>CM061241.1:93531835-103531835 GCA_030848705.1 Heracleum sosnowskyi
CCAATTCATAAGGTTTCTGAAAACTCGGTCCGGCAACGGAGAAATCCAAATGCAAGTGCAAATGAGATAGGTATAGAAGAAGATTTGTGGTGGGAAAAGAACAGAGGCTATCATCAGAAAAACAAGAGGCACCGATAGATTGAAATCGCCAAATCGCAACATTATAGGTCCTGAGGATACAGTGATAGAGATGGTGAGTTTGATTGAGATTGCAAAAACGAGCAAGACAAAAGCAAGTGTAATATATAACCAGCCATTTTGGTCAGTAGTAATGAAATAGTCCCAAGATTGGTTGGCTTGGCCCTCAATACTGGAAAAATAATTTATCAAGTTGATAAGCATATTGAACAGAACTGGGAGCACGAACCTTAAGTCTATATTGAAGTGCATAGTGCTGAATATGTTTATAGTTTGATATAAGAATGCGTGTTTGTGGGAGATTTGGTGGTGGATGGAGAAATGGAAGCACTTCCTTATATATATTGAGGAAAAATTTGTCAGGGAGTCTACATGGATACTTCCTAGAACGTTCATCATGAGGCCCCATGCAGTGTCGATCTAATATCCAAAGGTGTTGGTGTGTGTTACTTTATTTCCCTCTCCAATTTGGAACCATGTATACATGTCACTTTCTTGACAAGATAGCTTTAAGACTTCTGGAGGCGTTTGCTTACTGCCAATAGCCAAATTGTCACTTTCTTGATATTTTGTGGATGTCGCGAGGCTGATTGAATCCGTTTTAGTCATACTAAACATGTTGACCACATGATATTATTACAACTTCCTTATTATTTTCGAATTTGTAGGACTTGATAGAACTTTCTTTGATTTAGAAAATTACAACTTCTTTATTATTTTCGAATTTGTAGGACTTGATAGAACTTTCTTTGATTTAGAAAATTACAACTTCCTTATTATTTTAGAATTTGTAGGCTTCCTTATTATTTTCGAATTTGTAGGCTCTTATGTTAATAATTTCAATTTTCTTTTTTATTATTTTCAATCTTAATAGAACTTTCTGTTAGATATGAATGTCACTAAGAAACTAGACAGAGGGGGGGGGGGGGGGGGAATGAATAGTTTTGATATTTTTCGATTCTTGAAAACTAATAAACTCTTTTCTCTTATGTTGTATAAAATGCGGAATGAAAATAAGCAGAACACACACAATCACTTTAATCTACTTTGTATTAAGTAAATTAAATACTACAGCTTCCAAAATTTCACAAGTGAAATTCTGGCTTCTAAACAAGAACAGTGTTTTCTTGTTTTTCTTACAGAGAAAAGAGTGCTTGAATATTTCTGTGTATTACTCTCTTACAGCTAACAATAGGGTGTGCAAGATATATATAACCTATACAAACTGGTGCACACTCCTATTTATACAGTTACCCCTAACTGTAAGTCCAACTTGTCCTGTCATAAGAAGTTAATTGTGTCAGGAAAGGAAGGACCACTTGCTTTTCGGAGTTTTTCCCGTTTCTGTAGCTTCTTGTCTCTAATATTTCTCTCCAAGTTTTGCTGTAGATTTGCCATCTGTTCTTTGGACCACCTTACCGTAACAGATGCTTCAGTATTTGTCTCCTTTGAATTTTGGTTATGTACCTTGATTTGTCTTGTTATAAACGGCTAAGTGTTGACATCGTGAACTCCAGCATATTCCTGATTCTTTGACTTGTCGACATAGTGCATTCTTGACTTTGCTATATGAGGACTTTGTTATATGACTGTTTCAGGAGTATGCGAGATAGGCTTAGTGAGGACTTCACGATATAGACTTCTTGAAGACTTAGCGATATAGCTTTTAAAGACTTCACGACATAGCCTTTGAAGACTTCGTGACATAGCCTTTTTCAGGACTTCGCGATCTAGGCTTTTTGAGGACTTCACGATCTAGTACATTTTGACTTTGTTGTATCAACACTTCACGATATGAGTCTTGAAGACTTCACGACACAGTTCATTTAGGACTATGCGATCTCAGTACTTCACGACATGGATTTTGAGGACTTCACGACATAGCTTTATTTTGACTTCACGGTATAGGGACTTAGATAAATTTATGCAACTTATTTTTTCAGGGCCTTATTCATCTCCATCCTGCTGCATGAACATTTCTGAACTTCTACCAGGATAATTATTCCATGGCCTATGTACATTCTAGATTGCAAGAAACTTACTAAGCTCATTATAACTCTGAGCATACAAGATAAAGCTAAGTACATGAAAACAAGACAAGTACAATAGAGACCTATACTATATCTCAGTGAAAGAATTCACTAGGTCATGTAGAGTGACATAGTCACAATGAGTAGGCTTGTTAATAGTGGTATTCAGACATGCCTTGAGCCTAACACTTTCTTTTATTATTTTCAAACTTAATAGAAATTTCTTTGATTTAGAAAATTACAACTTCCTTATTATTTTCGAATTTTTAGGATTTTCTGTTAATAATTGTAATTTTTTCTTTTATTATTTTCAATCTTGATAGAACTTTCTTTTATTATTTTCAAACTTGATAAAACTTTCTTTTATTATTTTCAAACTTGATAGAACTTTCTTTTATTATTTTCAAACTTTATAGAACTTTTCTTTTATAATACTTCTTGACTTTTAAACATAATGGATTTCCATGTTATTCACCTTACAAACACCTATAAATTAAAGGTCATTCATAACAAAAAATCTACACCGAAACTTTTTTACATAGCTTTAAATTTTTACAACCATATTTACAATCAATACAACTATGGCCTACACCATGTTGGATGCTTTGAACGACAGCAACTATACCTGGATGATAAGAGTACGAGTGTGTATGTGACAACCCGGGTCAAATCCCGAGTCTTTTTCGAAAATCGGGTCAAATCCCAATTCCGAGTCCGAATAAGTCGAAGCCTACTGGCCCAAACGCAGCCAACTTGGGTAACGACTAGCCCACCACAGGCCCCCAAAAGATCATGATTTGTTGGTGCTAATTAGTAGTAGTACTTTGCCTTATAAAGTGAACAGAAGTCCCGAATCTCCTCGATGTGGGACTGGGGTGTTACAAACTCCCCCACTTAAACTCTTGACGTCCTCGTCAAGCCTGAACGGATAGCCCATAGGTTCCAAGATCGTTCCTCCCTAGCCATTGTGGGATAATACCGGCTAGTTTCGTGTCCCCACCTCCGGACCTCTGTCCATTGTGGGATAATACCACCAGCCTTCGTGTCCCCACCTCCGGCAACTTGACGCATCAAGCTTTCGAGAGTCGGCTCTGATACCATATGTGACAACCCGGGTCAAATCCCGAGTCTTTTTCGAAAATCGGGTCAAATCCCAATTCCGAGTCCGAATAAGTCGAAGCCTACTGGCCCAAACGCAGCCAACTTGGGTAACGACTAGCCCACCACAGGCCCCCAAAAGATCATGATTTGTTGGTGCTAATTAGTAGTAGTACTTTGCCTTATAAAGTGAACAGAAGTCCCGAATCTCCTCGATGTGGGACTGGGGTGTTACAGTGTAGAATGTGGTAATCTGTCAATCCAAATACTGAAGAACTGATCAGTCTTGACATGATTTTGATCGATGAAGACCACTATCACATGGGTCTAAATTGCTCTTCATACGCATAACGTTGCCTAAGAGATTGGAAGAAGGCATCGTCAACATATCACTGCATGGATTTCAGTTCATATGTCCGGATATGATTGATGCTCGTATTAATGACACCAACATACTCTCAGGTTTTTGATGCAGTAATATATTAGAGTAATATATAAGTAATACTATTATATAAGTTATAATTCAAACTATCATGTTCTAATATTATTTTTTCTATGTTGATTTAGATGTTGTGGGTTGATTGACCTACTTGGGTGGCATTGAAATTGTCAAAGGCGGTTGGAAAAAAAAGAGATCTCAAAATTATCACAAATTAGTAAGTTATGCATTATATTAATTTTATTATAACTGTTAATTATTTTTTATTGTTCTTGTAATTTTATATCACTTCTTTGGTTACCCCAATTTATTTGTTTTACTTATTTAATTTGTTCTAATTTTTTTCTTAAATAGCTCCATCGCCATTACCATAACTTTGTGGGAAAAGTTGGCCGAGATGGTTGATACAAATTTATACAAGAAGGATGGTGGTGTTAGGTTGAGGGACTACACACCAATACGAGATTCAAACAAACAAAGCAAAGCAAAGCACACAAACAATATATATGACGCGGAAACAACCACGTCCCAACTTGTATTATTAATCAAAACAGTTATCAATAATACAATCAATCTCACCAACGGTGTATCACTCACATGATACTCAAGCCAAACAATGCTCAAGCATTCATCAAACAAATACAATATGACTATGTTTATATAGCCACCCAAAACTTAGCCACCAAGTGTGACAACCCGAGTCAAATCCCGAGTCTTTTTCGAAAATCGGGTCAAGTCCCGATTCCGAGTCCGAAATAAGCTGAAGCCTACTAGCCCAAATGCAGCCAACTTGGGTAACGACTAGCCCACCACAGGCCCCCAAAAGATCATGATTTGTTGGTGCTAATTAGTAGTAGTACTTTGTCTTATAAACTGAACAGAAGTCCCAAATCTATTCGATGTGGGACTGGGGTGTTACAAACTCCCCCACTTAAACTCTTGACGTCCTCGTCAAGCCTGAACGGATAGCCCATAGGTTCCAAGATCGTTCCTCCCTAGCCATTGTGGGATAATACCGGCTGGCTTCGTGTCCCCACCTCCGGACCTCTGTCCATTGTGGGATAATACCACCAGCCTTAGTGTCCCCACCTCCGGTAACTTGTCTCAACAAGCTTTCGAGAGTCGGCTCTGATACCATATGTGACAACCCGGGTCAAATCTCGAGCCTTTTTCGAAAATCGGGTCAAGTCCCGATTTCGAGTCCGAAATAAGCTGAAGCCTACTGGCCCAAATGCAGCCAACTTGGGTAACGACTAGCCCACCATAGGCCCCCAAAAGATCATGATTTGTTGGTGCTAATTAGTAGTAGTACTTTGTCTTATAAACTGAACAGAAGTCCCAAATCTATTCGATGTGGGACTGGGGTGTTACACCAAGACTTGCCATACTTGTTTTACAAGACTTACCATACTTGTTTTACAAGACTTTTTATTCTTGGTACATAATTCCCTAATATAATGACCAAGACATACCATATATAATAATTGTCTATCCATACAATTATTACCATATATAATAATTGTCTACCCATACAATTATTACCAAAATAGTCTTAATCACCCAAACTCATATTACCATATTGGGTTGAACAACCGGTCAAACCCAACAATCCTCCCCTTCAACCCAATACCCATATCATGTTGAACAGTATCCATCAACGACATCGACGTCCCTCCGCCATGCCTCCCCTCGAACAAGAACCTCTCCTTCTAGCACGAAAAGATTTCTCTTGTCCTTCCAACCTTTGAGTATCTCTAAATCCCTTTTAGTGACCTCCAACATTCCGCTCTTCATCATAACAGTATATCCCAAATCAACTAATTTACCCAATGAAATTAGATTTCGATTTAACTCTGGCACGTACCTTACTTGAGTTAACTTCCGAACATGACCATTGTGAAGTTTCATCATTACCTCACCGATTCCAGCAACCTTAACCCTTTTACCGTTTGGTAAAACTACAATCTTTCCCTCACACTTCTTGTAGGACGAGAACCACTCCTTCCTAGCACATATGTGATGAGAACATCCCGAGTCAAGCACCCATTCTTCTTTCGATCCCTTATCTTCTTGAACCAAAAGAGCATCATCATCAGTTGCCACGAGCGAAACATTACCCCCTCCTCGAGTTTTCTTCAACTCCTTCAAGTCTTCTTTTGCCTTTGGACACATAGATTATATATGCCCCAATTCTTCACAATAAAAGCACTTGATATTTGGGTTATGTTTCTTACCATACTTCTTTTTCTTGTCACGCGCATCCACCACGAGTGCACTTCCATTCGATGCGTCACTCGATCCTTGCTTCATCAATCTTTCGGCCTCTAGAAGAACAACAATGGTCTCATCCAAAGCTAACTTCGTTTTCCCAACCAATAGAGAAGTAATCACAGTACTATACTTCTTTGGTAGAGACACAAGTAGAAGAACAGCTTTGTCCTCATCCTTCAATTTTTCATCCAAATTATTCAACTGGTTGATCAGGCCTTTAAAACGATTCAGATGATCTCTCAGATCTCCCTCTTCTTCCATCTTGAGCCCGAACAAATCTTTCTTGAGAAACAACTTATTTGCTAACGACTTTGAGTGATATGTCTTCGTCAACTTCTCCCATAAATTTTTAGGGTTATTCTCCTCAAGAATATCATACTTGATTTCCGGTGCAAGGGCCAACCGGATCGTCGATGCCGCACGTAACTTCATGTCTTCCCACTTTGTGGCCTCAATATCAATAGGCTTTTTCTCTTCGAGAGTTGCATATAACCCTCGCTGAATTAACAGATCTTTCACCGTGCTCTGCCATAAGGCAAAATTGTTTCTTCCATCAAACAATTCAATCTCGAGCTTTCCCCCAAACTTATCCATCTCGAATCACGAACCTTGGCTCTTGATACCACTTGTTAGGTTGAGGGACTACACACCAATACGAGATTCAAACAAACAAACAAAGCAAAGCACACAAACAATATATATGACGCGGAAACAACCACGTCTCAACTTGTATTATTAATCAAAACAGTTATCAATAATACAATCAATCTCACCAACGGTGTATCACTCACACGATACTCAAGCCAAACAATGCTCAAGCATTCATCAAACAAATACAATATGACTATGTTTATATAGCCACCCAAAACTTAGCCACCAAGACTTGTCATACTTGTTTTACAAGACTTTTTATTCTTGGTATCTAATTCCCGAATATAATGACCAAGACATACCATATATAATAATTGTCTATCCATACAATTATTACCATATATAATAATTGTCTACCCATACAATTATTACCAAAATAGTCTTAATCACCCAAACTCATATTACCATATTGGGTTGAACAACCGGTCAAACCCAACAGGTGGACCCTATATAATAATTCTCACATCTAACGAGATTAAAACATTTAAAAGTAATTATCTTTATTAATGTTTTTATAATATATAGTTTTAGAAATTGCACATATATAAATCTATCTTATCTTGATTGAACGAATATCATTTGATATTATACAAATATTTGTTTCATTGATATTATTGATTTAATTCTTATATTAGTTTTTTAACCATTTATTTACTCTTATATGCAGATACAATTAGTTTTTCTACCACAAGAAATATGAGATAGAGATTTGTTCACCTCTCTACTAAATTGTAAATCAGTGGAGACTCTTTCCCCATAATGTCGCCTGAGGAATAAATGTTTATTAATAGGATGAACATCGAGGAATTGCTGGAAGCAGAGTGGAGTGAAGACCTAAAAGTTAATTTTGCACATTTTTTGTTTAGCTAATTTATTTTACGTACCTTGCACTTGACCTCAATTATTATCAATGTTATTTTTGTTATCATATTTATACTCTAATCATATTACTATAGGAACAAATTGTTACGGTATGAGCTGAGATTTTTGGGATTGATAATACCCATAACTGGTACTACACTGGTTGTAAAACATGTTCCACAAAGTTGGACTTTTGTGAGGGACATTATAGATGCAAGCCTTGCAACGAAATTATTGACCATCCTCTTATCATGTAAGAAATTAATTTAATAACTTTATTTTATATTTTTTTTACACATATATTAATCTTACTATGATTTGTGTGTTTATACAGGTTTAGAATACAAATAAAAGTTAAGGATAAGATGGGAGATACAACTTTTGTACTATTCAACAATATAGCAGAACCATTGCTAGACACATCAGCAAATAAGATAGTGAATAAATTATCTTTAGACAACAATGATGTTCCAAAAGAGCTTGAAGGATTATTTGAAAAAGATATAGTGTTTAAGTTACGATTGAATGCTTATAATCTCAAAGAAGGATTACACAGTTTTACTGTTGCTGAAATATTTGAGTCAAAATTTTTTTTGGAACAAGAGTACAAATTGAAGAAATTAGTCAAGGTACATTCTAATTTATTATAGCTTATGTGTAATTAATTAATTAGTTTAAAAGTCTAATATCATATGCACTATATAATGTAACAAATAAGTTGTACATGATTTTTCTTCTTCATGCAACTATTTTTAAACACTCATTATATATGCAGGATTCTAAAGATTCTGCTACATCCGAGACTGGTGATGTGTTTGTGCATGGCAATGGAGCTGGTGATGTAGGCAATGGAGCTAAAGAAAATTCAAAACAAGAGTACAAGTTGAAGAAATCAGTTAAGACACATTCTAATTTATTACTATAATTTATGTATAGTCAACTTCATTTGTTTAAAACTCTAATATCATGCACTATTATCTATATAAAAATATTGTACATGAATATTTTTCTAAGCACTCACTGTGTTGCAGGATTCTAAAAGTTCTCCTACGCCCGAGACTAAAAGAAAAGGAAAGTATCAATTGAGGACAATGAAAAGGACAACGGAGTTGGTGATAGATACAATAGAGCTGGTGACGGAGGCAATGGAACATGTATTTAGCATTATGCTACCGCCTAATTACACATGTGTTTCCAATCTTACTTTTTAGTATTAAATAATATGTACTAAAGGTTTCGCATTATACTTTTAAACTACATTGATAACTTGTCTGATTTTAATATATTTTGAATATGCACTAAAGGTCTATTGATATTGATAATTACTGTCATTTTCTTAGATATTTTTAATTATTATGTTTGTTTCAATAAGGATGGAATTTTGCTAAGATTTGAAATATTACAAACTATAAGATTTATAATATATAATATAAATTATATATTATCTTTTCTAATAATACTATATAAATATAAGTAATATTATATGTTTATATTGAGTTTTGTCAATATAATATATATATAGCAATTGTATCGGTCCAACAAAATAAAAAATCAAACTATATAAACAAACAAAATATGTAAATATTTTATTATAGTACCTACCCAAATGCAAATTTTATTGAATATATTTTATTTGATAATTTAAATAATTTTGTAGATATTAGTTTCACAATTTTTATTCTAATATTCTTTTTCTTAACAAATATATTTTAATGCTGCTGCGAAGCGCGGCTTAATAACCTAGTTTATCTCATTTTTAGAGCTCCACAATTTTAATTCAATAAAATTAAATTTCCTCATTTATATTCGAATTTTTAGGGAAGACATTCCTTATTTACACTCAAATTTTTAGAAAAGACAATGAATATATAAAAGTCAATCCTACATAAAATTTAATTAAACAAATATTACCTTTTTTTCTCAACTAACTAAAATCTAAATATTGCATTTTTTTCTCAACTAACTTAAATCATATTTAAGTTTTAATATATTTTTCTAGAGTTTCACTATTTAATTCAATTCGAATTTTTAGGGAAGACAATAAATATATAAAAGTCAATCATATTTCAAATTTAATTAAATAAAATTAACTTTTTTTCTCAACTAAATTAAAAAAAAATATTTATCTATTTTTCTAGAGCTCCTCAATTTTAATTCAATAAGATTAATCTTATGTACAATCAAATTTTTAGGGAGACAATCAATACATAAAAGTCGATCATATTTAAAATTTAATTAAACAAATATTAGTTTTTTTATCAACTAACTTAAATCCTATTTAAGTTTTAATCTATTTTTCTAGAGTTTCACTATTTTAATTCAATTCGAATTTTTAGCGAAGACAATAAATATATAAAAGTCAATCCTATTTAAAATTAACTTCTTTTCTCAACTAAATTAAATATTATTTAAGTTTTAATCTATTTTTTTTTAGTTTCTCTATTTTTTTCAAGAAAATTAAATTGTCTTACTAAGATTCGAATTTTTAGGGAAGACAATAAATATATAAAAAAACAATCTGTTTTAGAATTTAATCTCTATTATAACGTTATATTACAATCCTATTTAAAATTAAATTTTTATTAAATTTTTATATTATAATCATTTTTAAAATTTAATTTTTATAATATTTTATATTGCCTATAAAAGAATATTAGTTTTTCTCACTTTACAAATTTGAGGATTTTATGATAATTTTTGTGCATTAATAACCTTGAATATTTTTAATTTATTTTTATCTTTGTGACATCTGTAAACTTAGGAGCTAGCATAGAACATACACAAATTATTATTGTTAATCAGTTTTTTTGTGTTTATTAATATCTATACCTAGCTGATGAAACACTTCGATGTGTATATAGAAGTTTGAGTTTTATACCTGGTAAGTACACTTAGATATGTATATTAGGCAAATGGTCGGCGTAACGGCCTTGGAAGGGCCTCTCTTTATTTTTAGAGAAAGAAATAGACCGTTAAACTTTTGCATGTCGCACAAAAAGGAGGTATTTGTGTATCTAATAATAATTATATTCTTTGTATATAGTTTTTGATATATTCTTTTTGTGATTTTGAAAATTAATTATAATTATTCAATACATTTCTCATAATTTTTTTAATTAACCATATTTAGAGAATTGAATTTTTTTATTTACATTCAAATTCATAGTAAAAATATTCGGAATTCAATTAAACAAATGATAATTTTTTTTCTTAACTAAACTAAAATTAAAATCTCTTATTTACATTCAAATTCACATGAAGTATAATGATTATATAAAAATTGATTATATTTCCATGATGAACCTTTTATATTATAATGATGCACATGTAAGCAGTTTTATTATAATGTCTAAGAATATTTAAAAAAAATTATAATTTTGTGATAATACAAATAGTTGAAGTTTGAAGCGGTGGATAATTAATACTTAAATTTTTATTATTGCTTAGTTTTAGTATTTTTAATTTATATGTATTTAGTGCAATGGACGTCGGTTCAATAAAGTATGACACGAAATCGACTTATAAAGTCTAGAAATATTTAAGAAATTTGTAATTTTTGTTATGATAATAATAGTTAAAGTTTGAAATGATGATTAATACTTAAATTTTATTATTGTATATATTTTTAATATTTTTTATTTATATGTGTTTATTTTTTAGCTAATTATATTATGTAAAATCTAATATGTAGTGTGTGTTTATATCAACAACAACGTTTTATATGTGAGAGATATGGTGGTGGTGTTTAAAGAGAATGAATGAAAGCATTAACAAAGATTACTCCTCCCTCCGTTCCCCTTGATTCTTTATATCGGACTGGGGCTCGACACATATTTTAAGACTCCTTTAATATATAGTTCGATAAATTATTTTAAATTTTTCTTCTTCTGAATAAAAATATAATGTTTAAATTTTTATTTAGAAAAAAAAATTAAAAATAAGTGTTAGTCCTTGTGTATTGCAGAAGGGGGGGATGAATGCAATACTGATAAAATTCAATCTAAATTTCAACAACTAAAATCAAGATTAAACGTTATCAGCAATATATGCAATCACGAACAGTATTCAGTAAGAACAAGA
Organism: Heracleum sosnowskyi; assembly: GCA_030848705.1. Lineage (NCBI taxonomy): Eukaryota > Viridiplantae > Streptophyta > Magnoliopsida > Apiales > Apiaceae > Heracleum > Heracleum sosnowskyi. The sequence continues at coordinate 93,543,404 of CM061241.1, forward strand.
TTCACAAAATAAATGTTTAATTTATTTTGCAAAGTGTTGCTACAACCTCAAGAAAGAATTCTCGAGCTTCGGGTTTTCTTCAAAGACACTTGCTTGTCTTCGTTACTCTTCTAGAATGAATTGATAGTAGGTATAAGACTAACCCTATCACTATCAGTCACGGGTTTGTGAAGCTGCTGTCACTGTCAAGTGGCATCTTCTTACAGATTGTCTTACCCATGTGACTTTCCTAAATTGCTAACATGTCAGATATACATTACAAAGAAAGCAACCTAGATTCATTCCATTTCCAGCTAAACCAATTCAGCAGATAAAGACTTGACCTTGCTCTTGAATTGATTCGCTTTTGTTTTGCAGTGCTTGAAGCTTCTGTCGTAGTCTTGCAGACTTGGTGCAGCTTAGGGATACTGCATCACGCCTGTTTCTTGAACATTTAAACTGTCACGGGATTTGACTGAGAAAGATACCTAACATAAGGATCTTTATTGAGACAGTTACTTTTGCCGCAAAGCTTGCTGTCACAGGAATGATCTTTTGGTGACAGTATGAGTTCCCCGCATAGAGTGCTGTCGAGGATCCCAAACTTGCTGTCGAGGGCAATAGTTGTTGTCGCGTAGTCTTCCGCCAATGTTGCTGTCAGAGTGAATATGCTGTCGTGACTTGCAACATTCTGTCTTCTTGTAATCTTACTGTCACAGCTTTAGGACAGTAACCTTTATTCATGTTGTCATCCAAAAAGCATTCTTTGAGGCTTGAACACATAAGTGAACTTCTTTCAAACAATACAACTAGAATAACATTACATACTGATTACAAGAACATACTTTGGCTATGACATTATGTTCTACTTAATTTGAAAAATTAAGTACAATCAAAGTTAAGTTGTTTCAATGCTATCACCCATAAATCCCAACAATCTCCCCCAATTTGTTTTTATGGAAAATAACAACAAATTTACAATGTGTGCTGACAACTTAACTAACAAGATCAGAATGGGTTAAGAATTTTCACTTAGCTTGAGATCTCCTCTTCTGTCTTGCTGCATCCTCTCTTTTGAGAGCTTCTGCCAAGCAGCTTCTTAGACTTTCTACAAGAGAAATTTCAGCAGCAGACACTGCATCATCCTCTACTTCATCAATGATCTTCTTTATGGAAGGGGATATGAGAGAACTAACATCCCTGAGATTCAGCCATTGCTCTATATCATATGGATAGGTTCTGAAATGAAGTTCTTCATTAATGAGCTTGAATCTACTTCCAGGATAAGCATTGAGAGACTTCCTTCTTTGCTTGTCCAGTTTTGAGTCTTCTCCTTTTCTCCCTTCCAATAACTTCTCTATCTCATCAGAACAAATCTGTTCCAAGGGATGAATTGAACCAGCTACCATATACTGTAAATCCTTCAGAGTGGATGTTTTAAGCTTATGCAAGCTGCAAACATAGATTTCTTCTTTTAGGAACTTGACTCTTAGGGGATTTTCCAGCATATATGGTTGATAATTTGGAGCTTCACTTTCTGCCTTGTTAGAGGCCTTGTGTTTTTCCAGTAATTCAGCTTCCTTCTTATCAAGTTCTGACTGAGTTTGAGAATATTCAGAAGATTCAGGTTGTTTGCTTGGCTTGGGTTCCCCTTCCTTAGTTGGTTGGGTTTGCCCTTCTTCTGTGGGTAAGTCATCAAACTCATAGTACCAGTGGTATGGTATAGGAGAGGCTGGGAGATCAGTAAGAATATCAGCATCATCAAAATCTGCAAAGTTATAGCCAAATTTCTGATAAAATTCAGCATCCCTATCTGCCTGATATTTTAGAACATGTTCCATGACAGCCTTTGAAACATCATAATAGCTCTCCAGCAACTCTACCATTCTTTCCAGGTAGAAGAAATCAATTCTTCTTTTATCTATGGTTGATGTACTTTTCTTGGTTGATGTGGCTACCAGATTGAAGTCCTTGTCAATCTTGGCTGACCTTGATTCTTCCCACCACAGAATGTACTCAGTGGCCTCTTGATTTGCATCCAGCTTAACCTCAACGCTCTTGATTTCTCTTGATTGCATTTGTTGAATCTTAAGACTGTTGGGAGGAATTGATTGAATTGGCTTTTTGAGATTCCTGCCAAATCCAGTGGCCTTTTCCTTTCCTGAGTACTTGTGCTTCCCTGTAGGTTTCTGTCTAGAAAACCATGCCTTAGCTTTAGCTTTCAGTCTTTTGGACTTGACAGTAGCCTTGGCTTCATCCTTGACAGAACCTTCCTTGACAGTACCCTTGTCGACAGCATCTTCTATGACAGTATCCTTGTCGACAGTACCTTTGGTGACAGCATCTTTTTCAGCATTTATGCAGTCAATAGCACATCTAAGAATGCTTGCCTCCAAAGCTTCCAGTATTCTTGACTCCTCTTCATCTGTTGCACCAGCATCTTTCTTTTCCTGGCTAGGAGTTTCTTCATTGCCTTCATTTTGGGATTGAATACCAGTATTCCCAGAATTACTTCCACCAGCATTTCCAGCATTTCCAGAAGCTTCACCACCTCCATCCTCACCATCTTCATCATCATCATCATCATCATGGGGAGGAATGTTATAGAAGCAACTTCCACCTTGATCATTTCTTTTGGCATTGGCTCTAGTGATTAGCTCCTTCATTCTAGCTCCCAGTGCCTTGTCTCTCAACACCAGCATTTTGTAGATTTCTTGAACAGCATGAACTCTTCCTGGATTGGCATTTGAACTGAGTATTCCATCTAGTACCTTCAGAATTGACTTGGTTTCCATTCTGGATGGGCTACCCAAATTCATGAAGCTGTTCCTTCTTGTGCCATCCTTAGTTTTGGATCTGTAGAAAACACTTGGTGGATTTGAGTAGACTTCAGGTAGCTTCTGTATGATCAGGTTCTGGATTTGCATATCCAATATTTCATCGAATGGTGTTTGAGTTGCCCTGATCTTTCCCTTCAAAGCACACAACACCTTTGCTGGCAGACTCTGCAATAGTTGCATTGTGATGAAATAAGATATGCCAGAAGTGAGATAAATACTTACAGCCCATCTTTTCTCATCATTCACCATTACACTGACACTAGTAATTTGTTCCTTTAACAGTTTTGTGGTGTTGGTTGGACGGTTGCTAGTAGCATTCATTGCTTCTTCCACCAAACTGCTAAACTTACTGTCATGGTTGTGTAATGTGCTCTCCCTGTAATCCACCATCAAGACATTGGCTTCCTCTTGATCAAATTCAGTGCCATTTGTCCATATAATTCCACCATGAATGGATTCAGGCAGTTTCCCTTTACCTTTCCCAAGTTTGTTTTGTTCCTCCATTTCTCTCCATTTCTTCTGTAAAGCAGTTTCTTAAGTTTCTGGAGTAGGTTCTCTAATCACCATAGGAGGCAAGATTGGATGTCTAGATGCAGGTCTTCTTTGCAATGCATCTTGAGTTTCCTTTGACATTAACACCCTTTCTCCATCCATTTCCACTTCAACAGGCTTTTCAGCTTTATCCTGTGGTTTTGCACTGCTTGGTTTGACTTGCTCCCCCTTAGACATTGCTTTCCTTTTAGCTCCCCCTCTGGTCTCCACAGCTACAGGCTCCCCCTGAGTTCCACCTGATTCTTGAATAGGCAATGATTCTGATCTTGCTACCTTCTCCCCCTTAGTTGAGTTGGCAGCTACCAGGTCAGTAAGGAACTGAATAGAGAGTTGAGTAGCAGCAAAACCATCAACCACCAGTTGAGAGAGAGAGTCCAGTTTGGAGTCCAAAGTAGCACACTGTCCTTCAAGAGCTGCAATCCTGTTACCAAAAGTAGCAGAGGGGCCACCAGACCTTAACCTTCTTGGAGGGGAAGGAAAAGACAGGGGCTTGGAGGCTATGGGGGTTCTCACACTCTCAGGGTGTTTTTGAGTGATCTCATCACCCCTCACAGTTTGACTCTCAAGGCCTAGTGCCTGAATAGTGTGGGCTCCCTCAATATCTCTCTAGACATGCTCAAGTCCCTCTCCTTTTGCCAGCTCATTTGGCTGCCTCTCATTTTTATGCTCACCTCTCTTTTCTTTTATCTCTCTTTTCTTTTGCACACCCTCACTCAACCTAGATGCATGGGTATGAGCAGTACTAACATGCATGGAAGGAGAAGATTTAGAATGTACCTTTAGGAGTTTGGCAAGAGGTAGGTCATCATCAGAGGCATCCTCAACAAGTACAGCATCAAAATTAGGCTGGGAGGGCTGGATAGCATCTTGAGTAGGAATGGTACTGTCAGTTGGAGTCTGGACAGCAGGTTCTGGCATGACAGCATCTTTGGGAGGTGGAGTGACAGTAGGTTCTGTAGTGACAGTATCTTTCTCTCCACCTTTGACAGTAGCTGTGTCCAGGACAGTAGCATCCCCAGTGTCTTTGACAGCAACAGAGGCTGTGACAGCATCTTCCTGAAGGTAAGATGCTCCTTGGAGATCAGACAAAGTGTTGGCTGTTTCATTTTCTGACAAAATACCACTTTGCCCTAGCTCAGTGTTTGGAGGAGTGGTGTCCATCTCACTTTGAGAAATGGGTTCTTGTGGACCACTAGATGGGGGCTCATCCATGATTGGAGATGGATGATCAAAACCTGAAGGGTTGGGACTGTCCCCTTCTCTAGGTTGTGAAGAAGAAACAAAAGAATGTGTAGGGAAGGAAGAAGGTGAAAGTGTAGTAGAGAGTGGGGGCGGATTCACAGATGAAACATGTGAACCATCAATAGGAGTAGAGAAATCCTCATTGTGCCCTAACTCACTGTGTGTTTCTTCAGGTGGGGGTATCTCAGGTTGGGAACCATGAGTTTGTGCAGACTCTGTACAGGGTGCCTTGGGAGACAGGCCAATTTCAATAGATGTCCCTTGTTGAGAAGGCACATCTAGGGAGGAGTGTATTTCCCTGGTTTCCTCTACAGTCTTTTGGGAGACTACAGGGTGGCTGACAGTGGTTTTGCTCCTCCTAGCTCTCTTCTTCTTAGGCTCAGGGGGAACCACTGTGGGTTCTGTTTGACTACCTTCCTTATTTGCTGCACTAGGTGCAGTGTCTCCCTCATGACTAACAGAGCTACCACCAACATCAGCATCTAAGGATCTTTTTCTGGATTCTTGCAAGGCTTCTCTTTGGGCTTTGGGAAGTCTAGAGGGCCTAGGCTGAGTGTATGGTGTTGAATGGGGGTTAACTGAATTTGGGTCTAATTCAGTTTCATCCTCAAGAGAAAAAGAATCATAACCAGAAGGTAATGGATAATCAAGGTTGGACACTTGATCAACCATGTGCTGAGTGAAACAAATTGGAATATGTGCATTGAGATTTTGTGATGATAATAGTGTGTGTGTGTTCTTTTTCAAAACTGAGCAAGCCTCTAAACGAGGAGCAGCATCATTAAAATCACAAAATGAATTAATGCACAACATAAGAAAGCGAGGGTAGTGTGATACCTTCTTACCTATGGCAGCTTTGAGTTATGCCATGAGGAGAGCTCCAACATTCACCTTGTATCCATGGACAAGAGAATGTGTCAGTTTCTTGATGTAGGAGGGTATCCCATTCCAGCCTGTGGACTTGGTAGAGAACACCTTGACCATTGCATCAAATATCATGCTCCACTCCTTCCTCAGATATTTCCTGTCCATTTCACCAGACGGGTACCACTTGGTTGTTCCCTCTTCGAGAATAGGGCCTGCATACCCAATCTTCAAGAAGAGCTTCTTCAGAGTGTCATCATTAGCAAGTGGAGCAAAGTTTTGGCCTTCTTCCAGTGTAATTCCAAGAGCAGTATTGATGACCTCAGCTGTGAGAATGTATTGTTGCCCAGAGATTGTGAATTGAATACCAGGGTTCTCACCCTCAGTTTGAGCAACAGCAGTTTGCCAAAACGCCTCAAGTCTGTCTAAGTCGAGAATGGGGGTTGAGGTTATGGCATAACCGAGATAGGACTTGTTCAAGAAAAACACTAGTCCTTTGAAACCTTCACCAGCATCATTTGGGGAAAAGATGCCAGCAAAGTTTGTTTGAGAGAGAGTCTGTTTGGGGGCCATTGAGATTTCAAGAAAAGAAGAAAGTGAGAAAGTAGCTTTTTGCTTGAAGAAAAGTATTTTGCCTTGAGTTTTGTGAGAGTGATATGTCTGAGTAACTGGAGAATAAATATGGGTATCTCAAACGTTTGCTCAAAAAGTGGAGTTAAAGGACGTGTCTTAACCCACTCTCTTAACACGTGAGTTACTGCCCGTTATTCACTGTCAATCGTGGGGTGAATATCCAATTACAACGGTCCACTATTGTTGACAGTAACCTGTGCGCTAGAAACAATCTGTCAGTAAGAAGTGGTGGTGACAGTAGGTTTTGCGCGACAGCAACTATTGCGCAAAAACTTGCTGTCACCGTTAAGCATTTGAGTGACAGTATCCTTTAAAGGTCGTGACAGAAAGTCTTTCCCTGCTGTCAAGAAGGTTGCTGTCAAGAGACACAGGACAGTATCCTTCTTTGTGACAGTAATTTAAATGGGAAATTGTTTCTGTCATGAACTAATTAGGATGCGTTGCTCATATACTTAACCTAAAATTAACAGAATATGAATTTAGCAATGTAATCTTTCAAACACAGATATTAAACAAGTTACACAGACAAGTCATAAACTCAGTAACCACATAAACAGGAACTTTTATTATTATTAATAAAATCATTAATATTGAACATTGAGTACATCATTCTATGATTTTATCAACTAGTTCTAAGACTTCTTCCTTAATCTCTTCTTCAGAGCGGCCTTCTTTTTCAAGAAGTGCCTGAAGCTCCTTCTCTTCTTTCATAGCCTTGGCCTCCTCTTCCTTAGCCTTGGCCTCCTTTTCCTCGTCTATCTCATCCATGGCGTCCAACAGCATTTCAAAGAGCTCATCGATCTCTTCATTGTCGGGTTCACTATCACACTTCTTTAGACCAACTTCGATTCCTACTTTGTTTTCCATTATTTACTTTAAAACTGAGAGCAGACTGGTGAAACCTAAGGTTAATTTATAGGCAAAACCGTCTAAGGATTAAAGTCTAATGGTCAACAGTTAGAGTACCCATACAACTACCACAAAAGTAATTAATGGTCGTGTCCTCCTTTAATCCTACAGATTAATGCAAAAGAGTGTGAAAGTCCAATGGAACAGATTTTTAACTCTCAAACTTAACGGATAACCACATTAAAGTCATACACGGTTTAAAAGTATGAGACTGGCACAAAATACTGACATGAAAAGTCAAATCAACACATGATGTCACATAACAGACATAAACCAAGTAGACAGTAACTTCTCTTGACAGCAGGTTTGAAGTTGATGTCATGAGCTTCAATAAGAATTGAAAATTTAGAAACCTTAGTAAATTAACATACCAGATTCAGCATTCCCAATTCACTTACCAACCTGTTGAAGGTTGCTTCATCCAATGGCTTAGTGAAGATGTCAGCAAGTTGCTTGTCAGTTGGGACATAAATCAGCTTCACAGTTCCTTGTTCAACATGCTCTCTGATAAAGTGATGTCTTATACCAATGTGCTTTGTCCTAGAGTGTTGAACTGGATTGTCTGAGATGGCTATGGCACTAGTGTTGTCACAGTAAATAGGAATTTCTCTTAACACTAGACCATAATCTAGAAGTTGACTTTTCATCCATAGAATTTGTGCACAGCAACTGCCTGCAGCAATGTACTCAGCTTCTGCAGTTGAGGTAGAAACTGAATGCTGCTTCTTGCTAAACCATGAGACCAATCTTCCACCAAGAAATTGACAGCTACCAGTAGTACTCTTTCTGTCAATCTTCCATCCAGTATAGTCTGAGTCTGATTAACCAATTAGATCAAATCCAGTATTCTTAGGATACCAAAGGCCTAGGTTAGGAGTGCCTTTTAAGTATCTAAAGATTCTCTTGATGGCTACCAAGTGTGACTCCTTTGGATCACTTTGAAACCTTGCACAGAGACATGTAGCAAACATGATGTCAGGTCTGCTAGCAGTTAGGTATAGGAGGGATCCTACCATGCCTCTATAGGTGCTTGAGTCAACTTTCTTTCCTTTAGGATCAAGATCCAGACTAGTTGATGTGGACATTGGTGTCTTTGCAGGAGATGAATCTTCCAAGTTGAACTTTTTGAGAAGTTCCTTGATATACTTAGCTTGACTTATGAAGATTCCATCAGTTTGTTGAAGAATTTGTAACCCCAGAAAGAATGACAATTCTCCCATCATGCTCATCTCATATTTGTTACTCATGAGATGGGAAAACTTCTCACACAGCTTCTCATTTGTAGAACCAAAAATGATGTCATCCACATAGATTTGTACCAGAATGATGTCCTTGCCATGATGCTTGTAGAAAAGTGTCTTGTCCACAACTCCTCTGGTAAACTGGTTTTCCAGAAGAAAGGTGGAAAGTGTGTCATACCATGCCCTGGGTGCTTGCTTTAGTCCATACAAAGCTTTGAAGAGTTTGTACACAAAATTATGCATTTCAGCATCCTCAAACCCTGGTGGTTGTTCCACATACACTTCTTCTTCCAGCTCTCCATTTAGAAAGGCACTTTTGACATCCATCTGAAATACTTTGAAGTTGCAGTGTGCAGCATAAGCTAGAAAGATTCTTATAGCTTCAAGTCTTGCAACAGGAGCAAATGTCTCATCATAATCTATTCCCTCCTGTTGACAGTAACCTTTAGCCACTAGCCTTGCTTTGTTCCTTGTCACCAATCCATTTTCATCAAGTTTGTTTCTGAAAACCCACTTGGTCTCAATAACTGACTTTCCCTTAGGTCTTGGAACCAATTTCCATACATTGTTTCTTTCAAACTGATTTAGCTCTTCTTGCATGGCTATCACCCAGTCAGAATCCAACAATGCTTCATCAATTGTCTTGGGTTCCATTTGTGACAGGAAGCATGAAAACATGCTGTCAGCAGAGACTTTGTTCCTTGTCCTCACTCCAGAATTAGGATCACCAATGATAAGGTCACTTGAGTGATCTTTGTTCCACTTAGTGATTCTGGGCAAGCTACTTGACTGCACAGGAACACTTCCTTCAGTTTGTTGAGTTGAGTGATCACCAATCCCATTGTCTTCACCATGTTCTTCATTGTCTCCAGAGTCACCATTGTCATGAATGTTAGAGGATATGGTCTGTGACTGAGCTGGAGTTTGGTTGACAGTAGTGGCATTGACAGTATCTTTATCAACTTCAACAACTTGAGTGAAGCTAGGTTCTTCATCCACAATCTCCTCAGCTTCCAAGTATCCTTGATTCTCAAATCTGAATGTTTGCATCTTTCCTTCTTCATGCAGTCCTGGAAACTTGGTTTCATCAAATGTGACATTAACACTTTCTTCAATAATCCTGTGTTCCATAACATAAACTCTGTAGGCAGTCCTTTCTGTGCTGTAACCCATGAATAGTCCTTCAAAAGCCTTGGTGTCAAATTTTCGTTTCTTCTCATGGTTGTCTTTCATCATAAAGCATTTGCTCCCAAACACATGAAAATATTTGACAGTAGGTTTCTTTCCAGTTAACAGACAGTAAGGAGTACTTGCATGAGTTTTGTTGATCATGGTTCTGTTCTGAGTATAACAGGCTGTGTTGATAGCTTCAGCCCAGAAATATGTTGGCAGCTTAGCATCATGCAACATAGTTCTAGCTGCTTCAATAAGAGTCCTGTTCTTTCTTTCTACAACTCCATTCTGCTGTGGAGTTCTTGCAGCAGAGAATTGTTGTACAATTCCTTCATCTTTGCAGAAATTTCCAAGTGTGGCATTTCTGAATTCTGTACCATTGTCACTCCTCAAGATTTGAACTTTTGAGTTTGGGGTTCTATCAAGAACTCTGACTTGATCAATAATCACTTGAGCAGCTTCATCTTTGGATTCAAGAAATTTCACCCAAGTGTACCTTGAGTAATCATCCACCATTACTAAGGCATACCTCTTTCTGGCCATAGATGGTACATTGACTGGTCCAAAGAGATCCATGTGAATTAACTTGAGTGCTTCTGTGTTGGTGTTTACTTGCTTGGACTTGTGCACAGCTCTCCTTAGTTTGCCCATTTGACAATCTTCACACAATCCTTCTTGACAGAATTCCTGTTGGGGCAAACCTCTCACTAACTCTTTCTTCATTAGAATGTTCATTGTTTTGAAGTTGAGATGTGAGAGCTTCCTGTGCCAAAGCATACTGTCACCAACAGTAGCTTTGCTGTAAAAACAGTAAACTTTATCCTTCTTTGTTGAGCTTAGATCAGCAACAAACATGCTTCCTTTTCTGACCCCTTTTAGAGAGAGGCTTCCATCCTTCTTGTGATAGATGTTGCACACCATCATATCAAAGTCAACCTTAAATCCTCTGTCACTGAATTGGCTGACACTGAGTAGGTTGTGCTTCAATCCATCCACAAGAGCAATATCTTCAATGACAACATTTCCAATTTCCAGACAGCCATATCCCACTGTGTAACCCTTGCTGTTGTCTCCAAAGGTTATGATTGGGCCAGCTTTCTCTACATAATGTGATAGCAGGGCTTTATCACCTGTCATGTGTCTTGAGCAACCACTGTCAATAATCCACATGACCTGATTTTTCTTCTTACCCTGCAAAACAGAATGTTTCTAAGTTGCATATGGTACCCAATCTTTGTTGGGTCCTGCAGTTTCAGTGTTTCCTGAGTTTCTTTCAGTCACAACATCACAAGCATTATCAAAGACTTCCTGTTTGACTTCTCTTTTCACCCACTTAGGTTTAGAATTGGACTTGGTCCTTTTCTTAGTGGATGAAGCCTTTTTGCTGTTGCCAACAGGCTCAGAAGTCTCAACAGTGTTTAGGTATGAGCATTTTTCAGTAGAGAGAACAGGTAAGTTAAAGCATGTACTCATGGCAGTGATTTTGCATGGCATACAATCAATGTTATTACAGACACTCATAGTTCTATGCATAAGGGGGGTTCTGTGTAAGTTACCATTGAGTTCAGTAGCATTGATCTTATCCTCAATTGGTTTCTTACAAACATGTGTTAAGTGATGAGTAGATCCACAGTTATTGCACAGTTTCCTAGAAGCACCTCCAACATTAGTGTATCCATTTCCTTTATTGACACCTACCTTACCATTTCTGTTTTTAGACTTGGGAGTTACTGGATTGACAGTATGTTCAGAAGTTGCTGTCGAACTTTCCTTGACAGTATCTTTTATTCCTACTGTCTTGGCAGAAGGTTTTGAAGTTACTGTCTTGGAACCATTCTTGGCAGTATCTTTGAAAGATTCTGTCTTGCCAACTGTGACAGCATCTTTTGAACTTACTGTCTGATTGCTTGGTAAGTTTACTGTCTTGGGGATTGTGACGGTATCCTTTCCATCCTTGAATGTGCTGTCAACACCTTCATCCTCATTAAGAATTTCTTGTTTGATGAGCATGGCTTCTTCATCAAACTCAATTTCAGCAGCTTTGAAAATAGGAGTTTTAACTTTCTTGAGAATGGTGGGTTTGACAGCAGCATTTTCAGGACAATCTTGAATCACAGTTTCCTTTCCAGGTCTTCTACCATAAGAAAAACCTATACCAACAGACTGATTTTCTGTATGCTTATCATTGTAATCCTGAACTATCTTTGATGAGTTTCTATAGACCTTAATCTTAAATTCATTTTCAGCAATCTCATTCCTCAGGAATTCCTCAACCTCCTTAGCACATTTTAATTCATTTTTAAGTTTAGCATTCTCTTGAGCTAAAGAGCCTAATGAACTGGTTTTGAGAACAAGAGAATCATTTTCAGACTGAAGTGTTTCATTTAGCTTACTTAGTCTAGAGATTTCCTCATTAGCAGCAGATAAGCTAGTATAGACATTGAACATTTCAGCACTTAAGTCTTTAATGGTTTTCTTATACTCATCAGTAGACATATCAAGTAAGACAAGTGAAGGTACCTGACTTGAAGGTGTTGATGCTACCTCATCAGTGCTAGCCATGAGAGCTAGGTTGACATATTCTTCCTCTTCTTCATCATCAGAATCATCCCAACACTTTCCTTCAGCCACATAGGCTCTACCTTGATTTTTCTTGGAGTATCCACCAGTTCCTTTCTCATATCTTTGAACCTGTTTGGGTCTTTTGCATTCAGTAGCAAAATGACCAGGTTCTCCACAGTTGTAACATTTGAACTTTGATCTATCCACAAATCCAGTTTTGTATCCTCCTTTGGTTGAGCTTCCCACAGCAGCCTTTGATGAGCTTCCTTTGCTGAACTTGGATGCTTGGCCTTGAGGCTTGTATGACCTATCCTTCTTGAACCTAAAGTTCTTGAACTTTTTGGCCATGTAAGCCATAGTAGGGTTGTCCATGCTTTCCAGTTCCTCCATTGTGTAGAAGTCTTCATCTTCCACATCTTTGAGTTGTAGTACCACTTTCTCATCATCTTCAACCACCTCTTCTATCTTCAAGGTCTGTGTTGGGGTTGATTGTGTGATCTGTAGTACTTCACTTGGCTGTGTGATCCTTGGCACATGTGCTACTAGGGCACTTGACATATTAGCCATCTTGTTCCTTGTTCCACTTTGTATGGCTCTCTTTTGAAAGAGTTCGAGTTCATAAGATTTCAGAATACCATAAAGTGTCTCAAAGGTTATATTGTTGAGATCTCTTCCTTCTCGTATGGTTGTTGTCTTGTGTTCAAGGTGATCAGGCAGTGTGAGCAGGAACTTGACATTTAATTCTTTTCTGTCATAGTACTTGCCATGTATCTGTAATTCAGTTAAGAGCTTACTGAACCTTTCAAACATGGAGGTTAAGTCTTCACCAGGCTTGGCCATGAATGCCTCATATTGAGATATTAGAATTTGCCTTTGGTTGCCCTTAACCTCTTCACTTCCTTCACAGAGTAAGGCTAACCTGATCCACATCTCCTTGGCTGATGTGCAGCTTATCACACTTCCACACATGGCTTTATCCAGCGTGAGAGAATCGAGCAAGATAAGTTGCAAATGATCATCTAGCACCATTTTCTCCTTTTCAGGTTCCAAGATTTCTGAGGGATCTTTGGGAACCCAATGTGCAGGAACAATCTCACCATTCACTATTGTGGCTTCAATTTCCTTTCTTGGTATGAAAGGACCATTCTCGAGTATACCTGGGTATAGTGGATTTGCAGCTTTGATAAACAACAAGATTTTTCTTTTCCAAATGTTGTAGTTCTCTTTATCAAATGCTGGGATCTTGATACTGTTTGATTTCTGCATTTTCTTCGAGATCTCAGATATGTATGTTAATCTGAAAGCTTTGATACCAGTTGTTAGTCCTTGTGTATTGCAGAAGGGGGGGATGAATGCAATACTGATAAAATTCAATCTAAATTTCAACAACTAAAATCAAGATTAAACGTTATCAGCAATATATGCAATCACGAACAGTATTCAGTAAGAACAAGATTCACAAAATAAATGTTTTATTTATTTTGCAAAGTGTTGCTACAACCTCAAGAAAGAATTCTCGAGCTTCGGGTTTTCTTCAAAGACACTTGCTTGTCTTCGTTACTCTTCTAGAATGAATTGATAGTAGGTATAAGACTAACCCTATCACTATCAGTCACGGGTTTGTGAAGCTGCTGTCACTGTCAAGTGGCATCTTCTTACAGATTGTCTTACCCATGTGACTTTCCTAAATTGCTAACATGTCAGATATACATTACAAAGAAAGCAACCTAGATTCATTCCATTTCCAGCTAAACCAATTCAGCAGATAAAGACTTGACCTTGCTCTTGAATTGATTCGCTTTTGTTTTGCAGTGCTTGAAGCTTCTGTCGTAGTCTTGCAGACTTGGTGCAGCTTAGGGATACTGCATCACGCCTGTTTCTTGAACATTTAAACTGTCACGGGATTTGACTGAGAAAGATACCTATCATAAGGATCTTTATTGAGACAGTTACTTTTGCCGCAAAGCTTGCTGTCACAGGAATGATCTTTTGGTGACAGTATGAGTTCCCCGCATAGAGTGCTGTCGAGGATCCCAAACTTGCTGTCGAGGGCAATAGTTGTTGTCGCGTAGTCTTCCGCCAATGTTGCTGTCAGAGTGAATATGCTGTCGTGACTTGCAACATTCTGTCTTCTTGTAATCTTACTGTCACAGCTTTAGGACAGTAACCTTTATTCATGTTGTCATCCAAAAAGCATTCTTTGAGGCTTGAACACATAAGTGAACTTCATTCAAACAATACAACTAGAATAACATTACATACTGATTACAAGAACATACTTTGGCTATGACAGTATGTTCTACTTAATTTGAAAAATTAAGTACAATCAAAGTTAAGTTGTTTCAATGCTATCACCCATAAATCCCAACAATAAGTTATAGAGCTATACTTTATAGGAGCCTTAAAATGCGTGTCAAGCAGTGTAAAAAAACTATAAAGAAATGAGAGGGACGGATGGAGTAGTTTACTGCCACTTTGACAAATCTGATTTGAGACCGGCCTGAAATTTATTTTGATTTGGAAGTACATGAATCATTATTAATAAAAACCAGCATAAAAACCCGTGCAAGACACGGTCCGCTAGCTTAGATTGTGATTTTAAACTAAACTACGCATTATCAATGTCATTTGACATATATGATTGTATATTTTTGATGTTCATAGAGTTTTTATTATTAATGTTATGATTATGCTGTACTTGCTTAAATATGTTGAAGTTTATAATGCGAAAACTAATACGAGTAGTTTTGATAAATCATATCTGTTTTTAATTTTGTTGTGGATCATAGAATAGAATTAGAGTGTTCTATGGATGTTTTCTAGTTAAGAAGACATTTTTAAAATTATAATCCTAAAATTTTTCCAGTTCTTCAAAAATGATGCATTCATTTAGTTCATCTCCGACAATATTCAAGGTAGAAACTAAATAATGTTCAAGATGATGCAGTATGAGATTGTAGGTTTTAGTACTAATTTTACTCAAAATATTTCCTAAATCTTCTAATACTCTACTTAGGCCTTGCGTTTTCAGTTTTTAAAACTTTCTTTGTAACTCTTTTATGTCTTTTCTTCTGAACTCTTGATTTTAAGCATTTTTTACCTTTATTTCTCTTCTCTTGTCTATCTAACTTTCAGAACATAGGACAATGTAGCTAATTGACTTAAGTGGAACTATCTTGTGTCAAATCATTCTATTATTAGGTACGTTTGGTACCATTTCGATGTGTTTCAATTCTTCCAAACAAACATATTTTTTTCAACTCTGAACTTGAGAATTGATCAATTATGGATGGATAAATATTTTTTGCTTATATCATCGTAAGTTAAAATTGTTCATATGCCTTCTGAGTTATGTTCGTGTTTTGATAATGAATTCATCCTTTATTATTTTCAAAATACACATCTTTAATAATTAAAACACGGACCATTTTTCTAGCAATTAACATAATTTTTTATTCTTTGTGGTTGATTTTTTTTTCTAGGTATAGTTGCACATTTTTTTTCGTCTGTTACAATGTACTTACTTTAATTTATATAGATAATTTGATTGATCGGGGACTATAATTTTAAATAACCCGGGCTGTATAATGTGATTTGATCGGATCGTAATGTATCATATGCAATATCATGTTTTTTTAAATTTGTTATGGACTATATATTTTAATCTGTTTATTGTTTACACAAATTATTATCAAAATTTTAGAATATATAATTCATTTAATTGTTTTGTTGTAGTATCTATTTATTTTTATTATCTCGCCTTTTACAATATTTTAACTCAAAACAAATAATTTTTCATATGTTTTATTTATGTTTTTAGTTAGTTTACACACATATATTATATATATATATATATATATATATATATATATATATATATATATATATATATATATATATATATGTGTGTGTGTGTGTGTGTGTGTGTGTGTGTGTGTGTGTGTGTGTGTGTGTGTGTGTGTGTGTTAATTCAATTCCAAATAACTAATTATTTTCTTTCATAAAATTAATTTAAAATTCATTTGATAATAACAAAAAATTTGTCATATATATAATGCATCCAATCTAATTATAAATCTAGTCACTCATATTATATATATATTGTATTATTAAAACCGAAACATTGAAAGTTTGATAGTCGGTCGGTACGGTTTTCATATTTTGATATTTGTGCACTTTAGTTCTTTTATTTTTACTACTTTATTTAATTTATTAAAAACAACAATTTTATTCAAAATATAGTTTGGTAGTCGGTCGGTCAATACGACATTCATATTCTGATATTTGCACTTTAGTCCTTTTTTCTTTGACAATTTGACCTTAATTTATTAAAAACAACAATTTTAATTAAATATATTTTTAAAATATTGTTAAACACAAAACTCTTAAAACACAATTTAATCACGCTCAAACAGAAATACACACGTCAATTCAACATTAAGTTCAACAATCACATAAAACTATTCAAATTTAGGATGAACTTCAAACAAAGTAAATATAAATGTAAAATAAGAAGAATATGAATGTCGTATGCATCACATTGACTTTATACTTGTAGTATAGTAAGAACAAATAATTATAAATATCATGTATACATGTTATCAATATGTGCTATTTAACAATGATTATTGTGCGATAAATAAAGTAATCCTCGTTCGAGAATTGAGGCGGGTTCGACGAATGAGTTCATGTTCGGAGTCTCCCCGACCCCGAAGTGACCGATCGTCCATACCTAAATTATTTGAATAATTCAAATATATTGCGTAGTACAAGAAAAGTTCGACTCTGATGCAAGAAAATAGAATATATTATAGTTATCGATACATATACAAAATATTTGTTTAGTTAAAAGAAAGATAAAAAGCACCACACATAATATTGTTTTTAAAACTTAATATTAATATTTTATAAGATTGGTAGTATATATGATTCTGTATGATATTTTAAGTATTAAAAAAATAAAGTTTAATAAATATTATAAATCACCTTAATTTTTACTCAAAAATTTAAATAATAATAAATATATGATAAGAAAGATGTGAGGTTTATGTCATATGATTTTTAGATCAAAATTAAAAAGAATTCTGTATCTCAATGGTTATAAGGATGAATTCTTTAATGAATGTCAGGGGTTCAATCCCTTACTAAAACATTATTTACTCATTTTTTTTCACAGGAGATTTATTGGCTCAAAATACCCTTTAATTATCCCCTTGTTCTCATATTAACTCCTTATATATAATAAGCGTATCCGTTGGATTATAAAACTATAAATATTCAAATAGATGAGGACCGTTAGATATAATATTAAAAATTGTATTTGATTAATAATAGGATAGTATTTAAATACTAAAAGGTGTATTTTAATAATTTAAACCAATTATAAATAGGTTTTCTATATTGTATAGAAATCTGTATGTAAAAAATCGTAATTATCTTTTCTCTTTAGTTTATGGATAGTTCTAGTTAGATAATAATTATTAAATCATCGTTAAATTAAAGATAATTTTTTTAGCTTCGCGTGGGCTGTAAAATTGTTAAAATCTGTTGTCTAAAACTCAAGATAGAGCTCAAACAGTAAAGTGATTATCTAAATTTTAATAATTTTGTTTTTAATTTAAACCAATTATAAATAGGTTTTCTATATTGAATAGAAATCTTTATGTAAAAAATCGTAATTATCTTTTCTCTTTAGTTTATGGATAGTTTCATTTAGATAATAATTATTAAACCATCATTAAATTAAAGATAATTTTGTTAGCTTCTAAAACTCAAGATAGAGCCCAAACATTATCTAAATTTTAATATTTTTTTTTATTATTGTAGCACCAATTTAATTTTTTTCCTAATTCTTTTAAATTTATAAATTCTATGTTTATTTCAATAAATTATTAAAATCAATTTAAGAAAAAATTAAAATCGATCTGGTCCGTGTACGACCAATATACGACCAAATTAATTATTACAGTTAGATCTTAAATAGATCGATGAGAATTGTTAGATCTAATATTAAAAAGTATATCTGATTAATAATAGAATTATATTTAAATACTAAAAAGTGTATTTTGATAATTTAAAATTTTTCTATGTAAAAATTCTTAAATATCTTTTCTCTTTAATTTATGTATAGTTCGAGTTAGATAATAACTAGGTTATTAAGCCGCGCTTCGCAGCGGCATAGAATATATTTGTTAAGAAAAAGAATATTAGAATAAAAATTGTGAAATTAATATCTATAAAATTATTTAAATTATCAAATAAAATATATTCTATAAAATTTGCATTTGGATAGGTACTATAATAAAATATTTACATATTTTGTTTGTTTATATAGTTTGATTTTTTATTTTGTTGGACCGATACTATTGCTATATATATATATATATTATATTGACAAAAATCAATATAAACATATAATATTACTTATATTTATATAGTATTATTAGAAAATATAATATATAATTTATATTATATATTATAAATCTTATAGTTTGTAATATTTCAAATCTTATCAAAATTTCATCCTTATTGAAACAAACATAATAATTAAAAATAGCTAAGAAAATGACAGTAATTATCAATCTCAATATACCTTTAATGCATATTCAAAATATATTAAAATCGGACAAGTTATCAATGTAGTTTAAAAGTATAATGTGAAACTTTTAGTACATATTATTTAATACTAAAAAGTAAGATTGGAAACACATGTGTAATTAGACGGTAGCATGATGCTAAATACATGTTCTATTGCCTCCGTCACCAGCTCCAATGTATCCATCACCAACCCCGTTGTCCTTTTCATTGTCCTCAATTGATACTTTCCTTTTCTTTTTGTCATGCACAGTCTCGGGCGTAGAAGAACTTTTAGAATACTGCAATACAGTGAGTGCTTAGAAAAATATTCATGTACAATATTTTTATATAGATAATAGTGCATGATATTAGAGTTTTAAACTAATGAAGTTGACTATACAAATTAAATAAGTAAAACAAATAAATTGGGGTAACCAAAGAAGTAATATAAAATTACAAGAACAATAAAAAACAATTAACAGTTATATTAAAATTAATATAATGCATAACTTACTAATTTGTGACAAATTTGAGATCTCTTTTTTTTCAACCGCCTTTGACAACTTCAATGCCACCCAAGTAGGTCAAGCAGCCCACAACATCTAAATCAACATAGAAAAAATAATATTAGAACATGATAGTTTGAATTATAACTTATATAATAGTATTACTTATATATTACTCTAATATATTACTACATCAAAAATCTGAGAGTATGTTGGTGTCATTAATACGTGCACCAATCATATCCGGACATATGAACTGAAATCCATGCAGTGATATGTTGACGATGCCTTCTTTCAATCTGTTAGGCAACGTTATGCGTATGAAGATCAATTTAGACCCATGTGACAGTGGTCTTCATCGATCAAAATCATGTCAAGACTGATCAGTTCTTCAGTATTTGGATTGACAGATTCCCACATTCTACACACTCGTACTCTTATCATCCAGGTATAGTTGCTGTCGTTCAAAGCATCCAACATGGTGTAGGCCATAGTTGTATTGATTGTAAATATGGTTGTAAAAATTTGAAGCTATGTAAAAAAGTGTCGGTGTAGATTTTTTGTTATGAATGACCTTTAATTTATAGGTGTTTGTAAGGTGAATAACATGGAAATCCATTATGTTTAAAAGTCAAGAAGTATTATAAAAGAAAAGTTCTATAAAGTTTGAAAATAATAAAAGAAAGTTCTATCAAGTTTGAAAATAATAAAAGAAAGTTCTATTAAGATTGAAAATAATAAAAAAGAAAATTACAATTATTAACATAAGAGCCTACAAATTCGAAAATAATAAGGAAGTTGTAATTTTCTAAATAAAAGAAAGTTCTATCAAGTCCTACAAATTCGAAAATAATAAGGAAATTGTAATTTTCTAAATCAAAGAAAGTTCTATCAAGTTTGAAAATAATAAAAGAAAGTTCTATCAAGCCTACAAATTCGAAAATAATAAGGAAGTTATAATTTTCTAAATCAAAGAAAGTTCTATCAAGTTTAAAAATAATAAAAGAAAGTTCTATCAAGCCTACAAATTCGAAAATAATAAGGAAGTTGTAATTTTCTAAATCAAAGAAAGTTCTATCAAGTCCTACAAATTCAAAAATAATAAAGAAGTTGTAATTTTCTAAATCAAAAAAAAATTCTAAAATTTTGAAAATAATAAAAGAAAGTTCTATCAAGTTTGAAAATAATAAAAGAAAGTTCTATTAAGATTGAAAATAATAAAAAAGAAAATTGCAATTATTAACATAAGAGCCTACAAATTCGAAAATAATAAGGAAGTTCTAATTTTCTTAATAAAAGAAAGTTCTATCAAGTCCTACAAATTCGAAAATAATAAGGAAATTATAATTTTCTAAATCAAAGAAAGTTCTATCAAGTTTGAAAATAATAAAAGAAAGTTCTATCAAGCCTACAAATTCGAAAATAATAAAAAAGTTATAATTTTCTAAATCAAAGAAAGTTCTATCAAGTTTAAAAATAATAAAAGAAAGTTCTATCAAGCCTACAAATTCGAAAATAATAAGGAAGTTGTAATTTTCTAAATCAAAGAAAGTTCTATAAAGTCCTGCAAATTCGAAAATAATAAAGAAGTTATAATTTTCTAAATCAAAGAAATTTTCTAAATCAAAGAAAGTTCTATCAAGTTTGAAAATAATAAAAGAAAGTTCTATCAAACCTACAAATTCGAAAATAATAAGGAAGTTGTAATTTTCTAAATCAAAGAAAGTTCTATCAAGTCCTACAAATTCGAAAATAATAAGGAAGTTGTAATTTTCTAAATCAAAGAAAGTTCTATCAAGTTTGAAAATAATAAAAGTGTAATTTTCAATTTCCTTCCTACAAAATCGAAAATAATAAAGGAAGTTGCTATCAATAAATATAATTTAAACAAATATAAATAGTTTTTCAACGTGAAAACTCGTAAATTTCTTTTATTTTGATGCATGGAGTAAAATGAAAAAAGGAAACAGTAAATGTCACGGGTGGAAACAAATTTCTTACTATTTTTAAAGCTCATCAACGTGACACACCAACGCGTACAGAATTTTTGTGACCAATCCATATAATCTGACACATACTCAATCTCTCCGATCACACAGCCTCACAATATGTATCAATTTGGTAGGTTTTAGAAAGTTCTATCAAGTTTGAAAATAATAAAAGAAAAAATAACAATTATTAACATAAGATTCTACAAATTAACGAAAATAATAAGGAAGTTGTAATTTTCTAAATCAAAGAAAGTTCTATCAAGTTTGAAAATAATAAAAATAATAAAAGAAAATTCTATCAAGTTTGAAAATAATAAAAGAAAGTTCTATCAAGTTTAAAAATAATAAAAGGGAACGAAAATAATAAGGAAGTTATAATTTTCTAAATCAACGAAAATAATAAGGAAGTTGTAATTTTATAATTTTCTATTTCAAATCTTTATAAGAGGATTACCTTATTATTTTACATAATCAACATTTTATATTATTTTAGCTAACGATTTTAGCCAACACCATTGGAGATACTCTTATAAGGCAGCTTGGAAACAAAAATGGAAATAAAATAATTAGTAGTATATATCATGCAATTAAGGCAGGTTGAAAACGTAGAAAGTAACCGCTGAAAAACAACGTGAGAAAAATTGAAAAATATTATGAGATATTTAATGAAAAGATTTTGTAAGAAATTTTATTTTTCCATATATTAGATATTCACTCATATCTAACAGTTTATTGATTCGGGCCTTCACCACACTGAGAAGAATCTCGATTCTGCCAGGCTGAAAGTCAAGTCATCTCTCTCTTTATTGGCCGGTTCCGATTTGTTCAAATTTCTTTCTCAAAACATTGCATAATAGTTTTAGTACACCATTTATCTCATTTGATCTGCCTAACCAACTTCACTATCACTATGTTAAAGAACTATGACTTTGATTGAAGAATAAAGACTAAAATTCACTTCACATCCCTTAATTTTGGAAAAAACTCAGAACTATATCAATACTTTATCAAATTGCAAGTTGCATCCCATATGTTTGTTTAGCATTTCATTCTGTATCCTTTGGGTCTTCTCCGACAAATTGTGACGTTACCGTCTCTTTTGGGGAGGGCTTATTATTTTGATAGTGATCATATCTCCTCCTATATAATGCTCACCCCTCTGTGACTTTAGATCATCTATAATCTCACAAAAATATTACATTCAATGGTGCAGTTGTAACAAATGGGCAGTAGAACATTATAAAGGTAAGAATATTAAAATTGAGAATTTATCGAATATTATAAAAATAAGATTATTAAGATTTTATATTTAGTTTTATCTATTAGTAAAAATTTAAAAGATAATTGATATATTTTCTAATAAAAAATTTAGGAGAATATTACAAGGATCTTAAAATTATATATTAAAAGAAAGTTCTATCAAATTTGAAAATAATAAAAGAAAGTTCTATCAAGTTTAAAAATAATAAAAGGGAACGAAAATAATAAGGAAGTTATAATTTTCTAAATCAACGAAAATAATAAGGAAGTTGTAATTTTCTAAATCAAAGAAAGTTCTATCAACTTTGAAAATAATAAAAATAATAAAAGAAAGTTCTATCAAGTTTGAAAATAATAAAAAAAGTTCTATCAAGTTTAAAAATAATAAAAGGGAACGAAAATAATAAGGAAGTTATAATTTTCTAAATCAACGAAAATAATAAGGAAGTTGTAATTTTCTAAATCAAAGAAAGTTCTATCAAGTTTGAAAATAATAAAAATAATAAAAGAAAGTTCTATTAAGTTTGAAAATAATAAAAGAAAGTTCTATCAAGTTTAAAAATAATAAAAGGGAACAAAAATAATAAGGAAGTTATAATTTTCTAAATCAAAGAAAGTTCTATCAAGTTTGAAAATAATAAAAGAAAGATCTATCAAGTTTGAAAATAAAAAAAAAAGAGTAAAAAAAGATTGAAAATAATAAAAGAAAGTTCTATCAAGTTTGAAAATAATAAAAAAAAGTTCTATCAAGTTTAAAAATAATAAAAGGGAACGAAAATAATAAGGAAGTTATAATTTTATAAATCAAAAAAAGTTCTATCAAGTTTGAAAATAATAAAAGAAAGATCTATCAACATAAGAGCCTACAAATTCGAAAATTTCTCAATTTACAAATTCGAAAATTTCTCAATTTATTTTCCTTCTTACCAAATATAATTTTCTAAATCAAAGAAAGTTCTATCAAGTTTGAAAATAATAAAAGAAAGATCTATCAAGTTTGAAAATAAAAAAAAAGAGTAAAAAAAGATTGAAAATAATAAAAGAAAGTTCTATCAAGTTTGAAAATAATAAAAAAAAGTTCTATCAAGTTTAAAAATAATAAAAGGGAACGAAAATAATAAGGAAGTTATAATTTTATAAATCAAAAAAAGTTCTATCAAGTTTGAAAATAATAAAAGAAAGATCTATCAACATAAGAGCCTACAAATTCGAAAATTTCTCAATTTACAAATTCGAAAATTTCTCAATTTATTTTCCTTCTTACCAAATTCGAAAATTTCTCAATTTACAAATTCGAAAATTTCTCAATTTATTTTCCTTCTTACAAAATTGAAAATATTTAAGGAAGTTGTAATTATTAATATTAAAAAATTGTGAAAATTTGAGAAAATTAGAAAAATAGAACGGAGCGATTCTAGAGCGCCACCTCACCGCCCTCGTCTTCTCCTTTATATAAGTATATTGATTGTTAAACCAAATATCAGATAACAATTCATATCGATTACAATATTAAAATTATCAATATAATGCTCATGTACATCATATAACAATGATACTTGTGGACCCTGCGTTATAAGAGACTTAGGAGAACTCATGTACATGAATAAATTTAAACATTTTTTTTCTGAAGGAACATAACAATTTGATTAATCCAAATTATAATTATATTATTTTACATATAACAAACATAAAAGGATAATATCAAAATATTATTAAAATATTGAGGGTTTCATATTCATAAACAATAATTTTGAATATAATACTTAACCATCTTTTCTTTTCGGTTTATGTCAACTAGTCAAGTTAGATAATAATTATTAAATCATAATTAAATTAAAGATAATTTCGTTAGTTTCACATTGGTTGTAAAATCGTCAAAATTCAATTTCTAAAATTTAGGATAGAACCCAAATAGTAAAGTAAGTATCTAAATTTTAATAAATATATTTTTATAATTGTAGCACCAATTTATTTATTTTTCCACTAATTCTTTTAAATGTAGAAATTTTATCTTTCTTTCAATAAAGTATTAAAATAAATTAATAACAAATTCAAATCGATAAAGACTATAATAATATGAGAGTAAAATTTTATATAATCATAACATAATTTTTATTCTGTTTAATAATTTTAAAGTAATAATGTATTTTAAAATTTTATATACACTATAAATAAAACCGAAACATTAAAAATAAAAGCAGTTAATAAGATATTTATATCAGTATGTACTTGATATCCTTATTATATTAAACTCTTTTATATAATAAGCATAATAGGGATTTATCCAAAAGTTTGATCGTGACAACCAAATTAATAAGGAATATTAGATCTTAACTAGATAAATGAAAATCGTTTGATCAAATATTAAAAATGTGTATTTTATTTATAATAGGATTATATTTAAATTCTAAAAATTGTATTTTGATAATTTAAACCAAATATACCAAATATAAATAAGTTTTTTATATTGAATAGAATTCTCCATGTAAAAAATTCGTGACTTTCTTTTCTCTTCCATGGACAATTCCAGTTAGATAAAAATTGTTAAACAATCTTTTAATTAAAAATAATTTAATTATGGTGTAAAATCGTCCAAATCTGATTTTTAAAATACAAGATAAAGCCCAAATCAGTGAAGTGAGTATTTAAATTCTAATAATGATTATTATGTCATCAATATTTTAACGCCAATTTAATTAATTTTTTCTAACTATTTTAAATTTAGAAATCTATGTTCAAAAATTAAAATCAATCTAAGAAAAATTCAAATCAACAAAGAATATAATAATACGAGGATAAAATTTTATAAAATTGTGCATATTTTGTATCCTATTTTATTAAGTTATAGATCATAACTAATCAAATATAATTTATTATTAAATAATAAATTATACTCAAATGGTGATTTTGTTTTATAAGCACTCATAGAGACATAATTTCATTGTTAGCATGACTATATTCATATTAAAAAAAACCTTATTTTGAAATTGTACACTCAGTTACGGAACATACCTAACTTTTTAACTTATATACATTGTAAATTATTAAATTCGAAACTTTAAAAGTTTGTTAATCAATTAGTATAATACTTTTCTGAAAAATCGTACTTTACAAAAAATATTATCAAATAACCTATGTCTGAAAGAAAAAAAATGAAAAAAATTCTTTTTTTTTCAAAAAAAAACCTGTAATTTTAATATGTTGTTGGTAGATTCAAATCTTAGATCATTCTACATGATAATTTTACTGTTCTATGTAACGTTTCTGAACAATTTAATTTGAAAGATCCAACGATTATGGATTGAGTGATCAAACAAAGCGACCACACTTATAAGAAAACTTTCATTATTTAGTCTTTAATATAATAACATAAAAAACAAATGAATTTTATACAGAATTTTGATCGTCACGGTGTACTACTTTAAAAGAAGAACTATTACAAAAATATATATATTTTAATTGATAATTTATTTTCTCAAAGTTCAAAGTTCCCGCATCATTAACATATTACAAAAAAGAGTATATTATATTTTAGCAATAAATATTAAAAAAAATTAAAAATTAAAAAATTTATAAATATTAAGAAAAATTAATGATGTTATCCCGGTAGTTTGGTCCTAAATACCGCCAAAACATTCTCAACCGTAAGATCCAATACTTTTAAAAATAGATGATCAAGATTGTATCATATAAAAAGAAATTATTATCTAAAAATGATATAAGTTAAAAGATATTATATTATGATTGGATTTTCCAAAAAGTTAAAACATAAAAATAGTTGTAATTAAATAAGGAAACCCATTTATAACCAAAATAATAAAAATCGTTTAATCTTAAATAGATAGGTGAAAACCGTTAGATTTAACATTAAAACCTGTATTTGGTTAATAAAAGTTATTCTAATAATCTAAACTACATATAAGTTAAGTAGATTTCCTAAAGAATAGAATTCTCAACATTAAATTTCGTCACTTTATTCTCTTTTTAGTTTTATAATAGTTTTTAATTGAAAAAAAAACTATTAAACCACAACTAAATTAAAGATTATTTTGTGAATTTCATGTGAACCGTAAAATTGGCCAAATCTAACTTTTATAACTCAATATAAACAAATATTAAATTGAGCGTGTAAAATGTAATAAATATCAAATTTTAACTATAATTTTTTTTGGCTAAATCTTTTTTAACAATAATTTAATCATGTAAACTAATAACTTTTAAATATTAAAATATTCATAAATAAATATAATTATAAATATTAAAAAAACAATCGTGTGTTGCATCGTAATA
This sequence comes from Heracleum sosnowskyi, assembly GCA_030848705.1. NCBI lineage: Eukaryota > Viridiplantae > Streptophyta > Magnoliopsida > Apiales > Apiaceae > Heracleum > Heracleum sosnowskyi. The sequence goes on from CM061241.1 coordinate 93,570,022, forward strand.
AAAATATAATTATAAATAAAATAATTATAAATAAAATTTAAGTAACCGTAGTTATATATAAAAGAGATAGGCTCCGTAAAGACTTTCGAAGAGTTTACGATCATGCACCAAACTGTAAATTTTATTTTACGTATACCCGTTGTCTTCATTTCGTGTTACAGAATGAAATTTGTCTATCACAGAATCGAAGACCACCAAAGAATTTCAAACTGCTCATGTTCATGAAAGTAAGTTACAACCTGATTCTCAAAATTGCACTAATTTTTATCAATTAAAAGAAACACACGTGGCCATGGTTCTCAATATTTTTAGTTTTGCAATAAAATTTAAAGCCCACTTGTTAATCAGTCTCTATCGTACTTTGTAACTTAAATATGATTCCATTTACTATTTAGTTAATTAAACTACTTTAATATCCCTAATAAATTAAAATACTATTGCTAGTACAATTTTTAGTGTGATTTTGTAATTAGTGATAGAATATACAAGTTATATTTTTATAACGGGCTACATTTTTCTATTATCACACACCTGGGTTTTATGTATTGAAACCCATCAAAACTGGACCTCTGACCCATCCCTCTTTTCAACTTTTCCTGATTCAGCCCATTTTTTTTCACCTCCCCACTCACAATAATGTAATTAAAAAAATGTGATTTAAGAAGTACAAACTAAAATCGAACTCGGATACTTTCTCAAAATAAAAATAAAAATTTAACTACGATATTCTAGACGCATTTCAGTTTTCACATTACTAGTTTCGAATTGAAATGCCGTGGTCTCTCTTTTTGTATATTTAAAATTAGGCATAAATTCGAGGCATTTGATGTATCCATATCAATATCATATGTATTTTTCAAAAATTGGACATAGATAAATTAACGTGAATACTAGATGTCCCGGATCAATCTCGCATACGGCATATATACACTTCTTAAAAGAGAAATCCTGTAGACGCAGCAGAATAGTTACATGTTAAGAAGAAAACTAATTACAATAACTTAAATTACAAACAAGTACTTTATAAGGTTAAACAATATATACAGAGAGAAGGATATGTAAGAAAATCCGAAGCCATGCATGACACAATACGTACGTTGCGGGCCTAGGCATGCCCAAAAATGACATTGATCTCAATATTTTCATCATTTTCCTGATCATGATCAACTTCAAAGTATTGATAGACAGGCGCTTGAAGATCATCAGATTGTAGTTGAGTAGTAGTGATGATGAAAACTGGAATTTGCTGCAGCCAATTCATAATCTTTTCAAAAACATGGCTTGGGAACGGAGAAATCCAAATGCAAGTGCAAATGAGATAGGCGTACAACAAGATTTGTGGTGGGAAAAGAACTGAGGCTATCATCAGAAAAACAAGCGGCACTGAAAGATCGAAATCGCCAAACCGCAACATTATAGGTTCTGCGGATACAGTGATAGAGATGGTGAGTTTGATTGAGATTGCGAAAACGAGCAAGACAAAAGCAAGGGTGATATATAACCAGCCATTTTGGTCAGTAGTAATGAAATAGTCCCAAGATGATACTTGGTTGGCTTGGCCTGATATGTACTTTATCAAGTTGATAAGTACTGGGAGTACGAACCTCAAATCTATGTTGAAGTGCATGGTGTACGTTGAATTGAATATCTTAATATAAGACTGTGTGTATATCTTCTATATATGTTCCCTTACGAACCTCAAATCTATATAGATGTAAAAATTTGTTGGGTCCTCGGGGTATTTCTAAGAAAGTTCATTAGGAGGCACCAGTCTCTAACTCTCTATCAATATTTTGTACAGTAAATTGGTCACAATGTCTTTTCTTGACAAAACTGTAGGTTGGAATCATTTTATATTTACTAATTTTATATTCAATTCGATTAATAAAGATTTAGCTCTAAGACTTTTGGAAGCGTTTGCTTATTGAGTATTGCCAATAGCCAACTAGTCACTTCTTGTTCTTTTGTGTACGTCGTGAGGTTGATTGAATTCGTTTTATATTTGATTTTAAACACGAATCGAAGGTGATCATCAATTCTTGATTTCATCTATACGATCCTTTTCTGGCAATTCAGATGCCATCGTAATATAAAACTTTTGAAGAATATGGGTGGAACAACAATAGGCCACGAAGCAAAGTGTTTGTGGGCTGTGGCAGATCTCAAAATGTTGGGATGAGAATTTTATATTTATAATATAATTTAAGAATATCCTGTTAATATAAAGCACTTAGTTAAATGCCTATAGCCGGGCGTTACGTTTGAGTTTGTTACAAAAATGCCTTCATCAGCCACCGACTTTCTTACGTACAACCGGTGACGTTGGCTCCTTCACATTTCTGGTACATTGCAGAAATAGTACAGTCAGGTTGAATTTTTTAAAAATTGTACAAGGCGCCACCTCATCGAGAAAATTCCGTCACCTCAGGTGGCGACTCCCTTATTTTTATTTATTTTTTTTTTTTGACGAACAAGGAAATTTATTGATTAAGCAATATCCTTTCTTAATACACCTTCTACTTCAACAGGAATAGATCTCCTATCGAAAACTCGATCTGGATATGAATATGACACTCGAGCTAACTCGTGACCCGCCATATTAGCAGACCGCTTGATAAAAAACAACTTTACTGTGTTGAGTTCGTGCACCAACTGTCGACAATCTTCTACTATGCATCCCAAAGGAGACACCATAGGAACCTTGCTTCGGATTGCTTGCACTGCCACCAAACAATCTGATTCTATCACAATGTTCTGCCATCCTAAGCTTTTAACCCAGCTAAGCGCCTCCTTGATGGCCATGGTCTCAGCATACACAGCCTCTACTGACCCATCCTTGCAGACTGATTTCGCTTGTATTAACTCTCCCTTCGAGTCCCTCGCTATCAAGCCCATACCAAAAGAATTGTATTCCCGAAATGTCGCTGCATCCACTGATATCTTGATTGATGACTCCTGTGGCTTGACCCAGAAACTATCTCCATCCCCTACAACTAAGTTTGGGAACCGAGTACCTGAAGTTTTTTTCTGGGCATATCTCCATTGTTCAAGATATTGTTTAGCTTTTGCAATCACAACATAAGCTCGAGTATACTTGCTATTCCACACTACTTCATTCCTAGCTTTCCATAGCGACCAACACACCGTGGCAACTACTGCTCGTTTGTCGTTATCACATCTGTCCAAAACCTGCTCCCACCACTGGTGTAGCTCATCTACTTCACTCCACTGAATTTCTGGGATTACCACCTGCCAACATTGCACAGCAAACGGACATCTTATTAATGCATGAATAATGGATTCCTCCCCTCCTCTGCATAATGGACATTGACTATCCACTGGCACGTGTTTTTGTTGCAACATAACTTTTGTAGGTAAGCATCCCGATAAAGATCTCCACACAAGGTTTAAAACTTTTGGTGGAGCCTTAATTCTCCAAAACTTGCGCCAGAAACTATTGTTATCCTCTTGACTCCATCTACCTTTCTGAGCTTGCAACAGCCTATATGCACTACGGACTGAGAACTAGCCTGAGTTCTCTTCTTTCCAGTACATCATGTCTTCAATATCATCCCTCAGCACAATGTCTCTTATGCATCTCTGATCCTTCTCATTAAACATATCCGAGAGAACCTCTTCATCCCACCTTCTGTGATTAATCTCCATTAGAGCTGACACATTGCAACTAGATAAACCAGGGGATGTCGAAGTGATACAAGGATTATGTAAATCTTGTAGCCATGGTTGACCTAACACCTGAATCGAATTCCCAGACCCAACTGACCATCTCAAACCTGCAGTAATAACCCCTCTGGCCTCCCATATGCTTCGCCATACATAGCTAGGATTATTACCCCTTTTAGCATTCAAGAAATCTCCATCTGGAAAGTAACGCGCTTTGTAAACCTTTGTAACAAGATAGTTAGGTTATGTGAGTAATCTCCAACCCTGTTTTGCTAGCATTGCCAAATTGAAATCCCTAAAATCACGAAATCCCATGCCTCCCGAGGATTTGTGTCTACACAATCGAGCCCAACTCATCCAATGTATGCTCTTACTATCGTCTGATTTTGAATTCCACCAGAATCTTGAAATGGTGCGTTCCATATCCTTCATTATCTCATCTGGGATCAAGAACACACTCATGGCGTATGTTGGCATCGCCTGTGCGACCGATTTAACTAGAACCTCTTTGCCCCCTCGGGATATAAATTTGCCATCCCAGCTTGACACTTTCTGTTTCACCTTTCCTTTAAGGAAACCCAGCGTAGCCACTTTACTTCGTTTCATCATGTTAGGGAGCCCTAGGTACATACAGTCCTCCCCTGCCTCCCTCATTTGCAGTATCTGACCCACTTGCTCCCTTCTATCCTGCTTCGTGTTTTTACTGAAGAACACGGAGGATTTATCTATATTAACCTTCTGCCCTGATCCCTTTTCAAAAGTCTGTAATAACATCAATACTTTTTTTGCCGATTCCTCATCTGCTTTACAAAACAAATAACTGTCATCAGCAAAAAGCATATGCGAAATACTTGGTGCTTGTCTGCAAACTTTGACACCCTGAATCAACTTATTCTGCTCATATCTCCGTAGTAATGCAGAAAACCCCTCTGCACATAGGATAAACAAATAAGGAGATAACGGATCCCCTTGGCGAATACCCCGATTTGGGAAGATAGGACCAATCTCCCGTTTTGCATGCGTGACCTTATAAGACACAGTACAGACACATTGCAATATTAAGTGAACCCACCATGAATCATACCCCATTTTAAACAGTATGGCTTTCAAGTAATCCCACTCAATCCGGTCATACGCCTTACTCATATCAAGCTTTAACGCCATGTAGCTATCATTCCCTCTTCTTTTACGTTTCAAATAGTGCATGACCTCATAAGAAACCATCACATTGTCCGAAATGAGTCTTCCTGCCATAAACGCACTTTGGTTTTCAGATACAACCGTCTCCAACGTTTCTTTCATTCGATTTGCCACTACTTTGGTAATAATCTTTGCCAGTACATTACATAAAGAAATAGGCCTCATATCACTCATTACCGTTGGCCCTTTCTTTTTTGGGATTAGCACAATATTCGTAGCATTTAATACGCTGCATAGCTCCCCTCTTATAAAGAATTTATGCACCATCTCAACAATATCCTTACGCACAGTCTGCCAATGCTTTTGAAAGAAAGCCGGTTTCATTCCATCGGGCCCAGGGGCCTTATCCGGATGCATCTGGAACAACGCTTCCTTAACTTCTTTTTCCTCAATTGGTTTTAGTAACTTGTCATTCTGATCTGCTGTTATTGAACTGGGTACACAATCGACTACTTCTTGCCAGTCTGATTCAGAAGCTTGAAATAACTTATTAAAGTATCTCGACACTACATCAGACAACCCAGTATCCCAGTCAAGCCATACCCCATTCTCATCCTTAAGTTTAACAATCTGATTGGTTCTCCTGCGTCTGCTCGCAGACTTGTGAAAATAATTACTGTTACGATCCCCCGCTTGAAGCCACAGTTGCTTCGATCTTTGTCGCCAAAAAATCTCACGCTGCATGAAAATATTGTTCAACTGTTTCTTAGCTTCATTAAACTGTTCAGCCGAATAACTGTCTCTTCCTCCTCTAAACCTTTTCAGTCTCTCTTTGCACTCCTTAATACGTCCACTGAAATTTCCAGTCACCTCTCATCCCCAAACTGCCAGCTTATCACTACATGCCTGCACCTTCTGTTGAACGCTTAAACTAGTATCCCCTTCCCACCCATCTTTAACAATCTGTTCACACATTGGCTCCGTCAACCATGCATTCTCAAATTTAAAGTTATACGTACCAGGATTTTTATTTTTGGTTTGGACTGCTAAGAATATTGCACTGTGATCCGACGTTGACCCCTCCAAATTATATAATTTAGCCATAGGAAAAGATGTCAACCAATCATTATTCGTAAGTGCTCTGTCCAATCTAACCTCCATCCAGTCCGTTGTGTTTCTCCCTTTCTCCCATGTATATTGATGTCCTATTAACTCCATGTCACTAAGACCCGCATCTTGGATAGCTTCGTTAAACCCTTCTATTAGCCAATTTGGATAGTGAGCACCACCTATTTTATCCTGTATCGATACCACATTATTTAGATCCCCTATTACGCACCAAGGTAAGTTTGCATCCCTAGCCAAAGTACGGAGCAAATCCCACGTACGACCTCTCTGCGACCTATTAGGCTCACCATACATTCCAGTTAAGCGCCAAATACCCATATTCTCCACCTGCACCCTCACATCAATATGATTCTAGGAAAAACCTAGTAGCTCAGCTTGGTCCTTCTCTTTCCATAACAGCGCAAGCCCACCGCTCCTACCCTGAGGCTCAACAACAAACAAACCTTCGTACCCCAGCATGTTATGTATCCATTCCATCTTTGATTTTCTTGCAATAGTTTCACATAAAAATATAAACACAGGCTGTTCTTAACGTACAACGTCAGTTAGGAACTGCATCTTCCAAGGTAGCCCGACCCCTTGGCAGTTCCAGCTTAGGGTACTCATAATGATTGGCGGGTCTGCATAGCAGAGCCCGCCATTAGCAAGTTTTTTGACACCGTATTCTCCTCATTCTGCACGACTACCATGTCTGTATCCCCGTTATTATTTTCTTCAGATAGCCCACTTAACTTGGGCCTTTCCACTCGATGCCTTTTTCGATCCAATATCTCCAACCCATTTGATTCGTTATTTTCAAAATCTTCCCTCGCTGCTATATTTTTGAAATAATGACCAGCTGTATGATTAACCACATTATCTGTTGCAGTTATTACCATCCCATTTTTTTCGTTCCTATTTTCCATATCCTTAGTAACCGTAACAATCTACAATCCTGATTTTTCGGAAATGTGACTATCCTTCGCGCTATCATCGGTAACCACCCTACTGTCCGTTCTCGTCATCCCATTCATTTGGACCTTTACCGGATTCTCTTCCCCGTTCACCGGATTCAACACCCTACCGTCCGGACTCCTCAGCCATTGATTATTGTTGCTCACTGTCTGTCTTTGTACTTGGGCTCGAAGCGAACTATCATATTTTCTGACATCTCTATCTCCAGGGTTATCAAACAATGCTTCGCAGAATTTTTCAGTATGCCCAATTCTTCCACAATAAAAACAGAATGAAGGGAGTCTTTCATACTTGAATTTTATCCATATCCATTCACCACCACTCTTCTTTAAACACATCTGGCCTTTCAAGGGACGACGAACATCTATAGCTACCTGAATTCATAGATAGGACTTCCACATACCCTGAAAGTTCTTAGGATCGACCTTCATAAAAGTGCCAACATAATTACCAATGGATTTAAGAATGAACTCAGAGTTAAAACCAATGGGTAGATCATGAACTTGCAACCATATGACTATTTCGAAGAGATTTACATTCGCCAACTGCTCATCCGTTTCAAATCTCTTCACTATCAACGTTTGCTGATTAAACGTCCATGGGCCATCCTCTAGTACTCTTCTCACATCTAACTCATGGAAAAATTTAAAAAGGAATGTGTTAGGGTAGGGTGTAGCCTCTATGAATACTCCTTTAACCGGCCTCCATATAGACGACAAAGTGTCCTGCATCGCCATGAAATTTATCTTTCTATCAGTCAGCAACCTCCCCACCAAGCAATCTGTCTTTTCTTCAGAGGGCTCCTCTAAAATCAGGCCTTCATCATCCTCATCATTGATGGATAGATTCGCATAGTCTTCCAGTATGCTTCTTTCTTGCGATGTACCAGCCATAAATCTACCTCCTTTTGTTCTTCTGACTAATTAAACGTGATATGATAAAACTCACCAACAGGCTGAGACAGAGAAAAACTCACCAATAGGGTGAGACTTCCGCCAGTTTTTTGCTCCCTCAGTTTTTTAGTCAACAACAGTCCGATTTGGTGCCCCTTATTTTTATTTTTATTTCACTCTTCACTTTCCCTCCGGTTGTCAGTTAGTAAAAATGAGTTGTTAATTAGTAAAATTTGGTTTTCAACAATCGATTTTGAAGGTTTAAAAAATGTACTTGCAAAATTTTAATTTTAATTTTAATTTTTTCTTTTGTATTAACTTGAAATGTTCTACTTTGCTACTAACCAAAAAATGAAAAAAAAAAATATTAAGTGTAACTATGTAAAATTTTGGTCCAGAAATGAAGATTACACAAAATTATAGTTTATATAGACACTTTTATGGATATAAAAAACATTCTTGTACTTAATATTTGTTATTTTTCTGTGTTCCGCATTAAACTTCGAACTTTGTACTTTTATACAAGGCAAAATTATGAAAAAAAATATTATTCTTGCAGGATATTAAAGTTGAGTAGTCACATCTTGTTCGATGTGGCGTGGGAGGGACAGTAATAATTCACCAAACTGTGTTTTCACATCAAAATTACAATAAAGCAAAGTTGTTGACACTGCAAAGCTCTGCAAAACACAAAAGACGAGTGATCACATCAACTTTAAAATAAAGTTACGAAGTTGAGTTGTCACCTCACATCTTACAAATTACAGGCAAAAATAATGCACTTGTATTATTGTACTGTAATATTAATCAAAACATTTTCCCTATAAATAGTTCTTCTCTCTAATGCATAATCATAGTTCTTCTTTCTTTTCTTTAGGTCAGTTTGCATCAAGTGGATAAGGGAAAGAGGCAGGTCAGTTCGGGTTCAGAAAATAACGATAGGGCCAAGTATGATCATCAAAAATTTCTTGAGATAACAGGTGGTGGCCTTGCATAGACGATAGGGCCAACAATGAGAAGGACGAGGACGACGAGGAGGTGGTGGATGAGGAGATCGAGGTAGAGGACAAAGTATTATGTGATACTTTCTCGCGGTCTGCATAGATGACAAAGTATCATGTGATATGAAGGGCTGAAAATCCCCAGATGGCGTAATGAATCCTGATCCACCTGCATATATGGAATGTGAATAATTAAGCTACAAATATGAAAAGTACATACTAAAAAAGATTATGGGAGTTATGTTTATTACCTGATCCACCTGCATGTGATAGAAATGGCTGAAAACTCCCATGTGGCGTAATGAATCCTGATCCACCTGCATATATGGGATTAAAATAATTAAGCTACAAAATATGAGATGTACATAATAAAAAAGATTATGGGAGTTCTGTTTATTACCTGATCCACCTGCATATGTCAAATGTGACTATAATGGTGTGGACATGTAATGCTGCGAACCTAAAGCACTGGACTGTCCAAAACCAGCAAATCCATATCCCGGGAAACTCTGAGAACTGTGAGATCCCTCGGAAGTCTGGGAACTGTGAGATCCCTGAAAAATCTGAGACTCGAGCATAACAGTGAAACCATATCCCTGGGAACTCTGAGAAATGTGAAATGTAGAGTCCTGCGTAGCAGTAAATGCGGGTCCCTGAAAACTCTCAGAGAAGTGAAATGGAGACTCGAGCATAGCAGTGAAACCATGTCCCTAGAAACTCTCAGAGAAGTGAAACGGAGAGTCCTGCGTAGCAGTGAATGCATGTCCCTGAGAACTCTGAGACTATCATCAGAAAAATAAGCAGCACTGAAAGATCGAAATCGCCAAACCGCAACATTATAGGTTCTGCGGATACAGTGATATTGATGGTGAGTTTGATTGAGATTGCGAAAACGAGCAAGACAAAAGCAAGGGTGATATATAACCAGCCATTTTGGTCAGTAGTAATGAAATAGTCCCAAGATGATACTTGGTTGGCTTGGCCTGATATGTACTTTATCAAGTTGATAAGTACTGGGAGTACGAACCTTAAATCTATGTTGAAGTGCATGGTGTTGAATTGAATATCTTAATATAAGACTGTGTGTATATCTATGTTCATTCACTATCCCCCAACAAGCTTGTATTTTGTGTGGGAGATTTGGTTGTAGATATATAGACAAACCAAAACGCACACTTCCATATATTATATATAGATGTAAAAATTTGTTGGGTCCTCATGGTATTTCTAAGTGAAGACTGATATAAGGAGTCAAGAAAACAGATGTAAAGAAAGCTTGTAAACAATTATATGAGGAAGAAAGCACTGATAACAAATAATATTCAATCTAAGAGAAAAGATAGGAGAGTACAGCCTTATTTATGATAAGGAAGTGATTAACTAGCCAACAAACAGAATGTCAAATCACCCATTATCCTACTAGAACAAATACAAATTAGCATAACAAAATTGTCTACTACAAAAGAAGTAAAATTCCAGTATTTGACTTGGTGCTTTCTTCATCACCCCCCCCCCCCCCCCCCCTCAAGCTGGTGATGCAGAAGAATTGAATCCCAGCTTGCTACAATGTTGAGAATGGAGCTTGACTGGTAAGATTTTGGTGAGGACATCTGTCACTTGTTCATGGGAAGGTGTGTAGGCAGTTGTGATGGTCCCAGCATGAACTTGTTCTCTTACATAATGGTAATCCAGTTCTACATATTAGGTTCTTTCATGAAGAACTGGATTAGCTGCAATGGCTAAAGCAGCCTTGTTGTCACACCTAAGAACAGTTGGAGGAATATTCTTGATCCCTAAGTCTTTGAGCAAAGCAGAAAGCCAGGTAACCTCACATGTAGTAAGAGACACTGCCCTGTACTCAGCCTCTGCAGAGGACCTTGAAACCACAGGCTGTTTCTTGGATTTCCAGGAGATAGTTGAGTCACCTAAAAAATTGCAGTATCCAGTTGTTGACCTCCTTGTCATAGGACATGATGCCCAATCACTGTCACAATATACAGTTAACTGGACTGATGAGGATGAAGCAGTATCGAAGGTGATCATCAATTCACCTTCTTGTTCTTTTGTGTATGTCGTGAGATTGATTGAATTCGTTTTATATTTGATTTTAAACATGAATCGAAGGTGATCATCAATTCATGATTTCATCTATACGATCCTTTTCTGGCAATTCAGATGCCATAATAATATAAAACTTTTGAAGAATCTGGGTGGAACAACAATAGGTCACGAAGCAAAGTGTTTGAGGGATGTGGCAGAGTTCAAAATGATAGGATGAGAATTTTATAATTTTATAATATAATTTAAGAATATCCTGTTAATATAAAGCACTTAGTTCAATGCCGATAGTCGCACGTTAAGTTGGACTTTGTTACAAATGCCTTGATCAACCACCGACGTTGAATCGTTGACGTTACCAACAGGGACAACCCCAAAGGCGGAAAAGTACACTAATTTAATAATTTCTAAGTTAAGAATTTTTACATATTTTTAGAAAACATGCTTACTTTTATTTCTTTTAAAACCAACTAAATAGAAAGTTTAAGAGAAATTATTGAAAATACTACTTTTTTTATGTTTTTTTGTAATTTTACCATCTTTTGAAAATATTTGCAAAAATACGGTCTGCAACCAGGTGCAACTTAAAAATATTTGCAAAAATACGGTGCAACCAGATTCAACCAAAACAACAAGATATAACCAGATGCAACTTTTTTTTAAAAGAAATTGAAATCAGCCGAAAATTCAAAAAAATTGTTAGTAAATCTTGCAATTGCAGGTTACATCCCCTCGTTTTTCGTCTATACATACATGTTTATATATACATATATAGATACATGTAGAGGTGTTCATGAATTGGTCAACCCGATCAAACCGACCCAACCCGACCCTATTTTCGGCCGTTCAAACAGATTATAAAAATCGATACTTGGTTGGGTTAAAAAAAATTCAACCCGAATTAAATGCGTTGGGTATGGGTTCTATGTTTTTTTGGTCAACCCAACCCAACCCGGTTCAAATTACAAATTTCATTCGATAATTTAAAAATATATTAATATTATATATATAACTATACATTAAACAATATACTACTTACATTTATTGCTATATGATTACCTTTTGTGCATATAAATATGACCTACGACATAATTTACATTAATAAAATTATAATTAAATATTAGCACCTTAATCGTAAATTATACGTACTTTATTTTCATTTAAATTTTCGAAATGAGCAACGTTATATAATATTGACTTTTTTTTAATAAAACATTCAACCCATCCAAACCGACCCAAATCGATGTACGACGGGTAGAGTTGGGTTACAGATTTAAATTTTATGGACGGGGTTAAAAGTTTACAAACCGATTTAAATGGGTCGAGTTGAAAAAAGGCCTCCAACCCGGCCAACTCGACCCATGAACACCCCTAGATACATACGTAGTTGAGAGTTCACAAGTAGTTTCATCTCAATCAAATCAACAATTGAGGTTGAGTTTCTAGCTACCAACAAGATCCCGTAGGGCACTAACTTTTACAACTTATTATGCAACCAAAGATGATTCCAATTATTAAATTTTTATAAGTTGCATCTGTGGTTGATTTTGGTTGCAGTTGCAGATATGGTTGAATCCAGTTGCAGACCGTATTTTTGCAAATATTTTCAAAAAATTGATATTTTTGCAAATATGTTGGTTTTTTTGCAAAATATTCAAAAAAACATAGTATTTTTGCAAAATATTTTCTTGAGTTGGGTATTTATGAAAAACCCCAAAGTTTAATTAGACATCATATAAAATAGCTCAGTTAAAAAATAAAATATAGTAAAACCTCTATAAATTAATATAGTTGGAATCGGAGAATTCTATTAATTTAGAGAGGTATTTGATAAAAAAAAATGACTGTTAGTTATATAAACTTAAATAAAAACAATTGTAAAATTTATATTTTTTACTTAATTCAATTTATTCAATGTATAATTATTTACAAATTCAATGTATATTGAAGATTCAAAATACACCATCCTTAAAAATAATGTCAATGATATAAAAGACGATTCAACACCTTTGAAATCTGTTGCATCGAAAGAAGTGCTCAAAACATAAAAAACGCTTAATAAATTTTTTATGCAATACAAAAACTCGGCATACGAGCTTTTGGATGCAATAAAGAAGGTTAGGAATGACTTTCATGTAGATTTGAATTTCAAGAAAAATGCTAGAACCATATTTTGCAAAAGTGTAACAAATATATTTTTATGATTATAAGTGAATTATTAATTTATAATATTATTGGGACCATATATTTATATAGGGGTTTCCAAAAAAATTATTATCTTATTATTTTATCGAAATAGGTTTTTTTTAACTAACCCAAATCGGGACCGGAGAAAATTATTAATTTAGAGAGATTATTAATTTATCGAGTATTAATTTACCTAGTTTGTGAATCTACGATAAACTGTTGCATCAATAAGATTCTTATATTTTGCAAGTCAACTTATTAATTGTGTTTCTTAACTCAATTTGTGAATTTTACTTTAACTTATATACGATGATAACTTATTAATTGTGTCGCTTAACTCAATTTATGAATTTTACTTCTAACTTATACTCTAATGATAATTTGAAAATTAATAAAAACGTACTTTTATATTGCTTATTTTGTACTACTTGATTTTTTCATATTTTTAATAATTTATATTTTAATATTCGTGTTTTAATATATTTTTTAGGTCAAGATACATGTATTAAGATAATTATATTAAATTATTACTGTATTTATTTATTTATTAAATGTTTTATTAAATATTCATTTACTTATCACGAGACTTATCTATTATATATTATATCTATCTATTACTATATATTACTAGTTTATATCCCGTGCGACGCACGGTCTTCTTTAATATTTTCTTATTTTTTATTTAGATTTTAGTTATTATATATAATTTGATAAAATTCTAATATATATATATACCGGATTTATAAATCTAACAATTTAATATCTAAATTTAATATATTCTTGACGTAATCTGTAGTAGTATTTTAGATATTAAAATATAAAATATTTTAAAATAACAGATCTAATGATTCGTATTTTTTTACTCTTAAAAATCTAAAAAGGGACTCAAATGTAAATATCAAAATATGTGCTCGTGCAATATACCGAGTTTATTTGAATATACTATTACTTTTATTTTCATTAATTATCTCGTTTAAATTTAATGTTAAAAAAATTATAATAAACATGAATTTCATAAGTTTAATATAATAATATTACCAATATATTTGTCTTTTGCCGTGTTATTTTTAATTTGAACATGAGTTGTTTCAGTTAAAAAATATAAAACAGGTAATATTCTTAAAAAGACAATTAGTTACTTATTCACAATTATATAAATTATATTACTTTTTTTTATATATGTCGTCTGCATTATTTTTAAAAAATTAGTTGTTTAAGTTGGAAAATATAAAAGAGGTAATGTGTTTTAGCTGAAAAGAATAAATAGTTATTTATTAATATTTATATAAAACAATATTACCATTGTATATTTATTTTGCATGTATTATATTTAGAAGATAAGTTGTTTTAGTTAGAAAATATAAAACAAATAATGTGTTTTAGCTGTCGGTTATAAATATATAATAATATTACCATTTTATATATATGTTGCCCGTCTTATTTTTAGAAAATGATTTGTTTTAGTTAAATAGATATATGAAATAGGTAATATGTTTTAGCTGAAAAAGGTAATTGGTTATTAATAAATTGGTTTCCATATATGTGTATTTAGAAGATGAGTTGTTTTATTTAAAAATTTAAAAATAATATGTTTTAGCTGAAAAAGGTAATCGTTTATAAATATATAATAATATTACCATATTATATATATGTTGCCCGTTTTATTTTTAGAAGATGAGTTGGTTTAGTTTAAAAATAATATAAAATAGGTAATGTACTGAAAAAGGTAATTGATTATTAATAAATTGGTTATAGATAGGCCCGTGAATCGGCCCAAATACCGACCGACCGACCGACCGACCAAAACTTTTAATGTTTCGTCTTTAATAATATAGTATAGATATGTCAACACAAGGGCAAAAGTTGTCAATTAAATGGCCGCGAAATTACTGTTTTACCCTCTCTTTTTTTTGAAAAATAACAAAAATGCCACTCGTATATTATTATACAAAAATGTTTTAATAGATGTGTTACTACAAAGAATCGAACCTCCAACCTCCTTCCAAAATATTCATGAGTTTAACCACTATGCTACATGCCTTTTTGAGTTTATTTCAAAAAACTTATTAGATAACCCACGTTTTTTTATCTCTTATATTATTTATTTTTACTTTGATGTTTGAATAAAGAAAATATTGGTTTGAATTATTTATATAAATTTGTTTTTCTTTTTTCCTTTTCGTAATTTTATATATCTATATATTCAATCACTATATATTAATACAGTTGTATGTTTTCAATTTAATATATATTAATTATGTTGATTATTTTTACCTTTTTTTTTGAAAAATAACAAAAATGTCACTCGTATATTATTATACAAAAATGTTTTAATAGATGTGTTACTACAAAGAATAGAACCTCCAACCTCCTTCCAAGATATCAATGGGCTTAACCACTATGCTACATGCCTTTTTGAGTTTATTTCAAAAAACTTATTAGATAACCCCCGTCTTTTATCTTTTTTTTTTACTTTGATGTTTGAATAAATAAAATATTGGTTTGAATTATTTATAAAAATTTGTTTTTCTTTTTTCCTTTTCGTAATTTTATATATCTATATATTCAATCACTATATATTAATACAGTTGTATGTTTTCAATTTAATATATATTAATTATGTTGATTATAATTCATAATTTATATTATATATTTATATTATACTTTATTTGAATTAAATTAATTATTCATGCATAAAATATACTATTAAAATTCGATCTAATATAAGAAGTATTATACACATTATATCTCTCATTATTAGTTATTTCTATAATTTTTAAATTAAGAACATTAGCATTCAAATTAAACAAAAAATTTGTCTACCTACTCTGTTCGTCACATCCAATTCTTAACAATTTTCTTTTCCATAATGTATTGTTCATTTGTTAACATTTTCTAAAGTAACATGTCATTCTTTATTAACTTATCTATATCTTTTTCCACCTTTCTAACCCCTTCCCCCTCAACCCCAGTGACGTTCGTGTCAAAAATCGGGGTGAGTTTTTAAAATATAGGATATTACACATTATATAATTACATAATGATCAGTCAGACTGTTAGTAGACGATTAAGTTTGGGAAAATTGAAAATTACAAGTTTTGAAAATAGAATTTCAAATTGTATTCCAAAAATTATTGTATGATGTTAAAAAAAAGTACAATCTTTCATAATAATAATAGAACTTTATAGAATACATTAAATTGATTCGTAATGTCATATAATCATTTAATAAAATGAAATTCTAAATAGGGTTTGTGGGTCCTTAACGACATCCTCTACAACATATACAATATTTCTTATATTCGGTCGAATTTCAATAGTATATTTTATGTATGAATAATTAATTTAATTCAAATAAAGTATAATAAAGATATATAATATAAAAGTATGAATTTAATTAATATATATTTAATCGAAAACATACAATTGTAATAAAATTCAATGATTGAATATATAGGTATATAAAATTACAAAAAGAAGCCTCTGGGCCTGTAGATGAGTTGGTGAAAGCACTGGTTATTGACCAAATCATTCAAGGTTCGATTCATGGGAGCGTGGGGAATTCTTCCTGCACTCTAGGGTCTGGCGTGATACCGGTTGGGGTGTCCGGAAAATACACTTTTTGACCAAAATTACGAAAAGATGAAAAGAAAAACTGATTTATATAAATCATACAAACCAATATTTTATTTATTTAAAAATCAAAGTAAAAATAATATAAGATAAGAGATGAAGGACGTGGATTATCTAATAATTTTTTTGAAATAAACTCAAACAGGCATGTAGAATAGTGGTTAAACCCATGAACATCTTAGAAGGAGGTTGGAGGTTTGTTTATTTGTAAAACAACTATTAATATATTTTTGCATAATAATATATGAGTGACATTTTTGTGACGGCCATTTAATTAGAAACGTTTGCCCTTGTGTTGAGGTTTAATATATAGTAATAAATTGGATTAAAATTTGTAACTATAAAACGATATTCCAAACACATTATTAATGCATTTACTAAGTGTGTTAATATAATTTAATATAAAGACGAACACATGAGAGGAGTGCAGAATCAGTTCCCAAGTAAAAAACTAAAAACAAATAGGTGACATGAATACTCCAAACTGTAATAGGTGTTCATCTCCCAAAGTGTTTATCACAAACTTGAGTGATGTGAGAGTGTGCAAAGATGCGTCGGCCTTCAGCTTCGTTTTAAAATCCTCTATCTCATTCATGCATGTTCGATTATATTACAACAACATTGCATGCATATAACATATTCATAATCTAGATTGCAAAAAAAAAAAAAAAACCAATCGATTCCCGAAAAACAGATAACAACCGCTCTCTAACGCAAATTACCAATCTACAAACTATCCTTTCTATGACACACAAAACTCAGGTAAACCTGCTTATAATCGCAAGAAGAACAATAGTACACTTGTGCTTCAAATTCTACACTATTTCAATCTGGTCTCAAAATCAATAATAGTCACTTTAAACAAGTTTTAGAGCCTTGGCATAGTTACGTTTGTGATTCAAAGTAATTACACTATTCGCCAACAAAATTTTTTACTCCTCACTATGCATGAACCATACTTCTCATTTTACGCTCTCAAACTTAAGACTACACAATCCTTAAGCTAATAAATCGATCACGACCAACTTTTTCACAATAAAAATTATTGACATCTCTATGCAGGCCCGTGCCTTGCACGGGCTGTTACGCTAGTATATATATAATAGAGCAACTAGGGGGTTGCTTGAGACAATTTAATCGGTGTAAAATTACCAAATTACCCCTACTTATTATATTAATGATAAACAAGTTGTTCTTAATGGGAGTCGAACCATTGACCTCTAAATTATAGAAAGTACACTTCTAACCACTATACTACACATCAATTTTGGTTATATCATAAAACTCTTTATTAATATGTGCAAATACTCAATATGTTATATTCTATTTTAGTCTCTTCTTGTAATCTACTTGGTAAGGTAGATAATCTATTTTCCCAAGTGCCTTAAAATCATATATTTGATCATATTGGAGAAAAACTCATGCAAAATAGATATACAAAATGTTATAAATTGAAATGGGTCCATTGAAAAAAGAATTATTTTAATCTTTTTATATTATAAATCATGTTTATTTGCAATAAGTATATATTTGCTCAAATTATATATATTATTAGATTACAAATTCTATATACAATCAATATATATTAAATTACTAAACTACCCTTATAATATTATATTTATGAAATCAAATTACTAAATTACCCCACCAATTGTATATTGATGATAAAAAAAAACTATTTTCATAATTGTCTTAAAATCATATATTTGACCATATTAAAGAAAAACTCATGCAAAATAGATATACAAAATGTTATAAATTGAAATTGGTCCATAGAAAAAGAATTATATTAATATTTTTATATAATAAATCATGTTTATTTGCAATAAGTATATATTTTCTCAGATTATATAGACTATTAGATTACAAATTATATATACTATCAATATATATTAAATTATTAAATTAACCTTTCAATATTATATTGATGAAATCAAATTACTAAATTACCCCACCAATTGTATATTGATGATAAAATAAATTGTTTTTAATGTGAACTAAATCATGACCGGTGATAGTGTGACAAATGTTGATATTTATAGTCACCACCACTTATTATTTTCTCTTTTAATATTTATTTTAAAATTTAAAACTATTGACATATGTATACCTTTCCAATTATATCCTTATATGTAATAAGCGTAAAATGAATTTTATTGATGATATCAAATTACTAAATCACCCGACCAATTGTATATTGATGATAAAAAAAATGGTTCTTAATGAGAACTGAACCATGACCGGTGATAGTGTGACAAATGTTGACATCTATAGTCACTATCACTTATTATTTTCTTTTTTAATATTTATTTGAAAATTTAAAACTATCAACATATTTATACCTTTTCAATTATATCCTTATATGTAATAAGTGTAAAACGAATTTTATTCATTATTTAACTTTTATTACTACTTCATTATAAGATATTAACAACTTATAATTATATACGCATTTTTGATATTTTAGTTACTAATATAAATTGAAACTGTAGTTTTATTATGATACTATATATCATAAATCTCGTCTTCAATAAATGAATTTTATACATTGATCATTTTCAGAAAAATACACTATTAGTATATAAAGTGTTGAACCCGAAAAATACAAAAGAGTTTTCTCTTTGTATACTAATAAAAAAGTTTGTGTTAAATTTTTTTATAAAAAAGTTGAAGTTGTCATCGTACGCCAAAATCAAATATAAACTAATATCGGTTTATATTTTTTGAATATCTATGATAAAATATTTAAACGTATTAAATGTTAAATATTTTTTGCCAAGTGACAATTGTAAGGTGAAACAAGTAACTTATCACAAATCAGTTTAGCGGCTTCTTGAGAGGTATAAGTTATAGTTTTCTAAAATAAAATATATCCACAACTGTACAATTATTACATTCAACGTGTCTGTTATTATATTTAAATTATTACATTTATAGTTCAATGAACTTAAATTCAAATGGAGATTACGAATATCAAATTTTTATGTATATAAGCATAAAACTTGAACAAATTACGGGATCGTTAACTTCACAACACATATTGATGTCAATATTAACTATCGTATATTTGATTTATCGGGGGGTTGTTTGAGACAATTTATTCAGTCTAAAATTACTAAAATACCCATGTTTATTATATAATAATAATTTTATAATGAATGCATGTATTAATTACATCTAATTCATTAATCATCATTAACACGTCTATATTTATTAATCCATCATTATTAAATATTATAATTTATAATTATATTTATCTATATACTAATACTTAAATCATTAGATAATTAATATCTATAATTATATTTAACTCATTATCATGCAAGTATTGATTACAAAATAATTAGTATAGTTAATGAAGATTAGTTAATAATGATTAAAGACATTAAAATGTATTAATAACGAAGATATTAATATGAAGTAAATAGAGTAAAGGGTTGAAAAGTCATTTTATACTTTGAGGGTATAATCGTCTTTTAACAGTGAACAAATTGGCTCAATGTACAACCAAAAAGATAGTAAAAGAGGGATAAGAAGGATAAGAGAGGGGTCTTCAGAGAGTGACGTCGAAAATAGAAGGCAATCATCGTAGGAGGGGCATGAAAGGGGGAGAGAGAGAGATCAAAAAAAGATCCAAAACAAAAGTTGAGAAGAAAAAAGTGGATGGGACGGGGAAAAAGGAAAGAAAAAGCCAAAGAGACAGTAAAAGAGAGATAAGAAGGATAAGAGAGGGGTCTCCAAAGAGTGACGCCGAAAATAGAAGGCAATCACCACCGTAGGAGGAGGCGTGAGAGAGAGAGGCAAATAACATAAATAAATTAACCCCAAAAAAAGTACAAACTCGACAATATCGACAAAGAACAATTTGCACTGCCAGCTCAAACAACAACCCATGACAAATATTTACTTTAATGAGCAGACCAACTCCAAGTGCATTTACATGCACAAAGCCTACAAATTTGGTTCAAGCATTCCATCAAACACATAATACACACTCTAAATAAACACAAACTAAACAGTCAAAGAATGCATTTGAGTAAACAATTATGACGCACCCTAAATAAACGAAACATAACATGCATTTCAGTAAATATGTTGTAATATATTACGTCTTCCCGATGATCATCACATGAGATAGGGGTCTCTAGAGAGTGACACCGAAAATAGAAGGCAACCACCATTGGAGGGGGCATGAAAGGGGAGAGAGAGAGCGATCAAAATACATATCCTAAACAAAAGTTGAGAAGAAAAGGTGGAGGAGACGGAGAGAAAGAAAATAAAATTCAAAGTGACAGTAAAAGAGGGATAAGAAGGATAAGTGAGGGGTCTCCAAAGAGTGATGTCGAAAATAGAAAGTAGCCACCACCGTAGGAGGGGGCATGAGAGAGGGGGAGATTTCAGGATGGGGTGAAGAATGCAATAATTTTTCAATGAACTAAAAATTTTAATGAGTCAATTTATTCAATGTGAAATGATAATTATACTCTCAAATTTCAAAATGACATTTTAATCTATATTATAATTATCTCATATCAATATATCTGTAACTCATAAAAAACGTTAAAATTAAGAAAATTTACGCAATATTCAAGAACATGCCCGTGCGAGGCACGGGCTATAAAGCTAGTTTAATTTAAAATATAAAATACTAACCTTTTAAGATATCCAAACATGCACAAAAATCAGTTGAGAGGATTTTTTGACAATCCATTTCATAGTCCCCCTTACATATATATTGTGGCCCATAAAAATGGACTTTAAACCCATCCCATCTTCTCAACTTTCCCTGACCCGGCCCAATCTTGTTCACCTCCCACTCAGCTCCCGAGTTAACTCACTTCCATCACTCAACTCACAAATCAAATCACAACACAAAAACACAACTAATAAAAGTGTAAAAAACACGCACATATACACACATTCTCCCACACATCTCTCTCTCACACACACAAACACACACAATGGATTCAGAACAAGAACTAGACCTATTCGGAGAAGACGAAGACGATGAATACAACAACAACAACAATAACACCAACAACGACAAAGAAGAGAGCCACCAAACGTCGTCGTCTTCATCTTCTTCATCCTCATCGTCTTCTTCATCTTCCAATCGGAGCGGCGGCGAGTCTAGCAGCGCCGCCACTGGAAGTGGGACCGGAAGTGGTAGCGCCAGTGAAGATGAAGATAATGGGGAAGCTAGGTCTAATTTAAGTAATTTATATAATAATAATAGGAATAGTCATAGTAATTATAATGAAGATGATGAAGATGATGATAAGGATCTGTTTGGGTCTGATAATGAGGAGTATTGTAAAACCCTAGCTACTAGCCCTTTTCCTGTGCCAGGTCATTCTTTTCCCCCCTTTTGTTTTTTACTAGTAAAGTTTCGATTTTTATTTGTTTTTTGTGTGATTTGGCCTTTCTTGATTTTTTTAATTTGCGGGGATTAAAGTTGTGATCATTTTGATTTTTTTAGGTTTTATTGAAGTTGTTATTTGGGTTGGGGGATTAGGGTTTTTTGGGGTTGTTAATATGTTTTGAAGCTTCATCATGATGAAGTAGTTCGTATTTCGGGATAATCTGAATTTGAGGGAGTGGAATGATTGGATTTGTCTTGGTGTTAATTGACCGTAGTTAGGAGAAGAGAGTTGTGCTATTGGTCTAGGGAAAGAAGAATTGGATCATGGTGTTGGATTGCTAGAAACTTTCAAATGTGGGTTGGTTTTAGCCACGGCTTTGAAAGATGTTAAAGAATTCGTGAGGAGTTTGGGTGATTATGCTTATTGATATCTTATGCACATTATTCATATTCATGTTTATGATGGCGTTTATTCGACTCTTAGAAATTTCTTTGGGGTTTAGGGTTCCCATCTATCCATTTGAAATGGTGGCGGCAAAAATTCAGATTCCGTGCTTTAATTTACAATTGCTTTTAATATATTTTATTATTACTCTTTGTTTTGTTGTTTGTTTTGCAATACCGGTAAAAATCGTTTTTTTTCAACTAATTTATTCTCCAAGCTTGAACAGTCGCTCTTATCTAGCTTTACACTGGGTGTTATTATCCCAAATATACTGTTATTAGTTCTTTTTCCTTCTGGCATCCCTACTCACTATCAGTACCTTTTATTTACAGTTTTGCCTGCTGTACGTAATACCAATAACCATACTAGAGGAGGGCGTGGTGGTCGTGGTCGTTGGAATGATCGAGGGCCTGGCATTCTTCCAAATCCTTCCGGATCTTATCCTCAAAGGGGGGGTTATGGTTTTAATTCCAGATATTCTAATGTTCGCAACGATGAACGTTTCGTTTCTGAATTGAAGTTCTCTAAAAGCGAAGAGACATTAGCAAGAAAATGTATAGCATTTCAGGAGGTCCATTTCTATCTTCAGTATTATTTATCCCTTTTCTACAAAACTATATCAATGTTAATTAGGAGCCAGGAAGAAAGCAGAAATTACACAAGTAGGATGGATCTCTTTCTAGCTGACTATAATTTGAAATTTTCAATCATTTTTCTAGATTATGGTTTGTTAGGCTGAGATTTAACACAAATATGATTTCTGAGCATCTTAAAATTTTGAACTATAGCTTGTTTGATGCGAGACATCTAATGAAAGAAAAGAACTATGCCCCTGTCTCTTTTTTGGATTTTTTTTACCTGTACCTTCCAATTTAAAGATGTACCTTTACATAAAAAGATGTATTAAATGTGTATTGTCATTTTTATAAAACATTGAGCTGCCGCAATTGTCAATAAAATTGGTTACTGAAAATTGTCATTAAAATTGCTTAATCCACCCCCTCCCAGTTGTGTTTACTTATTTTAATGATATTTCTTGCGGTCAGCCATGTGAGATTGGTTGCTATAGTCGTGTAGAAGGCGGAGAAGTATATTTTGATGATCGTAGCTTGGTAAGCATTTTTTAAACCTCATGTCTCTTTTCGTTTCCCTGTTGATTTTACCAATTTTTTTTTAAGTTATGATTAATAATGTATTGCTTACCTCATTCAAATCTCTAATAATTTCACATCAGAGGCTTTTTAAGCGTCTCATTTCCGGGGACATTGGTGCTGATCTTAACGACGGTTTTGATACTTTTATTGAAAAGAAAGGTATTAGTTTTGTTTACTGATTTTCAGAACCACGTCGATATACTCTTTAACCAGTATGTTGTTATTAGTTTATTGCAGACTGCTATTGGCATTGAAACCTTCTCTTTTATGTCTTAAAGATTTAGGCTCTGACGGATTCGGTGACCTTCTTACCTGCATAAGAAACAAAAATGTTCCACTCCAAAATATGCATTTTGTGGTAAGAATTCTTTTTGGGTAATCTTTGTTTATTTTTCAATAAAAAATTGGTTCAGAGTTGTTAATATTTCTTGTCTTCTGGCAGACTTATCGGAACAATCTTAATAAGGTAAATTTCTCAATCTTTGTGTTACTAAAAGAGATGGATTATAGGCTTAGCAATATAATGATATGGTGGATAAGATAATTGTTGTGGCAACCGGCAATGGTGTAATTGGATGATATGGATGGTGGAGAATATAATAGTTGTGGTAATGGTGTAATTGCAGATACTGGCCACTGCTTACATAAGGAATGATCCATGGGAAATGGGGGTGCACAAAAGGAATGGTGTTGTGTACCTTGATGTGCACAAACTACCAGAAAAGCCAAAAAGTGAGCTGGATAGGCGAAGGTACTAAACTGTACACAAAGAGGCATGTGTGTATTCTATCTTCTTTTGAAAAGCTCTATCTAAAAGAAGAAAAAATTGATGGTGAAGAGAAGGCATCAGTAGGGTTGGGTTGTAAACGAACAGAGCCGTTCGTGAACAAAACTCGAGCTCAGCTCGTTTTAGATGAACTCGGCTCGGTTCGTTTACTAAATGAACACGAGCTTGAACATGAAAATGTGTTCGGTTAGTAAATGAGCTCGAGCCGAGCTTTACACCTGTTCGACTCGAACTCGGCTTGTTTTGCTCGGCTCGAGCTCGGCTCGAACTCGTTAAACGAATCGATTCGTTTAACTAATTATAAATTTGTGAATTTCATAATATCCTTAACAATTTGAATATGTTGAATAAAACTTAATTGCGATCTATTTTAGTTATTTTGTGGTTGAATAGGGAATTGTATTTGTTATATATAAAAGGTATAACATCAACATACTATCAAAAGTTAAACTATTTATATCCAATCCAAATTAGTTTTTAATTATTAAAATTTATAAGTTGCATTCATAAAATTATAAAAGAAAGTGAATAGAGAAAAAGAGTTTGTCTTATTAATTTGTTATATAATATTATTTAAAAGTGGCTCGTACCTCTTAAAATTGAGGAGAAAGGTGATACTTTTAGTGAATTTAAGGTTAACAAGAGTATCTTGGAGAAAGAAAAGTTGTAAACCTTCTCAAATTTTAAGTTAAGAGCCAAGATAAAGAGGCTCTTAGAGAGGCTCTACGTTAGTGATAAAATTGTTTTATTTTAACTATTGTTATTAGGTGAAGTGAGTAAAGTTTGATTACTCATAAATACAAATATTAACCTAATATGATTATTAGAAGAAAATAAATTAACTTTTAGTATTGAAATTCAAACATAATCATGTATTCTTAAGATGTAATTTTAGGCGTAATTTTAAAAATTGGATTTGGTTGAGTATAAAAGTACGAATTATAAGTGAACAACTCGACTCGACTCGAGTTCGGTTTGTGTTCGGCTCGACTCGAAATGTTCGTGAACAAACTCGTGTTCGACTCGTTTATTAATGAGCCGATCTTGAACATCAGTTTTCGTTCGATTAGAAAGCTCGGCTCGTCTCGGTTCGTTTTAAAAAAAATCAAGCTCGGCTCGATTCGGACAAAACTCGGCTCGACTCTGTTCGTTTACAGCCCTAAAGGCATGGAACTAATTTTTACTTTTTTCTTTTAGTGTCTATTTTCTACGTTCAGCTTATCTTTACATATAAGTTGTTCAAAATTGCGCTTCATCGAGTTTATTTCAAAAGGATTTTCATTTTTATGTTTGGTTGGATTCTTTTCCATTTCCTTAGGCAGAGGAAAATAAGTAACATACATTGGAGTTATATATTCCATATTGTGACATGGTTATAAAATTTGTTTTCTGGGCTGGATTCCGAGTTTAGGAGAATGTTAGGCCAGATAATTTCTTTTTATTTTAGTTGAATATTATGGTCTAATACTAAGATATATATATATATATATATAGGGGAAAGATCCAGAGAGAACCTATCTTTTTGAGAGAACCGAGAGAACTAACCAATCATTATATATATATATATATATATATATATATATATATATATACTCTAGTAGAAACTAGAAACTAAATATTTTTTTTAAATCGCATCGAAATATAGCACATATGGTAT
This sequence comes from Heracleum sosnowskyi, assembly GCA_030848705.1. Lineage (NCBI taxonomy): Eukaryota > Viridiplantae > Streptophyta > Magnoliopsida > Apiales > Apiaceae > Heracleum > Heracleum sosnowskyi. Next base: position 93,596,105 of record CM061241.1, read on the forward strand.
GCAAATTGATCGTCGGGAGATGGAGAAAAATACAGTGAAGTCGGATTTCTGAAAAAAAAATCATCGATTGACGGGAAAAATCAAATTAAAAACGGAGGGGATCATGTGGGGTGGGATTGTGTATGGGAGGGTGTATTGTAGTTGTGTGGTGCCTTAGGGGGGCCATTAGATTAGATTGATCTAAGGGCTTAGATTAGTTTCTAGTTTCTATTTTAATTTTGATTTCTATTTGATCACTAGCCTATATATATATATATATATATATATATATATGGAGATTAGTATTGAAGTTGTAACCATATAAGCCCCCCTCCTTTGCGTCATTAATTCATTATAATGTAATCACACGTGATTCTTGTTTTTGGGACTTATATGTCACTGATTATTGATTATCCTACTAATAAGTTTAATTGCATGGAAGCAATCACATACTACACAAGATTAAAAAACCTATGATTCTCAGGGTATAATACTTCAAAAAACTGTAATGTTATATTACATATGGCTCAAAAACCCTTGAATGATAAATCCTCCCGCAATAGCATGTGTGAGATGCTTCCCATGTATCATTTGATGCTGACTTCATATCTTATTGATGTAGATGTTACTGGGGGTATAGTTTTGAGAGCCTTGCTACAGAGGATCCTAGAAGAGCTGATGGAGAGGGGGTACATGACATAGATGCCAACGTGGAGTACTGTTGTGTGATTAAAACCAAATTGGGAGCTCATCGTATTCTGATGGGTGCTGAAATGGATTGCTGCGATTCAACTGATGAAGGAAGAAGGTTCTACATAGAACTAAAGACTAGTCGAGAGGTTGACTAAAATATGCCTTTCATTTTGTCTTCAGTCTAGTATGTAAAGCCCACTAATTTTTAGCTATTTTCTGTCAGCAGCTAAATTATCACACCGAAGAAAGATTTGAAAGGGAGAAATTGCTGAAGTTTTGGGTATGCATTTTTTTTTTTGTCTACACTTATAGTATGAGCAAGGTGCATAATGAAATTGTTGTCTTCCTCATATCGGAAACTTCTTGTTACATCGTTTAAATCATTGCTCTATGCCAACTGTGTTTAGTACTGGACTAGAAGCTTATACACATTGTGTATGTTTTGCAATACGATGGTATTAACAATATATTTGGTGGTTTACTTTCTGCAGATCCAGTCATTTCTTGCTGGTGTCCCTTATATTGTCATTGGATTTAGGTAAATGTTTTTCTTCACTTCTTCTGTTGATTTCCACCCTTTTATCTTTCCCCGGTTGGGCAAATGTTGTATTTAGCAGTGAGATTATGAAATCCTAGAGACCTTAGCATAACACATTCAGTGGTTCGACACCTAAATAGCCTGTCCTGGAGGTTTCCTATACTGATGTCTTATTCCTGTCTGGGCAAGACCAAGTCGTTTGAGAATTAGTTATTGACTTCTTGTCATTGAAATTATTGCATTCTAGTATTTCACTCTTGTTATCGTGTATCCTCTGCTGCTTCCATTGCCACACTATATTATATTATATATAGTCTCAAATTATTTATCTTATTTATCCTTTATTGGCAGAGATGATGGTGGTCGCCTTGTACGCACTGAGAGACTGAGGACCAAAGATATTACACAGAGAGTGAAAATGAAGAGTTATTGGCAGGTAAAGTCTATTAGCTCCAAAGCAGACATGCTAGTAACTATTGTTTCCTTGAAGTTTTACCTTTTTTTTGTCATTTCATCACAGCTGGATGTTTGAGTCGATGAGATAGCTAGGTTTTGGATTCTTAAAAAAAATGCACAGATCTGTTAAAAAAAATCTTGTTCCGTTTTTCTGACACTGTCATTCATTTGATAACTTAAGTGGGCATTTCCATATCATCATCGATGCATTTTAAATGATTTTTAAGGGCGGTGATCTAATGATGTAGTAATTTGGGACCAGATAATCACTTTTGATGCCCATTTTCTTTATTTTATTTTAAAATTGATGATACATATAGGAGTATTATTGCCCGTTTAAGAACCTATAGTACTGTGACCTTGTGATCCATAGGATACAACAGTGAAACTTAAAAAGATGGCCTTGTCACTCTATTTATGTGTAAAATGATGACAATTGGCAGGGAGGAGTCTGCCTTGCATTTGCGGATGAGGTGTTGTGCTGGCTCTATGGAACAGTCAAAGAGAGTAAGATTATGAGCCCTCTGTTTTTTCACTGCAACATGTAGATTAGAGATACATTTTGTCAAAGATGTTCTTTATCATATCTTTATTATACCATGGTTTTGAATTTTGATATATTTTGACAAAGAAGTCTTATTTATATGATATCAGATGAAGATTACATATTGCAATTTGCTCCCCCCTTCAACCGTCTGGAACTTTTACAAGCGCACTCTTGCCCGGAGGCCATTACCAATCACATTGCGCAATTATGACCAGTTCCGGAAACGTAGATGGGTAAATGTCTCAGCAGTCACAATTATCAGTATTATAGTAAAAAAATAGCCATGATTTTAAATCAAATTTTTAATTTTGGGAACAGGTAGATACGATACGATATCAAGCGGCTGTATTTTTTGCTTAAATCTGTTATAAATGGATTAGTCTGCAAAATATAAACTTCAATTCACATCATGTAATACGAAGCAGAAGAATCAACTTTTGGTAACCCATTTATTGTCCTTGTTATCTTGTCAACATCATTAAAATGTGAGACAGTAAAATTATGTCAACTTTGAAATATGGAGCAATGCAGCTATGTAGCCATGTAGGTAGAAATTGCATTTGCAGTCTATATTTACTACTTATGGAGCAATGCAGCCATGGAGCAATGCAGTATAAAATAACCCTATGTTTCATAAAGCTAAAGTAGTGTTTTGGGTCTTAACTTCTTTTTTAAAGTCTTGGGAATTTTACTTTAGCATGTGCATTGCTCATTGCTGATTTCAATTTTACTCCGATTCTTGATGGAATTTGAAATAATTGTAACAAATTCATTGATATCTCATATATTTTAGCCTGATTTCAAAACTTAAAGAATTCATTATTTTATTAAATTAAAAAAAATCATGAATTTTTGTATATCACTACATTTTAAAAATACACTCAGATTTTAAAAAAATATTTTACAATCTAAATTGAATACAATTTAAAAGATTTTTCAAAACTGAATTGAATTGTCGTGTATTTTTAAAATCCAAAAAAAATCTTTAGGATTCCAATTAAATACACACCTTAAGTTTAATGTTACGCTGCACGCTGCTGCATCAAAAAATAAATTATGAAATTTAATTTAATTAATGTATTGATACTCATTAAACTTTATGGTCATATTATATACGAAATGGGATTTTTGTTTGAATGGAGTTTCGACTCAGTATAGAGCACAGAGTATGAAGTCAATTAATTTTATTAAGATTTTTATTTCATCCAACTAAAATCCTAGTCCGAGATTCTAAGATTCCTTCCTATTCAGATTCAGTTAACTTGTCCTGTCTTGTCTATAAATAAAGGCGCTGATATAGGTACGTACCTTATTATCTATTCATAAACAAGAACAATGCTCGCTGTTGGCAAGAAACCGAAGAAAACAACGGCTCATGCTTTCTCCGAAGACATCTTGGCAGAGATTCTCAAAAGACTACCACCCTTAGAATCTTGGCAGAGATTCTCAAAAGACCACCCTTAGAATCTTGGCAGAGATTCTCAAAAGACTACCCTTAGAATCTCTACATCGAGTCAAGTGTGTTCAAAAATCATGGTAGCGTCTTCTACATTCTCCTTTCTTCAAAGCTCTCCACTACGCTCATAATCATAGATGTCTTCATATGCTTGTAAGTGCTCATTCTGGTTTTGTTTTATATAGAATCGATCCACCACATTTGCGATATAACTCTGATTCTAAAAATCTTCATGACTTGCGTCCCCTTCTTGTTTTCCCTGCAAATTCTCATTTAGGTCGGAAAGCTTTTAAGTGCATAAAATTAGGATCAAAGATATATATATATATATGGGTATATATATTCGGACTTAATAATAAATATTTTTCACCGTCAAGTAAACAAAAAATTGATTATTTGAGTGTTTATACGATGGATGAAAGGGATCTTATGAAATATAAAACCTAGTGAAGGCAATACTATTATCAAATTTAAACATATTTTAAGGAAAACTAAAAATCCCATGAACAGCGGCAAGTCACTCCCCACTCCTTTTATTGCCAATAACAAACTCTATGTCTTTTGCAAATCTTCTGGGCTGTTTGAAGTCTTCTCTCCTGTGAACAAAACTTGGCAAATGTTGCCCCCTCCAGCTGATGATGCAATTGATAGTGATTCTTCTGGTTTAGAGGTTTATAGTTTTGAGGTTTCTTCTTTTGTTGTTGTGGAGCAAGAGCAGATGGTCTACTTTGCGACCTCTGTTTCCCTTGCATCCTTCAATCTAAAAACGCATAAATGGTCTATAGTCTATACATAGTAAAATCCATGCATCATCCAGTCGAAAGAAATATCATAGCAGGTGTGTTCCAGTTATTGGTGGGATGACTTTGTTGGATATCTATGATTTAAATTTACAATAAAATTAGTTATGTTTTAGATTTTAATAAATCATGATGTTTAGGAAATAGTTAATGATTTTAATAGAGATTTAGGGGGTGTTTAGTTAACGTGATTATTAGGGTTAACTATATAGGTGTATTCGTTTGATATGCAGCCTATATAAAGGTTCACATATGTAATCTACAAGTAATATAATAAATAGTTTTTGTTTTGTTAACTTTTTGATTACTTCTATTTTATTTTTTATAACTATCACCTATTTTTATAAAGCTTACAGTGGAGGGAGATGCAACCTCTTGAAAACAATCCAATACTAAATCAAATCAAGTTTTTTTGAAGATGAGTCGATCAAAACTTCAGAGGAAGAACATGAAAGAGGGTCAAGAGGCACCTTTGAAAAAGTGTATGGAGAGAAGTGCTCCATGTGATACCGGTGAGAAATGCACCTTGAAAAGTTTATGAGTGATCCCGGTGAGAATGCACCTTAAAAAGTTTATGGAGAGAAGTGCTCCATGAGTGTTGGTGAGAAGTGCATCAACAAAATTATTTTTTGGTGATGAGAAGTGCATCAAAAAAAAATTTGAAGAGAAAAGTTTAATTTTATTGTTTATTTAATTTTTGTAAATTTGAATCAAGGGAAGATGTTGGATATCTATGATTCAAATTTACAATAAAATTAGTTATGTTTTAGATTTTAATAAATCCTGATGTTTAGGAAATAGTTAATGATTTTAGAAGGGCTGTCAAAAAAATTCGAAAAATCCAGTATCCTTTCGAAATATCTGTATTCGTATTCGTAATTAAGCGGATTTTATCTGTATTCGAAATTAAGCGAATATTATCCATATCCGTATTCGACAATTTCGGATACGGATATGGATATAGGTCCATCCGTATCCGATAATATCCAAATCCGAAATTAAATAAAACTAATAAATAAATAATATATATAATTATATATATTGGAATTTAATTTATTAGGTTTATAGAATATATATATATATATATATATATATTATAATTTAATAATATATTTATATAAGTTAAAGACAATTGTAAATATATTATAGACATATATATGAAAATATTATTATAAATTTAATATTTTAAAGAAATCAAAATTATTAAAAATACATAAAATTAATTTTTGCAAATAATAAAATAGACTTAAATAAATTTAACTTCCACTCAGTTGGGAAAAAGTTAATTTTTAACATTTTTTCAATTTTTTGAATTAAAATTCAATTTAAAAATTAAAAAATCTGGCTGAAAATCGGATTCGAATATTATCCGGATCCGGATAATATCCGTCGGATTCGGATTCGGGTAATATTATTTAAATATTTTCGGATACAGATTCAAATACAGATTCAAATTTTCGAATTCGGATATAGCCATATCCATATGAGAATTATCCCCCTAAATTTTAGTAGAGATTTAGGTGGGTGTTTAGTTAACGTGATTATTAGGGTTACTTGTGTGTAGCCTATATAAAGGTTCACAAATGTAATCTACTTTATGAAAGTAATATAATAAATAGTTTTTGTTTTGTTAACTTTTTGATTACTTCTATTTTACTTTTTATAACTATCGCTTATTTTTATAAAGCCAACGGACTTTTGGTTTTCTTAACTGTTCTGGTGTCAACTATATGTGTGCATCCAGAACCTTCTCCCGTGGTGAAGAATTGTTGCAACCATACTTAGCTCCGGACAAAGCTTTCCTGGAAGTTTTGAAATCTTCTCGATTCGCTTGCATGCAGGAACGTTTATACAGTGATGACATTGTTGTGTTGCAGACTTGCAGAGTTGCAGTACCCTTACGGTACACAAGTACCGTGTATTGTAACCTATGGCAACATTGCACTTGAGAATGGATGTCCCGTTGACTTGATATGTCGCCTTGAGCTTTTTTGACATTCCGCGTGATTTTTATATTTCAAAAGACAGGCCTGTCCAAGAAGACGATATTTACGCCTATGCAGATGAGAAGGCAGAAGATGGTGGTGTGGTATGGAGATAAAATTTCGGTACACTAAGCACTTTGCCACCAGTAAGTCTGATCTAATTAAGAGCAAAATTGTAACATGTTTTTTTTTATTTAAATGTGGCCAATATGAGTTGTCTTAAATCGGAAGTACTTGCTGGTCCATGTAACTATGTAAATTGCAGGCAAATGACATCATGTTGTTGTCCCAACTAATGAGTTGTGCAATACCTTAATAGTGCACATTTGAAAACTGTTTGATGATGTTTTGTTTAATATCAAATCTTAGGCTAGATAGTTGATATTTAAGTAAATCTCTGTTACAAGTCTCTGTTCGTTAAGTTGTTTACGGCAAAGTATTAAGACCTTTAAATAGCACATTCCCCTCGTCTGGATAACAAAACTCTCTTCTGTGTTTGTTTGTTCATGTTGGTGAAATCCTAAAATTTAGATATGACGAGCATACATCAGACTTTCTAACGGATAAAATGTATTATATTGTTGGAATAACCTAATTGAAGTAAAACGCAGGACGGAAGGATTAAGTGTAATTACAAGAACCGAGAAAACAATAATAGATATAATTTGATTAGAGGACAAGAAGTAAAGAGAAGGCGAGAAACAATAAATTTATAATTCTCCAAAAGCTGTCAACTTCTTGTTTTTTTTGTAAAATGATCAGTCTTGATTAATGCAAGGTAAAGGTTCATTCACAGTTTATAGTCATTAATCAGCTTGATTTTAACTCTCCAGTGCCTCGTCATAATGATTGGAGGAGGGCCTGAAGGCAGATATAAACATAATCTCAATTTTCACATTTTATCTTCATTGACTAACAAGATAAAATGGTTCTTGGGGGTTTAGCATCTGTCACATAATCATATAGACCCAAAAGAGGTGATGAATATAGTACAATCAAAGCTAGGAGTGCGAGATTATAATAATATTAAGATAATCGTAGATTTGTTGTTAGTGAAGTTCCGACTCTGGTTCTGTTGGCCATTTTCTTTTTCTACTTGAAGGACTTATGACTCCAGGTTTACTTATAATGCCATCTCTCAGGAAATGGTAATTGTCTGATGCTAAATATCCAATGACTTGGAAATTCGACGATTTTGTGCAGAGGTTAAAGAAAAGACGAGTACTTCTAAAAAGTTAATTAATTCACAAAATGCTATGATGGACACATACTGAAGTGAGACAAAGGGTGGAACGAGACTAGATGAAGTTAGAAAAAATTCATATTTTACTAGATTAATATATACATAATCACTTGAGGACAGTCTTGTATTTTGTATGATATTATGTTGGTACAAGATATTAGATATGCACACATGACAGTCCTCCGAAGAGATTTAATCCCCTGTTTCCTGGGAATCTAAGCAGACTTTACATAAACCCTTTTTTCACAAAGATCAGTATATTCTGAGTTTATTCATATAAACCCTTTTTTTCATCACAAAGATTCTTTAACATTGCAGCACAAGTGTACTAGCTCAGCTCAATGTTACGGTTCTTGGCGACTGTACCTGAGCCGGGTTAGTTTTTGATTCAAACTTAACAGTCCCTGGTGGCTGCTGCTGTGCTGCCTAGTTACGAGTTGTGAAGTACTAGCTAATGCCACAGAAATGTATCCGAAAATAAAAATTAAGTATGAGATGGAATTTTTGTCACTTAACTATCACAAATAGTCCTATTCCATATACATTATTGGAAAAGCAAAGCCTTGTGTGCAAGTTAATCCGGTGCATTGGATGGGTATGCACTTCTGAATTTAATAATCTCTTGACACCGAAAGCTATTTTATTGCATAGTCAAATTCGGCATCTATATTCCATTTCAATCTATCTCACATCTTCCCTTTTCTGCTTTCGTTTTCTTACCCTCATATTTTTATCATGGATCATGATACGTACACAGATGAGACGAGTCAATCAATGGTGTATATGCTCTAATGGATATCTCTCTACCCCTTCTGGAAATGGCCACAAGCACTAAATAGAAATGCTAGAGTTCCCGAAAATTGACATGTCACATGTATAATTAGTAATTTTTTTAATGTATGAGATATATAATCGTCAATAAATTGTAATCCAACACTTACCGTGTCACATCATTCGGGATGAAATTCGAGAACCGTTTCAGGGTACCTAACGTTAATTTTGGTATTATTGTGGAAAAAATGCATTATTTTATTTTGTTGCGTTAAAAAGTGCTGTGCTACTTAGCAAAAAAAAAAAAAAAAAGTGCTGTGCAACTGTGTACACAAGTGAAACTGTGAAAATGTAGATAAAAAAGTGTGGGAAATTTTGACGTGGTTTGCAATTATTATGGTTTTGAAAGCAATGGAAAACGCAGTATATTTTTATGGTAGGGACGGGTAAGTTAATTCCACCAAACAATAAAGTTGATGCATCTTGAGAAAAGATGAAAGGTAAATGAAGAATGTGATTGAAGGGGGTTTAAAAAGGGACATGGAATCGATGAAAAAAGATTAGACTTACACGCATTGTGTATATCCTGTAATCTGTGAAAGGGCCTTTGGAAACGACATAAATTAAAATTCACAAATATATACAGAAAAAATAAAGTTGAAGAGATGATGATGAAGGCTAAATCAAGAATGTCAAAATCAAGGGCTTAAGAAAGGGAAATGAAATTGACGGGGGAGATTATACATAAAGATATACTACTACTGTCTACTGATGACTAGAACAACAGGAGTTGTGGGTAATGCAAGGCCGTGAAAACGAGAGGCCTAACAACAAACAAAACACTCCAATCCCCCCATGGGCATGGTGGCTTTGCCATTTTTTTAAAATGCTTTGTCATAGATGTGGATCTTTCACTTGTATATTAATTAAATTTTGTATCTTTCTCTCCGGTCTTCTTACCGGACTTTGGAATTGTGTTGAGATGGTATGAGATTGAAAAATTATTCATGATATTATGTGTTTGGTTCAAGTCATGGAATGATAATATTAAATTAATTTATTATATTATTAAAAAATTAAAAATATTTTATTGTTATTAATATCATTGATTTGTATACAAAATAATTTTTAATATTTATAATGTTTTTTTGCATGAAATTAATAAATCATATCAATGCTATTATATAATAGACAAAACATTAAAAGTTTGGTTGGTCGGTATGTGTTCTGGAATAAAAACTGTGCTTGTGAATTTAATGATAGGGTTAGAGAGCTTCGAGCATTAATGGTGTGGCTGCTCTTGTTGTCGGGGACTAACTCGGTCCTAGCAAGATGCCTACGTATCTCTAGTGTTTAGAGAATCAAGTCAATAAAACGTAGTTCTTGGTGTTACCTTCGGGGCTATGGCGGCAGGGGCACACCAAGGACGTATTGACTTTTTCAAATATATCACGGGCAATTACCTTTTTAACTAAAACATGTTTGTTTTTCTATTTTTCTTTATTAAAATCCCTCATTTTCCAAAAATATCACGGACAAACCTTTAGTTATTTATTTTTAAGTCTATTTTAATATTATAATTATTTTTTAAAAGTTTACCTATTTTAACATGTCTGCTTATTTTTCTTAACAAATGCAATTACTAAAAATATTAAAATATAAATAATCAAATACCTATTTATAACCAATTATCTTTTCAGCTAAATCACATTATATATTTTTTCTAACAAAGTCCATCATTTTATAAATATATCACGGGAAATTGTCCTTTACAATTTATTTTTTCTATTTTTCTCAATAAAATCCATTCTTTTTCCAAAAATATCACAGGAAATCCTTTACTTATTTATTTTAAAACGTATTCAAATACTTTTAATTATTAAATTTTAAAACCTCATTTTCCAAAAATATTACGGGCATTTACCTTTTTAAACTAAATATATGTTATATTTTTTATTTTTTCTTACTAAAACCCCTCATTTTCCAAAAATATAACGGACAAACCCATACTTATTTATTTTAAAATATGTTTTAAATTAAACCCATGTTTGTTTAGGAGGATTACAATCCCGGGATTATACCCATGTGTTAGGGATTATAATCATTTAAATTATGCTAACCCAAGTTTGTTTTGAATTATTAAGTTTATGATTGAAATATAATCATTTAAAATTTTATCCCTTGTTTGTTTTAAGGGATAGTCATGGGATTGGACTATTATCCTTTAAATTTTTCAATCCTATGTTTGTTTTGCATAGGATTATAGTGAGGGGATTATAATCTTTTATAAAAATGACTTGTTAGAGAGGATTAAATAATACATTCTCCAACCAAGTATTAGAGGGGATTATAATTTTATCCCCTACTCCAACAAAACAAACATGTGATAGGAAAATTTAAAGGATTAATCCTTGAACTAATCCTAAATAAATTTTTGAACAACAAACAAGGGATGGAAAAATTTAAAGGATTATTATCCCATCCTATACTTAATACCATGAAACAAACATGACCAAGAGTATCAAAAACTCATACCTTGGAGGTTTGAGGTATGAGTTTCACAATAAAAGAATTTGAACCAAACATGAGATATGAGTTTTGCTCATTCTAATTCTAAACACATACCTGATTTCTGATAGCAGAGAACCAAACGACCCCTTATATATTTGAGTATGTACTTTTTGAGAATTTAGGTTGGGTGATTTTTAGCAGCTATTCCTGTATTTATAACTTAATGCATGGTTCTTAAAATATTTGATTTTATTGATTGAAGAAATAAAGTGTTTTGCCATTTAAATTTTTAAAATTCAATTAATTGCTTCGTAATTTTCTTAAATTAATAGATTTAGCCATGTTTGTTTGGAGGGATTATAATCCCGGGATTATTATCCGGGGATAAATAATTCTATCAATTAAAGTGTTAGGGATTATAATCCTTTAAATTATGTTATCTCATGTTTGTTTTGAAGTATTAAGTTTATGATTGGAATATAATTCTTTAAAATTTAATCTTTTGTTTATTTTGAGGGATAATCATGAGATTTGACTACTATCCTTTAAATTTTTCAATCTTATGTTTGTTTTGCATAGGATTTTAGTGTGGGGATTATAATCCTTTATAACAATAACTTATTAGAGAGGATTAAATAATACCTCCTCCAACCAAGTATTAGAGGGGATTATAATCATATCCCCTACTTCAACAAAACAAACATGTGATAGGAAAATTTAAAGGATTATAATGCTTGGACTAATCCTAAATAAGTTTTTGAACAACAAACATGGGATATAAAAATTTAAAGGATTATTATCATATCTCATACTTAATACCATGAAAGAAACATGACCTAAGAGTAGTAAATTAAATATTAATTTATTATAACTACAAGTCTACAACTCGTTTTGCCTAGAGCAAACTTCAAAGTAGTGGCCAAACGTTACCCGTTTTTGCATTTTGATACCCGAATTTTAAATTTGCAATTTAGTGGCCAAATATTACTTTCAGTTTTCAAAAAGATGGCTAAGAGCCACTTTTTTGAGAAACAAAAGTGGCCCGTAACCACCTTTTTGAAAAATAAAAGTAATGTTCGGCTTCCTATTGCAAATTACCACTTTTTTTAGAAAAAAAAAACTTAAAAAAGTGATTTGTAACCACCTTTTTAAAAAATAAAAATAATGTCCGGCAACCGTATTGCAAATTAAAAAATATGATCATCAAAATGCAAAAGTGGATAAAGTTTGACCAACACTTTAAAGTTTACTCTTTTGCCTATTAGTACCGTTTTCAAGTTTCAGAATAGATACAAAATACTCCATATTTTGTTGGAACGAAACGAAAATCGTACTTGGGTTACTACAAATTAAAAATAAATCCAAAAACAGGCGAGAGAAAAAGAGGATAATATAATTTAAATAGAGGGTACTATAATTCTAGATTGATCCACTCGAAAAATGCGACGTGGATGGGAGGGTGATGGTTGACCGTTAATTTGCGCCGGGTTTGTTTTGGAGAACGGCTGCTTCGGCTGCCTTTGTCTTCAAGTGAATGTGGATCAGGCTGCTGCCTTCAATTTTATGTTTTCGAGATGTGGAGAAGCGTAATCGCGGCTCTCTTTCTCTATTCTTGCTTAACCTCACCTTCTTGTATTGTTCCATTTTTCTTTAAAAAAATTCACATGCGTACCTTATTTAAAAATACAAAATTATGATCGAACTTAGATCTCATTTAACGTTTTGACGGTTATAGACTTATAATTTTAAATTTATAATATGGTAACTGGACTATATGCCAATTTTGTTCTTTAAAAAAGTGATTGAAGATTATTTTTTTGATTAGATTTTAAAATACTCATTTTCCGTTTTAGTTAAAGAGAATTGAATCTGAAAGGTACAGGACAATAATTGAGTAATTCTACTATTAAACTACTCTCTCCTTGTTTTTTCTGAAAAAATCTTGTTTTTTTCTGAAAAAATAAAATCATCAACTTTTTCATAAAAGAGACTTTTTATCACTTTCAAAATACAAAAAATAATATCCAACTATTATAATCTATCTATACTATATTATTAAAGACGAAACATTAAAAGTTTTGGTCGGTCGGTCAGTCGGTATTTGGGTCGGGCCTATCTATAATTTGGGTCGGGCCTATATATATCCAATTTATTTATAACCAATTGTTTTTTTCAGCTAAAATACATTACCTATTTTATCTATTTTTCTAACTAAAACAACTTATCTTATAAAAATAAAATAGGTAACATATATATATATATATATATATATATATATATATATATATATATATATATATATATATATAATGGTAATATTATCACATATTTATAACTGATTACCTTTTCTTTTTCTTTTTTTGCCGAAAAAAGAAAAGACTTTTATTACTTCAAATCATTACATAAAATGGAAAGGAATTCCGGGTGGACATTTTCATTTTCCCACTTACGATCAGCTAAAGAAGAGCTATAACTCGCTAGATAGTGAGCTACGCTATTCGTAGATCGTTTTACAAATCTTAACATCACGTTTTTATCCTGCAAATCCACTATAAGCTGCCTGCACTCATCTACCAGTCTACCCACATAAGAAAGCGTGGCATATGAGCTTCGAATCCATTGAACCATCACCAGGCAGTCTGTCTCTACTACCGCATCATGTTGCTGCTTCTGTTTTACCCAGCTCAAGGCTTCGTGGATCCCTATTGCTTCAATTGCTTCTGGACTGACCATGCCTTGATAACATCTAGACATTGCTTCAACCAAATCTCCGTTGTGATCTCGAACGACTTGAGCATGACTGTACCTGTTTATGTTACTAAAAAGTGTCGCGTCAGTATTGATCTTAACTCTATTACACGTTGGAGCTTGCCAAGTTACTCGACCATCTTCAGGGAGGATATATCCTAAAGAATTATCAAAAGTTTTATCTTGGACGAATTGCCATTGGTTAAGGATAGACAATGCTGACTGAACTACCTCTGAAGCTGTTAAACATTTTTGAGACCAAACTAAATCGTTACGATTCTTCCACAACATCCAACAAAGCATAACTGAGACTATGGTCGAGGTCTTGTTACTCTGATCAAATACCAACTGAAGCCAGTCCCCAAAGGATTGATATTCACCTGTTATCGCGGGAAGAGCTGCTGTAGACCTGCAATTTTCTGCAAATGGGCAAACCACTAAAGGATGCAAGATAGACTCTGCATCTTCGTTACAAACTGGGCACGTACTATTAACACGAACTTGCTTAATACGAAGAAGGTCCTTGGTGGGTAAACAATTATTTACTGATCTCCAAAGAAAGTTCTTTACTTTCGGTGGAATTTTGAGGTTCCATAATTTCCTCCAAAAGCCTGAGTTGTCATTCAAGTTTCATCTCCTAGCAAACTGCAAAGTGATGTAGGCACTTTTCACTGAATATACTCCCAATTTATCATGTCTCCAGAACTAGTTGTCCTCATTATCATCTCCCAGGGGAATAGAAAGAATGAGATTAATATCTCTGTCGTCGAAAATGTCACGAATGAGGTCTATGTCCCACTGCTTAGTACCTGTAACCATAAGTGAGGAGACAACTTGATTTACCAAGGATTCAGAGTTAGTGTGGACATATGGATCATGAACATCTGGTAACCATGGGGTATCCTTTATAAGAACAGAATGACCACCTCCTACTCGACAAGAAACTCCCTGTTTGACCAAGTTTTGAGCTTCCAGCACGCTCCTCCAAATGTAACTTGGGTTATTTCCAAGCTTGGCTATTAAAATCGATTCTGAAGGATAATACATGGCCTTAAAGATTCTTGATACGAGTTTATCAGGATGAACTAGCAATCTCCAAACTTGTTTCCCTAACAATGCAACATTAAAATCTCGAACACATCGAAATCCCATTCCACCTTCACTCTTTCTTGTGCTCATTCTTTCCCATGACATCCAGTGAATAGATTTTTCTTTTGACGGGTTCGTGTTCCACCAAAAATTACACATGGAATGTTCTAATTCCTTACAAATGTCAATGGGAAGGATGAAGACACTCATAGTGTAATTAGGGAGGGTTTGAGTAGTAGACTTGATCAATATCTCTTTGCCTCCTCGTGATAATTTCTTTTTGTCCCATCCTTGCAACTTTTCTTACAACTTTTCTTGCATCTTCTCCTTAATATAGCCAAAAGCTACTGTTTTTTCCTGTGCAGAAAACTTGGAAGTCCCAAATACAAGCAATTCTCATCTGCTTCCATAAAACTCAGGTGCTGGCACAAGCTTTCTTTAAGAGCATTGCTGACATTCCTATTGAAAGTGACTGAGGATTTATCAACATTGATTTGTTGTCCCGAGGCTTGCTCGAAAACATGAAGCATTTCCTGCACATGACTTGCACAATCGACATCTGCCTTGCAAAAGATGTAACAATTGTCCGCAAAAAACATGTGTGAAATGGGCGGGGCGGAACGAGCAACTTTAATACCTTGCAACAAACCTCTTCTCTCATAATTGTGAATAAGATATGTAAGGCCTTCGATACAAATCAAGAATAAGTACGAAGAGAGGGGATCCCCCTGCCTGATACCTCGAGAAGGTGTAATGGAACCAAAAAATTTACCAGCATGAGCAACTTGATATGTTACCGAAGAGATGCAAGCCACGTACATGTTCACCACTCTTTGATCGAAGCCCAATTTTTTCAATATTGCTGCCAAAAAATCCCATTCAACACGGTCGTAAGCTTTGCTCATATCAATTTTAAGCGCCATCCAACCCTGTTTTCCTGTTGTCTTTCTTTTCATAAAATGCATTAACTCATGTGCAATCATAACATTATCAGAAATTAATCTACCTGGAATGAATGCACTTTGAGTGTCAGAAATAGTTGCGTCAATAATTCCTTTGAGACGATTTGCTAATACCTTAGAAATGACTTTGTAGATCACGTTGCAAAGAGAAATTGGACGAAGCTCCGTCATAAACTGTGGATTTTTCTTCTTAGGAATTAAGGCAATATTAGTCGCTATGAGATTCTTGTCAAGAATACCAGTGTCAAAAAATTGCTTGACTACACTAACCACATCTGCATTAAGATTTTTTCAGAATTTTTGATAAAAGCCTGGGGTCATACCATCTGGGCCTGGACTCTTATCTGGGTGCATATGGAACAAGGCTTGTTTAACTTCGATCTCTGATACAGGGCTTAATAACATGTCGTTCTGAGCAGCAGTTATTTTCCTGTCGATGCATTGAACTATTTCAGTCCATTCTGTGTTAGAAGCTTGAAACAAATTAGAGAAATATCTAGTTATGACTTCCTCCAATCCGTTATTCCACTGAACTTCCTGACACTCGCTATTTTTCAGACTTCTGATGTGATTGAGAGCTCGCATGTTCTTCATAGAGGCGTGAAAAAATTTGCTATTTTGATCACCTTCCCTGAGCCACAACTGTTTTAATCTCTGATGCCAGAAAACTTCTTGATGTGTATAGATCTCTGAAAGCTTTTTCTGTTCCTCCTTAAGAGTTGCCAATGAATGATCATCACGCCTGCCTTTTAAAACCTTAATTGCTCTCTTGCATTGATGAATTCTGTTTTTGAAACTTCCTGTTATTTCCTCGCCCCAGCTTGAGAGAATTTCTGAACATTCCTCAAGTTTTTCGTAAAAAGATCGACTCATACCACTGCTCCAAACTTCTTCTACTATATGCTGGCACATAGGTTCTCGCAGCCAGGCGTTTTCAAATCTGAAACGCTTAACTTGAAAATCAACTTTTGAATTATACAATTCGAGAAGAATAGGAGAATGGTCCGAAGTTGATTTTTCTAGATTAATTAACTTGGCCTCTGGGAATTTGTTCATGAAACCAATAGAAACCAATGCACGATCAAGCCTTACTTCGATTCGGTCTACTGTTCCCGAACCTCTCGCCCATGTAAAGGGGTAACCAATCAAGTCCATGTCTGTCAAATTTCAATCCTCGATAACATATCTGAATCCCTGAATCAATTGATGAGGATACGGTCTACCACCTTGTTTATCAGTCTGGGACAATACATTGTTCATATCACCTATCAAGCACCAAGGCAATGTATTGTGACTTGATAACATACGAATTAAGTTCCAAGTTTCTTCTCTATTTCTTCTGTTAGGTTCTCCGTATAACCCAGTCACTCTGAAATCAATACCATCCTTATTTCTAACTATGACATCTATGTGATTTTTATTGTACGATTACAGAGTTACCTCATTCTGATGCCTCCACAGCATAGCAATTCCTCCGCTGTGACCCTGAGTTTCTACCACCATACTTCCTTCAAAGCCAACTGATTGTGTGAACTTCTCTACTGTTACTATTCTTTTTTTTATTTCAATAATAGATATATCCCTTCTATTTAGTTGCTCCTTAATTACCTGAGAATCTATTACAATATTATTACCAAACTCATTTCCCGCGCTTGAGATAATATTTTTAAAGTTTGTTATCCCCCTATTCTCTCATTGCCTACCTGTCCCCGAAATTAGTGGAGATTTTTGTGGATCTTGATTAGCTTCGTCTTTCTCACTAGTAACACCATGCATCTCCATTCTCGAGCTTGAAACTCCAGCATCCATGCCATTTCGTAACCATTTGGCACCTATTGGCTTGACTTGGTTTCTAAACGGAGCTCGCATCCAAGGACCGTAAGGCTTAACAATATCATTCTCCGACATTTCAAAAAGTTTGCTACAGAATTTCTCTGAGTGACCAACAATGCCACAAATGAAACAGAACGTTTGGATGTTTTCATATTTAAAGTTTACCCAGAACCACTCGTCCCCTGCCATTTTAATCTTCATTCAACGTTTCAGTGGCATTCGAAGATCAATGGATACTCGAATTCTCATGTAGTCTCGCCATACTCCAGTAAAATTATTGGAACATCCATCGACGAACTTACCCACATAATTTCCAATACCTCTTAGAATTTTATCCGACATGAAGCCAGTTTTCAAGTCATGTACCTGTACCCATAATTCCATTTTATTGAGATCAACATTTCTTGGATTTTCGCCGTTCTGTAATCGAGCCATAACCAATGCACGTTGATAAGTGGATTTTATATCTACTTGGAACGCCCTAAATCAGCTTAAATTGATTGTTTGTACTCAAGTACGTGGTGTTTTTAATGTGTTTTGAGTTAGTATGTGCAGAGTTGTTTTGTCAGCAGATTTGTGGAGTTCCTGTAGTTGTGTGAGGTATTTGAGTATAATGGTGAAGGCCAAGCGGTTGCGGAGCTGGAGAATGTGGAGAATTGCCAAAGAAATGCAAATTGAAGAAATTTGTCAGAAAGCAGGCGCCCCCGCGCTTGAAGAGGCGCGCCCGCGCCCTAGAGGAAGCAATTGAAGCGCGCTCGCGCCCTGATAGGCGCGCTCTCCCCTGAAAGATGCTGGAAAAGGCAATTTTGACTCTGAAAAGGAAACTAGCAGAAGACCAGTCAACCCTATGGCTTATATAAACTATTGGTGGACGATTTCTGAGATATACATTGTCTTGCATACATACATATCCATCCACCGGTGAGGAGAACAAGAAGACGGCTGATTACGAAGATCTAGTTTTCAACTTATCTTTGTATTCTTCTAATTAGGCGATACTTTGGATTCTCGTTGGTTTTGTGTTTCTTAAACTTTATCTCTAGTACTTTATTCAGTATTCCAAACATATTTATTATCATGTTTTCATCAGAACCCACGATGATGAACGGTTCGATTATGAACTAATCGTTGTCGTGGGATTCTAACGGATTTATTTATGGATTTTAGTAGTTAATTGTTTTAAAGATTTGTGTGTGATGATTTGTTGATAACCTAGTTTGGTTGTGCTTATTCTTCTTGGATGCGTAGCTAACATCTAAGTTGTATTGTTAATCTCTATTGATTGCGAAAGTGGATATAGAGGTTTAGAACTTGCCATGCTAGCATAGGTTTATGTATGTTTGTCATGCATGATTTGTAGGTAATTTTAACCATCTTACCTGCCCTATGTAATCTGAATGGATAACTTGCTCGTTAAACCGTTATGTTTTCAAATCTTATAGACATATAGGGTCTAAGCATAATTGGTGTCTGCCCAACTTCTATCTCTTTTGTGGATGTTTGAGTGGTTTGGTATACGTATACTGAAAGGTAGCGTGTACTGATTTCGTGTTATCCGATTAGTTGTCACAACCGTCACATGCATTGATTAAAGACAAAAGACTCTAGATGAAGTATTTAATGAAGTTAGGATCCCATGTTTATTATCATAAGTAATTCAACAGCAATCTCTTTAGTTAATTATAATCTTGTTATGTCGATTAATTAATTTAGTTAATCAAAACACAACTTTGATACTTGTCTTAGCATTGAACAATAGCCATACATTGTTGCATAAGTGCATAACTATAGTAACCAAAGCAGTCTCTGTGGAAACGAACTCTACTTATTCTTATATTACTTGTGACCGCGTACGCTTGCGTGATTTTGTTTAGTTAATTTAGTTAATCAAAACACAACTTTGATACTTGTCTCAGCATTGGACAATAGCCATACATTATTGCATAAGTGCATAACTATAGTAACCAAAACAGTCTCTGTGGGAACGAACTCTACTTATTCTTATATTACTTGTGACCGCGTACGCTTGCGTGATTTTGTGCGAACAGGTTTTTGGCGCTGTTGCCGGGGACTCGGTGTTATATATATAGTTTATGTGCTTATCATCAATGGTCGTTAAAGTTCACTGACTCGGATTATTCTCTCATCAATTTTACTTTGTTTGGTGTGTCTCAGATATTCTAGTGAGCGTGTATGCGAACACGTTCTCAATCTCGGAAATAAGAACTTGAATTGACTCTAGTTATGGGAGAACCAACAGCAGAAACGAAGGCTTTGAAGGACTATTCTCAGCCAAAGATCAATGACATTCAATCTAGCATTGTCAGGCCGGCTATTGCAGCTAATACTTTTGAAATCAAGCCTGGCACGATTCAGATGGTGCAGAATTCAGTTCAGTTTGGGGGTGCTCCGACGGAAGACCCTAATATGCATATTAGGGATTTCATTGAGATTTGCGACACCTTCAAGTTCAACGGAGTGTTGGAAGATGCTGTGAAGCTGAGACTTTTCCCATTTTCTCTGAGGGATAAGGCTAAGGGCTGGTTGCATTCTCTATCAGCAGGTTCTATTACTACATGGGAGGATCTTGCTCAGAAGTTTCTCACTAAATTTTTCCCGATGGCTAAAACAGCAGCAATCAGGAATGCTCTTACTCAGTTTGCACAGCATTCTGGAGAAACTTTATGTGAAGCTTGGGAGCGCTACAAGGAGATGCTTAGGAAGTGTCCTCATCATGGAATGCCTGATTGGATGGTGATCAATTGTTTCTATAATGGTCTGGGAGGTCAATCTCGACCAATGCTTGATGCGGCATCAGGTGGAGCTCTTTGGGCCAAAAGCTACGATGAAGCTTATGAACTTATTGAGATGATGGCTGCTAATAAATACCAGAATCCAACTCAGAGGTTATCACAAGGCAAGGTGGCAGGAATTCTGGAAGTGGATGCAGCTACGGCAATAGTAGCTCAGTTAAAGGCTCTGTCTATGAAGGTTGATTCTTTGACTAACTATGGAGCTCAGCAGGTGACTAGTGTGTGTGAGCTATGTGCAGGTGCTCATGAAACGACTCAATGTGCCATATCCAATGAATCGGCACAGTTTGTGAGCAATTTCCAGAAACCACAGCAACCAGTGCCTAATGCCTATCATCCGAATAACAGGAACCATCCGAATTTAAGCTGGAGTAACAATCAGGGTGGTCAGAATCAGCCACAACAACCGTATCAGCAGTATCAAGGTCAGCAATATGGAGCTAGACCATTCAATGCTTCTGGTTTTCAGCAACAGTATGCTCCAAGGCAACCATATCAACCACCAGGATTTCATCAACCATCTCAAGGCAATATTGGTCAGTCGTTCAATGAAAAGTCTGAATTGGAGGAATTGAGGCTAATGTGCAAGAGCCAAGCTGTTTCCATCAAGACGCTGGAGAATCAAATCGGTCAGATTGGCAATGCATTGTTGAATAGACCACAAGGAACTCTCCATAGTGATACGGAAGCTAATCCTGGCAAAAGAGAGGTCAAGGAACATGTAAAAGCAGTTACCTTGCGATCCAGAAAGGTTACGAGTGACCAGAACTCAGAAACGGCAGAAAACGAAAAAAATTTGGATTCCCAGCAGAAGGTGGAGCGCGCCCGCGCCTGACATTCTGCCAGAAGTTGAAGAAAAAGAGGAAAAAGCTGATCAGGGGGAAACGAAGCGGAAAAGCGTGATCATTCCACTTAGAAATCTGTTCTAAAGCAAAGTACAGAGACCAAGGAGGTCTATCCTCCTCCGCCATTCCCTAAATGTCTTCAAAATCAGAAGTTGGACAAGCAGTTTGCTAAGTTTCTCGAAGTTTTCAAGAAGTTGCATATCAATATACCTTTTGCAGAAGCTCTTGAACAAATGCCGAGTTATGCCAAGTTCATGAAGGGTATTCTATCACGGAAGTTGAAACTCGAGGAGTTGGAGACCGTCGCTCTTACAGAAGAATGTAGTGCTTTCTACAGCAGAAGTTACCTCCTAAACTCAAGGATCCTGGGAGTTTCACCATACCGTGCACAATCGGCAATCTATCTTTCAACAAGTGCTTGTGTGACTTGGGATCTAGTATTAATTTGATGCCGTTGTCTGTCTTCATACAACTTGGACTTCCTGAGCCTAAACCTACAAACATGTCCTTACAGCTGGCTGATCGGTCGATCACATATCCAAGAGGTATAGTGGAGGATGTTTTGGTTAGAGTGGATAAGCTCATCTTTCCTGCTGATTTTGTGATCCTGGACTTTGAGGAAGACAAGAAGATTCCTATTATCTTGGGAAGACCGTTCTTGGCTACAGGTCATACTTTGATCGATGTGCAGAAAGGAGAACTTACAATGAGGGTACATGACCAGAATGTCACTTTCAGTGTGTTCAATGCAATGAAGTTCCATACAGAGGAAGAAGAGTGTTTTTCAGTAGACTTGGTTGAGTCTGCAGTTTACACGGAGATCGAGCAATTGCTTAAGTCAGATACCTTGGAGAAGGTATTGATAGGGGATTCTGAGACGGAAGACAAAGAAAGAGAAGAGCAACTGCAGTACTTGAATGCTTCTCCGTGGAAAAGGAAAACTGACATGCCATTCGATTCTCTTGGCATAGCAGAGCTGAAGAAATCTCAGGAGTGTCTCAAACCATCTATTGAGGAAGCTCCTACTCTTGAACTTAAACCACTACCAGAGCACTTGAGGTATGCTTTCTTAGGTGATGCATCTACTTTACCTGTGATTATTGCATCTAACTTGTCAGGTAGTGAAGAAGAAAAACTTCTGCGAATTCTGAGAGAGTTCAAGTCAGCAATTGGTTGGACCATAGCGGATATCAAGGGAATCAGCCCTTCGTATTGCATGCATAAGATTCCGCTGGAGCCAGGAAGTAAACCAACGGTGGATCCTCAAAGGCGGCTCAATCCTATCATGAAGGAGGTAGTGAAGAAAGAAATTTTTAAGTGGCTGGATGCAGGGATCATCTACCCTATTTCAGACAGTTCTTGGGTGAGTCTGGTGCAATGTGTGCCTAAGAAAGGAGGCATGACAGTAGTTGCTAACGAGAAGAATGAGCTCATCCCTACTCGTATAGTTACAGGGTGGAGAATTTGCATGGACTACCGAAAGCTGAATAAAGCCACCATAAAAGATCACTTCCCTCTTCCGTTCATTGATCAGATGCTGGATAGGTTGGCTGGCCATGAGTTCTATTGCCTTCTGGATGGTTATTCAGGTTACAATCAGATTTGCATTGCTCCAGAGGATCAGGAGAAGACCACATTCACATGTCTGTTTGGCACTTTTGCGTTCCGTCGCGTTTCTTTCGGACTCTGTGGTGCACCTGCTACTTTTCAGAGGTGTATGATGACCATTTTCTCAGATATGATTGGCATAAATGTGGAGGTGTTCATGGATGACTTCTCAGTTTTTGGAACTTCTTATGACCAGTGCTTACAGAATCTTGGCATGGTGCTGAAAAGGTGCGTTGAGACCAATCTAGTGCTCAATTAGGAAAAATGTCACTTCATGGTGCAAGAAGGAATCATTCTTGGGCATAAGGTATCTAGCAAGGGGCTTGAAGTGGATAAGGCCAAAGTGGAGACAATTGAAAATCTTCCTCCACCAATCTCAGTTAAGGGAATTCGCAACTTTCTTGGTCATGCGGGTTTCTATAGGCGATTCATTCAAGACTTCGCAAAAATCTCCAAACCCTTATGTAATTTGTTGGAAAAAGATGTTCCTTTCAAGTTTGATGAAGATTGTTTGGCTTCTTTCAAGCTTTTGAAGAAGAAGTTGACTACTACACCCATTATCACTGCACCTGATTGGGGTGAACCTTTTGAGTTGATGTGTGATGCTAGTGACTATGCAGTGGGAGCTGTTCTTGGGCAAAGGAAGAATAAGGTGTTTCATGTGATTTACTATGCTAGCAAAACTCTCAACGATGCGCAGCTGAATTACACTACTACAGAGAAGGAGCTCTTGGCAATTGTCTACAGTTTCGAGAAATTCAGGTCGTATTTGCTTGGGACGAAGGTAGTAGTCTATACTGATCATGCAGCCATTCGTTATCTGATTTCTAAGAAAGATTCAAAGCCTCGGTTGATTCGTTGGGTTCTTTTGCTGCAAGAGTTTGATTTGGAGATCAAGGACAGAAAAGGTTCGGAAAACCAGGTGGCTGACCATTTGTCACGTTTGGAAAACCAAGGTAAAAATGCAGGAGATAAGACTCTAATCAATGAATCTTTTCCTGATGAGCAACTTTTTGGGGTGCAAGAAGAACCATGGTTTGCAGACATTGTGAACTATCTTGTGAGTAATGTCATCCCGACTGAATTCTCTTATGCTCAAAGGAATAAGTTTCTGCATGATGTGAAGTGGTACCGTTGGGACGAGCCATTCTTATTTAGACAGGGAGCTGATCAGGTGATAAGGAGATGCATTCCTTATAATGAAACTGAGGGTGTTTTGCGTGATTACCATTCCACCACTTATGGAGGTCATTGTGGTGGAGAGAAGACAGTTACTCGTGTACTTCAGGCAGGATTCTACTGGCCAACTCTGTTTAAAGATGTTAGGCCGAATACACAATATATAATCAAGTATGTATGAGAATAACAATTAAGAACACAGGTTTGTAAATCAACAAACTGAATTATATTAAATAATTCTCTCTTAGTGATATTAATGAATCACAAAGAGCTACTAGGTTACAAGAATAATGTATTCAATGTTCGCGTCCCTTCTAGGGATAACCTATCTGTGTTTATATAGTACACAGTTACATACAATCCTTATCTAATTGATACTCCTAAAAATTAGCTATACAATTGATATCAATTTAGGATTGCTTCAGTCTTCTGTCCAGTCTCCTTAGCTGTATCAATATATTCTGCTTCTTTCCATCTTCAGAATATATTGCTTCTAGAATCTTCAATTCAGCACCGACAGCTAATTCAACTATCACCCTGTCAGACTTTACCAAACTCTGACCGGCTTCCTTTAAATTCTTCACCCTGTCAGACTTTAAATAAACTCTGACTGGCTTCCGATAAACTCTGATCAGTACCTGTTGCTTAAACAACTGATAAACAAACATCAACAATTATATCTAACAATCTCCCCCAACTTGTTCATAATAAAATGTACAAGTTAAAAAGATAATTGATGATGTCAAAACATATAACAAATGCAGTGTTTAACATATGTCAGAGTTTAAATTTAAAACAGAGTTTAAATTTAACTTAGAACAGAAAACATAAAAACTTACAGTCAGTCTTTACTTAATCTCTTGAATATCAGACACTGTCCTGATATAATCTGACAGTAGTTTCTTCTCAGCTCTATTCAGTTCAGCAATCATAATCTTCTTCAGCTCCTTCATTTCTGGTTCATCTTCACCAATTTGATAAATGGCAGCCCTCAAAGAATATATGCTGTTTTTGTCCATTTCATTGCCAAGTCTGATATAAAAAGGTTTATCAGACTCTAGATTGAACTCAAGAACCTTTTTATTTAGTGCAGTTCTGAACCTAGCACTATTCCTTTTCATTTCTACCAACTTTCCATGTACATCTCTGTATTTAGGAATGTATGCACTTGATACTCCAGCTCCACTCAAAACTTTGGATTTCATCATCCTTTCCTTCAAAACTCGAGCAGCATCATAAGTACTTCTATTCTTTACTTCAAATAGATATAGAACATACTCTAGCTCTTCCCAGAGTTTTAACTGGATATCAAATTCACCAAATCTATACACTCTGCCATCAGCCATAAAATATAACAAGAATTCCTTTTTGATTCCTTTGTGAAAAATCATCTGTACAGATTCTAGTTTGTCAAGGCCTTCTTGAGTAATTCCAACTCCAAATTCTGCCAATGAAAACTTGTCTTGAGATCTGTTATTAGTTCTTCTCTCTCTTTGTGAACCCAGTCCAGATTTATCAAAGGCTTCTTTTCCCAATACTGTTCTGGTTTCTGAGAAATTTACAGCTTCAAGCTTTAAATCTTCAAGAAGTTTTGGTTTGCTGAATCCTGGAAGTTGTGTAGATTTCTGTACAACTTGAGCAACGTCAGAGGTTGTCATAACTTTAGTAATATCATCAACTTGAGCAGCGTCAGAGGTTGAGTTTGCTAATCTTGTTTCAACTTGAGCAATGTCAGAGGTTGAATTATCTTTCTTCTCCAGGTTAGGCTCTTCAATCATTATGCCTTTACCTTTATCAGTGTTTCCAATCACAGGTCTCCTTGTATATTGTATACTCTGTTGTGTATTCTCTTTGATAGAAATACCAACTTCTTTCTTTCTAGGAGCCTTGATTTCCTTTTTCTTGTAGATTCCAGCTTCAAGATTTTTCTTGTGTTCCTCAGCAAGCATTTGCTCTTCAGCCTGGATATCTTCCATAGTAACATTCTTTCCATGCTCTTTAATGAATATTTTAGCAGCAATCTCTTCATCAGTAGATGGATTAGTTGAAACAACTAAACTCTTGAGTTTTGAAGTAGATTGGCCACCAGAGTTTATCTTGTCAGAGTTTGAGTTTATTCTTTTCCTGCTTTGCCTTTGAGCAAGAATCTTTCTTTTATTTTCTTTGCTTCCCCCATCAGTAGAATCATCCCTCCGTCTCAGAGCTTGAGTGTCTTTGCATTTGTCTTTAGGTACACTCTCCCCCTTTTTGACATCATCAGAAAGTAATACTGATGTCAGCAATTCTAGAGCATTAGA
This sequence comes from Heracleum sosnowskyi, assembly GCA_030848705.1. Lineage (NCBI taxonomy): Eukaryota > Viridiplantae > Streptophyta > Magnoliopsida > Apiales > Apiaceae > Heracleum > Heracleum sosnowskyi. The sequence goes on from CM061241.1 coordinate 93,622,458, forward strand.
AATAGAATTCAATTGAGTAGACATTTCAGCCTGATTCTCCTCAACTTTTCCAAGCCTCTTCTTGATTTCCTCAGAATCCTTGGCTTGCTGCTTGAATTGTGTAGAGTAAAATGATCTGTCAAGCTTCAAAGTTGTATCCCTGATAGAAAATTCATTCCTAAGATTTGTAAATATCTGTTGATTCTCATCAAATCTATTATTAAGAGATTTGACTTGAACAACAGTTGCCTGTAAGCTTGTAAGTACATCAGTATTGGAGATCTTTTTGACAGAATCAGATAGCAAATCTGCAGCCCTTTGTGCTGAGAAGACACAATCTGCATCAGCCCAATTGTTGTAGTACATATTCTGGAAATGCTCATTGGTCTGTCTATTTACTTCCCTTGCTTCATCACTATTAACATCATCAGCCAATGAAACTTGAATATTAGGGTGTGAATGAGAACCCTCAGCATCATTTCCAGCTTCTTCATTATTGTCTGCTTCATTTTCAACAAGAATATTTTCAGCAGTAAACTGTGCAGCTTCATCAATTTTCTCCTCTTCTACATCTTCAGGATTATCAGAGTGAACCTGAGCAAAAACCTCTGCTTCTCTTTGAATCTGATTAACCTCCTCACCTTTGTCAAGATCACAAGAAATAATTTCAGTGTGAGTGGCCAGAGATTCTTCTACCTGATCAGTTACTTGATCAGCTTCCACACCCTTTGTATAATGATCAGAATGTATAGAGGTGTGTGCTTCAAAATCAAAAACTCTGCTATCAGAATGAGTAGCAGCTTCCTCAACTACATCATTAGCCAAGCAAAACCTTTCATTTGCCCTGTTGGATGCTATAAAAGCTAGAGCTTTGTAACAACAGGCAATCCATACATTAAAAAATACCATACATCAAATGGCAGGAACCTTTGAATTCATGGATGTAGAATCATTCTTGAACATGAACTGGCGTCAACAAGCAAACTATATCATCGATGAGTTTCTTGTTTTGTCATTTCTGAATGATGAAGGGCTCATCGCTGATGATGAAATAGCGGAAGGACCTATCTCCAATCCCTATGTGCACATCATCCGTCCTGGACCATATGATGTGCCCATCCTTGCAGATGATGAGGCTGTGGAGATATGTATGATGCTCTTCTATCAGAGCTACTCGAAGGGTTCGAAAAAGAAATTCTTCTTGGAATCCTGCAAGCTGCAAACCAGAAAGAGAAGTCGAGAGGATGATGATGATGATTCAACATCAGGGGGTTGTCAAGCCTTGGAAATCCCAGATGGTATAATGATCAGATAACCGAACAAGTAGCTAGATAAGATTATGAAATTGTCTGAATGTAACCAAAGTTTGAATCAATAAAAAAAATCATTGTTTTGCTTTACATATCAGTATCTCATAGTAATTGTAAAGTGAAAGAAATGATATCACTTTAAACAGTAAACTAACATACTCATCAGCGCTACTAATTACCATCAGGACTTATCAAACACACTTTTTCTTTTCTCTGTTTAATGCAAAATAGATCCTTTACCAATCATACTTTTTCGAAAAACAAATGTCTAATCTCAAAATTATAAAATGTCTGAAACAAAGAAATTATTTTAACCATCATAGATTAAAACAATGTTACCTCGGCATATGTCACACAATACATCAGTGTTTACCATTTGTCCTTCTTTGTCAATAAACTCTTTTCTCAAACTGTACAGGTGTGAAAATATGTGTGTGTAATAGCAGAGTTTACCGAAATCAATATTTAGATCATCTCAAAGTGCATAAAATCCACAAACTAAAGTAGTAAAAACTGGTTGCCTAAACTCTCATGTATAACATAAAATCTGAATTTATATCTAAACTCTGTATACTGATATCCTTTCATTTGGATATGTCTTTTATTTTTCACCCCCTTTATATATATATATATATATATATATATATATATATATATTTATTTATTTATTTTTATTTTTTTAATTTTTCCAGTAATCAGTGGTTGGCACTAGTCACCAAAAATCAAAGATTTTAGCCCTTATTTCATACAATAAGTTCCTGGATCTTCCTAGGCACAACATGATCTCAAAGGAATTTGTGCTCTTTTTGACATCTTTTGATTTGAGGGTGAATTTTTGTCAATTAAGAATCAGAGTTTAGACTTTTCATCAGTTAATACAATTAATTTATGAGAGAAAATGCAAACAGCTAATACAGACTCAGTGTATAGGATCAATAAACTAAGAGATGCTATAAATACAGAGACAGTATCATGCTGTGTTAACTTACTGCACATGTTTGAGATCAGAATCTATACAACTCTTAAGGATTCATAATTACTTACTGAGAATTATGCTTCATACAAATTTCTTCATTGGTCCATATGTTTCAGACAAAATTACAATCAGAGTATAGCATTAAACTGTAACAATCAGAGTATGACCAACATTTTAGGACTAACAGAGTTTAGCATCAGATTTTAACCGACAGAGTTTATGACACTGGTACTCATAACAGTTAATACATGCAAGGAATCATGAGCATTAAAAATCAAACATGTATAGATTTTGAGTCTAACCCGTATCTCTAGTCAGAACCAGAGATCATCCCAAGTTCATTTACCAATCTTGTAAAAGTAGCTTCACTCAAAGGTTTGGTGAAGATATCTGCAAGTTGTTGGTCTGTAGACACAAAATGAATCTCAATGTTCCCTTCTTCCACATGTTCTCTGATAAAATGATACCTTATGCTGATGTGCTTGGTCATGGAGTGCTGTACTGGATTTCCTGTCATAGCAATAGCACTTTGGTTATCACAGAAAATAGGTATCTTTGAGTACCTTAACCCATAATCCAGCAATTGATTCTTCATCCATAAAATCTGTGCACAACAGCTACCAGCTGCTATATACTCTGCTTCAGCTGTGGATGTGGAAATCGACTTCTGTTTCTTGCTGTACCAAGAAACTAATCTGTCACCTAAAAATTGACAGCTTCCACTTGTACTTTTTCTGTCTATCTTACAGCCTGCAAAATCTGCATCAGAGTAACCAATTAGCTTAAACTCTGATTCTCTAGGATACCACAAACCCAAGGTTATGGTTCCTTTGAGATATTTGAAGATCCTTTTTACAGCTGTTAGATGAGGCTCTCTTGGATCTGCTTGAAATCTTGCACAAAGACATGTTGCATACATGATATCAAGTCTACTTGCAGTAAGATACAGTAATGACCCTATCATTCCTATGTAGTTTGTCATATCTACTGAGGCTCCTGTGTCTTTGTCTAGCTTTGTTGCTGTAGCCATGGGAGTTGTAGCAGATGAACTATCAAGCATTCCAAATTTCTTGAGAAGATTTCTGGTATATTTTGCTTGATTGATAAAAATACCATCATCTGTTTGCTTGACCTGTAAGCCTAGAAAATAACTAAGCTCTCCCATCATGCTCATTTGATACCTGGATTGCATAAGCTTTGCAAACTTCTTACAGAGTTTGTCATTAGTAGATCCAAAAATAATATCATCTACATAAATTTGAAATAAAAGCAAATCATCACCAGAATTGAAATAAAACAAGGTTTTATCAATTGTACCTCTTGTGAACCCACTTTCTAAAAGAAATTGAGCAAGAGTTTCATACCATGCTCTTGGTGCTTGCTTTAGTCCATATAATGCCTTGTCAAGCCTGTAGACATAATCTGGATGCTTGGGATCTACAAATCCTGGTGGTTGTTCAACAAATACTTCTTCTTCAAGCTTCCCATTGAGAAAAGCACTTTTTACATCCATCTGAAAGACTTTAAACTTCTTGTGTGCAGCATAGGCCAGAAAGATTCTTATGGCCTCCAATCTTGCAACTGGAGCAAAGGTTTCATCATAGTCAATTCCTTCCTGTTGTGAATATCCTTTTGCCACAAGTCTAGCCTTGTTTCTTGTAATCACACCTTCACTGTCAGTCTTGTTTCTGAAAACCCACTTTGTACCTACAATTGATCTATTCTTTGGTCTAGGTACAAGTGTCCAGACTTCATTTCTTTCAAATTCATTTAACTCTTCTTGCATTGCTGTAATCCAATTAGCATCTTGAAGAGCTTCCTCCACTTTCTTTGGTTCTGTTTGAGACAAGAAAGCATGATACAGACACTCATTATTTGTTGCACTTCTAGTTCTCACACTAGCATCAGGATCTCCAATTATGAGATCAGGTGTGTGTGCCTGTGTCCACCTTCTTGCTGTTGGTAAGTGGTTTCTTGCATCATTATTGGATCCTCCCCCTTGATCCATGCTCTCCTGATTCATATGTTGACTTTCTGCAGCATCTGAGGCTCCCCCTGAATTGGATGGTTCAGAGTTTGAACTGTCAGAGTTTGAATCAGTTTCCTCAACTGACTCAGTTGCTGTGTCTTGTTGAGCTTCTTCACGCTCCCCCTCAACTGGTTCTCTATTTTGTTCAATTTGAGAATTTCCAGTTTCTCCAGTATTTACCAGTAGAGGTTCAGAGTATGCTTCGTCAGAGTTTGTCAACCCTGCTTCATCAGAGTTTATATCATCAGAGAATAGATCTTCATTTTCAAAACGTAGTTGATCATATCCATCCTTGTCTTCAAGTCCAATTATGTTCTTGTCATCAAATGACACATGTATGGATTCCATGATCACCTTAGTTCTTAGATTGTAAACTCTGAATGCTTTTGTTGACAATGGATAACCAACAAAGATTCCTTCATCAGCTTTTAACTCGAACTTTGTCAACTGTTCAGGATGAGTCTTCAACACAAAGCATTTGCATCCAAATATATGAAAATATTTCAAATTTGGCTTCTTATTTTTCACCATCTCATATGGTGTTTTCCCATGCTTGTTGATCAGTGTAGCATTTTGAGTAAAACAAGCAGTTTGAACAGCTTCTGCCCAGAAGTATGTTGGTAATTTTGCTTCATCAAGCATAGTTTTGGCTGCTTCAATTAAAGTTTTGTTCTTCCTTTCAACTACACCATTTTGCTGTGGAGTTCCAGGTGCAGAAAATTCTTGTTTCACTCCTCTTTCCTTGCAGAAAGCTTCCATGATTGAGTTTCTGAATTCAGTTCCATTATCACTCCTTATAATTTTGACTTTGTGCTGTGATCCTTTGTCCAGTAGATTTACATGATCCATCAGAGTTTGAGCAGTTTCATCCTTCTTTGACAAGAAATACACCCATGTATATCTAGTATATTCATCAACAATTACTAGAGCATATTTCTTTCTGCCCATGGACATCACATTCACTGGTCCAAAGAGATCAACATGTAGAAGATGATAAGGTTCCACTACTGAAGATTCAGATTTGCTCTTGAAAGATGACTTCCTTAGCTTGGCTTTTTGACAAGAATCACATAAGCCATCTAGACTGAGTATAGATTTTGGAAGTCCCCTTACAAGATCCTTTCTTATTAGCTCATTGATGTTGTTCAAATTGAGATGAGAGAGCTTCTTGTGCCAATTCCAACTCTCTTCATTTGACATTCTTGCAGTCAGACACACTGTTTTTCCATCAGAGTTTGTTACCAAACTTGCTTCATAAATGTTGTTGCGCCTATGTCCAACTAGAACAACTTTTCCAGTAGATTTACTGATAACTTCACAGTATTCACTATGAAAATCTACATGGTTTCCTCTGTCACAGATTTGACTCACAGATAACAGATTATGCTTGAGTCCTGAGACTAGAGCTACATTTGTAATGATGACACTTCCAAGATTGATATTGCCATATCCCAGAGTGTGTCCTATGTTGCCATCTCCATAGGAAACTTTTGGGCCAGCCTTCTCCTCAAAGTCTGATAGCAGGGCTTTATTTCCAGTCATATGTCCTGAGCATCCACTGTCCAAGATAAGTGTGCTCTCTATTATACCCTGCAATCACAAACAAATACTAAGTATTAGTTTTAAGGACCCAGACTTTCTTGGATCCTTTGTTTTTCTTAACAGTGTTAGCTTTTGCAGCGGAAGAACTATCAACAGAGTTTAAGCTAACATTGTCAGACTTTACACTTGCAGAGTTTGCTTTAACCCACTTCAGATTGGGTTTTAGCTCATAATAGTTATGATAAATAGCATGATAACTCTTGCAAGTATAAATGGAATGCCAAGTGCTCCCACAGTGTGTGCATAAAGTTTGTGGTTTAACCCTTACATAATCATTCTTTACTCCTGATGTAGAAGATAAAGAATTAATATGTTTGTTCTTAGTGCAAAATCTAGCAAGATGATTAGAACTACCACAATTATAACATGTTTTCCTTGGAGCAGCACCAGTAGGCAAATGATTATTTCTATTATTTATGCCTATCTTTCCATTCCTATTCTTCTTGGACCCTTTTGGTTTCATGGCAGATTTTATCTCTTTCAGCTTATGATTAAACTGTTTTCCTGTCATCAAAACCAACATTAACCTGTTTTTCACAAGTTTTTACTGGCTTTCTAACAGCTTCTCTTTCCATAAGTTTTTCTGTTATAATATTTTCCTGTTTTTCACAGGCTTCATCTGATTCCATATCAGCTTCTCTTATTACAACAGATTTTAACTTATTGGTTTCTGGAACAAATTTCACAGGTTTAAGTTGTGGTTTTACCTTAACCTTGTCTTTAAACCTAAGTTCATCATTTTCACAATAACCTAAACCTACAGAATCAGTCTGAAACACTTGATGAGTGTCTCTTCCAGAATCTGTCCATGTCTTGATTATTTTTCTTTCTTTTTCTAAATCAGATTCTAGTTGCCTATACCTTTTAAGCAACTCCTGTTCAACATAAACAACATCATCTCTTTCTTTTTGAATCTGCTTCATACTTTCAAGTTCTCCTTTAAGAAACTTGTTTCTATCTTTAAGACTAAGATTCTCAGATTTAATTCTTTCATTTTCTAAAGTCTGATCCCTATAGCTAACATGAACACTTTTCAGATATACTCTTAACTCAGATATATTATCAGTATCATAAGCATAAGTAGTTAGGGGTACCTTATTTTCAGATGATCCAGTCTCATCTCTGACAGTTGCCATAAGAGCATAATTTTCTCCATCATCAGAGTCTGAAGTATCTGCCCAGTCTTTGCCTTTAGAGATGAGTGCTTTCTCAGATTTGCCTTTTTTGCACTCTGGGGCATAATGACCCATCTCTTTGCACTTGTAGCACTGGATCTCAGATTTGTCCTTCTTTCCAGACTTGGTATCCCTTCCATCAGACTTTCTGAAATTCTTCTTCTCAGAATTTGAATCTCTCCTTGAGAATCTCTTTCCCTTCTTGAAGTTCTTGAACCCCATCTTCTTGAAGGTCTTCACCATCAATGCAGCCATTTGCATCATCTGTTCTTCATCATCATCAGAGTCAGAAGCTTCACTAGAGTTTGAGTCATCATCAGTGTTTGATGACTCACTCTCAGATTTAATGACTAAAGCCTTTCCCTTGGCTTTCTTCCTTGATGATTCCTTTTTAATGGGCTTCTCCTCGACTTTGAGAGCAACAGATTTTGTCTTCTTGCTGGATCTCCTGTTTCTTTGTTCTATCTCAAGTTCATGAGTCTTTAACAATCCATAGATTTCATCAAGATCTGTATCAGCAAGATCATAATTATCTCTGATTGTTGTTGCCTTCAAATCCCACTTTTCAGGTAGAGATAACAGAAACTTGAGATTAGACTCTTCAAGCTCATATTCTTTATCAACCAGAGACAGATCATTCAACAGTTTGCAAAATCTGTCATAAGTCTCAGTCAAGGTTTCATTAGTTCTTGAATCAAAGTGCTCATACTCCTGTGTGAGTATTGTCTTTCTGTTCTTCTTGATAGCACCTGTTCCCTGGCATCTGACTTCTAAAGCATCCCATATCTCTTTGGCAGTCTTACAGCCAATTACTCTGTTAGACATAACATTATCTAAAGCACTGTGGAGAAGATGTCTAACCTTTGCATCTTTTGCAATTGATGAGATGTCCTCAGGAGTCATATCTTTTTTTTCCTTTGGAACAGTCTTTTGTTCTTGTCCATCAACAACAGGGGACAATTTAGTCGGCATATGAGGACCATCATAGATTCTGTCAAGGTATTCTGGATCTGTAGCCTCCAGAAACATGGTCATCTTAACCTTCCAAATAGGATACTCTACTGGCCTGAGAATTGGAACCCTGATTGTTTCATATCGACTCACAGAATTGGGCTTAACCTGTTCAGCCTTAGGAGCAGTTTGATTTTCTTCAGACATGATTAATACTGTGTTTGAATCGTAAAACTGTATATATTAAACAGCCTTGGCTCTGATACCAATTGTTAGGCCGAATACACAATATATAATCAAGTATGTATGAGAATAACAATTAAGAACACAGGTTTGTAAATCAACAAACTGAATTATATTAAATAATTCTCTCTTAGTGATGTTAATGAATCACAAAGAGCTACTAGGTTACAAGAATAATGTATTCAATGTTCGCGTCCCTTCTAGGGATAACCTATCTGTGTTTATATAGTACACAGTTACATACAATCCTTATCTAATTGATACTCCTAAAAATTAGCTATACAATTGATATCAATTTAGGATTGCTTCAGTCTTCTGTCCAGTCTCCTTAGCTGTATCAATATATTCTGCTTCTTTCCATCTTCAGAATATATTGCTTCTAGAATCTTCAATTCAGCACCGACAGCTAATTCAACTATCACCCTGTCAGACTTTACCAAACTCTGACCGGCTTCCTTTAAATTCTTCACCCTGTCAGACTTTAAATAAACTCTGACTGGCTTCCGATAAACTCTGATCAGTACCTGTTGCTTAAACAACTGATAAACAAACATCAGCAATTATATCTAACAAAAGATGCTCATCAGTTTGTGTTAAGATGTGATCGATGTCAAAGAGTTGGTAATATCTCTAGGAGGAACGAGATGCCTCTTAATATGCTGCTTGAAGTGGAGATTTTTGATGTGTGGGGAATCAATTTCATGGGACTGTTTGTTTCGTCTTGCAATAATCAGTACATATTGTTAGCTGTGAATTACGTGTCTAAATGGGTCGAGGTAAAGGCTTTACCGACCAATGATGCTAAAGTGGTGCTGAGTTTTCTGCATAAGCAAATCTTCACGCGTTTCGGAACTCCAAGGGTAATCATCAGTGATGAGGGTACGCACTTTTGTAATCGCAAATTCACAGCTTTGATGGCCAGGTATAATATCAATCATCGTGTTGCCACTGCCTATCACCCTCAGACTAATGGTCAAGCTGAAGTTTCTAACAGGGAGATCAAGCGTATTCTTGAAAAAGTGGTAAATTCTTCGAGGAAGGATTGGTCGTTGAAGCTTGATGAAGCTGTTTGGGCTTACAGGACAGCCTACAAGACTCCGTTGGGTACGTCACCGTTTCAGCTGGTGTATGGAAAGGCTTGTCATTTGCCTGCCGAGTTAGAACACAAGACATATTGGGCGTTGAAGAAGTTGAATTTTGATTTGTCAGCTGCTGGTGAGAAAAGAATGCTTCAAATTAATGAGTTGGATGAGTTTCGTCTACAGGCTTATGAAAATCACAAGTTATACAAGGAGAAGGTCAAGAGATGGCATGATAAGAAGTTGGTGCACAAGTCATTTGTGCCGGGTCAATTAGTTTTGCTGTTCAACTCTCGTCTCAAGCTTTTTCCAGGAAAACTTAAGTCAAGGTGGTCGGGGCCGTTCACGGTCAAAACAGTGTTTCCACATGGTGCAGTGGAAGTTTTTGATAAGTCACCGGATGAAGCATTCAAGGTCAATGGTCAGAGGTTAAAACCGTATTTTGGTGAACGGGTGAATCGCGAGGCGGAGACCGCGGTTCTTGTTTCAGCTGATTAAATTGCTTTTAGATTTGATCAGACCATGTTTGTTTGGATGTTAGAATTTAATCACTTTCTTATATTTAGAATGTCTTCTATTTTCTTAAAATTGAAGCACTAAAGTATAAGTTTGGGGGAAACCAGGGATTTCATGCTAGCTTTCAATAAAGGCTAGGCGTCAAATGGCTAGTAGCCGCTCATGAAAAATGAGTAGTCTAGGGAGGGATGAGAAAAAGCAAAATGCACTCATTCCGAAATAAGAAAAAGAAAAAAAAAAGAGTTGTGTTTATGCAGAATTGATCAGGGTGAGCTCTTTAATACTCGAGCAATTAAGTTCTAGGGGACTTTGTGCCTAGTGACCTAAGACTTTTCCGGTCTGGGATCCACTAACCTAACGCTCGCTACATGGGTATTATTGTATAAGCCTTTTGGGGTCTCATCCATTGCACGGTCAAATAAGCATGTGTATTGTGTTTAGTATGTTGTGTCGGAATAAAGTATGAATTCTTGTCTATCTCAAGTGGTTTATGGAGGTGTCTCTAAGTGGTTTCTTGTGTCTAGAGTTCATTCTGTTTATAAGCTTGTGGTTGTTTTGGTGAAGAATAGGATATGGTCTTGGTTTAGTTTGGGAGTATATTGATGAGCATTGCACACACGCACGTTTCTGTGTTTGTATGGTTAGTATACGGGAATTTGGTCGAGCTCTGTTTGGAAGATTGCATTCTTTGAGATGTTGGCTTGCTGATTGGTTATGGTTAGTCTGAGGGGATCATTTGCATTGGCATATTAGTTGCATTCATGCATTGCATTATAGTTATATAGAGTCTGTTTATGCTTGAGGACAAACATCGGTTTAAGTTTGGGGGTGTGATAAGTGGATTTTATATCTACTTGGAATGCCCTAAATCGGCTTAAATTGATTGTTTGTACTCATGTACGTGGTGTTTTTAATGTGTTTTGAGTTAGTATGTGCAGAGTTGTTTTGTCAGCAGATTTGTGGAGTTCCTGTAGTTGTGTGAGGTATTTGAGTATAATGGTGAAGGCCAAGCGGTTGCAGAGCTGGAGAATGTGGATAATTGCCAAAGAAATGCAAATTGAAGAAATTTGTCAGAAAGCAGGCGCCCCCGCGCTTGAAGAGGCGCGCCCGCGCCCTAGAGGAAGCAATTGAAGCGCGCCCGCACCCTGATAGGCGCGCTCTCCCCTGAAAGATGCTGGAAAAGGCAATTTTGACTCTGAAAAGGAAACTAGCAGAAGACCAGTCAACCCTGTGGCTTATATAAACTATTGGTGGACGATTTCTGAGATATACATTGTCTTGCATACATACATATCCATCCACCGGTGAGGAGAACAAGAAGACGGCTGATTACGAAGATCTAGTTTTCAACTTATCTTTGTATTCTTCTAATTAGGCGATACTTTGGATTCTCGTTGGTTTTGTGTTTCTTAAACTTTATCTCTAGTACTTTATTCAGTATTCCAGACATATTTATTATCATGTTTTCATCAGAACCCACGATGATGAACGGTTCGATTATGAACTAATCGTTGTCGTGGGATTCTAACAGATTTATTTATGGATTTTAGTAGTTAATTGTTTTAAAGATTTGTGTGTGATGATTTGTTGATAACCTAGTTTGGTTGTGCTTATTCTTCTTGGATGTGTAGCTAACATCTAAGTTGTATTGTTAATCTCTATTGATTGCGAAAGTGGATATAGAGGTTTAGAACTTGCCATGCTAGCATAGGTTTATGTATGTTTGTCATGCATGATTTGTAGGTAATTTTAACCATCTTACCTGCCCTATGTAATCTGAATGGATAACTTGCTCGTTAAACCGTTATGTTTTCAAATCTTATAGACATATAGGGTCTAAGCATAATTGGTGTCTGCCCAACTTCTATCTTTTTTGTGGATGTTTGAGTGGTTTGGTATACGTATACTGAAAGGTAGCGTGTACTGATTTCGTGTTATCCGATTAGTTGTCACAACCGTCACATGCATTGATTAAAGACAAAAGACTCTAGATGAAGTATTTAATGAAGTTAGGATCCCATGTTTATTATCATAAGTAATTCAACAGCAATCTCTTTAGTTAATTATAATCTTGTTACGTCGATTAATTAATTTAGTTAATCAAAACACAACTTTGATACTTGTCTTAGCATTGAATAATAGCCATACATTGTTGCATAAGTGCATAACTATAGTAACCAAAGCAGTCTATGTGGAAACGAACTCTACTTATTCTTATATTACTTGTGACCGCGTACGCTTGCGTGATTTTGTGCGAACACACGTCTGTTGAAAGACCAAGGGCAACCCTTCATTACTCTCTTAACATCTATCTCGTGATAAAAACAGGAACAAATATAGATTTAAATCCAGCTCCTTCATATAAACCCCTCTCCCAGGCTTCCATAAGGCAGCCATGGTATGTTGCATTGCCATGAAATCTACCTTTCCTTCCGATATGAATCTACCAACCACACAGAACTTTGGATCAAAACCTTGAGCCTGCAAACCAATTACATCTCCTGTCAATTCCTCTATCTCGAGCCCTTCTTCTTCCTCATCCTCCAATGAAACAACGTTCATACCTTGTACCAAATCCATGATAATGATTGGTGTAAAGCAAAAAGAATAAACTAGGATTATAAGTACGAAAAGACTAATATCATTAAGACAAATCAGACCATGTCAGATGACAAGACGACGCTGCTGATAATGTCCACAGAACTGATTACCTTTTCCAGCTAAAACACATTATATATTTTACATTTTTCTAACTAAAACAACTCATGTTCTAAACATAACACATGCAAAATAAATATGTAATGGTAATATTGTTATATATAATTATTAATAAATAACCACTTGCTCTTTTCAGCTAAACACATAACCTTTTTTATTTTTTCTAACTTAAATAACTAATTTTTCTAAGTGTAACACGAGCAACATATATAGAGAAAGGTAATATAATTTTCTATTTCTAATTTAAACAACTAATTTTCTAAAAGTAACACGAGCAATATATATATATATATATATTATATATATATATATATATATATATAAATGAAATATAATTTTATATAATTATTAATAAATAACTAACTGTCTTTTTAAGGACATTGTATGTTTTATATTTTTTAATTGAAATAACTCATATTCGAATTAAAAAAAATACGGGAAAAATATAGAAATAATGAAAATATTATTATATTAAACTTATAAAATCCATGTTTAATATAATTTTTTATAATATTCAATTTAAATAAGATAATTAATAAAAAATAAAAGTAATAGCATATGTTAAAAGAAACTCGGTACATTACATGACACATATTTTGTTATTTGCACTTTAGTCACTCTAAGATTTTTAAGAGAAAATAAATATGAACAGTTAGATCTATTATTTAAAAATATTTTTCTATTTTAATATCTAAAATACTATTAAAGATTACGTCAACAATTAATTAAATTAAAATACTTATATTGTTAGATATATAAATCCAATTTATCATATACACATATAAATATATATTAAAATTTCATCAAAAAATATATAATTACAAAAATCTAAATAAAAAAAAATATTAAAGAAAACCGTGCATCGCACGGGATATAAGTTAGTATAACTTATTCTTGTTATTCAATTTTGTTTTGACAGGTGTTATTCAATTTATTTTCAACCAAACAAAACTGATCCAGGTAAACATAGCATCTAGAATTTGTTCATATTATTCAGCATTGATGAAACTCGTACATAATTAATTTATTGTCATCACGTGGAAACTAAAATTTGAATTCAACTGAAAAGTACATAAATGCAAAATTTTATAAAATGTAAATTTTTTTTTTAAATCAATTTATATAGTTAATCTCTTTAAAGTAATACTCTTGGAACCAGAGAAAAATATTAATTTATCGAGTTTATTACTTTATAGATATAATAATAAAATATTACTTTATCAATAAATTAATATTTTATTATTTTAAAAAAATTATGTGCATGTTATTTTTTGTAAATTTTAAAGTTGGTAGAGATTTTTAGTGTGAATTGAAGTATATTTATATTACAATAATAAATTTACACTATATAAACAAATTATAACCGTTTAAGGTAAAATATAAACAAATATTAGATCAATCACACTCAGAATAATGCTTATAAAATCACTAATAGCGTAAAAATTATTTAAAATTAATGATTGATTAGAAATTGATAAGAGTTAATATCAAGATTCAGACTGATAAAAATTAATATCAAGATTTGTTACCTAATATTAGGTGATAAGTCGTTTTACCGTCGGGCTTACTTCATTAGTATTATTCTAGAATAGATGCTTGTTTGGCTGGTTGGGCTTGTTTGACTCGTTAGGCTTGTTGGGCTTTGTCGGGCTTGTTTGGCTTATTGCACCTTGTTGGTCATGTCGAGCCTTGTTGAGCTTGTCGGATTTGTTAAGCTTTGCCGGAATCGTCTCCAAGCTCCCTGAAACAGAAATGCCTGCGGAAGATTATGCCCCCTAAGCACCTCCGGCGTGAGAATAAGTATTCGATGAACGGAAAACGTAGCACAAGTATTTAAATGTGTATTAATTTCTAGAGAGAGAAGGTAGAGCAAAACCTATTAGAAATTAAATGTGGTGTGAGTGTAATGAATAATGTGAACCCCTTGCATTGAAGTGACTATGGGTATATATAGGCTAATGTCATGTGCAGTACACATGACTGAGTGTCCATGTGGGGGACAAGGGCTACAAATTAGGATCTTAGTCGGGGGTCAATGTCCACCTTGTGTCAGTTGCATTTTGTCCTGACGTTTGGATCATGTACTTGTGCCATCTTTGTTGCAGGTATTAGTGTCTTGTCTTTGTTAGCTTTGTCTTGTGTATAGCTTTGTTGCATACATCAGTGCCTTGTCGTTGTTAACTTTGTACTGTGGACCTTGCAGGTCTTGTTCTGGACTTGAGCTTGATTTTAATTTGTGAATTGGCCTCTTACAAATCACATACTATCATTAAGTATGGATGTTTTAAGATATATCTTACAAACGCTATATTACGACTAATGTATATAACGAGACATGATTTGTATATAATTCAAGAAAATTATGAACAAAAATTATTTTGAATTTAACGAAAACGGTAAATATGAATATATATATATACTAGCTTAAAACCCGTGCGATGCACGAATTGTTAATTGTTATTTTATTATTATTATTTTTTAATTTTATTTGTTAAAAAAACAAGTATACATGTTAAAATACCTAAACACTTTTAATTAATTAAAAACATTGAAACAGATTTTAAAATAAGTAAGGGTTTACTAGTTATATTTTTGGAAAATGATGGGTTTTAGTATGGAAAAATAAAAATGTAATACATATTTAGTTTAAAAAGGTAAATGCCCCTGATATTTTTGGAAGATGAGGTTTTAAAATTTAATTATTTAAATACGTTTTAAAATAAATAAGTAAAGGGTTTGTCAGTGATATTTTTAGAAAAAAAATGGATTTTAGTGAGAAAAATAGAAAAATTAAATAAGACAATTTCCCGTGATATATTTAGAAAATAAAGGACTTTGTTAGAAAAAATCTATAATGTGTTTTAGCTGAAAATGTAATTGGTTATAAATAGGTATTTGATTATTTATATTTTAATATTTTTAGTAATTGCATTTGTTAAGAAAAATAAGCAGACATGTTAAAATAGGTAAACTTTTTAAAAAATAATTATAATATTAGGTTTAAAAATAAATAACTAAAGATTTGTCCGTGATATTTTTGAAAAATGAGGGGTTTTAGTAAAAAACAAATTAGAAAAACTAACATGTTTTAGTTAAAAAAGGTAATTGTCCGTGATATATTTGAAAAAATAGGGGAATTTGTTAGAAAAAATAAAAAAAAATGTATTTTAGGTGAAAAAGGTAATTGATTATAAATAGGTAATATTATTATTTAATAATATATTTCTATAAATAAATAAGATTAATTAAGTAAAAACACGAATTTAAGAAAGGGTAATTAAGTAAAATCACAACGTATCATACCGACCGACCAAACTTTTAATGTTTCGTCTATTATATAATAGTATTGATATATATTTCAGTGAATATTAATTTACATTTTCATCGGGTCTTTAAATATTTTTTCAAAAATTATTATCTTATATTTTTAGCGAATATATTATTTTATTCTATTGGCTCAATTCGGGACTCGAGAAATATATTATTTTATAGAGATTATTATTTTATCCATTTTTAACTGTATTGTAAATTTTATCCAACCTTTGTTCGATACGTTTGTAATTTTAAGTTGTACAAGAAATTAATTTAACACATGAAAAATATGTTTGTCATCAAATATTCGGACATATATGACTTTTAAAGACGATCAGAAACTTCTAATTTAATATTTGAACTACAAAATAATTCACAATAAATATTAATAATTTATAACATATAAAATAAATAACAAAAAAGTGCATAAAAAATAGCTTTGATTTCGAGTTTTTTTTTTTTTTTTTTTTGATTTCGAGTTTTGAATTAAACTTAAAATGATAGGTGTAGGGCAAATACGTAAATTCAGTGGTCATAACTCCTGAATCACCTAGCTTAAAAAACCACTTGCATTTACCCCCCACAATCCACCATTTCTTCTTTCTTCCCTGTCTGCACAAACCACAAATCATCATCAGCCCCTATAAACCAAACCCAGAAACACACACACATCATTTATCATCATCATTTTTGATGATAATACCTTACAATATCTGCACAAACTCAATATATCCATCTACAATCATATATGTAGAAAGGCCTAAAGAGACAGTTTCTGTAAATGCATCAAAAATATTCTGAGATTCATATTTTCAAGAAACCTCTCAAAATTGAAATCCCACATCACAGTAGTAATTTTATCCCACCCCAAGAAATTATTTTTTCAAATGAACAAAATTTTAAGAACCCTAGTTCAAAAATCAAGAAACCTCTTTTCACAACACCCCATCAAAGACCAAGTTATTTAATGTCTCAAACACCTTCAAATATCTCTCATTCTCAACATCAACACTTCCCCAATACAATAATCTCTCCAAAATCAACATCTCTTTTATCTTCTTGTTGTTCTTTCTCATTTCTTGAACCCCTTTTAGCTACAAAGACTAAAGCTTTAAGAATTTCTTGCCTTCTTTTCTTGCCTTCTCTTTACTTTTTTTCATCAAATCAAATTATATCTATTATAGTTTTCTTAGTTGTTCTTGTAATCACACTTAATCTTTCTTCCCCGCGTTTTCCATCAATTAGGTTGTTTCTTGCTAGGTCTTTTCCAATAAAGTTCTCATCTTTACCATCAAGAACTGCTCCTAAGCTTAATCCTCCAGTTGTTTGGTCGATTGGGTCGAAACCCAAGTTAGAAAAAAGGCCTAGTACAGGGTCTTGGGTGCAAATTCATAAAAATGGGGATGTTTACGAGGGTGAATTTTATAGAGGAAAGTGTTCTGGAAGTGGGGTTTATTACTATTATATGAGTGGAAGGTATGAGGGTGATTGGATTGATGAGAAGTATGATGGACATGGTGTCGAAACTTGGGCCAAAGGGAGCCGGTATCGGGGGCAGTATAGGCAGGGGTTGAGGCATGGATTTGGGGTCTATAGGTTTTATACTGGGGATGTTTATGCTGGAGAGTGGTGTAATGGGCAAAGCCATGGAGGTGGAGCTCATACTTGTGATGATGGGAGTCGATATGTTGGGGAATTTAAATGGGGCGTCAAGCATGGATTAGGCAGTTATCATTTCAGGTAAAGAGGAATTGCATTTAGATTTATGGATGATTATGTTTATTGATATTTATGTCTAAATTTTGAAGTAACATTGTAAAGAGTACCCTTAATAGCTGTTACGTTAGATTAACCACTAACCAGAAGCCTCTAAAGTGAACACATATGTCAGATTTACTATTGAGGTATTTTTCAACTTTTGTACTGAAGAGGAGTGGTCAAGTAATTACATGGTGTAAGCTTACTTCTAGAAGTGCTGACAGTGAAAAACAGTAGACAATTAGTGATGGTAGTGGTTTTAGGCGTTTGATTGTGCGTTTCTTATATATGTGCACACGTTACTTTGTGAAAAGGAATAGTAATATGATTTAGGCAGAAACCTTTTCCCCTCCAATGGTGCTGATGGTTGAAGTTAACTATGGAGACTTCCTTTTTGTTTTTCTACTCACACAAACACCTGGCTTAAAAAAAATTAATCAACTGATCGTTCAAAATATTCACAGTTCACACATAACCACTAGATTTTCAAATAACACACGCCTAACCGTTTGAGATTTTTTGTCTTCTTTATCACCTAGAACAGTACATATATCAACTTATCAAGTTGTATGAGAAAACGGTGAGACTTCAGGTATGACCTTGGATGCATACCTTGGAAGGTAAGGTTACTATGGGGGAAATAGTGAAATCTTACGTGGCTGCACATCTTCATGCTTGCACTATACTCAATCACCATGTCTTGCAGAATCCATCTGTATGCATAAGAGTACTTGACCCAGTCGTAGAGCATTGTTAACCATATGGACAGTAGTAAAGTACAAGAAGTTTGGCACCTCAATTGCACTAGTGCCATCTGTACAGTAGTATAGTGAAACCAGTTTGGCACCTCAATTGCACTAGTGCCATCTGTACAGTAGTATAGTGAAACAAGTTTGGCACCTCAATTGTACTAGTGCTCCTTGAGAACCTCAGATCATTATCATTAAGGTATAACCAGTGTTATAAAAGGCACGATTAGTTGATCAATTAATGAGGCGAGGCTTTGTTGCCTCGGCTGAATGAGGCGACTGTAAAAGGCGTGATTAGTTGATCAATCAATTAGGCCATGGTGAGGCGATTAATTAATCGCGCCTTCGTTTAAGAAATCATTTTCTGTTGAGAACATGTAAAATAATATAAATGAAAGGCATAGACATAGAAAGCCAGCAATTAAAAAGGTTGACCTTAAGTAGATGAAGCTACGATCCGAGGCTCAAGATTCACGACTCTATCCTCTGTTATTGTCTTCCTTTGTTGCATTTTCTTGTGCATCTTGCTCATTTTCTTCAGCTTCTTCTATATATTGCTCTTACTTTGTTTACATTTTTTTTTCAGGACAAATAAATTTCCTTTTTTATATTTTTCTTTTCGTCTTGTATACTTTTTAAATAATTTTTTCTCTCATATTTCATGTTCATCACCACTTTTGCACATAGCATTTCCTCCCAAATTTTATATTTCTGGGTAGTATAATTGATCTTTATATTATACTATTTCACTCTTTGATTTTAGGTGTCTGTATATATGTACATATATGTAAGCCTGCCCTTATCGCCTTGCCTTTTGCCTTAAATAAGTAAATGACACCAGGCAAAAAGAAAAACCTGATAGCAGATTTTGGTGTAACTGAATGTTGATTAGACAGCACATTATGTGATTCGGGCGGAATAAATTGGGCTTCTTGTTCATTCTATTGTGATTGAAAGAAATCATAGATTTCCAAAATATAAATTGTCTAAAATGAACAAGTATTATTGTCCGTATGCAAATTTAGTGGTTCAATTGTGATTGATATGCACTTGTTCTCTTCTCAAGAAGAATCTTAGTGTTGTAAACAATTTTTAAATTTAGAAGACGATTTCAAAAAAATGTAATTTGAATCTAAACATAATTTAGATTTAGTTTGGGTTATTGATATATTTAGATTGATATACTTTAGATTTTTGGAGCATGTGGTTACTTCTTCGACTGCACTACATATTACCATATTTAGCATCTCTCCTGCTGTGGTGGGCCTGTAGTGGGGCGGTTTCAGTATAGGTATCATTATGTAGCAAAGTAAATTGAAGCATATTCTAGGTTAGTGTTGGCTGAAGGCCTAGTGGGCTACTGTTTTGAAACTATACTTAAAAGTTAAAACTGGTCCATGTCAGAGTAATTTAAAAATCCATTTCTTTCTGTATATTATTTCCTCTAAGAATTTTGTTGCATGATGCAGAAATGGAGATGTATACGCTGGAGAATATTTTGCAGACAAAATGCATGGCTTCGGTGTCTACAGTTTTGCACATGGACATCGATATGAGGGAGCTTGGCACGAGGGAAGAAGGCAAGGGCTTGGATTGTATACATTCAGAAATGGGGAGACTCAATCAGGTCACTGGGAGAACGGAGTTCTCAATGTTCCTAGCACGTCAGGTTCTCCTCCTGGATCTCCTTTTGCTGTTAGTGACTCCAGAGTTCTTAATGCAGTTCAGGTAATATTTTATTACGATCTCTTTGTGAAATTTTACTGCTTACATTTCTCCGTTTCACTTTATTTGACTTGAAAAGAATGAAAAACAAGTAATTTTTGATGCAAATATTTTTCTTTGTCTCAATAATTTAGTATCTTATATGCTATGTTCTATCAGGAAGCAAGACGTGCTGCTGAGAGAGCAGCTACTGCCGCAAAGGTTGAGGATAAGGTGAACAGAGCTGTTGCAGCGGCCAACAGAGCTGCCACTGCAGCAAGAGTAGCAGCTGTGAGGGCAGTCCAAAACCAAATACACCAACAGAACAGTGATGAGAATGTACCACTGTCAATCATACGAGAAAATGGTGATAGTAGAAGAGAAAAATATGCTGTCTAATATTTTTTTATCCATTTCCCTATTGACCTTGTTATCTTCCAAACTTCAAAGTTCTTAGGACAAATAGAAATGGAGTGGCTTTAGGTGAAACCCCTATTTTGTTTTTGTCCTCGTCCATGAAGAGTTTCTGCCGAAGGTGCAAACTTGGAACCACAATTGGGTGAAGGCTGATTGAGGAGCAAGATGATGTTCCTTCATTTTCCGGCTTAGGATGGACATGGGTGGTGAAGGTCAATGAGTGAAGTGCTTTGAGAATAGTTTTGGTTCTGTTTTTTATTTACCCTTCCTCCTGAATGTTGTATATGTATATGTATTTGTGTAATTGCAATGGTATTACTTGTACCACCAGAAACTGTAAAAAGAGGGGGGAAAACAGAAAAAAGAAATAGCAATCTTAAATATTTTTACTTTTGTATTTTAATTATGACCATATGAAGTCATCTTTTGCCTCCGTTTTACATAGATTCCAGCATTTTCTATGGGTGTCCGGAACTAGTCGATTGTTGGGGTCTAGTTAACCAGCCTACAGTTTTTTCACCGTTGGATTGATCATTCATTGTCAAGATTATAAGAAAAATTCAGACTTTCCTCTATAATTTATAGGGGATAGCCAACCTATATTCTCTAGAAATAATAGCGGATAGATGGATTGGTGTTATTTAGTTTGTGTATTGTACCTGGTGGTGAACCACTTGTATGTCTGAAGCGATTAGAGTAGTTTGCGGCAACGCAATCCCGTGTAGTTGAAGCGATTAAAGGCTAACTTGCACTTTGCTGACCCGTAGTTTAATTAATTTTTCCACTTTGTTGGCTGCATATAGTAACTAGCCACAGGGATGGCTACATTCTGCACGTTTGGGGGCTCCAGCAGTTGGCGTTAGATTACGACCAGCGAGCGGCTTTAGATTTAACTGTAAAGATAGTGGATGTACTTTCATTTGGTGATGCAATCGTACATAATATATAGTGTAAAGATAGCCTAAATCTGGTAATGCAATCTCCTGCATAACCATTGCTGTCTGCTTAACCGATTTATTAAATACTAGCTTATAGCCCGTGCGATGGACGGTTACTTAAATTTTATTTATAACTATTTTGTTTATAATTATATTTTAATTACCCATGGTTCACACGATTGTTTTTTTAATATTTATAATTATATTTATTTATAAATATTTTAATATTTAAAAATTATTAGTTTACATAATTAAATTATTGTTAAAAAAGATTTAACCAAAAAAAACTATAGTTAAAAATTTGAAATTTATTATATTTTACACGCTCAATTTAATATTTGTTTATATTGAGTTATAAAAGTTAGATTTGGCGAATTTTACGGTCGGTCCACATGAAATTCACAAAATAATCTTTAATTTAGTTGTGGTTTAATAGTTCTTTTTCAATTAAAAGCTATTCTAAAACTAAAAAGAGAATAAAGTGACGAAATTTAATATTGAGAATTCTATTCGATTTAGGAAATCTACTTATATGTAGTTTAGATTATTAGAATACCCTTTATTAACCAAATACAATTTTTAATGTTAAATCTAACGGTTTTACCTATCTATTTAAGATTAAACGATTTTTATTATTTTGATATTAAATGGGTTTCCTTATTTAATTACAACTATTTTTATGTTTTAACTTTTTGGAAAATCAAATCCTAATATAATATCTTTTAACTTATATCATTTTTAGATAATAACTTCTTTTTATATGATATAATCTTGATCGTCTATTTTTAAAAGTATTGGATCTAACAGTTGAGAATGTTTTGGCGGTATTTAGGACCAAACTACCAGGATAACATCATTAATTTTTTTTAATATATATTTTTTAATTTTTAATTTTTTTAAATATTTATTGCTAAAATATAATATACTCTTTTTTGTAATATGTTAATGATGCGGGAACTTTGAACTTTTGAAAAAATAAATTATCAATTAAAATATAATTTTTTTGTAATAGTTCTTTTAAAGTAGTAACCATCAAAATTCTGTATAAAATTCATTTTTTATAGTATATCCCGTAAAAATCTATGTTATTATATTAAATACTAAATAATGAAAGTTTTCTTATAAGTCTGGTCGCTTGATCACTCAATTTATAATCGTTGGATCTTTCAAATTAAATTGTTGAGAAACGTTAGATATAACAGTAAAATTATCACGTAGAATGATCTAAGGTTTGAATCTACCAACAACATATTAAAATTTACATGGTTTTTTTGAAAAATAATAATTTTTTCATTTTTTTTCTTGTAAACATGGGTTATTTGATAATATTTTTTATAAAGTACGATTTTTCAAAAAAGTACTATACTAATTGATTAACAAACTTTTAAAATTTCGAATTTAATAATTTACAATGTATATATGTTAAAAAAGTTAGGCATCTTCTGTAGCTGAGTCTAAAATTTCAAAATACGGTTTTTTTAAATATGAATATAGTCCTGCTAGCAATGAAATTAGGTCTCTATGAGTTCTTATAAAACAAAATCACCATTTGCGTATAATTTATTATTTAATAATAAATAATATTTAATTAGTTATGATATAAAATTTAATAAAATAAGATAAAAAATATGCACAATTTTATAAAATTTTATCTTCGTATTATTATATTCTTTGTTGATTTGAATTTTTCTTAGATTGATTTGAATTTTTGAACATAGATTTCTAAATTTAAAATAGTTAGAAAAAAGTAATTAAATTGACATTAAAATAATGATGACGTACTAATTATTATTAGAATTTAAATACCCACTTTACTAATTTGAGCTTTATCTTGTGTTTTAAAAATTAGATTTTGACGATTTTATACCTCACATGAAGATAACTAAATTATCTTTAATTAAAAGATGGCTTAACAATTTTTATATAACTGGAATTGTCCATGAAATAGAAAAGAAAGTCACGAATTTTTTACATGAAAAATTCTATTCAATATAGAAAACTTATTTATATTTGGCATGTTTGGTTTAAATTATCAAAATACACTTTTTTGAATTTAAATATATTCTTATTATTAATAAAATACACTTTTTTAATATTTGATCTAACGATTTTCATTTATCTAGTTAAGATCTAATGGTCCTTATTAGTTTGGTTGTTCAAGATCGTACGATCATAAGAATATCAAGTATATACTGGTATAAATATCTTACTAACTGCTTTTACTTTTAATATTTCGGTTTTATTTACAGTGTATATAAAATTTTAAAATACATTATTACTTAAAAATTATTAAATAGAATAAAAATTATGTTATGATTATATAAAATTTTATTCTCATATTATTATATTCTTTATCGATTTGAATTTGTTCTTAATTAATTTTAATGAAAGAAACATAAAATTTCTATATTTAAAATAATTAGTGGATAAATAAATAAATTGGTGCTACAAAAATAAAAAAAAACATTTATTAAAATTTAGATACTCACTTTACTATTTGGGTTCTATCCTGAATTTTAGAAATTGAATTTTGACAATTTTACAACTCATGCGAAACTAACGAAATTATCTTTAATTTAATGATGGTTTAATAATTATTATCTAACTTGACTTGTTGACCTACCCATAAACCGAAAAGAAAAGATGGTTAAGAATTTTTACATAAAAAATTCAATTCAATATAAAAAATCAATTTATAATTGATTTAAATTATCAAAACACACTTCTTAGTATTTAAATATAATCCTACATTTAATCAAACACACATTTTAATATAAGTATTATATTCAAAATTATCGTTTATGAATATGAAACCCTCAATATTTTAATAATATTTTGATATTATCCTTTTATGTTTGTTATATGTAAAATAATATAATTATAATTTGGATTAATCAAATTGTTATGTTTCTAGAAAAAAAAGTTTATTTATGTAGAGGACTTCTCGTAAGTCTCTAGGTTCACGTGTATCATTGTTAGTATGATATAAATCAGCATTATATTGATAATTTTTAATATTGTAATCAATATGAATTGTTATCTTGATATTTGGTTTAAAAATTATTATCTAATTGGAACTATACATAAATTCAAGAGAAAAGATATTTAAGAATTTTTACATAGAAATTTTTTTAATTATAAAAATACACTTTTTAGTATTTAAATATAATTCTATTATTAATCAGATACACTTTTTAATATTAGATCTAACAATTCTCATCGATCTATTTAAGATCTAACTGTAATTATTAATTTGGTTGTATAGTGATCGTACACGGACTAGATCGATTTTAATTTTTTCTAAAACTGATTTTAATATTTTATTGAAATAAAAATAGAATTTTTAAATTTAAAAGAATTAGGGAAAAAATTAAATTGGTGCTACAATAAAAGAAATATTTATTAAAATTTAGATAATTACTTTACTGTTTGGGCTCTATCTTGAGTTTTAGACAACAGATTTAACGATTTTACAGCTCATGCGAAGCTAACAAAAGTATCTTTAATTTAATGATGGTTTAATAAGTTTTATCTAACTGGAACTATCCATAAACTAAAAAGAAAAGATAATTACGAATTTTTACATAAAGATTTCTATTCAATATAGAAACCCATTTATAATTGGTTTAAATTATCAAAATACATCTTTTAGTATTTAAATACTATCATATTATTAATCAAATACAATTTTTAATATTATATCTAACGGTCCTCATCTATTTGAATATTTATAGTTTTATAATCCAACGGATCATATACTTTTGGTAGTACAGTGACCGATCAAAGTTTTGAATATTTATAGTTTATAATCCAACGGATCATATACTTTTGGTAGTACAGTGACCGACCAAAATTTTGGATAAGATCTCCCTTACGGTTATTACGTTTACTAGCTTGCCCCGTGCATCGTTTACTAGCTTGCCCCGTGCGATGCACGGTTACTTAAATTTTATTTATAATTATTTTGTTTATAATTATATTTTTATTACTCATGCAACACACGATTGTTTTTTAATATTTATAATTATATTTATTTATGAATATTTTAATATTTAAAAGTTATTAGTTTACATGATTAAATTATTGTTAAAAAAAATTTAGCCAAAAAAATTATAGTTAAAAATTTGATATTTATTAGATTTTACACGCTCAATTTAATATTTGTTTATATTGAGTTATAAAAATTAGATTTTGCCAATTTTATAGTCCACATGAAATTCACAAAATAATCTTTAATTTAGGTGTGGTTTAATAGTTCTTTTTCAATTAAAAACTATTCTAAAACTAAAAAGAGAATAAAGTGACGAAATTCAATGTTGAGAATTCTATTCGATTTAGGAAATCTACTTGTATGTAGTTTAGATTATTAGAATACTATTTATTAACCAAATACAGTTTTTAATGTTAAATCTAACGGTTTTCACCTATCTATTTAACATTAAACGATTTTTATTATTTTGGTATTAAATGAGTTTCCTTATTTAATTACAACTATTTTTATGTTTTGACTTTTTAGAAAATCCAATCCTAATATAATATCTTTTAACTTATATCATTTTTAGATAATAACTTATTTTTATATGATATAATCTTGATCATGTATTTTTAAAAGTATTGGATCTAACGGTTGAGAATGTTTTGGCGGTATTTAGGACCAAACTACCATGATAACATCATTAATTTTTCTTAATATTTATAATTTTTTTAAATATTTATTGCTAAAATATAATATACTCTTTTTTGTAATATGTTAAAGATGCGGGAACTTTGAACTTTTGAGAAAATAAATTATCAATTAAAATATAATTTTTTTTGTAATAGTTCTTCTTTTAAAGTAGTACACCATGATCAAAATTCTGTATAAATTTTATTTTTTTATAGTATATCCTGTAAATATCTATGTTATTATATTAAAGACTAAATAATGAAAGCTTGTTAAGTTTGGTCGCTTTGTTTGATCACTCAATCCATAATCGTTGAATCTTTCAAATTAAATTGTTGAAAAACGTTAGATATAACAGTAAAATTATCATTTAGAATGATCTAAGGTTTGAATCTACCAACAACATATTAAAATTTATAGGTTTTTTTTAAAAATAAGAATTTTTTTCATTTTTTTTTGCAAACATATGTGATTTGATAATATTTTTTGTAAAGTACGATTTTTCAGAAAAGTACTATACTAATTGATTAACAAACTATTAAAGTTTCGAATTTAATAATTTACAATGTATATAGGTTTAAAAAGTTTGGCCTGAGACTAAAATTTCAAAATAAGGTTTTTTTTTAATATGAATATAGTCTGCTAACAATGAAATTAGGTCTCTATGAGTTCTTATAAAACAAAACCACCATTTACGTATAATTTATTATTTAATAATAAATAATATTTAATTAGTTATGATATAAAACTTAATAAAATAAGATTAAAAATATGCACAATTTTATAAAATTTTATCCTCGTATTATTATATTCTTTGTTGATTTGAATTTTTCTTAGATTGATTTTAATTTTTGAACATAGATTTCTAAATTTAAAATAGTTAGAAAAAAATAATTAAATTGGTGTTAAAATAATGATGACATAGTAATTATTATTAGAATTTAAATATTCTCTTTATTAATTTGGGTTTTATCTTGTATTTTAAAAATCAGATTTTGATGATTTTACACCTCACATGAAGATAACTAAATTATCTTTAATTAAAAGATGATTTAACAATTTTTATCTAGGTGGAATTGTCAGAGAAAAGAAAGTCACTAATTTTTTACATGGAGAATTCTATTCAATATAGAAAACTTATTTATATTTGGTTTAAATTATCAAAATACACCTTTTAGAATTTAAATATAATCCTATTATTAATAAAATAAACTTTTTTAATATTTGATCTAACGATTTTTATTTATCTAGTTAAGATCTAATGGTCCTTATTAATTTGGTTGTCTACGACCAAAATTTGGGATAAGATCCCTATTATGATTATTATATATAAGGATTTAATATAATAAGGATATCAAGTATATACTGATATAAGTATCTTACTAACTGCTTTTACTTTTAATATTTCGGTTTTATTTACGGTGTAAATAAAATTTTAAAATACATTATTACTTAAAAATTATTAAATAGAATAAAAATTATGTGATGATTATATAAAATTTTATTCTCATATTATTATATTCTTTATCGATTTGAATTTGTTCTTAATTAATTTTGATAGTTTATTGAAAGAAACATAAAATTTCTATATTTAAAAGAATTAGTGGAAAAATAAATAAATTGGTGCTACAATAATAAAAAAATATTTATTAAAATTTAGATACTCACTTTAATATTTGGGTTCTATCCTGAGTTTTAGAAATTGAATTTTGACAATTTTACAACTCATGCGAAACTAACGAAATTATCTTTAATATCTAACTTGACCAGTTGACCTACCCATAAAATAAACTCAAAAGAAAAGATGGTTAAGAAGTTTTACACAAAGAATTCAATTCAATATAGAAAACCAATTTATAATTGGTTTAAATTATCAAATCACACTTCTTAGTATTTTAATATAATCCTACCTTTAATCAAATACACATTTTAATATAAGTATTATATTCAAAATTATCGTTTATGAATATGAAACCCTCAACATTTTAATAATATTTTGATATTATCCTTTTATGTTTGTTATATGTAAAATAATATAATTATAATTTGGATTAATCGAATTGTTATGAGGAAAAAAAAGTGTTTAAATTTATTCATGTACATGAGTTCTCCTAAGTCTCTTATAACGTAGGGTATCATTGTAATCGATATGAATTGTTATTTTGATATTTGGTTTAACAATTATTATCTAACGGGAACTATACATAAATTCAAGAGAAAAGATATTTAAGAATTTTTACCTAGAAAAATTTTAAATTATCAAAATACACTTTTTAGTATTTAAATGTAATTCTATTATTAATCAGATACACTTTTTAATATTATATCTAACAATTCTCATCGATCTATTTAATATCTAACTATAATTATTAATTTGGTTGATCGTACACGGACCACATCGATTTTAATTTTTTCTTAAATTGATTTTAATATTTTATTGAAATAAACATAGAATTTATAAATTTAAAAGAATTAGGAAAAAAAATTAAATTGGTGCTGCAATAATAATAAATTATTTATTAAAATTTAGATAATAACTTTACTGTTTGGGCTCTTGGGCTCTATCTTGAGTTTTAGACAACAGATTTTAACGATTTTACAGCCCACACGAAGCTTACAAAATTATCTTTAATTTAATGATGGTTTAATAATTATTATCTAACTGTAACTATCCATAAAATAAAGAGAAAAGATAATTACGAATTTTTACATAAAGATTTCTATTCAATATAGAAAACCCATTTATAATAGGTTTAAATTATCAAAATACATCTTTTAGTATTTAAATACTATCATATTATTAATCAAATACAATTTTTAATATTATATCTAACTGTCCTCGTCGATTTGAATATTTATAGTTTTTTAATCCAACGGATCGTATACTTTTGGTAGTACAGTGACCGATCAAAATTTTGGATAAGATCTCCCTTACGCTTATTATATATAAGGAGTTACTTCTATATAAGGAGTTAATGTAATCTGTTGAAGAAATTCATCAGACTTCGATTTCGTACTCATCTCGCTTATGTACACGGTACCAGACAGATTTTTGTGTTGAATCAACCTTAACAGTGAACAGTATCATTATAATGATTTGCAACAATGGCTTCAACAAGAGTAATATTTAGTTAACCCAAATAGTTTCACTTTCAGTCGAAACAATTAAATTAACATTGTTCCAAAATCATTCGGCAGACACTCAACCATGATAATAAAAGTAAATTTTACCATGATTATGGCTAGTTTTTTTTTTTTTTACTTCAGCATTTCAAGTACAAAAAATCAGACTACATGCCAAAATATTGCAATTTAGTTTAGATTAAAAAAGCAAGAGTGACTCTCCCTCGGTGTACAGTAAAGCAAAACTGCCAGCATTAAATATATTTAAAAATAAAATCACAACAAAACCGGTAGGTGTAGATTAGAGCAAAATTAAGCCAAGAGCATATAACAGAATTGGTAGACAACACCAGTCTATAAGCAACACCATAGTAAACATCACAAAAGTCTCAATTCCAAAATTAATATCATCATTATCTAAATAACATGATCTGCAAACAAATTTGCTAATGAAAATAACGATGTCTGCATAAAGTACTTGAATAGAAAGGCATAAACAGACATGTCATGCTAGTACAACTATCTTCAACTCTCAGTTTGTTCCCTCAGCCTTCTAATTGTGCTCCGAACTGTAACGGCAGCAGCAGTGCTGTTGCACAAAAACGAGAAAAGATTAAAACAATTTGAAATTGCAAGTAAAAATGGAAAATACAGAATAATCAAGAGTTTTATTACTTCAAGGTGTATGCACCACCCGCTTTAACTTTGCCACAATCCTTGCAACCCCATATTCCAACTGCCTTTCTCTTCACTGCATACTGCATTTGTCAATAGACGAAGTCAAGACTCATACCATAATTTTTTTTTTTTAAAAAGTAGAATCACTAGAGCATAGGAATGATAAACATGTCAGAAAATTATAAATATTAATTTCTTCTTGGCTTCAACCATGTACATTCTAAAACTCCTGTCTGCACAAATTTTATTTAAACAGCAGTTGAGCAAAAGCCACGCACAAAAGTGTGCAGCCAAAAATTGTTGTAAAGAAAAGGGAACTTCATAATAATAAGTTTAGATTAGTATTCAATACCTTTCCACAAAATTCACAGAAATATCTGCTGTGCTGTGATACTTCCATCTTTTTTATCTGCTTTCGCAGACTGGCACCATAACGTGTACCTGTAAACAATTGCAATTATGTAAATTAACAACTTGCTTAACTGAGAAATAATCAGAACGAATCATCTTAAAATATAAGAAAACAACTTAATACGAGGCCAAAGTTACCTAGCAAAAAAAAAACTTAATACAAGGGCAAAGTTGATTAAAACTACCCACAGTCCCGAAAAAAAATATCAATAAGAAAGATTCAACGCCAGAAATTAAGACACATTACACTAAACTCAAAAGGGAAACAAACATTTTTACTTACCATACTTGCCAACAATACCAGCCTTCTTTGTCCTCTTGGTCTGAAAGACAATAACAGTATTAGCATTTAGCAGTGTATTTAGAACAGAAGACATATAAAGCAACAAACAAATACAATGTAGGACGGGGAATATAATTATACAAAGTAACGTGAAGAGAACAAGATAACAAATTAAAACATTATACTCCTTTTTCCCTCAACTACAGCAGATGATATTATCATCGCCAACCCAATGTAATTAACAAGATGTTTATTAGCAAGAAAGTGCAGTAAGATTAAGAGATTCATTTAATCAATTGCTTGGATTGGCCATATTGCTGCACCAGTGGCACTAACAATCTAAAGATATACACTTCAAACTCTTTGTATTAGAGAGTACACATAGACATGATATACGAGATGTGGGTAAAGACTCCAAACCCACACTACCCCAATCTAAGAAAAACTAAATCTTGATTACGCAAAGTCCAATTAGACGGACATCTAACAGAAATGAAGTCATAACTTAAGTGGGTCATTACACACTATTATAATTCAGCAAATTAATTTTTAACATACAATCTCATCTCATCATTAACCTTATTATAATGATAAACAAATGTACATAGTAATGTAACTTAGCTGCACCAAATCATATAGAACGATACATGAAATAAAGACATATAATTGAAACACAGATCGAATACATAGAGAGATAAGAAGATACACACACAGAGAGAGAGAGGGAGGGAGAGAGATAAGAAGATATACACACAGATAGAGAGAGAGATAGAGAGAGAGAGAGAGAGAGAGAGGTACCATCTTGGCCGAATTGCGAGAAAGGAGCGCCTGAAATGAAAAGGCAAAGAGGCGGCTGGTGCTGCAAATAGAGAGAAGAGTAGCAAAAACCCTAGGTATTGTTCTTATTAACCAATTTAAAGGCTCGGGGCAGATTGGGTCGGGCTGGATTTTAGTTGGGCCTAATCACCACTACTAATATGATTGCTAGGTGGTGGCCTTTTTTTTATTTTTTTTTTCGTCTCTATTTTGAAGATATAATAATATTATTATAGACATAAATTAAATTATATTTTATTTTCTAATGTGAAAATGGAGATAAAAATTTCTAATTTTTTAATTTTTTTTTAATAACATTCACACTAGCTTATACATGTTAACATGGAAATAACAGGGAGGCATGTTACCTATTTAATTTTTTTCAAGAAAAATGTTAAAGTTCTCAAATTTTGTATAAAATTATTTCCAAATGATGACATGTTACTTTATGATTTTCACGAATTGAAAACGGTCACTTATCATATATGTTATTTGAGAAAAAAATTGATTTTTTTAAAAATACATAGCATTACTCATTTTCCGCACTTGATTGTTTCATTTGTGGGAAATATATCTCCACTGTATTGGTAGTTTGTTACGTTTCCTCGTGAAGATGATTTAATTAAAACCGTGATCGTAATATTAATATGCAGGACGTATTGAATGTAATCTTAATCTTCGATCACATTTGTCACAAACATAGGTTCATATATAATTCTCCTATCTTTTGTGCTAAGATATATTTTAGAAACAAAAATGTTAAAATTTGTAAATTTATTCATTATATGTGAATAGTTTATTAATTACTCCCTGTGTTCTTGTTTACATTTGTGATTTGTGTTGAATACGAATTTTAAAAAAGAAGAAGAAGAAAATGAGTGAAAAATGGGTAAAATTGCAGGAATTATCAATACTATCAATACTAGTATTTTTGCCCGTTTCGCTAAGGCATTATTAAAATTTTAATTTTATGTATGTTAAAATTTGTTTCCTTTATTATATTTAATTTTTAAATTTTAATTATAGTGAAAATGAATTTACTTTAGAAAAAACTAAAGTATTATATTAAGTTAGTTGAGATTACATATTCTGCGTGTTTGGAGTATCACAAAAAAGTTGACATATAACTTAAAATGAATAAATGTCATATAAGTAATAAATTGATGAATTATTATAAGTTATACGAGTGTTTGGATAAATTTATTTATAAGTTAGTGAAGAATTTGCTAAATTAAATTTAAAAAAATAATTTTTAAATACAATGATTTCAACACTTGTATTTTAAATTAAAAAAATATTAAAAAACACAAATATAAAAATATAAAATATTAGAAAAATAAAGAAATCAAAGAAAGAATAAGTTGATAAGTTAAGTAAAATGTCGGTGATTTCTAACATTCAACTTATCAACTTATAAATTATAAGTTATTGAGTACACAAACATACTCAGCATAGTGTAAGCCAAACATGCCCATTAAATGTACGCGATTGTAAAAGGGTGTGTGACTCTACTTTTCTTATAACTCATGTGAATTAAATTATATCGGTGTATAACTTTTTACGGTTCTATTTCCTATTTTTGTTTCTTTCTTAAATCCTAATTTCTCTTTTGTTTTGTCTCGTATTTTTTAGCATGTTATGTGTCAATTTTGTTGAAGTATAATATCAAATCATGATCTGAGTCAAACTATTTGTAAAATTTATTTACATGCATATAAAACCAAAATCTCAACTTTCCAAAATTTTTATAAAAATTTCTTTATATCAAATTACTAATTAATCTATAATATACAATATATCTATATTTTTTTATTAGCCCATTAATTTTCAAAATAATTATTACTTTTATTCAGAAGAATTAGTAAGAGTAATTTCTTAATTTTAGTTGACATTTAATAAAATTTTTAAAGTTTTACATTTCTTTTAGTAATCGCATGAAGCCTATATGCTTTAAATTTTTGTTATAAGGTTTCTAGGTACCTTGATTTTTAAATATAATAATTTTAAAAATAATTATGTGTATGCAAAGTATTTTGAAAATTATTATTTACTATAATTTTTAATTAATGTACTTGATTTTTGGAAGCAATTATAAAACTATTACATGTTATCCAAGGAGAAAATGAGAGAAAATAATGAAGTATTGAATATACAACTCATCTCCATACATAAATATAATAAAATGATTTAAATTTATTAGAAATAATAATTACTATTACAAAAAAATAAGGGGCTATTTTCAAAAATACCCGATCTAAAAAATATTTTTACGAAAATATTATGTGTTTTTTAATTTTTTTGCAAAAATACGATCTGATGCAACAATCTGCAACTTTTGCAACCAAAAGCAATCACAAACGCAACTTATAAAAATTTAATAATTAAGTAAGCAAGTGCTCCTGCGGGGCCGATTAACTGAAAGGTTAATGGAAACAATGGGGGAAGTTGATCAATTTTTAATTTTAGTTTAAATTTTTATAAACTTTAATTCGTTCTTGAAATTTGGAATAGAGTTTGATGTTATGGGTTCCGTAGAATTATAGATCGTTGTAATTAAAGATTGTTTATGTAAAAAATTTTGAGTTGTGAGTAGTTTCAAGTTCGCCGGAATTAATGGTGGTTTGCCGGATTTTGAGTTTGCCGGAAAAAGAAAAAGGTTGCATGGTTGCATCTGGTTGCACCGTATTTTTGCAAATATTTTTAGGTTGCATCTGGTTGCAGACCGTATTTTTGCAAATATTTTTAGAAGATGGTAAAATTGCAAATTTTTTTAGAAAAAATAATATTTTTGATAATTTCTCAAAAATAAATGGTAGGAATTATCAATATTTAAGGTTTATTAAAGAACCTGTCTATCTAAATGCCTACACGAGACTAGGCAGTAATGAAACCAAACCATTGTAACTTGCAACCAAACTACCAAGTACCAAAGAAGAAAGAAACGAGATGCAAAATATTATCTTCCACTAGCTAGCAATCCAGCTTAACAAAATGTATATAGCTTACAATTTTTATTGTGAACAGGAGAAGTACAAATTTAATAGCCTCACACACAGTAATGTGCTTGTAGTTTCTGAGACGCTTTCTGAGATGCAACAATGAGAATAAAGTACTTTACATATAGGGGAAAAAAGAAAAGAATAGAGTCACTTGCAAATATAACTGTGAACTGTGAACTGGATCTTCATAGTAAGAAGATATCTGTCAGTCATTCACTCAATGAATACTTAAAAAATCCCTCTGTCAGGACTCTTCATTTTGTCTCGAGCACTCGTGTGGGACACTCGATACTCAAATATGGGTATAGACACTTGGACACTTATTTTAGGCCAAAAACATGTAAAATTTTTCAAAATGTTGCCGAGTCAAAGACTTCAACACAGACAGAAAGAATTCCAGCTGAGGTC
The DNA here is from genome assembly GCA_030848705.1 of Heracleum sosnowskyi. Taxonomy (NCBI): domain Eukaryota; kingdom Viridiplantae; phylum Streptophyta; class Magnoliopsida; order Apiales; family Apiaceae; genus Heracleum; species Heracleum sosnowskyi. The sequence goes on from CM061241.1 coordinate 93,657,295, forward strand.
TTAGCAACAAAGAATTCCTACAATCTCGCTGTTTCAGCAAGAATTGAACAGAAGTTTAGATGAGTATAACTACAACAAAAACAGAAAGAATTGAAAAAATGTAACTCTGCCATGCACATACCACTGTTCATCCACTTGACTCGGAAGATCTTTATGACATTCTGCTGCAATGGGGATAAAACTTTCAGTTACAGAGCAACAGAACTAGCATATATAATTAGCAGCAACAAAAAAGAAATTGTGTTACCAGTTACTTCTCTACCAAATCAAAAGTATCTACCAAGTTTGATTCTCTTGGCTGGTAAAGAATTTTCTCAAACATGCCACCAAGCTTATCATTACGTTGAAACATCTCTTCAAGAATCTTATCTTCAAAGACCTTATCTGGCATATTTTCCTTGCAGCTGACAATGCCGTCCTTGCAAGAAAAAACCATATCTGAGAAGCGATCCTTCTCAATTTGTCGCTTGTACTTGTCAACCTCCATCTTCCCTGCAATAAGATGGTAAGTGTAAACAATCTTCTTCTGGCCAATTCGGTATGCTCGACTTATTGCTTGCCTTTCCACAGAGGGATTCCACACTACATCCAAGAAAACAACTCTCGAAGCCCCGACAAGATGTATGCCTTCGGAGCAAGCCTTTATTGATGCCAAAAGTACCCTCACTTTGCTTTTGGGATCATTGAGAGCAGTGATTAAAGATTGTCGCTGCTTTGGTTCAAGACTTCCGTGCATATATAGCACCTCTCTTCCTTCAACCCACTTGTATTGAGTCTGGAGCTGTTCTTTGATGAAGATCAATGGGTCAATAAATTGACTAAAAATCAGTACCTTTTCATCTAATGCCTCACTCAACCTACAAAGTTCTATCACAAATTTCGTCTTTGCACCAGAATAAGGATCTTTTTTTAGCTTTTCAAGCCTCTCTTTATAAGCTGAGAATTGCTGCTCCTGAAACCAACAGTCAGGTAAGAGCGAGGGGTGGACAGAAACTATGGACATCACATGTGAAAATTGCAGGTAGTTGTTTCTCTGTTCCGGTTTAACCAAATCGATCAATAAATCTATTAGCGTTTTCTGCAAATCTGTTGGCCGCAAAAGAATCATGGCATCATTCAAACCAGGACAGTTTTCTTGAAGTATTCTTCCTTTATGCACATGTACAAAAGGACTAATAGTTTCTTTTAGTAGCTTCAATTTTTTTGTCAAAGAAGCCCATTCAGATTTTGATGTCTTGCAAAATTTGGGGTTCACCAAACGCAAGGTATTATACAGTTCCTTAAAATTATTCTGAAAGGGAGTTCCTGACAGAATGATGCGCCTCTCTGTCTCCACCTCAAACAAAGACCGATAAAGATAACTTCCGTTATTCCGAGGCGTGTGTCCTTCATCAAGGACCAGAAGAGTAGGAAGCTTGAGAAGCGATTGCCCCATTTGCTGTACTACTGGATTGCAGTCGCCAACTTTTCTTGTCTCAGCTCCTACAAGTTTTTCAAACAAGCCATAGGTTATTCCTAGAATGCTTTTCTCCAATTTCCAAGAAAACAACTTCACTAAGCGAGTGACAGTTTCATTGTTCTTGCTGCCCCTTCCTTTCTTTGACAAGCCTAAAGCTGCTGCATTTTCCTGGCCCGAGAACTCCAAGTTATTCAGATTGTGAAATGGTATATCGACATTCCACTTTTTGAACTCCTCTTCCCAAGTAAGAAGCAAGCTCTTAGGAGCTATAATTACTGGCCTAGATTCTGGGTACATCTTCATGAATGATTGAAGAAATATAAGAGTAAGGCGAGTCTTTCCTGTACCGGGGGCATGCGATATTATGCATCCAGAACCAGAACTAGAGAGGGGCTTCTGCAACTTCTCGATAATGGTTCCACCAGCTATATTCCGCCAGATAAATTCAAAACCTTCACGCTGGTGTTCATACATGGTATTCCTAGTCCCTGGTATCAAATCCCAGACAGTTCCCGAAGTTCTGTGATTTTCAGAAGCATGATTTTCAGCACCAGTGACTTGGAAGTGATCCAGGGAGAAAGGGCATTCTGCTTCAACCCAAGAATTCTTCTCACGCCTTCGTGAAGAAGGCTTGCTCTGTACACAAACAAGTTCTTACAGAATAAATTAATAACACTAAGCACACAGTCTGAAAAGCCAAAGTAGACAGTTAAAAAGGCAACAACATTCAGTTTAAGGACAATACAATTTACGAAACCAATTGATAAATGTTGGTGATCATAGGAACTGCTTGTTAATACAAAAGAAGAAGTAGCAGACTAATTTATTAACATCATAAGATGCTCCCATTTATCAAATAATACATTTTTCATATCGAAAAATCAAGTCAGCATTGTAAAGTAGAGACAGGAACTGGAATATGACTTACTAGAGGAGGAAGGATGTATCTGATCTCTCGCTCCACATGTGAACAAAATTTGCACACAGTTCCGACTTGTTCTTTAAAAACAAGATGATGGATGCCTTGACTACAAAGAGTAGTGCAATCAGTCTGTGTCCTGATGAGAGCACTATTGTCATCCTCCTGATGTAATATGAATAAACTGAGTTCCATAATTTATAGAAATTTAGTAGTTAGAGCAGTAGCCCAGAGAAGAAATTTCTTGAATAATAGAATTCCAAACCTCATAAACAAACATTCAAACATTTTTACAACTTTAAACGTAAACTACTTGTTTGCTTCACCGTATCTGCTAACTGTATAACCTTGCTATTAAGTTTTATAGTCTTAAACAAACATATGTGCCATGGTAAAGATTGAAAAAGGCATACATCACTTAAAACTGAATGATCAAGACTTGTGCCTGCTACATGCACGGTGCCACTTTAGTGAAAACTTACCAAGGGAGTGGAACCAATCTGTTCAGAAGTAAGGTGCATATCCATTTCTGCAAACAACCTATCAATTTCTTTCTCAAACTCTGATTTCTCCACCGGCTTCGAATCTTCGTCTGCAAACCTGAACTTGTAAATAGAAACTTCTTTCACCGGTTCTATTCCATGGGAGGCAGCAAAATTTTCTAGCTGACCTTCTCCCACATCCAATAGAGAATTAGCAAGAATCTGGCTAACATTTTTTGCATTCAATACCACAACCTTATCTGTGTTTCCAGTTGTCATTGGAATAATTTGGTTTTCCCCACTTTCTTTACACACATCTTCCCTACAACTTTCGTTGTCATCATCATCACTCTCTGAAGAAAAACTCATCTCATCAAACTCCGTAGGTGGAAGAGGATTAATAATGTTGATTGGATTCATCTCTATTGTTCCAGTCTCGTTAACTGAACTTAATCGAAGACGTTTTCCCACCCTACGAGAGTCTGTACTCTTCTTTTCACCATTCTTAACATTGCTCTCATTATTTTTAATTCCAACCTTTCTTCCCTTCTTTGAAGTACCAGACCTGTTATCACTTTCATTGTCAGAGAAAGAGCCTCTCTTTCCATTCCCATCAATCCGCTGAACATCATTGCTATTTTCCACTTCATCTTTAACTTGTACCTTCTCCAAATTACAATTTCTAACACCATCTCTTCCTCCTTTCTTCCCCTTATCATCGTGGTCGTCATCATCATCATCATCATCATCAACAACAATATCATTTTTATCATTAACAACATCATTATTATCTTTACTCAAAGAATCATCATAAACAAACGAATCATTACTTGCTTCATGCTTTTTCCCCTCAACAAACTTAAGAACATCCATACTTTTGTTTAAAATATGTGCATGTTCACCTTCTCCCTCAATTTTAACAAATTTCGCATTAGGAGCATTAAACACCTCACATATAATTTCCACACCTCCGTCATCATCACTCACATTACACTCTTCTTTGATATACATCCTCAAATCAACCCTTTTAGGTTCTGCCTTCTGCGCATGATCTACGCTCATGCTACCTCTTTTCCCATTTTTTCTAGATTTTAAATGTCCCGAACTCTTACATTTCTTGCCACTCACTCCACTCAAATCTTGATCATCGTCATGCACATCGATACATTCAACTGGAGACACCCCATTAGACTCCTGCTCAGAAACTTGGTCTCCAGCGGTTTTAAGTCTCTTCCTTTTATCCTTTGAATTCCTTTCAATTGAAGAGCTATTGTCCCTCACTCGCTTGCTTACAGACTTCTCACTGCCAACCAACTGTACCTAATCAATCATCAAAGCGAAAAATAGATCAATACATGAGATTACAAAAATTCACATGTATAGCATATACGCATAGCATAGAGAAGTAAGGACAAGGAGCAAGTAACTACGTAAGTCTCAGTCTGGAGGCATTTAAAAAACAAGTCCACAGACTGATATTTGAGTTGGTATGTAATTATATTCGAAAATATAAGTGAATTAAACATCCTAGATGGCAAGATTAAGTTAGTACCAGAATTTCACTAAGGCTGCGTGTTTTCTTCATTTCATGTTCTCAGTCGTCGTTGTAATGTAGGTGCAAATAGCTTTGCATGCGTATTCCCTCCTGCAAGCTGCAAGAATGAAAAATTTACCAACTTGTAGTCACACTAAGAATGCACACACTAAAATAACTGGCAAATATTTCTTAATCACTCATAAACGTTGGTCTCAGTACAACTAATATGTACATGATACCCTTGCAGCCTTGCAGAGTTGGAGCCTATAGGGGTGGCAAGAGAGAACTTCTTATATAAACCATTATTATATAAATATTCATAATACATATTTTTATCATATTTTTTATTAGATATGATTATAAATTTCAATTATTAAATCAAAAAACGAAATTAAACTACTTTTTTTTTAAAATAATTGAAAATTAGTCAAATAGTCCAAAGTGATTGTACAACAAAATCAAATTTATCCAAAATGATTTTGCAGCAGAATCAAATTTAAAATCAATTTTTTTATTCAAATTTTAAATTTTAATTTTTTTTATAAGTTTGTATATGCTAATATTCTACATTAAAATCAGATTATATATTTTATATAAAAAATATTAAAATTATTTATGAGATTCTGTAATAGAATATATGATTATTCCCGATTCTCTATATAAGATGGTTCTCTCTAGAACAATAGCCTATATACAATTTAAATACACCCTCCCACACTCAACCTCACCCATTCCCATCCATTTTTAATTAGATTTTTCCCATCAATCAGTTAGTTTTTTTAACTTTTGCTTCACTATATTTTTCTCCATCTCCTAACAATCAGTTTGCATACCATATTTGCTATATTCTGGTCATAAATAACTATTTATGCGTATGAGAATCACTAAAATATTGGTGATTTCTGTAAGAATAAATAGTGATTTCGACGTAAATCTAGTAATTTATTCTTCGGACTATACGTAAATCACAAATTTTGTACCGCAAAATCTCTAGATCTATACACATATAAGAATAAATCGCTATATCTATGCTGAAATCACTATTTATTCTTACAGAAATCACTAAAAGTTTAGTACTCCGTAATATAGCAAGTATGGTATGCAAACTGATTGTTGGGATTATGTATGTGAGGGTGTATTTTAATTGTGTGTGGTGCCTCTAGGGGCCATTATATTATATTGATCTAATGGCTTAAATTAGTTTCTAGTTTCTATTTTAATTTTAGTTTTTAATAACAAAGGGGTTAATGATCTAGTTGATCACTAAAGTCAGCTTAATGTATTAAGTTGGTCACTGAACTGAAATTGGACTCAAACATGTCACTAACTCGAATCAATTGTTAACTTCGTTAAATGGGTTCATTTTTTTACACGAAAATTGCTGACCTTTAACATTACAACTAAATTGGTAGCTCGGTTTGATAATGTCTAAAAAACCATGATGATGTACATAAACATTAACCCATGTTGACATCCTGTAAAATTGAAAGAACTAATTGATATATACACTATAATCAATATGTAATACACAATAAATATGATTCATATATTTTATTTTTGTTCGTATATTTTATTCAATTGCTTAAACTTAGTTAACTAACTATAGTTAGGTTAATAGACGTTAGTCACGTGAATAACATGCTTACCATGTAGCAATTTTTGTTTAAAAAATTCAACCAATTTAGTGGAGTTAACAATTAATTCGAGTTAGTGACCTGTTTGACTTCAATTTGATTTGAGTTACCAACTTGATATATTAAGTTGACTTTAGTGATCAACTTATATCATTAACCCAATAACAAAGTTATCATTTTGGTGGTTGGAATTTCAAATTTATAATATAATTTTAGACATTACTTGTATTTTTCAAGAAAACGAGTTTGCTTTTCGAGAAATAAAAATAATATCTGACTATTATATTTCAAATGTAGAACTTGGATCACCAAAATGCTAAATCAGTTAAATTTGAGTCGCAACTTTGCAATTAACTTTACACAGTTGCGCATTTTTTTTTCATTTTTTTAAATATAGCTAACTTTTTTTCATGGACTTAAATTATAACAATGAATCCAAAATATGACCAACGTCATCAATTTATATAAAAGCCTATATAGGACGTTATGTAAGATATACGTATTAAAAGCCACAATTTATTAATAAATTCTTTAATTAAAGTAAGTAGTAGATACTAAATAATATTAAAAAAATATATGTTTTCACTAGGATTTCAAAATTGCCATAGTTTTCTTGTGCCTCATGATCATCAGAATTTAGAGAGCACATCGAGTTATAAAAACATATAAGTGTACTTGCACTAAGAAACTACTATTAATATTAAGTATGTAGATTATTAGAAATAAAAAAAAATGAATCTTAAAAAATTAGAACGTTTATGATGAAACTGAAGGAATAAGTACTTAAGTCGGAATAATACAAATGAATTGGGTAAAAAAAGATGAAGTACGCATACCATATGAACTTTGCAACGACCGATAGAAAGAACAAACAAGCTAAGGAGACAGCAATTAAGGAGTTTAGGGCATATATTAACATAGTATTTACAATTGTTAGACTGTTTGTTTTTAAATCGAACACATATATCTAGGAATAGCTGAATGTTAGATCTCTGATTCAAACAGAGATTGTGACAACATATAACATGCACAATCGAACATATACAAATTTTACAACATTCAAACTAAGTTGAAATGGGGTGTGTTCTAAAAATAAGAGATTAATTAATAAGAAAAAAAATTAAAGTTTGTATGCAATGAACAAAATATTAACGATCGATTCGAAAAATGAAGCAGAGATGTAACCGATTGCCATAAATTTTCATTTTAATTCCTCACCTTCGTTTGTTGTATCAACAACAAAATTTTCTAATCGTAAGTATTACCTTGTCGCCAAATCAACTTCTTCAAACAATTTTCTTCAATATTCACTTGGCTCTTTCTCTGTCATGTTGCTTTCAAAATTTGACTCCTTCAATTTTCTGCATAACCTTCTTTCCATAAAAACTTCTTCAATTTGATTTCTTCGTTGATTTCATTTGGATTTTTTCTCTCATTGCCACCAACAATTGATTTGCGATTTCATTATTCTAAATTTATCCCCTAAATTCTAGTTTTAAATGACTAATCGAAATCAATATCTAAAATTTTAATAAATTATTCAACTACTGACTGCAGACCTTCTTATAGAAACAAATGGATTGTGGGCCGACCAATTACATATATATATTTTTTTGACATAAAACAAAATATTTCATTGCAGACATCCTTCTAGGCCTTTCTATATGTTGGTCGTGTGGTCGACAAAATAAATTTTCTCGATTTCTTTTTCTTTCAGACTGAACAAATTTATGTTTTATATTAAAAATGTTATTAAATAATATTAAAATCTAAACATTACACGTTTGATAGTTGATTGATATATTGATTTTGGGCCGTCCTTCCTTTGATCCATGAACCTAATTTTTTCATATTTTAACCCATTGTTTTTTTTTTTTTGACGAAATTTTAACCCATTATTTTAGTTTTACATAAAGCAGACAATTTCGTACACGACACGAAAACGACACAATAATTACGGGTTTGGTTTTACTTTTTCGGTACACGAACACGAAATTACACGAGCGAATTTCGTGTCGGTTTTGGGTTTAACCCTGGGTACACGACACAAAACGAAAGTACACGAAATAATTAAATAATTAAATAAATATTTTAAAATTATATAGATACATATTGTCATAAATATTATACATATAATTTTTACAAAATAAAAATAAAAAATAGTTTCAAATTTAAGTTTAACAAGATTTGACTGCACTTGGCATATTACGGCTTATTGACTTAATACTCAAATAGTAAAAAATTAATTGAAACTTTTAAAATTTAATTTTTTTATTTGATTTATTATATTTTTTATTTGATTTATTATATTTTTAATTTTATTTAAATTTATACGAAACACGCACACATGTACACAAATACGAAACGACATGAATTTTTAATAAATCGAATTTAAATTTAGAATTCATATAAGTACACGAAACAAACGAACAAGTTCCCAACCCGTGTCCTAAAATTGAACTCCATACATTCATTTTCAGTTTCTTTTTAGAGCCTGTCTAGCAACTGCTATAGGCAGGTGGTTTAAAGTGATTTTAAATTTTAATTTGAAAAATGTCTGTTTGTGTTGAAAAATGATTTGAAGTTAAAAAAATAACAGCTTAAAATCAGAAGTTGATATAATATAATTTTTTTTGAACAATTTTTTTTTTTTGAGATTTAATTTAATAGAGGTAATATTATCAATCAAATATACTATTTATTAAATTTTATTTTATTTTACTATTTTTAATAACTCATAAACTAGTCATAATATAAAATTACCCAAATAGATAATTTTCGCTTTTACCTTATCACTTTAAACAAACATAAGCAATAATTTTAAGTTTACCCAAATAACCTCTTAATCATTCTTAAAATAGAATTTTTTCTTAAAAAAAACTCGAAATACACTTTTTTATATAAAAAAAAAATCAAGAATGAACTCTGAGACCTCAGACATCTGACATAGATTATGTTTCAATACGATTGTTTCTTCTTTCACTTCTTCTTTTTTTTGCTAATTAATTCATAACATTTTTAAGATCAAGTCGATTCCATAGTAATCTTGCCATTCCCTTATTCGAACCTGCATTGTTCAATTCTGATCGGAAAAAATCTCCAGGATCATATATTTCAAGCAATTGCATTCAACGTTCTATATACACATATATATCACGTTTTATGAGTGGAATATATTGGAGTTGGTTTTTGATGCATTTGTGATGTTTTCCAGTGCATTTCGGATAATCATAAAGAAGAAATAGTGATTATACAAAAATTGTTTCGATTCCGAAAATGAGTTCCTTATCTTCAATTAGCGAGGAGCTCGATGAGCTTCAAGGACAAATTACTGATATTTTTCGAGCTTTGTCGTAAGCATTTTTCCACTTTCGTAATTACGTGTGTGTTTGTGTGTAGTTTTAACATGCATGATGTTACACATGTAAATTTAATTTTTTGAGCCTCGTTGAAATTTAGCACTGCTTGTTAGTAGTTGTTTGTACAATTATGATGAATTAGTGAGGATGATTATGTTAATATTTTGTGAATTATATTGCAGAAATGGATTTCAAAAGTTAGACAAGGTGAAAGAGACAAGTAGGCAAAGTAGACAGTTGGATGATCTTACAGATAGAATGCGTGAATGCAAAAGGTATCTGATTAATGTTGTCTCTAACCTGTACATGCATTTTGCATTTGAGGTTTCTGGAATGACTATCATGATTCATGAGCTTTACTAGCAAGATGATATGAACACTGACTTTTAAATCAGCTAACAGTACGTAATGCTATGGTTGGTAAAGATTCGCGAGTACAGCATTAAACCGGATACTCCTTGCACTAGATTAACAAAAGTCTAGGAAGTTGTTTCAGCGACAGACAGTATATATGAAAATACAAGATGGAAAAAGAAATTGAATTTGCAAACAAGATATTTGTTTTGGTACAGTTTTACTATTTGCTATGAGGTGAAGAATCGTAGCGAATTATGTGTTTCCTTTGATTTATGGTTTTCCTTGCACAATGAATAGAACCCGTAAACCACTGTGTTGTTTGCAGTAATGTGCATATGAAGATAACTTACCCAGAAATTTTAATCCTTTCATGATGTTTATCTTATGTTTGGATGATGACCTAGTCGGAAGCTCATTTTCTTTTGGTCTTTGAACTGCTTTGTGCTTAGTCAAGTATGGCTAACAAAGCACAAGGGTTAAGTAAGAATTTCCCCACATTTGTATGGTAGAGAGAACTTGCACATATTAATGCGACTGAAAAATAATACGAGTTGGGACAGTTAAATTTGGCTTATTACTATGTAACTGGATTCAAGATTTATCCAACTTACTCTTGCAACAGCGTTTTATGTTTTTAATACTTTCATATTCAATAAGAAATATGCTGATTCTTTGAGTTGACAGGCTAATCAAAGAATTTGATATAGAAGTGAAGGAAATGGAATCTAGTAATGACGCAGGCACCAATAGGATGCTAAATGAGAGAAAGCAAGCAATGGTGCGATACCAATTTGAATTTCTATTCTGTTGAAAAACTCCTTGTATTACTATTTTGTACTGACTTTATGCCTTTTAATTGCAGGTGAAGGAGTTAAATAGATTTGTGGGTCTAAAAAAGCAGTAAGCCTCATTGCAATTTGCTGTTCTGCAATCCAAGTATATCCAGAATTTTGGGATATCTGATATTTAGTTTATTCTCCAACTAAGCTTTTACATTCTCATGATTCTGTTTGTTGTTTTTTACTGTCATGTGTAGGAGCAGATTTGGTAAGGGGCACGGGGGTACGTGTCCCTCCTAAAACAAAATTTGACGTTTTCATCATTAAATATTTTGAAAATATATGAAAGTGTCCCTACAAAAATTTTAAAATATGAGGGTGTCTCCCCAAAATATACTCGGTGTCCTCCCAAAGAAATACTTCTGGCCCCGGTCATGTGAACTTTGCATTCATATCCATGTCGTTCATAACTCCAATATAAGCAACCCTTATCTTTCTCTTCCTAAATAATTTCTATGTTATATTTGTTCAGTGTCTGTTATTCAGATCTGGTTGTTTCCTTTTATTGAATACATCTAAACTATAAGCGCTCCTTATAACACCTTAATGTTTTGGGAGAGTTGGTTACTTAATAATTTTGATCACTAGGAATTTCATGTTTCAGTTGGTCATGGTTTCTTGGTATTTGTTCTGTGATTTACTCGAATGGCAAAATATTGGTACAAGTTACAACTTGTAAAGTATAAACTATGCCTACCAAACTTAGATCACGAGCATGTTTTTGAATTAGATCAAAATCTCTACTTTAGTTCACCAGTATCGCATCCCTGAATAATTATTTGTTATCAATAGATGCACTTAGAAGGCAGTATTTTGTGTGTGGGAATGGAGAGAGAGGAGACAATTTTACTTTTTGTGCTACTACGGTATTTCATTATATCTTCTCATATTTTATGATTTATGTTTTTTGGATGATAACATAGATATGCCAGCAGTCTTGAAAACAAACGTGCTGATCTGTTTGAGAGGCCTGATGAAAGCCCTGCAGAAAATAATGGCTTGCTAGCTTCATGTAAGCATACAATACAGTTTCTTTATGTTGAATGCCATTGTTGACGCTTCAATGAGTAATCAATTGAAGTATTATATAAGTTTTAAGTGGTGCAATGACCAAACTTCCTCGAGCTATCAGCATCAGTATGTACCTTGTATGCATAATCTGGTTACTTTTACGCTACTTTTGTCAACTGTAACGTGGTATTTTAGATATCGATCACAACTCCAAAGACTTCTGAAGGACAGAGGAACAGCTGCCCAAAAAAGTAGCACCTTAAAATAAAATTTGCCAAACTATTACCTATACATATTAGAATTTATAAATTTCATGCATTATATATAAACATAAGCTGGAATGTTCGAGAACACCTCATTAGGAAGGCAAAGGCAACTTACTATAAGCCATCACCAACATTAAAACATCTCCGTTGAACTGTAATGAAAAAGCTCAAACTATACTAATGGCATAGTTTCTCTATTTATCATGATCTTTTGGATTGCTCAAACTGACTAATGAATTTGTGGCGTTTCAGTCTTGCTTAAAGTAGCACCTGGTTACGAGAGTATTTAATTTGTGACCTTGTTGCCTGAATGCTGATGTGTGGAATTTTGATAGTTCATTATTGTCTGATTGTCTAATAGGCTAAGATACTGTCATACTGATAATATATCAAGATAGAGAAAGAAGTAAAAGATTTGATGATATTTAAACAGGATTATTCAATAATTATCTCTTTCTGTATTGTTATACAGAAAATAGACTTGCCTGCTTTAGGGCTGGCATTTTTTTATTTGTATTGATCCTGATACAAATCGTGCAAAAATTTAGACCTACATTTTGTGGATTTGACAGTAGTTCTAAGGAGTTTTTTTTTTGCTATTTAAGACGCCTTTAATTGTATGTATTTATCTTATGTAGTTATGTGTGTGTATATGTTGCAGCTATGTCGAATCAAGAGCTAGTTGATCATGGACATAAAATGATGGATGAGACGGACCAAACCATTGAGAGGTCAAAGCAGGTTAGTTTAGTTCCTTCATATCATACATCTACTAATGCAAATAGTTTAAACCTCCCCATGTGATTGTCAACATAACTAGCGCTTGAAAATGAAGACTTGTACTGTAGCCTGAGGCATACAAGCTTTGACAAATGCTTGTCAGCTACCTAATTCTTGCAGTTAGGCTTGGGCATAACCATTTGGAAAGTATTTTGCGGGTATTTGCATATAAATGGAATGTAACTATATTAGGAGAGGACAGAGGAGGAAGGAATAAAAAACACTAGTTTGTCAAAAGAAACAGAGTACGAATGAAATACACTTTGTTAGTTTCGGTATCTAATTTCCGGAGTCCAGGTGATTCGAGTTTATTATGTCTCTGTATTACAGGTTCTTGCAGAGACTGTTGAAGTTGGAACAGAAACTGCAGCAACACTCAAGGCACAGGTTGGTGAATTTACGTATTTGAACAGGAATTCATAATCATATGCCATTGTCATATATGCATTTATTTATTTGACTCTGAATTTACTTTTCTCCACTTCTTTCTTTTTCTGTTGTGTTTAGACTGAGCAAATGGACAGGATTGTTAATGAACTCGATTCTATCAATTTTTCAATCAAAAAAGCTTCTAAGCTAGTGAAGGAACATGGTAGACAGGTCCATCCTGATACTATTCTAATCCCTTCTTCCTCCAATTATTTTTTAAGTGTTGCTGACTTCAAAATATTTATTAGATTGCAACTGATCGGTGTATTGTGTTCATGCTCTTCCTCATTGTGTTGGGTGTTATAGCCATCTTTATTGTGAAGGTTGACTCTCTTCCTCCACTATTCTTATTTGTTCGTGTGCGTGTGTGTACATGAGTTACTAGTTAAATGTATCGCAAAGCATGATTTTTTGAAATTGGAATTTTGTCTACGAGGTTATACCAAAGTTTAGCTTAGCGTTGATACCACTGAAATTGCTTTTCATCTGATTGTAATTGTTTTGTTTAGTCGAAACTTGCACACTGATGAATCTGAAATATAGACCATCATGTTGTTTCCAGTTTAGCAGGATTGTTTTGTTTAGTGCCTCTATATCTTCTTATCTTAATATGTAATTGACCATGTTTCAATGTTCGAAATAGCAGGCTGATTTCGTATTTTCTGTAAGCCAACCATGTTGAACTATTTTTATGGATACCTTTCAGCTTGTGAGCCCAAATAATGAGGACATACAGGACGTCCCTGGACTAGCTCCTCCAGTTCCTACGAATCGCAGATTGCTCTGGAATCCTAATCAGGAGTATTACAAGAAGTTTGTATAGTATCAGAGAATCATTCAAAGCAGCCGGGGTACATTCTTTCCACATACTGGACATGGTTCAGTCGTTCAGAAAGGTGCATCTGTCGACAGTAAAAAGCAAAATTTTGGCTGTCCATTTGAATAACACGAGTAGTTTCTCTCTGAAACTGCATTCCTCATTTGGGCAAGGAAATGTGATAGATAGGAGTTGTCTTTCGTGCGAGGGCAGGAGATAACGAGGATTGATCTCAAAACTGAGACGACGCCTTCACCATGATCCTCCGTAGATACGAGTTAACATTCCACTATATTGAGTCTGTATAATGTATCTTCTGTACAGGTCTTACATAACATGTCAACGTTGTTACCTCATTTCAAACAATTGACACTAAATAGTTTCAGCTTGATTTGTTGAAATTTAGTCGTTGGTTTGTTGAAATTTAGCCGTCGGTGTTTTTCTGACATTGAAAAACCATTAGTGAAGTATAAGAAACTCATCTTCTCCGAAGGCTATTAGTATTATGCGATACCACCGAAAGTAAAATAGTGGACACTCACTTGCTACAGATCATTGTGAGTGTGTTGAAAATCACAAATGACGGATTCATGACTAAATGAGTAGACTGAAAGTATCTAGAAGTTGAACATTGACGAGACTATCAGAAAATCCTACATCTAATAACTACAAAAATATATCAAATAAAACAATTGCGTACAATAGCCGCCTGTGATGACTGGACTGGTCTATTTCCACACTACGTTCTTGGCTATTTCCTACATGGGTTTCTATTCTTTTACACTCTTTCTTCTTTTCTATATTCATCATTTTTGTCTAAACATTTCTTCATGGACTCCTTCAAGGTCTTATCTTTTTACATTTTCTTAGTCCCCCATCTGAGTCAATTCTTTAATCTTGTTTTTTTAGCACAGTTTTAGCAATCAAAATCTTGATATAAAATTAGTAAAATTTTGATCTTTAATATTACAAGTATGAAGTGTTTTAGCATGTTTAAGAAAGATAACACAAAGACCACACAACAGAAATCACCAGAAACATTGAGAAACAAAGCTAAAAAATCAAAGAATTTGCCATGTGATGGCAGTTTAGTGAAGCCCAAAAGTGTTCTTTCATCACCAAGGAGTGTTTTTGATATGTACAAAGAGAAAGAACACAATTTAAGAGTGTTCTCCTTTGAAGAACTCAAAGACGCAACTAAGAATTTTAACAGGTTGTTAAAGATTGGAGAAGGTGGTTTTGGAAGTGTTTATAAAGGATGTATCAGGCTTGTAGATGGAGTGGGAGATCCCTGTGTGGTTGCTGTTAAAATGCTTAAACAGAATGGATTGCAGGTACTTTTTTGCTGGAAAAGTTATAGTATTCACCTTCTTCATGATTATATACAGATGTTAATGATCTTTGTATATTCCCCGTAATTTGTCCTGTTATTGTAGTTTATGTTTATCAGGTTTAACATTCTCACTTGTTCATTTATTTTACACCTGCCATTTTGAAAGATGCTCTTGAGTATACAAGCTTCTAGGGGACAGAAAGACTCATTGTGATGTTTGGTCAAGTGCCTAGAGACATTGTGGATTTAAGTATCCGATCCCTTGGCTCATAGTACTATAGTAATGGATCCCCCTCTTCTTCGGTTAATGGTTTTTTGCCTTCTAAAATATTTTTTATAATAACTGTAGGATTGTGGCCTGATTCTGTTACTTTAGTCTTCTCCGAAGTTATTTAATATGGGTTTTGTATGAGCGAAAAGAATTCTGGATATAAAAAATGCAGACAAGTATAACTAATGACTTGCTATCTGGGATATTTTGTCAATGCAAATATATTCTGCTTTCTACCAGGATACTAATATCTCCAGATTCCTAGTTTTACCAGTAATGCTATATATTGACAATTTAGATAGCTCTTCATGGGATTCTGGTGGTATGCTGCTCCATTGAGTGTTTGGATATTAATCCCTTGCCAAAACTGAAGTTCATAATGCTTCTGATTGCCTTAGTTACCCTAGTTATAACTTTTTCTTAAGGTAATCTTATTTTCTCATGTAGGGTCATAAAGAATGGCTTAAGGAGGTCCATTTTCTTGGAATTGTGGATCACCCTAACCTGGTAAAGCTTTTAGGATACTGTTCTGTAGATGGAGAAACAGGGATTCAACGGTTGTTGGTGTACGAATACATGCCACATAAGAGTTTGGAAGCTCATATTTTTAGCAGGGGTTTTCCGACTCTTCCTTGGGAGAGAAGATTACAAATTATGCTAGGAGCTGCTGAAGGATTGGCTTATCTCCACAATGGATTGGATGTCCAGGTATAATTCATTGGACTATATTGACATCAAACTGTGACTTCCATGCTTTTAGATACTAACAAATTCCATCCAAAATCTCACGGATTCAGCTAGCATATTCATCGTATCGTTAAATATTTAGGCACTGGAACTTTGTTGTTTTTGTGAAAAGTACATCAAACATTTCATTATCTTCTGCCATTTAAGTCTGAATATGGATAGTTATGCCTACAGCCAACGACTCTAAATTGGTTTGAATGTTAAAATTCTATGCTAGCTACTGGGTATAGCTGATAGACAACTGGTTTTTTTAAATGTTTGGAACAACTTGCTAGCATACAGATTGTGTTTAACTATTGCTTTTTGCTAAATTTGGAAGGTAATATATCGAGATTTTAAATCATCGAATGTGCTCTTGGACGTGGAGTTCAAGCCTAAACTTTCAGATTTTGGACTTGCCAGGGAAGGGCCTACTGGGAACAAATCTCATGTATCCACTGCAGTAAGTGAAAAACATATACCACAAAAAAAGTTGATTAGTTCATTGCATAATACAGAGTGCTAAACATATATAAAATTTGCACAATAGTTTAAAATGTTTTCATTGTTCTAACAATCATCCACTTCATCAGCCTGTTGGTACGTATGGTTATGCTGCTCCTGAATATATTGACACTGGCCGTCTTGGTAAATACTGTGATGTGTGGAGTTTTGGGGTCGTGCTGTACGAGATTCTCACTGGTAGACGGGTGATGGAAAAACATCGGCCACATGATGAAAGGAAGCTTCTGGAATGGGTGAAACGGTTTCCATATGACAGCCAGAGGTTTAGCACGATCATTGAACCTCGAATCAGTGATAATTACTCTCTCAATGCAGCCAGGCAAATGGCAAAATTGGCTGATAGCTGCATGCTCAAGAACCCAAAAGACCGGCCAACAATGAATGAGGTGGTGGAGATTTTGAAACAAATCATTAAAGAGTCTGATTAAATCAGTTTAAAGCATCTGAAACATTGATATCTGCATTGAATCAAAATGTGTAAAATAGTTAAATTTTTATAGTAATTTATACTTACATCGGAGCCCCTTGATCATTCCTGTACAAAAGGTCGAGCTTTCAAGTCTTAAAAACATTTTGCTCAATCAGATTTTTGCAGTTTTACCATTACCTTGGCCTCTGAGATATTGTGTGCACAAGTAATATATTTTGGAGTACACTACAAAATGGTGACTTTATTATACTAGAAGATAAAGCACGGGCCTAGTTAATTTATTTAAAATTTAAAATTATTTATTTAATATAAATAAGGTTATAATCAGAAAATTTAATTTTTTTAAAATTTAAAATTATTTATTTAATATAAATAAGGTTATAATCAGAAAATTAGAATTACAATATAAATTTTAGATGGGTAAGAATAAAAAAAGTTATTTAATTTACTTATAATAACATAATATTATTTACCCACTAAAATTCTGCGTGAATTGATGAGAATAGGGCTGCTCATGGGTTATCCAACCCGAAAGAACCGACCCAACCCTTGTTTGGGCCGACCAAACCGACCCATTTGAAATCGGAGTCTAATTAGATTGATTTTTTAGTTGGGCCGGATATATTGGGTTAGGTCAAAGTTTAAGTATTTAAAACCCTAAACCAACCCAACCCGGTCGAATTATAAAGTCCCAATCCATTTATAGTTTTACATCGCTTGTACGCTTGTTATAATACTAGGGACTTTGCCCGCGCTTCGCGTGCGATTAAAACAAATTATTTTATTTTATTAAAGAATAAAATACCGTTTAATTTATGTATCGATTTTTGGTTTCATTCTAATTTGTTTAAAAAAACAATTGAAGTGTTTTACAAAAAAATTTATAGACGTGATTTGTATATTAAAACATGGTCTATCGTGAATTTTAAATCAAAACATTCAAAATTTTATATACAGTCCGACATTGTAACATAAATTATACAGTTATCCCATGGGCTATTTGTACTGAAGTATAGTTAACTTTTCTTAACATTATATATAAATTAAAATATTGTATAAATTAGATATAAAATTAATTATAAAATTAGAAAATGTGATATAAAAATGAAAAAAAGACATTAAATTGACGATGAGTTGTGCAGAAATTTCCCAAAATTGGACTCTTGCATGCAGAGCTCGACATCACTGAATCCATTCTCAATCCAAAGCCGAAGTTAACCTCTTATTTTTTCAATTCAATCTTCTATCTAACTTACATTGAAGAAGCATGGAGGTATGTAATTTGCTGTTTATCTCACTGTATATACGGACTTGAATATTAGTATACTAATTGATTGAATTCAAATATGTTGTAGAATTTGATTAGTTTTTAAGTAAGAATATGTATGATGCAAACCCCTTTTGTCAGCCTAATACGATTAGAAGTGTACTAATTTAATCTGTATGTGTAATCTGTATAAGAATTTGTTAGCCCATTGGTGCATTTGTTGATATTGGTAGTGAATTACAGATGATTGCTGAGAAATCAAGTTTTCAGCGTTTTATTGTGTTCCTTGATCCAGAGCCAAGCCAATGGGATATTGTGGTAAAGGAACATTTTTCTCTAACTACATAGAGGGTTATCTTCGAGATTTTTCTAATGAATTTATCAATTTATTTTAATTCAAACAGAAAGTACCGGAACAATTTGTTTCTGAAAATTGGCATCACATTCCATTTAAAGTTAAGGTGCTGCTTCCGAATGGACTGTGTTTTCCTGTTCATTATAGAAAGAAAATCCAAAGCATTACACATGTTGCCAATCTTTTCAAGGAATGCAGAAAAACTTCTGGTTCAATTCTTGTTTTTGGCTATAGGAGTTATGGTACCTTTTTAGTTTCAATCTTAGGTAATCAAGGTTCAGAAGTAGAATACAGCATACCTGTCAAAGATGATTCGGATATTGTAAGCTTTCAAGGTAATTCCAGTTTTCTCAAAACTATAGGTTACGACAAATGTTAAGATTATGATTGTGTTTCATCATCTATAATGATGTTTAATCTATTAAACATTATCAGATAAAATACTTGGAAATGGATGGAACTTTATCTCAATTGCTAATGAGTCTTTACTCTATGACGGTGAAATTGTAAGTCAAACCTGTTTAGAAATAATTTCAAATTGGTATATAATTGTATTAAGTCTGAATATGGTAATCGTATGAATGGATATATATTTGATTTAACTCTGTTTTTTTAGGAGATTCCGACACCATATTTTAAACAGTTTCGAAAAGTTATCCCTCCATATGTTCTATATGGTTTGAAAAACGGAGAACAGTTCAAAGGTCGGTACTCCTTTGGTGACAAAAAGTTGTATGATTTAATGGATTTGGTTATTTATGCTAATGTGGAAGAAGGTGATGTGTTAATGTTTAAACTCTGCGGATACGGAGAGTTTGATATCACTCTGTTTAATAAATCAAGACTGGAGAGAATCGAGGAGATATCGGTCAAAACTGGTAGGATATAAATTTATATCGACTTTTATCTGAATGGAGCATTGTATTCTTTATTTGTTCAATGAAACATAATGATGCTGTTATTTTGGATTTTGATGCAGAACCAATTGACGACACTGCTGTTGAGGATGTCACTGGAATAGCTGTTTACGATGATCCTTCTGATCATCAAGTTGACGTCATTCCTAAAGAGTTTACAGTCATTATGACTAAGTCAAATGTTGACAACACTTCACATGAAGTGGTATGATTTAACTTAACACTTCGCAGTAATTTTGGTTTCTTATTGTAACTGTAATTTAGATAAAATATATCAATTTCATCCAAGTTATATTCCTAATATTTACAGTATATTCCAAACAATATCACACCTGAAAATAGACAGTGGACATCAAATGAAGATGTGACATTAAGGACCAGACATGGAGAATGGACAGTTGGAATTGTAATTTCCAAAGGAATGGGTCGCTTCTCAAAAGGATGGAACAAATTCACTGATGGAAACAAACTGAAGTACAAACATACATTGGTCTTTAATCTTGTTAATGATGAGGAAAATGGAAGTGTTTTTGATGTAGAACTACATTAGCGATTTGTTGAATCCTAATGACATTTTCAATGTGGTTTTGGTTGGATTTGATAAGAAACTTATGGATATAGTTTGGCACTATCTGACATGGCAAATTCAAAAACACGTTTTATGGTTTTATGGTTTGCATTAAGTTGAACATTTTATGTATGGTGATTATCATATTGGCTATTCTGTATTTTATAACATTGAACTTTCCAAGTTGTGAATTTTAAAAAAAAACTTTCCAAGGACATGAAACTCAAAAATAATTCCATGATTTTCAATGTTGCAAATTGATGATTGAGTTAAAGGCATAAGAGCATCTTTGAGTAATGTCACAGGGCATGTCATTGAGTAATTGATGACCTTGTGTTTTAACTTGAAAAAAAGACCAATATTACAATGTTTAATCAAGGTTTAAAAATTACTAACATGATCATTCTATCAACAGGCAATGACATAATTAAATAATGTGAAATTGGTAATCATTCTTCCCAAAATGAACTACATACGTTAAACTAAACACGTTGTAGTATTCAAACCTCACTCAAGAGTGATAACAATTCAGTAACATGAACCAATTATATTTGAATCAAACAATAAACCAACAACTTTGTGAAAAATAAAACATGGCATAAGTCACCATAAAAACTTATTAAAAAGAGACATATGAGTTTTCATATTTCGACGCATGAGAAAAAAAGGGAGAGGAACCATGTTGCAATGTCTCCAACCAGAGCTCATTTTTCCTATAAAACAGTTAAGTATATAAACAAATAAGCATATTTATTTTCGCAGAAAAAATGTGGCCGATATACAAAATAGTAAGCAATTAAGTAAAATTTACCATTTTAATTTTCTTGTTCACTGATTTTGCAGATCCAGGTGTCTTGGCAACTTCTACATCATCGAATGACTGCAACAAAAAGCATTAAAGCAGTATTAAGTTCACATGTTTTCAAGTGTACAATTATAGTTTTATTATGAAAGAAATATAAACATACATCAGTTAAGTTAATAGACGGGAACTCTGGAGGAGGTGAAAATTCAAACATTGCTGCAATAGCTAATGGTGAGGCATACATATCAACAGCATGATACGCAAACCTGTCATGCTCATTCTTCAAGTCGATAACATCAATGGTAGTTGTAACCATTTTACCAACAACATCATTAAGAACAATGGCAGCCTTCGCTGGAACCTTGAAATATCAACATATAGAAATAATTCATATTAGATGGAATTTTTTTAATATTAAGGACTAATTAAGTTTGTAACAGTTATTTATGTCCTCACTTTGAGCGATTCCAGATACAAATTTGAAGCAGTAGTACCAATCATCTGTTTCACAACTCGATCCAAAAGGAAGACAAAACAGGAAATAGAATCATCTTCTACAGTAACCTTTACGCAAAATCTGTTGTAAAATGCATGGCATTACACATTATATTAGCATCACTGATGACTACATTAATAATTGTTAATAATTGGTGTTGAAAGTTGGATACCTTTTCTCCGCAAGAGGCATGTGACGAATACAACGGTCACACTTGAATTTGTTTTCAATACATAAAACTTCATTCTTACACTTATGACAATGATAGTTGTACCAAGAGTTGGTTTCTTCTACTTTAGCAATGGTGTACATGCAGAACAACTTCTTCTGCATTTACAATATAAGGTTGATTGTGTTAAAATCTTGGTTTACATATGATATATAATGGATTTAATAAACAGAATAAACCTTCAAATTGTCAAATGGGTTCTGGATCAAATCCTGGAGTGATATTTGAAGAGTGGCTGGAACAATTGTCAAGTCATAGTTGGATTCATTGCCTTGCTGTGAGGACTTATATCCATCATCTTCAAGCCTATTAAAATTTAATATTAATGCTAATTGTGAAGTGAGTTCATACAATAATAAATAAAGATAAACACTATAAATTTGAAATTACCTCTGTCGTATTTCCATAACACACTCATCATTCAGATTGAAGTAAACTTTCGAAGATGGCATAGTGCTAATCTGAACTGAGTCTGAAACATTTTATTTTCTAATTATATGGCCATCTGACTTCAATAAGGAACTTGTAGTGTACTTATTTAAAAAAAATGTTCATGCTCAATCAAATAATGAACTATATTATAAATGCTTACTATTGTACGTAGACAGTTTGGTACTTGTAATGATAACAATAATAGGCTTCTCCAAATCTTGATCATAGTCATTGTCAACAGTTTTTGCAAGTTCACCCCAAACTCCTACTCTGTGACGGTTTCTACATAGAAACATGCAGTTCAAAATATGATATATCATGGCATATAAAATGTGAAACGCCTCATGCTAATCTAAATATGAAATCAAATATATTAATGTAAAAGTTAACCTTGAATCACATATTTTAAAGCGAACAATATCTCTGTCTCCAAACTTGGTTCCGATTTTCCTAAGCCTCTCATACTCTTCAACAACTCCAATGACATCTATAGATTTGTATTATAACATTTATCATATAAAAAATTGTATGTGATTATAGTAATTACCTTTAAACATTATTTAAAAGAAAATTTTTTAAGACAAACCTGTGGCAAATTCTGGATTTTCAGATGGTTGGTATCGACTTGCTTCATTCAGCAAATCTCCTAGGTCCAGAAACTCGAATTTGTGTTGAGGAATCATGAAATCATCTTTAACAGATTCAAAATTAGTTGAGTTGGTAAAACGGAGGCTTTTATCATTTGAAACAGGCTTCAAGGAACCACCAGTATCTCTAACTGCAAATGTACTAACAATATAGACACCACCCTCGAATACATTTCGGCCAATAGATCCCCAAACATCGGCGTAAGCGAAGGCATGGACATGCTGATTCTGGTTAACAAACAATAGCACTATTATCAGTAATGTATATATTGTAAGATATTGATTAGAGTATAATATAATACGAAGTAGAATTCTTACATCATCATCCAACAGAATGAGATTGAATCCTTTTGTTATTCCACTCTCCGGTGATATGGTGGCCCACATTCTAGTAACTCTTGCTTTGATCTTCCAGTCCATTTTAGATTTGTCGAGAGATTCAATACGATCGAACTTAATCGCTTCCATTGCAAAGACAATGATGAAGAAGATGGTACAATATGAAGGAGAATGTTAAAGGAATTAGAGAAAACCTCATAAAACGATATGATTCTTATATAACACTAAAAAAAGGTGTTGATTTTCTTTGAAGACAAATCCCACGATTTCAGTTGTTATCCGTAATGCTGTTTATACTCATAATTAAAAAATGCAAAGCAATCAAACTATAGATATATGTTGTTAGTTATGGAAGTAAATCACAACAACCTAAATTTGTATATTTTAACATCTATCTATCTATTATCTATTATATTCTTAATAGTTGCTAGTGAAGAATTTGGAAAATTCCACAAAATACCCTTAAAATTTTATTCTCTTCATATATCTTATGTCTATGTTGGTAATTTCCCAATTCAAAAATATTATGTCATCTTACATCATCATCATTAATTAACAGATATCCTATTTTATTCCTAAATATCTTTCACACAACTATAATCCCGCTTATACTTATTATGACATCATTTACACAATTTAATATAGCTATAATTACTCACCAATTAAGGACATAAAATTGGCAATATATCAAATCAATAATTTGATATCTATTTGAATTCCTTAATCAGTGGAAGCATTAAATAATTAAATACAAATATATACATTTTTATCCGTAATTTTTGTTACCTATTTTCAAAATTCAAATCCATAATTGATTACCAAGTATTTCTTGATTATAAAACATTGATATCCACCATTCATAATGTCTCCTTTCTCTTTATTCTTTTCCTCTCATTGTTTTTCAATTTCTCTCTTATTCTTTGTCTACTGTCTTTCTATTGCTTTTTATTAGTGTTTGTGTTGATTATATAGGTTGTGTATATGTATGTGTTTTATATTTTTGTTGCTTACTTATATATGACACTAATATTTGTTTAAATTGTGCAGAATTAAAAGTCAGAACCATTTTTTCAATGACAAATATACACTACAATGGATCGTTACTTACGTTGATTGTGTTGTTTGGTAATTGCAGGTGAATCCCAAATCTTATAGACTTGAATTCTTGAACATAAGAGGTCGTGGTATCCATGAATTCAAAGTGTGACAAAAAAAACCAAGGTATTTTTATGTTAATGTAATGTGTCATTGATTTACGTAATGTATTTGTTCACCTTTGTCGAATATCTTGCCGTTTACTTAAATTTGCTGCTAATATTAGTTATTTTGTTTTGAAAATGATGGTTAAACCAACTACAGGTGAATCTCAAATCTTATATATTAAAATTCTTGAACGGAAGAGATCGTTCCATGGGCTTGATTTTCTCAAAAGAATCAACTAATAGTTAATGTTAATATAATGTATCTTTATATTAATTGATGTATTTTTACACATTTTGTTCAATGTTATTGGTTTGATATTGGTATGATATTAGTTTGATAGATGTTTAATAACACTTTTTTTTTGTTTATGATGTTTAGTATATATGATATCCATGTTTTAAAAGACTTATATATATGATTGCAACTTGAGATATTCTTATGATTGTGATTTGAGATATTGATAAAAGTGATTAAATCATTGTAAATATTATTTTTTTATGATTTCGATTATGTGTAATATTCATATCTTGAGTACTTGCCAACACGTTCAACAAGTTCACAAACTTTATTGTTTTAGTTTTACGTACAGTGACTACTCTTATTCAAGTTGTGATAACTTTTTTAAAATAATATGATTAAATCAAATGAGGTTTTTGTTCAAAACTCATTTCAGAATTTACATCATCATTATTAATAGCATGTTATCACTTTCCTATTTATAAAAAAATATGCAACTATCACATCATTTATTTAATATAAGGTAGTTAGAGTTATGAATCAATTAAGCACACAAATTTGGTGATATATCAAATAATTAAGGTAATATCTATTTATTTCCTTAATAAGTAGAGAAGAAATCAAATAATTGTATATTTTAACTTCATCCCGAAAATTTTGCATATAGTAAATATCTAAATCAAATCAGTATAGTTAAATGGTAATCAACGTCTCAAATCAATTCTTTCCAAATTTATGAAACCTCATAATTTCAAATTTTAAATTCACTACTCATATCTCATTTTCCACCGTAAATCTCTCTCTCTCTCTCTCTCTCTCTCTCTCTCTCTCTCTCCCTCTCTCTCTCCCTCTCTCTCTCCCTCTCTCTCTCTCTCTCTCTCTCTCTCTCTCTCTCTCTCTCTCTCTCTCTCTCTCTCTCTCTCTCTCTCTCTCTCTCTCTCTCTCTCTCTCTCTCTCTCTCTCTCATGCTATTAGCATTAATGTGATATTATCAATACACATATATTGTATCATATATACACATAATTTATTACATGTTTCACAATTTTGATTATTTTCCATCCATCTTGGTATTCTTTTTTTTTTTTGTAAAAATGATACAAATTTAAGTTTGTGATTATCATTGCTTTCGGATTTTTGATTAAATTTTAAATTCATAAATTTCATTCTCTTTTTCTTCTTCATTATTTTTCTCTCTATACATTTGAGTTTTATACACACATACACACATGTTTATATCTTATTTGACGATGTTTTTCATGTTTCTGCTATGATACAGATTTTAAAACGGCGATGAAGTCTCAGTTGGTTCCAATACTGACATCTCAATTGGTTATACGGTTTATATATTTGATGAAAATTCTTATAGAGGTTTGTTGATCTATAAGAAAGTCCTACAGTTTTAAATACAATATGTGACTTGATTCCTCGATCAGGCTAATCTTCGTTCTCGCTCTATATATTTTACAGGTTTAGGTTATTTGTTTTATCAGAGAAATACTCATATATATTTATTTTTATAATTTTATTTCATGTTTGTTGTATAATTTTTAATTTATCTCAGTGTTTATAACTTTGTAATTTACATGTGTTTGTTGTTTTTTACCATTATTGCAAATGGGTTCATCAATTCTTAAACCATAAATTGGCACATGTGTTTGTAAATGTACTTTTTTAAGTTTTTGTCTATTATCTCTCTCTTTCTCTCTTTTTCAAATGTAGGTGTTTGTAGTGTGTGTAATTTTTTGTTATATAGATATATTTATTTGATTTTAATGTTTAATTTTGTAACAAGAAAATGAGCAATGATGGATCTTTTAAAGAAATTGCCTCAAATGTTAATATATCTGCAAAATTGATAACAAATTTTATTTCTACTTTCTTATATGGTCAATACATATTGATATATTGTTATTTTTTAGATTGTTAACTTAATGACTTATATCGTTATATTTTTGTATTTCAGTGAAGCTGTTTTCTTTAAAGGGATGATGTCTATATTGCTTTAAGTGACACCAACTTGACCAGTAAAATTTTTATTCATTCTTCAGTAAAATTTTATTATGCACGTCATATATAAATTGGTGTAAATACATAAATAATTACATATATATTATTAGATAGATATTAGATTTTGTTTACATATTACATGTCCATTTAATAAAATACATATATCTATTATTAGATATTGTTTACTTTAATTTGTATTTTATCTTTCTCATTTTTTTGTTAATTTTGTTTTTCTTTGTCTTACTTACTAATGATTGACTTTTTTCTTTTAGTATATTTTTTAGGAACTGAATCGTTATTTGCGAACTAAATCGCACGTGCACCCATTGTAGATTGTTTCGAAAATCATATGTGTTGTAATACTTGATCAAATAAATCATGTTTTTAATCAACAATAAATGGAATCTTACTCATAATTAAATGTGTTTGGATTAATTTGTGATGTTTGTAATTTTAGTTTTTTTTTGTGTGTGTACCTCTTTTGGATGTTGAATGTTTTATATGTTTATGTGTATGGTACACTTATATTTATTTAAAAAAAATTATATAACATATACAATATATAATAAACAATTATATTATTTGATCATAAACAGAAATATTTACATATTTTGGTGGTGACATTGGTACTACATTTACTAATTTACATCATATGTATTTTGTTACTTTAGCTTCTTTGTAATTGAGTTTTAGAATGTATATGGTTTAAATTGAGAGGGGTCGCCGTTAGGCGAAACCGAGAAGTTGTTAATTGAAGTTTTATATATGGCAACTTAATTACTATTTGGTTATATATTTTCAATTCTAAATTTTATAATTTGTATTATTTCAACATTCAAATCATCTGATCTCATAATATTTTTGAAATTTGAAAAGATTATTCAGTTTCTTCTTTTTTTTCGTTTTATTCATCAATCAAATCAGAGTACTTAGATTCACAACTCTTCTGTTATTTTTCATTGTAAATTAAAAAATCCATTAATTTTTTTATAACCTAAACCATTTAGTTTTTGTCCATTTTGACACCTACAATAGATATACGTGAATTCAATACTTTCCTTATATTATGGATCAATGTATAAACAATTTTTAAAAATAAAGACCGTTTCAATTCAATCCTTAATTTTTTATCATTTTTCAAATGCAAAATCTTGATTGCTTACATATACGTATAACTCATTCTCTTAATTTTAACATAAAATTTCAATATTTCAGTTATTTTAATGATCATCTCTTTCATCTTTCTTTTTATTTGATCCTTCTTCATATTCTAACTTTCTCTTACTCTCAAGACCTTTTTTGTGTGAGTGTTTATATATGTGATTGTGTATAATATATTATTACTTACACTATATATATATGAGTTTGCAGGATATGAAACATGAATGATATTTAATAGAGTTGCCTTAACGATAGTTAAGTATGGCAAAATACATTTATGTATTTGTCAATACTGCATACTTATATTTCTTTAAATTGGTGTTTATATCTATAGAAAGTGCTGTAATTTTTTTAATCAAATTCTACCTAAGTATGTATAGTTGAACACTGTATTATTGTGTATAATATTAATATATATGTTTGATGTGTTTAGTTTATTAATATTTGTATTTGAGATTTCTTCTTTTCCATTAGTTATGTTTTTCTTTGTATTTACTCATGATGAATTTTTTATGTTTCTATTTCCATGAATTTGTTTGCATATTTTAAGAAACTGAATTGTTACTTGCGAACTAATTTGCATGTGTATCCATGACAGTGTGTTTCAAAAATCATATTTGTTGTACCACTTGATCACTAACGTTTGAAAAATCCGTAGAATTCAGTCCGTCAAAGAAATCATGTTTTAGTTCAATAAATTTTGTTTATAATTATATTTTCTTTTATTAACATATGATATTTGTAATTTTAGCGTTATCTTTATCTTAGTAGTTTGTGCCTCTTTTAGATGTTAAAATTTTAATATGTTAATTATATGGTACACTTTTATTTATTTATGCAATATATGATTAAAAATAAATTAGTTGATCTTAAATAGATATATGTATAATTTTTTATTGGATGATATTGTGCCACATATAGTAATTTTACATCCTAGATATTTAGTTATTTTTTTTGTTGAGTTTTTAATTGTCTATTGTTCGAATTGCGAGGTGTCGTCGTTAGGCGAAGCTCAGAAACCTTTCACTGAAATTTTTGGTCAAAAAGTTTGTTTTACAATATATTATTAATATTGAATACATAGATTAAAACTATTTATTGGAGTATATTGGCACTAACCACAGTGTCAGTCCGAAAATTTTATAAAGTCATTCATTTTTCCCGTTTCGTATTTTTTCCCGAATTATTGGGGGTGAATTGAATCTGAATCGGACGCGTTGCGAAAAATATTCAATTTTCTGCATATGCATTTAAATTTTATTCTTCAAATTTGTGTACTTTTTTTAATCTTTCACAATTTCTTATTTAAAATTGTAGATATTATCAATTTTGATTTACAAAACACAAGTTTTATCTATGTTTTAATTTGATGATAAAAAGATTTTGTATAATTTTTAAAACAATTACATGTGTGCGAAAAAAATATTTTAGCTATATAAAATATACCTTAATTTTATTTCATGTATCCAAAAATTATTATAAATTTTACAAGTATATCTATATTATTAATTACTATTATTTGTTCATCTAAATACTATTTTTCTTTTTTATTTTATAAATTTTTGTAATACTTAATTTTTAGTTAGTCTATAATTATTATATGATTTTATATTCGAGATATTTTCGTATTTTGGCAACAAGATAAAACCTATGTATTTTATTTAATTTTAAGTATCATTTAGCTTTTATCTAATGTAAATAGAAAATTTAATTAAATAACATATAAATATCATATTATAAAATATTAAATAAATTCAAAATATTTTATCCGTGTGCGTAGCACGGGCTAATTCCCTAGTGATTATAAGTTGTGTTTGATTGAGATCAGGAAAATTTATTGATTGATATCAATATGAGATTGAGATATTTAATGACTAAATAATAATACGAAATTAAATTATTGTGATTAACAGAAAATTCAATTACAGATTTGTTATAAGCATAATATTAAAATCGAATTATTTGCTCGGAAAAATATCCGAAAACAAATTTGAACTGATTTGAAAATTATCCACACCGACTATTTTATTATGTAAAAAATATTCAAAATTAATATAGAGCTGACAATAAGTGAATAATAAATTAACAAATTAAAATATGATTTTTAATCATGTATGAGAAAAATAATAATATCAATGATATAAAAATCCAAACATTTTATAAAAAAATTGAAATTGAACAGACCATAAATAAATATAAAATTATCTGAATATAATATCATGATAAAGAAATAATTATGATATAGAACCGACCTTTACAAAAATTATAAAATAAAAAAATTTTAAAAACATATAATTAAATCCGATTATAAAACTGTTGTGAATTATAACTTCATGTATCATAACTGAAGTTGATCTAAAAGTAATAATTTTTTTTATCAGAAATTAATGAAATTAGATTATATTGTTCATATATGTATCCCAAAAATTATTCGTCAGTGGAAATTATACTTCTTGACCTAAGTTGTCCAAATTCGTAAAAACAAATGAAAATCAACGAACTAAACTTGAATTGGTACCCGCCTAATTTAGTTCGATGGTTATTTGAAGACCAATTAGAAGCCCTTCGGAAATTATACAAATCATATATTGGAATATATTTAATACAATCCAATTTTGATATATAAATGAACATGTGTGAAATTTAATTATTTTTTTTAAAATATGATTATGAATACTGGATCCAAATTAAATAAACATTAAAAAGAAATATTAAATCAAAATTATTTGATTCATAACTATTACAAATATTATTAAAATCAATAAATTAAAAAATTTATAAATAAAAAAAGTTATTCGTATAAAATAACTATTACAATGTCGGACTGTATATAAAATTTTGAATGTTTTGATTTAAAATTCACAATAGACCCTGTTTTAATATACAAATCACGTCTATAAATTTTTTTGTAAAACGTTTCATTTTATTTTTTAAACAAATTAGAATGAAACCAATAATCGATACATAAATTAAACGGTATTTTATTCTTTAATAAAATAAAATAATTTTAAAATAATTTTTTTTAATCGCACGCGAAGCGCGGGCAAAGTCCCTAGTAAATAAAATAAGTTATTCGTAAAAAAATGTGACACTTATCATTTTATAAAAATGAGTGTGCAGTTATTTTTTACGTGGTCATGTGGGTGGTTATACATTTTGATAAACCACCTAACATTATCTTTACGTGGTTAACCGTCTCAAAATTCATTATATAAACTACGTTGAGAAATTAACATTACTTGCATTCATATCTTACATTTCTAATATCTGATTTCTGTTTATATACTATTGTCTGATCATGAGTTCAAGATCTGCAAAGAGGAGAAGGTACTCAATCATTAAAAACTTGTTGGTGAATGACCTGAATAGCATCAATCTTACTTCTGCAGACCTAAATGAAGATGTTCGTTCAGCAAATGAAGATTTTCAACTATTCTTCAAGAGTATGGAAGACAGGCAAAACGAATTGTTTGCTCGAACACTTGGACTTGAGGAAAAATATATGTACATATTTATGTTCTTTCCAATGTATATTAGTCAATTCTGATTTTTTTATTTTTAAAAGCTGTGATAAATTAATGTATTATGCTTCATTGAGATGCAGGAACATTACAGAAGTGCTGAAAGGAACTCACCATGGAACAGTTGGTGAATCATCACAGCAAAATGTTAAAATTGACGATGCTTACTTGGGAAGAGAGACAAAATTTATGGAAGATACGTCAACTTCTCTACTTTGCCATGTCAAGCTTTTCAGGGAGCACTTGGAAGAAATGCTAACAGGATTCAAGACATTTGAAGCAAATTGGATCGAAAAGATAAATAACTGGTTGATCAAAGCTGGTGAACTTGAAGAAATTAGATCGACTATGAGTGCTAGGCTGGGTGATTTAATCCGTGCTACATAGAGTACATAACATCCTGAACCTATGGTTCTTTGTTTAAAATCATTAAGTCGATTTTAGATTTGTTAGTAATATCTCTAGTACTTGCTATTTTTTTAAGTTGTGAATTATATCCTTTGCTATGTTACTCTTGTACGTTTACTATTTGCATTCATGGCTGTATCCCAAATATCCATAACAAAATGTCTTTACAATTGAAGGATGTGAACATTCTAATGCAAATGTACATTGTCTGATTGCTATGCAAATTCTAAAATAAGGCAGCTAAGACAATAAAACAAAACACAGATCCTTATGAAGCTTGACATGGCAAAGAAGAGAAGTTGACGTATCTTCCATTTTGAAGCAAATTGGATTGAAAAGATAAATGACTGGTTGATCAAAGCTGGTCAAATGCAGCAAAATATATCGACTATGAGTGCTATACTCGGTGATTTAATCCGTGCTATATAGTTTACATAACATCAAGAACCCATGGGTCTTTGTTTAAAATCATTAAGTCCGTAATAGATTTGTTAGTAATATCTCTAGCTGAATCCCAAATATCCATAACCAAATGTCTTTACAATTGATATAGGTGAACATTCTAATGCAAATGTACATTGTATGATTGCTATGTAAATTCTAACTTAAGGCAGCTAAGACAATAAAACAAAACACATATCATTAAATTTTTTATATAAAACGAAAAGTGTATCTAAAAAAACAGATACATTGCTAGATATGATCTGTATGAGGTAGATTCTGAAATAGGAATCATTAAATAAAACCAAAATTGAGACAAATCAATGCATATGGAATAGGTAGGAACATTAAAACAATACTTCACAAACACAAAAAATATTAACATAGTACCAAGCAATTTATGAAACATGATATAAGATGTTCAAGATCAAGCTTTGAAACAGAGATTTACAAAACATAGTCCGAAAGTTTGAGGATTAATGCTAATTCAATCTCTAATATTACCAAGCAGAATTTTGAAAAGTATAAGTTGTAGTCTGCAATGTACACAAACTGAGGCCCAAATGTGTTGCATTGTCAGAGATTTTCCATAAAAATCACCCTCATTACGATAGTTCTGTTCAACAGTCTTATCACACAGTGAATACCAAAGTTCCTCTTCAAAAGGTGGACCATCTATCTGATAAATTGGATCCAGATTTCTTGCATTTGGACAAAATTTATAAACCGGCAAAAGATAGTCTCTCTCAAATAAATAAAAATACATATCTTGAAGCAAAGCAATTTGTTCTAACAACCTACCTCTCCAATATGTAGTATTGAGCAAATCACTCATTTCTTGAGCAGTCTGATTTCTCTCAAATGGACGATATATTGCTTTAAAAAAGACGTATGCACATTTTGATGGGAAATGAGTACCTGATAGATTGGATAAAACCGAAAGATGGTGATGCACATTAACCCTAAAGAAAAGGCTACGAACAGAATTGTAGAACATCGCTTGATCAACTTTAAATCTAACAGCAAAGCCAACGAAACCATGAAATTGATCACGTGTGACTTCAAAGTCATGGTTATGGAAATGGTACAGTGCATCCCAGTTAAGCCTTTCGAGTACATGCTTAACTCTGACCATATTTCCCTTAGTTAGCCATGCCATCAAAAGTCGAGAAAACATGTAAAAGTGTCCTAAATTAAATATAAGGAAATTAAAGATGAAGCAAAGAGCATCATCTTGGAGATCAGCTATGATACCATTATCCATGGTTCGGTTTAGTCTGGTTGGAATATGGTGGGAGGGAGTGAAAAGGCCTTAGTAGCAGGAGAGAATATAAAAAACTTAAGAAGGGTGTATATGATAAAATCTTGAAAATGGGAAAAGCTGTAGACAATTGATTTCTTAATGTAATAAAACTCTTACATGTACCAATGCATGGAGTTGGCTGAGAGACTGTTCAGCTTCATTTATATCCTTTTTTTGGTTTAAGTATCTTATTAAGATATCTTGCTTGTAAAACTAAAATGTAATCATCACATTTCATGATAGTGGATTAATGTTTGTTAGCATAATTATGCTATACGTAAAATAAAAATTTCTGAATCAATTTATCAATTTAATAAAATAAAAGTTAACTCTTTCGAAGTATTACCAAAATGCATTATATACGAAATCCAAGCATATTGGGAAAAAATGTAATTAAAATTTTGATATAACAACTACAATGAAAATAAATAAACTCCAAACAATTTAAATTGTTAATCCTTAACATATAAAAACTTATTAAACCAAATATTAAAATACATGAAAATTTCTAATATAATATTGAAATTTAAATCTTTTAAATAAAATTGATATTCTTCTATGCTTTCATCATCCAAACTCTTGTCCAAAAAGATATATCAATGTCCAAAAATGTTCAACTCATTAGCTTGGTGAGCCAACCTGAAAATGCAAAATCGGAAATTAATTATATGTATTTACTTATTAATTAATTAATTTAAAAAACTGAGAATTTTTTAAATTAAACGGTTTGCTGATTTCTTAGTAACTATACTTTTGCCTCAATACTCGAACAACTTCATAGTCAATATTGATATAAACTTGAGACGCTTTGGAGGTGGATACTTGAAGGGAGCCTACAAACCATAACCATAATTATGTACAAATTATTAATGGACTATGTAACTAAAGAACTATGTTGCAAACCACTGTGTTAAAATAAGAGCA
Organism: Heracleum sosnowskyi; assembly: GCA_030848705.1. Lineage (NCBI taxonomy): Eukaryota > Viridiplantae > Streptophyta > Magnoliopsida > Apiales > Apiaceae > Heracleum > Heracleum sosnowskyi. The sequence continues at coordinate 93,691,732 of CM061241.1, forward strand.
TCACCATGAAATATACAGGGCTTCATAGTTGTCAAAATCAAAATGGGAGGAATAACAAAGTTCTCTTCAAGTAATGGGGCAAACATCTCCGCTTGATCATCCCATGCTACAATCTTAATCACATTGTTGTACTTGACATTGAAACTTATTAATGTATCAATGTATGCGAATAAAACTCGAGAAATCAGAACTAATCATAAAAAACGCAATTACAATTATCTAACCTTCCGTCATACAATTCAAAGCGTAGAAAAGTTTTTTGACCTCTATGGGTGTTTAAGTGTCTTACTGCTTCAATGTTCTGAGCAACGCCAACAATATCTGTGAATGAAATAAAATTTAAAATGGTACAATGAAAACCACATTTTGATAAGTTCAGATTGGCAACTTTAACTGATCATTGATAAATGATAATTTAGAAATACCTATAACATACAGAGGCATGAAATTTGAAGCAGAAGAAAACATTGCAATGTCATAACTTTCATCGAAAGTTCTAATTTCAAACTTATGCCTTGGTATTGTAACAATAGCTGGAGGAAGAATCTACACCCTTGTGAAATTTGTAAAAACAATAACCTTATCAGAAGATACGGGCCTCATGCGCCCCAATGGTTCGCGCACTATAAAATTCTCTATATCATAAGCACTTCCTTCAAGTATGGCATTGCCAATAGCATTCCAAACAACAGGATATATGTAGGCAAGCACATGAACATCCTAACAAAACATATATTTTAAAAAGTCCAAATTAGAATTAAATGTAAACTAATAACATTTGCTGATAAAAAGAATAGCAAAGTATAATGTTACCTCGTAATCTAGCAATATTAGATTAAAACCGATGAAATTTTGATTGTTTGCAAATGCAGGCCACATGCGAGTAATACGTACTCGGACGTTCCAATCTGTCCTAGTATTATCAACGATTGTCAGGTTATGCTCCATGCCTGTACATATTAACAAACAACGCTTATATATGATAAAATGTAGACTAAAATGTGAAAATACAAAAACCTTCGCTAATATATACTTAAGTAAAATTTAGCTAATGAACTGATTACAGAAGGAAAAGAATAAAAATGTAAACACCTAAAACTCTAAATCAAATTGAAAAACTCAGTTGCAATGACAAAGTTCTTGAGCTATTATCCAATATTTATAGTATCTTACAGATAACCTTAAATTGCTTACAATTAGAACATGATTTACGTGCTATAAATCGTGGGCATGATTCTATCTGTTAGTTTTTAGGTTTGTTATGATATGCACGTAATTAGTTGCAGATGATATATTACGGTTGATTTGAAAACCATTTTTATGTAAATGTACATTACCAAAATTCTTATATCATGTCTTATATTGTAATATATAATATTTTGCATATAATGATATCAATCTACAATTGATTACTGATTGATATAAGTACAAAAATGATGATATATTGTTTAGTAAAAAAAATACTTTATTAGAATTTTTTTTTTGTCATGATATGTTGTATCAAAACTATTTGTTTTAAATTTTCTGTAATTCTCGTATAAATATACAGAGTATATACCTTTCGTGTACTAATTTAATAACTAATAATCATTCCACAACAATATATCATTTAATTACAATAAAAAAATTCCACATTTAATATCGAATGTTTGGACGACACTCGAGAAACGACTATATAGATCTGACAATGACGTAAAACTAATTGACGTAAAGAGTATTACGCAATAAATGCCATTACTCTTAAAGCCAAAAACAATTATATGTATCCCATTACAATTTCCAATTTTCTGGTTTAAAATAATAAAGGTCGTGACCATTGTTCGTACTTTTATCTTAAACTACGCTTTATTATAATTTTATCAAATTGTTTAATTTGGGATAAAGTTAACTACAATATATTTAAACAAATTTCAAACAAAATCCTTGGAATTATTTCAAAATGAATGTATTACATAATTGAAATAAACAAACAAATTCAAACAAACCACACTGCAAAATGGCTTAAAAAACTGTTTAAATAATACTAAGTACATTTATTACAAAAATAAAAACTCGAATATCATCACAAAGCTTCCATTTCTGTATGGATTTCCCAAATGTTTGCATTGTTCACTCAACAGGAGCCTAGAAATTGTCATCTATCATCCTAAATTAAAATAAAACAAACAAAATTAATATCATGTATAAAAGAAGCTATAAATATCAACATAAATCCATCGTAAAGTAATTACAAAAAGAAAATCAAATTACCTCTCCCTGAAAAAGAAAACCTCGGGATGGTCAAGGTTAACATAAATCCTTGAATAGTAGAGATTGGATATCTGATATTTACCTGCAAAATTAATATAATCGATTATTGTATTAAGTGGCAAAAATATCAAATTGATAACATTTTAAGTGCCTTGAAAAAAATGGATTCACAAATCATTACCCCTGAAGATTGAAACCCTAATACTTGACAATATCAAAATCTTTGGTTCCTGGGATGGGTGATACAATGGCTCTGTATTTTCATTAAGAGGTCCATAAAAAGAAACTCGGTGTGACACCCTTCTTTGAACAAAAAAACAGAAATGATTACTAAGATTAACAATCGTGATTAGCTTTATACATGAAATGCTAATTAAATTATATCAAACACCTAACGTAATACAACACTACGTCATTGGATAATGATACCTTCCGTCAGTAATTGAGAATTTGACAACCTGTCTAGGACCATATCTTGTTTCAAAGGTTTCAATAGACTGAAGGTCTTCCATTACTCCATTAATGTCTACATGATGCAAATACGTTTAAACACTGACAAAACATAATTACACAACCAATGACTTTAATTTTAAAATTTACCTTTCGAATATAGTGGTATATCTGATCCGTCAAAATCTGTGCAGTGTTGAGGCAAATCTTGAACTTCCACCAGTTCGAACCTGTGCATAGAAATGACAAAGTCTTCTGGCAAAATATTGACTACATTTGTATGCAGAAAGGACATCATCTTCTGCATTTGTTTTATAGGCCTAAAATGACCAAATGACGGGATCACACGGAGATTGGTAATAGTGCATAAGCTCCCTTCATGTATAACATTAGGAAATAATTGCCAGAGCTCAGGACTAACGATAGCATGCATTTGAGTGTTCTGTTGTATTAACATCATTCATGTCATTAGCATTATATACTGAATTGTATATAATAAACAGTTAAATGTAAATTCATCAAAATAGTTTATTAGACGTACCTCACAATCAACCAAAATGAGATGATATTGAAGGATATCATGGAGATCATTGGTTTTCACCCACATCCTAGTAATTCTTACCTTTATAGTCCAATTGAGTCTGGTATCATCAAAGGATGCAAGATGTTGATGCACGTTCATATCTACGGACATACATGAGACAAAATATTTTGCTGGTTAAATTAGCTTAGTATCATGCATCATAGGTTAATTATGATTCATATACAATACATATACAATGCATAAATCATAATCTGAAAGTCAAAATGTTGTATGCACCAAATAATGTTTCAAACAACTATAATCAACCCGATTGATCACTAAAATGTGAAATCCTTTTTTGTTAACACACTGACATACATAACATATATTAGTATTTATAAAAGATATATGACCCTTAATTACTGATTTTTTCAAAGTGATAAGGGATAAGATTTGTTAGAAATTGATTTATATAAAAATATATTTAGGTGGTAACATGATTACAATGATTCTGGTTAGTGATTTGGAAATCATAAAAGATAAAAAAGTTTGTTAGAAATATTGTTGCATTATAAATACCCTATATAAATTTAAAGATATGTGAATTGATTTATATAAAAATACATTTAGGTGGTAACATGATTACAATGATTCTGGTTAGTGATTTGGAGATCATAAAAGATAAAAAGTTTGTTAGAAAGACTGTTGCATTATAAATACCCTATATACATTTAAAGATATGTGAATTGATTTATATAAAAATATATTTAGGTGGTAACATGATTACAATGATTCTGGTTAGTGATTTGGAGATCATAAAAGCTAAAAAGATTGTTAGAAAGATTGTGCCATTATAAATACCCTATATAAATTTAAAGATATGTGAAAACTTAAAGTTCTTATTCTTTAATATATGTTCTTTATTATTAATTACATTAAAAATACAAATCATATAAATATTAAAGAATAATACATTGAAAATTTAATCCACACTGGGTAAATTATAAAAGACTTCCTCAAATACTACATTTGAAGTAATATTAGTGCTACACCCAGTATCATCGTCAATCAGAATGTGAAGACCATCTGGAGATGTAACTCGAGAAATTGCCACATATAGCTGACCATGACAGAAAACTGGTCGAGGTAGGTATAAGCCCACAGTGTCCATCGACTGGCCTTGGCTCTTGTTCACAGTCATTGCAAAACAGAGTTGAATCGGAAACTGAGTTCTCTTGAATTCAAATGGCCATTTGGTGTCAGTCGGAACCATGTCAATCCGTGGTATAAGGTGTTTAGTACCTACTTCAGATCCACAAAGTATTTCGCACTCAATGCTATTCTTCTTACAGGCAGTAATAATCATACGTGTCCCATTACAAAGTCCCATAATTTGGTTTAAATTTCTCATCAACATAACCACTGATCCTACTTTAATCTTGAGTTCATGTTTAGGAAGACATGGCATATTAATTGAATTCAAATATTCAACTGGAAATGCAGCGTCAAAATCATTATCTTCACCACAATTATCATCAATAGAATCCTGACTTAGATATGTGTGTGTAGTACATGGTATCTTTTCCAGAATATGGGAATTGATATCATCAACCACCACGTTTGTTGGTGTGAGAATTGATCTTGATCTCAAATATTCATGGGACTGGAAATTCTTCAAGAAATCTGGATATATTATGTCAATAAGAGTTTGAATGGGATCCTTGGAAGTACTCTTAACAACATACTGATCTGGAACAACAAATTGAGTATCAATCATGTCAACGCCAGATTCAATACATTTGACTTTGCCATCTCCAATAGAAAGTTGCCATTTACTGAACTCTGATATAATCCTATTCTGCGTATCTGAATTACCTGAATGCAAACGCATATTTTACCGGAGAAGGAAGACTGTGCAGTAATTCCATAGCTTGGATGCATTCAATGATGCACAAACAATATCAGCTCTGTTACTCTTCGGTAGAACAGGTAATATCTGCCGAAAGTCTCCACCAAACACCACGGTAATACCACCAAAAGGTTTCTGCGCTCTTTCAAGATCTACAACAGACATTATATCACGCAAACTACGATCAACTGCTTCAAAAGCATGACGATGTTGCATAGGAGCTTCATCCCATATTATAAGACTTGTTTGTTGCATTAACTCAGCAATATCAGTCCCATGCTTTATCCCGGCAGTTGAATACTGGTCCAGTTTTAGCGGTATATGAAATCTGGAATGAGCAGTACGACCTCCTGGAAGTAATGTAGCTGTTATCCCGGATCCAGCTACAGGAAGCACAATTTTACCCTCCGAACGTAAACGATAACAAAGAGTTTTCCACAAAAATGTTTTTCCACAACCACCGCTGCCGTACACAAAGAACATACCGCCTTTGTTCCGGTATACATTTTCAACAACTGCATCATAAACCCCTCTCTGCTCGAGATTAAGACTTTTATGAAAACAATCATGTTGAGCTTTCATTTCAACTCTATCGTACCCAGTTTCTTCAAGAATAAGACGGTTGATATTTTGACCAAAGTACATCTCATCAGGAAATGGCATCATTGGAAAGTCTCTCAAGCTCTTACCAATGTCGTTGAGTAATTTCTCAATTTCTGTATAAACAAATAATATTTTCAGCATTGACTGAGTTGATTGAATTGATTGAATTAATTGAATAAGTAAATATATAAATATAAAAAATATATTAAATTTCTTTAAATACTTCGTAATTACATTTTAAACATATATAATAGAGTATTCTGAACAAACCTGCCAATGCATAATTTTTTATTTCATCCTCAGCCAAAGATAAATGTATATTTCCAGTTATTTTCCTCCGGTTGTAAACAATATCATCTGACATACCAATCCAATGTGCATCCCATAGACCAAATGGATCCGAAATAGTACAATATACCAAAATGTTAACAAACATTGCACGTAGTTGTTGAGGCATCCGGGAATGTTCATTTTCAGATATTGCTTCATGCCATTGCTTGACATTATTTAGGAGTCCAAGTGCACCACATGCTTCTTTAAATGTCGGGTAAACAATACCATCCACAGACCGTAGCTCCTTAAATGACGATACACCTTTTCTTCTTAGCAAAAGCATACGAAGATATAATAATTCACCACTTGTTGTGTGAACTTCCGTTAATCTTCCCACTACATCACCTCTTTGCCTAACCTTCCATCTACCCGATTTCGGGACCCATGTAAACTTGCTTGGAAATTCAGAATATGTAAAATTCCGAGCTTGTGGCAACTCCTTATTAGCAATGAACCAAGCTTCCAATTTACTGGTTTTTGACTTCGCCCTTTCACAAACAGTTTGCAAATCTGCATTACTCTGAAAATTGATATATTTCTGATCTGGAAGGTGCAATGGCAAACGATCAACACTTGGCCACCGGTTATGAATGTCAAAACCGTAAATTCTCCAAGAAGCTTCAGATGCACACACGTATCTCCCAGCCAAAAAGTTTTTAATTTCATCCAGACTTTTCCCCTTGCCTTGGCAATTAGCACTTCCAGAATTTGCAGATTTTTTCCTAACCAACATTGTGGCTGTATCGTGACCCTTCAAACAGTACTTGAATAGGTACTTTAATGATCTTGAACTGTTACAAATCTCTAAATTGATATGGCATTGAAATCGAAGTAGAAGATCACGATTATACGGGACAATATACTGATTATCAAGGATTACACCGTTCTTCTTTACAACTTTGTTGGTTCTACGTCTCCGATAAACTGGAAATCCACTATCGTCAAAGAAGGTATGTCCATTATACCTGTAAAAAACAGAGTACATATTTATCATAAATTTGTATGGTGTTTAAAAGTTACATTATATCTGATTTGCAAGAAGTTATGTTCTGAATATGGTACCTCTTCGGAAAATGTCTATGACATTTCCCTTTAACCATGCATGGAGAGTAAGTGCGATCTTTTCCACATGGACCGTGTACCATATAATTCAAAACTGAATTATATCCTTCTGGATCTCTGTCTTTATCTGGTATTTCAGCTGAGACCAAATCATCAATCTTTTCAATTGTATTTGGTCTATCATTTGGATGTAACCATATTAACATATGTACATGTGGCAGACCACGCTTCTGAAACTCAATCACATGCATCACTGTTTAATCAAATCAAATAAAAAAAAGAATCAATAATTGTGTACTGTTAACTTTCAATAAATAAAACGTCAATTGATGTTAAATACCTCCTATACATCTCCCGAAATAATTTTTTTTTTTTGATCAAGTCAATCAGCTGGTCAAGTTTTAGCTTGAAAACTCTTGACACTATATCGGGAGCATCAACAACATCAACATTGGCCAACAACTGGATCATGGTTTTAATTTCAGGCCACTTCGTATTACACGTCATGGTGAGAAATAATGACGGATGTCCAATTGCACGACATATAGCCAAAGAGTCTTTGAAGTACTGTGACATGTAGCGTTGAGATCCAGTAAATGAAGGAAGAATCACTGCTTTACCAACATGAGATGGGTCATTATCACCTTTACGCACAACATCACGTACAGACTGGTAAAGTTCTGCTCGAATGGTAGACTGGTGGGTTGACACCCAATCCAAACGGTACTGTTCAATAGCAGTAAAAGCATCAACGATAAATTGTTGCCACAAACGGCCAGCCAGGTGTAGAGTCAAAGCTGAAATTTCAAAATATAAATTTAACAACATGATATCAAAGATAAATATATTTAATTTGCAGATTATACCTTCAGACGTGCGTATCATGACCTTGTAACAATAGTATTCCCACATAGACACAGTTTGACGTTGCTTGGCATCTGGATCAAAATCATCAAAATTTGTTGTAAATTCCTCGTGTTTTTTGATATTTTTCAAAGGTATGTTTAAGTGAAATCCTTCATTGCCAGCAGGAAAAAGGAGAGGATATTGAAACTGCATGAAATGTGGATCAGTTTCATAAATCCTCTGCAGACCTTCTTGCTTAGAATTGACAACTGTGTCTCGGAAACCACCAGTATCGGAATCATCACTAACAATGAACGCTGCAACCTCATTAGATGGACTGATGTGATTAGGTCTGCCACTGGCAGAATTCGAAGATATTAATACCAATTTGAACTCATCAAGCTCATGATTTTCAAAACGATCTCGTGCCATCCGGAAGGCACGAACTAATTTATTATTCTTATCCAACATTGTCAAAAGTTCTTTTACAATGTCAGGATCCACATTATCAGTATTTCCTCCCAAAGCATGAATTCTATTATCAACCTCATTTTCCGTGTCATATATGTATAATTGACAAAATTTTGGTGATTCTCCGTCAGTGGGGACCAAACTACCCAATAAATGATAATTAGTCCCTTGCATTTTGAAACAATACGGACCTCTGCCTTTGTTGATTCTGTTATCAACCTTTCCACCAGAAGAAGTAAAAGAAAACATGCAATTGTACACCCTTATATTTTGCTTAAATTGTTTAGATTTTTCACCTCCGGATAACAACGAAGCAAGTGGTTCTGGAGGTTGGGGCTCTTTCTCAAGTTGAACTTTTCCATTCTGGCAACATAAGGAGAATGTTGGGTTCTGTTTCTTCGTTGATTTGTTATTACGCTCCTCATTCCACATATGTGCACCACATTCTGCGCACACTTTGTTAGGACCACTAAGATCCATATATTTTGACCAAAGTAGTGGTTGTCCGATATTTGCTTCCATGCCAACATCATCAACAAAATCATGATATTCAACTATAATATGAATGCAACAAATTAATAAGAATTAAATATATATCACCAATCAATTTGGTAGAATATTAGATGCTTACCATCAACATCTGAGTCAGTCTCATAATGAGAATCTTCACCAGCTTCCTCAAAATCAGACATCAAATTCTTTTTTCCAGAAGATGACTCACCATTTTGGAATAATGTGCTATCAGTATCATTATGAACAGTAGACGAAGATGTATTCTGATTGTCTTCAGAATTCTGCATAAATCTGCCATGTTGGAAATTAGTTTCTTGGGATGAGCCTGGTTTGTTGCATGACTGCTTAGCATTCAATTGGACAACAGAATGAGGCAATTGAAAACTAATTGTAGATTTCGTATTACTTTGTTGAATTTTAACACGATTAGAAGGCACTGTAAAAATAAATAAATTAAAATTAGCATCACATTGCACAATTTTGATCAAGAGATTTATAGTGCTAAGTAAGTCAAATTATTTTCCAAATTACCTGAAAATGATCCAATGCCAACATTGTTACTATCAATAATAGCACTTCTTAGCGGAGTTGTGAAATTAACTTCATAAGAGTACAATCATACCAATGAGGTTATATGCAAAATGAAAGTATTGTAAGAATACTAAAAATGAAACAAATGAATACCTGATGGACTTATAAAATGTGGAGACGTGCGTACACTAATGTCCTGAGAATCTTTGTTGTGGAAGACACCATTCATTACATAATTACCTGTAAAACAAATGGATTTCAATTATAAACGATTACAACACACTTAAACAATATACATCTACGTACCACTTATGGAATGGTCTCCAAGGTTTTTGTCGCATATATTTGTCAGTTGAGATGTTGAATTGATTGTACTTCGGTTAAATGTATTAGGATTTAATGATCCCAAAGTTGTTCTACGATCCACTACAAAAAGGTAACATTCGTAAAGATTATAAAAAAAAATCAATTAAATTACTAAAGTACCCAATGATGAAAATAATAACAGCTTTACTACCCATTTCGGTGGTTGTAGGCTTATGTGTCCTATCAATGTTAGGACCGCGAACTCTGTTCTTGGAATCTTTATAAGAAACAAAAAAGAAAATCACATTAGCTCAGTAATAACCAAGATATTTTACGCCTAAAAACAATACTACCTGATGATCTCAAAGCATTGGATGACATTAAAACGGAATCTGATTGAAATCCAGATACATTCGATAAGGTTTTTGATTCTGTTTCAAACATATTCAAGGATATATGTCATACATGTGGATTAAAATGTATGATAAATCATATGTCATAATCCGTAAAGTATGGTAAATCATATGTAACATTGTACCTTTAATTTTATTAACATTCGGACCTCTAACTCTGCGTTTAATTGGAAAAAAAGAAACAAACATAATGTTTATTATACCATCAATCATAAGATGCATTGTGTCATAGACGATTACCTGTTGTTGAAGAAGCCGATCCACTGCTATTACTCATTAAAGTTTTTGTGATTGGATATCCATAATCAACTATATTACATGACAAATCAAAATTGAAATTAACCACTAACATTACTCAAATTCTCTAAGCAAGACAATCTTAATGTGCAGTACACATGAAAGATATAATGTATCCATTTACCTGTGGCTATTTTGGAATAAGGAGACTCTAAACTGATATCTTCATGTGTCACGGCAGATTTGTTTGGATCTACATTTTCAACACCATTCAAAGGGGCACGATTGTTTGTTCCTCCATTAATCGATGAGTTCCTCCTCCCTAAGAATACTCTGTCCACGAACCCTTCGTTTTGAAGCTAACAATGGTATGTCATCAACATCAAATTAGTACACGTCAAAAAAAAATAACAAAAACTGAACACAACAATTGAAAACCTGATTGGGCATTTTCCGGAAATGGTTTTAGTGAAGAAGAATCCATTACTGATTGATACAGTATCAATTGCAAGAAGATAATAAATCATACTCAATAAAATAATAGTCTTGAATCAAGGAAAGATTTGAAAATATTTTCTCACAGTCCCATAAAAGTAAAAAAAACTGAAATTATCATTATCCTGAGAGAAAAGTTCAAATTTGAAAACTGCTTAAATTAAGGAAGATGATATCAACGTAGATATGCTAGTTTGTTATAATAGTATAAATGGGTCATTAAATGGGTAATTTGTTTACCAAATGGGTTAAAAATATGGATAACCCATGGGTAAAAAAAAAACAACTAAAACCAAGTATATTTTGGATGAGTTGGTCAAATTTTTTTACCCATTGGGTAAATTGCTAAACGGGTGAGATCATGCTTTAAGAATATATAGATTGGAGTGGATGTTGTCTTTACTAAGGTTAGCATATTTAACCTCTTGTTGTCACTTTAATTGGTATTTAGCGGCTAATTTGGATTAGTAATGTTTGTACTACATTATTTAAACATTAAACTATAGCAGCAACAACGTTTACAGCAGCAGCAATTGTGGTGAAATTTGCATGCTCTTTTATAACAGCAACATCATTTTTATACTCTAGAGAAACAATAGCAGTTGATTTTTAACTTTATAAATTTTATTTGAAATGACAAGAGCATTTTTCTTGTTTAACCCAACCAACCCGACCCAACCCATCATATCATTAATAGGGTTGGGTTGTATAATTTTATTAGGCTTAATGGGTTATTATTTTCTAAACCCGTTTTAATTGGGTTGGGTCACTAAATGTCTATAACCCGACCAACCCAACCCGTGTGCAGCCCTAGATGAGAAGCTAAAAATGAATAAAAACATTCAAGCTCCATTAGTCAAGCAAATAAGGAAATTGTTGTGAAAGAAAATTATTATGTGATTAGAAAAATAATTTAAAAAAATTGCACATGTTTTCAGCTTGGTTAGACATAAAACTAAGAATTATACTTAAAATATACTAAGATAATGATACCTAGAAATTAGAGTGTTTGTAGATGTTCGGACAAAGGTAGATTAAGCTAACAAATTCAAGGGTATAAAATATATTGAGATGAGTTTCAAAAAAAAAAATAGATTGAGATTAGTATTTTGATTCAACAACTATTGTAACGCTGATGGATATAATAATAATATATAATATATTTGGTACAATAATAATACTATAATATATTTTAGATTAAGATTATTCAGTGAATTAATATCTTGATTTAATAACTAAGTGATTATAATTGGGTATGTCGAGTAATCTAATTTGACGCTGATGATTATAATAATAATATAATATATTTTAGTACAATAATAATATTATAATATATTTTTGATTTATATTTTGTTGAAAAAATAGAATTTTATGTGAGATAGAATTTTTACGTGAGATATTTTTTTTTTATTTTAAAAATAACAATATAGAACTCTACTTGACATATTTTTAGGTGAGATATGATTTTAGGTGTGTAACCAAAAATAAAGGTGTGAACCAAATTTGGTACCATAATAATTTAATATATTTTAGTACAACAATAATATTATAATATATTTTAGGTTAATATTTTTTTTTTAAATCTAGAATTTTTTTAAAAAACAACATAGAACTCTACGTGAGATAGGATTGCAGGGGTGAAACCAAAAGGTGCGAAACAAATTTGGTACCATTAAAAAGGGGTTTCGCTTATTAATAAAGGTTATAGATGTATCAATTCGATGGATGAAATTTAAAGTTTGCCATTAAGTATTCAGATATTACTTTTTAAAGCAATTTTTTGAGGAAAAATACGACTTTTTTTAAAAAAAAGTAAAGATTTATAACCTTTTTTAAGAACAATTGTGATACATAGCCCACATATTATTACAAATTTAAACTTCATTCGCCAAAATGTCATGTGGAGTGATATTTTTTTTTTGTTATTTCAACTGTACCGCATTTTACCAAAAAAATAATCCAAAATACAATAATTTGAAGGACTGAAAAATTGTATAATTTTTTTTTGTTATTTCAACTGTACAGCATTTTACAAAATAAAAAAATAAATCCAAGTACAATAATTTAAAGGACTAATAAATTATATAATTTTTTTGGTCCAACGCAGTAAATTTTTTACAACAATTTTTGTCCCAACTTGTTGAGAAAAAATCCTTATAATTTTGGTTTTGTTTTAGAAAAGAAGCTGTAATAACTGTCCCCAAAACCTTAAACCCAGAAAGAAAGAATGGTAGTAATGGAAAAAAGATTCACTGTTATTCATACAGTCGCCACCGCCGGTGTATTCTCCGCCGTTTCTTTCTGGTAATTTTATCTCTATCTATTCTTCTTTGTTATTACCTAGGGTTCCTTTTTGTGCTCACCTAATTATATGTTTCTTGATGTGTGTGTTTTCAGGTATGGATTCATGTTTGGGAGAGAGTCTGCTCGTAAAGAGCTCGGTGATTTAATCGATTCGCTTCGCCGCAATGATCCCACTTCCTCCTCTTCCCCACATTCATAATTTGTTAGGTAAAGTTTCCTCCTTACCTACTTTTACTTGCCCCTAGTTACCTTGTTTTGTGTGAAAAAATTAATAAAAGAAAGCATGCTATACATTGTGCCCAAAATATTTGAATTGAGCTTGTAAACGCCTTAAGTATGTTAGGAGTTGGGTAACTTTTTATCGTTGGAGCTCGTTCTGGACTTCCAATTCTAACAACCCCAAAATATTTAATTTGGACACTAAGTTTGAAAATAGGCCTAAGATGCCTTACAGTTTTAGAAGTAGTGACTTCGATATAAGTTGAATCTTAGGGATGAAGATAATGCTACTGCTTTGTATTTTAACCTTGAATTTCCGGCTAAGGTATATCTTTGGTACAAGGGATGGGCATCGGGTCACTTCGGGGCCGGGGTCGGGGAGTGCTATCCCCACCCCCAATCCCCGAACCCCCTGTACTTGATCCGGTGCTCACCACCCAGGGCCCCGAACGGGAATTATTTTGTTCCCCGATCCCCTCCCCGAACGGGGAACTACGAGGATCCTCACGGGGAATCAGGGATTTTTATTTTTGTTTTAAATAAAAATTTATATATTTTATAATGCATTTTATGAAAAATTTAATTGATAAATCATAATGTGTAATATATATCTTAAATCTAATAATAGATTTAAAATAATTATTTGAATTAACAATTATTTAAAACAAGAGATAAAGATGAAATTGAAATTATTGTAAGTAAATTATATTCTACTACGAAAATTTTGAATAGAAAAAATGGATTAAAAAATTTAAATATAAAAATAAATATATTTTACATTTGTTTATATATTAATTTAGTTAATATACATATAAAAATATATTAATTTCATAAAATATGTAAATCGGGGAACGGGGAACGGGGACCAGAGAACGGGGCAGGGATACCCTAATCCCCGCCCCCGCCCCGATCCCCGAATCCCGAATTTTTTCTATATTTCTCCTCATTCCCCGCTTCGAACCCGAATTTTTTTCTAAATTCCCAACCCAAACTGTCAATTTTGACAATTATAATGGATAGAGGAATGACTAATAGAGTGATTCAATAGTGTTTTTATTTTGTGCTATATTTTAACTAGAGTGGGGTAAAATCTTTGTGACTTGTGTCTGACTGTAAACATTTGATTGCTAGGTGTATGAAATGTTGCAATACTGTGAAGATTTATTTTCGATAAACATTGGCCTGAAAGGATTGTAGTAATGGAGGTGTACGGTTCGTAAAAGGAACCTTGAAGTAAATGGACATATATGTTTCATTATGATTCTGCTATTCAAATTTGTAATAAATTTTACACCAGACGAGAATTTGAAATTTAGAGTCATTTTGTTGCTTAGATCTTATTGCAATGTCGTAGTGTCTTGAAGATAGGGCTGTAATTCGAGCCGAGTTCGAACTTTTTATAGTCGAGCCCGAGCTTTATTTTGCGGAGTCGAGCCGAGCCTGAAAAGGGTGTTCCAGTTCAGCTCGTGAATTAACCGAGTCGAACTCGAGCCGCTCGCGAGTTTTCGAGCTTAATGAGCTTTTTGATGAGCTTTCGAGCTAAACGAGTTTTTAACAAGTTTTAGAGCTATCGGGTTCTTATCGAGTTTGTCGAACTTATCGAGCCTACCGAGCTTTTTACTTTATTTTCAGAAAAATTATTCTATTTTTTTCCCTATTTAAAATAACAAATAAAATTTGAAAATAACAATGTATTATATTCAAATAATCTAAAAACAAATTTTCCTCGGCACATTCAAATAATCGAATATGATTTGGTTGCACACTTGTACGTGTCACTTAATGAATTAATGTAATGTGAATTGTTAATAGGTTAAATGGCTTAATCATAATTAAACTCACTCTCAACTTGCAACTGGATCATTGTACTCAAAAAGCTAGCAGTCGACTAACTGATTTAATTTAAACTTGCAATCAGATCATTACACTGAAACAAAATTGCACAGCCGTTAAATTATGTTGACTTTTAACGGAGGGACGTTAAAATTGTACACGTAGACTGCCAGGTTGGTTTTTTACCCGATAACCCAACAAGCCTGACCCGAACTATTAAACACTTTTACACAACAAATTAAACCCCCAAATTAGAACACATCCATATCAATCATCTAAACTAACGACATAAACACTGGGCACAAGATTCGAACAATGGGCACAAGTTAATGATTCTTCATTGAATTACAGTTCAATTACAAATATATAAAAACCAAATGACAAAACAAGCCATTGCAAACAAATTTGACAATTTCTTTCATTTTCCAAGTTCAGTCTCCTTCGACAAAACCTCCATTGTTTCCTTGTTCTTCCTTTCGGCGACTGATAATTGCTCCTTCAACAACATATTCTCTTTATCTGCAATGCTCAAATCGTCGCTCAAACTAAGAATTTCATCACATTTGTAACTTAGCTTCAACTTCAAATCTTCAATGACCTCTCTTGCTCTCTCTGTGTATTGGGGTTCAGCCCACTCAAAAAAATTGCATTTCAATTGTGGATCCTAAAACAAATACGATTTTAGAAATTAAGAGATAATAATATCAAGAACTTAAGTTTTATTTAAGCAAATCACACCTTGTATCTACTACACCCATAGAACCTTCTTCCTGGATCCCGTGTTCCATCTTTCCGAACCTCCCAACATGGAGCTATAATCCCGCATTTATATTTCACTCCCCTTTCGACAAATTTTCTGTAAGAGTTGCTCTTAGTCGAACTCGATGAACTCATCTATCTCAATCAATATAGGAAGGGTTGTAAATTAATTGATGAACTCGATGTATCTAATTGATCTATTATAATTGTATCTATACAGGGTGGTTTTGATATGGGTCGGGTATAAGATGTTTATGGAACTGGATAGTTTAGTTCGGATCAGAGATAACACGTCAGCGCGCCACATCAGCTTTCCGTTACTCCCGTTAAAAGAGTTGACGGCGGTTACCTGATTGCAAGTTTAAATTACTTAAGTTAGTTGACTGCAAGCTTTTTGAGTACAATGACCCGGTTGCAAGTTGAGAGTGAGTTTAATTATGATTAAGCCATTTAACCCATTGTTAATAGTATGTTAGTATTGATAGTTAACTTTTCAAATCATCTAAATAAGTTGATCTCTTCTCGTTTGTTCATATTTCATTATTTGTGTCGATATTGTTATAAATGATATATCTTAAATATATTATTACAATAATAATATGTGAATCTTGTTACCTTTGTTCGGGGCATAAATTTTTATTTAATTACTTTTCTAAAACAAATGTACATATACATAATATACACTAACTCTTTCGTAATTACATAAATTATATTTTTAATTAAATAAAAATATAATAAACTACGATACTACGACTTTACTGTATTGATGACTTGGTCTACTTTAGACTAGAGTATTAAACTTATAGTATATTATTGTAAAATTGGAAATTGATCCTAATTGAATGATATATCCATTAAGAATTTAAAAAATACAGTTGTGCTTTTTAATAATTTGATAATTATAAAAAATAAATAAAACAACAATATTATATAGGTAAATAGTAAATAGTAAGGAGAATGAAATAAGTACATCAAATCTCTATGTCTTTATATTATTTCACCTCTAAAGAAGAATGAAAAAACAGTTTTAAGGATTATCTTAATCTTTAAATTACACTGATGTAGTTCGAGCAGTAGCATTAACATGATTTATGTGCATCTTGCAAAAGTCATCTCAAGTTATTAGTAAATATAATAACATCTTACATACATAATATATGAAAATAATATCAAGTTATTAATAAAAACATAAAAAACATAAAAAAATATAAATAAAATTAATGTTATAGGTGTCTAAGTGATAATATGTATAAAAATTTTATGCTACAAATGTTTTTTTATTAAATAACATTACAAATATTAAAAAAAAATAATAAATAATTATAAAAATATAATCGAGTTCGAGCTCGAGCAAAGCCGAGCCGAGTTCGAGTTCGATCTAATTGAGCCGAGCTGGAGTCGAGCTCACAAAAACTTGGCTCTGCTCGAGTTTTTAATCGAGCTCAAAAGTTTGTTCGAGCTCGAGTTCGATAAAGTTTTCGAGCCGAGCTAATCGAGCCGAGCCCGACCGAGCTCAAAAAAGCTCGGCTCAAATTACAGCCATACTTGAAGATAAGTATAAGATATGTAAATGTATTTGATTGTTTTCTCTCGGTAATTGTAATTTTCAGTTGTTGGAATATTTGGCATTGACTAACATAGAGGAGCAGGAGGATGAATGCCCTAAGCATTCTTTTCTAGTGCTACTTATTCTTCTTCTTCTAATAAAAAACCCCTAAGAATTCATATACCAAGTTAGGAATATAGAAGTCACCGATGCTCAAGATGTATAAGGCATACAATATAGGTTTATTAACATTCTAAGTCGAAGAAATCTAAAGTGCAATTATCAGTAAGAGTGAGGCACTTTGCACATCTGTATTATTCTACAAGTATAATAATTTTCGTACTTTCATGGGTAAAAAGTCCCCAAACATGTTTTTCATCTTAACACTATGAGCAGGATGAACACAGTATCTTTTGGAATAAGATATGTTTCCTGTCATGAAGTGTTCAGAGCTCTCCTAATTATACATTTTTAAATATATACCACAACACCACATACAATCCATAATGAAATATATGCTTCATATGTTTCGTCACGGATATTGATCCAGTACACTACACTATGCATCATCGTACATGAATATACTTGTATTTTCACACAAGTGCAGCTTCCTTGCTTTGCACAGCCTTCTCACTGATAAACTGCACATAGAGATCTGTCTTGCGTGTGTCAATTTCTGGCAATCTTGTGTCCCGACCACCATCTTGCATGCTCTTCACAAATTCCACCAAATGTCGCCAATTATCTGCTTCAAACAAGCTCTTATTCAACCTCAAATAGGTAAATGCACTCAACGCATTTCCAGAATCTGATCTACTTGTTGCTAGAACTTGTGCAAATGCTCCTCCGTCGTACCTCTCCAGTGCATTCTCTCCAGCAAGTTCTGTTCCTGCAGATTTAGTTGCCATCTTTACTTGGCGTACTAAGCCTTCAGGGGAGCAATTTGCATGCTCTGGCTGTTCTCCATCTCTCATCTCCATGCATGTAAAGTTTAATACAACTCCATGGTTACTCAGCATTCGTGCTAGTGGAAGGTAACCATCATGATTTCTTGTATTATAGTAGCCTGCTGTTAGTTCTGCTGCATGAGATCTTGTTGTGTAGTGCCAGTGAATTCCGGCTATTTTTGCAGATAGTGTAGCTCCAGTCCCTTGGAATACTCCTCGGGCAGCTGATAGAATTTTATCACCATGCTCAATAAGCTTTCCTGAATACCATTCAAGGAAGAATTCCCCGTATTTGCTGTTCCATGTTCCATCTTTCCTGAAGAAGTCGGTATCTTCAGGATATTGGTTGTAGTGCCCAGCATCATGAGGTCCACCTTTTCCCCAGTCTTTATTTCCTGCTGCCTCTGCTGATGCTTCTAGTGAAGCCCTCATGTACTGTTTGAACATAAAATCATATCTTTAGAATTTGAATAGGTGATACAAACTTTGATTGAAATATATGGGTTCTACTTCAACCTTGGAAAATATTAAAATTCATTTAGATAGTCTTAGATGTATTCTATTGTATATATTGATTGCAAATATATTACCTTATCATAGCATTGGAATTCTCCTATTCCAGGAAAGTTCCATGTTCCATTGCTCTCTGGGTAAGCTGGATATCTAAGCTCTCCACATGGACCCATTCCTATCTGAATTTCCTGTATGACATTTCCAAGATAATTCTGAAACCTTTCACGAAAGCTCCTCATGTAGTCAGAGTAGACTTGAATCGGTGTTCGTCCTCTAAGCACTGGTAGTGAATCACAACCTAATGAGATATACTCTGGATTCCTCCTCCCCGACATGTCAGTGTAGACAAGATCAGGATTCATGCTTATTTCTTCAAGCACCCATGGGGGTAAAGGAATGCTGAAATTTAAACAAATTGAAATTTAAATCTAATACTCTAGTATGCTAGCTGGTTGTTACCAAATAGATCGAATATCATGCCAACAGATAATATGTATTTTAGGCTTTTAGCCTTCCTTGTCAATCATGCATACTTGTTTGTGTGTATAGGGGAAACTATATGAATAATAGTAGTACCTGCAAGAGTCGCCAACGTTCCCTCCACACTGGTGAAAAGACATAACAACTTGGATCTTCAAGCCATTCCGTTGAACCAAATTCACAAGCTCAGCATAACCTTCCCAGTTGTATTGCGAAGGTCCGTCTTTTTCTACCAAGCCCCACCAAGCATCAACCATTACACCTTCTGCTCCTGCAATTTTCAAGGCCTTTAAACTTACATCCATCGCCCTGGACTTGTTCAGGGTTCCCCCGGGACGGATTGTGTCAAGTGGTAGCATCACAAAAACTGGCACCCTTGACTCTGTTTTGGTATGTGGCCGAGATGACCTGTGAAACTTATCTGCTTGCTGATCATTTCTTCCCATTTCAAGGGGTGAGATCCTCTCAGGAAAGTGTTGGCTGGAATCTTGCATGGAATTTCTTGCCCGGAGACTGCATGTTGGCTTCATTTGTGCAAAGCAAACCATGGCGGATGAGGACTCATAAGAATGTTTTGTATTTTTAATATATTTTAAATTAATAAAAGAAGTAGAAGAACTTAACGCCATCTAGGAGTTCCTCTTCTCAGCTTTTTTGTTTTAGAGTGAAAGTTGTAAGGTTGTTGGAAGGGATAAGTGAGATGTGGGAATGAATGAATGAGAATGAGAATATGTGATGAGGTTTATTTATAGAAAAAGTTTTTAAATGTTGTTTGAGTAATGAACTTTGGTGGACTTTTACTTTAATAAGTAAAAAGTGCAAATTTCATAGTCGACTAACGTGTTAAATTATTTATTTATTTATTTACTTTAATTGCTGGCTCAATTCCCTAGCAACTAAAGTTTATAATTAAAACCAAATCAGATGAGTAACATCCGACGAGTCCCTCTCAAACTCAAAATTAAGTTTGAGGAACGGTAAGTACATGGTAAGCAGATGTCGAGTCCTCATATTTTTTCACAACATTTGTCAATGGTCCCTTATAAAACACCAACTAGGGGTGAACATGGGTCACTCAGCCCGCAAAAACCGACTCAACCCGACCTTTATTTGAGCCGAACAATCTGAACTATTCAAAATCGAAAGGCATATGGGTGAAATTTTTACCAAACCGAATAAGTTGGGTTGGGTTAGAGTTTGATAAATATAAACCCTTATCCAACCCGACCCAACCCGTTAGAATACTTACACATATATTTTTGGTATTTTATGGACACATTTATAGTGATTCATCTTCAAAGAATTGTTTGTTGATATATATATATATATAAATTATATTATAACAATTATATTTTTGTTTGATACCATCTGAGGTCCTGCTTTGTGCTTGTAAAATAGTCTGTATGAAAGATCATATCTTTCATGTGTTATATCATAGTGACATTTGAGGTTTAACATGCAACACTACTAAAATAAATACAGTTGTAATAATAACTAACCATTCCAGAGCTTTTATAACCATTCTATATTCATGCCTTGGTTTGATAAGTTTTGTATGAGAGATCAGTAACTTAATACTCTATTACTAGCATTAATTGTAACTCAGCATTTAGTCCAAATTAGTGCCTTAGTGATCATTTATCAGATTAGTAGTAATATACAATAATCCTGAAATCATCATTCACTCTCACATATCATTCATATGTATAAAATAAAGATCAACTATAAATAGCAAATTATTGAATATTTATTAAGAGAATTATAATGTTTCTCAACCCGATCAACCCAACCCAACCCGAATCAAACTGATATATAATTAGTAGGGTTGGGTTACGTATATATTTTTCGATACATGGATTTGAATTTTGTAAACCCGACCAACCCGACCCATGTGCACCCTAACATCAAGAGAAGCACCCTAATAATTTCTCTTGAAGCTTGTGGCTTAAGTTGAATTGAAACACGTTTAAGCTTCTGATTTCACTCAGCCCTGGATGTAAATTTGTGTCTACTTACAACCATTAAAAAAATTGTCAATTTAGTCCGACTCCAATGGTAAATAATATTGTCACCGTAAAAGAACCACAGTAGAAGTTTTATACAACTTCAATAAATAAGTTACTCTACACTTAATGAACCAATAATATTTCAATATTTTTTCAGTTCTATAATTTACTTTTAATTTTTATTAATTAATCGATTTCAAGATTATCATGTTTACAAGGTAAATGCATACAAATTTATGAAATGATTCGTTGTTTCCGGTTCAAAAGATCTACTAGGAAAGTAGCAGATGTGTGAAAATATATACTAAATATCTCTGTATTATTAGGCAGATATTTCTCTACTTTAGACCCCAAGTCTACAGCCAGTGCAGCGTTTTTCTTACACTCCCACCAGGTCGGAACCAACTACCTATACCATAAATTAATATCCACACGAATATAATATACTAATCGCATCCATTCAGCAATATAGGTCGACCCTAAACTACAATTTGAAAAAAAAACTTATAATTTATTATTTTAAACTTATGTACAAATTTTAGGGACAAAAAAGATGATTATAAAATATAACATAATTATCTCTACTATATTATTAAAGTCGAAATATTGAAAATTTTGGTTTCGGTTTTCGGTTTTTGGTTTTTGGTTTTCGGTCATTTATTCTATTTAATAAATAATAAAATAATATAAAAATAGTAACTAAATGATTGCCTTTTAAAATTAAAACATTTTTTCCTAACAAAATCTATTACTTCCAAAAATATTATGGGCAATAATCTTTAAATCAAAATATATTACCTTTTATAATTGTTCTCACTAAAATCTCTATTTTCCAAAAATATTAGGTGTAACCGTTACTTATTTATTTTAAAACTTATTTTAATGCTTTTAATTATTTAAAAAAAACTTACCTATTTTAACATGACATATTTTTTTAACAAATACAATTAATATAATTAAACACTTCTAAAAATCACGGGCAGTTAATTTTTTAAATTAAAATATGTTAGTTTTTTTATTTGTCCTTATTATTTGTTTTTTATAAATAAAACACTTTTTTCTAATAAAAATATACTCATTTTCCAAAAATATCATGGGCAATTACCTTTAAATTAAAATATATTACATTTTATATTTGCTCTCGCTAAAATATCTGTTTTCCGAAAATATCATGTGCAACCCTTACTTATTTATTTTAATATATATTTTAATGTTTTTAATTATTTAAAAAAGCTTACCTATTTTAACACGCCAACATATTTTTAAAAAAATATAATTAATATAATTAAAACACTTCTATAAATATCACTGTTGTGGATAAAAAAACGTGCTTATATATTAATTGCTAGGATTTATGAGTTTTCGAGCTTTAATGGCTGCACTTGTGTTTCGAGACTAAATCGGTTCTCACAAGATGCCTACGTATCTCAATCGGTGCTGAGAATCAAGCCAAAGATGTAGTTCTTGGTGTTGCTCTCGGGACTATGGCGGCAGGGGCACACCAAGGACGTAGTGACTTGTATATCCTTATTCGAGGATGAAGTCTAAAACGTTGTAGATGACATATGGAGCTGTGCCCAAAACATAGTGGACGACGTATGGAGCTATGTCCAAAAACGTAGTTCTATTGTGAAGGAGCAGGGTCCTTATATAGGCGTCTAGAGCCTCGTATTTAGAGTATGTTTAGGAGTCTTAGCGAATAAGTTTCCTTTTTGATAATGGATAAACATTGTATTTCTTGATGGACAAGTCTTTTCCTTGTTGATAAGGACTGTGACTCATTATTTCCTTTAATTGGGATTCTGGTTCCTTCTTTGAAGAATTTACCATATTTTGAATTCTTTTCATGAGTTGTATATTTTTCCTATTTATTAATTACGAAATTAATAAATAATTAGGGTTTCGGACCTTGTTTAATGGGCCGTATTCTTGGACCAATCCGGGTCTAATTAATAAATCATTAATTGCGCATCTATGGTTATTTTTCAGCCCATATCATTTGCCCCCCAACTTCTATGATAATGCACTAGGATTTCATAGAAGTTATACCGGTCTTTTTCGAGACTTGGGATCTTTTTATCCCTTACCTGGGACTTACTACCCTTTTTTGGGATTTTAATATACACTAGTATTTCATGAGTATCGTCTTGGTGTAAAGTGTGGAGCGACCTACACATTTACGACGATTTTGCCTTATTCGAGGCTAGCTTGACATTTGCCTAAGCCTTTTATGTCTTATACCGTCTTGTTTTGGCTTCAAGCCATTCATTGAGCATATCGAATGATGGGGTTTGGACTGAATGTCTTAGGTTTCTGGGGTTTCAACCCTTCACCCTTACGAGTTCTTACTAATGGCTGCACTCGTAGTGATTCATTCTCAAGTCTACCATATCAAACTTCTCATGAGCTTGAAATTTTCGCTAATTAGCAATAGGCATCTTAGGCTTTCTTTTGTATGTTTATTAGCAACATTCACCCTTCGGGGTTCGTTGTATTCAACTCTATTTGTGCAGTTGACATGCATATTTGTATGCTTTCCTTTGCATTCATTTGTAGTTTATAATTAAAATATTTTTTTGTCTAACAAGATCTACTCTTTTTTCAAAAATATCATGGCAATCAATATACTTATATAAAGGAGAAGACGGGGGCGGTGAGGTGGCGCCTCTAGAATCGCTCCGTTCTATTTTTCTAATTTTCTCAATTTTTCATTATTTTTAATTTTAATAATTACAATTTCCTTTATTACAACTTCCTTTATTATTTTCGATTTTGTAGGAAGGAAATTGAAAATTACACTTTTATTATTTTCATACTTGATAGAACTTTCTTTTATTATTTTCAAACTTAATAGAACTTTATTTGATTTAGAAAATTACAACTTCCTTATTATTTTCGAATTTGTAGAACTTGATAGAACTTTCTTTGATTAAGAAAATCACAACTTCCTTATTATTTTCGAATTTGTAGACTTGATAGAACTTTATTTGATTTAGAAAATTACAACTTCCTTATTATTTTCGAAAATTTGTAGAAATTAATAGAACTTTCTTTGATTTAAAAAAATTACAACTTCCTTATTATTTTCGAATTTGTAGGACTTGATAGAACTTTCTTTGATTTAAAAAATTTGCTTATTATTAATAGAATTTATTATTATATAAAGGAGAAGACGAGGGCGGTGATGTGGCGCCTCTCAAATCGCTTCGATCTATTTTTCTAATTTTCTCAAATTTTTGAATAATTAATGTTAAAGATTCGAAAATATCTCAATTGACTTTAAAATCTTTACTATTGGAGGAAACTAAATATACAATTATAATATTCTTGCATTCAAAATCTTTATTAATGGAGGAAACTAAATATACAATTATAATATTTTTGCCTTTAAAATCTTTACTAATGGAAGAAACTAAATTTACAATTTTAATAGTCTCCTAAATTATTTTATTATTAAATATCTTAATTGCCTTTTAAATTTTTACTGATGGAGTAAAGTAAATATATAATTTTAATATTATTGTCTTTATGATATTAGATAAATTCTCAATTTCCTTTTTACTATTTTCTATCGAAGGAAACTAAATATAGTATGTTAATATTCTGCTAAACGTCCTCTACTGATCCAATCAATCAATATAATTATATAAAGGAGAAGACGATGGCGGTGATTTTAATATTCTTGTATTTATAAAATTAGATAAATTCATAATTTCCTTTTTACTATTTTCTAACGGAGGAAACTAAATATAGTATGTTAATATTCTCATAAACGCCCTCTACTGATCCAATCATATACTTATATAAAGGAGAAGACGAGAGCGGTGATGTGGCGTCTCTCAAATCGTGTCGATCTATACTTATATAAATATAATTTTCAAATTAGTTACCTAATTGAGTCATTTTTGAAATGAGGGACTAATTTGATACATTTGAACCAAATGAGTGATGAATTTGATAATTATCATTTTCTTTAATACTATCTTTCAAGTAAGGAAGTTAAATATGTTATCTTCTGTGAAAAATGATTTGTTTGACTGTCAATAAAAAAAACTTCAAATAGAGGAAACTAAGTATACTATATTAATATTCTCCTAAACTTAGTCCATAGGTCCAATTTATTTACTAATTTTTATTTAATATCTTTTAATCGAGCGAGGAAAATAATAAAGAAAACGGATTGTGAGGTGTTAGACGATTTGAGTAGAAAATATTTAAATTGGCTTTTAAATATTTAGTAATGGAAATATTAATTAACTTATATTCTCCTAAACTTTCTTCTTAAGTCAAATTACTATCTTAATATTGTCCTAAAATTTATCTTCAAGTCAAATTATCATGTTGATATTTTCTTAAACTTTCTTTTGAACTTAAAGTTACCATTTTAATATTCTCATATATTTTTTCTTGAATTTCTAAAATTTATCTCGAAATCATATTATCATCTTTACATTATCCTAAAAAAATTATTAGAAATTATGTTCTCATAATTTTAATGTAAAAAACCGAGGTTTAATTTATCTATATGTTTTACATATACATTAAAAATCATTTTTTATTAAATTTTTACTTTCTAATTATGTAGAAGGTAATACTTACAGAAAATACAAGTTTCTATATAATAAAATAAAAGGGATAATTATCAAATTCATCACTCATTTAGTTCAAATGTATCAAATTAGTCACTCATTTCAAAAATGACACAATTTGGTAACTAATTTGAAAATATTTATCAATTTAGTCATTTAAAAATTAAAATTTTATATCAATTTAGTCATTGGCATATGGTATTCTTGATACGAAATTTCAAATTAGTAACTAAATTGAGTCATTTTTGAAATGGATGACTAATTTGATACATTTGAACCAAATGAGTGATGATTTTGATAATTATCCCTAAAATAAAATATAGGAGCCTTATTTTCTTTTCATTTCTTTTCTCGAGTACCTGTATTTTAAACAATAAAAATTAGAATTTTGAAACAGATTTGAATTAAATTTTATGATATAATAAAATTGATTAATAGATGATGTAATTTATTAAGTAATTGGGAGAAAACATGTTTAACGAGAAAGCGATTCATTAGGAGGAACATATTATAGGCTAGAATTTTATATTTATGTATTATGTATTTTTAAATAGAAGTAGAAATATAAAATTTTAGAAAAATAAAGTGATTATACTAATATTTGATATAATATTAAAATAATGAATTATATTAAACAATTGCCTTTTTCTATAATTATTCAAAATTTTGTTAATGAACAACACTAAACGAATAATTTAAAAGAAACCTTAATTTCATGTTTTAAATATAATTTTGTTTAAAAACATTTTTTTTAGAATGACTTTTAGAAAAATTTGGAGAAATTATTATAAAGCCGCTGCGAAGCGCGGTTTAGTAAACTAGTTATCTTTAAATTAAAACATATTACCTTTTATATTTGTTATCACTAAAATCTCTGTTTTTCAAAAATATGAGGTGCAATCCTTACTTAATTATTTTAAACTTATTTTAATATTCGATTTAATAAATAATAAAATAATATAAAAATAGTAACTACCTGATTGCTTTTTATAATTAAAAAAAATTCTAACAAAATCTACTCATTTTCCAAAAATATCATGACAATTACCTTTAAATTAAAATATATTATCTTTCATATTTGTTATCACTAAAATCTTTATTTTCCAAAAATATGAGGTGCAATCCTTACTTATTTATTTAAAAACCTATTTTAATACTCTATTTAATAAATAATAAAACAATATAAAAATAATAACTAGCTGATTGCCTTTTATAGTTAAAACATTTTTTTCTAACAAAATCTACTTTTTTTCCAAAAATATAACAAGCAATTACCTTTAAATTAAAATATCTTACCTTTTATATTTGTTATCACTAAAATTTCTCTTTTCCAAAAATATCAAATGCAACCCATACTTATATATTTTAAAACTTATTTTAATACTTTTAATTATTTAAAAAAACTTACCTATTTTAACAAGTGAACGTATTTTTTTAACAAATGCAATTAATATTACGGGCGGTTATTTGTTTTTAATTAAAACATGTTAGATTTTCTATTTGTCCTTATTTAAAAATTTTACTTATTTTAACATGTCGACGTATTTTTTTTAATATAATTAAAACACTTCTAAAAATATCACAGACAATTACTTTTTTTTAAATTAAGACATGTTAGATTTTCTATCTGTCATTATTACTAATATTATTTTATTATAAAATAATATTAATAATTCTTCATTTATCTTCCTCAACATCCGTATTTTTTTATGTTCCAATTAATATTTAAGTTTCTCATTTTATAATTTATCATGTTAATTTTTACTTTTATTTTAATATTTTTCGTTCATATTAAATTTTTTAGTTTATTATTTTTTAATGTCTGTGCCTTGCACGGGTTATAGGCTAGTATTATTAAAGTCGAAACATTGAAAATTTTGGTTTTCGATTTTCGGTTTTTGGTCTTCAGTCAATTATTCTATTTAATAAATAATAAAATAATATAAAATAGTAACTAAATGATTGCCTTTTAAAATTAAAACACTTTTTTCTAACAAAATATATTACTTCCAAAAATATTATGGGCAATAATCTTTAAATCAAAATATATTACCTTTTATATTTGTTCTCACTAAAATATCTATTTTCCAAAAATATTAGGTGCAACCGTTACTTATTTATTTTAAAACTTATTTTAATACTTTTAATTATTTAAAAAAGCTTACCTATTTTAACATGACGTATTTTTTTAACAAATACAATTAATATAATTAAAACACTTTTAAAATCACGGGCAGTTAATTTTTTAAAATAAAATATGTTAGTTTTTCTATTTGTCCTTATTATTTGTCTTTTATAAATAAAACACTTTTTTCTAATAAAATATACTCATTTTCCAAAAATATCGTGGGCAATTACCTTTAAATTAAAATATATTACATTTTATATTTGTTCTCGCTAAAATCTCTTTTTTCCGAAAATATCAGGTGCAACCCTTACTTATTTATTTTAAAATATATTTTAATGTTTTTAATTATTTAAAAAAGCTTACCTATTTTAACACGCCAACGTATTTTTTAACAAATACAATTAATATAATTAAAACACTTCTATAAATATCACTGTTGTGGATTAAAAAACGTGCTTGTATATTAATTGCTAGGATTTATGAGCTTTCGAGCTGTAATGGCTGCAATTGTGTTTCGAGACTAAATTGGTCCTCACAAGATGCCTACGTATCTCAATCGGTGCTGAGAATCAAGACAAAGACGTAGTTCTTGGTGTTACCATCGGGGCTATGGCGGCAGGGGCACACCAAGGACGTAGTGACTTGTATGTCCTTATACGAGGATGAAGTCTAAAACGTTGTAGATGACGTATGAAGCTGTGTCCAAAACGTAGTGGACGACATATGGAGCTATGTCCAAAAACGTAGTTCTATTGTGAATGAGCAGGGTCCTTATATAGGCGTCTGGAGCCTCGTATTTAGAGTATATTTAGGAGTTTTAGCGAATAAGTCTCCTTTTTGATAATGGATAAACATTGTATTTCTTGATGGACAAGTCTTTTCCTTGTTGATAAGAATTGTGACTCATTATTTCCTTTAATTGGGATTCTGGATCTTTCTTTGAAGAATTTACCATGTTTTGAACTCTTTTCATGAGCTGTATATTTTCCCTATTTATTAATTACGAAATTAATAAATAATTAGGGTTTTGGGCCTTGTTTAATGGGCCGTATTCTTGGACCAATCCGAGTCTAATTAATACATCATTAATTGCGCTTCTAGGGTTATTTTCCAGTCCATATCAATCACGGGCAGTTACTTTTTTTTAATTAAAATATGTTAGATTTTATATTTGTCATTATTATTAATATTATTTTAATGAATAATAAAATAATATTAATAATGACCCATTTGTATTATTTTTTTATTTTTCAATTTATATTTAAGTTTCTCATTTTATAATTTATCATATTGATTTTTATTCTTTATTTAACATTTTTTGATCCCATTAATTTTTTAAAACTTGTCATTTTTAATCTCTTTTTAAAGGCCCGTGCCTTTTTTGTAACAAAATCTATTATTTTCGGTCATTTCTTCTATTTAATAAATAATAAAATAATATAAAAATAGTAAATAGCTGATTGTCTTTTATTATTAAAATACTTTTTGTAACAAAATCTACTCCTTTTCCAAAAATATCACGGAAAATTACCTTTAATTTAAAACATATTACCATTAATAATAAATGATATAAAAATACTAACAAGCTTATTACCTTTTATCATTAAAACACTTTTTTTAACAAAATCTACTCTTTTTCCAAAAATATCACGGGAAATTATCTTGATATTAAAACATATTAACTTTTATAATAAATAATAAAATAATATAAAAATAATAACTAGCTGATTGCCTTTTATCATTAAAACACTTTTTTGTAAAAAAATCTACTCTTTTTCCAAAAATATCACGGGCAATAATTACCTTTAAATTAACATATTACCATTTATATTTTTTTTCACTAAAATCTTTTTTTTCTCGAAAATATCAATGCAACCCTTACTTATTTATTTTAAAACATATTTTAATGCTTTTAATTATTTTAAAAAACTTATCTATTTTAACATGCGAACGTATTTTTTTAACAATTATAATTAATATAATTAAAACACTTCTGAAAATATCATGGGCACTTACTTTTTTTAATTAAACATGTTAACTTTTCTATTTTTCGTTATTATTAATATTATTTTAATAAATAAAAAAATAATATTAATATTGTCTCATTTATCTTCCTCGCCTCATTTGTATTATTTCTATATTTTTTCTATATTATAATTAATATTTAAATTTCTCATTTTATAATTTATCATATTCATTTTTAATTGGCTCGTGCCTTGTTCAAGTTTTCGAGCTATCGGGTTCTTATCAAGTTTGTCAAACTTATCGAGCCTACCGAGCTTTTTACTTAATTTTCAGAAAAATTATTATATTTTTTCCCCTATTTAAAATAACAAATAAAATTTGAAAATGACGTGTTATATTCAAATAATCTAAAAACAAATTTTACATCATAAAAGGCTAGCCTTATGACCTTCATACCTTAACAAGACTTTCTTTAACTTCTTAGAATTGTTCAATTTTATTATAACATTCAGTTTTCGCAATTTACTGTAATTTTCATATTGAAATTGTTAGACCGCACAAACCACACTAAACCACACTGCACCGCACCGCACCGCACCGCATTTATGTGGTGTGGTTTACGCGATTTTTGAGTTACGCGGTGCGGTCGCGATTTAAAATTTTAACCAAACCGCATGCGCGGGTTGGTCCGCGGTTTTAGAGAAAAACAGCACCGCCTACACCGCGAACACTGATGTAGTCAGAGCAGTAACATTAACATGATTTATGTGCATCTTGTAAATAAAATTAATGTTATAGGTGTCTAAGTGATAATATGTATAAAAATTTTATGCTACAAATGTTTTTTTTATTAAATAACATTACAAATAATAATAATAAATAATAAATAATATAAAAATATAATCGAATTCGAGCTCGAGCAAAGCCGAGCAGAGTTCGAGTTCGAGCTAATTGAGTCGAACTGGAGTCGAGCTCACAAAAACTCAGCTCTGCTCGAGTTTTTAATCAAGCTCAAAAGTTTGTTCGAGCTCGAGCTCGATAAAGTTTTTGAGCCGAGCCGACCGAGCTCAAAAAAGCTCGGCTCAAATTACAGTCCTACTTCAAGATAAGTATAAGATATGTAAATGTATTTGATTGTTTTCTTTCGGTAATTGTAATTTTCAGTTGTTAGCATATTTGACATTGACTAAGAGCATCTCCAACCCCATTGAACTGTTAGCAAAAAGATCCGTGGCAACTTAATAGTACATATTATACATAATCAGATCAAAATAGACCTCTCCAACCATCCATTCCCCTCGGCAATAATAATAGCCAACCATGATTTATTGGCCAAAGGCAAAGCACTACAGATCTGTAGTGATAGCCACGTAAGCGTGTAATCTCTCTGCATCGGACAACAATTGTTGATGAGGTTTGTCATTTCTTTTTCCGGCAACTATCAGTTGAGCTGGGGTGATATATTGCTATTAACTAAATGTACACGAAAAAATACAAAGACCATTAAACATGCAACAAAATGAATTTAAGTTATAATCTACTTTTTAATTAAGAAAATACAATTTTACTTGATTTTAATAGAATTATTATACAGTAATTCTAAAAATACATGAGTACATTATAAGATCAATTAGTATCAATATTAATATATTAAATTTAGAAAAGACATAGTTTAAAAGAATAAAATACCATTTTCAAAATATAGCTAACCAATATAGTCAATCCTATTGGAGGACAACGCTTTACAGATTCAACAAATTATAACCAACCATTATTTTATATTATTTGAGCCAACCATTTTAACTAACGCTAAGCATTCTTTTCTACTGCTACTTATTCTTCTTCTTCTAATAAAAAACCCCTAAGCATTCATATACCAAGTTAGGAATATAGAAGTAACCTCTGCTCAAGATGTAAAAGGCATACAGTATAGGTTTATTAACATTCTAAGTCGAAGAAATCTAAAGTGCAATTATCAGTAAGAGTGAGGCACTTTGCACATCTGTATTATTATTCTACAAGGATAATAATTTTCGTACTTTCATGGGTAAAAAGTCCCCAAACATGTTTTTCATCTTAACACTATGAGCAGGATGAACACAGCATCTTTTGGAATAAGATATGTTTCCTGTCATGAAGTGTTCAGAGCTCTCCTAATTATACATTTTTAAATATATACCACAACACCACATACAATCCATAATGAAATATATGCTTCATATGTTTCGTCACGGATATTGATCCAGTACACTACACTATGCATCATCGTACATGAATATACTTGTATTTTCACACAAGTGCAGCTTCCTTGCTTTGCACAGCCTTCTCACTGATAAACCGCACATAGAGATCTGTCTTGCGTGTGTCAATTTCTGGCAATCTTGTGTCCCGACCACCATCTTGCATGCTCTTCACAAATTCCACCAAATGTCGCCAATTATCTGCTTCAAACAAGCTCTTATTCAACCTCAAATAGGTAAATGCACTCAACGCATTTCCAGAATCTGATCTACTTGTTGCTAGAACTTGTGCAAATGCTCCTCCGTCGTACCTCTCCAGTGCATTCTCTCCAGCAAGTTCTGTTCCTGCAGATTTAGTTGCCATCTTTACTTGGCGTACTAAGCCTTCAGGGGAGCAATTTGCATGCTCTGGCTGTTCTCCATCTCTCATCTCCATGCATGTAAAGTTTAATACAACTCCATGGTTACTCAGCATTCGTGCTAGTGGAAGGTAACCATCATGATTTCTTGTATTATAGTAGCCTGCTGTTAGTTCTGCTGCATGAGATCTTGTTGTGTAGTGCCAGTGAATTCCGGCTATTTTTGCAGATAGTGTAGCTCCAGTCCCTTGGAATACTCCTCGGGCAGCTGATAGAATTTTATCACCATGCTCAATAAGCTTTCCTGAATACCATTCAAGGAAGAATTCCCCGTATTTGCTGTTCCATGTTCCATCTTTCCTGAAGAAGTCGGTATCTTCAGGATATTGGTTGTAGTGCCCAGCATCATGAGGTCCACCTTTTCCCCAGTCTTTATTTCCTGCTGCCTCTGCTGATGCTTCTAGTGAAGCCCTCATGTACTGTTTGAACATAAAATCATATCTTTAGAATTTGAATAGGTGATACAAACTTTGATTGAAATATATGGGTTCTACTTCAACCTTGGAAAATATTAAAATTCATTTAGATAGTCTTAGATGTATTCTATTGTATATATTGATTGCAAATATATTACCTTATCATAGCATTGGAATTCTCCTATTCCAGGAAAGTTCCATGTTCCATTGCTCTCTGGGTAAGCTGGATATCTAAGCTCTCCACATGGACCCATTCCTATCTGAATTTCCTGTATGACATTTCCAAGATAATTCTGAAACCTTTCACGAAAGCTCCTCATGTAGTCAGAGTAGACTTGAATCGGTGTTCGTCCTCTAAGCACTGGTAGTGAATCACAACCTAATGAGATATACTCTGGATTCCTCCTCCCCGACATGTCAGTGTAGACAAGATCAGGATTCATGCTTATTTCTTCAAGCACCCATGGGGGTAAAGGAATGCTGAAATTTAAACAAATTGAAATTTAAATCTAATACTCTAGTATGCTAGCTGGTTGTTACCAAATAGATCGAATATCATGCCAACAGATAATATGTATTTTAGGCTTTTAGCCTTCCTTGTCAATCATGCATACTTGTTTGTGTGTATAGGGGAAACTATATGAATAATAGTAGTACCTGCAAGAGTCGCCAACGTTCCCTCCACACTGGTGAAAAGACATAACAACTTGGATCTTCAAGCCATTCCGTTGAACCAAATTCACAAGCTCAGCATAACCTTCCCAGTTGTATTGCGAAGGTCCGTCTTTTTCTACCAAGCCCCACCAAGCATCAACCATTACACCTTCTGCTCCTGCAATTTTCAAGGCCTTTAAACTTACATCCATCGCCCTGGACTTGTTCAGGGTTCCCCCGGGACGGATTGTGTCAAGTGGTAGCATCACAAAAACTGGCACCCTTGACTCTGTTTTGGTATGTGGCCGAGATGACCTGTGAAACTTATCTGCTTGCTGATCATTTCTTCCCATTTCAAGGGGTGAGATCCTCTCAGGAAAGTGTTGGCTGGAATCTTGCATGGAATTTCTTGCCCGGAGACTGCATGTTGGCTTCATTTGTGCAAAGCAAACCATGGCGGATGAGGACTCATAAGAATGTTTTGTATTTTTAATATATTTTAAATTAATAAAAGAAGTAGAAGAACTTAACGCCATCTAGGAGTTCCTCTTCTCAGCTTTTTTGTTTTAGAGTGAAAGTTGTAAGGTTGTTGGAAGGGATAAGTGAGATGTGGGAATGAATGAATGAGAATGAGAATATGTGATGAGGTTTATTTATAGAAAAAGTTTTTAAATGTTGTTTGAGTAAGGAACTTTGGTGGACTTTTACTTTAATAAGTAAAAAGTGCAAATTTCATAGTCGACTAACGTGTTAAATTATTTATTTATTTATTTACTTTAATTGCTGGCTCAATTCCCTAGCAACTAAAGTTTATAATTAAAACCAAATCAGATGAGTAACATCCGACGAGTCCCTCTCAAACTCAAAATTAAGTTTGAGGAACGGTAAGTACATGGTAAGCAGATGTCGAGTCCTCATATTTTTTCACAACATTTGTCAATGGTCCCTTATAAAACACCAAGTAGGGGTGAACATGGGTCACTCAGCCCGCAAAAATCGACCCAACCCGACCTTTATTTGAGCCGAACAACTTGAACTATTCAAAATTGAAAGGCATATGGGTGAAATTTTTACCAAACCGAATAAGTTGGGTTGGGTTAGAGTTTGATAAATGTAAACCCTTATCCAACCCGACCCAACCCGTTAGAATACTTACACATATATTTTTGGTATTTTATGGACATATTTATAGTGATTCATCTTCAAAGAATTGTTTGTTGATATATATATATAACAATTATATTATAACAATTATATTTTTGTTTGATACCAACTGAGGTCCTGCTTTGTGCTTGTAAAATAGTCTGTATGAAAGATCATATCTTTCATGTGTTATATCATAGTAACATTTGAGGTTTAACATGCAACACTACTAAAATAAATACAGTTGTAATAATAACTAACCAATCCAGAGCTTTTATAACCATTCTATATTCATGCCTTGGTTTGATAAGTTTTGTATGAGAGATCAGTAACTTAATACTCTATTACTAGCATTAATTGTAACTGAGCATTTAGTCCAAATTAGTGCCTTAGTGATCATTTATCAGATTAGTAGTAATATACAATAATCCTAAAATCATCATTCACTCTCACATATCATTCATATGTATAAAATAAAAATAAAGATCAACTATAAATAGCAAATTATTGAATATTTATTAAGAGAATTATAATGTTTCTCAACCCAATCAACCCAACCCAACCCGAATCAAACCGATATATAATTAGTAGGGTTGGGTTACGTATATATTTTTCGATACATGGATTTGAATTTTGTAAACCCGGCCAACCCGACCCATGTGCACCCTAACATCAAGGGAAGCACCCTAATAATTTTTCTTGAAGCTTGTGGCTTAAGTTGAATTGAAACACGTTTAAGCTTCTGATTTCACTCAGCCCTGGATGTAAATTTGTGTCTACTTACAACCATTAAAAAAATTGTCAATTTAGTCCGACTCCAATGGTAAATAATATTGTCACCGTAAAAGAACCACAGTAGAAGTTTTATACAACTTCAATAAATAAGTTACTCTACACTTAATGAACCAATAATATTTCAATATTTTTTCAGTTCTATAATTTACTTTTAATTTTTATTAATTAATCGATTTCAAGATTATCATGTTTACAAGGTAAATGCATACAAATTTATGAAATGATTCGTTGTTTCCGGTTCAAAAGATCTACTAGGAAAGTAGCAGATGTGTGAAAATATATACTAAATATCTCTGTATTATTAGGCAGATATTTCTCTACTTTAGACCCCAAGTCTACAGCCAGTGCAGCGTTTTTCTTACACTCCCACCAGGTCGGAACCAACTACCTATACCATAAATTAATATCCACACGAATATAATATACTAATCGCATCCATTCAGCAATATAGGTCGACCCTAAACTACAATTTGAAAAAAAAAACTTATAATTTATTATTTTAAACTTATGTACAAATTTTAGGGACAAAAAAGATGATTATAAAATATAACATAATTATCTCTACTATATTATTAAAGTCGAAATATTGAAAATTTTGGTTTCGGTTTTCGGTTTTTGGTTTTCGGTCATTTATTCTATTTAATAAATAATAAAATAATATAAAAATAGTAACTAAATGATTGCCTTTTAAAATTAAAACATTTTTTCCTAACAAAATCTATTACTTCCAAAAATATTATGGGCAATAATCTTTAAATCAAAATATATTACCTTTTATAATTGTTCTCACTAAAATCTCTATTTTCCAAAAATATTAGGTGTAACCGTTACTTATTTATTTTAAAACTTATTTTAATGCTTTTAATTATTTAAAAAAAACTTACCTATTTTAACATGACATATTTTTTTAACAAATACAATTAATATAATTAAACACTTCTAAAAATCACGGGCAGTTAATTTTTTAAATTAAAATATGTTAGTTTTTTTATTTGTCCTTATTATTTGTTTTTTATAAATAAAACACTTTTTTCTAATAAAAATATACTCATTTTCCAAAAATATCATGGGCAATTACCTTTAAATTAAAATATATTACATTTTATATTTGCTCTCGCTAAAATATCTGTTTTCCGAAAATATCATGTGCAACCCTTACTTATTTATTTTAATATATATTTTAATGTTTTTAATTATTTAAAAAAGCTTACCTATTTTAACACGCCAACATATTTTTAAAAAAATATAATTAATATAATTAAAACACTTCTATAAATATCACTGTTGTGGATAAAAAAACGTGTTTATATATTAATTGCTAGGATTTATGAGTTTTCGAGCTTTAATGGCTGCACTTGTGTTTCGAGACTAAATCGGTTCTCACAAGATGCCTACGTATCTCAATCGGTGCTGAGAATCAAGCCAAAGATGTAGTTCTTGCTGTTGCCCTCGGGACTATGGCGGCAGGGGCACACCAAGGACGTAGTGACTTGTATGTCCTTATTCGAGGATGAAGTCTAAAACGTTGTAGATGACATATGGAGCTGTGCCCAAAACATAGTGGACGACGTATGGAGCTATGTCCAAAAACGTAGTTCTATTGTGAAGGAGCAGGGTCCTTATATAGGCGTCTAGAGCCTCGTATTTAGAGTATGTTTAGGAGTCTTAGCGAATAAGTTTCCTTTTTGATAATGGATAAACATTGTATTTCTTGATGGACAAGTCTTTTCCTTGTTGATAAGGACTGTGACTCATTATTTCCTTTAATTGGGATTCTGGATCCTTCTTTGAAGAATTTACCATATTTTGAATTTTTTTCATGAGTTGTATATTTTTCCTATTTATTAATTACGAAATTAATAAATAATTAGGGTTTCGGGCCTTGTTTAATGGGCCGTATTCTTGGACCAATCCGGGTCTAATTAATAAATCATTAATTGCGCATCTATGGTTATTTTTCAGCCCATATCATTTGCCCCCCAACTTCTATGATAATGCACTAGGATTTCATAGAAGTTATACCGGTCTTTTTCGAGACTTGGGATCTTTTTATCCCTTACCTGGGACTTACTACCCTTTTTTGGGATTTTAATATACACTAGTGTTTCATGAGTATCGTCTTGGTGTAAAGTGTGGAGCGACCTACACATTTACGACGATTTTGCCTTATTCGAGGCTAGCTTGACATTTGCCTAAGCCTTTTATGTCTTATACCGTCTTGTTTTGGCTTCAAGCCATTCATTGAGCATATCGAATGATGGGGTTTGGACTGAATGTCTTAGGTTTCTGGGGTTTCAACCCTTCACCCTTACGAGTTCTTACTAATGGCTGCACTCGTAGTGATTCATTCTCAAGTCTACCATATCAAACTTCTCATGAGCTTGAAATTTTCGCTAATTAGCAATAGGCATCTTAGGCTTTCTTTTGTATGTTTATTAGCAACATTCACCCTTCGGGGTTCGTTGTATTCAACTCTATTTGTGCAGTTGACATGCATATTTGTATGCTTTCCTTTGCATTCATTTGTAGTTTATAATTAAAATATTTTTTTGTCTAACAAGATCTACTCTTTTTTCAAAAATATCATGGCAATCAATATACTTATATAAAGGAGAAGACGGGGGCGGTGAGGTGGCGCCTCTAGAATCGCTCCGTTCTATTTTTCTAATTTTCTCAATTTTTCATTATTTTTAATTTTAATAATTACAATTTCCTTTATTACAACTTCCTTTATTATTTTCGATTTTGTAGGAAGGAAATTGAAAATTACACTTTTATTATTTTCATACTTGATAGAACTTTCTTTTATTATTTTCAAACTTGATAGAACTTTATTTGATTTAGAAAATTACAACTTCCTTATTATTTTCGAATTTGTAGAACTTGATAGAACTTTCTTTGATTAAGAAAATCACAACTTCCTTATTATTTTCGAATTTGTAGACTTGATAGAACTTTATTTGATTTAGAAAATTACAACTTCCTTATTATTTTCGAAAATTTGTAGAAATTAATAGAACTTTCTTTGATTTAAAAAAATTACAACTTCCTTATTATTTTCGAATTTGTAGGACTTGATAGAACTTTCTTTGATTTAAAAAATTTGCTTATTATTAATAGAATTTATTATTATATAAAGGAGAAGACGAGGGCGGTGATGTGGCGCCTCTCAAATCGCTTCGATCTATTTTTCTAATTTTCTCAAATTTTTGAATAATTAATGTTAAAGATTCGAAAATATCTCAATTGACTTTAAAATCTTTACTATTGGAGGAAACTAAATATACAATTATAATATTCTTGCATTCAAAATCTTTATTAATGGAGGAAACTAAATATACAATTATAATATTTTTGCCTTTAAAATCTTTACTAATGGAAGAAACTAAATTTACAATTTTAATAGTCTCCTAAATTATTTTATTATTAAATATCTTAATTGCCTTTTAAATTTTTACTGATGGAGTAAAGTAAATATATAATTTTAATATTATTGTCTTTATGATATTAGATAAATTCTCAATTTCCTTTTTACTATTTTCTATCGAAGGAAACTAAATATAGTATGTTAATATTCTGCTAAACGTCCTCTACTGATCCAATCAATCAATATAATTATATAAAGGAGAAGACGATGGCGGTGATTTTAATATTCTTGTATTTATAAAATTAGATAAATTCATAATTTCCTTTTTACTATTTTCTAACGGAGGAAACTAAATATAGTATGTTAATATTCTCATAAACGCCCTCTACTGATCCAATTATATACTTATATAAAGGAGAAGACGAGAGCGGTGATGTGGCGTCTCTCAAATCGTGTCGATCTATACTTATATAAATATAATTTTCAAATTAGTTACCTAATTGAGTCATTTTTGAAATGAGGGACTAATTTGATACATTTGAACCAAATGAGTGATGAATTTGATAATTATCATTTTCTTTAATACTATCTTTCAAGTAAGGAAGTTAAATATGTTATCTTATGTGAAAAATGATTTGTTTGACTGTCAATAAAAAAAACTTCAAATAGAGGAAACTAAGTATACTATATTAATATTCTCCTAAACTTAGTCCATAGGTCCAATTTATTTACTAATTTTTATTTAATATCTTTTAATCGAGCGAGGAAAATAATAAAGAAAACGGATTGTGAGGTGTTAGACGATTTGAGTAGAAAATATTTAAATTGGCTTTTAAATATTTAGTAATGGAAATATTAATTAACTTATATTCTCCTAAACTTTCTTCTTAAGTCAAATTACTATCTTAATATTGTCCTAAAATTTATCTTCAAGTCAAATTATCATGTTGATATTTTCTTAAACTTTCTTTTGAACTTAAAGTTACCATTTTAATATTCTCATATATTTTTTCTTGAATTTCTAAAATTTATCTCGAAATCATATTATCATCTTTACATTATCCTAAAAAAATTATTAGAAATTATGTTCTCATAATTTTAATGTAAAAAACCGAGGTTTAATTTATCTATATGTTTTACATATACATTAAAAATCATTTTTTATTAAATTTTTACTTTCTAATTATGTAGAAGGTAATACTTACAGAAAATACAAGTTTCTATATAATAAAATAAAAGGGATAATTATCAAATTCATCACTCATTTAGTTCAAATGTATCAAATTAGTCACTCATTTCAAAAATGACACAATTTGGTAACTAATTTGAAAATATTTATCAATTTAGTCATTTAAAAATTAAAATTTTATATCAATTTAGTCATTGGCATATGGTATTCTTGATACGAAATTTCAAATTAGTAACTAAATTGAGTCATTTTTGAAATGGATGACTAATTTGATACATTTGAACCAAATGAGTGATGATTTTGATAATTATCCCTAAAATAAAATATAGGAGCCTTATTTTCTTTTCATTTCTTTTCTCGAGTACCTGTATTTTAAACAATAAAAATTAGAATTTTGAAACAGATTTGAATTAAATTTTATGATATAATAAAATTGATTAATAGATGATGTAATTTATTAAGTAATTGGGAGAAAACATGTTTAACGAGAAAGCGATTCATTAGGAGAAACATATTATAGGCTAGAATTTTATATTTATGTATTATGTATTTTTAAATAGAAGTAGAAATATAAAATTTTAGAAAAATAAAGTGATTAATATACTAATATTTGATATAATATTAAAATAATGAATTATATTAAACAATTGCCTTTTTCTATAATTATTCAAAATTTTGTTAATGAACAACACTAAACGAATAATTTAAAAGAAACCTTAATTTCATGTTTTAAATATAATTTTGTTTAAAAATATTTTTTTTAGAATGACTTTTAGAAAAATTTGGAGAAATTATTATAAAGCCGCTGCGAAGCGCGGTTTAGTAAACTAGTTATCTTTAAATTAAAACATATTACCTTTTATATTTGTTATCACTAAAATCTCTGTTTTTCAAAAATATGAGGTGCAATCCTTACTTAATTATTTTAAACTTATTTTAATATTCGATTTAATAAATAATAAAATAATATAAAAATAGTAACTACCTGATTGCTTTTTATAATTAAAAAAAATTCTAACAAAATCTACTCATTTTCCAAAAATATCATGACAATTACCTTTAAATTAAAAATATATTATCTTTCATATTTATTATCACTAAAATCTTTATTTTCCAAAAATATGAGGTGCAATCCTTACTTATTTATTTAAAAACCTATTTTAATACTCTATTTAATAAATAATAAAACAATATAAAAATAATAACTAGCTGATTGCCTTTTATAGTTAAAACATTTTTTTCTAACAAAATCTACTTTTTTTCCAAAAATATAACAAGCAATTACCTTTAAATTAAAATATCTTACCTTTTATATTTGTTATCACTAAAATTTCTCTTTTCCAAAAATATCAAATGCAACCCATACTTATATATTTTAAAACCTATTTTAATACTTTTAATTATTTAAAAAAACTTACCTATTTTAACAAGTGAACGTATTTTTTTAACAAATGCAATTAATATTACGGGCGGTTATTTTTTTTAATTAAAACATGTTAGATTTTCTATTTGTCCTTATTTAAAAAACTTACTTATTTTAACATGTCAACGTATTTTTTTTAATATAATTAAAACA
This sequence comes from Heracleum sosnowskyi, assembly GCA_030848705.1. Classification (NCBI taxonomy): domain Eukaryota; kingdom Viridiplantae; phylum Streptophyta; class Magnoliopsida; order Apiales; family Apiaceae; genus Heracleum; species Heracleum sosnowskyi. Next base: position 93,733,762 of record CM061241.1, read on the forward strand.
CTTCTAAAAATATCACAGACAATTACTTTTTTTTTTAATTAAGACATGTTAGATTTTCTATCTGTCATTATTACTAATATTATTTTATTATAAAATAATATTAATAATTCCTCATTTATCTTCCTCAACATCCGTATTTTTTTATGTTCCAATTAATATTTAAGTTTCTCATTTTATAATTTATCATGTTAATTTTTACTTTTATTTTAATATTTTTCGTTCATATTAAATTTTTTAGTTTATTATTTTTTAATGTCTGTGCCTTGCACGGGTTATAGGCTAGTATTATTAAAGTCGAAACATTGAAAATTTTGGTTTTCGATTTTCGGTTTTTGGTCTTCGGTCAATTATTCTATTTAATAAATAATAAAATAATATAAAAATAGTAACTAAATGATTGCCTTTTAAAATTAAAACACTTTTTTCTAACAAAATATATTACTTCCAAAAATATTATGGGCAATAATCTTTAAATCAAAATATATTACCTTTTATATTTGTTCTCACTAAAATATCTATTTTCCAAAAATATTAGGTGCAACCGTTACTTATTTATTTTAAAACTTATTTTAATGCTTTTAATTATTTAAAAAAGCTTACCTATTTTAACATGACGTATTTGTTTAACAAATACAATTAATATAATTAAAACACTTTTAAAATCACGGGCAGTTAATTTTTTAAAATAAAATATGTTAGTTTTTCTATTTGTCCTTATTATTTGTCTTTTATAAATAAAACACTTTTTTCTAATAAAATATACTCATTTTCCAAAAATATCGTGGGCAATTACCTTTAAATTAAAATATATTACATTTTATATTTGTTCTCGCTAAAATCTCTCTTTTCCGAAAATATCAGGTGCAACCCTTACTTATTTATTTTAAAATATATTTTAATGTTTTTAATTATTTAAAAAAGCTTACCTATTTTAACACGCCAACGTATTTTTTAACAAATACAATTAATATAATTAAAACATTTCTATAAATATCACTGTTGTGGATTAAAAAACGTGCTTGTATATTAATTGCTAGGATTTATGAGCTTTCGAGCTGTAATGGCTGCAATTGTGTTTCGAGACTAAATTGGTCCTCACAAGATGCCTACGTATCTCAATCGGTGCTGAGAATCAAGACAAAGATGTAGTTCTTGGTGTTACCATCGGGGCTATGGCGGCAGGGGCACACCAAGGACGTAGTGACTTGTATGTCCTTATTCGAGGATGAAGTCTAAAACGTTGTAGATGACGTATGAAGCTGTGTCCAAAACGTAGTGGACGACATATGGAGCTATGTCCAAAAACGTAGTTCTATTGTGAAGGAGCAGGGTCCTTATATAGGCGTCTGGAGCCTCGTATTTAGAGTATATTTAGGAGTTTTAGCGAATAAGTCTCCTTTTTGATAATGGATAAACATTGTATTTCTTGATGGACAAGTCTTTTCCTTGTTGATAAGAATTGTGACTCATTATTTCCTTTAATTGGGATTCTGGATCTTTCTTTGAAGAATTTACCATGTTTTGAACTCTTTTCATGAGCTGTATATTTTCCCTATCTATTAATTACGAAATTAATAAATAATTAGGGTTTTGGGCCTTGTTTAATGGGCCGTATTCTTGGACCAATCCGAGTCTAATTAATACATCATTAATTGCGCTTCTAGGGTTATTTTCCAGTCCATATCAATCACGGGCAGTTACTTTTTTTTAATTAAAATATGTTAGCTTTTATATTTGTCATTATTATTAATATTATTTTAATGAATAATAAAATAATATTAATAATGACCCATTTGTATTATTTTTTTATTTTTCAATTTATATTTAAGTTTCTCATTTTATAATTTATCATATTGATTTTTATTCTTTATTTAACATTTTCTGATCCCATTAATTTTTTAAAACTTGTCATTTTTAATCTCTTTTTAAAGGCCCGTGCCTTTTTTGTAACAAAATCTATTATTTTCGGTCATTTCTTCTATTTAATAAATAATAAAATAATATAAAAATAGTAAATAGCGGATTGTCTTTTATTATTAAAACACTTTTTGTAACAAAATCTACTCCTTTTCCAAAAATATCACGGAAAATTACCTTTAATTTAAAACATATTACCATTAATAATAAATGATATAAAAATACTAACAAGCTTATTACCTTTTATCATTAAAACACTTTTTTTAACAAAATCTACTCTTTTTCCAAAAATATCACGGGAAATTATCTTGATATTAAAACATATTAACTTTTATAATAAATAATAAAATAATATAAAAATAATAACTAGCTGATTGCCTTTTATCATCAAAACACTTTTTTGTAAAAAAATCTACTCCTTTTCCAAAAATATCACGGGCAATAATTACCTTTAAATTAACATATTACCATTTATATTTTTTTTTCACTAAAATCTTTTTTTTCTCGAAAATATCAATGCAACCCTTACTTATTTATTTTAAAACATATTTTAATGCTTTTAATTATTTTAAAAAACTTATCTATTTTAACATGCGAACGTATTTTTTTAACAATTATAATTAATATAATTAAAACACTTCTGAAAATATCATGGGCACTTACTTTTTTTAATTAAAACATGTTAACTTTTCTATTTTTCGTTATTATTAATATTATTTTAATAAATAAAAAAATAATATTAATATTGTCTCATTTATCTTCCTCACCCCATTTGTATTATTTATTTATTTTTTCTATATTATAATTAATATTTAAATTTCTCATTTTATAATTTATCATATTCATTTTTAATTGGCTCGTGCCTTGTTCAAGTTTTCGAGCTATCGGGTTCTTATCAAGTTTGTCAAACTTATCGAGCCTACCGAGCTTTTTACTTAATTTTCAGAAAAATTATTATATTTTTTCCCCTATTTAAAATAACAAATAAAATTTGAAAATGACGTGTTATATTCAAATAATCTAAAAACAAATTTTACATCATAAAAGGCTAGCCTTATGACCTTCATACCTTAACAAGACTTTCTTTAACTTCTTAGAATTGTTCAATTTTATTATAACATTCAGTTTTCGCAATTTACTGTAATTTTCATATTGAAATTGTTAGACCGCATAGACCGCACAAACCGCACTGCACCGCACCGCATCGCATTTATGTGGTGTGGTTTACGCGATTTTTGAGTTACGCGGTGCGGTCGCGATTTAAAATTTTAACCAAACCGCATGCGCGGGTTGGTCCGCGGTTTTAGAGAAAAATCGCACCGCCTGCACCGCGAACACTGATGTAGTCAGAGCAGTAGCATTAACATGATTTATGTGCATCTTGTAAATAAAATTAATGTTATAGGTGTCTAAGTGATAATATGTATAAAAATTTTATGCTACAAATGTTTTTTTTATTAAATAACATTACAAATAATAATAATAATAATAAATAATAAATAATTATAAAAATATAATCGAATTCGAGCTCGAGCAAAGCCGAGCAGAGTTCGAGTTCGAGCTAATTGAGTCGAACTGGAGTCGAGCTCACAAAAACTCGGCTCTGCTCGAGTTTTTAATCAAGCTCAAAAGTTTGTTCGAGCTCGAGCTCGATAAAGTTTTTGAGCCGAGCCGACCGAGCTCAAAAAAGCTCGGCTCAAATTACAGTGCTACTTCAAGATAAGTATAAGATATGTAAATGTATTTGATTGTTTTCTTTCGGTAATTGTAATTTTCAGTTGTTAGCATATTTGACATTGACTAAAAGCATCTCCAACCCCATTGAACTGTTAGCAAAAAGATCCGTGGCAACTTAATAGTACATATTATACATAATCAGATCAAAATAGACCTCTCCAACCATCCATTCCCCTCGGCAATAATAATAGCCAACCATGATTTATTGGCCAAAGGCAAAGCACTACAGATCTGTAGTGATAGCCACGTAAGCGTGTAATCTCTCTGTATCGGACAACAATTGTTGATGAGGTTTGTCATTTCTTTTTCCGGCAACTATCAGTTGAGCTGGGGTGATATATTGCTATTAACTAAATGTACACGAAAAATACAAAGACCATTAAACATGCAACAAAATGAATTTAAGTTATAATCTACTTTTTAATTAAGAAAATACAATTTTACTTGATTTTAATAGAATTATTATACAGTAATTCTAAAAATACATGAGTACATTATAAGATCAATTAGTATCAATATTAATATATTAAATTTAGAAAAGGCATAGTTTAAAAGAATAAAATACCATTTTCAAAATATAGCTAACCAATATAGTCAATCCTATTGGAGGACAACGCTTTACAGATTCAACAAATTATAACCAACCATTATTTTATATTATTTGAGCCAACCATTTTAACTAACGCTAAGCATTCTTTTCTACTGCTACTTATTCTTCTTCTTCTAATAAAAAACCCCTAAGCATTCATATACCAAGTTAGGAATATAGAAGTAACCTATGCTCAAGATGTAAAAGGCATACAGTATAGGTTTATTAACATTCTAAGTCGAAGAAATCTAAAGTGCAATTATCAGTAAGAGTGAGGCACTTTGCACATCTGTATTATTATTCTACAAGGATAATAATTTTCGTACTTTCATGGGTAAAAAGTCCCCAAACATGTTTTTCATCTTAACACTATGAGCAGGATGAACACAGCATCTTTTGGAATAAGATATGTTTCCTGTCATGAAGTGTTCAGAGCTCTCCTAATTATACATTTTTAAATATATACCACAACACCACATACAATCCATAATGAAATATATGCTTCATATGTTTCGTCACGGATATTGATCCAGTACACTACACTATGCATCATCGTACATGAATATACTTGTATTTTCACACAAGTGCAGCTTCCTTGCTTTGCACAGCCTTCTCACTGATAAACCGCACATAGAGATCTGTCTTGCGTGTGTCAATTTCTGGCAATCTTGTGTCCCGACCACCATCTTGCATGCTCTTCACAAATTCCACCAAATGTCGCCAATTATCTGCTTCAAACAAGCTCTTATTCAACCTCAAATAGGTAAATGCACTCAACGCATTTCCAGAATCTGATCTACTTGTTGCTAGAACTTGTGCAAATGCTCCTCCGTCGTACCTCTCCAGTGCATTCTCTCCAGCAAGTTCTGTTCCTGCAGATTTAGTTGCCATCTTTACTTGGCGTACTAAGCCTTCAGGGGAGCAATTTGCATGCTCTGGCTGTTCTCCATCTCTCATCTCCATGCATGTAAAGTTTAATACAACTCCATGGTTACTCAGCATTCGTGCTAGTGGAAGGTAACCATCATGATTTCTTGTATTATAGTAGCCTGCTGTTAGTTCTGCTGCATGAGATCTTGTTGTGTAGTGCCAGTGAATTCCGGCTATTTTTGCAGATAGTGTAGCTCCAGTCCCTTGGAATACTCCTCGGGCAGCTGATAGAATTTTATCACCATGCTCAATAAGCTTTCCTGAATACCATTCAAGGAAGAATTCCCCGTATTTGCTGTTCCATGTTCCATCTTTCCTGAAGAAGTCGGTATCTTCAGGATATTGGTTGTAGTGCCCAGCATCATGAGGTCCACCTTTTCCCCAGTCTTTATTTCCTGCTGCCTCTGCTGATGCTTCTAGTGAAGCCCTCATGTACTGTTTGAACATAAAATCATATCTTTAGAATTTGAATAGGTGATACAAACTTTGATTGAAATATATGGGTTCTACTTCAACCTTGGAAAATATTAAAATTCATTTAGATAGTCTTAGATGTATTCTATTGTATATATTGATTGCAAATATATTACCTTATCATAGCATTGGAATTCTCCTATTCCAGGAAAGTTCCATGTTCCATTGCTCTCTGGGTAAGCTGGATATCTAAGCTCTCCACATGGACCCATTCCTATCTGAATTTCCTGTATGACATTTCCAAGATAATTCTGAAACCTTTCACGAAAGCTCCTCATGTAGTCAGAGTAGACTTGAATCGGTGTTCGTCCTCTAAGCACTGGTAGTGAATCACAACCTAATGAGATATACTCTGGATTCCTCCTCCCCGACATGTCAGTGTAGACAAGATCAGGATTCATGCTTATTTCTTCAAGCACCCATGGGGGTAAAGGAATGCTGAAATTTAAACAAATTGAAATTTAAATCTAATACTCTAGTATGCTAGCTGGTTGTTACCAAATAGATCGAATATCATGCCAACAGATAATATGTATTTTAGGCTTTTAGCCTTCCTTGTCAATCATGCATACTTGTTTGTGTGTATAGGGGAAACTATATGAATAATAGTAGTACCTGCAAGAGTCGCCAACGTTCCCTCCACACTGGTGAAAAGACATAACAACTTGGATCTTCAAGCCATTCCGTTGAACCAAATTCACAAGCTCAGCATAACCTTCCCAGTTGTATTGCGAAGGTCCGTCTTTTTCTACCAAGCCCCACCAAGCATCAACCATTACACCTTCTGCTCCTGCAATTTTCAAGGCCTTTAAACTTACATCCATCGCCCTGGACTTGTTCAGGGTTCCCCCGGGACGGATTGTGTCAAGTGGTAGCATCACAAAAACTGGCACCCTTGACTCTGTTTTGGTATGTGGCCGAGATGACCTGTGAAACTTATCTGCTTGCTGATCATTTCTTCCCATTTCAAGGGGTGAGATCCTCTCAGGAAAGTGTTGGCTGGAATCTTGCATGGAATTTCTTGCCCGGAGACTGCATGTTGGCTTCATTTGTGCAAAGCAAACCATGGCGGATGAGGACTCATAAGAATGTTTTGTATTTTTAATATATTTTAAATTAATAAAAGAAGTAGAAGAACTTAACGCCATCTAGGAGTTCCTCTTCTCAGCTTTTTTGTTTTAGAGTGAAAGTTGTAAGGTTGTTGGAAGGGATAAGTGAGATGTGGGAATGAATGAATGAGAATGAGAATATGTGATGAGGTTTATTTATAGAAAAAGTTTTTAAATGTTGTTTGAGTAATGAACTTTGGTGGACTTTTACTTTAATAAGTAAAAAGTGCAAATTTCATAGTCGACTAACGTGTTAAATTATTTATTTATTTATTTACTTTAATTGCTGGCTCAATTCCCTAGCAACTAAAGTTTATAATTAAAACCAAATCAGATGAGTAACATCCGACGAGTCCCTCTCAAACTCAAAATTAAGTTTGAGGAACGGTAAGTACATGGTAAGCAGATGTCGAGTCCTCATATTTTTTCACAACATTTGTCAATGGTCCCTTATAAAACACCAAGTAGGGGTGAACATGGGTCACTCAGCCCGCAAAAACCGACCCAACCCGACCTTTATTTGAGCCGAACAACCTGAACTATTCAAAATCGAAAGGCATATGGGTGAAATTTTTACCAAACCGAATAAGTTGGGTTGGGTTAGAGTTTGATAAATGTAAACCCTTATCCAACCCGACCCAACCCGTTAGAATACTTACACATATATTTTTGGTATTTTATGGACACATTTATTGTGATTCATCTTCAAAGAATTGTTTGTTATTAGCATTTATTTGTATTTTGATCTTAAAAAATTTTAATATGTTGTTGACGGGATTCGATCTTGAACCGTGATAGCATTTTAGATATCAAAAAAAGAATATTCTTTTAATATTACATCCAACGGTTCTCATTTACATATATTTACATCTCACGGTTATTATTTAGAGGAACAAACCAAATGACCAAACTACCAACCAAATAGAGGGTGGTTTGCTTATTAACTCCTTATATATAATAAGCGTAAGGGAGATTTTATCCAAAACTTTGGTCGGTCACTGTACTACCAAAAGTATACTATCCGTTGGATTATAAAACTATAAATATTCAAATCGATGAGGACCGTCAGATATAATATTAAAAATTGTATTTGATTAATAATAGGATAGTATTTAAATACTAAAAAGGTGTATTTTGATAATTTAAACCTATTATAAATGGGTTTTCTATATTGAATAGAAATCTTTATGTAAAAATTCGTAATTATCTTTTCTCTTTATTTTATGGATAGTTCCAGTTAGATAATAATTATTAAACCATCATTAAATTAAAGATAATTTTGTAAGCTTCGCGTGGGCTGTAAAATCGTTAAAATCTGTTGTCTAAAACTCAAGATAGAGCCCAACAGCCCAAACAGTAAAGTTATTATCTAAATTTTAATAAATATTTTTTTATTATTGTAGCACCAATTTAGTTTTTTTTTTCCTAATTCTTTTAAATTTATAAATTCTATGTTTATTTCAATAAAATGTTAAAATCAATTTAAGAAAAAATTAAAATCGATCTGGTCCATGATCAGTATACGACCAAATTAAAAATTATAGTTAGATCTTAAATAGATCGATAAGAATTGTTAGATCTAATATTAAAAAGTGTATCTGATTAATAATAGAATTATATTTAAATACTAAAAAGTGTATTTTGATAATTTAAAATTTTTCTTTGTAAAAATTCTTAAATATCTTTTCTCTTGAATTTATGTATATATAGTTCCAGTTAGATAATAATTGTTAAACTAAATATCAAGATAACAATTCATATCGATTACAACGATGTCCTACGAGACTTAGGAGAACTCCTGTACATGAATAAATTTAAACACTTTTTTTCTGAAGAAACATAACAATTTGATTAATCCAAATTATAATTATATTATTTTACATATAACAAACATAAAAGGATAATATCAAAATATTATTAAAATGTTGAGGGTTTCATATTCATAAATGATAATTTTGAATATAATACTTATATTAAAATATGTATTTGATTAAAGGTAAGATTATATTTAAATACTAAGAAGTGTGCTTTGATAATTTAAACCAATTATAAATTGATTTTCTATATTGAATTGAATTCTTTGTGTAAAACTTCTTAACCATCTTTTCTTTTCAGTTTATTTTATGGGTATGTCAACTGGTCAAGTTAGATAATAATTATTAAACCATCATTAAATTAAAGATAATTTCGTTAGTTTCGCATGAGTTGTAAAATCGTCAAAATTCAATTTCTAAAACTCAGGATAGAACCCAAATATTAAAGTGAGTATCTAAATTTTAATAAATACTTTTTTATTATTTTAGCACCAATTTATTTATTTTTCCACTAATTCTTTTAAATATAGAAATTTTATGTTTCTTTCAATAAAGTATCAAAATTAATTAAGAACAACTTCAAATCGATAAAGAATATAATAATATGAGAATAAAATTTTATATAATCATAAAATAATTTTTATTCTATTTAATAATTTTTAAGTAATAATGTATTTTAAAATTTTATTTACACCGTAAATAAAACCGAAACATTAAAAGTAAAAACAGTTAGTAAGATACTTATATAAGTATATACTTGATATCCTTATTATATTAAATCCTTATATATAATAATCATAATAGGGATCTTATCCCAAATTTTGGTAGTAGACAACCAAATTAATAAGGACCATTAGATATTAACTAGATAAATGAAAATCGTTAGATCAAATATTAAAAAAGTTTATTTTATTAATAATAGGATTATATTTAAATTCTAAAAGGTGTATTTTGATAATTTAAACCAAATATACCAAATATAAATAAGTTTTCTATATTGAATAGAATTCTCCATGTAAAAAATTCGTGACTTTCTTTTCTCTTCCATGGATAATTCCACCTAGATAAAAATTGTTAAACCATCTTTTAATTAAATATAATTTGTAAAATCGTCAAAATCTGATTTTTAAAACACAAGATAAAGCCCAAATTAATAAAATGAATATTTAAATTCTAATAATAATTATTATGTCATCATTATTTTAACACCAATTTAATTATTTTTTTCTAACTATTTTAAATTTAGTAATCTATGTTCAAAAATTAAAATCAATCTAAGAAAAATTCAAATCAACAAAGAATATAATAATACGAGGATAAAATTTTATAAAATTATGCATATTTTTAATCCTATTTTATTAAGTTTTATATCATAACTAATCAAATATTATTTATTATTAAATAATAAATTATACGTAAATGATGATTTTGTTTTATAAGAACTCATGGAGACTTAATTTCATTGTTAGCAGAACTATATTCATATTAAAAAAAACCTTATTTTGAAATTTTAGACTCAACTACATAACATGCCAAACTTTTTAAACCTACATACATCGTAAATTATTAAATTTGAAACTTTAAAAATTTGTTAATCAATTAGTATAGTACTTTTCTGAAAAATCGTACTTTACAAAAAATATTATCAAATAACATGTCTGCAAGAAAAAATGAAAAAATTCTTATTTTTCAAAAAAACCTTTAAATTTTAATATGTTGTTGGTAGATTCAAACATTAGATCATTCTACATGATAATTTTACTGTTATATCTAACGTTTTTCAACAATTTAATTTGAAAGATTCAACGATTATGGATTGAGTGATCAAACAAAATGACCAAACTTATAAGGAAGCTTTCATCATTTAGTTTTTAATATAATAACATAGATATTTACAGGATATACTATAAAAAAATGAAATTTATACAGAATTTTGATCACGGTGTAAAAGAAGAACTATTACAAAAAAAAATTATATTTTAATTGATAATATATTTTCTCAAAAGTTCAAAGTTCCCGCATCTTTAACATATTACAAAAAAAGAGTATATTATATTTTAGCAATAAATATTTAAAAAAATTATAAATATTAAGAAAAATTAATGATGTTATCGTGGTAGTTTGGTCATAAATATCACCAAAACATTCTCAGATCCAATACTTTTAAAAATACATGATCAAGATTACATCATATAAAAAGAAGTTATTATCTAAAAATCATATAAGTTAAAAGACATTATATTAGGATTGGATTTTCTAAAAAGTCAAAACATAAAAATGTTTGTAATTAAATAAGGAAACTCATTTAATACCAAAATAATAAAAATCGTTTAATGTTAAATAGATAGGTGAAAACCGTTAGATTTAACATTAAAAACTGTATTTGGTTAATGAAGGGTATTCTAATAATCTAAACTACATATAAGTAGATTTCCTAAATCGAATATAATTCTCAACATTAAATTTCGTCACTTTATTCTCTTTTTAGTTTTAGAATAGTTTTTAATTGAAAAGGAACTATTAAACCACAACTAAATTAAAGATTATTTTGTGAATTTCATGTGGACTATAAAATTGACAAAATCTAATTTTTATAACTCAATATAAACAAATATTAAATTGAGCGTGTATAATATAATAAATATCAAATTTTTAACTATAATTTTTTTGACTAAATCTTTTTTAACAATAATTTAATCATGTAAACTAATAACTTTTAAATATTAAAATATTCATAAATAAATATAATTTTAAATATTAAAAAAACAATCGTGTGTTGCATGGGTAATAAAAATATAATTATAAATAAAATTTAAGTAACTGTGCATCGACTATAAACTAGTAATATTATAATATAGATAGATTGTCACGGTAAAAGAACCACAGTAGAAGTTTTATACAACTTCAATAAATAAGTTACTCTACAGTCTACACTTAATGAACCAATAATATTTCAATATTTTTTCAGTTCTATAATTTACTTTTAATTTTTATTAATTAATCGATTTCAAGATTATCATGTTTAGAAGGTAAATGCATACAAATTTATGAAATGATTCGTTGCTAAATATCTCTGTATTATTAGGCAGATATTTCTCTACTATAGACCCCAAGTCTACAGCCAGTGCAGCGTTTTTCTTACACTCCCACCAGGTCGGAACCAACAAGGCAACAACCTATAACATAAATTAATATCCACACGAATATACTAATCGCATCCATTCAGCAATATAGGTCGACCCTAAACTACAATTTGAAAAAAAAATATATAATTTATTATTTTAAACTTATGTACAAATTTTAGGGACAAAAAAAGATGATTATAAAATAAAACACATTTATACTATCAATCAATACTTACTATTATCAATACTATTATATAATAGACGAAACATTAAAAGTTTGGTTGGTCGGTATGGTACGTTGTGATTTTACTTAATTGCCCTTAATTAGTTTTTACTTTTGGTTGGTCCGTAGGGTACGTTGTGATTTTACTTAATTGCCCTTAATTAGTTTTTACTTAATTAACCTTACTTATTTATAAAAATATATTATTAAATAATAATATTACCTATTTATAAGCAATTACATTTTTCACCTCAAATACATTATTTTTTCTATTTTTCTAACAAATTCCCCTAATTTTTCAAATATATCATGGGCATTTACCTTTTTTAACTAAAACATGTTAGTTTTTCTATTTTTCCTTACTAAAATCCCTCTTTTTCCAAAAATATCACGGACAAACATTTAGTTATTTATTTTTAAACCTATTTTAATATTTTAATTATTTTTTAAAAGTTTACCTATTTTAACATATCTACTTATTTTTCTTAACAAATCCAATTACTAAAAATATTAAAATATAAATAATAAAATACCTATTTATAACCAATTACCTTTTCAACTAAAACATATTATATATTTTTTCGAACAAAGTCCCTCATTTTCTAAATATATCACGTAGATTGCCTTTTACAATTTACTTTTTATATTTTTTCTCACTAAAATCCATTCTTTTTCCAAAAATACCACATAAAACCTTTTACTTATTTATTTTAAAACGTATTTAAATACTTTTAATTATTAAATTTTAAAACCTCATTTTCCAAAAATATCACGGGCATTAACCTTTTTAAACTAAATATATGTTACATTTTTTTATTTTTTCTTACTAAAACCCCTCAATTCCAAAAATATAACGGGCAAACCCATACTTATTTATTTTAAAATCTGTTTTAATGTTTTTAATTAATTAAAAGTGTTTAGCTATTTCAACATGCTTACTTATTTTTTGCACAATTACAATTAATAAAATATTAAAAAATAATAATAAAATAACAATTAACAATCCGTGCATCACACGGGTTTTAAGCTAGTATTATATAATAGATGAAACAAAAAGTTTGGTCGGCCGGTATGATATATTTTACTTAATTGTTCTTTCTTAAATTCATGTTTTTACTTAATTAACCTTACTTATTTATAGAAATATCTTATTAAATAATAATATTACATATTTATAACCAATTACCATTTTCACCTAAAATACATTTTTTTTTATTTTTTCTAACAAATTCCCCTACTTTTTCAAATATATCACGGGCAATTACCTTTATTAACTAAAACATGTTAGTTTTTCTATTTTTCATTAATAAAACCCCTCATTTTCCAAAAATATCACGGACAAACCTTTAGTTATTTAATTTTAAACATAATATTATTATTATTATTTTAAAAGTTTACCTATTTTAACATGCCTACTTATTTTTCTTAACAAATACAATTACTAAAAATATTAAAATATAAATGATCAAATACATATTTATAACCAATTACCTTTTCAGCTAAAACAAATTATAGATTTTTTCTAACAAAGTCCCTCATTTTCTAAATATATCACCGAAAATTACCTTTTTCAATTGCCTTTTCTATTTTTCTCACTAAAATCCATTTTTTTTCTAAAAATATCAGACGAGTCCCTCTCAAACTCAAAATTAAGTTTGAGGAACGGTAAGTACATGGTAAGCAGATGTCGACTCCTCATATTTTTTCACAACATTTGTCAATGGTCCCTTATAAAACACCAAGGGAAGCACCCTAATAATTTTTCTTGAAGCTTGTGGCTTAAGTTGAATTGAAACACGTTTAAGCTTCTGATTTCACTCAGCCCTGGATGTAAATTTGTGTCTACTTACAACCATTAAAAAAATTGTCAATTTAGTCCGACTCCAATGGTAAATAATATTGTCACCGTAAAAGAACCACAGTAGAAGTTTTATACAACTTCAATAAATAAGTTACTCTACACTTAATGAACCAATAATATTTCAATATTTTTTCAGTTCTATAATTTACTTTTAATTTTTATTAATTAATCGATTTCAAGATTATCATGTTTACAAGGTAAATGCATACAAATTTATGAAATGATTCGTTGTTTCCGGTTCAAAAGATCTACTAGGAAAGTAGCAGATGTGTGAAAATATATACTAAATATCTCTGTATTATTAGGCAGATATTTCTCTACTTTAGACCCCAAGTCTACAGCCAGTGCAGCGTTTTTCTTACACTCCCACCAGGTCGGAACCAACTACCTATACCATAAATTAATATCCACACGAATATAATATACTAATTGCATCCATTCAGCAATATAGGTCGACCCTAAACTACAATTTGAAAAAAAAACTTATAATTTATTATTTTAAACTTATGTACAAATTTTAGGGACAAAAAAGATGATTATAAAATATAACATAATTATCTCTACTATATTATTACAGTCGAAATATTGAAAATTTTGGTTTCGGTTTTCGGTTTTTGGTTTTCGGTCATTTATTCTATTTAATAAATAATAAAATAATATAAAAATAGTAACTAAATGATTGCCTTTTAAAATTAAAACATTTTTTCCTAACAAAATCTATTACTTCCAAAAATATTATGGGCAATAATCTTTAAATCAAAATATATTACCTTTTATAATTGTTCTCACTAAAATCTCTATTTTCCAAAAATATTAGGTGTAACCGTTACTTATTTATTTTAAAACTTATTTTAATGCTTTTAATTATTTAAAAAAAACTTACCTATTTTAACATGCCATATTTTTTTAACAAATACAATTAATATAATTAAACACTTCTAAAAATCACGGGCAATTAATTTTTTAAATTAAAATATGTTAGTTTTTTTATTTGTCCTTATTATTTGTTTTTTATAAATAAAACACTTTTTTCTAATAAAAATATACTCATTTTCCAAAAATATCATGGGCAATTACCTTTAAATTAAAATATATTACATTCTATATTTGCTCTCGCTAAAATCTCTCTTTTCCGAAAATATCATGTGCAACCCTTACTTATTTATTTTAAAATATATTTTAATGTTTTTAATTATTTAAAAAAGCTTACCTATTTTAACACGCCAACATATTTTAAAAAAAATATAATTAATATAATTAAAACACTTCTATAAATATCACTGTTGTGGATAAAAAAACGTGCTTATATATTAATTGCTAGGATTTATGAGTTTTCGAGCTTTAATGGCTGCACTTGTGTTTCGAGACTAAATCGGTTCTCACAAGATGCCTACGTATCTCAATCGGTGCTGAGAATCAAGCCAAAGATGTAGTTCTTGGTGTTGCCCTCGGGACTATGGCGGTAAGGGCACACCAAGGACGTAGTGACTTGTATGTCCTTATTCGAGGATGAAGTCTAAAACGTTGTAGATGACATATGGAGCTGTGTCCAAAACATAGTGGACGACGTATGGAGCTATGTCCAAAAACGTAGTTCTATTGTGAAGGAGCAGGGTCCTTATATAGGCGTCTAGAGCCTCGTATTTAGAGTATGTTTAGGAGTCTTAGCGAATAAGTTTCCTTTTTGATAATGGATAAACATTGTATTTCTTGATGGACAAGTCTTTTCCTTGTTGATAAGGACTGTGACTCATTATTTCCTTTAATTGGGATTCTGGATCCTTCTTTGAAGAATTTACCATATTTTGAATTCTTTTCATGAGCTGTATATTTTTCCTATTTATTAATTACGAAATTAATAAATAATTAGGGTTTCGGGCCTTGTTTAATGGGCCGTATTCTTGGACCAATCTGGGTCTAATTAATACATCATTAATTGCGCATCTATGGTTATTTTTCAGCCCATATCATTTGCCCCCCAACTTCTATGATAATGCACTAGGATTTCATAGAAGTTATACCGGTCTTTTTCGAGACTTGGGATCTTTTTATTCCTTACCTGGGACTTACTACCCTTTTTTGGGATTTTAATATACAATAGTGTTTCATGAGTATCGTCTTGGTGTAAAGTGTGGAGCGACCTACACATTTACGACGATTTTGCCTTATTCGAGGCTAGCTTGACATTTGCCTAAGCCTTTTATGTCTTATACCGTCTTGTTTTGGCTTCAAGCCTTTCATTGAGCATATCGAATGATGGGGTTTGGACTGAATGTCTTAGGTTTCTGGGGTTTCAACCCTTCACCCTTACGAGTTCTTACTAATGGTTGCACTCGTAGTGATTCATTCTCAAGTCTACCATATCAAACTTCTCATGAGCTTGAAATTTTCGCTAATTAACAATAGGCATCTTAGGCTTTATTTTGTATGTTTATTAGCAACATTCACCCTTCGGGGTTCGTTGTATTCAACTCTATTTGTGCAGTTGACATGCATCTTTTGTATGATTTCCTTTGCATTCATTTGTAGTTTGTCTTGGCAAAGCTTTGAGGATGTTTCTACCAATCAAAATGGGTTCAACCCTTCATATGCTTTCTAGGAAGCTCATGATTTCATCGAACCTTATTTCTACTTATCATACTAGCGGATCCTTTTAGGATGCACTAAACATAATAAACTTTTAAGTTTGAGGCATGCCAAGTCCTTGCCACCTCATGCCCTTCGAGGGTTTCTAATTTGTATGAGCCTCGACCAAATACGTTCTTGACGCAATATGGTCCTTCCCAATTTGGGGCCAACTTGCCTTTTTGTCCAACCCCGGATGCCTCAATCTTTCGGAGGACTAAGTCTCTTTGACGAAAAAACCTTTTTTTAACCCTTAGATTGTAGTAGAAAGATACTCGCTTCTGATGTTCTACGATCTTGGCATTTGCCTCATCTCTTACTTCATCAATTAGATCAATAGCCAACCTCATACCTTCTTCGTTCGATTCAGGCTCAAAGGGCGCCCCTACTCTTGGGGAGATATGAGTAATCTCCACTGGCACCACGGCTTCTGCCCAATAGGCTAACAGGAATGGAGTTGCTTCAATAGTAACCTTGTAAGTGGTACGATATGCCCAAAGTATAGGGAGCAACTCGTCCACCAAAGTATTCCTTGAGCGTTCAACTCTCTTCTTGAGTCCATCTAGGATGATTCGGTTGGCCACCTCGGCTTGTCCGTTTGCTTGAGGATGAGCAACTGATGTGAATCACAACTCAATGTTGTTCTCCTCATAGTACTTTTTGAAATCTTCATTGTCAAACTGCTTCCCATTGTCCGTGACCAAGATTCGTGGGATTCCATATCGACACATTACACTTTCTCATAGAAATTGTAATACTTGTTTGGTGGTTATCTTGGCTAGAGGTTTAGCCTCAATCCACTTAGTGAAGTAGTCAATTGCCACTATCAAGAACTTCATTTGTGCACTTGCCACTGGATATGGCCCAAGTATGTCCATGCCCCACATGGTAAACGTGATTGGTGAGTTAACTGATGTTAACATCTCGGGCGGTTTCCTAACCACATGTGCATACTTTTGACACCGTTCGCACTTCTTGACATAATCTTTCTCATCAGCAAGCATATCTAGCCAGTAGAAGCCTAGACGGGTGATTTTATGAGTAAGGGCTCTGCCCCCCAAGTGTTTTCCACAAATCCCTCCATACACTTCCCTTAGGGTCAACTCTACCTCTTGGGGTCTCAAGCATTTCAGATAAGGAACAATGAAAGACTTTTTGTATAGGATTCCCTCAATCAGGGTATACCTTAGTGCTCTCACATATAACTTTCGTGCTTCTGAAGTGTCGTTGGGTAACCACCCAGTTTCCAGATGGTATTTGATGGGATCCATCCAACAGTTGGCAACATCAATGGGTGCTACCAACTTTCCATTGATGCTTGGGGTCTTCAAGACTTGGAAGTATACACTTCCTGCGTAGTTTTCAATTTCAGAAGAAGCAAACTTAGACAAGGCATCAGCCTTCATGTTCTCTTCCTTTGGAATGTGTTCCACATAGCATTCATCAAACTGAGTCATGATGGCCTTGACAAATTTTAGGTACTTGGCCATGACTTCATCTCTGGCCTCAAACTCCCCATTTACTTGGGAAACCACTAGCCTCGAGTCTCCACACACTTTCAGAGTTTTAACTCTCAAGGCTCCAGCCAGCCCTAAGCCAGCTATTAGAGCTTCGTACTCAGCTTCGTTGTTTGTCGTTGGGAAGTCCAGTTTTAGTGCGTACTCTATGAGAAATCCATCAGGACTTTGTAGCACCAAACCTGCTCCACTTGATTTTGTTTTTGATGCTCCATCAAAATAGAGCACCCAACATTCTTTGGACACCATGTCTTCATCTCCCTTGTCTTCCACTATTACTTCCTGCCCCCCGACTTCTTGGTTGTCAATGGTGCATTCAACCATGAAGTCAGCGAGTGCTTGAGCTTTTATGGTCGTTCGAGGCTTATACTTGATGTCAAATTCTCCCAATTAAATAGCCCATTTGATCAACCTTCCACTAACTTGAGGGCTATGCAAGATGTTTCTTAGAGGCTGATTGGTCAAGACCTCTATCTTGTGTGCCTGGAAGTATGGGCGCAGCTTTCTTGAGGCCATTATCAAGGCTAAGGCAAACTTCTCTATCGTAGAGTAGTTTATTTCTGCCCCATGTAGAATCTTGCTCACGTAATAAACGGGTTTCTGAACCTTCAACTCTTCTTTTACCAAAACAGCTCCAAGGGCTGTGTTAGAAACCGCCAAGTGCAAATAGAGAATTTCTCATGCCTTTGGCTTTGCCAACAGTGGTGCCTCAGGCATGTACTTCTTCAAGGCCTCAAAGGCCTCCTGGCTTTCAGTTGTCCACTCAAATTTTTCATGTTCTTGAGTGCTTTGAAGAAGGGTAAACACTTCTCTCCCGACTTGGAGATGAATCTTCCCAATGTTGCCACTCTTCCCGTTAGTTTCTAGACATCCTTGACAGTCCGTGGTGGTTCCATGTCTAGAATTGCTTTGATTTTGTCGGGGTTAGCCTCGATTCCTCTCTTGGAAACCATCAGGCCTAAGAACTTTCCTGAGCCTACACCAAAGGTACACTTAGCTGGATTTAACATCATTTTATGGTGTCTCAGCACTTCAAATGCCTCTCGGAGGTGCTCTATGTGATCGGCCTTATCGAGGCTTTTGACTAACATGTCATCCACGTAAACCTCCATGGTCTTGCCAATGAGATGTTTGAAAATTTTGTTCACTAACCTTTGGTATGTGGAACCTGCATTCTTGAGTCCAACTGTCATAACTAAGTAGCAGTAAACACCAAAATTAGTAATGAATGATACCTTGCAAATGTCATCCTTATGCATCTTGATTTGGTTGTATCCGTTGAAGCCATCCAAAGCTTAGCATTTCATGCCCTGCAGTGGCATCTATTAAAGTGTCGATCCTTGGTAGGGGAAAACAGTCCTTAGGACATGCATCGTTCAAGTCCGTAAAGTCTATGCATATTCTTCACTTTCCATTGGCTTTCTTGACCATTACCGGGTTATCCAACCATTTATGGAATTGAATCTCTTCAATGAATCATTCTTCCAAGAGCTTATCTACCTCTTGCTTTATGGTCTCTTGCCTTTCTGGAGCAAAGTTCCTCTTCTTTTGCTTCACCGTCTTCCTTTCGGGATCTACGTTCAACTTGTGAGTTATCAATTGGGGATCAATCCCTGGCATACCAGCTGTTGTCCAAGAAAAAACATCTTCATTCTCTTGGAGGAAAGATATAATCTTGCCCTTCCAGGGTTCAGGCAAAAGTGCTCCAATGTAAGTGACTTTATCTGGTTCTCCTGGAACTAAGGGGATAGGGATCAAATCCTCAGTTGGCTTTCCCCTTCTATCTTCATCATTCCTTGAATCCATGTCCTCAATTGGGAGAACCTGCCCCCCCCCCCCCCGACTCCATTAGGTCTTAGTGCAACTACATAGCAACTTCTAGCCATTTTCTGATCTCCTCGTTCTTCACCAACCCTGTTCCTTGTAGGAAACTTTATTTTCAAGTGGTATGTTGAGGCAACAACCTTAAAATCATGAAGACCAGTCCTTCCGAGGATTGCGTTATAAGTAGAGGTTGCCTTTATAACCAAGAAGTTCAGCATTTGAGTCGTTGTCTTCGAGCCTTGCCCTATAGTCATGGGGAGCTGGATTGTGCCTTCTACCTTTGATTCGACTCCATTGAATCCATAGATAGGCATGTTTGAGGGTGTCAATTGTGAATCGGTATATCCCATTTTGATGAAGGTGTCATGAAACAAGATGTCCATGGAAGCTCCATTATCTACCAGAATCCTCTTGGTTTTAGAGTTGCCTATTACAGGTATAATGAGCAACGAGTCATTATGGGGGAACTTCACCCCTTCAAGATCAGAATCATCAAAGCTAATAGCTACTTCTGTCTTGGCACATTTCGGTGCTTCTCCTACAACAGTCATTACCTCTCAGGCATAAGTTTTCCTTGAGTTTCGGGAGGACCGAACAGCAGTTGGTCCTCCAAATATCATGTTGATGACAGGCCCTCGGGGCTCAGGATTACGATCTTGATCGTTGTCCCTCCTATCATAGTCTTTCCTTTCATAGTTTCCTTGTTGATTTCCTCGATTCCCATCCTTAGTGAACTTATCAAGTTTTCCTCTTCGGATTAAGAACTCGATCTCATCTTTCAGTTGTCTACAATCGTCGGTGTCATGACCAACTTCTTTATGGAAATGGCAGAATTAATTCTTGTTTCGTTTCTCCAAGTCGGATCTTAGTGGCTTTGGCCATCGAAGATCTTCTTCCTTCTCAATATCCATCAGAATTTGACTTCTTGAGGTGTTCAACCTTGCATACTCATTGAACCTGGGTCCAAAGTTGTTCTTTTTAGGTGGAGAGTCAGAATCCTTCGCTGTTCTGGGATATTTGTCCCCAACGTCATACTCTTGAGTCTCCTTTCTCTTTTTTCCGTTTTCACTTCCTTCAACAGTGGGTTCGTATTTCTTCATGCTTTCCTCGGCCTTGATATACTTTTTGGCTCTATCTTAAAGCTTCAACATGCTTTCGGGTGGATGCTTTGCCGAGGATCTCTTGAAGTGATCATCAGTGGTTCCTTGTTGCAGGGCTATCATAGCTACTTTGTCCTCCAAGTCCGGGACTTTCAGAGCCTCCCTGGTGAATCGGTTGATATAATCCCTTAAAGTTTCATTCTTTCCTTGATGGATTCCCATGAGTGATGCAGAACTTTTCTCGTGCACCCTTCCACTAACAAATTGGTTGATGAACGCTTTGCTTAGTTCCTTAAAAGACTCAATGGAATTGGGAGGTAGACGGCTATACCAACGTTGGGCCATGCCCGCCAAGGTTTGTGGAAACGCCCTACACTTGACCGCATCATTGGTTGGCTGCAACAGCAGTGCATTAGAGAAGGTTCTTACATGATTCGCGGGATCTCCCGTTCCATCATAAGCTTTAATCGTTGGCATATTGAATTTCCTGGATATGGTAGCTTTCATTATGTCTTGAGTGAATGGTGGTGTAGGATCATCAGGATCTCCTAGGGGCAACAAAACACTAGGATCACCCCTTGGGGCTTCAGCCCTCTTCGTTCTTCTTGGTGTTGGGTCCAGGTTGATTATCGGGACTCTTCCATTTGCTTGGCTTTGTGCTTTCGCGGCCTCCTGTTCTGCCAGTAATTTCTTGAGCCTTGCAGCCTCCGCCTCATGGGCCGCAATCTTTTCCTTAGTAGTTTGGGGTTGTTCCTGATTTGTTTAGGAAGAACGCCTCCTCCTTGGGGCAACATCCCTCTCTTCTCCAGTTGAATAATTCTCGTCCTCAGTATAGGGACCCGAGTAGTCTTGAATCAAAGGGGTTCGTCGAGTTTGAGTTTGTTGATTTTGGGGTCCCAGACCTTGTATGTAAGGAGGAACATATGCTTCATGGTAAGTGGGATTGACACCACTACCACCCGCCGTGGGTCGTGGGGGCATGCCATAGTTTGGCATCCCAAGAGTTTGAGTTGCGTATTGGGGAAGATCCGTAGTATGGAGTTGAAGACCACTTGGTGCATTCATGAGCAGTGGGGAGGTCGTGATTGGTTGCTGGTGAGCGGTCTCTTGTGGATTAGATCCATGAACGACCATCTGCAGGGGATTCGTCCCTTCAACCAAAATTGGGATTTCCGGTCCTTGAGTGGTGGTGAGGGGGATATTCGCCCCTTGAATGCCAGTAGTTGACGGTGGTTGATTTCCGTGAGTATCAGCCTCAGAGGTGATAGGAAGCTCCTCAGAAGTTTGAGTATCTCGAGTTGTTTGCCATGGTTGATGTTGTCTTCCCACATACGGCGCCAAATGTTGTGGATTAAAAAATGTGCTTGTATATTAATTGCTAGGATTTATGAGCTTTCGAGCTTTAATGGCTGCACTTGTGTTTCAAGACTAAATCGGTCCTCACAAGATGCCTACGTATCTCAATCGGTGCTGAGAATCAAGCCAAAGACGTAGTTCTTGGTGTTGCCCTCGGGGCTATGGCGGCAGGGGCACACCAAGGACGTAGTGACTTGTATGTCCTTATTCGAGGATGAAGTCTAAAACGTTGTAGATGACGTATGGAGCTGTGTCCAAAACATAGTGGACGACGTATGGAGCTATGTCCAAAAATGTAGTTCTATTGTGAAGGAGCAGGGTCCTTATATAGGCGTCTGGAGCCTCGTATTTAGAGTATGTTTAGGAGTCTTGGCGAATAAGTCTCATTTTTGATAATGGATAAACATTGTATTTCTTGATGGACAAGTCTTTTCCTTGTTGATAAGGACTGTGACTCATTATTTTCTTTAATTGGGATTCTGGATCCTTCTTTGAAGAATTTACCATATTTTGAATTCTTTTCATGAGCTGTATATTTTTCCTATTTATTAATTACGAAATTAATAAATAATTAGGGTTTCGAGCCTTGTTTAATGGGCCGTATTCTTGGACCAATCCGGGTCTAATTAATACATCATTAATTTCGCTTCTAGGGTTATTTTTCAGCCCATATCAATCACGGGCAGTTACTTTTTTTAATTAAAATATGTTAGCTTTTATATTTGTCATTATTATTAATATTATTTTAATGAATAATAAAATAATATTAATAATGACCCTTTTGTATTTTTTTTATGTTTCAATTTATATTTAAGTTTCTCATTTTATAATTTATCATATTGATTTTTATTCTTTATTTAATATTTTCTGATCCCATTAATTTTTTTAAATTTATCATTTTTTAATCTCTTTTTAATGGCCCGTACCTTTTTTGTAACAAAATCTATTATTTTCGGTCATTTATTCTATTTAATAAATAATAAAATAATATAAAAATAGTAACTAGCTGATTGTCTTTTATTATTAAAACACTTTTTGTAACAAAATCTACTCATTTTCCAAAAATATCACGGAAAATTACCTTTAATTTAAAACATATTATCATTAATAATAAATGATATAAAAATACTAACTAGTTTATTACCTTTTATCATTAAAACTTTTTCCAAAAATATCACGGGCAATAATTACCTTTAAATTAACAAATTACCATTTATATTTTTTTTCACTAAAATCTTTTTTTTCCGAAAATATCAATGCAACCCTTACTTATTTATTTTAAAACATATTTTAATGCTTTTTGTTAGGCTCAAGACATGTCTGAACACCACTATTAACAAGCCTACACTTTGTGACTATGTCACATTACATGACCTAGTGAGTTCTATCACTGGGATGTAGTATAGGTCTCTAAATGTACTTGTCTTGTTCTCATGAACATTAGCTTGACCATGTATGCTCAAAGTTATAATGAGCTTAGTAAAGTTTCTTGCATCTAGATTGTAAATAGGCCATTGAATAATTATCCTGGTAGAAGTTCAGAAGTGTTCATGCAGCAGGATAGAGATAAATAAGGCTATGAAGAAAAAAGTTGCAGAAATTTGTCTAAGGCATTATATAGCAAAGTCAGAAGAAAGCTATGTCGTGAAGTCACCAATATCCATGTCGTGAAGTACTATATCGCATAGTCCATTTTGTACTATGTCGAGAAGTCCTCAAGACACATGTCGTGAAGTGTTGAAGTCAGCAAAGTCAAAGAAGCCTAGATCGTGAAGTCCTCAGAATCCCTATGTCGCATAGTCGTCAAATGACCTATGTCGCATAGTCTTCAAATGACCTATGTCGCATAGTCGTCAAATGACCTATGTCGCATAGCCTTCAAATGACCTATGTCGCAAAGTCTTCAAAGGCTATATCGCGTAGTCCTCACAAGGGAGATCGTGAAGTCAGGAATAAAGTGGAGTTCACGATATCAACTCTTAGCCGTTTACAACAAGACAAATCAAGGTACAGAATCAAGAATCAAAAGAGACAAATACTGAAGCATTTGTTCTGGCAAGGTGGTCCAAAGAACAGATGGCAAATCTACAGCTAAACTTAGAGAGAAAGATAAGAGACAAGCAGCTACAGAAACGGGAAAGACTCCGAAAAGCAGGTGGTCCTTCCTGACACAGTTAACGTCTTATGGCAGGACAAGTTGGACTTTCAGCAAGGGGTAACTGTGTAAAAATAGGAGTGTGCACTAGGTTGTAAAGGGCTTATATATATATCATGCACATCCTATTGTAAGCTGTAGGAGAGATACACATAGTTTTGATCTTAAGTTCTTTTCTCTGTAAGCAAGCAAGTTCAAACTGTTCTTGTTTAGAAGCCAGAAATTCTATTGTGAATTTCTTGGAAAGCTGTAGTATTTAATTTGCTTATACAAAGTAGATTAAAGTGATTGTGTGTGTTATTTACTTTCTGCATATTACATATCATAATCATATACAGTCTGTTACTTAGTTTTCAAGAATCGAAAAATATATCAAACTATCCATTCACCCCGCCCCCCTCTGTCTAGTTTCTAGTAGTATTCATTTCTAACAAGTGGTATCAGAGCGTTGGCTGTTAACGTACAAACAGGAAAAGATCAAGAATGAGTTCACAAAAACTAAGCAGTATCAAGATTCCTCCCTTTAACAAGGAGCACTACAGTTTATGGAAGAAGAAGATGTTGCTTTTCATCAAAGCTTCTAACCCCATGTATTTAGATATTCTAAAGCATGGTCCCTTCATTCCTATGATCGAGATTGGTGAAACAACCAGTGGCACTGAGATTGTACCAGCAAAACATGTGCCCAAAGATCCCTCAAAATACACTGATCCTGAAAAGGAAAAAGTTGCACTGGATGGACATCTTCAACTTATCATTTGTGAATCTATGGACTTCAACATGTATGGCACTGTTGCTCATTGTACTAGTGCCAAGAAGATGTGGGATCTTATAGAAGTGCTCTGTGAAGGAACTACTGAAGTAAGAAAGAACAAGAAGCAGATTCTTGTTTCACAATATGAAGCCTTCATGGCTCAGCCAAAAGAGGGAATCACAGAAGTGTTTGAGAGATTCAACAAGCTGATAAACGAGCTCAAACTCTATGACAAACACTATGAAACAGAAGAGCTCAATATGAAGTTTTTACTAACTCTTCCAGATCACTTGGAACCAAGAATCTCTTCCCTTAAAGAAAGAGATCTAACAAAGATTGGTTTTGATGTGTTGTATGGTGTTTTAAAGACATATGAGTTAGAGTTGTTTCAAAAGAGATCTATTCAAGCAAAGCAAGGATTAGTGGCAAATACCTCCTGTGCACTTATTGCTGACAACCTAAGTCAAAGAATGGACTCTCTTAAAATCAGTCAGGTCAAGATTGAGGAACTGGAAGTTGAAGACACTGGTGATGAAACTCAGGTTGTGTATGATTTACCTGAAGAGGATGAGTTCTACAGTATAGATGAGCTGGACAAAATGGAAAACAAATCTTTTGCTTATATGGCTAGGAGGTATCCTAACATAAGGTTTAAAAGAAAGCAGCCATTTAGATCCAAGTTCAATAATGGAAACACTGGTGGATCTAGTGGCTCAAACACCTTCAATAAAGGAAAAGGGATTGCTGGTGCTGCTAAAGGTGGATACAAGACAGGAAGTGTGGATAGGACCAAAATAAGGTGCTATAACTGCAATGAACTTGGGCATTTTGCCACTGAGTGCAAAAAGCCTAAACAAGTCAAGAAGGACAAAGCATACTTAGAGCTTGAAGCTAAGTATGAGGCTCTACTCAAGAAACAACAGGGCAAAGCTTTTATTGCTGAGGGAAAATGCTGGGATGACTCTGATGAAGAAGAAGAACAAGAGTACTCAAACTATGCCTTGATGGCATTTTCTGATGATGGTGATTCAAGTCAGGTACCTATTCTTACTTCTCTTGATATGACTCCCCTTCAATATAAGCAAACTGTTGAAGATATGAGCACTGAGATGTTTAATATTCATACTAGCATGTTAGTAGCTAATGAAGAAATTGATAGACTAACTGCTAAGAATGTTGAGCTTACAGAAAAGAATGAGCAACTTGAGTTAATGGTTGTGAACCTGGATGGTTTGAAAAAGGAGGTTGAGTATCTTAAAAACAAAGTGATTTGTGCTGAGCAGATAGAGAAAGCCCTTAGGGAACAAATTGCTGAAACTGAACTGAAACTAAGAAGCTTCAAAAACTCCTCTGAACTTATTCAAACCTATCACAAAGAACACACTGAAGACTGCAAGGTTGGAGTTGGTTTTGACTATGAAAATGACAAGGGAAGGAAGAAGGTCAAGGGCAAAGGAAAGGAAACTTTTATAAACAAAAATGCCCCAACCATACTGTCAAGTGTTGAACAGCCCATCTTCAGAAAGAGTGCTGTTGAGTTTGATGAGGAACTACTGATCATCAAGCAACAGCTACTTGAAGAAGATGAGGCTGCTAAAAACACTTCTTCCTTTCCTGAACTTGTCAATAAGAAAGAGACCAAAGACAATCTTGTCAAGAGTCCTAAAGCAAAGAAAGAAGTTGTTAAGAAAAAGAAACAAAACAGAAATGGTAAAGTTGGTGTTAACAAGGGAAACAACTATGCTTATGTGCCAAATGCTCCCAGGAAACAATGTCAAAAATGCCTATCTGTTAATCATTTGACTCATAAGTGTAGTAAGCCTAATATTGTTGAAGTTGACAACCTGAGTAACCATTCTGCCAGCATAAATTCTAGTCATGATTCTTTCTGTGGTAAGCCTAATTGCATGACATGCTATGTGACTGTGATTGCTAACTGTTTATCTCTAAAGCATAAACTTGATTCTGCACAATCTAGTGAATCACACACACACAGGCACACTCACAGGACAGGATCCCCAATCAGGGTTGAGAGGGTGAAAACTTTATGTGAGCCTAAGAGTGTAAACTCCAAAGCCACAGAAAAAGTGAAGTCTCCTACTATGAGAAATGCAATTTATGACAGAAGAATTGTTAATCAAAATGTTTCTAAATCAACTGGACCCTACCAAGTGTGGGTACCAAAAACAACTTAGTCATTTTGTAAATGCAGGGCAACAGGAATAAAAGAGTCATATGGATCTTGGACAGTGGATGCTCAAGTCACATGACTGGTGATATAGCCCTGCTATCACATTTTGAGGAAAAGGCTAGCCCATCAGTAACCTTTGGAAATGACAACATTGGTTATATAATGGGATATGGCAGTGTTAAATCTGGAAATGTCATTATTAAAGATGTAGCATTTGTTGAAGGACTGAAGCATAATCTCTTGAGCATTGGACAATTTACCAACAGGGGTTTCAAAGTGGAATTTGATGAAGACCTTTGTTCAATCTCAAAAAGGGAAAGTGGTGAAGTTGTTCTAACTGGTGTGAAGAAAGGAAGCTTGTTTGTAGCCAATCTCAAGGCTGCAGATAAGGGAGAAGTCTGCTGTTTCTACACTAAAGCCACAAATGAGGAATTCTGGCTATGGCACAAGAAGCTGTCTCACTTGAATGTTCAGGCAATGAACTCTCTAACCAAGAGAGAATTTATCAGGGATTTGCCTGCCTTGGAGTTTGTGCAAGATGGAGCATGTGAAGCTTGTCAGAAAGGAAAAATTAAAAGATCCAGTCACAAGAACAAATTGCTCAATACAAATTCAAAACCTCTGCAGCTAATTCACATGGACTTATTTGGCCCTGTGAATGTAATGTCCCTCTCCAAAAAGAAATATGCTCTAGTGATGGTAGATGACTATTCAAGATATACTTGGGTGGAATTCCTATTCTCCAAGGATGAAGCACCCCAAGTCATAATAGAGCATATCAAGAGAGTTGATAAAGAAGCACAAAGCACTGGTTCCTCTGTAGTTGCTTTGAGAAGTGACAATGGGACTGAGTTCAGAAATTCAACATTGTATGAGTTTTGCAAAGATAAAGGAATTTCTCAACAATTCTCAGCTCCTAGAACACCTCAACAAAATGGAGTAGTTGAGAGAAAGAATAGAACTCTTATTGAAGCCGCAAGGACAATGCTGCTGGATGCAAAGCTACCCACTAGATTTTGGGCTGATGCTGTTAACACAGCATGCTACGTGCAAAATAGAACATTAATCAATAAGAAGTCTGGCAAAACTCCTTACTCATTAATGACTGGAAAAAGAGCATCCTTCAAGCACCTGCATGTGTTTGGAAGCAAGTGCTTTGTGATGAAAGATACCTCTGAGCATGTTGGAAAATTTGATGCTAAAGCATTTGAAGGTATCTTCATTGGATACTCTCTGGAAAGGACAGCATACAGAGTATTTGTACCTGAGCAACACAAAGTCATGGAAAGCATGGATGTTACCTTTGATGACAAGAAAACTCCTGGACTAAAAACAAGTGATCAAGACAGTGTGCCATTGAGATTTGAGAATCAAGGTTATCTTGAGGATTCTGAAAGTGAAGATGAACCCCCTGTTCAAACTGTTCTAGAGAATGAAATCCTCGAAGTTGACAATCTTCTTCAAACACCTGTGCAAGGGTTCACAAACACAGGGGGAGAAGAAGAGAATGCACCTATCAACCAAAATGAGTTTGGAACAGATCAAGGAAATGAACAGGGGCACACAAGGAAATGGGACAGAGCCCACACTAGGGATCAAATCATTGGAGATCCTAGTGAGGGAGTTAGAACAAGGAGGGCAACATTAAATACATGTCTGTATAGCTGCTTTCTGTCACAAGAGGAACCTAAATTAATTGAAGAAGCTTTGAAAAATTCTGATTGGATTGTTGCCATGCAAGAAGAATTGAATCAATTTGAGAAAAACAAAGTATGGGAACTAGTACCTCCTCCAAAAGGAAAGAATGTTATTGACACCAAATGGGTGTTCAGAAACAAAATGGATGAAGAAGGAGTGGTAATTAGAAAGAAAGCAAGGCTGGTTGCCAAAGGATATTGTCAGCAAGAAGGCATTGACTATGATGAGACATTTGCACCTGTAGCTAGACTGGAAGCCATCAGAATCTTCCTGGCTTTTGCAGCTCACTCAGATTTTAAGGTGTATCAAATGGATGTGAAAAGTGCATTTCTCAATGGGGATCTTGCTGAAGAAGTTTATGTGTCTCAACCACCTGGCTTTGAAAGTGAAGACTTCCCAAACTTTGTGTATAGATTGCTCAAGGCACTCTATGGACTCAAACAGGCACCAAGAGCCTGGTATGAGACTCTATCTCAATTTCTTCTTGAGCATCAATTCACTAGGGGTACAATTGACAAAACCCTATTCTTCAAGAAGCATGGAAACGATATCATTCTTGTTCAAATCTATGTGGATGATATCATCTTTGGCTCTTCAAATGAAAAACTCTGTGAAAGGTTTTCTAAGTTGATGCAAAGCAAATATGAGATGAGTATGATGGGAGAATTAACCTACTTTCTAGGTTTGCAAGTACATCAAAGGGAGGATGGCATCTTCATAAACCAATCAAAGTATGTCAAAGATCTTTTGAAGAAATATGGTTTAGAAGACTCATCCCCTGCAAAAACTCCCATGTCCACTGCAATCAAGCTTGATGAAGACAAGAAAGGCAAAAGAGTAGACATCAAGGTTTTTAGAGGCATGGTTGGATCACTACTCTATCTCACAGCTAGCAGGCCTGATATCATGTTTGCCACATGCCTTTGTGCAAGATTCCAGTCTGATCCCAAGGAATCTCACATGATGGCTATCAAAAGAATCTTCAAGTATCTAAAGGGGACTCCTAATCTTGGGCTATGGTATCCAAAGGACACTGGGTTCAACCTGGTTGGTTACACAGATTCTGATTATGCTGGATGCAGAATTGACAGGAAGAGCACCTCTGGAAGCTGTCAATTCCTAGGTCAAAGGTTAGTGTCCTGGTTTAGTAAGAAACAACAGTCCACAGCAACATCCACAGCTGAGGCTGAATACATTGCTGCTGGAAGTTGTTGTGCTCAATTGCTTTGGATTAGAAATCAACTCATGGATTATGGGCTAGTGTTAGAACACATTCCACTAATGTGTGATAATACTAGTGCAATATCCATAGTTGCCAATCCTGTTAATCATTCTACTACAAAGCACATTGAGATCAGGTACCATTTCATTAGGGAACATGCTGCAAATGGTACCATAGAAGTCTCTTATGTTCCAACTGAGAAACAATTAGCTGACATATTTACTAAACCTCTGAATGAAGCAGTCTTCAACAGACTTGTGAGTGAAATTGGAATGCTTAATCCTTCATTTAGTTGCTCTAAGTAAGTATGCCAGTAAATTGTTGCAGCAGTAAATTTTCACTGTATTTAAATGCTCTATTCATATGGAGTGAAAATTAGCTGAGATATGATTTATAAATACTTCAGTATTTTACTGCAAAATTTTCAAAATCATTTGTTAGTAAAGTTGTGAGCTTTTGAGACATCTCGATATAGATGATTTTCAGAGTTCACGACACAGTTCAAATAAAACAGACTTATATCGCAAACTGTTGAGATTGTGAGACTTCGCGACATAGTTCATTTCATGAGTTTGCGACATAGTTCATTTTATGACTTCGCGACTTAGAATAACTATATCGACAAGTCTCCACATTTGACAGAATTTTGATTTAAATTAATTTTATTTCAAAATATGATAAAAGTCTGACAATTTGCTTGATATTCCTAAAAGAGAGCTTTAGACAGGGTATTTCTACTATATCACAAAGTCTCCCCGATCCTTTCATCCTGAGGACTTTGCGACATAGTTCATTTCTGAGACTATGCGATATACTGTGCAAGACTTTGCGGTACAGGCCATTTTTGACTTCGCGACATACAAATAGACTGTACAAATTCATAACTCCATATCGCAGTGTCTCTATCATATAAATACCCTTTTCTAACCGTTCACAACTTTTCTTCTTGTCTATTGCTCTCAAACTCTCCAACCTAAGCACAAATTCTCTACTCTCTTTTTCACTCTCTCTCTCTCGCAATGGCACCCAAATCTCAAACAGTATCCTCCTCTATCCCTTTAACCATTCCCAAAGAAACCAATCTTCTCACCATTCCCTCTGAGGCTGAGGCTAACCCAAGGTACAAGTGTTTTGTACGGTTCTTGAACACTTCCTACCTACGCCAAGCCCTAACCCTGAACCCTACCTTGTATGTCGATGTGTTGGAAGGATTCTGGAGAACGGCGTTGGTATCAACAATGGCTAGGGAAGATGGAACCTCATTCCAGGAGGTTAGTTGTTCAATTGGAGGCAAACACTTTCAGTTTGGTGAAAGGGAAATCAATGAAGCTTTGGGGTTCAAGGTGGAGGGTCATGACCAAGCAGCTACAGATGCTCAAATCATAGAATTCATGACCTTCATTCAGTATGCTGATGAGATAGATACTGGAAAGCTGACTAAGAAGTTTGTGAGAAGGGAGTGGTCATTTCTGTTTGACGCACTCCAGAAGGTGTTTCTCTGCAGGAAGACAGGATGGGACCATATCAGTCACATTGTTGTGAAGCTAGCCTACTCCTTGGCCAACAACCAGGAGATCAATGTGGGAGCCATAATTCTCAAAGAATTGGCTCAGAGGCTAGGCAGGACCATTCGTGGTAGAGGTAATGACATCTTTTACCCTTGTTTCCTTCAAGTTATTTTAAATTTTCTTGATGCAAATGTCCATCTATTGGAGGGTATAGATAACACTAACATGGCTTATTCCAAGTCCATGTCCAAAGTACTATTTGGCTCATTGGACACAAGGAATCAAGTGGATGTGATTCTAAGTGTGACCAAGCATATGCAGGACACATTTGAGTCTTATCCACTTGATAAGCCCATATACCATGCACTTTCCTGGACAGGGGAGGCTGAGACTGGAGGATCTACACAGTCTAACCCCAGCCTTCCCATCCCATCCAGTAACCCCACTGCAAACAGTACCATAGAAGTTAGGCAGCCAAGTGCATCAATCTCTCAAAAGATTGGTGTTACTAAAAAGAAGTCAAAGAAGAGAGCCCTAGAAGTGATAAATGAATCTATAGAGATAGCTAGTGAGAATCCTGAGTCACCTCTCACCAGACAAAGTAAGAAATCCAAATCCAAACCTACCACTGGATCCTCCCAACAGGATTCAGATGTGGAAAAAGGGGTACACCTGTTACTGTCCATGGCCTCTCAACAGGTCATTGGCATTGAAAAGAGCAGCCTCCCTACTGCACCTTGTACAGAGTCTGCACAGGGTCAAGACCTCACTCTTGACCCTAGGAGTGATAAGGCTGATAATACACAGAGTGGAGAGCACATCACTGTTGAAACTCCTCCTATTTCTCAGGGGGAGTTGCCACAATCTAATCTAAACCCCACTTCTCTCTCAGATTCTTCCATAAAAATTTCTTCTGAACAAGAGAGTCATTCCAATGACAATCTTGCCTTTGATCAATCACAATTCTCTCCTGTGATTGAGCCAATTTCAAGTGACATGGTGCATGACACTATGCTCACCACCCAGGAACCACATCTAGTTGGTCAGGGAATGCATGCTGGGGCATATCCTAATGACACCAACACAAACATGGAGGATTCACCAGTTTTCACTGGAGACTCTATGCCAAATTCTCCCATCCTTAGGGATGTGGAACTGTCTTCACAGACAAATAGGGCTAATGTTGTAACATATCCCATTTCAATGGAGACAACATTAGACCCTACAGCCATTCCAAGGCTGGAGGAGACTCAAAACCTTACATCTCATGAAGTGCCTAGCACTAGCTCTCACTTGGCTCAGGCCACTATGTCAGAATGGCTGAAGCCTGTGCACCATGACAGGCCTTCAGGATCATCATCTGTGCCTTCCAAAATGACAGAAGAAGCCATACAAGATCTCCATGTGGCACAGATTGATGAGTTCTCCAAGATAGCTCAACATCTCCTCACCTCAAATCTCCCAAATGCTGATTATGAAGCCATTTTACTCTGCCACAAGGAGGATGTTGAAGCTCAGCAGGAGAAGATAGTGGATGCAGCTGAACCAGAGGGAAATGTGGATGCCTAGTTGGATGCTAAGAGGACTCTCAAGCTCAAGGATGCCCTAGCTTTTCTAAGGGAAGAGTACCTCACTTCTCTGGGCTCAAATGCAAATGATCTCTCTCCTGCTGCTATCTATGATGCTGTTAATGAAGTCTACAGGAATCAATTAAAGGCTCTGCACTATCTTGGAAAAGGCTTCAATCAGAGATTTCTTCAATCCAGGAGGAGACAGACAGATCCCTCACTAAGCTCAGAAACTCATATCTCTCTGATTTTCCCAAGGTGGATGGCATCCTTAAAGAAATCCAGAAGACAAACTCTACTGTCAGCATGATGGACCTCTCTCTGGCCATGGTCACAGACAACATCAGGAAGCTGGCTACAACCCTGGAAAATCAAGTCAAGGCCAATATCAACTCCAATGCCATGCTGAATGTAATTTGGAAAAATCAATATGGTGACAAATTGGTGGATGAGGTCCCTCTGTCAAACATCTCCAAATTTGAATTTACCAAACTCAAGGATCAATCTCTCAATTCTTTCAAGTCTCAACAGCTATTCTCAAAGGTGGATGGTCTTGAAAGAGAAGTAGCCTCTCTGATAGATGAAAACAAGCAGCTTGCCAACTCTCTAAAACAGCTCAATGACAAACTGGATGCCCAAGGCAACAACACCTCCAATATCCTGCTGGTGCAACAACAGATGCTGACTTCAATGATGAAACAAATGGACCTGCCTATCCCTGGGGAAGCTCAAGACATCTTGTCTGATCCCAAGCCTAAGGGGGAGAAACAAAAGGAGGTCATTCTGAAACAGAAAGGGGGAGTACCTGCCAAGCAGCCAAAGCATAAGGGCAAGGGCAAACTCATTGAAGAAACCATAAAGCCAATCATTCTTCCCCCTGTAGAGGTCATAAGTGCAGAAGGTCAGAAGAGCACAATCTCAACCACCTACTATCCATCAACAATGCCTAAAGATATCTCAACTCCTCAACCTACTCAACCTACTCCCAATGCTAAACCTGTCAAAGCTGCAATTATCACAGAAGCCAAGCTACAGGAAGTTGCCAATTCAAACATCTATCATGATGAGGCCTTCCTGGAGTTTCTGAAAGCCATCTACAGTAGTGCTCAAGGAGATGCAAGGATGTACAGACAGAAGATCAAGGAAAGCATCAAGTATTTCACAGTGGCAGTAAGGAAAATCAAGGATGTCCATCTAAGAGAGATAATCATGGTATGCAAGGACAACTACTTGTGGCACCTAGCTTTTCAAACTCTAGAGAAACTGAGATTTACTGAGCTGTCAATCATTCTGGATTTGATTGAAAAGCATGGGATGAACAATGAAAGTCTTTATAATGACTTGAAGATGGACCAGAATAAAAGATTGCCTGAGGTTATATCCAAGCCAAGGACAATAATTTACCAAAGCCTATCTCAAGACAGTAGTATTGACCAACTAGTAATTCCCTCAGACCTGTTAATGAAGAACAATGCAAAGATCAACCAGGTGCTGCAAATGCTGAGAGCTAAGAGAGGAGCTAGGACAGCTGAGGAACTAGAGATGATTTGAACTCTACAATCTTTTCTGATTCATGGAGTCATTCCTGAATCTGTCAAAGAAAAGAGCAAAAAGAAGGATGGGGAGGATGATGATGAGGAGAAAACCTATGAAAGGAGATCTCAGACAAGGAGAAATAAGGATGGACCTAGTGAGAGCAGCAAGAGCAAATATCCTAAGAAATCAAAAGATGCTGGTGATGACAAGAGGGACTCCAAAGGGACAAAAGAAACAACCAGGAAAACAAGAAGTGGAGTTCAGCAAGTCAAGGACATTGCTAGCAGTACTTTAACCACAACACAAGACTCTAAGTCTAGGGTGGGTACTGTTAGTAATGATCCTCCAAATTCATTGTCAAAGACTTCTGAACCTGAATTGCCACAGAAGAAAGAAGAAGCCACAAAAGAAACCTCAAAAAGACACTTCCACAAAGTCACAGCTAGTGGAGTGTTACAGTGGATGAAGGGAAAAGGAATGAAGCTTCTTCCAAGTGATGTGGCACTGAAGACTGATTCTCCTTGTTCCAGAAAGGTGTCTCTTGTGAAACATATGAAGATCAAGAGTGTACCCAGAAGGATAAGGATAACAAAGAAGACTGGAAAACTCACAAATGTTATTGGCATCAATGTGCTTCCACTAGATGAGGACTATGATGAAGATGCCCTAGCATTTTTGAGGGCTCAAAGGATCTTTGAAGTCAAAGTGAAGTTGAATCATCTAGAGATCAAGTACACTGATGGAAGAGAAAGAATAATGAAACAAGGGGGATGGCAACATTTTGACACCTATGAGCAAGAAAGAATCAATGCCTTGTTAAATTTTGAAGAAAAGGAAGAAAGGTTGTGGAAAACAGAGATTGCCAGATTCATGAAAATGCACTCTGAATATAAAGAAAATCTAAAGAAGCTGAATGAAGAAAAGAGGTGTGAGAAAGAAAAGGAGATGGCTGAGATGGAAGAAAGAGCAAAGGAGCTAAGGAAGAAAGGGTTGTGCAGGGTAAAGCAAAATCCTTATACTGTTGAGTACAAAAATCATTATGGAGGAATAAGCAAGATAAGGATGGAGTTCATACATTCATATGTGGAAAGTGCCCTC
Source organism: Heracleum sosnowskyi (assembly GCA_030848705.1). NCBI lineage: Eukaryota > Viridiplantae > Streptophyta > Magnoliopsida > Apiales > Apiaceae > Heracleum > Heracleum sosnowskyi. The sequence goes on from CM061241.1 coordinate 93,769,693, forward strand.
AGAATAGCAGCTGAAGATCTAAAAGATTCTCCTCTCATTGAAGAACTGATTGCAAGGGATGAAATTTTACTGGCCATCTCTGAAATAAAGAAGAATGAAGAAATAAGGAAGAAGAAAGTCTATGATGATTTCTTAGAGAAACAATTGGAAACTGAAGCTATGTAGCTCAAGGAGAAATTCTGTAAGACCAAATTTCCAAGTTGTTATCAAATTCTGTTCTTAACTTTATCTTCTTTATACTTGTTCTTTTTATGTTAGTTAGGCTTGTTATCAGACATGAAATTGTGCCTAAGGGTCTTACTCACAATTTGGGGGAGATTGTTAGGCTCAAGACATGTCTGAACACCACTATTAACAAGCCTACACTTTGTGACTATGTCACATTACATGACCTAGTGAGTTCTATCACTGGGATGTAGTATAGGTCTCTAAATGTACTTGTCTTGTTCTCATGAACATTAGCTTGACCATGTATGCTCAAAGTTATCATGAGCTTAGTAAAGTTTCTTTCATCTAGATTGTAAATAGGCCATTGAATAATTATCCTGGTAGAAGTTCAGAAGTGTTCATGCAGCAGGATAGAGATAAATAAGGCTATGAAGAAATAAGTTGCAGAAATTTGTCTAAGGCATTATATAGCAAAGTCAGAAGAAAGCTATGTCGTGAAGTCACCAATATCCATGTCGTGAAGTACTATATCGCATAGTCCATTTTGTACTATGTCGAGAAGTCCTCAAGACACATGTCGTGAAGTGTTGAAGTCAGCAAAGTCAAAGAAGCCTAGATCGTGAAGTCCTCAGAATCCCTATGTCGCATAGTCGTCAAATGACCTATGTCGCATAGTCTTCAAATGACCTATGTCGCATAGTCGTCAAATGACCTATGTCGCATAGCCTTCAAATGACCTATGTCGCAAAGTCTTCAAAGGCTATATCGCGTAGTCCTCACAAGGGAGATCGCGAAGTCAGGAATAAAGTGGAGTTCACGATATCAACTCTTAGCCGTTTACAACAAGACAAATCAAGGTACAGAATCAAGAATCAAAAGAGACAAATACTGAAGCATTTGTTCTGGCAAGGTGGTCCAAAGAACAGATGGCAAATCTACAGCTAAACTTGGAGAGAAAGATAAGAGACAAGCAGCTACAGAAACGGGAAAGACTCCGAAAAGCAGGTGGTCCTTCCTGACACAGTTAACGTCTTATGGCAGGACAAGTTGGACTTTCAGCAAGGGGTAACTGTGTAAAAATAGGAGTGTGCACTAGGTTGTAAAGGGCTTATATATATCATGCACATCCTATTGTAAGCTGTAGGAGAGATACACATAGTTTTGATCTTAAGTTCTTTTCTCTGTAAGCAAGCAAGTTCAAACTGTTCTTGTTTAGAAGCCAGAAATTCTATTGTGAATTTCTTGGAAAGCTGTAGTATTTAATTTGCTTATACAAAGTAGATTAAAGTGATTGTGTGTGTTATTTACTTTCTGCATATTACATATCATAATCATATACAGTCTGTTACTTAGTTTTCAAGAATCGAAAAATATATCAAACTATCCATTCACCCCGCCCCCCTCTGTCTAGTTTCTAGTAGTATTCATTTCTAACACTTTTAATTATTTAAAAAAACTTACTTATTTTAACATGCGAACATATTTTTTTAACAAATACAATTAATATAATTAAAACACTTCTGAAAATATCACGGGCAGTTACTTTTTTTAATTAAAACATGTTAACTTTTCTATTTTTCGTTATTATTAATATTATTTTAATAAATAATAAAATAATATTAATATTGTCTCATTTATCTTCCTCACCCCATTTGTATTTTTTTTTATATATTATAATTAATATTTAAATTTCTCATTTTATAATTTATCATATTCATTTTTAATTGGCTCGTGCCTTGTTCAATTTTTCGAGCTATCGGGTTCTTATCAAGTTTGTCAAACTTATCGAGCCTACCGAGCTTTTTACTTAATTTTCAGAAAAATTATTATATTTTTTTCCCTATTTAAAATAACAAATAAAATTTGAAAATAACGTGTTATATTCAAATAATCTAAAAACAAATTTTTCTCAGCACATTCAAATAATCGAATATGATTTGGTTGTACACTTGTACGTGTCACTTAATGAATTAATGTGAATTTTTAATAGTATGTTAGTATTGATAGTTAACTTTTCAAATCATCTAAATAAGTTGATCTCTTCTCGTTTGTTCATATTTCATTATTTGTCTCGATATTATTATAAATGATATATCTTAAATATATTATAACAATAATAATATGTGAATCTTATTACCTTTGTTCGGGTCATAAATTTTTATTTAATTACTTTTCTAAAACAAATGTACATATACATAATATACACTAACTCTTTCGTAATTACATAAATTATATTTTTAATTAAATAAAAATATAATAAACTACGATACTACAACTTTACTGTATTGATGACTTGGTCTACTTTAGACTAGAGTATTAAACTTATAGTATATTATTGTAAAATTGGAAATTGATCCTAATTGAATGATATATCCATTAAGAATTTAAAAAATACAGTTGTGATTTTTAATAATTTTATAATTATAAAAAATAAATAAAACAACAATATTATATAGGTAAATAGTAAATAGTAAGGAGAATGAAATAAGTACATCAAATCTCTATGTCTTTATATTATTTCACCTCTAAAGAAGAATGAAAAAACAGTTTTAAGGATTATCTTAATCTTTAAATTACACTGATGTAGTTCGAGCAGTAGCATTAACATGATTTATGTGCATCTTGTTAATAAAATTAATGTTATAGGTGTCTAAGTGATAATATGTATAAAAATTTTATGCTACAAATGTTTTTTTATTAAATAACATTACAAATAATAATAATAAATAATTATAAAAATATAATCGAATTCGAGCTCGAGAAAAGCCGAGCCGAGTTCGAGTTCGAGCTAATTGAGCCGAGCTGGAGTCGAGCTCACAAAAACTCGGCTCTGCTCGAGTTTTTAATCGAGCTCAAAAGTTTGTTCGAGCTCGAGCTCGATAAAGTTTTTGAGCCGAGCCCGGCCGAGCTCAAAAAGGCTCGGCTCAAATTACAGCCCTACTTCTACTTGAAGATAAGTATAAGATATGCAAATGTATTTGATTGTTTTCTCTCGGTAATTGTAATTTTCAGTTGTTAGCATATTTGACATTGACTAAGAGCATCTCCAACCCCATTGAACTGTTAGCAAAAAGATCTGTGGCAACTTAATAGTACATGTTATACATAATCAGATCAAAATAGACCTCTCCAACCATCCATTCCCCTCGGAAATAATAATAGCCAACCACGATTTATTGGCCAAATTTGGCAAAGCACTACAGATCTGTAGTGATAGCCATGTAAGCGTGTAATCTCTCTGCATCGGACAACAATTGTTGATGAGGGTTGTCATTTCTTTTTCCGGCAACTATCAGTTGGGCTGGGGTGATATATTGCTATTAACTAAATGTACAGGAAAAATACAAAGACCATTAAACATGCAACAAAATGAATTTAAGTTATAATCTACTTTTTAATTAAGAAAATACAATTTTACTTGATTTTAATAAATTATTATACAGTAATTATAAAAATACATGAGTAGATTATAAGATCAATTAGTATCAATATTAATATATTAAATTTAGAAAAGGCATAGTTTAAAAGAATAAAATACCATTTTCAAAATATAGCTAACCAATATAGTCAATCTCATTGGAGGACAACGCCTTACAGATTCAACAAATTATAACCAACCATTATTTTATATTATTTGAGCCAACCTTTTAGCTAACGCGATGCGGAGAAGCAGGAAGATGAATGCCCTAAGCATTCTTTTCTACTGCTACTTATTCTTCTTCTTCTAATAAAAAACCCCTAAGCATTCATATACCAAGTTAGGAATATAGAAGTCACCGATGCTCAAGATGTAAAAGGCATACAATATAGGTTTATTAACATTCTAAGTCGAAGAAATCTAAAGTGCAATTATCAGTAAGAGTGAGGCACTTTGCACATCTGTATTATTCTACAAGTATAATAATTTTCGTACTTTCATGGGTAAAAAATTATTTTGAAATTTCGGTTTTTTATAACCGAACCGAAAAACCGAATTATTTCGGTTCGGTTTTCGGTTCGGTTTTAGTGAAACTTCGGTTCGGTTCGGTTTCAGAAAAATGACAATTCGGATTTTCGGTTTTTCTAATTCGGTTCGGTTTTTAACCGAACTAATCGAATGATCAGCCCTAGTTATCTGCAGTACAATTTTCTCCTCATCATCCACAACCTCTTCGATCTTAAGAGAGGGTGCTGAAGCAGGTTGAGTGATTTGAACTTCTTCACTAGGTTGAGTGATTCTTGGCACATGAGCCACTAAAGCACCTGACATATTAGCCATCTTTCCTCTGGATCCAGCTAGAATAGCTCTTTTCTGGAAAAACTCAAGCTCATATGATTTAAGCACACCATATAGAGTTTCAAGAGAGATATTGTTCAGATTTCTTCCTTCTCTTATGGCAGTGACTTTGTGCTCAAGATGCTTAGGAAGTGTGAGCAAGAATTTGACATTTAATTTCTTTCTATCATAGTACTTGCCATGAATCTGTAGCTCAGTCATAAGTTTACTAAACCTCTCAAACATTGTTGTTAGGTCTTCTCCTGACTTTGCCATGAAGGCTTCATACTGTGAGATAAGGATTTGTCTTTGGTTGTCTTTCACTTCTTCACTTCCTTCACACAACAGCTCGAACTTATTCCACATATCCTTGGCTGATGAGCACCCAATGACGTTTCCACACATGGCTTTGTCCAAAGTGAGAGCATCCAGTAAGATGAGTTGCAAGTAATCATCCAAGGCCACCTTTTCTTTCACTACGCCATAAGTGCTCATATGCAATGCTTTTTGTGAGGGTTGCAAGCAAAGCGTTGCAAAAGCTATGCTTAGTTTTGGTCTTCTGCAACACTACTCAAAAAGCATTGCATTTCATGTGAATGCACCGTTGCAAAGTGAATGCTAGTGTTATGACGTGCAACACCATTAAAAAGCGTTGCATTATACTACATTATTTTTAGAATTATGAAAAATATACATATTATCAAAATATATACAATGTCTTCAAATTTAAATCTTTTTTTTTACTTTAAAATTTGAAAAATAATATATTTTAAAATCGAGACTATTTTATATAAGTATCTATCATGTTCTTATATTTTCTAATTAAATTTTATACATTTAAAAATTAAAAAATTAAAAAATTAAAAAAAAAGAAATATATAGCAAATCATATTATAGTACACATCAATCTAGGTCTAATTAATACATCATTAATTATATTTTTAGGATTATTTTTGGTCCATATCAATATTATTTATTAAAACTATTTTTACATATATTTTACCTAAGTATCTTTCATGTTTTAATGTTCTTAATACTCTATAAATTTAAGATTAGTATTTAACAAAAAAATAAATAAATTTAAGATTAGAAAAATAAATTAAAGATTATAAATTAGTATAAGACATCACAATACACGGGCAACACTGGTTACAAAGCAAAAAGTTTAGGCGGATAATTTCCCCCTAAAACAAAATAATTCGCACTCTACTTTTCCCCCCAATTCCCAAACCACTACTCCCTCCTTCCTCCTTCCGGACTACTCTCTCTGTACACCTTATCCACAAACACTCCACACACCACATACTCTCTCGATAAACATACTCGGCAAACTCAATTTACAACCTCTACACTCCACTCGACAAACACAATTTATAAACCCACATCGATTTACAAACTCTTATAGCTCCAACTGGTAGTTGAGTATACATTTTCTTCTCTAATGAGTATTTACTCTCGACTCACTTTTAATTCGTTTTATTTTGCAGGTAATTAGGGATTTGAACTTGGGGCTTTAATTTTAGGGCTTTTCATTTAGAGCTTAAATCTAGGTAATCAAATTTAATTGATTTGGGTTTTATATTTGACTGATTTGGGTTTTGTACGTATTTAATGAGTTGTGTTTTGTTTTGTTTGATTTGGATATATTTATGTGTATAAGTAGTTTACATACAGAGCTTTGTGTGGAATATGTACTTCTAGGTTCCTTTGTTTTTGTTGATGCTATATCCAGTGAGTGGATTATGTTTTTAATTTGATTTGTTAGTTTTTTTCACTATTAATTAGTACTAATTAATAGCTGTGAGTCTGTGATGCATAATTTCATTTTATTGTTTTATTATGCTTACGATGAGTTGATTTTGATGTTTCTATATAATTTATGTTGATCAGCTTCTGAGAATCCTTTCAAAGACATATGTACTGCTCTTCCCAAACCCGACGGTGGTGAATATGGAAAGTACTACAGCCTTACCGCTCTCAATGATCCCAGGATTGGTATGATTAATTAATTTAACATTCAATACTACAGCATTAGGCGCCGTTCTGTTTCGAAATTGCTATGTAAATAACAGTATAATGCTCACTCTATAAAATGTGCATGTCTTATTCCTATTCCTGCCTTTGGCCTGTGCTGCTAATGTCGCTAAGGTTTGAACTTTTCTTTTTGGCATTAGTGGATGACAAGGCACAATGATCTAACTTTTTCTCTCTTATAATGTAGAATGTTGCTGCTATGACATCAACATCTACTCGTACTCCAATATACATTACTTTATTGCATAGTGGCAGGCTACGGATCTTGGGTAATGTTGCCAATTTAAATCTAATTCTTAAGAGATCTTTGAGCTCAGTATACATACCTACCTGTGTAAAAAAAAACTCTTGCTTGTGTCTAATAGTACTTTGCCATCATGCTTGGTTGTGCTACTACTGGTGCAGTAATCATTTAAGATTCTATTGTTTTAAGAGTATGGTCTATCAAGATGAGGTATCTTTATTAAAGTATGCATATGACATAATTTGTCATATAGTAGCTTGCTGAATTAGCTCTGCATTATTTTCTGCTACCAAAATCTATGTCCTGCTACCTTCTATGGTCTATCAAGATGAGGTTTTATAAAATCTGGGACCAGATTTTTAAAATTCTGGCTGATGACATTATATCTTGTAATTTGTTTAAGTGTGTAACTAAATGTGCAAGGAAAAACTTATGATTAATGGTCACTGAAGCTAAAAAGGTTTCTGATACTTTCTGTGAATACTGAATACTTTCTGGTTTTCCATCAGCCAAATACCACCTCTTCTGGTCTTTATCTGTAAAGTGATACAGTTTTGACATAGTCTAGGTACTGATGAAGGAACTCTCAGGCAACTTCGAGATTTAGGATTTTGGTTGTGCAAGCCTTTATATATTATGTGTTTTTTTTTGATATTATCATAATTTTCTTTTCTTATACTTTATCTGAATATTTGTTTTATTTTTGAATGATTTCAATGATTGTTTATTTAGAGTTTCACTTATGTTTGTTGCAGGTCACTTCTCACATTTGTCAAATGTAGCAAGGATATGGCATCAAATTTCTTGATATAGTGTTGGACAGACCTAAGAAATTCAAAAGGGCCAACGTTATAAAGGTACTTTTATTGGTTACTGCAGGTTGTTTCTAGGAGGACTTTATGATACTGACTTTACAAGCACAAAGTAAAAATTACCTGCAAATCGCATTGACTGGGAAATTACTTCACTGAAGCAAGTTGAAATCCCATTGAAGCCGGCCCGTGTGCTAAACGGAAAATCTGTTCCAGGTGCTGGTGGACCTGGTCATTGATCATTCAGTTCAGGTGGATGTAGCTAGACACGAGAATGCTGTGCAAGCAAATATGGACCTTGAATTCCAGAGAAACAGTGAAAGGTTTGCGTTTCTGAAATGGGGATCAACTGCATTACAGAATATGCTGGTCGTGCCCCCTGGTTCTGGTATTTTTTAATATTCTTTCATCCAAGTCATGTTATATTCCTGTTCATACTAGTAATATGATTATTTTGAACCTTTAACGAGCATTTAGTTTACATACTTGCATAGTTTTACTTTCCTGACATAGTTTGTAGTGGACAATATTATGGTATTGGCTTTTTGATTGTATAAATTCTTTCATAACCCAACCAAAGTCCAGGCAGGCCTTTTTTAGCCAAGTGATGCAGAGCAAATGTTAAAAGATTAAATTGTATTTATTTTAAGTTACTATATATGGATTAGGTTATCAGCAATGGTTTTTATGAAGTTAGGTGTGAAGATTTTTAGGAACATTCTGGCTTATGGTAGTTGTGCAATTAAAGGAGTTGTTTAATTTATATAATCATGGTAGTAATTAGTATTAAAAAGTAGATTTTGATTAGAATTATTTTCCTTATTCGTAGGTAGAGTTTAAAGATCCTTCTATAAAAGTTACAAGAAGATTCAATCTTCTCTGATCAGAATAATTTGTGGCTGGGGCTTTAGTATTATCTTAGTGTATTGTCTTGCAAGACTTTGTAACATATTCATTTACCAAAAAAATTCAACTTTAGGAGGATGAACTCCACAGATCTGTTGCCTCATATAAAACAGAAGCAAGTGCCTGTAATGCATTAATTTATTGCTTTCATGGAAGCTGCTTGGGAATTTAATTGCTCATACAAAGAGGAAAAGGAGAAGCAGGTCAGGTACAAATTTGCTTGTTACACTCGTTTGGTTACTGATTGCATGCAGACAGCTTCTATTTGCTATCTTGTGAATTCTTTTTTGACATAAACAATATGATAGATGTCAGGCCCTTCTATCTCTGTTATACAGACACATCATTGATGAATTTCACTAGCTTGTCCTCCAAATCTTAACTTTATAACATTTTCTTGTTTTGCATTTCTTCCTGGTTAGGATAAACTGAGACCAGTTCTCACCGATATTAGGAAACATGCAGACAGCATAAAAGGGTATAGTTAATCCTTTCCTTGAATTGTTCACCTCAACTGTGGCAAATTTCTTAAAATTTGGATTGTGCCAGATCACAGATAGTCACTGGCATGGATGGCGGAAATTTAAAAGCAGATAAAGGAAGGAAACATCTAGAAGAAGAATATTTGGAATTAGAAGAAAAGGTTTGATCAATTTTTAATTTGAGATCTTTTAGGAGGTGTTGAAGTTATATGAAACTTCCTATTCATGCAGGACTTTTAGTTTCATTTCAACACAATTGTTAATTTGTTAGTATAATATTATGTTTGCTTCTACTTAAAATTAAAGATTCATAAATGTTTTATCACGTTATGCAGATTATTATATTGTTCGATGTAGTGGAGAACATGTCATTGATGTTGAAAAAGCTGCGTAAAGCTAATCCAGATCTTAATTTTGATATTGGACCCTTGAGTGCCACCCCAACAAGTGGTCAAGATGACAATAATACTCCTACGACTCAAGGCGGCACTGAATTTTAGCAATATAATTATGTAAAGGTTCTTAATATCTGAACTTGGTCAGTTTGCATGTAAAAGTTATCTACTTCATCCTACGTGCTTGGTGTTGGCACTTACGTTTGAAGAATTTGTAATGAATATTTTAGGTATTTTGTTTTGTTGTTTGGACGTGCCTCCGGTTGGCATGTAGAATATTTGGTTGCATGGTTTTGGATGGATTTCTTTTATGTACGAAACTGTTCTGGCAAAAATTTTAATTAAAGCGTTGCATTTGTTTTTTCCTAATGTTGAATTTTAAAAAAAATGGTGTTGCATTAGTAAATATACTGTTGCATTACATGACAATTACTGTTTAAAAAGCTACTGCAAAGCGTTGCATTACTGAAGGCATGTGGACCCCACTGCTGACGTGGCACGAGGCCCCTACTGACGTGGCATGAGGCCCCTACTGACGTGGCACGTGGGACCCACTGCTGACGTGGCATGCAAGTGGGACTAGGTACTGACGTGGCCATTGAGTGGGCCCCATTGCTGACGTGGCATACAAAGTGGCCCTGTGTTTAAGGCAACACTCATTGGTGTTGCATTTCCTTGATTTTGGTGTTGCATTATACTTATAATGCAATACTTTCACGCCGTTGCAGTAGATGACCAAAAGTGTTGCATTATATATCAAAGGCCACGCCCGCGGATGCAACGCCCATTTCGTGTTGCATTTTTGAAAAAGAAGCTGAATGCAACGCTTTTTTGGTATACAGCCACATTAAAAAAGCGTTGCATATGAGCACTTATGGCATAGTGTTTTTCTGGATCTAGAAACTCCGAAGGTAATTTGTTGACCCAGTAGGCTGGAATAAGAACGTCGTCCACAGTTGAGGCTTCAATTTCTTTACGTGGCACGAAGGGACCATTCTGGAGGATTCCCAAGTATAATGGATTCGCAGCTTTGATAAACAAAATGATTTTTATTTTCCATACATTGTAGTTTTCCTTATCAAAAGCTGGAATCTTTATGCTACTTGACTTCTGCAAACTTGTCATGATCTCAGATTTGTTGAACAATCTATCTGCTCTGATACCAGTTGTTGGTCCTTGACTATTGCAGAAAGGGGGGGGGGGTTGAATGCAATACTGATAAAGCTCAATCTACGTTTCAACAACTAAAATCAAGATTAAAGATTATCAGTTTAACAATTGCAAACACAAGTAGACACTCAAGTAATTCTCACAAAATAAATGTTTTATTTATTTTGCAATGGGTTGCTACAACCTCAAGAAAAAGTGTATCTTTTCTTGAGCTTCAGTTTCTCGAGTGATTACAAATAATGAATTGAGAGATAGACTAAGTAGGCTAAACCTATCACTTTCAATCACGGGTCTTTGTGAAGCTGCTGTCATTTTCAAGTGGTAACTTCTTACAATTTGCCTGCCCGTGATTCTTTCATAAATTGTTATATAGACAGCTTATCAATACATTACAAAATAATCTAGAAACATTCTATTTTAAGCTAACACAATTCAGTAGATGTAGATTTGTCATACTCTGGAATTGGTGAGTTTTGTCATGTGATCTCTCAAGCTTCAGTCGTAGTTTTGCAAACCTGTTACAGTGTTGGGATGCTGCAACACGCCTGTTTCTTGAACATCCAAACTGTCACGAGTTTGACTGGATTGTTTACCAATAAATATGTTATCCCTTCATGACAGTATCCTGATGGCTAAGCTTGCTGTCACATGAATGCGCTTTTGGTGATAGTAAGAAATCCCCGCTAAAGGTGCTGTCAGGATTTCCAAGCTTGCTGTCAGGCTAAGGTAAAGTTCCTGTCAGAAGGCTCCCGCCAATGTTGCTGTCAGAGTGAATGTACTGTCGTGACTCGCAATATGCTGTCTTCAAGTAACCTTACTGTCAGTGCTGTGACAGTAATCTTTATTCTTGTTGTTCATCTTGAGTACTTCTTGAGGCTTGAACAAACTAATGAACTTCTACCAAAATGTACTAGAATCTTATTTGCAGCAAACAAAAACGGTTACAAAGAAATACTCTGGTTGTGACAGTATGTTCATACTTAATAAAATTAAGTAAGTAAAATGTCTAGTTAAGTTGTCTCATAGCCATCACCCAAAAATCCTAACAGAAAATACAATTTTACTTAATTTTAATAGAATTATTATACAGTAATTCTAAAAATACATGAGTACATTATAAGATCAATTAGTATCAATATTAATATATTAAATTTAGAAAAGGCATAGTTTAAAAGAATAAAATACCATTTTCAAAATATAGCTAACCAATATAGTCAATCCAATTGGAGGACAACGCATAACCAACAATTATTTTATATTATTTGAGCCAACCATTTTAACTAACGCTAAGCATTCTTTTCTACTGCTACTTATTCTTCTTCTTCTAATAAAAAACCCCTAAGCATTCATATACCAAGTTAGGAATATAGAAGTAACCTATGCTCAAGATGTAAAAGGCATACAGTATAGGTTTATTAACATTCTAAGTCGAAGAAATCTAAAGTGCAATTATCAGTAAGAGTGAGGCACTTTGCACATCTGTATTATTATTCTACAAGGATAATAATTTTCGTACTTTCATGGGTAAAAAGTCCCCAAACATGTTTTTCATCTTAACACTATGAGCAGGATGAACACAGCATCTTTTGGAATAAGATATGTTTCCTGTCATGAAGTGTTCAGAGCTCTCCTAATTATACATTTTTAAATATATACCACAACACCACATACAATCCATAATGAAATATATGCTTCATATGTTTCGTCACGGATATTGATCCAGTACACTACACTATGCATCATCGTACATGAATATACTTGTATTTTCACACAAGTGCAGCTTCCTTGCTTTGCACAGCCTTCTCACTGATAAACCGCACATAGAGATCTGTCTTGCGTGTGTCAATTTCTGGCAATCTTGTGTCCCGACCACCATCTTGCATGCTCTTCACAAATTCCACCAAATGTCGCCAATTATCTGCTTCAAACAAGCTCTTATTCAACCTCAAATAGGTAAATGCACTCAACGCATTTCCAGAATCTGATCTACTTGTTGCTAGAACTTGTGCAAATGCTCCTCCGTCGTACCTCTCCAGTGCATTCTCTCCAGCAAGTTCTGTTCCTGCAGATTTAGTTGCCATCTTTACTTGGCGTACTAAGCCTTCAGGGGAGCAATTTGCATGCTCTGGCTGTTCTCCATCTCTCATCTCCATGCATGTAAAGTTTAATACAACTCCATGGTTACTCAGCATTCGTGCTAGTGGAAGGTAACCATCATGATTTCTTGTATTATAGTAGCCTGCTGTTAGTTCTGCTGCATGAGATCTTGTTGTGTAGTGCCAGTGAATTCCGGCTATTTTTGCAGATAGTGTAGCTCCAGTCCCTTGGAATACTCCTCGGGCAGCTGATAGAATTTTATCACCATGCTCAATAAGCTTTCCTGAATACCATTCAAGGAAGAATTCCCCGTATTTGCTGTTCCATGTTCCATCTTTCCTGAAGAAGTCGGTATCTTCAGGATATTGGTTGTAGTGCCCAGCATCATGAGGTCCACCTTTTCCCCAGTCTTTATTTCCTGCTGCCTCTGCTGATGCTTCTAGTGAAGCCCTCATGTACTGTTTGAACATAAAATCATATCTTTAGAATTTGAATAGGTGATACAAACTTTGATTGAAATATATGGGTTCTACTTCAACCTTGGAAAATATTAAAATTCATTTAGATAGTCTTAGATGTATTCTATTGTATATATTGATTGCAAATATATTACCTTATCATAGCATTGGAATTCTCCTATTCCAGGAAAGTTCCATGTTCCATTGCTCTCTGGGTAAGCTGGATATCTAAGCTCTCCACATGGACCCATTCCTATCTGAATTTCCTGTATGACATTTCCAAGATAATTCTGAAACCTTTCACGAAAGCTCCTCATGTAGTCAGAGTAGACTTGAATCGGTGTTCGTCCTCTAAGCACTGGTAGTGAATCACAACCTAATGAGATATACTCTGGATTCCTCCTCCCCGACATGTCAGTGTAGACAAGATCAGGATTCATGCTTATTTCTTCAAGCACCCATGGGGGTAAAGGAATGCTGAAATTTAAACAAATTGAAATTTAAATCTAATACTCTAGTATGCTAGCTGGTTGTTACCAAATAGATCGAATATCATGCCAACAGATAATATGTATTTTAGGCTTTTAGCCTTCCTTGTCAATCATGCATACTTGTTTGTGTGTATAGGGGAAACTATATGAATAATAGTAGTACCTGCAAGAGTCGCCAACGTTCCCTCCACACTGGTGAAAAGACATAACAACTTGGATCTTCAAGCCATTCCGTTGAACCAAATTCACAAGCTCAGCATAACCTTCCCAGTTGTATTGCGAAGGTCCGTCTTTTTCTACCAAGCCCCACCAAGCATCAACCATTACACCTTCTGCTCCTGCAATTTTCAAGGCCTTTAAACTTACATCCATCGCCCTGGACTTGTTCAGGGTTCCCCCGGGACGGATTGTGTCAAGTGGTAGCATCACAAAAACTGGCACCCTTGACTCTGTTTTGGTATGTGGCCGAGATGACCTGTGAAACTTATCTGCTTGCTGATCATTTCTTCCCATTTCAAGGGGTGAGATCCTCTCAGGAAAGTGTTGGCTGGAATCTTGCATGGAATTTCTTGCCCGGAGACTGCATGTTGGCTTCATTTGTGCAAAGCAAACCATGGCGGATGAGGACTCATAAGAATGTTTTGTATTTTTAATATATTTTAAATTAATAAAAGAAGTAGAAGAACTTAACGCCATCTAGGAGTTCCTCTTCTCAGCTTTTTTGTTTTAGAGTGAAAGTTGTAAGGTTGTTGGAAGGGATAAGTGAGATGTGGGAATGAATGAATGAGAATGAGAATATGTGATGAGGTTTATTTATAGAAAAAGTTTTTAAATGTTGTTTGAGTAAGGAACTTTGGTGGACTTTTACTTTAATAAGTAAAAAGTGCAAATTTCATAGTCGACTAACGTGTTAAATTATTTATTTATTTATTTACTTTAATTGCTGGCTCAATTCCCTAGCAACTAAAGTTTATAATTAAAACCAAATCAGATGAGTAACATCCGACGAGTCCCTCTCAAACTCAAAATTAAGTTTGAGGAACGGTAAGTACATGGTAAGCAGATGTCGAGTCCTCATATTTTTTCACAACATTTGTCAATGGTCCCTTATAAAACACCAACTAGGGGTGAACATGGGTCACTCAGCCCGCAAAAATCGACTCAACCCGACCTTTATTTGAGCCGAACAACCTGAACTATTCAAAATCGAAAGGTATATGGGTGAAATTTTTACCAAACCGAATAAGTTGGGTTGGGTTAGAGTTTGATAAATGTAAACCCTTATCCAACCCGACCCAACCCGTTAGAATACTTACACATATATTTTTGGTATTTTATGGACACATCTATCTATACTATATTATTAAAGACGAAACATTAAAAGTTTTGGTCGGTCGGTCGGTCGGTCGGTATTTGGGCCGATTCACGGGCCTATCTATAATCAATTTATTAATAACCAATTACCTTTTTTCACTACATTACCTATTTTATATTTATTTTTTAAACAAACCAACTCATCTTCTAAAAATAAAATGGGCAATATATATATATAATATGGTAATATTATTATATATTTATAACTGATTACCTTTTTCAGCTAAAACACATTATTTTTATATTTTTTTTACCTAAAACAACTCTTATAAATAGTAAACATATATGAAAACCAAGTTATTGATAACCAAATAATCAATTTATTAATAACCAATTACCTTTTTTCACTACATTACCTATTTTATATTTATTTTTTAAACCAAACCAACTCATCTTCTAAAAATAAAATGGGTAATATATATATAATATGATAATATTATTATATATTTATAACTGATTACCTTTTTCAGCTAAAACACATTATTTTTATATATTTTTTTACCTAAAACAACTCTTATAAATAGGAAACATATATGAAAACCAAGTTATTGATAACCAATTACCTTTTTCAGCTAAATTATATTACCTATGTCGGTATTTGGGCCGATTCACGGGCCTATCTATAATCAATTTATTAATAACCAATTACCTTTTTTCACTACATTACCTATTTTATATTTATTTTTTAAACCAAACCAACTTATCTTCTAAAAATAAAATGGGCAACATATATATAATATGGTAATATTATTATATATTTATAACTGATTACCTTTTTCAGCTAAAACACATTATTTTTATATTTTTTACCTAAAACAACTCATCTTATAAATAGGAAACATATATGGAAACCAAGTTATTGATAACCAATTACCTTTTTCAGCTAAATTATATTACCTATTTCATATATCTATTTAACTAAAACAAATCATTTTCTAAAAATAAGACGGGCAATATATATATAAAATGGTAATATTATTATATATTTATAACCGACAGCTAAAACACATTATGTGTTTTATATTTTCTAACTAAAACAACTTATCTTCTAAATATAATACATGCAAAATAAATATACAATGGTAATATTGTTTTATATAAATATTAATAAATAACAAGTTATTCTTTTCAGCTAAAACAAATTACCTCTTTTATATTTTCTAACTTAAACAACTAATTTTCTAAAAGTAATGCAGACGTATATATAAAAATATTAATATAATTTTATATAATTGTTAATAAGTAACTAATTGTCTTTTTAAGGATATTACCTGTTTATATTTTTTAACCGAAACAACTCATGTTCAAATTAAAAATAACACGGGCAAAAGATAGATATATTGGTAATATAATTATATTAAACTTATGAAATTCATGTTTATTATAATTTTTTTAACATTCAATTTAAACGAGATAATTAATTAAAATAAAAGTAAAAGTATATTCAAATAAACTCGGTATATTGAACAAGCACATATTTTGATATTTGCACTTTAGTCCTTTTTTAGATTTTTAAGAGTAAAAAAATACGAATCATTAGATATGTTATTTTAAAATATTTTATATTTTAATATCTAAAATACTACTATTGATTACGTCAATAATATATTAAATTTAAATATTATATTGTTAGATTTATAAATCCAATATATATATATATATATTAAAATTTTATCAAATTATATATAATAACTAAAATCTAAATAAAAAATAAAAAGTTATTAAAGAAGACCGTGCATCGCACGGGATATAAGCTAGTTTATAGTGATTCATCTTCAAAGAATTGTTTGTTATTAGCATTTATTTGTATTTTGATCTTAAAAAATTTTAATATGTTGTTGACGGGATTCGAACCTTGAACCGTGATAGCATTTTAGATATCAAAAAAAGAATATTCTTTTAATATTACATCCAACGGTTCTCATTTACATATATTTACATCTCACGGTTATTATTTAGAGGAACAAACCAAATGACCAAACTACCAACCAAATAGAGGGTGGTTTGCTTATTAACTCCTTATATATAATAAGCGTAAGGGAGATTTTATCCAAAACTTTGGTCGGTCACTGTACTACCAAAAGTATACTATCCGTTGGATTATAAAACTATAAATATTCAAATCGATGAGGACCGTCAGATATAATATTAAAAATTGTATTTGATTAATAATATGATAGTATTTAAATACTAAAAAGGTGTATTTTGATAATTTAAACCTATTATAAATGGGTTTTCTATATTGAATAGAAATCTTTATGTAAAAATTCGTAATTATCTTTTCTCTTTATTTTATGGATAGTTCCAGTTAGATAATAATTATTAAACCATCATTAAATTAAAGATAATTTTGTAAGCTTCGCGTGGGCTGTAAAATCGTTAAAATCTGTTGTCTAAAACTCAAGATAGAGCCCAAGAGCCCAAACAGTAAAGTTATTATCTAAATTTTAATAAATATTTTTTTATTATTGTAGCACCAATTTAGTTTTTTTTTTCCTAATTCTTTTAAATTTATAAATTCTATGTTTATTTCAATAAAATGTTAAAATAAATTTAAGAAAAAATTAAAATCGATCTGGTCCATGATCAGTATACGACCAAATTAAAAATTATAGTTAGATCTTAAATAGATCGATAAGAATTGTTAGATCTAATATTAAAAAGTGTATCTGATTAATAATAGAATTATATTTAAATACTAAAAAGTGTATTTTGATAATTTAAAATTTTTCTTTGTAAAAATTCTTAAATATCTTTTCTCTTGAATTTATGTATATATAGTTCCAGTTAGATAATAATTGTTAAACTAAATATCAAGATAACAATTCATATCGATTACAACGATGTCCTACGAGACTTAGGAGAACTCCTGTACATGAATAAATTTAAACACTTTTTTTCTGAAGAAACATAACAATTTGATTAATCCAAATTATAATTATATTATTTTACATATAACAAACATAAAAGGATAATATCAAAATATTATTAAAATGTTGAGGGTTTCATATTCATAAATGATAATTTTGAATATAATACTTATATTAAAATATGTATTTGATTAAAGGTAAGATTATATTTAAATACTAAGAAGTGTGCTTTGATAATTTAAACCAATTATAAATTGATTTTCTATATTGAATTGAATTCTTTGTGTAAAACTTCTTAACCATCTTTTCTTTTCAGTTTATTTTATGGGTATGTCAACTGGTCAAGTTAGATAATAATTATTAAACCATCATTAAATTAAAGATAATTTCGTTAGTTTCGCATGAGTTGTAAAATCGTCAAAATTCAATTTCTAAAACTCAGGATAGAACCCAAATATTAAAGTGAGTATCTAAATTTTAATAAATACTTTTTTATTATTTTAGCACCAATTTATTTATTTTTCCACTAATTCTTTTAAATATAGAAATTTTATGTTTCTTTCAATAAAGTATCAAAATTAATTAAGAACAACTTCAAATCGATAAAGAATATAATAATATGAGAATAAAATTTTATATAATCATAAAATAATTTTTATTCTATTTAATAATTTTTAAGTAATAATGTATTTTAAAATTTTATTTACACCGTAAATAAAACCGAAACATTAAAAGTAAAAGCAGTTAGTAAGATACTTATATAAGTATATACTTGATATCCTTATTATATTAAATCCTTATATATAATAATCATAATAGGGATCTTATCCCAAATTTTGGTAGTAGACAACCAAATTAATAAGGACCATTAGATATTAACTAGATAAATGAAAATCGTTAGATCAAATATTAAAAAAGTTTATTTTATTAATAATAGGATTATATTTAAATTCTAAAAGGTGTATTTTGATAATTTAAACCAAATATACCAAATATAAATAAGTTTTCTATGTTGAATAGAATTCTCCATGTAAAAAATTCGTGACTTTCTTTTCTCTTCCATGGATAATTCCACCTAGATAAAAATTGTTAAACCATCTTTTAATTAAAGATAATTTGTAAAATCGTCAAAATCTGATTTTTAAAACACAAGATAAAGCCCAAATTAATAAAATGAATATTTAAATTCTAATAATAATTATTATGTCATCATTATTTTAACACCAATTTAATTATTTTTTTCTAACTATTTTAAATTTAGTAATCTATGTTCAAAAATTAAAATCAATCTAAGAAAAATTCAAATCAACAAAGAATATAATAATACGAGGATAAAATTTTATAAAATTATGCATATTTTTAATCCTATTTTATTAAGTTTTATATCATAACTAATCAAATATTATTTATTATTAAATAATAAATTATACGTAAATGATGATTTTGTTTTATAAGAACTCATGGAGACTTAATTTCATTGTTAGCAGAACTATATTCATATTAAAAAAAACCTTATTTTGAAATTTTAGACTCAACTACAGAACATGCCAAACTTTTTAAACCTATATACATTGTAAATTATTAAATTCGAAACTTTAAAAATTTGTTAATCAATTAGTATAGTACTTTTCTGAAAAATCGTACTTTACAAAAAATATTATCAAATAACATGTCTGCAAGAAAAAATGAAAAAATTCTTATTTTTCAAAAAAACCTTTAAATTTTAATATGTTGTTGGTAGATTCAAACATTAGATCATTCTACATGATAATTTTACTGTTATATCTAACGTTTTTCAACAATTTAATTTGAAAGATTCAACGATTATGGATTGAGTGATCAAACAAAACGACCAAACTTATAAGGAAGCTTTCATCATTTAGTTTTTAATATAATAACATAGATATTTACAGGATATACTATAAAAAAAATGAAATTTATACAGAATTTTGATCACGGTGTAAAAGAAGAACTATTACAAAAAAAAATTATATTTTAATTGATAATATATTTTCTCAAAAGTTCAAAGTTCCCGCATCTTTAACATATTACAAAAAAGAGTATATTATATTTTAGCAATAAATATTTAAAAAAATTATAAATATTAAGAAAAATTAATGATGTTATCGTGGTAGTTTGGTCATAAATACCACCAAAACATTCTCAGATCCAATACTTTTAAAAATACATGATCAAGATTACATCATATAAAAAGAAGTTATTATCTAAAAATCATATAAGTTAAAAGACATTATATTAGGATTGGATTTTCTAAAAAGTCAAAACATAAAAATGTTTGTAATTAAATAAGGAAACTCATTTAATACCAAAATAATAAAAATCGTTTAATGTTAAATAGATAGGTGAAAACCGTTAGATTTAACATTAAAAACTGTATTTGGTTAATGAAGGGTATTCTAATAATCTAAACTACATATAAGTAGATTTCCTAAATCGAATATAATTCTCAACATTAAATTTCGTCACTTTATTCTCTTTTTAGTTTTAGAATAGTTTTTAATTGAAAAGGAACTATTAAACCACAACTAAATTAAAGATTATTTTGTGAATTTCATGTGGACTATAAAATTGACAAAATCTAATTTTTATAACTCAATATAAACAAATATTAAATTGAGCGTGTATAATATAATAAATATCAAATTTTTAACTATAATTTTTTTGACTAAATCTTTTTTAACAATAATTTAATCATGTAAACTAATAACTTTTAAATATTAAAATATTCATAAATAAATATAATTTTAAATATTAAAAAAAAAATCGTGTGTTGCATGGGTAATAAAAATATAATTATAAATAAAATTTAAGTAACTGTGCATCGGCTATAAACTAGTAATATTATAATATAGATAGATTGTCACGGTAAAAGAACCACAGTAGAAGTTTTATACAACTTCAATAAATAAGTTACTCTACAGTCTACACTTAATGAACCAATAATATTTCAATATTTTTTCAGTTCTATAATTTACTTTTAATTTTTATTAATTAATCGATTTCAAGATTATCATGTTTAGAAGGTAAATGCATACAAATTTATGAAATGATTCGTTGCTAAATATCTCTGTATTATTAGGCAGATATTTCTCTACTATAGACCCCAAGTCTACAGCCAGTGCAGCGTTTTTCTTACACTCCCACCAGGTCGGAACCAACAAGGCAACAACCTATAACATAAATTAATATCCACACGAATATACTAATCGCATCCATTCAGCAATATAGGTCGACCCTAAACTACAATTTGAAAAAAAATATATAATTTATTATTTTAAACTTATGTACAAATTTTAGGGACAAAAAAAGATGATTATAAAATAAAACACATTTATACTATCAATCAATACTTACTATTATCAATACTATTACTAGGATTATTGCCCGCTTCGCATGGTGGAATTTAAAAAAAAACATTCAATTAAGAAAGCAATGTATTACAAATGTTTTTGTCAAGAATATATATACAACTCTTTTTTCTTTCACTGTTTAATGTAAAAGATAATTCAAAGAAATTGTTACTTGTGTGTTATAATTATTTAAATTAAGAAATTAATAGCATATTAAAATATTACCATAGAATTTGAGTACAAATCTTATTTTCAAAACTCGTGACACAAATTAAACAAAGTATAAACCATACCACTACTTTAAGCAAGCACATAGAAGATCCCTACAACCTCGACAAATTCTTCATCAATCACCTTAATCGGTCTATATAAGCATGTTACACTACAACGTGCCTAATCTACTTACATTCTTTTCACCAAATGTCTAATATCCAGCCTCTACTAACTTTTATCAGATGCAACATTTCAAGTTTTGTCCACTGAAACACAATGTCATCCCCACTCATCATCACTATCCCCCTAGAAGACTCCATTTGACGTGGTCTTTATTGGATGCGGGTATGGCTATCCGAGGGTACTTTTAGAAGCCATTGTAGAAACAGGGAACTGAACACAAACCGCAATTTCACACACAAAACTGCATAATGAGTCAGCTCAGAGTCAAAAATATTTATAAAATCCTTAAATTACCATTGTTCATTTAGTATACTATCTAAGGTAAGATTTCAAGCGAAGAGATCTTAATATTACGTCCCGCTTCAATTATCATATGCAAGAATTGTAAACAAAGAAGAAAGGGCAGAAAAGTAACAGTATTGATGAAAACTATGTAAACTGGAATAAAACATTAATGGTTAATGATCATAATCACCATCTTTAATAGTGATCATAAAATTAAATAAAATTTCAAATATTGCAACTCAGCAAGACCTCATAAGATCACGACAAAATGCCTCAAGTGTAAGAACTGGTAACACGAAATTAATTTCCATCAAGTAGCTTTCTTTTATCAGTTACAGAACCAAGAATCGAAATAAAAAGGATGAATTTCAAATGCTTCATCACACGAACATAAGTAATGACATTAGCAATCTTATATTTTAAGTTTTAAATGCATCAAATGCCTGATATCAGTCAAAAAATTGCAAAAAAAAGAACTATAACTCGTGTTGTTCACCAAAAATTGTAGCAGTAGACAAACTCCTTTACTTGAAGAGCTTGAATCAACATAATCACCCATGTGTCCATTTGAAGCAGGATGCCTGCAAAATAGTAAAATTTCTAAATTATATAAACAAAAATTCATTAAGCTCAGATCGCAACATACCAGACAAAATTAATTTTCGCGGTGACACGTAAAATTTATGGCTATTAGGTGAACAATCAATTGCAGCTCCACAAAAGAAACAAAAATACGCAATTACCAAGTTAGAGAAGGCCTACCTGCAAGTTCATATAATTCATTTCACAAAGTTGATCTCGGTGATAAGATCAATGCATTCCATCTCTATTTTCTTCGATATTCTCTATGGTCTATTTATGCCAAAAATCTAAACCCAAACAGATTATCAATATGAAATCTAAAAAAGTAACCAAGATGCAGCCTAATTTAAAATTAAAGTAAAAAAAAGTCATTTTATTAAGTTACTTGAGCAAACCAAGTAACATAGGGATCACCATACGCATATGAAATATAAGTCTGTGCAGGAAAATTGCAAATATTAAATTGACAGCCAGGAGATCAAGAGAAAAGTAGTGACAAATGACAATTTAACTTACCATTTATAGGTTTATCTCGACCAATTCAAAAAAATAAATTTGAGAATCTAATAAACTAAGTACCATTTCAGGGATGACTTCACATGCTAGATATACATTTAAGTACAAAATGTTTAAAAGAGTAGTGTATATCTAACATTTATAATTTACCTACAATAGATTGGATCATGATATCTAATTTTTTTAATAGTTTTCTGCATTTAACAGCACCCAGCAATAAAATGGAAGGTAAATAGTCGAATCCAAACTTAAAAACATGAGAATATAGGGCATACCACCAATTATTCCAAGAATGACTTCACTTATTAGATACCTAATTTTGAAGGTTTATTATCAGCATCAGTTCTCAAATCCCAAAATCACCATCCAAACTCTTTGAGGCATTACATCAAACATCTGATGAACACAATTCAGACTAAATAAAACGAAATCTCATATTTCTCGATAACAATAGTTCCCAAAACATCTCTAAAACATACCAACATCGTACTCAAATAGCAAAACAATACCTTCTTAACAAAGATTAGCATTATTAATACACAAAACCAATAAGATAACCATATATAAAAGTCGAAAACAACACAAACACTAAGAAATGGGTATTAACATAATCATCAATCCATGAATCAAATGAAAAAAGAGATTTATTACCGTTGAGTAGCTTTGGTCATATAATGCTCCATAATGTTTAATTTACAAAGTCGAGCCTGCAATGAAAGAAGAACAAATGAGAAATTTATAGATGCCACAAAATTGAACATAAAAAGGGGTAAAATCAAGATCAAGATTGGATTTTAATTCAAATTAAGTTTGACATATATCAGAAAAAGAGGAGTATAATTAAAGAGAGAGAATGATAAGGATAATTATAATGTGTAGGTTGAAATTTGAATTTCAAATTGAAATGTATGTTTCTCAGAAAAGGAAAAGTAAAAGCTTCTTAGAGAAGCTTGAAACAACACAAATCATATTTATTCGTAGCAGCACACGTGTTTGAACAGTTGAATGAAACATGTGTAATGACAAAATACAGTAGATACGCAATATGTATGAGGGTAATATGGTAAAAGAACGGGAAAAAAGCCTTCAGGCTTTATCACTTAAGTAGATATAATAGACGAAACATTAAAAGTTTGGTTGCTCGGTATGGTACGTTGTGATTTTACTTAATTGCCCTTAATTAGTTTTTACTTTTGGTTGGTCCGTAGGGTACGTTGTGATTTTACTTAATTGCCCTTAATTAGTTTTTACTTAATTAACCTTACTTATTTATAAAAATATATTATTAAATAATAATATTACCTATTTATAAGCAATTACATTTTTCACCTCAAATACATTATTTTTTCTATTTTTCTAACAAATTCCCCTAATTTTTCAAATATATCATGGGCATTTACCTTTTTTAACTAAAACATGTTAGTTTTTCTATTTTTCCTTACTAAAATCCCTCTTTTTCCAAAAATATCACGGACAAACATTTAGTTATTTATTTTTAAACCTATTTTAATATTTTAATTATTTTTTAAAAGTTTACCTATTTTAACATATCTACTTATTTTTCTTAACAAATGCAATTACTAAAAATATTAAAATATAAATAATAAAATACCTATTTATAACCAATTACCTTTTCAACTAAAACATATTATATATTTTTTCGAACAAAGTCCCTCATTTTCTAAATATATCACGTAGATTGCCTTTTACAATTTACTTTTTATATTTTTTCTCACTAAAATCCATTCTTTTTCCAAAAATACCACATAAAACCTTTTACTTATTTATTTTAAAACGTATTTAAATACTTTTAATTATTAAATTTTAAAACCTCATTTTCCAAAAATATCACGGGCATTAACCTTTTTAAACTAAATATATGTTACATTTTTTTATTTTTTCTTACTAAAACCCCTCAATTCCAAAAATATAACGGGCAAACCCATACTTATTTATTTTAAAATCTGTTTTAATGTTTTTAATTAATTAAAAGTGTTTAGCTATTTCAACATGCTTACTTATTTTTTGCACAATTACAATTAATAAAATATTAAAAAATAATAATAAAATAACAATTAACAATCCGTGCATCACACGGGTTTTAAGCTAGTATTATATAATAGATGAAACAAAAAGTTTGGTCGGCCGGTATGATATATTTTACTTAATTGTTCTTTCTTAAATTCATGTTTTTACTTAATTAACCTTACTTATTTATAGAAATATCTTATTAAATAATAATATTACCTATTTATAACCAATTACCATTTTCACCTAAAATACATTTTTTTTTTATTTTTTCTAACAAATTCCCCTACTTTTTCAAATATATCACGGGCAATTACCTTTATTAACTAAAACATGTTAGTTTTTCTATTTTTCATTAATAAAACCCCTCATTTTCCAAAAATATCACGGACAAACCTTTAGTTATTTAATTTTAAACATAATATTATTATTATTATTTTAAAAGTTTACCTATTTTAACATACCTACTTATTTTTCTTAACAAATACAATTACTAAAAATATTAAAATATAAATGATCAAATACATATTTATAACCAATTACCTTTTCAGCTAAAACAAATTATAGATTTTTTCTAACAAAGTCCCTCATTTTCTAAATATATCACCGGAAATTACCTTTTTCAATTGCCTTTTCTATTTTTCTCACTAAAATCCATTTTTTTTCTAAAAATATCAACGAGTCCCTCTCAAACTCAAAATTAAGTTTGAGGAACGGTAAGTACATGGTAAGCAGATGTCTGACTCCTCATATTTTTTCACAACATTTGTCAATGGTCCCTAATAAAACACCAAGGGAAGCACCCTAATAATTTTTCTTGAAGCTTGTGGCTTAAGTTGAATTGAAACACGTTTAAGCTTCTGATTTCACTCAGCCCTGGATGTAAATTTGTGTCTACTTACAATCATTAAAAAAATTGTCAATTTAGTCCGACTCCAATGGTAAATAATATTGTCACCGTAAAAGAACCACAGTAGAAGTTTTATACAACTTCAATAAATAAGTTACTCTACACTTAATGAACCAATAATATTTCAATATTTTTTCAGTTCTATAATTTACTTTTAATTTTTATTAATTAATCGATTTCAAGATTATCATGTTTAGAAGGTAAATGCATACAAATTTATGAAATGATTCGTTGTTTCAAGTTCAAAAGATCAACTAGGAAAGTAGCAGATGTGTGAAAATATATACTAAATATCTCTGTATTATTAGGCAGATATTTCTCTACTTTAGACCCCAAGTCTACAGCCAGTGCAGCGTTTTTCTTACACTCCCACCAGGTCGGAACCAACTACCTATACCATAAATTAATATCCACACGAATATAATATACTAATCGCATCCATTCAGCAATATAGGTCGACCCTAAACTACAATTTGAAAAAAAAAACTTATAATTTATTATTTTAAACTTATGTACAAATTTTAGGGACAAAAAAGATGATTATAAAATATAACATAATTATCTCTACTATATTATTAAAGTCGAAATATTGAAAATTTTGGTTTCGGTTTTCGGTTTTTGGTTTTCGGTCATTTATTCTATTTAATAAATAATAAAATAATATAAAAATATTAACTAAATGATTGCCTTTTAAAATTAAAACATTTTTTCCTAACAAAATCTATTACTTCCAAAAATATTATGGGCAATAATCTTTAAATCAAAATATATTACCTTTTATAATTGTTCTCACTAAAATCTCTATTTTCCAAAAATATTAGGTGTAACCGTTACTTATTTATTTTAAAACTTATTTTAATGCTTTTAATTATTTAAAAAAAACTTACCTATTTTAACATGCCATATTTTTTTAACAAATACAATTAATATAATTAAACACTTCTAAAAATCACGGGTAGTTAATTTTTTAAATTAAAATATGTTAGTTTTTTTATTTGTCCTTATTATTTGTTTTTTATAAATAAAACACTTTTTTCTAATAAAAATATACTCATTTTCCAAAAATATCATGGGCAATTACCTTTAAATTAAAATATATTACATTCTATATTTGCTCTCGCTAAAATCTCTCTTTTCCGAAAATATCATGTGCAACCCTTACTTATTTATTTTAAAATATATTTTAATGTTTTTAATTATTTAAAAAAGCTTACCTATTTTAACACGCCAACATATTTTTAAAAAAATATAATTAATATAATTAAAACACTTCTATAAATATCACTGTTGTGGATAAAAAAACGTGCTTATATATTAATTGCTAGGATTTATGAGTTTTCGAGCTTTAATGGCTGCACTTGTGTTTCGAGACTAAATCGGTTCTCACAAGATGCCTACGTATCTCAATCGGTGCTGAGAATCAAGCCAAAGATGTAGTTCTTGGTGTTGCCCTCGGGACTATGGCGGCAAGGGCACACCAAGGACGTAGTGACTTGTATGTCCTTATTCGAGGATGAAGTCTAAAACGTTGTAGATGACATATGGAGCTGTGTCCAAAACATAGTGGACGACGTATGGAGCTATGTCAAAAAACGTAGTTCTATTGTGAAGGAGCAGGGTCCTTATATAGGCGTCTAGAGCCTCGTATTTAGAGTATGTTTAGGAGTCTTAGCGAATAAGTTTCTTTTTTGATAATGGATAAACATTGTATTTCTTGATGGACAAGTCTTTTCCTTGTTGATAAGGACTGTGACTCATTATTTCCTTTAATTGGGATTCTGGATCCTTCTTTGAAGAATTTACCATATTTTGAATTCTTTTCATGAGCTGTATATTTTTCCTATTTATTAATTACGAAATTAATAAATAATTAGGGTTTCGGGCCTTGTTTAATGGGCCGTATTCTTGGACCAATCTGGGTCTAATTAATACATCATTAATTGCGCATCTATGGTTATTTTTCAGCCCATATCATTTGCCCCCCAACTTCTATGATAATGCACTAGGATTTCATAGAAGTTATACCGGTCTTTTTCGAGACTTGGGATCTTTTTATTCCTTACCTGGGACTTACTACCCTTTTTTGGGATTTTAATATACAATAGTGTTTCATGAGTATGGTCTTGGTGTAAAGTGTGGAGCGACCTACACATTTACGACGATTTTGCCTTATTCGAGGCTAGCTTGACATTTGCCTAAGCCTTTTATGTCTTATACCGTCTTGTTTTGGCTTCAAGCCTTTCATTGAGCATATCGAATGATGGGGTTTGGACTGAATGTCTTAGGTTTCTGGGGTTTCAACCCTTCACCCTTACGAGTTCTTACTAATGGTTGCACTCGTAGTGATTCATTCTCAAGTCTACCATATCAAACTTCTCATGAGCTTGAAATTTTCGCTAATTAACAATAGGCATCTTAGGCTTTATTTTGTATGTTTATTAGCAACATTCACCCTTCGGGGTTCGTTGTATTCAACTCTATTTGTGCAGTTGACATGCATCTTTTGTATGATTTCCTTTGCATTCATTTGTAGTTTGTCTTGGCAAAGCTTTGAGGATGTTTCTACCAATCAAAATGGGTTCAACCCTTCATATGCTTTCTAGGAAGCTCATGATTTCATCGAACCTTATTTCTACTTATCATACTAGCGGATCCTTTTAGGATGCACTAAACATAATAAACTTTTAAGTTTGAGGCATGCCAAGTCCTTGCCACCTCATGCCCTTCGAGGGTTTCTAATTTGTATGAGCCTCGACCAAATACGTTCTTGACGCAATATGGTCCTTCCCAATTTGGGGCCAACTTGCCTTTTTGTCCAACCCCGGATGCCTCAATCTTTCGGAGGACTAAGTCTCTTTGACGAAAAAACCTTTTTTTAACCCTTAGATTGTAGTAGAAAGATACTCGCTTCTGATGTTCTACGATCTTGGCATTTGCCTCATCTCTTACTTCATCAATTAGATCAATAGCCAACCTCATACCTTCTTCGTTCGATTCAGGCTCAAAGGGCGCCCCTACTCTTGGGGAGGTATGAGTAATCTCCACTGGCACCACGGCTTCTGCCCAATAGGCTAACAGGAATGGAGTTGCTTCAATAGTAACCTTGTAAGTGGTACGATATGCCCAAAGTATAGGGAGCAACTCGTCCACCCAAGTATTCCTTGAGCGTTCAACTCTCTTCTTGAGTCCATCTAGGATGATTCGGTTGGCCACCTCGGCTTGTCCGTTTGCTTGAGGATGAGCAACTGATGTGAATCACAACTCAATGTTGTTCTCCTCATAGTACTTTTTGAAATCTTCATTGTCAAACTGCTTCCCATTGTCCGTGACCAGGATTCGTGGGATTCCATATCGACACATTACACTTTCTCATAGAAATTGTAATACTTGTTTGGTGGTTATCTTGGCTAGAGGTTTAGCCTCAATCCACTTAGTGAAGTAGTCAATTGCCACTATCAAGAACTTCATTTGTGCACTTGCCACTGGATATGGCCCAAGTATGTCCATGACCCACATGGTAAACGTGATTGGTGAGTTAACTGATGTTAACATCTCGGGCGGTTTCCTAACCACATGTGCATACTTTTGACACCGTTCGCACTTCTTGACATAATCTTTCTCATCAGCAAGCATATCTAGCCAGTAGAAGCCTAGACAGGTGATTTTATGAGTAAGGGCTCTGCCCCCCAAGTGTTTTCCACAAATCCCTCCATACACTTCCCTTAGGGTCAACTCTACCTCTTGGGGTCTCAAGCATTTCAGATAAGGAACAATGAAAGACTTTTTGTATAGGATTCCCTCAATCAGGGTATACCTTAGTGCTCTCACATATAACTTTCGTGCTTCTGAAGTGTCGTTGGGTAACCACCCAGTTTCCAGATGGTATTTGATGGGATCCATCCAACAGTTGGCAACATCAATGGGTGCTACCAACTTTCCATTGATGCTTGGGGTCTTCAAGACTTGGAAGTATACACTTCCTGCGTAGTTTTCAATTTCAGAAGAAGCAAACTTAGACAAGGCATCAGCCTTCATGTTCTCTTCCTTTGGAATGTGTTCCACATAGCATTCATCAAACTGAGTCATGATGGCCTTGACAAATTTTAGGTACTTGGCCATGACTTCATCTCTGGCCTCAAACTCCCCATTTACTTGGGAAACCACTAGCCTCGAGTCTCCACACACTTTCAGAGTTTTAACTCTCAAGGCTCCAGCCAGCCCTAAGCCAGCTATTAGAGCTTCGTACTCAGCTTCGTTGTTTGTCGTTGGGAAGTCCAGTTTTAGTGCGTACTCTATGAGAAATCCATCAGGACTTTGTAGCACCAAACCTGCTCCACTTGATTTTGTTTTTGATGCTCCATCAAAATAGAGCACCCAACATTCTTTGGACACCATGTCTTCATCTCCCTTGTCTTCCACTATTACTTCCTGCCCCCCGACTTCTTGGTTGTCAATGGTGCATTCAACCATGAAGTCAGCGAGTGCTTGAGCTTTTATGGTCGTTCGAGGCTTATACTTGATGTCAAATTCTCCCAATTAAATAGCCCATTTGATCAACCTTCCACTAACTTGAGGGCTATGCAAGATGTTTCTTAGAGGCTGATTGGTCAAGACCTCTATCTTGTGTGCCTGGAAGTATGGGCGCAGCTTTCTTGAGGCCATTATCAAGGCTAAGGCAAACTTCTCTATCGTAGAGTAGTTTATTTCTGCCCCATATAGAATCTTGCTCACGTAATAAACGGGTTTCTGAACCTTCAACTCTTCTTTTACCAAAACAGCTCCAAGGGTTGTGTTAGAAACCGCCAAGTGCAAATAGAGAATTTCTCATGCCTTTGGCTTTGCCAACAGTGGTGCCTCAGGCATGTACTTCTTCAAGGCCTCAAAGGCCTCCTGGCTTTCAGTTGTCCACTCAAAATTTTTCATGTTCTTGAGTGCTTTGAAGAAGGGTAAACACTTCTCTCCCGACTTGGAGATGAATCTTCCCAATGTTGCCACTCTTCCCGTTAGTTTCTAGACATCCTTGACAGTCCGTGGTGGTTCCATGTCTAGAATTGCTTTGATTTTGTCGGGGTTAGCCTCGATTCCTCTCTTGGAAACCATCAGGCCTAAGAACTTTCCTGAGCCTACACCAAAGGTACACTTAGCTGGATTTAACATCATTTTATGGTGTCTCAGCACTTCAAATGCCTCTCGGAGGTGCTCTATGTGATCGGCCTTATCGAGGCTTTTGACTAACATGTCATCCACGTAAACCTCCATGGTCTTGCCAATGAGATGTTTGAAAATTTTGTTCACTAACCTTTGGTATGTGGAACCTGCATTCTTGAGTCCAACTGTCATAACTAAGTAGCAGTAAACACCAAAATCAGTAATGAATGATACCTTGCAAATGTCATCCTTATGCATCTTGATTTGGTTGTATCCGTTGAAGCCATCCAAAGCTTAGCATTTCATGCCCTGCAGTGGCATCTATTAAAGTGTCGATCCTTGGTAGGGGAAAACAGTCCTTAGGACATGCATCGTTCAAGTCCGTAAAGTCTATGCATATTCTTCACTTTCCATTGGCTTTCTTGACCATTACCGGGTTATCCAACCATTTATGGAATTGAATCTCTTCAATGAATCCTTCTTCCAAGAGCTTATCTACCTCTTGCTTTATGGTCTCTTGCCTTTCTGGAGCAAAGTTCCTCTTCTTTTGCTTCACCGTCTTCCTTTCGGGATCTACGTTCAACTTGTGAGTTATCAATTGGGGATCAATCCCTGGCATATCAGCTGTTGTCCAAGAAAAAACATCTTCATTCTCTTGGAGGAAAGATATAATCTTGCCCTTCCAGGGTTCAGGCAAAAGTGCTCCAATGTAAGTGACTTTATCTGGTTCTCCTGGAACTAAGGGGATAGGGATCAAATCCTCAGTTGGCTTTCCCCTTCTATCTTCATCATTCCTTGAATCCATGTCCTCAATTGGGAGAACCTGCCCCCCCCCCCGACTCCATTAGGTCTTAGTGCAACTACATAGCAACTTCTAGCCATTTTCTGATCTCCTCGTTCTTCACCAACCCTGTTCCTTGTAGGAAACTTTATTTTCAAGTGGTATGTTGAGGCAACAGCCTTAAAATCATGAAGACCAGTCCTTCCGAGGATTGCGTTATAAGTAGAGGTTGCCTTTATAACCAAGAAGTTCAGCATTTGAGTCGTTGTCTTCGAGCCTTGCCCTATAGTCATGGGGAGCTGGATTGTGCCTTCTACCTTTGATTCGACTCCATTGAATCCATAGATAGGCATGTTTGAGGGTGTCAATTGTGAATCGGTATATCCCATTTTGATGAAGGCGTCATGAAACAAGATGTCCATGGAAGCTCCATTATCTACCAGAATCCTCTTGGTTTTAGAGTTGCCTATTACAGGTATAATGAGCAACGAGTCATTATGGGGGAACTTCACCCCTTCAAGATCAGAATCATCAAAGCTAATAGCTACTTCTGTCTTGGCACATTTCGGTGCTTCTCCTACAACAGTCATTACCTCTCAGGCATAAGTTTTCCTTGAGTTTCGGGAGGACCGAACAGCAGTTGGTCCTCCAAATATCATGTTGATGACAGGCCCTCGGGGCTCAGGATTACGATCTTGATCGTTGTCCCTCCTATCATAGTCTTTCCTTTCATAGTTTCCTTGTTGATTTCCTCGATTCCCATCCTTAGTGAACTTATCAA
The DNA here is from genome assembly GCA_030848705.1 of Heracleum sosnowskyi. Taxonomy (NCBI): domain Eukaryota; kingdom Viridiplantae; phylum Streptophyta; class Magnoliopsida; order Apiales; family Apiaceae; genus Heracleum; species Heracleum sosnowskyi. The sequence goes on from CM061241.1 coordinate 93,802,247, forward strand.
GTTTTCCTCTTCGGATTAAGAACTCGATCTCATCTTTCAGTTGTCTACAATCGTCGGTGTCATGACCAACTTCTTTATGGAAATGGCAGAATTAATTCTTGTTTCGTTTCTCCAAGTCGGATCTTAGTGGCTTTGGCCATCGAAGATCTTCTTCCTTCTCAATATCCATCAGAATTTGACTTCTTGAGGTGTTCAACCTTGCATACTCATTGAACCTGGGTCCAAAGTTGTTCTTTTTAGGTGGAGAGTCAGAATCCTTCGCTGTTCTGGGATATTTGTCCCCAACGTCATACTCTTGAGTCTCCTTTCTCTTTTTTCCGTTTTCACTTCCTTCAACAGTGGGTTCGTATTTCTTCATGCTTTCCTCGGCCTTGATATACTTTTTGGCTCTATCTTAAAGCTTCAACATGCTTTCGGGTGGATGCTTTGCCGAGGATCTCTTGAAGTGATCATCAGTGGTTCCTTGTTGCAGGGCTATCATAGCTACTTTGTCCTCCAAGTCCGGGACTTTCAGAGCCTCCCTGGTGAATCGGTTGATATAATCCCTTAAAGTTTCATTCTTTCCTTGATGGATTCCCATGAGTGATGCAGAACTTTTCTCGTGCACCCTTCCACTAACAAATTGGTTGATGAACGCTTTGCTTAGTTCCTTAAAAGACTCAATGGAATTGGGAGGTAGACGGCTATACCAACGTTGGGCCATGCCCGCCAAGGTTTGTGGAAACGCCCTACACTTGACCGCATCATTGGTTGGCTGCAACAGCAGTGCATTAGAGAAGGTTCTTACATGATTCGCGGGATCTCCCGTTCCATCATAAGCTTTAATCGTTGGCATATTGAATTTCCTGGATATGGTAGCTTTCATTATGTCTTGAGTGAATGGTGGTGTAGGATCATCAGGATCTCCTAGGGGCAACAAAACACTAGGATCACCCCTTGGGGCTTCAGCCCTCTTCGTTCTTCTTGGTGTTGGGTCCAGGTTGATTATCGGGACTCTTCCATTTGCTTGGCTTTGTGCTTTCGCGGCCTCCTGTTCTGCCAGTAATTTCTTGAGCCTTGCAGCCTCCGCCTCATGGGCCGCAATCTTTTCCTTAGTAGTTTGGGGTTGTTCCTGATTTGTTTAGGAAGAACGCCTCCTCCTTGGGGCAACATCCCTCTCTTCTCCAGTTGAATAATTCTCGTCCTCAGTATAGGGACCCGAGTAGTCTTGAATCAAAGGGGTTCGTCGAGTTTGAGTTTGTTGATTTTGGGGTCCCAGACCTTGTATGTAAGGAGGAACATATGCTTCATGGTAAGTGGGATTGACACCACTACCGCCCGCCGTGGGTCGTGGGGGCATGCCATAGTTTGGCATCCCAAGAGTTTGAGTTGCGTATTGGGGAAGATCCGTAGTATGGAGTTGAAGACCACTTGGTGCATTCATGAGCAGTGGGGAGGTCGTGATTGGTTGCTGGTGAGCGGTCTCTTGTGGATTAGATCCATGAACGACCATCTGCAGGGGATTCGTCCCTTCAACCAAAATTGGGATTTCCGGTCCTTGAGTGGTGGTGAGGGGGATATTCGCCCCTTGAATGCCAGTAGTTGACGGTGGTTGATTTCCGTGAGTATCAGCCTCAGAGGTGATAGGAAGCTCCTCAGAAGTTTGAGTATCTCGAGTTGTTTGCCATGGTTGATGTTGTCTTCCCACATACGGCGCCAAATGTTGTGGATTAAAAAATGTGCTTGTATATTAATTGCTAGGATTTATGAGCTTTCGAGCTTTAATGGCTGCACTTGTGTTTCAAGACTAAATCGGTCCTCACAAGATGCCTACGTATCTCAATCGGTGCTGAGAATCAAGCCAAAGACGTAGTTCTTGGTGTTGCCCTCGGGGCTATGGCGGCAGGGGCACACCAAGGACGTAGTGACTTGTATGTCCTTATTCGAGGATGAAGTCTAAAACGTTGTAGATGACGTATGGAGCTGTGTCCAAAACATAGTGGACGACGTATGGAGCTATGTCCAAAAACGTAGTTCTATTGTGAAGGAGCAGGGTCCTTATATAGGCGTCTGGAGCCTCGTATTTAGAGTATGTTTAGGAGTCTTGACGAATAAGTCTCATTTTTGATAATGGATAAACATTGTATTTCTTGATGGACAAGTCTTTTCCTTGTTGATAAGGACTGTGACTCATTATTTTCTTTAATTGGGATTCTGGATCCTTCTTTGAAGAATTTACCATATTTTGAATTCTTTTCATGAGCTGTATATTTTTCCTATTTATTAATTACGAAATTAATAAATAATTAGGGTTTCGAGCCTTGTTTAATGGGCCGTATTCTGGGACCAATCCGGGTCTAATTAATACATCATTAATTTCGCTTCTAGGGTTATTTTTCAGCCCATATCAATCACGGGCAGTTACTTTTTTTAATTAAAATATGTTAGCTTTTATATTTGTCATTATTATTAATATTATTTTAATGAATAATAAAATAATATTAATAATGACCCTTTTGTATTTTTTTTATGTTTCAATTTATATTTAAGTTTCTCATTTTATAATTTATCATATTGATTTTTATTCTTTATTTAATATTTTCTGATCCCATTAATTTTTTTAAATTTATCATTTTTTAATCTCTTTTTAATGGCCCGTACCTTTTTTGTAACAAAATCTATTATTTTCGGTCATTTATTCTATTTAATAAATAATAAAATAATATAAAAATAGTAACTAGCTGATTGTCTTTTATTATTAAAACACTTTTTGTAACAAAATCTACTCATTTTCCAAAAATATCACGGAAAATTACCTTTAATTTAAAACATATTATCATTAATAATAAATGATATAAAAATACTAACTAGTTTATTACCTTTTATCATTAAAACTTTTTCCAAAAATATCACGGGCAATAATTACCTTTAAATTAACAAATTACCATTTATATTTTTTTTCACTAAAATCTTTTTTTTCCGAAAATATCAATGCAACCCTTACTTATTTATTTTAAAACATATTTTAATGCTTTTTGTTAGGCTCAAGACATGTCTGAACACCACTATTAACAAGCCTACACTTTGTGACTATGTCACATTACATGACCTAGTGAGTTCTATCACTGGGATGTAGTATAGGTCTCTAAATGTACTTGTCTTGTTCTCATGAACATTAGCTTGACCATGTATGCTCAAAGTTATAATGAGCTTAGTAAAGTTTCTTGCATCTAGATTGTAAATAGGCCATTGAATAATTATCCTGGTAGAAGTTCAGAAGTGTTCATGCAGCAGGATAGAGATAAATAAGGCTATGAAGAAATAAGTTGCAGAAATTTGTCTAAGGCATTATATAGCAAAGTCAGAAGAAAGCTATGTCGTGAAGTCACCAATATCCATGTCGTGAAGTACTATATCGCATAGTCCATTTTGTACTATGTCGAGAAGTCCTCAAGACACATGTCGTGAAGTGTTGAAGTCAGCAAAGTCAAAGAAGCCTAGATCGTGAAGTCCTCAGAATCCCTATGTCGCATAGTCGTCAAATGACCTATGTCGCATAGTCTTCAAATGACCTATGTCGCATAGTCGTCAAATGACCTATGTCGCATAGCCTTCAAATGACCTTTGTCGCAAAGTCTTCAAAGGCTATATCGCGTAGTCCTCACAAGGGAGATCGCGAAGTCAGGAATAAAGTGGAGTTCACGATATCAACTCTTAGCCGTTTACAACAAGACAAATCAAGGTACAGAATCAAGAATCAAAAGAGACAAATACTGAAGCATTTGTTCTGGCAAGGTGGTCCAAAGAACAGATGGCAAATCTACAGCTAAACTTGGAGAGAAAGATAAGAGACAAGCAGCTACAGAAACGGGAAAGACTCCGAAAAGCAGGTGGTCCTTCCTGACACAGTTAACGTCTTATGGCAGGACAAGTTGGACTTTCAGCAAGGGGTAACTGTGTAAAAATAGGAGTGTGCACTAGGTTGTAAAGGGCTTATATATATATCATGCACATCCTATTGTAAGCTGTAGGAGAGATACACATAGTTTTGATCTTAAGTTCTTTTCTCTATAAGCAAGCAAGTTCAAACTGTTCTTGTTTAGAAGCCAGAAATTCTATTGTGAATTTCTTGGAAAGCTGTAGTATTTAATTTGCTTATACAAAGTAGATTAAAGTGATTGTGTGTGTTATTTACTTTCTGCATATTACATATCATAATCATATACAGTCTGTTACTTAGTTTTCAAGAATCGAAAAATATATCAAACTATCCATTCACCCCCCCCCCTCTGTTTAGTTTCTAGTAGTATTCATTTCTAACAAGTGGTATCAGAGCGTAGGCTGTTAACGTACAAACAGGAAAAGATCAAGAATGAGTTCACAAAAACTAAGCAGTATCAAGATTCCTCCCTTTAACAAGGAGCACTACAGTTTATGGAAGAAGAAGATGTTGCTTTTCATCAAAGCTTCTAACCCCATGTATTTAGATATTCTAAAGCATGGTCCCTTCATTCCAATGATCGAGATTGGTGAAACAACCAGTGGCACTGAGATTGTACCAGCAAAACATGTGCCCAAAGATCCCTCAAAATACACTGATCCTGAAAAGGAAAAAGTTGCACTGGATGGACATCTTCAACTTATCATTTGTGAATCTATGGACTTCAACATGTATGGCACTGTTGCTCATTGTACTAGTGCCAAGAAGATGTGGGATCTTATAGAAGTGCTCTGTGAAGGAACTACTGAAGTAAGAAAGAACAAGAAGCAGATTCTTGTTTCACAATATGAAGCCTTCATGGCTCAGCCAAAAGAGGGAATCACAGAAGTGTTTGAGAGATTCAACAAGCTGATAAACGAGCTCAAACTCTATGACAAACACTATGAAACAGAAGAGCTCAATATGAAGTTTTTACTAACTCTTCCAGATCACTTGGAACCAAGAATCTCTTCCCTTAAAGAAAGAGATCTAACAAAGATTGGTTTTGATGTGTTGTATGGTGTTTTAAAGACATATGAGTTAGAGCTGTTTCAAAAGAGATCTATTCAAGCAAAGCAAGGATTAGTGGCAAATACCTCCTGTGCACTTATTGCTGACAACCTAAGTCAAAGAATGGACTCTCTTAAAATCAGTCAGGTCAAGATTGAGGAACTGGAAGTTGAAGACACTGGTGATGAAACTCAGGTTGTGTATGATTTACCTGAAGAGGATGAGTTCTACAGTATAGATGAGCTGGACAAAATGGAAAACAAACCTTTTGCTTATATGGCTAGGAGGTATCCTAACATAAGGTTTAAAAGAAAGCAGCCATTTAGATCCAAGTTCAATAATGGAAACACTGGTGGATCTAGTGGCTCAAACACCTTCAATAAAGGAAAAGGGATTGCTGGAGCTGCTAAAGGTGGATACAAGACAGGAAGTGTGGATAGGACCAAAATAAGGTGCTATAACTACAATGAACTTGGGCATTTTGCCACTGAGTGCAAAAAGCCTAAACAAGTCAAGAAGGACAAAGCATACTTAGAGCTTGAAGCTAAGTATGAGGCTCTACTCAAGAAACAACAGGGCAAAGCTTTTATTGCTGAGGGAAAATGCTGGGATGACTCTGATGAAGAAGAAGAACAAGAGTACTCAAACTATGCCTTGATGGCATTTTCTGATGATGGTGATTCAAGTCAGGTACCTATTCTTACTTCTCTTGATATGACTCCCCTTCAATATAAGCAAACTGTTGAAGATATGAGCACTGAGATGTTTAATATTCATACTAGCATGTTAGTAGCTAATGAAGAAATTGATAGACTAACTGCTAAGAATGTTGAGCTTACAGAAAAGAATGAGCAACTTGAGTTAATGGTTGTGAACCTGGATGGTTTGAAAAAGGAGGTTGAGTATCTTAAAAACAAAGTGATTTGTGCTGAGCAGATAGAGAAAGCCCTTAGGGAACAAATTGCTGAAACTGAACTGAAACTAAGAAGCTTCAAAAACTCCTCTGAACTTATTCAAACCTATCACAAAGAACACACTGAAGACTGCAAGGTTGGAGTTGGTTTTGACTATGAAAATGACAAGGGAAGGAAGAAGGTCAAGGGCAAAGGAAAGGAAACTTTTATAAACAAAAATGCCCCAACCATACTGTCAAGTGTTGAACAGCCCATCTTCAGAAAGAGTGCTGTTGAGTTTGATGAGGAACTACTGATCATCAAGCAACAGCTACTTGAAGAAGATGAGGCTGCTAAAAACACTTCTTCCTTTCCTGAACTTGTCAATAAGAAAGAGACCAAAGACAATCTTGTCAAGAGTCCTAAAGCAAAGAAAGAAGTTGTTAAGAAAAAGAAACAAAACAGAAATGGTAAAGTTGGTGTTAACAAGGGAAACAACTATGCTTATGTGCCAAATGCTCCCAGGAAACAATGTCAAAAATGTCTATCTGTTAATCATTTGACTCATAAGTGTAGTAAGCCTAATATTGTTGAAGTTGACAACCTGAGTAACCATTCTGCCAGCATAAATTCTAGTCATGATTCTTTCTGTGGTAAGCCTAATTGCATGACATGCTATGTGACTGTGATTGCTAACTGTTTATCTCTAAAGCATAAACTTGATTCTGCACAATCTAGTGAATCACACACACACAGGCACACTCACAGGACAGGATCCCCAATCAGGGTTGAGAGGGTGAAAACTTTATGTGAGCCTAAGAGTGTAAACTCCAAAGCCACAGAAAAAGTGAAGTCTCCTACTATGAGAAATGCAATTTATGACAGAAGAATTGTTAATCAAAATGTTTCTAAATCAACTGGACCCTACCAAGTGTGGGTACCAAAAACAACTTAGTCATTTTGTAAATGCAGGGCAACAGGAATAAAAGAGTCATATGGATCTTGGACAGTGGATGCTCAAGTCACATGACTGGTGATATAGCCCTGCTATCACATTTTAAGGAAAAGGTTGGCCCATCAGTAACCTTTGGAAATGACAACATTGGTTATACAATGGGATATGGCAGTGTTAAATCTGGAAATGTCATTATTAAAGATGTAGCATTTGTTGAAGGACTGAAGCATAATCTCTTGAGCATTGGACAATTTACCAACAGGGGTTTCAAAGTGGAATTTGATGAAGACCTTTGTTCAATCTCAAAAAGGGAAAGTGGTGAAGTTGTTCTAACTGGTGTGAAGAAAGGAAGCTTGTTTGTAGCCAATCTCAAGGCTGCAGATAAGGGAGAAGTCTGCTGTTTCTACACTAAAGCCACAAATGAGGAATTCTGGCTATGGCACAAGAAGCTGTCTCACTTGAATGTTCAGGCAATGAACTCTCTAACCAAGAGAGAACTTATCAGGGATTTGCCTGCCTTGGAGTTTGTGCAAGATGGAGCATGTGAAGCTTGTCAGAAAGGAAAAATTAAAAGATCCAGTCACAAGAACAAATTGCTCAATACAAATTCAAAACCTCTGCAGCTAATTCACATGGACTTATTTGGCCCTGTGAATGTAATGTCCCTCTCCAAAAAGAAATATGCTCTAGTGATGGTAGATGACTATTCAAGATATACTTGGGTGGAATTCCTATTCTCCAAGGATGAAGCACCCCAAGTCATAATAGAGCATATCAAGAGAGTTGATAAAGAAGCACAAAGCACTGGTTCCTCTGTAGTTGCTTTGAGAAGTGACAATGGGACTGAGTTCAGAAATTCAACATTGTATGAGTTTTGCAAAGATAAAGGAATTTCTCAACAATTCTCAGCTCCTAGAACACCTCAACAAAATGGAGTAGTTGAGAGAAAGAATAGAACTCTTATTGAAGCTGCAAGGACAATGCTGCTGGATGCAAAGCTACCCACTAGCTTTTGGGCTGATGCTGTTAACACAGCATGCTATGTGCAAAATAGAACATTAATCAATAAGAAGTCTGGCAAAACTCCTTACTCATTAATGACTGGAAAAAGAGCATCCTTCAAGCACCTGCATGTGTTTGGAAGCAAGTGCTTTGTGATGAAAGATACCTCTGAGCATGTTGGAAAATTTGATGCTAAAGCATTTGAAGGTATCTTCATTGGATACTCTCTGGAAAGGACAGCATACAGAGTATTTGTACCTGAGCAACACAAAGTCATGGAAAGCATGGATGTTACCTTTGATGACAAGAAAACTCCTGGACTAAAAACAAGTGATCAAGACAGTGTGCCATTGAGATTTGAGAATCAAGGTTATCTTGAGGATTCTGAAAGTGAAGATGAACCCCCTGTTCAAACTATTCTAGAGAATGAAATCCTCGAAGTTGACAATCTTCTTCAAACACCTGTGCAAGGGTTCACAAACACAGGGGGAGAAGAAGAGAATGCACCTATCAACCAAAATGAGTTTGGAACAGATCAAGGAAATGAACAGGGGCACACAAGGAAATGGGACAGAGCCCACACTAGGGATCAAATCATTGGAGATCCTAGTGAGGGAGTTAGAACAAGGAGGGCAACATTAAATACATGTCTGTATAGCTGCTTTCTGTCACAAGAGGAACCTAAATTAATTGAAGAAGCTTTGAAGAATTCTGATTGGATTGTTGCCATGCAAGAAGAATTGAATCAATTTGAGAAAAACAAAGTATGGGAACTAGTACCTCCTCCAAAAGGAAAGAATGTTATTGACACCAAATGGGTGTTCAGAAACAAAATGGATGAAGAAGGAGTGGTAATTAGAAACAAAGCAAGGCTGGTTGCCAAAGGATATTGTCAGCAAGAAGGCATTGACTATGATGAGACATTTGCACCTGTAGCTAGACTGGAAGCCATCAGAATCTTCCTGGCTTTTGCAGCTCACTCAGATTTTAAGGTGTATCAAATGGATGTGAAAAGTGCATTTCTCAATGGGGATCTTGCTGAAGAAGTTTATGTGTCTCAACCACCTGGCTTTGAAAGTGAAGACTTCCCAAACTTTGTGTATAGATTGCTCAAGGCACTCTATGGACTCAAACAGGCACCAAGAGCCTGGTATGAGACTCTATCTCAATTTCTTCTTGAGCATCAATTCACTAGGGGTACAATTGACAAAACCCTATTCTTCAAGAAGCATGGAAACGATATCATTCTTGTTCAAATCTATGTGGATGATATCATCTTTGGCTCTTCAAATGAAAAACTCTGTGAAAGGTTTTCTAAGTTGATGCAAAGCAAATATGAGATGAGTATGATGGGAGAATTAACCTACTTTCTAGGTTTGCAAGTACATCAAAGGGAGGATGGCATCTTCATAAACCAATCAAAGTATGTCAAAGATCTTTTGAAGAAATATGGTTTAGAAGACTCATCCCCTGCAAAAACTCCCATGTCCACTACAATCAAGCTTGATGAAGACAAGAAAGGCAAAAGAGTAGACATCAAGGTTTTTAGAGGCATGGTTGGATCACTACTCTATCTCACAGCTAGCAGGCCTGATATCATGTTTGCCACATGCCTTTGTGAAAGATTCCAGTCTGATCCCAAGGAATCTCACATGATGGCTATCAAAAGAATCTTCAAGTATCTAAAGGGGACTCCTAATCTTGGGCTATGGTATCCAAAGGACACTGGGTTCAACCTGGTTGGTTACACAGATTCTGATTATGCTGGATGCAGAATTGACAGGAAGAGCACCTCTGGAAGCTGTCAATTCCTAGGTCAAAGGTTAGTGTCCTGGTTCAGTAAGAAACAACAGTCCACAGCAACATCCACATCTGAGGCTGAATACATTGCTGCTGGAAGTTGCTGTGCTCAATTGCTTTGGATTAGAAATCAACTCATGGATTATGGGCTAGTGTTAGAACACATTCCACTAATGTGTGATAATACTAGTGCAATATCCATAGTTGCCAATCCTGTTAATCATTCTACTACAAAGCACATTGAGATCAGGTACCATTTCATTAGGGAACATGCTGCAAATGGTACCATAGAAGTCTCTTATGTTCCAACTGAGAAACAATTAGCTGACATATTTACTAAACCTCTGAATGAAGCAGTCTTCAACAGACTTGTGAGTGAAATTGGAATGCTTAATCCTTCATTTAGTTGCTCTAAGTAAGTATGCCAGTAAATTGTTGCAGTAGTAAATTTTCACTGTATTTAAATGCTCTATTCATATGGAGTGAAAATTAGCTGAGATATGATTTATAAATACTTCAGTATTTTACTGCAAAATTTTCAAAATCATTTGTTAGTAAAGTTGTGAGCTTTTGAGACATCTCGATATAGATGATTTTCAGAGTTCACGACACAGTTCAAATAAAACAGACTTATATCGCAAACTGTTGAGATTGTGAGACTTCGCGACATAGTTCATTTCATGAGTTTGCGACATAGTTCATTTTATGACTTCGCGACTTAGAATAACTATATCGACAAGTCTCCACATTTGACAGAATTTTGATTTAAATTAATTTTATTTCAAAATATGATAAAAGTCTGACAATTTGCTTGATATTCCTAAAAGAGAGCTTTAGACAGGGTATTTCTACTATATAGCAAAGTCTCCCCGATCCTTTCATCCTGAGGACTTTGCGACATAGTTCATTTCTGAGACTATGCGATATACTGTGCAAGACTTTGCGGTACAGGCCATTTTTGACTTCGCGACATACAAATAGACTGTACAAATTCATAACTCCATATCACAGTGTCTCTATCATATAAATACCCTTTTCTAACCGTTCACAACTTTTCTTCTTGTCTATTGCTCTCAAACTCTCCAACCTAAGCACAAATTCTCTACTCTCTTTTTCACTCTCTCTCTCTCGCAATGGCACCCAAATCTCAAACAGTATCCTCCTCTATCCCTTTAACCATTCCCAAAGAAACCAATCTTCTCACCATTCCCTCTGAGGCTGAGGCTAACCCAAGGTACAAGTGTTTTGTACGGTTCTTGAACACTTCCTACCTACGCCAAGCCCTAACCCTGAACCCTACCTTGTATGTCGATGTGTTGGAAGGATTCTGGAGAACGGCGTTGGTATCAACAATGGCTAGGGAAGATGGAACCTCATTCCAGGAGGTTAGTTGTTCAATTGGAGGCAAACACTTTCAGTTTGGTGAAAGGGAAATCAATGAAGCTTTGGGGTTCAAGGTGGAGGGTCATGACCAAGCAGCTACAGATGCTCAAATCATAGAATTCATGACCTTCATTCAGTATGCTGATGAGATAGATACTGGAAAGCTGACTAAGAAGTTTGTGAGAAGGGAGTGGTCATTTCTGTTTGACGCACTCCAGAAGGTGTTTCTCTGCAGGAAGACAGGATGGGACCATATCAGTCACATTGTTGTGAAGCTAGCCTACTCCTTGGCCAACAACCAGGAGATCAATGTGGGAGCCATAATTCTCAAAGAATTGGCTCAGAGGCTAGGCAGGACCATTCGTGGTAGAGGTAATGACATCTTTTACCCTTGTTTCCTTCAAGTTATTTTAAATTTTCTTGATGCAAATGTCCATCTATTGGAGGGTATAGATAACACTAACATGGCTTATTCCAAGTCCATGTCCAAAGTACTATTTGGCTCATTGGACACAAGGAATCAAGTGGATGTGATTCTAAGTGTGACCAAGCATATGCAGGACACATTTGAGTCTTATCCACTTGATAAGCCCATATACCATGCACTTTCCTGGACAGGGGAGGCTGAGACTGGAGGATCTACACAGTCTAACCCCAGCCTTCCCATCCCATCCAGTAACCCCACTGCAAACAGTACCATAGAAGTTAGGCAGCCAAGTGCATCAATCTCTCAAAAGATTGGTGTTACTAAAAAGAAGTCAAAGAAGAGAGCCCTAGAAGTGATAAATGAATCTATAGAGATAGCTAGTGAGAATCCTGAGTCACCTCTCACCAGACAAAGTAAGAAATCCAAATCCAAACCTACCACTGGATCCTCCCAACAGGATTCAGATGTGGAAAAAGGGGTACACCTGTTACTGTCCATGGCCTCTCAACAGGTCATTGGCATTGAAAAGAGCAGCCTCCCTACTGCACCTTGTACAGAGTCTGCACAGGGTCAAGACCTCACTCTTGACCCTAGGAGTGATAAGGCTGATAATACACAGAGTGGAGAGCACATCACTGTTGAAACTCCTCCTATTTCTCAGGGGGAGTTGCCACAATCTAATCTAAACCCCACTTCTCTCTCAGATTCTTCCATAAAAATTTCTTCTGAACAAGAGAGTCATTCCAATGACAATCTTGCCTTTGATCAATCACAATTCTCTCCTATGATTGAGCCAATTTCAAGTGACATGGTGCATGACACTATGCTCACCACCCAGGAACCACATCTAGTTGGTCAGGGAATGCATGCTGGGGCATATCCTAATGACACCAACACAAACATGGAGGATTCACCAGTTTTCACTGGAGACTCTATGCCAAATTCTCCCATCCTTAGGGATGTGGAACTGTCTTCACAGACAAATAGGGCTAATGTTGTAACATATCCCATTTCAATGGAGACAACATTAGACCCTACAGCCATTCCAAGGCTGGAGGAGACTCAAAACCTTACATCTCATGAAGTGCCTAGCACTAGCTCTCACTTGGCTCAGGCCACTATGTCAGAATGGCTGAAGCCTGTGCACCATGACAGGCCTTCAGGATCATCATCTGTGCCTTCCAAAATGACAGAAGAAGCCATACAAGATCTCCATGTGGCACAGATTGATGAGTTCTCCAAGATAGCTCAACATCTCCTCACCTCAAATCTCCGAAATGCTGATTATGAAGCCATTTTACTCTGCCACAAGGAGGATGTTGAAGCTCAGCAGGAGAAGATAGTGGATGCAGCTGAACCAGAGGGAAATGTGGATGCCTGGTTGGATGCTAAGAGGACTCTCAAGCTCAAGGATGCCCTAGCTTTTCTAAGGGAAGAGTACCTCACTTCTCTGGGCTCAAATGCAAAGGATCTCTCTCCTGCTGCTATCTATGATGCTGTTAATGAAGTCTACAGGAATCAATTAAAGGCTCTGCACTATCTTGGAAAAGGCTTCAATCAGAGATTTCTTCAATCCAGGAGGAGACAGACAGATCCCTCACTAAGCTCAGAAACTCATATCTCTCTGATTTTCCCAAGGTGGATGGCATCCTTAAAGAAATCCAGAAGACAAACTCTACTGTCAGCATGATGGACCTCTCTCTGGCCATGGTCACAGACAACATCAGGAAGCTGGCTACAACCCTGGAAAATCAAGTCAAGGCCAATATCAACTCCAATGCCATGCTGAATGTAATTTGGAAAAATCAATATGGTGACAAATTGGTGGATGAGGTCCCTCTGTCAAACATCTCCAAATTTGAATTTACCAAACTCAAGGATCAATCTCTCAATTCTTTCAAGTCTCAACAGCTATTCTCAAAGGTGGATGGTCTTGAAAGAGAAGTAGCCTCTCTGATAGATGAAAACAAGCAGCTTGCCAACTCTCTAAAACAGCTCAATGACAAACTGGATGCCCAAGGCAACAACACCTCCAATATCCTGCTGGTGCAACAACAGATGCTGACTTCAATGATGAAACAAATGGACCTGCCTATCCCTGGGGAAGCTCAAGACATCTTGTCTGATCCCAAGCCTAAGGGGGAGAAACAAAAGGAGGTCATTCTGAAACAGAAAGGGGGAGTACCTGCCAAGCAGCCAAAGCATAAGGGCAAGGGCAAACTCATTGAAGAAACCATAAAGCCAATCATTCTTCCCCCTGTAGAGGTCATAAGTGCAGAAGGTCAGAAGAGCACAATCTCAACCACCTACTATCCATCAACAATGCCTAAAGATATCTCAACTCCTCAACCTACTCAACCTACTCCCAATGCTAAACCTGTCAAAGCTGCAATTATCACAGAAGCCAAGCTACAGGAAGTTGCCAATTCAAACATCTATCATGATGAGGCCTTCCTGGAGTTTCTGAAAGCCATCTACAGTAGTGCTCAAGGAGATGCAAGGATGTACAGACAGAAGATCAAGGAAAGCATCAAGTATTTCACAGTGGCAGTAAGGAAAATCAAGGATGTCCATCTAAGAGAGATAATCATGGTGTGCAAGGACAACTACTTGTGGCACCTAGCTTTTTAAACTCTAGAGAAACTGAGATTTACTGAGCTGTCAATCATTCTGGATTTGATTGAAAAGCATGGGATGAACAATGAAAGTCTTTATAATGACTTGAAGATGGACCAGAATAAAAGATTGCCTGAGGTTATATCCAAGCCAAGGACAATAATTTACCAAAGCCTATCTCAAGACAGTAGTATTGACCAACTAGTAATTCCCTCAGACCTGTTAATGAAGAACAATGCAAAGATCAACCAGGTGCTGCAAATGCTGAGAGCTAAGAGAGGAGCTAGGACAGCTGAGGAACTAGAGATGATTCGAACTCTACAATCTTTTCTGATTCATGGAGTCATTCCTAAATCTGTCAAAGAAAAGAGCAAAAAGAAGGATGGGGAGGATGATGATGAGGAGAAAACCTATGAAAGGAGATCTCAGACAAGGAGAAATAAGGATGGACCTAGTGAGAGCAGCAAGAGCAAATATCCTAAGAAATCAAAAGATGCTGGTGATGACAAGAGGGACTCCAAAGGGACAAAAGAAACAACCAGGAAAACAAGAAGTGGAGTTCAGCAAGTCAAGGACATTGCTAGCAGTACTTTAACCACAACACAAGACTCTAAGTCTAGGGTGGGTACTGTTAGTAATGATCCTCCAAATTCATTGTCAAAGACTTCTGAACCTGAATTGCCACAGAAGAAAGAAGAAGCCACAAAAGAAACCTCAAAAAGACACTTCCACAAAGTCACAGCTAGTGGAGTGTTACAGTGGATGAAGGGAAAAGGAATGAAGCTTCTTCCAAGTGATGTGGCACTGAAGACTGATTCTCCTTGTTCCAGAAAGGTGTCTCTTGTGAAACATATGAAGATCAAGAGTGTACCCAGAAGGATAAGGATAACAAAGAAGACTGGAAAACTCACAAATGTTATTGGCATCAATGTGCTTCCACTAGATGAGGACTATGATGAAGATGCCCTAGCATTTTTGAGGGCTCAAAGGATCTTTGAAGTCAAAGTGAAGTTGAATCATCTAGAGATCAAGTACACTGATGGAAGAGAAAGAATAATGAAGCAAGGGGGATGGCAACATTTTGACACCTATGAGCAAGAAAGAATCAATGCCTTGTTAAATTTTGAAGAAAAGGAAGAAAGGTTGTGGAAAACAGAGATTGCCAGATTCATGAAAATGCACTCTGAATATAAAGAAAATCTAAAGAAGCTGAATGAAGAAAAGAGGTGTGAGAAAGAAAAGGAGATGGCTGAGATGGAAGAAAGAGCAAAGGAGCTAAGGAAGAAAGGGCTGTGCAGGGTAAAGCAAAATCCTTATACTGTTGAGTACAAAAATCATTATGGAGGAATAAGCAAGATAAGGATGGAGTTCATACATTCATATGTGGAAAGTGCCCGCAGAACAGCAGCTGAAGATCTAAAAGATTCTCCTCTCATTGAAGAACTGATTGCAAGGGATGAAATTTTACTAGCCATCTCTGAAATAAAGAAGAATGAAGAAATAAGGAAGAAGAAAGTCTATGATGATTTCTTAGAGAAACAATTGGAAACTGAAGCTATGTAGCTCAAGGAGAAATTCTGTAAGACCAAATTTCCAAGTTGTTATCAAATTCTGTTCTTAACTTTATCTTCTTTATACTTGTTCTTTTTATGTTAGTTAGGCTTGTTATCAGACATGAAATTGTGCCTAAGGGTCTTACTCACAATTTGGGGGAGATTGTTAGGCTCAAGACATGTCTGAACAGCACTATTAACAAGCCTACACTTTGTGACTATGTCACATTACATGACCTAGTGAGTTTTATCACTGGGATATAGTATAGGTCTCTAAATGTACTTGTCTTGTTCTCATGAACATTAGCTTGACCATGTATGCTCAAAGTTATAATGAGCTTAGTAAAGTTTCTTGCATCTAGATTGTAAATAGGCCATTGAATAATTATCCTGGTAGAAGTTCAGAAGTGTTCATGCAGCAGGATAGAGATAAATAAGGCTATGAAGAAATAAGTTGCAGAAATTTGTCTAAGGCATTATATAGCAAAGTCAGAAGAAAGCTATGTCGTGAAGTCACCAATATCCATGTCGTGAAGTACTATATCGCATAGTCCATTTTGTACTATGTCGAGAAGTCCTCAAGACACATGTCGTGAAGTGTTGAAGTCAGCAAAGTCAAAGAAGCCTAGATCGTGAAGTCCTCAGAATCCCTATGTCGCATAGTCGTCAAATGACCTATGTCGCATAGTCTTCAAATGACCTATGTCGCATAGTCGTCAAATGACCTATGTCGCATAGCCTTCAAATGACCTATGTCGCAAAGTCTTCAAAGGCTATATCGCGTAGTCCTCACAAGGGAGATCGCGAAGTCAGGAATAAAGTGGAGTTCACGATATCAACTCTTAGCCGTTTACAACAAGACAAATCAAGGTACAGAATCAAGAATCAAAAGAGACAAATACTGAAGCATTTGTTCTGGCAAGGTGGTCCAAAGAACAGATGGCAAATCTACAGCTAAACTTGGAGAGAAAGATAAGAGACAAGCAGCTACAGAAACGGGAAAGACTCCGAAAAGCAGGTGGTCCTTCCTGACACAGTTAACGTCTTATGGCAGGACACGTTGGACTTTCAGCAAGGGGTAACTGTGTAAAAATAGGAGTGTGCACTAGGTTGTAAAGGGCTTATATATATCATGCACATCCTATTGTAAGCTGTAGGAGAGATACACATAGTTTTGATCTTAAGTTCTTTTCTCTGTAAGCAAGCAAGTTCAAACTGTTCTTGTTTAGAAGCCAGAAATTCTATTGTGAATTTCTTGGAAAGCTGTAGTATTTAATTTGCTTATACAAAGTAGATTAAAGTGATTGTGTGTGTTATTTACTTTCTGCATATTACATATCATAATCATATACAGTCTGTTACTTAGTTTTCAAGAATCGAAAAATATATCAAACTATCCATTCACCCCCCCCCCCCCTCTGTCTAGTTTCTAGTAGTATTCATTTCTAACACTTTTAATTATTTAAAAAAACTTACTTATTTTAACATGCGAACATATTTTTTTAACAAATACAATTAATATAATTAAAACACTTCTGAAAATATCACGGGCAGTTACTTTTTTTAATTAAAACATGTTAACTTTTCTATTTTTCGTTATTATTAATATTATTTTAATAAATAATAAAATAATATTAATATTGTCTCATTTATCTTCCTCACCCCATTTGTATTTTTTTATATATATTATAATTAATATTTAAATTTCTCATTTTATAATTTATCATATTCATTTTTAATTGGCTCGTGCCTTGTTCAATTTTTCGAGCTATCGGGTTCTTATCAAGTTTGTCAAACTTATCGAGCCTACCGAGCTTTTTACTTAATTTTCAGAAAATTTATTATATTTTTTTCCCTATTTAAAATAACAAATAAAATTTGAAAATAACGTGTTATATTCAAATAATCTAAAAACAAATTTTTCTCAGCACATTCAAATAATCGAATATGATTTGGTTGTACACTTGTACGTGTCACTTAATGAATTAATGTGAATTTTTAATAGTATGTTAGTATTGATAGTTAACTTTTCAAATCATCTAAATAAGTTGATCTCTTCTCGTTTGTTCATATTTCATTATTTGTCTCGATATTATTATAAATGATATATCTTAAATATATTATAACAATAATAATATGTGAATCTTATTACCTTTGTTCGGGTCATAAATTTTTATTTAATTACTTTTCTAAAACAAATGTACATATACATAATATACACTAACTCTTTCGTAATTACATAAATTATATTTTTAATTAAATAAAAATATAATAAACTACGATACTACAACTTTACTGTATTGATGACTTGGTCTACTTTAGACTAGAGTATTAAACTTATAGTATATTATTGTAAAATTGGAAATTGATCCTAATTGAATGATATATCCATTAAGAATTTAAAAAATACAGTTGTGATTTTTAATAATTTTATAATTATAAAAAATAAATAAAACAACAATATTATATAGGTAAATAGTAAATAGTAAGGAGAATGAAATAAGTACATCAAATCTCTATGTCTTTATATTATTTCACCTCTAAAGAAGAATGAAAAAACAGTTTTAAGGATTATCTTAATCTTTAAATTACATTGATGTAGTTCGAGCAGTAGCATTAACATGATTTATGTGCATCTTGTTAATAAAATTAATGTTATAGGTGTCTAAGTGATAATATGTATAAAAATTTTATGCTACAAATGTTTTTTTATTAAATAACATTACAAATAATAATAATAAATAATTATAAAAATATAATCGAATTCGAGCTCGAGAAAAGCCGAGCCGAGTTCGAGTTCGAGCTAATTGAGCCGAGCTGGAGTCGAGCTCACAAAAACTCGGCTCTGCTCGAGTTTTTAATCGAGCTCAAAAGTTTGTTCGAGCTCGAGCTCGATAAAGTTTTTGAGCCGAGCCCGGCCGAGCTCAAAAAGGCTCGGCTCAAATTACAGCCCTACTTCTACTTGAAGATAAGTATAAGATATGCAAATGTATTTGATTGTTTTCTCTCGGTAATTGTAATTTTCAGTTGTTAGCATATTTGACATTGACTAAGAGCATCTCCAACCCCATTGAACTGTTAGCAAAAAGATCTGTGGCAACTTAATAGTACATGTTATACATAATCAGATCAAAATAGACCTCTCCAACCATCCATTCCCCTCGGAAATAATAATAGCCAACCACGATTTATTGGCCAAATTTGGCAAAGCACTACAGATCTGTAGTGATAGCCATGTAAGCGTGTAATCTCTCTGCATCGGACAACAATTGTTGATGAGGGTTGTCATTTCTTTTTCCTGCAACTATCAGTTGGGCTGGGGTGATATATTGCTATTAACTAAATGTACAGGAAAAATACAAAGACCATTAAACATGCAACAAAATGAATTTAAGTTATAATCTACTTTTTAATTAAGAAAATACAATTTTACTTGATTTTAATAAATTATTATACAGTAATTATAAAAATACATGAGTAGATTATAAGATCAATTAGTATCAATATTAATATATTAAATTTAGAAAAGGCATAGTTTAAAAGAATAAAATACCATTTTCAAAATATAGCTAACCAATATAGTCAATCTCATTGGAGGACAACGCCTTACAGATTCAACAAATTATAACCAACCATTATTTTATATTATTTGAGCCAACCTTTTAGCTAACGCGATGCGGAGAAGCAGGAAGATGAATGCCCTAAGCATTCTTTTCTACTGCTACTTATTCTTCTTCTTCTAATAAAAAACCCCTAAGCATTCATATACCAAGTTAGGAATATAGAAGTCACCGATGCTCAAGATGTAAAAGGCATACAATATAGGTTTATTAACATTCTAAGTCGAAGAAATCTAAAGTGCAATTATCAGTAAGAGTGAGGCACTTTGCACATCTGTATTATTCTACAAGTATAATAATTTTCGTACTTTCATGGGTAAAAAATTATTTTGAAATTTCGGTTTTTTTATAACCGAACCGAAAAACCGAATTATATCGGTTCGGTTTTCGGTTCGGTTTTAGTGAAACTTCGGTTCGGTTCGGTTTCAGAAAAATGACAATTCGGATTTTCGGTTTTTCTAATTCGGTTCGGTTTTTAACCGAACTAATCGAATGATCAGCCCTAGTTATCTGCAGTACAATTTTCTCCTCATCATCCACAACCTCTTCGATCTTAAGAGAGGGTGCTGAAGCAGGTTGAGTGATTTGAACTTCTTCACTAGGTTGAGTGATTCTTGGCACATGAGCCACTAAAGCACCTAACATATTAGCCATCTTTCCTCTGGATCCAGCTAGAATAGCTCTTTTCTGGAAAAACTCAAGCTCATATGATTTAAGCACACCATATAGAGTTTCAAGAGAGATATTGTTCAGATTTCTTCCTTCTCTTATGGCAGTGACTTTGTGCTCAAGATGCTTAGGAAGTGTGAGCAAGAATTTGACATTTAATTCCTTTCTATCATAGTACTTGCCATGAATCTGTAGCTCAGTCATAAGTTTACTAAACCTCTCAAACATTGTTGTTAGGTCTTCTCCTGACTTTGCCATGAAGGCTTCATACTGTGAGATAAGGATTTGTCTTTGGTTGTCTTTCACTTCTTCACTTCCTTCACACAACAGCTCGAACTTATTCCACATATCCTTGGCTGATGAGCACCCAATGACGTTTCCACACATGGCTTTGTCCAAAGTGAGAGCATCCAGTAAGATGAGTTGCAAGTAATCATCCAAGGCCACCTTTTCTTTCACTACGCCATAAGTGCTCATATGCAATGCTTTTTGTGAGGGTTGCAAGCAAAGCGTTGCAAAAGCTATGCTTAGTTTTGGTCTTCTGCAACACTACTCAAAAAGCATTGCATTTCATGTGAATGCACCGTTGCAAAGTGAATGCTAGTGTTATGACGTGCAACACCATTAAAAAGCGTTGCATTATACTACATTATTTTTAGAATTATGAAAAATATACATATTATCAAAATATATACAATGTCTTCAAATTTAAATCTTTTTTTTTACTTTAAAATTTGAAAAATAATATATTTTAAAATCGAGACTATTTTATATAAGTATCTATCATGTTCTTATATTTTCTAATTAAATTTTATACATTTAAAAATTAAAAAATTAAAAAATTAAAAAAAAAAGAAATATATAGCAAATCATATTATAGTACACATCAATCTAGGTCTAATTAATACATCATTAATTATATTTTTAGGATTATTTTTGGTCCATATCAATATTATTTATTAAAACTATTTTTACATATATTTTACCTAAGTATCTTTCATGTTTTAATGTTCTTAATACTCTATAAATTTAAGATTAGTATTTAACAAAAAAATAAATAAATTTAAGATTAGAAAAATAAATTAAAGATTATAAATTAGTATAAGACATCACAATACACGGGCAACACTGGTTACAAAGCAAAAAGTTTAGGCGGATAATTTCCCCCTAAAACAAAATAATTCGCACTCTACTTTTCCCCCCAATTCCCAAACCACTACTCCCTCCTTCCTCCTTCCGGACTACTCTCTCTGTACACCTTATCCACAAACACTCCACACACCACATACTCTCTCGATAAACATACTCGGCAAACTCAATTTACAACCTCTACACTCCACTCGACAAACACAATTTATAAACCCACATCGATTTACAAACTCTTATAGCTCCAACTGGTAGTTGAGTATACATTTTCTTCTCTAATGAGTATTTACTCTCGACTCACTTTTAATTCGTTTTATTTTGCAGGTAATTAGGGATTTGAACTTGGGGCTTTAATTTTAGGGCTTTTCATTTAGAGCTTAAATCTAGGTAATCAAATTTAATTGATTTGGGTTTTATATTTGACTGATTTGGGTTTTGTACGTATTTAATGAGTTGTGTTTTGTTTTGTTTGATTTGGATATATTTATGTGTATAAGTAGTTTACATACAGAGCTTTGTGTGGAATATGTACTTCTAGGTTCCTTTGTTTTTGTTGATGCTATATCCAGTGAGTGGATTATGTTTTTAATTTGATTTGTTAGTTTTTTTCACTATTAATTAGTACTAATTAATAGCTGTGAGTCTGTGATGCATAATTTCATTTTATTGTTTTATTATGCTTACGATGAGTTGATTTTGATGTTTCTATATAATTTATGTTGATCAGCTTCTGAGAATCCTTTCAAAGACATATGTACTGCTCTTCCCAAACCCGACGGTGGTGAATATGGAAAGTACTACAGCCTTACCGCTCTCAATGATCCCAGGATTGGTATGATTAATTAATTTAACATTCAATACTACAGCATTAGGCGCCGTTCTGTTTCGAAATTGCTATGTAAATAACAGTATAATGCTCACTCTATAAAATGTGCATGTCTTATTCCTATTCCTGCCTTTGGCCTGTGCTGCTAATGTCGCTAAGGTTTGAACTTTTCTTTTTGGCATTAGTGGATGACAAGGCACAATGATCTAACTTTTTCTCTCTTATAATGTAGAATGTTGCTGCTATGACATCAACATCTACTCGTACTCCAATATACATTACTTTATTGCATAGTGGCAGGCTACGGATCTTGGGTAATGTTGCCAATTTAAATCTAATTCTTAAGAGATCTTTGAGCTCAGTATACATACCTACCTGTGTAAAAAAAAACTCTTGCTTGTGTCTAATAGTACTTTGCCATCATGCTTGGTTGTGCTACTACTGGTGCAGTAATCATTTAAGATTCTATTGTTTTAAGAGTATGGTCTATCAAGATGAGGTATCTTTATTAAAGTATGCATATGACATAATTTGTCATATAGTAGCTTGCTGAATTAGCTCTGCATTATTTTCTGCTACCAAAATCTATGTCCTGCTACCTTCTATGGTCTATCAAGATGAGGTTTTATAAAATCTGGGACCAGATTTTTAAAATTCTGGCTGATGACATTATATCTTGTAATTTGTTTAAGTGTGTAACTAAATGTGCAAGGAAAAACTTATGATTAATGGTCACTGAAGCTAAAAAGGTTTCTGATACTTTCTGTGAATACTGAATACTTTCTGGTTTTCCATCAGCCAAATACCACCTCTTCTGGTCTTTATCTGTAAAGTGATACAGTTTTGACATAGTCTAGGTACTGATGAAGGAACTCTCAGGCAACTTCGAGATTTAGGATTTTGGTTGTGCAAGCCTTTATATATTATGTGTTTTTTTTTGATATTATCATAATTTTCTTTTCTTATACTTTATCTGAATATTTGTTTTATTTTTGAATGATTTCAATGATTGTTTATTTAGAGTTTCACTTATGTTTGTTGCAGGTCACTTCTCACATTTGTCAAATGTAGCAAGGATATGGCATCAAATTTCTTGATATAGTGTTGGACAGACCTAAGAAATTCAAAAGGGCCAACGTTATAAAGGTACTTTTATTGGTTACTGCAGGTTGTTTCTAGGAGGACTTTATGATACTGACTTTACAAGCACAAAGTAAAAATTACCTGCAAATCGCATTGACTGGGAAATTACTTCACTGAAGCAAGTTGAAATCCCATTGAAGCCGGCCCGTGTGCTAAACGGAAAATCTGTTCCAGGTGCTGGTGGACCTGGTCATTGATCATTCAGTTCAGGTGGATGTAGCTAGACACGAGAATGCTGTGCAAGCAAATATGGACCTTGAATTCCAGAGAAACAGTGAAAGGTTTGCGTTTCTGAAATGGGGATCAACTGCATTACAGAATATGCTGGTCGTGCCCCCTGGTTCTGGTATTTTTTAATATTCTTTCATCCAAGTCATGTTATATTCCTGTTCATACTAGTAATATGATTATTTTGAACCTTTAATGAGCATTTAGTTTACATACTTGCATAGTTTTACTTTCCTGACATAGTTTGTAGTGGACAATATTATGGTATTGGCTTTTTGATTGTATAAATTCTTTCATAACCCAACCAAAGTCCAGGCAGGCCTTTTTTAGCCAAGTGATGCAGAGCAAGTGTTAAAAGATTAAATTGTATTTATTTTAAGTTACTATATATGGATTAGGTTATCAGCAATGGTTTTTATGAAGTTAGGTGTGAAGATTTTTAGGAACATTCTGGCTTATGGTAGTTGTGCAATTAAAGGAGTTGTTTAATTTATATAATCATGGTAGTAATTAGTATTAAAAAGTAGATTTTGATTAGAATTATTTTCCTTATTCGTAGGTAGAGTTTAAAGATCCTTCTATAAAAGTTACAAGAAGATTCAATCTTCTCTGATCAGAATAATTTGTGGCTGGGGCTTTAGTATTATCTTAGTGTATTGTCTTGCAAGACTTTGTAACATATTCATTTACCAAAAAAATTCAACTTTAGGAGGATGAACTCCACAGATCTGTTGCCTCATATAAAACAGAAGCAAGTGCCTGTAATGCATTAATTTATTGCTTTCATGGAAGCTGCTTGGGAATTTAATTGCTCATACAAAGAGGAAAAGGAGAAGCAGGTCAGGTACAAATTTGCTTGTTACACTCGTTTGGTTACTGATTGCATGCAGACAGCTTCTATTTGCTATCTTGTGAATTCTTTTTTGACATAAACAATATGATAGATGTCAGGCCCTTCTATCTCTGTTATACAGACACATCATTGATGAATTTCACTTGCTTGTCCTCCAAATCTTAACTTTATAACATTTTCTTGTTTTGCATTTCTTCCTGGTTAGGATAAACTGAGACCAGTTCTCACCGATATTAGGAAACATGCAGACAGCATAAAAGGGTATAGTTAATCCTTTCCTTGAATTGTTCACCTCAACTGTGGCAAATTTCTTAAAATTTGGATTGTGCCAGATCACAGATAGTCACTGGCATGGATGGCGGAAATTTAAAAGCAGATAAAGGAAGGAAACATCTAGAAGAAGAATATTTGGAATTAGAAGAAAAGGTTTGATCAATTTTTAATTTGAGATCTTTTAGGAGGTGTTGAAGTTATATGAAACTTCCTATTCATGCAGGACTTTTAGTTTCATTTCAACACAATTGTTAATTTGTTAGTATAATATTATGTTTTCTTCTACTTAAAATTAAAGATTCATAAATGTTTTATCACGTTATGCAGATTATTATATTGTTCGATGTAGTGGAGAACATGTCATTGATGTTGAAAAAGCTGCGTAAAGCTAATCCAGATCTTAATTTTGATATTGGACCCTTGAGTGCCACCCCAACAAGTGGTCAAGATGACAATAATACTCCTACGACTCAAGGCGGCACTGAATTTTAGCAATATAATTATGTAAAGGTTCTTAATATCTGAACTTGGTCAGTTTGCATGTAAAAGTTATCTACTTCATCCTACGTGCTTGGTGTTGGCACTTACGTTTGAAGAATTTGTAATGAATATTTTAGGTATTTTGTTTTGTTGTTTGGACGTGCCTCCGGTTGGCATGTAGAATATTTGGTTGCATGGTTTTGGATGGATTTCTTTTATGTACGAAACTGTTCTGGCAAAAATTTTAATTAAAGCGTTGCATTTGTTTTTTCCTAATGTTGAATTTTAAAAAAAATGGTGTTGCATTAGTAAATATACTGTTGCATTACATGACAATTACTGTTTAAAAAGCTACTGCAAAGCGTTGCATTACTGAAGGCATGTGGACCCCACTGCTGACGTGGCACGAGGCCCCTACTGACGTGGCATGAGGCCCCTACTGACGTGGCACGTGGGACCCACTGCTGACGTGGCATGCAAGTGGGACTAGGTACTGACGTGGCCATTGAGTGGGCCCCATTGCTGACGTGGCATACAAAGTGGCCCTGTGTTTAAGGCAACACTCATTGGTGTTGCATTTCCTTGATTTTGGTGTTGCATTATACTTATAATGCAATACTTTCACGCCGTTGCAGTAGATGACCAAAAGTGTTGCATTATATATCAAAGGCCACGCCCGCGGATGCAACGCCCATTTCGTGTTGCATTTTTGAAAAAGAAGCTGAATGCAACGCTTTTTTGGTCTACAGCCACATTAAAAAAGCGTTGCATATGAGCACTTATGGCATAGTGTTTTTCTGGATCTAGAAACTCCGAAGGTAATTTGTTGACCCAGTAGGCTGGAATAAGAACGCCGTCCACAGTTGAGGCTTCAATTTCTTTACGTGGCACGAAGGGACCATTCTGGAGGATTCCCAAGTATAATGGATTCGCAGCTTTGATAAACAAAATGATTTTTATTTTCCATACATTGTAGTTTTCCTTATCAAAAGCTGGAATCTTTATGCTACTTGACTTCTGCAAACTTGTCATGATCTCAGATTTGTTGAACAATCTATCTGCTCTGATACCAGTTGTTGGTCCTTGACTATTGCAGAAAGGGGGGGGGGGTTGAATGCAATACTGATAAAGCTCAATCTACGTTTCAACAACTAAAATCAAGATTAAAGATTATCAGTT
Organism: Heracleum sosnowskyi; assembly: GCA_030848705.1. Classification (NCBI taxonomy): domain Eukaryota; kingdom Viridiplantae; phylum Streptophyta; class Magnoliopsida; order Apiales; family Apiaceae; genus Heracleum; species Heracleum sosnowskyi. The sequence goes on from CM061241.1 coordinate 93,828,262, forward strand.
TAACAATTGCAAACACAAGTAGACACTCAAGTAATTCTCACAAAATAAATGTTTTATTTATTTTGCAATGGGTTGCTACAACCTCAAGAAAAAGTGTATCTTTTCTTGAGCTTCAGTTTCTCGAGTGATTACAAATAATGAATTGAGAGATAGACTAAGTAGGCTAAACCTATCACTTTCAATCACGGGTCTTTGTGAAGCTGCTGTCATTTTCAAGTGGCAGCTTCTTACAATTTGCCTGCCCGTGATTCTTTCCTAAATTGCTATATAGACAGCTTATCAATACATTACAAAATAATCTAGAAACATTCTATTTTAAGCTAACACAATTCAGTAGATGTAGATTTGTCATACTCTGGAATTGGTGAGTTTTGTCATGTGATCTCTCAAGCTTCAGTCGTAGTTTTGTAAACCTGTTACAGTGTTGGGATGCTGCAACACGCCTGTTTCTTGAACATCCAAACTGTCACGAGTTTGACTGGATTGTTTACCAATAAATATGTTATCCCTTCATGACAGTATCCTGATGGCTAAGCTTGCTGTCACATGAATGCGCTTTTGGTGATAGTAAGAAATCCCCGCTAAAGGTGCTGTCAGGATTTCCAAGCTTGCTGTCAGGCTAAGGTAAAGTTCCTGTCAGAAGGCTCCCGCCAATGTTGCTGTCAGAGTGAATGTACTGTCGTGACTCGCAATATGTTGTCTTCAAGTAACCTTACTGTCAGTGCTGTGACAGTAATCTTTATTCTTGTTGTTCATCTTGAGTACTTCTTGAGGCTTGAACAAACTAATGAACTTCTACCAAAATGTACTAGAATCTTATTTGCAGCAAACAAAAACGGTTACAAAGAAATACTCTGGTTGTGACAGTATGTTCATACTTAATAAAATTAAGTAAGTAAAATGTCTAGTTAAGTTGTCTCATAGCCATCACCCAAAAATCCTAACAGAAAATACAATTTTACTTAATTTTAATAGAATTATTATACAGTAATTCTAAAAATACATGAGTACATTATAAGATCAATTAGTATCAATATTAATATATTAAATTTAGAAAAGGCATAGTTTAAAAGAATAAAATACCATTTTCAAAATATAGCTAACCAATATAGTCAATCCAATTGGAGGACAACGCATAACCAACAATTATTTTATATTATTTGAGCCAACCATTTTAACTAACGCTAAGCATTCTTTTCTACTGCTACTTATTCTTCTTCTTCTAATAAAAAACCCCTAAGCATTCATATACCAAGTTAGGAATATAGAAGTAACCTATGCTCAAGATGTAAAAGGCATACAGTATAGGTTTATTAACATTCTAAGTCGAAGAAATCTAAAGTGCAATTATCAGTAAGAGTGAGGCACTTTGCACATCTGTATTATTATTCTACAAGGATAATAATTTTCGTACTTTCATGGGTAAAAAGTCCCCAAACATGTTTTTCATCTTAACACTATGAGCAGGATGAACACAGCATCTTTTGGAATAAGATATGTTTCCTGTCATGAAGTGTTCAGAGCTCTCCTAATTATACATTTTTAAATATATACCACAACACCACATACAATCCATAATGAAATATATGCTTCATATGTTTCGTCACGGATATTGATCCAGTACACTACACTATGCATCATCGTACATGAATATACTTGTATTTTCACACAAGTGCAGCTTCCTTGCTTTGCACAGCCTTCTCACTGATAAACCGCACATAGAGATCTGTCTTGCGTGTGTCAATTTCTGGCAATCTTGTGTCCCGACCACCATCTTGCATGCTCTTCACAAATTCCACCAAATGTCGCCAATTATCTGCTTCAAACAAGCTCTTATTCAACCTCAAATAGGTAAATGCACTCAACGCATTTCCAGAATCTGATCTACTTGTTGCTAGAACTTGTGCAAATGCTCCTCCGTCGTACCTCTCCAGTGCATTCTCTCCAGCAAGTTCTGTTCCTGCAGATTTAGTTGCCATCTTTACTTGGCGTACTAAGCCTTCAGGGGAGCAATTTGCATGCTCTGGCTGTTCTCCATCTCTCATCTCCATGCATGTAAAGTTTAATACAACTCCATGGTTACTCAGCATTCGTGCTAGTGGAAGGTAACCATCATGATTTCTTGTATTATAGTAGCCTGCTGTTAGTTCTGCTGCATGAGATCTTGTTGTGTAGTGCCAGTGAATTCCGGCTATTTTTGCAGATAGTGTAGCTCCAGTCCCTTGGAATACTCCTCGGGCAGCTGATAGAATTTTATCACCATGCTCAATAAGCTTTCCTGAATACCATTCAAGGAAGAATTCCCCGTATTTGCTGTTCCATGTTCCATCTTTCCTGAAGAAGTCGGTATCTTCAGGATATTGGTTGTAGTGCCCAGCATCATGAGGTCCACCTTTTCCCCAGTCTTTATTTCCTGCTGCCTCTGCTGATGCTTCTAGTGAAGCCCTCATGTACTGTTTGAACATAAAATCATATCTTTAGAATTTGAATAGGTGATACAAACTTTGATTGAAATATATGGGTTCTACTTCAACCTTGGAAAATATTAAAATTCATTTAGATAGTCTTAGATGTATTCTATTGTATATATTGATTGCAAATATATTACCTTATCATAGCATTGGAATTCTCCTATTCCAGGAAAGTTCCATGTTCCATTGCTCTCTGGGTAAGCTGGATATCTAAGCTCTCCACATGGACCCATTCCTATCTGAATTTCCTGTATGACATTTCCAAGATAATTCTGAAACCTTTCACGAAAGCTCCTCATGTAGTCAGAGTAGACTTGAATCGGTGTTCGTCCTCTAAGCACTGGTAGTGAATCACAACCTAATGAGATATACTCTGGATTCCTCCTCCCCGACATGTCAGTGTAGACAAGATCAGGATTCATGCTTATTTCTTCAAGCACCCATGGGGGTAAAGGAATGCTGAAATTTAAACAAATTGAAATTTAAATCTAATACTCTAGTATGCTAGCTGGTTGTTACCAAATAGATCGAATATCATGCCAACAGATAATATGTATTTTAGGCTTTTAGCCTTCCTTGTCAATCATGCATACTTGTTTGTGTGTATAGGGGAAACTATATGAATAATAGTAGTACCTGCAAGAGTCGCCAACGTTCCCTCCACACTGGTGAAAAGACATAACAACTTGGATCTTCAAGCCATTCCGTTGAACCAAATTCACAAGCTCAGCATAACCTTCCCAGTTGTATTGCGAAGGTCCGTCTTTTTCTACCAAGCCCCACCAAGCATCAACCATTACACCTTCTGCTCCTGCAATTTTCAAGGCCTTTAAACTTACATCCATCGCCCTGGACTTGTTCAGGGTTCCCCCGGGACGGATTGTGTCAAGTGGTAGCATCACAAAAACTGGCACCCTTGACTCTGTTTTGGTATGTGGCCGAGATGACCTGTGAAACTTATCTGCTTGCTGATCATTTCTTCCCATTTCAAGGGGTGAGATCCTCTCAGGAAAGTGTTGGCTGGAATCTTGCATGGAATTTCTTGCCCGGAGACTGCATGTTGGCTTCATTTGTGCAAAGCAAACCATGGCGGATGAGGACTCATAAGAATGTTTTGTATTTTTAATATATTTTAAATTAATAAAAGAAGTAGAAGAACTTAACGCCATCTAGGAGTTCCTCTTCTCAGCTTTTTTGTTTTAGAGTGAAAGTTGTAAGGTTGTTGGAAGGGATAAGTGAGATGTGGGAATGAATGAATGAGAATGAGAATATGTGATGAGGTTTATTTATAGAAAAAGTTTTTAAATGTTGTTTGAGTAATGAACTTTGGTGGACTTTTACTTTAATAAGTAAAAAGTGCAAATTTCATAGTCGACTAACGTGTTAAATTATTTATTTATTTATTTACTTTAATTGCTGGCTCAATTCCCTAGCAACTAAAGTTTATAATTAAAACCAAATCAGATGAGTAACATCCGACGAGTCCCTCTCAAACTCAAAATTAAGTTTGAGGAACGGTAAGTACATGGTAAGCAGATGTCGACCCCCGTAGGACTTCACGTGGCTGGCAAATATGTCATATTCTTTCACAACATTTGTCAATGGTCCCTTGTAAAACACCAAAAGAATACCCTAATAATTTTCCTTGAAGCTTGTGGCTCAAGTTGAATTGGAACACGTATGAGCTTCTGATTTCACTCAACCCTCCATGTAGGGGTGTTCATGGGTCGTGTTGGTCGTGTTGGAGACGTTTTTTCAACCCGATTCATTTAAATCGGTTTGTAAAATTTTAACTCAATTCATAAAATTTTAATTCGTAACTCAACCATCGTACATCGGTTTGGGTCAGTTTGGATGGGTTGATTGTTTAATAAATAAAAGTTTCAATATTATATAACATTGCTCATTTCGAAAATTTAAATGAAAATAAAGTACGTATAACTTACGATCTTGGTGCTAATATTTATTTTTAATTAAAATTAAAATTAAAATTTTATTAATGTAAATTATGTCGTAGGTCATACATATATGCAAAAAAGGTAATCATATATAAATAAATGTAAGGATGATAACGTTTAATGTATTGTTATATATAAAATATAAATATATTTTTAAATTATCGAATAAAATTTGTAATTTAAATTGGGTTGGCCGAAAAAACATAGAACTCATACCCAACCCGTTTAATTCGGGTTGAAATTTTTTTAACCCAACCAACTTTCGGGTTTTTCTTATCGGTTTGAAATGCCGAAAATAAGGCTGGGTTGGGTCGGTTTGATCAGGTTGACCAACCCATGAACACCCATACCTCCATGTAACTTTGTGTCTTATATTTCAAAGTCTTAAAACATATTACCTCCGTCCCATTTTATGTGGACTCCGGCTCAAAAGATCAATATCTATAACCTTTATTAATAAGCCAAACCCCTTTTTTATGGTACTAAGTTTGTGGTTCCATCTTTTTTTGGTTTCACCCCAAAAGTCCTATCTCACATCTATAACCTTTATTAATAAGCGAAACCTGGTACCAAGGTAGTGGTTCCATCTTTTTTTGGTTTCACCCCTAAAGTCCTATCTCACATAGAATTAAAGTCATTTTTCACATAAAGTCCTATTTCACATAAAATTAAAGTCCTAACTCACGAAGAACTAATGTCCTATATCACATAAAATTTAATATAATTTTTGAATCTAAAATATATTATCAGTATTAACTCACGTATAACTAAAGTCCTATATCCCATATAATTTAATATAATTTTTGAATCAAAAATATATTATCAGTATTTCGTAATTCGAAATAGAATTTAGGGTACTTCGACGGTTATTTTAAAACCTTTATTAATAAGCGAAACCCCTTTTTAATGGTACCAAATTTGGTTCCATTTTTTTTTTGTTTAACCCTTAAAATCCTATCTCACATAGAATTAAAGTCCTATTTCATGGATGCCCCTCTCAATTTTTTACATTCTAAAACTTTCCAAAAATAGTAAAGTTTTATAATATAAAAATTAACTTCACCCACTACTTTTCTCCACTATACTAACTTTATACATTAAATATTAATCGGTCCCACCACTTTACTCACTTTTTTTACTTTTCACTACTAATTTACACTTTTTCTTAAACTTCGTGCCCAAACCCAATGTAAAGAATTGGGAGGGACAAATGGAGTATAATTTAATAAAATTTTTGAATCTAAAATATATTATCAGTATTAACTCACGTAGAACTAAAATCCTATATCCCATACAATTTAATATAATTTTTGAATCTAAAATATATTATCAGTATTCCGTAATTCGAAATAGAATTTAGGGTACTTCGACAGTTATTTTAAATAATAACAAGTCGAGATTTTAATATTATTGTTAATATTAAAATATAAAATAATATAAATTCTAATATCAATCAATTTAATAAATTTAAAAAGTATCAATAAATTTAATAAATTATCTCAGTTCGTGCTTTGTACGGGTTATCATCTAGTATAAATAACGCGTAAGATATGTTAACGTGTGAAAATATATAAATATCTCTCTATTATTAGTCAGATATTTCTCTACTTCATACCACAAGTCTACAGTGGTGCAGCGTTTTGCCTACAAATTTTCATCTTTAAAAATATCTATGGATACTGTTGAATAAAGTGCTACAGATATTTATTTTTTTTAATTTCGTGACATCATATGTGATTTAAAGTACTAAGAGCAAGTTCAAGAGTTTACTTATATGATTTTCTAAATTCAAATATAAGTAATTTAACAAAAAATGACACTGCAATAATATCTTATTTCATTGTTATAAATAAAAAATTCATTTCTCTCTTTTTCTTTACTTGTTTTCTCTCTAATTTGTCTACTTTTCTTCTCTATTTTTTCAAATTTATTATTATAATAATAATAATAAGAAATGAGTATAGGAAATGTTGTTGGAATTGATATGCAAAATCAAGTTTCTAAATCAATAAGACTCATTATTATGTAATACTATAGATTATAAGCACGGGCTGAGCATGAGCCGATATTAAAATATTAGTATTAATAAATTATTAATAAATATTATTTAAAAATGTATTTCTCGAGAATTGAATGATAAAAATGTATAATAAATAAATAATTATTTAATTATGTAGTTATAAACAATCGAACTGTTTCGTTGAGCTGTTACAAATAAATACTGATACTGTTAAATTAAATCAATAAATAATATTAAATAAACAGGTAATAAAATTTTGTGTGAGGCATACAATAACAACATGCACACTCACATGTCTTAGTATACACTACTCTTGCACATGGTTTTATATAAACCCACCAACCTTTCATTACCATTTCTATGTGGGATATAAGTTGTTTCAACTTAAACAACCCACATAACCTATTTCAAGCAACCTATTTCAACTCAATTTATTTATGGATTCCACTAAAAAAAAAGTCTTAGATCCAAACATGAAAGTTTAAGTACTCATGATAAGGAGCAACCTCCAATTGTTAGTTTCGGGAAATTCCATCAAGAACATATTTAAAATATGTCTCAAACTTTTCATTTTCTAACCATAAGTACTGATATATCAAATGGTAATGTTCTTTTTCAATATTTAATATTCTGCTGCTGTTCACATCTTCCATATCTGCGCCTTAAAGTTTTAGATGCCTGAAACAGGGTGCTGATATTGTAGAAGTCACAAGTGGATCTCCTCTGCCAGGCGTTAAGGTGATCATATTTAGAGATGTGCTGTTTTCATAGCTTAAAGTAGTTGTGACCTTTTCAGTATGCTTGTTGTCACTACTAATTATTATTTTTAAAGCTTCTATGAATGTGATTGTTTGTTTATTATTAAATTAATAGTATTTGTAAATTCTTGAATGTTGTAAGCAGCCACAACTACTCGATGAACGCTTAACAATCCCCAAGGAGACGATGGACATGCTTAGGGACCAAGTATTTGGCTTTGACACCTTTTTTGTGACTGGACAGGAGCCATATGAGGTGAGTGCATGAATAACTTGGTCTTTGGTGATTTTGTTTTGTTTCCATTTCTTTAAATTCCGATACAAAATGTAGAAATATAGAAAGCCATAACACATAAATACCCATATATCCAACACTGAATTTTAATAACTCTTGGAAAGAAGCCCTACAGAGAGAGGTCGTAAGATTGTTTTGCAAAAGAAAAATTGGTGTCTGACATTCCCATAATCTTTTGGTGTAAATTTCCCAATGATATAAACTATAGAGCGGGAGAGTGTGATGGAGGTTGTAAGAAATCTTAAATCTGAAAAAGGAAAGAGCACTATGCATGTATAAATTTGTACGACATGTAGAGATGGTTTTTCCAGTTCTATGATTCAAAAAACCTCCAGGCATCTTGTAAAAATTTATTGGAAAATTGCTAGAGAGAAAGAGATGCTAGTTGGTCAATCATAATCTTCCCAATTTAAAAAATCTAGAATCTAACGATTGATGAAACTATTGAATTTAAAGTAAATAAATAAATCTTGTAGAATTACGTAGTTGTAAAAAATCGAATCCTGGATGAAACTAAAAAATTTAAAGTAAATAAATCTTGTATAATTATGTAGTTGCGAGTAATTGAACCCGTTAAGTGATAACCAAATTTGATAATTTGATACTTTGATACTTTAGTATCGCGCATCATTTTCAATAGGATATTACTAAACTAGCTCTAACTGGCTTACACTGAACCAACTCAATTACTGTACCTGAAATTTCCAGAGGAATATACTAATCGCATTCACTATAGTATAGGTCGACCCTAAACACCAATTTTACTATTTTCCGGTTTATATACAAATATCTAGGACGAGGAGATGATTATAAAATAAAATAGAAAAATTACTTAAATCCATACCATCAGTTCATATAGAACTGTGGTCAAATAACTATATTGAGAAAAAAACACATATTGAACTTTGTTATATTATAACTATGATTATATCAGATTATCGTATCCTAAGATTGAGAATTGCAAAATAATACACATATATACTCCTAAGATGATTTGGTGACGAGAAGAATCCAGCGCAAGACCGCTAAAGTGGGAAATGTGTAGGTTTGGCTAGGACTTTGAGTGATAAAGATTAATTTGAAGATCAGACACCCATACAAATGTCTTTACTACTATTGAGATATTTTATGTAATAAATTTATGCTAAAAAAGTGTGTCTTTGCTTCCAAAACTTTCTTATTTGTCTTGTCTATGAAATATCTATGAATGGTTTTTAAAGTATTGCATATATTTCACATACAACTAAACAACAAACGACTGGCTTTTTATTTTGTCAATAATCCTAAAAAAAAATACACATTATTTTTTAAGAGTACTAGTAAATAAAGTAAATAATAATCCCAGTAAATATAGAAAAATAAAAGCATCAAGGTATGTTAACATAGTAGTTCAACATTCAGCAACGGGGAAAGCTGATCCAATATTGTTTCCGAGACGATAGCACTTGATGTTAACTGGGTAAGGTCCAAGCTCCACATAATTGTTCTCCCCACCCATGTAGAAACACAATGTGTAGAGAGCTATTTCAAATTCTGGGCTCACTCCAACCAGTGTGCTCGACACTGATTTCGTCACACCGTTCCACTCAAACTGAATTGTCAGCAACTGGGTCTCTGAATCTGGCTGCAATGCAATTATACATGTCAACAAATTTAATCAGACTGATTGAACAACAAAAACTAGTCATTTTCGGAAAAAAGTTCATACAAGTACATAAAAGCCATGAATTTCTGATCTCATTGTACCCATTTCACAAGACTTTCATACCAACCTGAACTAAGAAATTAAGGTCCCTAATTTTTTCATAGTGTCAATTTTGAACTTGAAAATTATTGTATAACAACTAGACATTAGATTGTCACACCAAGCTCGACTTTCCAATGGTCGTATTTAGTGCACAAGGCTCCCACATTAGCAAGGTCTAAGGAAGGTCGAGATGTACCTCACCTTTCCCTTTATTTATCAAAAAACTGTTTCATGAAATTCGATAATTTTTTCAAGCCCAGGAGCATTGTTTTAATTAATCGTGCTCAAAAGTCTATTTTATTCCCCAAGAAAAAGCCAACCATGAAGGAGATTGCCCCTTTAGGAAGAAAACTACCAAAAAAAAACTCACTTTCATAAGAAAACTAAAATCAGGTTATGGCAATCAAGTTGGCTCTGTAGTTTCTTAGTATATCCAGCTCCAGTGTCAGCAGTAGCTTATTTGTCAAGCTTCACAATTCTTTTAGCTCTACGTTTTGAATAGCAACAAGTGGAACCATCTTCTCTATATCTACTTTGCTAAATTATTCTCTAGAATATCAGAACTTCTTTATAATAAGGGGAAGTATAATCCAAGAATCTAGAAGGTTGTGATTTGTGAATTTAGTGATGTCACGACCATTAAAGTGGCACTGGTTTTAGCGAGAAATAACAAATTATGCAACATTATTTACTCGAATCAGGCACAAAACAACAGGAGTTGTCAAGCCTTATTAGGCGAGCAACATAAAAATTCAGAATTAAAAATATAGCAACTTTGGCCTTGGCATTGTTATATCAAGCTACATTGCAAGATCAAAAATAAAATCAGATCACTTACAACTTGTCCACGCCTTCTTGGGTAAATATAACCTTGGTAGTCAACCCTCCCCTTCACTTCTTCCAGGTAAAACTGCATTAAGAGAATGTCTATAAATTTCCATACTTGGATCGGGTAATAATAAAGACAAATTATGAAAAGTAAATGCTAGACAAAGACAAGCAATTCGTTTCACAATTACAAGTAATTAGTGTTTGGCATATGATATCCACAGACTATACACAAGTCACCCAAATACTTTCATATCTATTTGGAAAAGAGACAGAATTATATAGCCAACTAGAGAATTAATTACTTCTTATGCGCTAAAACATCTTTTGTTTTGAACGAAATTTCTCAATATTGTCTAACGAAAGTTTGACTTGTTTCAGTTTCAGTTGTTTACATGTGCCAGGAAAGCATAATTGGAAATAAAGAAGCTACGCGATATACACCTGAAGCCAGTTATGGAAACCTGAAACTGATTGCTCTCCTTGTTGTTTGATTTCTCCAACGAAAACGTGTTCAAAAGCGGAAGAGCTACTAGATGAACCGCCACGACCATAAAGATCGAACCAGAGACTTGTCATCATGCTTTTAAAATCTTGGTAACTCCCACGTATTATGCCTTTTGATGTCAGATACTTATGAAGATATTTGATTGGTGCGGTTCTACTGATCTCCTCTATAAATGCTACTTCTTCTTGCTTCTCTTGAGATGTGACGACTTCTTTAGACCCAACATGTGGATTATAATTGTCCAAAAGTGAACAGAATCGAGCAAAAGTAGGCCTCTTGAAAACATCTCTGTTCAAAGCGCAAAATAGGCTTCCTTCTGCCATATCATCCTTTTGGTAAACCTTTTTCCCTTCACCACAATCAATCTGATAGTCCTTACCGGGCACTAGGCGGTTTGAATCAAGCTCCCAGAGCTTGTTGCAGGCTTTTGAAAGGTCATTAAGCTCTTCTTCAGAGGGTTCAGTGGTAGCACCATGTGAAATGTCATCAGAGTAACTTTGTTCGCTAGGAGGGCGCTTGTAGTTATCCCATTGATCTGTACGTACCTGTAGATGTGTTATCGTTGAAGCTCTGCATTAGGATCACACAGACACTCTGCCATATTTCTAAAAAAAAAGTTACTGTAAAATGATTTGCTAAACATGCTTTAAGTGTAGGACCTGAAGCCAGAATCTATTTAACTACATCCAGGACCAAACCGGCAATTAATTTTTTTTAAAATAAAAAAGGAACTCAAAAATACTGTAGGAAATATAACACTGTAAGACTGGATTAATAAGCAGAATGTAATCGAGAAGTCTACAATTCATTAGCGCACAACGTCTAAAGACTCTAAACAAAATATACACAATATTTGTTTGAATCCGAAGAACGTGGCCATATGGCGGACTTAATCTATCCACAAACAAATGGTCATCAGAAAAGTGAAAATGGTTCTGACATGCTCCTAAAAGAAATCAAAATTCAATTATAATTAAAATGTGTGCGATGTCTGGAAGCATTATTTATTGACGCATTCAACATTAAAAAAGATAGATTAATATGCAGAGAATTACTTAGTTCAAGTAGCTCCATTAGAAATAGCTATGATATCAAGCTACTCAAAATCACATAATTATCAATTAGCACTCTTTTAGCATGTATCTGATGTAGCATATGTAAGATTTACCTGTTGGCGTTGTCTTGGAGGCTTTTTTCCTACAGTCTCCCAACCATCGTTGTTCTCCTCTCCCCCCTGTCAATTTCACTCAAAGGTTTAACCTTCACAGCAGATGACTATCACTAGTTCACCAAGTGGGATTATATAAAGCAAGTAAATATAAGTATATATTAAAACCTGTTGTATACGATTGCTTTGACTATAATCATCTACCTTTCTACGTTCATCTCTTTCATACCCCTTGTGCTGAGCCTGCATTCGACCGGTATCATTACAAATAAAATTTATCAATATATCAGTATAACAAGCCTATATTATACTACGGTAGTCAAGGTTTTGTCACCTTCTAGAAAAGACAATTAACTCAGATATGGACCAGGTGAGCTCACATAGTGAAAACCACCTCACATAGATTGTAGACTTAAGATAATATTTAGTGCAGAGGAAGTAAACAGCACTTTTCTGGATTAGATAGCCTATGGTAGTTCAGATTTATACTAAGGACTGATATTAACAAAGAAGCTAATCACAAATGGCCCTCCATACTTGACTGAGATCTTCTTGTCAGGTGTCAGTTCACAGAATAGAAATATAAATGCATCCCATCACAACAATGTCTATTTATTCAAGTAAATTAAAACAGCTTCCAAATAAACTCAAGGTAGAAGTATGCAACATATATCACATAATTCACAACTCACAATTCGTGATTACCATACACACAATTCTCCTTCAATACGCTCTCAACATTTTACACTTAAGAAACTTAACAATTTTCTAGTTTTACCTTGATTGTTTTAAGATGACATATTCCAAGCAAACTCTCAAACTTTCAATAAATCTTATTCTTCCTTTCACAAAAGATAAGTTACAAATAGGGTTAAATATCAAATTGGTCACTGAAGTGAAGACCATATATCACTTTCATCACCGATATCAACGGGTATCGTTTCAATCACTAAATTCATCATAAACATCAAACAGATAACTCTAAATATGTGTTCGGAAGGTAAAAATAACTTTTGTCGAGTTCTACACATATTTCTATATTTCTTTAATGCTACTGCAACCAAATGAAAAGTTATGAATTCTAGTATTTTAGATAATATATTAAAATTTTAAAAAATTCGTTTACTATTTATTTTTAATTAAATCAAAGTAAATAACTATAAAATTAAAAATAAATTTTTTAAAATCTAAATATAATATCTTAGATACTAGAGTTCACAACTTTTCATTTGGTTGTGGTAGCATTCAATAAATATGTGTAGAACTCGATGTAAATTGTTTTTACTTTTCAAACACATATTTAGAGGTATTCGTTTAATATTTATGATGACTTTGGTGATTGAAATGATACCCCGTTGAAATCAGTGATGAAAGTGATATATGGTCTTCACTTCAATGACCAATTTGATATTTAACCCGTTATAAATATTAGTACTCTATGCTCGACCATAAAAATGAATTGTACAAATAACAATCATTCTTTTAGAAAATACAAAATACTGTAAATTTAGAAGACTAGCTTTAATCTAATAGTCTAAGGTTTTAATGTTTCAGACTTTCAGTACAGCGCTAACAGTTTAAAGAATATAAACAAATCCCCAACTTCCAATTGAAAATTCATTTTGGAGGGACTATCATATCCACTCTCTGCTGAGGTATTCTTCAATATCTTGAAAATGAACTCAATTGATTATATTTAGACCTTGGAATAATTAAGCATACATTTATACTGTAAAATTTGAACAAATTGACCAATTAACCCAGAAATCATTGATCTTAATAACAAACATAGCCGTGTAAAACTATAGAATTAACAAGAAATAATCGAGATTACCTCCTGGGGTTGCCTAGAAGGCCGCGATCCACTTGATTCCCACTCATCATTCCTCCCCTGCCTCCTCTTTTCCTACAAGATCATATCCACTTCTAATCATAAACTCAAAGAATTTAAAATCCATACACAATCAAGATTTTTAAATTTATATTTCTAATTAATAAAAAAAATAGATACCTTTTTGTTCCACTGATCTGCCTCATCATTATCTTGTTCCCCGGACACCACCTGATCAACATATCAAACACCAATACAACACTCTACTAAAATCACTAGAAAACAGTGAGTGATCACTTATACATAGTACATTCATATAACTTATTGTATGTAAATATGGTAATAAAATTAATGAATGCTAACCTCAGCCCAAGAAGATCTGGATCGTTCATCACGAGATTCAGAGATTGAATGATCACGATCGTTGCCACGATTATCATCTTCGTGTCCAATGGCAACATCCAACAAACCCTTAATAAGACCATCCATTTTATTACAAGAAACTGTTGTTGAAAAAATCTCACAGTGTGCAACTAGAAGAATACAGAGTAGTTGAAATGGCGGGTAATGGTCAGTTCAGTTGCCGACAGTTTTAATAATCCTAGGGTGTTCACAGCTGTTTGGTTCTCTTCCATCCTAAACATTTTATTTTACACTTCTTTTTATTATCCTTCTAAGAATATTTTTATTATCAGATATCAATCATATCCTCAATTTCATTAATATAACAATGTGATCTTATTTTATTTGATTTCATTTCTTAAATTAAAACATTTTTCCAGAACTTTTCCGGCTTTAATTTAGGGAGTAGAGGTAGAGGATGAGGAATGTTTATTATTGATTACTTTCCTTTAAAAAATACAGTATTCTCCCGATTGAAAATTTAAAGTGCTTGTTTGGTTAAAAAAAATTTAATATATGGAAAATAAAATTTGTAAAATCGTTTAATTACTCGGGAAAAAAGTGAATGGAAAGTTCCAAGAAATTTTAATATGCATCTGCCTCAGCCCACTTCTTTCGGATAGTAACTACTTTAAAGAAACCCAGCCCACGATTGTTGATCATATTTTAACATGGGCACACATTTATGGACTCATCGGCATTTCATCAATTTTCTAATAACCATTTAATTATATTAATTTAAAACACCCTAAATTATATCCTATATATAATTAGCAGCTAAAACTGTAATTTCAGAATTAGTACTATTAAAAAGATCATGGTTCGATTCCCTCCTACTACAAAGTTACTTATATTGTATATACATTACCAAGATAAGATAAAAGAAGATTACACATAAAAAGTATTTTCGATAAATTTCTAATATTAAATATGATAATTTTATTTGAATTTAAAAATATAAACATAACAAGTAGGTTTGTAAAAATATTGCAAATGAGAAATAATTATAAGAGTTATCTCAATATAAAAGTTGGAAAACTTACACAAAATGATCAATAAATTACAATTATATAATAAAAAATTATCAAAAAATTAAAAGTTAAATATATAAATATTTCATACTGAAACTAATAATAAGTGAATTTAATATAACAATTAAATATGTTTTCAAATAAATGATAATGATCTCGTGCATCGGTATAAAGCTAGTTTAAATAAATTAACTAATACGCTTTTGACTTGATAATTCCTTCCCTTTGTGTTCTCTGCCATTTACATGGCTCTCCCTCTTCTTCCCGAAGAAATAATTTTTGGAGAGATGTTGGTGCGAATCTCCATCGAATCACTACTCCGAAGATATCCATGGGCTTAACCACTATACTACAAGTCTTTTTGAGTTTTTTTCAAAAAAAATTTTAGATAACCCACGTTTTTTATCTCTTATATTATTTTTTTTTACTTTGATGTTTGAATAAATAAAATGTTGGTTTGAATTATTTATATAAATTTGTTTTTCTTTTTTCCTTTTCAGCGAAATTACCGTTTTACCGTCTTTTTTAAAAAAAAATAACAAAAATGTCACTCGTATATTATTATACAAAAAAATTTTATTAGATGTGTTACTACAAAGATTCGAACCTCAAACCTCCTTCCAAGATATCCATGGGCTTAACCACTATGCTACATGCCTTTTTGAGTTTATTTCAAAAAAATTATTAGATAACCCACGTCTTTTATCTCTTATATTATTTTTTTTACTTTGATGTTTGAATAAATAAAATGTTGGTTTGAATTATTTATATAAATTTATTTTTCTTTTTTCCTTTTCATGTCACTCGTATATTATTATACAAATTTTTTTTAATAGATGTGTTACTACAAAAATTCGAACCTCCAACCTCCTTCCAAGATATCCATGGGCTTAACCACTATGCTACATGCTTTTTTGAGTTTATTTCAAAAAACTTATTAGATAACCCACGTATTTTACCTCTTATATTATTATTTTTTGCTTTGATGTTTGAATAAATAAAATGTTGGTTTGAATTATTTATATAAATTTGTTTTTTCTTTTTTCCTTTTCGTAATTTTATATATCTATATATTCAATCACTATATATTATTGCAGTTGTATGTTTTCAATTTAATATATATTAATTATGTTGATTAGAATTCATAATTTATATTATACTTTATTTGAATTAAATTAATTATTCATGCACAAAATATGCTATTAAAATTCGATCTAATATAAGAAATATTATACACATTATATCTCTCATTATTAGTTATTTCTATAATTTATATTCGGTCGAATTTCAATAGTATATTTTATGTATGAATAATTAATTTAATTCAAATAAAGTATAATAAATATATATAATATAAAAGTATGAATTTTAAACAACATAATTAATATATATTTAATCGAAAACATACAATTGTAATAAAATTCAGTGATTGAATATATAGGTATATAAAATTACAAAAAGAAGCCCCCGGACCTGTAGATGAGTTGGTAAAAGCACTGGTTATTGACCAAAGCATTCAAGGTTCGATTCATGGAAGCGTGGGGAATTCTTCCTACACTCTAGGGTCTGGCGTGATACCGGTTGGGGTGTCCGGAAAATACACTTTTTGACCAAAATTACGAAAAGATGAAAAGAAAAACTGATTTATATAAATAATACAAACCAATATTTTATTTATTTAAAAATCAAAGTAAAAATAATATAAGATAAGAGAGGAAAGACGTGGATTATCTAATAAATGTTTTGAAATAAACTCAAACATGCATGTAGAATAGTGGTTAAACCCATGAACATCTTAGAAGGAGGTTGGAGGTTTGTTTCTTTATATAACAACTATTAATATATTTTTGCATAATAATATATGAGTGACATTTTTGTGACGGCCATTTAATTAGAAACTTTTGCCCTTGTGTTGAGGTTTAACATATAGTAATAAATTGGATTAAAATTTGTAACTGTAAAACGATATTCCAAACACATTATTAATGCATTTACTAAGTGTGTTAATATAATTTAATATAAATACGAACACATGAGAGGAGTGCAGAATCAGTTCCCAAGTAAAAAACTAAAAACAAATAGGTGACATGAATACTCCAAACTGTAATAGGTGTTCATCTCCCAAAGTGTTTATCACAAACTTGAGTGATGTGAGAGTGTGCAAAGATGCGTCAGCCTTCAGCTTCGTTTTAAAATCCTCTATCTCATTCATGTATGTTCGATTATATTACAACAACATTGCATGCATATAACCTATTCATAATCTAGATTGCAAAAAAAAAAAAACCAATCGATTCCCGAAAAACAGATAACAATCGCTCTCTATCGCAAATTATCAATCTACAAACTATCCTTTCTCTGACACACAAAACTCAGGTAAACCTGCTTATAATCGCAAGAAGAACAATAGTACACTCGTGCTTCAAATTCTACACTATTTCAATCTGGTCTCAAAATCAATAATAGTCACTTTAAACAAGTCTTAGAGCCTTGGCATAGTTACGTTTGTGATTCAAAGTAATTACACTATTCGCCAACAAAATTCTTTACTCCTCACTATGCATGAACCATACTTCTCATTTTACGTTCTCAAACTTAAGACTACACAATCCTTAAGCTAATAAATCGATCACGACCAACTTTTTTACAATAAAAATTATTGACATCTCTATGCAGGCCCGTGCCTTGCACGGGCTGTTACGCTAGTATATATATTAAAGCCCGTCTAGGGGCAATTTGTGCCAAGAAATTGGTTGTGAAATGACAAGTTTGCCCTTATTTTTTGAAAAATTACAAACTTGCCATCCCTCTATAATTTATGTAAAAATAAATGATTTTTGTTGCTCTTAGGAATCGAACATCCAACCTCCTCCTGGAAAACTCATGTTATAACCATTGTGCTACACTTACTTATTGATTTAACTTAAAAATCTTATTAGATAAGCCACATCACCTCTTTGTGTCCTATTTTTTTGTTTAAGTAAAATGTTGGGTTATATTATTTATATAACTTGTTTTTTTTAGTTTCAAAATCTTAATGTATAATTATATTTTATCTACATTGTATATATTAAAAGTCAACTAAGGATACTCTTATATTTTTAAAAATTACAGAATTGTCAACCCTTTATTATTTAAGCTAAAGTAGATTAGATTTGTGTGAACATTGATAATCGTATTCCAAGCTTTCTCATATAATTTCATCTAATACCCAAGTACGTAACATTGAGTTTGAGCAAATAACATGTTGTTTTATATTATTTATAAAAACATGTTTATTTAATTTTTTTAATTTTACATTCTCAGTAAATTAAATGTTAGTTCATATTATTTATATAGCTCCATTTTTCAAATTTTCGTTATTGTACATATAATTATGTATTCAATTATATTTATAAATTCTTATTTCACTTGTATTTTTTAATTATATATTATTTATACTGTAAATTTTTATATGATTTATACTTTATATAGGTTATTTAGGTATTGATACACAAATATAATATAATTTAGAATATATTTAAAATTAGTATCGTAAAAAGTGTGAATCAGAGTTAGGGGTGTTTATGGGTTGTATTTGCCGAGTTGAAATCATTTTTGCAATCCGACCCAATTAAATCGGTTTGAAAAAATTTCATCCCACCACACAAAATATTAATTTGTGACCCGACTCTTAATCGTACATCGATTTGGGTCAGGTTGGGTCGGTTTAATTGACTTAAATTATATATATATATATATATATATATATATATATATATGTGTGTGTGTGTGTGTGTGTGTGTGTGTGTGTAATATTTTTAGAAAATTAAAAAGTTGCTTTTAAACTCGATAAATATATATATATATATATATATATACATTACTCTTTTCGTTCATGTACAAGTATGGAGTAATAATATGCTGTTCTTTTATGTAAATATTAACCCTTAAATATCAAATATTTGACGAAAGATAAATGTTTAATAAATCCGATTAATCACCTATTATCCGGGTAATCACTACAAGGTAACTTTACCAACTAATGTCGATTTCCATATTTAAGAACATTGTAAAATACGTATAAATTGGGATTTTAGTATTAATGTTTTAGTTTGATTAACATTATAATTTTAGTAATGTAAATTATGTTGTAAATCGTGTGCATATGCATAAAATGTAAGCACGTTTGTAATTGAAAGTACGATATATCATATTATGTATGGTAGTATATAATATATATATATATATATATATATATATATATATATATATATATATATATATATATATATATAGAGAGAGAGAGAGAGAGAGTAAGGTTCCAGAGAGAACCATTATATCAAGAGAACCGAGAGAACCCTTCTAAGACCGTTGATATACTATAATATAATTAATGAATCTTAATAAAACACTAAAAAGAATCTTAATTATCAATTAAATTTATTATAAATAAATTTATGTTGAAATATATTATAAAACACTTTATAGAATACTTAACAGAATCCTAATTTTAATATAATTATTAAAACACTTAAAAGAATCTTAAAATACTAATAAAAGTATAATAGAAAATTTTTAAAACATATCGGCCGTTGGATGGTGTGGTAAATCAAGGGTGATTGATTAGTTCTCTCAGAAAGATAGGTTCTCTCTGGATCTTTCCCCTATATATATAAAATAAATAGATTTTAATACTTTTAATTATTAAAATAAAAAAATAGATTTTTAAAATAAATAAGTAAGGGTTTGACCGTGATATTTTTGGAAAATGAGGGTTTTTAGTAAGGAAAAATAGAAAGAGTAACATGTTTTTGTTAAAAGAGATAACCGCCCGTGTTTTTTTTAGAAAAAGAGAAGATTTTGTAAGGAAAAAAAATAAAAAAAAAAAGTAATGTATTTTAGCTGAAAAGGTAATTGGTTATAAATAATGTTATTATTTAGTGATAGTTTTTTAAAAAATAAGTAAGGGTAATTAAATAAAATCACTAAGTACCGACCGTCCGTCCATCCGACTACCAAACTTTTAATGTTTCGTCTTTAATAATATAGCTTAAAACTCGTGTGATGCACGAATTGTTTTTAATAAATGTTAATTTTATTATTTATATTTTATATTTTATTAATTGCATTTGTTAAAAAAAATAAGTAGGTGTGTTAAATATTTTTAAATAATTAAAAGTATTAAAATAGATTTTAAAATAAATAAGTAAAGGTTTATCCATGATATTTTGGAAAAAGAGGGGGTTTAGTAAGAAAAATAGAAAGTAACATGTTTTCGTTGAATTTTAAAATATAAAAGTCACGATTTGCCCGTGATATTTTTGAAAAAAAAGGGGTTTTAGTAAGAAAAATACAAAAGGTGACATGTTTTAGTTGAAAAAGATGATTGTCAATTAAAATTATTAAAATAGATTTTAAAGTAAATAAGCAAGGGTTTGCCCGTGATATAATTGGAAAAGTAGAGATTTTAGTAAGGAAAATAGAAAATATAACATGTTTTAGCCGAAAAAGGTAATTGCCCGTGATTTTTCTAGAAAAAGAGGGGAAATGTAATTGCCAATTAAAAATATTAAAATATGTTTTAAAATAAATAAGTAAGGGTTTGCTCGTGATATATTTGGGAAATGATGGATTTTAGTAAAGTAAATAGAAAAAGTAACATGTTTTAGCTAAAAAGAAAATTGCTCGTGATTTTTTTAGAAAAAAATGGTAATGCATTTTAACTGAAAGGGTAAATTATTATAATAATTTTTATAATAGTTAAATAAATAATTAAATAAGGCATGTACCGTACCAAAAAAACATGTACCAAAACTTTCAATGTTTCGTCTTTAATAATATAGTATAGATTGATAGATAGATTTATAATATTAGTATTTTATGCTACTAAATGGAATAGTCCGTGATATTTTTGAGGTTTTAGTTAAGAGAAATATTAGTTATGAAATATAAAAATAAATATACGTTTTGGAAAAAAACCTAATCGGTTAGTCATAAATAATTATAATATTATTATTTTATTTTATTAAATAGATCTGTTCGTGATATTTTTGGAAAATGAGAGGTTTTAGTTAGGAAAAATAGAAAAGTATAAATTTTAATTATAAAATATAAAAAAGAATATACAATTTGGCTAAAAAAAGGTAATGAGTTAGTTATTAGCAATTATAACTTTATTATGTTATTTTAGTAAATAAAATTTGTTAGGTCCTGATAAGTTTGTAGAAGGGGGGTTGAATACAAACTATACCGTTTTATCGAAATTTGCTCTTTGAATAATTTAACAATTAAGAACAAATTAATGCGGAATATAAATGAAACAAGATTCAAGTTAAATATAACTTATATTAAACTTGAAGGTTGTTGCAAATACAATATGGATTACAAAGTATTTATCTCAAACTAATTAATACAAATTTAGAATAAATTCGACATGAACTTTTCTAATATTTGTAATAAAAAGATCGAATGCTAAAAGCAAGTTCGAGATAAATTCTAGGGATAAAAATCCGCTAGATGATCAAAGCAATACAAGTAATCAACTTCTAGTGGTTTGGATTTAACAATACAAACTAGAATTAATTGCTTGAGAAGAAATAAGATTTAATGCTTCAGCTGTTCTTCAGAGAGAAATAAATGTTTGCTGCCTTTTTTTGATGGATAATCCAAATCTGTTGCTTTTCATTTTTCCCCGGGTTTGTACAAAACAATTGCCTTGTATGACCTGAGATGATTCCAACAACTCCCGGTAGAACCTCCAGAAAAACACTTGTATGACCTGCATTATTATACTTACTCTCGGTATGACCAAGAGAAAGTAAACTGTATGACCTTGGTAAAAGGACTTAGTATGACCTTACAAATAATTCAGTAGAACCTAGAATTAGGTCATACCGAGTTATTCATCTAGGTCATACCGAGTTTCTGAAAATAAATAAAACAGGTCATACTAGTTTGATTTCAGAAAATCCTTTTAATTTAATTAGTTAGATTAAATTATAGATTAAATTAATTCTTTTATAGAATTAAGTTAATAAATAATTTAAACAACTAATCTAAATTAATTTAATAAATAAATTAATTCTGATAGAATTAATTTATTAATTAAATTAAATTAATAAATCAAAGAATTTAATTTAAAAACCTTGCATTCCTCTATCTTCTGAAAACCACTGAATATAGATGATTTAATTCCACTGATGATGTCGTCATTCGATGCACTGTCTGGTTTCATGAATAACTGACTTCAATGATAATTCTTCATCTTTAAAACATTTAAAGTTGTGGCTTCTTTTCTTTAGCTTTGACAAAACTCTGTATCCTGTACTTCTTCCGTCACAAACTGGAAATCTCTGTCACTGTAGTTAATCCACTTCCTTGAATACTTCACTGAGGCTTGAACAATAAATTGAACTTCTTTCAATGTAGAATAACTTCAAGTCTGTAGATGACTTTAATTCTCCATTCTCTTGACAGATAAAACTATCTGAGATTCATGTGACATATTAACTTATTATTTACTTATTACATACTTGTTTAAATTAAGTTGTTTCCTCGGAATATTAATAGGCCTAAACATATGCCTTTCAAAATTGATGGCAATATTTTTGGAAAATGAGATGTTCTAGTTAGAAAAAATAGAAAAGATATTCAATATAATAATTTTAATATTTTATCTAACGGTTCCCATCGATTTGATCAAAAATATCTAACGGCTATGAATTGAGTGACCAGACTACAAAAACTTTCACTACAAAACTTTTAATGTTTTGTCTTTAATAATATAGTATAGATTGGTGTAAAGAGGTTTAGGTGGTATGGTATGGTGTGATCGTCAGGTACTACATTTTAGCTAAAACTTTATATATAATTGGTGTAAAGAGGTTTAGGTGGTATGGTATGACGTGGTTACGTACTACATTTTAGCTATATAATTGGTGTAAAGAGGTTTAGGTGGTATGGTATGGTCTGGTCGTCAGGTACTACATTTTAGCTAAAATTTTATATATAATTGGTGTAAAGAGGTTTGGGTGGTATGGTTTTAGCTAAATCAAGTAAACAACATAACTAAAAACAAAATAATTAAATATGTATATCTAAAAGTTAAAATCAATGAAACATCTTTTATATGTATAACTTATGACTTTTGATTTTAACCAATTTAAGTCATACGTAATAATTTTAAATTTACCCAAACAAGCCTATACTCCCACATAAAAAAGGGAAAATAATTTTAAATAAGATTTAAATATAAAATAAAGGTTAGATATACTTAACATTATAATCAGCATGATACTCCTCCAACAAATATTTAACATTTTGAAACAAAAAATCACTAAAACAAAAAATAAAATTATAATTAATTATAATGAAGATCAAACAATGATCTTTAAAAACTAAAAAGTTATATAAATATTATCTATAATCAGAAAAGATAAATATTGAAATTAATAATCAACAAATTATGGTCAATATTTAACTAAAAACAATTAAATATAAATTTTTAAATGATATATATATATATATATATATATATATATATATATATATACACTAGCTTAAAACCCGTGCGATGCACGGATTGTTAATTGTTATTTTAATATATTTTTTTAATTGTATTTGTTAAAAAAATAAGTAGGCATGTTAAAATAGATAAACACTTTTAATTAATTAAAAACATTAAAATATATTTTAAAATAAATAAGTAAGGGTTTGCCCATTATAGTTTTTGAAAAGGAGGGGGTTTAGTCAGAAAAAATAAAAAATGTAACATATATATTTAGTTTAAAAAAGGAAATTGCCCGTGATATTTTTGGAAAATGAGGTTTTAAATTTTAATAATTAAAAATATTTAAATACGTTTTAAAATAAATACGTAAAGGGTTTGCCCGTGATATTTTTAGAAAAAGAATAGATTTTAGTGAGAAAAATAAAAAAAGTAAGTTGAAAAAGGTAATTTCCCGTGATATATTTAGAAAATGAGGTACTTTGTTAGAAAAAATCTATAATATGTTTTAGCTGAAAAGGTAATTGGTTATAAATAGGTATTTGATCATTTATTTTTTTAATATTTTTAGTAATTGCATTTGTTAAGAAAAATAAGTATGCATGTTAAAATAGGTAATTTTTAAAAAATATTTATAATATTAAAATATGTTTAAAAATAAATAATTAAAGGGATATTTTTCGAAAAGGATGGTTTTAGTAAGAAAAAATAGAAAAATTAACATGTTTTAGTTTAAAAGGGTAATTGTCTGTGATATATTTGAAAAAGTAGAGGAATTTGTTAGAAAAAATAATGTATTTTATGTGAAAAATGTAATTGGTTATAAATAGGTAATATTATTATTTAGTAATATATTTCTATAAATAATTAAGGGAAATTAAGTAAAATCACAACGTACCGTACCGACCAACGACCAACCAAACTTTTAATATTTCATCTATTATATAATAGTATTGATAACAAACCTATATAACCCGTGCAACGCACGGACGACTTTAATATTACTTTTGAAATTTACTTTTAAATTTTTTGAGATTTTAATACTTCTGAAAATGCTACCTTTTTAAAAAGAATTAAAAGTACTACTTTAATACTTTAAATCTAAAAAAAATTATAGATTTTATAATAGTTTATTAGCTTAGTAAGCATGTCAGTAGAGATAACCGTTAAAATTATCAATATATTTTGTTGTAATATATATAAATATAAATATAAATATTTTCTAAAAAAAGTTCGTGTTTTTGAATTCTAACTAAAGTATAATTAAAAGAGTTTGTAGTTATGTTATATATGTGAGAAAATCGAAAATCAAAAGTTTCAATGTTTCGGCTATTATATAATAGTACAGATAGATTAATTAAATAGAATAAATTACCAAAAATTGAAATCAAAACTTTCAATGTTTCGGCTATTATATAATAGTATAGTATAGATAGATAGATATCGTCTGCGATAATTTTAGAAAAGGAGAAATTTTAGTTAAAAAATATGAAAAAGAATATACGTTTTGGCTAACAAAGGTAATCGGTTAATTATTAGTATTTATAATATTACTATTTTATGTTACTAAATGAAATTGCATGTGATATTTTTGAAAACTGTGAGATTTTACTTAGAAAAAAATTTAGTTAGAAAATATAAAAAAGAATATACGCTTTGGGAAAAAAAACTAATCGGTTAGTTATTAGTAATTCTAAATATTATTATTTTATTTCTTTAAAAAGAACTACCCGTGATATTTTTGGAAAATGAGAGGTTTTAGTTAGAAAAAATAGAAAAGTAAAAATTTTAGTTAGAAAATATAAAAACAATATAAACTTTGGCTAAAATAGGTAATTGGTTAGTTATTAACAATTATTATTTTATTTTAATAAATGAAAATGTCTGTGATATTTTTGGAAAATGAGAGATTTTAGTAAGTAAAAATAAAAAGCTTATATGTTTTAGTTAAAAAAGGTAATTATACGTGATATTTTTGAAAAAGTAAGGGAATTTTTCAGAAAAAAATAAAAAAAGTAATATATTTTATGTGTAAAAGGTAATTGGTTATAAATAGGTCATATTATTATTTAATAATATTTTTTATAAATAAGTAAGGGTAATTAAGTAAAAACACGAAGTACAATTAAGTAAGGGCAATTAAGTAAAATCACAACATACCAAAAAATATTTAGTATTATATCCAATGGCTCTTATTACTTTAATTTAATTTAAAAGATCTAACGGTTAGAGATTGGATTACCAAACTATGGAGGACCGGATTACAAACCGACTACAAACGGACTACAAAAACTTTTAATGTTTCGTCTTTAATATAATAGTATATATATATATATATATATATATATATATATATATATATATATATATATTAGTATATGTATTAATTTAATATAAATTAGTTTCATTTACAAATATGCCTCTTATTTTGAATTAAAAATAAAAGAAAATCTCAATTGTATGAAATTCAAATTATTAAATAGAAAGATAACTAAAATGTCCCATTCTCATTATAAATGAACAAGAAATTAAAGATAAAACTTAAATCTAAAATATGAGTTAGATATATTTAACCTTGTGATTACTAATATAACTAGCGTTTTACCCGTGCTACGCACCGAAAGCACACGCTTAAAATTTTTTAAATCTAAATTTTTTTGAAATAATTAAAAATACATTATATAATAGAACTCATATTAATTTTTTTTTTCCAGATACATTTACTAAAAATACGCACGCGTGTAAATATAAGTTATGTTTAGGGATAAGTATTCTTCCCGCCGCGCCGATCCCGATTCGATGCCCGCCCCGTACGGGATCGGGGTGGGTTCAAGACTGATTTCGGGGTCGGGTGCGGGGATAACACTCCCCGACCCTGAAGTGATCCGACGTTCATCCCTAGTTATGTTATTGGTTGCTAAAAACTAAATATTTATAATTACAAATTAAATATTCAACGCATAAAATATTGATTGAACATATATATAAAATGTTGTCATCATAACAAAATAACATAAAATACGATATTAGAATTTGTTTGAAATGTACCATCAGTTTTTAAACTAATAAGAATGTTAAACGTCCTAACCCATTTTATAATTATACTTCTTTTTAACACCATCATCATTGACGTGGATATGCGTTTGTTTGTTCTCGATTTTGACTCTGGATTAACACAATAAATTTATCATTATTAGTTGAATCATGCAATTGCTGGAAAAGAAACAAAATGGTTGAGTTATTAAGAATGAGAAAGACAAATTTGATGTTGGACAAAAATCACAATTAATTATTTGAATTGAAAATTTTATGTTCACCATGTCAAAATTAACATTGTATGAGGTGATTTTAAATTCTTTTGAGGGCGTTGAAACTCTAGAATTGAATCTTTCAATCATTCAAAGATACAAAGATATTGTATTAATATGTACTAACTTTCAATCATTCAAAGATATAGTGAATGTTTGAATTTCTCCTGTAATGATTTTTAATTTTCCAGGATACTGGTTTTCATTTTCTTCTTACGATGAAGGTTTTAAATTCATTAGAATAAATTTTAAACTTACATTTAATATGCTATACTTTTAGGATTTTGTATTTAGTACGTCACTACCTTTTATCACAAAGGTTCTCGTCAACATTTGATGATATTGACCCACCATTTCACAATCTTTTAAATACTTCACTTCAATATTACCCTAAACCTAATATAATTATATATAATTATGGTAAAGAGGATAAAAAGAAAAATATTTTCGAAAAAATTGATTTATTAAACATGATGCCTTCTATTCGGGTTTTAGATGATTTTACCACATTTGCATTTATATGTATGGATGTATGGTTAATGATACAGAGTTCCCCGAATTACTTCTTCAACTCTAAAAACCCATAACTAATATATCGTCTCCATTTGCATTAAGATTTTAAAAGTTTTAATATTGAAAAAGTGATGAGTCTAATGACTGCACATAATTGATAACGAAATAAAGAAGAAGTAATGTGGTTTACTATCTGAACTTCAGAGATCCATAATATACTTATATAGAATATATTATCAAGCTAATTAATGTGAAGATATGTCTTATTAAAAAATTAAAAGTACTTAAAAAGATGATGTATTCGTTCACGTACAATGTTAAAAGTTACTTATGTATTAAAATAAATTAAAATTTTATGTTATTAATCGAATTTATATTGCTAATATTATTTTACAATGACCTGGAAAACAATATAGTTGACCCCACATATAATTTGTACGAGATAGGTTTAAATTATTTTTAAATCGGTAAATTGAAATTTTAGTACTTGGTCAACATATTTTGTACTAAAATTAATTTCATTTACTTTTAAATTCTAATTTTGATTAAATTCAAAATAAGTATACTTACGAAGATTAGACAAATTTAAAATAGTTATATATTGATAAATTGAGGCAGAAATTTGTATTAAAATGGTTTTTCTACTTTTAAAATTTTAACATTTATTTAAAGCATACAATAATGTAAATTTTAATCTATATAATTAATGTAATATGCATGTAAATAAATGAATAACAAATACTTATTAAAATTATCTATTATAAATTTTATACTTGAAATTGAATTATTAATATCGTATTTAATGTAAAATAGTAATCAAATTGTTTGATTAATAAATATTTATGAAACTTTAATTATAAATATGATAATATAATTGTGAATAATTTTAAATAAAAAGTGATTTATTAACAAATATATTTTTTGACTAAACCAAATATGTAATACATGGATATTTTAAATCAAGTAATTATTGGATTTAAATTATAATTGTCAACTAATCATGATTATTAAAATAGGATGAAAATGATAAATAAGAAGAAAAAAAATCAGTAATATGTTTGATCTAAAATTTAGGAGTGGTTTTTGATTGGTCTTAAAATAATTAATATATTTTGATTGGTGAAGTATATCGTATCTAGACTCAAGCATTATAATAAAGGATTACAATAATTTTTATGCTCAAAATATCCATAAAATAAAATCAACTGTTTCAAGTATTTATTAATATATTAAGTAACATTTTTTTTAAATTTTTTAACAAAATCGATTAATATCGAATTTTTTAATTACAATAAATAATATATTGGATAATTAGCCTCACATCTATGTAAAAACCCGAAATTACGACTTTTAACAATTAAATAAAAAAACATAAATTATAGATTAAAGTTTTAAAAGTTATACATATATTCAAAATATTTTCTCATTAAGTGTGTTAGATCATAGAGTGATATTAGAAATTAATCTATAAAATAGACGATTATTTATTGAACGCATTGTACAACAAATGATCGTAACCTCGAAGTATATAAATATAATAAAAGATTATATTATAATTAAAAATAAAATAATTTTAATTGATAAACAAAATCTCGAAATAGAAAATCATAATTGTGAATGGATTTAATTTTTTTAATATAATCAGTTAGCATCGTATTTTTTTGACTTTACAGTAAATAATAGATAATTACCCTCACACTTTCTGTGTAAAAAACCTTATATTACGACCTTTAACAATTAAACAATAAAAAATATAAATTATTGATTAAAGTCATAAAAATTATACATATACTCGTAGTGCTTCCTCAATCAGTCTGTTAGGTCACATGGTGGTATTAGAAGTTTATCTATAAAATATACGATTTTATATTAAATAGATTATATAATTAATGACCAAAATTTCGAAGTATATAATTATCATAAATGATTTAAATTCTACAAAAATTAAATAATTTTAATTGATAATGATATTCTTGAAATATATAAATATAATAGTCAATAGATTTAAATTATAATTAAAAATAAAATAGTTTTTGAATTTTGATTGGTTATCACGTTGTATGGATAGTTTAACCACCTTTAGTTAATAAAACTATATTAGTAAAGTTTTAATGGATTTAAATTCTAATTAAAACTAAAATAATTATTGAATGTTGATTGATTAATCAAGTTGTATGGATAGTCTAACAACCTCTGGTTAATAAAATTATATGAGAAAAGTTTTAATGGATTTAAATTCTAATTAAAAATAAATTAAATTTTGAATTTTGATTGGTTAATTGCGTTATATGGATAGTCTAACTACGATTAGTTGATAACATTATATGATGAAAGTTTTTTGGCTCTCTTGATTGGTTAATAAAATTAAATGAGTAAAGTTTTAATGGATTTAAATTCTTATTAAAAATAAAATAGTTATTGAATTTTGATCGATAATAAAATAGTTATTGAATTTTGATTGGTTAATCGCGTTGTATGGATAGTCTAACCAACCTTGGTTAATAAAATTATATGAGGAAAGTTTGTAGGCTCTTGTGATTGGTTTAAAATTTAGGATTGACCTCTGATTGGTCCTAAAATAATTCAAAGTTTTCTGATTGGTTAACTAATATATGGTAGACTCAGGTATTATAATAAAGGATTACAACAAAAAAAACTAAAAATAATCATTATAATAAAAAAATATTGGTGTTTATTTTTTCCAAAAAGATTAAGAAAATGATATCTATAATACAAAAATAATTAATTTATGACATGGTATGATCGGTATATCTTTAGCTATATAATATTTTAAGAAAACAATAAGTATATAAATAAAATAATTAAAATTAAACTATTAAAGTAAACAAATAGCAAACTAAATTAAATAAAAAAATTCAACAAATAACTTGATATAAGACAAACAAATAGCAAACTAAAATTATCAAAGTTAAATTTAGGAAAATAATAAATGATCACAAACAAATAGTGATTTTAAAAATATAAAAAATAAAAAACAAGTATCATTTCAAAAGTACAACATAAACTTAAATAAAATATATATGAAATTTATATGTTTTAAAGTTTGGTTATCATTAAAAAGTTATAAAGTTGAAATAAAATTAGAATAATACTTTTAGAAAAATTAAAAATAACAATTTAAACAAAATTAAAATATATACAAATTAACTCCTTATATATAATAAGCGTAAGGGAGATCTTATCCAAAACTTTGGTTGGTCACTGTACTACCAAAAGTATACGATCCGTTGGATTATTAAACTATAAATCTTCAAATCAATGATGACCGTCAGATTTAATATTAAAAATTGTATTTGATTATTAATAGGATAGTAGTTGAATACTAAAAGATGTATTTTGATAATTTAAACCAATTATAAATAGGTTTTCTATATTGAATAGAAATTTTTATGTAAAAATTCGTAATTATCTTTTCTCTTTAGTTTATGGATAGTTCCAGTTAGATAATAATTATTAAACCATCATTAAATTAAAGATAATTTTGTAAGCTTCGCGTGGGCTGTAAAATCGTTAAAATCTGTTGTCTAAAACTCAAGATAGAGCCCAAACACTAAAGTTATTATCTAAATTTTAATAAATATATTTTTATTACTGTAGCACCAATTTAATTTTTTTCCTAATTCTTTTAAATTTATAAATTCTATTTTTATTTCAATAAAATATTACAACCAATTTAAGAAAAAATTAAAATCGATCGTCCGTGTACGATTACAACCAAATTAATAATTATAGTTAGATCTTAAATAGATCGATGAGAATTGTTATATCTAATATTAAAAATTGTATCTGATTAATAATAGAATTATATTTAAATCCTAAAAAGTGTATTTTGATAATTTAAAATTTTTCTATGTAAAAAATTCTTAAATATCTTTTTTTCTTGAATTTATGTATAGTTGCAGTTAGATAATAATTATTAAACCAAATATCAAGATAACAATTCATATCGATTGCAATGATACACGTGGACCCTGCGTTATAACAGACTTATGAGAACTCATGTACATGAATAAATTTAAACACTTTTTTTTCTGAAGGAACATAACAATTTGATTGATCCAAATTATAATTATATTATTTTACATATAACAAACATAAAACGATAATATCAAAATATTATTAAAATATTGAGGGTTTTATATTCATAAACGATAATTTTGAATATAATACTTATATTAAAATGTGTATTTGATTAAATGTAGGATTATATTTAAATATTAAGAAGTGTGTTTTGATAATTTAAACCAATTATGAATTGATTTTCTATATTGTATTGAATTCTTTATGTAAAACTTCTTAACCATCTTTTCTTTTCAGTTTATTTTATGAGTAGGTCAACTGGTCAAGTTAGATAATAATTATTAAACCATCATTAAATTAAAGATAATTTCGTTAGTTTCGCATGGGTTGTAAAATCGTCAGAATTCAATTTCTAAAACTCAGGATAGAACCCAAATAGTAAAGTGTGTATCTAAATTTTAATAAATATTTTTTTTATTATTGTAGCACCAATTTATTTATTTTTCCACTAATTCTTTTAAATATAGAGAAATTTTATGTTTCTTTCAAAAAAGTATAAAAATTAATTAAGAACAAATTCAAATCGATAAAGAATATGAGAATCTATTTCTATGCTTAGAAGGTCAGGGAGGCTAACCGTATGAGGAGCCCTACCACTAGGACTTGTTCAAGCATAATAATATAAGAATAAAATTTTATATAATCATAACATAATTTTTATTATGTTTAATAATTTTTAAGTAATAATGTATTTTAAAATTTTATATACACTGTAAATAAAACTGAAACATTAAAAGTAAAAGCAGTTAGTAAGATACTTATATCAGTATATACTTAATATCCTTATTATATTAAATCCTTATATATAATAATCATAATAGGGATCTTATCCAAAATTTTGGTCGTAGACAACCAAATTAATAAGGACCATTAGATCTTAACTAGATAAATGAAAATCGTTAGATCAAATATTTAAAAAATGTATTTTATTAATAATAGGATTATATTTAAATTCTAAAATGTGTATTTTGATAATTTAAACCAAATATACCAAATATAAATAAGTTTTCTATATTGAATAGAATTCTCCATGTAAAAAATTCGTGACTTTCTTTTCTCTTCCATGGATAATTCCAGTTAGATAAAAATTGTTAAACCGTCTTTTAATTAAATATAATTTAGTTATCTTCATGTGAAGTATAAAATCGTCAAAATCTGATTTTTAAAACACAAGATAAAGCCCAAATTAGTAAAGTGAATATTTAAATTCTAATAATTATTATTATGTCATAATTATTTTAATACCAATTTCATTACTTTTTTCTAACTATTTTAAATTTAGAAATATATGTTCAAAAATTAAAATCAATCTAAGAAAAATTCAAATCAACAAAGAATATAATAATACGAGGATAAAATTTTATAAAATTGTGCATTTTTTTTTTGCTAAGTTAAAATTGTGCATATTTTTAATCATATTTTATTAAGTTTTAGATCATAACTAATCAAATATTATTTATTATTAAATAATAAATTATACGTAAATGGTGATTTTGTTTTATAAGAACTCATAGATACCTAATTTCATTGTTAGCAGGACTATATTCATATTTAAAAAAAAAAGTCGTATTTTGAAATTTTAGACTCAGCTACAGAGGCCAAACTTTTTTAACATATATACATTGTAAATTATTAAATTCGAAATTTAAAAGTTTCTTAATCAATTAGTATAGTACTTTTCTGAAAAATCGTAATTTACAAAAAATATTATCAAATAACCTATGTCTGTAAGAAAAAAAATGAAAAAATTCTTTATTTTTTTTAAAAAAACCTATAAATTTTAATATGTTGTTGGTAGATTCAAAACTTAGATCATTCTACATGATAATTTTACTGTTATATCTAACGTTTTTCAACAATTTAATTTGAAACATCCAACGATTATGGATTGAGTGATCAAACAAAGCGACCAAACTTATAAGGAAACTTTCATTATTTAGTCTTTAATATAATAACATAGATATTTATAGGATATACTATAAAAAATGAATTTTATACAGAATTTTGATCGTCACGGTGTACTACTTTAAAAGAAGAACTATTACAAAAAAAATTATATTTTAATTGATAATTTATTTTCTCAAAAGTTCAAAGTTCCCGCATCTTTAACATATTACAAAAAAGAGTATATTATATTTTAGCAAAAAATATTTAAAAAAAATATAAATTAAAAAATTATAAATATTAAGAAAAATTAATGATGTTATCATGGTAGTTTGTTTCTAAATACCGCTAAAACATTCTCAACCGTTAGATCCAATACTTTTAAAAATAGATGATCAAGATTATATCATATAAAAAGAAGTTATTGTTTAAAAATGATATAAGTTAAAAGATATTATATTAGGATTGGATTTTCTAAAAAGTCAAAACATAAAATAGTTGTAATTAAATAAGGAAACTCATTTAATACCAAAATAATCAAAATCGTTTAATGTTAAATAGATAGGTGAAAACCGTTAGATTTAACATTAAAAACTGTATTTGGTTAATGAAGGGTATTCTAATAATCTAAACGTAGATTTCCTAAATCGAATAGAATTCTCAACATTAAATTTCGTCACTTTATTCTCTTTTTAGTTTTAGAATAGTTTAGCGTGTAAAATATAATAAATATCAAATTTTTAACTATAATTTTTTTGGCTAAATCTTTTTTAACAATAATTTAATCATGTAAACTAATAACTTTTAAATATTAAAATATTCATAAATAAATATAATTATAAATATTTAAAAAACAATTGTGTGTTGCATGGATAATAAAAATATAATTATAAACATAATAATTATAAATAAAATTTAAGTAACCGTGCATCGCAAGTAGTGATATATAAAGCTAGTATCCTATAATGGTCGAACCAGTGCAGTTGGTCGTCTTCCACCCCCTGGTACAAGGCCAGCTCTTTTTGGTTTCAGAAGGACTAGTCTAGGCTGAGAAAAAATAATTGCTAAGCTGGTTGAGAAAATTTCTAGCAATGAAATTGTGTGATATTCAGTACAGCAACAGTAAGCCCACTATTTGGTCATGGCCCAGACAACGAATTAGAATTAGAAATTCTCAGCTAGGGCATTTAAATTTTATATCTTCTGTTAAGCAACTTTTTTGGCAATATCATAAGGAATCGGTATCACTGGGACATACATGTCTTGGGAAGTAATATCCTATATATTGAAGACGATCTTATTCTTTGATTTGGTTCTGAAATAAATACCCACCGTAGATGGCATTAATATTCTTTGTAAACAAAGTAAAAAAATTGGACCACTTGAAAACCAAACTTTTTGCAATTGGATTCAACTGGCATGAAAATTACTCCACCCCATCATTACTCAACATCACAATCAAAGACTGTTTTTTTCCTTTGTATTCATCTCACATAGCACACGTTACATCTTCACCATCTCGTAAATAATAATCGGGCTTATTAATCAAGATTCAAACGTTTCCTAATAATTTTTCGACAATAAACATTTTCAAAAATTGAATTGAACGATTCAACACTTTATAAACATAACAATAATGTGACAGGTTACAGTAGACATACAAATATCTTGATACTTAAAACCATTTTTGGAAAACAAAAATAAGAAAAGGTGTGTAGTGGAAAAGAATGACGTGACTTGAATTTAACTCAAGCGAGCAGAACTCCCCACTTGCAAAGTCTGGCAGACTTGGGTGTATATGCTTCCTAATTACTAGGAAACTTTAAATTATAGTTTTTGCTATATGGCGCATCAAAAGCCCCACCACCATCATTTCCTATGCCCGGAGAATCACCAGCACTTACTAAAGTTATTTTTTTGGGTAACCCTTTTTTATATTTTATATAGAATATAGGGATTTGGTCATCTGTCATCGATGGATGTCAATCCCCTGCCGCTATGTTTCTGTTAGAAAATGAAAAGTTTGAGTCATATTTTAAATATGTTCTTGATGTAATTTCCGGAAACTAACAATTGGAGGTTGTTCCTTGTTATGAGAATTTCAACTTTCATGTTTGGATCTAAGACATTTTCTTAGTGTAATCCATAAATAAATTGAGTTGAAATAGGTTGCTTGAAATGGATAATGTGGGTAGTTTAAGTTGAAATAACTTGTATTCCACATAAAAATGGTAATGAGAGGTTGGTGGGTTTATATAGAACCATGTGCAAGAGTAGTGTACAACTACTAAGGCATGTGGGTGTGCATGGTGTTATTGTGTGCCTCGCGCGCACACACACGCGCGCCGCCGCCCGCCTCTCCTCGCCACGACTCGGCTCGGGTCGGGTCGGGTCAAAGGGTGATTTGGGCGAATGTCTCGGCATCTCGCGTATGCGAGGTGACCTGGGCGAGGAATTTTATTACCTGTTTCGACCTTATATAACTGCACTATTGTTGTTGTGTAGTTAGTGAATTATACCCAACAATCTTGAAGAGATTAGTGGTGTTATATATTGTTAATTAGCAAGATGGTTAACGAAACTAAAACTCCTGTTGGTGCTATTGTTTCTGGTTCTGGTGTTACTGCACCTACCATCGATTGGACCACGTATCGTTTCCACAGCCTATCGATTTGTCAGGAATGCCTGATAAATTCGGTGGGGGTGTTGGTTTTTCTTGTTGGCAGAAAAAGATGAAAATGTGGCTTACGGTAAAGGGTCTATAACCGGTGGTGCAGTATGAGAAACCAGTTATTGATCATGGAAAGGCTGAAACTGTTAAGGCTTATGCTATATGGGAGGAAAAAGATGGGGTGGCTAGGGCTGCTATACTGGCATCTTTAGCGAACACTCTATTTGCTATTTATTCATCTGATTCTTTCACTGCTAAGCTCTTATAGGAGAAGTTGGACCAGACACATAATACTGACTCGCAACGGTTGGAAAAGTATTATGTGGCTAGGTTCCTTGATTTTAAACTGGTGGATACAAAATCCATGACTGAGCAGGCACACGAGTTTGAGATGTTGGTACATGCTTTGAAGGAGTCCGGAATGGACCTTCGTGAGAAGTTTCAGGTTATGGCTGTGATTGAAAAGCTCCCTAAGTCTTGGGAAGAGTTTGCTCTCTCCCTGAAAAGACAGAAAGGAGATATCACATGGACAAACCTAATGCTGGACATCTCTGTGCAGGAACAACACAAGTCCAAACAGGGACATGTGATGCCTGCTGAACATGGAAGTTTGAAGGTGAATGTAGTGATTGTTGGACAGAAAAGAAAGGCTGTCACTAAGAAGGATAACACTAAGCCTAAAAATGACAAAAACAAGGCTAAGAAACCAAAGGCAAACAAACCTTGTTGGTCTTGTGGACAGGTTGGTCATTGGAGCAAGGATTGTCCTGCCAAGAAAGCAAAGAAATATGTTGTGGGAGCATAAGCTAATATTGTGCTTGGAACCATTGATATGATTAACAGCATGCTTTTAAAGATATGATTAACAGCATGCTTATTAATTATGGGTTACCTAAGTACATGTGGGGAGAGGCTTTAAATACGGCTTGCCATATTCTGAATAGAGTTCCTCTGAAACATATGGACAAGACACCTTATGAATTATGAAAAAGTAGAAAGACAAGTTTAAAGTATCTTCGTGTGTGGGGCTGTCTTGCTAAGGTGCTTGTCCCTGAACACAAGAGAAAGAAACTAGGTCCGAAAATTGTTGATTGCATCTTTCTGGGCTATATTGAAACCACTACGTCTATGAGATTTTTAGTGTTAAAATATGACATAGACGGTATAGTGGCTAACACTATAGTTGAGTTTCGTGATGCAACATTCTTTGAGGATGTGTTCCCTATGAAGACTGGTATAATTCAAGGTATTTTTAATGATGATTCTACTCACACATCGAGTTCTATTCCTGATCATGTGGAAAAGATGACAAATGTGGGGGCAGATCCTGCTAGTAGTTCTACTCCTGACGAAGTGGATGAACCTAGAAGGAGTAAGCGTGCAAAGGTAGTCAAGGACTTTGGAAGTGATTTTGTCACTTACAATGTCGAGGAAGAACCTTTAATTTTCCGACAGGCCATGGATTCTTCGGAGTCACGGCACTGAAAAGGTTCTGTAAAAAGTGAGATTGGCTCTATTGTTTCTAACGGAACATGGGAGTTGGTTGATCTTCCTCCTGGGTGTACTACTATAGGATGTAAATGGATCTTCAAAAGGAAGATGAACCCAGATGGCTCAATAGATAAGTATAAGGCTAGGCTGGTATATAAGGGTTTTAGGTAAAAGGAATGCATTGATTACTTTGATACATACTCTCCTGTTGCAAGGATGACTACAATCAGAATGCTTATAGCATTGGCTTCCGTACATGGTCTCATCATCCATCAAATGGATGTAAAGACAGCTTTTCTTCATGGTAATCTTGAAGAAGAGATTTATATGGATCAGCCTGAGGGATTTGTTGCTTCTAATAACGAGAGGAAAGTATGTAAGTTGATCAAGTCTATATATGTCTTAAAACAAGCTCCTAGAGACTGGCATAAAAAGTTTGATGAAACTGTTTTAGAATCAGAGTTTGTAGTTAATGAAAGTAACAAGTGTGTCTACTATATGGTTAAAGGAAATGAATGTATTATCGTGTGCCTATATGTGGATGACATATTATTGTTTGGAACCAATATTGAGATTATTAACGCGACAAAAGGTTTCTTGAAAAGGCACTTTGAAATGAAGGATATGGGTGAGGCTAGTGTGATTCTTGGGGTCAAGTTGACACAGTCAACTGATGCAATAACCTTGTCACAATCTCATTATATAGAGAAATCTATACTTGAGAAGTATGGTTATTCAAATTGTAGAATTGCTAGTACGCCGTACGATCCTAAAGTTGCCCTAGTCAAGAATAGTTCAGGAATTCCTGTGTCTCAGTTAAGGTATTCTCAGATTATTGGGAGTTTGCAATATCTTGCTAGCGTGACTAGACCAGATATTTCTTATTATGTGTCTAAGTTAGCTAGATATACAAGCTGTCCAAACAAGACTCATTGGGAGGCACTGGATAGAGTTCTTAGATATCTTAAGGGAACTATTTCCCTTGGATTGCATTATCGAAGATTCCCTGGAGTACTCAAGGGATACAGTGATGCAAGTTGGATAGCTAAGAAATCTGGTACCAATAGAGTGACTGGATATTTGTTTACCCTAGCAAGTGGAGCAATATCCTGGAAGTCTACTAGACAGACTTTGATAACTCGGTCTACTTTTGAGGCTGAGTTGTGTGCACTAGATGCCACGGGGACGGAGGCTAAATGGTTACATGGACTTATGTCAGTGTTACCTGTAGTAAGCAGACCACTTCCAACCATTGTTGTTCATTGTGATAGCCGTACAACTATCGACAAGATCAGTAGTGAAAAGTATAATGCTAAAACAAAGAGACACGTCCAAGTTAGACTTAAGTCTATAAGGGGTCTAGTGTCTGAAAGGATTATTGATGTAGAGTTCATTAGAACTCGGGATAATATAACTGATCCTTTGACTAAAGGACTTGAGCATGCAGTAGTCCTTAAGTCGAGGTTGGGGATGGGACTGATAGCCCATTATGATTCATCTGTAGCGGGAACCCAATACACCTGAGAGGAGATCCATTGAAGTGTATTCAATGTGGTAATAACAAGCTGTGAGGGTGAGTTGGTAGTACCTTTACTATATACCTTGATACTCACGTATCTGAGTCTATCCCATATAAACCTAAAAGGTACTGATACTGCCAGTATAGCAAGAGTTATTTGAAATCTGAATGGGGTCAAGTCATTTGACGAGATGATCGTAGTACATCTCTGGAGATGCCCAGCTAAGCAAATGTAATTGTGTGGTCGCAATTAGAGGAAAGGGTTATTCCTTGAAGCATTCGACGAACAGGATCGAGACATGACCATTAACGTCTCAAAGCCATAGATTAGCACCATAGCCTTTGATTTGTCGTCGTCTATGGAGTGTGGTTACACCAAACGGATAAAGATTCAAGGTGAAACATTCCATCTAGATCCGGTAGCCATCGAAGTAGAGGACTTAGGAGGGTTCAAACCCAGAAGGGTACCGACTCTGAAAAACAAGTCATGATAAGGACCGATATGGATTTCTGTATGGATTTGTGGGGGATTGTTAGAAAATGGAAACTTTCATGTTTTGATCTAAGACATTTTCTTAGTGTAATCCATAAATAAATTGAGTTGAAATGGGTTATGTGGGTAGTTTAAGTTGAAATAACTTGTATCCCACATAAAAATGGTAATGAGAGGTTGGTGGGTTTATATAGAACCATGCGCAAGAGTAGTGTACAACTACTAAGGCATGTGGGTGTGCATGGTGTTATTGTGTGCCTCACACGCGCGCCGCCGCCGCCCGCCTCGCCAAGTCACTACACGACTCGACTCGACTCGGGTCGGGTCGGGTCGAAGGGCGATTTGGGCAAATGTCTCGGCATCTCGCGTACGCGAGGCGACCTGGGCAAGGAATTTTATTATATGTTTATTTAATATTATTTATTGATTTAATTTAATAGTATCAGTATTTATTTGTAACAGCTCATCGAACTGGGTCAGGATTTATATTAAATCCTGATGGTCTGGGTCAGTACTTGGAGTTAAATCCTGATGGCTACTGATCCTGATGACCTGGGTCAGTACTTGGATCCTGATGGAGTTAAATCCTGATGGTCGGTCAAGTACTGGTGTCAACCCTGACGGACAGCAAGTCCTGATGTCTTGACTTGAGTAAGTACTGATGATGATCCTGATGGACCAAGAAACCTTGACTGAGCTGTAACTGATATTAAATACTGATGACAACTGTTATGATAATTAAATCAGAATATTTAGTATTAAATGTCATATCTACAGTTATAATATTTGGGCTGTTACGTTTTATTTTGTATTATATATATACAAAACAGAACGTTTGAGAAAGTACTTGAAGAGGATATACGTAACTCAGAAAACCCTAGCAACTATCTTCTTCTTTGTTCTCTCTCAACACATACAGATTAAATACATAGTTTTTGGGCGAACTGAGGTGCTGGTCGATGTTGATCATTCCTATTACTGTGAGTGTATTGATCTGTGTTGTTTTATCCTAGAAGTGATATTGCTGCAACCCAACACAACGTAAGTGGGGCAATAATCTCTTCAAGAACAGTCAAGACTTCTCTAAGGCTTGGCGACTCAGCTGTTCATTATCTATCAGTACTTGTTAAAAGCTACAGAGAGATAAGTGTTCTTTCTTATCTTGTTATTTACAGTCTCTAATTATAATCTTGTTTCGACCTTCGTATTTGTTTTGTTAATTGGTATATTTGCATGTTCTTGTTAATACAAAATATATATAACTGCCCTATTGTTGCTGTGTAGTTAGTGAATTATACCCAACAGTTTCATTGCGGGAGGTGATTGTTAAAATAGTGACTCCCACTATGTTTCATTGCGGGGGTGATTGCTCCCGCTATGTTTCATTGCGGGAGGTGGTTGGTATCCCACGGTGGCTGTGGAAGAGCACCCTAGAATATAAACAACATCTAAGTCGCTTACATCAACTGCATTTCCTACAATCCGATCACCAGCAGCGGACACTATCCCAATCTCTTTAGACTCACCCAAGGTAACAGCCATGATGCCAGAAGTCTCTTGCGCATGCCAAAACCTCTGTCCATACCCCACAAATACTGGGTAAGGCCTCTGAGGAGTCTCCAGGCTACCACCAACATCAGTCTGCTTACTCAGATCAACATTAGCTTTAACCACAATAGGGAAAACCTGGCCAATAGAAGAATCACTTTTCAACTGAGTCAGCAATGTAGGAGGGGAGTGTGAACCTCAACCCCACGTCACTCAATAGCATCCGAGTTCTCCATCGTTTCACTCATCGTATCATCACTAGGTTCACTATCTACTTCAGCATTTAAAAGTGTGGGACTTTCAATGTCACTGTCATCTTCACATATGTAATCTCGATAATCAGAGTCAGAACTGATAACATTAGGAACTTCACAAGAAGATTCTCTAACAAGATGCTCATCACAGTCATCAATTGTGAATAACTCTTTTAACTCTTTTAAAGCGGGGCAAACTCCGGAGTGAGTGGTTGACAAACACCCCTTGCAGCATCTATTTCAGTCAAGAAACCATCACCTTTGAATGACTATTAGTAATAAAATTACTAACCATTACAAATGAGGGCAGAGTCTCTAAACCACTAACTTCAATCATTACTCTTGCACTTTTCAACGGATCATGAGTACTCGCAGCCTGATAAGTGTCACTAGAAAAAGTCACAGGGCTCACTATAGATTTTCCCAGAAGAAAAAATCCATTGATAGTCCAGTATAGAAAAGGAACTCTAGTGAAAGTCACCCAAATTATAATCCTATCATTCTTATCAATAGTAGGATAACAATCCACCCAATTCCGCAGAAGAAAAACAGAGTCTCTTAACATAACAGGGTTCCATCGCAGAGCCTTGGAAAGACCTTTCTTATCATTAAATTTAAGAATCAAATAACCCCCAAAGTGATTATACACATTCGCTAACCTCACATGATCGAACATAGAATGTGCAGAGTTTTTAAGTACCTCAAAACTACACTTAACAATATCTCTGGGCAAGGCCAAACAACAATTAGTCCAATTTTTAACTGCAGACAAAAAGATATTAGTTGGAGGGTCAAAATAGACAGTTCCATTATTCATGGATATAGCGTTCTCTAGACTAACAGAGTAGAGATTGAATTCACCAACAAGATTAAAAGAAAGAGACGGTACCTAACCAGACACAAAATGAGAATTATGAGCAGATCTCAGGGAAGAGTCATGACCCACAATCACCTTGTTGGATGAAGGAACACCCACCAATTTATCTTTTCCGGATCAAGACCCACCCACATCACCATGGTTGCGAGTTGTTGGGACACCAGAAAAGTTTATCACTTGAACACGAGGTTCAGAGGTTCTAGGAGAAACAAGCGAATTATCAAGATCCATAACTCAATTAGGAGACTTGAAAATTAGGGTTTCAAGAGATTTTCTGTGAAAAATTGTTAAACGTTTCATTTCGCACCTAGGGAAAAGGGAAAGAAAGAAAGAAGAGTGGTAGAGGTGGAGTGGAGAAAAGAAAAAGAAATTCATCAAATAACGTGAAGAGTTGAAGCAAATCGAAAGGGGAGGAAGACGAGGCGATTGGCTTGAAAAATGTGAAAGGAAGAGAGAGACAAGAAAGGGCCGCGTGAAACCGACTCTCATTCTGGTTACTAAAGTTATTGGAATACAATAATAGTACCGCATCCTCCATTTGGCAAGTGTAATTCTAATTTTCTTCTAGGACTAATTTACATAAATAAATGATTGTTCTTGTAATATGCAAAAAAGTTTTTCAGGAGCATGTTTGGTTAGATTGACGGAAATCGGAAATGATTATACTGTTTTTAATAAAATTTGGAAGTGAACGAGAATTGAACGATATAATACACGACGACGATATAATACATGACTAACAATCAATCGATTGTACAAGACCATTCAGGTAAACTAAACATACAAGTTTATTGATTATACATTGACCAGAAAACTTGGCTCTGTACCACTGCCACATGTAACCCAGAACATATTCATCGATTCGTTATATATACATCATATCAGAAATGTTGATCACGAATTTAAGTATCCACATCTTGTGTTTTTAACAAAGAAGCTAACAATTCTTACCAAGTACTTTAGTAAAGTTTTTTTTTTTGATAATCTTTTATCCGGATTAGCTTTTGCGCACCTCGACTAATTCAAAATACTGTTAACACATTCGTACCCACCTAACATTGCAGCCCACTTACTTCCGTGCATCTAGAGGAATCGAACCTATGACAACCAATTTTGACACCCGTGATGTGAGTACTTTGGGAGTACTTTGGTAAAGTTCATCCTATCATTGAAAATTAATTGAAATATTTTTCCATAGACTGTTTCCATTGACTGTCTGAACCTGGTAACGAGTTTTTTTTGTTATGTGAATCTGAATAGTACACATTAAATTCTGTATCGAATGGAGTAAGTTCAGCGTACATGTGTAAATATCGAACTGAAGAAGTTCAGAGTAAATAAATAACTTTTTTCCACGCATATGTGCATAAAGTCGAAGTAATCTTCGCCTGAATTTCACTTTATTTCAGGTAAACTCCGGATACATCTCTCACCGTATCATAACTTAACTGTTCTTACCAGCTAAATTTCTTTTGGTCAGGGGTAATTCCATCAGGCGTGAACTCAAGTGCAGGCAACAAAACCATTATTTTCGAACTAGTAATAGTAATAGTAGATTTTCTCATTTCCATGGCATAAAAACACCAGGAGGAAAACAAAATTACAAAGAAGAAGACCACAACAGAGACCGTTGAACAACCCCAGAGTAAAGATTTACAAAAATTAAAAGAAACTAATTTATAAATACAATATAGCATTTTCTTCTTCACATCTTCTCCCCCCTTCT
Source organism: Heracleum sosnowskyi (assembly GCA_030848705.1). Lineage (NCBI taxonomy): Eukaryota > Viridiplantae > Streptophyta > Magnoliopsida > Apiales > Apiaceae > Heracleum > Heracleum sosnowskyi. The sequence continues at coordinate 93,872,152 of CM061241.1, forward strand.
TGTCTCTGTTTCCCCTTTGGCCCTTTTCTTTTTACTGCATAAAAATCTATAGTGGTCTGTTTTTTTTCTTTTCTTCTGCTCTCTCTTTTATGATAGAAGAGAAAGAAAACATCTTTTCTTTTCTCTTTTTTTTTCCTTAAGGTGCTTGATATTATTCAAGTCTTTGATACATATTTAAGCTGCAGCAACTGCTCCTGTGCGATAGCCATAGGCTTTTTTGCTAGGAGAGTTGGTTGATTTCTTTTGGTCACTTTTATTCCTCAAAGCTTTGAGATTCCAGTTCTTCTCTTTAGCTTCATCTGTCTCTATTTGTTCTTGTCTACACTCTTCACTACAGAATGGTGTGTCACCTCTGCAAATTCAACAAATAAACAATTTAGCACCCAAATTATTATATAAGAATAAAAAAATGGAACAAGAACATTTTTTTTTCATTTTGGTATACAATATTTTCAACAAAACTATAAATTTAGGTAAAGTTTCAATTTTTATCACTAATCACAATCACTTTAAATCAAGAAACAATCTTTACTATATGTAATCAAATCATTTCTCTTCTTTTCACTAATACAAGCAACCCCAAATGAAAAAGATCCAAACTTTAATTACAAAAAGGGTATTTAAAGAAAAAAAAAAAAGAGGAACAAACCTGTACATGAAGATGTCTTTGTTATCACCGAGTGGTTTCTTGCAAAGAAAACAAGAATCCAAGAAGTGGGGTTGATGTTCTTCAAATCTTGATCTTGGAGAAGTGTTTGATAAATATGAGAACTTTCTCAAACTAGCTGTTCTTGAGTAATACACAGGCCTTGAAATAAAGTGATGGTGTTGGTTATGGTTGATTTGAGTACTGTTTTGGTTATTAGATCCAGAGAAACCAGCCTCCATTTCAGCAAGTGAAGCTAGACCATCATCTTCTTCGATGAAACAAGGCCTTCTTGTGGTTGAAGTTGAGTCCATTGTTTCGATTATTTGATATTTGCTTGGTTTTGCAGAGAGAGAGAGAGATGGGGTGAAGGAGAGTTTGAGGAAGGAGTGGGGTTTATAAGGACAAGTTGGTGAGAGAAAATGTAAGAGAGAGAGTATAAACGAAGTGTAAAACAAGGGGTGGGCGTTATAAAAGTTATAAGTGGGAAACTGAAACTATTGGCTCAACTATGCTTGTACTTCTGCCTTTTCCGCAATTTCATGTATGTATATTGTATGCACGTATCATTAAAAATATAAAAAATTAACTAAAAAATTTAGGGAAAAACAAAAAAAAACTGAAGGGATTATTGTAGACGTTTAATAGGACAAAATATGTGTTAATTTACCCTTTGTGTTGTGGAGTAAAACATTTTATCATCTGTTAAAAACTTGTCCAACGAGATCGAAAAGAAATTTTACGTGACATTTGATTTTTTTTGGAATAAAAGAGGTGTACTTTATTAACTTAAATCTTCCAGAAGTACAGTATGAAAATCGAGATGGACATCTCCCATCCTCCAAACACGATCAGCAACAGAACAGTTGTATCTCGCTAAATAGTGAGCTACTCGGTTCGCAGACCATTTTACAAATCGAAAACAAATGTTTTTGGTAACCAAGCTTGCTAGCATGTCTCGTCACTCCTGAACAATCTGTCCCAAGTAAGAATAACCAGGAATAGAGCTACGGATTGCCTGAACAAGCAGCAAACAATTTTAAGTTCTTTGAAAAACAAACTTTAGAGATCGAAAAGAAAAGAGGACAAATGACATTTTTTTAAACATTTCAATATCTGAATCAGTTTTCACGCACCTCGACTAATTCATACAAAAGATATTTGGTCACTAAACTCTACTTTTTTCCTCTATTATATTTTTTAAGATTTTGATGCGTAGGTGATGACAACTTTGTACTAGCATAGAAGGTACATTGAATGCATACAGAGATCTGTACATACAAAATTGGGCTGAGCAAATTTAATATATTTTTCGCATTTTTTCTCATTTACTGTAATTGCATGGAAATGGCATTTTTTAAACGCATTTCTAGCTCTTAAAGTAGACAGAAATTTATACTCATACTCTCTTGTTGAAATAAATAAATCATAATCAATTGCGAAATAAGAAAAAAACAAAATTTCCTTTGCACAAATCATCAAATTGAAACTAATAATTTGGGGCAAACCCACAAAATTTTCTCAAAGTATAGAAAATATCTACTTTTTTTTTGCTAACCGAAAATATCTACATTTTATTTCGCTTTATTTACACAATATGCCATCAACCACGAACAAGAGATGCTGTCATGCTGCAGGACCCAAGCACAATGCCGCTGTACGATGCTCACATGTATTGGTCCCAGTGTCCCACTGACTTTGCAGTTATTTTCATCATTAGTGTTTTTTTTTTTTTTTTTTTTTGACAAAAAGAGAATGGATTCATTAAAACAACGGCATTCAGTCGAGACAAACCCCCGTACTGACATTACAATCTGAATAGTAAATAGATAAACGAACTAAACAAATAGCCGTTCTATTTTCAGATCGTTTAACAGATGGTATCCCGATCAATCCTACCAGCATCAGCCCTGAAATCCGTAGTAGCACAAATGACCCTCACATAAATGCGTACTGAAGTCCAATGTTCCAAACCTTCAACTGAAGTTGGGGGAGCATAAACCCCCGTAACCGGAACAAACTTTAATTGTGAAAGGTGAGCTCTTGTGAATTCCACTACCATCTCAAGCATACTCCAGCTATCTACCTGCCGTAAAACAGCTATAGACCTGCCGAAAATAATCATACCCCAGCTATCTACATGCCAAAAATCAGCTAATACTAATAGTTTTGTTTATTTTTTTGTCCAAAACATTAAATCCAGAAAATGTAAAATCAAAAAATTTTAAGGTCAGTATATCAATATCAATACTGTTATATAATAGACGAAATATTCAAAGTTTGGTTGGTCGGTATGGTACATTGTGATTTTACTTAATTGTCCTTAATAAACTTTACTTCGTATTTTTACTTAACTAACCTTAATTATTTATAGAAATATATTATTATATAATAATATTATCTATTTATAACCAACATTTTTAACCTAAAATACATTATTTTTTCTAACAAAAATCCTTTACTTTTTTCAAATATATCACGGACAGTTACCTTTTTTAACTAAAACATGTTAGTTTTTCTAGTTTTCCTCACTAAAACCCCTCATTTTCCAAAAAAATCATGGACAAAACTTTTGTTATTTATTTTTAAACTTATTTTAATATTATAATTATTTTTTAAAAGTTTACCTATTTTAACATGTCTACTTATTTTTCTTAACAAATGCAATTACTAAAAATATTAAATATAAATAATCAAATACCTATTTATAATCAATTAACTTTTCAGCTAAAACACATTATATATTTTTTCTAACAAAGTCCCTCCTTTTATAAATATATCACGGGAAATTGCCCTTTACAATTTATTTTTTCTATTTTTCTCACTAAAATCTATACTTTTTCCAAAAATATCACATGAAACCCTTTACTTATTTATTTTAAAACGTATTTAAATATTTTTAATCATTAAATTTTAAAACCTCATTTTCCAAAAAATATCACCAGCATTTACCTTTTTAAACTAAATATATGTTACATTTTTTATTTTTTCTTACTAAAACCCTCATTTTCCAAAAATATAACCGGCAAACCCATACTTATTTATTTTAAATTTGTTTTAATGTTTTTAATTAATTAAAAGTGTTTAGTTATTTTAACATGCCTACTTATTTCTTGCACAATTACAATTAAAAAAATAATAATAAAATAACAATTAACAATTCGCGCATCGCACGGGTTTTAAGCTAGTTATTATATAATAGACGAAATATTAAAAGTTTGGTTGGTCGGTATGGTACGTTGTGATTTTACTTAATTGCCCTTAATTAACTGTACTTCGTGTTTTTACTTAATTAACCTTACTTATTTATAGAAATATATTATTAAATAATAATATTACCTATTTATAACCAATTACCTTTTTCACATAAAATACATTATTTTTTCTATTTTTTATAACAAAATCCCCTAAATTTTCAAATATATCACGGACAATTACCTTTTTTAACTAAAACATGTTTGTTTTTCTATTTTTCTTTACTAAAACCCCTTCTTTTCCAAAAATATCACGGACAAACCTTTATTTATTTATTTTTAAACCTATTTTAGTATTATAATTATTTTTTTAAAAGTTTACATATTTTAACATGTCTACTTATTTTTCTTAACAAATGCAATTACTAAAAATATTAAAATATAAATAATCAAATACCTATTTATAACCAATTATTTTTTCAACTAAAACACATTACAATATTTTCTAACAAAGTCCATCATTTTCTAAATATATCACGGGAAATTGCCTTTTACAATTTACTTTTTCTATTTTTCTCACAAAAATCTATTCTTTTTCCAAAAATATCACAGGAAACCTTTTACTTATTTATTTTAAAACGTATTTAAATACTTTTAATTATTAAATTTTAAAACCTCATTTCCAAAAATATCACGGGCATTTACCTTTTTAAACTAAATATATGTTACATTTTTTATTTTTTCTTAATAAAACCCCTCATTTTCCAAAAATATAACAGGCAAACCCATAATTATTTATTTTAAAATTTGTTTTAATGTTTTTAATTAATTAAAAATGTTTAGGTATTTTAACATGACTACTTGTTTTTTGCATAATTGCAATTAATAAAATAATAATAAAATAATAATTAACAATCCGTGCATCACGCGGATTTTAAGCTAATACAGTACTATTATATTATTCAACGGGTGGAAAATAAATAAATAATCGTGGGGGGTTTTGCATGCAACTTTAAATGGGTTGAATGAATATTAAACCACATGTATATGTTCTCCAAAGAGGACAAACGAAGGACAACAATTCATATAATTATGCATCCAGATCTGGAACCTGTTTGTGTAGGGCTTAAACTTTAAAATTTCGGTTTAAATTGATTTTCGACTTTAAGCTGAAATTTGTGTGTTTGTGTAATAAATTGAAAGGTGATTTAAAGTTAAAAAAACAGTTTAAATCCATAAGTTGGCAGGAGGTAAGGGTGAGCAAAATCGGATATCCCGTCCGATTTATAGAATTCGGATCGGATTCCGATTTTTCGAATTGTGAAAAATCTATTCCGGTTCCGGATCCGTTTAACCGGATATTCGAAATTCGAATATCAGTTTAAATCGAATCAGAAACCGGATAATCCGGATCCAAGTTAATTAATTAAAATTTATTTTAATTTGTAAGAATAATTAAGTTTATTATATTTTGATAGATTATCGTTAACTTTAAAATTTTATATTAATTAATAATCTCATATTTTAGCATTTATAAATTTATTTTTTTCCTAATTTTAAGCCATCATAAACTATCATTCTTCTAGGTATTTTTTTAAATATATTAATAGCATATTAACTCTCGAATTATAATATTAAATGATAATGTTAGATATAATTGCTAATGTTTGTTTATCAGTGTTTAAGCAACAGGTACTGACAAGAGTTTATCAGAAGCCAGTCAGAGTTTAGTTAAACTCTGACAGGGTGAAGAGTTTAATTGAAGTCGGTCAGAGTTTATTTAAAGTCTGACAGGGTGATAGTTGAATTAGCTGTCGGTGCTGAATTGAAGATTCTAGAAGCAATATATTCTGAAGATGGAAAGAAGCAGAATATATTGATACAGCTAAGGAAACAGAATGGAAGATAAGAAGCAATCCTTAATTGATAAGTTTTGTATAGCTAACTTGTAGGAATATCAATTAGATAAGGATTGTATGTAGCTGTGTACTATATAAACACAGATAGGTTATCCCTAGAAGGGACGCGCGAATATTGATATATTATTCTTGTAACCTAGAAGCTCTTTGTGATTCATTAACATCATAAAGAGAGAAGCTGTTAATATAAATACAGTTTATTGATTCATAAACAGTGTTCTTAATTATCGTTATTCTCATACATACTTGATTATATTGTGTATTCGGCCTAACAATTGGTATCAGAGACAAGGCTGTTTAATATATACAGTTTTACGATTCAAACACAGTATTAATCATGTCTGAAGAAAATCAAACTGCTCCTAAGGCTGAACAGGTTAAGCTCAATTCTGTGAGTCGATATGAAACAATCAGGGTTCCAATTCTCAGGCCAGTAGAGTATCCGATTTGGAAGGTGAAGATGACCATGTTTCTGGAGGCTACAGATCCAGAATACCTTGACAGAATTAATGATGGTCCTCATATGCCAACTAAATTGTCCCCTGTTGTTGATGGTCAAGCACAAAAGACTGTTCCAAAGGAAAAGAAAGATATGACTCCTGAGGATATCTCATCAATTGCAAAGGATGCAAAGGTTAGACATCTTCTCCACAGTGCTTTAGATAATGTAATGTCTAACAGAGTAATTGGCTGCAAAACTGCCAAAGAGATATGGGATGCTTTAGAAGTCAGATGCCTGGGAACAGGTGTTATTAAGAAGAACAGAAAAACAATACTCACACAGGAGTATGAGCACTTTGATTCAAGAACTAATGAAACCTTGACTGAGACTTATGACAGATTTTGCAAACTGTTGAATGATCTGTCTCTGGTAGATAAGGAATATGAACTTGAAGAGTCAAATCTCAAGTTTCTGTTATCTCTACCGGAAAAGTGGGATTTAAAGGCAACAACAATCAGAGATAATTATGATCTTGCTGATACAGATCTTGATGAGATCTATGGATTGTTAAAGACTCATGAACTTGAGATAGAACAAAGAAACAGGAGGTCAAGCAAGAAAACAAAATCTGTTGCTCTCAAAGTCGAGGAGAAGCCCATCAAGAAGGAATCATCAAGGAAGAAAGCCAAGGGAAAGGCTTTAGTTATTAAATCTGAAAGTGAGTCATCAAACTCTGATGATGACTTAAACTCTGATGAAGCTTCTGACTCTGAGGATGATGAAGAGGAGTTGATGCAAATGGCTGCATTGATGGTGAAGACCTTTAAGAAAATGGGATTCAAGAACTTCAAGAAAGGAAAGAGATTCTCAAGGAAAGATTCAAACTCTGAAAGGAGAAGTTTCAGAAAGTCTGATGGAAAGGAGACCAAGTCTGGCAAGAAGGATAAGTCTCAAATCCAGTGCTACAAGTGTAAGGAGATGGGTCATTATGCTCCAGAGTGCAAGAAAGGCAAATCTGAGAAAGCACTCATCTCTAAAGGCAAAGACTGGGCAGATACTTCAGATTCTGATGATGGAGAAAACTATGCTCTTATGGCAACTGTCAGAGATGAGACTGAATCTTCTAAAAATAAGGTACCCCTAACTACTTATGCTTATGATACTGATAATATATCTGAGTTAAGAGTATATCTGAAAAGTGTTCATGTTAGCTATAGGGATCAGACTTTAGAGAATGAAAGAATTAAATCTGAGAATCTTAGTCTTAAAGATAGAAACAAGTTTCTTGAAAGAGAACTTGAGAATATGAATCAGATTCAAAAAGAAAGAGATGATGCTGTTTATGTTGAACAGGAGTTGCTTAAAAGGTATAAGCAACTAGAATCTGATTTAGAAAAAGAAAGAAAAATAATCAAGACTTGGACAGATTCTGGAAGAGACACTCATCAAGTGTTTCAGACTGATTCTGTAGGTTTAGGTTATTGTGAAAATGATGAACTTAGGTTTAAAGACAAAGTTAAGGTTAAACCACAACTTAAACCTGTGATATTTGTTCCAGAATCCACCAAGCTAAAATCTGTAGTTGTGAAAGAAGCTGTTATGGAGCCAGTTGAAGCTTGTGTTGAACAAGTAGATATTGAATCTAAAACAGAGAAGCTTGTTGAGCTAGAAGCTGTTAAAGAACCAATTAAAATCTGTGAGAAGCAGGTTAATGTTGGTTTAATGACAGGAAAACAGTTTAAACATAAGCTCAAAGAGGTTAAGTCTGCCATGAAACCTAAAGGGTCCAAGAGAAATAGGAATGGAAAAGTAGGCATAAATAATAGAAATAATCATATGCCTAATGCTAGTGCCTCAAGAAAAACATGTTATAATTGTGGTAGTTCTAATCATCTTGCTAGATTTTGCACTAAGAACAAACATATTAATTCTATATCATCTACTTCAGAAGTAAAGAATGATTATGTTAGAGTAAGACCGCAGACTTTATGCAAACATTGTGGGAGCACCTGGCATTCTATTTACACATGTAAGAGTTATCATGCAATTTATCATAACTATTATGAGCTAAAACCCAACTTGAAATGGGTTAGAGCAAACTCTGCTAGTGTAAAATCTGACAATGTTAGTTTAAACTCTGATAATGCTAATTCCGCTGCAAAAACTAACACTGTTAAGAAAGACAAAGGATCCAAGCAAGTCTGGATCCTCAAAACTAACACTTAGTGTTTGTTTGTGATTGCAGGGTATAATAGAGAGCACACTTATCTTAGACAGTGGATGCTCAGGACATATGACTGGAAATAAAGCCCTGCTATCAGACTTTGAGGAGAAGGCTGGCCCAAAAGTTTCCTATGGAGATGGCAACATAGGACACACTCTGGGATATGGCAATATTAATCTTGGAAGTGTCATCATCACAAATGTAGCTCTAGTCTCAGGACTCAAGCATAATCTGTTATCTGTGAGTCAAATCTGTGACAGAGGAAACCATGTAGATTTTCATAGTGAATACTGTGAAGTTATCAGTAAATCTACTGGGAAAGTTGTTCTAGTTGGACACAGGCGCAACAATATTTATGAAGCAAGTTTGGTAACAAACTCTGATGGAAAAACAGTGTGTCTGACTGCAAAAATGTCAAATGAAGAGAGTTGGAATTGGCACAAGAAGCTCTCTCATCTCAATTTGAACAACATCAATGAGCTTATAAGAAAGGATCTTGTAAGAGGACTTCCAAAATCAATACTCAATCTAGATGGTCTATGTGATTCTTGTCAAAAGGCCAAGCAAAGGAAGTCATCTTTCAAGAGCAAATCTGAATCTTCAGTAGTGGAACCTTATCATCTTCTACATGTTGATCTCTTTGGACCAGTGAATGTAATGTCCATGGGCAGAAAGAAATATACTCTAGTAATTGTTAATGAATATACTAGATATACATGGGTGTATTTCTTGTCAAAGAAGGATGAAACTGCTCAAACGTTGATGGATCATGTAAATCTACTGGATAAAGGATCACAGCACAAAGTCAAAATTATAAGGAGTGATAATGGAACTGAATTCAGAAACTCAATCATGGAAGCTTTCTGCAAGGAAAGAGGAGTCAAACAAGAATTTTCTGCACCTGGAACTCCACAGCAAAATGGTGTAGTTGAAAGAAAGAACAGAACCTTAATTGAAGCTGCCAGAACTATGCTTGATGAAGCAAAATTGCCAACTTATTTCTGGGCAGAAGCTGTTCAAACTGCTTGTTTTACTCAAAATGCAACTCTGATCAACAAGCATGGAAAAACACCATATGAGATGGTGAAAAACAAGAAGCCAAATTTGAAATATTTTCACATATTTGGATGCAAATGCTTTGTGTTGAAGACTCATCCTGAACAGTTGACCAAGTTCGAGTTAAAAGCTGATGAAGGAATCTTTGTTGGCTATCCATTGTCAACAAAAGCATTCAGAGTTTATAATCTGAGAACGAAGGTGATCATGGAATCCATACATGTGTCGTTTGATGACAAGAAAATAATTGGACTTGAAGACAAGGATGGATATGATCAACTACGTTTTGAAAATAAAGATCTATTCTCTGATGACATAAACTCAAATGAAGCAGGGTTGACAAACTCTGATGAAGCATTCTCTGAACCTCTACTGGTAAATACTGGAGAAACTGGAAATTCTCAAATTGAACAAAATAGAGAACCAGTTGAGGGAGAGCGTGAAGAAGCTCAACAAGACACAGCAAGTGAGTCAGTTGAGGAAACTGATTCAAACTCTGACAGCTCAAACACTGAGCCATCCAACTCAGGGGGAGCCTCAGATAATGCAGAAAGTCAACATATGAATCAGGAGAGCATGGATCAAGGGGGAGGATTCAATAATGATGCAAGAAACCACTTACCAACAGCCAGAAAGTGGACACAGGCACACACACCTGATCTCATAATTGGAGATCCTGATGCTAGTGTGAGAACTAGAAGTGCAACAAACAATGAGTGTCTGTATCATGCTTTCTTGTCTCAAACAGAACCAAAGAAAGTGGAGGAAGCTCTTCAAGATGCTAATTGGATTACAGCAATGCAAGAAGAGTTAAATGAATTTGAAAGAAATGAAGTCTGGACACTTGTACCTAGACCAAAGAATAGATCAATTGTAGGTACAAAGTGGGTTTTCAGAAACAAGACTGACAGTGAAGGTGTGATTACAAGAAACAAGGCTAGACTTGTGGCTAAAGGTTATTCACAACAGGAAGGAATTGACTATGATGAAACCTTTGCTCCAGTTGCAAGACTGGAGGCCATAAGAATTTTTCTGGCCTATGCTGCACACAAAAAGTTTAAAGTCTTTCAGATGGATGTAAAAAGTGCTTTTCTCAATGGGAAGCTTGAAGAAGAAGTGTTTGTTGAACAACCACCAGGATTTGTAGATTCCAAGCATCCAGATTATGTCTACAGGCTTGACAAGACATTATATGGACTAAAGCAAGCACCAAGAGCATGGTATGAAACTCTTGCTCAATTTCTTTTAGAAAGTGGGTTCACAAGAGGTACAATTGATAAAACCTTGTTTTATTTCAATTCTGGTGATGATTTGCTTTTAGTTCAAATTTATGTAGATGATATTATTTTTGGATCTACTAATGACAAACTTTGTAAGAAGTTTGCAAAGCTTATGCAATCCAGGTATCAAATGAGCATGATGGGAGAGCTTAGTTATTTTCTAGGCTTACAGGTCAAGCAAACAGATGATGGGATTTTTATCAATCAAGCAAAGTATACCAGAAATCTTCTAAAGAAATTTGGTATGCTTGATAGTTCATCTGCTACAACTCCCATGGCTACAGCAACGAAGCTTGACAAAGACACAGGAGCCTCAGTAGATATGACTAACTACAGAGGAATGATAGGGTCTCTACTGTATCTTACTGCAAGTAGACCTGATATCATGTATGCAACATGTCTTTGTGCAAGATTTCAAGCAGATCCCAGAGAGCCTCATCTAACAGCTGTAAAAAGGATCTTAAAATATCTCAAAGGAACCATAACCCTGGGTTTGTGGTATCCTAGAGAATCAGAGTTTAAGTTAATTGGTTACTCTGATGCAGATTTTGCAGGCTGTAAGATAGACAGAAAAAGTACAAGTGGAAGCTGTCAATTTTTAGGTGACAGATTAGTTTCTTGGTACAGCAAGAAACAGAAGTCAATCTCCACATCCACTGCTGAAGCAGAGTATATAGCAGCTGGTAGCTGTTGTGCACAGATTTTATGGATGAAGAATCAACTGCTGGATTATGGGTTAAGGTACTCTAAAATACCTATTTTCTGTGATAACCAAAGTGCTATTGCTATGACAGGTAATCCAGTACAGCACTCCATGACCAAGCACATCAGCATAAGATATCATTTTATCAGAGAACATGTGGAAGAAGGGAACATTGAGCTTCATTTTGTGTCTACAGACCAACAACTTGCAGATATCTTCACCAAACCTTTGAGTGAAGCTACGTTTACAAGATTGGTAAATGAACTTGGAATGATCTCTGGTTCAGACTAGAGATACGGGTTAGACTCAAAATCTATCCATGTTTGATTGTTTAATGCTCATGATTCCTTGCAAATGTTAACTGTTATGTGAACCAGCATGTTAAACTCTGATGATAAACTCTGTGAAGTGTCAGTCATATACTAAAAGTAAGCTCTGATGCTAAACTCTGTTGGTCATACTCTGATAGTTACAGTTTAATGTTATACTCTGATTGTAATTTTGTCTGAAACATTTGGACCAATGAAGAAATTTGTATGAAGCATAATTCTCAGTAAGTAATTGTGAATCCTTAAGAGTTGATAGATTCTGATCTCAAATATGTGCAGTAAGCTAACACAGCATGATACTGTCTCTATATTTATAGCATCTCTTAGTTTATTGATCCTATACACTGAGTCTGTATTAGCTGTTTGCATCTTCTCTCATAGGTTAATTATAATTACTGATGAAAAGTCTAAACTCTGATTATTTATTGCAAATAATTCACCCTCAAATCAAAAGATGCCAAACAGAGCACAAATTCCTTTGAGATCATGTTGTGCCTAGGAAGATCCAGGAACTTATTGTATGAAATAAGGACTAAAATCTTTGATTTTTGGTGACTAGTGCCAACCACTGATTACTGGAAAAATAAAAAAATAAAAAAATAATAATAAAAAAATAATAATAAAGGGGGTGAAAAATAAAAGACATATCCAAATGAAAGGATATCAGTAATACAGAGTTTAGATAGAAAAATCAGTGTCTATGTTATACATGAGAGTTTAGGCAACCAGTTTTTACTACTTTAGTCTGTGGATTTTATGCACTTTGAGATGATCTAAATACTGATTTCGGTAAACTCTGCTACTACACACACATATTTTCACAACTGTACAGATTGAGAAAAGAGTTTATTGACAAAGAAGGACAAATGGTAAACACTGATGTATTGTGTGAAATACGCCGAGGTTACTTTGTTTTAATCTCTGATGGTTAAAATAATCTATTTGTTTCAGACATGTTATAATTTTGAGATTAGCCATTTGTTTTTCGGAAAAAGTATGATTAAACGGAGAAAAGAAAGAGTGTGTTTGATAAGTCCTGATAGTGATTCGTAATGCTGCTGAGTATGTTAGTTTATTGTTTAAAGTGATATCATTTCTTTCACTTTACAATTACTATGCAATATTGATCATACTGATATGTAAAGAAACAAATTTTTTTTTCATTAATTAATTCAAATTTACATTCAGATCATTTCATACTCATGTTTAGCTAAACTTTCTGGTACATACTAATCACTATGATTACAAAAGAGAAGATCTATTTAACCAGGACAAGTATCTGAATGCTACATCTGAAGCAGAAGAGCTAGAGCCAGAAGTTATTGTGCTCTACTACTTCTGATGATCGCTACTCAGTTGTTTAACTGATCATTATACCATCTGGGATTGCTTGACAACATCCTGAAGCTGAGGTATCAAATGTTGATGCTGTGCCTCAGAGAAAAAGAATGACGAAAAGGCGAGCCCAAAGGGCAAAGTCTGTTGCTGCTGATTCTATTGTAGACTCAGAAACTGAAGCTGATGAAGAGACTCTTCATCAGAGAAAGAGAAGACTAGTTGCTGATCAACTTTTTGGAGATATCATTGCCAATCTGGACAAAGAACCTGCGGACACTGAAGCTCCTACATCAGAGAATGAGGAGATTGTGATTTCAAGTACTCCTGCAATTGTTGTTGAGGAGGATATTCTAACTGCTGACGATGCTGCAAATCCTGAAACTATTCTGATGGATTTTGAACCAGAAGCTCCTACATCAAAAGCTGATGATGTAGTTGAGGAAGCTGCTGCATACTCTGACAGCAGGATTATTGATCATGAAGATACTGTACTGGAAGCTGATCAAGCTACTACTGAATTAGTAGAACCTATTGCTTCTCACACAGAAATCGTTTCTCTTGATTTTGAGAAAGGTGAGGAAGTTGATCAGATTAGAGTTGATCCAGTTCCAGAAGCTGTTGCTGTACATGCTGATGCAACAGATAATGATCATGAGGATATTGTTTTACTTGAAGCTTTGCAACAATCAGTTGTCGAAATTGTTCAGAGAGAAGCAGAGGTTACTGCTCCAGCAAACTCTGATGTTCCTCATACTGTAGCAGATCAAGTACCTGATGCATCTGCTCAGTTAATTGATGAAATCACTGCTGAAAATGTGCTTGAAGATATTCACAGAGAGGATGACAATGCTGAAGCTAGTCCTGCTCATTCAAACTCTGATATTCAAGTGGAAATTTATGATCTTCAAGCAAATTCTACTGAAGAGAGGGAAGTTCAAAGGGCTGCTTCTGAGCATTTTCAGAATATGTACTACAATGCATGGGCTAATGCAGATTGTGTCTTTCCAGCACAACGGGCTGCATATTTTCTATCTGATTCTGTTAAGAAGATTACAAATCCTGATGTCCTTACAAGCTTACAGGCAACTGTTATTCAAGTCAAATCTCTCAATAATAGATTTGATGAGAATCAACAAATGCTTACAAAACTGAGGAATGAAGTAAGTCTGAGGGATCTTACTTTAAAGGCTGACAGAACTTCTTACTATGCCATGTTCAAGCAGCAAGCCAGGGATTCTGAAGAAATCAAGAAGAGGCTTGGGACAGTTGAGGACAACCAGAATGCTATGTCTGCTCAACTGACTTCCATTTCTACTGCGCTTGAATTGCTGACATCAGTACTACTTTCTGATGATGTCAAAAAGGGGGAGAGTATACCTAAAGACAAATGCAAAGATACTCAAACTCTGAGACGGAAGGATGATTCTACTGATGGGGGAAGCAGAGGAAATGAAAGAAGGATTTCTGCTCAAAGGCAAAGACGTGTAATAAACTCTGGTGGTCAATCTACTTCTGGTGGTCAATCTACTTCAAAACTCAACAAAAGTTTAGTTGTTTCAGCTAACCCATCTACTGATGAAGAGATTGCTGCTAGGATCTTTATTAAAGAGCATGGAAAGGAAGTTACTATTGAAGATATCCAGGCTGAAGAACAGATGCTTGCTGAAGAACACAAGAAAAATCTTGAAGCTGGAATCTACAAGAAACAGGAAATCAAGGCTCCTAGGAAGAAAGAAGTTGGTATTTCTATCAAAGAGAATACACAACAGAGTATACAATATACAAGGAGACCTATGATTAGAAACTCTGATAAGGGTAAAGGCAAAATGATTGAAGAGCCTAACCTGAAGAAGAAAGATAATTCAACCTCTGACATTGCTCAAGTTGAAACAAGATTAGCAAAATCAACCTCTGACGCTGCTCAAGTTGATGATACTATTGAAGTTAAGCCAGCCTCTGACAAGGCTCAAGCTGTGCAAACTCAGCTAGCTCCTCAACTCAAAGGTTTCTTAAGACCTGTACTCTCTGAAACTCTGACACTTCAACCTGTGGATTTTTCTCAAACCAGGACTGTACTTGGAAAAGAATCTTATGATAAGTCTGGTTTAGGTTCACATAGGGAGAAGAGAATAAATAACAGATCTCAAGACAATATTTCACTGGCAGGATCTGGTATTAGGGATACACAAGAAAATCTTGATAAGTTAGAATCTGTTCAGTTGATTTTTCACAGAGTCTTGAAGAAGCAGTTTCTGTTATACTTCATGAGTGATGGAAGTGTTTATAGAGTTGGAGAATCTGATGTAAATCTCAAATCATGGGAAGAACTTGAATATGTACTTTATCTGTTGAAAGTTAAGAACAGACACACCCATAATGTTGCTCAAATCTTAAGAGAAAAGATGCTGAGATCAAAAGTGATGCTTGGAGGAGGAGAAGTCTCAAATGCTTATATTCCAAAGTATAGAAATCATGCTGGAAAGTTGGTGAAGATGAAGAAAAACAGTGCTAGATTTACAACTGCACTTGGAATAAAAGTCTTAGAATTCAACTTAGAGTCAGATAAAGCTCAGTACATTCGGTTAGGGAATGACATGAAGAAGAACAGTATCTATTCTCTGAGGGCTGCCATATATCAAACTGATGAAGGAGATCCAGAGTATAAGGAGCTGAAAGAGGTTATGATAGCTGAACTTGAGAATGCTGAGAGAAGACTGCTGATTGATTATCTCAGGACTGTACATGATATTGAAGAAGTCAAGTAAAGTCTGACTGTAAGTTTTTAATATTTTCTATTCTAAATCAAATTTAAACTCTGTTTTAAATTAAACTCTGTTATATGTTAAACACTGCATTTGTTAAATGGTTTTGACATCATCAATTATATGTTTAACTTGTACATTTTATTATGAACAAGTTGGGGGAGATTGTTAGATATAATTGCTAATGTTTGTTTATCAGTGTTTAAGCAACAGGTACTGACAAGAGTTTATCAGAAGCCAGTCAGAGTTTAGTTAAACTCTGACAGGGTGAAGAGTTTAATTGAAGTCGGTCAGAGTTTATTTAAAGTCTGACAGGGTGATAGTTGAATTAGCTGTCGGTGCTGAATTGAAGATTCTAGAAGCAATATATTCTGAAGATGGAAAGAAGCAGAATATATTGATACAGCTAAGGAAACAGAATGGAAGATAAGAAACAATCCTTAATTGATAAGTTTTGTATAGCTAACTTGTAGGAATATCAATTAGATAAGGATTGTATGTAGCTGTGTACTATATAAACACAGATAGGTTATCCCTAGAAGGGACGCGCGAATATTGATATATTATTCTTGTAACCTAGAAGCTCTTTGTGATTCATTAACATCATAAAGAGAGAAGTTGTTAATATAAATACAGTTTATTGATTCATAAACAGTGTTCTTAATTATCGTTATTCTCATACATACTTGATTATATTGTGTATTCGGCCTAACAGATAACACTCTTTCATTCAATTTATTTCAAAATTTTATTCTTATTTGTAATTTCTTAATATATCACTTTAGATAAAAATGATTAATTTAGAGAAAATTTTACTCGAAGTCCATGTAAAGAAACTTACTTACTTAAAATTATGAGGGTTTTCGCAAACAAATATATGGGATTGTGTTTGTAAATGTGCAATCAAATGTACAAATTCATGCGTATCCTTACGATTTTACACCTAGAATACTTACAAACTCAATTAATACACAACAAACTTAGTAATTTATTAGTAATAATTTATTATTTAATTTAATATTTCATATGTTGAATTATTTGTCTTTAATATTATATACATCTATATACCGAATCGGATCCGGATATCCGGTTTTGTATAAAGTTGTGATCCGGATCCGTATCCGAATTTATGGAAAAAAATTCGAATCGGATATCCGGTCCGGTTTATTCGAATCGAATATTGAAATTTTCGGAATTTTAAAATTGGATACCGGATCGGAAATTAGAATAATCCAGTTTTCGGATTTTTATGTTCTTCCTAAGTGGTACTTTTTCAACTAACTTATTTTTTTTGTAATTTTATTTTTAAAACCTAAAATTATCACTTGTATGTACAATTTTTAAAAGTTATTTTAATTTTTTTACAGTTTCTTAATTCATAAGTTATGTATAATATAAAATTACTAAAACAACTTTTAACTTAAAATTTTCAATTTTCACTTATCATATTAAACAACTTTAAGTCTTAATTAATAATTTTAAGATAAGTCAAATGGGCTCTAAGTTATGTTAATCCAAATTTTAATAAAATTAAATTATTTTTCATTTCCACAATATAGAATTGTTATAATTAATTTAATATCGCTGAAAATATCATTGGAAAAAAAAAAAATTTGGATTGACGTAGTACTTAAATGCGCAGCTCATATTTAAAAGTCATGAATTCCCTATACAGTATTACGCTTATTAAAAAAAAAAAATGAGAGTATGTGCGTGTTTGAGATATCACAAAAAAGTTAATTTATAGTTTAAATGAGTACTATAAATGATAAGTTATACGAGTAAGTGATAAGTTGATGAATTTTTATAAGTTATACGAGTGTTTGGATAAATTTTCTTATAAGTTAGTGAAGAATTTGCTAAATTATATTTGAAAAAATAATTTTTAAATACAATGATTTCAACACTTGTAATTTAAATTAAAAAAATATTTAAAAACACAAATATAAAAATATAAAATATTAGAAAAATAAAAAAATCAAATAATAAGTTGATAAGTTAAGTAAAATATTGGTGATTTCTAACATTTAACTTATCAATTTATAAGTTATAAGTTATTAAATAAACTGAGTACACAAACATTCCTTTAAGATCTTATCAACTTATAATACATAAGGGAGTGTTGCCAAACAGGCCCTATGTTTTTTTTTTACGAGTTTCACTACATTAAGTATTTACGAATATATTTAAATTGAAAATTTTGCTATTTTTAAGTGTTAATGATTGATAATCTAGTTGAAATTTATAATTAAAAAAAACGAAAGTGAGAGTTTACCAACTTTCTCTCTCTCTCGATCTCTTTCAGGGCGTAAAATGATTCGGGTAGAATCGAACACTCCTTTACTCAAATCTCGAATTATTTTATTTTTATAATGTCCAGATTTGGGTCCGGATTATTTTATTCGGATATAAACTGATCTCGGGTATTGAGTTCCGGATCCAAACCAAATATGAGTCAGTACCGTATTTTATTTTTTTCTAACCGAGTAGTTTGTGATCCATCGGATACGAGTCAAATATGAGTCAATATTGTATTTTATTTGAACTAAATAAATGATCATTTATTCCAAATAATAATAATATTATTAAAAACGTAATAATCATGAATTCAAAGGTTAAATATACGATGTATTAAGTATATATATGATGATAATATTTGCATTATAAGGATGAATAAATCTTATTTTGTGAAAATTTAAACTCATAAAAAAATTAAGAAATTATAAAATGACTATTTACATATAAATGTAATAGGTTAAACTTATAATTTATATTCGGGTTTGAACCGAATACGGATCATGAATAATATTCAGGTAGGATCATTTTATAAAAAAGAATATGAGACCGAATCTGATCGGGTATATAAGTGCTCATATTCGGGATCATATTTTATCTGGGTTTGATTTTTCCGCCAAATTTAGATCATTTATAAAACGAATATGAGACATGTGTCATATTTTTGAGCCGGGTATAAGCCCAAATACCGAATAATCTGGATCAATTTACAGCCCAGTCTCTTCACTCTTCCACCTTTTTCGTTCTTTCCCTTTTTAACCCTAGTTGTCCCTCTTCTTTCTTTGCTTTATTCGTCTTTCTTCCACACTTCGCTTCTTTTGCTTCTTGCTCCATGTCTTTCCGTCGGTATTTTATCAATTTTTCTCCTGATATCTCTGAATCAGATGGTGATGCACTAACTTAGGTTGAATCCCCCGTCAGATTGGCTTCATTTATGTTGTGTTTGGTTGAGCTGAATTGAATAAAATGAATGAAATTAAAGAAAAATAATAAGAGTTGAAGAGAATATTTGAAAAAAAATAAGATAATGTAAAATTATTATGGTAAAAATTGTGAAGAAAATGGATGAGTTATGGAATGAAACATTTTATTTCAAAATAAAGTGTTTAAATTATAATGTATGTGGTTAATAATGTAATGTGATAAAGAACGATAGTTGTGTTATATTTTAAACTACGTTACTAAGCCGCGCTTCACAGCGGCATTATAATATATTTGTTAAGAAAAAAAATATTAGAATAAAAATTGTGAAATTAATATCTACAAAATTATTTAAATTATCAAATAAAATATATTCTATAAAATCAGCGGCATTAGAATATATTTGTTAAAAAAAAAGAATATTAGAATAAAAATTGTGAAATAAATATCTACAAAATTATTTAAATTATCAAATAAAATATATTCTATAAAATTTGTATTTGGATAGGTAATATTATAAAGTATTTACATATTCCTTTTGTTTATATAGTTTGATTTTTTATTTTCTTGGACCGATACCATTGCCATATATAGATAAAAAGAAATTTATATTGATAAAAAAAATATTAAATTACTAAATTTATAAAATACTAAATTTATATTGATTTATATTTATGGGTAGATGTGACAATTATTATATAGGGTCCACCATCCTCCTTGTATAAATTTGTATCAACCATATCGGTCAACTTTTCCCACAAAGTTATGGTACTTGTGATGGAGCTGTTTAAGAAAAAAAATAGAAAAAATTAAATAAGTAAAACAAATAAATTGGAATAACTAAAGAAGTAATATAAAATTACAAGAATAATAAAAAACAATTAACAGTTATATTAAAATTAATATAATGCATAACTTACTAATTTGTGACAATTTTGAGATCTCTTTTTTTCGAACCGCCTTTGACAACTTCAATGCCACCGTCAAACACCCCACAACATCTAAATCAACATAGAAAAATAATATTATAGCATGATAGTTTGAATTATAACTTATATAATAGTATTACTTATATATTACTCTAATATATTACTGCATCAAAACCTGAGAGTATGTTGGTGTCATTAATACGTGCATCAATCATATCCGGACATATGAACTGAAATCAATGCAGTGATATGTTGACGATGCCTTCTTACAATCTCTTAGGCAACGCTATGCGTATGAAAAGCAATTTAGACCCATCTAATAGTGGTCTATATTTTTCTGTACTTGAAACAACTTTCAGATTTTTGATGCTGTACACGGAGCCTTCCTCTAAAGGATTTTTGAACCGAGAGGCCAGAATCTTCGGGATCGTAGCATGGATCAAATTTTCCTGTCATACAACATATCTTAGAAAAGTTAATAACATCATACAATTTGACAAATTAATAAGTTATAAGTATATTGATTTATTAACCTTTTCATCGATCAAAATCATGTCAAGACTGATCAGTTCTTCAGTATTTGAATTGATAGATTCTCACATTCTACACACTCGTACTCTTATCATCCAGGTATAGCTGATGTCGTTCAAAGCATCCAACATGGTGTAGGTCATAGTTGTATTGATTGTAAATATGGTTGTAAAAATTTGAAGCTATCTAAAAAAGTTTCGGTGTAGATTTTTTGTTATGAATGACCATTAATTTATAGGTGTTTGTAAGGTGAATAATATCGAAATTCGTTATGTTTAAAAGTCAAGAAGTATTATAAAAGAAAAGTTCTATAAAGTTTGAAAATAATAAAAGAAAGTTTTATCAAGTTTGAAAATAATAAAAGAAAGTTTTTCAAGTTTGAAAATAATAAAAGAAAGTTTTATCAAGTTTGAAAATAATAAAAGAAATTTCTATCAAGATTGAAAATAATAAAAGAGAAAATTGCAATTATTAACATAAGATCCTAAAAATTCAAAAATAATAAGAAAGTTGTAATTTTCTAAATCAAAAAAAGTTCTATCAAGTTTGAAAATAATAAAAGAAAGTTATATCAAGATTGAAAATAATAAAAAATAAAATTTCAATTATTAACATAAGAGCCTACAAATTCGAAAATAATAAGGAAGTTGTAATTTTCTAAATCAAAGAAAGTTCTATCAAGCCCTACAAATTCGAAAATAATAAAGAAGTTGTAATTTTTTAAATTAAAGAAAGTTATTTAAAGTTTGAAAATAATAAAAGAAAGTTCTATCAAGCCTACAAATTCGAAAATAATAAGGAAGTTGTAATTTTCTAAAGGGAAAATGAATTTTTTTTATCATTAAACTTTATATACTTTTAGAAACCAACCACTAAACTGTAAACTTTTAGAAACCAACCACTGAATTGTAAATTTATTTGTTTATATCACTAATGTTACTCTCGAATTTCAAAATTACCACAGAACTATAAACCAACCACTTAACGGAATGCTAATTTTGAAATTTGAGAGTAACGTTAGTGATATAAACAAATAAGTTTAAAGTTCAGTGGTTGGTTTCTAAAAGTTTATAGTTCAACGGTTGGTTTCTAAAAGTATATAAAGTTCAGTGATAAAAAAATTTATTTTCCCTTTTCTAAATCAAAGAAAGTTCTATCACGTTTGAAAATAATAAAAGAAAGTTCTATCAAGCCTACAAATTCGAAAATAATAAGGAAGTTGTAATTTTCTAAATCAAAGAAAGTTCTATGAAGTCCTACAAATTCGAAAATAATAAGGAAGTTGTAATTTTCTAAATCAAAGAAAGTTCTATCAAGTTTGAAAATAATAAAAGAAAGTTCTATCAAGCCTACAAATTCGAAAATAATAAGGAAGTTGTAATTTTCTAAATCAAAGAAAGTTCTATCAAGTTCTACAAATTCGAAAATAATAAGGAAATTGTAATTTTCTAAATCAAAGAAAGTTCTATCAAGTCCTACAAATTCGAAAATAATAAGGAAGTTGTAATTTTCTAAATCAAAGAAAGTTCTATCAAGTCCTACAAATTCGAAAACAATAAGGAAGTTGTAATTTTCTAAATCAAAGAAAGTTCTATCAAATTTGAAAATAATAAAAGAAAGTTCTATCAAGGCTACAAATTCGAAAATAATAAGGAAGTTGTAATTTTCTAAATCAAAAAAAGTTCTATCAAGTCCTACAAATTCGAAAATAATAAGGAAGTTGTAATTTTCTGAATCAAAGAAAATTCTATCAACTTTGAAAATAATAAAAGAAAGTTCTATCAAGTTTGAAAATAATAAAAGTGTAATTTTCAATTTCCTTCCTACAAAATCGAAAATAATAAAGGAAGTTGTAATTATTAAAATTAAAAATTGTGAAAAATTGAGAAAATTAGAAAAATAGAACGGAGCGATTTTAGAGGCGCCAAGTTATATCAAGATTGAAAATAATAAAAAATAAAATTGCAATTATTAACATAAGAGCCTACAAATTCGAAAATAATAAGGAAGTTGTAATTTTCTAAATCAAAGAAAGTTCTATCAAACCCTACAAATTCGAAAATAATAAAGAAGTTGTAATTTTTTAAATTAAAGAAAGTTATTTAAAGTTTGAAAATAATAAAAGAAAGTTCTATCAAGCCTACAAATTCGAAAATAATAAGGAAGTTGTAATTTTCTAAAGGGAAAATGAATTTTTTTTATCATTAAACTTTATATACTTTTAGAAACCAACCACTAAACTGTAAACTTTTAGAATCCAACCACTGAATTGTAAATTTATTTGTTTATATCACTAATGTTACTCTCAAATTTCAAAATTACCACTGAACTATAAACCAACCACTTAACGGAATGCTAATTTTGAAATTTGAGAGTAACGTTAGTGATATAAACAAATAAGTTTAAAGTTCAGTGGTTGGTTTCTAAAAGTTTATAGTTCAACGGTTGGTTTCTAAAAGTATATAAAGTTCAGTGATAAAAAAATTTATTTTCCCTTTTCTAAATCAAAGAAAGTTCTATCACGTTTGAAAATAATAAAAGAAAGTTCTATCAAGCCTACAAATTCGAAAATAATAAGGAAGTTGTAATTTTCTAAATCAAAGAAAGTTCTATGAAGTCCTACAAATTCGAAAATAATAAGGAAGTTGTAATTTTCTAAATCAAAGAAAGTTCTATCAAGTTTGAAAATAATAAAAGAAAGTTCTATCAAGCCTACAAATTCGAAAATAATAAGGAAGTTGTAATTTTCTAAATCAAAGAAAGTTCTATCAAGTTCTACAAATTCGAAAATAATAAGGAAAATGTAATTTTCTAAATCAAAGAAAGTTCTATCAAGTCCTACAAATTCGAAAATAATAAGGAAGTTGTAATTTTCTAAATCAAAGAAAGTTCTATCAAGTCCTACAAATTCGAAAACAATAAGGAAGTTGTAATTTTCTAAATCAAAGAAAGTTCTATCAAATTTGAAAATAATAAAAGAAAGTTCTATCAAGGCTACAAATTCGAAAATAATAAGGAAGTTGTAATTTTCTAAATCAAAAAAAGTTCTATCAAGTCCTACAAATTCGAAAATAATAAGGAAGTTGTAATTTTCTGAATCAAAGAAAATTCTATCAACTTTGAAAATAATAAAAGAAAGTTCTATCAAGTTTGAAAATAATAAAAGTGTAATTTTCAATTTCCTTCCTACAAAATCGAAAATAATAAAGGAAGTTGTAATTATTAAAATTAAAAATTGTGAAAAATTGAGAAAATTAGAAAAATAAAACGGAGCGATTTTAGAGGCGCCAAGTTATATCAAGATTGAAAATAATAAAAAATAAAATTGCAATTATTAACATAAGAGCCTACAAATTCGAAAATAATAAGGAAGTTGTAATTTTCTAAATCAAAGAAAGTTCTATCAAGCCCTACAAATTCGAAAATAATAAAGAAGTTGTAATTTTTTAAATCAAAGAAAGTTCTTTAAAGTTTGAAAATAATAAAAGAAAGTTCTATCAAGCATACAAATTCGAAAATAATAAGGAAGTTATAATTTTCTAAATTAAAGAAAGTTCTATCACGTTTGAAAATAATAAAAGAAAGTTCTATCAAGCCTACAAATTCAAAAATAATAAGGAAGTTGTAATTTTCTAAATTAAAGAAAGTTCTATCAAGTCCTACAAATTCGAAAATAATAAGTTGTAATTTTCTAAATCAAAGAAAGTTCTATCAAGTTTGAAAATAATAAAAGAAAGTTCTATCAAGCCTACAAATTCGAAAATAATAAGGAAGTTGTAATTTTCTAAATCAAAGAAAGTTCTATCAAGTCCTACAAATTCGAAAATAATAAGGAAGTTGTAATTTTCTAAATCAAAGAAATATCTATCAAGTTTGAAAATAATAAAAGAAAGTTTTATCGAGCCTACAAATTCGAAAATAATAAGGAAGTTGTAATTTTCTAAATCAAAAAAAGTTCTATCAAGTCCTACAAATTCGAAAATAATAAGGAAGTTGTAATTTTCTGAATCAAAGAAAATTCTATCAACTTTGAAATTAATAATAGAAAGTTCTATCAAGTTTGAAAATAATAAAAGTGTAATTTTCAATTTCCTTCCTACAAAATCGAAAATAATAAAGGAAGTTTTAATTATTAAAATTAAAAAATTGTGAAAAATTGAGAAAATTAGAAAAATAGAACGTAGCGATTCTAGGGGCGCCACCTCACCGCCCCGTCTTCTCCTTTATATAAGTATTTTGATTTCATTCCATTACATTCTATTTCATTCCAATTACCTGAATCAAACACAACATTATTAATATTGAAAATTCGCACCCTGAACTTATGAATAGTTTTTTTTTTTTTGAAAACAGGACTTATGAATAGTTGTTCATTGGATTGTTAGCGAGAGTGAATTGCGGAGATTTTAGAGGAAAAGGGCAATGATTTTTTCAGAATCACCGTATTCTCTCTAGTAACAATAACGAAGAGAAGAAGGATTATGATAGAACTTCTCTAGCCTAGCCTATTATTCATTTGTTTCAGTGAACTTTGACTTTGTTTATTTAATATACTAGCTTAAAACCCGTGCGATGCACGGATTGTTAATTGTTATTTTATTATTATTTTTTTAATATTTTATTAATTGTAATTGGGAAAAAAATAAGTAGCCATGTTAAAATAGCTAAACACTTTTAATTAATTAAAAACATTAAAACATATTTTAAAATAAATAAGTATGGGTTTGTCCGTTATATTTTTGAAAAATGAGGGGTTTTAGTAAGAAAAAATAAAAAATGTAATATATATTTAGTTTTAAAAGGTAAATGCCCGTGATATTTTTTGAAAATGAGGTTTTAAAATTTAATAATTAAAAGTATTTAAATACGTTTTAAAATAAATAAGTATAGGGTTTCCTGTGATATTTTTGGAAAAAAATGAATTTTAGTGAGAAAAATAGAAAAAGTAAATTATAAAAGGCAATTTCCCGTGATATATTTAGAAAATGATGAACTTTGTTAGAAAAAATATATAATGTGTTTTAGCTGAAAAGATAATTTGTTATAAATATGTATTTGATTATTTATATTTTAATATTTTTAGTAATTGCAGTTGTTAAGAAAAATAAATAGACATGTTAAAATAGGTAAACTTTTTAAAAAATAATAATATTAAAATAGGTTTAAAAATAAATAACTAAAGGTTTGTCCGTGATATTTTTGGAAAAGGAGGGGTTTTAGTAAAAAAAAATAGAAAAGGAAACATGTTTTAGTTAAAAAAAGGTAATTGCCCGTGATATATTTGAAAAAGTAGGGAAATTTGTTAGAAAAAATAGGAAAAAAAATGTATTTTAGATGAAAAAGGTAATTGGTTATAAATAGGTAATATTATTATTTAATAATATATTTCTATAAATAAGTAAGGTTAATTACGTAAAAACACGAAGTACAGTTAATTAAGGACAATTAAATAAAATAACAACGTACCATACCGACCAACCAAACTTTTAATGTTTCGTCTATTATATAATAGTATTGATAGTATTGATAGCTTAAAACCCGTGCGATGCACGGATTGTTAATTGTTATTTTATTTTATTATTTAATTGTATTTGTTGAAAAAATAAGTAGGAATGTTAAAATAGCTAAACACTTTTAATTAATTAAAAACATTAAAACAGATTTTAAAATAAATAAGTAAGGGTTTGCTCGTTATATTTTTGGAAAATGAGGGGTTTTAGTATGAAAAAATAAAAAATGTAACATATACTTAGTTTAAAAAGGTAAATGCCCGTGATATTTTAGGAAAATGAGGTTTTAAAATTTAATAATTTAAATTATTTAAATACGTTTTAAATTAAATAAGTAAAGGGTTTGTCCGTGATATTTTTAGAAAAAGAATGGATTTTAGTGAGAAAAATAGAAAAAGTAAATAGAAAAAGGCAATTTCCCGTGATATATTTAGAAAATGAGGGACTTTGTTAGAAAAAATCTATAATGTGTTTTAGCTGAAAAAGTAATTGGTTATAAATAGGTATTTGATTATTTATATTTTAATATTTTTAGTAATTGAATTTGTTAAGAAAAATAAGTAGGCATGTTAAAAAAGGTAAACTTTTAAAAAAATAATTATAATATTAGGTTTAAAAATAAATTACTAAAGGTTTGTTCGTGACATTTTTGGGAAATGAGGGGTTTTAGTAAGGAAAAATTGAAAAACTAACATGTTTTAGTTAAAAAAGGTAATTGCCCGTGATATATTTGAAAAAGTAAGGAAATTTGTTAGAAAAAAAAATGTATTTAAGGTGAAAAATGTAATTGGTTATAAATAGGTAATATTATTATTTTATAATATATTTCTATAAATAAGTAAGGTTACTTAAGTAAAAACACAAATTTAAGAAATAACAATTAAGTAAAATCACAACATACCATAATAATGTATATAAGGTGAAAAAGGTAATTGGTTATAAATAGGTAATATTATTATTTAATAATATATTTCTATAAATAAGTAAGTTTAATTAAGTAAAAACACGAATTTAAGAAAGGGCAATTAAGTAAAATCACAACGTACCATACCGACCGACCGACCAAACTTTTAATGTTTCGTCTATTATATAATAGTATTGATTGGCTATTTCTCTATGGTTATATAGAGTTGCGGCGATTACATATGCTTATTTAGAAAATGAAACGATTAGCAAAATAAAATAAGTATATGATGAAACTATTATTGTTTTAATTTCTTATTTTGATGTTTGTTTTGTAAAAAAATAATTAAATAAAAAATTATCAGCCCATAATTAAAAGTAATTTCGTGTTTATTTGCTTAATTGGGATAAGAAATATTACTATAATGTTCTAGAATACTTGATAGGGGTAAATACCACTTATCTCCCTCTCTGTTTTTTTTTAATAACCAAACTTATGTATTGCGAATCAAATTCAGTAACGGAATGAAAAGAAATAAACCTTCAATCATCTCATTTTTTAAAAAGACTAACTATTATTTCAAAAAAAAAAAAAAGACTAACTATTATATCATGGGAAACAAATCCTGCCGAAATAGTTAAACGTATAGATTATCTCTCAAAATGTACAAGAAATAGAATAACAAAATTGAATTTGTTTTTTAAATTTATCATTCAAACTTAAACTTAATACTTTAAAATAAACATGTAATTGAGTGATTAAAAAAACTACGCTAAAGTTTTATTGATAATAAAAATATTATATTATGTAATTAAACAAAAATTAGAATTCCTCAACAAAAAAAAAACCATGGCTATATAGGTACAAGTAGGTGTGACGCACGGGCGCACCAACTCCAACAAAATGTAAAACCCACTGTTTCCCATCTGCTAAGTTACGCCAAACAACCCCCCATCTAACGTCATTGCTCTACACAACTTTCTCCAAACCCGAGAACATCTTGTCGTTTTCTAGGCCCATTACCCCAAAAGAACTCCCAGTTGTGAGTGGGTCCCATTGACTGAAAAACAACGGGATGTGGGTCCCTTACTTTTGTACTGGTCCATCCCGTACTCGTAACAAAACTGGTGGAGTATTTTCAAATGTGTACTTCAAGAAGTAAATCTTGACATCATTACAAAAAATCATTACAAAAGTTATTTTAAAATTTATTAACTATCTTATCTTACAATTGTAGTTATTATTATTGTATTGAGCACATACACATAACTTCTAAAATATGTGGGTCACTGTCATTACCAAAATAAGAATAGTGATTAATGAAATACACATAACTTAAAAGAGGTTTCTAAAATAAAGGTAGTAGTGACTTTTGTAATGATGTCAAGATTTACTCGTACTTCAAGAACTAGAACCTCCTCTTAACGTTTATAAATCTATGTACGACATAATTACACATGGATGGTATGTAGTTTAATATTTTTGCATGAAGATGATTAAATTATTAGTTGTGCCAAAATAATTGCTAATTTTTAAATTTTTAGAACTTATGTGGCTCCAGATTGAGCTAACGGTGTTAAGGTTTTTGAAATAAACTAAAATTAAATTGCATTTTGATGTGTGTAATTTAATTTTTTTTACACATTGTTGACTAAAGTAAAATGGTAGATATGTTATTATTCTAAAATTATACTCGGTGGCTAAATAAGATAACAAACAATTAATTTTATAAATAATTATTATCTCTTTTAAATTAAAAGCGACGATACTTTTATTATCATTTCAAATGAATGTATTAAGTCACTCAAAACATGGAAAGTTTTGGAACTTTCAATAACTGATGTCATAGAAGCGTAAACTGATCTATGTCTCTCTTAATTATGTGAGTTTTAACTAAGTTAGGCCTAATTCATACATATATACTATCTTATAATTAACGAACTTAATGTTTGGTCGGTGTCTATTTTTTGGCTTTTCATGATTTTACTTAATTAATCTTACTCACGGACAAACCCTTATTTATTTATTTTAAAACATGTTTTAAAATTTTTAATTATTTAAAAATGAGATATTAATTATTTATATAAAAAATTGGTATAATATCTACCCACATATTATGATATTATGTTATCAATAGAACTATTTTTTAATTTAGCCAACAATGTGAAAAATATAAAATTACAGTCAACAAAATGCTATTCAATATTAGTTTATTTAAAAAATCCTAACGCAATTAGTTGTGAACTAACGGAAGGACCCAGAGCCACCAAAGAGCTAAGAAATTCAATAATTAACCATAACTTTGACACAACTAATAATTTAATCATTTTCATGCAAAAATATTAAATTATAAATCATTAATCTACAATTAAGTCATCTATGTAGTTCCAAGTTACGTTTAATAAATGTAATTTTTTATATTTTAATTTCAGAAAAGTATCCGTCGTCTATAAATGTTTCTTAATGTTGAAAGCAATTTCATATTATATTTTTTCATAGTCAATTCAATCGATACATGTTTTGTTCTGCACATCTTTCGTAGACAATCAAATATAGCACAAAACTTCTGATAAAATTGTTTAAAAAAAGTTTGTTACTACTAGTATACTCCCTCTGTCCCGCCCAATTGTTATCAATTGGGTTGGGCAGGGAGTTTAATGAAAATAAGTAAAATAATGGAGAATAGTAAAGAAAAAGATTAAAGTGGTGGAACCCATCAATATTTAAAGTATAAAGTAAGTAAAGTGGAGTAAAGTAGTGGAAGTAGTTGATTTTTATATTATAAAACTTTACTATTTTAGGAAAGTTTTGGAATGTAAAGAATTGGATGAGACATCTCAAAAAGTAAAATGTAAAGAAATGGGTGGGACATCCCAATTGTTATTTTCCTAAAATTTATTTTAGTTTTTCTTAATTGTTTACCCACATTAGCTACCATATAAGCCATTTTTAATGTTTTTCAATTTACATTTTCAATACACTAAAATAATCACTTGAACAATTTTATAAACAATTTAAAATTGAAAATTTAAAAAAACATATTGTGTTTTTCATAATTTTAACTAAATGACAAGAAGTATGCTAAAATATATAGACTGATTGCGAAAATATTGTATTAGTATCTCAGTTTTTTTTTGAATAATATGATCATGTATATAAAATTTCTATATACTTGAAATAAAATTTTAGACTATTCGCTATAACTTTATTAAGAAAAGTTATAGTAAGAAAATTATTTTATAATTAATTTTTGTAGAATTAGTTATTTTGTTTTAATAGTTCTTTTTATAGTAAGAAAAACTGTAAAATTATAACTATTTGAAAAAAAAAGTTATAATTAGATTATTTCATTTAATTCACTAAGCTTTAATTTTACAGTTTTAACAATATTTTCACATATAAATTATAATTGTAAAAATTATAACTATTTGAAAAAAGTTATAAGTAGATTATTTCATTTAATTCACTAAGCTTTAATTTTACAGTTTTTGTTACTATAAAAAAAACTATACAAAAAAAAAAGCAAACTAATTCTATAAAATAATAACTATAAAATAATTTTCCTTACTATAATTTTTCTTAATAAAATTACAGCGGATAGTCTAAAATTTTATATCAAGTATAGAGAAATTTTATATACTTGAACATATTATTTAAATAAAACTCATATACTAATACAATATTTTCACAACTAGTCTATATATTTTAGTATACTTCTTATCATTTAGTAAAAATTATGAAAAACATACTATGTTTTTAAGCTTTTAATTTTAAATTATTTATAAAATTGTTAAGTTGATTATTTTAGTTTATTGAAAATATAAATTTAAAAATATAAAAAATGACTTTTAGGATAGCTAATTATGGGTAAATAATTAAGAAAAACTAAAATATTTTTTTGGGAAAGAACAATTAATATAATTAAAATTAAGAAAAGAATAATTAAAATAATTAAAAGTAAAGATATTAGTTTTTAATGTGTGACTTAGGTTTAACTTAGTTATTTTCTGTATAAGCCTAAGTATGGAAAAGAAGCGTCTAGGTTACTAAATCAAAACACCATTTCACAGTAATTTACGGTGGACAGTTGCGCTCCACGAAAAATTATAATGAATAGACTAAATTTTTTATTTTAATTCTAACCATTAAAATCTCAATTCAATAATTAAAAAACTAATTATTAGATAAATAGTACTTGATAATCAATTGTCCGGACGGAGAACCATTAGACTATTACTAGTATACTGCAATTTAAAAGGGTTGCTGCGTGCTCGGAGGGAAAAGGAAGTAAGTCGTGGGGTCATAAATTTTGATGAAGTAAATGAGCTAAAATACCTAGGTTTCTGTTCCCCAACGTCACAACCTCAACATACCCGTGAGAGTCGGGCAGCTTGCAGAGACTGACCGTGAGGTTAAAATTTAAATTTAATGTACACGTGGAGGCACAAGAGTACTACCACCGCATCATTGTAGTTCCCTGATTCGTTGCTAATTCTCATACCGCGTCATTAAACTATGATCGGTGCAGTGGTTGTTTGCAATGTAGAGAGTGCACCAGCACCGTTGGATATTATATTTCATTTCTTTTAATAATCATGGTTGAGGTGAAGATCCCAAGAAGATTTCTTAGCCTACAAATTTACACGCGTTTCAACTTTTAGTCTTTCAACCAGTTATGGAATTTAGAATTTAGTAAGTAGATATTTTATTTTTAATAATAAAATAAACTTTTATTTTGACATATACTAACAAAGAAAACTATAATTCTTATATAGAAATACTTCTTCCATAGATTTGTTTTTGACAAATTTAAAGCAAAATTCATTAACGAGAAAAGAACTCGACTGGAACAAACCTCCAACCGGTTATGCAATCAGGTTGAAAAACAAATAAACGAGCTAAACAACTACCCGCTTTGTTTCCAGATCGCTTAACATATAGAATAAAAATATTCCTTGAACAGAAAAAGATTACAATAGCTTTCCGAGAAATCCAACCTACATCGTCCCTAAAATCAGTAGCATCACAATTGACCTTCACACGATTAATTCCGATTGTATTCCAATGTTCAGAACTTTTAGTTGCACCAACTAAAATTGAAGGGACATATGCCCTCGTAATATGAACAGTCGTCCGTTGTGAAAGGTGAGCTTTTGCGATTTCCACCACCGATACAGCCTCGATGCAAGTTTTCCGGATCCCCCAAAATACCAATTGAATCATTCTTACAGAGACAAAACAGCAAAGCAAAAATACAAAAACCATATCAAACACTCCAAAAGGAGGACAAACAAACACCCAAAATATTGGGTACATCATCAATCCTTACAAAAAAAGATGATTATTGAAGAAAATAAGAATTACGGTGATTAGATAAAAGAAAGGGATATGAAAGTGAATTTTGTAAGAAATTATAATATATAATAATAAATTTCTCATAAAGTGGTCTATAGGAAACTCAAGAGATAAAATACCTTACTTAATTAATTCTGATGGGTAATTAATTGAGAGGTAAAAAATAAATTAAGGTGAGCTGAATGGTCCTCTATCTATCTATATATACTTCCACCATTTCCATCAAATGCGTGGGATTAAGAACATACACAACACATAAATTAACGTATATATAGAGAAGATAGAGAAATCCATACTTCTCCATTGGAGCATAAGCGTACAAGACCTTGTTGCTATCAACTAATCGTCACCATGTCAGGAGGTATGTTTATATTCTTACATGTGATGATCATATAGTTCAAGATCCGTGAATTCTTGTAAGTGTTCTATTATCTGTATGTTCTGTTTGTTCTTTTGGAACACTTGTACTTATCTTATATGTGGTATCAGAGACACGGTTACCGGACATATGATCATTCCTATCAGTACAAGCATCCTTATATGAATACTATCTTGTCCATGGATTATGTTTATATTCTTACGTGATAGTGTTTTAACATGTGTATTACGTTGTTATGCATATCGACGTCTTTTGTTACGCAATCATGTTTATGATATGAATTTTGATTTTCCTGTTGTCATAATGTTTGATCATCATCTTGTAAAACTTGGTTCATGCCTTATGCCGAATATGTCTTACACCTGATCTTTTCATTAGTTATTACATTTTGTTGGACTTTATGTGTATTTCGAGTACTACCCACAGGAGTACTTGGAATCTTAAAAAAAAAAAAAAAAATTGATGAAAACATTTAAATGCTACCCACAGGAGTATTTAAACTTATGAAGAATTTAGAAATAAAACTACCCACAGGAGTGTTCAAAATTCTTGACTAAAAGGATTCATTTTATGTGTTACTTAAGATTAAATTTGTGTATCTCTATTTACAGTCCATGCGCCTTCGGCTCTCAGTTCTTATGCTACATCTGTTGTTAAGCTCAATGGAACCAACTACTCAGAATGGAAAGAGCAAGTTGAGTTCTCATTGGGAGTACTTGAATTGGACATGGCTCTTCTCAAAGATCAGCCAAGTCCACTTACTGACTCAAGCACTCCCGAAGAAAGAAAGTTTCATGTTGATTGGGAAAGATCCAACAGATTGAGCATGATGTTTATGCGGATGGTGATTGACACCAACATTAAGTCATCACTTCCCACCGCTGAAAATGCTAAGGAATACTTGAAGAACATTGAAGAAAGGTTCAAGACAGCTGACAAGTCCCTTGCGGGAAAGCTGATGACGGATCTTGTAACCATGAAGTTCGATTGTTCTCGCACCATGAGTGCTCATGTCATTGAGATGATTAACCTTGTTGCCAAACTGAACAATTTGGGATTAAAGATGGACGATGCTTTCCTCGTTCAATTTATTCTGACTAGTTTGCCTCCACAATATGAACCGTTCAAAATTCATTACAACACTGTTACGGAAAAGTGGAGTTTGAATGAGTTGACTAATAAATTGGTTCAGGAGGAATCTAGACAGGGATCACAAGGCATTAAGGTTGCTCATTACACTCAAGGAACTGCTAAGCAAGCTGGGAAAAAGGACAGAAAGGCACCATTTAAGTCTGATGGGTCTGATCAACCAATTAAGAAGAAAATGAAGGATAATGTTTGCAAATTCTGTAAGAAACCTGGACATTTTCAGGTGGACTGCAATAAACGTAAGGCTTGGTTCGAAAAGAAAGGTAACCCGATGGGTTTTGTAAGTTATTTCGAATCGAACCTAACTGATGTACCTTCCTCTACTTGGTGGATAGACACTGGTCCTAATGTTCATGTTTCGAATTCCATGCAGGGATTCAGTACGATCCAAACTACAAATCTAAGTGATCAGGATTTTATTTTTATGGGAAATAAAGACAAAGCTCCAGTGAAAGCTATTGGAACTTATCGACTTACTTTAAGTAGTGACTATGTGTTGGACTTGTGTCAAACACTTTATGTACCGTCTATTTCTCGTAATCTTATTTCCGTTAGTGCACTGGATAAGTTTGGATATTCGTTTGAGTTTGGTAATGGATATTTCAGCTTATTTAAAAATTCTAGTTGTATTGGTTCCGGAATTTTGATTAATGGTTTTTACAAGCTGGTGCTTAAAACTCCAAATGCCGAAATTAATTTTACCCTGCATGATAAAGAAACAAAACGTAAGTCATCAAAAGATGACACTTACTTCGTGTGGCATAAAAGGCTGGGACACATATCCATTGAAAGAATCAAACGATTAGTTAAGGATGGTATTCTTCCACAATTGGATTTTAATAATGTTCCAGCATGTGTTGATTGTATAAAGGGAAAAACAACAAAGAACACAAAGAAAGGAGCCACAAGAAGTACCCAGCTACTTGAAATCATACATACAGACATTTGCGGACCTTTTGATGTTCCGACTTTTGGAGGAGAAAAATATTTCATCACATTTATCGACGATTACTCACGCTATTGTTATGTCTTTCTATTACATGAGAAATCTCAATCGGTGGATGCTGTGCAAGTGTTCATCGCTGAGGCAGAGAGACAGACAAAAGAAAAGGTGAAAATCATCAGGTCAGATAGAGGTGGTGAATTTTATGGGAGGTATGATGAAACAGGACAACATCCTGGACCATTTGCTAAACTTCTTCAGAGACTTGGAATTATTGCTCAGTACACAGCCCCTGGATCTCCATGGCAGAATGGTGTTGCTGAAAGAAGAAATCGTACATATATGGAGATGGTGAGATCCATGATAAGTCACGCCAATTTGCCAATGTTCTTGTGGATGGAAGCCTTACATACAGCCGTTTACATCTTAAACAGGGTTCCAAGAAAAGCAGTTCCGAAAACACCATTTCAACTGTGGAAATGCTGGAAACCTAGTTTAAGACATCTCCAGGTTTGGGGTTGTCCGGCTGAGGCTAGAATATACAATCCACAAGAAAAGAAGTTGGATTCTAGGACGGTTAGTGGATATTTTATTGGATATCCGGAAAATACAAAAGGATATCGAATTTACTGTCCAAACCATAGTACGAGAATAGTTGAAACTGGTAATGCTAAGTTCTATGAGAATAGTGAGATTAGTGGGAGCATAAAGCAAAGTGATACGATCATTCAAGAAGTAAGGGTACAGGTCCCTTTACCCATTATTTCGAAAGACATTGGGAACTCCTCTGTGAACACATATGAGAACACTGAGGAGAACACAATGAATGATCAGCTCAATGATGAGGTTCTCACAAATGAAAGCATTGATGGGGAGTCATCGGAAACACCGTTAAGAAGATCTCAAAGACAAAAGAGATCGGCCATTTCTGATGATTTCTTGCTTTATCACATAGAGTCTGATGCACATAATGATCCGGTTTCTTATGCTCAAGCCATAAAGGGCCCTAATTCTGACAAATGGGTTGATGCGATGACGGATGAATTAAAATCTATGAGTGATAATCAAGTCTGGGAGATCGTTCAACTCCCACCAGGTCATAAAGCGATTGGTTGTAAATGGGTATTTAAAACCAAACGAGATTCTAAAGGCGATGTTGAACGATATAAAGCTCGACTTGTGTTTAAAGGTTTTCATCAGAAGGAAGGCATCGATTATTTTGAGACTTTTTCTCCAGTTTCCAGGAAAGATTCTTTAAGAATCATCATGGCATTAGTGGCTCATTATGATCTTGAGTTACACCAAATGGACGTGAAAACCGCGTTCCTGAATGGAGACTTGGAAGAGGTAATTTATATGTGTCAACCCGAGGGCTTCATAAATGAAGGGCAAGAGCATATAGTCTGCAAACTTAAGAAATCAATATATGGACTAAAACAAGCTTCCAGAGATTGGTATCTAAAATTTCATAAAACCATTACGAATTTCGGTTTCGTTGAAAATGTCGTCGATACTTGCATATACCTTAAAATTAGTGGGAGCAAATTCATATTTTTGATTTTGTATGTTGATGACATATTACTGGCTTGTAGTGACTTTGGTTTGTTGCGAGAGACAAAAGACTATCTCTCAAAGAACTTTGAAATGAAAGATATGGGAGAGGCTTCATATGTTTTAGGCATAGAAATCTTTTGTGATAGAAGCCAAGGAATTCTAGGCTTGTCTCAGAAGGCCTATATCGATAAAGTTCTTAAGAGATTTAACATGTCGTCTTGTTCCGCTAGTCCTGTTCCATTGCATAAAGGAGACATACTTGTTCTTAAGCAATGTCCAAGGACACCTATCGAACGAGAAGAAATGCAGAATTATCCTTATGCATCTCTCGTGGGGAGCCTGATGTATGCACAGGTCTGTACCAGGCCTGACATTAGCCACGCTGTTGGCATGTTGGGAAGATTTCAGAGTGATCCAGGGATCGCTCATTGGAAGGCTGCAAAGAAAGTATTGAGATACCTAAAGGGAACCAGAAATCATATGCTTACGTACAGAAGGTCAAGACATCCACAGATGATTGGCTATTCTGATTCGGATTTTGCTGGATGTCCTGATACTAGACTCTGCACTCTTGGATATACATATCTTTTATGTGAATGTGCTGTTTCATGGAAAAGTCAAAAATCTGAGATGATTTTCGGATCCACATTGATGGCTGAATTTGTGGCCTGTTATGAAGCTTCCATTCAAGGATCGTGGCTGCGCAATTTTGTTTCACAGTTTGGAGCCTTAAACTTCATCTCTAAACCATTATCGATCTATTGTGACAATCAAGCTGCGACATTCTTTTCTAAGCATGACAGGATTACTGACGGTTCAAAACACATGGACCTAAAATACCTGTTATTAAAGCAAGATGTTAAACTAAAGAAAATTGTCATTGAGTCCATATGCACTGATTTGCAAGTGGCAGACATATTTACGAAAGGACTGCCAATTAAGACCTTCGAAAAGCATGCTGAAAGTTTAGGTCTCTTGGACAGTTCCTTAAATTACTGATTATGTCACTTGTTTCATGAAAGACAATTAGACAATTACTGAGCTCTGTATATATATATATGTAACATCTAAAGTTTTCTGTTTCTCTCATCATAAAGGTGTACACTCTTATGTTTAAGATGAATGAAACATTATGTGACCATTAAGCCATTCACATAAATGACCTGGTTGTGAGAAATGCAGATGTTGTGGTACATGGAAGTAAACGTGTTGTACAATAACATGGGCACGCCATGACTCATACATTTGTTAATCTATCAACCAGGGACTTAAGGTGAAACTGATGTACTTGTGCACATTCATGGCTTATTTCCTACAAGACCAAGTGGGAGACTGTAAGAAATTATAATATATAATAATAAATTTCTCATAAAGTGGTCTATAGGAAACTCAAGAGATAAAATACCTTACTTAATTAATTCTGATGGGTAATTAATTGAGAGGTAAAAATAAATTAAGGTGAGCTGAATGGTCCTCTATCTATCTATATATACTTCCACCATTTCCATCAAATGCGTGGGATTAAGAACATACACAACACATAAATTAACGTATATATAGAGAAGATAGAGAAATCCATACTTCTCCATTGGAGCATAAGCGTACAAGACCTTGTTGCTATCAACTAATCGTCACCATGTCAGGAGGTATGTTTATATTCTTACATGTGATGATCATATAGTTCAAGATCCGTGAATTCTTGTAAGTGTTCTATTATCTGTATGTTCTGTTTGTTCTTTTGGAACACTTGTACTTATCTTATAAATTTGTGAGAAGAAAGAAAGTTTTATTGATGAAGAAAAGGGATAGATCTATGGAGACGACTAGTTAAGGTTGGGTGTCGACTCTTATTGAAAGAGAAAATTATGTAGACATGTACGAAGGAAGCAATTTTTTTGTAACACTAGACTAAGGAAGCATTTGGGACCGTAAGCCGCCCCTCTCCTTGCCCTCCTTTCTCTTTCACCACCGCCCCTCTTTTTCTTCTTAAAACATAGTTGGCGGGGCTTCCACCGGTTTCTCTCCGGTGGAAAGCCCGAATCTTTTTCTTTCATTTAGTTTATTTCTGATTTTCTTTAATAAGGGTAAGGTTTTCTAACCATTTAGTGTGTTTGGTTTGATTTTTTAGATCTAAATTTTTGGAGTTTTCAGTTTCGTTCTTCTTCGATTCGAGCAGGATTTTGGATTCGAGTGTGGACCGATTGTCCCCTATTGTGGTTTCGTTTCTTCAGATCTAAGTTCTTTTAATTTGTTTTTTTAGTTTGCAATTTCGGTTTGTTTTTCTCTCCATGGTGAGAGGTTGTCGCTTTCTCTCCTTTATTATGAGAGCTGGTCTTGATTTAGTGATAAAAGTTTGTATGAAATTGCAATTATGATCGATAGCTCAAACAAGTTGCGGTGAAACAAGTTACAGTGAAACGGGTACATGTAAATATATCATTTTCAACATATCGTTTGACTATCTATTCAGGAGGATAGATCTTTTCATGAGGATAGACGACTGTTTCTTATCTTTTTGATACCATATGACTTTTCATTAATGAATTAATACCACTATTCTTCAAAAAAAAAGGAAGCGTTTGGAACACGCATGAGTTCAACAAATTAACCAAAGTTAACGTAAACGGAAATAAAATTATCAATAGCAATATACGTTAAATTCTGTCCCATTTAAATAGGTTGTATAGGGAACGAATTAGCTGTTGTTTGGGGTTTAGTGGGGGAGTCAGAAAAATATAACTGTTTGAAGGTAAATTATTGTAAAAATAAATAAAATTTTGAAATATATTAAAGAAAATAAATTACGAAACATAGATAGTAGAGTTTACATATACCACAAAACAAAATATAAAAATTGTTTTAGCCGTTAGTCCTAAAATTTTTATACTATCTATTAGATTTAAATTATTTTTTAATAGTTTAAAAATAATAACTAAAATAAGATAAACGTAATTCTGATAGAAATAATAATTAAATTATAAAATAAAATTTTATAAATGTTAAGTAAGATAATTATATATGATTTTTTTTCTTAAATTTTAGTGAAGGCTGAATATTAATTATACATAAATTATTTTAATTCCAGTAAGAGCTTTAGTCCCCACTATACATAAATTTATATAATATCATTTTCCTGTTCAGTAACTTTTCACTAATTTTATATATTACGGTCAAATTGATTGGATTTTTTATAAAAATTGTACTATATATTTTAAAAGAAATCTAAGAGTTGAAAAATAAATTTCAAAACAAAATACAAATATTGTTTTAATATATATTTTTATTATCTTTTAAAATTATATTAAATATATAAATTAAATTTTAATCCTTTTAATCACCAAAAGTTAATAAGAAAACTTTGGGATGAAAGGAATATACTGTACACGATAACTTTCACCTTTTAGTGCAAACATTCAATAAATAATCACCAAACAATATATTTTCTTTTGTTTTATTTATGTTGGCCACAAGTTAAATTTTAATCCTATTTTTAATCACGATAAATTAAATATAAGTTATGTTAAAATCTTATAAATTATTAGTAATAGAACTTAAATTGGTGATTTTATTTGATTGCTAAAAGTTTTGTTTGTGAATAAAATAAATACAACAAAAGAACTAAGATGTGAGTCTCATTTTATTATTAGGAAGTGTACCAATTCTACATATAGATACATAAGCATTTTGATAAATTTTTTGATTTTTTTTAAATGCTTAACATTTTCCTCCACATTAACTCCTTATATATAATAAGCGTAAGGGAGATTTTATCCAAAATTTTGGTCGGTGTACTACCAAAAGTATACTATCCGTTGAATTATAAAACTATAAATATTCAAATAGATGAGCACCGTTAGATATAATATTAAAAATTGTATTTGATATATAATAGGATAGTATTTAAATACTATTTGATAATTTAAACCAATTATAAATAGGTTTTCTATATTGAATAAAAATCTTTATGTAAAAATTCGTAATTATCTTTTCTCTTTAGTTTATGGATAGTTCCAGTTAGATAATAATTATTAAACCATCATTAAATTAAAGATAATTTTGTTAGATTCGCGTGTGATGTAAAATCGTTAAAATCTGTTGTCTAAAACTCAAGATAGAGCCCAAACAGTAAAGTGATTATCTAAATTTTAATAATTTTTTTTTATTATTGTAGCACTAATTTAATTTTTTTCCTAATTCTTTTAAATTTATAAATTCTATGTTTATTTCAATTTAAGAAATCGATCTGGTCGGTGTACGATCACTATACGACCAAATTAATAATTATAGTTAGATATTACATAGATCGATGAGAATTGTTAGATCTAATATTAAAAAGTGTATCTGATTAATAATAGAATTTTATTTAAATACTAAAAAGTGTATTTTGATAATTTAAATTTTTTTCTATGTAAAAATTCTTAAATAACTTTTCTCTTGAATTTATGTATAGTTCCAGTTAGATAATAATTATTAAACCAAATATCAAAATAACATTTCATATGGATTAGAATATTAAAAATTATCAATATAATGCTCATGTATATCATACTAACAATGATATATGTGGACCCTACGTTATAAGAGACTTAAGAGAACTCATGTACATGAATAAATTTAAACACTTGACAATTTGATTAATCCAAATTATAATTATATTATTTTACATATAACAAACATAAAAACATAATATCAAAATATTATTAAAATATTGAGGGTTTCATATTAATAAACGATAATTTTGAATATAATACTTATATTAAAATATGTATTTGATTAAATATAGGATTATATTTAAATACTAAGAAGTGTGTTTTGATAATTTAAACCAATTATAAATTGGTTTTCTATATTGAATTGAATTTTTTATGTAAAAATTCTTAATCATCTTTTCTTTTCGGTTTATGGATAGGTCAACCGGTCAAGTTAGATAATAATTATTAAACCATCATTAAATTAAAGATAATTTCGTTAGTTTCGCATGGATAGTAAAATCGTCAAAATTCAATTTCTAAAACTCAGGATAGAACCCAAATAGTACTACTTTAAATTAGAATTTTGATCGTCACAGTGTACTACTTTAAAAGAAGAACTATTACAAAAAAATTATATTTTAATTGATAATTTATTTTCTCAAGAGTTCAAAGTTCCCGCAGCATTAACATATTACAAAAAAGTGTATATTTTATTTTAGCAATAAATATTTTAAAAAATTAAAAATTAAAAAAATTTATAAGTATTAAGAAAAAATTAATGATATTATCTTGGTAGTTCGGTTCTACCAAAACATTCTCAACCGCTATATCCAATATTTTTAAAAATAGATGATCAAGATTATATCATATAAAAAGAAGTTATTATCTAAAAATAATATAAGTTAAAATATATTATATTAGGATTGGATTTTCTAAAAATTAAAACATAAAAATAGTTTATAATTAAATAAGGAAACTCAATTAATAACAAAATAATAAAAATCGTTTAATCTTAAATAGATAGGTGAAAACCGTTAGATTTAACATTTAAAACTGTATTTGGTTACTAAAGGGTATTCTAATAATCTAAACTATATATAAGTAGATTTTCTAAATCGAATAGAATTCTCAACATTAAATTTCGTCAATTTATTCTGTTTTTAGTTTTAGAATAGTTTTTAATTGAAAAAGAACTATTAAACCACAACTAAATTAAAGATTATTTTATGAATTTCATGTGGACTATAAAATTGGTCAAATCTAACTTTTATAACTTAATATAAATAAATATTAAATTGAGCATGTAAAATATAATAAATATCAAATTTTTAACTACAATTTTCTTGGCTAAATCCTTTTTAACAATAATTTAATCATGTAAACTAATAACTTTTAAATATTAAAATATTCATAAATAAATATAATTATAAATATTAAAAAAATAATGATGTGTTACATAAATAATAAAAATATAATTATAAATAAAATTTAAATAACCGTGCACGAAATATAAGCTACTAGTTTAAAAAGTGAGAAGACCACTAAATGAGGATTAGAGAATGCGCGGTGAGCAAAAGTGTATTGACTTGTGAGGTCAAGAGACTTGGTAAAAGTAGTTGGCCAAGAAAGTAAATGACTAGTAAATGCTTTTCCTCGCTAACTGTCTCTTCAAAAGTCTACAGAAATTTAAACATGTAAATAAATCGGAGCCATAAATTGACTGAATCATTCAAAATAATTTCTAAAATGTATGAGGGATCCAATGCTTTCTCAGTCCACTATTTATTTACTACTCTAGTAGTCCGGTACTATTATTCTGTATCATGCTATATACAGTAGCAAACATTTAGAGAAGTTTGTCAAGTTAATTAATTCTCACCACCCATGGGCATGGCAACTGCGACCGGAGAACATTTTTTATAAATTTTATAAGAAAGAGATGACGAACAACAATTTCTTTTACGAATGTAGCAGAAATTTATTCATGTACATATAGGGAAATATCTTAAAGCAACAAAATAGAGAAGTTTCGTTCCGAGACTTGTTCCATGTTCTTAGCTGAGATCTTGCACTTCTTCATATTACATTTATTAAATTCTTATCAATACTATTATAGAATAGACGAAATATTAAAAGTTTGGTTGGTCGGTATGGTACGTTGTGATTTTACTTAATTGTCCTTAACTGTATTTTGTGTTTTTACTTAATTAACCTTACTTATTTATAGAAATATATTATTAAGTAATAATATTACCTATTTATAACCAATTACATTTTTTCCCTAAAATACATTATTTTTTCTAACAAATTCCCCTGTTTTTTCAAACATGACAATTACCTTTTTTAACTAAAACATGTTAGTTTTTATATTTTTCTTTACTAAAACCCCTCATTTTCCAAAAATTTCACGGACAATACTTTAGTTATTTATTTTTAAACCTATAATATTATAATTTTTTTTAAAAAGTTTACCTATTTTAACATATCTACTTATTTTTCTTAACAAATGCAATCACTAAGACTATTAAAATATAAATAATCAAATACCTATTTATAACCAATTACTCTAAAACACATTATAGACTTTTTCTAACAAAATCCCTTTTTTTCTAAATATATCACGGAAAATTGTCTTTTTCAATTGTCTTTTTCTATTTTTCTCACTAAAATTCATTTTTTTCCCAAAAATATCATAGAAAATCCTTTACTTATTTATTTTAAAACGAATTTAAATACTTTTAATTATTAAATTTTAAAACCTCATTTTACAAAAATATCACAGGCATTTACCTTTTTAAAGTAAATATATGTTACATATTTTATTTTATTTTTACTAAAACCCCTCATTTTCCAAAAATATAACGAACAAACGCTTACTTATTTATTTTAAAATCTGTTTTAATGTTTTTAATTAAGTAAAAGTATTTAGCTATTTTAACATGCCTACTTATTTTTTTAACAAGTACAATTAATAAAATATTAAAAATATAATAATTGATATGGATAGAAAAGTAATTATAGAAATATAATTGTTGATTCTTTGGAAAGACCAAGTATTTAAGGCCCAAAACCCAGATTATTTATTAATTTCGTAATTAATAAATAGAGAAAATTTACAGCTCATAAAAAGAGTCCAAAATATGGTAAATTCATCAAAGAAGGATCCGGAATCCCAATTAAAGGCAATTAATGAGTCATAGCCTTTATCAATAAGGAAACAAATTATCGAGCAAGAAATACAATGTTTATCCAATATCAAAAAGGAGACTTATTCGCTAAGACTCCTAAACATACCATAAATACTAGGCTCTAGACGCCTATATAAGGACCCTGATCCTACAATCAGAACTACGTTTTGGGCACAGCTCCATACGTCACAACGCCTCGAAGGCGCAACAAGCCACAAAGGCACCCCTAGAAC
This sequence comes from Heracleum sosnowskyi, assembly GCA_030848705.1. Lineage (NCBI taxonomy): Eukaryota > Viridiplantae > Streptophyta > Magnoliopsida > Apiales > Apiaceae > Heracleum > Heracleum sosnowskyi. The sequence goes on from CM061241.1 coordinate 93,916,408, forward strand.
TACGTTTTGGACTTCATCCACGAATAAGGACATACAAGTCATCTACAACGTTTTAGACTTCATCATCGAAAAAGGACATAAAAGTCACTACGTCCTTGGTGTGCCCCTGCCGCCATAGCCCCGAGGGCAACACCAAGAACTACGTCTTTGGCTTGATTCTCAATAACGAATTGAGATACGTAGGCATCTTGTGAGGACCGATTTAGTCTCGAAACACAAGTGCAACCATAAAAGCTCGAAGCTCATTAAACCCTCGCATTAAATTCGTAAGCTCAGATTTTATTCCACAACATTTGGCGTCGTCTGTGGGAAAACAACATCAACCATGGCAAACACACGAAGAACAATTCGCGATCCTCATACTTCTGATGGAATTCCTCTTACCTCTGCAACAGAGACTCATGGAAGCCAACCACCGCCAATCACTGGCGCTGAAGGGACAGATATCCCCATCACCACAACTCAAGGACTGGAAGTCCCGATTACTGCTGAAGGGACGAATCCCCTACAAATGGTTGTTCATGGACGAGATCCACCAGAGACCACTCTCCAGCAACCAATCATAACCACTACATTGCTTGCAAACGCACCATGTGGTCTCCAACTTCACACCACGGATCTCCCCCAATATACTACCCAAACTCTCGGTATGCCAACTTATGGTATGCCACCTCGACCCCCGATGGGCAGTAGTGGTGCCAACCCCATCTATCACGAGGCCTATGTGCCCCCATATATTCAAGGTCTGGGACCCCAAAATCAGCGAACCCCTTTTCAAGACTACTCAGGTCCCTACACCGAGGATGAGAATTACTCAACAGGAGATGAGAGGGATGTTGCCCCAAGAAGGAGACGTTCCTCCCCCAATCGAGAAACTACTAAGGAAAAACTTGCGTCCCTTGAAGCCGAGGCTGCAAGGCTCAAAAATTTATTTTCAGAAGAGGATGCCATAAGGACACAAAATCAAGGAAGAGTCCTGGTGATCAACCTCGACACAACACCAAGGAGAAGCAGTAGGGCTGAGGCCCCAAGGGGTGATCCTACTGATTTGTTTCCCCTAGGAGATCCTGATGATCCAACACCACCCTTCACTCAAGACATCATGAAAGCCAACATCTCTAGAAAATTCAAGATGACGACGATCAAGGCTTATGATGGAACGGGAGATCCCGCTAACCATGTGAGAACCTTCTCCAACGCACTGCTGTTGCAGTCGACCAACGATGCGGTCAAGTGTAGGGCGTTTCCCCAAACCTTGGCAGGCATGGCACAACGTTGGTATAGCCGCTTGCCTCCCAATTCTATTGGGTCCTTCAAGGAATTGAGCAACGCGTTTATCAACCAATTAGTAAGTGGGAGAGTGCACGAGAAAAGCTCTGCATCCCTCATGGGAATTCAGCAAGGAAAGAATGAAGCCTTGAGAGATTACATTAATCGATTCACTAGAGAGGCTCTAAAAGTCCCAGACTTGGAGGACAAAGTGGCTATGATAGCCCTACAACAAGGAACTACTGATGATCACTTCAAGAGATCATTGGCCAAGAACCCACCTGAGAGCATGTTAAAGCTCCAAGACAGAGCCGGCAAATACATCAAGACAGAAGAAAGCATGAGAAAGCATGAACCCACTACTGGTGGTAATGGGAACTCAAAGAAAAGGAAGGAAACCCAAGAGTACGATGTTAGGGAAAATTTTCCTAGAACGTCAAAGAGATATGATTCTCCACCAAAAAAGAGCAACTTTGGGCCAAAATTTACATAGTATGCAAGATTGAATACTCCTAGGAGTCAAATTCTGATGGAGATAGCAAAGGAAGAGGATATCAAATGGCCGAAGCCAGTGAGGGCTGACTTGTCCAAACGGAACCAAAACCAATTTTGTCGGTTCCACAAAGAAGTTGGTCACGACACCGACGATTGTAGACAACTGAAGGATGAAATTGAGTTTCTGATACGAAGAGGAAAACTCAGCAAATTCACCAAGGATGGAAATCAAGGGAGTCAAAGAGGAAACTATGAAAGAAAGGATTATGACAGAAGGGACAACGACCAAGATCGTAACCCTAATCCCCGAGGGTCAGTCATCAACATGATATTTGGAGGACCAACTGCTGCTGGGCCCTCCCGAAACTCAAGAAAAGCCTATGCCCGAGAGGTAATGACTGTGGTTGGAGAAGCACCAAAGCGTGCCAGAACGGAAGTGTCAATCGGTTTTGATGATTCCGACTTGGAAGGGGTGAAGTTCCCCCCACGATGACCCTTTAGTCATTGTACCTGTGATAGGCAATTCCGAAACCAAGAGAGTCCTAGTTGACAATGGAGCTTCATTGGATATCTTATTCCACGATGCCTTTATTAAGATGGGTTACACTGATTCTCAGTTGACCCTCGAATATGCCCATATATGGGTTCAATGGAGTGGAATCAAAGGTGGAAGGCACTATCCAACTCCCAATGACAATGGGGCAAGGGATGAATACATCTACTCAAATGTTAAACTTTGTAGTCATAAAGACAAATTCAACCTACAACGCAATCCTTGGAAGGACTGGTCTTCATGCGTTTAAGGCTGTTGCCTCATCTTATCATCTGAAAATCAAGTTCCCAACGAGGAATGGAATTTGAGAAGAACGAGGAGACCAAAAGATGGCTGGAAGTTGTTATGTAGCCGCGTTAAGGCCTGATGGAATCGGGGGGGGGGGGGGGCAAGTTCTCCCAATTGAAGACATGGATACTAGTGACAATGAGGACCGAAGAGGGAAACCAGCTGAGGATTTAATCCCAATTCCCTTAGTCCCTGGTGAACCGGAGAAGGTGACTTATGTTGGGGCACTACTTCCTGAGCCATTGAAAAGCAAGCTCATATCTTTTCTTCAAGAGAACAATGACGTTTTTGCTTGGACAGCGGCTGACATGCCAGGGATTGACCCCCAATTGATAACTCACAAGTTGAATGTGGATCCTGAAAGAAAGACGGTGAAACAAAAGAAGAGAAATTTTGCTCCAGAAAGGCAAGAGGCCATTAAACAAGAAGTTGAAAAGCTTCTAGAGGCCAGGTTCATTGAAGAGATACAATTCCCAGAATGGTTGGCTAACCCCGAAAAGGCTAACGGGAAATGGAGGATGTGTGTAGACTTCACTGACTTGAATGATGCATGTCCTAAGGATTGTTTTCCCTTACCAAGGATTGATGCATTAATAGATGCTACAGCTGGACATGAGATGCTCAGCTTCATGGATGGCTTCAGTGCATACAACCAAATCAAAATGCACAAGGATGATATGTCCAAGATTGGTGAACAAAATTTTTGGACACCTAATTGGAAAAACCATGGAGGTCTACGTAGATGACATGTTAGTCAAGAGCCTCGATAAGGCTGATCACATTGAGCACCTCCGAGAGGCATTTGAAGTGCTAAGGCACCACAAGATGATGTTGAATCCAGCTAAGTGTGCCTTTGGTGTAGGCTCGGGAAAGTTTTTAGGCCTAATGGTTTCCAAGAGAGGAATCGAGGCCAATCCCGACAAAATCAAAGCAATTCTAGACATGGAACCACCAAAGACTGTCAAAGATGTCCAAAAACTAACGGGAAGAGTGGCAACATTGAGAAGATTTATCTCCAAATCAGGAGAAAAGTGCTTATCTTTCTTCAAAGCACTCAAGAATGTGAAAAACTTTGAATGGACAACTGAAAGCCAAGAGGCCTTTGAGGCCCTGAAGAAATACATGGCTGAGGCACCACTGTTGGCAAAGCCCAAGCCAGGGGAAATTCTCTATTTGTACTTGGCAGTTTCTAGCACAGCCCTTGGAGCCGTTTTGGTAAAAGAAGAATTTAAGGTTCAGAAACCCATCTACTATGTGAGTAAGATTCTACATGGGGCAGAAATAAACTACTCAACGATTGAGAAGTTTGCCTTGATAATGGCCTCAAGAAAGCTACTCCCGTACTTCCAGGCTCACAAGATAGAGGTCTTGACTGATCAACCTCTAAGAAACATCTTGCATAGCCCTCAAGTTAGTGGAAGGTTGATCAAATGGGCCATTGAATTGGGCGAATTCGACATCAAGTATAAGCCTCGAACGGCCATAAAAGCTCAAGCACTTGCTGACTTCATGGTTGAATGTACCATTGACAAACAAGAAGTCGGGGGGCAGGAAGTAAGAGTGGAGGATGAGAAAGATCAAGAGATGGATTTCAAAGAATATTGGGTGCTCTATTTTGATGGAGCATCAAAAACAGAGATGGATTTCAAAGAATATTGGGTGCTCTATTTTGATGGAGCATCAAAAACAAAATCAAGTGGAGCCGGTTTAGTGCTACAAAGTCCTGATGGATTCCTCATAGAGTATGCACTAAAACTTGACTTCCCAACGACAAACAATGAGGCTGAGTATGAAGCTCTCATAGTTGGCTTAGGGCTGGCTGGAGCCTTGAGAGTTAAAACTCTGAAAGTATGTGGAGATTCGAGGCTAGTGGTTTCCCAAGTAAATGGGGAATTTGATGCCAGAGATGAAGTCATGGCCAAGTACTTGAAACTTGTCAAGGCCATCATGACTCAGTTTGATGAATGCTATGTAGAGCACATTCCAAGGGAAGAAAACATGAAGGCTGATGCCTTGTCTAAATTTGCTTCTTCCGAAATTGAAAACTATGCAAGGAGTATATACTTCCAAGTCTTGAGGACCCCAAGCATCAACGGAAAGTTGGTAGCACCCATTGATGTTGTTAGTTGTTGGATAGATCCCATCAAGGCTCATCTGGAAACTGGGTGGTTACCCAACGACACTTCAGAAGCACGAAAGCTGTATGTGAGAGCAATAAGGTATACCCTGATTGAGGGAATCCTATACAAGAAGTCTTTCATCATTCCATATCTGAAATGTTTGAGACCTCAAGAGGCAGAATTGGCCCTGAAGGAAGTACATGAAGGAATTTGTGGGCAGCACTTGGGGGGCAGAGCCCTTGCTCATAAAATCACTCGTCTAGGTTTCTACTGGCCAATCATGCTAGCAGATGCTAAAAGCTACGTGAAGAAATGTGAAAGGTGCCAGAAGCATGCACCAGTGGTTAGGCAACCACCAGAGATGTTGACATCCATAAACTCACCAATTCCATTTGCCATGTGGGGAATGGATATACTTGGACCTTTCTCAATGGCAAGTGCACAACGAAAGTTCTTGATAGTAGAAATCGACTACTTCACCAAGTGGATTGAGGCTAAGCCATTAGCCAAGATAACCACCAAACAAGTTATGCATTTCTTCTGGGAAAATGTGATATGCAGATACGGGATTCCACGTATCTTGGTCACAGACAATGGAACTCAGTTTAACAACGATGAGTTTAAGAAATATTGTGATGAGAACGATATCAAGTTGCGCTTCACTTCTGTCGCCCATCCTCATCAAATGGGCAAGTTGAGGTTGCAAATCGAATTATCCTAGATGGACTGAAGAAAAGAGTTGAACACTCCAGAAACACTTGGGTGGACGAATTGCTCCCCATACTATGGGCATATCGTACTACCTGTAAAGTCACCACTGGAGCTACCCCCTTTCTGTTGGCATATGGGGCAGATGGAGTGGTTCCAGTGGAGATTACTCACACGTCTCCAAGAATTGAGGCTTATGAGACAGAAACAAATGAGGAAGGCTTGAGGCTGGCCTTAGATTTGATTGATGAAGTTAGAGATGAGGCAAATGCCAAGATAGTCCAGCATCAGAAACGAGCATCTTTCTATTACAACCTAAGGGTTAAAGAGAGATTCTTTCGACAAGGAGATTTAGTCCTCCGAAAGATTGAGGCATCCGGAGTTGGACAAAAAGGCAAGTTGGCCCCAAATTGGGAAGGACCATATCGCGTCAAGAACGTATTTGGTCGAGGCTCGTACAAGCTAGAAACCCTCGAAGGGCATGAGGTGCCAAGGACTTGGCATGCCTCAAATTTGAAAGTCTATTATGTTTAGTGCATCCTAAAAGGATCCGCTAGTAGGACAAGTAGAAATATGGTTCGATGAAATCATGAGCTTCCTGGAAAGAAGATGAAGGGTTGAGCCCGTTTTGATTGGTAGAAACATCCTCAAAGAATTATCAAGATAAACTACAAATGAATGCAAAGGAAAGCATACAAAATATGCATGTCAACTGCACAAATAGAGCTGAATACAACGAACCCCGAAGGGTGAATGTTGCTAATAAACATACAAAAGAAAGCCTAAGATGCTTATTGTTAATTAACGAAAATTTCAAGCTCAAGAGAAGTTTGATATGATAGACTTGAGAATGAATCACTACGAGCGGAGCCATCAGTAAGAACTCGTAAGGGTGAAGGGTTGAAACCCCAGAAACCTAAGACATTCGGTCCAAACCCCATCATTCGATATGCTCAATGAAAGGCTTGAAGCCAAAACAAGACGGTATAAGACATAAAAGGCTTATGCAAATGTCAAGTTAGCCTCGAATAAGGCAAAATCGTCGTAAATGTGTAGGTCGCTCCACACTTTACACCAAGACGATACTCGTGAAACACTAGTGTATATTAAAATCCCCAAAAAGGGGTAGTAAGTCCCATGTAAGAGATAAAAAGACCCCAAGTCTCGAAAAAGACCGGTATAATTTCTATGAAATCCTAGTGCATTATCATAGACGTTGGGAAGCGCGATCAACCATTTTAAACCCAGAATCTTCAAGAAATCTTTAAATCTTCAAAAGAACCTAGAAATCGGTGAGTTTAAACAGAAAACCTCACCGGGAATCGCCTTGCCACAGAACCCTAGCAGAGCTTTGAAGAGAGAATTTTGGAGAAAATCTAGCAGAATATTTCTGAGAAATGAAAAGTGAGAAGTGAGTTGAAACAAGTGAGATTTCACCCTTTTATAGGGGCAACAACCGGTCAATGGGCCGGTTGAAAGAAGAGCAACCATTTATAGCCAGTTAAGGCCCACGAATCCATTTATGGATTATAGAAATTGAAGCCCAAACAATTTGGGTCTCACGCGAATTCGAAGCCCAAAACAATGAGGCCCAATAAGGCCCAAGGCTGGAATAATTTAAGTCCAATTAAAAATTGGGCTAGTTAAGGCCCAAGAAAGAATGAAATTTGGAATGAAACCAAGGCAAAAACAAGGATAAAAGATTTGAGGTCGAAAAGACCCTAAAACAAAATCGTACGACCAAGGTCGAAAATACATGAGAAATCGAGGTCGTATCCATCGACCTCGCTCCCAAATAAAAATGAAAAATTGAAGATTTGAGGTCGAAAAAACCTTAGAACGAAGTCGTACGACCGAAGTCTAAAATATACGAGAAATCGAGGTCATATCCATCGATTTCGCACCAAAATAAGGCACAAAAATTAAAGATCTAAGGTCGAAAAGACCCTGGATCGAGTTCGAAGGCTCGAGGTCGAAAATGGCCCAGAAAATGAGCTCGAGGCATTCGATCTCGCACCAATTTGAGGTCGAAAGTATGAGGGATCGAGGTCGAATGACCGAGGTCGAAAATGACTGCGAAGTCGAGGTCGAAGCCATCGACCTGGGACCAATTTGAGGTCGAAAATCCTGGTCGAAAAAGGCTGGATCGAGGTCGAACGACCGAGGTAAAAAATGACTGGTAAATCGAGGTCGAAAAAAGGCTGGATCGAGGTCGAAGGCTCGATGTCGAAAAAGACTTAAAAATCGAGGTCGAATCCTTCGACCTCACTCCAGTCGAGGTCGAAATCCAGGTCGAATTTCAGGTCGAAAATGACCTGTTTCCTGACCTAATTTGAGGTCGAAAATGCCCTTAAAATGGAAAATTTTGAGGAAAAACACGTTATAACTTCTACGAAAACCCCAAGGAGATTTTCCCAGAAGTTGGGGGCAAATGATATGGATAGAAAAGTAATTATAGAAATATAATTGTTGATTCTTTGGAAAGGCCAAGTATTTAAGGCCCAAAACCCAGATTATTTATTAATTTCGTAATTAATAAATAGGGAAAATATACACCTCATAAAAAGAGTCCAAAATATGGTAAATTCATCAAAGAAGGATCCGGAATCCCAATTAAAGGCAATTAATGAGTCATAGCCTTTATCAACAAGGAAACGAATTCTCCAGCAAGAAATACAATGTTTATCCAATATCAAAAAGGAGACTTATTCGCTAAGACTCCTAAACATACCATAAATACTAGGCTCTAGACGCCTATATAAGGACCCTGATCCTACAATCAGAACTACGTTTTGGGCACAGCTCCATACGTCACAACGCCTCGAAGGCGCAACAAGCCACAAAGGCACCCCTAAAACTACGTTTTGGACTTCATCCACGAATAAGGACATACAAGTCATCTACAACGTTTTAGACTTCATCCTCGAATAAGGACATACAAGTCACTACGTCCTTGGTGTGCCCCTGCCGCCATAGCCCTGAGGGCAACACCAAGAACTACGTCTTTGGCTTGATTCTCAATAACGAATTGAGATACGTAGGCATCTTGTGAGGACCGATTTAGTCTCGAAACACAAGTGCAGCCATAAAAGCTCGAAGCTCATTAAACCCTCGCATTAAATTCGTAAGCTCAGATTTTATTCCACAATAATAATAAAATAATAATTAACAATCCGTGTATTGCACGGGTTTTAAGATAGTATATATAATAAACGTAAGCAAAATCTTATCCAAAATTCTGCTCTGATCCTCCGCCAAAACAATATCAACCATTGAATCTAATATTTTTAAAAATAGACGATCAATATTACACCATATAAATATATAAATTATTTTCTAAAAAGAATAAAAGTTAAACGTGAAAATATTAGTATTAGAATTGGATTTGAAGTAATTATAACTATTACATATCAAAATAATAAGGATTGTTAAAATTTAAAATAGACAAATAAAAATTGTTAGATCGAATATAAAAAAGTGTATTTGGTTGGTTAAATTATATTAAAAATACTAATAAAATATATCTTGATAATTTAAACTAAATACATTAAAATTTCTTAAATCGAATAAAATTGTCAAAGTAAAAAATTTCCACTTTCTTCTATCTTTAGTTTCGGTGTAGTTTTAATTATAAAAAATTGTTAAAACATCAATAAATTAAAGATTATTTTGTTAGATCTTAAAATCGATGCATGAAAACCGTTGGATATAATATTAGAAAGTGTATTTGGTTGTTAGTAGAACTAAATTCAAATACTATGAAAAATAGTATTTTGATAATTTAAACCAAATATAAATAAATTTCCTAAGTTCAATAAGAATTCTTAATGTAAAAATTTGTCAATTTTGTTTCTCTCAATGGCAAGGTATTTTGAATTGGAAAAGAATAGTTAAACAATCACTAAATTAAGTATTATTTTATGAGTTCTGTTTGTGCCGTAAAACGTTCAAATCTGATTTTTAGAACTCAAGATACAATACAAATAGTTAATTGAGCTTCCAAAATCTAATAAATAAGTCCAAAAAAAATAACAGAAAAATATTAAAAAAATAAAAATTAAGATAATTATAGATATTTGAAAAAGAGTCATGCATTTCAAGGGATCTTATCCAAAATTTTGATCCATGTACCATCAAATGACCGTTGATTTTGAAATAGATAAATAAGAACCGTTACATCTAATATTAAAAAGTGTATTTTATTGTTATTAAAATTATAATCTAATACTAAAAAGTAAATTTTAATAATATAAACAAAAAATAAGTAGGTTTTCTAAGTTGAGTAGAATTGTCATTGTAAAAATTCAAAATATATTCGGGTTCCTAAGTAATTTCAGTTGAATAATAATGACCGAATCATCTATAAATTAAAATTAATTTCATTAATTAATATAATTATAAATTTTAAAAAATAATCGTGCATTACACGAATTATAAACTAGTATAAAAATTAAATAATTAACAAAGAAAATAGAAACATCATGCACAGTTTGTCTGGTTTTTTGGAATCCGTTTATTTAACACAAACGAGACAACCAAAATGATGAACATTGCGTTACAAAAAAAGATAAATGATGAACATCAGATGCTAATAGCCATAACCATCAAGATTTTTTTTAATTGCAAAAAGACAGAGAGTTGTTTACCAAATCCCCGTACAATAATTAAAGGAGTATTCTCTTTCTACTACAACTTTAGGCATGCTGAATAAAGTAAATTTTGGTGGATTAAGATACTTAACACTAATAATTTGTCATTTTCGGATGATTAATATATTACACATAAAGAAAGAGGGAGTTGATTCCCATGAAATTATTGTGGCATAGAACTAGTTTTCTGCCAAAATATATTCATGGGTCACTTTCAGATCAAGTGCACGTCATTTTCTTAATCAACTCTAATCATATTAATCCATTAATTAATCTATTATCTGTGCAAATAGAGATTATGAGAGGTGGCCCAAACGGACGGTCCGTGTGAGCTGGGTCGGGCTTGACAAGGGTCGGGCTCGTCTCAGGCGAGCACGGAACCGGCACGTAAGGTTGAACGAGCCGGGGCGGGTTCGAATAGGGAAAATAGAATTCGGGACCGTCACTACGGGTTGGGCGAGCTCATGCGGGTTGGGCGGGATCCTGCAGGTTGGGCGGTTGGGCGGGCTCCTGCGGGTTTGGCGGGTTCTCGCGGGCTGTGGTAACAAATAAATAATTTCTCCTGCTTTGTTAATTTGTGGTAAAAGAGGACGGTACCTCATATAAATTTTATTAATTTCAAAAATATTTTATAAATTATTTGGGAGGACTGCTATCTAAAAAAACGGAACAAACCACATAAACATATAAAATTATAATACAAATTAAATAAATTTCTAAAGTGCAAAACAAAAAATAACTATCCTATTTATTCAAAAAACTTATTTAATGTTGTTAGTTGGTAGTTGATGTGTCAGAATCTGAAGTATTCATCATCATCCATGGATCCTCCTCGCCATCCGAGTCATCTTCTTTTTTTCTTTATTGTCTTTTTGCGGCTTGATCCCAATCTTTTTTGCAAACACAAATTTTTACAACGTCTGGCGAAAGACCTGATCTCTTCTCGTCTAACACTCTTCTACCTGCACTAAAAGAGGACTCAGACGCAATTGTAAAAGCGGGGACTAATAAAATATTCTTTACAATTTTTGCTAAAACTGGAAATTGTAACTCATGATTCTTCCACCATGTTAGTATTTGAAAATCATCATTTAACTCATAATTATAAGAAAAAAAATCGCGAACCATACTAAAAGCAGAAGAAGGTACGACAGATGATTATGAAATTCTAACTTTTTATTTTTACTTAGTATAGATGAAATAGTACTATTAAACCTACTAACACTACTACTAGTCTTAGGTGATATAGAACTTTGAGTTTTTGGAGCATATATATCTACAAGACGATACAACAAGTTTAAACAATTAGTTACATATAATTCATGATTATATGAAACTCATAACACTTCATAATAATGCTCTAACATGTTTTCTAAACCTTCTTTTCTAACACCAGGATCAAGAAGACATGCAATACCATAAATATAAGGAAAGTCGGTAAAATATTTGATCCACTTAACTTTCATATAAAAAATAACCGCACTAAAAAATTCATTTTCTTCCTATTCTTTTAAAGTAGTAACAATACTAACACACTCAATAATAACATGATGTACATTTGGTTGATAAACAAAAGAAAAAATCGTAGTAACATGTGCAAAACAATCAAGTATGTCACGTACGGTAGATGCTAATTCCCAATCATGTTCGGTAATAAGTTCATCATCGTATTGGTGGCTTGTGTCTTCATTATATAATTAGGTAATAATGGACTTATATTGAATTGCATTATTTAATAATTTATAAGTCGAACTCTATCTCGTAGAACAATCGATACCCCCACTTATTTGACCTTAATCCATCATCTTTCCATAATTTTTTGTACTTAGACCTATATGTACCCACAAAATGTAGATATTTAATTACTTTCCTAATATGTTCTAATAAATGACTTAATTGTGAAATTCCCTTTTGGACCGACAAGTTAATTATGTGAGCACAACATCTAACATGTAAAAATACTCCATCTAAAACTAAAGGAAAATCGGACCTAATATAATCCATGGCTTTGTTATTAGCAGCAACATTATCTAAAGATATTGTAAATACCTTATTAAACAAATTAAATTCCTTTTATTGTATCTAAAATTCTTTGTTTTATGTTATAACCGGAGTGTAACTCATCCATAACATCAAAATCAATAATTCATTTTTCTAATAAGTAGTCACTAATCCAATGAACCGTAACACAAATATAAGGCTCATCTTGACTCGAACTCCAACAATACCTAGTTATAGAAACCATACCATCAAAATTAAGAAAATATTCAATTAATTGTACACGTTGAGCATAATATTGTTTTTGTGTGTGACGTTTAAGTGTGTTCCTAGGAATTTTTCTAAATGCCAAATTTAGTGAATGTTTAAGCATGTATTCTAAATTCGGACTATCACCGTGGGAGAAAGGTAACTCATCTAAAGTAACAAAAGTAGCAAAATCTTCAATCATTCTATCTCTATTATAGGAGAAATGCATACCTTCACCGGGAGACGAAGTCATAAAACCACCTATTTGTGTTTGTTGTGCACCTCCACGTGCTCTCCATTTTCGTGACTCACATTCGTAATTCCATGAATGTTTTCCAAGTGTCGATTAAGTGTACCCGTGTCGGTTACCTTTTGGTAATTAAATGGTGTTTGTTGTCGACTATTTTGTAAACAAATCAAACAATGAGCTTTAAATCGATTTGGATTATCCGGTATTGCCACCTTATCAAAATATGTCCAAGCGTGCGATGATTGTCTCGAACTCGTACCACCTACAAAAAATTATAAAATGAATAAATATGTCCAAGCGGGGCGTGCCTGTGCGGGCTGCTGTGCCTGTGCGAGCCGTGTTGGAAAAAATGAAGAAAACAACGAGCTGGTTTGTGCGGGCTTGCACCGGGCAGTGCAGGCTTCGTGCTTGAGCCGGTTCGAACGAGCCGGATTGTGCGGGCGGTTCTTGCGGGTTGGGGCGGTTTTTTTCACCGAATCGGGCCGGTTCGGTCTCGGTTTTACAATCTTTGACTCGTAATCGACACTTAGCATTTACCGAATTGTAGTGTTCCTTATCAAAGGCAGGAATCTTGATACTGCTTAGTTTCTGTGAACTCATTCTTGATCTTCTTTTGTTTGTATATCAACAGCCTGCTCTGATACCACTTGTTAGAGATGAATATCACTAGAAAACTAGACTGAGGGGGGGGGGGGGGGTGAATGGATAGTTTGAATGTTTTTCGTTTTCTTGAAACTTAAAAGCTGTGTTAGATTGTGTAGTATGAAAATGCGGAAATAAAATAGACAGAACACACACAATCACTTTAATCTATTTGTATAAAGTAAATCAAATACTACAGCTTCCAAAATTTCACAAGTGAAATTCTGGCTTCTAAACAAGAACAATGTTTTTGTTAGGCCGAATACACAATATATAATCAAGTATATGTATGAGAATAACAATAAGAACACTGTTTATGAATAATAAACTGTATGGAATTAATAACTCCTCTATCGGTGATGTAAAATATCACAGAGAGCTGCTAGGTTACAAGAATAATCTTTCACGTATTCGCATTCCTTTTAGGGTTAACCTATCTGTGTTTATATAGTACACAGCTACATACAATCTTCTAATTGATATTCCTATAAATCAGCTATACAATTAATATCAATCTAGAATTACTTCTGTCTTCTGTTCCGTTTCCTTAGCCATCTCGATATCTCTTTGCTTCTTTCCATCTTCAAAGAATATCGCTTCTAGAATCTTCATTGAATAACACCGACAGCTTAAGTAAACTCTGACTGTCAGAGTTTAACAAACTCTGACCAGTCTTCCAGCTAAACTCTGATAGTATCCTGATACTTTAAACACTGATAAACAAACATCAACAATTATATCTAACAATCTCCCCCAACTTGTGCATACAAAAATGTACAAGTTAACAGATAATTGATGATGTCAAAACTTATAACAAATGCAGTGTTTACAAAATCACAGAGTTTATATTTAACTTAGAACAGAAAACTTAAAAACTTACAGACTCCATTTACTTAATCTCTTCAACTTCTGGTACAGTTCTGAGATAATCTGTAAGCAGTCTTCTTTCAGCCCTTTCTAGCTCAGCTACCATGATCTCTTTCAGCTCCTTTAACTCTGGATCATTCTCTCCAGTTTGATAGATAGCAGCTCTTAAGGCATAAATACTATTCTTCTTCATCTCATTACCCAGCTTTATCATGAAGGATTTGTCTGATTCCAGATTAAATTCCAACACTTTTATTCCAAGAGTTGTTGTAAGTTTTGCACTGTTCCTCTTCATCTCCACAAGCTTTCCATTATAATCTCTGTACTTTGGTATATAAGAACTTACAGAATTTAGGCCACTAAGAGCTCTAGCTTTCATCATTCTTCCTCTTAATACCTCAGCTGTTTGTTGAGTTCTTTGATTTTTAACTTTGAGTAGATACAACACATACTCCAGCTCTTCCTTCATCTTTAATTCAATATCAGCTTCACCAACTCTGTATACTCTTCCATCAGTCTTGAAGTATAACAGAAAATCCCTCTTTAAACCTCTATGGTGTATTAACTGAACCGACTCCAAAGAATCAAGTTTTTCTTGAGTCACACCAATACCAGGTTCAGCTAAAGAAGTGTGATCCATGGGACTATTGTTCACCCTCTTCTCTCTATGAGATCCTAAACCAGATCTATCTCTAGATTCTTTACCCATGATGGTTTTGCTTTGAAGAAGATTTACATTTCCAGGAATCAGAGAATGTTGAACTGTAATTGGTTTAGCAAAAGTTCTTTGAAGTTCAGAAGATACCAAAGTCTGTACAACTTGAGTAGTATCAGTGGTTGTCACAGCTTCCAATGATTTAACAACTTGAGCATTGTCAGAGGTTGATTTAGCTTTCTTCAGTACTTGTGTCTCTTCTACAAGATTCCCTTTGCCTTTATCCAAACTAGCTTCAACTGGCCTTCTTGAATATTGTAAACTCTGTTGAGAATTTACATTTTCTTTAATTACAATTCCTTTCTCCTTTGGCCTTAAAACCTTCATAGCTTTCTTGAATTTTCCAGTCTTCAACTTCTTCTCATGCTCTTCAGCTAGCATCTTCTCTTCAGCCTGAATATCTTAAATAGTTGCATGTTCACCATGTTCTTCCAAAAATAACTTAGCTGCAATCTCTTCATCAGTTTTTGATTGAGAAGTAAGAAATAAGCTTTTAGCTTTTGAAGAAGATTGAGCACCAGTATTTACTCTTTCAGAGTTTGTCTTAGTAGTAGAAGAGTTTGACCTCAGTCTCCCTTGCTCTTGACTTGATTTAGACCTTAACTCCTGTTCTTTGGCACCACCATCAGTAGTATCATCCTGTTTACTCAGAGTTTGAGATTTCTTGCATTTGTCCTTAGATAATCTCTCCCCCTTTTTGACATCATCAGGAATCAACATTGAGGTGAGCAACTCAAGTGAAGCAGCAATTGAATCAATCTTGTCAGACATGACATTTTGATTTTCTTCAACTTTCCTCAACCTGGTGCTTATAGCCTCCTGATCTCTTGATAAAGAAAACTTTTCTTGCTTCAGAGTCATTTCTCTTGCAGCCACATCATTCCTCAACCCAGTAACATCCTTCTGAGTTGCATCAAAACGATTATTAAGAGATTTTACTTGTACAATTGTAGCTTTAAGATGTGCAAGAAGCTCAGGATTTGTGATAGTAGCAGCAGACTTTGAGACAAATTCAGCTGCCCTTTGATCAGAGAAGATACAGTCACGATTGGACCAATTAGAAAAGTACATATCTTGAAAATGACGTTCAGTGTCATGGTGAGAAGTACCCCCAATATCAGTCACTTTAGCATTTGGTTGAGCAGAAACCCTTTGAGAAGAAGAATCAGCTGAATCATCAAACTTTGCCAAAGAGTTTGCACCTAGAGAATTAGATACATTCTCAGAAACATTGTCTTGAAAAAATTCTTCATTTGTTGTATATTCAGAGTTTAAGTGCTCAGGTATTGTCTCAGTTGCTTGAGCAGCCTCAACAATATTCTCTGCAGCAGCTTCAGCAGTGTTAACAACATTCTCTGTAGCCTTGGATGTTTGTTCAACCTCCTCACCCTTGTCAATACCCTGGTGAGTAACAGAGAAAACCTTTGTATGAGAAGCCATAGATTCAAGAATTACTGTAGGCTGATCAGCTTCAGCCACATCCTCTGATACATCAACATTATCAAACTCATCAAGAGTTGCAGAGGGATGTGCTTCAATATTCTCTCCTACCTCCATCTCCAATGGCTCAGGTAAATCATCATTAAAGTCAACCATATCATTAACATTAGCTCCAGCTTCATTAGGCACATTAGCATCAATATTAGCATCTGGAGCAACATTCTCTGGAACTACATCAGTTGAATCTTGAACCAAGTCATCAAACAGATAATCAGCTACCAGCTTCCTTCTCTTATGCTGTAAAAGCTCATTTGCATCAGGATTTGGTCTATTTGCCCTATTCTTTTTCCTTGAAGTACCAACAGATTGTGGTAATTCAGCATCAGTAGATTGCGGTTTAGTAATCTTGACAGCCTTGTAAACTCTATGCTTAGTCCTACCTCCAGTCTTTGGTCTTTGAGAAGTAGATTGATGATCAGTGTTTATTTGTTGTGACTGTTGTGGTTGAGGTTCTGGTTGTTGTGGTTGAGGTTGCGGTTCAAGAAATTGTTGGATAATAGATGGAAGCAATTATTCACCAGCATTCCCTTTCTTGACATCCTTGTTTACTAAATCAGAGAATATTCTCTTATGCAATTTAAACGAAGGAATCACATCATTTGCAGCAATTACAACCTCAGGAACACAAGCAGAATATAACAGTTGACAAAAACGAGCAAAATACACTACGCCTCTATTTTCTGTCATTTTCTCACGTATGTTATGCAAAACTAGTCTAGCAAAATCAAAATTGTTGCTATAGAGTAGAGAATACCCGATTTGCAGACTATCAATTGGAATAGCATCCCAATTAGTACATTTCTTCCCGAAAGCTCTAGTTATACAATCAAAGAAGAAACTCCATTCCTTCCTTAAGAGCGGTCGCTTCAAATTACCAGTCCTTGCCAATGACCCACTGTAGCCAATCTCCCTCATCATTCTTTGTAGATCAGTATCACCAACAGAGATTGTGTAAGCATTCAACTCTTCAAAACCCAGAGCATCACGAACAGTGGTAGGAGTGACCACAAACTCTTGCTCCTGAAACTCGAAAATAATTGAAGGAGTTCCAGCCTTTCCTCCATCATCATAAACGCCTGTCTCCCAGAAGGCTTTGATTTGCGAGCCAGACATCATAGCAGGTTCGACAAGAGCGTGCCCAATTGCAGACTGGGCAAGAAAATTCTGAAACAAATGAAACGCCGCCGGTGCGTTCTCATTACTCAAAGGTGCTGCATAGTTGTTAGGAACGAACTCGAGACCAACAGAGTGAAAAACAGTGGTTGCCATTAGAAACAGAATTGAAAATGATCAGAGAAAAAGTGTTGGAGAGTGAAAAGTGTTTGTGAAAATGTGTGTGTGACAATATCTGTGAATGGAGTAAGTGTGTAAAGTATACGAACGTTGTGTGTATATTGATGAAATACAAAAATTAAAACTCAAGAGTTTTAATCATTAAGATACACAACTGGCTTACTCGTGAAGTGTGTGAGTGGGACATGTGTCACACATGCAGTTACTGCCAGCAGTAACGTGGTAGTTTCCAACACGCATGCGCAGTAAAAACATGCCATAATTACTGCTATTTACACGTTTCATCATTTTCAAAACACATACAAACCGTTTCAATCATACTCTCTATTTTAAAAAAGAATAATGTTTCTCAAAAATGTAAAATGTCTGAAACACATTTATTTATTTTTAATCATCAGAGATTAAAAATAAATTACCTCGGCGTAGAGTACACAGTTCATCAGTGTTTATCAATTCTCCAACATCATTAATAATCTCTTGTCTCAAAGTGCACAAATGTGAATATTTGTATGTTAATAGCAGAGTTTACTGAATGTAAATATTTAGAGCATCTCAAAGTGCATAAAATCCACAAATTAAATCAGTAAAAACTGGTTACCCAAACTCTCATATGTAAAACAAAATCTGATGTCATCTAAACTCTGTACTTATGTATTTATTATTTTCACCCCCTGTCTAATAATAATTTTTTTTTCTTTTTCCAGTAATCAGAGATTGGCACTAGTCACCAAAAATTTCAAATTTTAGCCCTTATTTCATACAATAAGTTCCTGGGTCTTCATAGGCACAACATGATCTCAAAGGAATTTGTGCATGTTTTTGCATCTTTTGCTTGGGGTGAAGTAGCAACAACTATTTATAAGAGTTTAGACTGACATCTTTTAACACATATACTTTATGAGAGAAAGTGCAAACAGCTAATACAGACTCAGTGTATAGGACCAATAAACTAAGAGATGCTATAAATATAGAGACAGTATCATGCTGTGTAAAGTTTCTGCACACATTTGAGATCAGATCATATATAACTCAGAAGGATTCATGAGTACTTACTGAGAATCATGCTTCATACTATTTTCTTCATCGGTGTAAGTGTTTCAGACAATACCACAATCAGAGTTTAACATCAGAGTTTAACCAACAGAGTATGCTAACAGAGTTTAACAACATGATTTGCATGATAGTTAACATATGCATAGAAACATGAGCAACAAATCACAGAAGAGTTGATTTTGAGTCTAACCAGTATCTCTAGTCGAAACCAGAGATCATTCCTAGTTCATTTACCAGTCTTGTAAATGTAGCTTCACTCAATGGCTTGGTGAAGATATCTGCAAGCTGTTGATCTGTAGACACAAAATGAAGCTCAATATTTCCTTCCTCCACATGTTCCCTGATAAAGTGATACCTTATGCTGATGTGCTTGGTCATGGAGTGCTGTACTGGATTTCCTGTCATAGCAATAGCACTTTGATTATCATAGAAAATAGGTATTTTGGAGTACCTTAATCCAAAATCCAGCAGTTGATTCTTCATCCATAGAATCTGTGCACAACAGCTACCAGCTGCAATATACTCTGCTTCTGCAGTGGATGTGGAAATTGATTTCTGTTTCTTGTTGTACCAAGAAACTAGTCTGTCACCTAGAAATTGACAGCTTCCACTGGTGCTTTTTCTGTCAATCTTACAACCTGCAAAGTCTGCATCAGAGTAACCAACAAGCTTAAACTCTGATTCTCTAGGATACCACAAACCCAAGGTTATGGTTCCTTTGAGATATTTGAAAATCCTCTTCACAGCTGTTAGATGAGGCTCTCTGGGATCAGCTTGAAATCTTGCACAAAGACAGGTTGCATACATGATGTCTGGTCTACTTGCAGTCAGATAAAGAAGAGACCCTATCATGCCTCTGTAGTTTGTCATATCTACTGGAGCTCCTGTGTCTTTGTCTAGCTTGGTTGCAGTTGCCATAGGAGCTGTTGCAGATGAACTATCAAGCATACCAAATTTCTTGAGAAAATTTCTGGTATATTTTGCTTGATTGATAAAAATCCCATCATCTGTTTGCTTTACCTGCAAGCCTAGAAAATAACTAAGCTCTCCCATCATGCTCATTTGGTACCTGGACTGCATAAGTTTGGCAAATTTCTTACAGAGTTTATCATTACTAGACCCAAAAATTATATCATCCACATAGATTTGAACTAAACGCAAATCATTACCAGAATTGAAATAGAACAAGGTTTTATCAATTGTACCTCTAGTGAACCCACTTTCTAAAAGAAATTGAGCCAGAGTTTCATACCATGCTCTAGGTGCCTGCTTTAGTCCATAAAGTGCTTTGTCAAGCCTGTAGACATAATCTGGATGCTTGGGGTCCACAAACCCTGGTGGTTGTTCAACAAACACTTCTTCTTCAAGTTCCCATTGAGAAAAGCACTCTTCACATCCATTTGAAAGACTTTAAACTTTTTGTGTGCAGCATATGCTAGAAAAATCCTTATGGCTTCCAACCTTGCAACTGGAGCAAAGGTTTCATCATAGTCAATTCCTTCCTGCTGTGAATCACCTTTTGCCACAAGTCTAGCCTTGTTTCTTGTAATTACTCCCTCACTGTCAGTCTTGTTTTTGAAAACCCACTTTGTACCAACAACAGATCTGTTCTTGGGTCTTGGTACAAGTGTCCAAACTTCATTTCTTTCAAACTCATTCAATTCCTCCTGCATTGCTGTTATCCAGTTAGCATCTTGAAGAGCTTCATCCACTTTCTTAGGCTCTGTTTGAGATATAAATGCATGAAACAGACATTCATTTGCTGTAGCACTTCTTGTTCTCACACTTGCATCTGGATCTCCAATAATCAGATCAAGTGTATGAGCCTGTGTCCATTTTCTTGCTGTAGGTAAGTGGCTTCTTTCATTATTATTGGATCCTCCCCCTTGATCCATGCTCTCCTGATTTTCTTGTTGACCATCTATATTTTCTGAGGCTCCCCCTGAATTGGACTGCTCAGTGTTTGAACTTTGAGAGTTTAACCCAGAGTTTGTGTCAGATTTTCCAACTGACTCACTTTCAGAATGTGAGTCATCATGTTGAGGTGTTCCCGAAGTATCTTCTTGCTCCCCCTCAACTGGTTCCCTATTCTGTTCTGTCAGAGAAACTTCCTCAGTGTTTACCAGTAGAGGTTCAGAGTTTGCTTCAGCAGAGTTTTTTGGATAGGCTTCATCAGAGTTTACGTCATCAGAGTTTAGATTTTCATTTTCAAAGCGTAGTTGATCATGATTTTCTTCATCTTCAAGTCCAGTTATTTTCTTGTCATCAAATGACACATGTATAGATTCCATGATCACTTTAGTTCTCTGATTATAGACTCTGAATGCTTTAGTCGACAGTGGATATCCAACAAAAATTCCTTCATCAGCTTTTAATTCAAACTTGGTCAACTGTTCAGGATGAGTTTTCAACACAAAGCATTTGCACCCGAAAATATGAAAATATTTCAGGTTTGGTTTCTTTTCTTTCACCATCTCATATGGTGTTTTGCCATGCCTGTTGATCAGTGTAGCATTTTGAGTAAAACAAGCAGTTTGAACAGCTTCTGCCCAGAAATAAGTTGGTAATTTTGCTTCAACAAGCATTGTTCTGGCAGCTTCGATTAAAGTTCTGTTCTTTCTTTCAACTACACCATTTTGCTGTGGAGTCCCTGGTGCAGAAAATTCTTGATTCACTCCTCTTTCCTTGCAAAATTCTTCCATTGTTGCATTTCTGAATTCAGTACCATTATCACTCCTGATAATTTTCACTTTATACTGTGATCCTTTGTCCAGTAGATTTACATGTTCCATCAGAGTTAAGGCAGTTTCATCCTTCTTTGCTAGAAAGTACACCCAGGTGTATCTAGTGTACTCATCAACAATGACTAAAGCATATTTCTTTCTGCCAAGAGACATTACATTCACTGGACCAAATAGATCAACATGAAGAAGATGATAAGGATCCACAACTGAAGATTCAAACTTACTCTTGAAAGATGACTTCCTTTGCTTGGCCTTTTGACAAGAATCACACAGACCATCTAAGCTGAGTATAGATTTTGGAAGTCCCCTTACAAGATCTTTTCGAATCAACTCATTGATGTTGTTCAGATTTAGATGAGAGAGCTTCTTATGCCATTTCCAGCTCTCTTCACTAGACATCTTTGCAGACAGGCACACAACTTTTCCTTCAGAGTTTGTTACCAAACTTGCTTCATAGATATTATTGCGTCTGTGTCCAACTAAAACAACTTTCCCTGTAGATTTGCTAACAACCTCACAGTATTTAGGTTGAAAATCTACATGATAACCTCTGTCACAGATTTGACTCACAGATAGCAGATCATGCTTGAGTCCTGGGACATGAGCTACATTTGTGATGATGACACTTCCAAGATTGATATTGCCATATCCCAGAGTACGTCCTATGTTGCCATCTCCATAAGAAACTTTTGGGCCAACCTTCTCCTCATAATCTGATAGCATGGCTTTATTTCCAGTCATGTGCCCTGAACATCCACTGTCCAAGACTAGGGTGCTCTCCCTTATGCCCTGCAATCATAAACAATTACTGAGAGTTAGTTTTAAGGATCCAGACTTGCTTGGATCCTTTGGCTTTCTTAACATTGTTAGTTTTTGCAGCGGAATTTTTATCAACAGAGTTTAAGCTAATAGTATCAGAGTTTACACTTGCAGAATCAACTTTAACCCATTTCAAATTTGGTTTCAACTCATAATAGTTATGATAAATAGCATGATAATTCTTGCAAGTATAAATAGAATGCCAAGTACTCCCACAGTGAGTGCTTAAAGTCTGTGGTCTAACCCTAACATAATCATTCTTTACTCCAGACTTGGAGGGTAAAGAATTAATGTCTTTGTTCTTCCTGCAGAAACTTGCAAGATGGTTAGTACTACCACAATTATGACATGTTTTTCTAGGAGCATCAGTAATAAGCAAATGATTATTACTTTTATTAATGCCTACTTTTCCATTTCTGTTCTTCCTGGACACTTTCTGTTTCTCGACAGACTTTACCTCTTTGAGCTTATACTTGAATTGTTTCTCTGTCATTAAACCAACATTAACCTGTTTAACGCAAGTTTTTACTGGTTTTTCATTAACAGTTTCTGTCTCAACTACAGAGTTTAGCTTACCGGACTCAGGAACAAATTTCATAGGTGGAAGATGTGTTCTAACTTTAACTTTATCTTTAAACCTAAGTTCATCTTTCTAACAGTAACCTAACCCAACTGCGTCTGTTTGAAACACTTGATGTGTGTCTTTTCCAGAGTTTGTCCAGGTTTTAATTATCTTCCTCTCTTTTTCCAATTCAGATTCTAGTTGCCTAAATCTCTTAAGCAACTCATGTTCAACATAAACAACATCATCTCTTTCCTTTTGAACTTTTTGCATGTTAACAAGTTCTTCTTCAAGAAATTTATTTCTTTCTTTAAGCTTTAAATTCTCAGATTTAATTCTTTCATTTTCTAAAGTCTGATCTCTGTAACTAACATGTATGCTTTTAAGATAAATTCTCAATTCAGATATATTATCTATATCATAAGCATAAGTTGTTAGGGGTACCTTGTTTTCAGATTCATCTTCAACAGTTGCCATGAGAGCATAGTTGACTCCTTCATCTGAGTCTGAAGTGTCTGCCCAGTTTCTCCCTTTAGTGATCAGTGCTTTTTCAGATTTTCCTTTCTTGCACTCTGGAGCATAGTGACCCATCTCTTTACACTTGTAGCACTGGATCTCAGACTTGTCTTTCTTCCCAGATTTGGTATCCCTTCCTTCAGACTTTCTGAAACTCTTCATTTCAGAGTTTGAATCTCTCCTAGAGAATCTCTTTCCTTTCTTGAAGTTCTTGAAACCCATCTTCTTGAAAGTCTTCACCATCAAAACAGCCATTTTCATCATTTGTTCTTCATCATCCTCGGATTCAGATGATTCAACAGTATTTGAGTCATCATCAGTGTTTGATGACTCACTTTCAGAGTTTATGACCAAAGCATTTCCCTTAGCTTTCTTCTTTGATGTCTCTTTCTTAAGAAGCTTTTCTTCAACTTTAAGAGCAACATATTTTGTCTTCTTACCAGATCTTCTGTTTCTTTGTTCTGTATATGCAAGCTCATAATTATCTCTTATTGTTGTTGTCTTTAAATCCCATCTTTCAGGTAGAGATAGAAGAAACTTGAGATTAGACTCTTCAGGATCATATTCTTTATCAACCAGAGATAAATCATTCAACAGTTTACAGAATCTGTCATATGTCTCAGTCAAAGTTTCATCAGGTCTCGAGTCAAAGTGTTCATACTCCTGTGTCAGTATAGTCTTCCTGTTTTTCTTTATAGCACTTGTTCCTTGACATCTGACTTCTAAAGCATCCCAAATTTCTTTGGCAGTTTTGCAACCAATAACTCTGTTAGACATGACATTATCTAAGGCACTATGGAGAAGATGTCTAACTTTTGCATCCTTTGCAATTGATGAGATGTCTTCAGGAGTCAAATCTTTCTTTTCCTTTGGAATAGTCTGTTGTTTTTCACCAGTAACAACAGGAGACAGTTTAGTCGGCTTATGAGGACCATCATAGATTCTATCAAGGTATTCTGGATCTGTGGCTTCCAGAAACATGGTCATCTTTACCTTCCATACTGGATATTCCGCTGGTCTAAGAATTGGTACCCTAATCGTCTCATATCGACTCACAGAAGTTGGTTGAACCTTTTCAGAATTAGAACCTGCTTGGATATTTTCAGCCATGATTATACTTGTGTTTGGATCAATAAAAACTGTATATATTAAACAGCCTAGGCTCTGATACCAATTGTTAGGCCGAATACACAATATATAATCAAGTATATGTATGAGAATAACAATAAGAACACTGTTTATAATAAACTGTATGGAATTAATAACTCCTCTCTCGGTGATGTAAAATATCACAGAGAGCTGCTAGGTTACAAGAATAATCTTTCACGTATTCGCATTCCTTTTAGGGTTAACCTATATGTCTTTATATAGTACACAGCTACGTACAATCTTCTAATTGATATTCCTATAAATCAGCTATACAATTAATATCAATCTAGAATTGCTTCCGTCTTCTGTTCCATTTCCTTAGCCATCTCGATATCTCTTTGCTTCTTTCCATCTTCAAAGAATATCGCTTCTAGAATCTTCATTGAATAACATCGACAGCTTAAGTAAACTCTGACTGTCAGAGTTTAACAAACTCTGACCAGTCTTCCAGCTAAACTCTGATAGTATCCTGATACTTTAAACACTGATAAACAAATATCAACAATTATATCTAACAGTTTTCTTGTTTTCTTATAGAGAAAAGAGTGCTTGAATAATTCTATGTGTATCTCTCTTACAGCTAACTATAGGGTGTGCACACTATATATATATCCTATACAAACTGGTGCACACACCTATTCACACAGCTACCTCTAACTATAACTCCAACTTGTTTTTCTATAAGAGGTTAACTGTGTCAAGAAGGACCACTTGCTTTCTGTAGTCCTTTCCCGTATCTGTAGCTGCTTGTCTCTATTCTTTCTCTCCAAGTTTTGCTGTAGATTTGCCATCTGTCGTTGGACCACCTCACCGTAACAGATGCTTCAGTATTTGTCTCCATGAACTCTGATACTGTACCTTGATTTTTCTTGTTGTAAATCGCCTAAGTGTTGGCATCGTGAACTTCAATATACTCCTTATCCTGTGACTTGTCGACATAGAGCATTTGTGACTTTGCTATATGAGGACTTTGCTATATGAGTATTTTAGGAGTATGCGATATGACGTATTTCTGACTTCATGATATGGCCTTTTGAGGACTTCACGATATGGTCTTTTGAGGACATCACGATATAGCCTTTTTGAGGACTTCACGATATAGCCTTTTTGAGGACTTCACGATTTAGTACATTTCAGACTTTGCGATCTCAACACTTCACGACATGTGCCTTGAAGACTTCACGACATAGATCATTTCAGACTATGCGATCTCAACACTTCACGACATGGACTTTGAGGACTTCACGACATAGCTCATTCTGAATTCACGATATAGGGACTTAGAGAAATTTCTGCAACTTATTTTTTCAAGGCCTTATTCACCTTTATCCTGTTGCATGAACAAACTGAACTTCTTCCCGGACAATTATTTCATGGCCTGTGTACATTCTAGGTGCAAGAAACTTACTAAGCTCATTATAAACTTGAGCATACAGAATAAAGCTAAGTACATGAAAACAAGACAAGTACAATAGAGACCTATACTATATCCCAGTGATAAACTTCACTAGGTCATGTAGAGTGACATAGTCACAAGGTGTAGGCTTATTAATAGTGGTATTCAGACATGCCTTGAGCCTAACAATCTCCCCAAATTGTGAGTAAGAAACTTAGGCACGATTTCATGTCTGATAACAAGCCTAACTTACATAAAAGGAATCATACTTCAGAGAAAATAGCAGATGAACATTATGAACAGGATTTGATTACAAATAGAAAATGATACCTTACAGATGATTTTTCTGTTGCTGAACAGCTTCAGATTCCATTTGCTTTTCTAGATAATCATCATAAATTTTCTTCTTTCTAGCTTCTTCCCTTCTGTTCATTTCTGAAATGGCTACCATAATTTCATCCCTTGCAATCAGTTCTTCTAAGAGAGGATAGTCTTCTAAATCTTCAACAGCAGCCTTCAGGGCACTTTCTACATAAGAGTCCAGGAAGTCCATCCTTATTTTTCTTATCCCTCCATTTTTATTTCTGTACTCCACTACATAAGGATTGAGCTTCACTTTTCATAGCCCTTTCTTTCTTAGCTCCATAGCCCTCTCTTCCATTTCTGCCATCTCCTTTTCTTTCTGAAATCTCTTTTCTTCATTGCACTTCCTTAGATTTTCTTGATAATCAGAGTGCATTTTCAAATACCTGGCGATTTCTATCTTCCAAATTCTTTCTTCTTTTTCCTCAAAATTCAGCAAGGCATTGATCCTTTCAAGATCATACATCGGAAAATATTGCCAGTTTCCAGTCTTCATCTCTTTCTCCCTTCCATCAGTGAATTTGATCTCTAGATGATCTTGTTTCACTTTGACTTCAAATATTCTTTGGGCTATCAGGAATGCTAGGGCTTCTTCATCATAGTCTTCATCTAGAGGAGGTACATTCAGCCCAACAACATTTGTGATCACTCCATTTCTCTTTGTTATCCTTGTTCTTTTGGCTACACTTTTGATTTTCCAGTGCTTCACTTGTGGCAGCTTTCTTGAACAAGGAAATTTAGTCTTCAGTGCCATATCACTTGGAAGTAGCCTTGATATTTTCCCTTTAATCAACTGCAACACTCCACTAGTTGTGACTTTGTGGAAGTGTCTTTTAGATTTTGTTGTTGTGGCTTTACTTTTCTTTTGTGGCAAATCAGTTTCAGAAGCCTTGGATTTAGATTTTGGAGGATCATTACCAACAGTATCCACCCTAGATTTAGTGTCTTGTTTTGTGGTTAAGATACTGCTAGCAATGTCCTTGGCTTGCTGATTTCCACCTTTTCTCTTTTCAGCTTCTTTCTTTCTTTGAGTGGCCTTCTTGTCATTGTCAGCATCTTTGGATCTCTTGGATGATTTGCTTTTGCTGCTTTCACTTTTCCCATCCTTATCACTCTTTTGGGAACTTCTTCTTCTACCACTTATGTCTTCGTCATCTTTGTCTTCTTTCTTTTCCTTTCTCATTTTGATTGATTCAGGTATTCTGCCAAAAGAAAGAAATGTTTGCAGAATTTGAATTGTCTCTAATTCTTCTGCAGTCCTGAATCCCCTCTTAGCTCTTAGCATTTGAGTCACTTGATGGATTTTGTCTTTGTTTTTCATTTCCAAGTGGGCAGGAATAACTAGTTGATCAATGGAGTTTGCCTTTGAGATGCTTTGGAATATTATGGTTCTTGGATTTGTAATGACCTCTGATAGCCTCAGGAATTGATCTCTTTTTAGTTCATCATATAGCCTTTTGTTGTTCTCTCCATTCTTCTCAATTAACTCCAAAAGTGTGTCCAACTCAGTATACTTCAGCTTCTCTAGAGTTTCAAAGGACAAATGCCATAAGCAATTGTCTTTGGATACCATGATTATCTCTCTTAGATGAGCTCCTTTTATTTTCCTGACTGCCACTGTAAAGTATTTGATTTCTTCATTGAGTTTGTTTATGTAGTTCAAGGTTTGACCATGTACACTGATTTTGATGGCTTTCAGAAACTCCAGGAAGGCTTTATCATGATAGATGTTTGAGTTGGCAACTTCCTGTAGCTTGGCCTCAGTGATAAAATTAGCTATGACTGGTTGAGCATTTGATGTGCCTTGAGGAGCATTGACATCCATTGTCATAGTGCCAGGATAGAATGTTGAGGTGACAGTACTCTTCTGGCCACTTCTACTGGTGACAGTAACAATAGGAAGGGTAAGAGGCTTTAGATCTTTTTCTGTGATGCCCTTTTGCTTTTGCTTGGCTAATGTTCCCCCTCTCTTTTCCAGAATGATGCTTTCTTTTTCCTTCTCCCCCTTAGGCTTGGGATCAGACAAGATGTCTTGAGCTTCACCAGGAATAGGTAGATTCATGTTTTTCATCATTGCTGTCATCATTTGCTGTTGGACTAGCAAGATATTGGAGGTGGTATTGCTTTGATCATCCAGTTTTGAATTGAGGAGCTCCAAGGAATAAGAAATCCCTTGGTTTTCAGATTTTAGCTCAGCCACCTCTCTTTCTAATCTATCAACTTTGGAGAATAGTTGCTCAGACTTGAAGTAGTTGAGAGACTGGTCCTTGATCTTGGAGAAGTCAAACTTTGTGATATTGGAAATAGGAACCTCATCCACCAGCTTGTCACCATACTGATTCCTCCACATTACAGAAAGCATGGAGTTGGAATTGATATTGGATTGCACCTGAGTCTCTAGCTTGGTAGACAGCTTCTTTAGATTATCAGTGACCAAAGCAAGGGTGCAATCCATCTTGGTGACATTCTGAGCAGTCTTTTGCACTTCTTTAAGGATGCCATTTACCTTGGGAAAATCAGAAAGATAGGAGTTCTTGAGCTTTGCCAAAGATTGGTCTGTTTCTTCTTTGATGGTTGAGATTTCTAACTGAAGACCATTCCCAAGATAGTGCAGAGCCTTGAGCTGAATTTTATATACCTCATTGATTGTATCATAGACTTTTGCAGGAGAAAGATTTTTGGCATTGGACCCCAATGAGGTAAGGTATTCTTCCCTGAGAAAAGCTAGAGCATCTTTGAGCTTCATAGACCTTTTGGCATCCAACCAGGCATCTACATTGCCATCCTGTTGAGCCTCATCAACTATCTTCTCATTCCGTGCCTCAACATTCTCCTTGTGACATAAGAGAATTGCCTCATAATCCTTATTTGGGAGGCCATCTGTTAGGAAATGTTGAGCAATCTTTGAGAACTCATCAATCTGTGCCACATGTAAGCTTTGAAGGGCTTCTTCCGTCAATTGAGTGGGCACAGATGATGATCCTGAAGGCCTGTCATGTTACACAGACCCCAGCCATTGAGACATAGTGGCCTGAGCCAAGTTAGAGCTAGTGCTAGGCACTTCTGTCACAGATGAGGGTTCTGCAACAGGGATGAAAGTGGTTTGAGTCTCCTCCAGCCTTGGAATATATGTAGAGTATGATGTTGTCTCCATTTAAATGGGATGAGTTACAACATCATCTCTATTTTCCTGTGAAGGCATTTCCAGATCCCTGAGGATTGGAGAAGTTGTCACAGAGTCTCCAGTAAAAACTGGTGAATCCTCTATGTTTTTGTTGGTGTCATTAGAATATGCCCCATCATGCATTTGCTGACCAACAAAATGGGGGGCCTGGGTGGTGGCACAGTGTCAAGCACCATGTCACTTGAGAGGGGCTTATTCACAGAGTTAAAGAGTGAATGATCAAATGTAGGAATGTCATGAGAATGACTTTCCTTTAGAGAAGAAATATGTGCATTTATAGATTCTAAAAGAGAAGTGGGGTTGAGATCTGATTTTGGCAACTCCCCCTGAGAAATAGGAGGAGTTTCAACATTGATGTGCTCTCCACTCTGTGTAGGTGTACATTTTGTAGAACTTACCTTCTCCCCCTTTTTGACATCAGCATTTGATAATAAATTCAAAATTAAGGCAATAGAGGTTTGAATATCAGTTACCTTAGAATCAAGAGAATCAATTCTGCTATTAATGGAGGTTTGTTCAGTAATGACTGACTTGACTTGGGATTCCACTATTCTTAGTTGAAGAGAAGTAGGCACCTTTGTGAAGTTTTGAGAAATATCAGTCCTTACTAATTCTGTAGCAGCCTTGACAGAATCAATTTCATGTTTGAGGCCTTTGGATAAAAGAGTAGTTGCCTTCAAATGATTCTTCAAATCTTGATTCTCAATCAATTTCACTGCATCACCGGCATGATCCAAAGCATAAGGAAAGCTAACAGATTCAGAAGATCTGTACCATGAATTGTTCCATTCATATTGTCTAAGTGCCTCAGCAGGAGAAATTTCAGAAGGAACAGAAAAATCTTGTCTGAGATCTTTTCCAGTAGTAGCCTTGTCAGCCATGAATGTGCTTGATGAACCAAAATTGGTTCCAAGACTAGCTTTGATTGCTGTAGCAAGCTGATCCTTCTCTTCATTATTATCATCACTGTCATCACTATCATCAGCATCAGAATCATCAGGAACATTAGGATCAGGAATTGAAATACCTTTTAATTTATCCTGTGATTCTGTGATAGTATCTGTCATTGGTCTAGAGCTAAGTGAAAGTGTTTGTCCTAAATCCAATCATGTATGATGAGTTAGGAAGAACTTTCTTGTATTCTTATTTGATTTCATTAATGTTAACAAAAGACTTGTTTTGTTTTTATTACGGGCTTTATCTATTTAAAGTGTATTAAATAAGATGTTCCATAGTTTAGAGTAAAGCTTCTAGAATTATAATGAGATTATAATAGTGAGATATAAAAGATTATAACTCTAGACTTAAACAGTTCCTGATCATAGGATAACTAATCGGAAGTTGGTGAATCCGCAAAGATTGGTACATACTATGCTTGCTCCCGTCAGGAGGATATGTCTGTTCTCATAGGCATTTGTGTGGTGACACTATAGCTAGTATGTAGGTGCTTGTTAAGGAATAAGTTCACTGAACATGACTCGATAAGTTGAACAGCTAATGGAGTTTACTCAAGTATCAATAGTTATTCACTGAGTGATAGTTGTACAAGTGTCCTTAGACTTGAGACCGTTGGAGTTATCTTGTATATAATGAACTATGCTTTGGATTAGTCCTTAGTCTCAAGGACATCCATTAGGTCTATTCTGGGCATAGAGATTTGTGTATGGAGATAGTTAACGTCAATAGAGGATCTACCCCTTCCAGTATAGGAAGAGAATATCCTATGTTATTCTTAGTATGCGAGTTCTGGAATCTCTGGCCAGAGTGTATGAAATTAGAAAGGAGTTTCTAATTTGCATTAATATGAACTTAGCATTATGAATAAGAAATCATATGATTAAATTTGACAAGGTCTGACACGAGATCCATGCCTTATATTTAATCGGGATATTGTAGGGTATAAGGAATTGATTGTACTGAAACTAGTCACTGACAGGTTCTTGGTATTCTAAGCAGTGAATTCATATTATCCGGATAGTCGCGATATGTTGAGAAGCATCACTCACGATGTAGAATAAATATAATTAATCAGTTAATTATATTTAATGAATTATTAGAATTCATATAAATAATAAATAAAAGTTTATTATTATTTATTTCTACTACCGGCTTAATATTGAACCTACAGGGTCACACCATAAAAGATTAATTTATTGATGAAGGTATTTTGAGAGAGCAAGTTATTTTCTAAATAGTTTAGAAAAGGAAATAATGATTAAAATAGTTTTAATTATTATTAAAGTATTTTATAAGATAAAGTGTGGGGTTAATATATATATAAAAAGATATATTAAAAAACCCTAGGAGAGCCCTATAAATAGAATGAGATAGTTCATTCTAAAGGACTTGAGTTTTTTGTGAAAACCTAGTTGCCACCCTCTTCTTCTTCATCTCCCTCTCTCTCTCAAAAGAAGAAAAACTCCATTTTTATAAAAGCTTAGTTTTATAAAAAGCTTCATCGAAGGATTATTCTTGGTGGATACCGGTAGAGTGCTTCACACTCTGAGGAGTAACTGCTAGAATCCATTTTATAAAGCTTCGATTTTCAAGGTATGGTTACGATTCCTCCGCTCTTTCATTTTATATATTTTTCTATATGTGCGATACATGGTTTTTACGGAATAATTGTTATATCACGCTTCCGCTCATCCGTAAATTCCTTCACTAAGTGGCTGTATCAGGATTGGCTCAGCATCAGGAGCACCACTAGCGTCAGGAACAACACCGTCAGGATTTGATAAGCTTGCATCAGGATTTGATACTGATGGTTCTTGTGTAGCATGAGGTTCAGAAGCTGCTTTAAAACTTTGAGTTAAAGGTTCTTGTGTACTTCCCTCAGTGACAATGTCCTCGACCAATCTTTCATTTTTACCAGAAACCCCTTGAGCATTGTCAGGAAATTCCTCAGAAGTTGTAGTTATATGGCCTACATCTTCACATTTAGAAGATGGTTCTTGTGTGGCTGGAATGTTGATGTCTTCATTCTCCCTTTGAGAAAATGGTTCTTGTGGGACCATTCCAATAGCTATGCCTTCACCCAAACTTTGATTGAGTGATTCTTGTGGGGCAAGATCATCAATAGCTGCTGAATCACATTGAGATTCAGGTTCTTGTGGGCTTGATCCTTTCAGCTTCTTTTGTCTCTGAAAGACTAACTCCTCTGATTTTCTTTTCTTTTCCATGGGATGTGAAAACCCAAGCTTTGAAGCAGTCTCAACAACCTTCTCCCATGAAATTTCAACAATCTTTGCAGTTGGAGAGACTTTTGCTGGAGAGTCTGAGATAGAGACAATTTTTGGTTGTGCATCAGGAGTACCAACATCAGGATTTGTTTGAGCATCAGGATTAGATGACTCATCAGGATTTGATGTCTGAATATCAGTATCCTTCATTTGCATTGTCAAAGGAATATGATACCGGCTCCTTGATAATTTCCTTTTCTTCTGTGGCTTTGATGAAGGTGCCAAAGCTTCAGTAGCAGTATTAGCAACTTCCTTGATTATCTTAAACTTGGAGAATATGGGCATGTCATCCTCAGAATCAGTTTCATCTCTTAAAACCAACTTTCTCTTTACAGAAACAACCTCCTCAACCCTATCAGCTTTCTTTACCAGGACCCCTCGTACACCCCATTGTTTCTTCTTTTTAGTGAGTGGTGTAGAGGAGAAATCCTTTGATCCTGATTGCCTTCCAGACACATCAGATCTAGCTGATTTCTTTGATTTTATAACTAAAGTCTTTTAAGAGACAATAGAGGTGGCTGTTGACTGTTTGGACTGTTTGGGAGGCATGCTTGGATCAGGAACAAGGTGTGATTGGCCTTGTCCCATAGCATTAGAAATTAAACAATAACAAGTAGGCATTTTCTCATGCAAGAAAAGCCTGACCTCATCAGGAATAAAGGCATTGCCTAATAAACCATTTGCCTTATCACAATTGACTAAGGACTTCAAGTTGTTCTCTGTAATTCTACAAATAGGTAGAACCACATCATCCTCAAAAGTAACACCAGGACATAAGTGATTGAATATTAATTGGAAAAATCTAATAAAACAGACATAGCCTAATTTATCAGCTTTTCTATCACTTCAAGCTTTCAACACAAAACTACCATAATCAAAAACTTTAGAGTAGATAAGAGAGTACCCAATCTTGAATGATCCTGATGGTAGAGCATCAAAATTAGATGTCTTATTCAGGAAGCATCTGCTGATGGTGTCAAAGAAATAATTCCACTCCCTTTTGAGCTTTGTCCTGAAGAGGCTTCCATACCTCTTTACCTCACCATTGTATCCCAATTTTGTGACAAACTCAAAAATGATAGAGTCTGAAATATTATCAAGAACTTGGTCACCCAGAATCGACAAATGCAGTGCCTCTTCAACAATAGCAGGCGTGACATGATGAGTTACTCCATTGCATTCAAACTGCATCAAAACAGTTTCTGTAGAGCTTTTACCGAAAACAACTGTGTTCCAGACCTGCATCACAGACTTAAGAGAAACAGTCGCAGGCTCTGTTAAAGCATACTTCAATGGGCTTGAAGTAAGAAAATCCTGGATTATATGGAACTCAGTAGGCAATTCCTGGTGGTCTAGAATAACTACAAAATTATTAGTGGAAAAAGTAACACCACTAATCACAGTCTGTTTATTCATGAATGCCATTCTTTTTCTGTATGAAAACTTGTGAATTAAGATTTGAAAAAGCTAGGGTTCGTAAGCACAGAGAGAAAGAAGAAGATGAAAAACTGATGATTAGAGAGTAATGTAGAATTTAGAAAATCAAATGTATTTTGTTAAAACAAAATATTACTCTCAATTACAGGTGTCATGCCGTGATTTGTGCAATAATTATTAATGGACAAGATTACGTGTGAAATTAAACGTAACTGCACCGCGATTGATGTGTATCTATGTGTATGTATCTATTAGTGTAACACACACGCGCATACAGTTGTCCAACTAAAGTTCAAACATTTCTCATTAGATACTGACGGGAAAATAGCCACAAATTAAGAAATGAAATACTGACCTGTACATCAGGATTGACCAGTTGACTTCTTGTCAGGATTTTGTCCTATCAGGATTTGATCAGAATTACATCCCTTTCTGAATGACCATCAGGATTTGACAGTCATCAGGATTTCCTCTCTGTAGCTTTCCTCAGAAATTCTCAAAATTCATCATTCCAAGTTCATTCACCAACTTATTGAAAGTAGCTTCAGGTAGTGGCTTGGTGAATATATCAGCTAGTTGTTGATCAATAGGAACAAAATGAAGTTCAATTGTTCCTTCCAGAACCTGTTCTCTTATGAAGTGATATCTAATACTGATGTGTTTAATAAGAGAATGTTGAACTGGATTTCCTGTCATTGCAATAGCACTTTGGTTATCACAATAAATAGGGATTTTTGAATATGACAGGCCATAATCTAACAACTGATTTCTCATCCATATCATCTGAGCACAGCAACTTCCTGCAACAATGTACTCAGCTTCTGCAGTTGAATTAGAAATTGACTTTTGCTTTTTACTGAACCAAGAGACTAATCTTCCACCCAAAAACTGACAGCTTCCTGAAGTACTTTTTCTGTCTATTTTGCATCCTGCATAATCAGCATCTGAATAACCACACAAACCAAAATCTGATTCCCTTGCATACCAAATGCCAAGCGAAGGAGTGCCTTTGAGATATCTAAAGATTCTTTTAACTGCAATCAGATGAGATTCCCTAGGTTTTGCTTGAAACACACAAACAGGTTACAAACATGATATCTGGTCTACTTGCAGTGAGATACAATAAAGAGCCAATCATTCCTCTGTAGTGAGTTACATCTACATCAGTACCTTGATCAGGATCAAGTTTGGTAGCTGTAGCTATGGGAGTACTAGCAATAGCACAATCTTGCATGTTAAACCTTTTCCGCAAATTCTTTGTATATTTTGACTGATTGATAAAGATGCCATCATCAGTCTGTTTAACTTGAAGACCAAGAAAGTAACTCATTTCTCCCATCATGGTCATTTGATATCTTGACTGCATAAGCTTAGAAAACTTTTCACACAGCTTATTGTTTGTTGACCCAAAAATGATATCATCAACATAAATCTGAACTAAAAAGAAAATCCTTACCATGATTCAAATAGAACAAAGTTTTGTCAATAGTACCTCTTTTGAATCCACTTTCCAGTAAGAATTGAGCTAGGGTTTCATACCAGGCTCTTGGAACTTGCTTTAGTACATAAAGTGCTTTATCCAATCTGTAGACATGATTTGGATATTTAGGATCAATGAAACCAGGAGGTTGTTCAACATAAACTTCTTCATCCAGTTCACCATTTAAGAAAACACTTTTCACATCCATCTGGAAAACCTTGAATTTCTTATGAGCTGCATATGCCAGAAAGATCCCGATGGCCTCTAGTCTTGCAACAGGAGCAAAAGTTTCATCATAATCAATTCCTTCTTGTTGAGAATACCCCTTTCCAACTAGTCTTGCTTTGTTTCTGATAATTACACCATCTGAATCAGTCTTATTTTTGAAAATCTATTTTGTACCAACAATTGACCTATTCTTTGGTCTTGGCACCAGTTTCCAGACTTCATTCCTTTCAAATTCATTCAATTTTTCTTGCATTGCAGTAACCCAATCAGCATCTTTAAGTGCATCTTCAACTTTCTTTGGCTCCTCCTTGTAAAGAAAGTTGTGATATAGACATTCATTTTGTGTTGCACTTCTTGTCTGAACACCTGCATCAGGATCTCCAATTATCAAATCAGGAGTATGACTTGCAGTCCATTTCCTTGCTGGTGGTAAGTCATTCCTTGATGTAGATGCTCCCCCTGGATTGGTGTTATCTTGATTGAAAGAAATTGCTTCAGAAGAAGCTCCCCCTGAATTGTTGCTATCTCTTCCTGATGGGTTATCAGGATTGTCACTTGAATCAGTATCTGAAGAATTTTGTCCTGATGATTGAGTTGACTCTGAATTTGTAGTAGATTGTTGTTGCTCCCCCTCAACATTAGCACTACTAGATGTATCACTATTATTTTCATCATAAGTATTAGCACCATCAGAATTTGGTGCTTCATCAGGATTTGGAGCATCATCAGTATTTGATGAGTCATCAGAATTTGGTGACCCATCAGTATCTGATGAATTGTCAGAATCTGATTCATTTTCTTCAGGTTCCTTGGTAGCTTCATTTTCAAAAACCAATCTATCATGTGAGTCTTCATTCAATCCAATTATCTTCTTATCATCAAAAGATACGTGTATTGACTCAATGACAGTTCTTGTTCTCAAGTTAAAAACTCTGAAAGCTCTTAAGGCAGGATATCCAATGAAAATTCCTTCATCAGCCTTAGTTTCAAATTTTCCTAGCTGTTCAGGATGAGT
Organism: Heracleum sosnowskyi; assembly: GCA_030848705.1. Lineage (NCBI taxonomy): Eukaryota > Viridiplantae > Streptophyta > Magnoliopsida > Apiales > Apiaceae > Heracleum > Heracleum sosnowskyi. Next base: position 93,953,192 of record CM061241.1, read on the forward strand.
TCTGAGAACAAAACATTTACAGCCAAACACATGCAGATGCTTCAAACTTGGTTTCTTCTCCTTGAGCATTTGATATGGAGTTACACCATGTCTTTTTATCAATGTGAGATTCTGAGTATAGCATGTTGTATTGACTGCTTCTGCCCAGAAATATGTAGGCAATTTAGCTTCTTCCAACATAGTTCTGCCAGCTTCAATAAGAGTTCTATTTTTCCTTTCTACTACTCCATTTTGTTGAGGTGTGCCAGGAGCAGAGAATTGTTGAAGAATTCCTTTGTATTTGCAAAACTCTTCCATCTTTGAATTCTTGAATTCAGTACCATTATCACTCCTCAGTATCTTGACTTTGTACTTTGTGGTTGTCTCAATCATTCTCACATGATCCAACAGTATTTCAGGAGTTTCATCTTTTCTATGCAGAAAATACACCCAGGTGAATCTAGAGTATTCATCAACAATTACAAGAGTGTATCTTTTCTTACTGATGGACATAATGTTGACTGGTCCAAATAGATCAAGATGCAGCATGTGATATGGTTCTTCAATAGAGGATTCTGATTTACTCTTGAATGATGTCCTTCTTTGTTTAGCCTTTTGACAAGCATCACAGAGTCCATCAGGAGTATACAAAGCTTTAGGTAATCCTCTCACTAAATCTTTCTTAACCAACTCATTGATATTGCTGAAGTTGAGATGAGAAAGCTTCTTATGCCAATTCCAACTTTCATCTACTGATGCTTTACTGATGAGACAAGTAGGGGAGCCATCAGTATTTGAGAGAATGTTGGCTTCATAAATGTTACCATGTCTGTAGCCAGTCAATGCTGTCTTTCCTGTCTCTTTGCTTACTACTTCACAATGTGTGGAATAGAAGTTGACATGATAACCTCTGTCAGTGATTTGACTAATACTCAACAGGTTGTGTTTTAGTCCCTTCACTAGAGCTACTTTTTCAATGATGACATTGCCAATGATTATATTTCTATATCCCAAAGTTTGTCCAATGTTGCCATCTCTATAAGACACAGTTGGGCCAGCTTTTTCCTCGTATTCTGATAACAGGGCGTTGTTTCCAGTCATGTGCACAGAACATCCACTATCCATGACTAACACAATTTTCTTTTTACCCTGCAATCAGAATGTTAAAACACTAGTTAGAATGTTTAGTAACCCACACTTGTTGGGTTCCTTTTCCATGCATTTTATTAATTTTAGCAGCAGAAGACTTTCTGATTTTAGCAGTCCTGACAGGATTTACTCCATCAGGATTTGCTTTGTCAGTATCAGTATTAACAAAAGCATGCTTCACTTTGACATTCTTAAGGCTACCAGAATTTGCACTATTTTTAAACTTAGGTAATGGATGATAAAAGTTATAGTACAAATCATGGTACTCTTCACATGTATAAATAGAATGCCATTTACAACCACAATGAAAACAGGAATTCTGTGATTTATAAAATACTGATCTATTCCTAACATCAGACCTAGGAATTTTAGTAACCTTCTTTTTACTCTTTCTGCAATCAATAACAAGATGATCAGATTTACCACAGTTAAAGCAGCATTTTCTAGGTGCATTTGGGATAAACCTATAGTTATTCTCTTTGTTAATCCCAACTTTACCATTCCTGTTTCTCTTGACAGTTGGTAGTTTTTGTTTACCAGTTATATTACTAACTTTTTCTCTAAGTTGTTTCTGAGACAATAAACCTACATTTTTCTCTTCTATTTTCTTGACAGGTTTAGACTTCACATAAGGAACTGAGTTTTCAGAAGTAGATCCCTTTTCAAAAGTAGAATTGGGATCATTACCAAATACAAATTTAACTGGCTTAATATTTGATTTGGTTTTGTCTATAACATGTCTATAGGTCATTGGACTTACTGTCTCATCTATAAAACAACCTTCTTTTTCAATTTCTTATCCTCATCTGACATATAACCTAGACACTCTTTCCAATTCTTAGAAGTATTTATTTCATAAAATTTTCTTCCAGAATCTGTCCAGGTTCTGATTTTCTCTTTAGCATCCTCAAGATCTTTTTCAAGGGTAGTACATTTAAGTTTCATCTCTAAAAACATGTGCTTAACATTGTCACATTCTATCTATACTTTTTGCTTATGAGAAAATTCAGCTTCTAAATACTCATTCCTTTTTCTAAGTTCAGACATCTCAGATAAGATCCTAGTATTCTCAGCAGTTTGACTTCTAAAGCTAATATGCAATGACTTTAGAAAACGTCTTAACTCAGAAGCATTATCAGTACCAAAATCAAAGACAGTATTTAGTACCTTATCATCAGGAATAGCAGTATCATCAGTATTTGCCATTAGGGCATAGTTGACCACCTCAGTATCTGATTCTGAAGAAGAGTCCATCCAATCCTTGCTTGAAGTAATGAGAGCTTTAGTCTTCTTGCACTCAGTTGCAAAGTGCCCCATTCTATTACACTTGTAGCATCTAACTTTTGATTTGTCAAATTTGCCACTTTTGCTGTCCTTTTTATTGTACTTGTCTTTGTCAACATTGAAGGTCTTTTTCTGGAAGTTGCCTTGTCTTCTAGCCTTCCTGAACTTCATCTTCTTGAAGCCTCTAACTATCATAGCAACCATCTCTTCCATGTCTGAGTCAGAAGAATCATCATCAGTATTGGCATCAGGATTGCCATCAGTATCTGATGATGAGTCATCAGGATCTGACTCAACTATTCTTGATTTCCTCCTAGAGACCTCCACAGCTTTTCCTTTTGATTTAGCCTCTACATTCAAGGCAATAGACTTTGCCTTGTTGCTTCTCTTATTCTTTCTTTGTTGAACCTCAAGATCATAGGTTCTCAGCATCCCATAGACTTCATCAAGAGACACAGTATTTAGATTATACTGATGTCTAATGATTGATGTTTGTGTATCCCATTCTTCTGGTAAGGCTCTCAGAAACTTGGTATTAGAATCTTCAGATACATACTCTTTGCCTACTAGTGATAGATTATTTAAGAGTGTTAGAAATCTATCATACAAGTCAGTAAGGCTCTCATCGGGTCTAGCATCAAATTGTTCATACTCTTGAATCAGTAGAGCCCTTCTGTTCTTCTTGACAGATGCAGATCCTTGGCATTGAGTTTCTAAAGTATCCCAAATTTCTTTTGCAGATTTGCATGCAATCACCCTGTTAGACATGACAACATCAAGGCTGTTGTGAAGGATATTCTTTATCTTTGCATCTCTAAGAACGTCAGCTTTCTCTTCAGGAGTCCATTCACTTTTTACCTTGACCACGTAGTGTTCAGGTACAGTATCTGTTTGTGGAACTATTCTCTTAGGAATATATGGTCCATCACGTATCCTATCCAAATAGTCAGGATCCATAGCCTCTAGATACATCAGCATCTTTACCTTCCATGTTGGATATTCAGTTTTCTTCAGAATGGGAATCTTCATGCTTTCATACTTGGTTGTCGACATCTTAGATCGTATCTGATTCAAATTTAAATCAGTTTGCTTTGATACCAATTGTTGCCCAGTAAATAACAATTGTAGAAGGGGGTTGAATACAATTGTATAAGATTCTCGACTTAATAATTTATGTATCACAAATATGAAAGAATAATAACAGCTTTATTAAATCTGATATAAAACTGTTACAAACTCTCTCAAGAAATTCTTATGTTCTTGAGGGCTTCAAGGTTACAAAAATACTCGTGTGTGTGATCGATATAAATCGAAACCTAAACTGTGTTTATATACTACATAGTTTCTCTATCAATTACATGATAAGTCCTAATCAATTACAAAGATTGAAACCTATCCTAAATTGATAACTTCATTACTATAAATAAGGAACTGACAAAATAAACTTTCTTATTTAACTAGACTCCAAATATAACTCTAAGTAGAAATCCTGATCAGCTTCCAGTCCTGATGATCAATCCTGATCCCAATCCTGATGTAGATCTTGATGACAATCCTGATACTGACGCTTTAGCAAATACTGATGACCATACAATACTGATGAAGTCAGCAATCCTGATTAGTTGAGTCTAGATCCTGACAATCATTGAATCCTGATCTAACAGAATTGATCAAAGGTTGAATTATAAAATCTGTTTGCTTAAGGATCAACTTTGATTAAATAATCAAGAAGCCCTAATTGTTCAACTAACAGACTAGTTAGCTCTTTGAGCCACACAAAAACTGTTTCATCTTTTTTTTGCATGAACTCACTGAAGAAACATCAGAAGAAAACTTGAAGGAATTTGAAAGAAATTGACAATCTATCAAGTTAAGGTTTTTGCAGCTTCTGATGGTCTCTATGAGGATGTTGTAATAATTAACGGGAAAGCTGGAAATCTTGGACTTTAGGAGAATAAACCTTCAATGGAGAAGGCTCTTAATAGTTCATCATTGATAAAGGGAAGGTAATCATCTTATCTTTATCAAACTCTCACTTGCTAAAATCTATATCATTTTTCTTTTCCTTTTCAAAAACTGAGATGAGAACTGATTGGAATGACCCCCAAGTTCTCTACCCCCTATCAGTTACACCCTAAATGTGATAAACAACTCATAACCCCCTCTACAGTTTCTCAACAAACTGTAGTTGCAAAATTCTAGCAAATCTTAACCAGTGGGGAGTGAGAAATGAGATATGTGAGGGTGAGGGCAGTGGTGAACATCAAGAAACCACTAGAAGAAAGGTGAAGGTGAGATTACCAGCCAAACTGCCTTATGTCTTCTCAAAAAGGCATAATGGTCAAAGAAAAAAGGATTAGCTCTTTTCTGGCTGTAGTCTCCCAAAAGACTATGATCATTGAAAAATGCTCTGATCCAGGAGCACTAGTGAGGGATTGGGACACTGTGTGCATAATGTGGATTATTATCATTTCTGTCTCTTGTAGTAGAAAGAAAATATATGCACAGGCACAGGGGGAGCACACACTATTCTTAAATCCAGTTTGATGCATCTTCTTCAAATGTGAGGATGCAGTCCCCAGTCCATTTCATCTCATTAAGTGATAATTGCAGCATTTAACTCATCTGTACTTGATTCTCCATTTTCTGAACTCTTGGAGAAGCTCCATTCACCTAGTGATCATTCTCTTTCAGAGAATTCGTTGGATCACTAGTCTCTTTTTGATGATCTTGATGTAAGCATTGTGCCATTAAATGTCACATTCAATCTTCACAGAACTTACATCAATTTCTACTTCACAAGCCCATTCTTCAAAATCCTCTACGGATATCCTTCATCTGTAGAAATGTGTCTTTCAATCTACGGATAAGCCTAACCAGCGATTATTCGTAGACCAACAATATTGATTTCCATGATTCTTTCTTGAAAAATCATTCGGCTCATTCTGACTGAGTATCAAGGAATTCAATATAGTTGAGACATCTATAGGTTTGTGGGAAGGGAGTTAGTGGAGTGGCTGGCTTGAGACCAGACAAAAGGAGAGGGAGAGAATGAGAGGCATGCTAATTCTTCCAGCATGGCAAAAGGAGATTTTTTTTTGAGTACCCCTTTAGTAAGGGAAGGTGAGTTGTGTGAAGTAAGCCAGGATGAGATCCTGATGCAAGAATAGAGAGATTCCTGAGAGAAATCTTTCGATCCTTGAAGTGTTGGATTCTTGTACCCAGATATCTTATTCAGTAACTAAGATTATGCCTCTTCTATCCTAATTGCTGATAACAAAAAGGAGGAGAAGTTAGAGAGAAGATAGGTTGTTCTCAGGGGGAGTTAGAAGGAGATCTCAGACTTCAGAATTTCTCTACTCTTGATTACAATCTATTGGAACCCCTTAGAAGAAGGTATAGACTAAGTTACAGGAAAGTATATGGAATCTGACAGCTTCAAGTTGTTATTTTTGTCTTGCAGCATCATCAAATTCTGTCCATTATTAATCTCTATCTGAGGATCACTGAGAACATTGAAGGGTTTTGTTATCATCAACTTAAGGATTTATGCCAGTTCTAACAGTCATAAATAGGGGGAGATTGTTAGGTTTGACCCATTTGGAATGATGATAACAAAATGCTCAAGACAAGAATTTGATCTTGACACTGAAGCTGATTGTCAGAAAGCTAGTTCACAGAAGCTGATAAATCAGGAAGCTAACTAGAAGGCATTTTATCTATCCAAGGTCTAAAAGCCACATCAAATGATTGGATGATATTCTGTCATCAAGTTAGGAAGCAATTCAGAAGCAAGCCAACGGACATCTAATCAAGCACCAAGTGTTTTTGTGGTAAGTCTGCCTAATCAACTCAGTAATGGTGATTCAATAAAGATGACAAGATGTTTTATCTAAAGATGAAGCTAAGTGTATCCATTCTACGGATCAAGCTATGAAATCTTATTTCATCTAGGGATACAAGCTGAAAACATCATATGCCATCAACGGATAGAAGCTGAGGACATCTTATCTCATCAACGGATAGAAGCTAGGAACATTTTATCTCATCTACGGATAAAAGCTAAAGACATCACTTTTAAGGACAAAAGCTGAACGAAGTCGATCTACAGATACGACTGAGGATGTCATGTTTTATCTATGGATGCGGTTAAGGAGGTCATGGTCTATCTATGGATGCAGTCAAGAGTGTCATGTCTCATCTATGGATACAGTTATATAATATTACTTCTACGGATATTCTGATATTACCTTTCTACGGATAATTGATGTAAAATGGTAGTCTACGGATATGGAATTAATACGCCTACTGATGTACATCTCATTCAGCATGGAAAACAAATCTATGTAACAGAATCTTTTGAAGGTTTCCTTTATTTAGCAGGTTGAATGGAGGACAGTCTCAGAGATCATCATTACACACCCGTGACTAAAAGATGTTGGATAACGATGCAAAAGATGTATGGAATATGGAGTCAAAATTGTAAATATTCGAAGGCTCAAATTCCTACAAGTGAAATGTGAAGTCATCTATTGTCTTTTATATCTCGATGGATAAATAAGAGTTAAGGCAGCTACCTAGAAGTTTAACTTCTAACTGGACACAAAGGAAAAGCTTGACAAACATGAAGACCTATTTGCATACTACATGTTCACTTATCTCAGCTGATAGTGACTTGACAGTTTGGTAACCAAGGAGAGGTCTCTTTCATGCAGATGTCACATGGGCTTGGAAGCTAGGTCAAATGCATGGACTTAGTAATTTTTGAAGAGAGCAACACACTCAATCAGAAAGCACCATTTGGGAATATACAAGTTTATCTGTGATGCCAGCCAAGGCATTTCCCGAATAGGATAGTTTCTGAGACGAGCATGTGATCAAGCAGAACCAAAATGTAATATTTTATTATGTTGTAGGTTTTGTTTGTAACACACAGTCGATGTATATAAGACTGTGTGGAGTAGCATAGAAAAAATGTAGAGAGAGCACAAAGCTGAATGTAAAAACACTTAGGCTCTCTTCCATCATCTGTGTAAGCAGCTGGAGTTTGTTGAAAAACAAAACTAGAGAATTTTTCAATATACATCTCAGGTGGGCTTTTTTCGAGAAACCCACCTGAAAAGTTTAAAAAGTCTGCTTGTCTCCTCCATTTCTTTTTAACTCGAAGAATTCATTTATGTTCATGGCTTGTCTCAATTCTTAGTTAATTTACCAACACATATATTCATACTGTAAAAAGTTTGAAAAAGATTTGTAAAATTAACTAGATTGTATTCAACCCCCCCCCCCCCCCCTTCTACAATCTAGGTTGCATTGTTCTGGGAATAACAATGGATTTATTAAAGTGACAGAGATTTCAGGAGTGTGACAGCAAAGGTACAGGTTACAGTGGTTAATTGAAGGGATTTAAAGAGAAGAGAATCATAGCTTTTAAAGTCAAAGATGAAGAACAACCATTGAAGTTAGTCGCTCATGAACCAGACAGTACATCGAGTGTCAACAACAATTAGTGGAAGTTAGTCATTAATTAAAGTAGTTCTCAGGACTATTTATTTGAATAAGAAATTAGTTTTTATTCTCCTTTAATTATCTATTTTATCTAATTAATTTAACTAAATAAATTAATTCTTTTCAGAATTAATTTATTTGGTAAATTAATTAAGTAGGTAATTAATTTAGAATTAATTCTAATATTCAAAATTCCGAAAGACTAAAAGTAAATTCAGAAAGACTATCTTGGTAGTCTTGCCGATAGTTCTACTGAATTAACTTAGAAATTCAGAAAGTATTTCCTATATTAACTAAGTCTTACCGATAGTCTTTATGACTATATGATAGTCTTTTTAATATTAGAAATAGTCTTTCTGCTTTAGTTAATAGTCTTTCTACTTTAAACAAGATTGCACGTGCAGATTAATCCATTGTCAAGTGGATTAGTTTATAACAGAAAATCAAGACAGAAGATCAAGGACTTAACATATCATCTTCAAAGAAACTTTCTGTCAAGAACTAAAAACCTTCCGTGGAGAATTTATTTGATCAATAAATTATTTCTAGTTTATATTGTTAAATCTAAACCACTAGAAATCATTTGTTTGTATTGTATTGACTATCTAGCGGATCTTTATGTTGGGGTCCACCCCGAATTCCTAAATAAGTTAAGAATCCTATTATGAGCAATATTCTAATTTGTGATAATTGAGGAAAGTCTTATTCTGGTAGAGATACGAATTGAGGGAAGATTTCTATCCAAGATAAGAAAAGATGGTATACAAATAGAATTAGAAAGATATTAGGATTAGACAATTTGTGGTACCTATAAATATAGATATTTGTAGGGGTTTTGAAATATTGCAAAAGTTAGAGAGTTGTGTGCGATACACAAGAGAGAGCTTTTGTAATCAAGGTGAGGTGATTGTATTCAAGAGCGTTGAGTGAGGGAGCGACTCCAATCTTGTAATACATTCATAGTGGATTTGTGGTTTTACCCTCCCTTGAGGGGTTTCCACGTTAAATTGTTGTGTTCTTTACTTTCGTGTTTGTTATTGTGTTTGATTAACGCCGATCTATTGTGGATGTGATCCTAACAAACTAGTATCAGAGCTTGGTTTCGAGAAGTAGATCCGGCGTTAAAGAGAAGGCAATCACGAAGTAATTACGAAAATTCGCAGGAATTTTCTGGTCTGCGCAGCTGTTGAAGAATTGACGATTGTGAGGTTATCCGTGGTCGGATCATCCTGATTTTCGGACAGTAGATGCGTTAAATCAATATCTAAAATCTGAACGGTGGAGATCGGATTTTGGGTTTGGGAGGGTGTGACTTCTGGTGTCCGAAGTTGACTGTTTGCGCGTGGATAGTTGGTCGTGAGTTGATCTTTTCTTGGCTTAACGGAAGATCTTGGTGAAGAATAAATCAGAATGGGTGATGGACTCTGCTGCTTCTATGCATATATGTAGGGATCGAGCGTTGTTTGAGACTTTATGCACTGATGAAAGTCTTTGTAATATTGTTGCGGGGAATGATGAGAAGCTGAAGGTTCAAGGAGTTGGAAATGTTCGTCTTAAACTCCATGATGGTACGATCAAGAAAGCTCTCAATGTGAGATATGTACCAGATGCATCAAAGAATGTGTTATCTTTGAGTGTGTTGGCATCACGTGGGTACAGATTTTTTGGACGAGGGCGAAGTTGCAAGGTGTATAAAGGAAGAAACTTGATTCTACAAGGGATGATGCATAAGAAGAACATCTATTGTTTAGATGGTGAAGCAACAACGACGAAGACCGAGAAAAAGGTGAAATTCTCGGAATCGGTTGAGGTATTAGGGAATTCGAGCCATGGGAGGATTTGTTGGGGTCCGCCCCAAATTCCTAAATAAGTTAAGAATCCTATTATGAGCAATTTTCTAATTTGTGATAATTGAGGAAAGTCTTATTCTGGTAGAGATAAGAATTGAGGGAAGATTTTTATCCAAGATAAGAAAAGATGGTAATTGTCACAAATAGAATTAGAAAGATATTAGGATTAGACAATTTGTGGTACCTATAAATATAGATATTTGTAGGGGTTTTGAAGTATTGCAAAAGTTAGAGAGTTGTGTGCGATACACAAGAGAGAGCTTTTGTAATCAAGGTGAGGTGATTGTATTCAAGGGCGTTGAGTGGGGGAGCGACTCCAATCTTGTAATACATTCATAGTGGATTTGTGGTTTTACCCTCCCTTGAGGGGTTTCCACGTTAAATTGTTTTGTTCTTTACTTTCGTATTTGTTAGTGTGTTTGATTAACGTTGATCTATAGTGGATGTGATCCCAACACTTTATCCCTAGAACGAATCTCGAACTATCGTTTATAATTATATCTTTTTATTACAAAAATAGATAAATTCATGTCGAATTTATTCTAGATTTGTTTTAATTAGTTTGAGATTTAATCCTGTAATCAGTACCAAAAATTGTAACACCTTTCAAGTTTAATATAAGTTATATTTAACTTGAATCCTGTTTCATTTAATTCCGCATAATTTGTTCATCAATTGTTTAATCTTTAAACGAACAAATTCGATAAAACGGTATAGTTTGTATTCAACCTCCCTTCTACAAACTTATCGGGACCTAACAATCACAAGTGGATTTTTAAGGTTGAATATGAAATATTTTATTGTTAAAATAATTACTTGGTTTATGAGTTAGTTTTTAACGAGGTTGGATTAAGGTTTTAGGAAGTTACATGATTATTAAAATTGTAGAATATGTATTGTTAGTGAATGTCATAATAATAATCAAAGTAATCACTAGAGCCTATATAGATTTTTATATAAATAATCCCGCATGATTAGTAAATTTACAAATATGTTACAGTTAATAATAAACTTAAATTTTGTAATCAGAAGAGGCTCCGGAGCATGGAAGTACTGTTAGTGTTGTCCAGAGTTTGCAAAAAAGAAACATTGATGTTTTTCCATTAAATATATAAAGAGAACAACAATTAAATAATAAATTATATTTTATAATTTAAATTGGGGGCGGACAGTTTAGCGGATCATTTGCAAATTTTGTTAGTATCCTTAGTTGCTATTTTCGAGGTACAGATTTCTCTTCCTTTTTATTCAGCGCTAATCAAGTTAGAACTAAGTATATTTATTTCGTTCAGTTCTCATATATGTTTGTTTCATCATTATCTGTTTGGACTCTTTAAAAAAATATTTTAAAATTGTTTTGATTAATTTTTCCGGTTTTCTAAAAAGAAGCATCTTAAATATTCTTTTAAATTATTTGAGCATCTCTATCTCACTTCTGTTCCAAAATATTATAAATATGTTTTAGTTCGATTCCGAAATATTTAATTCTTTTCTGGTTCTATTTCAGAATATTTGAATATCCATCCTAGTGATTTTAGAAATTATTTATTTTACATTTCTGTTAAAAAATATTAGAAATAATTGCATCAAGTAATTTTTAAAATTGTGCAAAATTATTTTATTTGGACCTTTAGTGATATAAGGTATACCGAGTTAACCAGAAGTAAGTGTACTACAACCATGTAATTGCGGCAGCAGTGGCATGAAACTTCCGTGACACTGTGATTGGTCACGGCGTATCCTTCTGATAGCTCTTGGGAGGATCTTTTGCGCATCTTGATATTTGTTTCAGGATACGTGGGTGCACCCAGAGTTTGATTTGATTTGTGATTTGATTTTTGCGGTGACGATGTATATGTCGTACACATTATCCGGTTTGTTGCATACATTACGGTTCCCTATGATATTTGTGTCTGTATCTATTCTGATATCGGTACGAAATATCTTACCCTTTTCGTTTCTTCAGCCATGCTTATTTTTTAAAATAACTATTTTATCCTAAATTATCCAATATGTTTATCTATTTTTCTATTTTATAAACTATTTCCAAATCCGTACTGGGCATTTGGCTCATGCCGTATTTCTTTTTCTGGAAGGTGCTTAGGGGGATATGGGATTGTGTGAAGGAGAGCTACCCTCTATTTTATTGATTAAGATTATGGAATTCTAGAATTATTTAGATTGTTTAATTACTATTTTATAGATTTTAGTGCTCTGTATTCAAGTTTATGGTTTTATAAGTAGCCCCTTGTTTAATAATTGATGAGGGTGTTACAAAGATGGTATCAGAGCTATAGAGACGTTAAGATGGGTATAGTATTTTAAAATTTCATTCAATTTGTTCATTTGACAAATATTTTAAGTTTATAATTTTTTTAAACCACTTTAACTCATCTCTTAATTGTAAAATTTATTCATACATATATCTAACATTGTGGATTTTTTTTACATATACGTGAAACTCTTCTGTTATGTGATTATGGTTCCACTCAGTATATCATTTCGTTGTCATCAGTTCGGTACCTTTGAGTTTTGTGTTTGTTGTGAGTCATCGTACATCTTTAGAGACCCACACATAAATGTTCCTATTTTTAAGTATCGAGAGTGTTAGATAAGTTTAAGATTATGTTGCTTTTGATGATGATGCAAGATCTATCAATCATCCTAGTTCATTGTAGTGTGGTGGAGTATAATTCGTGAAACAGTTGATTTCGAAGGAAAACAAATGATCTTTGAATATGCGAATATACATGAATGTGTTTAATAAGAACATTAACTTATAGAGGCTTGAAAGTTTTGTTAGCTTTATAAGGGAGGAAGTTTTAGGTAAGGATTGTATTAACTTTAGATTATACGCAAGGATAAGATGGCATCAGCTTAGATTGTGATTCTGTAGACTGTCTCAAGGCTTAAGTCTTGACTCGTGAGTTGTGGGTTGAATTCGTATAGATAGTTTTAAGTATTCTGATTTTGAATTTGTAATACTATGTTCATGTAATTGTTAGATATATATGATAATAAATTATCTTGTTATCATGTAATTTGTAATACTAACATTTTCTTGTTATTTATTTTTGCATGTTATTTTAAACTAGCTTTATAACCCGTGCAAGACACGGGTATGATCTAAATTCACATTTTGCTGAATTTTTTACATGTTTAAGAAATAAATTATTTGTCATTTTAGATTATTTCTTTCTTTTGATTTCTAATAGAACTCTTTTTTCATAAAAATGTAAAATAGAAGAATTTTGAAGTTTTGAATTTTGCAATAGTCGTGATTGAGTGTGAACGTTCATTGGTTTGGAAGAGATACTTAATGGATTACGAAGAAGTTGAGTTGATTTGTATCAGTTGCCTTAATTTTATATGTTGCGTCTGTAATATATATGCTACCAGCTGTCTCTTCATTAATACCATCAACTACGTGAGAGTCAACTACATGCACTGTTCAGAGCGTATGTTTTTTTGATTTTGATGTAAATAAGGTGTAACGTAGAACCAAAGTATATACACGACAAGACTATATAGATGTTGATGGGCATGAACACATGACCACACGCTTAATCCGATAATCACAGTTACAAACGGTGAATCCAAATTGTAAAATTAGACAATGTCTTAAAATTTGTTTTTGAGTCCTATATATTGTGAATATAATTCTAATTAGGGAGATAATTTTGGTAATTACTGTCCTTTGACTATATTGGTTGCATGTTACTTTTCGTTTCAAGCGACCTTTTATTTTTTTCTTGAACTCGCCTCATCATTAAGAGTAGGAACTAACGCTTTATATTTTATGAAAGTTTTTATCGTCTTCTGTAAGTGTGATAAATGAGTTATTCGAATGTTGACAAAACTATGTGTTGTCATCAGTTAATTTGTTTAAGTGTTATAATGTAAGTAAATATTCGTTTTTATCTGTTTATGCACACATTGAAACCCATTTTTGTTATAAATTTAATATTAAAAGTTTGATAGACGATGCATTCGAAACTAAAAATCCGAGATGATCGATAATTTTTTAATATTTCGGATTTAACAATATAGTTATATATACACACACACATGTATGTATTAACATATTAATTTTGAAATATTATTAAGTAATGATGAGTTAGATATAATTATAGATATTAATTATCCAATCATTTAACTATTAGTAGAAATGTAATTATAAACTACTACTATATTAAATAATAATGGAGTACTGAATATGGAGGTATTAATGAATTAGATGTAATTAATATATGCTTTAAATACAGAATTATTATTATGTAATATATAGGGGTAATTTGGTAATTTCAATATGAATAAATTGTCTCAAGAAATCCTCTACTTGCTCTATTATATATATAATAGATTTTGAATACATTTTTACTTCTTTCGTGCGCATGAGTCATTATTAGATTCTGAATTATACAACATAAAAAGGTCTATTATGCACCTTTGTCTGATTAATTGAATTAAGCAAATTTCAAGTATTTTGGGATATTAATCATTAGTCCTTCATTTTTCTTATTTGTGATTTTCGCATACTCATAAATGTTTTAAAAGTATATTTTTAAGATTATGGCATATTCACATTATTTTGATACTTGTTGCCTCAATTTCTTTTAAAATATTAATAATATATATTCGCAATTTTATGCAAACTATGCCTAAAGCACTCATGTCCCAATATTTTATAATTTAATTATTTTATTTTGGGGACGCTCAAAATAAATAATTAAATAAAATGATATTATTAATTTTAGGGACGCCTGAGATTAATAATTCAGTAAAGGAATACAAGTGCTATGTATCGTATTTTTTTTTAGTTTGGCAAGTTTCAAATTATTTGGAATTATCTATATAATATCTTATATATTGCACGATATCTAACGACCAACATTTGGTATCCCAATAAGTTTTAAAAATCATAGGTGTTTTTTTAATTTTTTTTAATTTTTTTAATTTTATTTTATTTTGCTGGTATCAAGATAGTATGAAAGACCAATAACCTAGATTAACTTAGCTTAATATGCCTTATCAGTTGAATTTATTTCTTCCTTTGTAGTTGGACAATTATTTTATTTAATATTTTACTTGTCTGTATCTAATAAAATGTTGAAGTGTTATAATTTAACAAGTTCAATAAGACTTGAATGTTTGGATTAATTGTTATAATCTATATTATTTGCACGTTATTTTTAATATTCAATTTTGTGCTTTAGAATATAAATTTTTTAAGACTACCACTTTGTGTTTTTCTTGTATAGTTGTTTTATATTAGACACTTGTGCTTTTTACTCAAATAGTTTATACGTGATATTTTGGTGACAAAAAAAAAATTATTATGTATTTTGATTTACTTAATTTCTTTAAAACAACCTTTTGATAAGACAATCTTAGTTGTCAAATTACTACCATAGAATTTCAATACTTAGGAAGCAATTTGTAAAATCAATATGCATGTTTGTTCGAGTTATTGGAATATCATCAAATTTTTAATTCCGAGGATGAAAATTTTATAATATGTTGATGGTTTTAAGTGATTTAAATATTATTTTATAGTTTTCTTTTAAAAAGAAATATTATTTTATATTTCAGTTATATTGTATGATAATTTAATTTGTTTCAATTCGGATTAAAAATGTTGCATATGTTTTGTTATAGTTGGCTCAGCTAATTCGTAGGGGAAAAAATTCGAGCGGGAGCGAGAGGAATAGGAGAAAGAACAAGAAGACTATAGATGTTCGATAATATTAGTCATGTGCAAATGAAATTATATTTTGTAATTATGTGATATGCCTAATTGATGCACTTAATTATTTTGTAATTATAAGTTGTAAGCATTCATATTAAGTTCATGACGGTGTATTTTTACTATGAATCAAGTTATTTGATATTTCATAGAGTATTACAAGAAAATTTATATAATTGATGTGTGCAATGTGCCTGATTAATTTAAATCACATAAGGCTAGATGGCTGCCAATTTAATTAAAATGGTATAATTTTAACATGGGTATTTTTTTGAAATCTTTCAAAAAATTCAAGAATGGAATATATAGAACGTACTTCTTTATTTTTTGTACAAACCCGAAAATAAGCATCATTATGTATTTAATTATATTTTTTATATTATTGTTAAGATGCTAATTTATTTAAAATTAGTGTGTTACATTATAAGAGTACATTGGATACATGTAATTACAAGTCTGTTTCGTTTGATTTACTCTCGCCTAACTCATACAGCGGATGTGCAAATAAATAATTTTACACTTATTTACATTCGTCAACTAATAATTGTTTATTTGTATAATTCATTTAATTAGCAGTGATTAAAGTTATTATTTTTATTTCACTAGCTCTGAACTCGGTGATCGTGCTTATTTAGTAAGGTTTGAGCTATCTTAGTTGTCCAAGCTACTTTGATTGTAAATTTTTCTTAATATTTTGTAGGCATTAGTTCATACAGTTGTTATAATATATTTGTTTTTTTGATAATTGTGATCATTTTGTAATTTACGTGTAACTATTAAACCCGTGACTTAGAGTTAGGGGTAATAGTCTTTGTTTAAAAATGTAGAGGCACTATTTGAGATATTTGTGATATTTAAGGTCAAAAAGTTATGCATATTAATATAGAAACATGGTTAGATTTGAACTCGTAGTTTTGTGTTATATCATTTTACGGGTTTTAAATATTTCGGTATAACAGGAAATTGGAGTTAGGAAAAGCGTAAAATATTTTGTTAAGATTTTGTGGTGAACCCACTAGGATTATACAACCACCTAGAAATAAGATATAGAGCCGAGAGTATTTAAAAAAAAAAAATTATTCATTTTAGTTTTGCATTTTAGTATCGTTTGATTCCGGGGACGGAATCCTTTTTAAGGGGGTATATATGTAATATACAGGAATTTTAAATAAAATTTAGATAATTTAGATGATGATGATGATGATGATGATGATGATGATAATAATAATAATAATAATAATATAATATAAAAAAATTGAAGTGCATTAATTTGAAGTGCATTAGAATTAATTAGATTAGTTTTGATATGAGTAATTAATTATTGTTTATAACAAATTTTGATAAGAAAGAGAATTGTAGTTTAAATAAATAGTTTGATTAAAAATTAGGTAACAAATAAAATATGTATTCATACGGGGAGGAGTTAAAAACACATGCACTAGAAAAAAAACCATAAAACAACTCTAAAAGTCTACATCGAGCCGCGAAGAGAGAACATGAGAAAACCTGAAGAAGGCCGAAGAAGGATAAAAATTTGATTGGACAGTAATTATTTTGTTTAATGTCATGTACCAGAATTCATAAATTAATTTTTATATGATTCGTATACAACTAGATGAGCGGGGTAAATTATAGTAGTAGTGTTGTACGATTTATGTGTGGATATCCCTTCAAATCACAGTTACATTATGTTGTTTCAGTTTAACTAATTAGACTTAGATGAATTGAGTTTGTAATGAATCACCATGCATATAATTACAATATTAAATATTAAATTAGTGGCTTGGTTCTCATAGTGACCGTGAGGTTTCGGAAGCCAAGTACCCATGTTATGATAATGGCCTGATTTTCATCGTAGTTTGATTGATCTAAGTGATTCTAATTGATATGTTTTAATGTTTAATTTGTGTAATTGGCCAATATCATAGATTATTTGTATGCAATGATGGTAATAGATCGAGAGATAATGTACTCATTAGAGGCACACATACAATTAGCCGAATGAATGTGAATGCGAGAGCATCATTGGAATTCTGAGAATGTTGATACTCGAGAGAGATTAACACATACTCAATTTCATTATTTTTCGACTTTATTTGGGAGCGAGGTCGTTGGAATCGACCTCGTTTTCCCATATGTTTTCGACCTCGATCGTACGATTTCGATTTAATGTCTTTTAGACCTTAAATCTTTGATTTTGCCTTGGCTATATTTCAAATTTCATTCTTTTCTTGGGCCTTAACTACCCCAATTTTTAATTGGACTTAAATTATTCCAGCCTTGGGCCTTATTGGGCCTTTATTGTTTGGGCTTCGAATTTTCCTGAGACCCAAATTATTTGAGTTTTAATCTCTATAATCCATAAATGGATTTGTGGGCCTTAACTGGCTATAGACGGTTGCCCTTTCTTAACCGGTTGGGTTTCCAGTCACTAGGCGATTCCTGGCGAGATTTTCTGTTGAATCTCATCGTTTTCTGGGTTTCTTACTTGAAGTTTTGAAGAATTCTTTGAAGATTCCGGGCTTTCTTTGAAGATTCTAGGTTTAAAATGGCTGATCGCGCTTCCCAACGTCTATGATAATGCACTAGGATTTCATAGAAGTTATACCGGTCTTTTTCGAGACTTGGGGTCTTTTTATCCCTTACCTGGGACTTACTACCCTTTTTTGAGGATTTTAATATACACTAGTGTTTCACGAGTATCGTCTTGGTGTAAAGTGTGGAGCGACCTACACATTTACGACGATTTTGCCTTATTCGAGGCTAACTTGACATTTGCATAAGCCTTTTATGTCTTATACCATCTTGTTTTGGCTTCAAGCCTTTCATTGAGCATATCGAATGATGGGGTTTGGACTGAATGTCTTAGGTTTCTGGGGTTTCAACCCTTCATTTGCTTTCTAGGAAGCTCATGATTTCATCGAACCTTATTTCTATTTGTCCTAGTAGTGAGTCCAATCAGGACACACTTTAAACATAATAGACTTTTAAATTTGAGGCATGCCAAGTCCTTGGCACCTCATACCCTTCGAGGGTTTCTAGCTTGTACGGGCCTCGACCAAATACGTTCTTGACGCGATATGGTCCTTCCCAATTTGGGGCCAGCTTGCCCTTTTGTCCAACTCCGGATGCCTCAATCTTTCGAAGAACCAAGTCTCCTTGTCGAAAGAACCTTTCTTTAACCCTTAGGTTGTAATAGAAAGATGCTCGTTTCTGATGCTGAACTATCTTGGCATTTGCCTCATCTCTAACTTCATCAATCAAATCTAAGGCCAGCCTCAAGCCTTCCTCATTTGTTTCTGGCTCATAAGCCTCAACTCTTGGAGATGTGTGAGTAATCTCCACTGGAACCACTGCCTCTGCCCCATATGCCAACAGGAAGGGGGTAGCTCCAGTGGTGACTTTACAAGTAGTACGATATGCCCATAGTATGGGGAGCAATTCGTCTACCCAAGTGTTTCTGGAGCGTTCAACTCTTTTCTTTAGTCCATCTAGGATAATTCGATTTGCAACCTCAGCTTGCCCATTTGCTTGAGGATGGGCAACAGAAGTGAAGCGCAACTTGATATCATTCTCATCACAATATTTCTTGAACTCATCATTTTTAAACTGAGTTCCATTGTCCGTAACCAGGACTCGTGGAATTCCATACCTGCATATCACATTTTCCCAGAAGAAATGCATCACTTGCTTGGTGGTTATCTTGGCTAATGGTTTAGCCTCAATCCACTTGGTGAAGTAGTCGATTGATACTATCAAGAACTTTCTTTGAGCACTTGCCATTGGAAATGGCCCAAGTATATCCATTCCCCACATGGCAAAGGGGATTGGTGAGTTTATGGATGTCAACATCTCTGGTGGTTGCCTAACCACTGGTGCATGTTTCTGGCACCGTTCACATTTCTTCACATAGCTTTTAGCATCAGCAAGTATGCTTGGCCAATAGAAACCTAGACGGGTGACTTTATAAGCAAGGGCTCTGCCCCCCAAGTGTTGCCCACAAATTCCTTCATGTACCTCCTTCAGGGCCAATTCTGCCTCTTGAGGTCTTAAACATTTCAGATATGGAATGATGAAAGACTTCTTATATAGGATTCCCTCAATCAGGGTATACCTTAGTGCTCTGACGTATAGCTTTCGTGCTTCTGAAGTGTCGTTGGGTAACCACCCGGTTTCCAGATGAGCCTTGATGGGATCTATCCAACAACTAGCAACATCAATGGGTGCTACCAACTTTCCGTTGATGCTTGGGGTCCTCAGGACTTGGAAGTATACACTCTCGGCATAGTTTTCAATTTCGGAAGAAGCAAATTTAGACAAGGCATCAGCCTTCATGTTTTCTTCCCTTGGAATGTGCTCTACATAGCATTCGTCGAACTGAGTCATGATGGCCTTGACAAGTTTCAAGTACTTGGCCGTGACTTCATCTCTGGCCTCAAATTCCCCATTTACTTGGGAAACCACTAGCCTCGAATCTCCACATACTTTCAGAGTTTTGAGCCTCAAGGCTCCAGCCAGCCCTAAACCAGCTATCAGAGCTTCATATTCAGCTTCGTTGTTTGTCGTTGGGAAGTCCAGTTTTAGTGCGTACTCTATGAGGAATCCATCAGGACTTTGTAGCACTAAACCGGCTCCACTTAATTTTGTTTTTGATGCTCCATCAAAATAGAGCACCCAACATTCTTTGGAGATTATGTCTTCAGTTTCCTTGTCTTCTATTGTTACTTCCTGCCCCCCGACTTCTTGGTTGTCAATGGTACATTCAACCATGAAGTCAGCGAGTGCTTGAGCTTTTATGGCCGTTCGAGGCTTATACTTGATGTCGAATTCGCCCAATTCAATGGCCCATTTGATCAATCTTCCACTAACTTGAGGGTTATGCAAGATGTTTCTTAGAGGTTGATCAGTCAAGACCTCTATCTTGTGAGCCTGGAAGTACGGGCGTAGCTTTCTTGAGGCCATTATCAAGGCCAAGGCAAACTTCTCAATCGTTGAGTAGTTTATTTCTGCCCCATGTAGAATCTTACTCACATAGTAGACGGGCTTCTTCACTTTCAATTCTTCCTTTATCAAAACAGCTCCCAGGGCAGTGTTGGATACTGCCAAGTATAGATAAAGAACCTCCCCTGGTTTTGGTTTGGCCAATAGTGGTGGCTCAGCCATGTATTTCTTCAGGGCCTCAAAGGCCTCTTGGATTTCAGTTGTCCATTCAAAAAATTTCACTTTCTTGAGTGCTTTAAAGAAGGGTAAACACTTCTCTCCTGACTTGGAGATGAATCTTCCCAATGCTGCCACTCTTCCCGTTAATTTCTGGACATCTTTGACAGTCCGTGGTGGCTCCATGTCTAGAATTGCTTTGATTTTGTCGGGATTGGCCTCGATTCCTCTCTTGGAAACCATCAGGCCTAAAAACTTTCCCGAGCCTACACCAAAGGCACACTTAGTTGTATTCAACATCATCTTGTGGTGCCTTAGCACTTCAAATGCCTCTCGGAGGTGCTTAATGTGATCGGCCTTATCGAGGCTCTTGACTAACATGTCATCTACGTAGACCTCCATGGTTTTCCCAATTAGGTGTCCAAAAATTTTGTTCACCAATCTTTGGTATGTTGCCCCTGCATTCTTAAGTCCAAATTCCATGACTAAGAAGCAGAAAACACCAAAGTCAGTGATGAATGATACTTTTGCGATGTCATCCTCATGCATCTTGATTTGATTGTATCCACTGAAGCCATCCATGAAGCTAAGCATCACGTGTCCAGCTGTAACATCTATTAGTGCATCAATCCTTGGTAAGGGAAAACAATCCTTAGGACATGCATCATTCAAGTCAGTGAAGTCGACGCACATCCTCCATTTTCCGTTAGCCTTTTTGACCATCATGGGGTTAGCCAACCACTCAGGGAATTGGATTTCCTCAATGAACCCAGCTTCCAAAAGTTTATTAACTTCCTGTTTAATGGCTTCAAGCCTCTCTGGAGCAAAATTCCTCTTTTTCTGTTTCACCGTCTTCCTTTCAGGATCCACATTCAGTTTGTGAGTTATCAATTGGGGATCAATCCCTGGCATGTCGGCCGTTGTCCAAGCAAAAACGTCATTTTTTCCTTGAAGAAAAGACGTGAGTTTGCTCTTCAATGGTTCGGACAGTAATGCCCCAATATAAGTCACCTTCTCTGGTTCTCCTGGGACTAGGGGAATTGGGACCAAGTCCTCAGCTGGTTTCCCCCTTTTGTCCTCGTTGTCGCTGACATTCATGTCTTCAATTAGGAGAACTTGCCCCCCGGTTCCATCAGGCCTTAACGCGGATACATAACAACTTCTAGCCATCTTTTGGTCTCCTCGTTCTTCACCAATCCCATTCCTCGTTGGGAACTTGATTTTTAGATGATAAGATGAGGCAACAGCCTTGAACGCATGAAGACCAGTCCTTCCCAGGATTACATTGTAGGTTGAAGTCGCTTTTATAATTATGAAGTTCAACATCTGAGTAGACGTATTCATCCCTTGCCCCATGGTCATTGGGAGTTGGATAGTGCCTTCCACTTTTGATTCCACCCCGTTGAATCCGTATATAGGCATATTTGAGGGTGTTAGCTGAGAATCGGTGTAACCCATCTTGATAAAAGCATCGTGGAACAAGATATCCACTGAAGCTCCATTGTCGACCAGGACTCTCTTTGTTTCGGAGTTACCTATCACATGTACTATGACAAGAGGATCATCATGGGGGAACTTTACCCCTTCCAAGTCTGAATCGTCAAAACCTATTGACACTTCTGTTCTGGCACGCTTCGGTGCTTCTCCAACCACAGTCATTACCTCTCGGGCATAAGCCTTTCTTGAGTTTCGGGAGGACCCAGCAGCGGTTGGTCCTCCGAATATCATGTTGATAACTGGCCCTCGGGGCTTAGGGTTACGATCTTGGTCGTTGTCCCTTCTGTCGTAATCCTTCCTTTCATAGTTTCCTCTTTGACTCCTTTGATTTCCATCCTTGGTGAATTTGCTGAGTTTTCCTCTTCGTATCAGGAACTCAATCTCATCTTTCAATTGCCTACAATCATCGGTGTCATGACCGACTTCTTTGTGGAACCGACAAAACTGATTTTGGTTCCGTTTGGACAAATCAGCCCTCATTGGCTTTGGTCATTTGATATCTTCTTCCTTGGCTATCTCCATCAGAATTTGACTTCTGGGAGTATTCAATCTTGCATATTATGTGAATTTTGGCCCAAAATTGTTTCTCTTGGGGGGAGAATCGGAGTTCTTTGACGTTCTGGGGAACTTTTCCTTGACGTCGTATTCCTGAGTTTCTTTTCTTTTCTTTGAGTTTCCACTACCGCCAGCAGTGGGTTCATATTTTCTCATGCTTTCTTCGGCCTTGATATACTTTCCGGCTCTATCTTGGAGCTTCAGCATGCTCTCGGGTGGATGTTTAGCTAACGACCTTTTGAAGTGGTCATCAGTAGTTCCTTGTTGCAGGGCTATCATATCCACTTTGTCCTCTAAGTCTGGGACTTTCAAAGCTTCTCGAGTGAATCGATTGATGTAGTCCCTTAAGGCTTCATTCTTTCCTTGCTGGATTGCCATGAGGGATGCAGAGCTTTTCTCGTGCACTCTCCCACTTACGAATTGGTTGATAAACGCCTTGCTCAATTCCTTGAAGGACCCAATAGAATTGGGAGGTAAGCGGCTATACCAACGTTGTGCCATGCCTGCCAAGGTTTGGGGAAACGCCCTACACTTGACCGCATCGTTGGTCGGCTGCAACAGCAGTGCGTTGGAGAAGGTTCTCACATGGTTAGCGGGATCTCCCGTTCCATCATAAGCCTTGATCGTCGGCATCTTGAATTTTCTAGAGATGTTGGCTTTCATGATGTCTTGAGTGAAGGGTGGTGTTGGATCATCAGGATCTCCTAGGGGCAACAAATCAGTAGGATCACCCCTTGGGGCCTCAGCCCTACTGCTTCTCCTTGGTGTTGGGTCGAGGTTGATCATCAGGACTCTTCCTTGATTTTGTGTCCTTGTGGCATCCTCTTCTGCCAATAAATTTTTGAGCCTTGCAGCCTCGGCTTCAAGGGACGCAAGTTTTTCCTTAGTAGTTTCTCGATTGGTTTGGGAGGAACGTCTCCTTCTTGGGGCAACATCCCTCTCATCTCCTGTTGATTAATTCTCATCCTCGGTGTAGGGACCTGAGTAGTCTTGAAAAGGGGTTCGCTGATTTTGGGGTCCCAGACCTTGAATATATGGGGGCACATAGGCCTCGTGATAGATGGGGTTGGCACCACTACTGCCCATCGGGGGTCGAGGTGGCATACCATAAGTTGGCATACCGAGATTTTGGGTAGTATATTGGGGGAGATCCGTGGTGTGAAGTTGGAGACCACGTGGTGCGTTTGCAAGCAATGGAGTGGTTATGATTGGTTGCTGGAGAGTGGTCTCTGGTGGATCTCGTCCATGAACAACCATTTGTAGGGGATTTGTCCCTTCAACAGTAATCGGGACTTCCGGTCCTTGAGTGGTGGTGATGGGGGCATCTGCCCCTTCAGTGCCAGTGATTGGAGGTGGTTGGCTCCCCTGAGTTTCTGTTGCAGAAGTAAGAGGAAGTCCATCAGAAGTTTGAGGACCTCGAGTTGTTCTTCGTGTGTTTGCCATGGTTGATGTTGTCTTCCCACAGACGGCGCCAAATGTTGTGGAATAAAATCTGAGCTTACGAATTTAATGCGAGGGTTTAATGAGCTTCGAGCTTTTATGGCTGCACTTGTGTTTTGAGATTAAATCGGTCCTCACAAGATGCCTACGTATCTCAATTCGTTATTGAGAATCAAGCCAAAGACGTAGTTCTTGGTGTTGCCCTCGGGGCTATGGTGGCAGGGGCACACCAAGGACGTAGTGACTTGTATGTCCTTATTCGAGGATGAAGTCTAAAACGTAGTTCTAGGGGTGCTTTCGTGGCTTGTTGCGCCTTCGAGGCGTTGTGACGTATGGAGCTGTGCCAAAACGTAGTAGATGACGTATGGAGCTGTGCTCAAAACGTGACGTATGGAGCTGTGTCCAAAGCGTAGTTCTGATTGTAGGATCAGGGTCCTTATATAGGCGTCTGGAGCCTAGTATTTATGGTATGTTTAGGAGTCTTAGCGAATAAGTCTCCTTTTTGATATTGGATAAACATTGTATTTCTTGCTGGAGAATTCGTTTCCTTGTTGATAAAGGCTATGACTCATTAATTGCCTTTAATTGGGATTCCGGATCCTTCTTTGATGAATTTACCATATTTTGGACTCTTTTTATGAGCTGTATATTTTCCCTATTCATTAATTACAAAATTAATGAATAATTATGGTGTCGGGCCTTAAATATCGGCCTTTCCATTGCCTTGTCAATTATATTTATATAATTACTTTTCTGACCATATCAACAATTAAATAATAAATTATATTTTGTAATTTAAATTGGGGGCGAACAGTTTAGCGGATCATTTGCAAATTTTGTTAGTATCCTTAGTTACGATTTTTGAGGTACAGATTTCTCTTCCTTTTTATTCAGCGCTACTCAAGTTAGAACTAGCTATATTTATTTCGTTCAGTTCTCATATATGTTTGTTTCATCATTATCCGTTTGGACTCTTTAAAAAATATATTTTAAAAACTGTTTTGATTAATTTTTCCGGTTTTCTAAAAAGAGGCAATTTAAATATATCCGAGTTCTGTTCCAAAATATTATATATATATATATATATATATATATATGTGTGTGTGTGTGTGTGTGTTTTAGTTCGATTCCGAAATATTTAAATTTGTTCCGGTTCTATTTCAGAATATTTGAATATTTGTCCTGGTGATTTTAGAAATTATTTATTTTACATTTCTGTTAAAAAATATTTGAAATAATTGCATCAAGTAATTTTTAAAATTGTGCAAAATTATTTTATTTGGACCTTTATTGATACAGGGTATACTGAGTTAACCAGCTGTAGGGGTACTACAACCTTGTCATTGCGGCACCAGTGACATGACACTTCCGTGACACTGTGATTGGTCATGGCGTATCCTTCTGATAGCTCTTGGGAGGAGCTTTTGCGCATTTTGATATTTTTTCAGGATACATGGGTGTACCCAGAGTTTGATTTGATTTGTGATTTGATTTTTGCGATGACGATGTATATGTCGTACACGTTATCCGGTTTGTTGCATACATTATGGTACCCTATGATGTATGTGTCTGTATTTGTTCTGTTATGATATCGGTATGAAATATCTTACCATTTTCGTTGCTTCAGCCATGCTTATTTTTTAAAATAACTATTTTATTATAAACTGTCAAATATATTTATCTATTTTTCTATTTTATAAACTATTTCCAAATCCGTACTGGGCGTTTGGCTCCTACCGTATATTTTTTCTGGCAGGTGCTTATGGGGATCTTGGATTGTGTGAAGGAGAGCTACCCGCTATTTTATTGATTAAGATTATGGAATTCTAGAATTGTTTAGATTGTTTAATTACTATTTTATTGATTTTAGTGCTCTGTATTCAAGTTTATGGTTTAATAAGTAGCCCCTCATTTAATTATTGATGGGGGTGTTACAGTTAATGCTGATTATCATATGAATTTAGTAAGCAACCTTGCATAACTAAAAAATTTGAATCCTCACAAAGGGCCATACGACTTGAAAAAAGCGATTTTTTGGTACTCCTATAATTTACCTTCTTTTTTTTTCTTTTTTACATATACTTATTTTTAATATTGTTAAAATATTGTATAGTTACTATAGCATTCTTGGTCCCCAAGTTGGATACTGTACATACATTGTAGCTAGTACTAATATGCTATAGCAATACTGTAGAAAATGTAGCTACAAATTGTGAATACATGCACATATGCTACATTTATTGCTCTGAAAATTAAAAAAACAACTCTAAAAATAACATTTTCCTATATTTAACTTATTTAACTACAATAATTGATGATACATTATGTTGTAGTCTACAGGGAGCAATTATGTTATATAGAAAAATGAATTTTGATTTTGGAGTATGTGAATTCGACATTTAACAAAGAAAATAGGACAACCATACGTAGTACATAAACAATTAGCAAATTTGATTTTTTTGAAACAAAAATTCAAAATTCATCACGATAAAAAAAAATGTTAATAGTATAAATAATTTAATTTAAATTGAAATGCCCAGCATGGCGGGCATCAATACTAGTATTATATAGTTACTATAGCATTCTTGGTCCTCAAGTTGGATACTGTACATACACTGTAGCTAGTACTAATCTGCTATAGCAATACTGTAGAAAACGTAGCCACCAAGGTTGTTTGCTCTACTTAAAACGGAAACTCCTCATTGTAAATCTTAAGCTTTTCATCAATCAATACAAGAGTATTTTTGTCTTACATTGTTCTAGCTTCATCATCTAATTACACACATATTTCACATTCTGATTCACATATATATAACACACACATAGCAGGTTATATATATACTACTACACATCAGTTTTATCATGGTATCAGAGCGGTAAGCTCCTTACCTTCGTCTCCGGTAGTAATCAGTTCGGTTCCAGCTTGTTCATCTTTCCAACAACAAACCCAAACTCTCTGTGACATATAATTAGGGCTAAGCAACGATCGGATCGGTCGGTTTTTAACGATTAAACCGGACCAGACCGTATCAGGCGGTTTCATAAATTACTAGAACGAACCAGACCACTTAAAAATTGAGACCATACCTGAATTAAACGGTTTGGTTTGTTCGGTTCGATTTTAAACCTAACTAGACATTCGAAGATAAATGAACTAAAAAATTAATGATATTACTAAAATTTGATGGGTAGCTACTACACAAAAATATATTGATATAAATAATTAAAGAATAAATAACATCATTTCCGAATAAAATTGCAAAGTGCAAGATATGAGGTATAAAAAATATGTATTCTTTACTTAGGATTTTAAGATAGAAATATATTTAATAAAGTGTTAGATGTGAGATATCAATAAAATGAACAAATATATTATTTTATAATATAATAAAATGGAACGGTCTGGTTCGATCTTAACGGTCCAATTTGAATATGAAAACCGAATCGAACCATTAAATAACGATTTTTATTTATATCAAACCTAAACCAAATCAAACCGCCAAAAAACCCGTAAAATGCGGTTTGGTCGGTTCGACCCGGTCCGGTTCGGTCGATTTGGTTTTTTTTGCTCAGCCCTACATATAATCAAACATCTAGTGGGCTTTCATTTGGAACAAGATTGCAACAAGATACTGCTCTTGTTACAAGCACATCAACTCTGTCAAGATTTCGTCCCTTCCGACGAGCAAAGCGAATTATTGACTCGTTCAAACTCGACACATATTCACTGACTCAACCAAATCGACTTATCGAGTTAACTCAGTGATTTTCTCGTCTTGTTTTGGCCACCATCCGAGTCGACTCAGTATCACTCGGCTGAATCTCTCAACTCTCCTCCGAGTTCACTTCGAGTCCACCCATCGAGTTATCAAACTCGTTCGACTCAGTTATCAACACACCCATTTGCTGCTTCAAGAAGATCTCAGGCTGCCATCACTGGAGTTCTCCCCTGATTTATCAATTATTGTGTTGTTCACCTGTGCCCCGGTAACTCTAATCCCATACTTATATCAATACAAGTTATATATAATATATGTCACTGTAAATTGATACTACATATAGCTTCGTATTTGATATATCGACACTGCTGTATTTTTTATTAATTACACATTAGTACCCAGCCTTCTGCCTCCTTTTTAAATCAGTCCCTATACTTTTGGTAATTATACAACTGTCCTCATAGTTTATAGTTACTACATTCTATACCTAAACTTTGCAATGGAAAAATAAAGTAGTTCGCCAATTCAAACAATTTTGAATGGCTCCAACTATTTGGCTTGGTCTCAAGCGATGAGAAGTTTTCTCAAAGGAGAAATAATTTGGCGGTATGTAAATGGAGACTTTATTATTCCAACTAAAGAGAAAGATAAAACTGAGTCAAAGTTCAAAGATCACATTGAAGAGTGGGATGTCAAAAATCATCAAGCTATCACATATTTTAGAAACTCTTCTATTTCTAAAATCAATTTGCAGTTTGGGAATTTTTAGACTACAAAAGAAATATGGGATTTATTGGAATTTTGATATACTACAGCTGATTTGGCTCACCAATATCAAATCGTAGGTTCTCTAAGTAAGCATAAGCAAGAATCTGGTCAATCAGTAGCTGATTTTCTATTTCAAATACAAGTCATTTGGGATCAGTTGACATTATCTGAACCTAAATGGTTACATACGGAGGATGCT
This sequence comes from Heracleum sosnowskyi, assembly GCA_030848705.1. Classification (NCBI taxonomy): domain Eukaryota; kingdom Viridiplantae; phylum Streptophyta; class Magnoliopsida; order Apiales; family Apiaceae; genus Heracleum; species Heracleum sosnowskyi. The sequence continues at coordinate 93,982,043 of CM061241.1, forward strand.
GCACTTTATCACACATACCGTGATCAACAACTACTCATCCATTTTCTGATGGCTCTTACTCCAGATTTTGAACCAGTTAGAGTTGCTCTTCTTCATCGTGTTCCGCTGCCCTATCTGGAGAGTGCCTTAACCGAAATTATTTAGGAGGAAACTCGACTTGAAATTGGCAAAGTTATCCCCACGACTGATATTGTCCTAGTGCTACCTCCAGTACCTACTTCTGACAAACATTTTGGTTGTTTTGTCGTCAAAATGGGCATGTAACTAAGGATTGTGTATCTCTTCACAATCATACATGTCAACATTGTCATCAAAAGGGCCATTACTCAATTCAATTTTGCAAGAAAAAGTCATATCTCCGTCCGAACAAGTTCTCTCAATCTTCTGTTGCTGCAACCTCTGAATCTACATCAGAAACTGCACAAGCTACATCCTCAAGTGAGCTTGAAACATTGCTTCGACAGGTTTTATTCAAAGCTAGCTCTCCTTCCACTGCATTCTCTGTCACTTCAGCTACTTCTTGGTATTTTGATTCCGTATGTTGCAATCACATGACAAATGATCCACCCATATTTACCACAAAACACAGAGTTTATGCCTTCCAAATATTCAAACTATTGATGGCTCTACAATGAAAGTGTCACACATTGGAACTGTACTCACAAAAGATCTCTCTCTCTCTCTCTCTTCCTGACACATACTTTGTTCCTAATCTTTCACTTAATCTTGTTTCCATTGGCCAACTATGTGATCTCGGTCTTAACAGACTCTTGGGACATGACGTAGATGCGGAAGTTTGTTTGAGCTCACTTCCCTTCATCTTCCAACACCAATATCACCTTCCACTAATCTAGTTGGTTCTGTTTCATCTGACACTCTCGGTTAGGACATATTTCACTTTCTCGTTTGCGTAGTCTAGTTTGTAGTGGTCATCTAGGTAGTGTTCATGTTGACATTGTTGATTATGTATCATTTAAACTGGAAAAACAACATGTACTTCCATTTCCTATTCATTATGAAAAATCATCAGTGCTTTTGATCTTATTCATTCTGATATTTGGGGTCCCTCTCCAACTCCAACTATGGGGGGGGGGGGGGGTCAAGATACTTTGTGATATTTGTTGATGATTTCTCCTGATACACTTGGATATACTTTTTGAAAAATCGATCTGAATTAGGATAAACCTATAAAAATTTTCCCGCTATGATTGATACTCAATTTCAAAAGAAAATCAAACTTTTTCGTGCTGACAATGCCAAAGAATACAAAGAATCAGAACTTACAAATTTTTTGGCATCTTATGGCACTCTTGTACAAAGTTCTTGCCCTTATACATCACAACAAAATGGTCATGTCGAACGCAAAGATAGACACATTCTTGATACAATTCGAGCTCTTCTCATTTCTTATTCCTGTCCAGAATTCTTTTGGGGGGAAGTCGCACTCACTGCAGTTCATACAATAAATATGATTCCTTCTCCCGTTACCAATAAAGTGTCTCCTTACAAACAATTGTATGAAGAACCACCTTCATATGATACTCTTAGGATTTTCGGCTCTACGTGTTTTGTTCTTCTCCCTCAACATGAAAGAACAAAACTAGAGCCACGTGCCCGTCTTTGTTGTTTTATTGGTTATGGTAGTGGTCAGAAAGGATACCATTGTTGGTATCCTATCTCTCAGCGACTACAATTCTCTCGTAATGTGACATTTTGGGAACACAAAATGTTTTCATCTATGTCAGATTTTAAAATCGACAGTTCTTCTAGCATTTTTCACTTTACAGATCCTTTTGTTGATCTACATCCCAGGGATGAATATGTAGACTCTTCGACATCTTCTGACACAGTTTCAACAGATTCTCCAAATGAGCTCATACAACCATCCCCAACTACAAATGTTCCTCCTAAAAAAGTTCAGTCCGAGGATTCTGATGCTGAGCCTCATATTCTACCACCACCTTCAGCTGAACCTATTCTTCATTCTACATGGGTAAGACAACCTCCTGTTCAACTTACTGATTATCATGTTGATTCTGCTATACAATCGTTACATGAGCCTCAAACATATAGAGAGGCCAGTGCTAACCCTCTTTGGCAGAAAGCAATGGAAGAGGAACTTAATGCATTAGACAAAACTCACACTTGGGATTTGGTTACTTTGCCTCCTGGAAAAACAACAGTAAGTTGTCGATGGATTTACAAAATCAAGACAAAATCTGACGGCTCTATTGATCGGTATAAAGCTCGCCTAGTTGCCAGAGGCTTTACTCAAGAGTATGGCATTGACTATGATGAAACTTTTGCACCGATTGCTCATCTCACATTTGTTCGGAGTTTACTCACGGTTGGAGCATCCAAACATTGGGATATGTGGCAAATGGATGTTAAGAATGCTTTCCTTAATGGAGACCTACATGAGGAAGTTTACCTCAAACCTCCTCCCGGTTTCTCTCACTCTCCAAATCAACTGTTCAAGCTTAACAAGGCTCTTTATGGTCTTAAACAAGCACCACGAGCATGGTTTGAAAAATTCAGCAAAGTAGTTCAACAATTGGGATTCTCTTCTAGTCCATATGATCATGCCCTTTTTCTTCGACGATCCGAACGAGGAATTGTTTTACTTCTTTTATATGTGGATGATATGATCATTACTGGAGATGATATCACAAGTATTTCTGAACTAAAACAATTTCTCAGTCAACAATTTGAAATAAAAGAACTTGGTTCATTGAGCTACTTCTTGGGTCTTGAGGTCTCTTCTGTCCCTACTGGCTACACTCTTTCTCAAGTCAAGTATGCATCTGACCTTTTATTGAAGTCTGGAATCAGTGACACTAAGATTGCATCTACACCTCTAGAATACGAGGTTAAACTCAATGCTCATGATGGTGAACTTCTTACTAACCTTATATTGTATCGCCAGCTGGTTGGTAGTTTAATTTACCTCACTATCACTCGTCCAGATATTGCTCATGTCATTCACATTATCAGTCAGTTTATGGCAGCTCCTTGCACTCCTCACTATACAGTTGTCATTCATATATATCGTTATGTCAAAGTCACCATTTTTCATGGGCTACATTATTTATTCAACTCTTCACTTGAGTTACATGGATACTCAGATGCTGATTGGGGAGGTGATCCTACTACCCGATGTTCTACTATAGGATTCTGTTTCTTCCTTGGTGATTCTCTTATCTCTTGGCGAAGTAAGAAACAATAACTTGCTTCTAGATCAAGTGTTGAGTCAGAATATCGAGCTCTTGCAGACACTACTCAAGAATTGATTTGGTTACGTTGGCTATTCGAAGATATGAGTGTATCTCATTCTCCGTCCACTTCTATTTATTGTGACAGTAAACGTGCCAGGGACATTGCTCACAATGATGTTTTTCATGAGTGAACAAAACATATAGAGATTGACTGTCATTTCACTCATCAACAAGTTGCCAAAGGCACGGTTCATCTACATGTTGTCTCAAGTACTGATAATACTGCAGATATCTTCACAAAAGCTCTTCATCTCCGTAGTTTTCGTGAAATTGTTTCCAAACTTAAGTTGGTTTCTCAACCATCTTCAGTTTGAGGGGGGTGTTAAAATATAGTATAGTTACTGTAGCATTCTTGGTCCCTAAGTTGGATACTGTACATACACTGTAACTAGTACTAATCTACTGTAGCAATACTGTAGAAAACGTAGCCACCAAGGTTGTTTGCTCTACTTAAACAGAAACTCCTCATTGTAAATCTTAAGCTTTTCATCAGTCAATACAAGAGTATTTTTCTCTTACATTGTTCTAGCTTCATCATCTAATCACACACATATTTCACATTCTGTTTCACATATATATAACACACACATAACAGGTTATATATATACTACTATACATTAGTTTTATCAAATACATTAACTTAATTTTAAAATAATATGACATTGTAATATTTATTCTTGAGAACAATGGGCCGAGCATGGATGACTCTTATGTGTATAATATACAGTGCTTAATTACAAGAAGAGTCCAAAAGCTAGCACCATTACATTATAGTGTGTACTTTTTTTCTAAACTCAGATTTTGTTAAAGTGAGCGGCCGAATGTACGATTCTATTTCTATTCGGCGCGCTAGTTTTTTAAAACTATTCTTGTTAGATTAAGAAAGTACTACCACGGAAAAAGTTCAAGTGTATAAGTGGTGAGCAAAGCTGGAGGACCATTAACTTTATGAAACAACACATTTTTTGGGTAACCTGAAACAAAACATTTAATTGTGATAAAATAACAGGAAATTATACTTTTGCATTATATATTGAAATGAATGAACTTGAAGTTTATTATAATATCATAATTTTTAGTATAAATAATTTTTAATTATAGTACAATTTCTAACTATATTTTTGAGCCGACAAAATACTAGTACCACATAAACTAAAAACTGCAGAGACGAGATTAAGACATCATTATTTGGAAATTAAGGAGTCATATATATCATTTTGCCCATTCTACAAGTTAAATTTGGGGGTTAAATATCTTAATTTTCTTGGATTAGGAAGACCCAAGCAAAAACACAAAAACTAAGTCAAATCTTAGGGCACATTTGGTTCACTAATAGAAATCGGGATCAGAAATGGGAATGAGGGTGTTGGGAATTATGTTGATTTTTGATGATAACCAAATTAACTCAGTAAAATTTGTACAAGTAAAAATGTAGCCTTCAACGGATAACATGTGTATACAGTATCCATTGAAGTGTAGATTATCAATTGATAAGACTCTTTGTAACATGTTCCTTTAGTTTTAATATCAATTGAACGTATAAGTGTTAGGGTTGAATAAACCATGTTCACTATCAATTGATATGTAGAATAGGAAGGCTAATTGTAAATATTTGATGCCTTGTAATTTTACATAAGTGAAATGTACTTCAACATATACAATTTAGCCTTCAATGGATGCAGCCGATACACCTTCAACGGATGCAACCACATGGGTTGATGGAACAAAAAGGAGAATGGAAACCATCAATTTGGGAAACCCTGAAGAAAAAGAAGCATTCTATTGTCATCTGGTCAATAGAGATGATTGAAGAAGGATATTCAGCTAAAAGGCAAATCATTTCAAGGACCACTGGACACTTGGAGTGGAAAAACAAGCTTTTGGATTTTACCTTCTGAATATTTTATGTAGTTCAATTAGGCTTGTAAACTTAGAGTATATAACCAAGTATATCAATGTTTTTGTAAGTAAGAAATCTGTTTTTAGTTTTCTAGAGCTTAAGCAATATTCTCTTGTAAATTGCTGAAGCAAAAAAATTCTAACTGCAGTTGTATGTTTGTTCCAAACATCACGGAGATTTCTTCAAATAAAAATCTCTCAGGTGGAACAATCAATCCACCTGAATTTTTAATTATTGTGTTTTTATTTATTGCATTTTCAATTTCTTTTCTTAAGTATCTCTTGGTAATTTTTAAAAGGATTGTATTCATCCCCCCTTCTACAATCCTATGATCACATTCTTTGGGAATAACAATTGGTATCATAGCTAGCTTCTAACATACAAGAAGTTTAAAGATCAAAGACAATCAGAATAATGGGAAAGAAGGATAATGGAGTTAAGATACCAGTTCTTGACAAAGATAATTACTTTCACTGGAAAGTAAAGATGCATCTGCACTTGCTTCTATGGATGAAAGCTATGTGGATTGCATTGAGAAAGGTGCTCATGTGCCAATGAAGGTTGCTACTAGTGTCGAAGAAATTGCACAAGTTGTGGATGGATCAATTCCCAAACCTGCCTCTGAGTGGACACTTAAAGATACTGCTAAAGTTCACGAAGATAAAAAGGCCATGAATATTCTATTTAATGGTCTAGAACAGGACATGTTTGATAATGTCATTAATTGTACTTCATCTAAAGAAGTATGGGACACCATTCAAACTCTATGTGAAGGCACAAAGCAAGTAAGGGAAAACAAGATGCAACTTCTCATACAACAATATGAACACTTTCACTTCAAAAGTGGTGAATCTCTGAATGATACTTTTGGTAGATTTTAGAAATTATTAAATGGCTTGAAATTGTATGGAAGGGTGTATCAAACTAAAGACTCAAATCTCAAGTTTCTGAGATCATTTCCCAAAGAGTGGAAGCCTATGACTGTTTCTCTGAGAAACACTCAAGAGTACAAAAGTATCACTGTTGAAAGGCTTTATGGAACATTAAAGACTTATGAGCTGGAAATGGAGCAGGATGAAGAGATTGAAAAGAGTCAGAAAAAGGGTGGTTCGGTAGCACTTATGGCAAGTACAGAAGAACATGAGGATGTAAAGGAAAAAACTGCTAAAACTATACCAAGCTCAAGTGCTTGTGAAGGTAGAATTGAATCAAGAAAGGGAAAAGGCAAAATGTTTGATGAAGATGTCTACTCAAATCAGGATGAGATGGATGAGCTAGATGAGCATCTTGCTTTTCTGTTTAGAAGATTTTCAAAGCTCAAGTTCAAGAAGAACCCTGAGGCACAAAGACCATTCAGGAAAGACTTTCAACCTAACAAAACATTAGTTGAAAGGTCTAAATTCAAATGGTTTAACTGTGGAATGAGTGGTCACTTTGCCAATGAATGCAAAAAGCCAAAAACTGAGAAGAAAGACAGAAAGTTTGAACCTGTAGACTACAAAAAGAAATATTTTGAGCTTCTCAAACAAAAGGAAAGGGCATTCATTACTCAGGACTATGATTGGGCTGCTGATGGAAATGATTCTGAAGAAGACACAGAGTATGTCAATCTAGCACTCATGGCTAATTCAACTGAGAAGGAAGCTAGTTCAGCAAGAAATCAGGTAATCACTACAAATCTAACTGAGCTATCCAAAGAGGAATACAATAGTACTATTAATGAAATGTCCACTGAATTGTACCACTTGCGTGTCACTCTTAAATGACTCACCAAGGAGAACAATAGGATCAAAGATGCAAATTTGTGTTTGACTGATAGGAATGCTGTGTTAGAAACTCACTTTATTGATTTTGAAAAATTGAGAATTGATCATCAAATTGCTAAAAGTGAACTAGAAGCTACGTTAAAAAGAGAAGAAGATCTTAAAAGCCAGCTAGTGAAAGAACAAGAAGTTATTGCTAGATGGAATGATTCTAGGAATGTTGCCAATAACATTTTTAAGGTTCAAGGAATTGATACTTTTTGCAAGGAATCATTAAGCAAGGACTAAAAGAAACTAGATGTTGTGATTGAGGATCTAGGAGCTGATGATGCTTCAACGGATAGTGACCATCCGTAGAAACATACAATTAGTGTCAACAAAGAGAAACTAGAGAAACTGAACAAAAAGTATGGTCCAATCAACAAGAATTTTGTTCAGGGAGAATGTAGCAATTCCAGGAAAGTTGAGAAGGTTAATATAGGCCACTTGTCCAACAAGCAATTGAAGGAAAAGTTAGAGAACATTGAGGTTAAGGCCGAGGTTAAAAAGAAAAAGAACAGAAATGGTAAAGTGGGAATTAACAAGCACAATAATTACACCCCTGATAAGTATGCTCCTAGAAAAACATGTGTTAATTGTGGTAGTGTTAATCATTTGTCTACTAACTGCAAATCTGTCAAAAATGCAAATGTTCAAATGCCAATACCTATGTTTATGCCTGTCATGCCTAATATGTTTGCTCATAATGCTCATGCATACAATCTGTATGTTAACATGTCATTTGTTCCAAATCCATACATGTATGTATTCAATATGCCACAAATGCCATGGAACATGCTCAACTTGAGCACTATGTATGCACATCATTCACAAATGCCTACATCAAACATTTATACACCTGAGAACTTACAATGAACATGTCTCAAAGGTTAACACCAAGGGTCAAGGTTGATTTAAATCAATCTAAGATTAAGGTGCAAAATGATAAGAGAACCAAGGTGATGGCTAACAAGACAGGACCCAAGGAAACTTGGGTACCAAAATCAACTTGATTTGGTTTTGTTGTGTGCAGGGAACCAGAAGGAATCTATGGTACTTGGACAATGGCTATTGTAGACATATGATTGGAGATTCCACCCTGCTCACAGAGTTCAAGGAAAGAGCTAGCCCTAGCATTACCTTTGGAGATGACAGCAAATGATATACTAAGGGATATGGCTTGATTGCAAAAGAGAATGTCATCATTGATGAAGTAGCACTAGTTGATGCACATAAGCACAATCTACTAAGTATCAGTCAACTATGTGATAAAGGTTTTTCTGTTTCATTTTCTCCAGAAGCCTGTGTTGTCTCAAGCAAAAAGGACAACAATGTGGTGTTGACAGGCTACAGAAAAAGGAATGTGTACATAGCTGACTTCAACTCAACAAATGCAAATTCAATTACTTGTCTTTTCAGCAAAGCAAGTAAAGATGAAAGTTGGTTGTGGAATAAAAGGTTGTCATATTTGAACTTCAAGTCCATGAATGACTTGGAAAAGAAAGGTCTTTTAAGAGGTATTCCACAATTGGAATTTTCCAAGGATGGATTGTGTGATGCATGCTAGAAGGGGAAGCAAAGGAAGGCTTCTTTCAGAAGCATGACAAAGTCATCAGTTGATCAACTTCTAGACATGGATTTATTTGGGCCAGTAAATGTGATGTCAATTTCAAAGAAGAGATATTGCCTTGTGATCGTGGATAATTTCTCTAAATTTACATGGACTTACTTTTTGCACCCCAAGGATGAGGCTAGTGAAATCATAATCAATCACATCAAGGTTGCAAACAATCATCCTGAGTATAAAGCCAGAAGAATCAGGAGTGATAATGGCACTGAGCTCAAGAATTCAAGTATAAAGTTGTTTTGTGAGGAGAATGGAATTGTACATGAATTTTCTGCAGCAAGGACACCACAACAAAATGGAGTGGTAGAAAGGAAAAACAGAACACTTATTGAAGCTTCAAGAACCATGTTAGATGAATCAAGGTTACCTACCTACTTTTGGGCTGAGGCAGTTAACACTGCATGTTTCACTCAGAACATTTCCTTGATAAATCAAGCAAAAGGAATGAATTCATATCAATTTCTCAAAAAGAAGAAACCAACATTGGACTTTCTACATGTCTTTGGGTGAAAGTGTTTTGTACTAAGGAACCAAGGCGAAACTCTTGGAAAATTTGAAGCAAAGGCAGATGAGACCATTTTTGTTGGATATACAGCTGGTAAATCCTATAGAGTCTACAATCATAGAATCAACATTGTTATGAAATATGTACATGTTGTTTTTTATGATTCAAAAATTCAAGGTCTTACAGATGAGGGTTTTCATGAAACTCTCAAATTTGAGAATGAGGTTGAAGGTATAAAATGCAATGAAGAAAATGATAGAGATAATGATCATGATCAATCAAGAGTTAATGTTTCTTCAATAGATGGAATAAATGATGAAAGTGAAAGAGGGTCATTCATCAACAATGAAGCATCCGTTGAAGATAATTCTGGTGTATCTGGTGATAGGGCATCCGTTGAAAGTCATCATGATGCATCCGTTGAAAGTCATTTTGGGACATCCGTTGAAAGATCAGAAAACAGAATGACAAACTCAATTAACTCAGGGGGATTTTTTCAAGGAAACTATTCATCTCAATATGATCAGGATAATGAGGCAACTTCATCAAGATCAAACCTACCACCTCAAAGAAAATGGACTAGAGATCACCCATTTGAACTAATAATTGGTGATGCCTCTACAAAAGTTCAGACTAGAAGAGCCACTCAAGAAGAATGTTTATACATTAGCTTTCTTTCACAAGATGAACCAAAGAAAGTTGAAGATGCTCTTCTAGATCCAGATTGGGTATTAGCTATGCAAGATGAGCTAAAACAATTTGAAAGAAACAAAGTATGGAAGCTGGTGCCTAAACCTAAAAACAGAAGTTTTATAGGTACAAAATGAGTATTCAGAAACAAGATGGATGAAAATGGCATAGTTACAAGGAATAAAGCTAGATTGGTTGCTAAAGGTTATTCTCAAGAAGAAGGAATTGACTATGATGAAACATTTGCCCCTGTTGCAAGATTGGAAGCAATAAGGATATTCCTAGCCTATGCAGCTCATGCCAATTTAAGAGTCTATCAAATGGATGTCAAAACTACATTTTTGAATGGGGAACTGGAAGAGGAGGTGTATGTCAATCAACCTCCTGGTTTTGAAGATCCAAATTATCTAGAGTTTGTTTACTTCCTACTCAAAGCACTTTATGGACTGAAGCAAGCACCTAGAGCATGGTATGTGTGACGCCCTCCAAACCCGGGGTACAGATTTGAGGAGTCATCCGACCAACGGAATACTATTTAACACATGCATAATATATTTAAAGACACAAATACCCCTTGACCAAGACCGCATCCATATTATGGCAATGAACACAAGCTACTACAATCTTTTATTAATACAATACCAGTTTTATCAGAGTTATTACATCACAACCAAAGTTCAAATCTAGACATCTAATCTAGAAAAGCAAAACAACAACTACCCTGCCAATGACAATGACACGAGGGGCTCTCCTGGCTGCTGGTGAACTATCGGTCACGCTATGTCGACTCATACTCTCGCTTCACTGGAATAGGGTTAGAAAACAACAAGCAAGAGTGAGCCAAAATTGCTCAGCAAACATCAATGAATCATTTCTATCACAGTGGTAAGGATATGAATTTATGATATCAGAATCAACAATATTTAGCTAACAAATGCTTTGTATCAATAATAATGGAAGAAAAGAATTAGAATTTGGCTTATACATTTTATTCAAATCAAAGGTTGTGTTGCTGGCCAGCCACGCATCAACCCCGGACTAGCTCATGTCATAGTCCTCTACTGGATCCTAGGCCAATTTGGGCCTTAAGTTATTCTGACCATGAATATGGCCCGACCAATTACTGGTCCATTTTTAAAAACACATGCCAAATCTATAATAGGGTATAAACAATAACATGCTCAATAAGATAAACTGAATGTATAGTAATTGCAAAAGAGCTTCAACTGTTCAGTATCAAATGAAGATCGAGAAACAATCATGGAGTAATTTCAATGGTACGGTGTACTCATTCAATAAGGGAATCAATAATGGTAGTCGATAATCAATGACCGTAATCAATAGTCAAGATGGAAGTCAAATAATCAATGGTTGTCAATGATAATCAAAGGATGATAAACAATAACAATAGGTGGTAAACAATAATCAAGTGAATTGGAAATAAGGGTTTCCGATGCAGATCAAATCAAAGAATCAAGAAACTCTAAGGAAATGGAATCAGTTGTCCAAATGCGGTTAAAGGATTGATAATTTGAATTGTTCTGGGGATAACGGTATTCAAGTAATCAAGACAATAATACATTTTTATCACAAGTAAAGGCACAGATACTTGCCTGGTCTAAGCTGCTGTCGGATCAACTCTGCTCACTCTACTTTTCCCTTTCCCTTGCTCCGGGAACTCGATTTTATAATTAAACAACTCATCACAATAAGTCTAACTATTTTCGTTCTACTCTCGACACTTATTCAATCAATAATCACATTTAAACAAGTAACCGGTTACGTATCGGACGTCCGGTATAATTTACGATATTTAAAACTCAGATATTTGCCCTATTACGGGCATATACAGACTATAAAACACAACACACAATTAATATGAACCATATAGCACTTATAAACATTTTTAAAACATCATACGAAACTTATTTGAATTTTAGATAAGTCACGATTAATTTTTAAATCAAAAATCGGATTTTTAAATCCAATATAAACATTTAAATACAAATAAATCAATTAATAAAATTAATTGACACTCTTTAAATACTCAAACTATTTTTAAATAAATAAATAGGCTTGAAAATAATTAAACTGAATTTTTAATTAATTAAATCCAATTAATAATTAATTTTTAAGAATTAATTGATTAAAAGAATTAACCAATTAATTAATTAATTAATTATTAATTAAAAATAATTAAAATAATTAAGTTTAATCAATTTTCGGATTTAAAATAATAAATATAATTTATCAGAATTTTTCTGATATTAAAATATATTTTTAAAATAAAAATATGAATTTTTAAAGTTTTTAAACTATTTTCGAATTAATTTTAAAAATAAAATCCAAAAACAGTTTTCGGAAAATGAATTAGGGTTTTGAAGATTGAAACCGGGTCGAAAAATCGGGTAAACGGGTCGGGAAGAACAATTCCGGGTCACCAAGAACAACCCACCGGATTCTGGGTTTTCCAGAATCCGGCCGGTCTCCGGCCGCCGGAATTCTTCGATTCCGTCCAAACATAAATCAAACCAGAGGGCTTTTGTTCGCCTTTTGAAGCCAAACAAAACCCACACATCAAAACATCTGTCTCTAGCCGGAATCGTGCCCAGAATCCGTTCAAAGAATTCTCCGGCGACGATCTCGGCCGGAAACCCGATCTACCTATTCCGTACATGAAACTCAAAGATTAATATACCAAAATGAAGCTTATAACTCACACAATAAAAGCCCTTTATCAAAAACAATGTCAGATCAATATCAAGAACGTACGAATTGAAAGAAGAAATCGGGTCAAAACCCGAAATCAAAACCCGTAAAAATTCGACTCAAACATGAAATTAAACTATGGATTCCTGCTAATTAGAACCCTAGGAACATGTTAGAAGCAACCAATTGAACGGAGAATCAACAGAATGAAAATCCCCAAATCGAATCAAGAACCCTAATTATAATTCGAAACTTGTAAAATCAATATAAAATCGAATACTTACCAGATGATGATGAGGTTGGAAGATTCTGAAACTAGATTTTTGGAGCTTTGATTTGAGTATAAGAACTTCAAATTTGGACTTCCATAACCCTTAGAACGAATTGATTGAAGATCAAGAACACAAAAATAATTTTTTGGGAATTTCGGATTTTATGAATAATTGCTGCAGATTTGCTATGAGTTATGAAGTCTGATTTGTCTTTTTATATTTCTGGAAAAATAATACCCCAAATAACATTTTTAGATCGATATTGATTCGTTAGATCGTTTAAAAACCCTAATTAGGTCAAAAACACGTTTTACGAAAAATAAGGAGTTAAAAAGGTTGATGATCATCCAAATTGATATATATCATTATATAACTAATGCTCAAGAATACTAGGGCTATAACAACTTCAATATTGATATAGAACGACAAATCTGTCCCCTTAAGCAATTAGGGTTCAGAACGATTTTTCCTTTTTCGGATCAAAAATTGAAATTTATTTGCAGAATCAAATAGGCAGGGTTAAATAGAATCCCATAAGCCTTTCGATAACGATTCGAATACAAAAGACGAAGAATTAAAAATGAATGTACGAAATTTCAACGGGGCCCTTGAATTATCAAAACGGCTCAAATTTGAAGAAAATTCCAAATGACGAAATTTTCGAAAGGGGCTTCTGACTCACCATTTAGCACATAATCACACACTAAATATCATATAATAATATTCCAATATTCCAAAATAAATATTTTAGATTAAATATATCATTTAATCAAATAATAAAATTCACGGATATTACATCCTTCCCTCCTTAATAGGATTCTGTCCTCAGAATCAGATCAAGGAAACAACTGGGGATACTTCCCTAACATTTCACTCTCTAACTCCCAGGTAGACTCTTCTATTTTAGGATTCCTCCACAAAACTCTCACTAACGCTACTGTCTTATTCCTTAGTACTTTCTCCTTACGATCCAATATCTGAATCGGTCGTTCTACATATGATAAATCTGCCTGGACCTCTATGGGTTCATACTCTATTACATGATTCGAATCTGGTCGATACCTCTTAAGCATAGATACATGAAATACATTATGAACGTGCTGCATATGCGGTGGCAATGCCAACTCGTAAGCTACCTCCCCACCTTCTTCAAAATCTCAAACGGCCCAACATATCTCGGACTCAACTTCCCTTTCTTTCCAAACCTAACTAATCCATTCCATGGTGAAACCTTTAGTAACACCTGCTCTCCTTCTTCGAATCCCACATCCTTTCTGGCTAGATCCGCATACTTTTTCTGTCGGTCTTGAGCTGTTATCAATCTTTGCTGAATCAATTGAACCACTTCCTTTGTTCGTTGCACTAGTTCTGGTCCTATCATTTTCCGTTCACCAACTTCTTCCCAATATACTGGAGATCGACACTTTCGTCCATACAAAGCTTCGTAAGGTGGCATTCCGATGCTCGCGTGAAAACTATTATTATATGAAAATTCCACCAAGGGTAAATGATCGTCCCAACTGCCTTCAAAGTCAAGTGCACATGTCCTAAGCATATCTTCAATAGTCTGAATTGTCCTTTCGCTTTGACCGTCCGTCTGCGGATGATAAGCCGTACTCATTCTCAACTCGGTGCCCAAACACTCTTGAAAACTCCTCCAAAATCTTGAATTGAATCGAGGGTCTCTATCAGACACTATCGATACTGGAACTCCATGTCGTACTACGATTTCTTTTATATAAATATGAACTAACTTGTCTAGCGAGAATCTCTCGTTAATCAGAAGAAAATGCGCAGATTTCGTCAATCGATCCACGATAACCCAGATGGCATCATGGTTAGCTTTTTTTCTAGGCAATCCTACTACAAAGTCCATCGCAATGTGTTCCCACTTCCATTCGGGAATTTCCAATGGTTGAAGTAATCCACTTGGTCTCTGGTGTTCCGCCTTAACTCTTTGACACGTAAAGCATTTACTTACCCATTCCGCAATCTCTTTCTTCATATTTGGCCACCAAAAGTTCGTCTTAAGATCTCGATACATCTTCGTACTCCCTGGATGAATTGAATACTTCGAGTTATGTGCTTCGTGCAAAATCTCACCTTTCAGTTCCGTTACGTTAGGTATCCATATCCGAGAAGCAAATCTCAAGATCCCTTTGTCGTCCGGTTGGCTGCATATTTCCTCACCTGTCATTTTACTCACATCATCATTCATAACTTGCTCTTAGCATTTTCGTATCCTCTCCAACAATTCAGGTTGAAACGTCATGGTATAAATCATTTCCGTCGCGTCCTTCGGATTAATTACTTCGATTTCTAACTTCTCAAATTCCTTGTACAACTCTTTGGTCATCGTCAGTGTATTCAATCTCTCTTTCCTGCTCAATGCATCTGCTACCACATTTGCCTTGTCGGGATGATAGTTGATAGAAACGTCGTAGTCCTTGATTAGTTCTAACCATCTTCGTTGCCTCATGTTCAGCTCTTTCTGAGTAAAGATATACTTCAAACTTTTGTGATCGGTGTAAATTTCACATCTCTCTCCATACAAGTAGTGCCTCCATATCTTCAAAGCAAACACAATAGCTGCTAACTCTAAATCGTGTGTAGGGTACTTCTGTTCGTGGGGTCTCAACTGTCTTGACGCATAAGCAATCACCTTGTCATGTTGCATAAGTACGCATCCCAATCCTTTGTACGACGCATCACTATAGATTACGAAATGACCTTGATCGTCTGGTAGCATCAATACCGGTGTCGTAGTTAGCCTTTTCTTTAACTCTTGGAAGCCTTCTTCGCATTTATCATTCCATATGAATCGCTCGCTTTTCCTTGTCAGCTTGGTCATTGGAGTAGCTATCTTCGCAAAATATTGCACAAATCTTCGGTAGTATCCGGCTAATCCCAAGAAACTTCTGACTTCAGTCGGTGTCCTTGGTCTCTCCCAATCTTTCACTGCCTCTATCTTTGCTGGGTCCACTTTGATGCCTTCGCTGCTCACCACGTGTCCTAAGAAATGAACTTCTTTCAACCAGAATTCACACTTGGAAAACTTCGCGTATAGTCTTTCTTGTCTCAATGTTTCTAACACAATTCGTAATTGGTCTGCATGCTCTTCTTTTGTCCTTGAGTATATCAAGATGTCGTCGATGAATACCACTACAAACTTGTCCAAATATCTCTTGAAAATCCTGTTCATTAGGTCCATAAAAGCTGCGGGTGCATTCGTTAGTCCAAACGCCATTACTAAGAATTCATAGTGCCCATACCTTGTTCGAAAGGCTGTCTTCGGTATGTCGTCTGGTCTAATCTTCAATTGGTGATACCCTGACCGTAGGTCAATCTTTGAAAAATGTACCGCTCCTTTCAGCTGGTCAAACAGATCATCTATTCGAGGTAATGGATACTTGTTCTTAATGGTCAGCTTGTTCAACTCCTGATAGTCTATACACAATCTCATGCTTCCATCCTTTTTCTTGACAAACAGTACTGGTGCTCCCCACGGTGAAACGCTGGGTCTAATAATTCCTTTTTCTAGCAAATCTTGCAGTTGATCAGCCAATTCCTTCATCTCCACTGGTGCCATTCTGTAAGGGGCCTTAGATACTGGCTCCGCGCCTGGTACTAAGTCTATCGCAAATTCAATCTCTCTATCTGAAGGTAAACCTGGTAATTCTTCCGGAAAAACATCTGGAAACTCATTTACGACTGGAATATCTTCTTACTTAGAAATTTCCTTATCTATATCTATCACATAAGCTAAATACGCCTCACAACCTTGCCTTAATAACCTCTTAGCCTGAATCATTGTCAGGAACCTCTTTCTTTGTTTCTCTCCTCTAAATATTATTTCTTTCTTTTCTAGGGTAATCAAAGTAACCCTCTTATTCTTACAATCAATACTTGCATCATGCTCAGTCAACCAATCCATCCCTAATATCACATCAAATTCACCTAACTTAAAAGGTAACAAGTCAACATAAAAACGATTTCCCAAAATTTCTATCTCGCAACGAGGATAATATGAACTGACCGTGATACGGTCCTGATTAGCTATCTCTATAGTCAACATTCCACTTAAAGGTTTCATTACGCAATTCAATCTACGAGCAAACGTTTCAGAAATAACAGACTTCGTCGCTCCCGAATCTATTAACACTTGTGCAGGATTAGAATTTACTAGAAGTGTACCTGCCACCACGTCGGAATCTCTCACTGCTTCTCCCATTGACATATTGTAGGTCCTGGCTAACGGCTGGACGTTAACAACTGGGGGTGCTTCAATTGCCCGAATCATATTGTTCACGGTTGCTGGTGCTCTGCAGCCCTTGATCATGTGACCTGGTTTCTTACACCGATGACACACAATGCCCATCTTGCAATCCCGGGAATAATGTCCCTTCTAATTGCATTTAAAGCATGTGACATTCAATCGATGGCATATCCCTAAATGTCGCTTCCCGCATGTCTTGCATTCTGGTAGTGGGGGTCTAGAAAGTCCCTGCTGACTGCCGGTTAGTAGACGGTTATCTTGTCCTACGCTTCCGGTATCTGGTTTCCTAAAACTCGTATTCCTTCCGTCCTGAAATCCCAGATTCTTATTTGCTTGCCCTTGAAAACTTCCCTGCTGCTGTCCCTTATCGGGTATCCCTGCTTTCCTTTTCTTGTTCTCCCTCTCTTTCATGTAAGAATCACTCTCTGTCTCTGCAATCATTGCCTTTTGGACCACCGCTGCATAGGTGTCCAACTCCAATACAGCTAACTTACTACGAATCCAAGACCTCAGTCCCTGCTGGAACCTCTTGGCCTTCTTCTTTTCCGTATCCACATAGGTTGGAACAAACCTTGACAACTCCGTAAACCTTGTTTCATACTGGGGCACTGTCATGCTTCCCTGCTTTAATTCCAAAAACTTTAATTCCATCTGATCTCTCATATAGTCCGGAAAATACCTTTCCAAAAACAACTCTGTAAATCTTGCCCACGTAATTAATCCATCGGGCTCCATAGCCCTACTCGTTTCCCACCAATAACTGGCCTCATTCTTCAGAAAATAGCTTGCATACTCCGTCTTCTTATCTTCTGTCACCTCTATCAAGGCAAAAGCCTTTTCCATCTCTTTCAACCATGCCTTAGCCTCTACCGGGTCTGCCGATCCTTTAAATTCTGGAGGTTTTGCTGCCTGGAAAGATTTGAACGTAATCGCCGGTGCCGCTTGCTGGTGTTGTTGTTGATGCTGCTGATGCTGATGTTGCTGATGTTGTTGCTGCTGTTCTAAGAGCTGTTGCTGAAATGTTCGTTGCTGTTGTGCTAATGCGGCAGTCTGTTGAGTAAGAGTATTTAACAACTGGATTACCATCGGGTCCATGCGGCCCGTGGGAGGTGTATTTTGTTGACCCTCTTGGTCAGAGGTATCAGTTGAACGGGTTTGTCGTCTTGGAGCCATATCGCTGATGAATAAACAATAATTGGCTTAATCAAACAGTCCATATAAAAGAAGGAAGGATCACTATTGATATCTCGAAGGTTTACAGATCTTCTCAACGGTGTATGGATATACTCGTTGCAACAAGTAGAATAACAGTTATGATGCTGGAAATGAATGACAGGGGAATAAATACAGTTGTATAGAAGAGGTTTATCATATATATATATAGATAGAGTTAGTACAAGCGTAGAACGCTTCAAAAGAAAATATATCATGGCTGAACCACAACTGCCGACCAGCAATACAACAAAAATGCAACAACAACCCGAGGCGTTCCTATAAGCCCGGTGCACTGCTGATTCTACAATATGCATCTATATACTAACTATCTAGAGACCATACATCCACGTCACATTTGTCTGCTACTAATACCTGCTAACAGATCACCTGTTCCTGCCGGCCATAACGGGGGTCCTGAAATCTCTGCAATCTCACTCATCGCATAATCCAAAATCTGTCTCATCCCTGCTACTGTCTCTCCCTCTCGACAAGAAGCTAATCCGTGCAATCGAGTCTCAACCAAGGTCCTCGTAACCCTAAACCTCATCTTAATGTCTCTCATCTGATCCTTAAGTCTGTCTCTCTCTCTGACAGCGGCTGCTTCGATCGAACGAACCCTACCCATCTCCATAACATGTCCATAAAGGTACTCCTTCTCTATACTCACCCTCTAATACACATGGTGTGGAACTGGTGGCTCACCTAGCTGATACAAAGGCCCACAAACTGATGCCTGAGACACTGGTGCTGGGGCTACTTGTCGGAGTGGAATAGGACAAGGTATCTGATCTCTCCTGACCACTGGGTCCTGATGCCTAGGTTGATATCGCACTGGCCGAGACGGTCCTGCTCTCTCAACGGGTGTAGGTATCTCTGACATCGTATCCTCGGAAGGGTCTGAGTCCGAACTAGAACTAGGGGGCTGCAATTATAACCACATTTAATCACTACGCATAATATCCCTAGTTGACCTCCTAATATCCTTACGTGAACTCCTAAGTCCTAACTTGTTTCAAATGCCATAACCTGTTGCTCTGATACCAACTGTGACGCCCTCCAAACTCGGGGTACAGATTTGAGGAGTCATCCGACCAACGAAATACTATTTAACACATGCATAATATATTTAAAGACACAAATACCCCTTGACCAAGACCGCATCCAGATTATGGCAATGAGCACAAGCTACTACAATCTTTTATTAATACAATACCAGTTTTATCAGAGTTATTACATCACAACCAAAGTTCAAATCTAGACATCTAATCTAGAAAAGCAAAACAACAACTACCCTGCCAATGACAATGACACGAGGGGCTCTCCTGGCTGCTGGTGAACTATCGGTCACGCTATGTCGACTCATACTCTCGCTTCACTGGAATAGGGTTAGAAAACAACAAGCAAGAGTGAGCCAAAATTGCTCAGCAAACATCAATGAATCATTTCTATCACAGTGGTAAGGATATGAATTTATGATATCAGAATCAACAATATTTAGCTAACAAATGCTTTGTATCAATAACAATGGAAGAAAAGAATTAGAATTTGGCTTATACATTTTATTCAAATCAAAGGTTGTGCTGCTGGCCAGCCACGCATCAACCCCGGACTATCTCATGTCATAGTCCTCTACTGGATCCTAGGCCAATTTGGGCCTTAAGTTATTCTGATCATGAATATGGCCCGACCAATTACTGGTCCATTTTTAAAAACACATGCCAAATCTATAATAGGGTATAAACAATAACATGCTCAATAAGATAAACTGAATGTATAGTAATTGCAAAAGAGCTTCAACTGTTCAGTATCAAATGAAGATCGAGAAACAATCATGGAGTAATTTCAATGGTACGGTGTACTCATTCAATAAGGGAATCAATAATGGTAGTCGATAATCAATGACCGTAATCAATAGTCAAGATGGAAGTCAAATAATCAATGGTTGTCAATGATAATCAAAGGATGATAAACAATAACAATAGGTGGTAAACAATAATCAAGTGAATTGGAAATAAGGGTTTCCGATGCAGATCAAATCAAAGAATCAAGAAACTCTAAGGAAATGGAATCAGTTGTCCAAATGCGGTTAAAGGATTGATAATTTGAATTGTTCTGGGGATAACGGTATTCAAGTAATCAAGACAATAATACATTTTTATCACAAGTAAAGGCACAGATACTTGCCTGGTCTAAGCTGCTGTCGGATCGACTCTGCTCACTCTACTTTTCCCTTTCCCTTGCTCCGGGAACTCGATTCTATAATTAAACAACTCATCACAATAAGTCTAACTATTTTCGTTCTACTCTCGACACTTATTCAATCAATAATCACATTTAAACAAGTAACCGGTTACGTATCGGACGTCCGGTATAATTTACGATATTTAAAACTCAGATATTTGCCCTAGTACGGGCATATACAGACTATAAAACACAACACACAATTAATATGAACCATATAGCACTTATAAACATTTTTAAAACATCATACGAAACTTATTTGAATTTTAGATAAGTCACGATTAATTTTTAAATCAAAAATCGGATTTTTAAATCCAATATAAACATTTAAATACAAATAAATCAATTAATAAAATTAATTGACACTCTTTAAATACTCAAACTATTTTTAAATAAATAAATAGGCTTGAAAATAATTAAACTGAATTTTTAATTAATTAAATCCAATTAATAATTAATTTTTAAGAATTAATTGATTAAAAGAATTAACCAATTAATTAATTAATTAATTAATAATTAAAAATAATTAAAATAATTAAGTTTAATCATTTTTCGGATTTAAAATAATAAATATAATTTATCATAATTTTTCTGATATTAAAATATATTTTTAAAATAAAAATATGAATTTTTAAAGTTTTTAAACTATTTTCGAATTAATTTTAAAAATAAAATCCAAAAACAGTTTTCGGAAAATGAATTAAGGTTTTGAAGATTGAAACCGGGTCGAAAAATCGGGTAAACGGGTCGGGAAGAACAATTCCGGGTCGCCAAGAACAACCCACCGGATTCTGGGTTTTCCAGAATCCGGCCGGTCTCCGGCCGCCGGAATTCTTCGATTCCGTCCAAACATAAATCAAACCAGAGGGCTTTTGTTCGCCTTTTGAAGCCAAACAAAACCCACACATCAAAACATCTGTCTCTAGCCGGAATCGTGCCCAGAATCCGTTCAAAGAATTCTCCGGCGACGACCTCGGCCGGAAACCCGATCTACCTATTCCGTACATGAAACTCAAAGATTAATATACCAAAATGAAGCTTATAACTCACACAATAAAAGCCCTTTATCAAAAACAATGTCAGATCAATATCAAGAACGTACGAATTGAAAGAAGAAATCGGGTCAAAACCCGAAATCAAAACCCGTAAAAATTCGACTCAAACATGAAATTAAACTATGGATTCCTGCTAATTAGAACCCTAGGAACATGTTAGAAGCAACCAATTGAACGGAGAATCAACAGAATGAAAATCCCCAAATCGAATCAAGAACCCTAATTATAATTCGAAACATGTAAAATCAATATAAAATCGAATACTTACCAGATGATGATGAGGTTGGAAGATTCTGAAACTAGATTTTTGGAGCTTTGATTTGAGTATAAGAACTTCAAATTTGGACTTCCATAACCCTTAGAACGAATTGATTGAAGATCAAGAACACAAAAATAATTTTTTGGGAATTTCAGATTTTATGAATAATTGCTGCAGATTTGCTATGAGTTATGAAGTCTGATTTGTCTTTTTATATTTCTGGAAAAATAATACCCCAAATAACATTTTTGGATCGATATTGATTCGTTAGATCGTTTAAAAACCCTAATTAGGTCAAAAACACGTTTTACGAAAAATAAGGGGTTAAAAAGGTTGATGATCATCCAAATTGATATATATCATTATATAACTAATGCTCAAGAATACTAGGGCTATAACAACTTCAATATTGATATCGAACGACAAATCCGTCCCCTTAAGCAATTAGGGTTCGGAACGATTTTTCCTTTTTCGGATCAAAAATTGAAATTTATTTGCAGAATCAAATAGGTAGGGTTAAATAGAATCCCATAACCCTTTCGATAACGATTCGAATACGAAAGACGAAGAATTAAAAATGAATGTACGAAATTTCAACGGGGCCCTTGAATTATCAAAACGGCTCAAATTTGAAGAAAATTCCAAATGACGAAATTTTCGAAAGGGGCTTCTGACTCACCATTTAGCACATAATCACACACTAAATATCATATAATAATATTCCAATATTCCAAAATAAATATTTTAGATTAAATATATCATTTAATCAAATAATAAAATTCACGGATATTACAGTATGCCACTCTATAACAGTTTCTTTTGGAGAATCACTTCACTAGAGGTACTGTGGACAAAACTCTTTTCTTCAGGAATGTGAATGACTCTAGTATACTTGTTCAAATTCATATGGATGACATAATATTTGGGTCTATAGATGAGAAACTTTGCAAAAGGTTTGCCAAACTTATGCAAAGCAAATATGAAATGAGTATGATGGGAGAATTTACCTATTTCCCTGGTTTACAAGTGAAAGAGGGAATCCTTTTAAGTCAAACAAAATATGTTTATGATCTTTTAAAGAAATTTGACTTAATGGATTACTCTCCTGAAAAAACTCCTACGCCAACTGCCACTAAGCTTGAATTGAATACTAAGGAAAAATCTGTGGACATTACAAGCTATAGAGGCATGGTAGACTCACTTCTATAGTTGACAGCTAGTAGATCTGATATTATGTTTGCTACATGTTTATGTGCTAGATTTCAGGCTGATCCTAGGGAGTCTCATTTAATTGCTATTAAGAGAATTTTCAGATATCTCAAGGGGACACCAAACCTTGGCATTTGGTACCCAAGAGAATCTGGTTTTGATCTAATTGGTTATTCAGATGCAGACTATGCAGGTTGCAAGATTGACAGAAAAAGTACTATAGGCACCTGTCAATTTCTGGGAAACAAGCTAGTATCATGGTTCGATAAGAAGCAAAATTCAGTCTCTACATCAACTACTGAGGTTGAATACATTGTAGCTGGAAGTTTTTGTGCACGGATTCTTTGGATGAAAAATCAATTACTTGATTATGGTTTAAATGTTGATAAGATTCCAATTTTCTGTCACAACACTAGTGCAATTGCCATAACTGAGAATCCAGTGCAACACTCAAGGACCAAGCACATTGACATTAAGTATCATTTTATCAGGGAACATGTGATGAATGGTACTGTGGAACTACATTTGGTTCCAAGTGAAAAATAGCTTGCAGATATTTTTACCAAGCCACTTGATGAATCAACATTCTCAAGGTTGGTAAGTGGGCTAGTTATGCTTAACTTCTCTTAATCTTTTTGAATACATGCAAGTATAAAATGCAGCCAGTATCATGTTGATTTTCTGAAGAATTGTCATTCTTAGAAAAAGTAAGAATTTTGTCTAAGTCAAAATTACTTTTTCAATCGATGCCACTATCGGTTGAAGGTCAAACATATTACTGGGTTTTTACTTTTCAACGGATATCAGCTATTTGTCTCTTCGATGGATACGCTGAATCTCAAAAGGTTATTATCTCATCCGTTGAAAGTCGCGTTTTAATCTCAACCGTTGAAAGTCATTTGTTTATCCGTCGCTATATGCATACATACATGTGTATATAACTGCTGTAAATTCGTGGCCATTTTCTCTCTTAACTTTATTTTTAACGGTTACTTTTTGCACCAATCAGGTAATTTCTTTTAATTACTTGATTATTTTAGTGAGTTATTTGTGGGAAGTATGAAAGTATTTTTAGCTCTAATAGTTCATTTTTATCATTTCCCCAAATTCTCTAAGGCAAAAATACCCTTTGCTATCTCAATGTACAAAGTTCTTTCTCTGTAACCAAGCTTTCTCAGCAATGGCACCAACAAACAAGACTTTGTCACTCACTGGGTTCACATATGAGAAGAACAATTTCACTTACTTGGTTGATTTTGAGAACCATCCAGAAGCTTATCACAAAATGATGAAGTTTTTCAAGAACTGCAAGCTCTCTTATGCCATGCTTGAGGCTCCAACTCTATACTGTGAAGTAGTAGAGGAAATTTGGAGATCTTCTATCTACGACTCTCAGGACGGTACAATTTATTTCTCTGTCAAGGGTAAAGAGCGTATTATTAATGTTGATGTTGTGACTACATGTTTAAGATTGCATGAGAATAACTGCCTAGAAAAACATAGTGATAATGATGTAGTTAACATGTGTAATTCAATTAGGTATGCTAAAACTACTGAGAATCTAGGTAAAATTCAAAGAAATGGCATGAGGAAAGAGTGGAGCTTTTTATGTGATGCCTTTATTAAAGTGTTCTCCGGAAAAATTAGCAATTGGGATGCAGTAACAATCTCTATGCTTGACATGCCATACATGCTTCTAAATGATAGATATTTTAACCTAGGATCCATGATTCTAATTGATCTAGGTGCTAAGTTAGGTCATAAGGAATCTAGGAACAAAAATATCTATTTTGCTAGATTTTTCATATTATTGGCTAATCACCTTGACAAGAATTTGGAAATCACCATTCCTGCCAATAAAATGGCTTGTTGGGTGAAAAACAAAATATTATTGGAGGATATGGACAAAAAAAGACCTCAATAGAAATGTGGAATTAGTCTATTTGCCTATCATAGAGGCAAATCAGGTAAGTCAAGTATCTTCTACTATTACCTCTGTTTCCAATCCTCCCCCCCATTTCTTTGCCTTCAAGTGCTACAATAGAGGCTGACAATGTCCAACAGGCTCATACCCAAGTAGCCAAAAAAAATTTTCCAAACCCCAATCTAAAAGACCAACATCAGGTGCTTCTCAAAAAGCATCTGTTGCAAAAACTACTACTCAACCTGAGGGGAGTGAACATGTGGTAGTGATGGGAGAGGGAAGGGGTGAACATCAAAGAAACCCCAAGGAAAAGGTTGGAGAGGTGAGTGAGTCTCAACCAAGCCACCATGTGTCCTCTCAAAAGGACACAGTGGTTGAAATGGAGACAAGCATATCCCTAGTGGCATCCTCCCAAAAGGATGCCATTATTGAAAAAGGTTCCCAACCAGGAACAACTAACAAGAGGGATAGGGACACCAGAATCCCAAAGTCTATATCCAAAACCTATGACAGGAGAAAAAAGATTAAGACCACTGAGGGGGCACATGGTTCACACACAGTGCAGACCAAAATCTCTGATTTTGTGTCTGTACCATCACAAAGTAAGATTGATGTGGCTCCAATAAATATGGAGTCACAGCCCCACTCTCTCAATATTCAAATTGAAACAGACACACCAAACTCACCAACTCATTCTCTGGATGTGGATATGATAAACACATCAATTCCTGATTCTCCATCTCTTAAATTCATGGAGGAGCCCCACTCTGCAATTGGTGGTCATAATCTTTTAGATGATTTGTTGGACCACCAATCTATCATTTCAGAAACCTTAGTTAAATCTGTGGCATCTAATTTAAAATCAATCTCCACAGATTCTACCTTAGTTTCCACTTCAATTGATATCTCTTTTCCTTCTTCGACGGATACTCTTCATCCGTTGATAAGTGTTTCTTCTTCGACGCATATGCCTCACAGCAGCCATCCGTTGAAACTCACAACTACTTCTTCGATGGATATCTCACATCCGTTCAAAGTCTCATCTACACTTGGAAATTTATCAACTACAATTCCAACAACAAGTGTAGAAGAGTTAGTAGTTGTTGAAGCACTTCTAGGTATAAGGGCAGGGAGTGATACAATTTAGAGTGAGAGGTTGGCTTGCAGCCAGGCAAAATGAGAGTGTGGGAATGAGGGGCAAGCTATTTCTTCCATCTTGGCAAAAAGAGAGAGAATGAGAGTTCCACCTTAGTAGGTTAATGTGAGGGTGTGAGTGGTGTGAGCCAGGGGAGCCCCTGATGCAAGAAAAGAGAGATGAGAGAATAGCAAGTACATGAGAGGTAAGGATTGAAGCTACTACAGCTATTGCTAGTGAGTTAATGGATGTCAACGAGGCTGAACGGAAAATATTGGCTCAGTTAGATTACCAAAATTCACTGAGTCAAATCAACCTGGATGTTGAGACATTTACTCATCCTGAGCCAGCCTATCAAGTTTTGGCTGGACAGGGCAATGTGGAGGCAGAACAAATGTTGCACTTAGTCCATACTACTGAGTCAATGTTAAGATCCAGAGATGCAATCTCCAATCTGCCTTCAGGAGCTGGTGAAGATTTTGAATATGACAATGCATTTGAAGGACAAGACAATAGTGAAGATATGGGTTCAGATGGTGATGAAGGAGTAGATGCAGGTCCTTCCACCTTAGAAAGCACAAATAATTGGTTATTCTCAAACCATGTTACTCTAGAGGATATCAATATGATGCTTCTCAAGCAACATCAACAGGCTTTCACTGAATACCAGACAACCAACTCAACAAAGAAAATCACACTGTTCAAGTTTATGAAATCAAAGATACTGCAGATAGAAGAATTGACACTGTCTTCCCTGTCAACACTGTCAATTCTATCAAAAGGAAGCTTCAAAAGGATGATCTTCTGTGTCAATCCGTGGAGACTCTTACTAAGAGGGTTGATCAAATGGAACAGAAGATGGACACCTTTCTAGCCAATCAAAAATTGTAGACTCAACTCCTACAACAATTGTTGCAGGCTACTAGTACTGTTCAAACCCTTGATGATAACAAAAAGGGGGAGAATATGCTAGTGGTCTCTGAACCAACAATCACAACAAATCTACCAATGTCACAAGTTGAGGTGGAGCCTGCCAAATTAAGTGTGCCATCTACCGTGGGGGAGCAATATTTACCAACACCTCAGATAATTGAAAATCCAATTGAGTTTGAACTCAAAAAGGTGGTGGTGTCTCTTCCTCTAGTCAAGGCTAGTGATTTTGATTTCTCTAGCTTGAGTGCAGAAGAGATGGTTGCAAGGCAAAAGGAGATTGAAAGGACAAATGAAACAATCACTCAAAGGATTTTAAATATTGAAAGACTAATAAAAGAATCCATTTTCAAAGATGTGACTACTTCTCAAATACCTTCATTGCCAGTATCCTCAGAACCAACACCCATCCATACCATAATTTTAAAAGTGATCACTCCAGAGATAGTTTGCCCTGATAGGCTTTTCGATGCTAAACCATCTTATCTCAAGGAGTTTGAATCAATTCTAAGTGGAAGGACTGGTTCTCCACCTAAACATCATGGCAAGAACAAGCTAGAACTGGATTATCCATTCTCCAAGCATGATGAAGACAAGGTGATGGGAAAATTGATTAAGTTGTTTAAAGGGACTTCTGATGTGAAAGCTAAAGAAGCTATGGCAGTACAGGAATGGAAAAACATTGCATATCACAAACAGCCATCCTAGATTCAATGAAGCCAAGAGAGAAGAAACCTCAAGACTTTTAAGGGAAGCTCATCCTGATTCCTTTGAATCTACACCAGAAAAGCAAGCAAGACTAGCAAAGGAATTA
This sequence comes from Heracleum sosnowskyi, assembly GCA_030848705.1. NCBI lineage: Eukaryota > Viridiplantae > Streptophyta > Magnoliopsida > Apiales > Apiaceae > Heracleum > Heracleum sosnowskyi. The sequence continues at coordinate 94,009,881 of CM061241.1, forward strand.
TGGAATGAGTTAGAGAATGAGGAGAGTGAGGCTGAAGTTGCCCCTCCTCATAAAAAGAGGAACAAGGGAAAGACAGTGCCCAAAATAAATCCAACCAGGAGGCAAAAAAGAAGATCCAATAGGCTTGTCTGCTCTAAAAAACAAGAAGATGTGAAGAAAACATAGGCTAAATCAATCACCTTTGAAGACATAATTCAATCTGCAACTCAATCAGACACTATATTCCATGGGACTCCAGTTGAGCTTAAAGATGAACCCATAGAATTTGACAATTTGGTATTCCCTAAGATCATACTGAAAGCTGAAAAGAATAAGAAAAAGAGGGAGGCAAGGAAGAAAGTTCTTAAGGGACCAATCAAACTTTATTCTGTACCTCAAATAGTCAAGCCAATGGAGAACAATGATGATTATCTATACAAAGCTATTATTCAAGAATATTCAGACTCGGATCTCTTTCTGGATGAACTTATTAAAGTGAGAGACATTGACAAATACAAGAATCTGCCTGAAAGACTCATGTTTCTCTACAAAGGTGGAGTGAAGAGACCACGACCCTTGCAAAGAATTCTAGGAGAAGAATACCCAACCTTGGTCAAGGTATTCTCAAGCTTTAAAAGTACAAGAGGATTCTCTCAAGTTGCAAGGGGGTTAGTGATGAAACAGATTGAGAAAATCAGGGCTAGTTGGAACTCACCAGAGAGTTTCCCTATGAAGTTAAAGATCTCATACAATGGACAGAAAATTTATCTCCAACCCTTTTGGATGATGGAATTCAGGGATTAAAATGGCTGTAGAAGATTTTTCAGACTGGAGGACCAACTATCTAAGGCAAGCACTAAGTACCTTAGATGGTTGCAATCTAATCTAGACACTAAAATTGTTGAGGAAGACAACTTCTATAGACAACTTCAGCAACAAATTGAGGCCAACTATGCAAGACAAGGAAAGACAAACATTTAGCCTCCCAGAGAAAAGAAAAGGAACTAAAACTACTCAGACTAGAGGTGCACTCTCTCTGTAATGTACTTCACACTTCAAGTTTTTCACATTTTTATGATACTGTAGCTCAATACAAGTTTTGCATTTTTCTGTATATTCTTAAGGAGTGTTTTGTTATCATCAAGCCCTGAATTTATGTTTGATTTTCAACCAGGCATAAATTGGGGGAGATTGTTAAGAATTATGTTGATTCTTGATGACAACCAAATTAACTCAATAAATTTGTACAAGTAAAAATTTAACCTTTAATGGATAGCATGTGTATACAATATCCGTAGAAGGATGGTTTATCAATTGATAAGACTCTTTGTAACATGTTACTTTAGTTTTAATAGCAGTTGAAAGTATAAGTTTTAGGGTTGAATAAGTCATGTTGACTATCAATTGTTATGTGCAATAGGAAGGCTAATTGTAAATATTTGATTCCTTGTAATTTTACATAAGTGAAATGTACTTCAACGGATACAATTCAGCCTTCAACGGATGCAGCCAATACACCTTCAACGGATGCAACCAAGATACTTTCAACGGATTCTTGACAAATCAACCTCATATGATACAAGGGCAATAATTAGCAGTTGAAAGTGTGATAGGGACAGTTCTGACAAGTCACATGGGTTGATGGAACAAAAAGGAGCATGGAAACCAGCATTTTGGGAAGCCCTGAAGAAAAGGAAGCATTCTATTTTCATCTGGTCAATAGAGATGATTGAAGAATGATATTCAGCTAAAAGGCAAATCATTTCAAGGACCACTGGACTTAGAGTGGAAAAGCAAGCTTTTGGACTTTACCTTCTGAATATTTTATGTAGTTCAATTATGCTTGTAAACTTGGAGTATATAACCAAGTGTAGCAATGCTTTTGTAAGTAAAAAATCTGTTTTTAGTTTTCTAGAGCTTAAGTAATATTCTCTTGTAAATTGTTGAAGTAAAACCATTGTAACTGCAGCTGTGTGTTTGTTCCAAATATCACAGAGATTTCTTCAAATAAAAATCTCTCAGGTGGAACAATCAATCCACCTGAATTTTTTTCAATTTTCTTTTCTTAAGTATCTCTTGTCTGCAAAGAATTGATAATTTTTAAAAGGATTGTATTCAAACCCCCTCCCCCTCCCCCTACCCCTACAATCACGTGATCACATTGTTTGGGAATAACATAGGGATATGCCAACCATCAAATTGCCAATATAAACACCAACATATGGGTCTGAGGTTCTGATTCCCATTAACTGGACTCATTAATTATAATCTAAACACCCCTTTAGATTAGAACCTAATTACCACTGTTCTGCTTAAAATTGAACAATTACTTATTTACAAAGTATATTATTCACAACTTCAAATTATTCAAGTTACAAAGAATATTTTTAAAATGAGATGCATAAATTGCAGGCATTCCTCTTTACTAAAATTCAATTAGTAATAAAACAATCATAATTAAGAAAGCCATCCAATTTGACTTATTAGTTCATTCTTTGACATTATTTTTTTTTAATATTTTAATGAGGTTCAACCTTAATCCCAAGTAACCGTCTCAATAATTTTTAGATTTATTCCTCTTCTTCATCAATTAAACCTTCTTCTTTCTCACAAATTCACTTTCATCTCATTTTCTCTCATCTAATCACCATCGTTTTTATTTTTCCTTCAATAATCATCCTTGTTTTGTAAGAATCGCTGTCAGTTTTTTAGGTGTTTTGTTTGTCCTCCTTCTCGGTGGTTGTTATGGTTTTGGTATTTCTGATTTGTTATTGTGTCTCTTTGAGAATGATTTAATTGGTGTTTTGGGGATCTGGAAAGCCCGCATCGAGGTTGTATAAGTGATGAAAATGCAAAAGCTCATCTTTCACAACAGAAGATTGTTCATATTATGAGGGCATCTGTCCCTCCAATTTTAGTTGGTGCAACTGAATATTGAACTACAACCGAATTAATTATGTGAAGGTCAATTGTGATACTATTGATTTCAGGGATGGTGTAGGTTGAATTTCTCGGGAAGCCATTGTAATCTTTTTTTTGTTCAAAGAATATTTATATTTTATATGCTAAGAGATCTGTAAACAAAGCGGCTAATTGTTTAGCTTGTTTGTTTGTTTTTCAACCCGATTGCATAGTCGGTTAGAGATTTAATTTTTCGGCCGAGTTGTTTTCAAGTTAATGAAATTTACTTTAAATTTGTAAAAAAAAAATCAATTTATAATTGTAATTTGAAAGTAATCTGCAACCTGTATTTACTTATTATGTAAATATAGAGAACTATACGAGTTAAATAAAGTAATTAGGTTTACTACCTCCATGTTCACTATTTTCCGACAAATGGTGGACCGGAGTTCGTATACTTTTTCTTTTAACCTTTCCTTCGTTTCAACTTCATACAAATATACATATACTCATTAGTCTTTCCTCCCTGCTTTTTCATTTTATATTCTATCTTCCTCCTTTTTTAAGTCTTTTGATGTTTGTTTCGTCTCAAGGTGGCATCCAAACAACTTGACTTGAATACATTATAATAATTGTATTAAAGTATTAATTGATAAATTCTCAAGATTTTCAAGATCGGCGTATCTGACACACGTGTGGTATCGACTGATCAAGTCTGATTTATGAAATCTAGGACGGTACTCTCTCCGTTTCAAAATTTAGTTCTGTTTTGGTATTTAAATTGATCAAATTTTGACTAAAATTTACATAAAATATATAATTAAAAAAATTAAGAAACTTATATTATTAAAAAGTATATACAATATACTTTCAAATGTATTTTAAAGTTTTTAAGAATTATAAATAAATTATTTATAATTTACTTTCAAAATTTGATCAATTTAATCATTTAAAATCAAAACAAGACTATTATTTTGAAACGGAACGAGTAATTTTTTTTTTATATACAAATCATGTGCAAATATTCCAGGAAGTGGAGGTCTTTATGGGGCATACAATTTTTTATACTCTACCTTTTATTTTAATAGTATTCTAATGTCGTGACGAAGAATAAATATTTTAAAATGTTGGGTATTTTTTGTGTAAGATTTGTTCATGTTACTATAATATGTGAGTCTGTCACTATCTCGAGTTAATTGTATATTTTTATAAGATACATTGAAGCATTATGTAACTAATGACACTAGCCGAAATACTTAATGGTTGGCATGCGATCAATAATTTGGTCTACTATTTAGGTGTCATCAGACTTTGTTATGCATTATTAAGTTAGGCATATTGTAATCAATGTGATTATGTTTAATTAGGGTCTAGGACTCTAGGTGCTTGATTAAATTTTCGTTTAGCTTAGAGCAAGTCCAACAGCTTACTTTTATATCATGTTCTAAAAATTGGTGTTTCAATATCCTAGTGGTTACCTAAATCATCACTAGTGCTCCAACAACTTACTTATACGTCGAAAAATTAATTGAAAATATATTATTCAAATAATTCCTTCAAAAACTATTCTTTCATGAAAAATGTTTGGTACCCCAAAAATTATTACCAATTTTTTTTCCAAAATTTATGTGATACATGAATAAATAGTAAGTTTCCTAATATAATATATAGGATCCGCATGCATAAATATGCACACACAAATTAAAATTCGTCATTTGTCATGCAACGTATTTGATAAAAAAAATTAAAATTTTTAAATTACCACTTCTTTCATTTCCCAAAATTGAATATATGAAATCAACACGATAAAAAGACTATCCTTGCCTACTCATAATCACAAATTTACGATGGATCTCTGTGACCCATAAAATTGACTAATTTGATATTTCTTAAACATTATAAATATAACCTCATTGAATATAATTTGATAAATAAATTACGAATTTGATTAATTGTACACTTTTATCTTTATGTTAACTGTATTTAAATTATATTCTTATCTATCTATACTATATTATTAAAGACAAAATATTAAAAGTTTTGTAGTCTGATCATGAAATTTTTTGTAGTTTGGTCACTCAATTCTTAGCCGTCGGATCTTTTTAATCAAATTGATGAGAGACGTTGGATAAAATATTAAAAATTATTAAATATAATACATTATATATTATAATTAGTAAGAACTATTTAATTATCTTTTACATCTAAAACATACTACCTATTTTATATTCTTTAAATAAGACAACTCGTTTTCTAAAAATAAAACAGACAACTTTATATAAAAAGTAATACAAATTTTATATAATTGTCTTTTCAGCACATTACCTATTTTATATTTTCTAACTAAAAGAACTTATCTTTTAAAAATAACACGGACACTGTTTTATATAATCTTACTTAAACAACTCAACATCTAAAAATAAGACGATCAATATATACATAAAAAGGTAATATAATTTTATATAATTATTAATAAATGACTATCTTCTTTCTTGAGCACGTTACCTTTTTATATTTTTTTAACTAAAACAATTAATCTTCCAAAAATAACACATGCAACGTATATATAATTGTGATATTATTATATATTTATAATCAAATATCTTTTTCATCTAAAACACATTATTTATTTTATATTTTCTAACTAAAACAACTCATCTTCTAAAAATAATACAAATTAATATTGTAATTACTAATAACTACCTAATTATTAAACACATCTATAAAATATTATTAAACACAACATTCTTACATTAATTGAGTTCAACAACCATATATAAATATAACTATTCAAATTTCAAAATAATATTCATAAAAAACAAATACAAAAATAAAGATATATAAAATATTAAAATACAAGAAAAAAAATTAAATTTCAACCGTGCATCGCACGGGTTTTAAGCTAGTATATAATAAACATGAAGGAGATTTTATCCAAAATTTTGGTCTTGTACCGCCGAACTAAAGAAGAACTATTATATCAAAATATATATATGAAAACCGTTAGATCTATTATTAAAATGTGTATTTGATTGTTAGTATAATTATATTCAAATACTATAAATTAAATATGAGTAGATTTTATAAGTTGATTAGAATTTTAAAAAGTGTATTTAAATACACTTTTCAATATTAAATTTAACACTTCTCAACAATCTATCTTAAAATTTAATGGTCTGTATCATTTTGATTTCTCTTATACATATTATATATAAGGATGTAACAAGGGCATGAGAGATTTTATCCAATTTTGGTCATATACCACCACAATAAGTACTATTAAAATTTTAATATAAAAAGTATAAATTATATAATTATAAATATTAAAAAAATTAATGCATTACACAGATTATAAATTAGTTATTTCTAACATATAAAAAGGAGTTATTCACTTTCATTCACCATTATTGACAAACATATCTTTTTTTTTAAATATGGTGAAAAAGCTTTATTAAGAATAAATTTTACTCAGCAAGAAGGGAAAATCATAGTTCTAAAAACTCATAACTATTTTTTAAGAAAATTAACTTTGTTAAAACATATTTTGTTTTTGTCAAATTAAACAAATGCAAAATAAATCTAACAGAGAATTTTATAAATAAAACATATACCAATTCTGGAAAACTTTCATAAAGTAAATAAACATCGGAAAAGCATAAAGAAAATAACGTGGGCTTTATATATAGTTGAGCACATGTGAATAGTAGCTTGATGGCTTGATATTTTAGGTTAAACCGTTTGTTAGATAACATTCTGGGTTGGGCTCACGATGTTTTGGACCTGTATAATCGTTTCTTTAAATAGATTGGGCCTATCTTACACAATGCTTGTGGTTGTGGCCTCCTACATGAGAGTATCAGAAAAGGTAACGATAACAATGTCTATATTTGTTATTTTCAGGTTTTTTGGTTATACAAGTTGTGTTTATTACTTCTAACTTCTGTTTATAAGCGGCTCTACGCAAATACTTGGCTATCTTTCTCCTCACAAAAAAAAAATTAAAATTGTTAAGAGTTTTCATTTTTTATTTTGTGTTGAAACCAAAAAAAAAAAAGATATGTAAAAACAAATTAAATTACTACCAACAATCGAAACAAATTAAATATCACAATTCACAAACTGAATACGATGATATTACTCTAGTTCTTTACACACACTATTTTTACGAAATTATTTAGTCAGGCCACTAGTGTCTCGTAATGCAGAAAATTAAACAATTTGTCAGGGCACAATCAATACAACACTGACAAAATAAGATCCTTATCGATGTGCAGTATCGATTCCCAGTCATAAACTCAAGTCCCCAGTTGAATACATGTTTCAATGTGTGATCAAATGTTGTACACTTAAACTAGTACTAAAAACTGTGGCAAAAGCAAGCCATGAATTGTGTAAAAGATTCATGTAATCTTTCAAAAAACAGAAAAACAGAATCAGTTTGAAACTTGAAAGAAACACCTTGACTTGGTGTCCTATCCAAAGCATCTGTGTTGTCACATACACTGCTTGCAGGCTTTAAATTATATGTCTTATGGGAATTCAAGCCAACACCTACAGCTCCTTACAGTGGTTGCCTCAGTCTCAAATTTGGATCTTTCCCCGCCCATCCCTTTTTCTTGCCTTTGGTTTGGAAGGTTAGGGTAGTAGTTGGAACAGCCTGCACATCAACCACACATTAGCAAACTTTATTTCATTTTTCAATTTTATTCAACACCATGGGCCTCATCTCAACTGTTTATTGAATAATGAAATCATGATTGTAGTACTCTGTTGAGGGTGAAAAATAAAATTGCTTTTTACCAAACAGCAAATGAGAAGAGGAAAATGCCAACAGGATGAGCCCAAAAAGCATGCATGTTAGTAATGAATTGTGCTGATACTAGTACTACTCACTAAAATCACATTTCACAATTTCACATTGAAATTTTGGTGTCTCAATTATTTTTGTCAAATATCACATCATCTCAAGGGTCCCTTTTTTCTTTTTACAAATGCCCATCACTCCAAATCCTTCTTTTCCCTCTTTTCGTTAGTTCCCCCTTAAACGGGACACTTGCATATTTTTTTATGTATATATGAAATGAAATGGTATAATGAATAATATTGCAAAGATTGTTTATTCTTAAGGGCAAGATTATCTTTCTCATTAGACATCAATAAACCACTTTATAATTACATATATTATCTCATTTAGTGCTACATTTAATTTTTAAAATCCGCAAAACACTTGGGCTGTCCATTCATAATCTATGCTACAAGTGGTTCTTTTTCTATGAAAACACTCTCAAAATGAGATTACTTTTATTTCTAATTATTTAGTTGAAGCTGATTGATCCAGATTCGAAAATAATGGAGTTAAAATACAAACGCATGTTAGGCATTTTGTTACGCTAATTGTTAGTACCTAAACGTTCAATATTATGATCCCACTGCGCTATTCTATTTAACGTGGAAACTTAAATTTATGTTTGTTATATTAGACAAGACTCTCGAGAGAGACGTTATAATATTGTACTGCATAATATGTTTAGGAATATTAGGCAGGGCTAGTAGAATATTAAATTCTAGGTTAGGAACATGTTATATCAACAAAAACACATTGGTTTATCGGTTGCTGAATTACAATACTACGGTTCAGATATACTTTGGTCTTATATGTGTGTCAAGTAGGTTTACTTCTATATCTGTAAATTTATAAATACAAGTTATGTATACTATTTGTTATGGACTAGGTCATGATTAGAACCATCAAACAATTCACATTTGTATTTCATTACTAGGTGCCCTTACACAACTAATTTAGATGTAGGTCAGCAGTGACAATGTTTTATTACGATAAATGTAAAATTTCATTGCGAAAGGTGATTGTCATTCAAGATTGATTAGGGATCAAATCCCTTCTTTATTAGTTTTTAATGATGCACAGATATATGATGGGGGCATTAGACATCGTCATTGCTATAGTAATAAGAAAACAACCAAGTTTGTAGTTATGTACATAGGAATTAAAGCAAAGAGATGAATTATAAAATTCAAGGACGGAGATGAGGAGGAAGATGACAAAGGGTGCACAGCTAAGAGGCTGTTCGGATGAATGAGTGTAATATGGTCCCGAGTCATTATGATGAAGATGGCCACAAATGAAGGGCCGGTCTTTCTTTTATGTCACGAACCATATATACAACGCAACCACTTCATGTTCAAAGTCTTGGATTCATCATCCTCCTTCAAATTTGACAGCTCCTTTGCTTTCGTTGGCTGGCCGGTTAATTATTTATTAATTACTTTGTAATTACCTACAAATTAGTATCATATTAGACAAAACCTATTAGTCACACACTCCAAACATGTCATGCATATTTAGGCTGAGTCTACATGTACTTTGATACTTTGTACTTGATATATAAAAATGACTAACACGCCACGAAAGTATGTGATAAGCATAAACTCGTTTAGATTTACGCTTAAGCAACAATTACTTAAACATGCAAAAGACTGACTAGCTAGCTAATTACAATGACAACTTATAATATTAATTTTACTATAAATAATTAAACATCATTGTATTCATTTCACAAAACACCGTCCCGAAGAAGCTCCATATGCCAAATGTACGGGATAATTGAGGAAAGTTACCAAGCAAAAGCCATAATATGATGGTTCATTGGACACTTGCTGTGATAGCCATGTGATCCATCACAAGCAGATTCCAGCTTATCTTGGAAATCAAACGAATTATAATAATTTCTTATATTAATTAGTGCCCCTCTTATCTAATCTAGATATGCTTTCGATCGGATCTCTTCTTGATGTGTGAAGCAAACTTTTCTGTATGTTGTTCCACAGTTTTATATAAATATATAACGGAACTCTCATAGTCTCATTCAAATCGCTTAAGAGAAGAGAGTTCTCCTTCAAATTAAGTTTGCAAATTTGGTATTATTCATTAAATAATTTAAATTCTTTGTTAATAAGAAAAATCATGTTTCGATGAAACATATTAGTACCAAAGTACGAAAAAATTAATTTTTTTATCACTCTCGATTCCTAACAATCACATAATTAAACAAGTATTTACTTTGTTTAATTTATTTGATTTTATCCCGAGTTCAATTATCTAAATAATATTCAATTGTTATATATTTTAAACCTATTTTCAGGTTTAGTTCTCTATAAATTCTTTTTTGAATAATTTAATTTTATTTACTTTCAATAACTTCATATTTTAATATTAATATTTTATTCTCGATCCATGTTTCGCACGATTATTAACTAGTAATAATAATAGTAAAAATAGTAAAATGCACTTTGAGATATTAGAGCACTTAAGATACTAAAATTTTAAAATAATTCCTTTCTATACTTAATTTTTAACTTTTTTTTTGTAATATATGCACTTCCGTCAAGTTAAATTAACACTATTAAGAAATTTAGGGGTAAATTCGTCTTTTTTCTTTCTCAAACTCATGTTAATCTTTGACAAGTGTTGTGAGAACTTGAAGCTTGAATATTCCTCCATTTTATAACGAAATGAACACATTTAAATTAATATAATGTCTCCTCTATAACGAGATATAAAAAATAATTAAAAAAAAATGTTTGACAAACTTCAATTAATCTATAACCTTTTTAGTTATGTCCTCGCCAAATTAAAGTGTTGATAATGAAAATTATTTAATATTATTTTGTAAAGGAGAAAAGGTTTGTCTCGTTGAAATTTGAAATACTTGATTTCGTTAAAAAATGAATGAGATTTAAATTTTAATTTCTCAAAATTTGTAACAATGGTGAAATTTGATTTGAGAAAGAAAATGATGACAAAACGACTAAAAGGCCCTCAACTTAAGGTAATTAGCCAAATTTGATTTATAGGTTCATTAGAATTTAGAAGTTTAGTATTCCCACCTTAAAATGTAAATATATAAAGTGCACTTTACTCCTGTAATCAGAGTGATCTTAACTAACAATTTATATATATATATATATATATATATATATATATATATATATATATATAACATATATGGCATACTTTAATTACGTGGCTATATATTTTAGTATTAATATTTTTTAAAAATATATAAAGATATTAATTTTATACATATACTTTAATAATTGGCGGAGAAAAATAATAAACTTCAACTAAGTTAATGACAAAGATACTATACAAATTTAAAATTCATTTTTCTAGTAAAAAAAATTCATATGAAATATTAACATGCATCTAATATGATATCTTAGAATATAATATTTTAGATGTTTTAATCTGGTCCAAACAATTTAAAATCATATTTTAGAAGTCCATAATTGAATTTGGCTAATGTTGTGGAATAAAGACTATATTTTTGAATTCAATGCTAGGATTAGAGAGTTTCGAGCTTTAATGGCGTGGTTGCTCTTGTTGTCGGGGACTAACTGGGTCCTAACAAGATGCATACGTACCTTGATGAATATCAAGAATCAAGCCAAGACGTAGTTCTAGAGTTGCCTACGTGGCTTGCAACGCCTTCGAGGCGTTGTGACACATGGAGCTGTGTCCCAAACGTTCTCTTTGATAATGAGGGGTCAGACCCTTTATATAGGCGTTGAGAGTCTAGGAATTAGACTAGGTTTAGGCTTCAGTGACTTGGAGTACAAGTCTTCTTCTTAGATCGGGATTGTAAATCCTAATTTGTAGAAGGCTGACTCCTCCTAGGGTTTGGTGTCCCTCAAGACTACTTCTAGTAGATAAAGATCACAACTTCGGCACATTTAATGGACTGTATAATCATCTTTTTAATTAATTACGAATTTAATAATTAATTAGGGCTTCGGGCCTCTTTAATTGGGTCTAATTTATGAACCATTCCGGGTTTAATTAATGTATCATTAATTATATTTCTAGGGTATTTTTTAGCCCATATCATTTGCCCCTCGACTTCTGAGAAAATTTCTTGAGCTTTCGTAGAAGTTATTTTGATATATTTCGAGATTTTAGGGTCTTTTATAATCTTTCTCATATTTTCCCTATTTTTCAGGAATTAGATTGTGTCACCGGACATTTTTCTTTTTTAGAGATATTGAATTACAACCTCAAATATAAAATTTCGAGGCAATTTCTATTTTTGAGGACATTATTTTTGCCAATAAAAATAAAGAATTCAAAATTTTCGACCTCGTTTAAGATCGAAAATTTATTCCATTTTACTTCCAGGTCGAACAACATCGACCTGGATTGTGGTCGAATACTTCGACCTCGTTTGAGGTTGAATTATTTGTTCTACTTTGTTTCCAGGTCGAAGTCGAACATTTCGACCTTGATTGAGGTCGAAGGTTTGTTCTATTTTGCTCTCAGGTTGAACATTATCGACCTGGATTGAGCTCGAACATTTTCGACCTCGATTGAGGTCGAATTTTTATTCTATTTGGCCTTCTATAGCTTATGTTATCTTTAATTGGCCTCTTAATGGCTCGTTTTTTATTTTCCTTAAACGAGACGTCCTAATTCGGGACTTCTTGTTCATAATAATTCATAATAAGCCATGTACAACTGTAGAATTTGTCACATTATCAAGGAAATATTTTAATAATTTCCCTCACATTTTATCGTATTTTTTCCTAATGTTTTAGGAATTTGCATGTACTCACGAGTATTTTTAATAAATATCCCATATATTTTAGGAATTTTAATGTACCCACATGTATTTTCTAATAATTATTCCTAATATTTAAGGAATTTTAATGTACCCATATATATTTTTAATAATTATTCCTAATATTTTAGATATTTTCATGTACCCACAGGTATTTTTAATAAATATCCCTTATATTTTAAGAATTTTAATGTACCCACGGGTATTTTTAATAATTATTCATAATATTAAGGAATTTTCATGTACCCACGGGTATTTTTACTAATTATTCCTAATATTTTAGGAATTTTTATGTACCAACGGGTATTTTTAATAATTATTCCTAATATTTAAAGAATTTCCATGTATACACAGGTATTTTTAATAATTATTCCTAATATTTTAGGAATATTTATGTACCCACGGGTATTTTTAATAAATATCCCTTTTTCTTTTAGGAATTTTAATGTACTCACATGTATTTTTAATAATTATTCCTAATATTTAAAGAATTTTAATGTACTCACATGTATTTTTAATAATTATTCATAATATTTAAGGAATTTCCATGTACCCACAAGTATTTTTAATAATTATTCATAATATTTAAGTAATTTCCATGTACCCACAGGTATTTTTAATAATTATTCCTAATATTTTAGGAATTTCCATGTACCCACATGTAATTTTAATAATTATTCATAATATTTAAGGAATTTTAATGTACCCACGGGTATTTTTAATAAATATTCATAATATTTTATGAATTTTCATGTACCCACGGGTATTTTAAATAATTTTTGCATATATATATATATATATATATATATATATATATATATATATATACTAGCTTATATCCCGTGCGATGCACGGTCTTCTTTAATATTTTCTTATTTTTTATTTAGATTTTAGTTATTATATATAATTTGATAAAATTTTAATATATATATATATATATTGGATTTATAAATCTAAAAATATAATATTTAAATTTAATATATTATTGACATAATCAATAGTAGTATTTTAGATATTAAAATATAAAATATTTTAAAATAACATATCTAATGATTCGTATTTTTTTACTCTTAAAAATCTAAAAAGGGACTCAAGTGCAAATATCAAAATATGTGCTTGTTCAATATACCGAGTTTATTTGAATATACTATTACTTTTATTTTAATTAATTATCTCGTTTAAATTGAATGTTAAAAAAATTATAATAAACATGAATTTCATAAGTTTAATATAATAATATTACCAATATATCTATCTTTTGCCCGTGTTATTTTTAATTTGAACATGAGTTGTTTCAGTTAAAAAATATAAACATGTAATATCCTTAAAAAGACAATTAGTTACTTATTAACAATTATATTAATTTTTTTATATATACGTCTGCATTACTTTTAGAAAATTAGTTGTTTAAGTTAGAAAATATAAAAGAGGTAATTTGTTTTAGCTGAAAAGAATAACTTGTTATTTATTAATATTTATTTAAAACAATATTACCATTGTATTTATTTTGCATGTATTATATTTAGAAGATAAGTTGTTTTAGTTAGAAAATATAAAACACATAATGTGTTTTAGGTGTCGGTTATAAATATATAATAATATTACCATTTTATATATATATTGTCCGTCTTATTTTTAGAAAATGATTTGTTTTAGTTAAATAGATATATGAAATAGGTAATATAATTTAGCTGAAAAAGGTAATTGGTTATCAATAACTTGGTTTCCATATATGTGTCCTATTATTTATAAGATAAGTTGTTTTAGGTAAAAAATATAAAAATAATGTGTTTTAGCTGAAAAAGGTAATCAGTTATAAATATATAATAATATTACCATATTATATATATGTTGCCCGTTTTATTTTTAGAAGATGAGTTGGTTTGGTTTAAAAAATAAATATAAAATAGGTAATATAGTGAAAAAAGGTAATTGGTTATTAATAAATTGATTATAGATAGGCCCGTGAATCGGCCCAAATACCGACCAACCGACCGACGACCGACCAAAACTTTTAATGTTTCGTCTTTAATAATATAGTATAGATATAAATAAATATATATATATTGCAAGTATTTCAAAATAATAGGTACCATTTTGTAATTTTGTTGGGGCTTTTTTGTCTGTTTGTAAAGTACAGGGGCGAATCTGAAAGTTTGTAAAGAACATGAGCAAATTTGTCAGTTTTTAAACTTCAGGATTGAATTTGCAAGGGATACAGAACTTGGGGTACTAAACTGTACTTTGGCAGGTGTAGTCGACCTCTTTCCTGATCGTGAAAATTGACCATTTTGCGGTCTAGTCGAAGTGATTCGACTTGGTTTCTGGTCGACCAAATTTTATTTTTTTAAAAATAAATATTATAATAATATTTATTTTATCCAACTTTTTTTTTAATTATTTCGACTTCGTTTGAGATCGAAAATGTGGCATTTTTGGCTTCGAGGTCGAAGGATGAGACCTGAATTGAGATCGAAAATGACTCGATTTTTTCTATTCTTTTTGTTTTGAATAAATAAATATTAGTGTTATAATATTTATTTTATCCAATCTTTGAATAATTGTTGTCCTCACATTAGAGGTGTCCTACTCGGATAAAATTTGACAGGATTAAAATTTTGTCCGAATTTTATTATTATTTTTTATAATAATAATAATAATATTCTTCATATATTTATTACTAAATATTAATATTATTTTTGGGGTCCAACTACGTCAAATGTGGCTTACTCGTAGAAGACCTAACTTGAGGTCTAACACCTTAGACCTCATTTGAGGTTTCAACAACGCCAAACGTGACTTACAGGTAGAACACCTAACTTGAGATCTAATACCTTAGACCTCGTTTGAGGTTTCAACAACGCCAAACGTGGCTTACAGATATAAAAACTAACTTGAGGTCTAACACCTTAGACCTCATTTGAGGTTTCAACAACGCCAAACGTGGCTTGCAGGTAGAAAACCTAACTTGAGATCTAACACTTTAGACCTTGTTTGAGGTTTCAATGGGGGCTCGAATTTTTTTTTCCTGGTCGAATAGTAACGACCTAGATTGAGATTGAAGCCATTCGACCTCGTTTGAGGTCGAACAAATGACATTTTTTGCTTCCTGGTCGAACAGTGACGACCTGGATTGAGGTCGAAGCCATCCGACCTCGTTTGAGGTCGAATAAATGGCAATTTTTGCACCTAGGTCGAACACCTTCGACCTGGATTCACAATTCTCGGGTTTGGATTCGTAATTCTTAGACATGGGTCCAGATTTCTTGGGCTCGATTCAAACCTCATGGGGCCGGATTCATAATCTTTGAACCTCAATTGAGGTCTAAAACGGGTTGGAATTTCGATCTTGATTGAAGTCGAAATTAGGGTCTTTCTTGCACCTAGGTCGAACACCTTAGACCTTTATTGAGGTCTAAATCGGGGCTGCAATTTCGACCTAAATTGGGGTCGAAATTAGGGCCTTTTTTTTGCACCCAGGTCGAACACCTTAAACCTGGATTGAGGTTTTACCTACACCAAACGTGGCTTACGGGTAGAAGACCTATCTTGAGGTCTAACACCTTAATTTTCACACTGAGATGTCTCATGAACGAAGACAGACATAATGTTTTGCTCTTTACTTCAATTTGAGCTTTTAGTATATCCAATCGAAGCTCGTTATGAGCTTTGTTTCCTCAAATTCTCAGGGGTTTCAACCCTTATACTAATCTTCTCCAAATAGGCCTCTTTAGGCTTTTAATTGAGCTTGAGGTCTTTAAGACTATGATTGATCTTCCGAGTTTGAGAATCGTGGTCTTCGTGACTTTTTAATCAAAATTGGGGATCTAGATATGACCAACTCAGTTGTTCAATTGAGTTGAGGTCATCAAGACTAGGATTCATCTTCGAGATTAGGATTTGAGGTCTTCAAAACTGTGATTCGAGATCTTCAAGACTAAGATTCAAGTCTTCATTTCATGTTATATGGGAACACCATTTCAAGGCTAGCTTGCTTTTCTGGTATGTTTATGATACTTCCTCTTTTTTAGGGACAAAGTTTCCTTGTTTCAAAAAATCTTAATTAAAAACTTCCTTTGAGCACTTGCCACTGGAAATGGACGAAGTATGTCCACTCCCCACATAGTGAGCGAGATAGGTGAGCTAACTGATCTGAGCAACTCAGGTGGTTGCCTCACAACATGTGTGTACTTCTGGTATCGGTCATACTCCTTTGGCATCATCCATCATATCTGGTCATTAAAATCTCAACCAGGTCATCTTGTGGGTAAGGTCCCTGCCCCCCGAGTGCTGCCCAAAGATTTCCTTATTAACATCTTACAAGGCTAATTTCGCTTCTAAAGGCCTTAGTGTTCTTACTGACAACTTTCGTGTCTCCAAGGCATTGTCGGTTAACCAACCAGTTTCTTGGTGAGCCTTTATAGGATCCTTCCAACAGCTTTCCACACCTATAGGTGCTATTAGCTTTGCATCAATACTTCGGGTCTTCAAAGCTTGGAAGTAAATACCTTTTGGATAGTTCTCTATCTCCAAGGTGACAAACGTAGATAGGACATCAGCTTTTACGTTTTTCTCCTTACGGATGTATTTGTAACACTCAATATTGAGTTTCTACAGATTTTAAGGTACTTGACCCTTTGGTCAAGCCAAGTCTGGCTATCATGACTTCGTATCCATCCTCGTTGTTTGTCGTTGAGAGTTCCAACTTCAAGGCATACTCAATAATGAAACCATCGAGGTTTTGTAAAACTAGGTCTGCTTCAATTTGATTTTGTTTTTGATGCCTCATCAAAATAGAGCACCCAACACTCCTTGAGTATTGCTTCTCGATCTTCCTTCTCTAGTTTCTTGCCCTCCTGGGGTACTAACTCCTGCCCCCGACTTCTTGGTTGTCAATGATGCATTCAACCACGAAGTCAACGAGTGCTTAGGACTTTATTGTAGTTACTCCTCCCCATGCAAGACCTTGCTCACATAGTAGATGGGATCCTGAACCTTGTCGTCATGTTTCATGAGGACGACATTCAAAGCTGTTTCAGATACAGTCAAGTATAGATAAAGTAAACCTCTGGGCTTTGGTTTGCCAACAATGGTGTTCCACCCATGTATTTCTTCAATTTTTTAAAGGCCATTTGGTTTTCATTATATCATACATTTATCCCCAAATTTGGAGATGAATCTCCACAAAGATGTTATGAGTTTTCAAACGTCCTTAATGGAACGTGGAGCTTCCATGTGAAGGATTGCTTTAATCTTGTCAGGGGTTGGCCTCACTTTCATGCTGGAGACCTTCAACCCAAAAACTTTCACGATCCTATGCCGAAGGCACATTAAGTCGGGTTCAACATCATATTATGTTTTCTTAGAACTTCAAATGCCTCTCGGAGGTGTCCAATGTGATATGCCCTATCGAGGCTCTTGACTAACATGTCATCTACATAGAATTTCGTAATCTTCCTAACAAGATGCTCAAAAATCTTATTCACCAATCTTTGATATATCACCTCTTGGGACGTTGTCCTTATATATTTTGATTTGGTTGTGCTTTACAAAGCCATTCATGAAGTTCAACATCCTGTGTTCAGCGGTGGCGTTAATTAATGTATCGATCCTTGGTCGAGGGAAACAGTCCTTAGGACAAGAATCTCTTAGATCAACGAAGTCTCTACATATCCAATCATTTTTCATTGGCGTTCTTTATCATCACAGGATTGAGCAACCATTCGAGGAACTGAATATCGGGAATTTTAGATGTTGTCCATACAAACACATCATTATTTTCTTGTTGAAAAGTAAACAACTTGTCCCTTAAGGGTTGACTTAATAAAGCACCAATGTAAGTAACTTTTTCAGGTTCATCGGGAACTAAGGGGATGAGAATTAGATTCTCAGTTGGATTCCTTCGGTATTCATCATTATCCCTTACATCCATATCTTCAATCGGGAGGACCTGCCCCTGATTCCATCAGGCCTGAACGTGGCTACGTATTAACCTTTTCCATCTCTTCATCTCCCTACTCTTCTCCCACTTCGTTACTTGTGGAAAATTTGATTTTCTAGTGATAGATTGAGGCAACTGCCTTAAAGTCATGCAAACATGTCCTCCCAAGGATAACATGGTGGGTAAAATTTACTTTAATCACAAAGAAGTTTATGGTTCCTTTCCTATGGTTATAGGAAACTGAATAATAACTTCTACCTTAGACTTAACCTCATTAAACCCATAAATGGGCATATTATAGGGGGGTTAGTTAGACATCTGTTAGGTCCAAAGTATCGTAGAAGGGGGGGGGGGGGGGGGGGTTGAATACGATACTCACAAATTATTCAATTTCATTCACGGATAATTCTTTAGGTTCTAATAAGAAATCAAATGCACGAGTCGGGGAATATATTGTTTTATAAATATTAACCGCGAGGGGTGCTACAATTCTAATCCGTAGATTAGCTTCAATGAGTTCAAGGTTACACAAAATCAATACAATGATAGAATTCTGAGAAATATTAATTTCTCTATGATTCTCTGGCTCAAGCTTCTCTCTTCGTAAATGTTTTTTTGTGAAAATCCTTAACTGAAGAAGACACAACTTCTTTTCTCTGTTATTGTAGACTTAATTAGAAAAGCTATCGAACCAAAATAATGGAATAATCTTGGCCGTTCATTCTTCATCAACCTGACAAAGTAATAAATCTTTTCACCTGCTCCTCCAATTGAAAAACCATCGAATGATTAAAGCAATTTTTCTTTCGATATTTTTTATATAAAAACTATCGAATGACAAATTACTTTTCCATGGTTTTCTGATAGATTCTTTTGATCCCTTTCGATGGATTTTCTTAAAAGAAAACCATCGAGCCTTTTCTTTTGTACTTGATCTCTTGAAAATCCGTTTGTGTTTTAGGGTGTTTTAGATTTAGACTTAAATCAATTTCTTCTGAGACGATAAACATCTTGATCTTTTAAGTGCTGACAACTGGTGCAACTGGTTTGGTTCACAGATGAATAACACTTGATCAATTCTTCTATGTCTTCAATTCAATGATGCTGATAAGTCCTTTGTCGTTCTGGTTGCTTCAATTAAATCACTGGAACCCTATGGTACTAACTCTTAATCATTCAAATACTTCTGTAGTCTTGAAAGTCTTGTTGCTTTATTTTTCATAGAGGATTGAACATTTTAATGAACTTCTTTCTCTGACCTGTTTACGGACTTCAAGAATACATATCATATTTTGATCTTTTGAGTTTACCTTTTCTTCTTTACTTCTGGATTCCTGTGCTTCTTTTAATATTACTGTATGTCTTGTCCTTTGCTGAGTTGTAGTTATCTCTGTTACATTTTATGTTACATTATGCTTTACAATCTCCCCATATTTGATTGTTAGAGTTCGACAAGCAAATACCTCGAGGATAACTCAACTAACTAAGGAAACATGAAACTAAGTAAAGTAAGACAGCTTGATAATATTAAATGCATTCTAGATTAAATATATACATTTCCAGATTTCAAAATTCAAAAAACATTAAAAAATTTACAATGAAGTTGCTCATCTAGTCCGAGCAGATAGTTCTTTTGTTCTTTGCTTCAAGTCTTCAGTCCATCTCAATCTCACCTTCTTCAATCACTGGATTGGAGTTATCAGCTTGATAATCAATCATAGAAGGATAGTGCAGTGGTTCTCCAGGTTTAAGGATTGCTCCTTTGATGTGTCTTCCAATGTATTCAACCTCTTGTCCCACTCCAGCCCACAACCATGCAATGTTAATATCTTTCTTGTTTAGCTTTGGCATGTTTGGCAGTATGGTATGCACTTCCAATCCTTTCTCCACTCTCTTCCTATAGTAGGGAACATTCTCCATCAGATATCTTCTTAGAGTGTCTGCTGCTTTGTCCTTCTCCGTTGATGTGAATCCAGTGGATCTAAGATACTTCTCAACTGATATTAGATAGTTATTTGGATAATCTCTCAGTTTGTCCTCTGTCAGATAGCATATTTTGAACAAGTCATTCGTCATGAATCTAACCATAGGAGGGTCTTAAGTAATATCTGGACTGACCTTCATCAAGATTTCCTTAACATGCTCACAGAGCACTTCATTTAGCTTTGTGGTTCTCTGGATCTTGATGAGTAACACCTGCAGTTCTGTATATGTTCTCTGTTCGAAAAACTTAGTGGAAATCACAAATGTACCTTTGTCAAGAAAGTTGATCAGTATGTTCCAGGCACCATTTGCTTTAACCTCAGCTTTCAGAAAGATAAGAGAATGTCTCAATGCAGTGAAGTAAGTATCATTTTCTTGATTTGTACTTCTTATATCTTGAATGATAACTTCCACCTCAGCATTGTCGTTGACTTCTAAACCGTCTTCAACTCCGCAGAAAGTGTTGTAAGCTACCTCCCAATCTTTTCCTTGTTTCTGTGCTAAATCAATCATCTTCTTCTTCCTTGCTTCATTATACATCTTGAATCTCTTCAGCTTTTCACTCCTCAGAACTGTTTGGTGAGTTTCCTTCTCAGCTTGCCTGGCATCTCTTTCTGCTTTCTCACCTTTCAATCTCTCCAAGGCAGCTTCTTGTTCTGTTGTAAGAGGATTTGCTTCTTCCATATCATCATCCAAGATAGGATGTTCAATTGGCTCTGGATAATATGGTTCATGTTCTTCCAGTGGTTGTTGCTCGTGCATGAATTCAAATCCCTCTTCAACATCTTCTTCTACTATGTCTTCAATCCAGTATTGTCTCACTGAAATAGTGGTTATGATTTTTTCATTAGTTTCTCATTTCCTCCATCCTCCTTCTTTCTCCCTCTTAGTTGAGGAATCCTCCACGAAGTAATCCTCAGCATGAAAGGTTGATGAAGGACCAGGTTGTTGGTTTCTCAACATATTCCAGATCGACTCTACTCCGTCACTCTGGTTCTCCATGAATAGAACAATGTCCTTGTTCATCTCTTGCATAGAAGCTAGCTTTTGGTCAATATCACTCAGTCTTGAGTTGGTAGTCTTCTCGATTTTATCCAATCTTTTGTTGAAACGAGACTCCACTCTTGACAGTGTATTCATTGCATCTTTGACCCTTGTTTAACCATCCCGGATAACCAGAACGTCTTCATTTAAAGCTTCTTGTCCTTGTTGTAGGGCATGCACTTGATTCATAAAACCATCTCTAAGTTCCTTGATGTCTGCTCTCAAGTTGACCAGTTCCTCCATAACTTGCTTCTTCAGGGAGTCCACTGCCTGTTTAGTACCTGTTATAGTGCCAGATGCACTGCCTAAGACCCTGTAGGTTCTTCTGGAATCAGCTGCAGCCAAGTCAATCTTCTGTTGAATAGTAGTTAAAGAAGCATCGGCTTGACTGGAGGAGATCCCTTGGTCAAAGGAAGGTCATAGATGGACTTTGAATAATGGATGTCCTTGACGATCATGAACTGTCATCTCCTTGAGAGTGGATTGTACATGTAGTTCTCTGTCTGTAGGTTGTAGCAAATCATCAATGTTTGTAAGGGTTTGGGTGTCACTCCTCACATTTGGCTCTGGGTGTTCACTCAACGTTTCTGTTGGTGTTTCACTCATTTGTCCTTTCCCACTCAGGCCAGGTGATAGTGTTTTTGTTTCACTCATTCCCTTATTGCTCGTTGTACCTGCATCAGAAATCACCGTAGCCATCCTTAAGGAGGTCACCGGTGGTGCAATGGGGCTTCGCAAGTCCCCGTCCTTGGATATACCAAGTTGCTGATCATCCGTAGATGATGTATTCTTTGAAGGATCTAGAGTTTGAATCTCTAGGAGGCTAGAATCAGGCTCTATTAACAGCAGAGATCCTGAAACTCCCTCTAAAGTATGTGAAGACTTTTCCTCAGTTAACTCCTCAATTAAAATTGATTCATTGTCACCGAGTTGCCGATCTGCACCTACGTCAGACCCTTTACCCGCAGGATCCAGATATGTTCCATCTAGGGAGCTAGATAATGACCCTTGTAATTGTGCATCTAGGTCAAAACCTTCTCTCAACGTCTGTGAAGACTCTTGGTTCGATTTAGAACCTTCAACCAGTGAACCTGGCCGTAATATGGTCGGAACACCAGTTGCTTCCGTCAATTCTTCCTTATTTGATTGAGCTATTGGTTCAGATATAGCTTTGGTTAGTGTAGCCCAATCAGCATCAGAAAAATCAGTGAAGGGCTCTTTGGATGTTTGAAATGAAGTTTCAACAGTTGCCTCATTTTCTAGTCTTCTCTTTTTAGAGGAAGGCAGAGCTGTTGTTGAACGACATATCTCCTTATGTGGTGCTGCTAAGGCACTATCTCCCTCTACACTCACGGATGTCTGTATGTTAGGTATAGTAGGGGAAGGAGGTTCGTTTATGTTTTCATTTGGCTCGTCCAAAGGCTCTATGACCGTGGTTAGAGATTGTGGGTTTGCAATCTATTGGTCAGGAATGGCCACCAAGGGCTCTGGATCAACATCCATTGGTTGAGGTTGTGGAGCCACAACAGGTTCAGGAATATTACCTTCGTTTACCTGTTCCCCTGGGGGTAGAAGTGGTAGGGGTACCGTTCTTAGATATTCAGTTAGAAAAGTAGGCACCCCTGGAATATGATTCTTCTTGATCAGAGCTGTTATAGCCTTGCTCTTCATCTTCATGCACTCCATGGTCTCCTCACCTTCAAAGATCTCCCGTTCTTCAGCTGATGTCAATGTGCTTCGTCCTCGAGTGTTGCACTGGATTGTTAGAGATTGTTATGGCACTTGTGTTGTCACAAAATATTAGAATCTTCGTCAACAAAAGTCCATAGTCACGGAGTTGGTTCCTCATCCACAAGATTTGAGCACAACAGCTACCAACAGCTATGTATTCAGCTTCAGCTGTTGATGTGGACACTGAGTGCTACTTCTTGTTGTACCAAGAAACTAACCTTTTTCCAAGAAACTGACAGCTTCCTGAAGTACTCTTCCGATCAATCTTACAACCTGCAAAATCCGAGTCTGTATATCCAATAAGATCAAATCATGTATCTTTAGGGTACCAAATTCCAAGATTTGGGGTTCCCTTAAGATATCTAAATATTCGCTTAACAGCTATTAGATGAGATTATTTAGGATCAGACTGAAACCTAGCACATTAGCATGTTGCAAACATTATATCTGGTCTACTTGCAGTGAGATATAGTAAGGAGCCTATCATACCTATGTAGCCTGTGATGTCAACCTTCTTACCAGTTTCATCCTTATCAAGCTTAGTGGCAGTTGGCATAGGAGTCTTTGCTGTAGATGAGTCTTCCATTTGATACTTCTTCAGAAGATCTTTAATGTACTTGGACTGGTAAATGAATATTCCATCTAGCCTTTTATACACTTGCAGTCCAAGAAAGAATGACTATTCACCCATCATGCTCATTTCATATCGACTCTGCATTAACTTAGCAAATCTCTTGCATAGATCATCATTAGTAGAACCAAATATTATGTCATCAACATATACTTGCACCAATATCAAATCATTTTTGTGTTGTTTGTAAAATAGAGTTTTGTCTACGACACCTCTTGTAAAGTTATTTTCAAGTAAAAATTCAGAGAGAGTGTCATACCATGTCCTTGGAGCTTGTTTGAGTCCATAGAGAGCTTTGAATAGAAAGTACAAAAAGTCTGCCAGTTTTGAATCCTCAAACCCTGGAGGTTGTTCCACATACACTTCTTCTAACTCCCCATTCAGAAAAGCACTCTTCACATCCATTTGATATACTTTGTAATTGGAATGTGCTGCAAATGCCAGAAACATTCTGATGGCCTCAAGCCTGGCTACTGGTGCATAGGTTTCATCATAATCAATACCCTCTTCTTGAGAGTAACCTTTAGCAACCAGTCTGGCTTTGTTTCTCGTTACAATGCCATCTTCATCCAACTTATTTCTGAATACCCATCTTGTTCCTATAACAGATTTTCCTTTAGGCCTGGGTACCAGCTTCTAAACTTTCTGCCTTTCAAACTGATTGAGTTCATCTTGCATTGCAATCACCCAATCTGGATCATCTAGGGCATCTTCAACTTTCTTAGGTTTTGTTTCTGAAAGAAACCCAGAATAGTGACATTCATTTTGTGATGTCCTTCTAGTTCTCACTCCCGTGTCTGGATCACCAATGATCAAGTGAAAGGGATGATCTCTATTACATACCCTTTGTCTTGGCAGATGCGATCTTGATGATTCTCCTTGTTCAAAATGTTGTGGAGTGTGACTAGTTGATCCTTCTCCTGCTCCCCCTGAGTTGTTGCCAGTATGATCTGTTGACCCTGTTAATTGACCAGTGGATCCAGTAGTAGTTTGAGTATCTCCACCACTATCACCACTTGGTCCAGAATCATTATCATTAGCATTATTATTAATAACTGTAACAACTTCAGGTTCTTCTTCAATGTCAGAGATATCTCCTGATAGATTTTCAAATACCAAGGATTCAGAATTCTCTCTAGTTTGCAGGCCTGGTCTTTTGGTGTCATCAAATGTTATATTCAGGCTTTCCAACATCTTCTTATCTTCAATCACATACACCCTGTAAGCCTTAGATTCCAGATAATAGCCCAGAAAAATGCCTTCATCTGCTTTGGCATCAAACTTGCCTAGATGTTCTCCATCTTTTAGTACAAAGCACTTTGCACCAAACACATGAAAGTACTTCAGTGTTGGTTTCTTGTTGGCCATTAACTCATACAGAGTCTTTTCATGATCTTTGTTGATCAGGGTTCGATTCTGAGTGTAGCAAGCTGTATTCACTGCTTCAGCCCAAAAGTAAGTGGGAAGTTTTGATTCATTTAACATTGTCCTTGCTGCTTCAACCAAGGTTCTGTTCTTCCTTTCCACTACTCCATTCTGTTGAGGAGTTATTGGTGCTGAATACTGTCTAGATATTCCTTTCTCTGAGCAGAAATCATTAAGAACTGCATTCTTGAATTCAGTTCCATTGTCTGATCTGATTGTCCGCAGAGGTAGCTTAGCTTCCACTTCTATCTTTTTGATGTGATCAATGATTAGTTGTGTTGTTTCATCCTTTGAATGTAAGAATAACACCCACGTGTACTTGGAGTAGTCATCCACCATCACTAATGCATATCTTTTTCTTGAAAGTGACATAACATTGACTGAACCAAATAAATCCATATGAATCAGCTGAAGAGGTTCAGCAATGCTTGTCATTTCTCTGCTTTTGTGTGATGCCTTTGATAAGTGGATTTCATATCTACTTGGAACGCTCTAAAACGGATTAAATTGATTGTTTGTACTCAAGTACGTGGTGTTTTTAATGTGTTTTGTGTTAGATTGTGCTGAGTTGTTTCGTTAGCAGAGTTGTGGAGCTAAGTTGGTTATACGGTGGTGATTGAACTTCCTTGTGAAAACTTAGGAGTTACGAGACGAGAGAGCGCGAGGAAAGTCAAGAAAATGAGAAGTGAAGAAATCTGTCAGAGGGTCAAGCGCGCTCCCGCCCAAACAAGCGCGCCCGCGCCCAAACAAGCGCGCCCGCGCCCTAGTGGAATCCTGTGAAGCGCGCCCGTGCCCTAGGAAGCGCGCCCGCGCTTGGTGGAATGCTGGAAAAGTCAATTTCAATTCTGATATGGAAACCAGCAGAGACCAGTCAACCCTGAGACCTATATAAACCATTGGTGGACGATTTCAGAGAGATATATATTGATATCTTGACATACATTCATACACATCCATCCACCGGTGAGGAGAACAAGAAGACGGCTGATTACGAAGATCTAGTTGTCAACTTATCTTTGTATTTTTTAATTAGGCGATACTTTGGATTCTCGTTTGTTTCTTCATAAACCCTAGTACTTTTATTTAGTATTCCAGACATATTTATTATCATGTTTTCATCAGAACCCACGATGATGAACGGTTCGATTATGAACTAATCGTTGTCGTGGGATTCTAACGGATTTATTTATGGATTTTAGTAGTTAATTGTTTTAAAGATGTGTGTGTGATGGCTAATTGATTTCCTAGTTTGGTTGTGCTTATTCTTCTTGGATGCGTAGCTAACATCTAAGTTGTTTGTTAATCTCTATTGATTGCGAAAGTGGATATAGAGGTTTAGAACTTGCCATGCTAGTATAGGTTTATGTATGTTTGTCATGCATGATTCGTAGGTAATTTTAACCATCTTACCTGCCCTATGCAATCTGAATGGATAACTTGCTCATTAAACCGTTATGTTTTCAAATCTTTTAGACATATAGGGTCTAAGCATAATTGGTGTCTGCCCAACTTCTATCTCTTTTGTGGATGTTTGAGTGGTTTGGTATACGTATACTGAAAGGTAGCGTGTACTGATTTCATGTTATCCGATTAGTTGTCATAACCGTCACATGCATTGATTAAAGACAAAAGACTCTGAATGAAGTATTTAATGAAGTTAGGATCCCATGTTTTATTCTCATAAGTAATTCAACAGCCATCTCTTTAGTTAATTATAATCTTGTTGCGTCGATTAGTTAATTTAGTTAATCAAAACACAACTTTGACACTTGTCTTAGCATTGAATAATAGCCATACATTGTTGCATAAGTGCATAACTATAGTAACCAAAGCAGTCTCTGTGCACTACGCCATAAGTGGGCTTCAGCAACACCTGAAAAAGTGTGGTTATAGCCCAAAAAACTGTTGGTAAAAGGAAAAAAAACAAGCTATGGCTACACTTTGACCAAATTTGAGGGTGTTAGAAAAATGGCCGCTACCATAGGGGTCTACGCCAACACTTTTGTAGTTTTTGGTAACACGGGCGAAATGTGTAGGCGTAGACCCCTACGCTAACACTTTTTATTTTTGTGGCTACATATTCTTAGTTGTTGCCATAGATCTATGCCTACACAGTTATCTTTGTAGTAACACTACTAATAGTATTACTATATACCTATGCCAACACATTTTTAGTACTACTGTAACATCAAATTATGAAACACTTTGATGTTTTTACCAACACCCTTACCACTATGCCTACACTTTTTCTTAAACATTTTTAGATTTTGTGCCAACACTTTGCTATACTTTTGCCAACACATAAAGATTAAATACTTTAGAGTCAATGGTTACACTTTACATGCTTTTTACCAACACTTTAAATACAGAATGACAACATATGACATTGAAATATAGAACTTTCCATTCAAAATATTACCAAACATTCCAGTACATAAACAGGTTGTCCAGAAGCCATTTCAATACATAAAAAACCATCCAAAATAACTACATCAAATTCGCACCATTCCAATACATAATAATCAATCATCCATATCTACTACATAAACCAAGATCTAAAACTCAACTCAACTACCATGGAGTAGGTAAGCCTAGAAGACCTCAAATCAGCCAACCTTAATGATTTCTCAGCTGCATCTTTTGCGGCCATGGCAACATCTGTTGTTTCTTCTTTATATAGGAGTGTATTGGCAAAGAATATCTCTGCATTTTGATTCTCTGCAATTTGCTTGTATATTGGGCGAAGAAGCTGCATGTTAGAACAAAGGCGTAAGTAACCACAAATACCAAAATTTGTACAATTTTCTTTTAAAGTGTCAAAAGCTATCACCGGCTTAACAAAAAAAAAGAACAAAAACTATCATTTGTTCCATGCCACCAGTTTTAACTAAGACTAGCTAAGAGCGGGAGTACAAGGGCTCAAGCCTTACACCAATACTTCATTGTGAAATCCATCCATAAAGCATTTATTTTCATGGAGACAATAACTGAGGAGTTGAAAATTCAGCCGAGACAAAACAACATTTAATTTGAATCGAGAAAATTATTTAACTTACCAAGCGCCCTCCAGCGATAATTGCACTAATAGCAATGACATCTTTGAGGCTTGCCAATCCAACAGCTTCTGCAATTGCTTGGAACCCAACCTGAAAATTTAAAAATTATACTCAACAACAGTGGGAAAGGTTGCTGCTGCTGCAGTAGCATTGCTGACATTGCGGACCAAACAGGTTCCATCTATTAATCCCTTAGTGTTAACAATAATAGCAGAAGACAATTCAGTTTTTTAGAAGATATACAAGGCATGATGTATCAAATTATCATCAGGACCAATAAAAATCATATTTACCCCTCCTTTAGATGAATTTGGTGAAATAAGAGCTATGAGTATCAGCAGAACCACAACAGCTAAATCCTGAAAATGCCAAATATTACAAGGAAAAATTAAAGAACTGCAAGCATAAATCCTCAGCTGAAAAGTAAAATTAAAAACATCACATAACTTGTGGCATATAGAGAATCTCAGAGAACCAATCAAGCATAGAGGTGACGTGACGTGACGTGCTCTCCCCTCTTTCCTGGAGTACCTGTTCCAATATTACAAATATATAGTTCAATAGAGTATCACTGACATGGCATAGTAGTGTGGACTTCTTGGTATATAACTGATACAGTGAGAAATAAATCAAATCACAAGCTTACTCATTTATCTATACCTATTACTCTATTTGTTGTACCAGCCACTGCTCTATTTTTGTCAGACCAAGCTACATTGCTAAAGCTAACTACCTATACAGAACCCTGATAGGGAAAATTGTAGCATTAATAAACTTTATACTAGCCAGTTCATATTAAGCTCCCTTTTAATCTCTCTGTAAATTGCTTGTTCACCGTTTAAACCTCTTTATTTCTTATCTTTATACACTATTTTTCTCTTCTGAATTTTCCTAATTCCAGATATAAAAATCTGTCAGATAAAAGTAACAACAAGATTAAAAAAAAACCAATTTTAGAAAATGTAAAAAGAAGCTAGTTAGCTAGCATTGTAATCTGAAGAAGCTAAAGATGAGAAGATACTTTTCTGACATTTGGGAGATGATGTGAGACAATGATAAAAAAACTCTGAACATCAGTAGGCAACATTAGAAGCAAGAGTTAAGGCCGATCTAAAAATAATATATCATTTTCCCTAAAAATCCATTTAATTTCATCAAAGAATTGTAATGTTGCATTCAAAGTTGACATAAGATTATCATATATTTGAACAATGTTCTGCCAATGCTATCATTTAACCATCTTGTGATTAGTAAGACTGGTTATTATGAAGAATGGTAGTACCTGCATATGGGGGCCAATGGATGCTTCTACAACTTCAGGCAGAACAGTGTAGTGAAGGCGAACCTGTATGTTGTTACTTCCCACTTGAGATACTGGCAATGGATGTGCCAACCCTGATGTTCGCCGACATAGATCCATTAGTATGAGGAAGAGAACCTTAACCTGCAAGAAAGTAACAATATCTGGAAACACTGAATATAGATTATAGGGAAGATCATAAGTTAAAGTAATGCTTATTAACTGTCAACTTTTAAAAACAAGAAATCAGTTCCAAACTGCTGAATTAATAAATTAATATAAAAATATTCCAGTGGAAATATGGTCTTTACAGGTTGCAGCAGAACTTTAGTTCATGTTTTTCACATGAAGTTTTTTCTGTGCAATATTTCACACTTTAATTATAAGATGATCATCTTTTACCTCTTCAAATGTGTATCCTTGACCGGCGTTGCCAGAACCCAACCTTGACCTGCTAGCTGGACCTTCCTCAGCTCCTTTTGCTCCAGTAACACCCTGACCAACCCGTGATGCTTGCCCTTCTTCTGTCCTTACCATAAACTCCAAACAAAGAGCTTGTTTCTGGCAGACAACATTTATAGGCCTGAAACAACATACACTACAAACATGATTCACTTAATACAAAACGATATACATTTAAAAGAGGTTTGAGAGATACAAAATGACTTAAAACCTGTAAGAGATATCCAAGATTAAACCTCGAAAACAAGACAGTTCGTCTCTAACATACTCCGGGTCATCGAAAAACAGATCATAAGCAACAGTATAGCAGCTGTCAACATCTTCTTTGAGCTTATGATAATCAAGTGATGATGGTATAGATGATGAAGATGAAGAAAACAACTTAGTAGTAGTAGTTGCATTATATCTAATTTTACGTCGATATCTGTAACAAATAGTCTCATTGCTACATCTTTTTTAAAGTTACAATGATTTCTAAATAGATAATTTTACAGAGCATACAAAACACTCTAAGTCATGCAACACAATGAAGCTACACAAAGTCCGAAATCAAGCTCTAAAACTTCTTTCAAAACCGTAACAAAAATTGAAACAAATAAAAAATACAAAAAAAGCAATAGAAACAATTATAATCGAAACATGCAACCAAAACATGTTTTACACAAACAAACATTCATAATCTACAAGCCCCAATTCAACCCGAAAGAAACCCCTAATTTACAAACCTTAATTGAACCTGAATTGAACAAATAAACAGAACCAAAATAAAGCAAATAAACCCTAATTGAACCCGAATTGAACACAAATAAGAAGAACAAGATGAATACCTTATCAAGTAGAGAATGTAATCGAACAAGAAGAACCCGAATTGAAATTGAATTGAACACGAGTTGCAGAGAACCCGTAGAGAGAGAACCTGTGAAGAACGCTTAATCTACAAGCCCTAATTTGAACACTTAATCTACAAGCCCTAATTCGAAAGTTGAGAGAGATTTGAGAGAGAGTTGAGAGAGCTGTATTTTGGTGAGGGAGAGAGTGCGGTGAATGAATGAGAGAGTGGGAATATCTGAAAATTGACCCGCTTAAATGAAATATTTGGGTAAATATTTGGCCGCCTTTTTTTATTGTTTAATTTTAGACAAATATTGAGAGCTGCCCTTTTTTTTTTGATTTATAAAGACCAACGGTTACACATTTTTTAAAGACCAACGGCTACACCGAGTTAGACGTTAGCATAGATACTGAATGACGTCTACCGTAACACTTATTTATAGCAATGCTAACAGAGAAAAAAAATGTAGGCGTAAATCAATTTTAAGACATATATGGTTACACTTTTGCTTGTAACACTGAAAAAAGCGTTATTATTGCCCATATATGGCGTAGTGGTGGGAACGAACTCTACTTATTCTTATATTACTTGTGACCGCGTACGCTTGCGTGATTTTGTGTGAACAGCCTTCTTAGACTTCCCTTTTTCACATGCTTCACATAGTCCCTCCTGATAAAATTCCATCAGGGGAAACCCTCTCACCAACTCTCTCTTTACCAAAGAGTTCATAGTTTTGAAGTTCAAGTGTGAGAGCTTCTTATGCCATAGCCAACTTTGTTCTGAAGATGCCTTACTGTAGAAACATGTAACTTCTCCTTCACTGGTAGAACTTAAGTCAGCTATAAACAAATTTCCTTTTCTCACTCCCAGTAGAGCAAGCTTCTCATCCTTCCTGTTTGTGATTAAGCACTTGT
This sequence comes from Heracleum sosnowskyi, assembly GCA_030848705.1. Classification (NCBI taxonomy): domain Eukaryota; kingdom Viridiplantae; phylum Streptophyta; class Magnoliopsida; order Apiales; family Apiaceae; genus Heracleum; species Heracleum sosnowskyi. Next base: position 94,041,712 of record CM061241.1, read on the forward strand.
CCTTTCTGAAATCTACATTGTATCCCTTATCACGGAATTGACTGATACTTAGAAGATTGTGCTTCAATCCTTCAACAAGAGAGATGTTTTTAATGATGACATTCCCAATTCTCATATTACCATATCCCGTAGTGAATCCTTTGTTGTCATCTCCAAAGGTTACAATCGGGCCGGTCTTCTTAACCACCTTTATAAGCAGGGACTCTTCACCTGTCATTTGTCTAGAACAGCCACTATCTAGAATCCACACGACCTTTGAGCTTTTAACCTTACCCTGCAATCACAGATTGATTAAGCGAACTTTGGTACCCAAACTTGTTTGGGTCCTGAAGGTTTAGATACTTTAACATGAGTAACATTCAAGTCAGTCTTAACTTGTTTGACTTTCATGTTATTTGTGGATTTATCATTTACAGTACTAGTGCTACTAGATGCATTCATCAACTTAAAATAAGCATGCATGATATTGTATGCACAAAGTAAACACTCTTTCTTTCCACATGGTTCATGAAGATCAGACATGTCAGACATGTTATTCATTTCAGAAGTAACAACAGTTTCTACTTTAACCTTTTTACATGCATGTGTAAGGTGTCCAGCAGAATTACAATTAGTGCACAACTTCCTAGATGCAATGGAAGTAGTTGAAACAATATTCTGATTAACACTATCTTTCCCATTCCTGTTCTTTTTAGCCTTGCTAACCATATTGCCTGTATCAGTTTTAGGTAATTCCGTTTTTACTGACTTCCTAGGCAACTTAGTCTTTATCTCTTTTTCCTTCAACATATCCTCCTCAAACAATTCTTGTCTTATGATTAGATCATCCTCATTGAAAAGTTCTGGAAACGGTTTAACAAAAAATGGACAATCTACATTCTTAAGAACATGTGGAGTATTCTTCTTGACAGCTGAAGATGTCACACGAAATTCCACAATCTTCTTTCCAGTTTTCTTGCTGTAGTCAAATCCTATAGCAGTTTTATTCCCTAAGGTCTGAGTATCAATTATTTCCTTAGCAATTAGGGAGGAGTTCTTATATGCATTCAGTTTCGAATCTAGATCTGAAATCTGCATCCTGAGGATTGTCTATATCTCATCATTACACTTGACCTTGTTCTCTAAGTACTCATTTTTCTGTTTAAGATCTTCTAATGTGACAGCTACAAGCATTAGTTCTTCATTCTTAGATTCTAGATTTTTAATCTTAAGAACTAACTTAGCATTTTCAATTTCTGATGCTAGCATGCTTGTGTGTACATTAAACAATTCTACACTAAGATCTTGCACAGTTTTCTTGTACTCAGAATTAGACATGTCAATTGTTGTAAAGATAGGTACCTGAGATGATTGTGGTGATTCCTCTGAAGAGTCAACCATTAGGGCAAGATTTACATACTCTTCCTCTTCATCCGAATCAGTATCATCCCAACTTTTACCCTCTGTAATATAATCTTTTCTTTTCTACTTTCCAGATAAGGTTTCCAGTTGCTGTTTCAGCTTAGCATTCTCTTTCTTCAAATCCTCATAAGAATCTTTCTTCTCATAGACATATTTCATGTCTCTTGCTTGACGAGGCTTCCGACATTCAGTAGCAAAATGCCCTAACTCATTGCAGTTGTAGCATCTTGATTTGATTCTATCAATCATGCCAGTCTTGTAGCCTCCCTTAAAGCCAGTGCCTGGTGAATACTTGTTCTTCTGAAATCTATTGGTTGAGCCCTTGAACTTGTACTTAGGGTTTCTCTTGAAATGAATGTGGCTAAACTTTGCCGCTAAGTACGCCATGGTTTTGTCTTCCATTTGCTCAAGCTCTTCTAGGGTGTAGTAATCACTTTCATCAACACCCAGATTCACAGAATCCATTTCAGCTTCTATAATCACCTCATTTCCAGCTCTAGGGGTTTGGACCTGAATATCAGAAGTTGTTGGTTCATCCACTACAAGTGCTGCTGATCTTGCGAGTGCCGAATTTTTGTTGTCCACCGTCCCTGGTCCGTAGATTATCACTCGTTGTTCTTGCTCCATCTCATAAGTTTTAAGCTTGCCATAAATCATCTCCAATGGCATCTTAGTAAAGTCAATTCTTTCCCTTATGGATGAGGACTTGTGTTCTACATGATGGGGCAGTGTCATCATGAACTTCATGTTTGTCTCTCTCAGAGGATAGGTCTTCCCTTTCATGGTTAACTCATTTAACAGCTTAGTATACTTCTCAAAGACCTGAGTTATACTTTCTCCAGAAAGTGACCTAAATGATTCATACTGAGAAGTCAGGATGTCCAATTTATTTTCCTGCACGTTTTCAGTTCCTTCCATTATCAAATTTATGGTATCCCACATTTGTTTCCCACTCACATAGTTCATTAACTGATAGCTCATTTCCTTGTCTGCGGAGTCTGTCAATATCAGCATCAAACCTGTATCCAATCGAATCAGTTATTCTTTATCTGTATCTGTGTACTCAGACAGTTCCTTTGGGATATGACTTTGAGGAACTCTAGTACCTTCAGGTGTTGTGGTTTCACCTACTGATTTCATTGGTACAAACGGTATGTTCTCTAATATGCCAATATACAACGGATTAGATGCATTGATAAATAACATCATCTTCATCTTCCACAAACCGAAATCATCTCTAGTGAAGGGGGGAACTTTAATACCAGCAGTTGTCTTTGGAGCACTCATGGTTTCTGAAAATTTGAAACTGTTTACAATTCAAGAAATTCCAATCAAATGAAAAATTTTGAAAGTTAAATAATTTGCTTCAAATTTTCAAGCCTTGTTTGATTTTGGTCTCATTCACCGGATCTGATTTGTATGTCAATCAAATAGCTCTGATACCAATTGTTAGGTCCAAAGTATCGTAGAAGGGGGGGGGGGGGGGGGGTTGAATACGATACTCACAAATTATTCAATTTCGTTCGCGGATAATTCTTTAGGTTCTATTACGAAATCAAATGCACCAAATCAAAATACGAGTCAGGGAATATAACTTTTTATAAATATAAACCGCGAGGGGTGCTACAATTCTAATCCGTAGATTAGCTCAATGAGTTCAAGGTTACACAAAATCAATACAATGATAGAATTCTGAGCAATATTAATTTCTCTATGATTCTCTGGCTCAAGCTTCTCTCTTCGTAAATGCTTTCTATGAAAATCATTAACTGAAGAAGACACAACTTCATTTCTCTGTTATTGTAGACTTAATTAGAAAAGCTATCGAACCAAAATAATGGAATAATCTTGGCCGTTCATTCTTCAACAACCTGACAAAGTAATAAATCTTTTCACTTGCTCCTCCAATTGAAAAACCATCGAATGATTAAAGTAATGTTTCTTTCGATAGTTTTTAAATAAAAACTATCGAATGACAAATTACTTTTCCATGGTTTTCTGATAGATTCTTTTGATCCCTTTCGATGGATTTTCTTAAAAGAAAACCATCGAGCCTTTTCTTTTGTACTTGATCTCTTGAAAATCCTTTTGTGTTTCAGGGTGTTTTAGATTTAGACTTAAATCAATTTCTTCTGAGACGATAAACATCTTGATCTTTTAAGTGCTGACAACTGGTGCAACTGGTCTGGTTCACAGATGAATAACACTTGATCCATTCTTCTATGTCTTCAATTCAATGTTGCTGATAAGTCCTTTGTCGTTCTGGTTGCTTCAATTAAATCACTGGAACCCTATGGTACTAACTCTTAATCATTCAAATTCTTCTGTAGTCTTGAAAGTCTTGTTTCTTTATTTGTCACAGAGGCTTGAACATTTTAATGAACTTCTTTCTGTGACCTATTTACGGACTTCAAGAATACATAACATATTTTGATCTTTTGAGTTTACCTTTTCTTCTTTACTTCTGGATTCCTGTGCTTCTTTTAATATTACTCTATGTCTTGTCCTTTGCTAAGTTGTAGTTATCTCTGTTACATCTTATGTTACATTATGCTTTAAAACATCTGTGTATCTCATCTTCATAATCGTGTCACGGAACATGATATCCATTGAAGCCGCACTGTCTACCGAGACTTGCTTCACTTCTGAATTTCCTACCACATATATGATGACCAGCGGTTATCATGGGGGAATCTCGCTCCTTTAAGATCTGAATCGTCAAAGGCTATTACCACTTCAGTCTTTGCACATTTTGGTGCTTCTCCGACCATGTGTCTGACTTCCCAATCAATAGATTTCCATCTATTGTCGGGCCTCCAAAGATCATGTTTATCACCGGCCTCTAGGGCTGAGGAGTTTGACCTCGATCACCATCCTTCCTTTCGTAGTGTCTCCGATCATAATCCCACATTGGGTTGTGCTGTTCACCATATTTGGTGAATTTGTTGAGCTTTTCTCTTTGGGCCGTAAACTCAATCTCGTCTTTCAGCTGTCAATAGTCATGCACCGTGTCTTTTTAGAATCTTGGAATACTGACTCTCGTTTCTCTTCTTAGGATCAATCCTTAGTGGCTTCGGCCATGGAAAATCTCTATCATTCTCTATGTGCATACTTGATAAACCTCAGTTCTTGTGCACTCTCTTCGGGGGAGAATTAGAGTCTTTGCTCGTTCAGGGATACTATCCTTAACAACATATTTCTGATCTCCATTTCGTTTTTGTTTTCTCTGTTGCCTCATACAAGGGTTGAATGTTTCTTTACATTTTTCTCGATTTTGATATACTTGCCAACCCGATCTTGGAGCATCAACATGCTCTCAGGGGGATGCTTTGTTACTGACATCTTAAAATATACATCCGTGATTCCCTGTTGCAGAACTATTATAGCCACTTAATCATCGAAATCTAGAACCTTCAAATCTTCCTTGGTAAATCAGTTCAAGTAGTCCCTTTGGGGATCTATGAGCAAGAATCATTTCTTTAAGGATTGAGGAACCTTTTTGGAAACACCCATCTCCCTCAGCCATTTTCTTACCTTGACGCCTCTTTCTAGGGGTCGTGTCACGATTCACATTAGTAGACATGACTCATCTTCAGTGTACGGGACTGAAAAATCTATGTATCTTGAGGACTTAATCCTTGATCCTGGGGACCCGATTCCCAATTTTGTGAAACTAATCCCTGAATATACGGCCCTTGAGTTGGGGCTTAGAGTCCACTTCCTCCATCCTCGGGGTATCAAGGCATCCCGTAGATGGGATTTTGAATAGTAGATGCAGGTATCACGGTGTTTGAGAGTTACAAGCGAAAAGGCGCCTTTGAAATTGACGCATGCACCACTTGTAAAGGATCCACTCATTGGGTCAAAGGAACTACGATTTGGGGATTCGTCCCTATGGGCAAAGGATTCGTGCCTGATGAATTTGCTCCTGGAGGGTTTGCCCCTGGATTGTTGGGGATTGATTGATCAATCTACCACCGATAAGCGGCATCCCATAAGTGGGATCCCATGTTCGTTGTAATAACAGAGATGGAAATTTGCAGCCCCGGTAGTGCACCAAAGAGGGACAACACCGCCATCTAAAAAGGGATTCATCTATAGAATCCATAACATGCTGCTGCAAATTAGTTGTTTGAGCACTCATATCATATCTTCTATGGTCTAAAGAGCCAATTTTGGGACACTCGGTGTTAGGAACGTCCTGTTCTTTCAGTGGGTTCCTTGTCTTGACACCTCCCCCTTGGGGCTACGTTCGTATTAGTGGATGATTCATCTCCGGAATAAGGTCCAAAGAAATTCAAAATTCTTGATACAGATGATGCAATCTAGGAATGTATTGGGGCACATACACCTCATGGGATGGAGGTGGAAGTCTATACTTCATGTTCTCGTCATGGTTGATGTTGTCTTCCCACAGACGGCGCCAAATGTTATGGAATAAAAACTATATCTTTGAATTCAATGCTAAGGTTAGAGAGCTTCAAGTTTAATGGTGTGGTTGCTCTTGTTGTCGAGGACTAACTCGGTCCTAACAAGATGCCTACGTACCTTGATGAGTATCAAGAATCAAGCCAAGACGTAGTTCTAGAGTTGCCTACGTGGCTTGCAGCGCCTTCGAGACGTTGTAACATATAGAGTTGTGTCTCAAACGTTCCCTTTGATAATGAGGGGTCAGACCCTTTATATATGCGTTGAGAGTCTAGGAATTAGACTAGGTTTAGGTTTGGGTGACTTGGAGTACAAGTCTTCTTCTTAGATGAGGATTGCAAATCCTAATTTGTAGGAGGCTGACTCCTCGTAGGGTATGGTGTCTCTCAATACTACTTCTAGTAGATAAAGATCACAACTTGGGCACATTTAATGGACGGTATAATTATCATTTTAATTAATTACGAATTTAATAATTAATTAGGACTTTAGGCCTCATTAATTGGGTCTAATTTATGGACCATTCCGGGTTTAATTAATGTATCATTAATTATATTTTTAGGGTATTTTTTAGCCCATATTAACTAAAAAGACTAAACAATTTAAAATTAATGATAAAACTAACAATTTAACAATAAAAATTTCATATATTTATTTTTGACTTTTGTAAGTATAACAACACAGTATAGTAGAGTGTATTAGTAGTAATAAATTTTAGTTATTAACCAAACGCATCCTACAATTTTAATATGAACGAGAAAAATGCATGTCTATCTAGTTATCTAACACATGCAAATATTCTCCTTCACCCATACTGCATACATCGAGGGTAGCTAATTTTATACAGATGCGAAAATGATGAGTACAGTCACATAGTGGTTATTAATCACCCACTATTTTTGTTATTTTGAGAGAAACAATCAACAAGTGTGTACGCATCCACACAAATGTTAATTTGAGCAGAGAAAAAGAAAAAGAAAATGTTAATGTCATGTTACCCTGAAAAACGAAATCAAAGGCATGCCTTTGTGTTTGTTTGTTTCCTTTTCCTTTCGAGGAAAACAATCAATTAGTGCATATAAATATACATATCTTCATTAGTAGGAGTTAGGTTTGTTTAAAGTTAATTGCTGGAATAGAAAGCAATAAGATATTTGAGAGATGAAACTAAGGATTTACAAAATTATGATTTGAATAAAAGAATTTATGTACACATTAAAATTTAAACCAAAAACATGCCAAACATTTCAGGTTCGTTTTTTCTTATTATAGGCAAAATATTATTTAATTTAGCCTTCTTTCTCTCTTTTTTAAGTCTCAGTTTTACTCTTCAAGCTCTACGTGTCCACTTCTTGACCATTGGGCCAAGAGCAAGGACTAACTTTTAACCCAACACACAGGGTTTTTGTGCTAACGGGCTTTTACCTTGGCCCATCATCCAAGAAACACCTCAACGCTAGAGCTTCGAAAAGAGAGACAAAGTGGGCAAGACTGAACGACGCCGTCACACTCGTTACACAAACTTAAATGCCGACAAGGTAACAACACAACCGATGCAACTCGCTTTTGACACGCCTTGCAACTCGCTCCTCTCATCACCTCCACTCGCTCCGGGTCAATGTACGCCGACTCGGCATCATCCGCTGCCACTTCACCCGATGCGCACGTTAGGGTCCCGTCATGATTCTGTGCGCACCCTTGGCGCATTATAGCATTTTGCAACTGGGCTTGTAGTGTCGCTGCCGTGGCTTCTTGGGCCCTTGCTCTTGCTTGCCAAACCTGCGCCTCCGCGCTGAAATGCGCCGCCCTCGCCTGAAGCTCGGCGTTTCGCCGCACTGCCTTTTCCACCTCCGCCTCCTTTTCCCTTATCTTTTTCGCCACCGCTTCCTCCGCCGTGGCGAGAAGCGCATGATAGTGTCTCTGCCTCTTTTCTGCTAACGTGCGCCTCAACTGATCACCCTGAGAATTTTAAATAATCATGTTATCATCATCTATCAACATTCTTCAATGAAATTTTATAAATCAAACAAAATTTTCAAGAGGACATACAAAATAATCATTACCCATCCTTCGAAAATGAAATTTAATAAAAAAGATTTGCTAAATGAAATTAATTATTTCAAAGAAATGAAAGATGAATTAGTACCTGGGCTTGGAGAAATTGATCAATTTCATCTCTCTGTTGTTTCATTTGGGCTGCAAAATCTTGTGTGAGTAGAGATTGGTTTTGTAAATGGTCACCGAAAGATAGGCGAAGGCCGGTGGAGACGACGGTGTTTCGCGGTGGGGTGTGTAGCTGAGTGAGGTCTATAAGTTGAGGTTCTTGAAAATGAGTCTGCTGTTGTTGATGCATAGACGGTGATGAGAATATTGAATTTATATCTCTTCCTCTTTTGCGCTGGTTAGTATGATTATCATTCACTGGAAAAAAATATGTGATAATTAAATGTCAGCTATTGTATTAAAAAGATTTCAAGAAGAAAATGATTATATGTATCTGTATGATATAATTTATATGAATTACCTGGAGGAGTGTTATTGTTGAACATGAAATGGGGTTGATCAAGAAATGCTCCACCGCCTCCTTGTTGTGGCTGCATTGTGTAAACATCTCCGAGTTGATTTTTGCCGTCTTGTTGTATGCCTCTGCATTTATGATTCAATCAAAACCCATGCTTTATTTCCTTTGATGAATAATCAAATCTATATATAAATATATAAGAATTAGTGGTGGGGATGAGAATGCAAACCTGTTGAGGAGGAGAACATTTGATGAGTATTGAGCTTGAACAGCCATTTGTATTGATGATATATATTAGTTGAGTAGTATTATGTATCTATTGGATGTGTTTTGTATATATAGGTTTGTAAATATATGACAGAAAAATGAAAGGGAGAGAGCTGTAAGGAAGGCTAATAAATTAACCAAGGAAAGAAATAAGTAACAATGAGATTGGTAAAGAGAAAAGAAAGAAGAAATTTGTCCCCTTTAAAATCAAAATATATATAGAAAATGTATTATGATGAATAATATAAAAAATGAGATTGGGCTAGAGAAAAGAAAATTTGTATTTCTCTCCCATGCACTTTGGTTTTAACTTTTACCACCTACTTTTCTTTTCTTTGCTTTCTTCCTTGTTATTTGGCTCCCTTGGCCCTTGCTTTTGCTATGAATAAAAGAGAGCTATTATAGCTAGAGTTTGAAACGAATCGGTCCAAGAGATTGACAACTCTGTCGCCCTCTTTTAAATATATTTATATTTATATTTATATTTGTACTTAAACTTTTTCTTGTTTAATTGTTCTCATTTTTTCTTCTTCTTCCGCGTGGGTCTGGCTATTCCGTAAGGGATGAGTCTCGTGTGTTTTTTTTTAAAACTAATGCATACGTACTCCCATCCATCCTAATTATAGTCTTCTCTCTTTTTAATACTCTGTATCACAATTTACACCTATAAATCAGAGTTATCTTCCATTTAGTGATGAGGTGTTGGGGGTTGGGTGATGTTGTTGGGCGTGTAGCAGGTCTCTGCCGTTACTGAAATAATTATCATCCTGTGTGTGTATACATACGGCTTGGCTGTCCTTACTATCTTTTCTCTCTTTTTTCTTTTTTGCACCATGTATTTTGTACATGACATCAAAAGTTAACCCACATTTACACACAAAAGACTAAAATAATATTAGTAAAATAACATCATTATTTTTATCACGAGTAGAATAATTAGAAAACATCATTAGTTAATTTGAATTAATTACATCAACTTTAAAATGTAATTTTATATTATCTACCAATTAATATGATAAATTTATGTTAATTTCTTTTATGTTAAGTAACTTGTGTTAAATAATATTAAAGATCAATAAACGGGCTAACTGTAAGGTGTAGTGACTAGGTTATTCCACTATTTCCTAAAAAATATATGTGATTGTAAAATAAAATTGACACTACTAAGTGAAAAACGGAAATAAACATTATTAGCTATAAGAAAATTTTATCACTAATTTAATTTTGAAATAATACTTTACTTGTTGCATAGTTCATAAACGGTTCTAATATATAATGTACATACTTTAAAATCTGTATTTGTCAAATTTTAAAAATATAGCACAATCTAATGGAAAAAGTATAATATAGTAAGTTTTGACTGGAATTTTCTTGAAATACCTAAAATTTAAAACATATATATTTAACTCTAATAAACAACAAAGTTCAAATTCACAGAGATGATTTACCACAGGAGGCCTATATCTTTGTTGAATCACGGCAATTTCTATTCCAATACTCTATTCTTTTGGGTGGTCACCGAAGACTAGAAAATTTCTAGGGTTTGAAATTCAAGCTTTTGCTTTTCAAACTTCCTTTCCTTGTTCCGTTATTGGTTTTGACTACAAAATTATTAGTCAGTGTACTGTATCATTTCCCAAAATTACGATGGTAAATATATTAGAGTCACGGGGAAAGATTATTTTTACAACAGCCCGCCCGCCCGCCCGCCCATGACCCATCAATAACGCATATGTTTGTTTACTTAATTTTTTGTTGAAAAGATTTTTGAAAATAATTACTTATCAATATTTTATGGTTGTGATTTCTTGAAAGTCTTCACCATCACTCATGTTCGTCCTGATTAACCTTGTTTCTTGACAATCATGTCAAGTTTGTCCGATCCGGACACACACAAGATATACTCCGCAGCTTCTTTATTTAATTAAACTTGATTTTTTTTTTTTGAATTAATAAAAAAAAACGTATAGTATATAATAAACGTATAGTTATAATTAAATACTCCGCAGCATATATGAACTCTAATTAATACTTAACAATGTTGTGAGAAAGTTCAAGTAGAAACGCAAAGTTGATGCATGCATCGGAAACAACGGTTCAGTGCAAATATTTGAAAGAGAGTAGGATGTGACACCAATTTGGTTAGTAATATAAATGGAATTTTATACATAGAGACGTACGTTTGGCTGAAACTTGCTTGCCTAAAAGTGGTTTGATATACGTTGATCGATTAGCACGAGTAAATGAGTGAATTATAACAAGCTAGGGCTGCACGATTATTTCATTTCCCAACTTATGTTGAAAACGATGTACGTAGAGATACATGATGTTTTGTTTATTTTCATTCATCCGTTTTTGACCCTTGTTAAAATTTCAAAACTAAATGATTGTTATGTCACGTTACTTAAATTTTATTTATAATTATTCTGTTTATAATTATATTTTTATTACTCAGGCGCAACACACGATTGTTTTTTTAATATTTATAATTATATTTATTTATGAATATTTTAATATTTAAAAGTTATTAGTTTACATGGTTAAATTATTGTTAAAAAAGATTTAGCCAAAAAAATTATAGTTAAAAATTTGATATTTATTATATTTTACACACTCAATTTAATATTTGTTTATATTGAGTTATAAAAGTTAGATTTGACCAATTTTACAGTCCACGTGAAATTCACAAAATAATCTTTAATTTAGTTGTGATTTAATAATTCTTTTTCAATTAAAAACTATTCTAAAACTAAAAAGAGAGTACAGTGACAAAATTTAATGTTGAGAATTCTATTCGATTTAGGAAATCTACTTATATGTAGTTTAGATTATTAGAATACCATTTATTAACCAAATACAGTTTTTAATGTTAAATCTAACGGTTTTCACCTATCTATTTAAGATTAAACGATTTTTATTATTTTGATATTAAATGGGTTTCCTTATTTAATTACAACTATTTTTATGTTTTAACTTTTAGAAAATCCAATCCTAATATAATATTTTTTAAGTTATATTATTTTTAGATAATAACTTCTTTTTATATGATATAATCTTGATCGTCTATTTTTAAAAGTATTGAATCTAACGGTTGAGAATGTTTTGGCGGTATTTAGGACCAAACTACCAGAATAACATCATTAATTTTTTTAATGTTTATAATTTTTTTAAAATATTTATTGCTAAAATATAATATACTCTTTTTTTTGTAATATGTTAATGATGCGGGAACTTTGAACTTTTGAGAAAATAAATTATCAATTAAAATATAGTTTTTTTGTAATAGTTCTTCTTTTAAAGTAGTACACTATGACGATCAAAATTATGTATTAAATTTATTTTTTTATAGTATATCCCGTAAATATCTATGTTATTATATTAAAGACTAAATAATGAAAGTTTCCTTATAAGTCTGGTCGCTTTGTTTGATCACTTAATCCATAATCGTTGAATCTTTCAAATTCAATTGTTGAGAAACGTTAGATATAACAGTAAAATTATCATGTAGAATGATCTACGGTTTGAATCTACCAACAACATATTAAAATTTACAATTTTTTAAAAAAAAAATAAGAATTTTTTCATTTTTTTTCTTGCAAACATTGGTTATTTGATAATATTTTTTGTAAAGTACGATTTTTCAAAAAAATACTATACTAATTGATTAACAAATTTTTAAAGTTTCAAATTTAATAATTTACTATGTATATAGGTTAAAAAAGTTAGACCTTTTCTGGCTGAGTCTAAAATTTCAAAATACGGTTTTTTTAATATGAATATAGTCCTGCTAACAATGAAATTAGGTCTCTATGAGTTCTCATAAAACAAAATCACCATTTGCGTATAAATAATATTTGATTAGTTATGATCTAAAAATTTAATAAAATACGATAAAAAATATGCACAATTTTATAAAATTTTATCCTCGTATTATTAAATTGATTTGAATTTTTCTAATGTTTAAATTTATTGAGGAGTTCTCGTAAGTCTCTGTAGGGTTCACGTGTATCATTGTTAGTATGATATACATGAGAATTATATTGATAATTTTTAATATTGTAATCAATATGAATTGTTATCTTGATATTTGGTTTAACAATTATTATCTAACTGAAACTTTATAGAAAATATATTTAAGAATTTTTACATAGAAAAAATTTAAATTATCAAAATACACTTTTTAGTATTTAAATATAATTCTATTATTAATCAGATACATTTTTTAATATTAGATCTAACAATTCTCGTCGATCTATTTAAGATCTAACTATAATTATTAATTTGGTCGTATAGTGATCGTACACGGACCCGATCGATTTTAATTTTTTCTTAAATTGATTTTAATATTTTATTGAAATAAACATAGAATTTATAAATTTAAAAGAATTAGGAAAAAAAATTAAATTGGTGCTACAAAAATAAAAAAAAATATTTATTAAAATTTAGATAATCACTTTACTGTTTGAGCTCTATCTTGAGTTTTAGACAACATATTTTAACGATTTTGCGAAGCTAACAAAATTATCTTTAATTTAATGATGGTTTAATAATTATTATCTAATTGGAACTATCCATAAACTAAAAATAAAAGATAATTACGATTTTTTACATAAAAATTTCTATTCAATATAGAAAATCCATTTATAATTGGTTTAAATTATCAAAATACACCTTTTAGTATTTAAATATGATCCTATTAATTATTAATCAAATACAATTTTTAATATTATATCTAACGGTCCTCATCTATTTGAATATTTATAGTTTTATAATCCAACGGATCATATACTTTTGATAGTACAGGGACCGACCAAAATTTTGGATAAGATCTCTTTTAGCTTATTATATATAAGGAGTTAATGTATTTGAGTATCTTAAAAAAATTAATTTATATCTTAAAATGAATAATTGTGATAAGTGGATGGATTTTTATAAGTTGTATTGGTGTTTGAATAAATTTACTTATAAGTTAGTTACAAGTTTGCTAATTTACATTTTAAAAAATAATTATTAAATACAATGAGCTAAATACATGCATTTTAAATTAAAAAAAAAACCTTTAAAAACACAAATGTAAACATATAAAGTATTAAAAGACAAAGAAATCAAGCAATACGTCAATAAGTTAAGAAAAATATACGTTGTTATTAACATTCAACTTATGAATATATAAGTTATAAGTTGGGTTCACAAACACCGTTTTTATGAATTTATAAGCTATAAACTAGCTTATTAAGTGACAGCCAAACAGGCCCTATGTGTTGTAAAAAACGATGGCTGGCACTAACAAGGTTAAATTTAATTAGATTCTCATTAACCAAGAATGAAATATGCATGCTTATTTAAATCAAGATGGAGGGTGACAAAAGAAAGAAAGAGGGAACCACTTGAAAAGAGGAACGAACGAGTTGTATGAATTACAAATAAACACACAATATGTGAAAGAGAGTGTTTGGAATGGCATCAATGCAATTGTCTTTGCTTTGCCCCCACCTTCTTCTTTCAACACTCTGCTGGATTCTAGTACTCTTCTTCTAGACATTAGTATCGCCCTTTCGGTACCCTTTTTTTTTCCTTTGTTTGTGTAATTTCAGACGTAGCCTGAGTAGTTTTTAATTTATTTATCCGTTTCTTTACTTGTCTAAATTTATTATATACTTTCAACATCAGAACCGACTGGGCAAACACTAAGACCCAAATGTTAAATTAGCAACCAAGAATAAAATCAAAAACTGATCAACGGCATTATCTGATTATTAAAACACGTTATTATAAAAGTAAGATGTATGAATGCGTCTCCATTTTATTTCCGTAAATCAATATACCACGTACGTCAATGCACCCGTACGAAAGATGTATACTGTGTTGCATAATTATATGTGCACTAAGCATGCAGCTGATGTTATTAATAATTATTAAATTTTCATGATCGAATACCCAACTTCCATTCACATACACACGATACATAATTAGTTAGCTGTATCTGTCTTCTCTAATAATTTAAAACGCAATGGCACCACCTGTGGTAGGTCAACTTAGTACAAAGACTTCGTAAATTTTAGCGCATCGAGCTACCTAGGAGTAATAGATCGTATACCTCATATTTTATCTTCTTTTTTTTTATTTTATCTTGTTTCTTTCTTTAACCTTTTTATGTGGGGTTGGACTTATAAATATATTTATAGCCTATAGGGAGTTGATAGTAAAAACTTTTCACGATACGTAATATATATGTATTTGTCTTATAATTTTTTCACCAAAAGATATATTGTAACGATCTTTCCTTTCTGATAATTTCTCATATCATGTATATATATTCGATAATATATCGAAAGTTTTATACATGAAACACTACTATTATCAAGAATTAATTAATAGTGGGAAAACTCATTTGACTTGGTTTCCTCGGAAGGCAATGACATTGTAGTTTAGTGCGCAACCTCTTAAAAACTTTGAGAAGTAGAATGCAAGAAAACATGGTAAAGTAGTATATGGTCTATATGTACTGCTAATTTACTCTCTTTCATTTTGTAGCTAATGACAAGTCATGTATCGGAAGCTTCATAATTAAGTGGTTTAACAAGAAAGAAATGTGTTATAAAAAATAAAGTCCATGAGGGTGATCTTTACGTGTTTCCACTTTTTAAAAAATTTGTAGATCCTCCTAATCAAGATTTGGCATATTTAGATTAGTGTATGTATATTGTTAGCATATCTCGGGGGGCACATGCATGTGAGATAACCAAACCAATGGTATTTTCAGGGAGAAACCCATGATGAATTTAAGTTTCTCAAATCTTCCCAAAGAAAACAATTAAAGGACCTTAATTATATATAAAGACGCGCGTTAAAGAGGAGATGGGGGGATGAAGAATCATGATCATTAAGTGATTTGTGAAAGGAGTGGCATGAAATGAAGCGCATTTCCTTGTGTTCAAGGCACACAAACTTCACATAAAACATTTCTTTAAACCTAATCCAACCATTCAAAACTTTCCCATTCCCCTATCAATAATTTAAATTTGACCCCCCACACTCTCCTATAAATGCTTTTCCCTATTAGCTGTTACTTATTAGTACACCTTTTATAATTATGCTACATGCTTTTTTTCCCCTTACTCTATCTTTTTCTTCCCCTACACAACACACACTTCTAGCAGACTTGCACCTCCAATGTGTACTAATTTTATAATTTTCTTAAAACCACAAAAATAGGAGATGTCACCACCAAGGCACCAACCTGTCTCTCTTCCACCACATCTTTGTAATCAACCCACTAAACATGTTTTTCTTCACACCAATAGCACTCTCAACCATCCCCTAATCACACCCTTGCCCCGTAAGGATGATAATGCTATACTTTCAACTTAATTTTTGTTAATGTTATCTTTGGAACTTCTAGTTGTTCAACATGTTACGCACACACCCATTGTTTGGATGGGGAGGGTAAATGAGGATTGTGTATCACCTAATCAAAGACTCTCCACTTTGATGGAAAAGAAAATGTTCATTAATTAGGCTTTTGAGTATGACACATAGAAGACCTCTAAACGCGTTTTTATCTTGCCAATTCATGTAATAAGAATGCATTGGTTTTTTCTAGTTTGTAGTACAACTATAATTGAAGGAAAAATTTAAAAATACAACCAAATTTTAGGAAAGTTAGTGTACTACGAGATGATGAAGGCAATTATAAAAGTGAGTGTGGAAAGTGGGAACAGAAGAGAATCATGTACAGAAATGTACTGCCCATGAATCAATTAGGTATATGATGGTATTAGCTAGCAAATTAGGTTATGTATTGCATAGTTAAGTGATGGATGCCATTATCTTCACTTGGAGGCATGTAGCTGATCTACAACTTGTAGTATGATTCACATATATAATTAATGGTCTTCATTTTCCAACCAAGAAAAACACTAACCATCCTTGATCTACTTTGTAGAGCAGGTGGATCATTGCATCTAAATTTTCATGTTTTGAATTATTTGTTGGGAAGTCCTCGCTAGGTAACCATTCAATTGAAACGTTAATTTATCAAAATGGGAGTATTATATTTTAAAGAATCTCTATTTAATGACAATTTTGGTGGTCAATAAAATGACACTATAACTGGCAATTAAAAACATCCTACTGATTATAATTGATGGGATTAATTAGCTAACGTTGGGGTTAGTAAGTTAACCAAAAAAGAGAGAAAGAAGGAAGACAGGGGTGCATAAAAACATGTGAAGTTGCATGAAACAAAATAATGAAAGTGATTTAATTTATGAGAAGATTGTCAGTAAGGGGAAAGTGGGTGGTGGTGTTGGTGTTAATAATTTAAGGGAGGAGGGGATAGCTAGCTAACAAGTACTTTTGGCATCTCTACAGAAGAAGATGATAATGGCAGTCACAAGAAGTAGATGCATTTCAAAAGAATCAATTGGCCTAATTAAATTGTGACAAGCCAGAGAAAAGCTAAGAGTAATTAAAGATAAGCAACATGAGTGTGTGGGGGGTGGGGGATTTCTGTCTTTGTATTTTGTTGCAAAGAATCAAACTTCTCTTTCTCACCCTCCCTGCACATCCTCCAGAACCCGTAAACTAACCCCTCCCCTTAATTACGTTTTGTGGTCACACCTTTTGGTGCCATCTATTGGCCCCATTCCCCATCAATTTCTTCTTCACCATCCTCTGCTAGCTTCTCTGCCTTCTTCTGTATATAACTACAAGTCGTGATTCGGCTAAACTTAATTTTTTCCGCTTACAAAAATATAGAAAATGCCTACAAAAATTGTTTTGTCATTTTTCTAAGAATACAACACAATTGTGTTTTAATGTCTCACGTTAAAACATGTTCAACGTAATTCCTATCAATATATACTTAATATTAGGTATCACGCACGTATTTGTATATACATGTTATGTTCAAATTTCATGCTCAATAGATTTAAAAAAATGATCAAATAACATCCCACACACCCCATTCGTACGTCTAGGTGAGAGTTTACTTCGATATAATTGGTATTGTTGCTTGAATATTAACATCTAGGACACGCTTAGGGATTTTCTATTGTATACTTCAACCAATATTTGAAAATGGCTAGGCTAAATTTTGGAATAGTCTAAGAGCACCTCCAACCTAAGCACTCGTTAGTAAAACAATTTTAGTTGTCATTTGGTATACCTCGTTTGTCCCTCTCATTTTTTTTTACAGTTTTTTTACATTGTTTTACAGTTTTTTTAGGCACGCATCAACTTATTTTCAAAATTATCTTTTTCTAAATAGAAATTTAAATATTATACTTGTATTTATAAGAAAACAATATTTAAAATAATTTATGAAAATATATTTTTAAGATGCGTACTGAGCCCGTCAAGAATGGAGGGGACAAAGGGGTAGCTAACAGCTCTTCAATATCGTCCTCCAAGGTTGTTCACCTGTTGGGCAAAATTATACAAAACATCATTCATATTGTGACTATATTTGAAAAATCAAAACTAACTTATTAGGAAAAAATATTAATTTTTTAATCAATTCCCACTGTTAATTATACTATTTATATTACTTTTTAAATTTACCTAACCATTATAGTTAACAACGTTGATGACACCATCTTAAAGATTTCAACAAATTTTAACTAACAATTATTTTATAATATTTTAACTAATTTATCTAATATCATTGAAGATGCTCTAAGTATTAAGATCGAATTGGTAAGCAAAAAAAAAAGGAAGAATTAAAATCGAATTGAGCTGTAAAATACAGTAACTATAGCAAAGCTTTACAGATTAAAATATAAAAAATGTCAACAAATCATAATTCCAAATATCACGGGACATTTTGTCATTTACAAATTTATAATAGAACCTAATATTAAATAATAAAAAAAGAAAATGCTAGAGCACCAAATTTGTTCCCAAAATTCTTCCCAAATACACATGGCACCATCTGCATTCACACCAAAACACCAATCAAAACATTCCAAATTGCCACATCACCTATGTCATGTCATTTTATAACAAATTTTTGTACTAAATTTTGTGCTTCTAGCACTACTCAATAAAAAATCTACAAAGGAACCACCGATTTTTCGATTTAGTAAAATATTAAATGCAGGATTGCTGCTAGCTATAAACGAATAGCTCCAAGATGAAGTAGAGATGAAGAGCTATATATCCATATATGGGTCTACAAATGTAATGTGATGAAACCTGTATTATTCGAATTAATACAACGAACAACCGGATATACTATATATAGAGAGAGAGAGAGAGAGTTATTTATATATTTAGAGGTTACGTTGCTGGGGATCTTCTGTAGTACTCTTGTTCGTGGACCTTAATTTCTAGTTTGTTCATTTTATTTTTTCATCACACACATTTAAATTATGTTTTCATCTTCTTAAATTTCATTAAAGAGCATTCAATTTACTTGTTATTTTCAACTACTACTAAAAAAATTCAGTGTAGTGCAATTTTACCAAACGCCAATACCGGCCAGCTGGCCGGTAAGTCAGAAAGAATTTGATGGCATTTGATGAGAAGATAAATATAAATTTGAAAGGGACATGGTATAGAAGCTCACAGAAAGTCTAGCACCTACGAAGACAAACAAAAGTCTCGCAACATATTGGAATCTAATGCTTTCTTCGATAGCTCAGATTGGCTAGGACTGGTATTCCTGCAGTTTTGCTAGCTTTTGCGTTGGACAAACTAATATAATTACATTTGAATATTATCTTAATTACTTAACAATTTATAGTGACTTAAAAAGTTGACATGCATGCATGTACGGTATGGATCTGTGAATTTTACTACTTGGTAAAAAGAAAAAGTTGACATCGCCCGTGTATTGTTACAGGATTATGCATTGTATGTTTGTAACCTGTTGTGTACATGATGTATTGATGTGTGTTGCAGTGCACCATGACAACACTGCCTCTGCTCACTTACATATACATATTCATTGTTTTTCAGATTTTCACATCTTCATTAATAATGCTAGTTGAGATTTGAAAAAAGATAGACATATGGAACTCGGAAGCGATGCAGCATTTTGCACATACACATACACTGATACACACGATACAAATAAATCACACATATGATGCACAGGCTCTGATCAATGTGGTAACAGCACTTGTTTACGTGTGTGTGTATATAGGGGAATCCCTCATCTTAACCGTCTTGGCGCAAAATTATACGTTTTTAACATCACAATTATTATTCGTAGAAAATATATTACAGCAATCATCCATCAAAAATTTGAGCTCGTCTATATGTATAATAAAAATATTGTTAATAGAGATTTGGTTTCCAGTCATCCATGAATACCAACCAACTGCCGCAATGCTTCATTGTAGTTGTCGCTATGTTTCATAGTAGTTGGGTGATTGTTGTCGTTATATTTCATAACAGTAGGTGATTGTTGTCACTACTCACTATATTTCAATAGTGACATGCGATTGATATCCAAAGATGATAGTAGAAGAGCATCTTTTTTAAATATAAATGTTGTTTGCATATACCGTATGGGTGTGGAAAGTGTGAATCTAGAAAAGCAAGATGCATCGTCAGACATACATTATACAGACGTCGCAGTAGTACACAAGATAACAAGGGTAGCTAGCTGTAATGAACACTTTCACCAAGGTGGTGCATGATTCTCTATATATCTCAACTTTCACTCTTTGGCATCCTAACAATTAAAGTCATAACCAAACAATTCTCCTCCCTCACCCCTTTCTGATTGACAAAGCCTAGTAATCTATACAAGTGACAAGGCATCTTTTCTTTATCTCCCCATTTGCATGTTTTTTCTTGTCAATTAGCTACAATAAGATACTAAATATTGGAGGTAAAGAACATTGAAAACAACCTAAACCGATTATTCATGAACGAGTAAAACTATCTATTTTATAAATTTTTTTGCAAAAAATATAATAAAATTCACATTGTTGTATACATTGGTTTGATTCTTGTTGAGGTGATTCATTTTTTCAACCGTCTTGTCTTTTGATACGAGGGGTTTATAATGCCTAATGAGTCACTTTCCTGTATATGGGCCTAACAATGGTCATGTTTGGTTCTCGTCATTTTCTACCAGAACTTTCTATTTTTCTCCGTCGTTTCCCTTCATTTAGATCTTACGAAATGCACAATTCCCACGTATACTATTATATGTTTAACATTATAAAAGCATGTTGAGAATTTTTTGTAACACTTTAAAATTAAAATTTTAGACGAATCGATTAATTAACATGATATTAAAATTTGGTTTCAATAGATATCTCTCATTTATTTTTTATACTGCGAAGCTAACACTGCAATGTTTTAAAAGTAGGCCAACGGATTAAATGGTTGAAATGCCTTTCTTTCGTCGACTAATGTCTTAATTGGAAACTAATTCAAAAAATCCAAGTGTTTATAGTATTGATTTTAATATTTTCTAATCAAAAGAAAAGTTTGTTAATAATTTTGGCGGAAGACTTTTATTTTCTTACGATTCTGATGGAATGATTCAGATTTTGCTTAGACCTGGACTTCTGGAAAACGCATAGCTAGACGCAATATAAAGAAAAATGGTATGATATATATATATATAGCTAGCTAGGGAATAAGGTTAAAGAAATGATAAACCCACCATGTATAGCCAGAAAAAGATGGCATGTTTGGAGTCATATTTTTTTATTTATTTTTTTGCTAATTATTTGGAGTCATATTCCTCCATAACCCTACCAAGATTAATTGTCATTGCT
Organism: Heracleum sosnowskyi; assembly: GCA_030848705.1. Classification (NCBI taxonomy): domain Eukaryota; kingdom Viridiplantae; phylum Streptophyta; class Magnoliopsida; order Apiales; family Apiaceae; genus Heracleum; species Heracleum sosnowskyi. The sequence continues at coordinate 94,063,072 of CM061241.1, forward strand.
TTTATTATTGCCTCAACTTCCATGCACACAATGTAAAATGTCTTCGAATACGCATATGTCTCACCTCCATATATTTTTAAAAGCTAAGGCATATTTTTCAGATTTTTCAACACTGTTTCTTTCTCTAAAAAGTACTGTTACTGGTCCCCTGTAAATCTTCTAATTATTCGATAATTAATATATACACATAATATTCACCATATAGATCATCATGCACACCCATATATGTGTGCTTTTGTGCAGGAATCTGTCAAAGAATGGGCATTTAGATTTGTAAATATACCGGTACAAGATACGTATATAGCAGCAAATGGGAGATCACGGATTCATGATGATAATTTGATTAAATTCGAAAGAAGTCTAACCTAGCTAACTACCAACAACTCATACACTTAAATTAATTTATACATTAAATACAATTTTCAAATGCAAACCACCTTATCTAAGAATCTAAAACTAATGCATTGTAAATCAGATATCCGTTGCCTTTTCTCCATTGAAGAGGACTTAATTACACAATATTGTGTAATATATGTGTGTTAGTACATGTATTGCAAATCATATATGATGATTTTATGGTTTCAATATAATGAGAATTGTATGATGTGTATTTTTTCTTGAAGAAAAAGATTAAAAATGTAATTAACTTTATTGTGTAAAACAGAGTTTACATTTAGATCTGAAAATGAAAACTCACTAGCTAACACAACAACACAACTTATATACTAAATCATTTTTTCTAACTAACTGCATTAATTGCCGTAACTAACTAATCCTAACTTGAAGAGAAGTTCTTTAAAATGAGGCGAGGGTAAAACTTTCGTAAACACATTAACTAGCTGAGACTGTGTAGGTAGGTAAGTGAGTTAAATTAAGCCTTCTAAAACTTTGTCAAGAGTGAAGTGGCAATCAATTTCAATATGCTTCGTTCGCTCATGGAAAACAGGATTGCGAGCAATGTGTATAGCAGATTGATTGTCACAGAATAACGTAACTGGTTTAACCCGGGAAACACCAAGTTCTTCCAATAAACGAACCAACCATGTGACTTCAGAGGCTGTAGACGGTATTCTGCCCCAGAAGAAGAACGGGAAATAGTACTCTGCTTCTTAGATTTCCAAGTAACAGGAAATTGGCCCAATAAAAGCACATAACCAGTGATAGACTTGCGAGAATCTGGACATGCGGCCCAGTCAGAATCAGTAAATGCTTGAAGTTTGATATCATCATTAGCTCATAAAAGAATGCCTTGCCCTATAGAATGATTGACATATCTCAAAGTGTGAGTGAGTGCAGAGAGATGAGAAGAACGATGACTGTGCATAAACTGACTTAAGGCTTGAACAGCATATGTCATATCATGCCGAGTGGTAGTCAAAAAATTAAGCTTTCCAACTAAAGATCGATATTGTTCAGAATTGTTCAATGGATCGCCTTCCTTAGCAAAAAACTTAATATTCAAAGGTAAAGGAGTGGAAGCCTTTCTGGTTAAATCAAAAGAACATCCTGACAGCAATTCATGAGTGAATTTCTTTCGACTTAAAAAAATACCAGAAGACAAATGACTCACCTCAATACCCAGGAAATAATTCAATAGACCTAGATCTTTGATCCCAAATTCTTGGTGAAGGTAAGCCTTGATAGCAGAAATAGTTGTTTGATCAGTGCCAATAAGAATAACATCATCAACATACACGGTTGTCACATAAATTAGATCACCGGTCTTTCGAAGATATAAACTATAATTATTCTTGGAATGGACAAAACCTTGACTCTTTAAAGTAACAGTAAGCTTGGCATGCCATTCCTGTGATGCATGTTTTAGACCATAAATCGATTTGATAAGTTGACAAACTTTATTCAAAGGATTAGGAACTCTATCAGGCATCTTCATGTAAACTTCTTCTGATAATTCACCATGTAAAAAAGCGTTATCAACATCAAGTTGATACAAAGGTCACCCTTTGTTTGAAGCAACTGCTAACAAACAGCGAATGATAGATATTTTAACTATAGAAGAAAACATCTCCTCATAATCGACTCCATGACTTTGATTAAAACCTTTAGCAACAAGGCGAGCTTTACAACGTTCTAAAGATCCATTTGCTTTAAGTTTGACCTTGTAAACCCATTTTGAACCTATAGATTTCTTTCCTTTTGGCAAATCAACCAATTCTCAAGTATGGTTTTTAGAAAGAACATTTAATTCCTTGGACATAGCATCAACCCAAATAGGGTTTTGTGATGCCTCAACATAAGACGTAGGCTCAGTTATATCACACACTTTAGAAATGAAACACTGCTTGGGAGATGGCAAATCAGAGTACTTAACTAAGTTGCACTAATGTGAAATAACAGTATTACAATAGAAGTCTTGAAGATATACAGGTTTAGAATGTACTCGAATAGACTATCTTCTTTGAAATTTAGGTGGTATAGAAGAACTAATATCAGTAATATGAGATGAATCCAGACTAGAAGAAGATGTATAAGATTCAGGTGTTTGATTAGTAAAAATATCAGATGTATTAGTAATAACCTCACCTGAGCTGGAATCAGAAGAAGTAGATATCCCATCAGAAGAAGTACCAAATATGTCAGGAACATCTGAAGTATAAATGAAAGTAATAGAGGGAAGGTGTATATCAAGCGGATAAGAATCAGAATCAGTGTTTGTGAAATGAAACGAAAAATGTTTTTCATAAAAAACCACATCCCTCGAAACAATTATATTTTTTGTAGCAATGTCTAAAACCTTATACCCTTTAGCAGGAACAGAGTAACCAAGAAATACCCATGGGTGTGCTCGAGCATCAAACTTTGTTCTATGAACCTTATTTGTACTCACAAAACATAAACAACCAAAGGTTTTGAGATGAGATAAATCTGGTACTTGATTGTATAGGATAAATTAAGGAGTATGATCACCAATACTCTTCAATGGCATTCGATTTATCAAGTAAACCGCACATAAAACACACTCACCCCAATAGCGTAGAGGATTTTTTGACTGAAAAGATAGAGCACAAGATGTCTCCAGTAAATGTCGGTGCTTACGTTCTACTACCCCATTTTGTTGGGGTATGTAAACACAACTCTGTTGATGAATAATGCCCTTTTGCTGACAAAATGATTGTAAAACACCTTCACAAAATTCCTTTGCATTGTCATAACGAATCCTTTTAAGTTTAAAATTAAACTGAATCTCCACATGATTGGCAAAATTAATCAATACATTTGCTGCTTCAGATTTATTTTTCAAAAGATGCACCCAAGTGAATTTACTATAGTCATCCACTATAGTTAAAAACATTGTACAACCAGAAGGAGTCTTGGTCTTGTAAGGACCCCAAATGTCAATATGAATCAACTCGAATACAGAAATAGTTTTAATACTGCTATGAGGAAAAGACTGTCTAGTCTGTCTAGCTGAAGGACACACTTGACAGATAGTGTCTACAATACTACTTTTGGTTTCAAACTGAGGTTGAACTAACTTGAGCTGAGAAAATGACAGGTGTACCATTCTTAAATGCCAAATTGTGCTTCTTCCAGTGCAGTACAACAAACATTAGAGCTTTGATTGGCTGTTGTAGTGTGAAATAGACCAGCTTGAAGACTACCAAGAAGCATCTGAGAGCTCTTCTGTGAAAGGTCCTGGACAAAACATTTGTCATATGTAAAAATTAGATGACAATTTAAGTCTTGACAAAGCCTTTTGACAGAGATCGGATTAAACTGAAATCCGGAACATAAAACACATTTTGCAGACTAATGTTATTTTGTAAAATAACATTGCCTACATGTGTGATTTGTACTTTCCTCTCATCAAGTATAGTGATAAATGTATCACTATCATCAATCAGTTTATAAGTATGAAACAAATTGAGATTAGAGAAAATATGGTCAGTTGCCCCACTGTCTATTATCCAGTCAGTAGTGATTTTTGATAATAAACAAAAGTTACCTGCTAAAAGAGCATGAGAATTATTGTATATTGAGCCTATGAGAAATGGCTTGGGTGATCATTATCAGTTCCAGAATCATCAATCTGAGATACTGCAGCAATCGTTTATCCTTATTGAATTTGAAGCCTGGTTGAAAACCTTGGATTTTGAAACATCTTTCCACACTATGGCCTGGAATTTTACAATGAGTACAATAGTACTATTTTCTTCTTGCATTGCGTGTGACATTTCCATTCGATTTGTTAGAGACAGAACTTAAAGTAGGATTAGATGAATTTATGGTATAAGTATTCTGAAGCTTGAACTGTTTGACATTTTTCCTTTCCGAGAAACAAGCCAAACTTTCAGTTTGATTTGATAAATGAGACAACTCTTTGTGTCTCTCCTCCTGTGCAAATATTCTATATGCATTAGTGATGCTTGGTAAAGGATGTTGCATCAGTAAATTGCCTCTTACAGCTGCAAAATCTTCACTCAACTTCATCATAAATTGAATCATGCGCTGATCTTGTTGCATTTGATACACCCTCTGTTCCAGATTACAGGTACATTTTGAACAAGTGTACTGAGGCAATGGATTGGCATCACTCATAGAATCTCAGAGAGTCTTAATCTTTGTAAAAAAAACTCAAAAATGTAATTGAAACCTTGATGCAATTTAGAAAACTGTTGTTCTGAAGAATACACTTGTGTCATGGACGTAAATCCAAATCTCTCTTCTAAATCTATCCATATTTCCCTCGCAGTTCTCAGAAACAAAACACTCTGTGCAATCACATCATCCAGGTTAAACAATAGCCAAGAACAAACTAAATCATTGCATCGTTCCCATGCTTTGAACTCAACTGATGCAGAATCAGGTTTAGGTATACTACCGTCCACAAATTCAATTTTATTTTTAGCAGATAGAGTTAACACCATTGATCGTTTCCAATTGTTAAATCCGTTTCCATTAAACTTTAATTAGACTAATTGAGTAGTATTCACATCAGACGGATGAATGAAATACACAGTTGTAGGATCCTGATTTGGTGGTAAGGCATGCCTAGTTCTAGTACTACTAGTTTCAACCATGTTTTCTTGAGTAAATGAAGAGATATTGATTTGTTTATGGATGAATTACAGCAATCAAATGTAAAACAAGAAACAAAATCACAATAAAACTATACATACACGAAGAATGTATATGTATTCAGATCGAAGAAGAAAATGTAATCATAAGAACAGCATCATCAATTTGTAGAGATGACGAACACAAACACATCAATTTTGACGAAAAACACAAATCAAACAGATAGAAACAATGAAGTTTTATCACAAGAAGCAAACTATGAGCCAGAAACAACAAATAATCGATGAATTCAGATCGAAATCACTTGATGACGATCAAAAAAATCTGAAATAAATCACGAAATCACGACGAAGAATCACAATGTAGATGTTTACATTCTTCAATCGATCGAAACTTGCTCTGATACCATGATGATTTTATGATTTCAACATTATGAGAATTGTATGATGTGTATTGTTTCTTGAAGAAGAAGATTAAAAGTGTAACTAACTTTATTGTGTAAAACAGAGTTTACATTTAGATCTGAAAATGAAAACTCACTAGCTAAGTAACACAACACAACTTATATACTAGATCATTTTTTCTAACTAATTGCGTTAATTACCGTAACTAACTAATCATAGCTGGGAATTGCTGAGCTGGCAGTAGAATCTCCAACAATATACTCCCTCCGTCTCAACGGGATCTTTATGTTTGGGATGGAGGACTCGACACGTATTTTAAGACTTCTATATTACGTATAGTTTCATATATTTTTAATTTTTTTTCTGAATAAAAATTTAATATTTAAATTTTTATTCAAAAAAAAAAATTAAAAATAAGTTATGGAACTATATTATATAGAAATTTTGAAATGCGTGCCAAGCACCACAGAAAAATAGTAAAAAAAATGAGAGGGGTGAAGGGAGTATTAATATATAATGCAAATACAGTCTATAGTGTAGGAATTAGACAATTAGTATTAGATGGTGGCTAAGGGAGACTAAAACTAAGAGTATAAAACTAAGAGTGCTTTTTGTTCATCTTAATTTTAAGAAACTAATTATCAATTAAAAAATTTGTTAATTGTCGTAAGCATGGCCAAACGTATATGTAATTCCCCCTATATTAAACTAGGTATTTGTCTATTTGATGTAGATTGATGATAAATTCAAAGTATATGTTCAATTGTGTTTACGATACTAGTTCATCTCCCATGGGAGGGGTGAAGGGAGTATTAATATATAATGCAAATACAGTCTATAGTGTAGGAATTAGACAATTAGTATTAGATGGTGGCTAAGGGAGACTAAAACTAAGAGTATAAAACTAAGAGTGCTTTTTGTTCATCTTAATTTTAAGAAACTAATTATCAATTAAAAAATTTGTTAATTGTCGTAAGCATGGCCAAACGTATATGTAATTCCCCCTATATTAAACTAGGTATTTGTCTATTTGATGTAGATTGATGATAAATTCAAAGTATATGTTCAATTGTGTTTACGATACTAGTTCATCTCCCATGGGCTCTAATGTAATCCACGTAAAGAATCTTTCTATTTAATTATAGATTTTCAATTTTTCACGACTTGTAAAGGTTGGCTTCTATATGTATTCGTGTGCTGGAAAATATGAGTAATTTACAATAATTAATTAATTGAGTAATTTACAATAATTAATTAATTAGTAATAATTTGAGCTCAATCCATAATTAAGCATTTTAATTCTGCATGAATTTATAAGCGTTTATTGCAGAATTTATATGATATGTATCCATTTATTACAAATCACCCTACAGTTAAATCTCGATAAATGAATACTCTTAGTATAGAAGAATTTTAATCATTTATCGAGATTATTCATTCATCGAGGTTAAAAATGCAATGTTTATATTATATTAAAATTGAAAAAATTATTCATTTAACAAGATTATTCATTTATCGAATATTAATTTATCACGGTTACAAATCAATACATACTTTTATTTTAAACTAGCTTTATAACCCGTGCGAGGCACGGGTATGATCTAAATTCACATTTTGCTGAACTTCTTACATGTTTAAGAAATGAATTACTTGTTATTTTAAATTAATTTTTTTCCAATTTTTAATATGACATACCCTTGTTCACAAAAAATGTAAGAATTTTGAATTTTGCAGTAGTCGTAATTGAATATGGATGTTCATTAGTTTGGAAGAGATAGTTAATGGATTAAGAAGAAACTGAGTTGATTTGCATCAGTTGCCTTAATTTTATATGTTGTGTCTGTAATATACACGCTACCAACTGTCTTTCATTAATTCCATCAAATGTGTGAGAGTAATCCACTTGCACTGTTCAGAGTGTATACTTTTTGGTTTTGGCGTATATAATGTGTAACGAAAACTAAAAGTCCGACATGATCGATATTTTTTTAATATTTCGGGTTTAACGATACAGTTTAATATACATATATATATATATATGCACACACACATGTGTATGTATTGACATATAAATTTTGAAATATTACTAAGTAAATTTTTGAATACCAAATTTATCTATGTCATCCGTCATGCACTAATATAAGAACCGGGAAATCGTGTGTATATTTTTAAGGTTTAATGTAATTTCTTTTACGTTATTTGTGGATCTAAATACATTCTGTATTTAAATGTGGGGAAATTTTCATTAAATGATCATATGTGTCTGTCCTATAAATGCTACGTGAATTTTGAGGTAACTAGATTGGTATTTAAAAAGTGAGTTATTTTATTTTAAAGTTATCGTAAATTTTTGAACGATGAATTCCGTTCGTTTCGTAATTGTTCGGGAAATTGGTACATCATTCGTACCAATAATTCATTCGTTAAGACAGGGGATATTTTTGAACAATTGTTATAAAGATATTTTGGTTCGTACATATAGATAGTATTAAATTATTCTTGCGATTATCCGTACTTTTTGAGGATTATCGTTTTGTAACTGGTACGTTATATTCGAATAAAAATGATCCAATGGATCAATATTAAACCAAAAATGTCGTTTGGGGTATTATTTTCCGTTAAATATAAATATATGAATCTTAATTATTTTACGTATAATAAATCATATAATATATTGATAATTATCCAAAAATACCCAAAAACCCTAATCGAGTTCTTGGTGTTCTTCGTAATCAAATCAAAGTTTGAAGGTGTTATTGAAATCCAAATTTCAAGTTTGAGTACTCAAATCAAATCTCTTGATCCCTAGATTCTTAATCTTCAATCTGTTTCATCATCTGGTAATTTCTCAATTTATTACGAATTTTTGTAATTTTCTGGAAAATTAGGGTTTATGTTCGAATTTGGGGATTTTCATTCTGGTGATTCTCCGTTCAATTTATTGATTCCAACATGTTCATAGGGTTCTAATTAGTAGGAATTCATGTTTTTATTTCATGTTTATGTCCGTTTTTAGCAAATTCGATTTTAGGGTTTTTACCCGATTTTTCTTTTGAATAGTCCGTTCTTATTATTGATCTGACCTTAGTTTTGATAGAGGGCTTTGATTGTGTGTGTTATTAGCTTCATTTTAACATCAAGAACATTGAGTTTCATGTAGAAATGAGTGAGATCGGAGTTTGGGGGTGAACCCACCGGAGTTTGATCGGATTTTGAGTTCCGGGAGTTGTGTTGGTATGTTATTGATCGGAATAGATTGGAAATGTTGTGAGCAATGTTTTGGTACAAAAAGCCCTCAATTTGGTTGAGTTTTTGGGCTCGCCGGAATCTGAGAATTCTTCGGCGTGTTCTTGGCGACCCGGTTTGTTCTTGGCGACCCGTGACCCGACCCGTTGACCCGTTTTCTGACGCGGTTTCAATCTTCAAAACCCTAATTGGTTTTCAGAAAAAGTGTTTCTGGGATTTATGTTAAAAAAATAAATCAAAAATTGTTTTAAAATTCTAAAAATCATATTTTTATTTTAAAAAATTGTTTTATTATTCAGGAATTTTTATAAAATTCAGAAATATTTATTTAATTTCGAAAATTTATTAAATTTAATTATTTTAATTATTTTTTATTAATAATTAATTAATTTAATTTAATTGGTTAATTTTATTAATCAGTTAATTCTATTAATTGATTATTGATTAAATCTAATTAATTTAAATTAGATTTAATTATTTTCCTTACTTAGTTTTATTCAATAAAGATTTGTTAAATGTTTATAATTAGTCAATTAATTTTATATTAATTGATTAAATTGTTTTTAAATCCTTATATTGTGAAAAATGATTCGATTTTCGATCTAAAAATGTTTTACGAATTATTTCTTTTTAAACGAGAGTCGAACATTAGTCTAAAATTATTTATTGACGGTTACGTGACTTAAATGATTTAGTTGTTACATTTTAAGGTCGCTATGTGTTGTACGAATTACGTGAATAATCCGGTTATCGAGTCATAATTACGAATAATTGCCCCGAGAATTATTTAAATGTTTTGAGCGTGTTTGATATCATCGCAAGAGGTAATTAGAAGGGAAATTTGTCGGTATTGCTAGAAAATGAGATTTACGAGGCTGTTGACTTAGATGTTGACTTTTATATTATAGAAACATTAGACGAGAGGGACTAGCCAGGGTTGCATACAGTTGAGCAGAAACGTAAACAAAGGCAAGTGTTTATACTTTCACTTATTGTTCAAGTGATATTATCTTCAGAGTAAATTACAATTGTTTTACATTATAAATTCACGAGTATTCCTTCATACCTTTTTGGTTATCAGATTTAGAGTAAAGTGCATTTTGTGTACTCGCATTTTAGTCAAGACACTGCTTGCAATACTATAGTTCAAAATCGAGCAGTTGCAATATCAATGTTTGTATTTCAATGCACTTTGTTGCATTCCGTTAACTGAGGTTAACTCCGTTATTAATTTAGGGAGTAAAATGCACTTTGTGTACTCACACTTTAATCTGAAGTGCATTTTGTGTACCCGTACTTTGCTCAATACATCACTTGCAATACTTTAGTTCAAAATTTAGAGTAAAGTGCGAGTACACAAAATGCACTTTATAGTAAAAGGCGAGTACACAAAGTGCACTTTACTCCCTAAATTAATAACGGAGTTAACCTCAATTAATGGAATGCAACAAAGTGCACTGAAATACAAACATTGATATTGCAACTGCTCGATTTTAAACTATAGTATTGCAAGTGATGTCTTGACTAAAGTATGAGTACACAAAGTGCACTTTACTCTCAGATTTATATTGCCATGTTAAATGAGAAAAGTATAATTTCTGAGTTGAAATGTGGATTTCCTAAATGATTGGGAAGTTACGAACCCGATAAGGGTAAAACTGTGATTTGAGTTATGAACCCGATAAGGGTAAAACTGTGATTTGAGTTGTGAGCCCGATAAGGGTGAAAGATGAGATTTGTGGAATAACTAGGGTTTTATATTGAACCAGTGAATTGGAAATGCACATGGTTGTGCGCCGGTCGAGTATGATGAATTATGGCCAATAGCAATAAGTGCCGAGAGGCGGATAAATGCCCGGGGAACCCCAATATGTAATGAGCCTGCTGTGTACCACAGTTTGGTTGGTGAGCTATGAGCGATTGATCGTCGGCTTAGCTCGTAGCGTCTAGTGAACTCCAATTCATTATTTTGATGATAAACTGAAAAGAGTTTTACTTATGTGGTACCGGATTACTTTTAAAGTTATGGTTTGTTATTGATATCAAGTTTCATTGTTCTTAACTTTCATTAAAAATTTCCTAATACCTGTTCTGTATTGTTTAGTCAGAATTCATATTTATTGAATCATACAGTGATATTTAGAGCTATATTCTATCGCACTGACTGAGCATTTTGGCTCATTCTTGCTTCTGTATTATTCTAACCTTTCAGATAGGTACGAGGATGTCTCACGTTAGGCAAGCAGCTAGGATGAGAGTGAACCGTCAGTTTCCCAGTGTCCGCGGTCAGGTAGTGGTTTGGAGTGTAATTTGTAGAAGGGTTGTAAGAATGGTGTAACCTAAACTGAATCAGTGTGTAAAACTTTTGTAGACTTTTGGTTGTTAGCGTAATTCCTTATCGAGGTTACCCTAAAAACATGGTGGTTTGTAATAACATTAGTAGTTGTGTTGACTTGTTTCATATTATAACATGTGCTCGATCCTTATTATTTCGGGGTCTTTGTTATATTTATATTTATATTTCCAGGGTTGTGATTTATGTTGGTTGGGCGCTACCCGATCTTGACCCCGGGTCGGGAGGGCGTCACAACTAAGATATCTGAAATGTCTCTTCTTTTCACACAATAACATATTACTCTTTTCAGCATCAATTGATCAAAGTTGCACTCTGGTCCTGAGTTTCATTTAGCTAATTGAAAAACAAAAAATGTAATAATTTTGAAGTAGTCGTGATTGAATATGGACGTTCATTAGTTTGGAAGAGATAGTTAATGGATTACGAAGAAAGTGAGTTGATTTGCATCAGTTGCCTTAATTTTACATGTTATGTTTGTAATATACACGCTAGCAACTGTCTCTCATTAATTCCATCAAATGTGTGAGAGTTAGTCACTTGCACTGTTCAGAGTGTATGCTTTTTGGTTTTGGCATATATAAGGTGTAACGAAAACTAAAAGTCTGACATGATCGATAATTTTTAAATATTTCGGGTTTAACGATACAGTTTAATATATATACACACGCACACACACACATGTATGTATTGACATATTAATTTTGAAATATTATTAAGTAAATTTTTGAATACCAAATTTATCTAGGCCATCCGCCATGCACTAAGATATCTGAAATGTCTCTTTATTTTCACACAATAACATATTACTCCTTTCAGCATTAATTGATCAAAGTTGCACTCTGATCCTCAGTTTCATTTAGCTAATTGAAAAATATGTTAATTTTAGTAACCAAAAGCACGAATATATTCTGAATTCACAAATTTTATTAAATTTTATGAATATTTTTAGTATGATAAATGAGTTATTCGAATGTTGACAAAAGTGTGTGTTGTCATTAGTTAATTTTTTTAAGTGTTATAATTTAAGTAAATATTCGTTTTTATATTTTTATGTGCAAATTTAAACCATTTTTCGTTATAAATGTAATGTTAAAAGTTTAATAGACGATATTAATTATCTAATCATTTAAGTATTTGTAGAAATATAATTATAAATTATTGTATTTAATATTAATGGATAATAAATATATAGGTATTAATGATGATTAATGAATTAGATGAATTAACATATGCATTAATTACAAAATTATTATTATATAATAAGTATGGATAGTTTAGTAAATTGAGACCGAATAACTGGGGCATAATCGTAATTTCACTCTGATTTTTTTGTATCACCCAACCATCTAGTTGCTCTATTATTGTTTCTTGAAGAAGAAGATTAAAACTGTAACTAACTTTATTGTGTAAAACATAGTCTACATTTAGATACGAAAATGAAAACTCACTAGCTAAGTAACACAACACAAATTATATACTAGATCATTTTTTCTAACTAACTGCGTTAATTACCGTAACTAACTAATCATAGCTGGGAATTGCTGAGCTGGCCGTAGAATCTCCAACAATATACTCCCTCCGTCTCAACAGGTTCTTTATGTTTGGGACGGAGGACTCAACACACATTTTAAGACTTCTATATTACGTATAGTTTCATATATTTTTAATTTTTTTTGTGAATAAAAATTTAATATTTAAATTTTTATTCAAAAAAAAAATTAAAATAAGTTATGGAACTATATCATATAGAAATTTTGAAATGCATGCCAAACAGTATAGAAAAATAGTAAACAAATGAGAGGGATGGAGAAAGTATTAATATATAATGCAAATACAGTCTATAGTGTAGGAATTAGACAATTAGTATTAGATGGTGGCTAAGGGAGACGGTACGTTCCATCATGTGAGTATAAAACTAAGAGTGTTTTTTGTTCATCTTAATTTTAAGAAACTAATTATCAATTAAAAATTTGTTAATTGCCGTAAGCATGGCCAAATGTATATGTAATTCCCCCTATATTAAACTAGGTATTTGTCTATTTGATGTAGATTGATGATAAATTCAAAGTATATGTTCAATTGTGTTTACGATACTAGTTCATCTCCCATGGGCTCTAATGTAATCCACGTAAAGAATCTTTCTATTTAATTATAGATTTTCAATTTTTCACGACTTGTAAAGGTTGGCTTCCATATGTATTCGTGTGCTGGAAAATATGAGTAATTTACAATAATTAATTAATTAGTAATAATTTGAGCTCAATCCATAATTAAGCATTTTAATTCTGCATGAATTTATAAGCGTTTATTGCAGAATTTATATGATATGTATCCATTTATTACAAATCACCCTACAGTTAAATCTCGATAAATGAATACTCTTAGTATAGAAGAATTTTAATCATTTATCGAGATTATTCATTCATCGAGGTTAAAAATGCAATGTTTATATTATATTAAAATTGAAAAAATTATTCATTTAACAAGATTATTCATTTATCGAATATTAATTTATCACGGTTACAAATCAATACATACTTTTATTTTAAACTAGCTTTATAACCCGTGCGAGGCACGGGTATGATCTAAATTCACATTTTTCTGAACTTCTTACATGTTTAAGAAATTAATTACTTGTCATTTTAAATTAATTGTTTTCCCAATTTTTAATATGACATACCCTTGTTCACAAAAAATTTAAGAATTTTGAATTTTGCAGTAGTCGTGATTGAATATGGATATTCATTAGTTTGGAAGAGATAGTTAATGGATTAAGAAGAAAGTGAGTTGATTTGCATCAGTTACCTTATTTTTATATGGTGTGTCTGTAATATACACGCTACCAACTGTCTTTCATTAATTCCATCAAATGCGTGAGAGTAATCCACTTACACTGTTCATAGTGTATACTTTTTGGTTTTGGCGTATATAATGTGTAACGAAAACTAAAAGTCCGACATGATCGCTAATTTTTTAATATTTCGGGGTTAACGATACAGTTTAATACATATATATATATATATATATATATATATATATATATATATACACACACACACACACATGTGTATGTATTGACATATAAATTTTGAAATATTACTAAGTAAATTTTTGAATACCAAATTTATCTAGGTCATCCGTCATGCACTAAGATATCTGAAATGTCTCTTTCTTTTCACACAATAACATATTACTCCTTTCAGCATCAATTGATCAAAGTTGCACTCCGGTCCTCAGTTTCAGTTAGCTAATTGAAAAACAAAAAATGTAATAATTTTGAAGTTTTGAATTTTGCAGTAGTCGTGATTGAATATGGACGTTCATTAATTTGGAAGAGATAGTTAATGGATTACGAAGAAAGTGAGTTGATTTGCATCAGTTGCCTTAATTTTACATGTTATGTCTGTAATATACACGCTAGCAACTGTCTCTCATTAATTCCATCAAATGTGTGAGAGTCAGTCACTTGCACTGTTCAGAGTGTATGCTTTTTGGTTTTGGCATATATAAGGTGTAACGAAAACTAAAAGTCTGACATGATCGATAATTTTTAAATATTTTGGGTTTAACGATACAGTTTAATATATATATACACACGCACACACACATGTATATATTGACATATTAATTTTGAAATATTATTAAGTAAATTTTTGAATACCAAATTTATCTAGGGCATCCGCCATGCACTAAGATATCTGAAATGTCTCTTTCTTTTCACACAATAACATATTACTCCTTTCAACATTAATTGATCAAAGTTGCACTCTGATCCTCAGTTTCATTTAACTAATTGAAAAATATGTTAATTTTAGTAACCAAAAGCACGAATATATTCTGAATTCGCAAATTTTATTAAATTTTATGAATGTTTTTAGTATGATAAATGAGTTATTCGAATGTTGACAAAAGTATGTTGAGAATTCTATTCGATTTAGGAAATCTACTTATATGTAGTTTAGATTATTAGAATACCCTTTATTAACCAAATACAATTTTTAATGATAAATCTAACGGTTTTCACCTATCTATTTAACATTAAACGATTTTGATTATTTTGGTATTAAATGAGTTTCCTTATTTAATTACAACTATTTTTATGTTTTGACTTTTTAGAAAATCCAATCCTAATATAATATCATTTAACTTATATCATTTTTAGACAATAAATTCTTTTTATATGATATAATCTTGATCATCTATTTTTAAAAGTATTGGATCTAACGGTTGAGAATGTTTTGGTGGTATTTAGAAACAAACTACCATGAGAACATCATTAATTTTTCTTAATATTTATAATTTTTTTAAATATTTATTGCTAAAATATAATATACTCTTTTTTGTAATATATTAAAGATGCGGGGACTTTGAACTTTTGAGAAAATAAATTATCAATTAAAATATAATTTGTTTTGTAATAGTTCTTCTTTTAAAGTAGTACACCGTGACGATCAAAATTCTGTATAAAATTCATTTTTTATAGTATATCCTATAAATATCTATGTTATTATATTAAAGACTAAATAATGAAAGCTTCCTTATAAGTTTGGTCGCTTTGTTTGATCACTCAATCCATAATCGTTGGATGTTTCAAATTAAATTGTTGAAAAACGTTAAATCTAACAGTAAAATTATCATGTAGAATGATCTAAGGTTTGAATCTACCAACAACATATTAAAATTTATAGGTTTTTTTTAAATAAAGAATTTTTTTCATTTTTTTTCTTGCGGACATAGATTATTTGATAATATTTTATGTAAAGTACGATTTTTCAGAAAATTACTATACTAATTGATTAAGAAACTTTTAAAGTTTCGAATTTAATAATTTACAATGTATATATGTTAAAAAAGTTTGGCCTCGAGTCTAAAATTTTAAAATACGGTTTTTTTTAATATGAATATAGTCCTGCTAACAATGAAATTAGGTATCTATTAGTTCTTATAAAACAAAATCACCATTTACGTATCATTTATTATTTAATAATAAATAATATTTGATTAGTTATGATCTAAAACTTAATAAAATAGGATTAAAAATATGCACAATTTTATAAAATTTTATCCTCGTATTATTATATTCTTTGTTGATTTGAATTTTTCTTAGATTGATTTTAATTTTTGAACATAGATTTCTAAATTTAAAATAGTTAGAAAAAATTAATTAAATTGGTATTAAAATAATGATGATATAATAATTATTATTAGAATTTAAATATTCAATTTACTAATTTGGGCTTCATCTTGTGTTTTAAAAATCAGATTTTGACAATTTTATACCCCACATGAAGATAACTAAATTATATTTAATTAAAAGATGGTTTAACAATTTTTATCTAACTGGAATTATCCATGGAAGAGAAAAGAAAGTCACGAATTTTTTACATGGAGAATTCTATTCAATATAGAAAACTTATTTATATTTGGTTTAAATTATCAAAATACACCTTTTAGAATTTAAATATAATCCTATTATTAATAAAATACACTTTTTAAATATTTGATCTAACGATTTTCATTTATCTAGTTAAGATCTAATGGTTCTTATTAATTTGGTTATCTACGACCAAAATTTTAGATAAGATCCTTATTATGATTATTATATATAAGGATTTAATATAATAAGGATATCAAGTATACACTGATATAAGTATCTTACTAACTGCTTTTACTTTTAATGTTTCAGTTTTATTTACATTGTATATAAAATTTTAAAAAACATTACTAGTTAAAAATTATTAAACAGAATAAAAATTATGTTATGATTATATAAAATTTTATTCTCATATTATTATATTCTTTATCGATTTGAATTTGTTCTTAATTAGTTTTGATACTTTTTTGAAAGAAACATAAAATTTCTCTATATTTAAAAGAATTAGTGGAAAAATAAATAAATTGTTGCTACAATAATAAAAAAATATTTATTAAAATTTAGATGCACACTTTACTATTTGGGTTCTATCCTGAGTTTTAGAAATTGAATTTTGACGATTTTACAACCCATGCGAAACTAACGAAACTATCTTTAATTTAATGATGGTTTAATAATTATTATCTAACTTGACCAGTTGACCTACTCATAAAATAAACTGAAAAGAAAAGATGGTTAAGAAGTTTTACATAAAGAATTCAATTCAATATAGAAAATCAATTCATAATTGGTTTAAATTATCAAAGCACACTTCTTAGTATTTAAATATAATCCTACCTTTAATCAAATACACATTTTAATATAAGTATTATATTCAAAATTATCGTTTATGAATATGAAACCTTCAATATTTTAATAATTATTATCAAACTGGAACTATACATAAATTCAAGAGAAAATATATTTAAGAATTTTTACATAGAAAAATTTTAAATTATCAAAATACAATTTTTAGTATTTAAATATAATTCTATTATTAATCAGATACACTTTTTAATATTAGATCTAACAATTCTCATCGATCTATTTAAGATCTAACTATAATTATTAATTTGGTCGTAATCGTACACGGACGATCGATTTTAATTTTTTCTTAAATTGGTTTTAGTATTTTATTGAAATAAACATAGAATTTATAAATTTAAAATAATTAGGAAAAAAAATTAAATTGGTGCTACAATAATAAAAATATATTTATTAAAATTTAGATAATAACTTTATTGTTTGGGCTCTATCTTGAGTTTTAGACAACAGATTTTAACGATTTTACAGCCCACGCGAAGCTTAAAAAATTGTCTTTAATTTAATGATGGTTTAATAATTATTATCTAACTGGAACTATCCATAAAATAAAGAGAAAAGATAATTACGAATTTTTACATAAAGATTTCTATTCAATATAGAAAACCTATTTATAATTGGTTTAAATTATCAAAAATACATCTTTTAGCATTTAAATACTATCCTATTAATAATCAAATACAATTTTTAATATTATATGTGACGGTACTCATTGATTTGAAGATTTATAGTTTAATAATACAACGGATCGTATACTTACCAACCAAAATTTTGGATAAGAGATTATTATATATAAGGAGTTAATAATCTATAATTCTTAATGTGTAATGCACAATTTACCCATATTTTTTGTTTTACCCACTGGTTATTTTTTTTGACCCGTTTTATCTATTTTACACTACATTCCCATATAAAAAACCAAACCCATGGATAGTCCTACTTCTTACCCGTTAAAACATAATATACCAATTATCCACATATCTTAGGAAAGTTTTTTGAAATTCAAACTTACAGTTACACATAACAAATCCATGCTTAATTTTCTCAATCAATCTCTTCCTCCTTTCTTCCTCCTCCATTATTGTTCCCTTCTTCCTCCTCCATTACTGTCTCCGATTTTTTTGTATGCAATTCTCTTAATCCTTTTATCATTTTTTGTTAACAATGATCTGCTTATTAATTGTTAATAACGTATGTTTGTTTACTGCAGTATTAGAAGGACTGTCGTGTTTCTCCAGCATGGTGACGGATTCAACGTCGTCAACAGGTCCTGCAATCCTTTCTATGGTATCTCATGTTGCAGTATCTAAAGCTTCGATTATAAACCTATATTTCTGGTAATGCAGGTTTGAAAAGGAAAGGACGTGGTCCATCAGTTGCGACGATTTTGAAGAATCAGAAGAAAGCACATGTACCAGGTATTCGATGGTTTGTTCGACTACATATCCGATTTTGTATTTTTAAAGCTTTCAATGAAGACATGTTGAGATATATGTTTTGTATCTTATGGCTGATATATCGTTAATACAGATAAACAAGTTCTTCCTGATAGTGTTCATGTTAATAACGTTAACAATGGAGAGAACATAAGTCCGAATCTTCCCTGTGATAATTTAAGACGCCTGCCACAGAGTATATTGCAGACATCGTCTCGCACACATTTAAAATGTGGGAGGAAACCAAAGGCTCCAAAACATGGTACTGTTCTTACTGATTATATCAAGAATGAACACCACTTATATATAGATTCATCCTTCAACCAATATCTTTATACATGTACCAGATAAGGCCATTTCAGATGGATTTTCACCGCATGCTGGAAATCCAATATTAAATATATTGCCCGATGTTACATCCAAATCAACTGCTGGATTGCAAAAAGCTGCCTGCAATTTCTCAGGTTTTTATATGTTTTTATAAAATCATATATGTTCTCTTTTTGTTCTTGCTGTCGATCAATCTCCATTCCATTATCGTTTTCTGCTAACTTAATCCTTTGACTATCCATGTAGTTACAAGCAGTCAATATTCACCTGATGGTAATGATTGTGGCCTTCACAATTTACAAAGGCGTCAAGTGATTAGGCAACCTCTGGCTTCCATCAATTTAAATTCTCAGAAGAGTTCCAAAATGTTATCACCAGGTTTGGCGATATTGTACTATATGATAATGACATTTTTGTTTTAAAATCATATCACCAATTGTGGCATCTGTGTTGCAGGAGCTACCATGATAAACCACGAATCCACAAACTCCAGTGTTGCTACAGATAATGTTAAAGGTAATTTAGCAAAATGTTGCTTCATCAAAGTTTTAGTGTATTCACAAACAGTAAGATGCTTCTGTGGTTCTAATTGAACACAACATTTTCTAAAGAACTATACTTTCTCTGATGCAGGTACGAAACGCCGGACACGCAAAGACCTTTCTTACAATACCCTGGGTCAAG
This sequence comes from Heracleum sosnowskyi, assembly GCA_030848705.1. Lineage (NCBI taxonomy): Eukaryota > Viridiplantae > Streptophyta > Magnoliopsida > Apiales > Apiaceae > Heracleum > Heracleum sosnowskyi. The sequence continues at coordinate 94,082,803 of CM061241.1, forward strand.
GTATGAAAAAACCTATCATCAGATTTAAACCGCATTTATCTGAATTATAATCAGCCTCACTAATATACAGAGCGACGAGTTCGTGGAAAGACAACCACTTCAGGAGTTCTAGCTAATAATTCAGAGATAAATCCTGTATCAGGGAAAAAAACAAAAGGTAAGGTTTATATGTGGTGCAAAACTACCAACTTATGTAAACTAATTTACAGAATCTTCCTGTAGTCTAACAAATTCTTTATGATTGTCTTGCAGAAATCACCAAACGAGTACGTGGAAAAAATGTAGCTGGTGTTCTAGATCAGCTATCGAACCAGGCTTACTCGAAACCACCTCTTCCAGCAATTAACATGACACCACATAGTAAGTTTCCACACACATCACAATGTACGATGTCTATTATAGGAATAAACTCCTCTGTTAATAATATACGATTCATTCCTTCTGCAAAACTTTGATGCCTAAATTTTATATCAACCTAATATTGTCTCCCAATACCAGGTTCTGCTAATACAAAATTATCAACAGGCTTTCCAAACAGTTCGGTGAGATCACCTTTATCGAATATAACCAATAATAACAGAAGTGAAATACCGCATACACCACTAAACCATGAAAAAGTTTGTAGTTCTTCAACCTCAGGTAATAGTTTCCCCTATATATTGCATATTAATTCTATGCCTGCATTTGATAATTGTGTTGGGGAAAATTTTATCCATGTTCCTTCATGCAGATTTCCAGACTGGAAACTATTATAGATTTGTTGTATTATCTGAATCAAAGGTGTGTTTTTACATAAAATGTACATTTGCAGGAAAGGCTGTCATCGAGGATTATAGCAGTTGTGTTATACAAAAATCACAGAATCCACCAAATAATGGCCAGACACACTGCTCGAACACTGACTCTGAAAAAACACCTGCCACATGTATTCCAAAATGCAAAAGAAATGCTCCTCAGAGTAAAGTAAAATATAGAACTTCTCGAGAGGTCAGTGGATCTGGAAGCTGCGGTAGGATAACATTAATTCCTATCGGTACGCCTAAAATACATGTGAAAAGCACTTTTGAAATTGGTGAGACTTCTGGCCAAAAGAACTTGATGAGTGATTTCAACGAAGCAGATGATGAATATATCTCTGATAGCGAAACGATAATAGGAGGTACATTTCCCCATTATTTGGAAATTATAATATGCAGCTTCTTGATCTTTTGGAATCTAAAAATATACCTTTAGATAATCTCGAATTTTAACATTATCGTGTTGTATATATCAGATGATTTTGAAGACGACCTCCAGACTGATGAACACATTAATACCAGTTTGTATATGGACATAGGAGTTCCAGACCAAATTTGTCCGAAATGCGAATCTCTTATGTGGAATGCCGAGCGAAACAACAAAAAATATACAAGAAAGGCACCAACCTTTTCGCTTTGTTGTAAAAATGGACAGATCCTCCTTGAAAAAGAAAAGCCTCCTCCCGAACCATTAGCTACTTTACTATCGGGTGGTATTGGGTTTAAGCATTTTAAAAATAGTATTCGAATATACAGCTGTATATTTGCAATGACATCCGCAGGTGGCAAAATTGATCATAAAATCAACAGAGGCGGTGCTCCGTATTGTTTTAAACTCCGAGGTCAGAATTATCACTTGATTGGTAGTTTGGTTCCACCTGAAGGAGAAACGCCAAAATTTTGCCAACTCTACATCTATGACACAGAGGAGGAATTGAATAACAGGCTGAATGCGGTTAATGGCTGTAGTGACGTTGTTGATCCTGGCATTGTAGAGTCTCTGTTGCAGATGTTGGACAGACACAATAAGTTGGTAAAAGGCTTCCGCATGGCAAGGGATCAAATTAGGGAAAATCCGGTGGATGAATTTAAGTTGGTACTTATATCTTCGGCCTCGGCCAGTGGTAGGCCAAACCACATAGGTCCATCCAATGAGGTAGCTGGATTGATTGTCACGGATGACTACACTAAAGGATTCAGAGATACAATTATTGATTCAAAAGTTAATGGTTTGGAGAGAATATTTGAAACGGATCCCCGTTTCATGCAACTACAGTATCCAATACTCTTCCCGCATGGTGATGTTGGTTTTCACCTTGATATTCCTCTCAATAAGACTGAACAAAGACCGAGGAAGACACGTGAAACAGACCAAAATGAAGAATTGGATCAGAGAGTTTCTCGAGACAATCTCACCATGAAAGAATATTATAATTACAAATTAATGATTCGTCCTTCTGAAGGTATTACTTTGCTTTACAAATTACCTTCATAAATTTACCTACTGGTCATTCTGAAAAGTATTGTATTATTACTGCAATGCAGGACAAACACCACATTTAGGTGGACGATTGTGGCAACAATACGTTGTTGATGCATTTACGGCGATAGAGCAATATAGACTGGATTGGATAAGGGGACATCAGACAACTATACGTGCTGATCTGTATCACAATATTAGGGATGCTTTGCAGAAGGGAGATCACGATCCATCCACCGTTGGTAAGCCAATTGTTTTACCAGCATCTTTTACCGGGTCACGGAGATACATGAACCAATATTTCAAAGATTCTTTGGCAATCTGTCGAGCACTAGGACATCCATCTTTGTTTTTGACAATGACCTGTAACACCAAGTGGCCAGAAATTCAGGCAATGCTTAAGTACCTACCTGGTGTCGAAGTTGCTGATGCGCCCGATATAGTAGCGAGAGTCTTCAAATTAAAAGTTGATCAGCTTATTGACCTTATTAAGAATAAAAAATATTTTGGTCGTTGCATTGGAGGTAATGATTCATTAACTTTATTGAAAAGTTTACAAAATATGCCATTACTATATCATCCAATGCAACTTCGTATATTTTTGTTTACTATATTGCAACGACCTAATTTTTTCTTATTATTTCAGTCATGCATGTAATTGAGTTCCAGAAGCGTGGATTGCCTCATGCCCATATGCTTATATGGCTTCATCCTGATGATAGACCGAAGACTTTTGAACAAATTGATTCTTTAGTGTCTGCTGAAATACCCGATCCAAATCAAGATCCTGTCGCATACCAGGCTGTTAGTAATTTCATGGTTCATGGTCCATGTGGTCCTGAGCACACGAATTCTCCATGCATGGTTAAAGGAAAATGTGTTAAGCATTTTCCAAAACGGTTCGTTTATTCATAAATTGGTTCATTTTGAGTTCACTGGTATATTGTTTCCTACTATTTTCATATTTTCCTGCTAATTGGCTCCTTTTATTTTGCCAAAAAGGTATAATTCACATACATTCTTCGATGACTGTGGATTTCCCATATACAAGCGAAGGAGGAGTGGATTTTTTATTAAAAAAAAATCAGCTATGTTGGATAATCGTTATGTTGTCCCATATAATCGAGATCTTCTGGTGCGTTTCCAATGTCATATGAATTTGGAGATTTGCAACAGTTCAAGATCATTGAAGTATTTGTTTAAATATTGCTTAAAAGGACATGACACTGCTACCATGTTGCTCAAGAAAAAGACAGATGGGACATGTCCTCCTGAAGCAAATAAATCAAATACTACAAAGAAACCCATTGATGAGGTCAGACAATATCTAGATGGAAGATATGTTTGTGCTTCTGAAGCGTGTTGGAGGATATTTGGATTTGACATACATTCTCGATGGCCATCTGTTGATCGTTTGCCAATACATTTACCAGGTGACAAGCATGTTTCCTTTAATGCTGGAACTGTCCTACAGGATGTTTGTGATAAGGCCATCTCTAAGAAAAGCAAGCTAGAAGCTTGGTTTGTTGCAAACAGAACCTTGCCATCTGCCAAGAATTTTACTTATTCAGAGTTTCCAACCAAGTTTACCTGGCATGCTAGACCTGGTATATGGAAAGAAAGAAAAAGAGGTGATGTTGTTGGAAGACTATCTGAGGTACACTCAACATCTGGTGATCTTCTATATTTACGCATGCTTCTGATACGGATAAAAGGTGCCACATCATTTGATGATCTGATGACTGTACACGGACATAAGTATGGTTCTTTCAAGGAAACATGTTCTGCACTTGGCCTTCTCCAGAACGATTCTCAGTGGCATGAGGCAATATCAGAAAATGCACATACATCATTACCTCCTCAGTTGCGTGCTATGTTTGTAAACATTTTGGCTTATAGTCCAGTTGCAGATCCATTGAATCTTTGGGAATCTAATTGGCGATGCATGGCTGATGACATTAATATGGTGAGACGACATATGCTTAATGATCCTACTCTATGTCTTCCAGAGGATGATGTAAAAATGTTTGCTCTTGCAGGTTAGTAGGATTTGATCCCATTTTAGTCAAGTTGTTTATTTACCATGCATATTCTTTCTGACAATTAGATATCTATCCTTTCAATTGATCTTAACTCTTTTTATTAGTTTACATGTTAAAATATAGATACTAACCTACAACTGTCAACATACCTCTTATTTGATCGTTGCACTATTTTTTTTATTTAGAACTAATAATATACTTCGTTATTTGTACATTGCAGAGATAGAGAAATTATTAAATGATATCGGAAAGAGCTTGAGAGACTATCCAACCATGCCATTCCCTGGTGAAATGTATTTCAGAGAATCTGCAAATCGTCTCCTTCTAGAAGAAACTGGATATGACAGAGAAGAAATGAAAGCACAACATGAAAAAAATCATAGATTACTCAATGCTGATCAAAAACAAGTATATGATTCTATTATGCACAATGTGAATGATAAGAAAGGCGGAGTCTTTTTTGTTTATGGTAGCGGAGGTTGCGGCAAAACTTTTCTTTGGCAAACATTGTGTTGTCGTCTCCGCTCCGAAGGAAAGATTGTGCTTCCTGTTGCAAGTTGTGGTATAGCCGCGGTTTTGTTGCCTGGTGGACGGACTGCGCACTCTCGCTTTCATATCCCTCTAAAACTTGATCAGTATTCAACAGCTGGCATCAGTCATGGTACAGATATTGCAGAATTAATGCAGCAAACAGATCTAATAATCTGGGATGAAGCGCCTATGCAGCACCATCATGCCTTTGAATGTGTAGACCGATCGCTGAGAGATATCATGTCTTCTGTTGATAAAAGAAGATCAAAGAAGCCGTTTGGTGGTATCACTGTTGTTTTCGGTGGAGACTTTCGCCAGATTTTGCCTGTCATTCCAAAAGCAACAAGAGCTGAGATTGTATGTGCTGCCTTGAATAGATCAAAATTATGGGATTTTTGTGAAGTGCATCTACTGACGCAGAATATGCGTCTTCACTCAGGAAATACCGAAGAGCAAAATAAGACCATTGCCGAGTTCAGCAAGTGGCAGCTTGCTGTTGGTGATGGGAAAGTGGAACATATTTCGCATGATTCTGACAGTAATGAAATGTTGATCAAAATACCTGATCAATATATTGTTCACTCTTCAGAAGATCCTATCGGTAGAATTTTTGACATTACTTATCCGGAATTTTCAAGCAAATTACATTCACCATCTTATCTGAGATCAAGAGCTATACTAACTCCAACAAATATGGTCGTGGATGACATCAACAATCGAATTCTTGATAAGATCCCTGGTACGCTACACACATATCTCAGTCAAGATTCTATTGATGATGATGGAGATGAGGATAGCGAATTTAATTCTGCGTTTCCAATCGAGTACTTGAACTCTATCAATATGCCGTGCATTCCGAAGCATGAGTTAAAAGTTAAAGTTGGAGTAGTGGTGATGCTAATGCGCAATCTAAACCAGATTATGGGATTATGCAATGGTACTCGGATGATAGTCACTGCATGTAGACAGAACAGTATTGAATGTGAAATTCTTTGCGGCTCACATGTCGGCACTAAGCATCTAATTCCACGAATTGAGATGATGCCAACTGATACTGTTTGGCCATTTGATTTTAAGAGGACTCAATTTCCAATCCAGATTTGCTATGCGATGACTATCAACAAGAGTCAAGGACAAAGTCTAGACACGGTAGGATTATACCTTCCGAGAGCTGCGTTTTCACATGGACACATATATGTTGCCATATCGAGAGTTACAAGGCCTGAAGGTCTCCATATCCTTATTGATAATGATTGTGGTGGTACTACAAGTGTTACATCAAATGTAGTTTTTGAGGAAGTTTTTTACAACCTTCCTATTATTGATGATTGATGTAAATCTTTACCATAATAAATTGTATTTGTTTATTTGTTGGTGTATAATAGAATCTTTACCTATTATTGATTATTTGAACAGAGTCACTATCTCCTGTACCTGCTGGAAAAAAGCCAAGTTAATAATCAGTTTAAATCAATCAAGAGCATATTACTTTATATTAAAAATCCCTCTTTAGACGAATATAAATTAATAATATAATAATTTATTAAACAAATTTTAAATTTTTTCTTATTAAACTAATACAACAAAAAAAATCATGTTCTGGGAGTATCAGGTCTAAATCAATTAAGATCACATCCATCTGTATCCATTAATTTCCAAAAATGGAATATGTTAAATATTAAATTAAAGAATCTGATATTTAATGAGGAGTATATTTTATTTAGTCAGTCTAAAATAATCAATATAAAGTTCTTTTAAAAAACTTTACCGAAATACATTATTTTAAAAATTAATATATTTAAAATTAATATGTATACTAACTAATTTATGCAATTTTTTTTTTAAAATTTCAAATCTTACCACGTTAATTTTATATTTTTATACGGAGATTTGTTTGGATATAAATTTAATAAAAAGCATAAATGTAGATATTTAGTTTCATATACATAAAAATATTAAATTAGGAACACATAAGTTTGATTATTATTGTTTTACTAATAATCAAGATTCTTGAAATCAATCATGTCTTGATTTTATTGATTGATATATTTAAAATGAATATGCATCCTAACTAATTTCAGTTTTTTTTAAAATCAAATCTTACCAAGTTAATATCCAATAAAATTAGGAGCAAATATACATGATTATTATTGTTGCAATCAGGATCAAGATTCTTAACATCAATCATCAATCATTAACTAATTTACAGTTCACAAAAGCTATCAACAAGTCATTTGTAGTCTATCATTTGTTTCAGTACCTCTATAAATACTGAGGAAGTTTCCAAAGAATAACTCATCACTTTGCATATTGATTCTGAAGAAAAAAGAGTAAGAGATGTCACTCATAGACATACTAAGCCATTTTGATTTGTCCATAGAGTGGATATCTTAAGAAATATGTAACATTAATTTCAATATGTGAACTCATGTTTCTTTTATCTTTTTTTCAGAGATTTATTATCAATGGAGAATGTCAACTATGATCGCATTGAGAACCTTGACCAGTCGACTACCAACTGGAAGATTAAGGCTAGAGTCACAAGGATGTGGCCAAGCGTTACTGCAGAATCTGGATCCTTGAAAGGATTCAACCTCATTCTGTTGGATGATGATGTACAGCTTTTACTATACATCGTTATTTTATTTAGTTAATTAGTAAATGTTTTCACGCCTTTTGTGTTTCTCACAGAATAATCATATCCATGCCTTTGCCTATTATAATATTTGGACTGCACTCATCAATGCAACTGCCATAGTGGAGGGAAATGTTTATGTTATTGATCAGTTCTCAGTGAAGGACGTTGTGGGAAATTTGAAACCGGTGCAGACTAAAAATTGTATCAGGTTTAGTAACTCAACCATTGTCACTGCAGCCGAAGACGATGGTATGATTCCAAAATACAAGTTTGAGTTCTTGGATTTGGGAGATTTATTTGCTGAAGCAAGTAAATTCCAAGCACGTGAGACTCCAGAGTTTGCTATAGGTAAATTATATCTCCCCAATATATTTGACTATATATGAATGGAATTGTTAGAATTCTATATTGTTGAGGCTTTCTAACTCATATTTATTTTCTAAATTTCAGATGTCATTGGAGTTCTTGAGGAGTATGAGCCATTGAGGCGTATTGACACAAAGTTTGGTGAAAGAGATATTGTCAAATTTAGGATATGTGATTCAAGGTTTTTCAGATTAAAATTTAGTCCAATAATGTAAAAGATTGTTTGATAATTTTGTAATATGCATGTATACCTGCTATATAGTAACAACCACAAAGTTAGTGTTTGGGGAGAACTTGCGGTGGCAGTTGAGGAAATGCATGAGAGTCAACCTGCGAAGAAGCAGATTATAGTAATTCTGACTAGCACAAGAGTCGGAACTTTCATGAGTAAGTAACTTCATAGCCTTCTTGCCATTGGTATATATTTTGTCATTCATTTGATAAGTATGCTGTTCGATCCTATTCTACAGATTCCGTTCAAATTGGTACATTGCCTTCTTCGAAGGTTTATCTTAACCTTGACGACGAATCTGTTACAGATATGAGGATGAGGTATTCCACTGTAGTTATTAAGATAAACTACTTCCTCTAATATTTTGACCATATTCCAACAATAAACTATGATTTTCAAGGCTTAAGCAAGAAGACTATGAATCAAAGGCAAAGAGGTTCCTAGCATTGCCAGCCTCTGAACTTGAAGCAACCTTTTTTGAAAAACTTTCACTGAAGGAGTTGAATGAGAAGTTGACATATGATCATCTAAAGGTTAGCATCGTTACTCAATTTGTAGCAGTCCTTCTCTGTTGGCTGTTGTTTTTTTAATATGTTTCACTTTATTTTTTTCATTTTGTGGATCATGTAGAAGAAGATATTCTGCACTGTCAAAATTTTGAAGGTTGAAGAGGAAAGTAGTTGGTGGTTTTTTAGCTGTAACAAATGTAAGTCTGAAGTGGAGAGCGTTGATAATAAGTTTAAGTGTTCAAAATGTACGCGGATTATCCCCGTTGCTCCTAGAAGGTAATACATTGGTTATATTTGTAACGCAAGTCTTGACATACATTTAAGATTACAAGATAAATGTGTAAAGTTTTCTAATAAAACATATTGCCTAGGTTTCGGATTGTGGTCCTTGCAGAGGATTCTACATTTGCATGTAGCATTGTTCTGATGGATCGTGTTGCTAGAAGAATTCTTGGCACGAGCGCTGCAAAAATTCTTGATGATCTAAAAAAAGGTAGGTTGATCGTACTTATGTATTTTGTCCAGCAGTTGTAATGTAGCTCATTTTAAAGCAAAATATTTGTAGGTTCCAGAGGAAGGTGTCCCTAAAATTATACAATCATTGGTCGGGAAAGAAGTATCAGTTCAAATTGTTCTACAGAAATCAAATGTCACTGATGATATTAATATTTTCAATGCTGAGGATTTATATGATACAGCAATGCCAACTCCATTGTCCTCATCCGAGGTCCCGCATGTTTCTGATGCCTCAACAATCAACTTAAGCTCTGATGTGAGTTTTTTTTTATATGCATTTATTTGAATAAAGTTATAAGTTGTCATTAGTTTGTTTAATATGCAGACTTTCAATGGTGATAATTTCTTGGAGTCTCCAGGATCTGCGAGATCAGTGACCAAAAAAATAAAAATGGTACAGTTGAAATTTATTCACACAATAATCATTGGTACCTGATTTAGAGAGATATTATATAATTCTCACATATGCCTTTCATTTTTTTTTGAAACAGGAGCCTTGATTCGTATTTTTTCTGATGGAAGATTGTTGATCATCTCGCTTCTTGAATGAGCACTAATAAACTCATCTACTTTCATTTTGCTTTGCTTTTTTTATCTCAAACTTAATTTTATTCAATGTTGGATTATTCCCTATGTATGGTTTTTGGATATCTTGCATTATTAACACTTAAGTTATGTATTTGGATATCTTGAAACATTACTTTTGGTTATCCTGATCATTTCATTAGATTTAAATTTAAAGAGGTTTATGTTCTATTTGTTTAGCAAATTATGTTTGCTTTGGACTGGTTTGCATACTTAGAATAATCTTGCCATTGACAATACTGATTGTCATCTCCCGTTCATGGTTCAACTATTTAGCCTCTTTATGAACAGCAAAACATTGGCCTCATGTTCCACCTCCATATGGTCATTTTACATTGTATGTACAAGCTCCTGATTTGCAGCATTTTCCATAACTTCCTCTTCAATATCGTCAACTGTAGCCGGAATGTAAGATGCAGCTGGAGGGATTGGATCTTGCCTCACCACATTAAATTTCTCAATGCAGGCCAAGTGCTACAAGATGTTATGTTTGTTTTTACTTTTATAGTTTTGCCATGATATCCATACCAAGTGAAATTGTATTGTTCATACCACTATTAGTCAATTATCTATTTCTAATTGTGAGGTTTGTTACATCATCTTGCCTTTTAGATAATCTCGATTATTACTATAGGTTATCACGGCAATTGTTATATAATAATCATAAATATTGTCCAACATGTCAAATGATCCTTTACATCATTACTTTGATATCCATGTAATGTAAATGTTGCAAACAATAAGAAAAAGGATAGAATCCATGTTTTTTAAATCCACATATATCAACTAAACCAACTACGAACAAAGTTAAGCTTAAGTTAAGGCTCAACACGAAGAAACCAAAGTTATCATGACATGAAACCGACATCAAATCAAAGTTCATATTATGGGAAATCAACATCAAATATAGTATGCTCTCCATCCTAGCGCAGAGTGAAGCGCACAAGTTGGTTGTTTGGTATTAAGAATTGATCTGGAATGGTTTTTACTATCTATGACAATAATTTTTTTTCATTTTCTACAGAGTTAAATTTATGTAATTGTAAATGCACTTAGATGATTTTACATATAATCATCCCACTAATATATATAAAAATAAGCAAATACTTTTGCCTCGCAAAATATAATATTTAGACATAAATTATCTATGAACATAATAAGATTGTAGGATTCACCAAACTCTAACATTAAATCGAAAGGCTTGAGATAAAATACTACTTGGTGATCACGTTGGACGCTTGATGCTTATAAAAAGTTGCAATTTCAGTTCCTTTGTTAGCAAACATAATGTTTAGACATGTCCGGAAGGTCAAAGCTAAGCATATGAAACTGTTCACAAACAAAAAACATAAGTTATCATGACAACCATAATTCAATGCTGGCTGAGGTAATTTGTTCGGAATATCAAAGATTTAGTCTATGGGAAATCAACGTCAAATGTAGGCTGCTCTTCATCCTGTCGTAGAGTGAATTGTACCAGTTTGTTTTTAACAAGCCTGTTGTCTTTAACAAATCTGCTCCATCCTCTGGAGAATCTTGGCCTCCCATTGTTCATAACCAGACCAAGGCTCCATGTGCCCGCTGCAGTAATGAAGGTCACATCATCTCCATGCTGCCACTCTTTGTTAGGAAGCCTGATCTCAGGAGGGATATGCTGCACATTGAGGAATTTGATGTTGATATTTGTGTAACTAATAATAGAGTTATGAAATTGTGACGTTATAGAAATATCAATGGTTTTAAAAAGGTATAAGTTCAGCATTTCTGACATACCATTCCATGGCATCTGCCGTTCATGTTGGAGGCATTGAGATTCTTCGAGAATTGCATAACCTGAGCCTCATCCTCTATTTCCATATCTGCAGCCTGCTCTTCCTCTTGTGGTGCATCAACAACTTCTACCTCAGGTTCTGAATCAATGTCAACTAAATCTGGCATGTTGACAGCATTTTTTGGAAGAGGTGCCTGCTTGACGATAGTGTTTATCCTTTCATGCGCTACACAGATTGCAGACAATTTATCAAAATTTAAAATAGATTTGTTAAGCTGGAAAATGAAATGAACACAACCAAAAGACATCAATTGACATACCAGAATCAGGATGGCCATTAGGATTTTTCTCTTCATAAACAAATGCTTCTTCATATTTCAACTCCTCCCTAAATTTCCCTATTTCAGAAACTTTCAATTCCATTCCATTGTTTTTGAAAATCCTCCCAAGAAGCTCTCCATCCTTACCAAAACTAAAGAACAGAACATCAAACTTCTGCAGTGCATAATGCACAACTAACTTATCAAGTCCGTATATAATCCTGTTCTGAGAGTTGTATATGATATCCCACTCCATGCCATACAATTTTAGCTTCCTCACAGCAAGGAGATTCTTTTCAGTCTCCTCTCCAAGCATTGGTGGCAACACCTATTTATTATATAAAAATGAGTTATAATATAATGCATCACATATAAGAGGAATCATAACACTAAAGGAAAATTATAAGGACATTACCAAATAACCTTCCTCCAGGACAGACTCTACAATAATTTTGTAAAATGACCTCTTACCATTCTTCTCTTCTGTGTTACAAGAAAAATGTGTTGCAAGAAAAATGAATTAGTACTGTACATAGAAATATGAGATCATTTTATTTGTAGGCCAAACTGTGCTTCAATCAAGACTTATCTGCTTTCTTTTCAGCAGCCAACTCATCCTTTTTGTAAATGCAAACATTCACAATACTATCATCTCCAGCAGGTGTCAATATCAACAAATCTCCATCAGCAATGCCAAAGTCTTGGACAAATTTAAACCAGCCATGTCCAAGTCTGCATACTCCATCGACCAAAGTGACAGATATTTCCCAGAAATTCACTCCGGGACAAAGGTGGATGTGGTGTTTCCCTTCCCAGCCTTTGTAAAGGTTCTCAAGTTCTGGCTTCAGCTCCTGTTTGAATGTCATAACCAATACATAAGCAAATAATATGGTATTCACGCTATTGTTGAGTAATTACCAGAAGTTTAGTTATTTGCAAGTCAATACTGTGAATAATTTGCCACATACCAAAAGATTAAATAATTCTTAATCATTACAATGCAATTTGATTTTATGTTCATAAATTATAAATTAGCATGCAAGTAAATGACAAAAAATAAATTGTGCCAACACCATGCATAATTTTGAGTTTTTGCAGCAGATATGAGATGTTTACCAGATGTGCATCCTCTGCTATGTTAGAAATGCCTTCTATTTCTATTTTCCACATGTCCACAGACTGATTTGTGCCTGCCATGGTAGACATTGCAATGTACCTTTCAATCTGTAAATGATTGCGTCCGTAAACAAATTCATCAAATCGCAGTTGGCTTGGCTCAAAGTTCTTATAGAATTGTGCCACATCAATCTCTGGCTTTTGTACCTCAATAGCATTTGTCGTGTAGCCCTTCACTTTAAAGATCCCTTTGCCAATGTAATCAAATATCACAAATGAGTACATCCTCAGGTCATAATACCTGAATAAGTCATACGTTCCGCATACTTTCTTCTCCTCTTTCTCAAAATAGGCGTGCCACATTATGTCGTCGAATCTGAGTTGCAGAAAATAAGGCATGATCCTGCCAAATTCAGAAAGAAATGGTTCTGGAATTCTCTGCATTAGGAATAAAAAACTACCTCAGTAAGTATCCTAACTGCAACATCAAACATAGTGAACATAATTCTACAGAAAATTTTGTTCTTACAAGTGCTCCTTCCGTGTCTCTGCAAATGTTACTGGCAACAAAGCTTCCTAATATTTTCAATTCTTTTGCTGGACAACAACAGGTAGTTTTATTTCAGGATAATGGAAAATATACTAATTTAGAACATTATATAAATTTAGATGTTTATCTACCTTGTGCCACATAAAAATCGCTGATCTTCATGTATGTTGGGATTCTGTGCTGCGGAAAAAAATATTTGACAACGAATAGTGTTATACAACTATTAGAAAATGGAATCAACATCAAAATCAATTTTAACAATATTTCACAATACTATATACTTTTCTCATAAAAAAAGAAGGCACTATGGATCATGCAAAACAATATTGTATTCATACTATTTAGTTTTCCTAAATCCATATCATGATCAATTGTTTCTCTATATTTCCAAACAAAACTTAGGCATAGATATAGTACTACTAATATGTCATATTTACTTCTGATCTCCAGGTTTATGATACTTCAAAAAGGGAAGTAGAAGAAAAAGCATATGTTCAATGATCATGCAATCCATCCAAATTAAACAAAGGTGTATACTACATCTAAACCAATTAAGTAACAGATCTGATGGATACAATAGTGTTCATATTTAAGCAATAGTCTATACGGAGCACATCAGCAATCATAAAGTAGCATGACAAATGAAGAGTATACTATGTATACTATTTAATCGAAAGTGATCTACATGGATGACACTACCACAATGCAGGTACAACAATTGTAGTAAACACATTCATCCTCATCCTCCTGTTGAGAATTGTACATACTAAGAAGAGAATATAAGAATTTACCTGATTAGACATGTTTTGGATTCAGTTGGAGAGTGGATATTGCAGTTCCGGGAGATTTGGCGAGAGTAAAACAAGAACAGAGTAAGACAGAGAGAATACAAACCGTTTCTAGAAAAAGACAATTAGAGATGTGTATGTCTGAAAATAATTAACCTAATTGGACTCTTCTGTCGGCCCAGTTAGATTCCTATCCAACAACAATGTATCTCATTGAATTAGTTATTAGTTATTATATTAAGAAGAGTGTAATATTATTCCATTAAATTGACTCTATTAATTGAAATTTAATATCAGTTCAAATTATACCTTGACATATTTATTCTTCCATATTTAATAGAAAAACATGTAATTATTTGTAAATTTACTATAGATTTGTCCACCTTATTTTATTGATTCATATTTAAGGAAATCTCTTAATATATTTAAGACATTTAAGATATATACAACAATATATTTCTTAATTAAATAATGTTGAGTGTTCTCATATAAATCATTAGAATTTAAGAATTAAATAAGTTTAAATCTTATTTTTTTTGTAATCTAAATTAATATTAATTCAATTATATACTTTTATTAATTTAATAAATCATTATAATAAAAATTATATTTTAGACAATTATGTTCCTACATTATTTGCACGCGCTACACGTGCTTATTATTTTCTTATATAAATCACACACATTTACCCATTTCCTTATATAGATTTATGACATGTAGAACAATATATTTATCAATTTTATAATATTTAATATTCTTATATAAATAATATGCCTTTATGAATTATGACATGTAACTGCTCAAGTATTTTCCTTTATCAAATATCTTGATATTATTAACATTAAATTCTTTTCCTTTTTCAACTATGTTCCGTAATATTTAATATTATTTATCATTTAACTAATCATTAAATTTTTTTAATAATTTTAAACTATTTTTGGTAATATAAATTAATATTATTAAAAGTATATGATTTTATTAATTTAATAATAAAAATATAATAATAATAATGTAATATTTTATACAATTATCTTATTCTATTAAGTGTATTGTAATATATTTTTTTCTTATATAGATCACAATCTTATTTATGAGGTTGTTTTTTGTATTTTTCGTGATAATTCAAAACTATTTAGCTTTTTTTTACAGGATTAACTATTTATCGTTAATTGATCGAAACGTTTATTATGATTAATTAAATGTCAGTATTCTACAATCTTATCGTAATACTGTGAAGTTTCTGTTTTCAATATTTTCCCTTAAATAACATTGATTACACAGTAGATACAAATAATATTAAAAGTTAAATTACATATATATCATAATTTTTAAATACTATGAGTTTTTTTATTTTAAAAAGACCGAATAAGACATGGTTATTACATATCCGTACTCTTATTAATTTCTTTGAAATGCAACGAAAATAAATAACATTATTAATTTAACTAAATAATAAAGAATTCATCAAACAAAATAGGATTATGTTAACCAAACAAATTATTTACCAATACGTATATATGTTTTACTCTGTCTGAATTTTTTACCCTAACTGGACTCCTATGTCGGCCCAATTACATACACATCCAATTACCAACTAAATATGTAATTTAATCAATTAATGTATTGTTGTTCCATTTATGTACCTATATTAAATGATTTGTAATTTTTTTTTTATTTTGCCTTGACACATTTACTCTTCCATATTTACTAAAAAATTATGTAATAATTGTATATTTAATCTAAATATATCCACATTAATTTATTGATTTGTATATAACTAAATATTTTAATTTTTGCCACTAATTCTATTCTTGAAATATTTCTTCAATTTTTTTAATTCATATATAAATAATTGTATTCTTATTTTGAAAAAAATAATATTATTTTTGAAATTGTTATGTCTATCTTTATTCGTAATTATTAAAACTATTTACTTTTAAGTAATTAGGATGTTAGTTTTGTTGTAATCTAATCGTAATACTGAGAAGTCTTTGTCTGTTTTCAATATTTTACGCTTAATTTACATTTTATTATATTATATGACATATATATCATTTCATAATTAATTTGTTAAATCTCACAGTACATATTTTCAATAGAAAAAGTTATATTATAAATAAATTAAAAAAATCTGGTCAGAAACTTTCCATTATTTGACATTTTTGCCATTTTCTCCCAAATAATGAATATTATAAAATTTTTTCAACATACTATATTTTTTAAATACTATGAAAATATATTTTTTTGGAAATACCGATTGTTACATGGTTATTACATATACGTCATGTAATTATATAATAATTAACCGAATTATGCAAACTCATATAATTTTTTTTTTAATTTTTTGATATACATGACGGATAAGACACTATTAACATAACATTTAAGATCATAACTTTGGCCGGAAAAAAGTTATATATTAAAATATAAAATTTATAAAAAAAAAATTATTGTTAGAACGCGAAGCGCGGGCAAAATCCCTAGTAATAGATAAAAGATGTGCATCCCTACTGCTGTTCCGTGTAGAAAAACGAATAAGATCGCTGCAAAGTCTAATTATTTACGACATATCTATACTATTGTTTGTAAGAAAAACAAAAGATCTACTACACTGCACTGTACACATGCAAGCACGCCTAAGATGTAATACAAATATATTAACATGTAGATAGAAACATGATTGATTGTATGAAGTACAATAAGTTCCCCACACTCCACCTCGTCGTCTTTAAGCAAGGAGAATGGTCCGGTGTCAGCCTTACTTATCTTTCCTTTCACGTTCTCTTGTGATAGTTTGCCTCCTCCGATCCTTCATCCATCTACTCCTATTTCATTTTCCATCTCCATCTGTTACAACTACTATCACATACTCATCACCCAAGTAATCCTTCCACCACCCTCTCGTTATTCATTACTCGGTCGTTATCGAATCAAATCAAACATAATCGATATAAATTGTTTAATATGAATTACAATTTATAATATTAAAGTAAATTTTGGTCACGAAACTTACCATACTTCTGGCGTTAACAAAAGGAAAAAAGAATCTTAACGAATTTAGAAAACTCTACTATTTTTCTACTTACTTGACCTACATTTCTTTGGATTATCGAGAGCATTGGCGTGTTCGCACCAAGCTACCTTAAAGTTAATTTTACAGTTTTCACTCTTCGCCGACACACATTCATGGAAATAATTACAATATTGTGATCTGTGGTTGATCGCAGTCTTGTACAGAAATTATTGTCCTCGATTGGTCCGATACTTCTGTTTTATAGACTTCATTGTTTTTAAATACGTAAGATTTCAAATTTTGTTATAATTTTTTAAATTGTTTATTTAACTATTTATCTTTTGCCAATTTCTGTTGTAGTGTCAAGATTGAAAATTTGAACACAGAAAAAACACGCTGGTCAGTATACAGGATTTTCGACTTCAATTATAAAAACTATTTTTTTAATTATATAATTCAATTATAAAAAGTTTGACGTAAATGAGGGCCACAATAAATATTTAGTGGCTACATTTTCTTAATTTGACAATTCATATAGTTGTGAACGAATTATGTCTAGGGCTACATATAAAATATAGATGCAGGAATTGTTAGTACTGGTCAATAATTCCAATAAACTCGTCATGTCTATGGGGCATATCATGATACGCATTTATCTATGGTATTTGTATAATTGTCAATTGTCACTCAACTTCAAGGTCGGAGTGCCATTTTGCCGACCCACCATTAAAACATGAAAGAGTTAATCATCTAATCGATGATAACATTATGCATGTAGAGGAAGGCTATTTTGATGATCCATAATGACAAAAGTGAGGACGACCCTAGCTAGCTGGATATATTTAGCAATTTCTGTGAGTGTGACTGTGTGTATTTAAAACCAATAAGTTTTTTTTTTTTTTTTGTTTTTGCAATAAAAACCCTAAAATTTATGCAAGAATAAATATTATTTATTAGCTAGTTGTATTCAAAAAATAAAAAATAAAATAACTTATCGGTAGAAACTACAAAAGAATATAGGACTCGGATCAGGAACTCATGACCGTATATAGGATTTATGAGTACTGGCTTATAACTAGTACAACGGTTATTTTTTTTAATTTATAAATATAATAATTTGTAGTTTTTTTAATAGTTTTATGTTATTAGTTTTTACACTTTATTTAATAGGTTTTATAGGCACAATATATTATTTATAGGATCCACGCGTATTATATTTATCCATGATATACATGAGCATTATATACTGTAAAATTGATATAAATTGATATCTCGATCTTTAATTTATCAATTATTATCTAACTGTAACTACCCATAAATATTATTATTTTTAAAAGAGTTTCAAATTTTTTACATAGAAAATCCTATTCAATTTAGAAAACTCAATTATATTTGGTTTAAATTATCAAAATACAATTTTAAGTATTTTAATATAATCCTACTATTAGTTGAATACACTTTTTAATATTAGATCTAATGATTATTATTTATGTATTTAAGATCTAACGATCATTATTAATTTAACGGTTTTTATTAATTTGGTCGTGATCGTACAGACTATCAAAATAAGTTTTGGATAAAATACCACTTACGCTTATTACATGTAAAGATATAATAAATCGGTCGAAGCATTTTTAGATAAATAAGATATATATATTCTCTTTTTCTTGATTTCGGATAAAGTTGTTACTATAAACTTTCATACGAAAAAATTTAAGCATAAAAGTAATGTAATTTAGAGTAAATGTATACTCTTTATTAATAAGTAAAACAATATGTAAATGACGCGTAAAAGTATCAAATTTGGTTATAAAAAGAACAAAATACCAAATTTGATTATCACAAAATTCATGTTCGATTCCCTACAATCACATGATTAAACAAGATTTATTTATTTGATTTAATTTTTTATTTTTTTGTTCTCACCTCGATTCTCTATAACTACATAATTCAAATATTTATTGATTTGATTCTTTTTTTTTTAATTTCATCCCGATTTTGATTAATATTATAATCTCGGCACGTGCTTTGCACGGATTATCAGATTTGAAAATAACAAAATTCATATTTGAAAATAATTTGTTTTTTGAGTATCATATAAATGAACTATTCTCTTTTTTATGTTTACGTGGAGTTAATGCATACTTATATATATATATATATATTTTTTTTGACGTCAAACTGATTTTATTAGCAAATCAAATCTTTAACCAGTACATCGATAAGAAAAGAGGGTGTAGAAAACCACTCTTCATGACCAGACATAGAACTGGCTACCCTAGCTATAGCATGAGCTGCTAAATTCGCTGATCTCCTAATAAAATAGACACCAATGGACCTCAAGTCCTTTAAAATTTCCAAACAATCAGCTATAAGTGTCCCGAAGTAAGAGTTATCGGATGTTTTACTACGAACGGCTTCGACCACAACCAAACTATCAAGCTCCACGTACACATCCTGATACGCCAAATTCTTTAGCCAAGACAAAGCCTCTCGGAAAGCTAAAGCTTCTGCAACTCGGACATCTAGAGCCCCCCACAAACGACCTCCACAGCCTGCCACAAAGTTACCACGATCATCTCTCAGCACAAAACCATAAGCACTCTTATTCTCCTTCTCACAAAACGCTGCATCGACAGAGCATGTTTTCCAGCCTGTTGGAGGTGGTTTCCAAACCAACATACCTTCCCGATGAAAACAAGCACTGATCCTATTCTGACTCACCTGAGCTTGTTGCCACTGGAATATAGAGGAACTTGCTTCGTTAAGAACCTGAACACAAGTTTTATACTTGTTATCCCACACCACTGAGTTTCTGTGGTTCCACAGACTCCATAAAATCGAACAACAGACTTCCAAGACCTTCAAATCAAGACTGTCAAAAAGCCCCACAATCCTCTGAAAGATAGAATGATCAGAGTCAAGAACAGCCTGCAGATTACTAATCTCCCAACACCTGCTAGCAAAAGGGCAAGATATAAGAATATGATCTAGAGTCTCTACCGACAACTTACACACTTTGCAAATGGGATGAACATCAACATGCTTTCTCCTTAAATTGTCAAGGGTAGGAATACAATCATGAAGAACTCTCCAAATAAAATTCTTCGTCTTCGGCGGAATAGAAAGACTCCATAATCTCAACCATTTAAACAAACCACCTGACTGTAGCTGGGCAAACGAACGATTAAGAATTCTATATCCACTCTTAACTGTATACTGGCCTTTACTATCCTCCATCCACATCCACTTGTCCACTCGCCGAGAATTAGAGACAGGAATACGAATGATTATGTCAACATCCTCCTGAATAAAAACGTCCCTTAGTATATCAAGATCCCAACCACTATTATCCATTGTTAGTAGACTACTAACTTTTGCATTTTCCAGACCTTGCACCAGGGGGGTTCGAACTCTACTCCCATTGATATCTGGAATCCAGGGATCCTCCCACACATTTATGGAATCACCAGTTCCTACCTTCAAAATATTACCAGTATTAATAAGATCCCTTGCAGCCAACATGCTCCTCCAAACATAGCTAGGGTTATGACCCAAGGTTGCATTGAGAATCGAAGTTGAATGAAAATACCTTGCCTTAATGCATACTTATATAAAGCGCATATGATTGTGAAAAAATAGCTGGGTAAGAAACTACCAATGGTCCAACGTTTGTCTCTAATTATTCTGGTAATTTCTAAAGGCTATTGACAAAGTGATGGCTACAATGTGCATTGAACCATCCAAAATTTTTAGCCCAACACTGAGCCATCTAAATTGGTAGCCCGCCAGGCTTCCCGAAGCCTTGTTTGGAGGGAAATGGGCCTGCAACTGAAAATGAGAGATGCATAAAAGATGAACCAACCGTTCACCAGAAGTTCAGAATAAACATATCTGTTGGGTGCTGAATAGGGAAACAAGAAAAGAAGAACTGGGTCATATTAAAAGAAATTGAACATGTACTTCATGTAGATCTGTTGAAGGTGCCAAGTTAGGCCCAGTTATTTTTATCACAATTTATAGCTATAAAAACTCCAAAAGTACCCAGCAGCATTTGGGGTAGTAATACAAAATCTTGCAAAATCCTAATATTTATATGAAAATTACTATTTCATTGAAATTTTTTAAAATTATATATATATTGTAAGTACAACATTGCAAAATATATTATTGTCCAAAACATATTTTGTTTGCACAACATCAGTACTTAATTTACATAACATACAAAATTTTCAATATAATAATAATTTTAATAGAACATTTCTTGTAAAATAATATGTTTTGCTATTTTTCTTATATATACGGTCTCCAAGTCTCCAATGAAATAGTGTTCTACATATAACATTTCTAAAAGTAAAATAATGAATCATTAAATATATTTTATTGTATGTCAATTTCAATAACTTTTTTTATATTTTAATAATAATATCATTATATTATTATATTTAAATTCTAGTTATATTTTTAAAGCGGAGAAAGAGAAAGAATGAATACTTAACACTAAAAACAAATTACATAATAATTTTTGGAACTTGCAAATAAGACAAGAGAATATAGGAATAGGATCTTAATTTTTTTAACTAAAATATTATTGAAACTCTAGTTTATATATTATTTCTTACATTTTAATTTGGAATCTCGTATGAGACTTTTTGAAGTGCGGGCTAAAGCCTAAATGTCTGCTGCAATTTTACTGGTACAATTACACAGTAATTAGGTCCGGCATCTTCAATTATTAAATTGTAGTTATCTTCATACTTTCATGGTTAGCAAAAATTGAATTCAGCTTACCCTATCTCCTATCTCATTGCACTTGATTTCTATTTGAAATACAAACACAGATGTAACACGTATTTGGAAAATATAACTATGCACATGGAGGATTTTTGGAGGCATAAAAAGTTCTTACGAACCAAAATGAAAAACACAATTTTTATTTTGATATAATTAAAATGAAAAATATTGGTTTTGTTTAATATAGTATTTATAAATGGGAGCAATATCAAGTATAAACTTTTTAAAATTATAATTTTATAAACACTTTTTATTTGATACATATATAATTTGAGTTTAAGAATTATTATTGAATAATAATTAAATTTATGAAATACATATAATATAATTTTTTAGTATTTATATGGGGTTCAGCAATTCCAAATTAGGGCATTAGATATGAAGTTTTATTTGTTTTAATATTTTTATGAAGTTCACCAATATCTAATTAGGGCATAGAATTTAAAGTTTTAATTGTTTAATTTTAAGTGTGTTCCTAGTTAAAACTTTGTCAAATAAATATTATATATTCTTATTCTTAACATCCTTATAGATTCACCAATACCAAATTATAACACTTTGTAACAAAATTTTCAATTTTTTGTATACAATGTTGTACATATATTGCGTTGAACAAAAAAAATTATCATTTTATAATTTAAATTGATTTTACCAGAAATCACCCATTTATATATATATATATATATGTGCGCGCGCGCATTTAAAATTTAAATATAGGTAACTAATTTGAATATTTTTAATTATACATTAGTAAGTTTAGACATGGTATTAGATAAATTTAAAAATAGTGTTACAATAAATGTATATTATTAAAAATAATAACACAATAATTAAAAACAAAATTTATAGGCTACACGGGTATTCCAAATAAATAAAAGACACTTTTCATTCCAGTTTCAAAATCAAGCCGGGTCTCATCGCATTGTGCGATGTTAGCTGTGCACTCCCGAGACCAATCATTACTTTGTGACCAAATAACGTCGTTTGGATGCGATCAGCAGCCTATACGTACGTGTGCATTGACCTCTGACGCAGACGTCTTGCCTTCCAACTTGTCCGCACTTAGTCGAGTCATTCGATGGCTCAATTCTTGACTTCAGACTTTAAAATGCTTGTAATTCGCCACCCTTTATCATTTTTTATTCATTAATTTAGAGTAACTTCTCTTTTTCTTTTCATATTACGGAAAATTTGAGGATTGTTAGTAACGCCCACTCGAGAGTAATTATATTTTCCCACCGCGCCCAGAGTATTTCACGGGTATTTGAGTTTGAGGAAATCAAACTTTAAAGAAACAAAATGAAATTTATTGGAAAAGAAAGAATATATGGAAAACATTAAATACATATGAAATTTGACTGAGTGAAAAAAAAAAATTAATCAAACTTGTAGAAATATGAGAAAGTAGAATTTAATCTTTTTTATTAGAGTGACGAGTTGGAATTCTGATTCAAATGACTAAAAAGGAAATGAAGCCAATAATAAAAAAATCCTCTAGATAACCGTACAAAACTCGTCAATTGTGTTACTAACATAATTAGATCATATCATGTTTAACTTTTAACACCTTTAAATTTTTGAAAATTTTACAAAAAAACCTATTTTTCTAATTTTTTTAAAAAAATACGATTTTAGTTGAAAGTAAGATTACAAGTCTAAATAAATAATTCACAGGTGAAATAAGGTGATGATAAACTCCTCCGGTCCTCCTTTGATTACTTTACTGTAAAGTGTGACTTTTAATATCACATGCCCGTATTCTAGGATATTTGTATCGGAAAGGCAATCAAAATTTGATTTTTTGTGATCAAGAGTCAATATTATAGAATTAAAAAACATTAAGTAACTGTCCTCGTACTCCCATGCTATTAGAGTTGACTCTCAACGCTATGATTCTAGCCGCCACTTTTACATGGTTTAATCTTCATTCTCTTCATCGATTAAGCATTCTTCACTCACCCATCCCCTCTTCTATTTACCAATTTTTTAATAAAATCAAGATCTAATTCTTTTTGGATTAGTTTTGTTGAGTACCTTATTATCAAGGTGGTTAGTCGTGTCCATCTTTTTGGGATGTTAGTGTGTTATGTTTGATGTTTTTGTGTAGTTTGTTATGGATTTTGGTAGTTTTTCTGAGAAGTATTTATATGATATTTTGGGTGATATGTAAGACTCGCATCAAATCTGGGACATGGATGAATACCGCAAGGGCTCACATTTCACAACAAAAAAATTGTTCATATTTTGGGACATTTGTTGCTCCAATATCAATTGATATAACTGATAGTTGTGAACATTGAACATTGGGCTACATATGGTGCTTATATGAATGTCAATTGTGATGCTATTAGTTTCACAACTAATGTAGGTTGGATTGCTTGAGATGTCATTGTAATACTTTTTAGATTAAAGAATTGAATATTTTATGTGTTAAGCGATTTGAAAACAAAACGGTTATTTGTTTAACTCGTTTTTTGTTTCAAAATCAGATGATTGTAATTGACAGTTCAAGAATTTGTCCTAGTTGAAGTTCAGTATTTTAATGAATTTTTTCCTGTCAAAAAAAAATTTATTAAGTAATTTTATCGAAGCCAAATTTTACTCAAACTCAATCAACCCACGTCTCTCGCATAATTTTATGGTCTCATTGCCAAAAAGTCTAGATAAGTTTAGTGTTTAGTCAAATTTATCTGCTTCATGCACTCCTCGAACTTAGTTAATACCTACGCATACACACGTGGAAACTAAATATATTGTACGTTGTACATTGCAACCTAACACAGGACACTTACAAAGGTGTCTGACGTGAATCGTTTCACGATGTCCGACGTCACCCGTTACCTACAGATTACATTCGTTTAGAAAAGTTGAGTTAGATACTTCTACGGTTTTATATTGAGTCCATGGGATAGTTATGAGTCTTGGTCTCTCGCAATCAATTGTAGGGTTGAGCAAAATTGAATCATAATCGAAAAATCGAACTGAATAATGTAATTTTGGTTCGGTTCTAATTTTCTGAAAATTCGGTTTTTTCGGTACGGACCGAATAAATATGTTAACAGAGGAATTTGGTATTAACAAAGTTTAAGGTTTATCGCCGGAATCAAGATCTATGACGGTGGTTATTCGCCGGAAAGTCGTCAGAGTGTGGTGGTTGTGATGAATTGGGGGCTGAGATTGTAAGGGTTTCTTGGTGGTGGCTCGCTGAGCTCTTCGCTTCCAAGCCCTTACAATGTGCCTACGTACCCCGTATTTATAGGGGATCAATCCCAACGTAGTTCTTGGAGAGAAAGTTACCTCCATGGGCTTGGTCTCTGATTTCCAAAGCCCATAAGAAGTCTTCCACCGCCTTCCATAATTAGACTCTGACTCGCTTTAGGAATGTCTGACGATGAGGCCTAGTCACAAAGGCCCAAGGCTCGTCTATGACGTCAGGACTTCACGAATAAGGAAACTTCCCCCGTCGAGGACTAGTCCCATCCGTTACCAGCTATTTTCTTAATTCATAGACGCAGGTATAGCCATGACTTACCCCAAATGCCAGACGCATCCTTGTCCCCCGAATGAGAAGCACCCACCAGATTGCAGGACAAGTGATCCCAAGCGTTTGGGTGCAAAGTGCAGGATTACTCCAAAGTTCCCCAATGAGGACGCGCCCATTGAGTACAGGAACAGAGCTCACAAAGCACACACCAAGGTTCACCCCACATCCCCAACGAGGACGCGCCCATTGAATACAGGAGGAGGCCTTCAATCATCAGGCATACCCCTGGAGGCCTTCAATCATCAGGCATACCCCTGGAGGCCATCAAAAACGGACATCCCCTCCTAGGGAACATCCTAGGAGGGAATTCTTCAATATCTCGCCTTTATCAAGCCAATAGAGCCATCCTTCACCATCAAGTAGCTATTTCAAACCAAGAGGACGCGCCCTCAAGGGGTGGATGGCCTAAAGGGGCGTGCCCTTACCCCTATGAGGGCAAGCCCTAAGTCTTCCATATGCTAATCCCATGTCAGTCTAGTTGTTATTCTCTGTCAAGTCATTCATTCATGTCAAGTTGTCAGTCCACACCAAGAGGACGCGTCCTCAAGGGTTGGACGACCAGAGGGCGCGCCCTCACCCCTATGAGGACAAGCCCCGAGCCTCCGTTGTACTAGTTCAATCCCTAATTACATCTTGGATATCCTCAATTGATTATTACTTGACCCGAATCTACCCTAAAAATCCAATAACGAATTTTGGCTATAACAACTACCCCCCAATTCCATGTGAAATCGGAGATGAAGTATGGAATTTCTAATCTTCAAAGTTCCAAAAATCTTTGTAACCTTGTCTCCTTCAGGGCGCGCCTTCATGTTCTTTCCACATCCGACCTCTAAGCCTATATGAGCGAACCCGACATAGGAAACAAGAGGCATTATGCACAAGTATAAACCTCTCTTATACACCACAGCTTATGACGAAGTATAATCTCCTAACAATGATTTGGAGATCAACCCAAGTCTTCCACTTCTCCCATAACACAAAAATTTAAGTCTTTCATCCCAAAATTGCTCTCCTTTGGGCGTGCGCTAGACTGTAGGCGCGTCCTCCTTCAAGAAGTCCATCAATAGACTAACACAATAATATGCACATTAGAGATTCACCTTAGACCATCAACATTGTAGGGTGCGCCTTGAGAGGGAGGCGCGTCTATAGCCCAAGTAAGATCACCGGCCTTCAAGTAATAAAAAAAACCCTTAGAGGCAGGGATGACGTGTCATGACGATGAAGGTAATCTTTCCACCAGCAACACAATTTCTAACACAAAGGCAATTTTTTCAGCAATCACCGTGTAACTCTACTCATATTGCTTGTTTATCTTCACTTTCCCAAAATAAATTGGATTCTGTTTGTAAAATTCGTAATCTGACTTCTAGGCCTGTTTCTGAACTTCTCCAGTTGGAATCTTGATTTTGGACTACTTTTGGATTGTATAAAATCCTGTTATCTTCGTAGGGGCTGTAAGACCGTCTGATTCTGATGTCTAGAACTCCAATTATGGCCCAAACAGCAATGTATGCGCGTGTAGATCAATAAATCCGAATTTCCTTGTATTTTATGTTCAGATAACTCTAATTCCTTCCAAGTTTAGGAATTCTCTATTTCCCTTCCTACCAATCTTGTTATGCTTGTATATTCTTCATATTGTCCCATGTCAAGGCATACTTGGAAAAAACACATCAAACGGTGCTGATGGGATCTCATTCTTCGGAGGGCGCGCCCTAAATGGGCTAATATGTTTTCTTCTTTAATTTAACCAATAGAAAATCAATTTGACATGACATCTTTCTTTCAAGGAACAGTTGCAGAAAACACTTTTCAACCTTGTATGTATGAGGGTGCGCCCTGATGATAAGGCGCATCCACAAGCTTCAACTTTTTCTTTAAGGCTTTGGGAGTATGTCTTCAATGCCACTGAGTTCACTTCTTCCATTTCAGGGAGAATCTATGCTTATGTCTTCTTGACCCCTTGAAGATAATGAGGACGTGTCCTCTGAAAACGTGCCTCCTGATGATGAACAAGATATCACTTCTCTTCCCAAGTATCAGGGAAATTAATCTTCTGGGACCGATGTTGTTCCTGAAAAGCCTTTGGACGATGTTGCTAAAACAAGTGATACTACGGATGAAAACATCTCCACTTCTCTTGCTGATGACACTCAGGACGCGTCCTGAGGCTTGATATGACCTTTATTCCTTTTGCTAAGTCTTCTGAACATTATTGAGATGCAGGTCCTCACTTCTAAGCCTTGTAAGTTGTATTTGATTTGTCTGTGCTTTCGGTAACTCCATGGGATATGTTTCCCGGAATTATATTCTCTTGTTGCATTATCTTGCTTGTCATACTTGCATTTCAACTAGGAAGAGTTTCGTATTTTATCATCTAACTGAGGGCGCGTCGTCCTATAGGACGCGTCACCCTAGAGGGCACGCCCTATATAAACAAACCATCTCGAAAGTTTTCAAAATTTCATCACCTCAACTAGAACTAGGGAAAGTGTATATGAACTACCCCCCTAGACTAGGAGGTAATTAATTTACCTTGTAGGCTATTATTCAGTCATTTCCCGTCTGCAATCAACTATTAGTATAATGGTGAACCAAAGCATAACTTTGTTGAAACTACTCCATCAAGCGCTTACATGACTATTCTGGGGTCTCACCCTCAAAAGTTTCATTAAAACTTTAGGGGGCACTCCCCGGTCACAAAATACTTCGAATCTTGACCCATGAAAGGGGCATCTCAATATGAGGCATCTCTGGAAGAGGCATCCTATGAAGGGCATCTCACTAAGAGGCATCTCCCAAGGAGGCATCCGTTGGAGGGGAATATTAATCACTACTATCTTTTATATAATTTATCGTGTAGAAGGCCTTCACCAGACTAGCCTAGGGTCGCACCTCAGCGCCTTTATCCGGCGAAGGGGCACATAAAAGGCATCAATTGTATCTTCAAACATCGTTTCATGAAGAAGCATCCCCGTAAGGATACTCTGTTATTCATAGGAAGGGTCGGGAGATGCATTAGTACTACCCCTCAGTGTCGTGAGAACGCGCCCTCTTGCGTAGGGCGGCCTATATGGACGAGGGCAATGTCGAAGTCCCTTCTAATCTTCTAATCCATTTGAAAATAGCATTCTTCTGTGGAGGGGCTCACTCATGACCTTGGGGCCGCATCCTGCTGATCAGGGGGCGCATCCTAAGATCCATGGGGCCTCTACTCCAAATATTCTTCTTCTTGCTGCAACCTGTGGGATTGTACAATCATGCTTAAAGTCGAAGCCTTGGCATATGAGGCTGATACACTTGTGGCGCGCCTTAAAGGGCATGTCTTCTATTATTGAGGATGTGACGACGCGTTCTCTGAAGATAAAAGTCTTGTCTTTTCGGAGGGGCTCACTCATGTCCATGGGGCCTCGACCTGTAGGTAGGGGGCACTCACTGTGGACAAGGGGGCCGCTCTCCTATGTCATCCATTGAATTATCACGTGAAGGGGCTCACTCATATCCATGGGGCCTCGACCTGTAATTAGGGGGCTCTCACTATGGAATACGGGGCCTCTGCTTCCAATAGCTTCCTTTCCTCTAAAATTCAAGTAATGAATTCTTCACGCGGAGGGGCTCGCTCATGTCCACTGGGCCTCAACCTATAATTCTTTCAAGAATCAGGGGGCGCACTATGTGATTCATGGGGCCGCTCTCCGATATTATCAATTGAGTTGTCACATGAGGGGGCTCACTCATGACCATGGGGCCTCAACCTGTAACCATGGGGCACTCTCTTTGGATCACGGGGCCTTGCCTCCCTATTACCTTCCTCTAAAAATCGCTGGAGTTCATGTTGATCATTAACTCTTTTTCCTGAGGGCACGCCACGGAGGAAGGACGCGTCCTGAAAGACCAGGAAGCCGTACAAGTCAATCAGCTCTCCATGTACTCGTTGGAATTTGTCTGAACATAGGAGTAGTTTCGGAGTGCGCGCCATGAAGGAAGGACACACTTGAGAGACGACAAAGGGGCTCAAGTATTGGAGCTTGTCTGGTCATTTCTTCATTAGAATTGTTTGTAGACATTTCTCCATTGGACGCGTCCTCGGGGAGAAACGATCCTTGGGACCTTAGACATGCTGAGAAGGCATATTTGAAGTAGAGGACGCGTCCTTTCAGGTTGGGACGTATAGCTTGATAATTCTTGAGATATTCTTCAAAGTAGGAATTTTCCACCTGTCAAAAAACTCAATAATCGAAAATTTCACAAAGTACCTGGAGGACGCGTCCTAGAGGCGTGGACGTGAGCAACCGCCGAATCATCATAGAAGTTGTTGGAACCATCTGATCCTCGAGCATCATCCTTAGGGCACGCCCTAAGAGTTATTGGGGATTTTCCTTCATCTTCTTCCTGCAACAACTCAAGGAACAAAAAGCAAAGCCAAAACTAGTTAGGTGTTACCTTGAGGGCGCGTCCAGAAGATGATGACGTGCTCCCGATAGTTGCGCCTTCTTTTTGGATCTTGCTCGGAATCACCCCCAGTATACATGAAAACTGTCACCTTCAAGTATACATGGAAATATCCTTCACCATCTTTGGATCTTCCTCCTTTCCGCCAGCATGAAGTAGTACCCATGGCCATCCTCCAAATCTTGTGTTAGGTCCAAAGTATCGTAGAAGGGGGGGTTGAATACGATACTCACAAATAATTTAATTTCGTTCGCGGATTAATCTTTCAGTTCTATAACGAAATCAAACACACCAAACCAAATCAAGTTTCGGGGAATATATCTTTTTATAAATATAAACCTCGAGGGGTGCTACAATTTCTAATCCGTAGATTAGCTTCAATGAGTTTAAGGTTACACAAATACAAAACAATGATCAAGTTCTGAGCACTATTAATTTCTCTGATAATTTTCTCCGGCTCTTCTCTCTCTCAGTAATGTCTCTGTGTTGAATGCCTTAACTGAAGAAGACACTTTCTTCTCTCGAGTTAATTGTAGACTTGAATTGAAAAACCATCGAACCATTTAGAATAGAATATTCTTGGCCGTTGGATCTTCATCAACCTGTCAGACAAGCACAACTTTTCACCTGCTCTATGAATTGAAAAACCATCGAATGGATTAAATCAATTTGCCATTCGATAGTTTTTAAATCAAAACAATCGAATGCCAAATTAATTTACTTTGTTATTCAATGAATCACTTCAACCACCATTCGATAGTTTTTTTAATAAAAAAACTATCGAATTCTTTTTCTTGTCTTTTGTCCTTTAGTAATTACTCCTGAACTCCTGGGTGTTTAAGTTTTAGACTGTATCAATTTCATCTGAGACGATAAAACAACTTGATCTTTTTAGTGCCGTCACCTAGTGCAACTGGTCTGGTTCACAGATGAATAACACTTGATCAATTCTTCTTTTATGTCTTCAATATAGTGCTGCTGATAAGTCCCTTGTCGTTCTGGTTGCTTCATCACTGGAATCCCGTGGTACTGAACCCTAAATCATTCACATACTTCTGTCGTCTTGAAAGTCTTGTTTCTTTTGCTGTCACTGAGGCTTGAACATTTTCATGAACTTCTTTCCGTGACCTGTTTACGGACTTCAAGAATACATAACGTATTTTGATTTTTTGAGTTTACCTTTTCTTCTTTGATTCTGGATTCCTGTGCTTCTGTTAATATTATTGTCTGTGTTGTCCTTTGTTGAGTTGTAGTTATCTCTTTTACATCTTATGTTACATTATGCTTTACAATCTCCCCCTATTTGATTGGATAGAGTTCGACAAGCAAATACTTCGAGGATAACTCAACTAACTAAGGAAACATTAAACTACTTAAAGTAAGACAGCGTAATAATATTAA
This sequence comes from Heracleum sosnowskyi, assembly GCA_030848705.1. Taxonomy (NCBI): domain Eukaryota; kingdom Viridiplantae; phylum Streptophyta; class Magnoliopsida; order Apiales; family Apiaceae; genus Heracleum; species Heracleum sosnowskyi. The sequence continues at coordinate 94,114,254 of CM061241.1, forward strand.
TGCATTCTGGATCAGATATATATACATTTCCAGATTTCATAAATCAAAGAACAATTAAACTTTATACAATGAAGTTGCTCCTCTAGTCTGAGCTGATAGTTCTTTTGTTCTTTGCTTCAATCTTCAGTCCATTCCAATCTCACCTTCTTCAATCATTGGATCGGAGTTAACAGTTTGATAATCAATCACAGATAGATAGTGCAGTGGTTCTCCAAGTTTAAGGATTGCTCCTTGGATGTGTCTTCCAATATATTCAACCTCTTGACCCACTCTAGCCCATAACCATGCAATGTTAACATCTTTCTTGTTTAGCTTTGGCATGTTTGGCAATCTGGTATGCACTTCCAATCCTCTTTCCACTCTTTTCCTATAGTAAGGAACATTCTCCATTAGAAATCTTCTAAGAGTGTCTGCTACTTTGTCCTTCTCCGTTGATGAGAATCCAGTGGATCTAAGATACTTCTCAACTGAGATTAGATAGTTGCTTGGGTAGTCCCTCAGTTTGTCCTCAGCCAAATAGCAGATTCTGAACAAGTCATTCGTCATGAATCTAACCATTGGAGGATCTTCAGTAATCTCTGGACTGACTTTCATCACGATCTCCTTAACATGCTCACGGAGCAGTTCATTTAGCCTTGTAGTTCTTTGGATCTTGATGAGTATAGCCTGCAATTCTGTATATGTCCTCTGTTCTAAAAACTTAGTGGAAATCACAAATGTACCTTTCTCCAGGAAACTGATTAATAAGCTCCAGGCACCATTTGCTTTAACCCCAGCTGTCAGACAGATTATAGAGCTTCTCAGTGCTTTAAAGTAAGTCTGATCTTCAAGATTAGCACTTCTGATGTCCTGAATAATAACTTCCACCTCAGCATTGTCGTTGACTTGTAATCCTTCTTCAACTCCGCAAAAGGTTTTGTAAGCCATTTCCCATTCAGTACCATCTTTCTTTGCCAGATCTATCATCTTCTTCTTCCTCACTTCATTATACACTTTGATTCTCTTTAGCTTTTCACTTCTCAGAATTGCTTGCTGTTTCTCTTTCTCAGCTTGCCTGGCATCAACTGCAGCTCTCTGAGCTCTTACAGCTTCCAAGGCAGCTTCTTCCTCAAGTGATAGAGAATTTGCTTCTTCCATATCATCATCCAAGATAGGATGTTCTATTGGCTCTGGATAATATGGTTCATGCTCCTCTTGAATAGGTTGCTCATGCATGACCTCAAATTCCTCTTCACTCTCCTTCTCTTCCTCTACAAGCTCCTCAATCCAGTACTGTCTGATTGGAATAGCCTCAACAGTCTCCCAAACTCCCCATTTATCCTTCACCCCTTCTCCAACTTTCTCCCCCTTAGTTGAGGAATCCTCGATAAAAGCATCCTCAGCATAAAAGACATCTGAAGGATCAGGTTCCTGATAGGAAGGACCAGGTTGTCCAGATTGTTGGTTCTTCAGCATACTCCATATGGACTGTACTCCGTCACCTTGATTCTCCAAGAAATCCATAAGCTGCTTATTAAACTCATTTATAGAAGCTAGCGACAGGTCAATGTTCTCCAATCTTGAGTTGGTAGTCTTTTCCATGTGATCCAGCCTCTTGTTTAGCTTAGACTCCACTCGTGAAAGGGTATTCATTGCATCTTTTACCCGCGCTTGACCATCCCAGATAACCAGAACGTCTTCTTTCAAAGCTTCATGTCCTTGAGACAGTGCAGTTACTTCATTCATGAATCCATCTTTAAGTTCCCTGACGTCCATTCTCAATTCGACTAGTTCTTCCATAGCTTCCTTCTTTAAGGAGTCCACTGCCTGCGTCGTACCTGTTATAGTTCCAGATGCACTGCCAATGACCCGGAATGTTCTTCTGGAATCAACTGCAGCCAAGTCAACTTTCTCTTGAATAGACTTTAAAGAAACATTGGCTTGACTGGAGGAGATCCCTTGGTCAAAGGAAGGTCGCAGTGGAACCTTGAATAGTGGATTTCCTTCTTTGTCTCGAACTGTCATCTCCTTGAGGGAAGATTGAACTTGTAGCTCTCTTTCTGTTGGTAACAGCAAATCATGAATATTAGGTAGGGTTAGGGTGTCACTCCTCACATTTGGCTCTGGGTGTACACTCAACGTTTCTGTCGGTGTTTGAATCATTTTTCCTTTCCCACTCAGGCCAGGTGTAAGTGTTTTTGTTTCACTCAAATCCTTTGTGCTGATTGTACCTGCAGAAGAAATCACCGTAGCCGTCCTTAAGGAGGTCACCGGTGGTGCAATGGGGCTTCGCAAGTCCCCGTCCTTGGATAAACCAAGTTGCTGATCATCCTTAGATGATATATCCTTTGTAGGATCTAGAGGTTGAATCTCTAGGGGGTTAGAAACAGGCTCTTTTAACAGCAGAGATCCCGAATCTTCCCCGTGAGTCTGTAAAGACTTCACCTCAGTTGACTCCTCAATAGTAATTGATTCACTGTCAACGAGTTGCCGATCTGCACCTACGTCAGACCCTTTACCCGCAGGATCCAGATATGTTCCATCTGGGGAGGTAGACAATGACCCTTTAGATTGTGCATTTAGGTCAAAGCCTTCTCTAGACGTCTGTGAAGACCCTTGGTTCTTAGAACCTTCAACCAGTGAACCTGACCGTGATATGGTCGGAACACCAGTTGCTTCCGTCAATTCTTTCTTACTTGATTGAGCTATTGGTTCAGATATAGCTTTCGTTAGCGTAGCCCAATCAGCATCAGAAAAATCAATAAAGGGCGCTTTGGATGAGAGAAATGAAGTATCAACAGTTGCCTCGGTTTCTGTTCTTCTCCTTTTAGAGGAAGGCAGAGCTGTTGTTGAAGGGTGTATCTCCTTATGTGGTGCTGCTTTGGCACTATCTCCCTCTACACTCATTGATGGTTCTTTACTGGGTATAGGAGGGGAAGGAGGTTCGTTTATGTTTTCATTTGGCTCTTCCAAAGGCTCTTCGACCGTGGTTAGAGGTTGTGGGTTTGCAACCTCCTGGTCAGGAATGGCCACTGAGGGCTCTGGATCAACATCCATTGGTTCAGGTGCCAGTTCAGGTTCAGGTTGTGGAATATTACCTTGATTTACCTGTTCCCCTGGGGGTAGAAGTGGTAGGGGCACCGTTCTTAGATATTCAGTGAGAACATTGGGTACCCCTGGAAGATAGTTGTTCTTCCTTATCAGAGCGGTTATAGCATTGCTCTTCATCTTCATACACTCCTGGGTGGCTTCACCTTCAAAGATCTCCCGTTCATCATCTGTTAAGATATCATTGAGAATTAGCTGTAGGAACCTAGGATAGAAACAAAGCACATCTTCATCTATGCCCGTTCTTTCATCCAGTGGTCCCATGCATATGATTACTTGATCAATCAGTAACCGTCCAATGTTACTATGCATATTGTTGGCAATGACAAACCCTATCTTTTGAAGGAATAAGGGAATACCATGCAGATTTGTTAGCTTGGCAGTAAAAACATGGATTAGGGTATGAAAGAAAAAGTTCCATGCTTTTGGCAAGTAATGCTTCAGAAACTCTCCCACAAAGAAGTTAGGTTGTTGACTTCTAATGAGATTGAAGAAAGCATGTATCTCCTCAGTTGTGGGATCCGGAACAAGGTTTTCTGTAGGAAAATGTAAGATTCGATTAAAATCATGTTCCGTCACCCTTATTGTTCTGCCCCCTGGCACAACAAAACTGAAGGACCTTACGTTATTCTCACTTGTATCTGTGGCGGTTGTGTACAACACAGTCAATTGATCGATGCAAAGGACCACGGGAGTACTCACAACATATGCCACTAATGAACGTGTGTTCAAAAACTCTGCCCATGCACGAAACTATAAGTTCGTTATGGATTGCAAGTTTTGGAACGAAACATGATTAGTCTTGGTAATAATAAATTCTCCAGCCATTTTAAAATTTCCAGAAAATTTAAACAAACCAAAACTATTTTTCCTTTAAATTTAATTAATTATTACTAATTAATCAAACTTTAACAAAATTACCCCTTTTATCTCTAAACACAACTTCGAAAACGATCAAAATTAAGAACCCTAATTGTTAAAAACAACTATCCAATTAAAATCAAAAGAACTCAATTGTTTAACCAATTAAATTCTAAGAGGTGTTCTGTTAACAATTTCTTTGAGGTTCGAAGTTTTGTTTCGATGGTTTCTCCTTCACTATATTCCAAAACTCAAAAATAAACAAGTATTCACTGTCAAAAGAGAATCAACAGTGAAGAACAGTAACACTTTTGAGTTTTACTCGGTTTAAAAATTGAAGAAACTATCGAGATGTTCTTGAAGCTGTAGAATATGTGTAAGTATATATAATCGGCCACTTGCAAATTCTCAGATCTGTAAAAATGAGAAAGAAAAAGACAAGGCACGATTTTATACCTTTTAAACCTTATAGGGGTAAACTTGTCAATCCTGGTTCGATAGTTTTTTAATTGAACTAATGATAGTTTTCTGTGAGGGCAAAAGAGTCAATTGCACTTCGATAGTTTTTCCAAAAACTATCGAAGAGTTAAAAAAATTGAATTTGAAACGCTTTTCAGAAAAGTATCGAAGTCTCTGTCTTTTGAAAACCAAAACTATCGAACTAATTTATGAAAATCTATCGAGAATTAGATTATTGACTTAATTAATTCACTTCGATAAATTTTTCTACTAATTTTTAAAATACATCGAGAATTTAAATATTAAATTTGGTAAATTCCTTCGATATATTTTAAATTAAATCTCAAAAACTATCGAGAAATATTTTCGATAGTTTTTTCTTTTCCTTTTCAAAAACCATCGAAAATAAATTTCGATAGAATTATCTATGTACTTGAAAAACTATCGAATTTCCTAAATTCGATATTTTTGCTTCTGTCTTCATTTTAAAACCTGTTCATGTTTTAAAAATCAGAATTTTTATTTCCTGCCTAGTTTTAATTCTAATAAATCTTTTCAAATTTACCAAAATCAATTCTTAACAGAAAATTCACAATTTTCTTAGAATAAAATCAACTAAATATCATTAAATGATATTAATCAATTAAAATCCAATAAATTATGCTGCATTAATCTACAATGTTAAAAACAAAGTAAATTAATTCAAATTAAATAAATGCTTGAATATTTAGAACAAATATTAGCACTTAAATAATTTTAGAATTAATAACCAATTAAATGCCAGAAGATATATCATCCATAATTATGACATAAAATTAGTACAATAATCCTAACTACGAGAATTGCTCCAGAAAATAAATTCACGAGTCCTAAGGATATAGCAATTCTTAAACTCATGTATTCACCAGGATTATCTGCAGTTACTGACTTCTAATCAAAATCAATTAGAAAGATTTAACATCCCAAGTTCACCAACCAGCTTATTGAAAGTGGATTCATCAAGCGGTTTAGTAAAGATGTCTGCAATTTGATCCTCTGTGGGTACAAAATGTAACTCCACAGTTCCATTCATGACATGCTCTTGGATAAAATGATACCTGATGTCGATGTGCTTCGTCCTCGAGTGTTGCACTGGGTTGTTTGAGATTGCTATGGCACTTGTGTTGTCGCAAAATATTGGAATCTTTGTCAACAAAAGTCCATAGTCACGGAGTTGGTTTCTCATCCACAAGATCTGAGCACAACAGCTTCCAGCAGCAATGTATTCAGCCTCAGCTGTTGATGTGGACACTGAATGCTGCTTCTTGCTATGCCAGGAAACTAACCTTCTTCCAAGAAACTGACAGCTTCCTGAAGTACTCTTTCGATCAATCTTACAACCTGCAAAATCAGAGTCTGTGTATCCAACAAGATCAAATCCTGTATCTTTAGGGTACCAAATTCCAAGATTTGGGGTCCCCTTAAGATATCTAAATATTCGCTTAACAGCTATTAGATGAGATTCTTTGGGATCAGACTGAAATCTAGCACACAAGCATGTTGCAAACATTATATCTGGTCTACTTGCAGTGAGATAAAGTAATGAGCCTATCATACCTCTGTAGCCTGTGATGTCAACCTTCTTACCAGTTTCATCCTTATCAAGCTTAGTGGCAGTTGGCATAGGAGTCTTTGTTGTAGATGAGTCTTCCATTTGATACTTCTTAAGAAGATCCTTGATGTACTTGGACTGACAAATGAATATACCATCTTGTTTTTGGTATACTTGCAGTCCAAGAAAGAATGACAATTCACCCATCATGCTCATTTCATAACGACTCTGCATTAACTTAGCAAATCTCTTGCATAGATCATCATTAGTAGAACCAAATATTATGTCATCAACAGATACTTGCACCAATATCAAATCATTTTTATGCTTTTTGACAAAGAGAGTTTTGTCTACAACACCTCTTGTAAAATCATTTTCAAGTAAGAATTCAGAGAGAGTGTCATACCATGTCCTCGGAGCTTGTTTGAGTCCATAGAGAGCTTTGAATAGAAAGTACACAAAGTCTGCCAGTTTTGAATCCTCAAAACCTGGAGGTTGTTCCACATACACTTCTTCTTCTAACTCTCCGTTCAGAAAAGCACTCTTCACATCCATTTGATATACCTTGTAATTGGAATGTGCAGCAAATGCCAGAAACATTCTGATGGCCTCAAGTCTTGCTACTGGTGCATAGGTTTCATCATAATCTATACCCTCTTCTTGAGAGTAACCTTTAGCAACCAGTCTGGCTTTGTTTCTCGTTACAATGCCATCTTCGTCCAACTTATTTCTGAATAACCATCGTGTTCCAATAACAGATTTTCCCTTAGGCCTGGGTACCAGCTTCCAAACTTTCTGCCTTTCAAACTGATTGAGTTCTTCTTACATAGCAATTACCCAATCTGGATCATCTAGAGCATCTTCAACTTTCTTAGGTTCTGTTTCTGAAAGAAACCCAGAATAGTGACATTCATTTTGTGATGTTCTCCTAGTTCTCACTCCTGTGTCTGGATCACCAATGATCAAGTGAAAGGGATGATCTCTATTCCATACCCTTTGTCTTGGCAGATGCGATCTTGATGATTCTCCTTGTTCTAGATGTTGTGGAGTGTGACTAGTTGATCCTTCTCATGCTCCCCCTGAGTTGTTGACGGCTTGATCTGTTGATTCTGAAGACTGACTAGTGGATCCTGTATGTTGAGGATCTCCACTTTGGTCACCACTTTGTCCAGAATCATTATCATTATGATTATTATTAATGACTGTAACAACTTCAGGTACTTCTTCATTGTCAGAGAGATCTCCTGATAGATTTTCAAATACCAAAGATTCAGAGTTCTCTCCAGTTTGCAGGCCTGGTCTTTTGGTGTCGTCAAATGTTACATTAAAGGTTTCCAACACCTTCTTATCTTCAATCACATATACCCTGAAAGCCTTAGATTCCAGAGAATAGCCCAGAAAAATGCCTTCATCTGCTTTGGCATCAAACTTGCCAAGATGTTCTCCATCTTTAAGTACAAAGCACTTTGCACCAAACACATGAAAGTACTTCAGTGTTGGCTTCTTGTTGGCCATTAACTCATACGGAGTCTTTTCATGATCTTTGTTAATCAGGGTACGATTCTGAGTGTAGCAAGCTGTATTCACTGCTTCAGCCCAAGGTCCTGTTCTTCCTTTCCACTACTCCATTCTGTTGAGGAGTTCTTGGTGCTGAAAACTGTCTTGATATTCCTTTCTCTGAGCAGAAATCATTTAGAACTGCATTCTTGAATTCAGTTCCATTGTCTGATCTGATTGTCCGCACAGGTAGCTTAGCTTCCACTTCTATCTTCTTGATCTGATCAATGATTAGTTGTGTTGCTTCATCCTTTGATTGTATGAACAACACCCACGTGTACTTGGAGTAGTCGTCCACCATCACCAATGCATATCTATTCCTTGAAAGTGACATAACATTAACTGGACCAAATAAATCCATATGAATCAGCTGTAATAGTTCAGTAATGCTTGTCATTCCTTTGCTTCCATGTGATACTTTCTTCGACTTCCCCTTTTCACATGCTTCACATAGTCCCTCCTGATTGAATTCCATCAGGGGCAACCCTCTCACCAACTCTCTCTTTACCAAAGAGTTCATAGTTTTGAAGTTCAAGTGTGAGAGCTTCTTGTGCCATAGCCAACTTTGTTCTGAAGATGCCTTTGCATAGAAACATGTAACTTCTCCTTCACTGGTAGAACTTAAGTCAGCTATAAACAAATTTCCTTTTCTCACTCCCAGTAGAGTAAGCTTCTCATCCTTCCTGTTGGTGATCAAGCACTTGTCCTTTCTGAAATCTACATTGTAGCCTTTATCACAGAATTGACTGATACTTAGAAGATTGTGCTTTAATCCTTCAACAAGAGAAATGTTTTCAATGATGACATTTCCAGCTTTCAATTTACCATATCCCGTAGTGTATCCTTTGCTGTCATCTCCAAAGGTTACAATCGGGCCGGTCTTCTTAACCACCTCTGTAAGCAAGGACTCTTCACCTGTCATGTGTCTAGAACAACCACTATCCAGAATCCACACAACCTTTGAGCTTTTAACCTTACCCTGCAATCACAGATTGATTAAGCGGACTTTGGTACCCAAAATTGTTTGGGTCCTGAAGGTTTAGATGATTTAACAAGAGTAACATTCAATTTAGTCTTACCCTGTTTGATATTCATAGTATCTGTGGATTTAACATTATCAGTGCTATTGCTACTATCAGACATCAACTTAAAATAAGCATGCATGATGTTGTACTTACATAACAAACAATCTTTCTTTCCACAGGGTTCATGAAGATCAGGCATGTCAGACATGTTATGCATTTCAGAAGTATTATCAGTTTCTACTTTAACCTTTTTACATGCATGTGTAAGGTGTCCAGCAGAATTACAAATAGAGCACAACTTCCTAGATGCAATGGGAGAAGATGGAACCAATTCCTGATTAACAATCTTCTTCCTCCCATTCCTGTTCTTTTTAACATTACTAACTAAGGAACCTACTTCAGTTTTAGGTAAATCAGGTTTAGGTAATTCATTTTTTACTGATTTCCTAGGCAACTTAGTTTTTACCTCTTTTTCCTTCAACAAATCCTCCTCAAACAATTCTTGTCTTATGAAAAGGTCATCCTCATGAAAGAGTGGTGGAAACGGCTTAACAAAAACTGGACAATCAACATTCTTAAGAACATGTGGAGTATTCCTTTTGACAACTGAAGATGTCACAGGGAATTCCACAATCTTCTTACCAGCTTTCTTGTTATAGTCAAATCTTATAGCAGTTTTATTCTCTATGGCCTGAGTATCAATGATTTTCTTAGCCACTAGAGCGGAATTCTTAAAAGCATTCAGCTTCAAATCTAGATCTGAAATCTGCTTCCTGAGGATAGTCTCTATCTCATCATTACACTTGACCTTGTTCTCTAAGTACGCATTCTTTTGCTTAAGATCTTCTAATGTTACAGCTACAAGCTCTAGTTCTTCATTTTTAGATTCTAGCTTTTTAATCTTAAGAACTAGTTTAGCATTTTCCATTTCTGATGCTAGCATGCTTGTGTGTACATTAAACAATTCTACACTAAGATCTTGCACAGTTTTCTTGTACTCAGAATTAGACATATCAATTGTAGTTAAGATAGGTACCTGAGATGATTGTGGTGATTCCTCTGAAGAGTCAGCCATTAGAGCAACATTTACATATTCCTCCTCTTCATCCGAATCAGTATCATCCCAGTGCTTTCCCTCTGCTATGTAAGCTTTCCCTTTCTGCTTTCCAGAGAATGCCTCCAATTGCTGTTTAAGCTTGGCATTCTCCTTCTTCAACTCATCATAAGAATCCTTCTTTCCATAGACATCTTTCATGTCTCTTGCTTGACGAGGCTTCCGGCATTCAGTGGCAAAATGCCCTAACTCATTGCAGTTGTAGCATCTTGATTTGCTTCTATCAATCATGCCAGTCTTGTAGCCTCCCTTAAAGCCTGTACTAGGTGTATAATTGCTCTTCTGGAATCTGTTGGTTGAGCCCTTGAACTTGTACTTAGGGTTTCTTTTGAAACGAATATGACTAAACTTTGCAGCTAAGTACGCCATGGTTTTGTCTTCCATTTGCTCAAACTCTTCTAGGGTGTAGTAATCACTTTCATCAACACCCAGATTCACAGAATCCATTTCTGCTTCTATTATCACCTCCTTTCCAGCTCTAGGGGTTTGAACCTGAATCTCAGAAGTTATTGGTTCATCCACTACAAGTGCTGCTGATCTCACAAGTGCATTGTGCATTGTGCTTAGTTAATACCTACGCATACACACATGGAAACTAAATATATTGTACGTTATACATTGCAACCTAACACAGGACACTTACAAAGGTGTCTGACGTGAATCGTTTCACGATGTCCGACGTCACCCGTTACCTACAGATTACATTCGTTTAGAAAAGTTGAGTTAGATACTTCTACGGTTTTATATTGAGTCCATGGGATAGTTATGAGTCTTGGTCTCTCGCAATCAATTGCAGGGTTGAGCAAAATTGAATCATAATCAAAAAACCGAACCGAATAATGTAATTTTGGTTCGGTTCTAATTTTCTGAAAATTCGGTCTTTTCGGTACGGACCGAATAAATATGTTAACAGAGGAATTTGGTATTAACAAAGTTTGAGGTTTATCGCCGGAATCAAGATCTATGACGGTGGTTCTTCGTCGGAAAGTCGTCAGAGTGTGGTGGTTGTGATGAATTGGGGGCTGAGATTGTAAGGGTTTCTTGGTGGTGGCTCGCTGAGCTCATCGCTTCCAAGCCCTTACAATGTGCCTACGTACCCCGTATTTATAGGGGATCAAGCCCAACGTAGTTCTTGGAGAGAAAGTTACCTCCATGGGCTTGGTCTCTGATTTCCAAAGCCCATAAGAAGTCTTCCACCGCCTTCCATAATTAGACTCTGACTCGCTTTAGGAATGTCTGACGATGAGGCCTAGTCACAAAGGCCCAAGGCTCGTCTATGACGTCAGGACTTCACGAATAAGGAAACTTCCCCCGTCGAGGACTAGTCCCATCCGTTACCAGCTATTTCCTTAATTCATAGACGCAGGTATAGCCATGACTTACCCCAAATGCCAGACGCATCCTTGTCCCCCGAATGAGAAGCACCCACCAGATTGCAGGACAAGTGATCCCAAGCGTTTGGGTGCAAATTGCAGGATTACTCCAAAGTTCCCCAATGAGAACGCGCCCATTGAGTACAGGAACAGAGCTCCCAAAGCACACACCAAGGTTCACCCCACATCCCCAATGAGGACGCGCCCATTGAATACAGGAGGAGGCCTTCAATCATCAGGCATACCCCTGGAGGCCTTCAATCATCAGGCATACCCCTGGAGGCCTTCAAAAACGGACATCCCCTCCTAGGGAACATCCTAGGAGGGAATTCTTCAATATCTCGCCTTTATCAAGCCAATAGAGCCATCCTTCACCATCAAGTAGCTATTTCAAACCAAGAGGACGCGCCCTCAAGGGGTGGATGGCCTAAAGGGGCGCGCCCTTACCCCTATGAGGGCAAGCCCTAAGTCTTCCATATGCTAATCCCATGTCAGTCTAGTTGTTATTCTCTGTCAAGTCATTCATTCATGTCAAGTTGTCAGTCCACACCAAGAGGACGCGTCCTCAAGGGTTGGACGACCAGAGGGCGCGCCCTCACCCCTATGAGGACAAGCCCCGAGCCTCCGTTGTACTAGTTCAATCCCTAATTACATCTTGGATATCCTCAATTGATTATTACTTGACCCGAATCTACCCTAAAAATCCAATAACGAATTTTGGCTATAACAAAATCGAAATAAATATCAGTTCAGTTGGGGTTTTTCAAAAAAAAATTGGTCCAAACCGAATAAACCGAAATATTTTTTATTTTTTATTTATATAATTTTTATATGTTAATTTTATATGTATGTATGTATTCAAACTTTTGCATAACTTATTTTTGGTTCGAGATTTGAAGTTTTAACTATTATATTTACATCTCAAACTTGTATTTCATTAGCTAATATTTTTATTTTTAGGAAAATCATACTTTTTGGATTTTTTTGAAATACAATTTTTTTTTTGAAAAAATTTCGGTTCTTAAGGGAAAGAACCGAACCGAATAGCATTATTTCGATTCCGGTCCGGTCCAAAATACAATTTCAGCTTGATTCGGTTCGGTCTGGAAAAAAATGATATTTCAATTTTCGGTTTATTCGATTCGGTCTGGTTCTGGACCGAACCGACCAAATGCTCCGCCCTAATCAATTGTCAGGGATGATTTATCTAACAATCAGTTCCTTAATCGTTGGATTGAGATTTCAATGATCATGATTAGAATAAAGTTTTTAGTTACTCCGTTATAAATTTTCGCGGAGATCCAGGCGCATCTTTTCTTGGGCTGATTCTAAAAAGACCTAAGCTAAACCTAGTTTAACACCTTAAACAACTATACTTATATCATTACTTTTAATTACTTTTCCCTAATTTTAATTATTTTCATTGTTATTTCCCTGAAAACATTTTAATTTTTCTTAATTGTTTACCCACAATTAGTTATCCAAAAAGTAATTTTTAAATTTACATTTTCAAATACACTAAAATAATCATATAAGCAATTTTATAAATAAATTTAAAATGGAAGCTTAAAGAAACATATTATATTGTAAAATATTGTGTTAGTATCTTAGTTTTTCTTAAATAATATGATCAAGTATATATAAAAAAAATTATTTATTTAAAATAAAGTTTTAGGCTATCCGCTATAATTTTATTAAGAAAAATTAAAGTAAAAAAATTTATTTTATAATTATTTTTTGTATAATTAGTTTGTTTTTTTTAATGTAAGTTTGTAGTAAGAAAAACTGTAAAATTATAACTTTCAAATAGTAAGGATAAATCATTCCTGACAATCAATTGTCTTGGACCAGTATCGATAGTTATTTAGAATAAATAAAAGAAAGTATGTTACTTTTAAAAAAAGATATTAACCGAAGCGATTTTAAGTTTTAGATGTTAATTTTTTTGTAAAAATCATGTACGAACAACACTCTTCACCAAAATTAAATTGATTATTTCATAAATAAAATTTACTAGCTTATATCTCTTGCGATGCACGGTTTTCTTTAAAATTTTATTATTTTTATATTATTTGATGAAATTTTAATATCTATACAGATTTATATATGTATATAATAAATTGGATTTATATATCTAATAATATAAATATTTCAATTTAATAATTTTTTGACGTAATCTTTAGTAGGATTTTAGATATTAAAATATAAAATATTTTTAAATAATAGATCTAACGGTTTGTGTTAGGATTTATGGGTGATAGCTTAGAAGACAACTTAACTTTGTGTTTAGTAATACTTAATTCCATTAAGTATAACATATTGTCACAACCAGAGTATGTTCTTGTAGTCATTTCATTTGTTGTAATAAAATTATTTGTAATTCTTGGAAGAAGTTCATTAACTTGTTCAAGTCTCAAGGAATACATCAGGATAACAACAAGAATAATTGTTATTGTCATAGCACTGACAGTAAGGTTACAAGAAGCCAGCATGTTGCAAGTCATGACAGCACATTCACTCTGACAGCAACATTGGCGGAAACCTTGAGACAACAACTCTTTATTCTCCTGACAGCAAGTTTGGAACTCCTGACATCATCCATTACGGGGATTTCTTATTGTCACCAAAAGTGCATTCTTGTGACAGCAAGCTTGGAGTTCAGGATACTGTCTCAAAGGGATAAACTTTGGATTGAGGATCTACCCAGTCAACTCTGAGACAGTTTGGATGTTCAAGAAACAAGTGTGTTGCAGTATCCCAACACTGCATCAGGTCTGCAAAGACTACGACAGAAGCTTAAGGGATCACAAGACAAAACTCACCAATTCAAGAGTATGACAAATCAACATCTACTGGAATTGTGTTAGCTAAACATAGAATGTATCTAGATTGCTTTTTCTGTAATGATAAATATGTTTTTATAACAATTTGGGTAAGACACACTGGTAGTCAAATTGTAAGGAGTTGCCACATGAAAATGACAGCAGCTCCATAAACACGTGATGATATAGATATGATTAGTTTACTTAGACTACCTCTCATTCTATATTGTGTATCTCTGAGAAATCGAAACTTGAGAAAACCATTTTTTCTCACGGTTGTAGCAAAAACTTTGCAAAATAAATAAAATATTTATTTTGTGAGAATTCTACTTGTGTTTGCATTTCTTCTACTGATAATCTTTAATCTTAGTTTTAGTTGTTGAAACCGAGATTGAAATTCATCAGTATTGCATTCAACCCCCCTTCTGCAATACTCAAGGACCAACTGTTTGTATTTATTTACTCTTAAAAAATCTAAAAGTGACTAAAGTGCAAATAACAAAATATGTGTTTTATAATGTACCGAGTTTTTTCTAACGTATGCTATTACTTTTATTTTTTATTAATTATCTTATTTAAATTATATGTTATAAAAAATCATATTAAACATGGATTTTATAAGTTTAATATAATAATATTGTCATTATATCTATAATTTGTCCGTGTTATTTTTGATTCGAATATGAGTTGTTTTAGTTAAAAAAATATAAAACATGCAATGTCCTTAAAAAGACAGTTAGTTACTTATTAATAATTATATAAAATTATATTACACACACACACACACACACACACATATATATATATATATATAGGCAAGTGCTCAAATGAGACCCACTCTTAAAATGAGAACTAAGACTCAATCTCAGCTCCACATATTTTATATCTACATTTAATCTTAGTTGTACAAACATAAAATATCAATTTTTATTTTCTCTACCCCTTTCTCTCATCCACCAATTTCCATCTCCTTGTCTTCACTGTGATTCACATATCGCTACCATTTTTATACCCCGTTGTCACCGGAAAAACGTCATCACAAGCAAGTCATCACCATCGCTACACCACTCCTGATCTACATCGTTCCCGATCTGCCATGGTTTTCTATATGTCATTGTTTCTGATTTGTTATCATTACTCCTTGTTTCTATTACTAATCGATGTACACTAAACATAAAAGTTGATCAAGTATGGTTTGCTTCAAATCGTACCTCCTTAGGTATAACGATTTGCAAGAAGGGAGCAACTGTGATGTTATAGTAGTGGTAGATGTGGGGGGGTGAAGGTTTTTATGTCAGAGATGGTGATTATAGTGGTGGTATCTATAGTAGAGATACATTTTTTTTAGTGATTTGTTTAGATCTTTTTTGGTGCTTTGTATTGAAATTCAATGATTTGTGTTGAATTTTTAGTGATTTAAGTTTAAATTGGTGATTCTATATGTGATTATAGTTGTGGTATCTATAGTAGAGATACATTTTTTTTAGTGATTTGTTTAGATCGTTTTTGGTGATTTGTATTGAAATTCAATGATTTGTGTTGAATTTTTAGTGATTTAAGTCTAAATTGGTGATTCTATATGTGATGACAGTGAATGTGTGGTGGTGATTTGTATTTGATGAAGATGATGTTAACGAAGTTTAATTGTAGTAATAGCGGAGAAATGGTGATTGTGGTGGTCCCATGGTGGAGCAGGTGGTAATAATGGTGTTGTTTAATAGTGGAATTGTGGAGGAGAGGCAGTGGCGGTGGAGCAGGTGGTAATAATTGTGGTGTTTAATGGTGGTGATTGTGGAGGAGAGGCAGTGGTGGTGGTGCCGTGGGTTGATAATGTATAATTATAAAGGTGTGTGTATATGCGATAATGCGATGCTGTTAATATTTGGTAATTTGTTAAGGGGTCTTAGTTCTCATTATAAGGTAGGGTCTCATTAGAGTAGCCCTATATATATATATATATATATATATATATATATATATATATAGGGAGATACTCAAATGAGAACCCACTTATAATGAGAACTAAGAACCATACGTTAGAATCACCAAATCTGAACTCGAATCACCAAAATTTAGCACATATATACAAATATGTTATAATCATATCTATCATCACTGTTACTCTCATTCATTCACCACCACCACGATGTCGCCACCTCTCCATCACCATTACTAATCACCACAAACACCACTACAACAACCACCAATATCTCCACCACTACCACCAAAATTAACGTCACCGCTACAACTAACACCACCACACCACTACTACAAGTCTACAAAGACCACCATTAAATTCAAAAGCAAATTACTAAAATGTAAACTATAGTACAACCACCACAACGAAATCATCAAAATCAAATTACACTAATAAAAAATTAGACACCGCCACCACCCATTAATCACTAAAAATCAGATTCAAAGCACAAAAAAATCAATTTAAATCACTGAAATTGATAATCAAATCACTAAATTCAGAACACAAATACCCAATTTTTTTTGTAATGTAAATCATTAAAAAAAATCAAATCTGAGTCGTGTTTCCATTAAAAAGGTCATGATAACAGAATGAGGCGACAAACTAATGTAAGAAATAACGACGACGAAATCTTCTTTCACCATCAGATCTGGGAACTCCGTTGTTTTGATAAGAGCAACAAAATTGATACGATCAGAGGGAGAAAGGTTTAAAGGGAGAACAATGATGGTAGTGTTTGATTACGATGGCGGTGGTTGAGGTGTCGGTGATGGAAGAAGTTGACAGTAGAGGTGGTGAAGAGATGGAGGTAGGAGGAGACATACGGTAAAAGAAAATGAAATCTAAATATAATTTGTGTGGTTGAGATTAGTTTTAGATATGAAGAATAAAGGGACGTGATTTAGTCTCAGTTCTCATTTTTAACTGAGTTCTCATTTGAGCATCTCCCTATATATATATATATATATATATATATATATGTGCGTGTGTGTGTGTGTTCCCGTGTTAGTTTTAGAAAATTAGTTGTTTAAATTAGAAAATATAAAATTATATAACCTTTTTATATATATGTTGCTCGTGTTACTTTTAGAAAATTAGTTGTTTAAGTTAGAAAAAAATAAAAAAGGTTATGTGTTTAGCTGAAAAGGGTAAGTGGATATTTATTAATAATTATATATAACAATATTATCATTATATATTTATTTTTCACGTGTTATGTTTAGAAGATGAGTTGTTTTAGTTAGAAAATGTAAAACAAATAACGTGTTTTAGCTGAAAAAGGTAAATCAGTTATAAATATATAATAATATTACCATTTTATATATATATTACCTATTTATTTTTAGAATATGAGTTGTTTTGGTTAGAAAAATATATAAAATAGGTAATGTGTCTTAGCTGGAAAAAGTAATTGGTTATAAATAATTTGGTTATAGCTAGACCCAACCCAAATTATATACAAGCCCGACCCAAATACCGACCGACCGAACAACCAAAACTTTTAATGTTTCGTCTTTAATAATATAGTATATATAAACATTTAAAATCTTTTTTACACTTGAATCAGGATTTTACTCAAATTTTAAGTGATTTTTTGTGAGCGATATACACAATTAATATATTAAATTAAACTTAAGACGTTTTTAAATTTT
Source organism: Heracleum sosnowskyi (assembly GCA_030848705.1). Classification (NCBI taxonomy): domain Eukaryota; kingdom Viridiplantae; phylum Streptophyta; class Magnoliopsida; order Apiales; family Apiaceae; genus Heracleum; species Heracleum sosnowskyi. The sequence goes on from CM061241.1 coordinate 94,131,773, forward strand.
CGTCAAAATTAAAATCATTTCTTGTGAAATATAAAATTTTTGTGATTATTGTTCTAGTTGATATTTTATATTTTTTTCTTGTGAGGAATCTTTAATAGTCTTTCAAGCAATTCTCTATATGTAATTTAGAAAATTAATTCGTCAATAGTCTTTCAAGCAATTCTCTATATTTAATTTAGAAAATTAATTGTTAGCACATCTTCAAGAAACTCTATAAACAATTCTTTAAGATCAATTACAACAGCATCTTAACTCAGTTTTTGTACAAATTACAAAAATTAATTATATTATGAAACATGCGACACTTTATAAATATGATTTATGAGTTTTTTTAAAAGTAAATTAAATTACTTTTTTTTATAAAAACTACAGAATTATTTTTGAAAATATAATTAAGGTGCATGATCCTTATTTTATAGGCTTTATGACATTTTCGCCCTTCAAGTTTGGTCCGTTGTACCCATAAACCCTTCAAGTTTAAAAGCGTTCTTTTTCGCCCCTTGGGTATCAAAAATGTACCTTTTTGACACTCAACCGTTGGGGCGGAAAGTTACATTTTTTACCCAAAAAGGTACGTTTTTGATACCCAAGGGGCGAAAAAGAACGCTTTTAGACTTGAAGGGTTTATGGGTATAACGATCCAAACTTGAAGGGCGAAAAAGTCATAAAGCCTATTTTATAAATAATAATCTTCATTATTTTAGTTATTATTGTAATTTTTTGCATGAAATTTCATTAATTTTAAAATCATTAATTTTTTTAATATTTTCCCTTAGTAACTTAATTATATTACATATAATTAATTTTAAAAAATTTCAAACAAATTAAATAATAATATCTACAATCACATTCATGATATTTGTGATAAGGTGTACAATTTAATAATATTTTTACTTCTACTAAATATTATTTAAAAAAAATTACTAATAACATTTTTAAATGATTTGTTCATGTCGACCCAAACATATTGACTCCCTTAAACTAATTATATATATATACTATCTATACTATTATATTAAAAACGAAACACTAAAGTTTTTGTAATCGGTTTGTAGTCTGGTCATCCATAATTTAGTCATTCAATCTCTAACCGTTAGATCTTTTAAATTAAATTAATGAGAGCCATTGGATATAATACTAAATATTTTTTGGTATGTTGTGATTTTACTTAATTGCCCTTACTTAATTGTACTTCGTGTTTTTACTTAATTACCCTTACTTATTTATAAAAAATATTATTAAATAGTAATATTACCTATTTATAACCAATTACCTTTTACACCTAAAATATAATACTTTTTTTATTTTTTCTGAAAAATTCCCTTACTTTTTCAAAAATATCACGGGCAATTACCTTTTTTAACTTAAACATATAAGTTTTTTATTTTTGCTTATTAAAACCTCTCATTTTCAAAAAATATCACACACGGTTTCATTTATTAAAATAAAATAATAAAATAATAATTGTTAATAACTAACCAATTACCTATTTTAGCCAAAATGTATATTCTTTTTTATATTTTTTAACTAAAATGTTTACTTTTCTATTTTTTCTAACTAAAACCTCTCATTTTCCAAAAATATCACGGGCAGTTCTTTTTAATAAAATAAAATAATAATATTTATAATTACTAATAACTACCGATTAGCTTTTTTCCCAAAGTGTATAATCTTTTTTATATTTTCTAACTTAAATTTATCCTAAGTAAAATCTCACATTTTTCAAAAATATCACATGCAATTTCATTTAGTAACATAAAATAGTAATATTATAAATACTAATAATTAATCGATTACCTTTTTAGCTAAAGCGTATATTCTTTTTTTAGATTTTTAACTAAAATTTCTCCTTTTCTAAAATTATCGCAGACGATGTATATCTATACTATACTATTATATAATAGTAGAAACATTGAAAGTTTTGATTTCAATTTTCGGTAATTTATTCTATTTAATCTATCTATCTGTACTATTATATAATAGCCGAAACATTGAAAGTTTTGATTTTTGATTTTCTCATATATATAAGGTTAGAAATGAATATCACTTAGAAACTAGACAGAGGGGGGGGGGTGAATGGGTAGTTTTGATATTTTTCGATCCTTGAAAACTAAATAAGCTGTTAGAGATTATGTTGTGTAAAATGCGGAATGAAAATAAACAAAACACACACACAATCACTTTAATCTACTTTGTATTAACTAAATTAAATATTACAGCTTCCAAAATTTCACAAGGGAAATTATGACTTCTAAACAAGAACAATGTTTTCTTGCTTTGCTTACAGAGAAAAGAGTACTTGAATATTTCTGTGTGTATCTCTCTTACAGCTAACAGTAGGGTGTGCACAATATATATATAGACCTATACAAACTGATGCACACACCTATTTACACAGTTACCCCTAGCTCAAAGTCCAACTTGTCCTGCCATAAGAGGTTCACTGTGTCAGGAAGGACCACTTGCTTTTCGGAGTCTTTCCCGTTTCTGTAGCTGCTTGTCTCTTATCTTTCTCTCCAAGTTTAGCTGTAGATTTGCCATCTGTTCTTTGGACCACCTTACCGTAACAAATGCTTCAGTATTTGTCTCCTTTGAATTTTGGTTATGTACCTTGATTTGTCTTGTTATAAACGGCTAAGTGTTGACATCGTGAACTCCAGCATAATCCTGATTCTTTGACATGTCGACATAGTATATTCTTGACTTTGCTATATGAGTGTATCAGGAGTATGCGACATAGGCTTAGAAAGGACTTCGCGATATGGCCTTCTTGAGTTCTTCGCGACATTGCCTTTTTGAGGACTTCGTGACATAGCCTTTTGAGAACTTCGCGACATAGCCTTTTTGAGGACTTCGCGACATAGCCTATTTTAGGACTTCACGATCTAGTATAATTTGACTTTGCGATCTCAACACTTCACGACATAGTACATTTTAGGACTATGCGATCTCAGTACTTCACGACATGGATATTTTTGGACTTCACGACATAGCTCTATTTTGACTTCACGGTATAGGGACTTAGATAAATTTCTGCAACTTATTTCTTCAGGGCCTTGTTCATCTCTAACATGCTGCTTGAACATTTCTGAACTTCTACCTGGATAATTATTCCATGGCCTATTTACATTCTAGGTTGCAAGAAACTTACTAAGCTCATTATAACTTTGAGCATACAAGATAAATCTAAGTAAATGAAAACAAGACAAGTACAATAGAGACCTATACTATATCCCAGTGAAAGAATTCACTAGGTCATGTAGAGTGAGATAGTCACAATGAGTAGACTTGTTAATAGTGGTACTCAGACATGCCTTGAGCCTAACAATCTCCCCCAAATTGTGAGTAAGAAACTTAGGCACAATTTCATGTCTGATAACAAGCCTAACTTTACATAAAAGGAATTAAGGTTCAGAGAGAACAAAAGATGAACATTATGAACAGAATTTTTATTACATACTGAAAGTGAAAGCTTACAGATTATCATTGTTGTTGAGCTGCTTCTGTTCCCATTTGCTTCACAAGATAGTCATCATAAACTTTCTTCTTTCTCACTTCTTCCTTTCTCTTCATATCTGAGATGGCTGCTTGTATTTCATCTCTTGCAATTAGTTTTTCAATGAGAGGTGAGTCTTTTAGATCTTCAATTACAGCTCTAAGGGCACTTTCCACATAGGAATCTAAAAACTCCATCTTTATCTTGCTTTTGCCTCCTTTTTGATTTTTGTATTCCACAACATAAGGATTTTGTTTCACTTTGCACATCCATTTCTTTCTTAGCTCTTTAGCCCTCTCTTCCATCTCAGCCATCTCTTTCTCTTTCTGAATGTTCTTCTCTTCATTTAGCTTCCTTAGGTTTTCTTTGTAATCAGAGTGCATCTTCAGGAATCTGGCAATCTCTATCTTCCACAATCTCTCTTCCTTTTATTCAAAGTTTAGCAGTGCATTTATTCTTTCAAGCTCATATTCAGGAAAGTATTGCCAGCTCCCTTGCTTCATTTGTCTTTCCCTTCCATCAGTGTATTTGATCTCTGGATGATTTTGCTTTACTTTGACTTCAAAGATTCTTTGGGCTCTCAGAAATTCTAGGGCATCTTCATCTAGAGGAAGTACATTGATCCCTACTACATTTGTGATCACCCCAGTTTTCTTTGTTATTCTTATTCTTTTGGCTACACTCTTGATCTTCATGTGCTTCACTTGAGGTAGTTTTCTGGAACAAAGAGATTTTGTCTTCAGTGCCACATCATTTGGAAGTAATCTCAACCCTTTTCCTTTGATCCACTGTAACACTCCACTAGTTGTGACTTTGTGGAAGTGTCTTTTTTATTTTTCTTTTGTGGCTGCAACTTTCTTCTGTGGCAAACCAGTTTCAGAAGTCTTGGATATTGATTTTGGAGGATCATTACTAACAGTACCCACCCTAGACTTAGAGTCTTGTGTAGTGGTTAAGGTACTGCTAACAATGTCCTTGACTTGCTGATTTCCACTCCTCTTCTTAACAGATTCTTTCTTTCCCTTGGAGTCCTTCTTGTCATCATCAGTATCCTTAGATTTCTTCGAAGATTTGCTTTTGCTGCTATCACTTACTCCATCCTTATCACCCCTTGTTTGACTTTTCCTCCTGTAGGTCTTTTCTTCATCATCCTCCTCATCATCTTTCTTATCTCTCCTTTCTTTGAGTGACTCAGGAATTCTGCCATGAATTAGGAATGATTGGAGAATTTGAATTGTCTCTAGCTCTTCTGCAGTCCTGACTCCTCTATTTGCTCTCAGCATTTGCAACACTTGATTTACTTTGTCTCTGTTCTTTATTGTCAAATGAGCAGGAATCACCAGTTGATCAACACTGTTTGCTTTGCTTAGACTTTGAAAGAGTATTGTCCTTGGGTTAGAGATAACTTCAGGCAGTCTTTGAAATTGGTCTTTCTTTAAGTCATCATACAACCTCATGTTGTTCTCCCCATGCTTCTCAATCAACTCCAGAAGTGTGTTCAGCTCAGTAAACCTCAGCTTCTCTAGAGTTTCAAAGGATAAGTGCCACAAGCAATTGTCCTTGGATACCATGATAATTTCTCTTAGATGAGCATCCTTGATTTTCCTGACTGCCACTGTAAAATATTTGATTTGTTCATTGATCTTGCTTCTGTAGATGATTGTGTTGCCTTGTACACTGGTTTGAATGTCTTTCAGAAACTCCAGGAAGGCCTCATCATGATAGATGTGAGAATTGGCAACTTCCTGTAGCTTGGCATCAGTGACCAAGTTTACTTTGATTGGTTTGGCGCTTGTTGTGATTTGAGGAGCTGAGATATCCATTGGCATTGTAGAGGGATAATAGGTGGTTGTAACTGTGCTTCTTTGACCTTGTTGATTTATGACATCCACAGAGGGGAGAGTGATTGGTTTTAGAGTTTCTTCAGTGACCTTGCCCTTTAGCTTATGTTGCTTGGCTGGTACTCCCCCTTTTTTTCCACAATGACCTCCTGTCCTTTCTCCCCCTTAGTCTTGGGATCAGACAAGATGTCTTGAGCTTCTCCAGGAACAGGAAGGTTCATACTTCTTAGTAGAGTTGTCATCATTTGCTGTTGGACTAGCAAGATATTAGAAGTGGCATTGCTTTGGTCATCCAACTTAGCATTGAGCTTTTCCAAGGAGTGAGAGAGCACTTTGTTTTCAGATTTGAGATCAGCTACTTCCCTTTCCAAGCCATCCACCTTTGAGAAGAGTTTTTGAGATTTGAATGAATTCAGAGATTGATCCTTGATCCTTGAGAAGTCAAATTTAGAGATGTCGGAAATGGGAACTTCATCCACAAGCTTGTTTCCATACTGATTCTTCCATATGCCAGTGAGCAAGGAGTTGGAGTTGATGTTGGCTTGCACTTGGTTTTCTAGCTTGGCAGAGAGCTTCTTCATATTATCTGAAACCAAGGCTAGAGTGAGATCCATCTTTGTGACATGTTGAGAAGTTTTCTGCACCTCCCTCAGGATGCCATCCACCTTGGGAAAGTCAGAGAGATAACAGTTCCTGAGCCGTGCCATAGAATGATCTGTCTCTTCTTTGATTGTGGATATTTCTGACTAGAGACCTTTCCCAAGTAAATGCATAGCCTTTAGCTGACTCTTGTACACTTCATTCACAGCATCATAGATTTCTGCAGGAGAGAGACCTTTAGCATTAGACCCCAAAGCAGTTAAGTAGTCCTCCCTGAGAAAAACTAGTGCATCCTTCAGCTTGACAGATCTCTTGGCATCCAACCAGGCATCAATATTTCCATCCTGTTGGGCCTCATCTATAATCTTTTCATGTTGAGTCTCAACATCCTCCTTGTGACACAGAAGAATGGCTTCATAGTCTGAATTTGGAAGGTTTGATGTTAGGAGATGTTGAGCTATTTTAGAGATCTCATCAATCTGTGCCACATGAAGATTTTGGAGTTCTTCTTCCGTCAATTGTGATGGCACAGATGATGATCCTGAAGGCCTGTCATGTTGCATAGGCTTTAGCCATTCTGACAAGGTGGCCTGAGCCAAGTAAGAACTAGTGATAGGCACCTCATGGGGGATAGAGATCCGAGTTTCCTCCAGTCTTGGAATGACTGTGGAGTCTGATGCCGTCTCCATTGAAATGGGATGTGTTACAGCATCATCTCCATGTGCCTGTGAAGGCAAGTCCAAATCCCTAAGGATTGGAGCGGTTGGCACAGAGTCTCCAGTAAAGACTGGTGAATCCTCTGTGTTTTTGTTGGTGTCATTAGAATATGCCCCAACGTGCATTTCCTGACCAACTAAATGAGGGTCCTGGGTGGTGATCACAATGTCAAGCACCATGTCACTTGAAATTGGCTCATTCACTGATTCAACTTGTGAATGATCAATAGCAGGATTGTCATTAGAATGACTTTCCTGTAAAGAAGAAATTTGAGATGTAGAATCTGGAAGAGAAGAGGGGTTTAGACTTGATTTTGGCAACTCCCCCTGAGAGATAGGATGAATTTCAACATTGATGTGCTCTCCACTCAGTGAATGATCACCCTTATTTCCACCTGAGTCAAGAGTGAGTTCTTGACTCTGTGCTAACTCTATACAGGTTGTAGTGGGGAGACTACTCTTTTCAATACCAATGCCCTGTTGAGAGGACATTGACAGTAATAGGTGTACCCCTGTTTGCACATCTAAATCCCGTCGGGAGGATTCAGTGGTAGCTAGAGTCTTGGATTTCTTCTTTTGTCTAGTGAGTTGTGACTCAGGTTCCTCACTTCCTAAATCTACAGTCTCATTAATTATAGCAAGGGTTCTCTTCTTGGTCTTCTTTTTAGTAACACCAGCCTTTTGAGAGACTGGTGCACTTGGCTCCCTAATTTCTAAAGTAGTGTTTGTAGGAGAGTCACTGGATGGGATAGGGAGGCTAGGGTTAGAATTTGAAGCTCCTTCAGTCTTAGTCTTTCCTTTCCAGGAAAGTTCATGATATATGGGCTTATCAAGTGGATATGATGTGAATGTGTCTTGCATATGCTGAGTTACACTCAGAATCACATCCACTTGATTCCTAGTATCCAGTGAGACAAATAGAACTTTGGACATGGACTTGGAATAAGCCAACTTTGTTTTATCTATACCATCTAATTCATACACATTATTATCAAGATAATTTAAAATGCACTGAAGAAAACGAGGGTAAAAGATCTCATTACCTCTTCCATGAACAGTCCTGCCTAGCCTTTGAGCCAATTCTTTGAGAATAATTGCTCCTACATTAATCTCCTGATTATAAGCTAATGAGTAGGCTAGCTTCACAGCAAAGTGACTGATGTGGTCCCATCCCGTCTTCATGCACAGACACACCTTTTGGAGTGCGTCAAACAGAAATGACCACTCACTCCTGACATGCTTCTTGTTAAGCTTAGCCATGTCTATCTCATCTGCATACTTGATTAGGTCAATGAATGCCACCATTTCAGCATCATTGGCCTCAGCATCATGACCTTCAACCTTGAACCCCAAAGCTTCATTGATTTATTTTTCTCCAAATTTCAAGTGCTTGCCCCCAATTGTGCAGTTAATTTCCAGAAATGAAGTCCCATCCTCCCTCGCCATTGTAGAGACCAAAGTTGTTCTCCAGAATCCTTCCAGTACATCAACGTACAGAGTGGGGTTCATAGTTAAAGCTTGGCGAAGGTAGGATGTGTTCAGGAACCGTACAAAACACTTGTACCTTGGGTTTGCTTCCGCCTCAGAGGAGATAGTGAGAAGATTGGTCTCTCTGGGTATGGTTAAAGGGTTTGAGGAAGACGCTTCTTGAGATTTGGGTGCCATTTGAAATTGAGAGTGAAGAAGATAGAAGAGAATTTGAGTTTAGGTTTGAGAATTGAGAGTAATAGACAAGATGAAAAGTTGTGAACGGTTAGAAAAGAGTATTTATATGATAGAGACACTGCGATATGGATTTATGAATTTGTACAGGTTATTTTGATGTCGAGAAGTCTCAAAATAGCCTATATCGCGAAGTCTTACAAAGTATATCGCAAAGTCCAAAAATGAACTATGTCGCAAAGTCTTAAAGATAGAAAGTATGGGGAGACTTTGAGATATAGTATAAATACCTTGTCTAGAACTCTCGTTTTTGGAATTCCAAGCATTTTGTCAGACTTATATCAAAATTTTGAAATAAAATTAATTTAAATCAAAATTCAGCGAAATATGGGGACTTGTCGATATAGTTATTCTAGGTCGCGAAGTCATAAAATGAACTATGTCGCAAACTCAAGAAATGAACTATATCGCGAAGTCTCACAATTTCAACAGTTTGCGATATAAGTCTGTTTTATTTGAACTAAGTCGTGAACTCTCAAAATCACCTATGTAGAGATGTCTTAAAAGCTCATAACTTCTCATAAAAGTATGATTTGAAGAATATGCAGTAAAATACTGAAATATTTATAAATCATATCTCAGCTAATTTTCACTCCAAATAAATAGAGCATTTAAACACAGTTAAAATTTACTGCTGCAACAATTAACTAGCATACTTACTTAGAACAACTAAATGAAGGATTTAGCATACCAATTTCACTCACAAGTCTGTTAAAGATAGCTTCATTTAGAGATTTAGTAAATATGTCAGCTAATTGTTTCTCAGTTGGAACATAAGAGACTGTTATAGTACCATTTGCAGCATGTTCCCTAATGAAATGGTACCTTATCTCAATGTGCTTTGTAGTAGAATGATTAACAGGATTGGCAACTATGGATATTGCACTTGTATTGTCACACATCAGGGGAATGTGTTCCAATACTAGTCCATAATCTATGAGTTGATTTCTAATCCAAAGCAATTGAGCACAGCAGCTTCCAGCAGCAATATATTCAGCCTCGGTTGTAGAACTTGCTGTGGATTGTTGTTTCTTACTGAACCAGGACACTAACCTTTGACCTAAGAATTGGCAGCTTCCAGAGGTGCTCTTTCTGTCAATTCTGCATCTAGCATAATCAGAATCTGTGTAACCAACCAGGTTGAACCTAGTGCCCTTTGGATACCATAGCCCAAGATTAGGAGTCCTCTTCAAATACCTGAAGATTCTTTTGATAGCCATCATGTGAGATTCCTTAGGATCAGATTGGAACCTTACACAAAGGCATGTGGCAAACATGATGTATGGCCTGCTAGCAGTGAGATAGAGTAATGATCCAACCATTCCTCTATAGACCTTGATGTCAACTCTCTTGCCCTTCTTATCTTCATCTAGCTTGATTGCAGTGGACATTGGAGTTTTTGCTGGGGATGAATCTTCTAAACCATGTTTCTTTAAGAGATCTTTAACATACTTAGATTGATTTATGAAGATGCCATCCTCCCTTTGATGTACTTGCAGGCCTAGGAAGAAAGTTAACTCTCCCATCATGCTCATCTCATATTTGCTTTGCATCAACTTGGAGAACCTTTCACAGAGTTTTTCATTTGAAGAGCCAAAGATGATATCATCCACATAAATTTGAACTAGAATGATATCATTACCATGCTTCTTGAAGAATAGAGTTTTATCAATTGTACCCCTGGTAAATTGACGCTCAAGAAGAAATTGAGATAGAGTTTCATACCAGGCTCTTGGTGCCTGTTTGAGTCCATAGAGTGCCTTGAGCAGTCTATACACAAAGTCTGGGAAATTTTCATTCTCAAAGCCAGGAGGTTGGGATACATAAACTTCTTCAGCAAGATCACCATTGATAAAAAGCACTTTTCACATCCATTTGATACACCTTAAAATCCGAGTGTGCTGCAAAGGCCAAGAAAATCCTGATGGCCTCTAGTCTAGCTACAGGTACAAATGTCTCATCATAGTCAATGCCTTCTTGTTGACAGTATCCTTTGGCAACCAACCTTGCTTTGTTTCTTATCACCACTCTTTCTTCATCCATTTTGTTCCTGAACACCCATTTGGTGTCAATGACATTCTTCCCTTCAGGAGGTGGCACTAATTCCCATACTTTGTTTTTCTCAAATTGATTCAACTCTTCTTGCATGGCAACAATCCAGTTAGAATTCTTCAAAGCTTCTTCAATTACTTTTGGTTCTTCTTGTGACTGAAAGCAGCTATACATACATGTATTCATTGTTGCCCTCCTTGTTCCAACTCCCTCACTAGGATCTCCAATGATTTGATCCCTAGTGTGGGCTCTATACCACTTCCTTGTGTGACCCTGTTCATCTCCTTGACTTGTCTCAGTGTCATTTTGATTGACAGTTGCATTCTCTTCTTCTCCCCCTGTGTTTGTGTTCCCTTGCACAGGTGTTTGAAGAAGATCGCCAACTTCAAGAGTTTCAACATGTGGAACAATTAGAACATGTGGTTCATCCTCAATTTCAGAATCCTCAAGATATCCCTGATTTTCAAATCTTAATGGCACGCTGTCTTTTTCATTTGTTGCAAGTCCAGGAACTTTCTTGTCATCAAAGGTAACATCCATGCTTTCCATTACTTTGTGTTGCTCAGGTACAAATACTCTGTAAGCTGTCCTTTCCAGAGAGTATCCAATGAAGATACCTTCAAATGCCTTAGCATCAAATTTTCCAACATGTTCAGAAGTATCTTTCATCACAAAACACCTGCTTCCAAACACATGAAGATGCTTGAAGGATGCTCTTTTTCCAGTCATCAATGAGTAAGAAGTTTTTCCACACTTCTTATTGATCAATGTTCTATTTTGCACATAGCATGTTGTGTTAACAGCATCAGCCCAAAAGCTAGTAGGTAGCTTTGCATCCAACAACATTGTTCTTACAGCTTCAATGAGAGTTCTATTCTTTCTCTCAACTACTCCATTTTGTTGAGGTGTTCTAGGAGCTGAAAACTGTTGAGAAATTCCTTTATCTTTGCAAAACTCATACAGTGTTGAATTTCTGAACTCAGTTCCATTATCACTTCTCAAGGCAACTACAGAGGAACCAGTGCTTTGTGCTTCTCTATCAACTCTCTTGATATGCTCTATATTTACTTGAGGTGCTTCGTCCTTGGAGAACAGGAATTCCACCCAAGTGTATCTTGAATAATCATCAACCATTACTAGAGCATATTTCTTCTTGGAAAGGGACATTACATTCACAGGTCCAAATAGATCCATGTGAATTAGCTGCAGAGGTTTTGAGTTTGAATTGAGCAATTTGTTCTTGTGGCTTGATCTTTTTATCTTTACTCTTTGACATGCTTCACATGCTCCATCTTGCACAAACTCTAAAGCATGCATGTCTCTGATGAGTTCTCTCTTAGCAAGAGAGTTCATTGCCTGAACATTCAAGTGAGACAGTTTCTTGTGCCACAGCCAGAATTCTTCATTGGTGGCTTTAGTGTAGAAACAACAAATTTCTCCCTTGTCTGCAGCCTTAAGATTTGCTACAAACAAGCTTCCTTTCTTCACACCAGTTAAAACAACTTCACCACTTCCTCTTTTTGAGATTAGACAATGATCTTCATCAAATTCCACTTTGAAACCCCTGTTGGTGAATTGTCCAATGTTCAAGAGGTTGTGCTTTAGTCCTTCAACAAATGCTACATCTTCAATAATGACATTTCCAGATTTAACACCGCCATATCCCATTGTATAACCAATGTTGTCATTTCCAAAGGTTAATGACGGGCCAACCTTCTCCTCAAAATGTGATAGCAGGGCTATATCACCAGTCGTGTGACTTGAGCATCCACTGTCCAAGATCCATAAGACTCTTTTATTCCTGTTGCCCTGCATTCACAAAATGACTAAGTTGTTTTTGGTACCCACACTTGGTAGGGTCCAGTTGATTTAGAAACAGTTTTGTTATTGATTCTTCTATCATAAACAGCATCCTTCACAGCAGGAGACTTCACTGTGTTTGTTGCTTTAGAGTTTACACTCTTAGGCTCACATGAAGTTTTTACCATCTCAACCCTGATTGGGGATCCTGTCCTGTGAGTGTGCATATGTGTGTGTGATTCACAGGATTGTGCAGAATCAAGTTTATGCTTTAGAGATAAGCAGTTAGCAATCACAGTCACATAGCATGTCATGCAGTTAGAATTGCCACAGAAGTAATCATGGATAGTGTTCATGCCAACAGAATGGTTACTAAGGTTATCAACTTCAACATTTGCAGGTTTATTACACTTATGAGTCAAATGATTCACAGATAAGCATTTCTGACACTGTTTCCTAGGAGCATTTGGCACATAAGCATAATTGTTGCCTTTGTTGACACCTACCTTACCATTTCTGTTTTGTTTCTTCTTCTTAACAACTTCTTTCTTGATTTTAGGACTCTTTACAAGGTTGTATTTGGTTTCTTTCTGATCAACAGACTTGGGAGAGGAAGAAGTGTCCTTAGCAGCCTCATCTTCTTCAAGTAGTTGTTGTTTGATAACGAGAAGATCCTCATCAAACTCAACAACACTCTTTTTGAAGATGGGCTCTTTGACACTAGACAAAATAGTTGGAGCATTTTTGTTTACAAAAGATTCTTTTCCTTTGCCCTTAGCCTTCTTCCTTCCCTTATCATTCTCATAATCAAAACCAATTCCAACCTTACAGTCTTCAGTGTGTTCCTTGTGATAGGTTTGAATAAGTTCAGAGGAGTTTCTATAGCTTCTTATTCTTAATTCATTTTCAGCAATTTGTTCCCTAAGAGCTATTTCTATCTGTTCAGCACATGCAACTTTATTCTTAAGATACTCCACTTCCTTTTTCAAACCATCAAGGCTCACAAACATTAATTCAAGTTCCTCATTCTTTTCTGTAAGTTCAAGATTTCTAGCCGTTAGTCTGTCAATTTCTTCATTGGCAACTAACATGCTAGTGTGAATGTTGAACATCTCAGTACTCATGTCTTCAACAGTTTGCTTGTATTGAAAGGGATTCATATCAAGAGAAGTAAGAATAGGTACCTGACTTGAGGAATCACCATCATCAGAAAATGCCATCAAGGCATAGTTTGAGTACTCCTGTTCTTCTTCTTCATTAGAATCATCCCAGCACTTTCCATCAGCAATAAAAGCTTTACCTTGTTGTTTCTTGAGTAGAGCTTCATACTTAGCTTCAAGCTCTAAGTATGCTTTGTCCTTCTTGACCTGTTTGGGCTTTTTGCACTATGTGGCAAAGTGCCCAAGTTCATTGCAGTTATAGCACCTTATCTTGGACCTATCCACACTCCTAGACTTGTATCCACCTTTAGCAGCACCAGAAATCCCTTTTCCTTTATTGAAGGAGTTTGATCCACTTGATCCACCAGCATTTCTAGCATTGAACTTGGACTTAAATGGCTGCTTTCTTTTGAACCTAATGTTAGGATATCTTCTAGCCATATAGGCAAAAGATTTGTTTTCCATCTTGTCCAGCTCATCTATGCTGTAGAACTCATCTTCCTCAGGCAAATCATAGACAACTTGTGTTAGATCAGGATTCAATGATCGTCAGGATCTAGACCCAACTGATCAGGATTGTTGACGTCATCAATATTGCATGGTCATCGGTATTTGATCAAGCGTCAGTATCAGGATTATCATCATGATGTATATCATGACTATGATCAGGATTGATCATCAGGACTAGAAGCTGATCAGGATTCCTACTTCGAGTTATATTTGGAGTCTAGTTAAATAAGGAAGTTTATTTTGTCGGTTCCTTATTTATAGTAATGTAGCTATTGATTTAGGATAGGTTTCAATCTTTGTAATTGATTAGGACTTATCTTGTAATTGATAGAGAAGCTATGTAGTATATAAACACAGTTTAGGTTTCGATTTATATCGATCGCATACACGAGTATTTTGTAACCTAGAATCTCTCAAGAACACAGAATTTCTTGAGAGAGTTTTGTAACAGTTTTATATCAGTAATAATAAAGCTGTTATTCTTTCATATTTGTGTTTCACTTATTAAACTGTCGAGAATCTTATACAATTGTATTCAATCCCCCTTCTACAATTGTTATTTACTGGGCAACAATTGGTATCAGAGCAAACTGATTTAAATTTGAATCAGATACGATCTAAGATGTCGATGAAGTATGAAAGCATGAAAATTCCCATCCTGAAGAAGTCTGAGTATCCAACATGGAAGGTAAAGATGCTGATGTACCTGGAGGCTATGGATCCTGACTATTTGGACAGGATACGTGATGGACCATATATTCCTACGAGAATTATTGGACAAACAGATACTGTACCTGAACACTATGTGGTCAAGGCAAAGAGTGAATGGACTCCAGAAGAGAAAGCTGACGTTCTCAGGGATGCTAAGATAAAGAATATTCTTCATAACAGTCTTGATGCTGTCATGTCAAACAGGGTGATTGCATGCAAGTCTGCAAAAGAAATTTGGGACACTTTTGAAACTCAATGCCAAGGATCTGCATCTGTCATGAAAAACAGAAGGGCTCTACTTATTCAAGAGTATGAACAATTTGATGCAAGACCTGATGAGACCCTTACTGACTTGTATGATAGGTTCCTGACACTCTTGAATAATCTATCTTTAGTTGGCAAAAAGTATGTTTCAGAAGATTCGAATACCAAGTTTCTGAGAGCCTTACCTGAAGAATGGGATACACAAACATCAATCATTAGGCATCAGTATGATCTAAACACTGTGTCTCTTGATGAAGTCTATGGGATGCTCAGAACCTATGATCTTGAGGTTCAACAAAGAAAGAATAAGAAAAGCAGCAAGGCAAAGTCTATTGCTTTGAAAGTAGAGGCTAAATCAAAAGGAAAAGCTGTGGAGGTCTCTAGAAGGAAATCAAGAATAGTTGAGTCAGATCCTGATGACTCATCATCAGATACTGATGGCAATCCTGATGCCAATACTGATGATGATTCTTCTGACTCGGACATGGAAGAGATAGTTGTTATGATAGTCAAAGGCTTCAAAAAGATGAAATTCAGGAAGGCTAGAAGGCAAGGCAACTTCAATAAAAAGATCTTCAATGCTGACAAAGACAAGTATAACAAGAAGGACAGTAAAAGTGGCAAATTTGACAAGTCAAAGGTGAGATGCTACAAGTGTAATGGAATGGGGCACATTGCAACTGAGTGCAAAAAGGCTAAAGCACTCATCACTTCAAGCAAGGATTGAATGGACTCTTCCTCAGAATCTGATACTTAGGTGGTTAACTATGCTCTAATGGCCAATACTGATGAAACTGCTATTCCTGATGATAAGGTACTAAATACTGTCTTTGATTTTGATACTGATAATGCTTCTGAATTAAGACGTTTTCTAAAGTCATTGCATATTAGCTTTAGAAGTCAAACTGCTGAGAATACTAGGATCTTATCTGAGATGTCTGAACTTAGGAAAAGGAATGAGCATTTAGAAACTGAATTCTCTGTTAAGCAAAAAGTACAGATAGAATGTGATAATGCTAAACACGTGTATTTAGATATGAAACTTAAATGTACTGCTCTTGAAAAAGAACTTGAGGATGCTAAAGAGAAAATCAGAACCTGGACAGATTCTGGAAGAAAATTTCATGAAATCAATACTTCTAAAAATTGGAAAGAGTGTCTAGGTTATAAGTCAGATAAAGATAAGAAATTGAAGGAGAAAATTGTTATTAATGAGACAGTGAATCCAATGACTTATAGGCATGTTATAGACAAGACCAAATCTAAGATTAAGCCTATTAAGTTTGTTTTTGGTAATGATCCCAATTCTACTTTTGAAAAGGGATCTACTTCTGATAACTCAGTTTCTTATGAGAAGTCTAAACCTGTCAAGAAAAATATAGGTTTATTGTCTCAGAAAAAACTTAGAGATAAAGTTTGTGAAGTAACTGGATTACAAAAGACATTTACTATCAAGAGAAACAGGAATGGTAAAGTTGGGATTAATAAAAAGAATAATTATCAGTTTATCCCAAATGCACCTAGAAAATGTTGTTTTAACTGTGGTAACTCTAATCATCTTGCTATTGATTGCAGGAAGAGTAAAAAGAAAGTATCTGAAATTCCTAAGTCTGATATTAGGAGTAGATTAGTATTTTATAAACCACAGAAGTCTTGTTTTCATTGTGGCAGTAAATGGCATTCTATTTATACTTGTGAAGAATACCATAGTTTGTACTATAACTTTTATGATCCTTTACCCAAGTTTAATAAAAGTACAAATTCTGGTAACTTCAAGAATGAGAAGCATGCATTTGTTAATACTGATACTGACAAAGCACATCCTGATGGAGTTAATCCTGTCAGGACTGTTAAAGTCAAAAAGTCTTCTGTTGCTAAAGTTAATAAAATGCATGGAAAAGGAACCCAACAAGTGTGGGTTCCTAAACATTCTAACTAGTGTTTTGGTATTCTGATTGCAGGGTAAAAAGAAAATTGTGTTAGTCATGGATAGTGGATGTTCTGTGCACATGACTGGAAACAAAGCCCTGTTATCAGAATATGAGGAAAAAGCTGGCCCAACTGTGTCTTATGGAGATGGCAACATTGGACAAACTTTGGGATATGGCAATATAATCATTGGCAATGTCATCATTGAAAAAGTAGCTCTAGTGAAAGGACTAAAACACAACTTGTTGAGTATTAGTCAAATCACTGACAGAGGTTACCATGTCCACTTCTATTCTACTCATTGTGAAGTAGTCAGCAAGGAATCAGGAAAGACAGTTTTGACTGGATATAGGCATGGTAACATATATGAAGCCAACATTCAATCAAATACTGATGGTTCTCCTACTTGTCTCATCAGTAAAGCATCAGTAGATGAAAGTTGGAATTGGTATAAGAAGCTTTCTCATCTCAACTTCAGCAATATCAATGAGTTGGTTAAGAAAGATTTAGTTAGAGGATTGCCTAAAGTTCTGTATACTCCTGATGGACTCTGTGATGCATGTCAAAAGGCTAAACAGAGAAGGACATCATTCAAGAGTAAATCTGAATCCTCTATTGAAGAACCATATCACATGCTGCATCTTGATCTATTTGGACCAGTCAACATAATGTCCATCAGTGAGAAAAGGTACACTCTTGTAATTGTTGATGAATATTCTAGATTCACCTGGGTGTATTTTATGCACAGAAAAGATGAGACTCCTGAAATACTGTTGGATCATGTGAGAATGATTGAAACAAGCACAAAGTACAAAGTCAAGATTCTGAGAAGTGATAATGGAACTGAATTCAAGAATTCAAAGATGGAAGAGTTCTGCAAATACAAAGGAATTATTCAACAATTCTCTGCTCCTGGCACACCCCAGCAAAATGGAGTAGTAGAAAGGAAAAATAGAACTCTTATTGAAGCTGGCAGAACTATGTTGGAAGAAGCAAAATTACCTACATATTTTTGGGCAGAAGCAGTCAATACAGCATGCTATACTCAAAATCTCACATTGATAAACGGACATGGTGCAACTCCCTATCAAATGCTCAAGGAGAAGAAACCAAGTTTGAAGCATCTGCATGTGTTTGGCTGTAAATGTTTTGTTCTCAGAACTCATCCTGAACATCTAGGGAAATTTGAAACAAAGGCTGATGAGGGAATTTTCATAGGCTACCCTGCATCAAGAGCCTTTAGAGTTTTTAATTTGAGAACAAGGATTGTCATGGAGTCAATACATGTATCTTTTGATGATAAAAAGATAACTCGAATCAATGAAGACTATCATGATAGACTGATTTTTGAAAATGAAGCTACCAAGGATCCTGAAGAACAAGAATCAGATACTGACAATTCATCAAATACTAATGGGTCACCAAATCCTGATGACTCACCAAATACTGATGGAGCACCAAATCCTGATGGTGTTAATACTGATGATACAAATAATGGTGATACATCTAGTAGTGCAAATGTTGAGGGGGAGCAACACGAAACTGCTACAAATTCCGAGTCTACTCAATAATCAGGAGAGAATTCCTCAGATACTGATTCAAGTGACAATCCTGATAATCCATCAGGAGGTGATAACAATTATTCAGGGGGAGCTTCTACTGAAACAAATTCTTCTAATCAAGATAGCACCAATCTAGGGGGAGCATCTACTTCAAGAAATGACTTACCACCAGCAAGGAAATGGACTGCAAGTTATACTCCTGATTTGATAATTGGAGATCCTGATGCAGGTGTTCAGACAAGAAGTGCAACTCAAAATGAATGTCTTTATCATAACTTTCTGTCCAAGGAGGAACCAAAGAAAGTTGAAGATGCACTGAAAGATGCTGATTGGGTTACTGTAATGCAAGAAGAATTGAATGAATTTGAAAGAAATGAAGTCTGGAAACTGGTACTAAGACCAAAGAATTGGTCCATTGTGGGTACAAAATGGATTTTCAAGAACAAGACTGATTCTGGTGGAGTAATAATCAGAAAAAAGCTAGGCTAGTTGCAAAGGGGTATTCTCAACAAGAAGGAATTGACTATGATGAAACTTTTGCTCCTGTTGCAAGGCTAGAAGCCATCAGGATCTTTATGGCTTATGCAGCTCACAAGAAATTCAAGGTTTTCCAGATGGATGTAAAAAGTGCTTTCTTAAATGGTGAACTGGATGAAGAAGTTTATGTTGAACAACCTCCTGGTTTCATTGATCCAAAGTATCCAAATCATGTTTATAGATTGGATAAGGCACTTTATGGACTAAAGCAAGCTCCAAGAGCATGGTATGAAACTCTAGCTCAATTCTTACTGGAAAGTGGATTCAAAAGAGGTACCATTGATAAAACTTTATTCTATTTGAATCATGGTAAGGATTTGCTTTTAGTTCAGATTTATGTGGATGATATCATTTTTGGGTCAACAAACAATAAGCCGTGTGAAAAGTTTTCTAAGCTTATGCAGTCAAGATACCAAATGAGCATGATGAGAGAAATGAGTTACTTTCTTGGTCTTCAAGTTAAACAGACTGAAGATGGTATTTTTATCAATCAGTCAAAATATACAAGGAATTTATTGAAAAGGTTTAACATGCAAGATTGTGCTACTGCAACAACTCCTATTGCTACAGCTACCAAACTTGATCCTGATCAAGGTGATGAGGTAGATGTAACTCACTATAGAGGGATGATTGGCTCTTTATTGTATCTCACTGCAAGTAGACCAGATATCATGTTTGCAACATGTCTGTGTGCAAGATTCCAAGCAAAACCTAGGGAACCTCATCTGATTGCAGTCAAAAGAATTTTCAGATATCTCAAAGGCACTCCTTCACTTGGCCTTTGGTATGCAAGGAAATCAGATTTTGGGTTGTGTGGTTATTCAGATGCTGATTTTGCAGGATGTAAGATAGAGATGAAAAGTACTTCAGGAAGCTGTCAGTTTTTGGGTGGTAGACTAGTTTCTTAGTTCGGTAAAAAGCAAAAGTCTATCTCTACTTCAACAGCAGAAGTTGAGTACATTGTTGCAGGAAGTTGCTGTGCTTAGATAATGTGGATGAGAAATCAGTTGTTAGATTATGGCCTGTCATACTCAAAAATCCCTATTTATTGTGATAACCAAAGTACTATTGCAATGACAGGAAATCCAGTTCAGAATTCTCTTACTAAACACATCAGTATCAGATATCACTTTATAGGAGAACAGGTTCTGGAAGGAACAATTGAACTACATTTTGTTCCTACTGATCAACAACTAGCTGATATATTCACCAAGCCACTGCCTGAAGCTACTTTCAATAAGTTGGTGAATGAACTTGGAATGATGAATTTTGAGAATTTCTGAGAAAAGCAACATAGAAGAAATCCTGATGACTGTCAAATCCCGATGGTCATTCATAAAGGTATGTAATTCTGATCAAATCCTGATAGGACAAAATCCTGACAGGAAGTCAACTGGTCAATCCTGATGTACAGGTCAGTATTTCATTGCTTAATTTGTGGCTATTTTTCTGTCATTATCTGATGAGAAACGTTTGAACTTTAGTTGGACAACTGTATGCGCGCGTGTGTTACACTGATAGATACATACACATAGATTCACATAAATCGCGGTGCAGTTACGTTTAATTTCACAAGTAATCTGGTCCGCTAATAATTATTGCACAAATCACAGCATGACACCTGTAATTGAGAGTAATATTTTGTTTTAACAAAATACATTTGATTTTCTAAATTCTACATTACTTTCTAATCATCAGTTTTTCATCTTCTTCTTTCTCTCTGTGCTTACGAACCCTAGCTTTTTCAAATCTCAATTCTCAAGTTTTCATACAGAAAAAATGGCATTCATGAATAAACAGACTGTGATTAGTGGGGTTACTTTTGCCACTAAAAATTTTGTAGCTATTCTAGACCATCAGGAATTGCCTACTGAGTTCCATATAATCCAGGATTTTCTTACTTCAAGCCCATTGAAGTATGCTTTAACAGAGCCTGCGAGTGTTTCTCTTAAGTCTGTGATGCAGGTCTGGAACACAGTTGTTTTCGGTAAAAGCTCTACATGAACTGTTTTGATGGAGTTTGAATGCAATGGAGTAACTCATCATGTCACGCCTGCTATTGTTGAAGAGGCACTGTATTTGCCGATTCTGGGTGACTAAGTTCCTGATAATGTTTCAGACTCTATCATTTTTGAGTTTGTCACAAAATTGGGATACAATGGTGAGGTAAAGAGGTATGGAAGCCTCTTCAGGACAAAGCTCAAAAGGGAGTGGAATTATTTCTTTGACACACTCAGCAGATGCTTCCTGAATAAGACATCTAATTTTGATGCTCTGCCATCAGGATCACTCAAGATTGGGTACTCTCTTATATACTCTAAAGTTTTTGATTATGGTAGTTTTGTGTTGAAAGCTTTAAGTGATAGAAAAGCTGGTAAATTAGGCTATGTCTGTTTTATTAGATTTTTCCAATTAATATTTAATCACTTATGTCCTGGTGTTACTTTTGAGGATGATGTGGTTCTACCTATTTGTAGAATTACAGAGAACAACTTGAAGTCCTTAGTCAATTGTGATAAGGCAAATGATTTTATAGGCAATGCCTTTATTCCTGATGAGGTCAGGCTTTTCTTGCATGAGAAAATGCCTACTTGTTATGGTTTAATTTCTAATGCTATGGGGCAAGGCCAATCACACCTTGTTCCTGACCCAAGCATGCCTCCCAAACAGTCTAAACAGTTAACAGCCACCTCTAATGTCTCTCAAAAGACTTTAGTTGTAAAAACAAAGAAATCAGCTAGAACTGATGTGTCTGGAAGGCAATCTGGTTCAAAGGATTTTTCCTCTACACCACTCACCAAAAAGAAGAAACAATGGGGTGTACAAGGGGTCCTGGTGCTGAAGGATGCAAAGATTGTTCCTGATAAGGTTGTTGAGGATGTTACAGTGAAAATAAAGTTGATTATAAGAGATGAAAGTGATTTTGAGGATGATATGCTTATATCCTCCAAGTTAAAGATTGTCAAGGAAGTTGCTGATACTGCTACTGAAACTGTGGTCTCTACAAAGCCACAGAAGAAAAGGAAATTATCAAAAAGCTGGTATCATATTCCTTTGAAGGTGCAAATGAAGGATACTGATATTAAGACATCAAATCCCGATGAGTCATCTAATCTTGATGCTCAAGCAAATCCTGATGTTGGTATTCCTGATGCACAACCAAAAATTGTCTCTATCTCAGACTCTCCAGCAAAGGCCTCTCCACCTGCTAAGATTGTTGAAATTTCATGGGAGAAGGTTGCTGAGACTGCTTTCAAGCTTGGGTTTTCACATCCCATGGAGAAAAAGAGGAAAGCGGAAGATATAGTTTTTCAGAGACAAAAGAAGCTGAAAGGATCAAGCCCACAAGAACCTGAATCTCAATGTGATTCAGAAGCTCCTGAAGATCCTGCCCCACAAGAACCACTCAATCAAAGTTTGAGTGAAGGCATAGCTATTGGAATGGTTACACAAGAACCATTTTCTCAAAGGGAAAATGCAGACACTTCAATTCCAGCCACACAAGAACCATCTTCTCAAAGTAAAGATGCAGGCAAAGCTACAACTTCTGAGGAATTTCCTGACAATGCTCAAGGGATTTCTGATACTATGATGATTGAAAGATTGGTTGAGGACACTGTCAATGAGGGAAGTACACAAGAACCTTTAACTCAAAGTGTTAAAGCAGCTTCTGAACCTCAGGCTCCACAAGAACCATTAGTAGCAAATACTGATGAATGCCAAACCAATCCTGACGGTGTTGCTCCTGACGCTAGTGGTGCTCCTGATGCTAAGCCAATCCTGATACAACCACTAAGCTCAAGACCAATGGACCATCCTATCACAGAATCACAAGACAAACTTAAAGGTATTGCTATTCCTGATCCTGATGTTATTCATGATTCTGATGTTGATGATAGTGATGATAGTGATGATGATAATAATGAAGAGAAGGATCAGCTTGCCAGAGTTCATCAAGCACATTCATGGCTGGCAAGGCTACTATTGGAAAGGACTTACGACAAGACTTTTCTGTTCTTTCTGAGATTGATCCTGCTGAGCAGCTGAGAATGCATCAATGGGAAAATGAATGGTACATGTCTGATGATTCTGTAAGCTATCCATATGCATTGGATCATGCTTTTTATGCTGCTAAGTTGATTCAGAATGAAGATTTGAAGAATCATTTGAAGGCTACTACTCTTCTATCCAAAAGCCTAAAATATGAAATAGATTATGTCAAAGATTCTACTGACAAAGTGAGGACTGATATTTCTCAGAGCTTTACAAAGGTGTCTACTGCTCTTCAACTGAGGGTAGTGGAATCCCAAGTTAAGTCAATTATTACTGAACAGTCTTCAATCAATAACAGGATTGATTCTCTTGATGCAAAGGTAACTGACATTCAAACCTCTCTTGCCTTAATTTTAAATATATTGTCAAATACTGATGTCAAAAAGGGGGAGAAGGTAAGTCGGACAAAATGTAAACCTGATCTAGTATTGAGGAATAGTGATGATGATGATCATACTGGAAATGATGGTGGTGACAAAGTTCTACAAGGAGAAACCTCTGATGCTGGTGTTGTGAAGTCTACAATTCAAACTTCTCAAAGTCAAACAACACAGTCAACTCATGTTTCTGATTCTGGAATAAAGACAATAAGGACATTGGTGCAATCTCAGATCCTGACGGAAGAACAAATCCTGACAGGTGATCAAATCCCGATGAATGATCAAATCCTGACGCCTGGTCATGGACAGACTCTTGCTACAATTCCTGAAGGTGATGAAGATGTGCTCATTGACAATCCTGAAGATGCATCAAATCTATTCCAGAAGTTCAAAACAAAAGATGGAAATGTTGTTACTCTTTATCATACTGATAAGAGGGTTCAACAGTTATTTGCAAGGAAAACACTCTCTACAGCAAGTGAAGAATATCCTGATCTCTCACAAGAAGAATTCTTAATTCAACAAAGAGAAATGATGGAAAGTTTTAATAACCCTGTTCCTGCTAGAGGTAGAGGATGCAGAGGTAGAAGAGGTGCTAGAAGAGGTAGAAGAGGCTCATCAACTCAAACAATGCCTAGACAGACAAGGTCTAGAGGATTGATAATTGAAGAAATTCCTGAAGCTTCACAAAATTCAATAGATCCTGCTATCAAGGCTATTATTGAGAAGGAAGATAAAGAGTTTATCGAAGAAGAACCTGAATTGAGAAGAAGACCAAGACAATTAACTCTCTGCAATATAACTCAAATTGAAGATTCTAATCCTGATATTGTTCCTGACAATGTTCAAGATCCTGATGAATCTGAAATTCTGCAAGAGGTTGATTTGTTAATACTTTCTACAGTGGTTGATTCTCATAATATGGAGGTTGATGAAGAAGAAGAAGCAAGAAGAAGAAAGATAACCAGAACAACAAATAGAGATATCAATCTCTATGTACAAAGGCTTAAATTCTCAAATTGAAGGTTCTGGAGAAATCCAAGTAGACAACAACCTCAGCTAGAAAGAAGTTATGTTCTTGAAAAGGAAAAAGATAAGAAGTAGAAAAATATTGACACTATTCAGTGCAATAGACCTGTGAATTTTCAGTCTGGGGGAATTATAACAAGTGCTTCTAGTGTTGCTGATTTATCTGATATAGTTAGTCAAAAGCACTCTCTGGCTTCAAATGTTTTCTAATCTAAGGCAAATGGCAAGCAATTCAAGAGGAGGTATTGGACACAGGGATGCTGAATATCTGAATACACCTTTTGTTGATCCTCATGCCTTGACTGAAATTGGAGGTATTTTAACTTCTGAAAACCTGAACAATTTATTAGCTGTTGATATAGTTATAGATTGTCATGATGGTACTGAAAAGAAAGAGAAGCTTCTGTACTTCATGAAATATGGTTCTGTGAAGATTCTATCCATTCAAGAGCTATTGGTAAAAACCTCAAAGGAACTGAAATATGTTCATTATTTGCTGAAATGGAAGAATAAAGTATGCAAGGAATGGAGTGATATGATTTTGGCAACAATAAGGAGAAGATTTGATGAAGGAAGGAATTACAATGGTAATTATACTCCCATGTATCTAAATCTAAAAGATCAGGATGTGGAAATGCAAAGAGGCACTGCTGTTAAAGAAATGTCTTTTAGTATGAAGCAACTGAGTCTTAATCCTGATGGGAAGGAAATTGTTTATCTCCTAGTTGAAGATCATAATCTACCAAGAAGTTCAATTCAAAATCTCAGAGCAGCTATCTATCAGATTGATGAGGAAGATGAAGAGCTCAGAAATCTTAAGGAAAGATTGATTCAAATTCTTGAAGAAAAAGAAGAAATTTTGTTATCCAACTTCTTGAAGATGAATCTGTTCTATCAAAGAATTTAAACAGATAAGTTGATACTGTAAATACTTGTACATTTTGTAAATATATTTTTGACATCATTGAATCTAGGAATCTATACTTTATTCTACAAAGTATGAGATTGGGGGAGATTGTTAGATCAGGATTCAATGATCGTCAGGATCTAGACCCAACTGATCAGGATTGCTGACGTCATCAGTATTGCATGGTCATCAGTATTTGATCAAGCGTCAGTATCAGGATTATCATCAGGATGTATATCAGGACTATGATCAGGATTGATCATCAGGACTGGAAGCTGATCAGGATTCCTACTTCGAGTTATATTTGGAGTCTAGTTAAATAAGTAAGTTTATTTTGTCGGTTCCTTATTTATAGTAATGCAGCTATCGATTTAGGATAGGTTTCAATCTTTGTAATTGATTAGGACTTATCTTGTAATTGATAGAGAAGCTGTGTAGTATATAAACACAGTTTAGGTTTCGATTTATATCGATCGCATACACGAGTATTTTGTAACCTAAAATCTCTTAAGAACACAAAATTTCTTGAGAGAGTTTTGTAGCAGTTTTATATCAGTAATAATAAAGATGTTATTCTTTCATATTTGTGTTTCACTTATTAAACTGTCGAGAATCTTATACAATTGTATTCAACCCCCCTTCTACAATTGTTATTTACTGGGCAACAGTCTCATCACCAGTGTCTTCAACTTCCAGCTCTTCAATCTTGACTTGACTGACTTTAAGAGATTCCATTCTTTGACCTAGATTGTCAGCAATAAGGGCATAAGAAGTATTGGCCATTAATCCTTGTTTTGCTTGAATGGATCTCTTTTGAAACAACTCTAGCTCATATATTTTCAAAACACCATACAACACATCAAAACCAATCTTGGTTAGATCTCTTTCTTTGAGGGAAGAGATTCTAGGTTCTAAGTGGTCTGGTAGAGTCAGTAAGAACTTCATGTTGAGTTCTTCTGTTTCATAGTGTTTGTCATATAGTTTGAGCTCATTTATCGGCTTGTTGACCCTCTCAAACACTTCTGTGATTCCCTCCTTTGGCTGAGCCATGAAAGCTTCATACTGTGAGACCAGAATCTGCTTCTTGTTCTTTCTTACTTTAGGAGTTCCTTCACATAGCACTTCTATAAGATCCCACATCTTTTTAGCACTACTACAGTGAGAAACAGTGCCATACATGTTGAAATCCATAAATTCACAAATGATAAGTTGGAGATGTCCATCTAGTGCTATTTTCTCCTTTTCAAGATCAGTGTGTTTGGAGGGGTCTTTAGGAACATGTCTTGCTGGTATTATCTCAGTACCAACAGTTGTTTCAGCAATCTCAATCATTGGAGTAAATGGACCATGCTTTAGAATGTCTAAGTACATGGGATTTGAAGCTTTGATGAAAAGCAACATCTTCTTCTTCCAAAGACTGTAGTGCTCCTTGTTAAAAGGGAGGAATCTTGATACTTCTTAGTTTCTGTGAACTCATTCTTGATCTTTTCCTGTTTGTAAGTCAACAGCCTTGCTCTGATACCACTTGTTAGAAATGAATATCACTTAGAAACTAGACAGAGGGGGGGGGGGGGTGAATGGATAGTTTTGATATTTTTCGATCCTTGAAAACTAAATAAGCTGTTAGAGATTATGTTGTGTAAAATGCGGAATGAAAATAAACAAAACACACACACAATCACTTTAATCTACTTTGTATTAAGTAAATTAAATACTACAGCTTCCAAAATTTCACAAGTGAAATTCTGGCTTCTAAACAAGAACAATGTTTTCTTTCTTTGCTTACAGAGAAAAGAGTACTTGAATATTTCTGTGTGTATCTCTCTTACAGCTAACAGTAGGGTGTGCACAATATATATATAGACCTATACAAACTGGTGCACACACCTATTTACACAGTTACCCCTAGCTCAAAGTCCAACTTGTCCTACCATAAGAGGTTCACTGTGTCAGGAAGGACCACTTGCTTTTCAGAGTCTTTCCCGTTTCTGTAGATGCTTGTCTCTTATCTTTCTCTCCAAGTTTAGCTGTAGATTTGTCATCTGTTCTTTGGACCACCTTACCGTAACAGATGCTTCAGTATTTGTCTCCTTTGAATTTTGGTTCTGTACCTTGATTTGTCTTGTTATAAACGGCTAAGTGTTGACATCGTGAAATCCAGCATAATCCTGATTCTTTGACATGTCGACATAGTATATTCTTGACTTTGCTATATGAGTGTATCAGGAGAATGCGACATAGGCTTAGAAAGGACTTCGCGATATGGCCTTCTTGAGGACTTCGCGACATAGCCTTTTTGAGGACTTCGCGACATAGCCTTTTTGAGGACTTCGCGACATAGCCTATTTGAGGACTTCACGATCTAGTACAATTTGACTTTGCGATCTCAACACTTCACGACATTAGTAATGAGGACTTCACGACATAGTACATTTTAGGACTATGCGATCTCAGTATTTCACGACATGAATATTTTTGGACTTCACGACATAGCTTTATTTTGACTTCACGGTATAGGGACTTAGATAAATTTCTGTAACTTATTTCTTCAGGGCCTTGTTCATCTCCAACCTGCTGCTTGAACATTTCTGAACTTCTATCAGGATAATTATTCCATGGCCTATGTACATTCTAGGTTGCAAGAAACTTACTAAGCTCATTATAACTTTGAGCATACAAGATAAAGCTAAGTAAATGAAAACAAGACAAGTACAATAGAGACCTATACTATATCCCAGTGAAAGAATTCACTAGGTCATATGTAGAGTGACATAATCACAATGAGTAGGCTTGTTAATAGTGGTACTCAGACATGCCTTGAGCCTAACATATAACATAACTACAAACTCTTTTAATTATACTTTACTTAAAATTCAAAAACCCGACCCTTTTTTTTAGAAAATATTTGTATTTGTATTTATATATATTACAACAAAATATATTGATAATTTTGAAGGTTATCTTTACTGACATGCTTACTAAGCTAATAAACTATTATAAAATCTATAAAATTTTTTAGATTTAAAGTATTAAAGTAGTACTTTTAATTCTTTTTAAAAAGGTAGCATTTCCAGAAGTATTAAAATCTCAAAAATTTAAAAGTAAATTTCAAAATTAATATTAAAGTCGTATGTGCGTTGCACGGGTTATAGGCTTGTATTATATTAAAGACGAAACATTAAAAGTTTTTGTAGTCGGTTTGTAGTCTGGCCCTCCATAGTTTGGTCATTCAATCTTTAACCATTAGATCTTTTAAATTGCATTAATGAGAGCCATTGGATATAATACTAAATATTTTTTGATATGTTGTGATTTTACTTAATTGCATTTAATTAACTACTAGCCTATAACCCGTGCAAGGCACGGGCCTTAAAAAATAATAAATTTTAAAAAAAAAATAATGGGAACGGAAAATATTATAGAAAAAAAATAATAATTAATATGATAAATTATAAATTGAGAAACTTTAATATTAATTGGAAGAAAAAATAAATAAATAATACAAATGGGGTTGATGAAGATAAATGAGGTATTATTAATATCATTTTATTATTTATTAGAATAATATTAACAATAAGGACAAATAGAAAAGCTAACATGTTTCAATTAAAAAAAAATAATTGTCCGTGATATTTTTAGAAGTGTTTTAATTATATTAATTAAATATGTTAAAAAAATATATTGACATATTAAAATAGGTAAGTTTTTTTAATAAGGACAAATAGAAAAACTAACATGTTTCAATTAAAAAATATAATTGTCCGTGATATTTTTAGAAGTGTTTTAATTATATTGATTGTATTTGTTAAAAAAATACGTTGACATGTTAAAATATTTAAGTTTTTTAATAAGGACAAATAGAAAAGTTAACATGTTTTAATTAAAAAAATTAACTCTCAATGATATTTTCAGAAGTGTTTTAATTATATTTCTTAAAAAAGTACGTTGACATTTTAAAATAGATAAGTTTTTTTTAAAAAATAATTAAAAGTATTAAAATAGGTTTTAAAATAATTAAGTAATGGTTGCACCTGATATTTTTGGAAAAGATAGATTTTAGTGATAACAAATATAAAAGGTAATTGCCGTGATAAATTTGGAAAAGAAGTAGATTTTATTAGAAAAAAGTGTTTTAATTATAAAAGACAATCAGCTAGTTACTATTTTTATATTACTTTATATTATTTTATTATTTATTAAATAAAATAAAGGACCAAAAACCAAAACTTTCAAAACAGTTTAAATTCAGAAGTTGGTAGGAGGTACTTTTTTGAATTACTTATTTTATTTTAATGTATTTATTTGATAAAAGTTAATATCATCATTCAAGTGCATTATTTATCAAATTTAATTTAATTGTTACAATTTTAACAAGTCATTAGTTTATCATAATACAAAATTACCTGTGCAAGGCACGGGTCTTAAAAAATAATAAACTAAAATTTTTAATTTGAACGGATAATATTTAAATAAAAGTAAAAATTAATATGATAAATTATAAAATGAGAAACTTAAATATTAATTGGAACATAAAAAAAATATTAAAAAATACAGATGGGGCTGATGAAAATAAATGAGGTATTATTAATATTATTTTATAATAAAATAATATTAATAATAAGAACATATAGAAAATCTAACATGTTTTAATTAAAAAAAAGTAATTGCCCGTGATATTTTTAGAAGTGTTTTAATTATATTAATTGTATTTATTAAAAAAATACGTTGACATGTTAAAATAAGTAAGTTTTTTTAATAAGGACAAATAGGAAAACTAACATGTTTTAATTAAAAAAAAGTAACTACCTATAATATTTTTAGATATATTTTAATTATATTAATTGTATTTGTTAAAAAGATACGTTCACTTGTTAAAATAGGTAAGTTTTTTTAAATAATTAAAAGTATTAAAATAAGTTTTAAAATTTATAAGTAAGGGTTGCACTTAATATTTTTGGATAAAAGAGATTTTAGTGATAACAAATATAAAAGGTAATATATTTTAATTTAAAGGTAATTTTCCGTGATATTTTTGGAAAAGAAGTAGATTTTGTTAGAAAAAAATGTTTTAATTATAAAAAGCAATCAGCTAGTTAATATTTTTATATTATTTTATTATTTATTAAATAAAGTATTAAAATAAATTTTAAAATAAATAAGTAAGGATTGCACCTCATATTTTTGGAAAATAGAGATTTTAGTGATAACAAATATAAAATATATTATGTTTTAATTTAAAGGTAATTGTCGTAATATTTTTGGAAAATGAGGAGATTTTGTTAGATTTTTTTTAAATATAAAAGGCAATCAGTTAGTTACTATTTTTATATTATTTTATTATTTATTAAATAGAGTATTAAAATAAGTTTTAAAATAAATAAGTAAGGATTGCACCTCATATTTTTTGAAAACATAGATTTTAGTAATAACAAATATAAAAGGTAATCTGTTTTAATTTAAAGATAATTGTAATGATATTTTTGGAAAATGAGTAGATTTTGTTAGAAAAAAATATATTTTAATTATAAAAGCCAATCATCTAGTTACTATTTTGGTAACTTGACAATAATACAATTTCATAAAAGAATTGATTTGTAGTAGCTTTAGTTATCCTAAAAAGAAAGAATTATATTTGTAACAGTGTATCCTAAATTTAAACAAATTAGATCCCACATTTCCATTTTTTTGATTAGATTTCAATATTATTTGATTTTTATGTAGTAAAATATTAATGTAGAATAAAATTTTTCCGAATTTTGATTATATTATTAATTAGAAAAAGTATCGAAAACCAAAACTTTCAATGTTTCGGCTTTAATAATATAGTATAGATATTATCTATTTATAACAAATTACCTTTTTCACCTAAAATACATTACTTTTTTTATTTTTTCGGAAAAATTCTCTTACTTTTCCAAAAATATCACGGGCAATTACATTTTTTAACTAAAACATATAAGTTTTTTATTTTTCCTTACTAAAACCCCTCATTTTCCAAAAATATCACAGACAGTTTCATTTATTAAAATAAAATACTAAAATTATAATTGTTAATAACTAACCAATTACCTATTTTAGCCAAAATGTATATTCTTTTCTGTATTTTCTAACTAAAATTTTTATTTTTTTATTTTTCCTAACTAAAATCTCTCATTTTCCAAAAATATCATGGACATTTCTATTTAATGAAATAAAATAATAATATTTATTATTACTAATAACTAACCGATTAGTTTTTTTTTGCCAAAACGTATATTCTTTTTTATATTTTTTAACAAAATATGTTTAACAAAAACCTGAGCTTCAAGAGATTTAGTCGGTAGACCTTTATTCATACTCTTAACTCAATAATCAGGGAACTCAATAATCAAAAGGAGTTATAACAAAAATGTTGCTCATTCAAAGAGCGCAATTATATTATAGTGAGTAATGTTAGCTAGAGCTACCGAATTGGGTACCGAAATTTAGTACCGAATGATGTGACATTGATGACGTGATAATTTAGAGTGATTTTATTGGTGAAATTAATGTGAATGTAGGGGGTCCATTATTATTAGCCAATCAGAATGTAACACATGGTATTCGGTACCAAATTTCGGTCCCCAATTCGGTAGCTCTAACATTATTCTATATTATATATTCATAAAAAAGTTTTCTTATCTTTTTCCACCCACTTTTGTACTCATATGCATTCAAAATATTTTTTCTGTCAAAAAAAAAAAGGAATTCAAAATGTCTTTAATAAGAAAAGTTTAATTAAAAATTGAATATAAAAAATATTGTTAGATATCAACACATACTAAAAGTGCACTTAAAAACCTTAATACATGGTCACAAACCTCTTCTCTGTCTTAAAATTATCTGGATAGCTCTTAACTTTTTCTATTAACACAATATTCACATGCACATATTTAAATTTAAATTTTTAAGTCATATTATTAACTACATACGTCTTTCATTCGTGATGTCCACATTTTTATTCGTTTCTATTAAAATAATTGTACATAAGCAATTAATAATACACATTAAGTGTTAATTAATATTGAACGGAAAGTAAACATATAATTAGAAATTAAAATAAGTGGATTCAAGGGAGTATGTCATATTTAAAAGTGAATTAGAAGACCCTTAATTCTTAGAATCTATTATATATATAATAGAGCAACTAGGGGTTGCTTGAACCAATTTATTCAGTATGAAATTACTAAAATACCCCAACTTACTATATAATAATAATTTTGTAATGAATGCATATATTAATTATATCTAATTCATTAATCATCATTAACACGTCTATATTTATTAATCCATCGTTATTAAATATAATAATTTATAATTATATTTATCTATCTACAAATACTTAAATGATTATATAATTAATATATATAATTATATCTAACTCATTATTATGCAAGTATTGAGTACAAAATAATTAGTATAGTTAATGAAGATTAGTTATTAATGATTAGAGACATTAAAATGTATTAATAATGAAGATATTAATATGAAATAAATAGAGTAACGGGTTGAAAAGTCATTTTACACTTTGAAGGGTATAATTATCTTATAATTATCTTTTAACGGTGAACAAATTAGCTCAATGTACAGTCAAAGAAACATTAAAAGAGAGATAAGAAGGATAAGAGAGGGGTCTGTAGAGAGTGACGCCGAAAATATAAGGCAGTCATCGTAGTGAGAGTGAGAGAGAGAGAGAGCAATCAAAATACAGATCCAAACAAAAATTGAGAAGAAAAAGTGGAGGAGATAGGGAAAAAGGAAAGAAAAGCCAAAGAGACAGTAAAAGAGGGATAAGAAGGATAAGAGAGGGGTCTCCAAAGAGTGACGCCGCCGAAAATAGAAGGGAACCACCACCGTAGGAGGAGGCATGAGAGAAAGAGGCAAATAACATAAATAAATTAACCCCAAAAAAGCACAAACTCGACAATATCGATAAAGAACAATTTGTCACTGTCAGCTCAAACAACAACTCATGACAAATATTTACTTTAATGAGCATACCAATCCCAAGTGCATTTACATGCACAAAGCCTACAAATTTGGTTCACACATTCCATCAAACACATAATGCACACTCTAAATAAACATAAACTTAACAGTCAAAGAATGCATTTGAGTAAACAATTATGACGCACCCTAAATAAACAAAGCATAACATGCGAAGAAAAAGTGGAGGAGACGGAGAGAAAAGGAAATAAAAGTCGAATAGACAGTAAAAGAGGGAAAAGAAGGATAAGAGAGGGGTCTCCAAAGAATGACATCGAAAATAGAAGGCAGTCACCACCGTAGGAGGGGGAGAGAGAGAGAGAGAGAGAGAGAGAGAGAGAGAGAGAGAGAGAGAGAGAGAGAGAGAGAGAGAGAGAGAGAGAGAGAGAGAGAGAGACCACCGTAGGAGGGGCATGAGAGAGAAGGGGGGGGGGGGATTTCGGGGTGGGGTGGAGAATGCAATAAATTTTCAATTAGCTAAGAATTTCAATGAGTCAATTTATTCAATACGAAATGATAATTATACTCTCAAATTTCGAAATGACATTTTAATCTATATTATAATTATCTCATATCAATATATCTGTAACTCATAAAATACGTTGAAATTAATGAAAATTACACAATATTCTAGAACATGCACAGGCTATAAAGCTAGTTGTTCTCATGATTTAGGATACACGCATCTTCATCACTACTTCTTATACTCACTCTTTAAATGTTATTTACTATAAAATAATATACAAACTAAATAAGAATATAATAAAAAATGGAAACACTTTTTACTAAATAAGAATATAACTAGCTTTATAACCCGTGCGAAGCACAAATTTATTCTAGAATATTTATAAATTGCATTAATTTCAGTTTATTTGTTTGTGGTATATTCGTGTTGATGGTTTGATGTTTGTTATATTTAAAAATTTAAGCTAGCAATATTTGTTGTAAAGTTAATACTACTCTTTTTTATTGTATTTTATTAGTTTAATCGAAAGTTCGTGGGATACACGTCTCTGATTTAGATGTGAATAGTTTGTTGTCGATTTTCGAGTAATTAGGTATTTGATGTTTCTTTACTGCATAATTTGTTCTTTAAAAAAATCGATATGATTTTACATACATATTCTTAATTAGTGTTTATAGTTTGATGACTGAGATATTTGAAAATTTAAGTTAGAAATAGTTATTGTAAAGTTAATATTCCTTTTTTTTGTATTGTATTCGTTTAATTGAAAGTTCGTGTGATACATGTTTATGATTTGGATGTGGTTGATTTTCGAGTAAGTAAATATTTGATGTTTCTTCGCTGCATAATTTGTTTTTAAAAAACTCGATATGATTTTACATACGTATTCTTAATTAGTTAATAATGAATAACTCTCTTGAAAATCGCTTCGACCACAATGAAGATAACATGAAATCATGTCACAACTAACCATTCAATATCATAAATTCATGTTATGTACATATTTATTCCAATATTATTAATATTTTTAAATTATATTTTATTACTTTTTAAAATAATATATACTACGTATCATTTAAAATATCATGTATATAAATAATAAGTATTAATTACAAAACAATTAATATAATTTAATAAAAATTAGTAATTAATGTGCACATTTATTAATATGTTAGAGAATTTATATGAAATAATTAAGGAAATGTTAATAATGTCATTTTATGATTTAAAGGATATAATTGTCATTTTACCTTGATTAAATTGTCTCATAAACCCCAAATTTACTCTATTATATATATATATATATATGGCTATTCTACTACAAACCACTCTTAGACTACAAACCTACAAACTAAATAATTTTAGTGATTTTTGTAAGAATAAATAGTGATTTCAGCATAGATCTAGCTATTTATTTTTATATACGTATAAATTTAGTGATTTTACGATACAAAATCTGTAATTTACGTATAGATTTCGAGAAAAAATCACTATATTTACGCAGAAATCACTATTTATTCTTACAGGAATCACCAACATTTTAGTGATTCTCGCAAGCATAAATAGTGATTTATCGTCGGAATATATCAAATATGGTATGCAAATTGATCGTTGGGAGATGAAGAAAAATACGGTGAAGTCGGATTTCAAAAAAAGCTCTCCGATTGACGGGAAAAGTTAAATTAAAAACGGAGGGGAATATGTGTGATTGTGTGTGGGAGGGTGTATTTTAGTTGTGTGTTGTGCATATAAGGGGGTCATTGGATTAGATTAATCTAAGGGTTTAGATTGGTTCCTAGTTTGTATTTTAAAAAAGATTTGTATTTGATCACTAGCCTATATATATAAGAGATAGATGGAAAATGGAGACATTCGTTACTTTATTACAAGAGTAATGTTAATGTACCTACAAATGTTTCCTATAATTATGCAATTTGTGACGGTGTATATACATGATTTATCATTTTATTATATTAGGAATGTTATCAATATGCATACAAATATATTTGTATTTAAGAATATTTTTGAATTTGTTAACATTAAATAAAAATGTAAATTATAATTTTTTTTATTATTTCAGGATTACTTAAGAATAAATAGTAAACTACCAAAATGTGTAATTTAAGAATAAATAATAAACTACCAAAAATAAAAATTAAAAAGAGACACTTTTAGTGATTCGAAGATGTCGGCAGGAGCACTCCTCAAATTCGATTTACAGAAACGAAGGTTTTAAAATTTAAAAATCAGTTCTACTTGATTTTGTCTTAAATTTCAAGTAACCGACCGATTTCCGATTACTTATTTTCAACATCCAAGACCAAATACTCCCGAATTAATTGATCTCTGATTTTCAAATACTTATATGAGTAATCAGTTAAGTCAACCGATTTTTAAAACACCGATAGAAACTCTTAAAAATGTTTTGTACATAATCAATTTTAAAGTCATCAACAAATTAATATACATTTTTATTGACAAGACAAATTAATATACATTTAAGTCTTGATAAATAAATATCTTTGGGATCAAAATTTTTTATTCATTTATTTATTATGATTATCCATTTATCAAAGTTAGGAATACATTTTCTTTACAATGTCGGAATCAAAAATATTATTTATTTAACGAAATTATTAGTTTATCAAATATTTATTTATCAAGATTCTATTGTTAAAAGATTCTTTAAATTGATCTGAATACAATAAATTTAAAAATCATTTACGAAATTTTATAATAAAAACCCGTATATAATGATACAGGAGACTCAAGACTAAGAGGGTTATTTGTGGAATAAGGACATACGAAAACGTTGGCAAGTTGAAGTAGTTCCGGTAGTTTAGATAGGGACCCACCTGAATGTTTGTCCTGTATCCATCATCCTCCCTCATCCTGGCTATTATATATACTCTTCCACCAAACCTTCACTTCTCAAACTCTCCATCTATACTTACAAACATACACACACATTAAACACACACTCTGATATCTATAAAACATAGATACATGGGTGAATCAGTGGAGCTTCCAGGTAGACTGGGCATTCTTCCATTCAGGAACAAAGTGTTGTTGCCAGGTGCTATCATTCGAATTCGATGCACTTCTCCTAGCAGGTTCATAATTATTCATTTTTTTCACTTCTTATTATTCTTTTATTTGACCTTTTTTTTTCTTTTGATTGATTGTCATTGAAATTATCTCATTTTGGCTGGTAATAATGTGTGACTTTGTAATATCCGGCAGATATGCATTTTTATAATATTAATTGTTGTGATCATTAGTTTTTTTTGTTAGGTTTGTTGATTAGTTAAGACCCCAGATTTTGGATTCTTTGTTGTTTGGTTTTGATTGGATAAAGTTTTGATCTTTTACTTTAAAAAGGAAAAAAGTTTTCATCTTTGAGTTTGACTGTCAGGTAAGTGTTTAGATTGACTTCAGATAATTTTATGGAATTTTATAGAATTTGAGTCTTGAATGGGTTTTATCATTTATGGAAAGTTTGGAATTGAGGGTGTTGTTTGTGTGAGGTCCTTTATTAGGTCTGTCTGTAGGGGAAAACATTGCAGAATTAGGTTCTGCCATTGTTGAGGGGAAGCCAAATTGCACTTGTAATTTTTAACTTTTAAGGCGGGCCATGGCTGAAAAAATTAAATCCCTTTACGCGTTTCCTACATGAACTTGTCTCGTCCTGGTAATAAGAGGGAGGCATTGTAATTGACCTTATCATTTTGGGAAAAAGTTGAGGGTATGCCGTTTGTACCCCTTGACTTTAATTTACCATTATTTGGACAGTTTATGCACATGAAAGCAAATGGCGTTAGTTGTTAGCTTAGGGGTAATTAGTTCTAGTCAACAAGAACACATTTGGGTTTTTAGCACAACAGAATGTATTAGATTACTGTAATGCTCTTGAAATTGTATACAGGCATCTATATTTACTTATATTGTGTTTGATGAATTGTAGTGTGAAACTGGTGGAGCAAGAACTGTGGCAAAAGGAAGATAAGGGATTGATTGGAATCCTTCCTGTTCGTGATGCTGACACAACGTCAGTAGGTACTGTGTTATCTTCAGGTGATCACAACCTCCCCCATATAAAAATAGTCCAAAATTTATTTTATTAACGAACTTTATCACTACATACAGGACCGGGGATTGACCTGGGAGATCGGAATTCGAAAACTCAAGTTGGCGTGGCAGATACCCACAAGATTGTTGGAAAAAGTCAGCAGGAAGTTATACAGTGGCATACAAGGTATAATTTCTTATATGATTAATTTGCTTGTATTTTTATATTCTAAAATTCCAGTTCACTGCCGATATGCCTGTTTCCAATTCTTCTTTCTTCATTGGCCAATTTGTGAATCTTGACCTAATTGATTTGTGTATTTGTCATCATCTTTATATTCCTCCTTCTCTATGTTGCATTCCCTGATAGCATTGACCGGAAATTTTTTGCTTATAACATTTAAGGGGAGTTGCAGCTCGAGCTTTACATCTTTCCAGAGGGGTGGAGAAACCAAGTGGAAGGGTCACTTATGTTGTTGTTCTTGAAGGATTGTGTAGATTCAGTGTTCAGGAAATTAGTACAAGGGGAACTTATTATACCGCACGAGTCTCTCCCCTTGATATGACAAGGCCCGGTAAGTCTTAGATCTTTTTCTTATTTTTTTGTATGTAAACAAAGACACCTTGTTTGTTGCAAATTATATAAATTTAGGAAACAAATTTTGTTTTGCTCAACTGTTTCAGTGCGCTGATTGCATCCTTGCATATTTAATATATATATATATATTTTAAATTAATAAAACCATAAACCTATCATCTGGTATCTATTTTTGCTCCAAGATAGTGAGAGTGAGACCTTGTCACAGCAAAGCCAAAACTCAAAAAGTTGGTTCTTCACTGAGGAACACTCAGAACCATATATATATTGAAGTCGATGGATTAAATGCTCTTTAAAACATAATATATATATATGTGTGTGTGTGTGTGTGTGTGTGTGTGTTACAAATCAAATATGGTTGACAGACATTGCTTAAATTGTGGTTTAACTAGTGTGACCAAGCAAGCACAAAGGATGACGAGAAAGGAACATGAACGCAAAAACGTAGTTTCTTTTCCTCTTATATTACAGGAGATTTATGAACTCATCATCAGTGAAATAAAAGCTAAAAGAGTTGCTTGTTTAAAATTTCTTATATGTTTTTCTTTCTTTTCTCTTGGATTTTATATATCTCAAGCATAGTCTTATTCGAGCACTCATTAATTTTCCATGTTTTATGATTGATTGCAATAGCTAGCAGTCAGAGTAAAGCACTAAGATTTATTTGAAAAATGAGAGGATCTGTACATCTTTATCTATTTCCTTAAATCAGATTTTATGTTCTGTCAGGTCAAAGCATATGGGTTATCTTACTTTCTTTTTTGTTAGTACCTATATATTGTAGTGCCTATGGTGGTCTTGAAGATTATATCCCCGATGGTATTTAATATGGTTTTGCTGATCTGTCATTACTTAGTTTTACTGCTATTTTGCTCATTATTAGAGATGGAGCTAGTAGAGCAAGATCCAGATTTCACGGCACTATCCCTTCAGTTCAAAGCTACCGCAATGGAACTTATTTCTGTTCTTGAGCAGGTAAAAGTGGAACTTGTTTTTGGTGTTAAAATGAGACATCAGTGGTTTAAACCATACAGTTACTGATTCGTATGTAAAAAGGGATTAATATGCTAAATAGGGAAGCAAATGAAACTGCACCGAGACTTGTTAACTTTTTTCTTTCTATCCTGCTTTCTACTTTTTTTTTCTTTCGATATGTTTAACATGCTCTATGATTGGGTTCTACGAATGCTCAACATTTGTAACAAGTTTCTAAGGATCTATATTCTAGTTCTACTTCAAGGTCTCCTTTTTGGATTAAAATAGCTACTCAATTTAACTCTAAGATAACTTTTCTGTTTCTTATTTGTGAATAAAGCATAGTGCAGATTTATTATATTATCGATCCTGCAGCAATAAATTTATTGCTAAGCAGAGAAGCAGCTAATTTTTATATGTTTAAGCATAATTTTTTTGAATTAAAACTACAAAGCTAGATTGAATAATGTGTGTTCAATCAGCATGTAAAAATAGAAGAATGTCACATTGGATGTAATGAAGTAACAAAGTCAATTTCCTAAATCATTTCAGTGTTTGTTATAAATGTCTAGGAACACACTCTCATGTCTCTAGTTTACTAACTCATATAAATATATATCATCTTCTGCTATGTGCCTGATTACTAGGCAGCTGAATGTTGTTAACCACAATTTGATTCTGGTCCAATCTCATAGTTCTTAATTTTTTGTAGAAACAAAAAACAGGAGGGAGGACAAAAGTTCTCCTGGAGACAGTTCCAGTTCACAAGCTGGCAGATATTTTTGTTGCTAGCTTTGAGATAAGCTTTGAAGAACAGCTTTCAATGTTGGACTCCGTTGACGTAAAAGTTAGGGTTTCAAAAGCGACTGAATTAGTTAATCGGCATTTGCAGGTTTATCGAAT
The DNA here is from genome assembly GCA_030848705.1 of Heracleum sosnowskyi. Taxonomy (NCBI): domain Eukaryota; kingdom Viridiplantae; phylum Streptophyta; class Magnoliopsida; order Apiales; family Apiaceae; genus Heracleum; species Heracleum sosnowskyi. The sequence goes on from CM061241.1 coordinate 94,172,056, forward strand.
GATTAAGCGACTTAACAGCTTTATCAAATGATTATATTTTGTTGTACTAGCCCTTTATAGCGGAGTTGTAATATTTGTTTAATGTTATTTCAGTCAATTCGAGTGGCAGAAAAGATTACACAAAAGGTTGAGGGACAGTTGTCTAAAGCACAGAAAGAATATCTCTTGCGTCAGCAGGTTTGCTTTCACAACTAGATGTCTTCAGTGCCTTAGATTTGGATAATTTTTTTGGATGTAGGGTTGAAATCAAACAGTTAAATTTAATTTAACAAGAAAATTTAATCTAGTGTAAATCAGCAGCAGAATATTTAATTGCTCTAGGATCCCCAACATGCAGAAGGATAACTGTAAATCAGTTGCAATCATATATTGATAAGAAAGAAGTATCCTATCTAAAACTTGCATATGTTTTTATGGTGATGGAACTCCAATATGAAACTATAATGACCTGGGCCCATAAATAACTAGCATTCAGTATAACCACACAAACCCCAATTGATATAAATAACATTTCAGCAATAAGGCAGTGATTAAATGATACTAGATTTCCTGCCAGGCGGGAATAAGATATAAGATATTCCATAAGCTAAATATTTGTGGGCTTTCATATTATAGACCTGCACATTAAGGGCCACACTGATGCAAAGACCAAAGTACAAATCTCATAGAATCCTCTTCTTGTTGCATCTGGAACTTATTTTCATGTATTAAGCAACTTCTCAGTTGTCATAATAACCTTGAAAATTGAAATGTTTGATCCCAATACAAACACGTTGGGGTAACTAAAATCTCTAGTGTACCCATCATCTTCAATTTGAAATAGTTATGTGAAATGGATTGTAAGAAACCCCAATTGATACAAATAACATTCCTGCAATAAGGCAATTGATACAAATAACATTGCAGCAATAAGGCAATGATTAAATGGTACTAAATTTCTTACTAGGTGTAAATAAGATATAAGATATTCCATAAGCTAAAAATTTGTGGGCTTTCATATTTATAGACCTGCATCTTAAGGGCCACACTAATGCAAAGACCAAAGTACAAATCTCATAGAATCCTCTTCTTGTTGCATCTGGAACTTTTTCATGCATTAAGCAACTTCTCAGTTGTCATAATAACCCTGGAACTTGAAATGTTTGATCCCAACACAAATACATCGGGATAACTAAAATCTCTTCAATTTGAAATAATTCTGTGAATCGGATTGTGAGAAATTGACACACTGGCTTTAGTGTTTTACTTTTAAATATGTGCCTAGAGGATTTTATGTTCTCTTCCGCCTCTGTCTTATTTTTGTTAACGACGTGCTCTAGATGAGGGCTATCAAAGAAGAGCTTGGTGACAATGATGATGATGAGGATGATGTGTCTGCCCTCGAAAGGAAGATGCAAAGTGCAGGAATGCCTGCTAATATCTGGAAGCATGCACAGAGAGAATTAAGGTACAGCATATTCTTAAGATGAGATTTGTTTTTGTGAATGATAAAAACTTGTAACAATATTATGGACAGCGTTAAATAATGTTGTCTCTTCAAAGTGCCTGAATATTTTGATTTTACTTTCTACTGAGAAGGCCATGTCTAAGGGTAAGCTGCAAGGCCAAGCCTATGGCCCCCAATTTCAGAAATACCTTATATATTAAATTGTTTATTTTTGTAGTTTTCTCCCTCTTTAACATTTATTTATAAAATTATGGTTTTTTTTCATACAACCATCAATTTTCATCATATTCAAGTATTTTATGTTTTCATTTTTTGATTATATCAAGAGTCCCATTATTTTAATTTGTATTGGGCTACCGTTCACCTCGCACAGTCCTGTCTTTTTCATTGCTTGCATGTTTCTGCTTGTCTGTTTAAGTGAGAGTAATTGCTAAAGTAATACAAAAATGAAGGCTTAAAATGAGTTCCAGATTTCAAGATACATAACAAATAGTACTATCATCATACTATTGGTACACTAAAATACTTGAAATTATCATTTTCTAGGGATAAAAAATCCAAAGGATATAAACTCCACTGAGCAATGAGATTTATAAATAAATAAAGTCATACTAAATAAGAGCATATTTTGAAAGTACTAAATAGATAGCTACTATGATTCAAAAGCCATCCATCATCTAAAAGCAAAGATCAAGAAATATACTGGCATAATATTTCACAGCAATTTTTTGAAAGGTTAAATATATGGTACTGGTAAGAAGTTATGATTTATGGACTAAATTGTGCTTTGTAGGATATGAGTAAAGATTAATGTGTGTGTAATTATTATAAGTAAGTTGATGAATGAATTTACTTCCACAGTTCATATTTATTAGTTTTAGATATAAAAATGTCAACCAGCAGGAAGCAGAAAAACATAATGGGTAGATAAAAGAGAGTTATATGATTTTCTGCCACTGAAATGCATTATTATCTTGTGCTAGTAGCCTTGTACGAATGAGCCTCAACTGAAGTAGCACAAATTATTAGAATAATTAAAATACATGGAGATTAGGGGCAAATTAAAAGATCCACATGACATGTGTTAGAGTGCCGCTTAATATTCTGGTCTATGGTGTGAAAAATGAAAAGTTAAGGTGTATGCTTTGTGTACTTTGATTTAGCATTTTAAGAAGGATATGAAACAGTATATGACTAATCTATTTTTTGTTCGACGGAGAACTAGATATCCCTGCCATGCTATAACCCTGACCCATCTCATGAAGCTAGTGTATCATATTACATTTTTTAGTTGGTGTCAGTTGAGAATGTTTGTTTGATATTCTTATATTAGGCGACTACAGAAAATGCAACCCCAGCAACCTGGATATAATAACTCTCGAGTTTATTTGGAACTTCTTGCTGATTTACCCTGGCAGACTGCTAGCGAAGAGCATGAATTGGACTTGAAAGCTGCAAAAGAGCATCTTGACAGTGATCATTATGGTCTAGTCAAGGTCAAGCAACGGATAATTGAATATTTGGCTGTTCGCAAGGTTGACTAAGTTTTTACGTGCTAGTCGGAAGTGTTTCTGATGTTGTGATTCTCATTAATCTATCATAACTATGATTCTGAATCTGAGTTTACATTGCAGCTTAAACCAGATGCAAGAGGCCCAGTTTTGTGCTTTGTTGGTCCACCAGGCGTTGGGAAGACATCTCTGGCATCTTCTATTGCAGCTGCTCTAGGCAGGAAATTCATACGCATCTCTCTTGGTGGGGTTAAGGATGAAGCTGATATTAGAGGACATAGGAGGACATACGTTGGAAGCATGCCTGGGCGTCTCATTGATGGATTAAAGGTAACATCGGGATACAATTATGACAATACCTTGATTCCTTCTTGTGCACATGTCAAGTAGACCTATGTAGGTCTTGGTAATGATAGATCCGTGTTTTGACTTCCAGTAAGTGCTTTAATGCATTTTTTTAGGTTGAATACTAAATTGTTTTTCTTTATTGACTTTCAGAAAGTAGCTGTTTGTAATCCTGTTATGCTTCTCGATGAGATTGACAAGACTGGTTCCGATGTTCGGGGAGATCCGGCCTCAGCTTTACTAGAGGTTCTCGACCCCGAACAGAACAAAACATTTAATGATCAGTATCCTATCATCTCCCGGATCTCTTTGAAATTAAATAATTTGGAATTACTCATACATAAATTTATTATGTGCGGTTATATGCATTTACTGAATTGCTAGACCTAAGATTCATACCATCTATCAAAATGTAAGCAGTCCTGCATATTTTTTAGTTGTTGCCTGTATAATTTTTATGTTCCTATGTTCAAGAGGCAGAATGCTCCAATATAAAGTTAGGATTTACTTCCGGGGATGTTTCAAAACGTAGTCTCCAAATTAAACCTTTGCAATAATAATATTCATAGGCAATACCAACAGTTTCTTTCTTTTTGTCTTTTGTTTTCTTTTTTAAATTCATTCAGTCAAGTAATAAAATCTCAAAATTTAGACATGATGACTAGAGTCTAGATTAATAAATTAAATGAGATTCAAGTCATTATGTATAGTGCCAGGAATGGATAAATTTGTTTAGTTATAACTTTGCAGTACAGTACTCGAGTTTTAAGAGGTCTACGAAATAATTTAGGACATTAATGCTTTTACTTGTACTAACTTTAGTCATTAATCATTCATGATACCCGAAATGCTACCTTAATTAAAGTTTGCAGCTATTTGAATGTTCCATATGACCTTTCGAAGGTCATTTTTGTGGCAACTGCAAATAAAGCACAACCTATTCCTCCACCTCTGCTAGACAGGATGGAAGTCATTGAACTCCCTGGTTATACTCCTGAAGAAAAGCTTAGAATTGCAATGCGACATTTAATTCCAAGAGTATTGGATCAACATGGATTGACTTCTGATTTCCTTCAAATTCCCGAGGTATTAATGTTTATATGCTTATTTACATAATAAGTGAGTCCTTATCTTAATAAAGCAGTTTTTTGAATTTTATATTATTAACTGAAACTTCTGGAATCCTTTCAATTAGGATGGTGCATGAATAAAAGTCACTTGTTATAAAATTAATAAACTCTTCCCGTGTGTATAATTGATATTTACACGGTACACGGTCCAATATCTTCCTTCCTAGACAATTCAAAGGTACATGCTTCGAGGGATCAGTTACCTTCTTAAACATTCTCATTTGATAAACATTATTACTTCTGGCTTGACAGCTGATAACATATCACTGCTGGTATAAACTTCCGAATATTCTGTTTTCTTGTTCCTCATGTCGGGGAACAATTCAGTTGCACTATATCTTATATCTACAAGAAAGGGTGATCTATATATTCTTGTACTATTCTTATAGTAAGACTATTTTGCAAACCAAAATATTAAAAAGATCTGCCTCTTTTTTCACATTCCCTGTTCACTTATTCACCACAGTTTGTTTTTCAAATGACCTGTTTTAAAATTGCAATCATACTTGCTGAGTGAAGCTAATGATGATCACGACATGATAATTCTATGCTTTTGTTTCTCTTTGATACTTTTTTCCCATAATATTTTATTATACACAATCATGAAACACATGAATGGGAGCAAGCGTAGAGAGTATATGATGTACTTTTTTTTGTTTTGCTAAATGTATATATGGTCTACTTATTACTTGGTAATTGTAACTCTTGGCCTAGGAAGTTATTAGCACAACTTTTCGTTTCATTTTGATATAAAGGTGTGAAATATAATTAGTTTACAGATATTCATATATTAGAATTGTGTTTTGATGTGGTAGGTTATGGTGAAACTCATTATTGAAAGATACACAAGAGAAGCTGGTGTTAGGAATCTGGAAAGGAATCTAGCATCTTTAGCTCGTGCAGCTGCAGTAATCGTAGCAGAGCAAGAGCATCTTCTTCCACTTAGCAAAGATGTGCACCAACTTTCGTCTCCTTTGCTAGAAAGTAGACTCGGAGACAGTGCTGAAGTAGAAATGGAAGTAATTCCGATGGGTGACAATCATGAGATGTCAAGCGACTTCAGGGTTAATTCACCATTAATTGTTGATGAGTCCATGCTGGAAAAAGTATTAGGGGTAATTTATTTATCTTCAGTTACAACATCTCTTGTTTAAGATAGTATGTGTGGAATTACTTGCCAGCTGCTGGTTAAGGTGTTTGGAACTAGCTAATATAGAAATACTTGTAGACAGAGAAGAGAGAACAAAAACATATTGGCTGGGTCTTACTGAATGCTCGTCCTCTTCTCAGACCTTCAATTTTTGTATAGATCTATATGTTGTATTCCTGCTACGCTTAGCAGATCTGAGGTTTTTTTCCTACACTTTAATGCAGCCTCCACGCTTTGATGACAAAGAAACTGGAGAGCGGGTTGCAGCACCTGGGATATCAGTTGGACTGGTGTGGACTTCGTTCGGAGGAGAGGTTCAATTTGTGGAAGCTACGTCAATGGTGGGGAAGGGTGATCTGCATCTCACTGGTCAACTTGGTGATGTTATTAAAGAATCGGCGCAGATTGCACTTACTTGGGTAAATATGTTGCATTTTTTATGCCAAGCAGATGCATATAAAAAATTTAGGCTAAATTTTTTTATTATGAGAATGCGATAGTAAGCATCTATTTATAGCTACTTGTAAGCCGTAAGGTACCATATTCTAGACATGACACAGCATTCCCATATATTTCTTGATATTAAGGCATTTTGTTCCGGATGAAGAGAGTACTTAAGTGTGTGTAAAACCATTGTGTGTTTCGGTACAGTGATGGTACTTTTGTATTGTTTATTTTTGATTTTGTGAAGTAAAAATTGTTTCACTGACATATAAGAATATAAGATACTTATTTACTCTATAATATATTTTATGTGTGATTCTATGCATGTTTTATATGTCAGTGTCGTATATATATTTTCTCATTGCAGAATGTATCTGCAGCATCACTCTAATGTTTCAAGCAAAACAGATCAATGACCACAAGATGTAGTGTCCCATGATAATTCAAGTTAACATGAAATTTAGTGTTTCCTAATGTGATTCTTGATTCAGGTAAGGTCAAGGGCCACAGAGCTTAAGTTCGCCTCTGCCAAGGAAACAAATCTACTGGAAGGGCGGGATGTTCACATTCATTTTCCTGCTGGTGCGATACCGAAAGATGGTCCCTCTGCAGGTGTGACCCTCGTAACAGCCCTGGTATCACTGTTTAGTCATACGAGAGTAAGATCAGATACGGCGATGACAGGGGAAATGACACTGCGAGGTCTAGTATTACCAGTTGGCGGTGTTAAGGACAAGGTGCGTATTCTGTATGTTACTGTATACTTCTTATTAACCTTTAGTGGTTGCTCGTAATAGATGGTATATACATCGCATCGCTAGGTTCTAGGAATATCTTGCAAGAAGAAAAATTATGGCTATCTCTTACGTCCAGAATTAAGAAAATATAATAAAATGTTGAAATAATATTAGGAAAAAATGTTGGGTGATTATGTGATTACGTATTGATAAAGTGAATTATATTAACTGTATGTACTTGCACAGGTTTTGGCAGCACATCGTTATGGTATAAAGAGAGTTCTCCTTCCAGAGCGGAACTTGAAGGATCTGGTTGATGTACCATCAGCTGTTTTGGCCAGTATGGAGGTAATAAATAAAAATAAAATTATTGATTCCTATCACGGGCTTAGGTGTTTAACTGCTTTTCTGTGTGGAGTTAAAACTGTATTCTCAATCTCAGGTTCTTATTCCTATTTAGACCAAACATTTGAAGTCCCTCGAACATCTTTTGTGCACAGACTCCAGAAATGTCCTGGATTAGTTGTAAGAATACATTAATCTTCCAACTTAATAAAAATGGTCAAAATTTCATTCACACGGTTCCTTCTAATTAACTAGTGGGTGGAAGCCGCGAGGTCTGGTAACAATTTTGTGCATGAACTTTTATAAAACTTCAAATGTTGTAAACTTCAAATCTTGTGCATGAATTTTTATACAACTTTATATGTTAACATGTATGGCCAATCCTGTCGTGCTGAACAAGTATATATGAAAAATCATCCAGGCTTATATTGAAAGAGAACTTTCTATATGAGTATTATAATTCTTTTACATATGTGCTTCCATTGAGCAGGACTTTGTTTATTATATTTTTCTCACAGATATTGCCAGCCAAGCGAATGGAAGACGTACTGGAGCATGCATTTGAAGGTGGATGCCCTTGGAGACGAAGCTCAAGGTTATGATAACACTGGCCTGATTGTCCAGCAAACCTCAAGCTGCTTCATTTAGCTCGGTTTGCTATTGGGAAATAAGATTCTGGCCATTTGGTGACTGAAGCGGCATCTGCAGGAGCAGCTGAACTTCTAACACTTGACTAATCACACTGGCAACTCACAAGTCTCTATGAAGTATATGCATTGTATGTATCATCTTTTATATTTGCAATAAGATGCATAAACCACAAGCAGCTTGCTTGATTCGTTGCCCTCCCCCTTGTCAGAGAAATTGACTGTGCATAAAATTAGTTTAAGTAACCACTTTTTAAAAATGGAACTTTCAGCGGTGTATAGAAATCTGATTACAAATGAATTTCTGTGAGAGTCATGTATTTTTCTTTATATATTTTCCTAGTATCATGTTGCATTTGTATCAATAAGCCCTGTACTGATTTTTTCGTCACTCCTTTCACTCGTACAGTTAGATCTTTAAAATCGAATCGATAAGAATAGTTAAATATAATACTAAGAGCTATTCTATACACAGGCCTACGAAATCAAAAACGTATTAAAATTAAATATTTATAAAAGTTTTTCTACACAAAAGTTCAATGTTCGATTCTTGTAGACAACATACTTACATTAAATATTTGTAATATTTCTTTTTGTGTTTTTAAGATATAAATAAAGGTGAAATCCAATTTTTAAAAATTATTAAAAAGTTAAAAAAATTAAAACTAAAACAAATATTTAAATTTAAATAACAATAAATTAAAACATTAAAAATTTAATAATAACAAAACTTTCAAATTACCCTTTGCATGGGTTATAAGCTCATTCAGTTTTAAAATAGATTATTATTTAATATCAAGCGTTGAGTTGGAAACGGATTGTCTCACAGTGGTTCAAGCGTTGCGGTGCTCAAGTGTTCAACTGTCTTATCTCGGTAGGGTATTATCTCGGTAGGGTAGTAGATGATTGCTTAGCAATGTTTTCTCAGTTAAAAGAACGTAATATTACGTTATGTTTTGTAAAACAGTCTGCGAACAAGATGGCTCATTTCATTGCGAGACACTCTAGTTCCATAGATGGATCGTATTCGGAGGAGTGAAGATATTCACTCTGATTTTCTTCATGTACTGGCTGATGATTTAAAGTATTAATAAAAATTCCTTTTGTGTCAAAAAAAAATAATATCAAAATCAATACAAACTCGAGACATAACTTCATATACTAATGTTATGATATTTATTTCACCAATTTAAATTTGTTTAATATTACCTTCCATATATTTACACAGTATAAATTTTGCATAAATGCGCGAAAAGATATCAGAATCCTGCTAATACTTCAATTTTGACTTCAAAGCAAAAACCACACAACATATTTCAGTTTTTATTATTCAGATACTCAGTTTCTTCAGCGTCTTCTGATTTATTTCGTTTGAATCGGGTAAAAATATGTACACACGCATTCACAATCTGGATGCTGCAGACCCTGTAAAGACTCAAGTGCATATCCTTTTTTTTAATGCTAAATTAAAGTGCATATCATGTGTTCAAATGTATAAATGGTACGGCGAAACAACTTACAGATGATGCACGAATAGTAACTTCAACCCAAAAAGCATAAAATTTGCATTGAAGACATAGGTCAAAGAGCAAGTTCTATTACTACAAAGTACAAACATAATTTTCCCAGGCAAAATATTGATTTTATGCCAATCGGGAAAGAAGGTAACTGATCTTAGCCCCACACACACACACACACATATATATATAACCACCTTGGAGGCAAATATTTTAGGTTCACACCTTAATCATGGTATATAAGTCAACTTTTTGTCAACGCCAAAAAATATCCTAAACATTCAGTATAGTCTGGAACCTAATTTTGTTCACACCGATATGATGCTTACCCTAGACAAACCCAGTCAAATGCACAATATAGGCCTGTTAATATCACAAAAATATGTTCATCATCGTCACTTTGTAGAGTATACATGTCAGGCCAGAAGGAACAGATGATCTCCCCTGTGCAGAAAAAAACAGTTACCTGTTTCTGAACAGTAATAAGTTCCCTTGTTAATCAGGGATCAGCTCCGCTTTTTCGATAGCCAAACCCTTTTTAAAAAAGCCATGACATGTAATGCTTTTCGCAATCAAACAACTCCCGCTTCCATCCAAAAGTTTAAATTTCAACAAGAAACTGGGTTATCCTCTTCCTCAGCCCTTAATGTTCCCATCCATTTTTTCAGATGTTCCTGTCCTGGGGTCAATCTATCTGATTCCTGCAATTCAGAATGACTAGCCAAGGGCCACTCTTTCAACCCGAACTCAATTATTCGTGGACCACGACAGCATCTTATGGCAGGCAGAATAATTGACCACACATGGCGTAACAATTCATGTTTCCGAGGCAAAGACTAACCCCAAGAACTCAACTACTATAATGGAGTTTCTGATTTTGGGACCCTTGTCCCGGTTGGGCTTGTTGCTGTTGTGGAGCTTGCATGCTATGCGGCTGAGTATTGTAGTTGGTGAAAGGCTGGGAATAGAGAGGATTCAACAGTGCCTATCAATAAAACATTAACAAAAAAAGGCTCATTATAAAGAACCAGAGTCGAGGAAACCAACACCAAATGACAAGACAATGAGTATGCAGACCTTTTCGTTTTATCACAAAATGTCAAGCTCCTATATAGAACATGCTAAATGCTCCTAGTCTCATGTTAAATAGGTGCTAGATGGTGCATCCATGTGAGTCACTTGTCAACATGTACTACCAACTTAATTTTTTTTTATAACATCATTAGATAAGTAGTCAACAGACAGCTTAGTCGAAAAACCTGAGACTGGACTTGACTAACATTGCCCACGCTAAAGTGGCTCTGTGAAGCATCTTCTTGTGAAGGATCATTGAATCCAGCCTGCGTAAAGAGGCCTTGTGAACCATGGGCCAAGTAGTCCTATGAAAAACAATTTACAGAATAAATATTAGTTCATACTCATCTGAGACAGATTGTTTCTGAAATTACAGACTCGAAGTATTGTAGAAATTCATTAGATCCATTTGGTGTTTCTCCCTTCAGTCATACTAATCCTCAGTAAACATGAATTTCAAACAAAGATGATAAATTGTAGCCAACGTGCCTAACTGAAATGACCAACCTGAGACATAAACTCGTTGCCTGAACCGAAGCGAGAATAGCCTGCTTGAGAATTCTGATTCAGAAAGCTACTTGGGAACCCTCCTTGTGCTCCCTGTGTTACATAATCAACAGTATATCCACTTTGAGAAGCCTGAAAGCAATGAATATAAAATGTTAAAAGGGGTGCGTATATATAGGTGATAAAGACCGAAATACTAAATACAACATATTTTTGTACCAACCTGAGTGGAGAAATCACCAACATTATACGGAACATGTGAACCCTGGCTTTTAAAATCTTCTCCCAAGATATCCTGATAAACAATCTTTGATATAAGATTTGGAATAAATTTAATAAGGAAGTGTTACCTTCACAAAGTTCTATTACCTGAGACATGCCAGCAATAGAGAACCCATCCCGAAAAGATTGGTTTGGTTGAACAGCCATCTATTCGAAAGAAAAATCCACCGAAATGTATAACGACTTATGAAGAGAAAAATGTAGGCAGAGAGAGAAAAAGCATTGTGAAGTAAATGTTGGGTGTCATGACAGAAATATAAACAATTACATTAGAAACATAACCAGGCTGCGACAATGGACCACCAGGAGATGGCTGGCTACTTGGACCCTCCAGAGTAGAATAATTAAAATTAGACCCAACACTCCCAACTGCTTGCTGAGAGCCTTGCTGGTGCGGAAGATGATTGCCTATGGGAGCACCAGCATTGCCACGTCCAGCACCAAAACCTCGACTTCCCTGCGGAGGAAGATGAGGAACAGCTCCAACAGGTCCATGTACAGCACCGCGAGCAGGAATAGCATATGGCTGCGGAGGACCCCCATGATAAGGTGTAATTGGACCACGAGGCATGGGATAACCAGCAGGATGCAGACCAGGTTTATGCGTACCATTAGGTGGGCCAGGAGGCATGAAAGAACCTGCAACTCGTAATATTTTGTTCACAACAAAGAAAGCTTATCATGCTATGCTGTACTACCACAGGATCTTGCACTATATACTCATCATATCAGACCAAGTGGAGTTAAAATTCGAAGATAACATGAAATACTAATTATATAAACCTAACATACCCCTAGAACGGCCACTTCTCCTATCAGCATCTGCAGTTGAAGATGCAGACCCAAAATTATCATTAGGCACCATTCCAGGTCCACCACCAAAGAAAAGTCTCCGATCATTGTAAATCTGCGAAATGAACCATAGTGCCAGCATATTGCGATTTAGAAGAGTAAACAACTTCATACCAAGCATTTATATTTACACACGAACTTTACCTTTTTAGGCTTTTGAAACTGCACCATGCTCTGCTTCAAATTATTTAAGGGTCCTTCCACCAAACACTCATGTTCCTGATAAATAAAGATAAATAGAGGACCAAGTTAGTGGCATTCAAACAGATACATAAAAATTGAAACACCTGAGGAGACTGGAAGAATCAAATGCAAGCACAAGTTTTGGCATCAACATCATATATCTACAATCTGGCGTCCAAAAGCGTGAGTAAGATGAAAGGGTTATATACACTACTACAATTTCGGACAAAAAAGACCACAATTTGGCACATGGCTGCAGTCTGCACAATCTTTAACTATATTCGAGTGGAACCAGCATATTACAATATATCTACATTACATATTCCCAACCAACATAGATACAAGATCTGAACTAGACACAATCCAACCATGCATATAAAATATTCAGAAGGAGCAAGTACGAAAGAACAAGAGGCAAGATAGGACCTTATAATGGGTCAGCAAGCCATTCCACAGTGGTTGTTTGCTAAGAACTTTTGGATTACCCAGGATGACAATGCCATAACGGGCACGAGTGAGAGCAACATTAAGCCTCCGTGGATCATTAAGAAATCCAATACCCTGAATGAAAGTCAGCAAAAACTACCTTAAACGCGCAAAGTTACATTATAGATAAGGGTAAAATCACAAAGTTAAATCCATATCCATAAAATTCTCGGTGGTAGTTAAAAACCCAAGATGAGCATAAATCAGGGGTTATCAAAGTAGAATCAAATATATTGCAACATATTTGAAGAGCTTCAAAATGGTATAGGGCCTATGGACTCGATATTTTAACCGTTAATAACTATAACTTACACCAGAACATTCAGAAAAAAGGTACAAGAGAATATACTTCTGATGAAACCTTTCAAGAAACCCCTCAACAATTAGCATCCTAAATAATGATAATTACTGCTAATTTACACAAAACCAAGTCACTACAACAAACAAAGATGCTAGAGATGCTAGAATCTATTTTCAAAAGGGAACACAAGTATATCAACGAACCTGATGTTCATTACTTCTCACACACGACAATATAATATAATCCTTCTCCCTCCCTTGGAAAGAATCTACACTAGCCACCTGTTAAAGTTCAATGTTAATGCTCCATGCTTGGGAAATTATAAATTGCATCTAACAGCATGATGAGAGGAGAATCCAAAAAGAACCTCAATTTCTTTGTAGAGTTGCTGTCTTAAAGCACCATTCCTTGACATGTAGTTGACAATGTATGCACGCTGGCCTTCATATGGTGTTATCACCCCTATCTGTAAATTTGTTTATTCATAATAAACAATTTAGTCAAGTCTCGTCAACATAAAGAAAAGATGCAAAGGGTATGACAAAAACACCTGACTAGGAATCACGCCACTCTTCAAAAAAGTAGTTACAATTTTTTCCACATTTGCAGCTTCTGTCCTGTTTAGATAGGATGTCCCGCTAGCGCTTATCTCCTCTTGTCCCATCTTCAAATATACAACATTAGAATTTCAATACAACAGTGACAAAAGAGAAAGTAAAACCAGTCAACACATAGCTGCATCTCCCAAGTTCAAAATGACAATTTTGATAATCAAATATTCTCGATGATCCATACATCTACAGTGTTGACCCTCATAAAAGATAAACAGCTTATGTACACCTCTAAATTCTAAAAAACTTTTCTAAGTTAGACCATCAAACAATTAGGAGGAAAACTACTTAAAATTTAAAAACATGAAGGACTTCAAAGTACCTGCACGTAAAAGAACATTGGTCGATTTGGCACAGGCCAAGGAAAATCAATGCCTGTCGACTGCCTTTCATTTATTGTAACTCCATTCTGGAGTGTACCTTCATAGAAGCTATTAGAGGGGAATTCAGAAAGGGATGGATGCATCCGATATTGAACCTGTTCAAGATCGAACAAAAAATTTATTTGTGGTTTGTCACTAATTAACCCCATCTAAAAGTAACCATAACTAATTACAATGCACCTGACTCCGAAAAACCAGAAACATTTCAATATACACTAAATCTACCTAGCCAGCACAATTAAAGAAAGCAGTAGAAAAAAAATTATAACCTGTAATCTGATTGGTTTCACACCTAGTAGCACCAGTCGCTCAAACAAAGACTGTGCTAGTCCAGCACGAGCTGCTTTCTTGCACATGATGACAGGACCAAGTTGGCAATGATCACCAACAAGAACAACCTAATGAAAAAAAATATGGCAAAGAAGCAATGAAAGATAGACATAAAAGGTCACTCGTTTAGTAAATATATAACAAAAAAATTCAGCAACTTACCTGCTTAACTCCGAGAACCAATGGAATCAGACACTCTGGCTCAGTTGATTGAGTTGATTCATCAATGAGGACCTGCATAAGGTACAACAGAATTTCAGCTACAAGAACAAAAAAATTATATATGGAAATTACACATCAATACAAGCATGACTAATACCTGCCGGAATCGGAAATTTGCCAATCGAGGATCTCCAGCACCAACACAGGTACAGCATATAACATCAGCACTTTGAGAAATTTCTCTCTCCGTTGCTCGCTTCAGAGCTTTGTATTTTTTCTCATCACTACTGGACAGCTCTCCTGTAGGAGAGAAAAAGTATCAGGGTTTGCAATTGGAGCATTTATATTCAAAAGAATGTCACAATAGTTAGAGTTAATAGCACTTTGCATCCCCCAACTTTACTCCAATTTCAATTATGTATATGTAGTTTCATAAATTGCACTTTGCATCCCCAAACTTTAAAATATAAGTCGAATAACACCCATTATACGTTTTCTATCAAAAATAATATTGTTTTTAACGAATATATTGACAAATGTGATATAAAATTATTACAGTGATGATATAAATTTTAGATTTTAAACATGTAACTAATTTTAAATCATAATTTAATATTATTTTATGACCATTAATCAATTATAATTTGTTTATAAAAATATGAACTAATATGTTTTCATTAAATAAAGTTTTGACTGCTATGATACGTATAAAATCATTAAAATATATTTGTACCATCTTAAAATACAAATTATATAATCGTTGCATAATTTGATATCGCATTTGTCAATACATTCGTTAAAGAAATATTATTTTTGATAGAAAACGTATAAGGGGTTGTGATTCGATCTATGATTTAAAGTTCGAGATGCAAACAATAATATTAAATTATGATTTAAAATTTTTAAAAGTGTAAAATTAGTTACATTTTTAAAATCTAAAATTTATATCATTAGTGCAATAATTTATATCGCATTTATCAATATATTCGTTAAAAACAATATTATTTTTTAATAAAAACGTATAAGGGGTTGTGATTCGACTTATATTTTAAAGTTTGGGGATGCAAAGTGCAATATATGAAACTACATATACATAATTGAAATTGGAGTAAAGTTGGGGGATGCAAAGTGCAATTAACTCCAATAGTTAATATATAATAAATAAATATCATTAAACAAATAGACTATTTCTTAGCAGATTCCTTTTCAGATATTGGTTTAACATATCTAAATCTCGCACATGTTAGAATATGTATCTCAAATTAAAAAATATCCTCAAAACTATAATATTATTATAATATTAATTTGCATGTATTTTTACAAAAATCAATTTTTATCAGTCAAAGTCGTCAATTCCAATACGCAATACGTCACTATGTATTCACAGATTCTTTGCATTATTAGGCCCCAATGTATTCTTTTTGCCCATCCCCCCCCCCCCCCCACCACCCCAAATTTCCTGATTTCCAAAAAAGAAAAGATAAAGAAGAATAATAATAATGGTCCGATAAACAAAATGTTGTAGTTGGCGCTTTTGAAAGGGAAAACCCTTCTTTGCATGATATACTAGAGCTTGTTGTAACAAAATTTGTTAGCAAGACTTAAACACTCAAACAGATAGATAGTGAACTCTATTTACACACGTCATCGGGTAACACGGGTTCAGAAAGTTATAAGCATATAAAGATTTTCACCTCATATTTAATGACCTTACCTTGTTCATCTTTCAACTGCTGTAACTTGTGAAGTTCACTCTTTTCAGAAGTATCAAGATGTCTGACCTGCAGTAGAACTATATTCAGAGACAAAAATCAAGTAATAAAGTACTAACTGCATCTTATGCTATGATTGAATCAGCTACCACAAACACACACCTGATAATGCAGAGTTAAATGCTCAACCGGAGAACTTACAGCTTCCCGTGATTTTGCACAGAGCCTAACAACCTAGTATAAGAACATTCTCAAGAAGTGAAACGAAGGTCCAGTATATTGGAACTATGGAAAGTACGCAACACTTGTTATGTACAATAGAAGAGGCAACCATTGCATTCCACAGAAAGACAATAATAAATACTAGGCCGGCCAGGTTAAGTCAGTTGCAGCTGACTGCAGGAAGAAAGAAAATATACTTAGTTAATCGATACAATAGCAGTATTTCTTACCTTTAAGCCAGTGGCACTTATCTTCTCTGCCAGTTGGTCCACAGCTACATTACTGGGAGCACAAACTAAAACCTGTCAAGGAAGACAACTTCCACACTATAAAACACGATATCACACAACATGTTGATTAGTAGATAGATAAATATTATAAGACTGACACAAGATTACCTGCCCCTGTCCTTGTTTAGCCATATGATATACAATCGCTGCAGAAGTGACAGTTTTCCCTGTGCCAGGTGGACCCTGAATCAAACTTATTGGCTTCTGAAGTACACTCTTTACAGCAAAGACCTACAAAAGCACCACTCAGGACCTAAGAATGATCAAACATAATAATTGCAAGCAAGAAAAAACACGAGGCCAGACAGTCACTCAGGTCAGATGAATGATTTAAGTTTTTTATAAAAAAAATAAATAAATAGGCAGCAGTTCATTAATGTTAGTGCTATGAAATTAGCACTTCGTGATATAGTCGAAGTCAAACAAGGTTGACTACTGTTATTTTAGCAGACTATAAAACTACATAAAAAACTTAAAGTTGTAAGAAGTTCTACAAATATTATGCAACTCATAAATTCTATATAGTATGAAACGAAATTAGCACTTTTTGATATAGTCGAAGTCAAACAAGGTTTACTACTGTTATTTTAGCAGACTATAAAACTACATAAAAAACTTAAAGTTGTAAGTTCTACAAATATTATACAACTCATAGATTCTATATAGTATGAAATATATCAATAAACTACACAGAGGACAAGGAATCCATATGTTGCAAGAGATGGTTGGAGTATCAACCATAAGCAGGTTTGATGATTCTAAATTTTAATTATTGAGCTTACTTGAGAAGCATTAAGCTCAGGAAGTCCGGGTGCGCCAAAACGACGAGGCAAGGCATTACGAACCATTTGAACCTCAACTTCATGGCCCAACAAATGATGATAAATGTACCTAATGGAGGTCAAAAGATAAGGAGATCAGAACTATTCTTCCAATGTATGTGAAAGGAAGAGCGAAGTAGCAGACCCACCCGCTAACACTTGTTTCATCCACAGCGAAAGTTTTCATTGCGCCCTGCATCCGATCAAAACTTGTGCTCTTCCAAACAAAATCAACACTAAACCCATGGTTCACATCGACAGGAACTCCCTGCAAACAAAACAATAATTAAATTGCCAAACCAAAAGAAGAGCATAAAAACATATACAATAACTACACTACCTGACTGGCGCGGAGTTCAAGAGCTACTTCCTCTTGTGCTGTCAACTTTACCTGTTGAAAATAAAGCGAACACAAAACAGCGAGTACTTTAAATTATAGATGAGGTTTATTAAGACGATTCTTGCAGGAAATATCATTACTACACAACTTATCAATGGGTTGTCTTAAACAATCCTTGAAATTCGCAGTGTCATATCTAGACAGCCAGAAAATTATATCGGATCTAGCTAACAAGCAATTGAGTCCAAATAAAAACCTACCACATGACCCACTGACTGCCAAGCTGGATGAGCTGCATCACCTGAATAACGCAGTCGTAACTCATCCCCAGGAACAAGGCGCAATTCATTATCTTCCTACAAACGAAATGACGAGGAAAGATCAGAACAAAGGGGGGACTTATTGAAAAAAAGCATTAAATTGATACATTTAAAGCTAGCGATCTGAACTGAAAAGGTATCTGGCAGTGGCACTAAAGGTATAAATTTTAATCAAAGCCAAACATTTACCTTCGGAAACACGAAGTACGCTATACGTTTCTTGTTTAAACCAATATCCCACCGTATAGTAAGATTGTCTTTGCTTTGAGACTCTTTCATCATCTACAAAACAAAATAAAATCAGCTTCCAAAGCAAAAACACGATTCTTTGCTGATAAGCGTAGATGTCAAAGAATGATATGCGGCAAATAATAGCTAGAAACCATCAACTTGTTACTTGGATAATTTTACAATAATACTAGCAGATCAAAACCTGGACGAAAACCACAAGGACACATTAAAATACACAAGAAAGTGTGACATACTTTATCATAATCAGCTTCTAGCTTGATAAGTGGCGCAAACACATTTTGATACTGCAAAAAGGAAGCACCTTCAAGTCGTCAGCAAAAACTTTACATGCGAGGTAAAGACTGCAACCGCTAATCAACAATTTATAATTTTCATTCTTCAAAACCAACAATTAGCAAGCCCAATAAAGCAACTAATGAGAGCTGTGAGCACATGCACCTGATATGCATCCTCATACTTCAAAACAACAGGTTGTGGTTCATCATCCACACCAGGCTTCTCGAGATCTTCAAGAGTAGCATCAGGATTTGACTTCCAAAGTTCTTCTACCTTATTAATCTGTTGAGCACTTATCTGCCGTGCTCTTAATTGCTCCTGTTCGGAGGGGACCTGGAAATTTTATCTCAGAACCGGTCAATCATAGAGGTAAGATTTATAGCTTTAAAAAAGCATATATGCAAGCAACACACACACACACACACCAACCTTGACAAGCCACTGCAGGAAACATCGGTCATCAATAAGGGGACACCATTGACTCAGGTCCCAATTCATGTCCTTCAATGCATTAACATTGAGACAAGGCTCCCTGCAGAGAAGAACAACAACGCTTTCTGCCTTGGCAGAAATGAACCCAAGAAGAAACACGTTTCGACATCCACAATTGTAACACTCTAAAATAGTTTCTCCCAAGGGACTGTCTTTATGAAGACAAACTTCTTTATGTTTCGCCCGCACCTAGAAAAAACAAGATAACATATCAAGAGTCAAGACACTAGGGCTCTGACAGTGTACTATAATGCTAGAACAAATTGGATAGAATAACTTGGCTAAACATAGTCGTCCTACGTCATTTTACACGGTGAAATTTTAAAAACTGAATTTACCGACTACAGATTCTAATGAGGCCAAGTCCTAAAACACTATTATTTCATAACAAACTAATCCTTGAGATTTTACACTCGATTCAATAATATTACAGAAAGATGACAGTGAAAACCCATATCTAGTTTCCATGCAAACAACTTAAGTTGAGTAAATGAAGACACAAGATAACGAAACATTGAGTAACTATGGTACATTATTGACAGAATCTATTAATAAGAATTACCTAAATACCATTATAATAAAGGAAAGAATAATTTGTCTAACATATGCAAATATACAACTATGAGTCAGAGTTAGTAAATGAGTAAAGCGCAGCAAAGCACAAAGGGCCTCTTGGAGGCTTTTTCAAAACAAATCGCGCTATATAATTAATGTACATATATATAAAAACATGTGTAAACACTTGACATTCTAATTAATAATTACAAACTCAAGTGTAAACTAAATTGTTCAAGAAAGAAATAGGTCCAAGTTTCATCATATGAAAAAAGGTAACAAAACTATATTTGTGCACCAACACCATTTTTGTCGTTAAAGTTATCTTTGAATCTTCATTATAGTTGGAGGCGAGATGCTTATTCTCCAAAAATTCAGTATCCTCTTCATTCTCATGTTAAACATCCATATTCTTCCACGTTTAATCTCCTTGTGTTGCAGATGACTCTTGATTCAGACCTTGATCTAAATTGTACTATAATAGTTATCCAACACGATAAGCACTATGATCAAGCCCAATAAGTCAAATATATGGCCCAACGTTTAAAGATCTTGTTCAAATCTGGGCAAAATTATCATTCTCAAATATACAACTAGTCTATCCAACATGATAAAATTACCCCAAGCCATAAAAAGAAATTCCAGACTCAACAGCGTTTCGGGACCTTGTTCTCGCACTAAAACAGTAATGTGAAGACATCTGTTGATAGTCATAGTGTTTGAATATTTTAAAGTCGCTAGAACTACTTTTCAATTCAATTGGTTATATCATTTTGGATATATATCAACATGTTCAAAGAGGGTGAAAAGACCAATTTATTTGCAGTTACATATGTAATCAAGAAATTAAAAACTATTTTGATTTTATTTATATTGATATTTAGGAAAAGAATGTACTGTAAATTATCATAAAGCTGTGAAGCTCGGACTGTACATATAACCGTACCGTACACGTAACCTGGATTTGATTTGTTGGTTGGAAATCAGACAATTCTACGTGCAGGAGAAATCATAGTTTGCAGAGGAGATTAAGATCCATATGAGATTGCACACATATTACAATATAGATTATCAAAAAAAGAGAAGGAACAAGGATAATGGGCAGAAAAAAGGAAGGAGGACAATGCACACAAAAAAAGAGAAAGAAATTAGATTTTTGTGAAGAAAAAAATGTAAAGTTCGGAAAAAAAAAAGCATATTTGAGCAGCCCAAATATAGATGTATAATTAAGTGGCCAGTTACAAAATATTTTGGACTGTTTAGTATCCACGTTCATTTACTTAAACATTTATTAGAGATTAATAATGTACAGGTGATCCCTAAACATCTTTATACACAGTATAGTTAAAATAAAAAAGTTAGAAGTTGGGTAATATAAAAATTTTAGTACACTAGCTAAATATTTACATAAAGTTTACAAATTTTCTTAGATTTAGACTTAAAATCTATTAACATAAATTAATTAATTTAATTATATACCAAAATTGCAGGGTCTCCAAATGAGTATCATCACCGAATCTTTGATTTTGAAGTTCCAAAAATTCGACACCCTGATCCATGTCCGTGTCGGATCCTTCCAAAAGAGTCCAAGCATCATAGTCATAAAGTTCAACTATAATAGATAAAATAGACTATTAGGAATATTCTAAGTTATAGTAGAGGAATATTCTAACTTTTGACCGTAGGATAACAAAATATTTTCTTTCTTTATTTTTTAGTGTTACTTTTTGTTATGTTATAATATAAAGTCCTCATCTTATATATGGAAATGTAGTATTTGATTACTGGAAGACTACCAATAATGGAATTCAGATTGCTCTCTTTGTTATGGGTTGAGATGCAAATAAATTCCCCTCATACTATGATTAATTAACTCAAACTTGTCTTTTATATTTTTCATTGGGTCTTGCATTAAAGTAGTATAAAGGGCTTAAATTTTCTAAATGAATTTCTTAAGTTTTGGAAGAGATACAGTTTTCCAAAAAAAAGAAAATTCATATTGGGAATAAGTGTTCATCATAGAGTGTTCACCCCCAATTTTTTTGTGGAGGCTCGAGAATTTTAATGCAATCGCCACAGCTTTCATACCGAACTTAATAGTTCTCTTGTTCTGGTAGTCAAATCTGGTGGTGCTCAAGTGCCAACACAACTATACAGACAGTAAATTACATGGTCTCACTCTCACCATGTCCTGTTTGTAAAAGGAAACCAAATTGCTGAGCATCTTCAAGGGCAGAGGCGTAATAAAGTGCATATGAACAACGAGACTGACATCAGCATTGTGGAACACATCGATATGTTGCAAAGTGCTACCCTATCCACATATTCTCTTCTTCTCTCCATTTTGCTTCTATAATGGAGTTAAAAGTTTAATTTCTTCAAGTTCTACACTTCTACTATAGATCATTACTTCCACTGTGTAATTACTTTACTACTCATCGATGAGTTTTTTTCCCAAATGGAAAGAGAATGAAACCAGCAAGAAACTAATATATTCATTAGTGTAATACCACTATTTAGGAATATAGTTAATCTATCTATTTTATTAAATAGATAGATTATTAGAGCATGTCCAATGCAATAAGTAATATAGGATATTATATCTATATTATGGCACCACATAACGAAAACACCACTCAACACCACTGCTGTGCGATACAATGCTAATATAAAATAGCAAAATGCTATACTTGGTGCTAAATATACTAATATAGAACTAAGTCCAGATATTGGTATAATTGCCACATAAGCAAGCAAGTGTAAAAGACAAGAAAATGAAATACTAAAAGCTAGAAATCATTTTGTCATACATAAACAAATTGCAAATAAGTTAAACTTAGAGATATTTAGTTATATTTTAGAACCATGCATTGGACCAAGTTCTATTGTAACACCAAAAATCGCTTTTTAGTGTTATAATCTAGAAATAGTGATGGGGAACAAAAGTGAAGAACTTATATATGCTATTTATTAGTGTGTATATATTAAGTACATGGATAAATATCAATATGTTTTACATGCGGGATTAGAAGTTTACTAAATATGTAATAGGTTATTTTTAATAACCCCAACTGTTAATGGGCATTAGTCCATTAGGTTAGCACTAGGTTTTATCTTCTAAATAAGTGATGTAATACCCCAAATACTATAAAAGGCTTGATAATTGGAACATTACAAAAATATTGAATAATTTTGTTGGATCTCTTTCATGCATTACAATCCTAGTTTTTCTCCCTTCAACAATTGGAAACTCTTGGGGTAGTGATTCTTCGGCAGTTGAATTACCCAGTTTATTATATCCTTGTTTTTATCAAATATTCATCACTTCCTACAAGTTATCCTGAGTATGTAATTTGGCATTAGCATCCTGCTCTCAGGAATGTTTTAGGTTATGGGGTAATTGGACAATAACAAAATTTGTTTCCTTCTTATTTGTTTATCATGATGTTAATTGTTGGTTAAGTTTAGGTTTCTACTCCAATAAAAAGAGAGATATTATTTAAATACTCGAAGATTTGAAATATTGAAATTAAGATTGTACTCTTGTTATGGTTTGCAATCCAAAAAAATATTATCTTCCTCGGTTCAAAAAATCATGAAGGTCGAGGGTCGAGTCCTCGAGCTAGTGGATTTTGGTTTAACTTATTAGTCCACCCAACTCTTGTCCTTTTTTATTGTTTTCTTTCTTTCACTTTTCACATGATGCACACGGTTACCCCGTACTTGTCAATCCTTTTATCCAATATCAAGTGGCATTAAGAGCAAAATTCTTAATAATACTTTAAAATATTGGGCTTGAAAAACATGTCTTTTGCATAGGGCTTTTGCACCTTTATTGGATGACTTCATTCATATATCCTTGAACTACCCAATTACTAGGCCGCAACTGAATCTTAGATATGATATGAGGAGGAATTAAAGAAGCCATATCACTACTTGTATGTATATGAATAGATCAAGATCAACAAAGCAATTTGCTTATTCAATAATCGAAGAACCGAGCTCACAACACCTACATGTTGCAACTACAATTATTATTAAGTAAGATTCAAAGATCGCACACAAGTAAGCGGCAATGATTTCAAGTCACTTGTGGACTTCCCAACAATCCACATTGACTTTAATACTATCATTTATATCATAATAAACGCATACATGTACATAAATATGTAAATAGAAATAGAAAAAAAAAAATGTCACATATAATAGTTCATTTATTAGGTTTTATGTGACGTTCAAGAAAATAGATTAATGTCTATACATATTTGGTAAAACTCATTGGTGGCTGTAACAAAACTTATAACTTAAACAAAAATATAAATAAAACAGTTACACGGGGCTCTACTAGGTCCGTCCAGATATTAATATGGTGTTAAAGCTTGGATGTCATTTTTAATCTAATACACATGTATGAACAAAATTCTATAATTAGTCTGTGCTTCTTTAAAGCCGAGTAAGTCAAGGAAAATGCAAAGTACTCGGATAGTCTATCTCTTCAAAATACAGAATCAAAACGCAAAATACTAACCAGATGATTAACAATATGCGACCCGGAAGTACTCCCTCTGGAATTACAAAACCACTTACGACACGAAGGCACATTACACCTAACAACACACGCAGGATTCTGCACTCCACAATACCGACACGCGTGTTCCGTAAAATCACCTTTACCAAACTCATAACTATCATCATCACCAGTCTCTTCGAAAGTCAGTCCACTCATTCCAGCCGCAATCGCATCAACCGCAGCCTGATTACTACTACCTCCTCCTCCTCTACTCTTGCCGGAACCGGGAGAAGCGTCGGAGTGGTGATCGGATAAATTAGGTTCGGCGAGAGAATCCGAAGGTGTGGGCCATGCGGAGGAGCGAATTGGTTGAGAGAGTTGGTGAAAATCGGGGTAATCGAAGTCGTCGTCGGCGTGAGTGTTGAACTCGAGGAAAGTGTAGGCGTCGTTGCCGGTGTCGGGCTGAGATGCGGTGTCGTAGAGATGGTTTGATTGAGAGTCCATTTTGATTAATTAGGGTTAGGGTTTGGTTTTGGGGATAAATGGCATGAGGATTGTAAGGGGGATGGTGTTACGTATAAATGTGTGTATATGTGAGTGTTTTAGCCTTTAGGGGGTGTATTTTAGAAGAGGGGGGTTGTCACGTGGCATCAGCGTGCAATTTTTAAAACATAAGGTTTTTATTTAGTTTTAATAGTACATGAAATGAAGAACTGTGTGTCTGTATCACATAATTAAATTATATTTATTGTGACTCAGAACAGAAGTACATTTTTTTTATGTTTGCATGACTAAACTTTTTAATTATAGTAACCAACATGTTAAATAATTAAATTGTATTTGATATGTATTTGTATAATTAAATTATGTAATAGTGACACAAAATAAAGGTGTAAGGTGCTATGAGGAGTGATAAAATCTGAAATATACAAATATGATAGAAGATTATTTTTTTTACCATTACTTTATCTAAAAATATATAAATTTGTCTCCACAATATAAGAAATAATCAAGATGTTTCTTCAAAAATTATAAGCTGCATATATATAAAATAATTATGGACATGTTATTGGTTACTAATCATAAATGTATTATTGACAAAAGCTACTGAAATACAGGGTTTGACCAACTATTCTTAAGATAGCAGAGTCGCTAACTACTGAAATACAGGGTTTGGCCAACTATTCTTAAGATAGCAGAGTCGCTAACAAATTGTCAAACATTATTTGCCCAAATGTCCATGCATTAATAAATACCAGTACTTTGCTCGTGCTTCGCATACGGAATGATATTTGTTTTAATTTAATATTTGTTATTTATTTATTGAATTTCTAATTTTATATCTTGACTTTATATAAGTGATTTGTTATATTATATTTATATTATGACATTTATCATGACATTGACATACTAACAATATTACACGTTCGTGCAATTGTAACGTTCACCTCAAAGTAACAATATCATATGTCATTCTCACAGTAACAATATTATACGTCCCTTTCAAAGTAATATTGAGGCGTATTTAATTATGATAGAGTCTATATTTATATATATTTTATACGATTTTATTCCTCATATTTATTATATTTTGCATTTAATTGGATTTTTATTTAATAAATTTTAATGTTTTATTGTAGCAAGCAAGGAAATCCTAAACTTGGAAGGATTGGAGAATAAAGAGTTTAATTTGGAGATTTATTAGAAGGAAATTCGGATTTGTTGGGCTGCCTGCACATAATTCACTGTTTGGGTCATATCTTGAGATCTAGAAGTCAGAATTGGACGATTTAACAGCCCACGCGAAGATAATGGAAATATCTTTTATTATAAAGTGGTCCAAATATCAAATTACATCAGGAACGGCTCAGATTTACTGAAGAAAAGTCAGCTACGAATTTTCCTTGTAAAACAGAATCAGTTTAGGAAACGTACTTGTACTTTCCTCAAGGCATTAAAATATTTGAGGATATATATATAGACATCAGATCTGAGAGATAGGGAGATATACATATACATAGATATACATAGATACATACAGACATAAAGAGACTTGTATTTTTTCTTCTTGGAGAAAGATTAAAGGTTTTTATTCTCTGTTCTTAATATTATCATGTGTTCTTATTATATTATGTGTTTTGTTAATTTAATTATGAGTGAGTAGATATTTAATCTAGGGTTAAGTTGAACCCTAGTTATGATTGATGTATGATTTTCCATAACCCCCCAATTTAGTTATGTTGTATGCTCTTGCTTATTGAGTTGTGCTTAATTAACAATAACATGTCAGACGTGATTATGTGTATTGTTTGAACCTAATATCTATTTATCATCGAAAGTTGGACTTAGATGGTTGTGATTTATCCAATAAGGACATGAACTTCTCCATGAAAATAGGTAGAACGGATTGTTAGGAAGTTATGATGCTGTGTTTAATGTCTCTAAGTTGCATGATACCATGAAAATAGGTTTGAGTGTATTTTAGAGAAGCCATTAATACTCGAGAGAGGTTATTGGTATTTTATAGGGCGTGTCTTTTCTCTTGAGTCGCATATGATTAATTGGGGTGGAAAATCATAATTGCATTGATTCATGCTAGTGGGGATACTTAATTCTAGATGTTTTAGTTAATTGATAATACAACACAATTTGCCTTAGTATAATATTAGTTTAAAAATCTCTCAACAATTTATTGTGTTACTTGCTTAGTTGAATTGAATCAAGAATAACTAGTGATTGATACGTTTGTCTCTGTGGGATCGACTCTGACTTGCCCTACTACATAGTTAGAAGGATTTGTTAGATATTATTATTATTTGGTAGGCACGCGACAGCCTTGTCAAATTTTTGGCGCCGCTGCCGGGGACAAAGCGGTATTAGATTAGTTAATTTTTGAGTTTGTTTACCTAAGTCTTTTAGTTGTGTTGCTTCGGCTATTATTATCTTGTTATTTGATCTTTGTTTCTAGTTTTCTCGTTGCATGCACACTCGAAGTTCAGGTATAGAAAATTTGATAGCTTTTGATCCTGAAATTGAAGCTACAGCAAGAAGACAAGCAGGACTACGAAGGAAAAATAAAGACAAGAAAGTTATGGGTGAGACAACAGCTAAAGCTCTCAGGGAGCATGGTATGCCAGACGCTACAGACGTACTCTCCAGTATTGTCAGACCAACAATCACGGCTACCCACTTTGAACTCAAGCCACAATTCATCCAATTCGTCTCCAATGATTCTTTCACGGGATTGTCCACTGAAAATCCTGTTGATCATCTTGAAAGTTTTCTGGAAAAGTGTGATACTATAAAGCTGACCAATGTTAGTGATGATGCTATTAAGCTGCGCTTATTTCCTTTCTCTCTCCGAGATGCAGCAAAAGATTGGTTGAAGGATGAAGGACCAAACACATTCACTACTTGGGATAGTCTTGCAAAGGCGTTTCTACTTAAATTCTTCAGTCAGAAGAAGACTTCAAAGCTCAGGAATGAAATATCTAACTTTCGTCAAGATGATGACGATACAATTCATGATGCTTGGAGAAAATTCAAACGACTTCAGAGACAATGCCCTCACCATGGAATTCCTGACTGGTTGTTGATCCAAACATTCTACAATGGGTTAACACAAGAGTTTCGAAACTTTGTTGATGCTTCTTCTGGTGGATCTATTATGAAAAAGAGTACGGAGGATGCGAAAACTTTGTTAGACGAGATGGCGTCTAATGATAATTATCCTTACAGTAATAGAAATCATCCTAAGAAGGGTGGTAAGTATGATGTTGATGCTCTAACCATGTTGAATACTACTATGCAGGCAATGGTTAAGAAGATTGAGCAATTGGATTCTAGAACTTCATCTACGGTTGCCTCATGTGAAATATGTGGTGTAGTTGGACACACTCAACATGCTTGTCAATACAATCCTTCTGGAACAACAATGGAACAAGCAAATGCCCTCTACAACCAAAATCAAAGGCCACAATATAATCCTTACTCCAACACATATAATCCAGGTTGGAGAGATCATCCTAATTTCTCCTACAGAAATAACCAGGCTCAAGCTCAACCTCCACAAAATAATTTTTCTCAGCCGCCAGGTTTTCAACCAGCTCAACCACAAAAATCTAACTTGGAAAATCTTTTGGAAGGATTTATCTCTACACAGGCAAAGAAGAATGATTACTTTGAATCAAGTATCAATGAGATAAAGGCACATAACAAGTTGATGGAGAATTCAATCACTCAAATTTCTCAACAGTTGAATCAACTTAGCAAGTCTTCAGGCCAACTTCCTGGCCAAACTGAACAACCACATAGAGCCCACGTGAATGCTATAACGTTAAGAAGTGGTAAGGAATTGCAAGGGTCGGAGATGAAGATGAGTAGTGATAATTTGATTGTTGAAGAAGATGGGGAGAAAATTCAATATGAAAATGTTGTTGTGCAAGAAGCAGTTGAAGAAGAGAAGAAGGAACCCATAGTTGCTCCAGTCAGACCTCATGTACCACCTGTTCCGTTTCCTCAAAGATTGGTGCAAGCTAGGCTTGGAGAGAAGTTTATGAAGTTTATGGATATCTTGAAAAGGTTAGAGCTTAATATCCCTTTCTTAGATGCTATCAAGGAGATGCCTTCTTATGGGAAGTTCCTTAGGGAATTATTGTCAAATAAAAGAAAGATTGAAGAAAGTTCTATTATCTCATTAACGGCTGAGTGCGGTGCTCTCTTGCAGAATAGTCTTCCTAAAAAGCTAATTGATCCAGGTAGCTATTCTATTCCTGTCAAACTTGGGAATTTTGAAATCAAAAGAGCTTTATGTGATCTTGGGGCAAGTGTAAGTCTGATGCCCATATCAATCTGCAATAAGCTTCAGATGGGTGAACTCAAACCCACACGTATAACTCTACAATTAGCAGATAGAAGTGTAAAAGTTCCACTTGGAATACTTGAAGATGTTCCTATCAAGGTAGGAAAGTTTTTTATTCCATGTGATTTTGTTGTCATGGAGATGGAGGAAGATGTACAAAATTCTATCATTCTCGGAAGACCTTTCTTAGCTACAGCTGGTGCAAAAGTTGATATGATGCAACAGAAGATTTCTTTTGAAGTTGGAGATGAGAAGATGGAATTTAAATTTTCCAACTCTTTCCTTAACCCATCTATGAAGAAAACTGATCTTGGAAATTATAATGAAGCTGTTCTTATGGTCAAGTCTTTGGGTGGAGATCAAGATATGAAGGCTGATATTTTTCTCTCTGAACCTCCAGCAATTTCAGTGAGAGATTTACATGTCACTAATGTTGATTTGAAGCTTTCAATAATGAAATCGATTGGTGAAATTCAGTTTGGTGGATTATCTGTTGAAGATCCTGATGCTCATATTGAAAACTTTTTGAAGATTTGTGATACTATTAAGTGTGATGGAGTTTCTGATGAGGCCATTCGACTTCGATTATTTCCTTTCTCTTTAAGGGATGGAGCTAAAAATTGGTTATTTTCGTTACCCTCAAATTCCATTACCACTTGGGAAGACTTACTTATTAAATTTCTTTTTAAGTTTGTCTCACGAGATGAAACGTCAAGGATAGTTGTTGCACTCTTAAAGTTTGCTCGAGATAGAAGAGTTGTATTGTTGGATAAAGCTTTGGATGAAACTTATAAGTTTTTGGGAGAGATCATAAGAAAATATGTTGAGAAAGTGGATGCTCCATTTTCACTCCATTCCCCAGGTTGATTGATAAGAAGGTCGAGCTAATGACTTTAAAAAAGCGTTTCTTGGGAGGCAACCCAAGATTTTGGAGGAGGAACACTCTCCCACATTTTCCAACCGGGACTTCATACACAAGGGGAGTATTTCTAACCTTTCTTTGTATAATTTTTCACTCTTATTCTTTTTGTATTTCTTTTAGGATCTTGTTAGTTTTGTATATTTATATATATTATTCATTGAGGACAATGAACCACTTAAGTGTGGGGATGAGTTCTCAATGACGTAAAAAACCCAAAAAAATTATATATTATAAAAATCCAAAAAAATTTAAAAAATTTAAAACTTTTTGTATATAATTTCCTTGTCTCAAAAGCATGTTAGCATGGATAAGTACACATTGTGTAGATTAATTTTGCATGATTAATTCTGAGTGTCACATTCATGATAAATCATTTGATGCTTGATAATTCCTTGTGTGTGCTTGCGAATATTTGAAAACTTGAGATGCTTCTTTGTCAATTTTAGTGAGTTAAGCATGCTTTCACCTTGTGAGGATTTGAACCTAATTTATGATTGATAGATTTTTTATCAATCCATTTTTTTTGTTGTGTGTTGTTCATCATGATTCATGTTGCTCTAGAACTTGTTTTAAACCGTTTTGAGACTACATGATATGTGTATGCATGAATATGATAAAGGCACTAGGATTAACCTCATTTACCCAAAACAGTACCCATATAAAAAATAATCCTTAGTGAACCCCTTGAGCTTATATCCGTTTCTTTCGTATATCACCAATCTAAAAATTTTTGAGCCTACTTATTTATTCTTGTCGTGATTTACTGGTAGAGCATATTGATTCATTGATGGGTTGGTGAATATTTAGTGTGGGGATTTCTTTTGGTTAAAGTGTTACATTTTGGTGGGATACAATATGGTATGGAATTGCAAACAAGTATCAAGTACTCCTTTGAGATCAATGGGTAGCAAGTGCAATGTCATATTAAAGGGACGATCCATGTGTGCTGGTATTAAGTACATTCTTGGTGACTTTTCACTGCCCTTGGTTACTGGAGAATGACTTGACTTTAAAAAAGAAAAAAAAGAAAAAAAAGAGAAGTTATGAGCAAGAGGAAGATAAAGTAGAGTGTGTTCATTTGATTGATACAATGTGAAAGTGGGAAAGTACATGGGTATATGTGCTTTGAAGTTTAATGCTTGTGAAAGCTTGATCAACTTTTACATGATCTAAGTTTCATGTTGGGTGCTTTAATTAAAAGTGAACACTATGCTCTATTGGTTTATCAAGTTTAGCCACTTGTTAGCCTGTTTCTTTGATATCCTACCCCGTACCTAAGCCTCGTTACAACCTTTAATGAAGACCTTTTGATTCATGTATGCATATATACGAGGTGGTGGAGATTTGGTGGACAACCAAGCATATGGTAGCACATGAGTACATTGATTGAACTTGAGCGATACACTTATACCCATACACTTGTGTGAAGTGAGAGCAATGTGAGATATTTATCCATAGCATGCTTACTTGTTGAATGCGATTTTGATGTCTATCTCATGATATTTTTGTCTATCTAGACATTGTGTGCATACTTGAATTATTTTGTGTTAATGATGCTTAAAGTGAGAGTACTTGTACTTTCAGACACTTTCAGGTTGTTATGTGATTGAGATTTACAATGTGTGGAGTACTATGACATGTTGCATGTTTGAGAGACTTGGTGGTTGAAAATATTTGATTTTGTGGGTATATCTTCTATAAACCCTCACGAGACAAAACTCGTCCTACTAGGGCTGCCTAGGGGTTTAACGGCTTGTTGCATATGCTCAATGCAATCGTGTCATCTACGAAAGTGGTGGTCCTGTTAGTTAGTATTATTTTTATTTCTTTATTTGCCCGAGGACGTGCAAAATACTAAGTATGGGGATGTTTGATAGAGTCTATATTTATATATATTTTATACGATTTTATTCCTCATATTTATTATATTTTGCATTTAATTGGATTTTTATTTAATAAATTTTAATGTTTTATTGTAGGAAGCAAGGAAATCCTAAACTTGGAAGGATTGGAGAATAAAGAGTTTAATTTGGAGATTTATTAGAAGGAAATTCGGATTTGTTGGGCTGCCTGCACATAATTCACTGTTTGGGTCATATTTTGAGATCTAGAAGTCAGAATTGGACGATTTAACAGCCCACGCGAAGATAATGGAAATATCTTTTATTATAAAGTGGTCCAAATATCAAATTACATCAGGAACGGCTCAGATTTACTGAAGAAAAGTCAGCTACGAATTTTCCTTGTAAAACAGAATCAGTTTAGGAAACGTACTTGTACTTTCCTCAAGGCATTAAAATATTTGAGGATATATATATAGACATCAGATCTGAGAGATAGGGAGATATACATATACATAGATATACATAGATACATACAGACATAAAGAGACTTGTATTTTTTCTTCTTGGAGAAAGATTAAAGGTTTTTATTCTCTGTTCTTAATATTATCATGTGTTCTTATTATATTATGTGTTTTGTTAATTTAATTATGAGTGAGTAGATATTTAATCTAGGGTTAAGTTGAACCCTAGTTATGATTGATGTATGATTTTCCATAACCCCCCAATTTAGTTATGTTGTATGCTCTTGCTTATTGAGTTGTGCTTAATTAACAATAACATGTCAGACGTGATTATGCGTATTGTTTGAACCTAATATCTATTTATCATCGAAAGTTGGACTTAGATGGTTGTGATTTATCCAATAAGGACATGAACTTCTCCATGAAAATAGGTAGAACGGATTGTTAGGAAGTTATGATGCTGTGTTTAATGTCTCTAAGTTGCATGATACCATGAAAATAGGTTTGAGTGTATTTTAGAGAAGCCATTAATACTCGAGAGAGGTTATTGGTATTTTATAGGGCGTGTCTTTCCTCTTGAGTCGCATATGATTAATTGGGGTGGAAAATCATAATTGCATTGATTCATGCTAGTGGGGATACTTAATTCTAGATGTTTTAGTTAATTGATAATACAACACAATTTACCTTAGTATAATATTAGTTTAAAAATCTCTCAACAATTTATTGTGTTACTTGCTTAGTTGAATTGAATCAAGAATAACTAGTGATTGATACGTTTGTCTCTGTGGGATCGACTCTGACTTGCCCTACTACATAGTTAGAAGGATTTGTTAGATATTATTATTATTTGGTAGGCACGCGACAGCCTTGTCAAATTTTTGGCGCCGCTGCCGGGGACAAAACGGTATTAGATTAGTTAATTTTTGAGTTTGTTTACCTAAGTCTTTTAGTTGTGTTGCTTCGGCTATTATTATCTTGTTATTTGATCTTTGTTTCTAGTTTTCTCGTTGCATGCACACTCGAAGTTCAGGTATAGAAAATTTGATAGCTTTTGATCCTGAAATTGAAGCTACAGCAAGAAGACAAGCAGGACTACGAAGGAAAAATAAAGACAAGAAAGTTATGGGTGAGACAACAGCTAAAGCTCTCAGGGAGCATGGTATGCCAGACGCTACAGACGTACTCTCCAGTATTGTCAGACCAACAATCACGGCTACCCACTTTGAACTCAAGCCACAATTCATCCAATTCGTCTCCAATGATTCTTTCACGGGATTGTCCACTGAAAATCCTGTTGATCATCTTGAAAGTTTTCTGGAAAAGTGTGATACTATAAAGCTGACCAATGTTAGTGATGATGCTATTAAGCTGCGCTTATTTCCTTTCTCTCTCCGAGATGCAGCAAAAGATTGGTTGAAGGATGAAGGACCAAACACATTCACTACTTGGGATAGTCTTGCAAAGGCGTTTCTACTTAAATTCTTCAGTCAGAAGAAGACTTCAAAGCTCAGGAATGAAATATCTAACTTTCGTCAAGATGATGACGATACAATTCATGATGCTTGGAGAAAATTCAAACGACTTCAGAGACAATGCCCTCACCATGGAATTCCTGACTGGTTGTTGATCCAAACATTCTACAATGGGTTAACACAAGAGTTTCGAAACTTTGTTGATGCTTCTTCTGGTGGATCTATTATGAAAAAGAGTACGGAGGATGCGAAAACTTTGTTAGACGAGATGGCGTCTAATGATAATTATCCTTACAGTAATAGAAATCATCCTAAGAAGGGTGGTAAGTATGATGTTGATGCTTTAACCATGTTGAATACTACTATGCAGGCAATGGTTAAGAAGATTGAGCAATTGGATTCTAGAACTTCATCTACGGTTGCCTCATGTGAAATATGTGGTGTAGTTGGACACACTCAACATGCTTGTCAATACAATCCTTCTGGAACAACAATGGAACAAGCAAATGCCCTCTACAACCAAAATCAAAGGCCACAATATAATCCTTACTCCAACACATATAATCCAGGTTGGAGAGATCATCCTAATTTCTCCTACAGAAATAACCAGGCTCAAGCTCAACCTCCACAAAATAATTTTTCTCAGCCGCCAGGTTTTCAACCAGCTCAACCACAAAAATCTAACTTGGAAAATCTTTTGGAAGGATTTATCTCTACACAGGCAAAGAAGAATGATTACTTTGAATCAAGTATCAATGAGATAAAGGCTCATAACAAGTTGATGGAGAATTCAATCACTCAAATTTCTCAACAGTTGAATCAACTTAGCAAGTCTTCAGGCCAACTTCCTGGCCAAACTGAACAACCACATAGAGCCCACGTGAATGCTATAACGTTAAGAAGTGGTAAGGAATTGCAAGGGTCGGAGATGAAGATGAGTAGTGATAATTTGATTGTTGAAGAAGATGGGGAGAAAATTCAATATGAAAATGTTGTTGTGCAAGAAGCAGTTGAAGAAGAGAAGAAGGAACCCATAGTTGCTCCAGTCAGACCTTATGTACCACCTGTTCCGTTTCCTCAAAGATTGGTGCAAGCTAGGCTTGGAGAGAAGTTTATGAAGTTTATGGATATCTTGAAAAGGTTAGAGCTTAATATCCCTTTCTTAGATGCTATCAAGGAGATGCCTTCTTATGGGAAGTTCCTTAGGGAATTATTGTCAAATAAAAGAAAGATTGAAGAAAGTTCTATTATCTCATTAACGGCAGAGTGTGGTGCTCTCTTGCAGAATAGTCTTCCTAAAAAGCTAATTGATCCAGGTAGCTATTCTATTCCTGTCAAACTTGGGAATTTTGAAATCAAAAGAGCTTTATGTGATCTTGGGGCAAGAGGTTTTCAGACATGAAGAACATGTTGGTGTCGGAGCACTTTGAAATTTATAAACATAGGTGGTAGAAATAGGTTTGTTCAGTGTAATCTTGAAAAGATTATATGGTTATTAATGCAGATTCTGAAGATGCGAAGCAGGATGAAGTTCATGATGTTAATAAACTATTAATGAGAATGTTGTAGAGGCTGATGAAATCAACAACAACATCCTATAATTTTCTGCAACTCTTTCTAAGTGCCATGTTCATAACATAACTCAAGGAGTGGTAACATAATCGCAACTCTTTCTCATTACTTCTCCTGTTTTGACAGGTTTTTATGAGATTATTGTAAAAATATAATTGTTCTATGTTTGTAGTCTATTCCAAGGTTTATTGTGCAAACAGACAATGGATAGTGGGTGAGAGGGTTCTCTACTGGAACATTGGATTGACTGTGAATGACGGAAGAGCTAGGTTCTCTACTGGATAGAACAAATTTGCAAGGGATAATGAGATGAAGAGGAGGCAGAACCAGTTAGCATTGGATTAAAGCAAGGCTGTTAGTATTCTCAATAAATGTCTGATATTTTGATGTTTGTTAGCTGTATCTCCATATTGTTGCTATAATTTATATTACCAATTAAGCACCATAATATTTGGGGAAAATAACAAAATTTCTTTAAAATATGTGACAATGACCTGATATGATAGTATGTATTATTCTATAATGGCTAATTTAATAAAAAATATTATTATATGATGAATCCTTTGTTTACTTAATTTTTTATTTTATTTTATTTTACTTAATTACACTTATATATCTATAAAAACCCATTTTTAAATAATAAAACCTATTTATAATCAATTATCTTTTTCATCTAAGCTCCATAATTTTGAAAATTTTCACGGGTAATTATATTTGTCAACTAAACATTTTTTCTTTTTTATTTGTTCATACTAAATTAAACAAAATGCATCACACGGGTTTTAAGATACAGTAATTCAATTTATATCCATTTTTGAATTTTTTAAAATAATGTAAATATTTTTTATAGACGGGTATATCATAAGCTGTTTAAATAAATAGTATTTGTATAATTGGTATATCAGAAGATGTTTTGGTTAAAATTTAAAGACATCATTAAAGAATACAACTGTCAAAATTTTCTAATTTAAAATTTAGTGTGACAATGGGCAATTTTTATTTAAACATATATTCTATTTTTGCACATATAACACAATCTCAACACCATATTGAGATCTAAACACCACTACATGTTAACTATATTTATCTATCTATAAATAAATATGTGACCTTTAAACTTGATTTTACTGGATACTTGCAGATTATACATATACACAACACACGATGACTTAAAGACATGAAAAGAGAAAGAGGTTTTCAGACATGAAGAACATGTTGGTGTCGAAGCACTTTGAAATTTATAAACATAGGCTGTAGAAATAGGTTTGTTCAGTGTAATCTTGAAAAGATTATATGGTTATTAATGCAGATTCTGAAGATGCGGAGCAGGATGAAGTTCATGATGTCAATAAACTATTAATGAGAATGTTGTAGAGGCTGATGAAATCAACAACAACATCCTATAATTTTCTGCAACTCTTTCTAAGTGCCATGTTCATAACATAACTCAAGGAGTGGTAACATAATCGCAACTCTTTCTCATTACTTCTCCTGTTTTGACAGGTTTTTATGAGATTATTGTAAAAATATAATTGTTCTATGTTTGTAGTCTATTCCAAGGTTTATTGTGCAAACAGACAATGGATAGTGGGTGAGAGGGTTCTCTACTGGAACATTGGATTGACTATGAATGACGGAAGAGCTAGGTTCTCTACTGGATAGAACAAATTTGCAAGGGATAATGAGATGAAGAGGAGGCAGAACCAGCTAGCATTGGATTAAAGCAATGTTTGTAATCTGGCTAAGTTATCTATGAATGGTGCAATATACTATCTTGTAATCAGATAAAACATTTTTCAGAAACTCAAATTCGAATGAAAAGAACATAATTGAATGAATGCAAATATGGTCCAAATTGTCATTAACATAAGTCAAAAGATCAACAACTTCAATAAAGTATTTCACCAAATAAAACTTTGAACAAAATAAGCTGCAGACTGCAATGATCACAGCGGGAATTCCAAATGTGCTTCAGTTGGATAGTTTTTTCATATTTTTCAAATTTCTTGATATCATCTTCCTTCACTGCCTCGTCACATAGTGAGCACCACAATTCTTGAGCAAATGGTTCTCCATCAAGCTGATATATTGGATCGGGATTTCTCGCGTTTGAACATAATTTGTAAACGGGCAGCAAATAGTCCATTTCAAACAACCTAATGTACATCTCTTCAAGCAAACACATAATCTCTACCATTTTTCCTCTAAGATGTTTTTGATTGATAATATTTGATATTTGCCCAGCAGTTTCAAGAATTTCGTGTTAGTATTAGTGCTCTAGAGACAATACTTTTATGTTTTAAATAAAACATTTTATTAGTATAAATTATGTTTTATTGATTATTGTTATTATTTTATTATGTCTTTATTTATTGCGTTATAAATGTTAGCATAATAAATGTCCTTGGAATTATGATACGTATTCGATATCTTTAAGTAGGTGACTTAAAAATGAGATTATATGAATAGTATCTTTATTCCTAAATATCCCTAGTCGAGTGTTATTATTTAAGGACAATAATAATACACAGAGACTAGTATGTTTGTTGACTGATGACCACATCTCATTGGTCATAGGTATGGTGATACTAAAGTCAAAACATAGGTGTATGTAAGAGTACATGACACTGGATTGACCCGCCGTGAGATTACACATGTTAATAGTGTCATAAGTAATTCTCACTGTGATAATGGTGTAATGATCCTTAGACCTGAAATCATTATATTTTTATACGAGAATTAATATACTTTGATTACATTAAAAGTTACTTTTGACCGGGTGATGATAAAAGTGGACATTGGGTATATTATGAATCGTATGAGAAATATGAATGATCTAGATGGGATTTAACCCTCCTAATTTTAGGAGCGATATTATTGGCCTCTTGTTTGAGTGAGACTAAGAAATGCACGGCCGTGCTCAAATGTTGATTTGATTTATTAGTCTACTCATCGATCAAGAAAACTAAGATTAAATTATGAAGAGGATGACACATTACATGCCTCGAGTTTAATCTATAATATTAAGGTTAAAGAGATTATATTACACGGAACATTATTCACGAAAGGCTTAATCGAATCACCGATTTAATTATTATTACTTGGGTGGCAATGATGTATTACTAGATGCCGCTCATTGTTTACAATTTTAATTAGTTATTGAAATTGTTACCAATGTAATAATAACCTACAGGGTCACACACAAAGAACGCTTGAAGGAGAAATAATTTAAATTATGAATTTAAATTTAAATAAGTAATTTATTCTATTTATAATATTAATTAAGTATGACTTGATTAATTATTTAAATAGAAAATGGAATTACTTAAACTAATTCTGAAATTAGTTATTAATTAATTAAGTGCGACTTAATTAAATAATAAATTGGAATTTCAGATTAGTATTTTATTATAATTGGATTATAATTAGAAAACTTATTTTCCTCTCTATATAAACTCTCAAAGAGGGCTGATTTTTATGATGAAAAACGTTTTTATATCAAAACCCTAGCCGCTTATGAGAGCAAGAAAAGAGAGAGAGAGAGAGAAACAAGCAGTTTTCGGGTGCTAGTACACATCAATCCTTCAAGAAAAGTGTTCGTGTGGATACCGTAGAGCGTAGATCGCGAGAGCGGGATACGTGGTGATTAAACAAGCTTTGGATCTCCATTAATCTTCCATTAATGAACTGTTAAATCTTCTTAAGGTATTTATTCTTAATCTCCGAATTAAATATTTTGTTTTCGCATGGATCATGCGGAGGGGTTTCGAATTTTGGTTTATTTTCACGTTTTACGTTGCGTTTATGTGCTCGAAACCCTTCATTTCGAAAGGTCTAAAAATTGCTTTGAAGAATAAGTAAGAAATAGAAGATGAGAAGTGATTACCAGCAACAGAATTTAGCACTCCGAGATGGTATTGAATGTTTTCCCTCAAAAATAGTTTCTGTGATGAATTGTAAAACAGTGCTTGAGTAACCCTATGTCGAACCGCATAAGTGATGAATCCGTGGAACTGATGAAAGGCATATGTTTAGGCCTATTAATATTCCGAGGAAACAACTTAATTTAAACAAGTATGTAATAAGTAAATAATAAGTTAATATGTCACAGGAATCTCAGAGAGTTTTATCTGTCAAGAGAATGGAGAACTAAAGTCATCTACAGACTTGAAGTTATTCTACATTGAAAGAAGTTCAATTTATTGTTCAAGCCTCGGTGAAGTATTCAAGAAGGTGAATTTGCTACAGTGACAGAGATTTCCAGTTGGTGACAGAAGAAGTACAGGATACAGAGTTTAGTCAAAGCTAGAGATAAGAAGCCACAGCTTTAAATGTTTTAAAGATGAAGAATTATCATTGAATTCAGTTATTCATGAAACCAGACAGTGCATCGAATGACGACATCAATCAGTGGAATTAATTCATCTATATTTAGTGGTCTTCAGAAGATAGAGGGATACTATGTTGTTAAGTTATCTTCTTTTAATTTGTTAATCAATTTAATTAATAAATTAATTCTCTCAGAATTAATTAATTTATTAAATTAATTAATTAATTAATTTGGTTGTTTAAATTATTTATTAACTTAATTCTAGAAAAGAATTAATTTAATTTACAATTTAATCTAACTAAATTACTTAATAGAAATTATCTTAATAACTAGTATGACCTATATTATTATCGGTATGACCTTGTTTTATTTAAGGCAGGTCATACCGAATTTAATCAGGTCATACAAGGACAGTTTGGTAGGTCATACAAGTTGCTTTTCTAAGGTTCTACCGAGAGTTGGTAGAAGTATGCTAGGTCATACCGGGCACTTTCTGCAGGTCATACTGATGAAGCATGGTTCTACTGAGCATAATTCCTCAGGTCATACAAGTGTATTGTTAGGAATATGTTGTTCTTGGTGATAATTATAAAAACACTTAGTAGATTTTGTATTAAGTCATTTTGTAACTGTCAACGAAATGACATGCTTTGCAGTGTTTCGTTGACAGGAAGCTCATCAACGAAATGAGTGATGTAGCAATTGCACTGTACAATACTTCACAGTTTGATATGCAATTTGTTGTATGTATTAGATAGGTTTTTCTAAGTCATGTTGACTAAGTACTAGATAGGCAAAATAGGTTGGTGAATTGTAAATATATTATGCCATGTAATTTTGCCTAAGTGAAGACATGTCAACGGTATGAAGATTAGTCTGTCAACGGAATGAAGATTACTCTATCAACGAAACGAGGAATACACCATCAACGAAATGAAGAATAAAGCTATCAACGAAACACATCTCCATGCCATCAACGAATCACTATTACTTTTTTGAATAGTTGACTAAGTGATAGTGACAGTTTACTGAACAGATCTAAAGGAGATATGGAAGTGTACTGTGCATTGGAAGTCATCTAAATGGTTACTGGAAATAAGGAAACATTCCAATTTCCAATAAGGCTCTTGGGAGTGATCATAATAAGCGTGAAGACAAAAGCAAGGATCTCCAAGGACCATTGGACAAAAGGAATGAAAAGCAAACTACTGATGGTTATTACTAGTGTACTTTAGTGTAACCAAAATAGTATTGTAAACTTGGGAATGTATATAACCAAGTGTAGCAGTTAAAACAGAAGTAA
Source organism: Heracleum sosnowskyi (assembly GCA_030848705.1). Lineage (NCBI taxonomy): Eukaryota > Viridiplantae > Streptophyta > Magnoliopsida > Apiales > Apiaceae > Heracleum > Heracleum sosnowskyi. Next base: position 94,213,058 of record CM061241.1, read on the forward strand.
GAGAAGAAAAACAAATAGATTGTATTAGCTATCTTTGAGAGCATACTTCTCTACACTCTTGTAACTGAGCAACTGTGTACATTTTGTATCACAGATTATTTCCGCAATAAAAATCACTTCAGTTGGATCATCAAACAATCCAACTGAAATTATTTATGTGCTTGTGATTTTTTACTTTAAGTTCAGTTTTTATTTGTTAGTTGTTCTTAAGATTAAGAAATATCAAGAATTGTATTCAACCCCCCCTTCTACAATTCTGTTAGGTCATTTGGGATTAACAATTGGTATCAGAGCAAGCTTCTAACATACAAGAAGTTTAAAGATCAAGACCAAAATAGTAACCATGGTGAAGAAGGATGCAGGAGTAAAGATACCAGTTCTTGATAAGGACAATTACTTTAACTGGAAAGTAAAGATGCATTTACATCTCATGTCTATGGATGAGAGATATGTAGACTGCATTGAGAAAGGTCCACACGTTCCCATGAAGTTTGCATCTAGAGTTGGACTGCCAGATGATGCTCCTGATGTAGAGATTCCAAAACCTGTCTCAGAATGGACTATTGAAGATCTTGCAGAAATCCACAAAGATAAAAGAACCATGAACATTCTGTTTAATGGTTTGGAGCAAGAGATGTTTGACAATGTCATCAACTGTACAACCTCCAAAGAAGTATGGGACACTGTTAGAATTCTCTGTGAAGGTACTGAGCAAGTTAGGGAAAACAAAATGCAGCTCCTTATGCAACAATATGAGCATTTTCATTTTAAAGCTGGTGAAACCCTAAATGACACGTTTAGTAGGTTTCAAAAGCTTTTGAATGGATTAAAGTTGTATGGGAGGATCTATCAAACCAAGGATTCAAACCTTAAATTTCTTAGAGCTCTTCCAAAAGAATGGAAGCCTATGATTGTTTATCTCAGAAACACTCAAGAGTACAAAGACTACACTCTTGAAAGGCTTTATGGAACCTTGAAGACATATGAGTTGGAAATGGAGCAAGATGAAGAAATTGAAAAGGTACAAAAGAAGGGTGGATCTATTGCATTGATCGCATCTGTGAACCAACTGGAAGATGACAATGAAGAAGCTGCAAAGGCCACAACTAGTCGAGCTAGTTGTAGGAGTGATGTTAGCAAGGGTAAAGGCAAGATGACAGAAGAAGAAGAAGAATCAGAACCAGCCAACTTGGATGACTTAAATGAGATTGATGAACACATTGCTTTTCTGTCAAGAAAATTCTCTAAGTTCAAGTTTAAGAGAAACTCAGAAGCAAGGCCACCAAGAAGAGACTTTCAACCTAGCAAAACTAACTGGATTGAAAAGTCTAAATCTAAATGTTTCAATTGTGGAATGCTTGGCCACTTTTCTGGAGACTGCAGAAATCCCAAGGTTGAGAAGGGCAACAGGAAATTTGAGCCTGTTGATTATAAAAAGAAATACTTTGAACTTCTCAAGCAAAAAGAAAAGGCTTTCATGTCTCAGGAGTATGATTGGGCTGGTAATGGTGAAGATTCTAACGATGATGTTGAGTATGTCAACTTGGCTCTTATGGCTAACAATCATGAGCAGGAAGCAAGCTCCTAAAGCAACCAGGTAACAATTACTAATCTTTCTGAGCTTTCTAAAGAGGAATGCGATAGTGCAGTAAATGAAATGTCTACTGTACTATATAATTTGCGTGTTACTCTTAAATCACTTACCAAAGAGAATTCAAGAATAAAAGAGACTAATTTGCTCTTAAGTGATAGAAATGCAATGTTAGAAGCACAGCTCATTGAATTTGAGAAAATGAGATGTGTTAGTAGGGATGCTAAGAAGGAACTTGAGAACGTGTTACAAAGGGAAGAAATTCTTAAAACACAACTTGAGATAGAACAAAGTGTGATTGCAAAATGGAAAGATGCCAGGAATGTTGCTACCAACATCATTAATGTTCAAGGTATGGAATCTTTCTGTGAGCAATCATGGAAAAAGAACAAAGAGAAGCTAGGGTATGTTGGTGAAACCTTAGAATCAGAAACAGAGTCAACAAACAACAATGATCATTTGTTGAAGGTTGATATGTCAACGGAATGCAGTGTTTCGTTGACAGATGAACCATCAACCGATCAGGCTGTTTCGTTGACAGAGAAAAGAAAAGATAAACTCACTAGACTTAATAACAAGTATGGTCCTGTCACCAAGAACTTTGTTCAAGGTGAGTCTAGTAATTCAAAGAAAGTTGAGAAGCCTGTTGAGAGAGCTAATGTAGGTCACTTGTCTAACAAACAATTGAAGGACAAGTTAGAGAAAGTTCATGTTGAGGCTAAGGGAAATAAAAAGAATAATAGGAATGGCAAAGTAGGGATTAACAAACACAACAATTACACACCTGATAAATATGCTCCTAGAAAGACATGTGTCAATTGTGGAAGTGTTAGTCATTTATCTACTAACTGCAAATCTGTTAAGAAGTCTACTAATGTGAAAATTCCCAAGCATGCAATGAACAGTTCTATGCCTACAATGCCTGTTATGCCTAACATGTTTGCTCCATATGCACAATTTCAGAATCCATATGCTAGCATGTCGTTTGTGCCTAATCCATACATGAATATGTTTAATGTGCCACAAATGCCATGGAATGTGAATAACATGTTTGTTCCACCAACTATGCATGCTATGAATAAAAATGTGAGCAACTCTCAGAAATCAACACCAAGGGTAAAGATTGATTTAAATCAATCTGAGCCCAAGGTGAAAAATGATATTAAAGGAAAAGCAAAGGCTAACAAAACAGGACCCAAGGAAACTTGGGTACCAAAATCAACTTGATTTGGTTTTATTGTGTGCAGGGAGACAAAAGGAATTTTTGGTACTTGGATAGTGGTTGTTCAAGACACATGACTGGTGATTCTACCCTGCTCACAGAGTTTCAGGAAAGAGTTGGCCCTTGTATTGCTTTTGGAGATGACAGCAAAGGCTACACTAAGGGATATGGCTTGATTTCAAAAGAGAATGTCATCATAGATGAGGTTGCATTGGTGGATGGTCTTAAGCACAATTTGCTTAGTATCAGCCAACTTTGTGACGAAGGATTTTTAGTTACTTTTTCTAAAGAAGCATGTGTTGTTTCTAAAGGAGGAAACACCAATGTGGTAATGACTGGATTCAGAAGAGGGAATGTGTACATTGCTGACTTTAGTAGCACAAGTCCATACACCATCACTTGTCTTTTCAGCAAGGCAAGCAAGGATGAAAGTTGGCTATGGCACAAGAAACTGTCTCATCTGAATTTCAAAGTTATGAATGATTTGGTGAGGAAAGATCTTGCTAGAGGAATTCCACAAGTGGAGTTTTCCAAGGATGGTTTGTGTGATGCTTGTCAAAAAGGGAAACAAAAGAAGGCATCATTCAAAAGCAAGACAGAGTCATCAATTGTCCATCAGCTTGAGTTGCTTCATATGGATCTATTTGGCCCTGTGAATGTCATGTCTATTTCAAAGAAGAAATATTGTCTTGTGATTGTTGATGATTTTTCTAGATTTATATGGACCTTCTTTTTGCACTCCAAAGATGAGGCAAGTGAAATCATTATCAATCACATCAAGATGGTAAACAATCATCCTGACTTGAAAGTAAGAAGGATTAGGAGTGACAATGGGACAGAATTCAAGAATTCAAGCATGAAGGTGTTCTGTGAAGAAAATGGTATTTTGCATGAGTTTTTAGCAACAAGGACACCACAGCAAAATGGTGTAGTTGAAAGGAAAAACAGAACACTTATTGAAGCTGCAAGGACAATGCTAGATGAATCAAAGTTACCAACTTATTTTTGGGCTAAGGCAGTTAACACAGCCTGCTTCACTCAAAATATTTCTTTGATTAATCAGGCCAAAGGTATGACCCCTTATCAACTACTCAAAAGAAAGAAGCCACTATTGGATTTTCTTCATGTCTTTGGATGCAAGTGCTTTGTTCTGAGAAATCAAGCTGAGCATTTAGGGAAATTTGAAGCAAAGGCAGATGAAGCAATATTTGTGGGATATGCAGCAGGGAAAGCTTACAGAGTCTATAATCTCAGAACCAACATTGTTATGGAATCTGTACATGTTGTTTTTGATGATCTCAAAATTCAAGGTCTCTGTGATGAAGGTTTCCATGAAAGTCTTTCTTTTGAGAATGAGGAAGGAGATCAAGTGAATCATGTTAAGGCTACTAAGAAACAGCCTAAAGTTGTTGTATCTAGCACAGATGAAAGCAGCAGTGAAGATGAAATTGTTGCATTAAGGTTGAAAAGAATAGCTGCTAGCAGACCAAATGGTCATTTCGTTGACAGTCATGATGGTGGATTCGTTGACAGTCAAAATGAGCGTTTCGTTGACAGCCAAAATGGTCATACCGTTGACAGTCATAGAAATGCTTCTAGAAGTGATCATTTAGGGACAACAAACTCAGGGGGAGTTTCTCAAGGACAAATATCCAATCAAGGCAATCATGATCATGAAGCTACCTCTTCAAGAGCAAATCTACCTCCCTCAAGGAAATGGACTAAAGATCATCCCTTTGAACTTATTATAGGTGATGTTACTTCAAAAGTCCAAACTAGAAGAGCAACTCAAGAAGAATGTCTATATAGCAGCTTTCTGTCTCAAGATGAGCCAAAGAAAGTTGAGGATGCACTTCTAGATCCAGATTGGGTTTTAGCTATGCAAGAGGAGCTAAACCAATTTGAGAGGAACAATGTTTGGAAGCTGGTGCCCAAGCCTAAGGACATGAGTGTCATAGGCACAAAATGGGTGTTCAGAAACAAGATGGATGAAAATGGCATAGTCACAAGGAACAAAGCTAGATTGGTTGCAAAAGGCTATTCACAGGAAGAAGGAATTGATTTTGATGAAACCTTTGCTCCTGTTGCTAGACTAGAAGCAATAAGGATTTTCCTAGCCTATGCAGCCCATGCCAATTTCAAAGTCTATCAAATGGATGTGAAGAGTGCTTTTCTGAATGGGGAATTGGAAGAGGAGGTGTATGTAAGTCAACCTCCTGGTTTTGAAGATGATGATTTTCCAGAATATGTATACTTCCTCCTCAAAGCACTCTATGGTTTGAAACAAGCACCTAGAGCCTGGTATGACACACTTTCACAGTTCCTCCTTGAGAATCACTTCACTAGAGGTACTGTAGATAAAACTCTTTTTCACAGGGTTGTGAATGGCTCTACTATACTTGTTCAAATTTATGTAGATGACATAATCTTTGGGTCTACAGATGTGAAACTTTGTCAAAAGTTTGCCAAGCTTATGCAAAGTAAATATGAAATGAGCATGATGGGAGAATTAACTTACTTTCTTGGTCTTCAAGTGAAGCAAGTTAATGAAGGCATTTTCATTAGTCAAACAAAATATATTCATGATTTATTAAAGAAGTTTAACTTAATGGAATGCTCTCCTGCCAAAACTCCCATGCCTACTGCCACCAAACTTGAGTTGAATACTAAGGACAAATCTGTGGACATCTCAAGTTACAGAGGCATGGTAGGCTCACTTTTGTATTTAACAGCTAGTAGACCTGATATTATGTTTGCTACATGTTTATGTGCTAGATTTTAGGCTGATCCTAGGGAATCCCATTTAGTTGCTATTAAAAGGATTTTCAGATATCTCAAAGGAACACCAAATCTTGGCATTTGGTATCCTAGAGAATCTGGTTTTGAACTAATTGGTTATTCATATGCAGATTATGCAAGATGTAAAATTGACAGGAAAAGCACAACTGGCACCTGTCAATTCTTGGGAAACAAGCTTGTGTCATGGTTCAGCAAGAAACAAAACTCAGTTTCCACCTCCACAGCTGAGGCTGAGTATATTGCAGCTGGAAGTTGTTGTGCACAAATTTTATGGATGGAAAATCAACTACTTGATTATGGATTAAGAGTTGAGAAAATCCCTATTTTCTGTGACAACACTAGTGCCATTGCCATTACTGAGAATCCAGTGCAGCATTCAAGGACCAAGCACATTGACATCAAGTACCATTTCATTAGAGAACATGTTATGAATGGTACTGTGGAGTTACATTTTGTTCCAAGTGAACAACAACTTGCAGACATCTTTACCAAGCCACTTGATGAATCAACATTCTCAAGATTAGTAAGTGAGCTAGGTATGCTAAATTTCTCTTAATTATTTTTGAGATATTTGCAAGTTAAAATGTAGCCAGAAATTTGCTATGTTTTTCTGTGAATTAATTCTCTCAGGAAAAAGTGAAATTTTGTCTAAGTCAAAATTACTATGTCAACGAAACGCACCATTTCGTTGACAGTCTTAGCATTTTTCTGGGTGTTTCGTTGATAGCTCTTTTATATCAACGAAACGCAGCTTTATCAACGAAATAGATGGGACCTTAAACGCCCAATTCTGATTCATTGATATAGTGCTTGTAATCTGAACCGTTGAGATTTGACACGTCTTTTACCACGATCTATGCATACACCCCTGTAAGTATAAATCATGGTAATACTTTAAGAGTAACAGTTATATTTTTAAGCCAATCCAGTAATTTACATTTATTATTGGACTCATTTTCTGAGAATTTTTGGGGGAGTATTTAAGAAATTCTATTTTCCTTAATTTCTTTTTTACCTGTTCTAAAAAATTCCAAAGGCTTTTCTCTCTTCTTCTCTCTATCAAGCAATTCAGTTCGAAGCTTTTTCACACTCAACAATGGCACCCATAGTCAAGCTCATGTCTGCTGAAGGGTTTATCTATGAGAAAAACAACTCCATCCCCTTTGTTGTCAAAGAAAGCCCGAACAGTCTGTTTTTCAAAATGATGGACTTCATGAAGAATTGCAAGTTGAGCTACGCAATGTTTCACTCTACACCACTCTACAATGAGATAATCGAAGAAATGTGGACCTCATGTGAGTACAGTGGGACAAATTGCACTCTGCAATTCACCATCCAAGGTAATGAGTATATAGTTAATTCTGATGTGTTGCAAGCATGCTTACACCTTCCTGAAAATAATTGCTCTGCTTTGCCCACATTCACTGAAATGGTTAACATGCTAAATTCCATAAACTACTCATTGCCTACTGATAATTTGGGTAAGATAATTAGGAGAGGTTTGGTTAGGGAATACAGTTATTTAGCTGATGCATTCATTAAAGTCTTTTCTGGTAAAATTAGTAATTTTGATGCATTAACTAATTCCACGTTGATTCTATTTACCATGCTCCTAACTGATAGATATTACAACTTTAGCACCCAACTTATGTATGAAATTGGTGCTAAGTTGGGTGATAAGGCAAATAGGAAGAAAAATATCTATTATGCTAGATTTTTGATGATGTTGGCTAACCATGTTAGTCCAGCACCATTGGTTATCTCTAACCCTGTGTCTAGGTTTGATTGCTTTGTGCAAGAAAAGAGAGTATTGACAGACATACTGAGGCTGAACCACAATGGTGATGTTCCAGTGGTGTATCTGCCAATAATTGAGGTAACTACTGCTATCCCTTCTAGTATAGTTGTTACTTCAACTGTATCACCCAGTCCTGTTGCTGTGGAGTCTGTAGTTGTGACCCAACAGGTTCCTGCCCCAGCAACAAAACCAAAATCAAAAAAATCCTCCAAGCCAACCTCAGGTGCTTCCCAAAAGGCACCTGTTGTAAAATCCACTACACAACCTAAGGGGAGTGTTGTAGGTGCTGTGAGAGGTGAGGGAAGGGGTGACCATAAAAGAAACCCTAAGGATAAGGAAGGAAAGATGAGTGAGATCCAGCCAAGCCCCATTGTGTCTTCCCAATAATGCACAATGAGTAATATGGATTTAAGCACAAGTCTAATTGCATCCTCCCAAAAGGATGTAATTATTGAAACAAGCTCTCCTCCAAGAGCACACTCCAAGAGGGTAAGGGACACTTCAAGCCCACAGTCTACTATTTCCCAATACCAAAGGAGAGTGAAGCAAAAATCCCAGGTTTCACAGGGTGCACACACACTGGAAGCAACACTTCCAGTTTCTCAAATTCAGTTTGATGTAACCTCTATCATTACTCTGGGGTTACAGTCCCATTCTTTAAATATAAATCATGAACCAACTCCTCAAAATTCACCAACTCAATCATTAGATGTGGATATGATCCATTCATCTATCCCTGATTCTCCAACTCTTTTCTTGGAGAAGCCCCACTCTGACATTGGTGACCATCACTTGTTAAGTGATTTGTTGGGCCACCAATCATCCTTTTCTGAAGTTACAAGAGGATCTGTGGAACAATCTCTTAAATCAATCACCACAGATTCTACTGTAATTTCACTTTCTCAAAGTGCTTTCTTGACTTCATCAACGAAACAGTCTCTTTCGTTGACAAGTGTTTCTCCATCAACGGTATCCATACCGTTGACAGTTCAAACTACCATACCGTTGATAGTTCATTCTGCACCTTTAATTGAAAATCAAGTTGTTTCCACAACTAGTGCAGATGATCTAGTGGTAGTTGAGACACTTCTAGGATTGAGAGGGAGTGAAACTGAGAGGCTGGCTTGCAGCCAGGCAAAAGGAGAGGTTGAGAGTGAGAGGCTGACTATTTCTTCCAGTCAGACAAAAGGAGAGGCTGAGGGTTCCACCTTAGTAGGTGAAGGTGAGGGTGTGAGAGGTGTGAGCCATGGGGAGCCCATGATGCAAGAAAACAGAGGAGAGAGAAGGGACTACATGAGCAATAAGGGATGAAGCAGCCATTGCAAGTGAGTTAATGGAGGTCAGTGAGGGAGAAAGGGAACCTACTTTCCTAGAGCATTATCAACAAACTCTGGATAGTATTTCCATGGATCCTGAGACCTTTACTCATCCTGTGTCAGCCTATCAAATTATGGCTCAGCAGGGCAATGTGGAGGCAGAAAGGTCACTAAACCTAATTCATACAACTGCATCAATGCAAAGAGCAAAGGATGCCTTGACCAATCTACCTCCAGGAGCTACAGCAAGTGGAGACTTTGACTTTTCTGATGATGAGGACAGCTATGATGACAATCTACAGGTGGCCACTACTTCACAGACTGGGACTTCTGTGGTGCCTCCTAGACCAGACTGGCTTTCTCAGGATATGCATGGAAGATTCACTCTAGATGCTGCTATCTCAAGGCAGTACAATGAGGCATATCTAGCTCATGAGTCTGCAAATGCAAGGGACAAGAAATTCTACAAGGCCATCATGGATTCTCTAGAAATCCAAAGGCTACAGATGCTACAGACAATGATTGAAGCTACAGAAATCAAGGATTCCATTAGCAACCTCAAGGATGCTAATAACAGGAGGCTAGATGAAAAGCTTCCTCTTCTCACTGTGTCCAAGATGACCAGGTTTTTCTCTAAGGAACCTGAAGTGGCTACCTCCTTGAAGACTCTCTCTTCTAGAGTGGACAAGGTGGAAGCTACTTTATCTCAGATGCAAAAGGAACAGGAGAAGAAAACACAACTATTGGCCCAACTAGTGGCAGCTCAAGGACTCCCAGTCATCTCTTTTGATGATAACAAAAAGGGGGAGAAATCTAAGGAGCTAGACATTCAAATCACAAAGGTTATGGTCCCAGCCATTTCCTTACCAAATGAGCCACTAGCAATAGGGGAGCTTGAAAAGAAGCAAAAGGATGGTATTGACCTAATACAGGAAGCTTCTATGAGGATGAGACTTGCAGAACAAATTAAAGACCATTGGTCCAACATAGAAGCAAGGGTCAAGAAAATTGCTGGAACTACAAAGGACTCAAATCCATCAACGGATCAACCATCAACGAATGCCATGGTTCTAGTGTCAACGGAATGGGAGCCACATACCAATTCTTTCTATCAGGTAGAGCCCCTTCTACATGGAGTCACTCAAGGTCCAAGAAAGGAAAAAGGACAAACTTCATGCATTAGGGATGTGGAACAAGCTACACTCCAAAGAAGCTTATCTCCCAAGTCCCCTGCTAAACCAAAGGGCAAAAATATAACAAGGATTTTCTATCCTGCACCTTATCCAGATGAGCTCAAGCTTCTTGGTCTACTTATCACAAAAAGCAAGGAAAGCAATGATCGTGAGATAAGGAAGCAAAGGGCAATTGTCTACAGGAATGGACAAGAAATCTGTGTTTGGGCTGGTCACCCAAACTTTGCTGAAGCTAAAGCTGAAGAGTCAGAAAGAGCAGCAATGCAAGCCCTTGCAGTTGCTCAATCTCTTGATGAAGAAGAAATACAGCTAGAAGAAAAAGCAAGAGAGGAAAGGAGTGCAAAGAAGAACACAAGGCAACCAAATGCAAGAGCTAGGAGAAACATAGCCTTTGAGAATGATGACTCTCAGAGCATTGCATTAGACTCGTCTGTACCAATTGCACCTCCAACAATTCCTGATCCAGTTTCAGAGGTAAAGTTAGCCTGTGATCCTAATCATCCTGTCAATTTCCATGATCAGCCAATTGAGCCAAAGGGAGAGCCAATTGAGTTTGATGAGACCAACTTTCCAAAATTCCTCTTTGAAATGGATCCAAAGAAGAAATCTAAGCAAAGGGCTACCAAGGCTAAGCCAATTCTGGTAAGGAGACCACAAGCTGAGAAACCCCATACCAACCCAGAAGACTTCATCTACATTGCTGATATCATGGAGGAGTCTGACATTCATATCAATCTTGATGACCTGGTTGAAGTGAGAGGAATAACAGCTTCTTACAAACTACCAGAGAGATTGGTATTTGTCTACAAGGGTGGGAGAGAACAGGTTTGGCCTCTACACAGAATTCTGGGAGAAGAATATCAGACACTGCTATCTGTGTTTAAATGTTTGAAGAAAGATTTTGGTTTTACCAAAACAGCCAAGTCTGAGGTTGTCTCCAAGATTTGCCAAATCAAAGCTAGCTGGAACAAGCCTGGTGCACTTCCCAGAGTATTGAAGGTCCCTCAAACAGGAAAGATAATTCATCTCCAACCTTTTGGATGATGGAATTCAGAGATAAGGACAACTGTAGAAGATTCTTCAGAATAGAAGACCAACTGGAGAAGGCATCCAATGAAACCCTAAGATTAATGCAATCCAAGTTGGGGAATCAAGATGAAGAAGAGAAGATTTTCTACAGAAGACTTCAAGCTCAAATTGAGGAGAACAATGCAAGAAAAGGGAAGAAAACAAGACCATAGAGGCAAAGATGAAAAATCTGCTCAGTCTAGAGGAGCAACTCTGTGCACTTGTTGTGTAAGATTTTCTACTTTGCATTTCAATTAAATTCAATGAAGCTCAATGCAATTTCTACTTTTATCATGTGTAATATGTCTGAGTGTTTTTGTTATCATAAAGGCTCTTGATTTATGGCTGTTATTCTATCAGTCATAAATTGGGGGAGATTGTTAGGAATATGTTGTTCTTGATGATAATTATAAAAACACTTAGTAGATTTTGTATTAAGTCATTTTGTAACTGTCAAGAAATGGCATGCTTTGCAGTGTTTCGTTGACAGGAAGCTCATCAACGAAATGAGTGATGTAGCAATTGCACTGTACAATACTTCACAGTTTGATATGCAATTTGTTGTATGTATTAGATAGGTTTTTCTAAGTCATGTTGACTAAGTACTAGATAGGCAAAATAGGTTGGTGAATTGTAAATATATTATGCCATGTAATTTTGTCTAAGTGAAGACATGTCAACGGTATGAAGATTACTCTATCAACGGTATGAAGATTAGTCTGTCAACGGAATGAAGATTACTCTATCAACGAAACGAGGAATACACCATCAACGAAATGAAGAATAAAGCTATCAACGAAACACATCTCCACGCCATCAACGCCAAAAACTTGTTCACACAATATCACGCAAGTATACGCGGTCACAAGTAATATAAGAATAAGTAGAGTTTGTTCCCACAGAGACTGTTATGGTTATTATAGTTATGCACTTATGCAACAATGTATGGCTATCGTTCAATGCTAAGACAAGTATCAAATTGTGTTTTGATTAACTAAATTAACTAAACAAATTATCAAGACTATATTAAACTAAAGATTGCTGATATATTACTTATGAGAATAAAACATGGGATCCTAACTTCATTAAACAATCCATCTATAGTTTCCAATTCTCTAGCCTTTTCATGTGATTTATTAATACCTGATCGAACACACAAAACTGATATAAGCCAACTTTCGTTGCACAAATACCATCCTAAATAATATCCACAATAAAGATAGAAATCACTTAGTCTTCCAATTATGCTTAGTCCCTATATGTCTATAAAGATTGAAAACATAATGGTTGAAGTACAAGCATTCAATTGATCACATAGTCGTCATAAAACGGTTAGAGTTACGACACTAATTACGAATGATATTCTCACGCATAAACCTATGCTAGCATGGCAAGTTCTAAACTCTTAAATCCACTTTCGCTTCAATAAGAATTAACACACAATTACAGGAGTTAGCTACTCTCCTATAACGAATTAAAACAACCATGATAGGATATCGCATCAATCACACTATAGGCATCGAGAAAATTCAACAAATAAACTTCATGAATAAATCCGCTAAAACCCCATGACAACGAGTTAGTTCATAATCAAACTAATCGTCACCATGGGTTCTAATGTAAACATGATTGAAGAAAACGAATCAATATTGGAATAATTATCAAAGGTTCTAAAGAATACACCCAAACCAAGCATCCACAAGCTAGAAAGAATACAAGAATAAATTGAAACTATCTTCTTCCTTGCTTCTTCGTGCTTTAAAACTCCGTAGATAATATGTGGTATCTGTATCTCCTTTATCTCTAGGGTTTTCTTCTCTTTATATAGGCCTCCAGGTGCCAACAAGTCGTACTGAATGGAAATTTTGACTTCAACTCGAAAAATCAGCAAAGCGGGTCAAAACAGGAAATTTCGTCAGACAGACCGGCGCTGCCGCGCCAGGATTGTATAGGATAACGGCGCTGCCGCGCCAGAGAATTGCTGCTTCTTTTTCCAACGGCGCTGCCGCGCCATAAACAAGCTTAAACACGGCGCTGTCGCGCCGTGCCTTCTGTCCAGAATTATAGAAAATGTTGTCCTCTTCGCGTGAGCTGTAAGATCGTCAGAATCGGACTTGTAGAACTCCAGATATGGCCAAAACAGTGAAGACTGCGCAACCTACCCGGAAAATCCGAATTTTAATCAATTTAACCTCCAACTCTTGGTTCTGCAAAACTTAATGAAAACACATTAAACACACCACATACTTGAGTTCAAGTCATCAATTTAAGCCGATATGAAGCGTTCCAAGTGGATTAAAAATCCACTTATCAGAATCACTATTACTTTTTTGAATAGTTGACTAAGTGATAGTGACAGTTTACTGAACAGATCTAAAGGAGATATGGAAGTGTACTGTGCATTGGAAGCCATCTAAATGGTTACTGGAAATAAGGAAACATTCCAATTTCCAATAAGGCTCTTGGGAGTGATCACAATAAGCGTGAAGAAAAAGCAAGGATCTCCAAGGACCATTGGACAAAATGAATGAAAATCAAACTACTGATGGTTATTACTAGTGTACTTTATGTTAGGCTCAAGACATGTCTGAATACCACTATTAACAAGCCTACACTATGTGACTATGTCACACTACATGACCTAGTGATTTCTATCACTGGGATAGAGTATAGGTCTCTAAATGTACTTGTCTTGTTCTCATGAACAATAGCTTTATCATGTATGCTCAGATTTATAATGAGCTTAGTAAAGTTTCTTGCATCTAGATTGTATATATAGGCCATTGAATAATTATCCTGGTAGAAGTTCAGAAGTGTTCATGCAGCAGGATAGAGTTGAATAAGGCTATGAAGAAATAAGTTGCAGGAATTTGTCTAAGGCATTATATAGCAAAGTCAAAAGAAAGCTATGTCGTGAAGTCACCAATATCCATGTCGTGAAGTACTATATCGCATAGTCCATTTTGTACTATGTCGAGAAGTCCTCAAGACACATGTCGTGAAGTGTTGAAGTCAGCAAAGTCAAAAGAGCCTAGATCGTGAAGTCCTCAGAAGCCTTATGTCGCATAGTCATCAAATGACCTATGTCGCATAGTCATCAAATGACCTATGTCGCATAGTCATCAAATGACCTATGTCGCATAGTCATCGAATGACCTATGTCGCAAAGTCTTCAAAGGCTATATCGCGTAGTCCTCACAAGGGAGATCGCGAAGTCAGGGATAAAGTGGAGTTCACGATATCAACACTTAGCCGTTTATAACAAGACAAATCAAGGTACAGAACCAAGAATCAAAGGAGACAAATACTGAAGCATTTGTTCTGGCAAGGTGGTCCAAAGAACAGATGGCAAATCTACAGCTAAACTTGGAGAGAAAGATAAGAGACAAGCAGCTACAGAAACGGGAAAGACTCCGAAAAGCAGGTGGTCCTTCCTGACACAGTGAACTTCTTATGGCAGGACAAGTTGGACTTTCAGAAGGGGTAGCTGTGTAATATTGTGTGTGCCTAGTTTGTATAGGTGAATATATATATCGTGCACACACAACTGTAAGAAGTAAGAGAGATACACATAGTTATTTGCTAAGCTCTTTTCTCTGTAAGCAAGCAAGTTCAAACTGTTCTTGTTTAGAAGCCAGAAATTCGATTGTGAATTTCCTGGAAAGCTGTAGTATTTAATTTGCTTATACAAAGTAGATTAAAGTGATTGTGTGTGTTATTTACTTTCTGCATATTACATATCATAATCACATACAGTTGTTTACTTAGGTTTCAAGAATCGAAAAATATATCAAACTATCCATTCACCCCCCCTCTGTCTAGTTTCTAGTAGTATTCATTTCTAACAAGTGGTATCAGAGCGTAGGCTGTTAACGTACAAACAGGAAAAGATCAAGAATGAGTTCACAGAAACTAAGCAGTATCAAGATTCCTCCCTTTAACAAGGAGCACTACAGTTTATGGAAGAAGAAGATGTTGCTTTTCATCAAAGCTTCTAACCCCATGTATTTAGATATTCTAAAGCATGGTCCCTTCATTCCAATGATCGAGATTGGTGAAACAACCAATGGCACTGAGATTGTACCAGCAAAACATGTGCCCAAAGATCCCTTAAAATACACTGATCCTGAAAAGGAAAAAGTAGCATTGGATGGACATCTTCAACTTATCATTTGTGAATCTATGGACTTCAACATGTATGGCACTGTTGCTCATTGTACTAGTGCCAAGAAGATGTGGGATCTTATAGAAGTGCTCTGTGAAGGAACTACTGAAGTAAGAAAGAACAAGAAGCAGATTCTTGTTTCACAATATGAAGCCTTCATGGCTCAGCCAAAAGAGGGAATCACAGAAGTGTTTGAGAGATTCAACAAGCTGATAAACGAGCTCAAACTCTATGACAAACACTATGAAACAGAAGAGCTCAATATGAAGTTTCTACTAACTCTGCCAGATCACTTGGAACCAAGAATCTCTTCCCTTAAAGAAAGAGATCTGACAAAGATTGGTTTTGATGTGTTGTATGGTGTTTTAAAGACATATGAGTTAGAGCTGTTTCAAAAGAGATCTATTCAAGCAAAGCAAGGATTAGTGGCTAATACCTCCTGTGCACTTATTGCTGACAACCTAAGTCAAAGAATGGACTCTCTTAAAATCAGTCAGGTCAAGATTGAGGAACTGGAAGTTGAAGACACTGGTGATGAAACTCAGGTTGTGTATGATTTACCTGAAGAGGATGAGTTCTACAGTATAGATGAGCTGGACAAAATGGAAAACAAATCTTTTGCTTATATGGCTAGGAGGTATCCTAACATAAGGTTTAAAAGAAAGCAGCCATTTAGGTCCAAGTTCAATAATGGAAACACTGGTGGATCTAGTGGCTCAAACACCTTCAATAAAGGAAAAGGGATTGCTGGTGCTGCTAAAGGTGGATACAAGACAGGAAGTGTGGATAGGACCAAAATAAGGTGCTATAACTGCAATGAACTTGGGCATTTTGCCACTGAGTGCAAAAAGCCTAAACAAGTCAAGAAGGACAAAGCATACTTAGAGCTTGAAGCTAAGTATGAGGCTCTACTCAAGAAACAACAGGGCAAAGCTTTTATTGCTGAGGGAAAATGCTGGGATGACTCTGATGAAGAAGAAGAACAAGAATACTCAAACTATGCCCTGATGGCATTTTCTGATGAAGGTGATTCAAGTCAGGTACCTATTCTTACTTCTCTTGATATGACTCCCCTTCAATATAAGCAAACTGTTGAAGATATGAGCACTGAGATGTTTAATATTCATACTAGCATGTTAGTAGCTAATGAAGAAATTGACAGACTAACTGCTAAGAATGTTGAGCTTACAGAAAAGAATGAGCAACTTGAGTTAATGGTTGTGAACCTGGATGGTTTGAAAAAGGAGGTTGAGTATCTTAAAAACAAAGTGATTTGTGCTGAGCAGATAGAGAATGCCCTTAGAGAACAAATTGCTGAAACTGAACTGAAACTAAGAAGCTTCAAAAACTCCTCTGAACTTATTCAAACCTACCACAAGGAACACACTGAAGACTGCAAGGTTGGAGTTGGTTTTGACTATGATAATGACAAGGGAAGGAAGAAGGTCAAGGGCAAAGGAAAGGAAACTTTTACAAACAAAAATGCCCCAACCATACTGTCAAGTGTTGAACTGCCCATCTTCAGAAAGAGTGTTGTTGAGTTTGATGAGGAACTACTGATCATCAAGCAACAACTACTTGAAGAAGATGAGGCTGCTAAGAACACTTCTTCCTTTCCTGAACTTGTCAATCAGAAAGAGACCAAAGACAATCTTGTCAAGAGTCCTAAAGCAAAGAAAGAAGTTGTTAAGAAAAGGAAACAAAACAGAAACGGTAAAGTTGGTGTTAACAAAGGAAACAACTATGCTTATGTGCCAAATGCTCCCAGGAAACAATGTCAAAAATGCCTATCTGTTAATCATTTGACTCATAAGTGTAGTAAGCCTGAAATTGTTGAAGTTGACAACCTAAGTAACCTTTCTGCAAGCATAAATTCTAGTCATGATTCTTTCTGTGGTAAGCCAAACTGCATGACATGCTATGTGACTGTGATTGCTAACTGTTTATCTCTTAAACATAAACTTGACTCTGCACAATCTGGTGAATCACACACACACATACATTCTCATAGGACAGGGTCCCCAATCAGGGTTGAGAGGGTGAAAACTTCATGTGAGCCTAAGAGTGTAAACTCCAAAGCCACAGAAAAAGTGAAGTCTCCTACTATGAGAAATGCAATTTATGACAGAAGAATTATTAATCAAAATGTTTCTAAATCATCTGGACCCTACCAAGTGTGGGTACCAAAAACAACTTAGTCACTTTGTGAATGCAGGGCAACAGGAATAAAAGAGTCATATGGATCTTGGACAGTGGATGCTCAAGTCACATGACTGGTGATATGGCCCTGCTATCACATTTTGAGGAAAAGGCTGGCCCATCAGTAACCTTTGGAAATGACAACATTGGTTATACAATGGGATATGGCAGTGTTAAATCTGGAAATGTCATTATTGAAGATGTAGCATTTGTTGAAGGACTGAAGCATAATCTCTTGAGTATTGGACAGTTTACCAACAGAGGCTTCAAAGTGGAATTTGATGAAGACCTTTGTTCAATCTCAAAAAGGGAAAGTGGTGAAGTTGTTCTAACTGGTGTGAAGAAAGGAAGCTTGTTTGTAGCTAATCTCAAGGCTGCAGATAAGGGAGAAATTTGTTGTTTCTACACAAAAGCCACAAATGAGGAATTCTGGCTGTGGCACAAGAAACTGTCTCACTTGAATGTTCAGGCAATGAACTCTCTAACCAAGAGAGAACTCATCAGGGATTTGCCTGCCTTGGAGTTTGTGCAAGATGGAGCATGTGAAGCTTGTCAGAAATGGAAGATTAAAAGATCAAGTCACAAGAACAAGTTGCTCAATACAAACTCAAAACCTCTGCAACTAATTCACATGGACTTATTTGGCCCTGTGAATGTAATGTCCCTCTCCAAAAAGAAATATGCTCTAGTGATGGTAGATGACTATTCAAGATATACTTGGGTGGAATTCTTATTCTCCAAGGATGAAGCACCCCAAGTCATAATAGAGCATATCAAGAGAGTTGATAAAGAAGCACAAAGCACTGGTTCCTCTGTAGTTGCTTTGAGAAGTGATAATGGGACTGAGTTCAAAAATTCAACATTGTATGAGTTTTGCAAAGATAAAGGAATTTCTCAACAATTCTCAGCTCCTAGAACACCTCAACAAAATGGAGTAGTTGAGAGAAAGAATAGAACTCTCATTGAAGCTGCAAGGACAATGCTGCTGGATGCAAAGCTACCCACTAGCTTTTGGGCTGATGCTGTTAACACAGCATGCTATGTGCAAAATAGAACATTAATCAATAAGAAGTCTGGCAAAACTCCTTACTCATTAATGACTGGAAAAAGAGCATCCTTCAAGCACCTGCATGTGTTTGGAAGCAAGTGCTTTGTGATGAAAGATACCTCTGAGCATGTTGGAAAATTTGATGCTAAGGCATTTGAAGGTATCTTCATTGGATACTCTCTGGAAAGGACAGCATACAGAGTATTTGTACCTGAGCAACACAAAGTCATGGAAAGCATGGATGTTACCTTTGATGACAAGAAAACTCCAGGACTGAAAACAAGTGATCAAGACAGTGTGCTATTGAGATTTGAGAATCAAGGTTATCTTGAGGATTCTGAAAGTGAAGATGAACCCCCTGTTCAAACTGTTCTAGAAAATGAAATTCTTGAAGTTGACAATCTTCTTCAAACACCTGTGCAAGGATTCACAAACACAGGGGGAGAAGAAGAGAATGCAACTGTCAACCAAAATGAGATTGGAACAGATCAAGGAAATGAACAGGGGCACACAAGGAAATGGGACAGAGCCCACACTAGGGATCAAATCATTGGAGATCCTAGTGAGGGAGTTAGAACAAGAAGGGCAACATTAAATACATGTCTGTATAGCTGCTTTCTGTCACAAGAGGAACCTAAATTAATTGAAGAAGCTTTGAAGAATTCTGATTGGATTGTTGCCATGCAAGAAGAGTTGAATCAATTTGAGAAAAACAAAGTATGGGAACTAGTGCCACCTCCAAAAGGAAAGAATGTTATTGACACCAAATGGGTGTTCAGGAACAAGATGGATGAAGAAGGAGTGGTAGTAAGAAACAAAGCAAGGCTGGTTGCCAAAGGATATTGTCAGCAAGAAGGCATTGACTATGATGAGACATTTGCACCTGTATCTAGACTGGAAGCCATAAGAATCTTCCTGGCTTTTGCAGCTCACTCAGATTTTAAGGTGTATCAAATGGATGTGAAAAGTGCATTTCTTAATGGTGATCTTGCTGAAGAAGTCTATGTGTCTCAACCACCTGGCTTTGAAAGTGAAGACTTCCCAAACTTTGTGTAAAGACTGCTCAAGGCGCTCTATGGACTCAAACAGGCACCAAGAGCCTGGTATGAAACTCTATCTCAATTCCTTCTTGAGCATCAATTTACCAGGGGTACAATTGACAAAACCCTATTCTTCAAGAAGCATGGAAATGATATCATTCTTGTTCAAATCTATGTGGATGATATCATCTTTGGCTCTTCAAAGGAAAAACTCTGTGAAAGGTTCTCTAAGTTGATGCAAAGTAAATATGAGATGAGTATGATGGGAGAGTTAACCTACTTCCTAGGCCTGCAAGTACATCAAAGGGAGGATGGCATCTTTATAAACCAATCTAAGTATGTCAAGGATCTTTTAAAGAAATATGGTTTAGAAGAGTCATCCCCAGCTAAAACTCCTATGTCTACTGCAATCAAGCTGGATGAAGACAAGAAAGGCAAGAGAGTTGATATCAAGGTCTATAGAGGAATGGTTGGATCCCTACTCTATCTCACAGCTAGCAAGCTAGACATCATGTTTGCCACATGCCTTTGTGCAAGGTTCCAGTCTGATCCCAAGGAATCTCACATGATGGCCATCAAAAGAATTTTCAAATATCTGAAGGGGACTCCTAATCTTGGGCTATGGTATCCAAAGGGCACTGGGTTCAACCTGGTTGGTTACACAGATTCTGATTATGCTGGATGCAGAATTGACAGGAAGAGCACCTCTGGAAGCTGTCAATTCCTAGGTCAAAGGTTAGTGTCCTGGTTTAGTAAGAAACAACAGTCCACAGCAACATCCACAGCTGAGGCTGAATATATTGCTGCTGGAAGTTGCTGTGCTCAATTGCTTTGGATTAGAAATCAACTCATGGATTATGGGCTAGTGTTAGAACACATTCCTCTAATGTGTGATAATACTAGTGCAATATCCATAGTTGCCAATCCTGTTAATCATTCTACTACAAAGCACATTGAGATCAGGTACCATTTCATTAGGGAACATGCTGCAAATGGTACCATAGAAGCCTCTTATGTTCCAACTGAGAAACAACTAGCTGACATATTTACTAAACCTCTGAATGAAGCAGTCTTCAACAGACTTGTGAGTGAAATTGGAATGCTCAATCCTTCATTCAGTTGTTCTAAGTAAATATGCTGGTTGATAGTTGCAGCAGTAAATTTTCACTGTATTTAAATGATCTATTTGTTTGGAGTGAAAATTAGCTGAGATATGATTTATAAATATTTCAGTATTTTACTGCATATTTTTCAAAATCATATTTGTTAGTGGAGTTGTAAGCTTTTGAGACATCTCGATATAGATGATTTTCAGAGTTCACGACATAGTTCAAATTAAACAGACTTATATCGCAAACTGTTGAGATTGTGAGACTTCGCGACATGGTTCATTTCATGAGTTTGCGACATAGTTAATTTTATGACTTCGCTACTTAGAATAACTATATCGACAAGTCTCCATAGTTGACAGAATTTTGATTTAAATTAATTTTATTTCAAAATTTGATAAAAGTCTGACAAATTGCTTAAAATTCCTAAAAGAGAGCTTTAGACAGGGTATTTCTACTATATCGCAAAGTCTCCCCGATCCTTTCATTTTGAAGACTTTGCGACATAGTTCATTGTTGAGACTATGCGATATATTTTGCAAGACTTTGCGGTACAGGCTATTATTGACTTCGCGACATACATATAGACTGTACATATTCATAACTCCATATCGCAGTGTCTCTATCATATAAATACCTTTTCTAACCGTTCACAACTTTTCATCTTGTCTATTGCTCTCAAACTCTCAAACCTAAGCACAAATTCTCTACTCTAATTTTCACTCTCTCTCTCTCGAAATGGCACCCTAACCCTAACCCTGAACCCTACCTTGTATGTTGATGTGTTGGAAGGATTCTGGAGAACGGCGTTGGTATCAACAATGGCTAGGGAAGATGGAACCTCATTCCAGGAGGTTAGCTGTTCAATTGGAGGCAAACACTTTCAATTTGGTGAAAGGGAAATCAATGAAGCTTTGGGGTTCAAGGTGGAAGGTCATGACCAAGAAGCTACAGATGCTCAAATCATAGAATTCATGACCTTCATTCAGTATGCTGATGAGATAGATACTGGAAAGCTGAATAAGAAGTTTGTGAGAAGGGAGTGGTCATTTCTGCTTGACGCACTCCAGAAGGTGTTTCTCTGCAGGAAGACAGGATGGGACCATATCAGTCACATTGCTGAGAAGCTAGCCTACTCCTTGGCCAACAACCAGGAGATCAATGTGGGAGCCATAATTCTCAAAGAATTGACTCAGAGGCTAGGCAGGACCATTCGTGGTAGAGGTAATGACATCTTTTACCCTCGTTTCCTTCAAGTTATTTTAAATTTTCTTGATGCAAATGTCCATCTATTGGGGGGTATAGATAACACTAAAATGGCTTATTCCAAGTCCATGTCCAAAGTACTATTTGGTTCATTGGACACAAGGAATCAAGTGGATGTGATTCTAAGTGTGACCAAGCATATGCAGGACACATTTGAGTCTTATCCACTTGATAAGCCCATATATCATGAACTTTCCTGGACAGGGAAGGCTAAGACTGAAGGAGCTGCACAGTCTATCCCCAGCCTTCCTATCCCATCCAGCAATCCTACTGAAAACACCACTGTAGAGGATAGGCAACCAAGTGCATCAATCTCTCAAAAGGTTGGTGTTACTAAAAAGAAGTCAAAGAAGAGAGCCCTAGCAGTGATAAATGACTCTGTAGAGATAGGAAGTGAGGATCCTGAGTCACCCCTTACCAGACAAAGGAAGAAGTCAAAATCTAAACCTACCACTGAATCCTCCCAACAGGATTCAGATGTGGAAAAAGGGGTACACCTACTACTGTCAATGGCCTCCCAACAGGTTATTGGCATTGAAAAGAGTAGTCTCCCCACTACAACCTGTACTGAGTCTGCACAGGATCAAGAACTCACTCTTGACCCTAGGAGTGATAAGGCTGATGACACACAGAGTGGAGAGCACATCACTGTTGAAACTCCTCCTATTTCTCAGGGGGAGTTGCCAAAATCTAGTCTAAACCCCACTTCTCTATCAGATTCTTCCATAAAAATTTCTTCTGAACAAGAAAGTCATTCCAATGACAATCTTGCCTTTGATCAATCACAATTCTCTCCTGTGATTGAGCCAATTTCAAGTGACATGGTGCATGACACTGTGCTCACCACCCAGGAACCACATCTAGTTGGTCAGGGAATGCATGCTGGGGCATATCCTAATGACACCAACACAAACATGGAGGATTCACCAGTTTTCACTGGAGACTCTGTGCCAAATTCTCCCATCCTTAGGGATGTGGAACTGTCTTCACAGACAAATAGGGCTAATGTTGTAACACATCCCATTTCAATGGAGACAACATTAGACCCTACAGCCATTCCAAGGCTGGAGGAGACTCAAACTCTTACATCTCATGAAGTGCCTAACACTAGCTCTCACTTGGCTCAGGCCACTATGTCAGAATGGCTGAAGCCTGTGCACCATGACAGGCCTTCAGGATCATCATCTGTGCCTTCCAAAATGACAGAAGAAGCCATACAAGATCTCCATGTAACACAGATTGATGAGTTCTCCAAAATAGCTCAACATCTCCTCACCTCAAATCTTCCCAATGCTGATTATGAAGCTATCTTACTTTGCCATAAGGAGGATGTTGAAGCTCAGCAGGAGAAGATTGTGGATGCAGCTGAACCAGAGGGAAATGTGGATGCCTGGTTGGATGCTAAGAGGACTCTCAAGCTCAAGGATGCCCTAGCTTTTCTAAAAGAAGAATTCCTAACTTCTCTGGGCTCCAATGCAAAGGATCTCTCTCCTGCTGCCATCTATGATGCTGTGAATGATGTGTACAAGAACCAGCTGAAGGCTCTGCACTATCTTGGGAAAGGGCTTCAATCAGAGATTTCTTCAATCCAGGAGGAGACAGACATATCCCTCACTAAGCTCAGGAACTCTTATCTCTCTGATTTTCCCAAGGTGGATGGTATCCTCAAAGAAGTCCAGAAAACCTCCACAAATGTATCCATGATGGATGTGACTCTTGCCATGGTCACAGACAACATCAAGAAACTGGCTTCTTCACTGGAAACTCAAGCGAAAGCCACCATCACCTCAAATGCTATGATAAATGTCATGTGGAAAAATCAGTATGGTGACAAGTTGGTGGATGAAGTCCCTCTGTCAGACATCTCCAAATATGACTTTGCCAGGGTCAAAGATCAATCCCTAAACTCATTTAGGTCTCAACAATTATTCTCTAAGGTGGATGGCTTAGAAAAAGAAGTGGCCTCTCTCAAGGATGAAAACAGAATGCTATCTACATCCTTAAGCCAACTCAATGACAAGCTGGATGACCAAGGCAACAACACCTCAAACATCTTACTGGTGCAGCAACAAATGATGACTTCAATGATGAGATCCATGAACCTGCCTATCCCTGGTGAAGCTCAAGACTTTTTGTCTGATCCCAAGCCTAAGGGGGAGAAAGTTAAGGAGGTCATTGTGAAAAAGAAAGGGGGAGTACCTGCCAAGCAGTCAAAACTTAAGGGCAAGCTCATTGAAGAGACAATAAAGCCAATCAATCTTCCCCCTGTAGAGGTCATCAATGCACAAGGCCAGAAAAGCACAGTCACCACTACCTACTATCCCTCCACAATGCCAAAAGATATCTCCACTTCTCAACCTGCTCAACCTACTTCCAATGCTCAACCTGCCAAAGCAACAACAATCACAGAGGCCAAGCTACAGGAAGTTGCCAATTCTCACATCTATCATGATGAGGCCTTCCTGGAGTTTCTGAAAGCCACCTACAGAGATGCACAAGAAGATGCAAGGACTTACAGAATGAAGCTCAAGGAAAACATTAAGTACTTCACAGTTGTAGTAAGGAAAATCAAGGATGTCCATATAAGAGAGATAATCATGGTGTGCAAGGACAACTGCTTGTGGCACCTAGCTTTTCAAACTCTAGAGAAACTGAGATTCACTGAGCTGTCAACAATAATGGACTTAATAGAAAAAGGTGGGGCTAACAACAAGAGACTGTTTGATGACTTGAAGATGGATCAAGATCAAAGACTGCCTGAGGTTATCTCAAAGCCAAAGACAATAATCTTCCAAAGTCTATCTCAAGACAGCAGCATTGACCAGTTGGTGATCCCTTCAGATTTGACAAGAAAGAATAATGCAAAGATCAACCAGGTGCTGCAAATGCTAAGAGCCAAGAGGGGAGTCAGGACAGCTGAGGAACTAGAGATGATTCACACTCTACAATCTTTTCTGATTCATGGAGTCATTCCTGAATCTGTCAAAGAAAAGAACAAAAAGAAGGATGGAGATGATGATGATGACAAGGAGAAAACCTATGAAAGGAGATCTCAGTCAAGGAGAGATAAGGAAAGGAGCAAATATTCAAAGAAATCAAAGGATGCTGATGATAGCAAGAGGGATGACAAGGGGGCAAAGGAATCAGTTAAGAAAACAAGAAGTGGAATTCAGCAAGTCAAGGACATTGCTAGTAGTACTTTAACCACAACACAAGACTCTAAGTCTAGGGTGGGTACTGTTAGCAATGATCCTCCAAAATCATTATCCATGACTTCTGAACCTGAATTGCCACAGAAGAAAGATGAAGCCACTAAAGTAATTTCAAGAAAACACTTCCACAAAGTCACAGCTAGTGGAGTGTTACAGTGGATGAAGGGGAAATGAATGAAGCTACTTCCAAGTGATGTGGCACTGAAGACTAATTCTCCTTGTTCCAGAAAGGTATCTCTTGTGAAGCATTTGAAGATCAAGAGTGTACCCAAAAGGATGAGGATAACAAAGAAGACTGGAAAACTCACAAATGTTATTGGCATCAATGTGCTTCCACTAGATGAGGACTATGATGAAGATGCCCTAGCATTTTTGAGGGCTCAAAGGATCTTTGAAGTCAAAGTGAAGTTGGATCATCTAGAGATCAAGTACACTGATGGAAGAGAAAGGATAATGAAGCAAGGAAGCTGGCAATATTTCTATAAGTATGAGCTTGAAAGGATAAATGCCTTACTGAATTTTGAAGAAAAAGATGAAAGGACATGGAAGATAGATATTGCCAGGTACTTGAAGATGCATGCTGATTATGAAGAAAACATGAGGAAAGAGAATGAAGAGAAAAACATACAGAGAGAGAAAGAAATGGCTGAGATGGAGGAGAGGGCTAAGGAGCTAAGGCAGAAAGGGATGTGCAGGGTCAAACAAAATCCTTACATTGTGGAGTACAAAAACTCACATGGAGGTCAAAGCAAAATAAGGATGGAGTTTCTTGATTCCTATGTAGAAAGTGCACTCAAGGCTGCAATTGATGACTTGAAAGGCTCACCTCTCATTGAAGAACTGATTGCAAGAGAAGAACTTCAAGAAGCCATCATAGACATGAAGAGAAAAGAAGAGATAAGGAAAAAGAAGATATATGATGATTTGCTAGAGAAGCAATTGGAAGCTGAAGCTGCTGAGCAACAAAAGTAAACTGTAAGCTTTAAATTTTTCTATGTGATCAAATTTCTGATCTCAATGTTCATGAATTATCCTCTCTGTTACTAAATTTCCTTTTATGTAAGTTAGGCTTGTTATCAGACATGAAATTGTGCCTAAGGATCTTACTCACAATTTGGGGGAGATTGTTAGGCTCAAGACATGTCTGAATACCACTATTAACAAGCCTACACTATGTGACTATGTCACACTACATGACCTAGTGATTTCTATCACTGGGATAGAGTATAGGTCTCTAAATGTACTTGTCTTGTTCTCATGAACAATAGCTTTATCATGTATGCTCAGATTTATAATGAGCTTAGTAAAGTTTCTTGCATCTAGATTGTATATATAGGCCATTGAATAATTATCCTGGTAGAAGTTCAGAAGTGTTCATGCAGCAGGATAGAGTTGAATAAGGCTATGAAGAAATAAGTTGCAGGAATTTGTCTAAGGCATTATATAGCAAAGTCAAAAGAAAGCTATGTCGTGAAGTCACCAATATCCATGTCGTGAAGTACTATATCGCATAGTCCATTTTGTACTATGTCGAGAAGTCCTCAAGACACATGTCGTGAAGTGTTGAAGTCAGCAAAGTCAAAAGAGCCTAGATCGTGAAGTCCTCAGAAGCCTTATGTCGCATAGTCATCAAATGACCTATGTCGCATAGTCATCAAATGACCTATGTCGCATAGTCATCAAATGACCTATGTCGCATAGTCATCAAATGACCTATGTCGCAAAGTCTTCAAAGGCTATATCGCGTAGTCCTCACAAGGGAGATCGCGAAGTCAGGGATAAAGTGGAGTTCACGATATCAACACTTAGCCGTTTATAACAAGACAAATCAAGGTACAGAACCAAGAATCAAAGGAGACAAATACTGAAGCATTTGTTCTGGCAAGGTGGTCCAAAGAACAGATGGCAAATCTACAGCTAAACTTGGAGAGAAAGATAAGAGACAAGCAGCTACAGAAACGGGAAAGACTCCGAAAAGCAGGTGGTCCTTCCTGACACAGTGAACTTCTTATGGCAGGACAAGTTGGACTTTCAGAAGGGGTAGCTGTGTAATATTGTGTGTGCCTAGTTTGTATAGGTGAATATATATATCGTGCACACACAACTGTAAGAAGTAAGAGAGATACACATAGTTATTTGCTAAGCTCTTTTCTCTGTAAGCAAGCAAGTTCAAACTGTTCTTGTTTAGAAGCCAGAAATTCGATTGTGAATTTCCTGGAAAGCTGTAGTATTTAATTTGCTTATACAAAGTAGATTAAAGTGATTGTGTGTGTTATTTACTTTCTGCATATTACATATCATAATCACATACAGTTGTTTACTTAGGTTTCAAGAATCGAAAAATATATCAAACTATCCATTCACCCCCCCTCTGTCTAGTTTCTAGTAGTATTCATTTCTAACACTTTAGTGTAACCAAAATAGTATTGTAAACTTGGGAATGTATATAACCAAGTGTAGTAGTTAAAATAGAAGTAAGAGAAGAAAAACAAATAGATTGTATTAGCTATCTTTGAGAGCATACTTTTCTACACTCTTGTAACTGAGCAGCTGTGTACATTTTCTATCACAGATTATTTCCGCAATAAAAATCACTTCAGTTGGATCATCAAACAATCCAACTGAAATTATTTATGTGCTTGTGATTTTTTACTTTAAGTTCAGTTTTTATTTGTAAGTTGTTCTTAAGTTTAAGAAATATCAAGAATTGTATTCAACCCCCCTTCTACAATTCTGTTAGGTCATTTGGGATTAACATGTATTGATTGATTAATTAGGTCATATTGATTTAATTAAAAAGGTCATACAGGTCTACTGAGTTATGATATTATCTCGAGGCTGGACAGAAAAGTAAGTGTTCCGAATTATCAAACATACAAACTCTTTTCTCTCAAGAACAAGAAGAAGCCATTTGATCTCATTTCTTCTCAAACAATTAATTCTAGTTTGTATTGTTAAATCAAAACCACTAGAAGTTGATTACTTGTATTGCTTTGATTATCTAGCGGATTTTTATCCCTAGAATTTATCTCGAACTTGCTCTTAGCATTCGATCTTTTATTACAAATATTAGAAAAGTTCATGTCGAATTTATTCTAAATTTGTATTAATTAGTTTGAGATAAATACTTTGTAATCCTTATTGTATTTGCAACACCCTTCAAGTTTAATATAAGTTATATTTAACTTGAATCTTGTTTCATTTATATTCCGCATTAATTTGTTCTCAATTGTTATATTATTCAAAGGACAAATTCGATAAATCGGTATAGTTTGTATTCAACCCCCCTTCTACAAACTTATCATGACCTAACAATTGGCATCAGAGCCTTTTGATTGATATACAAATCAAAGATCCAATTGTTTTGAGATTTTTCTTAAACTCTGATTTTTAATTTTTCTTAAAAATCTCAAAAGATGTCTACTACACAGAAAGTGGGTACAGTCAAAATCCCAATGTTCAGCAAGGAGCATTATCCAATGTGGAAGAAGAAAATGCTCCTATTTCTTAAGGTTGCAAATCCTAAATACATTGATGTGCTGAAGAACGGTCCCAAAGTCCCTATGATTATTGAGGGAGAACTCATTGAGAATAATGTTGTGACTAGGGTTGCTAGAATGTACCCTAAAGATTCCAAGGATTACACTCATGATGAGAAAGAGGATGTTACCTTGGATTCCTGTCTTCAGTTGATCCTTATTGATTGTCTTGATCCTATCATGCATAATCATGTCCTAAATTGTGATACTACCAAACACATTTGGGAAACCATAGAGATAATCAATAAGGGGACATAGGAAGTTAGGGAGAATATGCTGGAAATTCTCACCTGACAATATGAGCATTTCAGATCAAACCCTGGTGAAGGTATCTCTCAGGTTTTTGAGAGATACAACAAATTAATCAATGATCTGAATCTCAATGGGAAGCACTACACCAACAAGGAGATTAACAAGAAGTTCCTTCTTACACTTCCACCTCATTTGGAGCACAAAATATCTGCCATTAGAGAAGCAAGAGATATGAATGAGATTGCTTTGGAGAGATTGTATGGTGTTCTGAAGACCTATGAGCTGGAGCATATTCAACAAAGGGAGCTGTATGGAACTGGGAAGATTGTTAGTACTTCTACTGCACTCGCTGCTTAAGTCCCACATAAACTGGAAGTGAAGGCTGTTCAACCTTCCAGTTCTAACATGAATGTTATTGATGCTGAATATGGATTAACATCCAGTGATCAATCTGGTGGTGACTTCTATTCTTTAGAAGAACTTGATCAGCTGGAGGATGGTGATTTGGCTTTGATAGTCAGGAAGTTTGGGAAGTTCAGATTCAAGAGGAATCCCAATCTTAAGTTCAGGCCCAGATTTCAGAGAGGTGGATCTTCCTCTTCAAGTGGCACAAGGGGTGGCTACAAAACTGGAACTGTGAAAAGGAGCACAATTAGATGCTACAATTGTAATGAGTTGGGTCACTTTGCTACTGAATGCAGAAAGCCAAAGCAAGTGACTAGAAACACATTTGATTCTAGCAAGAAGAACAAGATTGGGAAAGCCTATGTTGCTGAGGGAAAGAGTTGGGATGACACTGACAGTGATGAAGAAGCATGTGAGATTGGGAACCTTGCTTTAGTGGCTAAAGAGGCAAGCACTTCATCTGCATACATGTCAGAGGTAAAGTTTACTGATACTGAAATGATTCGTCATCTTGGTGGCACCTTAGAGTGTGCACGCACTGAAAATGATAGAATAATTCTTTTAAACACAAATCTTGAAAAGGAAATAAAAGAATTAAAACTAGTGCATGTTAATCAGGATGAACTTATTGAGAAAATTGCATTTCTTGAGAATAGGGTCAAATGTTATATTCAACTGGAAACCATTCTTAAAGAAAAGAATAGTGAGCTTAATACTAAAGCCAATGCTTACTTTAATTCTTGCAAGACTGCTAAAGAGATTCTCAATAAACAAGCTATGGGTAATCATGTCAGTATAGGTTATGATTATAATGAGGCCATTGGATTGCTTGGAATTAATTCCCCTTGTAGAGTCAAATCCATTGACCGCTCCCCTAGAACAACCAGCTACAACAAGATTGAGAGAACAACTTGAAGTAGATTTTAATGTGAGTGATCCCACAGCTCTGCCTCCTCCACTAAAGAAGAGAAGAACACTCCTTGAGGCATCTATAAGCCAGTCTGTATCCTCCCAAAAGGATATGGATTCTCAAAAGGCCAATGAACAGTTACTAGAGACATCCTCTCAACAGGATGAATCTATTGAATTTCGCCATCAGGCCTTGGCATTCTGTACAGAGTCAAGCACTCTCCCATTAATCACAATGGGAGCAAATTCTTCTGGAACTATAGTAGAGACTCATTCACAGGACACTCTGAGAGGAGAGCACATAGGAATGCTTGTTGAAACAGTGCCTACCATTGTCACGGTAGAAGAGTCTTCACAAGCTTCAGAGGGAAAATCTGGTTCTTTGCCCACTATAACAAAACCATTTTCTCCCCTCCCAGAGGGAACATCTCTGGCTCCCCTAAGGGATTCTTCACTCACAGTTTTAGCTGGAGAAAGTGAAGGACAACATGGTAAGTCCATCCCTGAAGCAATTCAGTTTTCAATTTTGGATGAATTTTTGGACTTTACCATGGATTGGGATTCGCGAACTCCCATTGCACCACCAGTGACCTCTCAAGAAGGGGCTATGGTGATTTTTTCTACAGGTACTTCAACTCCAAACAAGGATGGACAGCTAGTGGTTAGTTCTGAGAGACAAACACAGAGCGATACACAAGCACGTGAGGTGAGTGAAACACCATCGAGAGAAATTGAGATGAGTGCACACAATGACACATACACTACTTCTTTATTGGCTCAAATAGCTGGTCTGCAGAAACAACTTCAAGAGACCCAGGCTGAAAAAGAAATTCTTAAGGCACAAGTGGTTGAACAGTCTTCTTCTTCCACCTCTGTAACTAATCAGCTGGGTCATATTAGAGATGACATAGAAGGAGTGAAGGTCACATTGATCCCCAAAATGAATGTTGTTCAAGAATCACAGGTATTGATGGCTTCAGATATTTCAGAGCTGATAGTTTCTAATGCTGAGATCAGGGAGGCTGTCAAGCAGATTCCTATTATTTCAACTAGGGTAGACTCAATTCAAGAGACTGTTGATGAACATCAGTGGTTCAATGATGAGAGGTTTGCCAAACTTGAAGGAGGGATGCAACATTTGAACGAGGGCATGAAACATCTGTATACCATGATCAAGAACTCACATCAACCCAATGTTGATCAGAAGAAATTCTTTGAGGGTGATGATGATGAAGAGGACAATGATGGCAAGGATGAAACAGGAGGAGAAGAAAGTAAGAAGAAGGAGGATCCCAAGTCTACTAAAGATAAATCTGTAGAGGATTCCTCAACTAAGGGGGAGAATAAGGGTGGAGTAGCTGGAGGTCAAGAAGGAGTAAAGGATAGGGGGAAAGGAAAAACTGTTGATCAAGAAGGAGTGCTACCTGATGATGAGTTTGTTTTTCAAGGTGAGCAAGAATATACAAAGTCTGATAGTGATCAAGCAGATGGTGAAGAAGGTGAATTGAATGTGGAGGACTGGGATGATCAAGATGATTTGTAAAATCCAGATCCTGCCTTTGAAAGGGAGATTCTCAAGGAAAGGGCAGAAATAAGGAGGAGAGAAGAGGAGAATGTTAGAGTAGTTGATATCATCTCCCAGAAGCTTAAAATTAAAAAGGCTGGGCATGAAGTCAAACAAAGTCTTCATAGTCTTAAAGTCAAGGATAGGAGGATGGACATCAAGTTGAAGATTGGAGAGAGATGGGATCAGGCAAGGGAGTTATTTGCAAAGCCCCAGAAGTCTTCTAACAATGATGCTCAATTCTTAAAGGTATTGAAATCCTTTAGCAGTGCTAACCCTGATAATAACATGTACATCAAGGATTTGAAGAAAGAGATTACTAGGGTAGGTATTGGTTATAGTAGAGTGTTAGAAGAACCCCAAATCTTTGTCTCTTGTCAGAATGTAGGGTCATTCATTGTTTCATTTGACCTTCTGGTGAGAAGAACTGTATCAGAACTCTGGGTGTTGATTTGCAAGACACTTGAAACTTCTCATCTCAACGTTCTTCTGAATGAAAGGCTAAGGGAGTATGCCAGCAGAAACAGTCCTCAAACTATAGATGTGCCACTTGAAGTTAAATTCTACCAAGGCACTTTTGTTCAGACTGTAGGACTAGATCCAGTATCCTTAGCTTCTGTTACTGCCACAAGATTAGTTCACACTGAACATCTGCTAAGGACTTCTGGTTTTGCTTCTGAAAAGAAGACTGAGTTTGCTGACATCATCAAGGAGTACTGTGAGCACAAAATCAAGAGATATTCTCAACTCAAGAACAGACTCAAGAAAGTTACTCCTCAACCAATCATGCCATCAAGTTTTGCTTCTGAATCAGATAAAGTTCTTGATGAAGAATTGTTGGAAAAGCTAGAAGAAGTTGAAGAAAGTGAAGAAGAAGAAGGAGAAATCAGTGAAGGAAGCATAAGTTTTTAATGTATACATCTTTGTTATGCTTAGGTAGATCAAGATAGAATCTATGTTATCACTTGTTCAGGCTAGAGGAACAACTATCTTGTATTTATCTGTTATGTTTGAATCTGGAATTGTTATATATAAACCAGAACATTTCTTGTTATTTACTTGGCTCTTAAAAGTCATTTATATTTCTTGTTTAAGTTAGTTGAGTTATCCTCTAGGTATTTGATTGTTATTCTCTAACAAACAAATAGTGGGAGATTGAAAGGCATATGTTTAGGCCTATTAATATTCCGAGGAAACAACTTAATTTAAACAAGTATGTAATAAGTAAATAATAAGTTAATATGTCACAGGAATCTCAGAGAGTTTTATCTGTCAAGAGAATAGAGAACTAAAGTCATCTACAGACTTGAAGTTATTCTACATTGAAAGAAGTTCAATTTATTGTTCAAGCCTCAGTGAAGTATTCAAGAAGGTGGATTTGCTACAGTGACAGAGATTTCCAGTTTGTGACAGAAGAAGTACAGGATACAGAGTTTAGTCAAAGCTAGAGATAAGAAGCCACAGCTTTAAATGTTTTAAAGATGAAGAATTATCATTGAATTCAGTTATTCATGAAACCAGACAGTGCATCGAATAACGACATCAATCAGTGGAATTAATTCATCTATATTTTGTGGTCTTCAGAAGATAGAGGGATAATATGTTGTTAAGTTATCTTCTTTTAATTTGTTAATCAATTTAATTAATAAATTAATTCTCTCAGAATTAATTTATTTATTAAATTAATTAATTAATTAATTTGGTTGTTTAAATTATTTATTAACTTAATTCTAGAAAAGAATTAATTTAATTTACAATTTAATCTAACTAAATTACTTAATAGAAATTATCTTAATAACTAGTATGACCTATATTATTCTCGGTATGACCTTGTTTTATTTAAGGCAGGTCATACCGAATTTAATCAGGTCATACAAGGACAGTTTGGTAGGTCATACAAGTTGCTTTTCTAAGGTTCTACCGAGAGTTGGTAGAAGTATGCTAGGTCATACCGGGCACTTTCTGCAGGTCATACTGATGAAGCATGGTTCTACCGAGCATAATTCCTCAGGTCATACAAGTGTATTGATTGATTAATTAGGTCATATTGATTTAATTAAAAAGGTCATACAGGTCTACTGAGTTATGATATTATCTCGAGGCTGGACAGAAAAGCAAGTGTTCTGAATTATCAAACATACAGACTCTTTTCTCTCAAGAACAAGAAGAAGCCATTTGATCTCATTTCTTCTCAAGCAATTAATTTTTGTTTGTATTGTTAAATCCAAACCACTAGAAGTTGATTACTTGTATTGCTTTGATTATCTAGCGGATTTTTAGCCCTAGAATTTATCTCGAACTTGCTCTTAGCATTCGATCTTTTTATTACAAATATTAGAAAAGTTCATGTCGAATTTATTCTAAATTTGTATTAATTAGTTTGAGATAAATACTTTGTAATCCTTATTGTATTTGCAACACCCTTCAAGTTTAATATAAGTTATATTTAACTTGAATCTTGTTTCATTTATATTCCGCATTAATTTGTTCTCAATTGTTATATTATTCAAAGGACAAATTCGATAAATCGGTATAGTTTGTATTCAACCCCCCTTCTACAAACTTATCAGGACCTAACAACTGATCACGGGTAACTTCCATTGGATGCTGGTGGAATGCATATATTTGATCCCAGTTAAGCCTTTCTAGAACAGATTTGATGACATGTGAGGGTTTTTCTCGTTCCCACACAATCAATAGCTTTGAAAAGGTGCTGAACTGATCTAAATCTACGATAATGTATGAAAATATTATGCTTACAATATCGGGTTCTGCATGTAGGATCAGTGGATTTTCCATTTTGTATGATGTTGAGTAGAAGTTTAGGTATTGTAAAGGAGATTGAGTTTTTTGGATAGATATGTAGTTGAAAGTTAAAAGGATATAGACAGACTCATGTAGACAATGGACTTATACAGGGATATAAAAAGTTATAGATATATTAATTGAAAGAATTAAGGGATAAATTAGTGGAAAATTGTAACGCCTTAAAATTTTTGACTTGTAAATTATTACCTGAATACGATTAATTTTATTTGTGCGTGATAATTGTTTAATAGGCTCTTTGTGCTAATTAGAGTATCCTTAAATTTATTTTGTTAATAAGAGTTGTTTAAAATTATTTTATATTTATTGCTAGTAATAGCAATTGAGATTTTATTTAGCAGTGATGATCTTGGTATAATGTGATTTATGTGTAAGCTCATATTTTAGTTATACTTATTTGAGATAAAAATATTTCTTTGATATAGTCCTATAATTTTGAAAAAAAATTATGTGTAATAATTGTTACGTGCTTAAAATGTGAATTATGTGCCTTGTGAATAATTAGTTAATTGTGAATGTGGTTTCTAAATTTTATTTAAGTGCTCTGAGAATTTATTTGGGTCATAAAATATTTATATTTAATTTAGAAAATGCTTTAATTATTTAATTAATAGCATAAAATATTTCTTAGCATTATTTTATTTCTACTTTAGTTTTAACTCATGATTTAAATTTTATAATCACTTATTTATTTTAATTATTTATTTCGAGGGATGCTACACCTTCTAGATTATTTATTTTCAATGGGTAATTTATTTAGTTACCTAGAGATTGGTAAATTTTTATTTAGAATTATTTTTGAGATAAAAAGACATTTTATTGTAAATGCAATTTTATTTATCTAATCTACAAAAGTTATTTGTAGAATAATATTTCTACTTGATCTAGAATTGGGGTTATGAATTTACACCATAGCCCTTGATTTTATCATTTAAACATTTTTATTAGTTGGGCAATTTTGTAATCTTATGATTTAATTCTAGATAATATTATTTTTACGTTACTTTTAAATCACTTTCTACACACTTCTATTTTACTTCTTTAAAAGCCCACTCACCCCACTTCTCTCTCATTTTTCTCTCGGTCATCTCTCTTCCCCGTTTCTTTTTTTCTCCCGAGACATCACTCTCCCAAACACCCTCCATTGTTCTTCATTTCTTCACAAATTAAACTCACCAAAACTTATGATTCTCTTATCCAAATTTCAAGTGTGAGTAACCAAAACACTCCTCTCTCTTGTGTTAATTCTAAGTTTTGATACAATTTTAAATTTGTGGATTTTCGGATTTTGGGTTCTTTTTGTGTACAACTTGCATGCAATGATTGATTGTAAGTATAGAGGTCCATTCTCGATGAGACCCATCATTTTTGGGCTCATCCGAGAAGGAACCGACCATCGGCGATGATCCATGTGAGCTGATGATCTTGATTTCATATAGATTGGTTTGATTTCAATTTGTTTTTGCTAACTTAAGTATTTAAAGTTGATGCATGCCACTAATTTGGTGATATTTGATGATTTTAGTTAGAGTTTGATAGTGGGTTTCAATTATTGTTAGTATATAGTTATGTATGATGATGGGTACTTGTTAATTTTAGTAGATATGATATGTTTGATAATGGGTAATTAGTAATTAAGAGTTTTAGTGATTGCATGTTGATAATAGTACTGAATCATGTGATTTTAAGAGTTTTGAGATCATGGCTTCATGATTTTATGTTGATTTAAGGTCCAAATGAAGTTGCATGTTGATATTTTCTTGAAGTTATTGTTTTACAAGTTGTGGGATTCGATTATTTTGTGGGTTTGAGTTATGGAGTAAGTTAGTGGTTATAGTTGAGGATTTGATGATGATAAGAACTTGCATGTCGATTTTATAGTGATATTTCATTATGGGTAGTTTTAAATTGATTTTCTTTGAAGTGATCTTGATGCATGTAATGTTGTGGATTGATTGTTGGTTTGAAGATGGGAGCAAGGAAAAGAGAGTTTGGATTCTTAAAATATGATTTTGTGTGTGTGATTTAAAATATGATTTTGAGTGAATATATGTGTGATCTTTCAAAGTGTGTTTGTGTGTGTGAGTTCTTTTTTAAAAACTATGTTCTTGAGGAGATTTTCACAAAGGAAGTATTTCATTTTCGTAAAATATATTTTGTGTAAGTGTTTCTTGTTTTAAAAATTATATCTTTACATGTGAGTGCTTCTTTCAAAAATATATGGTGTGTGTGAGATATGTGTTTGTGTGGTTGGTGTGTGAATTGTATAGAATGTGTAAAGTATTGTTGTAATTACATAAGTCTATAGTCGCTCAAATTTCTGCACTGCTCTGTTGGAGCTCTGTTTCGAGCAGCTCAAGGTCACCCTTGGGTTGCAATTCTCCGAGATTCATGAGCTCCTCAGAATCTAGTGTAAGCACGCGAAAATTTGGAAGCAATCCAATTTTTGAGCTATTTATTATGATTATCTTGGTAGTGTACGCGCAGAGTATAAAACTGTTACGGTTTCTGATTTTCTAAGCTACAATTTAATTGCTTAAACTTTTAATTTCAAGTTGAAACTTTTTATGTAGCAAGTCAGTAGGTTTATGAAGGTCTCATAAAAATTTCAAATAGATATCATGAATTTTGATTTATTAAAAATGTTAGTGTTTAAAGGTTTATATGGAAGGATGTGAAATACCCAGAAACTGTCTGTTCTGTTTTGGTTAATTTCGAATGGTTTCTGCCTGTTTTAGAAAGAAAGTCTAGGAGGAAATTGTTCTAATCGGAGTCTAGTTTGTGCACGCGCAAACCTTGTATCAATAGAGTTAGCAAATAAAGAGTTATGCATGTTTTACTAAAAGTTGCGCAGCAGGAATTTTCTGTGCTTCAGTACATACTTTAACTTGTTCGTTTTTAATCTAAATTAATTGTTTTGGAGTTGAAACTTTTATGCTAAGTTGAATTAGTAATCAGGAAGTATCCTGTCAAATGTGGTATTTGTTTGATTATTTTTGGATTTATGATAAATATTTTGGTAGAGTGTGCGCAGCAGAATTTTCAGCTTTTGAGATTGAATGCATTATTTGTGAAGGTGTTAAGGATATGGTTAGCATTGATCAAGTTGATTTAAGGTTATACCAAGTGTGGTATGATTTGAAAGTTAAATTATATATATGTATTAAAGGAGTATATTATGTGAACTTGAATGGCAATATGCGCTTATGTGAGTTTTGTGCTTATTATATGGATAAGAGTTATAAGTGATATAAATATCATGTGTTATGTGGCAACGTGCTATATTATAATGTGGTATATGCGTGTAAATACATATCGTTGGGGTAGAATATGGGTTGATAGGCTAATGTAAACAAGCTGAGGTACTAATAGGGTATTATACCTTTATATAGGTACAAATAGGAGGCCAGGAAAGGAGCCTGTGTACGTAAAGTTGGAGTTGTGAGATACAAGTTATTGAGTTAGTTTATCGGCTTTTGAGGCAAGTGTCTATTCCCTCCACTTATTGTTCAAGTGGCAGTTTCTCTTAAATTATGATACGAATGTTTTCTCTAACCAGAATTCTTTCTTTTACCTTTCTTTTCATATAATACCTTTGAACATTTTCTTCCACCTTGCAACTATATCTTTGTATACCTATCCTGCTTTGTCTTAAACCCATTTATTGTTATGCTTACTTATAGCTTGATTATTGTCTAATACCTTTGCTTGACCCTATAACATGATCTTTCTACTTTTCATTATCATTTGAATCCCTGAAGCGTTATCATGAATTGAAATCTGTAAAACTGAAACAAGTTGTTCATATAGACTTGATTTATAATTGAAATCTTGACACCTTTATTCGTTGTGATTAATCTGAAATTTTATTCAACCCTGGAATTGGAAATTTATTTTTGACCGTTACGCCGGTCTGGTTTATGAATTATTTAAGGCTAATATGTTGCATATGGATCCAGTGTGTGTTTGGAATCACATTATATATGTGATCCGGAGCTAATGCGTTGGCTGATCACCTAGCTTAGCTCGTAGCGTGTGGTTCCAATTCCAATCTATTTATTTATTGATTCTTGTTATGAACCCTGTTATACATCAGATACTTTGATTCATTTATGTTATCCTGTTTGAAGTTGTTGGCTTTTATTATACACTTGCTGAGCATTGTTGGCTCACTCTTGCTGTTTTTCCCTAACCTTTCAGTTAAGAACGAAGTTAGCTATCTTCGGGTAACCGCTAAGGAGACCGTGAGAAGGCCTGATTCGAGATTTTAGGTTCCATGTTGTCAGGCAGATAGAATTCATGCTAGTTCTTACCAATTGTTAGATGGTGGCAAATGGTTTGTAATAAAACTGAATTAGATGTTGTAATAAACTTTGATATTTTAGATTCTTGTTTCACACCATAACCTGTGATCGATCCTTAGCTGATGGGTCGTTTGTTTAATTATGTTTTATTCAGAGTGATAGTGGCACCAAATCCTGACCCCGGATTTGGGGGCGTCACAAAAATGGGAAGGTGTGAAATTAATTGAAATTATAATAATGACATTGTAATCAATCCATGCACGCCATATCTGTGAATATCTTAGATTGAGAAAGTAAACAATTTCCAATGTTCACATTACTTCTTTCATACTCTAAAAATCCACTTTTTATTATATAAATAAATAAACATGTTATTATCCAATACAATTAATTATATTGAAATGTAAAAATAACATCAACTTGTCCCCGTTATGATAATATGTTGATTGCTTATAGCGTTAAATGTTATTTTATATTATAAACCTATAAAAATAAAACTTTTTAGCGTATTTTAATGCACTGGCAATATTTATATTATAAATTTAATAGTTCATCATCTTTGACGCTATTTGATATTGATAATATATTAACAGTTGTGATTGTGAGATTAGTACGAAAAATTTATAGTAATTTTACATATATGATGACTTATTATACAAATTATTAAAAAT
The DNA here is from genome assembly GCA_030848705.1 of Heracleum sosnowskyi. NCBI lineage: Eukaryota > Viridiplantae > Streptophyta > Magnoliopsida > Apiales > Apiaceae > Heracleum > Heracleum sosnowskyi. The sequence continues at coordinate 94,252,554 of CM061241.1, forward strand.
TTACTACTTTACATCCAACAAAACTACATTCTTAAGATATAAATTATTATATTTATTATGGTGTGCACCTAAAATTTAAATCTATAATGCTAGGCGCTTTGCTAAATTATTGTATTTATTACGTTGTGCGCCATCGATAACTTATATATAGTACAATTTTTGAAAATTTAAAAATTATATTTATAAATTATATTGAGAAACTTAAATACACAAACAAATTAAATATAAAAACAAAAAATATAAATAACAATGTTAGAATTAAATTTAAAAACAAATTAAATATAACAATAAATTTATACTCCTGATACAATGTGTAAATTAATAAATATTAAAGAGATCAATAAACATTGAAGCTAAATCTATATTAATATACACAATATTCAATATTATCATCGATAAGCACAAATACATTCCAATTTCCTAAATCATCTTTTACTTGCAAAAGCTTAAACCTTCGGACAACACTGTTTCAGAAATCGAGAATTGGAGCATTTCCGATTTCAGCTTCCAGTTTCAAGAACTAAGCAGCGGAGGTATGATCTATGAGTGAATATCAATTCTTTATAATCCATACTCTGTATTTGCAGTTACGAATTGCAACATGGATACATACATGTTTTTGATTGAAATTATTCTGGCACATGATCGGAGTTGATTTAGATTTCGGATTCATGGATACATTGTTTTTTATTATACATGTTTCTGCCTGATATAATATTGTTGTTTGTAATGGATTTTGATTAGTATCAGTTTGAATCGAATCTTAATGAATGTGAATGTGGTTAGTTTTGCCTAATTTGGATGCAATATATCAAAAAAATTGATGATTTTGTGTAATATACTTTCCTGAATGACAATAATTTAGGTTAAATCTTTCGTTATCGTTACAATGTATTCGTCATTGATCTTAGATTTTAAAATTCTTAGAATAATAATATAGATTGCAGTGAATGACTTAGAGGTACTGGATATGTTACTACTCTTGGATATGTTACTACTCTGAAATCTTTAACACTCTATGTGGTAGTGAATGATATTGTAATAACAATTTTTTTTCATTACAAATTAATGATAGAATGTATGACAATGAAATCATTTCTTGAGTTATGTTAGGCTATCTATAAGTACTGGATAATTCTTGGAGTGAATGTATTTTTTACACTCAATAAGATTGTGAAACGGAAACAGAATTATTAGATGTATTGGTTATGACCGGGTTCCATTTGCAGATGAGTCTCGAAAAATCAAGCTTTCGATGCTTTATTGCTTTCCTCGATAAAGACCAAAGCAAGTGGAATGCTGTGGTAACATTCAAAATTTCCCTAACTATATATCAAGTTATGTGCAATGTCTTTCCGTTTAATTAATATATACTCAATTTGCATCAGAAATTACCTGACCAATTTGTTTCTACATTCGGCCAAGACATACCTTTTAATGTGGAGTTGAGGCTTCAAAGTGGTAGAATTATTGGTGTTCATTATATAAAGAATAGCCAAGAATTCACAAATCTTGGCAAACTTTTTAAGGAATGCATGAAAACGGGTGGTTCAACTCTTGTTTTATGTTATAAGGAAATTGGTAAATTCAAAATTGTCATTTTTGATAAGCATGGATCAGAGGTACAATACAGTATACCTAAGAAACATGAATCAGATTTTGTAGGCAAGCAAGGTAATCCCAATTTTCTCAGGATTATAGTCTAAAACAGAATGTTATAACATATATATATGTTTCATGATGTCTTATTCAGAACAATTGACCTACTCTACATGATACATATACAATTCTTGGAGTAGGTTGGAGCTTTATCTCAGTTGCTAATGAATCTTTGATCTATGACGGTAAAGTTGTAAGTTTTACAAATTTGCTAAAAACTCGAAATAATATATGTTTGAAAAGTTTAAATTAAAAACACATATAAATTAGTTATTTTTAAATTTTGAGATAACTTTGTCCATGTTAGGATATTCCAAGACCATTTTCTAAAAGGTTTAAGAATGTTATTCCTCCATACGTTCTCTATTATTTGCATCGTGGGCAAATGTATAAGGAATGGTACTCATCAGAGGACAGAAAGTTGTATGATTTAGTCATGTTGGCTATACATACTAACCTCAAGGAAGAAAATGTCTTGATGTTTACACTTTACGAATATGGAGAGTTTTCTATCACTTTGTTTAACAAATCAGGAGTGGAAATGAGAATTGAGGACACAGTGGTTAAGACTGGTAAGATATTATTTACTACTTCATAACTATTGTTGTAGTTGTAATTTATTTTCTACTTCTGAATAATTGAACCAAATATTCATTGGAATATAATTAAGTGGTACTGAATGTGTAAATGGATTTCAATGCAGAATCAGTTGATGACGTTGATGATGAGACTGTAAGCGATGCAGCTGTTTAAAATCAAGGTCCGGATCATCAACATTAATCTGCCTTACTCAAACCTGCAATAGTCATATGCTTCATGTTATCCTATATAGTGGATCAAAGATTTGATGAACATTTTGATGAGTTTGTGGTGCAGATTTTTATGTGGATTAATTTTTAGTCAGTAACTGGTGACATTGTGTTGGAGTTTTAATGTTTTTGTTATTCCATGGATATGCGACTTTGTGTGTTGATCTTTTTTAGTGGATTTGATACTTTAACGGAATTTTATATTCACCTAGTGTTGGATATGGTGCTATAGTAGTGATTTGTGAAATCTTAGAAATATAATTTAGTTTCGTAAAAACAGCACTAATAAATTTATTCAAGTTGTAACTTGGAAATAAGATCAAAGTTACAATGTTTGATGGCAACAAATGTGTTGATATTCAGAGTTATGGGAGGTTAATTTGTCAGTTTAACTTTCCAGCCATTCAAAGTTATGGGTGGTTAATTTGGAAGTGGCAGTTTAAAAACTGACACATACATCTCCCAGTTAGAAAAATGTCTATAAATATCAAAGGAGATAATGTGGAATGTCAATTAAACGAAAAGGAGAAAGACATGATTCTAAAATTATGAGCTCAGGTTCAAGATCGGAAAAGAGGAGAAGGTACTCCAACATCAAGTCACTGTTGGTGAATGACTTGAATAACCTCAATATTGATTCTGCAGATTTAAATGAAGACATTCGATCAACCAATGAAGATTTTGGTTTGTTCTTCAAAAGCATGGAGGATAAGCATACATCACTTTTTGCAAGAACAATTGGAATTGAGGAAAAATACATGTACATATCTACGTATTCATGATACTGCATATTGATATAATTTCTTGTATTTAACAATATGCATAATGTCTTTCAAATATAGGAACATAACAGAGGTGTTGATGGGAAATCAAGAAGGTTCGGTTGGTCAATCTTCACAGCAAGAGGCACCAATTGACAATGCCTATTTGGGAAGAGAACGCAGGTTTGTGGATGATACAAAAACTTCCCTGGATGGCCATGTGAAGTAGTTTAGGGAACAATTGGAAGAGATGTTAACAAGATTCAAGACATTTGAAGCACAATGGACAGAGAAATTAAATGACTGGATAACAAAGGCCGGTGAAATGGAAGAAAACATGGAAAAACGGAGCGGTCAACTGTTAGAATTCACACGTAATATATAGAAGTTGCTACTGTTACTAATCTCTTTGTACGCATTAGTATCTATTTGAATATCTAGTTTGTCAGTGGGTTAATGTTTTAGTTATAATCTTATATATTAGGAAGATGGTTGTGTAAATGTATTGGATTTTTAGTACTATTTGTGTACTCCGTTCCAAAAGTTGTTCTACTGTTATATATAAAACAATTGTCCCAATTCTTAGTTCTAAACTACAAAGTGAAACATGTGAAATTTATAGCAATCTTAATATTATTCTACTGAGATAAACATGTCGCATATATGCTAAATATTGGATGCATGACTTGATTGTTTTCAAATACAAAATATACCAAAATGAACAATACGGACTACAGAAGCTACTCATATATACAAAATTGATCAACCATAAATAACATGCATTCAAAAAAGTTTAATTAAAAGTGCATTAGGACAAACAATCATCCAGATATAAAATCAACACAATGCTTAATCTCCAACAACAGAAAGGAGAATCTTGAACAACATAATCTGGACTTTGCAATATCCACAATCAGACTTCCACATATGTGACATCGCCAAGAACTTGCCATATATCTCACCCTCATCTCTATAATTTTCTTCAACAGTTTTGTCACAAAGTGAGTACCATATCTCTTCTCCTAAAGGATGACCCTCAAGTTGGTATATAGGGTGCTTGTTTCTTGCATTTGGGCAAAACTTGTAAATGGGCAAAAGATAATCCTTCTCAAATAAGAATGTATACATTTCTTCGAGATATTTAATCAATTCTAGTAACCTAGGCCTCAAATGAGTGTGATTAAGCAGTTCAATCATTTCCTCCACGGTCTCATCTCTGTGAAAAGTTTTATTTATTGCTTTAAAAAATATAAAGCAGAAAGAAGAAGGAAAATGATTACCTGATAAGGATGATAATACACAAAGATGATGAGGCACATTCACATTCAAAAAAAGACGACGAACAGAGTTGTAATACATTGCTTGATCTACATTATGTCTAATAGCAAATTTTATAAAATCATGAAACTGATCATGTGTAACCTCTACTGGATGATTGTGGAACTGGTATAAAGAGTCCCAGTCAAGCCTCTCAAGAACATCTTTTATTCTAGGAATAGTTTGCTTAGTGTGCCAAGCCATTAACAACTTAACAAAACTGGTGAAGTCACCAACATCAAATATAATGAAGGAAAAGATCAAACTAAGAATATCTGATCGAAGATTCTGAAACATGGTGAAATAATACTTAATAGTTTGTAAGTAATGAGATTAGACTGGAAAGTGATCAATGAAGAGCAAGAAGAAGAAAGCTAATTCTTGGAGAATGAGAGGAGATGAAGTGAATGTGGTTTTTTTCTAATCCTACACAGCTAGCCTACAAAGCAATCTAGACTGTTGGACTTCTAAATAGAGATTTATTTTTCTTGCTTAAAATTATGTATGTTTGTTAGATACTTAACTTGTAAATTTGAGCATAATGATTACATGCAAACACTTAATTCCAAACATACATAATTGTCTCAAACAAACACTTAATTTTAAGCGAGCAATAAAAAAAATATAATCAAATCGCCTCATAAATTAATATTCATTTGTGAACAAAAATAAATTATAAGCCTGCAAACCAAACATTTATATATTTATATAATGAAGCAGACCAAACCTTTTATTGTCAAACCAAAACATAGTTCAAACCAATCCAAACTATTTAGAATCCAAAATATTTAGAATATATCAAATACTGAAAAACCACTCGAATTCGAAACAATAAAAACAAAGCAATAGAAATATCAGTAATCAACTCCAAATAAGACTTGATGTAGTCAACGTTTTAAATGCATCAAGACCATCAAAATACTTCCAAAGCATCCATATGACCTACTTCTCCTGTAAGATAACATTAAAACTTTATAAGTTTGTACAAATATCTAAGAATTTATATACATAATGCTTGAAAAAATGATGTTGTAGCAGGATAAATATGAATACCGTTTTAATCTTCTTGGTTACTGATTTTGCTGATCCTGGAGTATTCTTACACTCAGATAATTCAACAACATTGTTCTGATACAAATGAAATATAAGTAAACAATTTATAAATTCTAATGAATGTAAACAGTGAGAAGGAAGAGTAAAATATGTGTAAATCAACTTTAATATATGATTAATATAAAAAAAGAAATAATAACATCTACAAACATCGAAGCATCGGGATAAGTCATTGTTGTTTGAGATATTGAAGAACTTGGACTTGCAGAGTCAAATGCATCAATTGCGTAATAGAGACGACTGCCTGATTTTATATTGTCCTTGTTAAGTTGTATCTTCAGCTTAAGTTCTTTTCCATTAATCTCTTTAATCTTTGGATGGACATGAACCTTTGACTGCTAGATCAAAATAGAGATAAGTTTTATCAAGTGTTTCCTTTAGGATAAACATTGCAAAAGATGGTACCATATTGTCCAAAAAAATGTGATGAGTTTAATCATCTAGCCTTTAACATTTCATATTGCATCTTGGTTGCAGTCATGCCAGTCAAACTTCTGGTAGCACGATCCATTAGAATAAAGTTATAAGACTCACTCGAATCTTCTGCAAGGATGACAATCCTATACCCGAAGCACAGAAAAACATGGATACAATCTTAACAAATTCTATTTTTAAATGTAGACGGAAAATTGATTACTTGGGTGATTGAAAGGGCATATATTTCGATCACATACCTCTTATCCAGAACAACAATAGTTTTGTTTGTGCAATTGGTACATGTTAGCTTTCCTCCTACCTTTTCAACTTCTCCTTCACAATCACTACAGCTGTTATACCAACAATCAGCTTCTTCAACATTTTGAACCTTGACAATGCAGAAGAAGTGTTTCTGCACGAAAACACACAATATTAGTCGTTTTATTATAACAAATAACTTTATTATAATATTTGACAAATAATATGCCTTTGTGGTAGTTAGTAATAAACCTTAATGAACTGCATATCATTCTTTTCACTGAGTTCTTTCAAATCCAGGGTTTCTATAACCTTTTGCACAACAGGTTCTTGTGGTGTTCCAGTGTTTTGCTGACTAACAGTGTAACCTTCTTCTTCCAACCTTCAGTGGTTTAATAAACAACAAAGTTTATATCGTAGACGTATCCAAAAATATATGTAGAATATGATAAATGGTAGAAGCATTAAATATGATTACCTATAGCGCATTGCAACAACTGAGTCACTGTCCATGTTTAAGTACAATTTTGATGATGGCAATGAACTAATTTGAACTGAACCTAAGAAGTTTAACAAAGAATGAAAAAATATATATAAATATACTAAAATATTTAATAATATGTCATAATTTTAAAAACTATTAACTTACTCCTGTAAGTTTTTAGTCTTGTGCTTGTCACAATTGTAATGACTGGAGTTTCAACAGCTTTATTGTAATCATTTTCAGTTTTGACGACAAGATCACCCCAAATACTGACCTTATGTGAGTTCCTAAAGAATTTACGTAACTTAGCGAACATTGATGAGAAACATAAGCAATGCATGTATGGATGAAAATATAAGAATATGTTTTAAAATTTTCATCTCCCATAAGTGATTCTAAACCTTACAATGTTCCTTTGGCCATATTTTATCTTGATTGAACTAACATGTTCAAAATCCTCAACCACTCCAATGATGTCTATTACATGCACCAAAGAAATATTATAGCTGACTACGGGAAATATTCAGGATATTCAGAAAAATAATGAAATATGATAGTTAAAAATTAATTATCATTACCAATTTAAGTATAAGATGTCTAACCTGTTGAATATTCAGGATATTCATCATTTGGACATTTAGTTGCAATACTGAATACGTCTCCAAGATCTACAAACTCAAACTTGTGCAATGGTATCATGAAGTCATCCTCTTTTAATTTCTGGACAGTGGTTGAAGGAGAGAAATTAATCAAAATCTTTGACGAAACTGGCTTACAGGAACCTGTTGCTTCCTTAGTATAGAAGTTTGAGATAACATATATGCTCCCTTCATCAATATTGCCAGTCATAGAATTCCATTGATCATCATATATGAATGCTTGGACATGAGAATTCTGGACGATATCGTTGAACAAAACTATATTAAACCATTAAACCATAATAGTAGCAGAGAGTACATAAAACCACATGAGGGTATTAAAACTAAATGGCTTTTATCCGAAATGAATTGGCTCACTTACATTGTCATCGAGCAGAATAAGATTATATCCTTTAAGGTTTTTGTAATATCCGTGAATTTTATTATTTGATTAAATGATATATTTAATCTAAAATATTTATTGTGGAATATTGGAATATTATTAAATGATAATTGTTGTGTGATTATGTGCTAAATGGTGAGTCGAAAGCCCCTTTCAAATATTTCGTCATTTGGAATTTTCTTCAAATCTGAGCCCCGTTTTGATAATTTAAGGGCCCCATTGGAATTTCGTACATTAATTATTATCTCTTCGTCTTTCGTATTCGAATCATTATCGGGAGAGATATTCGTATCATTTCATTCCTACCTATTTGATTCTGCAAGAATAATTCGTTTTGTTCAAAAAGGGAAAAATTGTTCCGAACCCTAATTGCTTAAGGGGACGGATATATCGTTTTATACCAGTATTTCATTTGTTATAACCTCAGTATTCTTGAGCATTAGTTATATAATGATATGTATTGATTTGGATAATTATCAATCCTTGTAGATGATTATCTTCTCGTAAAACGTATTTTAACCTAATTAGGGTTTTTAAACGATCCAGTGGATCTATAACGATCCAAAAGTGTTCCTTAGGGTATTATTTTTCCAAAAATATATAAAGACGAATCGTACCTTATAACCTTCATAATCTGCATTGCGAATTATCAAAAAGTAAAAATTTCCGAAATGTGTTCTTCGTGTTCTTGAATAATCAAACTATTCGTTCGAGGTGTTATTGAAATCCAAATCTGAAGTTCTTGTACTCAAATCAAAGCTCTTGACTTCTAGTTTCAGAATCTTCCAACCTCATCATCATCTGGTAAGTTTTCGATTTTTTATGAATTTTTCAAGCTTCGAATTAAATTAGGGTTCTTGATTCGATTTGGGGATTTTCATTCTGTTGATTCTCCGTTCAATTGGTTGCTTCTAACATGTTCCTAGGGTTCTAATTAGCAAGAATCCATGCTTTAATTTCATGTTTATGTTCGATTTTGATGGGTTTGATTTTCGGGTTTTTGACCCGAATTCTTCTTTTGAATAGTCCGTTCATATGAATGATCTGACATTGTTTTTGGTAGAGGGCTTTCATTGTATGTGTTCTTAGCTTCATTTTAACATAAAGAACGTAGAGTTTCATGTAGGATTTTTACAGATCGGAAAATTGGTTTAAGCTCGCCGGAAAATAGTCGGGTTTTTGATTCCGGCGATGCTTTTGGTACGTTTTTGATCGGAATGAGTTGCTGTGTTTATTTGGAATGTTTTGATATAAAAATCCCCAATTTTTAACGTGTATTTTGGTCGCCGGATTCTGGGCAGGTCGCCGGATTCTGGAAAATTTCCGGCGAGTTCTTGGCGACCCGTTCCAGTTCATCCCGACCCGTTTACCCGATTTTTCGACCCGGTTTCAATCTTCAAAACCCTAATTCATTTTCTGAAAACTGTTTTTGGATTTTATTTTTAAAATTAATTCGAAAATAGTTTAAAAACTTTAAAAATTCATATTTTTATTTTAAAAATATATTTTAATATCAGAAAAATTCTGATAAATTATATTTATTATTTTAAATCCGAAAATTGATTAAACTTAATTATTTTAATTATTTTTAATTAATAATTAATTTATTAATTAATTGGTTAATTCTTTTAATCAATTAATTCTTAAAAATTAATTATTAATTGGATTTAATTAATTAAAAATTCAGTTTAATTATTTTCAAGCCTATTTATTTATTTAAAAATAGTTTGAGTATTTAAAGAGTGTCAATTAATTTTATTAATTGATGTATTTGCATTTAAATGTTTATATTGGATTTAAAAATCCGATTTTTGATTTAAAAATTAATCGTGACTTATCTAAAATTCAAATAAGTTTCGTATGATGTTTTAAAAATGTTTATAAGTGCTATATGGTTCATATTAATTGTGTGTTGTGTTTTATAGTCTGTATATGCCCATACTAGGGCAAATATCTGAGTTTTAGATATCGTTAATTATACCGGACGTCCGATACGTAACCGGTTACTTGTTTAAATGTGATTATTGATTGAATAAGTGTCGAGAGTAGAACGAGAATAGTTAGACTTATTGTGATGAGTTGTTTAATTATAGAATCGAGTTCCCGGAGCAAGGGAAAGGGAAAAGTAGAGTGAGCAGAGTCGATTCGACAGCAGCTTAGACCAGGCAAGTATCTGTGCCTTTACTTGTGATAAAATGTATTATTGTCTTGATTACTTGAATACCGTTATCCCCAGAACAATTCAAATTATCAATCCTTTAACCGCATTTGGACAACTGATTCCATCTCCTTAGAGATTCTTGATTCTTTTATTTGATCTGCATCGGAAACCCTTATTTCCAATTCACTTGATTATTGTTTACCACCTTTTGTTATTGTTTATCATCCTTTGATTATCATTGACAACCATTGATTATTTGACTTCCATCTTGACTATTGATTACGGTCATTGATTATCGACTACCAATATTGATTCCCTTATTGAATGAGTACACTGTACCATTGAAATTACTCCATGATTATTTCTCGATCTTCATTTGATACTGAACAGTTGAAGCTCTTTTGCAATTACTATACATTCAGTTTATCTTATTGAGCATATTATTGTTTATACCCTATTATAGATTTGGCATGTGTTTTTAAAAATGGACCAGTAATTGGTCGGGCCATATTCATGGTCAGAATAACTTAAGGCCCAAATTGGCCTGGGATCCAGTAGAGGACTATGTCATGAGCTAGTCCGGGGTTGATGCGTGGCTGACCAACAGCACAACCTTTGATTTGAATAAAATGTATAAGCCAAATTCTAATTCTTTTCTTCAATTGTTATTGATACAAAGCATGTGTTAGCTAAATATTGTTGATTCTGATATCATAAATTCATATCCTTACCACTGTGATAGAAATGATTCATTGATGTTTGCTGAGCAATTTTGGCTCACTCTTGCTTGTTGTTTTCTAACCCTATTCCAGTGAAGCGAGAGTATGAGTTGGCATAGCGTGACCGATAGTTCACCAGCAGCCAGGAGAGCCCCTCGAGTCATTGTCATTGGCAGGGTAGTTGTTGTTTTGCTTTTCTAGATTAGATGTCTAGATTTGAACTTTGGTTGTGATGTAATAACTCTGATAAAACGGGTATTGTATTAATAAAAGATTGTAGTAGCTTGTGTTCATTGCCATAATCTGGATGCGGTCTTGGTCAAGGGGTATTTGTGTCTTTATATATATTATGCATGTGTTAAATAGTATTCCGTTGGTCGGATGACTCCTCAAATCTGTACCCCGGGTTTGGAGGGCGTCACAGTTTTCTCTTCCCTGTGCAGCTTGAATAGATATTGATGACCACGTTCTTGTAACACGTACCTTGATATTCCATGTACTCCGGCTAGTATCAAATTCAGAGAGTTGATCGTATGTCATTTCTCTGTTACAAATATCGTTATGAAGATATTAATATAATTGTTAAGGTATATAACATCAACAAAGACAACTTAAAAAATTGCCAAGTTGAAGGTGTTGTTACAGGTCGTGGTGACGTGCTGTACCTTTATATGATTCAATCTTTTTGAGTAGTTATAACTTATACGTGATTGAGGTGGTTTAATTGATATTATTTTTAGCCTTATCAATTTAACTTAAAACATGGACATGATTGATACAAAATTTAAGTTGATAAATATAATTTTAATTGATTTGGTTAATGATCTTACGATTGTTATTTACATGAAATTAAGGACAAAATTGTTCTTTAAAAACTAAAAATATAATTTTTATTAAAACAACTGATTTGATTTAAGTTGAGACAAATATTTATTTATTTTAATTATGAATAATGCAACATACCCCAAAACATGTACAAAAATAGTAGACTAACCTCGTTTATGTACTTAAAAAATAGTCAATAAATTAAAAATATAAAATTGCTAGTTGTTAGACACATCATTATGTACATCCCAATAAATATCTATCAAAAATACGAATTTATTTATGTATGTATAGAATAAACAATAAATCTATAATAAAACTATGCATTTGTACTTAAAGTAAAGAATAAATTAGTTTATTGGGATCCTTTTTTATATTTGAAATAAATTTATAATCGACAATAAATAAGTTTGTTTAATCGACAATAAATATATTTGTTTAATAAAATTTGTTGTATGTACAATGTACTTCAATAACATTTAATACTCGTTGTAATTGTAATTTTATTACTTTTAACATGAAAAATATATTTTAGAATTAAATACAATAATCAAAAACAAAAAAGAAGTAAGATATTAATAATCACTGAAGAAAATAATTAGTTTGATAAAACCAAACAGTTGAAGTACATAAAATAAAGAACTAAATGTTTGAGCGAGTAAATTAAAACAATGAAACAATACTAAACGTTTATTATCCAACATAATAAACAACTTGTGGAGAAAACAATATGCTAATAAACTTATTAAAGTGCAATATTGCACAATGACCATCTCCTAATCATCTCAGCATCCCTCAATTCCCACAAAGTTTGATGAACAGCTTTCATGGACCATGCACGGGAAACCGATCACCTTGATTAATATACCTACAAAAACAATGAATGTAATGGAAATATTAAAACTAAATTATTATTATGAATAAGTGAATAATATAAATAATCGTGATTAGACCTAATTTAGAAAAGTACTAACTAATACACCTCTGCCTCATCAAGAAAACTTCCTCATGATCAATATTGACATATATCCTAGATGATGGTAGATTTGAAATGGAGATTTTGTCTAAATGTTGAAAATTGGAATTAGTTTTCATAGTCACATAATCGTATAATTGGATTTAGTTAAGAGAAACCAAAAGACATTATTAAGATGTAGGGGAAGATATTACCTCTATTTTTTGAAATCCTTGTACTTGCCAAGATCAAGACCATCGGATGATCAAAATTTGCATCATAGAGTTGTTGAGTATTTGCATCCAACGGACCATAAAACGAAACATTGTACGACTTCCTGTTAATAATTAAAAAAACAAAATTTGTTATGGATATTACTAATCCTCCTACAGATAAACTCTTTATAAAATGAATAGGTTTTAAAGTTACAACCTTTCATCTGTTATTGTGAAACGCACCACTTGACGTGGACCATAACGTGTTTCATATGTGTGCAGAGGTTGTACATGTTCCATGATTCCGATAACATCTAGAGTAGGCACACATTAAACATATGCGGATTTCAAAATATGTGGTGACATAAATAAATAAATGCTAGAAAATTAGACAAACACAGACATAGTACCTGTGGAATGGAGATGTTCAGTTGCTTGACGGGAAGTATTCAACATCTCTTCAATAATTGGCAGAGGTACTAATTCAAACTTGTGAATTGGAATAATGAAATAATCATCAAGCAACTGTTCGACCGTAGTCGTGTCCATAAAATGAAGGCAGTTAATGGAGTTAACAGGTCTTAATACACCAGTTGCAGGCCTAACACGGACATTGACAATCTCATATAAACCACCTTCATTCAAAAGATTTCCAACTTGATTCCACAGTTGAGGAGTAACCATTACATGCATATGTCTATTCTGTAAATGGTAATTGCATTGGTTAAAATGATTGTTCCCTAAACAAAATATCAGGGAATCAACTACAAAAAATAAATAAATGATCTTTACCTCACAATCTAGGACGATCATGTTCTGCATAACTACAGTCCCCTGGGACATAGATGGCCACATTCTTGTCAAACGAACCTTCAAAATCCGGTATGTCCTTGTTACACCCAAACTTGCAAGATGATGGTGGACGTTCATACCTATAACAACAATTTTAAGATTATGTTCAATTTCATAAGTTTAAGAATATATTATGTAGAACTAATACCGGTAACAACAATTTTAAGAGAATGCTCATTTAAGAATATATTATGGGGAGAGTTCAAATACCCATGTCTAAATTTGCCATTCTTCAGAACGTGTAAGTGTATTTCCTTATGGTCTCATTTATAAAAATGAGAGAAACGGCTTATCAATAATATAGTAACCTTAATTATTCGTTTAAGGTCATCAATATTTGATTCATTTTGGTTGTTTATCATAGTTATCTTAGACATAAGGATTCCATGATTTTCTCCACATGATAGCTTTATTTGACTTTTAATATTGATCCTAATTGATCCTAATGATGATATCATGTAATTAGTTAAAATTCCTTGATTTCATCTACTAATAACATGACAAATCAATAAATTTAAATTTTAAGTGCAAATTTATCATAATATTCTTATATTATGTATCTGAATTCAAAGGAAATGTAGAAACAAAATGCTAAAAATTAGGTCAATTGAAAACATATAAAGAGAAATAGGTCTTCCTATTTTATAACATTATTTTTGAAAATTTACATTACTTTAAACATATGAAATGATATAAATGTAGCCACAATTGCATTCAAAGTCATATTTTGTACCTAGTATAATCTGGTTATTTTACATTTTAACATAAATGCTCCAAATTTGATTCTGATACAACTGAACAAAAAAATTTAGTCTTCAACACTTGGAAGATTGTAGAAGACCTCTTCGTACACAACGTTAGCTGTTGAATTTGTTGAACGTCCATCATCACCATAGATCAATATATGAAGACTGACAACAGATGTAACTCTTGATACAACAACATAGAATTGACCGTGTGTAAAAACTGGCCTTGGAAGGTAGAGTCCAACAGTGTCCAGAGACTGTCCTTGGCTTTTGTTAATCGTCATCGCAAAACACAATTGGAGAGGAAACTGCACTCTTTTGAAATCAAATGGCCATTTAGTCTCTATAGGCATCATCTCAATTCTCGGAATTATGTGCATTGTACCTGATTCTGATCCGCAAATAGTCTGACAGATGATGCTATTTTTCAAACATTTCTTAACGATCATCCTGGTTCCATTACATAATCCCATAATCTGATTGAGATTCCTCATAAGCATCACCGCAGAGCCGACTTTTAATTTGAGTTCATGTTTGGGAAGGCATGGCATATTAATTGAATTAATATATTCAACTGGAAATGCATATTGAAAATCATTCCCTACACTGAAATCTTCTGCAAGAGAGTCTTGGCTATAATATGTATGTGATTCTCCAGGAATAAGATCAAGAATATAATCATTAATATCCCCAACGACCGCATTCGTTGGAGCGAGAATGGACCTCTGCCTTAGATATGTATCAGATGACATGTTACTTTGAAAATATGGATAGACAACATTAACAATGTCTTTGATTGCTACACCAGATGATTTAATCAAGAATTTGTCTGGAATCAATACCCGAGGATCAGATGTTGCATCGTCAAGTCCTATATTAGGAAGTTCACCATTATCTACATCAAGCACCCATCTGCTAAACTCTTCAATTTGTCTTAAATCTTCACCTGATTTCCCTCCCGATAAACACATGTTTTGTCTTAGTAAGAAAACCTGGCATTGGCGCCATAGCTTTGATTGATTCAAATATGCGGACACAATTTGAACTCTTGATCCTTTTGGAATAACAGGTAAAATCTGTCGAAAATATCCTCCAAAAACAACAGTGATACCACCGAAAGGTTGTTTGGATCTCGATGGGTCAACTGCAGACATAATGTCTCGAAGGCATCGATCAACACTCTCAAACGCATTGTGATGCTACATGGGAGCCTCATCCCAAATGATTAAATTTGTTTGTTGCATTAATTCGGCAATGTCAGTCCCATGTTTAATACCAACAATAGAAATGTGGTCTAGTTTCAAAGGAATGTGAAATCGAGAATGAGCAGTTCTACCTGCAGACATAATGTCTCGAAGGCATCGATCAACACTCTCAAACGCATTGTGATGCTGCATGGGAGCCTCATCCCAAATGATTAAATTTGTTTGCTGCATTAATTCGGCAATGTCAGTCCCATGTTTAATACCAACAATAGAAATGTGGTCTAGTTTCAAAGGAATGTGAAATCGAGAATGAGCAGTTCTACCTCCAAGAAGTAAAGTTGCAGCAATACCAGACGAAGAAACATGTAACACAATTTTTCCTTGACTCCGAAGACGACAACAAAGGGTCTTCCATAGGAAAGTTTTTCCACAACCACCACTGCCGTAAACAAAGTATAATCCACCCTTACCCTGATCTATACTCTCAGATATTGAATTATAAGCCGCAAGTTGATCTTCATTGAGATTTGAAAAGAGCCGTGCATGCTCCAATTTCATTTCCTCCTTATCATATCCGGTTTCCTCAACTATAAGACAATTTTCTGTATTTCCAAGATATAATGGATCAGGAAACGGCAGAGTACTGTACTCTTTTAAACTTTTGCCAACATCATTAAGTAGCTTCTCAATTTCTGCAAATAAGATCATATTTAGTTACATAGAGATTACACAACATTGTAAATGATATTTGTGTGTAAAAATTTAGGTTATTAGAATGTACATGCTAAAGACCAATTTTGAATTTCATTGTTTGTAAGATGGATAGTGGAATTATTGGTAAGTCATCGCCTATTATAAACAATATCTTCAGACATACTCTTCCGGTTTTCTGTCCATAGTTTTAAAGGATCCGCAACTGTATTGTTCGTCAATATGTGGACAAATAATTCCCGTAATTGGCGTGGCATTGCACTAAGAGCATTCTCTTGTAAAGCTACATGTCACTGTCTATCATCTTTTAGTAAACCAAGAGCATCACATGCCTCTTTGAAAGTATTGTAGACTTTACCATTCACCGTACGAAGGTCCTCAAAGGAAGTTGCACCTTTTACCTGCATTAAGAGCATTCGCAAAAAAACGTTTCTCCTGTAGAGGTGTGAATATCGATAATTCTGCCTACAACAGTCCCTTTTTCCCTCTCCTTCCATTTTCCTTGATCAGCTTTCCATGTAAAGTACTGAGGGAATTCCATATAGGTGTATTCTTTTGCACCAACTAATGTTTTATTGGCTATAAACCACCCTTCTAATTTGCTACATTTGGAACTCGCCTTATCGACAATATCTTGCAAATTTTCCTTAGTGTTGAATGTCACATTTTTTTCACCTGGGCAATGTACTGGTAACCTCTCAACCGCAGGAAATCGGTGGTGTATGTCAAAACCGAAAAGCCTCCAAGCTGCCTCAACCGCGCATACGTACCTTCCATCCAAATATTGTTTAATTTCATTATTATTCATTTTCTTCACAGTATTGGCAGAACCACTAACACTATTATCTTTTTTCTTCAAGATCATAGTTGCCGTATCATGTCCCTTCAAACAATACTTGAATAAATATTTCAAAGACCTGTTGCTATTGCAAACTTCCAAATTTATGTGGCAATGAAACCGAATAAGCAAATCTTTGTTATACGGTACAACAAATTGATTGTCCAAATCAACACCTTTCCTTGTAACAGTGTTATTTTGTCTTCGTCTGCGATACTATGGAAAACCACAATCATCAAAAAAGGTTGTTGGATTGAACCTGCAGAATTCATGAAATATAATAAGTAATATAAAACATTACATTGTTGAACGTAAAATCACAGTTGGAATTACATTTATACCTTTTTGGGAAATGAAGAATACATTTTACTTTAACCATACATGAAGATCCCATATTATCATTACCACATGGTCCGTGTATCATGATTTTTTTAACAATATGATATCCAATGGGATCAGCCTTGTCATCTGGTATTTCAGCCGATATCAAATCATCAATTTGATCTATTCGTTTTGGTCTATCATTCAGATGGAGCCAAATAAGCATATGTGTATGGGGAAGGCCTCGCTTTTGGAACTCAATCACATGCATAACTGTTTTTAAATGTAGTAAAAAATGTAAGTGGATTATCATTTGTCAAAAAACCAAACTATTTCAAAGAAATTGAGCGTAAATTTATGAGATTGTGATAAAATTCTTACTTCCGATGCATCTGCCAAAGTATTTTTTCTTCTTTATTAAATCAATGAGTTAATCAAGCTTCAACTTGAAAACTCGTGCAATAATATTTGGAACATTACTGACATCGACTCTAGGTTTGTGCTTAAGCATCTCTTGAATCTCTGGCCATTGCGTGTTGCATGTCATTGTTAGAAACAAAGAAGGGTGTCCAATGCTATGACAGATAGCAAGTGAATCCTTAAAATACTGATTCATATATCGTATTAGGTCCAAAGTATCATAGAAGGGGGGGGGGGTTGAATACGATACTCACAAATAATTCAATTTCGTTCGCGGATTAATCATTCAGTTCTTAACGAAATCAAATGCACCAAATCAAAAATCACGAGTCGGGGAATATATCGTTTTATAAATATAAACCACGAAGGGTGCTACAATTTCTAATCCGTAGATTAGCTTCAATGAGTTCTAGGTTATTCACAATCAATACAAATGATAGAGTTCAAGCAATATTAATTTCTCTGTAATCTCTTTGGCTCGATCTCTCTCTCTCTTAGTAATTGCTACTGTAAATGAACCTGACTGAAGAAGACACTCTTCCTTCTCTGTAATTGTAGGCTTTTGGTTTTGAAAACCATCGAACCAAAATTGAAGAAACAATCCTGGCCGTCCAATTTCTATCAACCTGAAAAAAAAAATACTTTGCACCTGCTCTTTTCATTTGAAAACCATCGAATGAATTAAATTAATTTACCATTCGATAGTTTTTTTTATTCAAAACTATCGAATACCAAATTAGTCTAAAATGGTTTTTTGTGAATTACTTTTCATCTCATTCGATGGTTTTCTGAATTGAAAAACCATCGAACCATTTTCTTATATTTGATCTTTTAATAAAACCTTCTGAGCTCCTGGGTATTTAAGTAATAGACTGTATCAATTTCTTCTGAGACGATAAAACAACTTGATCTTTTTAGTGTCATCAACTAGTGCAACTGGTCTGGTTCACAGATGAATAACACTTGATCAATTCTTCTTCTATGTCTTCAATTCAATGCTGCTGATAAGTCCTTTGTCGTTCTGGTTGCTTCAAATAAATCACTGGAATCCTGTGGTACTTAACCCTAAATCATTCACATACTTCTGTAGTCTTGACAATCTTCTTTCTTTGATTGTCACTGAGGCTTGAACATTTTCATGAACTTCTTTCCGTGACCTGTTTACGGACTTCAAGAATACATAACGTATTTTGATTTTTTGAGTTTACCTTTTCTTCTTTGATTCTGGATTCCTATGCTTCTGTTAATATTACAGTATGTCTTGTCCTTTGTTGAGTTGTAGTTATCTCTGTTTCATCTTATGTTACATTATGCTTTACATATCGCTGTGAGCCTGTAAAAGTAGCCGAGAGAATAACATTCTGACCAACATTGGAAGAATCTGTATCACCCCTGTGTATACGATCACGAATGGACCTATACAAATCAGAGCGAATGACATGTTGATGTGTTTTTATCCAGTCAAGTCTATATTGCTCTACGGCAGCAAAAGCATCAACAACAAATTGTTGCCAAAGCCTGCCACCTAGGTGCAATGTCATTCCTGTATTCCAAAATTAAAATAAAATTAAGAAAACACAATAGATAGAGAAAATTTAGATCATTGCGGATAAAATAGTATGAGTAAAAAAGATCACCTTGATCAGGTCATATCATTAGTTTGTAGGCATAATACTCCCTCATTGAAATAGTTGTTCTTGACTTACTCTCATCTGGACATTCATCGGAAGACATAGGTGCAGGGACCTTTTGTGATTTACTTGTAGAGGAATTTCTGGATGAAAACCTTCGTCACCATACAGAAACAATAGTGGATATTGGAGTGACATGAATTGAGAACACGTTTCAAATACTCGTTTCAAGTACATTTGTTTTGTCTGCACTACAATATCCCTAAAAGGTGAACAATCATCAGCATCACCAACAATCAATACAGCAACATCATTGGATTCTATCACGTGATTTGTTCTTCCAGATGTTGATCTGGAATGGAGAAACTTCAGGTTAAATTCATCTGGTTCATCAAGTTTTAAGCGATCTCTTGCCATACTAAATCCTCTTGTACATTTGTTGTGCTCGTCAAGCATTTCAAGCAAACATTGAATAATTTCTGGATCAAGCTGATCACTACCATTAATGGCATTCTTGCGATTTTGGACCTCGTTTTTTGTGTCATATATGTAGAGCTGACAAAATTTTGGAGTCTCTCCTTCATTTGGTTTGAGGGTCCCAATAAGATGATAATTTTGTCCATTTAGCTTGAAACAATAAGGATCTTTTCCATTGTTTATTTTCTTATCAATTTTACCACCGATAGAGGTAAATTGGAACATAGAGTTGTATGTTAGTATGTTTTTCAGAAAATGTGATGTCTTTTCTCCACCCGCCAACAATGAAGCCAAATAAGGAGGAGGTTGTTTCTCTTCATCAAGAACCACCTGACCATCTCTACAACACAATGAATTTAGTGATGGATCAGATCCAATTCTAAATTGAGCGACCCATCTGTAAAATTTTGGAAAAAAATGGACATGATAGCTAATGTTAATTTAAATTTGGAAAGGATGGATAAGGTAATTTTCCAGTTTTTTTGTGTTCATGAATTAAGATTATATAGATAATATAAGTTTTTGTTGTGCTTGAACTTGACTATTAATAAGTGACTATTCTCAAAATGTTAATGACTATTAATATGGGTTATGGAAAATGTCCCAACTAAATTGTATTGTTGAAAGAAAACATCAATAAAAAATTCACTTGCGTTGGTAGTCATGTAGTCTACAAATCTACAATCATAACCAAGTCGTCTTTGATCGACCCTGAGAGATTTTATGAATTAGAAAAATTGTGTTGTTAGTTACTCAGTACAATTGAGAAATAAATAAAATTTGGAACTCATTATCATAGTCTATAAATGACTTATTTTCTATAAGTTATATATATTTAAATTATGTGCATTAATCATCGGTGCATGCACTAAAATTTAATTTTGTATTTGTCGGTAACTTTCAATCATGTATGATTGGGTGTATGTTCTTTCAATTTTGTCGCATCTTTAATTCTGCAATAGTATAAATTTAAGACAAACTGGCTCACAAAAATGAAACAAAGCTTGAGAATTTTTTTTATGAATTAACAGAAAAATTAGATGTATTAATAATATAGTTTTTGGTTGAGGGGAGCCAATATTTCAACGTTAGAACCCTACAATGGTGTCTATTTATTTTTGTGTTAAATTTACGTATCCGCTTTCTTTTCTGGTATAATGTAGTTTTTACATTCTCCTACCTTGACCAGAATACTTATTACACAACAGACGTGTTCGTAAACAACAAATTTATTTTGAACATTATTTTGAAGACACACTCAAAATTTATTACCAGCGAAACAATCAGTGAGTAAAGAAGCCATAAAACCCGACCCAGTGCAATCAATCAAAATTCAAATTCATATGTGTTTTTTTTGGACAAAGCATCAATAGACTAGTAACAGACTCGAGAACAACTAGTTCTTTCTTATCAAACCAGAACCATATATTTATATAAAAATGAAAAATAAGGTTAGTCGGGTTTGGCTACATACCACAAAGCTAAGCTTCAAGCTAAAGAACTGAAGAAATATGATTCTTACATGCTTTTACGACTACAAAAACTCGTGTTGTATGTAATGGTGGTAAATTATCATTCGATATTTTTTTCAAAAATTAAGCGGGGTCAAATTTTCTTTTTAGTTATGAATTATAATATTAATACAATATTCAATAATAAGTATATATGGATAAATGCAACATCATTGGGGAAAATTGTTTTCTGCTCATGTAGGACCAAGATGACGGTATTAGAGCATAAAAAATAATGATTTTCTTGAACTATTAAAATAGAGTACTAAGAATACCTTGATTGTAGTTAAGCCGACTCAACCATAACAGCAAGAGCACACTTTCTACATTATTATATGTGTCCCCTATTTATTCCCTGTGATCCACTTTAGGAAGCTTCATGATTTTGTAGAAGTGAAATACGTAAATTCTAATATCTCATCCCCTTTTGCAACTTCAATACTTATTTAGGTGTGTGGAAATTCTAACTCAAAATCAAGAAATTTAAACAGGTAATTTATCACCATACTATTAATGAATTTATAGGACCATTTGATCTGATTGTCATACTTGATTCGAGGACTAATTTATCAAACTAATTTTAACTTAGAATGGACTAAAAAAACCATACAACACATAACCCATGTCCCATGTATATCATTTAGAGGGGCGAAAAATGTACATATTTATCTCTATTGCTGGGAGTAAAGAGTCTCAAAGTTGTCAAGTCAAATATTAATTAGCGTATTCTTTACTTAACTAACTGAAATGACATGGACAAGCAATTCTTCAACATTTCAACTCTGTTACATAATTAGTTACCAAAATCTGATTATAAGTTATTAAATAAGAAAATGAATAAAAATTTATAGTTTGAAGGGTTGTTCCTAAAGGGCCTAAGAAATTCCTAATTGAATGAGGGGAACTTTTTTAATTGATTCTTTTATCACATTGTGATATTTTACATCATTGAATGGGTCCATTCGAAAACAATTAACGGGTGATAAAATTATCAAATATTGGTATTCCTTATTTCTATTCAACAATGTATGAATAGTTCCTTGATTTTGATTAAGGGATTCTTTAATTCTTGCGTTGGAGTAGTAGAAAAATATAATTTTGGTGTTAAAGAACTGAGATTGATATCATAAAAGTACTTATGTACTCTATACATCTTTTATCTTCTTGTATCCTTTTTTGTTCATATTGTACAACTACGAGGTTTAGTATTCTTTTCATTTTAATATTAATAGAAACCTCAACAATATAAATAATACAACTTATGCGTTAGTTGAAGTTGGGGTATTACACGTTCAGTTGAAATGTCTACAATGCATGGAGTGACATGGGTGAGAGAAAATCTTTCTTTCACATTATCTATATATAATATTGAGACTAAGCATGACATTCTTTGTATGTCCTTTTTTATATAACAAAAAAGAATTTTGTTTAAGTTTTCATGTCTTATATTTAGAGGTCATTGTATTTATAAGTTTACACTCTTTTATTACTTGGATGAAAAATAAGTTAATGTATGACACTAAATACTAATCGATTTAACGGTGAAGTATTATTGGTTTGTTTGGAATGAAAAATAATAAAAGTCATATGGAATGGGGTGATACGTGATAAATAGAATAATGAAAAATAATACGGCTGAGCAAACTGTTTGTAGAAGTAAGAATGAATCATTGAACTTCAAAATCCTGAATGGAATTTATAAACAAATTCCAAAATTTATAAATGAAAATCTAATTTTACATATGTGGTTGGTACATCATGCGTAAAGTGTTGTAAATTGTATATACAATGTAGTAGATCATGTATATGATATTGTCGTATTGGAGATTCATTAATAAATTTTGATGCTAATTCAGTTTTTTATTATATGTAACTTTAATAGTTACTTTATACCTTATTAAATTTGTTCGATGAAAGAAACATATGTTGATCCTATACATGATATTATATATATATATATATATATATATATATATATATTAACTCCTTATATATAATAAGCGTAAGGGAGATCTTATCCAAAACTTTGGTTGGTCACTGTACTACCAAAAGTATACGATCCGTTGGATTATAAAACTATAAATCTTCAAATCGATGAGGACCATCAGATATAATATGAAAAATTGTATTTGATTATTAATAGGATAGTATTTAAATACTAAAAGATGTATTTTAATAATTTAAACCAATTATAAATAGGTTTTCTATATTGAATAGAAATCTTTATGTAAAAATTCGTAATTATCTTTTCTCTTTAGTTTATAGATAGTTCCAGTTAGATAATAATTATTAAACCATCAATAAATTAAAGATAATTTTGTAAGCTTCGTGTGGGCTGTAAAATCGTTAAAATCTGTTGTGTAAAACTCAAGATAGAACTCAAACAATAAAGTTATTATCTAAATTTTAATAAATATATTTTTATTATTTTAGCACCAATTTATTTATTTTTCCTAATTTTTAAAATTTTTAAATTCTATGTTTATTTCAATAAAATATTAAAACCAATTTAAGAAAAAATTAAAATCGATCGTCCGTGTACGATTACGACCAAATTAATAATTATAGTTAGATCTTAAATAGATCGATGAGAATTGTTAGATCTAATATTAAAAAGTGTATCTGATTAATAATAGAATTATATTTAAATACTAAAAAGTGTATTTTGATAATTTAATATTTTTCTATGTAAAAATTCTTAAATATCTTTTCTCTTGAATTTATGTATAGTTCCAGTTAGATAATAATTGTTAAACCAAATATCAAGATAACAATTCATATCGATTACAATGATACACGTGGACCCTACGTTATAAGGAGAAGTCATGTACATGAATAAATTTAAACACTTTTTTTTCTGAAGGAACATAACAATTTGACTAATCCAAATTATAATTATATTATTTTACATATAACAAACATAAAAGGATAATATCAAAATATTATTAAAATATTGAGGGTTTCATATTCATAAACGATAATTTTGAATATAATACTTATATTAAAATGTGTATTTGATTAAAGGTAGGATTATATTTAAATACTAAAAAGTGTGTTTTGATAATTTAAACCAATTATGAATTGATTTTCTATATTGAATTGAATTTTTTATGTAAAACTTCTTAACCATCTTTTCTTTTCAGTTTATTTTATGAGTAGGTCAACTGGTCAAGTTAGATAATAATTATTAAACCATCATTAAATTAAAGATAATTTTGTTAGTTTCGCATGGGTTGTAAAATCGTCAAAATTTAATTTCTAAAACTCAGGATAGAACCCAAATAGTAAAGTGCGTATCTAAATTTTAATAAATATTTTTTTTATTATTGTAACACCAATTTAATTATGTTTCCACTAATTCTTTTAAATATAGAGAAATTTTATGTTTCTTTCAAAAAAGTATCAAAATTAATTAAGAACAAATTTAAATCGATAAAGAATATAATAATATGAGAATAAAATTTTATATAATCATAACATAATTTTTATTCTGTTTAATAATTTTTAAGTAATAATGTATTTTAAAATTTTATATACACTGTAAATAAAACCGAAACATTAAAAGTAAAAGCAGTTAGTAAAATACTTATATCAGTATATACTTGATATCCTTATTATATTAAATCCTTATATATAATAATCATAATAGGGATTTTATCCAAAATTTTGGTCGTAGACAACCAAATTAATAAGGACCATTAGATCTTAACTAGATAAATGAAAATCGTTAGATCAGATATTTAAAAAGTGTATTTTATTAATAATAGGATTATATTTAAATTCTAAAATGTGTATTTTGATAATTTAAACCAAATATACCAAATATAAATAAGTTTTCTATATTGAATAGAATTCTCCATGTAAAACATTCGTGACTTTCTTTTCTCTTCCATCGACAATTCCAGTTAGATAAAAATTGTTAAACCATCATTTAATTAAATATAATTTAGTTATCTTCATGTGTGGGGTATAAAATCGTCAAAATCTGATTTTTAAAACACAAGATAAAGCCTAAATTAGTAAAGTGAATATTTAAATTCTAATAATAATTATTATGTCATCATTATTTTAACACCAATTTAATTACTTTTTCTAACTATTTTAAATTTAGAAATCTATGTTCAAAAATTAAAATCAATCTAAGAAAAAATCAAATCAACAAAGAATATAATAATACGAGGATAAAATTTTATAAAATTGTGCATATTTTTAATCCTATTTTATTAAATTTTAGATAATAAATAATCAAATATTATTTATTATTAAATAATAAATTATACGTAAATGGTGATTTTGTTTTATAAGAACTCATGGATACCAAACTTCATTGTTAGCAGAACTATATTCATATTAAAAAAACCGTATTTTGAAATTTTAGACTCAGCTAAAGAGGCCAAACTTTTTTAACATATATACATTGTAAATTATTAAATTCGAAACTTTAAAAGTTTCTTAATCAATTAGTATAGTACTTTTCTGAAAAATCGTACTTTACAAAAAATATTATCAAATAACCTATGTCTGCAAGAAAAAAAATGAAAAAATTCTTTATTTAAAAAAAAACTATAAATTTTAATATGTTGGATTCAAACCTTAGATCATTCTACATGATAATTTTACTGTTATATCTAACGTTTTTCAACAATTTAATTTGAAAGATCCAACGATTATGGATTGAGTGATCAAACAAAGCGACCAAACTTATAAGGAAGCTTTCATTATTTAGTCTTTAATATAATAACATAGATATTTATAGGACATACTATAAAAAATGAATTTTATACAGAATTTTGATCGTCACAGTGTACTACTTAAAGTGTTGTAAAAAACAGGAATCGAAGTTAATCGGCACCGTCCAGGGATTAATCGAGTAATCGGGGATTAATCGGAATGATTAATTGGAATAAATTTAATAATATTTTTTATATACAATTATATTCATATATATAATTGTTTCGTTATTTCAACTAAACATATGTTATTATCATATATTTATGCAAATATGTTAAAAATATTTAACTTTTAAATAAAATTTCGAAGGTTTAACTTTTCAATTAGAGATCAATTTAAGAGGAAAAATAAAGAGAATTTATGATTTAGGCATCTAAAATTATAATTATATGTACAAAAATAATATTTTTTTCCTATTATTTAATCAAGTTTCTACCTTTTAAATTTTTAATTATTATTTTTTAATTATAACTATTTTTTTCTATTTTTAAATAATTAGCTCGATTTTTGACCGATTAATCTGTTTTTTGACCGATTCAGCCGATTTTTGACCGTTTTTTTTGAAAAAATGATTAATTGATCGATTTTCGCTTAATCAATTCGGTGACCCACCGTCTAGCGATTAATCCCGATTAATCGCCGACTTTTAGAATACTGACTACTTTAAAAGAAGAACTATTACAAAATAAATATATTTTAATTGATAATTTATTTTCTCAAAAGTTCAAAGTTCCCGTATCTTTAACATATTACAAAAAAGAGTATATTATATTTTAGCAATAAATATTTAAAAAAATTAAAAATTAAAAATATTAAGAAAAATTAATGATGTTATCATGGTAGTTTGTTTCTAAATACCACCAAAACATTCTCAACCGTTAGATCAAATACTTTTAAAAATAGATGATCAAGATTATATCATATAAAAAGAAGTTATTATCTAAAAATGATATAAGTTAAAAGATATTATATTAGGATTGGATTTTCAAAAAAGTCAAAACATAAAAAGAGTTGTAATTAAATAAGGAAACTCATTTAATACCAAAATAATAAAAATCGTTTAATATTAAATAGATATGTGAAAACCGTTAGATTTAACATTAAAAACTGTATTTGGTTAATAAATGGTATTCTAATAATCTAAACTACATATAAGTAGATTTCCTAAATCGAATAGAATTCTCAACATTAAATTTCGTCACTTTATTCTCTTTTTAGTTTTAGAATAGTTTAGCGTGTAAAATATAATAAATATCAAATTTTTAACTATAATTTTTTTGGCTAAATCTTTTTTAACAATAATTTAATCATGTAAACTAATAACTTTTAAATATTAAAATATTCATAAATAAATATAGTCATAAATATTTAAAAAAAATTGTGTGTTGCGTGGATAATAAAAATATAATTATAAACAGAATAATTATAAATAAAATTTAAGTAACCGTGCATAGCACGGACTATAAGCTAGTATATATAAAAGAACTATAGTTTATTTGCTTGAAAATTTCAATGATTAAAATTAAATATATTATATTTAAATGATCATAAGATTTGATACGAATGTAAAGCAATCATGTTATTATGATTATATATTTAAATAAATATAAAGATATACGAAGATTTATTAGTTCATTTCGTTAACAAATGTTAATATATTGAATAAAAGCCGATCTGTAATTTAATGGTTCGAAAGTGGTACATTAAAATCACTTATCAACATTTGTAGAACATCGCAAGTTTTATTATCACACCACCAACACACTTAAATGCATTTTTGACACTCATATAATCAAGTGATATAATAATCATTTCACATAAATAAAATGTCTTAGGAGTAAATTCGCTCATGCAAATCATGTTAGTGTTCTTTAACCATCGCTTCGTTCCTCTCATTTCTTTACAAATAAGTCGCATAGAGATTAAAGAAAAGCGTAAAATAGGAGAGAAAAACAAAAAAAGTGAGTGAAGTGACGATATCTATTAATATTTAATGTATAAAGTGAGTACAGTGGACGAAAATAGCGGATGTAGTTAATTTTTATATTATAAAACTTTACTATTTTGTGGAAAATTTTGGAATGTAAAAAATTGAGAGAAACATCCATAAAATGAAAATGTAAAGAAATAGATGAAACAGAGGAAGTAGTATAAAATAAAAAAAAAAGATTGAAACTCTTTAAGTTTTTGTTAAAGAATACTCACACACTTTTACCTATTCATTTACATTTGGGTTGGGAACACAAAATTAAAAAAATATATAAAGTAGTGGGAAAAATATGAAATGCGAAAGTAATGAGATTTATTAATAATTAAGGTAAAAAGTGAGTATATTAGAAGAAAAATAATAAATTAATTTTATATTACAGAAAATTTATTAGTCTTTGAAAATTTTGAAATATAAATAATCAAGAGGAAAATAAGAAAACAAAAGTATAAAAAAAAGAGTTGAATAAAAAAAGGATATACTTTATATTCTAAAATTAATCCATATGAGCTGGACTACCAACTTGAATATTAAATCAACTTGCTATCTTAAGTAGTAGTAGTACTATATACGGATTCTTACGTCTAATAATATCTCGATTTTGTTGACAGCAAAAGATTGATATCTATAATAAACAAAATGAAGAGTTTAACATCTATAATAAACAAAATGAAGATTGATATAATAAACAAAATGAAGCTCATTATAACAAAATGTTTTAAGCATCTGACATTCAAAACAAATTTTTATTTAATTTCAACTCGGTAAATTTTAAAATGTAAACCATTTTGATTTCAAAAAAATAAAAAATTGACTGTATTCTCTATACACGCCCTGGTTAACCCCCTCCACTCCTCCCCTTTTTACTCTCCATAAATATATACACACACACATAAAATTACACTGTATCTTTTTATACTAGTTTAGACTGATTGAGCAACAAATTCTGATTAACAAAAATCACCTGAGAGAGAGAGAGAGAGAGAGTCTAGGGTTTAGAGAGAGGGAGAGATGGACGGTTTGATCGCGCTGGTTAATCGTATACAAAGAGCTTGCACTGTTCTCGGTGATTTTCCCGATGATCGGAATTCTCTGCCGTCGCTTTGGGACTCTCTTCCGACTATCGTCGTCGTTGGCGGTCAGGTACATATACATTCTCCTCTCTCTCCCCTAATTTCTTATCTCATACATGTATTTTATGCATAAACATTTTATATATGTGTGTCTGTGTGCAATGTGTATGTGCGTGTGTGTTAATTGCTTGTACACTGAATTGATGCTGGTTGTTTTGTTGATTTTGTAGAGTTCCGGAAAGTCTTCGGTGTTAGAGAGCTTCGTTGGCCGTGATTTTCTGCCCCGAGGATCAGGTAGTTTGGATGTTTTGTTTCGTAATTTGATCGTGTCATTTGTGTTTTGTTTCTGATTATTTTAATAATTTTTCGATTGTCCGACTCAAATGTTGCATTTTGTGTAATTGTAGACGAATAGTAGGGTTTTCGATTTTAGGCTAATTTTATGTGAGGTGGTGAAACTGTTGGTACTTGATAGATAAAGCTTGGTTACGTAGTTTATTTGACAGGGGACAAGCATGCCAATTGCCTAATTTATTAAATATATACATTGTATTATAAATTATAAAGTGGTTTTGTCTGTTGATTCTGATGGGTAACATGATTTTCCAGGATTTTATTTTTAATTATTTTTTCAATTCAATTTTGCATGTATGGTTTGAATTCTGAGAGGAAGCACGGGAAGGCTGATGATTATATCGTATCTATATTATGTATTGATTTCAGGAATTGTGACAAGGAGGCCCTTGGTTTTACAACTGAATCAGATCGAGAATGGACAGCAGGACTACGCTCAGTTTCTTCACACCGGGAACAAAAGAATTACTGATTTTTGTATGTCATCTACTGCTATATATAAAGATTACCTTGGTCTATCTATTTTTCATCCAATGCAAATCAAATTTATACTCTACCCATACTCAAGGGTATGTTGTAGTCTCCTTCAATTTGTTTGTTATGGTAGAGTAACATTTTACACTGGATAGATATATATATATATAAATTAACTGCAACTGAATTAAGTTTAGTTTTCTTATTTAATCGTAACTTTAATTCTGGCTATTGTCATTGGAACACATATCAGTATTGGATGATTGGATCATCTTGCTATCAAGTGTTATCGAAGTGATTGTTTTACAAGATCCAGACTTCAGCTAGTCAGGATGTATCTGCATGTTATTTTTAGCCAATGCTGCATTTATTACTTTTAAAAGTCTTTAGTTATCTGCATGATTTATATGTTAGTAAAAGATGGTTTACTTCAATTTTTTTTGGATGTTTCTTAATTCTTATAATGAAGCTGCTGTACGGAAAGAAATTGAGGATGAAACTGACAGAGTGACTGGAAAAAAGAAGCAGATTTCTCCACTGCCTATTAATCTTAGCATTTACTCACCAAATGGTAGTTCTTTCTTCTTCTTTTTTTCTCTATAAGAAACTGGAATTTATGTTCTCTCTATTTTAGTTTCTGAGCAATTTTTTTGTACAATGTAGTGCTCACTGCAATAACAATAACATATCTGTATATATTCTCTCCACTCTCTTGGTGCCATATCTGGGTAATCTGTTCTCTGTGTCATATATGCTCATAACTTTCGGGAAACCATATCTGGTTGTGTTACAAACATCCACATCATCTATGTAACAAAATTACTCTTCAACTTCTTTTCGCAAATGAGCATGATTCTACCCCCCCTCCCCCTTCAGTATCTCATTAGCACTTGAAGAGGCTTTTGCAAAGTTGCTAGACTTTTGCAAATTTTCTAGGTCGGAACTATTGCTTAACAATCTAATTTATCATATTTATGTTGAGAAGTTTTTTACTCATCTTCTTATGACTTTGTTATTTCTTAAATTGCTTTCTATTATTTTGGCAGTTGTCAACTTAACGCTGATTGATCTGCCTGGTCTAACTAAGGTTGCTGTAGGTATAACACCTCGACTTCTTGTTCATGTTGCACACATATATTTTGCAAGTTCCTCCCTGCAAAAAAGTTTTTGTTAATCTGATTTTTGACAGAGGGGCAGCCAGAGGGTATTGTTCAAGAAATAGAGAATTTGGTTCGTTCATATGTGGAGAAGGTAACAAACGTCCTTTATCATTTCTGTGCAATTAAGGAAAAGTGTGTATATTCTTTCTCTTGCAACATTTATATATAAAATCATTATGTTGAATAATTTATTATACACACGAAGAAACTAATTAACAAGGTACAACAGATTAAATATTAGTAAAATGATACAAATCATTAGAGTTATGTTATCTTATCCGAACTAGAGCTCTTCCATCATTCTGTTCTAGTGTAGGCGTGTAGCAACATCGTCAGCTATACTTGTAGGAAATAGTATGGTGAGGTTATTCACCTGAATGGTTCCGCAATGCAGAATAAATCAATTGACAGTGTTGTCTATTTAAAAAATATGTTACTGATTTATGTCTTTTATTAATTTTGATTTCTTTTCTAAATCACTACTTATTTAAAATTGTTTCTTGTTTGTAGCCAAATTGCATTATATTAGCGATAACTCCTGCTAATCAAGATGTTGCAACATCTGATGCCATGAAGCTTGCTCGAGAAGTTGATCCTAAAGGTACAAGTGTTTTCATCTTCATCCATCTGGTTTTCTTAAATCTCCAGATAGATCATTTATATAACTAAATACCTTTATTAGGTGAAAGGACGTTTGGTGTGTTAACAAAGCTTGATTTGATGGATAAAGGAACAAATGCACTGGATGTAAGTTTTCTCCTTCTATAAAATTCATACCGGATAAATCTCAGTACTGACACTACGGAGGCTGGTCAATAGGCGTAGACGCCTATTAAGTAAAGAAATCAAGTTATCTTTCTTATTTTGAGCCTTTTAATTTAACAAGTTGAAGGTCTTTATTGTTTCTAATTTCCATGACTATATATAGTTCCTCTCCTCTCCATTTACTTCCAGAAACACTATCTAGTCTAATGGCTTTAGATGCATAATGCAAAACATGAATCAATAAAGTTCGTTTCATCATTAACAGTCAAGATTAATATATTAATTAAATGAGTGCCAATAACGTTTTTTTATAACTGAACATATTTCACATTTACCTTTGGAATTAACCCTTAAAAGAAGACCATACTGCGGGCAACATATTTGAATCCTGTTATGTTTTTAAACATTGATTAATGTTATATTAAAGGTTCTTGAAGGAAGATCATACCGCCTACAACACCCTTGGGTTGGAGTTGTCAACCGCTCACAGGCTGATATCAACAGAAATGTTAATGTAAATGCTGCACGCCGTAGTGAGCGTGAATTTTTTGCCTCCAGTCCTGATTATGGACACATACATAGCAGGCTGGGGTCAGAGTATCTCGCAAAACTTCTCTCAAAGGTATTGGATCCACATCATAAACCATGATATCTCTTATATTTTCAGTTGTCACATTAGGTTGGTTACTTACACTTGCCTTCAATTTGTTTCAGCAATTAGAGACCGTTATTAAGGCTCGCATTCCTGGTATTATGTCAATGATAAGCAAAAGAATCGACGATCTTGAAGCAGAGTTGGATTATCTTGGTAGACCTACTGCTATAGATGCTGGGGTAATAAAGTCTTAAGCTTTTATAAAACTTGTGTAGTAGTTCAAATTCGATTTTTAACAGGATTCTTTGTATTGATAGGCCCAGTTATACACTATCCTGGAGCTCTGCCGTGCATTTGACAGAATATTTCACGAGCACCTTGATGGAGGGTAATATTTTGAACCTTCTCTCCTCTCTGGCTCCTTCTACTTTACGTGCTCTGCAAATGTTCCTTTCTTGGTGATAGTACTGTTTCAAGCTGGTCATTACTGTTAGTATAGCTTAATCAAGTGCTCCTGGATCCAGTGGGCATATTTAAGTGTTCAAGCTTCCTATGAAAGTAATCTCTTTATTCAGCAAACTAATTGCCACTCCTGTGATTAGGCGACCAGGAGGAGACCGGATCTATGAAATTTTTGATTACCAGCTTCCATCTGCTCTAAAGAAGCTTCCAGTAGATCGTCATCTTTCACTGCAGAACGTAAAGAAAGTGGTTTGTGAGGCAGATGGCTACCAACCCCATTTGATAGCGCCTGAACAAGGTTATAGACGTCTTATTGAAGGTGCTCTCAATTTTTTTAGAGGCCCAGCTGAAGCTTCAGTAGATGCAGTAAGTGTGTTTTTTAGCATTGAACTCGTTCTTATAAGGATGCATTCCCATACTTGTACGTTACTTGGTTCTGCATCTGTCTTCAAAAATCCCAGAGATGGTGCTTTTTTAGAACTGCTAGTCACAGGCGCACACTTTCTGAATTTGCTTGCTCAACCTTATGATGTACTTAGGTTAATAGTTGTCCGATTAGATAATAGATACTGGATGCATCTTTTTTTTTTTTCATTTCCTTTTCAATCAAATATGTGAGGTAGCTTCTTCAATCTGGAAAAGGTACGTTTATCCCTATGTTCGACTCAGGATGATAATGTTGTACTCCATCCATCTCAAAATAGTAGTCCACTTCTGAAAGAAAAAAGATCTGTTTCAAATTAGTGTCTGTTCAACTTTGTAATTTTTGACAAAAGTTTTCTATTCCACATACTTTTATTCAATCAATGAGAAACGGGTACAAATGGAATTTTTCTATCAACATTAAATTTTCTTTAGATGCGTAATTTTTTGAAAGTGGACTATTATTTTGAAACGGAGGGAATCTATTGATACAAACTTCTCAGCGAAATATATACAGTGCAGTTTTAGTCTTGATAAGGCTGGTATCAGGTGCTTGTCTGGAATTCTTTTAAATGTTGAGAGCAGAATTATCTGCCTTGGACATGTCAATTTAATTATAGTAACTTGTTATACTGTAACAGGTTCACTTCATTCTGAAGGAACTTGTAAGAAAATCCGTCGGAGAAACTAAGGTTTGTTTCCAACTTTTAAGCATGGGCAATTGCCTAAAAGAACTAGGAAGGGTGTATTATATTTATGTAGATGTTCTTAGTGCAGGAGTTGAAACGCTTCCCAACTCTTCAAGCAGACTTAGCAGCAGCTGCCAATGCAGCACTGGAGAGGTTCCGCGATGCAAGTAAAAAGTATGTCTTGTTCCTCGTGGACATGGAATCTAGTTATTTGACTGTAGATTTCTTCCGTAGACTTCCTCAGGAAGGGGACCGAATGGGAAATCCAACTGCTGCTAATGTGGATAGATACACAGAGGACCACTTCAAGGCAATAAGTACCAATGTATCCTCTTATATTAGCCAGGTGTCTGAAAGTTTTAGGAGGACAATTCCAAAAGCAGTTGTTCATTGCCAAGTTCGTCAGGCCAAACAAGCATTACTAGATCACTTCTACACAAAAGTGGGGAGATATGAGGTATCAATTTCCTTATTTGCTCTTTGCTTTAAACAAATAACACCAAGCCAAAAACTAAAAAAAACCCTACAATAATACTGAGAAATTAGATGAAATAAAATGGCATTCAATTTTAAATACATAAGTTAAAGGCAACAGATGTTGTAATAATGTTATCATGCTAATTTAGTAATTTGGCATCAGCTTTGGCACTCAAGTGTTTACTTGTATATCTGTCTAATATTTGTTTATTTATTACCTTTAGACCCCGGAGTTTGCACGATTACTTGATGAAGATCCGGTATTGATGGAGAAAAGGCAGCGTTGTGCAAGAAGACTGGAGTTGTATAATTCTGCAAGGAACGAAATTGATTCGGTATTGTGGGCAAGATGAGATGCATGCTCTGTAAAACTTCCTTCTGCAGCTTTTGTTGTCTTCAGACATGATTGTCAAGGTCAAGTGACTGAGTAGTATAAACTCTTCTATTTGGCTTTTAGTTTTATTTACATTCTAAATTCATAGAGGCAGTTCCATTTTATGTAGTTTTCTTGGAATTACAAGTTCTTCTGATCGGATATAAACCGAATAGATTAACAATTTGACATTGTATTTTAAACTATTACTTATTGGCTGTAGGCTAGTTATTTACTGTGTCAAAAAACCAAAATTCCAATTACTTGACACTTGGAATTGTGTCTCTTGATGAAAACATGTTGTAGTGGCGTCTTTTATGCAAATGCTGCCTTCAAATATATCTATTCATCCAAATGTTGGATTTCAATATTCCATAGCTAATCCTATACAAATTGTAAATGAAGTTCATCAAGACTCCACATCAAAAAATAATTTTAAAAAATAAATAAATTCCCAAACCCAAATTGTTGTAGATCTACTCGATGGATTATATGAGAACGATGCCCAAGTTTCAAATTGAGTATGCTCGCTTTTAGATCATAAATCATATGGAGTATTGCATTTCAACTGTACTATAACTTTGAAGTAAACAATGTACTCGTAACTTTCTACAGTACTGAGCAATCAACACCACCTCCGTCTTTTTCTCCGTTACCATTGAATTAATGAAGGGGAAAGTTGGAGGATGAACTTTCAACTGATATTTAGAAAAAATTCACTCTAACTTATGGATATTTTTGAATTAAATAACTGATCCATCTTAATGTGTTAGATGAAGTACTCAAGTAAGAAGATCATGTGATTTTCAACACTTTCCGTCAATCGTATCATTAAACAAGTAGACTAGACATATAACATTATTATTTATTAATATCACTACTAAATATTTAGTAAACTTCTGTTACCATGCTATCATGTTAAGAAACGGGTTAGAGAAAGACCCCACCATGATCTTATATTTTTCAACAATATCAACATATATGTAGTATGATACTCTTGGTACCTTCCTAGTAGACTTGGGAGGATGCCAAAGAATGCCAAGAAAAATGGTCAACTTTTGATAACTCTCAAAATAAGTATATAAAATACTTTGAATATAATAGCATAATATAATATATGGGTAGAGTTTTATGAAGAATCTCCTACGAAGAGAATTTACCAAAAAAGTCTTCAAATATCCTGGATCCCGCGTGCATTCATATAAATCTTACTGATCAAAACTCCCCATTTTACCAACTCAAATCTGTCACATTATTTTGGAAACTTTTTTGATGAATTTGTTTGATTTCCTAGCATCACTCTTTTATATTCAGCCTAGAGAACAAGAAGATCAAGAATAAATGGAATACAAAATAACAATCAATGGGTAACTTGTAGAATGAATTGTCATTCGTGTAGTTTTTCATTTCTGAAAAGTTCTGT
This sequence comes from Heracleum sosnowskyi, assembly GCA_030848705.1. Classification (NCBI taxonomy): domain Eukaryota; kingdom Viridiplantae; phylum Streptophyta; class Magnoliopsida; order Apiales; family Apiaceae; genus Heracleum; species Heracleum sosnowskyi. Next base: position 94,288,986 of record CM061241.1, read on the forward strand.
GAAATGTAGGGTTATTAAGAGGTTGGCCCTCAAAATTCTACTGAAAATACACAGGAACCATCAAAGTACGAAAACGTACCTCCATGCCACTGAAGTATGTCCAATGTACATCCCAACCCTTTTTCCGTTCAAAGTCATTATTATTAAATCGGTTGAGGGGTAACTTTGTCATTTCCATTGCTTTGTACGTTACATAAAAATAGTATGAACGTTTTGGCCCTTGAAGTATGGATTATTATACACCTTTACACATTCTAGTTAAAAAAATCTGTAATGTTTCTATTAACACTACTAGAAAAACTGCATTAGACATCGGCTAAAAACCGATGTCTATTGAAAAAGAGAAGCGATGTAAGAGACACTTTTAACATCAGTGACTTTTCTGACCGATGTCTAATGTGTGATGTCTAATCTAGTTTTTCTAGTAGTGTAAGCGTACTTATCATTTTCGGACCTTTAAATAACATAGTTTTGCAATATATATTTTCGAGTTTTTTGACTTCCATCAAAGTAGGACGTTCAAATTTTAATAAAAATATAAAAAATGCAAAAAAATATGTAAAATATAATTTTTATGCCCGTGAAAATGCCTAGACATAAGTTTTTAAGAAAATTGTGATTTTTATGTCATATTTTTTACGCTATCAAAATGTCTATCATGATAAGTTGTTCTGAAATTTTGGTTTTTTGGGTCATTTTGGACCTTAATATAACATAGTTTTGTACTTTATTTTTTTTGATTTTTTAGGTTTGTACCAAAATAGGACGTTTGAATTTTAATACGAAACAAACAAAATAAAATAAATAATATTTAAAAATATAATTTGTAGGCCAAAAAAAAGCGAAATTGCATTATTTTGCCATTTTCTATAACTTAGCAATATTAATATATTGACCCTTAAAGTATGCACATTTGTACACATTAACACATATGTTCCGATATTACCCCTATGCCGAAACGGCCGATATGTAATTTTTATCTCCAATTGTCAGAAAAAGGGCCGATACATACAAAAGCCATACTTCAGTGGCCCAGAGGTACGTTTTTATACTTTGAGGGTTCCTGTGTATTTTCGGGGAAACTTTGAGGGCCAACCTCTTAATAACCCTGAAATGTATTGCATCTTACTTTGCAATACTCCTGCAAGAAAGACAAGGATTCCATTTAGTGTTCTTATCGTAATGACTGTGCACTAATCTTGTTTGTGTTAATTTTCAGAAAACGTTTTAAGTGGGTATTAATGCGTCGAAACAGATGAACATCGTTCTCATCCTCGAGTCTCATTTCAGATGAATCCCAGCATTTTGACCAACGTGGTAACCTCTCTTTCAGAGGATCAATGTAAGTGGGTGATTGATACTAGGTTTGAAATCTGTGAGATCCTCCATGTGTGTTGAGGATTTTACACTGAAGATAACCATAGGTATGGGGCATTGGGTCACTTCGGGGCGGGGAAGTGCCCCGATCTCCGAACCTGAACCCACTCCCCGAACCCGTCCCGATTTCGAGACAGTCCTTCATAAGGAAGATTAATAATTGAGATTATTATTTCTGGAGGAAAAACACTATATCTGTGGTAATCGGTACTGATAAAAGGCATTATAAAATCTTGATCATTATGTACAGATATAATCAAGGTCATACTGTAGAAACATTAAGTCAACCTACAATATTACTTGTCGAAGATACAAGAAACCAGCTTACTATAACATCTCATGGTTTCCGGCATAAATATTTCACAAAGAACATTTCACTGATAAGCAGTAAGTTAGTAACCATTTTTCATGATTATCAAATTTCTTTCCGAGGACGACGTATTACAGAAGATAAAGAGGCAAGATGTCCAAAGAATAAGTCCATCAATGTGGACGGAATTCAACAAGAAGGCCATCAATGACCAATGCCTAATTATTAATGAAAACATTTTGCTATGTAACTAGCTTCTTGTACTGTTTTTCTTTCCTTTTACTAAGTGTTACTAGCAATTATTTTGAATATTTCAGGCAGAACCTGTTGCTGCATCTGTCTTTCTATCAATCTCTTCCAGAGCAGCCCACAATTTTGGATCTGCATAATCCTTAATAAGTAGGGCTGGTTTTGCTGTCTTTAATAAGTCTTCCGGATTTCTGGTCATCAAACCAACAACAGGCATTCCAGCAGCAACCCCAGCTGTTATTCCTGAAACAGAATCCTGGAGAAACAAGCAGAATATGATTTGTTTGAAAATTAACTAAACCAAGCTTGAAAGGCAAGTAAGTTGAACAAGAAGCCAAACCTCACAGATAAATGTGTGATCTTTTGACACCTTAAGTTGTTCGAGTGCCTTTAAGTAAGGATCTGGGAAAGGTTTGGCACGCTCACAATCACTCCCGATAATAACAAACTCAAAGAAATCTGATAAGCCAAGAAGAGAGACCATCATATCAGCATTTTCCCTAGGAGCATTAGTAACAGCAGCTCGTCTCAAACCGCGTTCTTCAATCCATTTTCTCAATTTGTCAAGGCCATTTATAGGCTTAATTTGTTCCTTAGCCATTCTGTATTATTCAAAATTTACAATTATATGGTGATACTTTCAGCAAGTTTAACAAATACAATGATGAGGATATCTACCTCCTAAACACTGCTTCTTTATCTTCCATAAATTTTACACCCCTTGGATGATCATCAGGGAACAAGAAAGTAGCGATATCTTCGTTATGCTTTCCAGCAATATTTTGAATAAAAAACTCCTCCGTGATAGGCACACCATCATTGAAACCTATCTGACAGTGTACCAATGTTAGGCTCCCAAAACAATCTAATTCAAGATTAATAACACATGATGCTTATTTTTCTTGTAGGGCTTGCGTGACATACACACACCGACACACATACATACAAAACGAAGTTGCCTTCTCATCACATTTTGTGTTGTGTGAAGCCTAATTTGTAAGCAGAATATGCGGGACTCATTATGTAAAGTTGTCCAAAAGAATTAAATAGGAAAGAAAGAACAGACCTACTTTTGAAAACATTTCCTGGAAAGCATAGAAGTGGAGGGGATCTGAATCGCATAGTGTTCCATCAATGTCAAACAGTACTGCTTGTAGTGGAGCCAATCTCGAGAGAGAAGATGTGCTGTTTTAAATAAAAGAAATCAGTTTTCTACCTTACCAATTCAAAACTTCAGTCAAAATTCCTTGCGCCACATTTTTCCATCAACCAACAATTTCAACAAAATCGTATTGGGAAGAAAAATTCCCTTGTATGATGTAGGATATGAAACAAAACTTACAGTTTTACACCGATTAACCAATATATGAATTGACAGGCAAAGTATATGAAGACATATTAAGAAACTTAAGATGGAATTAAAAAAAACGTGTCATGATCAAGAAAAACATCGCACCCCAGTGGTCAATAGATTGATTCAGAATATTTCAGATCTTTTTCTTGCACCATGACTTGTAAAAATTGACAAGATGATCCAATTTACTGATCTATAATTAAATATAAAAATTAGCAAACTTAACATAGTAATATTAGGGTGAACCTATATGATGTATAATATGACATTACCGTGGTGAAAAATGTGATCATCAATGCTCAGGAGGATAGTATACACGAGAAATGATGAGCATAAAGCTTACATATGACAACAAGTGTTTAGCCCTTCATTAGTACAAACTGGATGATACCACCGCAAAAATTTCATAAATATCTGAAACCTCTATAAGAAAACATCTACATTCTACAGCACATATGAAGAATGATCAAGAACTCCCAATGGAACTAATTAACAACCACTACACAGTACACATATGAAGAAGCATAATATAAAGTTGTTGATCCCAAAAAAGGCATAAGAAATAACACAAGATTGGATCTAAAAAGTCAATAAAATCATCAAACGCAAAGGAAAGCCATCAAGAATGAAAAATAAACATGCAAGTAAAGAATGGGGTGATCACCTGTCAATGGAGTTTTCACCTGCCATGATAATGCAAAATTGATAGTCAGGGATGCAATTCAATCACAGGCAGTGGGTTCTTTTTTATACAAATGAGCCCATTTTCGCATATTTACTTTTTCAACATGCCATAATTTTTTCTACTTTTCATAGGGAAATTTTATACGGTATTAATTTTGGTTTTTTCATAGGTATCATCACATTATTTGCTATTTTCTGTGGTAGCCTAAAATCATGTATTCTTCTATATAATAACTCTCTGTCAAATAGAAACGTTTAAAAACATAAAATTAAAAACATAAAAGTAACCATTTTTTAAACTGATTTTGACGCCAATTTTAACAAACAATAAAAAATAAAGAAAAAACAACTGATATCACCTTAATTAAGCATCCAAACTAGATATCATCCAAAATAAACCAACATATTCTAAAGTATAAAAATTTAGGATACCACAAATAATGTGATGGTATCATATGAAAAAGTCAAAACTACATTGATATCATATAAAATTTTCCATCATTTTATATTATTGGAATTGGCTTTTAAACGGTTCTGTAACGTTTCAATGGACAGAGGGTTATAATCGACTTAAAAACATAAATTTAAGGGTATCACATAAATGAACAAAAAATGTACTCGTACCGTAGAAAAAAATCAAAACTATATTAATACTGTATAGAATTTTTCATTAATTTTTGTAACACATGGACACGGTCATGTCACGTTACTGTGTGGACGTAGATAATAATATTATACATTAATATGAAAATGACAGGTATGAAAATTAGTTGTTTATAAACACTGATTTTCGACCGTAATATAAATATGACAGGTATGCAAATTATTTTTTTAATATGTGTTACTTTTTTTTTTTTTTTTTTTTTTGAAATAAATATGTGTTACTTTTGTTATGTAGGTGTTAAAATTTACGGAAATGTTACTTTTGATCTTTAGGTTCCGTTTGTTTAGCGGAAAATAAATTGAATTTAGAAATGTTTTTCTTGAAATATATATGTAATCTTGATTTTATTACATTATATTTTATTTAGTTGAAGTAAATTAAGAACATAAATTAATTTAATTGTTTTGCAAATGAATGAAAATGAAATGTAGAAATCGAGTCACAGAGCACCAACCTGCTGTCCACACAATTGTCGTTTACCGACTTGTTTCGTTTTCCTAATTACAAAAATATATTGGCACGTGTGTGACTAATTTTTTAGTACATTCGCAGCCAAAGACCCGCTGTTCAAATATATTTAAAAAATTTGTAGAAATATATTTGCTAATAATTTATACTAGCCGATAACCCGTGCGAAGCACGGATCAAGAAAAAAAATTAAATTACTAAAAAGAAATTTAAAATAAAAATAATTTATAAGTTTTACTTAAATATGTACTTGCAGAGAATTTAACATGAAATTAATATGAAAGTCTATAATAAATAAATATTATTTAATTATGTCGATAGAAAGAATCAAATAATATTTTGTAAAATCAAATAATTGAAATTGAATAAATAACTAACTTATATAGTTATGTAGTTGCAGCGAATCGAACATGAGTTTGTAATGAAACCAATTAATTTAGATATATTATACTAACCAAAATTTGGCTTTGTACGAAAAAGAGTTTTCCTTATCAATAAAGTTCCTGATCCCCGTATAATTTTATTATACTTCTCTCCATTCCCGCCATCAATCCGTGAGTTGTTTTTATACTTCTTTCACGAATGTTCGTGTCCTGAACACGAATAATTTCTCAAATTCTCGTCCCGAATGGGGTGGAGAACATAGCAAGATCGACGGGACAAATAAAATACACATATATAGTTGTTAGAAGTAGGAGGAATACCCAAATTTGTCTTTGTACTATTGTGTTCCTACGAAAAAGAGTTTTCCTTATCAATCAAGTCCCCAATCCCGAATTATTTTTATGTACTTCTCTCCGTTTCTGCCACCGATCCCCGAGTTGTTTTTATACTTCTCTATGTTCCTGTGTCATCTGTTCCTGTGTCCTAAATACGAATAATTTCTCAAATTCCTGTCCTCAATGGGGCGTGAGAACAGAGCAAGATCGACGGGACGAATAAAATACTCATCTGTAATTGTTAGAAGTAAGAGAGATAGGAATTGTACTGATCGAAAGTAACTTACAAAATAATAAGTGATATAAAAAATCTTTTGATCTCAATCAAATTATATGTGTACGGCGGTATACATAACATTAAGTTGAATATCTGATTTTGATTTTATAATAAATCTTATTTATATTAATTTAGAATTCTGTTAATTATATTAATATAATAATTATATATTTCCCGTTAAATATGTCATACTATATTATTAAGAGTGGGTTTTTGATTTTAATAAAGTAATAAAGATTAACTTTTAATTAAATAATAAATCGTATTATATTAATTTAGAATTATGTTAATTATATTAAGATTATTAAGATAATAAATATATGTATACTGCGGTATACATGTCATACCATACCATTAAGAGAGGTTCTGTTTTTAATAAAGTTTAGAATTATATTAATTATATTAAGATTATTAAGATAATAAATATATGTATACTGCGGTATACATGTTACCATACCATTAAGAGAGCTTCTGCTTTTAATAAAGAGTAAGTATAGATTTTTAATTTAATAAAAAATTTTATTATATTTATTTAGAATTATATTAATAAAACTAAGATAATTAAGATAATAATATTAAGATAATTAACATAAAAATAATATGTATACCGCGATATACATGATATACCATTAGGAGGGGCTTTCTGCTTTTAATATTTTTATTATGTACTTCTCTCCGTTTCTGCCACCAATCCCCGAGTTGTTTTTATACTTATCTCTGTTCCTGTGTCCTGAACACGAATAATTTCTCAAATTCCCGTCTCGAATGGGGCGTTAGAACAGAGCAAGATCGACGGGACGGATAAAATACCCATATATAATTGTTAGAAGTAAGAGAGATATGAATTGTACTGATCGAAAGTAACTTACAAAATAATAAGTGATATAAAAAATCTTTTGATCTCAATCAAATTATATGTGTACGGCGGTATGTTGGGATTTATGGGTGATAGCATAGAAACAACTTAACTTTGATAGTACTTAATTTTTTAAAATTAAGTAGAACATACTGTCATAGCCAAAGTATGTTCTTGTAATCAGTATGTAATGTTATTCTAGTTGTATTATTTGGAAGAAGTTCACTTGTGTGTTCAAGCCTCAAAGAATGCTTTTTGGATGACAACATGAATAAAGGTTACTGTCCTAAAGCTGTGACAGTAAGATTACAAGAAGACAGAATGTTGCAAGTCACGACAGCATATTCACTCTGACAGCAACATTGGCGGAAGACTACGCGACAGCAACTATTGCCCTCGACAGCAAGTTTGGGATCCTCGACAGCACTCTATGCGGGGAACTCATACTGTCACCAAAAGATCATTCCTGTGACAGCAAGCTTTGCGGCAAAAGTAACTGTCTCAATAAAGATCCTTATGCTAGGTATCTTTCTCAGTCAAATCCCGTGACAGTTTAAATGTTCAAGAAACAGGCGTGATGCAGCATCCCTAAGCTGCACCAAGTCTGCAAGACTACGACAGAAGCTTCAAGGCACTACAAATCAAAAGCGAATCAATTCAAGAGCAAGGTCAAGTCTTTATCTGCTGAATTGGTTTAGCTGGAAATAGAATGAATCTAGGTTGCTTTCTTTGTAATGTATATCTGACATGTTAGCAATTTAGGAAAGTCACATGGGTAAGACAATTTGTAAGAAGCTGCCACTTGACAGTGACAGCAGCTTTACAAACCCGTGACTGATAGTGATAGGGTTAGTAATATACCTACTATCAACTCATTCTAGAAATGTAACGGAGACAAGCAAGTGTCTGTGAAGAAAACCCGAAGCTCGAGAATTCTTTCTTGAGGTTGTAGCAACACTTTGCAAGATAAATAAAACATTTATTTTGTGAATCTTGTTCTTACAAAATACTGTTCGTGATTGCATATATTGCTGATAACGTTTAATCTTGATTTTAGTTGTTGAAATTTAGATTGAATTTTATCAGTATTGCATTCATCCCCCCCCTTCTGCAATACACAAGGACTAACAACTGGTATCAGAGCTTTCAGATTAACATACATATCTGAGATCCCGGAGAAAATGCAGAAATCAAACAGTATCAAGATCCCAGCTTTTGATAAAGAGAACTACAGCATTTGGAAAAGAAAAATCTTGTTGTTTATCAAAGCTGCAAATCCACTATACCCAGGTATACTCGAGAATGGTCCTTTCATTCCAAGAAAGGAAATTGAAGCCACAACAGTGAATGGTGAGATTATTCCTGCACATTGGGTTCCCAAAGATCCCTCAGAATTCTTGGAACCTGAAAAGGAGAAAATGGTGCTAGATGATCATTTGCAACTTATCTTGCTCGATTCTCTCACACTGGATAAAGCCATGTGTGGAAGTGTAATAAGCTGCATATCAGCCAAGGAGATGTGGATCAGGTTAGCCTTACTCTGTGAAGGAAGTGAAGAGGTTAAGGGCAACCAAAGGCAAATTCTAATATCTCAATATGAGGCATTCATGGCCAAGCCTGGTGAAGACTTAACCTCCATGTTCGAAAGGTTCAGTAAGCTCTTAACTGAATTACAGATACATGGCAAGTACTATGACAGAAAAGAATTAAACGTCAAGTTCCTGCTCACACTGCCTGATCACCTTGAACACAAGACAACAGCCATACGAGAAGGAAGAGATCTCAACACTATAACCTTTGAGACACTTTATGGTATTCTAAAATCCTATGAACTCGAACTCTTTCAAAAGAGAGCCATACAAAGTGGAACAAGGAACAAGATGGCTAATATGTCAAGTGCCCTAGTAGCACATGTGCCAAGGATCACACAGCCAAGTGAAGTACCACAGATCACACAATCAACCCCAACACAGACCTTGAAGATAGAAGAGGTGGTTGAAGATGATGAGAAAGTGGTACTACAGATTAAAGATGTGGAAGATGAAGACTTCTACACAATGGAGGAACTGGAAAGCATGGACAACCCTACTATGGCTTACATGGCCAAGAAGTTCAAGAACTTTAGGTTCAAGAAGGATAGGTCATACAAGCCTCAAGGCCAAGCATCCAAGTTCAGCAAAGGAAGCTCATCAAAGGCTGCTGTGGGAAGTTCAACCAAAGGAGGATACAAAACTGGATTTGTGGATAGATCAAAGTTCAAATGTTACAACTGTGGAGAACCTGGTCATTTTGCTACTGAATGCAAAAGACCCAAACAGGTTCAAAGATATGAGAAAGGAACTGGTGGATACTCTAAGAAAAATCAAGGTAGAGCCTATGTGGCTGAAGGAAAGTGTTGGGATGATTCTGATGATGAAGAAGAGGAAGAATATGTTAACCTAGCTCTCATGGCTAGCACTGATGAGGTAGCATCAACTCCTTCAAGTCAGGTACCTTCACTTGTCTTACTTGATATGTCTACTGATGAGTATAAGAAAACCATTAAAGACTTAAGTGCTGAAATGTTCAATGTATATACTAGCTTGTCTGCTGCTAATGAGGAAATCTCTAGAGTAAGTAAGCTAAATGAAACACTTCAGTCTGAAAATGATTCTCTTTTTCTCAAAACCAGTTCTCTAGGCTCCTTAGCTCAAGAGAATGCCAAACTTAAAAATGAATTAAAATGTGCTAAGGAGGTTGAGGAATTCCTGAGGAATGAGATTGCTGAAAATGAATTTAAGATTAAGGCCTACAGAAACTCATCAAAGATACTTCAGGATTACAATGATAAGCATACAGAAAATCAGTCTGTTGGTATAGGTTTTTCTTATGGTAGAAGACCTGGAAAGGAAACTGTGATTCAAGATTGTCCTGGAATAGCTGCTGTCAAACCCACCATTCTCAAGAAAGTTAAAACTCCTATTTTCAAAGCTGCTGAAATTGAGTTTGATGAAGAAGCCATGCTCATCAAACAAGAAATTCTTGATGAGGATGAAGGTGTTGACAGCACATTCAATGAAGGAAAGGATACTGTCACAATCCCCAAGACAGTAAACTTACCAAACGATCAGACAGTAAGTTCAAAGGATGCTGTCACGATTGGCAAGACAGAATCTTTCAAAGATACTGTCAAGAATGATTCCAAGACAGTAACTCTCAAACCTTCTGTCAAGACAGTAGGATTAAAAGATACTGTCAAGGATAGTTCGACAGCAACTTCTGAACATACTGTCAATCCAGTGACTCCCAAGTCTAGGAACAGGAATGGTAAGGTAGGTGTCAACAAAGGAAATGGATACACTAATGTTGGAGGTGCTTCTAGGAAACTATGCAATAACTGTGGATCTACACATCACTTAACACATGTTTGTAAGAAACCAATTGAGGATAAGATCAATGCAACTGAACTCAATGGTAACTTACACAGAACCCCCCTTATGCATAGAACTATGAGTGTCTGTAATAACATTGATTGTATGCCATGCAAAATCACTGCCATGAGTACATGCTTTAACTTACCTGTTCTCTCTACTGAAAAATGCTCATACCTAAACACTGTTGAGACTTCTGAGCCTGCTGGCAACAGCAAGAAGGCTTCATCCACTAAGAAAAGGACCAAGTCCAATTCTAAACCTAAGTGGGTGAAAAGAGAAGTCAAACAGGAAGTCTTTGATAATGCTTGTGATGTTGTGACTGGAAGAAACTCAGGGAACACTGAAACTGCAGGACCCAACAAAGATTGGGTACCATATGCAACTTAGAAACATTCTGTTTTGCAGGGTATGAAGAAAAATCAGGTCATGTGGATAATTGACAGTGGTTGCTCAAGACACATGACAGGTGATAAAGCCCTGCTATCACATTATGTAGAGAAAGCTGGCCCAATCATAACCTTTGGAGACAACAGCAAGGGTTACACAGTGGGATATGGCTGTCTGGAAATTGGAAATGTTGTCATTGAAGATATTGCTCTTGTGGATGGATTGAAGCACAACCTACTCAGTGTCAGCCAATTCAGTGACAGAGGATTTAAGGTTGATTTTGACATGATGGTTTGCAACATCTATCACAAGAAGGATGGAAGCCTCTCTCTAAAAGGGGTCAGAAAAGGAAGCTTGTTTGTTGCTGATCTAAGCTCAACAAAGAAGGATAAAGTTTACTGTTTTTACAGTAAGGCTACTGTTGGTGACAGTATGCTTTGGCACAGGAAGCTCTCACATCTCAACTTCAAGACAATGAATATTCTGATGAAGAAGGAGTTAGTGAGAGGTTTGCCCCAACAGGAATTCTGTCAAGAAGGACTGTGTGAAGATTGTCAAATGGGCAAACTGAGAAGAGCTGTGCACAAGTCCAAACAAGTAAACACCAACACAGAAGCACTCAAGTTGATTCACATGGACCTCTTTGGACCAGTCAATGTACCATCTATGGCCAGAAAGAGGTATGCCTTGGTAATGGTGGATGATTACTCAAGGTACACTTGGGTGAAATTTCTTGAATCCAAAGATGAAGCTGCTCAAGTGATTATTGATCAAGTCAGAGTTCTTGATAGAACCCCAAACTCAAAAGTTCAAATCTTGAGGAGTGACAATGGTACAGAATTCAGAAATGCCACTCTTGGAAATTTCTGTAAAGATGAAGGAATTGTACAACAATTCTCTGCTGCAAGAACTCCACAGCAGAATGGAGTTGTAGAAAGAAAGAACAGGACTCTCATTGAAGCAGCTAGAACTATGTTGCATGATGCTAAGTTGCCAACATATTTCTGGGCTGAAGCTATCAACACAGCCTGTTATACTCAGAACAGAACCATGATCAACAAAACTCATGCAAGTACTCCTTACTGTCTGCTAACTGGAAAGAAACCTACTGTCAAATATTTTCATGTGTTTGGGAGCAAATGCTTTATGATGAAAGACAACCATGAGAAGAAAGGAAAATTTGACACCAAGGCTTTTGAAGGATTATTCATGGGTTACAGCACAGAAAGGACTGCCTACAGAGTTTATGTCATAGAACACAGGATTATTGAAGAAAGTGTTAATGTCACATTTGATGAAACCAAGTTTCCAGGACTGCATGAAGAAGGAAAGATGCAGACATTTAGATTTGAGAATCAAGGATACCTGGAAGCTGAGGAGATTGTAGATGAAGAACCTAGCTTCACTCAAATTGTTGAAGTTGACAAAGATGCTGTCAACACCACTACTGTCATTCAAACTCCAGCTCAATCACACACCATAACATCTAACATTCAGAACAGTGTTGACTCTGGAGAAAATGAAGAACATGGTGGAGACAATGAAACTGATGAGCATTCAACTCAACAAGCTGAAGCAAGTGTTCCTGTTCAATCAAGCAGCTTGCCCAGAATCACCAGGTGGACCAAGGACCACACAAATGACCTTATAATTGGTGATCCCAATTCTGGTGTGAGGACAAGGAACAAAGTCTCTGCTGACAGCATGTTCTCATGCTTCCTGTCACAAATGGAACCAAAGACAATTGATGAAGCATTGTTGGATTCTGACTGGGTGATAGCCATGCAAGAAGAGCTAAATCAGTTTGAAAGAAACAATGTATGGAGATTGGTTCCAAGACCTAAGGGAAAGTCAGTTATTGAGACCAAGTGGGTTTTCAGAAACAAACTTGATGAAAATGGATTGGTGACAAGGAACAAAGCAAGGCTAGTGGCTAAAGGTTACTGTCAACAGGAGGGAATAGATTATGATGAGACATTTGCTCCTGTTGCCAGACTTGAAGCTATAAGAATCTTTCTAGCTTATGCTGCACACTGCAACTTCAAAGTATTTCAGATGGATGTCAAAAGTGCCTTTCTAAATGGAGAACTGGAAGAAGAAGTGTATGTGGAACAGCCACCAGGGTTTGAGGATGCTGACATGCATAACTTTGTGTACAAACTCTTCAAAGCTTTGTATGGACTAAAGCAAGCACCCAGGGCATGGTATGACACACTTTCCACCTTTCTTCTGGAAAACCAGTTTACCAGAGGAGTTGTGGACAAGACACTTTTCTACAAGCATCATGGCAAGGACATCATTCTGGTACAAATCTATGTGGATGATATCATTTTTGGTTCTACAAATGAGAAGCTGTGTGAGAAGTTTTCTCATCTCATGAGCAACAAATATGAGATGAGCATGATGGGAGAATTGTCATTCTTTCTAGGGTTACAAATTCTTCAACAAACTGATGGAATCTTCATAAGTCAAGCTAAGTATATCAAGGAACTTCTCAAAAAGTTCAACTTGGAAGATTCATCTCCTGCAAGGACACCAATGTCCACAGCAACTAGTCTGGATCTTGATCCTAAAGGAAAGAAAGTTGACTCAAGCACTTATAGAGGCATGGTAGGATCCCTCCTATACCTAACAGCTAGCAGACCTGACATCATGTTTGCTACATGTCTTTGTGCAAGGTTTCAAAGTGATCCAAAGGAGTCACACTTGGTAGCCATCAAGAGAATCTTTAGATACTTAAAAGGCACTCCTAACCTAGGCCTTTGGTATCCTAAGAATACTGGATTTGATCTAATTGGCTACTCAGACTCAGACTATGCTGGATGCAAGATTGACAGAAAAAGTACTACTGGTAGCTGTCAATTTCTTGGTGGAAGATTGGTATCATGGTTTAGCAAGAAGCAGCATTCAGTTTCTACCTCAACAGCAGAAGCTGAGTACATTGCTGCAGGCAGTTGCTGTGCACAAATTCTATGGATGAAAAGTCAACTTCTAGATTATGGTCTAGTGTTAAGAGATATTCCTATTTACTGTGACAACACTAGTGCCATAGCCATCTCAGACAATCCAGTTCAACACTCTAGGACAAAGCACATTGATATAAGACATCACTTTATCAGAGAGCATGTTGAACAAGGAACTGTGAAGCTGATTTATGTCCCAACTGACAAGCAACTTGCTGACATCTTCACTAAGCCATTGGATGAAGCAACCTTCAACAGGTTGGTAAGTGAATTGGGAATGCTGAATCTGCTGAGGTCATCAATACAGCTCTTGGAATTACACTGGAAGCAGGCCAAAACTTTGCTCCACTTGCTAATGATGACACTCTGAAGAAGCTCTTCTTGAAGATTGGGTATGCAGGCCCTATTCTCGAAGAGGGGACAACCAAGTGGTACCCGTCTGGTGAAATGGACAGGAAGTATCTAAGGAAGGAGTGGAGCATGATATTTGATGCAATGGTCAAGGTGTTCTCTACCAAGTCCACAGGCTGGAATGGGATACCCTCTTACATCAAGAAACTGACACATTCTCTTGTCCATGGATACAAGGTGAATGTTGGTGCTCTCCTCATGGCACAACTCAAAGCTGCCATAGGTAAGAAGGTATCACACTACCCTCGCTTTCTTATGATGTGTATCAATACTTTCTGTGACTTTAATAATGATGCCCCTCGTCTAGAGGTTTGTTCTGTCTTGAAAAAGAACACACACACACTGTTATCTTCACAGGATCTAAATGCACATATTCCACTTTGCTTCACTCAGCACATGGTTAATCAAGTGACCAACCTTGATTATCCATTACCTACTGGTTATGATTCTTTTTCTCTTGAGGATGAAGCTGGATTAGACCCAAATTCAGTTAACCCCCATTCAACACCATACACTCAGCCTAGGCCCTCTAGACTTCCCAAAGCCCAAAGAGAAGCCTTGCAAGAATCCAGAAAAAGATCCTTAGAAGATGATGTTGGTGGTAGCTCTGTTAGTCAAGAGGGAGACACTGCACCTAGTGCAGCAAATAAGGAAGGTAGTCAAGAAGGACCCACAGTGGTTCCCCCTGAGCCTAAGAAGAAGAGAGCTAGGAGGACCAAAACCACTGTCAGCCACCCTGCAGTCTCCCAAAAGACTGTGGAGGAAACCAGGGCAATAAACTCCTCCCTAGATGTGCCTTCTCAACAAGGTGCTTCTATAGAATTTGGCCTGTCTCCCAAGGCACCCTGTACAGAGTCTGCACAAACTCATGGTTCCCAACCTGAGAAACCCCCACTTGAAGAAACACACAGTGAGTTAGGGCACAGTGAGGATTTCTCTACTCCTATTGATGGTTCACATGTTTCATCTGTGAATCAGCCCCCACTCTCTACTACACTTTCACCTTCTTCCTTCCCTACACATTCTTTTGTTTCTTCTCCACAACCTAGAGAAGGGGACAGTCCCAACCCTTCAGGTTTTGATCATCCATCTCCAATCATGGATGAGCCCCCCTCTAGTGGTCCACAAGAACCCATTTCTCAAAGTGAGATGGACACCACTCCTCCAAACACTGAGCTAGGGCAAAGTGGTATTTTGTCAGAAACTGAAACAGCCAACACTTTGTCTGACCTCCAAGGAGCATCTTACCTTCAGGAAGATGCTGTCACAGCCTCTGTTGCTGTCAAAGACACTGGGGATGCTACTGTCCTGGGCACAGCTACTGTCAAAGGTGGAGAGAAAGATGCTGTCACTACAGAACATACTGTCACTCCACCTCCCAAAGATGCTGTCATGCCAGAACCTGCTGTCCCGACTACAACTGACAGTAACATTCCTCCCAAAGATGCTGTCAAGTCCTCCCAGCCTAATTTTGATGCTGTACTTGTTGAGGATGCCTCTGATGATGACCTACCTCTTGCCAAACTCCTAAAGGTACATTCTAAATCTTCTCCTTCCATGCATGTTAGTACTGCTCATACCCATGCATCTAGGTTGAGTGAGGGTGTGCAAAAGAAAAGAGAGATAAAAGAAAAGAGAGGTGAGCATAAAAATGAGAGGCAGCCAAATGAGCTGGCAAAAGGAGAGGGACTTGAGCATGTCCAGAGAGATATTGAGGGAGCCCACACTATTCAGGCACTAGGCCTTGAGAGTCAAACTGTGAGGGGTGATGAGATCACTCAAAAACACCCTGAGAGTGTGAGAACCCCCATAGCCTCCAAGCCCCTGTCTTTTCCTTCCCCTCCAAGAAGGTTAAGGTCTGGTGGCCCCTCTGCTACTTTTGGTAACAGGATTGCAGCTCTTGAAGGACAGTGTGCTACTTTGGACTCCAAGCTGGACTCTCTCTCTCAACTGGTGGTTGATGGTTTTGCTGCTACTCAACTCTCTATTCAGTTCCTTACTGACCTGGTAGCTGCCAACTCAACTAAGGGGGAGAAGGTAGCAAGATCAGAATCAATGCCTATTCAAGAATCAGGTGGAACTCAGGGGGAGCCTGTAGCTGTGAAGACCAGAGGGGGAGCTAAAAGGAAAGCAATGTCTAAGGGGGAGCAAGTCAAACCAAGCAGTGGACAACCAAAGGATAAAGCTGAAGAGCTTGTTGAAGTTGACTTGGATGGAGAAAGAGTGTTGATGTCTAAGGCAACTCAAGATGCAATGCAAAGAAGACCTGCATCTAGACATCCAATTCTACCTCCTGTGACAATCAGAGAGCCAACTCCAGCAACTCAAGAATCTGCTCTACAAAGAAGATGGAGAGAAATGGAGGAACAAAACAAACTTGGGAAAGGTAAAGGGAAACTGCCTGAATCCATCCATAAAGGAACTACTTGGTCCAATGGTACTGAGTATGATCAAGAGGAAGCCAATGTCTTGATGGTGGATTACAGGGAGAGCACATTACACAACCATGACAGTGAGTTTAGCAGTATGGTGGAAGAAGCAATGAATGCTCCTAGCAACCGTCCAACCAACACCACAACTCTGTTAAAGGAACAAATTATCAGTGTCAGTGTAATGGTGAATGATGAGAAAAGATGGGCTGTAAGTATTTATCTAACTTCTGGCATATCTTATTTCATCACAATGCAACTATTGCAGAGTCTGCCAGCAAAGGTGTTGTGTGCTTTAAAGGGAAAGATCAGGGCAACTCAAACACCATTCAATGAAATATTGGATATGCAAATCCAGAACCTGATCATACAGAAGCTACCTGAAGTCTACTCAAATCCACCAAGTGTTTTCTACAGGTCTGAAACTAAGGATGGCACAAGAAGGAACAGCTTCATGAATATTGGTAGCCCATCCAGAATGGAAACCAAGTCAATTCTGAAGGTACTAGATGGAATACTCAGTTCAAATGCCAATCCAGGAAGAGTTCATGCTGTTCAAGAAATCTACAAAATGCTGGTGTTGAGAGACAAGGCACTGGGAGCTAAAATGAAGGAGCTAATCACTAGAGCCAATGCCAAAAGAAATGATCAAGGTGGAAGCTGCTTCTATGACATTCCTCCCCATGATGATGATGATGATGATGATGAAGATGGTGAGGATGGAGGTGGTGAAGCTTCTGGAAATGCTGGAAATGCTGGTGGAAGTAATTCTGGGAATACTGGTATTTAATCTCAGAATGAAGGCAATGAAGAAACTCCTAGCCAGGAAAAGAAAGATGCTGGTGCAACAGATGAAGAGGAGTCAAGAATACTGGAAGCTTTGGAGGCAAGCATTCTTAGATGTGCTATTGACTGCATAAATGCTGAAAAAGATGCTGTCACCAAAGGTACTGTCGACAAAGATACTGTCATAGAAGATGCTATATATCTTGAAAGATGCTGTCGACAAGGATACTGTCAAGGAAGGTTCTGTCAAGGATGAAACCAAGGCTACTGTCAAGTCCAAAAGACTGAAAGCTAAAGCTAAGGCATGGTTTACTAGACAGAAGCCAACAGGGAAGTACAAGTACTCAGGAAAGGAAAAGGCCACTGGATTTGGCAGGAATCTCAAAAAGCCAATTCAATCAATTCCTCCCAACAGTCTCAAGATTCAACAAATGCAATCAAGAGAAATCAAGAGCGTTGAGGTTAAGCTGGATGCAAATCAAGAGGCCACTGAGTACATTCTGTGGTGGGCAGAATCAAGGTCAGCCAAGATTGACAAGGACTTCAATCTGGTAGCCACATCAACCAAGAACAGCACATCAACCATAGATAAAAGAAGAATTGATTTCTTCTACCTGGAAAGAATGGTAGAGTTGCTGGAGAGCTATGATGATGTTTCAGAGGCTGTCATGGAACATGTTCTAAAATATCAGGCAGATAGGGATGCTGAATTTTATCAGAAATTTGGCTATAACTTTGCAGATTTTGATGATGCTGATATTCTTACTGATCTCCCAGCCTCTCCTATACCATACCACTGGTACTATGAGTTTGATGACTTACCCACAGAAGAAGGGCAAGCCCAACCAACTCAGGAAGGGCAACCCAAGCCAAGCAAAGGACCTGAATCTTCTACTAAATCTCAAGCTCAGACAGAACTTGATAAGAAGGAAGCTGAATTACTAGAAATTCACAAGGCCTCTAACAAGGCAGAAAGTGAAGCTCCAAATTATCAACCATGTATGCTGGAAAATCCCCTAAGAGTCAAGTTCCTAAAAGAAGAAATCTATGTTTGCAGCTTGCATAAGCTCAAAACATCCATTCTGAAGGATTTACAGTATATGGTAGCTGGTTCAGTTCACCCCTTGGAACAGATTTGTTCCTATGAGATAGAGAAGTTATTGGAAGGGAGAAAAGGAGAAGACTCAAAGCTGGACAAGCAAAGAAGGAAGTCTCTCAATGCTTATCCTGGAAGAAGATTCAAGCTCATTAATGAAGAACTTCATTTCAGAACTTATCCATATGATATAGAGCAATGGCTGAATCTCAGGGATGTTAGCTCTCTCATATCTCCTTCCATAAAGAAGATCATTGATGAAGTAGAGGATGATGCAGTGTCTGCTGCTGAAATTTCTCTTGTAGAAAGTCTAAGAAGCTGCTTGGCCGAAGCTCTCAAAAGAGAGAATGCAGCAAGACAAAAGAGGAAATCTCAAGCTAAGTGAAAATTCTTGAATTCTGATCTTGTTAGTTAAGTTGTCAGCACATATTGTAAATTTGCTGTTATTTTCCATAAAAACAAATTGGGGGAGATTGTTGGGATTTATGGGTGATAGCATAGAAACAACTTAACTTTGATAGTACTTAATTTTTTAAAATTAAGTAGAACATACTGTCATAGCCAAAGTATGTTCTTGTAATCAGTATGTAATGTTATTCTAGTTGTATTATTTGGAAGAAGTTCACTTGTGTGTTCAAGCCTCAAAGAATGCTTTTTGGATGACAACATGAATAAAGGTTACTGTCCTAAAGCTGTGACAGTAAGATTACAAGAAGACAGAATGTTGCAAGTCACGACAGCATATTCACTCTGACAGCAACATTGGCGGAAGACTACGCGACAGCAACTATTGCCCTCGACAGCAAGTTTGGGATCCTCGACAGCACTCTATGCGGGGAACTCATACTGTCACCAAAAGATCATTCCTGTGACAGCAAGCTTTGCGGCAAAAGTAACTGTCTCAATAAAGATCCTTATGCTAGGTATCTTTCTCAGTCAAATCCCGTGACAGTTTAAATGTTCAAGAAACAGGCGTGATGCAGCATCCCTAAGCTGCACCAAGTCTGCAAGACTACGACAGAAGCTTCAAGGCACTACAAATCAAAAGCGAATCAATTCAAGAGCAAGGTCAAGTCTTTATCTGCTGAATTAGTTTAGCTGGAAATAGAATGAATCTAGGTTGCTTTCTTTGTAATGTATATCTGACATGTTAGCAATTTAGGAAAGTCACATGGGTAAGACAATTTGTAAGAAGCTGCCACTTGACAGTGACAGCAGCTTTACAAACCCGTGACTGATAGTGATAGGGTTAGTAATATACCTACTATCAACTCATTCTAGAAATGTAACGGAGACAAGCAAGTGTCTGTGAAGAAAACCCGAAGCTCGAGAATTCTTTCTTGAGGTTGTAGCAACACTTTGCAAGATAAATAAAACATTTATTTTGTGAATCTTGTTCTTACAAAATACTGTTCGTGATTGCATATATTGCTGATAACGTTTAATCTTGATTTTAGTTGTTGAAATTTAGATTGAATTTTATCAGTATTGCATTCATCCCCCCCCTTCTGCAATACACAAGGACTAACACGGTATACATAACATTAAGTTGAATATCTGTTTTTGATTTTATAATAAATCTTATTTACATTAATTTAGAATTCTGTTAATTATATCAATATAATAATTATATATTTACCGCTGTATATGTCATACTATATTATTAAGAGTGGCTTTTTTATTTTAATAAAGTAATAAAGATTAACTTTTAATTAAATAATAAATTGTCTTATATTAATTTAGAATTATGTTAATTATATTAAGATTATTAAGATAATAAATATATGTATACTGCGGTATACATGTCATACCATACCATTAAGAGAGGTTCTGTTTTTTAATAAAGTTTAGAATTATATTAAGATTATTAAAATAATAAATATATGTATACTGCGGTATACATGTTACCATACCATTAACAGAGCTTCTGCTTTTAATAAAGAGTAAGTATAGATTTTTAATTTAATAATAAATTTTATTATATTTATTTAGAATTATATTAATAATATTAAGATAATTAAAATAATAATATTAAGATAATTAACATAAAAATAATATGTATACCGCGGTATACATGACATACCATTAAAAGGGGCTTTCTGCTTTTAATAAAGAGTATAGATGCCTCATGGCATCTAAATATATACTCTTTATTAATAAGTAAAATAATTTGAAAATGACGCGCGATGCTAAAGTATCAAAATTATCAAATTTGGTTATCACTGAATGTGGGTTCAATTTTTCGCAACTACATTATTTTAAAAGATTTATTTACTTTAAATTATTTAACTTCATTCAGGGTTCGATTCCTTACAACTACGTAATTATATAAGATTTATTTATTCACTTTAAATTCATTAGCTTCGTCGAGGGTTCGATTACTTGCAGCTATGCAATCGTACAAAATTTATTTATGTACCTTAATTTCTTTAGCTTTATCCACAATTCAACTGTCTATAACTAAATAATTAAATAGTGGTTATTTATTAATTTATTTTTATCATTGAATTCTCGATAAATACATTTTTTAATAATTTATCAATATTAATATTTTAATATGAACTCATATTCGGCCCATGCCAAGCACCTGTTATCAATTAGTATAATATAAATTATTAGCAAGTGTTTCAGTTTGTTTCTTCTTTCTTCTATTTGCGGGGCTTCGCTGGTACCTCAGTCTTTAACTCCTTTTAATCAGCGAGATTGTTTGCCTTACATGTATATTGTTATTTCAAAGTGACTCAAACAATATCCATGTAAGGGAATTATTTGTACTTGTAAAGAATTTAAACATAGTTTTCATTCAGAGTCACAGGACATGGAGGCAGCCGGTGGGTTGTTACCAGCACTTGCCTAAAGAGGATGACAGTCAGCCATCTACTAATACATTTACTATCTTACAAAAAGCAAAAACTACATAGAATTGTCCACCAACCTCTGAATAGTCCTAGACTCAGTTTGTTATTACAGGGTTAGAAAGTACTTCGTATGAATCTACCAAATAGTTTTCACTTGCAGATAACGGATAAGGATATTAGAGCTTGTTCTCTACACTTTTGTAGCCAAAGTAAAAGGTCTCAACACCCACTTGTCATATCTTGAGCTAGTGCGCAGCCACCTAATCTGGCTGTTTCACAATGCTTCCATCTCTCTTGAATTTCGTAAAGCCAAGTCCATCCCGGCAAGCCATGGTCCAGAACTCCAGATATTTCCTGAAGCAGCTAGCTAATGAACCTTAATTGGAATATCTTGACATTTTAATTTGAGTACCCATGTCACTTAACATGGAGTACACCATGCTCCTCTTATGAACGGAACCTTTTACTTGAAACGATTCACCCCCTAGATCCGCAACCTGAAACACACTCGACCCTGCAGCTTTCTGGAAACCCTTTTCCACCATACTCCTCCTCACCTTATCTACGTCATCCCACCTTCCTTCTGCAGCATATATATTCGATAACAAAACATATGGCCCAATATCCTCCGGTTCCAAATCTATCAATCGCTTAGCCACTACTTCCCCAAGCTCTACATTTGAATGACTCCTGCACGCTGAAAGTAAAGCTCCCCAAAAAGCAGGCCCTGCCTCCATTGGCATCGTTTTGATAACCTCCTCTGAATCTCTCAGCAAACCTGCACGTCCAAGGAGATCAACCATACAACCATAGTGTTCAATCTTAGGCTCAATTTTGTAGACTCTATGCATAATATCAAAGTACCACCAACCCTCCAAAATCATTCCTGCATGAGTACATGCACTTAAAAGGCACACGAATGTAGCATCATTTGGCATCTGGCCACTCTTCTCCATCTCCATGAACATTTGAAGAGCTTTCTCTCCATCGCCATGCATTCCATAACCCATGATCATCGAATTCCATGACACAACATTTTTGTCAGGCATCTTGTCAAAGACATCTTTAGCCAATTCCATTGCCCCACATTTGGAATACATTGTTAAGAGAGCAGTGGAGAGTAAAACATCAGCTTTAATATTTTTATCACGTTTTATGTAAGAATGAATCCATTTTCCTCTATCAAGTTCCGTTAGATGTGCACATGCAGTCAAAACACTCATAACAGAAGCTTCATTAGGCCGTACATCTCCCTCTGCTATCATCCTATCAAATAGCCTCAAACACTCACCATATTTTTTCACCCTTACATACAAAGCCAATACAGTATTCCACGAAACAACATTTCTAACCGCCAATCGATCAAAACACTCAATAGCAGCCACAACATTCCCAACCCTCGCAAACCCATCAATCAGACAATTCCAAGAAACTAAATCCCTACATGGCATCTCATCAAACAATTCCTTCGCCCTCTCCATATCCCCAACTCCCACATACCCCGAAATCATCGAATTCCAACTAAACAAATCTCTCTCCGGCATCTCATCAAACAACCACCGCGCCAACCCAACTTCCCCATTCTTCACATACCCATCAATCATCGAATTCCAACTCACAACATCCAACACACAACACATATCAAACACCTTCTTTGCATCCCTAACTCTCCCACAAACAAAATACATATGAATCATCGCATTCCGAACAAACAAATCAAACTCAAACCCATGTTTCACAATCCTCCCATGAACCTTTTCCCCCTCTTTAACACAACCCAACTCAGCACAAACCTTAACAATTATCGGAAAACTATAATGATTAGGCCAAACAAATCTCCCAATCATTTTCTCATAATAAAAATCCAAACCACTTAAAGGGTCATTCAAATTCACAAAACATCTTATAATAGTATTACAAATAAAAGCATCAGGCTTCTCAAAATGATCAAACAACTCAACTGCATAATCAACTCCATTAGGTAAAGAACAAAGCTTTTTCACCACACGACTAAAAGCAAGAGAATGTTGAAACAAACCTGAAATTGTGAGCTGGGTTTGAACTTGTTTGAAGTTCTTTACAGATACATTGTGTGTATCTAATTTATAGAGAATTGGGTGGGTTAACTTCAAGATGGGCACCCCTTTATCGTCTAATGGGTTGTTGTTTTTGAGTTTGGGCCATAGTTTTGGTGGGGTTTTGGAGAAGCTTTTCTGGGTTGCGATGAATTTTTGGAGAGAACGTGTTGAAATGTGAGACATTTTCTTGATTTGGCGGGAAGGTTTTACAAGACTGATGTTTTAAACAACATTACATCAGTCGACCAGATTAACGGTAAGCTGGCTTAAGTCGAAAAGCTATATATTTCTTGCGTGCGTATTTAATTTTTTAAATTTCGGAATAAGCGAGAATTGAGCATAATTGTTTTTTAAAATATATTGTTATGTATTTTGAATTTTGATACAAATACGGATGCAATTTTTGGGTGATATTTGACATGATCGTTGTAAGAATGTCCTCATTATATAGTTTGCATCAAGACTTCGGAGATGTCCTCCTCAGTATGCATATTTCTCATTCAAAAAGTGTAAATAAATTATACTGTATCAAAGAGTGTAACATGTCTGACCCATCAGTCTCAAGACAACAAATCCATTAAAGCTTTAAGTGAGGATTTTAACAGTTGATCCATTTTTACCAAAATATTGCAATTGTACTGCTACATGAATTTACTAGTATTTTTTTTTGAACAAAAGAAAGCTTTCATTATGTATAATTCTCAGACCTTGGTACATTCAGCAGGCAATTGGACCGTGTCGTGTACTTTCGTGTCGTGTACTTTCGTGTTTTCGTGTACTTAATGTAAAACCCATATCCGACCCGTTTTGAATTCGTGTACTAAATTTGAAACACATATCCAATTCAAAACGTGTCGTGTACTTTACGTTTCGTATTCGTGTACATTAAACAAAAATATAAATTTAATTAAATTAAAATTTATATATTATAAAACTATTTTAATTATGTAAATTTTTATGAAATGTGTATTAAATATGTAAGACATACAATTTTACAAAAATTTGTAAATATAACTTATATATATAAATGTATACTTCTTATATATAAATGTATAACTTACTGCTAATTAGTCATGAAACTTTTATTTATTGTTCATATATAATTCCTTATATATTTTCTAAATATGCAATACTATAAATAATATATATTTTTTAAAATTATTTATTTACTTCATTAATTCGTGTACTTTCGTTTCGTGTCGTGTACCCATTGTGAAAACCCAAACCCGACACTAATTATATTAGTGTTTTTTCGTGTTCGTGTACCAAATTTTTGCACCAAGACACTAATTATCCGTGCCGTGTTCGTACCGTGTTCACGTGTCGTGTATCAAATTGCCAGCTCTACATTCAGCAATGCAGGAGCATTAAGCTCCTGGAAATCGACTAGTATTTTTTTTTTTAACAAAAGAAAGCTTTCATTATGTATGATTCTCAGACCTTAGTACATTCAGCAATAAAGGAGCATTAAGCTCCTGGAAATCGAGCCTCTTGAGAAAGGAAGTGAGCGTTTCGATTAGCTGATCGTTTAACAAATATTAGAGAGTAGAGACACGTCTCTTAACCCGGACATCAACAATTTGCACTCCGAAATAACTAATCCAAACAAAGAATTCATCACAATGTCACTCCAAATAGCTTGGACAACGACAAGGCTATCAGATTCCACTGTACATTCACCTTTTTAGATTCCAGTCTACATTCACCTCCTGAAATTACTAGTACACTGTTCTCTGAAATCCTGCAGGTTCATTAGGCATTTTAATTAATAGAATTTATACACAAGTACATGCCCTATGAAGCTCTGCTATAAAAAGAACAGTGTATTTCTCATTAATAATCATATTTGATTCACAAGAACATGACTTTTTCCCAATCCCTTCTAGTTTTATCATGCAATTGGGTTAAAAAACAATTGTCTGACAGATAGGGTGGAGAACATGACATTATCCTCTACTGCAATTGACACCAGTGCCTCCCAGGTTCAATACCATAACAATTTGGTGCGGCTTCAAATCCTCCTTTTAGCCGGTTGTGAGTAGGAATCTATTGACGAACAACAACACCTAATGCCTCCATTTTCTCATCATCTTCCATGTATGGCAAAACTAGATCAGTATGCTTAGTCTGGATCATGAGAAAAATGGAATCAGGAATGATACAACTTTATAGCAACTATGATAGAAAAATGTTCAATAAATTTACGGTCAAATGAATCTGCTAATTTACTAGACGTGCCATTGGAACGCCCCCATCTTAATCTATACATCATAATTCTATCAAAATCTGAATCATCTTTGGATTAGTAGGTGATGTAGGAAATAAGTATTAGATGTAACGAGAAAAGAAAGAAATAAGGAAAAAAGATGTTATTTTCTTAATATAAAACACATAGACGTGAATTGAAAACCCATTTTTAATGCCTGATGCAAAGGTGCCTAGTGCCACAATTATACAGGTCAAAAGCATATCCTTTCTCCTATGGTAATTTAAACGACATATCTTTAACATTATACTCATTGCTTTCTACCTGGTTCGTGCAAAAGGCTTTTCCTTTTCGAGTTCAATCCCCATTCCTTGCATCAGCTTCCCTCTTATGAGCCAAGCCCTTGCCATCTTCCAACCGAATCTCCTACATCAGCGAAGCTATAAACACAAAGGCAGCTCAAAATTTTTATACAAGTACAGTTTGGCTTCAATCTTTATCGAAAGCCAATGTTTGGTCTTTCAAGTAGCTAAAACAATCAATATAGTAGCACTCCGTTAACTTAAATTCTGATGTGGAAATTATATTTGTAATAGCACATCAGAAGACGTCTAGGATCTGAGAATTAGTGATGAGAAGTGACATTAGAATTTCAGACTAAGAATTGTTGTCCATGGACTCTGTAATAGCACATCAGAAGAGCTCTAGGATCTGAGAACTGCTACAGTTTAAATTTCAGACTAAGAATTAATATTTGAGACTTACAAGTTAAGGAAGTGTAGAAGAAAAAAGTTTAGCCATTGGAGAAATTTTCTCTACCAATATACTATGAGGGGAAGTACAAATTAGCTTCAAAATTTCATGAACACAGCTTGATCAATTAGAAATGAACAGTCTATTTTATGTCAAGATAATATATGTCTAAAATTATTTTACAACAAAATAAATTCATTCCCAAAATATATTTATACCAAACAACTTTCCTGAGGTTCTATGGTTCTATTGAGTGAGAGTTGACTGCCCCACCCGCCTCAACTCATTCTTTTTTATTTATTTTTTTTCTATTTAATATTTTCCCAAATAATAAAGAATAATTTTTAATTATGACTTACGAGTAGATTAAAAAAATGCATAGAATTCTATTTGCTATTTACCATTTTTCAACTGTTATTCATTTTGTCTTTCGATAAAAAGAAGATGGTTAGAAATTCAATTTCTTGCATTTTTTATCTAATAACCCAGATGATGCATAACCGTCGAAAACCATTACCCCAAAATCTTACTTGCGAATCTGATTTATTTGAATTTATACACGAACTTTCATACCCGAACCTAACTCGTATCCTTTGATTTCGTAATAAATTATTTATCTCTTTTTTAAAGAGCAACAAAGGTCATAAGTTAGTTAATTTTCTGAACTTAATATATATTTAAGTTAGATCTATATTATTTGTGTGGGCTTGCTTGTTTCGATTTATTAGCACAAATATATAGTTGTTTAGTTTACAGTTTTATATACACGAGCTTAAATCGATTATCTCCTTCTCGTATATATAATTTGTAAACTTTTAAAGAGAGTTATTTGGTCATTTACTCTCTCCCATTTTAGTTGTTTATAGTCCTTGAATTAAGTTTCAGAATTAAAAACAACGACTACTTAAATTCCTACACGAAGTTACTTTGTATAAGTCGATTTATTCGACTTAAACGAAAGGCTTCCAAAGTGATTTTTTGTATTTTATTTTAACTCATATTCTGAGTTAGAAGCTAGAGTTTTAATTTCGTCTACGAAATATAAACTAATCCTCTCGGTTGAATATTTGAGTTAACTCAATTAATTTCCAAGTTGAAGTTAATTTGTATAAGTTGATATATATTCAACATAAACAAAATACTTCTTCGTTTGAAATATAAAGTGATATAAACGAACTTATATTTCGAGACCTAGAACACTCGTATAAATCTTATATTATTATTTAGAGATATAAACGTAGTTCTCTCGTTAAATATTTGTTAGTTTATTTTTAACTTCGACTTTAAGTTGAAAGCTACTTGTATAAATCTCATACTATTATTTAGAAATATAAACAAGGCTAACTTATCAAGTCAAAGAAGTTAAACCAACTTCTAACTTGGTTACTCGATTATTTATTTTCGAGTTATAAATGAGCCTTTCGGTTTTGTTCTTGAAGTTTTATTACTTCGGTTTTTCAAGACTAAGGCCTCTCGTATAAAACATATATTAGTTATAAACGAGTCTTTACTTGTTAAGTACTTGAAGTGTAATCTCACTTTGTTTCTTTGTTAAAGAAATATTCATTTAAGTCCATTTATGACCTAAACAAGTTATCTTTTTAGAAACTTAGTGGTTTGTCTTAGTTTGTTTTAAAAGCCTTTAATTGTTATATTTGTAAGGCTTTATAAACTACTTAGACTTTGTTTTATATTCGGCCATATATTTGAATATATTCGGCCTTATATAATTCGTATTAGTCTTTGGTCTAGTAGCGTAACATACTAGTCCGAACAATCTTATTTCTTAACAGGGATTAAGTCGTAAGATTTGTTATCTAGACTTTGTTGTGAGGTGAAGTGAAGTGAGGTGATTCTTTTTCTAAGACCCAAGTCTTTGACATATTAACGGGGAGTTAATTATCATCGCACCGTAAAGAAAAATAAAAGACCCAAGACCTAAGATCTAAGACCCAAGATTGACAAAGTTGTAGAGTAACATAATCTACGCAAGGGCTTACATAGTTGTGAGGAGCTAGCGGGGAGTTACGCTCCAAGATAAACTTGTAATTGTTTTGCTATTTTATTTTAAGGGATTAACTTGTAGTTAAGGTCCCAGATAAATACTTAGTGTTTGTAAAGCCTTCTCCGCCTATTTTAAGGCGTGTTTTTATGGTTAAAAATCTCAAGTCCGGGGAGGAGCTCGGGGACTGGAGTAGGGGTGAGCGAATCCATTAGGGGTTGCGTCATCGCGAACTAGGATAAAATCGACCGTGTCGTACTCTACTTCTTTATCTCTTTATCTATTTACTTGTTGACAAGTAACGATTTTTAAAAAGAGTAAATAAAATTTTAAAACACCAAGCTCTAATTTTTAAAAGGTTATAAGCTATTCAACCCCCCCTTCTAGCTTATTTAACCCATCTTTTCGGGCCTAACATATTCTATTTTCAAAACGTTAGTCAAACGTTAAAATACAAGGGAACCACATGTAGAAGTCAAAAATATAACGACATCAATTACAAAAGTCAATAGAACAATGGTATCATAGAGAATATCCATAAACATATTTTTTGAAGTTCTGGATTTTTTTTGTTCAAATATTTTTATAGATGATGTTTCTATATGTAATAGATTGTTAAGGTTGTTCAAAGTGCAAACAAATTAAAATTTAAATTTAAATGGGTAATTGGGTCATTTACTTATATTTTAATGTTCAATTAACGTTTTAGTAACAGAATGGTATCACTCGTAAGTCGAAAAGAATGAATGGTACCATTGGGAAAAGCCAAAATCAGAAAGGTACCATTAAGAATATCTCTAATATTAATTCATCTCATCTCTACATTTAATGTTCATATGTACACAAATATATACATAAAAAAACATCCAAATAATGCTAAAACAACATTTGGTTACGAAGTTGGTTTGACTTCATCTACGTTGATTCAATTCCGATGGTGTAGATTTGTAAAATTCTAATATCTTTAAATATGGATATGAAATATTACAAATTATGAGTATATTAATAATTGAGCCTACAAACCTATTATATACACTAATACTTTGAATATTTAACACATATGCAATTTATATAATAGATAAAATAACGAGTGTTTTTTTTCCAATTCAGTTCCTTATCATTCATCATTCTCCCCGTGTTGGAAAAGCTCGACTACAAGTTCAGTAGAGAAATCAAGAAGCATGCAACATCACCAAGACGAACAACTTAAAAGATTCCATTATCCCAAGGAGTTTAGTAATCACATAAGGGAGATAAACAATGATCATAACCTATAAAAAAAAGGTCCAATTCTATATTCAAAAATATTTCAACAATCAAGTCTAATGAAATAGAGGTACAACATTAAGTACAAGTACTGACAATAAAACCTTTACCTAACTGAGGTCCGTAAACAATTGGGCTTATAACATCTATACTTTACTATAATAAGCAAATATGAGGTATAATTTGTATTTTTGTTAACACATTATTGTTTGTGAGCTTTTTCAAACCACAATTGTTAGATCGTCCAAATTGATGAGAACCGTTAGATAAAATACTAAAAGTTATTTTTTATACAGAGGTCTAAGGAGTCTAAGGTTTTAAGTAACTAATGTATAAATTATTATGTAATAATATGTCCACACATGATACTCCAAATAACCCAAAAAATATTAAAATATTAAAAAATAATTATAAATCATAAAACTTAAAATGAAAATAATTGATATAAAGATTAAATAATAAAACATTTCAAAATAATTGGTGCTTTGGATGGGTTTTAAGCTAATATAAATTGATAACTAAAGCCTACATAACCATTACATATATTTATATATACTAATATTATGAATATTTAATATATATAAAAACACAAACACATTTATGAAAACCTATATAATAAACACTACAACAACTATTATAAGTTTCCCAAATCGGCTCAAAACTCACCCGATGTTTATCTATATCTTAAATACTAAAATACATAACACAACACAACCTTAAATATTAAACATCCACCGGCCCACATGGAAAACATGATTTTGGCCCACTATGGAAACCTCTAGCCTAAGCCCAAGCAATCGAAAACAGGATTTTTCCCACTATAAAAACCTTTAGCCCTAGCCCAAGCCCAAGCAATCGAAATGATACTAGAAGGTTCGGCTACAGCCTATAAAAACCGATGTTCAGTCATCTCTAGCTATCATTCTAAGCTAGATCCCCTTCCTCTCCATGCTCATATAGTTCTTTATGTTTGTGAATATAAATATGTGTGATTTCTCATATTAGTGTTATGAATTAAGATAGATGTTTACATTTCTTATCACTACATATCATTGTTAATTTTCCATTAGATAACCCTTGGAGCATTTTCTTCATTGTTTAGTTAGTAGTTGATCAAGTTGGATAAACTTTTGATTTCACAAACTCAACTAAACAGTGAAGAAGTGCTCCACGAGTTACCGGGGATGGATGTTTTGAAATATTAAGAGATAGTTGGCTACAAAAATCCCCGATACATTCAATTTTAAATTTAGATTGTGTCCATCTCTTTACCATGTTATCTTTTATTGTGTGTATATAACTATATATGGGTATAGTTACTCCAATTGGTGCTATGAAATAAAATAAATTTTCATGATGAGATCGATGACGATTTGGAAATCCTGGATAATCAATCTCTAATTTCTATCCATGAACTAAAGGCTATCTTTTTTTCATGAGATCTCAATATATATTAAACACAATTCTTACCGTTCTTTATAAAATAAAGGAAGATAATTACTTTTTTTTTATATATACTCCTTTGGCTTTACATTGAAGATAAAAATGGGAAAAGTTTTCTGAATTTGTTTACATACATATGTCTGCAGTGTAAAGATAAACATCACAAAGAACCTAATTTTTTGTATATATTTTATATCATAACCGTTTTTCTAAATTTAGATTTATAACCCCCAAAATTTTCTACGTATCCTAAATCTATTTTTCCTTCTTACTTTTTTACCTCTTCTACTATCCACATAATTATTTATAACTATATAACACTGTAAAGTTGAGTCTAGCAAAAACACTGAACAAGAAAGATTTCACTTTTTTTATTAAAAAAAACACACTTGCTCTCTGACAAAGTTGAACGTATATGTTTTACTTTTTCTTACGAGACTTCTAATAATTTGGTTTGCTTGTATGGGCCCAAGTAGATCCGGGCGAAAAGTCATTCAAACACATTAAGTACCTATGCAATCAATGATTCCGATTTCCTTTATTCAAATGATAAAGGAGATAATATTCATATGTTCCAAAATTATTTTATAATTGAAATTTTAATATTAAATTTTATATCTTGTTTTGAGCAAGCGAAACCAACAATGTTACTAATGTGTAACAATAGTGGATTTGATTTTTACTAGATCTTAACCCTTGCAGAATATATATAGATGACACCTGATCACTTAAAAGTATATAATTTATTTTCATCGACAATGGATTTTGTTTACATACGAGCACTTAAATTTGTTCTAGTAATTAAATTTAAGCAAAATTTGATCATCACACATTTAATAAAAAATATATATCAACACTGTGTTTGATTTATATTTTAGAAATTAACCAAAAACTTCAGAATGGATTGGTCGGCTGTTCAAATAGGTAGGTAATATTGGCTAAGATCTTCAATTATTTAAAAAAAAAGAATTTTGATAGGGTTTATAAATTATGTCTAAATATAAATTTTTTACACCTGCATTTGACATCAACAATAATTGTTATTAAGGATGTGATGTCGTTTTGAACTCGCCACACTCTCTCCATTATTCTTTTGTGGGTTGTTGCAATTGCACCAACTCATGTAATTATGGAGTTGGGTTTGATTTTAACTAGGTCTTTACAGTTGTAAAATCCATATGGATGACACCTTCCTAGATGTATATTTATTTGTTATATTTATATTTTTTTAATGAACATGTATGACTCGCTAAATTGTATAATTAACTAGTATCTTTCCCTGCACGCGTAACATTATAATTATGTATTTGGTAAAAGTTACACATCAAAAATTGAGTTGATTAATTATTAATTACAATAAATTTTATAAGATCGTCGTGCATAATTGGATATCCACACAAACTGGTAAGGCAATCATCAAATACGTAAATTTATATATTTTATAAATGTAATTTGAGAAATAAAAAGGAATATAAACAAACACATATTCATATACAACTGAGGGAGATATGGGAGGAAATCAAAATATTGTCGTAGTGCGAATATTAGGAATTAGAAAAAGATTCATGGATAAACAAAAAGGGAAAAAAGAAGAGTTGGGTTTGAGAATTAGGAATTACGCCTCGAATTAGCTCAATTAAATTTATTGAGATATATGGCCAAGCAATAACTTTACGTGAATAGATGGACCCTGTTATAAAAACAAAACCAGAAAATAAGCCATCTAGCTAACAATGATACTTCTCAATTTCATTTTTAATCTTTTTGACACCTTAATTCACATGTTTATCATTTTGGTTATGATGAATTGGTCCATTAGATATTAATAACATAAGCTTAAAATTTTGAAGACACCCCAAAATTGTTTTTATTTTTTACTATATTGCATTTAAATTTGTTTTTTATGTATATAATCATAAAGGGAAAATACTAAGGTAAGTTCATTGTTACAATTATACGGTGCCATACTTTCCGTTTCATATCTACCTTTCTTCTATGCTTTTCCAGCTTTTAGTTTCTAAGAATATATCTTTCGACCATAAAGTTTCTAAAATTACTAGTACACTGCTCTCTGAATCCTTCAGGTTCATTAGGCATTTTAATTAATAGAATTTATACACAAGTACATGCCCTATGAAGCTCTGTTATTAAAAAGAACAGTGTATTTCTCATTAATAATCATATTTGACTCACAAGAACATGACTTTTTCCCAATCCCTTCTAGTTTTATCATGCAATTGGGTTAAAAAACAATTGTCTGATAGATAGGGTGGAGAACATGACATTATCCTCTACTGCAATTGACACCAGTGCCTCCCAGGTTCAATACCATAACAATTTGGTGCGGCTTCAAATCCTCCTTTTAGCCGGTTGTGAGTAGGAATCTATTGACGAACAACAACACCTAATGCCTCCATTTTCTCATCATCTTCCATGTCTGGAAAAACTAGATCAGTATGCTAAGTCTGGATCATGAGAAAAATGGAATCAGGAATGATACAACTTTGTAGCAACTATGATAGAAAAATGTTCAATAAATTTACGGTCAAATGAATCTGCTAATTTACTAGACGTGCCATTGGAACCCCCCATCTTAATCTATACATCATAATTCTATCAAAATCTGAATCATCTTTGGATTAGTAGGTGATGTAGGAAATAAGTATTAGATGTAATGACAAAAGAAAGAAATAAGGAAAAAAAGATGTAATTTTCTTAATATAAAACACATAGACGTGAATTGAAAACCCATTCTTAATGCCTGATGCAAAGTTGCCTAGTGCCATAATTATACATGTCAAAAGCATATCCTTTTTCCTATGGTAATTTAAACGGCATATCTTTAACATCATACTCATTGCTTTTTACCTGGTTCGTGCAAAAGGCTTTTCCTTTTCGAGTTCAATCCCCATTCCTTGCATCAGCTTCCCTCTTATGAGCCAAACCCTTGCCATCTTCCAACTGAATCTCCTACATCAGCGAAGCTATAAACACAAAGGTAGCTCAAATTTTTTATACAAGTAGAGTTTGGCTTCAATCTTTATCGAAAGCCAATGTTTGGTCTTTCAAGTAGCTAAAACAATCAATATAGTAGCACTCCGTTAACTTAAATTCTGATGTGGAAATTATATCTGTAATAGCACATCAGAAGACGTCTAGGATCCGAGAATTAGTGATGAGAAGTGATATGAGAATTTCAGACTAAGAATTGTTGTCCATGGACTCTGTAATAGCACATCAGAAGAGCTCTAGGATCTGACAAGTACTACAGTTTAAATTTCAGACTAAGAATTAATATTTCAGACTTACAAGTTAAGGAAGTGTAGAAGAAAAAAGTTTAGCGATTGGAGAAATTTTCTCTACCAATATACTACGAGAAGAAGTACAAATTAGCTTCAAAATTTCATGAACACAACTTGATCAATTAGAAATGAACAGTCTATTTTATGTCAAGATAATATATGTCTAAAATTATTTTACAACAAAATAAATTCATTCCCAAAATATATTTATACCAACTTTCCCGAGGTTCTATGGTTCTATTGAGTGAGAGTTGACTGCCCCACCCGCCTCAACTCATTCTTTTTTATTTATTTTTTTCAATTTAATATTTTCCCATATAATAAAGAATAATTTTTAATTATGACTTACGAGCAAATTAAAAAAATGCATAGAATTCTATTTGCTATTTACCATTTTTCAGCGGTTATTCATTTTGTCTTTCGATAAGAAGAAGATGGTTAGAAATTCAATTTCATGCATTTTTTATATAATAACCCAGATGATGCATAACCGTCGAAAACCATTACCCCAAAATCTTACTTGGGAATCCGATTTATTTGAATTTATACACGAACTTTCATACCCGAACCTAACTCGTATCCTTTGATTTCGTAAGAAATTATTTGTCTCTTTTTTAAAGAGCAACAAAGGTCATAAGTTAGTTAATTTTCTGCACTGAATATATATTTAACTTAGATCTATATTATTTGTGTGGGATTGCTTGTTTCGATTTATTAGCACAAATATATAGTTGTTTAGTTTACAGTTTTATATACACGAGCTAAAATCGATTATCTCCTTCTCGTATATATAATTTGTAAACTTTTAAAGAGAGTTATTTGGTCATTTACTCTCTCCCATTTTAGTTGTTTATAGTCCTTGAATTAAGTTTCAGAATTAAAAACAACGACTACTTAAATTCCTACACGAAGTTACTTTGTATAAGTCGATTTATTCGACTTAAACGAAAGACTTCCAAAGTGAATTTTTGTATTTATTTTAACTCATATTCTGAGTTAGAAGCTAGAGTTTTAATTTCATCTACGAAATATAAACCAAGCCTCTCGGTTGAATATTTGAGTTAACTCAATTAATTTCCAAGTTGAAGTTAATTTGTATAAGTTGATATATATTCAACATAAACAAAATACTTCTTCGTTTGAAATATAAAGTGATATAAACGAACTTAAATTTCGAGACCAAGAACACTCGTATAAATCTTATATTATTATTTAGAGATATAAACATAGTTCTCTCGTTAAATATTTGTTAGTTTATTTTTAACTTCGACTTTAAGTTGAAAGCTACTTGTATAAATCTCATACTATTATTTAGAAATATAAACAAGGCTAACTTATCAAGTCAAAGAAGTTAAACGAACTTCTAACTTGCAAGTTAAAGGTTACTCGATTATTTATTTTCGAGTTATAAACGAGCCTTTCGGTTTTGTTCTTGAAGTTTTATTACTTCGGTTTTTCAAGACTAAGGCCTCTCGTATAAAACATATATTAGTTATAAACGAGTCTTTACTTGTTAAGTACTTGAAGTGAAATCTCACTTTGTTTCTTTGTTAAAGAAATATTCATTTAAGTCCATTTACGACCTAAACAAGTTATCTTTTTAGAAACTTAGTGGTTTGTCTTAGTTTGTTTTAAAAGCCTTTAATTGTTATATTTGTAAGGCTTTATAAACTACTTAGACTTTGTTTTATATTCGGCCATATATTTGAATATATTCGGCCTTATATAATTCATATTAGTCTTTGGTCTAGTACCGTAACATACTAGTCCGGACAATCTTATTTCTTAACAGGGATTAAGTCGTAAGCTTTTTTATCTAGACTTTGTTGTGAGGTGAAGTGAAGTGAGGTGATTCTTTTTCTAAGACCCAAGTCTTTGACATATTAACGGGGCGTTAATTGTCATCGCACCGTAAAGAAAAAGAAAAGACCCAAGACCTAAGATCTAAGACCCAAGTTGACAAAGTTGTAGAGTATCATAATCTACGCAAGGGCTTACATAGTTGTGAGGAGGTAGCAGGGAGTTACGCTCCAAGATAAACTTGTAATTGTTTTGCTATTGTATTTTAAGGGATTAACTTGTAGTTAAGGTCCGAGATAAATACTTAGTGTTTGTAAAGCCTTTTCCGCCTATTTTAAGGCGTGTTTTTATGGTTAAAAATCTCAAGTCCGAGGAGGAGTTCGGGGACTGGAGTAGGGGTGAGCGAATCCATTAGGGGTTGCGTCATCGCGAACTAGGATAAAATCGACCGTGTCGTACTCTACTTCTTTATCTCTTTATTTTCTACATTCTATTTACTTGTTGACAAGTAACGATTTTTAAAAAGAGTAAATAAAGTTTTAAAACACCAAGCTCTAATTTTTAAAAGGTTATAAGCTATTCAACCCCCCCCCCTTCTTTCTTATTTAACCCTTCTTTTCGGGCCTAACATATTCTATTATCAAAACGTTAGTCAAACGTTAAAATACAAGGCAACCACATGTAGAAGTAAAAAATATAACGACATCAGTTACAAAAGTCAATAGAACAATGGTATCATAGAAAATATCCATAAACATATTTTTTGAAGTTCGGGATTTGTTTTTTTCAAATATTTTGATAGATGATGTTTCTATATGTAATAGATTGTTAAGGTTGTTGAAAGTGCAAACAAATTAAAATTTAAATTTAAATGGGTAATTGGGTCATTTACTTATATTTTAATGTTCAATTAACGTTTTAGTAACAGAATGGTATGACATACGTAAGACACAAAGTACAAGGGTATCACTCGTAAGTCGAAAAGAATGAATGGTACCATTGAGAAAAGCCAAAATCAGAAAGGTACCATTAAGAATATCTCTAATATTAATTCATCTCATCTCTACATTTAATGTTCATATGTACACAAATATATACATAAACAAACATCCAAATAATGCTAAAACAACATTTTGTTACGAAGTTGGTTTGACTTCATCTACGTTGATTCAATTCCGGTGGTGTAGATTTGTAAAATTCTAATATCTTTGAATGTGGATATTAAATATTACAAATTATGAGTATATTAATAATTGAGCCTACAAACCTATTATATACACTAATACTTTGAATATTTAACACATATGCAATTTATATAATAGATAAAATAAAGAGTGTTTTTTTCTCCAATTCAGTTCCTTATCATTCATCATTCTCCCCGTGTTGGAAAAGCTCGACTACGAGTTCAGTAGAGAAATCAAGAAGCATGAAACATCACCAAGACGAACAACTTAAGAGATTCCACTATCCCAAAGAGTTTAGTAATCACATAAGGGAGATAAACAAGGATCATAACCTATAAACAAAAGCCCCAATTCTATATTAAAAAATATTTCAACAATCAAATCTAATGAAATAGAGGTACATAAACAATTGGGCTTATAACCTCTATACTTTACTATAATAAACAAACATGAGGTATAATTTGTATTTTTGTTAACACATTATTTTTGGTGAGCTTTTTCAAACCACAATTGTTAGATCGTCGAAACCAAATTGATGAGAACCGTTAGATATAATACTAAAAGTTATTTTATACAGAGGTCTAAGGAGTCTAAGGTTTTAAGTAACTAATGTATAAATTATTATGTAATAATATGTCCACACATGATACTCCAAATAACCCAAAAAATATTAAAAGATTAAAAAATAATTATAAATCATAAAACTTAAAATGAAAATAATTGATATAAAGATTAAATAATAAAACATTTCAAAATACTTGGTGCTTTGGATGGGTTTTAAGCTAATATAAATTGATAACTAAAGCCTACATAACCATTACATATATTTATATATACTAATAATATGAATATTTAATATATATAAAAACACAAACACATTTATGAAAACCTATATAATAAAAACTTCAACAACTATTATAAGTTTCCCAAATCGGCTCAAAACTCACCCGATGTTTATCTATTATATTAAATACTAAAATACATAACACAACACAACCTTAAATATTAAAAATCCACCGACCCACATGGAAAATATGATTTTGGCCCACTATGGAAACCTAGCCTAAGCCCAAGCAATCGAAAACATGATTTTTCCCACTATAAAAACCTTTAGCCCTAGCCCAAGCCCAAGCAATCGAAATGATACTAGAAGGTTCGGCTATAGCCTATAAAAACCGATGTTTAGTCATTTCTAGCTATCATTCTAAGCTAGATCCCCTTCCTCTCCATGCTCATATAGTTCTTTATGTTTGTGAATATATATGTGTGTGATTTCTCATATTATTGCTATGAATTAAGATAGATGTTTACATTTCTTATCACTACATATCATTGTTAATTTTCCATTAGATAACCCTTGGAGCATTTTCTTCATTGTTTAGTTAGTAGTTGATCAAGTTGGATAAACTTTTGATTTCACAAACTCAACTAAACAGTGAAGAAGTGCTCCACGAGTTACCGAAGATGGATGTTTTGAAATATTAAGAGATAGTTGGCTACAAAAATCCCCGATACATTCAATTTTAAATTTAGATTGTGTCCAACTCTTTACCATGTTAACTTTTATTGTGTATATATAACTATATATGGGTATAGTTACTCCTATTGGTGCTATGAAATAAAATAAATTTTAATGATGAGATCGATTACGATTTGGAAATCCTGGATAATCAATCTCTAATTTCCATCGAGGAACTAAAGGTTATCTTTTTTTTTTTTTGAGATCTCAATATATATTTAACACAATTCTTACCATTCTTTATAAAATAAAGGAAGATAATTACTTTTTTTATATATACTCCTTTGGCTTTACATTGAAGATAAAAATGGGAAAAGTTTTCTGAATTTGTTTACATACATATGTCTGCAGTGTAAAGATAAACATCACAAAGAACCTAATTTTTTGTATATATTTTATATCATAACCGTTTTTCTAAATTTAGATTTATAACCCCCAAAATTTTCTACGTATCCTAAATCTATTTTTCCTTCTTACTTTTTTACCTCTTCTACTGTCCACATAATTATTTATAACTATATAACACTGTAAAGTTGAGTCGAGCAACAAAACAGAACAAGAAAGATTTCACTTTTTTTATTAAAAAAAATACACTTGCTCTATGACCAAGTGGAACGTATATGTTTTAATTTTTCTTACGAGACTTATAATAATTTGGTTTGCTTGTAGGGGCCCAAGTAGATCCGGGCGAAAAGTCATTCAAACACATTAAGTACCTATGCAATCAATGATTCCGATTTCCTTTATTCAAATGATACATGAGACAATATTTATATGTTCCAACATTATTTTATAATTGAAATTTTAATATTAAATTTTATATCTTGTTTTGAGCAAGCGAAACCAACAGTGTTACTAATGTGTAACAATAGTGGATTTGATTTTTACTAGATCTTAACCCTTGCAGAATATATATAGATGGCACCTGATCACTTAAAAGTATATAATTTATTTTTATCGACAATGGATTTTGTTTACATACGAGCACTTAAATTTTTTCTAGTAATTAAATTTAAGCAAAATTTGATCTTCACGCATTTAATAAAAAATGTATATTTTAAAAATTAACCAAAAACTTCAGAATGGATTGGCCGGCTGTTCATATAGGTAGGTAATATTGGCTAAGATCTTCAATTATTTTAAAAAAAAATAGAATTTTGATAGGGTTTATAAATTATGTATAAATATAAATTTTTTACACCTGCATTTGACATCAACAATAATTGTTATTAATGATGTGATGTCTTTTTGAACTCGCCACACTCTCTCCATTATTCTTTTGTGGGTTGCTGCAATTGCACCATCTCATGTAATTATGGAGTTGGGTTTGATTTTAACTAGGTCTTTACAGTTGTAAAATCCATATGGATGGCACCTTCCAAGATGTATATTTATTTGTTATATTCATATTTTTTTTAATGAACATGTATGACTCTCTAAATTGTATAATTAACTAGTATCTTTCCCTGCACGCGTAACATTATAATTATATATTTGGTAAAAGTTACACATCAAAAATTGAGTTGATTAATTATTAATTACAATAAATTTTATAAGATCGTCGTACATAATTGGATATCCACACAAACTGGTATTGCAATCGTCAAATACGTAAATTTATATATTTTATAAATGTAATTTGAGAAATAAAAAGGAATATAAACAAACACATATTCATATACAACTGAGGGAGATGGGGAAGAAATCAAAATATTGTCGTAGTGCGAATATTAGGAATTAGAAAAAGATTCATGCATAAACAAAAAGGGAAAACGAAGAGTTGGGTTTGAGAATTAGGAATTACGCCTCGAATTAGCTCAATTAAATTTATTGAGATATATGGCCAAGCAATAACTTTACGTGAATAGATGGACCCTGTTATAAAAACAAAACCAGAAAATAAGCCATCTAGCTAACAATGATACTTCTCCATTTCATTTTTAATCTTTTTGACACCTTAATTCACATGTTTATCATTTTGGTTATGATGAATTGGCCCATTAGATATTAATAACATAAGCTTAAAATTTTGAAGAGACACCCCGAAATTGTTTTTATTTTTTACTTTATTGCATTAAAATTTGTTTTTTATGTATATAATCGTAAAGGGAAAATACTAAGGTAAGTTCATTGTTATAATTATACGGTGCCATACTTTCCGTTTCATATCTACCCTTCTTCCATGCTTTTCCAGCTTTCAGTTTCTAAGAATATATCTTTCGACCATAAAGTTTCAAAAATCCGATTCTCCTATCTCGTGGCCAAATCTATCCCATTGCTCTTCCACCACCGTCGTCGTCGACGACAACTCCAATTCCAATGGTCATAGACACCAGTGTTTTAATATTAAGTGATATTCTCAATGATACCATTCTGGTTTTGATTTTTCCAAATGATACAATTCCTTCTTTTTTCCTTCTTTTTTACTTACGAGTGGTACTCTTATATTTTAGGTTTCACACATATGATACTATCCTGTGAGATACGATGTTTTTAATTAGGTTTTGGTTATTTTATCTAAAACAATTAAGTGCAAATTAAATTAGTTAATCTAGGAAGTTTTTAGGTTTACTAAGTCAGATAGTAATCCTCCCCTAGGTTTTCTTTGTGGTATTTTCCGGTAATCAAGTCAAATTGGTCAAACCAAACCAAAATGTTTTTCGACATATTTTATTTGACATTAATTTAGAGTTTAAATATCAACTTAATAATATCTTTAATTCTAAGTTATTTTTTGTCAAAGAAAAATAGGCAACGGCTAAAGCCACGAAAAATAAGCTCTTGGAAATCGAGCCTCTTGAGGAAGGAAGTGAGCATTTCGATTAGCTGGTCGTTTAAGAAATATTAGAGAGTAGAGACACGTCTCTTAACCCGGACATCAACAGTTTGCACTCCAAAATAACTAATCCAAACAAAGAATTCATCACAATG
Organism: Heracleum sosnowskyi; assembly: GCA_030848705.1. Lineage (NCBI taxonomy): Eukaryota > Viridiplantae > Streptophyta > Magnoliopsida > Apiales > Apiaceae > Heracleum > Heracleum sosnowskyi. The sequence continues at coordinate 94,330,771 of CM061241.1, forward strand.
TCACTCCGAATAGCTTGGACAACGACAAGGCTATCAGATTCCACTGTACATTCACCTTTTTAGATTCCACTGTACATTCACCTCCTGAAATTACTAGTACACTGCTATCTGAAATCCTGCAGGTTCATTAGGCATTTTAATTAATAGAATTTATACACAAGTACATGCCCTATGAAGCTCTGCTATAAAAAGAACAGTGTATTTCTCATTAATAATCATATTTGATTCACAAGAACATGACTTTTTCCCAATCCCTTCTAGTTTTATCATGCAATTGGGTTAAAAAACAATTGTCTGACAGATAGGGTGGAGAACATGACATTATCCTCTACTGCAATTGACACCAGTGCCTCCCAGGTTCAATACCATAACAATTTGGTGCGGCTTCAAATCCTCCTTTTAGCCGGTTGTGAGTAGGAATCTATTGACGAACAACAACACCTAATGCCTCCATTTTCTCATCATCTTCCATGTATGGCAAAACTAGATCAGTATGCTTAGTCTGGATCATGAGAAAAATGGAATCAGGAATGATACAACTTTATAGCAACTATGATAGAAAAATGTTCAATAAATTTACGGTCAAATGAATCTGCTAATTTACTAGACGTGCCATTGGAACGCCCCCATCTTAATCTATACATCATAATTCTATCAAAATCTGAATCATCTTTGGATTAGTAGGTGATGTAGGAAATAAGTATTAGATGTAACGAGAAAAGAAAGAAATAAGGAAAAAAGATGTTATTTTCTTAATATAAAACACATAGACGTGAATTGAAAACCCATTTTTAATGCCTGATGCAAAGGTGCCTAGTGCCACAATTATACAGGTCAAAAGCATATCCTTTCTCCTATGGTAATTTAAACGACATATCTTTAACATTATACTCATTGCTTTCTACCTGGTTCGTGCAAAAGGCTTTTCCTTTTCGAGTTCAATCCCCATTCCTTGCATCAGCTTCCCTCTTATGAGCCAAGCCCTTGCCATCTTCCAACTGAATCTCCTACATCAGCGAAGCTATAAACACAAAGGCAGCTCAAAATTTTTATACAAGTACAGTTTGGCTTCAATCTTTATCGAAAGCCAATGTTTGGTCTTTCAAGTAGCTAAAACAATCAATATAGTAGCACTCCGTTAACTTAAATTCTGATGTGGAAATTATATTTGTAATAGCACATCAGAAGACGTCTAGGATCTGAGAATTAGTGATGAGAAGTGACATTAGAATTTCAGACTAAGAATTGTTGTCCATGGACTCTGTAATAGCACATCAGAAGAGCTCTAGGATCTGACAACTGCTACAGTTTAAATTTCAGACTAAGAATTAATATTTCAGACTTACAAGTTAAGGAAGTGTAGAAGAAAAAAGTTTAGCGATTGGAGAAATTTTCTCTACCAATATACTATGAGGGGAAGTACAAATTAGCTTCAAAATTTCATGAACACAGCTTGATCAATTAGAAATGAACAGTCTATTTTATGTCAAGATAATATATGTCTAAAATAATTTTACAACAAAATAAATTCATTCCCAAAATATATTTATACCAAACAACTTTCCTGAGGTTCTATGGTTCTATTGAGTGAGAGTTGACTGCCCCACCCGCCTCAACTCATTCTTTTTTATTTATTTTTTTTTCTATTTAATATTTTCGCAAATAATAGAGAATAATTTTTAATAATGACTTACGAGTAGATTTAAAAAATGCATAGAATTCTATTTTCTATTTACCATTTTTCAGCTGTTATTCATTTTGTCTTTCGATAAAAAGAAGATGTTTAGAAATTCAATTTCATGCATTTTGTATATAATAACCCAGATGATGCATAACCGCCGAAAACCATTACCCCAAAATCTTACTTGCAAATCCGATTTATTTGAATTTATACACGAACTTTCATACCCGAACCTAACTCGTATCCTTTGATTTCGTAAGAAATTATTTATCTATTTTTTAAAGAGCAACAAAGGTCATAAGTTAGTTAATTTTCGGCACTTAATATATATTTAACTTAGATCTATATTATTTGTGTGGGCTTGCTTGTTTCGATTTATTAGTACAAATATATAGTTGTTTAGTTTACAGTTTTATATACACGAGCTTAAATTGATTATCTCCTTCTCGTATATATAATTTGTAAACTTTTAAAGAGAGTTATTTGGTCATTTACTCTCTCCCATTTTAGTTGTTTATAGTCCTTGAATTAAGTTTCAGAATTAAAAACAATGACTACTTAAATTCCTACACGAAGTTACTTTGTATAAGTCAATTTATTCGACTTAAACGAAAGGCTTCCAAAGTGATTTTTTGTATTTTATTTTAACTCATATTCTGAGTTAGAAGCTAGAGTTTTAATTTCGTCTACGAAATATAAACCAAGCCTCTCGGTTGAATATTTGAGTTAACTCAATTAATTTCCAAATTGAAGTTAATTTGTATAAGTTGATATATATTCAACATAAACAAAATACTTCTTCGTTTGAAATATAAAGTGATATAAACGAACTTATATTTCGAGACCAATAACACTCGTATAAATCTTATATTATTATTTAGAGATATAAACGTAGTTCTCTCGTTAAATATTTGATAGTTTATTTTTAACTTCGACTTTAAGTTGAAAGCTACTTGTATAAATCTCATACTATTATTTAGAAATATAAACAAGGCTAACTTATCAAGTCAAAGAAGTTAAACCAACTTCTAACTTGCAAGTTAAAGGTTACTCGATTATTTATTTTCGAGTTATAAACGAGCCTTTCGGTTTTGTTCTTGAAGTTTTATTACTTCGGTTTTTCAAGACTAAGGCCTCTCGTATAAAACATATATTAGTTATAAACGAGTCTTTACTTGTTAAGTATTTGAAGTGTAATCTCACTTTGTTTCTTTGTTAAAGAAATATTCATTTAAGTCCATTTATGACCTAAACAAGTTATCTTTTTAGAAACTTAGTGGTTTATCTTAGTTTGTTTTAAAAGCCTTTAATTGTTATATTTGTAAGGCTTTATAAACTACTTAGACTTTGTTTTATATTCGGCCATATATTTGAATATATTCGGCCTTATATAATTCGTTTTAGTCTTTGGTCTAGTACCGTAACATACTAGTCCGAACAATCTTATTTCTTAACAGGGATTAGGTCGTAAGATTTGTTATCTAGACTTTGTTGTGAGGTAAAGTGAAGTGAGGTGGTTCTTTTTCTAAGACCCAAGTCTTTGACATATTAACGGGGAGTTAATTGTCATCGCACCGTAAAGAAAAAGAAAAGACCAAAGACCTAAGATCTAAGACCCAAGATTGACAAAGTTGTAGAGTAGCATAATCTACGCAAGCTCTTACATAGTTGTGAGGAGGTAGCGGGGAGTTACGCTCCAAGATAAACTTGTAATTGTTTTGCTATTGTATTTTAAGGGATTAACTTGTAGTTAAGGTCCGAGATAAATACTTAGTGTTTGTAAAGCCTTCTCCGCCTATTTTAAGGCGTGTTTTTATGGTTAAAAATCTCAAGTCCGGGGAGGAGCTCGGGGACTGGAGTAGGGGTGAGCGAATCCATTAGGGGTTGCGTCATCGCGAACTAGGATAAAATCGATCGTGTCGTACTCTACTTCTTTATCTCTTTATCTATTTACTTGTTGACAAGAAACGATTTTTAAAAAGAGTAAATAAAGTTTTAAAACACCAAGCTCTAATTTTTAAAAGGTTATAAGCTATTCAACCCCCCTTCTAGCTTATTTAACCCATCTTTTCGGGCCTAACATATTCTATTATCAAAACGTTAGTCAAACGTTAAAATACAAGGGAACCACATGTAGAAGTCAAAAATATAACGACATCAGTTACAAAAATCAATAGAACAATGGTATCATAGAGAATATCCATAAACATATTTTTTGAAGTTCTGGATTTTTTTTGTTCAAATATTTTGATAGATGATGTTTCTATATGTAATAAATTGTTAAGGTTGTTGAAAGTGCAAACAAATTAAAATTTAAATTTAAATGGGTAATTGGGTCATTTACTTATATTTTAATGTTCAATTAACGTTTTAGTAACAGAATGGTATGACATACGTAAGACACAAAGTACAAGGGTATCACTCGTAAGTCGAAAAGAATTAATGGTACCATTGGGAAAAGCCAAAATCAGAAAGGTACCATTAAGAATATCTCTAATATTAATTCATCTCATCTCTACATTTAATGTTCATATGTACACAAATATATACATAAAAAAACATCCAAATAATGCTAAAACAACATTTTGTTACGAAGTTGGCTTGACTTCATCTACGTTGATTCAATTCCGGTTGTGTAGATTTGTAAAATTCTAATATCTTTAAATATGGATATTAAATATTACAAATTATGAGTATATTAATACTTGAGCCTACAAACCTATTATATACACTAATACTTTGAATATTTAACACATGCAATTTATATAATAGATAAAATAACGAGTGTTTTTTTTCCAATTCAGTTCCTTATCATTCAGCATTCTCCCCGTGTTGGAAAAGCTCGACTACGAGTTCAGTAGAGAAATCAAGAAGCATGCAACATCACCAAGATGAACAACTTAAGAGATTCCACCATCCCAAGGAGTTTAGTAATCACATAAGGGAGATAAACAATGATCATAACCTATAAACAAAAGGTCAAATTCTATATTCAAAAATATTTCAACAATCAAGTCTAATGAAATAGAGGCACAACATTAAGTACAAGTACTGAGAATAAAACCTTTACCTAACTAAGGTCCATAAACAATTGGGCTTATAACATCTATACTTTACTATAATAAGCAAACATGAGGTATAATTTGTATTTTTGTTAACACATTATTTTTGGTGAGCTTTTTCAAACCACAATTGTTAGATCGTCGAAACCAAATTGATGAGAACCGTTAGATATAATACTAAAAGTTATTTTATACAGAGGTCTAAGGAGTCTAAGGTTTTAAGTAACTAATGTATAAATTATTATGTAATAATATGTCCACACATGATACTCCAAATAACCCAAAAAATATTAAAAGATTAAAAAATAATTATAAATCATAAAACTTAAAATGAAAATAATTGATATAAAGATTAAATAATAAAACATTTCAAAATAATTGGTGCTTTGGATGGGTTTTAAGCTAATATAAATTGATAATTAAAGCCTACATAACCATTACATATATTTATATATACTAATATTATGAATATTTAATATATATAAAAACACAAACATATTTATGAAAACCTATATAATAAACACTACAACAACTATTATAAGTTTCCCAAATCGGCTCAAAACTCACCCGATGTTTATCTATTATATTAAATACTAAAATACATAACACAACACAACCTTAAATATTAAACATCCACCGGCCCACATGGAAAACATGATTTTGGCCCACTATGGAAACCTCTAGCCTAAGCCCAAGCAATCGAAAACATGCTTTTCCCACTATAAAAACCTTTAGCCTTAGCCCAAGCCCAAGCAATCGAAATGATACTAGAAGGTTCGGCTACAGCCTATAAAAACCGATGTTCAGCCATCTATAGCTATCATTCTAAGCTAGATCCCCTTCCTCTCCATGCTCATATAGTTCTTTATGTTTGTGAATATATATGTGTGATTTCTCATATTAGTGCTATGAATTAAGATAGATGTTTACATTTCTTATCACTATATATCATTGTTAATTTTCCATTAGATAACCCTTGGAGCATTTTCTTCATTGTTTAGTTAGTAGTTGATCAAGTTGGATAAACTTTTGATTTCACAAACTCAACTAAACAGTGAAGAAGTGCTCCACGAGTTACCGGGGATGGATGTTTTGAAATATTAAGAGATAGTTGGCTACAAAAATCCCCGATACATTCAATTTTAAATTTAGACTGTGTCCATCTCTTTACCATGTTAACTTTTATTGTGTGTATATAACTATATATGGGTATAGTTACTCCTATTGGTGCTATGAAATAAAATAAATTTTCATGATGAGATCGATGACGATTTGGAAATCCAGGATAATCAATCTCTAATTTCCATCGAGGAACTAAAGGCTATCTTTTTTTTCATGAGATCTCAATATATATTTAACACAATTCTTACCGTTCTTTATAAAATAAAGGAAGATAATTTTTTTTATATATATATATACTCCTTTGGCTTTACATTGAAGATAAAAATGGGAAAAGTTTTCTGAATTTGTTTACATACATATGTCTGCAGTGTAAAGATAAACATCACAAAAAACCTAATTTGTTGTATATATTTTATATCATAACCGTTTTTCTAAATTTAGATTTATAACCCCCAAAATTTTCTACGTATCCTAAATCTATTTTTCCTTCTTACTTTTTTACCTCTTCTACTGTCCACATAATTATTTATAACTATATAACACTGTAAAGTTGAGTCGAGCAACAAAACTGAACAAGAAAGATTTCACTTTTTTTATTAAAAAAACACACTTGCTCTATGACAAAGTTGAACGTATATGTTTTACTTTTTCTTACGAGACTTCTAATAATTTGGTTTGCTTGTAGGGCCCAAGTAGATCCGGGCGAAAAGTCATTCAAACATATTAAGTACCTATGCAATCAATGATTCCGATTTCCTTTATTCAAATGATACAGGAGATAATATTCATATGTTCCAACATTATTTTATAATTGAAATTTTAATATTAAATTTTATATCTTGTTTTGAGCAAGTGAAACCAACAGTGTTACTAATGTGTAACAATAGTGGATTTGATTTTTACTAGATCTTAACCCTTGTAGAATATATATAGATGGCACCTGATCACTTAAAAGTATATAATTTATTTTTATCGACAATGGATTGTGTTTACATACGAGCACTTAAATTTGTTCTAGTAATTAAATTTAAGCAAAATTTGATCATCACGTATTTAATAAAAAATATATATCAACACTATGTTTGATTTATATTTTAAAAATTAACCAAAAACTTCAGAATGGATTGGCCGGCTGTTCATATAGGTAGGTAATATTGGCTAAGATCTTCAATTATTTAAAAAAAAAAGAATTTTGATAGGGTTTATAAATTATGTATAAATATAAATTTTTTACACCTGCATTTGACATCAACAATAATTGTTATTAAGGATGTGATGTCTTTTTGAACTCGCCACACTCTCTCCATTATTCTTTTGTGGGTTGTTGCAATTGCACCAACTCATGTAATTATGGAGTTGGGTTTGATTTTAACTAGGTCTTTACTGTTGTAAAATCCATATGGATGGCACCTTCCTAGATGTATATTTATTTGTTATATTTATATTTTTTTTAATGAACATGTATGACTCGCTAAATTGTATAATTAACTAGTGTCTTTCCCTGCACGCGTAACATTATAATTATATATTTTGTAAAAGTTACACATCAAAAATTGAGTTGATTAATTATTAATTACAATAAATTTTTATAAGATCGTCGTACATAATTTGATATCCACACAAACTGGTAATGCAATCGTCAAATACGTAAATTTATATATTTTATAAATGTAATTTGAGAAATAAAAAGGAATATAAACAAACACATATTCATATACAACTGAGGGAGATGAGGGAGGAAATCAAAATATTGACGTAGTGCGAATATTAGGAATTAGAAAAAGATTCATGGATAAACAAAAAGGGAAAAAAGAAGAGTTGGGTTTGAGAATTAGGAATTATGCCTCGAATTAGCTCAATTAAATTTATTGAGATATATGGCCAGGCAATAACTTTACGTGAATAGATGGACCCTGTTATAAAAACAAAACCGGAAAATAAGTCATCTAGCTAACAATGATACTTCTCCATTTCATTTTTAATCTTTTTGACACCTTACTTCATATGTTTATCATTTTGGTTATGATGAATTGGTCCATTAGATAATAATAACATAAGCTTAAAATTTTGAAGAGACACCCCAAAATTGTTTTTATTTTTTACTATATTGCATTAATTTTTTTTTTAATGTATATAATCATAAAGGGAAAATACTAAGGTAAGTTCATTGTTACAATTATATGGTGCCATAATTTCCATTTCATATCTACCCTTCTTCCATGCTTTTCCAGCTTTCAGTTTCTAAGAATATATCTTTCGACCATAAAGTTTCTAAAAATCCGATTCTCCTATCTCGTGGCCAAACCTATCCCATTGCTCTTCCACCACCGCCATCGACGACAACAACTCCAATTCCAATGGTCATATACACCAGTGTTTTAATATTAAGAGATATTCTCAATGATACCATTCTGGTTTTGATTTTTCCAAATGATACAATTCCTTCTTTTTTACTTACGAGTGGTACTCTTATATTTTAGGTTTCACACATATGATACTATTCTGTGAGATACGATCTTTTTAATTAGGTTTCGGTTATTTTATCTAAAATAATTAATTGTAAATTAAATTAGTTAATCTAGGAAGTTTTTAGGTTTACTAAGTCAGATAGTAATCCTCCCCTAGGTTTTCTTTGTGGCATTTTCCGGTAATCAAGTCAAATTGGTCAAACCAAACCAAAATGTTTTTCGACATATTTTATTTGACATTAATTTAGAGTTTAAATATCAACTTAATGACATTTTAATTCTAAGTTAGTTTTTGTCGAAGAAAAATAGTCAACGGCTAAAGGCACGAAAAATAAGCTCTTGGAAATCGAGCCTCTTGAGGAAGGAAGTGAGCGTTTCGATTAGCTGATCAGTTAACAAATATTAGAGAGTAGAGACACATCTCTTAACCCAGACATCAACAGTTTGCACTCCGAAATAACTAATTCAAACAAAGAATTCATCACAATGTCACTCCGAATAGCTTGGATAACAACAAGGCTATCAGATTCCACTTTACATTCACCTTTTTAGATTCCACTATACATACACCTCCTGAAATTACTAGTACACTGCTCTCTGAAATCCTGCAGGTTCATTAGGCATTTTAATTAATAGAATTTATACACAAGTACATGCCCTATGAAGCTCTGCTATTAAAAGAACAGTGTATTTCTCATTAATAATCATATTTGATTCACAAGAACATGACTTTTTCCCAATCCCTTCTAGTTTTATCATGCAATTGGGTTAAGAAACAATTGTCTGACAGATAGGGTGGAGAACAGGACATTATCCTCTACTGTAATTGACACCAGTGCCTCCCAGGTTCAATACCATAACAATTTGGTGCGGCCTCGAATCCTTCTTTTAGCCGGTTGTGAGTAGGAATCTATTGACGAACAACAACTCCTAATGCCTCCATTTTCTCATCATCTTCCATGTTTGGCAACACTAGATCAGTATGATTAGTCTGGATCATAAGAAAAATGGAATCAGGAATGATACAACTTTGTAGCAACTATGATATAAAAATGATCAATAAATTTACGGTAAAATGAATCTGTTAATTTACTAGACGTGCAATTGGAACGCCCCCATCTTAATCTATACATCATAATTCTATCAAAATCTGAATCATCTTTGGATTAGTAGGTGATGTAGGAAATAAGTATTATATGTAATGAGAAAAGAAAGAAATAAGGAAAAAAGATGTTATTTTCTTAATATAAAACACATAGACGTGAATTGAAAACCCATTTTTAATGCCTGATGCAAAGGTGCCTAGTGCCATAATTATACAGGTCAAAAGCATATCCTTTTTCCTATGGTAATTTAAACGACATATATTTAACATCATACTCATTGCTTTCTACCTGGTTCGTGCAAAAGGCTTTTCCTTTTCGAGTTCAATCCCCATTCCTTGCATCATCTTCCCTCTTATGAGCCAAGCCCTTGCCATCTTCCAACCGAATCTCCTACATTAGCGAAGCTATAAACACAAAGCAAGCTCAAATTTTTTATACAAGTAGAGTTTGGCTTGAATCTTTATCGAAAGCCAATGTTTGGTCTTTCAAGTAGCTAAAACAATCAATATAGTAGCACTCCGTTAACTTAAATTCTGATGTGGAAATTATATCTGTAATAGCACATCAGAAGACGTCTAGGATCTGAGAATTAGTGATGAGAAATGACATTAGAATTTCAGACTAAGAATTGTTGTCCATGGATTCTGTAATAGCACATCAGAAGAGCTCTAGGATCTGACAACTGCTACAGTTTAAATTTCAGACTAAGAATTAATATTTCAGACTTACAAGTTAAGGAAGTGTAGAAGAAAAAAGTTTAGCGATTGGAGAAATTTTCTCTACCAATATACTATGAGGGGAAGTACAAATTAGCTTCAAAATTTCATGAACACAACTTGATCAATTAGAAATGAACAGTCTATTTTATGTCAACATAATATATGTCTAAAATTATTTTACAATAAAATAAATTCATTCCCAAAATATATTTATACCAAACAACTTCCCTGAGGTTCTATGGTTCTACTGAGTTGAGAGTTGACTGCCCCACCCGCTTCAACTCATTCGTTTTTATTTATTTTTTTCTATTTAATATTTTCCCAAATAATAGAGAATAATTTTTAATTATGACTTACGAGCAGATTAAAAAAATGCATAGAATTCTATTTGCTATTTACCATTTTTCAGCTGTTATTCATTTTGTCTTTCGATAAGAAGAAGATAGATGGAAATTCGATTTCATCCATTTTTTATATAACAACCCAGATGATGCATAACCGTCAAAAACCATTACCCCAAGTGTTTCTCAATTGTACAAGGGAGATAAATCTTACTTGCGAATCCGATTTATTTGAATTTATACACGAAATTTCATACCCGAACCTAACTCGTATCCTTTGATTTCGTAAGAAATTATTTGCCTCTTTTTTAAAGAGCAACAAAGGTCATAAGTTAGTTAATTTTATGCACTTAATATATATTTAACTTAGATCTATATTATTTGTGTGGGCTTGCTTGTTTCAATTTATTAGCACAAATATATAGTTGTTTAGTTTACAATTTTATATACACTACCTTAAATCGATTATCTCCTTCTCGTATATATAATTTGTAAACTTTTAAAGAGAGTTATTTGGTCATCTACTCTCTCCCATTTTAGTTGTTTATATTCCTTGAATTAAGTTTCAGAATTAAAAACAACGACTACTTAAATTCCTACACGAAGTTACTTTGTATAAGTCGATTTATTCGACTTAAACGAAAGGCTTCCAAAGTGAATTTTTGTATTTTATTATAACTCATATTCTGAGTTAGAAGCTAGAGTTTTAATTTCGTCTACGAAATATAAACCAAGCCTCTCGGTTGAATATTTGAGTTAACTCACTTAATTTCCAAGTTGAAGTTAATTTGTATAAGTTGATATATATTCAACATAAACAAAAGACTTCTTCGTTTGAAATATAAAGTGATATAAACGAACTTATATTTCGAGACCAAGAACACTCGTATAAATCTTATATTATTATTTAGAGATATAAACGTAGTTCTCTCGTTAAATATTTGTTAGTTTATTTTTAACTTCGACTTTAAGTTGAAAGCTACTTGTATAAATCTCATACTATTATTTAGAGATATAAACAAGGCTAACTTATCAAGTCAAAGAAGTTAAACCAACTTTTAACAACAAGTTAAGGGTTACTCGATTATTTATTTTTGAGTTATAAACGAGCCTTTTGATTTTGTTCTTGAAGTTTTATTACTTCGGTTTTTCAAGAATAAGGCCTCTCGTATAAAACATATATTAGTTATAAACGAGTTTTTACTTGTTAAGTACTTGAAGTGAAATGTCACTTTGTTTCTTTGTTAAAGAAATATTCATTTAAGTCCATTTACGACCTAAACAAGTTATCTTTTTAGAAACTTAGTGGTTTGTCTTAGTTTGTTTTAAAAGCATTTAATTGTTATATTTGTAAGGCTTTATAAACTACTTTGACTTCATTTTATATTCGGCCATATATTTGAATGTATTCGGCCTTATATAATTCGTATTAGTCTTTGGTCTAGTACCGTAACATACTAGTTCGAACAATCTTATTTCTTAACAGGGATTAAGTCGTAAGATTTGTTATCTAGACTTTGTTATGAGGTGAAGTGAACTGAGGTGATTCTTTTTCTAAGACCCAAGTCTTTGACATATTAACGGGGAGTTAATTGTCATCGCACCGTAAAGAAAAAGAAAAGACTCAAGACCTAAGATCTAAGACCCAAGATCGACAAAGATGTAGAGTAGCATAATCTACGCAAGGGTTTACATAGTTGTGAGGAGGTAGCGGGGAGTTACGCTCCAAGATAAACTTGTAATTGTTTTGCTATTGTATTTTAAGGGATTAACTTGTAGTTAAGGTCCGAGATAAGTACTAAGTGTTTTTAAAGGCTTCTCCACCTATTTTAAGGCGTGTTTTTATAGTTAAAAATCTCAAGTCCGGGGAGGAGCTCGGGGACTGGAGTAGGGGTGAGCGAATCCATTAGGGGTTACATCATCGCGAACTAGGATAAAATCGGCCATGTCTTACTCTACTTATTTATCTCTTTATTTTCTGCACTCGATTTACTTGTTGACAAGTAACGATTTTTAAAAATAGTAAAAAAAGTTTTAAAACGCCCATGCTCTAATTTTTAAAAGGTTATAAGCTATTCAAACCCCCCCCCCCTTTTAGCTTATTTAACCCATCTTTTCGGGCCTAACATATTCTATTATCAAAACGTTAGTCAAACGTTAAAATACAAGGGAACCACATGTAGAAGTCAAAAATATAACGGCATCAGTTACAAAAGTCAATAGAACAATGGTATCATAGAGAATATCAATAAACATATTTTTTGAAGTTCTGGATTTTTTTTGTTCAAATATTTTGATAGATGATGTTTCTATATGTAATAGATTGTTAAGGTTGTTGAAAGTGCAAACAAATTAAAATTTAAATTTAAATGGGTAATTGGGTCATTTACTTATATTTTAATGTTCAATTAACGTTTTAGTAATGGAATGGTATGATATACGTAAGACACAAAGTACAAGGGTATCACTCGTAAGTCGAAAAGAATGAATGATACCATTTGGAAAAGCCAAAATCACAAAGGTACCATTAAGAATATCTCTAATATTAATTCATCTCATCTCTACATTTAATGTTCATATGTACACAAATATATACATAAAAAAACATCAAAATAATGCTAAAACAACATTTTGTTACGAAGTTGGTTTGACTTCATCTACGTTGATTCAATTCTGGTGGTGTAGATTTGTAAAACTCTAATATCTTTAAAATATGGATATTAAATATTACAAATTATGAGTATATTAATACTTGAGCCTACAACCCTATTATATACACTAATATTTTGAATATTTAACACATATGGAACTTATATAATTGATAAAATAACGAGTTTTTTTTTCCAATTCAGTTCCTTATCATTCATCATTCTCCCCGTGTTGGAAAAGCTTGACTAGGAGTTCAGTAGAGAAATCAAGAAGCATGCAACATCACCAAGGCGAACAACTTAAGAGATTCCACTATCCCAAGGAGTTTAGTAATCACATATGGGAGATAAACAATGATCATAACCTATAAACAAAAGGCAAATTCTATATTCAAAAATATTTCAACAATCAAGTCTAATGAAATAGAGGTACAACATTAAGTACAAGTACTGAGAATAAAACCTTTACTAAACTGAGGTCCGTAAACAATTGGGCTTATAACATCTATACTTTACTATAATAAACAAACATGAGGTATAATTTGTATTTTTGTTAACACATTATTTTTGGTGAGCTTTTTCAAACCACAATTGTTAGATCGTCGAAACCAAATTGACGAGAACCGTTAGATATAATACTAAAAGTTATTTTATACAGAGGTCTAAGGAGTCTAAGGTTTTAAGTAACTAATGTATAAATTAATATGTAATAATATGTCCACACATGATACTCCAAATAACCCAAAAAATATAAAAAGATTAAAAAATAATTATAAATCATAAAACTTAAAATGAAAATAATTGATATAAAGATTAAATAATAAAACATTTCAAAATAATTGGTGCTTTGGATGGGTTTTAAGCTAATATAAATTGATAACTAAAGCCTACATAACCATTACATATATTAATATATACTAATATTATGAATATTTAATATATAGAAACACACAAACACATTTATGAAAACCTATATAATAAACACTACAAGAACTATTATAAGTTTCCCAAATCTGCTCAAAACTCACCCGATGTTTATCTATTATATTAAATACTAAAATACATAACACAACACAACCTTAAATATTAAACATCCACCGGCCCACATGGAAAACATGATTTTGGCCCACTATGGAAACCTCTAGCCTAAGCCTAAGCAATAGAAAACATGATTTTTCCCACTATAAAAGCCTTTACCCCTAGCCCAAGCCCAAACAATCGAAATGATACTAGAAGGTTCGGCTACAGCCTATAAAAACCGATGTTCAGTCATCTCTAGCTATCATTCTAAGCTAGATCCCCTTCCTCTCCATGATCATATAGTTCTTTATGTTTGTGAATATATATGTGTGTGATTTCTCATATTAGTGCTATGAATTAAGATAGATGTTTACATTTCTTATCACTACATATCATTGTTAATTTTCCATTAGATAACCCTTGGAGCATTTTCTTCATTGTTTAGTTAGTAGTTGATCAAGTTGGATAAACTTTTGATTTCACAAACTCAACTAAACAGTGAAGAAGTGCTCCACGAGTTACCGAGGATGGATGTTTTGAAATATTAAGAGATAATTGGCTACAAAAATCACCGATACATTCAATTTTAAATTTAGATTGTGTCCATCTCTTTACCATGTTAACTTTTATTGTGTGTATATAACTATATATGGATTTAGTTACTCCTATTGGTGCTATGAAATAAAATAAATTTTCATGACGAGATCGATGATGATTTGGAAATCCTGGTTAATCAATCTCTAATTTCCATCCAGGAACTAAATGCTATCTTTTTTCATGAGATCTCAATATATATTTAACACAATTCTTACCGTTCTTTATAAAATAAAGGAAGATAATTACTTTTTTTTATATATACTCCTTTGGCTTTACATTGAAGATAAAAATGGGAAAAGTTATCTGAATTTGTTTACATACATATGTCTGCAGTGTAAAGATAAACATCAGAAAGAACCTAATTTGTTTTATATATTTTATATCATAACTATTTTTATAAATTTAGATTTATAACCCCCAAAATTTTCTACGTATCCTAAATCTATTTTTCCTTCTTACCTTTTTACCTCTTCTACTGTCCACATAATTATTTATAACTATATAACACTATAAAGTTGAGTCGAGCAACAAAAATGAACAAGAAAGATTTCACTTTTTTTATTAAAAAAACACAATTGCTCTATGACCAAGTGGAACGTATATGTTTTACTTTTTCTTATGAGACTTCTAATAATTTGGTTTGCTTGTATGGGCCCAACTAGACCCGGGCGAAAAGTCATTCAAACACATTAAGTACCTATGCAATCAATGATTCCGATTTCCTTTATTCAAATGATACAGGAGATAATATTCATATGTTCCAACATTATTTTATAATTGAAATTTTAATATTAAATTTTATATCTTGTTTTGAGCAAACGAAACCAACAGTGTTACTAATGTGTAACAATAGTGGATTTGATTTTTACTAGATCTTAACCCTTGCAGAATATATATAGATGGCACCTGATCACTTAAAAGTATATAATTTATTTGTATCGACAATGGATTTTGTTTACATACGAGCACTTAAATTTGTTCTAGTAATTAAATTTAAGCAAAATTTGATCATCACACATTTAATAAAAAATATATATCAACACTGTGTTTGATTTATATTTTAAAAATTAACCAAAAACTTCAGAATGGATTGGCCGGCTGTTCATATAGGTAGGTAATATTGGCTAAGATCTTCAATTATTTATAAAAAAAAAGAATTTTGATAGGGTTTATAAATTATGTATAAATATAAATTTTTTACACCTGCATTTGACATCAACAATAATTGTTATTAAGGATGTGATATCGTTTTGAACTCGCCACACTCTCTCCATTATTCTTTTGTGGGTTGTTGCAATTGCACCAACTCATGTAATTATGGAGTTGGGTTTGATTTTAACTAGGTCTTTACAGTTGTAAAATCCATATGGATGGCACCTTCCTAGATGTATATTTATTTGTTATATTTATATTTTTTTAATGAACATGTATGACTCGCTAAATTGTATAATTAACTAGTATCTTTCCCTGCACGCGTAACATTATAATTATATATTTGGTAAAAGTTACACATCAAAAATTCAGTTGATTAATTAGTAATTACAATAAATTTTATAAGATCGTCGTACATAATTGGATATCCACACAAAGTGGTAATGCAATTGTCAAATACGTAAATTTATATATTTTATAAATGTAATTTGAGAAATAAAAAGGAATATACAACTGAGGGAGATAGGGGAGGAAATCAAAATATTGTTGTAGTGCGAATATTAGGAATTAGAAAAAGATTCATGGATAAACAAAAAGGGAAAAAAGAAGAGTTGGGTTTGAGAATTAGGAATTACGCCTCGAATTAGATCAATTAAATTTATTGAGATATATGGCCAAGCAATAACTTTACGTGAATAGATGGACCCTGTTATAAAAATAAAACCAGAAAATAAGCCATCTAGCTAACAATGATACTTCTCCATTTCATTTTTAATATTTTTGACACCTTACTTCACATGTTTATCATTTTGGTTATGATGAATTGGTCCATTAGATATTAATAACATAAGCTTAAAATTTTGAAGACACCCCAAAATTGTTTTTATTTTTTACTATATTGCATTTAAATTTGTTTTTTATGTATATAATCATAAAGGGAAAATACTAAGGTAAGTTCATTGTTACAATTATACGGTGCCGTACTTTCCGTTTCATATCTACCCTTCTTCCATGCTTTTCCAGCTTTCAGTTTCTAAGAATATATCTTTCGACCATAAAGTTTCTAAAAATCCGATTCTCCTATCTCGTGGCCAAACATATCCCATTGCTCTTCCACCACCGTCGTCGTCGACGACAACTCCAATTCCAATGGTCATAGACACCGGTGTTTTAATATTAAGGGATATTCTCAATGATACCATTCTGGTTTTGATTTTTCCAAATGATACAATTCCTTCTTTTTTACTTACGAGTGGTACTCTTATATTTTAGGTTTCACACATATGATACTATTCTGTGAGATACGATCTTTTTAATTAGGTTTCGGTTATTTTATCTAAAACAATTAAGTGTAAATTAAATTAGTTAATCTAGGAAGTTTTTAGGTTTACTAAGTCAGATAGTAATCCTCCCCTAGGTTTTCTTTGTGGCATTTTCCGGTAATCAAGTCAAATTGGTCAAACCAAACCAAAATGTTTTTCGACATATTTTATTTCGACATTAATTAAGAATTGTTGTCCATGGATTCTGTAATAGCACATCAGAAGAGCTCTAGGATCTGACAACTGCTACAGTTTAAATTTCAGACTAAGAATTAATATTTCAGACTTACAAGTTAAGGAAGTGTAGAAGAAAAAAGTTTAGCGATTGGAGAAATTTTCTCTACCAATATACTATGAGGGGAAGTACAAATTAGCTTCAAAATTTCATGAACACAGCTTGATCAATTAGAAATGAACAGTCTATTTTATGTCAAGATAATATATGTCTAAAATTATTTTACAACAAAATAAATTCATTCCCAAAATATATTTATACCAAACAACTTCCCTGAGGTTTTATGGTTCTATTGAGTTGAGAGTTGACTGCCCCAACCGCTTCAACTCATTCGTTTTTATTTATTTTTTTCTATTTAATATTTTCCCAAATAATAGAGAATAATTTTTAATTATGACTTACGAGCAGATTAAAAAAATGCATAGAATTCTATTTGCTATTTACCATTTTTCAGCTGTTATTCAGTTTGTCTTTCGATAAGAAGAAAATGGTTAGAAATTCGATTTCATGCATTTTTTATATAATAACCCAGATGATGCATAACCGTCGAAAACCATTACCCCAAGTGTTTCTCAATTGCACAAGGGAGATAAATCTTACTTGCGAATCCGATTTATTTGAATTTATACACGAACTTTCATACCCGAACCTAACTCGTATCCTTTGATTTCGTAAAAAATTATTTGCCTCTTTTTTAAAGAGCAACAAAGGTCATAAGTTAGTTAATTTTCTGCACTTGATATATATTTAACTTAGATCTATATTATTTGTGTGGGTTTGCTTGTTTCGATTTATTAGCACAAATATATAGTTGTTTAGTTTACAATTTTATATACACTACCTTAAATCGATTATCTCCTTCTCGTATATATAATTTGTAAACTTTTAAAGAGAGTTATTTGGTCATCTACTCTCTCCCATTTTAGTTGTTTATATTCCTTGAATTAAGTTTCAAAATTAAAAACAGTGACTACTTAAATTCCTACACGAAGTTACTTTGTATAAGTCGATTTATTCGACTTAAACGAAAGGCTTCCCAAATGAATTTTTGTATTTTATTTTAACTCATATTCTGAGTTAGAAGCTAGAGTTTTAATTTCGTCTACGAAATATAAACCAAGCCTCTCGGTTGAATATTTGAGTTAACTCACTTAATTTCCAAGTTGAAGTTAATTTGTATAAGTTGATATATATTCAACATAAACAAAAGACTTCTTCGTTTGAAATATAAAGTGATATAAACGAACTTATATTTAGAGACCAAGAACACTCGTATAAATCTTATATTATTATTTAGAGATATAAACGTAGTTCTCTCGTTAAATATTTGTTAGTTTATTTTTAACTTCGACTTTAAGTTGAAAGATACTTGTATAAATCTCATACTATTATTTAGAGATATAAAAAAGGCGAACTTATCAAGTCAAAGAAGTTAAACCAACTTCTAACAACAAGTTAAAGGTTACTCGATTATTTATTTTTGAGTTATGAACGAGCCTTTCGGTTTTGTTCTTGAAGTTTTATTACTTCGTTTTTTCAAAACTAAGGCCTCTCTTATAAAACATATATTCGTTATAAACGAGTCTTTACTTGTTAAGTACTTGAAGTGAAATCTCACTTTGTTTCTTTGTTAAAGAAATATTCATTTAAGTCCATTTACGACCTAAACAAGTTATCTTTTTAGAAACTTAGTGGTTTGTCTTAGTTTGTTTTAAAAGCCTTTAATTGTTATATTTGTAAGGCTTTATAAACTACTTAGACTTCGTTTTATATTCGGCCATATATTTGAATATATCCAGCCTTATATAATTCGTATTAGTCTTTGGTCTAGTACCGTAACATACTAGTTCGAACAATTTATTTCTTAACAGGGATTAAGTCGTAAGATTTGTTATCTAGACTTTGTTATGAGGTGAAGTGAAGTGAGGTGATTCTTTTTCTAAGACCCAAGTCTTTGACATATTAACAGGGAGTTAATTGTCATCGCACCGTAAAGAAAAAGAAAAGACTCAAGACCTAAGATCTAAGACCCAAGATCGACAAAGATGTAGAGTAGCATAATCTACGCAAGGGCTTACATAGTTGTGAGGAGGTAGCGGGGAGTTACGCTCCAAGATAAACTTGTAATTGTTTTGCTATTGTATGTTTGAGGGATTAACTTGTAGTTAAGGTCCGAGATAAGTACTAAGTGTTTATAAAGGCTTCTCCACCTATTTTAAGGCGTGTTTTTATAGATAAAAATCTCAAGTCCGGGGAGGAGCTCGGGGACTGGAGTAGGGGTGAGCGAATCCATTAGGGGTTGCATCATCGCGAAATAGGATAAAATCGACCATGTCGTACTCTACTTCTTTATCTCTTTATTTTCTGCACTCGATTTACTTGTTGACAAGTAACGATTTTTAAAAAGAGTAAAGAAAGTTTTAAAATGCCCAGCTCTAATTTTTAAAAGGTTATAAGCTATTCAACCCCCCCCCCCCCCTTCTAGCTTATTTAACCCATCTTTTCGGGCCTAACATATTCTATTATCAAAACATTAGTCAAACGTTAAAATACAAGGGAACCACATGTAGAAGTCAAAAATATAACGGCATCAGTTACAAAAGTCAATAGAACAATGGTATCATAGAGAATATCCATAAACATATTTTTTGAAGTTCTGGATTTTTTTGTTCAAATATTTTGATAGATGATGTTTCTATATGTAATAGATTGTTAAGGTTGTTGAAAGTGCAAACAAATTAAAAATTTAAATTTAAATGGGTAATTGGGTCATTTACTTATATTTTCATGTTCAATTAACGTTTTAGTAACGGAATGGTATGACATACGTAAGACACAAAGTACAAGGGTATCACTCGTAAGTCGAAAAGAATGAATGGTACTATTTGGAAATGCCAAAATCACAAAGGTACCATTAAGAATATCTCTAATATTAATTCATCTCATCTCTACATTTAATGTTCATATGTACACAAATATATACATAAAAAAACATCCAAATAATGCTAAAACAACATTTTGTTACGAAGTTGGTTTGACTTCATCTACGTTGATTCAATTCCGGTGGTGTAGATTTGTAAAACTCTAATATCTTTAAAATATGGATATTAAATATTACAAATTATGAGTATATTAATACTTGAGCCTACAACCTATTATATACACTAATACTTTGAATATTTAACACATATGCAACTTATATAATAGATAAAATAACGAGTTTTTTTTCCAATTCAGTTCTTTATCATTCATCATTCTCCCCGTGTTGGAAAAGCTCGACTAGGAGTTCAGTAGAGAGTAGAGAAATTAAGAAGCATGCAACATCACCAAGATGAACAACTTAAGAGATTCCACTATCCCAAGGAGTTTAGTAATCACATAAGGGAGATAAACAATGATCATAACCTATAAACAAAAGGCAAATTCTATATTCAAAAATATTTCAACAATCAAGTCTAATGAAATAGAGGTACAACATTAAGTACAAGTACTGAGAATAAAACCTTTACCAAACTGAGGTCCGTAAACAATTGGGCTTATAACATCTATACGTTACTATAATAAACAAACATGAGGTATAATTCGTATTTTTGTTAACACATTATTTTTGGTGAGCTTTTTCAAACCACAATTGTTAGATCGTCGAAACCAAATTGATGAGAACCGCTAGATATAATACTAAAAGTTATTTTATACAGAGGTCTAAGGAGTCTAAGGTTTTAAGTAACTAATGTATAAATTAATATGTAATAATATGTCCACACATGATACTCCAAATAACCCAAAAAATATTAAAAGATTAAAAAATAATTATAAATCATAAAACTTAAAATGAAAATAATTGATATAAAGATTAAATAATAAAACATTTCAAAATAATTGGTGCTTTGGATGGGTTTTAAGCTAATATAAATTGATAACTAAAGCCTACATAACCATTACATATATTAATATATACTAATATTATGAATATTTAATATATATAAACACACAAACACATTTATGAAAACCTATATAATAAACACTACAACAACTATTATAGGTTTCCCAAATCGGCTCAAAACTCACCCGATTTTATCTATTATATTACATACTAAAATACATAACACAACACAACCTTAAATATTAAACATCCACCGGCCCACATGGAAAACATGATTTTGGCCCACTATGGAAACCTCTATCCTAAGCCCAAGCAATCGAAAACATGATTTTTCCCATTATGAAAACCTTTAGCCCTAGCCCAAGCCCAAGAAATCGAAATGATACTAGAAGGTTCGGCTACAGCCTATAAAAACCGATGTTCAGTCATCTCTAGCTATCATTCTAAGCTAGATCCCCTTCCTCTCCATGCTCATATAGTTCTTTATGTTTGTGAATATATATGTGTGTGATTTCTCATATTAGTGCTATGAATTAAGATAGATGTTTACATTTCTTATCACTACATATCATTGTTAATTTTCCATTAGATAACCCTTGGAGCATTTTCTTCATTGTTTAGTTAGTAGTTGATCAAGTTGGATAATCTTTTAATTTCACAAACTCAACTAAACAGTGAAGAAGTGCTCCATGAGTTACCGGAGATGGATGTTTTGAAATATTAAGAGATAGTTGGCTACAAAAATCCCCGATACTTTCAATTTTAAATTTAGATTGTGTCCATCTATTTACCCGGTTAACTTTTATTGTGTGTATATAACTATATATGGGTATAGTTACTCCTATTGGTGCTATGAAATAAAATAAATTTTCATGATGAGATCGATGACGATTTGGAAATTCTGGATAATCAATCTACAATTTCCATCGAGGAACTAAAGGCTATCTTTTTTCCTTGAGATCTCAATATATATTTAACACAATTCTTACCGTTCTTTATAAAATAAAGGAAGATAATTACTTTTATATATATATATACTCCTTTGGCTTTACATTGAAGATAAAAATGGGAAAAGTTTTCTGAATTTGTTTACATACATATGTCTGCAGTGTAAAGATAAACATCACAAAGAACCTAATTTGTTGTATATATTTTATATGATAACAGTTTTTCTAAATTTAGATTTATAACCCCCAAAATTTTCTACGTGTCCTAAATCTATTTTTCCTTCTTACTTTTTTACTTCTTCTACTGTCCACATAATTATTTATAACTATATAACACTGTAAAGTTGAGTCGAGCAACAAAACTAAACAAGAAATATTTCACTTTTTTTATTAAAAAAACACACTTGCTCTATGACCAAGTGGAACATATATGTTTTACTTTTTCTTACGAGACTTCTAATAATTTGGTTTGTTTGTAGGGGCCCAAGTAGATCCGGGTGAAAAGTCATTCAAACACATTAAGTACCTATGCAAGCAATGATTCCGATTTCCTTTATTCAAATGATACGGGAGATAATATTCATATGTTCCAACATTATTTTATAATTGAAATTTTAATATTAAATTTTATATCTTGTTTGAGCAAGCGAAACCAACAGGGTTACTAATGTGTAACAATAGTGGATTTGATTTTTACTAGGTCTTAACCCTTGCAGAATCTATTAGATGGCACCTGATCACTTAAAAGTATATAATTTATTTTTATTGACAATGGATTTTGTTTACATACGAGCACTTAAATTTGTTCTAGTAATTAAATTTAAGCAAAATTTGATCATCACTCATTTAATAAAAAATATATATCAACACTGTGTTTGATTTATATTTTAAAAATTAACCAAAAACGTCAGAATGGATTGGCCGACTGTTCATATAGGTAGGTAATATTGGCCAAGATCTTCAAATATTTTTTTTTAAAAGAATTTTGATAGGGTTTATAAATTATGTATAAATATAAATTTTATACACCCGCATTTGACATTAATAATAATTGTTATTAAGGATGTGATGTTTTTTTGAACTCGCCACACTCTTTCCATTATTTTTTTGTGGGTTGTTGCAATTGCACCAACTCATGTAATTATGGAGTTGGGTTTGATTTTAACTAGGTCTTTAAAGTTGTAAAATCCATATGGATGGCACCTTCCTTGATGTATATTTATTTGTTATATTTATATTTTTTTAATGAACATGTATGACTCGCTAAATTGTATAATTAACTAGTATCTTTCCCTGCGCGCGTAACATTATAATTATATATTTGGTAAAAGTTACACATCAAAAATTGAGTTGATTAATTATTAATTACAATAAATTTTATAAGATCGTCGTACATAATTGGATATCCACACAAACTGGTAATGCAATAGTCAAATACGTAAATTTATATATTTTATAAATGTAATTTGAGAAATAAAAAGGAATATAAACAAACACATATTCATATACAACTGAGGGAGATGGGGGAGGAAATCAAAATATTTTCGTAGTGCGAATATTAGGAATTAGAAAAAGATTCATGGATAAACAAAAAGGAAAAAAGAAGAGTTGGGTTTGAGAATTAGGAATTACGCCTCGAATTAGCTCAATTAAATTTATTGAGATATATGGCCAAGCAATAAATTTACGTGAATATATGGACCTCGTTATAAAAACAAAACCAGAAAACAAGCCATCTAGCTAACAATGATACTTCTCCATTTCATTTTAAATCTTTTTGACACCTTACTTCACATGTTTATCATTTTGGTTATGATGAATTGGTCCATTAGATATTAATAACATTAGCTAAAAATTTCGAAGAGACACCCTAAAATTGTTTTTATTTTTTACTATATTGCATTTAAATTTGTTTTTTATTTATATAATCATAAAGGGAAAATACCAAGGTAAGTTCATTGTTACAATTATACGGTGCCATACTTTCCGTTTCATATCTACCCTTATTCCATGCTTTTCCAACTTTCAGTTTCTAAGAATATATCTTTCGACCATAAAGTTTCTAAAAATCTGATTCTCATATCTCGTGGCCAAACCTATCCCATTGCTCTTCCACCACAGTCGTCATCGACGACAACTCCAATTCCAATGGTCATAGACATCAGTGTTTTAATTGTTGGGTTTCATTGTAAAAACGCAGCGAAAAACAGTCGTAAAATAATAAAATTTACGAAACCCTAACGCAGGATCCATGTATAAGTTGTGACTGATTATGGAGAAACGAAATCATACCAGTTAAGAGCTTTACAAATTCTGTAAGATGGAGGTCCTAGATTGCAATCACCACACAAACCTAGCGTCAAGATCTGTGTTTCTAAATCGTCCACAAGAACGTCCGATCGTCCAACGATCCAAGGAGCAGGTACTAGCCAAATAAAACTACCTTCTCTCTCTCTCTAGCCTCTCTTTGCTTAAAAACGAATTATCTGAACCAACCCTAAAACTATACATCATTATGTATATATAGGGCAGAGAGATTGGGCCTAACCCTAATCAGATTGGGCTTCAACTAAACCAAACTGATTTGGGTTTTTAATGAATTAAATTCGAAATACAATTTAATTAACTAAGTCCAACTTAATTAATTAATTAACCAATTTCGAATTTATAATTATTTAATTTAAATCTGATATTCAAATTAAAACTCCTTTTAAAACGTTCTTATTGTGTAACCCTTTAGGTTATTATTACGTTGGCAATAATTTCAATATCCAATAACAAAATATAAACAATGAGCGGCATCTAGTAATACATCATTGCTACCCAAGTAATAATAATAATTGGTGATCCAATTAAACCTTTCGTGATTAATGTTTCCGTGTAATATAATCCCTTTAACCAAATATTATAGATTAAACTCGACGCATGTATTTAGTCATCCTCTTCAATGCTTAATACGGGTTTCCTTGATCAATGAGTAAACTATTAAAACAAATCAATATTTGAGCATGACCATGCATTTTCATAGTCTCACTCAATCAAGAGGCCAATAATATCTCCCCTAATAATAGGAGGGTTAAATCATTTATCTATCATTCATATTTCTCATATG
Source organism: Heracleum sosnowskyi (assembly GCA_030848705.1). Lineage (NCBI taxonomy): Eukaryota > Viridiplantae > Streptophyta > Magnoliopsida > Apiales > Apiaceae > Heracleum > Heracleum sosnowskyi. Next base: position 94,356,186 of record CM061241.1, read on the forward strand.
ACTCATGATATACCCGATGTCCACTTTTATCATCACCCGGTCAAAGGTAACTTTTAATGTTGTCAAAGTATATTAATCCTCGTATAGAAATATAATGATCTCAAGTCTAAGGATCATTACACCATTATCACTGTGAGTCTTTCTTATGACTTTATTAAACATGAAGAATCTCACTGTGGGTCTGTCCAGCACCATGTACTCCTACATGTACCTATGCATTGACTTTAGTATCTCCATACTTATAACCAATGAGATGTGGTTATCTGTCAATCAACATATTAGTCTATTTATGTATTATTATTGTCCTATATTTAATAATACTCGACTAGGGACCTTTTAAGAATATGATATATTATATAATCTCAAGTTCAAGTCATGTACTTAAACTATATAATGTGTATCATGATTCTAAGGACATTTATTATGCTAACAAATATATCGCAGTAATTAAAGTCATAATAAATACGTTTATTGAATAATCAAATGACATAAAGGTTTATTAAAAGAGACAATGTATTGCCTCTAGGGCACCTACACTAACAATCTCCCACTTGCACTAGAGCCAATCACCCATGTATCTAATACCCATGGAACTAGTATGACCGTCGTGCTTCTGCTGCGACAAGCCTTTGGTCAGTGGGTCTGCAATGTTATCATTTGTGTGCACTTTACATATGTGTATGTCACCCCTTTCATTGATCTCTCGAATAAGGTGATATCTTTTGAGTATATGCTTGGCTCGGGAGTGAGATCTAGGTTCTTTAGCCTGTGCAATGGCTCCATTATTATCGCAGTACAAGTCTATGGGATCTGCAATCGATGGAACCACTCCCAATTCAGTAATGAATTTTCGAATCCAAACTGCTTCTTTAGCTGCTTCACAAGCTGCAATGTACTCAGCCTCCATTGTAGAATCAGCTACTGTCTCTTGCTTTGAACTCTTCCAGCTTACAGCACCTCCGTTTAGACAAAACACAAAACCAGACTGTGATACAGTATCATCCTTGTCTGTTTGGAAACTTGCATCGGTGTAACCTTTTACAACCAGTTTCTCCTCTCCTCCATACACCAAGAATGAATCTTTAGTCCTTTTCAGGTACTTTAGAATATTCTTGACTACCGTCCAGTGACCTTCACCTGGATTAGACTGGTATCTGCTCGTCATGCTCAAAGCATACGAAACATCGGGGCGAGTACACACCATTGCATACATGATAGATCCAATTGCTGAGGCATATGGAACTTTACTCATGCGGTCCTTCTCATCCAATGATTTCGGACACTGATCTGTAGAGATCGTTATCCCTTGAGACACGGGGACATATCCCCTTTTTGCATTTTGCATACCAAAACGATGCAAAACCTTATCAATGTATGTACTCTGACTTAGACCGATCATCCTTCTAGATCTATCCCTATAGATCCTCATTCCTAGAATGTAGGATGCATCTCCTAAGTCTTTCATAGAGAAGTTGCTCCCTAACCATGTCTTAACAGCCTTTAGAGTAGGTATGTCATTCCTCATTAGTAGTATATCATCAACATATAATACTATGAATGCCACATGGCTCCCACTAACCTTCTTGTAAACACAAGGTTCATCTTTGTTTTGAACAAAACCATAGTCCTTGACTGTTTCATCAAAACGGATATTCCATCTCCTAGAGGCTTGCTTCAATCCATAAATGGATCGACGTAATTTACATACCTTTCCAACATTCCTTGGATCGACAAAACCTTCAGGCTGTGTCATGTACACATCCTCTTCAAGGCTTCCATTAAGGAAGGCTGTTTTGACATCCATTTGCCAGATTTCATAATCATGGAATGCTGCAATGGCAAGCAAAATCCTTATGGACTTGACCATAGCCACTGGTGAGAAAGTCTCATCATAGTCAATACCATGAATTTGTTTGAAACCTTTTGCAACTAGCCTTGCTTTATAGGTCTGAACATTTCCATCCATGTCAGTTTTCTTCTTGAAAACCCATTTGCACCCTATGGGTTTTACCCCTTCAGGTGGATCAACCAAAGTCCATACTTGGTTTTCGTACATGGAATCCATCTCAGATTTCATGGCTTCTAGCCATCTCTTAGAGTCTGGACTGTTCATAGCATCTTGGTATGTGAGAGGCTCATCTTCATCTATGAGCATCAATTCACCACATTGAGTTAAGAGAAATCCATATCTCTCTGGCTCATGGCGAATTCTACCAGATCTACGAACAACCTGTGTTTGTTGAGCATTATTATTATCCTGCTCTTGTTCCACCTCAGGTTCAATGTTATTTTCTGGTTCTCGATCTTCATCGAGATCAATAGTTCTCCCACTGTTTCTTTTGGAAACAAAATCTCTTTCCATGAAGACATCATCTCGAGCAATGAACACTTTCTGCTCAGAAGGACTATAAAAATAATACGCCTTTGTTTCATTAGGGTATCCCACAAAATTGCATTCTTCGGATTTAGGTCCAAGCTTGTCAGATACTTGACGTTTCACAAACGCCTTGCATCCCCAAACTTTCATAAAGCTCATGCATGAACGTTTCTCCATCCATATCTCATATGGAGTCTTTTGAACCTTCTTAGTAGGAACACGGTTAAGTGTGAAAGCCGCTGTTTCTAGAGCATAACCCCAGAAACTAATTGGAAGATCTGCATGACTCATCATCGATCGCACCATGTCCAACAAGGTGCGATTTCTCCTCTCTGAAACTCCATTCCATTGAGGTGTACCTAGCGGAGTGAGTTGTGATACAATACCATACTCCTTTAAATATTCTTTAAATTCAGTGCTTAAGTATTCACCCCCACGATCAGATCGTAAGATCTTAATACTTGCACCTCCGCCAATTTGCTTCTCTACTTCAGCCTTGTATTCTTTGAACTTTTCAAAAGAATCGGATTTATTCTTCATAAGATATACATATCCATATCTACTGAAATCATCAGTAAATGTTATGAAGTAGTAGTAGCCTCCTCTAGCCATCACACGCATTGGGCCACATACATCACTATGTATTAGCTCCAGACGTTCAGTGGCCCTTTTACCCTTACCAGTGAAAGGGGCTTTAGTCATCTTACCAAGCAAACAAGACTCGCATTCTAGGTATGATTCAAAATCAAACTTATCCAAGTATCCATCCTTATGTAATTTGGATATGCGTTTCTCATTTATATGGCCTAGACGACAATGCCAGAGGTATGTTTGATTTGAGTCATTAACTTTAAGTCGTTTGTTTTCTATATTATAGACAGGATTATCTAAGTCAAGAACATATAAACCATTAAACAAACGTGCAACACCATAGGTTAAATCATTCAAAGCAAAAGAGCAACTGTTGTTCTTTATTGTAAACGAAAAACCTTTCTTGTCCAAACAAGAAACAGAAATAATGTTTCTGCAAATCGCAGGCACGTAAAAACAGTTCTCTAGTTCTAAAACAAGCCCAGAGGGCAAAGATAAATAATAAGTTCCTACAGCTAAAGCAGCAACTCTTGCTCCATTGCCAACTCGTAGGTCCACTTCTCCTTTAGCCAATGTCCTACTTCTCTGCATTTCCTGCACATTTAAACAAATGTGAGAAGCACATCCAGTATCCAATACCCAAGATGTAGAAATAGACAGATTGACTTCTATAACATATATACTTGAAGTAGAAGCTTGATCAACCTTCTTCTTCTTCAGATCCTCCAAGTAAACTGAACAGTTTCTCTTCCAGTGACCAGTTTTCTTACAGTAGTGACATTCACCCTTAGCAACACCACCTTTAGGCTTGAAAGCCTGTTTGGGACCTGACTTTGGCTTAGGTGCAGAATCAGATCCAGTCTTCTTCTTACCCTTCCACTTGCCTTTCCCTTTCGCCTTACCTTTATTGCCCACCATCAGTATGGGAGCAGGTTCAGCTGCCTTCATGTTGGTCTCATATGTTCTCAACATAGACAACAATTCAGTAGGTGTTTTGTCAAATTCATTCATATTGTAGTTCACAACAAACTGAGTGAATTTGTTGTTCAAAGAATTCATGATAAGGTCAATACCAGTTTCCGGTCCAACCGGGAAACCCAAAGTTTCAAGGTACTCAATGTAACCAATCATCTTCAGAACATGTGGTCCAACTGGTTCACTTGCCCCTTGTTTGCAATTAAAAAGTGACTTACTCGTGTTGATCCTTTCTTGACGAGTTTGGCTTGCAAACATGCTTTGCAAGTGTTCATAGATAGTATATGCATCCATATGCACATGCTGTCTTTGAAGCTCAGCACTCATAGTTGCCAACATAAGACATGCAACATCATTTGCATCATTCTCATCCTTTGTGTGGGCCGCTTGTTCCTCAACAGTAGCGCCCTCAGGAAGGGGACCTGGCGGAGGGATGTCAATGACATGAAGCTTGCGCTCCTGCCTGAGGACAATCCTCAAATTACTCTGCCAGTCTAGGAAGTTGTTTCCTCCTGTCAGTTTATCCTTCTCAAGGATTGATCGTACGGATAGTGTGTTTGTGTTATTTGCCATTTCTACAAAGATAAAAGCACAAAATAAACATTAGATTGTCTGAGTTATCAATTATTATGTTCAAATGATTATGATATATTCATAATATATCTCCCACTATTTTTATCAAATTAATAGCCCTTACTATTAATTCGGAAAGTATATCGCATAATTCTTTCTAGTGAGCCAAGATCCATATTTCGTCATGTTCTAAGTCAACCACTGGAAGTCCTTAAAAATGATTATTTAGGTAGACAACAGTTGTCAATTATATCACATATAATTCTTGGATAGTTTGGCGAACAACGATTGATCTTATCTATCTAATAGATTTTTAACCAAACTCTATGCTTCTAAGTTCATAATAGTTGAATATAACCGTTTATTTTCACCTTATTATGACGACTTAGTTAAGTTAGACCCAATGATACAACGGCCGAATATAACCGTTTATATTCGTCGCATCTCACCACGATAGATAGGAGTCCCCTACCACTGACAGCCCTTCCCCTTATCGATCTAGGATTCGATGAGTGTTCATTCATTGGAAAGCATCCGATTAAAACTTAATATTTTGTTAAGGGGTTTAGAAAATTTATAACGATCATGATCACATCATAAAGAGATCCTCAATTTTTCCTTGAACCAAATATTTCATATTGACATCTTAAATTGTTCATTTCCTAGGTAGATGGAGGATACCAATGGTCACGCTTAAAACCCATCAACCTTACGAATACGCATATCCGCTTTTGTCAGAAAATCCCAATTTTAGATATCAGAAATCCATATTTAATTCCGTGCTTTAAAAATCCATATTTCATAAACACAAGAATCTCATGATCGTTTTTAATATTTGAATCGTTACAGATTTTATCTTGTTTAAACATGGCAAGCATGGCATGGGTGATGTATCTAATACATGCAAACATCATTAATCTAATTAAAGCATGCATCTTCTACTCTATACATACATTCCATACATCATATGTAAAGTGCGTAAAGTAAATGTGTAATGGTTATGGCTCAATCCTATGTGATCCTTTTTCAAGCTAATGAAAAGATCAAGGTCAATCTATGGTGGTTATATATAACTATTACAAAATCTTCTCCATTGCTTCCATTGAATCCTTAGTCTTCAATGCTTCCAAAACCTCCATGGATGATTACAATGAAAGCTATACTAAGGAACTTACAAAGGAACTCGAGTTACATTCGAGATAAAACATTACAAGGAATGAAGACGACATGCAAGTCGTATTTAGAAACCAAACCAACATTAAAACAAAAACCTCTATCCTATAGGTCAATAAGCCATAACCATCCACCATGCTCATATAAACAATTAATGACATGACATATCATATAAGGATGACATACTGTTTATTACTTTTTCATGATCCAATCATGAATAATAAATAAACAAAGCATATGTCACAAGCACAAATTAAAACAAAGCCCTAACCCGATGGCGGAAAATTTTGCAAAATCATGTATCAGAATACAAGCAAAATCATGTATCAGAATACAAGCAAAATCATGTATCAGTATACAATTCCAGAAGCATGTATCAGTATACACACGACCCAAATCCCAGTTACCAGAAACATGTATCAGTATACACGTAACCCTAATCTCAGCAAATAGATCGTATCCAAATACATCTATCCGACCGTTTATATCATTATACAAACTAAACAACATACATATCATAACAGATCGCATATAGATGAGTCATGGCAGATTCTAAACATACTAGTATCATCATATCAGATTATATACATATTCATTATATCAATCATATAACATAACTGTATCATGGCAGATTCATCAAACATGCATATTCGTAAAAATACAGTAAACATGTAACCAAATCAGCCCCTCATACACGTAGCTCTGATACCATTGTTGGGTTTCATTGTAAAAACACAGCGAAAAACAGTCATAAAATAATAAAATTTACGAAACCCTAACGCAGGATCCATGTATAAGTTGTGACTGATTATGGAGAAACGAAATCATACCAGTTAAGAGCTTTACGAATTCTGTAAGATGGAGGTCCTAGATTGCAATCACCACACAAACCTAGCGTCAAGATCTGTGTCTCTAAATCGTCCACAAGAACGTCCGATCGTCCAACGATCCAAGGAGCAGGTACTAGCCAAATAAAACTGCCTTCTCTCTCTCTCTAGCCTCTCTTTGCTTAAAAACGAATTATCTGAACCAACCCTAAAACTATACATCATTATGTATATATAGGGCAGAGAGATTGGGCCTAACCCTAATCAGCTTGGGCTTCAACTAAACCAAACTGATTTGGGTTTTTAATGAATTAAATTCGAAATACAATTTAATTAACTAAGTCCAACTTAATTAATTAATTAACCAATTTCGAATTTATAATTATTTAATTTAAATCTGATATTCAAATTAAAACTCCTTTTAAAACGTTCTTATTGTGTAACCCTTTAGGTTATTATTACGTTGGCAATAATTTCAATATCCAATAACAAAATATAAACAATGAGCGGCATCTAGTAATACATCATTGCTACCCAAGTAATAATAATAATTGGTGATCCAATTAAACCTTTCGTGATTAATGTTTCCGTGTAATATAATCCCTTTAACCAAATATTATAGATTAAACTCGAGGCATGTATTTAGTCATCCTCTTCAATGCTTAATCCGGGTTTCCTTGATCAATGAGTAAACTATTAAAACAAATCAATATTTGAGCATGGCCATGCATTTTCATAGTCTCACTCAATCAAGAGGCCAATAATATCTCCCCTAATAATAGGAGGGTTAAATCCTTTATCTATCATTCATATTTCTCATATGACTCATGATATACCCGATGTCCACTTTTATCATCACCCGGTCAAAGGTAACTTTTAATGTTGTCAAAGTATATTAATCCTCGTATAGAAATATAATGATCTCAAGTCTAAGGATCATTACACCATTATCACTGTGAGTCTTTCTTATGACTTTATTAAACATGAAGAATCTCACTGTGGGTCTGTCCAGCACCATGTACTCCTACATGTACCTATGCATTGACTTTAGTATCTCCATACTTATAACCAATGAGATGTGGTTATCTGTCAATCAACATATTAGTCTATTTATGTATTATTATTGTCCTATATTTAATAATACTCGACTAGGGACCTTTTAAGAATATGATATATTATATAATCTCAAGTTCAAGTCATGTACTTAAACTATATAATGTGTATCATGATTCTAAGGACATTTATTATGCTAACAAATATATCGCAGTAATTAAAGTCATAATAAATACGTTTATTGAATAATCAAATGACATAAAGGTTTATTAAAAGAGATGTTAGGTCCTGATAAGTTTGTAGAAGGGGGGTTGAATACAAACGATATCGTTTAATCGAATTTGTCCTTTTAAGATTTAACAATTTAGAACAAATTATTGCGGAATAAAACTGAAACAATATTCAAGTTAAATAAAACTCTATTAAACTTGAAGGGTGTTACAATTTTGATCACTGATTACAAAGGTTCTTGATAAAACAAATCTAGAATAAATTCGACATGAATTTATCTATTTTTGTAATAAAAAGGATCGAATACTAAAAAGTAGTTCGATATAAAATCTAGGGATTATGATCCGCTAGAAAGTCAAAGCAGTACAAGTGAAATGATTCTTATGGATTAAATGCTAAGAACAATTCAAGAATTAATTCACTTGAAGAATTAAAGGCTTTGCAGTTCAGAAATTAAGAAGACAGAGAGAAATGTTTAATGTTGAAAAGCTGCTGTCTCTTTTTGTTCTTCTTGTAATGTAATGTAATAATGTCTTCAAAGTCTTCTGCTTGTATTTAATACCACTGCATTTTCTTTTGTGAACCACGTGCACATCCACTTTAACATAATAGAATTATACCTTGGAAGACTTGCAGGAAAACAATGCTTTTGCCTTAGAAGACTCTCGGGAAGACAAGAAATGAGAAGGGAAGACAACCGGGAAGACAACCCTTTGGCCTAGGAAGACATTCGGGAAGACAAGGCTTGGCCTAGGAAGACAATCGGGAAGACTCACTTGTGAGTCTTCCTAGTTCATTTTTCTAAGTCTTCCTAGTTCAAACCTAAGTCTTCCTAGTTCATTTTTATTCTAATTTAAATAATTAACTAAATAAATTATGTATTAAATTAATTCTTTTACAGAATTAATTTAATAAATAATATACTTGATAGTATTAATTATTTATAAGAGAATAAATAGAATTAGTAGACTTCTCAATTAAATTCTTTTTATTCTAATTTAAATAATTAACTAAATAAATTATGTATTAAATTAATTCTTTACAGAATTAATTTAATAAATAATTTACTCAATAGTATTAATTATTTATAAGAGAATAAATAGAATTAATTGACTTCCCAATTAATTCCAGAATCACTAAAAACTTAGATAAATAACAAACACAATAGTACGTTGACACTCGATGCACTGTCTGGTTCATGAGTGACTAACGACAATGTTTGTTCTTTATCTATTTGACTTTAAGCAGTGATTCACTTCCTTCTCATTCAAGAACTCCGTAATCAGTATCTTTTTCTGTCACCACTTGAAATCTCTGTCACTTTAATAAATCCACTGAGCTTGAATACTTCATTGAGGCTTGATCAATAAATTGAGCTTCTTTCAATGTAGAATAACTTCAAGTCTGTAGATGACTTTAATCTTCATTCTTTGACAGATATAACCTTCTGAGATTCCTGTGACATCTGATCTAATATTTACTTATTACATTCTTGTTTAAGTTGAGTAGAATCCTCGAATTACAAATAGGCTATTTCATATGCCTTTCAATCTCCCCCTATTTGTTTGTTAGAAAATAACAACCAAATACCTAGAGGATCACTCAACTAAAACCAAGAAAAAGATAAGACTCTTAAACCTAAGTAAATACTAGAAAGTTCTGGATCAAATATGACATTTCCAGATTTCACCAGTAAAGATAAATGCAGGACAGGTGTTCCTCTAGACTGAACATATGATAACATTTAACCTGTCTTGATTTACCTAAGCTCTATGCATATAACATTTAGAGCTAACTTACCTTTACTCCCTTGAAACTCCCTCTTTACCTTTTATATCTTTTTCAGCTCCCTTTATACTAGCTTCACCAGAAACTTCTTAGAAACTTCTCCCCCTTAGAAACTTCTCCCCCTTAGTTGAGGAATTCTCTACAGATTTAACTTTAAGAGTATCTGAAGCCAGTAGGAATTGAGATAGATGATGGAGTTGATCTTGGAAGTAAATGTCTTCAATATTTCCTTGAGCAGTCCCAGCTGATTGTTTACAGAGGTGGAAGAAGAAGACCGTTCAACCACTTGTGCTTGCAAAATTTCTTTATCAGCATGGGTTCTGAATAGATGTTCCTGTAGATCAGCTATGTGAGCTAACTACATTGCAGTGTATGTGTCTGTGTGTGCACTCACTTGAATTTCTCTTGTAAGTGTATCACTCATCTCACGTGCATGTGTTTCACTCAGTGTTTGACTCTTATCACTCAACATTAGCTGTCTGTGTTGCTCCTTTTTGATCAGTACCTGCATTGAAATTCACCCTAGCCTCTTCAAGAGAGGTCAGTGGTGGTGCAATGGGAGTTCGCAAATCCCGATCCTCAATCATGTCTATCAAATCACTTGGATTTGAAATCTGAATTGCTTCAGTGATAGACTGACCAAGTTGCCTTCCACTTTCTCCAGATAAATCTGCGAGTGGAAAATCCCTTAGGGAGCCAGAGGTGTTCACTCTGGGAGGGGAGAAAATGATTCTATTTGATTTGGCAAAGAATCAAATTTTCCCTCAGATGCCTATGAAGGCACTTCTACCGTAACAATGGTAGGCACTGTAACCAGTTGCAGGTGCTCTGCTTTCACTGTGTCCTGAGTTTCATCTAATGAAATTGTTTTCTCCCATTGTGAGTAATGAGAGTGTGCTTGACTCAGTACAAAGTGCCATGGCCCTATGGCGAATTTCAATAGATTCATCCTGTTGAGAGAATGTCTCTAGATACAGTTCATTGGCCATTTCAAAGTCCATATCCTATTGAGAGGATACAGATGGGCTGACAGATGCCTCAGTATATATTGAATTTCTTTAGAGGAGGCAGAGCTGTGGGATCACTCACTATTTCAATCAAAATACTTCTTTGTTTAACATTTGATTTCTGTTTAGGCTGAGAGGTCAAGTAATGAAGTTGTAGACTCATTGTTTGGCTCTAAGACCTGGGATAAAGATTGTGGATCTACAATCCCTTGGTCAGCCCTAACAACCACTTGGGTTCAGCAACAGTAAAAGAAGTGGATTGAGAGATAGAAAGTAATACCTGAATTGGATTTGGCACTGAATTTCCAGCTAAGCAAGAGCTAGATCAGAAATAATATATACAATATATTTACAAAAACAACTAAGACAAATAGAAAATAAAAGATAATAAATAATAAAAATAAAAATAATAATATATACAGAATAAAATAATATATACATAAGAAAAAAAATATTTACAGGAAACTATTTACATGCAATAACTATACAGAATATTCGAATATTTTAAAATAAAAGATTTTCAATAAAAATAGATTTCTCTACAATTTTAACTTGTAAAATTTGAGAAAAATATTTTTAGAGAAAATAATTAATCTTAACTTACTCAAACTAAGAAGCTTAACAATTAGACAAGACATGGCAATAATCTACAATCAACATGCATAAGAGAAAATTGAGATGATAAAATAAATTTACAAGTGATTTAAAAATATATACAACAAATGAACACTTGTAAATTTAATTAAGAACAAACATAAAAATAAACAGAGTTAATCACTAAAACTAATTAACATACCCAATTTACCAACCAATCTGGTAAACATGGATTCATCAAGAGATTTAGTGAAAATATCTTTTGTTTGTTCCTCTGTGGGTACAAAGAGTAACTCCACAGTACCATTCATGACATGCTCTCGGATAAAATGATACCTGATGTCAATGTGCTTTGTCTCTTGTGATTATGCCATCTTCATCTAATTTAATTTCTGAATACCCACCGAGTACCAACTACTTTCTTGTTCTTCGGTCTAGGTACCAGCTTCCAAACTTGTTGTTGTTCAATTTGATTGAGTTCATCTTGCATAGCAATCACCCAATCAGGATCACCCAGTGCTTCCTCAATCTTCTTTGGTTTCATTTCAGAAGGAAACCCTGAATAATGATATTCATTTTGAGTAGCACTCCTAGTTCTGACTCCAACACCTGGATCACCAATAATCAACTCAAAAGGATGAGCTCTAATCCAAACTGTTTATCTTGGAAGATTTGATCTTGATGATTCGCCTTGTTCTACATTATGGTGTTGTGAATGACTAGTTGACCCTTCATTTCCTCCCCCTGAGTTGTTGGCAGATTGTCTTGGTGATTCTTTTCCAGTGTTAGTGGTATCTCCATTGTAACCAATGTTTCCACCACCATCACTCTCACCATTATCATTGTTATCACCAGCAACAACCTCAGGTGGATTCTTATCATCTGATTCTGAATCTGACATTTCATCAAACTTCAGTTTCTCAGATGGATTTTCTGTTTGGATATTAGGGAGTTTGGTGTCATCAAATGTAACATTGATGTTCTTATTGACTGATAACATTTCTTGATTTCAAACAGGCCATATCCTCAGTTATACCTTTGCTGTTATCTCCAAAGGTAAGCACTGGGCCAGCTTTCTCAACCAAATCTGATAGCAGGGCTCTATCTCCGGTCATATGCCTTGAACAGCCACTGTCAAGAATCCATATAACACGGTTTACCTGTTTAACTCCCTGTAATATCAAATTGATTAGACCTTCTTCGGAGCCCAAAATTGATTGGGTCCGGCATACTTAAAGAACTGGCCTTTGTCAGGCAAAACAACATTTTTAACTATAACTACTTCAACCTCTTTCACATAAGAGCGTTTCCATTTATAGCCAGCCTTAACACATTTCTGAGTAGGCTTAGGGATAAATGAATCCACTCTAGTCTGAGGAGGACTAGTAGTCTTTGCTTTAACATGCTTCTTATTATTAACATGTTGACGTGGAGCAGTCTTATCACTAGATACATGCTTTTTATTAAAATAAGCACACATAACGTTGAAAGCACAAGACATGCAATTAATCACACCACATGCTTTATGAGAAGAATTAACAGCAGGCATGTTAGTTCTACAGTTGTTTTGATCCAACTTATGGATATCTGATTTAGTCTTTCTAGTTGTAGCAACTTTGACTGGAATATCAGATATACACTTTTTGGATTGCTCAGCTTCTAAGGCAACATCTTCTTCATGAATTTCCTCAGCAATAATGATAGAAGATTCATTCAGAGGCTCTGCCTCAGACTCCTTACAGAAGGGTGTTTTAATACCCTTAAGAATATAAGGAACAACCTTTCCTTCTTCTCTGACTCTACAAGGTGTATTAATACCAAGCAATCCTATAGCCTCATTATAATCATACCCTATACTGACATGATTACCAATAGCTTGCTTATTGAGAATTTCTTTAGCAGTCTTACAAGAACTAAAATAAGCATTAGCTTTGGTCTTAAGCTCACTAATCTGATCTTTGAGAATGGTTTCCAGTTGAATATAACATTTAACCCTATTCTCAAGAAAAGCAATTTTCTCAGTAAGTTCATCCTGATTAACATGCACAAGTTTCAATTCTTTTAATTCCTTTTCAAGATTTGTGTTTAAAAGATTTATTCTATCATTTTCAGTGCGTGCACAACTTATGGTGCCACCAAGATGATAAATCATTTCAGCGTCAGTAAGTTTTACCTCAGACATGTCTGGTGAAGATAACATGGAATCAAAGAGTTTGCCTCCTTTTGCCACAAGTGCAAGATTTCCAACTTCTTCATCTTCACTGTCTGTATCATCCCAGCTCTTCCCTTCAGCAACATAAGCCTTCTCAATCTTATTCTTCTTGCTAGAATCAAATGAGTTCCTTGTCACTTGCCTTGGCTTTTTACATTCAGTAGCAAAGTGACCCAACTCATTGCAATTGTAGCATCTGATTGAGCTCCTCTCCACAGTTCCAGTTTTGTAGCCACCCCTTGTGCCACTTGAAGATGAGGAATCACCTCTCTGAAACCTGGGCCTGAACTTAAGATTGAGATTCCTCTTGAATCTAAACTTCCCAAACTTCCTGACTATCAAAGCCAAATCACCATCCTCCAGCTGATCAAGTTCTTCTAAAGAATAGAAGTCACCACCAGATTGATCAATGGATGTTAATCCATATTCAGCATCAATAACATTCATGTTAGAACTGGAAGGTTGAACAGCCTTCACTTCCAGTTTCTGTGGGACTTCAGCAGTCAATTCAGTAGAGGTACCAACAATCTTCCCAGTTCCATACAGCTCCCTCTGTTGAATCTGCTCCAGCTCATAGGTCTTCAGAACACCATACAATCTCTCCAAAGCAATCTCATTCATATCTCTTGCTTCTCTAATGGCAGATATTTTGTGCTCCAAATGAGGTGGAAGTGTAAGAAGGAACTTCTTGTTAATCTCCTTGTTGGTGTAGTGCTTCCCATTGAGATTCAGATCATTGATTAATTTGTTGTATCTCTCAAAAACCTGAGTGATACCTTCACCAGGGTTTGATCTGAAATGCTCATATTGTGAGGTGAGAATTTCCAGCATATTCTCTCTAACTTCCTCTGTCCCCTCATTGATTATCTCTATGGTTTCCCAAATGTGTTTGGCAGTATCACAGTTTAGGACATGATTATGCATGATAGGATAAAGACAATCAATAAGGATCAGCTGTAGACAGGAATCCAAGGTAACATCCTCTTTTTCACCAGGAGTGAAATCCTTGGGATCTTTAGGGTACATCCTAGCAGCCCTAGTAACAATGTTACCCTCTTTTAATTCTTCCTCAATAATCATAGGAAGTTTTGGTCCATTCTTCATCACATCAATGTATTTAGGATTTGCAACCTTAAGAAATAGGAGCATTTTCTTCTTCCACATTGGATAATGCTCCTTGCTGAACATTGGGATTTTCACTGTACCCACTTTCTGTGTAGTAGACATCTTTTGAGATTTTTAGGAATAATAAAAAAAATCAGAGTTTAAGAAAAATCTCAAAACAATTGGATCTTTGATTTGTATATCAATCAAAAGGCTCTGATACCAATTGTTAGGTCCTGATAAGTTTGTAGAAGGGGGGTTGAATACAAACGATACCGTTTAATCGAATTTGTCCTTTTAAGATTTAACAATTTAGAACAAATTATTGCGGAATAAAACTGAAACAATATTCAAGTTAAATAAAACTCTATTAAACTTGAAGGGTGTTACAATTTTGATCACTGATTACAAAGGTTCTTGATAAAACAAATCTAGAATAAATTCGACATGAATTTATCTATTTTTGTAATAAAAAGGATCGAATACTAAAAAGTAGTTCGATATAAAATCTAGGGATTATGATCCGCTAGAAAGTCAAAGCAGTACAAGTGAAATGATTCTTATGGATTAAATGCTAAGAACAATTCAAGAATTAATTCACTTGAAGAATTAAAGGCTTTGCAGTTCAGAAATTAAGAAGACAGAGAGAAATGTTTAATGTTGAAAAGCTGCTGTCTCTTTTTGTTCTTCTTGTAATGTAATGTAATAATGTCTTCAAAGTCTTCTGCTTGTATTTAATACCACTGCATTTTCTTTTGTGAACCACGTGCACATCCACTTTAACATAATAGAATTATACCTTGGAAGACTTGCAGGAAAACAATGCTTTTGCCTTAGAAGACTCTCGGGAAGACAAGAAATGAGAAGGGAAGACAACCGGGAAGACAACCCTTTGGCCTAGGAAGACATTCGGGAAGACAAGGCTTGGCCTAGGAAGACAATCGGGAAGACTCACTTGTGAGTCTTCCTAGTTCATTTTTCTAAGTCTTCCTAGTTCAAACCTAAGTCTTCCTAGTTCATTTTTATTCTAATTTAAATAATTAACTAAATAAATTATGTATTAAATTAATTCTTTTACAGAATTAATTTAATAAATAATATACTTGATAGTATTAATTATTTATAAGAGAATAAATAGAATTAGTAGACTTCTCAATTAAATTCTTTTTATTCTAATTTAAATAATTAACTAAATAAATTATGTATTAAATTAATTCTTTACAGAATTAATTTAATAAATAATTTACTCAATAGTATTAATTATTTATAAGGGAATAAATAGAATTAATTGACTTCCCAATTAATTACAGAATCACTAAAAACTTAGATAAATAACAAACACAATAGTACGTTGACACTCGATGCACTGTCTGGTTCATGAGTGACTAACGACAATGTTTGTTCTTTATCTATTTGACTTTAAGCAGTGATTCACTTCCTTCTCATTCAAGAACTCCGTAATCAGTATCTTTTTCTGTCACCACTTGAAATCTCTGTCACTTTAATAAATCCACTGAGCTTGAATACTTCATTGAGGCTTGATCAATAAATTGAGCTTCTTTCAATGTAGAATAACTTCAAGTCTGTAGATGACTTTAATCTTCATTCTTTGACAGATATAACCTTCTGAGATTCCTGTGACATCTGATCTAATATTTACTGATTACATTCTTGTTTAAGTTGAGTAGAATCCTCGAATTACAAATAGGCTATTTCATATGCCTTTCAAGAGACAATGTATTGCCTCTAGGGCACCTACACTAACAATCTCCCACTTGCACTAGAGCCAATCACCCATGTATCTAATACCCATGGAACTAGTATGACCGTCGTGCTTCTGCTGCGACAAGCCTTTGGTCAGTGGGTCTGCAATGTTATCATTTGTGTGCACTTTACATATGTGTATGTCACCCCTTTCATTGATCTCTCGAATAAGGTGATATCTTTTGAGTATATGCTTGGCTCGGGAGTGAGATCTAGGTTCTTTAGCCTGTGCAATGGCTCCATTATTATCGCAGTACAAGTCTATGGGATCTGCAATCGATGGAACCACTCCCAATTCAGTAATGAATTTTCGAATCCAAACTGCTTCTTTAGCTGCTTCACAAGCTGCAATGTACTCAGCCTCCATTGTAGAATCAACTACTGTCTCTTGCTTTGAACTCTTCCAGCTTACAGCACCTCCGTTTAGACAAAACACAAAACCAGACTGTGATACAGTATCATCCTTGTCTGTTTGGAAACTTGCATCGGTGTAACCTTTTACAACCAGTTTCTCCTCTCCTCCATACACCAAGAATGAATCTTTAGTCCTTTTCAGGTACTTTAGAATATTCTTGACTACCGTCCAGTGACCTTCACCTGGATTAGACTGGTATCTGCTCGTCATGCTCAAAGCATACGAAACATCGGGGCGAGTACACACCATTGCATACATGATAGATCCAATTGCTGAGGCATATGGAACTTTACTCATGCGGTCCTTCTCATCCAATGATTTCGGACACTGATCTGTAGAGATCGTTATCCCTTGAGACACGGGGACATATCCCCTTTTTGCATTTTGCATACCAAAACGATGCAAAACCTTATCAATGTATGTACTCTGACTTAGACCGATCATCCTTCTAGATCTATCCCTATAGATCCTCATTCCAAGAATGTAGGATGCATCTCCTAAGTCTTTCATAGAGAAGTTGCTCCCTAACCATGTCTTAACAGCCTTTAGAGTAGGTATGTCATTCCCCATTAGTAGTATATCATCAACATATAATACTATGAATGCCACATGGCTCCCACTAACCTTCTTGTAAACACAAGGTTCATCTTTGTTTTGAACAAAACCATAGTCCTTGACTGTTTCATCAAAACGGATATTCCATCTCCTAGAGGCTTGCTTCAATCCATAAATGGATCGACGTAATTTACATACCTTTCCAACATTCCTTGGATCGACAAAACCTTCAGGCTGTGTCATGTACACATCCTCTTCAAGGCTTCCATTAAGGAAGGCTGTTTTGACATCCATTTGCCAGATTTCATAATCATGGAATGCTGCAATGGCAAGCAAAATCCTTATGGACTTGACCATAGCCACTGGTGAGAAAGTCTCATCATAGTCAATACCATGAATTTGTTTGAAACCTTTTGCAACTAGCCTTGCTTTATAGGTCTGAACATTTCCATCCATGTCAGTTTTCTTCTTGAAAACCCATTTGCACCCTATGGGTTTTACCCCTTCAGGTGGATCAACCAAAGTCCATACTTGGTTTTCGTACATGGAATCCATCTCAGATTTCATGGCTTCTAGCCATCTCTTAGAGTCTGGACTGTTCATAGCATCTTGGTATGTGAGAGGCTCATCTTCATCTATGAGCATCAATTCACCACATTGAGTTAAGAGAAATCCATATCTCTCTGGCTCATGGCGAATTCTACCAGATCTACGAACAACCTGTGTTTGTTGAGCATTATTATTATCCTGTTCTTGTTCCACCTCAGGTTCAATGTTATTTTCTGGTTCTCGATCTATTGCAATTGACACCAGCGCCTCCCAGGTTCAATACCATAACAATTTAGTGCGGCCTCGAATCCTCCTTTTAGCCGGCTATGAGTAGGAATCTATTGACGAACAACAACACCTAATGCCTCCATTTTCTCATCATCTTCCATGTCTGGCAAAAGTAGATCAGTATGCTTAATCTGGATCATGAGAAAAATGGAATCAAGAATGATACAACTTTATAGCAACTATGATAGAAAAATGTTCAATAAATTTACGGTTAAAGGAATCTGCTAATTTACTAGATGTGCCATTGGAACGCCTCCATCTTAATCTATACATCATAAATCTATCAAAATCTGAATCATCTTTGGATTAGTAGGTGATGTAGGAAATAGGTATTAGATGTAATGAGAAAAGAAAGAAATAAGGAAAAAATGATGTTATTTTCTTAATATAAAACACATAGACGTGAATTGAAAACCCATTTTTAATGCCTGATGCAAAGGTGTCTAGTGCCACAATTATACAGGTCAAAAGCATATCCTTTTTCTTATGGTAATTTAAACGACATATCTTTAACATCATACACATTGCTTTCTACCTGGTTCGTACAAAAGGCTTTTCCTTTTCGAGTTCAATCCTCATTCCTTGCATCAGCTTCCCTCTTATGAGCCAAGTCCCTGCCATCTTCCAACTGAATCTCCTACATCAGCGAAGCTATAAACACAAAGGCAGCTCAAAATTTTTATACAAGTAGAGTTTGGCTTGAATCTTTATCGAAAGCCAATGCTTGGTCTTTCAAGTAGCTAAAACAATCAATATAGTAGCACTCTGTTAACTTAAATTCTGATGTGGAAATTATATCTGTAATAGCATATCATAAGACGTCTAGGATATGAGAATTAGTGATGAGAAGTGACATTAGAATTTCAGACTAAGAATTGTTGTCCATGGACTCTGTAATAGCACATCAGAAGAGCTCTAGGATCTGAGAACTGCTACAGTTTAAATTTCAAACTAAGAATTAATATTTCAGACTTACAAATTAAGGAAGTGTAGAAGAAAAAAGTTTAGCGATTGGAGAAATTTTCTCTACCAATATACTATAAGGGGAAGTACAAATTAGCTTCAAAATTTCATGAACACGGCTTGATCAATTAGAAATAAACAGTCTATTTTATGTCAAGATAATATATGTCTAAAATTATTTTACAACAAAATAAATTCATTCCCAAAATATATTTATACCAAACAACTTCCGTGCGGTTCTATGGTTCTATTGAGTTGAGAGTTGACTGCCCCACCCGCCTCAACTCATTCTTTTTTATTTATTTTTTTCTATTTAATATTTTCCCAAATAATAGAGAAAAATTTTTAATTATGATTTACGAGCAAATTAAAAAAGAGCATAGAATTCTATTTGCTATTTACCATTTTTCAACTGTTATTCATTTTGTCTTTCGATAAAAAGAAGATGGTTAGAAATTCGATTTCATGCATTTTTTTATATAATAACCCAGATGATGCATAACCGTCGCAAACCATTACCCCAAGTGTTTGTCAATTGCACAAATTGCACAAGGGAGATAGCAACCCACACACAAAGGGGCACAATTTAACATTCAATAATATTTCAATAATGAAGTTTAATGAAACAACGGTACAACATAAAGTACGAATACTGAGAAGAAAACATTTAAGAACTAAGGTCCATAAGAAATTGAGCTTCTTACAAATAAACTGATATAGAGCATACATAACTATTACATATACTAGTATTCCAAATATTATATATATATATATATATAATATTTGGAATACTAGTATATGTAATATATATATATATATATATATATATATATATATATATATATATATATATATAACTCTTATTAATTTCTAGTTTGGTTCCTCATCAATTAGGGACAATTTTGATTACAAAAAATTGACCCTAAAACTGAAGTTAGTTTCGAGTAATTTGAAATTAGCTCACAATTCACCCAATGTTCATCTACTATATTAAATACTAAAATACATAATACAACACAACCTTACATATTAAACATACACCGACACACATGGAAAACATGACTTTGGCCCACTATAGAAAGCTCTAGCCTAAGCCCAAGCAATCGAAAACATAATTTTGCCCACTATGGAAACCTTTAGCCCAAGCCCGAGCAATCGAAGTGATACTAGAAGGTTCGCTGCAGCCTATAAAAACCGATGTTCAGTAATCTCTAGCTATCATTCTAAGCTAGATCTCTTTCCTCTCCATGCTCATATAGTTCTTTATGTTTGTGAATATATATGTATATTATTACTCATATTAGTACTATAAATTAAGATAGATGTTTACATTTCTTATCACTACATATCATTGTTAATTTTCCATTAGATAACCCTTGGAGCATTTTCTTCATTGTTTAGTTAGTAGTTAATCAAGTTGGATAAACTTTTGATTTCACAAACTCAACTAAACAGTGAAGAAGTGCTCCATGAGTTACCGAAGATGGATGTTTTAATAAATTAACAGATAGATGGCTACAAAAAGCCCCGATACATTTAATTTTAAAGTTAGATTGTGTCCATCTCTTTACCTCGTTAACTTTTATTGTGTGTATATAACTATATATGGTATAGTTACTCATATTAGTGCGATGAAATACAATAAATTTTCATAATGAGATCGATGACGATTTGGAAATTCTGGATTATCAATCTCTAATTTCCATCGAGGAACTAAAGACTATCTATTTTTCTTGAGATCTCAATATATATTTAACACAATTCTTATTGTGTTTTAAAAATAAAGGAAGATAAATACTTTTTTTCATCTAAACTCTTTTGGCTTTACATTGAAGATAAAAATGAGAAAAGTTTTCTGAATTTGTTTACATACATATGTCTGCAGAGTAAAGATAAACATCACAAAGAACCTAATTTGTTGTATTCATTTTATATTATAACCGTTTTTCCAAAAAAAAATTACGTATCCAAAATCTATTATTCATTCTTACTTTTTTAGCTCTTCTACTGTCTACATAATTCTTTATAACTATATACCATTGTAAAGTTTTTTCATTCGATAATCCTTGAAGCGTCTTCTTCATAGTTTATTTTGCAATTGATTTTGTTGGTTAATCTATCAACTTTGATTTTCATAAATTCAACTATACAATGACAAAGTTCTCCACGAGTTATCAAAGATGGATGAGTTGAGTCGAGCAACAAAACTAAACAAGAAATATTTCATTTTTTTTATTTTAAAAAACACACTTGCTCTATGACCAAGTGGAACATATATGTTTTACTTTTTCTTACGAGACTTCTAATAATTTGGTTTGCTTGTAAGGGCCCAAGTAGGTCGGGGCGAAAAGTCATTCAAACACATTAAGTAAGTACCTATGCAAGCAATGGTTCCGATTTCCTTTATTCAAATGATACGGGACAAAATATTCATATGTTCCGACATTATTTTTTAATTAAAATTTGAATATTAAATTTTTTAACTTGTTTGAACAAGCGAAACTAACCTAATGTGTAACAATAGTAGATTTGATTTTACTTGATCTTAACTCTTGCGGAATCTATATAGATGGCACCGGATCACTTAAAAGTACATAATTTATTTTTATCGACAAAGGATTTTGTTTACATACGAGCACTTAAATTTGTTCTAGTAATTAAATTTAAGCAAAATTTGATCATCACGCGTTTATTTAAAAATATATATCAACACTGCGTTTGATTAATATTTAGAAATTTTACCAAAAGCTTCAAAATGGATTGGTCGGCTGTTCATATAGTCACGTAATATTGGCCAAGATCTTCAATTATTTTTTTTTTTAAAAATAATAATTTTGATAGGGTTTATAAATTATGTATAAATATAAATTTTATACACCCGTAATTGACATCAACAATAATTGTCATTAAGGATGTGATGTCTTTTTGAACTCACCGCTCTCTTTCCATTAGGAAATCAAAATATTACCGTAGTGCGAATATTAGGAATTAGAAAAAGATTCATGAATAAACAAAAAAGGGAAAAAGAAGAGTTAAGTTTGAGGATTAGGAATCACGCCTCGAATTAGCTCAATTTAAATTATTGAGATATATGGCCAAACAATAACTTTACATCAATAGATGGTCCCCATTATAAAAACAAAACCATAAAACAAGCCATCTAGCTAACAATGTTGCTTCTTCATTTCATTTTTAATCTTTCTGACACCTAAATTCACATGTTTATCATTTTGGTTATGATGAATTGGTCCATTATACATTAATAACGTAAGCTTAAATTTTGAAGAGACACCCCAAAATTGTATATATTGTTTTGTACTATATTGCATTTAAATTTGTTTTTTATGATATAATCATAAAGGAAAAATACTAAGGTAAGTTCATTGTTACAATTATACGGTGCCATACTTTCGGTTTCATATCTACCCTTCTTCCATGCATTTCCAGCTTTCAGTTTCTAAGAATATATCTTTCGACCATCAAGTTTCTAAAAATCCGATTCTCCTATCTCGTGGCCAAACCTATCCATTTGCTCTTCCACCACAGTCGTCGTCGACGACAACTCCATTTCTAATGGTCATAGACACCACTGTTTTAATATTAAGGGATATTCTCAATGATACCATTCTTGTTTTGATTTTTCCAAATGATACAATTCCTTCTTTTTTACTTACGAGTGGTACTCTTATATTTTAGGTTTCACACATATGATACTATTCTGTGAGATACGATCTTTTTAATTAGGTTTTGGTTATTTTGTCTAAAACAATTAAGTGTAAATTAAATTAGTTAATCTTGGAAGTTTTTAGGTTTACTAAGTCAGATAGTAATCCTCCCCCAGGTTTTCTTTGTGGCATTTTCCGGTAATCAAGTCAAATTGGCAAAACCAAACCAAAATGATTTTCGACATTTTTTATTTGACATTAATTTAGAGTTTAAATATCAATTTAATGATATCTTTAATTCTAAGTTAGTTTTTGTCAAATAAAAATAGGCAACGGCTAAAGGCACGAAAAACGAGAAATTTCAAACACTGCTTTTACGAGTCAAAACTGTAAGATATATTTAAAAGAGTGTTGTTCCTAAATATTTTACTCTCAAATATTTTGAATATGTTTTTTTAATATTTATATTCAATTTATCTTGCCAAAAGCCATGCCGACAAACCCAAAATGATTTTTATTCCAAAATATCCGAAAATCCTTACTTATCCGGTTAAAATCATTTTAAATTCAAACTTAAATATTCCTCGGAATTCATGGTCATTATATTTAAAGGAATATTATGTTTGAATATTTGTGAAGTCAAAACATTTGTTTGAGTTGTGGGTAAAAACAAATGAATTTTTTG
Organism: Heracleum sosnowskyi; assembly: GCA_030848705.1. Lineage (NCBI taxonomy): Eukaryota > Viridiplantae > Streptophyta > Magnoliopsida > Apiales > Apiaceae > Heracleum > Heracleum sosnowskyi. The sequence goes on from CM061241.1 coordinate 94,379,575, forward strand.
GTCGCTCCGGAAGGCTGTTCTGACATTCGAAAAATCCGAAAAAAATACTTTCACACATTTTTTTGACTTGAAACTTGGGATTTACCTTTAGTATCTTGTATAATTCAATTGGTTTAAGTTTCATAATTTTTTCATGACTTTTTTCTGGGACCCCTTAAATCGATACGTAATTGATTTATCGGTCGCTGAAAAGTCATAGATGGACAATGAATTTCAAGGTGAAATTTTGACCATGATTCTCTGGGAACATTTCATGAGGATCCCCAAATGTTCATAATTTTTCATGCATTTTTCGATTTTATCTAAAAATATGAATTATTCGTCGGTTATGTGTTTATTCGCAAATTTGTGGGGCCATATTTTTATAATACAAGTGGGGAACGTTTTTGGGCACTTTAATTTGAATTAATACAACTGTGGTTGAGTTTTAGAAGTCAACTTACCTTTCCCATAAAACAAGGAAACTTGTCTCCCATTTTTTATATAAAAAATACCTATTTTTTTGCTATAAAAAGACCCCACCCCCACTCATTTTTCAAGCCATTTTGAGCCAAAGAAATTCTGGATTTTTCTCTTCTCATACTCTCTTTTTTCCAGTAGATAAGAGTTCCAAAAATAATTAGTGTAAAAGCTCTTTTTAAACCTTAGTTTCATACCCCTTAAAGCTTGTTTTTACACCATTCTTGCTCATACAACACACACACACTTAACAAGTTTGTTTAGGCAGCCCCAAGACCCATTTATTGCAGTCTCTAACCTTGTTTTTTTGCCCCCAAAGTCATACCAAGAGTTCATATTCCGACCATTTTTCGGCGACTTGTTTTTGTGTGTTTTGGCTTCTAAACTAGCTTTTTCTCTTGATTCCTCTTTAGATCTCAAGGGTTATAAGTTGGTTAGTTATATATATATTGTGTTGGTTTGAATTTAGTAGTGTATAGATCTTACTTGCGAATCCGATTTATTTGAATTTATACACGAACTTTCATACCCGAACCTAACTCATATCCTTTGATTTCGTAAGAAATTATTTGTCTCTTTTTTAAAGAGCAACAAAGGTCATAAGTTAGTTAATTTTCTGCACTTAATATATATTTAACTTAGATCTATATTATTTTTGTGGGCTTGCTTGTTTCAATTTATTAGCACAAATATATAGTTGTTTAGTTTACAATTTTATATACACGAGCTTAAATCGATTATCTCCTTCTCATATATAATTTGTAAATTTTTAAAGAGAGTTATTTGGTCATCTACTCTCTCCCATTTTAGTTGTTTATATTCCTTGAATTAAGTTTCAGAGTTAAAAACAACGACTACTTAAATTCCTACATGAAGTTACTTTGTATAAGTCGATTTATTCGACTTAAACGAAAGGCTTCCGAAGTGAATTTTTGTATTTTATTTTAACTCATATTCTGAGTTAGAAGCTAGAGTTTTAATTTCGTCTACGAAATATAAACCAGGCCTCTCGGTTGAATATTTGAGTTAACTCACTTAATTTCCAAGTTGAAGTTAATTTGTATAAGTTGATATATATTCAACATAAACAAAAGACTTCTTCGTTTGAAATATAAAGTGATATAAAAGAACTTATATTTCGAGACCAAGAACACTCGTATAAATCTTATATTATTATTTAGAGATATAAACGTAGTTCTCTCGTTAAATATTTGTTAGTTTATTTTTAACTTCGACTTTAAGTTGAAAGCTACTTGTATAAATATCATACTATTATTTAGAGATATAAACAAGGCTAACTTATCAAGTCAAAGAAGTTAAACCAACTTCTAACAACAAGTTAAAGGTTACTCGATTATTTATTTTCGAGTTATAAACGAGCCTTTCGGTTTTGTTCTTGAAGTTTTATTACTTCGGTTTTTCAAGACTAAGGCCTCTCATATAAAACATATATTAGTTATAAACGAGACTTTACTTGTTAAGTACTTGAAGTGAAATCTCACTTTGTTTCTTTGTTAAAGAAATATTCATTTTAAGTCCATTTACGACCTAAACAAGTTATCTTTTTAGAAACTTAGTGGTTTGTCTTAGTTTGTTTTAAAAGCCTTTAATTGTTATATTTGTAAGACTTTATAAACTACTTAGACTTCGTTTTATATTCGACAATATATTTGAATATATTCGGCATTATATAATTCGTATTAGTCTTTGGTCTAGTACCGTAACATACTAGTCCGAACAATCTTATTTCTTAACAGAGATTAAGTCGTAAGATTTGTTATCTAGACTTTGTTGTGAGGTGAAGTGAAGTGAGGTGATTCTTTTTCTAAGATCCAAGTCTTTGACATATTAACGGGGAGTTAATTGTCATCGCACCGTAAAGAAAAAGAAAAGACCCAAGATCTAAGACCCAAGATCGAAAAAGTTGTAGAGTAACATAATCTACGCAAGGGCTTACATAGTTGTGAGGTAGCGGGGAGTTACGCTCCAAGATAAACTTGTAATTGTTTTGCTATTGTATTTTAAGGAATCGACTTGTAGTTAAGGTCCGAGATAAATACTTAGTGTTTGTAAAGGCTTCTCCGCCTATTTTAAGGCGTGTTTTATAGTTAAAAATCTCAAGTCCGGGGAGGAGCTCGGGGACTAGAGTAGGGGTGAGCAAATCCATTAGGGGTTGCGTCATCGCGAACTAGGATAAAATCGACCGTGTCGTACTCTACTTCTTTATCTCTTTATTTTCTGCACTCGATTTACTTGTTGACAAGTAACGATTTTTAAAAAGAGTAAAGAAATTTTTAAAACGCCAAACTCTAATTTTTTAAAGGTTATAAGTTATTCAACCCCCCCCCCCCCCCTCTAGCTTATTTAACCCATCTTTTCGGGCCTAACATATTCTATTATCAAAACATTAGTCAAATGATACAATTCCTTCTTTCTTTTCAAGGGATATTCTCAATGATACCATTCTGGTTTTGGCTTTTCCAAATGATACAATTCCTTCTTTTTGACTTACGAGTGTTACTCTTATATTTTAGGTTTCACATATATGATACTATTTTATTACCAAACTGTTAGTCAAACGTTGAAATATAAGGGAACCACATGTAGAAGTAAAAAATATAACGACATCAGTTACAAATGTCAATAGAACAATGGTATCATAGAGAATATCCATAAACATATTTTTTGAAGTTCTGGATTTTTTTTGTTCAAATATTTTGATAGATGATGTTTCTATATGTAATAGATTGTTAAGGTTGTTGAAAGTGCAAACAAATTAAAATTTTAAATTTAAATGGGTAATTGGGTCATTTACTTATATTTTAATGTTCAATTAACCTTTTAGTAACGGAATGGTATGACATACGTAAGACACAAAGTACAAGGGTTTCACTCGTAAGTCGAAAAGAATGAATGGTACCATTTGGAAAAGCCAAAATCAGAAAGGTACCATTAAGAATATCTCTAATATTAATTCATCTCATCTCTACATTTAATGTTCATATGTACAAAAAATATATACATAAAAAAACATCCAAATAATGCTAAAACATTTTGTTACGAAGTTGGTTTGACTTCATCTACGTTGATTCAATTCCGGTGGTGTAGATTTGTAAAACTCTAATATCTTTAAAATATGGATATTAAATATTACAAATTATGAGTATATTAATACTTGAGCCTACAAACCTATTATATACACTAATACTTTGAATATTTAACACATATGCAATTTATATAATAGATTAAATAACGAGTGTTTTTTTTCCCAATTCAGTTCCTTATCATTCATCATTCTCCCCGTGTTGGAAAAGCTCGACTACGAGTTCAGTAGAGAAATCAAGAAGCATGCAACATCACCAAGACGAACAACTTAAGAGATTCCACTATCCCAAGGAGTTTAGTAATCACATAAGGGAGATAAACAATGATCATAACCTATAAATAAAAGGCCCAATTCTATATTCAAAAATATTTCAATAATCAAGTCTAATGAAATAGAGGTACAACATTAAGTACAAGTACTGAGAATAAAACCTTTACCAAACTGAGGTCCGTAAACAATTGGGCTTATAACATCTATACTTTACTATAATAAGCAAACATAAGGTATAATTTGTATTTTTGTTGACACATTATTTTTGGTGAGCTTTTTCAAACCACAATTGTTAGATCGCCGAAACCAAATTGATGAGAACCGTTAGATATAATACTAAAAGTTATTTTATACAAAGGTCTAAGGAGTCTAAGGTTTTAAGTAACCAATGTAGAAATTAATATGTAATAATATGTCCACACATGATACTCCAAATAACCCAAAAAATATTAAAAGATTAAAAAATAATTATAAATCATAAAACTTAAAATGAAAATAATTGATATAAAGATTAAATAATAAAACATTTTAAAGTAATTGGTATTTTGGACGGGTTTTAAGCTAATATAAATTGATAACTAAAGCATACATAACCATTACATATACTAATATATACTAATATTATGAATACTTAATATATATAAACACACAAACACATTTATGAAAACCTATATAATAAACACTACAACAACTATTATAAGTTTCCCAAATCGGCTCAAAACTCACCCGATGTTTATCTATTATATTAAATACTAAAATACATAACACAACACAACCTTAAATATTAAACATCCACCGGCCCACATGGAAAACATGATTTTGGCCCACTATATGGACACCTCTAGCCTAAGCCCAAGCAATCGAAAACATGATTTTTCCCACTATAAAAACCTTTAGCCCTAGCCCAAGCCCAAGCAGTCGAAATGATACTAGAAGGTTCGGCTACAACCTATAAAAATCGATGTTCAGTCATCTATAGCTATCATTCTAAGCTAGATCCCCTTCCTCTCCACGCTCATATAGTTCTTTATGTTTGTGAATATATATGTGTGTGATTTCTCATATTAGTGCTATGAATTAAGATAGATGTTTACATTTCTTATCACTACATATCATTGTTAATTTTCCATTAGATAACCCTTGGAGCATTTTCTTCATTGTTTAGTTAGTAGTTGATCAATTTTGATAAACTTTTGATTTCACAAACTCAACTAAACAGTGAAGAAGTGCTCCATGAGTTACAGGAGATGGATGTTTTGAAATATTAAGAGATAGTTGGCTACAAAAATCCCTGATACATTCAATTTTAAATTTAGATTGTGTCCATCTCTTTACCCTGTTAACTTTTATTGTGTGTATATAACTATATATAGGTATAGTTACTCCTATTAGTGCTATGAAATAAAATAAATTTTCATGATGAGATCGATGACGATTTGGAAATTCTGGATAATCAATCTCTAATTTCCATCGAGGAACTAAAGGCTATCTTTTTTTCATGAGATCTCAATATATATTTAACACAATTCTTACCGTTCTTTATAAAATAATGGAAGATAATTACTATTTTTATATATACTCCTTTGGCTTTACATTGAAGATAAAAATGGGAAAAAAATTCTTAATTTGTTTACATACATATGTCTGCAGTGTAAAGATAAATATCACAAAGAACCTAATTTGTTGTATATATTTTATATCATAACCGTTTTTCTAAATTTAGATTTATAACCCCCAAAATTTTCTACGTATCCTAAATCTATTTTTCCTTCTTACTTTTTTACCTCTTCTATTGTCCACATAATTATTTATAACTATAGAACACTGTAAAGTTTTTTCATTCGATAACCCTTGAGCATCTTCTTTGTTGTTCATTTTGCAATTGATCTTGATGGTTAATCAATCAAATTTGATTTTCATAAATTCAACTAAACAATTACAAAGTCTTCCACGAGTTATCGAAGATGTATGAGTTGAGTCGAGCAACAAAACTGAACAAGAAAGATTTCACTTTTTTTATTAAAAAAACACATTTGCTCTATGACCAAGTGGAACGTATATGTTTTACTTTTTCTTACGAGACTTCTAATAATTTGGTTTGCTTGTAGGGGCCCAAGTAGATCCGGGCGAAAAGTCATTCAAACACATTAAGTACCTATGCAAGCAATGATTCCGATTTCCTTTATTCAAATGATACGGGAGATAATATTCATATGTTCCAACATTATTTTATAATTGAAATTTTAATATTAAATTTTATATCTTGTTTGAGCAAGCGAAACCAACAGTGTTACTAATGTGTAACAATAGTGGATTTGATTTTTACTAGGTCTTAACCCTTGCGGAATCTATATAGATGGCACCTGATCACTTCAAAGTATATAATTTATTTTTATCGACAATGGATTTCGTTTACATACGAGCACTTAAATTTGTTCTAGTAATTAAATTTAAGCAAAATTTGATCATCACGCATTTAATAAAAAATATATATCAACACCGCGTTTGATTTATATTTTAAAAATTAACCAAAAAACTTCAGAATGGATAAACAAAAAGGGAAAAAAGAAGAGTTGGGTTTGAGAATTAGGAATTACGCCTCGAATTAGCTCAATTAAATTTATTGAGATATATGGCCAAGCAATAACTTTACGTGAATAGATGGACCCCGTTATAAAAACAAAACCAGAAAACAAGCCATCTAGCTAACAATGATACTTCTCCATTTCATTTTTAATCTTTTTAACACCTTACTTCATATGTTTATCATTTTGGTTATGATGAATTGGTCCATTAGATATTAATAACATAAGCTTAAAATTTTGAAGAGACACCCCATAATTGTTTTTATTTTTTACTATATTGCATTTAAATTTGTTTTTTTTATGTATATAATCATACAGGGAAAATACTAAGGTAAGTTCATTGTTACAATTATACAGTGCCATACTTTCCGTTTCATATCTACCCTTCTTCCATGCTTTTCTAGCTTTCAGTTTCTAAGAATATATCTTTTGACCATAAAGTTTCTAAAAATCCGATTCTCCTATTTCGTGGCCAAACCTATCCCATTGCTCTTCCACCACAGTCGTCGTCGACGACAACTCCAATTCCAATGGTCATAGACACCAGTGTTTTAATATTAAGGGATATTCTCAATGATACCATTCTGGTTTTGGCTTTTCCAAATGAAACAATTCCTTCTTTTTGACTTACGAGTGTTACTCTTATATTTTAGGTTTCGCATATATGATACTATTTTATTACCAAAATGTTAGTCAAACGTTGAAATATAAGGGAACCACATGTAGAAGTCAAAAATATAACGACATGAGTTACAAAAGTCAATAGAACAATGGTATAATGGGAATATCCATAAACATATTTTTTGAAGTTTTGGATTTTTTTTTTGTTCAAATATTTTGATAGATGATGTTTCTATATGTAATAGATTATTAAGGTTGTTGAAAGTGCAAACAAATTAAAATTTAAATTTAAATGGGTAATTGAGTCATTTACTTATATTTTAACGTTCAATTAACGTTTTAGTAACGGAATGGTATGACATACGTAAGACACTAAGTACAAGGGTACCCCTCGTAAGTCGAAAAGAATGAATGGTGCCATTTGGAAAAGGGTACAAGGGTACAATGGTTTCATCATCAATGAGTCACACAATGATAAAAAGTAGGTATTATAAAATGGGTAATGTTAACAACAGCCCTTAGGGCTATGGAAAGTTAAAAGAATTTAATGATTAAAAACAGCCCTAAGGGCTGTGGTTAACATTTCCCTTATAAAATAAACCAATATATACTACTTTTATTTAACACAAAAAAATACAACTACAGAAAAATATTTTATAATCATAATTAAATTATTTCATAATATACATGTAACATAAAAATAAAAGTAATTAAAATATGTAAAAATATATCCACATGATCCTCTAAAAACACAAAAAAAAATTAAAAAATAAAAAATAAATATAAATCATAAAACTTAAAATGAAAATAAAATAAAATACTAAAACTTATATAAAACATTTAAGAATAATTGGTGTTTTAGACGAGTTTTAAGCTAATATAAAATGATAACTAAAGCCTACATAACCATTACATATATTAACTAATATTATGAATATTTAATATATATATATATATATACACACACACACACACACACACACACACACACACACATTTACAAAAACCTATACAATAAACACTACAACTATTATCGGTTTCCAAAATTGGCTCAAAATTCACCCGATGTTTATCTATTATATAAAATACTAAAGTACATAATACAACACAACCTTACATATTAAACGTACACCGACCCACATGAAAAACATGATTTTGGCCCACTATAGAAATCTCTAGCTTAAGCCCAAGAATTCAAAAACATGATTTTGCCCACTATGGAAACCTTTAGCTCAACCCAAGCAATCGAAATGATACTAGAAGGTTCGGCTGCAGCCTATAAAAACCGATGCTCAGTCATCTCTAGCTATCATTCTAAACTAGATCCCCTTCTTCTTCATGCTTATATAGTTCGTTATGTTTGTGAATATATATGTGTGTATGATTACTCATATTAGTGCTATGAATTAAGATAGATGTTATAAATAGATCGATGACGATTTGGAAAATTTATGTTATCTATCTGTAATTTCCATTAAGGAATTGAAGATAGTCTTATTTTCCAGAGATCTTGATATCTTCAAAATCAATCAAAATATTTTAGATAAAATCTTGTATCTATATGGAAAATGATCACATTTTATTATCCTTCTTCTATATCAGATTAAAGATAATTAAGAATTATTTTTGAGTTCTCCGTCATTGATCCTTAAACTATCCTTTCTTACTTTCAACCTATTATACACTTTTCACATTTCTTACCACTATATATCATAGTTAATTTTCCATTAGATAACCCTTGGAGCATTTTCTTCATTGTTTAGTTAGTAGTTGATCAAGTTGGATAAACTTTTGATTTCACAAACTCAACTAAACAGTGAAGAAGTGCTCCATGAGTTACCGAAGATGGATGTTTTGATGTATTAATAGATAGTTGGCTGCAAAAAGCCCTGATACATTTACTTTTAAAGTTAGATCTCGTCCATCTCTTTACCCCCATTAACTTTTATTGTGTGTATATAACTATATATGGGTATAGTTACTCTTGCTAGTGCTATATAATAAAATAAATTTTCATGATGAGATCGATGACGATTTGGAAATTCTGGATGATTCAATCACTAATTTCCATCGAGGAACTAAAGACTATCTTTTGTTCCTGATATCTCAATATATATTTAACACGATTCTTTTTTTTTTAAATAAAATAAGATAATTACCTTTTTTATATCTACTCCTTTGGCTTTACATTGAAGATAAAAATGGAAAAGTTTTCTGAATTTGTTTACATACATATGTCTGCAGAGTAAAGAAAAGTATGACAACGAACCTAATTTTTTGTATTTATTTTATATCATAACCATTTTCCCTGGTTAAAATTCTTAACCCCCAAAATTTTCTATGTATCCTAAATTTATTATTCTTTCTTACTTTTTTACCTCTTCTATTGTCTATATAATTCTTTATAACTATATACCACTGTAAAGTTTTTACATTAAATAACCCTTGAAAAATCTTCTTCATTATTTAGTTTGCAATTGATCTTGTTGGTTAATCTATCAACTTCGATTTTCATAAATTCAACTAAACAATGACAAAGTCCTCTGTGAGTTATCGAAGATGGATGTGTTGAGTCGAGCAACAAAAATGAACAAGAAAGATTTCAAAAAAAAAAATGAACAAGAAAGATTCTACTTTTTTTTTTAAACCCCACACACTTTCTCTATAACCAAGTGGAATGTATATGTTTTACTTTTTTTTACGAGACTTGTAATAATTTGGTTTGCTCGTAATAATTTGAAAATAGTCTGATTTATGTTGATATGTTCAACATCAATTTTGTTATTTTTGAATAAAAACTTGTAGCTAAAAAGAAGTTGAATACTTTTTTGTTATCCTTATTTTATATTAGATAAAAGATAATTATGAAGCACTGTAAACTTTTCCAATACTGATCCTATCACACTTTCTTACCTTTCTCCCCTTTCTTGTTCTATTTCTTATCACTACATGTTCATCGTAGATTTTCATTAGATGACCCTTGGAGCATTTTCTTCATTGTTTAGTTTTTAGTTGATCATGTTGGATAAACTGTCAACTTTTGATTTCACAAACTCAACTAAATAGTGATGGAGTGCTCCACGAGTTATTGAAAATGGAATATCTTATATTTTTATTATTAGTTGAATACAAAACACGCCCATTTATTCATTTTAAAGCTAGATAACCTATTATTAATCTTTTTTTGTCATTAAAACGAATATGCAAAAATCACACCAATGCTACTAAAATCACTGTTAAGGCTCTGTTTGGGATTGTTGTTAAAAATTGATGTACTGTTGAAAAAAGTGCTGTTAAAATAAATGTTATTATGAAAATCAGATAACTGTTTGGTAATATTTTTGATATATACATGTTTTGAGGTATAATATAAAAAATAATGCTTTTGGTGAGGTTTGATGTTGAAACCAGTAGCTACTTCCCACAAAAGCTGAAAGATAGCTTTTTTCAAAAGCATGGGGGACATGCTTTCTCTAAAAGCAGCTTTTTAGTAAAAAGCGCTTTTCCGAAAAGCAGCTTTTGAAATTTACCAAACAGTATTTTACCTGTTTTTCAGAAAAAAACTGTTGTTGCTGTCTGCAACAGCAATGCCAAACGGGGCCTAAGTATAACTATAGTTGTGTAGAGATATAGAATTATTGGTTTGGCTATCAGAGCATCTCCAACCACGTTATGTATAAGAATTAGCTAAAATAATATTAAATTATAGTTAGCTATATTATAGATGATGAAAAAGTGTTTTGTCTCCAACGTTGTTAATTATAATGCTTAGCTATATTTGAAAGAACAATATTTTATTATTATAAAAAAGCAATGAAAGATTATAAAATTGAAAGTAGATGAAGTGTGACATTTTATATACATAAAAATTTGGCGGGAGATGATGTGGACGTTTTAGCTAATGGTTTGGGAATCAACAAATATAGAAGACATATCAAAATAGATAAAAATATAGCTAACAGGAGTGCTTCCTTGGAGTGGTATATTTTTTAGAGGATATGTGTTGTGGAATAAAAAACGTACTTGTAAATTTACTGCTAGGGTTTAAGAGATTTCGAGCTTTAATGGTTGTTCTCGTGTTTCGTGACTGAATCGGTCTTCACGAGATGCCTACGTATCTCAATTCGTAATTGAGAATCAAGCCAAAAACGTAGTTCTGATGTGAAGGATCAGAGTCCTTATATAGGCATCGGGAGCCTTGTATTTAGAGTATGTTTGGGAGACTTGGCGAATAAGTCTCCTTCTTGACGCTGGATAAGGATTGTATTCCTTGGTGGGCAAGTCTTTTTCTTATCGTAAGATAAGGACTGTGACTAATTATTTCCTTTAATTGAGATTCTAGATCCTTCTTTGTAGGAGGCAGACCCCTTGAAGAACTTATCACACTTTGGACTCTTTTTATGAGCTGTATATTTTCCCTATTTATTAATTACGAAATTAATAAATAATTAGGGTTTCGGGCCTTGTTTATTGGGCCGTATTCTTGGACCAATCTAGGTCTAATTAATACATCATTAATTACATTTCTAGGGTTATTTTTCAGCCCACATCATATGCCCCCCAACTTCTGAGAAAATCTTTCTGAGTTTTTCACAGAAGTTATTGTGGTTCTTGCTTTGGGATTTCTAAATCTGAGTATTTTTCCTCGACTTTTTCTTTTAGGAATTTTTTTTTTAATCCTGGATATCCGACTCACTATTGTGAGCCGACTAATTCCAGAGGAGGATTATCTGAGCTCCACCACCCAGACCCTCCACCTAAATCCGGACTTTTCATTTGCTCCGCGGTGGATTCGAACCCCTGACCAGGCTTTACCCAGGGCCAGGGGGTATCCGTTAGGCTATTGCCCGCAGATCTTTTAGGAATTTTTGCATGCCAATAAATAAATAAATGTATTTATTTATTCATCATCATTTTTTAAGGGTAATTTCGATCTCATTTTTGAGGTATTTTCGACCTCATTTTGGTCTCAGGTCGAACAAAACGACCTGGGTTTGAGGTCGTGAATCTTCGACCTCATTTTTTCGACCTCATTTCTTCGACCTCATTTTTTAGGTATTTTCGACCTCATTTTGGTCCCAGGTCGAACAAAATGACCTGGGTTTGAGGTCGTGAATCTTCGACCTCATTTTTTCGACCTCATTTTGGTCACAGGTCGAACAAAACGACCTGGGTTTGAGGTCGTGAAACTTCGACCTCGTTTGAGGTCGAAGGAAGGCTGTGTTCGAGCTCATTTTGGTGCCACGTTGAACGATTCGACCTCGATTTGAGGTCGTGGCCCTTCGACCTCGTTTGAGGTCGAAGACAGGCTTCATTTTAGTACCACGTCGAACGAATCGACCTCGATTTGAGGTCGTGGCCTGATAAGCGTGAGCTTTATCCTAATTTTGTCCCTATATTTTAAGTTATTTTGTATTGATTTGGATTTTTATTTAATAAATTATATTGTTTTATTGTAGGTATCAAGGAGTTCGAATTAAATATGGATTAGAATTTAAAAGGAAAGAGTTGGAGATTTATTTGATTAAAATTCGGATTTGATGACCCACTTGCGCAGTTCACACTGTTTGGGCCATAACCGGAGTTCTACAAGTCCGATTCAGATGATTCAACAGCCCACAGAAAGCTTATGAGAAGGGCTTTAATTCAGAAGTGGCCTTGATATTAAAATAAAGCCGAGTCGGTCCAGAAACAGAGCCAAACAGTCAGCTACGAATTTCTATTATTGGAATTCAATTCTGTTTGGGAAAATCTCCTTGTATTTGTATTAAATAATTAAAAACACTTTTATTATAGATATTATTAGATATAGATCAGACCTAATACAGGAGAAAAAAGGAGAGACACGAGAGGAGAAAGAAGGAGCCGCACAAGGGAGGAGGAGAAGCCATCTACATACAAGAATTCAGCCATTGAAGACATTCAATTGGCTTTGTTTTCTCTTATCTTTTATTTATCTCTTCTTATGAACATGTGTTGGTTGACTTGGAGTTGTTTTGATACTATGATTATGAACTAATTGTATAAATTTGGGATTTTTATGGAACCCTAGCATGAGATTATTGGTGTTTTGTTAAAGAGTACTGTATGTGGTTCTACAGTTTATTCATTCAAGTGTTTTTCATGCTAATACTTGCTATTGTCTGATCAACTTTAGTGGGTTAATGAGTTAATTATAATATCGAGAGAGTTATAGTTAATTGACATAAAACTTGAATGGTGCATGCTTATATCTTTTGATTATAATATTGTTACAGTATAGACATATATTGTGACCATGCATAGCTTTGCGAATTGGTACTTAATTGTATTCTGAGGAGTAAATTGGCATAGACATATGTTAGTTTACTTGGTAGGAATTATACCATAGTGATTTCGAGAGAAACCTATGACCATTGAATTCTAGCTAGTGAACTGTGAATTGTTATAGTGTTACGCGACTCTTTTACTGATTTTCATGTGTTAGGGGGAAGTAATTATCAAAAAAAAACATTAAAAAAATTAGGATTTTTTTTCTTTTTTAATTTGCTAGAAATTTTTTTTAGGATATTAAAATAATAGAAAAATACACAAAAAAAATTAGAAAAAATAAAAAATTGATTGCCTTGTCAAAAAAGCATGTTAATAAGGATAAGTACACATCATGTAGATTTATTTTGCGAGTGTCATGTATTTGTCTCCTTGGCATAAAATACCTTTTACATGATGATGTCTTGTATGTGCTTGCGAAATTTCAAAACTTGAATGGCGTCATTGTCAATTTTGACGAGTTTAGCATGCTATCACCCGTGAGATCTTGAGCCTTAATTCAGGATTGATGCACTTTTATATCAATCTATTTGTTTGTGGTGAGTTATTCGTCATTGTGCATGTTGCTCTAGAACTTGCTTTAAACCAAGTCGTGCGTATATTGATATCGTGTATTGTGTAAAAGTGATAAAGGCACTAGGATTAACCGTATTGTCCCAAACAGTACCCTGAAAAATAATCCTTTGTGAGCCCCCTTGAGCCTATATCCTTTTTCTTCGTAAATCACCATCACAATCTTGATCTTATTGATTTATTCTTGTCTTGATTGACTAGTAGAGCATTGTGATATATACTTGAGATTGGTAAAATATTGAGTGTGGGGATATCTTTGTTGATGGGTGAATTTTGGTGGGATATAATTGGTTTGGCTACTTCATGTCTGTGACACCTCAAAAAGAGTCACAAAGGTCAATAAGAAAGAAAGAGAAAAAAAAAAAGTGAGAAAGAACTTGGAAAAAAAAAATGAAAAAGAAAAGAAAAGAAAGGAAATATCTCTATTGGAAAGAAAGAAAAGCGAGAGTATGTTCATTGGTTCTTACAATGTGAAATTTACGGGTTTTATATTTGTATGTGGGATGATATCTCAATGTTAGTTTCATATTGAGTGTTTGAAGTGTATATGAACATTATGCTCTATTAGTTGTCAAGTTTAGCCAATTGCAGCCTTTTATTTTCCTACCCCTCACCTAAGCCTCGTTACAACCCTTGACAAAGACCTTTTGATTTATACAAGCACGAAGTCTAGAGATTTTGGTGGACAAGCAAGCTTATGGTAGCACATGTGCATTTGATTGAACTTGAGTGATACAGTTATACCTAAACACTTGTGTGCTTTGAGTGTTTGTGAGGTTATTTTCTATCTAGAGCATGCTATTATCTTGTTGATTGAGACTTTGATGTTATTCATGATATATGTTAGTCTTTTAGACTATGTGCGCGTACTTGAATAGTTGTGTTGGTGTGTAAAGTTGAGGAATTGCATTATATGACATATAAGAGCTATTACATGATTAAGTTTGCATGTGTGGTGTGCTATGATATATTTCATGTTTGAGACTTGGCAGTCAACCCAAATAAGATTTTGTGGGTAGATTTACTATAAACCCTCACGAGACCTTACTCGTCCACTAGGGCTGCCTAGGGGTTTAAAGGGCTTGTTGCATATGCCAAATGCAACCGTGATCACCTACGGAAGTGGTATTAGTTAGTTAGGACTTAGTCTTTTATTTCTTCTTTGCCCGAGGACGTGCAAAATGCTAAGTGTGGGGATGTGATAAGCGTGAGCTTTATCCTAATTTTGTCCCTATATTTTAAGTTATTTTGTATTGATTTGGATTTTTATTTAATAAATTATATTGTTTTATTGTAGGTATCAAGGAGTTCGAATTAAATATGGATTAGAATTTAAAAGGAAAGAGTTGGAGATTTATTTGATTAAAATTCGGATTTGATGACCCACTTGCGCAGTTCACACTGTTTGGGCCATAACCGGAGTTCTACAAGTCCGATTCAGATGATTCAACAGCCCACAGAAAGCTTATGAGAAGGGCTTTAATTCAGAAGTGGCCTTGATATTAAAATAAAGCCGAGTCGGTCCAGAAACAGAGCCAAACAGTCAGCTACGAATTTCTATTATTGGAATTCAATTCTGTTTGGGAAAATCTCCTTGTATTTGTATTAAATAATTAAAAACACTTTTATTATAGATATTATTAGATATAGATCAGACCTAATACAGGAGAAAAAAGGAGAGACACGAGAGGAGAAAGAAGGAGCCGCACAAGGGAGGAGGAGAAGCCATCTACATACAAGAATTCAGCCATTGAAGACATTCAATTGGCTTTGTTTTCTCTTATCTTTTATTTATCTCTTCTTATGAACATGTGTTGGTTGACTTGGAGTTGTTTTGATACTATGATTATGAACTAATTGTATAAATTTGGGATTTTTATGGAACCCTAGCATGAGATTATTGGTGTTTTGTTAAAGAGTACTGTATGTGGTTCTACAGTTTATTCATTCAAGTGTTTTTCATGCTAATACTTGCTATTGTCTGATCAACTTTAGTGGGTTAATGAGTTAATTATAATATCGAGAGAGTTATAGTTAATTGACATAAAACTTGAATGGTGCATGCTTATATCTTTTGATTATAATATTGTTACAGTATAGACATATATTGTGACCATGCATAGCTTTGCGAATTGGTACTTAATTGTATTCTGAGGAGTAAATTGGCATAGACATATGTTAGTTTACTTGGTAGGAATTATACCATAGTGATTTCGAGAGAAACCTATGACCATTGAATTCTAGCTAGTGAACTGTGAATTGTTATAGTGTTACGCGACTCTTTTACTGATTTTCATGTGTTAGGGGGAAGTAATTATCCTGACTTATCTTCTCATATCTGAATCTCGTAAAACTCTCTTTGCTAGTATAATATTAGTTAGTTAATTAATTAGTTTTAGTAGAAAAATCAAAACCCAAATCTTGTGTTCGATAACTGAATTGTAAGATTTTACTTGCGATTAATACAAATTTGCAGTCCTTGAGGAACGAAATCTGGTATTCACTACTATATTACTTGTTTGCGATTGTGTACACTTGCACATCTGTATTTTACGCAACAAGTTTTTGGCGCCGCTGCCGGGGATTGTTTTAGTTGTTAATTGCGAAGTTAATCATCTTGCTGTTTGGTTTGTTTTTGTGTGCTTACGTGGAATTCTAGTTGTTTGGCAGGTTTAACAACTTAGAGTTATATTTTTTCCACAAGCGGTAGATATGGGGTATGAGGAAGAGTGTGCTGCACGAGATCAAGAATTTCTTTCCATGCAGGCTAGATTGTCTTCCGTGTCAGAGATGGTAAAGAATTTGAGCATGGGAATGGATCAACCTATATGGCAACCATCAAGTCCACCACGAAGTCAAGCTGACAGAGTTTCATGTGTATATTGTTGTGGTGCTCATACCTACGACTACTGTCCTTCCAATCCAGACTCTATTTGCTTTGCTGGTAATCAAAATTGGAGTAACCCATATTCCAATTTTTGCAATCAGTCATGGAGTCAACCTCCGAATGATTCATGGAGCAATGAAGGAGCTTATCTTGGAAGTTCATCAATGAATTCTAATTATCCATATTTTCAACAACCTCAACATCAAGAGCATGAGGAAGAAGATCAATACGGTTCTGTAAAAGCTTTGTTGAAGAAAGCTATTGAAAATCTAGATGTTGTCCAAAGTCAGACAAATTCGTTGATGAACTTAGGGAATCAAGTTGGGGATCTAGTCGATGAGATGAGAAATCAAACGCCAATGCCAGGTTTGCTGTCATGTGATACTGAAAATTGTGAAGAAGTTCAGATAGAGCATTCTGAAGGTTTGTTTACGGAAAGTGAAAAAGAGGTGGAGGTCTCTCAAATAACATCTGATCAAGAAGAATATGTAGAGGAGTCTTTAACAATATCTGTAAGTGATGTTCTAGTTTCTGATAAACTAGAGCAAAATTCTTATGAAGATCCTTTGGAGCAGCCCATGATTCTAGATTTCGGACATAAGAATAATGAAGAGGAGAATCTAAGTCTGCTGGATGTTAATTCACAAGATGCAAAAATAGTGCATTGTTTGGCGTCACTGGAAGTGCTATCTGCAGAAGTCATCCCTCCAAAAACATCTGTCAAAGAACCACCTGATTTGGAATTGAAGTTAATGTCTTCTCATCCTCAAGAATTTTATTCGGGCTCATCTCCAATATGTTCTATCATCATCTCAGCAGAGTTACCTCCAGACAAAAAAAGAAAATTTATTTGATGTTCTACATAATAACAAGGTAGTTATTGGAAGGGGTATTTCAAATTTTCATGATATTATGTGCTCTCTAGGCATGCATATCTTGTTAGTAGACAGTGCAATGGGTTCTTTTGAGCAGTCAAGAAGATTGAAATCTTCGATTTCGCCCATTATTATCTCAGCAGATTTAGCTACTGATAAAGAAGAATTATTTTTGGAGGTTTCGCAAAAGCACAAATCAGGTATTGGATGGACAGTTTTGAATAATCACGATATCCTCTATTGTTTGGATATGCAGTTATTGGGTAAAGACAATATTAAAGGCACTTTTGATGAACATAGCAAGCTGAATTTTGTTGTCAAAGACGTGGCCCCGAACAAGATAATTAAATGGCCACTAGAAGATGTTTTGCGGAATTTTACACTATGGTGTAAAATTGTTAAGTGAAAAAAATTAGCTTCACGTCTAGCCAAAGACGTTAAACAAAAGCGTTTCTTGGAAGGTAACCCATGGTTGTTGTGTGTTTCAGAGAAAACTGTAATAAATTTGAGGGTACGAAAATTTTTAGCAAAGAATAAAGAAGACACCGATAAAAAAAATCTGGAAATTTAGAGGTGTGAATTCACTTGCTTAAGTGTGAGAATTTCAGTTCTGGAGCTGTGCAAGTTTTTCTTCCAAAGGTGCAATATTATCCCACACGGTGTCAAATTCGTTGTTTATGCTAAGCAGTGCGCGCACCACAGTGCGGTAGGTCTGTTCACCGTGCGCAATTATCTGTTGCTGCAATTTATTGGCTGTGCAATATTCTGCTGCTACGTCACCTTCTTTATTAAAAACGAAATTGAAATGCTTTTCGAACCTCTGACCTCGTGCATGAAGTACAATATATACAACCACTCCACCAACTGTTGGTTGATGACAGAAGTTTCTTCTTTAATTTATAAAGGGAAACGCGAGCCAGAACTGTTGCATGCTGCTCTGTTTAATAAAAAAAATCAATGCTGCTGATGGGTTTTGAACCCATGATCTCCTGGTTGCAAACACAAGCACCAAACCACTTCACCAAGAGGATCAACCTGTAAGTTGTTGCTTTGTCTGTCTAATAAACGAAACCTGGAGCTGCAATTTCAGCATTACATTAAGAGGGAGTGCAAGCGTCAACAATTATTTCATCGGATTTTTTTCCTTCAAGTGATACTTCATAATGCGACATAAGGGGAGTTTTTTTGAACCTTTCTTTGTATATATTTTTTTTATTTCATTTTATTTTTGTATTTTTTTTTTAGAATCTTGTTAGTTTAATGTATATTTATTATTATTCATTGGGGACAATGAACTGCTTAAGTGTGGGGATGGGTTTCCAATATAAAAAAAACATTAAAAAAATTAGGATTTTTTTTCTTTTTTAATTTGCTAGAAATTTTTTTTAGGATATTAAAATAATAGAAAAATACACAAAAAAAATTAGAAAAAATAAAAAATTGATTGCCTTGTCAAAAAAGCATGTTAATAAGGATAAGTACACATCATGTAGATTTATTTTGCGAGTGTCATGTATTTGTCTCCTTGGCATAAAATACCTTTTACATGATGATGTCTTGTATGTGCTTGCGAAATTTCAAAACTTGAATGGCGTCATTGTCAATTTTGACGAGTTTAGCATGCTATCACCCGTGAGATCTTGAGCCTTAATTCAGGATTGATGCACTTTTATATCAATCTATTTGTTTGTGGTGAGTTATTCGTCATTGTGCATGTTGCTCTAGAACTTGCTTTAAACCAAGTCGTGCGTATATTGATATCGTGTATTGTGTAAAAGTGATAAAGGCACTAGGATTAACCGTATTGTCCCAAACAGTACCCTGAAAAATAATCCTTTGTGAGCCCCCTTGAGCCTATATCCTTTTTCTTCGTAAATCACCATCACAATCTTGATCTTATTGATTTATTCTTGTCTTGATTGACTAGTAGAGCATTGTGATATATACTTGAGATTGGTAAAATATTGAGTGTGGGGATATCTTTGTTGATGGGTGAATTTTGGTGGGATATAATTGGTTTGGCTACTTCATGTCTGTGACACCTCAAAAAGAGTCACAAAGGTCAATAAGAAAGAAAGAGAAAAAAAAAGAGTGAGAAAGAACTTGGAAAAAAAAATGAAAAAGAAAAGAAAAGAAAGGAAATATCTCTATTGGAAAGAAAGAAAAGCGAGAGTATGTTCATTGGTTCTTACAATGTGAAATTTACGGGTTTTATATTTGTATGTGGGATGATATCTCAATGTTAGTTTCATATTGAGTGTTTGAAGTGTATATGAACATTATGCTCTATTAGTTGTCAAGTTTAGCCAATTGCAGCCTTTTATTTTCCTACCCCTCACCTAAGCCTCGTTACAACCCTTGACAAAGACCTTTTGATTTATACAAGCACGAAGTCTAGAGATTTTGGTGGACAAGCAAGCTTATGGTAGCACATGTGCATTTGATTGAACTTGAGTGATACAGTTATACCTAAACACTTGTGTGCTTTGAGTGTTTGTGAGGTTATTTTCTATCTAGAGCATGCTATTATCTTGTTGATTGAGACTTTGATGTTATTCATGATATATGTTAGTCTTTTAGACTATGTGCGCGTACTTGAATAGTTATGTTGGTGTGTAAAGTTGAGGAATTGCATTATATGACATATAAGAGCTATTACATGATTAAGTTTGCATGTGTGGTGTGCTATGATATATTTCATGTTTGAGACTTGGCAGTCAACCCAAATAAGATTTTGTGGGTAGATTTACTATAAACCCTCACGAGACCTTACTCGTCCACTAGGGCTGCCTAGGGGTTTAAAGGGCTTGTTGCATATGCCAAATGCAACCGTGATCACCTACGGAAGTGGTATTAGTTAGTTAGGACTTAGTCTTTTATTTCTTCTTTGCCCGAGGACGTGCAAAATGCTAAGTGTGGGGATGTGATAAGCGTGAGCTTTATCCTAATTTTGTCCCTATATTTTAAGTTATTTTGTATTGATTTGGATTTTTATTTAATAAATTATATTGTTTTATTGTAGGTATCAAGGAGTTCGAATTAAATATGGATTAGAATTTAAAAGGAAAGAGTTGGAGATTTATTTGATTAAAATTCGGATTTGATGACCCACTTGCGCAGTTCACACTGTTTGGGCCATAACCGGAGTTCTACAAGTCCGATTCAGATGATTCAACAGCCCACAGAAAGCTTATGAGAAGGGCTTTAATTCAGAAGTGGCCTTGATATTAAAATAAAGCCGAGTCGGTCCAGAAACAGAGCCAAACAGTCAGCTACGAATTTCTATTATTGGAATTCAATTCTGTTTGGGAAAATCTCCTTGTATTTGTATTAAATAATTAAAAACACTTTTATTATAGATATTATTAGATATAGATCAGACCTAATACAGGAGAAAAAAGGAGAGACACGAGAGGAGAAAGAAGGAGCCGCACAAGGGAGGAGGAGAAGCCATCTACATACAAGAATTCAGCCATTGAAGACATTCAATTGGCTTTGTTTTCTCTTATCTTTTATTTATCTCTTCTTATGAACATGTGTTGGTTGACTTGGAGTTGTTTTGATACTATGATTATGAACTAATTGTATAAATTTGGGATTTTTATGGAACCCTAGCATGAGATTATTGGTGTTTTGTTAAAGAGTACTGTATGTGGTTCTACAGTTTATTCATTCAAGTGTTTTTCATGCTAATACTTGCTATTGTCTGATCAACTTTAGTGGGTTAATGAGTTAATTATAATATCGAGAGAGTTATAGTTAATTGACATAAAACTTGAATGGTGCATGCTTATATCTTTTGATTATAATATTGTTACAGTATAGACATATATTGTGACCATGCATAGCTTTGCGAATTGGTACTTAATTGTATTCTGAGGAGTAAATTGGCATAGACATATGTTAGTTTACTTGGTAGGAATTATACCATAGTGATTTCGAGAGAAACCTATGACCATTGAATTCTAGCTAGTGAACTGTGAATTGTTATAGTGTTACGCGACTCTTTTACTGATTTTCATGTGTTAGGGGGAAGTAATTATCCTGACTTATCTTCTCATATCTGAATCTCGTAAAACTCTCTTTGCTAGTATAATATTAGTTAGTTAATTAATTAGTTTTAGTAGAAAAATCAAAACCCAAATCTTGTGTTCGATAACTGAATTGTAAGATTTTACTTGCGATTAATACAAATTTGCAGTCCTTGAGGAACAAAATCTGGTATTCACTACTATATTACTTGTTTGCGATTGTGTACACTTGCACATCTGTATTTTACGCAACATGGCCCTTCGACCTCGTTTGAGGTCGAAGACATGCTTCATTTTAGTACCACGTCCCTCGATTTGACCTCGATTTGACCTCGATTCTCCTGGTTTTGGTTTTGCCAACAATGGTGCCTCTGCCATGTATTTATTCAAGGCCTCAAAGGCCTCCTGACTTTCTGTTGTCCACTCAAAAAATTTCACATTTTTCAGTGCTTTGAAAAAAGGTAAACACTTCTCTCCCGACTTGGAAATGAATCTCCCCAATGTTGCTACTCTTCCTGTTAGCTTCTGAACATCCTTGACGGACCGTGGTGGCTCCATGTCCAGGATTGCTTTGATTTTTTCGGGGTTAGCCTCAATTCCTTGTTTAGAAACCATCAGGCCTAAAAATTTTCCTGACCCTACGCCAAAGGCACACTTTGCTGGATTTAACATCATTCTATGGTGCCTCAGCACTTCAAATGCTTCTTGTAGATGGTTTATATGATCTGCCTTATCGAGGCTCTTAACCAACATGTCATCCACATAAACTTTCATGGTTTTTCCAATCAGGTGTTCAAAAATTTTGTTCACCAACCTTTGATACGTTGCTCCTGCATTCTTAAGCCCAAATGCCATAACCAAATAACAGTAAACACCAAAGTCAATGATGAATGATACCTTGGAAATGTCATCTTTGTGCATTTTAATTTGGTTGTATCCACTGAAGCCATCCATGATGCTCAACATCTCGTGCCCAGCCGTGGCATCTATCAGAGTATCAATTCTTGGCAAGGGAAAACAATCCTTAGGACATGCGTCATTCAAGTCCGTGAAGTCCACACACATCCTCCATTTTCCATTGGCTTTTTTGACCATTAATGGGTTAGCCAACCATTCTGGAAATTGAATTTCTTCAATGAACCCGGCTTCCAAAAGATTATCTACTTCCTGCTTGATGGCCTCTTGCCTCTCTGGAGCAAAAATTCTCTTCTTTTGTTTCACAGTCTTTCTTTCAGGATTTACGTTCAATTTGTGTGTTATCAACTGGGGATCAATCCCTGGCATGTCGGCCGCTGTCCAAGCAAAAACATCATTATTTTCTTGAAGAAAAGATATGATCTTGATCTTCAATGGTTCAGGTAACAACGCTCCAATGTAAGTGACTTTTTCTGGTTCACCAGGAACTAAGGGAATTGGAATTAAATCCTCAGTCGGTTTCCCTCTTCTATCCTCATTATCTCTAGTATCCATGTCCTAAATGGGGAGAACCTACCCCCCGATTCCATCAGGCCTTAACGTGGCTACATAACAACTTCTAGCCATTTTTTGGTCACCTCGTTCCTCACCAATCTCATTTCTTGTTGGGAACTTGATTTTCAGATGATAAGACGAGGCAACAGCCTTGAACGCATGAAGACCCGTCCTTCCCAGGATTGCATTGTAGGTTGAAGTTGCCTTTATAACTATAAAGTTTAACATCTGAGTAGTCATTTTTGATCCTTGCCCCATAGTCATAGGGAGTTGGATTGTACCTTCCACATTTGACTCTACTCCATTGAATCCATATATAGGCATATTTGAAGGTGTCAACTGAGAATCAGTATAGCCCATCTTGATGAAAGCATCATGGAAAAAGATGTCTACTGAAGCTCCATTATCAACCGAAACCCTCTTCGTCTCAGAATTGCCTATCACAAGTACTATGACCAGGGGATCATCATGGGGAAATTTCACTCCCTCTAAGTCAGAATCATCAAAACTTATTGATATTTCCGTTCTGGCACGCTTCGGAGCTTCTCCTACCACGGTCATCACTTCTCGGGCATAAGCCTTTCTCGAGTTTCGGGAGGTCCCAGCAACAGTTGGCCCTCCAAATATCATATTGATGACAGGCCCTCGGGGTTTGGGATTGCGATCTTGATCGTTATCCCTTTTGTCGTAATCCTTCCTTTCATAGTTTCCTCTTTGATTCCCTTGACTCCCATCCTTAGTGAACTTATTAAGCTTTCCTCTTCGAATCAAAAATTCAATTTCATCTTTCAGTTGTCTGCAATCATCCGTGTCATGACCAAATTCTTTGTGGAAACGACAGAATTGATTTTGGTTCCTTTTAGATAAGTCAGTCCTCAGTGGCTTCGGCCATCGGAGATCTTCCTCCTTTGCGATTTTCATTAGAATTTGGCTTCTAGGAGTGTTCAATCTTGCATACTCCGTGAACCTTGGTCCAAAATTATTCTTTTTGGGTGGAGAATCAGAATCCTTTGATGTTCTAGGATACTTTTCCTTAACATCGTATTCTTGGGTCTCCTTTCTTTTCTTTGAATTCCCGCTTCCTCCAGCAGCAGGTTCATACTTTCTCACGCTTTCTTCAGCCTTGATATATTTTTCAGCCCGGTCTTGTAACTTCAACATGTTTTCCGGTGGATGTTTAGCCAAGGACCGTTTAAAATGGTCATCAGTGGTTCCTTATTGTAGAGCTATCATTGCTACTTTGTCTTCCAGATCCGGGACCTTCAGGGCCTCTCTAGTGAATCGATTTATGTAGTCTCTCAAGGCTTCATTCCTTCCTTGCTGGATTCCCATGAGAGATGTAAAACTCTTCTTATGTACCATTTCACTAACGAATTGGTTGATAAACGCCTTATTTAACTCCTTAAAAGATCCAATAGAATTGGGGGGGGGGGGGGGTAGACGGATGTACCAACGCTGTGCCATGCCCGCTAGGGTTTGTGGAAACGCTCTGCACTTGACCGCATCATTGGTCGGCTGCAACAGCAGTGCATTAGAGAAAGTTCTCACGTGATTTGCGAGATCTCTTGTTCCATCATAAGCTTTGATCATTGACATCTTAAATTTTCTGGATATGTTAGCTTTCATGATATCCTGAGTAAAAGGCGGTGTAGGATCATCAGGATCTCCTAGGGGTAACAAAACATTAGGATCACCCCTTGGGGCTTCAGCCCTCTTGGTTCTTCTCGGTGCCGGATCCAAATTGATCACCGAGACTCTTCCAGTTGCTTGGCTTTGTGCTTTTGCTGCCTCTTCTTCTTCCAGTAATTTCTTGAGGCTTGCAGTCTCTGCCTCATGGGCCGCAATCCTTTCTTTAGTGGTTTGGGGTTGTTCCCGATTCGTTTGGGAAGAACGTCTTCTCCTTGGGGAAACATCCCTCTCTTCTCCAGTTGAGTAATTCTCATCCTCAGTATAAGGTCCTGAGTAGTCTTGAATCAAGGGGGTTTGTCGAGTTTGAGTTTGTTGGTTTTGGGGTCCCAGACCTTGAATGTAAGAGGGCACATATGCTTCGTGGTAAGTTGGGTTGATACCACTGCTGCCCACCGTGGGTCGAGGGGGCATACCATAGGTTGGCATCCCTAGAGTTTGAGTCGCGTATTGGGGAAGATCCGTGGTGTGAAATTGAAGGCCACGTGGTGCATTCACGAGCAGTGGAGAAGTTGTGATTAGTTGCTGGAGAGTAGTCTCTTGAGGATTAGGTCCATGAACGACCATTTGCATGGGATTCATCCCTTCAACCGAAATCGGAATTTCTGGTCCTTGGGTAGTGGTGAGGGGGATACTCGCCCCTTGAGTGCCAGTAGTTGGAGGTGGTTGGCTTCCATGAATCTCCGTTTCAGAGGTAAGGGGAAGTCCTTCAGAAGTCTGAGTTCCTCGAGTCGTTCTTCGTGTGTTTGTCATGGTTGATGTTGTCTTCCCACAGACGGCGTCAAATGTTGTGGAATAAAAAACGTACTTGTAAATTTACTGCTAGGATTTAAGAGCTTTCGAACTTTAATGGTTGTTCTCGTGTTTCGTGACTAAATCGGTACTCACGAGATGCCTACATATCTCAATTCGTAATTGAGAATCAAGCCAAAAACGTAGTTCTGATGTGAAGGATCAGGGTCCTTATATAGGCATCGGGAGCCTTGT
This sequence comes from Heracleum sosnowskyi, assembly GCA_030848705.1. NCBI lineage: Eukaryota > Viridiplantae > Streptophyta > Magnoliopsida > Apiales > Apiaceae > Heracleum > Heracleum sosnowskyi. The sequence goes on from CM061241.1 coordinate 94,405,434, forward strand.
ATTTAGAGTATGTTTGGGAGACTTGGCGAATAAGTCTCCTTCTTGACGCTGGATAAGGATTGTATTCCTTGGTGGGCAAGTCTTTTCTTTATCGTAAGATAAGGACTGTGACTAGTTATTTTCTTTGATTGAGATTCTAGATCACTCTTTGTAGGAGGCAGACCCTTTGAAGAACTTATCATACTTTGGACTCTTTTTATGAGCTGTATATTTTCCCTATTTTTTAATTACGAAATTAATAAATAATTAAGGTTTCGGGCCTTGTTTATTGGGTCGTATTCTTGGACCAATCTAGGTCTAATTAATACATCATTAATTACATTTATAGGGTTATAATTGATAATTTTTTAGTGCCACATAAACATTTTAGCTAATGGGTGTCATGGTTGGAGATGTTCTCGGTCCATAAAATGGATACGTAGCAAAATCTTTCTAACAAATCTTTGCAGCAGTGCATGGAATTTTATCTAACACTTTATCTAACTCTGCTGCAAGTTTAGTTGTATTTTACGATCAACATATTTCAAATTTAATAATATTTTATCTAACTCTTTCATTTCTGTTTAAAGTGGACCACCTTGCATACCTTGCACTCAATTTCTAGTTAATTAATGATATGACAAGAATTGTTATAACTATCTTTAGTTCTAAACATTTTATGCATTTATCCATCTAAGAATAGTTATGCATTAGAGTTAAATTTTTTGATTTATACATTTATCCATCTAAGAATAGCTATGCATTAGAGTTAAATTTTTTGATTTTGATTCTATATTATAGCTATAGGACTAAATTTAACTATACATTGGACTTGCTCTTATAATTTTTTTTGAAATATCTCATGTGATTTAAATTTGATCCAAAATTATCATTTATCATATGCCTAAAATAAATTATAATTCAAATTACTCTATATTGTTATTATTGCAGTGGTAAATGTGTAGTAAATAAAATTATTTCATCAAAATTATATAAATATATAATAAATTTACTAAAAAGGAAAATTGATTTTTTAAAGATTTAAACAGTTTGTAAATATTTTAAAATTCAAGGAGAAAAGTTAGTTAAAACAAAAAATTTGGAATATTTTATTGAGTAAAATTCAAATACCAAATTACTTTATTCAAATTTTTATTCCTTATTATCCATCTACGCTCTCTTCACAAATCACAGAGCTATGGGAATTCTCTCTTGGGGGAAAGGCTCTAAAACCCCTCGATCTTCTTCCCAATCCAAACCCGACCCGAATACCCGACACAAACCCGAAGTCTCGGGCATGAACGGTGCAGTGGAAGTGACCCGACCCGCCCCAGTATCAGGCATCACAATCTTTGAATTCGGGTCGGTTGCAAATTCAAGTGATAAGGTCACTCTTGCTGGGTACTGCCCTGTTTCTGATGATCTTGAGCCTTGTCGCTGGGAGGTTTTGCAGGCCACTGATTCCGTGGCGCCGCAGTTTCGTATTGTCTTTTAAATTCAATTTTGGATTGTTTAGAGGTTATTTAAGGAAACCCTTTTGTTAATTTTGTTGTAATTGAGGATTGGGATTTTGAGTTTAGTTGCTATGGAACAAGAAAATGTTTAGTTTATAAACTTTGGAGCTTTTTCGATTAGTATTTATGAAAATCGCGCATTTTGAAGAAAGGAACTTAGAATGTTGCTTCAATACTGCATGTAAGCTCTCTGTGATGCTCGTAACATTTTTGTATGCAGGTAATAATTTTTAGATTACTTCTTGAAATAGCTTATAGAATACTTTGCTTGTATGTCGTCTGTTATTTATGTGTATTTGTGAGGAATTGAGGATGTAGATTTGGTGTAGGAAAGAAACGTTGAGGATTTTAATGTTAAACCAAACCAACCATACACAGAAAAATGTCTTGAAATTTCTACTCTGGTAATAGGGTATGGGAGGGTGAAATAAAAGCAGACGCTGTTTGTTTGGTGAATGCACGGGCTTAATGCTAAGTATGTATATAACAGTGAAATTTTTTCCGATATTAAAGTCTTGCAGTTATGTACTTATGTTAATGCCCTTATTTCTCCCCAGCTATTGCAACTTGGGAACTTAGCTCCCTCCAGGTTATGTAACTGAAGACTATGTATTCATTACAATTTCCTGTGTTTTTCTCAGCCTGAGCCTGTTTGCTTACGATTCAATCCCAATGGGGAACTAGACATTGCACAAACCACCAGCTAAATTGAGAGATTGTTTGTCACACAAATATTGAAGAATAACCTCAATTTTTTCAAAAACTTCTGCCATGCCATTCCCCACCTAGGCCAACCCATTGGATTTTGATTCATATTATTTGTTTATTTCCCATTATGACAGGTTGCATAGTGGGTTTATAAAGGTATGACATTGAGAATTTAGCTCTCCAACTGCGAGTTATAACTTCATTACAATTTCCTGTTAATTCTACTTGTTGAGTCGTTGACAGATTGGTGACATTGGTTTTCCGAAAGCCTGTTATTAGTTTTTGTATCTAGGTTTCGTGATTGTATTATGTATGTACGTGATTATATATGTCTGAGAATTCCGGTTCTCAATTAACAAACAAATTGCTGTAAATCCCTGATTGTATTGTTTCATTTTACCGATTTAATGTGATTTTAGAAAGATTGTCAAGATGGGACTCCAACTGAGGTAAATCTTGATTCTTGACTCTGTAAAGTAGTGATTGTTCGTCTAATGTAGTAAATTTGTACAAATTTAATCTAATTGCATCGGTTGTCTAACTGCAAAGAGCGTTCACAAACCAAGTCGTGATGAAATATTTAGTAAATGATTGTATGATGCCAACAGACAGAGTTTTATGAGCTTTTGGTTGGAAAAATGACAGTTCCTGACTTCCTCTTATAAGAGAATCGTCCAAACTCACCAATTGAACTCTATGCTGGTTCTCGCATATAATCAGACAATGAAACCCAAAATGGAGCGATACAATAAACAGATCTGTGATTCCTGTTGCACAACTGGCCTTGTCGTCTGCTGCTTCCTGTGTACAGATTCTAAAGTGTTGATTCACTACATTTTTAACTGAGAACTAAATTGATTATATAAAGTTCGCGTGTTGAATGCCATTTGTGTTGAATGCCTTTTCACCATTAATTATTCCAGCTCCTGCTTATCACCATCACCCTCTTAATCTTGTCTACTTCATTCCTTACATACATCGCTATTTCAATAGAATCTGCGCTATCTGCAACAACCTCGTTCACATAAGCAAGTGGATGTATTATTGTCACAAATGCACATATTTTGTGCATATGAATTGTGCTACATCTTCAAATACAGTATCTATGTTGTAAGTACCCCTTTGTTTTCTAATTTGTCATGAGCTTATATTGTCTTGACTATCATAATCTCTTAATCAAATTTATCTATTATTTTCAGAAATGACATTGAAGCAGATGACATTCATAATCATAATGAACTTGATTTGGTACAATTTCCTCTACATAATGAGGAATCAATCTTTGATCTCATTCTAACCCAGTGTGGCAAGTTGCAACTTGACTGTCGAGGTAATTAATATTAAATTATCAACAATACCTAACCTTCCACACACGATTCAAGAACACTGGAGTCACATGATCCGTCCATTAGAATTGCTTGAGTTTACTATTAGTGAGAATGATATCGATGATAGCAATGATGATAGAAGGACGTTGATATGCGATGGTTGCATTCAACCCATAACTCTTTCTCAACCGTGCTATTATGCTTGTATCCAGTGTAGATTTTATCTCCACTCCTTCTGCGCCACTAAGTTGCCTATAGAGTTGCCTGCAGGAGCATCCCCACTTCACCCCCAACACCCGCTCTTGCTTCGGAAGAGGGATATATTCTATGATTTTGTAGAATGTGGAGTTTGCTGCTACTCCACAAACGGATTCTATTATCACTGTGAACCTTGTGATGTCAAGATTGAAATTCGTTGTGCATTCTTGCCCTTGAGGATAAAACATATATCTCACAAACTCCACTCCCTTGTTCAGCGCCATCCTCCAATTCCATGTGTAGTTTAAGTAAATTTTGGATTTTTGGAGGCGTGGAATATGCATGCGAAACTTGCACTGGTTTCCAAATCCATCTGGATTGTGTATTTTATCCAAGTAGGATGAAACATTAATATGATTCTCACCCTGTAACCTTGAGGTATCCTCTGTTCTTCTACGAGGGAGTATTCTATTGTGAAATATGTGAAGAACAAGTTAACAATCAGGTGATTCTATATCATTGTTGTGGTGAATGTGATCATTCTTTTCACCATGGTTTCCTTCAATCACACCAAAGCATCAAGCTAGGAGGGACCATTGTGTTAGAAAATGGAAAGTTTGAGACATATTTTATATATGTTTCTGATGGAATTTCTGGAAACTAACAAGTGAAGGTTGTTCCTTGTAATGAGAACTTAAACTTTCATGTTTGGATCTAAGACATTTTCTTAGTGTAATCCATAAATAAATTGAGTTGAAATAGGTTGCTTGAAATGGGTTATGTGGGTTGGTTATATTGAAATAACTTGTATCCCACATAGAATTGGTAATGAGAGGTTGGTGGGTTTATATAGAAACATGTGCAAGAGTAGTGTACAACTACTATGGCATGTGGGTGTGCATAGTGTTAGTATGTGCCTCACGCGCACACACACACGCGCGCCGCCGCCGCCGCCGCCCGCCTCGCCTCGCCCCGCCACGTCACGACTCGGGTCGGGTCGAAGGGCGATTTGGGCGAATGTCTCGGCGTCTCACGTACGCGAGGCGACCTGGGCGAGGAATTTTATTACCTGTTTATTTAATATTATTTATTGATTTAATTTAACAGTATCAATATTTATTTGTAACAGCTATATGAACTGGGTCAGGATTTATATTAAATCCTGATGGACCAGTTCTTGGATCAAATCCTGATGGCCTGGTCAGTACTTGGAGTTAAATCCTGATGATAGTCCAGTCCTGACGAAATCCTGATGGTCGGTCAAGTACTGATGCCACTCCTGACGGACATCAAATCCTGATGGCTTTGCTTCAGTACTGATGATGATCAAATCCTGATGGACCAGGAAATCCTGACTGAGCTGTAACTGTTATTAAATCCTGATGACTACTGTTATGGTAATTAAATCAGAATATTTAGTATTAAATGTCATATCTTCAGTTACAATGTTTTTTCTGTTTACGTTTTATTTTTGTATTTTATATAGATACAAAAGATAACGTTTGAAAGGGCAGACTGATACGTAACTCTGAAAACCCTAGCAACTATCATCTTCTCTGTTTTCTCTCAACACATACAGAATACATAGTTCTTGGGCGAAGTGAGGTGCAGGTCGCTGTTGATCATTGCCATATCTGTGAGTGGATTGATCTGTGCTGTTTTATCCTGGGAGTGATATTGCTGCAACCCAACACAGCGTAAGTGGGGCAATAATCTCTTCAAGAACAGTCAAGACTTCTCGAAGGCTTGGCGACTCAGCTGTTTTATTTATCTATCAGTATTTGCTAAAGCTCCTGAGAGATAAGTGTTCTTTCTTGTCTTGTTATTTTCAGTCTCTGATTATACTTTTGTTTCGACCTTGTGTTTGTTTCGTTATTTGGTAATTTTGCCTGTTCTTGTTAATTCGAAATATATATAACTGCCCTATTGTTGCTGTGTAGTTAGTAATTATACCCAACAATCTTGAAGAGATTATTATTTCTGTGTTATATATTGTTAATTAACAAGATGGTTAACGGAACTGTAACTCCTGATGTTGCTATTGCTTCTGGTTCTGGTGTTACTGTACCCACAATTGATTGGACCACGTACCGTTTCCCACAGCCTATTGATTTGTCAGGAATGCCTGATAAATTCGGTGGGGGTGTTGGTTTTTCTCGTTGGCAGAAAAAGATGAAACTGTGGCTTACGGTAAAGGGTCTATGGCCGGTGGTGCAGTATGAGAAACCAGTTATTGATCAGGAAAAAGCTGAAACTGTTAAGGCCTATGCTATGTGGGAGGAAAAAGATGGGGTAGCTAGGGCTGCTATACTGGCAGCTTTGGCGAACACTCTATTTGATGTTTATTCATCTGACTCTTTCACTGCTAAGCTTTTATGGGAGAAGCTGGACCAGACACACAATACTGACTCGCAAGGGTTGGAAAAGTATTATGTGGCTAGGTTTCTTGATTTTAAACTGGTGGATACAAAGTCCATGACCGAGCAGGCACATGAATTTGAGATGTTGGTGCATGCTTTGAAGGAGTCCGGAATGGACCTTCCTGAAAAGTTTCAGGTTATGGCTGTGATTGAAAAGCTCCCTAAGTCTTGGGAAGAGTTTGCTCTCTCCCTGAAAAGACAGAAAGGAGAGATCACTTGGACAAACCTGATGTTGGACATCTCTGTGCAGGAACAACACAAGTCCAAACAGGGACATGTGATGCCTGCTGAACATGGGGGTTCAAAGGTGAATGTAGTGACTGTTGGACAGAAAAGAAAGGCTGTCACTAAGAAGGATAACACTAAACCTAAAAATGACAAGAACAAGGCTAAGAAACCAAAGACAAACAAACCATGTTGGTCTTGTGGACAGGTTGGTCATTGGAGCAAGGACTGTCCTACAAAGAAAGCAAAGAAAGCTGTTGTGGTAGCACAAGCTAATACTGTGCTTGCAACCACTGATGGGCCTAAGGTTAACATGGTTGTTGGTGAGGCTGTTGCCTCTGGATCCAATGACGGGTATGTTACCTACAACCCTGTACTTCTTTCCACTTATCTGTCACATGAATGGTTGATTGATACTGGAGCTAATGTACATATTTGTACTGATATTAGTTTATTTGTATCTTATCAACAGAGTCATGGAGTGACAGTGACGATGGGGAATGCTAGTGCTGCTCAAGTTCTTGGAATAGGAAACGTGGACCTGAAGTTTACTTCTGGGCGTGTTCTATCCCTCACTAGAGTGCACCATGTTCCTGATATTCGTAGAAATATTATAAGTGGAAGTTGTTTAGTTAAAAATGGTTTTGAACTTTCTTTGAAATGTAATAAAGTAGTTATTACACATACTGGTACATTCTTTGGCAAAGGTTATTTGTCTGATGGTTTATTTTTAATAAATGTTGAACCTGTTTTGGGCAGTTTTATTAATAACAGTGTTGCACCTTCTGTTAATTGTGTTGAATCATCTGATTTATGGCATGCTAGACTGGGTCATTTAAATTTTGGTGCTCTAAAGAATATGATGAACTTAGAGTTGATTCCAAAATATGCTATTGAAAAGAAATCTAAATGTCAAGTATGTGTGACTGCTAAACAAACTAGGAAACCCTTTCATAATGTTGTTAGGGATTCAGGAGTATTGGATTTAGTACACACTGACATATGTGAATTTGGTGGCATGTTGACTAAGGATAATAAACGATATTTTATTACCTTTATAGATGATTGTAGTAGATATTGTTATGTTTATTTACTTAGACATAAGGATGAAGCACTAGAAAAATTCATTATGTTCAAAACTGAAGCTGAAACACAAACTGGTAAAGTACTTAAACGTTTGAGATCTGATAGAGGTGGTGAGTATACTAGTACCTCGTTTAATGAATTTTGCGCAAGCAATGGTATAGTTCATGAGGTGACTCCACCATACACACCTGAGTCTAATGGGGTGGCTGAACGAAAGAACAGAACTTTTAAAGATATGATTAACAGCATGCTTATTAATTCTGGGTTGCCTAAGTACATGTGGGGAGAAGCTTTGAATACGGCTTGCCATATTCTGAATAGAGTTCCTCTGAAACATATGGACAAGACACCTTATGAATTATGGAAAAGTAGAAAGACAAGTTTAAAGTATCTTCGTGTGTGGGGCTGCCTTGCAAAGGTGCTTGTCCCTGAACACAAGAGAAAGAAACTAGGTCCGAAAACTGTTGATTGCATCTTTCTGGGCTATATTGAAACCACTACGGCTATGAGATTTTTAGTATTAAAATCTGACATAGACGGGATAGTGGCTAATACTATAGTTGAATTTCGTGATGCAACATTCTTTGAGGATGTGTTCCCTATGAAGACTGGCATACCTCAAGATATTTCTAATAATGATCCTACTCACACATCGAGTTCTATTCCTGAACATGTGGAAAAGATGACAAATGTGGGGGCAGATCCTGACAGTAGTTCTACTCCTGACGAAGTAGATGAACCTAGAAGGAGTAAGCGTGCAAAGGTAGTCAAGGACTTTGGAAGTGATTTTGTCACTTACAATGTCGAGGATGAACCTTTGACTTTCAGACAGGCCATGGATTCTTCGGAGTCAAGGCACTGGAAAGGTGCTGTAAAGAGTGAGATTGACTCTATTGTTTCTAACGGAACATGGGAGTTGGTTGACCTTCCTCCTGGGTGTACTACTATAGGATGTAAATGGATCTTCAAAAGGAAGATGAATCCTGATGGCTCAATAGATAAGTATAAAGCTCGGCTGGTAGCTAAGGGTTTTAGGCAAAAGGAAGGCATTGATTACTTTGACACATACTCTCCTGTTGCAAGGATGACAACAATCCGAATGCTTATAGCATTGGCTTCTGTACATGGTCTTATCATCCATCAAATGGATGTAAAGACAGCTTTTCTTCATGGTGATCTTGAAGAAGAGATTTATATGGATCAGCCTGAGGGATTTGTTGCATCGGGTAACGAGAGGAAAGTATGTAAGTTAATCAAGTCTATATATGGCTTAAAACAAGCTCCTAGAGACTGGCATAAAAAGTTTGATGATACTGTTTTAGAATCAGAATTTGTAGTTAATGAAAGTGACAAGTGTGTCTACTATATGGTTAAAGGAAATGAATGTATTATCGTGTGCCTATATGTGGATGATATATTATTGTTTGGAACCAATATTGAGATTATTAACGAGACAAAAAGTTTCTTGAAAAGGCACTTTGAAATGAAGGATATGGGTGAGGCTAGTGTGATTCTTGGGGTCAAGTTGATACAGTCAACTGATGGAATAACATTGTCACAATCTCATTATATAGAGAAATCTATACTTGAGAAGTATGGTTATTCAAATTGTAGAATCGCTAGTACACCGTACGATCCTAAAGTTGCCCTAGTCAAGAATAGTTCAGGTATACATGTGTCTCAGTTAAGGTATTCTCAGATTATTGGGAGTTTGCAATATCTTGCTAATGTGACTAGACCAGATATTTCTTATTCTGTGTCTAAGTTAGCTAGATATACAAGCTGTCCGAACAAGACTCATTGGGAGGCCCTAGATAGAGTTCTTAGATATCTTAAGGGAACTATTTCCCTTGGTTTGCATTATCGAAGATTCCCTGGAGTACTCGAGGGATATAGTGATGCAAGTTGGATAGCTAAGAAATCTGGTACCAATGGAGTGACTGGATATTTGTTTACCCTAGCAGGTGGAGCAATATCCTGGAAGTCTACTAGACAGACTTTGATAACTCGGTCTACCTTTGAGGCTGAGTTGTGTGCACTAGATGCCACGGGGACGGAGGCTGAATGGTTGCATGGACTTATGTCAGTGTTACCTGTAGTAAGCAGACCGCTTCCAGCCATTGCTGTTCATTGTGATAGCCGTACAACTATCGACAAGATCAGTAGTGAAAAGTATAATGCTAAAACAAAGAGACACATCCAAGTTAGACTTAAGTCTATAAGGGGTCTAGTGTCTGAGAGGATTATTGCTGTAGAGTTCATTGGAACTCAGGATAATATAGCTGATCCTTTGACTAAAGGACTTGAGCATGCAGTAGTCCTTAAGTCTAGGTTGGGGATGGGACTGATAGCCCATCATGATTCATCAGCAGCGGGAACCCAATACACCTGAGAGGAGATCCCTTGAAGTGTATTCAATGTGGTAATAACAAGCTGTGAGGGTGAGTTGGTAGTACCTTTACTATATACCTTGATACGCTCGTATCTGAGTCTATCCCCTGAAAACCTAAAAGGTACTGTTACTGCCAGTATAGCAAGAGTTATTTGAACTCTGAATGGGGTCAAGTCATTTGACGAGATGATCGCAGTACATCTCTGGAGATGCCCAGCTAAGCGAATGTAATTGTGTGGTCGCAATTAGAGGAAAGGGTTATTCCTTGAAGCATTCGACGAACAGGATCGAGACAGGACCATTAATGTCTCAAAGCCGTAGATCAGCACCATAGCCTTTGATTTGTCGTCGTCTATGGAGTGTGGTTACACCAAACGGATAAAGATTCAAGGTGAAACATTCCATCTAGATCCGGTAGCCATCGAAGTAGAGGACTTAGGAGGGTTCAAACCCGGAAGGGTACCGACTCTGAAAAACAAGTCATGATAAGGACCGATATGCATTTCTGTATGGATTTGTGGGGGATTGTTAGAAAATGGAAAGTTTGAGACATATTTTATATATGTTTCTGATGGAATTTCTGGAAACTAACAAGTGGAGGTTGTTCCTTGTAATGAGAACTTAAACTTTCATGTTTGGATCTAAGACATTTTCTTAGTGTAATCCATAAATAAATTGAGTTGAAATAGGTTGCTTGAAATGGGTTATGTGGGTTGGTTATATTGAAATAACTTGTATCCCACATAGAATTGGTAATGAGAGGTTGGTGGGTTTATATAGAAACATGTGCAAGAGTAGTGTACAACTACTAAGGCATGTGGGTGTGCATAGTGTTAGTATGTGCCTCACGCGCACACACACACACGCGCGCGCCGCCGCCGCCCGCCTCGCCTCGCCCCGCCACGTCACGACTCGACTCGGGTCGGGTCGAAGGGCGATTTGGGCGAATGTCTCGGCGTCTCACGTACGCGAGGCGACCTGGGCGAGGAATTTTATTACCTGTTTATTTAATATTATTTATTGATTTAATTTAACAGTATCAATATTTATTTGTAACAGCTATATGAACTGGGTCAGGATTTATATTAAATCCTGATGGACCAGTTCTTGGATCAAATCCTGATGGCCTGGTCAGTACTTGGAGTTAAATCCTGATGATAGTCCAGTCCTGACGAAATCCTGATGGTCGGTCAAGTACTGATGCCACTCCTGACGGACATCAAATCCTGATGGCTTTGCTTCAGTACTGATGATGATCAAATCCTGATGGACCAGGAAATCCTGACTGAGCTGTAACTGTTATTAAATCCTGATGACTACTGTTATGGTAATTAAATCAGAATATTTAGTATTAAATGTCATATCTTCAGTTACAATGTTTTTTCTGTTTACGTTTTATTTTTGTATTTTATATAGATACAAAAGATAACGTTTGAAAGGGCAGACTGATACGTAACTCTGAAAACCCTAGCAACTATCATCTTCTCTGTTTTCTCTCAACACATACAGAATACATAGTTCTTGGGCGAAGTGAGGTGCAGGTCGCTGTTGATCATTGCCATATCTGTGAGTGGATTGATCTGTGCTGTTTTATCCTGGGAGTGATATTGCTGCAACCCAACACAGCGTAAGTGGGGCAATAATCTCTTCAAGAACAGTCAAGACTTCTCGAAGGCTTGGCGACTCAGCTGTTTTATTTATCTATCAGTATTTGCTAAAGCTCCTGAGAGATAAGTGTTCTTTCTTGTCTTGTTATTTTCAGTCTCTGATTATACTTTTGTTTCGACCTTGTGTTTGTTTCGTTATTTGGTAATTTTGCCTGTTCTTGTTAATTCGAAATATATATAACTGCCCTATTGTTGCTGTGTAGTTAGTAATTATACCCAACACATTGAACTTAGTATCAATGATCAATCACACACACTCGCATTGGTTCTAAAGAGAATTCTGAGAAAGAATTCTCATAAGTACTACATTTGCAAATATTGTCTGTGCGGCTACAGTTATTATAGGTTTTTAGAATGCAAAGGATGTGGATTTCTTGCTTGCCGCGATTGTGTCACTAAAATCATGGGCGGATAACTAGTCGATACACTTTCTAAATCTCCTCCGGCATTATATTTAGACCATGTTGTACTCGCAAGTCGTTGTGCTGTTCTCAAGTTACAGTATTACATGAAACATGTTCTTTCTTTTTTCTTTATCTATCTGCGCTACTATTCTAGAATCTTTTCCGAGGACATCAAATATGCCACTGGTTGTCCATACTGTTGATACAATATCGTGACTTGGATATTTTTTAGCATGTATCGTCAACAGCTCATAAATATATTAGGATCAAAGACTCCTGTCAACGACTACACAAAAGACACATCGTAGTCAACACAAATCACTTTTAATGGGTACTTGTCAATGATAACCTAGCAACCTAATGGGTCAATATCATCAAAATATTATGGGCTTAATAGCTTGATGACGAAGACAATAACATAAATAGCCCAATGACAAAGGCGGTGGAACAATCTAGATTTTCCATAATAAAAATAACTTGCTGCCAACGCATAATAGATAACTTGGCGCCGACGCACATATGGGTCGGGCTTAGTACAAATCAAAACCAAAATCGAATAAAACTATGTGGACTTGATTCCTATAAATAGGGTACGTAGACAACTTTAGTGGGAATCCGAAAATTATTATTGATTAACATAGTGAAAGAGCAGTCCTAAAACCCTAATTATGTTCTTGTTATTAGTACTTTTTTTTTCTTATAAACTCTATCCGAATACCCAAAATAAATTTAATATTGAAGTTTGATCCTTAACGAAAATTGGCTTCACGACCAGCACAGTATTCAGAAAAGAAATGTAAGTAAAAGGAAACAGGTTGAAAACAAGTCAGCTATAATGTATAACAAGCTAGTAGATGCTACTTCTAAACTTATAAGAGTTGGTTATTTTCCCAATATAAAACTGGTTCACTCTTTTGATTATTCGAGGTACAAAACAAGAACTTATTGAAGATAACTGAACCTATTTAGGTTGAGAATTCATCTACATTTTAGTTTGGATAATTACTCATCTGAATTCTGAACCGAAATGGCGTATGAAGTATGAAATCGCAAGGATGGAACATCAGGATATTACCCCGGCCCCAGCTGCCCAACTCTACATTTCTATTACTGCAAACTAGTGCAAAGGGTTAAGAAAAGCCTTTGCAAATTGCAATAACTTAATTATATTTATTATTTTAATAAATAATGGAAAATACTGCACTTATTCAGTTCTTTCTTTATGCAATTTGAATTCATAAAATGTGAATATTATCCCACTTTTTTCTATTTTATTAATTAAATTTATATTTCATAAATTATACAGTATATTTAATTAATAAATTTATCCAAACCGAAAAGGAACTGATAATTCAAATGTACTTTTAGATAGTAAATTACTTAAACCTTAATTGTAGTGAAAGTAATTTAAATGAAATGCAACATTTTTTTCCAGTACTGCAAACGGGCCCTAAAATAAACCCAAACCAAGTTGACTTATACAACGTAAGCAACACACTATTAATACATTGAAGAAGTTGGCCCAATGACTCCAAAACAAAAGTTCCAGCCCGGAAACTCTTGCTCCTTTAGCTTCATTTTAAAAAATGATCGCAAGTGTTACTACTACTTTATACCGTAAATAAACATATCATTTACGAACATGTAAAATTACATGTGTACCACTTAAAATTTTAATTTTCAATTCTGATAATTTATGTGTTGAAATGGAAAATAATGGACATCAGACACCACAAGACAAGTTACTAAAATATAAAGATATTAAATGTGTGAATTCTCAATTGTTAGGCTGTTATGCAGTGACGGAACCAGAATTTTGAAGCAGCCGAAGTTAATATGAATGGTCAATAATTTCGAGATATTAGGCGAGACTTAAAACAAAATTTAGAGTAATTTTTAACTTAAATTTGGAGTTTGAAAAAGTTGGTATATATACTAATAATTTGAGCATATAAATTAGCATGTACATGGCATGAACTAAACAGTAGAAGGCAGGCAGGCGTGTGGTGAGCAGAAGCAGAAGGACATATTGAGACGTAAAGAAAGAGGCGCACAATTTAGAAATTGAGCAGAATGTATCCAAAACATAAGCATGCACATGATGACATGTGACGGTTGAAAAATGTTTGTAGGAGATGAGTCAGCTACAGGAGAATCAACAACGTACACAACCTGAAAAACCACAAATATTTATAGGATACAAGCATATCTCGTACGTCTGTATAAAACCCAAAACAATGGGCGCAACCAGAAACCCAGGTAGCCCCAGGGATCCCCATCTCCAACTGTTCACCTACCAGGCAATGTAAATGTCGTAGGTCTGTAAGTCTGTTTCATTACAATTTTTTAGATCTTGATTCGATTTCAATGTAAGTCTGTACTTGTCATCATCATCATCATCATCCTCTACTTTCTATATTTGTTCTTTGTTTTTTTTGGTGGACCTACTCAGTCCCCTACCCTTTGGTCATTACCAAGTGGTCGACATTGTACCACCTCCCCTTTTCTGTTCATGACTTTACCCCCGCAAATATTTATATTTATTTCATATTAACCTTGGCATTGCAAACAAAACAGAGCCAAATTGGGGTGGAAAATAAATGATGATGAGCGATCACCGTTTCAAAATCCGACCAAATCACGGGAGATGGATCCGGGTCATGGGTTTATGTGGGCTCAGCTAAAGTGGGTCATTTAGCTCGCTAGTGATATACAGCTTGATGGAACCAATACCACCATCATTAATATCAAGTCACATTAGTACCAAACCAAACGTTTTGGGCTCTTATTCAACCATTTTCTTGCCGGTACAACCTCAATAGCCTTTTACCTACAACGTTATTTTCACTTGCTTTTTTCTTCTCATAAAACTCAATCCACAGAGATATAATAAAGTTTCGTATGCACCTACACTTTTGCGTTTCTGCAATGCCAATGAAACAATGCAGTTTAAAACCCAAAACACAGAGCTAGATAATCATTATTTTCATTGTTAGTACAGTAGAAATGTTTTTTTACCCGAACGACGAGAGATAACTCCTTACCATTTGATTCACTTCATTGTTTTGCTAACTTTTCAACTTTCACCAATAAAGACCAGCTCCTTTGATGGCCTAAACTTTATGATGATTAAACTTCTAATTTAGTCGATAATCTATTTGTTTCTTTCCCCTGTGGCAGAAAAATCTAGAGTTCAATTATCACAACACCCGAAACAGTAATCTTAAAGGGTAACAGTTAATGGGATTTTACTTTGTTGATCATATATGTACAAGTTAAGTTGTTCTCTAGTGCTGTGGCTCATAAGTGTGTTATACCAAACCAACTATCAAATATATTCTGTATATTGTATATCCCGGTTAAATCAAATATATTCGGTATATTCGGATTTAGCATAATGTGAGAAGATTAAGATATATGCAGAATATGTTTACGTCGAGTTTATTCTAAGCACATTTTTTCTTTATTAAATTTCAATGAAAATACGGTTTGAAAAATTAACATCTTGACCAATGAAAAACAGACGTTTGCAGTGACTTTAAAACAGTAATAGTAACACAATAATTCAGACATGAGAAACAAACAAAAGAGAAACAAAGCAGAAAAATGATTGAGTCCTCGTGGTGAGCTGAAAAGTTTGAAATGATAATTACAAACAACAATGTCTCTGTGTGAATAGTGAAACAATTGGTTGAATTTGATATGGATACAGATTTTGGGAGAAACTTTCTTTTTGATTTTGATTCGGAAAAAGACGATTCTTTCTTTCTATTATTTTAATTTGTGATATAAAAGATTGCACGTAGCATGAGGATGGTCCAGTTTCTTTAAAGAGTTGAATATTCGTTCGTAAAGTTTGAGTAGGTTTTTTTTTTATGCGCCACTTTTGGAAATTAAACGATATAATGTTTCAATATAATTTATTTTTTTTTAGAATAGGAGTTCTAAAGTTAACTTTTAGGATACTTTTCTTAGGAATGTTTCATTATAATGTTAAATTCATATTTTAAATAAAAATATATGACACAGTTTCGCTCCTTACAGACTACATTTTTATTATTTACGTGTTATATACAAGATAAGCTAAATATGATTATTTTAAGTAAACAGTCGATTCATCTAAAATTTAATACAATATCATAATAAACAAATAAATAAATATTTAAATTAAATAAATAGTGACAAAAGGATTTGAATGTAAAACTCATCCATAAAACTACTATGTTAAGTAATTAATCAGTCTAAAATTTTAGGATTTTAGAAGATATTTCAACTGAATATTATTTTATTTAAGTGTTTATACCTTAAGATATTTATTTAATTTGATATATAATTTTTCATGTAATACTCTATTTTTTTTAAGTTGTAAGGCGGTTTCGCAATAGCTATTAAGATGGCCATTAAAAAGTAAGATGGCATAAATGTAAAACTCCTAAAAGTAGCATGCATTCGCACTAAATGTTACTGGAAAATGGTCTATTTGCTCAATATTAAACGGAAATAAAGAGGCGACATATAACTTCTCCTTTTGTGGTACGTTAATGTCTTTATATATTTTTAGTTTGGATTAATAAAAAGGTGAAGTTGATATGTAAGTTAAATGACAAGTCCATCTATTTGATGGGCATTATTCATTTAATATTGAGACGGTACCTTAAACGGGAACTATATTTATTATTTATTTATTGAGCTCTTCCTTCTGACAAGTATAAGCATTGTTATACGTTCCCGTAATCGAATTTTGATTCTTATTTTATAATTATTTTATAATTATACGTAACTAGTAAAGAAAGTCACGCTTCATGATAGTGTTATAATTTTTTTATAATTCTATCAATAAATTTAAAATAATTACTCATTTCTACTTAATAATCTATCATCTTCTTAGACACTTTTTTTGTTAAGATCGAAATCTTAAATTTAATATACTGAATACTTGTCTTATATATTAATTTTCATATTAACATACAAAATGAGCCGCTCTCTCGTTAAAAAATATACTTCTTTTTAATGAGCCGCTCTCTTGTTAAAAAATAATTTATATAAATTTCGCACTCATGTTTTACTTACAATAAAATTTTTAATTATGTATTACAAACACCTATTCTATTTCTAATAAAACTTTTAATTATATGTATTTTTTTATAAATTCGAATTCTTATACTCCATAAATTCGAAAACCTATTCTAATTCCGATAAAACTTTTAATTATATGTTTAACCTATAAATTTGAATTGCTTTAAACTCTATAAAATCGAACACTTATTCTACTTCTAATACGTTAAAAGATATTTTTTGATTTAATAATATTTAAAATTCTAAAATTCTAAAAAAAATAGTAAAATAGATTGAGACGATATTAGAAACGCCACATAACCTTTTATTTAATGTGTCTCTTCCTTATAAATTCAAATTGTTGTTCTCTATAAATTCGAACACCTTTTCTAATTATAATATATTAAAATTACTTATTGCTCCCTAATAAGTCGTCCTCCATTAAACACGCTTCATTCATTAAGATTGAAATCCCAATTTTTAACATATTGAATAAATTTATACAAAAATAAACATTAAAACAATTGTGATAAAAGAGTCTCGTACTAAAGAATATGTACACCGTCGTTTTCAAAATTGATCATATACATATTGATAAGCATGTTTTACTTACGTTAGGCGTAAGAAACAAAATTAATTTTCCAAATATGGAAAGGAAGAATTGTTGAAGTTGATTTTTTCTGGGAATAATGAAAAGAGACTTTTATGGAGTAATTTACTCTGCATATCAATTTGATATTGTTACAGATTTGGGGGGAGGATTTATTGGGCTTGATGGATTTTCAGTTACAGTTTTAGGGACTGATTAGTGGTATATATAAAGATGTTCTCTTCAAGTCTCAGGCATCGATGAATTAGGGTTCATAGTATTGAGGAGAATTGGTGATCTCTCAAATATCACCTTGATAGTATTTGATGTTCAATAAAAAGTTTTCTGGATACCATCCAGGTTTTATCATATCTATTCCATAAATCTTCAAATATACATATATATATTATAAGATATATCACAGGTCCTAATAGTGGTATCGAAGCTCCTCCGATCTTGGGATAATGGCAAGTGTAAAATAGGTGGAAAATCGAGTGGACGACCTAGAGGAGGAACTGGAAGCAGTGCAAGCAGAATTTCAAAAGTTGGATGTAGAACAACTGCAATCGGGTATTAAAAAATCCCTTTACTCGAAGAAAGTATTGGTGTACTGATTAAAAAAATAGACGGCCTTAATCATGAGGGTACGAAATCATCTACAACTAATCTTGAGGGATTGCAGCAACAATTAGTAGCATCACGTAGTGGGAAGGAAAAGGGAACCCGGCTGGACAACATGTCGCCAACATCAGGAGCTGCGTTGGATCCATTACCACGAAGACTTAAATTGCCTATGTTTGAAGGCTTGAATCCCGAAGGTTGGTCGTTCTGTGCTGAATGATACTTTGAGATTAATAACCTGTCATCGACAGAGAAGCTCCGATCTGTAGTGGTATGTTTCGAAGGCGATACTTTATCATGGTATTATTATGAAGAAGGCCGAAGACCTTTTCGCAGCTGGGATGAACTTAAAATACAATTGTTGGAGCGGTTTCAACTCACACAGGAGGGTGCTCTTCATGATCATCTTTTCTCTCTTCAACAAACCACAACTGTACGCGAATACCGACGCCAATTTGAGGTACTTTCTGCTCCTTTAAGTGAATTATTTGAGCCTGTTTTGAAAGCATTTTCAGAAAAGGGCTTCAACCTGATATACGAGCTGAATTAAGACTAATGGAACCCATGGGGTTGTCAAGAATGATGTGCATGGCCCAGCAAATTGAGGATAAAAATGTGACCATACAAAACTACCAAGGTGGATCAAGTTTTCTGAAAGGACATTTTGTCCGGGGACACTCTAGTCCGGTAGGGACTAATTTCTCCAGGAATGTGGTTCGACAGCCCTCCGTCATACCTTCATCTACCACATCAGCCCATCCTTCTGCGAAGGCAACAACTACTTCAAAGTTTCGATGGTTGACTGAAGCTGAAATGCAAGATAAAAGAATGAAAGGTCCTTGTTTTCGTTGTGATGAAAAATTTGGTCCCGGACATCGCTGCAAGAATAGGGAATTGCAGGTCCTCTGGGTAAATGAAGATGAGTTTACGAACGACCCACAAGAGCATGAGGAAGAAGCTCTTGTAAAAGATGTTAATACAGAGATTGACCCTTCTTCAATGGAGCTTTCTTTTTCTTCCTTGGCGGGGCTCTCTGCTCCTTACACCATGAAGGTTCGTGGTCATATAGGTGAGCAACAAGTGATTGTTCTTATTGATTTTGGAGCATCTCATAATTTTATTTCTTCTACATTAGTGGCTGAATTGGAGCTACAATTGTCACATACTAAAGACTTTGGAGTCACGCTAGGAACATGAGAGGAAATCAAGTCTTCTGGAATATTCCGACAAGTATGTTTACATCTTCCCGGGTTCGATGTTGTTGTTGATTTTTTCCCCCTTCAACTTGGTAATTCAGAGGTGATATTAGGGTACCAATGGTTGGCATCCTTAGGTGAATCTTATATGAATTGGGCTGCTTCCACTATGAGATTTTTTATTGGTGATGTGCTAGGTAAAATTGCGTGGTGATCCTGCCTTGTGCAAAGCTCAAGTTTCACTGTGTGCTATGATACGAAATGTACAACATGGGGGGAAGGACTTCTCTTAGAATTGGGACAAATTACTCATAAAACTATGGCTGATGAAGCCTCTATTTCGACAACTTCAGTTTTTACAGCAGTATATAGTGCGATAAAGGACTTCAGTGACATATTTGAATACCTTTGGGCTTACCTCCTAGCATAAAAAGGGGTCATGCTATTGTTCTTAAAGAAGGCACGACACCCATCTCAGTTCGTCCTTACCGGTATCCACAAATTCAAAAAGATGAGATAGAACGTTTGGTGGCTGAAATGTTAGCTGCTGGTATTATTCAGCCAAGTGTGAGCCCCTTTTCGAGCCCAGTGTTACTTGTTCGAAAGAAAGACGGTAGTTAGTGCTTTTGCGTTGATTATCGGGCCCTGAATCAAGCCATTGTACCAGACAAATTCCCTATACCTGTCATTGAGGAATTATTAGAAGAGTTACACGGGGCTTCCATTTTTAGCAAGATAGATCTTAGATCAGGTTATCATCAAATACGTGTTCGAGCTGAGGATATTCCAAAAACTGCATTCCGCACTCATGAAGGACGCTATGAGTTTCTTGTAATGTCGTTTGGTGTTACAACCGGTCCCTCAACTTTTCAATCATTAATAAATGATGTTTTTCGTGAATATCTCCGAAATTTTGTGCTTGGTTTCTTTGATGATATCCTTATTTACAGCCCAACAGTAGAAGCTCACTTAGATCATTTACAGTGTGTTTTTTCAGTATTGCGAGCTCATAAACTATATGCTAATCCGAAGAAATGTGTTTTTTCTCAGACAAGAATTGAGTACCTATGACATGTCATTGACAAGTCAAGTGTTTTGGCTGATCCTACGAAAATTCAGGCTATGGTGAAATGGCCACAACCAAAACACTTCGAGCCCTACGTGGATTTCTCGGATTAACAGGCCACTACCGACGTTTTGTGAAAGATTACAATAAGATTGCCTGGCCCTTGACACAACAGCTTAAAACTGATGCTTTTTGCTGGAATAAAGAAGCCACATTAGCTTTCCAATAGCTTAAAGAGGCCATGATCAACGTACATGTGTTTGCATTACCCAATTTCTCTAAACAATTTGTTCTCAAAATGGACGCGTCAGGTTTTGGTCTAGGGGTCGTTCTTATGCAAGATAATCGTCCTATTGCTTTTTACAGCCACAAACTTAGCTCCGGGGCGCGCATCAAATCAGTTTACGAAAGAGATTTGATGGCAATTGTGTTCGCGATAAAAAAGTTGCGTCCATACCTTATTGGTCGACGATTCATAGTGCGTACTGATCAACGTAGTTTGAAATATTTACTGGACCACAGAGTGGTTGATGGTGAACACCAAAAATGGTTGTTGAAGCTAATGAGTTACAATTTCGAGATTCAGTATAAGCCGGGAAAAACTTATAGTG
The DNA here is from genome assembly GCA_030848705.1 of Heracleum sosnowskyi. Lineage (NCBI taxonomy): Eukaryota > Viridiplantae > Streptophyta > Magnoliopsida > Apiales > Apiaceae > Heracleum > Heracleum sosnowskyi. Next base: position 94,426,493 of record CM061241.1, read on the forward strand.
TTGTGGATGCCCTTTCAAGGATGTCGGGTGATGTTTCACTGGCAACCATCTCAGCTGAAGTCATTCTGGATTTTTCAGAGCTTCAGGAGTAGGTTGATGATGACTCCTTCCAGTCTAATATAAAGTGATGTGTACAACAAGATCCAAATTTATATCCTGCTTATTCGCTGATTGGAGGACATTTAAGGTACAATGGTAAACTGGTTTTACCTGCGGACTCTCCTTATATCCCTTTATTACTTCAATAGTATCATTGTGGGGTTATTGGTGGGCATGCCGGAATTCGCCGCACTTATCAACGACTGGCTGCAGAATTTTATTGGAAGGGAATTAAACGTTATGTTCAGAATTTTGTGTTATCCTGTGACATTTGCCAACGCAACAAGCATGAAGCTATGTCGCCTGCTGGCCTTCTTCAACCGTTACCAATTCCAAATCAGGCATGGGAGGATATCACCATGGATTTTATTGAGGGGTTACCTAAATCTCAAGGTTATGATTCCATATTGGTGGTGGTTGACCGATTAACAAAATACTATCACTTCATACCGCTAAAACATCCCTTTTCTGCCCCTAAAATAGCTGATGTGTTTGTTCGTGAAGTGGTTCGTTTACATGGTATACCACACAGTATCATTTCTGACAGAGATAAGATTTTCATGAGCCTTTTCTGGCGTGAGTTGTTTACTCTGCAAGGTTCTGAACTGCGTCGTAGTTCTGCTTACCATCCACAAATAGATGGTTAGTGGAAATTGTAAACAAAGGCTATGGATAAACCATCTCACTAGTGGACTTGGTTATCATGGGCTGAGTATAGCTACAACACTTCTTTTCACACATTTGCTGGTATGTCGCCTTTTAAAGCCCTTGATGGTCTTGATCCCCCTCTATTAGTACCGTATGAGGCGGGCTCTGCTGCAAATAATGAAGTTGACCAGCAGTTGTGTCAACGTGATGCTATATTGACTGAGTTGAAGACTCACTTGCTGCGTTTGCTGCGTGCTCAACAAAAAATGAAACATTTCGCGGATTCTAAATGTCGTGATATCTCTTTTGCAATCGGGGACTTTGTTTATGTTAAATTGCAAACTTATCGGCAACAATCTCTTGCTCGAACACTAAATGAAAAGTTGGCGTCCAGATTTTACGGTCCTTTCAAGATTTTACAATAAATTGGGAAGGTTGCTTACCAACTCAAGTTACCTTCGACATCCAAAATTCATGACGTTTTCATGTGTCCCAGCTCAAGAAAGCAGTAGGAAAACATGCAACTTTTCCAACTATCCCGGTAGTCTTTCTTCAACTATGGAGTTATTAGTACACTTGCACATCTGTAATTTACGCAACACATATACCTATACAATGACTTTTACTATTGTGATTCTTGCTACTCTGAGTTCAATACTTGTGATCTTGAAGAAATCAAGAGTAAGTCAATTAACTTTTAAAAACATCTTAATGTCAAGATCACATATATTTGTGAATAATATTAAAAAATTAACAAAAATCACATACCTTCGAATGTGGACAGTTAAGTAATTCAATAAAGTAAACTCACATCATTAGTCCAACAATAACTTATAAAAACCGAAACATGATATATACAAAATTAGGGATTATAAGTTTATAGCATGTAACTTGTACATATCAACGTATTGCCATTAATTAATGGTAGCAACATAATTGAAAATAAAATATTATTTTTACCTCTAAAACATAAATGAATCAGGTACATCATGCGGAACATTTGTTTTCGTCTCTGTAGCAACTTAAGAATTAATGGCCAGAATGATAATGAAATTTCGTAATCAGGAATTTAGATAAATTAAACTTGTTCTTCTCGTTTTATATTGACTAGCTTATAACCCGTGCGATGCACGGTTACTTAAATTTTATTTATAATTATTCTGTTTATAATTATATGTTTATTACGATGCAACACACGATTGTTTTTTAATATTTATAATTATATTTATTTATGAATATTTTAATATTTAAAAGTTATTAGTTTACATGATTAAATTATTATTAAAAAAGATTTAGCCAAAAAAAATTATAGTTAAAAATTTGATATTTATTATATTTTACATGCTCAATTTAATATTTATTTATATTGAGTTATAAAAGTTAGATTTGGCCAATTTTACGGTTCACGTGAAATTCACAAAATAATCTTTAATTTAGTTGTGGTTTAATAGTGTTTTTCAATTAAAAATTATTCTAAAACTAAAAAGGGAATAAAGTGACGAAATTTAATGTTGAGAATTCTATTCGATTTAGGAAATCTACTTAACTTATATGTAGTTTAGATTATTAGAATAACCTTTATCAACCAAATACAGGGTTTAATGTTAAATCTAACGGTTTTCACTTATCTAAGATTAAACGACTTTTATTATTTTGGTTATAAATGGGTTTTCTTATTTAATTACAACTATTTTTATGTTTTAACTTTTTGAAAAATCCAATCCTAATATAATATCTTTTAACTTATATCATTTTTAGATATGAATTTCTTTTTATATGATATAATCTTGATCATTTATTTTTAAAAGTATTGGATCTAACGGTTGAGAATGTTTTGGCGGTATTTAGGACCAAACTACCAGGATAACATCATTAATTTTTCTTAATATTTATAATTTTTTTAATTTTTAATTTTTTTAAATATTTATTGCTAAAATATAAGATACTCTTTTTTGTAATATGTTAATGATGCGGGAACTTTGAACTTTTGAGAAAATATATTATCAATTAAAATATATTTTTTTTGTAATAGTTCTTCTTTTAAAGTAGTACATCGTGACGATCAAAATTCTGTATAAAATTCATTTTTTTTATAGTATATCCCGTAAATATCTATGTTATTATATTAAACACTAAATAATGAAAACTTTCTTATAAGTGTGGTCACTTTGTTTGATCACTCAATCCATAATCGTTGAATCTTTTAAATTAAATTGTTGAGAAACGTTACATATAACAGTAAAATTATCATGTAGAATGATCTAAGATTTGAATCTACCAACAACATATTAAAATTTACGGATTTTTTTTTGAAAAAAAAAAGAATTTTTTTTATTTTTTTCTTTCGCACATAGGTTATTTGATAATATTTTTTGTAAAGTACGATTTTTCATAAAAGTACTATACTAATTGATTAACAAACTTTTAAAGTTTCGAATTTAATAATTTACAATGTATATAGGTTAAAAACGTTAGGTCTGTAGCAGTCTACAATTTCAAAATACGGTTTTTTTTAATATGAATATAGTCCTGCTAACAATGAAATTAGGTCTCTACGAGTGCTTATAAAACAAAATCACCATTTGCATATAATTTATTATTTAATAATAAATTATATTTGATTAGTTATGATCTATAACTTAATAAAATAGGATAAAAAATATGCACAATTTTATAAAATTTTATCCTCTTATTATTATATTCTTTGTTAATTTGAATTTTTCTTAGATTGATTTTAATTTTTGAACATAGATTTCTAAATTTAAAATAGTTAGAAAAAAGTAATTAAATTGGCGTTAAAATAATGATGACATAATAATCATTATTAGAATTTAAATTCTCACTTTACTGATTTGGGCTTTATCTTGTGTTTTAAAAATCAGATTTTGACGATTTTACACCCCACGTGAAGATAATTAAATTATTTTTAATTAAAAGATGGTTTAACAATTTTTATCTAACTGGAATTTTCCATGGAAAAGAAAAGAAAATCACGAATTTTTTACATGGAGAATTCTATTCAATATAGAAAACTTATTTATATTTGGTATATTTGGTTTAAATTATCAAAATACACTTTTTAGAATTTAAATATAATCCTATTATAAATAAAATACACTTTTTTAATATTTGATCAAACGATTTTTATTTATCTAGTTAAGATCTAATAGTCCTTATTAATTTGGTTGTTACGATCAAAATTTTGGATAAATCCATATTATGCTTATTATATAAAAGAGTTTAATATAATAAGGATATCAAGTACATACTGATATAAGTATCTAACTAACTGTTTTTACTTTTAATATTTCGGTTTTATTTATAGTGTATATAAAATTTTAAAATACATTATTACTTTAAAATTATTAAACAGTATAAAAATTATGTTATGATTATATAAAATTTTATTCTCATATTATTATAGTCTTTATCGATTTGAATTTGTTCTTAATTTATTTTAATACTTTATTGAAAGAAAGATAAAATTTATATATTTAAAAGAATTAGTGGAAAAATAAATAAATTGGTGCTACAATTATAAAAAAAAAATTATTAAAATTTAGATACTCACTTTACTATTTGGGTTGTATCCTGAGTTTTAGAAATTGAATTTTGACGATTTTACAACCCATGTGAAACTAACGAAATTATCTTTAATTTAATGATGATTTAATAATTATTATCTAACTTGACCAGTGACCTACTCATAAACCGAAAAGAAAAGATGGTTAAGTATTATATTCAAAATTATTGTTTATGAATATGAAACCCTCAATATTTTAATAATATTTTGATATTATCCTTTTATGTTTGTTATATGTAAAATAATATAATTATAATTTGTATTAATCAAATTGTTATGTTCCTTCAGAAAAAAAAATGTTTAAATTTATTCTCCTAAGTCTCTTATAGCGCAGGGTCCACATGTATCATTGTTATATGATATACATGAGCATTATATTGATAATTTTTAATATTTTAATCGATATGAATTGTTATTTGATATTTGGTTTAACAATTATTATCTAACTCGAACTATACATAAATTAAAGAGAAAAGATATTTAAGAATTTTTACATAGAAAAATTTTAAATTATCAAAATACACTTTTTAGTATTTAAATATAATTCTATTATTAATCGGATACACTTTTTAATATTAGATCTAACAATTCTCATCGATCTATTTAAGATCTAACTTTAATAATTAATTTGGTCGTATAGTGGTCGTACACGGACCAGATCGATTTTAATTTTTTCTTAAATTGATTTTAATATTTTATTGAAATAAACATAGAATTTATAAATTTAAAAGAATTAGGAAAAAAATTAAATTGGTGCTACAATAAAAAAAAATTATTAAAATTTAGATAATCACTTTATTGTTTGGGCTCTATCTTGAGTTTTAGACAACAGATTTTAACAATTTTACAGCCCACGCGAAGCTAACAAAATTATCTTTAATTTAATGATGGTTTAATAATTATTATATAACTGGAACTATCCATAAACTAAAGAAAAAAGATAATTACGATTTTTTACATAAAGATTTCTATTCAATATAGAAAACCTATTTATAGTTGGTTTAAATTAAAAAAAATATTAAAATTTAGATAATCACTTTACTGTTTGGGCTCTATCTTGAGTTTTAGACAACAGATTTTAACAATTTTACAGCCCACGCGAAGCTAACAAAATTATCTTTAATTTAATGATGGTTTAATAATTATTATCTAACTGGAACTATCCATAAACTAAAGAAAAAAGATAATTACGATTTTTTACATAAAGATTTCTATTCAATATAGAAAACCTATTTATAATTGGTTTAAATTATCAAAATACACCTTTTAGTATTTAAATACTATCCTATTATTAATCAAATACATTTTTTAATATTATATCTCACGGTCCTCATCTATTTGAATATTTATAGTTTTATAATCCAACGGATCATATACTTTTGGTAGTACAGTCACAGACCAAAGTTTTGGATAAGATCTCCCTTACGCTTATTACGCTTATTATATATAAGGAGTTAATTTGAATTATATGTATTTTCTAAAAATTCAAACTCTTCTCTTATATAAATTCGAACATTTCTAATACGTTAAAGGATATAAATTTGAACTCTTCTCCTCTATAAATTCAAACACTCGTTCTACTTCTAATACGTTTAAAGAATATTATTTTATTAGTATTTTAAATTCTAAAACGTTAGAAAATTAGAAAAATAGATTGAGACGATCGTAGAGCGCCACATAACCTCCCGTGTATCCTCGTTTATATATATAGGGTCTTACTCCAATAGAAACCCCTTTTAGACTAGAAACTATAAACTGAATAAAAAAATTCTTAAATCGCGTCGAAATATATGACATATAATATGCAAATCTATCGTTAGGAGATGGAGAAAAATTCATTGAAGTCGGATTTAGAAAAAAACTCATCGATTGACGGAAAAAATCGAATTAAAAATGAAGGGGATCTTGTGGGATTGTGTATGGTAGGGTTTATTTTAATTGTGTGTGGTGCCACTAGGGGGCCATTAGATTAGATTGATCTAATAACTTAAATTAATTTCTAGTTTCTATTTTGATTTCGATTTCTATTTGATCACTTGCCTATACTAGCTTAAAACTCGTGCGATGCACGGTTGAAATTTAAATTTATTATCTTTTTAATAGTTTAATATTTCATTTTTTTATATTTATATTTACTTGTTAGAAGCTATGTTATTTATTGATGATAACTAGATTAACTTAGTGAAAATTGTATAAGTAAAATGTAGTCATCAACGGATATCATGCTTTTTGCAGTATCCGTAGAAGGGTAGCTTATCTACGGATAAAACTCAATGTAACATGTTTGTGTAATCCTGATGTACAATCCTGAGATGCAATCCTGATATGCAATCCTGGTATGCAATCTTGGTATGCAATCCTGAGGAACAATCCTGATGCAATCTTGATATGCAATCCTGATGTGCAATCCTGATGTGTATTCCTGATTTGTAACCCTGATGTTGAAGTTGAAGTATTATTTTTTAGGCTGAATAATTCATGTTGACTATTAATGGATATGTAGATTAGGGAGGCTAATTGTAAATAGTCTATGCCTTGTAATTTTACATAAGTGAAATTGACTGTTTACGGATAGCAACATTAGCCTTCTACGGATGTGGACAATATACTGTCTACGGATAGCAGTACTAGCTGTCTACGGATGTGATCAAGATACTCTCAACGGATACAACTCAAATAGCTTCTACGGATACACACTGTACTTGGTGAAAGGGACAGTTCAGATAGTGCACATGGGTTGACAGAATTCACAGAGCATGGAAACCAGTATTTCTGGAAAACTCACGAGAAGAAGAAGCATTCTGTTTTGTCTGGTCAAAAGTAGCATTTCTGTAAAAGACAATCAGCCAAGAAGAGCAAGCTACCAACACATGGACCACTACTCAGAATGGAGAAACAAGGATCTTGAACAGATTTACTTTTTGTATTATTAGATGTTCGAAATATCTTATAAACTTGGGATATATAACCAAGTGTATCATTATTCTAGAACAAGAGAAATCAGCTAGGCAATTTAGAGATCTCAAAGCAATATCCTTTGTAAATTGCTGAAGCTAGAATAGTGTGTATGCAGCTGTGTGTTTATTCATAAACATCACAGAGATTTCTTCTAAAGAAAATCTCTCAGGTGGATAAATCAATCAACCCCCCCCCCCCCTTCTACAATCTTGATTCACTGTCTAGGAATAAAAATTGGTATCAGAGCAAGATTCTAACACACATGAAGTTTAAAGATCTAAAGACATCAGAATCATGGGTCAGAAGGATTATGGAGTTAAAATACCAGTTCTTGATAGAGAGAATTATTTTCACTAGAAAGTAAAAATGTGTCTACATCTAATGTCTATGGATGAAGGATATGTGGAGTGCATAGATCATGGCCCTCATGTACCAATGAAGCCAAACTCCTCAATAGCTCAAGCACTTGTAGGAGCTCCAAGCACCATTCCAAAGTTACCTTTAGATTGGACTCCTGAGGATCACATTGCAGTTCATAAAGATAAGAAGACCATGAATATTTTGTTCAATGGTCTTGATTCTGACATGTTTGACAATGTTATTAATTGTTCTACAGCAAAGGAGATTTGGGACACTATCCAGACCATCTGTGAAGGGACTGAGCAGGTAAGGGAAAACAAGATGCAGCTTCTCATACAACAGTATGAACACTTTCACTTTAAGAGTGGAGAATCTTTGAATGACACTTTTAGTAGATTTCAAAAATTGATGAATGGATTGAAGTTGTATGGGAGAGTGTATCAAATCAAAGATTCAAATCTTAAATTTCTCAGAGCCTTGCCAAATGAGTGGAAGCCTATAACTGTTTCCTTGAGAAACACTCAAGAGTATAAGGATTTTACTTTTGAAAGGTTGTATGGAACCCTAAAAACATATGAGTTGGAAATGGAGCAGGATGAGGAAATTGAGAAGGTCCAAAAGAAAACCGGATCCGTTGCCTTAGTAGCAAGTGTTGAAAAGGCTGAGGACATGAAAGAAGAAGATGTTGAAGCTACACCCAGCACAAGTGCTTGTGAAGGTAGGACTGAATCAAGAAAGTGCAAAGGAAAGATGATTGAAGAAAGTGAGCCTTCTAACCAAGATGAAATGGATGAGCTAGATGAACATTTAGCTTTTCTGTCAAGAAAATTCTCAAAGCTCAAGTTCAAGAGAAACCCTGAGGTGTCCAAACCATTCAGAAAGGACTTTCAAACAAACAAGAAATATGTTTAAAGGTCCAAGTTTAAATGTTTCAATTGTGGAATGGGAGGTCACTTTGCTAATGAATGCAGAAAACCAAAAGCTGAGAAGAGTGACAGGAAGTTTGAGCCTGTTGACTACAAGAAGAAATATTTTGATCTTCTCAAGCAAAAGGGTAGAGCATTAATAACTCAGGACTATGACTGGGCTGAAGATGGGAGTGATTCTGAGGAGGACACTGAATTTGTGAACCTTGCATTGATGGCTGATTCAAGTGAGCAGGAGGCAAGTTCATCATCAAATCAGGTAATCACTACCAATCTCTTTGAGCTTTCTACTGAGGAATGCAATAGTGCAATCAATGATATGTCTACTGAATTGTATCATATGCGTATTTCTCTTAAATCACTTACAAAATAAAACACCAGGATTAAAGATGCTAATCAGTTTTTAAGTGATAGGAATGTTGTTCTGGAAACTCAATTTATTGAGTTTGAGAAAATGAGATTAGAGTGTCAAGTTGCCAAGGATGACTTGCTGATTGTGCTAAAAATAGAAGAAATTCTCAAAGCACAGCTAGCTAAAGAATAGGAAACAATAGCTAGATGGACTGATTCCAGGAATGTTGCCACAAACATTATTAAGGCTCAATGTGTGGATACATTCTACAAGGAATCAGTAAGAAAAGATAAAGAGAAACTAGATGTTGAGAATCTAGGAGATGGCACCTCTACGGATAGTGAGCATCCGTTGATGGGTAATACCTCTACGGATAGTAAGCATCCATTGATGGGTAACACCTCTACGGATGAGACATGTCCACAGAAGTGTACATCTAGTGTAAGTAAAGAAAAACTTGAGAAGCTGAACAAAAAGTATGGTCCAACCAACAAAAATTTTGTTCAGGGAGAATGTAGCAAAACCAAAGCTAAGGATGTCAACATAGGTCACTTGTCCAACAAGCAATTGAAGGGCAAGTTAGAAAATATCGAGGTCAAGGCTGAGGTGAAAAAGAAAAAGAAGAGAAATGGTAAGGTAGGGATTAACAAGCATAACAACTATACACCTGACAAGTATGCTCCTAGGAAAACTTGCGTAAAGTGTGGTAGTGTTAATCATTTATCTACCAATTGCAAAACTGTTAAAACTTCATCTGTTCAAATGCCAATGCATGTACCCAATATGCCTATGCCTGCTATGCATATCATGTTTGCACATACTGATCATGCATCAAATTTGTCTGCCAACATGTCATTTGTTTCAAATCCATATATGAATGCATTCACAATGCCACAAATGACATAGAGCATGCCACACATGAACACTGTGTATGCACAACATCCACAAATGCTTGCATCAAACATGTATGCATATGAACATCCTCAACATGTTGTCTCTCAGAGGTCAACACCCAGGGTCAAGGTTGATTTAACTCAACCTGAGATTAAGGTGCAAAATGACAAGAAAGGCAAAGTTAAAGCTAACAGGAAAGGACCCAAGGAAACTTGGGTACCAAAATCAACTTGATTTGGTTTTGTTGTATGCAAGGAAACAGAAAGAATCTATGGTACTTAGACAGTGGTTGTTCTAGGCACATGACTGGAGATTCTACCCTGCTCACAGAGTTTGTGGAGAAAGTTGGCCCTAGCATTAACTTTGGAGATGACATCAAAGGTTACACTAAGGGATATGGCTTGATTTCAAAGGAAAATGTCATCATTGATGAAGTAGCACTAGTTGATGGACTCAAGCACAACTTGTTGAGTATCAGTCAACTATGTGATAAAGGTTTCTCAGTATCATTCAATCAAGAAGCCTGTGTTGTTTCAAACAAAGAAAACAACAATGTGGTGTTGACATGCCACAAAAGAGGTAATGTCTATACAACTGACTTCAATTCAACAAGTTCATATTCTATCACTTGTTTTCTAAGTAAAGCAAGTAAAGATGAGAGTCGGCTATGGAACAAAAGGCTGTCACATTTGAACTTCAAGTCAATGAATGATCTGGTAAGAAGAGACCTAGTAAGAGGACTTCTAAAGTTGGACTTTTCCAAGGATGGACTTTGTGATGCTTGCCGAAAAGGGAAGCAAAGGAAGATTTCTTTCAGAAGCAAGCTAGACTCGTCAATTGAGCAACCTCTACAGTTGTTACACATGGATTTATTTGGACCAAAAAATGTCATGTCAATTTCAATTTCAAAGATATTGTCTTGTGATTGTGGATGATTTTTCAAAGTTTACATGGACATACTTCCTGCACTCTAAAGATGAGGCAAGTGAAATCATAATCAATCACATCAAGGCTGCTAACAATCATTCTGATCTCAAAGTTAGTAGAATCAGGAGTGACAATGGCACTGAGTTCAAGAATTCAACAATGAGACAGTTTTGTGAGGAGAATGGAATCATTCATGAATTCTTTGCAGCAAGAACACCACAACAAAATGGAGTGGTGGAAAGGAAAAATAGAACTCTAATTGAGGCTGCAAGAATAATGCTAGGAGAATCAAAGTTACCTACTTATTTTTGGGCTGAAGCAGTTAACACTACATGTTTAACTCAAAATATCTCTTTGATCAATCAAGCTAAAGGGATGACTCCATATCAGCTGCTCAAAGGAAGGAAACCATCTTTGAATTTTCTACATGTCTTTGGATGCAAATGTTTTGTATTGAGAAATCAAGGTGAAAATCTTGGAAAATTTGAGTCAAAGGCAGATGAAGCCACTTTTGTGGGATATGCAGCTGGAAAAGCCTACAGGGTTTTCAATCACATAATCAAAATTGTTATGGAATCTGTACATGTTGTTTTTTATGATGCCAGAATTCAAGGTCTCACTGATGAGGGTTTTCATGAAACTCTCAGGTTTGAGAATGAGGTGGAAGGTCTGTATTATGATGATGAAGGTGATGATTATGAGGATGAATCAGTCCCTCCAAGAATGATTATTTCAAATATGGATAACTCAAGTTCAAATGAGCCATCCATAGAAGGGACAAATGAAGCATCAGTAGGAAGCCAAATTGGAGCATCCGTAAGAAGCCAAACTGAAGCATCCGTATGTAGTCATTTTGAAGCATCCGTAGGTGGATCACAACACAGGGTTACCACCCCAATAAACTCAGGGGGGGGGAGTTTCTCTGAGTCATGGATCAACCTCAATTTCACATGATCATGCTTATGAGAATGATGCTACATCTTCAAGATCTACACCTGCAACTAGAAGAAAATCGACAAGGGATCACCCATTTGAACTTATCATTTGTGATGCATCCTCAAATGTCCAAAGTAGAAGAGCTACTCAAGATGAATGTTTATACAACATCTTTCTTTCTCAAGAAGAACCAAAGAAAGTTGAGGATGCTCTTTTAGATCCAGATTGGGTGTTAGCTATGCAAGAAGAGCTAAACCAATTTGAAAGAAACAAAGTGTGGAAGCTGGTACCCAAACCTAAAGACAGAAGTGTTATAGGTACAAAGTGGGTGTTCAGAAATAAGATGGATGAAAATGGCATTGTTACAAGGAACAAAGCAAGATTGGTTGCTAAGGGCTATTCTCAAGAAGAAGGAATAGATTATGATGAAACATTTGCCTATGTTGCTAGATTGGAAGCAATAAGGATATTACTAGCCTATGCATCTCATGCCAATTTCAAGGTCTATCAAATGGATGTCAAGAGTGCCTTCTTGAATGGGGAATTGGAAGAGGAGGTGTATGTCAGTCAACCTCCTGGTTTTGAAGATCCAAATTATCCAAAATTTGCCTACTTCCTCCTCGAGGCACTCTATGGACTGAAGCAAGCACCTAGAGTCTGGTATGACACTCTGTCACAGTTTCTTTTAGAGAATCACTTCACTAGAGGTATTGTTAACAAAACTCTTTTCTTTAGAAATGTTAATGGTTCTAGCATACTTGTTCAAATTTATGTAGATGACATAATTTTTGGGTCTACAGATGAGAAGCTTTGCAAAAGGTTTGCCAAACTTATGCAAAGTAAATATGAAATGAGCATGATGGGTGAACTTATCTATTTCCTTGGCTTACAAGTTAAGAAAGTGAAAGAAGGAATCTTCATTAGTCAAATTAAATACATCTTTGATCTATTAAAGAAGTTTGATCTAATGGATTGCTCTCCTGCTAAAACACACATGCCAACTGCCACTAAGCTTGAATTGAATACTAAAGAAAAATCTGTGTACATTTCAAACTATAGAGGCATGGTAGGCTCACTTTTATATTTAACAGCTAGTAGACCTGATATTATGTTTGCTACATGTCTATGTGCTAGATTTCAGGCTGATCCTAGAGAGTCTCACTTAATTGCTATCAAGAGGATTTTCAGATATCTCAAGGGAACACCAAACCTTGGCATTTGGTACCCTAGAGAATCTGGTTTTGATCTAATTGGTTATTCAGATACAGATTATGCAGGTTGCAAGATTGACAGAAAAAGTACAACAGGCACTTGTCAATTTCTAGGAAACAAGCTTATTTCATGGTTCAGTAAGAAGCAAAATTCCGTCTCTACCTCTACAGCTGAGGCAGAATATATTGCAGCTGGAAGTTGTTGTGCACAGATCCTTTGGATGAAAAATCAACTAATAGACTATTGTCTAACAGTTAATAAGATTTCAATCTTTTGTGACAACACTAGTGCAATTGCCATAACTGAGAATCTAGTGCAACACTCAAGGACCAAGCACATTGACATAAAGTATCACTTCATCAGGGAACATGTGATGAATGGTACTGTGGAACTTCATTTTGTTCCAAGTTAGTAGCAAATTGCAGACATTTTTACCAAGTCACTTGATGAATCAACATTCTCAAGGTTGGTAAGTGAGCTAGGTATGCTTAACAACTCTTAATTTATTTAAATGTCTGATAATTTGTAATGCAGCCAGTGTCAACATGATTTTCGTGAGAATTAAAACTCTCTGGAAAAAGAAGAATTTTGTCTAAGTCAAAATTTCTCCCTCTATGGATATCCTTATCCATTGATGGTCATTTTTGACACTGGATTTTCTCTACGTCTACGGATACTATTTTTACTCCTCTACGGATGTCGAATCCCAAAAGGTAAAATCTTATCCATAGATAGTGTAGTTTTAATCGTAACCGTTAAAGTCACTATCCTATCCGTAGTTACATGCGTACAGTGTATGTGTGTAATTGCAGTAAATTTGTGGCTTTACTTCTTAAACTCATTACTTTTAAACGGTTATTTTTTCTTGCCCAATCAGATAATTTCTTCCAATTATTCTGATTTTCTTAGTGAATTATTTTGGGGGAGTAAAAATTGATTTTTACTCCCAGTTAATCATTTTCTATCAATTTCGAAAATTCACTAAGGCAAGAACTCATCTTCTTTCTCAAAGCAAAAATCTCTCTCTGTAATTCCAAGCTTAACATTAATGGCACCAACCAACAAGACTATGTCTCTCACTGGTTTCACATATGAGAAGAACAATTTCACAGCACTGGTGGACTTCGATGAGAAGAACACATCATATCATACTATGATGAGGTTTCTTCAGAACTGAAAGCTCTCAAAGGCAATGTTCGAAGCCCCCAAACTATACTTCGAGGTGATTGAAGCCATCTGGGAATCAGCTGTGTTTGATTCTATCAATGCTACTATCACCTTCGTTCTTCAAGGTAAGGAATATGTGATAAATAGTGATGTCATTACTGCTTGCTTGAATTTTCCTGAAAACAATAGGTTAGAAAAGCATAGTCATACTGATATTGTTAACATGCTGAATTCAATTAACTATGCTTTGCCTACGGGTAATTTAAGTAAGATTCAGATAAGAGGTATGGTCAAGGAATGGAGCTTTTTCTTTGATGCCATCCTTAAGGTTTTCTATGGTAAAATTAGCAACTATAATGCAGTTACATTCTCTATGCTAGATATTGCCTATATGCTTCTAACTGATAGCTTTTATAACCTAGGATCCCTAATTCTATTTGAACTAGGTGCTAAGCTAGGAAATAAAGCATCAAGAAGTAAGAATGTATACTATTCTAGATTTATCATGTTGCTAGCTAACCATGTAGAGAGTAACCTGGTGGTCCAATTCCCTGTAAACTCCAAAGACTGTTGGGTTTAAAATAAGAGAGTCCTTGAGGACTTGAATAGGCTGAACCACAACAAGGAGGTACAATTGGTGTATCCACCAATTTTCACTGCAGCTCAAGAGGCACAGGTAAGTCAGGTAATCTCCTCAAATGTACCTTCCTTCGTTGCTCTTTCTTTGATTTCTAGTGCCACCATGGAGGCTGGAACTGTCCAACAGCCTCCTACCCAAGTGGCCACCTCTAAAATTCCAAAATCCAAATCCAGAAAGCCAACCTCAGGTGCTTCTCAAAAGGCACATGTTGTAAAAACTACCAAAATCCTTGAGGGGAGTGTGAATGTGGTAGTAAGTGGTGAGGGAAGGGGTGAACATCAAAGAAACCCCAAGAACAAGGAGGGTGAGATAAGTGTGTCCCAGCCAAGCCACCATGTATCTTCTCAAAAAGATACAGTGGTTGAAAAGGAAGTTATCACATCAATTCCTGATTCCAAGCTCACCTACTCTCTCTTTGGATGTGGATATGATTCACGTGTCAATTCTTGATTCTCCATCTTTAACCTTCTTGGAGAAGCCCCGCTCTGAAATTGGTGGTCATCATCTTTTTGATGATTTGTTGGACCACCAATCTATCATTTCTAAGACTTTGGCTCCATCTGTGGCTCTCAATTTAAAATCAATCTCCACAGATTCAGCCATAGTCTCAATTTCAAAAGCTACTTCTTTTTTCTTCATCTACGGATATCTCTCATCCATTGATGGGTGTTTGTCTATCTACGGATATGCCTCAAATCAGCTATCCGTTGACATATACTTCTACTACCTTTACGGATCCACACTTGCACTTCCAACTTCAAATATTACAACTTCAAGTGCGGATGAGTTAGTAGTAGTTCAAACACTCTTAGGATTGAGGGAAGGGAGTTAAGCAACTGAGAGTGAGGGGCTGGTTTGCAACCAGGCAAAAGGAGAGGAAGAGAAAGAGGGACAGACTATTTCTTCCAGTCTGGTAAAAGTGAGAAATGAGAGTTCCACCTTAGTAGGTGAAGGTGAGGGTGTGAGGTGTGTGAGCTAGGGGGAGTCCCTGATGCAAAAAAAAAAAAAGAGAAATGAGAGAAAGGCAAGTACAATAGGAATAAGGGTGGAAGACTCGGTCATTGCAAGTGAGTCAATGGATGTTAGTGATGTAGACAGGGAGAGACTGTTCCAACTTGAATATTAACATGAGTTGGATCAAGTCAACCTGAATGTTGAGACATTTACTCATCCTGATCCAGCCTATCAAGTCTTAGCTGGATAGGGCAATGTGGAGGTAGAAAGGATGTTGCATTTGGTACACACTAATGAATCAATGTCTAGGGCAAAAGAAGCAATCATTAATCTGCTCCAGGAGCTGGTGAAGATTTTGAGTATGATGAAGACTCTGAAGACCTGGTAGAAGACTCAGATGGTGGTGAAGGAGGTGATGAAGGCCCTTCCACCTCAGGAAGCACACCAGGTTGGTTGTTTGACACAGAAGCCAAATCTGATGCAATCAACCTGGTGATCTTAAATGAATATCAAAAAGCTTCCACTGAGTTTCAATCAGCTAATCCATCCCATAATCTCATCTTGTCTAAGTTCATAACAAACCTCCATTTACAGAAGATGTAGCTTCTACATCAAAGGACACAGACAGATGAGGTCAAGGAAATCATTGACAGTGTCAAGGACAACATCAACAAAAGACTTGATACTGTATTCCCTCTCTCCACCATTAGGACTATTCAAAGAAGAGTTGTTGAAGAAAACACTCTATCTAAGAGTGTGGAATCTCTATAAAATAAGGTGGATAAAATGGAGGAGAAGCTGGATCTCTTCCTAGAGCAACAAAAAATGCAGACACAGCTCCTCCAACAATTGATGCAGGCCCCTGGTGCTACTCAACCCCTTGATGATAACAAAAAGGGGGAGAATACACTAGTGGTCTATGAACCAGCTAGGATGGAAGCATCTACTGAGGGGGAGATTCCAGAAGTAATAGCTAATCCAAGTGAATTCCAATTCACTATGGTCCCTCCAGTCTCAATCAAACCAGTAGAGTTGGATTTCTTTGGTCTAAGTGAAGAGGAGGTGCTTGCAAGGCAAAAGGACGTATCTAAAGCCAATGAAGCCATAGAGCAAAGAATTCTCAACACAGAAAGGTTGATCAAAGAATAAATTTTTAAAGCCGTGACTTCAACTCCCTTCACAACTACAGAGCCTGCCACTACTACTACAATTCTCAAAGTTCTTACTCCCGAGATTGAGCTCCCAAAGCGTCTCTATGATGCTGAGCCATCTCTCTACAAGGAGTGTGAAGGCATATGGAGTGGTAGGTTTGGTTCTCCAACCAAGAAGCATGGCAAGAATAAACTCCAAGTGGATTTTCCACTTCCCAAGCCAGATGCTAAGAAACTATTGGGCAAAGACATCAAGGCATTCAAGGATACCAGGGATGTGAAAGCCAGAGAGGGGATGGTTGTGATCATCAGGAATGGAAAGCCAATTCACATAACAATCAGCCATCCCAGGTTTGTTGAAGCTAAAAGGGATGAGGTAGCTAGACTTGCAAGAGAAGCCAATCCTGGGGGATATGAGTCTACTCCTGATAAGCAGGCTAGACTAGCCAGTGAGCTGATGGATGAGCTAGAGAAAGAAGAAGTGGTTGAAGAAGAAGTGGTCACTTCTCCTAAGAAAAACAAAGGGAAGACAGTGCCTAAGACAGATCCTATTGCCAGGAGGATAAAATTCAAATCCAAAAGGCCTGTCTCTCCAGAAAAACAAGAGGAGATTGAGAAACCAAATAGAAGGACCTTCACAATTGATGATATCATCAAATCCTCAAGCACCCTAGTAGATCCCAAGGAAGAGCCCATGGAGTCTGATAATTTGGTATTCCCAAAAATTATCTTATAAGCTGAAAGGAAGAAAAGAGCAGGGGAATCAAAGAAGAAAACTCCAAAGGGGCCAATCAAACTTCAAATTGTACCTGAAGTTGTCAATCCAATAGAAGACAAAGCTGATTTTATATACATTGCTGATATACAAGAGTTTACAACATTGGATCTCTTCCTGGATGAAATTATTGAAGTAAGGGGCATTGACAATCACAAGAATCTGCCAGAAAGATTGGTGTTTGTCTACAAGGGTGGAGTAGAAAAGACATGGCCCTTGCAGAGAATTCTGAATGAAGGATATCCCACATTGGTCAAAGTCTTTTCAAGCTTCAAGAGATCAAAAGGATTTTCTCCAACTGCAAGGAGCCTAGTGATGAGGAAGATTGAAGGAATAAGAGCTAGTTGGAATCAACCTGAGAGCTTACCAAGTAAATTGAAGATCCCATACAATGGTCAAAGAATCCACCTCCAACCTTACTGGATGATGGAGTTCGGAGATAATGAGGGATGTAGAAGATTCTTCAGGCTAGAGGACCAACTATCTAAGGCTAGTTCACAATACCTTAGGTGGTTGCAATCCAAGCTAGATCCAAAGATAGCTGAAGAAGACACCTTCTACAAGAAGCTTCAGGAGCAAATTGAAATCAACTATACCAAGCAAGGAAAGAAGAAGGTTCAACCTCCAAGAGAGAAGAAAAAGAATTAAATCTGCTCAGCCTAAAGGAGCACTCTATGTGTACATTTCTCAACTCTTCAGTATTTCCATAATGTAGCTTAATACAATTTTTACTGTTTACTGTTTATTTGTTAGAAGTCGTTTTGTTATCATCAAGACTCTAATTTATGTCTGATTCTCAACCAGGCATAAATTGGGGGAGATTGTTAGGAACTATGTTGTTTCTTGATGATAACTAGATTAATTTAGTGAAAATTGTATAAGTAAAATGTAGCCATCAACGGATAGCATGCTTTTGCAGTATCCGTAGAAGGGTAGCTTATCTACGGATAAGACTAAATGTAACATGCTTGTGTAATCCCGATGTACAATCCTGAGATGCAATCATGATATGCAATCCTCAGGAACAATCCTGATAAAATCCTGACGCAATCCTGATATGCAATCCTGATGTACAATCCTGATGTGCAGTCCTGATGTGTATTCATGATTTGTAACCCTGATGTTGAAGTTGAAGTATTAGTTTTTAGGCTGAATAAGTCATGTTGACTATTAATGGATATGTAGAATAGGGAGGCTAATTGTAAATAGTCTATGCCTTGTATTTTACATAAGTGAAATTGACTATTTACGGATAACAACATTAGCCTTCTATGGATGTGGACAATGTACTGTCTATGGATGTAATTAGATATTTATTAGTAATTATAATATAAAATATTTAGAAGATTAGTTGTTTAAGTTAAAAAATATAAAATAGGTAATGTGAGTTATTTTATTTAGAAAATATAAAACAGGTAATATGTTTCAGCTGAAAAGGGTAATTAAATAGTTATTAGTAATTATAATATAAAATATTTAGAAGATGAGTTGTTTAAGTTAGAAAATATAAAATCGGTAATGTGCTGTGTTATTTTTAGAAGATGAGTTGTTTTAGTTAGAAAATACAAAACTGGTAATGTACTGAAAAAGGCAGTTGGTTTTTTTATTAATAATTATATAAAATTACATTATGTTTCTATATATATGTTGCCCGTATTATTTTTAGAAGATGGGTCGTTTAAGTTAGAAAATATAAAATCAGTAATGTGTCCGTGTTATTTTTAGAAGATGAGTCGATTTATTTAGAAAATATTAACAAATAATATGTTTCAGCTGAAAAAGGTAATTAGATAGTTATTAATAATTATAATATAAAATATTATATATATATATATATAATAAATTTTAGTATTTTATCTGATGGCTTATATTCTACTGATTTGAAAGATCCAACGGTTGAGAATTGAGAGACCGAACTTTGGAGGACCAGACTACAAAAAATTTCAATGTTTCATATTTAATCTAATGTTAATATTCTTCTAAATTTTTTAATGTATCCATATATACCAACTAAAGAGGAAAGTACATATATCATCTTGAGGGCGGTGAGTTTAAGGGATCTATTTTTCTAATTTTATTAAATTTTTGAATTAATAAAATCAAACATTAGAAAAAGTCTCATTTACCTTTTAAATCTTTTCTAATGAAGTAAACTAAATATACAGTTTTAATATTCTTGTTTTTAAAATCTTTACTAATTGAGGAAAGTAAACATTAGAAGAAAAAAAAACTTCATTTGCCTTTTAAATCCTTGATAATGGAAGAAATTAAATATACAATTTTAATATTCTTATCTTTTAAATTTTTTACTAATGAAGGAAAGTAAATAAACAATTTAAAAATAATACTAATTTTTTGATTAAAAAATATATCAATTGCATTGTTAAATCTTTCTTAATAGAGAAAACTAAATATATAATTTTAATATTATTGTCTTTAAAATTCTGAACAGACTACAAAAATTTTCGGATCCGACTTCAAAACTTTAAATGTTTGGTCTTTAATATAATAGTATAGATTGATTATAAAACTTCACAACATATAACATATTTAAGGTTTTATCCAATAAACTAACTTTTGACAAAAAAAAGGTTTGTATCCATAGTTGTTAAGGGGAAAAAGATTTACGATCATGCTAATTTGCTCTTGTTCGACGTTAGAAAGTTAATCTCTAACGCTCATATATGAATGGAACAATAAAATTCAAAAAAATTACACATAGACGTCGGAAACACAGGATCTGGTCTCAAAAATTATATGCAAGTACACTACTGTAAACCTTTACTTCACCCGTTTCTCTCTCCTTTATTTGCATTTTAAAAATATATTTAAAATAATACAAAAGTAAGAAAAATAAATAAAATAATTTAATAGCCAATATTTAATGTATAAAATATATATAGTAAAAAAATGAATTTAGTTATTTTTTATATTATAAAAACTTTTAAAATTAAAAAAAAATGAGTAAAAAAATGAATGGGAGTGGGAGTAATTTTTTGCAAGCTATACCTAATTTAAGATCTAATTATTAGTAATAACTTAAAAATCATGAAACGGCATCATTTTCCATCTAAATAGTCACCGCATTTAATTACGGCAAGAGAGTTTCATAAACATGTGCACCGATGTAAATTCATGACTTCTCCTGGTGTATGCAGTACTGCTTTTATCTGAATTGAGCATGACATTTCATTCCGTACTCAGACTTTCTGTTCTTTAAAAAGTAAAATTTAAAGTATTTAATCTAATTTAAACAGTATGTTTACACGTGCCTCTGTTATATTTTGGTACAGAATTTTCAACTTTTTCTTGTTACAATCATTTTACTTGGTGGTAAGCCCATTTAACACCATCTCCGATCAATACTATTATATAAAGGAGAAGACGGGGACGGTGGGTGGCGCTCTAAGTTTTTAATGAAATTACTATCTTAACATACTTCTCTCCTAAACTTTTTTTTAGGTAGTATAATAGAAAATACAGGAACATTTTGGTAAATAAGAAGTTAATAAATTAGATCGGTCTTGCATAAGAAATTAAATATTAGTACAAAAAACTAGAAAAAATCTCAATTCCCTTTTAAATATTTACTAATGTAGAAAACTAAATATATAATTTCAATATTCTTGCATCAATACTATTATATAAAGGAGAAGACGGGGACGGTGAGGTGGCGCTCTAAGATCGCTTCGTTCTATTTTTCTAATTTTCTCAATTTTTTGAATTAATAATATTAAAAATTCGAAAAAATCTCAATTACCTTTTTAATACTTACTAATAAAGGAAACATATAATATTTTTGCATTTAAAATCCCTACTAATGGAGAAAGTAAATATACAATAGATCTTTACTAATGGAGGAAACTAAATATCACTAATGGAAGAAACTAAATATTCAATTATAATATTTTTGCCGTCAAAATATCTAAATTAGAAAAAAAGTGTATTACCTTACATTATTTTGAACTTTCCTCTATTATTATCTAAATATTCTCATAATATGTTTTTAATGAAATTACTATCTTAACATACTTCTCTCCTAAACTTTTTTTAGGTAGTATAATAGAAAATACAGGAACGTTTTGGTAAATAAGAAGTTAATAAATTAGATCGGTCTTGCATAAGAAATTAAATATTAATACAAAAAACTAGAAAAAATCTCAATTCCCTTTTAAATATTTACTAATGTAGAAAACTAAATATATAATTTCAATATTCTTGCATTTAAAATCTCTACTAATAGAGGAAAGTAAATATAATATTCTTGCATTTAAAATCTCTACTAATAAAGAAAATAAATATAAAATAGATCTTTATTGATGGAGGAAACTAAATATCACTAATGTAGGAAACTAAATATTCGATTATAATATTCTTACATTCAAAATATCCAAATTATAAAAAAAAAAAGTGTATTACCTTACATTATTTTAAACTTGCCTCTATTATTATCTAAATATTCTCATAATATTTCTTTTCAAATGAAATAGAAAATACAGGATCGTTTTGGTAAATAAGAAGTTAATAAATTAAATCGGTATTGCATAAGAAATTAAATATTAATACCAAAAACTAGAAAAAATCTCAATTGTCTTTTAAATATTTACTAATGGAGAAAACTAAATATATAATTTCAATATTCTTGCATTTAAAATCTCTACTAATAGAGGAAAGTAAATATAATATTCTTGCATTTAAAATCTCTACTAATAAAGAAAGTAAATATAAAATAGATCTTTACTGATGGAGGAAACTAAATATCACTAATGTAGAAAACTAAATATTCGATTATAATATTCTTACCTTCAAAATATCCAAATTAAAAAAAAAAGTGTAGGAAAATTCAAAGATAAAAATTGTATATTAAGAAATTTATAGTGTATGTATTTCGAAAATATCATGTTAAGATTTATTCGACTGAAGAATTTATTTAGTGTGTGCATTTTTAACAAAATTCAATAAGTCGGTGCATCTATAACAAAAGTTATAACAAAAGTCATACAAGGATAAGAAAAATTGAGAAGAGGTCATTAATTTTTTTTTAAAGGAAGAGGTTGTTGTTGTTATTTGTTTTGACAAAAAGATATCATTATTAATAAAAAAATCTCCCAGCAACAAAAAAGTTGTTTGCTCATATTTTTTGATTTTTTTTTACAGAGAGTAGATTTGGAGGTAGTGGAGATTTTGTTTTAATAGCTCTGAAGGTATAATTGTAATTTTTGATTGAACGATCTAGAACTTTATATATATATATATATATATATATATATATATATATATATATATATATATATATATATATATATATATATATATATATAATTCAAAACAAAACTTAATTTTATATTAAAAATATAATTTTATTTAAAAACGTATTTTGTAGAATATTTTTTGAGAAAATTTAGAGATATTATTATAAAGCCGCTGCGAAGCGCGACTTAGTAAACTAGTTATGAGTAATCGTAACTAAAATACTACGTGACATGTCTTAAATAAATTATGACTTAATTGTAAGAATATGATCTGAGTTATAATTTTTTTGCACGAAAATGACCAACCTATAATAATAGGCACCCGCATGGCTCAAGTTTAATTTTTTTTTAACACATAATTGCATTCCGTTAGTTCTCTCTAACGGACGTTAATATTTCAGGGTATTTTTGGAAAACAGTGTTGCCCATGAAACTTACATCAGAAAAGGTGGTTTTTACATTCTTGAAGATAGTCCATAAAGATGCGGCCCATTCACCTCAACCTCTCATCCTCCACACTCTCCCCCGAAACCGTAGTCCTATAACTCGCATAAAACGTCCTATACCCTTCCTCATTAACAACTCTCCTAACACAATCCAACACACCCGAATACAGACTATTACTCAACTGCAATCTCTGCTTAACCATATCCATAGGCGTAAACACGGCATCACTAGCCACCGTTGCCACAACTCCAGCACGAGCCACCGCATTCCCATTCCCAGACCCCTCAACCACAAATCTCTCCTTACAATTCTCGTAAACCGAAAAGTAAATCGCGTGAGCCGGACCAGCACCAAGACCCATAGCAAAAATCCCTCTATACAAACCAAGACTTATGAATTTCCAGAAGTGAAGGCCGTCGTGAGAGGGCGGCGTAACGGTGATTGTGGGGTGGAATCCGGGGGGTTGAGGGACCGGTAATAAGTCTCTAGCGGTGGCTTTTGTTGTTGCCATTAGGGTTTGTGTATTGGGAGGGACAATTGGGGTTGTGTTGTTTTATTTAACAGGCTTTTAGATTCAGTTTAGGCTTTTAGATTCAGTTTGGTTGTGTGTATGTGTGTGTTTGAGGAACTGGATTCAGTTGAGACCGCTCATCACTACCTCGGCTTGGAAACTCAGTGATTAACTTACCTTTGCGGGGTTCAACATTATTTTCCAAAAATACCCCTGAAATATTAACGTCCGTCAGAGAGAATTAACGGAATGCAATCATGTGTTAAAAAAATTAAACTTGAGCCATGCGGGTGCCTATTATTATAGGTTGGCCATTTTCGTGCAAAAAAATTATAACTCAGGCCATGTTACTGTAATTAAGTCATAAATTATATATATAATTTGTAAAAATATTGGCATTCCAACGGGTCATAACCCTTAACAAAAAAATTAGCCAACCTCTTCATATTGACTCTATTTGACCAACCTCTAGGACCTGTAGAAAAATTTTACGTTATTTATTATCATACTGAAATAATAAATTCTATTTATAACAACTTGAAATAATTATAACATACTATTTTTAAAATATAGTAGATCAGTATAACCAACCCCATCGAAAGAAAACACGTTCAACAAATTTTACATAATCAGTATCTTATATCATTTTAGCGGGAGAATTTCGTATAACAGTGTTTTAGAGGTTGTTTGCCGGAATAAAGATCTGGGGTGATATTTTGTGGCGGAGGAAGGTTGTTGTGGGTGGTGGCTGAGCTCGTATGATGACTCCTCAGTAATTGAATAGAGAATGAGTTCTTTCTCTTACGCTTGCCGAGTGTCAATTATCGTATCATACAAGGTGCCTATGTACCCCTTTATACAGAGATCAAGTCTCATGTAGTTCTTGGGAAACAAGTCATCGAATATGGCTAGGGTTTTCTCTAGCCCACTCAGCCCAAAGCCCATTAATAGTCAGGATTATCCATCTACGTCACGTCCGGTCACACACGTTATCCTATAATCTCGTGGCATCTCCGCGTTTCTTCCCGTAATTATAGGAATGTCCCGTGTCAACAAAGAAACATCCATTCCATAAAAGGAATTTCCATATTTGAGATTCACCCATGGTGCGATCTGGTCAGGCTCGCACCACATAATTTAATTATAAACATATAAATCATTTAACTTACCTCAACACAGGGTGACCTTTTCGCATCCAAGTGGTGCGAGCTCACCGGCGTTTATCGAGAGACAAGGAATCATGGTAAGAGCCCATAATTATGACGCGAGCTCATCATGGTTCAAGTTCATCATGATGCGAGCTCGTCATGGTGCAAGCTCATCCTGGTACGAGCTCATCATGGTGCGAACTCACTGCTTCCACAATGAGAGGAGCCCAACAACCCTAGCTCATTAAATCAATCACAATTTAATCATTGTTCGAACTGAGTTCTTTTAGGCCATGCCCTTTATAATCTTTCAGCCTAAACCACATTTGGACCTGCTTAGGGCCCATATCAAAATCGAGTATAACAACTACCCCCAAAATTCCTTAGTGACTTCAATGAGGAATTTTAATTTTCTTTTGATAACGCGGTGCGAACCTCCTGCCCGCTTCACACGCCATCGTCAAGCTTGTGTCCATTCATAATCGATGACAACTTTTCATGGGGATACGTGTCGTCCATTCAAATGCTGACACGTGTCTCCCTTATTCTCTCCCCCCTATAAATACTCCAAAATTTCTTTCCTTAAATTCATTCATTCAAAAACATTGTCGAAACTCTGTCCATTTTGCTCAAGGATCTACCACGGCGAGGATTATTATCACCACTCGGAACTATCATCAACAAACTTCATCAACTCCACCAAATTCTTCAAGTTCATCCTCCAATTCTTCACAAAGTAAGCACTTTGATCTTTAAAATGCATTTTTATACATGTTTTAATGCTTTCGTTGCACATTCATATGTATATGCCCTTCGAGCCAAACCATCTCAAACAGAGTTCTCATCCAACACGAACAAGAACTATGTTCGATATGAACAGAATAGCCATTATGATATAAATTTTTCAACCCTAGCTTGACCTATCTTTTGTGCGATGCGAGGACACTTTATTATTTTCTTTTAGGGGCACACGCTAATTTTAACCATCTTTTTCATATGTCGAGTGCGACCCCATCCATCACTGTCGGTTCTTTTGGTAGCACGCTGAGCCCGACTCGTTCTTCAGCCACTCCATCTCCCTTGAATCAATATCCTCCTGAACTCAGAGGTTCAAAGGAATTTCAACGCGAGCTGACATCTATTTCGGGTCGCCTAAGTGAAAGGCATATGTATAGGCCTATTTGTAAACATTGAGGATACAACTCGGTTTAAACAAGTTTTTAATAAGTAAATAATAATTCAGTGTCACAGGAATCTCAGAAGGTTATATTAGTCAAAAGAATGAAGATTAAAGTCATCCTACAGACTTGAAGTGATTCTACATTGAAAGAAGTTCAATTTATTGATCAAGCCTCAGTGAAGTATTCAAGGAAGTGGATTTATTAAATTGACAGAGATTTCAGAAGTGTGACAACAAAGGTACAGATTACAGTGGTTGACGAAAGTCAAAAGCAGCATATGGACCACAGCTTAAAGTCAGAAGTATGAAGAACAGACATTGCAGTTAGTCACTTATGAACCGGACAGTACATTAAGTGTCAACTTCATTCAATGGAAATTCTTCATCAAATTCAAGTGGTTCAAGGATTGTTTATGCTATCAAGAAAGGATATAAATTCTCTCTTAAATTAGTTATTAATTTATTGAATAAATTAATTCATCAGAATTAATTTATTAAATAAGTTAATTAATTAATTTATTGATTAATTTAATTCATCGGAATTAATTTAAAAGTAGAATTAGAATTAAAGCTAGAATGACTATGAAAAATGAACTGGAATGACTATCAAGGATAGCCATCCCGATAGTCATGCCATGTCATTTTTTCATAGAAATGAACTGGAATGAATATCAAGGAAAGGTTAAATGCTATTATCCTCGTTTTCTATCACTTGTTATTAATTCCTTACTTTCTGATGAACATAAAGAAATTTTCAGAAATGGTCGCTTTTTTATTTCTACGACCACTGACAGAAAGTTCTTTCAAAGGTTACAAACAACCTTCAAGTATGGCAATGTTCCAGTACTCATATCCTCTTTCATGACAAACTTCATTAATCTTCCATCCTTTGAACCACCTGTTCCTGAGCAACGGATAGTCACATCAGCTGGAACTTCAGAAGTCATTCCACTTCAGGTAGTTATTCCTAACTTTGGTTCATCTTCTGGCACTGTTGCTGAAACCCAAGGGGTTAATAGGGCTGACCAAGAGTTTGTAGAACCACAAACTCTATCCCCGGTCATAGAGCCAAACACAGAGTCAACTCCTTTAACCAATCAGCCTGAACCCAGTTTTCATGTCAAAGTAGGAGTAGTAGTGATGAAGATAATGTGAGTGATCCCACAGCTCTATCTCCACCTCCAAAGAAGAGAAGAACATATATGGAGATATCTGTAAGCCCGTCTGTATCCTCTCAACAGGATATGGATTTAGAAATGGCCATTCAACAGTCTCTGGAGACACCCTTTCAACAGGGTGAATCTATTGAAATTCGCCAAAGGGCCATGGCAACTTGTATTGAGTCAAACACACTCCCATTACTCACAATGGGAGAAGACATACTATTAGATGACACTCGGGACACTTTGCAAGGAGAGCACATAGGATATGATATAGTGCCTACCATTGTTATGGTAGAAGTGCCTTCACAGGCATCAGAGGGAAAATCTGATTCTTTGCCATCAATAATAAAATCATTTTCTCCCTACCCAAAGGGAACATCTCTGGCCCCCCAAAGGGATTTTCGACTCGCAGTTTTTACTGGAAAAAGTGGAAGGCAACCTGGTGAATCTAACACTGAAGCAATTCAGTTTTCAAATCAAAGTGATTTGTTAGATTTCACTAGGGACTGGGAATTGCGAACTCCCATTGCACCACCACTGACCTCTCTAGAAGGGGCTAAGGTGATTTTTCATGCAGGTACATCATTAGAAAATCTTAATAGATAGCTAGTGGTTAGAAATCAGAATCAAACACAGAGTGAAACATAAGCAGGTGAGCTGAGTGAAACACCACTGAGAGAAATTGAGGTGAGTGCACACACTGACACAAACATTGCTTCGTTGTTAGCTCAGATATTGTTGTTCTACATAAACAACTCCAAGAAACCCAGATTGAGAAATATATTCTAAAAGCACAAGTGGTTGAACGGTCTTCTTCTTCCATCTTTGTAACAAATCAGCCGGGTACCATTAAAGATGATATTGAAGGCCTGAAGATGAATCTCCTACCAAAAATGAACTCCATACAACAATCTCAAGTACTAGTGGATTTGGACATCTTTGGACTCACAGATTCAAATGCTTCAATAGCAGAGAGTGTCAAGCAGATTGCTTCTATTTCTACCCAAGTGGACTACATTCAGCAAACAATTGATGAAAATCAGTGGTTTAAGGATCATAAGTTTGCAAGGATTGAAGGAGGAATGGAACATCTCAATCAAGGTATGAAGTATATGTATTTTATGATCAAGAATTCACATCAACCCACAGCTGAACAGAAGACATTCTTTGAGGGTGATGATGATGATGATGATGATGATGAGGATGGTGATGGCAATGATGAAGGAGGAAATGGAGGAGAGAGAAGGAGTAGGAAGGAGGATGATCCTAAAGCTGATAAAGTTAAATCTTTAGAGGATTCCTCAACTATGGGGGAGAATAAGGAGAAGGAGAAGGAAGGAGATAAGAAAGGAGATGAACAAGGAGCTTCTGGATCTGGAACTCAAAAGGACAAAGGGAAGGAAAAGCTACTTCAAGATGATTTCTACTACCAAGATGTACATGGTGATGAAGATCTTAAATTTGATGTTGAAGACATCTTTGGTTAGGAGGAAGTTGAGAAGGAAGCTGACTTTGATGAATGGGATGATCAAGATGATCTGTTCAATTCTGATCCTGCCTTTGAGGAAGAACTGAAGAAGCAACAAGAAGATATAAGGAGGAAGAAAGATGAGAATGCAAAGGTCTCTCAGATTATTTCTGAAAAGCAAAAATTTCAAAAAGCTGAGCATGAAGAGAAACAACGCCTTCATAGCTTGGAAGTCAAAGACCGGAAGCTGGACATCAGATTGAAGAAGGGTGAGAAATGGAATAGAGCAAAAGAAATGTTTGCACTCCCACAAAAAGGATCAAACAATGATCGGGTGTTTATTAACCTTCTTAAAAGATTCATGAATGTCAATCCAGATAATTCAGTATACATGAAGGCCTTACAAGAAAAAATCTTAAGGATTACTGCTGAATTTGACAGAGTTGCAAATGAAATGATCATCTATGTATCTTGTCAAAGCATAGGAACTATCACTGTTTTGCAAGTAGATCATTGTCAGAGCTTTGGGTTCTCATGATCAGAGTAAAAGGAACTTCTTATTTGAATGTACTGCTGCATGAGCAACTCAAAGAGTTTGCTATAAGGGTCAGTCCTCAGGTTATTAGTGTTCCATTTGAAGTCAAGTTTTAAAAAGGAAGAGCACTTCAAACCTGTTGAGTGGATCCTGTTTCATTGAAGATCTACCCTGCAATGCATCTGATCTAGCTGAAAAATATGCTAAGAACTACTGGATTTGCTTCAGAAGAAAAGACAGAAGTTGATGACATTATTCAAGACTATTGCATTGCCAACATAAAAAGGTATTATCAGTTGAAGAATAGATTTAAGAAAGTCACAACTCTACCAGTCAGACCAAAAAATCTCACATCTGAAAGTGATCGTGTCCCGGATAACGACTTGATAGATGCTTTGGAAGAAGGAGAAATGAGTGATCAAGAAGAGTGATCAATAGCTCAATTTTTAATGTAATATGTATAGAGCTTAGGTAAATCAAGACAAGATCAATGTATACATATGTTCAGTCTAGAGGAACATCTATCTTGTATTTATCTTTAATGTTTGAATCTGGAAAATGTTTAATGAAATCCAGAACTTTGTTTTATTATTTACTTGGCTCTTAAAGTCTTATTTTTACTTGTTTATTTAGTTGAGTTATCCTCTAGGTATTTGGTTGTTATTCTCTAACAAACAAATAGGGGGAGATCGAAAGGCATATATATAGGCCTATTTGTAAACATTGAGGATACAACTCAGCTTAAACAAGTTTGTAATAAGTAAATAATAATTCAGTGTCAGAGGAATCTCAGAAGGTTATATCAGTCAAAAGAATGAAGATTAAAGTCATCCTACAGACTTGAAGTGATTCTACATTGAAAGAAGTTCAATTTATTGATCAAGCCTCAGTGAAGTATTCAAGGAAGTGGATTTATTAAATTGACAGAGATTTCAGAAGTGTGACAGCAAGGGTACAGATTACAGTGGTTGACCAAAGTCAAAAGCAGCTAATGGACCACAACTTAAAGTTAGAAGTATGAAGAACAAATATTGCAGTTAGTCACTTATGAACCGGACAGTACATCAAGTGTCAACTTCATTCATTGGAAATTCTTCATCAAATTCAAGTGGTTCAAGGATTGTTTATGCTATCAAGAAAGGATATAAATTCACTCTTAAATTAGTTATTAATTTATTGAATAAATTAATTCATCAGAATTAATTTATTAAATAAGTTAATTAATTAATTTATTAAATAAGTTAATTCATCAGAATTAATTTAAAAGTAGAATTAGAATTAAAGCTAGAATGACTATGAAAAATGACCTGGAATGACTATCAAGGATAATCATCCCGATAGTCATGTCAGGTCATTTTTTCATAGAAATGAACTGGAATGACTATCAAGGATAGTCATCCTAGTTCAGTTGTTAGTCATTCTAATTTAATTCAAATATTATGATAGTCATTATAAGCCAAAATGATAGTCATTCCAGGCTTAAAATGATAGTCATTCCAAGCCTTTTTGGATAGTCATTCCAAAAGAAAAGAAACGTGCAGATTGAAAAGAAAGAGAGATATATCTAAAGCATTCAAGACAATGTCATCAGATAGACAGAACTTTACATCTTTTGAAGAACACTGCCTTAAACTCTCATCAACTGTCTGTATTCAATTCTTCATCAGTAAATCATTTCTAGAATCAAGTGTTATATCCAAGCCACTAGAAATCATTTACTTGTACTGTTTTGACTATCTAGCGGATCTTTATTCCTAGAAATGATCTCGAACTATAATTTATCGTTCTATCTTTTTATTATAAAAATAGATAAGTTCATGTCGAATTTATTCTAAATTTGTTTTAATTAGTTTGAGATTCAATCTTGTAATCAGTATAATATTTGTAACACCTTTCAAGTTTAATATAAGTTATATTTAACTTGAATTTTGTTTCATTTAAATTCCGTAATTATTTGTTCTTAAAATTGTATTATCAGAAAAAGAACAAATTCGAGAGAAGAATCTGTACTCGTGGAGAGACAAAAAGACAGGACCAAGTGTCTCTATCTCATTTCGTATTGAGGAGTTGTTCAATCGTTTTGTGAGAACCTTAGCAAAGAAGAAGTTCATACTCGTTTGGCCCAACTCCTACAAGAAAGAGAGGGGAAGCTTCGCCTCGCACCATCCTCTACAAATAATCATGTAAACATTTCCGACTCAGAGTCCACAAATAGCTCATTAGGGAGTGCCTTTTATGAAAAGTGTAAGGGAAAAGAGCGAGCTCGATCTGTAACCCCCTAGGATGAGTTCGAACAAGAAGAAGATGAACTTAACTCGCAATGGTCTTATGACAGCCCTGTTAGCGAGGAGATAACAGATGTCTAAAAAGAGATAGACTTCTGCAGCTACACCTATATCCCAGAGTCTTCCCCTGTTCCTTACAACCTTATCCAACAACCCGAGCTCGAAGGAGAAGTGTTTTTGAAAAAACGCATAATTCAAGATGGTGATGAGAGCTCTTCTTCTGCTCAAGAGGGTGGAAAAATCTTAGCTTGCCGAGATTTATCCACTTCTTTAACAGAAGATACCCTGCGCGACCTCGTAGATCAATTCAGGCCAAAGGGTCGCATAATCCTCCCCGCACCGCATATGACGTGTTATCGACTCAACCACCTAGAAAATGGAGGCCGAGTGCCTCGTATGGTTCTTTCATCTTTTCTGCTGAAATTGAGTATTAGTGCACCCCTTCATCCTTTTATTCGAGAAATTCTGGAATACTATGGGCTCGCACCGCTCCAAATCAACCCAAATGGCTATAGGGCCGCCATTGCTTTATACATTCTTTATAAAAATCAAGGGTATCATACTCTCACCGCCAGACAACTAGGATGTTTTTTGAATTTGAAACATTCAGACGATTTTGGCTATTTCTACCTCTCCGTGTGGCCATATTACAATAAGAAGAAACTGCTTTATGGAGGGCCAAGTAATTCGGGCAGATGGAAAAGTCCTTACCTTTATATTTATGAAGTTCCCCGAGTTCAAACTCACTTTTATTATGACCCTGATAAATAATTTTTTTAGCTCGCACTGCCCTTTCCACTTCGCACCTTACTTCTTGCTTCATACCACTTACATTTGCGTAATGTTCTTATTTGAACAGAGCCTCCTTTAAGAACTCCTTTAAAAGGCCAAGAAAAGATTAATGCTGATAATCTTTTAACCATTCTTATCGTGGAAAGAAATATTAGAAAACTAATAACTATTGCAAACCTCGTTGAGTACAGCTTCATAAAAGAAGGAACTAGATTAACTCCTAGCAAAATATCTAAAAGGAGAAAGAAAGGTAGGTTCGTGTTGACAGATCGCACCGTGGTTTTTACCCTTCTAATTTTGCCTTGTACCTTTTTTAGCACATGTCATTTAATATTGTTAATCTATCTAACTCTTCTGCCTTTGTTTTATTTTAGAAATGACTATTTCCCCTCCTCCATTTCTGCTCGAACAGGAAACAACAACTCGAACTGCTCCTAGATCCAGTCAGGCCGCCTCCCACGCCGGTGGCTCGCGTACAGGTGGTCCTCGAACTGAGAAAATCCAAAATGAGTTCCAAACCACCCTTACTGATCATCTGAAGACAGGTGGAGTCTCCCCTCCCAGAAAAAGATCAAGGAACACCAATGAAGGCCTTATTGATACCGACCCCTCCAAGCAATCTCGCAAAGAATTGCCTCCTCCAACCCCTAAAGAAAATGTGGTGGCACTGAGCCGGCTCGCAAGCCCCCATATTTCTGTGAGTGATCTGAGGGCATGGACTACGGGCTCGTTTGAGGCCAACAATGATGCTCTCACAAAGGCTGCAGCTGAAGTTTTCATAAGACAAATTAACAGGCACAAGAGGAGCTTCGCAATATGGGTCAGGCTACCGCTCGTCTTGACAAAGATAACAAAACTTTGAAAGGCAAACTAGACGAAGCGAGGAGAGCCAATGTGAAGTTGGTCGAGGACTCTAAACAAGAAATCCTTAATGCGACCACAAATCTGGAAAAAGAACTGCGCGAGTCCAGAGCACTTGTGACTAAGATGAAGGAAGAGCACTCTTCTGCCATAGTTGAAGCAACCCGGGAAAACAAAGCTTTGAAAACTCAAGTTTCTGAGCTCGAAGCAAAAGTCACAACTCTAGAAGCGAGCCGGGATGAAGATGTCAAGAATACTAGGGCTCTGGGCTCCAAAAACTTCATGAAGGGCTTCATGTCAAAGATCCCTGACTTTGACTAGAGTCCTTTGGGTACTTCTACAGTAGGCTATGCTGACAAACTTTGAAAGGAGATGAAGTAGGAAGCTTTAGCTGCATAAGAGGATCGGCTCGCAAAGGAGGCCCAGCTCGCAGAAGAGGAGCGACTCACACAGAGAGCCAGTGATGAGACTCCTCAAACTTAAGCTTATTTAGCTATTTTCTTTGGGGACGCGATCACCCCGTTTGCCTTACAATCTGTAAAACTTGATGGCCATGGGCATGTTAAACATTTGTATCTTTTTGGAAACTTTTAAATTTTATATTTAAGTACTTTTCATGTGTTTGCACTTCTATCCTTTATGTCTTTCTATAATTGTTACTTTAAATGAGCTTGACCCTCACAGGGTCCGCCTCGAACGGGTTCACCTCGCACAAGCTCGCCTCGTACGAGGCTCCTCCTCGCACGAGGTTCCACCTCGGGTGAAGCTTTGCTTTGTCTTGTGCGAGCTCGAATCACACACGTTTTATCTTAAACTTGAACGGGCTCGAACCTCTCGGGGCCTTCTCGCACGAGTTCGAACCTTGTGTGGTCGCCTCGTATGGGCTCGAGACTCATGTGAAGCTCAGCCTCTCGCAAGGCTACTTATATTTGTGTCTATATAAAAATATTTCCCAACATGTATGAGCTCGTTTTTAAAGAGGTGATCTTCTTGTGAAGCTTGCCTCGCATGGAGATCTACCTCGAACAATATTCTTCCTCGCACAAAGTTCCAACTCGCACGAGATTCCACCTCGCATGGGGTTCCACCTCATGCGAATTTCGACCTAGCACTTGTGTGACCTCGTATCTTCATCTCATACGAGGCTTCGCCCTCGCAAGGAGCTCCAAATTTGTCTTTGAAATGGGCCGAGGCCCAAATAAATATATGCCTCGCACGTTACTATTTTCTAAGAATATACACAAGTGCATTCTCCTCGCATGTTCGTGCTGATTTTTTTCTTAGAACAATCTATGCTGGTATAAAAAGAATAAAAGAATAATTTTCACTCATGCATGATCAATGAAAAAATTTAAAATAAGCAACTTTGACTTTGATAAAATTTCATCTTTGATACATAATAAGATAGAACATACTTAGTACGTCATATGTCAAAGGGAGGTGTCTATATTACACTACTACCCCCCGAGACTTAGGATAAATATAGATGAATACTAAGTCTTTAATATAAATTACTGATAGTACTTTCTCAAATGCTCAACATTCCTGGCCCTTGGTATAAGCTTTCCCCGCATATCATTAAGATGGTAGGTTCCTTCCCAGAGAACTGATTTAATCTGATATGGACCTTCCCAATTTGTTCCAAATACTCCATGGTTAACCACCTTAGTATTAGGCATCACCCGGTGAAGAACAAGATCCCCTACACGGAAAGGTCGAGCTCTCACCTTGCGATTGTAATACCTAGCAGTCCTCTGGTGGTATGCCAATAACCTTGCTCTGTGGATCATAATGATCTCTTCTAAATGATCCAGCTCCCACCTCCACCGGAACCATAGCCTCACATCCATACACCAAAGAGAAGGGTGTTTCTCCAGTTGTGGTTCGGGGAGTGGTGTTGTAAGACCGTAAGACCTGTGGAAGCTCCTCTGGCCAATTTCCCTTAGCATCCTCCAGCTCGGCCTTTAGTGTATGTTTGATTATCTTGTTGATTGCCTCAGTCTGGCCACTGGTCTGTGGATGGCAAACAACACTAAAACTCTTCAGAATCCCCAACCGGTCACAAAATTCTCTCATCTCCTTGTTGCCTAACTGCTTACCATTATCTGAGATCAACTTGTAGGGTATGCCAAATCGACAAACAATAGCCCGATACACAAGATCAATAAGTTACTTTGCCGTTATTGTGGCTAAGGGCTCAGCCTCTTCCTATTTAGTGAAATAATCCACCGCAACCACATCATACTTCACACTGCCTTTGGCTTTAGGCAATTCCATAATCAAATCTATCCCCCACATGGCAAAGGGCCAGGGGCTCATGAGTGAAGTTAGTGATGCGACCGGGCTGTTATAGAAATTCGTATACCTTTGGTACTTGTCACAAGCTCTAGCAAACTCAAAATCATCTTTTTTAAGGGTTGACCAGTAATACCCTTGACGGGGTATCTTTTTAGCCACTGAACTACCCCCCGAGTGATTACCACAAATACCTTCATGAATCCCCCTTAGTATATAGTTGCATTCTGCTCCATCAATACATTTGAGTAGGGGCACATTGAAGCCTCGCTTATATAAGCCCCCGTCATATATTGCATACCTGGCAGCCATATATCGCACTCGTCGTGCTTCATTCTTATCACCTGGTAAAGCGCCATTTTTTATGTAAGCCAAAAGGGGAGACATCCATGCTGCTCTTTCTTCCACCACCATAAGTTCTTCCTCTGGAACGCTAGGCCTCCTATATATATCCAAGGGTGTTGACCCTAACAGAGTGGTTTCACGATGCGAACCGAACTTGGCAAGTTCGTATGCCGTCTCGTTTTGGCTCCGATGGATGAGCTCTAGGTTGACCTCGTTAAATAGTCTGATCATCCCTTCTGCACAACGCAAATGCAACTCCGTTCTTGGCCCCCGTGTTTGATACCCTCCATTTTTCTGGTATACCACTATCATGGAATCACTGAAAGCATTAAGGTTTTCTACCTTTAGTTCTAACGCTAACTTGAATCCATTAATCAAAGCCTCATACTCAGCATCATTATTTGTTGCGTGAAAGGTGAAGTGGACAGCCCTCTTCACCCTACACCTTTCTGGGCTCACCAACTCGAATCCAGCTCCAGCTCCGTCTTTGTTAGACGCCCCATCAACATACAAGCTCCACCAAGGGGCACTATTTTGATTCTCCTCTGCTAGTATTTCTGGATAAATTTATAACGCCTTAGGGTCCTCTTCTATTTGGGGTGAGAATTCCAACACAAAGTCTGCTAGTGCTTGTCCTTTAATCGCAACCCGAGGCTTATTGTAACACCCCAGTCCCACATCGAGGAAATTTGGGACTTCTGTTCAGTTTATAAGGCAAAGTACTACTACTAATTAGCACCAAAAAAATCATGATATTTTGGGGGCCTGTGGTGGGCTAGTCGTTACCCAAGTTGGCTACGTTTGGGCCAGTAGGCTTCGGCTTATTCGGACTCGGAATCGGGATTTGATCCGATTTTTCGAAAAAGACTCGGGATTTGACCCGGGTTGTCACATATGGTATCAAAGCCTCGACAAGCTTTCGAGAGTCGGCTCTGATACCATATGTGACAACCCGGGTCAAATCCCGAGCGTTTTTCGAAAATCGGGTCAAGTCCCGATTTCGAGTCCGAATAAGCCGAAGCCTACTGGCCTAAACACAGCCAACTTGGGTAATGACTAGCCCACCACAGGCCCCCAAAAGATCATGATTTGTTGGTGCTAATTAGTAGTAGTACTTTGCCTTATAAACTGAACAGAAGTCCCAAATCTCCTCGATGTGGGACTAGGGTTTTACA
Organism: Heracleum sosnowskyi; assembly: GCA_030848705.1. Lineage (NCBI taxonomy): Eukaryota > Viridiplantae > Streptophyta > Magnoliopsida > Apiales > Apiaceae > Heracleum > Heracleum sosnowskyi. The sequence continues at coordinate 94,463,532 of CM061241.1, forward strand.
AACTCCCCCACTTAAACTCCTGACGTCCTCGTCAGGACTGAACGGATATCTCATAGGTTCCAAGATCGTTCCTCTCTAGCCATTGTGGGATAATACCGGCTGGCTTCGTGTCCCCACCTCCGGACCTCTATCCATTGTGGGATAATACCACCAGCCTTCGTGTCCCCACCTCCGGCAACTTGCCTCGACAAGCTTTCGAGAGTCGGCTCTGATACCATATGTGACAACCCGGGTCAAATCCCGAGCCTTTTTCGAAAATCGGTTCAAGTCCCGATTCCGAGTCCGAATAAGCCGAAGCCTACTGGCCTAAACGCAGCCAACTTGGGTAACGACTAGCCCACCACAGGCCCCCAAAAGATCATGATTTGTTGGTGCTTATTGGTAGTAGTACTTTGCCTTATAAACTGAACAGAAGTCCCAAATCTCCTCGATGTGGGACTGGGGTGTTACACTTATACTCCACATTGAACTGACCTAGCTCGACGACCCATTTCAACATCCTTCTTGAAGTCTCTGGCTTATGCAACACTTGTATAAGTGGATATGTTGTTCTCACCTCAAATTTATGAGCCTGGAAGTAAGGACGAAGCTTCCTTGAAGCGAGGATTAGAGCATACACCAGTTTTTCCATGTTCAAGTATCGAGTTTCTGCACCCACCAGCCTTTTGCTCAAATAATATACCGGGAGCTGAGCTTCACCTTCCTCTCGAATTAGCACCGCACTCACCGCATATTCGGATACAGCTAAATAAATCACAAGTACCTCCCCCTTGCTTTGGATTAGACAATAAAGGTGGTGTGCTCAAATGTTTCTTGATAATCTGAAAGTCCTCCTCACACTCTTATGTCCATTGAAAATTCTTGCCCACATTTTTAATGGCCTTAAAGAACGCTTGGCATTTGTCAGAAGATCTGGAGACAAATCTGTTTAACGCTACAATTCGCCCTGTGAGACTTTGCACGTCTTTCACCCCCGAGGTGATCTCATCTCCAATAGAGCCTTGATTTTGGTCGGGTTAGCCTCGATTCGCCGATGGTTGACAATGAACCCCAGAAATTTTCCTGACTTCACCCCAAACACGCATTTTTGGGGATTAAGCTTCATTCTGTAGACACACAAGATAGTGAACATGCCAAATGACGGATGTGGTATGTGGCCTCTTTTGATTTTACAAGCATGTCATCAACATATACCTCCATTGTTTTCCCTATATGATCTTTGAACATTTTATTCACCAATCTCTGGTACGTTGCTCCTGCATTTGATTAACTTGAAGGGCATCCCAATATAACAGTATATGCCTCGATTAATGATCGAACGAGGTGTGTTCTTGATCTGGCCCGTACATAAGAATTTGATTATAGCATGAATAGGCATCCATGAAGCTTAATAACGCATGCCCAGTAGTGGCATCTCTGAGCTGATCGATACGAGGGAGAGGGAAACTATCATTTAGACATGCCTTGTTCAAGTCGTTGAAGTCGACACAAGTTCTCCATTTCCCATTTGGCTTTTTTACTAGCACGGGATTAGCTAGCCAGGTCGGGTAAAATGACTCCTTAATGAGCCCGACTTCCATCAACCTATCAACTTCTTCCCTAAGGGCCTCCACCCTTTCTCCACTGACAGGTCTCCTCTTCTGCCTTATTCCCTTCTTAATTGGATCTAGGTTCAACCTGCGACACATTACTTCTGGATCAATTTCTATCATGTCGGCGTGAGACCATGCGAACACATCCAAATTTTCCTTAAGGAACGAGATGAGATTGTCTATTATATTAGGGCCGAGATTTGCCCCAATCTTCAAGACTTTAGACGGGTCATTTGGATCCACCAAGATAGAAATGATATCTTCGAATGTTCCAACTCCATCCGGCAAGGGAATCATTCTTGGGTCCAAATCAACATCGAAATTCCTATTCGTGCTAGGCTCCCCTGTTTTAGTGACAATAAGATTATCCCCATTGTTATCGAACATCTCCGGCGCTTCCTGTGGTATGTTCCCTTCTAATGTTATAGCGACTTCTCGGGACATTCCAATTGGCAGGTTTATTAGAACTGAAGTCTCTTTCCTCACCCACTTGCCTTTATTCAACCTAGCAGTTACTTGCTCTGAGCTCTCTTCATCATCGCTTGCCTCCTCCAATATACCCACATGTAACATCATTATGGGTCGAGAGGATTCCATCATTAGGGCCCCGGTCCGGGGTTCCACCTCAATCCCCATACTTTCAAAGTAGTCATCCGGGAGTTCCTCTATATAGATATCATGTTACAGACATCTTGCATGGGAGTATCCACACGCTTCTTTTTCTTCTCTTCACCTTCTTCCATGAACTTTTGTTCCCCAAGGTCTGTCACTTCTCTTAGAACATCCGTCTTTTCCGCCCATTTCATTGCTTGGTTATAGCATATCCTTGAGTCATACTGGCATCCCTTCACATGTCCGACGCCTGTGGGAGTTGGAAATTTCATGGTTAAGTGATAAATAGAGGTGACTACCTTCATCTATTTAAGGATTGGTCTTCCGATAATAGCATTATAAACACATGGTTCATCCACAACAGTAAAAGTGACAATTTGTGTGGCCACGTGGAGGTTGTCCCCTAAACTGACCGGGAGATGGAATGTGCCCTTGATTCCTACTGAAGCCCCTGTGAACCCGTAAAACTGATTTCCGCTTGAGACCAACTCTCTGTCTAGTAATCCAAGCCTTTTGTAAGTGTCGTAGGTCAAGATATTTACGACGTTCCCGTTGTCTACCAATACCCGATACACATTAGTTGACCAAATCTTCATCCTTACTACAAGAGCATCGGCATGTGGGTGATGTGCCCATTTAGCATCTTCTTCGCTAAACATGATTTCATCTCTTTCTTTCTTGAACAGATGAGGGGGCCTTTGTTCAAGATGATGAACGTTGGTTAGAGGACGATCATTTGCCTCTCGGGCATATCTTTCCATGGCCTTCTTGTTATCTCCCCACACGTGAGATCCTCCAATAATAACATGAATACTATTAGCCCTAGCAGTCCTCTCCGTTGTTATTCCCAGACAATGAATCAAGATTTTAGAAGGGGGGGTTGAATACAATCTTTAAAAATTCTTTAGTTCTTGACAGTGGTAATATGAAAGTAAATTCAAGAACAGAAAAACAAACAAGATAAGATATCACGAGAATTAAAAATTGAGGTGGATTGATTTATCCACCTGAGAGATTTTATTTAGAAGAAATCTCCGTGATGTTTATGAATAAACACACAGCTGCATACACACTATTCTAGCTTCGGCAATTTACAAAGGATATTGCTTTGAGCTCTCTAAATTGCCTAACTGATTTCTCTTGTTCTAGAATAATGCTACACTTGGTTATATATCCCAAGTTTACAAGATATTTTGAACAGTTAATAAAACAAAAAGTAAATCTGTTCAAGATCCTTGTTTCTCCATTCTGAGTAGTGATCCATGTGTTGGTAGCTTGCCCTTCTTGGCTGATTGTCTTTTATAGAAATCCTACTTTTTGATCAGACAAAACAGAATGCTTATTCTTCTCGTGAGTTTCCAAAAATACTGGTTTCCATGCTCTGTGAATTCTATCAACCCATGTGCACTGTCTGAACTGTCCCTTTCACAAAGTACAGTGTGTATCCGTAGAAGCCATTTGAGTTGTATCTGTTGAGAGTATCTTGATCACATCCGTAGACAGCTAGTACTGCTATCAGTACACAGTACATTGTCCAGATCCGTAGAAGGCTAATGTTGTTATCTGTAGACAGTCAATTTCACTTATGCAAAAATTACAAGGCATAGACTATTTACAATTAGCCTCCCTATTCTACATATACATTAATAGTCAACATGACTTATTCAGCCTAAAAACTAATACTTCAACTTCAACATCAGGATTACAAATCAGGAATACACATCAGGACTGCACATCAGGATTGTACATCAGGATTGCATATCAGGATTTCATCAGGATTGTTCCTTAGGATTGCATATCAGAATTGAATCTCAGGATTGTACATCAGGATTACACAAGCATGTTACATTGAGTCTTATCCGTAGATAAGCTACCCTTCTACGGATACTACAAAAGCATGTTATCCGTTGATGGCTACATTTTACTTATACAATTTTCACTAAGTTAATCTAGTTATCATCAAGAAACAACATAGTTCCTAACATTCGTGTCGTCATCCTTTGCTAACGGAGGTGGAGGGGGCACCTGGTGACACTCAACCTTATGTTTCCGTACTTCCTTCACAACCCATTCAGTTAGCTTCCCCTGCCGAATTAAAGTTTTGATTTCATCCTTCAACTGTCGGTAATCTGTCGTGTGATGCCCCGTGGATTCATAGTAAGCACAGTATCTAGAGGTGCCCCTCTTGTTATATTCTGTCAAAGGAGTAGCTTTCTTGAATACCCTTTTCTCAGCATAAGTGGCATAGATATGGTCGATGGAGGCAACCAAGGGGGTATGATTCTGCCATTTGCTTGTATAAGGTCTCTCAGACTCTTTATTGGCAGTTTCTCTTGCCTTGTTAAACTTCTTTGGACCGGGGCTTCTTTTAAAAATCTTTCTCCTCTCTTCTGGACTAAAAGATCTCTCTCTCTCTCTCTCTCTCTCTCTCTCTCTCTCTCTCTCTCTCTCTCTCTCTCTCTCTCTCTCTCTCTCTCTCTCTCTCTCTCTCTCTCTCTCTCTCTCTTCTCCATTCTTCGGCCACTGCTTCTTAGACCCCTCATGGATTTCTCCACCTGCTTGTGAGGCTCCGCCTGTTCATAAAATTTGGCCAAAGTTTTTGGTTCCTTAGCTTGTAGGGTTTTCCAGAATTTAGAGCCTTCTCTTAACCCAGCAATCAAAAAGTTCTTCTGTTGCCCCCCGAACTCTGGGGACTTCCGCATTAAATCGCATGAAATATTCTTGCAGGGACTCTCCCTCTCCCTACTTAATATTGGCAAGAGTAGCCACCGGGGGGGCATAATGAAGGGTGGACTGAAACTGCCTTACAAACAGATCTCCTAACTGCCTCCACGTGCTAATACTAGCTGGTCCTAGCTTAGAAAATCATTGTTGTGCATTTCCCCTTAATGAGGCGGCAAAGAGCCGACAACGACTTAGATCAGGAACATGATAGACCTCCATCTCGGTGTTGAAACGGGCCAGATACTCAGCAGGATCTGCATCCCCGTTAAAGGCAAGTTCGAGGTTGCTCCTGAACACCGGGGGTAGAGGAGACATCCTTATCGCAGGAGTGAAAGGAGATGGGGTCGTAGCGGGGGTGTACAAACAGGCGCCTTAAGTCGCCAATCCTCAGGTCTCCAATTCTCTCATTGGGCCTTTCATCATTGTGGTTGCTCGAACGGTGAGAGGGAGTCCTCTCCCTTCGTTCCCTTCAATGAGTTCGAGGTGGAGTCCTCTCCCTTCGTTCCCTTCAATGAGTTCGAGGTGGAGTCCTCTCCCTTCGTTCGGTTCGAGGTGGAGTCCTCTCCCTTTGGTCGGTTCGAGGTAGAGTCCTCTTCCTTAGGTCGGTTCGAGGTGGAGTTCTCTCCCTTTGGTCAGTTCGAGGTGGAGTCATCTCCCTTCGATCGGTTCGAGGTGGAGTCCTTTCTAGCGCCTCCTTTCGTGCCTTGGAGTTTTCCAACCTAATCCTTAGATCGTGTTCGGTTAGCTTTTTACCAAACCGATCTAAAACACTAGTGGATCTTGCCTCGGAAGAAGCTGGCTCGTGCCGCGACCCACTCAGAGCCTGGATGCCTCTCTACGTCTGGTTTGGAGATATCTCATCCATCTCGAGGGGACACAGTTCCCTGCAACTCATCGGCTGCCTTGTCGAATTCATTTATGAGTTTATTAGAGGATTGAGTTTTTTCTGTTGCTGAGAGATCTCGAGCCTTCGAGCCTTCCTCTTTGCATTCTTAATTGAGTTCTGTTCGACTTTAGCCATCCGAACATTCATAGCCTCGAACTGGTGCCCGATACCCTCGAGATAATCCAGGATCTTCTGGCCATCAAGCGTAACTGGGGCGACACGAGGTGTTACGGGGGTGGTCTTACTTGGCCCTCCATCTACGTGGAGTGGTGGATCCTTGTTTGCTCCTTGTGGTGTGGCATCCTTCTTGTGTTCAACCTCGTTGTCATAATTCTTGTTGTTTTTTAACATCTTTCTCCGTAAGATGTGAAAGAGTAGAAATTGCCCCTCCTTCTAGCGCCAATTGTTATAGGGAGAATTTCGTATAACAGTGTTTTGGAGGTTGTTTGTCGGAATAACGATCCGGGGTGATGTTTTGTGGCGGGGGAAGGTTGTTGTGGGTGGTGGCTGAGCTCGTATGATGACTCCTCAGTAATTGAATAGATAATGGGTTCTTTCTCTTACTCTTGTTGAGTGTCAATTGTCGTATCATACAAGGTGCCTACGTACCCTTTTATATAGGGATCACGTAGTTCTTGGGGAACAAGTCATCGAATAGGGCTAGGGTTTTCTCTAGCCCACTCAGCCCAAAGCCCATTAATAGTCAGGATTATCCATCAACGTCACGTCCGGTCACACACGTTATTCTATAATCTCGCGACATCTCCGCGTTTCTTCCCGTAATTATAGGAACGTCCCGTGTCAACCAAGAAACATCCATTCCATAAAAGGAATTTCCATATTTGAGATTCACTCATGGTGCGAGCTGGTCAAGCTCGCACCACACAATTTAATTATAAACATGTAAATAATTTAACTTACCTCAACACAGGGTGACCTTTTCGCATCCAAGCGGTGCGAGCTTACCGGCGTTTATCGAGAGACAAGAAATCATGGTAAGAGCCCATAATCATGACGCGAGCTCATCATGGTTCGAGCTCACTGCTTCCACAATGAGAGGAGCCCAACAACCCTAGCTCATTAAATCAATCTCAATTTAATCGTCGTTCGAACTGAGTTTTTTTAGCCCATAACCTTTACAATCTTTCAGTTCAAACCACATTTAGACCTGCTTAGGGCCCATATCAAAATCGAGTATAACATTAGCCAATCATTTTATTTGACTCTATTGAAGATGCTCTATCACCGTCTTCTTATGCGAAAATCAGACACTGCGTTATTACTTGAAAGAATTAAGAGTTTTGCATGTAAACATGTTAAATAATGCTACGTTTGTTCGGTAAAGGAAACAAACAAGAAATGAAACAAAAGGTTATAAACATTTTGCTTTCAAAAAAATATAGACGGAACAAAACAGGTTAACAAATTTTTTGTAATGAAATTCGAGAAAGAACAACTAGAGAAGAGAACCAAATATAAATCTAAAATTAAAATGGTCCAAAGGAAATGAAAACTTAAATAAATAAAGGGGAATGCACTCGTGATTGTTTCTTTTTTCATTTGTTAATCACCCTAACCAAATACCCATTTATATATAATAGATTAATAGTGTAGACTATTCTCTCAAAATTCTTGCTGTCTCTGCAACAAATCTAGAAAATTCTTTAAAAATTTGATATTTCTTCTCCGCAGGATGTAAATACTTACTTATATATACCCATCATTTTATTTCAATTTTTGTATTATATATTAATAATACAATAAAAATTTAAGTGGACGGTAAACTAAAGGAGAGTTTTTAAGAACATACAATTTTATATTCTCAATAGCTATGTGCCAAAAGCTAATTAATTTATTAATTTTAGAGTAATATTCGGGGGTTTGTTGGGATTTCTATGTAGGCTTAAAAACTTTATACAAAAGACATGCAGAAAATAAAAAGAAACGGAGAAATAAGAGATAAGTACTTGCTATATTTGGATGACATGTAAAAGAGGTTTAAAAAAGAATAAAATCATACAGTGAAATAGTGATTGGTGAAATAGTGACTGCATCGTCATAAATCATACTAATGTCTATGTGCGGGTTAGCAGCGGCTGAACCACATGGGGAGGCTAGGGGTGTTTGAGATCCTTCTAATTTTCGAAAAGATGATATAATTTTTTTTGTACATCTACAAAATTAGTATATATTGATGAATTTTTTGCCTCCTCAGCACCCTGTCAAGGAATGGAAGTGAGAAAAATATGTAAAATCTTACAATTTTGTTATCATTCATTACTAGCTCAACGACAGTTAATTAAAAAATAAATGTGTACTTTTAAATTTTGTACATTTTTTTGTTATTGTACATTATTTATGTTAAAAATTCGAGCTCCCAGTGATTTTCAGTCCTAGTTCCAATTAGGGTTAGTAGAATAGAAGTCGAATACAGTGTTAGTAGGAGTAATATTGATGTGTTAGTAATAACATGAGAAGACAGACAATGACATGACTTAATTACTTTACGTAATAAGATGATAATCACTCTGAAGTTCGGAAATTAATCGACAACCTAATTGTGTCTAAAAATTAAAGGAGAGCGCCTCCATATGAAGCGTAACTATACAGTATATCAAAAGCTTTTATATGATGGCAAGAATCATCTTCTCACATCATTTCATTGAAACTACTATCTATTTTGTACACGGAAAATGGGAGACTATTTATTGATCACTACATGCTTGTGAATCTTAGCTCCACGATCAAATTTGACCATGAATTTTTTTATTAAAAAAAAAAGAAAAAATCCCAGGGAAACATAATTTTTAGGAGGATAAGATGATTTATGAAGTACTAACTTTATATTCATGCAATGCGTGATCTGTTTTATAAATTATTTATATAAATTTTATTTTTCTTAACTCTTTTTATTTTTTCCCTAAAATATCAATCTAATTTAATTTCAATTAGTTTTATACTCGTGCAATGCATGAGCTTTCTTATAAATTATTTATATAAATATCATTTTAAAATTTTACTTTTCTTAACTTTTTCTATTTTTTTTCCTAAAATGTCAATCTAATTTAATTTCAATTTTATAAATAATAATTATTAAAGTAGATATAGTTTGTTTACTAATATTACGTTGATTTTTTGACAACCAAATCATATTAATTTCATCTAGAAGTAATATTAATATTTGTAGTGGTGAGGAATCAATCTTTGGTACACTTAATAATATTACTTTTAAATTTATTCTTTTACCCCTGATAACCATATATCATTTTAATTCTTTTAGGTAATTATATATAGGATATAATTCCTCCTAAACTTTTTGGATTGTAATAAAAAGGGCATATTATATGGTAGAAAAGGTTATAAAGGAAAAAATAATTTAATATTTAGGTTTCAAATTAAAATTTGAAACCATAAAAAGACTATTTGTGATCTTCGTTCGAAATTTGGAATTTGATTAAAAATTAACAATATTGTATTTTTGCTAGAATGAAATGGGATGAAATTCTAGAAATGGAACGAAACCCTACTTAATCATTGAAAAACGAAACGAACGCAAAAAAGTGAAAATCATTAATTTATCAATCTTTAAATTGAACTATGTAATTTCAAATATAGAAAAGGTTAATTATATAATATTATCCCGCTTAACGTTAGAAGATTTTGAAAAAGATGTTAACTTAACAAAAAAACAGTTATTTTGACGAAGTTAAATGATTTTTAAAACGAAGAAGTCAATACAAACTAGCAAAGTCAAGTCCAAAGTTGTGGTTTAGTTCTAAGTTCAACGAAATGAACATCATTAATGTTATGATAGATCATATACGGTGGTTATGTGTAAGGGCTAAAGGGCTTAAATTAATGAATCGAGTCAAGTCGAGTTTTTATTTATGCAATTTGAGTTCGAATTTTTTCTCAATGAGTTGAGCTAATTTTGATTATCTTATCGATTCATTTCTATTATTCGAATTCGAGCTCGTTTAAAATGAGTTAATTATCTAGTATTCTAGTTGGTCATTAAAGTGGACATAAAGTATGAAACTAGTCACCAAACTGAAAATAGTCTCAAATAGACCAGTAAAGTCGGTTACGAGTACACTTCATTAAATAACTCATTTTTAGACAAAAAATAACGATATATTAAAAAGCATTTGATGTGACATATATATGGTAGGTTAACATATCCATTTTAGACCATGAAATCGAACAAATCAATATTAAATATTAGTAGTTTCCGTTAAGAAATAAGTAAGTTATATAACAAATGTACCCATAGTTGACTTTAGTGACCCGCTTAAGACAGTTTTCAGCTTAGTAATCAATTTGATACTTTTAAGTGCATTTTACTGACCAACTTGATAATTAATCCGTTAAAAAATAAGCCGAGTTCGAGTTGTTCAATTAAAATTTATTTGTTTTCCCACTTTAGGCTTATTCTTTCCGATGTCTAGTTTATGTTCAGTTTTGTGGATAACGGAAAATGATACAAATAGTACTTGGGGTGTTTGGATGCATCATGTGTTTCGGATTTGGGAATGAGAATGAAGAATATCGGAATGGGGGTTAATGGAAATGAGAATGAAATGGAAACCCAAAGAGCATGATGAGTTTGATTTATCCATCTAAAGGGATTGGGGTTCCTATTCCACTCAACTAAATTGTTAATCCAAACACTATCACTTGGGTTTAAGGTTTTGATTCCCGTTAATCGGGCTCATTAACCATGAACCAAACGCCCCCTTATATATGAATTTTTAAAATTTAGGATTTCAATTATTTATGATGATTGAGTTGAAACATTTACTTACGCCATTATAACATGAACCCGCTCGATATGAAGGGGGGAAAAAGATGGAACCAGAAAATAATTGTTTGAAAATTATATATACTAGCCTATGACCCGTGCAAGGCATGAGTTTAAAAAATAATAAACTAAAAAATTTAATGTGAACGGAAAATGTTAAAATAAAAATAAAAATTAATATGATAAATTATAAAATGAGAAACTTAAATATTAATTGGGACATAAAAAAATATAAAAAATTACATATGGGGCTGAGAAAGATAAATGAGGTATTAATAATATTAATAATAAGGACAAATAGAAAATCTAACATGTTTTAATTAAAAAAAGTAATTTTCCGTGATATTTTTAGAAGTGTTTTAATTATATTAATTGTATTTATTAAAAAATACGTTGACATATTAAAATAAGTAAATTTTTTTAATTAGGACAAATAGAAAAGCTAACATGTTTTAATTAAAAAAAAGTAACTGCCCGTAATATTTTTAGATGTGTTTTAATTATATTAATTTCATTTGTTAAAAAAATACGTTCACTTGTTAAAATATGTAAGTTTTTTTTAAATAATTAAAAGTATTAAAATAGGTTTTAAAATATATAAGTATGGGTTGCACTTGATATTTTTGGAAAACGGATATTTTAGTGATAACAAATATAAAATGTAATATATTTTAATTTAAAGGTAATTGTCCGTGATATTTTTGGAAAAAAAGTAGATTTTGTTAGAAAAAAATGTTTTAACTATAAAAGGCATTCAACTAGTTACTATTTTTATATTATTTTATTATTTATTAAATAGAGTATTAAAATAGGTTTTAAAATAAATAAGTAATAATTTCATCTCATATTTTTGAAAAATAAAGATTTTAGTGATAATAAATATAAAAGATAATATATTTTAATTTAAAGATAATTGTCGTGATATTTTTGGAAAATGAGTATATTTTGTTTGAATTTTTTTTAATTATAAAAGGGAATCAGCTAGTTACTATTTTTATATTATTATATTATTTATTAAATAGAGTATTAAAATAGGTTTTAAAATAATTAAGTAAGGATTGCACCTTATATTTTTGGAAAATAGATATTTTAGTTATAACAAATATAAAAGGTAATATGTTTTAATTTAAAGATAATTGCCATGACATTTTTGAAAAATGAGTAGATTTTGTTGGAAAAAAATATATTTTAATTATAAAAGGCAATCATCTAGTTACTATATTTATATATTTTTATTATTTATTAAATAGAATAAAAGACCGAAAACCGATCGAAAACCGAAAACCAAAACTTTCAATGTTTCGGCTTTAATAATAGACTTAATTGCACTTTAGTGGCTCGAACTATAATTTTTTGGCAGAAAAATGGCCGAACTATTAATTTAACCACTTTAGTGGCCGAAAAATTTATTTTTTAACACTTTATTGCATTCCGTCATGTCAGTTGGACGGCGTTACAGTGTGAAAGGGGTATTTTCATCAGTTTACTTTTCAACGGTTATGTATACATACAGCTGCCTATATATAACTTCATTAGTAATTTATTCCCACAATCATACAAATAAGACAGATTTTATAAGACAGGTTTTATAAGACAGATATATACCTTCATGTACATGTCTTTGCTATAGCGAGAGTGAACATGTAATTCCCAAGGTTCATTTCTAATTGCTATGCAAGCTACAACATGGTAGCAGGGAATGCCAATTAATTCCCATTTTCGACAGGTACAAGTTCTTTTTAAGAGGTCCACAACCAATTCAAAGCCACCATCTGTACAGGTTACACTATAGCTAGTGCCTCCATTCCATATGACAGAACAATTACCAGCATGTTGTATTGCCCTAGACATGAATTTCAACTTTTATTTATTGTTGCACTATAAATAACAATAGACTATGGCATAAATTTACTAAGGCATAAACTTACTTGTCAAGCTTCTTTACTGCACTAGGGCAAATGTTGGATTCTCTTGCACTTAAATTGTCTCTCCTTACTTGAATTCTTTTCATGACTGATTTGTGTAGTTCTCTGAACATGGTGATGATTGGGAGATCCCTAAATTTCCTAATACTGCTATTAAAAACTTCACAGTGATTGTTAACAAACATATCACTGTGAACATTGGTTCTAAAAGAACATCTTGACCATTGCTCCCTCGGCTTAGCCATAATCCAATCATGACATTTTGAACCAATCTATATGAAGTAGTACATTATATAAGACCTGCTGTAAAGCAAATCAAAACATTAAAAAGGGTATAACAAGAATTACCTCCTTCATCCTCCTCATGTGCAAGTTAAATTCCCAGTATGTAGTACTTCTTGCTGCTTTCCACAGTAGATGTCTCAGTGCAATCCCTTTATAGTCCTTATTCATGTTTTGGTATAAATGCATAACACAAAATCTGTGTTCTGCATTAGGGACCACATGCTCTAAGGCATTAATCAAACCCTATCAAAGCAAGCAAGATATAGTTAATCCCAAAATGATAGAAACAAAAACAAGATATAGTAAAGAACATACCTTTTGCCTGTCACTTATGAAAGTCCAATCAGCATCTGTCTGAATTTGCAAGTCTTGAGCCAATAGTTGTAAGAACCAAGTCCATGATTCTGTGGTTTCAGACTCCACATAGGCCCAAGTAATAGGGTACATGCCATCATTGGCATCTACCCCAACTGCTGCCAACAGTTGGCCGCCAAAAGGTCCTTTGAGGTGGCAACCATCCAACCCCACCAGGTGTCTGCAAAACTGCACAAATGCCTTTTTTAAGGGCCCTAAGCACACATAGAGCCTCATAAATCTCCCTCTATCAGTTCCTGGTAATGGATCTTCAGTGAGAATCTTGACAGTGCTCTCAGGCAACACTCTCCTCACCTCATATGCATAATCCCATACTTGTCCATACTGTATCTCATGAGTACCATTTATATTAATGAGAGCCCTCCTCTTGGCTCTATAAACTGAATGTTTAGACACCTCACACTTGAAATCACTGAAGATTTTTTGATGAAAGGAATGAATTGGCCATCCTGGATTCATCCTTATTTCTTTTTCATAGTGTTCTGCAAGCCATCCTGAGTTAATTTGCTTCTGTTTGAATGTTGGCATACAAGTGTGTTGTTTGATGATGACTTTCATTTGGTAGGTGCTTGTTTTGTTGAATGGAGTGACATACAAACTCCATCTGCAAGGTTTCTGGCATACATACTTCACTTTTTCCCCATAATTTTTGACATTCTCAATAGGTCTTCTTTCAAAGATAGCATGATTCTTAACAGCCTTTCTAAACAATTTTGAACTCCTAAACAGCATCCCTAATTCAAAAACTGGCTTCTCCATATCTACTTCCTCATTGAACACTGGAAAGGCTCTTTCATCTTCATCACTAGAATTGGATGCCATCCTCTCTTCATCAGATGCAACATACACACTTTCTTCATCAGTTTCCACATTATCATTCAAAACCATATCATCTTCCTAATTATCGTAATTGCTTGATTTATGAACATTTTCATCAAATTACAGATCATCATCATTATCATCTTGATTGGACTCATCAGAATAAAAGCTATCATCATCACTGTCATCTTCCATTTCACCTTCTTCCTGACTATCATCTGGTTCAGAAAAATCTTTTTCAGTTCCATAAGTATTCCTTATTTCTTCTTCCAACTCAATCTCTTGTTGTGTGGAATCAGGAAAAGGGGTTTCCATGATTATTTCTTCAGGGGGAACCCTATCATCTACAATTGCCAATGGTGGGGTACTGATCACATAAATCTCAACATACTTCTTTTTGGGATTAATCAAGCCACACATTAACATTAATTCATCATCTGAATCTACCTGAAATACTTTTTCATCCGTGGTCCCGGGAAGTTTATACCATAAATCATAATGCCCCCCTTTTGCACCACATTGGATTAACATTGTGTTAATTTCCAACAAACTGATTTCATCAGAATCACACCAATCCACATACACAATTGAACCCCCAATATACTTCTTTATATTTTCCTCAAATTTGCCATCATAATACATTTTAATCGTAAATTGTTCTTCACCTAATATCAATTAAAAGCACTCAGAAAAATTATTCAAAAAATTGCACCCAGCAAGGATACTCATAAAAGACCATATTTTGCAGTACATACAATCGACTTTAAAGAAAATGACATATAAATACGATCCAGATGTATATAAGCAAAAATTATCTAAGAATATATACATACACATTTATAAGGATACTTCTACATCAAAAGCCCCAATTTTTTATCCAAAAATATGATCCATATGCATGTATGAGTGTACATACTGAGAGAGAAAGTACAGACTTACTTGCATATCCGAGACACTCGTACGGTTTATACTTGTCAATGTCTTCCTTTGATCTCAGTAGCCACGCTATTTCGTCCGATTTACTCCAATTAAATTAGGGTTTTACTGTGTCGATTGAGAGGGCGGGGAGAAATAGGGTTTAGTTTGGGGGGAAAGTGATAGATGGGGGGAGAAATGGAGGTGTCTATCAATAATTGAAGTGTTTTTATATTAAAAACTTATCAATTTACCTATATACCCCCGATGATATTTTACAAAGGCTGAGAACTCAAACGCCGTGTAAACTGACATGACGGAATGCAATAAAGTGTTAAAAAATAAATTGTTCGGCCACTAAAGTGGTTAAATTAATAGTTCGGCCATTTTTCTGCCAAAAAATTATAGTTCGAGCCACTAAAGTGCAATTAAGTCTTAATAATATAGTATAGATTAATTTTCAATATTAATATATTAATAATATATTAATTTTATAAATTATAAAATTAATATATTATTAATAATATTAATTAATAATATTAATATATTAATATTAAATATATTAATTAATAATATGATAAATTATAAAATGATAAACTTAAATATTAATTGGAACATAGGAAAAAAAATACAAATGGGGATGAGGAAAATAAACAGGGCATTATTAAAATAATTTTATTATTTATAATAATAATAATAATAATAATAATAATAATAATAATAATAATAATAATGACAAATTGAAAAACTAATATGTTTTAATTGAAAAAAGTTATTGCCCCGTGATATTTTTGGGAAAAAGAGATTTTTGTGAGAACAAATATAAAAGTAATAAGGACAAATAGAAAAGTTAACATGTTTTAATTAAAAAAAAAATAAATGCTCGTAATATTTTTGGAAAATAGAGATTTTAGTGAGAACAAAAAGTGATTGCCCGTGATATTTTTGGAAAAGAGATATTTTATTGAGAACAAATATAAAAGTAATAAGGACAAGTAGAAAAGGTTAACATGTTTTAATTAAAAAAAAATTAATTGTCTGTGATATTTTTGGAAAAGAGACATTTTAGTGAGAATAAATATAAAAGATAATAAGTTTTAATTTAAAGGTAATTACCCGTGATATTTTTGAAAAATGAGTAGATTTTGTTAGAAAAAAAAATGTTTTAATTATAAAAGGCAATTATGTAGTTACTATTTTTATATTATTTTATTATTTATTAAATTGAATAAATGACCGAAAACCAACCGAAAACCAAAACCTTCAATGTTTCGGTTTTAATAATATAGTATAGATAGATGCACAAATCATTAATGTTGTCTAATCATTCTTACATCGATAAAAAAAATCTTGTGCCTTTTATCATATAGATATTAGTTGAATATTACGAAATCTAATCAAATTTACAAGTATTTGATTCATGAAAACGGTACGCAATATTAAAAATTTACGATAAATTATAAATGTTATCATCTAATGTATTTTTTAATTATAAAATTATTTCGATATATGAACAAATTCAGCGAAAAATTATTTAATTAATATATGAACAAGTCTCAAAACCTGACAAGGGTACGTTCGTCATTCAAAGTAGTTATATTATTCGCCAACAAAATTTCTTACTACTCTGCACAACTCACACTTATTCTCATCTTACACTATCAAACTTACGATTACACAAACCTCATGTTAATAAATCGACTTCATCGCAAAACAATTATTGACGTTTCTATGCAGGCTCGTACCGAGTTGTTACGCTAGTTTAGTAGTAATATATACAAGCCTATAACTCGTGCGGTGCACGGATGAATTTTAGTATTTTTAATTTATTATTTTATATGATTTATTATTATTTTTTATCTTATTTTATTATCATTTATTTGTATTTTGATCTTAAAATTTTTTTAATATGTTGTCGACGGAATAATATATTGAACTTTTGAATGTAGCTTAGAAAAATAGATGATATAAATATTTAATAATAATAATATGTTGTTGACGGGATTCGAATATTGAACCCGTGAGAGTATTTTAGATACCAAGAAAATAATATTCTTTTAATATTACATCAAACGGTTCTCATTTATCTATATTTATATCTAACAGTTATTATTTAGAGAACCAAACTAGCAACCAACCAAATAGATGGTAGTTTTGCTTATAATAGTATTTTTTTATATGATTTTTTAGTATTTTTTATCTGATTTTACTAGCATTTATTTGTATTTTGATCTTATACTTTTTTAATATGTTGTTGACGGGATTCGAACCTTGAACCCGTTGGAGGCATTTTAGATATCAAAAAAAGAATATTATTTTAATATTACATCCAACGGTTCTCATTTACCTATATTTACATCTAACAGTTATTATTTAGAGAACCAAACTAAATAACCAAACTACCAACCAAATAGAAGGTGATTTGCTTATAATCAATACCATTATATAATAGACGAAACATTAAAAGTTTGGTTAGTCGGTATGGGTACGTTGTGATTTTACTTAATTGTCCTTAACTGTATTTCGTGTTTTTTACTTAATTAACCTTACTTATTTATATAAATATATTATTAAATAATAATATTACCTATTTATAATCAATTAACTTTTTTTTACCTAAAATACATTATTTTTTCTAACAATTCCCCTTCAAACATGGCAAATACCCTTTTTAACTAAAACATGTTAGTTTTTCTATTTTTTCTTACTAAAACCCCTCATTTTCCAAAAATATCACGGACAAACCTTTAGTTATTTATTTTAATTAAACCTATAATTTTATAATTATTTTTTAAAAGTTTACCTATTTTAACATGTATACTTATTTTTTCTTAACAAATGCAATCACTAAGAATATTAAAATATAAATAATTAAATACCTATTTATAACCAATTACTCTAAAACATATTATAGATTTTTTTAACAAAATCTCTTCTTTTCTAAATATATCACGGGAAATTGTCTTTTTCAATTTACTTTTTCTATTTTTCTCACTAAGATTCATTTTTTTTCCAAAAATATCATAGGAAACCCTTTACTCTTTTTTTTGAAGAACAGTGGAATTAATTCATTAATGAAAAGCCATACGGAATCTACAAAGATAGTCGAGTCGAACAAACATAAAATAGAAACAATCGTCTATCCTCCTGAAGAGATATTAAAACGAATTTAAATACTTTTAATTATTAAATTTTAAAATCTCATTTTCCAAAAATATCACGGGCATTTACCTTTTTAAACTAAATATATGTTACATTTTTTATTTTTTCTTACTAAAACCCCTCATTTTCCAAAATTTTAACGGGCAAACCCCTAATTATTTATTTTAAAATCTGTTTTAAATGTTTTTTAATTAATTAAAATTATTTAGCTATTTTAACATGACTACTTATTTTTTAACAAATACAATTAATAAAATATTAAAAATATAATAATAAAATAACAATTAATAATTAATTAAAATTGTTTAGTTATTTTTTCTTATTATTCTTTTTATTACTTTATAAAATTCGAATCTGACTTGTTTAGCTTAATGAACATCTCTTTTTTACAAACTCGAGCATTATTTTTTACCGAATCTGAATCGAGTTGAACGTTCAACTCGATTCATTTACGGCTCTAGTTATGTGCTTACGGGATTCAGGCTACAAAGTATGTATACATGTGTGTATAAGTGCGTGTTATCCGTGGTCCGCAGCTATCTATACTGAAAGCAACTGTTCACAAGTCACAGACTCATTTATCCACCTATCCCTCTATTTATCAGCACTTAAAACTAAGAACTACCCCCTCTCTCCCCCCTCTCTCTCTCTTCTGGGTGTTTTCTGATACAGTCTGTCCCTCGGTAAGAACCTTTTCTCCATTTTCCCAAGTCACTGTTCTACCATCTTTTTATCCATCTTTGCTTCAAGAACACAAACATATTCTTACATGCATTTATACTAAATCTATTAAGTGTTTGTATTTGTGTGTGTGCTTGATCTTTTTAGTGTAATAAATAGCTTCATCAACTTCCAATCTTTAGTAATCCTTTTATCATGATTCATCTTCTTCTTCTTGTTGTCATATTTTTTTTCCTCAATTGCATGCATTTGTCAGGATCTTGGTTCAACTTTTTTTTACTATTTCTAGCTAGTTTTACTGATGATATATCATGATTAGTGCGTTTTTGGTCTTTGGCTGCCTTTTTTACTTGCTATATTTCCTCAAGATCTGACGTGGGTTTTCTTTGTTTTCTTGCTCTCTTAAACTGCAAGATCTCCCTCTAATTCCATATATAGAATATATATGTATCTATTTTCTATATTCTTGAATATAATTTTCTTTAGGCCAAGTGCAAATATTGGAAATATTGAATTCTGATGATCAGGAAAGTGATTAAGCATCAAAAGCTTCTTCCTAGTTAGCAATGTTGTTATATTAGTATTTCAACACTTAAAACATGTTTGTCATGTGCAAATTAATATCATAATGCCTGCATCTACTTATATTTTATAATTCTAGTTGTCTTTTAAGCATACCTTTTAGATTCATCATGACTTTTCTATTGGTTTATCTTTTATAAATCATGTACACACATGTATAGATCAAGTAGTGCTGGCTCTGTTTACATGATGATCTGATTATTTGTGTGTGTTTTTCCTGCAGGTTCCAATTTAATGTTGATCTGCCACAATAAACAAGGCAGCTTATTTAAGTATGCATATTAAGTATGGTTTTAAATGCTAATGATTTATTGGAATGGAAAGATTTTCCAAAAGGACTTAGAGTCCTGCTTCTTGAACAAGAGAGTGATTCTGCTGCAGAAACAAGATCAAAGCTTGAGGAGATGGATTATATTGGTCAGATTTCAAAAAGATCCCCTTTCTTTCCTTAATATTTACAAGAAAATTTTATTCTGAACAAACAAAACTTTGGTCCCTGTCATTTTCAATCTAGTCTAGCTAATATAAAACTCATCTTGGTACTGAAAGTAGAATCTTTAAGTTATCCCACTGGGCTATAGAAGTTATCTTTTTTGTATATTCCTTAAAGTATTTGGCTTTATTTTTATGATATACCAGTATGCTACCCAAAACTGATTGGGACATTTTTCTCTACTGTTATGCATCTATATTCTTGAAATATTGAAAAAAATCATTTTAGTACAGCTGTGAAGATTTCATGTTACTTAAAGTTTGATATGCCATTTTAGTTGAACTTGATGCTCCCCACCGCCCAACTAATCCCTCTGTTCCATAATTAGAGCCCAGATAGTGTCTTTGTTAAGTTACCAACAGTCCTAAACCTTAAGGTGTTAGCGGAGTGACTTAGTAGGATATACCTTTGACACTCCTTACTCTTTTTTTTTGAGAAAATTGAAAGATAGGGGTTCTAACTCGAGAACATGCCAAGTTACCAGTTTTTCTATAGGGCCAGAACCAACCTTAAGCTGTTATTAGTGGCTTGATTGGATCATATATCTTTAACAATTTTGCCTATGATTTTGAACTACACAGTCTTTATCGGCAAATGACCTTTTTTTAGTGATGTTCATGGTTCAACCGTTTAGATGGATCTTGTTTTTATTAAGAAAATATTATATTGAGGAAAAAATTATGTAAACAATCTATAAGGGACAAATTTTTCTGAAGTATACATAGATATTATGCTTCACATGTGGCTGCAACTTGTAATAATGTCAATATATAAATATAGTGGTTAGATATATAAATCTCCTTACGTTCAAAATTACCATTTCCCTTGTCAGCTACTCAGCTTCATCTTCTTGTGTTATGATCCGTGCATTATTTGCGACCATTGTCCAGTTATCTAGTTAAGTAGGATTTATTTAGGTTTGCCCTGTCTTTATGTGCATTCAGTGTGTCATGACTTATATGTTAATCTGTCTAACATTAGTATAGATTTATTTATATTACTTGTTAATTTTACTTGTACCTACATTCATTGATTGATAATTTACCTTATTCTTTTCCTTGATAGTTTCTGTATTCTACAACGAAACTGAAGCTTTATCTGCCATTTCAAACAGTGCTGGGGGATTCCATGTTGCTATTGTAGAGGTAATTTATACCGGAAGCAAGCTATACTACAAAGTTTTAATGCAGTCAAGTACTATATGTAATCAAGAATACTTTTTTTTTTGTAAAACAGTTATTCCCCTATAACTGGAGAAGCATATCATATTATCTTATTTGTGCAAAACATCAGATCAATTTTCCATACCATTCTCTAATCTAGTTGGACTGCACAAGTAATTTTCTATATTCATTTCCCATAGCACCGCAGAGTTACTTTTTAAAACGTCCAATCATGCAGGTGAGCACCGATAACAGTGATGGTAGATTCAAGTTTCTTGAAAATGCAAAGGATTTGCCTACAATAAGTAAGTTCACATGTGGCTTTTTTCCTGATACTATTACGGTTCTTTATATTTTGTTTAAGATTATATACTATCTTAGGTTAGTCGAACTTTGTTATGTTTCCAAAGGCTTGGCTAAGAGTGCTTTCTTTGACTACCTATCCTGAGAATTTCCTCACTTACTTCGCAATAAGAAAGAGAAGAGAATTTCCTCTCTTCATATCTCCTATAATGGAATAACATCAAAAGGAAATGTCATTTCATTTTACACAGTAGAGCATGTTTATATTGCCTAGATATGTCAAATAACAGGTTCTAATATGATTCAGTAACGTTTTGGTTACAGTGACTTCGGACATGCACTGCCTGAGTACCTCGATGAAGTGCATAGCGGTGAGTTCATGTTGCACAGATATATTCATATGTATTCATTACTGAAGACGGTCAATGCAGAATACTTGTTATATTTTATGTTGAATGCAAGTGATCTGCGTGTTTGTCATTTTGATCATTATCAAACTATACTGTTACCGATTAACTTGACATAAATATGAGTTCTTTATCCATTAATGTTTTACTTCTTTCTTGCTAATTGATATAGCTTGGTGCTGTTGAGTTCTTAAGGAAACCACTCTCGGAGGAGAAAATAAAAAATATATGGCAGCATGTACTTCACAAGGTTTGGTTTCCTATCCTCCTTATCTTTTTCACTTACTGTTTTTTTAGAATCACTTTAGCAGTTGTAGAAAGTGTTTTGACAACATCTTCCCTGGCAGGCATTTAATGCTGGAGGAAAGGATAGCTCTGAATCAGTGAAGCCTTTAAGAGAATATGTGACCCCTTTACCACAGCTCTGTTTAGCGAATGGAGAATCAAACCAACTCTCTGTCAAAACAGAATACGAGAATCAGAATCAGGAGCTATCAGCAGGAAGTGATAAGTATCCGGCTCCTTCAACCCCACAAATAAAGAGAGGAGAAAGGTTACTAGATGATGGGGATTGCCAAGATCAAGCTAACATTATAGCGGATAAAGATAGCATGGAGCCAGATGTGGAATCTAAATCTGTCGAAAATACTTTTGGTGATACAGTAGCTAAAACTACTTTTGGTAATATAGTAGCTGAAAGTACCGTTCAGGCGAGCCCTCCTAAAGAATCACGGGATGGTGATATCGGGCCTGAGGATCAAATAGCTAATGATTCTAAGGATAAGAGTAACGAGTCCTCTCTCTGCTCTGACAAAGGCACTCCCACGAACACCAGCATTGACGCTAAGACTAATAGTAAAGCATCTCGGCTTCGTAATATATGTGGGTTCAAAGCTAGTCGGAAAAAGGCGAAGGTAAGCTGGTGCATGGTAATGAAAGTATCAGGTCACCTTTAATTACTAGTTACATTCCATAATTTTATTAAGTAATAAATGTTAAAGACGACTATCCAAATCTACAGTGAAGTATTTTAAATCAGTAAGGGATATGACACTCTAGCTTATGTAGGATTTTTATTAATAAGACGCTTGGAAGGCTGCAGTAATTTTTCTGTGTGTAGACATGTAGTACATATATTAAGGCTGCACTCTTATGACTGATAAGAGTGAAAAGCACATACAAGTTAGAATCCTAATAACTGTGATATAGGCTTGAGTATTAGTTTAATAAAGTAATTAGAATTTATGTTTTTGCTGGAAGCAATCTTTGACAAACTTGTTCATAAGCCTGCAACTTCTTCTTGATATGAAATCACGCAGAGTTCTGGTCAAAAGTACAGATCAAAGTCAACATGTTCTCATCGTTATAAACCAACTTAGTAAGTGACTACTTTCATCTCTTTTGGGTTTCAGGTAGACTGGACGTCTGAGCTGCACAAAAAGTTTGTGCAAGCCGTAGAGAAACTTGGGGTAGATCAGGCAATCCCTTCAAAAATATTAGAGGTGATGAAAGTGGAGGGTTTAACTAGACATAATGTAGCGAGTCATCTCCAGGTTAGTGGATTCTGTGTTTGAAGCTCCAGAAGTCTCCCGTTTTGATCAAGTCGTTTAGGCAAATAAGTTTACCATAACAAGTTAAAGCTAACAGAGGCATTCTTAGTCATCCATCTGCTTCATTTAAATAAGCAATTTTCAATCTTTATTCTTAGAATGCAAAGACTACTAGCTAAATGTATCCTAAACAATTAGTACTCTTATAGTCTCATTTTCATTACTTTTTATTAATGATTATTGTCACATATCGTAGACAGATTACTACCTTAATCTCCGAAAATTAATATCAACTTTGTATATTCATTTTCATGTTCTAGTTCTGTTCTATAAAATCATTTTCTTATCAAAACTGAATGTAATCATATTAGAGAACCATTTTTTTGGATTCTTATGTACATGATCAATCCTAATATATGGAAAAGAGATATTATGGCTTCCAATTAAAGTAGTGGACTGGGGACGAGTGCCTTGGCTCTTGAAAATAGATGTTGTCACTGATATCACTGATAATTAAATGTTACTTTTTCATTTTTCAAGCAGAAATATAGAATGCAACAGAGACACATTTTGCCAAAGGAGCGGAACTATGGCTCACGTAAACCTGTAATGGTCTTCCCTTCATATCAAAACACCAGTTTCATCCCAAGTGGCCAGGGTTATCAGGGTTGGGTTCCACCTGGCAATTATCCGGCTGGGGTCCAAATGTGGGGTGCTCCTTGCTATCCTGCATGGCAAACTACAGAAAATTGGCATTGGACTCCATATCCAGCAGTAAGTGTGCATTAATAACTCTTAACTGATTCGGAAGTCTCTGGTGCCCTGAAAATTATAATTGTTGAATTCTGTTTACATGCCATTTCCACATATGTTGATGAATGTACGTAAAATATATAAATCCTTAGATGTCCTGGTGGATACTTTAATAAATACAACAAACTAATGCTGGTACTCATAATTTCACACTAGAATTTTGATCAGATTTAAGGAAACCACTTCATTTACGTTTTGTCTTGTAATATACATATATTTAATTGTAATTTACCTCACTCCCAAGTAAATTCTTTTGATACGATTATCATATGGTTTTATAGTCCACACATCAGATTACAGAGTAACTCCACTTGGAGAAATCCAGTAAAACTATAACTAGCCTAGCTCATAACAGTAACTCTATCAGACTACTTATTAGCATTTTCTGTTTCAGATGCATGCTGATGCATGGGGTTGCCCTGTAATGCCACCACCTCCAGTTGGACCATGCGCCCCATATCCTCAGGTATGTTATATGCATTAAACATGCCATAATGCTGTTAAAAGTGCTACAACTACTCATTATTAACTAATACAATTTTTGGATACTTCAGAGTACACCTCAGTGTCAGAACTCTGATTACTTGAACATCTCCCAGATGCCGGATAATTTGTTTGACCTCTGTCCGGTAAATCTTTAATATTTATTTTCCAGTGTGCTAAAATTGTATAATCGATTTTCTATGTAGCTGATACAATGATTAAATTACTTGATAAAGAAGCTTTTCTGAAATTTAAATAGATTAATGTTTATCTACAATTATGAAAGAAAGTTGTTTGGTGCCGCAGTGTTTTTTAATTTTATAGTCAATACTACATGATATTGGCATATTGGTGAATTAAAAAGCTATAGCTAGGTATGGAGTATGGACCATGTGTTTTAGACTTGAATCTGCTTAAAGTGACTGCATGTCATGCTTTTGATCCAACTTTGTGTTTTTAGCTTTTCTTTTTAATGTGCACACATGCAGGCTGAAGAAGAGGTCATTGACAAAGTAGTAAAGGAAGCAATAAGCAAGCCATGGCTGCCCTTGCCATTAGGCCTCAAACCTCCATCCACGGATAGTGTACTTAACGAGCTCTCTAAACAAGGCATCTCGTCTGTTCCACCTCATACTCAAGGCACACATCTCCACTGACATAGTATTTGCACTTTGGCTCCGATCCCTCACACGCACGTTGTGCGTATGTGTCTACAATGCACTAATAATTATGTCGATGAAGATGCGTGTTGGTTGTTAATGCCAGGAACTGACAGCTCCAAAGGATGAGAAAAGAAAATAGCCAACACTATCCCAACTGATCGCATTAGTTATAGCTGTTAACAGTATGTTATTGGTGGACCTCTATTCTTTTTCACGATAATGGAATATGTGGTTTAGTTGAGCTGGGCATGCTAGTGCTGTTGTATCAAATGTGACAGGATTGAACAATTATAATGTTATTGTGGGGGCTGTTTTTTTGACCTCTTGTGAATAAGATTTAGGTGGTAACAACTTCTGCTTAATTGTTCTCTATTTCAATTTATGTATACTGTTGATTTTGTCTGCCCAAACCAAAGCTCAAAAAGTGAAAGCGCATGGACAAATTATTAACGGGTTAAATATCAAAGTGGTTACTGCATCATTGATCTCAACGGGTATCACTTCAATAACTAAAGTCATCATAAATATCAAACGGTGTCATATGTTCGAAAAGTAAAAATAATTTATATCGAGTTCTACACATATTTTTTGAATGCTACCGCAACCAAATAAAAAGTTATGAACTCTACTATTTATGATTTTATATTTAGATTTTAAAAAAATTATTTACTATTTATTTATAATTTTATAGTTATTTACTTTGATTTAATTAAAAATAAATAGTAAATGGATTTTTTAAAATATAAATATATTATCTGAAAGTTTAGAATTTATAACTTTTCATTTGGTTGCAGTAACATTGAAAAAATATGTGTAGAACTTGAGAAAAGTCATTTTTATTTTCCGAACACATATTTAGAGTTATATGTTTGATATTTATGATTACTTTAGTGATTGAAATGATACCCCATTGAAATCAATGATAAAAATGATATATGATATTCACTTCATTGACTACTTTGAAATTTAACCCAATTATTAACCAAAAGATTTTCAAATAATCACTAGTGTTAGGGTCAAAATTTACCAGGAGGGTAATTTGGAGAAAAATACTAGTAATAATTATTCACATGCCATGTTTTGGCCACTGCAAATTCTGCAATCTAGACCCACACATCTGAGAACTTAAATTTTCCCTTACTTTCTCTTTCCCTCTCATTTTTTTTACACTTTACTTATTAGATGTTCCTTTCAATTCTTTACATTTCATTTTTTTTAAAATAATAAGGTTTATAATATAAAAATTAACTACATCTATTTTCCTTCCCTATCTCCACTTTATACATTAAATATTGATTGACCCATCACTTTACTCATTTTTTTTACTTTTCTTCAATAAATTACATTTTTTCTTAACCCCGCTCAATCTCAATGTAAAGAATTGAGGGGTCGTTTGGTTCAAAAGACGGTACGAGTTTGGAATCAGGAATCGAGTTAAGCTGGTATGAGGCTGAGGTATCATTCTTGATACAATGTGTTTGGTTCAGTATTGTGATGAATCTTTTTAATTTAAAATATAATTAATAACTCATTTTTCTATAATATGTAAGTGTACATTATACAGTGATATAAAAAAATATGTGATTTGTAAATTTTAAATTAACCAACTAAATAATTATATAATATTTTTATAAGATATTATTTATTAGTATGAAATTAAAAAAAAAAGAATAATCAACTTTTTCAAAACCCAAGTATAATCTATTCAAGATTAAACAATGGCATGTTTAAAATATGTGTATTGGGTATGTATTTAATTTCATTATAAAAATGAAATAAAAAAAAATTGAATTTGATACCTCGTATCCCTCCCTCAAACCCACCTCCCCCATATCCCTCCCTCAAACCCACCTCCCCCTAAGGTATCAAATTTGATTTCAGAGAGTTTCAGGTATGGGTATCAAAATTTAAAAATGTTAACCAAAATATGAGTTTGGAATGAACAAAACTCATACCTGATACCAGAATTATCTGAACCAAACGACCCTGAGAGGGAGGGAGGGAGTAGTATTTTTAGTAAGATTCTCTTCTTCACATATT
Organism: Heracleum sosnowskyi; assembly: GCA_030848705.1. Classification (NCBI taxonomy): domain Eukaryota; kingdom Viridiplantae; phylum Streptophyta; class Magnoliopsida; order Apiales; family Apiaceae; genus Heracleum; species Heracleum sosnowskyi. The sequence goes on from CM061241.1 coordinate 94,490,805, forward strand.
TCCTTTTTCAAGAATCGTGTCTCTCTTATTTTCCATATCACCCCTCGCTTGGGTATATATTTTAGATAAAAATGGCAAAACATAACATTAAATTTGTGAATTTTTAATCATGAAAACCAGTGTTCAATTATTTGAGGATGTCCTACTCTCTAGTACATGTAACCAACACTGCACATATGCAGAAAAGAATTGAACCTCATAATTAAAATAGCAGGAACATTTTTTGTTTTCTTCTTTACACAAACAATGTGTTTGTTATTAGTTGACATTTAGGTGCTTGTCTCTGTCTATATGTTTTAGATCCCTTCTCGTTCTGCTACAGTTTATTTATACAAGACAACTTAAGCGCCCATAAGAGAAAATATATTTCACCGAAAATATTTTTCAAAATTAAGTTATTTTCTGGAAAACAAACTGAGACTGAGTTTTTTTAACTAAAATTTGCTTGACTTCAAATTATCCATATCTTAATTCAAATATCCAACAATTTTAAAAATATATATTATTATTAATTTCTATTTTTTAAATACACTCATAAGTTTTGTTTTAATGTAGTGATAATGTAATATACGTTCACAACTAGGCCAATAAACTAGTAGTTACGCAAACAACAATTGAAAATCTTATCCATGAGAGTTGAGACCAGTCCATTTATAAGAATGCAAAAATTATGGCTGGACTCGGGCCGGTCCACCATTGCTACCTACTCCCCCAAAAGATACAACCACCACCTAACAATTTCCTTTTCTTCATTAAATTTTTTCTTCAGGAGGACTTTTCTTCGTTAACTTGTCTGTGATATTACTCCAACTGTTATAAAACTAAAATAACGAAATTAATAAAATCTAATATAACGGAAGAATTCAAAAGCATCATGTATTCGAGAGAGAGAGGAAGTAATGTATATTTTTGTTGAAAACTCCAGAATTAGATCTAGTCTTTCCTTGTCGTTTTCACGTCTGGTTGTAGTGCAGCTGCTGGTGGATTTCTGCAACACCGGAGGGGGGTTTGGATCATGATGGGGCCTCTGGCGTGAGAATAAGACTAGATTTTGGAAGAATATATAAGACTATAGAGAAATTTAAATGTGAAGGGTGTGTGTATAGTGTATAAAATAGAGAGTAAGTCAGTTCTAAACCTCCTTTCCTTGGGCTATTTATAGGCCAATGATTAAGGTTTAGGGGTTGGTACCTTTAATCATGACCATAGGATCCTGTATAGATAGGACGCCTGGCGCAATGGATGACCTTCATCTGTTCAGGTGATAATTGTGGTGGCGTATGTCAAGTCCATTTTGGCGTGTGTGTTGATAGTGGCATAATTGTGCTAATCATTAGTTGTCCTTCGTGTTGTAGCGAGGTGTGGTCCATAATCGTGACATGGGAAACCCATGTAATATGAGGCGATCTTATCTCACGCAATCTGGGCTCGTTTGTCACCGAGTTGGGATGAGTCTGGACCAAATATGGGCCAGGTCCGGATATTGAGCTTGGTTTTAAGTATGAGACAGGTCTTGAGACCATGTTCGGGCGTCTGAAGAGGAGCACAATACGGGTTATAGGTGAATCTGGGCTTAAGGGCGAGTCTGGTTCCATATGTGAGCCAAGACCAAAGTGTGAGACATGTCCCAAGCATGAATCCGGTTTAAGACTCCTCACTCTGAATATAGCCTATCACCTTTAGCATTTTTAATGTCCATAATAAGTAAACTATCGATCCTATTTATAGGCAAACTTATAAGTGTCGTCACTGTATGAATACACGCGATGAGTTTATGAGCCGTGTATCGAGCAACTTTCCATGACTTGTAATATTCTTCCATCTACATGCATAAATGGATGTGCCCTTGACTATCACACTGTTTATTATCCTGTTTATAGATTGTAGTGCAGTCTAGAACATTGATAATCAATTTTAGTATTTTATAACATTTCCCCTTGATTGTCAATGTGAGTTATTACAGAGATTGACTGCCTCGTTAAAACCTTGCAAGGAAAAACCCAATGGGATAAAAACCTTGACGAAGGAAAAAGAGTACAACCTCCCCCTGAATAAAACGTCTCACAATTTGACATCTTGATGTCGCAAATTTCTCAATCTTCACATGCCAATGTTATTTCGTAGCTTCTCAAAAGTTGACGTAGGTAATGACTTTGCAAGTAAATCTGCCAGATTATCACATGAGCGAACTTGTTGTACATCAATGTCACCATTTTCTTGTAATTCATGAGTGTAGAAGAATTTTGGCAAGATATGTTTTGTTCGATCCCCTTTGATATATCTTTCCTTTAGCTGCTTAATACAGGATGAATTATCCTCAAACATAACTGTGGGGCAGTTTGAGATGCTTGATAAAGCACGTGATCCTTGAATATGTTGAATGACAGATCGTACCCAAATACATTCTATGCTACTTTGTAGAAGGGGGGTTGAATACAAACTATACCGTTTAATCGAATTTGTCCGTTTTAGAATAAAACAATTTAAGAACAAATTATGGCGGAATTAAATGAAACAGAATTCAAGTTAAATATAACTTATATTAAACTTGAAAGGTGTTACAAATGAGGTACTGATTACAAGATTAAATCTCAAACTAATTAAAACAAATCTAGAATAAATTCGACATGAATTTATCTATTTTTGTAATAAAAAGATATAACAATAATTGATAATTTGAGATACGTTCTAGGGATAAAAATCCGCTAGATAGTCAAAGCAGTACAAGTGAATGATTTCTATTGGTTTAGATTTAACACAATGATTCTAGAATTAATCCACTAATGAAAAATGTCACGGCAGTGTTCTTGAGTTGTCTTGACAAAAACTTTCTTGATAGATATTATGTTGATGATAATGAACTGTACTATCTTGATCTTTTGTTAAGTACTAATCCACTTGACAAATCACTACACGTGCATTGCTTTTCATTCCACTTGGAATGACTATCAAAATAGTCATGAAAGACTATTTTTAAGCCTGGAATGACTATGAAATAATACTGGAATGACTATCTGAATTTAGCAAGAATTAAATTAGAATAATAGAAATACACTGGGATGAGTATCGGGATGACTATCCCTTGATAGTCATTCCAGTTCATTTTTATTAAAAATGACTTGGAATGACTACCGGGATGACTATCCTGGATAGTCATTCCAGTTCATTTAAATTAAGTAATTCTAATTAAATTCTAATTCTACTTTAAATTAATTCTAATAATTAATTTATTTCATAAATTAATTCTGATGAATTAATTTATTCAATAAATTAATTAATTTATTTATTTGTTAAATTAATTCTGATGAATTAATTTAATAACTAAATTAATAACTAATTTAAAAGAGAACTTAAATTCTGAAAAGATAGTAAACCAATCCTTGAACCACTTGAACTTGATGAAGAAAATTCACTGGATGTAGTTGTCACTTGATGCACTGTCTGGTTCATAAGTGACTAACTGAAATGTCTGTTCTTCATCTTGACTTTAAGTTGTGGTCCATTTTCTGCTTTTGACTGTTGTTCAACCTTTGTAACATGTACATTTGCCGTCACATATCTGAGATCTCTGTCACTTTAATAAATCCACTTCCTTGAATACTTCACCGAGGCTTGATCAATAAATTGAACTTCTTTCAATGCAGTATTTCTTCAAGTCTGTAGGATGACTTTAAACTGTATTCTTTTGACTGATGTGATCTTCTGAGATTCCTGTGATACCGTGACAATTGAATTATTACTTACTTATTACAAACTTGTTTAAGTTGAGTTGAATCCTCAATGTTAACAAATAGGCCTAAACATATGCATTATCTAGTCGAATTGATTTAATGGGATGGTTAGGAAATTGGGCTCGCAATTTGATTATTCGAGCAAGTAGTTTAGCAAAAGCTGTATTTCGTGTAAAAAGTAGACAAACATGAGACCATCTAGTTGATGCATCGATTAGAATCATGAAATATTTGAATGGACTAGATGGTGGATGAATAGGACCACAAATGTCACCCTGAATTCTTTCTAAGAAATTTGCAGACTCAGTTCGAAGTTTAACTGGAGATGGTCAGACAATTAGTTTTCCTAAAGAACATGCTGAGCAAGGGAGTTCATCACGAGGTATAACCTTTTGATTCTTAAGAGGATGTCCTGTATAATTTTCTATTATACGATGCATCATTGATACTCCTGGATGACCAAGTCTTTCATGCCAAAAAGGTGAGTGATTTCGGGTCTATGATTTTGGGAATGACGATGCCGTGAGACTCAATGACTCTAATTTGGGTAGCATATAATCCTGAAGATATTGATTATAATTTTTCTAGGATCTTCTTATGGCCTGATGTAGTTGAAGTGATAAGGAGATATTCTTTTTCATTTTCACTAGTAGTTTCTACGTCAAAACCATTAAGACGAATATCTTTAAAACTCAGAAGATTCCTAGTGGATTTACTAGAATATAGAGCATTATGTACGTGAATCTGTGTCTCATTTGGTAGGATAAAACTGGCTTTCCCAATACCTTATATTATATTTTATGTACCCGAAATCGTCCAGACATGAGAGTTGGTTTTAGACTTTTAGTCAACTTTGAGAAAAAATTCTGATTTTGTAAAATTGTGTGAGTGGTGGCGCAGTCAGCAATGCATATATCCCCCCATATTTATGATGTGTACATATATATAAGTAAACAACAATTTTATTAAAGCAAACCAAGTACATAAAATAAGAACATAAAGGAAATAAAAAAGTGAAAAAACAAGTACAGGTAGAACATGACATGAAAGAAGTACATATAAAAATTAATCATCTAAGCCGCAGTAAAGATTAGCACCACTATCTAGTTCATTTGGCGTCTTGTTGATTAATGTATTAGTGAAACTAGCCAAATTTGTTTCCACCCTTTGTCCATGAGCCCCACATCTAAAACAAATATCTCTAGTATCTCCTTCTAGAGCTGTCAAACGGATAATTCGAATACGGACATGCCTGTATCCGAACCTGGATCCGAAAATCTGAATCCGTCTTCGAATTCGAAAATATTTAAATAACATTATCCCAATCTGTATCCGACGACGGTATTATCCGGATTCGGATAATATCCGAATCCGATTTTTAATCAGATATTTTAAAAAAAAAAATTAATCGATTTTTAATTCAAAAAAATTAAATAAATGTTAATTTTTTTTTAAAACTGAGTAAAACTTAAATTTAGTTAAATTAATTTTATCGTTTTCAAAAGATTACTTTTACGTATTTTTAATAATTTTTATTTATTTAAAATATTAAATTTATAATAATATTTTCATATATATGTCTATAATATACTTACATTTGCCTTTAACTTATACAAATATATTATTAAATTAAATTATATATATATATATATATACTATAAACCTAATAAATTAAATTTCAAAATATAAATAATTATATATTATTAATTTATCATATTTATTTATTTTTGAATTCGAATATTATCGGATATAGATGGACCTATATCCATATCCGTATCCGAAATTGTCGAATACGGATACATATAATATCCGCTTAATTTCGAATACAGATAATATCTGCTTAATTTCGAATACGAATACAGATATTTCGAACGAATATATGCTTTTTTGAATTTTTGTGACAGCCCTATCTCCTTCTTGTGGTGCTTTCCTTTTATTTGGACCTTCACCTTGCCACTTCTGGTGGCCAAAATTGTTGTAGCCATCACACTGCCACTCCTGGTGGCCAGAGTTGTTGTAGCCATCACGCTGCCATTTCTGGTGGCCAAAAATTCGAAACCGACCACGAAAATTTCAGCGCCCACGGTATCGTCCGTAACCTCGTCCTCCTCTATACCTTTTTCCACATTCATTCTTTCGGAATGACGTGTTATGTACTTTAGGTAACTGGGCAGAGCCTGTGGGACGAATCTGATGATTTTTCAGCAACAAATCATAATTCTTTTCAGCTACAAGAAGGAGAGATATCAACTCGCTACATTTCTGAAAATTGCGCTCTCTGTACTGTTGTGCCAGAATCATAGTGTTGGGATGAAAGGTTGAGTGGGTCTTCTCAATCATGTAACCATTAGTAATATTTTCACCACAAAAAATCAGTTTTGAGCTTATTTTAAACAAGACAGAATTATATTCAACAACAGATTTAAAGTCTTGCAGTCTTATGTTAATCCACTCATAACGGGCATGTGGCAAATGGACAAGTTTCTGGTGATCAAATCTATCTTTGAGGTTGGTCCAAAGGGTGAATGGGTTTTTGACAGTTAGGTATTCAGATTTTAAATTTTCATGAATGTGGTGCCTGAGAAAAATAATAGCTTTGGCATTTTGTTCAACAGTTGGGGTTTTTTCAGATTCAATGGTATCTTTTAAGCCATTAGCACTAAGGTGTAATTCTGCATCGATCACCCAAGATAAATAGTTATCCCTAGACACATCCAATGCAACAAAATTTAATTTTGCATGATTCACCATTCTGAATATAAAATAAATATTTAAAACCTGATATGACAATATCATACATTAAGACGTAAACAATTGATCATGTATCACATAATAAGATTTGTAGCATAAAATGATAAATGAAATAATGTAAAAATTAACATCACATAACATAGCTAACTTTTAATTTAAAAATAATATCAATATATTTATAAATAACGGGCATGATAATATCAACATTTATAAAATTAAAATAGACAAAGTTCGAGCGTACCTTATTGATTGAATACAACTCGGGCAGGGGCTCAACTGAAATAAAATAAATTAAATTGCACCTTCTTCGTCAGATAAAGCTCGGGCAGAGACGCGTGCTGATAACGTGTTATAAAAGTAAAATAACGAAATTAATAAAATCTAATTATAACGGAAGAATTCAAAAGTCTCATGTATTCGAAAGAGAGAGAGAGGAAGTAATGTAAATTCCTGTAGCATTTTTAATGTTCATAATACGTAAACTATCGATCCAATTTATAGGCAAACTTATGAGTGTAGTCACGTATGAATACAAACTGGTGAGTTTACGAGCCGTGTATCGAGCAGCTTTCCATGACTTGTAATATTCTTCCATCTACATGCATAAATGGATGTGCCCTTGACTATCACACTATTTATTATCCCGTGTATAGATTGAAGTGTAGTCTAGAACATTGATAATCAATATTAGTATTTTATAACACCAACAAGATTTTTTGATTTTTTTTTTTGAAAGCAATTTTTTTGATTTTATTAATATGAAAGACAGAAAGGGTAATAAAAGAAAACTTTGTGAAGATCAAATTCAGATAGTGTTCCCACTATATTTATTTAGAAGGATTAATATAGTATTTTAATTTAATACTTCTTCCGTCCCAAATTTTTATATATTTTTCTTATGATTAAATTGGTCATATTTTAATTAAATATTACATATATAATTAAATAAAAATATAATTATTAAAAAAATATATTTTATTTACTTTGATATGTATTTTTTAGATCTTATGAATTATAAAAGAATAATACATAAATGTCGATCAATGTTCGATCAGTTTGACCATAAAAATAAGACAAAAAATTTAGGACGAAAACAATAGAATTTTTAAAAAAACATTTAACCTTTGCTTAAGCAAATCATAATTCTCAAATATCACGTTTTGTTGTTTGCACAATGGTTGACTTTTATTTTCTTCTGTCCTATTTAAAGTTTTCTTAAAAAATGAATTTAAATATATAATACATATGTGAAAAAATTATCACTGATAACGTTACTGACCCCCAATATTTCCTGACGAAAATACCACACACAATCTTTTATTTTTTTTCATCGGGTTATTTATACGTTAAACATCTAAGTATCGGGAAAAATACACCATGGCCATTATATTAGGAAATTGAACAATTTCACAATTCTCTTTTGAACTTTGTATACAATGACCACGCCGTTGCCGGAAAATTGGAGAGTGATGTACACTCTCCGGAACGGAGAGTCTCACCAAATTATGTGACAGCATACACATAAACCACTGAAGTTAAAAATCTGTACCTATGAAGTACTCTAGCAGAAAGTGATTAAAAAACATGAATTTGAATCAATTTTTTCTGAAAGAACATGATTAGTAACTGCAATTGAACAAAATAAGCTTAAATTGGAGTTCATAGAAGTCGGCAAACATCAATTTATAATAAAATGTAACAACATATCCACCAACGATAATATAAACCAAGTTCAACAAGTGAACTTGTTGAACATGTTCAGAGCAGCACCCACCAATATTTAATTACAATTTTACTCGTTATCAAAACAAGCAGAACAAGTTCTTGACAAAAATTCAACTTAAAACAACCAAATATACTACATAAAAATGCATCAGTTCATAAACTAAATAACTTAATAAAAATGGAACATCTACACAGCACATCTGTCTTCATCTTCCTCCATCACCACCAAGTCCCCAAGATCTTCCTTCCTACCACTGTTGTAGGTAACCAAAAAGAAGAGAGTAAGACAATGTCATGAAATGAAACCAACTACTTAAACTTAGTAAGCCTCATATGTAAACATAGGCAACATTACTTAATACAACAGAAGAAAAGTAGTAGACAGATCACAATACAAAGCAACATAAATCACCTATGTACATCAGTTAAAGATAATGTTTGTATATATGACAATATCAAGGAAAAAGTACACAATACAAATCAGGTATGTACACAATGGAATCCCTAATCTACTAATGATCAATCAATTTAAATAAGTAACCAAAAAGCCAATCTATGTCACACATATGACTCTTAATCACATCTACTACGACTCCAAATAACTAAAGAACGTAGGTTGAAAGATTCAGGGCAATAAAAAGGAAGACACAATCACATTGACAAAATAGACCTAGAACATAACATTATAAATTAATAAAACTATAAATCAAGGTAATACAAATCAAGGAACATGTGATAAATCAGGGTCTTGCATTTGTATGACAATCAGCACATCTCATTCATGCAACATTACTAAACAATAAAACATAGTTACAAAGGCCCATTTAGTGAAATATGAAAAAGTAATAAGAAATTAAAATATACCTGCACTTGCATCCCATGGTTGAAGCTTGGAACAAGCTTCATCCTCGCGTATGAATCTTGTCCAGGGAGATCCCAGTCCCATGTCATCATACCAAATCTCCAAAGCCCTCCCACAGGGCTTGTCTATGACATGCAATCTGTCTCTGGTCTCAGGACCATTCCGAGCAAGAAATGTTGCCAATTGATTGGCTGATGCAGGTACATACTTTGGTTCTATCTTCATATTGGTTGCCCTCTTCCTTTTCTTGAGTTGATCCAACTCATACTTCTCAGCTTCACTAAACTTTCCACAAAACCCTTCATATGCAAATAAGTTATCTGTTTCCAGAATAATATGCTCATTCTCCTCTTCATATGCCAATCGAAGACCCATCATCATAGCAAACAACATGTTCTTCCTTTCAGTTTTGGGCCACCCTCTTCTATTCCAGTCAGCATGCTAACAATCTTTTCTTTGTCATCCCTTATCACAACCCCAATCCCTAACTTGTTTCCATTTTTCAGTGGCACATCTATATAACAAGCATGAACATTAACTTTCACAAAACCTTTTTTTTGGTATAGTCCAATGTGTTTCCATTGTTGATTGTGGTTAAGTGTTGTGTGTGAAAGGGTGTGTTTAAAAATAAGATGATGTGCTAATAATCTGATTATATAAATTGTAATTATACGAAGAAGTGTTGTGTGTGTAAACACGCCTAAAATTAATAACAATAATGATTATGAAGAGACACATCCCTTGGCTACTCTTTTACCCATGCAACTATTGGTATTCATTGTAGGTTCTTTGTACCTGCATCAACATTATGATCCAAATTATTTAGTTTTTGTGAGTAATTGACTATATTACAAGTAAATAATGTGTCAAATAATGACTCTATGTACAAGTAAATAATGTGTCAAACGGAATTTTGTAAAATCAAATATAAAATTGAACTACAATTTTACTTCAAATAAAAATTTCCATCAAGTAATTGAACTGTTTTATTTTTACAAAACCCAAACACAATTATAATTAGGACTACAATTTTACTTCAAATAAAAATTTCCATCAAGTAATTGAACTGTTTTATTTTTACAAAACCCAAACACAATTATAATTAGGACTACAATTTTACTTCAAATAAAGATTTCCATCAAGTAATTGAATTGTTTTATTTTTACAAAACCCAAACACAATTATAATTATGACTACAATTTTACTTTAAATAAAGAGTTCCATCAAGTAATTGAACTTTTTTATTTTGGTATAACCTAAACACAACAAATTGAACTACAATTTTACTTCAAATAAAAATTTCCATAATAAATTCACTTCAAACATTAAGCAGAAAAATTGAACTACAGTTTTACTTCAATTATAATTTCCATCAGAAAATGTCACTTCAAACATCATATAAATTTGTTCATTTCACAATCAATATCAAGTTCATAATTCATAATTCATCCACTGGTAACATTTGTAAACCACCATTCTAAAACAACTACAAGAATTTAAAACTCACATTTTGCCCTTTCTCTTCCATGTTTCAGACCCTATTCTCTGTTTCTTTAGAGTCTTCCCCTCTGGTTCAGGCCTTGAAGGCCTACCCTTACCCTTGGGAATGAATGAAACTAACTCACCATTTGGTGCAGCTAACCTAAACACCACAATTCTTCTTGTCAATTTGTCATCATCATCATTAGAAGATGAGTCATCTGAGCTGACCAAGTCTACAACTTCATTGAACTGAGAAGCCCTTTCCCGTTCAGCTGTTTCATCCTCCAATCTAGCCTCTTCTTCTCTATCCAACCACCATTGACTACAACCCTAAAAAATGAACATCTGCAATTAACATAAACTAAACAACTAAAAACTTAATCTTTGAACTTTGTAAATCATACAATCAACCCAATTGATGGTAATAATTTACTAATAAACTAAATTTATCTTCCTCGAACCCTCAATTGGCAAATACAATCTTCTCGTTAGTATATCCCTTGGCGGGTACCAGAGTCCATATCCATAGATTTTAGAGGAGACAAATCGCAGTCTTATTTGCTTCTCTCCATGCATTGATAAAAGGCAATGGGATCTTCTTCTTCAACAAATTGAGCAACTTGTAGTGATTGCACGAATTCAATTTTCATGAATTCGTAACTTCATTTTAGAGAGAAAGAGAGAGAAATAACAAGAAATAACGAGATAGATAAAGAAAGGGGAATAAGAAAAATTAAGTAAATTTAATTGAACACTTTTTCTGAAAGGGGAAGCCCAATCTCAAACCCGGAGATTGGACTCCCAGCACAAAAAAAACAGGCAAATTGTGGCCCATGTGTCCACCAACCCAAATGAAGATACCCAAAATGTCCCTTTTACAAGTTCAATGACCATGATGTATTTTCGGTCAAACTTTAATGGCTAAGTTATAAATAACCCTTTTTCATCTGATTAATTTTTCTGGACTTGATGCTTTGATTTTTCGAATACTAGCTTTTGGACTTATTTATTTGCACGCACATTACTGGACAGAAGCCACAAATTTAAAATTTTACATTTTTTTATTAACTTTCCAGTTCTTTGTTCTTGATATTTTTAATTAATTGTTGTCACTCTTGTCTTCATTCACAATCATTCTTGTTTATTGGGATCTTCAACAGCTCAAGAATTATCTGTAAGCCCCCCTTCACTTATGTTTCAGTGTAAAAGTTGTGTTTTGTACTTAATTTTATATAAACATGTTATTTAATATCAAGAACATTGCTTAAACTGTTAAAGATTGCACCTTTTTAGTTCTTTGTTATGTATACTTTTTTGTTTCTTGATTTTTTGATGTATTATTATATAAATTTTAATTTAGGTATTGTTGTAGCTCATGTTTGATGAAGTAGAGGAGTGTTTATAAGAATTGGGATTTGAGGGTTTTGTGTAGAATGGGGTGTAAAGGGTGTTTGGAGTGCTTATTGAAGCTTCTCAATTTCTTGTTGACTCTTCTTGGTTTGGCCATGGTGGGCTATGGGATTTACCTGTTTGTGGAGTTCAAAAATGAATCTTCAAGTCATCCACACGGTGACGAAATGTTGCCATTTGGCCGCCCGTTGCTGATGGCTGTGTCGTTGGCGGGAAACATCTTTGATAATTTGCCTAAAGCTTGGTAAGATTATACATTTTTGTTTTTTTTTTGGTATTAAGTTATTGTATGATGTTTTATGTGTATCCTATAGTTGAGATTGAATTATCTGTCTTAACATTGATCCGGAAAGTGGAAAATGTTTATTGTGTATAGTGTAGAATTATTGCTATCACTAGTAGTTTATGTACTCATTTATTCCACTTGAAGAGCGGGTTGTGAGGAGGCTAGGATGTACACAGCCTTGCCCTTGCTCAAAAGAGTAGAGAGACTGCTTCTTGAAAAGACCCCCTGCATGTCAGATAAGGAAGTCGGAACCATGATCTCTCGGTCATGAATAGGGTACTTCAACCACTAGGCCAACGCGACAATCTTAGTTCATGCATCAGTTGTTCTCTCTAATGGCCAGTGCTAAATCTTTGTAGTGAATATGCATTTTTCTACACTATAGTGGAATTAAGACTACCGTGGTTCTACCATTGGAAAAAATAAACAATAATTTTGTATTCCCAATGAATGTAAGGTCCTGGATGGTTCAAACTAGCTTATTCATTAGTATCTTATATTGTTATTGTGATTCTCTTAAACCTATATGCCTTTTAATGAGCTATCATTAATCTTTATACTTTCCAGAAGAAAAATAAAAAATATCGTTTATCACTCTAGAAAGTGATTAATTGCTTTGGCCTCCATTGTGTCACTAAGATCATTCAACCTTGTTATCGTCTAACGATTTAGAAACACCCACTTAAGGTTCACGCGGTGACCTTGAAAATCAATTGAGTGTGTGTAGTTTATCTTGCTTTCAGTAGGTTGACCATTCCAGTGAACCACAAATCCTCAACAAATCCCCAACTTATCTAAACAGCTGTTCATTATTTCCGATAAAAAGGCTCATAACCGATAATATCCTAATATGCATAAGCACTCTGAATACTCCAGATTTTTGAATTTTCTTATATCATCTTGAACTCGCACAATAAACAGTTTGGACTTTGGGTTGAACTTGTAATCCAAGAAAGTCGATCTTTCTTTAATTACCGTCTACTAGAAGTTTCATTTTCTTATTAACTATAATGAGACTCCTAAATTGTTGGCTAAAGTTTATTACTCGTGCAGGTTCATATACTTGTTTGCTGGTCTTGGTTTAGCTATCTTCCTCATATCTTGTTTTGGTTGCATTGGAGCAGCCACACGTAATGGCTGCTGTCTGTGTTGCGTATCCTTATGGTTTATTTATCATTTATCTTTATGATTTAGTTATAATGATATAAGTTAAATATAATGGCTTCTGTTATATGCTACAATGATTTTATAATGTCTGTATGATATATTTTTGTGATAGTTTGACGGACACATAACATTGTTCTTATTCTCATGTCTTGTGGTCTGACACAAAGTAATTTAAATAATGTCTAGCACTTGTATTAATTGATCTCATTAAAGATATAGACCTTTGCATATATTTAGGTTCTTGGATATGCGGGTCTTTAGCTGATGACTGATTTCTACAAGAAGCTTTGATTTAGATTAGATTGTTGACCTGGTATTTAAAGTTCTGGGTTTGAAGGGGAGGACTGATTGATTGAAAATGCCTTGCGAGGAGAATATATAAGAAGAGCTGTTTTGAGGTGGACAAGAAAAAAGTTGTGTTCAAGGACGCTATTATAGGGTTTTCTTAATTTTTGGACATGGGATATAATATCTGAACTTAGCAGTTACTTGTGTGATTTCCCAAGAAGAATCTCTCTTGCAGAAGCATTTCAGGCCTATTTATAGTGTGTAAGATCCTGATCTTTATCTATATACAGTGATTGTGGGGAGACAAATAGATGCCAAGGTTGCCTTTGTGGGAGAAGACAGATTAAAGATGCCCTAGTTGTCATAAAGGCAGTGGGCGTTGTCTTTTAGAGAGGAAGGATACAATAAGTTCGAGAATGTTTGATAGAGTTGGAATTTGGGATGACATAATGGGTTCTAGGTTTTGGGTTGGGCGTAGATGGCAGTATTTGGAGTACGTTTTGTGCTACATTTGCTTATTTCTAAGTGGTGATGATTGGGAGTCAAAATCTAGTTTTATAAGTTTCAGAAGTGTTTCGGCGGGATCCTAAAGCTCTTCTTACTGTATGTATCAACTTTAATTGTTTTGACGGACAAGGGTGTAATATAGTCGATGGGTGTGCTGGAGGAGTGTGAGATCTCACCCTCAATATGATGGGTGTGCTAGTGATGCTGAACCATTTCATTACGAACAGACATCAATGTCTTAAAAATCTAGAAATATTAGAATTGGATGATTAGAATGATTTAGGCTTTTTCATGACATGATGTGTGGGTATATGCTTTGGAATAGTTGGCTGTATTTGGATTATGTTGTGTGCTACCTCATTATTAGTAAAAGTAAAAAGGGAAACCGACATCAGTGTTATTGAATTAAATTAGGCTCTCGAAGATAAGGCTACTTATGTCAGGGTGGTGCAAGTACTAAGTAGTATCACCTGTGCAAATTGTATTGCATTGTCAGTGCATGTCTTTTAAGTATTATTGTGTACCTTAAGTCAGTGCAGTACTCTTTATTGCTGTTCTTGTTAATCCTAGTAGAACTTGGTGTTGCGGCATTCATATTCTTTGACAAGAGCTGGAAAGAAGTAGGTATCCTTATGACTAATGTTTTCTGTTTTAAGAGAGACAGATATTATTAGTAAAATTTATGAAATCTGTAACAGGAAATCCCTAGGGACAAAACTGGAGACTTCGACATGATTTCTAGATTTCTCGAAAAGAACTGGAAAATAGCGAAGTGGGTTGCTCTTGGGGCAGTTATTTTTGAGGTAAAACAGGACTCTCTGCTTTCTCTTGCTGATTACTTAGCACGCGTACATTACCTTAGCAGTTACTTAAAGTTAAATGCTGCTGCCTGATCGTTTTCCTTTGTATCCTGTTATGATTCCAATTATATTTATTGTCTTGTGGAAAATCAGACTCTAGTGTTCTTGCTTGCTCTTTTGGTAAAAGCAGCAAATAAACCAGAAGAGTATGATAGTGATGAAGAGTATATAGGTGGGTCCAGGCAACAACTTCGGCAGCCGTTGATAAATAACAGACCACCAGTTCCAGTTACCGGTGTTCCTGTTGCTGGTACCCTCGACAACAGACCTGGAAGGAGTGATGCTTGGAGTACACGAATGAGGGAAAAGGTAAAATAGTCTTAAACATTTCTGGGCTGGCCTATTTGATATTCTCGAACTGCATGTCCCATATAAATTGGCATGAAATAAGCTTATATAGTGTTGATTTTAAATGTAATCGACTTCTAAAATACTACATCTCTAATGTGTTTAATACATCTGTCTGGAAACGGGGCAAAAAGTTGAAGGATGAATAAGTGAAACTTAATTCTTATTTGTGAAAAAGTGTGTTCAATATATTTGTTGAGGATTGAGACATAGACAACTGGAGATGTTATTCTAACCTCAAAAGCACAACAATCATAAATAATTATAGAATTATTAGTAATAATTTAATTGATTATAAAACTATCTCTCTTTTTTTTTAATATCAAGGCTAAGCAACTTTCCTCAGAATAATCACACTCACATAAGTTACATGTTTTCCCAACCCTAATTGGGAAAAATAAAGAGACTATTTGAGATTAGTAGTTACTTTTAGAATCATCCAAGTACTGGCCTTCCATAGATAACGCAGGAAGCTGATTTTCACGAGGTAGATGCTACTGATAAAATTTAGCTTCTCAGGTTTGTTCATGGGCTTTCCTACAGTAGATAATTTTGTAGGCTATTATGATTTATGAGTTCGTTTTGGTGATATTGGTTTCTTTATTAAAGCATTGCTTTTCCAAGGCATTGCCACATTGTGATTTCCTTTCTGAACTTTCTTTTCATGTTGAAATATTCCCTCTTATTGCGAGGGTTTAGATTCTTATTCTTATTATTATTTTAAATTAGCATAATGCTGTCATATAGAATCTTGGCGTAGTCGATTAAAATTGTTCCGCAGTGCCCTTCAGAAGTATTTTGTTAGTGTTTAGCCAAACTAATTTATCACTTACAAGTGGCAAATAAGATTTGCTAAACATATATGGATGTATGTTCGTACATATGGACACATAACATTTCATTTTACAGTGGAGGCACTCTCAGCTTCTTTTTAATATATGCCTGTTTCCTTTTCTGCACAAGTCGCAACATCATAGTCTTGGAGAGGAGTGTACATTGTAATGTGCGACCAAAACAGAATATAATTGGGTTTCATATTCTACTTGTATAATGTGTGTATCTTTTGATTTCTTTATTCCTATTCTGTGTTATTTTTCCTGTATGACAGTATGGACTTGATACTTCTGAGTTTACATACAACCCATCGGAATCAAATGGGACCCAGCAAGCTGCTCCCCAACAAACAGAAGAAAAGAGTTGGTGCACAATCATGTAATCATCTTCTGGACTTCGCGTGATTTTTGAATTGGAAGCGGTTTTGGAGGAAGCTGATTTTCATTTATTTGGTCTGTTGATTTGGTATGTTTTCGAGATTCTCTTCTGTTTAGTTCATGCAGATCACAACACAACCTGTCCATCTTAATGCATTGTGGTGGTCTACTGTGTTTCAAAATTGTACAATATCATTGGTTTTATTGGTGTAAATTGTAAAGGACTGATTTTTAAGTTCTGTTGTTTGTCTAGGAAAAATGATATCCTAAATTACAGAACATATATGTAGCTCCTCGTAAGTCAGAAAATAATGCTCAGCCAAACCACCCCTGAAATATTACCAATCTACATGGTGAACTTATGTGAACCTGTCTGGGCTGGCTAACTACATGCGTACCGGAAGTACATTTTAAGGAGATAGTCACAACTAATCACTTGTTGGGCTAAAATGAAATCAAAACAAACGGAGATTTTTCAGTGATGAGAGGAATTGTTGTAGGACATCTTCATATACAAGCCAAATTATTTATGATGCAGCACAAACAATAACTTATTTTGCTAAAATCAATTAAAATGGTACTTGATGATGGAATATGTGAAGGAAACCATACCAATATATCCATTCGGAAGTAGGATTCCGTTTAAAGTGAAATCGGGACCTGCAGTGTAAAAACTGAGATCAACATGTTATGAAATTATCATTTGCCAAAAAAATGTGAAACTTTTGGAAGCAGTTTATAATAGTAGAATAGAGTGGAGACGAGTCTTACCTGCTAGGCTCTAGTAACTCAATAATTGATAATGGAGTATACTTATGTGGAAATATTGGGTGTATGCAATGCTGGATCATGGCAGAGAATGTCCCAACCTTTTAGTGAAGAATGTTTAGTGCACATCATTTTCACAGTTGGAGCTCTATTGATTCAACTAACTCTTGTTCTTCATATCACTTTCGCTTTCACCTTTTCCTCAACCCCTAATTTCCCCCTCTATATTGGGCACCCTCTGCCTATCTGTTCTACTCAAAAGCTGGTCCCCTTTTCACCCTTATCGCCATTTTCATTAAGATCACACAACCAGTCCACTGTCCACCACCAACAACCAATGCCAAAAATACATAGATGTATAGGGTTCATGCATATCCCTTAGATTATTGTTAGAAGTTAGAACCTACTTCTCGCAAATAATAAGCCCGGTAGATGAAAATACTAAAACTTTTGATCTAAGAGCGAATTAACCCTATGTGTTGATTACTTCTTAACGCGGATAACCTTCATAATATGGTATTCTGTAACAATCATATGATTCATATGCATCTCAGCTACCAATACTGTGAATCGTCTTCCAAAAAGACTTTTCACTTGATATTTGTTGCATCTAATTATTTTTAAGCTGGAGTTGTTTCCGGAGTAAGTCGATACATAACTCATTCATTTTCTTTACAATTCTTATCATAACAATTTTGCATTATCTCATTTTTTCTCAAATTTTCCCCTCCAACTCTCGTTACTTTCCTTTAATTTCATCCATTCCATTCCATTCACCTCAACCAAACACAACATAAGCATTTTGTTTCAAGGACAAGAACTCGGATCAAAACAATCAAAATTTAGGCAATCTGACACTCACATAGAACACTGGAATGCAATAACGGACGGTTAGGTATTCATCTTGTCGCAACAAGTGATTGTTATGTACGGATGTAAGGATCGGATGATAAGTTTGCATCTCAATAAATTCATAGGAATCTAGCATGGTCCCTCTGGTGCAAACTTTCTAGTAGACGCGTATATGCTTTTCGTTAATCTCTAATCCAAAAATAACTCGCACTTATAATGATGTTTAGTTTGGGGCAACATGTTACAATCATAATTATTATTCTGTCAATCTGATTATGAATGTTTTGGGGAGCTCATTGTTTCGTGCTCTTAAATTTGAGACTCTAAACAAAGAAAAATCTGATTATGAGTGGCATCTCTAGCTTCACCCCCAATTTGTCAACACTTTACAAGGGAGGAATATACACACACACACACTTGTAAATGATAATATACACACGTACTTGCATGCATCACACCATGTTTAGTCGCCCATCACGTGTGATTGGAACTATGACAAGACAACAACGCCTTACTTCTTGATTTTTTTTTATTTTCCGAGTTTGGAAAATGTTATTTTCATAGCGTTTTTTTTTAAATTTTCAGAACTATATGCATGCTACAAATTGTTAATGCAGAGGGAATATACAACATATATTACTCTGAAAATTAAAAAAGTGTTCTGAAAATGACATTTTCTTTTATATTATTATCATTTTAAATATTACGATAACAACCACTGTCATGGTAAAAGTTATAAATTTGTGAGATGATTTTTAACTTTTTTTTTCTAATGGATGAAAGGTGTTGATGTAAATTACTCCATGTAATATCAACGTCAATATCTTAGATTCAAAGTTGCTTGCACAAGAAAATGTAACTAAGTAATCAACAACCACAGATAGTGCTCTGGCGGCTTGACCCACCATGGTGTACTTTGGGTTCGCTCTACGGGCCCTTCTTTCTTATCTTCATCCATTCATTTCTTTCGGCCCATTCCTTAATACAGAAATCCTAACCGACCACACCACCACCACAATCCACAACATACAAAACTTGGGAAATGATTATTTCTAATTTTTGTTTTATATCAGTGCTTATAAGTCTCAATTTATAATTAACAAATAAATGTTGTAATTGAATTAAATATTTATAAAATTTTAATTTTTAATTACAAAAAGTGTACTTTTAAATACAAAAACACAAGTTACCTACCTGGCTACCTCAGATAGCTTTATATCATATATTTTTTTCCTATCTTTGCAACATGTGTGTATTCATACCATACATATGTAAAAATGTCGATGGCCATGCACAAAGAAGTTAATGAACGTAAGCTGACAATTATCAACAGGAATAAATCTATAAGGCTCCGGTTAAGAATTTTAAGTTAATGATCAAACTTCTTAATGTGCAAGGAAGTGTTAGTTGAGTTGGCTCTTTTTGTCAAAGTATTGATAATTGTAGTTTGAAACAAATATACATGCATCATGTATACATTTTTTTGACTAATTAGTCTTATATGCTGTATGTATTTTAACAAATTTCGGAGATGAGCGAGAATCAAACCCAGGACAACAAGAGATAAATCCTTAACAATGTGAACTATTGTACGAGTTAATAGACATACTTATCGTGACAACAAAAATAAACGAATATGAGTAATTGATTAAATATAAATTTAGAATTAATTGCAATTTAATTGATTTAATGTAAATTTATTAGCATTAATATTAATTTTTAGATTCTAAATCTAAACTAAGTTTTGATTTGAATCTGATCACTTGTAATTTTGCTCCATTTTGCTCCCACGCAACAGAAATAGATGACCTCGGTTAAGTATGACAAAGAGCCCGGCAGATTCCAAAATCTAAGCACCCCAAGGTGTAGAAACTCTGCTTGATCAATTTATTTATGTGACTCTACAAATTTCTTACTGTTACGAATAAAACCTTAATAATATAGTAATATAGCTATAAAGAAAATGTGAAGTAAACAGAAGAAGTAAAACAATACTCAAGTATACGATTCTCTTCGGTTGTCCTTTGTGGTAACAACTCAATCCTTTACATAGGAGAGTTCACCGACTTACTTATCTTATTAAGTAAGTTTTCTTAACTAAATTTACAATACATTGGTTTCTGTGCTAAGCTATTAGAATAAACTTATTTCATAAGCAAACTTGGTAATCAATATTATAACACTCCCCTTGATTGCCAATGTTAGTTATTACAGAGATTGATTGCCTCGTTAAAACCTTGTAAGGAAAAACTCAGTGGGATAAAAACTTTAACGAAGGAAAAAGAGTACAGTTTCCCCCTGAATAAAATATCTCACATGTTGACATCCTAATGCAACAAGCTTCTCAGTCTTCGCATGCCAATATTATTTCGTAGCCTTTTAAACGTTGATGTGGGGAGTGACTTTGTTAGTATATCGGCCAAATTATCAATTGAACGAACTTGTTGTACCTCAATATCACCATTCTCTTGTAGTTCATGAGTGTAGAAAAACTTCGGTAATATGTGTTTTGTTTGATCTCCTTTAATATATCCTTCCTTCAATTGTTTAATACAAGCTGAATTATCTTCAAACATAACTGTAGGACTATCAGTGATATTTGATAATCCACACGATTGCCGAATATGTTGGACGACGGACCGTAGCCAAATACATTATCTACTTGCTTCATGGATTGCTAGTAATTCTGCATGATTTGATGAAGTTGCAGCCATGGTCTGTTTTGTTGACTTCCAGGAGATAGCAGTCCCACAATATGTGAATAAATAACCTGTTTGTGACCTTCCAAAGTGAGGATCTGACATGTACCCAGCATCTGCATATCCAACCAGATGTGATTTTGAGTTGTTTGGAAAGAATAATCCAAGGTCAATCGTCCCACAGAGATATCTCAAGATATGTTTAATTCCATCCCAATGACTTTTAGTTGGATCAGAACTGAATCTTGCAAGTAGGTTCACAACAAATGCAATATCAGGTCGTGTGTTGTTTGCGAGGTACATAAGAGCACCAATTGCACTAAGATATGGAACTTTAGGTCCAAGAGCATCTTCACTTTCTTTTCTGGGACGGAATGGATCTTTTTCAACTTCAAGTGATCGAACAACCATTGGCGTAGTCAGTGGATGAGATTTGTCCATGTAAAACAGATCAAGAACTTTTTCTGTGTAGGTTGACTGATGAACAAATATGCCTGAAGATAAGTGTTCCACCTGTATACCTAAACAAAACTTTGTCTTTCCAAGATCTTTCATCTCAAACTCATTTTTCAAATAATTAGCAGTGTTAGTAATATCTTCAGAAGTACCAACAATATTTAAATCATCCACATAAACAACAATAACAACAAAACCAGTTTGAGACTTTTTAATAAACACACATGGACACACTTGATTATTAATATGCCCATTATTCAATAGGTACTCACTAAGCCTGTTATACCACATACGACTAGACTGCTTTAAGCCATATATTGATCGTTGTAATTTAACTGAGTACAAATGACGAGGCTTAGTTTCCTCCAATTTTAATCCTTCAGGGATTTTCATATAAACATCACAATCAAGTGATCCATATAGGTAGGTTGTCACAACGTCTATGAGACGCATTTCCAATCTTTCCATACAAGCCATACCTATTAGAAAACGAAAAGTGACTCCATCCATTACATGAGAGTAAGTTTCATGGTAATCAAATCCAGGCCTTTGAGAGAATCCCTGGGCCACTAGCCGGGCCTTATATCTCACAATTTCATTTCTCTCATTTCGTTTTCGTACAAATACCCATCTATTCCCCACAGGGATCACACCATCTGGTGTTTGGACTGCAGGTCCAAATACATTTCTCTTGCGCAAGGACTGCAATTCCTCTTGGATTGCAATTTTCCATTTTGGCCAATCATCTATTTGTCGACATTCTTCCACACTTTGTGGTTCAGGATCGGAGTTCAAAAAGATATCACATGCCACAGAAAAAGCATATATCTCATCAATTTCAGTACTCCCACGATCCAATAATTTCTCGTTATGTACATAACTCAATGAGATCTCATAATTATCAGGTACCTTTGCTTCTATGGAGGCATGTGCCACTTCAGGAGCAATATTCTCTTCTGGAGGTAATCCCACTTCTGAGGGTTTCGTTATAGCCGCTTCAGGGGTTCGAACCTCTTCAGGAGGTAATACCACTTCTGGGGTATTATCTGGAACACTTGCCATTTCTTGGACAGGTCCAATCAGTTTCCGTTTTCGTGGTACAACATCCTTTGCACCAATAGGTCTGCCACGCTTCTGGCGTGGTTTTGAATCACCAACCAATTCTTCAGGAATTGATTTACGAATAGGGATTTCAACCCTTGTCGGAGCATTAACAGCAGGTATATGTGATTTTATAATATGTCTAGAATCACTAAAAGCATCAGGCATTTGATTAGCAATATTTTGCATATGAATAATTATTTGAACTTCATATTCACATTGATTAGTACGAGGATCTAAAGCATTCAATCCTGATGTATTCCATGTCAATTCAGAATTTAAATTATGCACAACCTTATCTCCCCCTAATGAAGGGAAGACAGACTCATCAAAATGACAATCTACATATCGAGCAGTAAACACATCACCAGTCAATGGTTCAAGATATCTTATGATAGATGGTGAATCAAAACCTATATATATTCCTACTCTTCTTTGAGGTCCCATTTTAGTTCTTTGTGAAGGCGAAATAGGAACATATACGGCACAACCGAAAACCTTGAAGTGAGATATATCGGGAATTTGACCAAAGGCTAGTTGGTGGGGAGATTGTTTATGATAGGCAGATGGTCTGACCCTTATTAGGTTTGCAGCATGTAATATAGCATGACCTCAAACTGATATAGGTAGTTTGGCTCTGAGAAGTAAAGGACGGGCAATAAGTTGAAGTCTCTTAATTAAAGATTCTGCCAAACCATTTTGTGTGTGCACGTAAGCTACTGGGTGTTCAACTGAGATTCCTACCGACATACAGTAATCATTGAAAGTTGAAGATGTAAACTCAGCAACATTATCTAGTCGAATTGATTTGATAGGATGGTCAGGGAATTGAGCACCTAGTTGATGCATCAATTAAAACCATGAAATACCTAAATGGGCCTGAAGACGGATGAATGGGTCCACAAATGTCACCTTGGATCCGTTCTAAGAATTTAGGGGATCCGACTTGAAGTTTAACAGGGGATGGTCGAACAATTAGTTTTCCTAGAGAACATGCTGAACAAGGAAGTTCATCTTGTTGTATGATCTTTTGGTTTCTAAGAGGATGTCCCGTAGAATTTTCTATAATACGTCGCATCATGGAAAGTCCAGGATGACCAAGTCTCTCATGCCATAGGGTAAGTGATTTTGGGTCTATAATTTTGGGAATAGTGATACTGTGCGACTCAATGATCCTGATTTTTGTGGCGTACAATTTAGAAGAGATTGAGTGTAGTTTTTCTAAAATTTTCTTGTAGCCTAAAGTGGTTAAAGTGATTAAAAGATATTCGTTTTCATCCTCACTAGTAGTTTCAATGTGAAAACAGTTAAGGCGAATATCTTTGAAACTTAAGAGGTTCCTAGTTGACTTGCTAGAGTATAAGGCATTTGGTATATGAATTTGTGTTCCATTTGGTAGGATAAAACTAGCCTTCCCAAGACCTTCGATCATATTAGATGTACCCGATATTGTCAATACTTGAGAGATGGTTTGAGTTAACTGTGAAAAATATTGTTGACTTTGTAGAATCGTATGAGTGGTGGCAGAGTCA
Organism: Heracleum sosnowskyi; assembly: GCA_030848705.1. Taxonomy (NCBI): domain Eukaryota; kingdom Viridiplantae; phylum Streptophyta; class Magnoliopsida; order Apiales; family Apiaceae; genus Heracleum; species Heracleum sosnowskyi. The sequence continues at coordinate 94,514,841 of CM061241.1, forward strand.
GCAATACAAATATCTTCCATACTTACTCTGAATACACACACATAAATAAATAAACGATATTTTCATCAAAACAAGTACACGAAACTGAAATACATAGAACATTACATAGAAAGCAAAAGCGTACATAAAAACTATTCATCTAGGTCATAATAAAGATTAGTCTTACTATCTAGTTCATTTGAGGTCTTGTTTATTGGTTCATCATTAAAACTTTCCAAATTTGTTTCTACCCTTTGTCCATTCTGATTTTTAGATGACTCGTAAATTTTTACAAGATGTTCAGGTGTGCGACAAATACGAGTCCAATGCCCATGAGCCCCACATCTAAAGCAGATATCTCTAGTGTCTCCTTCCTGCGGTGCCTTTCTTTTATTTGGTACATCATTTTGCCACTTCTGGTGGCCAGAGTTGTTGTAGCCATCACGCTACCACTTCAGCTGACTAGAGTTATACTGATTTCGAAACCGACCACGAAAATTTCCACGTCCACGGTTTCGTCCATAACCTCGTTCTCCTCTATGCCCTTTCCCACGCTCATTCTTCCGGAATGACGTGTTATGTACTTCGGGTAACTAGGCAGAGCCTGTGGGACGTATCTGATGATTTTTCAGCAACACCTCATTATTTTTCTCAGCTACAAGAAGAAGAGATATCAGCTCACTATATTTCTGAAAATTGTGCTCCCTGTATTGTTGCGCCAGAATCATGGTGTTGGGATGAAAGGTTGAGAGGGTTTTTTCGATCATGTTAGCATCAGTAATATTCTCACCACACAAAATCAGTTTTGAACTTATTTTGAACAGGGCAGAATTATATTCAGCAACAGATTTAAAATCTTGCAACCTTATATTAATCCACTCATAACGGGCATGCGGCAAATGGACAAGTTTCTGGTGATCAAATCTATCTTTAAGATTATTCCAAAGGGTGAGTGGGTTTTTGACAATTAGGTATTCAGATTTTAAATTTTCATGAATGTGATGTCTGAGAAAAATGATAACTTTGGCATTTTGTTCAACAGTTGGGGCTTTTCCTGATTCTATGGTGTCTTTTAATCCGTTAGCACTAAGGTGTAATTCCGCATCTAGCACCCAAGATAGATAATTGTCCCCAGACACATCCAAAGCAACAAACTCTAATTTTGCAAGGTTTTCCATTCTGAAAAAGGTTTGAACATGATAAAATATCGCACATCAAGATTTAAATAATTAATTAAATTTATATGTATATATTAATAATTTAATTCAAAAGTTACGACGGCATAGCCGACCACAAAACTTTTGAATATTACTTGACGACATAGTCATCTTTATAGTAGTACTGACGGCATAGCCATCTTTAATATTAAACAATAATAATTTAATAAATTAAAATAACTAATAAACAAAAATGATAATAATTAAAATTAAATCGTACCTCCTTTGTTGAACAAACTTCAGTTGGCAGAGACTCGTGCTGATAACGTGTTACGAATAAAACCTTAATAATATAGTAATATAGCGATAAAGAAAATGTGAAGTAAAAAGAAGAAGAAAAGCAATACTCAAGTATACGATTCTCTTCAGTTGTCCTTTGTGGTAACAACTCAATCCTTTATATAGGAGAGTTCACCGACTTACTTATCTTATTAAATAAGTTTTCTTAACTATATTTACAATACATTGGTTTCTGTGCTAAGCTATTAGAATAAACTTATTTCATAAGCAAACTTGGTAATCAATATTATAACACTTACCAATTTTTAGCTACCTACCTATTTGCAATTAACTTTTAATTTTTTTTTAACAAACATACTTGCATTACTTATGACAAATCAGAATCAAGTACATGATTAATAAACTCTAGAGGAGTGACAAGCCACTCTCCAAGGCCAGACATAGAATGCGCAGCTGTTGCTAACAAATGTGTCGCACAATTCGCAGACCTATGGACAAACTTAACTAGAACATGATCAAAGTGCTTCATCTCTCGATTACAATCAGAAACAATAGTATCAAAATAAGCAACACCCCCCCCCCTTTTCTCACCCACACTTGCAAGATCATTAAAATCCCCTATTATACACCAGGGAAGCATCGATTTCTTCGATAAATCCTTCAATAAATTCCAGGACTCCACTCTCCTTCTTCTTTCTAGATAACCATAGAAGCCAGTGTAACGCCATCTTCCCACCTGTTCATTAACAACCTCAAAATCAATATAATTAGAAGTGCTATCAATAACCACCACATCTCCTTCATTTTCCAAAGGAGAGCCAGACCCCCTCCATGCCCTTGAGCATCAACATAATGACAACCAAAAAATCCTATCTCCTTACAAATGTTTTGTATTTTATTTTTTTTAACTAACGTCTCACATAATAAAATAACATTGGGCCTATGTTGTTGGTTGATTTCTTTTAGAAATCGAACTGCACGTAGGTTGGCCAGCCCACGATAGTTCCAAGATATAAGGCTCATAATGCTTGGCGGGCCTGGAGTCCAGTATCCGCCCCCAATCCGTTTTTGGCCCACTGTCTTTTTTAATCTCCATATGCAGCATATTTAAATTCTCGCTATCTTCTATACTTGAAATCCCCTCTACACGTTTCCTCTTTGAATCAATCGTAACCACCTCATTTATTTCATAATTATCCCCCTCAATTCCCTCCAAATGATTTTGAGTTTGATTTATCCTAATCATATCCCCACTATCGCGCCTTCTGATACTGAGTACAAGATTATCGGCACCAATCTCACGAACAACTCCATCAATCTCCATGAATTTCGCCTCTGGTAATTTATCACCATTCTCACCCTGGACCTTGCTCGTCGGAGTTGCCTGAGAACTCTTATTTGCCCAGAATTTTGCTTCATCATTACCATTACGCATCCATCTTGACCCCGCATTCATACCATCATTTTTTGCAGGAGCACGCAACCAAGGCCCATACGCTCGATCCATAATCTTATCAGGATTTGCATACACAATATTACAGTCACGTTCAGAGTGTCCCAATCGGCCACATACAAAGCAAAAAGTACTAAGTCTCTCATATTTAAAATTTATCCAGCTCCACTCATCACCTGCTCTTTTGATTTTCACCCTGCGTTTCAGTGATTTGTCAGTATCCAAAGCTACTCTGACTCGTGCATATGACTTCCAATTTCCATCAAAATTCGCTGGATCCGACTTAACATATCTCTCAATAGAGCCCCCCACGCTTTTTAGGATATTCTCCGATAAGAGTCCTCTTGGAATATCATACACTTGTACCCATATCTCAGCCTCCTTCAATGCAACCAAGTGAGGATCCTCATTATCCTTCATATGATGAAACATCAGCATAGCCTGTTCAAAAGACCACGACCCCCCATCTATGACTTTCTGTAAATCCAATTTGTGATAAAACACAAAAGAGAATCTAGATACTCCTAAATCATGAACCTCCATGCCCTCCTTCGGCCTCCACAAAGATGCAATAACATTTCGCATAACATTGAAATTTATATTCTTTTCCGTTAAGAACTTTCCAACCAGTACAAACGCTGGCTTCGCTTCCACAACCTCCGTGTTCTCAATAATGATTTCATCCCCCTCCTCATCCTCAATGATCAGATTTGAATACATCGCCTCCAATGATTTCTCAAAACGTGCCATGTCTATACCCTATTACAGAAACTCAAGAACTCAAGAATAATAAATAAAGACCTGTCAAAATAGACAGACAAAACTTGTCACCAGAGCAAGAATTAGTTATTCTCCATGATCATAACTAATATGACATTATATAGGTTGCTGAAGAAAATCAATAATAACGTGAATTTGGAGGTTTTTTTTAAAATTAATGGTGGTTAACGACCAGAGAGTGGTGATTTGAAGTGGCTGAAATTGTATGGCGAAAAGACCTATATTATATTACTGCTATTTGATTCGGAGCAATTAAAGTGGAGAACTGGAGGATGAGCAAAAGTCCCCATTTAATTAGTTAACTAGCAAATTATGCATTTTGTCTTGAATATTTGAGTATGACACACACACACACACTACACTTGAATATATAAAATATCATAATGAGTATTCGAATTGTCGATGACACTGGACGCTAAAAAATTGTGCCTCAAATATCAATAAAGTTTGGGTAACAATTAACAAAACTTGTAGATCTCACTCTACTTTATCAAATTTTAATCCACAATCTGAATAAGTCTAAATGCACGGTAGATACACTATTACATATATGATCAAAATATTAAGGATAGTGCTACATATTACATGTCAAATTATGATTCCCACGATAAATTCTCATATTAGTATTAGGAAACTTACTAATTATACATAAGAAAAAAATTTGGATTTTTTTTTAAACTCTAACACTCTGTTTGGTTGGACTGAATGTAATAGTTTTAGGAGGGAATGGAATGGCCCATTCCATTCCAAAAAAAAATTTGTTGTTTGGTTGGCCCAAAAGAATGGAATGGTCATTCCTCAAGTCATTCTATTCTGACCGGCCTTTAAACATTTTAAGCTATTTGTAAACGTCAGGATAAGCCCATTTCTTTTTATCGACAAAAAAATAAAATCGACGCTCACTCTCTCCACAACCTCTCTCTCTCTCTCTCTCCCTCCCTCGCTCTAAGTTTTCTCTCTCTTCTCTTATATCTCTCCTCTCTCCTCTCCACTCTCTAATCTCTCTCTCGACAAAAATCGATTTACACTTTGGAGATATATTTCAGACCTCAATCGATCCTTTGGAGCCTCAATTGATCTGTCTAAACAGGTTTAAAATCGATCGATTTTGATAAATTATTCATCTACTGGGTGTGTTTATAGCTTATATCCACTTGTGTTTCAATTTTTTGTATATTCATAGCTCATTGTGTTTCGATTTTTTTGTATATTCATAGCTCCTTGGGTATAGCTTGTTGTGTTTCGATTTATTTATATATTTTGAGGTGATTTATTTGTTTGTATATGCCTACGTGAATGTATACAGGACGATTATGTGTTTAAATGCATATTTGTTTGTTTAATTTCAGAGAAGACAACTGTGTCTTAGGTGTTATTTAGAATGTGTATTACGTGTTTGATTAAAAGCCTCCGAGAACTATATGGTTATATGCAGTAATGGCACGGCTTCCATTAAGTAGAAAAAATTCTATTCGAAGGAAGAGAATTATAGTATATATGATGTGGCTGAAAATGGTTGTGTCGGTACATTGGTTTTTTCAGATGATTGTTTTGTTGGGAACAAGGATAACATTAAGGCCTAGGTACTCCATTTTTAAGATGGAAATAATTAATTACGTTGATAGGCTAGTTAATCAAAGTGATGCTACTTGTGTTAAAAATCTCCGAATGAACATGAGAACATTTCATAAATTATGCTCCACACTTGAATCAAGGGGATACATACATGATAGTAAGTATATGAATGTAGTCGAACAAGTTGCAGTTTTTCTATACATATTAGCCCATCATGAAAAAATGAGTGTTATGAGCACCTACTTCCAAAGATTGACTGAAACAATTAGTAGACATTTTCATATGATTCTTAACGGGGTCTTGAGATTGCAAGAGTTTAAGCATCTGGAACCGATCCCAAATGATACAACTGATGATAAATGGAAGTATTTTAAGGTACAATTGAACATTTTCAATAATTTTATGCTAGAAGATATCTTATATTTAAAAATTGTCTCATTTAATGTTTATTGTTCATTAGAACTGTTTAGGAGCTCTAGATGGGACACATATAAGAATGAATGTACCTGTTGAGGACAAGCCTAGGTATCGAAACAGAAAAGGTGAAATTACAACTAATGTCCTTACAGCGGTTACACCAAATTTAGAATTCACCTATGTACTGACTGGTTGGGAAGGATCAGCAGCTGATGGGAGAGTTCTAAAGGATGCTTTGTCGAGAAAAAATGGACTAAAAGTCCCAAAGGGTAAAAAGAATCATCTTGTGTTTTGTCTAAAATGTTTTTTTTCCAATATATAAGTACTTAAACATGTCAAATTTGAAGGTACTTATTATCTCGTGGATGCGGGCTTTACCAATGGAGAAGGATTTTTGGCACCTTTTAGAGGACAAAAGTACCATAGGAGTGATTAGAAAGAGGGCTATCAACCTACATGTGCCAAAAAGTATTTTAATATGAGTCACTCAACCGCAAGGAATGTTGTTGAACGTGATTTTGGCATTTAAAAAAAAAGATGGGCAATATTAAGAAGTTCGTCGTTTTACCCTCCTAAAGTTCAAAGCCGAATCATTCTAGCTTGTTGTGTGTTGCACAATTTTATTAGAGCATAAATGAATTGTGATCCAAGCGAACTCGACTTTGATAAGGAAGGTGAGACAAATATGGAGCACGATGTTGTCGAAGACAATATTACAAGCATTGGTACAACTCCGGAGTGGACATCTTTTAGAGATAACCTAGCTGAAACAATTTTTAATGAGTGGAGAGGTTCTCTAAGGCTATAATTCATTTTGTAGTTGGTTAGTACGAGTTTTATATTATACCCGAACAGTTCAGATGTATTAGTTGTGATATCCGTCGGGTCCCTATTACACGGCCTAAAAAAGGGCTTAGGTTCTAAGGGCGCTACTTGAACCATTCTGTTTTGGTTCTTCTCCACATTCTTACCGGGTGATCCCGGAATTTGCCTATATCTTTGTGGTTAGTTGAGAACAGCCATCAGACCAGACTTGTCATAAAATTGAGATTCTTTTGTTTATTTCCTTATCAGAGAAGGGTCCCTCTTAGGACCAATGGATTCGTGGAATTTCTGTGGATTGCGTTGGCCCCCGCCCGTTTGAGCCATTGCGAGCCGGAAAGCGAACGCATTCGGGTCAAGACTATAATGCGCTATCCGGATTACCCTACCTCCTCTTTCTGTCCGCTCTTCCCGAAGCGAGCGAATTGCATGAGCGAAGGCTAGCCTTTCCAGTTTCCTCGATCTTGGTTCTTCCCTTATCGCAGAAAATAAGGAATGAATTTGCTAAGATGGAACCCTTGCTTGGTCTTTCTTTTCTCGTTTTAGTAAAAGGCCTCAGGCTGGCAACTTCTATTGTTTTCAGTCACGAAGGATTTCAATATCTTAGCATTTGATCTATCACCGTATATCATTTTGGTAAACGTATTTATGAGAACTCTTTATTGAATACAGGAAAATGTCAACATCTGGGAGTGCACTTTCAAAAAGCTCAGCCAAGGTAAAATTAGACAGTATCATGTATAATTTGGTTTTCTGCACTTTGACTGCCTTGTTAAGATATATTGTATTTAAGTAAAAAAATGAGGTCTTAGAATCGATGACCAGTGATAACCTTAATGAGCTTCAGGGTGCCTTTTTTTATACTTTGCATATCTTTTAAATGACATATTTTTTATACTTTCTCAGGAAATGGATGGTGATATGGAATCAACTAACTCATTGGTAGAAAGAGGCGCGGGAAGAAATAAAAGGACATGGACAGAAGACGAAGATGAAAAACTAGTCGAAACTTTGATGGAACTTGTAAATACTGGAAATTTTAAAGCGGACAATGGGTTCAAACCTGGATATTTAACTTTTCTGGAGAATTCAATGCAAATCAAATTTCCCAACGCAGGTTTAAAGGGAAAGCCTCATATAGAGTCTCGAATCAAGACAATGAAAAAAGATTTTACTGCTGTATACGACATTCGATATTGAGCAAACAGTTCGGGATTTGGATGAAACTCCGAAGAGCATCTTGTTACGGCACCAAGGGATGTGTGGATTCAATATCTTAAGGTAATTATACTGTTATCTACTGAATATTTAAGATCACATCAGCAGAAATTCATGTGCCAGCTTATAAGTTTATTTATAAACTTCTCTTGAAGTCGAAACAAAAATGTTCATTTCTGGAAGTTAAATACAGTGCATATGAAGCTCTAAAAGTACTTCTCTATATATCTATCTAACCTTGTCATCTTTAAAATTGCATTGGATTTTAATAGAAAATGAGTTGCCTCCATTTAGATGGCTTGATGCTTATTTATTTCATCCCTCCCTAGTGTTAGCAATTCGAACAACCTTTGTTAAATAAGTGTAATAATATCAACCTCAGGCTCAAGTAATATCAGGTTTTATTTCAAATGGCAGTTATACAAGTTTTAAGCACAAGGATGTTGATGCAGTGCCAAACCTTTGCTATTCTAAAATTTTAAGTTTCAAATCCATTTGCGGAAACAAAGGAGGTTAGCTTAGACTCCACTCTCCAGCTCTTGCTAACCTTCGTAAAATAGAAGAATTTCTTTATTAGTATCCCTGGACATATACATAAAAGAATCCTGGTATAGAGGATTAATGTTGAAAAGATAGGATCAACTATACCTTGCCAACCTAAAAAAATCCTGATGTACTAATTTTGGATAGTTATTGAGAAGCTATGGAAGGTTGTTTCTTTGCACCTTAAAACAGACCACTATTTTATGCACTTTAAAACAGACCACCCATTGATATTTCTTTATTTAAAGAGGTACTTGCTGGCTTCTAATACTTGAACCACATAGCTGCTTTTTAAACTAGCTTCAAATGCATGAATGTTATGTAGATTACATGTTTACGACAACTGAGCTGCATTTTCCGGTAAATCGCATAGAAGTAGAGACTGCAAAATTGTCTAAGTAGGCTAGTTGAGTCAACTTAGTTATATATGAATTCTTTGTAGATTGTGTCATGATAATCCAACTCATAATCTTTTGATTATGCAGGTTCATCCGAAAGCATCTAAATGGAAGAGTACTCATTTGCCATGCTTCAAAAAGCTTTCTATAATTTTTGGAAAAGATAGAGCAACTGCAAATCTGATTGAAAATCTTGAAGATGTGGTAGAAGAGCTTAACACAGAAGCTGCTGGTGAAACTTTACAGGATGACATTGAAAGGCATATGTTTAGGCCTATTTGTTTACATCGAGGAATTAACTCAACATTAAACAAGTCTGTAATAAGTAAGTAATAATTCAAATTGTCACAGGAATCTCAGAAGAATGAAGTGAAAAGTCATCTACATACTTGAAATTATTCTACATTGAAAGAAGCTCATTAATTTGATCAAGCATCAGTGAAGTTTTCAAGAAAGTGGATTTATTAAAGTGACAGAGATTTCAAGAGTGTGACATCAAATGTACAGGTTACAGTGGTTCATTGAAAGGAGTTAAAGAGAAGAAAATCAGAGTTTTCAAAGTCAAAAATGAAGAACAACCATTGAAGTTAGTCGCTCATGAACCAGACAGTACATCGAGCGTCAACAACAGTCAGTGGTAGTTTATCATTAATTAAAGTGGTTCTCTGGACTATTTCTTTATTTAAGAAATTAGTTTTCATTCTCCTTTAATTATCTATGTTATTTATTTAATTTAACTAATAAATTAGTTCTTTCAGAATTAATTTATTTGGTAAATTAATTAAGTAGATAATTAATTTAGAATTAATTCTAAGCTTTCTAAAGTCAGAAAAACTTAAAGTAATTTCAGAAAGACTATTCTGGTAGTCTTACCGAAAGTTTGTTTGAAATTACTTAGTATTTTAGAAATGATTTCTATATTTCACTAAGTCCTACCGAAAGTCTTTATAGACTTAGGATAGTATTTATGAAAATAGAAATAGTCTTTCTATGTACTAAATTAGTCTTTCTGTTAAATAGAATAGTCTTTCTGATTTATTTAAGTTAGTCTTTCTACTTTAATAAAGTAGATTACACGTGCGTTAACCTTTTGATCAAGTGGATTAGTTAAAAGAGAATTGGAATCAAGACAGAAACAACACACTGAACATTTCATCAAGAACAAAAGCTACTGTCAAACAAAGAAACTTTCTGCCGGATCAAATTCATTTGAACAAGAAATATTTCTAGAACTTAGTGTTGAATCTAAACCAGCAGAAATCATTTGCTTGTATTGTATTGACTATCTAGCGGATCTTTATCCCTAGAACGAATCTCGAACTATCGTTTATCGTTATATCTTTTTATTACAAAAATAGATAAATTCATGTCGAATTTATTCTAGATTTGTTTTAATTAGTTTGAGATTTAATTCTGTAATCAGTACCAAAAATTGTAACACCTTTCAAGTTTAATATAATTTATATTTAACTTGAATTATGTTTCATTTAATTCCGCACCAATTTGTCATTGAACTGTTTTATTCATAAACAGACAAATTCGATAAAACGGTATAGTTTGTATTCAACCCCCCTTCTACAAACATATCGGGACCTAACAATTGGCATCAGAGCCTTTTGATTGATATACTAATCAAAGATCCAATTGTTTTGAGATTTTTTCTTAAACTCTGAAATTGTTATTATTCTTCAGAAATCTCAAAAATGTCTACAACTCAGAAAGTTGGTACAGTGAAAATCCCCATGTTCAGTAAGGAGCATTATCCTATGTGGAAGAAGAAGATGCTCCGGTTTCTTCAAGTGGCAAATGTTAAATATCTTGGAGTGCTGAAGAATGGTCCTAAACTTCCTATGATTGTGGAGGAAGAGCATATAGAGAACAATGTTATAACTAGAGCTGCTAGGATGTACCCTAAGGATCCCAATGACTACACAGCTGGCGAAAAAGAGGATGCTACCCTGGATGCCTGTCTACAGTTGATACTGGTTGATTGTCTTGATCCTATCATGCATAATCATGTTCTAAACTGTGTTACTGCCAAACACATTTGGGACACTATAGAGATAATCAATGAAGGGACAGAGGAAGTAAGAGAGAATAAGCTGGAAATTCTCACCTCTTCATATGAGCATTTCAGATCAAACCCTGGTGAAGGTATCTCTGAGGTTTTTGAGAGATACAACAAATTGATCAATGATCTGAATCTCAATGGAAAGCACTATACTATCAAGGAGATTAACAAGAAGTTCCTCGTGACACTTCCATCTCATCTGGAGCACAGAATATCTGCAATCAGAGAAGCAAGAGATCTTGGAGAGATTTCTCTGGAAAGACTTTATGGTGTTCTGAAGACCTATGAGTTGGAGCAAATTCAGCAAAAGGAGATATATGGAACTGGAAAGATAGTTAGTACTTCTACTGCATTGACAACAGAAGTCCCACAGAAACTGGAAGTGAAGGTTGTTCAACCTTTCAGTTATAACTTGGATGTTAATGATGCTGAATATGGCTTAACATCCATTGATCAATCTGGTAGTGACTTCTATTCTTTGGAAGAACTTGATCAGCTGGAGGATGGTGATTTGGCAATGATAGTGAGGAAGTTTGGCAAATTCAGATTCATAAGGAATTCCAATCTTAAGTTCAAGCCCATGTTTTAGAGAGGTGGTTCTTCATCTACAAATAGCACAAAGGGTGGCTATAAAACTGGAACTGTGGAAAGAAGCACAATCAGGTGCTACAATTGTAATGAGTTGGGTCACTTTGCTACAGAATGTAAAAAGCCAAAACAAGTGAGAAGGAACTCATTTGATTCTAGCAAGAAGAATAAGATTGGGAAAGCTTATGTTGCCGAAGGAAAGAGTTGGGATGATACTGATAGTGATTCTAGCTTTAATGGCTAATGAGGCAAGCACTTCATCAACATTCATGTTAGAGGTAAAGTTTACTGATACTGAAATGATCTATCATCTTAGTAATACTGTGTCATGTGCACGTAGAGAAAATGATAGAATAATTCTTTTGAACACTGCTTTTGAAAAGGAGATAAAAGAATTAAAACTTGTGCATGTTAATCAGGATGAACTTACTAAGAAAATAGGATTTCTTGAGAATAGGGTTAAATGTTATATTCAACTGGAAACCATTCTTAAGGATCAGATTAGTGAACTTAAGGTCAAGGCTAATGCTTACTATAATTCTTGTAAGACTGCTAAAGAAATCATCAATAAACAAAGTATTGGTCATACTGTAGGAATAGGGTATGACTATAATGAGTCTATTGGTGAATTAAGCATAAACACCCCTAATAGAGTCAGTACTGAAGAAATGGGTGTACCATATGTGCTTAAGGGTATTGAAACACCTTTCTTTAAAGAATCCTTGGCAGGACCTCTGAATGAAAATTCTATCATTATTCATGAGGAGATGCGTATTGAGGATCTTGCTTTTCAACTTGTTCAGTCCAACAAGTGTATCTCTGAGAAACCGGTCAAAGTTGTTTCAGCAACAGAGACTAAGTCAGACATCCATAAAGTGGATCAAAACAACTGTAGAACCAACATGCCTGCTGTTAATCTTTGTCATAAAGCATGTGGTGTGGGTAATTGCACGTCTTGTGCTTTCAATGTTATGTATGCTTATTTTAATAGTAAACATGTATATGATAATAAGACTGCTCCACGTCAACATGTTAATAATAAGAAGCATGTTAGATCTAAGACTACTAGTCCTCTAAAGACTAGAGTGGATCCATTTATCCCTAAGCCTACTCAGAAATGTGTTAAGGCTGGCTATAAATGGAAACGCTCTTTTGTGAAAGAGGTTTATGTAGTTAAAGTTAAAAATGTTGTTTTGCCGGACAAAGGCCAGTTCTTTAAATATGTCGGACCCAATCAAGTTTGAGTTCCGAGGGAAGACTAATCAATTTGATACTGCAGGGTGTGGAACAGGTAAACCGTGTTATGTGGGTTCTTGACAGTGGCTGTTCAAGGCATATGATCGGAGATAGAGCCCTGCTATCAAATGTGGTTGAGAAAGCTGGCCCAGGAGTTACCTTTGGAGATAACAACAAGGGTATTACCAGAGGATATGGCTGTTTGAAGTTTGGAAATGTTATCATTCAAGATGTATCTATTGTGGAAGGTCTGAAGTTCAATCTTCTCAGCATCAGTCATTTTTGTGACAGAGGATATGCTGTTTCCTTTGAGAAAGATAAATGTCAGATCCTTCACAAGAAGAATGGAAAGCCTTCTCTTCAAGGAGTAAGGAAAGGTGATTTGTTCATAGCTGATCTGCACTCTGGATCCAAAGATGAAGTTACTTGTTTTTATGCTAAAGCTTCATCAGATGAGAGTTGGCTATGACACAAGAAGATGTCTCATCTTAACTTCAAAACCGTGAACTCTCTAGTCAAAAGGGAATTGGTGAGAGGTTTGCCTCAGATGGAATTTACACAGGAAGGACTGTGTGAGGCATGTCAGAAATGAAAGTCAAAGAAAGCTTCTCACAAGGGCACTGACACATCATCAATAACTGAACCACTTCAGCTACTGCACATGGATTTTTTTGGTCCAGTTAGTGTGATGTCCATGTCAAAGAAACAATATGCACTTGCGATTGTTGATGACTATTCTAGATATACTTGGGTTTTATTCCTACATTTCAAGGATAAGACCCCACAGATGGTGATTGATCATATAAAGTTGATTGAGCTAGATTCTAGATTCCCTGTTATAGCTATAAGGTCAGATAATGGAAATGAATTCAAGAATGCAGTCCTAAATGACTTTTGTGCAGATAAAGGAATAACAAGACAATATTCAGCCCCTAGAACTCCTCAATAGAATGGAGTGGTGGAAAGGAAGAATCGTACATTGATTGAAGCTGCAAGGACTATGTTAAGTGAATCAAGACTTCCAATGTACTTTTGGGCTGAAGCTGTGAGTATTGCTTGCTATACTCAGAATCGAACTTTAATCAACAAGGACTTAATGAAGACTCCTTATGAGATCATGAACAACAAGAAACCAACTCTCAAATACTTTCATGTATTTGGTGCTAAATGTTTTGTGCTTAAGGATGACAATGTTAAACGTGGCAAGTTTGAGGCCAAGGCACAAGAAGCTATTTTTATTGGTTATTCCAGAAGATCTTACATGGTGTACTTGATTGATGGTCACCATATGAAGGAAAGTGTCAATGTTACATTTGATGACACTAAGCTCCCTAGTATCCAAATAGTAGATTCATCTGAGAAACTGAAGTTTGATAACTTGCCAGACTCAGAATCAGATAATGAAGCTCCACCTGAGAATGTTGCTGGTAATGATAATAATAATGATGATAATGATCATGGTGGTGGTGGTGGAAACATTGGTAACAATGGAGATACCACCAACACTGGAGAAGAATCATCAAGGCAATCAAGCAACAACTCAGGGGGAGGAAATGAAGGGTCTACTAGTCATTCACAACACCAAAATGAATTTTAAGGTGAATCATCAAGATCAAATCTTCCAAGACAGATTGTATGGAATAGAGCTCATCCTTTTGAGCTGATCATTGGTGATCCAGTTGTTGGAGTTAGAACTAGGAGTGCTACTCAGAATGAATGTCATTATTCAGGGTTTCTGTCTGAGATGGAACCAAAGAAGACTGAGGAAGCACTGAGTGATCCAGATTGGGTGATTGCTATGTAAGATGAACTCAATCAATTTGAACAACAGTAAGTCTGGAAGCTGGTACCCAGACCAAAGAATAAGAAAGTAGTTGGTACAAGATGGGTATTCAGGAACAAGCTAGATGAGGATGGCATAGTAACAAGAAACAAAGCAAGACTGGTTGCTCAAGGGTATTCACAAGCTGAAGGCATTGATTATGATGAAACCTATGCACCAGTGGCTAGGCTTGAGGCCATCAAGATGTTCTTAGCATTTGGAGCTTATTCCAATTTTAAAGTCTATCAAATGGATGTTAAGAGTGCATTTCTGAATGGTGAGCTGGATGAAGAAGTGTATGTGAAACAGCCCCTGGCTTTGAAAATCAGGAGTTGCTAGACTTTGTGTACTTTCTCTTCAAGGCTATCTATGGTCTCAAACAAGCCCCAAGGAAATGGTATGACACTCTCTCTGGTTTTCTTTTAGAAAATGGTTTTGTAAGAGGTATCATAGACAAAACTCTTTTTTCAAAGAAACACAAAAATGATATGATTTTAGTCCAAGTCTATGTGGATGACATCATATTTGGGTCTACTAATGATGATCTCTGTAAGAGATTTGCTAAGCTAATTCAGAGTAAGTTTGAGATGAGTTTGATGGGTGAGCTGAAGTTCTTTCTTGGATTACAAGTAAATCAAAGGTCAGATGGTATATTTATTTGTCAATCCAAGTATCTTAAAGAACTCCTCAAGAAGTATCACATGGAGGATTCAGCATCAGCAAGGACTCCATCATCTACAGCTGTCAAACTTGGAGCTTGTGACAATTCTATCAAGGTAGATATTACAAGCTACAAAGGTATGATTGGCTCATTACTCTATCTTACTGCAAGTAGACCTGATATTATGCATGCTACATGCTTCGTGTGCAAGGTTCCAAGCGGACCCTAGAGATTTACATCTCGTTGCTGTTAAAAGAATCTTGAGATATCTTAAGGGTACACCTAATTTAGGTATCTGGTACCCTAAAGATTCTGGTTTTAATCTTATTGGATATACATATTCTGATTATGCAGGTAGTGTTGTTGATAGAAAGAGTACCTCTGGAAGTTGTCAATTCCTAGGAGGTAGATTGATTTCCTGGTATAGTAAGAAACAACAAACAATTTCTAATTCAACAGCAGAAGCTGAATATATTGCTGCTGGAAGTTGCTGTGCTCAGATCTTATGGATAAGGAATCAATTGAAGGACTATGGCTTTGTATTAAACAAAATTCCTATTTTATGTGATAATACAAGTGCCATAGCAATCTCCAACAACCCTGTTCAGCACTCGAGAACAAAGCACATTGACATCAGGTATCATTTTATCAGAGAGCATGTCATGAATGGTACTGTGGAGTTACATTTTGTACCCACAGAGGAACAAACATCAGATATATTCACTAAGTCTCTTGATGAATCCACTTTTACCAGGTTAGTTGATAAATTGGGTATGTTCAATAGCTTTAGTGATTAGAACTGATATTTGTTTAATGTTTGTTTTTGATTGAAATACAAGTTTTATGTGCTGTATATTTTCTGAAACTCACTTGTATTTTAGTTTATCAAAACATTTTCTTAGTTGCTATATAATTTACTGATCTTTAGTGTCATGCTGCAATCTAGTTTGTTAAAGTTTCTAGGTTAAGTATTTTTAAATAGTTTATTTGCTCTAAAAATATTTTTCTCAGATTCTTCTGTTGAGAAATTTATTTTTAATGCAAATTTATGAATTTGAAAATATTTAAATATTTGTTCAAACTGCTTAGATATTTTATTTCTGGAATTTTAGCAATTTTCCTTGCAATTTTCTGATTTTTCCTTTATTTTCTACTAATTTTTTAGGTTACTGCTTGTTTTTAATTGGTTTTATAACAGTTTTAGTATTTTTATTTCCAAAAATACTACCGTAAAGACTATTCAATAGTCTTACCGATAGTATTTGTGAAATACCTTTCAATTTAGTTGCTTTTCTGATTTTTATTTCTTTCTATTGATTAATTAGTTGTTAAACTGTAACTTATCATAGTCTTTCTAGTTTTAAAACCAGAAATACTATCGGTAGGACTATTATGGATAGTCTTTCCAGTAGTTTGTTTCTTTTTATTTTAGTGTTTTAACAGTCTTTTTATTAAACAGTTTTTTGTTTTATTTTATTTTGTCTTCAATCTGTTTGAGTCAGAAAAACTACCGGTAAAACTATCCCTAATAGTCTTCCTGCCTTCATTTCTTTTGTAAATTCACTTAGTCTTTCAAGCTCAAGTTTTTACTTAGCTTTTCTCTCTCCCTTGGTTCTTTTAATTCTTTTTCTAAACGAAGTGCTGCCATTTTTTTTCTGATTAAATATTTTCAAGCATTTCTTTTCTGATTTTAACTGAACCAATTTATGTGTTAAATTGATTTGAATTTTGTGGATTATTTGTTTTCAATACTTAAAATCCTTAAAATTCTTATTAATTTTTATTAATTATTTATTTCTCTGATATGGCTTTTGAAATTGTTAAAAACAATTTTTTAGGTTATATTGATCCTCTAAAATGTTCCGTTGAACGTTTTAGGCCTTGGATTCAGTTTTTAAACGAGCATTCCATTATTAGTCATGCTATCACAATGAATGTTCCTTTAAAACATGAACCCTTGAGGATTTTATGTTCTACTGCTATAGTGTCCACTGACTTATCTTCTATCACATTCTATGTCGGTGACACACACTATACTCTCAATAGAGATATTCTTTGTGATGCTCTTCATTTTCCCAGGGATAACTTTGTGAATCTACCTTTTGAAGCAGACCTGATTCAATTTTTCACAAACATTCATTATCAGGGTCAGGTAGATTTGGTAAAGTTATCCAAGAGCAATCTAGTCAGTGAGTGGGATCTTTTCTTTGACACTTTGGCTAAGGTCTTCAGCAACTGCACTAAAACCAATTTCCATAATATTCCTTCTCTTCTTCAAAATATTGGTTTTGCAGTTGCTAATAATCTTCGTATCAACTTTGACTATCTCATCTGGAATCATTTGGCAAGAAGAGTTCTAGTGGCCAGGAGTGATCATTCTAATGGTAGGAAAGTAAAATGTTTTTATCCTCGCTTTCTCACTCTAATAATCAACCATGTACTCACTGATGAACACAAAAAGTTGTTTAGTCTTGGTATGTCTGAACCCTGTCAGACTACTCATGTCAAATTCTTTCAAAGATTAAACACCACCTTCAAATATCTCGCAATCCCTGTGGTCATTACACCTTACATGACACAGTTCATTCAACTTCCTGCTTTTGGATTGCCAGTCCCTGAGCAACAACCTCCAGTGGATCAATCCACCCATGTTGGAACTGAAGATGCAACTCCATTACAGGTAGTATTTCCTAACCCTGACTCTTCATCTCATGATATTACTAAAACCCAAGAGGTTCATAGGGCTGACCATGAGTTTGTAGAACCACAAACTCTATCCCAGGTCATAGAACCAAACACTGAGTCAACTCCAATAACCACTCAACCTGAGCTTAATGTACATATCAGTCATGGTAGTGGAGAAGATTCTATGAGAGAACCCACAGCTCTATCTCCACAACTCAAAAAGAGAAGAACATACAGGGAGACAAATGTTAGCCCATCTGTATCCTCCCAACAGGATATAGACTTTGATATGGCCAATGAACAGTATCTAGAAACACTCTCTCAACAGGGTGAATCTATTGAAGAAAGCCATAGGGCCATGGCAATCTGTACTGAGTCTAGCACACTCCCATTACTCACAATGAGAGAAAACATACCAATAGATGACACTCGGGACACTTTGTTAGGAGAGCACATAAGAAATGTTACAGTGCCTGCCATAGTTATGGTAGAAGTGCCTTCACAGGCATCTGAGGGAAAATCTGATTCTTTGCCAACACAAATAGAATCACTTTCTTCCCTCCCAGAGGGAACATCTCTGGCTCCCTTAAAGGGATTTTCCACTCGCAGATTTATCTGGAGAAAGTGGAAGGCAACCTAGTGAGTTCAACACTGAAGCAATTCAGTTTCAAAGTTCAGATCACTTCTTGGACTTCACTGGGGATTGGGATTTGCGAACTCCCATTGTACCACCACTGACCTCTCAAGAAGGGCTACGGTGATTTTTCATGCATGTACATCTTCTGATAATCTGGAAAGTCAGCTAGTGCTGAGATCTGAGAGACAAACACGGAGTGATACACAAGCACGTGAGTTGAGTGAAACACCACTGAGAGATGTGAGTGCACACACTGACACAAACACTGCTTTTTTGTTAACCCAATTAGCTGCTCTACAGAAACAGTTGTAACAAACCCAGGCTGAAAAAAACATTCTCAAAGCACAAGTGGTTGAACGGTCTTCTTCTTCCACCTCTGTAATTAATCAGCTGGGTACTATCAATGATGATTTGGAAGGTATGAAAGTTTCTCTACTCCCAAAGCTGAATGTCATCCAACAGTCTCAAGTACTTGTGGCTTCAGACATCTCTGATCTTACAACGTCAAATGTTCAAATATCAGAGAGTGTCAAGGAGATTGCTACCATTTCTGCCAAGGTGGACTTTATTCTGCAAACAGCTGATGAAAATCAAACGTTTAATGAAGAAAAGATGTCAAGGATAGAAGGAGGAATGGAGCATCTCAATGAAGGGATGAAGCACTTGTATAACATGATAAAGAATTCACATCAACCCAATGTTGAACAGAAGAAATTCTTTGAGGGTGATGATGATGAGGATGAGGATGATGAAGGAGGAAATGGAGTTGATCAAGGAGCTATAAGGGGAAGAAGTGAGGTCAATCCTGATGCGACTCAAGTAAAATATGTAGAGGATTCCTCAACTAAGGGGGAGAATGTGGAGAAACAAGGAGGAGATCAAGCTAGAAGTCAAGCTGTTGGAAGTTCAGGAAAGGACAAAGGGAAGCAGAAGTTAACTTTTTCTGATGCTGACTACTATCAAGGTGAACATGGAGATTTTGACTTTGTTGAATCTGAAGAAGCCCCTGAAGATATCTTTGGTGATGTGGAGGTTGAAGAAGAAGTTGATTATGCTGACTGGGAAGATGAGTCAAATGTTGATCCTGTCTTTGAAGCTGAGTTAGTAAGACAGAAGGCTGATCTGAAAAGAAGAGATGAGGAGAATATAAAGGTATCTGGCATCATTTCTAAGCATCTTGTCATTCAAAAAGCCGAACAACAAGAAAAGCAAAGGCTTCACAATCTGAAGGTCAATGAAAGAAAATTGAATGTGAGGTTGAAGCTAGGAGAAGAATGGGACAAGGCTAGAGAGATGTTTGCACATCAAGAAGGAACTAACAATGATGGAAAGTTTCTTGGGATGTTAGAAAGATACAAGAAGGTCAATCCAGACAACACAGTTGTTCGTACAAAATCACGCAAGCGTACGCGGTCAACAAGTAATATATGAAAGTAGAGTTCATTCCCACAGAGACTGCTTTGGTTACTATAGTTATGCACTTATGCAACAATGTATGGCTATTGTTCAATGCTAAGACAAGTATCAAAGTTTGTGTTTTGATTAACTAAATTATCTAAACAAATTACCAAGACTATATTAAACTAAAGATTGTTGTTGAATTACTTATGAGAATAAAACATGGGATCCTAACTTCATTAAATACTTCATCTAGAGCCTTTTGTCTTTAATCAATGTATGTGACGGTTGTGATAACTAATCGGACAACACGAAATCAGTACACGCTACCTTTCAGTATACGTATACCAAACCACTCAAACATCCACAAAAGAGATAGAAGTTGGGCAGACACCAATTATGCTTAGACCCTATATGTCTATAAGATTTGAAAACATAACGGTTTAACGAGCAAGTTATCCATTCAGATTACATAGGGCAGGTAAGATGGTTAAAATCACCTACGAATCATGCATGACAAACATACATAAACCTATGCTAGCATGACAAGTTCTAAACCTCTATATCCACTTTCGCATTCAATAGAGATTAACAAACAACTTAGATGTTAGCTACGCATCCAAGAAGAATAAGCATAACCAAACTAGGATATCAATTAGCCATCACACACACATCTTTAAAACAATTAACTACTAAAATCCATAGATAAATCCGTTAGAATCCCACGACAACGATTAGTTCATAATCGAACCGTTCATCATCGTGGGTTCTAATGAAAACATGATAATAATAAGTCTAGAATACTGAATAAAAGTGCTAGGGTTTATGAAAGAACAAACGAGAATCCAAAGTATCGCCTAATTAGAAGAATACAAAGATAAATTGAAAAGTAGATCTTCGTAATCAGCCGTCTTCTTGTTCTCCTCACCGGTTGATGGATATATAGATAAGTGTATGGTTGTATATCTCAAAAATCGTCCACCAAGTGCTTAAATAGGCCTTTCTGTTGACTTGTTGCTGCTGGTTTCCTTTTCAGAATCGAAGTTGCCTGTTTCCAGAATGTTTCAGGGGTGGGCGCGCCTGAAGGGGGTGGCCGTGCTTGAAATGATTTCACCTAGGGCGCGGGCGCGCTTGGAGGGGGTGGCCGCCCCTGACCTTCTGTCAAATTTCTCCAAAATCTTGTTCCTTGACAATTCATGCTCTCTTCACTCCGCAACCTCTTGACTTCCTCAACAATGATCAAATAGCACCACATAACCCTAGAAACTTCACCACACTGCTGACGAAGCAATTCTGCATACTTAACATAAAACACATCAAAAACACCATGTACTTGAGAACAAACGATCAATTTAAGCCGATTTAGGGTGTTCTAAGTAGATATGAAATCCACTTATCAACATTATATATGAAAGATCTTCATGCAGAGATTTCAAGGATCAGAACTGGATTTGACAGAGTTAGAGAGGAGTTGAAGATCTATGTCTACACTCATAATGAGGGAACTTTTCTAGTTTCTCTCAATCTTCTGGAAAGCAGAACTCTCTCTGAACTATGGGTGTTCATGTGCAAGGTGAAAAGAACTCCTCCATTAGTTGAGCTGCTGCATGACCAGCTAAAAGATTTTGCAATGAAAGATAGTCCACAAGTGGTGGAAGTGCCCTATGAAGTTAAATTCTACAAAGGAATGGCACTTCAGACTTGTGGTGTGGATCCAATATCTATGAAAGATTTTCCTGCCAAGCATCTTGTCTACTTGGAGAACATGTTGAGGACTTCAGGATTTGCTACACAAGAGAAGACAGAAGTTGCTGATTTGATTCAAGACTATTGTATAGCCAATATACCAAGGTATCATCAATTGAAGAATAGGCTGAAGAAAGTCACAACTCAACCTGTCAAACCTAGTGGCATTACTTCTGAATCTGATCGTGTTCTGGACAAGGATTTGCTTGAAGAACTTGAAGAAGGAGAGATGATGGATGAAGACAATTGAAGAAGCTCTGTTTGAAAATGTTAAATGTTTAGAGCTTAGGTGATTCAAGATAGGTTAAATGTATTTATTTGTTCAGTCTAGAGGAACATCTATCTTGTACTTACCTTTAATGTTTGAATCTGGATAATGTTAAATGAAATCCAGAACTTTGTGTTATTACCTACTTAGCTTTTAATGTCTTATTTCTACTTGTTTAGTTAGTTGAGTTATCCTTTAGGTATTTGCTTGTTATTCTCTAACAAACAAATATGTGGAGATTGAAAGTCATATGTTTAGACCTATTTGTTTACATCGAGGAATTAACTCAACATTAAACAAGTCTGTAATAAGTAAGTAATAATTCAAATTGTCACAGAAATCTCATAAGATTATAACTGTCAAAAGAATGAAGTTAAAAGTCATCTACAGACTTGAAGTTATTCTACATTGAAAGAAGCTCATTAATTTGATCAAGCCTCAGTGAAGTTTTCAAGAAAGTGGATTTATTAAAGTGACAGAGATTTCAAGAGTGTGACATCAAATGTACAGGTTACAGTGGTTCATTGAAAGGAGTTAAAGAGAAGAAAATCAGAGTTTTCAAAGTCAAAAATGAAGAACACCCATTGAAGTTAGTCTCTCATGAACCAGACAGTACATCGAGCGTCAACAACATTTAGTGGTAGTTTATCATTAATTAAAGTGGTTCTCTGGACTATTTCTTTATTTAAGAAATTAGTTTTCATTCTCATTTAATTATCTATGTTATTTATTTAATTTAACTAATAAATTAGTTCTTTCAGAATTAATTTATTTGGTAAATTAATTAAGTAGATAATTAATTTAGAATTAATTCTAAGCTTTCTAAAGTCAGAAAAACTTAAAGTAATTTCAGAAAGACTATTCTGGTAGTCTTACCGAAAGTTTGTTTGAAATTACTTAGTATTTTAGAAATGATTTCTATATTTCACTAAGTCCTACCGAAAGTCTTTATAGACTTAGGATAATATTTATGAAAATAGAAATAGTCTTTCTATGTACTAAATTAGTCTTTCTGTTAAATAGAATAGTCTTTCTGCTTTATTTAAGATAGTCTTTCTACTTTAATAAAGTAGATTACACGTGTGTTAACCTTTTGATCAAGTGGATTAGTTAAAAGAGAATTGGAATCAAGACAGAAGCAACACACTGAACATTTCATCAAGAACAAAAGCTACTGTCAAACAAAGAAACTTTCTGCCGGATCAAATTCATTTGAACAAGAAATATTTCTAGAACTTAGTGTTGAATCTAAACCAACAGAAATCATTTGCTTGTATTGTATTAACTATCTAGCGGATCTTTATCCCTAGAACGAATCTCGAACTATCGTTTATCGTTATATCTTTTTATTACAAAAATAGATAAATTCATGTCGAATTTATTCTAGATTTGTTTTAATTAGTTTGAGATTTAATTCTGTCATCAGTACCAAAAATTGTAACACCTTTCAAGTTTAATATAAGTTATATTTAACTTTAATTATGTTTCATTTAATTCCGCACCAATTTGTCATTGAACTGTTTTATTCATAAACGGACAAATTCGATAAAACGGTATAGTTTGTATTCAACCCCCCTTCTACAAACATATCGGGACCTAACAGACATTCAACCAAACCCAATTTCAGATGAGTCAACAAGCAAAAAACGAAAAAAAGAAATGTTGAATCATTGTTGGAGGTTGTTTATGCTGCTTCAGAGAGGATGGCTAATCAGTTTGAGCCTTCCACCAAATTGCTTATTGCAGCGGAAGAAGATTTGTTGCTGAAAAAGAAACAGCTCAATGATGAACTTTCAAAGATTCCAAAGCTTACAATATTGCAGAAGCTTTAAGTTGCAAAGAGAATAGTGAAGTATGAAGATTTGATGATACTATTTTTTGCAGCACCTACCGAGGAAAAGATCGTATTTGTTAATGCTATTCTAGATAACGAGATTTGATAACTTTGTTGCTCAAAGACAAACTTTGCTATTTTTGATAACATTGATCAATCTGTGTTGGTTTCATTTTATTTTTGGTTTGCATACATTGGTGATGTACAAGACAATATATTTTGAAGTGCTAAAATTTGTCATTTTCGAGTTGCAAGTTTTGAATTTATTTTTTTAGTTTTTTTCTTTAAAGTTATTTAGTATTGGTTCTATTTAGATTTTAACTACCCAGGATTTTTAAACTGTCTAGGTTGGAGTAAAAATGAATTGCGTCGATAATTTTGATTAACATTAGAGTTGTAATTTGAGTCACCCGTTTGCAAGCGGTTCAAGCTCGAATTCGTATACGAGCCAAATTCAAACATAATTTTGTGTTCGTTTAGTTAAACAAGTTGAGTCTAGTATATGTTGAACTAGACTATATCCGGCTCCAAACTCGAATGCTCAACTCCACAGATCGAACTCAAACCGGTTTAAAATTGTATAAATTATTACTAAATTTTAAAATAATCATGTCTAATAATATAAATAGCATGTCAAAAATACAATATGAAGTAAATGGATAAACAATTAAATATATATGTATAATTGCAAGATGCATATTATTGACATGTCAAAAAAAAACATTCAGAGGTCGTTTGGTTGATAGATACTTATGTGGGTATTTGAAATACCCGGGAAGTTAAAAATAACAAAGTTGTTTGGTTGCATAAACTATGGGTATTAGAAATTATTTAGGAAGTGTAAATACCAGTAAAACGTGGGAAGTCACTTACCCACCCCCACCTGCACTTTCCCTCCTAAAAAGTAGCTATAGACACATATGTGTACACCGTGTATATATATTGTTGCAAATACAAGTTTCTTCCGTTATTTCATATTGTATACCAAACAAGCACTCAGTTGAATAACATGTCTATACCAACAAAATATTAAAAGTTTGATTAGTCAGTTAATATAATTTTTTGGTGCTTTGTATTTTAACTTTATTATTTTTTATTCGGTCCCAAAATAATATATAACCCAATTTTAAGGACCATATTTTACCGTATTAAAGCGGGTCTTATTTTTGTAACTAAAATACTTAAAACACGTCCAACATTCAAAAAATAAAAGTGTATATTAAAAAAAATTAAAATAACCGCATTAACCTATTAATGTAAGTTAATAAAATTGCATAATATTTTTGGAGAAAAAACAATCATATTAATAAACAAACAAATAAAGTTAACAAACTTTTAGAAAATTATTTTTATAAAATATATGTAAATTCAAGTTGGAATTTTCATGCTGAAAACCATGGAAAAAATCTTTTATATGCAGAATGCAGTCGAGTATATTACGAGAACAGAGGGTAGTTGTCCACAATTTTTGTAGCACTAAAGTTAAAACAACTCGATGATTAGTTTTTTTGCACGTTATATATTTGATATTGACTGGGCTGTTTTAAAAGGCTTTAAGCCTTTAACCTTTTACACCCGGGCTGGAAGCAATTGAAGATTGCATGTTATATGGGTTGGTAGATTTTGACCTGGGCTGGAGCCAACCCTAGCCCAGCCCAAGGTCCGCCCCTGACTGTATATACAGATTTTTGAATCCGTAAAAAAAGAAGAAGTTCTAAATGAATAAATTTGATGTAAAAGAAAAATTTTAATCCATTACATTCATTTGAGTAATCAAATAGCTCAAAGAATGAAATGATCCATTCCATTCCGGCCACAAAAAAAGATGAACCAAACAAGAGAATTGAAGGGTTATTCCATTCTCTCATCATTCCATTCCTAACAAAATTTATTCCTCCCAACCAAACACACATAGTGTAAGATTTTCCAAATATTAAAACATAAAGTCATTGAAATTCTAGACATATGTCTTATCAGCGTATAATTAGCACCATCATTAATGTCCTCGCAAATACAGTACTATCTGAATAAAAAGTTGAGCTGATCGACTCCAAGTCGACTCATTTAAAATGAAGATTTTTTCTATTCCTATACCTGTTTTAGAGATCAGCCTCGGTATCATCAGAAAGTTAATGATATCAACTTTCTGAAAAAAAAAAATCCTTTGTTTAACATTGTAATTACCTTTTCACACTCTCACTTTATAAACACTGATGAATCACCCTAACACCTGTTTAAAGTACTTGTTAATTACCTTGTGATTCACTAATTAATTTACCCCCCCCCAGGCCCCATGCATGCATCACGTTAATTAAGAAACCCTATTCCATCTGTTCACATTGACACGTTTTCTGGTATTTTTAGAAAGTGGGGGTTTTCCAAATCTTTGCCGTGAGCCACTTGATCGCAGGCAAGTCCAAGTGTTATGTATTTTTCATATTATACTATATATATTTTTGTTCATAATTGGTTTGCATTTAGACGGTGTGTGTGCGCATCTTTTAATGTCGGTCCTAATCAATCTTTCTTCGTTTTCTTTTGTTTATTCTACACCATAATTTAGTAACCCTTCACAGTCACTGTCTTTGGTCTTATTCCCCACTGTATACTTTTCGTATCTAACTATTTCGTTCACCCCTCAATTTTATTTAATCTCCGGTCGGCATTTTTTTAATGTTTTAGATATTTTATGTTTTTGGGTTGTTATAATGTATCCCGTTTCAATAATGCAATTTCAGCCTGTATTTTTATATATTCATGTTGTATGTAAAAATTAAAATTCGACAGATTTTCTTTATATTATCGTATTGTTTGTGACAACAATTATGTTGCCCACCGTAGGCCAACTGAAAGTTACCTCTGTATTTTTCAATTATTTATTAGTACTCTAGATTTCATCTCTTGTAATACAAGATAGTGACCTCTGTTATTTTTATTTTTCTTTCGACTTTATGCAATATTATGCTTATAAATTCAGCAAGATAACAACTACTTGGCAGGACCAGTTAAGTTTTTCTTTTTTGCAAGTTGAGGTTGTGGATGTCTCTAAACTTGACCATCACATTTCTGATTTCTGTGTCCTTTCTATTTGGTCCTAGTACGAATCTTATTGGTTTCTTGCAAGTAGCAGATTAACTTTGTCTCTTTAAATTTACCAAGCTAAACGTAATCGGTGGTGCGCTGCTTGGAAGGTGAAATATATGCATTACTTGTTGAGTTGAGTTGAGAGGTTGTTGTTTGAGTTGAGTTGAGAGGTTGTTTCCGTGAAGACAGTTATTTTTTAAGAATCTTTTTTGTTTCCAAGAACATGGTTAAGTATATGTGCGGCTTTACATAATGTGGGATAGGGCGTCTAGTAGTTTGAGACATTGGTATTTTGTATAAGCTTGCCTTGTTGTTTTTTGTTTTTAATTTGGACGATGAAAGCTCGGAGAGGGAAGCGCTCGGAGGTATCTCGAATTTACTTCTGAGTTTGATGTAATTCATTCTTCATGATGACTTAAAAAAACTTACATGAATTACTCTATTTATTTGTAGGCCTTTTGGCCTTCAATCGTGATGAAGAAATGGCTTAATATCAAACCCAAGGTGCATGAGTTTAGTGAAGATGAAGTTGATACTGAAACTGAGAGCGAGGATGACGGTAATTGATATTGCGGACCTTTATATTATACTTTTCATCATCTTATGGTTTGTAATCTCTTTGTCATCGTTTCCCAGCATGCTCTATTAAAGATATGCCGCGACCGCGACATGTTGCTGAGGATCTCCCCCGTACAAGACAGGGGAACTTCTCTGAGTCCCGATGTCAGACTTCAGGTTCTGCTTCACTCACTTTATTCTATCAAATAAAACTGCAATATAATTATCATTTCACGTTATAATCTTAAACCAACTTAATGATGAAGAATCTTAAAAATGTGTCAGCACCTAAATTTCATTAATGGATTATCCTGTACAATTAGACATATCTGGATATATGAGAAAGAGAGTTTATGTGAAGTCCTTTGTTACGTATTCTTTAGCAATTAGTTTCTTTTTTTTTGCTAAATTCTTTAGCAATGTGATGGTTTGAGGGGAGCTTAAGCATTCAAACCTGTGTCTGTTTCCACCATTTGAGTTGTTATAAATAAAAATACTCGGCACTCATTGTTACAATTTACAATATCATTAATTTAGGGACACCATTACAAACTTCTTACAAGAAACATAGAAGGGGGAATTCGTTGACTCTACGTGCTCAGTATATTAATACAAAAGATATAAGGTTTGTCTTGAACCTTTCTTTGCAGTTCTCTTCTTTTTCATTTAGTGAAGATTGACTGGTTTTGTTTTTCTACTTTTTAGTATAGCTTATTCAGTTAGCATGCTTGTAATAGGGTGACTATAGGTTCTTGGAATGTTGCTGGAAGACCTCCAAATGAAGATTTAGAGATTGATGAGTGGATTTGCATGGAGGACCCATCCGATATCTATATTCTCGGGTATATACTTCCTCAAACCCGCTCATTATGTAAATCGATCAAGTCAATATAAGCTATATTTTACCTTCCTGTGAGTAATTGATGAATTTATCAATCAACTTCTCGTATTATTAGATCAACTGAAAATTGGAGAGGCACACTTTTGCGTTAGTATGTCTGTTGAGTGATTGGTGTTTTATGTGTGGCTATTACATCTGCATTCTGATGAGCCTAGACGTTTTAGTTCTTCGGAAGATAATCTGATATTGGTATATATTTCTTTGATTGTTTGTTGTGTTTTAGTTTCCAAGAAGTGGTTCCTCTAAGTGCTGGAAATGTTCTAGGAGCAGAGACTAGAAGACCAATCCTACAGTGGGAGTCTATCATTCGTAGAACTTTGAATAAATCCTTTGAACCAGACACCAAACACAAAAGCTATAGTGCCCCACCATCTCCAGTATTGAGGACATCCTCTGCCGCTGATCTCCTTGCTGAAGTTGACGATACTTCTGCACTAGCGTTGATTGCAGAGGAGTCCTTGAGCATTGGTAACACAAGTGATTTAGAAAGCCCGAAGCTTCAAGGGCTCATTGGTTTGGGAAAGAAATTTAATTTGAAAAGAACTCATAGCATTGATCGATATAGCAGGCTTGATTGGCCTGAGCGTCCACTGGATGGAACATCTCAGGTTCTTTCTTCTAGTTCTAAACTACGAAGAGTATTGAGCAGTTCAGCTAGAGTCGGTTCTGATTGGATGGAGAGCGCTCATATCTTCAGTTCTCAAAACATTGCCGGGCATGCTGGATTAAGAAGGGTACACCACAGCTCTGGAAACCTTGGATTGATGTGGACGGATCAGGAAGATCAGTCTGAAGTTTGTGGTTCTGTTGCTGATGTTTCAGATCAATGTCCCAAAGTGGAAGAGATTTCTTTGGATATGTCTGAATTGGAATATGAAAATGCACTTTTGGAAGATGGAGTAAATTCACATCTTAAGTATGTTCGAATTGTAAGCAAGCAAATGGTAGGAATATACATCTCTGTCTGGGTCCGTCGAAGATTGAGAAGACATATAAATAACTTGGAAGTCGCTCCTGTAGGAGTGGGGCTTATGGGCTACATGGGAAACAAGGTATAACTTCTTTTACATTATTTGGATCTGCCTATATGTTGATGATACTACTATATGCTTCTTAAAATAAAATACAGTGACGACTTTACTTGTGGAACTAGAAATTTACATATTTGTTGGGTAAATTTCTTTCAAGGACAACAGCTAACAAAGTACTATGTTCCGTTTACTTACACACCACTAAAAGAAATAATATTACCAAGCACACTGCAGTTATCAGGCAATTACAAGTGATAATGTGCTCTTCCGACTGAAAGGATCAGCACTTTGATTCTCCTCGAGCTTTATTAGAAATTTATTTTTTTAATTTATTTTTTTTTGTATATTTCAGACACTAAATAAATGTGCAGCCCTCTATAATTCTATGGAATTATTAACTTCTAGTAGGTCTATGATTGATGGTTGACATTCCAGATTCTTAAAATGTGATGGTTTCTGGTGCAGGGATCTGTTTCTGTTAGCATGTCTCTTTTTCAAACACGGCTGTGCTTTGTGTGTTCTCATTTGACCTCTGGTCACAAGGAAGGTTATGAACAAAGGCGTAATTCTGATGTGTATGAAATCATAAGACGCACTCAATTCTCATCTGCTTTTGAAACTGACAAACCACTGACAATTCCATCTCATGAGTAAGTATTTTATTTCCGGACATCAAGATACAAAATGCTTCACCTGTCCTATATATAGCTGCATCGTAGTTTTCTAAGATGGAAGAAATGACCTGCAGAAGAGTTGTAGCAGTGAACAATGGAATTTTTTTATAGTTCTAAATTTGCTACCAGATTATATAATTTAAACATTAGGTGACGTTAATTTCACATGCAACTACATTGAGAAAGAAATGTTTTGGATCTATACATTTAGCTTTGCATTAGGAGCAACATGAACTATTCTGTTTCACTTTCAAGGGCCACATATATTTTATGTAAACTGCAATCTTGATTAGTACTTACCCCGATAAGTGATATTTTTTACTGACAGTTCACTGCAAAAACATCTCTGATGAAAATGCCTTTGTAAACAGTCAGGTATTCTGGTTTGGAGACTTAAATTATCGTATAAATATGCCAGACTCAGATGTAAGAAAACTCGTTGGCAAGAACAAGTGGGATGAACTCCTCGACAGCGATCAGGTAATATTTTTTCATCTGATAGAAGCAAGTTACTAAGTAAGAGTTGATACAATGTATAAAGTGCTATTTGAATGTGGTTTTCTTTCCGGTTCGACTAAAAATGAGAAGAAATATACTGCTTCTGATTGTTCCGAACCATTCGACTTATATAATGTAAATAAGGTCAGATTCGTTAATATATATTCCAAAATAGTTTCTGATGGAGCAAGACAATCCAGATTAAATTAAATGTCTGACCCTTATCATTTAGAAGTAGCAACCCTGAAAAGGGATAAGGATTTTTTATTTTTCAAATCTTAACTTAAAGATGTTCTGTTTGCTATTAATGTAAGTTATGCCATTTTGTTCAAACTGTGTATCCCAAATGTTGGTTTCCTTTATTCTTTTGGATTCTATTTTGATATAAACAAATTGATGATACATAATGCATGTTGTAGCTAATCAATGAACTACGGGACGGGGTGTTTGATGGATGGAAAGAGGGAGTAATAAACTTTCCACCCACTTACAAATATGGAATCAACTCTGATGTGTATGTCGGTGAAAATCCAAAAGAAGGGGAAAAGAAAAGATCTCCAGCATGGTATGTGATTATCTTTTTAAACCTATTAGATGGAAAATGATTAAGTGAATAAAATCTTTGTTTCGGTTTATTAATTTGCAGAAATTGCTATTTTCTTTCTAAAATGTAGGAAGGTCTTTTGTATCAGCTGACATTATTAGTTAGTTGAGTTAAGTTTCTTCATGTTCTTTCTTTGTGATTTTTCTCAAACATGCCCTAAACATTGATGCAAATGTAACCTAAAGTTACAAATTTAAGCCATCTAAAAGGCAAGCTAAATAAATATTCATTCACATTGATGGAAGTTACAATTTTAAGACAAGCTAAATAAATATTCATTCTACGATGTTAAATTGTTAAGCGGTGGGTTTGGAGCTGTCTCTGATGTATTTTGTTTCTCATAACTCTCCCTTTGCAGGTGTGATCGTATACTTTGGTTAGGTAAAGGCATTAAACAGCTATCCTACAACCGAGCAGAAATGTGGCTCTCAGATCACCGGCCTGTGAGTTCAGCCTTTTTGATAACGGTTGAAGTATTTGACCAGCGGAAGCTTCGGAAGGCCCTCAATGTTACTAGTGCAGTAGTACATCCCGAGATCTTCGAAGAGGAAGATTGAGAGTTAAGATTTCAGCACTTAGTAGGCTCCCGATTCTTAAAAATGTAAGTTATCATGTCTTAGCAGCAAATTTAAGTATGGGATGTCTTATCAAGTAAACATTTATGAGATGCAATACCCCCTCCCAGTAAGTCATTAACTCTAATACTGTACAGTAGACACGTAGCTGAAAGTATGCAGTTTTCTGTTTATTACCAATTCTTGTTTTTGTACTATGATACTATGTTTTTGTACTATGATACTAGGTAGTTTGACGAATAATTATTTCTAACATGCGTCATAGGCCGGAGATATCTTATTCCCCAGTAGATGTGTTTGTTAAAATAATACTTCTGTTGTATTTCCTTGTTTCAGGAAAGGAACTACTATTAGGGCCTCCGGCCTCAATCATACAACAAACTTGTGCAGTTTCCTCTTGGATCTCTCTGACGTTGTTGTACTCCATGCACAAGTCTCCGTCTCAAAAAGGTTGGAGAATTTAAGCAGCCTAACCCTTGTTTACATATATATATAAACGTCATACGTGACTCTAGCAGCATTCCAGGCATACATACAATTTGCAAATGATATCAGGGCCTGTGTGGTTCATGAAGAATTATCAGTAAGAATGTAAATTTTGATAGGATTTCATGTATAGAATAGTCTGAATTAAAAGTTATGTGATATATATAAAATTTATTGTGATGTGAGCTTTTCATTTGAGTTGTGCTTTCTTTGTATGTAATGCAGATAAAGTAAATTTCTGTAACTGTCTCACGCTGATATTTCCAGTACTGGTTAGTCTAATTTGGGAGATGCTTACTTGCTTCCACGTATTTCTATATAAAACAGAGAATACATGTAGACCTTAGATATAACCTTTGTCATAATCTATCCCTAAAACGTTGATGATTCCGATATAACTTTGGCTCTAAGGGTATGTGACAGGGTGTATGTGACGGTGAATCTTTGAAATATGAAAACTAAAAGCCACCGTTTTCTTTGTTCTAAACTACCAAAATATGGGTATGGTTGGTTTGAAAACCTGCAATATTAATATTTAGGTTTAATTATAACATAAACATTGAATTATGACTCTTTGTACACATAGAACCCTAAAGAAAAATATCGTACACATCAAATCTTCAAGTATTGATTATGTATACACTGACCCCTGCTCCAAAACACAGGTTCGAATAACCATAGTTCACGTCCATTCATTGAAAATATTATTCTTGAAAAAGCCTTTCTGTAATTGAAAAATAAACATTTACATAATTATAGACATTGTACCCCCATCTTATTCAAGTAAGAGATGACATGGTGGCATGAAATACCACTCAAATCCCACCTTACTCGGTAGTGTTTTTTGGAGCAGGGGCTTATATATACATAATCGGTACTTAAAGGTTTGATGTGTACAACATTTTTCTTTAGGATTTTATGTGTACAAATAATCATACTTCAAGGTTTATGTTATAATTAAGCATACTAGGATAAAACAATAGGTAGCTCAAAAGGCAGACAACGTAAACTGCAACAAACCTCTTCTGAAACAACTTTGATTTAAATTAAAATGTAATGATGCAATCGATGACAATGACAAAGCCGGATGGTATAATGTCAACTGGCATCTTCCAAACTGTTGTGTTTAATAGTTTCATCTACAGATGGATTCCCTTGCTAATTCTTCCGGCACCAAATGGCAATATTTATTTTAGTATTATGTGCTGATACAGACTCCAGCCTTGACTACTTATTTATTATATTAATGTGCTTGGGCAAGAGTTGTACCGGGAGCTATAAGAAAAAAGCTCTGACGCCTTTAAATTTTGTAAAAGAAAACAAATGGTGAGTTCTGAGGGTGTTGCCAGTACTGCGTATGGTGGTTCAATTCCAGTGGAGAATGTGCAGTCACTTGCTTCCGAGAATTTGATTGAAATCCCACCTCGTTATCTACGAGAAGAGTACGAATCAGATGAATTGCTAGATGATGAGGCCTTGGAGATTCCAGTTATTGACATGAACAAGTTTCTCATCGGACAATCTGAATATAAGTATGAACTGGAAAAGCTTCACTTGGCATGCAAGGACTGGGGATTCTTTCAGGTAACATTTATGTAAATTTATATCGTTTTTTTAACAGATACTATCAACTTTATAGATGTATATAGACTACTTGTACATTTTGTGATGATGAACAGATGATTAATCACGGGGCACTGGAGGAAATTGAGAAAATGAAGGCCGTCACAGAAGAGTTCTTTATGTTGCCACTGGAGGAGAAGATGGTGTGTGCTCAGCTACCACACAGCATTGAAGGCTATGGACAAGCCTTTGTTCATTCTGATGATCAAAAGCTTGATTGGGCTGATATGCTCTTTCTTCTTCCACGTCCATCTTCAACTAGAAACATCGAAATCTGGCCCAAAGCTCCCTCTTCATTCAGGTACACTTAATCAAGCTGTTTCTCCGGTCGTATCAAGAAGATTTGAGTTTCTTAACCTCATGGAGCTTTAAGCCTCCAAACATAAGAAAATAACAACCTTTTTTCATTTATTTAGTATCTAATTGGTCATTAATTTGGCTCCCTTGGCTTACTATAAGCATAAAAAGAACACTCTTCAATTTTCTAAAAAAGCACCTTAGCATCTATGGTTTTAACAGCTTCTGATCACCTTATATTATGGTTGATTTATGCTGCTTTTGGGCAATTATTTGTCATTATCAGACCAACATTGGAAGAGTATTCAGCAAAGCTGCATAAGATTTCAATCAACCTCTTGAAGTTAATAGCTGAAAACCTCAAAGTTGAAACCGAAAGTCTCATTGGCAAGTTCGATCCTGATGGTACTCAAGGGGTGAGAATGAATTACTATCCTCCTTGTGTCCAAGCAAACAAGGTTTTAGGCCTCACTCCACATTCGGATGCCACTGGACTAACCTTGCTGATTCAAGTCAATGATGTTGAAGGACTGCAAATTAAGAAAACCCAAAAATGGGTACCTATAAAACCCATTTCTGGAGCAATAGTTGTCAACATTGGAGACATAATGGAGGTAACTATAAATCTAAAATGTACTCTTACACGATAGATTCTTAATGATGACTACTCTGGCCTCTTTATTTTAACTATGACTGAAATTTATGTGCTATGAAAATTATGAAAAACCAGGTATTCAGTAATGGAGAGTATAGCAGCATTGAACATAGAGCAGTTGTGAACAACAAAAAAGAAAGGCTTTCCATTGCTGCATTCCACAGTCCAAAAACAGATACTTATATAGGTCCATTACCGGAGCTTGTTCAAGAAAATTATCCAAAATATAAGACCATAAGGCATGAGGACTTCATAAGATTGGTTGTCACTAGTCATCTTGTTGGTAAAAGCATTTTGGATCATCTGAAATGTGATCAGTTACAAAACACCCAAAGTTGATTCTTAACATTGTAGCCTCGTGGATATCCCTCTTCTCTCTATAAGAAGAGATTAAAGATTTGGGTCACAGTGGAAGCATAAGCTTATATGTACTTACAATTATTTGATTGATATAAGATCTGAAAATCTTGTTACTGTTGGGTATAATACACTAACTACACAGCAACAATAGGACAGTTATATATATTTTGTATTAACAAGAACAGACAAAAATACCAAATAACGAAACAAACACAAAGGTCGAAACAAAAGTATAATCAGAGACTGAAAATAACAAGACAAGAAAGAACACTTATCTCTCTGTAGCTTTTAACAAGTACTGATAGATAATAAACAGCTGAGTCGCCAAGCCTTAGAGAAGTCTTGACTGTTCTTGAAGAGATTATTGCCCCACTTACGCTGTGTTGGGTTGCAGCAATATCACTCCCAGGATAAAACAGCACAGATCAATCCACTCACAGTAGTAGAAATGATCAACAGCGACCAGCCCCTCACTTCGTCCAAAAACTATGTATGTTATCTGTATGTGTTGAGAGAGAACAGAGAAGAATGATAGTTGCCTAGGTTTTTCAGAGAGTTACGTATATTCACCTCAGTCTCTAAACGTTCTCATTTGTATATATAAATATAATACAAAATAAAACGTAACAGACCAAATATTGTAACTGAAGATATGACATTTAATACTAATTATTCTGATTTAATTACCATAACAGTTGTCATCAGGATTTAATAACAGTTACAGCTCAGTCAGGATTTCCTGGTCCATCAGGATTTGATCATCATCAGTACTGGAGTCAAGCCATCAGGACTTGCTGTCCGTCAGGAGTGGCATCAGTACTTGACCGACCATCAGGATTCCGTCAGGACTGGACCATCATCAGGATTTAACTCCATCAGGATCCAAATACTAACACAGGCCATCAGGACCAGTCTCCAAGTACTGACCAGGCCATCAGGATTTAAAATAAATCCTGACCCAGTTCGTTTAGCTGTTATAAATAAATACTGATACTGCTAAATTAAATCAATAAATAATATTAAATAAACATGTAATAAAATTCCTCGCCCAGGTCGCCTCGCGTACGCGAGACGCTGAGACATTCGCCCAAATCGCCCTCCGAGTCGAGTCGAGTCGATTCGTGACGTGGCGGGGCGAGGCGGGCGGCGGCTCGCGCGCGCGGGTGTGTGTGCGCGCGCGTGAGTCACATACTACTACCATGCACACCCACATGCCTTAGTAGTTGTACACTACTCTTGCACATGTTTCTATATAAACCCACCAACCTCTCATTACCAATGCTATGTGGGATACAAGTTATTTCAATATAACCAACCCACATAACCCATTTCAAGCAACCTATTTCAACTCAATTTATTTATGGATTACACTAAGAAAATGTCTTAGATCCAAACATGAAAGTTTAAGTCCTCATAACAAGGAACAACCTCCAATCATTAGTTTCCGGAAATTCCATCAAGAAAATATTTAAAATATGCCTCAAACTTTCCATTTTCTAACAATCCCCCACAAATCCATACAGAAATGCATTACATCGGTCTTTATCATGACTTGTTTTTCAGAGTCGGTACCCTTCCGGGTTTGAACCCTCCTAAGTCCTCTACTTCGATGGCTACCAGATCTAGATGAAATGTTTCACCTTAAATCTTTATCCGTTTGGTGTAACCACACTCCATAGACGACGACAAATCAAAGGCTATGGTGCTAATCTACGGCATTGAGACGTTAATGGTCCTGTCTCGATCCTGTTCGTCGAATGCTTCAAGGAATAACCCTTTCCTCTAATTGCGACCACACAATTACATTCGCTTAGCTGGGCATCTCCAGAGATGTACTGCTATCATCTCGTCAAATGACTTGACCCCATTCAGAGTTCAAATAACTCTTGTTATACTGTCAGTAACAGTACCTTTTAGGTTTATAGGGAATAGACACAGATACGTAAGTATCAAGGAATATAGTAAAGGTACTACCAACTCACCCTCACAGCTTGTTATTACCACATTGAATACACTTCAAGGGATCTCCTCTCAGGTGTATTGGGTTCCCGCTGCTGATGAATCATTATGGGCTATCAGTCCCATCCCCAACCTAGACTTAAGGACTACTGCATGCTCAAGTCCTTTAGTCAAAGGATCAGCTATATTATCCTGAGTTCCAATGAACTCTACAGCAATAATCCTTTCAGACACAAGACCCCTTATAGACTTAAGTCTAACTTGGATGTGTCTCTTTGTTTTAGCATTATACTTTTCACTACTGATCTTGTCGATAGTTGTACGGCTATCACAATGAACAACAATGGCTGGAAGCGGTCTGCTTACTACAGGTAACACTGAC
This sequence comes from Heracleum sosnowskyi, assembly GCA_030848705.1. Lineage (NCBI taxonomy): Eukaryota > Viridiplantae > Streptophyta > Magnoliopsida > Apiales > Apiaceae > Heracleum > Heracleum sosnowskyi. The sequence goes on from CM061241.1 coordinate 94,552,116, forward strand.
ATAAGTCCATGCAACCATTCAGCCTCCGTCCCCGTGGCATCTAGTGCACACAACTCAGCCTCAAAAGTAGACCGAGTTATCAAAGTCTGTCTAGTAGACTTCCAGGATATTGCTCCACATGCTAGGGTAAACAAATATCCAGTCACTCCATTGGTACCAGATTTCTTAGCTATCCAACTTGCATCACTATATCCCTCGAGTACTCCAGGGAATCTTTGATAATGCAAACCAAGGGAAATAGTTCCCTTAAGATATCTAAGAACTCTATCTAGTGCCTCCCAATGAGTCTTGTTCGGACAGCTTGTATATCTAGCTAACTTAGACACAGAATAAGATATGTCTGGTCTAGTCACATTAGTAAGATGTTGCAAACTCCCAATAATCTGAGAATACCTTAAATGAGACACAGGTATACCTGAACTATTCTTGACTAGGGCAACTTTAGGATCGTACAGTGTACTAGCGATTCTATAATTTGAATAACCATACTTCTCAAGTATAGATTTCTCTATATAATGAGATTGTGACAGTGTTATTCCATCAGTTGACTGTGTCAACTTGACCCCAAGAATCACACTAGCCTCACCCATATCCTTCATTTCAAAGTGCCTTTTCAAGAAACTTTTTGTCTCGTTAATAATCTCAATATTGGTTCCAAACAACAAAATATCATCCACATATAGGCACACGATAATACATTCATTTCCTTTAACCATATAGTAGACACACTTGTCACTTTCATTAACTACAAATTCTGATTCTAAAACAGTATCATCAAACTTCTTATGCCAGTCTCTAGGAGCTTGTTTTAAGCCATATATAGACTTGATCAACTTACATACTTTTATCTCGTTACCCGAAGCAACAAATCCCTTAGGCTGATCCATATAAATCTCTTCTTCAAGATCACCATGAAGAAAAACTGTATTTGATGGATGATAAGACCATGTACGGAAGTCAATGTTATAAGCATTCGGATTGTAGTCATTCTTGCAACAGGAGAGTATGTGTCAAAGTAATCAATGCCTTCCTTTTGCCTAAAACCCTTATCTACCAACCTAGCCTTATACTTATCTATTGAGCCATCAGGATTCATCTTCCTTTTGAAGATCCACTTACATCCTATAGTAGTACACCCAGGAGGTAGGTCAACCAACTCCCATGTTCCGTTAGAAACAATAGAGTCAATCTCACTCTTTACAGCACCTTTCCAGTGTCTTGACTCCGAAGAATCCATGGCCTGTCGGAAAGTTAAAGGTTCATCCACGACATTGTAAGTGACAAAATCACTTCCAAATTCCTTGACTACCTTCGCACGCTTACTCCTTCTAGGTTCATCTACTTCGTCAGGAGTAGAACTACTATTAGGATATGCCCCAACATTTGTCATCTTTTCCACATGATTAGGAATAGAACTCGATGTGTGAGTAGGATCATCATTAGAAATACCTTGAGGTATGCCAGTCTTCATAGGGAACACATCCTCAAAGAATGTTGCATCACGAAATTCAACTATAGTGTTAGCCACTATACCATCTATGTCAGATTTTAACACTAAAAATCTCATAGCCGTAGTGGTTTCAATATAGCCCAGAAAGATGCAATCAACAGTTTTCGGACCTAGTTTCTTTCTCTTGTGTTCAGGGACAAGCACCTTTGCAAGGCACCCCCACATACGAAGATACTTTAAACTTGTCTTTCTACTTTTCCATAATTCATAAGGTGTCTTGTCCATATGTTTCAGAGGGACTCTATTCAGAATATGGCAAGCCGTATTCAAAGCTTCTCCCTACATGTACTTAGGCAACCCAGAATTAATAAGCATGCTGTTAATCATATCTTTAAAAGTTCTGTTCTTTCGTTCAGCCACCCCATTAGACTCAGGTGTGTATGGTGGAGTCACCTCATGAACTATACCATTGCTTGCGCAAAATTCATTAAACGAGGTACTAGTATACTCACCACCTCTATCAGATCTCAAACGTTTAAGTAATTTACCAGTTTGTGTTTCAGCTTCAGTTTTGAACATAATGAATTTTTCTAGTGCTTCATCTTTATGTCTAAGTAAATAAACATAACAGTATCTACTACAATCATCTATAAAGGTAATAAAATATCGTTTATTATCCTTAGTCAACATGCCACCAAATTCACATATGTCAGTGTGTACTAAATCCAATACTCCTGAATCCCTAACAACATTATGAAAGGGTTTCCTAGTTTGTTTAGCAGTCACACATACTTGACATTTAGATTTCTTTTCAATAGCATATTTTGGAATCAACTCTAAGTTCATCATATTCTTTAGAGCACCAAAATTTAAATGACCAAGTCTAGCATGCCATAAATTAGATGATTCAACGCAATAAACAGAAGGTGCAACACTATCATTAATAAAAGTGCCCAAAACATGCTCAACATTTATTAAAAATAAACCATCAGACAAATAACCTTTGCCAAAGAATGTACCAGTATGTGTAATAACTACTTTATTACATTTCAAAGAAAGTTCAAAACCATTTTTAACTAAACAACTTCCACTTATTATATTTCTACGAATATCAGGAACATGGTGCACTCTAGTGAGGGATAGAACACGCCCAGAAGCAAACTTCAGGTCCACGTTTCCTATTCCAAGAACTTGAGAAGCACTAGCATTCCCCATTGTCACTGTCACTCCATGACTCTGTTGATAAGATACAAATAAACTAATATCAGTACAAATATGTACATTAGCTCCAATATCAATCAACCATTCATGATAAAGATAAGTGGAAATTAGTACAGGGTTGTAGCTAACATACCCGTCATTGGTTCCAGAGGCAACAGCCGCACCAACAACCATGTTAACCTTAGGCCCATCAGTGGTTGCAAGCACAGTATTAGCTTGTGCTCCCACAGGTTTCTTAGCTTTCTTTACAGGACAGTCCTTGCTCCAATGACCAACCTGTCCACCAGACCAACAAGGTTTGTTTGTCTTTGGTTTCTTAGCCTTGTTCTTGTCATTTTTAGGTTTAGTGTTATCCTTCTTAGTGACAGCCTTTCTTTTCTGTCCAACAGTCACTACATTCACCTTTGAACTCCCATGTTCAGCAGGCATCACATGTCCCTGTTTGGAATTGTGTTGTTCCTGCACAGAGATGTCCAACATCAGGTTTATCCAAGTGATATCTCCTTTCTGTCTTTTCAGGGAGAGAGCAAACTCTTCCCAAGACTTAGGGAGCTTTTCAATCACAGCCATAACCTGAAACTTTTCAGGAAGGTCCATTCCGGACTCCTTCAAAGCATGAACCAACATCTCAAATTCATGTGCCTGCTTGGTCATGGATTTTGTATCCACCAGTTTAAAATCAAGAAACCTAGCCACAGAATACTTTTCCAACCCTTGCGAGTCAGTATTGTGTGTCTGGTCCAGCTTTTCCCATAAGAGCTTAGCAGTGAAGGAGTCAGAAGAATACACATCAAATAGAGTGTTCGCTAAAGCTGCCAGTATAGTAGCCCTAGCCACCCCATCTTTTTCCTCCCACATAGCATAAGCCTTAACAGTTTCAGCCTTTTCCTGATCAATAACCGGTTTCTCATACTGCACCACCGGCCATAGACCCTTTACCGTAAGCCACAGTTTCATCTTTTTTTCTTCCAACGAGAAAAACCAACACCCCCACCGAATTTATCAGGCATTCCTGACAAATCGATAGGCTGTGGGAAACGGTACGTGGTCCAATCGATGGTAGGTGCAGTAACACCAGAACCAGAAGTATTAGCACCAACATCAGGAGTTACAGTTCCGTTAGTACCATCTTGTTAATTAACAATATATAACACAGAAACTAATCTCTTCAAGATTGTTGGGTATAATACACTAACTACACAGCAACAATAGGGCAGTTATATATATTTTGTATTAACAAGAACATGCAAAAATACCAAATAACGAAACAAACACAAAGGTCGAAACCAAAGTATAATCAGAGACTGAAAATAACAGGACAAGAAAGAACACTTATCTCTCTGTAGCTTTTAACAAGTACTGATAGATAATAAACAGCTGAGTCGTCAAGCCTTAGAGAAGTCTTGACTGTTCTTGAAGAGATTATTGCCCCACTTACGCTGTGTTGGGTTGCAGCAATATCACTCCCAGGATAAAACATCACAGATCAATCCACTCACAGTAGTAGAAATGATCAACAACGACCAGCCCCTCACTTCGCCCAAGAACTATGTATGTTATTTGTATGTGTTGAGAGAGAACAGAGAAGAATGATAGTTGCCTAGGTTTTTCAGAGAGTTACGTATATTCACCTCAGTCTCTAAACGTTCTCATTTGTATATATAAATATAATACAAAATAAAACGCAACAGACCAAATATTGTAACTGAAAATATGACATTTAATACTAATTATTCTGATTTAATTACCATAACAGTTGTCATCGAGATTTAATAATAGTTACAGCTCAGTCAGGATTTCCTGGTCCATCAAGATTTGATCATCATCAGTACTGAAGTCAAGCCATCAGGACTTGCTGTCCGTCAGGAGTGGCATCAATACTTGATCGACCATCAGGATTCCGTCAGGACTAGACCATCATCAGGATTTAACTCCATCAGGATCCAAATACTGACACAGGCCATCAGGATCAGTCTCCAAGTACTGACCAGACCATCAGGATTTATTTACCCAGTTCGTTTAACTGTTATAAATAAATACTGATACTGTTAAATAAAATCAATAAATAATATTAAATAAACAGGTAATAATATTCCTCGTCCAGGTCGCCTCGCGTACGCGAGACGCCGAGACATTCGCCCTCCGACCCGAGTCGAGTCGAGTCGTGACGTGGCGAGGCGATGCGAGGCGATGCGAGGCGAGGCCCTCCGACCCAAGAGTTGTACACTACTCTTGCACATGTTTCTATATAAACCCACCAACCTCTCATTACCAATGCTATGTGGGATACAAGTTATTTCAATATAACCAACCCACATAACCCATTTCAAGCAACCTATTTCAACTCAATTTATTTATGGATTACACTAAGAAAATGTCTTAGATCCAAACATTAAAGTTTAAGTTCTCGTAACAAGGAACAACCTCCAATCATTAGTTTCCGGAAATTCCATCTAGAACATATTTAAAATATGTCTCAAACTTTTCATTTTCTAACGGTTACATATGGTGGTCTCCGCTATCCGTCTTGTTTTAATGCATTTTGGCTAATTTCTTGTACTGAAATCAATGTTTCATCTTCATATAATGTAGGGATAATAATCCTTTGAACTATAATCCTTCTCAACAAACATATCCTCATCAGTGGTATACGTTTTGTATTTTACGAGAACACTACTAGTCATATACACAAAATGCAGTTTCTGTTCATGAGTCATGACTTAAACAATCCGCGACGAGGAAAATGTAATTGGCCTATTCCATGGAACCACCAGTTGTATGTGCTTCTATTCTACCCAGTACCAATTGATTTTGGATTCGGCTCTGTCTTGCTCACTACTAGAATTGTTGTGAAATCTTTTTTTGGGACAAGATAGTTTGACAAGATAATCATTTTAGTACCACGACGGTTCGAGAATAAAAATTAAATTATTTAAAATAAAACTTAAATTATTAAAAATTAAAATAATTAATAAATATTATTTAAATATGTAATGGTAGAAAATGAAAACATGAAACTAAAATGAAAGTTCATATTAAATAAATACTATTTTTAATTATGTAATTATATAAAATCGAATCCTCAGTGAAATCAAATAACTGGCATTTAAATAAATATATAACTTGGGAAATTAGGTAAAAGATAATATTATACCATTGTACGGTTGACTTTTCTAATTGGTAATACTCGAAATTTTAGACATCCAAGTATCATCATTATACTTTTGACTTCATTTACATAATATTATACCGTTAACCAAACGTTATTCAACCGTTATAAAATTATGAAATCTTTCATTTGATACCACCTGAATTTTTTACTTTCAAGTGACATCATTCTATTTTGGATTTCAACTCCAAAATACCACTATGCTAATGAATATGATAAATTTGATGAATCTGATCATTCTGATCAAACTGATGGGCATAAAGATGCTCAACAATATTTTAAGGGGCATTAAATCAAGGAGTTTGAACATATTCATCATATTTATTTAAAAAAATTGTATTTTGGAGTTGAAGCACAAAATAGAAGGGTGTCACTTGAAAGTTTAAAACTTCAGAGTGGTACCAAATGAAAAATCCCATAATTTTATAACGATTGATTAACATTTGATAGATGACGTCAGATTATGTAAGTGAATCCAAAAGTATAATTGTGTCACATCGAAGTTAAAAATTTCGAGTGGCAGCAAATGAAAAAATTAATTGTACAATAATATCATATAAAATATCTTATGTAATTGCAATAAATCGAACCCGATTTTGAAATGAAACCAATCAATTCAATTATATTATATAACCAAAATTTGGATTTGATACTATTGTGTTCCAACAAAAAAAAAAGTTTCCTTTTTTCATAAAAACTTATGCTAATTATATTAAACTAATTAAGTTAATAATTTTATGTATATTTCGGTATACATGATATAATGTATCGATAGAGTTTCTACTTTTCATAAAGAGTATATAATAATGATAATAATGATTATTATATTAATTTGGAATTAAGTTAGTGCCAGAGATACTATGTCAAAATTTGATACCAATGATGGGGAGTTGATACCTTATAATTTGAAATAATTTTATTGATGGAATAATGTGAATGCACGGGTAATACATATCTGCATCATTGTCCACAATGTACGACTTTTTATAAGGCTCTATCAGCATTGGAGGCCGACACACATTTGAAAATGATATCAGGGACTGTGGCTTACCGAAAATCTTCATCCATCAGTTCTCTATAATTTTTTATCTATAATTTCTCTAGAATTTTTTATCCATTTTTTGACATAATTTTTGACATGTTCACGAAATCACGGACATGTCTTTCAAACCTTTCGTGACATTTGTTCTTAAAATATTATATATTGAAAAATAGTTAAATTACAAAACAAAAATCAAATATAATCCCTTGTAGAACAAATCTTGGTTTCGAACTTGTTGCATGATTGCATTGCCTTTGGGGATGGACTGGTTGTTACGAACTTGACGTGTTAGCCTGAGTAGAGTTTTTGGAAGTCAATGAAAAATGTTTGTTGTAGGGCTCAAGTGTTGAATTCATAGAAGTTGGCCCTGCCAATATTCCCACAATTGGGTTGCTCAAAACTCAAAAACACAGCAAATATTAATTTTTCACGAGAGCGGGTAGGCCACGCAACAAAATAACTATAATCATTATTATCATTTCATAAAAATTTATTTTAATATTAAAATAATATTTCAACTCTATTCTAACTGTATTTTATAATTAAATCATTTTAAATTTATTTTGTCTTTTCTAAATTTTATTTAAAGCAAATCTGCATTCCATTTATAATTATTTGATAAAAATAACTAAACATTTAAATATATATTTGACTTCAAATATAAATGCATATTTACATCAAAATATATAATCTTCTTTCAAGTTGAACTTTTAATATTTAATTTTAAATTTTAAAAATAACACAAATTTTAGCAATATATTGATTCATAGAACTTGAACAAACTTACGTGACTCAAACCAATAAGTAAGACAAAATACATGGAGGGGAAACACCAAAATACAGCTCATCATTTGTCATATATACATTTTATCATTAAAATGAAGAAAAAAACAAAATTTATCTCCTGTTGTTGCCATATTTACTTGGATTTTTTCATAAATACTTAATCCAAAATTTTATTTTGCAAAAATATTATGTATTTTTTAATTTTTTTGCAAAAATACCAAAATATTTACAAATATATCAACTTTTTGAAAATATTTGCAAAAATAACTGCAAACAAAATCAACGCATCCCTAAAATAGGTTAGGGTTTAACGTAAGTAAATTATTGGTCATTCTTAATATTTGTAAAACCCAAAATAGAAATATTGAACTCAAAAGTTAACTATTGAACCATGGTAAATTAAGACAACAATTTTCCACTTTTACTAACAATTTTTTTGAATTCTCGACTATTTTTCAATTATTTTTTAAAAAGTGTACCTGGTTGCTTTGGTTAGGTCGTATTTTTGCAAATATTTTAAGAAAATGGTAAAATTGCAAAACAATTTAGAAAAAATAGTATTTTTGATAATTTATCTATTTACTTATATATTTTTCACTAATTTACTTTATCCTTATATTTAGTTATAATATAACAGATTTTGTATCTCCTCATTTCTTATTAATTTTTAGCTTTTACGAAAAATTATTTTCACGAATATATATATCAAAATAATTTATAATTTTGTAAAAGATATTAATATCTTAAATTTGTGTAATATATTAAATTTTAAATTTTTTTGTAACAAATAAATTATATACTGATTAAAAATTTTATATAATCATTTGAATAATATATGAAGTACTTCAATATAAATGATATATTTAATTATGTTAAATTAAGAAAATTTATTATATAACAAAAATAACTAATAATTAAAAATGTATTTTCGAAGAATATATATAATATATTATACTTATATAATTTTTCAATTTAAAAAATACACAACACATGATATTGATACACAGGTAATACATATTCAGAATTATTTATATTAAGATATTAAAATATATATCAAACTATTAAAACTACATATTATTAAAATAAATATATCAATCTATGAGGAGATTTATATAAGCTCTGCATCCATAGTTGTTGTCCACACACTAAGATCAACTCTAATAGATTAATTATCATAACTTCTAAGTATAACAAAATATTCATTTTTCTCCTTTTTTTACATGTTTTTTTACACTTTTTTTATGAAATTTAAATTTAATATTATTATATTTATAAGAAGCAAATATAAGAAATATTGTTGAAATTGACATTCCTATAATATTCTAAATTACTAAAAAATTATATTTTTTAAAATGTTTTTAAGAAACATGCTAGAAGATTCTTGAAGTTGCTCTAATGACATCAAAAAGATGAAATGCTATTGATTGTTGCATAGACTTCAAGTAATTATTTTAGGTCCCATTTATGTGTAATATATGTGATGCATATGTAATGAGAGGTCACTCTCTGGTCTGTAGTGATATCAACTTTAAAACAACCTTTTAAGGTTAACTTACATTTTTTTTTTAAGAACAGTAGAATTAATTTATTAATGAAAAGTCATACGTCATCTACAAAAATAGTCGAGTCCAGCAAACATAAAATAGAAACAATCATTTATTTGAAGAGATAGTCAAACAATTTGTTGAAAATGATATATTTACATGTACGGTTCAACGCATGTTTGAGTTATCGACCAAAATTACAATTTTATACAAACTTTTATCACTAAATCAAAACAAGTCCTCAGTCCTCACAATAAAGGAGAGAAAACAACACTGGAGAGAAAAACAAACCGAAATTGCAAACTAAAAAATCAAATTAAAAGAACTTAGATCTGAAAAACCCCATCCAAAAATGAAGATTATTGAAAATTATTGAAGGAGAAAGAAGAAAATGAGTATCATGTGATGGCTATGATTATTAGATAAGGAGTGGAGGGGGGAGATGAGGGCCGGGTGAGGAGAGAGATGGGAGAGAGAGGACTTAGATATTTTCTTATTCTATTATCTAAAATAGTGTTACCTGTTATGAATTTCATCGACATCTCTTGATAAAAAAAAAAGTTACAACTCACAAAAGAGTCTGTAGCTTGAGCTGATTTAGCTCCAGCAAGTTTAGTTTAAGCTAAGCTTTTTCCTGATCATGAGCTTGAAACTCTATACATGTTTTTAATTTATCAAATGAAAAAAACTATAGGCTGTTTATTTCATATTCAGCTGCAGTCGAGTGCATTAAAAAAACATGTAACATACAAAAGGATAGGGGTGCGTAGATTAATATCATGGTATCAGGTAAGTCAATATATTTGCTGATCTTTGATACACCGTGTCTAAAGTCAAATATTGATGTAGAAATTAGACTACATTGGGGACCTCCTGAAGTTTATATACATATAAAAGAAAGACAGAAGAATGGAAATAAAGCAAATAAAATGGAGAGTTCTGAGTGTATTGCTGGACTAGACTCTGGACGTGGTTCACTTCTTGTTGATAATGTGCAATCACTTGCTTCTAAAAATTTAAATTCAATCCCACCTCGTTATATTCGAGAAGAGGCAGAGTCCGATGAATTGCTAGTTGATGAGTCCTTGCAGATTCCAGTTATTGACATGAAGCAGCTTGTCGTCGGGCAGGCTGGATACGAACAAGAAATGAAAAAGCTTCACCTGGCATGTAAACACTGGGGCTTCTTTCAAGTAATTGTTATAATTATTTAAGTTTTTGTATCACGATTATGTGGTCTTGCTTATTATATACAGGCTGCTAGCTTATAAATATTTAAAGAAAAAAGTTTGGCCTAAAATATTATGTCTTATGATAAATTATGCAGTTGATAAATCATGGGGTACTGGATGAGATTGAGAAAATGAAGAAGGTGACAGAGGAGTTCTTCAAGTTGCCATTAGAGGAAAGAATGGTATGTGCGCAGCCACCAAATTGTAATGAAGGCTATGGACAAGCCTTTGTTCTTTCTGAAGATCAAAAGCTTGATTGGGGGGACATGCTCTACCTTCTTCCACTTCCGGTGTCAACTAGAAAGATGAATCTCTGGCCAAAAACTCCGTCTTCTTTCAGGTATTGTTGTTTGCCTTGATTCGCAGAGCATCACCACTTTTTCTGGCTTATTTTTTGAAACAGAGTTAAAGTTTATATGGTTGTAATTCCATTCATCAGAGTTCAGTTTCGTGTAAACGAGTTGGAATTCACTTATAATTTGAGGTGATTATCATTTGCTGCCAAGTTTACATAGCAATATAGCATGTACACATGTATGGATGACATGCTGCAGGATCCATGTAGCGTTAGTTTTATAAAAATAAACAGAATGCTTATGTTAAAAGTACTCTTTTGCAATTTTAATCAGGCCAACATTAGATGAGTATTCAGCAACGCTGAAGGAGCTTGCAATCAAACTCCTAAGTCTAATGGCTGAAAACCTTAAAGCCGAACCTCAGAAACTGACCGCCATGTTTCATCATGATTGTTCACAAGGGATCAGAATAAATTATTATCCGGCTTGTATCCAAGCAAACAAGGTTTTAGGCATCGCTCCACACTCTGACGGCTCTACACTGACATTGTTGATTCAAGTGAATGACGACATGCATGGACTTCAAATCAAGAAAAACCAACAATGGGTGCCCATAAAACCAATTCCAGGTGCTATAATCGTCAACATTGGAGACATCATGGAGGTATATATTGCACAAATATATATATAGTATAGACTATTTGGTTTACTAGATAATTAACATTTGTGATCGATATGGATAAAAACAAATGCAGATATATAGTAATGGAGAGTACAGAAGCATTGAACACAGAGCTGTTGTCAACAATGAAAAGGAAAGGATTTCCATAGCTGCATTTCACAATCCCAATCTAGACGCTGATATCTATCCACTGCCGGAGCTTGTGAAGGATAATCAACCAATGTTCAGGACCGTAAGCCACCAGGATTTTATAAAAATGGTTTTCAACAAGAAGCTGGATGGTAAAGGCCTCTTAGATCAACTTAAACGGTAATCACTAACAAAAGAGGAACAATGTAGCACATACATGTTTCTGTTACAGTGATTCTATGTCTGCTTCAGTGCTAATGTATGGTAGTTAACTTGCTCTATTTCGTGCGAAATGTATGGGTTACTGGTGCTGGTTTCAAAATTGTATTACGAGGCCATGCTTGTTTGTGTAATAAAACGATTCAGTATCTTTCAGATTTGCCATTATCAATTATGAGAGTACTGGCCTGAGCCACTTTTCTCATCAATTTGAAAATATCTATTGGGCATAAAAGCAAATAACTATTTCAGGCATGCTTTACATTGTTAACCCGATGACTTAGTACGGTAACAAGAAAAGATTTAGCTTTAAAATTTTGTACCCTGGCTGGCTTTGTGCCATTTTGGTTGTAGTCAAACTGTCAGGAACAAACCATATGAATTGTGATATTACAATTACAATTTGCAATATGCTTGATAAAATGCAAATAATCCGACTCAACTGACCATCATTGTTTGCCACACTAAAAACTATCAAGGGAGTTTAACCCTCAACCAAAATCACAGACAACTTATATGTTAACGTTCTTATATTACGGTCTATAAAGGTGAGAAACAAGAAAAGATGTAGATGAGCGTTTATATCCCTATTTTTCGTCATCATGTGTATGTTTTGAAGAACGAATGTTCCAACTGTGTTGTGAATAATGGATGATTAGGTTCCAAGTACTAATTATCTGCAAAAGGCAGGCCAGGCAAGGTTTGAAGTGACACTAGAGATAGGTGAGAAGGAAAAAGCTGAAAAATCTGATTCTGATATTCCGCTAGCCATACATTAATGAAACTGTCACTGATCCTCTGTTCACTGGAAGATACTGCTGACAGAGCAATCATCATGAACACGCCAAATGGTTTCTCCCAAGAGATTCGCTACTGAAAGAACAGTCAACTGCGGGAAGTAGTTCTTGTCTGGTATTGGAATTGTATTTGTTACTATGACCTCTTGAAATAGGCCACTCGACAACCTATCAACTGCAGGAGGGCTGTACAGATTAAAAAAAAAAAAAAAATTGTAAGTACAAGCCAATGTAACAAGCATTTAAATGCATAGATTGCCCAAGAGAATCCTTGACAGTTCACCAAACAAGGGCAGGTGGCTACACTTTGATAGCATATATATTGCTGTTAACATACACTATTTTATATATTTTTAGATGACGAACAACGATACATATATTGAGTATATTTTTGACCAAATACTCCATGAGCTCCATTTCTGTACTAAAATGACACCAATTTTTACCCCCCCCCCCCCCCACCCCCATGTAAACCAGACTCTTTATTTCACCTCGGGCACCCGTGTTGCGGCATCATACACTCGACACTCTGGAGATGGGTACCGAGACTTGACATTTCATTTAGGGCTAAAAACATCTTGGACACATAATGAACACCTTTAGCCGAAACCAATAGTTTTAATCTACCAAGTAATCTCCTTTAACCTTGAAAATCATGCTATTATTTCCAATTATCTAAACCAAACTAATAAGCACGACTAAGTTTATTATCAGCCAATGGGTCTTACATCAGTAACATAAACACAAAATGGATGCAATAGCTGACTAATGTTCATTAGGACAAACCATAAAGCGTATATGTGAGCATGTGGCCCAAAAATATGAGAATTATTGTTTGGACCTGTCCCTAAAGTAATAGATATCTTCTTAAGACAAAATAATAGACAGAACAACTCCTATACTCCATGCATCACATGAAACGAATAACACTGCACGTACTGGATAAAATATCATAATATTATAATAAATGAAACTAACTACAGAAAAGAAATAACACTGCCATATTTGATCAATGCAAAAAGGGACAACAAAAATGTTGTTTGAACTCCACCAAAATAAAGTTTAGTATTGCATTTAACATAGGTACACGTAGAAGTGGCTAATTTCCTCTATAAAAAAGAGCAATGATGAAGAACATATAGATCGGCAGGGAATGGGCAAACAATGAGTAAATTCACATCTAGGGAAAATATTAGTATTTAGTAACAAGTATAAATTTGTTACCTAAAAACAGCATGAGTGCAACACGCATAGACTTCCTTGGCACCCTCTTCATGCAAAAGAGCTGCACCCTTGGTAATAGTTCCTGAACCCCAAAGAAAGGCAGATTATAAAGTAATTGGTGCTAAATGTAATCACTTGGAGCTCAGAAACACCAAATGTTATGCAAAATGACAATGCTTTAATTCAGGTACTTGGTTGCTCAACAGATAAGCTAATTAATTAAATCAAGAGTTTGAAAAGAAAAAGTTACAACTACTGACAAACAGAACAGGATGAAAAGGCAATGACATCTAATTTAAATCTAGAGTATGTAAAGAAAACATGATCTAATATATTCTATAGAAAAACATGATTGTGTTCCGACAAATTGAGATGCAAGTTAACACTTTCCATCTTCTGTCACCTCTAGTACTTCCCATCTATTTTAACCACTAGCATTATATATATAATCCAGGGTTTAACATATTAACTGGACTCACCAGCGGTGTCAATCATGTCATCTAACATTACTGCAACTTTTCCTTTGACATCACCAATCAAATTCATCACCTGTAATATAACAGGATGCCACTGAGCATTGAACGGGACATCTAATTTCATACAAGAGTAACGCAAATGGATTCAAAATTTCCATAAACTGGATATAATCAAAACAGCCAATCTTAAAAAGTCATTATGTATTGTAAGATGAAATGTCAATGATGATTTCAATCAGATGCATATCTTAAATAATCACGACACTGTATACCAGTTCAGTATTTAGTTTAAACAAGTCTTCACTTAAATTCAATATATAATATTTTTTATTCAGGATACCTACTTCACTGTCTCCATAGATAAGCACACATTCTAGAAGAGGAATCAATGTCATCCTACTTAATTTGAGGTCTGAAGCTACTAACTCCATTTATATGTTACATTCTAAGTTACAAGTAAAGAAAGCATTTCTAAATCTTGAAAAAGGGGAAGAAAAAAAAAAACTAACTTGTGTATATGAAGATGCAAATGCAACCCATTAAATAGAATTAGAATTGGTCAGGTCTACATCTCTATTTTCTTAATAAATGACCCTAATTCAGGACCACCGCTTCTAAACTGAATATTAATTAGGGGGAAAACGATTTGTACCTTATGTCAATACACAGAACAAGCATAAATGTGGATATGAAAGGTGAAACTGTATTAAAAACTCTGAAAAATTGACTGTTTTTCACAAGCAAAAAAGCACACGAAATTTTTCCTAGCATATACAAGTCTACTAAACACTGTAGTATTGCATAATTTAGGAAGGGCATTGCTCAAAAATCACCTCAGCAATATTGTGCCCATGACGCCTTTTGTCCACGATTGCTAGAGGGGCGTCAGATAGCTTTTTGGCAAAGGCACGTGCTCTTGCAACTCCTCCAACATCAGGTGATACAACAACCAGATCATCAAAAGATATTGTCTTGCTGGCAAGATAATCAAGAATAACAGGCTTTCGCCAAAAAAGACAAATAAAATCATTAGTTAATGAAAATGTTAGATACACTGATAATTTAATACCTTTCTGGACTACTTACCTGACAATATACATGGTCCACGGGAATATCAAAATAACCCATGGACTGCCCAGAATGAAGGTCACAGGCGATGACACGATCTGCACCTGACATAGTGATAAGATTTGCTACTAGTTTGGCAGCAATAGATTCACGACCTTGTGTCTGAAAGAGAAACATAAATAGAACATGAATTTCATTTACATGTATTTGCAGTTCAGATGCTTCATTGAGCTAGCATCTCTTACAAGCACACTGGCAAACTAACAAAGCCTTTTAAAATTTTCAATACTCATTGTACGTAAAGTACCTTTCTATCAGCCCTAGCATATCCAAAATACGGTATCACTGCAGTGATTTTTTTGGCTGATGCCCTTCGACAAGCATCAATCATTACTTGAAGCTCCATGAGGTTCTCATTTGCAGGAGGGGAGGTGGGTTGAATCAAGTAAACATCACATCCTCTAACACTCTCTTGAAGCTGAACATAAGTTTCACCATCAGCAAATCGCTTCACAGTAACTTGTCCCAACTTGACACCCATGTACCACGCGATTTCCTAAATAGTAAAATAAAATTGTCAGTAACCGAATAAATGAATATATTAATTACCCTTTAATTACACACAAAGAAGAAATTCCTCAGAAACAATACTACCATCCAAATAATTTTCTCCCAATTCATCAAGTTCATAATACAAAAAAAAAATGAATTATATTTTTTATAAGCAGACAAGGATGTAACAGCCACATAGCGGAAATCAATTACTAGCGACAAATTTTTTTTCTGACAAAACGACTAAGATGATAAATGCTGATTTAATTCAGATATGAACCAAATTAGGAACCGAACCATACTACGTAATTAAATTCTAATAAAAACATTGCAACCTAGCATAGTCAAAACAAGAAGAAACAAACACGACAAACAAAACACTACGTAACACCAACATCATGTACACTGACCTCCGCGAGAGTAGGATTTGCAGTCCCGGAGAAAATCTTGAGCCTGGAATTAGCTGGAACAGCACTTGCAAGACGCTTAGTCGGCAAGAACTTGGGAAGAATTCCCTCAGTATTAAGAGTAGGCACAACAGGTCTCCCATTCACTGATTCACCAAGCTCACATTTCTAACAAACAAAAATCAAACCAATATAACCTCACCACAATATCAAAAAACATAACAGCATCATGAATTAATATCTAAAATGTACATTGATGAACATTAATATGAACATTAATACAATTACACAAATTAAACCCCAAAAATCAAAATTTTCATTACCGCATAAAACGATAAGCAAAACACAAAAAAGCTTGAATCTTTAAACATCAAAATGCAAACAAAACAAAGGAGACGTAAATAAAACCGGCAAATTGATACGTACGACGGCGAATCGAGGACGGGAGTCGCCGGAGAAGAAAGCGGCGGCGGCGGGGCGGCGGAGAGAGAACAACGAAGACGAAGACGACGTAGAACATGAAGGAGGAGCTGGAATGACAACACAAGCCATTTACCTAGGGTTTAAAAGATATGTGTGTGTTTTGGTGTGTGTGAGAGAGAGTAATAGAGAGGGGGTTGCTATTTTTGTGTGTCGCTGGCTTTTATAATTGTGAAATGGCGCTTGCTTTCCAGGATTTTATTTCCTAGGCGGAGAGGTGGTAGCATGTGGGAGATGTTAAACGATGACGTTTTGTTGCGGTTTTGTTCCGAGTCAAAAGAAAAGGAGTATCTGATTCGGGATTTTTAACGGGTGGAATAAAATACTATGAGGAGTATTTTATTATTCTAGGAATAAACAAGTGGACCGTTACCAATTATATTCTTTGTTTTTTCTAAATTACCATGATTTATAGGTGATAACGTATTATTTCGGAACGTTTTTAGAGGTAAAACTCCTCAAAAGATTATATGAGGAATTTGGAATTCAACACAGATTCCTTTTTTTTTGTTTTTTTATCAAATAACGTATTGTGAAAAAATTTGAGGAGATAACGTATCTTTTTATACAATAACCTATTATGAGTAAGTTTCTAGAAATAACGTTGGTAGTCAGTTTTTAAAAAAAAAATGTATTATATCTATTTAAATTATAAAACCTGAAGGATTTTTTACAGCATTTTTACTATACTACCCTCCTCAATTTCCCGTATTCACATCAAATTGCCATTATTTTTATATATTATACGTGTATTGTACATATATTATACATTAATACATGTATCAGTTACCTTTTCACTCTATTATACACTACATCAGCATATATATACACAACTCCCGATAATTCAAACTCCATCGGCCTCTAAACCCTCCTTTCATCCCCGAGTTCGAATTTTGAATTTCAAATATCTCTTTCTTATCTTACATACATCAAACTTAATAAAGTTTTTAAATTTAAATATACTACTTTCTCTCTTTCATCTATTAGTTGCATCCTTATATGTTTTGTAGTACTTTTTCAGTTATAGATGTATAACTATGATCTAATTTGATTCGCAGGTTGTCTAAGTTTTATTGTTCATGGTATCAGGTACGATTTTAATATTTAAGATTTTATTACAACATAATAGGATATATGATTTCATACATAAAGTTGTGATTTTTACTTTTATTGGATTGTTGTTACTATTTCAGTTCGTTGCTATATTACTATTTTATTTGGGATGTGTGTAAATTGTGATACGCTTATGTTGGTGCTTATTTATTTCAAATGTTAGTAGCTATTTTTTCTAATTTTGTTATAATATTCAGTTTTCAAATATTGCACATGAGGTGTATGACTCTAATTCTAAGTGAGTTTTCAAATAATTTTTAGCATTTAGATCTATAATAGATTATATGTTTTAAATTACTTCGATTTTAGATTCTTATTGCTAGAATTTGGGTTTCTGATTGTTGGAGGGGGTGTACGATTTTTAACTTAAATGTTTATAGGATGATTCTCATTTTTTTTCTTTTGCAGGTTATATATGAATTTTTTCTGGGATGAAATAAGGTATGATGAACAATTTAATGTTATTACTTACAATTCATGTCGCAAGTACCTTTTTTGATCCCGCTCATCATTTTACAAGTATACACAATCTATTTAAATTATAAAGCTTGAAGGCCAATTACACTGTTTTTTATCATACTGACCAATTCACCGTATTTACGAAAATAAGCCACTTGACCTCATTGACTTATACGATATTTTTCTTTTCCTGTGCGTGCACTTCAGCTCCGTACATAGATACGTGCACATCCTGTTCTTCCTTATTCATCATTTCTATTTACGATGATAAATTCCAAAAATACAACTGACTGACTACGTTACTTCTTTAAAAATTATCCATTTCTCTTCTTACATGTCGGTTGTAAAGTTGTTATGGCTGTACTTTTGTGTGTATTACGAGACATATATGATGTGTGGATCCCTAATCTTCCGGATGTTGACAGATAACCACCGTCGTTGTTTCTGCCTATTTTTGGTAAGATTTTTATCTATTTTCTTAACACTTTTAATTGACATCTTCATGTTAATATAACATTCACTAAGTGTTTAATGTTATGCTTAAAGAAATTTTGGTGATTGTAATCCCACGCAGGTTCTAAGGAAAATAAAAATGATGTGATACTAATCCAATGAATTTCTATCAATTGAATTCTTTTCTACGATTTTCCTGTCTCACCACTTTGCCTAATATATTTTTATTGTTTGGTTTTTTTATATGTACGTTGTTTCTAATTACAACTTCTATCTCTGCTTTTAGTCATGGAAAGTTCTCACACACCCATCCTCTCTTTTTTACTGGACTAAGGTTTGTATGCAATTGTAATATGTGTTAGTATCAAAGCAGCCTATCTATTACGTCATAGTTAAAGCTACATTATGTAATATTGTATAATGTGTTCTTGATGCATAGTGTAATTAGTAATATTATTACTTTTGGTTAATAACGTGTGTTATCTGATGATATCCGATGATGCAGAACAAATATTTTTATAGCTCAAATATGTTTGAAATTGTACATAGTATGTTAATTAGTTCATTGTGATTTACTAATTGTGGGTTTCTTTATTTTCAAATGCAGGTGGCATTCTTTGCCAATTCTATTATGCGATTGTTGCAATTAAATGTTTCTCAATCAATATGTAATCAATTTTGCTGTAAAATATTTTGTACCCTGCATTTTTTGCATCTAGAGGCTTATTTTGGAGATAGAGATAACCAGATTATAGATTATATGGTAGCAACCCTTGAGTAAGTTGGAAATGTAACTTATAAAATTTTGAGTAAATTATCGATATTTTCTCTTCTGACCTCTTAAAGCATGTTTAATGTGGAACATATTATTGACACTGATGTCTGGCTAGATAATATGTAGCCGCATATTTATGTTATATTAAATTAGATTATATTTGTAATGTAGCAAAAGTAATATTTTATAAGTTGTAGTATTGTGAATTGAAACTCATGTAAGTAGTTGTGAAATTATAAGTTTAATGATATATATTTGTTTATATGAATTCTTTTCACAACGAATATATAAAAAGCAACCACATGTGTCAAGCCTAAAATTGTGCATAGTATGTTAATTAGTTTATTGTGATTTGCTAACTATGGGTTTCTTGATTTGCAAATGCAAGTGTTCTTTGCCATTGGTGCAACTGAACGCTTCTCAATCAACATAATCTTTGTCCTGCTATATTTTATGTGCTACGAGGAAGTTTCTTTGCATCTACAGACTACAGTCTTATAGTGGAGATAGATATAACCAGAAAATAGATCACATGATAACAACAATTAAGCAAGTTGGAAATGCTGCTTCTGAAATTGTGAGTAAATTATGAGTATCAATTGCATTTGCATTGTTAGTCTTGATAATATTGATGCAAGATTTCATTTAAAAGTAAAACAAAAAGCTTTAAAGAATCTCATTTATAAATAAAGAATGTTGAATCTCGATCGGAATGTCAAACCAGCCTCGATATTTTTTTCCTATATTATCAATATTTTCTCTGATTTTTGGATCTCTTAAAGCAACTTTGATGTGGTATGTATTTTTGACATTGTTGTCTTAGATAGTATCATGTAGCCCTATATTTATGTGATTCTAGATTATATTATAGGTGTGATGTAGTAATAATAGTAGTACTTTATAAGTTGTGGTATTGTTATCGAAACTCACATAAGTTGTTCTGGAATTGTGAACTAAATCGAAGCACACAAAGGCGCAATGTCTAATATTAACTTCTTCGATAGTTTTTTCATCTTTAATGTATATATGAGTGAGGTGGTACATCAGTAAATGTCAAAATACATTGTCACTAGCTCCTTATTTGCAGATGTTATTATGACCCTTAAATTTAATATATTACGTGTCATGAATATAGGTGCATTTAGGTACCTGTACCCTCGATGCTTCCGCTTTCTGGATGGTATACACGTTAAGGCATGGCAACAAAAGTATCGAGGAAAGATCACAACTTAGATAGTCTATAAAGGAATCTTATTGCAGTTGATGGTCTAGAACACCTGAGAAACGGTAAGGAAAAAGTGTCAATTGGTGTGGAAAATCAAGCATTTTTCAAGCGCAATTGGTGATGGTCCAAATGTAGGTGAGTTATGTAAACCTGGGAGGTGCAATGGTAGAGATTGGATGACATTTGGGATGAGACGAGATGATCAGAATCAGTAAAAATGGTCATGTTTTAAAGTCAGTGAGGAACTCCATTTTAAACTGAAGTGAAGATGTTTTTATGAACAATTCGAGAAATTTGTGTGCTAGATACTCCATTAAACATTATTATTTTTTGATTAGTTGTGAAATAATCTCGGTTATTTTTGTGAACTCTATCTTAGTAAAATCATGTACCATGAAACTTTTATTGCTACTCAGAGAGATCAAAAAATCTAATGAAAATGTACTTGGAACATCACGAGTAAAAGACAGAAAACAAATGTTTGCAAGATAAATACCTAAGCCCCGTGATAAATTCATTACTTGCTTTTCTAAATATTTTTCTACTTCTACGATCCATTTGTGCAATTCATCTATAATTTTTAGTGTTGCGACATATTATAAAAAAATACATTGATTAATAATAATATAATAAAATACTTCTTTAAATCCATTGCAAAGGCGAAGAATGTGTCAGAAGTGATCAAAGGAAATTTGAATACTTTGATTTTCTGTAGACAACATTTAAATTTCACATGTACTTTACATTAATATATGTAGTACATACATTTAAATAAATGTAAATTCATATTATTAATAATTATATTAAATAAATAAAAATCAAGGTATCGCCGGAGACGATGCCTAGAAGATATAATTGATAGCGATCAATTCATGCCAAAGTAAATAACTTAAGAAATTACTAAATTGTAAGTTAAACAACTAATGTATTACTATTTTGAAACCATGCTTAATTGATAGTGTTTTTTTTATTAATCCTACACTTTTAAATTAAAATTTATTTCATTTCACATTATTAAAAAATGTCATATAGTTTTTAAATAAGTTCATTTAGCAAAATGCAATTAATTTTGTAAATTTCAGTTTTTATTACATGTGTTTATAAAAGTAAATATATTCGAAAACTTGGTCATGATTATTAAACTTCATTCTTCTTATGTATCTAACTTTTCTGTGTGATATATACAGTAGATATACTTCAAACAAAGTATATATACGCTATGGAATTGTTAACTAGTGTCCCAAAAAGAGTTATTAACTAAAAAACCCAACTAACTTACTATTTTTTTGCAATTTAACTAATGAACTCATTTTTTCACATTATAACCCAACAAACTTTGTTAAATTGTGAAAATAATGTAACCATATTAGTTATTGCTTATGTGTATTAACTATTGTCCACTCACATTGGATGTGGCATCTTGATCTCAATAAATTGTGTATTATAATAATTTTTAGACAAAATAAATTAATTTTCCATTACAATTCATGTAATCATCTTTCAAAATTAATCATATTTTATTAAATTCTAAATTAAACTAAAATATAATATTGTATTAATTTTTATTAAAAAAATCCATTCTCATTTTACATGTTTTGTATTTATTAATATTTGTATTTTAATTGTTTACATTCTCTTCTTTTTACAGTATCTTATATATTTTTATTACAAATTACAAATACTTTATAATTAAAAAAATTCCAAAATTTAATAGATTAGGAAAAAAGGTACAAAATAGTGTGCAAGGCCTTTCCAAACGTGGGTCTATTAAAAAAATTTCCTAACTAGTGACAATGGTTTTTCATGATTTTATTTGTGAAATATTAGTAATAATTATTTTGTAATGCCTCGAACACAATTGTAGGTAGAAAACAATTACAGACCATGTGTAAATTGTGTCATTCAAGTATGATATGTAATATACGTGGCATGTAAGTGGACATTAAATTTAAATTAAATGTTAAAAATTACACTTCAGTTTTTTTTGCCACAATTCCACTTCAAATTTTAATAATCAACCATGGTTAATTTTTTTTTGCTAATTAACCATGGTTAATTTTAGTACAAGTTTTCATAATTTAGTAAAGTTTGTTGGGGTTTTTTGTGAAAAAAAAAAGTTAGTTGGTTAAATTGCAAAAATATGTAAAGTTTATAGGATTTTCTGGCTAATTGCTCTCCCAAAAATTAAAAAATTTAATTTGATTATTATATTTTTTTAATTTTTTAATTTCATATTTTCACTTATTAATATAAACTAGTTTTATAACCCGTGCGAGGCACGAGTATGTTTTAAATTCCTTATTAGTGAAGTGTGTACATATTTTTAAAATAAAATATATATTATATTGTAAAATATAATTTCTTTATCGCTCTGATGGATGCTAGCACTTGCTCTAAATTCAGTTTTTGTTAAAGTATGTACATACTTTCAAAATGAAATATATATTACGTTGTAAAATACGATAGTTTCATTTTGTATCGGTACCTGCCACTTTGATGGATGCTAGTTCTTTAAAGTTTTTAATCTCACTGTTGTTCTCGTTGAACATATATGTTTCAAATTTGAATTATGCAGTAATTGAGCATTGATGTTTATTGATTTCGCAAGATCAAGTTGGTTGATTAAGAAGAAGTTGAATTAATTTGAATCAGTTGCTTTAATTTTTTATGTTATGTATGCAATTTACACGCTAACAACTATGTTTTTTCATTAATTCTGCTGACGGTGTGAGAGTTAGCTACTTGAATTGTTCAGGATGTAAGTCTATTCGTTTTGAAATAAATAAAGAAGGATCAAATTACATACACGGCAAGACTATGCAAATTTTATTCAGCCGACTATATGAGAGTCAACTATTTAAATTGTTCAGTACGTAGGTCTATTTGTTTTGAAATAAATAAAGTTTACGGAAGGATCAAATTGCATACACGGCAAAACTATGCAGATTTTATGTAGGTAATGCCTTAACATTGTGCTTAAGAGTCCTAAATAACGGATTTACTCATATACGAATATATTATTATTATTATTGTTAAATATATAATGAATCTGAGTAATAAATACGTGATAAATGATTTATAAAATAGTTCATATTGACATAATTATGTGTTGTAAAATTATGTTTGATTTTAGTCGCACGACGACAATTTCAACTTTCTTATTAAAGTCCCTTAATGCCAACTATTTTTGTCAATATACAAAGAGAAAAATATGTTGCATTTTTTGAGTTTAATATTTGAGACACATTTAATGTTTTTTTTTCCTAAAAATTGTCTAACATGAAAATATTTACTTGTTGAAAAAGCAATTTAAAATACTTGGTATCATAATAAATTTAGAATTTTAATCTATGTTACTAAAATATAATTAATAAATATGTATCTAATTATTTGTTGTTAATATTTAATACTGAAATAGTAAATGAAGTAGTAATAATTGATGTAACTACTCCCTCCATTTCTTTTTAAGTGTCGTTTTTTGACCATGCACACTTATTAAGAATTGTAATTATGAGACATTTATATCATTAATGTAATTTTATTTTCCAATTATATCCTTCATCTACCTATAATTAATGTCATACTTTGAGAATGAGTAAATTTAATAGTATAAGGCTAAATAAGGGTATTCAAGTGAAAAATAAATATACTTTTCTTGAAAATGTAAAAACGACACTTAAATTGAAATTCAAACCAAGTCAAAAAACGACACTTAAAATGAAACGGAGGGAGTAACATATACTATTAAATACGATTATTATTATTACATATTAATGAGGGGTGAAATATTAAATGAAGTAGTAATAAGTGATGTAATTAACATTTACTATTAAATATGATATTTAATTATTAATACATATTAATGAGGGGTAATTTGGTAATTTAAATGGAATTAAATGGCTCAAAGAACCCCCTAGTTACTCTATTATATATATAATAATAATAGATTTTGATTTTGAAACTAAAAACACTTTTCGATTTTCACCTCTTCAACAAAAACTATCTATGTGTCTATAACTGTATTGTCAAAGGTACCTCAATTATGATCATCTAACTTGCTAAATTCCATCTAAAAAAAACTACTAATATGTAATCGGTTATGTCATTAATTTAAACAAAAAAATTCAAGGGAAAAAATAATTAGCATCTTAATTAATGAAAAACAATATTACAATTAGATAAACAAAATTTTTTATCTCAACCATGCTAAGCGGGCAAAAATTCTATACATATATATGCAATAGACAGCAACTGAGGTGAACTCAATACTGTACAAACAGGTAGGTACATTTAATATGAAATAAAAATACGTCACAAAAATGGAATTGTATCATAAATCGGAAACTAAGTCAACTGTAACAAATATTACGGTGTATTTTTTTCCTATTTTTTATGAATTAATTTTTTTTTTATCAAAAACAAATATATTTTTTTTAAAATATTCTTTCCCAACCATGCGTAGCGGGCAATAAATTCTAGTATGTGATATTACTGCTCAGTGATTCCAGTTTACATGTCACATGTTGACAAGAGACAGTCTAATGTGATACTTTTTGAAAAATACATATTTTGACCCATACGCAATTCTCATTTGGATATAATATAATTTCATACATTTTCTGAAAAATATATATTCATTTTGGATAATATCATAATAGTACTTTCATGATATGCATTCAAAATGTGTATCCCATAAGAAAACATTTTTTCGACTTTTCTCATTTGTTGTGTGTGGGTTGAGAGTTGTCGCGCATCGTTTGTGGAATGGGCGGATAGTTAGTTAATAAATAATCAGTTAATCCCCATTAGTATTAGGCCTTTTGGGGTATACCCAAAAACAAATTTTTGCGGTCTCGGTCCAGAGCGGACAATATCATACTAGTTGTCCCGTACGGATTTATTTTTGGATCACTTCCAAAAGACCTCATACTAATGGAGTTTATTTGGCTGCTTATATAAGAGAATTTCTCTTATCTCCTTGAAGTGGTACTTGGGTTGATACCACCCAACAATCTTCCCCTCAAACCAAGAATCACATAACCCGTGGTCTTATACCCGTCATAAATCTGTCTACATCTTGCACCGCTATGATTCACCTCGCAGAACCCGATGCTTGAACATCATCAAGAAGACTTTCGACACAAGGCACCCCGACAAATCTCCAATCGTCCTCGAAGGGAACCTCACACATCAAACCACCGCAACTCGTTACCTCCAGGATCCAACTCTGGACCATGGGCTCTGATACCTCTTGTTGGGCCGCGAGCGAGCCATAATTCCACATTAGTATGATATTCTCCGCTCTGAGCCAGACCCGCACGGATTAGACTTGCTCACGGCCCAACAATGTGATACTCTTTTTTTAATATAATATATTAATATTGAGATGAAAAATGTATATCCTATGATATTTTATCAAAAAATTTATATGAGCACTCTTGTCACCTTTTCTTGAAAAAAGGATATATTTTATCATCACCAAATTTTGGCAAAATGTCTTTAGAAAAAAATCAAAACTAGAGTGTTAATGCATAGAATTAGTGTTGTAAAAAGCGGTAATCGAAGTTAATCAGTGAAGGAGCCGTACAGAGATTAATTGATAATCAGATATTAATGGGCTCATTAATCGGAATTAATTTAATAATAGTTTTTATATACATTTATATTTTATATATAATGTTTGGTTATTTTAACAAAACGTATATAATTATCATATATTTGTGAAAATACATTAAAAATATTGTACAATTATAATATAATTATAATAAATAAACTTTCATGGTCTAACTTTTGAATTAGGGATTAATTTGAGAGAAAAAATAAAGAGAATTTATGATATAGACATTTAAAACA
This sequence comes from Heracleum sosnowskyi, assembly GCA_030848705.1. Lineage (NCBI taxonomy): Eukaryota > Viridiplantae > Streptophyta > Magnoliopsida > Apiales > Apiaceae > Heracleum > Heracleum sosnowskyi. The sequence goes on from CM061241.1 coordinate 94,578,768, forward strand.
ATAATTATATGTACCAAAAGAATATTTTTTTCTTATTTTTTACTCACGTTTCTACCTTTTAAAATTTTAATTTATTTTATAATTTTAACTATTGTTTACTGATTAACACGATTTTGACTATTTTAGCCAATTTTTTACCATTCTTTTATCGATTTTTGCATAATCGGAACGATGACACACCGTCTAAAAATTAATCGGCGATAATTATAACCAATCACCTACTTTTAGAACACTGCACGGAGCTAATTGATCTCATTTGGTAAAAATTACGAAAGGTGTTTACGTAATGTGGAAATCCTAATTTGAAGTTATAATATGTTTGGATAACTTTATTACAGTGAATAATTTATTTGTTATTAAATATTGAAAGAAAGGTAAAAGTTTGTAGAAGTGGATAATAATAGTAAATTTTATTATATAATACTAATATAAAATAGAGAATAAGGATCCTAATTCCTAAGTTTAACCTTATGATACTTTTCCTGAGATACTATTAATTTGAAATTATTCACTTTCTTGATTTAAAAATATACTAAAAACATGGTAAGTAAATATTTGGTAATAAATGACTAGATTTGTTATTCATATGTATTTATAGTGTATCTCAGGAAAAATATTATAAGGTTAAACTTAGAATCCTTATTCTCTATAAAATATTTAAATATATGTTTTATAGTTTTATTACTCTAAGCTCTTTTTTAAACTTTAAATAAAGTTTTTTCACAGTACACAAACAAGTGTTTTTTAATTTAAAGACTTAAGCAACCACACACTCCCTCTAAATTAAACAAACACCATGTGAATCGAAGTGAATAACTTGAAACTCGTTGCAAAAAAAAAAAAAAAAAACTTGAAGCTCTATGTATTTTGATGTGGCAAGTTATTAGTATTTACATGTGTAAGACAACAAACTATCTTATGTATTATATTAACGGGTCGCGCTCAAATGAGAACCCCATATTATGGTAAGAACTGGGATATAATCTCGGCCATTTATTTTTTATACTATGTTTAATCACAATCATACATCTCTAATCTAATTTGCAACTATCTTCATCTTCATCCACATCCACATTTCTGCTTCATCTATTTTCTTCTTCCATCGGTCATCCTACCAAATTGCCTCGCCGGCGCCGCCACTCTCACTTCCGGCGATCACGTAAAATCACCACTGTTTCAATAAAATCACCATCGTCAATAAAAAATCACCACTCCATAACCACTTCTGATCACTCCCCAATCATCACCATCGGCCTCCACAACCGACCACCATCTGAAAATCACCATTATCATAAAGAATTAACCACCAAATTTACATAAAAATCACCATAACTGAACATAAATTATCATTACCATGATAATCATCACACCACCACCACGTCGACATGTCACCATCACCGTCACCAGAATCACCAAAATCAAAATCATTAAAAATCACTCGCAACATTAAAATCAAAACGAAATCACTAAAATCTATATTATAACCACCTCCACCATAGTTAACAAGAAAACGAACATCAAGCTCAAGTTGAAATCACCAAAAATTAAATAATAATCACTAATTCTTATACACAAATCACCAGAATATTAAAAAAAAATCACCAATGACCACTCACACCATCAATGAACATACACATCAGCATTAAGATATTTTCTCAACGGCTATAATTGTAATTATAGCTGTATAAATTAGGGTTCATGGACCAGATTTAACAAATATTTCCCCACCTTTTTAGTTTCTACATAATTTATAAATTAGCTTCGTTTACAGCTTCGTCTCAACACAGTTAGCAAAAACCCTATGTCGGAAATCTCGAAAACTTCGTCTCTTGGTGAATATGATAACGGGGTTTGTGATTGTAATAAGAGAGTTCGATATCGTACCTCTTGGAATGTGAAGAAACCTGGAAGGAGGTTCCAGACTTGTGCTAAATCGAAGGTACATCTTTTGTCTATCTATGAAGGTCAGTTTTTAAAAATGTGCTAACTGTTGTTTTTTTGCAGGCTGAAGGTGGTTGTGACTTTTTTATGTGGATTGATGATGGGCTGACTGGTCGTGCAAAAGATATATTTAATGAACCGAATCAGAAGACAACCATAATTGAGGAAAAATGAAGATTTCAGAGGAAAAACTGAAAATTTCAGAGGAGAAGTTGATGATTGCAGAGGATAAATTGAAGATTGCTAATGAAAAATTGTTCGGTATAGCATTGAAGAGGAAGAAGAAAAAACAAAAAAAACCAAGATTTTGTCAAATCTGTATTGTGCTTTTATTATTTGCAGGAGTAGTGTTGTTGTTGAACAATAAAATGATAGTAAGTAGTGATAGGAAGTATTTAGTGTAAGTAATGTGGTTGGTTGGGTATGTTTCGATAATGAATGAGGAAGAATGAATGAGGTAGATGGAGTTTGGTTTCATGTAGTGAATGTGTAGATTGAGGTTAAAGTTAATGCAATTGTATCATTTCTATCAATGTTATCAATGACATTTTGCTCCTTATGTACTCTTGTTATGAAAGTTTAAAAACATAAACTGCCATAACATATCAGTAGCTGCCATTAGCAAAAGTACCATAAATGACCTTAGCAGAAGTAGCATACATAAACTTACTAAAAGTACCATACATAACCAAAAGTACCACATTTAATGTTCAAAGTACTAGCAAAAGATCATGAAAATTAAGAACATTATGACATTAAAATATTTTCAATCTCCATGGTTAAGAGGGGCATCTTGACTGTTGCTCAACTTGAAAGATGAGCTTTGTGTGCTTAGCCTTGATGACCTTCTTTTAGATGCTGCAGATGAAGTGCTCTGTTGAGTGGAGACATGAACCATTTCAGCAACTGGTGGAGTTCCTCCTGGCCCTGCAAAAGGTAAAAGTCCAAGTGTAGGCATGAAGACAACATGATAACCTAGAGGACCTCAAAGTTTCTCCTGGAACTTCACATAGTTTCTACCTGTTTCTCCCCAGTCCTCTGTTTCTCCTGGAACTAAAGGCATCTTCTTCCTAGGCACTTTATCTAAGAAATCAACATTCTTGGCCAACTTTTTCTTTTCTGCAACTGAGTCATTTTTTCCAGATTTTCTCTTACCCTTGTCTACAACTGAGTCATTTTTTCCAGAATTTTCAGTGGCAATGTCAATGTCAAAATCCTCAAAATTTTCAAACTCCTCATAGTTTTCATAATCAGCATCAGTTTCATAACCTTCAAAAAAGTCCCTTTCTTCAGAATTTGTTCTTTGTGGAGCTTTTCCCTTTGGTGGACTTTTACTTTCAGTTTGAGTTTTTTCTTGTGCTTTATGTGGAGCCTTCTCTGCAGATTTCACCAGAGATTTCTCCCTCTCTGGAGCCTTCTCTACAGCCTCTTTTCATTTTCTTCTTACTTGCATCTTTTGTCTCCTTAACACTTTAACAGTTTTTGTTTTTGGTTCAGATGGCTTTGATTTTTCTTGTGGTTGTGCAGAAGTTCCCTATCTTCTTGGAGGTTCACCTTTTTCCATTCTTCTAATTTGTGCTTCTTCATCTTCTTGTGTCTTTGTTGTACATTTTGCCTTGTTATGACCACTTTGTCTACACAGGCTGCAGTGCATTACTCTCTTGTTTGTAAATCTTTGTACAACTGCCCCTTGATTTGCTTGTGATTGACTTCTACTCCCACCATCCCAATGTTCCCTTTTTCTCAATTTTTTGGGCCTTCCTTTAAGTTTTTTGGGGATATCAGGTGGGAGTAACTCATCAGTTGAGTGGATATCCCAATATTCCTCCCCCTTTATTGCCTCTAAAGAGTGGTTGTAAGAAGCAAGATACAGTGGTCTCTTGTAGTACTCTGACAGATTTTTTCTAAGTCGTTCTCCATACAACTCACAAAGATATTTCATTGTTGCTAGCTTGTTAATATATGGCTTAGTACAGAGGTGCTCTTCTATAAGGGTTTTAATTGTACAGTTTTCACTGTCTTTATCTATGTTGTACCAGATGTAAAAGCTACATTCAGAATCACACACAACTTGGCATTTGTTCTTGTCATTGGTAACAAACTGAAATGGCCTTCTCTCATCAATGCCGTACTTCCTCACTCTGTCCCTAAATTCTTCCATGTTGACAAATTTTTGCCCTACTTCCCACCTAATACCCCCATCATGTCCACACTGACTTTTTCTACCCCTCTTTCTCTTCTTAGGACCAGGAGGACCAACATACCCTATCATAGCATTCTCATCCTCACTGGAACTACTCTCTGATCTTAGAGTATCAGAATCAAATTCAGACTCATCACTCATCAATGCATGGCTTGTGCCAGTACCTTGCATTGCATTTTTAGTGATGTTTTAAAGCTTCTTTTGATTTCTCTAATATTATCCACTTCCTCATCAGTCTCAACTTCATCAGCATCTAAACTAAAGCTCTCAAAACTCTCAGTACATGTGTAATCTTCATAATTTGGGTCACTATCATCATCACTATCAACACCAGTATCAACACCCACATGTTTCTCGTTACCTTCTTTATCACTCTCAGTTTGTGTAATAGGGACTTGGTTTGGAGTTGTAGGCACATCAAAAGCATTATCAAGGGTGAAGTGGTCAATGTAAAGTTCAATTTTTCCATAAGGTTTATGTATTACAACTATGTCCCTCACACTTGCATCATCATAAACTACCCTAAAACCATTGCTAAAATCAACTCCATTACCTTTAAAACAAACAATACAATTTTCAGCATACCCATATTTCTCAGCAAACTCATTTATATCTCGAAACGACAGTACATCAGTATCAAACTCAGGAATGACTTCGACCTTACCACCAATATATTTCAAATTTGGGGAAGTAGTAAAATCACCATGGTGGTGAAGATATATAGTAACTTTAGTATTAAACATTGCTGTTAAATAAAAAAAACACAAGTATAAGCCACAATATATGCATTCAAGTTTGTAACATAAACACATTATACACACAATGACAGTATACATATGTAAGGTGAGAGATAAGTATTACATACCTTTGAAACGGTGTTAATCGAAGAGTTTGAAGTTGTATTCAGTACCCAGATTCCATTTGTAAGTGGTAATTGAGATATCTCTGGTCGATTGAACAAGCTAGGTCATTTCCCCCCAATTCGCTCTTTCATACTCTGCGGCCCGACTTCTTTAATTTAGAAAACTAGGGTTTCAACTGTCCCCAAATTGTTATATACATGTATTTAGATGAGTCAGCTGCCAACTGGATGTCCACGTTCGCATTAGTCAGCAAACACACGTGCAAACGTTAATACATGTAGAAGTCAATACAAATTCTGTTAGGTCAACATAGACGATTTAACGGCGTGTCATTACTGGTTAATAGAGTTGTCCTTTTGATACCGCTAAAACTAGAGTTAAGATTTTGATACATGCCTTTGGCTATAGTGACCATTTTGATATTTAACCCATAATTTATGTCAGACCATTTTGATCTTTCACCCGCTTCTGAAAGTTGGTTACTTTTTTTATATTTTCTGTTAATATTACGATTGTTATAATAATATTTTATATGTTTATGTTACCATAAATTTGTTTATAACATAAAAAAGATTTAATATACGAAGATCTTCTAAAAATAGATGAAAATGACTCATGTTTTTCTTTAATAATTATTTAGTTACAAAAGATTGTAATTCTTTCATATATTTATTTGTTTTAAAATATAATTTATCAAAAATATTTTTGTTTTTGATTAAGTATATGTGTCATATTTAAAAAACAAATATACAGCCTATTGATGACGTAAAATTTAAAAATTAATAGAGTAAATAATAAATTCCAATAGTCTAAAAATGAGTCGACTCTGCCAAGTACTCATCCCAGTATTCGTTTTAGACTCTTATCCGATCTAAGTTCCTAGTAATCAGGTTTAAAGACGATTTTATAAAAAAAAAATTGGTCAAAACTTGGTTTGACTCCGAGTAAAAACTCGGGATTGAATTTCACAAACTTCATTATTTTATCCGAGTATAAAAATTAAAAACAACGATATCCGATTAGTATTATGACTCCAACTACTCATTTTTTAACTAAAAAATATCTCATTTCTTATATATTTTTTTTAATAATGAAATAGTTTAAAACAAAAAATTGTACTTATCTTTTTAATAGTTTTTATATTTAATGTTCTCATAATAAATTGAAGCATGAAAATATCCAAATCTGAATCTGATTTTTAATCAAATTTTTTTAGTTTTATATAAATTTTAATTCAAAAAATTGGGAAAAAATAAAATAAAAATTAAACTAAACCAAAAGTCAAATTTAATACTTTGTTAAACGACTATATAATTAGTGTTTTTTAAAAAAATTATGAAGCTTCCATTAAACTTGAAAACCACTCATGATTACATCTTGAATCTCAAGAGAGAAATCTGTCCTCTCGAATACACGATCACCTGCATAATAAGAAGCTCTTGCAATCGCATGAGTAACTTTATTTGTAAATCGTTTAGTAAAGACTTAATTGCAGTTTGAAGGCCTCAACTATTATCTTTTTGCACAAAAATGACTCTTTTATAATTGTTGTCATTTTAATGACTAAATTATTATTTTTTTAACAGATGATTGCATTCCATCAATTTTTTTTAACGGACGTTAATGAATTCATTTTTTCATTTTTATTATTGCACTTTGATGGCTCAATTATTATTTTTTGCACAAAAATGACTTTTATATATATATATATATATATATATATATATATATATATATATATATATTGACGTCTTTTTAACTAAATAATTATTTAAAAATAATTTAACTAAATTATAATTTTAGAATGCCCAAATGAATTTAAGATTCTTTATCATAAAACTATTGTAGACTATTTTTAAACGCTAGTACTGTAAGAACAAGATAAAATGAAAAATGTAAAAGCAAATTCTTGAGTAACGCTTCTAATTTTAATATCTCTAATAATTTCTATATATATGCTTCTTTAATTGGTTTTCACATCTGGGTATCTCTAATTTTCTTAGATTTTAGCGTAATCTTTAACGTAATTTGAATTAAATACATTGTTAAAAAAGTCATGTGCTAAGTTCTAAAAATCATGTCTTTAATTCAAATTACGTTAAAGATTTACTAATGTTCGCATCACATTTTTCAAACATCTTAAAATTTTAATTCATTTTTTGATTATTCACTAACAAAAAGATATCATAATTAGTTTTTAAAAAAGGCATTTGAACATCATTCAAATGTTAGATCATTGAAAAAGACTGAAAAATATAGGATTAATTAATTTATGTTGGAAGCAACACGAGTTTACTTTATGATGATTGATGACAAAGTCTGTTAGGCTCAAGACATGTCTGAATACCACTATTAACAAGCCTACGCTATGTGACTATGTCACATTACATGACCTAGTGAGTTCTATCACTGGGATATAGTATAGGTCTCTATATGTACTTGTCTTGTTCTCATGAACATTAGCTTGATCATGTATGCTCAAAGTTATAATGAGCTTAACAAAGTTTCTTGCATCTAGATTGTATATAGGCCATTGAATAATTGTCCTGGTAGAAGTTCAGAAGTGTTCATGCAGCAGGATAGAAATCAAGCATTATATAGCAAATTCAGAAGAAAGCTATGTCGTGAAGTCACCAATATCTATGTCGTGAAGTGCTACATCACATAGTCCATTTTGTACTATGTCGAGAAGTCCTCAAGACTCATGTCGTGAAGTGTTGAAGTCAGCAAAGTCAAAGAAGCCTAGATCGTGAAGTCCTCAGAAGCCTTATGTCGCATAGTCGTCAAATGACTTATATCGCATAGTCATCAAATGACTTATGTCGCATAGTCGTCAAATGGCCTATGTCGCAAAGTCCTCAAATGCCATATCGTGTAGTCTTTACAAGGGACATCGCGAAGTTAGGAATAAAGTGGAGTTCACGATATCAACACTTAGCTGTTTATAACAAGACAATTCAAGGTACAGAACCAAGAATCAAAGGAGACAAATACTGAAGCATTTGTTCTGGCAAGGTGGTCCAAAGAACAGATGGCAAATCTACAGCTAAACTTGGAGAGAAAGATAAGAGACAAGCAGCTACAGAAATGGGAAAGACTCCGAAAATCAGGTGGTCCTTCCTGACACAGTGAACTTCTTATGGCAGGACAAGTTGGACTTTCAGAAGGGGTAGCTGTGTAACATTGTGTGTGCCTAGTTTGTATAGGTAAATATATATTGTGCACACACCACTGTCAGCAAGTAGAGAGACACACATAGTTTTTATCTTAAGCTCTTTTCTCTGTAAGCAAGCAAGTAAAAACTGTTCTTGTTTAGAAGCCAGAAATTCGATTGTGAATTTCTTGGAAAGCTGTAGTATTTAATTTGCTTGTACAAAGTAGATTAAAGTGATTGTGTGTGTTGTTTACTTTCTACATATTACATAGCATAATCATATACAGTTTATATTTAGTTTCAAGAAAGCAAAAATTCATCAAACTATCCATTCACCCCCCCCCCCCCCTCTGTCTAGTTTCTAGGTGATATTCATTCCTAACAAGTGGTATCAGAGCGAAGGCTGTTAACGTACAAACAGGAAAAGATCAAGAATGAGTTCACAGAAACTGAGCAGTATCAAGATTCCTCCCTTTAACAAGGAGCACTACAATTTATGGAAAAAGAAGATGTTGCTTTTCATCAAAGCTTCTAACCCCATGTATTTAGATATTCTAAAGCATGGTCCCTTTATTCCAATGATCGAGATTGGTGAAACAACCAATGGCACTGAGATAGTACCAGCAAAACATGTGCCCAAAGACCCCTCAAAATACACTGATCCTGAAAAGGAGAAAGTAGCACTGGATGGACATCTTCAACTAATCATTTGTGAATCTATGGACTTCAACATGTATGGCACTGTTGCTCACTGTACTAGTGCCAAGAAGATGTGGGATCTTATAGAAGTGCTCTGTGAAGGAACTACTGAAGTAAGAAAGAACAAGAAGCAGATTCTTGTCTCACAATATGAAGCCTTCATGGCTCAGCCAAAAGAGGGAATCACAGAAGTGTTTGAGAGATTCAATAAGCTGATAAACGAGCTCAAACTCTATGACAAACACTATGAGACAGAAGAGCTCAATATGAAGTTCTTACTAACTCTTCCAGATCACTTGGAACCAAGAATCTCTTCCCTTAAAGAAAGAAATCTAACAAAGATTGGTTTTGATGTGCTGTATGGTGTTTTGAAGACATATGAGTTAGAGCTGTTTCAAAAGAGATCTATTCAAGCAAAGCAAGGATTAGTGGCCAATACCTCTTGTGCCCTTATTGCTGACAATCTAGGTCAAAGAATGGATTCTCTAAAAATCAGTCAAGTCAAGATTGAGGAACTGGAAAGTGATGACACTAGTGATGAAACTCAGGTTGTGTATGATTTACCTGAAGAGGATGAGTTCTACAACATAGATGAACTGGAAAAGATGGAAAACAAAGCTTTTGCTTATATGGCTTGGAGATACCCTAACATCAGGTTTAAGAGGAAGCAGCCATTCAAGTCTAGATTCAATAGTGGAAATGCTGGTGGTTCAGGTAGCTCAAACTCTTTCAACAAAGGAAAAGGGATTGCTGGTGTAGTTAAAGGAGGATACAAATCTGGGAGTGTGGATAGGTCCAAAATAAGATGCTCTAACTGCAATGAACTTGGGCATTTTGCCACTGAGTGCAAAAAGCCTAAACAGGTCAAGAAGGACAAAGCATACTTAGAGCTTGAAGCTAAGTATGAGGCTCTACTCAAGAAACAACAGGGTAAAGCTTTTATTGCTGAGGGAAAATGCTGGGATGACTCTGATGAAGAAGAAGAACAAGAGTACTCAAATTATGCCTTGATGGCATTTTTTGATGATGGTGATTCTAGTCAGGTACCTATTCTTACTTCTCTTGATATGACTCCCCTTCAATATAAGCAAACTGTTGAAGATATGAGTACTGAGATGTTTAATATTCATACTAGCATGTTAGTAGCAAATGAAGAAATTGATAGACTAACTGCTAGAAATCTTGAGCTTACAGAAAAGAATGAGGAACTTGAGTTAATGGTTGTGAACCTTGATGGTTTGAAAAAGGAGGTTGAGTATCTTAAAAACAAAGTGATTTGTGCTGAACAAATAGAGAAAGCTCTTAGGGAACAAATTGCTGAAACTGAATTGAAACTAAGAAGGTTTAAGAACTCCTCTGAACTTATTCAAACCTATCACAAGGAACACACCGAAGATAGCAAGGTTGGAGTTGGTTTTGACTATGAGAATGATAAAGGAAGGAAGAAGGCAAAGGGCAAAGGAAAAGAATCTTTTACAAACAAAAATGCCCCAACCATTCTATCTAGTGTTGAACAGCCCATCTTCAAAAAGAGTATTGTTGAGTTTGATGAAGACCTATTGATCATCAAACAACAACTTCTTGAAGAATATGAGGCTGCTAAATACACTTCTTCCTCTCCTGAATCTGTCAGTCAGAAAGAGACCAAAGACAATCTTGTCAAGAGTCCTAAAGCAAAGAAAGAAGTTGTTAAGAAAAAGAAACAAAACAGAAATGGTAAGGTAGGTGTCAACAAGGGTAACAACTATGCTTATGTGCCAAATGCTCCCAGGAAACAATATCAGAAATGTCTATCTGTTAATCATTTGACTCATAAGTGTAACAAACAAGTGAATGTTGAAGTTGATAACCTAAGTAACCATTCTGCTAGCATAAACTCTAGTCATGATTCCTTCTGTGGTAAGCCTAATTGCATGACATGCTATGTGACTGTGATTGCTAACTGTTTATCTCTAAAGCATAAACTTGATTCTGCATAATCTAGTGAATCACACACACACATGCACACTCACAGGACAGGATCCCCAATCAGGATTGAGAGGGTGAACACTTCATGTGAGCCTAAGAGTGTGAACTCCAAAGCCACAAACAATATGAAGTATCCTACTGTGATGAATGCAACTTATGACAGAAGAATTGTTAACAAAAATGTTTCTAAATAAACTGGACCCTACCATGTGTGGGTACCAAAAACAACTTAGTTACCTTGTGAATGTAGGGCAACAGGAATAAAAGAGTCATATGGATCTTGGACAGTGGATGCTCAAGTCACATGACTGGTGATATAGCCCTGCTATCATATTTTGAGGAAAAGGCTGGCCCATCAGTAACCTTTGGAAATGACAACATTGGTTATACAATGGGATATGGCAGTATAAAATCTGGAAATGTCATTATTGAAGATGTAGCATTTGTTGAAGGACTGAAGCATAATCTCTTGAGCATTGGACAATTTACAAACAGGGGTTTCAAAGTGGAATTTGATGAAGATCATTGTTCAATCTCAAAAAGAGAAAGTGGTGAAGTTGTTCTAACTGGTGTGAAGAAAGGAAGCCTGTTTGTAGCTGATCTCAAGGCTGCAGACAAGGGAGAAATTTGTTGTTTCTACACTAAAGCCACAAATGAGGAATTCTGGCTATGGCATAAGAAACTGTCTCACTTGAATGTTCAGGCAATGAACTCTCTAATCAAGAGAGAACTCATCAGGGATTTGCCTGCCTTGGATTTTGTGCAAGATAGAGCATGTGAAGCTTGTCAGAAAGGAAAGATTAAAAGATCTAGTCACAAGAACAAGTTGCTCAATACAAACTCGAAACCTCTGCAGCTAATTCACATGGATTTATTTGGTCCTGTGAATGTAATGTCCCTTTCCAAAAAGAAATATGCTCTAGTGATGGTTGATGATTATTCAAGATATAATTGGGTGGAATTCCTATTCTCCAAAGATGAAGCACCTCAAGTCATAATAGAGCATATCAAGAGAGTTGATAGAGAAGCACAAAGCACTGGTTCCTCTGTAGTTGCTTTGAGAAGTGATAATGGAACTGAGTTCAGAAATTCAACATTGTATGAGTTTTGCAAAGATAAAGGAATTTCTCAACAATTCTCAGCTCCTAGAACACCTCAACAAAATGGAGTAGTTGAGAGAAAGAATAGAACTCTCATTGAAGATACAAGGACAATGTTGTTGGATGCAAAGCTACCTACTAGCTTTTGGGCTGATGCTGTTAACACAGCATGCTATGTGCAAAATAGAACATTGATCAATAAGAAGTCTGGCAAAACTCCTTACTCATTAATGAATGGAAAAAGAGCATCCTTCAAGCATCTGCATGTTTTTGGAAGCAAGTGTTTTGTGATGAAAGATACCTCTGAGCATGTTGGAAAATTTGATGCAAAGGCATTTGAAGGTATCTTTATTGGATACTCTCTGGAAAGGACAGCATACAGAGTGTTTGTACCTGAGCAACACAAAGTCATGGAAAGCATGGATGTTACCTTTGATGACAAGAAAACTCCTGGACTTAAAACAAGTGATCAAGACAGTGTGCCATTAAGATTTGAGAATCAAGGTTATCTTGAGGATTCTGAAAGTGAAGATGAACCACCTGTTCAAACTAGTCTAGAAAATGAAATTCTTGAAGTTGACAATCTTCTTCAAACACATGTGCAAGGGTTCACAAACACAGGGGGAGAAGAAGAGAATGCAACTGTCAACCAAAATGAGCTTGGAACAGATCAAGGAAATGAACAGGGGCACACAAGGAAATGGGACAGAGCCCACACTAGGGATCAAATCATTGGAGATCCTGGTGAGGGAGTTAGAACAAGAAGGGCAACTATGAATACATGTCTGTATAGCTGCTTTCTGTCACAAGAGGAACCTAAAGTAGTTGAAGAAGCTTTGAAGATTTCTGATTGGATTGTTGCCATGCAAGAAGAATTGAATCAATTTGAGAAAAACAAAGTATGGGAGCTAGTGCCACCTCCTGAAGGAAAGAATGTTATTGACACCAAATGGGTGTTCAGAAACAAGATGGATGAAGAAGGAGTGGTAATAAGAAACAAAGCAAGGCTGGTTGCCAAAGGATACTGTCAGCAAGAAGGCATTGATTATGATGAGACATTTGCACCTGTAGCTAGACTGGAAGCCATCAGAATCTTCCTGGCTTTTGCAGCTCACTCAAATTTCAAGGTGTATCAAATGGATGTGAAAAGTGCATTTCTCAATGGTGATCTTGCTGAAGAAGTTTATGTATCTCAACCACCTGGCTTTGAAAATGAAAACTTCCCAGACTTTGTGTACAGACTGCTTAAGGCACTCTATGGACTCAAACAGGCACCAAGAGCCTGGTATGAGACTCTATCTCAATTCCTTCTTGAGCATCAATTTACCAGGGGTACAATTGACAAAACCCTATTCTTCAAGAAGCATGGAAATGATATCATTCTTGTTCAAATCTATGTGGATGATATCATCTTTGGCTCTTCAAATGAAAAACTCTGTGAAAGGTTCTCTAAGTTGATGCAAAGCAAATATGAGATGAGTATGATGGGAGAATTAACCTACTTTCTAGGTTTGCAAGTACATCAAAGGGAGGATGGCATCTTCATAAACCAATCAAAGTATGTCAAAGATCTTTTGAAGAAATATGGTTTTGAAGACTCATCCCCTGCAAAAACTCCCATGTCCACTGCAATCAAGCTTGATGAAGACAAGAAAGGCAAAAGAGTAGACATCAAGGTTTACAGAGGCATGGTTGGATCACTACTCTATCTCACTGCTAGCAGGCCTGATATCATGTTTGCCACATGCCTTTGTGCAAGGTTCCAGTCTGATCCCAAGGAATCTCACATGATGGCTATCAAAAGGATTTTCAAATATCTGAAAGGGACTCCTAATCTTGGGCTATGGTATCCAAAGGGAACTGGGTTCAACCTGGTTGGTTACACAGACTCTGATTATGCTGGATGCAGAATTGACAGGAAGAGCACCTCTGGAAGCTGCCAATTCTTAGGCCAAAGGTTAGTGTCCTGGTTCAGTAAGAAACAACAGTCCACAGCAACATCCACAGCTGAGGCTGAATATATTGCTGCTGGAAGTTGCTGTGCTCAATTGCTTTGGATTAGAAATCAACTCATGGATTATGGACTAGTGTTAGAACACATTCCTCTGATGTGTGATAATACTAGTGTAATATCCATAGTTGCCAACCCTGTTAATCATTCTACTACAAAGCACATTGAGATCAGGTACCATTTCATTAGGGAACATGCTGCAAATGATACCATAAAAGTCTCTTATGTTCCAACTGAGAAACAATTAGCTGACATATTTACTAAACCTCTGAATGAAGCTGTCTTCAACAGACTGGTGAGTGAAATTGGAATGCTCAATCCTTCATTTAGTTGTTCTAAGTAAGTATGCTAGTTAATTGTTGCAGCAGTAAATTTTCACTGTGTTTAAATGCTCTATTTATTTGGAGTGAAAATTAGTTGAGATATGATTTATAAATATTTCAGTATTTTACTGCATATTTTTTTAAAAAAATAAAAAATAATATTTGATGGTGAAGTTGTGAGCTTTTGAGACATCTCGATATAGATGATTTTCAGAGTTCACGACACAGTTCAAATCAAACAGACTTATATCGCAAACTGTTGAGATTGTGAGACTTCGCGATATAGTTCATTTCATGAGTTTGCGACATAGTTCATTTTTGACTTCGCAACATAGAATAATCATATCGACAAGTCTCCACATTTGACAGAATTTTGATTTAAATTAATTTTATTTCAAAATTTGATAAAAGTTTGACAAATTGCTTGAAATTCCAAAAAGAGAGTTTTAGACAGGGTATTTATACTATATCGCAAAGTCTCCCCAAATCTTTTCACCTTTAAGACTTTGCGACATAGCTCTTTTTTTGACTATGCGATATACTATGCAAGACTTTGCGGTACAGACTATTTTTAACTTCGCGACATACAATTAGTCCGTACATATTCATAACTCCATATCGCATTGTCTCTATCATATAAATACTCTTTTCTAACCGTTCACAACTTTTCATCTTGTCTATTGCTCTCAAACTCTCAAACCTAAGCACAAATTCTCTACTCTCTTCTTCACTCTCTCTTTTGAAATGGCACCCAAATCTCAAACAGTATCATCCTCAATTCCTTTAACCATTCCCAAAGAAACAAATCTACTCTCAATTCCCTCAGAGGCGGAGGCAAATCCCAGGTACAAGTGCTTTGTACAGTTCTTAAACACCTCATACCTCCGCCAAGCCTTGACCCTGAACCCCACTCTGTATGTCGATGTGTTGGAAGGGTTCTGGAGAACAACCTTGGTTGCAACAATGGCGAGGGACGATGGAACCTCATTTCAGGAAGTGAATTGCACAATTGGGGGCAAGCACTTCCAGTTTGGCGAAAAAGAGATTAATGAAGCCCTGGGATTCAAGGTTGAGGGTCATGCTGCTGAAGTTAATGATGATGAAATGGTTGCTTTCATGGACCTCATCAAGTATGCAGATAAGGTTGACATGGCTAAGTTGAACAAGAAGCATGTCAGGAGGGAGTGGTCGTTTATTTTTGATACACTCCAAAAGGTGTTCTTATGCAGGAAGACAGGATGGGACCAAATAAGTCACATTGCTGTGAAGCTGGCCTACTCCCTAGCCTACAATCAGGAGATCAATGTTGGAGCAATCATCCTCAAGGAATTGGCTCAGAGGTTAGGGAGAACAGTTCGTGGTAGAGGTAATGAAATCTTTTACCCCTGTTTCCTTCAAGTTATTTTAAACTATCTTGATGCAAATATCCATGAATTGGAGGGTATAGATAAAACTAAAATGGCTTATTCCAAGTCCATGTCCAAGATTCTATTTGGGTCATTGGACACAAGGAATCAAGTTGATGTGATTCTAAGTGTGACCCGGCATATGCAGGACACATTTGAATCATATCAACTTGCTAAGCCAATATACCATGAGCTTGCCTGGACAGGGGAGGCTAAGACTGAAGGAGCTACACAGTCTAACCCTAGCCTTCCTATCCCATCCAGCAATCCCACTGCAAACACATCTGTAGAAATTAGGGAGCCAAGTGCATCAGTCTCCCAAAAGACTGATGTTACTAAAAAGAAGACTAAGAAGAGACCCCTAAAAGTGATTCAAGAAATTGTAGAGATAGAAAGTGAGAATCCTGAGTCACCTCTCACCAGACATAGTAAGAAATCCAAATCCAAACCTACCACTGGATCCTCCCAATAGGATTCAGATGTGGAAAAAGGGGTACACCTATTACTGTCAATGGCCTCCCAACAGGTTATTGACATTGAAAAGAGTAGTCTCCCCACTACAACATGTACTGAGTCTGCACAGGATCAAGAACTCACTCTTGATCCTAGGAGAAATAAGGATGCTGACACACTGAGTGGAGAGCACATCACACTTGAAACTCCTCCTATTTCTCAGGGGGAGTTGGCAAAATCTAATCTACACCACACTTCTCTTCCAGAATCTACATCTAACATTTCTTCTCAACAGATTAGTCATTCACATGACTTTTCTGACATTGATCAATCACAATCCAATAATGTGATTGAGCCAAACTCAAGTGACATGGTGCATGACACTGTGCTCACCACCCAGGAACCACATCTAGTTGGTCAGGGAATGCATGCTGGGGCATATCCTAATGACACCAACACAAACATGGAGGATTCACCAGTTTTTACTGGAGACTCTATGCCAAATTCTCCCATCCTTAGGGATGTGGAACTGTCTTCACAGACAAATAGGGCTGATGTTGTAACACATCCCATTTCAATGGAGACAACATCAGACTCTACAGCCATTCCAAGGCTGGAGGAGACTCAAAAACTCACATCTCATGAAGTGCCTAACACTAGCTCTCACTTGGCTCAGGCCACTCTGTCAGAATGGCTGAAGCCTGTGCAACATGACAGGCCTTCAGGATCATCAACCGTGCCTTCCAAAATGACAGAAGAAGCTATTCAAGATCTCCATGTGGCACAAATTGATGAGTTCTCAAAAATAGCTCAACACCTCCTTACCTCAAACTTGCCAAACGCTGATTATGAGGCTATTCTTCTTTGCCACAAGGAGGATGTTACAGCCCAGCAGGAGAAGATAGTGGATGCAGCTGAACCAGAGGGAAATGTGGATGCCTGGTTGGATGCTAAGAGGTCTATCAAACTCAAGGATGCCCTAGCCTTTCTGAGAGAAGACTACATCACCTCTCTAGGCTCCAATGCAAAAGATCTCTCTCCTGCTGCAGTTTATGATGCTGTAAATGACATCTACAAGAATCAATTGAAGGCTCTGCACTATCTTGGGAAAGGGCTTCAATCAGAGATTTATTCAATCCAGGAGGAGACAGATAGATCCCTCACTCAGCTAAGAAACTCATATCTCTCTGATTTCCCAAGGTGGATGGCATCCTCAAAGAAATCCAGAAAACCAACTCTAATGTCAACAAGATAGATCTCTCTCTAGCCATGGTCACAGACAACATCAAGAAACTGGCTACAACATTGGAAAATCAAGTCAAGGCCAACATCAACTCTAATGCAATGTTGAATGTTATTTGGAAGAATCAATATGGTGACAAATTGGTGGATGAGGTTCCTATGTCAAACATCTCCAAATTTGACTTTGCCAAGATCAAGGATCAATCTCTCAATTCTTTCAAGTCTCAACAACTATTCTCCAAGGTGGATGGTCTAGAAAGAGAAGTGGCCTCTCTGAAAGATGAAAACAGGATACTTGCTACATCCTTAAACCAGCTCAATGACAAGCTGGATGACCAAGGCAACAACACCTCCAATATCCTGCTGGTGCAACAACAAATGTTGACTTCTATGATGAGACAAATGAACCTGCCTATCCCTGGGGAAGCTCAAGACATCTTGTTTGATTCCAAGCCTAAGGGGGAGAAACAAAAGGAGGTCATTCTGAAAAAGAAAGGGGGAGTACCTGCCAAGCAACAGAAGCTCAAGGGCAAAATTTCTGAAGAAACAATCAAACCAATAATCCTTCCCCCTGTAGAGGTCATAAGTGCAGTAGGCCAGAAGAGCACAATCTCAACCACCTACTATCCATCCACAATGCCTAAAGACATCTCAACTCCTCAACCTGCTCAACCTACTCCCAATGCTAAACCTGTCAAAGCTACAGTTATCACAGAGGCCAAGCTACAGGAAGTTTCCAATTCAAACATCTATCATGATGAGGCCTTCCTGGAGTTTCTGAAAGCCATCTAGAGAAATGCTCAAGAAGATGCAAGGGTTTACAGACAGAAGATCAACGAAAGCATCAAGTACTTCACAGTTGTAGTAAGGAAAATCAAGGATGTCCATCTAAGATAGATAATCATGGTGTGCAAGGACAATTGCTTGTGGCACCTAGCATTTCAAACTCTAGAGAAACTGAGATTTACTGCGCTGTCAATCATTTTGTATTTGATTGAAAAGCATGGGATGAACAATGAAAGTCTTTATACTGACTTGAAGATGAACCAAAATCAAAGATTGCCTGAGGTTATATCCAAGCCAAGGACAATAATTTACCAAAGTCTATCTCAAGACAGCAATATTGACCAACTAGTAATTCTCTCAGACCTAACAATGAAGAACAATGCAAAGATCAACCAGGTGCTGCAAATGCTGAGAGCCAAGAGAGGAGTTAGGACAGCTGAGGAACTAGAAATGATTCACACTCTACAATCTTTTCTGATTCATGGAGTCATTCCTGAATCTGTCAAAGAAAAGAGCAAGAAGAAGGATGGTGAGGATGATGATGAGGAGAAAACCTACAGAAGGAGATCTCATTCAAGGAGTGATAAGGATGGACCAAGTGACAGTAGCAGGAGCAAATCTTCAAAGAAGACAAAAGGTGCTGATGATGACAAGAGGGATTCTAAGGGGACAAAAGAAACAACCAAAAGAACAAGAAGTGGAATTCAGCAAGTCAAGGACATTGCTAGCAGTACTTTAACCACAACACAAGACTCTAAGTCTAGGGTGGGTACTGTTAGTAATGATCCTCCAAAATCATTATCTAAGACTTCTGAACCTGAATTGCCATAGAAGAAAGAAGGAGCCACAAAAGAAACATCAAAAAGACACTTCCACAAAGTCACAGCTAGTGGATTGTTACAGTGGATGAAGGGAAAAAGAATGAAGCTACTTCCAAGTGATGTGGCACTGAAGACTGATTCTCCTTGTTCCAGAAAGGTATCTCTTGTGAAGCATTTGAAGATCAAGAGTGTACCCAAAAGGATAAGGATAACAAAGAAGACTGGAAAACTCACAAATGTTATTGGCATCAATGTGCTTCCACTAGATGAGGACTATGATGAAGATGCCCTAGCATTTTTGAGGGCTCAAAGGATCTTTGAAGTCAAAGTGAAGTTGGATCATCTAGAGATCAAGTACACTGATGGAAGAGAAATGATTATGAAGCAAGGAGGCTGGCAATATTTCTATAAGTATGAGCTTGAAAGGATAAATGCCTTACTGAATTTTGAAGAAAAAGAAGAAAGGACATGGAAGATAGATATTGCCAGGTTCTTGAAAATGCATGCTGATTATGAAGAAAACCTGAGAAAGGAAAATGAAGAGAAGATAATTCAGAAAAAGAAAGAAATGGCTGAAATGGAGGAAAGAGCAAAGGAGCTGAGAAAGAAAGGGCTTTGCAGGGTAAAACAAAATCCTTATGTTGTGGAATACAAAAATTCTAATGGAGGCATGAGCAAGATAAGGATGGAGTTTCTGAATTCATATGTGGAAAGTGCTCTTAAAGCTGCAATTGATGATCTAAAAGACTCCCCTCTCATTGAAGAACTGATTGCAAGAGAAGAACTTCAAGAAGCCATCATAGACATGGAAAGAAGAGAAGAGATAAGGAAAAAGAAGATTTATGATGATTTACAAGAGAAGCAATTGGAAGCTGAAGTTGCTGAGCAACAAAGATAATCTGTAAGCTTTCAATTTTTCTATGTAATCAAATTCCTGATCTCAATGTTCATAAATTGTCCTCTCTGTTACCTAGTGAGTTCTATCACTGGGATATAGTATAGGTCTCTAAATGTACTTGTCTTGTTCTCATGAACATTAGCTTGATCATGTATGCTCAAAGTTATAATGAGCTTAGAAAAGTTTCTTGCATCTAGATTGTATATAGGCCATTGAATAATTGTCCTGGTAGAAGTTCAGAAGTGTTCATGCAGCAGGATAGAAATGAATAAGGCCATGAAGAAATGAAATTTGTCTAAGGCATTATATAGCAAAGTCAGAAGAAAGCAATGTCGTGAAGTCACCAATATCTATGTCGTGAAGTGCTACATCGCATAGTCCATTTTGTACTATGTCGAGAAGTCCTCAAGACTCATGTCGTGAAGTGTTGAAGTCAGCAAAGTCAAAGAAGCCTAGATCGTGAAGTCCTCAGAAGCCTTATGTCGCATAGTCGTCAAATGACTTATGTCGCATAGTCGTCAAATGACTTATGTCGCATAGTCGTCAAATGGCCTATGTCGCAAAGTCCTCAAATGCCATATCGCGTAGTCTTTACAAGGGACATCGCGAAGTTAGGAATAAAGTGGAGTTCACGATATCAACACTTAGCTGTTTATAACAAGACAATTCAAGGTACAGAACCAAGAATCAAAGGAGACAAATACTGAAACATTTGTTCTGGCAAGGTGGTCCAAAGAACAGATGGCAAATCTACAGCTAAACTTGGAGAGAAAGATAAGAGACAAGCAGCTACAGAAACGGGAAAGACTCCGAAAAGCAGGTGGTCCTTCCTGACACAGTGAACTTCTTATGGCAGGACAAGTTGGACTTTCAGAAGGGGTAGCTGTGTAATATTGTGTGTGCCTAGTTTGTATAGGTAAATATATATTGTGCACACACCACTGTCAGCAACTAGAGAGACACACATAGTTTTTATCTTAAGCTCTTTTCTCTGTAAGCAAGCAAGTAAAAACTGTTCTTGTTTAGAAGCCAGAAATTCGATGGTGAATTTCTTGGAAAGCTGTAGTATTTAATTTGCTTATACAAAGTAGATTAAAGTGATTGTGTGTGTTGTTTACTTTCTGCATTTTACATAGCATAATCATATACAGTTTATATTTAGTTTCAAGAAAGCAAAAATTCATCAAACTATCCATTCACCCCCCCCCCATCTCTCTAGTTTCTAGGTGATATTCATTCCTAACAAGTCATTCGATTTTTACATTTTTCAGTTTATCTTATTCTTCTAGTACTATTGCCTAAAAATCATGTAGAATGATTTTACAATAAAGAATCTTAAGACCAGTTGAGCATTTTAAAAGTATAATTTAGGGGTCGTTTGGTTCAAAGTACGGTATGGGTTTGGAATCAGGAATCGGGTTAAGCTGGTATGGGGATGAGGTATCATTCTTGATACCATGTGTTTGGTTCAGTATCAGAATGAACTTTTTTAATTTAAAATATAATTAATAACTCATTTTTATATTTTATGTAAGTATACATTATATATTGAAGTTAAGTAATTATAAAATTTACAAACAAACAATTTAATATAAAAAATACGTTATTGGTAAATTTTATTTTAACCAATTAAATAATTATATAATATTTTTTTAAAATACATATTATTTTATAATATGAAATAAAATAATGTATAATCTATTTTTTTTTTTGAAACCTAAGTACAATCTATTTAAGATTAAACAACATCATATTTAAAATGTGTATTTTACTTCATAATAAAAAAAAATAGAATTTGATACCTCATACCCCTCCCCCAAACCCACCTCACCCCTAAGGTATCAAATTTCATTCCAGAAAGGTTTAAAGTATGGGTATCAGAATTAAAAAATAGTCAACCAAACAGCAGGTATGGGTTTGAAATGAACAAAACTCATACCTGATACCAGAATCAGTTGAACCAAACGACCCCTTAGTTAAATTATTTTTAAATAAAAATTTGGTTAAAAATGTCAAAAATATATAAGAAAAGTCAATTTTGTGCAAAACAATAATACTTGAGCAATCAAAGTGCAATTACAAAAATTAAATATGAAACTATTAACGTCCGGTAATTTTTTTTAACGGAATGCAATCATGTGCTTAAAAAATTAAAGTTTAGTCTATAAAATGTCAACAATTATAAAAGAGTCATTTTTATGCAAAAAGATAATAGTTCAGGTCATCAAACTGCAATTAAGTCTTTAGTAAATAATATAAAAAATACAATTCAATTCTATAAGGAGAATCTCGTAATCTTCCACTATAATCCCAAATGGGTTAATAGGCTAAAACATAATCAAACTGACCCAAAACTTGCAATTGGGTTACTGAACTCAAAAAACTTGCATTTACATAACTCAAGGAATTAAAACTTGCATTTAGGTAACTGCCGTTAACATCACTAACAGAATAAAAACTGAACTTGCAACTTACAAAACTGAACTCAACCACAACTTGCATTTACATTACTAGATTAATAAAAACTTGTAACTAGGGGCACTGAATTAAAATAAACTTGAAACTGGGGTACTGAACAGAAATAAACTTGCAATCTCTCTCAGTCTCCCTCCTCTCACAATCTGTCTCCTTTCACAATCTCTCTCATCTCTTAGAGCAAGTCCAACAATGTCCTAGTTGCTTACTTATAAATATTATATAATAATGTGTCCTAGTGATTTAGAGACTTGATTTCTTGTAGGAACTCCAATAACATTACTTATATCAATTCCCTATTATTATTATTATAATAATATATTTGAAAAGAGAGAGAAAAAGAGTGGAAGAAAGAGAGAGAAAAGAAATGTAGAAAAGGAGGGAAGTGAATTTTTTATTCATGGAAATTAAATAGGTAATTGCTAGTGATTACTTATTAATAGGTAATGAGATGGATGTCCTAGTAATTTAGGTAACCATTAGGACATTGTTTGAGCTTAGGACATGATATAAGTAAACTGTTGGACTTGCTCTTAATCTTTCTTCTCTCTCAATCTCTCTCCTATATCTTCTCTCCCAATCTATCTCAATCTCCATCCTCTCTCAATCTCTCTCATCTCTCAATCTCTCTCATCTCTCAGTCTCTCACGATCTCTCTCAATCTAACAATCTAATCCTGAATACTATAATATAATTTTAACACGATTATCTTTTCTATGGTTTTGGATAAGTACAAAGTTGATTTCAATTGTTAATTTTTATATTTAAAACTAAATTATTAATTTTAATTGAGTAAATAAATGTATATAAATGAAAATATGTGATATTTTATAATTTTTTTGACTTTGATTACTCAATTGCAAGTTGAGGATCAGTTCAATTATTCGATTGCAACTTTTTATTAGTTCAGTTAATTAATTGCAAGTTTATATTAGTTCAGTTAGTCGATTGAAAGTTTTTTGAGTTCAGTAACCCAATTGCAAGTTTTGGGTTAGTTCAGTGATATTTTAACCATTTAACCCAATCCCAAATTAAGAAATCATGGAGTAATACCTCGTTAGATTTACATAATGAGTAATTCAACTCGTTAGATTTGAAGGTTACTTGGCAAAGATGACTTTAGATTTTTTAAAAAAAATAACTTTAAATTCTTTTTTTCTAAATATATATATTGGGTCATATGATTATTATTTTTATGATTTTGCCAAAATCATAAGTAATTTGCGGTATCTGAAATAAAAGTGTTAAGAATATGATGTCAAAAGAAAGTAGATATCTTATGCCAAATGTAGTAGTATCTCCCCCCTCAATTCTTTATAAGGGGAGATGGAGACTCAGCACATAATTTAAATTTTTTATAAAATATATTTCGATAAATTATTTGTAAAAAAAAATGAGAGGAACAGAGATGGAGTATATTGTAGTAACTTTTCTCGATGCCCTTGAAGCCCAAAACAGTCAAATCACTCTTTTTCTTTTTAGCTAGCACGTGGAATTTTCTAAACAACTAGGAATAAAACGTTGTAATTTGATTTTTTCAAAAAAAAAAAAACGTTGTAATTTGATAATCCATATGTCAAAAATAACCGAACTCAATGTCTCTCCTTTGAATTACACCCAAGGCCCACCACATATTTATATTCCACAAAATTCATTATTTAAAATAAAATGTAGAACATAAAATTTAAATTATACATTTATACTTATTTATCACTTTATTTATCTCGCATGTATTAATTATTTTCCTTAATATATATTAAATATTTGTTTTTTGTGAAAAAATCATCTTAAAATTGTTTACTCTAGTTAATTTTTTTGATATACGGGAGCAGGGTACAGGTGAAATGATATGTGCAGACGGGTGAAATATTTGTTCAGAGTTAGAGGTGAGTTCGTTAGCACACATTTTCAGAGACTACTTGTACACCTGTCAAGTCACTCTCACTTCCCTCTTCATTCTCTCTCAGCCGCCCGTCTCTCTCTCTCTCTCTCTCTCTCTCTCTCTCTCTCTCTCTCTCTCTCTCGTTTATATGTACATCGTCTGATTCATTGCAGTTGTGACAATGTCGACGATCAATATACAATCGATACTGAAACCAGAACTACCTTCTCGAACCTTCATCTCCGATCACCGCCTCTCCTCCGAGTTTCTACACGACTCTCGAGACCGAAAAAAATGTCTCCGCAAGCAAAATACGAGTCCCGTTAAATCCATGCGTATTGCTCATCCCAATCACGGAACTAATTTTGATCCTCCCAACGGTCCTCTCACTCCTGCTGTAATCTGCTCTGTATTTTTATATTTCTATTAGTATTTCAATTGAATCTTCTCTTATTCAATTGTTTCAGTTTAATATATACAATTAATTTTGACTCCGTAACGGTCTTCTGTATGCTGTAAGTACCTAGTAGCCGAATATGTATTCAGCTGTTCAATTTATGTGATTCAATGATTCATAGTGTGCAATTAGATGTTCTGTTATTGATTTGTTCAAATTATATATACAAGTGAATGAGTATTCCTTAGGTTATTCTAGATGATTTGTAGCTGCGGAGTTGTGAGGGAAGTATATTTTTGGAGGAACAAGTATTTGATATGTCAGTTAATATTCTGTTATTAATTTGTTCCGTACCTATATGTATGATTTTATGTGTTTGCAGTTAATATTCTGTTATTAATTTGTTCCGTACGAATATATACGTGTACAATCGGATGAGGGTTGCTGACGTTATTATTGGATTAGGAGTTGTGGAGTTATGTGTTTAATGTATTCAAATATTGTTATGTTCTGTTTTCATAGACTTTAAACTGATGAGTTTCTCCGTAGCAGCATTTAAAATTACTGTAACTAAGCTACAAAATTAAGATCAGTTTAAATCTTAGACTATTGGATGAAGTGTGTCGTACCTTCTGTTTTTATAGATGTTATTATGTTTAGATCCGTGTTCCTTTTTTATTAGATGAATTCAAATCTAATTGACTAAGTTACTTGGCTTTGTTCAGGACAAGCTAGACTCTCCCTTTGACCTTCAGTCTAGTGATTATATTCAGGGGCAGTCTCCATCGACTTCAAGTGTTTCAAGAAAAACAAAGATAGTATGCACAATTGGTCCTTCTACAGCTTCACGTGAAATGATATGGAAGCTCGCTGAAACTGGAATGAATGTGGCTCGTCTAAATATGTCTCACGGTGATCATGCTTCACACCAGAAAACTATTGACCTCGTTAAAGAATACAATGCTCAGTTTGAGGACAAGGTCGTAGCCATTATGTTAGATACAAAGGTACTTTCCATAGTTATGCTCATTTTTCTGATATTCTATTTAGGAACAAAACTATGGCAACAATATGCCGATAAGCGATAGTCCATAAATAAGTGTCCTGTATACTCACTTGACCTGGTTAATTATACACTTATAGGCTTTAGTTGCGCAGTGCATAGGTGTTTTGGGGGGGGGGGGGTGCTCATGCTCATTACCACAAGGCGTTAGTTAGACAAGCTAACATGTTTGGCTACCTTAAAAAAAGTTATATTGTTGATAAATTCACATATTTAAAGTTCTCAAGATTGGATTCTGGACAAGAAGTTGTAGTTTGAATTGACCAAGGTGACATATAATTGCAGACATAATTTACACATGTGTTTCAACCTTCCACGTACCTGTGTGCATACCTGCAGGTACACATGTGCACTCAGGTACCTGTGCTCAGATGTTTACTTAAATTCATCTAACACGAATAACCTCCTGCTTACGTGAATCAGTATTGTATCAGTTGACAGTGGCATGCTTTTTTCCCTGAATTTTTTTTTGATACAGGGACCCGAGGTTAGAAGTGGAGATGTGCCAAAACCAATACTTCTGAAAGAAGGACAAGAATTCAGCTTTACTATAAAAAGAGGAGTCAGCACAGAAAACACTGTTAGTGTTAATTATGATGACTTTGTTAATGATGTGGAGGCTGGAGATATAGTGCTAGTTGACGGTAAGTAGATATATACTAAAGGAACTTAATGTCCAATTGTAAGTTACGTAATAGAATCCTAGGAGGCAGTAATTGGTATAGGAAACTTAAAATTGATTAAATCTGTTCCCATCAGTATATTTATACACCTACAAAATTAGCCGATCAGGTAACCTAACTACCATAATCAGCTAACTCAATTATCATCTAAACTACTCACCTAAATAGAAGAGGAAGAAACTAGTTGTAAGTCTCACGTTGGACATGAAAGTTGGAGTTATTTTCTCGTTCTAGGTGGGATGATGTCATTAGCTGTGAAATCAAAGACAAAAGATACAGTGAAGTGCAACGTAGTTGATGGCGGAGAACTGAAGTCAAGGAGGCATTTAAATGTGCGTGGAAAAAGTGCAACTCTACCCTCAATAACTGGTCAGTTACTTGATACGACTTCAAGAATTTTGCAACTATTTCTACCTTTTGGTTTTGTGATCTTGCTAAAAATCTCTTTTGTGTTACAGACAAAGATTGGGAAGATATTAAGTTTGGGGTGGACAATCAAATTGATTTTTATGCTGTTTCATTTGTAAAAGATGCACAGGTGGTGCATCAGCTGAAAGATTATCTCAGAAGTATGTTTCCCGATCTCCATCTTCTTCCTTCTGTGTAATGTCAAACAGTCTTCATAGCCTGCTTTTTTAATTTTTCTCTATAATCTCATGCAGGCTGCAATGCCGATATTCATGTGATAGTAAAAATTGAGAGTGCAGACTCCATACCAAATCTTCCTTCTATAATTTCCGCATGTGACGGGGTGAGCCTTTTTTACATACTTAGTCCGTTTTCTTTTTTCTTATATGTGTATGATCAAATGTCTTGCTTAAATTGATATCTCACTAATCAGTAATTTTCCACTTTGTAAGAAATACCCAAAGTTTCATGGCCTATTTTACAGAGATATCTCAGAAAGATATTTGAAGAATACAATAGTTTTTACTATCAATGCGCTACGGACTATAGAAATGCTTGTTATTGAAGGTCAAGTTTGTTGCACATTTAGGTTTGCTGTTGCTTAGACAAAAATGTAAATATATATGGTCTCTTCTAGAAAAAATATTACAATGTAAGGATCCTCTAGAGAGTAATCACCTTTGCACAATCGACAATGCTATATACCTCTTACAAAATATTGTTCTTAACAGAAGCAGGCGACCAATAGACTTGAAATGTTAATGTTCTCCCTTATTTAAGTCTACGCAGCAGGAAATATTCATCCGTATGTCCTTGATAGAGCTTCGAATGAGAGTACTAATGGCTTTTAATTGTACAAGATGATTCTCAAGTAATATTATATCAAATGTATACCAATTAAGTACAACCACAAAGTGCCTGACTTGTTCATTTCTGCAAGCACTGCATATCTCTCATTTTTATAAACAGTTAATATCTTTCTAAGCTTTTGTGAATTCTCTTAGGCAATGGTGGCTCGTGGAGACCTAGGAGCTGAATTGCCAATTGAGGAAGTCCCTTTGTTACAGGTATATATATATATATATGTGTGTGTGTGTGTGTGTGTGTGTGTGAGAGAGAGAGAGAGAGAGAGAGAGAGAGAGAGTGTGTGTGTGTTAAATACACTAAAGATTTGTTTCTTAATCTAGCCTATTTCTCTATTTCTTGTTCGTTGTGATTGGTTGTAAATGAACATAGTAGTTCCAGGAGAGGCTATAGTGTAATTTTTTTTTTTACTACATATTGAGGAATTAAAGTTGGAGTATCTGGTGAATATTTGATTGTATCGTGGGATTTGGATGGTATTACTATGAAGACATGTATGTGATATTGTGACATTCCGCTCTTTCGTGAAAAGAAGGAATTCATTAGAACTATAGGAAATTCTGATTTCTTAAACTCGAATTTCATCAGCCTAATATATTACTCGGCCATAGGTGAATCCAGAAATCTTGGATGCTTTATGCACATGATTAGCAGGATTGTGATGATTGCCCTTTTAGATATATGCACACTTATCTAGTTTCCGGGTCTCCTTCCTAGAGGATAATAGATTATTGGCTATTTTCCGATCGTTATGCTGGCTTAATATGTACTAGATTGTCCAGTCCTTTGTATCCTAATTAAAAATCTCTAGGAACACAGGGTCCATGATCAGTGGGTTGGCTTTATCAGGCTAGGTAAATTTTTGCTAATGTGGGTGTGATGTAGGACATATTTCATAAAAGATGTTT
The DNA here is from genome assembly GCA_030848705.1 of Heracleum sosnowskyi. Taxonomy (NCBI): domain Eukaryota; kingdom Viridiplantae; phylum Streptophyta; class Magnoliopsida; order Apiales; family Apiaceae; genus Heracleum; species Heracleum sosnowskyi. The sequence goes on from CM061241.1 coordinate 94,607,316, forward strand.
CATGTAATAAAACCAATAAAAAGGATAGGAAATATTTTGTAAAGATGTTTTATGTAATAAAAGCAATGAAAATGATAGAACTAGAGTGAATCAATTTCAAAAGAATCACTACCATGTGGGTTTCCCAACTACCAATACAAAATAAAATAACCCCGTGAACAATTGGGCTTATATGTAAATAATTTATATAATTATATAGTCAATTATGAATATTAAACTCGAAGCCCGTCTCCACAAAAACTCGATATGCTTGAGCTCGGCTTGTAAACTCAGTTTTATTTTATTTTTTTGCTAAATCTCGAAAGCTCAACTTAGTAGTATAGATATTGACAAAATCTCATATATTATAATTTCACCTTGAGCTCAATTTAGAATAATATATCTATAATCAATACTATTATATAATAGACGAAACATTAAAAGTTTGGTCGGTCGGTATGGTACGTTGTGATTTTACTTAATTGCCCTTTCTTAAATTCGTGTTTTTACTTAATTAACCTTACTTATTTATAAAAATATATTATTAAATAATAATATTACCTATTTATAACCAATTACCTTTTTCACCTAAAATACATTATTTTTTTTATTTTTCAAATATATCACGGGCAATTAACTTACTTTTTCAAATATATCACGGGCAATTAACTTTTTTAACTAAAACATGTTAGTTTTTCTATTTTTCCTTACTAAAACCCCTCATTTTCCAAAAATATCACGGAAAAACCTTTAGTTATTTATTTTTAAGCCTAATATTATAATTATTTTTTAAAAATTTAACCTATTTTAACATGTCTACTTATTTTTCTTAACAAGTGCAATTACTAAAAATATTAAAATATAAATAATCAAATACCTATTTATAACCAATTACCTTTTCAGCTAAAACACATTATAGATTTTTTCTAACAAAATCCCTCATTTTCTAAATATATCACGGGAAATTGCCTTTTTCAATTTACTTTTTCTATTTTTCTCACTAAAATTCATTCTTTTTCTAAAAATATCACGGACAAACCCTTTACTTATTTATTTTAAAACGTATTTAAATAATTTAAATTATTAAATTTTAAAACCTCATTTTCCAAAAATATCACGGACATTACCTTTTTAAACTAAATATATGTTATATTTTTTATTTTTCCATACTAAAACCCATCCTTTTCCAAAAATATAACGAGCAAACCCTTACTTATTTATTTTAAAATCTGTTTTAATGTTTTTAATTAATTAAAAGTGTTTAGTTATTTTAACATGCCTACTTATTTTTTTAACAAATACAATTAAAAAAATAATAATAAAATAACAATTAACAATCCGTGCATAGCACAGGTTTTAACCTAGTATTACATTAAAGACAAAACATTGAAAGTTTTGGTTTTTGGTTTTTGATCCAAATTAAAACATGTCACCTTTTAATTGAAATATATTACCTTTTATAAACACACCTAAAAATAACAATTATATTATATATTTCAATCATTAATATTGTCTTTTTCTAATTAAAACACGTTACCTTTTAACTAAACCATATCACCTTTTATAAACACACCTAAAAATATCAATTATATTATATCTTCCAATCATTAATACAATATAAAATATATAAAACTCATTAATAAAATATATAAAATATATAAACTCATTAATAAAATATATAAAATATATAAAACTCATTAATACCCACCCAAATACCATACTCTATATATTTCAATCATTAATAAAATATAAAAAAACAACCCGTACATTTTATGGGCTATACGCTAGTATATATATCTATCTATACTATATTATTAAAGATGAAATATTAAAAGTTTGGTCGGTACGTTACCTGTTTTTTGGTACTTCGTGTTTTTACTTAATTACCATTACTTATAGATTTTAATATTTTATTTATTCTTACTAAAACCTCTCCTTTTCCAAAAATTTCACGGACATTTCTATTTAATAAAATAAAATAAAATAAAAATGTTATAATTACTAATAACTAACTGATTAGGGTTTGTATAATTAAAATATACTTTTTAGTATTTGAATATAATTCTACTAATAATCAAATAAACTTTTTTATATTAGATCTAACGGTTCTCATTCATCTATTTTAACATTGACGGTCCTTATTGATTTGACGGTACATGGACCAAAGTGGATAAAATCCCTCCTATGCTTCTTATATATAAGGATATAATATGAATAATAAAAATAAATTAAAACTTGTTTAGGCTCGCAAGCCTCACGAGCTGAGTAGTTTTAAATTCGAGCTCGGCTCGAGAAAGTACTCTTAACAGTACTCCAGCAACTCAAGCTTGGCCCAGTTATTGTCGATTCAAATATTTTACTAGCCTAGCTCGAATAGCTGAATCATTGACACACCCCTACTTGAGGATTAGGAAAGATGAGAGAGAGTTGCAACATGCTTTGCCTTAATTTCAGACATTTAACTGTATAGATGTTCCATAATTTTCCCCTCTAGCTATTTACTCTAGTTAAGTATGATAGAACAAACTTATCTTGTAGCTGTTTGTATCCGGGGTTTGGTGCTGTCAAGGAGTAGCTAATGATATTTTATGAGATTGAGGGCGTCACTCTGTAGGGTATTCAGCCAACAATCTTGATCATGTATTCATGTGTATATATACATTATGCCATCTGAATGACAACTAACAAATGATGTTAACATAGGAAGATATTATCCGAAGGTGTCGCAGTGTGCAGAAACCGGTAATAGTAGCAACAAATATGCTAGAAAGCATGATTGATCACCCGACGCCAACAAGGGCAGAAGTATCTGACATTGCGATTGCTGTAAAAGAAGGTGCAGATGCCGTCATGCTTTCAGGAGAAACTGCTCACGGAAAGTAAGTTATCCTGCTTTCTTCTGTGCCATTAAGTAATTCTTTTCAAGGGTCAGTGGAATGAATTAATGAAAATATGATTGTACCGTCCCCTTTTCAGTGAATATCTTTTAAAGATCTCTGAGGCATCTTGTTAAAGTTGATAAACTGTCTTGCTAATTGGAACTAATTGTTCTAAGAGCAATTTTGTCAAGTCCACAGTTGATTTATCTGGATATTGATTTTAGGTTTCCACTGAAAGCTGTTAAAGTAATGCATACCGTGGCATTGAGAACTGAGTCAAGTCTGCCCGTAAGCGATAGTCCTGCTGGACAGTTCAATGCATACAAGGTTTACAAAGTCATTTCCTTTCTTTGGTTTTGTGAATTTTAATTGGAATGTTGTTTGTGCAATCTATCATAGTGAACTGAAGAAAGCTAAAATGTGTCAATTTAATTTATTTGGCAACTATACTCATTGCTTTTGTATAGTATAGTAATGTTATTTGTATACCTGTGCTTAATTATTTTTTGTTGCCAGAGCCGAATGGGTGAAATGTTTGCTTTCCATGCCACCACCATGGCAAATACTCTAGGGACTCCAATGATTGTCTTCACAAGAACAGGCTCCATGGCCATACACTTGAGCCATTATCGTCCATCCTCAATAATCTTTGCATTTACCAATGAGTAAGTGCAGAATGCTGTAAGACAAGAAAAGTACTTTTAGTTTGATTAGTAGGCAAATAATTTTACGACTTCACGATACATGATGGTCGTATATCCTTCATAGTTTAGTGTGACATGCTGGATTTCCTTAAGAGTAATAGTATAACCTATCAGTATTTTTAGGAAGTAAGTGCTTTATTGTTCACCAACTACATAAATCTATGATTGTTGGTTCAGATGTTCTTGCAGTTATATATCATACGGGGTTATGTGTATGTAATCTTAAGTTTCTAGCAATACAAGAGAAATATGTATTGACAAGTCTGCCAAAAATATTGTAGAAATGGTTAGATCTTTCCTCACAGCCTCAATGGGCAATTAGATATGTATCTTGCTATTATTTAAGTAGTTGGTATCTATTTTTCATTTTTTAGTTTACGTTGCCTCATCATACCAGTTAATTTTTGGAACAGGGTTTATTACTTCATAAGTGGGTAGACACATAATTATTCCCATAAATCAATTTGTTTGAAACACCATAGTCTTACACGACCAGTGGCTCTTTTTCCATCAATCTTTGTCTTCAACAGAGGATGAGGAGAACCTATTAAAAGTCCCAACTAATACTCTAAACCTGTCTTGACCAAATGATTATGCTACCTCTTCCACCAATATTTGTCATGTGACATGAACATACTGACATATCTTGGGGCAACTAACTACACTGTTGTATATGAACTCATGTATTCATCAATACTAATTTTCTATTTCTTGTCATAGTATACTGTTTTGATTTTTAACTAACAAGAGGCATCTCATGGCTTCGCAGACCTAGGGTTAAGCAGAGACTTGTTCTATATCACGGTCTGATGCCCATATATATGGAGTTCTCAAACGATGCAGAGGAGACATTTTCTCGAGCTCTGAGGCTTTTAGTGGTGAGATGTTTTTCCTGATATTCTTTTACTTCTACTGCTTAATGCTTGCCATGTACAAATTTTTATCTCCTTTCTTTTTGGCATCAGAGTAAGAATCTGATCAAGGAAGGAGAGTATGTTACTCTTGTCCAAAGTGGAGCACAGCCAATCTGGCGTCGAGAATCAAGTCACCATATTCAAGTTCGGCAGGTTCAAGGTTGATTGATGTCTTATGGCATGGTAGTTCCTCAAAATGCTTCCGAGTAGCTTCTAATGGTTAAAAGTCTCATTTTATTTATGTCATGCAATCATGTGGAATGTCTTATTTTCCCTCCCTTTTTTTTCCTGTTACATATGATGAGCTTTTGTAGAGGTTTTTTTTTATGCTAATGACAATTTTTGAAGTATTCTGCAACATGAAATGCCAATTTAATTTCACTTCTGCTTTGAATGTTAATCACGATTTCATGTATGTCATGCTTTCGTTTTGGGAGAGGGAAGGGGGAGGGTGCGTTGTTTAGAAATTGGACGCTTTCTTTTTTGTTATCAAGCATATTCAACATAAAATAGCCAATTAAAAGTTACTTGAACAAATAGCAATGCACTAGAATTGCATGAACCAATAAATGGTAAGCTCTCTTAAGTAACCAGCTGAGAAGCAACAAGACGTACATATTTTAAGCATTCTTGTACACATTTATTCCACGAAACTACAACCAAACCACAAAATGAAATTCAGAGATATGTACATTCCTTTAATCAACAACAGACACTGACCAACTCACGGTAGTCCTAAGAGGTTATACCCATATACCACTTTTCTGATCTATTTTTTCAACGTATAAGAACTGCATATCAAATTCTTCAACGTTCAAAAAATGCAGATCGAGTTCTGAGTGTAGCAAGCAAGATTCTCTCTCTTCGGAGTCTGGTGCCTCTCAACTTCTGAACAGAGTCTGTATGAAAATCTTCCTTACTATTGTTCATCAGTAGTTGGGTCCTTGGGCTTCAAACTTACCCTTTTCATTTTCCTCGGACTTGCTTTCAAGCTTTATATTCTTGTACCATTTAGCACAAAATATGTAGGCTACTAAATCCAGACCAGTTAAACCAGCCAACAGGAAGTAGAATCTGTCGAGGTGACCATAGTTGAGATTTCCAGGAATCCATCCAGGCATGTGATCTTGGGTTGATATTTTCATAACCGCTGTCACAAGCAGGCTACTTACGTAGTTCCCAAGGGAGATCGACGTCATGCAAAGTGCACTTCCAAAGCTCTTGAGCCCACTTGGTGTTTGTGCATTAAAGAATTCTAGTTGACCTACATACATAAAAACTTCCGAAGCTCCTACAAGAGCATACTGAGGGATTTGCCAAAATATGCTCAAGGAGCTTGAGCCACTGCAGTGTTTGCAGTCCTTTTGGGCATACTCGAGTCTGTAAATCTCCACTATTCCGGCTGAAACCATAGCCATTACTGCTATTACGAGTCCAACTCCCATCCTTTGAAGTTGGGTGAGCCCCTTGGATTCCGTCTTTGTCTTTCTAAATCTGCTAACCAGAGGACTGATAACTCTCTTGTACAGGAATATGAAAGTCGCTACACTGAGAATGTCGAAGCTAGACATGCTGGCCGGAGGGATTCGAAAATTTGACAGTTTACTTGTCATAGCTTCGCCTTGCACGACAAAGAGTGAGGCCATTTGAGTGAAAACCACTGAATAAAGGATGGTGCATAGCCAAATCGGGAGCAGTCTTAAGATGCATTTCACCTCTTCAACTTGAGAAATCGGGCAGAGCTGCCACGGATTGTAAAGACCTGTCTCGAAATCTCTTGATGTAATGAATGCAGCTTTATCCAAAAATCTGAAAACATAAAAAAGAAGGTTTTATTTATCACATAAATAATTTTTGACTTCAACTTTTATGTATGTATATGTGTTTTTCACTCGATTAGCATCACTTACTTAAATTCATGAGTGTGAAGAATCCTCCTAGCACCATTCGACAGATCACCCTTGCCTCCATCAACTTCATATAAATTTTCTTCTTCAGGAGCCAATTCCACTCGCCACTTCTTCATCGCAGCAGCAAACACTTGGCAAAATCTAGAAAGCGGGTTACCACTTGGCTTAAAATGCCTATAGCTTGATGTGCCTGCAAGAAACAGGACTAATGCAGCGAAAGCAGAGCCCGCAGAAGTCCAAAATCCTAGAGCCCAAAGTCCTTTGTCCTCAAAAAATACCAATACAGTGTTGGAGAAAAGTGACCCAAGGTTCAAGGCCAAGTAAAAGTAGCTGAAAAACGACAACTTTGAACGTCTCTCCTGCATGTTCTCCTCATCAAACTGATCAGCCCCAAATGTTGCAATATTAGGTTGGTATCCTCCATTTCCCAGAGCAATCATATAAATGGATAGATAAAACAACGCAATTTCCCAGCTCGAATGTGATCCACATGGTGTATCTGGAGTCCCACAACCTTTAGGTCTTAGTAGGAAAAGGTTTGTTGCCACTGATAGTCCTACTAAACCCTGTAATGTAAACAATTAAAATTAATTAGGAGAGAATAGAGTTCTAACTTCTAAGTTTCTTTTACAGGTAACCAGTAGTCTGCAGTGAACCTTTGATCTTCTTTGTCATACATATTAATTTATCAAATATTTGGTATTGAGTGATAAAAACAGTAACAAACTGCTGAAGATATCATTATCAGTTAATCTGGTATTCATTTCATGCTGATCAGGAAAAGTTGGGTGGAAATTTAAAAGTGAAGTTTAAGATATACTAATTACTTATACATTATTTGGCAACTGTGTTTTGTCCATCAGTTTCTTCATAAACCCAATAGGGCTGCAAAATAGAGTGCTCACTCTTATCTAAGTGGCTACCCTGGATACATGAAGTAGCATATAATTGAACCCCTCCTATTTTGGAAGAATCTAATCAACCAGTACGCACGTCAGCTTACCAGTTCCGACAACAAAAGGTAGATCATATTTCATTAAATAAGGTTTCTTGATGAGGGGCTATCGATGTAGTTAAAAGCGACAAAATATGCCCAAAATAGCTGCTAACGTGAGAAAAATGTCTGAAAGAACACCCCCCCCCCCCCCCTCGTGTTAAAAGATTCTCGACAGCCATATACGTCAGATTACTAGTTCTGACATATAAGACACATATTCCATAAAATAAGTTTGCTTGAACAGGGGTCGCGACTTAGTATGGAAACGACAAACTAGATCAAGAGTAACCGCTTACAATGACGAAAATGGCCTGAAACACGGCACACGTTTTGTATCTTCCCCAATAGGAATCACTGAGGAAAGCGCCAACAAGAGAGAAAATGTAGACGGTTCCAGTCCACTTGCTAACGTTGTTAGCAGCCTCATAGTTGTCTTGCTGCAGGACCCTTGTCAAGAACAGCACCAGATTGACTCCAACACCAAAGAATGCCAGAGTAGCCAATCCTTGATTCACTGTTGATCCAAAAAAAAAAGGCCATGCATGTTAAGCAGTACAACAATTTATCTTTATAGGCTTCTACTAAATCCAGGCATTGAACTCTCCAAGTAGTTTCATATTTAAGTCTCATTTCAAAACCATGAATGTAATTAGTTGGTAACAAATTAATTTGAAACCCTCATCTCCTTTTAGATATGCAACTCAAAACAATGAATAAATTTAAGTAAATAATATTTGAAGTTTTGAATATTTTCAAACGACTGACTTACATTTCCAAACAACTTTTTTTGTTCCTATTAGATTCCTTAATAATTTAATACGTACGAAACTTACTACATGCGTATACCAAACTTAAATAAGAAATGCGTATTGGTATTTGGTGGTAAAATTTTATTAGAAGTGATACAAACATATCCTGAATTCATAATTAGAGGGAGTAGTAAAATAGAAAAGCTGAAAAGAAAAAAGAAGCTGAAAATAGAAAACGGAAAGGTGAGTCAAAGAATATGCAACGGAAACTCAAGTCCAGGAAAGCTAAAACACACACGTCGCATGGAAGAGCTACACAGGGCACACGTGTTCATGCATGCACATATGTATTTAATACTCCATCCAACTCCTCAATGTAACTCTGTCTAGATTTAAGAGAGTGCATGCATATTGCACACGTGTCTAAACCAACACCACTGCTTATTCTAGTGAAATAAGCACTTCATTTTTTGCTGCAACATAGTAGGAGTAGTCCTTATCCATAAAAGGTACTGTAAATATATTATATTTACACTTAAAAATTTATTCTTGTTTGGTTAGCAAAAAATGATTTCTTGTTTTCCTAACTATGACATAATTATGTTTCAATTTGTACAGAAATTGCTTAGAATGAAACGATATATATATATATATATATTGTATATATTAATATAGACGAGAATCAAACTCAAGATCTCGGGGACAACTAATCTATTGATCGAGTTGCTCACAATCCATTATATATATATTTAATCAATGAAACGAAACACCTTGTTTTCATTTCAAACTTAAATGGTCTAGTTTGTAAGAGACTAATGTAGGTTATTGAAAGAGATTTTCCATCATTTCTGGTACGTGGTGGCCTGGAAAACTAGAACCAACCCAATGCTTTTTGAGTATCATCACAAAAAAAAAAAACCAATACCAGGAAAGGATAAAATAAAAGCTGATCGAGCACAAATATAATTAACAAAAATTAGCTGAGCACAAATATATTACTATGCGTAAAATTAGCTTTACTCTTCTGACTTCCCATAGAGTTAGAATGAGAATATGAGATCTAATTATTACTAGTATGTATTTTGTTTTCCTAAATTTTTAATAATATTTACTGCATATATATATATATATATACTGATATACAATGATGTAAAAATCAGTTAAACCTATAAAAAAAATAATTAACCGGAAATTAGAGACCAACGGAATCAACAAATACTTTGAATATTAAGAAAAAGGACGTGGAATCAGATTTTGTTTTTCAGATTTCTGCACCACAAACTGCATATAAGATACTCCAATAGATTTCTTCAGTTCAAGTGCATTTATTAAATTTTGGTAGAGGAATCTTTTCAACAAATTCTAATTCATTTATCACGGTTGCATCAAGATATACAGAACAGCTTATAATTTCTCTTGAAAAATAAATTCTATATGTACAAAAGAAATATGGATGAAACAGATAAGTATCAAACATCTTTATAAATTTAAAAAGATAAGTACTGGTTTATATCACCTTCACATATAAACATAAAACATGACACAATACATCTTTATAAGTGAGTCAGTGAGTGTGTGTGTGTGTGTTGGGAAGTGGGAGTAGTAGGCCTAGCAGCTTACCAAGAATGATGGTGGCAGCAACCCATCGACCACTTCTGTCTCGGACTGCGGGCCGGCCATAGTAATCAACTGAACCATCAAGAGTGCACTCCTCTTCTTCATCTTTGTATTTTCTTCCCTGCAATTTCAATTTTAAAAAAAAATAATAATAATTAATCCTCGATCTTTTTGTCCTAAAATTCTATATAAGAAAGAAAAGAGAAAAATTAAAGAAAGATGAAAGGTGATGAATGAGGAAAAAGAACTCTAGCTACAACCTCCTTGGACAACTGTAGGCAAGCCATTTTGTTGATCAGATGGATTTGATTATTTTTGGTAAAGGGGATTGTGTATTTTGTAACTTAGGAGGAGTGCACAAATATGGAGAGCAATACAACTGAAGTGGATGCCAGTATATATAGACTCTAGGAGGGTCTTATTGACGGTGGAGATGTAAAGTTGATACCCCCGAAATATATATCAAATTTAAAGAAGGGTCGTAGTCCTAACAATTGATTGTTCGAGATCGTTTATTTAACAATCACCGTTGGATTGAGATTTTAATGATCAGAATTAAAACAAATTTTTTAGTCTATCCGCTATAATTTTTGCTGAGCCTAGCTGTCCAAATTACCGCTCGTTTCTTTTCCACGGAGGGGCTTGTATTGATAACTAAGTTAAACCTAATCACACCTTAAAAACTAATATCTTTACTTTTAATTATTTTAATTGTTCTTCTCTTAATTTTAATTATTTTAATTGTTCTTTCCCTAAAATATATTTTAGTTTTTCTTAATTGTTTACCTATATTAGCTACCCTATAAACCATTTTTAATGTTTTTAAATTTACATTTTCAATACACTAAAATAATCACATGAACAATTTTATAAATAATTTAAAATTGAAAGCTTAAAAAAAACATATTATGTTTGTCATACTATAAAAAAAAATTACATGAACAATTTTATAAATAATTTAAAATTGAAAGCTTAAAAGAAACATATTATGTTCTTACTATAAAAAGAACTATATATAAAAAAAGAAAACTAATTCTATAAAGAATAATTATAAAATAATTTTTCTTATTATAATTTTTCTTATTATAATTTTTCTTAATAAAATTATAGCGGATAGTCTAAAATTTATTTCAAGTATATAGAAATTTTATATACATGATCATATTATTCAAAAAAAAATTGATATACTAATACAATATTTTCACAACCAGTCTATATATTTTAGTATACTTCTTGTCATTTAGTTAAAATTATGAAAAAGATAATATGTTTTTTAAGCTTTCACTTTTAAATTATTTATAAAATTGTTCATGTGATTATTTTAGTGTATTAAAAATGTAAATTTAAAAACATTAAAAATGGCTTATAGGGTAGCTAATGTGGGTAAACAATTAAGAAAAATTAAAATATTTTTTAGGGAAAGAACAATTAATATAATTAAAATTAAGAGAAAACAATTAAAATAATTAAAAGTAAAGATATTAGTTTTTAAGGTGTGATTAGGTTTAGCTTAGTTATCAGTACAAGCCCCTCCGGCCCGGAGGTTAGTAAGCCAAAACATCAGTCCGCGGTAATTTACAGGGGACAGCTAGGGCTCCGCAGAAAATTATAACGAATAGACTAAAAAATTTATTTTAATCCCGATCGTTAAAATCTCGATTCAACGGTTAAAACACGGATTATTGTCAGGACCAGTACCCTTTAAAGAAATAGAACTACACTACATGCATTGTTGCAAGTTTTAGGATTCTATTAATTAAAATGTCATACTTCTCTCTGGGTTATCAAAAGAGATCAAATCACACTATGTCTATGCTAAGGTTCTCTTGCGATGATGACATAGACTATGGGCTATTCTTCGGGTGGTGCGATGAGCAGACAGGGGTCCGAAGGGCTCTTGTTCATGAGCAAAGACCATAAAAAAAGACTTATTAGGGATCTTCTCAAAGGGGATTTCTTTGGTACTTCGCTTCAGAGGTACAAAAGAGAACTAGGCGGGTTATAGATTTATATTCTAGCCTGGAGTCTAGTCTCTAGAGGGCCAAAAGCCTTCGAGAGAAGGAGAAGTCCTGCTCGCTACAAACTTAGCAAAAAAAAAAAAAAAAAAAAAAATATCATACTTTTCTATTTATTATATATACCACCACAAAGCATGAGAATTTAGGTTCTTATGTAATTTTGACAAGCCAAATGTACCGGCAATGGAATTGACTGGGTTGAACCGTTGAAGATTGGAATTGACTGGGTTGAACCGTTGAAGATTGGAATTTCTTATTACAGAATATAAGCATTATAGAAAGTTAATTGCCATGTCCAAGCCAAGGAACTTACGCCGAAGGGACTTGCTTCTGGCCCCAGGCCCCCAACTAAATATTGCGCGAGTGTTTTAAAAATAATAATGCTATTTGCTTCATGCTAATGTGAGAAACAAACTTTTCGATGATTGTTTTCGTAGCGATCGGAATAGACTCATCGGAGCAGTCTTGTTTCTTGTAGTGCTTCATAAGAACTATGATGTTATCCGACTCTTGACATGAAATTGCAGAGATTTGCATTTAACGAAATTCGAAATGTCTTGGTGTACACATCTAATGTAAGTCAGTAACAAGTTCTAATTCTTTTCTAGTTTATATTATAACTAGCATAAAAACCGTGCTTAAATTATGTTTATAAATTATTCTATTCATAATCATTATCGTTTCAAGTATATGATTGATATATATAGAGCTTTTCTTATTGAAGGTATATGTAGCTATTGGGTGCTTAATTAAGTATGTTCAAGTTTTTAATTTAGAAATTAATACGAGTATTACGAATAGCTGTCATGTTAGTTTACAATTTTTTTGTGGGATAGAATAGATACTCGGTGTTCTAGATGAGTTTTAGAACATTGCAATCCTAAATTTTCTTCAAATTCTTCAAGATGTTACATTTTGGAGAGTAGGTTTTATTACTGATTTTGATCAAAAGTCTTCGTAAATCTTATAATACTCTACTTAGGTCTTGCGCTTTCAATTCTTAAAACTTTCTTTCTAACTCGTTCATATCTTTTCTTGCAATTTGTTGATTTTAAGCATTCTTTTCCTTTTGTTTCGCTTCCTCTATCTTTCAGACTTTCAAAACATCAAATAATTCAGTACCAAGTAATTAAACCAAATGCAACAACTTGGGTAATCCACAAACCCACCCCAAATTCCCAAAAGATCATAATTTGTTGGTGCAATTTGTAGTAATACTTTGTGTTATAAACTGAACTAAAGTCCCAACTCTTCTCAATTTTTGAGACTCGGGTGGTACAAACTCCCCCACTTAAACTCTTGACGGCATCGTTAGATCTGAACGGATAGATCATAGGTCCAAGATCGTACATCTCTAGCGATTGTGAGATAATACTGGTTAGTTTATGTCCCCACCTCTGAACCTCAGTCCATTATGAAATAACACCACCAGTCTTCGTGTCCCCACCTCCAGTAACTTCACGAATCAACCGCCGACCAATTGGCCTAAATGCAATAACGTCGGTAATCCACAAACCCACCACAAGTCTCCAAAAGATCATGATTGTTGGTGCACTTAGTAGTTGTACTTTGTCTTATAAACTGTACTAAAGCCCCCACATTTCTCGATGTGAGACTCAAGTGTTACAATATGTTTTAATTTAATAATATTTCAATCTATTGTCAATATTAGTTCTTTATATATATATATATATATATATATATATATATATATATATTAAAATAATTTTCAAATACAATAATTTTTTTTATTTTACTACTAAAATTTTAAAACATAATTATGTTTAAATGACCTGGGTATGTCTAACTGATAATAATATTAGCATTCGTGAAATATTATTTGCTATTATAACTTCAATTCTCATATTTTGTTGCATGAACCCGTGCAAGACACGATCATTTTCTAGTGATTAAAATAAAAATTTATTCTTTGTTGTTTAAATATTATATTTAGTTATATTTGTACATATTTTGTTTGTCTCGTTATAATATACTTACTTTAATTTATATAGATAATTTGATTGATCGGGGCCTATGATTTTAAATAACCCGGGGTGTATAATGTGATCGATCCGATCATAATATTTTTGTATGCTATATAATATCTTGTTTTCTAAAATTTGTTAACTGGACTATATATTTTTATCTATTTATATTTTACACAAATTAGTATCACCAAGTATTTTTCTAACCCAAATTTATGTGTCTATATTGTCTAACCTTTTCAACATGGCCATATAATTCGTTTAATTTTTTTTGTTGTACTATCTATTTATTTTTATTATCTCATCTTTTAAATTGTTTTAATTCAAAACAAATAGTTTCCATATGTTATATATATGTATATATTAATCCAATTCCAAATAACTAATTATTTTCTTCCATAAAATGACATTAAAATTCATGTGATAATAATTAAAAATCTCTCATATACACAATGCATCCAATCTAATTATAAATCTACTCACTTTTATTATATCTATCTATTTATATTGTATTATTAAAACCGAAATATTGAAAGTTTTGTAGTTAGTCGGTACGGTACTCGTATTTTGGTATTTGCACTTTAGTTCTTTTGTTTTTACAACTTAACCTTAATTTTTTAAAAACAATGATTTTGATCAAAATATAATGTAGTCAGTAGGTTAGAATGATACTCATATTTTGATATTTGCACTTTAATCCATTTACTTTTGCAACTTGACCTTGATTTATTAAAAATAACAATTTTAATTAAAAAATATTTTTAAATACTGTTAAACACAGAATTCTTGAAACACAATTTAATCACGCTCAAACACAAACACATACGTCAATTCAACATCGAGTTCAACAATCACATAAAACTATTTAAATTTAAGTTCATCTTCGTTAAAAAAAGTATAAAGATAAAATAAATTATTAAAATACATATAACATAACAAATTTAAAAGTCATATTTGCACTGCACCGGCCCTATGCTTGTATACATAAGAAGAATATTCATAAATATCATGTATACATTTTATCGATATGTGCTATATAATAATTCTTATTGTAGAGATAGACATTCACCCCTTCTCGCCCAACCCCAATCCATTCTCTGTCCCGTTTCGGGCGGAGAATTGAGAACTTTTCTGGCGATCGGGAAAAAATATGTAAAAATTTCGGGGATCGGTATGGGGTCAGGGATTAGTGTCTCCCTGCCACGCTTCCCGGTCCCCAATTTCTATATTTAACAAAAATATTATATATTTTCATGTATATTAAATAAATTATTGTGAATAAATATGATTTGTATATATTCTTATAATTTAAACTTTTAATCCATTTTTCTAATTCAAAGTTTTCACATGTAGAATACAATTAAATTACAATAATATTTATTTTACCTCTTATTTTAAATAAATATTTATTTGGATTATTATTTAAAATATTAAATTAAATTTAAAATATAAATTATATATCATGATTTATCAAACTAATTTTATTATAAAATTTTAAAGAGATTTTATAGAAATTAATAAGTATGATTTAATAATTTAAATATATTGTATAGTACAAGAAAAGTTAGACCCTTATATAAGAAAATAGAATATATTATATTTAAAGTTACACAACCGAAATATTTATTTTAAACTAAAGGAAAGATAAAAATACACCACACTTAATATTGTTTTTTAAACTTAATATAAAAATTTTATAAGATTGGTAGTATATAGTTTTGTATGATATTTTAATAATTAAAAAATAAATATTATAAATATCCTTTGCAAACATACTCTAAAAAAAGAATTAAAAAAATAAAATTTAATAAATATTATAAATCACCTTGATTTTTACTTAAAAGTTTAAATAATAATTAATATATGATTAAGAATGATGTGAGGTTTATGTAATGTGATTTTTCACTCAAAACTAAAATGAGTCATGTAGCTCAATGGTAATAAGAATGATTTTCTTAGGGAAGGTTAGGGGTTCGATTTTGCACAAAAACATTATTTACTCTCTTTTTTTCTTTAGATAAGAGAGTAGTGGCATGCCATGTAATTTTAAAATATAAAAGGATAAAATTGTAATTTCACAGGGGTTTTATTTACTCTTTTTACCCCTGTGTTCTCCTATTATAAATAGAAGAGATAATAAAAATAAGCACCGTGAATGAAGTAATAAGTGCATGTTTGCATGTTTTCCATATTATTATTATATACAAGAAGATCGTTATCTTGAATTAAATGTCAATTTTAGAATACGTCTTTTATTTAAATACAGTATCAAACTATAATTCATCGTAACTATGAATCAATATGGTATTATATTTTATTCTCTGAAAAACTTGACAAAATTTTGTTTTTTTGTGTTAAGTACTTATATACATACTGTGGACAAAGAAACAAGAGATACAAATGGTGCCAAGTGCGGTGACAGTGATTAGTCAAAGAGAGAAAGTTTGTTTGTTAGTTAGTTAGAAATAAAGTCTTGTATATAAGATCATGAACAAGGTGATGAGAGACTAAGAGATCATGTAATATATTGTAAAATTCATCTTCTTCAATACAATATTACTTAATTATGTTTGAATATATACAAAATATATGCTTGTAGCATGGTATCAGAGCTTGTGTAAAACTTGATTGTTAGCTAAAATCGATCTATCTACACAAGCATTTAACAAACTTTATTTGTTCTTCGCTGCAAAATCTCAATTAATGGTATTTTTCATTACAATCTTCGTCTTCTCTGTGAGGTTTGGATCCTATCAATGACAATCTCCAGTGCGATCTTCATCTCGTCTCTAATTACAAGATAATATGTTCTTCTGTTGTTCATTTACTTTTATTACTTCTTTTTACAGTATCTCTGAAATCTTTCTCTACTCTTTGTCATTGTGTCATTTTCTTTCAATTGGTACTCTTTATGATTATTTCACTAAGTTATTTAGTTTCTGGTGTAATTATGTGTGTTAGTGTTTAAGTGTACATCATCTGTTTGACTATTTGCTTCAGTGATCTTGTGAAGAATTCATTTCTCTATACACTTTATAACTTTGTCAAATCATGACTTATGTTTCATATTTTGTTGCTACGATGGGATCTACCTCATCTCCTACTTTGTTAGATGTTAATCATCCGTATTATCTCCATTCATCGGATAATCCAGGACTGGTACTTAAAATATAGTTCTTGATGAACAAAATTATAGTCAATGGTAGAGGTCTATGGAAATTGCTTTGTCATCAAAGCTTAAACTTGGTTTTGTGGATGGCACTTATGTGCAACCACCTGCCACGTCTCCCTTGTATGTACACTGGGTTAGATGTAATAATATGGTCACTTCTTGGCTATTGAATGCAGTTGTAGTTAATATTCGCCATAGTATTGTGTACATGAGGTCTGCAAAACTCATTTGGGATGATCTACAGACTCGGTATGCTCAAACCAATGTGCCTAAGTTGTTCACTCTACAGAAAGAAATTTCTCATCTATCTCAAGGCACTTTGTCTATTGCTGCATACTTCAATAAGTTCAAGACAATTCATGATGAACTTGACTGTCTTACAGCAACACCTAGATGTACCTGCTCTTTGTGCACTTGCACAATCAATGTAAAGTTGGATATTCATGAGAAATATATTCAACTTACACAATTTTTGATGGGTTTAAATGATCAATTTACTGAAATTAGAGGGCAACTCTTACTCATGTATCCTCTTCCCTCTTTGAGTCAATGTTATGCTATGTTGCTCCAAGATGAAAATCAGAAAGGTGTTAGTGGTCAATCTCATCTAACAACTGAGAATGTTGCATTATCTGTCAAAGCTAAGCCACAGTTTAACAGGAACTTCAAGAAGAATGTCTCTGATAGTCCTATTTACTATGAATATTGTCAAATGACTGGAGACACTAAAGATATGTGTTACTGTCTCCATGGATATCCTACTTGGCATAAGCTACATGGAAAGCCAAAGCCTAAACCCAAGCATCTCCCATCTAGGAATGTGGTGACAACTCAAGTTCAGAACATCTCCTCAGTTGATGAATATGTGTCCCCAAAGGAAAAATCAGAGTTCTCTACTGTTATCTCAGAAGCTTCTACTACTTCATTTGCTGAGGATCAGTGCAAACAAATAATGAAAATGCTTCAGCAAACTCTCAAAACTACTCCAGTCAATTCTGGTGGTCAAGTGAATTCAAGCCCTTATTCTTCTATGAACAGTACTCAGTTTGCAGGTACTCTGATGCATTTTTCTAGTTCAGTTACTAATGTTTCTCATACTACTGCTGACTGGATAGTTGATACAAGTGCCACATATCATGTGACACCTTATCGCCATCTTTTACAAAATTTGGTATCTTGCAACTCAGTATTGCATCTTCCTAATGGTGAAACTACTGAAGTCATACATATGAGCACTGTTAGTCTAAGTGCTAATCTTACATTAACTAATGTGCTTTGTGTACCTAAGTTTCAATACAATTTGTTATCTATCTTCAAGTTGTTGACTAACAGTCATTCTACTATGGTATTCCATGATAACAAATGTCTACTTTAGGCCCCCTACATTGATGAGAGCTCTCGAGATTGGTATAACTGTCAATGGTTTGTACATTCTCAATACTGCCACATTGTCTACTCCTGCCACTTGTGCATCTGTCTCTGCTCAGCCTCACCTTACTGATATCTTGCATGCAAGAACATGACATGCATCTCAGTCTGTTCTTCGTTTATTTATTTTCAATTATAAGTCATCGGTATCTCAGGAGTGTGCCAGTTGTCACTTATCCAAACAGGTCATAAAACCATTTCCTTTAAGTGATACGTTTAGTGACAATGTGTTTGATCTTGTGCATATGGACTTATGGGGTCCATATAGAATAAAAAATCATGGAAATTGTATCTACTTCTTGACATTGGTAGATGATAAGTCTAGAGATTCTTGGTTATTTCTACTTCCTAAAAAATCTGCAGTGCCTTCTATTTTGTCTGAATTTGTGACTTATGTTAAAACTTAGTTTGATGTTACTATAAAGAGCTTTCGTTCAGACAATGGAACTGAGTTTGTTAATAGGACAGTTTCTTCTCCGTGTACCGCTAATGGCATAGTTCATCAAACAACATGTGCATATTCACCTCAACAAAATGGCTTAGTGGAAAGGAGACATAGGCATCTTCTTAATGTAACAAGAACAATTAGGTTTCATGCTCATTTACCACTCTCTCTGTGGGGTGATTTTGTCTTAACAACATGTTATCTCATCAACAGAACACCTTCCAGTCTACTTCAAGGAATGTCTCCATATAAAAGTTCTTTTTAATAAAAAACCTGATTATTCTCAACTCAAAGTCTTTGGTTGTTTGTGCTTTGATACTGTACTTCCTCAACCTACTAATAAATTTGCTCCTAGAAGTATTAAGGGTGTTTTTCTAGGTTATCCACATGCTAAGAAATGTTATAAAAACTTATGCCTTAAAACCAAATAGGTTTTCATTTCTAGGGATGTAACCTTTGTGGAAACTCAATTTTCTTTTCAACATATTGCTTCCTTCCTACCTTGTTTCCAGATACATCTCATTTACACTATGATACTGATCCTATCCTCTTTGTCTCATACTGATTCTTCTGCACATAATTCTGAGTTCCAAAGTACATATGAAGACATCAATAACATTGACATAACCTCTCCTATGTTATCACATTCATATACTCCTTCTTTACCTGATACTGCTTCAACTCCTGTGTTTGTTCCTTCTCTTGCATCAGTTAGACCTAAAAGAGTAAAAATTGTTCCTCATAAATTCAGTGATTACACTGGACTTCCTTCAAGTTTTATTAACACTGCAATTTCTTCAGTTTTTACTGTTATCTCTACTACAATACCAGAACCTAAAACCTATAAGCAAGCAGTTCAGAGTGCTGAGTGGTGTGCTACCATGGATACTGAATTGGCTGCTTTGGAGGTCAATCACACCTGTCAAGTTGTTCATCTACCTTCAAACAAGAAGGTGGTAGGCTATAAGTGGTTATATAAAGTCAAATATTTACCTAATGGTCAGGTTGATAGGTACAAAGCCAGGTTAGTGGCAAAGGGGTTCACACAAACCGAGGGGTTGGATTTCTTTGATACATTTTCCCCATTTGCCAAAATGACAATATTTAGAGTTGTTTTGGCTTTAGCAGCTATGCAAAATTTGGATATTACACAGTTAGATGTTACAAATGCTTTTCTGCATGGTTCTCTTCATGGAGAGGTGTTTATGGAACTGCCTCAGGGTTACCATGTCTCTGATGACATCTTACAAAAGTATCCTAACGCTCATCTGGTTTGTAAACTTATTAAGTCTCTTTATGGCTTAAGGAATGATCCTAGAGAGTGGTTTGATACACTATCTGAAGCACTTCTAGAATTTGGCTTCACTCAGATATGTAGTGATTCTAGTTTGTTTGTGTTCAAGCAAGGGTCTCAGATTGTGGTTCTTCTTGTATATGTGGATGATATGGTGCTTACAGGAAATGATAAATGTTGATGTCTCAAGTTACTTCATTTCTGGCTAGTAAATTCAAGATCAAAGTGTTGGGTCTCTTGAAGTACTTCTTAGGAATTGAAATTAAGATATCAGCTCAAGGCATATATATTCATCAGAATAAATATACTCTGGATATCATTAGAGACGTGGGATACATGGATGCCAAGCCTATATTAGTGCCTCTTGATTAGCATCACAACTTGACTGTTGAAACTGATTATCCCTATCTTTCAGATGTGTCTGCTTATAGAAGATTGGTTGGAAGACTTATATATCTTACTATAACAAGGCCAAACTTATCTTATTCTGTTCATATTCTTTCACAGTTCATGCATAATTCTCAGGAGGTTCACTGGCTTGCTGCTCTTAAGCTGGTTAAGTATATTAAACACACTTGTGGTCAAGGTATTCTACTATCTTGTTCATCTGGTTTTAATCTCAAGGTCTATACAGATATAGACTTGGATAGTTGTAAGGAAACAAGACAATCTTTTACAGGTTTCTATGTGACTTTGGGTAATTCATTGATCTCTTGGAAATGCAAATGTCAACACACTGTATCTAGGTCCTCTGTCGAGGCAGAATATATGGCTATGGCAAGGAATTAGTTAACTTCATTGTGCAAGGAATTGCATACACCATCTATTACACCTGTTTCTCTCTATTGTGATAATAAGCCAGCCTTACATATCTCATCCACTCTATCTTTCATGAACGCACTAAGCACATCGAAATTGATTGTCATTAATGCGCCCGAAGATCAAGCAAGGGATCATAGTTACTCATCATCAGTGGCGGAGCCAGAAAAGCAGAGCAGTGGGGGCTAAAGTATAATACAAAAAATTATTATACAAAAATAAGTTTTTTAAGAGAAATTTTATCCCTTCAATTATACACTAAAATTATTATAAAATTACATAACAATGATATATTTCAAGATATATATCACAAAACAAAATTTTAGGCCATTAGGCAACTTTTTAACATACTAAAAATTATTTCTAAAATTTTTAAGGCGATTTGTTAGATTCAAATTTATATTTTAATAATTAAAATATGACTTAAAAAATGAAATTGAAACACAATGAAATAGAATTTAGATATCTTGCGTCAATAATAAAGTGATAATTAGAAAAGAAGAATACTTTACCAAAACAGAATGGACTACCTTACAAGACTAAACTCTTATTTACTAATAATTATAATTTATTATTTTAAGTGAAAATTTAAAAAATTATTTATGTTAATTAAATAGAATAGTTAATATAATTAATTTTTAATTTGAGATTAAATAATTTACAAGTAAAATTTGTGATTGAATACGAGATATATGTACATGTCAAAATAGAAAAAAAGTCGAGATAAAAATATACGGTATGAAAATTTCAAAGAATTTTTTTTATGTGAGATTAATTAAATTGTAAGAATTTTTTTGAATTTAAAGAAGATATACGTTTCATATAAAAGTAGAAGATTAAAATATGTACTAACAAAAAAAAGAAGATTTACAAATATTGTATAAATAATTAGAAGAGATGTTTTGTTTTAATTGTAGTGGGGGCTAATAAAAACTAACATTATAAACTATTAGCTTACTATAATCCTAGTGGGGGCTAACTAGCCCCTATGTAGCTCCGCCACTGCTCATCATCTTCCTACAACTGAACAACCTGCTGATTTGTTTACAAAATCACTGCCTTCTTATCAACTCAAGTTCTTACTGTCCAAGTTAGGAGTGTGTAATTTCTTCCACTCTCCTCACTCGAGGGGGGATGTTAAGTATATACATATTGTGGACAAAGAAGCAAGAGATACAAGTGGTGCCAAGTGTGGTGACGGTTGTTAGAGTAAAGAGAGAAAGTGAGCGGGAAAGTTTGTTAGTTAGTTAGAAATAAAGTCTTGTATATAAGATCGGGAACAAGGTGATGAGAGACTAAGAGATCATGTAATATAATTTAAAATTCATCTTCTTCAATACAATATTACTTAATTCTGTTTGAATATATACAAAATATATGCTTGTAACATTTTGAAACCAAATAAACTTCCATTAATCAAGAATCGAATCATACATAATAGTCTCCAACAATGACAATTGAGGAGACACAAACACATTGTAGCAATTTAGTGAACACGAAACGCGAGCCATCAAGTGGGCTGCCCGATTTGCTTGCTGATAACGTGTATTTTATACACGTTTTTGTCTCTTTTTGTCTTATTTTTCTTTCGGTTCCATAGACATTTTATTTATATTTATTATTGTTGGTCCTCGTGTATTGCAGAAGGGGGGGGGGATGAATGCAATACTGATAAAATTCAATCTCAATTTCAACAACCAAAACTAAGATTTAACGTTATCAGTAATATGTATGCATTCACAAACAGTATGGTCTAAAAGACAAGTTTCACAAAATAAATGTTTTTATTTATTTTTCAAAGAGTTGCTACAACCTCAAGAGAGAATTCTTGAGCTTCGGTTTTCTTCAAGACACTTACTTGCTTGTGTTACCACTTCGTACCTAGAATGAATTGATAGTCTAAGTATAAAACTAATCCTATCACTGTCAACACGGGTTTGGGAAGCTGCTGTCATTATCAAGTAGCAGCTTCTTACAAACTGTCTACCCATGTGACTTTCTTAAATTGCTAACATGTCAGGTATACATTACAAAGAAAGCAACCTAGATTCATTCTATTTCCAGCTAAAACAATTCAGCAAATAGAGACTTGACCTTGCTCTTGAATTGATTCGCTTTTGTTTTGTAGTGCTTGAAGCTTCTGTCGTAGTCTTGCAGACTTGGTGCAGCTTAGGGATACTGCAACACGCCTGTTTCTTGAACATTGAAACTGTCACGGGATTTGACTGAGAAGATACCTAGAACAAGGATCTTTCTCGAGACAGTTACTTTTGCCGCAAAGCTTGCTGTCACAGGAATGTTCTTTTGGTGACAGTATGAGTTCCCCGCACAGAGTGCTGTCGAGGTTTCCAAACTTGCTGTCGAGGGCTAAAGTTGTTGTCGCGTAGTCTTCCGCCAATGTTGCTGTCAGAGTGAATATGCTGTCGTGACTTGCAACATTCTGTCTTCTTGTAATCCTACTGTCAATTCTCATGACAGTAACCTTTATTCATGCTGTCATCTAATATGCATTCTTTGAGGCTTGAACACAACAAGTGAACTTCTTCCAAATTACACAACTAAGATGACATTGCATACTGATTACAAGAACATACTTTGGTTGTGACAGTATGTTCTACTTAATTAAAAATTAAGTATGTACAAAGTTAAGTTGTTTTTATGCTATCACCCATAAATCCCAACAATCTCCCCCAATTTGTTTTTATGGACAATAACAACAAATTTACAATATATGCTGACAACTTAACTAACAAGATCAGAATGGATTAAGAATTTTTACTTAGCTTGAGATTTCCTCTTCTGTCTTGCTACATCCTCTCTTTTGAGAGCTTCTACCAAGCAGCCTCTTAGACCTTCTACAAGAGAGATTTCAGCAGGAGTGACTGCAGCATTTTCTATTTCTTCAATGATCTTCTTGATAGTAGGAGAGATAAGAGAATTAGAATCCCTGAGATTCATCCATTGCTCTTGATCATATGGATAGCTTCTGAAGTGGAGTTCTTCATGAATGAGCTTGAATCTACTTCTAGGATAAGCATTGAGAGACATCCTCCTTTGCTTGTCCAGCTTTGAACATTTTCCTTTTCTCCTTTTCAATATTTCCTCTATCTCATCAGAACAAATCTGCTCCAAGGGATGAATTGATCCAGCTACCATATACTATAAATCCTTCAGAATAGTTGTTTTTAGCTTGTGCAAGCTCCAAACGTAGATTTCTTCTTTTAGATGCTTGATTCTTAAGGGATTTTCCAGCATACATGTTTGATAATTTGGAGCTTCACTTTCTGCCTTGTTGGCAGTCTTGCATCTTTCCAGGAGTTCAGCTTCCTTCTTATCAGTTCTGACTGATATTGAGAATATTGAGAAGAGTCAGGTCTTTTGCTTGGCTTGGGTTGCCCTTCCTGAGTTGGTTGGGTTTGCCCTTCTTCTGTGGGTAAATCATCAAACTCATAGTACCAGTGATATGATATAGGAGAAGCTGGTAGATCAGTTAAAATATCATCATCATCAAAATCTGCAAAATTGTAGCCAAATTTCTGGTAGACTCTGATATTTCAGAATATATTCCATGACAGACTCTGAGACATTTTCATAGATCTCCAACAACTCCACCATTCTTTCCAGGTAGAAGAAGTCAATTCTCATTTTATCTATGGTTGTCATTCTACCACTGGTTGATGTGGCTTCCAGATAGAAGTCCTTATTAACCTTGGTAGATCTTGATTCTTCCCACCACAGAATGTACTCAGTGGCCTCTTGATTTGCATCCAGCTTAACCTCAACACTCTTGATTTCTTTAGATTGCATCTGTTGTATCTTAAGATTGTTAGGAGGTATTGATTGAATTGGCTTCTTAAGATTCCTGCCAAATCCAGTGGCCTTTTTCTTTCCTGAGTACTTGTGCTTTCCTTCAGGTTTCTGTCTAGAAAACCATGCTTTTGCTTTATCTTTCAGTCTTTTGGGCTTGACAGTAGCTTTGGTTTCATCCTTGACAAAACCTTCCTTGACAGTACCTTTGTCGACAGCATCTTCCATGACAGCATCTTCTATGACAGTTTCCTTGTCGACAGTATCTTTGGTGACAACATCTTTTTCTGCATTTATGCAGTCAATAGCACATCTAAGAATGCTTTCCTCCAAAGCTTCCAGTATTCTTGGCTCCTCTTCATCTGTTGCATCAGCATCTTTCTTTTCCTGACTAGGAGTTTCTTCATTGCCTTCATTCTGAGATTGAATACCAGTATTCCCAGAATTACTTCCACCAGCATTACCTGCATTTCCAGAAGCTTCACCACCTCCAATCTCATCATCATCATCATCATCTTGAAAAGGAATATCATAGAGGCAGCTTCCACATTGATCAGTTCTTTTGGCATTGGCTCTAGTGATTGACTCATTTACTCTAGCTCCCAGTGCCTTGTCTCTCAACACCAGTATTTTGTAGATCTCTTGAACAACATGGACTCTTCCTGGATTGACATTTGAGTTGATTATTCCATATAACACTTTCATAATTGACTCAGTTTGCATCTTGGATGGACTGATCAAATTCATGTAGCTGTTCCTTCTTGTGCCATCCACTGTAGTAGATCTGTAGAAAACACATGGTGGATTTATGTAGACTTCAGGTAGCTTCTGTGTGATCATGTTCTGGATTTGCATATTCAATATTTCATTGAATGGTGTTTGAGTTGCCTTGATCTTTCCCTTCATAGCACACAACACCTTTGCTGGCAGACTCTGCAATAACTGCATTGTGATGAAATAAGATATGCCATAAGTGAGATAGATACTTACATCCCATCTTTTATCATCATTCACCATTACACTAACACTGATGATTTGCTCCTTTAACAGTTTTGTGGTGTTGGTTGGACTGTTGCTTGGTGCATTCATTGTTTCTTCCACCACACTGCTAAATTCAGTGTCATGATTGTGTAATGTGCTCTCCCTGTAATCCACCATTATAGTATTGGCTTCTTCTTGATCAAACTCAGTACCATTGGACCAAGTATTTCCCTTCTGGATGGATTCAGGCAGTTTCCCTTTACCTTTCCCAAGCTTGTTTTGTACCTCCATTTCTCTCCATCTTTTCTGTAGAGCAGTTTCTTGAGTTGCTGAAGTTGGTTCTCTAATTGTCACAGGAGGTAGGATTGGGTGTCTAGATGCAGGTCTTCTTTGCATTGCATCTTGAGTTGCCTTAGACATTAACACCCTTTCACCATCCAAGTCAACTTCAACAAGATCTTCAGCTTTATCCTTTGGTTGTTCACTGTTTGGTTTGACTTGCTCCCCCTTTGTCATTGCTTTACTCTTGATTCCAGAAACTTGTTTTGCTCCCCCTTTGGTCTTCACAGCTACTGGCTCCCCCTGAGTTCCACCTGATCCCTGAATAGATATTGATTCTGATCTTGCTACCTTCTCCCCTTAGTTGAGTTGGCAGCTACTAGGTCAGTAAGGAACTGGATAGAGAGTTGAGTAGCAGCAAAACCATCAACCACCAGTTAAGAGAGAGAGTTCATCTTGGAGTTCAAGGTAGCACACTGTCCTTCCAGAGCTTCAATCATGTTACCAAAATTTGCAGAGGGGCCACCATTCCTTAACCTTCTTAGAGGGGAAGGAAAAGAAAGGGGCTTGGAGGCTAAGGGGGTTCTCACACTCTCAGGGTGTTTTTGAGTGATCTCATCACTCCTCACTGTATGACTCTCAAGGCCTAATGCCTGAATAGTGTGGGCTCCCTCAAGATCTCTCTGGACATGCTCAAGTCCCTCTCCTTTTGCCAGCTCATTTGGCTGCCTCTCATTTTTATGCTCACCTCTCTTTTCTTTTATCTCTCTTTTATTTTGCACACCCTCACTCAACCTAGATGCATGGGTATGAGCAATACTAACATGCATGGAAGTAGAAGATTTAGAATGTACCTTCAAGAGTTTGGCAAGAGGTAGGTCATCATTAGAGGCATCCTCAATGGTTATAGCATCAAAATCTGGCTGAGAGGACTGGACAGCATCTTTGGCAGGAATGTTACTGTCGGCTGAAGTGTGGACAACAGGTTCTGTCATGACAGCATCTTTGGGATGTGGAGTGACAGTAGGTTCTGTGTTGACAATAGCTTTCTCTCCACCCATGACAGCAGCTGTGTCCAAGACAGCAACATTTCCAGTGTCTTTGACAGCAACATAGGCTGTGACAGCATCTTCCTGAAGGTAAGATGCTCCTTGGAGTTCAGACAAAGTGTGGGCTGTTTCATTTTCTGACAAAATACCACTTTACCCTTGCTCAGTGTTTGGAGGAGTGGTATCCATTTCACTTTGAGAAATGGGTTCTTGTGGACCACTTGATGGGGGCTCATCCATGATTGGAGATGGATGATCAAAACCTGAAGGGTTGGGACTGTCCCCTTCTCTAGGTTTTGGAGAAGAAACAAAAGAATGTATAGGGAAGGAAGAAGGTGAAAGTGTAGTAGAGAGTGGGGGCTGATTCACAGGGAAAACATGTGAACCATCAATAGGAATAGAGAAATCCTCAATGTGCCCTAACTCACTGTGTGTTTCTTCAAGTGGGGGTTCCTCAGGTTGTGAACCATGAGTTTGTGCAGACTCTGTACAGAGTGCCTTGGGAGACAGGCCAATTTCAATAGATGCACCTTGTTGAGAAGGCACATCTAAGGAGGTGTTTGAATCCCTTTCAGTAACCACAGTTTGTTGAGAAACTGCAGCTTGGCTAACAGTGGTTTGGGTCCTCCTAGCTCTCTTCTTCTTAGGCTGAGGGGGAACCACTGGGGGTTCTGTTTGACTACCTTCCTTATTTGCTGCACTAGGTGCAGTGTCTCCCTCTTGACTAACAGAGCTACCACCAACATCAGCTTCTAAGGGTCGTTTCCTGGATTCTTGCAAGGCTTCTCTTTGGGCTTTGGGAAGTCTAGAGAGCCTAGGCTGAGTGTATGGTGTTGAATGGGGGTTAACTGAATTTGGGTCTAATTCAGTTTCATTCGCACGAGTGAAAGAGTCATAACCAGAGGGCAATGGAAAATCAAGGTTGGACACTTGATCAACCATGTGCTGAGTGAAACAAAGTGGAATATGTGCATTGAGATTCTGTGAAGATAACAGTGTGTGTGTGTGTTCTTTTTCAAAACAGAGCAAGCCTCTAAACGAGGGGCTTCATTATTAAAATCATAGAATGAGTTGATGCACAACATAAGAAAGCGAGGGTAGATTGATACCTTCTTACCTATGGCAGCCCTGAGGTGTGCCATGAGGAGAGCTCCAACATTCACCTTGTATCCATGGACAAGAGAATGTGTCAGTTTCTTGATGTAGGAGGGTATTCCATTCCAGCCAGTGGACTTGGTAGAGAACACCTTAACCATCACATCAAAGACCATACTCCACTCCTTTCTCAGATGCTTCCTATCCATTTCACCAGACGGATACCATTTGGTTGTTCCCTATTCGAGAATAGGGTCTGCATACCCAATCTTCAAGAAGAGCTTCTTTAGAGTGCATCATTAGCAAGTTCAGCAAAATTTCGGCCTTCTTGAAGTGTAATTCCAAGAGCAGTGTTGATGACCTCAGCTGTAAGAATGTAGTGTTGCCCATTGATTGTGAATCGAATAGATGGGTTTTCACCCTCTGTTTGAGCAACAGCAGTGTGCCAAAATGCCTCAAGTCTGTCTAAGTCGAGAATGGGTGTTGAGGTAATGGCAGAACCAAGATATGACTTGTTCAAGAAAAACACTAGTCCTTTGAAACCTTCACCAGCATCATTTGGGGAAAGTATGCCAGCAAAGTTTGTTTGAGAGAGTCTGTTTGGGGGCCATGGAGATTCAAGAACAGAAGAAAGTAAGAAAGTAGCTTTTTGTTTGACGAAAAGTAATTTGCCTTGAGTTTGATGAGAATGATATGTCTGAGTAACTGGGGAATAAAAAGGGTAGCTCAAACGTTTGTGCACAAAAAGTGGAATTAAAGAATGTGTCTTAACCCTCTCACACAACACGTGAGTTACTGCCCGTTATTCACTGTCAAACGTGGGATGAATATCCAATTTCAACGGTCCACTATTCGTAACAGTAACCTGTGCGCTAGAAACAATCTGTTAGTAATAAGCGGTGGTGACAGTAGGTTTTGCGCGACAGCAACTATTGTGCAAAAACATGCTGTCACCGTTAAGCATATGAATGACAGTATTCTGTAAAAGTCTTGACATAAAGTGTTTCCCTGTTGTCAAGAAGTTTGCTGTCAAGAGACACATGACAGTATCCTTCTTAATGACAGCAACTTAGATGGGGAATTGTTTCTGTCATGAACTTACCAGAATGCTTTATTCATAAACTTAACCTAAAATTAACAGAGTATGGATTTAGCAATTTAATCTTTTGAACACAGATACTATGCAATTAACACAGACGAAATAAAACTCAATAAACACAACAGCAAGAAGTTTTAGTTTTATTAATAAAATCATTTAAATATAGCATTGAGTACATCAGTTTATGATTTTATCAACTAATTCTAAAAGTTCTTTCATAATCTCCTCTTCAGTGCGACCTTCTGCCTTTAGAAGTGCCTGATGTTCTTCCTCTTGAATCTTCCATTTTTCTTCTTCCTGTGCTTGAAGGGCTTGAGACTGTTCATCTTCCTCATGAAGCAGGTCGTCAAGTTCATCAAACAGGGCTTCCACTTCTTCGTTAAGAGGAGAATCACATGAGACTTTTGGCCTGTACTCTATTCCTACTTTGTTTTCCATAATTTACTTTAAAACTGAGAGCAGACTGGTGAAACCTAAGGTTAATTTATAGGCAAAACCGTCTAAGGATTAAAGTCTAATGGTCAACAGTTAGAGTACCCATACAACTACCACAAAAGTAATTAATGGTCGTGTCCTTCTTTAATCCTACAGATTAATGCAAAGAGTGTGAAAGTCCAATGGAACAGATATTTATCTCTCAAACTAAGCAAATAACCACATTATTGTCATACAGAGTCTAAAAGTATGAGACTGGCACAGAATACAGACATGAATAGTCAAATCAATACATGATGTCACATAACAGTCATATACCAAGTAGACAGTAACTTCTCTTGACAGCAGGTTTGAAGGTGCTATCATGAGCTTCAAAAGAAAATTGGAAATTTAGAAAACTTAGTGAATCAACATACCAGATTCAGCATTCCCAATTCAGTTACCAACCTGTTGAAGGTTACTTCATCCAATGGCTTAGTGAAGATGTCAGCTAGTTGCTTGTCAGTTGGGACATAGATCAGCTTCACAGTTCCTTGTTCAACATGCTCTCTGATAAAGTGATGTCTTATATCAATGTGCTTTGTCCTAGAGTGTTGAACTGGATTGTCTGAAATGGCTATGGCACTAGTGTTGTCACAGTAAATAGGAATGTCTCTTAACACTAGACCATAATCCAGAAGTTGATTCTTCATCCATAGAATTTGTGCACAGCAACTGCCTGCAGCAATATATTCAGCTTCTGCAGTTGAGGTAGAAACTGAATGCTGTTTTTTGCTAAACCATGAGACCAATCTTCCACCAAGAGATTGACAGCTACCAGTAGTACTCTTTCTGTCAATCTTGCATCCAACATAGTTTGAGTCTGAGTAACCAATTAGATCAAATCCAGTGTTCTTAGGATACCAAAGGCCTAGGTTAGGAGTGCCTTTTAGGTATCTAAAGATTCTCTTGATGGCTACTAAGTGTGACTCATTTGGATCACTTTGAAACTTTGCACAGAGACATATAGCAAACATGATGTCATGTCTGCTAGCAGTTAGGTATAGGAGAGATCCTACCATGCCTCTATAGGTGCTTGAGGCAACTTTCTTTCCTTTAGGGTCAAGATCCAGACTAGTTGATGTGGACATTGGTGTCTTTGCAGGTGATGAATCTTCCAAGTTGAACTTTCTGAGAAGTTCCTTGATGTATTTAGCTTGACAAATGAAGATTCCATCAGGTTTTTGAAGAATTTGTAATCCTAGAAAGAATGACAATTCTCCCATCATACTCATCTCATATTTGTTACTCATGAGAGAGAAAAACTTCTCACACAGCTTCTCATTTGTAGAACCAAAAATGATGTCATCCACATAGATTTGTACCAGAATGATGTCCTTGCCATGATGTTTGTAGAAAAGTGTCTTGTCCACAACTCCTCTAGTAAACTGATTTTCCAAAAGAAAGGTGGAAAGTGTGTCATACCAAGCCCTGGGTGCTTGCTTTAGTCCATACAAAGCTTTGAAGAGTTTGCTCACAAAATCATACATTTCAGCATCCTCAAACCCTGGTGGCTGTTCAACATACACTTCTTCTTCCAATTCTCCATTTAGGAAGACACTTTTGACATCCATCTGAAATACTTTGAAGTTGCAGTGTGCAGCATAAGCTAGAAAGATTCTTATAGCTTCAAGTCTTGCAACAGGTGCAAATGTCTCATCATAATCTATTCCTTCCTGTTGACAGTAACCTTTAGCCACTAGCCTTGCTTTGTTTCTTGTCACTGATCCATTTTCATCAAGCTTGTTTCTGAAAACCCATTTGGTCTCAATGACTGACTTTCCCTTAGGTCTTGGAACCAACTTCCATACATTGTTTCTTTCAAACTGATTTAGCTCTTCTTGTATGGCTATCACCCAGTCAGAATCCAACAATGCTTCATCAGTTGTTTTGGGTTCCATTTGAGACAGAAAGAATGAAAACATGCTGTCAGCAGAGACTTTGTTCCTTGTCCTTACTCCAGAAGTAGGGTCACCAATGATAAGGTCATTTGTGTGATCCTTGTTCCACTTGGTGATTCTGGGCAAGCTACTTGATTGTACAGGAACAGTTGCTTCAGTTTGTTGAGTTGAATGCTCATCAATTCCATTGTCTTCACCATGTTCTTCATTGTCTCCAGAGTCATTACTGTTATGAATGTTAGAAGTTATGGTCTGTGACTGAGCTGGAGTTTGGTTGATAGTAATGGTATTGATAGTATCTTTGTCAACTTCAACAGTTTGAGTGAAGCTAAGTTCTTCATCAACAATTTCCTCAGCTTCCAAGTATCCTTGATTCTCAAATCTGAATGTCTGCATCTTTCCTTCTTCATGCAGTCCTGGAAACTTGGTTTCATCAAATGTGACATTAACACTTTCTTCAATAATCATGTGTTCCATAACATAAACTCTATAGGCAGTCCTTCCTGTGCTGTAACCCATGAATAGTCCTTCAAATGCCTTGGTGTCAAATTTTCCTTTCTTCTCATGGTTATCCTTCATCATAAAGCATTTGCTCCCAAACACATGAAAGTATTTGACAGTAGGTTTCTTCCCAGTTAGCAGACAGTAAGGTGTACTTGCATGAGTTTTGTTAATCATGGTTCTGTTTTGAGTATAACAAGCTGTGTTGATAGCTTCAGCCCAGAAATATGTTGGTAGTTTGGCATCATGCAACATAGTTCTAGCTGCTTCAATGAGAGTCCTGTTCTTTCTTTCTACAACTCCATTCTGCAGTGGAGTCTTTGCAGCAGAGAATTGTTGTACAATTCCTTCATCTTTACAGAAATTTCCAAGTGTGGCATTTCTGAATTTTGTACCATTGTCACTCCTCAAGATTTGGACTTTTGAGTTTGGAGTTCTATCAAGAACTCTGACTTGATCAATAATCACTTGAGCAGCTTCATCTTTGGATTCAAGAAATTTCACCCAAGTGTACCTTGAGTAATCATCCACCATTACTAAGGCATATCTCTTTTTGGCCATAGATGGTACATTGACTGGACCAAAGAGATCCATGTGAATCAACTTGAGTGCTTCTATGTTGGTGTTCAATTGCTTGGACTTGTGTACAGCTCTCCTTAGTTTGCCCATTTGACAATCTTCACACAGTCCTTCTTGACAGAATTCCTGTTGGGGCAAACCTCTCACTAACTCCTTCTTCATCAAAATATTCATTGTCTTGAAGTTGAGATGTGAGAGCTTCCTGTGCCAAAGCATACTGTCACCAACAGTTGCTTTACTGTAAAAACAGTAAACTTTATCCTTCTTTGTTGAGTTTAAGTCAGCAACAAACAAGCTTCCTTTTCTGACCCATTTTAAAGAAAGGCTTCCATCATTCTTGTGATAGATGTTACACATCATCATATCAAAATCAACCTTGAATCCCCTGTCACTGAATTGGCTGACACTGAGTAGATTGTGCTTCAATCCATCCACAAGAGCAATGTCTTCAATGACAACATTTATAATTTCCAGACAGCCATATCCCACTGTGTAACCCTTGTTGTTGTCTCCAAAGGTTATGATTGGGCCAGCTTTCTCTACATAGTGTGATAGTAGGGCTTTATCACCTGTCACGTGTCTTGAGCAACCACTGTCAATGATCCACATGACTTGATCTTTCTTCTTGCCCTGCAAAACAGAATGTGTTTAAGTTGCATATGGTACCCAATCCCTGTTGGGTCCTGCATTTTTAGTGTCTCCTGAGTTTCTTCCAGTCATAAAATCACAAGCATCATCAAAAACCTCTTGTTTGACTTCTCTTTTCACCCACTTAGGTTTAGAATTGGACTTGATCCTTTTCTTAGTGGATGAAGCCTTTTTGTTGTTGCCAGCAGGCTCAAAAGTCTCAACAGTGTGCATGTATGAACATTTTTCAGTAGTGAGAATAGGTAAGTTAAAGCATGTAATCATGGTAGTGATCTTGCATGGCATACATTCAATGTTATTACAGACACTCATAGTTCTATGCATAACGGGGGTTCTGTGTAAGTTACCATTGAGCTCAGTAGCATTGATCTTATCCTCAATTGGTTTGTTACAAACATGTGTTAAATGATGTGAAGATCCACAGTTATTGCATAGTTTCCTAGAAGCACCTCCAACATTAGTTTATCCATTTCCTTTATTGACACCTACCTTACCATTCCTATTCTTATACTTGGGAGTTACTGGATTGACAGTGTGTTCAGAAGTTGCTGTCGAACTTTCCTTGACAGTACCTTTTATTCCAACTGTCTTGACAGAAGGTTTGGAAGTTACTGTCTTGGAAACATTCTTGACAGCATCTTTGGAAGATACTGCCTTGCCAACTGTGACAGCATCTTTTGAACTTACTGTCTGATTGCTTGGTAAGTTTACTGTCTTGGGGATTGTGACAGTATCCTTTCCATCCTTGGATGTGCTGTCAACACCTTCATCCTCATCAAGAATTTCTTGTTTGATGAGCATGGCTTCTTCATCAAACTCAATTTCTGCAACTTTGAAAATAGGAGTTTTAACCTTCTTGAGAATGGTGGGTTTGACATCAGCATTTCCAGAACAATCTTGAATCACAGTTTCCTTTCCAGGTCTTCTACCATATGAAAAACCTATACCAACTGTCTGATTCTCTGTATGCTTATCATTGTAATCCTGAACTATCATTGATGAGTTTTATAAGCCTTAATCTTGAATTCATTTTCAGCAATCTCATTCCTCAGGAATTCCTCAACCTCTTTAGCACATTTTAATTCATTTTTAAGTCTAGAATTCTCCTGAGCTAAAGAGTCTAGTGAACTGGTTTTGAGAACAAGATATTCATTTTCAGACTTTAGTGTTTCATTTAGCTTACTCAGCCTAGTGATTTCCTCATTAGCAGCAGATAAGCTAGTATAGACATTGAACATTTCAGCACTTAAGTCTTTAATGGTTTTCTTATACTCATCAGTGGACATATCAAGTAAGACAAGTGAAGGTACCTGACTTGAAGATGTTGATGTTACTTCATCAGTGCTAGCCATGAGAGCTAGGTTGACATATTCTTCTTCTTCATCATCATCATCAGTCTCATCCCAACACTTTCCTTCAGCCACATAGGCTCTACCTTGATTTTTCTTAGAGTATCCACCAGTTCCTTTCTCAAACCTCTGAACCTGTTTGGGTCTTTTGCATTCAGTAGCAAAATGACCAGGTTCACCACAGTTGTAACACTTGAATTTTGACCTATCCACAAATCCAGTCTTGTATCCTCATTTGGTTGAACTTCCCACAGCAGCCTTTGATAAGCTTACTCTGTTGAACTTGGATGCTTGGCCTTGGGGCTTGTATGACCTATCCTTCTTGAACCTAAAGTTCTTGAACTTTTTGGCCATGTAAGCCATAGTAGGATTGTCCATGCTTTCCAGTTCCTCCATTGTGTAGAAGTCTTCATCTTCCACATCCTTGAGCTGCAGTACTACTTTCTCATCATCTTCAACAACCTCTTCTATCTTCAAGGATTGTACAGGGGTTGGTTGTGTGATTTGTAGTACTTCACTTGGCTGTGTGATCCTTGGCACATGTGCTACTAGGGCACTTGACATATTAGCCATCTTGTTCCTTGTTCCACTCTGTATGGCTCTCTTTTGAAAGAGTTCAAGTTCATAGGATTTCTGAATGCCATAAAGTGTCTCAAAGGTTATATTGTTGAGATCTCTTCCTTCTCGTATGGCTGTTGTCTTGTGTTCAAGGTG
Organism: Heracleum sosnowskyi; assembly: GCA_030848705.1. Taxonomy (NCBI): domain Eukaryota; kingdom Viridiplantae; phylum Streptophyta; class Magnoliopsida; order Apiales; family Apiaceae; genus Heracleum; species Heracleum sosnowskyi. The sequence goes on from CM061241.1 coordinate 94,642,702, forward strand.
ATCAGGCAGTGTAAGCAGGAACTTGACATTCAATTCCTTTCTGTCATAGTACTTGCCATGTATCTATAGTTCAGTTAAGAGCTTACTGAACCTTTCAAACATGGAAGTTAAGTCTTCACCAGGCTTGGCCATCAAAGCCTCATATTGTGATATCAGTATTTGTCTTTGGTTGCCCTTAACTTCTTAACTTCCTTCACATAGTAAAGCTAACCTGATCCACATCTCCTTGGCTGATGTGCAGCTTATCACACTTCCACACATGGCTTTATCCAACGTGAGAGAATCGAGCAAGATGAGTTGCAAGTGATCATATAGCACCATCTTCTCCTTCGCAGGTTCCAAAATTTCCGAGGGATCTTTGGGAACCCAATGTGCAGGAATGACTTCACCATTTACTGTTGTGGCTTCAATTTCCTTCCTTGGAATGAAAGGACCATTCTCGAGAATACCTGGGTATAGTGGATTCGCAGCTTTGATAAACAACAAGATCTTTATTTTCCAAATGTTGTAGTTTTCTTTATCAAAAGCTGGGATCTTGATACTGTTTGATTTCTGCATTGTCGTCGTGATCTCAGATATGTATGTTAATCTGTATGCTCTGATACCAGTTGTTGGTCCTCGTGTATTGCAGAAGGGTGGGGGGATGAATGCAATACTGATAAAATTCAATCTCAATTTCAACAACCAAAACTAAGATTTAACGTTATCAGTAATATGTATGCATTCACAAACAGTATGGTCTAAAAGACAAGTTTCACAAAATAAATGTTTTTATTTATTTTGCAAAGAGTTGCTACAACCTCAAGAGAGAATTCTTGAGCTTCGGTTTTCTTCAAGACACTTACTTGCTTGTGTTACCACTTCGTACCTAGAATGAATTGATAGTCTAAGTATAAAACTAATCCTATCACTGTCAACACGGGTTTGGGAAGCTGCTGTCATTATCAAGTGGCAGCTTCTTACAAATTGTCTACCCATGTGACTTTCCTAAATTGCTAACATGTCAGATATACATTACAAAGAAAGCAACCTAGATTCATTCTATTTCCAGCTAAAACAATTCAGCAAATAGAGACTTGACTTTGCTCTTGAATTGATTCGCTTTTGTTTTGTAGTGCTTGAAGCTTCTGTCGTAGTCTTGCAGACTTGGTGCAGCTTAGGGATACTGCAACACGCCTGTTTCTTGAACAGTGAAACTGTCACGGGATTTGACTGAGAAGATACCTAGAACAAGGATCTTTCTCGAGACAGTTACTTTTGCCGCAAAGCTTGCTGTCACAGGAATGTTCTTTTGGTGACAGTATGAGTTCCCCGCACAGAGTGCTGTCGAGGTTTCCAAACTTGCTGTCGAGGGCTAAAGTTGTTGTCGCGTAGTCTTCCGCCAATGTTTCTGTCAGAGTGAATATGCTGTCGTGACTTGCAACATTCTGTCTTCTTGTAATTTTACTGTCAATGCTCATGACAGTAACCTTTATTCATGTTGTCATCTAATATGCATTCTTTGAGGCTTGAACACAGCAAGTGAACTTCTTCCAAATTACACAACTAAGATGACATTGTATACTGATTACAAGAACATACTTTGGCTGTGACAGTATGTTCTACTTAATTAAAAATTAAGTATGTACAAAGTTAAGTTGTTTCTATGCTATCACCCATAAATCCCAACAATTATGTTTACCTTTTTCAGTGCCACGTGATTATTTGTTCAAAAGATGGCTTATTGTGGGCTTGAAATCAAAGATTATTCAAGAGGGATTTCAGAGGATGTTAGATTGCGATGTCGGGAGGTTCAAAATTCATGATTTTGGAGATTTTTGCCTCGTACGGCCGTTCAGTTGGCCAAACGGAGTGTTCAAATTGGTGCAGTTTGAGTTTCCATTTGTACGGGTTGCTGCACGGCCGTTCATCAGGTTGTACATGTCATGCTGGAATTTTTTGGAAGCAATTTGACTATTTTGTCCTCTTTTCTAATGGATGTATTAATTGTGGAGTTGAGAACCATCTATTATCTCAACATTATCTCAACTTTATCACTTGAAGAACAATCAATTAGGGTTAGAGGAAACATTTATTACTTGTAATCTAGCATTGATTATGAGTAACTAACTTCATTTATTTGGCTCAAGGAAAGATTTCTTGTACTAAACCCATTTCATTTTAAGTAAGATATTTTCACTCTATCTTGAATACTTGTGTTGTATTGTTCATGAATTTGCTTGGAGATTTGTAAGTTGCTTCACCTTACTCTTCTTGTAATTTCAATTGCTAATTGTTTGTGCTAATCCGTAGTTGTTAGTACATTCATTACAGTAGCACAAGATTTAGTGTACCTAAATCCTCAAGATTTAAGTGCAAGTACCTAGGTTGAGCTCCTCATCATTGGACTTGTCTTAACCTCTCTTTGTTTAATTCCTTGATTTGGTTAAACTAGTATTGCTTCAATATTGGTTGCTAATATCAAGAGAACTAATTTACGTGCTTCACTAAATTAGTGTTTTAAGAAGAGAAATAAGATTTTGTGTGCTTCACCAATTATCTTGGTTAGGTAGAGTTGGGTTTGTCTTGCTTGAACTTGTTTGGTTTAAAGTACTTGATTTTCCATTATCCTTGGGTCAAATATCTCTTTATCTTGCTAATTAACTCATTGTGCCTTGTTGTGTTGGTAAATTTGGATGATTGCCATTAACTTAGTTGCATTTCTCTAGCAATTTATTTCTTATATGCAAGGTGTTTGATAAAATACCACAAACAACTCAAAACCCCCCACCAATTTACTTTGTACTGGTATTGAACGCTATTCCCTTGGGTTCGATCCCTACTTGCCACATTTGCTATATTTTATAGTTAAGTGCGAACATAGTAGAGCAAAACAATTATTATCAATTTGGCGCGTCGACGACGGGCGTGGCCACTTGCTTTCTAAAAAAATCTACCGAGATATCCTTCCTTTGATCTAGAATGTCGCGACACTGCTACAACACATGCCCCAACTCCATTTTGTTCATAACTTCCTGCTGCACAATCACATTCCACCGTTATGTTATGCTCATGAATCGATAAAATTCATAGTAAAGCTTCGCATACACCAATCGTTTCTGCCTCTAGCACAGAGATCTCACCTGCACATCTAATAGTCTTTCCCCCCCTTAAAAACATCATTATTGTTGTGGAATGAAATTTGTACTTACGAATTTTAATGCTACGGTTTATGAGCTCTCAAGCTTTTATGGCTGGTCTCGTGTTTCGTGGCTAAATCTGTCTTCACAAGATGCCTACGTATCTCAATCAATGCTGAGAATCAAGCCAAAAAACGTAGTTCTGAGTTGAAGGATCAAGTCCTTTATATAGGCGTTAGGAGCCTTGCATTTAGGGTAGAAACAGGTGACTTGGGGGTCAAGTCTCCTTCTTAGAATAAGATTGTGAATCCTATTTTGTAGGAGACTGAATCCTAGGTTTGTATGCCTTGGTGGCTGATCTTTCAAGAATTTAACACACTTTGGACTCTTTTTATGAGCTGTACATTTTTATTATTTATTAATTTCGTAATTAATAAATAATTAGGGTTTCGGGCCTCATTTATCGGGCATAACTCTTGGACCAATCTAGGTCTAATTAATACATCATTAATTATGATTCCAGGGTTATTTTTAGCCCATCTATACTATATTATTAAAGCCGAAACATTGAAAATTTTGGGTTTTGGTCGATTTTCGGTACTTTATTCTATTTAATAAATAATATAAAAATAGTAACTAGATGATTGTCTTTTATAATTAAAATATTTTTTTCTAACAAAATCTACTCCTTTTCCAAAAAATATCACGACAATTATCTGTAAATTAAAACATATTACCTTTTATATTTGTTATCACTAAAATCTTCGTTTTCCAAAAATATGAGGTGCAAATTGCAAATATCTTTAAATATGCACCGTGCAATCCTTATTTATTTATTTTAAAACCTATTTCAATACTCTATTTAATAAATAATAAAATAATATCAAAATAGTAACTAGCTGATTGCCTTTTATAATTAAAAAAAATCTAACAAAATATACTTATTTTTCAAAAATATCACGTCAATTACCTTTAAATTAAAAAATATTATCTTTTATATTTGTTATCACTAAAATCTCTATTTTCTAAAAATATGAGGTGCAATCCTTAAATATTTATTTTAAAACATATTTTAATACTCTATTTAATAAATAATAAAATAATATAAAATAGTAACTAGCTGATTGCCTTTTAATAGTTACAACATTTTTTTCTAACAAAATCTACCCTTTTTCCGAAAATATCACGGGAAATTACCTTTAAATTAAAATATATTACCTTTTTTATTTGTTATCATTAAAATTTTCTTTTTTCCAAAAATATCAAGTACAACCCTTACTTATATATTTTAAAACCTATTTTTAATACTTTTAATTATTTAAAAAAGCTGACTTATTTTAATAAGTCAACGCATTTAAAAAAAATACAATTAATATAATTAAAATACATCTAAAAATATTATGGGCAGTTACTTTTTTTTAATTAAAACATATTAGTTTTTCTATTTGTACTTATTAAAAAAACTTACTTATTTTAACATGTCAACGTATATTTTTTAATAAATACAATCAATACTATTATATAAAGGAGAAGACGGGGGCGATGAGGTGGCGCTATCAGATCGCTTCGTTCTATTTTTCTAATTTTCTCAATTTTTTGAAATAATAATATTAAAAATTCGAAAAAATCTCAATTATTTTTTTAAATTCTTACTAATAGAGGAAAAATATAATATTCTTGCATTTAAAATCTCTACTAATGGAGAAAGTAAAAATACAATAGATCTTTACTAATGGAGGAAACTAAATATCGGAAGAAACTAAATATTCAATTATAATATTATTGCCTTCAAAATATCTAAATTAAAAAAAAAGTGTATCACCTTACATTATTTTGAACATTCTTGCCTTCAAAATATCTAAATTATAAAAAAAAAGTGTATTACCTTACATTATTTTAAAGAAAAAATCTCAATTATCTTTTAAATTCTTACTAATAGAGGAAACATATAATATTCTTGCATTTAAAATCTCTACTAATGGAGAAAGTAAAAATACAATAGATCTTTACTAATGGAGGAAACTAAATATCACTAATGGAATAAACTAAATATTCAATTATAATATTATTGCCTTCAAAATATCTAAATTAAAAAAAAAATGTATTACCTTACATTATTTTGAACATTTTTGCCTTCAAAATATCTAAATTATAAAAAAAAGTGTATTACCTTACATTATTTTAAACTTTCCTCTATTATTATCTAAATATTCTCATAATATTTCTTTTCAAATGAAATTAACATCTTAACATTATTTTCTCCTAAACTTTTTTTATGTGATATAATAGAAAATACAGGAACGTTTTGGTAAATAAGAAGTTAAGAAATTAAATCGGTCTTGCATAAGAAATTAAGTAATTAATACCAAAAATTAGTAAAAAACTTAATTGCCTTTTAAATATTTACTAATGAAGGAAACTAAATATACAATTTCAATATTTCTTGCATTTAAAATCTCTTCTAATAAAGGAAAGTAAATATAATATTATTGCATTTAAAATCTCTACTAATGGAGAAAGTAAATATACAATAGATCTTTACTAATGGAGGAAACTAAATATTACAAATGGAGGAAACTAAATATTCAATTATAATATTCTTGCCTTCAAATATCTAAATTAAAAAAAAAGTGTATTACTTTACATTATTTTGAACTTTCCTTTATTATTATCTAGATATTCTCATAATATTTCTTTTCAAATGAAATTACCATCTTAACATTCTACTCTCCTAAACTTTCTTTTTTAATGTAATCAACACTATTATATAATAGACGAAACATTAAAAGTTTGGTTGGTCGGTATAATAATATTACATATTTATAACCAATTACTCTTTTCACCTAAAATACATTATTTTTTCTATTTTTTCTAACAAATTCCCCCACTTTTTCAAATATATCACCGACAATTACCTTTTTTAACTAAAACATGTTAGTTTTTCTATTTTTCCTTAATAAAACCCCTCATTTTCCAAAAAAATCACGGACAAACATTTATTTATTTATTTTTAAACCTATTTTAATATTATAATTATTTTTTTAAAGTTTGCCTATTTTACATGTCTACTTATTTTTCTTAACAAATGCCTTTTATAATTTATTTTTTCTATTTCTCTCACTAAAATCCATTTTCCCCCCAAAAATATCACATGAAACCCTTTACTTATTTATTTTAAAACGTATTTAAATACTAAATATATCATTTTCCAAAAATATCACGTGCATTTACCTTTTTAAACTAAATATATGTTACATTTTTTATCTTTTCTTACTAAAACCCCTCATTTCCAAAAATATAACGGGCAACCCCATACTTATTTATTTTAAAATCGATTTTAATGTTTTTAATTAATTAAAAGTGTTTAGCTATTTTAACATGTCTACTTATTTTTTGCACAATTACAATTAATAAAATATGAAAATAAAAAATAAAATAACAATTAACAATCCGTGAATTGCACATATTGGTAAATAAGAAGTTAAGAAATTAGATCGGTCTTGCATAAGAAATTAAGTAATTACTTGGTAAATAATTAATTACCTTTAATACTTTCATACAAACAACTAATTAATAGTATAAATATACACCTAAACTCTGGTAATTGTCTACTTGTCTACTGCAATTTTTGTTGTCAACATTGTTCTTCTTTGTACATGAGTATGAGACTTTTTCCTTTATGTTATTTATTTTATTACGTTTGTTTGTATTCTAATGCAAGATCATATTAAAATCTTTGACAAGACAAGTTATTTGCTATTAGTGTTGATTGAGTTAAGACATGGATCAATAAGGAGGGGGATTCATCGGTTAAAATAATAGGCCTATATAAGGTAACTCGAAAGTGGAGAATTCATCATGTCTTCAAAAACAAATTTTATCATTGTTTAGATAGTTATTGCTCTAATTTTTATGAGAAAAGAATATATTTTTAGTAAAATATTTTATGTAATTCATACACGGAAATTCAAAGATAAAAATTGTATATTAAGAAATTATAGTGTATGTATTTCAAAAATATCATGTTAAGATTTTTTCGATTGAAAAATTTATTTAGTGTGTGCATTTTTAACAAAATTCAATAAGTCGGTGCATCTATAACAAAAGTCATACAAGAATAAGAAACATTGAGAAGAGGTCATTAATTTTTTTTTAAAAGGAAGAGGTTGTTGTTGTTTTTGTTGTTTTTGTTTTAACAAAAAGAGATCATTATTAATAAAAAAAATCTCCCAGCAACAAAAAGGATGTTTGTTCATATATTTTGAATTTTTTCTTACTGAGAATAGATTTGGAGGTAGTGAAAATTTTAATAGCTCTGAATGTATAATTATAGTTTTTGATTAAACGATCTAGAACTTTATATATTTATAATTCAAAACAAAAATTAATTTTATATTAGAAATATTATTTCATTTAAAAAAGTATTTTGTAGAATATATTTTGAGATATTATTATAAAGCCGCTGCGAAGCGCGGCTTAGTAAACTAGTTAATATAATTAAAACACTTCTAAAGATATCACGGACAATTATTTTTTTTAATTAAAACATGTTAACTTTTCTATCTCTCCTTATTATTAATATTATTTTATTAAAAAATAAGATTAATAATACCTCATTTATCTTCCTCAGCCCCATATGTATTTTTTTTATATTTTTTTATGTTTCAATTAATATTTAAGATTCTAATTTTATAATTTATCATATTAATTTTTGCTTTTATTTTAATATTTTCCGTTTACATTAAATTTTTTAATTTATTATTTTTTAAGGACCGTGTCTTGCACGGGTTACAGGCTAGTAACAATTATGTTAAATTGCTTCAATTTGACAGTGACAAAAATTTGTTGATAGTTAATTAAGTAAAACCGTAACACACCGATTAATATGTTAAAAATCGACTAGTAATTTTTAGAAAAAAAAAGTCGACTATTGATTTTATACATAAATTCCTTCCAAAAAATATGACTACTATAATACATAAATACTTATGAAAATAGCAAAATGTGAATTGACGCCGTTGTTCTAGCTAGCCGAATAATAATTCAAAAGCAATATATATTGACCTGAGTTCTACGTTCGTTCGCTTTTTCAAAATATATCTGTTCTTTTAAATAATTTTGGGGCAATCAGACCTAATAAATAGGCCACCAAATAAAAAGAACAACGGCTGGTTGTAAATGTATATAATTTAAGTGCAGAGAAATCATCTGTAAGCATTCACTAAGCACATACGAAACGAAACGATGGAGGCCACATTTTCGTCAAAAGTTTCTTAAATATATTATAGCATTTCGGAAAGGTAATTGCTCTTATATGTCTACACCACTTATACTTATCTATCGTGTGCAATTATTGTAAATGTAAACAATAAATAGAACACGAATCGATTTAAATTTTGGCCATGCTTCCTTTCCCTAAAAATTTTATACGAATGATATTAATTATTTGAAAGTCCCACTAATAATCTCTAGTCAGATACCACTCGCCCTACAAATTCGAGCCGGAATGTTCTGGAATTTTTGGAAAATAAATATAAAATGTTGTGCAAACAAAGAAGTTGATGAATCATGCATAACCAAGAGGCCAGACACTGACCAGTTTTAGTCCATTCCCATTAGCACAAAAAAACGGACTCATTGGCTGCCTAGTTAAATATCTGGCAGAGAACCAATTTTCGATCTAGTTGAATCTCGAATTAGGTCATTTCTACTATTCTTCGTGTTGCTCTAATCCGCTTATCACAAAAAATCTAACCAGTATTTTATTTTATAATAACGAGTATCTGAAATTCGGAATACCCGGTATGCTTTCATGGTCGTATATATATTTGGTAATTGGTATCAAGGGGCCACAAGCTAAACTTACGTGACTCAAACCAATAAGTACCCTCTCTCTCTTTTTCTCTCCACATCCGCCTCACTTTTTCCCTCTTTTTCTTGCCTAATCGTCGGGGCTTTCATCGGTTTTCATCGGTGGAAAACCCCAAATCTTTTAATTTCCTTTGTTTTTGTTCTTGTTTTTCAATAATCTCCCTTCTTGAGAGTTTTCCCAATTTATTTGGGTCTAGTTTATCTCTTCTTGTGAGAGTTTGGTGTATTCTTTGTGTGTTTGGTGTGTTTTAATATCCGGGATTTCAGATTTGCGGGATTTTTTTGGTTTTGATGGATTTTTATGGTTTTGATTTTGTTATGCGCTTCTTAATTGTGAGCGGGGGTCTTGATTTAGTGATAAAGTTTTGTATGGGATTGCAGCTTTGGTCGATAGCTCAAACGATAGCTCATCGGGGCATGATGAAGGGGGTACCAGTAATTCAACGAGGATGCACAAAGTGGGTACTTGTATTTGTATATACTTTATCTTCAAAATATCGCTTAACTGTCTCTTCATGAGAACATGTGATTTCAAATTACTGTTTGTTCGACTCGATCATTGATGTAGATGCCGTATGACTTTTTATTATTGAATTAACACCTTTATTTCAAAAAAAAGGGGCCACAAGCTTTTTCTTAGAGATGGTTTCAGTAAATTCAAAATTATTACTTATGATTTAAAGTAATTTTGACTAATTTATGGATTATTAAAAATATTAAAATAAAAATTAATTTAATAAATAGTACATTTGAATGATAATTATATTAACTTTTATTAAATAAACTTACAAAAATAAAATAAGTTGTTCAAAAAATTACATCATGTCAACTTTTAGCTTTAAGTTATATTTTTAATTTTAAATCGTTTTCTAACTTATTACACAAACATTTTTCTAACTTAAAGTCAAAAATTAAATTTAGCCTTCGATTTAAAGTGATTGCCAAACAGGCTCTTAGCCATGCCGCATGCATATATATTTTTTATTTGTTAAAGTCTTTTGGTGTTTTTGGTACGCTAAAAGCCATATCCAAGGGCGGAACTAGAGGGGTGGCAACCTAGATTGAAGCTCCGGCTAACCGAAAATTTTAGTTGATTTTTTTTTTATAAAATCACGAATTTGAGTTAAAAATAAGTAGAAATCTTAGTTTAAGCCCCGGCTAAGTCCCGATTAACTTCTAAAAATTAGCGATTAGTCATTTGAGCCTCGGCTAAGTTATGATCCTGTTCCGCATATCAGTCGCTTGCTAATAATTTGTTTCAGTGAGGGTTTCTTCCCAGATGATAAGTCTTCTTAGAGCATTTTTAATTTAATAGGGGTGTCAAATTCTATATGGAAGTACACTCTTAGGTGTCTTTCTATTTAAAGTTGGAAGGGTGTCAAGAGAAGTTATCAACTTTTGATATCCTCTCTAAATAGAAATATTCAAATTCTTGTAAAAAAAAGTATATATTACCCCTACCTATTACATTGCATTTAGTTTTTATATTATTTGTTTGGAACCATCTAAACACCTTCCAAGGAATGCCAATTATTGAACTTAAAAAGTGTCTAATATAAAATAAAATAAAATATTATTACTTATGATGTGTTGGACAAGTTTAACACCCTTCAAGGGTGCCTTTTACGGCTAATATAGCCCAGTGAATAAAAGCTTTGCTCTTGCTTTAAAAAAAAAATGTCGCAAGCATGTTTAACTGGAACAGCATTTATTTACGTTTTTTATTTTTGGATACCTCTCAATTTTTTATATTTTAAAATAATACAATTTTATAACATAAAAATTAACTAAATTCACTATTTTTCTCCAATATACTCACTTTTTATATTAAATATTATTTAATTTTATTATTTTACTCACTTTTCTAAAAACTTTCCATTATTTTATTTTATTTTTAATGTCCATACCCAATGTAAATATAAACACACGGATGGGACTCTATTTTGTTATATTTCAAGAAACAACATTTTCAATCTGTAATTTCAGCAAACAAATGGACATGTAAAGAAATGCCTAGTATTATATGGTTTTGAGTGTTTAGATTTTGTTTTCAGTATGGTTCATTCAGTCGAGTCTTTTAAGTTTTATTCTAGCAAGGGTTCTGAAGTAGTAATTGTCCGATTAGATTTCATGCAGAGGTTTCTTTCTATTCGTGACAATTGTAATCTCTCAGGTTTGGACCTGTCTTTTGTTAATCTATCTATACTAGCTGATTGTTAATTATTATTTTTTTAATATTTTATTAATTGTATATGTTAAAAAAATAATTAGGCATGTTAAAATAGTTAAACACTTTTAATTAATTAAAAACATTAAAATATATTTAAAAATAAATAATTAAGGGTTTGCCCGTTATATTTTTGAAAAATGTGGGGTTTTAGTAAGGAAAAATAAAAAATGTAACATATATTTAGTTTAAAAAGGTAAATGCCCGTGATATTTTTGGAAAATGAGTTTTTAAAATTTAATAATTAAAAGTATTTAAATACGTTTTAAAACAAAAAAGTAAAGGGTTTGTCCGTAATATTTTTAGAAAAAGAATGGATTTTAGTGAGAAAAATAGAAAAAGTAAGTTGAAAAATGTAATTTCTCGTGATATATTTAGAAAATGAGGGACTTTGTTAGGAAAAATTTATAATGTGTTTTATCTGAAAAGGTAATCGGTTATAAATAGGTATTTGATTACTTATATTTTAATATTTTTAGTAATTGCATTTGTTAAGAAAAATAAGTAGGCATGTTAAAATAGGTAAACTTTAAAAAAATAATTATAGTATTAAAATAGATTTAAAAATAAATAACTAAATGTTTGTTCGTGATATTTTTGAAAAATGAGGGGTTTTAGTAAAGAAAAATAGAAAAAATAACATGTTTTAGTTAAAAAAAGTAATTGCCCGTGATATATTTGAAAAAGTAGGGGAATTTGTCAGGAAAAAAAGAAGAAAAAATAATGTATTTTAGGTGAAAAAGGTAATTGGTTATAAATAGGTAATATTATTATTTAATAATATATTTATATAAATAAGTAAGGTTAATTAAGTAAAAACACGAAGTACATTGTTAAATAAAGGCAATTAAGGAAAATCCCAACGTACCATACCGACCAACGACCGACCAAACTTTTAATGTTTCGTCTATTATATAATAGTATTGATTAGTGTTTATCTATTTTTAATTTTTAATATTTTTTATTTTGAATTAACTACTATTAAAAAAATCACAAAGGAAATGGGTAACTAAAAAGGAAGGTGCTAATCAAACTACCAATTATCCTATGATTTGGCTATTATAGTTTTTTTATTTTGAATTAACTACTATTAAAAAAAAATCACAAAGGAAATGGGTAACTAAAATGGAAGGTGATAACCAAACTACCAATTATCCTATGGTTTGGCTATTATAGTTTTGTATAGATTATAAAGAGTTAAGTGCACTTAGTGTGCCTACACTTTGGTTGTCAGACCACTTGCAATACTCACATTGAAAAATTCTTACTTGCAATATTGATAATACAAAATACTTACAAAACGTGCATCGTCGTCAACTTTTTGTAACTCCGTCAATTTGAATAAGGGTATTATAGTATTTTCCTTATAAGGACATGGTATTATTATTAGTCTTCATATCCTTTCCCAGGTCTATATCTGTCAGTTATGAATAACATATGTATATACTTGTATATATATTTCTTTTAAACATATATTCATCTATATGTTTAATTAATGGGTTTGTTTAAATTTGCAAGTGTATTTATCAAATCATATCATATATCTATCTTTTTGTATATATTAATACCCATCAAAGATTTTATCTTCTTACCTCATTTTGTTCTTATCAATTTTTCATGATTTCAGTTTTGAATGGATCCGAAATTATTCTGGTTAGAGTTTCAAGTGTGATGGTGTATCAAAAACTGGAAATTAGGTAACATGCTACTTGTTATTCGCTCTAGGAAAGATATGATGTAATGGTATTTGAGGTCGAAAACGAAAAGAAGATAAACATAAGAAGATGGTGTTTGTAGATTGTTGTGGTGAATTATTTGTCAATGACGGAGATAAAAGACAGAAACAGCTTGATTATGAGTTAGAGATGTTGTAATTAATTATAGAATTTTGATTTCATAGATTAGGGTTTATAGCAAGTTGAAGAAGAAGGAGTTGGGCAAAAAAAAAGTAATTTAATGTAGTTCTAGTATTATCCTCGACTTTATTGACATCGTCACACGAATTTGACGGAAATACACATTGTGTAAGTATTTTGTATTATCAATATTACAAGTGAGAGTTTTTGAATGTGAGTATTGCAAGTGATCTGACAGCCAAAGTGTAGGAACACGAAGTGCACTTAACTCTATTATAAAGCATGTTGTGTTTTTAAGGCTCAAATGACCAAAGTATCCCTATGCATTTTCTGTATTTTCATTGCTACGCCACTTGACTTAATTGACTTATACTCTCATTCAATTACAACCGTTCCTTTTACCATAAACCTTGCCACGTGTTTTTCTGTGCTCCACACGTTACCAACCCAGTTCCTCATGTTTAAGTTTACCAATATTTACCTATTCAAATTTCAAATTGATAAATACAATTGCTCCTTTCATCTTCTATTATTCTTTATTTGTACACTTCATTTCTTCTTCTTTCATACATCCCAAAAAATATACTCCCTTCGTCCCACTCATTTTTTTACATTTGGGTTAGGCATGTAGGTTAAGAAAAAGTAATAGATTAGTGGGAAAAAATAGAAAAAGTGAGTTAAGTGATGGGTTCAATCAATTTTTAATGTATAAAGTGAAGATAATGGAGGAAAGTAGTGTAAGTGGTTGATTTTAATATTGTTAAAAGTTTACTACTTTTGGAAAGTTTCGAAATGTAAAGAATTGAATGAGACATCCAAAAAGTAAAGTGTAAAGAAATGGTTGGGACAGAGGGAGTAATTGTATACTTTGAATATCTTTTACAATTCTAATATATTTGATAATTTGTATACAATTGATGATTTTTAATTTCATTTTTTGTCAATTTATTTGAAGGATTTTGCTGTACAAGTGAAGCGAAAATGGATGAACAAAGACTTCTTCTCGAGTAGTCAAGTGTCGATGGGTATTGCTGTGATTTGAATGTTTGACATATATATCGGGAATTTGAATCCTGATGTTCTCTTTTTCTCTTTTTGAATAGAAATAGCGTTTAATTTTTTTTATCTCTTTCATGTTCTCTCTGCTACTTTTCTCATTTTTCATATTAGTTATTATATTGTGAATTCAATCATAAACTAACTATATATTGTTTGATTATTTCAGATGAATGAGATTAACAACCGAAAACATATTTGAAATCTTTTAAAGGTAAACTTATGTTTGTGTCTTCGTTTTAGTATTAAGATCTCTAAGTGTTTGATGAAATGCATAAAAGAGTTTTTGTAGTTTAGATGTATATTTATTTTTTGAATCCCTCCATGTAGGAGATGTGAATGAAACTTTGTATTTGTGATGATTAAGCTTATGAATACTTATGCCCCATAATGAGTTTATGAAATTTCTTAACTTTTTTTGAAAGTTATAAAGCAAGAATGAAGGAGTTTACTGCTTTATGTTGTGTCACATTTTCAAGGTATTGACTGTGGCTTTTGTGACTATAGTCATTTTGAGGCAGCCTCATTTTTAGTGTTCGTTTTGTCATTTCGAGTTCATTGTTAAAAAATGACCCTTGATTATTGACTAATATCTCTACGTGTGTAGGCCTTTTGCTACCTCTATGGGTTACGAGACAGATACTACCTGAACATGTTTATCATATTACATATTTTAAGTTTTAAATGAGAACACCAACATTTAATGAAACTGTTTAAGAGAATTGTTGAGCACTTATAAATCTCGACCAAAGCCTATAACCTCTAGATAGGGAAGGTAAAAAACATCTATATGATGTTTTGTTTCACACTAAATAGAGTAAATACAACATTTGATTCAATTGTGGTAGTTGCGCAACTTGAGATAACTTTGTGTGTGTAATCATTGCTCTATTATCATCACTGCATTGTTATCTAACTCTGGAGAGTGTTGCCTTGTTAATATCCTTATTTGCCACGATGGTAGGTAATGGTGGCAGGTAGTGCAACTTGAACACTTATTTAGAAAGCCGAGGCACCAATCAATTTGTTGGTACTGAAGCAAAAATATTCTCTCATAGTTTCTTCTTTGCAGTACATGTTTAATTTTGCAGATTGAACATGAAAGTCGAAATATATACGGAGTGCTTCGAATTTGTGTCGAATATCACGCTACACATTTAAAGGTACTATCCTACTACTCATTTAAAGGTGTTTAATCCTCTGTTTTCTCTTCTCATTTATATTAACATGTATTTATTAGTTTGTAGGTTTATTATTGTTTTGTGGTTTATTTTTAGTTTACTTGGTTGGGTTTCTTTTGACCAGTACTATATATTGTTCTGGGCTTTGGATAAATGTTATGTGATTTGGATATATTCTGAGAATTGTGAAAAAAATTAATACATAACAAAAATACAATATATTACTGAAGGTATGGTATTATACATAACAAAAATACAATATTTCAAATATATTTCAAATATATAGGTAATGTAAGTTCAATTTCGTTTCTTTTTTTAACTCTGCCTCGAGACATACAATTTTATTCCCCAAAGAATGCACAACATTGTACATGTGCTTTTGAATAATAGTTGCATACAATTGGGAACTCTTGGAGGTGACTATAGGTACAATCTTATTTGTCATTTACATTTTTGTAAAGGTATTTTATGGAGAAAAAAACTCCACTTTCTTTTAATCATGTTCGTAATATTTATACTTCATGCAAGTGACCATTACTTACAAGTACCGCCACTTAATTTTATCTGGAGAATGTCAAGTTAAGAGTAATATTTTGAATAGAATTTAAAATTTCATCAACACATTTTTAGAATCAGGTTATTTGTCATAACTAATCGATAAGAAATAATTGTGTAATATATTAGGTTTTAATAATTGAGATATGCAAATATTAAAAAATGGATATGAAATCTTTTGGAATGGAATGTGTATGTGTGTACCCAAAGTTTTAGATTAAGTTACGAACTCAATTTTATTCTATTCTTAGTAAAGTTATTGATAGTAATGTTTTGATGATTTATGCGTCGATTTCATGGTACCTGATTTTTAACCTTCTAATTACTAAACTATCCCTTAGTATTTGTTGTATATACATTAAAATGTCACTTGACTATTTGACTTTTACTATTTTTCATCAATATTCTATTGTATTCATGTTATATGGTTGCTTTTGTGCGCTTTTGCACGTGAGGTGGTTAAAGCTTCTGAAAGCTTCCTTCTGAAGCTAATCTGTTTTTTCTGTTTTTTGGTAGTTTAGTTCTATATATAACGAGCTCCTATTTTAATTTTGAGTGACAAACTGTTGTAATTTTTTAATGGTTTATTGGTTGATTTCACGGTACCTGATTTTACCAGAATAATGTTACAATTGATAGAGTAATGCATTTGCTTTACCCATCGTATTATCATATCACTAGCTTATCTCTATTATAGCCTCTTCATATTTATGTGAAATTACTAAAATTAAAGATTATGTGACTATTATGTAGTATATCTTCTGATTATCTGTTGGAAGTAGATATCCGCTTTAAACTTTGTACTTTTATGATTATTGAAGGTTTTTACTCGGTCAACATTCAACATTGAACTCTAACTCTATAATGGGTTTTGTTTTCTGTAGTCTTCAACTTTAGTGACATGTTATGTGATAGAATATATATAGCTCGGACTCACACTAGAGCCCTGATTCTTCCCCCAAGCCCGAATTACTACTTGAGTCATGACTCACCTTCAAGGCATAACCCACATTTGAGTCATGGCTCACCTCCAAGCTCGAATTGCTATTTGAGTCAGGACTCACCTTCAAGACATAACTCTTATTTGAGTCATGGCTCACCTCCAAGCCCGAAACGCTATTCGAGTCAGGACTCATCTTCAAAGCATAACTCCTATTTGAGTCATGGCTCACCTCCAAGCCCGAATTGCTATTTGAGTCAGGACTCAACTTCAAGGCATAACTCTTATTTGAGTCATGGCTGACCTTCGAGCCCGAATCGCTATTTGAGTCAGGACTCACCTTCAAAGCATAAATCCTATTTGAGTCATGGCTCACCTCCAAGCCCGAATTGTTATTTGAGTCAGGACTAACCTTCAAGGCATAACTCTTATTTGAGTCATGGCTCACCTTAAAGCCCGAGTTGTTATTTGAGTCATGACTCACCTTCAAGGCATAACTCTTATTTGAGTCATGGCTCACCTCCAAGCTCGAGTTACTATTTGAGTCAGGACTCACCTTCAAGGCATGACTCCTATTTGAGTCATGGCTCACATCTAAGCCCGAATTCATATTAAAATCATGGCTCCAACTCAAGGCCTAACTCCTACTAACCTGGCGGCAAAGGGAAATATTATGCGTGAAATAAGACTACATCTCATTACGTGACGTGTCTAAGTCATTATCAGTGGCCACACCTGACGACGACACGTAAGAATACCTAATGATTGGCACAATAATGTCATATCCCAACCACACGTCAACAAGTGCCTGGCACACGACACCATAGTTTTCACCTAGAAACGTGTGACTCATCTACATCACACAGGTATCATACCTACCTAGGATTTGACGCTCATGATTGCAGGTACAACCCCATGAACTGTAATCCTTGGTCTATAAATAGATTAAGGAGAAAAGGTTTAGGGGTTACTCACTCTCTATCATATACACTATACACACACCCTTCATATTCAGATCTCTCTATTGTCTTATCTATTCTTCCAAAGTCGAGTCTTATTCTCACGCCGGTGGCGCCGCCAGGGTTAAAACCCCCCCTCCGATGTTATTTTGCAGACACCCACCAGCAACTGCACCACAACCATGCGTGGGAACATCGAGGAAGGATTGGATCGATTATTGAAGTTATCATTATGTTTATATATTGTCAGGTTGTCTCTAATGTCTAGAACAAGTATTTTCCTGAATCTCTTGGATTCAACTTATATAAAACTGAATTGCCTGCAAAGTGTTTGAGAATAAAATGGCAAAACAAGTGAGAATGTGATCTTTGACTTCACTTTGAAGAATGAACTAATCGGTGTTGAAGACATTGTATAGAAAAAGGTTAATAGGAGGGTATATATGAGATATCTGGTGAAAAAAGAATGTAAGTAAGTGTATGCCAAAGATCCTGGCCCTCTGTACTCGGCCTTACCATTCTTAACTTTCCTTTTCTTTGAACTTCTCTGAGTCCATGGCTAACATCTCTTCATTTCTGAATGCAGGAGTTATGGATCGGTCAACATCTGAACCAGGACATTCCTCAGAGGCCGAACCCTCAGAGAGGTCTCCTTTCAGTATCGTTACTGACTTTCCCGTAGCGAACTACCGCTCACGCCTATCCGAAGACACGGTATCAGGATTTGCCAGAGAATATAACATTTCGACCGGTGCATGGCACACCTATCTGGCCAGGAAAAAGGATCGTATCTGGCACAATCCTCTTGTGCCTAAAGGATATGGGCAGGTCGCCACAGGCATCTCCGAAGTTGTCTTCAAATGCGTTTCCGAGTTCCCGTGCTTTCTCTCGTCAAGAAACTGTTCGCTCAAATGGGTATCACCCTTGGACAGATGGACCCGAACGGGTTCTTTCACATGAACGGTTTCCAGTGCCGATGTCTGGCCACGGAGGTCGAACCCACAACTCGCCTATTCTGGCATCACTACGACTTTAGGAAGAACGACAAGAGCAAGGGTTTCTACACCATATCCCGACGAGCCAATAGGACGAAATGGGTAGAAACGAACTCCAACAACAAAGGAAGCCACGATAAGTGGTTTTATCTTTCGGGCCCGAAGATAGCCACCACGTAACAATGGCGTCTAGTCGACCCGACGGTCTAAGTGGTGAAGCCCACTTTAATAGGCGTCGAAGACCACGAATACGACCGCTTGTTTCAATTCAACATGGGTTGAATCCCGCTAGAAGACCTTCGGGGCAGATAATGGATCTTCGCCCTATGGGGTAATGGTAACAGGCTCTTTAAAATCTAACTTAGGATTTCCTGTATTTCCCTGCATTCCTCAGCTATTGTACTATATTTAACATGTTTTCTTTTTCTTTTTTGCAGTGTCTACCCGATAAGAGATCATTGAACAGAAGAAGGCAAAGTTCCAGGCCTCTCAAATGGCTCAAGCTGGGGG
Source organism: Heracleum sosnowskyi (assembly GCA_030848705.1). NCBI lineage: Eukaryota > Viridiplantae > Streptophyta > Magnoliopsida > Apiales > Apiaceae > Heracleum > Heracleum sosnowskyi. Next base: position 94,661,971 of record CM061241.1, read on the forward strand.
CTAGCCGACCCCGAATCATGAAGGGGGCGACCAAAATGCTCAGGAGAAATCTGCCCCTTCTCCTCGCCAACAACCCAAAGCGGAAAGGGCTCCGTTGTCGCCGGGTTCGCGCAAAAGACTGCGAAGAGGGGACGTGGTCAAGACGTACGTCCCCTAGTGGGCCGTGCTGGAGACGGACACTCTCGCTGCTCCTGCCCCTATGGCAGCCAAGGACATATGTCCGGATCTGTGCCGAGCTCTTATGTTATCGGCCGATCGACATAAGTATGAGCAGCTAAGTCCGGTGGATGCTTGCATCGAGTTGCTTGGACTTCTCTCCATGGTAAGTATTCAATCACAGTTATTTGCCTTTGTCTATCTTTTTATTCGTCTTGCGTGACATTTTCCTTTTTGTTTCAGGCTGCTCCGATGGCTGATGCCATTACTGATAAGGTGCAAAGCATGCAGCTTCGCTTCAGCCAGGTCGAACAGATAGAGACCAAGGCGACCCAAGCCGAGGAGGCTCTTCGGATGGCTAGGGAAGACCTCGAGAAGCTGGAGGGTCAAGCAAGAATTCTGAAGGAGGACCGAGAGAGACTGCAAGAGGATAACAAAGCCCTTCGAACTCGCGTCTCCAACAGGAACCTGCAGCTCAAAGCCGCCCGAAAGCTTGCCCGGAAGGAGGCAAACTGAGGCCGAATGCCGAGGAGCGGTGCTACCAGATGGGCCACGACAAAGTCGTGAAGAGGGCGGCCACTCTAGGTTTGGATCACAAGCCCCTCGTTGAATAAGGCTTTGAGGATCCTGTCGGTCGTCCTGATGGTCTCGAGGAGCCTCCGGTGGTCTCGTCGGGTGAAGATGAAGAGCTTTCGGAGTAGAATTTTCTTTATTTTTTCTTTTTTGTTGTTGCCCTTGTAAACATTCTGGCCTTCGGGCTCTTAATATCAAATTTTCTCGTTTCTGGAATGATTTTACCTTTGCACAATTTTAATTTTATGTGTCTTCGGCTTTTTATATGCCTTAACATAATTTTAATCGATTTATGTATCTTCGGCTTGGAAATCGCCTTAACACAATCTTAATTTATGCGTCTTCGTCTTAGTTTTGCCTTAACATAAAACTACATTGTCTTATGCGGCTTCGGCTCAAAACTTGCCTTGGCATATTTTTGGCTAATTTATGCGTCTTTGGCCTTTAATTTGCCTTTGCATATTTATAACCCTTTTATGCGACTTATGTATCTTCGGCCTAAACATCGCCTTAACATAATTTTCATAAATCTAAATAATATTTTGGGGTTGTAACCCTTTTATGTGACTTATGTATCTTCGGCCTAAACATCGCCTTAATATAATTTTCATAAATCTAAATAATATTTTGGGGCTGTAACCATCTTCGGCATTTAATTTGCCTTGGCATACTTCTTGTTCCCCAAATATTTATGGAATCGGGAACCATGCTTTAATTGGTCGTCGTATTGACAAAATATTGAGTAAAAGAAAGAGTCGACACTTTATCTTTATCGGTCGCCCTTAGATAAATGTCTATTTTTTTTAATCCAATTCGCATAATTAAGCAATATGATAAGGCTCTTATGTCAAATTATTGGAATAGCATAAGGATAACCATGAGCATATGTTTTCATTGATAACATTTCGCAGTTACATTACACATGTTTTCTCTTAGGGAACTCAATACATACTGAATTAAATAAGCTACAACTTCAACACAAAACGATAAAAAGGCTTTCCAGAAGTGAGACATAACTCATTGGTAATACCTGCGTAGGCGCGAGGCATGCCAAGTGTTTTTAATTGGGTCGCCATCCAACCTTGCCAACTTGTAGGTTCACGGATGAACAACCTCAACCACCTTGTAAGGTCCTTCCCAGTTGGGCATTAGCTTCCCTTGTTTTGCTGGCATAGAGGTGGCCAGTTCCCGCAAAACTAAATCTCCAATCATGAAAGCTCTTTTCTTGACTCCCGAATCATAATATTGGGCTGCCTGAAGCTGATATTTCAGATTCCTTCGGTGGGCAGCCTCTCTATCTTCTTCGAGCAGGACTACGTTTGCCCTGATACCGAACTCATTTGCTTCAACATTGAACACCTCCGTTCGGTAAGAATCTAGGCCAACTTCTACTAGGACCAGTGCATCTGTTCCAAACGCCAACCTGAAAGGAGTTTCTCCAGTAGACGATCACGATGTAGTTCGGTACGCCCATAATGCCCAATGTAGTTCTTCGGCCTAAAGCCCCTTGGCGTTGCCTAAGCGCTTCTTTATCCCATCAAAAATGATCTTGTTCGCAGCTTCGATTGCTCCGTTTCCTTGGGGATGACCGACTGAGCTGAACTTCTGTTGAACTCCAAACTGATTTAGGAACTTTCTGAATTTGTTCCCGATGAATTGAGTTCCATTATCCGAAACACATACTTTCGGAATCCCAAACCTAAGGATCACCTGCTCTAGCATGAACTTTTTTGCTGCTTCTTCGGTTATGATGGCCAATGGTCTTGCTTCAATCCACTTGGTCATATAATCAATTGCCACAATGCAATATTTGGTCTGCTTCGTGCTCGTGGGTAGGATCCCCACAATATCAACCGCCCACATGGCGAAAGGTATTGGACTCAGAGCTAACGACATCTCCTCGGGGGGCTGTTTCGGAATGGTGCTGAACAATTGACAATGTCGGTATTTCTTTGCATACTCAGCCGCATCTGCTCGCAAAGTCGGCCAATAGAATCCTTGTCTGAGTATTTTGAAGGCAAGTGACCGACCGACTAGATGTTCCCCGCATATTCCTTCGTGTACAGTCTCTAAGTCCAGTAACTGCTCTTCCCCATCCAAACACCTTAGTAGGGGTTCGGTCGCTGACCTTCTGTATAGTTTTCCTCCTATGACTGCGTAACTTGTTGCCCTGTACTTCACCTTTTGTGCTTCTTTCCGGTCTAGGGGCAATGTACCTTTTTCCAGGTATGCCCTGATCGGAGTCATCCAATTGATTCCTTGGTGGATTTCCACGCACTGTTTCTTATCGATCGAAGGTTGTTTCACCTCGGTCTGGTAGATTGATCCCGTCAAATTATGAGTTTCTATCGAAGCGAGCCTGGATAGTGCATCGGCCCGACTGTTGTCTTCCCTGCCAATCTGATTTAACTCAAATGACTCAAACAAATCTTAAGCATCACGTACCTTTACGGCACAGGCTTTCGTTCGGGGCTCTCTCTGCTCATATTCCCTGGAGAAATGCTTAACCACCAACATAGAATCGTTGAACGCCCTTAGGTGTCTTACTTCCAGATTCTTGGCTAGATTCATTCCGGCCAATAACGCTTCGTACCCGGCTTCGTTGTTTGTTAGAGGGAAAGTAAACCTTATTGCCTGGAAAATTTCAAAACCGTCCGGACTAGAAAGAATCAACCCGGCTCCACATTTTGATCCGGCGACCGAACCATCTACAAATAGCTTCCATCTCCCGGGGGTTCGGATCAGTTGTTTTTCGGGTGCCAAGTCCTTCGGCCCAAAGAAAGAACATTCTACCATAAAATCCGCTAGCGCCTGGGCTTTGATAGAGGTCCTTTGGATGTATTCCAGGTCGTATTCGCCCAGCTCAATGGACCATGCTACCACCCTTCCCGATGCCTCTAGCCTCATCAAGATTTTCTTGTGAGGTTGGTTGGTTACTATCTGCACTGTCCGCCCTTGAAAATAGTGTCGCAATTTTCGGGTAGCCATGATTAACCCATATGCGAACTTCTCAGCATTTGGGTACCTTGTTTCTGCATCCTTCAACATATGTGATACATAGAACACCGGGTGTTGATTCTTTTCATGCTCTTTCACTAACACTGCTCCCAGAGTTCTATCACTAACGGCTAGATATAGCTGCAATATTTCCTTCGGGTCTGGTCTCATTAAGAGTGGTGCCTTGGTGAGATATTCTTTTACTTCTTCGAACGCTTTCTGACAATTTGGCCCCACTCAAAATTCTTTGACCCCCGAAGCACTTCAAAGAAGGGTAGAGCCTTTTATGCTGACCTTGATATGAACCTCCGCAAGGCTGCTGTAATATCCGTGAATTTTATTATTTGATTAAATGATATATTTAATATAAAAATATTTATTGTGGAGTATTGGAATATTATTAAATGATAATTATTGTGTGATTATGTGCTAATTGGTGAGTCGGAAGCCCCTTTCAAATATTTCGTCATTTGGAATTTTCTTCAAATCTGAGCCCCGTTTTGATAATTCAAGGGCCCCGTTGGAATTTCGTACATTGATTATTATCTCTTCGTCTTTCGTATTCGAATCATTATCGGGAGAGATATTCGTATCATTTCATTCCTACCTATTTGATTCTGCAAGAATAATTCGTTTTGTTCAAAAAGAGAAAAATTGTTTCGAATCCTAATTGCTTAAGGGGACGGACATATCGTTTTATATCAATATTACCTTTGTTATAGCCCCAGTATTCTTGAGCATTAGTTATATAATGATATGTATTGATTTGGATAATTATCAACCCTTATAGATAATTATCTTCTCGTAAAACGTATTTTTAACCTAATTAGGGTTTTTAAACGATCCAGTGGATCTATAACGATCCAAAAGTGTTCCTTGGGGTATTATTTTTCCAAAAATATAAAAAGACGAATCGAACCTTATAACCTTCATAATCTGCATTGCGTATAATCAAAAAGTAAAAATTCCCGAAACGTGTTCTTCGTGTTCTTGAATCTTCAATCCATTCGTTCAAGGTGTTATTGATTTCAGAAATCAAAGTTCAAGTACTCAAATCAAAGCTCTTGATCTCTAGTTTCAGAATCTTCCAACCTCGTCATCATCTGGTAATTTTTCGATTTATTATGAATTTTTCAATATTCGAATTAAATTAGGGTTCTTGATTAATTTGGGGATTTTCATTCTGTTGATTCTCCGTTCAATTGGTTGCTTCTAACATGTTCCTAGGGTTCTAATTAGCAAGAATCCATGATTTGATTTTGTGTTTAAGTTCAATTTAGTCGGGTTTGATTTTCGGGTTTTCGACCCGAAATCTTCTTTTACTTCGTTCATTCTTTCTGTTGATCTAACGTTAGTTATGATATGGGGTTTTGATTGTATGAGTTATAAGCTTCATTTTGGTATATTAATCTTTGAGTTTCATGTAGAATTAAAGTAGATCGGGTTTCCGGCCGAAGTCGTCGCCGGCGAGTTCTTTGAACGAATTCTGGGCACGATTCCGGCATGGGACAGATGTGTTTGTATGTGGGTTATGTTTGTCTTGAAAAAGCGAACAAAAGCCCTATGGTTTGGTTTTGTTTTGATCGGAAATGGCAAGTCCGGCCACCGGACGCCGACCGGATTCTGGAAAACCCAGATTCCGGCGGGTTGTTCTTGGTGACCCGACTGTGTTCTTCCCGACCCGTTTACCCGTTATTTTGACCCGGTTTCAATCTTCAAAACTCTAATTCGATTTCTAAAAACTGTTTTTGAATTTTATTTTTTAAATTAATTTGAAAATAGTGTAAAGACTTTAAAAATTCATATTTTTATTTTAAAAATATATTTAAATATCAGAAAAATTCTGGAAAATTATATTTATTATTTTAAATCCGAAAATTGATTAAACTTAATTATTTTAATTATTTTTAATTAATAATTAATTTATTAATTAATTGGTTATTTCTTTTAATCAATTAATTCTTAAAAATTAATTATTAATTAGATTTAATTAATTAAAAATTCGGTTTAATTATTTTCAAGCCTATTTATTTATTTAAAAATAGTTTGAGCATTTAAAAAGTGTCAATTAATTTTATTAATTGATTTATTTGCATTTAAATGTTTATATGGGATTTAAAAATCCGAGTTTTGGTTTAAAAATTAATCGTGACTTATCTTAAATTTAAATAAGTTTCGTATGATGTTTTAAAAATATTTATAAGTGCTATATGGTTCATATTAATTGTGTGTTGTGTTTTATAGTCTGTATATGCCCGTACTGGGGCAAATATCTGAGTTTTAAATATTGTAAATCATTCCGGACGTCCGATACGTAACCGGTTACTTGTTTAAATGTGATTATTGATTGAATAAGTGTCGAGAGTAGAACGAGGATAGTTAGACTTATTGTGATGAGTTGTTTAATTATAGAATCGAGTTCCCGGAGCAAAGGAAAGGGAAAGGTAGAGTGAGCAGAGTCGATCCGACAGCAGCGTAGACCAGGCAAGTATCTGTGCCTTTACTTGTGATAAAATTTATTATTGTCTTGATTACTTGAATACCATTATCCCCAGAACAATTCAAATTATCAATCTTTTAACCGCATTTGGACAACTGATTCCATTTCCTTAGAGATTCTTGATTCTTTGATTTGATCTGCATCAGAAACCCTTATTTCCAACTCACTTGATTATTGTTTACCACCATTTGATTATTGATTATCATCCTTTGATTATTATTGACAACCATTGATCATTTGACTTCCATCGTTGATCATTGATTACAGTCATCGATTATCGATTACCAATATTGAACTCCTTATTGAATGAGTACACTGTACCATTGAAATTACTTCATGATTATTTTTTAATCTTCATTTGATACTGAACAGTTGAAGCTCTTTTGCAATTACTATACATTGAGTTATCTTATTGAGCATGTTATTGTTTATACCCTATGATAGATTTGGCATGTTTTTAAAATGGACCAGTAATTGGTCGGACCATATTTATGGTCGGAATAACTTAAGGCCCAGTTTGGCCTAGGATCCAGTAGAGGACTATGCTGTGAGCTAGTCCGGGGTTGATGTGTGGCTGGCCAGCAGCACAACCTTTGATTTGAATAAAAAATTTAAGCCAAATTCTAATTCTTTTCTTCAATTGTTATTGATACAAAGCATGTGTTAGCTAATTATTATTGATTCTGATATCATAAATTCGTATCCTTACAACTGTGATAGAAATGATTCATTGATGTTTGCTGAGCAATTTTGGCTCACTCTTGCTTGTTGTTTTCTAACCCTATTCCAGTGAAGCGAGAGTATGAGTCAGCATAGCGTGACCGATAGTTCACCAGCAGCCAGGAGAGCCCCTCGAGTCATTGTCATTGGTAGGGTAGTTGTTGTTTTGCTTTTCTAGATTAGATATCTAGATTTGAACTTTAGTCGTGATGTAATAACTCTGATAAAACTGGTATTGTATTAATAAAAGATTGTAGTAGCTTGTGTTCATTGCCATAATCTGGATGCGGTCTTGGTCAAGGGGTATTTGTGTCTTTATATATATTATGCATGTGTTAAAGAGTATTCCGTTGGTCGGATGACTCCTCAAATCTGTACCCCGGGTTTGGAGGGCGTCACAGCTGCCATCCGGCCGGCCAATTTCTGTATATCCCGAACTGTCTTTGGTGACTAAATGTCGATTACAGCCTGGATTTTCTCTGGGTTCGCCTCAATTCCCCGGGCACTTACCATGTAGCCTAGAAACTTCCCGCTCGAAACTCCGAACGTGCACTTGTTCAGATTGATCTTCATATTATTCTTCCTTAGTGTTTCAAAACACTCCCTCGGGTCTTCCATATCATCCACATAGCATTCCATATTTCTCCCAATTTGCTTTCCAAAAATCTTGTTGACCACTCTCTGGAACGTGGCCCCTGCATTCTTCAAGCCAAAGGGCATCTTTATGTAGGCATAAGTTCCCTTCGGGGTGATGAATGTTGTCTTCAGGATGTCCTCGGCATTCATCGTTATCTGATGATAACCTGAAAAACCATCTAAAAAGCTGAGTATCTGATATCCCGAAGTAGCATCTGTGAGTTCGTCAATGTTTAGCAGAGAGTAGTGATCTTTCGGGTAAGCCTTGTTCAAATTGGTGTAGTCCACACACATCCTCCATTTGTTGTTGGCCTTTTTCACCACCACCACATTAGCTAACCAATCTGGGTACTTGATCTCCTCAATGAATTTTGCCTCTAACAGCTTTTTTACCTCGGCTTAGTCTGTCTTTCATGCGAGGGTCTCTCTCATCGTTGGTGTCTGAGTGAACCATGCTTTTGTACGGGTTCTTCGGGGGTGTGATTCAGAATCCGAAGACTCGTCTTCATCATTATACACCTTTTTCTCCTTCCTCTGCTCAGTCACCATTAGAGTTCTTTCGCCAGTTTCCACGGCGTCCTTGAGGGCTTTCTCTTCCGAGTCCAATTCGGCCCTCCGGCGTTTGATTGCCTCCAGTTTAGCCAGACCGGCTTCCCCATTCTTTTCTCTCGCTTGGGCTTCTTTCTCCACCTGTTCCAACTCCTTTTGTTTTCCATTCTTTGAGGTTGTTTCTTCACGCCACTTGAGGAGCATGACCTTTTGATCTTTAGGAGTGGACATTGAACCCTCTTCTATCTCGGCATCGAAATTAAGGACACTGTTTATCGGGGGTGTGGAGGTAGAAGCTCCTTGGCGAGGAGTTTCGGTAAAACCAGGTGGACGACCATCAGTATTATCAATAGTCATCGTATTTGTTTGATTTGTTTCAAGCTTACTTGTACGGTCCCATAGACGGCGCCAATTGTTGGAACCAAATTTTTGTCGAGTCGGGTTCGTCAGATTAACCTGCAAAGAGAAGAATGTGAGGGATGTGTCCCCTGATTCACCTCCGGTGTGAGAATCAGTTAATCGGCTCCAAGTAATAATTCTAACGTACAAGAGCTTGTATGTATTCGAGTAAGTGAAGAAGAAGTTCTAATTGAACCTGATATATAAACTTGTTAGCCGGTCGTTCCTTCCCGTACGCTTCGGGAGGTATCCGTTCGAAGGGGACGTGGATGCCCACGTCTCGGTAAGTGGCTAAGACCGGGTCATACACGTCCAACGATAACATATAAGACTTCGGGCCAATTTAGCTAGGTTTTGTTCGGTCCACTCGATCGGGTCTACAATCTACCAGCCCAATCTCACTTGGGCCTCCAACAGCAAGATTGTGCAAGTCGTGACTCTCAACAATGACATACGGATGAAGTTGCCGGCAAGTGCTTTCTTAAAATAGTGGCTACTGTGACTAATTTTACCAATCTGAGTATTTTTATTATGAGATTTATTGTTGTGTTATATTGGTTTGTTATGATTCATTTGTTTTAGTTTTTCAAAGCTCAAAGTCCTTTTAGTTTTAAGATTTGTATTGTATTTAAAAAAAAAATTGAAATTGCTGGCAGGTAAATTTGACACAACATCAGAATTTGTAAGCCAAAATTCGATTTGAAATCTTCTTGGCCAATTTTTTTTTTTTTGTGAAAAACCTCTACCGTAACTTATACATGTGCCAAGATTTGTGTGGGAGACCTCTCTTATGTTAAATTTAGTTTTACATATACATAACTAATGTCATAATTTTAAACATTTTGAAAATTTCTAAATACAAATATTAATATATTATTTCTCTCTTATTTCACATGTTATAATAAAATCCAATTGTATAATTATTAGGCAATCTACATTAGGCTTTAATATTAAAATTTTAAATTTATTAAAATACTTTTGAAAGAATGATATAGAGTATACTAGATACTTTTGGTAAAAAAAAATTACTAAAAACAATCAAAGATTAATTACTTTGTGAAATAATAATGCAAATTAGAATCTTAATATCTCACTTTGTAAAAATGAAAGTTGTTTACAATAATGAAATGTCTTAATTACAAATTGATTTGTAAAATTTATTTTTATATTTGTTATTTAAAAGACTAGGCATCGCCAGCGATGCCGAGAAGTCATCACAATTAAAATACAATTGATATATTTATTAAAAATTATATTTCAAATTAAAAAATGATATTCTTAATAAATTACATACTATTATCTTAATTTCTGTTCAGCTAAGATCTTTAAAACAATCACTTGTAGCGTCGTAAGTTAACTTTGTAGCTATTTGTTGATTGAATTTGGTTCACTTCAAATGGGTCGCAATTCGAACTCTTCAGGATTTAATGACAAATTGTTTCCTTCATTTTTGTTGATAGGGTGGAATTTTGCTTAGATCATCAACTCTTGATTTTTGGAAGAAGAAAGGACTATTTGTAGACAGAATTTTACATGAAAGAAGGCCTTTACAATGGCATGAATTGGTTTTCCATTTATATTAGGAATTGGTTCATCATGTATCCATTTGTTTACTGTTTAATTTTTAGGTATATTTTTTTAAGAGGTGAAATTGAAAACGGCACATTGTTGAAATGAGTTGTAATTAAAACTTATGAAGTTTATAATTTTCATTAATTTGAACTGTAGTGATTTAGAGCAAACTAATTCAATTCAAAGGCTTTTAAGAGCTCTGGTGCGTATATAATCGTTTAAAATTGTCATAATGGAGGCTTTGTAGTACAAAGTAAAGAAAATCAAGTAAAAAATTACTCCATTCGTCTTAAAATAAACATGGTTTTAATATTCTACATGAATTTTAATGTCCTAAAAAATGATACTTTCATAATTGATTTTTTCAATTTTTTTCTGATAAAATTGTAGATTCTATATTTCTATTCAAATTTTTTTTTGAAAAAATAAGCTACGGATTATTTTTTTGGCATCAAAATACGTATGCAAAGTTAAAATAATATTTATTTTGGAACGGAGGAGGTATCTCAAAAAAATTATTTATAATTTACTGTAAATAAAATATCAAATCAAAATTATAACAAAACAAAAACAAAAAATAATAAAAGACTTTACAAATTGAAAGTGAGAGTAAAAATAAAATAAGTAAAAATTTTATTTTTGAAGGTCACGCGCAGCGGACACCCATACTAATTTATTATATGGATTATTGAAAAAATGTAAAGAAATTGTAACGGGGTTTAAAAAAGACACAATTTAATATAGTATCTACTATAAAAAAAGATATTTGGCCACTGCAAGGGAATAAAAGTAAAGAACTATTTCTTTTGAGGGAAAAAAGTAAAGAAATTTTAAAACCTTAAATTGAGAATTTAATTTATACTCCCTCCGTCTCTGGGTTCTATACATAGAAATTGGGCACGGAGACTAAGAAAAGATATAAAAAATGAGTAAAGTTAGATGAAAATGGGTAAAGTGGTGGGACCTATCAATATTTAATAATAGATTTGAGATAGTGAAAGAAAGTAGTGAGTGTAATAGTGATTTATATTGTTATAAAATAGAGATAGTGGAGAAAGTAGTGGGTGTAATAGTGTTTTATATTATTAAAAGTTACTATTTTTGGAATGTATAGAAATGAATGGGATGTTCCAAAATGGAAAATGTATAAAAATGACTGGGACGGAGGGAGTATTAAGAAAAAAAAGGAGAAAGGGCTTTTTTCTAGGCATTCTTTAAATTCAAGGGCTTTTTTCTAGGCATTCTTTAAATTCAACTAACAAGAGAATACGCCATATTAAAAACAAACAACACATTTGCTACGACAATTTTTTTTATATATATTTTACAAATAAATTTCGGTTCTAATAAATCTGGACAACAAGACTACAAGAGATGAGTTCTTAAACAACGATATGTCAACTAGCTTCAAACAAGCTTTACTACTCCCTCCTTCCCCTCATTTTTTTTTACATTTTTTTTACACTACACACATTTTAATACTCTTATAAAATATAATTTTACAACTTATTTTCAATTTTTTTATATAAATAAAAATTTAAATAATATTTTTATTTAGAATAAAAAGAAATTTAAATTAATTTATGAAAATATAATTTTTTAGTAGTTTTAAAATACGTGTCGAGTTCATGTAGCTAAAGAATTGAGGGCAGAAACAAGTATTATTTTTGCATATATTTGTCAAAGTTCACGTGTTCTCATCTGTATTTTTTTTGACAAAATGCAAGCTTATAACTCCTTCAAATCATGCAAAATACAGTTCTTAACATTGACTGGAACAGACCTCCAATCAAAAATGCGATCAGGATACATATGAGAGACATGAGCAAGTACATGAGCCGACATATTCGCAGACCGCCTAATAAAATACAACGTAACGTTGTTAAGCTCTTGGATTAAACCTCTACATTCTTCAATGACCTTACCAAGTCTGGAGCGCATAGATGTGGCACTTCGAATCATCTGAACCACGACCAAGCAATCTGACTCGATAATGCTAGTGTTCCACGACATCTCCTTTGTCCAGCTTAAGGCTTCTCTGACTGCAATTGCTTCAGCCAACAGCGGATTCATTACCTCATTAAAACATCTGGTTTTTGCTAAAATTAGGTGACCATCATGGTTTCGAACAATAGCACCTAAACCTGAAGCTCCCTGGTCTTCAAAAATCGCAGCATCAACTGTGATCTTTACTGCATTATGTTGTGGCTTTGCCCAGTAGATAGCACCATCTCCTAAAGAAGGAGGTTGAAGAGGTGCCCCAAGATTCGTATCCTGAGCAACTGTCCACTGTGAAAGATACTCCCAAGCTTTTCCGACAATTTTCATTGAAGTCCATGTTTTTTGACTCCACACCAGATCATTTCTTGCTCTCCATATAGACCAACACAAAGTGATGATTTTTGCACTGGTTTGCTTCGACTGCTCCTTCAGTACGGTAATGAGCCACTCTGTAAACTCCATTTCAGATTCCGTGTTGATATTAGGGTTATGAATCTTCCAACACAAGGCTGTTGTCTTACATTGTACTAGGCCATGGAAAATTGTTTCAGCTCCTTCATTGCACACCGGACACATATTATCCACTGGAACATGTTTTGTTTGCAGCATGGTCTTCGTAGGTAAACAGTAGGAACTAGCTCGCCAGACCAAATTTAGGAGGGGCTTTAATAGTCCACAATTTCTTCCAGAATTCATTGTTAGCAGTGGTATTCCAAGCTCCTTTCTGCTCCTGTAACAACTTGTATGTGCTTTTCACTGAATAGTTCCCCGACGGTTCTAGTTTCTAGTACAAGATGTCTTTCTCTAACTCCTGTTCCACCTTTGTATTTACAATACATTGCTGATCACGTACATCAAAAATATCAGTAATCACCTCCAGGTCCCACTCTTTGGTACCAGTTTTAAACAATGAAGCCACTGTTTGATCAGCTAGTGATGGTGAAATAGTAGAGACATACGGATTTTCCCAGTTGTTCAGCCACGGTTGGTCGAGGATCTTTATTTCCTTACCCGTACCAATTCTCCAACTTGCTCCTGTAGAAATGACCCTCTTTGCCTCCAGAACACTTCTCCATATAAAGCTAGGGTTACTGCCCAGCTTAGCCTCCATGAACTCGGTATCTGCATAATACTTAGCTTTGTATACTCGAGCAACTAAACTATCTGGGTTCGTGATCAAACGCCAGCATTGTTTTCCCAACATAGCTAAATTCACATCCCGTAAACCTTTGAAACCTAAACCACCTGCATGTTTGTGCTTCGACATCCGTTCCCAAGCCATCCAGGTAATCTTGGAATTATTTGTCTGTGATGTATTCCAGAAAAATTTAGACATTAATTTCTCTATGTCTCGAATTAATTCTATAGGAAGAAGAAACACCATCATTGCGTATGTAGGCAGTGCTTGTGCTACCGTCTTGATGAGCGTCTCTTTAGCTGGTCTGGAAACCTTCTTCTCTGTCTAATTCAGAATGCTGGTCTTGACTTTGTCCTTTAAGTAACCAAAAATGACAGACTTATTTCTGCCTAAGATGTTTGGTAAGCCCAGGTATTTAGAATTACTGTCAGCTTCCGAAATCTATAACACTTGACAAATCGCCTCTTTATTATACTGTATTACATTTGAGCTGAAGAAAACCGTGGACTTGCCTCTATTTATTCGATGTCCCGAGGCTTTTTCATAGGTTGCCAGCAGCTCCATTACTCTCCTAGCTTCCCCTGACTCGGCTTTACAATAGAGATAACTATTATCCGCAAAGAGCATATGACTGATCTGCGGCGCTTTCCTGCAAATTTTGATCCCCTGTAGCCATTTCTTGGATTCATATTGTCGTATAAGAGCTGTTAATCCCTCAGCGCATATGATAAAGAGATAAGGAGACAATGGGTCTCCTTGTCTCAGTCCTCTAGAAGGCTTTATCGGACCCATTTCAAATTCCCCATGAGTGATTCTGTACTCAACCGAAGACACACACTGAAGGATCAAGTATGTCCACCAACTGTCGAAACCCATTTTCAGAAGTATTTCACGCAAGAAATTCCACTCTATGCGATCATACGCTTTGGACATATCTAGCTTGAGAGCCATGTATCCCTCTTTGCCAAGTTTCTTCTTTTTCAAGTAATGCATGACTTCAAAGGATATCATAATATTGTCAGATATCAGTCTACCCGGAAGGAAAGCACTCTGCGTATCTGAGATTACAGAGTCCAGGACTTTCTTTAGTCTATTTGCAATCACTTTTGTTATAATTTTCATTATAACGTTACATAAAGCTATTGGCCTCAACTCCGTTAAAACTGTAATAGAATATATTTAGACCTGTTTTTTAGATGAATTGAACTGGCTTATGTTGACCAGAGAACTAATAATTTAATTAAGAAATACAATAAGAATAACTAGCCCGTGCGACAGTTCATATACGGAAATAATTTTCGCACAAATCAGCATTTTCGAAATAATTTTATAATTAAATAGGTGGTAAATTATAGTATTTCAATTTTATTTTATACTAGCTTAAAACCCGTACGATGCACGGATTGTTAATTGTTATTTTATTATTATATTTTTAATATTTTATTAATTGTATTTGTTAGAAAAATAAGTAGGCATGTTAAAATAGCTAAATACTTTTAATTAAATAAAAACATTAAAACATATTTTAAAATAAATAAGTAAAGATTTGAACGTTATATTTTTTTAAAATGAGGGGTTTTAGTAAGAAAAAAATAAAATGTAACATATATTTAGTTTAAAAAGGTAAATGTCCGTGATATTTTTGGAAAATGAGGTTTTAAAACTTAATAATTAAAAGTATTTAAACACATTTTAAAATAAATAAGTAAATGGTTTTATGTGATATTTTTGGAAAAAAAGATGAATTTTAGTGAGAAAAATAGAAAAAGTAAATTGAAAAAGACAATTTCCCGTGATATATTTAGAAAAGGAGGGACTTTGTTAGAAAAAATCTATAATGTGTTTTAGCTGAAAAGGTAATTGGTTATAAATAGGTATTTGATTATTTATATTTTAATATTCTTAGTGATTGCATTTGTTAAGAAAAACAAGCAGACATGTTAAAATAGAAAAAATAATTATAATATTATAGGTTTAAAAATAAATAAAAAAAGGTTTGTCCGTGATATTTTTGGAAAATGAGGGGTTTTAGTAAGAAAAAATAGAAAAATTAACATATTTTAGTTAAAAAAGGTAATTGCCCATGATATGTTTGAATAAATAAAGGAATTTGTTAGAAAAAAATAATGTATTTTCGGAGAAAAAAGTAATTGATTATAAATAGGTAATATTATTATTTAATAATATATTTTTATAAATAAGTATGGTTAATTAAGTAAAAACACGAAATATAGTTAAGGACAATTAAGTAAAATCATAATATACCATACCGACCAACCAAACTTTTAATGTTTCGTCTATTATATAATAGTATTGATTTGTAAATTAATTTATAATATTGTATGCCGTTTTCATGAACCAAATATTTTATAATTTGATCAGGTTTAAAAAGTTGGATCAATATATCTATACGATAATAATCATATTATTATTATTATTATTAATTTCTCAAATAATAATTAAATTTTCAATGTCGTGAAACGAAATTTATTAAAATGATCAATTAAGTGTAATATAAATAATTATTGTAGTATAATTGTTCGTGTATAACATAGATGTTTGTAAACTTATGTGATTTTAATGTAATGATAGTATATTTGTAAAAAAGATAATCATGTATGTGAGATTATATCTTAAGATATATTACAAATTTTCTTAATTTTTTATATCTTAAGATATATTACAAATTTTTTTAATTTTTTATATCTTAAGATATATTACAAATTTTCTTAATTTTTTATATCTTATACATAATATTTTTTTTGATAATCAAATAATTCATTAATAAACAGGCATACGACATCTACAAAAATAATCAAAATAGAACAAACACGTAATAAAATAGATCAAATCAGAATTTTCTTCACCCCGAACTATGATTGTTGAGCAAATCATTCATTGTGGCACATCACTCGTTCATATCGCTGAAGTTTGCAGTCTTTTTAGAGAAACAATCTAACAATCTGTTGTAGTCGTGCAATATATATATATATCTAATTCGTCAATACGTATTCGAACAATTAATCGTAATTGCGACTCCATACAATCCAAATCAATGAACCACTATTATAAATCATGCATATCTATTATCCCGGATACTAAAACAAATCAAACTCTCACAAGGAGAGAGAACAAACCCGAAGAATGGGTAGAGAAATTCCACTAAACGGGGTACTAAAACTCTCAATAATGAGAAAGACTTATACAAATCAAAAATAAAATCAAAAGAAAATAGTAAAGAGAGGTCTTATTACCAACTTTTTGGTTAATGACAACCCTTTAACTAAAAATCGAGAGTTAAGGTTTTTTTGGCGTAAGTATACATAATATATATGAGAGGTTGTTGTATAATCACAAAGTTTACAATACATGTCATTAAGACATTATACGTTTTTATCATTTATTTTCGTGTTCGTGTAACTTCGTGTATCAAAAATTAAATCAAACACTAAATTTTCACGTCATAAATCAAATTTTTGTGAAAGATGTGAACGGTGAAGGAATGATAAAAAAATGGACAAATCAGTGACATGTGAGATTTATTAAAGTTGTAAAGAATAATATGTCTTTTGGAAAGATAAAAAATAAAGGAATGTACATTTCGAAAATAAAACTGTTAACAAGTGAATGAGACGAACAAATTGTATAATAATTATTTCATAATTTAATGATAAATATCAACGCTAACTTTCTTAATTTAAAAAATATTAACAAACGAATAATGAGATCCTTGTATCTAATATGTAATTTATATTAGATCAAATTTTATTATTATATTTTATGTATAAATACTTGACCAGTTCAAATAAATATAAATTATATCAATTAACAATATAATTGGTATTTTTTAATTGAAAAGAAACATGTATAATAAAAAATTTACAAACATGATCGGATATGTAGTTATATATAAAGCTACGAAAACAAAAAAAATGATATATAAATAATATAAGTCAACGTTCTATATACTTAAAATTTAAATTATGAGAAGAATAAAAGGAGATCATGTGGTTTACCTAATATGAATTCTAAATTACAAATCAAAAGTTAACTTAGCACAGTGGTTAAGAAATTAAGGAAGTCAAGTGTTCGATTCTTAATGAGTACACAAATTAATTAATTTTTAGCATAACTTATAGAAAGTGGTATTTTTGTGATTTTTCAATAAATAAGGGTAAAATTATAATTTCAGTGATTTTTTGGGCTCAATACGTCTTTTAATATATATAAGTAGATAACAATCAAACAAAACCTAATAAAAAATAGTAAAAGCTAATTTTAGCAAAATACCAGGTTTAATATTTATTTATTTTTCCGATATAAACAAGAGTTGTAATTTTCCAGGCTAACAAGTCAAACATGCTTACCAGGGCCAACTAAATTGTCCAAATGTGAAAAGTATCCAGAAGGGTAGTCACGTGAGGTACGCACGTGAGCAGTAGTATAAATTGACAACGTTAATCTTAGAAATGAAATACAATTAGTACAGGAAAGGAAGAGATTGCAAGAATATTAAAAAATAAAGAATAAAAAAAGACCCTCCAAGAATAAAAAAGGTCAATAAATAGAGGAGTCCTCCTTGAAAGAGGACAGAAGAAAGTGCAGGTTGTGATTACCAACTTGATATTCACCAAAGGTACACACCCTTTTCTAGTTTTCTCCATTCTTTTTTATTTATTTACATTATCTGTACATTCATGTTTGTATATTTTGTAAATTTCCAGAACATGATTGTGAGGGGTTTAATTCAAGAATAGCTACAATCTGGGTTGGATTAGGATTCATCTATTTGGGTTAAATTTGAGTTGGGGGTTGTTTCTTTTTTTATTTAGCTATGAATTGCTTGCTAAAATCTCGGGAGTAAAAAGATTAAATTTTTGATGTTCTTGGTGAACCTTAGCTATATATTTACTTATTTTCTAGGAAAGTTCCTGTCTTGATTACATGAAGTCAGATGTTTGTTTAAACAAATATTGTCTTGAGTAAATTGTTTTGATTGAGACAACTTCAAGTGTTTATATAATTGTGTTGTCAGTTTTGGATTGGAAATATGTGTAATAGTTTTGCCTAATTGGAAGTCCTGAGAATTATAAGCAAAGAAGGCCTAATTGGAAGTGCTGATAATTTTAAGCAATTGAGCAACTCATTTACTTCATGTATGTCGTATTTGTTATAAGTATGCATAATTGTATATGTACATATGCAGAAGAACTTGTTCAGTGTATATAACAAATGATGGTGAGAGTTCATTTAACAAACAGTTGGCTGGATGTTGCAAGTTTTTAACTGATTATAGACGCCAATTTCTTTGTTTGATTAGCATCCTTGCGGGAAAAAAATAAATATTAACTCTTGCTTCTTGCTCAATTGAGTAGGGATAGAATCTTGATCTATAATTTACATTAGTAAATGCTGATAAAAATAAATAAATATATAATGTTAGCTTCTTCTTTGTATAATCTGTGACCAAATTGGGAGAGCGAAATGTTTAATGGTTTCTTAAACATGTTAGTGTTTATGAATTATCTTTTTTTCGTTCCATGTTGTATTTTACAAAAAAAATTGTTTAATGTAATTTTATGTTTTTGGATTTCAGGAAAATCTTTACATTTTATGGATAACAGAGCTTCTTGTGAGGAGGCATCTTTGGAGCTGATTAGAGAGTTGCTAATCACCATCTCTTCCTCCATACCCGACAACAAAATTGATTCTGTTGCATTTGAAACCTTTCACGACGAAGACAAGGCTGTTAAAAAAGACACCGACGAAGTTGATGATATAAGGTCCAAGTTGATTTCGATTTCTAGTAAGCAATCACCGGACTTGAATCTGACAAGGTGCAATGGGCACCCATGAGGGTGGTATTTAATATAGTTCTTATAATTGGAGATGCTTGAATTTTTCATTTTGGTGTAGAACTTCCTTGTGCATGTAAAGTTTGTATCAGTTTGTTCTTTGTTATATACTTCTGGTTTCTGGTGATGTCAAATTACATGGAGTTGCATCTCCGCAAAATCGTACAACTGTATGACATAACCAATATGAAGTTCTCCTTTTATAACAACAAAAGTTTTAAAATTTGTTTCAGATTTTTCTCCTTGTGAAATGTCAGCTTAATTATGTCTTCGTATTTTTTTTTCCTGTTTTTGTTGTGATGGAGAACCTGGATGATCACTAGGCTAGGCAAAAGTTACCAGAGTGGCACGGAGTGTTTTAGTACTGTCATTTAATCAGGAATTTTTGCCTATATCTTTATTTGGTATTTTCTTGGAACAGCTCACCACTGCTGCTTGCAAAGACAATTTTTGCTTAGGTCTCCCCTATTTTCGTTGGGGCAGCTCATCACAGCTGCCCAGTAATCATTGTAAGGGGTGATTTTATGTAAGAAAAACATCCCTGGAGGAATACTTTGAGATTAGGCATTTATCGGACACATACTGAATTCACTCAATTCAACCACTTCCATATTGTCTATTAGGGTTTTATTTGATTCGGATTAAATTTTGAATAGGTCAACCTAAATTCCTTTTTTGTTGTATGAATTTGAGTCGGTCGGTTCTTGTTCTGTGCTTCTGGTGATGTCAATGCACAATAGTTTACATCTCCATTAATTTGTATAACTGTATGAAATAATATATACGATATTATCTTTCTTTAAGATCGAAAGTTTTGAATCGTTCTGATTCTTGCCTAGTCAGATTGATTAGTGTTGTTGATGTTAATCTTTCCAGTATTTGTTGTGGGGGAGGAACAGAGGCTTACTAGTATATTTCACTGATGCAACCTACCACTTTTGACCTAAAAGTTCATTAGTATCCAAAACATCTAGTAATGTGATATCAATTGTCAATGAGTGGTGCAGACACAGGTTTTTACATAAAATGGTGGTCATATACAGTGCACAAAACTCTTGCACCATCGGCATATTGAGGTTCTGGAATAAGACATCATATATAGCAAACCAATACAATGCTATATTACAATACATTCTAAACTGCTCCTGAATGTATTATTTCGACATAGAATGGGTCAATTATTGTAGTTGTAGTAGGCATATAATGAGGAATTCGACTAATTTAAAACATATAGGCAGCAGCTGAACGCTTGCAGGCATTGAAGTGATAATAGGTCTTAATGTACATGAAGCAATATAGTAACAATTAGAAACATCATATTGAGGCTTCCATCTTTGTCACATTTGAACTTAAACAGCTCAACCAGTTAGTTCATGTAGAAAAACAGACCATAGTGCAGATTTTAGTGTGCAGCATCTTCCTCTTCACAGAATTTCGTGTACTCTTTTGGACCCATCAAGGATTCTAATTCCGATGGATTGCTTGGCTTCACCTTGATCATCCATCCATCTGCATATGGGCTCGAATTGATCTTCGGATCAATTTCCCCGTAAAAGAGAGATAATATTTAATCACCTGATTAAATATATTTATGGACTGATAGATCATATGCATTCTTAAATCTAACAAGGAAGTTACCAATCCAGGTGTCTCGGTGAGCTTTGTGTTAACTTCAATAACCTCTCCAGAGATTGGGGAATTAACATCACTGGTGGCTTTAACACTTTCCACAGCTCCAAAGCCACTGGCTTGTGTTACTGCAGCACCAGGTTCCGGCAGCTCCACAAACACAACTTCTCCGAGATGGTCCTGCATTTTTATATGTACCCATGTCACTAGAATTGTGTTCTACTATTAAGGGTTTTACTTTTAAATGTGTCGGTTTTCCATGCAAATAAAGTAATAGAGTAAATTTATAAAAAAAACAAAAGAAACTATACCAGGCAGATTCTATTAAAAATAAATAAATAATGCAAAACAACTATTTAGGATTTTCATTAGAAGTTGTAGGTATTTCACATAAATGGTCTTTTTTTTTTGCTAAATATAGAAATGGTCTCTTCACTCGAGTAGGGGTAAAATATGCGTACATCTACCTAAATTACGGAATACAGCCATATGTTTGGTTTGATTTATATTAGGCATCATATGTTTGATGATAAGCCAATGTAAAATAAGAAGTGGATATTGTACCTGAGCATGTTCAGTTATGCCAATAGTAGCCACTGACCCTTCATGCTTCACCCATTCATGAGAAGTTGCATACTTGAGCCCATCCAAAACTGCATACATACATGCACAAACACATTATAAATGTATACTGGAACAAAGGTAAAAAGCTACTTAGTTAATAGTAGTACCAGTAGAGAAGCATCTGGAGAGGGAGAGAGGTGCTGCAGGAGAGAGATGAGTAGTTGAAGCAGAGGAAAGTTTAAGTGCATTGGCAGCTGAAGAAGCCCACACCCTAAGAGCCATCTTTCTTGATATATATATTCTCCTTTTCTTTTCTTTTCTTTGCTTACTTGATATACTAGGAAAACAAGAAGGTTTCTTGATTTTCAACAATTTATTTCCTTACCCTTATTTGTTATCTTTGATGAATGGTGCACATTCAAAGCCTCATCCTTCTCAACCACACTCTTGCCTTACCAACTTCCTGCACCAAACTTCACTTGTGTGGTAACATCACCACTCTCTCTTTTTCATTTCTATTTCTTATCATTTTCTTTTTTCTATTACCCGCAGGAATCAGTGTTCTAAAAATCGTTTGATTTTTCAAAAATCATCGATAATCGGCGATTATCGTTTAAAAATATTTGACCGATTCGATTTTTGAAATCCGATATATCGCTATGAATTATTTTTAAATGGTTTAATATATTATATATAAGGCTAATATATTTAAAATATTATAATTTATCCGATTTTTGTTTCGATTTATCATTCCGATTAAATTCCCGATTTACCGATAAATCGCTATACGGTACCTCAACCGATTTGTTCCGAGTTCCGAAATCTACAACCATGGCAGGAACTATATTTTAAAAATAAATTCTGAATCGAAATTTAAAATGTATAAATGGTTCCATTCACATTAATTTGAAAAATATACTAAAGTAAAATTATATAAGAAACTCAAAAGCAAAAAAAAAAAAACCAAACATGATTTACTTATCATCCATGTGTAATTTGTGATGTTCTAATATTTTAGTGAAAAATAGTCATTTATTGAAGTTTTAAAAAAAAATAAACATATGTAATGAGTTTTTACTCTAAATTTCTCTAAATTTGGAAACTTCAGTTACTATATCTGAAATATCGGATCAAAATTTTCCAATTTATAAAATCTCGATGTCAAAAATCAAAATTCAGAACAGAGCCTAAAAAATATTAGGATCTATTGGGCCAAAGAGACACAATAGTCTTCGGGTAAGGCCCATGAAATAAGGACATCTTAACTATGAAAACGTCACCGTTTGAAAAACACACAAAGTTGAAACACAATTTAATCAGCTAGTTGCATTGTAAGATCTGGTTTGATCATCCCTGCAATCTTGTATAAAAGCTGTGTGTATATATATTACACACATATGTATAGATACCATACTTTAAAAATACAGTATATAGATACATCAAATTAAAATGAATGAAATTGTGGAAAGTGAAGAAAATAAAGTGCAAATTACACTGAGAACAATTGGGCCATCTCCTCCAACTCGCCTGAATTTACCTTCCTCCATTAAAGTTTGTATCTTTTTCATCTTCTTTATATATACATACATCATATTCTGACTGTATAGCTTTGTAATTTTTGCTAATGTGGTGTGTGTGTGTGTGAATATTGTTGTGCTTTCTTGATTTAGGGTTTTTTTATACTTATTGCTGATGAATTTTGATATTGTATAGATTGGATGATTTCGTTATTTGTGGATTGCCCATGTAGATATTTGGGCCTAATTTGATGTTTCATGGTGATAATGTGGCATACTTTTGGAGTTGATTATACTGTTTGACTTTTGATGTGTTAGTGAATCGTGTTTTTGTTAGTGATTAGAATATATATTTCGAGAGGTTAGAGTATAAAGGTGGTTTTCTATAGGTGATACCATGATATTAATGGGAAATCTTGACTGGCGGGAACGGTGATAGCAAAGCTCAATAGATGTAGCGATAAATTTTATAAGCTTAGTGACAAAAGTTGCCGTATTGTTTCATCTTGGCTTGTATTTTGAACATTGTTAAATTTGTGTGGGGATATCTGAATATATGTCTCTTGTTGGAAACGATCCACAAGCTCTTATTAAGATTTTTTTCCTTTATTTCTTAAGTCTTCTCAAGAAATCCACTCAGAAGTACTTATTCACGAAGTACACAACCACGCATACTATTTTGTTGAAAATGATGTTATGTGGCGTTCAGAACCATTTTTGTTCTTCTTCGATAGTAGATATAATGTACAGAAATAATTCCCATTGTTGAATTTTACTTTTACCCCATTAAATACATAAATACCAAGGTTCTTTGCTTGTAAGGATTCAAATTATGTACCTTTGTTACTTAGGAGCATGCCTACTGTAATGCAGCTCATGATATATGCGATTTTGTTGCTTCTATACATAGGTGCAGGATCTGAGAAAATTGGTTGCTGAGAATGGTCGTTTACCTATTGAAAACTTGAGGCTTATTCTACGAGGGAAGGTGTTGCATGACGGAAAAGATGGGAATGATTCGTTTATTAAACTATGTGATGGAGGTCTGTCATTTAAATTCAATTTATTTATGATTATAAGCAAATAATTCTATTTTTCATAAGTAGTAATGTAAGAGAATTTTGCTTTTGTTTTTCTCTTAGACATAATTTTATAAACTTTATCTGTAAATTTGTAATTAAGGTTAGCGGAGTGTAATGTGATCCACTCAACTCGAGGACTAATTATCAAGCATTGTCTAAATAGTTATTGTGGATGTTGCAAATTGAGTTCTTAAGGATGTCTGCCAGAGTATATGATTTGACCTGATAAATAGATCTTATGAGGTGATTCGTACTTAATAAATCTGTGAAGTGTGTAATATTGATGTTGATCACATATCTGGAAATTTTCAGTTACTTGTCTGATCTAGCTATTATGATAAAGATAGGGTTTATTCAGTTTTATGGACTTCTTAAATCTGGTGTTCCATTAGGTATTATGATTCTTTATGGTGAATTAACTACGTAACCTGTCCATCTGTTCTATGTTCTTATGATTTTTCTATACTATTGGTTATGGCATATTGATAAACTTATTTGCCAGGTCTTTTTCGAAAAATTCTGCTTGACCTTTGTCTTTTACAATCCATATCTCTGCTTGGGATTCCATTTCCTTTGAATTTTTAAATTAAGGACGTGTTTCTTTGTAGATACCATGATTGCTGCTGTCAAACCAAAGCCACCCGCCAGACATGTTAGAGATGGCTTAGAAGTGGATGATGACGATGATTTGGTAATAACTGATCAAGTAGTTAATAGTTTCATGCAATTAAAAGATGGTACTTTTTTTATCTATATTTGTGAAGGATCCTCACTTCTTTCCTTTTGGTCTTTAAAATTTAGAAATTTCAGCTTCCTCATTTAACCAGTGGATGGAAGAGAAGATTTTTCACTTTTCTCCATGACAAGTTAAAGCTACCTGGTAAGTTTTAGTCCTTCCTTTGAAGACTTTGTACTTTTGTCTTCCTCAATTATTTTTACTTAGGACTTTTGTCCAGCCATATTGTTCTATTTCTTTTTGTATATAAAATTTTCCAATTAAAATTTTTTATGAGCTTTAATTGTAAAAGACTATATGTTCTGATTATCTGCTTTCTTTTTTATCAATAGATTTTCTTCTGCTGGCATTATCCTCTCTAAGTCTAAAAGTGTGGTTCATAATCATCTTGTGGTTCGTCTTGGCACCAGTTGCCCATAGGTGGGACGTTGGACCTCTTTATGTAAGTATATTGGTTCCTCTTGTTTTTTTTCCTTATTTGTAGGACACATTGAATTGTGCTGAAATTGGTGCATCTTCAGAACCATAAAAGACGAGGTCTCCTACAGTGATGTAGAGTGATGTTGTGGATTAAATTTTGTTCTGAAATTGTTTTAGTTTTGTTTATCATTCCCAGTTCTCACACGTGGGAGTAAATTTTGGAGACAACTATATAAAGAGTTCCAATTTTTTAGGTTTCTTATCCTTTCCTTTCTGAATAATCATTGAGGAACAAGCTGCAGGATTAAATTTTGGTGTTTTGTATTAGCATGTAACAAGTAAAAGGAGCTAGCCTTATGCAATATGAAAAAAATACTGATACAAATGATTTGAAATTCTTCAAGATTAAACCTGAACACTTGTGCCACTAATTGCTTGTCTATATATTCAGATACTCGGGACAGGCTTTGTTATTATCTTCATTAATCTTGGAAAACGACAGCATGGTGAAATGAGGTATGTAGTTTAGCTATATATTAAAGTAGCACTACTTGTGTATAGCTTCAATAAACCTTAGAAGTAGACTGTTGAAACTTGAATTAGGGAATCGATATTTTCGCACAACCCACCCTTTTCAATTATCTAAAAGATTTAGTACACTAAAGTATATACCTGGAAACCCTCTCTTCTGGCAGGAGGAAAAGTTTCTACGAGATAGAATAGCTTTTTTGTTCAATCGGAAGTTTGGAACTTGATTAAAGACAGTTGCATAGTCATTTAGTAGTGCTTTTAGAGTCCTAGGTGTATTGAATACTCTTGGGTAGTAGTACAGGAGGGTGTGATTGTTTTGGTGGCAAAGTATATCTTGTTTGTGGACTAGATTTTCTAGTGTGTGTGGATAACTATATCCTTCTTAGTTATTTGCAATATATTGTATTGCAGTTTTGTTATTAGGATAGATATATGTTGTTCTTACACGGGCTATCTATCCATTTGCAGTGCATATTCCATCTTCAACGAAGATTTTAGAGAACTTCCCGGAACATTTAATGCAGAACGTGTTGATAGAGACATCCGAGCAGGTCAATTATAAGTTTTGTGCTATTTTTCATCAAAAATGCATATTAATGATTTGTTCAGCTGTACAGTGTGTATCTGAAGACATAACTAAGTGCAAAATACTACCTAGGCTTGGTTGAATATTGTGCCATATAACTTGTACTTTGAGCTTGTTGATTCTTCTGCTGCAATGTACGTGCATACCAGAAGGAAATTGCCACAGAAATAGATAGTGAAATACTGTTATTTTATAAAAAAATGAAATGGCAATTGTACAAGCATACAAACCGCATGACAAGATTTCCCGGAGAGATTGTGTGTCGGTGTGGGTGTGGGGGGTGGCGGCAACTCTAACTGTATTGACAGTGATTTGTTTTCCCCCTCTCACATAAAATTCAATGATATTGACATGGGTACGTAAAAATTCAATGGAGATGGTGGATTGACTTGGATAGAAGTGTCAATTTCATGGCTGATCAACAACCTTTTTTGTTTAAATTACTGACTAAAGCATCGGAAATTTATCGGTAGGATAATTAAACCGAATAAAGCGAGTTAAAGTCTTGAAGAGTGGAGGGAGTCGTTAAATTAGCAGTAATCAGACAGCACACATTGTGGATGGTTTAGATATGGATGTTGAGTGGGTTGTTGCATTGCCAAACGTTGACGGCACGTAAGAAAATTAAAAACGAACTTGACATGAATCATCTTACGTACTACTAAAGTCAACCGTCCCTATCTCTCATTTTCCACCGTTTTCTTTCCCAACCATTAACCAACATTACGATTTACGGTTGTTCAATCTTTTTTTATAAAAGTTCAGTCTACCACATCATGTGGTTAACCAATCAGAGAATTTCTCATAATTTTCAGTCAATTAGAAGTGAGTATTTTAAATTCAACCAATCAGAATTCACCAAAACATTTCCTTTTATATATTTTTAACTAGGATGTTAACTAAGTTGGGTTAGTCATTAACTACTGTTTTCTATATATGGTAGTTAATATATTTACCAAATAAAAAGATTGTAGATTGATGGTGTGGACAATTATGAGCATTACCATATATAACGATAGATTGTGTACTTTGAAATTTCGAAATATCAATAGTATAATAATAATAATAATAATAATAATAATAATAATAATAATAATAATAATAATAATAATAATAATAATAATACTAATAATAATAATAATAATAATAATAATAATAATAATGTACAATATTTTTGCGTTGTACATCGTAAAAAAATATATCTTTTCGTTTCAAACCAAATTTTCGTAAATATTTTTGAAAGATAACATTTTTGGTAAATGCTCTAATATGAATAAAATTCAAATTAATATATGTGTTACTAATCAAATCGTTTAATTTATTAAATTGATTAAAAATATAATTGAATTGTATTTGTATCCAAGAAATGATAACTATTTAATTTTACAATATCCTGCATATCTTACAAGATCTTTTTCGGTTATACATGATTTTAAATTGATTTATGTTTATCAAAAAAATAAAAAAGATCCGGTAAAATATTTCTCAATGATAATTGATTTTAGATTGATTTACTAGGATGTTAACTAAGTTGGGTTAGTCATTAACTACTGTTTTCTATATATGGTAGTTAATATATTTATCAAATAAAAAGATTGTTGATTGATGGTGTCGACAATTATGAGCATTATCATATATAACGATAGATTGTGTACTTTGAAATTTAGAAATAACAATAGTATAATAATAATAATAATAATAATAAAAATAATAATAATAATAATAATAATAATCATGTACAATATTTTTGCGTTGTACATCGTAAAAAAAATATCTTTTCGTTTCAAACCAAATTTTCGTAAATATTTTTGAAAGATAGTATTTTTGGTAAATGCTCTAAAATAAATAAAATTCAAATTAATATATGTGTTACTAATCAAATCGTTAAATTGATTAGATTGATTAAAAATATAATTGAATTGTATTTGCATCCAAGAAATGAGAACTATTTAATTTTACAATATCATGCATATCTTACAAGATCTTTTTCAGTTATACATGATTTTAGATTGATTTATGTTTATCAAAAAAAATAAAAAAGATCTGGTAAGATATTTCTCAATGATAATTGATTTTAAATTGATTTATGTTTATCAAAAAATAAAAAATATCTGGTAAGATATTTCTCAATGATAATTGATTTGAGACTGATTTATAGTTATCAAAAAATTAAAACGCGGTATATTTTTTAATGATAATTGATATTTGATTAATTAAGATCTTCCAAAATATATGTATTTATACCTATAAATAGATCTACGTGTATTATTTATAAAAATCACCGGTCTAACCCAAACATCATCTCTACGTTCAAAATACAAGGAGCTCGCTTTAATCGTATTGCTTCCTTGACATGTGACAAGACAAACTGGCGAATCAAAGTACGCTTGACTAGGATGTGGCCTGGAATCAATAACACTACGGGTGAGTTCAAAGGGCTCAATCTAATCTTACTTGACTATGACGTAAGTACTCTTTTTACTCATACACAAATTTAGTGACACACATAAAAAAGATAGATTCACGAAATTTTGTTCAATATAATTAATTGTGTTTGTCAAATGCAGAAAACTCACATTCATGCATACGCTAGATCTGAATTTTGTAATGGGCGAGATTCGGAACCTTTAGAAGGACGTATTTATGAAATTTCAATGTTGCGAACTCAAAACTTAACCATTCTCCTGTTAGCAACAAGAAGTGTATATTTTTTCAAAAATATACTCAGATGGAACCAATAACGATTGAGGATGAGATGATACCACGTCACAAGTTTGAATTGGTCTCTCTTGGATGTTTACATGCAAGAGTTGGTGAATCCAAAGTTCTTACCGGTATGCACATTTTTTATTGACAAACCTATATCTATATTGCTACTAATTCTAATATATCTCTAATCTTACTACAATGCAGATGTTATTGGAGTATTAACATCTTCATATAATTGCTGATTTACATAAGAAGATATGTTTCATCCTCTTTCTTCCATTGATATGTCTAACAACAATTGGAGAGTTAAAGTTCGTGTTACAAGAATGTGGCCTTCAATATCTCAAGAACATGTTTTAATTGACTTTAATCTTCTTCTTCTGGATGACCAGGTAAATCTTATACAATTCATAAGATTAATATGATGTATACATTTGCAAATTATAGCATATATAAAATTAACAATCAAATTTACTGTTTTTAACAGAACTATCATATGCTTGCATTTGTGAAGGCAGACTTATGGAATGGTTTTGCAGATGACATCGATGAGGGAAACATTTATGAAATAGTTAATTTAATACGAAAGAAGCAGATGAAAAATTCAGGCCCGTTCATTCCAATTTATGCATCGTGTTTTCATCTTCGACTATATTCCACAGGATTTTTGAAAATGACTTGACGATAACCAAACATAAATTTGAAATTGTGCAACTACCAAATATGATAGAAAATATTGTTACTTATGATAAAGATCATTCTTTCGCTATACGTAGATTAAACTTCTCAACATTTACTTCATGCATAATAACTATTATTAAACACTTCTAAAGTTTTGATAACTATGACAAATTTACAGATGTTATGGGAGTAGTTGAAAATCTTCAACCGGTGGAGCATCAAAATACAATATTAGGCTTAAAACCTCTGGTAAAATTCAGCATAGGTCATGGAAGGTACTAAAAATTATTTTCGATGTTTATTTGTCAGTTTTATTATTCATATTGAAAAATAAAAATAAAAATAAAATATCATTGTATACGTTCAATACAAGGTACTCAGCAAGAGTTCATATATGGGGAGAACTGACAGAGAGTATGAATCCGTTATATGAAGAAGTATTAGAAACATCTGTGATAATTGTTTTTGCAAGTGCTAAAGTGGAGATATACAAGGGTAAGATTTTACTTTCAAATTTTTAAAAAATACAATAATATAATAAAATTAGATTTGTGTAAATTAATTACTTATCTACTGCATTTAATCTCAGGTTCAGTTTCAATAACCAATCTACCATCATCGAAAATATACATCAATCCTAATATGTATGGGGTTTTCTCTATGAGATACTAGTAAGAATATTTTAAAAATTCAATTTTCAACATATCTTATTTTTTCAACTTATTCATATTCTATGTCTTTTTTTTTCAGGCTTGAAGTTACTGGATATGATGGTCCTAACAATGATGCATGAAATGAAATGATGTTGTGAATTTTAGGATGGTTAGAATGTTACGCATTTCTAATTTTTTTTTTATTGGTGTTATGTTAAGATGTTGAACTACTTTTATCACATTGTCATATATTTTAAAAATAATTCTTTAATTATGTATTTCCAAAAAAATTTGTCTAATATAATTTTTCAAGTACATTCGTTAATGATAAGTGATAACATTAAATCACAATTTACAAATTTCAGTCTATGTGTTAAACAAATATTACTAATTAAAATAACAATATTGTAAATTAATAATAATTATAATTCTTATAAAAATAATTTGAGCAAAATGAGACCCAAAAAAAAATAATCTCGGTGCGAAACAGGGGTAAAAAACTAGTATTTATCAAAATAAATTGAAGATAAATTTAACAAGCCTGCTTCAGTTTCGGCCTACTCCTCTGTCAAGTCAAACCCCGCCTTCTTCCTATCTATGCTTACCAACCAACAAGTCTCTGTATCTACTACACCTACTCAACTTCCTACTTACTGCCAACTTATGAAACATCTCCATTGACAAACCACCCCTTTCTCTCTTCCCATACCTATTGATTTTTTTTAACCAACTTATGATAGGCCTTCGACCGAATAGCTATGCAAATTTTTTCTTTAATTATTTTTGGTGAATACAAATTTAAATATCAAACTTTTATTCAAAAAAAGAAAATTTGAAAAATAATTTACGTAACTATCCGGTCAATCCACTTTAAAATACGTGTTAGAAGTAAAAAATGAACAAGTATTTTGAAACGAATGAAGTACCGTGTGTCTGTCTGGGTTGTGTAACTTATACATTATAAGTTAATAAGAGTTTACAAGGGTTGTTTGTCAACCCAACTTATGACCTCAACTTATAACTTATACTTCCTCTGTCCCTCTCATTTCTTTACATACCAAAAGTAGTAGCATTTTATAATATAAAATCTAATCACATTCACTACTTATCAACCGTAATAATTATTTAATTTAGCAAATTATTAACTAACTTATAAGTAAATTTATCCAAACACCCATATAACTTATAAGAATTCATCAACTTATCACTTACATGACACTTACTCATTTTAAGCTATAAATCAATTTTTTTATGATATCTCAAACATGCACTGTATAACTCTGGCTTAAACTATTTTTAACTGTGCTAATGACAGTAGTAATGTTCAGATTATATACATTGTAAGTAGTCGCTAATTGTCAGATTTACAATTTCTTGGAATTATATATTGAAGAAACTGAAATGTCACTGATTTAAAATGGACAACAAAAACACAAAAGAACGGGTTATGTGTTTTTGACTTTTGTGCACAGGATGGAAATCTCTTTATTACAAAATCTAAACAAAAATTTAGCAACAAATGAGTTAAACTAAAGTCTTCACATAAATGAGACTTCAAATGCATAAGACAAAAAAGTACATTAAAAAGCAACTACTCTCTCTCTCTCCCCCAAAAAAACAATAGTCTCCCCTTTCATCTCTCTCTGTATCTGCTGTATATCAATCTCTCTCTCTCTCTCTCTCTCTCATATATATATATACATATAATTTTCTGTGACTAGTGGTGGGAAGCTGAATAAAATCAAATGCGATGGGAAGTGGAATCTCGCAGCTCTTCCCCTGCATAAACCCTAACCCTAACAAAACCCCACATGACGTCATCTTCTCCGGAACTGAGCCAGATGAAACCCTAGGCCACTCATTCTGCTACGTCCGATCATCCACTCGCTTCCTCTCTCCCACCCCCTCCGATCGTTTCATCTCTCCCTCTCAATCTCTCCGCTTCTCTCCCTCTCGTGACCCGACCCGCCCCGAACCCGGTTTCAAAGCCATCTCCGGAGCTTCGGTTAGTGCCAACACTTCAACTCCCAGAACTGTCCTTCAACTTGAGAATATTTACGATGATGCCACTGGCTTAGTTGGTGGTAGTGGTGGTGTTAAGTCTAGTATTGTTAATGGGTTTGAGAGTACGGCGTCGTTTTGTTCCATTCCGTTACAGCCGTGTAGTGGGAATGATCCGGCTTCCGGGTTTTTTATGTCCGGTCCGATTGAGAGAGGGGCTATGTCCGGTCCAATTGAACCGGGTGGTAATGGTGGTGGGGGGAGAGATGGAGTTCCGTTCTCAGCGCCTTTGGGTGGCATGTATGTAAAAAGGAAGAAAATGAAGGGTATTAATGGTATCAGGAAAAGATTTCAACGGAGTTTTTCGCAGAAGAATAGGCCTTGGGTTGTGCCTGTTAGGAACAAAGAAGAGTGTAACAATAATAATGGGAATGGTTGTGGTGAAAATATTGGTAATGTGGGGTCAGATGTGGGTCCCAGGAGTGATGATGTGCAATGGGCTTTGGGGAAAGCTGGGGAGGATAGAGTTCATGTGGTTGTTTCGGAGGAGCATGGTTGGTTGTTTGTTGGGATTTATGATGGGTTTAATGGACCCGATGCACCCGAGTTTTTGATGGGGAATTTGTATAAGGCTGTTTTTAGGGAATTGGAGGGGTTGTTTTGGGAGAGTGCGGGAAATGCGGTGGATTTGAATGCGAATGTGGTAGGAGAATTGGGAAATGTAGAAGATTTGAATGTGAGTGTGGTGGAAGGATTAGGGGTTGGGGAGGATTTAGGTAGGGGTAAGGATAGTGATGTGAATGTGAAGAAGGTGACGTTTGAGGCTGATGAGATTCGGGTTAGGAGGAAGAGATTATGGGAGTTTTTAGCTGAGGATGATCCCGAAGATGGGGTTGATCTTTCTGGTTCAGAGAGGTTTGCGTTTTCTGTTGATGATGCGGTTAGTGTGAATAAGGATGTTTCTGGGGCTAGTAGACGGTCGTTGTTGTTGTCTAGGTTGAAACACGGGTTGGTTAGGAGTAAGGATAGTGGGAAATTGTTTTCTTGGAGATTTGGATTGGAGGGTAAGGGGGAGAAAGCGGGATTGGCGGAGAATGTTGGAGTGGGTGAGGAGAAAAGTGGGAGTACTGAAAGTGGTAGGAAACGGAAGGTGGGTCCTGTTGATCATGAGTTGGTCTTGAAGGCGATGTCAAGGGCTCTTGAAAATACTGAGGTTGCCTATTTGGATATGAGTAACAAGGTTCTTGATCGATATCCGGAGCTTGCACTGATGGGTTCTTGTTTATTGGTTGTGCTGATGAGAGATGAGGATGTGTATGTGATGAATGTGGGAGATAGTAGGGCTATTGTGGCACATTATGAATCTCAAGAAGTTAGTTCAAGTGCAGAACCTAAGGGACATGGGGATATTGGGTCAGCCACGGAAGATGTAGTTGAGGAGTCCATAGATGGCAGTGAGAGGGCAAAGGAGATGGCTGTTGAGGTTCCAGCTGAAGCTCTTGGATTGACTGCACTGCAATTGTCTACCGATCATAGCACAAGTATTGAAGAGGTAAAGTTAAATAATTAGAAATGAATATATTTTAAAGTCAAAGTCCTTCAAAACAAACTTGACTATCAGTGCCTCTTTACATTGTCTATTTTGATTATTGCGGAATCTGATACATGCTGTTGCTGAGTAGCACAAATTTACAAATTGATCACAACTAAACTAATGCAGGAAGTTATAAGAATCAAGAATGAGCATCCAGATGATAGGAATTGCATCGTCAATGATCGGGTGAAAGGTCGTCTTAAAGTTACCCGTGCATTTGGGGCTGGATTCCTGAAACAGGTCCATTCACTATTTATATTGTTTGTTGTCAGTTGTCGCAGCACTTTCTGAATTGCATTTTAAGACGGTCTATATATGTGATTGTATAGTAGTTGATTATATTTTATGCTGCTACATATCCCTGCACCAATTTTGCCAGGATTTTGCTAATGTTTTCCTCGGAAATCATAAAGCATTCTATTTTCAGAAAACTAATTAGGTTTTTTTAAAATATTTTGCAAGACAGAAGTTCATAAATGCCCTCAATTAAAAAACTGATTGTAATGTTACCTTTTTGGGTATATCTATACAACGTTAATTACCATTTCTATACAATGAAGAATGTTAGGTGTGTTAATCCATTACCACAGTGCATTAATTGCTTTACAACATGGTGGTTGTAGGTTTGATATGTGGGGACTGGAACTGATGACTGTGAGGTTCTTTGTGAAGGTCCCTGCTTTCCTAGCATAATTACGATCTTTGTCATGCCATATATATGTTATTGTATTTATATTATCATCCACTTTCTTCTGTCATTTAAGTTAGTATGGTACAGGGTCATACACAGAATGAGTTTTCAGTTTTCATTAATCTTTGATTTTTGATTTGCTATACAGTATACACTAATCTTGTTAAAAGACGTGTTAAATGAGTAGTCCTTGTGCTCAGGGAGATGTGTTAAATGTTTTTCAGTACTTGCATGAATAAACAATATGCCCGACCAGTCATTAGCTAAGTAATGTTGACAAAGTCATTAATATAATAAGGGTTGCCTAGTTATTTACTAGGAAAGCTTGTCAAAGTTGATTGTAAAAATTAAATATTTTTTCTTGATCTAAATTTGCAGCCCAAGTTGAATGAAGCACTACTGGAAATGTTTCGGAATGAATATATCGGTACTGCCCCATATCTATCATGTTCGCCCTCACTTTGTCATCACAAACTCCGTACACGAGATCAGTTTTTAGTGCTCTCTTCTGATGGTTTATATCAGTACTTCAGCAATCAGGAAGTGGTTTCTCATGTTGAATGTTTCATCGAAAAGTTTCCAGAAGGGGACCCCGCTCAGCACCTTATAGAAGAGCTTCTTATTCGTGCAGCCAAAAAAGCAGGTATTGTGTTTTCTTATGGCCTGTATTTGTTGTTTTGATTGTAAGAGGCTAGTTTGTTTTTTTAATTATTACAAATGTAGTTGGTAAGATTTATAATCTTCTGATTGTGGTACAATCAATATCATCCACCAATATGGAACTCTCTAGTTGACTTCAGCTTTTAGTTCTCTGCCATAGATAATCGTCAGTTGAGTTTTTTTATCTCTTCTTGCCCTTTAATTGTATGTTAAGACCGAGACTCAAAAGTAGATTTAATCAATTAGACACGTCTTATCAGCAATATATCCCATTTGTAGTCAAATTGTTGATTAGGTGATGCAATTTCCATAGCTTTTTTGTGTTCAAATATGTTTTACCTGCAGGAATGGATTTGCATGAATTGTTGGACATACCACAAGGAGATCGTAGGAAGTATCATGATGATGTTACTGTTATGGTGATATCGCTTGAAGGCGGAAGAATTTGGAAATCATCGGGAAAATACCTCTAAAAATTTTCTAGGGTCACGGAAGCTCTACACTGATACAGTGTAATTGCCGCTGGGTACCATATTGATCCCCTCTTGTTGAGGTGCAGCAGTTCAGAGGGAGCTCAACAGTTTTGGACAATGCTCATATTCGCCCAGGGAAACATCCTGCATCAATATGGTCAGAACTAACTGTTAGAAATCCGCAACTCAACTCAGATTCCAAAACAAATTGGTTTCTGGATGGGAAAATATAAAGAATTTTTGTAGCTGGAATACGAGTTTAGAAAGGTGGATTAGGAACAAAAATGAAAAAGAAAAAGGAGCAGAGATCATTTTCTCTTTAGAGTTGATAAGAGGCAGATTTTTTTTGTATGATATCTTTATTTTCATAGCTGGAAACGTGCTTGTAATTTGGCGGGGGTGTTGATATCTCTACAGAAGTTTGAGAAATTGTAGTTGACAAACGAAAATTTGCAAGTTTGATGGTGTAGTTCAGCGGTGGCAAAAGTCTAAGATTCTCACAAGCGCAAATTATGTATGAGAACATCAACCATCACACACAAGTATTAAGGGGTCGTTTGGTTCGCTGGTATCGGGAATCAGGTATGGGTTTAGAATGAGCAAAACCCATACTTCATGTTTGGTTCAATTTTTTTTATTGTCAAACCCATACCTCAAACCCCCAAGGTATGAGATTTTGATACCCTAGGGGGGAGGTGGGTATGAAAATTGGGGTATGGGTATCAATTATACATCATTTTATTAATTTCATGCAAAAAAATATTATAAATATTAAAAATTATTTTATATACAAACAAATGTTATTAATAACAATAAAATATTTTTAAATTTTTTTATAATATAATAAATTAATTTAATATATAACTTAATACCATTTTAAAGATCATTTCAGAACTGAACCAAACACATGATATTATAAATGATCTTTCAACCCCATACCACCCCAACCCGATTCCTGATTCCAAACTCATACCACTCCATGAACCAAACGACCCTTAAAAGAGTTCATATGGTGGTCCATTTGAGGTGGTATTCAGTAGTAAATCTTGTATAATTCACAAAATTAAAAAAAGTAAATTCTTTGATTATGATTACAATCCACTAAATGAGATGAAGAAACAAAATTGTTTTTCCTCAATATAAATGACAAATATACATTATATGAGTTGTGTGTTGCATTTCGCCATCTTTTGTGCAACAGCCTTGCCTTCACTGCAAGGACAGTGAAGGAACCAACAATCTCTTGACATGGCCTTCTACTTTTTTCTGGATTGATTTGTTAGGGAAGTGGTCTAGCACTTCTGCTCCAAATGAAAAGATGAGAGCTTTTCTAGCTGTTTGCAAGTCGACTCCTCTTGCTTGGAAATAAAAGAGCTGATCTTCTTCCAGGTCACAGATAGCAGCACCATGAGAGCACTTGACATCATCAGCGATAATTTGAAGATTAGGTTTAAGATTTACAGTAGCACGGGGTTCAAGAAGAAGGGTTCTAGTTAGCTGCCCTGCATCCGTTTGCTGTGCTTCTCTACATCATTAATTTCAAATAAAAGAATGTCAAGAATGCCAAACAGATCTATGTAACAGGTTCTCCATACTTGGTGTTTAGAAAGCTGCTCTCACGCACATATGACTACTAATTTAAGGTCTATTCGAAATATATGGAGAAAGTTGAAACTAGGAAGTACCTGTTGACCTGTACATTCCCATCAAATACAGCCTGTCCCAATGAGTGTGCAATAATACATTTATGAAGCTGCCGAGTTATTCCTCGTGGATGATCTAAGATTAGTTTGCTATGTAAATCTTGTGTTTGATCCGTAATGGATAAGTGAAAAGTTGATAATTCTGTAAGTGTGTCTGGGCCAACTTGCTGCATATGAAAATTGTGTCTGCTCAACTTTCCGCCGGTGCTCACTTCTATTAGCTTATAGGTGCTAGTAGATTCCTGCAAGTCAAGAAGACAGGTCATTACTTGAGAAAATGGACGAGGCATGAAAATTTATAAGATTACGAGTACTCTGCCACTCAAAGACTTGCAATAAAATAAAAGAGTACTGGACAGGTAATTAGGAGAAGTGCAGGCCCTGACCAAATCAGTCATGCCACGGGTTATTCCCGCAGCCCACATAATAGGACAGCTTATAAATTTTGACCTTAAGACCCAAGAACATAATCCCAGACTTAAACAAGGCCACAGTAACATCTACATCAAAAGGTTCTTTTTTCAAAGCTTTCAGCGGCTTAGAAGTAATTGAAGCAAAATAAATCAGAAGATCGTTTCCCCGAAAGAGAATCAGGCCTTGGAAAATAACACAGAGCGCTAAGATGCAGCTTCTGCTAACTTCAACCCCCCCCCCCCCCCCCCCCCTTCTCTTCCCCAACCAAACACACACAAACACACAAAAAAAAAAACAGATTGTCTTCTTGCTAAGCATGCGATTGCACCTCTACATCCCAAAAATACCTTGGAATTCAACATCTTATATTTGGATCAATTTCCTTACTGCTGATTCATATAGCTAACATCATTACAACTTCCAACTGAACACAACTCTAAAAAAAAGGAGCAAATTATCATTACGACTTCCAACTGAACACAACTCTAACAAAAAAAGGAGCAAATTATCATACTACAGTACGAAGCTCAGATCTACCTCTTCACAAGTATAATTTCTAAAAATAATCAGATTTGTTTATTCGTTTTTGCTATTAAACAATTTTACAGAAGCATTTCACTTTCGGAGTGGAAATGCAATGTCAAGCATGCAGGGAATTTTGCAATGTGTATGAACAGTTGAACTGTTACAAAGTAGTGCATAACAAAAACTCGAAGGTTACAAACAAGAAACCATAACCTATAAACATGCTAATCAGGTCATTTTGGACAATTGATAACAACTTCTTTATACTTCAGATTTACCACAGCAATAAGCAGCTTAATAAAAAGTCATAACGTCTTGTCACAGTAGAAAAGCACAAGTTTTTCCATGAACAAACATGTTATCTTTAAGTTTATCCTCAAATAGGTCTGCAAGTGCTTATCCTCTCTCAGAGCCTTTTCTAGCAGAACTCTTAATTATAAAGAACTATTGTGTGTGTCCACAACTATGTACATTAATCAGATTCAGCTAGACAACTACAGCAGAACCTCTATAAAAAATGGAGTATTATCATAAGGAGGTTATTCCTAAATACAGGTAACTTTTAAATTGATTATATAGTGTTGGGACCGTAATGTTTTATTATTATAACAAGGTTATTCTTGTATAGAGTATTCTTATAGAGAGGTTCTACTGTACTAGGTGATTCCTAAAAACATATGTAGATGCAGCATTGAGCAAAATTTTACATTAAATCCTAAATATTGAAAAAAAAACCAAGCATATTACCTGCCGGACTGATGTCCACTTGATATGGGCAGCTTGCAGTGATTGATTTTGAATGTAAGAATGGGTAAGTTTCGCTCCATCTCCAACTACAACCTCCATAACTGAATTGGTCCAATAACATTTCTCCCCCTCTCCACCTACATACTCCTCTATTATACCAATCTCCCCTCCCTTTTCCACCAACACCAATAACCTCGGGTTCGAAACAGGCAACTTATTTGACTCCTTATCTTCCCCTTTATCCGAAAAATACCTCAAATGCAATGGAATTTCAACAACACATCCTTCTGGCACATAAACAACCACCAAATCAGGTGCACCAACACCATTAAGTGACCAAAACAAGTCCCCATCATTACTAGACACAAAATCAAGAACCCTTTTCTTAATCACCTCAGAATCAAGATTCGACAAGCTACCAACAAAAACACCATCAGGCAAACCAGACACATTAGATACAGAATCTACAATGTACCCATCAACAATAACAAGATTTGGGAACTGGGTTTCTTCAGAATCATCAAAAAGATTCAAACTTGGAGCTAAAGGTGGGGTTGAAATGGGGATAATTTGAGATTTCTTGATAAAAGAAGTGTCTGTAAATCGAAAAGGCTCATCTTTTCTTGAAGGCCAGTGAGTTGAGAGTAAAGATTCAGAAGAAAAGTCTCTTAATTTTTGAAGATGTGGTGGTGAAGAAGAGTGAGAGTCTTCTAGGGTTTCAGCAATTTGGAGGACAAAAGGGTCAGAAAGAGTGGCAAAGACTTTAGCTTTTGTGAAATTGGGTTTAATTTTGGTTGTGGGCAGTTTGAATTTTGAAGAAAATACAAGTGAATTGGATTCACATGATGGGGTTATGTGGAAAATTGGAGTGAAGGTTGAGACAGCCATTGATTATTTCTGCTCCTTTTGTGCTGTACTAGATATATGTGAAGGTAGTCTAGAGACTCTAGACCGTTTTGATTTCCCAGCAAATTTTCGGTTCGTTTGGTTATGTTTTATCGGAAGATAATCATAGCACTGTAGTGATGTTTTTGGTCGTGTTTTTGCAGCTATGATTGGGTCTAGCGTTTCTTTATTTGTGGGCTTTGCTTCTTGGATTACAAGTCTCAACCTAAAACTCATTTATGGACTTCAGACCAAAACTTATTTGCAAGTTTCAACCTATCTATCAATCTTCTACTTATTTTCTTCATGTTAGTTGGGGTTGAATTAATTTTTTTATTGAATTTCAATTGAAAATCCAGATTTTAATAAAAGTTCTACACTATAATTTTTAGTTTATCCCAAATTTAAGCCTAGTTTAGTTACCCAATTCCGTCCCCGAGTATAGTAATGTTATTGTTTTGATGATCACGTAATCCGGTATCCAAATTTAATCTTAAATTAATTAATTAATTAAAATTATGTGAGTACTGAGTAGCACCTTACTATTAAATTATAAAACTTACATGTACCAACCTGATTAGCCTCTGTAATAGATGATGAGGCGTATAATTAAATAGATTATAAACAAATGTCCCACATAAAACTGTAACTAAGGTAGCCAATAAAGACTTGGGGGGGCAACGAAAACACACGCGAAGACCAACTCAATAATAATCAGCTAGTACGGTGGCGAATGAAGCAATAAGCATTGTCTTACAAAAGTAAAACATCAACTAAACATTTGTTTACATAATTTCAACATGAATGCACTCCGGTGACACCAATCCCAATGTCCCTTACTCATGACTTGCGACTTCTTCTCTCTTCGATTACTTATGCCTCAATTAAACGATTACAGAGTCAATCTGGTTTTAAAATCTTGATTTTATAAAAAATTAGTAGATTGTGTTGATAATTTCATAATTTTATTCTAACTAGTATTTATGCACGCTACGCATGGGCTTTTTAATTTTTTAAATGTCCCAAAACAATAAACTAAGGTTTATTATTATCCAATTATTAGCCATAAGAAATTCTTAATCTTTTTTTTTTCTTTTTCTTTTTTTCAAAATTAGAATTGAAATACAAAAATATCAACCATTGTTTATTTTAATCTTCGGATATATAATTCATTTTTCTCATTCACATTTATTTTTGAAGGTGTCATTTATAAGTAGTAAAATGTATGTCTTCAATGAAAATGAATTTCTTCTCCACATTAGAGAATAAAATAAAACAAAAAAAAAGAGTTGTGCTTCAAATTTTTGTATTAAATGTTCCTCGGTATCGCCTTGCGGCGATACATCGATTTTTTTAATATAAACATATTAAAATTTAATTTTTTGTTAAATGGAGGATATTAAGAAAAATATTAATTATTTATAATAAATATATTTGTATTAAATTACAACGCTTTTTTTTACTGGACATAACACTTTGATTCATCCAAAATATATTATATTATTTTACATATAACAAACGTAAAAGGATAATATCAAAATATTCTTAAAAATTGAGAGTTTCATATTTATTAATGATAATTTTGAATATAATACTTACAGAGAACTCATGGAGTCGTGATCTTTATTCTCATACTTATCACAAACTAAAAAATTTAAATTTTGAATCACCACAATAACATATTAATATTACCTATTTCAAAAATTAACAAAGAACTTTAATATTGAATCATATAAATTTGAATAAATCTAAATAAAATATATGTGTTTTGAACAGGATAAACGCAATACGAAATAATTTATCCAAAACTATATACTTATATGTTTTACCCATAAATTCTGTCATCACGGTATAATACCATAAAAAATTATTAAACTTTAAAATAAATAAATGAGAATCGTGAGATTTTAGAACTCCATCAACAACGTATCAAATATAAAAATCAACATTTTAATCTATTATAATATTTTTATAAAAAATTCAGAGTTTTGATCGTTAAGGAATGATAGTACTACCAAAAAGTAAAAACCAGTGGATCTTA
This sequence comes from Heracleum sosnowskyi, assembly GCA_030848705.1. Taxonomy (NCBI): domain Eukaryota; kingdom Viridiplantae; phylum Streptophyta; class Magnoliopsida; order Apiales; family Apiaceae; genus Heracleum; species Heracleum sosnowskyi. The sequence continues at coordinate 94,703,909 of CM061241.1, forward strand.
AAAAAAATACATGAGAACCTTTGAATATAATGTCAAGTAATATTTTATATTTTAATCGATAAATTATTTTCTCAAAAGTTCAAGGTTCGGAATTCGTCAACAATACATTAAAAAATTATTTTAGAATTATAAATATTAATAAAATTAAAAACTAAAAAACTAAAACAAATATAAGTACTTAAAATATAATTGTGAATTAATATAATAAAAAATATTTGTGCAGTGCACGGGCTATAAGCTAGAATTAAAAATACCAAAAGGGGTATTTTGATAATTTAAATTAAATATGTGAAAACTTTCTAAATCGAATAGAATTCTCAATGTAAAAATTTGTCACGTTTTTCTCTCTTTAGTTTTGGGGTAGTTTTAATTGTAAAAAAATTGTTAAATCATCACTAAATTGAAGATTATTTTATTAGATCTTAAAATCGAATAGATGAAAGATATTTGATCTAATACAATAAAGTGTATTGGGTTGTTAGGAGAACTATGTTCAAATAATAAAAAGAGTATTTTTTTTAATAATTTAAACCAAATATAAATAAATTTCTTAAGTTGAATAGAATTATTAAAAAATGCAATTTAATATAATTATAGATATTAAAATAACAACTGTGTGGTCCATGGGTCATAAGCTGTAATTAGAAACACACGTCCGAAGCCAGGTAAATCACAACATAAACACACGCCCCAAGCTTTAATCATTTTCTCTTCTTTTTTGGACACCAATCCACCAATCTATAAGACACTACTGGCCAGTTTGAGATGATATTTTAATAGCATACCATCAAGAGATTATTTAATAATTTGCTCAGAACATCTTAATGAGATACTTTAAACAAAGTAGTGACTCCAAAATGTTAAATAGTTGGTTCAATTGTGCCTTTACAATCTTAGGCGCAAAGTCAATTTTGTGAGCAATGCAAAATCCAAAGACATGACTGGGTAAGCAGTACACTTCTCTGCAACTCAGAAAATTACATGACTGTGGTTAACTGGAAATATTAATCCTTGAACAATACCTTTTGTAACGTAATGACTTGTGATATGTTGATTTGTTTGAGCATACTATTCAATACATGTAGGGTGGATATATATTAGGAAGATTATGAAATAGGCAATAGTGAAACCCCTGGAGCTAATTTTGTATTGAGATCAAATTATCCTCCCATTTCTTCGCATAATATACATATTCCCTGTCTGATTGAACCTCACCTGCACACCGGAATTACTGGCGTTTGAAGGATCATAAGTCCCACTGACATAGTAGCCATCTTATGCAATAAGTTAATCCGTAGCTGAAACCTTCCACTGGAAAAGTTTGACTCACTATGCTTTGAGTAAAGCAAACTGCCATTGTCCATAATCTGTGTAGTCGAAAGGGTATCACTTGGATTGCTGAAACTATCCCGTACCTTTGTTGAATCACTACCGAGAATTATCAAATTTTCTGTATCATTAAGAACAACATTAGAAGTTGTTCCATAAAATGAGTCTGACCATCATAAGTCTTTCCTTGAGAATCGCTGAGGACTAATCGGTGATTGGCAGAGAGCTGCACTTTAGATCCAGCAGGGACAATAGTACCCCGTTCTGGCATCATTAACAAACCACACCATGGTTTTGTCAGGTATTCTATCATACCAGATGGACAACAAAAACTGATATTTGCTTGAACTTTCTGAAACCCGAATGCAAAATCACCAGAAGGTGAATAGTATAAATGTGAGTGATGAACCTACAGATATGGTGCCACTATCTGAGCAAATGCTGTATACAGTAGCATTTTAAAGAACTCCCCATCAAACCAAAGAAATCATAAAGTAACATTTTAAGTGCATCAAGAAAAGAAATTTCAGTTACAAATTCGCTGTGAACTAATCAAAATTTAGATTCGAAATACAAAAAGTTACAAAAAAATATAGATAATAATTAGTTTGAAAAGTCAAAACTCACCTTGATAACCTCGCGAGATTAATACGAAGATGTATGTTATTTTTTGCTTAAAATATATAGACCTGCAAAATTATATTTCATTAATACATGGTAAAGGAAATGAGCTAACTTAATTAAAAAAGTAATGCACATAATGTCATTTAAGATCACAAATATATGTTAAGTAATTCATCAATGGTGCATTGTATCAAACACCTTGTAAACAACAATTAAAAACACATGTCAAAGAAACAAAAGCAAACAAATAATACCTTAAGGTCTCACCATATGAAACATTATGCAATAGATATGAATAACCTTATCTTTCTTGCAACCCATAAGAACATCAATCTGAAACAATCAAAAAAATATATCATTAGTGGCTACAAAAGTTCAAAAATTTCTGGTTAAGTACAAAACAGATAACAAAAAGTAAATTATAAACATAAACATGAATGATAATGATACTGAAGATTTCACAATAAAAGCTTGTTCTAGAGAGAACATAGTGGAAAAAGAAATTAAAGAACAATAGTATCAAAATACATACCAAAATCAGAACGAAAGAAATTATATACTGAAGTCGCAAATTATGATAGTTTGCCTATAAAAACAGAAGAAATAAAAAAGATACACACATAATCAGTAAGCAAAACTCAACATTTAGGCATACAAACATTTAAACAATTCAATTCCTCTTTCATTATCTTAGATATAAAGCACAATTTCTTGGCCAAAAAAAGAAGAAGATATAAACAACAATTTCTTGAACAAAAAAGAAGATATAAACCCCACAGTATAGTATTGAGAAGATGATGAAATTCAAATAGGCGGTTTAAAAACTAACTTAAACCCTTAAACAAAATAATTCAAATTTCAAATTGAAGCTCCGATCTACAATTTGAATTATTGTTGGGAATTGTAAGGAGCAACTGGAGAAAAAACAAATTACTTTACCCATTTAAGAAAGTTTTCAAATTTCTCAAACAGCTTCCAATTTGTATGCATTCCATAAAGGATTTTAACGCCAAAAAGGGAAGGAGACAAAGGAAAGAACAGTAAAGTGAAATGCAGGTATAGGGTTTGAGAATTTGTTTGAATGAGGACCACCAAAGACAGCTGTCAACTAAATAATAGAAAATGTTACCATAATTTGAGAGAGAGTGGCATTTTATGTAGTAATATATGAACTCTTGGGGTAGGGGGTGTAAAATGTCCATAAAAAGAGATTGAGGATTTATAATTTAAAGGATTACTGGAATGTTAGCTTGCGACTATAGTGACCTTATGATATCCGGACAAAACTACAACGGTTGAACAGCAGTACTTTACACTAATTTTAAAGGAGAATATTACGTCGACCTAATTGGCTACCGAATATTGAGAAATGTTATGTTCACAAAATTGGTTACCAATATATGTATAAAATGACATATTTGCTTGAGTTGTACATAACATTAACTAATTTTCCGGTCACTATAATTTATAACTATACTTATTCACTAGTTTAGTTTTATTTTTTTTCTTTTACATTTTAACCTAATTAGTAATGCATTATTATCTTTTTAATATTAATCATATTTAAACATATAAATTAAAATGACAACAATTTCATTAAAATATCTTATTAATCAATATCTCGTTGCTTCACATATGTTAACGGAGGAATTTGGTGATAACCAATTCGGGGAGGGTTGCTGGAATTGTGGTAGTAACCGATGATGATTCGTAACGTAGGTTGTGGGGATTAGGGTTTATGATTTGGTGATGGCTGAAATTGTATGTGAGAATAGGTCGCAATTAAGATAGAATATTGAATTCTCTCTTGTTCGCAAGTTTGCATCGTCCCATACAATGTGCCTACGTACCCTATTTATAGGGATCAAGCCAAACGTAGTTATTGGAGAGGAAGTAACCCATGAGCCGAGTTTCCTTCTTTACAGAGCGAAAAGACCGGGATCACCGCCTTTGATATGTCATTATGAGCTGTCATGATTTCACTATTTCCTTGGAACTTATCGGATAATTTATTGACCCGAATTTATCGGAGCCAACGCTTATCCCGATCCATGGAAAATAAGGAAAGACAGGCTTTTATGAATCTCAAAAGGGCGAGGCTTCTAGCAAGGCGAAGTTTCTCAGCGTTAATAGGTTAATTTTCCATAAATCAATAAAAGTTAAGGAACCTTCATCTTTCAGAAGACGAGGTTCCTATATTTAGGTGGCGAGGTAAGTAAGGTAGTTTATACCTCAGAATAAGCCAAAAGGTCACATTCCTTACTTACACCAGTAATCAATTTTCATCTGTAACCCAGGTTCGTATGAAGGCGAGATTACCCACGTTTTGGGCTAGGCTTCGTATGAGCCTAGGTTAGACCCAATATCTGCATTTCGTTAACTAATGGGCTAGGCTTTGTATGAGCCTAGGTTAGACCCAATATCTGCATTTCGTCAACTAATGGGCTAGGCTTCGTATGAGCCTAGGCTAGACCCAATATCGGCATGTCATCAACTAATGGGCTAGGCTTCGTATGAGCGTAGGCTATACCCAATAGATAGTAAACGGGTATGCTTCCAGAATCCACCATATGATAACGTCATTACTGAAGGCGAGGTTTGTTATTTTTGGCCATAACAACTACCCCTCATTTTCTGTCTTTTCATGTGGACGAGGTTACTTTCGGAGGATGAGGTTCCATACCCTGTAAGTGATCATGCGAAGGGTGATGCCCCACCGGAGGACGAGGTTACACATTTCTTCTATGATAATTGTAGCTATCTCCTTGGTAAATAGTCTGCAGGCGAGGCTTCCCACAATTATGAGAGGCTACTTCCAGAAGGCAAGGTCTTTCTAGGGATGAGAGGCCTTTCTAAGCTGATAACCTAGGCTTCCTATCCTGCAGAATGCTTCATATGAGGCGAGGTTGTCCTTGTATACGTCCCGAGTTATACATTTCTTCCCCGATAGTAACTATCGTCTCCTTACTAGTTAGTTCGTGGACGACGCATCAGGTAGAGGCGACGCTTCCCATGGACGTGGGCTAGACCCAATAGATGTAACCTCTTGAGCTTTCCTTCTTTTTATGTATGATATGGGACTGGCCCTACTAGTCTTCTTCCTTAAATACATTTAACCAAGGTCGATTTCACCATGTAGCCTAGGTTAATGCTAGTGAGTGATGCCATTGATTACGGACGAAGCTGAGAAATGCGGTGGACAAATTTTGCCCATTACAACTACCCCCCAGTTTCTTGCAACAAGTATTTGTAAAAGAAAGTAAGTCTTGATATCCAGAAAAAATCCCAAAGGCGAGCCTTACCCTTGGTGTCACTCCATGTTATTGATGTACTTTCTTCTTGACCCGAGATAAAGATTTCAACGAGAGTTCCAGTTGATATTTAAGCTTTTTCTAGCGGTTCCTTTAACAAATTTCCAAAGTAAACATCCTTCATGCCTTCTTCGGTAGGTGGCATAACCTTCTCAGGCAGGCGAGGTCTCCGGTAGAGTTGATAAGTCTTTTGATATGAATCATCTCCAAGAAAGTAAATGGAGGTCGACGTCTATCTGAACATGTTCTTGAGTTACTCGACATATGCGTCGTATGCTTATTCTTCTCATTTTATTCAAAGTAATTCTGAAACTTTTCGATGTTGAGGTAGGTATATGCGAGGTCCCCTAATAAGATATCTTCATGTGCTAATAGTCTTCATGACCTTGACCTTCGTTGGAAGACGTCGACGCCGTTGAAGTAAGAGGTGTCATTGAGATGCGAGACCCTTGATATCTTAATTCTTCCATTAATAATATTTCTGTGTGTATCTTAATCCTGTAGGTGAGATGCCTCCTGGTAAGATCCTAGGTAGGGGGAGAAGATACAAAGAGAAGGAGAGGACTTTTGTAGAGTGTGAGGTTTCACTAGTAGTGTAGGCTGCTGATAAGTAGGAGATGTCTTTAGTTGATAAATAGGCACAAGACATCATCTTCAATATCTCACTGTAGTCTTCAATTAACAATTCTAACATATATTCTGAACTAGGCCTTAAGAGGGCGAGGCCGCTTCAGTAAAAAGCAAAGACGTTGGTTGACAAATAGGCATAAACACATCTTCTGAATTTTTCAAATTGAAGTCTGCACACTATCTTCAAAATCTATTCTCCTTCAAAAACTTTGATAGTCAGGAGAGGTTGGTGATCATTTGGATTGTAGTCACATTTTCTTGATCTTCTGAAAAAATGATAGGCCTATCTCTCTCTAAAAAAGCTTGGTAGTTAGTATCCCTTCAATTTTCTTCTGATGTAGGATCATTATTGATGGCCTATGCTGAAAGATCACCCTAGATGGGTCTTCCAAGAAAAACCAACCCGAAGGGCCTTCAAAGACAATCACCCCTTAGGGCCTTATTACTACAAATATTTTCTTCGTAAGCGTCGTCCTCCCGGAAGACGTCACCTACCTTTAAAAAACTTCTTCTTTCAGTTGTAGAAACGACGCCTCCAGATAAAGTGAGGCCTGTTGGGGGTATAATAACCACCCCCCAATTCCTTGCAATAATTGTTTATAAAAGGAACTAGAGTTAATGATTCTGAAATCTTCACCTGCATAGAAAGCCTCACCTAGTTTGAAGCATATATTCTGATATAGATTTCCCTGTTTTTTAGACTCGTTATCAAGAGGTCTTCTTGTTTCGGCCCATCAGAGGGAGATGCCTCTGTCTAAAGAGAGGCTGATATTTATCATTACCCTTGGTTCTTTTGTTGCAAGCCATTATTCAGATGATGACAAGAGGCTATTTATGAAGAGAGATAACACTGATGCCGAGTTTTCTTTCAAGATGGGTCTGGGCGAGGCTTTCTACCATGGTCTCAACATCCTTTCTGAGAAGAATACCATCATTCATGATCAAGAAAAGACTGTGAAGAAATGGAAAGTCGAGGCTTCTTCGCTCAAAGCTCAGTTATCAGATACCCAGAAAAGGCTTGATGAAGAATCCAAGGCAAAGCAAGGCGAGCTTGAGAATCTTCAGGGCGAGTTTAATAAACTTTCTACAGATTCCAAAGCCAGGGGCGAGGCTCTGAAGATGGACAATGAGAGGCTGCAGAAAGAATTGAACGAGCTTAAAGGAGGCATGGAAAAGGAGTTGAGTGATGCTTATAGCCTTGGCTTCCTTGGTTATCTTCAAAACTTCTTTGCAGCTGATCCTGACTACGACTGGTCAAAGCATTTCGCCCCCTCAACTTCTGAATACATGGTTACCTTCAAAACTAACAATGCCCAAGCTATTGAGGAGGCAAAGGAAGAGCTTCACAATAAGATTGCCTCCGAGATTGAAGCCAAGGTTACAGAAGAGGCGAGGAAAGATCCCGAAGTTGAAGATAATCAGGTTGACGAGAACATCCAGAATGTATCTCCTTCTGAAAGCACGGTTACTTGACTATATGAACTTTCAATAATTACAAAAACTTTTGGAGCATGAGCTCGCCATTGATAACTTCACAAAATGTATTTTTAACATTTTTCTGCTTAACTTATTGGAGATGCGCGCCCTCCCTTTAATGGCATCGCACTTGTAACATTTACTTTTTATCTATTGTTTCTCATCGCTTGAAATCCATATCAAATAAGGATATATAACCTCGCCCACTTATACTCTATACAAAAGCAGAGTTTTAAGAAAAAAGAGGGTAACCTCGCCCACCTATACACTCTATGCAAAAGCAGAGTTTTAAGAAAAAGGAGGGTAACCTCGCCCACCTATGTACTCGATGCCAAAGCAGAGTTTTAGGGGGGGAAAAGGGTAACCTCGCCCACATATGTACTTGATGCCAAAGCAGAGTTTTAGGGGGAAAGAGGGTAACATCGCCCACCTATGTACTCGATGCCAAAGCAGAGTTTTAGGGGGAAAGAGGGTAACCTCGCCCACCTATGTACTCGATGCCAAAGCAGAGTTTTAGGGGTAAAGAGGGTAACCTCGCCCACCTATGTACTCGATGCCAAAGCAGAGTTTTAGGGGGAAAGAGGGTAACCTCGCCCACCTATGTACTCGATGCCAAAGCAGAGTTTTAGGGGGAAAGAGGGTAACCTCGCCCACCTATGTACTCGATGCCAAAGTAGAGTTTTAAGGGGGAAAGAGGGTAACCTCGCCCACCTATGTACTCGATGCCAAATCAGAGTTTTAGGGGGAAAGAGGGTAACCTCGCCCACCTATGTACTCGATGCCAAAGCAGAGTTTTAGGGGGGAAAGAGGGTAACCTCGCCCACCTATGTACTCGATGCCAAAGCAGAGTTTTAGGGGGAAAGAGTCTCTTCTTGGTGAGCTTTCCGGAAGTACGAATAATCACCCCGGAAGTACGGGTTTACCAAGGTTTTGTAAGATGTATCAAGTAGGTTTCGTCAAGAATCACAAACCAAGCAAACAAAATTCTGTGAAGGACAAATGCATGTTTTATTCATAAATATAAGATAAGTTCTGTCAAAGGAGAAGTACATGCACTACCCCCCTAGACTTTATTGCCAATTAATTAAGATAAAGTCTACATAATATAATTAGAATAACGTATGCTACAGATATAACCACAAATCTAAGAATGTGCAATGCTACGAATGAATATATGATGCAAATAAGTATAAATAAATACAAGATCAGATGGAACCTGGATGGAGTATCTCAAACATAGGCGTCTCACTCAGAGGCAGATGCCGAAGTTGCTGTTGATCTCCCAGCGGGCGACGCTGGTTGCCGACACCAAACCGAGGCTTCTTTCTGATGGGTAGATGGCGTTCTTCGATCTTCAACCAATCCTTCCAATTTTGACAATGTTCCCTTAACTTCTCCCTCTTAACCGTCTCCACACAAATAGCCATGTTCAGTCCTTGTGGCTGAGGTATAGGTCCATGTTGCAGAGGCGTAGGCTCCAGCTGCTGAAGTGTAGGTCCCCACTTCTGTGGAGTAGGTTCCCGTTGCTGAGGCATAGGCTCCCACTGCGGGTATCCTCCATCTCTAGGGGAGGACCTGGTTATCTCTCAGATCCCAAGTGTCTCTCAGATTTGGTTGTCTTGGTGGTGATGGAGGTAGATCCATGTGGGAACCACAACCTCGTCTACGTGATTACCTTCATCAACTAGTTCTTTGGTATGTTACCGACATCCTTCCTCCAGAGATGTCAAAAACCCCTCCTTCTAGCGCCAATTGTTAACGGAGGAATTTGGTGATAACCAATTCGGGGAGGGTTGCTGGAATTGTGGTAGTAACCGATGATGATTCGTAACGTAGGTTGTGGGGATTAGGGTTTATGATTTGGGGATGGCTGAAATTGTATGTAAGAATAGGTCGCAATTAAGATAGAATATTGAATTCTCTCTTGTTCGCAAGTTTGCATCGTCCCATACAATGTGCCTATGTACCCTATTTATAGGGATCAAGCCAAACGTAGTTCTTGGAGAGCAAGTAACCCATGAGCCGAGTTTCCTTCTTTACAGAGCGAAAAGACCGGGATCACCGCCTTTGATATGTCATTATGAGCTGTCATGATTTCACTATTTCCTTGGAACTTATCGGATAATTTATTGACCCGAATTTATCGGAGCCAACGCTTATCCTGATCCATGGAAAATAAGGAAAGACATGCTTTTATGAATCTCAAAAGGGCGAGGCTTCTAGCAAGGCGAAGCTTCTCAGCGTTAATAGGTTAATTTTCCATAAATCAATAAAAGTTAAGGAACCTTCATCTTTCAGAAGACGAGGTTCCTATATTTAGGTGGCGAGGTAAGTAAGGTAGTTTATACCTCAGAATAAGCCAAAAGGTCACATTCCTTACTTACACCAGTAATCAATTTTCATCTGTAACCCAGGTTCGTATGAAGGCGAGATTACCCACGTTTTGGGCTAGGCTTCGTATGAGCCTAGGTTAGACCCAATATCTGCATTTCGTTAAATAATGGGCTAGGCTTTGTATGAGCCTAGGTTAGACCCAATATCTGCATTTCGTCAACTAATGGGCTAGGCTTCGTATGAGCCTAGGTTAGACCCAATATCGGCATGTCGTCAACTAATGGGCTAGGCTTCGTATGACCGTAGGCTATACCCAATAGATAGTAAACTGGTATGCTTCCAGAATCCACCATATGATAACGTCATTACTGAAGGCGAGGTTTGTTATTTTTGGCCATAACAACTACCCCTCATTTTCTGTCTTTTCATGTGGACGAGGTTACTTTCGGAGGATGAGGTTCCATACCCTATAAGTGATCATGCGAAGGGTGATGCCCCACCGGAGGACGAGGTTACACATTTCTTCTATGATAATTGTAGCTATCTCCTTGGTAAATAGTCTGCAGGCGAGGCTTCCCACAATTATGAGAGGCTACTTCCAGAAGGCAAGGTCTTTCTAGGGATGAGAGGCCTTTCTAAGCTGATAACCTAGGCTTCCTATCCTGCAGAATGCTTCACATGAGGCGAGGTTGTCCTTGTATACGTCCCGAGTTATACATTTCTTCCCCGATAGTAATTGTCGTCTCCTTACTAGTTAGTTCGTGGACGACGCATCAGGTAGAGGCGACGCTTCCCATGGGCGTGGGCTAGGCCCAATAGATGTACCCTCTTGAGATTTCCTTCTTTATATGTATGATATGGGACTGGCCCTACTAGTCTTCTTCCTTAAATACATTTAACCAAGGTCGATTTCACCATGTAGCCTAGGTTAATGCTAGTGAGTGACGCCATTGATTACGGACGAAGCTGAGAAATGCGGTGGACAAATTTTGCCCATTACAACATATGTTATAAACTTCATTTAGGGGTCGTTTGGTTCAGGTAATTCTGATATCAGGTATGAGTTTCGTTCATTCCAAACCCATACCAGTTTTTTGGTTGAGCATTTTTAAATTTTGATACCCATACCTGAAACCCTTCTGGAATCAAATTTGATACCTTAGGGGGAGGTGGGTTTGAGGGAGGGGTATGAGTTATCAAATTCAATTTTTTTTTAATTTCATTTTTATAATGAAGTTAAATACATACTCAATACACATATTTTAAACATGATATTGTTTAATCTTGAATAGATTATACTTAGGTTTTGAAAAAATTGATTTTTTTTTTTTTTAATTTCATACTAATAAATAATATCTTATAAAAATATTATGTAATTATTTAGTTGGTTAATTTAAAATTTACAAATCACGTATTTTTTATATCACTGTATAATGTACACTTACATATTATAGAAAAATGAGTTATTAATTATATTTTAAATTAAAAAGATTCATCCAAATACTGAACCAAACACATACCGTCTTTTGAACCAAACGACCCCTTAATTAGGGCTGAGTATTCGGTTAAAACCGAACCGAACCGAACTTTTTTTCGGTTAACCGAAACCGAAATTATGGAAAAATTCCTACCGAAAACCGAACCGAACTATTTTCGGTTTTAAAACCGAACCGAAATTAAGATTTCGGTTTTTACCGAAAACCGAAGTTAATAACCGAAAATTGATAAAAGTTGCTAGAAATTAGAATTACATAAAAAGCATACTGAAATGATGAAATTCTGAGTTCACCACACATATTACGGTTACAAATTCAAAACATTCAGCATTCAATTTTAAGCTACTTGATAAGTTTACATTGAAAAACAAGAAGGAAACTTGAAATGTGGCCACTGGTTTGAGTTTTCAGAATATCAATTACTTAAAATTAACTTGCTGCTGCTGAGTGCACTGCTGCCTGGAATCCAGCTTGGCTCCATTTAACTTCACTCCATTTATGTATTATAAATAATATAAATGTTTTAAAAATTATAGTAAATTCGGTTATTTATTCGGTTTTTCGGTTAACCGCGGTTAAAAACCGAAAAACCGAAAAACCGAATTGTAGAAATTTCCCTACCGAAAACCGAACCGAAATATGCATATTGGTTAACCGAACCGAAATTATTTCGGTTATTCGGTTCGGTTTTCGGTTAACCGAACCGAATGCACACCCCTACCCTTAATATTACATTCAGGTAAAAGTCAATTTTTTCTCAAGTTTTGAAATATATTTTTCTCAAATGCCATCACTTGTTAATAGAAAAGAACTCCACGATTAAAATACAATGTTTTACTAAATAATATATTGTAATATTTAAATTAGGTATTAAAAATTTAAAAATTCAAAATAAAATTTAAAAAATTGAAAATGATCACAAATTAAATTTGGTGAGAATTATATAAATTTTATTTAGTTTGTACTTTAAATTGTAGATATAAGCATTATACAATTTTTTTATTATGACAAGTACTTAAATAATTTTAGTTGATAATAATTTTTTTACTTATCAAGTCGTGCATTTTTGACCTTGTAACTTAACAACTAATTTTTCGTAAATTGATTAATTAATTGGGTGAATTTTTTGTGCATATAGGGGCCTAGTATTATTATTAAAAATCAAATTAATAAAAAAATATCAATTAATCTCTTAATGTGCCCATGGCACACTTTAGATAAATCCCATAATACTCTCTCCGTTTCAAAATATTAGTTATGTTTTGACTTTGAATGGTCAAATTGACCAAACTTTGACAATAAATTATGATTTATTTATTTATAATTTGTAAAACTTGAAAATGCATTTGAAAGAAAACTGTATATACCTTCCAATGATATGAGTTTCTTAGTTTTACTAATTAATTTTTTTACGTAAATTTTAGTCAAAATTCAGTCAATTTGATCGTCAAAACAGGACAACCATTTTGAAACAGAAAATATTAAATTTTGCTATAAATGCACAATTAATTTTAATTAAGCTCAATGTCTAGCGTCAAATGACCAAGAGTACTTAAGTGCTGTCAAAATGATATATTTGGTGAAGTTTGACGGAATTTTGAGTTAAAATGATTTGCAGCAAAATGTGTTTAATTAGTATATGTGAACATAAATTATTATGCAGTAGACGAAGTTTGATCGGCTTCATATATATAGGATGCTCTTCCACAGCCATCGTGGGATATCAACCACCTCCCGTAATGAAACATAGCGACAGGTAGTTAACATCCATCGATGATTGGGGACCAAAACCCATATATATATATATATATATATATATATATATATATGGTTAATAAATTTGCACAACCACCATCCTCGATGTTTTATTGAGGATCAATGTTTTATTGAGGATAGTGTAAACATCCTCAATAATTTACTGAGGAAGGATACCCCATAAAACATTACAGGCACGCAATAAAATAATGTGGATCGATTGAAAAGACATATTTGTCCTTTGTTAACGGAGGAATTTGGTGATAACAAATTTCGGGGATTGCTGAAATAATGAATTATAACAAATTAGATGTGTCGGATCCTATTCCAAGATGTCTGCTGTTAGGTCCAAAGTATCGTAGAAGGGGGGGGGGGGGGGTTGAATACGATACTCACAAATAATTTTATTTCGTTCGCGGATAATTCATTCAGTTCTATAACGAAATCAAACACACCAAACCAAACCAAGTTTCGGGGAATATATCTTTTTATAAATATAAACCTCGAGGGGTGCTACAATTTCTAATCCGTAGATTAGCTTCAATGAGTTCTAAGTTATTCACAATCAATACAATGATAGAGTTTAAGCAGAATTAATTTCTCTTGGTATTTTCTCTCTGGCTCAATCTCTCTTTTCGTAATTGCTTCAGTGTGAAATAACTTCGACTGAAGAAGACACACTTCCTCTGTTGTAATTGTAGTCTTAGTTTTAGAAAACTATCGAACCTTAATTGTTAAAACAATCTTGGCCGTCCAATTCTCATCAACATGTCCAACAAAACAAACTTTTCACCTGCTCCCATATTTGAAAACTATCGAATGAATAAATGAATTTACCATTCGATAGTTTTTAAATAAAAACTATCGAAAAGTAAATTCCTTTACTTTAGTTTTCAAATGGTTTTCTTAAATCCCATTCGATAGTTTTCTAAATAGAAAAACTATCGAATCCTTTTCTTGTCCTTGATCTTTTAGAAAAGCTTCTGAGCTTTAGGGTGTTTCAGTTTTAGACTGTATCAATTTCTTCTGAGACGATAAAACACCTTGATCTTTTAAGTGCCGTCACCTAGTGCAACTGGTCTGGTTCACAGATGAATAATCACTTGATCAATTCTCCTTTTATGTCTTCAATTCAATGCTTCTGATAAGTCCTTTGTCGTTCTGGTTGCTTCGTTTAAATCACTGGAATCCCGTGGTACTTAACCCTAAATCATTCACATACTTCTGTCGTCTTGAAAGCCTTGATTCTTTTGTTGTCACTGAGGCTTGAACATTTTCATGAACTTCTTTCCGTGACATGTTTACGGACTTCAAGAATACATAACGTATTTTGATTTTTTGAGTTTACCTTTTCTTCTTTGATTCTGGATTCCTGTGCTTCTGTTAATATTATTGTCGGTCTTGTCCTTTGTTGAGTCGTAGTTATCTCTTTTATATCTTATGTTACATTATGCTTTACAATCTCCCCCTATTTGATTGGATAGAGTTCGACAAGCAAATACTTCGAGGATAACTCAACTAACTAAGGAAACATGAAACTACTTAAAGTAAGACAGCGTAATAATATTAAATGCATTCTGGATCAGATATATATACATTTCCAGATTTCATAAATCAAAAAACAATAAAACTTTATACAATGAAGTTGCTCCTCTAGTCTGAGCTGATAGTTCTTTTGTTCTTTGCTTCAATCTTCAGTCCATTCCAATCTCACCTTCTTCAATCATTGGATCGGAGTTAACAGCTTGATAATCAATCACTGATAGATAGTGCAGTGGTTCTCCAGGTTTAAGGATTGCTCCTTGGATGTGTCTTCCAATATATTCAACCTCTTGACCCACTCCAACCCATAACCATGCAATGTTAACATCTTCCTTGTTTAGCTTTGGCATGTTTGGTAATCTGGTATGCACTTCCAATCCTCTTTCCACTCTTTTCCTATAGTAAGGAACATTCTCCATTAGAAATCTTCTAAGAGTGTCTGTTGCTTTGTCCTTCTCCGTTGATGAGAATCCAGTGGATCTAAGATACTTCTCAACTGATATTAGATAGTTGCTTGGATAGTCTCTCAGTTTGTCCTCAGCCAAATAGCAGATTCTGAACAAGTCATTCGTCATGAATCTAACCATTGGAGGATCTTCAGTAATCTCTGGACCGACTTTCATCAAGATTTCCTTAACATGCTCACGGAGCAGTTCATTTAGTCTTGTAGTTCTTTGGATCTTGATGAGTATCACCTGCAGTTCTGTGTATGTTCTCTGTTCTAAAAACTTAGTGGAAATCACAAATGTACCTTTCTCAAGAAAATTGATCAGGATGTTCCAGGCTCCATTTGCTTTAACCCCAACTTTCAGAAAGATCACAGTATTCCTCAGTGCAGTGAAGTAAACATGATCATCAGGATTTGCACTTCTTATGTTCTGAATTATGACTTCCACCTCTGCATTGTCGTTGACTTCTAATCCGTCTTCAACTCCACAAAAGGTTTTATAAGCCATCTCCCATTCACTTCCATGCTTGCTTGCCAAATCCATCATCTTTTTCTTCCTTACTTCAGCTTGCACCTTGGATCTTTTTAGCTTCTCAATCCTTAGAACTGCTTGGTGTCTTTCTTTCTCAGCATGTCTGGCATCTATTGCAGCTCTTTGAGCTCTCATTGCTTCCAAGGCAGCTTCTTCTTCTTGTGACAGAGGATTTGCTTCTTCTTCCATAATATCCTCCCAGATTGGATGTTCAACGGGCTCTGGATAATATGGCTCATGCTCCTCCTGAATTGGTTGCTCTTGCATGACCTCAAATACCTCTTCACTCTTCTCTTCTTCTTGTACAAGTTCTTTTATCCAGTACTGTCTTATCGGAATAGCTTCAACCGTTTCCCAAACTCCCCATCCATCCCTACTTTTCTCCCCATCTCCAATTTTCTCCCCCTTAGTTGAGGAATCCTCGATAAAAGCATCATCAGCATAAAAGGCAGCAGAAAGATCAGGTTGTTGTTGTGAAGGTCCGGGTTGTCCAGTTTGTTGGTTTTTCAGCATAGTCCAGATTGACTGTACTCAGTCACTTTGATTTTCCATGAAATCCAATAGATCCTTATTCATCTGTTGCATAGAAGCCAGCTTCAGGTCAATGTCATCCAATCTGGAGTTGGTAGTCTTCTCAATCTTGTCCAGTCTCTGGTTCAGCTTAGACTCCACTCTAGAAAGGGTGTTCATTGCATCTTTTACCCTAGCTTGACCATCCCGGATAACCAGAACGTCTTTTTTCAAAGCTTCTTGTCCGTGTGACAAAGCATCTACTTCATTCATGAATCCATCTTTAAGTTCTTTGACGTCCGTCCTCAACTCGATCAGTTCCTCCAATGCTTCCTTCTTTATGGAGTCCACTGTCTGCTTCGTACCTGTTATAGTGCCAGATGCACTGCCAATGACCCTGAATGTTCTTCTGGAATCAGCTGCAGCCAAGTCAACCTTCTCTTGAATAGTCTTTAAAGAAGTATTGGCTTGACTAGAGGAGATCCCTTGGTCAAAGGAAGGTCGCAGTGGAACCTTAAATAGTGGATTTCCTTCTTTGTCACGAACTGTCATCTCCTTGAGGGTAGATTGAACTTGTAATTCTCTTTCTGTTGGTAACAGCAAATCATCAATATTTGGAAGGGTTAGGGTGTCACTCCTCACATTTGGCTCTGGGTGTACACTCAACGTTTCTGTTAGTGTTTCACTTATTTTTCCTTTCCCACTCAGGCCAGGTGTAAGTGTTTTTGTTTCACTCAATCCCTTTTTGCTCAATGTACCTGGAGAAGAAAACACTGTAGCCGTCCTTAAGGAGGTCACCGGTGGTGCAATGGGGCTTCGCAAGTCCCCGTTCTTGGATAAACCAAGTTGCTGATCATCCGTAGATGATATATCCTTTGAAGGATCTAGAGTTTGAATCTCTAGGGGGTTAGAAACAGGCTCTATTAACAGCAGAGATCCCGAATCTTCTCCAATAGTCTGTGAAGACTATACCTCAGTTGACTCATCAATAGTAATTGATTCATTGTCACCGAGTTGCCGATCTGCACCTACGTCAGACCCTTTACCCGCAGGATCCAGATATGTTCCATCTGGGGAGGTAGACAATGACCCTTTAGATTGTGCATTTAGGTCAAAGCCTTCTCTCGACGTCTGTGAAGACCTTTGGTTCTTAGAATCTTCAACCAGTGAACCTGACCGTAATATGGTCGGAACACCAGTTGCTTCCGTCAATTCTTCCTTACTTGATTGAGCTATTGGTTCATATATTACTTTCGTTAGCGTAGCCCAATCAGCATCAGAAAAATCAATAAAGGGCGCTTTGGAAGTTTGAAATAAAGTATCAACAGTTGCCTCAGTTTCTATTCTTCTCCTTTTAGAGGTAGGCAGAGCTGCTGTTGAAGGGTGTATCTCCTTATGTGGTGCTGCTAAGGCACTATCTCCCTCTACACTCACGAATGTCTGAATATTGGGTATAGGAGGGGAAGGAGGTTCGTTTATTGTTTCATTTGGCTCTTCCAAAGGCTCTTCGACCGTGGTTAGAGGTTGTGGGTTTGCAACCTCCTGGTCAGGAATGGCCACTGAGGGCTCTGGATCAACATTCATTGGTTCAGGTGCCATTTCAGGTTGAAGTGGAGGAATATTACCTTCAATTACCTGTTCCCCTGGGGGCAGAAGTGGTAGGGGCACCGTTCTTAGATAGTCTGTGAGAACAGTGGGTACCCCTGGAAGATAGTTGTTCTTCCTTATGAGAGTGGTTATTGCATTGCTCTTCATTCTCATGCACTCCTGGTTGGCTTCACCTTCAAATATCTCCCATTCATCATCTGTTAAGATATCATTTCGAATTAGTTGTAGGAACCTAGGATAGAAGCAAATCACATCATCAGTTATGCATGTTCTTTCATCCAGTGGTCCCATGCACAGAATGACTTGATCGATCAGTAGCCTTCCTATGTTAATATGCCTATTGTTCGCAATGGCAATCCCTATCTTTTGAAGGAATAAGGGAATACCATGCAGATTTGTTAGCTTGGCAGTAAAAACATGGATTAGGGTATGAAAGAAAAAATTCCATGGCTTTGTCAAATAATGCTTAAGGAACTCTCCCACAAAGAAGTTAGGTTGTTGACTTCTTATGAGAGTGAAGAAAGCATGTATCTCCTCAGTCGTGGGATCCGGAACAAGGGTTTCTGTAGGAAAATGTAGGATTCTATTGAAATCATGTTCCATCACCCTTATTGTTCTGCCCCCTGGCACAACAAAACTGAAAGACCTTACGTTATTCTCAGTTGTATCCGTGGCGGTTGTGTACAACGCAGTCAATTGATCAATACAAAGGACCACGGGAGTACTCAAAGAATATGCCACTAATGAACGTGTGTTCAGAAACTCTGCCCATGCACGAAACTGTAAGTTCGTTATGGATTGCAAGTTCTGAAACGAGACATGATTAGTGTTGGTAATAATAAATTCTCCAGCCATATTAAATTTCCAGAAAATTTAAATAAACCAAAACTAAATTTCCACTTTAAATTTAATTAATTATTACTAATTAACTAAACCTTTGACAAAAACACCCTTTTTATCACTTAACAATTTCGAACAAACAAAAACTCCCAACTTAAGAACCCTATATTTTTTTTTAACTCAAGAAAAGTAGTTTTAATTAAATTACACTTCTAAAGAGATGAAATTCAACTAAAATTCACTATCCAAGAACAGTATTCTGTTAAGGTTCGAAATGAAATGGCTTTCGATAGAATTCTTCAACCACAACCAAGATTTGAAAACACAGTACAGAGGTTTCACTGTTGAAAATGAAATTACTGTTAAAACTGGAGTTACTGTGTGTAAATCTCTGTTGAAAATGAAAACTATCGAGTTCTTATTGTTCTTCTTGACGAAAAATATGTAAGTATATGTATCACACCTTAGATCTGAAAAACAAATGACAAAAGAAAAACGTCTAAGGGCCATATAAATACTGACTGATCTTTCAGGGGTATTTTCGTCCTTTCACGTTCGATAGTTTTAAAATGAACTGTCGATGGTTTTATTTTAGGGGTAAAATGGTCAATTTTACTTCGATAGTTTTTCAAAACTATCGAAGTATTTAAAAATAAGAATTCAAACCGACCTTTTCAAAAACCATCGAAAGCTTTTTCTTTCTTTTAAAACAAAAAACTATCAAACATTTGTCTTTCTGAAAAACTATCGAGAATATAAAATATAAAAGAATTTATTTCTTTCGATAGATTTCATTTTATTCTCAAAAACTATCGAGAGATGTTTTCGATAGATTTTCTTTTCCTTTTCAAAAACTATCGAAAATTAAATTCGATAGATTTATCTATGTACTTGAAAAACTATCGAATTTCCTAAATTCGATTTTTTGCTTCTTTCCAATTTCTAAAACCTGTTCATGTTCTAAAAATCAGATCTTTTAATTTTCTGTCAAGTTTTATTTTGAATAAATCTTTTAAAATTTACCAAAATCAATTGTTAACAGAAAATTCACAATTTTCTCAGAATAAAATCAACTAAATATCATTAAATGATATTAATCAATTAAAATCCAATAAATTATGTTGCATTAATCTACAATGTTAAAAACAAAGTAAATTAATTCAAATTAAATAGATGCTTTAATATTTAGAACAAATATTAGCACCTAAATAATTTTTAGAATTAATAACCAATTAAATGCCAGAAGATATATCATCCATAATTATGACATAAAATTAGTACAATAATCCTAACTACGAGAATTGCTCCAGAAAATAAATTCACGAGTCCTAAGGATATGGAAATTCTTAAACTCATGTATTCACTAGGACTATCTGCAGTTACTGACTTCTAATCAAAATCAATTAGAAAGATTTAACATCCCAAGTTCACCAACCAGCTTAGAAAAAGTGGATTCATCAAGCGGTTTAGTAAAGATGTCTGCAATTTGATCCTCTGTGGGTACAAAATGTAACTCCACAGTTCCATTCATGACATGCTCTCGGATAAAATGATACCTGATGTTGATGTGCTTCGTCCTCGAGTGTTGCACTGGGTTGTTTGAGATTGCTATGGAACTTGTGTTGTCGCAAAATATTGGAATCTTTGTCAACAAAAGCCCATAGTCACGGAGTTGGTTTCTCATCCACAAGATCTGAGCATAGCATCTTCCAGCAGCAATGTATTCAGCCTCAGCTGTTGATGTGGACACTGAATGCTGCTTCTTGTGGTACCAGGAAACTAACCTTCTTCCAAGAAACTGACAGCTTCCTGAAGTACTCTTCCGATCAATCTTGCAACCTGCAAAATCAGAGTCTGTGTATCCAATAAGATCAAATCCTGTATCTTTAGGGTACCAAATTCCAAGATTTGGAGTCCCCTTAAGATATCTAAATATTCGCTTAACAGCTATTAGATGAGATTCTTTAGGATCAGACTGAAACCTAGCACACAAGCATGTTGCAAACATTATATCTGGTCTACTTGCAGTGAGATAAAGTAATGAGCCTATCATACCTCTGTAGCCTGTGATGTCAACCTTCTTACCAGTTTCATCCTTATCAAGCTTAGTGGCAGTTGGCATAGGAGTCTTTGCTGTAGATGAGTCTTCCATTTGATACTTCTTCAGAAGATCTTTAATGTACTTGGACTGACAAATGAATATACCATCTTGTTTTTGGTATACTTGCAGTCCAAGAAAGAATGACAATTCACCCATCATGCTCATTTCATAACGACTCTGCATTAACTTAGCAAATCTCTTGCATAGATCATCATTAGTAGAACCAAATATTATGTCATCAACATATACTTGCACCAATATCAAATCATTTTTCTGCTTTTTGACAAAAAGGGTTTTGTCTACGACACCTCTTGTAAAATCATTTTCAAGTAAGAATTCAGAGAGAGTGTCATACCATGTCCTTGGAGCTTGTTTGAGTCCGTAGAGAGCTTTGAATAGAAAGTACACAAAGTCTGCCAGTTTTGAATCCTCAAAACCTGGAGGTTGTTCCACATACACTTCTTCTTCTAACTCCCCATTCAGAAAAGCACTCTTCACATCCATCTGATATACCTTGTAATTGGAATGTGCAGCAAATGCCAGAAACATTCTGATGGCCTCAAGTCTTGTTACTGGTGCATAGGTTTCATCATAATCAATTCCCTCTTCTTGAGAGTAACCTTTAGCAACCAGTCTGGCTTTGTTTCTCGTTACAATGCCATCTTCGTCCAACTTATTTCTGAATACCCATCTTGTTCCAATAACAGATTTTCCCTTAGGCCTGGGTACCAGCTTCCAAACTTTCTGCCTTTCAAACTGATTGAGTTCTTCTTGCATAGCAATCACCCAATCTGGATCATCTAGAGCATCTTCAACTTTCTTAGGTTCTGTTTCTGAAAGAAACCCAGAATAGTGACATTCATTTTGTGATGTTCTCTTAGTTCTCATTCCTGTGTCCGGATCACCAATGATCAAGTAAAAGGGATGATCTCTATTCCATACCCTTTGTCTTGGCAGATGCGATCTTGATGATTCTCCTTGTTCTAGATGTTGTGGAGTGTGACTAGTTGATCCTTCTCCTGCTCCCCCTGAGTTGTTGACGGTTTGATCTGTTGATTCTGAAGACTGACTAGTGGATCTTGTAGAATTTTGAGGATCTCCACTTTGGTCACCACTTTGTCCAGAATCATTATCATTATGATTATTATTAATAACTGTAACAACTTCAGGTACTTCTTCATTGTCAGAGAGATCTCCTGATAGATTTTCAAATATCAAGGATTCAGAGTTCTCTCCAGTTTGCAGGCCTGGTCTTTTGGTGTCGTCAAATGTTACATTAAAGCTTTCCAACACCTTCTTGTCTTCAATCACATATACCCTAAAAGCCTTAGATTCCAGAGAATTGCCCAGAAAAATGCCTTCATCTGCTTTGGCATCAAACTTGCCAAGATGTTCTCCATCTTTAAGTACAAAGCACTTTGCACCAAACACGTGAAAGTACTTCAGTGTTGGTTTCTTGTTGGCCATTAACTCATACAGTCTTTTCATGATCTTTGTTGATCAGGGTTCGATTCTGAGTGTAGCAAGCTGTATTCACTACTTCAGCCCAAAAGTAAGTGGGAAGTTTTGATTCACTCAACATTGTCCTTGCTGCTTCAACCAAGGTCCTGTTCTTCCTTTCCACTACTCCATTCTGTTGAGTAGTTCTTGGTGCTGAAAACTGTCTTGAAATTCCTTTCTCTGAGCAGAAATCATTAAGAACTGCATTCTTGAATTCAGTTCCATTGTCTGATCTGATTGTCCGCACAGGTAGCTTAGCTTCCACTTCTATCTTCTTGATGTGATCAATGATTAATTGTGTTGCTTCATCCTTTGATTGTATGAACAACACCCACGTGTACTTGGAGTAGTCATCCACCATCACTAATGCATATCTTTTTCTTGAAAGTGACATAACATTGACTGGACCAAATAAATCCATATGAATCAGTTGTAATGGTTCAGTAATGCTTGTCATTCCTTTGCTTCCATGTGATGCTTTCTTCGACTTCCCTTTTTCACATGCTTCACATAGTCCCTCCTGATTGAATTCCATCAGGGGAAGCCCTCTCACTAACTCTCTCTTTACCAAAGAGTTCATAGTTTTGAAGTTCAAGTGTGAGAGCTTCTTGTGCCATAGCCAACTTTGTTCTGAAGATGCCTTTGCATAGAAACATGTAACTTCTCCTTCACTGGTAGAACTTAAGTCAGCTATAAACAAATTTCCTTTTCTCACTCCCAGTATAGTAAGCTTCTCATCCTTCCTGTTGGTGATCAAGCACTTGTCCTTTCTGAAATCTACATTGTAGCCTTTATCACAGAACTGACTGATACTTAGAAGATTGTGCTTTAATCCTTCAACAAGAGAGATGTTCTCAATGATGACATTTCCAGCTTTCAATTTACCATATCCCGTAGTGAATCCTTTGTTGTCATCTCCAAAGGTTACAATCGGGCCGGTCTTCTTAACCACCTCTGTAAGCAGGGACTCTTCACCTATCATGTGTCTAGAACAACCACTATCCAGAATCCACAAAACCTTTGAGATTTTAACCTTACCCTGCAATCACAGATTGATTAAGCGGACTTTGGTACCCAAAATTGTTTGGGTCCTGAAGGTTTAGATGATTTAACAGGAGTAACATTCAATTTAGTCTTACCCTGTTTGATATTCATAGTATCTGTGGATTTAACATTAACAGTGTTATTGCTACTATCATTCATCAACTTAAAATAAGCATGCATGATGTTGTACTTACATATCAAACACTCTTTCTTTCCACAGGGTTCATAAAGATTAGGCATGTCAGACATGTTATGCATTTCAGAAGTATTAGCAGTTTCTACTTTAACCTTTTTACATGCATGTGTAAGGTGTCCAGCAGAATTACAAATAGCGCACAACTTCCTAGATGCAATGGGAGAATATGGAACCATTTCCTGATTAACAATCTTCTTCTTCCCATTCCTGTTCTTTTTAGCATTACTAACTTAGTCACCTACTTCAGTTTTAGGTATAACAGTTTTTACTGAATTCCTAGGCAACTTAGTCTTTACCTCTTTTTCCTTCAATAAATCCTCCTCAAGTAATTCTTGTGCTATGTAAAGGTCATCCTCATTAAAAGGTTCTGAGAAGGGCTTGACAAAGACTGGACTGACCACATTCTTAAGAATATGTGGAATATACTTCTTGACAACAGAAGATGTCACAGGAAATTCCAGAGTCCTTTTCCCAGCCTTTTTGGAATAGTCAAGTCCTATAGCAGTTTTATTACCCTGGGTATGAGTATCAATGATCTCCTTAGCAATCAGGGCGGAATTATTAAAAGCATTCAGCTTCATATCTAGATCTGAAATCTGCTTCCCGAGGATAGTCTATATCTCATCATTACACTTGACCTTGTTCTCTAAGTACACATTCTTTTGCTTAAGATCTTCTAACGTGACAGCTACAAGCTCTAGTTCTTCATTTTTAGATTCTAAATTTTTAATCTTAAGAACTAGTTTAGCATTTTCCATTTCTGAAGCTAGCATGCTTGTGTGTACATTAAACAATTCTACACTAAGATCTTGCACAGTTTTCTTGTACTCAGAGTTAGACATATCAATTGTAGTTAAGATAGGTACCTGAGATGATTGTGGTGATTCCTATGAAGAGTCAGCCATTAGGGCAACATTTACATACTCTTCCTCTTCATCCGAATCAGTATCATCCCAGTGCTTTCCCTCTGCTATATAAGCTTTCCCTTTATGTGACGACCCCGACTAGGTGCCACTAATCTAATAAATAAAAAGAACATGCTAACCATGATAAACATAAATATAATATATTACATAACAAAACATGCCCCTAGAACGCCACCGGGTAAGAGTGTGAAACAACATACTAACCAAAAGATATTACAATCTGAATAAAACCAAACTTTAGACTTACAACTACCCGCTAACATAATCCACATCTATCCCAAAACTAGCTTACATGACCCTGCTGGTTTCAAGTCCTACCTGATGGAACTGTTCCCTATAGGCCCTTCCTGCACCACCAGTCATCTTACGGGCTGTTTGAATTGTATGCACCATTCTTATACCTAGCTGAAAGGGTTAGGAGCAAAGGAGTGAGCTAAATAGCTCAGCAAGTGCCAACAAATAAACTTTGGTTCAAAACAGAATGATAACAAAATGAGGTTGAATTTACATAATTCATAGCTGGGATAGGATGTTAATGTTTCATTCACAAGAATATATCAAGTCCATAAAGGAATCAAAAGGCTATAAACATTGTTCTCAAGTTCTTCGATTTCAAATTCTATATATAAAAAGAAGGAGTTGGAATATCACGATAAGACGCTACGAGCTAAGCTAGGTGATCAGCCAACGCATTAGCTCCGAACCATGCTACACATGATTCTCAAATATAAATGGATCCATAGGCAACACATTGGCCTTAATTAACATTAATAAAAAGAGACCGGCGCCTCGGTCAAAATTATTCCAACTTTCGGGATAAATATCGATACGAATTTCAAAATGAGATTATTCCTTGCTTAACGAGTAAAGCAATATAACAAGGTTCAACAATATCCACTAAACAAGAATGTGTGAATCAAGAATTATGAACAAATTTTCAATTTCAACATCTGAATGTCATAAAATAGGGAGTCAACAAAGCAAAGTCCGAATCAAGTTATTCTAATCATTGGATATAGATAGGGACAAGGCTTGTCACTTGTTTTTAATCATGGCAAAAAGGAATACCAATGATGGCATATGTCGAACAAAGAATAATGAAATTTAAATATGAAAGGCAAAAATGGGATTAGTACACTTGCCTTAATAGAGAATATTCGGCTATTCTGCTTCTTGTTTTCCTACGGATACGTCAACCACTGGCTCCTTTCCAACTCTTTGACTAGTACCTAAAAGGAAATCACTTGAATCAGAATCTTCTCCTAACTCATAAATCCTCCAATAAACTTCTACCCCGCGTTTAATAACCAAATACTTACATTACACATACCATATATATATATATATATATATATATATATATATATATATATATATATATCCTTAAATAAAATCTCATCTCATGACTACTCCCCATAAACACATTTACATATAAAAGTATTGATAAATTATTACTCCAACTAACCACATTAAACCTTTAGTCTAGCACATCAATAAAACTCATAAAGAAAAGTATGGTTTAATTAAGTCAATTCTATTTAAAATAATTAATAATTAAACTAGTCAAATTAGTGGATTAATTCAAAATTTATCGACTATTTGAACTAATTTATTTACCAACTATTCTTAAATGACGAATTGAACTTAATTAATCCATTCCACACATACATGTATTACATATAACTCAAAACACGCTCATCTAAGTCACACAAACCAAATATTGAACAAACTAGATGATCGAGGTTAAAAATCAGAACTGACCAAACTGAAAGATAGTCGGTTTACTATATAAAGACAAACTCAAATCAAAAAGTGTAAATCATGAAACTTGTAGGGAATTCCAAGACGTTTCCAGAATGGTAAAGTTCATCTCAAACAAGGAAGTAATGAATCCAGAAACAATAAAAATGTGGACTGCTGTAACAGAATCAGCCCTGATTATGACAATAATTTGAAGTTTAAGACTCTAGAATCACAAATTTTGCCAGCAGAAGATAAACACAAAACATAGAGACTGAAATGAGCTTTCCAGAATGTTATTACTCATAACATTTGGACATTTATTGAATTTACTATGAATTTTAGAAGGTGCAGCACAGCAAGTCAAAACACAGCACCAGATTACACAAACAACAGCTTTTATCGTACTTAGAGACAGAATCTCAGAAAAGTTAAAGAACGAAAGTCGAAGACAAACGAATTATCTTTCCAGAAAGTCTGAAATCATAATGAGCAAATGAACAGTGAATTAAATATGAATTTTGAAAGAACTCAGAATTGTTGTAATCCAACGAATGACAATGCGAAAATAGGAATGGAAACGAAGGAGTCCATATACATTGACTTCTAAATTAACAACTTTTAAAACCAAAACATATAACAAGTTCTCCATTAAACACACTTGAATTTACTCACGAAATCAATACAAAAACTCTAACAATAAACGCATAAGCATAAAATTTTCATTTTCGACACTACTACTCTCGGTTGAGGCCAAGAGCATGGCTCTCGGTTTTAAGCCGAGAGGCTGCCCCCTCCCACCCGAGACACACAACACAACAACACCCATTCTCCACTTTCTTGCTCCTCTAAATATTTAAAACATCATTATCTTGTAAATACATGTCCACTAAATCTAATATGCATACTACTAATTCATACCACAACCAAGACATACTTCTAATCACAATAATTCTTCAATATATATATAAAACCAATTACATATCCATATAACCACATAGAAAAACAAGAATCCAAAGCTACTTAGGGATTTAATCTAACATGCATTCACAATTTCACAACAAAAACTAAAAATTCATTACATGCATCACTTGTAATCATAAGTATAACAATCCATGATCATGGCTCACTTTCGGATCATAGCCACAATCGATTCATCATCAAGGAGACTTGATAATTCAAGTTCTCAACTTGATTTTTGAATCCCCACTCCAATAATTCATTAACCAAGCATAATATTTACATAACCATAATCAAAATCTAAAAACCCCTCTTTTATATACATGCATGCCACAATATATACACACCCATATATTTATATATATATATAACTATCAAACCCCAACTAAATAGTGATTTGGGTGTGTGCTTAAAATAATGTAATCAACAAAAGAGATTAAGAGAAAGAGAGAGAGAGAGTTCGAGAGAGACAACAAGAGGAAGAAGAAGAGAAGCCGAGAGAGAGACTCGGGAGAGAAAAATTACCGAGAGAGAAAAGAGAGAGAAGAGAATTGAGGAAGAAAAGAAAATTGGGGCTTTTAATCATACTTGAAAAAGAATAAAATTAAAATTCTGAAAATACATCAATGCCCTCCCCCAAAACAATAATCAAATTCTATCTTGAGGCCAAAATGGTAATTGACAAACTCTAATTATACTAATTCTAGGATTTAGAAATTTATAGAATTTAATCCAACACAAAAAAATATATATAGCCTCCAAAATAAATAAATAAAATCTTAAACAAATTCAATTTTTCAAGGACATATAAATAAAATTTTAGAAGAGAATAAAAATCAAAATTACATCGAATTCTATTAACAAAATAATGATTAAAACTAAATTCCGCAAAAATTCAATCTAATACCAAAAATAAATGCCACACTAAAATTTTATTCGAAAGAAATCGTAAACACACAATTCACATAAGCAAATTCTCAACATTATAAAATTACGAAATTTTTACTTACTAAACATAAAATATAAGTACAAAATTCTTAGACGTTACATTTTATGCTTTCCAGAAAATGCCTCCAGTTGCTGTTTAAGCTTGGCATTCTCCTTCTTCAAATCCTCATATGAGTCTTTCTTTCCATAGACATCTTTCATGTCTCTTGCTTGACGAGGCTTCCGGCATTCAGTAGCGAAATGCCCTAACTCATTGCAGTTGTAGCATCTTGATTTGCTTCTATCAATCATGCCAGTCTTGTAGCCTCCCTTAAAGCCTGTACTAGGTGTATAATTGCTCTTCTGGAATCTGTTGGTTGAGCCCTTGAACTTGTACTTAGGGTTTCTCTTGAAACGAATATGACTAAACTTTGCAGCTAAGTACGCCATGGTTTTGTCTTCCATTTGCTCAAGCTCTTCTAGGGTGTAGTAATCACTTTCATAAACACCCAGATTCACAGAATCCATTTCTGCTTCTATTATCACCTCCTTTCCAGCTCTAGGGGTTTGAACCTGAATCTCAGAAGTTATTGATTCATCCACTACAAGTGCTGCTGATCTCACAAGTGCATTGTGCTTGCTGTCCACTGTCCCTGATCCGTAGATTATCACTCTCTGTTCCTGTTCCATCTCATAGGTCTCCAACTTGCCATAGATCATCTCTAATGACATCTTTGTGAAGTCAATTATTTCCCATATGGATGATGACTTGTGTTCTACATGATGGGGCAGCGTCATCATGAACTTCCTGTTTGATTCTCTCAGTGGATAGGTCTTTCCTTTCATTGCCAATTCATTTAGGAGTTTAGTATATTTCTCAAAGACCTGAGTTATACTTTCTCCTGGCAGAGACCTAAACGCTTCGTATTGAGTGGTCAGGATGTCCAATCTGTTTTCCTGCACGTCTTCAGTTCCTTCCATTATCAAGTTAATGGTATCCCACATATGTTTCCCGCTTGTACAGTTCATCAACTGATAGCTCATTTCCTTGTCCGCGGAGTCCGCCAATATCAACATTAAACCGGTGTCCAATCGAATCAGTTCTTTGTCAGAATCTGTATACTCAGTAATATCCTTAGGTTGGGTGCCTGGAGGAATCCTGCTACCATCAGGAGCTGTAGATTCACTAACTGGTTTCATTGGTACAAACGGTCCGTTATCTAATATGCCAATATACAACGGATTAGATGCCTTGATAAATAACAGCATCTTCATCTTCCACAAACCGAAATCATCTCTAGTAAACGGGGGAACTTTAATACCAGCGGTTGTCTTTGGAGCACTCATGGTTTCTGAAAATTTCAAATTGTTTAAAATTCAAGAAATTCCAATTAAATGAAAAATTTTGAAAGTTAAAAAATTTGCTTCAAATTTTCACGCTACGTTTGATTTTGGTCTCATTCACCGGATCTGATTTGTACGTCAATCAAGTAGCTCTGATACCAATTGTTAGGTCCAAAGTATCGTAGAAGGGGGGGGGGGTTGAATACGATACTCACAAATAATTTTATTTCGTTCGCGGATAATTCATTCAGTTCTATAACGAAATCAAACACACCAAACCAAACCAAGTTTCAGGGAATATATCTTTTTATAAATATAAACCTCGAGGGGTGCTACAATTTCTAATCCGTAGATTAGCTTCAATGAGTTCTAAGTTATTCACAATCAATACAATGATAGAGTTTAAGCAGAATTAATTTCTCTTGGTATTTTCTCTCTGGCTCAATATCTCTCTTCGTAATTGCTTCTGTGTGAAATAACTTCGACTGAAGAAGACACACTTCCTCTGTTGTAATTGTAGTCTTAGTTTTAGAAAACTATCGAACCTTAATTGTTAAAACAATCTTGGCCGTCCAATTCTCATCAACCTGTCCAACAAAACAAACTTTCACCTGCTCCCATATTTGAAAACTATCGAATGAATAAATGAATTTACCATTCGATAGTTTTTAAATAAAAACTATCGAAAAGTAAATTCCTTTACTTTAGTTTTCAAATGGTTTTCTTAAATCCCATTCGATAGTTTTCTAAATAGAAAAACTATCGAATCCTTTTCTTGTCATTGATCTTTTAGAAAAGCTTCTGAGCTTTAGGGTGTTTCAGTTTTAGACTGTATCAATTTCTTCTGAGACGATAAAACACCTTGATCTTTTAAGTGCCGTCACCTAGTGCAACTGGTCTGGTTCACAGATGAATAATCACTTGATCAATTCTCCTTTTATGTCTTCAATTCAATGCTTCTGATAAGTCCTTTGTCGTTCTGGTTGCTTCGTTTAAATCACTGGAATCCCGTGGTACTTAACCCTAAATCATTCACATACTTCTGTCGTCTTGAAAGTCTTGATTCTTTTGCTGTCACTGAGGCTTGAACATTTTCATGAACTTCTTTCCGTGACATGTTTACGGACTTCAAGAATACATAACGTATTTTGATTTTTTATGTTTACCTTTTCTTCTTTGATTCTGGATTCCTGTGCTTCTGTTAATATTATTGTCTGTCTTGTCCTTTGTTGAGTCGTAGTTATCTCTTTTACATCTTATGTTACATTATGCTTTACAATCTCCCCCTATTTGATTGGATAGAGTTCGACAAGCAAATACTTCGAGGATAACTCAACTAACTAAGGAAACATGAAACTACTTAAAGTAAGACAACATAATAATATTTAATGCATTCTGGATCAGATATATATACATTTCCAGATTTCATAAATCAAAAAACAATAAAACTTTATACAATGAAGTTGCTCCTCTAGTCTGAGCTGATAGTTCTTTTGTTCTTTGCTTCAATCTTCAGTCCATTCCAATCTCACCTTCTTCAATCATTGGATCGGAGTTAGCAGCTTGATAATCAATCACTGATAGATAGTGCAGTGGTTCTCCAGGTTTAAGGATTGCTCCTTGGATGTGTCTTCCAATATATTCAACCTCTTGACCCACTCCAGCCCATAACCATGCAATGTTAACATCTTCCTTGTTTAGCTTTGGCATGTTTGGTAATCTGGTATGCACTTCCAATCCTCTTTCCACTCTTTTCCTATAGTAAGGAACATTCTCCATTAGAAATCTTCTAAGAGTGTCTGCTGCTTTGTCCTTCTCCGTTGATGAGAATCCAGTGGATCTAAGATACTTCTCAACTGATATTAGATAGTTGCTTGGATAGTCTCTCAGTTTGTCCTAAGCCAAATAACAGATTCTGAACAAGTCATTCGTCATGAATCTAACCATTGGAGGATCTTCAGTAATCTCTGGACCGACTTTCATCAAGATTTCCTTAACATGCTCACGGAGCAGTTCATTTAGTCTTGTAGTTCTTTGGATCTTGATGAGTATCACCTGCAGTTCTGTGTATGTTCTCTGTTCTAAAAACTTAGTGGAAATCACAAATGTACCTTTCTCAAGAAAATTGATCAGGATGTTCCAGGCTCCATTTGCTTTAACCCCAGCTTTCAGAAAGATCACAGTATTCCTCAGTGCAGTGAAGTAAACATGATCATCAGGATTTGCACTTCTTATGTTCTGAATTATGACTTCCACCTCTGCATTGTCGTTGACTTCTAATCCGTCTTCAACTCCACAAAAGGTTTTATAAGCCATCTCCCATTCACTTCCATGCTTGCTTGCCAAATCCATCATCTTTTTCTTCCTTACTTCAACTTGCACCTTGGATCTTTTTAGCTTCTCAATCCTTAGAACTGCTTGGTGTCTTTCTTTCTCAGCATGTCTGGCATCTATTGCAGCTCTTTGAGCTCTCATTGCTTCCAAGGCAGCTTCTTCTTCTTGTGACAGAGGATTTGCTTCTTCTTCTTATATATAGGGATCAAGCCAACACAGTTCTGTGATAGGATGGTGTTTTTAATCCCTGTGATTGTTAACAGATATCTTGAGATAAGTTGATTTTATCTTTTTAGAGTTATATTAGCGTTTTGATTCTTTCCTGATTTGAAAGAATCGTTTCGAGATATTTTTTAGTAATTGATTGATTGATATTGATTCTTTCCTCGTTTCAGAGAGATGATATTACTTTGTGGTTAAGCAATTAATGATTATTAGATTAATATTGGGAAATTAGGAGATAATTGAGGCAACCGAAAATATGGCGTAACAACTACCCCCCAGTTCTTCAGTGTAGCTTGATGGACTGGAGAACTAAGCGTGCTTTGATCTTCCGAATTTCCTGAGTCACTGAAATAACTAGGGGTAGAAGATTAGCAAATAATATGGAGCAAATAATTACCCGTAATATGTCTGTAGATGCGACAGAGACAACATGATGTGCCCGTAATATGATTATAGATGCCAGGGAGACAACATAATGTGCCCGTAATATGTCTGTAGGTGCGAGGGAGACAACATGCGAGATGTGAGAAGAACATATGTACGAGTAGCTTTGTAAGAGTGGGAGAATGAGCGGCTTTGTGTAGATATTGTTGCGCTTCCCCTTGTAAAGTTAGGTTTGTGAATCCACTATTCAAGAGATAGAAGTAGCAAAATGTAGTAGCAGCAGTAGTGATGTCCTTGTATGTTGAAACAAGGAGAGAATGTAATGTGTTGAGATTGTAGTCCAAGCATTATCCCGGAGGATCTTCTCCTTAAGAGGGAGGACTCTTATCTCCATAAGAGGGTGGACTCTCTTCACCTATAAGAGGGTGGACTCTCTTCACCATAAGAGGGTGGATTCTCTTCACCATAAGAGGGTGGACTCTCTTCTTGGTGAGCTTTCTGGAAGTACAGATAAGCACCCCGGAAGTACGGGTTTACCAAGGTATTCCAAGCAGTACCCTCCTCATAGAAGGGCCTTCAAAAATAAATTTCAAGCAACACCTTTCACAAAGAAGGGCCTTCAAAAAATAATTTCCAAGCAACACCTCCCTCGAAGAAAGGTCTTCAAAAATAATTCAAGCAACACCTTCATCAACGAAAGGCCTTCAAAAATATCACACAGAGACAACCACAGAATCTAAGAATGTACAATGTTTACGAGTAAATGTATGATGCACATGATGATATGAATGAATGCATGATGCGAATGATGCACATGATGATTAATGAATGCATGATGCGAATGATGCAGGGCCTTCAAAACAAGATTACCCCGAAAGGTCTTCAAAAAACGATCACCACGTATGGCCTTCAAAAATATTAACATCTTCAAAAGAGGATTTTCAAAAATATTATTCTCCTCGAAAGAGGGTCATCTAAAATATTATCCTCTTCAAAAGATGGTCTTCACAAATATTATCATTCTTGGAAGATGGATTTCAAAAATATTATCCTACTCGAAATAGGGTCTTCAAAAATATTATAGTTATTGGAAGAGGGTCTTCAAAAATATTATCCTACTCGAAATAGGATCTTCGAAAATATTACACTCCTTGGAAAAGAGAGTTTTCGAAAACATTACCCTTCTCATATAAGGACCTTTCACACTTGTTTTTATCCATGCACGAGCTAGTGAAGTAGTCAAATCTTGTCCTACGAATATCGCATCACAATTCTTTAACATCTCCATGATTCAGATTCTGCCCAGATCTGTTATTTACCTTTTTGACCCAGTAAACGATATTTTCTTGGAAAACAAAAAACATGAAAGTTGTAGAAAACGAAAAAATCTTTCCGATGATATATGGCTCGTCAGAAACGGACTTATAACGAATCGGGAATCAAATAAAACGTCCGCTGATTAAATTCTCAATACTGAAAAACGGGATCTGATTATGTTTTGTGATTTCGAGAATAGATCAAAACATAATCAGAGAAAACACCAAGAACGAAAGTTGTAGGAAATCGCAAAAACTTTCCGGATCATAAAAAATCATCAAAATCTGACATGTATTAAATTTACTACGAACTTTATAAGATAACTTATGTGTACGAACAAAATCATAAGAAAACTTATCTTAATCTATTATATTATATATCTTATACTGCAACAAGAACTTTGTGAAACATTTTATTCAACAACTTGAAATTACATAACTGCCCCTCCAAAGTCAAATGTTATAAAAATGTAAGAAAATTTTCATCTTGATGGGAATCGAACCTAAGACACTTCAATACTAATTACTAATAATTTCAAGTCACCAATTTAACAATTGAGCTACTTGGGCTTTTTTGTTGTGGTATAAAACCCATTAGTATGGTAATGTCTTTCACAAATATTATTTTACACTTTAGTTTTTATTCAAGATTCTTTCATGATAATTTCATTTGTCTGATTATTAATAAAAGTGGTTATTGGTATAAAGTATATCCAATAGACACGTATCTCTTTAATTAAATTTAATTATGTTTCTTCCTTTGTATTCGCAATTTTAAGACAAAGTACAAATGCATTTTTAGTCACATAATATCACTTTTTAGTTCGAGCATCCAATAATACAAAATAATACAAAATAGTAATCATTTTGTCTCAACTATGTTCATACATATCAGATAATATAAGTAATAATATAAGCAGCTCTATAGTTGTTACCCTGAATAGGGATGAACGTAATCCGGATTCAGGTCGGATTTTTCGATATCCGATAGAGCCTGGCTTTTTTAAATCGAGACAAAAAATCCTCTAAAATATTTATACCTGTCGATAGGGTCGGGTCAGGAGGGGCCAAATCGGATTTTTACAAATTATTTTAGATATTGATAACTTTAACTTTAACTTTAACTTTTTTTTTATTTTTTCGGATTTAATTAAAAAATTTAAGCTTTTATCCGAGATTTAATTGAAAATTCTAACTTTTTGGATTGGATTTTTATCCTGATCAAGACTACGTCCAAATCGAGATTAAATTTGGGTTTATTCGTCTCGAACCGGATCAGGATTTTGTGAAAAATATGCGATCCGTTTAAGCCTGCGGGATGGATCCAATTGAGGTGGACTTTTTTTTAATCAGATTTTTTCCGAATTTTTTAACCAGTTCGAACAGTTTTTTTCGAATACGAATTTGTGTGTATCTCAATCCCGCCACCTCATGCATTAAGGACAAGTATACTACTCTGGCCGCTTATAGAAAATTATGGAGACCGGAGAGTGTTGGTACTTTCGAAATGGAGCCTTTATTTGACACCTTTAACTAATTCCTATCTGATTATTAATTAGCTTATAAAACTAATCATCAAATACATTCAACTAAGAACAAAATCTTCTTCGGACTAATACCAAACAGATCTTCCTTGCATAAGTATATTCACAACTGTACAATTACTGCATTCATCGTGTCTGCAGGGAGACCCTTCTTAAAACGGGCAAAATGATATGCATTCGTTTAAATGGTATATCCACATATACTAATACAACTTATATTTCTACACTTTTACTCTATTATACACACCGATCAAATATTACAACATCCACTTAACGGCAACCCCATGAACTACAAACATGTAAATGGAGTGCCAATGTTCCCCCAGTCGAGAGAGAGATATCAAAATATAGATCCAAAACAAAAGTTGAGAAGAAAAAGTGGAGGAGACGGGGAAAAAGGAAAGAAAAGCCAAAGAGACGGTAAAAGAGGGATAAAAAGGATAAGAGGGGGGTCTCCAAAGAGTGACGCCGAAAATAGAAGGCAACCAACACCGTAGGAGGAGGCACGAGAGAGAGAGAGAGAGAGAGAGAGAGAGAGAGAGAGAGAGAGAGAGAGAGAGAGAGAGAGAGAGAGAGAGAGAGAGAGAGAGAGAGAGAGAGAGAGAGAGAGAGAGAGAAATAACATAAATAAATTAACCCCAAAAAAAGCATAAACTCGACAATATCGATAAAGAACAATTTGTCACTGTCAGCTCAAACAACAACCCATGACAAATATTTACTTTATGAGCATACCAACCCCAAGTGCATTTACCTACACAAAGCCTACAAATTTGGTTCAAGCATTCCATCAAACACATAATATACACTCTAAATAAACACAAACTAAACAGTCAAAGAATGCATTTGAGTAAACAATTATGACGCACACTAAATAAACAAAGCATAACATGCATTGCAGTAAATGTGTTGTAATATATTACGTCTTCCTGAGGATCATCACATAAGAGAGGGGTCTCTAGAGAGTGACACCGAAAATAGAAGGCATCCACCATTGGAGGGGGCATGAAAGGAGAGAGAGCGATCAAAATACAGATCCTAAACAAAAGTTGAGAAGAAAAAGTGGAGGAGACGGAGAGAAAGGAAATAAAAGCCAAAGAGACAGTAAAAGAGGGATAAGAAGGATAAGTGGGGGGTTTCCAAAGAGTGACGTCGAAAATAGAAGGCAGAGAGGGGGAGATTTCAGGATGGGGTGGCGAATGCAATAATTTTTAAATGAACTAAGAATTTCAATGAGTCAATTTATTAAATGCGAAATGATAATTATACTCTCAAATTTCGAAATGACATTTTAATCTATATTATAATTATCTCATATCAATATATCTGTAACTCATAAAATACGTTGAAATTAATAAAACTTACGCAATATTCTAGAACATACTCGTGCCTCGCACGGGCTATAAAGCTAGTTTTGAATAGAACCACGAACCACCGCTTCCACCGTTCAACTCCTCCATTAAAGTCGCTCCAGATCCATAATAAACCCCCATTCGTATTGTATAGATTGATTGTCCTCCACAATCAAAAAATTATCCCCTCCTTCTAGCACCAATTGTTAACGGAGGAATTTGGTGATAACAAATTTCGGGGATTTCTGGAATAACGAATTATAAAAATAAGGGGATTTGGAATTTTTGGATGTTTGGGGTTGGACTTGAAAGGTGTCTCGACTTGTTAGATGTGTCAGATCCTATTCCAAGATGCCTACGTACCCTGTTTATATATAGGGATCAAACAAACGCAGTTCTGTGATATGATAGTGTTTTTAATCCCTGTGATTGTTAATGGATATCTTGAGATAAGTTGATTTTATCTTTTTAGAGTTATATCAGCGTTGTGATTCTTTCCTGATTTGAAAGAATAATTTGGAGATATTTTTTAGTAATTGATTGATTGATATTGATTATTTCCTTGTTTCAGAGAGAGGATATTACTTAGTGGTTAATCAATTAATGATTATTAGATTAATATTGGGAAATTAGGAGATAATTGAGGCAACCGAAAATATGGCGTAACACTCTTAATTTTATTTCCCCCTAAATTGCTTTTTACAGCTACAGAGCCATAGAGACATCGTCTTGAAACATAAATATATATATAAACTAAAAAATCAAATTAGGGTTCAAGCTCCCGGGCCGACAACCGGCGATTCACAATGGCAAACAAAGATTATCCTATAACTAACCCATTATAACTTAAAATTGTATCTGCATCTTCTTCTCAAGCTTGATTGTTTCTTTCTGTAATATACATGAATTTTAAATAAAACTTAGATAATTTAGATAATAATAATAATAATAATAATAATAATAATAGTGATCGATTTATAAGAGAATTGGTTGTTAAATTAAGTTAGCAGTAAAAAAAAAAGTCGGTGGTTAAAATCTGTAAGTTGGGCCTGTATATTACCTCAACCCTAATATGATATTATTTGTGAGGGTTGTTTTCTTGAGAGTCGCACGGTGATAAAACACAGGAGAGAAAAGGGCGCGGGAGAGATGGTATTTCGAGTCTGTAATCCAAAAGGTATTCTTTATTATGCACTGCTCAGGTGTGACTTGTGAGTTGAGTTAATAACTAAATTTAATATTATATTTATTGTGTGTATTATGTGTAGTGATTTTGTGTTCACGTTATTGAATTATTGATGCATCCATGATAGTGTTTCACAGTTGTTATATTTCCGAAAATGATTCTTTAAATACAAATTACTAGTACTATATTAGTTTGTTACTTATATGCGGCCTTGTGTATTTAAAGTGCATAAGAATAGGTTATTTACTTGATGCTTGTTTGTCAATAAATTTAATGAGTTTGCAGATAAATAAGATATTACTAAGAGTTAAACATTTCCTTAACACTCATACAATTCATATTAATAGTTACTAACTTAACAGGTGCTATGTATGTGTTGCCAGTGTCTTTAAATAAGAGTCCAAACAGAGGTTGTGAAGACAAGTTTTAAATTTTTTGATATTTTATGATAGAATAAAGGGCATTTTGTGTACTCGTACTTTAGTCAAGACACCACTTACAATACTATAGTTTAAAATCGAGCAGTTGCAATATCAATGTTTGTATTTCACTGCACTTTGTTATATTCCGTTAATTGAGGTTAATTCCGTTATTAATTTAGGAAGTAAAGTGCACTTTGTGTACTCGCAATTTACTTTAAAGTGTATTTTGTGTACTCGCACTTTACTCTAAATTTTGAACTAAAGTATTACAAGTGATGTATTGAGCAAAGTGCGGTACACAAAATGCACTTTAGAATAAAGTGCGAGTACACAAAGTGCACTTTACTCCCTAAATTAATAACGGAGTTAACCTCAGTTAACGTAATGCGACAAAGTGCATTGAAATACAAACATTGATATTGCAACTGCTCGATTTTGAATTATAGTATTGCAAGTGATGTCTTGACTAAAGTGCGAGTATACAAAATGCACTTACTCTTTATGATATACATATTTACTATACCAAATACCATGCATTATGCTATTATTATATTATGTTTATTTGGTTTGGTAAACTTGTACAACAATTGCATTGATTTCCTGGTCCGGTTTCGAAGTCAGTATGCATATTACATGTTTAAGATCATTAGAGTCGAGAGATTTATTTTAATTATATATAATAAGCTAGTGCTTTGACTTATGGTTGCATACAATTTAGTTATAGTTTAGATTTTACAATTTGTAAAAAACTTGTGAAAAGTATATATTTTAATTTGAAATTAATGTTGATATTAGATTGGGAGCGGGTAAATAGGGTTGTAAGCGAACAGAGTCATTCGTGAACAAAACTCGAGTTCGGCTCATTTTAGATGGACTCGGCTCGGTTCGTTTACTAAATGAACACGAGCTTGAACATGAAAATGTGTTCGGTTAGTAAATGAGCTCGAGCCGAGCTTTACACCTGTTCGACTCGAACTTGACTCGTTTTGCTCGGGATCGGCTCGAGCTCGGCTCGAACTCGTTAAACTCGGCTCGATTCATTTAACTAATTATAAATTTGTGAATTTCATAATATCCTTAACAATTTGAATATGTTAAATAAAACTTAATTGCGATCTATTTTAGTTATTTTGTGGTTAAATGGGGAATTATATTTGTTATATCTAAAAGGTATAACATCAACGTACTACCAAAAGTTAAACTCTTTATATCCAATACAAATTAGTTTTTCATTATTAAAATTTATAAGTTGCATTCATAAAATTACAAAAAAAAGTGAATAGAGAAAGATAGTTTGTCTTATTAATTTATTATATAATATTATTTAAAAGTGGCTCGTACCTCTTAAAAT
The DNA here is from genome assembly GCA_030848705.1 of Heracleum sosnowskyi. NCBI lineage: Eukaryota > Viridiplantae > Streptophyta > Magnoliopsida > Apiales > Apiaceae > Heracleum > Heracleum sosnowskyi. Next base: position 94,743,196 of record CM061241.1, read on the forward strand.
TGAGGAGAAAGATGAGATTTTTAGTGAATTTAAGGTTAATAAGAGTATCTTGGAGAAAAAAAAGTTGTAAACCTCCTCAAATTTCAAGTTAAGAGCCAAGATAAAGAGGCTCTAAGTTAGTGATAAAATTATTTTATTTTAACTATTGTTATTAGGTGAAGTGAGTAAGGTTTGATTACTCATAAATACAAATATTAACCTAATATGATTATTAGAAAAAAATAAATTAACTTTTAGTATTGAAATTCAAACATAATCATATATTCTTAAGATGTGATTTTAGGCGTGAGACTGTAAATCGAGTAAGTAATTTTAAAAATTGGATTTGATTGAGTATAAAATTACGAACTATAAGTGAACAACTCGACTCGACTCGAGTTCGGTTTCTGTTCAGCTCGACTCGAAATGTTCATGAACAAATTAGTGTTCGACTCGTTTATTAACGAGCCGATCTTGAACATCACTTTTCGTTCGATTATAAAGCTCGGCTTGACTCAGTTCGTTTTAAAAAAAAATCAAGCTCGGCTCGATTCGGGCAAAAACTCGGCTCGGCTCTGTTCGTTTACTGCCCTACGGGTAAATTAGCGGATTATTTGAGAATTTCGTTAACATTTAAGTTTGCTGTTTTTGAGGTACGTATTCTATCTCTTTCATTTATTGCTACTCATGCTAGTGCCATCTATATTTGTTTGTTTTTTTTATCTCAAATCTGTTCGCTCTGTTATAATCTGTTCCGACCATTTTGACTCTTGAAAAATATTATAAAATTTGTTTTCAAATATTTCTTTAAAAAACAAATCTATTTCAAAGGATTAAAAAAAACATATATCTTATATAACCTCTCAAAATATTTTAATATTTCTTTCAGATCCATTCCGAACTATTTAACTATCATTTTCGGTTTTATTCCAAAGATATTTAAGTATTTGTTTTACTCGCGGTTAGAAGTATTTAATAACAAGTGTTGGTGATTTTAGAAATTTTGTATATGAGATACCTGTTTCTGCGCTTTCCAAAAATATACTTATATTTGTTTTGTATATGTTTCGAATATTTGAAATATGCACGTTAAGTGATTTTGAAAATTGTGAGATATTTTATTTGAACCCTTAGTGATATAGGGTATACCGAGTTAACCAGCTGTAGGGGTACTACAACCATGTCATTGCGGCACCAGTGGCATAACACTTCCGTGACAGTGTGATTGGTCACGGCGTATCCTTGTGATAGCTCAGGAGACGAGCTTTGGCCATTTTGATATTTGTTTCAGGATACGTGGGTGCACCCAGAGTTTATGATGTGATATTTGATTTTGCGGTGACGTTGTATATGCCATACACGTTATCCGATTTGTTGCACACATTAGGTACCCTATGATGTGTGTATTTGTATATGTTCTGTTCTGATATCGGTATGAAATATCTTACCACTTTCGTTGCTATAACCATGCTTATTTTAAAATAATTATCTTATTATAAAATGTAAATATGTATATCTGTTTTTTTGTTTTATAAATTATAAACTGTATTCCAAATCTGTATTGGACGTTTGGCTCATGCGGTATTATTTTTCTGGCAGGTACTTAGGGGGATCTGGGACTGTGAGAATATGCCGTATTCATTTAATTATAGACGAGGGTTGTTACGATTTCTCTCGTATTTGACTTATTTGTTCAGGTAATTTTAACTTTTTCTTGATTTTTATGTTATTGTCTAATTTTATCAGCTTTTTGATTTGTTTTATCTACTGTATATTTTGTGTTCTTGATGAACCCATAAAGTACAAGGATCATGTCTAATTTTATTTTTTTGAATAAAGAGAATTATGGGTAACTACAGTGATGTCGACCATGACTCCACGAGTGACCCATAATATAACAAGAGTACAGAACTACACAATAACAAAAAAATAGACGGAATAGGCCTTTTAATTTGTCTTTTGCTTGTTTGAAGTTTGAAATTGTGTGTAAAAGGACAAAAAAAGTGTCCGGATGCTTCTGTTTTGTCCGATGCTTACTTGTTCGTTATTATGGATGGTTTCCTTTACCCGTAAAATCATTTCTTTTAATATTTATCATTTTATTACATAATTAATTTAATAGCTAGAACGCTCTCGATCGATCGCTCGTGATTATGCATGACGATCACATTAGCACTAATATATGAGAGGGTGGTGATAGGAACAAGCTGGATGTCCGACAATTGACCGCCAACATGGGAAATTGGGTACTAAAGGTTGATCAAAAGAAGCTTGATTTGGGGTGTTTGCTAACCCTCGAGTAGTTCCGCAAAATGATATTTCCTTGATTACTATTTTGGTGGAGAGGTGGAGAGGCCCGAGACTAATTCATTTCACTTCCCATTTAATGAGATGACGGTTACTCTCGAGGATGTATACATGATAACGAGGATGCAGTAATATCATTTTCACCAACCAATTAACTTACTATAACTAGATTTATTATTTTAAAAAATGGATATCCTCAATGTTTCGGTGAAGATTCCTCAATAAAACATTGAGGAAGTCCTCTATATTTCACTATTTCACTGAGGATGTCCTCAATGAAATTTTGAGGATGTAGTAAATATCAATTTACCTACCAAATTAATTACTATTAGGGGTATAATCGATATTCAAGAAAAATAAAAACTTCCTCAATAAAATAGTGTGGGGTCCTCAATATTTCATTAAGGATTGTGGTTGTGATGTGGAACTTTTATATCAATTAGTTGTGGACCATAATCCACACACACATATATATGTATATCTTTTTGGTCTGTTAGGCTTGATATATTTTTACTAGTTACGAGATATATCACGTCTTTCTGGATTCTGGTTGCCAAATTCTCTAAAGTTTATTTGCAGCCCGCAACACTTTGTTCTTTATAGACTTTACAATTCACACATAATGACTATATACAAATGTGTAAATTAGTTTCAAGACTTAGGAGCACTGGTTTTGAAATAGGGTTGTATATATATTATACGTTGATAAAACATGAATCTTATACGACGCAGCCAAATTAATATTCTTTGATTGTAAATTCCCACTATTTGATGTATATGTATTTACTACTATTTAGAGTTGCATGTTGTACACATTTGGCACTAAATATGCACTGTATTACATTACACTAGGTATCTGTTAGACTGTGACTGTATGTGTGTTTGGATTCCGCTGTCATGGGAAAGCAACCCTCGCAAAGTACAAACAAACTTTTTCAGACTTTTGTTAATCATACAGACTTGCGTGTAGACTTTTGTTTTTCAGACTTGAATTATACAATCGGACTCTTTCGAAATAACATAAAAATTTGCCGAGTGTAATATCATTCAAACCCCGGACTCCATTCCTTTTTTGCTTTGTTAGGAAACAAGGTCCATGAACAAACAAACTCGTTCTTCATCCGGCCAGATAGTACTGTGTTGTGATTTTTGTTAATGTATATATAATCATCAGTTTTCTCTCTCTCTCTCTCTCTCTAAATTACTTTTTCTCCAAGTAATTTTTAGAATTATTAATTTGACAATCAGATATATAAAAGATATTTGTAGCTAGTAATTACCATGGCATTTTATAAGATGAAAAAGTTCTTTGTAATTAATTGTAGTTAGGAAATGTGCATGCTTACACTTGGAAAGAAAACTAGTGAAGATACACAATGTGTATTCGGGCGGTTGATGTTTAAACTTGTCCCTGGATGAAGAATTGAATCGACACTCCATCCAAATCAGAATGCAAGCCCCACAGTAATAATAGACGCATGCATGCACAATCGAGACTTAGCTAAGCCGTTGGTTTAGAGAGGTGGGTGGTTAGACCCATCCATTTACAGGGTGTATATATATTTGCATTATCACCTCGATCTCTTTTCCGCCCACAAAATTAAGAAAATAACTGCTACATCCTTGTGTGTGTATATATATATATATATATGCAGTTGGCAAAAATTGTTAACAAAGTTTTTTGATCCAAGACCTGGCCGGCCAATACATGCGTTGAAACTACATATATATATGCTTGCTGCTTAGTATTCCTTCGTATGCTCAAAGTATATATTGCATATTGCTGTTATGATTATCTAATTTTACAATTTTTCAGCAATTAAATAAAATATGGAAGATGATAAAAATATTATAATATAGGGTTCATAAAGTTCCAAACATATTCCTTTTTTGTTTATATTATTTAAAATTAATAATATTATTTATTGTCTAATAAGCTATTCGAACCTTAAACTTAGTAATAGTTAAGATATTAAAATTAAGAAAATAGTTTTTAAATTACATGTAACAGTTCTGGTTTATTCGTTATATAATAGAACAGTTGTTATTATGCTGGGCAATCTATTATATATATAATAGAGCAACTAGGGGTTTAGTGAGGCAATTTATTCAATGTTAAATTACTAAATTACCCCTCTTATATTATAAGAATGATAAAAAAATTGTTTCTAATGGGAATTGAACCCTTGACCTCTTGATTAGAAGTTACATTCCTTACCACTATGCTAGATATCAACTTTGGTTATATTATCAAACTCTTTATTAATATTTGCAAATACTCAATATGTTATATTCTATTTTGGTCTCTTCTTGTAATCTCCTTGATAAGGTAGATAATTCATTTTCACAAATGCCTTAAAATCATATTTTTGACCAGATTAGAGAAAAACTCGCGCAAGATATACAAAATATTATAAAATTGGAATTGATCCATAAAAAAGGATTATATTAATATTTTAATATTATAAATCATGTTTATTTGTATTAAATATATAAAGACTCAGATTATATATACTATTAGATTACAAATTCTATATACTATCAGATTATATATATTAGATTCCTGATTACCTTTTCAATATTATACTGATGATAATAGATTACTAAATTACCTTTTTAATTTTATATTGATGATAAAAAAATTGTTTTTAATGAGAATTGAACCATAACCTAAGTGATAATGTGACAAATGTTGACATCTATAGCCACTATTACTTATTATAGTCTTTTTTAATTTTTATTTTAAAATTTAAAACTATCAACCTATTTACTCCATTCCAATTATATCCTTATATATAATAAGCGTAAAACGGATTTTATTCATCATTTAACATTTATTAATGCTTCATTATAAGATATTAACAACTTATAGATTATATACGCAGTTTGGAAATTTTAGATACTAATATAGATTAAAACTTTAGTTTTACTACGATCCTATATATTATAAATCTCGTCTTCAATAAATAAATTTTATACGTTGATCATTTTCGAAAAATACACTATTAGTATATAAAGTATTGAACCCGAAAAATGCAAAAGAGTTTTCTCTTTGTATACTAATAAAAAAGTTTGTATTGGAGATTTTTATCATTGGATGATTAAATCAAATCTAAACTAAAATTGGTTTAATTTTTTTGAATATCTATGATAAAATGTTAAAATTATTAATTGTTAAATTATTTGTGCCAAGTGACAATTGTAAGGTGAAATGAGTAACTTATCACGAATCAGTGTAACGGCTTCTTGAGAGGTATAAGTAATAGTTTTATAAATAAAGTATATCCACAACTGTACAATTATTGGTTGAGTGAGACAAAAAAAATCAGAGTGACATTATGATTATACCCTTTAAATCATAGGTTGACATTATTACCTCTTTCTTAATTTATTTAAAGTATATTAACTGTTTTGTAATTAATACTTATTGTTTACATACATGATATTTTAAATGAAATATATTATTTAAAAAGTAATAAAATATAATTTAAAATATTAATGATATTGGAATAAATATACATAACATAAATTTATGATATCGAATGGTTAGTAATGTGACATAGTTTCATGTTATCTTCATTGTGGTCGAAGTGATTTGCGAGAGAGTTATTCATTGTTAATCAATTAAGAATACTAGCTTAAAACTCGTGCGATGCACGGATTGTTAATTGTTATTTTATTATTATTTTTTTAAATTTTATTAATTGTAATTGTGAAAAAAATAAGTAGGCATGTTAAAATAGGTAAACACTTTTAATTAATTAAAAACATTAAAACAGATTTTAAAATAAATACGTATGGGTTTGCCCGTTATATTTTTTGAAAATGGGGCTTTTATTAAGAAAAAATAAAAAATACAACATATATTTAGTTTAAAAAGGTAAATGCCCGTGATATTTTTGGAAAATAAGGTTTTAAAATTTAATAATTAAAAGTATTTAAATATGTTTTAAAATAAATAAGTAAAGAGTTTTCTGTGATATTTTTGAAAAAAAAATGGATTTTAGTGAGAAAAATAGAAAAATTAAATTGTAAAAGGCAATTTCCTGTGATATATTTAGAAAATGTGATATTTTGTTAGAAAAAATATATTATGTGTTTTAACTGAAAAGGTAATTGATTATAAATATGTATTTGATTATTTATATTTTAATATTTTTAGTAATTGCATTTGTTAAGAAAAATAAGTAGACATTTAAAATAGGTAAACTTTTAAAAATAATTATAATATTAAAATATGTTTAAAAATAAATAACTAAATGTTTGCCCCGTGATATTTTTGGAAAAGGAGAGGTTTTAGTAAGGAAAAATAGAAAAACTAACATGTTTTAGTTTAAAAAGGTAATTTTCTGTGATATATTTAGTTAAAAAAGGTAATTGGTTATAAATATATAATATTATTTTTTAATAATATATTTCTATAAATAAGTAAGGTTAATTAAGTAAAAACATGAAGTACAGTTAATTGAGGGCAATTAAGTAAAATCACAACGTACCATACCGACCAACCATAAGTAAGGTTAATTAAGTAAAATCACAACGTACCATACTGACCAACCAAACTTTTAATGTTTCGTCTATTATATAATAGTATTGATGTATGTAAAAACATATCGAGTTTTTTTTTTAAAAAATTATGCAATAAAAAAAACATCAAATACTTATTTACTCGAAAATCAATAGCAACTTATTCACATCCAAATCATAGACATATCTAACACAAACTTCTAATTCAACGAATACAATACAATAAAAAAGAGGAATATTAACTTTACAAACAACTACGGCTAACTTAAAATTTTCAAATATCTCAATCACCAAACCATCAACACTAATTAAGAATATGTATACAAAATCATATCAAGTTTTTTAAAGAACAAATTATGCACTAAAGAAAGATCAAAATACTTACTTATTCTAAAATCGACAACAAACTATTCACATCCAAATCATATACGTGTATCACACGAACTTTCGATTAAAGAAATAAAATATAATAAAAAATAGATATATTAATTTTACAATAACCATTTTTAACTTAAATTTTCAAATATTTCGGTAATCAAACCATCAATATGAATATACCACAAACAAATATACCGGAATTAATGACAAATTATAAAATATTTTAGAATAAACCCGTGCCTCGCACGGGTAATAAAGCTAGTTGTGAAATGTATAGGATATCAACGATTGAACAAAAAATCGTTATATCTATACTCTTTATTAATAACCAAAATAATGTGAAAATGATACTAAAGTACAAAATTATCAAATTTGGTTATTTCGATTACTCGCAACTATATTATTTTACAAGATTTATTTACTTTAAAATCTTTGGTTCGATTCCTTACAACTATGTAATTATATAAAAATTATTTATTCACTTTAAATTCATTAGTTTCATCGAGGTTCGATTCCTTGCAGCTACGCAATCGTACAAAATTTATTTATTTACCTTAATTTCTTTAGCTTTATCCACAATTCAATTGTCTATAACTAAATAATTAAATAGTGATTATTTATTATATTATTTTTATCATTCAATTCTCGATAAATACATTTTTTAATAATATTTATTAATAATTTATCAATATTAATAATTTAATATAGACTCATATTCGGCCCATGCTTGGCACGAGTTATCAGCTAGTATAACATAATAGTATATAGTATAAATTTATCATAATAATTAAAATCAAACGAAATTGTGTAAAAATTTAATAGATTTTAACAGTGAATTATGAACTATATACTATAATTGTGTAAAATTATAGATTTTAACCACAGTACTCAACTCAAATATAAATAATTAAGAGGGAGGGAGAGAGTATTAAATAAGTAAATAAATGTGTACAAACAGACAGAAGGCCGAAAGTTGAAGACGAAGGTCGAAGATAAGGTTAGCTTGGCCTGTGATTTCAAACCAGTACAAATCCCCATAAATTATGTATGGCCCAACCCTTAACTTCTCTGCCAATTCTATTTTCTCCTTTCCTAATCATCCCAGTCTTCACTTCACTAGTTGGACCAAACCTTTTCACCCCATCTCTTTTCTTTACCTCCCTTGTCTGTATTTCACTTTTACGACTAATTTTACAGGAGACACTCAACAATATTGAATTCTATAATTTCGAAATACAATCAATCATTTTTCATCTGTAATTTTTCATGTTAAATATGACTGCTCTAGTTCTAGTATTATTTTGATAGTATTACGTGTGTCCCTTCTTGATACATATGTCAAAATTAAAGAACGACCAAAGAGTTCGTGACTTGTAATTTCTCATTCAAATGGTTACTTTAAATGAAATAATGTAGCAAGTCATAAGCAGCAATATTTGCAATAAGAAGGCAACAAGCCAAGAATAAATGTATATTCTTAACTTGGCATATATCTGCTTGTTTCGCAACTCATTCCCAGCTAGTTTAAGCCCGTGTTCATGGAAACATAAACCGAATTCAGAAGCAATTTTAACCGTAAGAAAATAGTATACGTGCATCCGCACAGCTACGCCCACACAACACACGATTGTGTACACATATGTAGTTGAAGATGTTTTTGGAGATATTTTCCAGTTTCTTAAATTGAAGATGATTTTCAAATTTCAAATACAACTTGATCTCGTAAAAGACATGACAAATATAGCTATCCTAGCATTTACAGACTATGCATATCTAAGATTGTTTATGATAAAACCATAGAGTGTACAGATACAACTAGACAACCACCTTCAAAGTGATTGAGGCACAAACGTCCATTTCTTGCTATGTTTTGCAAGAAAAATAGGTCATTAGTCATGTATAAGTATAACAATATGTTATTAAATCGAATTCAGTTTCGCAATTTCCCAACCAATTTCTTTCTACTGTATTATATATACCTAAACATCTGTCATGTTTCCATTCCAAGAAAACTTTGAAATTATTCTTATATTTTTTGCCAGTGATCAACAAAGCCAGGGACAGTGATTTGTATTAGTAAGCCACCACTTGCTATGTTCTCATTACTTAAAATAATATGTTTTTATCCTTTTACCTAAAAGATGTATGAAACGGGATAAAATGTTATATGAACACTTTAATATTTGGTTAACTTGGAGTATTTTATTATAGATAAAAACATAGGATAAGCTAGCAAATAAAGAAAAAGTTCATACGAAATAAAAAATAAGAAAGCATAATTACTAGCATAGTAACCTATTGGATAATGGATATTAGCCTTCTGTTGATAACAAAATATTGAGAGTTCGAATATCAGTTTATTCCCGAGTGAGGACTGAGGATGGTTCAAATGCATATTGATGTTTGCCTACAAACTTACAAACATGTACAAGGTTTTAGTATATTATAAAGTGTTGTATTGTACTTTGAAATTTCTATTTAAAATTTTATTGGACTTTTACTACAAAACTAGCAAGTCGGCAGAATTTGTAGGTCTGTAGGCCGTAGCCGAACTTGTGGATCCAAAACTTAAGCAGACTTCGGACGATGAAAATGCAGCCAGGGAAATATTGCAGTAAAAAAAACAGAGTATAAAAGGTGCAGGTCCATATCATGGGAACTAAGCTGTAACCAAACACCTTCCTTTGTTGTAAAGCCTTCTGCTTTGCTCATCTTTTTTGTACTTTAATTATACCTTTCAAAAATAAAAAATAAATTATACAAAAAAGTTTGCCATTAATATGCCTCTCTTTTTCCTTTCCATATTATATAAATTATCATCTGCAAATAGAATACATGTATAAACAGAAATCCGACACGCTTAAGCAGAACATTGGAACTTAAATAGTGAATAAACAGATTACTACATCTACAACATTTTGTTTTTTTGTTATACTAGGTGGTTCAGAGTCTGTAACCAAATAAATAATGTTTTCTGTACCATAAGAAACAAGAGTTCTCTTTTTTTTTTTTGTATTAGTGTTCTTATTTTAAAGGCAAGTCTACATATTGTTGATCACAAATCTAAGGTTTATTTAACATATAACTGATCATCATCAGTTTATTTAGTTTACTAATCGATCACCAATTTAGTCTACATATTTTAAATTAATCTATTGTGGATCATCATCAGTTTATTTAGTTTACTAATTGTTTGAAATGGTGTAACAAAACTCAATCTAGGGTTCCTAACTGCTGCACTTCACAAGCATGTGAAATGAACCTTCAAAAAATCTCCCTGAGGAAGCTTTCTTGAGTGATCGCTTATGTGGCTTACTTACGCGTACCACATCAGATAAAACCACTCGAAAGCATTACTATTTTGAAAGAGTTGGGTAGTGGAATGATAATTTTTCTGATCACCAAGTAGTGGAATGAGATAGTTGTACTTAATTATTCAAAATAGATTAACATTACATTGCACATCAATGAAATTTAGTAAGTTTGCGATTTTGTAAGGACAAGAAACCAAAGGGGCAGATTGTTGGGTCGGGTATGCATTGAGTTGTGGGTTTGAGGGGCTATAATTAGGGCTTGAATCCTATTCTAGTCCTCAATTATTTGAACTAGATAATTTGGTTGTACTTGTTTGATGTTTAAGGATTTGAACTCATGATCCAAAGGAAACATTTGATTTTCACCATACGACTAACTAGAAGCCACCAACATCTGGATGATATCCGCAGCTTAAATGGAACAATAAACAATTACGCAGCTCAAAGGACCATAAAGATGAAGCTGACATAAGAATTTAACATTCACATTAGGAAAAGTGTATGTACACTCCAAACAAAAGAAGTGTCAATGAAGCTCATTAAGCACTCTCAAGAACTCTCTTTAGGAACAATGGGCCATGGCAATGAGATTAACAAATCAAGTACAATATAGTAAGATCAAAAAGCCTTTTGTCTGATACAAGATGATGTGTAAGGAGCTCAACTTCTTGACCAAGAAAATATACTCCCTAAATTCTCAATCACTGCCTTCACTTTTTGATCTCAAAATTATATAATCTGGCGGGAAAAAACGGTTATATGTGTGAAACCAAATATGAGCTTTTAGAGGGGCCAATGTTCTTTTGGAATTTTGTGTTAGCTCCTTAGCAAGCAACTGGGCCTTTCGGTTTCATTGTTTTTTGGACTTAATACTCAAAGAGACCCTATATATACAGACACTTGCTCTCCTCTGTTTTTACTTTACATTACTCTCTCCCTTCTCTGATTTAGTGTCAATAATGAGAGTTTTTTTTTCTTGACTTTTAACTATTCTTAACTTCTTCTGCCTTCTGGGTATTTTCCAAGATCACATTTTAGGAAATTCTATCTAGTTTTTGAACTACTTCCCCTGTTTTTTACTCTGTTTTATTTGAAGATCAACTTCAAGTGTATGTGCTTAGGCAGTTTTAGCTTCTGATTATATTGATAACTTTTGATTGTAAGTTAACTAGATTAATTTTTACTTTGTGGGTTCTATAACAGAAGGGGATTGGTGGATTTTTTCGACATCAAGAAAATCATTGAGTTTTTTAGAAGAAAATGATTTTGTTGCCCCAAGGGTGCATTCCGTTGAAGTGTTTTGCAATTCTTGAAAAGAAGTTTTGTGTTGACAAAAGCTTTTATTTTTGGATTTTCCAAATTTTCAATAGGTATAGCTTGGGAACTTAGTGAAAATACTCGAACTTCTCTATATATTGTTCTCTTTTCTTGTTTTCGTTACTAGATTTTGGTAATTTTTTATAGCAAACTATAATGGGAGGTGCTTCATTGCCACCGGGATTTCGTTTCCATCCAACTGATGAAGAGTTGGTCGGGTATTACCTAAAGAGGAAAGTTGAGGGTCTCGAAATTGAACTTGAAGTGATTCCTGTTATTGATCTTTACAAGTTTGAGCCCTGGGAGTTGCCAGGTAAATATTTAAAGATTACAAGTCCACATTTTCCTTTGAACTTTGGTTATAATTTAAATTATGGGAGTTCTGATTTATTAAGATTTGAGTTGCAGAGAAATCATTTCTTCCTATGCGCGATATGGAGTGGTTTTTCTTCTGTCCTCGTGATCGCAAATACCCAAACGGTTCAAGAACAAACCGAGCTACAAGGGCAGGATACTGGAAGGCCACTGGAAAAGACAGGAAAATAATATGTCAATCATCTGCAATTGGATATCGGAAAACGCTAGTTTTTTATCGAGGAAGAGCTCCGGCAGGTGATAGAACAGATTGGGTGATGCACGAGTATCGTCTTTCAGATGATGTTTCTCAAGATTCCTCAAGCTCTCAGGTATATATAATTAACTCATTACTCATATAATAATGTCTTTTTTTTGTATATAATTCTAAAGATCTCTTTTACGACTGTTCTATAATTTTATAGGGACCTTTTGCCCTCTGCCGAATAATAAAAAAGAATGAGCAAGGAATAAAGAAGGGTGATATTTATGGAGACTCAAAGGCTACACAAGTTGGGTGCAGCTCGAGCAATGGGGTCTCTATGTCGAATCAAGCTTCCAGTGAACTTATGGTCATCCCTGATGACATGCCATTTCAAGCAAGTCCCCTGAATACTCCTTACAGAACAACTACAATGGTGGAAAGTGAATCAGTTCAAGTGGAAGCTAATTCTTCAAGCCTATGGCTTTCACCAAACTTCATATTTGATTCCTCTACGGTATTTCCTGAATCTTTCTGTGTTAAATCTTTATTATATATCAATGCGTGTAGAAGAATCGAACCAAATATAGCCAGTATTTTCCACTTGTAGAGTAGAGTTCCGGGTAAGATTTACACAGACACTACAGATCCTCCTATAAGAATAGAGAGGCTGTTCCTATAATTCTATGAAGACTGAAATTTTCCTACAACCTAACTCAGCTTCCTAATTTCTTATGCATGTACTGCCTTTTCAGTAGTGAATTCTTTTCATGTATTTGTGAAATATTTCAGGAGTACTCACTAGGCCAAGAAGGTCTGTCTGAATGCTTCCCGCAGAATGATATTTCAAACACAATGACCGCAACATACGGTCAATTTGAGATAACTCCTAGTTCATCATACTCAAATTTTACAGAGAAAGTTGAACTAGCTGATGATCTTAGTCAATTTGGCTGCATGTCGCCTTATTCAGGACACATAGATTATGCGACTTACTTTGGAAATGGGAGCATGCCACCACCTGAAGGTTATGACTGGTCCAATGTACTAAATCCAAACAGCTTCTAAACATAAAAGACCAAGCTGGATACATCTACTTTTTTCAGAAAGTTTCAGCTTCTAGCTCTTGTTATTTCAAATTGTTCTCTGAAACCACGCCTTTTATCCTGGTTTTCTGAGTGGGAAACTACTACTTTCAAGCGTATTAGTGTTAAATAGTAGCTAAGGCTTGAAGTTCTTCTTCTTTATGTTTCTTTCTGTCGAAATTTCTTTTTTGTGTACTTTTGAAGCGTCTTGTGTTGTTTCAGTTTGCAAGACTATCATTGTATTCCACCTAAGTTGCTTCTTGGAAGCCCCTCTGCAGACTGCAGACACATTATATATTAAGCATTTGAAAGTGTGTTTATCTTTGTTTAGTAATATCTAAATATCAGAACGCATTATATACATTGCCAAGCATATTTTCACTTTCTAGTGGAATGATTTGTTTTTCAAGCAAATCTTTACTACTAACAGTACCCATTGCACATATTTGAACATGCAACCATTAAAGACTAGTAATATGCTTTCTCGCAATGAATTTAATTTGGAAGATGCCGACAATATTCCATTTCTTATTATATATTGCTCAGAAGAGCTGGTCAACATAGTCGAAAGCAGCAGATGAAACAAAATATCAAGCACCATCGCCAACTGACATTGAACATGCAACTAAACCAACCCAAACATACGCTCAGTGACATCCCATGCCAAGGATTAGAGAACGTGAAATTCCCGCCTTTTGGGAAAAATCTTAAGAAGTACTAAATCATGTTGTAACCTATGGAGATATTTTTGCAATATATGTTTTTTCTGCAAGTACTCAGAATTTTGTTTCTCTGAAAAGTTTTGAAACACATTAGAAGTCATAAGATAGTGATGGCTGTGCCCCTGCAAATGTTATGCAGCATCTTGACCAGGCCACTAATATTGTAAAATTAAACATAATATGTAGTAGAACCTAAGGGTGTTTCTTAAAAGTCTTAAGCCATGAAGCTGCAAAAAAAATTGCATGATTCTCCCAGCGGCCTACTACTTGAGCTGATAGAACCTGCTACTTGGCCAAGAGGTATCGGTCCCTTTTTCTCTATCCTGGTTTTAAAAATAAAATCAACACTATAAAACCCCTACCAAGAGTTCTTTTCTTATGTGGGTTTTCGCTGCATACCAATATGCTCCACTATGGTCAATAATTTACCAGAAAAGTGATCAGGACATTTCTGAAATGTAAGTCAAGAAACAAAAAAACATAATAATATTCACAATTCAACTAACAGGCAATAACTAAGGATGTATTTGAAAGTTTTTTGTTTTAAATTATTTTTCAGCTCATCTTTGGTCAGATAACTTTCTTGTTTACTTCTATAGGAAATGATCTATGTGCTATCTTCTTCCGTTTCCTTTAATCCTTACTGCTATACAAACAAGAACATAGTTGAACTTTGAGGTAATCATCATCTTTTCTTTATCCTGATGAAGGGAACTGTTAGCGACTTAGCGTTACAGTGATTATGGATAAATTTTAATACAGTCTTGCAGGGTTAAAGACGAATTTTGATCACATCATCACTTTTCAAATATTCCTTCCTTTCTACCATAAACATCTCAATCTGAACATGGCTTGCCTTGAGTCCTGCAAAGCATTTCATATCGGTCCCAAAGTGACTCATTGGCAAAACATAAACTAAAGAACATCACCATCACCTCCTGCTTTGAGCAATAGTATTGGTTTAATCTTTTTTCGCTCTTCGTCTTTTCTATAAATACAAAAAGTAAAGAAATGAGAACAATGAAACTGCATGTGCTCCTACAGCCCTTCTTTTATCAAGTCCAATGCTCCAAATCCCTGCTACTTGTTTAAGTACCCATAATCGCAATGACCTTGGATCAGCAAGGACCTCTTTCCCTGATCATGGTAGTTTAAAATTAACAGTGACCATTATAGGACTTCAAAATGATAGAGTAGAAAGGTAGTTACATTGTTTAGAAACAAGAAAAATGCATTTGCAGAAGTAGAAGCAGCAGCAAAGCAATTCCAGTCAAACAAATGATATAGTTTAAAGGGAAAAAAGAGAATGGGGTGAGAGAGGCTCGAACTCTCGACCTCAGGATCACTCGTATGCTATGAGACCTACGCGCTAGCCAACTGCGCCACCACCCCAGATGAAAGTTTCATGGATATCAACGTTATATACATAGACTGAGAGACAAAACTTAATTTTTCTTCTTTTCCAAATATTAAAATCTAGAATTTAATGGCTCAACATTCTTGCAAACAAGAAATAATATAATATTATATTTGGTGGTTTTTATGGGCACAAACATATATTTTCTATAAATACAAAAACTCCCACACTGATGATTTAAAACCTAAACAAATGCATGTATGCGACTTAAATAAATGCATCATGGGTCAGTACTCAGTGGGGATGTATTTGCGAGCTGATTCGGAGGCACATGTAACTTTGCTGATAATATAAGAGAGGATTTACAGTTACCTGACAGTGACAGCAAGAACGGCATACATCTTTAACTTGTGCAAGTCTAGCATTCTGCATGTGATGTAGGCATGCACATTATTCAGGATGGACCATCTGATCGTCCATTTCAGGTCTTCGAACATTCAAGATCACATCATCCCCTTGTTTACATTCCTTAAATTTAGCTTTTTTGCCCAATTCTTCAACTTCTTTAATGACAATTTCCAGTTTTGCCACAATCTCTATTAGCAAAGAAGAAAAAGCAGCAAATGGAAGTGCTTCTGAGAACTCGAGACTAGTGAGTGTGATCTTGCTAAGTGATGGTCTAAGCACTTTTTTAGCAGGCACCTGGCCTCCAGGAGAAGCTCTTTTAGATAATCTCCATTCAGACATTAGTGCAGCTGAATCTGGTTTTGCACTTGACAAGTACTTATCACTGGCAGCTACTGCAGCTGCTTGGCCTAGCATGTCCTGTGTTTGATTACTTGCTGGACCTATAAAAAGTCTTGGCTGAGCTTTGAAGGCACTGTTAAATTCTCTTAGGGCGTCATGTAGATGGTCAGAGAGTATCTCTGAAGAGCATTGGTAATGCTTTCTTATGCTATTGGCTAGCTCCTTTAGCACTGTTGAAATTTCATCAGCAAGTCGAGTGCACGGATCTTTAAAGAGGACCCGAACATGTCGTGGAGTCTACAGTTAAAACTAAAAAAATTACTTGAATTATGAAACGGAAATGACATTATAGTGAAAATGAAATGGATAGTCTGATCTTTATCCTTTGATAATCAATTTTTCTAAATTATATACGAATATGTCATATGTGTTTATCCTCTGGAATTTTTTGCAGAAACAGTAATTTCTTTAGCAATTTTCTTGCACTAATTTTGGTTCATATTTAGGGTACAATTATGATCCATTGTATAGAACTATCAAGTGTTCTTAGTTTTAAATCTTTGCCAAAATGTAAAAGATAGAACTGTTTTTCCTACCTGGATTTCAGTTTGTATACATCCATGAAGAGCAACAACCGTGTATGCAAATTGGCGAATAACACCTCCCAATTGTACGTATTGTGTCCCAGGAAAACGTTTTTGTCTTGAATGCCTGGGCTCCCACCTTGCGTGTAATGCCTGTTTGAGTCAATTGAAACAAATAGAAAAACAATTACTGTGCTGCATGGATTAATTCATATCATGTCCACTGACTGTATCTGTAAGGTTGTAGGAGCATCTGCATGCAACTATCATGAACAAACTCACCGAAGTCTCATCAGTAGACTTCGAATCCAGGAGAGCTTTATACCCCAGGTAAACAGGATCTTCTCCAGGCTCATCTTCATTCATGTGTGGTGCTTCATTATTGAAGTATCCAGAGACACATGCTGAGTATTCCACAGTTAGTTAGTACATCCAGTGATAAGATTATCAAACCGTTTATATATTGGACAACAGCAAGACGCGGCTAACTGAAAGAATATCTGCACTCTTTTATGTAATGTCCTTGAGTTGTCAAGTTGAAACTTTTAGAAGAACTAGACAGTCATTAGATTTTGTAAATTCTTGGAAGATCAGATTTTGCATACATACCTTCGATTGCCTTTGCTAATCCTTCAAGTCTTTTTACTGTGGAATTATGGAGGTCTTCCCCAGACCAATTCGGAAAGACTAGTGCAGTCATGATAAGGCAGGTAACACAACCAATAGCAATAGTGTAAAAGCGATCTCGTGCAATCTTCATTACACTATCAACACGGTAGCTTGAAACAGCAATCAGATTGAAGGTCAAGACAAATATCACTACACCATAATCAAAATTTTTCTTTATGTAAGGCAGAAATCTGAAATACGTAGCTGTTGCCCCTGTCATATTCAAAAATCCATTACAAACTTAATTATATATGTGAAACTCATAAAAGAAACTAGACCCACAACTACCTTGTACTTGAATATATCCTAAATAATATGTCCATCTTAGAGAAAAGATAGACTTACCAACGACAAAAACTGCACAGCCTATGATAATAGCTCGGGATACTATCCCAAAATCTGTAGCAATATATTCCATTAAAAAGGCCAATAATCCGGCTGATACTGTCCCTAATCCTCTATTAAATCCTTTGCAGAAGGTAGCCCCTATAATTGAAAAACCACAAGGCAAACAAATTCCATATGCATGCAATATAAATAGTGCTACTAGCAAGAACATATCTGAGCATGATCAGCATGAACTTACCAGCAGTAAACTCAAGCACAACCACAACAGTCATCACTGCCCATAAGACATTGTCTCCAATTTCTTTGACGATCATACCATGTGTTTTGAACAAGGGCTCTAATAGATATAACAACGACACCAATGTCAAAGACATGCCAACCTTGATGGAATGTGTTACTCTGCGTGGATCGTCTTTACCCAACTTCAATATCTTTTGCCACTGCAATTTTATAAAACTCTTTGCTTTCTCCAGTGATGTCTTTATTTTATCCACTGCTCCCATATATGATTCCATGACACAGTTTAGCAGGTTCTAGCCTCAAACACCAAATTAGAAATGGCTAGTGGCACATTCTGTCACTCTCTTTCCTGTGATTGGTATAATCTTTCAATTGCGAGGAACATTATAATACCAATCACTCATCTAAAACAAGACAATGTATGATCAAGGATTAATTGGTAGCACATACTAGAAAGAACACAAATAAACATTACCTACTGCTGCAGAATTGCAGATACTCCGTTGGGTCCATCAGGCAGTAAGTTATGCTACATGTACATTCTGGGGATAATTTCAGAAAATTTACAACTCCAACACACTAGTTATTTGAGTACGAAAATTACTTTTCTGTCATTTTTTTGCCCTGCATAAATTCTTAAACAGAAAATTCAGAAATTATAGTATTAGCTGCATCTCGCAACATAAGCAATCAATCAGATAGATAGATATATAAACTTTTTATTAAAAATACAATAATGTAATACAAATGCAAAGAGTGAGAGGGATAGAATAGTAGAAAGATACCAACATTAATCCAGTCGTTTCACCAATCTACAGTGGCAATGCAGATGTAACATTTACGTATAATTTTGATTGAACCCGATAATAAAAAAAATCTCTATTTATAGCCTGATTCAATACAATAATCTTATGTGGTTTCATACAATACTATACAATAAGGAGTTTTAATGGTTTAGACTTGTAGGTTAGGCACTATCCTCGTCAGGGTCTGTATTTTCGCTCCACTTCTTGCATGGTTTTGATATTCTTGTTTCTACCGCGAGGGAGATGGAACAGAGAGAGACTGTTTGTTGTTGGTTATAGACGTGCCACGTCTGATTTTCAATGCACTGTAGACAGGAAAATAAAACAAACTAAAAACAGGGAAGAAGCGATTTCAAAAAAAAAAAACAGGGAAAAACCGAAAACTGATAGATGTATGAAAATCACCATTTACCCTAACCCAACCTTTCATGAAATAGTACCAAATTTTAGATTAAATTTTAACATAAAAATCTACTGCTAAACCCCTTTTAATAGGTAGAGATTTATAAAATTCTTAACTTGATTACAGAAAATGAAAAAACTTGCTCAAGAATGTTTGATGTCGAACTTGGACCCTCCAATATTCACTTGGAGAAATAAATTCTTTTTCGACCATCTATACTCTTTATTAATAAACAAAATAATGTGTAAATGACACGCAAACGTATCAAAGTATCAAATTTGGTTATAAAAGTACCAAAATATCAAATTTGATTATCACAAAATTCAAGTTCGATTCCCTACAACTACACGATTGAACAAAAATTATTTACAGTATTTGATTTAATTTCTTTGATTTCACCTCAGGATTCGATTTTCTATAACTACATAATTCAATGATTTATTGATTTAATTTATTATTTTTGATTTCATCCCGGTTTCGATTAATGTTTTAATCTGGGTCCATAGTAATCATAATTTATATAAGCACCCTCATACTTGAAACCGGTATATACTAATTAAAGGCTTAACTACATAATATACTGATAATGTATGACTTACATGAACATGATCTACTGATAGAGCTGGCAATTCGTTCGTTTCGTATACTTTCGTGTCGTGTACTTTCGTGTTTCGTGTACATAAATGCTAACCCAAATCCGACCCGTTAAGGATTCGTGTCGTTTCGTGTTCGTGTACCTTTATGTCGTGTACTTTTCGTGTCGTGTTTCGTGTAATTTTAAATAAAATTAAAAATATAAGAAATCAAAAATAAAAAATTAAATTTTAAAAGTTTCAGTTAAAATTTTACTATTCGAGTATTAAGTCAATAAGCCGTAATGTTCCAAGTGTAGTCAAATCTTGCTAAACTTAAATTTGAAACTATTTTCTATTTTATTTTTGTAAAAATTCTATATAAAATATTTATGATAATATGTATCTATATAATTTTAATATATTTATTTAATTTTTTAATTATTTCGTGTACTTTCGTTTCGTGTCGTGTACCCAAGGGTAAATCCAAAACCGACACGAAATTCGCTCGTGTAATTTCGTGTTCGTGTATTTTCGTGTTCGTGTACCGAAAAGGTAAAACCAAACCCGTTATTATCGTGTCGTTTTCGTGTCGTGTTTTCGTGTCGTGTACGAAATTGCCGGCTCTATCTACTGATATGCATTTGAAATTAAAAAAAAAACACAAAATTAATATTATACATTGTCTTGTATAGATATGGCATGCCAAACAATGTGATAAGTTGCGGATCTTATGCACATGCAGAAGAACTGCACAATGACAGCTCTTGCTGCTTTATTTAACATACAAAATATCATTGTTGATGTTTTACACATCAAATTATAGGGAAATAGAAAAGCCAGAAGGCCCTCGAAAGGGTCTGAGATAATAGAAAATGCTTAAATTTGGTTTTTTCTCGAGTCTCGGTGAGACAGATCTACGACGAGCCTGCACCAAACACCCGAATCCTTTGTTCAATCGGTACCCGGCAGCATGGACATAGAGCTTTTCCCTTCTTTCCATAATTGTCACTACAATCCGAACACAGAACTTGATGGGCACAAGGGAGAAAAACAACTGAAACTTCTTCTTTCACACAGAAAAAGCATTTTCGATCACTGCCACCATTTTCTGACGACTCATGGTTATCTAGCTCGTTAAGCATGCTTGCGATAGTTTCTTCTTGATGCTCTGTCCCCTCAGTGTTCACCACCGGTAAGTTGTTCGACTGATGATTTATCTCGGTAGACAGTTTAAGCCGAGCAAGTTCCTGCTCAAGCCTTTGCAGGTCGTCTTTGTGACGCTGAAAATCTATCTCTATCTTTAGGCGCAAGGCCTCATGCCCCCTTTTATGACTAGCCTCGTCTGCTTCTTTTAGGCGTCTTTCCGCCTCTAATTGTGTTAAGGCTGCTTCTTTAGCCTTCAGTGCCTGCTTCCACTTCTCCTGTTATGTCCGAAACATAAAGACTGACATTTATAAACCCAAAAAAAGTAAAATACAAAAATGGTTTAAATTTAGTAATAAAATATAGGATTATCACAAAACAGATACACTTTGGTCAAGGTTCGACAAACACATGTACCTCAAGAGAAATAGATCACTCAAAACTGCACGACTGAAACACACAACAAATGTTACAGCGATAACAGAATTGAGAGACGCAAACAAAGATTCTAGAATTATGATTTTTCTATACACTATAAAATTGCTTATAACCACTCCGATCTCTTCAAAATTTGTAAAAGAAAATATTTGTATGAATCTCGAATTCATATTTGATATAACAAATATACATGTGCAACATCATACTGAATATTACAAAAGGGTTGCAGAAAAGCTGATAATTCTGACGTATAAAACTGATTTTGCATAAATGGATCCTTGGTCCACTCAAGAATGTTTATCAATCCTGCAAAAGTTGTGCTCTGATCCCATAATATATAACATGACACTAAAGATTGTAACTACAAAATACTTTAAGGACAATATGAAGATTAAAATAAAGATGGAGTTGGCACCAAAGGACCCATGTTTGTTATTAATAGCCACAATGGATGGAGTTGGCAATTACCATCAACAACCTATTCCGAAGAGATAAAATGGAAAATCATTGGTTTCTTTGGCACATTTATACAACTACGGTAGAGGTTAGAACACGTATCAATTAGAAAAGTTTGAGTAACTACAGATCATAGGGCTCAAAAGTTCATCCTTTCAAGTAAATAGAAGAGGGATTATTCAAGACATATCATCAAACAATCTAACATATATGCATTTGTAACTGTCCTATTCAACTTTATAGTAGTTCAAGATGGTCTATACGAAATAAGTAACATTACTTTGTGCAACATAGAGTCTATAAATTATCCAAGAAGTCAAAAAGATTGGGGCATAATTATGCAGTCAGATAAAGATTTTGAGAAACTTCATCAACCTTATGAACATATACTGAACTGATGAGAAATAGACTAGTCACCTTGATCATAGATATGGCATAAATAAACAACAGTACATTATAGTTCAGCTTTTACTAACCATACCTAAAGGAGAAAAAACTCACTTATTTGGCTACCTAGATATCACCTAACCATAATGTAAAATCAGCAAATTCAGATAGAACATAGTGTCAGGAATAGTACTGCTATAGTATAGTAATGTTAGTTGTAATAAGGGTAGTAGTGTCTTTTTCTTCCCAGAAGTTAGTTATAGGAGTCAGAGTCTATAAATAGTGGTGTGTGTCTTGTATTTCAGAATATGCATTATGAATATATGAAAAGGGACATTGTTCCACAATTGTTCTCTCCCTTCTCTTTAGGGTTTCTCTCTCAAGAAACCTATCTTTCTCTACAAGTTTCTAACTGAATTCTCTCTCTATCCTCTACATTTCTAATCTGATTCTATATGTTCTATCTCTAAATCTCTGTTTTTACTCTATTTCTCTGCTAAAACAGCTCTATTTCTGTCAATTCTATCCTTACAACAGTGTAATTCAGCTTATAATATCATAAAATACCCAAAATACATGAAAACTCAGTTCAGGAACTAGAGGTTCCTGACAAATTGGTATCAAAGCCGTTCTAATCAATCAGCCATTGCTTCGACTGAGTTGTGCACTTGAATCCGAGCAGAGCGAAGTTATAATCACAGTAATCGCAATTGTATTCTGGAAGTTAGGGTTTCTGCACACCAGGT
This sequence comes from Heracleum sosnowskyi, assembly GCA_030848705.1. Lineage (NCBI taxonomy): Eukaryota > Viridiplantae > Streptophyta > Magnoliopsida > Apiales > Apiaceae > Heracleum > Heracleum sosnowskyi. Next base: position 94,766,280 of record CM061241.1, read on the forward strand.
GTTTGATTTCTGGTCTCAACTAGTAAAATCTGTTGTTTGTTGCAGTTTTCTTGTCAATTCTATCTCGTTTGCATAGAACTAGTTAATTTCAGTTGATACTGTTGGAGAAAATCACAAAAGTAGAAAGAGAAGTACTGTTTTAGTGGTTTGATAGTGGTTTGAAAGAGAAATTGTGTTGTTCCTGGTGTTTTACTGTTGTACTTCTGTTGTGAGTTAAATCTCCGAGGTTCAGCTGTTTGATTCTGTGTTTGTGAGCTGTGTAATAGTACTAAGGTGATCGAGGAAGTGTACAGGTGGTTTAGTGAAGTAACTGTGGTTGTGTATCGGTGTTATTGTTGAATCGTTGAGGTGTAGTGTATTTGTGTGTTTGTTGAAGTTGTGGAAGTAATGAGATTGAATACTGTTAAGGAGTTGCAATACTGTGTTGTCAAAGTTTAATTGCTGATTTAAGGAGTTGTTGAGTGATTTTGTAGTGGTCTGCTTGTCAGTCACTATTGTGCACTCTAAGTGTTTGAGGAATTGTCAAGGTGTACTTGCTGTGTGTAGTGAAGACTGAATCCTGGTATATTGCGAGTAGTAGTAACTGAAAAACTCAGGTGTTGTTGTGGAGTTTTATTCTGTGAAGTAACAGAAGTATAATTGATGGAATTAGTAGTGGCAGCAGCAAGTGATAAAGCCTGGGATGAGGCTGTCTTAGAGATACAACAACAGGTGACAAATTACAAGGACAGGACTAGTAAGAAATTGCAGAAGTTAGAAGCTACAATAGAGATAGCTAGACAGAAGATGCAAGAAATTTTAAGTATAAAAACACAAAGGCTTGGTGAAGGTTCTATGAATCCTCTTGGTTGGCAGAGTAACGAGAAAAGCAACTACAGCAAGCCTAGTTACAGGGAGTCAGAAACCCTACAGCAGCTCAACTTGAGATTTTCCAAGCATGAAGAAGGATCAGTGGTCTTTGAAACTATTGATGATGGTATAGGAAATGAGACACAGAAGTGGCCAATCCTTATAGAGGAGGAAATTGTTGAGTGGAAAGAGGAACTTCCAGCTTTACAAAAGGAAAAAGGAATGTTTCGAGACACCTCTCAGATTGCTTTGGAAACCTACGTTGGGGAACCTATATATGATGATGATGAACCAGAGGAGGGTCAAGAGTGCTGGACAGGACAGGAATTCATCTTAGCAGCACTAATGGGAGATAACTCAAACTCACCTGACATCTTACACTTTGAACTTTGCGCTAGTGAAGGATTAGAGGCATATCTGAAAAGCGAACCAAACCAGGCACTTGAAGATGGTGACAAGCCAAAGCTTGTGGGTTTCAAAGGTGAAGAGACACAAGGTGCTGTTGAAGAAGAATCTTCAATTATCCATACCAACAAGAGAGAAGAATTAATTGAGGATGTCCCTTATAGAGATAGTCCAAGAGCTGCAAATGCTTTTGGTGTGGAAGAGAAGTCTAGCCATCTTGCTAAGAAGAACATGATTATATTTGACCCAGGTGGTCAAGAAGGTCATTGTGAAGGTGTTAATAAGATGTTCAAAGACATAATCTGCATCCAGGAAGTGAAATTAGAGAAAGTTGCACTAATAAACTCTGTTTGTGGCCAACCTGGACAGTGGCAGGGGAAGCCTAATTTTGTGGTTCAGATTGAATTTTCAGATGGAATACAGGGCAAACAAGGTAAACTTACAAGAGTATTGAGACTTGAAGTTCACGAGGCCTCAAGGAAAATGAAAAGGGAAACAATCACCATATTTGATCCAGGAGGATATCCAAGTTATTGTATGAGGCCAACTTTGCAAGAAGATTAGATGTACCAAGTGAAAGATCAACCATGAGGACATGGTTGTTTTTAAGGAGGGAGGATTGTCAGGAATAGTACTGCTATAAATAGTGGTGTGTGTCTTGTATTTCAGAATATGCATTATGAATATATGAAAAGGGACATTGTTCCACAATTGTTCTCTCCCTTCTCTTTAGGGTTTCTCTCTCAAGAAACCTATCTTTCTCTACAAGTTTCTAACTGAATTCTCTCTCTATCCTCTACATTTCTGATCTGATTCTATATGTTCTATCTCTAAATCTCTGTTTTTACTCTATTTCTCTGCTAAAACAGCTCTATTTCTGTCAATTCTATCCTTACAACAGTGTAATTCAGCTTATAATATCATAAAATACCAAAAATACATGAAAACTCAGTTCAGGAACCTCTAGTTCCTGACACATAGACATCATAGATAAGCACATGTTGGAGCGAAAATTTAATAGCAAGGTACCAAACTATAGACACTTATTTATGACAAACATGCATAGCTTAAATTAAAAAAAGAGATGTAAAAATATAACACATAGAAAATTGAGTGCACCTCAGCCTCTTTTTGAGCTGCTTCTACCCCCAACAACTGTGCTTCCAACTCTAAAATGTTCTGTTTCTCAGCTGCAATGTCCTCCTGAAACTTGGCCTTTTGTTTCTCCCATGCCAAGAGTCTCTTCAAACCCTTCTTTTCCCTCTTTGCAACTTCTAGACACGTAGTCACCGACTCTGACGCACTTAATTTTGAAGCCTCCATCTCTGCTCTTATTTCTGCATTTTCTGTCTCAAGTCGCCTCACAGCTGCATTTGCACGGTCCACTTGGCCACTTGCCTTCCTCAAAGCATTCTCCATCTCTGAGAGCCGTTTCATGGTGGAGTCTTCAAGTGTCTGTTTGCCCTTCTTCAATCGCTGGTTCTCCTCCCTTTCCATTCTCAACATCTTGAGCTCTGTTAGGTCATGGCTTAACTTTCTTGCAGCTTGCATTGCCTTTTGGTGTGCCCACTCTTTCCGCTCCTTCACCTGCCTCTCTAAGTCCTTAATCTGATGAAACAGACCGAAAATCATCTCATCTTTCTGATCCTCAGGCACATACTCAATATTCTCATCAAGATTCAAATCACGAAATTTATCCAGCATTGAACTAACCACATCCTGGCTTTTAGCATCTTGGGACTCCTCATTCTGAACTTCAGTGCCAGTAGTTTTGGCTCCAGTAGCTGGCTTACCATCACCATTTGCTTGAGTCTGCAACTCTTTTGAGTTTGCTCTAAATCCAGCAGCAAATGCTGCAACGTTCCTCTTCAACAAATTCTTCATTGACGGGGTCAGATTAAACCTCTTTGGGCACTCAATCTCTCTTTGCAAAGTCATCTCCGATGCATAAGAAAACAACCCATTCATAGGAAATTCTGAAGTACCTCCAGTTCCAAAACCCCAACCACCATGAAACCTACAAAGAGCTGGCGCAACACCAACTGGATAATTACCAACATTCTCCACATTACTAGGAGCCGGAGTACTCCCACATCCACCACCATCATTCCCATGTGAAGGAAGGCACGGAAAATCCATCACACTAGCCCGACCTACATGAAGATCACTCATTAAAAGACACCACATAGCATCCCCTTTACTCAAATGCGGCTTCACCTGCTGCAACAAACACACCATACCCGCAAGAGAATACTCCTCCAACTGCCTCAAATCAACAAAAACCGGCTCCACCTCACCCCCAACCCCAACCCCATCCGTCGTATTCCCATTACTACACCCATTATTCAAATAAGTCAAAGCATTATGCAAAATATTAGTCAAAACATCCATCCCCCCATAACAATGCCCATTCTTCAAAATCGCTTTCAACGCCACATCCTCCTCATAACCCAAAGCAACAAGTTTCGAAATAGCCTCACTATACAAAAACTCAAGATTCTTCAACAAAATCTCCTCCAATTGTTCCTCAGTACAATACCCCCAACCACTATCATCAAAATGGGAATTAGGGTTTTGACCCGACTCATTATTATTACAACCCGGATGGTAATTAAAAAGCCTACTACCCGATTCGTTTAGACCCGATTTGAGACTATGATCAACATCAGATTTCACAGCTCTAGGCTTTCTATTGGCACGTATATGTTTCTCTCTCACAGTACAACCCATTCAATTTCTGTAAAATTAAAAGCCCTAGATATATTATTGAAAGCAAATCAATCTAAAAAACAATATGTAAATGAATAGATACATGTGATTGACATTAAGATTATGTGTAAATGAATAGAGATACAAAAAGACTTACAGATTTTGTGAAGAATCGCTCTGGAAGAAATGATCTCTGCTAGTGTGTGTGTTTGTGTGTGTCAAGTGGAGGGTGAAGATTGAGAAAGAGGGCCCTGCATGTAATGGTTTATTTTTAAAGACTAATTTTGTATGGGCTTGGCCCAATTAATTGTTTTTTGCAATCTTTCCATTCATACATTACTCCGTCCATCTCATTTTATGTGTCTTGTTTGCAAATTTCACACATATTAAGAAAAATTAAATGTGATATCATGTTTCCAAATTTGCCCATTTTAATTGCATAAAATTAGATGAATACAGCTGCAATATCTCAACAGTCATTTTGAAACAAAAAAATTTTCTTCAATACTTTTACTACCGTACCAAATTTCCCTCTCAAATTTTCAGCTTAAATTTAAATTTTAAATTTTTCCACCAAATTTGCCAATATAATGGAGCATGAACTTTACTCAGAGAATACTCATACATAATGAGTTTTCTAAACAATTTCGATTTAAATCTTTCACCAAGCTCAGACCAACTATCAGGCGAAGAACAAGTCAATCTATTTGATCTTGACAGAAGTATCTTTCTTCATAATTTTGATCACTTATAATCAAATTTTCTTTATTTTTTCATTAACATGTTTGTGTTACTGCAGATTTGGAGGATGTTTCAAATGAAGAAAATTTGAATCAACTACAAACAAACCCAGTTAGAAACATTGATTTAAATGAACTTCCGCTGGACAATAGTAATTTTGCAATAGTTCTTTTGTTTATGTTTTTGGCATGAGATGATTTTTTGATATCAAAAACTTTAATTTTACAGGTGAAGAAGATGAACTGCAAAATGAACCAGACTCATCGCTAGGCGAATCTGGTCGATCAGTGCCCAAAAAACTCAAGGTGTTGTCTAATGAAGAGCGAAAAGAAATTTATTTGATTTTGCTAGGTAGTAAAAATGTCACTGGAAAGCTTCGAAAAGGCACCATCGGAAATGTTTCAAGAATGTTTTCTGTATCAACTCGTACAGTGTCACGCATATGGAGGCAGGCAAAAAGATCTACAAACCCAGGTTTAGCTGATGTTAGTCATAAAAAAACCAAAAATTGTGGACGTAAAAGAATTGAAATTGATCCCGAGCAATTCAAAAAAATTCCTCTATCTCGAAGAACAAGTCTGGAATCTCTGGCATGTGCTATAAAGATTAGTAGATCAACTCTACATCGTAGAGTAAGATCTGGTAAGATCCGTCGACACAGGAATCCTGTAAAACCACAGTTAAAGGACTCTAACAAGAAAGCAAGAGTCCAGTTTTGTTTGTCTATGATTGACAGAAACAGTTTGCCACACAATCCTAAATTTTCGGTCATGTATAACATGATACACATCGATGAAAAATGGTTTTTTATAAGTAGAAAAGCTGAAAGATATTATCTTTTGCCAGTGGAATGTGATCCTGATCGATCTTGTAAGAGCAAGAATTTTTTAACAAAAGTTATGTTCTTAGCCGCTATTGCACGACCAAGATTTGATTTAGATGGCAACGAAATATTCTCTGGAAAAATTGGGATTTTCCCATATGTAACGAAGGAAGCTGCCAAAAGGAGCAGTGCAAATAGGGTTGCAGGAACCCTTGAAACTAAGGCGATAACATCTGTTGGAAGGGACATGAGCAGATTTTTCTTGATTAACAAAGTAATCCCTGCTATTCTGGAAAAGTGGCCACTCGACGATGCGAATACTTTAATATGCATTCAGCAAGACAATGCCAGGACGCACATTAATCCAAATGATGAAGAGTTTCGTTTAGCTGTTGCTCGGTCGGGTTTAAATATTCAATTAAGTTGCCAACCTCCAAATTCTCCTGATTTGAATGTCTTAGACCTCGGCTTTTTTAATGCAATCCAGACTCTACACTACAAGGAGGCTTCCAGGACTATAGACGACCTAGTCGAATCAGTGCAAAAAGCATTCTATATGTTCCCAACGAATAAGTCGAATCGTATATTTTTAACTTTACAAAACTGCATGACTGAGATCATGAAGGTCAGAGGTGCCAACACTTACAAAATCCCACATATCAGCAAAGGTTCTTTAGAAAGGGAAAATAAACTACCAATTCAGATTCAATGTGATGTAGAGCTTATTGAAGATGCGACACAGTGGCTCAATCTTCCTGAAAATGTTTGAGTCCTGTTTGATAAAAGAGCCCTGTTTGATTTATTTGCTTGAGTAAATTCACTAGTGAAATCTTTGTACTACTGATCTTGATGTACTTTGATTCATATAATGACATGAACTCATAAAAGTAAATAAAACAAGAATGTGTATGTACGGTAGAAAATAAAAATAGAAAACAATACATAACCATTCAAATGAGAATAACAATTTCATTCATGGCGAAGTAAGTTCATTGCCGAAAACGAACAAGAAATAAATTGACTTCAACAAGTAACGACTCTTTTTCTCATACTAGGGTTCTCAATACAATAGGAAAATAAATTGCAGTGAAAATGAAGATTATTTCCAGCAAAGATTCACTTAATGGATTCGATATTTCTTCCCTTGGCAATTCATTCAGATCGATGTCGACGTTAAGGTTTTGCTGGATCCCGTTACTATTTTCTTCAACAGGAAGAATTTCATCTTCGTTATCTTCTGGCAACTTATTCAAATCAAAGTTTTTCATGTCGAATATAGCAAATTTGTTATAACTTCAATTGTTTATGAAAGGAGAGAACCATGGAGCACATATTATAGGAGTACACAGCAACCATATTCTTACTTATGAGCAGTAAAATGGACTCCTCGATTTCTCACTATAGTAATTATATCCATGTTTAATTAGTCAAATATTGGGAATACACAAACATGGGTATTTTAGGAAAATAGTCTATATATATGCATTGAATAAAGTACAAGACACATAAAATGAGCATATTTTTTTTTATCAAACAAGACACATAAAATGAGATGGAGGGAGTATTTTTTTCATTCTTTTACGGGAAAATAAATTCTTTCGTGCTTCAACTATATGCTGTTTTTGGTTCAGGTCCTTGAACTATAAGAAAAAATATTATGATACCTAAACTTTCAAATTTTCTAATTCTCGTCCTTCCGTCCAAATTTGACTAACGGACGTTAGTCAATGCTGATGTGGCAATTACATGAAAATCAAAAATTCTATGAATATAGTGAAATTTTGGCATGTTAATCTACGAATGATTACAAGAACATCGGTGGTGAAAGTTTTCGATTTCGAGTTCACTAACATATGAAAATCTGCAGATTTTAGTAAAAAAAATTCGTGTTCTTGAAATTAAAGTGCAGATTTCTATACGTTAGTGAACTCGAAATTGAAAATTTTCACCACCCGGATTCTTGTAAGCACTAGTAAATTAACATATAAAAATTTCACTCAATTCCAAGAATTTTCGATTTTCACGTAATTGCCACGTCAGCGTTGACTAACTTCCGTTAGTCAAATTTGGACGGAAGGACGAGAATCAGAAAATTTGAAACTTTAGGTACCGTAATATTTTTTCGTATAGTTCAGGGACCTAAACCAAAAACGGTATATAGTTTAAGGATGAAATAATTTATTTTCTCTTCTTTTAATTATTCTTTATGGGATTATCTAACGTGTGCCACAGATACATAATTAGAGATTAATTGATATTTTTTATTGATTTAATTTTTATTAATAACTAGTTTACTAAGCCGCGCTTCGCAGCGGCTTTATAATAATTTCTTCAAATTTTTCTAAAAACTATTCTAAAAAATATGTTTTTAAACAAAATTATATTTAAAACATGAAATTAAGGTTTTGATATGGGCTGAAAAATAGTCCTAGAAGTACAATTAATGACGTATTAATTAGACCCGGACTGGTCCAAGAGCACGACCCAATAAACAAGGCCCGAAACCCTAATTATTTATTAATTTCGTAATTAATAAATAGGGAAAATATACAGCTCAGAAAAGGAGTACAAAATATGGTAAATTCATCAAAGAAGGATCCAGAATCCCAATTAAAAGAAATAATGAGTCATAGTCTTTATCAACAAGGAAAAGACTTGTCCACCAAGAAATATAATGTTTATGCATTATCAAAAAGGAGACTTATTCGCTAAGTCTCCTAAACATACTCTAAATACGAGGCTCCAGACGCCTATATAAGGACCCTGATCCTTCACAATAGAACTACATTTTGGATATAGCTCCATACGTCATCTACAACGTTTTAGACTTCATCCTCGAATAAGGACATACAAGTCACTACGTCCTTGGTGTGCCCTTGCCACCATAGCCCCGAGGGCAACACCAAGAACTACGTTTTATTAGCTTGATTCTCTTAACACTAGAGATATGTAGGCATCTTGTTAGGACCGAGTTAGTCCCCGAAAACAAGAGCAGCCATTAAAGCTCGAAGCTCTCTAAACCTTAGCAATTAATTCACAAGTACGTTTTTAATCCATAACAGGTTTCTTTTAAATTCTCCGTTTAGTGTTGTTCATTACCGAAATTTTGAATAATTATAGAAAAGGGCAATTGTTTAATATATTTCATTATTTTAATATTATATCAAATATTAGTATATTAATCACTTTATTTTTCTAAAACTTTATATTTCAACTTCTATTTTAAAATATATAATTAACATAAATATTAAATTCTGGCATATAATATGCTCCTCCTAATGAATCGATCTCTTGTTAAACATGTTTCCCTCCCAATAACCCGTTTTCTCGTTGTTACCAATTTGAACAGAAAATAAAAACATAACATATTTATCTTCCTTCCTTGAAAGATAGTATTAAAGAAATGGATAATTATCAAAGTCATCACTCATTTGGTTCAAATGTAACAAATTAGTCACACATTTCAAAAATGACTCAATTAGGTAACTAATTTGAAAAGTATATTTATATAAGTATGGATCGAAGCGATTTGAGAGACGCCACATCACCACCCTCGTCTTCTCCTTTATATAAGTATATTGATTGATTAGATCAGTAGATGGCGTTTAGGAGAATATTAACATACTATATTTAGTTTCCTCCGTTATAAAATAGTAAAAAGGAAATTGAGAATTTATCAAATATTATAAAGGCAAGAATATTAAAATTATATATTTACTTTACTCCATTAGTAAAAATTTAAAAGACAATTAAGATATTTTCTAATAAAATAATTTATGAGACTATTAAAATTGTAAATTTAGTTTCATCCATTAGTAAAGATTTTAAAGGCAAGAATATTAGAATTGCATATTTAGTTTCATCCATTAATAAAGATCTTGAAGGCAAGAATATTATAATTGTATATTTAGTTTTCTCTATTAGTGAAAATTTTAAAGTCAATTGAGATATTTTCGAATCTTTAACATTAATTATTCAAAAATTTGAGAAAATTAGAAAAATAGATCGAAGCGATTTGAGAGGCGCCACATCACCGCCTCGTCTTCTCCTTTATATAAGTATATATTGATTGATAGTGGCTCCTGCATGCCCAAAAATCTTAACCAAAAAAAAATTAGCCAACTCGGAGTGTGCTCATGCTATAAAGAACCTGCATTTATTCTTCATTAAGCATATACTCCCTCCGTCCAATAGATTGTTAACACTCGGGACTTCGGGAGATGTCCCATCCAATTATTATCATTTTTTTAAACAGTATATTTTTTCCCTAATTTCATTTCTTCCCTTTTCTTTAATTTTGTTAATTTCCGTGCTCTCATTTCAGTAAATCCCACCAACTTATCTACTATTTATATACGGAGGAAGTATATAAATATTTTTATTTTTTAGTTGTCTATTTTGAAAATTTTATGTATATTAAAAAATTTAAATGTTATGTTTATATTTTTTTAATACCCATAATTAATGTATTAGGTTTATTAGCCTATGACCCGTGCGATGCACGAATGATTTTAATAATTTTTATTTTATTATTCATATTTTAATATATATTTTTAGTTAATAAATTATAGAAGATAATAAAATATAATAATACAAGTTTGAAATTATTCTAAATGATGGTGCATGGCTTGTATCTTGTAAATAAATAATATAAAATTTTAATTATAATATATTGTTAACGGGAATCAAAACTTAAACTTGTGATAGTTGTTTATAAGATAATATAAATGTTTAATAATATTATGTTATTAACGAAAATCGAACCAATAACCTATAGAAATATTTTAGATATTGAAAGGGAATTTGTTTTTAACATTACATCTGACAGTTCTTATTTTTCTTGTTTAAAATCTAACGCTTGTTATTTAGATTACGAAACTATCAACCAAACATAGGTTAGTTTGCTTATAATAGTATAGTATTAGTATAGATAGTATAGATAAGTAGAGAATAAAAGTTAACATTGAAAATGACAATAAATAAATGTATTAATTTAAAATTGACCAAAAATTTGTGTTGAATAAAGAGGTGGACAACTAATTTGGGATAATTATTTTTTCAAAAGGGACAACTAAATAAAAATGGAGAGAGTGATAATTAATTTTTGATTATCAAATATTCTACTCAAATCATAGATATTTTACGAGATTTATCGGCTTTTCGAGACTCTAATTATAACGAACAATAATTTAAAATTAATTATTATTAATTCATTAAAATCAAAACTGAATCTATAATAATGAATAACTAAAAATGAGATTAATAGATAAAATAATAATATTATATTAAAGTACATCAGATTTTTAATCCGATTAATCTTTGATTTCCGATTAATTTTAAATCGTTACCTCGTTCGATTAGATCCGATTACCAATTTTTACAACACTGCTTATTTTCTATTATTTTTAGTATGAAATTATCAAAAGCGCATGTCAAATATTTACCATATATAATGATAATTGTTTTTTTTGACAAATTTAAAGCAAATTTCAGTAACTTGAAAAGAACTCGACCGGGATAAATCCCCAACCGGCTACGCAATCAGGTTGAAAAACAAATAAAATAGCTAAACAATTAGTCGCTTTGTTTTCAAATCGCTTAACATATTAAATACAAATATTCTTGAAGTTAAAAATGAATACAATAGTCACCCGAACGATTCAACTTACACCAATTTTCGATGTCTTCCCGAAAACGATAGCATCACAATTGACCTTCACACAATTAAATCTAGATGTAATCCAGTATTTAGATATTTCAGTTGCACTAACTGAAATCGGAGGTACAGATACACCCATAGTACGAACAATCTTCTGATGGGAAAAGTGAGCTTTTACGATTTCCATCACCATTTCATTCCACACCACTTCGATGTGAGCATTCCACCCTCAATACACCTTGTTAATCATTCTAAACAAAAAACCAACATAAAACAACTCAAAACATAAAAAACTCTTACAAGAGACGGCAAACAACCCAAAAAATTGAGTACAGACCTCACCTAAGGATGAATATTATTGAAAGAAAAATATCTTCTACATATAATAGGAGAACAAGGGGATAATTTAAGGGCATTTCGAGCCAATAAACCCCCTGTGAAGTTACAATTTTACCCATATATATTAAGAAATTACATGTCATGCCACTACTCTCTTATCTGTAGGAAAAAATTGAGTAAATAATGTTTTAGTCAGGAATCGAACCCCTGACATTTGCTAAAGAAGTAATCCTTCTAACCATTGAGCTACATCAATCTTTTTGATTTTGAACTAAAAATCATATGACATAAATCTCACATCTTTCTTATCCTATATTTATTATTATTTAAATTTTTGAGTAAAAATTAAAGTGATTTATAATATTTATTAAACTTTATTTTTTTAATACTTCAAATATCATACAAAATCATATATACTACCAGTCTTATAAAATATTAATATTAAGTTTTAAAAACAATGTTATGTGTGGTGCTTTTATCTTTCTTTTAACTAAACAAATATTTTGTATATGTATCGATAGCTATAATATATTCTATTTTCTTGCATTAGAGTCGAACTTTTCTTGTACTACGCAATATATTTGAATTATTCAAATATTTAATATATAAAATGTATTATTAAATATTGATATAACATAAATAACATATTGCAAGTAGTTTATTTACATATTTATGACTTATTTATTTTTAAATTAATGAAATTAGTGTTAAAACATGTGTAAAAATTAGACAATAATTTAGGTATGGGCGATCGGTCACTTCGGGGTCGGGGAGACTCCGAACATGAACTCATTCGTCAAACCCGCCTCAATCCTCGAACGAGAATTACTTTATTTATCGCACAATAATCATTGTTAAATAGTATCTATTGATAACATGTATACATGATATTTATAATTATTTGTTCTTATCTATACTACAAGTATAAAGTCAGTGTGATGCATACGACATTCATATTCTTCTTAATTTACATTTACTTTGTTTGAAGTTCATCTTAAATTTGAATAGTTTTATGTGATTGTTGAACTTAATGTTGAATTGACGTGTGTGTTTCTGTTTGAGCGTGATTAAATTGTGTTTTAAGAGTTTTGTGTTTAACAATATTTTAAAGATATATTTAAATAAAATTGTTGTTTTTAATAAATTAAGGTCAAATTGCAAAAGAAAAGGGACTAAAGTGCAAATATCAAAATATGAATGTCGTATTGACCGACCGACTACCAAACTATATTTTGAATAAAATTGTTGTTTTTAATAAATTAAATAAAGTAGTAAAAATAATAGAATTAAAGTACAAATATCAAAATATGAGAACCGTGCCGACTGATTATCAAACTTTAAATGTCTCGGTTTTAATAATATATATATATATATATATATATATATAAATAGAAGTGACTAGATTTATAATTAGATTGGATGCATTATATATATGACACATTTTTTTTATTATCAAATGAATTTTAAATTAATTTTATGAAAGAAAATAATTAGTTATTTGGTATATATATATATATATATATATTGATATGGACAGAAAAGTAATTCTAGAAATATAATTAATGATACATTAATTATACCTAGAATGGTCCAAGAATACGACCCAATAAACAAGGCCCAAGACCCTGATTATTTATTAATTTCGTAATTAATAAATAGGGAAAATATATAGCTCAGGAAAGAAGTCCAAAATATGGTAAATTCATCAAAGAAGGATCCAGAATCCCAATCAATGAGTCATAGCCTTTATCAACAAGGAAAAGACTTCTCCAGCAAGAAATACAATGTTTATCCATTATCAAAAAGGAGACTTATTAGCTAAGACTCCTAAACTTACTCCAAATATGAGGCTCCAGACGCCTATATAAAGGACATGATCCTTCAATCAGAACTACGTCTTTGGCTTGATTCTCAGCACTGATTGAGATACGTAGGCATTTTGTGAGGACCGATTTAGTCACGAAACACAAGAGCAACCATTAAAGCTCGAAGCTCTCTAAACCCTAGCAATTAATTTACAAGCACGTTTTTTAATCCATGACATTTGGCGCCGTCTGTGGGAAGACAACATTAAACATGGCAAACACACGAAGAACAATTCGAGATACTCAAACTTCTGAGGAGCTTCCTATCACCTCTGAGGCTGATACTCACGGGAATCAACCACCGCCAACTACTGGCATTCAAGGGGCGAATATCCCCCTCACCACTACTCAAGGACCGGAGATCCCAATTTTGGTTGAAGGGACGAATCCCCTGCAGATGGTCGTTCATGGATCTAATCCACAAGAGACCGCTCACCAACAACCAATCACGACCTCCCCACTGCTCATGAATGCACCAAGTGGTCTTCAACTCCATACTACTGATCTCCCCTAATACGCAACCCAAACTTTGGGGATGCCAATCTATGGCATGCCCCCTCAACCCATGGCGGGAGGTAGTGGTCTTAACCCCACTTACCATGAAGCATATGTCCCCCCTTATATACAAGGTCTGGGACCCCAAAATCTACAAACTCAAAATTGAAGGACCCCTTTAATTCGAGATTACTCGGGACCCTACACCGAGGATGAGAATGACTCAACTGGAGAAGAAAGGGATGTTTCCCCAAGGAGAAGATGTTCTTCTCAAACAAATCGGGAACAATCCCAAACTACTAAGGAAAAGATTGCGGCCCATGAGGCAGAGGCTGCAAAGCTCAAAATATTATTGGCAGAGGAGGAAGCAGCAAGAGCACAACGAGTCCCTGTGATTAATTTGGACCCGACACCAAGAAGAACCAAGAGGGCTGAAGCCCCAAGGGGTGATCCTAGTATTTTGTTGCCCCTAGGAGATCTAGATGATCATACACCACCATTCACTCATGACATCATGAAAGCTACCATATCCAAGAAATTTAAGATGCCAACTATTAAAACTTATGATGGAACGGGAGATCCCGCGAATCATGTAAGAACCTTCTCTAATGCACTACTGTTGCAGCCAACCAATGATGCGGTCAAATGTAGGGCGTTTCTACAAACCTTGGCAGACATGGCCCAACGTTGGTAAAGCCGTCTTCCTCCCAACTCTATTGGGTCTTTCAAGGAATTAAGCAAAGCTTTCATCAATCAATTCGTTAGTGGAAGAGTGCACGAGAAAAGTTCTGCATCACTCATGGGAATCCAGCAAGGAAAGAATGAAGCTTTAAGGGATTATATCAATCGATTCACCCGGGAGGCTCTGAAAGTCCCGGACTTGGAGGACAAAGTAGCTATGATAGCCTTGCATCAAGGAACCACCGATGATCACTTCAAAAGATCATTGGCAAAACATCCACCCGAGAGCATGCTGAAGCTCCAAGATAGAGCCGGGAAGTACATCAAGGCTGAGGAAAACATGAGAAAGTATGAACCCACTACTGGTGGTAGTGGAAATTCAAAGAAAAGAAAGGAGACACAGGAGTATGACATCAAGGAAAAGTTTCCTAGAACATCAAAGGATTCTGATTCTCCACCTAAGAGGAGCAATTTTGGGCCAAAGTTTACGGAGTATGCAAGATTGAACACTCCCAGGAGCCAAATTCTGATGGAAATAGCAAAGGAGGAGGAACTCCGATGGCCGAAGCCACTAAGGACTGATATGTCTAAACTGAATAAAAATCAATTCTGTCGGTTCCACAAGGAAGTCGGTCACGATACCGACGATTGTAGACAATTGAAAGATGAAATTGAGTTTCTGATACGGAGAGGAAAACTCAATAAATTCACCAAGGACGGAAATCAAGGGAGTCAAAGAGGAAGCTATGAAAGGAAGGATTATGACAGAAGGGACAACAATCAAGATCGTAATCCCAAGCCCCGAGGGACAGTCATCACCATGATATTCGGAGGACCAACCGCTGCTGGGTCCTCCCAAAACTCAAGGAAAGCGTATGCCCGAGAGGTAATGACTGTGGTGGGAGAAGCACCGAAACGTGCCCGAATAGAAGTATCAATAGGTTTTGATGATTCAGACCTGGAGGGAGGGAAGTTTCCCCATGATGATCCCTTTGTAATCGTTTCTGTGATAGGAAATTCTGAAACCAAGAGAGTTTTGGTCGACAATGGAGCTTCAGTGGACATCTTGTTCCATGATGCTTTCATCAAGATGGGCTATACTGACTCTTAGTTGACACCCTCGAATATGCCCATATATGGGTTCAATGGAGTGGTGTCGAAAGTGGAAGGCACTATCCAACTCCCAATGACAATGGGTCAAGGGTCGAATACGTTTACTCAAATGTTGAACTTCATAGTTATAAAGGCCACTTCGACCTACAATGCAATCCTGGGAAGGAAAGGTCTTCATGCGTTCAAGGCCGTTGCCTCATCTTATCATCTGAAAATCAAGTTCCCAACGAGGAATGGAATTGGTGAAGAACGTGGAGACCAAAAGATGGCTAGAAGTTGTTACGTAGCCGCGTTAAGGCCTGATGGAATCGGGGGCAGGTTCTCCCCATTGAAGACATGGATACCAGTGATAATGAGGACCGAAGAGGGAAACCAACTGAGGATTTAATCCCAATTCCCTTAGTCTTTGGTGAACCGGAGAAGGTGACTTATGTTGGAGCACTATTGCCTGAACCATTGAAAAGCAAGCTCATATCTTTTCTTCAAGAGAACAATGGTGTTTTTTCTTGGACAGCGGCTGACATGCCAGGGATTGATCCCCAATTGATAACCCACAAATTGAATGTGGATCCTGAAAGGAAGACGGTGAAACAGAAGAAGAGAAATTTTGCTCCAGAAAGACAAGAGGCATTAAACAAGAAGTAGAAAAGCTTCTAGAGGCCGAGTTCATTGAAGAGATACAATTCCCAGAATGGTTGGCTAACCCGGTGATGGTCAAAAAGGCCAATGGAAAATGAAGGATGTGTGTGGACTTCACTGATTTGAATGATGCATGTCCTAAGGATTGTTTTCCCTTACCAAGGATTGATGCCCTAATAGATGCCACAGCTGGGCACGAGATGCTAAGTTTCATGGATGGCTTCAGTGGATACAACCAAATCAAAATGCACAAAGATGACATCTCCAAGGTATCATTCATCACTGACTTTGGTGTTTTCTGTTATCTAGTCATGGCATTTGGACTTAAGAATACATGGGCAACATACCAAAGATTGGTGAACAAAACCTTTGAACACCTAATTGGAAAAACCATGGAGGTCTATGTGGATGACATGTTGGTTAAAAGCCTCGATAAGGTCAAAGCACTCAAGAACGTGAAAATTTTTGAGTGGACAACTGAAAGCCAAGAGGCCTTTGAGGCCCTGAAGAAATACATGGTTGAGGCACCACTGTTGGCAAAGCCAAAGCCAGGAGAAATTCTCTATTTGTACTTGGCGGTTTCTAACACAGCCCTTGGAGCCGTTTTGGTAAAAGAAGAATTGAAGGTTCAGAAACCCATCTACTACGTAAGTAAGATTCTACATGGGGCAGAAATAAACTACTCTACGATAGAGAAGTTTGCCTTAGCCTTGATAATGGCCTCAAGAAAGCTGCACCCATACTTCCAGGCTCACAAGATAGAGGTCTTGACCAATCAGCCTCTAAGAAACATCTTGCATAACCCTCAAGTTAGTGGAAGGTTGATCAAATGGGCCATTGAATTGGGAGAATTTGACATCAAATACAAGCCTCGAACGACCATAAAAGCTCAAGCACTCGCTGACTTCATGGTTGAATGCACTATTGACAACCAGGAAGTCGGGGGGCAGGAAGTGATAGATGAAGACAAGAAAGATGAAGACATGGTGTCCAAAGAATGTAGGGTGCTCTATTTTGATGGAGCATCAAAAACAAAATCAAGTGGAGCAGGTTTGGTGCTACAAAGTCCTGATGGATTTCTCATAGAATACGCACAAAAACTGGACTTCCCAACGACCAACAACGAAGCTGAGTACGAAGCCCCGATAGCTGGCCTAGGGCTGGCTGGAGCCTTGAGAGTTAAAACTCGGAAAGTGTGTGGAGACTCGAGGCTAGTGGTTTCCTAAGTAAATGGGGAGTTTGAGGCCAGAGATGAAGTCATGGCCAAGTACCTAAAACTTGTTAAGGCCATCATGACTCAGTTTGATGAATGCTATGTGGAACACATTCCAAGGGAAGAGAACATGAAGGCCGATGCCTTGTCTAAATTTTCTTCTTCTGAAATTGAGAACTACGCAGGAAGTGTATACTTCCAAGTCTTGAAGACCCCAAACATCAATGGAAAGTTGGTAGCACCTATTGATGTTGCTAGCTGTTAGATGGATCCCATCAAATCTCATCTGGAAACTGGTTGGTTACCCAACGATACCTCAGAAGCACGAAAGTTGTATGTGAGAGCACTAAGATATACCCTGATTGAGGGAATCTTATACAAAAAATCTTTCGTTGTTCCTTATCTGAAGTGTTTGAGACCCCAAGAGGCAGAATTGGCCCTAAGGGAAGTGCATGAAGGAATTTGTGGACAACACTTGGGGAGCAGAGCCCTTGCTCATAAAGTCACTCGTCTAGGTTTCTATTGGCCAAACATACTTGTAGATGCTAAAAGCAACGTGAAGAAGTGTGAACGGTGCCAAAAGCATGCACCGGTGGTTAGACAACCACCATAGATAATGACATCCATTAACTCACCTATCCCATTCGCCATGTGGGGGATGGATATACTTGGGCCATTTCCAATGGATATTCTTGATAGTGGCAATCGACTACTTCACCAAGTGGATTGAGGCTAAGCCTTTAGCCAAGATAACCACCAAGCAAGTAATGCATTTCTTCTGGGAAAATGTGATATGCAGATACGGGATTCCACGTATCTTGGTCACGGACAATAGAACTCAGTTTAACAACGATGAATTCAAGAAGTATTGTGACGAGAATGATGTCAAGTTACGCTTCACTTATGTTGCCCATCCTCAAGCAAATGGGCAAGCTGAGTTTGTCAATCGAATTATCCTGGATGGACTGAAGAAAAGAGTTGAACGCTCTAGAAACACTTGGGTAGACGAATTGCTCCCCATACCATGGGCATATCGTACTACTTGTAAAGTCACCACTGGAGCAACCCCCTTTCTGTTGGCATATGGGGCAGAGGCAGTGGTTCCAGTGGAGATTACTCACACATCTCCAAGAATCGAAGCTTATGAGCCAGAGACAAATGAAGAAGGCATGAGGCTGGCCTTGGATCTAATTGATGAAGTTAGAGATGAGGCAAATGCCAAGGTAGTTGAACATCAAAAAAGGGCATCTTTCTACTATAATCTAAGGGTTAAAGAGAGATTGTTCCGTCAAAGAGACTTAGTCCTCAGAAAGATTGAGACATCCGGAGTTGGACAAAAAGGCAAGTTGGCCCCAAATTGGGAAGGACCATATCGCGTTAAGAACGTATTTGGTCGAGGCTCCTACAAATTGGAAACCCTGGAAGGGATTGAAGTGCCAAGGACTTGGCATGCTGTAAAGTTGAAAGTCTATTATGTTTAAGTCCTGATTGGACTCACTATTAGAACAAGTAGAAATAAGGTCGACGAAACCAATCCAAGTTTTTAAACTTGAGTATTATG
This sequence comes from Heracleum sosnowskyi, assembly GCA_030848705.1. NCBI lineage: Eukaryota > Viridiplantae > Streptophyta > Magnoliopsida > Apiales > Apiaceae > Heracleum > Heracleum sosnowskyi. The sequence continues at coordinate 94,785,372 of CM061241.1, forward strand.
TAAGGGTTGAACCCATTTTCAAGTTATGATTATATTCAACAATTTCATATTTCCATGATAAGTTATGTGTTGAGTGTTGACAAACATTCGAAATATTCAGAAATGAAAGTGAAGGGATTTATTGCATGGCGGAAGCATGTATAACAATTATTACGCACAATAAAACCCGTATAAAAAAACATATATGAATCGTAAACAAGAAAAGATTCGATTTGTACCTTATAAAATCGATCCAAAGATGATGAATATAGACTCTTACCAGCTGCTCCTCAATATGTGAAGCACTCCACCGGTATCCACCAAGAGCTTGAATTAATGGAGAGAGGATGAAGGCTTGAGAGAGAATTAGGGTTGCCTCTCTTTTTCTTTCTTATAAAATTAGGATTGGAGGCTATAGGGTTTATAACAATATATTTATAGGCAAATTATCAGCTGGATATTTTCCTATAAAATATTATTATTACTAACCCTATAATTAATTAATCACATTAATCAATTAATTAATAATTAAAACTATTTTAATCATTAATTCTTTTTCTAAACTCTTTAGAAAATAATTCTCTCACTAAATTTAATTTCTCAAATTAAATTCTTAATTAATAATATTAAGAACTATTCTTAATTAATTTTTTTTATAATTAATTAAATCATATTTAATTGATTATAAAATTGCTATCAAATATTTATTTCATAAATAAATAATGACTAGCCATTATTAACTAATTCCTTCACCATTAAATCATTCTCTTTTATGGTGTGACCCTGTAGGTTCAAAATTAAGCCGATAGTAGAAATAAATAACAATAAAACAATTTTATTATTATTTATATGAATTCTTTTAATTCATTAAATACGATTAATAAAATTAATCATATTCATTCTACATCGTGAGAGATACTTCTCAGCATATCGCGACTATCCGGATAATATGAATTCACTGCTTAGAATACCAAGAACCTATTCAGTGAATAGTTACCGTACAATCAATTCCTTCTACCCTTCAATGTCCCGATTAAATACAAGGCATGGATCTCGTGTCAAGCCTATCTAATTTAATCATATGCTTTCCTATTCACTATGCCTAGTTCTGATTAATGCAAATTAAAAACTTCTTTTTAATTTCATTCACTCTGGCCAGAGATTCCTGAACTAGCATAAATGGAATAGCATAGGACATTCTCTTCCTTCACTGGAAGGGGCAGATCCTTTATTGATCATTCACTATCTTCATGCACAAATTCCTATACCCAGAAGAACACTTATTATTGTCCCTCAAGACTAAGAGCTAAACCAAAGTATAGTGCAATGTGCACAAGATGACTATGATGATCTCAAGTCTAAGGACACTTGTACAACCATCACTATATGAACAACTACTGACACATGAGTGAACTCCATTAGTTGTTCAACTGATCGAGTCATGTTCAGTGAACTTATTCCTAATAAGCACCTACATACTAGCTATAGTGTCATCACACAAATATCTATGAGAACAGACATCTTTCATAATGAAGCAAGCATAGTATGTACCGATCTTTGCGGATTAACTAACTACCAATTAGTTATCATATGATCAGGAACTATTTAAGTTTAGGGTTATCATCTTTTAGATCTCACTATTATAATCTCATTATAATTCTAAAAGCATTACTCTAAACTATGGATCATCTTATTTGAAAACTTAAATAGATAAAGCCCGTGATAAAAACAAAAAAGTCTTTTTATTAATATAACGAAATCAAATAGAATACAAGAAAGTTCTTCCTAACTCATCATACATGATTGGACTTAGGACACTTTACTTTTCAATCTCCCACTTGTACTAAAGCCAATCACTTTGGTATCTAATGCCCATCGTTTCTTTATGACGATAAAAGTGACTTTGAGAAAGTGGCTTTGTTAATGGGTCTGCTATGTTGTTATGTGAGTCAACTCTTTCGACATTGACATCTCCTCTTTCAACAATCTCCCTAATTAGATAAAAGCGCCGCAATACATGCTTGGAATACTTATGAGACCTTGGTTCCTTAGCTTGCGTTATCGCCGCATTGTTGTCACAATACAACACTATGGGCTCTTCTATGTTAGGAACAACTCCCAACTCAGAAACAAATTTCTTCATCCAAACAGCTTCTTTTGCAGCTTCACTTGCAGCTATATATTCTGCTTCCGCTGTGGAGTCAGTCGTTGTGGGTTGTTTGGAACTCCTCCAACTAACAGCTCCACCATTTAGGGTAAACACATACCCTGACATGGATTTACTATCATCACTTTCTGACTGAAAACTAGAGTCAGTATAACCCTCTATTTTCAACTCAGACCCACCGCCGTAAACAAGAAAAATATCCTTAGTTCTTCTCAAGTACTTAAGGATGTTCTTCACTGCTTTCCAGTGTTCTTCACCTGGATCGGACTGATATCTGCTTGTCACACTAAGTGAGTGAACAACATCAGGCCGAGTACATAACATTGCGTACATGATAGATCCTATTGCAGAAGCATAAGGAATCTTACTCATACGTTCTCTCTCCTCTGATGTCTTTGGAGACATTTTCTTGGAAAGAGAAACTCCATGACTAATAGGAATGAGTCCTCTCTTGGAGTTCTCCATGCTATACCTCTTTAGCAACTTTTCGATGTATATACCTTGGGTCAGGCCTAACATTCTTTTTGATCTATCTCTACAGATCTTCATCCCAAGAATGTAGGATGCCTCTCCCAAGTCCTTCATAGTGAAGTTCTTAGATAGCCAGACTTTGACCGATTGCAGCATCGGTATATCATTCCCAATGAGAAGTATGTCATCCACATACAATATAAGGGATGTTACCGCGCTCCCACTAACCTTCTTGTAGATACATGGTTCATCCATGTTTTTGATAAAATCAAACTATTTGATTATCTCATCAAAACGTAAGTTCCATGTTCGAGAAGCTTGCCTCAATCCATATATGGATCGATGCAGTTTACAAACTAGATGTTCATTTCCTTTAGAAACAAAACCTTCTGGTTGTGTCATATACACATCCTCTTCAAGTTTCCCATTGAGGAAGGACGTTTTCACGTCCATTTGCCAGATTTCATAGTCGTAGTAAGCCGCAATTGCAAGCAAAATCCGAATGGATTTAAGCAGGGCTACTGGTGAAAAAGTTTCATCAAAGTCAACCCCTTGTCTTTGTTTGAATCCTTTTGCCACAAGCCTGGCCTTATAGGTCTCCACCTGGCCATCTGCTCCCATCTTTATTTTATATACCCACTTACTCCCGATAGGCTTTACACCTTTAGGTGCCTCAACCAGAGTCCATACTTGGTTGGCATACATGGAGTCCATTTCGGATTTCATGGCACTCTGCCATTTCTCTGAGTCTTTACAACTCATAGCCTCATTATAGGTCATAGGGTCGTCTTCATCAATGAGTGACAACTCATTGTCATTCTCAATGACAAGGCCATAATACCTCTTAGGTTGGCGAGACACTCTACTTGACCTACGCACGGGCTGTTCTAGAGAAGGTTGTTCTTCCTGAACAGGTACTTCCTCTTGAACCGTAGTAGTTTGTGCTTCTTGAACTTCATTAAGTTCAATCTTGCTCCCACTGTTCCCTTCAAGGATAAACTGTTTTTCCAAGAATGTTGCATGTCTGGAAACAAACACCCTTTGATCGGTGTAGAAGTAATATCCTAAAGTCTCTTTTGGATATCCCACAAACCTACATTTTACGGATCTAGATTCCAGCTTTTCATGTTCAATCTTCTTGACATAAGCTGGACATCCCCAAATCTTAACATGTTTAAGACTTGGCTTCTTTCCTTTCCATATCTCATATGGAGTCGTAGGAACAGATTTGGAAGGTACCTTGTTCAATAAATATGCCGAAGTTTGCAAGGCATAACCCCAAAGTGATACTGGAAGATCTGTATAGCTCATCATGGACCGAACCATGTCCAACAAAGTTCGGTTCCTCCTTTCAGATACTCCATTAAGTTGTGGAGTTGCCGGAGGTGTCCATTGAGATAGTATACCGTTCTCTTTGAGATAACTTAGGAACTCCCCACTTAAGTATTCACCTCCTCGATCTGATCGAAGAACTTTAATACTCATTTTGGTTTGTTTCTCTACTTCATATCTATACTCTTTGAACTTTTCAAAGGCTTCGGACTTGTATTTCATTAAATACACATGTCCGAATCTGGATCGATCATCCGTGAAAGTAATGAAGTAAGAAAATCATCCCATGGCATGTGTTGACATTGGTCCACATACATATGTGTGTACCAACCCTAACACATCTGCAGCTCTCTCTCCATGTCCGGTAAATGGAGATTTGGTCATCTTACCCATGAGACAAGATTCGCATACCGGATATGATTCAAAATCAAATGGTTCAAGTAACCCATCCTTATGCAATGAGCGTAATCTTTTCTCACTAATATGACCTAGCCTACAGTGCCACAAATAAGTCGGATTTTCATCATCTCTTTTTCTTTTATTAGTTTGTTCAATCTGAAGTATATTGTTTTCTAAGTCACATACATACAAACCATTATTTAAAGTACCACAACCATAGAGAACATTATTTCTAAGAATAGAACATTCATTATTCTTAATAATAAATGAAAAACCATCCAAATCCAACATAGGAATAGAAACAATATTCCTCACAATTGAGGGAACATAATAACAATTACTCAAAACAATAGTCTTGCCCGTAGGCATATGTAAACTAAATGATCCCACAGTTATGGCGGCAACTCTTGCTCCATTTCCCATCCGTAGAATCACCTCATCTTCTTCAAGAGTCCTACTTCCCTTGAGTCCCTGCAACGAATTGCAAATATGAGAACCACAAGCGGTATGTAATACCCAAGTAGAAATTTGACTTAGTGACATGTTTACTTCAATCATGAACATACCTGAATCAGAAGTGGTAGTCTGACTAGCCTTCTTTTTTTTCAACTCTGCAAGGTAAGCCTTGCGGTTCCTCTTCCAGTGACCCACCTTGTTACAGTGGAAGCAAACAACTTTGCTCTTGGGGTCTTCTTTAGCCTTTGCTGGATTAGGCTTATTCTCACCAACCTTCTTCTTCTTGGGAGGGTTCCTCTTCCTTTTCTTGGAAGTAGAGCCTTCACCAATAAGAAGAACATAACTCTTCTTTGAGGGAAAGTTTGCCTCAGCAGTTTTCAACATGTTATGGAGTTCAGGCAAGCTGACATCCATCTTATTCATGTGAAAGTTCACAACAAACTGCGAGAACGAATCCGGAAGTGATTGCAAGACCAAGTCTTGGCTTAGCTCCCCATCCATGACAAAACCAAGTTGCCCCAAACGTTCAATCAAATTGATCATCTTGAGCACATGTTCAGTCACAGATGACCCTTCTGCCATTTTACATCGGAATAGCTCCTTTGATATCTCATATTGAGCTGTCATCCCCTCTACATCATACAACTCTTGTAGATGCACTAGGATAGTGTAAGCATCCATGTGCTCATGCTGCTTCTGAAGCACAGAGTTCATAGATGCCAACATGATACATTGGGCAACATTTGCCTCATCTTTCCATGTATTATAGACATGATGCTCATCTAGAGGAGCGTCGTCAACAGGGGTTTTAGGCAATGGTGATTTTAGCACATATTCCAACTTCTCAGACTTGAGAACAATTCTCAAGTTTCGAAGCCAATCAGCAAAGTTGGGACCAGTCAACTTGTTAGCATCAAGAATGCTACGGAGTGATAGTGTAGAAGACATGATATATATATAAAAAATCTGAAAATGAAAATACATAACTACATAAGCATTTACTTAATATCATTATTACTACACCATATGAATCGGGTCTTTATTCATTGGTGGCTCCCACTATTTTATTTAAGTTATACATACAACCCTCTATATGTATAACTAAACATTCATAATGTTAGTGAGAATAAGGATCCTATTTTCCATCACATCACCTCGGCTGTAGCACGAAACGCAATGTGATGTTCCATAGGAAGACAACTCTTGTCAACTACATCTCATGTTATTCCTTATTATCTTTTAGCCTCTTGAATCATTGAGTATCGGCTGTGGCACGACTCACTCAATATTCAAAGTCAAGTCAAACCCAACATCTTGCATAATTGAATTAGACTTCCAATAGCCCACGGCTGTAGCACGTAACGACCATTGGACCCTAATTCATCATACACATCTCATGTGATAGACAAGCATCTCTTAATCTCAAAACAAAGCCCTCGGCTGTAGCACGAAACGACAATGTCTTAATATAAGAACTCTACTTGCTATTATGTTGGAAGGCTATGACCGACACAAGCCCGTTGTGTCATTGGCCATTTACTACTTGATATAAATTTTAATTAAGAGGGATTATATTATGTTACAACCATAATCATATTACTAGGAGATTCTCTTTTTCTTGAACAAAATACAATTATGATATTTAAATGAAAAATTCCCAGTGTGTTGGAGGGGTCACATCGGTCCCGCTTAAAACCCAACGGCCTAGACGGAAATTTTCATTTTCAACATCAAAAGAGTATTTCACTCTATGTTTCATAAACATAAGAATCTCATGGTTGTACTCATAATATTCTTAATTAGGTTATAAAACATATTTGACTAACCTATAACGTCTAACGCGAAACCTATGTTCATTGTGTTCGCCCTAAATCTATCATCGCATGGTAAATTTAAACATACATCTCATGTATAAACAATATTTAACTCATAGGCAGACATGTTATAACATATAGCGCAATAATAAACATAAGTGTACCAATTAATGGATGCATTTAATTTAATCAAATAAAGAATTAAATACACTCCAAGGGCTATAATTAATTTTAAATAAATTATTTAAATATAAATATTACTCCCAGTAGATGCGTCTCGAAAAAACGAATCCAACGATATATTACACGCCTCAATCGGAGTTCGAATGCGCTCAAACGAGTCAAAACAAAAATGACCAACAGGCTGTTGCACGCGGGTCCCCGCGCGCGTGTCTGACACACGCCTGACGATCAGGACGACCACTGATCAGAAGTCAGAACACAGTTTCTGTCCTTTTCAGCGCATGGAATTCCGTGTAGTCATTATTCACATGATTACTTTAATCATTATACAATTTAATATCCAGATTATTAATTTTGTTTTAAAAACACTTTTTAAATACTTTCATAAATCCAAAATAAATAATCTATATATCAACAAATTCAGAAAAATATATCCTACTGATATACAACAATTGTAGAATCATATTCTGGGATAAAAAATATTTTAATTATTTATTTTGATTTAATTCTCAATTAAATCAATCATAGCCCCCAAATACGAATAAATCGATAAAAAATTCATACAAGATCATAAAATTCTGAAACTTTTACCACGAATCTACCATTGAAGGGATTTATTGCATGGCGGAAGCATGTATAACAATTATTACGCACAATAAAACCCGTATAAAAAAACATATATGAATCGTAAACAAGAAAAGATTTGATTTGTACCTTATAAAATCGATCCAAAGATGATGAATATAGACTCTTACCAGCTGCTCCTCAATATGTGAAGCACTCCACCGGTATCCACCAAGAGTTTGAATCAATGGAGAGAAGATGAAGGCTTGAGAGAGAATTAGGGTTGCCTCTCTTTTTCTTTCTTATAAAATTAGGATTGGAGGCTATAGGGTTTATAACAATATATTTATAGGCAAATTATCAGCTGAATATTTTCCTATAAAATATTATTATTACTAACCCTATAATTAATTAATCACATTAATCAATTAATTAATAATTAAAACTATTTTAATCATTAATTCTTTTTCTAAACTCTTTAGAAAATAATTCTCTCACTAAATTTAATTTCTCAAATTAAATTCTTAATTAATAATATTAAGAACTATTCTTAATTAATTTTTTTTATAATTAATTAAATCATATTTAATTGATTATAAAATTGCTATCAAATATTTATTTCATAAATAAATAATGACTAGCCATTATTAACTAATTCCTTCACCATTAAATCATTCTCTTTTATGGTGTGACCCTGTAAGTTCAAAATTAAGCCGGTAGTAGAAATAAATAACAATAAAACAATTTTATTATTATTTATATGAATTCTTTTAATTCATTAAATACGATTAATAAAATTAATCATATTCATTCTACATCGTGAGGGATAATTCTCAGCATATCGCGACTATCCGGATAATATGAATTCACTGCTTAGAATACCAAGAACCTATTCAGTGAATAGTTACCGTACAATCAATTCCTTCTACCCTTCAATGTCCCGATTAAATACAAGGCATGGATCTCGTGTCAAGCCTATCTAATTTAATCATATGCTTTCCTATTCACTATGCCTAGTTCTGATTGAGGCAAATTAGAAACTTCTTTCTAATTTCATTCACTCTGGCCAGAGATTCCTGAACTAGCATAAATGGAATAGCATAGGACATTCTCTTCCTTCACTGGAAGGGGCATATCCTTTATTGATCATTCACTATCTTCATGCACAAATTCATATACCTAGAAGAACACTTATTATTGTCCCTCAAGACTAAGAGCTAAACCAAAGTATAGTGCAATGTGCACAAGATGACTATGATGATCTCAAGTCTAAGGACACTTGTACAACCATCACTATATGAACAACTATTGACACATGAGTGAACTCCATTAGTTGTTCAACTGATCGAGTCATGTTCAGTGAACTTATTCCTAATAAGAACCTACATACTAGCTATAGTGTCATCACATAAATATCTATGAGAACAGACATCCTTCATAATGAAGCAAGCATAGTATGTACCGATCTTTGCGGATTAACTTACTACCAATTAGTTATCCTATGATCAGAAACTATTTAAGTTTAGGGTTATCATCTTTTAGATCTCACTATTATAATCTCATTATAATTCTAAAAGCATTACTCTAAACTATGGATCATCTTATTTAAACACTTAAATAGATAAAGCCCGTGATAAAAACAAAAAAGTCTTTTTATTAATATAACGAAATCAAATAGATTACAAGAAAGTTCTTCCTAACTCATCATACATGATTGGACTTAGGACACTTTACTTTTCAGAAAGAAAGTCAAGAAATGATAAATTAAGACTTACGAAAGTTAAGTTATGCCCGAAGGCAGATATTACATAAATAAAAAGCCACAAACGGCTACAAAAGAAAAAACTACATAAGCTAAGCTTCTCCTCCCTTGTTGACGGTGTCATCCTCCTCTTCTTCTGAGTCAGAACCAGAACCAGAGCGAGTAGCTGCAGAATCAGCACCGGCTGTCTGACTGGGAGGAGAGGAATGCCCTAGATCCAGAATCCTGTCGTCCTCCTCCATATCATCCTCTCTAGCCAAAGCCACCTCTAAAGGGGTAGGAGCATAAGGGCTTGGAAAGTCAGAAAGGATAAGTGATCCAGGCATCTTCTCCAGAACTTCAGCTAAGGCGCCATCCCATCCCTTAGTAAACTGAACTGGGAAGAGGAGCTCGTCATGCTTACCGATTAAGTCCTTATACTCCTGGGAGTCAAGGTACTCATCGATAAATTCATCATTGCCCTTCCTAAGTGCAACCAGCTCAGCTTGGGAGTCAGCCAACTCTTTCTCCCTCCTAGCCAGAGAGGCCCTCAAAGAGCCCACCTCCTCTTGGGACTTCTCAAACTTGCCTTGGTTGGCCTTTGAAGATGAGCGCCAAGCCTTGGCTTGAAAGAGAGCCCCTTGGAAGTTGGCATTAGCCTGCAAACAAATCACAAGTCAAGCCTGGGCGCCTGCATGCTCCACTCCCTCCATAGTGGAGTTAGAAACAAAGTCCTTATAGTCACAAGGAGTGAGAGAGTGATAAGACCACTCAGTGGCATGCTTGGACACCCCCACGACTGTGTCCTTCTTCCCGATACCCCAGTTGGGGCGCCAAACAGAGCTCTTGGCTGAGGTAGGAGCCTCAACCTCCTCAACAGTATCCTCGTGAGGCCTTAAAAAGGCTGGGACACTTGAAGCTGCCCGAGGATCTTTCACTCCCAAACGAGCCCTCTTCATCCTAGCTGTTTCTCCATCTTGGGGCTCGTTGGACTTATTTATAAAGGCCGCAGCTGCAAAAACACAAGAAAAGAAACAGTGGGTATAAGAAAATCTTAGATAAATAAAAGAAAGTTTGGAATGGGAGTTACCCTTGTCCGATACGCTCGAAAGTCCCAGGGACTTAAGCTGAAACTCATCCAGGAGCTCCCAGGCCAATGAAACATAGTTGTCTTTAGTGAGATTGGCATAAGCATGGGGCTCCTCGTCATTCAGGACAATATCATTGGGGCTACCATCTGAAACCCTACTGAATGATCTACGGAATAAGGTGCCCCAATCCCCTCCTTCCCAAACCAAATACATAAACTCATTTTTCCATTTCGGGTTGTTATCAGGAATGGATTTTGGGTGGAAAATGGGAGGTGTTGAAGGGCGATGGTTAATATAAACCCAACCCAGGGAAATTGTGGAACTATTTTTAAACTAAAATATTTTCCTAAATAAAGCTACAGAAAGAGGAAAGTTGTTCTTTAGACAAAGAACTATAAAACTCATTATAATCCTCCAAGCATTGGGAGGAAGTTGGCAAGGATTAATCCTAACGTGTGCTAGCTGTTTGGGAATGAAATCGTGAAAAGGAAACCTAAGTCCTGCAACAATGGCGTCCTTATAAATGCAGAGAGCATCAGGACGCCAATGGCAGGAACGATCTCCTGGGCCAGCTGGGATAAGTCTATAGGGGGCTTTAACTCTATACATTTTATTATAATCCCTAATCATATCAATTTCATGAAATTTATTACTGCAATCAAAAGAGTCTAGATGGGACACGGAGGGATAATCATCACCACGTTCAACAATCATATCTTGTAAAGACATATGAGAAGAACGAATAGTGATACCTCTCTTAGAAGCTTGATTCATTTTCTGAAGGCGTTGAGCAGCACGATCAGACATCTTCAAATTTTCAAAGCAAATATCCAGAAATCTTCAAAACTTCAAAGTATGAACCCAGAAAACTTCAAATCTTCAAGCAAATTTCCAGAATCTTCAAAACTTCAAAGAAGAATTCCAGAAAATCTTTAAAACTTCAACGACAAGCCTAGAAAATCTTCAAACGATGAATATTAAACCCAGAAAATATGAATACGGCTGAGGAAAGTTCACCGGAAATCGCCTCACCACGGAAGTAATTAGAGAGAAATTTTAGAAATTGAAAGTATGAAATGAAGAGTGAAGTGGAAATCCCACTCTTTTATAACCAAAACAGCCGGTCACCCAACCGGTTAAGGGAAGGGCAACCGACTATGGCCAGTTAAGGCCCATAAACCTTTTATTGGACTTCAAAAAATTAAGGCCCAATAGAGCTTGAGGCTAAACAGAATTAAGGCCCAAAAATGGATAAAGTTCAGTACGAATTAAAGCCCAAATAATTTGAGGCTAGGCCCAATAAAATTTGAGGCCAAGGCAAAATCAAAGCCCAATAAGATTGAGGTCGAAAAGACCTTAGATCAAGGTCGAACGATCGAAATCGAAAATATAAGGGAAATCAAGGTCGAATCCATCGACCTCGCACCCATTTGAGGTCGAGAAATAACAGATTTGAGGTCGAAAAGACCTTAGATCGAGGTCGGAGGCTCGAAGTCGAGAATACACGAGGAATCGAGATCGAATCCATTGACCTCGCACCCATTTGAGGTCGAAAAGTAATATATTTGAGGTCGAAAAGACCTTAGATCGAAGTAAAAAATACACGAGGAATTGAGATCGAATCCATCGACCTCACACACATTTGAGGTCGAAAAGTAATAGATTTGAGGTCGAAAAGACCTTAGATCGAAGTCGAATGATCGAAGTCGAAAATACACGGAAACATGAGATCGTATCCATCGACCTCGTACCGAAATGAGTTCGAAAATAAATGGATTCATGGTCGAAGAGTTGAGGTCGAAAAAGAGCTGAGAAATGAGCTCGAATCCTTCGACCTCATGTCAGCTGAGGTCGAAAATAAATGGATTCCTGGTCGAAGACTTGAGGTCGAAAAAGAGCTGAGAAATGAGCTCGAATCCTTCGACCTCATGCCAGTTGAGGTCGAAAATAAATGGATTCCTGGTCGAAGACTTGAGGTCGAAAAAGAACTGAGAAATGAGGTCGAATCCTTCGACCTCATACCAGTTGAGGTCGAAATCCAGGTCGAAATCCTGGTCGAAAATGACCTAGTTCCTGGTCGAAATCCTGGTCGAAAATGACCTAGTTCCTGGTCGAAATCCTGGTCGAAAATGACCTAGTTCATGGTCGAAATCCTGGTCGAAAATGACATATTTTGAGGTCAAAAATACCCTTAAAATGGAAAATTTTGAGGAAAAATACGCAATAACTTCTACGAAAACTCCGAGAAGATTTTCCCAGAAGTTGGGGGGCAAATGATATGGACAGAAAAGTAATTCTAGAAATATAATTAATGATACATTAATTATACCTGGAATGATCCAAGAATACGGCCCAATAAACAAGGCCCAAGACCCTAATTATTTATTAATTTCGTAATTAATAAATAGGGAAAATATACATCTCAGGAAAGAAGTCCAAAATATGGTAAATTCATCAAAGAAGGATCCGGAATCCCAATCAATGAGTCATAGCCTTTATCAACAAGGAAAAGACTTCTCCAGCAAGAAATACAATGTTTATCCATTATCAAAAAGGAGAATTATTAGCTAAGACTCCTAAACTTACTCTAAATATGAGGCTCCAGACGCCTATATAAAGGACCTGATCCTTCAATCAGAACTATGTCTTTGGCTTGATTCTCAGCACTGATTGAGATACGTAGGCATCTTGTGAGGACCGATTTAGTCACGAAACACAAGAGCAGCCATTAAAGCTCGAAGCTCTCTAAACCCTAGCAATTAATTTACAAGCACGTTTTTTCATCCATAATATATATATATATATATATATATATATATGTGTGTGTGTGTGTGTGTGTGTGTGTGTGTGTGTGTGTGTGTAAAATAACTAAAAAACATAAATAAAACATATGAAAAACTATTTGTTTTGAGAAAAAATATTGTAAAAGGCGAGATAATAAAAATAAATAGATAGTACAACAAAACAATTAAATGAATTATATATTCTAAAATTTTGATAATAATTTGTGTAAACAATAAACATATTAAAATATATAGTCCGTAACAAATTTAAAAAAACATGATATTGCATATCGTACATTATGATCAGATCAAATCACATTATACAGCCCGGGTTATTTAAAATTATAGTCCCCGATCAATCAAATTATCTATATAAATTAAAGTAAGTACATTGTAACAGACGAAAAATATGTGGAACCATACCTAGAAAAAAAAATTAACCGCAAAAATAGAAATTTATGTTAATTGCTAGAAAAATGACCCGTGTTTTAATTATTAAAGATGTGTATTTTGAAAAAAAATAAATGATGAATTCATTGTCAAAACACGAACAAAACTCAGAAGGCATATGAGCAATTTAACTTACGATGATATAAGCAAAAAATATTTATCCATCCATAATTGATCAATTCTCAAGTTCAGAGTTAAAAAAAATCTGTTTGTTTGAAAGAATTGAAACACATCGAAATGGTACCAAACATACTTAATAATAGAATAATTTGGCACAAGGTAGTTCAACTTAAGTCAATTAGCTACATTGTCCTATGTTCTGAAAGTTAGGTAGACAGAGGAAGAGAAATAAAGATAAAAAATGCTTAAAATCAAGAGGTCAGAAGAAAAGACATAAAAGAGTTACAAAGAAAGTTTTAAGAACTGAAAACGCAAGGCCTAAGTAGAGTATTAGAAGATTTAGGAAAGCTTTTGAGTAAAATCAGTACTAAAACCTACAATCTCATACTGCATCATCTTGAAGGCTATTTAGTTTCTACGTTGAATATTGTCGGAGATGAACTAAATGAATGCATCATTTTTGAAGAACTGGAAAATTTTTAGGATTATAATTTTAAAAATGTCTTCTTAATTAGAAAACATCCATACAACACTCTAATTCTATTCTATGATCCACAACAAAATTAAAAACAGACAAGATTTGTCAAAATTACCCGTATTAGTTTTCACATTATAAACTTCAACATATTTAAGCGAGTACATCATAGTCATAACATTAACAATAAAAATTCTATGAACATCGAAAATATACAATCATATATGTCAAATGACATTGATAATGCGTAGTTTAGTTTAAAATCACAATATAAACTAGCGGCCCGTGCCTTGCACGAGTTTTTATGCAAGTAAAATTAAAGCAAGAAAGAAAGAAGACTTCCGGTTGGTGGAAAAGCCACCATCAGATTGGAAAGGACGAATGCGGCTAACGAATAAGAGAGATTAGAGATATTTTTTTCCTTAGGGTTGGGGAAGGCTTTCTACTTTATACTTTTAAGTAGGCAGTTTACATTTTCTTTTTCTCTCTAGGTTGTAGTTGTTTTTCAAGTTTAACCTTCATTTTTATGTTCCCATTTTATTTTACTACCTCTGTTCCTCAATAACTACGTGGTAAACCAACGATGAAAAATGACCGGTTGGGCAGCGAGGCACTGAGGTAAAGGGCAGTGAGGCACTGAGGTAAAGGGCCTTCCACTCATCTCCTTGCCTTGGACATTAAAGAGAAGCTGAGAGGTTCGAATGGGATGTCTGTGCAGTTAAATAATACAAATAGACACAAAAGAACAAGATGCACAACACAAAGAAAAGACACATTCACAGCCTGCTATAATATTATAGGGGGGAATAACCTGGCCTAAACTTGTTCATATCGATCCTGTTTCATTATCTTGTCCATCTCTATCTTATAGCAGCAGAAAAAGGAAACTTTTTGCCACAAAGAAATGACCAAAAACAGGAACTCTTATCTTGTAGCATGCATCTCTATATTATGTTTTTTTTTTCAATAATGCAGGGAATGCACAACTTAGTCTACATGTGACAACTTGGCAAAATGATAAAACTTTTGCCTGTGCGACAATTATTTGACCTTCGATATATGCAGGTCAATTATATGCTTCTCGTAAGAATTTATATCATGTTGGTATTGAATCAGATTGTAAGCTAGCAATTTTTGTTAGTATATCCTGCTTAGAGCACAACGAAAATGTTAAGATATACGCAGATTATATCCATATAAAATAAAGAGATTGTTCCTCCGTAAAAATCCGAATTTAGTGCACAATAAAATAGTGACTGATATATATTTACGCTTGCACATTTTTAACCGAAAGAACTTGATGCAAAACTATGTTCTTACCAACCTAAAAACCATCGGCACCAGCCAACAGATTCAGTTGATTAAGATATTGTGTACGTACATTGATATTTACATGCATATAAATCAGATGATCGCTTCTGTGTAATTTGTGTTAAAATTAGTAGTAGGTAGGTTGGTTAGGTAAATGAACCACCAAATCATTACGAATCTGAAATCGCTGGTACAACTCGATACACTAGCGCACTGGAAAGCAATACATAATGGTGGCCGTGGGCCAAAAAGTTTGGAATGATCATACCACCATAGAAATAAGAACGCCAAATTTTACTTGCTCTACATATAGATATCTCATAACTTCTCTTTAGAATGCTACGTATTGCGTACATTATGTGGCCCTTATTGTGTCAACAACATTCATATACGTTGAAATATAATATAAAATTTATTTGGGGATTTTTTCTAACACCTTAAAATTTAGATGGATCATGTTACTCATCTGTTTTGTTACGCGGGTCAGTAGACTCGAACTCTCCCTAAAATGAGCTGTGATACCATGTTAAGTATGAAGCATTAATCGACCTCCATCTGTATAACCCACCTGTATAATATTTATATATAAGAGTATATAGTATGTTAGCTTTTAAGGACTCCAATGAAGTTGTATATGTTAGGTTTAGGGGCTATACACCAATACGAGATTCAAACAAACAAACAAAGTAAAGCACACAAACAATATATATGACGCGGAAACAACCACGTCCCAACTTGTATTATTAATCAAAACAGTTATCAATAATACAATCAATCTCACCAACGGTGTATCACTCACACGATACTCAAGCCAAACAATGCTCAAGCATACATCTCAAACAAATACAATATGACTATGTTTATATAGCCACCCAAAACTTAGCCACCAAGACTTGCCATACTTGTTTTACAAGACTTACCATACTTGTTTTACAAGACTTTTTATTCTTGGTACCTAATTCCCTAATATAATGACCAAGACATACCATATATAATAATTGTCTATCCATACAATTATTACCATATATAATAATTGTCTACCCATACAATTATTACCAAAACAATCTTAATCACCCAAACTCATATTACCATATTGGGTTGAACAACCGGTCAAACCCAAAAATCTTCCCCTTCAACCCAATACCCATATCAGGTTGAACGGTATCCATCAACGACATCGACGTCCCTCCGTCATGCCTTCCCTCGAACAAGAACCTCTCCTTCTAGCACGAAAAGATTTCTCTTGTCCTTCTAACCTTTGAGTATCTCTAAATCCCTTTTAGTAACCTCCAACATTCCGTTCTTCATCATAACAGTATATCCCAAATCAACTAATTTACCCAATGAAATTAGATTTCGATTTAACTCCGGTACGTACCTTACTTGAGTTAACTTCCGAACATAACCATTGTGAAGTTTCCTCATTACCTCACTAATTCCAGCAACCTTAACCCTTTTACCGTTTGGTAAAACTACCATCTTTCCCTCACACTTCTTGTAGGACGAGAACCACTCCCTCCTAGCACATATGTGATGAGAACATCCTGAGTCAAGCACTCATTCTTCTTTTGATCCCTTATCTTCTTGAACCAAAAGAGCATCATCATCAGTTGCCACGAGCGAAACATTACCCCCTCCTCGAGTTTTCTTCAACTCCTTCAAGTCTTCTTTTGCCTTTGGACACATATATTGTATATGCCCCAATTCTTCACAATAAAAGCACTTGATATTTGGGTTATGTTTCTTATCATACTTCTTTTTCTTGTCACGCGCATCCACCACGAGTGCACTTCCATTCGATGCGTCACTCGATCCTTGCTTCATCAATCTTTCGGCCTCTAGAAGAACGACAATGGTCTCATCCAAAGCTAACTTCGTTTTCCCAACCAACAGAGAAGTAATCACAGTACTATACTTCTTTGGTAGAGACACAAGTTGAAGAACAGCTTTGTCCTCATCCTTCAATTTTTCATCCAAATTATTCAGCTGGTTGATCAGGCCATTAAAACGATTCAGATGATCTCTCAGATCTCCCTCTTCTTCCATCTTGAGCCCGAACAAATCTTTCTTAAGGAACAACTTATTTGCTAACGACTTTGAGTGATACGTCTTCGTCAACTTCTCCCATAAATTTTTAGGGTTATTCTCCTCAAGAAAATCATACTTGATTTCCGGTGCAAGGGCCAACCGGATCGTCGATGCCGCACGTAACTTCATGTCTTCCCACTTTGTGGCCTCAACATCAGTAGGCTTTTTCTCTTCGAGAGTTGCATATAACCCTCGCTGAATTAACAGATCTTTCACCGTGCTCTGCCATAAGGCAAAATTGTTTCTTCCATCAAACAATTCAATCTCGAGCTTTCCCCCAAACTTATCCATCTCGAATCACGAACCTTGGCTCTTGATACCACTTGTTAGGTTGAGGGACTACACACCAATTCGAGATTCACAAGACACCAATGCAGAGCACACACACAATATATATGACGCGGAAACAACCACGTCCCAACTTGTATTATTAATCAAAACAGTTATCAATAATACAATCAATCTCACCAACGGTGTATCACTCACACGATACTCAAGCCAAACAATGCTCAAGCATACATCTCAAACAAATACAATATGACTATGTTTATATAGCCACCCAAAACTTAGTCACCAAGACTTTCCATACTTGTTTTACAAGACTTACCATACTTGTTTTACAAGACTTTTTATTCTTGGTACCTAATTCCCTAATATAATGACCAAGACATACCATATATAATAATTGTCTATCCATACAATTATTACCATATATAATAATTTTCTACCCATACAATTATTACCAAAACAGTCTTAATCACCCAAACTCATATTACCATATTGGGTTGAACAACCGGTCAAACCCAACAGTATACGTTTTGTTGTGACGCATCAACTATTTATTGAGGCTATTCATAACCTCCTTTACGTCCTTTAAGCAACTGCCTCATCACCTTTTACGTGATCACTTATCTATACACATGAATAGTGTTATCTTTTTGTTTTCAACGTAAACCAATTTTATAGGAGTATTTGAAATATCTTGGCTAAGTCAAAACCAAAACTAACATCTTCCATTTGACTGCTTGGCCAAGATTTCTGAAATGTATAACCACAGTGGATAATGCAACATTAGACTCCCACCTTTTGTGAGATCTAACTTAAGTATTTCTCAATCCCATCAAACTAACATGTTTGATGAATGTTTGAGCTAGAATAGCTTTTGTTAATGAATCAACAAACATGTCACTAGTAGGAATATATGTCAGTTTTACCTCTTCATTTTCCACTACTATATCATGTATATAATGATATTATAATTCTATATGTTGTCATTTTGAACTGTTTGCACCACTGTAAATTAAATCAATTGTTGATTTATTATCACAATAAATCTCAATGGGCCATTTTATCAAATTGAAATTTAATTCCAATAAGAAGCGTCTTATCCAGACAGCATAAGTAGCAGCCATACTACAAGCTACATACTCTGTTTCTTGTGTGTATCTTGCAACACATCCTTGTTTCTTACTGCCCCAACATACAGCAGCTCCACCTAAAATAAATAGGTGACCAGAAGTCGACTTTCCATCATTTTTATTTCCACCTAAATCTGCATCGGAGTATCCAATAATATCAAGCGCGTTCGCTCAATAAACTAACTTGTGATGTAATGTACCTCTTAGGTACTTCATAATCCTTTTAACAGCTTCCAAATGAGCTTGGATAGGATTACTTTGGTATCTATTAACTAGACTCACCGGATATGCCAAATCAGGTCTTGTGCATAACATAGCATACATTAAGCTTTCAACTGCTTCTACATATGGTTTATCTAGTAGTTCTTGTCCCTCTTTGAGATCCTTATTCTTTGTTAATCGCTTCCCCATTACTAATGGAGTCGACGCCGGATTGCAATTCTGCATCCCAAAATGATTAAGCACTTTACGAAGATACCTTTCTTGATTGAGGCTCAATGTTCTATTTTTTCTATCTCTTATGATTTCAATTCCTAGAACATATGACGCCTCGCCCATATCTTTCATCTCAAATTCGCTACTGAGTTCCAACTTAATTTTATTCAACATATCTATATCATTTCCAGCCAATAATATGTCATCCACATATAATGACAGAATCGCAAATGAGCTCCCACTTTTCAAAATGTAAACACATTTATTTAACTTGTTAGATATGAAATCAAGTCGAACCATAGTGTTATTAAATTTGATATTCCATTCTCTAGACGATTGTCTAAGTCCGTACAATGTCTTCTTGAGCCTATAAACTTTGTGTTCACAACCTTTAACCTGAAAACCCTCAGGTTGATCCATGTAAATTTCTTCTTTTAAATCTCCATTAAGAAAAGCAGTCTTTACATCCATTTGGAAAAGTTCCAAATCAAGATAAGCCACTATAGCCAATATCATTCGTATTGATGAAAACTTTGCTACCGGAGAACATGTTTCTTGATAATCAATTCCCGGTTTTTGAGTAAATCTCTTGGCTACCAATCTGACCTTATATTTTTCAATAGTCCCATCAGCCAAATACTTTCTTTTTAAAATCCATTTGCATCCAATAGATTTTCTATTTTTAGGTAGATCATATAGCTCCCAAACTTCATTCTTTTCAATTGAATCAAGTTTATCTCGCATGGCATTCAACCATAAAGACGATTCTTGTGATTCCATCGCTTCCGTGAATGTTTTGGGATCTACTGGATCACCAGTTTCAATGTCTACCGAAAAACAAGATGGCTCAATATTATACAAATAATAGGCATACATCCATGCAGGTGGTTCTCTTCTTCTCTTTGCATCAATGATACTATTGGGCTCATTCTCACTGATTGTATTATCATGAGGCAACTCCTCATGATTATCATCATCATCATCATTTATTATCGATAGAGGATCTTGTTCTTGTATGTTTTCCTCTTGTTCTTCAGAATTTTCCAAGAAAGTAACATCTCTACTTTCAATAATTCCCTTTTCCTTGTTGCAGAAGACATAACCTTTAGAAGGTTCTGAATAACCAATGAAGTTACACTTCAAAGTTTTGAAATCTAATTTGTCTCTATTTTGATATGGGATCATTATATGTGCAATACATCCCCATTTTCTCATTTCACTTAGATCTAGTTTTCTTTCAGTCCACACTTCATATCGTGTCGACTCAACAGATTTTGTAGGAATTCTGTTTAGTGTGTAGTTTACGGTAAGCAATGCATCTCCCCAAAATCTCTTTGTTAATCCCGAATGAGACAACAAACACCTTACAACATTTAATAAGGTTCTATTTTTTTTCTGCCACACCATTTTGTTGTGGAGTGAATGACATTGTCTTATGTCTTATAATTCCTTATTCTTTACAATAAGTGTCAAATTCTATAGAGTTGTATTCTCCCCATTTATCTGTTCTTAAGACTTTAATGTCTTTTCTAAGTTGTTTCTCAACTTCCGTCTTATATCTCTTAAAGCATTCAAAAGCTTCAGATTTCCTTGATATAAGATACATACACATAACAATATTTAGAATAATCATCTATAAATGCTATGTAATATTCTTTGTTATCACGAGTCTTATAACTCAATGGACCACAAATGTCTAAATGTATTAAACCCAAGAGTTTTGTAGCTCTTTGTCCTTTTTGAAAAGATTTTCTTGTTATTTTCCCTTTATGCAATGTTCACAAGGTGACTTATTAACATCCATTTTTGGTAACAAATTTGGTTAACAATTTGTTTCATTTTATTAATTCCTGGATGTCCCAATCTATAATGCCACATATCATACATGCATATATTATATAACAAAGAATAATCAGAAATATCATTCTTATTCATTTCATTATTCATTACAACTGGAATTTTGAACAATTCATGATCAGGTTCAAGTTTTCCCATAACAAACACTTTTTTGTCTTTTTCAATAGTAACTCTACCATTGTAGAAACGAACTTCTAAGCCATTTTTATCTAGTGCACAGACTGAAATCAAATTTCGCCTCATTCCTGGAGCATACAACACATCCTTGAGAATCATGATATTGTTCCCAACATCCAATTTGTATGTGCCAATTCCAACCACTTCAAGATAAGTGTTGTTGCCCATGAAGATTCTATTTTCCCCATTTTTCAATTTAGTGAATTCAGTAAGACCATCTTTGGTTTTGGAAATGTGGTTGGTGGCACCAGAATCAATCCACCATCCACTAACATCTGTTGCAACATGTGCAGCATTGTATTCAATCACTCCCACAAACTCATGTTTTTGTGGTCCACTTCTTTCTGGGTGTTTATTATCACCCTTGTTTCCTTGTTTTTGGGTACAATTGGCCTTAAAGTGACCATAATTCCCACAAGTGTAGCAGGCACCTTGTGGGACCTTCTTCTGCCATTTTTGTGGCTTGAAGTTCTTCCCTTTAGAGAGACCCATTCTAATATGATTTTTGTTGCGATTTTTATGAAATCCACGAGCAATATTAGACTCATCTTCTTGCACAAAGTTTAGCTCGGGTTCTTTTCTGTTATTCACTAGATCTTGCTCCACAGCAAGTTCACCTGGAAGATCATCCACCTTCTTGATTTTGCCACTGTGCCTAAGAGTTGTTGCCACCATGTCCAAAGAGCGAGGCAAACTGTTCAATATGCCAGCTATTTGCATATTTTCTGATAGCTCATTCCCAGCAGCTGCCAAGTCCTTGGCCATGACTATCATCTTGTTATAATGATCAATGACATTTTCATTTTCCTTCATTTTGCAAGTATTGTACCTGTGCAGAAGCAATTGCACATTCACCTCAGAAGTTGTATCATACTTCTTTTTGATTGCATCCCGCATTTCTTTGACAGTAGTGTAGACCTCAAATACTTTGATTAGGTTATCATCCATAAACATCAGCATGAGGCTCTTAGCTTTCTTGTTACACAGCTTCCTGGTGTCATATTCTTTCTTTTCAGCATCAGTAGGTTCCTTGCCCCGAGTTGGTGATGTTTCTTAAATGACACTCTCCAAATTGTCATGGATCAAAGCATATCTAATTTTCTGACTCCACATATCATAGTTGGTGCCATTGAGCCTCTCTGTCTTGGCCAGTTCTGATGCAATCAATTTGCTTCCCATATCAAATGAATGAACTAGGAAGCAAAAAAGAAGTGTGGACGTAGATACACCAACGGGAAACCCTAGCTACTGCACGTGAACCTTAAACAACACCTTAGATCCTTTTAGAATACCTTAGCTCTTATACCAATGAAGCATTAATCGACCTCCATCTGTATAACCCACCTGTATAATATTTATATATAAGAGTATATAGTATGTTGATAGCTTTTAAGGACTCCAAGAAAGTTATATACGTTTTGTTGTGTTTTCTCCTCAAGCTCACGCATCAGCTATTTATTGAGGCTATTCACAACCTCATTTCCGTCCTTTAAGCAACTGCATCATCACCTTTTACGTGATCACTTATCTATACACGTAAATAGTGCTATCTTTCTGTTTTGAATGTAAACCTATTTTATAAGAGTATTTGAAATATCTTGGCTAAGTCAAAGCCAAAACTAACAAAGTAACCAGTCGCTCTTAAATCTTAAGATATCAGAAGAAGTTCCCAACATGATCTTATACCCTTATACTATAATATTATTTAACAACTCAACATAGTATTAAAGTCGACAGAGATCTCAAGTTCGACTCTAATCCTCAAACTAATTAATTTAAAGAAATTGGAGTTTAAAAAAAATTAAAGATCTGCAACTTAATGATTTCTTTCTTTGTAAATAGAAGACTTAATTGCAGTTTGATGGCCTCAACTATTATCTTTTTGTACAAAAATGACTCTTTTATAAGTGTTGCCATTTTAATGACTAAACTAATATTTTTTTAACAGATGATTGCATTCCGTCAATTTTTTTTAACGGACGTTAATGAATTCACTTTTTCATTTTTATTATTGCACTTTGATGACTCAATTATTATTTTTTTGCACAAAAATGACTCTTTTTATATATATTGACGTCTTTTTAACTAAATTATTATTTAAAAATAATTTAACTAAATTATATTTTTAGAATGCCCAAATGACTTTAAGATTCTTTATCATAAAACTATTGTATGCGATTTTTAGACGCTGGTACTGTAAGAACAAGATAAAATGAAAAATGTAAAAGCACATTCTTGAGTCACGCTTCTAATTTTAATATCTCTAATAATTTTTATATATGTTTCTTTAATTGGATTTTTCATCTCAATATCTCTAATTTTCTTAGATTTTAGCGTAATATTTAATGTAATATGAATTAAAGACGTTGTTAAAAAAGTCATGTGCTAAGTTCTAAAAACCATGCCTTTGATTCAGATTACGTTAAAGATTTACTAATGTCCGTATCACATTTTTCAAACATCTTAAAATTAGTTTTAAAAAAAGGCATTTGAACATCACTCAAATGTTAGATTATTGTAAAAGACTAAAAAATGTATGATTAATTAATTTATGTTGGAAGCAACATGAGTTTACTTTCTGATGATTGATGACAAAGTCATTCGATTTTTACATTTTTCAGTTTATCTTATTTTTCTAGTACTATTGCCTAAAAATCATGTAGAATAATTTTACAATAAAGAATCTTAAGGTTAGTTGAGCATTTTAAAAGTATAATTTAGTTAAATTATTTTTAAATAAAAAAAATTGGTTAAAAATGTCAAAAAAATATATTAAAAAAAAGTCAATTTTGTGCAAAACAATAATACTTGAGCCATTAAAGTGCAATTACAAAAATTAAAAAATGAAATCATTAACGTCCGTTAAAAAAATTTAACGGAATGCAATCATCTGCCAAAAAATAATAGTTTAGTCTATAAAATGGTAACAATTATAACAGAGTTATTTTTATGCAAAAAAATAATAGTTTAGATCAAGTGCAATTAAGTCTAATTAGAATGATGGGTCACTGGTCTAAAAATATAACAAACACATTTATTTCGTCCGACCCTAATTATCATCAAACTTGAAAACCCGTTTTTTAATTTAACATCTTTGAACTTAAAATAGACAAACTAAAATTCCGAAAGCCATTGTCTCTGATCACTTGCATGCAATGGGTCGTAAACTCGTAATAAATAATAATATAACAAATAGAGAAAGAGGTCCAGATGTTAAAACGGTCTGATCGGGACATGCGACCTGACTTATTTACTGCATTCTTGAGTAAATCAGTTTTTGACACGTTTACTAATAACAACCCTGTCCAGGACCTTTATTTCTAATGTTATATATATAATGTAAAAACTGCTTCGTTCATACTTTTCAACAGTAGTCTCTGTATATTTTGTTAATTTTATGTCAACACTTTAAACTTACAAGCCTCCACATCTCACACTCCTGTCCCCACTTCTCTCCATACAAGCTGCAAAGCTAATTGCTTTTCTACACCAACATAATAATGCATAGCTTTCGATAGTTGGTTAGAAGAACATCTTAGTTAGGTAAGGAGCAAATTTATTTTATTAATCTCTTTGATTATTCTACAAACATTTATCATGCTACCAAGTTTTTTTTCTTCTCCCAAGTTCTTGAATATTTTAGGCTAATCTATATTTTAAGTTGTTGTTTTTACAGTAAATGGTGATGACAGATGCATTGCTGATTTGCTGGTAGATTTTGTAGCCAGTTCTTGGTAAAGCAGAGTAGCTGCCTTGTTCTCTGTGTGTGTTATCAGGTTCATAATGCCTATCCCTCTTGCTCCATACCCTTTGCCACCTGCGCCATGTACACCACCTGCAAATGGTATTTTACTCATCTCCTCAAAGCTCAAACTTTTTTTATTGTTTTATTCCAAGCTCTTCCGATTTGGGAAGTTGTCTGATATATGTCTAGCATAATTGTTTGTAGAGCTGTTCAATAAAAATCACTGATAGTATCAAAATTTGCACTGTAAATATCATTTTTTGTAAAAACCGGGGATTTTACGGAAATGACTTTTCTGCTTCTTGGAGAAGGGACATTAGGGGTAAGGTATGCGAACATTTGACTCTGACCCTTCCAAGACCCTACTTTCGAGTGGGATATACTGAGTAGGTTTGGTTTGGTTTAACACTTGAATGTCTATAATTAACTTCAAGTGCCATTCTGAAAATCTTAGCCAAATTAGAGATGCTTTTATATTCAAATTCAAAACCTTTTGATCAATCTGCTATATTAAATTGTAACTATTTAAGTGTTTTTAATCAGGTTCTCAAAACCAGCTTGTATGCTCCGGATGTCGAAACCTATTACTCTATCCACTTGGAGCATCCTCAGTATGTTGTGCTGTTTGTAATGCAGTCACAGCTGTGCCACCTCCAGGTATGTATATACAATTTGGCATCTCTATTGGTCTTCAAGCAATTTCAAATCTCTCTTACATTTCTCGGAAAGAAATGAAAGTCAATACATGTAAAAAGAAAGGCTTTGAAGTTGTTTTTTTCCCCAACTGAGTATTTAAAGTTTCTCTTGTAGATGTTTATCTCATCATAAATTGTTCCTTTTTCTTTGATGAATAAGTGTTGTATTTACCAAACCAACTCAGTATAAACCACTCGGAAGTAGGGATCCGAGGATTAAGTATTTATGTGTAGCTTGTTGAAATATAGCATAAGATCCATTTGGGGCGTTCCTCTAACATCTTAAGGTTTTAGATGAGCTGGTTACTCAACATGGTATCAGAGCTCTGGTCGGCGGGGGTCACGAGTTCGACTCCCTGCCAACATAGCTCGCATAGTTTTCCATTTATATGCTACAAATTTGGCTATTGAACAGGCACAGAAAATGCTCAATTGGTCTGTAGAGGTTGCCACACATTACTAATGTACATTCGTGGCGCAACCAGTGTAAAATGTTCGTGCTGTCACACTGTGAACTTGGCTATGGAGGGTAGAAATCTTTTCTTTCCATTAAAAACCACAATGAGAATATATTCAGTACGCTCTTGAACTCATATAATGTACTGTGTGTGTGCAGCTAATCAAGTAGCACATGTCAACTGTGGAAATTGTCAAATGTTGTTGATGTATCAGTATGGCGCACAGTCTGTTAGATGTGCAGTTTGCCATTTTGTAACTTCAGTTGGGGTAAGTATTTACCTGATTTTCTTCTTTCTTCACCCTAAAGTATTTACGTTAATAGTTAGTGTCAACGCTCTGATAAACAGCTGGATCTCCTGTTCAATTTTATGCAACCTTATTGTCATCAGTATAGCAACTCAGATATTCGAGTCATTCTTCAGCTGCTTCTCTATGCATCAGTTTCATCTAGAGTTTCTTTGCATACTTTATCAAAGTTCGGAAAAATGTCAAATAATCACTAGTTAGGCTGTGTTTCAAGCGAGCGGGAGTTACCTAAATTATCACTAGTTCTATCCAAACAAAACACAGCCTAAGATGAACAATGTAGAATAAACTGGCAGCATCGTCAAGTATACACAAAGTATTATAGCATATTACTCCAATACCATAAGAAATTTACCATCACCATATCATGCAGGTACCAACAAGCACTGTGGAGCAGAAACTCAACTGCTAAATCAAGACCACTTGTTAATTCGTGTGTCCTAGTTACATGTATAGACTTATTAAATTCGTTCAGCTTGAGTTCACTATGAATAAGCATTTTTGTCAGGTTGCTTGTTTGAAAGGACCTCAGAGTCTATGTATTAGGACAAGAAAAAAGGTTCTTTTTGTCATACAGTGGTTGTAAATTGGAATTATTTGCTTGATTTAATGTTATGTCGATTCAATGTTGTAAATTATGTTGTATTGGAAGGTGTGCTCTTATTCGAAAACAATTTGTTTTCTCTCACACAATCCACCGCTTGATTTTCAATTTTTCCGTCCTTCCAAGGAGCGAAAATACCACAACAAAGGCACATAGTTAAGCCAGCACGAGCTGCACTAATAGCACACAAATCCCTTGGACCTTGAGTAAACAGAGTACCATTTTAGCTCGAAGCTCTTAGTCTCCTAATCTATAATTTGCTAAGATTTGTATCTTTAAATTGTTTTTGGTTATTTTAGTGATTTAAAATTAAAATATCTCCAGTTTAGACGGCATAAATTCATAACCATGTCACAAATAAACTTGTTCGGAGATAATTCTGAAGATAATTCCTTCATAGGATACAAGTTAAATGGACAGAATCAGTGTAAACAATACATCTGATGCAAAATAAGAATTGTTAGCACAAACTATGCAGTTTAAACTTGAATCATACTGATAATTTTTTGGAGGATCAAGTAGACACTGCTTCAGTGAAGACTACAACTTGCTAAACCTTCAAACTAACACGAGAAGCCAATTAAATTGAAAGCCAACTTGTTCGATCAGCACTTGTTTCACAAAGGACATAGAACTTGGTTTTAATTTTTAAAGGCCTATAGGCTATATGACTTCAGAAGCACTCAAGCACCGTTGATACATAATATGAACCCGATCCCTTAACGGGTATTCGGGCAGTAGTAAAGGTTTATAAAAGACCCAATGGGTCATTAGTCAGCATATTTTGCCAAATAATGATCTGGAAGTATTTTTTATTGTTAAGAAAAGATGAATGAAACATGTGACGTGGGACGCAGAAATCATGAAAAAAACCCTAATGATTCGTGCAAGGAAAAAAAACAAGGATGACCTCGCATACATATAGTGATACCAAGTTCAAACTCGATTCGGTATCCCCGGAGTCATTACAGACAATGGCAGGCAATTCATAGATACCGATTTCGAAGAATATCTCTCTGCTTACCTAATTCAGCACCGAAAATCATCTGTGGCCTACCCTCAATCCAATGGCCAGGTAGAGGTTACAAATCGCAACCTCTTGCAAAGCCTCCGGAAAAATATCGAAGAACGAAAGTCCATGTGGGTCGAAGAACTTCCCAACATTCTTTGGGCATATCGTACGGACAATAGGAAGCCCACGGGAGAGAGCCCTTTTTGACTTACTTACGACACTGAGGCTGTGATTCCTGTAGAAATAGGAGAGCCATTCTTACGAATTCGACAATACGACCCCCGTTCTAATCAAGTGGGTATCCGAACCAACTTGGATTTGTTGGAAGAACGAAGGGAAAACGATGTGATTCGTATGGCCAGCTACAAGAAAACCACTGCCAAATATTTCGGAAGAATAAACCCCCGGGGATTCCAAGTCGGAGATAAAGTATTGCGGTCTTCAGCAATATCTGATCCTACTCACAATCGAAAGCTAGATCCTAAATGGGAAGGTCCTTATCTCATCCGTCAAGTACTCAAAGCAGGGACGTATACTCTCACCCATCTTGATGGAGAGGTCCTACCCAACACCTGGCATGCTACCCACCTCAAACGCTATTACCCGTAAATACCTTTCTACCGGTTCATCTTTTACAGGGGCCGCTTTAATCTTTATTCCCTAATAAGTTCTTGAGTAACTTAAAAGTTACTATGTTGGTTTTTGGAGTGTAAAACAATATCAATCCCTTATATATAAGTTGATGTACGTGGCTTACGGGCCGCCCTTTCGAAAAAATAATTATGGTGCTTGCATATGTTTTTAATATGATTTGTGTACTACGAGTACTATATCCTTGCAAAGCAAGACCACGCCTTTTTTATATAAGGATCTCATTAACCCGTCCGTTCAAAAGCTCGCAAAAATAGCCACATCAACACCCCATATACGCACACGGAACTAACGAAAAAATTGTGAACACCAGGAGAGTCTCATAATTATGGCCTCCAAAACAAGAATCACTGTCTTACGACCTACAGAGAAGTAAAGATCAGAGGGTCTTCGTCTCTGTAAAGAGTTTTGACTACGGATTCTGAATCCGTAAAAGGCCTGTAAAGAGTTTTGGCTACGGATTCCGAATCCGTAAAAGGCCTTTTTCCCGTAGCCAAGCACTCAGACACTGGACACGTGTCGGCTTGGACCAATCACGTTCTGATACTCAGATAAACAGGCAGACACCAGACTGAAACCTCATCACCTAATCTAGGCTCGATAGACTACTAGGTGGCGGGGAGACAAGCCTCCTATAAAGGGCAGTTGGTGATTTTCCCGTGGGAGGGAGAAAAAAGATTGAAAAAGGAAAAAAGAAATGAAAAACCCTACACATCATCTTCTGATAATCGCTACAGATTACTGTTAGAATCCCCTCGGTCATCACCCTGATTATTTTGAGAGACAGAGCCTTCTATGAAGCATTTTCTGTGAGATCACCAAAACACAGCTAGGCCTACCAAATTCATATCCAGTGTCATTTATGACATTTGTACTATCTATACTATATTATTAAAGCGAAACATTAAAAGTTTTGGTTTTAGATTTTTGGTTTTCTGTTATTTATTCTATTTAATAAATAATTAAATAATATAAAAATATTAACTAACTGATTGCCTTTTATAATTAAAACACTTTTTTCTAACAAAATCTACTTATTCTCCAAAAATATCACGAGCAATTACCTTTGAATTAAAACATATTACCTTTTATATTTGTTCTCACTAAAATCGCTATTTTTCAAAAATATCAGGTCCAACCCTTACTTATTTATTTTAAAACCTATTTCAATACTTTTAATTATTTAAAAAAGCTTACCTATTTTAACATGCCACGTATTTTTTTAACAAATATAATTAACATAATTAAAATACTTCTAAAAATATCACGAGTAGTTACTTTTTTTAATTAAAACATGTTAGTTTTTCTATTTGTCCTTATTATTAATATTATTTTAATGAATAATAAAAAAATATTAATAATGCCCAATTTATCTTCCTCAACCCCATTTGTATTCTTTATTTTTTTCCCAATGTTCCGATTAATATTTGAGTTTCTCATTTTATAATTTATCATATTGATTTTTATTCTTTATTTACTATTTTCCATTCTCATTAATTTTTTTAGTTTGTCTTTTTTTAATCTTCTTTGATGATCAGTGTCTTGCACGGGTTATAAGCTAGTATTATTAAAGACGGAACATTAAAAGTTTGGTAGTCGGACAGACGGACGGTCGGTACTCAGTGATTTTACTTCATTACCCTTACTTATTTTTAAAAAAACTATTACTAAATAATAACATTATTTCTAACCGATTACCTTTTCATCTAAAATACATTACTTTTTCTATTTTTTCTAATAAAAATCTTTCTTCTTCTAAAAAAAGACGAGCAATTACCTTTTTCAATTAAACACTTGTTAATCTTTATATTTTTCCTTACTAAAACCCCTCTTTTTCCAAACATATCACGGACAAACACTCACTTATTTATTTTAAAATCAATTTTAATACTTTTAATTACGGGCACTTACCTTTTCAGCTAAAAAATGTTATTTTTCCTATTGTTTTCATTTTCTAAAGAAACTATCATTAAATAATAACATTGTTTATAACCAATTACCTTTTCAGCTAAAATACATTACCTTTTCTATTTTTTCTAACAAAATCATCTCTTTTGCTAAAAAAAACACGGACAATTGCCTTTTTCAACCAAAACATGTTACTCTTTATATTTTTCCTTACTAAAACCCCTCATTTTCCAAAAATATCACGGACAAACCCTTACTTACCTATTTTAAAACCTACTTTAATACTTCTAATTACGTGCAATTACCTTTTCAGCTAAAACATGTTACTTTTTCTCTTTTTTCGTACTAAGACCCCTCATTTTCTAAAAATATGACGGGCAAACAGTTGCTTATATATCTATTTATATTATTATATAATAGCCGAAACATTGAAAGTTTTGGTTTTCGATTTTTGGCCATTTATTTTATTTAATAAATTATAAAATAATATAAAATATAGTAATTAGTCGATTGTCTTTTATAATTAAAACACATTACCTTTTAATGAAAATATATTATCTTTTATAAACACGCCAAAAATAAAAATTAATATAACATATATTTCAATCATTAATATTATCTTTTTTAATTATATATCTTCTTAATATTATCTTTCAATTATTAATAAAATCCAAAAAATATCAAACACTCTATATTCTTAATAAAAATGTCAATTATACCATATTCTATCAAATATATATATATATATATATACTTCTATTATTAATACAAAAAAATACTATAAAAAATATTTTTACTATAAAAGAAATATTATATTATATTAAAAAAACGTGCTTCGCACGAGTTATAAGCTAGTATTTATTAATAAGCAAAACAATGTGTAAATGACGCGCGATACCAAAGTACTAAAAGTACCAAATTTGATTATCGGACAAGATTTATTTAATTAAAAACCTTTAGCTTCACCCATGGTACGTAATTATACGAGATTTATTTATTTTACTTTATTAATAAGCAAAACAATGTGTAAATGGCGCGTAACAAGATTTATTTAATTTGAAATATTTAGCTTCACCCAGGGATCGATTACTTACCACTATGTAATTATACAAGATTTATTTATTTACTTTAATTTCATCAACTTATTTACTTTATTAATAAATAAAATAATGTTTAAAATGGCGCACAATACCAAAATCATTAGTTTTATCCTCGATTCAATTGCATATAACTACATAACTAAATAATGTTTATTTATTATATATTTTTATCATTCAATTTTCTACAAGTATATTTTTTAATAATATTTATTAATAATTTATTAATATTAAGATTTTATTATTAGTTCATGTCACACACTGGTTACGGGCTAGTTTATTTTTATACGTGGACGCTAAGATTGAATAGTTCATGTTTGCTTTTTAACACTAGCCTCCGTTCAATTCTGTCAATTCACACGACACACGTATCATCGATATTATTATATAAACTAGAATACGGAGGCCGCGGCTCTCAAATAACTTCTTTCTATTTTTCTAATTTTCTCAAATTTTTGAATTAATAATTTTAAAGATTCGAAAAAATCTCAATTATCTTTTAAATATTTACTAACAAAGAAAACTAAATATACATTTTTAATATTCTTGCTTTTAAATTTTTTATTAATGGAGTAAAGTAAATACACTATTTAAATCAAAAAATTTACTAATTGAGAAAAGTAAATATATAATTTAAATATACAACTAATTTTTTATGAGAAAGTATCTCAATTATCTTTTAAGTCTTTATTAATGGAAGAAACAAAATGTACAATTTTAATATTCTTATCTTTCAAATCTTTACTAATCGAGTAAAGTAAATATACTATTTAAATTAAAATATTTACTAATAGAAAAAAGTAAATATTCAATTTAAATATCCAATTACATTTTTTATAAGAAAATGTCTCAATTCTCTTTTAATCTTTAAACTAAATATACAATTTTAATATTTTTGCTTTTAAAATTTTTAGAAATGGAGAAAACCAAATATATAATGTTAATATTCTCCTAAATTTTTTTATTTATCAATATATTTGCTATTATTTTATTATCTTTATATATGTTATATATATTTATTATTATGTTATAATCAATACTATTATATAAAGGAGAAGATCGAGCCGGTGAGGTGGCGGCTCTCAGATAGCTTCGTTCTATTTTTCTAATTTTCTCAAATTTTATAATTAATAATATTAAAGATTCAAAAAAAACTCAATTATCTTTTAAATATTTACTAATATAGAAAACTAAATATACATTTTTAATATTCTTGCCTTTAAAATTTTTATTAATGGAGTAAAGTAAATACACTATTTAAATCAAAATCTTTATTAATTGAGGAAAATAAATATACAATTTAAATATAAAGGAGGATGCACGGGAGCTTTCAGATCGTCTGAATCTTATTTTATTTATTTTTGTAGAGCACCTTTATTTTAAATATTATAAATTGAAATTTCTTTTTTTAATTCTTAATTTGTATAAAAGATAATACTTATAAAAGACAAGTACTCAAAATTTATCTAATCAAATTTTACAATGAATTGACAATATCTATAATCCTATAATTAAAAACTTAATTAAATTCTATAATCTATATAAAGAAATTATAAAAATAAAAAATATGTCAACTTTCTTTTATTAAGAACCCAGACGATTATGATTTTGATTATTTATATGTTTCTAAGAAGATATATGCCAAAGTTTTTTTGTATTACGAAGAAACGGAATTTGATGATATTAGTTGTATTATCAAAACAAGAAAATGGATGCATATATGATGACATATCAATTATGATTCACACGAATCTACTAGCTTTGGTATATTTATTCCTTCTTCATACCCTACTAGCTTTGGTATATTTATTCTTCCTTTTTGTGTACTTTTTCAGGATTTACTCTGGTTCTTTAATGTAGTACATCTCATCTCATTGTTATTGAATGTAGGCTCTTGTCAAAAATTTCTCAAAGAGAAAATTTTAAAAACTTATCTTCAAGACTATAAAGGTAAGCTTTTTAACTCTTATATGTCAAGAATATAAAACAAAATTGAAAATCATGTAATTTAATTAGTAGATTACTGTGTTATTTGTTAAATTTTGTAATAACGATAAAGTGGTTTCTTGAGAGAAGACATCTTTAAAGGGAGGACGGTTTATTAGGAGCAGCGTATTATATGTTAGAATTAATACTAATATTATTTTATGTATTTTAAAATATATGTTGAAATTTAAATTTTGAAAAAAAAACATATAAATAGTAATCAGTATAATAATATTCAAAATAATATTAAAATAATATAAACATTAAACAATTGCATTTTTTATATTTATTCAGAATATTCGTGAATGATTAAGACAGCACGAAAGTTACAAAAGAAACCTTATATTAAAAGTATAATTATTTAGTTCATTTTAAATAACATTTTTTGTAAAATGGTTTTTTTTAAATTTAGAAAATCAATATACTTATATAAAGGAGAAGACGGATGCGGTGAGGTGGCGCTCTCAGATCGCTTCGTTCTATTTTTCTAATTTTCTAAATTTTTTGAATTAATAATATTAAAAATACGAAAAAATCTCAATTATCTTTTAAATGCTTACTAATAGAGGAAACATATAATATTTTTGCATTTAAAATCTCTACTAATGGAGAAAGTAAAAATACAATAGATCTTTATTAATGGAGGAAACTAAATATCACTAATGGAGAATGAGAGTCGACCCCCTGCCACCATAGCCGCCGCCCTCCCCCTTCTTCTCCATCTACAGCTTCGTTTCCCCCATCAATCCATTCTCCAATCCTCCTCTCAATTATCTAAACCTTTTGTTCCAGTTTTTGTTCAATAAAAATCGAACCAAAACCAAACATCTGGAATTTATTTCTCAGATCTATCTTGATTTTGAGTCCGATTCTGCAAATAAAAAATACCTTTAGATTCAAATTCTCCTCCTTTAACATCATACCAAAATTTGGTGTCATTCTGAGGTCTTTGAATTTTTGGTGTTAGTCTCGCCTATTGGCGTGTGTCTGGCTTGTTACCCTTTTATTGGGATGTTAAGGTATGTTCTTTTGATGTTGGTATGTGTTTTGTTCCTCGTTACTTTGAAAATGATTTATGTGGTTTTGTGGGAGATCTGTAATTCGTGCATTGGATTTGGGTTGGTGTCGGATATTGCAAGAGCTTACTTTTCACAACTAAAATTTGTTCATCTTATGAGATCTTTCACCTGCGGCATGTTTATAGCTGGTTTTCGGCATGTAGATAGCTGGGGTGTGTCTGAACATTGGGCTACAGGTGGTGCGTACGTGAAGGTCATTTGTGATATTACTGGTTCCAGAATTGGTGCAGGGTTGATAGATCGGGAAGCCATTTTAATCTTTTCTAGTTCAAAGAATTTAGAAATTCATGATGTTAAACAGTCTGAAAACATAAGCGGCTATTTGTTTAGCTCGTTTATTTGTTTCTATTCAGGTTGTAGTGTCAGTTCAGGGGTTTGTCCTGGCTGTGATTCCGTTGATGCAAGTTAATAAAATCTCTTTGTTTGTCAAAAAAAAATATCACTAATGGAGTAAACTAAATATTCGATTATAATATTATTGCATTCAAAATATCTAAATTATAAAAATAGTGTATTACATTACATTATTTTGAACTTTCCTCTATCTCATAATATTTTTTTAAAATGAAATTAATATCTTAACATTCTTTTCTCCTAAACTTTTTTTTTATGTGATATAATAGAAAATACAGGAACGTTTTAGCAAATAAGAAGTTTAGAAATTAAATCGGTCTTGCATAAGAAATTAATTAATTAATACCAAAGATTAGAAAAAATCTCAATTGTCTTTTAAATATTTACTAATGGAGGAAACAAAAATATAATTTCAATATTCTTGCATTTAAAATCTCTACTAATTGAGAAAGTAAATATACAATAGATCTTTACTAATAGGTGGCGCTCTCAGATTTTTGCATTTAAAATCTATACTAATAGAGAAAGTAAATATACAATAGATCTTTACTAATGGAGCAAACTAAATATCACTAATGGAAAAAACTAAATATTCAATTACAATATTCTTACCTTCAAAATATCTAAATTAGAAAAAAAGTGTATTACCTTACATTATTTTGAACTTTCCTCTATTATTATCTAAATATTCTCATAATATTTTTTATAATAAAATTACTATCTTAACATACTATTCTCCTAAACTTTCTTTTTTTATGTAATATAATAGAAAATACAGGAACATTTGGTAAATAAGAAGTTAATAAATTAGATTGGTCTTGCATAAGAAATTAAGTAATTAATACCAAAAACTAGAAAAAAAACTCAATTGTCTTTTAAATATTTACTAATGGAGAAAACTAAATATACAATTTCAATATTCTTGCATTTAAAATCTCTACTAATAGAGGAAAATAAATATAAAAATCTCTACTAATAGAGAAAATAAATATACAATAGATCTTTACTGATGGAGGAAACTAAATATCACTAATGTTTGTATCCTAATGCAAGATCATATTAAAATCTTTTACAATACAAGTTATTTGCTATTAGTGTTGATTGAGTTAAGACATAGATTAATAAGAAAGGGGATTCATTAGTTAATCAGTTAAAATAATAGGTTGAGCAAGGTGATTTTCATGTACATTCAGTTGTGAATTGATTTATATGTTTATGTGTGTACGTTATTAGATTTGAATTTATAGTTAAAAGTTGATACACTTGTATACAAGATAACTCGAAAGTGGAGAATTCATCATGTCTTCAAAAATAAATTTTATCATTGTTTTTTAACGTTTAGATAGTTATTGCTCTAATTTGTATGAGAAAAGATTATATCTTTTAGTAAAATATTTTATGTAATTCATACACAAAAATTCAAAGATAAAAATTGTATATTAAGAAATTTATAGTGTATGTATTTCGAAGAATTTGTGCATTTTTAACAAAATTCAATAAGTCGGTGCATCTATAACAAAAGTCATGCAAGAATAAGAAACATTGAGAAGAGGTCATTAATTTTTTTTTAAAAAGGAAGAGGTTGTTGTTGTTTTTGTTGTTATTTGTTTTGACAAAAAGATATCATTATTAATAAAAAATTCTCCCAGCAACAAAAAGGATGTTTGTTCATATTTTTTGATTTTTTTTACTAGGAATAGATTCGGAGGTAGTGAAGATTTTAATAGCTCTAAAGGTATAATTGTAGTTTTTGATTGAACGATCTAGAAATTTATATATATATATATATAATTCAAAACAAAACTTAATTTTATATTATAAATATTATTTTATTTAAAAACGTATTTTGTAGAATTGTTTTTGAGAAAATTTAGAGATATTATTATAAAGCTGCTGCGAAGCGCGGCTTAGTAAACTAGTCAATATACTTATATAAAGGAGAAGACGGAGACGGTGAGGTGGCGCCTTAGAATCGCTCCGTTCTATTTTTCTAATTTTCTCAATTTTTCACAATTTTTAATTTTAATAATTACAACTTCCTTTATTATTTTCAATTTTGTAGGACTTTTATTATTTTCAAACTTGATAGAAGTTTCTTTGATTTAGAAAATTACAACTTCCTTATTATTTTCAAATTTGTAGGACTTGATAGAAATTTCTTTGATTTAGAAAATTACAACTTCCTTATTATTTTCGAATTTGTAGGACTTGATAGAACTTTTTTTGATTTAGAAAATTACAACTTCCTTATTATTTTCGAATTTGTAGGTTTGATAGAACTTTCTTTTATTATTTTCAAACTTGATAGAACTTTCTTTGATTTAGAAAATTACAACTTCCTTATAATTTTGTAGGACTTGATAGAACTTTCTTTGATTTAGAAAATTTCTTTGATTTAGAAAATTACAACTTCCTTATTATTTTCGAATTTGTAGGACTTGATAGAACTTTCTTTGATTTAGAAAATTACAACTTCCTTATTATTTTCGAATTTGTAGGCTTGATAGAACTTTCTTTTATTATTTTCAAACTTGATAGAACTTTCTTTGATTTAGAAAATTACAACTTCCTTATTATTTTCGAATTTGCTTTTATTATTTTCAAACTTGATAGAACTTTCTTTTTATTATTTTCAAACTTTATAGAACTTTTCTTTTATAATACTTCTTGACTTTTAAACACAATGGATTTCCATGTTATTCACCTTACAAACACCTATAAATTAAAGGTCATTCATAACAAAAAATCTACACCGAAATTTTTTTACATAGCTTCAAATTTTTACAACCATATTTACAATCAATACAACTATGGCCTACACCATGTTGGATGCTTTGAACGACAACAACTATACCTGGATGATAAGAGTACGAGTGTGTAGAATGTGGGAATCTGTCAATCCAAATACTGAAGAACTGATCAGTCTTGACATGATTTTGATCGATGAAAAGGTTAATAAATCAATTTACTTATAACTTATTAGTTTGTCAAATTGTATGATGTTTTTAACTTTTCTAAGATATGTTGTATGATGTTTTTAACTTTTCAAAATTGTCACAAATTAGTAAGTTATGCATTATATTAATTTTAATATAACTGTTAATTGTTTTTTATTGTTCTTGTAATTTTATATTACTTCTTTGGTTACTCCAATTTATTTGTTTTACTTTTTTAATTTGTTCTAATTTTTTTCTTAAACAGCTCCATCACCAGTACCATATATTTATGGGAAAAGTTGGTCGGGATGTTGATACAAATTTATACAAGGAGGATGGTGGATCCTATATAATAATTGTCACATCTACCCAGATTAAAAAATTTAAAAGTAATTATCTTTATTAATGTTTTTATAATATATAGTTTTAGAAATTGCACATATATAAATCTATCTTATCTCGATTGAACGAATATCATTAGATATTATACAAATATTTGTTTCATTGATATTATTGATTTAATTCTTATATTAGTTTTTTAATCATTTATTTACTCTTATATGCAGATACAGTTAGCTTTTCTACCACAAGAAATAGTAAAATTTATACAAATCTGGATACACCGTATGTGTCATCCCTGAGAAAATAGTAATATTATATGTTTATATTGATTTTTATCAATATAAATTTTTTAATATATATATGACATTGGTATCGGTCCAAGAAAATAAAAAATCAAACTCTATAAACAAAAGGAATATGTAAATAATTTATAATATTACTTACCCAAATGCAAATCTCTTTATATTATAGTTCCTACTACCTGTTTTGAACAGTAAAACTTTCTAATAACTCTTTACCATTGAAGTTGGTAAGTATTACAAAAATACCAAGTTACATGGTACTGCTCCCACGTGCAAGTATCATACCTTCAAGCTTTCAATGTAAGCTTTGATTTAAAATTTGAACACACAGCACAATTTCCTATAATTTAAATTTGAAATTTGAAACTAAATCAATTTAATAAATGAGCTACTTATATAGTCAATCTGTCTCTTCTCTCGGTGCTCACTCTTTATTTTTCTCTGTATAATTTCTACTCTCTTTTTTCTCCATTTGTCTTTGTATTAGTTCCTTTCATTAGTTTGATATTGTGCAATTCTATTTTCTAATATTTTGTTCTTATTTTAACTGTAGGTTCATTTGTGCAGATGAGATGTTTGATGATCTGTTGAAGAGAAAAAGTTGATAAGTTTGTCAATTTTAGGTATTTTTCTTAACAACTTTTAATAATTGATCTTTTTAGACACTAATTAATGCATATGATAGTTTAATTATAAGCGTAAATACATGTATGTCTTACCAAAGTTATTGTTAATTATTTTGATTTTTGTGATTTTAGTTGCAAGTTTATTAGTGGCTAGGATGTTTTCCTCGCTATAAGATACTCTCTTCCCTACGGCCTACTACCACTAGATTGTTCTTGTGAGTGTAAATGCATGTTCTATTAGTGGTTCAATCAATTGAGTTCTTCATTTTCTAAAATATGTTTGAGTTGTTTATAGTTTGAATAGTTTGTTTGAGTTGGTCATTAGTTATATGTGTTGCGTGCAAGTATTTATATGATTGAATTTGCGCTTTCTCTCATGCATCTTCCGTGCAAGTATTTATATGATTGAATTTGCACTTTCTCTCATGCATCTTCTGTCTTGAAATTTGAGCCATTTATTCATCCAAGAAGTTCTCTGCCGAAATTGGTGGTGATCAGAGGAGCCTAACAGATATGAACTTAA
The DNA here is from genome assembly GCA_030848705.1 of Heracleum sosnowskyi. Lineage (NCBI taxonomy): Eukaryota > Viridiplantae > Streptophyta > Magnoliopsida > Apiales > Apiaceae > Heracleum > Heracleum sosnowskyi. The sequence continues at coordinate 94,825,308 of CM061241.1, forward strand.
TCTTGATGGTTTCAGGCAGGATGGTGTTACTAAAAGCTTGACCCCTTGGAGGCACAACTTTCCACCTTCTACTACGATATGTATTACGAAAAAAAAGGCCCATCCAACTTTCGTGCTTGCTCCTACTGGCGATAAACCAAACAAGGATTTCAAGGAGATTAACTTTTCATACAACGTGGATTACAGTTTAGTGAAATCTAATAATCCCAAACCCAAATGTGATGCTCTCATAACCTTCTGAAAGCTTTCTTTAATTTTAACAATTGCAAACATATAGAAATATATGAAATTGGTAACTAATCTTTAAGCAATATTACAGTATTACCATTTGTTGAGGAATTTGTGTTTATATTAAGAAAGGCTACAAGGAGACTGTTTTCTCCGGTAAAGATTCATTCAGTTTACATGTTAGTTATTACCGCATTCCACCAGTCAGTCTTTTTCTCCGAAAGGAAAGTATAAACCACTTGCTGTAAGCCCTTTTCTCCTAAAGGAAATAAGGAAATGTTCTACTGTTCCATTTTCAATGCAATCTTAAAACTTTGCTTTTCTGTGTTAATTATCTTTGAACTTAGATAACTTTTCTGAAAACTTTAGTGTAAGGGTTGTGCAAACTATTATATTGAAGTATAAACAAAAAGTATTTACTTAGTAAAAAAGGCATGAAATATTTTAATTTTAAATACTAAGTTCTCTACTAATGCATATCTTCTTCTCTATCGTCAACGTAAGTGATGCACCGTGAACTCATGCGGCAATCTACAGCCTTTGTGTAACACAATTTTTTAACTTTGTATGTAGTTAAGGTTCCTATAAAATATATTTTGATAAAGTATTTTAAATTTTTTCTTCTTCTGAATAAAAATATAATGTTTAAATTTTTATTTAAAAAAAGAAAATTTTAAAAATAAGTTGTAGAGCTATACTTTATAGGAGTCTTAAAATGCGTGTCAAGCAGTGTAAAAAAAGTGTAAAGAAATGAAAGGGACAGAGGGAGTAATTAATTTCACAAGTAACAGAATAGGAGATTTTGCTGTGTAATCTGTTTTTGAAATCGCATAGCATTTTATATCATTTTCAAAGTTTTAAAAGAAAATTGAATATGTATTTATAAAATATATTTTTATAAGGAGGCTATGATAATATTCGAGGCGCCTGCGCAAGAAGTTTTATTATTAGATAACATATAATAATAAGAAAATGATATATTTATATTTATATTAACAAAAAAATTTACATTATTCACTTTACAAAATTTAAAATATTATTACGAGGTTACATTTAAGAGAAATATTGTGTATAATTTAAAAAAATTATATTTATCATAAATATTCTTTCTTCTTCCCGGGGGTTTTTATTTCATAAATTATATAAATATTACTCCCGTCCCATCCATTTACACTTTTCTTTTTGGGATATCCCATCAATTTCTTTACATTTCAAAACTTTCCAAAAATAGTAAAGTTTTATAATATAAAAATCAACTACTTCCACTATTTTCCTCCACTTTCCTTACTTTACACCTTAAATATTGACGGGTCCCACCACTTTACTCATTCTTCTTACTTTTTCCCCTACTTTACTTATATTTCTTGACATCCGTGCCCAACCCAAACGTAAACAATTAGGCGGAACGGAGGGAGTATGTGTTTAAAAATTTGGAGTTTGTACGAGTGCATGTAAAATAAATTGTTTATTAAATTATGCAATAAATATCTACATGTTTTTTTATATTTTATGGATAATCAAAATTTAATTTTATATAAGTAGGCTTTATTTCATGATAATATTCGAGGCACCGGCGAAGGCGGTGCCGAGAAGTATTATTATCATTTATTAGAAAACATATAATGATAATAAAATGAAATAATTATATTTATATTAATAAAAAGTTTACATTAATCACTAAACAAAATCTATAGTATTATTATGAGATTATGATTAATGAGTTAAGTTCTATGGAGACCGTCTTTTTTGTGAAGACCTGGAGACCACATATGTTCTGCAATCTAAATTTGGCAAAATATATCATATTTTGTAATCAAAAATTTGCAAAACATACTGTTTTTCAAAGTATATTCTATGAAAATCACTATTTCATTGAAAATCTTGAAAATCATGCAAGTTTTGCAAACTAAACATTAATGTTCTGCAAACCGAACATGTTTTGCAGAACAATATATTTTGATATGTTTTAGTTGCAAAACATATATAATTTTAAAGATTTTAAATGAAAATAGTTATTTTCATAGAACATAATTTATAAAATATTATATTTTGCTAAATTTAGATTGCAGAGAACATATGTGGTCTCCAGGTCTTCACAAAAAAAGGTGGTCTCCATAGTTTAGGAAGAATATTTAGCAAAAACAAAAACAGTTTTGTAAAAATACATAAAATTTTACAGGTCATTTATAAATATGATCAAGATCCGATGCTTTTCTATTCTTGGTAAACTATTGTTTTTCTATCTTTTTCTAAAACAATATTGCAAACATGTCGTCCTCTTCTCGGTGTAGGTGCTCACAGGTCACAGCCCCCTCCCTTTTTTTTGGTAACCCTCACAGCTCCCTCCCTTTTTCTTATTCAATATATAATTTGCATCTGTTAATTGTTAAATATCAAATATATATTATTAAAATTCACAAAAAAGAGGACACCAAATATAGTTATCAGTTACAAGAGTCTGATTTTCATGTGGTTTCAAAAAATCACCGCCCTGCGAAGCAGGCACCAATATTAGTTTTACATAATATATTTTATTTGATAATTTATATAATTTTATAGATATTTATTTCACAATTTTTATTCTAATATTCTTTTTCTTAATATATATATTCTAATGCCGCTGCGAAGCGCGGCTCAATAACCTAGTTTATTATAAGGCCGCTGCGAAGCGCGGCTTAGTAAAATAGTTTTTTAATAATCTTTAAACTGCAGTTTATATAAATAGATAATAATTTGTGAGTTACTCTTGTTCTTCTTTTTTCCAAATTACAAAATAACTTTTTCCCCTGTTTAAGGATAAGACTAAGGCGTGGCCTTCGAGAAATACAAACTTGCATATCGGTTTTGGTCAGCTCAGGCCTCAGCATAATAATTCATCAACTGCATGCAAGACACGTATAGCACATACGCGGCAGGCCTCCAGCCACATCGATCTGCCAAGTATTATTCATTTATACTACTTTGCAACATACACTTTATTTGCTGGTGAGACTTGAGAGTAGTATTGCTAGAGGAATTAACCGAAATCGTGAAGGGATGCATTCTGTAAAGGAGAAGGTGAGTAACGCAGCTAGCGCTGGTCAGGAGCATGTTGACATCTACAAAGCCCATGTTCAAGAAAAGGTTATTTACTAATAATCTCAACTTTGTAATTTATAATTACACATATGTAACTATAAAATTGTTGTTAACAGAGTTTTGTATATTAACTATCAAGTGCAGGCAGAGAAAGCAACAGCAGGAACAAAAGAGGAGAAAGCGATAGCTCATGAGAAAAGAAAAGCTAAAGAAGCTGAAGCTAAGATGAATCTGCACCTAGCCAAATCTCAACACGCGGCTGACAAACTCCACCACCTGCCTGGTCAAGCCCACCACAACCAACCTGTTGTTGGGACTGGTGTTTCAGCTCCTACACACCCGCTTGGTGGACACCCTCCAGGACACAATAATTATATCTAGACCCTTTTCATCTCAAAACTTGATGCTTTGATTTCTATAATAAACTGTACTTGAGTTTGTGGTTTTGTAATTGGTCCACTTCTTTGTAGCTGGATCATTGGATTATGAAATTTATGTACTTGTATGTATTCGATAGTTTAATCTGGGCCTACCAGACACCTAGAGCTCAAATCATTCCGGCACACCGCCATGATATGTAGGACACTGATTTGTGATTTCTCTACAATAATATGTAGAACAATGCGATGAACAATGAACGCTTGTTTGTTTGCTGAACTTGAGCTTTCACACATTCCTATGTGTGTGTGTGTGTGTGTGTATTCGTTGCTAATCATTATGTTTGTTTTTCACACATCCACCTTGGGGATCTTGGAACGAAAAGAAAATTACGGTACTGCGATTTGGAGCAGCTAAAATTATTACTAAAATTCTTAGTCGCAAGTACTCTTTTAGGTATTTCAGCCAATTAGACCTTAGTGACCATCGCCAAAAAGAAAAAACCATAGTCAAGCCACAGAAAAACTTAACAAATTTGCAGAACACAATAGCGTCTACACCAGCAAGGTAGTCACTAACAATAGTGTCAAATCACACTCGAAAATAGCAGTTTTAACTTAAGACTAACAATGGTACAGTTTACAGTAATCTAGATCACTGATGATTATATGCTATCACGACATAATTTGGTACATTAATTGTTATTAATATGAGTAAAAAGTTGTTCTTACATATATGTATATAGGTATCTCTAGTTATCCACGTGCAAGGAATAGGTCAAAGCCTACAGGCAAAGTACGATCAGCCAAAACCAACTGCCAACAAAGATTACACAACCGTTTTTTTCCATGGACCGAACAGAATACAACAAAAAAGAAGACTGAAAAAAGAATGCACAGAGGTTACCACAGTAGCATATCATTAAACCACAAACACCCATCAAGGAAAATTTAAGACCGCGAGTGCACACGTCAAGCACTAGTTCAGTTAAGGACTCCACCCATCATTTATATTATACCCACAGCAATCTGCCTTGATGTTCAACACTATGCTGGATTCTACCTTGAGTTAAGACTTGACTTCTCACTTTAGCAGGCAAGGTGCTATACTTCACTTCAAAAGTTGGTAGAGATCTGTGCTTATTACCTTCTGTCATAGACACTGTTTTCACCTCCGGTAAAACCTCATCCAAGAATTCATCTGCAACGTCTCCTTCTTCATCAATCCTAAGCCGCCTCGCATACCATTTAAATCCCTGAAAGCAGTACACCACTGAGAATATACAAATACCACAAGGAATAGCAATGATATGCAAAAAATATTCAATAGTGAGAGGTCGAAACTGTAGTTTTTAATGCTTCTCAACCAAAATGAGTACTTTAGCATTAGACATCAAAAACCTATGGCACAAACTAGTATCCTCAAAATTGGCCAGAACGAGGTAAAGAAAGAAGACTGCATAAATTTGAAGAACATGGTTTAAATTTCGTTTAATTTTTGTCTCATTCCCCTCCACCAAACCGAGCCCAACAATAGTTTACCCAGTAACAGTCACAACTCCAGTCTCCAGATAGCTACATCTTTTACTATGTGTACTAGAGCAAGCACTACCAGCCAGGCAAGATAAAAATTCTACTAAACCTTTACATAAAGATAAGAGTAGATAGTTTATGGATAACGAATAAGACTAGGAAATCAAATCAAACAGATAACATAGCGAAGATAAATAACAAGTGAACTGCAAATTGAATTCAACTGATAATATACGATGGTGTTTAATATAGCACCTCTTCGAGGGGTGAGAGACTCTCCCAGAAAATCTTGACACAATAATCTTGACAATTAACTCAATATTATATTTATAAAGTAATTTGATATTTTTATTATATATATGTATATATATTATATATTATAAATTGTAGTCTTAATTTATAATTATCTACACAAATTTTTAACGTATAATTATATAACAGTCCGGTTTGGTTTAACCGGTTTTAATATTTTGGAAATCACAACCAAACCATATATATGTAAACGGCATTAACAACGGTTTTTACGGTTTTGGTTTTTGTTGGTTCGGATAGTTGTGGTCCGGTTCGGATTCACGGTTTGACGAATTTTTTGAACATCCCTAGGAGTTGTGATCAATTATCTTAGGAATTATATTGGGTAGTGATTAGGTTGCCATTTAATCATCCAATATCGTGTAATCTTTGCTTTTGCTATCTTTTCCATCATCAAATTGGCACATCAATTTTACAGATGGCATATTCAAGTTCAACTTATCCTAAACATGCATAAAAGGACTCCTATTATTCTTATTGTTAGATAGAATCTCCATTCAAAACAACCGTCTATAACCCAAACTGCTCGTATCCTGAACAATGAAATACAAGCATTTACAAGAGCTCACTATTACTTGACTTCCATCTAGACCCTCCGGATTTACTTAAGGAGATCTCTCTTTCATGCTGGGGTGAGAGTATAGACGGCAGTCCTGGGTGAGAGTATAGACGGCAATATGGCAGATTATATTATTGGGCACTACGAAGTGTGCGAAGCACTAACTTATTAAGAAAACCACCAAGATGCTATTTCTTTTTCAAGTTTTATATCCCTTTTATTTATTAAGAAACCCACCAAGATGCTAATTTCTATTTCACATTTTATATCCCTTACATATTTATTTAATTTTCCTGTGTACTCAAGGAGTCAACTCTGCATTATCGCTCTAATGACTTGTATTCTCATACTAGATGCACCTTACTGATGACTTGTACTTGCAATGGTTTGGAGAATGTATAGTAGATGGAGTCATGGGAACTAATTAAAATACAAAGTTTCTATTAGCACCTAGGTAAAGTATGTTGCTATTTATACATTTTACATTATACTAGTCATATTATTTTCTGGCACGAGTATATGACCAACTGAATCTTGCCTTGGGGGACGATAGACAAGGGAGGGATGACACATAGACATTGGCAGACTAAGAGCGCATCACAATTTACAACAATAAATGCAGGATTTCAACCCAAAACCTTAATTGGATCAATGAAAACATATCTTTATACATTCATATAAACACTTTTGGTCCTTTAAACCAGGTAAAGAACCAGCTAGTCTGCTAACATTTTCTACACACTAGAAGATAATTTCCAGCCGCTCACCATAACACAGTCCTCCATTAACTATAGATCCTACGGAACCCCCATGAGATAGAGAATATGAAAGAACTACAGTCTTTCCATGCTATGTACAACCACCTACTCTTACAACTGTTAACTATACCCAGCAAGAACTCATTAAGCTTCCTCAGTCTAATAAGCCACCTTGTTTCCTTACCTAATAACATCCCACGACACGAGAGTACTTCATAAATAAAAAAACCTTTCCCTTAAATACAAAACGTTGATGCATGTCAGTCTTACTAGAACAAATTATGCTACCAAAGAAACCTCTTACCAATTTATGTCATAGCACTCAATCAATAGTGTGCTTCCACTGCTTCAAGCAACACAGCAAAAATATTCCCTCAGAAACTCACATCTCAAATTCCTAAACTAATAAATATATCATTTCGTTTTATCTTAGAACATTCACGGAATCAACCAAGCTCAGGCCTTGGGTACAAATTCTAGCTAACAACGATAATTAGAAACATACAGGTACCACCACTCCAGGCACATAACTTAACAAATCACTAGTAAATAAATTAGGAACAAAATATTACTCCCATTCCATTCAATAAACGACAGGCCAGCACAAATTAGATTAAACAACAAAACTAACAAAATCAAAGAAACAGCCACAAAATTAAAAATAAAAAAACATTTAATTACCTGCACACCGCCGTCACGGCCACTAGTAGGAAGCAAAACCGGACCGGGCTGAGCTCTATCAACCGGTACTTGAACCGGAACACTAAAGCCTTTACGAGGAAGATTCCGAGTTTGATTCTCATCTAAATCAACTCTCTGGCCATCATTAACTTGTTCATCTTTCAATTCGTTCGATTCGTCTTTTGCAAACCCTAGTAACCCTGCGATCTTCTTTAGAAACTTCATTTCCCCAATTTACAACAACAGTCTATAGCATAAATAAATGTGTGTGTTTGTGTGTGTAAGTTGATAAATAGAGATGCTTAAGAGTCGCCGCCGGCGATTCAATTTCACGCAAATCTTTAAAATGGATCGGCGGCTTGGTTAGTAAAGAGACTAGAGACACTAGAGATAGATATTATCGTATTTAATTGTTTTTTGTAATACATTGCTTGGAAGTTAATTAATCATACATCTCATTCTATTTACATAATAGTAAGGTTCTTTAAAATCCCCATTTTATGATTAATTCTCGGTTAATCCTCTACATGTGGTTGACTTATTTTTGAAATTTGATTAATTTTTACAAGTATTTTTTGATCAAGATATTTACATTAAACTAGTTTACTAAGGCGTGCTTAGTAGCGTTTTATAATAATTTCTCTAAATTTTTTTTAAAATTATTTTACAAAATATGTTTTAAAATAAAATAATATTTCTAACATAAAATTAGGGGTTTTTAATTATGCGTTTCGTCTAGGTCATTTACCAAAAATTTGAATAAATATAAAAAATGGTAATTGTTCAATATTTTTCATTATTTTAAAATTATATCAAATATTAGTATATTTACCATCATTTTTATTTTTGTCAAAATTTATATTCGAACTTATATTTTAAAATACATAATATAACATAAATATTAAATTTTAGCATATAATATGCTCCTCCTAATAAATCGTTGTTAAACATGTTTTCACCCAACAACACGTTTTCTCGTTGTTACAAAATCTAAACAGATAACAAACTAATTTACTAAATAAATTACATCATCTATTAACCAATTTTAGTATATCATAAATTTAATTTAAATATTTTTACAAAATTTAATATTTTTGTTTAAAATATAGGTACTCGAGAAAATAAATGAAAAGGAAATAAAAATTTTATATATTTTTTTATTTTATAGAAACTTGCATTTTCTGTGAGAATTATCTTATGTGAACATAATTTCTAATAGTATTTTTAGGAGAATATTAAGATGATAATATAATTTGAATATAATTTTTATAACTTCAAGAAAAAATATATGATAATATTAAGATGTTAACTTTGAGTTCAAAAGAAAATTTAAGAGAATATCAACATGGTAACTGGACTTGAAGATAAATTTTAGGAAAATATTAAGATAGCAATTTGATTTAAGAAAAAGTTTAGGAGAATATAAGATAATTAAGATTTTCATTACTAAAATTTAAAGGGCAATTATATATTTTCTAACCATTAATATTACTAGCTTAAAACCCGTGCGATGCATGGATTATTTAGTTATTATTTTATGATTTATGTTTTAATATTTATGTTTTAATATTTATGTTTTAATATTTAATAATTAAAAGTATTAAAATATATTTTAAAATAAATAGGTAAGGTTATACACGATATTTTTGGAAAAGAAGAATTTTAGTAAGAAAAATATAAAATATAACATAATTTAGTTGAAAAATGAAATTGGTCATGATATAGTAGTTATGTTAAAATAGATAAAGTTTTTTTAAATAATTAAAAGCATTAAAATCAATCAATACTATTATATAAAGTAAAAGACTTAGTAATAGAGAAAACATATAATATTTTTCCTACAATAGCTAAAAAAAGTACCAAAAAACATATGCTTACCGACCAAACTTTTAATGTTTCATCTATTATAATATAATATAGATTAATTCAAAAATTTTGAAATATTAGAAAAATAGACCAAGGCAAGTTGAGAGACACCAACTCGCCGTACTTATATAAAAATAGTAAAAAAAACTAGTAATTAAATTTGACTTGTATACTAAGTTTAGGAGAATATCAACATAATATACTTAGTTTCTTCCATTAGAAAATAATACTTTAGAAAGGAAATTAGTAAATAAATTAGACTTGAATGTAAAGTTTAGGTGAATATTAACATAGAATATTTAATTTTCTTCCTTTAAAAGATAGTAAGAAAGAAATTAGTAAATAATTTGGATTAGTATATAACATTTAGGAGAATATTAACATAGTATATTTAGTTTCCTCCGTTAGAAAAATAGTAAAAAAGAAATTGAGAATTTATCTAATATTTAATATTAATAATTCAAAAATTCGAGAAAATTAGAAAAAAAGATGAAGGCTATTTAAGAACCTCACTTCACGACCCTCATATTCTTCCCGATAGTTTTCAAAATTTTAAGCTTTTACTTAAATAGAAAATTCAGGAGAATATTAAGATAATATATTTAGTTTCTTATGTTAGTAAATATATTCATAAATAAAAAAAATTAGGATAATTTGAAAATTGTTTATTTAATTTCCTCCATTAGTAAAGATTTAAAGGCAAGAATATAATATAAATTAATTCAAATTTTTTGAAATATTAGAAAAATAGATCAAGACAAGTTGAAAAACACCACCTGGCCGTACTTATATAAAAATAGTAAAAAAAAACTAGTAATTAAATTTGACTTGTATACTAAGTTTAGGAGAATATCAACATAATATACTTAGTTTCTTCCATTAGAAGATAATACTTTAGAAAGAAATTAGTAAATAAATTAGACTTGAATGTAAAGTTTAGGTGAATATTAACATAGAATATTTAATTTCCTTCCTTAAAAGATAGTAAGAAAGAAATTAGTAAATAATTTGGATTAGTAGTGAATATTTAAGAGAATATTAACATAGTATATTTTTGTTTCAAAAAAAAAAAAACATAGTATATTTAGTTTCCTCCGTTATAAAAATAGTAAAAAAGAAATTGAGAATTTATATAATATTTAATATTAATAATTCAAAAATTCGAGAAAATTAGAAAAATAGATGAAGGCTATTTGAGAACCTCACTTCACGACCATCGTATTCTCCCCGATAGTTTTCAAAATTTTAAGCTTTTACTTAAATAGAAAATTCAGGAGAATATTAAGATAATATATTTAGTTTCTTATGTTAGTAAGTATATTCATAAAAAAAAAAATTAGGATAATTTGAAATTGTTTATTTAATTTCCTCCATTAGCAAATATTTAAAGGCAAAAATAGTAAAATCTTATATTTAGTTTCCTCGATTATCTTTCTCTATATATTAAAAGCCAACAAAGGGCAAAGTTTGCCATTTTAATGGCTGTGAAGTTACGATTTTACCCTTATATTTTCTAAAATTACAAAAATACCATTCTTTAATGAAAATGTAAAAATTGTGAAATTATGTTAATGATGGGAATCGAACCCTTAACATATCCATGTCAAACTCATGTCATAACCAACTGTGCTACACTTTGTGTTGAGCTTATATTCAAACTCTTATTAGATAAACCACCTCTTCTTCCAATTTTTTTATTTTTTGAGTTAATAAACATTGATTTATATTATTTTTAGAATATTGCACAATACATAGTTATAATAAATATTTTTAGCAATTGAACATAATCTACAATTCTGTTTTATCAATTTAAATTATTGATATATGTCATTTTAATACCTTGAATTTATGATTTTGCCCCTACATGTTAAAAAATTACAAAAACGTCAACTCTTTTATATTTATGCAAATAGTAGATAAAATTATGTTAGTGTAGTAAATTGAACCATTAATCTTCTCTAATCAAGCTCATGCATAAGTAGCATAGTACATTTTGTTTTAAGTTTTCTTTAAAATCTTATTAATGTTAATTTCTCTTCTTCTCTCATCTTCTTTTTTATAATTTTTTATTTTTAAATAAATAAAATGTTGGTTTATATTATTTATAAAATATTGCATTGTATATAATTACCAAAAATATTTTAATGGATTGAGCATACTCTACGATTCTCTTTCTTTTATTTTAAATGATTGATATAAAAAATAAAATTTTAAAAGAGTATAAGATTATAGATAACATATAATTTCTACATAATAATAAGGTTATAGATAACATATAAGATTAGAGTATAAAATTTTTATAAAATTTTAAAAGTAAAAAAATTGAGTGAGACGCCGCATGGATGACTTTTAAATAATATTAATAGATTTTGTAATAAGTCTCAGCCCTACGTTTATATCTGACAATGTTAAGACTGCATCGCCTATGTTATATACCGACAATTTTGTAATTTACACCGCAAGATAGTCTTGTGAGAGTGTGCAAAGATGCACCAACCTTCAGCTTCTTTTTAAAATCCTCTATCTCATTCACATGTGTTCGATTATATTACAACAACATTGTGTGCATTTAACGATTTATATTCTAGACTGCAAAAAAAATAAAAAAAAACCAAATCAATTGATCGCTGAAAAACAAACAACAACTACTAAGGCAAAATACCTATTTACAAATTATACTTTCTCCAACATAGAAAACTCCGGTAAACCTGATTATAATTGCAACAAGAACAATAGTTCGACCGTGTTTCAAATTTTACATTGTTTCTATTTGTTCTTAATATCAATAATACTCACTATGAACAAGTCCTAAAGCCTTGGGTTTGGCACAGTTACGTTATCATATTAATTTACATACACTAATGTTATATACGGACTTTAGACTAAAAGATTTTAAGATGTGATCACGGTGTGTAGTCTTACGTACCTGACCAACTTTATATTTTATTTACAAGTATATTGTCATTTCGTTAAAAACACATTAGTTTAGATACATCCATATCATAAACAACTATACTAAAATAATCATTTAGATTATATTTAATTGTTGAATTTGATAAAATGCATTTCACGACATTTAAAACTAAATTAATATTTTGTCAAATGAAAATAATAATTTGATCTTTATTTTATAGATTTTTTTTCCCAAATTTTGTGAAATCTTATTAAATATTAAAAAAATTAATTTTTTTTTATACAAATATAAGATAAATTCAAAATTAATTTTAATTACAAAATTGTTTCGATATATATACATTTTCGTGCGAAAAATTATTTCAGTAAATAAGCAGGCCCGTGCTTCGCACGAGTTTTTAGGCTAGTTAAAGATTTAAAAGGCAAATGAGATATTTTTTAATCACAATATTCAGGAGAATATTAAAATTGAGCGATTTGAAAGGCGTCACCTCACCGCCGTCCTCTTCTCCTTTATATAATAGTATTGAATATTAGAATTTTATGATACAATAAATAAATGTCAGCTAATAAATAATTAATAAAATTGAAATAATACATTAACTAAGATTATAATATTAAAATACAGCTGATTTTTACTGTGATTAATTTCCGATTTACCAATTAATCATAAATCGGTACCTCAACCGATTAGTTCCGGTTACCGATTTTTATAACATTTTTATTTGAGTTTTTTTTTAAATATCTAAATTCAGAAATTATTTTATAAAATATTTTTAAACGATTTTCAAAAATATCAACTTTTAGAAAATATTTGTAAAAATATGATCTGCAACCTCTGCAACCACATTTTCAATTGACATTAATCATAAATGCAATTTTAATAAATTTAATAATTGAAATCATTTTTTATTGCATAATGGGTTGCTTAACAAATTGAAATGGTTGAATGAAATGCAACCTTATATGTAATAAAAAATAATCTCAATTTCAGCCGACCGAGATCAACTTCAATATTTTTCAGAAAAAAATAAAAACATGTTGCATCTTATTGCTTTTGTTGCATAACGTATTTTTGCAAATATTTTCAAAAAATAATAAAATCGCAAAAAAAATAGGAAAACTAGTACTTTTGATATTTTCTTTTTATTATTTTTATCTTGTTTCCTATGTTTATGAAAACAATTGTACAATTATCTCTACCTCGATTTATGAAAATATTTTTGAGAATAATTAAATTATTAAATTCAGATCTTGACTCGCTTAATTATAATTTAATAAAAAAGTTTCTCATATAAATGTATAGGAGTACTTATATAATTTATAGAAATTTATCAAATAATTACAATATGCTTTTAAAATGTGTTACATGCTCGTATAAAATAGTCAAGTACGTATTTAAGGATATTTTTTTTCTAAAATTTATAATTTTTGTTAATTTATGTTGGAAGCTTGTCCCGACGAGAGTTATAAATATTTGTGGACAAGGAAAAAAATATTCTAAAAATGGTATTTTAAGCAAAGTTAGGGTGGTAATCTGGATCGAGCCGATATAAATAATTGATAAACGACTTTGAGTTCGAGTTTGGATATTTTTAAACGAGTGAAATCACTTGTTTAACTTATATGAGTTCAAACCTCTAATAGAACTCAACTCGTTTAATTAACGAGTTAAGTCGAGTTTACTCACGAACTAATCGAGCCAAGTTTAAACGAGCCGAGTATACATGCTTATCTATTTTAAAATTAGTAAAAATAAAATTTAAAATTGATTTCTAATTTATAAATAATATAAATAATAATTTAACATAATTATACACAAGTTCGAGCTCGAGTCGGAAGAGGTTGAGAAGTTTAAACGAGCCGAGTATACATGCTTTTATCTATTTTAAAATTAGTAAAAATAAAATTTAAAATTGATTTCTAATTTATAAATAATAAAATAATAATTTAACATAATTATACACAAGTTCGAGCTCGAGTTGGAAGATGTTGAGTTTTCGAATTTCAAGTCGGATTTAGTCAAATTCAACACATACTCAACTTTACTCGCTTAGCGATGAATGGTTGTAAGTAGGGGAGAGCACAGTTCGGTTCGACTCGGTTTTTGGATAAAATCGAAACCGAAAATCTTCGGTTTTGACAATCGAAAACCTCAACCGAACCACCGGCTTCGGTTTTGATTTTGAAAACCTTGGTTCGGTTGCAATCGGTTCGGTTTCGGTTTTAAAATCGCAAAAGTTTAAATTATTACAACTTAAATAAAAAAATATTGCTTAATTAATAAAATTATATAGCAAAATGAAAATTTTATATTTTTATTTCAAACGACACACAAAACTGAAAGTGAGAGTGATAGAAGATGTGTTACTTTTGAAAATATGTAGAATTGAACAAAAAAACACCTCGAGACGGAGTTAAAATACTTGCATATGCATGTGTTTAACTTTGAAAAATAATCAAAGTAGTAGTATGCCATATATTTATTACGGACAAAGAAATCATTAGACGTTCGGTATGAAAGTTGTATGACAGGCACAAATAATCAAATACAAATTGGCCAAAACTTTCAACACTCACTAATTCTTAGATAAAATATTTATATTTTTTAATAAAATTTTAATAAATTATAATAATCGGTTTGGTTTCGGTTTTTTCGGTTCGGTTAGGACATAAAACCGAAACCGAACCCTCAAAATCGGTTCGGTTTTTAAATTTTTGGTTTCGGCTCGGTTTTAACTCAGTTTCGGTTTTTAAGATTTAGTTTTTATCGATTTCGGTTTTCATTCGATTTTTTGCTCACCCCTAATTGTAAGAGCAACTCCAAGGCTAACGAGCCATTACCCGTATTGTGTCCACCTTGACTAATTTAGAAAATTGAGTTAAAAATCCTTGCTAAACCATCACCCACCTTACCAATAAAATTTTAAGTGAGATAAACACATATCATGGAAAACAATTTTCTCTCATATATTTACCACATCATCTCTCCTTACGTTCGTCCTCCATTTTTACTAATTAAGTATTAAATATTATTCTCATCATTCTCCATTCTTACTATTTAAATATATATTTTAAAAATAGGAAACAAATATAGAAAATATCTAAAATAACTCTTTGATTCCCTATATTTTATGTAATCATTATTTTAATAAATTTTAGGGGTTCAAAATAAAGAATCCCTAGATTGCTCCACCAATCCACGGTCAAGGATCAAAGTCTCATTTATATATTGGTGTTTCAATTTTTTTATTTTAAATAAATTTGATAATGTAACTAAATATTTATTATTTTTTTTTTGACAAAAAGGTGACTAAATATTTAAATTTATCAAAATCAAGTACTCTCCATTCCCTTTTACTTGTTCTTTTTTTAAAAATTACACATATTAAAAAAGAGACTTAATTATAATTTAATGGTCTCAATTATTATATTTTTGCACAAAAATAACTTTATAATAATTGTTGACATTTCATATATCAATTATTATTTTTTTAACAGATGTTTGCATTCTGTCAAAACTTGTTAACGAACATTAATGAATTCACTTTTTGAATTTTTGTTATTACATTTTGATGGCTCAATTGTTTTTTTTTTTGCGAAAAATGACTATTTTATATATGTTGTCTTTTTATCAATCAGATTATTATTTAGAATTAATTTAACTAAATTATACTTATACAAAATGCTCAACTAAATTTAAGATTTTTTTATTTATAATTATCGTACATGATTCTTAGGCATTAGTACAAGAATAATAAGAGAAACTAAAAAAAAAATGTAAGAATCAATTCTCGAGTAAGGGCCCATTTGTTAATGGGTGAATGAATCAGGATGAACTGAATGAGTACTAATTTTGTTGTTCAGATTGTTTGGATAAATTTTTTATTGATCTGGACGACTCCAAAATCATCTGGACGGTTGACTCTCAAAAATCTAACTGAACCATCCATGTACTAATCTTTACCTTCTATAATTTTGCCAGCCTGCCTTAACAATTAATTTTAGTACACCTTTAGTTTCTACCTTAATCGTAATAAATTATTCAAGTAGAATAGATTTAAAAATTATTATATCTTTTCTTCAAAAAAAATAATAATTATTATATCTATTAAAATAAGTAAACATTAAATATGCGTTTAAACTAAATACTTGTATCTTACAAAAAAAACTAAATTTTTATATAAGTTTTAATTAGAATGAACTTATAAAATAGTATAATTCTTTACTATAAATTTTAAATAATAAGCCCCTTCAAAAAATTTAATTTTTTTATTATAGGTATCGTACTGATCGACTACGATACTTTAAATGTTTCAAGTTTAATAATATAGTGTACACTTATACTAGTTTATTAGTTAAAAATTTATTATATTTTAATTATGATAACTTCTAAGTCGGTGATTTAATTAAATTTTGATCAATTAAGTTTAAAAAGAATCTAAATTGTATCATTCAGAAATTCAGAAATATTAATTTAACAAATAACATCATTTGTTCAGCATTCAGATTCAGATTAATTAATCATTCAGAATTTTACTCTTTCAGAAAATATTGTTCAGATTTAACAAATAACCTCTAAGTTCGACACATGTAAGATAAAAAATCTAATATAATCATGATGACCAACTCATTAAATTTTAATTTTTCATATATCAAACCTATTCAATAATTTACTTTTTATATTTTCAATTTGTCGTATTCTAGTAGACGTACCTAAAAATCATGTACAATATTATACAATAAAAAATTGCAAAGTGAATTGGATATTCTAAAAATAAATTAAATTAAAATATTTTTATATAAGACTTTGATTAAGAGAATATCAACAAATATTTCCTCTGCACTTCACATTTTTTTACACTTTCCTTTTTGGTACGTTCCTCTCATTTCTTTAAATACCAAAAATAGTAACATTTTATAATATAAAATCCAATCACATTCACTACTTTTCTCCACTATACTTAGTTTATACCAACTTTATACAATCCTACCACTTTACTCAATTTTCTTACTTTTCCCTATTAATTTACACTTTTTCTTAACATCCGTACCGTCCATCAATATAAAGAATCGAAGGGGACGGATGAAGTATAAAGTAGTCATTTTTTTGGGCAAAAGATAATACACAACCGAAGCTTCCTTTTCTGATTTTCACTTTCCATGAAAATAAATTTTAACTATAGAAGACCATTTCTTAAAAATAAAATTATAAAAAAAGACGCACGTGGCTACCGTTGAATACAATGGACATCCAGCTGCCTGAGATACTTTACCGTGAATAATCAATTTTGATATATTTCCATTAATTTCTAATTACTACTCCATATTATTTTTCATATGAGTTATAGTTTAAAACCCTAGATCTGATTCCGATCCGATCTGCAAACACTATTCAAACCGATATCATGCCGGTCTCTGCTTCCGCTATTTACTTTCTCAATCTTCGCGGCGATGTTCTCATCAATCGCCTCTATCGCGACGACGTCGGGTTAGTCATGTTTTTTTTAATTTTTCAATTTGTGATTATTATAATGTTTTTTAGCTATTGTACTTTAATTAGTTGCTTAATTGAACTAATTATATGTATTTTGTGGTGTGCAATTGGCGTAGAATGCTAGGTTGTTACTGTTGCGCTGCTGGTTTTGTATTATTATTGGTACAAAAAGAGGGATTAATTTTATAATATGAATGATACGGTCACGGAAGCAAGTGATTTTAGTGTGGTATATAGTTCTAATGTATGGCAGCCTATTAGCGAAAATTTTGTTTTGTGAAGGTTTTAATTGCGTAGTACGAGTAGTGTTTGGTGAAACGAGCATATAGCATCAAGCTTATTTTATTGCTTATACAAGGTAGTGCTAGAATTCTAGCTTAGTAAATCAGTGCTCAATTAGAAGGGAACGGATTGTGGTGGAAGTGCTGGTACGACTATAAAGTTAAGCATTAACTACTTGTAAGTTGTGGCAACACTTGAACTTACAATATGCTGCATATCTGATAAGTTTGGGCTTTTTGCAACCTGACTTTATTTTTCCGTACTACAATCTTTGTTCTTTTTGTGGATGGGGCTACCTTTACTAGGTTTTTAATTTGTGTTGGTTCCTTGACCTTGTTGAAATATAAATTAAGTAGTACTGCAATTTCTAGTTAGCATGGGAAATATTCTACAATGTGGGTGGCAGCCTTTGGTAGTAGCTTCCAATTTTCTTTCGATCGAGGATTTATTTTACATAAAGCCTATATTTGGCATCAAATCACACTCAGCTCTCTAATGATTAGTTTTAACCCAATAGATTATGGATTGGACTAACCTATGAACTGATACTATTTGTAATCAATTATTGGCCAATGTAGCATTATAAGACTGTCATGTTCTGTGTATTTGGGATGCCAAATACAATGAAGGTGTTTTTATTCAACATACAATTTGTATTTGATTCTGGAGCTACTATGATCATACATGATAACCGAGAATCAGCTTTGGAAATTTTAGAACTACCACAGATTATGAGATTGTTTGGAAATGAGATGTGAAATTGAAGTATAGGTTATTTCTAAAACTGAGATTCTGTGGATAAATTTTAAGAATTGCTTCACCTCATATACCTTTAGTAGAAGACTCACCAGGCACTGCTGCAGTCACATATAGCATGATCATACACATCAGTATTAGACTTGGCAAAACATGGATATGGATGATTTTAGATTGAAATTTTGATTTGAATTTATTTATGATCCAAATCCATTTTCTGTCCATATTCAATCAAATATAGTTTTGGATTGGTTTGGATAGTTGTGATTTTGGTTCATTTAGAGAAGAGCTCGTCTCAAGTGATGTAAAACCTTCAGCTTTAATACTTGAACTATATTGTAAATATACGCACTGCCATCCATCTTTCCAGTGTTTGTACAGAGCAGTAACAGTAGTATATAACATTTACATACATAATGTTTGTACAGAGCAGTAACAGTAGTATATATTAACATATACATACATATCAAAACATATCAAAGGCAATATTTAAATTCATCGTGCTACTGTTGCAAGGTTTGATTGAGAGAACAATGAGGAAATATGTTTAAACTGCACAAGTCTACTACTCCCGTTTCTCATTTTAGGAAAAGTTCACCCGATGGTAATATGGTGATAATGTTGTTGTCATAGATTCATATCCATTTTTGAAAATAGGTGTGTGATTAAAAACCAATCCAAACCATATTTTTGTGTGTGATTTTCTGTTGAATTAAAATCCAAAATTTGGATTGGATTTGTGGGCAGGTCTATTCAGTATTTGGATAATCCTCACTAACATACAATTTGTATTTGATTCTGGAGCTACTATGATCATACATTATAACCTAAACTCAGTGTTGGAAATTTTAGAACTACCACAGATTATGAGATTGTTTGTAAATGAGATGTGAATTTGAAGTCTAGGTTATTTCCAAAACTGAGATTTTGTGGATAAATTATAAGAATTGCTTCACCTTGTATACCTTTAGAAGAAGACTCACCAGGCGATGTACTGCTGCAGTCACATATAGCATGATTGTACACATCAGTATATGGATACTCCTCATAGACATCTCATGTTGCTATAGCTTTTTTGTGTGAATAAATGCTCTCTCTAATGCACACTTCTGTTGTTATGCAAAATTATAAGAGACATTTGCATTTATAAATTGTTAAATACCAATTAATTTTGCATTTCATTTTATGGCTTTGTACCAGGGGGAATATGGTGGATGCCTTTCGTGTGCACATAATGCAGACGAAAGAGCTAGGTACCTGTCCTGTGCGGCAGATTGGTGGTTGCTCTTTCTTTTATATGAGAATTAGCAATGTCTACATAGTGATTGTCGTCAGCAGCAATGCTAATGTAGCTTGCGCTTTCAAGTTTGTTGTTGAGGTAGTTAAGCTATTTCTTGCCTTCTATACTTCCTGATCAATGTGATTTCTCTTTGAAGTTCAAACATTTTTCCTCCGCGAGACAGTTTGTCCTTCCACATTGTTGCCCTTTCTTACCAGTTGAGTGAATGTATTAATAGATGGTATAGAGTAGTCAATTTTTTTCTCCTGCCAGTTGCATCCTTAGATTACTTTCTATTTAAAACATTAGTATTTTTAAATAAAGGCAAATTTTTTTTTTTTTTTGCTAATTTGTAAGAGCAAGTCCAGTGCTAGATGCAAAACGACTATAGCCATTGCTCTATGCCAATGCACAGAGGAGTCATTTAATTGATTGTTCAAAGATTGACAAAGGTTGCTTGCATGGTCTTGGAGTATTGAACAAAACCAACAACATTACAAAGCACAGCAAGTTAAAGTAGAGTCAATTCATAGAGTCCCAACAAACTGAAAAAACTTCATACCTTTTGGCTCTGCCTAGAAGTTCAGAGCTTCACACTATGGACTCTAATCCTGATTCCTGACCATCTTTTAATATCCAATATTCAATCACTATCATAGCAGATCTTATGTATTTAGGTCATGGTGCTGGTCTACATCTATAGCTGAAAAGTGATGAGAGAAGATGGAAATTGAACTGACTGTAGACAACCTCTTAATTTTTTAGAACCTCTTACAAATGGATATTCGCAATGTAAAGAATAGTCGCAATTCATTATTTTAATTAATAATAGGGATTTATATAGATGTGATTATAGTAATTAATTGGATTGTTATAGAATATATAGAATATAAAATGAGCTTTGTAGTCCCTATACTAGGGATGCAAATCCCAAATTTTCTGTCAGATGATTGATTAGTAAAATCTCGACTTGCTAGAAGAGAGCGGGACAGTGTAAATGGAATTAAGGATAACAGATAAAAGATTGTAAGATATGAATCAAGATAACAACTAGAACATGAGAGCATAAGAATAGAATAGGCCAAGTGAAGAAGTAGAATATCGAGAACTGATAAGTTGAGAGAGAATTCAACGATTAACCTAAAGTAAAATAAAATGAAATCAAAAAGATAACAAGAATATAGAGCATTAACCATGGATGCTATGTGGCTTACAGGGGGAGAGTTCTTTTTTCTTGATGAAGATAATATTATACTTTCTATGATTGTATGTCACCTACTGGTATGCTCTGTCAGTCTCAGATATGTAACTATGTGCCAATACATTTCCCTACATTTTTGTGATTGTATGACGTTTATAGATGTGAAAACATCACTTATTTATAGCTATGCTTTTAGTGCTAGCGAATAACTAATTTTGGTTAAATATCAGCTCTTGCTGTGAGAAGACAATCTTTTATTATTATATTTGGGATATCCAGAATTTATGCCCTGTGCACTATGCAGGCAGTTGCATTGTTCAAGTCATACTTTGGTGGGGCTTTTGATGAGGATGCTATTCGTAACAATTTTGTTCTAATCTATGAGCTCTTGGATGGTATGTTGATATTGAGATATATTTCTTCTTGTATTATTTTTCGTCAAGGGTGATTTGCACATTACATATTGGTACACTATTTGTGGGTGCATGTGAACCATTTATGTATACTATGGTCATGTATTCCCTTTTACCTCGGGCATATGAGGCTCATTACACATTGCATGTGTTTCTCAATAGTTCTGTTTTATTTGAAGTGTTATCATTTTCCTATCCTATATAAGAGTTTAGTCTTTGGAGTATCCAACTTTTTATGTCAAATTATTGAAGTACCTTGGGCTTGTAAATGCGTTTATATTGTCCTCTTTAAACCGTGCACAACTATATGAAGCAACTTTGATATTTGTGCACGTTCAAGTAGCTTGTCATATAGGGTTGTTTTGGTTAGTGACTTGTCATGTGCTTATGCACACTTTGTAGTTGGGATTAGCCTTTAGAATTTTCCTCTAAAGAGTTGATTGGTTTTTTAGTGGTTAATTGAAAACCCAATTGTGAACCACAAAATCCCTCCATAGAATTGTCATTTAATCCTTTTTTGTCATAAACAATTCTCTTCAAATTTTCAATTTCCCTCTTTGTTTTGTCCAAGGTAAGCTATACCTTCTAGTTTAGGTAAGAAAGTATTGTAAGCTATGGTGTATATACCTCAATTATTAATATTCAAAATTATATTGCAGAGATTATGGATTTTGGTTACCCTCAAAATCTTTCTCCTGAAATTTTGAAGCTTTATATAACACAGGAAGGCGTCCGTTCACCATTCTCATCCAAGGTATTTTTGTGGTTGTTTTTTACATTGGATTGCTTTATACTCTATATATATTGATATATGAAATTTCTGTTCTTATACTGATGCACCAAACAGCCTACGGATAAACCAGTGCCAAATGCTACATTACAAGTTACTGGTGCTGTTGGCTGGCGTAGAGAAGGTCTTGTATACAAAAAGAACGAGGTGATCTCTTGATTTACGGCTTATTTTAGCTTCATCAAGTATTGCCTATAGCTCAATATTAACTTTCTTTGGCTATCAGGTCTTTCTGGATATTGTAGAGAGCGTGAACCTTCTTATGTCTTCAAAAGGTAAATTGAGTCTTCTGTATTACATTTCCTTATTTTCCAATCACTTTGACTCATTCAATTTGGTAAATGTAGGTAGTGTATTGCGCTGTGATGTAACTGGGAAAGTTCTTATGAAGTGCTTCCTGTCGGGAATGCCTGATTTGAAGCTGGGATTAAATGATAAAATTGGTCTGGAGAAAGAGTCACAACTTAAATCACGTCCAGCTAAAAGGTAGCTTTTGTACTGCGCATTACTCTCCTGCACATTGCATAGCCATGTTCCTTTACCCAAAGCTTCTGCACAAAGGGAACACTCTTATCTGTTTTATTAACCCAGTCTTTCATTTTTCTACACCTGCAGCGGGAAAACTATCGAATTGGACGATGTTACTTTTCATCAATGTGTAAATTTGACAAGGTTCAACTCAGAGAAAACTGTCAGTTTTGTCCCGCCAGATGGTGAATTTGAACTAATGAAGTAAGCTGGGTTCCCTCATGTCTATGTGCTTTTAGCTTAAGTTGGTTATTTTGATCCTCTTCTGTGTTATGTTCTACACTCCTCCCATGCATAATGTAGATTATAAGACACAAATATTAGGAAGTCCACTTATAGATATCAAAACGCTACTCAATAATAAAGTAAATATTAGGAAGTCCACTTATAGAGATTAAAATGGTACTCAAGAATAAAGTTTTAACACGACCTTCATGGCTCTTCAGCATAGAAGCAAGTAAGTAATAATTCATCCTTAGTGTGGCCTTTCAGTAATGTTCCCTTGGTCTTTCGAGAAGAGGTATCAGGTAAGTAATTATAATACAAGGACATATTTTGCAAGTGTCCACTATTCATATTCATTTATTTTGTTTATTTGGACCTAGTATGGTCTAATGTCGAACAATGAGGGATTTTAGAATAATCACTTGCCCTTTATTGTACACCTATAGACCAAAATTGGTTTGTTCTTTAATGGGTAGTATGTAACTTGTTTCTTGTCAACATGTAGTACTAAGTTTTCGCCTGCAATCATCTGACATGTTACGTTTTACCACTGTTTTTGGGTTTGTCCAACTTTTTGCACGCAAATAATTTTATTTTTACTATATTTTTTTTGTCCCCTCAACAGGTATCGCATAACCGAGGGTGTAAATCTTCCCTTTAGAGTATTACCTACTATTAAGGAACTGGGTCGGACCCGGATGGAAGTAAATGTCAAGGTCTGTATTTAGAATTATTTTAATGCCTAGAAATTTTTATTGATATTCATGTCTTCTTAATAGAGTTATTTCAGGTAAAGAGCGTTTTTGGTGCAAAGATGTTTGCACTTGGTGTGGTCATCAAGATTCCAGTACCAAAACAAACAGCAAAAACAAGTTTCCAAGTGACGTCAGGTCGAGCTAAATACAATGCATCTATCGACTGTTTGGTCTGGAAGTGAGTAGTTGAATTTGGTTATTTAATATAAGCCTCGTGACACTCATTTGCTTTTCTAACAAGTAACGATAATGCAAAACTGACCTACTGAGATGCCTATATGTTTATATAATACTATGCTGTACAGACATCTGTACAGTTATTAAACGTAACCAAATAATGGAGACTCCTACAATGAAAATTCCATTCGTGTGTGTCGCATTGATCTGCATTAGTGCATTGTTAAAGGATTTATAGGACAATCTACTTTCTAGTAGTTTGAACTTTATGCATGGCCGAGCATTTCAGAGTTTGTTTTTGCTTATACATTCATACATCCATCACATGAGAGAGTGCGTATTGTTGAAGTATCTTTTGCCTTTTGACCTTAGTGTGTCATGAAGAATAATCTATCATCAGGATCTCGAGATCCCATAACACTAGTGGGGTTTCTCTTCAGTCTTTTTTTCTCCGATATTAGTTTTGTGATATTCTTTGAAAATTTGCAGGATAAGGAAATTTCCTGGCCAAACTGAGCCAACCTTGAGTGCTGAAGTGGAGTTAATTTCCACGATTGCAGAAAAGAAGTCTTGGACTAGGCCACCGATTCAAATGGAATTCCAGGTTAGAGCTTAAAATATATTTTGATTGTATCATGGACTGTTATGTCAGTAAAGATGGGCAAAAAGTTAGTAAGCAATCTTTTTAAAAATCAAGTCACTTACTAGTTCAGTCATCACATCCAATAACTTAATACTCCCGTACAGAACTTATAAATTTACACTTCGATGATATCGATACATTTTTATCTTCATTGAATGTTTCTCTAAAATACAACACATAAAAATGAGATTGTACAATCTTTATTCAGTTGATGAATATTTTAAGAAGTTGTCTAACATTACTGCTTCTGCAGGTTCCTATGTTCACAGCATCTGGATTACGTGTCCGATTTCTCAAGGTATGTATTTAAATGATCCATGTAGAATTTGTTTTTATTTCATCTAGAACTACTAGAGCTCAGGTATTTGGACTTGTGCAGGTATGGGAAAAGAGTGGATACAACACGGTTGAGTGGGTTCGTTACATTACAAAAGCAGGCTCCTATGAGATAAGGTGCTAGGGAACACAGACACTGATATATTCTCTTGGAAGTTCCTGTAAATGGATTGGAGTAACATTATCAAGCTATCCAGTTACATATAATGAATCAAACTTTTAGTTTCAATTGAGGCTTTAGTTACTCCAAATTGATGCAACTTATCTTGCTTTCTGTATCATTAATATGTAGATGTTTGTGGTAGTGAGGATAATCTTTATAGTATTATTTGTTGTGAATTTGGGTTGAATCATGTTTTTGTAAAGGCTTGGACAACTGGGCATCATCAATTCGAAACAGCGTGGTTTTGTTACACCTTTATATAATTAAATTTTGTTGTTTGGGATGCTTGTGTAGCATTTAGCACATGAACTAGATTCTGATATGCATTTCATGGGACTACATAACTGACTGCATAGTTTCTTTTTAATAATTAGTCTGCTATTAGCTGTTGATTTTTTTGACTTAAAGAATGTGGTTCAGCGAGCAAATGATCTGGCTGAACTGTCTGGTTTAATGACTAAAGTAGAATAATTTAATTGTAATTTTGTTTTCTGAACAAAAATGTAAGTATTTGATCTCAATGTAGTACATCTAACAAAGAAAATCCTTCTCAGGAGTACATTCATAACAATTACAACATTAATTTAGTTCATATTTACCAAAGAACTAAGCAGCAAAACAAAACCTACGATTCCAGATTCTGCTGATTGTGCATATTAATTTATCAAACGGTGTTGGCCATGAACATGATAGTAAACAACATTAAAATATTTAACATACAGAAGCACACTCTTCTATATTAATAATCCGTGGCTTCGGTCTAAATTTCTAAATTTAGGAAGCAGCCACTAGTTAGTTAGGATTACTTATTCATCAACCCTATTTATTTATCGACAAGAGAAGAGATGCATATATATATATATATATATTTAACAAAACAAGAACAACAAAGTAGAGATGCATCCATGAAGAATGCAGGCACCGCCTTTATTATCAAATTTCCGCTGTCGTATTACTCAAAATTGAGGTCTACCACCCGAATCACCCAGCCACGCATCGACTGGTAACTGGACATGGTTTGGAGGCATATTTAATGGCGAAAGTGGCAGCTCAGAAGATTGATCCGCAGACGGATCATTAGTACGATCACTTTCACTACCACCGCTTCTTACATTGCCAACTCGCACCTCATTAAGGGTCTCTTCTTCTTCTTCCAAGGGTAATCTTTCGTAAGGAACATTAGTAAACCAAGAAGCAATAAGAGTCACCGGCCCAACTGCCATCAACTCACTAACCACGACCCCTCCAACTACCTGCCCTTGACCTCCAGCCAAAAATATTGTTAAGCTGGGCACAAGCGCTGAAGAGGGTGCAGGTTGCGGCAGAAATGATCCCGACAAGGATAATATCTCGAATGTTCCGTGCAGCGATACAACTTGACCAGCCACCTGTGCACTTGGCTGCCTTAAACTAACGTTGCTAACGGTGCCGCTTCCACTTGAAATGTATATCCCACGCTGCCTCTTCAATGCATACTTAGTGATGCACTCAAATATATCACAACCATCTGATACCTCAAGAAGTAGAGACCGGAGACTGTTTGGACTATCCCTATTAATGATGATTGGTGGTTTTGGTTTGTTTTCGGGTACAAGATCACGGCTTTCATCATCATCAGGGTCGGAATGATGATTTTGATTTTGTTGAGTTTTGAGAGCGAAGTAAGAAAAACGGTGAAAATATTGATCAAGATTAAAATGATAAGTGCCTATTTCCAAACCTGCAGGCACGCCAAAACAACATACACAATACAGACACAACAAAAAACAAAAGAAACTATTAAAAACAATCGAACCGTAAACAAATAGTATAAGATTAAAATGCGAAGAAGTGGCTAAACTGAAACCGGCCAAGCCAAAGCATCCAAAGTACACAAACAAAACTAAACAAAGGAAACTATAAAAAACTATTGAACCATAAAGAAATAGTATTAGATTAAAACGAGAAGAAGCGCCCAACTTGGAGACAGCCATGCCAAAACAAGCACTGTACGCAAACAACAGAAAACAGTGAAAATTACTAAAAGATTTAAGAATTCAGAAACTCGAACCCTAGAATTTTTTAATAGAGATTAGAAAAACAAGATAAGGATGAATTTGTTTGTCTGATTTCATTAGTGATATATAGGAGAGGGAGAGAGGGAGAGAGAAAGAGAGAGGGGATAAGGGGAGACTTGGACAGTCAAAGTCACGAGTGAAGACATTTTGTACCACGTAATGATCAAAATTTTAAATTTTGTGGCTAGGGTACCGCACTTTTGTGAGAGCAGGTATTAAACCTAATCATAAGTACATTTATATAGCATTGGACTAAATGTATATTAACGTCATTCATTTCTTTATATATATAGGAATAGAATGCAAAGGATTTAAAAGAAAAAGATGTAAAGGATTAATATCGTTTGTCCAAAATAATTCTCCATGAAGTACATGTGTTTTTATATATATATTTTATTTACATATATAAATATTTTAGATAAGCATAAGGGGTGCTTCATATATCATAATTTTTTTTTATAAAGTATTAAGACTTACAGTATTTTTAATAGCAAATCTTTGTTAAGAATATTTTTGATTGAGAACATGAGTGCAAGGGTTGAGTTTAATATAAAATCATAAACAATCGAAAAGAAATTAAAGTTGAAAGACACCTCCATTACAACATTGGCTAGATTCCATTCTTTTTGAAATCTTAAACATATTAAAAAAGCAAAAGTTAAAAGACAATGAGCCGCCCATGTTGATGATGCTAATTATGTTTTTGATTTTCGAACTTGCATATTATTAGACAAACTTATCTTCTTTTGTATAGTTAATTAGTTAGTACTAGTAGATCCTTCATATACATTTCTGCCCTTTTTAATATTGTGTTCCAGAAATCATTAGGCTGGTTGGCTGTTTGGATGGGTAAGGTTTTGTATGTCCATTGTCTCTTCATCTATGTAAAGGTATATATGTACAATCATCAACTGTTCTATCTTGTGTTGTTTATCGGAGGCTGCTGGAATTTTAAGTCCTAAAATATATTAGAACTTGAGATTTGAATTCAAAAGTTGAAAATTCAGTTGAAATTCATACAGAAATTAATATATAGGTGGGTGTCAGCCCAAATATTACATCTAAGAGAAAAGATAATTTTTTGTATATAAACATTCAATAAACTTCATTAATATGAGCTTTTTTGGAATATGCACAAAAATAAATTTGTAACACTACAAGAATAAGCTAATATACCAACGGAATTTAGTAACGAAAATCCATCTGTTGGTAGTTACCGACAGATTGCTAACGGATCTCGTAAGTTTGAAAAGTCAAAATTTTGTCAACCTAAACCTAGCGGATCACTAACGGATATTTAATAACGGAATATTTTCGTTGGTAAAATAGGCGGCAAAAAATGTCCGCCCAATGTGTCAATGGAATAGCTATGGTTTGCCAACGGATTTTTGTCAAGGAAATAGTAACGGCATAGTAACTGTTTAGTAACGAATTTCCAACCTCATGCTAATGGAAGTTACAACTTTTATTCCGTTAGCGATCTGTCACCAATTTTAGATCGGTTAGATATATTCCATTACTAATCTGCTGGTAATATTAATTCTGAAATTAAATAGTCAATTAGTACTTTGACCGATACTTCTAACTAGTATTTCCTCTCGGATTGGTGTTTTGATTAAAAAAATATATTTATCGACGATCCAGCCGTACGGATATGAAGATCTATTTATTTTAATGATATTTTAGAATTTTTGGAAAATAATAAATTTATTTGTTTTGAGATTTTAAGAGTCAATTAGTACTTTGACTTGGAATTCTAACCAGTGTTTCAATTTTATTAAAAATATTTATCGACGATCCAACCGTACCGATGTGAAGATCTATCTATTTTAAAGATATTTCAAAAAAATTGGAAAATATTAAATTTATTTGGTTTGAGATTTTAAGAGTCAATTAGTACTTTGACTTGTACTTCTAACTATATAGTGTTTCCTCCTGAATTGGTGTTTAATTTTTTTTTAAAAATATTTATCGACGATCCAACCGTACGGATGTGAAAATCTATCTATTTTAATGATATTTCAAATTTTTTGGAAAATAATAAATTTATTTGGTTTGAGATTTTAATGATCAATTAGTACTTTGACTTGTACTTCTAACTACTGTTTTGTCCTGAATTTGTATTTTGATTTTTTAAAAAATATTTATCTACGATCCAACCGTACGGATGTGAAGATCTATCTATTTTGATGATATTTCAAATTTTTTGGAAAATAATAAATTTATTTGGTTTGAAATTTTAAGAGTCAATTAGTACGTTGACTTGTACTTCTAACTAGTGTTTCATCCCGAATTGTTGATTCGATTTTTTAAAATTATTTATCGGCGATCCAACCGTACGGATGTGAAGATCTGCCTATTTTGATGATATTTCAAATTTTTTGGAAAATAATAAATTTATTTAGTTTGAAAATTTAAGATTCAACTAGTACTTTGACTTGTACTTCAAACTAATGTTTTGTCCCGAATTGATGTTTTGATTTTTAAGAAATATTTATCGACGATCCAACCGTACAGATGTGAAGATCCGTCTATTTTGATGATATTTCAAATTTTTTGGAAAATAATAAATTTATTTGGTTTGAAATTTTAAGAGTCAATTAGTACTTTGACTTGTACTTCTAACTAGTGTTTCCTCCCGAATTGTTGTTTCAATTTTTTAAAAATTACTTATCGACGATCCAACCGTACAGATGTAAAGATGTACCTATTCTAATGATATTTCAAAAAATTTGGAAAATAAGAAATTTATTTGGTTTGAAAATTTAAGAGTCAACTAGTACTTTGACTTATACTACAAACTAATGTTTTGTCCCGAATTGATGTTTTGATTTTTAAGAAATATTTATCGACGATCCAACCGTACGGATGTGAAGATCCGTCTATTTTGATGATATTTCAAATTTTTTGGAAAATAATAAATTTATTTGGTTTGAAATTTTAAGAGTCAATTAGTACTTTGACTTGTACTTCTAACTAGTGTTTCTGCATTTTACTTACTGCATTTCATTTAAATCTTAACTTTTTATATTCGAAAAAAAAAATGAAAAAATAATAATTTGTGCAACAATTCGTTCAATGCGCTTTAACGTACATGAAAAAGTTTAAGTGAATAAATAAAATAAGATATGTGAAGTAATATTTTAAATTTGTGCTCATTTTCACCGTAATATATTATGTATTATTTTTAGAGAAATCTAAACGAAAAAATTGGCGGACAATTTCCCTATTCTTTACTCTCTTTTTTTGAAGCGCCCCGCTCTATACTCTCAAATTATTTTAGAGTGCCGCTCATCTCAAACAAAACCGAGCCCTACTCTCTCTTTCCATTTCTCTTTGTCTCTCCGCCTCTCTCCACCCCCTGTTCTTTATAAGGGTTTTCAATTTAGGGCTTTCATTTTGGTGCTTCGATTTAGCCATTCTCTCATCTTATATTTAATGTTTTTCAATTTGGGGCTTACTATTTAGAAACAAGTGGTTGGTAAGTCTTTGCGATGTGAGTTCGCTTTTTCGATTCCAATTGATTTTAAATGTATACCTTCTTCAATCGATTCAATTTAACAAGTCGCTTTATCTGTCTCTTTTTTGTTGCAGGGATTCAATTTGAGTTTCTAGCTTTGCTAATTTGGGCTTGTTCACATTTAAGGCATCTTAAGTTTATTAGGTTTTACCCTCTTTCTCTTAAGTTGGCATATCCGATTTGTGTTATATATGTTCAATATGTTTTATATGTTTGTATATGTAAGTGTTATCTATTTTATATAAATGTATGTTAATTTTGCTCTTCTTTTATGTATGTGTACTTTTGTGAACTTTTGTATGTGTTATTGCCATGTTTTATATCTCTAATATGGAAGAGGTTCTTGTTAATTACTTTTTACATTTCAACTTTTCCAATATTTCAGAATTATCATTGTAATTAGGATAACATGGCGGAATCCTTGGTCGGAAATATGAAGGCATTTCTAGTTAGTTTCTCCTGAATATTCTTTTAGCTTTAAGGACAACTAGGAGGAAACTGAGATTATATAGATGCTTAGATTGCGTCATTCTGAATTGGCAGAGTACTAAGTGGTCTGTCAGAAACACATTACAAGACATTAGTTCACTTATTCATTCAGTTCATCTGTTCTCGGTGTGGATATTGTATTAATCGAACCTGTTTTACTATATGGTCATTATGTCATAGAAGACATGAATGTTGACATGGTAGATTAAACTGAATGAAACGTTAAGTAGAGTTGCATGGTTGCAATTACTTGCTCGGGCTTAATGATATTTTAGTCGTGTTAGCTGGTATAGCACTTGCACTATTGCTTACTGAAGATAATAGTTTATATAACTATGATATTGGAAGCCTCTTCAGTTCTCAATTTGTGATTTAGCACCCTCTTGTTTTTCATCCCATTAAAATTGGGACTTGAAAGTTTGATCAGAACTTTAGTCTTGACTCTCGATATAGGCAAATGGATACCAGTGTTGGTAGCCTAGTTATTTCCCCAGTTTGTGTGAATGTTGTGCTGCGGTAGCTAAGAAAATTGTAATACCATGCCCTGCACTGCAGTATTTATGTTCATGGTTGCCTCTTCAAAAGTTGTAGATGCATTAACTGCATTTTATCTGGTTAAATCTCAAGCATGTCTTCTTTTTGATGTTGCAGTGTTTGACAATTGATGAAGCTGATAGAATTTTGGAAGCGAATTTTGAAGAAGAAATGAAGCAAATAATCAAAATTTCGCCCAAGGTCTTATTTCCTGGAAACCTTGTAAATTATACAAATAGCTGATATTATCTTGAAATTCATGTTACAATTATTTTGATATTCTACTGACAGAATGTTAAATGCCTTATCATGTCGCTCTAAAGACTTCAGTAAACTTGTCTTCGTTGTATCTGAAGCTAGTTCTTTGTGAATGCTACTTGTCCTATAGTCTTTAAGCTTTATCTGTTACTTGACTTGCAGGAGAGACAAGCAACTCTTTTCTCTGTTACCCAGACTAAGAAGGTATTGAAGCTTTATCCTTCCACTTTTTTCCCTGGTAGTTGATGTAAATGTCTAGTATAGGGGAGGAGAGAATCAAACTCTGGACCTTTTCTAGCACTAGGAGCCCTTAATTCTTGTATTATATTGCACTTTGACACTTTATTTGTAATGCGTGTTGGATCCAGATTTCGTATGCTCTATTTGTTTAAATACCATCCTCACACACACAACCCAAAGTTTTGTTATCATAAAGGACTTTTATAGTTCTGTGATGCCTTTTTTTTTTGTCTATTCCAGGTTGCAGATCTGGCACGCGTATCCTTGAAAGATCCCGTCTATGTTGGTGTAGACGATGAAAGGAAGAGGGTAAACAGACCACCTTATCAAATACATGATTATTAAATAAATTGTCTTTTGCTTATGAATGACAAGTAATGATCTGTAGGTCACTAACGAAGGACTGGAGCAAGGCTATTGTGTTGTGCCCTGTGACAAAAGATTTATCGTACTCTATTCCTTTTTAAAACGACATCAATCACAAAAAGTGATGGTTTTCTTCTCTTCAGTCAACTTTGTCAAATTTCATTCAGAACTGCTGAAGTACATTCACGTGGATTGCTTCGACATTCATGGACAGCAGAAGCATTACTGCTACTTTTTAAATATCTATGTTGCATTTTTAGCCATCATTATATATGCGAAAAATACTAGTTGGGATGTACTAGTTTATGTATTGAAATTTAATGTTTGTACCTATTACATTATGTTATTGAAAAATTAGTGAAGTTTTTATATTTTTTTATGTTGCCTTGGTTGTGACTTTGATTATGAATGGAGTTGCAAATTTGCAGGGCAGTAGATAATTTATATGTTGCACACGTATCTATCATTTGTTAGGTGGGAAAATCAGCAAGCAAAATAAAATGGTGTGTATATAGCAACGAACATTCTGTTGGCAAATCTACCAACAGAGAAATATGTCAACATAATGATGATATTTTACTAATGAATATCCCGTTGGTAGCTTTCCCAATGGAAAAATCCGTTATCGAAATGGTGCTTATTTTGTTGAAATTCATTCACACGGTCAGTTACTAGTTTGTTGATATTCCGTTGTTAAGTTTAGTGACGAAAAACAAATCCGTTGTTAGAGACTTCCCAACGACGTTTACTGCAACCGACCATTTTGGTGGCTATTCCGTTGGTAAGCTGTCTTAGTAACGGATTTTCTTAATCTACCAACGGGATTTTCTGTTGTTAAAACTAAATATTCTTGTAGTGTAATTCGGTTCAAAGCCGATAATAGTATATTATTATAAATTTATGGCTTGCTCACGACCCTCAACATATTATATATACTATATTATAGAAAATGGACGTTTAGCATTGATTTTGAGAACTATAATATTTCTCGTAAATAATTTTACTGATCAAATTTTTTAAGAGATTAATTTTGTTGACATGTATGGAGAGAATAATTGATTTGCTTAACATGATTGTTTTATTTGTGCAAGAATATCGTAGCTTTCTGATAACACTTCGAATTCATGTCTTTCACAAGTCCTTTCCATCGTACGGTGTACACTGATATTTGTGCAAGTGCTTGTTTGGTTACTCGGAAGAAGTAAGTTACTATAACTATTTGCATTTATCTTCCATTCAAAATTTCTGAGAAGTGTTGACATTTTATACTTTTCAGGAATTTACTTCCCTTATCTTATTAATTTAATTATTACTTTCATATAACTTATAAAAATTACAAAAAAGTATGTATTTATCAAATTCAAATTATTTTTTCATCAGGTCTTAATATATATACATATTCTTGACATTAACATAAAATTTTAAAAATAAAATTTTGGATTACAAATACTCAGAATATTCAGAATTAAAATTTTAAACACCTAACATTTTATTTTGTAGCTTAAAATATGGATTATTAAAAATTGGAATCTTGTCAAATAGGGGGGGGGGGGGGGGGTGTGATCTTATAAATAACAAAAAAATAATTATTGAGTAATGCTATATTCACGTATCTTATACTTACTACAAAACAACAAAATAATTTTTTTTTCTAAAATGGTTTAAAAATGTTAGAAACTAGAAGAAAAGAAAGCGTATATTTAAATAATAAATTTTAATAAGAATATAAATGAACTAAAAATAAAGATAAGCATTAATTTTATTTTTAATACAATTTTATTAAATATATTATATTTTATTTAAAATTTATTTTGCTATGTTCATTTCCTGATAACCTAGATGGGATATTACGGGGGTATTTCTACTTCTCACTTATAACGCCTATGTTTTTCTCCAAGTAAACAAGTATTTTAAATATCATTTCTTAGATATTTCAAATATCCAAATGAATGTAAACCAAACGAACTCTAAGATTCGTCGGAAAAGTTAGGTTTTATTTGCGCAATCAAACAAGTTTTCATTATTTAATGCAACATGAAGAGTTATGGGTTGGTTTTGCTAAAGTAATGATCATAACTCACTACTAATTATTACTTTAGTACGTTTAATGGTTTAGTTTATTCTAATACACTTCTTTATTTTAATCCACTTCCAATTCGTAATAGTTACTGCGTCGCTAATTTGATCGATCAATTCGGTATTTAATGAATCGTTCCCGAGGTGTTCATTCGTGTATAGCAGGATATGACATCAAATGTCCTTTTCACAACAAGAGGCAGGTACTGTAATTAAGGTTGTCTACCATTAATGATATCATCTGCAGACTGCAGTGTTACTCTTTGCCACATAGCAATGTCTAGTGGCACTGTGTCGGATGAGTTCTGTCTGGCCTATGGTCATAGCCTTTCTTCTTGTGTATGATTGTATTTATTTTTCAGTGGTTTATAAAAATGGCTGACTTCATCGTCTTTCCGGCCGGTTCTTTGTGTATATATATAGAAGAGTTCTAGGAACAGTGTGCATGATGTAATTTACTTATAATATAATATTTTTATAAAGATTCTTGATTACACAAAGAAATTGGGCCACTTTGGCAACTCGCTTATCCATTATAAGTTTATAAGATTTTACAGGAGATGTTGCCGACCTAACTTAATGTTGAATGTTAATAATGTGGTATATTTTTCTGAACTTTTTGACTTATTACTTAATTTCTTTGTTTTTAATACTTTATATTTTACCTTTTTGTTTTTAAATATATTTTTAATTTAAAATGCAAGTGTTGAAATCGTTATATATAATAATTATTTTTTCAAATTTCATTTAACAAACTCTTAACTAACTTATAAGTAAATTTATTCAAACACCCGTATAACTTATAAGAATTCATCAACTTATCACTTATTAGCCTATAACCCGTGCGATTCACGGATGAATTTTAGAATTTTTTATCTTACTATCTGTATTTTGATTATATGATTTTATCAGAAGAAAATAAAATTTTGAAAATTAATAATGTATGTATGATGTTATTGTAAGCATTTGTTTGTATTTTGATGATAATTTTTTTTAATATATTGTCAACGAGAATAATATCTTAAACTTCTGAATGTAGCTTAGAAAAATAGGTAATATAAATATTTAATAAGAATATGTTGTTGACGGGATTCGGACCTTGAACCCGTGGAAGCATTTTGAATATCAAGAAAAAAAATATTTTTTTAACATTACATCCAACGGTTCTCCTTTTATCTATATTTCAATCTAACGGTTGTTATTTAAAGTACCAACGACCAACCAAACAGATGCTAGTTTTCTTATAATAATATAGTATAGATTTGATTATATGATTTTATCAGAAAAAAATAAAATTTTAAAAATTAATAATGTATATATGATGTTATTGTAAGTATTTGTTTGTATTTTGATGATATTTTTTTTTAATATATTGTCAACGAGAATAATATCTTGAACTTCTGAATGTAGCTTAGAAAAATAGGTAATATAAATATTTAATAATAATATGTTGTTGATGAGATTCGAACCTTGAACCCGTGGGAGCATTTTGAATATCAAGAAAGAAATATTCTTTTAACATTACATCCAACGGTTCTCCTTTTATCTATCTTTCAATCTAACGGTTGTGATTTAAAGTACCAACGACCAACCAAATAGAGGCTAGTTTGCTTATAATAATATAGTATAGATAGCTTAAAATCTGTGCGATGCACGAATTGTTTTTAATAATTGTTAATTGTATTATTTATATTTTATATTTTATTAATTACATTTATTAAAAAAAATAAGTAGGCGTGTTAAACATTTTTAAATAATTAAAAGTATTAAAACGGATTTTAAAATAAATAAGTAACGGTTTGCCCATGATATTTTGGAAAAAAGGGGGTTTAGTAAAAAAATAGAAAGTAACATGTTTTCGTTGAATTTTAAAATATAAAAGTAACGATTTGCCCGTTATATTTTTGAAAAAAGAGGGGTTTTAGTAAGAAAAATAGAAAATGTGACATGTTTTAGTTGAAAAAAGGTAATTGTCAATTAAAAGTATTAAAATAGATTTTAAATTAAATAAGTAAGAGTTTGCCCGTGATATATTTGGAAAAGGAGGAATTTAATTAAGGAAAATAGAAAATATAACATGTTTTAACTGAAAAAGGTAATTGCCAGTGATTTTTCTAGAAAATGAGGGGAAAGGTAATTGCCAATTAAAAGTATTAAAATATGTTTTTAAATAAATAACTAAGGGTTTGCTCGTGATATATTTGGAAAATGATGGATTTTAGCAAGAGAAATAGAAAAAGTAACATGTTTTAGCTGAAAAGGAAATTGCCCATGATTTTTTAAGAAAAAAATGGTAATTTTCTTTAACTGAAAGGGTAACTGATTATAATAATTTTTATAATAAATAAATAAACAATTAAAGAAGGTAAGTACCATATCAAAAAACATGTATCAAAACTTTCAATGTTTCGTATTTAATAATATAGTATAGATAGAGAGATAGATTTATAATATTAGTATTTTATGCTACTAAATGGAATAGCCCGTGATATTTTTGAGGTTTTAGTTAATAGAAATATTAGTTAGAAAATATAAAAAAGAATATATGTTTTGGAAAAAAAGCTAATCGGTTAGTCATTAATAATTTTAATATTATTAGTTTATTTTATTAAATAGAACTGTTCGTGATATTTTTGGAAAATGAGAGGTTTTATTTAGGAAAAATAGAAAAGTAGAAATTTTAGTTAGAAAATATAAAAAAGAATATATACTTTGGCTAAAAATGGTAATGAGTTAGTTATTAACAATTATAACCTTATTATATTATTTTATTAAATGAAACTGCATGCGATATTTTTGGAAAATGAAATGTTAGTTAGGAAAAATAGAAAAAATATTTTATATAATAATTTTAATATTTTATCTAACGGTCTCATCAATTTGATCAAAAATACCGGACAACAAAAACCAGACTACAAAATTTTCAATATTTCGTCTTTAATATAATAATATAATAGTATAGAGTGATATGACATTTACTCATTTTAAGCTATAAGTCACCCATACCATAAACACGCGCAATATAAAGAGTACGGCATTTCTTAAAAAATCCAAGACATGTCTATCTGGCTCCACATTGTCTGCCCTCAGAACCACCACTAATGTCTCTTTAACTTAGATTGTATTCTTGGCGGCGGGGGAGGGACTTGGGAGTGTTTGATTTTCTTCTGCTGAAGAATTATGATACAAACTTCAACAGATGCTTGTACCAACTGGTGATGCATGCAAGCACGGGATATGTATACAATTTGTTTATGGTGAACTGGATCTCTTTTCTTAATTTCCTTCGCCTGCTTACCAACTTACAATAGTTGCTACGTTCGACACCATTTTCATATAGATGCCAGATAGAAGCTTAGCTACCAGCCTACCACCATATTCCTTAATAAATACTATATAGCAGTGATCTATATTAATACAGTATTTATAGAGTGTACAATATGCATGATCATTGCTTTAATCTTCCCAGCCTAAAAGCAGACTCTCAATTGTAGCAGTTGAATAGTTGATTCGTAATGTTTTCAAGAAGCCTTTATCTTAATCCACACAGACACACATGTGTACTGTGTTCTATGTAATCAGTTGCCCTCAAAGGAAGGGTCAGTTCCTCTATGTAGGTAAACATATAAAACATAAAAATATTAATTTATTTCAGTACAATACTTGTATATGTCAAATTGCAATTCCCGGAGACTTCAATTAACAAAAGAGATCACACCCAGCTGAATTTTATGTAGGTTATTGATAAATTTAGGTTTGTTACAGTGAAGCATTAACGATGTCACATTATGCAATTCGATAACAATAATTCTAAAATTAATAAAACAAGCAAATTTAACTAATTAAGCACTAAAAAGCATGCTATTATTTATTAATATGATCGTAAGCCGGGATTATATAGAGATTAATGAAAACCTTCTAAAAAATTGTTTTTGGATTAGCTGAAATGTTAATGTATATCTCTCTATATACACATGTACAGGTGCACGGTAGCTTCTGGCGCGGAAGCTAGCTAGAATATAAATTTCACCAATTAATTCTCTGAGTATATATACACACATGTATATATATATGGTGCTCTTCCATGACTATCGTGGATACCAACCACCTCCCACAATAAAACATAGCGGGAGCAACTACCTCCCGCAATGAAACATAGCGGAATCACTATCTTAGTAATCACCTCTCGCAATGAAACATAAAGGCAGGTGGTTGGTATCGGTGGTGACTGAGGAACAAAATGAAATACAAAATAGGAATATACTTGAGAGAGATAACGTAAAACCAGGAGTCCAAGACTGATGCAATGCATAAAATTATGAAACACTTTTCCTACTAATTACCCTTAGGGAACGCACACTTGCCAGAGAAATTTATTCAATTGGGACTCTTGATGTGTGATATAATAACTTTGCTCTTCGAATTAACCAAACGACCGAAGAAAATAATTTAAATTAAAGAAAGAAGTAGAATTACGAGAGCGAAGCAGTTGATCTTTTTAAAATCTATGGATATAATTTTTTCGTTGTACGTTATATATATGAGTATTATTAATGCATTTCTACACAAATTTGTTAAAATGAATCCCTTACGATATAGAAAACCCTTCTCAAGGAGTACATGATGAGTAGAACTAATATATTTTTATAACCTCAACTAATTAATTAAAATGAATGTTTCCTGAAAACTATGCAGCAAAACACAACCCATAACCCCAATTATTCTACACAGATCTAAGGACAACACTTCTATAATCTACCACCCATACACTACTATATATTTATTAGTAGTTGATTGATGAAACAGTAGTGCTACAGGCCATGTTAGTAACAATTAAACGTTAAGGAGAGACTATATATAAACACATAGTCCATGACTTTGCTCTAAATTTAGGAATGGGCACCTAAATTTAATTACTATACTATCAACCAAATTTACTCGAGAAGAAGAAGAGATGCCCTTATGAAAACTTCAACACAGTGATCAATTAATTATTATCATTCTACAAACCGAAGCTCAGAAATTTAACAAATACGAGAGAAAACCCAAAGTTGAGAAAAGGAAAAGAAATTAAACATGTTCACAGTAAACTAATTTTTCTTACCATAACTTGTCTTGATCCAATCCATCGTTAGCTAGGTAGCTCTGAAACACTTGGCATTACCACTAGTAGCTAGGATCGAAACTCGATCTGCTAGCTGTCCGATTACTCAAAATGAAGGTCTACCACCTGAATTACCCGGCCATGCATCAACTGGTAACTGAACATTAGGAGGCATATTGATTGGCAAATTCAAAAATGGAAGCCCCGAAGATGGATCCGGAAACGGATTAGTACTATTATGCACACTTCCATCGCCACCTTGCATCTGAAGAGTCTCCTCTTCTTCCAAGGGAAGTCTTTCATATGCAACATTAGTAAACGAGGAAGCAATAACAATAACTGGCCCAGCTGCCGTCAATTCACCAACCACGCTCCCTCCAACTACCTGTCCTTGACCGCCTGCCAAGAATATTGTTAAGCTAGTAGCGCCAGGCGGTGCAGGCGGGGGTAGAAATGATCCTGACAAGGATAGAATCTCGAATCTCCCTTGCAGTGTCAAAACCGAACCAGCTGCGGCCGGCTGTCTTATGCTGACGTTAGTAACAGTGCCGCTTCCACTCAAGATACATATCCCACGCTGCCTCTTGCGCGCGTAAGTTGCCACGCTCTCAAAAATATCACAACCATTTGATACCTCAAGAATATGAGCTCGGAGAGTATTTGCACTTTCCCTTGTGATGATGACTGGTGGTTTTGGTTTGTTTTTAGATCCGGCTGGTCGACCTTTAGGCCTACGACCAACTATGTTGCCAGAACCAGTAGTGTTTCCAGGGACAAGATCATTTCCTGGTTGACCACTATCATCTTCGTGATCACCGGAGAACTGATGATTTCGATCATCTTGTTGTTGTTGAGTTTGTAGAGAGAAGTCAGAAGGATTGTGAAATTGTTGATGAATATTATTAAAACGAGAAGTGCCTAAATCCAAACCAGCCATGCCAAAATAACATCCACAGTACACAAGCAACAGAAAACAAAGAAATTATAAAAAACTATTGAACCCTAAAAAATTAGTATAAGATTTAAAACTATTAATTGTATTTCTTGGTTTTGTTTATTGGGGGAGAGCTAGCTAGTTGAAGTGGATGGATATGAAAAGATAACAAGAAAACAATAGATTAAGGATATAAGAAATTAGAAACTTGAACCCTAGATTTGATTAATCGAGATTAGAATAACAAGTAGAGTGTGATTTCAATATTTCATGAGTGGAGAGAAAGGAAAGGGAGGAAGAGAGATGCAGAGAGAAGGAGAAGAATAGAGGGGAGACAGGATTAAAGGGCAGTCATTTCTCACACGCTAATGTTTAAATATAAGCATATTATTTAATTAACAGTGCTGCTGGAAAGTACCTTATTAATGTTGTCAAACAGATCGGTTTTAGCTTATAATTAAATTTTGGGAGAGAGTACTCCTACTTTAGGCTTAGTTAGGCTTAGCTAGAAAAAAATTACTTCAAGAATACGAGATTTCACTTTATTCTAGGTTTAATTTAATTGGTTAGTACGGCTGAGATAAACAATTTAATTTGCTATTAATAGTGATATGGGTTAAAAATAATCATAAAGACATAATTAATATTGCATTAATTAAACCTAGATGGTCCATAAATAAGGCCCATTAATAAGGCTCGAAACTCTAATTAAATATTAATTTCGTAATTAATATTTGGGCTAGGAGTACAACCTGTATTAGGAGACGTCCAATACATGCTTGTTCTAATACAAGTGGGCTTGTTTCAATACAAGTCCATTATGATATGGAAACAACTCCTACAACTAGAATTTATCTTTATTCACCGT
Source organism: Heracleum sosnowskyi (assembly GCA_030848705.1). Taxonomy (NCBI): domain Eukaryota; kingdom Viridiplantae; phylum Streptophyta; class Magnoliopsida; order Apiales; family Apiaceae; genus Heracleum; species Heracleum sosnowskyi. The sequence continues at coordinate 94,867,104 of CM061241.1, forward strand.
CAAGGATAAGACTTATCCTTCAAGAAAGTCAATACTTATCCACTCTCAAGGATAAAACTTATCCTTCAAGAAAGTCAATACTTATCCACCGTCAAGGATAAGATTTATCCTTCAAAGAAATCAATACTTATCCATTAGGCTTTTAAACGCCTATATAAAGGGTCTGACCCCTCATCTCAGAACTACGTTTTAGACTTCATCCTCGAATAAAGACATACAAGTCACTACGTCCTTGGTGTGCCCCTGCCGCCATAGCCTCGAGGGCAACACCAAGAACTACGTTTTTGGCTTGATTCTCAGCATTGATTGGGATACGTAGGCATCTTGTGAGGGCAGATTTAGCCACGAAACACGAGAACAACCATTAAAGCTCGAAACTCTCTAACCCTAGCAGTAAATTTACAAGTACGTTTTTTATTCCATAACATTTGGCGCCGTTTGTGGGATGACAACATCAACCATAGAAAACACACGAAGAACGACTCGAGAAACTCATACTTTTGAAGGACTTCCAATACTCCTGAAACGGAGACTCACGGAGGCCAACCGCCGCAAACTACTGCCACTCAAGGGGCGAGTATCCCCCTCACCACTACCCAAGGACCAGAAATCCCAATTTCGGTTGAAGGGACGAATCCCCTGCAAATGGTCGTTCATGGACCTAATCCACAAGAGACCACTCTCCAACAACCAATCACAACCTCTCCACTGCTCATGAATGCACCACGTAGCCTACAACTTCACACCACAGATCTTCCCTAATACGCGACTCAAACTTTAGGGATGCCAACCTATGGTATGCCACCTCGACCCACGGTGGGCAATAGTGGTATCAATCCAACCTATCACGAAGCATATGTGCCTCCTTATGTTCAAGGTCTGAGACCCCAAAATCAACAAACTCAGACTCGACAGACCCCTTTGATTCAAGATTACTCAGGCCCCTATACTGAGGACGAGAATTATTCAACTGGAGAAGAGAGGGATGTTGCCCCAAGGAGGAGACGTTCTTCCCAAACAAATCGGGAACAACCTCAAACCACCAAGGAAAAGATTGCGGCCCATGAGGCAGAGGCTGCAAGGCTCAAGAAAGTACTGGCGGAAGAGGAGGCTGCAAAAGCACAAAGCCAAGCAATTGGAAGAGCCCCGATGATCAATTTAGATCTGGCACCGAGAAGAACCAAGAGGGCTGAAGCCCCAAAGGGTGATCCTACTGTGTTTTTACCCCTAGGAGATCCTGATGATCCTACACCACCTTTCACTCTGGATATCATGAAAGCTAATATATCCAGAAAATTCAAGATGCCAACCATTAAAGCTTATGATGGAACGGGAGATCCCGCGAATCATGTGAGAACTTTCTCTAATGCACTGCTGTTGCAGCCTACCAATGATGCAGTCAAGTGCTGAGCGTTTCCACAAACCCTAGCGGGCATGGCTCAGCGTTGGTACAACCGTCTACCTCCCAATTCTATTGGATCTTTTAAGGAACTGAGCAAGGCGTTTATCAATCAGTTTGTTAGTGGAAGGGTGCATGAAAAAAGTTCTGCATCTCTTATGGGAATCCAGCAAGGAAAGAATGAATCCTTGAGGGAATACATAAATCGATTCACTAGGGAGGCTCTGAAAGTCCCAGACTTGGAGGACAAAGTAGCTATGATAGCCCTGCAACAAGGAACCACCGATGATTACTTCAAGAGATCCTTGGCAAAACATCCACCCGAAAGCATGCTGAAGCTTCAAGATAGAGCCAGAAAGTATATCAAGGCCGAGGAAAGCATGAAGAAATATGAACCCACTGTTGAGGGAAGTGAAAACAGAAAAAAGAGAAAGGAGACTCAAGAGTATGACGTTGGGGAAAATTTCCCAGGACAACGAATGATTCTGACTCTCCACCTAAAAAGAACAACTTTGGACCCAGGTTCAATAAGTATGCAAGGTTGAACACCTCAAGAAGTCAAATTCTGATGGATATTGAGAAGGAATAAGATCTTCGATGGCCAAAGCCACTAAGATCCGACTTGGAAAAACGAAACAAGAATCAATTCTGCCGTTTCCATAAAGAAGTTGGTCATGACACCGATGATTGTAGACAACTGAGAGATGAGATCGAGTTCTTAATCCGAAGAGGAAAACTCGATAAGTTCACTAAGGATGGGAATCGAGGAAATCAACAAGGAAACTATAAAAGGAAAGACCATGATAGGAGGGACAACGATCAAGATCGTAATCCTAAGCCCCGAGGGCCTGTCATCAACATGATATTTGGAGGACCGACTGCTGCTGGGTCCTCCCGAAACTCAAGGAAGGCTTATGCTCGAGAGGTAATGACTGTTGTAGGAGGAGCACCAAAATGTGCCAAGACAGAAGTAGCTATTAGCTTTGATGATTCTGATCTTGAAGGGGTGAAGTTCCCCCATGACGACTCGTTGGTCATTATACCTGTAATAGGCAACTCTAAAACCAAGAGGGTTCTGGTAGATAATGGAGCTTCCGTGGACATCTTGTTTCATGACGCCTTCATCAAGATGGGATATACCGATTCACAACTGACTCCTTCAAACATACCTATATACGGGTTCAATGGGGTTGAATCTAAAGTAGAGGGAACTATTCAGCTCCATATGGCAATATGGCAAGGTTCACAAACGACAACTCAAATGCTGAATTTCTTGGTGATAAAGGCAAACTCGACTTATAATGCAATCCTTGGGAGGACATGCCTTTATGCATTCAAGGTTATTGCCTCAAATTACCATTTAAAAAATCAAGTTCCCAACAAGGAACGGGGTTGGTGAAGAGCGAGGAGATCAGAAAATGGCTAGAAGTTGCTATGTAGCCGCACTAAGACCTGATGGAGTCAGGGGTCGGGTTCTCCCAATTAAGGACATGGATTCAAGGGATGATGAAGATAGAAGGGGAAAGCCAACTGAGGATTTGATCCCTATCCCCTTAGTTCCAGGAGAACCAGATAAAGTCACTTACATTGGAGCACTGTTGCCTACACCCTGGAAGGGCAAGATTATATCTTTCCTCCAAGAGAATGAAGATGTTTTTGCTTGGACAACAGCTGATATGCCAGGGATTGATCCCCAATTGATAACTCACAAGTTGAACGTAGATCCCGAAAGGAAGACGGTGAAGCAAAAGAAGAGGAACTTCGCTCCAGAAAGGCAAGAGGCCATAAAGCAAGAGGTAGATAAGCTCTTGGAAGTAGGATTCATTGAAGAGATTCAATTCCCTGAATGGTTGGCTAACCCGGTAATGGTCAAGAAAGCCAATGGAAAGTGGAGAATGTGCGTAGACTTTACGGACTTGAACGATGCATGTCCTAAGGACTATTTTCCCCTACCAAAGATCGACACTTTAATAGATGCCACTGTAGGGCACGAAATGTTAAGCTTCATGGATGGCTTCAACGGATACCACCAAATCAAGATGCATAAGGATAACATTCACAAGGTATCATTCATTCTTGATTTTGGTGTTTACTTCTACTTAGTTATGGCCTTTGGACTCAAGAATGCCGGTGCCATATACCAAAGATTAGTGAACAAAATTTTCAAACATCTCATTGGCAAGACCATGAAGGTTTACGTGGATGACATGTTAGTCAAAAGCCTTGATAAGGCCGATCACATAGAGCACATTCAAGAGGCATTTGAAGTGCTGAGACACCATAAAATGATGTTGAATCATGCCAAGTGTGCCTTTGGCGTAGGGTCAGGCAAGTTTTTGGGTCTGATGGTCTCCAAACGAGGAATTGAAGCCAACCTCGACAAAATTAAATCAATTATGGATATGGAACCACCACACTCTATTAAAGATGTTCAGAAACTCACTGGGAGAGTGGCATCATTGGGAAGGTTCATCTCCAAGTCAGGGGAAAAGTGTCTACCCTTCTTCAAAGCATTGAAGAACATGAAATTTTTTGAGTGGACAGCAGAAATCCAAGAAGCCCTTGAGGCCTTGAAAAAATACATGACTGAAGCACCATTGTTGGCAAAACCAAAACCTGGAGAAACGCTCTATCTATACTTGGCAGTTTCAAACACCGCCTTGGGAGCTGTTTTGTTTAAGGAAAAATCAAAGGTTCAGAAACCCATCTACTATGTGAGTAAAATTCTGCACGGAGCAGAAGTAAACTACTCTCTGATAGAAAAGTTTGCTTTAGCCTTGATCATGGTCTCAAGAAAATTACGCCCGTACTTTCAGGCGCATAGGATAGAAGTCTTGACTGACCAACCATTAAGAAACATCCTGCATAGTCCTAAGGTCAGCGGAAGACTGATCAAATGGGCGATTGAGTTGGGAGAGTTCGACATCAAGTATAAGCCTCGAACGACCATTAAAGCACAGACACTTGTTGACTTCATGGTTGAATGTACCATCGACAACCAAGAAGTCGGGGGGAAGGAAGTAGTACCCTTGGAGGGCAAAGAAGTTGAAAAACAAGATGAAAAGATGGTATTTAAGGAATACTGGGTGCTCTATTTTGATGGGGCATCAAAAACAAAATCAAGCGGAGCAGGTTTAGTGCTACAAAGTTCCGATGGATTTCTCATTGAGTATGCACTAAAGTTGGACTTTCTGACAACAAACAATGAAGCTGAGTATGATGCCCTGATAGTCGGCTTAGGTTTGGCTGGGGCCTTAAGAGTTAATACTCTCAAAGTCTGCGGCGACTCGAGATTGGTAGTCTCACAAGTAAATGGAGAATTTGAGGCTAAGGATGAAACCATGGCCAAATATCTGAAGCTTGTGAAAGCCATCATGACCCAGTTTGATGAATGCTATATGGAACACATCCCTAGAGAAGAAAACATGAAGGCCGATGCCTTGTCTAAATTTGCTTCTTCTGAGATTGAGAACTATGCCGGAAGTGTATACTTCCAAGTCTTGAAGACCCCGAGCATCAATGGAAAACTAATAGAACCTATTGACATAGGTGGCTGTTGGATAGACCCCATTAAGGCTCATCTTGAAACCGGTTGGTTACCAAATAATGCCTTGGAGGCACGAAAGTTGACAGTGAGAGCATTGAGGTACACCTTGATCGAAGGGATCTTATACAAGAAGTCTTTTGTCATTCCTTACTTGAAGTGTCTACGACCCCAGGAGGCGGAGTTAGCCTTGAAAGAAGTTCATGAGGGAATTTGTGGGCAGCACTTGGGGGGCAGGGCCCTAACTCATAAAATCACCCGTCTAGGCTTCTACTGGCCAGATATGCTTGCTAATGCGAAAGATTATGTCAAGAAGTGCGAACGGTGTCAAAAGCATGCACTTGTGGTTAGGAAACCGCCCGAGATGTTAACATCATTTAACTCACCAATCCCGTTTGCCATGTGGGGCATGGACATACTTGGGCCATATCCAGTGGCAAGTGCACAAAGGAAGTTCTTGATAGTGGCAATTGACTACTTCACTAAGTGGATTGAGGCTAAACCTCTAGCCAAGATAACCACCAAACAAGTATTACAATTTCTATGGGAAAGTGTAATGTGTCGATATGGAATCCCACGAATCTTGGTCACGGACAATGGGAAGCAGTTTGACAATGAAGATTTTAAAAAGTACTATGAGGAGAACAACATTGAGTTGCGATTCACATCAGTTGCTCATCCTCAAGCAAACGGACAAGCCGAGGTGGCCAACCGAATGATCTTAGATGGACTCAAGAAGAGAGTTGAACGCTCAAGGAACACTTGGGTGGACGAGTTGCTCCCTATACTTTGGGCATATCGTACCACTTGCAAGGTTACTACTGAAGCAACTTCATTCCTGTTAGCCAATGGGGCAGAAGCCGTGGTTCTAGTGGAGATTACTCATACCTCCCCAAGAGTAGGGGCCTTTGAGCCTGAATCGAACGAAGAAGGTATGAGGTTGGCTCTTGATCTAATTGATGAAGTCAAAGATGAGGCAAATGCCAAGATCGTGGAACATCAGAAGCGAGCATCTTTCTACTACAACCTGAGAGTTAAAGAAAGGTTCTTTCGTCAAGGAGACTTGGTTCTCAGAAAGATTGAAACATTCGGGGTTGGACAGAAAGGAAAATTAGCCCCTAATTAGGAAGGGCCCTAGAAAGTCAATAATGTGTTTGGACGAGGCTCGTATAAGCTAGAAACCCTCGAAGGGCATGAGGTGCCAAGGACTTGGCATGCCTCAAACTTAAAAGTTTATTATGTTTAGTGCATCCTAAAAGGATCCTCTAGTAGGACAAGTATAAATAAGGTTTGATGAAATCATGAGCTTCCTAGAAAGCAGATGAAGGGTTGAGCCCATTTTGATTCGTAGAAACATCCTCAAAGCTTCACGCTTCCGTCTGTAATTGTCAATGTATAGTTTATTTTTGATATTTATTGTGATATTAATAGCCCGAAAAACTGCGGGCTGTTACACCAACATATTTTATTTAATTTCTCTGTCTCCAAATATGATAGCAATGAACCTGAAAATTAGTAAAAAAACTTCTTTTAGAGGTTTGTTTAGGTTCATCGCCCTAACACACTGCTGAAGCTGAAACCAAGAAGAGAAATGAAGCTAGATGTTCAATTCACAGATGAGAAAATGTTTTTTCTAGACATAATCAGTATATGGGTACATGAGAAACAAATGATTTTGTGCTTCCTTTCTTAAAATGCAAACAAGCATTATTCATCCACATTGCACCAATATATTTAAACGACGTGCAGTAGCTAGGCAATCTCCCAAAACAAACAAGCCAATATATAAAGGCATAACGTTGTATAACTAGTTTTTCCCACACAAGTCTCATCCATGGTCTTTGATGATCAAAGTATTTAGTAGTTTTTCATATATATCTTGTCTTAACCTTTCTCACTTTTTTATCATTCCACTGATAATGATCATTCTCCTGGTTTAAGGTAGGCAGGGCTGAATTGTTAGAACAGAGAATCCACCTTAAAATATCCATATGCGATCCTGAGGTAATTTGAGAGAACCACCTCTGTCCTTGCACGACCACCTCTTTTATAGTAGTACTTATATTAGCTTCAGTGGTTATAATTTCCCTATTCTTTCAGGATTCATTCCAAATTCTAGTTTTTCTTCTATTCCCAACAACAAACCTTAGATGTCTAGAAGCAACAGGTCTAAGATGGAGTATTTTCTTCCAAGTCCAAGAACTGTCAATATTAGAGAGTGATGTCCACAAATAGTGTGTACGTATGAGATGTCTTCGAACCAATCAATTCAAATGGAGTGATGCTCCTTATTGATAATAAGACATAACAGAGACAAAAACTAGGCTTTATTCCATTCTTTGAAATCTCTGATCCCCAACCTTCTTTCATTCTTTGGCAAACAAAAAGTTTTCCAAGCTACATTTGCTCCCTTTATCTTCAGTATTTCCCTTCCAGTAAACATCCTTCGCAATAACTTAAAGACTTCATTAGAGAGCACAAAATGCTTAAAATTGTCATCATTAACCAACACTTAAGATTGTGTTTTGAAACCTACATTTTATTTCAAATAATAAATTTTAAATAATATAATTTGGAATATCATTTTAAACTAGCATAAAAACCTGTGCAAGGCACGGGCCGCTAGCTTAGATTGTGATTTTAAACTAAACTACGCATTATCAATGTCATTTGACATATATGATTGTATATTTTTGATGTTCATAGAGTTTTTATTGTTAATGTTATGACTATGCTGTACTTTCTTAAATATGTTGAATTTTATAATGTGAAAACTAATACGAGTAGTTTTGATAAATCATGTCTGTTTTTAATTTTGTTGTAGATCATAGAATAGAATTAGAGTGTTATATGGATGTTTTCTAATTAAGAAGACATTTTTAAAATTATAATCCTAAAATGTTTCTGGTTCTTCAAAAATGATGCATTCATTTAGTTCATCTTCGATAATATTCAAGGTAGAAACTAAATAGCCTTCAAGATGATGCAGTATGAGATTGTAGGCTTTAGTACTGATTTTACTCAAAAACTTTCCTAAATATTCTAATACTCTACTTAGGCCTTGCATTTTCAGTTCTTAAAATTTTCTTTGTAACTCTTTTATGTCTTTTCTTCTGACCTCTTGATTTTAAGAATTTTTTATCTTTATTTCTCTTTCCCTGTGTACCTAACTTTCAGAACATAGGACAATGTAGCTAATTGACTTAAGTGGAACTACCTTGTGCCAAATCATTCTATTATTAAGTACGTTTGGTACCATTTCGATGTGTTTCAATTCTTTCAAACAAACAGACTTTTTTTTAACTCTGAACTTGAGCATTGATCAATTATGGATGGATAAATATTTTTTGCTTATATCATCGTAAGTTAAAATTGCTCATATGCCTTCTGAGTTCTGTCAGTGTTTTGACAATGAATTCATCCTTTTTTTTTTCAAAATACACATCTTTAATAATTAAAACACAGGTCATTTTTCTAGCAATTAACATAAATTTCTATTTTTTGCGGTTAATTTGTTTTTTTCTAGGTATGGTTGCACATTTTTTTCATCTGTTACAATGTACTTACTTTAATTTATATAGATAATTTGATTGATCGGGGACTATAAATTTAAATAACCCGGGCTGTATAATGTGATTTGATCTGATCATAATGTATGATATGCAATATCATGTTTTTTTAAATTTGTTATGGACTATATATTTTAATCTGTTTATTGTTTACACAAATTATTATCAAAATTTTAGAATATATAATTCATTTAATTGTTTTGTTGTACTATCTATTTATTTTTATTATCTCGTCTTTTACAAAAATTTTACTCAAAACAAATAGTTTTTCATATGTTTTATTTATGTTTTTTAGTTATTTTACACACACACACACACACACACATATATATATATATATATATATACCAAATAACTAATTATTTTCTTTCATAAAATTAATTTAAAATTCATTTGATAATAACAAAAAACGTGTCATATATATAATGCATCCAATCTAATTATAAATCTAGTCACTCCTATTATATATAGTCAAGTTCTATGGAGACCATATTTAGTTGGAGACTTTGAAACCATTTACGTTCTGCAACCTAAATAACGTGTAACCTAAATAACGTGTAGAACATACTTTACATAATAAAATCATTGTCAAATTAGATATCTTGCAGTATAAAATTATCATCAAATTGAATATTTTTGTAAATCACACATGTTATACTTGTAGAACATTGTCATGCATATTACCCCATTATAAATGTTCTGCAAATAAGATATATGCATAATATCTTTGTAGAACTAAAATTAAAATCAAATTGGATATTTTATAGACCATATATGTTATGTTTACTAAATATTACTCTACATATTATTTTTATAGAGCATTTTATGAATGTATTTTAGTTGCAGAACATATATGGTCTCCAAGTCTCCAACTAAATATGGTCTCCATAGAACTTTTCTCTCTCTCTATATATATACTGTATTATTAAAACCGAAACATTAAAAGTTTGATAGTCAGTCGGTACGGTTCTCATATTTTGATATTTGTACTTTAATTCTTTTATTTTTACTACTTTATTTAATTTATTAAAAACAACAATTTTATTCAAAATATAGTTTGGCAGTCGGTCGGTCAATACGACATTCATATTCTGATATTTGCACTTTAGTCCCTTTTCTTTTACAATTTGACCTTAATTTATTAAAAACAACAATTTTAATTAATTATATTTTTAAAATATTGTTAAACACAAAACTCTTAAAACACAATTTAATCACGCTCAAACAGAAACACACACACACGTCAATTCAACATTAAGTTCAACAATCACATAAAACTATTCAAATTTAAGATGAACTTCAAACAAAGTAAATATAAATGTAAAATAAGAAGAATATGAATGTCGTATGCATCACACTGACTTTATACTTGTAGTATAGATAAGAACAAATAATTATAAATATCATGTATACATGTTATCAATATGTGCTATTTAACAATGATTATTGTGCGATAAATAAAGTAATTCTCGTTCGAGGATTGAGGCGGGTTCGATGAATGAGTTCATGTTCGGAGTCTCCCCGACCCCGAAGTGACCGATCGCCCATACCTAAATTATTGTCTAATTTTTACACATGTCTTAACACTAATTTCATTAATTTAAAAATAAATAAGTCATAAATATGTAAATAAACTACTTGTAATATGTTATTTATGTTATATCAATGTTTAATAATACATTTTATATATTAAATATTTGAATAATTCAAATATATTACGTAGTACAAGAAAAGTTCGATTTTGATGCAAGAAAATAGAATATATTATAGTTATCGATACATATACAAAATATTTGTTTAGTTAAAAGAAAGATAAAAAGCACCACACATAATATTATTTTTAAAACTTAATACTAATATTTTATAAGACTGGTAGTATATATGATTCTGTATGATATTTTAATTATTAAAAAAATAAAGTTTAATAAATATTATAAATCACCTTAATTTTTACTCAAAAATTTAAATAATAATAAATATAGGATAAGAAATATGTGAGGTTTATGTCATATGATTTTTAGTTCAAAATAAAAAAGAATCATGTAGATCAATGGTTAGAAGGATGACTTTTTTAGCGAATGTTAGGGGTTCGATTCCTGACTAAAACATTATTTACTCAATTTTTTCCTCTACATAAGAAAGTAGTGACATGACATGTAATTTCTTAATATATAAAGGTAAAATGGTAACTTCACAGGGTTTTTTTTGGCTCAAAATGCCCTTAAATTATCCCCTTGTTCTCCTATTATATATAGAAGAGATTCTCATATTTATACTAAAAATTGAATGTCTTGTATTTAAAATGGAATTCAAATTTAAATTATCTAAATATGTCATTCGATCAAAATTCAAATAAAATCTGTCTCAAACGAACCATAATCATCCCAAATATTTGCAAATTTTCGAATGCTCTTCTTAGGTTCCTACCTAAGTGCGTGTTTGGGGTATCACAAAAAAGTTGATTTATAGTTTAAAATGAGTAAGTGTTTTATAAGTGATAAGTTGATGGATTCTTATAAGTTATACGGGTGTTTGGATAAATTTACTTATAAGTTAGTTAAAATTTTGCTAAATTAAATTTGAAAAACTAATTATTAAATACAATGATTTCAACACTTGCATTTTAAATTAAAAAAATATTTAAAAACACAAAGGTAAAAATATAAAGTATTAAAAAAATAAAGAAATCAAAGAATAAGTTGATAAGTTAAGTAAAATGTTGGTGATTTCTAACATTCAACTTATCAATTTATAAGTTATAAGTTATCAAATAAGCTGAGTACACAAACACCCCTCATAAGCTGAAATGGGTTTATAAGTCATAAGTTGACTTATAAACCGGTGCACAAACAGGCCCTAAATTACTGGTAAGGTCTCCCCGAACATACATATAGGGGTGAAAACAAGTCGAATACCTTCGAACTATGATGTGGTAGCGTTCAGTTCATATTATCAATTACAATGGTCAAGATCGGCTTGGATTCGAACATTATCAAAAAATTGGAGCTCGTACTCGGTTCATGTACGAGTTCGTAAGCTCATTTTTAGCTCGATTATGTTTGTCAAATATACGATCTACTCGAATTGTTTCGAATCGAACTCGAATATAATACAATTCAAAAAATTATAGAATTTGACATTTATTTAATTGATTTTTAAATAATTAAAAAATAATTGGGAAATCATTATTTACATTATTTTTAACTGTTTTACAAACTACATATTCAAATATAACTACAAGATCACAAACTACGTTTATAAATAGGAAAAATTACATGCCCAGAAAAATGAGATGAAGACTTGTCATCAGAAATCATATTGGGTGTGTGCAGAATCAATACTTGTATCTATATTTATACTTGAAAAGATGATCACCAACAAATTAACTGTATTTTGTTTACAAATCCTGCCATATGATAAAGAAAATTTAGAAGTAACTAGTGTGATAATTGATTTTCTCTATCAAACATTAACATGTATATGTCCATTAACTCGTCATTAATTCTTCAATATAATAACAAAAAGTCTAAAATGAATGAGGATGAAATCTCATCCGCATACACCGAATTACTCATAAATAATATAATCGAATGTGTATTTCGAATACTCGTATTACAACCGAGATGATCGAAATCTTATTTGACCGAGTAATTTTATGGTGAAAATCGGATCGTAAAAATATTTGAACAAATATAATTACTCAAATTCGGATCGAATTTCCACGAATACGAGTCTCGGTTATATTTATTCTAACCGATCACGAATCGAGCCCGAGTTGCTCGCAGTCATTTTCAGCCATACATACATATATGATCTTGCATGGTAGGGTTGTAATTCGAGTCGAGCCGAATATTAATTCGAGCTGAACTTTTTTTCACGAGTCGAGTCGGCTAAACGAGCCTAATCTTCTGCCCGAACTCGGCTCGTTTAATTTCACGAGTCGAGCCGAGCCAGCTCGTTTAACTCAATGAGCCTATTTAAACGAGCCGGGCGAGCCGATTCGTGTAAAATTACACTTAAACGAGCCTAATTTTCTGCTAAACGAGCCCGGTCTTGTGTTCGAACTCGACTCGTTAACGAATTCGAGCCGGACGAGCTTGCGAGCTAACCGACTCGAATTACAGCTCCACATCTTGGAATCCTAGCTTCCATCAGTAATAATAGTAAAAGAAAAGAAGAAGAAGAAGAAATAAGCAGACGGTCAAGTATGAATTTATATCAATCAATTCTACCAGACTAGCTATCTCCACTTCTTTTGGAGAGCTGCATTGTAAGTACCAATTTCGATTTATAAAATGGGTAACCCTGTAACATATTTGCATATAATATAATATACCCAACAACACTCGGAAATTAGCTGTATATTTGATCAGTTAGTCCTCACATATTTTCCCTCATTCACCCAACGTGCCAGTTAGAAATCAAATTAAGATTATATCTCCTGTTCTAATTTTTAAATTATTTGTAAATTATTATATTGGTCATGTATATAATTACGATTTTATACAACCACGACTTAAAAAGTAGGTAGATAAACTCACTGAAATGCAACATTTATCAAAATTGTGTAGTATAATAGTAGTAAAGATGAGATGAGATTGACCCTGATTAGGTTTTGTTAAGTTGACCAGGCTGTCAACATAGCCTATAACGTAAGGGAAGGGATGACAACTTCGATAAAATATAATGTATTATATAATCCATAATTAAGTAATATTATAAAAAGGAGAAACAAGCAAGACGTTGAAGAATGGGCAAGTGGGAGAGCAGCAGTTTGAGCGGCGGATCGGTCCCACCTTGTTTCCTTGTCCTCGTCTTCCTCGTGGACGGCCCTCTTCTTTCGGGGCCGGCCATCCATGCTTGACTGCCTTTTCATAACATTTTATTTTTATACTAATATATACATATATGTGTTTTCTATATATATGTATGTATGTCGCCATTTAGGTTTAAAATAGTAGTCCCCCTCATTTTTTTTATATATTTTTATACTGCTTAGCATGCTTTTAAATTATTATTTTTTAAAATAAAAATTTAAATATTATATTTTTATTTAGAAAAAAAATCAAAATAATATATCGAATTATATATTTTATAAGAGTATTAAAATGCGTGCCAAGTCCCGTCTCTCAATTTAATAATTGAAAGGGACAGATGAATCATTTTGTAAAAAACTTATGCTACATATATATTAATTTTTCCTTTAACGTTAGCTAGGGTTCTTTTATAAATGCTCCTATTTCGCAATTATAAAAAGTATCTGTCAGGAAGCGTTGACTTCGTTCGAAAGAAATTTGGCGTTTTTACAACAATAGATTCCAAGAATAATTCTATATATGGTGATCCTTTATTAGGTATGAGCAGTGTTGTAAAAAGTGAGAATCAGACTTAATCGGTGAAGGCACCATTCAGGAATTAATCGGGTAATCGGGGATTAATCAGAATGATTAATCAGATCATTAATCGGAATAAATTTAATAATATTTTGTATATACAATTATAAAATTGTTTCGTTATTTCAACTAAACATATGTTATTATCATATATTTATGCAAATATGTTAAAAATGTTATATAATTGTAATAAATAAAATTTTGAAGGTTTAACTTTTCAATCAGAGATCAAAGGAAAACTTAAGAGAATTTATGATTTAGACATCTAAAATTATAATTATATGTACAAAAATAATGTTTTTTCCTATTTTTAATCAAGTTTCTACCTTTTTTTTTTTAAATTTTAACTATTTTTTACTATTTTTTAATAATTAGCCCGATTTTTGATCGATTAATCCGATATTTGACCGATTCAGCCGATTTTTGACCGTTTTTATGAAAAAACGATTAATTGACCGATTTTCGCTTAATCAGTTCGGTGACCCGCCGTCTAGCGATTAATCGGCGATTAATCAGGATTAATCGCCGACTTTTAGAACACTGGGTATGAGTAAAATCTGATGGAGACGAGCTAAATATATACTCCCTCCGTCCCACTTTAAGTGGATTATTTTTCTTTATATGTGTACGAAAAAATATTTGTAAATAATATTTTTTTAATTTTTTTATTTTATATAAAAATATAGAGTTTATTTTTTGTATAAAACAAAAAAATTAAAAAAATATTATTTATAATTATTATTTTTGAACACATTAAAATGCGTGAAAAAACAAGCGATTAACATAAAATGGGACCAAGGAAGTAGTTAATACTTCATAGAAATCTTGCTTTCTTTTTTCTTGAAATGTCACAAAAGTATTAAGACAACCCGGATACAGTAATATTATTTGATTGGAGAAAAAAATAATTATAAAAATTTTATTTTTAAATGGATTATATAGTGTTGGAATAATAATTTATTATTATTATTAAGAGGCTATTCTTGTATATAATAGATTTGTTTTTGAAACCCAAAAATCTATTTATGCATTAAAATCAAGCAACTTTAGTAAAAATTTAAACTAATTAAGTGTGTAACATAAGTAAATATGTTTATAATTATTTTTAGCTTGAATGAGAATCAATATATGTTAAATTTAATTAAAAAATATATGTCATGTAATAAATGTATCTTTTATATGAAGAATTGGAAAATAGTGTATAGTTTTTAAATTTTAAAATGGTAAAACATAAAGTTATAAATTTTATTATTTAAACCATGTACTTAAATAGATTAATCAGAACTTTTATGCATACTAGCTTTATACCCGTGCGATGCACGGGATCATTATCATTTTTCTGAAAACATATTTAATTGTTATATTAAATTCTCTTATTATTAGTTTCAGTATGAAATATTTATATATTTAACTTTTAATTTTTTGATAATATTTTATTATATAATTGTAATTTATTGATCATTTTATGTAAGTTTTCTAACTTCTATATCGAAACAACTCTTATAATTATTTCTTATTTGCAATATTTTTACAAACCTACTTGTTATGTTTATATTTTTAAATTCAAATAAAATTATCACATTTAATATTATAAATTTATCGAGAACATTTTTTATGTTTAATTTTCTTTTATCTTATCTTGGTAGTGTATATACAATATAAGTAACTTTTGTAATAGGGGGGAATCGAACCATGATTTTTTTAGTAGTAATAATTCTGAAATTACAGTTTTAGCCCTGACGACCAAACCATATTAACTCTCTTATGCTAATTATATATAGGATATAATACACACACACAAATATATATATATATATATATATATATATATATATATATATATATATATATATATAGGCTTTTGTTCAACTAGAAACTAAAATTAAAATATAAACTAAAAACTAATCTAAGCCCTTAGATTAATATAATCTAATGGCTCTCTACTGCACCACACACGGTTAAAATACACTCTCGCATACACAATTCCATCTAATTCCCTTCATTTTTAATTTCATTTTTCCCGTGAATCGGTGAACTTTTTTTGAAATCCGACTTCACTATATTTTTCTCCATCTTCCAACGATCAATATGCATACCATATGTGCTATATTACGGAGTACTAAAATTTTAGTGGTTTCTGTAATAATAAATAGTGATTTCAGCATAGATCTAGCGATTTATTTTTATATACGTATAAATTTAGTGATTTTGCACTACAAAATTTGTAATTTACGTATAGGTCTGGAGAAAAAATCACAACATTTACGCAGAAATCACTATTTATTCTTACATGAATCACCAACATTTTAGTGATTCTCGCAAGCATAAATAGTGATTTATCGTCGAAATATATCAAATATGGTATGCAAATTAATTGTTGCGAGATGAAAAAAAATACAGTGAAGTCAGATTTCAAAAAAAGATCACCAATTAACGGGAAAAATATAATTATGAATGGATGGGATTAAGTGGGGTTGTATTTAACTGTGTGTGGTGGAGTTTCTAGTTTTTAATTAGTACATGTTTATAGTTGAATAGGACCCTATATATATATATATGCCATTACTCCATGAAAAACACTCTTATATAAAGAACAATAAAGAACACCATAGAATCTTACATAAATTGCATGTTGATTCTAATGTTCTCACCAAAAAAGGTTTATTACGTATAAAAATAGAATCTAACAAAAAATTAGAATCAAATAAAACATGATTACATGTAATTTCATTGTGATAAATATATATACAAGATTCTGTACTGGATTCTATACTGGATTATATGTAATGTTTAATTTTTAAATTTAGATGAGATTCTACGTTAAATTCGATATGTTAGGCTTAATTATTGTTCAATTTTATGATTCTAATTTTAAAAAATCAATTTTTATGAAAAATAAAGTGTTTATGATGGTGTTCTTTATTGTTCTTTATATAAGATGTTCTTCCTAGAGTGCAACTCTCTCTCTCTCTCTCTCTCTCTCTCTCTCTATATATATATATATATATATAGTTGCACTCTAGAAAGAACGCTTAATATAAATAACAATAAAGAACATCAATCATAGTCGTTCAATTAAAAATAAAAAATGAACGCTCATAGGCAATAACGGGCATTAAATTAAGTCTAACAGTAATTACAAAAAAATAACAAACATGCACAAAACCCAAGGACAACATCACTATTGAAACTACACAGATGCATTATACACACATGCGAGAGATTCTAACGGAAAGCACACAGTACCAACACTCTGTTTTTGAATAATCGAAAGGAGAAAGTGAAGTTTCGTTGTTATTTTGTGATTCTGTGTTAGATTGCAAATAAATTTTGAGTTTGTGTTTGTTTAATTGTTAATATGTGTTATATGTTGTGCGAGTTGTAGATGTATGTGTGGGATGCTGTGTGAGTCTATTTTGGAGATATATATTTCTAATTATGTGTTAATTTTACTATCAGGTTATTTATGTGCATTATATGTTGTGTTTGCGTGATATTTTGTACATATTTGTGATTATATGCTTGATTCTGTTTGAGCATGATTCTGTGTAGATTTTTTTTTTTGAATTTTAAATGTTTAAAACTTATATTTGTGCGAGATTCCTTGTTAGATTCCTGTTCTGAGATTTTTTTGTAGTATGAATGATATATGTTTAATTTTGAACTTATTTTAGTTTCAATATTAGATTTTATACTAAGTTTATATTAGTTTAGATTGTATTTTTTTTATTCTATACTAAGTTTTTTTTTTCTAATTTTTTTTTTGAGGTAATTTTGAACATGAACTTAATGTTTAGATTCAGTTTTGGTTTTCTAGTTTAGATTTAGTTTAACTTTTCTAGTTTTCGCAAATTAGAATGAAGTAGTGTACTGAATTGCTAGATATGTTGTTGGTTTACCTGGTTGGTCTGATATGTGTTTCGATTTATGGTTTTATTTAAGGATTTTTATGATGTTTTTGGTTGGAGTAGTGAAATGTGTAAAATGTGGGAATGTGATTTAGTTTATTGCAGAGTTAAGCCTTAAAGTCTTAGATGCTGACAGATTCTTCTCTCAAATATTTAGTTTCTATATTAGATTCTATACTAAGTTTATATTAGTTTAGATTGTATTTTTTTGATTCTATACTACTATGTACAAGTAGTACAAGTATTAGTGCAGTATTTCTTTTTGTGGTTTCCAAGGTATGACAAGAATGCCTTTGTCCTCTGTTTTATAAATGATTATCTACTTATAAAACCAGCTACCACAGTTTTCTCCCGATAAAAGTAATGGTAGTACTTGTAAATAACCAACTTTGGTTTCTTAAGTTGTGTGCTTTCTTGATTATGGGGTTGTCATTCTAATTTCTTATGAATGATGCTTCAGGTGTGTTGACAGAGTGTTAGGTATTTGCAATATCATTACATTCCGGTAGGAGTGTTGAACTCTGATGATTGGTTCTTGAGACGATTAATGTACGTTTATGACACATTTGTTGCTTTGAAAAACTACTTCCAGATATTTTTTACTGTGTCTGGGATGCTTGGGTAGATGAGATGCTGAATATCTTCAACCTATTCCCCCTTGTGATGTCCGTGTACTTTTCATAAACTGTTCGTCTCTTAATCAATTTACATGTGATGTACTGGGTATCTTTGTTGCATCCATACTGTTCTTGGTTTTTGTGCCAAATTTTAAGGCTAGATTTTAGGATTATATATATATATATATATATATATATATATATATATATGAGTTAATTGATAGTGCTCTAACATGTTTGCTTTGGTTCTGGACACAATTCTCACCAACCCTTTGTGTGTCCTAAATCCTTTTTCTAATTTGAAAATGAGGTGTTAGCTTGCAGTTCTTTCCAACCCAAATTGTGTACTACAGGGAGTTCTGATGTAATAAACTGAGGGGTGGCTATTTATTTGGTGGAAATATGTGCCAAAGATAGAATAAAGAAGCGTAGCTCCCCTGACTAATTTTGAATGTGCTCATATTAAGTCATAAGAAATAGTTTTTACAAGTTAACACCAATAGTAATAGTTAACAGAAATTTTAGTTGTGTATATGTATTTGTGTTTGTACATATGTGACGCCCTCCCAATCTGGGGTCATGATCGGGGAGTCACTACAAACTCTATACAATAAACCCGTAAACAATATAATATAAACAGGCAGACTCGACCCCAACTCTACCCTGGATCTCAACAGTTAATGGTGTGAAACAAGCATCCACTATCTAATTCATTAATACATAAACATAAGTCTCAAAAGTTATTACAACCATGTCTTAAAAGTTCTATGTTCTCTATTACAAAACACCTTCTAGGTGTGGTCATCACCTACCTGAGCTGGCATCCCAAAAACAACCCTATAGGAAGACTTCCTAGCTGTTTGAAAAGTGCGTACCATCTTCTCGTTTAACTGTGGGTTAGAATAAGGAAAAAGAATGAGCCAAATGCCCAGCAAGTAATAATATGACCAAATAGTTATCCATTGTGAAACAGTTCCAATATCAATATGTATGACATGGGTATAGCAGGGTCCATATCAAGGGAATATCAGAATAATGAAAGGAATATACAATTTCAAAACAGTTTCTAGTATCAATATATATGACATGGGTATAGCAAAATCCGTATCAAAGGATTATCAGAACAATGACATAAATATGCAATTTCAAAGGGTAAACCAATTTCATTATCAAGATATCTGTTTTCAAGAAAACCAATAAATAATTTGGAGATTTTTCACAACGCACCGGACAATACGGGTGATCAGCCACGTAAAGTCCCCATACCGGACACACAGTCCCTCTGGTCATTGTATTGGGTCCCAATAGGCACACATTGGCCTTTTAGACTAGTCCATCTCTAGTCCATATAATTAAAAAGTGCTGGACCGGCGTCACTCGGCCTCTTACGCCTCCAAACTTAGAAATCCGTGGAAATCATAATTCGGAATTCAAATGATTATAAATTTTGAAACTTCCTTTCTTTTAAAACCTTTCTTATGAAAGAAATACTTTGTAAATCATTGGATGTGTGTTTGTATAGTACTCAAGTGAAGGTTCATGTATTCTCAATTTCAAGTAAGTATGAGATTCATAGGTACAAGTTCAAATCTAATGCAATAGAATCTCAGGTTAAAATGTAAGTATAATCAAAGGTTAAGGATAAGGTCTGAGAAAAGTTCAAGCAAGATATGGTTCACAAGACATTGTGTTGTATCTATAATGTTTGTATAAAAGAGTCTTTAGGGAATTGAATAAGTTCAATCTGATCAATCTGAATTCTATTAATGGGAAAACAAGAAGTAAATGTCATAGGTATGTTTTGGAAGTGTATTAAAATAAGGGTTCAGCTACATTCATTGTTAGGTATAAAAGGAATGCAAAATCAGGTGATCAACTTCAGGTTATAGAATCATAGGTTATTGAACTGTAATACATTGACAAAATCAGGGTATAAAGGTTCAAGGAAAGAAAACTAAACAAAGTAAGGTGTACAGAACAACAAGGTATATGAACAAAGATAAGGGTTACCAATGAACAATATGTGTTTTCAGAATTAAAAGTATATCAAAGCATGATAGCAATTCATATATGCCAAAATGAAAGAATGGAATCGAATTACGAAAGCAAGTTAGTATTACTTGCCTTAAGTAGCAGAAATGGCCAATGGGTAATGAGAAATCACTGGTTCTCCAACTTAGTCTTTCCTTTATCTCTAAGTTCCACTTCCTTGGGCTCTACAAAAGAATATATTCTATCTTAGTATGCTCTCTCTAAAATGCTAATCCTTTATTCTAAACTACCCAACGCATCCTAAGCGCGTATATACATAATAGTTACACCACATAACAATTACAACCATGTAATAGGCAACAACCATATAGACGCACATCGCCATTTAAGTACACATAACATACTCCTTACATATATATATATATATATATATATATATATATATATATAATAATCTATCTTTCAAATTATACCACACTTGGCATTCCTTAAATCAATTTGATCATGCTAACCATATCCTTAACACTTTTACAACAATGTTTTCATCTCACAAAGCAGAAAATCTGCTGCGCATACTTTACGAAAACATTTTTCATAAATCCAAAAGTAGTCAAACAAATACCAAATTTGACAGGCTACTTCCTGATTACTAATCCCACTTAGCATAAAAGTTTCAACTTCAGAACAACTTGTTTAGATTAAAAACGAACTATTTAAAGTAGGCACTGAAGCACAGAAAATTCCTGCTGCACAACTTTACTAAAACATTTTTCATAAATCCAAAACTAATCCAATAAATACCATATTTGACAGGATACTTCCTGAATACAGATCCAAATCAGCATAAAAATTCCAACTTCAAAACATTTTATTTATACTAAAAACGAACAGATTAAAGTACGTACTGAAGCACAGAAAAATCCCTGCTGCGCAACTTTTAGTAAAACAAACATAACTTTTTATTCGTTAACTCTATCGATACAAGGTTTGCGCGTGCACAAACTAGACTCTAATTAGAACAGTGACATCCTAGACTCTCTGTCTAAAAAAGGCAGCAACCATTCGCAAATAATCAAAACAGAACAGGCAGTTTCTGACATCTCAACATGATGTTTATCTATACAAAACCAATCCACAAACATAATCTCTACTACAACCAATCATCCAATATCAAAACTAAAACTCCTCC
This sequence comes from Heracleum sosnowskyi, assembly GCA_030848705.1. Lineage (NCBI taxonomy): Eukaryota > Viridiplantae > Streptophyta > Magnoliopsida > Apiales > Apiaceae > Heracleum > Heracleum sosnowskyi. Next base: position 94,888,715 of record CM061241.1, read on the forward strand.
TTAGCTGAAAAGGTTTTACAAATTGAACTCATGTCCTCAAGAAATTACTAAATATCTATACATGCAATTACCAAATACCACAATTAACTAATCAACAATCCATATACTTTGAATTTCACAAAAATCTCCAAATCAAAACCTTCAACATATAAAATCCAATATCAAACATATATAATCCGAACTTTCTAAACTTAACACAGATAATTCAACATGCAATCACCGTAAACTTGAGATTAACAATAAATCATCAACACCAACAAGTTTCAAACTAATTTTACAAAAGGGAAAAATCGAAAATACACACATGCATTTCGATTTTTCAACATGCAACCCATAACTCAACTAAATACTATTATTAATACAATAATCGGACTCAAAAGCATCATCATCGTCCCCGTCGGCTCGCCGGAGCTCATTGCCGACGGCGGCATGATTTGGAGGTGCCTGGAAAATCGGGTTTCCTTCACAAATCTCACCGATAAGCAATTTAAACAACCCAATAATCACAGAATCATCATCAAGCAAGGATTTCGGGATTTAATCAAGATCAAATCGCCAAAACCCCTTTGCATGCAAACTGATACACACATGAATACACACGACCATACACTCACACATACACGATTATATATATATATATACAATAATCGATTTTGTGGAAAGAAAAGAAGAGAGGGATGAAGATCTCACATAAAATAAAAATGGCCGAGAGAGAGAACAGCAGAGAGAGAGTCGAGAGAGAGAGAATGGAGAAGAGAGAGTTGAACGGTGAGTAACAAAAAGGGGCAAACTGATTGTAGAGGGTTTTATAAGCCCAGGGGCAAAATAGTAATTTAACAATTAAAAATCTGATTTTTAGTAAAAGAAAACCAATATAATGCTTTTCTAAAATTCGAAATAAAATGAAGATAATATCTAAAAATCAAAATTTTATTTTTAAAACAGAGAATACGAATTTACAAGCTCACTCATAGTTTTTAAAATATTTTTATGATCAAAATTGAATTAAATATGAATTTTCAAAGTTTTGATCACATAAATGACATTTAACTCATAAAATCAGTTTTAAATCCTTAAGGCCAAAAATAAATTCCTCCACTAATTTTAGAAAATAATATAATATAAAATAAAGGTTTTGAAAAAGATTTCACAATAAAAAGAGTCTCCGATGATTTTATAAAATTCCCGGAAGGTCAAAAGGAACTAATTTTTAATAAAAAATTCATTTAAAATGCAATTAAAAGCATACACATATATTTTAATCCATACCATTCACCAAGTAAACATCTAATTATCACATTTTCAAATATCCACCTTTCACACAATATTCACATATCATAGATCTCAAATATTATTAAATATTAATACTATACAAGCGTTTTTCCGAGTCGTTATAACATATATTTCATTTAGATTCACTTCTTCGTATATTCACAAATTTGTTATTTATGGATTTAATAATTGATTCCGTGTTTGATTCTTCAATATATGTAATTTAGCTTAATTAAAATATTTTATAATTTTAGGAAACCAATATAGGATTCTGTCTTTGATTCTACGTTTGGTCATGTCCTTGATTCTTAAATATATATTTAAACTATGTTGTTGCGTATGTATTGTTGTTTATGTATAGTTGTATTCGTGTATATATTAGATTCTACATTATATTGATTTTGATTATACAAATGTATATTTTTGTTTTAGAGTAGTACTAGATTTAGTTTCACTGTACTTGTGTCTATCGTTGATTATATATGAAATTTTATTTTTATGCTTAAGTGTTCGCTAAATAAATCAAGCCTAAATTCTATTATTCTTATAATATATAAGATTTTGTGATAGATTCCGTTTAGTTCTTGTTAGTTTTAAACACTGGATAAGATTTTATGCTTAATTCTGCTTCTGTGACCAAGTGTTGGTTGTTTAAGTTTTGATAATTTTCAAAGACATATGAGATTCTATTCAAAATTCAAGTTTTGTGCCTAACTTAATTATTACTTGTAAGAGCCCAAATCGTTAACTTTAGAATTTAGTTGAGATTTCATAATATTTTTTGTATGTCTAGGTGTTATATGTGTAAACCCTACTTTTAGTTGTCGAATCTATATGAGATTATAATATTTTTTAAATTTTGATATTTCGATTGAGAGAATAAATTATCGATCCATTTTGTATATGTTTGAATATGTTTTTCTTAGAATCTATTATGATAACTTTCTAGTTGTAGTTTTTCATTAGATTTATTCTGAATAATAAAAACACTACTCTCAGTAATATGCTAGGTGTTCGTCATGATACATTAGACTTATACTAGGTTCGATTATAGATTCAGAGTAATGATAATTGGTGTTCCTTATTCCTAATGTTAAGATCCCAACACGGCTTAATGGACTAGGAAGCTATTTGGTATTGTTTCTAGTTTATACAATATGTCCAAGCTAACAAGATGCACTTGATGAAATGTACAGTATCCTTAATCACAATCAAGGAAATTCGAAGCCTTGGTATCTCTCTTGTACTTGATATTCACAAGCGCAAGGACTTGAAACAACAAATAGAACCTCTATATGAGTTTGAGGATTGCCTGTGAGTTATTTTCAGTATTCAGGAAAACGTGAAAATGGCTTGGAGACTAGATGTAAATTTTAGGTATTGAGTTTTTAGAATTTTGTACTCAATCTACAAAATTTAGCACTCAATCTACTAAACATGTTTTGTAGTTGTACATGTACAACAATTTTATAGTGAGTTGTACTCAATTTTGGTAATAAAAGGCAACATTTCTTTCGTTAATTTTTTTATGGCTTTATAGTCGTATGTCTTCTTATGTGCAAATAAATTGCTACTTTTGTATTTGCATTATTCTAAAGACTAAATTGCTATTCTATAGAGGATTAAGTCTTAAATTCTTTCAAGTAAATTGTATAATAATATAGAGATGTGCGATAAAACGTAAAAAAATTGATCATTGTTGTTGTAGGTAGAGATGTCCAATAAAATCTCAAGAAATTAATCCACAAGTTGAAAAACCTAGCGACATACTGATATTTTTTCTCAAAAATAAGTTCGATTAATCAATAATCATGATTAAAAGATTCTAAAATTAATTCTTTAAATCAATTTACACCAACGTATGTGTACAAAGAATTCAAACATATACGTCACAAACTGATGATCAGTTGTCAAATTTCAAAATTGTGCTTTAACAAATTTACAAAGACTATTCCAACATAAATCTAATTGTGTCCTTGGCTGCAAGTTCTTGACAACACTAGAAATGTTGATTTTAAGCAATAAAAAAATTAGTGGACCATTAGCCTTGTCCATTGTTATCCTGTCAAAAGTTGCACAATGTTGACTTTAGCTCTTATATGCTCTCTGGAAGCCTTCCATAAAATTTATATCCACAAGCTAATTTGAGGTACAGAGACTTGTGGATAATTCCATAAGTGAAAAAGTTGAATTGTCCATGTATTTGAACATGAAGACGATTGGTTTCAGCGTGAATTATCTCATTGAATTAATATCGACATCATTTCGGAAACTTCAAAGCTCGAAAAGAATTTTGGGTTAGTTTAAATTTGTCATATTTAAAATCAGAATCTACATCAGAATCACAACGTAACATAACACAAAAATTAGAAAGAACAAAAACAATCAAAATACTTTGTTGCTATTACACAAAAATGAGATTAAAATAAGCAGAATAAGATCACATAAATACTTATATACACAACATGGAACACATTTGAATTTCTTAATCAAAATGCTAAAAATTTTTTATATAAAATATCTAGTTCTATAGCATACAATTTAGGGACTTACATACATATAATCTAACTCAGAGTCGGTACTATATAGAAATAGGGTAACAAATATGACAAACAAAAAACAGACCTATCCTAAAATGCCAAATCACTTTTTGCCAATTTATTCAACCATTCAAATGAAACTTAGAATTCTAGCATTCATCGACACATGACACCAATTTCATACTCAAATTAGCTTCTCCACAACCTACTATGATGATCAAAAAATTCAAAACCTTTTCAGGAGAACAATGCTCAAATAAAGCAACTAAATCAATCACAAAAAAATTGCCAGTACTTGATGTCAAAATTAAATACACAACTTCCCACAACTAAAATTCAGTTACATATATCAACTTACATACCATGAAATTATAAACTAGTAATTTTTTTTTAATATAAACAAAACTCAAATTAAAAGACTAATCATAACTATAAAAGATTAAAATACGTTCTCTAGAGAATAGAATAAAATATGAAAACAAAACTCTAACACTCCAAAAAATTGCTGAAGAAAATAGAATCTCACAAAGAAGTAAAACTGTAAAATTTTAGAAAATGTACAAAATAGAGAGAGTAGAATCCAACCTAGAACCAAAATTGTAAATCAGATAGAGCATAATCTAACGTAGAATCAAAATTCAAAGAATGTTCGGAACAGTGAAAGTGAAATCTAACATAAAATCAAAACTCTAAAACTTCAAGAAATGCTCAAACAAAACATATAGCTACTAGTATATGATAAGTCTATGTTCCTCCCCCTTGCCTTCGCCTTCGGCTGTGACCGGATGTGGGGTTCGATTATATCGGGATAGGTGTGGGACCCTCGGGCGGGGGCGTGGAGATCAGTGTCACTTCTTTAGAGAGAGATAGAGAGAGCTAGAGAGAAGGTAGAGCTTATTATCTTAAGAATTCTGTGTGTCTGCTCATTGTTGCCTTTGACGGGGTATTTATAGGTAGGGGGACGGTATGTGACGAGCACGTGGACATCGGGAACTGTGCCCGGTTATTGGGAACTGTACGCGGGGGGGGGGGGGGGGGGGGCATATGATGGGCACCTGGACATCGGGAACTGTGCCCGACCCTCTCTTGGTTTGGGCGTGTTGGGCTTTTAGTGGTGCCTATTTTGGTGCTCGGTCGGGGGTGGGCCGGGGGTGTCTTTCCTGCTGGTTTGGGCCCGCCCAAATGGGCTCTTGCTGTCTGTTTGAGCTGGGCCGATTAGGTCCCTCCTATCATTTGCCGCCACTCCCTCATGCAAGCCTTGGTTGGATGGGGGAGTAGACGGTGTGATAAGGGTTATAGTTTGCCTTGGTTTGTTTTCTTGATTGAGTGTGGCTGGTTGTGAAGGGTAATGGGTAGTAGTTGACGAGTGTGAACGTTGAAATGGTGCCCCCCTCTGGTAGTCTGGTATGGCCGACTACGAGAAGTAAGGTCTAGGGGTTGACGAGGGTCAACATTGAAATGGTGCCCCCCTCTTATAGTCGGGTATGACCGACTATGAGAAGTAAGGTCTAGGGGTTTGACGAGGGTCAAAGTTGAAATGGTGCCCCCCTTTGGTAGTCGGGTATGACCGACTAAGAGAAGTAAGGTGTAGGTGTTGACGAGGGTCAACATTGAAATGGTGCCCCCCTCTTGTAGTCGGGTATGGCCGACTACGAGAAGTAAGGTCTAGGGGTTTGACGAGGGTCAAAGTTGAAATGGTGCCCCGATCTGGTAGTCGGGTATGGCCGACTACGAGAAGTAAGGTGGGGGTTGTGCTTGAAAAGGCATGCTTATCGGGATTTGAGAAAGATAACGGATAAGGGGAGGATGGACGTGCGCCGCAATATGGGGGAATGTGCATTGATGTCTCTCAAATGATGTCATCAATGCATGTGGGGGAGTTACATGGGATTCTAGGCGAGGGGTGCGAGTGAGGGGTAGTGGTAGGGGAAACGTTTCTCACGCACGCGCGGACTTGTCCAGTAAGAGCGTGCCACGTGGTGGAGGAAGTTATAGAAGTTTTTTGTTTTGTCTATATAAAGGCTAGGGCCTTTAAAATCTTTCCTTTTTATTGTGCTTTATACATTCTGCGAAGAGGCAAAAATTGGAAGTGGAGATAGAGAGAGATAAAGAACTTCTGGCGAGTTCACGTCCCCTGAGTCCGCTACCATTTCATCGTTCTTCTTTTTTAAGGTGTGTTGGCCACTCCTTCTTGCTGTGAATTATGCCTTTGTAGAATGCATGTCTGTAGTTTTTTGTTTTTTATTTTTGTAACTTGTAGATTCTTTAACATGCGTGTATGTCTTGGTTGAATGTTATGGGTTTATAGGTTCCTGGGTTCTTGGGTTTATAGATCTTGGTAGATTATATGTTGAGTGTTTCTGAGATATTTCTTCTTTTTAGGTTTCTCGGGTACGGAGTGCAGTGAGGATGGCTAGGACACCTAAGGTTAGGAGACCGAGTACAGCGGCCGATGTTGCTAGGGAGTTGCTAGGGTGCAAGCAGGCGAGGTTCCGTACGGGTCGATAATGTCTGAAGGGGAGAGCCGAACGGCCGCTGGTAGTACAGCTGAGCTATTCGGGGGGTCGGACGACATGATATCCGAGAGGGATAACCCACTGGAGGCCGGTGTGGGCGGGGAGGCAGCTGTAGGTAGGCCAAGTACGGTGTCAGTAGTCGAGGGGGAAGGGGATAGCAGCGGTGCCGCGATTCCGACAACGGTGCCCGTGCGCAACGTTGTTGAAGTTGCCATAGGGGCTGAGCCGGGTGGGGGTGACTTGGTTGGTCTATAAATGCGTGGGCGTCCAATGTACGAGGGCGAGACGCAGCCGCTGCACGGCGGGAGGGATGGTTGGAGGTACACGTCTCGGATGTTCTATCCGGTGCCGAGGGATTTTATGGCATTGCGGGATCAGTATTTTCGTACTTATGAGAGGGAGCTGGTGGAGTCTGGGGACCGGGCTGTGCAGTACGACTGAAAGCGGCTGGATGAGGCCTTCATGAGTATGACTTATGTGAATCTGCAAAGTCTATACGTCCATGATCATCGGGATTATGTGAAGTGGGCATTTGATATCCCTGATGAGTATGAGTGGCTATATGCCGAAATGTGGGAGAGGCCGTACCACAGTCCTGAGGATGGATGGGTGGCCGTGCCCGTGAGGCTTTTCCGTATTGGTTTTAGGTTACCTCTTCACCGTTTTGTCCGGACATTGTTTGTGGATCACTTCAAGTGTGGGTTCGGTTAGTTTACTCCGAATAGTATAAGGTGTATTGCATACTTCATAGCTCGTTGTGCTGAGTTCGGTTGGGAGCCGACCACGAGATTTTTCTTCACAATTTTCAGGGTTCAGGCTACGTCCAATAGGCCTTTGTATGACCTGCACTGGAGGTCTACTGCCAAGTTCGGGAGGAAATGGTTCCGTACACTATCGTCCAACAGGACATGGCACCTGGAGTATATATTCATCCGTGGAGGAGATTTGGCGTGGATCCCCGGTTGGGCCGCAGAGGTGGACGTTCCCTTGGAGCCCTTTGGGGTGTCTGTGGATGACCTTGAAAAGATAAGGGCGTTCACCGATTATCCGCCAACCGAGCTGTGGGGTTTGGAGCTTGTCCAAGATAGGGCTTTCCTGGTTATGTATAACGGTATGGGGTTCTAGTTTTTTTTTATTAAGTTAATCGTTGATTGTCTCACTGACTCTGTAGGATATGTACCTTGGGGTTTTTTTGTTTATATTGTTTTGTAGAGTTGCTATTATGCCTGTGTTTTAACTCTTCTTTTTTGTCACAGTTCTTCATCGAGCTCTTACCTATCCTGCCATGTTGGACAAAAAGAAAATGATGCTGACTTTCAAGGATAAAGCCGTTTTGGGCGAAAAGGGAGGTGTGACCTCGAAAAGGAAGCCTGGTGATAGTGTCGAGTTGCTCACTGGTTCCCGGGCCAGTGACTCCACGACGGGTACCGTGTCGAAGAAGCCGAAAAGGACTCTGGATCCTTACCTATAGGTGGCTCTGGACCGGACCGGGCCCGTTGACGCTCCGCCACTCGAAGTCTTGCTGAGTTCGGACGAGGGGAATAACCCCCCTCAGGGGGGTCCGAAGGGAAAATGGGTCGTGGCAGAGGATGTGTACGAGGAGGAGGTGTGGCTTGGTGTGAAGTCAGTTGCTGGTGGTTTTTGGGAGCCGATCAGGAAACTCACCCGGCCCCAAGGGAAGCTTGGTTGGTCCATGCTAGATATGCGCACCTATGAAGGGTGGTTGAAGGGGAGTAACCCCTATCCCTTTGACACTCTGAAGGCTTTCCAGATTCCTACCGACATGGAGTATTACCGGGGTCTGGAGGACAAAGAGTTTGACCGCACTCTGCGGGGAAAAGCTGGCAGGGTAACTCCTTTGGCCGTACTTCTTACAACCTTTGCGTGGGTTTATTTACTTCTTCTGATTTTGAATTTAATTTCTGGTGTCGCAGTTCTTGTCAGTTTTTGCTGCCAACTCCGAGCGGTTTCAGACTATGGAGGCCACTGTGGAATCCGAGAAGAGGAAGGCTAACAAGGCTATGGTGGATCAAAAAGCCGTCGAGGCTCAGCTGAAGCTTGTTGTTGACCAGGGAAAGATCTGGGAGAAGAAGTCTGGGGAGCTGAACATTGAGCTTGGGAAACGGAACGTGGAGATGGTGAATTTGAACGTGGTGCTTGGGAACTTGAGGGCCGAGAAGGCGGTGTGGGTGGCGGAGAAGGCCGAGCAAGAGAAGTTGAAGAGGGAGAATGAAGAGCTGAGGAGCAGGCCATCTGGTTCGGGCGGTGATTATGTCGGGGCTGTGAAGCGGTTTTTAAAGACGCAGTCCGTCTCAGACTTGCTGAACCAGAAGGCGGCTCCATTTTATGAGATGAGTTTCACTGATTTTGGCAAGTTTATTAGTGTTAGGACCGCATACGACCCGGAAATTCATAACTATGGGGAGTATGTGCGCGCTGAGATGGAGAAGATGGATGTCGCGGATGGAGAGGAGGCTAGAGCCGAGGCCAAAGCTGGACCGAGCGCACCTCCCGAGGATGAGATTCCTTTGGCGGAGCTGTTGTCCGAGGAGGAGGGCGACGAATAGGCTCCCCGGCTGCCTAATGATTGTAATAAGTAGTTTTTAGGATTTCCCTGTAATTCCTTTTTATTGTTGGAGTTACTGTGCTCGGCTATCTACCTTGAGCTGACCTCTATTTCTGTTTTTCGTAATGTACTCGTACCTTTACTTTTTAATGGAACAAAGTGCCTTTGTTTTTTGCTCCCTTCTTTTTTATGCATGTTAATTTGTATTTTTAGGACCTCCGAGCTTGAATTGTATTGACTGAATGAGTTTGAACATGGAGGTTGGTTTTTGTTGGAGCGAGTTGAGTTCGAGAAATATATATAAAGATAAAGGCCTTGGAGGCTTTTCATTAATTACATAGTGGCTGGGTTAAGGATTTTGGTCCCCGGGTCGATTCTTATAACGTGAAATGACGTTAGGGTTACATAGGTTAAAGACTTGTCAAAAGATCTAGTGGTAAAACTGTCGAAGCCGAAGACCTTTCCAGGCGTTGGGTATCGCGTCACCGTCCATCGTGGAGAGTGAGTAGGTTCCGGGACGGATGACCTTGGCGATCTTGTAGGGACCCTCCCAGTTAGGACTTAGCTTGCCTTGATGGCTGGGGTCGAACACCTCGGTTGCTCTTAAGACGAGGTCTCTAGCCTCGTACTAACGGGGCCTAATTTTCTTCTCGAAGTAGACTACGGTTTTTTGCTTATAATTGGCCATTCTGATGACGGCCTGGTCTCGACATTCGTCCAAAATGTCAAGATTGGTCCGGATACCCTCTTCGTTTGTTAGTTCGTTGTAGCGCACCAGCCGGAAAGATGGCAACCCTATTTTGACTGGTATAACTGCCTCTGTGCCATAGCATAATTTGAAGTGCGTTTCACTGGTCGTGGTCCTAGGGGTCGTGCGGTAGGACCACAACACTTTGGGAAGCTCTTCGGCCCATTTCCCCTTGGCGTCCAGGAGTCTTTTCTCCATCCCTCATAGGAGACTTCTATTGGTGACCTCGACCTTTCCATTGGTTTGTGGATGGGCAACGGTCGAGCGTTGATGGGTGATATTGAAGCTTTGTAAGAAGTCCGAAAAGCTGGTGCTGGTGAATTGTGTCCCATTGTTCGAGCTCAAGGTGACAGGGATTCCGAATCGGAGGATGGCGTTGTCGTGGAGGAATTTCTTGCAGTCTTTGTCGGTGATGTGTGCCAAGGGTTTTGCCTCGACCCATTTGGTCATGTAGTCGACGACGACTACTATGTATTTGAGCCGTCCCGGGGCGGTCGAGAATGGCCCCATGATGTCGATTCCCCAGGCCGCGAACGGTACCGGGGATAGGATCGAAGATGGTGGGACCGGGGCCTGCTTGGGCACATTGTTGTAGAACTGGCATTGTTTGCATTTACGGGTGAAGTCAATAGAGTCCTTGAACAAGGTCGGCCAAAAGTATCCCATCCGAAGAATTTTGTGGGCTAGGGACTTGCCGCCCATGTGGTCCCTACACATTCCTTCGTGTACTTCGGCCATGGTGTATTTGGCCTCTGCCGGGTTTAAGCATTTGAGCAGGGGATCATGGAAGCCCTTGCGATATAATGCGCCGTCGATGAGGGAATATCGCGAGGCCTTGGCTTTGAGGGATTTAGCTTCTTTTGAGTGAGCCAGTAGAGTCCCGGCTTTTATGTAGGCTATATAGGGGGTTTGCCAGCCGGGGTCGGTCGAGACCTCCATGATGTTCGATTGAGGGCTGATGCTGGGCTTCTCGATGTGTTCGAGGTAGACAGCCCCTTCCAATTTCTCGAGGTCGGAGGTGGCCAATTTTGAAAGAGCGTCGGCGACGAGGTTATTCTCGCGGTCTACCTGTTTAAGGGTAAAACTTTTAAATCCGAGCATCTCCTATCGTGCTCGTCGTTGGTACTGCAACATGGTCGGGTCTTTGGCCGAGTATTCTCCCCGGACTTGATGAACGACTAGCTGGGAATCGCTGTGTACGAGAAGGTTATCTACTTTTAGGTGGTGAGCTAGTCGAAGGCCGGCCAGCAGAGCCTCATACTCGGATTGGTTGTTGGTGGATTTGAACTTAATTATGAGGGCCTTCCTAATTTGGAATCCGTCGGGTGATGTGAGGATGACTCCCGCCCCGCTTCGATCATTAGTTTCCGACCCGTCCACGCAAAGCTCCCAGCCATGGGGATCGAGTGTTCCTGGAGATTGATTATCGGTCGTGGGGCTATCTTCCGGGAAGGTGCACTCCATGATGAAGTCGGCTAGGGCTTGTGCCTTAATGGAGGTCCGGGGGACGAACTCTAGCTGGAATTGGCTGAGCTCCATCGCCTAGTTCACAATTCGCCCGGAGAGGTCGGGGTTGTGCAGGATCTTTTTAAGCGGCTGGTTGGTTATGACCCTGATTTCTCAGCCTTGAAAATAAGGCTTTAGCTTTCGGCTGGCCATGACAAAGGCATAAGCGAACTTTTCTAAGTCAGGGTACCGAGTTTCGGCGTCCTTTAGAACTTGAATGACATAGTACACGGGTTTTTGAAGTCCTGACTCCTCTCGAACGAGTGCGGCGCTGACTTCCTTGGGTCCGACTAAGAGGTAGAAGGACATGGGCTCTTCTGGGAGGGCTTTGGATAGCACCGGGGCTGACACCAGGTAGTGTTTAAGAGACTCAAAGGCGGACTGACAATCCGAGGTCCCAGTAAAGGTCTTGGAAGTTTTGGCGCCTTTCAGAGTATCGAAGAAAGGTATGCAACGCTCGGCCAGCTTGGAGATGAATCGCCGGAGGGCTACCAAACGTCCGGTGAGGCGCTGGATGTCACTCTGGCTATGAGGCGGCCTCATGTCGAGGACGACCTGGATTTTATCAGGATTGCCTTCGATTCCCCGGTGACTGATAAGGAACCCCAGGAATTTCCCGGCCCCGAGGCCGAAAGTGCATTTGGCCGGGTTCAGCTTCATGCCACTCTGCCATAAGTTATCGAAGCATTCCTTGAGGTCGGTCAAGTGAGTTTCCGCCAATAGGAACTTTACGATCATGTCGTCGACGTAGACCTCCATGTTCCTTCCCAGCTGGGATTTAAATATTTTGTTCATCACTCATTGATAAGTGGCACCGACGTTAATCAGCCCAAAGGGCATAAATCTATAGGCATACACCACCCTGTGAGTGATGAAAGACGTCTTGGGCTGGTCTTCGGGGGCCATGGGGACTTGATTGTATCCGGAGAAAGCGTTCATGAAGTTGAGCATGACGTGGCCGGAGGTGGCGTCTATCAACTGCTCAATGGTAGGCAGGGGGTACGAATCTTTAGGACATGCTCTATTGAGATCAGTGTAGTCGACGCACATGCACCACTTTCCATTCATCTTCTTGACCCGGACTACGTTGGCCAGCCACTCGGGGTACTGGATTTCGTTGATGATGTCGGTCGTAAGCAGGTTTTCAACCTCGATATCGACCGCTTGTTGCCGCTCGGGGGCAAAGTTTCTCCTCTTTTGTTTGACCGGGGCGCATCTAGGGTCCACGTTGAGACGGTGCATGGCAACCGACTCTGGAAGTCCGGGCATGTCGGTTGCGCTCCATGCGAAGACATCCACATATTCCCGGAGCAGATGGATGAGGTCGCTCCGTAGTTCCGGACTCAGGCCGGTCCCAATATTCACGGTTCGGTCGATGTTCCCTTGCATTATTGCGACTTGCTCGGTTAGTTCTGCAGGGGACGGCCGCAAAGAGTCTGGGGTAAAGTCGGACCCCGTAGATGGATCAGGGCTGTCCCTGCCATGGAGCTCGGGATTTAAGGTTAAGACCTGCCCAGAAGTTCGTCGTTGGTGCTGGGCCATCATACGGGCCTTGTGTACTTCAGCCTTAGCGGCTTTCTTTGAAGATCGAGTGGCCCATGGCTACTGTTGCCCCATGGCATGTCTTGGCGTCCTCGTGCTCGGCTTTCAGCTCCCCTACCCCTCTGGGGGTGGGGAATTTTACTTTCAGGTGAGGAGTTGATGTGACTGCGTGGAGCTTGGTGAGGGAAGGTCGGCCAAAGATGGCGTTGTAGGAAGATGGAATGTCGATTACGTAGAACTTGACCATGTGATGCACTTTCTGGGGCTCGATTTCGAAAGTTACGAGGAGGTTGATCGTCGCGCTGATTGGTACGACGTTGTGTCCAAAGCCATAAAGCGCGCTCTCTAAAGAGGGCTCCGGCCTGATTGTTCCCAGTTGCATCCTGTGCATGGAATGGGCGAAGAGTATGTCGACCGAGGATCCATTGTCCACTAGCGTCTTCCGGACGTCGTGATCGGCGATATCGACGGTGATGACGAGACCTTGATTGTGGTTGGGGTCAATGCCCTCATAGTCGGCATCGCTGAAGGTAATGACATTGTTCTCAACTGGACTAGGCCCCAATAGAAGGATCTGAGGGGATGTGGTGCATAATGGCGGGGATTTGCTTCCGCCTACCAGCATATTGATGACGACTTTGGGTTTTCCGGACGGTTCAGCTATCTTCGAGGCGGGGGGAAGATATTGCGTTAGGTGCCCCTATCGGGCCAACCTTTCCAAATAGAATTTGAGGGAGAAACATTCCTCCGTCGTGTGGCTGCACTCATTGTGGTAGTTACATTGTTTTGCCTGATTCCGGGTTATGGAGTGTGCCAGGGGCCGGGATTTTTCAAAGAAGGGTTTTCCCTTGATGTCACTCAGATTGGCGAAATTCCCTTTTGTGAAGTGGGTCTACTCCGGTAGGGGCCTTGATGGACGGGATATATCCGAATACTGGGATCGACTTCCCTTATTGGTAGGTACGGCCGCCGAACTGGGGGCCGTCGAGGTGGGGGCCTGGATGAAGTGGCTGTGCTGGGATGATGTCGAGCTAGGAATTTGGTGGAATTTTTTGTTCTTGTCCTTGTGGGGGTTCTGGCTTCGAGGGTGGCCCTGCTCTTCATCCTCGTCCCCTGCGCGGTTTAGCCTAATGGCTCTGAGAGCGTTGTCGGCTGTGATGTAATCGGAAGCCATGGCATAGACTTTAGCCAGGTACCGCGGCTTTTTGCGGATGAGCTCGAGGACGTAGTCCTTGTAAACATAGCTGTTTAGGTTTCTTCGGAAGGCGCTTATCGCCTCATGCTCGTCTACGAAACTAACCTTGTTGACTCCCTCCTTGAACCTTTCGAGGAAGTCGTCGAGGCTTTCGTTCCTTTTTTGAATTATCGCTTCAAGGGACACGATATGTATGTCGTGGGAGCGGTTGGCCCTGAACCTTTTGAGGAATGCCAATCAGAACTCGGACCAAGTGCTTATGCTTCGGGCCGGTAGCAGAGAGAACCACTTTTGGGCGTGCCCTTCCATGGTGGAGGCGAACAATCAGCACTTGGTCAGATCATTGTAGTCATGATCGCCCGGGTTCCGATCGCCACTGTAAAACTGGAGTTGTGGATGCTTGACCTTGGAGTCTTGCTTCTGAGCCTCTAGTTTTTCTGTAAAGGGGGATTCCCTAGGGTCACATTCCTCATCCTCGTTGACCTTCATTTGCAGTTGGTCTATCTGTTTTTGTAATTTGGAATCGGATCCTCGCCGGCGGCTCGATGAGGTAAGCCGATGATCCATTCGGGGGCTATCGGGAATGCTGATGTGGGATTTGTGGACGTTAGGTGATGTGAGGTCTCGGTCCCGCCTAGTTCTCTTTTCGGGTTGTTAGGCTCAAGGCATGTCTGAATACCACTATTAACAAGCCTACACCTTGGGACTGTGTCACTCTACATGACCTAGTGAAGTTTATCACTGGGATATAGTATAAGTCTCTATTGTACTTGTATTGTAATCATGTACTTAGTTTTATTATGTATGCTCAATTCTATGATGAGCTTAGTGAATCTCTAGCAACTAGAATGTATATAGGCCATGAAATAATCATCCTGGAAGAAGTTCAATTTGTTCATGCAGCAGGACAAGAGTGAATAAGGCCATGAAGAAATAAGTTGCAGAAATTTGTCTAAGTCCCTAGATCGTGAAGTCAGAATGAACTATGTCGTGAAGTCCTCAAAAGGCCATGTCGTGAAATGTTGAGATCGCATAGTCTGAAATGTACTATGTCGTGAAGTCCTCAAAGGCCATGTCGTGAAGTGTTGAGATCACATAGTCTGAAATGTACTAGATTGTGAAGTCCTAAAAGGCTATGTCGTGAAGTCTGAAATATGTCATGTCGCATACTCTTAAGATGGTCATATAGCAAAGTCCTCATATAGCAAAGTCAGAAATGCTCTATGTCGACAAGTCACAGGATAAGGAGTATACTGGAGTTCACGATATCAACACTTAGGCAGTTTACAACAAGACAAATCAAGGTACAGAATCAAAGTTCATGGAGACAAATACTGAAGCATCTGTTACAGTTAAGTGGTCCAAAGACAGATGACAAATCTACAGCATAACTTGGAGAGAAAGAATAGAGACAAGCAGCTAAAGATAAGGGAAAGGACGACAGAAAGCAAGTGGTCCTTCCTGACACAGTTAACCTCTTATGGAAAAACAAGATGGAGTTATAGTTAGGGGTAGCTGTGTAATTAGGTGTGTGCACCAGTTTGTATAGGTCATATATATATTGTGCACACCCTATAGTTAGCTGTAAGTGAGATACATATAGAATTATTCAAGCACTCTTTTCTCTGTAAGAAAACAAGAAAGCACTGTTCTTGTTTAGAAGCTAGAATTTCAATTGTGAAATTTTGGAAGCTGTAGTATTTGATTTACTTTATACAAAGTAGATTAAAGTGATTGTGTGTGTTTTGTTTATTTTATTTCCGCATTCTCATACATACACAATCAAATACAAATCTAAGCTTCAAGAAGTGAAAAACATTCAAACTATCTATTCAACCCCCCTCTGTCTAGTTTACTAGTGATATTCATAACTAACAAGTGGTATCAGAGCAGGCTATTGAAACACAAACAGTAAAAGATCAAGAATGAGTTCACAATAACTAAGCAGTATCAAGATTCCTCCATTTGACAAGGAACATTACAACCTATGGAAAAAGAAGATGATGTTGTTCATCAAAGCTTCAAACCCCATGTATTTAGACATTCTAAAACATGGTCCCTTCATTCCACAAATTGAGATTCCTGAAACAACTGTTGGTACTGAGAAAATACCAAAACGTTATGAGCCTAAAGATCCTTCCAAATACACTGATCTTGAAAAAGAGAAAGTTGTTCTCGATGGAAATCTCCAACTCATCATTTGTGAATCCATGGATCTTAGCATGTATGGCACTGTTGCTCATTGTAGTAGTGCTAAGAAAATGTGGGATCTCATAGAGGTGCTCTGTGAAGGAACTCCTGAAGTAAGGAAGAACATGAAACATATTCTAGTTTCTCAGTATGAAGCCTTCATGGCTCAGCCAAAAGAGGGCATCACTGAAGTGTTTGAAAGGTTCAACAGGTTGAATTATCTTAAGCTTTATGAAAAACACTATGAAACTGAAGAGCTTAACATGAAGTTCTTATTGACTCTTCAAAGCCATTTGGAGCCAAGAATCTCTTCTCTCATGGAAAGAGATCTAACCAAGATTGGCTTTGATGTGCTATATGGTGTGCTGAAAACATATGAATTGGAGCTGTTTTAGAAAAGATCCATTCAGGCAAAACAAGGCATAATGGCTAACATCATGTGCTCTTATTGCTGACAATCTAAGCAAAATGATGGAAGCTATGAAAGTCAATCAAGCCAAGGTTGAAGAGTTGGATGTTGAGGACACTGTTGAAGAACCTCAAGTCACTTATGACTTACCTGAAGAAGATGATTTCTATATCTTAGATGAATTGTATAAAATGGAGAACAAATCTTTTGCTTACATGGCTAGGAGGTATCCTAACATAAGATTCAAAAGAAAGCAGCCATCCAAGTCTAAGTTTAATGCTAGTGGAGCTGGTGGATCAAGTGGTTCAAACAATTTCAACAAAGTGAAAGGAACTGTTGGTGCTGTAAAGGGTGGATACAAAACTGGAAGTGTGGATAGATCAAAGATAAGATGCTACAACTGTAATGAACTTGGGCACTTTGCTACATAATGCAAGAAGCCCAAACAAGTCAAGAAGGACAAAGCATACCTGGAACTTGAAGCAAAGTATGAAGCTCTACTTAAGAAACATCAAGGCAAGGCCTTTATTGCAGAGGGAAAATGCTGGGATGACTCAGATGAAGAAGAAGAACAGGAGTATGTAAACTTTGCCTTGATGGCTTGTTCTGATGATGATGATTCTTCATCTTCAAATCAGGTACCTATTCTTACCTCTCTTGAAATGTCTCCCTCTCAATACAAGCAAACTGTTGAAGATATGAGTACATAGATGTTTAATATTCATACTAGTATGTTAGTTGCTAATGAAGAAATTGACAGGCTAACTGCTAAGAATATTGAACTTACAGAAAAGAATGAGGAACTTGAGTTAATGGTTGTGTTAGATATAATTGCTGATGATTGTTAATCAGTGTTTAAGTAACAGGTACTTATCAGAGTTTACACTAGAAGCCAGTCAGAGTTTGTTAAAGTCTGACGGGGTGAGAGTTTATTTAGCTGTCGGTGCATACTTGAAGATTCTAGAAGCAATATATCTTGAAGATGGAAAGAAGCAGATATATTGAGATAGCTAAAGAAACGGGACAGAAGACAGAAGCAATCCTAAATTGATATAAATTGTATAGCTGATTTATAGGAATGTCAATTAGAGATTGATTATGTAACTGTGTTCTATATAAACACAGATAGGTTAACCCTAAAAGGGATGTGAATACTGAATACATTATTCTTGTTACCTAGCAGCTCTCTGTGATATTTTACATCACTGAGAGAAGAGTTATTTAATATAATTCAGTTTATTGTTCATAAACAGTGTTCTTGATTGTTATTCTCATACATATATTGATTATATATTGTGTATTTGGCCTAACAATTGGTATCAGAGCCACGGCTGTTTAATATATACAGTTTTACGATTCAAACACAAGTATAATCATGACTGAACAAATTCCAACCGGTGCAGCTCCTGAAAAGGTTCAACCTACCTCTGTGAGTCGATATGAGACTATCAGGGTTCCAATTCTCAGACCAGCAGAATATCCAATATGGAAGGTGAAGATGACCATGTTTCTGGAAGCCACAGATCCAGAATATCTTGATAGAATCTATAATGGTCCTCATAAACCAACTAAACTGTCTACTGTTGTTGCTGGTGAAGAGCAAAAGCTTATTCCAAAGGAAAAGAAAGATTTGACTCCTGAAGACATCTCATCGATTGCAAAGGATGCAAAGGTTAGACATCTTCTCCACAACGCCTTAGATAATGTCATGTCTAACAGAGTTATTGGTTGCAAAACTGCCAAAGAAATTTGGGATGCTTTAGAAGTCAGATGCCAAAGAACTAGTGCTATAAAGAAGAACAGAAAGACCATACTGACATAGGAGTATGAACACTTTGACTCAAGATCTGGTGAAACTTTGACTGAAACATATGACAGATTCTGTAAACTGTTGAATGATTTATCTCTGGTTGATAAAGAATATGATCTTGAAGAGTCTAATCTCAAGTTTCTTTTATCTCTACCTGAAAGATGGGATTTAAAGACAACAACAATAAGAGATAATTACGAGCTTGCAGATACAGAGCTTGATGAAATCTATGGGTTGCTTAAAACTCATGAACTGGAGATAGAACAAAGGAACAGAAGAACTAGTAAGAAGACAAAATCTGTTGCTCTCAAGGTTGAAGAAAACCTCATGAAGAAAGAAACATCAAAGAAGAAAGCTAAGGGAAAAGCTTTGGTCATAAACTCTGAGAATGAGTCATCAAACTCTGATGATGACTCAAACACTGATGCCTCTTCTGAATCTGAGGATGATGAAGAACAAATGATGCAAATGGCTGCTTTGATGGTGAAGACTTTCAAAAAGATGGGTTTCAAGAACTTCAAGAAAGGAAAAAGATTCTCAAGGAAAGATTCAAACTCTGAAAGAAAGAGTTACAGAAAGTCTGAAGGAAGGGATACCAAGTCTGGAAAGAAAGACAAGTCTGAGATCCAGTGCTACAAGTGTAAAGAGATGGGTCATTATGCTCCAGAGTGCAAGAAAGGAAAATCTGAAAAAGCACTCATCACTAAAGGAAGAGACTGGGCAGACACTTCAGATTCAGATGAGGATGTAAACTAGGCTCTCATGGCAACTGTCAAAGATGAAGCTGATTCATCTGAAAATAAGGTACCTTTAACAACTTATGCTTATGATACTGATAACATATCTGAATTGAGAATTTATCTTAAAAGCATACATGTTAGTTACAGAGATCAGACTTTAGAGAATGAGAGAATTAAATCTGAGAATCAAAAGCTTAAAGTTAGAAATAAATTTCTTGAAGATGAACTTGTTAACATGCAACAAGTTCAAAAGGAAAGAGATGATGTTGTTTATGTTGAACATGAATTGCTTAAAAGATATAGGCAAATTGAATCTGAATTAGAAAAAGAGAGAAAAGTGATTAAAACCTGGACTAATTCTGGAAAAGATACACATCAAGTTTTTCAAACAGATACAGTTGGATTAGGTTACTGTGAGGAAGATGAACTTAGGTTTAAAGATAAAGTTAAAGTTAAACCACAACTTAAACCTGTGAAATTTGTTCCTGAATCCAGTAAGCTAAAATCTGTAGTTGTGAAAGAAGCTGTTATGGAGCCAGTTGAAACTTGTGAAAAACAGGTTAATGTTAGTTCAAAAATAGAAAATCAGATTGAGACAGAAGCTGTTAAAGAACCAGTAAAAATCTGTGATAAACAGGTTAATGTTGGTTTGATGACAGAAAAACAATTCAAACATAAGCTCAAAGAGGTAAAGTCTGTCAACAAACAGAAAGTGTCTAAGAAAAATAGGAATGGAAAAGTAGGCATTAATAAAAAGAAATGATTATCTGCCTAATTCTGATGCTCCTAGAAAGACATGTCATAGTTGTGGTAGTACTAACCATCTTGCAAGTTTCTGCACGAAAAACAAAGATATTAATTCTTTACCCTCCAAGTCTGGAGTGAAGAATGA
Organism: Heracleum sosnowskyi; assembly: GCA_030848705.1. Classification (NCBI taxonomy): domain Eukaryota; kingdom Viridiplantae; phylum Streptophyta; class Magnoliopsida; order Apiales; family Apiaceae; genus Heracleum; species Heracleum sosnowskyi. The sequence goes on from CM061241.1 coordinate 94,908,641, forward strand.
TTATGTTAGGGTTAGACCACAGACTTTATGCACTCACTGTGGGAGTACTTGGCATTCAATTTATACTTGCAAGAATTACCATGCTATTTATCACAACTATTATGAGTTGAAGCCCAATTTGAAATGGGTTAAAGTTGATTCTGCAAGTATAAACTCTGACAGTATAAAATCTGACACAGTTAGCTTAAACTCTGTTGATAGTAATTCCGCTGCAAAAGCTAACTATATTAAGAAAGCCAAAGGATCCAAGCAAGTCTGGATCCTTAAATCTAACTCTTTGTAATTGTTTGTGATTGCAGGGCATAAGGGAAAGCACCCTAGTCTTGGACAGTGGATGTTCAGGACACATGACTGGAAATAAAGCCCTGCTATCAGACTATGAGGAGAAGGCTGGCCCAAAAGTTTCCTATGGAGATGGCAACATAGGACGTAGTATGGGATATGGCAATATCAATCTTGGAAGTGTCATCATCACAAATGTAGCTCTAGTCCCAGGACTCAAGCATGACTTGCTATCTGTGAGTCAAATCTGTGACAGAGGTTACCATGTAGATTTTCAACCTGAATACTGTGAGGTTATCAGCAAATCTACAGGGAAAGTTGTTCTAGTTGGACACATACGGAATAATATTTATGAATCTAGTTTGGTAACAAACTCTGAAGGAAAAGCTTTGTGTCTGTCTGCAAAAATGTCAAATGAAGAGAGTTGGAAATGGCATAAGAAGCTCTCTAATCTAAACTTTAACAACATTAATGAGCTAATTCGAAAAGATCTTGTAAGGGGACTTCCAAAGTCAATACTCAGCTTAGATGGTATGTGTGATTCTTGTCAAAAGGCCAAGTAAAGGAAGTCATCTTTCAAGATTAAGTCTGAATCTTCAGTTGTGGATCCTTATCATCTTCTACATGTTGATCTATTTGGTCCAGTGAATGTAATGTCACTTGGCAGAAAGAAATATGCTCTAGTCATTGTTGATGAGTACACTAGGTATACCTGGGTGTATTTCTTAGCAAAGAAGGTTGAGACTGCCTTAACTCTGATGGATCATGTAAAGTTACTGGATAAAGGATCACAGTATAAAGTGAAAATTATAAGGAGTGATAATGGAACTGAATTCAGAAATGCAACAATGGAAGAATTTTGCAAAGAAAGAGGAGTGAAGAAAGAATTTTCTGCACCAGGGACTCCACAGCAGAATGGTGTAGTTGAAAGAAAGAACAGAACCTTAATCGAAGCTGCCAGAACAATGCTTGTTGAAGCAAAACTGCCAACTTATTTCTGGGCAGAAGCTGTTCAAACTGCTTGTTTTACTCAAAATGCAACACTGATCAACAGGCATGGGAAAACACCATATGAGATGGTAAAGAATAAGAAGCCAAATTTGAAATATTTTCATATTTTTGGATGCAAATGCTTTGTATTGAAAACTCATCCTGAACAGTTGACCAAGTTTGACTTAAAAGGTGATGAAGGAATTTTTGTTGGATACCCACTGTCAACTAAAGCATTCAGAGTCTACAATCTGAGAACTAAAGTGATCATGGAGTCTATACATGTGTCATTTGATGACAAGAAAATAACTGGAATAGAAGATGAAGAATATCATGATCAACTTCGCTTTGAAAATGAAGATCTAAACTCTGATCACATAAACTCTGATGAAGAAAATCCAACAAACTCTGACGAAGCATACTCTGAACCTCTACTGGTAAACACTGAAGGAGTTTCTCTGACAGAACAAAATAGAGAACCAGTTGAGGGGGAGCATGAAGTTACTTCAGAAACTTCTCAAAATGATGACTCAAATTCTGAAAATGAGTCATCTGAAGAATCAAATAGAAACTCTGGGTCAAACTCTGAAAGTTCAAATACTGAACAGTCCAATTCAGGGGGAGCCTCAGAGAATGCAAATGGCCAAGAAGAAAATCAGGAGAGCATGGATCAAGGGGGAGGATCTAATGATAATGTTAGAAGCCAATTACCTACAGCAAGAAGGTGGACACAAGCTGTAACAGCCCCAAATACGGGGTCAGGGATTTAGAGTAGTCACGATCCATTTACTCCTTGCCTTACCTGTATTACTCACAACGTTCATAATTCACCTGCTCATGACCCCACAATATATGTCTCTCTCTCTCACACACACACACACACAGGTTAGAGTCTCAGAAACGACATAATACAACAACTGCGGAATAATAATTTTTTTATTTACAATACCCAAATGTCTTTGAATCTGCCACTGATACAATTTCTAGGAAATGTTACATTACCTACTTAGCCTTCTGATGCTCACAATCCTCTCATACCATTCATATCTATACATAAGTTGAATACCAACAGCTGTAGCCCGATTCGATTGGTTCGTACTACTCTCGGGATCACTGCTAGAAACTGTTTATGAAAACGCCTTGCGGGGTATGTGCCGTCCCATTGGCATCCTGCTTCGCTGCTATATCATATATATAAAACAATAGCAAGAGTGAGCGATAGCTCAGCAAGGAAATAAAAGTATGGCATAATTCTGCCTTTAACTCAACCCAGAATAAAGCGGGTATAAGACAATGATTTGTCAAAATTTCTCGATACTGAAATTATATCCTTATCGGAATGTATTCCCAAAAACAGTACCATTATTGTACTTCAAATATCATTTCATAATATTTCTGCAAACTTTTGCTATATTATGAACAAAGTTCTAGTATAATATAGAAGATGAGGTTTCAAAGTAAACCAATATAACCTTTCCAAAAATATCTGCTATGCAAGCAGAATATCAACACATATCTTAAAAGATGAAGTTATAAGGTGGTTCCGTATAACCAACTCCCTTACCATAACTCATGTTATGTAAGGTATCCACAGAGTCATAACTCATAAAATAAAAGATGAAGTTGCAAGAATTTATTGACACTTCATTTCCAAACACTTTTCGACCTCCTGCCAACATGATCGGTTCTTCACCCCAATACATGTTGCAGGAATATCCAAATTGGATGATGAACCAATACAGGAGTTGCTACCGCGCCCGCTGTGCCTAACCTTGCTATGATCAGTAGCAGGTCGCACCGCTCAAATAGTTTTCTACATGTAGATGGAAGAATCACGACAGCCTGACATTGTCTACCGCCTTACAGTGACCTCCCGGCCAACGGTTGGGCCAATAAAAGTTGGATGGGTCCGCGCAACTAGACCACTTACACCACTCCTAGTTCAGATGAAATCCATGACTCTGAAACGTAAAGATCGTCCTCCTTTCCCCAAGTGTAACACTTGTTGATACGACTCCACTAAGTAGTTATATCTAGGTCGGAAAGGAAGATTCTCCAATATTTCCCAAGCTATTGCTTGTTAATGGACATCGATTTGTTCCATGAATTTACCCCTCGATCATTGAGGTGGTAACACAATATTTAACTTGCAGCAACCAAATTGCTTTGAGAAAATATCTGTCCCCCGACAAATTTTGAGTTGAGAGTTTAAAATGAGTAGCAGTTACTTAAATCAGGTTTCCCGTATTTTTTATAGTTGAGCGAGCATTTAAATCCCCTTTAAAAGACAGATTTAAATGGAAAAACATTGTTTTGGGAACATCTTTTTGATTGGAAAACAATTAATAACATTTATTAAACAAGTAAACCTTCAAATGAATATTCGAAAATAATATTCATCAAATAAACAAACCTCGAATGAATATTTAGAAATAATATTCATTAATAAATAATCCTCAAATGAATATTCAAAAATAATATTCATTAATAAATAATCCTCAAATGAATATTCAAAAATAATATCCATTAAATAAATAAATAATCTTCAAATGAATATTCAAAATAATATTCATTAAATAATCCTCAGATAATTTTCACAATAATATTCTTCGATTAAGTAAACCTCAAATGAATATCTGAAATAATATTCTGTAAGTCGAAAATCCTCAAATGAATATTAATAAATAATATTCCTTAAATAAAATAATTAATCCTCGAATAACAGTCACCCGATATCTTTATCGGAAAAATAACCTTTAACATATACCGAAATATAATTACTTCTGATCTTAGAGAAAATCACCCGCCCTTATCCTAGGGCAAATATAAAATCCTGGCTTATAGCTGATATCCCATATCTAACTCATAAGCCCCAACTTCAAGTCATAACCTCAAGTATTGCTATACATAGCAATTCGAAGACAAGTATGCAATAACACATGTATACTTCTCATTTGCATATACAACTGAAATAGTATTCAAATAGTATTTCTCGACCGAGATAATACTCAAATAACATTCCTCAAAACACATAGTATTCTGCCGATGGAATCCCTCCGGGTTTCCACGGCTATCTACATATCTCAAAATATCGACTCCCGGTCTAGAGTCGAAACAATAAACCTGCTCTTATCTATAGAGCTACAAGGTACACCGGTTTATAACTACTTTATCTCAAGGCTCATATATAAACCAAAATCAAACTCTATTTTATACAATATATAACATGTATCGCAAAACTGTATAACTCCACACATGGCAAAAGCAGTAATATATAATCAATACTTCAAAGTATAGATTTAGAAAACTTGCCACAATACTTGCAACAAAGATTTGGTATATAAATTGGGAATACACAAGTATTGAACATAGGAAAATATACATACTCTGAATAATAGAGTAAGGTTTAGTAAACTTGCCTGATGCTCGAGAAGTGATAGGGGTTCGCGACGATGCCGGACAATCTAGACAAAGTCAAACGAAAACACACGGTTAATCTCCTGGATAATCCACTTATAACTCAATGCTTAAACATATAAGCGAAACACAACCAAGGCATTACTTGCTCGCTTTAGCGTCACACTAAGTCCATGTTATTCATCAAATACTTATCTCATAAGTTTGGTTCGAAATCCATCCTCAAATCCAAGTTATACTTAACCATTTGCAACATCGATTTCTAAGTCATGCTCTTAGTGGTTTTCACTTGCGCAACCTCGGCTAAAACATTTTTATAAAATCGAAACATAATCTTTTTAATCCGACTCTTTTTCGTGAGCCTTCCCAACTGTCTCTAGTATTATTCCTCAAAGTTTCACATTTTAATATGGCTTCTAAGTGGTCCAAATATAGCCTCAAAGTGACTGACCAGAAAGCGGTTTTTCCTCCGAACGACGTTTACTAAAACTTACTTTTCTCTTAAACCGTAAATCGTAATGACATGATTCTTGCGCTCACGTAAACTAGAAACAAATCTCTACACACGCATGTTCATAACTGAACCAAAAGAGTCAGTTAGGTTTTCTGATTCTAGGCAGTTTATAGAGTTACCGAAAATCGGGCATTACGACGGCTTAAAACCGAATAATCCTATTTTGTCACAACATAACCAAGCCACACCGGGCATACCATACATCTACAACCTCAACAGACAACCATCATACACCTCTAAGATCAGTGGGGAGGCTCAAATCCAACACCCATCATTTTACACATTCAAACAAATCCAAATATTCACTAAATCACTTAATCATGATCTTAACTTTACATGAACATCAAAACCACTTTAAAACTCATATAAAACTCAAAGGGGCAGAGGTTTATACCTTCCTCCAAGCTTGCTTGCTGCTATATTCCTTATGTAACCTTAGATCCTTGCTTAATACAACCTTTGGAAGCCACAAACTCAATATCAAAAGCAACAAAGCAAAATACAAGTTACTATTCATCATCTTCTCCAACTGTTACTCACTGAAATCGAAGGGTAAATCACAGAGGTGAGGCGAGCGCTTACCATGGTTGCGTAGAACTTCTCGAGAGCTTCGATTTGAGTGGTGGAACGCCAAAAACGGACAACGGAATCTCAAGTTATAAGCATTTCTTTCTCCTCCATTTTCTTTCTTCTTCTCTCCCGAATTTTTTTCTTCAAGGTGGAGAATTCTTCTTTTTCTTTTCTTGTTTAATTACTTTGTGATTATATTATATTTTGGTGGTCAACATTGGTGAGTCATAGTCCTTGATGTCCTCTTCTTGCGACACTTGTCAAGCATGCACCGGTTCTGTTAAAGTAGCTTTACTGGTTCGCTTCCTTTCACATGGATGATCCAAATGTTGCATCCCTCGAATTAATCTTGTTACATGTTACTTCCATGTCTATATTTAATCCTTTAAATGTTGTCTTGTTCCTCTTGAAGCGATTCGAAATATTTTCCAAAAAGAGCGAGTAAAACTTTACGCGATTCTCGCAGTGAATAGTAACTATTCACTATTCACTTCAACAATCGGATCCTTAAATCGACTTTAATAAAATAATAAAATTCCAAAATATTAAATCCTCAAATCCTCAATTTTAATATCTCATTTCTTGAATATAATAATATATAATTCGCTGCCCGGTCGAATATTACACCAAAATAAAATTTGGAATTTCTGAATTCCGATCGTCTTTGCATTCACTTATTTACTCCGTAGATCACTGATATGACTTCGGAATATCCACACTACGTCTTGAACATAGGTGGCATGAAAAATTTTCTTAACCCTCAAAATCACTATTCATCCACCAAATTCACTATTCACTGACGCACTTAATCATAATAAGAAAAGTTTTAATTTACCAAAAATTTGGGTTATTACAGTCTCCCCTCCTTAAAAGGATTCCGTCCCGGAATCAGCTTAGGAATAACTGGGGGTACTTCTCTCCTATTGCACTTTCTAACTCCCAAGTGGATTCTTCCACTTCTTGATTTTCCACAAACCTCTCACTAGCTTGGCAACCTCGTCACTTAGCACTTGGTCTTTTCTATCCGTGATTTCCACAGGTTGTTCTTTGTAAGTCAGACCAGGTTGTATATCTACCTGTTCGTACTTTACATATGCCGGGCATCTATAGTATACTGACGTGGCATTGACACATGAACCCCGTTATGACCATTCTACAAGTTTGGGGGGGGGGGGGGGGGGTAAGGCTGGCTCGTAGGCCACCTTCCTGACGCGTTTTAAAATCTCAGATGGCCCAATGAATCTCGGGCTCACTTCCCTTTCTTTCCAAATCTCATTAATTCTTTCCATGGATATCTTTTGGCATCACGAATCTCTAACCTCATACTCCCCATCTTGTTTGTACAGAAATACACCAACATAAACTTGTTTGTCGTTCATCAACTTGCCATTTAGCTTATCAATAGCAGTACTATCTCTATACTCGCGGGCTTAGTCCGCATGCTTTCTCTGTCTGTCTTGGTTGTCACTAGCCGCTTGTTGGTGAAATCTTTTGTCTTTCTAGTTTGTTGGACTAACTTGGGTTTTGTGTAAAAAATCTCATCCTTTAATTCCCGATCATTCGGAATCCATCTCTGTCTCATTTTAATTAAGGGTATCGGCCACCACATTGGCCTTCCCCGGATGTCAGTGTATCTCACAGTCATAATCCTAGGTCAATTCTAGCCATTTCTCCATCTCATGCTATCTACTATCACGGGTAACTCAAAGCCAATTCATTACATTCCATAAAATTTGTGGGTGCATTAGTCAACCCAAAATAACCTCGCTGAAAACTCGAAGTGTCTATTCCTAGTACGAATCGCAGTCTTGGGTATATCCTCGGATTTAACTTTCAACTGGTGATACCCAGTTCTTAAATAAATTGGAAATACACAGCGTTCTTCCGCTGATTAAACAATCATTTACAAGGGTACCTATTCTCCAAGTCGAACTCCTTCAACTCTCGAGGTTCGATGCATAATCTTGTGCTAACATCTTTCTCTCTTACAACAACATCGGGCTCTCCACGGTGGTACACTGGGTCTTATCATATACATGCCCAACAATTCTTGTAACTGAGTCGCTAGCTCTTTCATTCCCACTATACCCTGAATACTCAGTATTCATTCTCATGTCATCCAAATCGATATCTGGTAGCTCATTAAAACCTTGTACAATCTCCCAAACCATTGTAGTTCCCTTTATACTTGGTATCTCTTTTCTTGGCGTCAACCATAAGAGCTAATTAAGCCTCGTATTTCTGACGTAATAGTTTCTTAGTCTGAACTATATTCAAGAATCTCTAAATCTGCCTCCATCCTTTAATTATTACTCTCTCTCCCTTACAATCAGTCTGGGCTCCATTGGGTGTCAACCAACCCATCCTTATTATAATATCAACTTCTCCCAACTTGAAAGGGATCAGGTCTATCAAAAGTGTCGACCTCATATTTCTAGTTCACAACCTAGATGTACCGGTCCTATGGGAAAATCCCTCGATTGACTATTTCTACTTGTAATTATTCCCTTAGTGGCTCGGCCTTAAGGTTTAATTGTCATGCAACTACTTGATATACAACGATACATTAGCTCCGTCTAAACAGTATAGAAGGGCACCTGCTATTTAAAGGTCCTGGCAGTGGGCTGCTTGTTGGAGGTAGCCCTGGCTGAAACCTGCTGGCTTTCTTTTATTCTGTGTTCACAAACTCCGGAACAAACCTCAATAATTCGGAAAACTTGGCCTCATACTCGGTCACAGTCATGGTTTCTTGTTTTAACTCTTTAACTTTCATTTTCATCCGGGTCTCCATATCTTTCCGGAAATTATTCCTTTAAAACAACACACGCTGCACCTCTCACAAGTCACAATACCAGCTCCCTCTGACTCCATCGTCAGTACTTATCTTGCTAACCCAGAGGTAGTGTCCATTCGTAAACAACTCCTCCAAAATCTCAATCTCACTATAGGGCATCTATCTAACACCGTCGTCACTGGAGTTCACGGCACATCGCTATTCCTTTCACATATATCAACTAACACGCTTTCCATTATCATAATATCCTTGGGAGAATAAACCAATTTCATTGATATGTCACTAACATTCTATTCGTCTTAGGGATTCGCTCCTGTCATAGGCGATTTCGTTGCGAATCTACTTCCTATTAGCGAATTTTGACTTATTTGGTTTGGTTGGCCTCCCCTCGGAATTCAATGAGGATAACAAAAATTATGGGGCCTTGAAAGATAGCTCCCATATCAAAGATAATGTCACACACTGGTGATCATAAGGTTATGAGTTTTAAGGTAACCTTATTGGAGGTAAAAGAATTTACCGAGAGATCAACATGATCATAAGAACTCAACGTTGTGTGCCTCGATTGAGACATTACTAAAGGTAATTAGCCTTCTTGTATTTCACAACTTACAAGTGATGGCGTCCCATCAGACTTCTATCACACAGACAGATAGTCCTTGTAGCCCCTATAAGTATAGGGTTGTTCGTCTCAGTGGAAGTTGAAAAGTATGAAAGCAATTCGATATCAATTTAATGATTATCGTCTTTCGACAATATTTCTTAAAGGAACACCTTGGATTAAAATTGAACAGATTCCAAAGGTGCGGTTTCCAAAGAAAATACAAAGAAAAGAATAACCAAGAAGATACTGGTACTTAACAAGCAAGGGTTATTCATTATTTGAAGAAAAGTGGAAGCTTGAATAACATCATTTGACAGGGGTTTGAAAAACTTGAAAGTAGGCATCGTGACAGCCTCTAACACAATTGAAATTAAATATGATTTAACACAAGTGTTATAAAATAACTTCGAAGAGGGAATATACCCTTTATCAGAATTCTTTCTTGGAGAGAGAGGTCAAGATAGATCATAGGTTGGGGAGGTACCCCACATAATTTTCAAATGGGGAGGGTACTACCAAAGTCTCTACGGATGCCTTTTATGTCGGCTCCTCTGGTGGATAATCGTTCAATTCCAAAGCTTTCCTTTTCCACGCACCCTAAGGTGTTTGATACTTACGTCATTGCCGACTTATTATAGTCGCTAAGAATTCAACCATCAACATTTGCAATCGCAGGGAGTTCTATTCGACTAGGCGCAAACATCTCAAGTAAGCGTTCTGTTCTATAAGAAGACTTCGATACCGTTGTCGCCCATAGCAATGACAATTCCACATGTCGACTGGGCGGTACTTCGGAAGATCGTTAGAAACTACAAGCTTAAATACGGTCTCTATTTCAATCATCCTTATACCCAATATTCCTTCTCCCATATCAATCCCGTGTGCTACATGAGCTTAACACTTTTGGCACAATAGCCTTTTCATTTAAGTCAATCCCGGAATTTCTCAGTCTGTCTTGGTCCTTAAATATATTTCGCCTTTACCATCCAATCTCAACTTCATCATTTTATCTCTACAATCAATTATAGCAATCAGGGTCTGTCCACCAACTCATATAACGGCTATCTTACCCAATCCACAGGGTTCGCTCTAATTTCCACTCTCTTTGGTGACATCCTCTGGTAATCAGAAAGACAAGGTTTGCCAAAATTTGCTGAATTTCTTTCCAAAATCAGGGAAATTTGATCAATCTATTTACCTACTAGTAATGCTCGGATCTGATTTCCGACCTTTCTGTTCTATCCTCATAATTCCTTCCTGGTTTCCTGAGGGTGGTAAATCTCGTTCTCAATTCCGTCTTAGCGTGCTTGTCTTATAATAACATTTGCATGGTACATATACCCAAAATTTTCCTTGAGATAATAAAATCCCTCAATGATGTAATAGACACTATTTCCAGTGGAATCGCTGGTCGTGGGGGAATGAAACCTCATAGTCAAAGCAATTCCTTACACTATTCTAGGCAACTAAGTACCCTTAATCGTTCGTGAAAATCTGAACACCTTGGCTCTTACATATGCTGCCTCCTTATGGGCAACTATAACTTACTACGAGTAACAGGTTTCGTTCAAGTCGAATCAATCCACTGATACTGGCTATACTGCCTCTACCTCTTCTGCATTGGAGACTCTACTCCATTTTCTTTGTCATACCTCTTGATGAATCATGAACGATCCTTAAACTCTCGTCTCGTCACTTATTTATCCCTTGAAGGTTCGCCCGGTCTTATTATTAGACCTCAAGTAACACACCACATCTTTATCAATCGGCACTTCCTCTACAAGATTCTTTCCTTGACATACTATGGGGTCTTCCTCTAGATCCTCCTTTGGATCCTCCCTTATCGGGTCTCCGTCCATTTCAAGGAACGCATCATCAATTGCCTACTCGAAGGCCTCGGGGTCTGGTATCTCAGAATCCCATCAATCTATAACTCATACGACTCGAGGTGACTAATCACAAAGTCCTAAGTACGGTTTCCCAGAAGAAGTCCCCTCTCGGGCTTCATCTTAAACAGTCAGGGTCATGTCCTCTAACCCGACTACGAACTAAATTTGAGCTCTAGATGTTCTTATCATTATTAAGGGTATTGTAAGACTCGATCTCCTATCGTTTCTGAGGACTGTAACCTAACTCTCTGATACCATTTCTGTAACAGCCCCAAATCCGGGGTCAGGGATTTAGAGTAGTCACGATCCATTTACTCCTTGCCTTACCTGTATTACTCACAACGTTCATAATTCACCTGCTCATGACCCCACAATATATGTCTCTCTCTCTCACACACACACACACACAGGTTAGAGTCTCAGAAACGACATAATACAACAACTGCGGAATAATAATTTTTTTATTTACAATACCCAAATGTCTTTGAATCTGCCACTGATACAATTTCTAGGAAATGTTACATTACCAACTTAGCCTTCTGATGCTCACAATCCTCTCATACCATTCATATCTATACATAAGTTGAATACCAACAGCTGTAGCCCGATTCGATTGGTTCGTACTACTCTCGGGATCACTGCTAGAAACTGTTTATGAAAACGCCTTGCGGGGTATGTGCCGTCCCATTGGCATCCTGCTTCGCTGCTATATAATATATATAAAACAATAGCAAGAGTGAGCGATAGCTCAGCAAGGAAATAAAAGTATGGCATAATTCTGCCTTTAACTCAACCCAGAATAAAGCGGGTATAAGACAATGATTTGTCAAAATTTCTCGATACTGAAATTATATCCTTATCGGAATGTATTCCCAAAAACAGTACCATTATTGTACTTCAAATATCATTTCATAATATTTCTGCAAACTTTTGCTATATTATGAACAAAGTTCTAGTATAATATAGAAGATGAGGTTTCAAAGTAAACCAATATAACCTTTCCAAAAATATCTGCTATGCAAGCAGAATATCAACACATATCTTAAAAGATGAAGTTATAAGGTGGTTCCGTATAACCAACTCCCTTACCATAACTCATGTTATGTAAGGTATCCACAGAGTCATAACTCATAAAATAAAAGATGAAGTTGCAAGAATTTATTGACACTTCATTTCCAAACACTTTTCGACCTCCTGCCAACATGATCGGTTCTTCACCCCAATACATGTTGCAGGAATATCCAAATTGGATGATGAACCAATACAGGAGTTGCTACCGCGCCCGCTGTGCCTAACCATGCTATGATCAGTAGCAGGTCGCACCGCTCAAATAGTTTTCTACATGTAGATGGAAGAATCACGACAGCCTGACATTGTCTACCGCCTTACAGTGACCTCCCGGCCAACGGTTGGGCCAATAAAAGTTGGATGGGTCCGCGCAACTAGACCACTTACACCACTCCTAGTTCAGATGAAATCCATGACTCTGAAACGTAAAGATCGTCCTCCTTTCCCCAAGTGTAACACTTGTTGATACGACTCCACTAAGTAGTTATATCTAGGTCGGAAAGGAAGATTCTCCAATATTTCCCAAGCTATTGCTTGTTAATGGACATCGATTTGTTCCATGAATTTACCCCTCGATCGTTGAGGTGGTAACACAATATTTAACTTGCAGCAACCAAATTGCTTTGAGAAAATATCTGTCCCCCGACAAATTTTGAGTTGAGAGTTTAAAATGAGTAGCAGTTACTTAAATCAGGTTTCCCGTATTTTTTATAGTTGAGCGAGCATTTAAATCCCCTTTAAAAGACAGATTTAAATGGAAAAACATTGTTTTGGGAACCTCTTTTTGATTGGAAAACAATTAATAACATTTATTAAACAAGTAAACCTTCAAATGAATATTCGAAAATAATATTCATCAAATAAACAAACCTCGAATGAATATTTAGAAATAATATTCATTAATAAATAATCCTCAAATGAATATTCAAAAATAATATTCATTAATAAATAATCCTCAAATGAATATTCAAAAATAATATCCATTAAATAAATAAATAATCTTCAAATGAATATTCAAAATAATATTCATTAAATAATCCTCAGATAATATTCACAATAATATTCTTCGATTAAGTAAACCTCAAATGAATATCTGAAATAATATTCTGTAAGTCGAAAATCCTCAAATGAATATTAATAAATAATATTCCTTAAATAAAATAATTAATCCTCGAATAACAGTCACCCGATATCTTTATCGGAAAAATAACCTTTAACATATACCGAAATATAATTACTTCTGATCTTAGAGAAAATCACCCGCCCTTATCCTAGGGCAAATATAAAATCCTGGCTTATAGCTGATATCCCATATCTAACTCATAAGCCCCAACTTCAAGTCATAACCTCAAGTATTGCTATACATAGCAATTCGAAGACAAGTATGCAATAACACATGTATACTTCTCATTTGCATATACAACTGAAATAGTATTCAAATAGTATTTCTCGACCGAGATAATACTCAAATAACATTCCTCAAAACACATAGTATTCTGCCGATGGAATCCCTCCGGGTTTCCACGGCTATCTACATATCTCAAAATATCGACTCCCGGTCTAGAGTCGAAACAATAAACCTGCTCTTATCTATAGAGCTACAAGGTACACCGGTTTATAACTACTTTATCTCAAGGCTCATATATAAACCAAAATCAAACTCTATTTTATACAATATATAACATGTATCGCAAAACTGTATAACTCCACACATGGCAAAAGCAGTAATATATAATCAATACTTCAAAGTATAGATTTAGAAAACTTGCCACAATACTTGCAACAAAGATTTGGTATATAAATTGGGAATACACAAGTATTGAACATAGGAAAATATACATACTCTGAATAATAGAGTAAGGTTTAGTAAACTTGCCTGATGCTCGAGAAGTGATAGGGGTTCGCGACGATGCCGGACAATCTAGACAAAGTCAAACGAAAACACACGGTTAATCTCCTGGATAATCCACTTATAACTCAATGCTTAAACATATAAGCGAAACACAACCAAGGCATTACTTGCTCGCTTTAGCGTCACACTAAGTCCATGTTATTCATCAAATACTTATCTCATAAGTTTGGTTCGAAATCCATCCTCAAATCCAAGTTATACTTAACCATTTGCAACATCGATTTCTAAGTCATGCTCTTAGTGGTTTTCACTTGCGCAACCTTGGCTAAAACATTTTTATAAAATCGAAACATAATCTTTTTAATCCGAATCATTTTCGTGAGCCTTCCCAACTGTCTCTAGTATTATTCCTCAAAGTTTCACATTTTAATATGGCTTCTAAGTGGTCCAAATATAGCCGTAAAGTGACTGACCAGAAAGCGGTTGTTCCTCCGAACGACGTTTACTAAAACTTACTTTTCTCTTAAACCGTAAATCGTAATGACATGATTCTTGCGCTCAAGTAAACTAGAAACAAATCTCTACACACGCATGTTCATAACTGAACCAAAAGAGTCAGTTAGGTTTTCTGATTCTAGACAGTTTATAGAGTTACCGAAAATCGGGCATTACGACGGCTTAAAACCGAATAATCCTATTTTGTCACAACATAACCAAGCCACACCGGGCATACCATACATCTACAACCTCAAAAAACAACCATCATACACCTCTAAGATCAGTGGGGAGGCTCAAATCCAACATCCATCATTTTACACATTCAAACAAATCCAAATATTCACTAAATCACTTAATCATGATCTTAACTTTACATGAACATCAAAACCACTTTAAAACTCATATAAAACTCAAAGGGGCAGAGGTTTATACCTTCCTCCAAGCTTGCTTGCTGCTATATTCCTTATGTAACCTTAGATCCTTGCTTAATACAACCTTTGGAAGCCACAAACTCAATATCAAAAGCAACAAAGCAAAATACAAGTTACTATTCATCATCTTCTCCAACTGTTACTCACTGAAATCGAAGGGTAAATCACAGAGGTGAGGCAAGCGCTTACCATGGTTGCGTAGAGCTTCTCGAGAGCTTCAATTTGAGTGGTGGAACGCCAAAAACGGACAACGGAATCTCAAGTTATAAGCATTTCTTTCTCCTCCATTTTCTTTCTTCTTCTCTCCCGAATTTTTTCTTCAAGGTGGAGAATTCTTCTTTTTCTTTTCTTGTTTAATTACTTTGTGATTATATTATATTTTGGTGGTCAACATTGGTGAGTCATAGTCCTTGATGTCCTCTTCTTGCGACACTTGTCAAGCATGCACCGGTTCTGTTAAAGTAGCTTTACTGGTTCGCTTCCTTTCACATGGATGATCCAAATGTTGCATCACTCGAATTAATCTTGTTACATGTTACTTCCATGTCTATATTTAATCCTGTAAATGTTGTCTTGTTCCTCTTGAAGCGATTCGAAATATTTTCCAAAAAGAGCGAGTAAAACTTTACGCGATTCTCGTAGTGAATAGTAACTATTCACTATTCACTATTCACTTCAACAATCGGATCCTTAAATCGACTTTAATAAAATAATAAAATTCCAAAATATTAAATCCTCAAATCCTCAATTTTAATATCTCATTTCTTGAATATAATAATATATAATTCGCTGCCCGGTCGAATATTACACCAAAATAAAATTTGGAATTTCTGAATTCCGATCGTCTTTGCATTCACTTATTTACTCCGTAGATCACTGATATGACTTCGGAATATCCACACTACGTCTCGAACATAGGTGGCATGAAAAATTTTCTTAACCCTCAAAATCACTATTCATCCACCAAATTCACTATTCACTGACGCACTTAATCATAATAAGAAAAGTTTTAATTTACCAAAAATTTGGGTTATTACACAAGCTCATACACCTGACTTGATAATTGGAGATCCAGAAGCAAGTGTGAGAACAAGAAGTGCAACAACAAATGAATGTCTGTATCATGCATTCTTATCTCAAACAGAGCCCAAGAAAGTGGAAGAAGCTCTTCAAGATGCTAACTGGATAACAGCAATGCAAGAGGAGTTAAATGAATTTGAAAGAAATGAAGTATGGACCCTTGTACCAAGACCCAAAAATAGATCTATTGTTGGTACAAAGTGGGTTTTCAGAAACAAAACAGACAGTAATGGAGTGATTACAAGGAATAAGGCTAGACTTGTGGCTAAAGGCTATTCACAGCAGGAAGGAATTGACTATGATGAAACCTTTGCTCCAGTTGCTAGATTGGATGCAATAAGGATTTTTCTGGACTATGCTGCTCACAAGAAGTTTAAAGTCTTTCAGATGGATGTGAAAAGTGCTTTTCTCAATGGGAAACTTGAAGAAGAAGTGTTTGTTGAACAACCACCAGGGTTTGTGGATCCCAAGCATCCAGATTATGTCTACAGGCTTGACAAAGCACTTTATGGACTAAAACAAGCACCTAGAGCATGGTATGAAACTCTGGCTCAATTTCTTTTAGAAAGTGGGTTCACTAGAGGTACAATTGATAAAACCTTGTTCTATTTCAATACTGGTAATGATCTGCTTTTAGTTCAAATTTATGTGGATGATATAATCTTTGGGTCTACTAATGACAAACTCTGTAAGAAATTTGCCAAGCTTATGCAGTCAAGGTACCAAATGAGCATGATGGGAGAGCTTAGTTATTTTCTAGGCTTGCAGGTAAAGCAAACAGATGATCGGATTTTTATCAATCAAGCAAAATATACCAGAAATCTTCTCAAGAAATTTGGTATGCTTGATAGTTCATCTGCCACAACTCCTATGGCAACTGCAACAAAGCTAGAAAAAGACACAGGAACTTCAGTAGATATGACAATCTATAGAGGCATGATAGGGTCTCTTCTTTATTTGACTGCAAGTAGACCAGATATCATGTATGCAACATGTCTTTGTGCAAGATTTCAAGCAGACCCCAGAGAGCCTCATCTAACAGTTGTGAAGAGAATTTTCAAATATCTCAAAGGAACCATAACTCTTGGTTTGTGGTACCCTAGAGAATCAGAATTTAAGTTAATTGGTTACTCTGATGCAGATTTTGCAGGCTGTAAGATTGACAGAAAGAGCACAAGTAGAAGATGTCAATTTCTAGGTGACAGATTAGTTTCTTGGTACAGCAAGAAACAGAAATCAATTTCCACATCCACAGCAGAAGCGGAGTATATTGCTGCTGGTAGCTGTTGTGCACAGATTCTGTGGATGAAGAATCAGTTGCTGGACTATGGATTAAGGTACTCTAAAATACCTATTTTCTGTGATAATCAAAGTGCTATTGCTATGACAGGTAATCCAGTACAGCACTCCATGACCAAGCACATCAGCATAAGGTATCATTTTATCAGGGAACATGTGGAAGAAGGAGATATTGAGCTTCATTTTGTGTCTACAGAACAACAACTTGCAGATATCTTCACTAAGCCTTTGAGTGAAGCTACATTTACAAGACTGGTAAATGAACTTGGAATGATCTCTGGTTTCGACTAGAGATATTGGTTAGACTCAAACTTTACTCGTCTGTGAAAATTTGCTCATGTTTTTCTACATATGTTAACTGTCATGCATGTCATGTTGATAAACTCTGGTAGCATACTCTGATGGAAGCATACTCTGATGATAAACTCTGATGTTATACTTTGATTGTGTTATTGTCTGAAACATATGGACCGATGAAGAAAATTGTATGAAGCATGATTCTCAGTAAGTAATCATGAATCCTTCTGAGTGATATATATTCTGATCTCAAATGTGTGCAGAAATTTTACACAGCATGATACTGTCTCTATATTTATAGCATCTCTTAGTTTATTGATCCTATACACTGAGTCTGTATTAGCTGTTTGCACTTTCTCTAATAAATTAATTGTGTTAACTGATGAAAGTCTAAACTCTGATAATTAGTTGCTAATATTTCACCCTCATATCAAAAGATGCAAAAATAAGCACAAATTCCTTTGAGATCATGTTGTGCCTAGGAAGACCCAGGAACTTATTGTATGAAATAAGGGCTAAAATTTTCAAATTTTTGGTGACTAGTGCCAACCACTGATTACTGGAAAAATAATAATAATAAAAAAAATCGAAGGGGGTGAAAATAATAAATTTATAAGTACAGAGTTTAGACAATATCAGATTTTGTTTTATAAATGAGAGTTTGGGCAACCAGTTTTTACTGATTTAATTTGTGGATTTTATGCACTTTGAGATGTTCTAAATATTTATATTCAATAAACTCTTCTAAGTCACACACAAATATTCACACTTGTACAGTTTGTGAAAAGAGTTTATGAATAAAGGAGGAGGATTGGTAAACACTGATGAACTGTGTACTCTACGCCGAGGTAATTTAATTTTAATCTCTGATGATTAAAATAAATTTCTTTGTTTCAGACATTTCATAATTATTAAGGAACATTTTTTTTAAAATAGAGAGTATGATTGGACAACAGTTCAAAAGTGTAATAAACAGAGGAGAGAGGTTGAGTGTCTAGGAAAGTGTAATAGGCGGTAATTATTGCTCTTTTACTGCGCATGCGCATTGAAACTGCCAATTACTGCTGTCAGTCATTGCATGTGTGCCACGTGTCCCACTCACACGTTTCACGGAGTAAGACAGTTGTGTGTATTGATTAGAAACTGTTCAGTTTTTAATTCTTTCTTTTGTATTAATATACAATACACAAACACGTTTGAACTTTTCACAACTTACTCAAATTCACATTTTACTGTCACACATACATTTTTACAAACACTCTTACTGCAAACACTCTCAAATATTCTCTAAGTCATTCTTTGTTTATTTCTTAATCGTACTAATGGGTTCTACTGCTTTTGTATCTTCTGGGCTTGAATTCGTTCCTAATAATTATGCTGCTCCACTGGCTAATGTGAACGCACCGGAGGCGTTTCACTTGATGCAGAATTTTCTTGCCCAATCTCCAATTGGGCGTGCTCTTGTAGAACTAGAGAGGCTTTCTGGGTTTCAGATCAAAAGCTTCTGGGAGACTGGTATCTATGATGATGGTGGTGATTCTGGAACACCATCCATTATTTTCGAGTTTAAAGAAACAGAGTATGTCATTACTCCTGGTACGGTACGTGCTGCTATGGGTTTTGGTGAACATACTGCTTACACCATTGCTGTTGGTGATGCTGATTTGCTGAGGATGATGAGGGAGATAGGTTATGGTGGATCTTTGGCTAAGATAGGTCAATTGAAGCGACCGTTCTTAAGGAAGGAATGGAGCTTTTTCTTCGACTGTATAACAAGAACGTTCGGGAAGAAGTGCACAAACTGGGATGCGATACCCATTGACAGTCTACAAATAGGGTATTCTCTTCTCTATGGTAACAATTTTGATTATGGTAGACTTGTTTTAAGTAACATAGAAGAGAAAATGACTGAGAATAGGGGAGTAGTTTACTTTGCTAGATTCTGTCAGCTTTTATTTTCTGCCTGTGTTAGTGGGGTAGATATTATTGATGAAGATGTCATTCCATGTTTTAAATTGCACAAACGTATATTCTCTGATCTTGTGAACAAGGATGTGAAGAAGGGTAATGTAGGTGATCTTTTACTGCCTGCATTAGTACAGCAGTTTTTGGATAATTCTATTCAAACAGACCCACAACCAGAACCTATAAACGCTGCAGTTCCTCCATCTACATCACACTCAATTCAGACAGGTGGTAGAATCAAACACAGGGCTGTTAAACCTGCAAAGATTGTTAAGCCAGCTACTGAGGTTGGAGTGTCAAACTTTTCTGTGCCAAAGTCTGTTGGTACATCTAAGAAGAGTAGAGCAAAGAGACCACGTTCTGATGATGTGGAAGATTCTGAAACTTTACATCATAGAAGAAGAAGACTAGTAGCTGACTATCTTTTTGATGAGTTAGATAATGAAGCTGTTCCTGAAGCTGAACATAATGCAGCTCCTGATGTTGTTATTCAGGATGCTGATGTAAATGTTGAAGCTATAGAGGACAGAGTAGATTTTGAAGACAATGAAGCTGATTATGTCAGAGCAGATGCTGCAAATGCTGATATCTTTGTTGATCATTTGGACATGGATTTTGAAGCACATCCTGCAATCAGTGTTTGTGACACTGAGGATGTGGCAGCTGATCAAGCCACTCTAGTAATTGATGAGTCTATGGGAACTCATACAGAGATTCTCTCTGTCACCAATCAAATTCTTGAATTGGGTGAGGAAGTTGATCAGGAAGAAAAATCTGTCTCTTCTGAGAAGATTGTTGAAGCTGCTGTTGCAGAGAATCTGAAAGAAGATGTTGTTGAAAACTCTGTTCAAAATGCTGTTCTAGCAGAAGAAGAAGTTGCTGAGGCAGTAAACTCTGAGAAGAATGAAGCTGTTGCAGAGCAAACTCATGATGAAGCTGCACAGTCAAACATTGAAGTTACAGCAGACAATGTTCCTGAAGAAGTTGCTGAACCAATGGCAGAGGATGTTGACACAGATTCTGTTCATTCTGCACATGCTCAATCTGGAATAAATATTGCACTTTCAAACTCTGATGACAATGACTCAATACCTTTTCTAAGGGATCCTACTGCAGAGTCTGTCAAGGAAAATCAAAATGCAACTGAAGCTCATTTTCGAGAAATGTACTATGCAAATTGGTCAGGAGCAGATTGTATTTTCTCTACACAAAGGACTGCTGATTTTGTTGATAAGTCTGCAAAAGAGATTTCAATCATGAGCTGTTGACACATTTGAAGGCTACAATTGTTCAAGTCAAATCTTTGCACAATCGCTTTGATGAGACTCACAAAGCTGTCATCGGCCTGAGCAATGATATTGCTGCTAAGGAATTGGCCTTGAAGAATGATAGAGCTAAATATTCATCTATGCTCAAGGATCAGAGAGAAATCAAGCAGAGACTAAGCAAAGTTGAGAGCAATCAAGATGTTATGTCTACAAAGATAGATTCTATTGCTGCATCTTTAGAATTGCTGACATCTGTGCTTATTCCTGATGATGTCAAAAAGGGGGAGAGAGTTCTTAAAGACAAATGCAAAAGGGATCAAACTCTGAGACGGAGGGATGATGCAACAGATGGTGGAAACAAAGAATCAGAGAGAATGTCAAAATCTACTCAAGAGCAAGGGAGACTTAGGTCAAACTCTGCTAAGCTGACAAACTCTGGAAGAATAAACTCTGGTGCTTAATCTTCTTTAAGACTTAAAAGTCTAGTGATTTCAGCTAATCCAATTACTGATGAAGAGATTGCTGCTAAACTGTTTCTGGAAGAACATGGTGGTGAAGCCACAGTTGAAGATATGGATGCTGAAATGCAGATTCTTGCTGAAGAGCATAAGAAGAAGGTTGAAGCTGGAACTTATAAGCAAAAGGCTGCCAAGGCTCCTAGGAGAAAGGAAAAAGGAATCTTTATTAAAGAGAATGTGAACTCTCAACAGAGTTTACAATATTCAAGGAGGTCTGTTGGAGCAAGCACTGATAAGGGTAAAGGCAAATTGATTGAAGAACCTGAATTGTCAAAGAAGGCTCATTCAACCTCTGACATGGCTCACATTGAATCAAGACCTAATAAATCAACCACTGACGTTGCTCAAGTTGATAATTCTGCTAAAGTTGTGACAACCTCTGACACTGCTCAAGTTGTACAAACTCAATTGATATCTCCACAACTCCAAGGTATTTTTGCAAAACCAACTAGAGATGAAACTCTGAAGCCAGGAAATGTGAATTTTCTTCAAACTAGATCAGTGTTAGGAAAGGAATCTTATGATAAATCTGGTTTGGGATCACATAGAGAGAAAAGAATAAATAACAGTCCTTTAGATTATACATCACTGGCAGAACCTGGTGTTGGGGTAACTCAAGAAAGCCTTGACAAGTTAGAGTCTGTTCAGATGATTTATCACAAGGAAATTAAAAAGGAGTTTCTGTTATACTTTATGGCTGATGGAAGAGTTTATAGAGTTGGAGAAGCTGACATTCATCTAAAGCTATGGGAAGAGCTAGAGTATGTTTTGTATTTGCTGAAAATGAAAAATCAAAGTACTCATAATGCTGCTCAAGTTTTGAGAGATAGAATGATGAAGTCTAAAGTTTTGCTCGGAGCTAGAATTTCAAGTGCTTATATTCCTAAATATAGAGATGCTCATGGAAAGCAGGTAGAGATGAAGAGGAATATTGCAAGATTCAGAACTGCACTGGGAATAAGAGTCTTAGAGTTCAATCTAGAGTCTGATAAGTCCTTCTATATAAGACTTGGAAATGAGATGAATAAAAACAGAATTTATTCTCTGAGGGCTGCCATATATCAGACTGGTGAAAGAGATCCAGAACTTAAGGAGCTGAAAGAGATTATGACTGCTGAGCTGGAAAGAGCTGAAAGAAGACTACTTACAGATTATCTCAGGACAGTGCCTGACATTGAAGAACTTAAGTAAAGGCTGACTGTAAGTTTTTAAAGTTTTCTGTTCTAAGTAAAAGTTAAACTCTGTTATGATTAAAAACACTGCATTTGTTATATGTTTTGACATCATCAATTATCTTTTAACTTGTACATTTTTGTTATGCACAAGTTGGGGGAGATTGTTAGATATAATTGCTGATGATTGTTAATCAGTGTTTAAGTAACAGGTACTTATCAGAGTTTACACTAGAAGCCAGTCAGAGTTTGTTAAAGTCTGACGGGGTGAGAGTTTATTTAGCTGTCGGTGCATACTTGAAGATTCTAGAAGCAATATATCTTGAAGATGGAAAGAAGCAAGATATATTGAGATAGCTACAGAAACGGGACAGAAGACAGAAGCAATCCTAAATTGATATAAATTGTGTAGCTGATTTATAGGAATATCAATTAGAGATTGATTATGTAACTGTGTTCTATATAAACACAGATAGGTTAACCCTAAAAGGGATGTGAATACTGAATACATTATTCTTGTAACCTAGCAGCTCTCTGTGATATTTTACATCACTGAGAGAAGAGTTATTTAATATAATTCAGTTTATTGTTCATAAACAGTGTTCTTGATTGTTATTCTCATACATATATTGATTATATATTGTGTATTTGGCCTAACAGGTTGTGAATCTTGATGGCTTGAAACAGGAGGTTGAGTATCTTAAAAATAAAGTAGTCTGTGCTGAACAGATAGAAAAGGCTCTTAGGGAACAAATTGCTGAAAATGAATTAAAAATAAGAAGCTATAGAAACTCTGTTGAGTTTGTTCAAACCTATCATGAGGAACATACCGAGAACATTAAGGTTGGAATTGGTTTTGACTATGAAGATGACAAGGGAAGGAAAAATGCTACGGGCAAGGAAAAAGAATCGTTTGTAAACAAAAATGCCCCCACTGTTCTGACTAGTGTCAAAGAGCCCATCTTCAAAAAGTGTAATGTGGAGTTTGATGAAGAATTGATGGTCATCAAACAACAGTTACTTGAAGAAGATGAAGCTGCTAAAGACATATCTTCCTCCCTTAAATCTAAAACTCAGAAAGAAACCAAAGACAATCTTACCAAGAGTTCTAAAATCACTAAGGAAGTTGTTAAGAAAAAGAAACAAAACAGGAATGGAAAAGTAGGTGTTAACAAGAGTAACAGTTATGCTTATGTGCCAAATGCTCCTAGGAAACAATGTCAGAAATTCTCATCTGTTAATCATTTGACTCACAAGTGTAACAAATCTGTTAACAATGAAGTGGATAATCTAAGTAACCATTCTGTTGGCATGAATGATATCCATTGTTCTTTCTGTGGTAAATCTAACTATATGATATGCTATGTGACTGTGATTGCTAATTGCTTATCCCTGAAGCAAAAACTTGACTCTGCACACTCATGTGAATCACACATACACATGCATACTCACATGACAGGATCCCCAATCAAAGTTGATAGGGTAAAGACTTCATGTGAGCCTAAGAGTGTCAACTCTAAAATCTCCAATACAGTGAAGTCTCCTACTGTGAAGAATGCTGACCATGATAGAAGAATCAATTACAAACATGTTTCTAAATCAACTGGACCCTACCAAGCGTGGGTACCAAAAACAACTTAGTCATATTATGAATGCAGGGCAACAGGAATAAAAGAGTCATATGGATCTTGGATAGTGGATGCTCAAGTCACATGACTGGTGATATAGCCCTGCTATCACATTTTGAGGAAAAGGCTAGCCCATCAGTAACCTTTGGAAATGACAACATTGGTTATACAATGGGATATGGCAATGTTGAAGCTGGAAATGTCATAATTGAAGATGTAGCATTTGTTGAAGGACTAAAGCACAATCTCTTGAGTATTGGACAATTCACCAATAGAGGATTCAAGGTTGAATTTGTTGAAGATCAATGTCTAATCTCCAAAAGAGAAAGTGGTGAAGTTGCTTTAACTGGTGTAAAGAAAGGAAGCTTGTTTGTGGCCAATCTAAAGGCTGCAGACAAGGGTGAAATTTGTTGTTTCTACACAAAAGCCACAAATGAAGAATTTTGGCTTTGGCACAAGAAACTGTCTCATTTAAATGTCAAGGCAATGAATTCTCTAGCAAAGAGAGAACTCATCAGAGACATGCCTGCTTTGGAATTTGTTCAAGATAGAGCTTGTGAAGCATGTCAAAGAGGGAAGATAAAAAGGTCAAGTCACAAGAATAAACTGCTCAACTCAAACTCAAAACCTCTGCAGTTAATTCACATGGACCTATTTGGTCCTGTAAATGTAATATCTCTTTCCAAGAAGAAATATGCTCTAGTTATGGTGGATGATTATTCAAGATACACTTGAGTGGAATTCCTATTTTCCAAGGATGAAGCCCCTCAAGTCATTATAGAGCATATCAAGAGAGTTGATAAAGAAGCACAAAACACTGGTTCATCTGTAGTTGCTCTGAGAAGTGACAAAGGAACTGAATTTAGAAATGCCACACTGTATGAATTCTGTAAAGACAAGGGCATTGCTCAACAATTTTCAGCTCCCAGAACTCCACAGCAAAATGGAGTGGTAGAAAGAAAGAATAGAACTCTCATTGAAGCTGTAAGAACAATGCTACTGGATGCAAATCTACCTACTAGCTTTTGGGCTGATGTTGTTAACACAACATGCTATGTGCAAAATAGAACATTAATCAATAAGAGGTCTGGAAAAACTTCTTACTCTTTAATGACTGGAAAAAGAGCATCCTTCAAGCATCTTCATGTATTTGAAAGCAAGTGTTTTGTGATGAAAGATACATCTGAGCATGTTGGAAAATTTGATGCAAAGGCATTTAAAGGCATCTTCATTGGATACTCTCTAGAAAGGACAACATACAGAGTGGTTGTACCTGAGCAACACAAAGTAATGGAGAGCATGGATGTTACTTTTAATGACAAGAAATTCCCTGGACTTGAATCAAATGATTAAGACAGTGTGCCATTAAGATTTGAAAATCAAGGATATCTTGAAGATTCTGAAAATGAAGAAGAGACACCTGTTCTGAATGTTCCAATTGATGAAAGAGGTGAATTTGATGACAATTCTCAAACACATGTGCAAGGGAACAACAACACAGGGGGAGAAGAAGAGAATTCCAATATTGGTGATCAAAATGACTCTGAGTCAAGCCAAAGAGATGAACACGGTCATACAAGAAAATGGGACAGAGCCCTCACTAGAGAACAAATCATTGGTGATCCTAGTGAAGGTGTTAGAACAAGGAGAGCTACAATGAACACATGTTCGTATAGCTGCTTTCTATCACAGAAAGAACCAAAAGTAATTGAAGAAGTTTTAAAGCACTCTGATTGGATTGTTGCCATGCAGGAAGAATTGAATCAATTTGAGAAGAACAAAGTTTGGGAATTAGTACCACCTCCTGAAGATAAGAATGTCATTGAAACCAAATGGGTATTCAGGAACAAAATGGATGAAGAAGGTGTAGTTGTAAGAAACAAAGCAAGGCTGGTTGCTAAAGGATACTGTCAACAAGAAGGAATTGATTATGATGAGACATTTGCACCTGTAGCTAGACTGGAGGCCATCAGGATATTTTTGGCCTTTGCAGCTCACTCAGACTTCAAGGTGTATCAAATGGATGTGAAAAGTGCTTTTCTCAATGGCGATCTTGCTGAGGAAGTATATGTGTCTCAACCTCCTGGCTTTGAAAATGAATAATTTACAAAATTTGTGTACAGATTGCTCAAGGCACTCTATGGACTCAAACAGGCACCTAGAGCCTGGTATGAAACCCTTTCTCAATTTCTTCTCGAGCATCAATTCACAAGAGGGACAATTGACAAAACTCTATTCTTCGAGAAGCATGGTAATGATATCATTCTAGTTCAGATCTATGTGGATGATATCATCTTTGGCTCTTCAAATGAAAAACTTTGTCAAAGGTTTTCCAAGTTGATGCAAAACAAGTATGAGATGAGTATGATGGGAGAGTTAACCTACTTCTTAGGTTTGCAAGTAAATCAAAGGAAGGATGACATATTTATAAATCAATCCAAGTATGTCAAAGACCTCTTGAAGAAATATGGTTTAGAAGATTCATCCCCTGCAAAAACTCCAATGTCAATTGCAATAAAGCTTGATGAAGATAAAAGAGGAAAGAGAGTTGACATCAAGGTTTACAGAGGCATGGTTGGATCATTACTCTATCTCACAGCTAGTAGGCCAGACATCATGTTTGCCACATGTCTGTGTGCAAGGTTTCAATCTGATCCCAAGGAATCACACATGATGGCAATCAAAAGAATTTTCAAATATCTGAAGGGAACTCCTAATCTTGGCTTATGGTATCCAAAGGGCACAAGGTTCAACCAGGTTGGTTACACTGATTCTGACTATGCTGGATGCAGAATTGACAGAAAGAGCACTTCAGGAAGCTGCCAATTCTTGGGCCAAAGGTTAGTATCATGGTTCAGTAAGAAACAACAATCCACAGCAACATCTACAGCTGAAGCTGAATATATTGTTGCTGGAAGCTGCTGTGCTCAATTGCTTTGGATTAGAAATCAACTCATGGACTATGGACTAGTGTTGGAAAACATTCCTCTGATGTGTGACAATTAGGGCTGTAAATGAACCGAACTCGGACAAACTCGGACGAACAGTTAACGAACACGAACAAAAAATTAACGAACCGGACAATGTTCGTTAACATTATCGAACACTTTTTCCTGTCCGAACTCGAGTTCGGTAATTATCGAACCGAACACGAGTTGTTCGCGAACAAACCGAACCGAACCGAACTCGAACTCGGTTCGAACAGTTCGTTAAGAAAATGATATATAATACAATTTGCCATTTGGGTTTTGGTCCTTTTGGACTTCAATTAAGTTGTAAGCGTAAGCCCAATGCAAACAATTAAAGTAAACACTAAACAATCTCTCTAGCCCAATTAATTTATATCAATTAAAGTAAAACAAACAATTAAAGCCCAAAAAAAATGAAATCATAAACAGATTAACACTTTACAGACATATCCTCTCGAGTCGAATACCGTCTACCACAATTAGGGTCCCTCTCGACTACCGCAATTAGGGTCTCTCGCTGGCCGCTACCGACTACTACCGACTACCGAGAATCCGAGATTGAATTAGGGTTCCTCTCACTCTCTCAGAGTTAATCCTCTTAATTAGGTACATATTCGAATCCTCTTTTCTTTAATCCTCTTTTCTTTAATTTTAGGGTTTTTAATTTCTTTGTTCTTCTTCCAATTAATGCTTGGTTTTCAACTTTTCATGATTCTGTATATAAAGTTGATATTCGTCTTCCAATTAATGCTTGGTTTTCCTTACCACTGCCAACTGCCTAAGGGGTATGTGAGTATGTCATGTGAAAGGTCATTCAAATTGTTGACAAAATTGGGTTGGTATTAGTTGTTAAATCATGTCCTGTTGGTTACAAACGGTATTGTCAATCAATTGTTAGTTAGCTTAGTTCCCTGCAAAGTGTTTGAAGCTTTTCACAAGTCTTAGTAAGGGTATCCTGGGTAATCACTAACATTTAAGCTTTTCTGGTTACCTTTGTGATTTGTCATAAGCTTGATTGTATTTTTATTTTTGCAGGTTGTCAAGGTCTCATGTGATGTGCCTGTTTGTTTCCACTTTCCTGGTCCCTGGATGTGTGTGGGATAATCACTAATGTGTTGACTGTTGTGTTGATGGATTGATTATGTTAATTTCGATTAGTGATTTCTAATTAGTAATTACTATATTTTAGCTTTTAAATTATTTATGTATGTAGTATGCTGGAGTTGGATTGCTGGTATTGAACTATTGATCATAAATTACTTGTTTGTTGTCGAACGAACTCGAGCTTAACGAACACGAACCGAACTCGAGTCGAACTCGAACGAACCCGAGTCGAACACGTAAAAAGTTCGATTCGGTTCGTTAAGGTTATCGGACAAGAAATATGGTTCGAACTCGAGTTTGATAATACTTCGAACCGAGCTTATCGAACACGAACTCAAGCGAACACGAGCGAGCTTAATGAACAGTTCGGTTCCTTTACAGCCCTAGTGACAATACTAGTGCAATAGCCATTGTTACCAATCATGTTAATCATTCTACTACAAAGCATATTGAGATAAGGTACCATTTCATTAGGGAACATGTTGCAAATGGTACTATAGCAATGTCTTATGTTCCAACTGAGAAACAATTAGCTGACATATTTACTAAACCTCTAAATGAAGCTATCTTCAACAAACTAGTGAGTGAAATTGGAATGCTCAATCCTTCATTTAGTAGTTCTAAGTAATTATGCTAGTTAATTGTTGCAACAGTAAATTTTCACTGTATTTAAATGCTCTATTTGATTGGAGTGAAAATTAGCTGAGATATGATTTATAAATACTTCAGTATTTTACTGCATATTTTTCTAAATCATAATTGTGTTTGGAACTGTGAGTTTTTAAGACATCTCTATATAGGTGACTTTAAGAGTTCACGATATAGTTCAAAGTAAATATACCTATATCGCAAACTATCCAAGTTGTGAGACTTCGCGATATAGTTCAATTCTTGAGTTTGTGATCTACTTAGTGGACTTCGCGACACAGAATAACTATATCGACAAGTCCCCGCACATTGACAGAATTTTGAATTAAATTGATTTTATTTTCAAAATTTTGATATATGTCTGACAAATTGATTAAAATTCCAAACGAGAGTTGTCGACAAGGTATTTGTACTATATCGCAAAGTCTCTTTCAAACTCTTACCATCTAGACTTTGCGACATAGCTCTTTTCTTGATTTTGCGATGTACTTTGCAAGACTTCGCGATACAGTCTATTTTGAGACTTCACGACATTGAAATAGTCTGTACATATTCATATCTCTACATCGCACTATCTCAGTCATATAAATACTTTTTGTAAACTCTTTCACATCTTTTCATCTTGTCGATTTCTCTCAATTCTCAAACCTAATTCCAAATCTTTATTAGAAGGATTGTTGGATTATGACAGGTTATTTGAGTTTGAAAATGTTGTTTGCATGTTGATGGTTGCTTAGCAGCTGATAAATGATCATATGTCAATCTGTCAGTTGTACATACTGAATACGTATATAGACATTTTACACATATTGGTGATCACTGCAAGATTTTGGAACGGACTAGGTAGTGGTGTGGCAGGCTGACCGACCTTCCCCGTCCATCGATTCAAAGTACGATTCTTAGGTTTTTGTCTAATTAAATAGCTTGATCAAATATGTGTTTTAATCCGGTCAAATCGTACTTATTGTGTGTTGGTTTCTGGAGTTTATATACGGTTCAGCCCCATGGAAAAATATCATGTTGTCGAGGTCCTAACTTTAGGACCTTTCAGGTTGGACCAAGACTTTTAAATCGACTTAGTTTCTTGTTCTCCTATAAAACTTCTTTTATAACAAAATAAAAAACTGGAAAGTATGCATATATATAGGAGGTTTTCTTGTCTAATTCTCAATAATTTTCTTCTTAAGTACTAGTGCTGTACAGGCAAAGCAGAATCCCGAAGGATGAAATGTGGTATGTTGGGCTGTCATGTTCGATACGCCCTCTCCGGTACTTATTATAAAAAGTCCCATGCTGATTAAATGTTGCCAGAACCTGCTTCTTCCTAGTCATCAGCTAACCAACTAAATAGTAAGAAAGTCCAATTTTGAAATCTTAAGGCATGAGAGTAAAGTCCAAGTTTTTTAAGAAACATAATTTGAATAATGTCAATAGTATATCTTAGGGGAAAAATATATTCAGAATTAATTTATACATTTTGCAATGATTTTTATCTGCTATTGGACAAACATGAGGATGATTATGTCTGTAGAAAATTTGTATTACTAGAAGCTTCATATTTTTAAATCTATTTAAGTTTGTTTTAGTTTTGTGTAGCATGTTTCTTTGGTTGTTTTTGTCGGAAATATACAAAATTGCTGACATAAATGTACAGATTTGGTCTTTGATATGTGACTATTTTTTTTATTTCGAATCATTGTAGATATTATGGATATGCAATGTGGTCATCTTGATCGATCGCAAGAGCGATCATATTTGTCTTTTAATATCTGAATATGTGGTTGTGTGGTGTTGATTGTGGTGTGTTTTTTTGCAAATATATAGATTCCATTTGCAATGGAATATCGTTGAAAATGGCATATTGGGACCCCGATAAAGATGTCATAACCTTCAGGTATCGTTTCAACACCCTTTAAATAACTAGACTACTATTATGTTGATTTACTGTTTGAAAAACTGTTTTTGATCGATCTACTGCATTAATTAAAGTGGAAAGCAATTGAGGACTTCCATGTCGTGCAGGTATCGCATTGAAAATGAGCTTTGGAATAGGGAAGCACGACTTATTCCTGAATCGGGGATTCGACAAAAGAATCTGGGCCTTTAATCTCGTTTTGTAATCATGGTTAACATTTTTGATTATAGGATATTTAGAGGTTGTAAATTAATGGACCTTCTGTAATATTTAACAGATTTTGTGTGTTTTATCGGTGGATTATCCCTTCCCCAAGCCTGATAAAAACAAGGTGATGAGAAACTTATTAAAGAACTAAATGAGACCACTGATGTGAAGGCTAGAGAGGCTATGTCAGTTATCTACAAAAATGGCAAGGCTCTGTACATTACAAATAGCAATCCAAGGTTTATAGAGGCCAAGAGAGAGGAGACTTCTAGGCTGCTAAAAGAAGCTCATCATGATTCTTTTGAAACTACACCTGAAAAGCAAGCTAGAATAACAAAAGAATTATGGAATGAGTTAGAGATTGAGGAGAATGAGGCTGAAGAAGAAGTGGTCGCTCCTCCTAAAAAGAAAAATAAAGGAAAGACAGTGCCTAAGAGAAATCCTATCAGGAGACAAAAGATAAAAGCCAGGAGGCCCGTCTCCCCTGAAAAAGAAGAAGTTGTGAAGAAATCAGAGAGCAAATCTTTCACCCTTGATGATATCATTCAACCTGCACTTTAATTAGACACTACTTTGCATGCAACTCCTATTAAGGCTAAAGATGAACCCATAGAATTTGACAACTTGGTATTCCCTAATATTATACTGGAAGCTGAAAAGAAGAAGAAAAAGAGGGAGCCAAGGAAGAAAATTCTTAAGGGACCAGTTAAACTCCATTCTATTCCTCAGATTATCAAGCTAGTGGAAAACAAGGATGACTGCTTGTTTCAAGTTGACATTCAAGAGTACTTAGACTTGGACCTCTTTCTGGATGAACTAATAGAAGTCAGAGGCATTGATAAACATAAGAATCTGCCTCAAAGACTCATGTTTGTCTATAAAGGTGGAGTGGAGAGACCATGACCCCTGCAAAGAATTCTAGGAGAAGGATATCAAACTCTGGTTAAGGTATTCTCAAGCTTCAAAAGTTCTAGAGGATTCTCTCCAGTTACAAGGGGCTTAGTGCTGAGAAAGATTGAAGAAATCAGGGCTAGTTGGAACTCACCTGATAGTTTTCCCATGAAGTTGAAGATCCCTTACAATGAACAGAAAATTCATCTCCAACCCTATAGGATGATGGAATTCAGGGATGAAGAGGGCTGTAGAAGGTTCTTCAGACTAGAAGACCAACTTTCTAAGGCAACACTAAATACCTTAGATGGTTGCAGTCTAAGCTAGATCCTAAAATAGTTGAGGAAGACAATTTCTATAAACAACTTCAATAGCAAATTGAGATCAAATATGCCAGGGAAGGGAAGAAAAAGATACAGCCTCCCAGAGAGAAGAAAAAGAATTAAATTTGCTCAGACTAGAGGAGCACTACTCTTTGTTAAGTATTTCATACTCCAACTTCTTATATCATTACAAATTCTGTAGCTCAACACAAATTTTACATTTTTTTTGTATATTCTTAAGAAGTTTTTTGTTATCATCAAGCCCTGAATTTATGTTTGATTTTCAACCACACATAAATTGGGGGATATTGTTAGGAATTATGTTGATTCTTGATGATAACCAAATTAACTCAGTAAAATTTGTACAAGTAAAATGTAGCCTTCAACGGATATCATGTGTATACAGTATCCGTTGAAGAGTAGCTTATCAATTGATAAGACTCATTGTAACATGTTTCTTTAGTTTTAATAGCAGTTGAAAGTATAAGTGCTAGGGTTGAATAAGTCATGTTGACTATCAATTGATATGTAGAATATGAAATCTAATTGTAAATATTTGATGCCTTGTAATTTTACATAAGTCAAATTTACTTCAACATACAAAATTCAGCCTTCAACAGATGCAGCCAATACACCTTCAATGGATGCAACCAAGATACTTTCAACGGATATTGGACAAATCAACCTCAACCGATACACGACCAATAATTAGCAGTTGAAAGTGTGATAGAGACAGTTCTGACAAGTGACATGGGTTGATGAAACAAAAAGGAGCATGGAAACCAACATTTTGGGAAACCCAGAAGAAAATGAAGCATTTTATTTTCATCTGTTCAATAGAGATGATTAAAGAAGGATATTCAGCTAAAAGACAAATCATTTCAAGGACCACTAGATTTAGAGTGGAAAAACAAGCTTTTGGACTTTACCTACTGTACATTCCAAGTAGTTCAATTTAGCTTGTAAAATTGGGATATATAACCAAGTGTAGCAATGTTCTTGAAGTTAAGAAATCTGTTTTAGTTTTCTAGAGCTTAAGCAAATTTTCATACTTGTAATTTGCTGAAGCAAAAACATTGTAACTACAGCTGTGTGTTTGTTCCAAACATCACAGAGATTTCTTCAAATAAAATCTCACAGGTGGAACAATCAATCCACCTGAATTTTTAATTCATGTATTTTTATTTACTGTAATTTTAATTTTTGTTCAAAATTCCTTTGTCTGCAAATGAATTGGAAATTTTAAAGGATTTTATTCAATCCCCCTCCTACAATCCTGTGATTACATTGTTTAGGAATAACAACCTCTCCTAAAAAAGTATGCATCCTTACCACTGCACCAACACAAGTCACTTGTTTCAAAATGATTCGTACCTAATATCATTTAATCCAAAAATAAGAATTTATTTAATAATTGTAAATCAAAAATTAATTGAATATCAACCTAAATAAAATGTTACTTTAGTTGTAAAGATGTATTGCTGTTTATAATAAATAAGCTAATGAACCCATAGTCACGGATTCCGAACTCGACAAGTTTAATTTAATAAATAATTAAATTTGAAAATACAAACTATCAAATATAATAATATAAGGTAAAATAAAAATACTGATTGGTTAAAATATTACTTTTTAAGTTTAAAATTGATAAATAACATTGCGAGCAAATTACAAACATAGTATTTTAATTTTTTATAATTATAAATAACAACTAAGAAAGTGTATACCTATTTAGATCAATAGTTAGTAAGAAAATGATTGTTTCACATATCTTTGAGTATATTTCGATTAAATAATTTAATTCAAATATGGGAAAAAATATCCACAAATTAGCATCTAAGATTTTTTGAAATTTAAATGATTTTAATTTATTTTTTATATACATCTTCTAAGATCTAAAGACAAAAAAGAAAAAAAAGAAAAGAAAAGTAAGCTCCAACAATGTTACATTGCAAGTGACGCAATGAAACATTGTGGGGGTATTTTGCTGCCGCAATGTAACATTGCTGCTACCGCAATGTTATAGTTCAAACAAGTTTTTACCAGCCAACTTTAAATACAATAGTTGGGGTGGTTGGATTACATTGTGGTTAAAGTTGGCTGGTAAAAGATTGGCAGCAATGTAACATTGCGGTACCAGCAATGATACATTTTGGCAACAAGGGACCCTGCAATGTTTCATTTTGACCGCTGCTATGTATCATTGCTGGGGCTTTTTTTTTCTTTTTTGTCGTTTAATCTTCAAAAATGTATCTAAAAATTAAATTAAAATCATTTAAATTTCAAAATATCTTAGGTGCTAATTTGTGGATATTTTTTTACCATTATATGTATTTAACTTAAATAATTTAATCAAAATATACTAAAAAATATGTGAAACAGTCATTTTCTTACTGACTATTAATCTAAACATGTATACACTACTTAGTTGTTATTTATGATGGTAAAAAATAAGAATAGTATGTTTACAACTACTAGCAATGTTATTTTTCAATTTTAAACTTAAAAACTAAAAAGTAATATTTTAACTAATCAATTTTTTTTGTTTTACCTTACATTATTATATTTGCTAGTTTATATTTTCAAATTTAATTATTTATTAAGCTAAACTTGTCGAATTCGGAATCATTTTAAAGCAAGTGACTTGTGTTGGTGCAATGGTAAGATTGCATACAATTTTAGCAAAGGTCATCGATTCGATCCTTGAAGATGACTATTAACAGCAAAAGGTAGTTTTGATAAAAAAAAATATAACATGACCTACAATGTATCTTTGCTGGCTGATAGGTTGGCTGCATAGCAGTTCATAGGGTGAATTATGGTATGGGTGAGTTAATTGATTTGGTAAAATCAATTCCATTTTTAACTTCAGATTTTTTGCAGATATGACTTTGATTTTGAGTTATCTGATAAAATCATTGATTTTGAGTTATCTGATAAAATCAATTCTGTTTTTAAATTCGGATTTTTTTCCATTGATGCGATTAATTAGCTTGACTAATTAATTAAGGAAATTGCCACCAACATAATTGCCACCGATGCAATTAATTAGCTTGACTAATTAATTAAGAAAATTGTCAACCGATATAATTGATTAACGCGGTTAATTAATTATGGCAATTGTGTAGCGCACAAGTTTTCCTAGCCTATATAAAATCGTGTATAGCCTTAGGATTATTCATTCGAAAAATACATCCTCTCTTACACACATCTTTCTTCTCTTCCTCCGGTGATAGTTCTCTTGTTCGTCTCAAGCTCGCTGAGAGTGACGCTATTCGAAAGCCTCACTGCAAATCGTTTTATCCTGGGAAGCAATTCGCTCGCACATACGGTGATGGCTAATACGCTTTAAGGAGATAGTCACGCACTGGACTCGGTTTTGTTCCTTGTCTTCTTATTTTTATTTGTTTATTTGTTTACTATTTACATACACCTTATCTGTTATTCACACACGCCCACATTATTTTATGTACTAATAATAATATCATAGATTGTCTAACAATCTTAAAGCGTATTATTAATTTATATCTGTGACTTATACATCTCTGTTTGGATTTTTTTAGTAACAAATCTATGGAGAATATTGAAACTGTAAACAATGGAAGCTCGGTTGATCCCAACGCACAGGTTACACCTGATGGGGGTCACCAGTTGTTGCATAACCCTAACGCACATGTTACACCTGATGGGGGTCAGACATCGACTGGACATGTGCCTACGACACATGCGCCTTTGGGACACACTGTCATTGGACAGTTTAGTGTTCTGTTCGGACAGACTATGGGAGGTTTCGGTTCTACTGGTGTGCAAACATCGGTAGTACAGACGCCTGTTGTGCCTATAATGGCTACAGCACCTGTTGTTCCGACGGTTCCTGCTGTGCAGCTGAGAAACATGAGAAGTTCAATGGCTGCAAAAGATGTTGTTCTATCTGACTACGTTGCACTTTGATCGCTATCTGAAAGAGGATGCACCGTTGCTCACTGCTGAGAGTAACGCACAGACTGTGTATGTAGTTGATGCCTGAAAGCACGCCGACTATATCTGTCGGAACTACGTGCTTAATGATTTGGCTGACTCGTTGTATAACGTGTATATCTCGAAGCCAACAACTAAGGCCTTATGGGAATATCTTGACCATAAGTATAAAACCGAGGACGCTGGGGTGAAAATGTGGATTGTTGGCCGCTTTCTTGATTATAAGATGGTGGATTCAAAGACTGTGGTTAGTCAGGTGCAGGAATTACAATTGATCATCCATGAGATTCATTATAAAGGAATGGTCATAAGTGAGTCTTTCCAAGTTGTTGCTGTGATTGAAAAGCTGCCACCTGGTTGGAAAGATTTCAAGAACTACCTTAAGCACAAGCGAAAGGAGATGTCTATGGAGGATCTGATCGTTAGACTTCGCATTGAAGAAGACAACAGGGGATCCGAGAAGAAGACTAGTGTTGCCACTGAAAAGGCAAACATGGTGGATTTTAAGCCCAAAAAGAACAATTCAGGAAAAGGGGCAAAATTGGCACCCAAGGGAGGAATTCGAAGTCGAAGTTTCAAGGGAAGTGCTATAACTGTGATAAAGTGGGTCATAGGTCTTCCGAATGCAGGAAGCCCAAGAAGCCCAACAACAAAAAGGAAGCAAACATGATGGATGATATCTCTAAGGAGATGGGTGACATAGACCTATGTGCTATGGTCTCTGAAGTGAACCTGGTTGGCTCCAATCCAAAGGAATGGTGGATTGATACTGGTGCTACAAGGCATGTTTGCTCAGACAAGATGATTTTATCTAGCCTCATGACTTCAACCATTGATGGGGAAGGCAAGGTGATTCTAAAGATGACATCTGGAAAAGATCTGACTTTGAAAAATGTACTTTATGTGCCTGATATTCACAAGAACCTTGTGTCTGGTTCCTTGTTGAATAAGCATGGCTTTTGCATTGTAATAGAGTCAGATAAAGTTATTTTGTCTAAGAATGGTATGTTTGTAGGCAAGGGCTATTTAGCTGATGGGCTGTTTAAGCTCAATGTAATGTCCGTTAAGGATAATAATGGAATGAAGAATTCTTCTACTTACTTGCTTGAGTCTCCTAATTTATGGCATGCTAGATTGGGACATGTAAATTATGACACTTTACGAAGGTTAAGTGTAAAAGAATACATACCGAAATTGAATATCGATTCAAAACATAAGTGTGAAACTTGTGTTAAGGCAAAATTAACGAGATCATCGTTCAAACAAATTGAAAGAAACACCAAAGTGTTAGACCTAATACATAGCGACATATGTGATTTAAAATATTCTCCAACTAGAGGAGGAAATAAGTATTTTATTACATTCGTTGATGATTATACGAAATACTGCTATGTATACTTGCTTAAAAGCAAAGATGAGGCTATAGATAAATTTAAAATCTATAAGGAAGAAGTTGATACACAACAAACAGAGAAAATCAAAATGATACGAAGTGATCGTGGAGGTGAATATGTTGAACCCTTTGGGGAATTCTGTTCACAACATGGTATAATCCATGAGGTCACTGCACCATACCCCCCTCAGTCAAATGGAGTGGCTGAGAGGAAGAATCGTACTCTCAAAGAGATGATGAATGCGATGTTGCTAAGCTCTGGACTTCCGCAGTCGATGTTGGGGGAAGCCATCTTAAGTGCGAACCATATTTTAAATATGATGATTTGTAAGAATAAGGATATGAGTCCTTATGAGATGTTTAAGAAAAAGAAACCAATTTACCAAACTCTGAAAGTGTGGGGGTGCCTTGCGAAGGTACTGATCCCAGCACCAAAGAAGGTGAAGATTGGTCCAAAGGCTGTGGATTGTATCTTCATCGGATATCCACCACATAGTACTGCATATCAGTTTCTTGTGTATGAATCGAAGATCCCTGATATTCAAAAGAATATGATAATGAAGTCAAGGAATGCCTCATTCTTCGAGAATGTATTTCCTTGTAATCCTGAATGCCCTACAACGTCTAAACGCACTCATGAGTCTATAGAAGATGATAATGAGAATGCCGAAAGTGAAGACGAAGATGTGGGGGTAGTGAGAAGGAGCAAAAGAAAAAGAAAGGAGAAATCCTTTGGGTCAGAATTTCTGACCTATTTGCTCGAAGAAGGTGATTCGACAACATACAAGGAAACGGTAACATCACCTGATGGACCTATGTGGAAAGAGGCCATCAAAAGTGAAGTTGATTCTATTTTACAAAATCATACTTGGGAATTAGTGGACTTGCCAAATGGTAGTAAATCGTTAGGTAGCAAGTGGGTTTTCAAGAAGAAGTTGAAAACTGACGGAACGATCGATAAGTACAAAGCTAGACTTGTAATCAAAGGATACAAGCAACAGTATGGCCTTGATTACTTTGATACATATTCTCAAGTATCGAGAATAACGTCCATAAGGATGATGTTTGCTATCGCTGCTATGCGAAATCTAACAGTACATCAAATGGATGTGAAAATAGCTTTTCTAAATGGAGATATAGACGAGGAAATCTATAAGGAACAACCTGAAGGGTTTGTGGTCCCTGGACAAGAAAGAAAAGTCTGTAGATTGGTGAAATCTTTATATGGCTTGAAGCAAGCACCAATGAAATGGCATGAAAAATTTGATGAAGTCGTGTTTGCTAACGGCTTCAAGATCAATGAATGTGATAGATGTGCCTATTACAGGGATAACGAGAATGGATATGTCATGATGACATTGTATGTAGATGATCTAGTTATTGCTGGAAGCAATGATAAAGTCATCAAATCTACCAAGCACATGTTAAAAGCAAGATTTGACATGAAAGACATGGAACTAGCAAATGTGATTCTAGGGATTCAAATTTATAGAACATCTGAGGGTCTCGTACTTAGTCAACCTCATTATGTTGACAAAATTCTTGATAAGTTTCTCAAGGATGATTTTGAGAAAGCTAGAACACCTATGGATCTGACTTTGCATCTATCCAAGAATAAAGGTGTAGGAGTCTCCCAGTTAGAATACTCGAGGATAATTGGAAGTCTGATGTACTTAATGAGTTGTACAAGACCATACATCGCATACTCAATTAGTAAGTTGAGTAGATGTTAGGTCCTGATAAGTTTGTAGAAGGGGGGTTGAATACAAACTATACCATTTTATCGAAATTTGTTCTTTTAATATAAAACAATTTAGAAC
The DNA here is from genome assembly GCA_030848705.1 of Heracleum sosnowskyi. Taxonomy (NCBI): domain Eukaryota; kingdom Viridiplantae; phylum Streptophyta; class Magnoliopsida; order Apiales; family Apiaceae; genus Heracleum; species Heracleum sosnowskyi. The sequence goes on from CM061241.1 coordinate 94,948,025, forward strand.
AAATTAATGCGGAATAAAAACTGAAACAATATTCAAGTTAAATAGAAACTCTATTAAACTTGAGGGGTGTTACAATTTTGATCACTGATTACAAAGAACTTGATAAAACAAATCTAGAATAAATTCGACATGAATTTATCAATTTTTGTAATAAAAAGGATCGAATACTAAAAAGTAGTTCGATATAAAATCTAGGGATTATGATCCGCTAGAAAGCTAAAGCAGTACAAGTGAAATGATTCTTATGGATTTAATGTTAAGAACAAATCAAGAATTAATTCACTGGCAGAATTAATGGCTTTGCTGTTTTGATGAAATAAAGACAGTAGAATGAAAAGTTAATGTTCTGTGTCTTTGTTCTTCCGTTGATGTCTTCTATGTAATGAATTCTTTTGATCCAATCCACTGCCTTCACTTAATATATCATTGCTTTTCTAACATGTAGCCCACGTGCAAAATCCACTTGACAGTTCTGATTTTACACTAGGAAGACAAGCAGAAAAACAATGTTTTTACTCTTGGAAGACTCTCGGGAAGACAAGGAATGGCTTAGGAAGACTCTCGGGAAAACTAGGGTTTGGCCTAGGAAGTCTTTCGGGAAGACTCACCTGTGAGTCTTCCTAGTTTAATAAACTGAGTCTTCCTAGTTCAATCCTAAGTCTTCCTAGTTCATTTTCATTCTAATTTAAATAATTAATTAAATAAATTATGTATTAAATTAATTCTTAACAGAATTAAATTAATAAATAATATACTTAAAAATATTAATTATTTATAAGAGAATAAATAGAATTAGTTGACTTCTTAAACAATTCCAGAATCACTTAAAACTTAGATAATTAACAAACATAATAGTACGTTGACACTCGATGCACTGTCTGGTTCATGAGTGACTAACGACAATGTCTGTTCTTTATCTGTTTGACTTTATGCAGTGATTCACTTCCTTCTCATTCAAGAACTCCGTAATCAGTATCTTTTTCTGTCACAACTTGAAATCTCCGTCACTTTAATAAATCCACTGAGCTTGAATACTTCATTGAGGCTTGATCAATAAATTGAGCTTCTTTCAATGTAGACTCACTTCAAGTCTGTAGATGACTTTAATCTTCATTCTTCGATAGATATAATCTTCTGAGATTCCTGTGACAATTTGAATTATTACTTACTTATTACAGACTTGTTTAATGTTGAGTTAATTCCTCGATGTAAACAAATAGGCTAAAACATATGCCTTTCAGTAGATTTACGAGTAATCCGGGAGCTGATCACTGGAAAGCGATCGTACGAGTACTAAGGTACTTGAGGGGAACTCGAGACTATGGATTGCATTATGGCAGTTATCCAGCAGTATTAGAAGGCTATACTGATGCAAACTGGATATCTAGCAAGAAAGCACTAAAGTCTACGAGTGTCTATGTGTTTACACTAGCTGGAGCGACAATATCATGGAAATCCTCAAAACAAACGGTAATAACTCATTCCACGATGGAAGCTGAGTTTGTGGCGTTAGATAAATGCATTGAAGAGGCTGAATACTTACGCCAATTTCTGGAGGATATTCCGAGATGGCCAAAGCCTGTGACTACAATAGGACTACACTGTGATAGTCAATCTGCTATTGGCAGAGCACAGAGCACGATGTATAATGGAAAGTCCCGTCACATACGACGATGACATAGTTCCATTAGACAGTTAATGTCAACCGGAATTATCACTATTGACTTTATACCATCAAAGGATAATATCGCAGATCCGCTATACAAAGGGTTATCAAGAGAACTGGTTGACAAATCATCTAGAGGGATGGGCCTTAAGCCTATTGCTTAATGGCGTCATGGTGGACACCCAACCATTGATGACTGGAGGTCCCAAGAACATGGTTCAATGGGCCAACTAAATCATGATGACCAAATCACTACGGGGGTAACCCCGGGCCTGTTCCTATGATGAAGAAACAGTGAGACCCATATGGTATGAGGGTAAACTTTCGAGCTTTTAATGATCTTTCATGGAATACATGGAGTTCAAGGTTTTGAACGCATGGAATTCAGTTGAGTAAATGCGGGTTACTGTATAAGACAAAGATCACATATGTGGGAGAGAAGTGGGGCCGCTTCAAAGGAGAATTGCAAGGCACAATTCTTTAGAAACTCCTGTAGAACCAGAATGATGTGCCATGGCCAAAATGGACATAATCATGAGAGATGAACGAATCAGAAATGATATAGTGATAAGTATATCATCGTTTACACAAACGGTCGAACAGTTCAAAGACACTCGCGTCTACTGTCTACCAGTAAAGTCGATATGCTTACTCGAGCAAAAGTTCAAGGAGCATTCTCTACCTATCGTATGCTATATCTAATCAAAGAAACTATCACCAAGTCAAAACTCTGTGTCTGTCTGTATGGTGTGTGCCACTGATACATCAATTTCACCCATGTGGGGGATTTTTGGAAAATATGGGTGAATTATGGTATGGGTGAGTTAATTGATTTGGTAAAATCAATTCCGTTTTTAACTTCGAATTTTTTTGCAGATATGACATTGATTTTGAGTTATCTGATAAAATCAATTATGTTTTTAAATTCGGATTTTTTGCCATTGACGCGATTTTAGTCAAGCTAATTAATTAAGGAAATTGCCACCCGATATAATTGATTAATGCGGTTAATTAATTATGGCAATTGTGTAGCGCACAAGTTTTCCTAGCCTATATAAACTTGTGTATAGCCTTAGGATTATTCATTCGAAAAATACATCCTCTTTTACACACATCTCTCTTCTCTTCCTACGGTGATAATTCTCTTGTTCGTCTCAAGCTCGCTGAGAGTGACGCTATTTGACAGCCTCACTGCAAACCATTTTATCCTGGGAAGCAATTCGCTCGCACATACGGTGAAGGCTAATACGCTTTAAGGAGACAGTCACGCACTGGACTCGATTTTGTTCCTTGTCTCCTTATTTTTATTTATTTATTTGGTTATTGTTTACATACACCTTATCTGTTATTCACACACACCCACGTTGTTTTATGTACTAATATCACAGATTGTCTAACAATAATTTATTAACAGACTAAATTTTTTTGTTAGTAAGACTTATTTGAGATGCTTTTATAGTTTCTTCATATTTGAACTCATTTTATATTATGTTGAAGGAATCATTAGGCTGGTTTGCATCGTTCTTCTCCTAACGATCATAATTTATACATACACATCTTAATACACCTAATAATATATACATACACATACGGGAGCTGGAGGCTAGCTTAGAGTCTTCAAACATTTATAATTATTTTTTAAATATGTTTACTTTAATAAACTAGTCATAACTAGTCTCGAGTTTTTTGAGTACCGCATTCATCGATTACTTCTATCATTCTGGGAAACCATTTTCTAGAAGAATTCCTGTGATTTAAGTTACTCCTCTGTCCATCCATTTCTTCACTTTTTTTTGGGATGTCCCTCCCAATTCTTTACATTTCAAAACTTTTCCAAAATGGTAAAATTTTATAATATAAAATTAACTAATTTCACTATTTTCCTCCCCATACTTACTTTACATCTTAAATATTCATATATACCATCACTTTATTCATTTTACTCACTTTTCTCCATACTTTACTAATTTTCCTTAACCTCCGTCCAATGCCAATGTAAAGTATTGGATGGGACGGAGGGAGTACATAATTATCAAATCATTCAAAGGACATATAAAAACTCACACACATATAAATTAAATTGACTAATTAGCCAACGATCGAGCTCAATATATAATTATGTACGCTGGAAATTATGGATGATCGTGAATTTGTGTTCGTAAATATTTTTGACATAGTGCACGACTTGTGTCTTGCTGATTTAAAATAATAAATTAGTAATATATATTTAGGGTCGTGCTCAAATGAGAACTCTCACTATTGTGAGATATGAGATCTAATCATAGCCACTCATTTAAATACATTATATTAATCTCCCATCACTCATTAAATTTATTAATATTTTAATTTTTCACCATCCCCACCCATCCACCACCTCTGGCCACCGGGAACCTCCATCTCCGGCGACCAATTCCGGCCAACCCAAAAAATCACCACCGGAAACAAAAAATCACCCCACTAACGTCACCTTCGACCACCACCGGAAAACAAAAAATCACCACCGGAAAACATAAATCACCACCTGTTGTCACCATCGTCAAATAAAAATCACCACCATTTCCCTCCTACTTCCTATCACTAACTACAGCTACCACCCATCGGTCACTAACTCCGACCATCTAAAAATCACCAATATCATACTAAAATCACCAGATTTAAACTCTGAACTATAACCAAAATCTCCAGATTTAAACCACTGCATCACCTTTAATCACCACCGTCATTACTGATCACTACCGCCACAACATCCACCACGTCTACCACTGATCACCACCTTTTTCACCATAAACATCATATCACTAATAATCATCAATACAAATCACTATAATCACCACTTCCATCACCAAATTTAAAATCACTAAATCTAAGTTGTTATCATATCTCTATAACCCATACAACCGTCATTGACATCGCCAGATCTTTCCTTTGACCTTCATCTTCATTTCAAAGTCTAAATGTCTACTTATTTCTTCATAAGCTTTCAGTTTCTCTCCACTCTCTCCTCCCTTTCCACCTCTAATCATTCTAGATAGCGATGGAGATTTATATCACGAATCTCTGGAAGTAATAATATCGGAATTGATGTTTATCGGAGTTTCGATAATATCAGAAGTGATATGTATGTATCTGTTGGATATTATTTGAGATATGAGAGTGAATTGGGATGGTCAATGATGATGTACACAAACGTGTTAGTTCATTGTGTGGGTTGGTTCGAGAAAAGATAGAGAATATATGGTGTACAGATTGATGGTTGTGATTAAAAATAATTATCAAAATCGAGGGCTGGGATTAGATCTCAATTCTCATTTTTGTGGGGGTTCTCATATGAGCACATGCCTATATATTTATATTTATATTATATTATATTAGAAGATAACCCGTGCAAAACACGAGTCGAGTGATTTTTTTTTTAAAAAATTTGTTTTATTTATAGTATTTTTCATTAATATTATCAATTGTATTATTTTAAATTTTGACTTAATATTGTTTACAATTACATTTTTTTTTCATGAAATTAATTACTGCATTTTACAAATATTTTACTCATGAAAATATTATTATTGTTCGGTTAAATATAAAAACTTTATATGTTATCCCTTACGACATAAAGAATTCGCAATGAAGCGTGGAGCAGTATCAACTGAAATGTTAATGGTAGATTATTTTTATTTCAATATCAAAAGGAAAATCATTATAAAATCTAAAACACCAACGATCCAAAATATTCTCATCTAACTAAATTTCTTTATTTTCAGCAACAAACTTTCCATTATATAGAAAACGGAAGAGATTAATAGTTGATTTTTTTGAATATATATATATATATATATAATTAAGTAAAAGAAACTATGCCACCAATACTTGTGCCACCAACAACTTCCTATTATATAGAAACGTAAGAGATCATTAGTCGAATTGAAAAATTATATAAAATTAAACAAAAAAAACTCCATCACAAATACCGGTGCCATATATTTTTTGCAATGTTTCTCATTGTATATGTTTATTTTGTTTCTCAATAGTTTCATAATCTTTTGTTTGACAATATCTTTCTCTTCCGGCAGATGTTTACAATTCTAATTTTGAAGGTGTAATTGTAAGAGATAATTATAAATGGACTAAGAAATTGGTCAAATATAGTATTAACTATGTGTGTGTATATCTATAATTAGAATTTTGTATATACAACCTGGGCTAAAATCTAGAAGATTGACATCCAGTTGGGTTTCTTTATTTCTATAAACAACTTTCGATATATAATAACAGAGGCGGAACCAACATAGGGGCAGATCCGCCCCTCCTTGCCACTGGTGACATTCTTAACTGAAGTTTAAAATTTAAAATTTTGTTTTGAATGTCTCTTTCTGCCCACCCTTGAATAATTAATTAAACGTACATGTATATGTGATTATGATAGAAGGTGTTTAATTACTGAAAGAATTATGGTAAAATTTTGTGATGTGAATCCGTAAATAGATACATGTATGTATATATATGAAATGTGCAGTAGCATGGGTGATAAAGTGATAATACAAATGAAAGGTCATTGGGCCTTGTGTCTTATAGAAATTTTTTATAGTAAATTCTTTTTTGCCTTATACTAATATTTTAGGCTCTTTTCATTAATTTTTACTTTTATCAAAATGATGTTAAATTTTAATTTTAAAAAAGTTTCATAATCTTATTTAAAATAATGTCCTAATTAAATATAACGGCAAAATAATTCTGTTGGATAATCTTATTGGCACTTAAAATTTAATTATCAGTTTGTGATAGAAATAAAAATTGTTGCTTTATAATATTTTAATATATTTCTTTTAATTAATTTATTTTTAAAAAAAATTAATAAAAAAATTCCGCCCCTCCTTTCCTTAATTTCTGGTTCCGCCACTGTATAATAATACCTGGGACATATATTTTTTTTGCGAATTTTATCATTGCGTTCATCTCGCTGCTCAATAGTTTCAGAATATCTTGTTTGATGATATTTTTTTTGTATGCAGAGCTTTTGTCTTCCAATTGTAAATGCATAGTTAGAAAGAAAAATAATAAGGGGACCAATAAATTAGCTCAATATCGTACAAAGTATGGATTATTTAAATATTGTAAGCATTTTCATGAACTAACTAACTATACAAAATATATATAGTTAAATTCACTTGGGACTATCTAAATATTATAAGGATAGTAAAGAATATAATAATCTATGATATAATATAATAATATAATATATTTTGGTTCAATAGTAATGTAATTTAATAACAATAAAATATATTTTCGTACAATAATAATATAATTTATTGTAGATTTAGATTAGATTATAATTATTTTGAAAAATAACATAGAATTTTACGTGAAATAAGAGTTTAGGGTACAATGTAATCTATTTTAGATTAGAAATTTATTTATTTTATTTAAAAGCAACATGAAATTAGTTTTTTCTTCAAAAAACATAGAATTTTACATGAAATGGGAGTTTATAGTACAATAATAATATAATCTATTTAGATTATATTATTATTATTATTATTTTTTTAATTTTAAAAACAACATAAATTCTACAATAAATATGAGTTTAGGGTATAATAATATTATATAATATATGAGTCAAAAATTGATGCAACCAGTGTGTAGTAAATTTATTCTTTTAAAAAAAAGTTGATACGAATGTTTAAATTTTATGACTTAATTGACCATTGTATGTGATCACAAATAATATTGACATATGTATATTAATGTTATGCCAATGACAAAGAAGAAAGTAACCTTTTATTATGCAGAGTTGAATATTAATGATTTAATTGTTTATATATACAAAACAAAAAGTCAAAAAATAATAAAATTGTTTGTAAGACGAAAAAGTCAAAAATAATAACAATATTGTTAAAAGATCAGTGTGAAAATAGAGCATTGAACAAAACAAAATTAATTTAAAAACAACATAAAATTTTACTACGTGAAATAGGAGTTTAGTATATAATAATTCTACTATATGAAATAGGAGTTAGAGTATATTATTAGATAATTATATTTTTTAAAAAAATTTAATTCTATTTTAAATTAGATAATTATATTTTTTTAAGTAAACAAATTAGGGGTGAAACAAAAAAAAGTGTAAACCAAATTTGATACAATATTAAAAAAAAATTATCTTATTAATAAAGATTATTTGGTACAATGTTCTAACCCTAATTCCCCTCCCACTCAACCTTTTTCTACCTCCTCTCCGTCTCCTTCCTCTTCCCCCTCTCTCAAACCTGTTTCCCCTTCCAAACCTTCCTCTTTTCCCTCCTCCTCGACTTCATCTCTAGGTGTTAACCCTGAGGGTAGGGTGCTCCCTAGATCTATTCTAGGTTCCACGCCTAATATTCCCACTACTAATACTTCAGTTAAGTCCTGGAGCTCGGTTGTTGCTGGCAAACCATCCTAGTCTCCGGACCTTCAGTTTATGTCGGGTAGTGTTATCAAGCAGGATGACTCAGTGAGGATCAATCTACCTATGGATTTCCTTCAGGATGCTAGAAAGGCTTGGGAAACTAGTGTTATTGGTTTCTTTGTAGGCATTTCAAACCTGGGGCAATTTGGGGCTTAAATGTATTTTCTACAACCAGAGAGGGTTCTATACCTTACGGTTTGCTACGGTAGAAGACAAGAATTTGGCTTTAGGCCAAGGCTCTGTCTCGTTGGGAGGTCAAATGTTTGTACTTCAACCTTGGATGAAAGGTACAGAATTTGTTAAACATTCTATTCAATCTCTTCCTACCTGGATTAAATTTTCCAATGTGCCTCAATCCTACTGGTCGAGTAAGGGGTTGAGCTATATTGCTAGCGGAGTGGGAAAGCCTATTGTCCTGGACAAACCAACGACATGTATGGAACCCCTTAAATTTGAGAGAATTTGTGTGGACTTATTGGTTACCTCGGATAAGCCGAGTACCCTTTTAGTCCCTGTTGTTATTGACATCACCGGGGAAACAATTGAGGAAAGGGTGGAGGTGGAATATCCCCAAATGTCACCATCTTGTCCACTATGTGTAACATTTGGGCACTCATTGGATAGGTTTTCGAAACGAAAGGCTCAACAGAATGGATCTACATCGGGACTGCCAAAGTCAGCCCCAGGAAAGGTTGATAATTCCTCAGACTCCTTGGTGGAGAAGAAACATTTGGAGGCGGAGGAAGGTGAAATTAGTGAGGCCCCTATTGGTGCTCAAGAGGCTTTGGTGACTGCTAGAGTGAATACTGCCTCTGTTGATGTTCAGGAGCCTGCACTTGGGAACACACCGCTTCAGGCTAACGCCAAAGTGGTTCTTGATCATATAACCCAAATCAATATCGATTTTGAGGATGTGGTTGTTGATTCCATCCGCAAGGATGATAATTTTGTATTCTCAAGCAAAGAGGATTCAGGACAATCAGACCTTAAGAATAACACGTCTGAATCGGGTCTTGTTGGGGGTTCTCTAGGAGTCGATGATGAGGTTGTTAAGGGTAGAAAGAAGGTGTTCCCTCAGAATAAGAGGCATCTTCGATCGGCTGTAAAGCCGGGGGTTAAAGCTTAGTCTTTTACTCATGTTTTTTGCAATCCTGAATATCTGAGGATTGAATAAATCCTCCCACAGGGATGAGTTGCGAAACTTCATCTCTTCTAATAAGTTGGACCTCGTTGGTATCCTAGAAACAAGGGTCAAAGAGAAGAAATCTGAGGCTATAGACAGATCAATAAGACCTACTTGGAATTGGGCTTTTAATTACCAGGGGCATCCAAATGGTCGTATTTGGGTTGGTTGGAACACAGCTATTTGGCGACTCACAGTCATTATCCGGACTACTCAATTTTTGGCCTGTGATGTTTTGCACTTAGCAACGAATATCAGTTTTCATGAAATATTTGTTTATGCTGCGAATGAAGGTGAACGGAGACATATTCTTTGGAGATATGTCTCTATACCATCTAGTGTTCCCTGCTGTATTGGAGGTGACTTCAACTGTACTACCTCCCTCTCTGAAGTATTGAGTGGACGGGAACGATGGAACTCAGAAATGCAGGAGTTTGTGGAGTTCATCAGGGATAAAGAGTTGGTGCACATGCGCACTGCTGGGGAGCAATTCACTTAGTGGAATAAGCAAGAGGCTAATCCCATTTGTAAAAGGCTAGATAGAACTTTAGTCAACGAAGTTTGGTTTACGGCTTTTAATGAGGATGAAGTACGAATTCAGACACGAGGTCTTTCAGATCACAATCCTATGTTAATCTCCATTCCAGATTCCGAGGTAAAATACTCTAAGCCTTTTCAATATTTTCCCTTCTTGTCGTCTTTGGATGGGTTTAAGGAATGTGTGCTAAAGCCTGGAGCTTTGCGGGGATGAGAGGTCCAATGTATACTCTTGTGCACCGACTGAGCATTGCTAAAAGAGCTCTTAAAGTTCTTATGCTTAAGCATGGAAATATTACTACTAATGTATGGTGGCCAGGGAAAATTTGGTACATCTCTGTTAGCAAGAACTTAAAGCTTGTTTGGACTTATCTATAGAACTTGAGATCGAGGAGAAATTCTGGATTCAAAAATCCAGGGTACAATGGTTAAAAGAGGGTGATTCCAAATCCTCCTTATTCTTTAACCAGACCAAGAGCCATTGGAATGTAAACAAGATCTTGTCTATCCGTAATAAGGAGGGTATCTTGGTTATGTTGCGTTTGATTTCTTCAATAGTAGTTTAGGGCAGGAAGGCAGTACTGATCCAATTGATTTATCTAATGTGACTTGCCCGACTCTTTCCCTATTCAGGTGGACTCTCTTGTTCAGCCGATAACTGATACATTTATTCTAAAAACCCTTAAAGGAATGAAGAAGAAGAAAGCCCTAGGGCTGATGGCTTTGGAGTTGAATCTTATTTGGATACTTGGGATATTGTGGGGCATGATTTTTGCAATGCGGTTCAGTCCTTTTTCATTGGAAATTTCTTACACCCTGCTATTAACTCCACTGTGATAGCTCTTATTCTCAAAGTTCAGGCTCCTACAGACATGGATGACTTTCGACTTGTAACATTGCTTACAAGTGCATCACTAAGATTTTGGCGGCTCGGATGAAATCTACTATGTCTTCATTAGTCCATGATTCTCAAAGTGCATTTATTCCGGGACTTAAGATTACTGATAATATCTTGCTTGCCCGTGAATTATTCAGAGGCTATAAGTGTAAGGCTAGGGTTCCGAGTTGTGTTTTAAAGATTGATCTTCAGAAAGCCTTTGAATCTGTCATATGGGATTTTATTATCCATTGTTTGCGAGTTCATAACTTCCCGGAACAATTCATTTCTTAGATTGCATTGTGTATTACTACTACCAGGTTTTCTATTAAGGTTAATGAGACTCTGACAGATTTTTTCTATGGCAAGAAAGGGCTTCGACAAGGTGATCCTATCTCACCCTACTTGTTTACGCTAGCCATGAATGTCCTCTCTGACCTCCTTAATAACATGGCCCCCCATTCAAGCACCACTGGAAGTGTAAGGATTTGAATATAACTCATTTGTTCTTTGCGGATGATGTTATGTTTTTTGTCCGAGCTGATATCTCTTCCCTCAAAATGGTCATGCAATGTTTGAATAAGTTCTCCTCCTGGAGTGGCCTTCAGCCTAACCCCAACAAGAGCACTTCATTCTTTCGTAATGCTAAAAATTCAGTTCTTAACTGGTTTGACAGGGAGGTGGGTTATGCCAAATGGACTCTTCCGGTCAAATTCATGGGTGTGCCACTACTGGCTTCGAGATTATCTATCAATATGTGTGTTCCACTGGTGGAGAAAATTCATAGAAGAATACATGGGTGGACATGCAAGTTCTTATCTTATACGGGGAGACTGTAGTTGCTTAAGTCGGTTCTGTGCTCTACTGTGTCCTTTTGGACACAACACTTTGTTCTTCCTGGGGAAGTTTTTAAATTACTGTGACGGTTGTTTACTAGATTTCTTTGGAAAGGCAATACTGAAGATAAAGGAGGTGCTAAGGTTAAATGGAAAAACCTTTGCCTTCCCAAAAAGGAGGGTGGATTGGGTATACAGGACTTCAAGGATTGAAATAAGGCACAATTCCTAACACATATTTGTCTTATTCTGGACATAACCCCTCACTCATTATGGTTGGATTGGGTTCAAAGGAATTATTTGGGTGTGTATTGCTTTTGGACTGCTCCAACTGCTGCTGATTGTTCGTGGACATGGCAAAAAAATATTGTCCTATAGATAGGAAGCTGCTAGACACCTCAGAATGAATGTGGGGAATGATGAGGATACTTGGGAAAGCAGGGGTATTATTACTCATACAGTGAATCTTAACACTACTGTTCGTGAGATGGTGGCAAGGGGTAGACTACCAGAGATTTCTGTTGGTTCTCACTTTGAGATTATTAGATGGATTCTTTGTTCAGAGTTTAATGCTCTTCCCAGTTTAACTGATACGCCTGATCACTACTTGTGGAATGACAAAAAGTTGGTCGTGGTTAATACCAGATAAATTTAGGAAACCACTCGATTCTTTGATATCTCGGCGACATGGACAACAATTGTTTGGGACAAATTTGTCATTCATAGGTTTGCCTTAGTACATTGGTTGGCTTGTCACTATAGACCACCTATTGCTGCCAGGCTTATTTGATTTGGTTGTACAATGGATGTCTAGTGTTCATTCTGTATCTCGGGTAGGGAAACTCAAGATCATATCCTACTTCTATGTCCTTACACGGATTTCATCTTGAGGAAGCTGCTTCTTGTTTGTGGACTGGATGTTTGTCAGAATTTAAGCTCCTGGCTTTAACTTCTTTGCTTCTTTCTGGCCATGAACCTTAACAAACCTATCCTTGTTGTAGTTGGCTTGGTTTTCCATGTTCATTGCTATCACACTTGAAGACAGAGGAATCAAAGGAGACATGATGGAGATTTGTTATCGCCCGAGAAACTTTACCATTATATTGCCGTGAATATTCGTAGTAGGGTTAAGTCCTCGACATGGCTTATGACTAGAGCTAACTGCTTGCCCACATCTTTGCTTTCATTTCTACACTTTGGTTAGATTTTCTTTGTGACCCATAGTGGTTCTTGTTGCTCAGTATTATTGTAAAATGACCAGTTCTGTCTGGTGATTGTGATGTTGTCTTCACAAGGAGCTGTTTATTTTTACCCTATGCTTAATATACAAAGGTTATCCAAAAAAAAAAAAAAAGGTTATAGCTAAATTTGGGTTGGTGTTTGATCAATGGACCCGGTCCAAAATAAACACGTATGTAAAGGCCAACATTACATCACACCAGTCGGGTCTGATTGGAGAAGTTGGATATTGCAAAGAATATAACCTATATCTTAGGTTTACTATTTTTCGTTTACTCTTGTCATCATTAGAGCTGCCCAAACAAATATATACTAAAATAGTTTATGCTTGGTGTAAACTTATCCAAGTGACTAGTCCGAACAGAGGCATTTTTGAAAAGCTCTTATCTAATGGTTAGTCCAAATTTACAGAGTTTGAGTACTGAAATAAATAATTGTGTGTTTAGCAACTACTTGCTCTTAAGTTATTAGGGAAACACATCTTTTAGAATTTTATATTGTATTATATTATTTTTTATTACTTGAAATATTGAGAATGATAGGAGTCAAACCGAAGACATATATCTTTGAGGCAATAAAATTTTTTATGTTCATAATAAATTATGAGAATATCGGGATGACAAAAAGTTGAACATAATGATATATGATCTTTATGATCATATTTTCTCTATATTTTTAGTTAATTTTGCATGAAATTGGATTTTTATTTAATTAATTTTTATGTTTTATTGTAGAAAAAAGGAATTTCTTATAATAGAAGGATTGTGGCTAAAATTGCAATATTTGGAGTAATTCTAGCAAAATTCGGATTTTCGGGACAACTTGCGCGGTGTTCACTGTTTTGGCTATAGCCGGAGTTTCGAATGTCCGTTTGAGGTGATTTAGGCGTCGTTGGAAAGCTTGCGAGAAGACCTTTAATTCAAGTATGGTCTCAGATTTTATTGATGCTCCAAACTGCCCAGAATATTGCCAGAAGCAGACAGCTCGAATTGTAGACTTTGGAATCCTACTATAAAAAGGAATCTCTTTTGTTTTATTGAAAAATAAGTAAATTCTATTTATTATTAAATAGAAGTCAGGTATGTTATATATATATCCAGTAGTTAAACAAAAAAGACACGTACCTGACTTGTGTGGAGACAACGGTTACCTTGAACAGAGAAGAAAACCACCACGGGGAAGAAGAACACTAGCGTTCAAGAGGAGAAGCCATTGAAAAAGATCAAAATCCTAGAGTTTTTATCTTCTCTTCACTTTTCTTTATTGTAACTTTGCTATAATGTCTTCATTCTTGTGTCTAGTACTCTTTGTGATGTTTAACTAAATCTCCTTCTAGGCCTTTAATGGATACTTGTGTTTTGATATAAGTTTGTTCTTTAATTCTCTAAGTATGGTGTTCATTACAATTGTTTATATTGATTTGTGTTTAATTCTTTTCAAGGAATGATCAACCTTGGAATTGAATTGGTAATGTAGGTGGACTTGGAAAAGAAAACCTAGATTAAGGCCATGTTAATATAACTTGGGATTAGTAGTATGCTAATTTGTGTTTAAGATAGGAATATATGGGAATTAGTTGATGAATTAGAATCACTTGAGATTCGGAAGGTCCTTGTGGTTAGTTAAGTGCCTTAGACTAGCAATTGGAACACCATAGTAGAGATGAAGAAAGTAGCTTATTAATGAACACAAGTTGAAGTTAAAGGCTTAGTTTTGTTAATCTTGATATCTTCTTTGTGTTAACTTAGTACTTAGTGATAATTAGTTGTGTTTGAAACCACTTATTATTTTGACTTGAATTAGAAGAAAAATAGTGTATGGTACTTAACAACTTAGACTTAGTCCTCGTAGGAACGAATTTTTATACTACTTGCTACGATATGTGCACTTGCATTTGATGTGTAAAATCGCTAACACAGAAGTTCTTCGGCTAGCCTGAATCCTCTTACCATGTTAAATAATTAGTTACCCTAAAATCTCAAGGTGATGGAGACATGTATTTTTCATAATCTTATATTATATTATAACACGGTGTCATGAATATTTGTTCTTTAATTTACTCTCAAATAAGTTTTTCATATAAAAGAGACCAATAAAAAATAATACAAGACGGCGCAAGTAAATTCCTGAATTTAATCAAGTAAAAAACTTTTAACAATACTCAAAACAAATATTATGAAAATAAAAATAAAAATGAGTACTTTAAATTTTAAAGTAATAAACTTTGAACAAATAAGTCATTTTGTATCATATAATATTACACTTGATCAGATCGTTTTTGGATTTTATTTTACGCCAGAAAGTTGTCCGAAAAATTGTTCCAAATGCTTATGTCACAGAAATCGTTCTGAATGTTTATATGTTATTATTTAATTAATAAATTTTCTATTTCAAATTTGAAAATTGATGTGTGTTCACAGATTAAATTTGTCTTGGATCTATTAAATCATATGAGATAAATTTTAGAGCAAGTCCAACAATGTCATAAGTCCAACAATGTCATAGTTAGTTCCTTATAAATATTATAAAATAATGCTTTTTAGTGTTTTAGGACATGATTTTTGTATATGAATTTGAACAACAATCGTTTTATTGATTCCTAGTTATAATAATAATAATAATAATTTGAAATTAATTAGAAATGAGATAGGATCAAGTAGGGAGAAATGAATGGAAATGATTTTGTCATGGATAAAAATAAAGTTAGAAATGGCTAATGGTTCCCCGGAAACAGAGAATAGCTCCTAATATTTTACGGACTCACTAGGAGTGTTATTTTGGATTAAATTTCTTAAATTTTAATTGAAAAAAACACTATAACAAAACCGTTGAACTTGCTTTTAAAGACTATTTTTGACTTTCCTAAAATTCTAATAATACTAATATATTCCGATCCGAATTAGGTCTAATATGCCTCCCCTAATTTATCATCTGATATGTACAAAATGAAAGCTCTATTCTTTACCTCTTTAAATGCAATCACAAAAACTAAACATAGGCTAGCAAATTAATCTCAGGAAATTTCCCCAAGACCGCGATCAAAACGAGGTGGTAATATAAAATATTTTAATTAATGTTACTAATGTGAATGATAAGGATAAAGAAATTGATGACGTGGTCTAGAAATTGATGGTGTTGCATGTGCATAGTGTCTAAATGGATATTGGGCTTTGGAGTTTGGACTTTATTCTTTCCACGCTTTCACGTGAAACTTGTCTACAAGTTTGGAGTTGTACCAACCCTTTCTTTACCCCCCCTATTGCTTCGTGTCGGCCACCCTCCTAAGCTCTTAGTTATAGACCTATTATTATTTATATACTCTGAATTCAAAATAGTACGTATTGAAGTAACATCACATTTTTGTTGCATTTACTCCTACTTAACGTTAATGAGATCTTGTAAGTACTATCTTTTCGTGAAAGTTTTGAAAATTAGCATTGCCAATCATATTACTACTAACATTTAGGGCATCCCTTATTGGGCTGTCTACTTAGCCCATGAAATTTGTAGTGAAGATGGTCCGTTACGCATAGGCTCGGGGCCGGGGTAGGTCAGGGATTGGGAAAGTTTGTTCAAAGGATGAGAAACTGAAGATTACAGGACTTGGCAGTTGGGACTGCATATTTAGAGGGGTTCGTGTGTCCAAAATTTTATTATACTTCACAGCTACCATTCAAACCATGATAAATATTTAGATTAGTTATTGCCTATGAATTAGAAAAAACTACGTGAATTATCCGATTTTAGGTTTTGTATCCATTTTAGGTTCCTAAAAGATCCAATTTGGTATTTGACCCATTTTCAATATTGGAAAGTATCTATTTCAATTTTCAATAACATTAATATACTCTATAATATTTATAGTAACCTCATTATTATAATCTTTCAAATTTAGTAACTCATTATTACATATTATCACATAGCATGTATAGTAAGATATTTAATTAAATTAATTTTAAAATGTATTTATCATAAAACATGTGAAAATAACATTTTATTGCATTAAAATTAGTTCTTTCAAAAATATATTTTATCTTAAATTTAAAATTACTTAATTTATTATATATAATTAATTTTATTAAAATATTATTTTAAATTGCCGTGTGCATCCCTATAACCTAGTACTAGTAGTACTAGTAACAGTGCATGTTTGGCACTTGAGTATGTCCAACTTAATTGGGCTTCAGCCCATTTCTACTTAAAATAAAGCGTTTGAGTGATTTTTAAAACGACCTTATCTACAATAGAAAAGCCCATAAGCAAAAAGTAAAGGAATGGGTGCTTTTTTCGTTCCGACTTATCTTCTGTCCCTTCGGTTTTCTATTGTCTATTTCCCACTCCCATCCCAATCTCGTCAAGGTACTTCACTATCTCTTTCTTTTATGTTTTTTTACATATATATGTATCTATATATGAATTGTTTTACTTGATAATTTTGTTAAAGAATTTTTGGGTTTCGTTGGTTTCTTGAAATTGAATTGATTATTAGTATATATTTATTTTCTTGCAATCGTGATAAGAGGAGGCATTAGTATTTGGGCAGGCTAGCAAGGTTTAACGCCGTTAATCGTAAAATTGGCAACAGAATTTCGAAAAAACTGATATGACTTTAAATATATAGGACATTGCTCTGGTTTCCCTTGTATAAATGAGAATCCATATCAATACTCATGTTATTAATATTTGTGCGGAAAGGAGTGACCTATATTTGTTAGATTCTAAGTTTGTAACTGTAATTGGACCATAGAATTGTTTCTGCAGTTGGGTTGCGCTTTGCTTCTAAGCAATCACAATATATTGCATACTGATCGGAAAATGGCATCTTGCTTCTAAGCTAATTGTGTTATGTTGTAGGTGCATATAGCTAGATCACGGTGATACACTGATCTCTAACTGAGAGTAGTCTCTTTAAACTTTTTTCTATGCAGATGTTCAAGGCACAAGCATCAGCATCGGCATCAGAACATGCCAAGTGGGGGGATGAACAACACGAAATTTTTGTTAAGTTTATGTCTTGCTGAGGTTCTAAGAGGCAACAGGCCTACAACAACTTTAAACAAAGAAGGCTGGAAAATTGTTTACAAAGAATTTGCAAAGCAAGCAAAAAAGAAATACGAACTTAAACAACTAAAGAATCACTGGGATGCAATGAAAGCAGATTACAAAACTTTTAAAAAATTAAAGTTTGGGCAAATTGGATTGGGATGGAATGAGGAGATGACCAAGAAATTTGAGGCGCCTGAAGAATGATGGAAGGAGAAAATTGCGGTATAACTCTCTCTCTCTCTCTCTCTCTCTCTCTCTCTCTCTCTCTCTCTCTCTCTCTCTCTCTCTCTCTCTCTCTCTCTCTCTTTCTCTCTGCTGGTAACGCTTGGATTATAGATAAATGTTTACTTATCTTAAATGAGTTGTACATAGTTGAATTAATTAAGAGCCAATATTTTTGAGTTTAGGACTTGATATATATCTGAATAGTTCAACTATTCAGATATACAAAAGGTTTTGTGTGGATCTTTGACTGCATAAGTATGAATCTTTTGGATGTTTATGGAACCTGGTCTTTGTAAAATTCTCTGGTAAATTATACGTTGAGTTATTCTTCTGAGTTTTTCTGCCTTGATTTTTCCAGGAGAATCCAAAATTTGGAAAGTTCAAAATCAAAGATATGTCGTACTTCGTCAACTATTACGACACTTTGTTTGGTGATGTTGTTGCAACTGGAGAAAGGGTAAGAGCAGCCAATACCTATTCTGCTGTGATCACAACAACTTTCAATCACCACCATCACAAAATCTGTTTCCATCAACTTCTTTTAAATCTGGTTCAAGTAGTGGTTCAAAAAGGAAGAAATCCGGAGCCGAGCTTGTGGGGGAAAAACTTGATGGATTAGTAGCAGCCGCTAGTGAAGATTCTACCTTGAATGAGGCCATCATACTAATTGATTCCATGCCCCAATTTTGTCCAGGTAGCGACTTGTATTTCTGTGTTGATTGTAACATTTGTCTAGTTCAGTGAGTGATTATCTTTACAGGATAAGGATTTTCCAAATCTACTTTTTTGAAAGTAGCGCCTTCTTATCCTGATAAGCTACTGTATTGAACTTTTATTCAGCAACTTGTACTGTGAATGATTCAGCAACACATATCAATATGAGGAAGAAATTCCAGAAGAAACCGAGGAAGACGAGGATAATTTATTGGATTGGCAAGCTGTATGTAGTGCTGCTGCTTACATATTGGTGTACTATTACTACACATTTGTGCACAAAGAGCCTTGTCGTACTTCGATTCGCACAGGATCTATATTGATTTCAGAAATAATGAATGGAAACGAAATTCGTTGTTATCAAGATTTTTGTATGAATAAAGCTACATTTGTTGCTTTCTGTCGAAGATTAGTAGTAGATCATTATGGATTGTTTCGTACACAAGGAGTGTCTGAATATGAGGTGAGAAGGTCGGCATGTTCTTAATGACTATTGCACATGGATGTGGAAATTTTCGTTTAATGCAACAAATGTGGAATCGCTCTGGTGAGACCATTAGTCGATATTTTCATTCTGTTCTAAAAGATGTTTGTAGATTGGCAAGTGATTACATAAAACCAACTTCAAATTATAATACTGGAGTCAAATATCATACACCTTAACACGTTATTTATATTTTGTAGTTCATTAATTTTGTTTCCAAATAATTTATTCACGAGTACTGATTTAAATATTAATTGCAGGATGCTCTGGGAGCTATTAATGGTACTTATATTAAATGTCGAGTAAAAGAAACTGAACGTACACCTTATTTTGATCGAAAAGGATATGTCACTCAAAATATTCTAATAGTTTGTGATTTTAACATGTGTTTCACCTTTGCATGGGCGGGTTGGGAAGGTGGAATACACGATAATCATATTTTAACCGAGATTATAACTGAACGGAATCTTAATTTTCCACATCCAACTGAAAATAAATTTTACCTTGTAAATGCAGGTTATCCACACAAAAGAGGATACTTGGCTCCGTACAAAAATCAAACATTAAATATCACCTTGCAGATTTTCTTCGGGGTGATGGCAGCAAACAGGCACCACGAAATCCTAAAGAAAAATTTAATCATCTTCATTCATTCTGTAGAATGGTTATTGAACGAACATTTGGGGTATGGAAAACTTGATTTGCTATTTTAGAAAATATGCCAATGTATAAGATAGATACGCAAACCGATATCGTTCTAGCTACAATGGCGATTCATAACTATATTAGAAAATCAAATTGTAGTGATAATGCATTTCGAACTGCTGAAAGAGAAAATTATAATCCAGGGAATTCTACTTCAATGATGGTGGTATGTGGATTGCTGTAGGGGTGATCAAAATCGGATATCCGGTCCGGTTAGTAAAATTCGGATCGGATATCCGATTTTTTGGATCATTAAAAATTTATTCCGGTTCTGGTTCCGGTTTAACCGGATATCCATTTAAACCGGATCAGAAATCGGATAATCCGGATCCGAATTAAATAAGTACTATATATTTTAATTTGTAGAAAAAAAATTAATTTTTAATATATTTTGATAAGTTATCGTTAACTTTACAAATTGTAAAGTAATTAACAATAATTTTGACATCAACATTTCATACTTTAACATTTATAAATTCATTTGTTTTTCTAACTTTATTTTCAACCAATATAACCGGTTTTGTTATGGTGTGTTTATATGTCTAGATGGGGATTTTTTTGGCTCGCAGCTATCATCATAGTTGTCAGGGTCTAACTGAGATTCAGGTGTCGGACTATATGGTGTGTCTGACACGTAGCCACTTCCATCTTCGACTTCAGGTTGAGATCTGTCTTCTTGAAACAGACTATCCAATACAGTAAATGGTACGACCGACCCTGGCTCTTCTTCTGTGCTTGACTCCCACTGCCAAGCTTTTGTTTCTTCAAAACACACATCCCTACTAATGTAGACTCTGTCGTTGTCTGGATCATAGAGCCTGTATCCCTTGGTACCTGTATCTCTGATTACTTTTCAACTTCGGTCATTTAGTTTTTGTAGCTTATTTCCTGGTATTCTCATGTGAGCCACGCACCCGAAAACTCTTAGATGACCAACACTCGGTTTTTCTTTCGTTGCTGCAATTCTGTGGATGGTGTTCTGGTATGCAGGCTTGCTGGGGAGATACGTTATGCTATATTCCTTTAGCGGGTTTTCCTTCAGTAGGAAAATCAAGATGGTGAAGGGAGGACACCAAGAAAGATCATCATGCATTTTTAAAATTAAGGGAAATTCTATATGGTACCACTGTAGTTTTGGCTTTTACATATGGTACCACTACATTATTTGCTCCTCTATGTGGTACCCCTAAAGTCTTGTATTCTTCTCTATAATACCCTTCCGTCAGTTGAAACGTTGTAGAACTGTTTAAAAACCAATTCTTGTAATATAAAATAATTAAATAATGTAAAAACACATCTAAAAATAGAAAAAAAACACTTAATCATTAATAAACACATAAAAAGAAATAGAACCCACTCAACCGTCGTATTGCGGGAGTGTGATAAAAAAACGAAAGGGCTTACAAGAAGAGGGTTGAGGCGATATGGTTTAATCGGAGGCCATATTTGACGGTTTAGGGCTCAATCGGAGGTGATAAGACAACGCTACTGTTCGTAGAAGTTTCAAACAAGTATCTCTTCTCAATAGTTGTAATCTTTTCGTTGTATGTATACATGTATGTATTACTTTCGTTGTATGTATAATATGGGGTTTTCTTGGATGTTTGTGTATTTGCATAAGTTTGGTTTGTATTAAATTGCAGAAATGGATGAAAAAATGTTGAGACTAAATTGGAGGTATAGTATGGTTGATATTAAGGTCGATATAGATAAGTGTGCCATACTGGATATAGTTTTAGAGTATGAAGAAGAAGCAACCTTTAGGTATGCGTATAAGATGCAATCATGGATTTTACTAACCGATAAGGACTTGATGTTGATGTTTGAAAGATTGCCTGAGAAGAACATGATAGATATATGGGTTGGGTCTGTGATGAAACCAAATGAACTGTATAAATTAGTCCTAAATCTGAAGAGGCAGAATGAGAAAACAAGGGATGATGATATGACTGGGGGTGGGAATGTGTCACTTGATGACCTTGAGGATACTAGTGTTACAGCTACAATCCAACCAAAGAAAACTGTAGGTAAGAAGGCAAAAAACATACCAAAACCAAAGAAAAAGGGAATGGTGACTGTTAACTTACCACCACCTCCTATTTCTCCTAAAACAGCATTTCAAAATCTACCCATTAGAAGGAGCCCTAGGTTTTCCCCAATCCAAAATACAACATTGACTGCTCCAACTTGCAAGAGCAGTCAAGCACTAAAAGATCCCATATTTAACAGAAAGATTCCAAAAACAACAACAAGGAGGAAGGGTTGGACTGTGGGAAAATCAAGTGTCACTGAACCTGTGAGTGAGTTGGGAGAATCTGAAAATTATGGAAGAAGTGTGAGAAGGATGGTGGTATTCAACTCTGAGAATACTAATGCAGGTGATGGTAATGCAGATGATGGTAATGAAGATTATGGTAATGAAGATTATAGTTATGGTGAGGATGATCAAGAAGTGGATGCTGACTCAAGTGATGATGTTGACTCTGATGGAGAGGTAATTGCTAAAGGGGATAGTTTGGAAGATGAGATGGAGGTCATCAACAAGGTTCCTAAGATCAAAGAAAGCTGGAAACCTGAAAATTGGAATGCATTCATAGATGATTAGGATGATGAGGACTACTTTCAAACTCTGTATAGAAATGGAGAGTTGTATGAGGATAAAGTGTTTGGGAAGATAGTGTTGAGGCCATGGATGATTTTCATGGACAAAAGAGACTTCAAAGATACATTGAATGATTACTGTGTCCAAGAAGGGTTTGCAGTTAATGTGCTTCATGCAAATAACAAAAGGTATACTGCTACCTGTTATGGTGTGGCTTGTGAATGGAGGATACATGCAAGTGTATTACCTGATGGTGTTACTTGGGCAATCAAGAAAATTAATCCAAACATTCACAGCTGCACATGATTAGAAATCTATAACCCCATATGTACTGTGAAATGGGCAGCCACAAAAATGAGTGAAGACATTAGGGCTAACCCTGATATTCCTGGAAAGGCATTGAATGAGCTGTTGTTTCAGAGGTATGGGCTTTATATGAAGCAATCTACCCTATATAAGATGAAGAAGGATGCAGCAAAGGGCAATGAACAAGCTGGACCCTCTACAAGGAAGGAAGAGAAAGAGTGCAAATCAGGGGACTACATCACAACCATCACAAGCTTCTGTTCTTACTGCTTCCCAATCTCAACAACACAGCTAGACTTTATCATATTATTAGCTTTTTGTTTCTGCAAACTGGTCCATATTCTAGCATGAATCATGTTTTGATCATAATTTCTGGATGATATTTAGTTATTCTGGATGTAATGTGGATTCTGTTGGTTTATTTTGGATATTAGCTAGTTTGGATGCTTAATTAAGGCGATATCAGTTGTTTTTACTTCATTTTTTATTGTTTGGTGTTTTTGGCGCCAAAAACAGTTTCAAAACTGGCCACTTTTGTGCTTTTAAACGGTTCTACAACGTTTCAACTGACGGAAGGGTATAATAGAGAAGAATACAAGACTTTAGGGGTACCACATAGAGGAGCAAATAATGTAGTGGTACCATATGGAAAAGCCAAAACTACAGTGGTACCATATAGAATTTCCCTAAAATTAATTCTTTTAGATATTTGTTTGGAGATATTAATAACACACTAACTCTTAAATTTATAATTTTAAGTGAAAAAATAATCTTTCATTTATTTTGTTTTTCAAAACTTTTTAGTATTGTAACTTTTAGTTATCGAAAAAAAGTTTTATAACTTATTAATAAATCATTATAGATGAAATGTTAATTTAGAGAAAAATGTACTTTGGAGTTGATGTATGAGATTACAAGGTCTTCAAGTATAAATTTATGGAATAATTATAAGTTCAATCTCAAAAATATAATTTCAAGTGTATTCTTGTGTTATAATGTCTAAAATGATTATAAACTTTGGTAAAACACAACAAACTCATTAATTTATTAGTAATAATTTATTACTTAATTTAATATATCGTATTTGAAATATCTTGGAGTTAATATGTTCAATATTTATTAAATATATAAATTATCTTTTAAAGAAATAGTAAAAACCGGATCGGATCCGGATATCCGGTTTTATAAAAAGTTGTGATCCGGATCCAAATTAGTGAAAAAAACCGGATGGGATATCCGGTCCGAATTTTTCGGATCGGATATCCGAATTTCCGAATTTTTTAAATCGAATACCGGACTAAAAATTAGGATAATTCGGTTTTCGAATATTTATGCTCACTCCCAGATTGTTATGCGTGATTGTATTGCTAGTAGCATTCATAATAGAACATAGATGTTGTAACTCGAGTTTTTTGTTTGCTTTTATTAATTTTTATGTCATTTTTAAAAACTCAAAATAGTCATGTATTAAGCAAACCCTTTATGCATTAAAATAAAAAATTATTATTTATTTCTAAAAAATTAACAACTTAGAAGTTATGATTGCCAAACATCTCTTTTAACTTATATAAATTAAATATCCAAACACGTAAAAATAACTTATAAGTTATAATTACTTATTTCATATAAGTTCTTTTTTACATTTAAGTGTTAAGTAATTTTTTTTAAGATATCCCAAACGGCTTCACAGTCTAGTACACCCTTACTGCTGGGGTGGGGCTCGGCCTCGTCTAGAAGAAAAGTTAAGAATATTAGAAATTCTTTTGTATTTATTAATAACTAGCATGAAAACCCGTGCAAGGCACGGGTCACTATCTAGCATAATTTTTTTAACTTCTAAGTAATTCAGTGTTTATGATAATTTATAGATCGTTTGACAGACGTCTCATTGTGGGTACAAAAGCTGGACTTGATCTCTGTAGTGAGATAGTTAACGTTGAAAAGTATCCTTGGTTGAGGTGTTTTTGAGTTAAGAAATGAGTAAATTCGATACTTATGATATTTGTTATGTGTAAGATCTATTTCAAAATATGATTATCTTACATACAAGACATTAACCTGCACAATTTTACTAATTTAGCTCATTGAGCGAATGATACATTTTCTTGTTTGTGAAATTTAATTTGCATTGTAGAATGTGTACAATGAAACATTTTCTTGTTTGTGAAATGTAATTTGCATTGTAGAATGTGTACATGCATAATGTTAGGATTTATGGGTGATAGCTATGAGACAACTTAACTAGATATTTTATGTACTTAATTTTATTAGGTATGAACATACTATCATAGCCAGAGTATGTCTATGTAACCGTTTTTGTTTGCTGCAAATAAGATTCTAGTACATCTTGGTAGAAGTTCATTTATTTGTTCAAGCCTCAAGAAGTGCTCAAGATGAACAACAAGAATAAATATTACTGTCACAACATTGACAGTAAGGTTACTTGAAGACAACATGTTGCAAGTCACGACAGTACATTCACTCTGACAGCAACATTAGCGGAAGCCCTCAGACAGCAACTTTACCTTAGCCTGACAGCAAGCTTGGAAATCCTGACAGCACCTTCTGCGGGGATTTCTTACTATCACCAAAAGCGCATTCCTATGACAGCAAGCTCAACCATCAGGATACTGTCATGAAGGGATAACATTTGTATTGGGGAACAACCCAGTCAAACTTGTGACAGTTTGGATGTTCAAGAAACAGGCGTGTTGCAGTATCCCAACACTGTAACAGGTCTGCAAGACTACGACCGAAGCTTGCGAGATTTCATGACAAAGCTCACCAATTCCAGAGTATGACAAATCTACATCTACTGAATTGTGTTAGCTTAAAATAGAATGTTTCTAGATTGCTTTGCTATGTACTAATAAGCTGTTTGTATAGCAATTTAGGAAAGAATCACGGGTAGACAATTTGTAAGAAGCTGCCACATGAAAATGACATCAGCTTCACAAGACCCGTGTTGATAGTGATAGGTTTAGACTACTTAATCTATCGCTCAATCCATTCTCTGTAATCACTCGAGAAACCGAAGCTCAATAAAACAAACATTTTCTTGAGGTTGTAGCAACCCATTGCAAAATAAATAAAACATTTATTTTGTGAGAATTACTCGTGTGTCTACTTGTGTTTGCATTCGATAAACTGATAATCCTTAATCTTAGTTTTTGTTGTTGAAACGTAGATTGAGATTTATCATTATTGTATTCAAACCCCCCCCCCCCCCTTCTGCAATAGTCAAGGACCAAAAACTGGTATCAGAGCAGACAGATTGTTCTACAAATCTGAGATCATGACAAATATGCAGAAGTCAAGTTGCATAAAGATTCCAGCTTTTGATAAGGAGAACTACAATGTATGGAAAAGAAAAATCATGTTGTTTATCAAAGATGCAAATCCATTATACTTGGGTATCCTCCAGAATGGTCCCTTCCTACCACGAAAAGAAATTGAAGCCTCAACCGTGGATGGTGTTCTTGTTCCAGCCTGCTGGGTCAACAAATTACCTTCAGAGTTTCTGGAGCCAGAAAAAGAGAAGGTAGCCTTGGATGATTACTTGCAACTCATCCTACTAGATGTTCTCACTTTGGAAAAATCCATGTGTGGGAATGTCATTGGGTGCACATCAGCCAAGGACATGTGGAACAAGATCGAGCTGCTATGTGAAAGAAGTGAAGAAGTGAAAGACAATCAGAGACAGATTCTTATTTCACAGTATGAAGCCTTCATGGCAAAGTCAGGAGAAGACCTAAAAAAAATGTTTGAGAGGTTTAGTAAACTGATGACTGAGTGTTAGTTTAGAATTCAATGATCGTCAGGAGCTAGACTCAACTGATCAGGATTGCTGACGTCATCAGGATTACATGGTCATCAGGATTGAGATACATATCAGGACTGTGATCAGGATTGATCATCAGGACTGGAAGCTGATCAGGATTCCTACTTTGAGTTATATTTGGAGTCTAGTTAAACATGGAAGTTTATTCTGTCGGTTCCTGGTTTGTAGTACGTAGCTATCAATTATGGATAGGTTTCAATCTTTGTAATTGATTAGGACTTATCATTGATAGAGAAGCTGTGTAGTATATAAACACAGTTTTGGTTTCGATTTATGTAGGCAACACAGACGTGAACATAATCGAATAGAAGCTCTTAAGAACATAGAATTTCTTGAGAGAGTTTTTGTAAGCTAGCAGCTCTCAAGAACATCAGAATTTCTTGAGAGAGTTTGTAACAGTTTTATATCAGATTTAATAAAGCTGTTATCTTTCTTTCATATTTGTGATATATACATTAAGAAGTCGATTATCTTATACTATTGTATTCAACCCCCCTTCTACAATAGATTATTACTGGGCAACAATTGGTATCAGAGCAAACTGATTTAATTCTGAATCAGATACGATCTAAAGATATCGACAACCAAGTATGAAAGCATGAAGATTCCCATCTTGAAGAAATCAGAATATCCAACATGGAGGGTAAAGATGCTGATGTACCTGGAGGCTATGGATCCTGACTATTTGGACAGGATTCGTGATGGACCATATATTCCTACACGAATTGTAGAAAGAACAGATACAGTACCTGAACATTATGTGGTCAAGGCTAAAAGTGAATGGACTCCAGAAGAAAAAGCTCATGTACTCAGGGAACCAAAGATAAAGAATATCTTACACAGTAGTCTTGATGTTGTCATGTCAAACAGAGTGATTGCATGCAAGTCTTCAAAAGAAATCTGGGATACTTTGGAAACTCAGTGCCAGGGATCTGCATCTGTCAAGAAAAACAGAAGGGCTCTTTTGATTCAAGAATATGAACAATTTGATGCAAGACCCGATGAGAGCCTAACTGATCTATATGATAGATTTCTGACACTATTGAACAGTTTATCTTTAGTTGACAAGGAATATGAAACTGAAGATTCAAACACCAAGTTTCTAAGAGCTTTTCCTGAAGAATGGGACACTCAGACATCGATCATTAGACATCAGTATGATCTTAACACTGTGTCTCTTGATGAAGTCTATGGGATGCTAAGAACTCATGATCTTGAAGTTCAACAGAGGAAGAACAAGAAAAGCAGCAAGGCAAAATCAATTGCTTTGAAAGCAGAGGCTAAATCAAAAGGAAAATCTATGGAGGTCTCTAGAAGTAAAACAAGAATAGTTGAGTCAGATCCTGATGACTCTTCATCAGATACTGATGGCAATGCTGATGCCAATACTGATGATGATTCTTCTGACTCAGACATGGAAGAGATGGTTGCTATGATTGTCAGAAACTTCAGAAGGATGAAGTTCAGGAAGAATAGAAAACAAGGCAACTTTCAGAAAAGGCTTTCAATCCAAACAAAGATAAGTATATCAAAAAGGACAACAAGGGTAGCAAATTTGACAAGTCAAAGGTTAGATGCTACAAGTGCAATGGTATGGGTCACTTTGCTTCTGAGTGCAAGAAAACGAAGGCACTTATCACATCAAGCAAGGATTGGATGGACTCTTCCTCAGAATCTGACACTGAGGTGGTCAACTATGCTCTAATGGCCAATGCTGATGTAACTGCTGCTCCTGATGATAAGGTACTAAATACTATCTTTGATTTTGATACTGATAATGCTTCTGAGTTAAGACGTTTTCTAAAGTCATTACATATTAGCTTTAGAAGTCAAACTGCTGAAAATACTAGGATCTTATCTGAGATGTCTGAACTTAGAAAAATGAATGATATATTAGAAGTTGAATTTTCTCGTATGCAAGAAGTACAAAAAGAATGTGATAATGTGAATCACATGTACTTAGAGATGAAATCCAAATGTACTGCTCTTGAAAAGGAACTTGAAAATGCTAATGAGAAAATCAGAACCTGGACAGACTCTGGTAGGAAATTTCATGAGATTAATACCTCTAAGAATTGGAAAGAGTGTCTAGGATATAAGTCAGATGAGGATAAGAAATTGAAAGAGAAAATTGTCATTGATGAGACAGTCAGTCCACAGACCTATAGACATGTTATAGATGCAACCAAATCTAAGATTACTCCTGTTAATTTTGTTTTTGGTAAGGATTCCAATTCTACTTTTGAAAAGGGATCTACTTCTACTCAAGGAATTAAAATCATAAAGTCTAAACCTGTCTTGAATAAAGTCATTAAGAATGTAGGTTTATTGT
This sequence comes from Heracleum sosnowskyi, assembly GCA_030848705.1. NCBI lineage: Eukaryota > Viridiplantae > Streptophyta > Magnoliopsida > Apiales > Apiaceae > Heracleum > Heracleum sosnowskyi. Next base: position 94,977,057 of record CM061241.1, read on the forward strand.
CTCAGAAACAGCTTAAGGATAAAATCTGTGAGGTGACAGATAAGAAAAAGGAAGCTACTGTTAAGAGAAACAGGAATGGTAAAGTTGGGATCAACAAAGAGAATGGTTACAAATATATCCCAAATGCACCTAGAAAGTGTTGTTTTAACTGTGGTAACTCTAATCATCTTGCTATTGATTGTAAGAAGAGTAAGAAGAAGATTACTGATATTCCTAAGTCTGATGTTAGGAATAGATCAGTATTTTATAAACCACAGAAGTCCTGTTTTCATTGTGGTAGTATATGGCATTCTATTTATACTTGTAAATATTATCATGAGTTGTACTATAACTTTTATGATCCATTGCCTAAAGTTGATAAAAATAGTGCAAACTCTGGTAGCATTAAGAATGTCAAGTTGGAACATGCTTTTGTTAATACTGATACTGACAAAGCAAATCCTGATGGAGTGAATCCTGTCAGGACTGCTAAAGTCAGAAAGTCTTCTGCTGTGAAATTTAATAAATTGTATGGAAAAGGAACCCAACAAGTATGAGTTCCTAAATGTTCTAACTAGTGTGTTTCTATTCTGATTGCAGGGTAAAAAGAAAAATGTGTTAGTCATGGATAGTGGATGTTCTGTGCACATGACTGGAAACAAAGCTCTGTTATCAGAATATGAGGAAAAAGCTGGCCCAACTGTGTCTTATGGAGATGGCAACATTGGACAAACCTTGGGATATGGCAATATAATCATTGGAAATGTCATCATTGAATAAGTAGCTCTAGTGAAGGGACTAAAACACAACCTGTTGAGTATTAGTCAAATCACTGACAGAGGTTATCATGTCAACTTCTATTCCACTCATTGTGAAGTAGTCAGTAAGGCAACAAGCAAGATAGCACTGACTGGCTACATGCATGGTAACATATATGAAGCCAACATTCAATCAAATACTGATGACTCCCCTACCTGTCTGATCAGTAAAGCATCAGTAGATGAAAGTTGGAATTGGCACAAGAAGCTTTCTCATCTCAACTTCAGCAATATCAATGAGTTGGTTAAGAAAGATTTAGTGAGAGGATTACCAAAAGTGTTATATACTCCTGATGGACTCTGTGATGCATATCAGAAAGCAAAACAAAGAAGGACATCATTCCAGAGTAAATCAGAATCCTCTATTGGAGAACCATATCACATGCTACATCTTGATCTATTTGGTCCAGTCAACATCATGACCATCAGTAAGAAAAGATACACTCTTGTAATTGTTGATGAATATTCTAGATTCACCTGGGTGTATTTTCTGCACAGAAAAGATGAGACTCCTGAAGTTCTGTTGGATCATGTGAGAATGATTGAGACAACCACAAAGTACAAAGTCAAGATACTGAGAAGTGATAATGGTACTGAATTTAAGAATTCAAAGATGGAAGAGTTCTGCAAATACAAAGGAATCATTCAACAATTCTCTGCTCCTGGCACACCTCAGCAAAATGGAGTAGTTGAAAGGAAAAATAGAACTCTTATTGAAGCTGGCAGAACTATGTTGGAAGAAGCAAAATTACCTACATATTTCTGGGCAGAAGCAGTCAACACAACATGCTACACTCAAAATCTCACATTAATAAACAGGCATGGTGTTACTCCTTATCAGTCACTCAAGGAGAAGAAACCAAGTCTGAAGCATCTGCATGTGTTTGGCTATAAATGTTTTGTTCTCAGAACTCATCCTGAACAACTAGGGAAATTTGAAACAAAGGCTGATGAAGGAATTTTCATAGGCTATCCTGCATCAAGAGCCTTCAGAGTTTTTAATTTAAGGACAAGGACTGTCATGGAGTCAATACATGTATCTTTTGATGACAAGAAGATAGCTGGAATCAATGAAGACTCTCATGATAGATTGATTTTTGAAAATGAAGCTACCAAGGAACCTGAAGAAAGTGAATCAGATCCTGTCCATACATCAGATCATGATGGGTCACCAAATCTCGATGACACACCAGATGCTGATGGTGCAAATACTGATGATGCAATCAATAGTAATACTTCTAGTAGTGCTAATGTTGAGGGGGAGCAACATCATTCTACTACAAGTTCAGAGTCAACACAATCATCAGGACAGAATTCTTCAGATACTGATTCAAGTGATGATCCTGATAACTTATCAGGAGGAAATAACAATTATTCAGGGGGAGCTTCAAGACAAGCAAGTTCTTCAAAACAAGATAACACCAATCCAGAAAGAGCATCTACTTCAAGAAACAATTTAACACTAGCAAGGAAATGGACTGCAAGTCATACTCCTGATTTGATCATTGGGGATCCTGATGCAGGTGTTCAAACAAGAAGTGCAACTCAGAATGAATGTCTATACAATAACTTTTTATCCAAGGAGGAGCCAAAGAAAGTTGAAGATGCACTTAAAGATGCTGATTGGGTTACTGCAATGCAAGAGGAACTGAATGAATTTGAAAGAAATGAAGTCTGGAAACTGGTACCAAGACCAAAGAATAGATCAATTGTTGGTACAAAGTGGATTTTCAAGAACAAGACTGATTCTGATGGAGTAATAATCAGAAACAAAGCAAGACTAGTTGCAAAGGGGTATTCTCAACAAGTGGGAATTGATTATGATGAAACTTTTGCTCCTGTTGCAAGACTAGAAGCCATCAGGATATTTCTTGCTTATGCAGCACATATGAAATTCAAGGTTTTCCAGATGGATGTTAAAAGTGCTTTCTTAAATGGAGAACTGGAGGAAGAAGTCTATGTTGAGCAACCTCCTGGTTTCATTGATCCTAACTATCCAGATCATGTCTACAGATTGGATAAGGCACTTTATGGACTAAAGCAAGCTCCAAGAGCATGGTATGAAACTTTAGCTCTATTCTTACTGGAAAGTGGATTCAAAAGAGGTGATATTGATAAAACTCTATTTTATTTGAATCATGGTAAGGACTTGCTGTTAGTTCAGATTTATGTTGATGATATCATTTTTGGGTCAACAAACAATAAGCTTTGTGAAAAGTTTTCCAAGCTTATGCAGTCAAGATATCAAATGAGCATGATGGGAGAAATGAGTTACTTTCTTGGTCTTCAAGTTAAACAGACTGATGAAGGGATTTTTATCAATCAGTCTAAATATACAAGGAATTTATTGACAAGGTTTAACATGCAAGATAGTTCTCCTACTACAACTCCCATAGCTACAGCTACCAAACTTGATCCTGATCAAGGTGCTGAGGTAGATGTAACTCACTACAGAGGAATGATTGGCTCTTTATTGTATCTCACTGCAAGTAGACCAGATATCATGTTTGCAACCTGTCTGTGTGCAAGATTTCAAGCAAAACCTAGAGAACCCCATCTGATTGCAGTCAAAAGAATTTTCAGATATCTCAAAGGCACTTCTTCACTTGGCCTTTGGTATGCAAGGGAATCAGATTTTGGGTTGTGTGGTTATTCAGATGCGGATTTTGCAGGATGCAAAATAGACAGGAAAAGTACTTCAGGAAGCTGTCAGTTTTTGGGTGGAAGACTAGTTTCATGGTTCAGTAAAAAGCAAAAATCCATTTCCACTTCAACTGCAGAAGCTGAGTACATTGCTGCAGGAAGTTGTTGTGCTCAGATAATGTGGATGAGAAATCAGTTGTTAGATTATGGCTTGTCATACTCAAAGATCCCTATTTATTGTGATAACCAAAGTGCTATTGCAATGACAGGAAATCCAGTTCAACATTCTCTTACTAAACACATCAGTATTCGATATCACTTTATAAGAGAACAAGTTCTGGAAGGAACAATTGAACTTCACTTTGTTCCTACTGATCAACAACTAGCTGATATATTCACCAAGCCACTACCTGAAGCTACTTTCAATAAATTGGTGAATGAACTTGGAATGATGAACTTTGAGAATTTCTGAGGAAAGCTACAGAGAGGAAATCCTGATAACTGTCAAATCCTGATGGTTATTCAGAAAGGTATGTTTTCTTTGATCAAATCCTAATAGGATGCAATCCTGACAGGAAGTCAACTGGTCAAATCCTGATGCTTATATATTGAAGCTGGTATGAAAACCAGAATTTCTAAGACAATTTGTCAACAACACTCCTGGTAAACTCTGACAAATAAGATCATTACTTAGTCTTTGATTAAGTTATTAAGTCTTAATTTTCAATTCCAATTATATTTTTGTCAGTGATTACTATTCGTTATATTATGTATCAAATGCAGTGTTACTAACAAATTGTGCAGGAAAAGTAAGAAGGACAAGAACAATTGAGCAAATTGATAGTTTTCATTAAATCTTGAAGATTCTTTACAAATGAAAATGGAAATTACATATTCTTTTCCTAGTCTACTTTTCTACTCAGGAACACGTGCCCTGCAAATAAGCATGAACACTCCTGATGGATCATAACCAGGATTTGATCCATCTAGGGCTTCTCTTGTTCCATCCTTAAGAGACAAGAAGATGAGCTGATTTACTTGAAGGCGGATCGTCACCGTGACCACCGGGACGCTTCCGTGCCTCCAACTTGCATGACATACAAGCATCACGGATTCTCTTCTTTCTTTTCTCAAGCTCTCGGATGAGCTCTTCATCATCTTCATCCTCATCCTCTTCATCATCCTCATCCTCTTCATAGATGAGGTTATCAAGCGGATTCCAGTCAGGATTGGCCTGCTGGAAATTGTGCAACAGCACATCGGCCATTGCGTTAATAAACGCTTCATGTTCCTGAGGGTCAGGAATTGGTTGTGGCTCAATGTCAGCAAGAGCCTCTTCCATCTCTTGCCATATGATATCGAGCTCAACATCAGATATGTTGTTTTGTTGTTGATTGGCAGCCATTGAAAAACAAAGAAGGTGAAAGGTTTTTCGTAAGTTTTTCTCTGGAGAGGGTGTGTGTTTTAATAGATATATGATGTTTATGCTTAACAGTTCTATTTTATAGAGAATGTGTGTTAAGGATGCAGGTCATTTTTTTATCGAGGCGCCTGTTCAGTTTCTTATAATTACTTTGCCTCGGTAATTGGTAAGAATGGTTACATGGGTCTTATGCTATTTGTGCTGTAATCATTTTTTAAAAATAAAAAAAAACAGCATTTATCAGGATTGTCAAAATAAATTTTGTTTTCATAAATAAAATTTTATTTTACTTCATATTAAAATTTTTGCGTTTTTCAATCCTGATAAGGCAAATGGTTTCATAGGAAATGCTTTTATTCCTGATGAGGTTAGGTTTTTCTTGCATAGGAAAATGCCTACTCGTTATGGTTTAATTTCTAATGCTATGGGGCAAGGCCAATCACACCTTGTTCCTAACCCAAGCATTCATCCTAAACAGTCTAAACAGTCATCTGCCACCTCTAATGTCTCTCAAAAGACTTTAGTTGTAAAAGCAAAGAAGTCAGCTAGAACTGATGTGTCAGGAAGGCAATCAGGTTCAAAGGACTTTACCTCTACACCTATCACTAAAAAGAAGTTACAAGGGGGTGTACAAGGGGTCCTGGTGAAGAAAGCTGCAAAGAGAGGTGAGGCTGTTTCTGTTAAAAGAAAGTTAGTGCTCAGGGATGAGACTGACTCAGAGGATGATTTACCTATATCCTCTGTGATGAATATGAATAAGGAAGTTGCTGATACTGCTACTGCAGCTGTGGTTCCATTGTCTACACCACAGAAGAAAAGGAAGTTATCAAAAAGTAGGTATCATATTCCTTTAGAAAAGAAGCAGGATACTGATGTACAAGACACTTCTATTCTGAATGAGCAATCAGTTTCTACTGCTCAAGCAAATCCTGATGTTAGTATTCCTGATACTGCACCAAGTCAAGTGGATAATATTTCAGACTCTCCAGCACAGGACTCTCCAACAAAAAGACATATTGATATTTCATGGGAGAAGTATGGTGCTGCTGCTTCCAATCTTGGGATAAAACATCCAATGGAAAAGCTAAGGAAGGCAGAAGAGTTAGTCTATCAGAGACAGAAGAAACTGAAAGGATCAAGCCCACAAGAACCTGAACCTCAAAGTGGTTCAGCAGCTCTTTCTGATGATCCAGCCACACAAGAACCGCTCAATCAAAGTTTGAGTGAAGGCTTTGCTCGTGGAATGGTCCCACAAGAACCATTTTCTCAAAGGGAGAATGCAGACATCGACATTCCAGCTACACAAGAACCATCTTCTCAAAGTGAAGATGCAGGCCAAGTTACAGTTTCTGAGAAATTTCCTGACAATGCTCAAGGGATTTCTGGTGCAGATGAAGTTCAAAGATTGGTCGAGGACACTGTCAATGAGCTTCTGAACCTCAAGCTCCACAAGAACCATTGGTAGCAAAATACTGATGCAAGCATATCAAATCCTGACGGTGTTCATCCTGACGCTAGTGGTGCTCCTGATGTTGAACCTATCCTGATACAGCCACTTCGTTCAAGACCAATGGATCATCCTATCACATATTCACAGGATAAAATGAAAGGTATAGCTATTCCTGATCCTGATGATACTCATAGTACTGATGATAATGACTCTGATGATAGTGATGATGATGAGAATCGAAAAGAGAAGGAACAGCTTGCTACAGCACTCAAAATTAGTCTTGGAACTACTTTTGGTTCATCAAGTACATATATGGCTGGCAAAGCTTCCACTGGGAAAGATCAGAGACAAGATTTTTCTATTCCTTCCTTTAATCCTGCTGAGGCACTTAGACAGAATGAATGGAACAATTCATGGCACAGATCTGTTGAATCTGTAAGTTATTCTTCTGCTTTGGAACATGCCTATGATGCAGTGAAATCTATAGAGAATCAAGACTTGAAGAATCATCTGAAGGCTACAACTTTGTTATCCAAAAGTCTAAAAAGTGAGATTGATTCTATCAAGAACTCAACTGAGTTGGTGAGGAATGATATTTCTCAAAATTTTACAAAGGTGCCTACTGCTTTTCAGCTAAGGGTAGTAGAATCCCAAGTGAAATCTGTTATTTCTGAACAAACCTCTATCAACAGACGGATTGATTCTCTGGATACCAAGGTAACTGACATTCAAGCCTCTCTTTCCTTAATTTTGAATTTATTGTGAAATCCTGATGTCAAAAAGGGGGAGAAGGTTAGTCAGACAAAATGCACACCTGATCTAGTATTAAGGAATAATGATGATGATACTGGAGATGATGGTAGTGACAAAGTGATACAAGGAGAAACCTCTGATGCTGCTGTTATGAAGTCTATAATTCAAACTTCACAAAGTCAAACAACGCAGTCAACTCATGTTTCTGATTCTGGAGTTAAGACAGTAAGAACGTTGGTGCAATCTCAGATCCTGACGGAAGAACAAATCCTGACACCTGGTCATGGACATATTCTTGCTACAATTCCTGAAGGTGATGAAGATGTGATTATTGATAATCCTGAAGATGCATCAAATTTATTCCAGAAGTTTTCTACAAAAGATGGTAGAATTGTTACTCTATATCACACTGATAAAAGAGTTCAACAATTATATGCAAGAAAAGCACTCTCTACAGCCAAGTGAAGAATATCCTGATCTCTCACATGAAGAATTCTTAAGACAACAAAGAGAAATGATGGAAAGCTTTAAGAACCCTGCTCCTGCTAGAGGAAGAGGAGGCAGAGGTAGGAGAGGAGCTAGAAGAAGTAGAAGAGGTTCTTCAACTCAAACAATACCTAGACAAACAAGGTCTCGAGGGTTAAGAATTGAAGAAATTCCTGAACCTATTCAAACTCTAGTAGTTCCTGACAGATCTACTTTTGGTGATGATGGAAATATTGAAGAAGAACCTGAATTGAGAAGAAAATCAAGAAAATCAACTCTCTGCAATACAAATCAAATTGAAGAATCTAATCCTGATGTTGTTCCTGATAATATTCAAGATCCTGATGATTCTGAAATTCTGCAAGAGATTGACTTGATAATTTTATCTACTGTGGTTGATTCTCACAACAAGTAGATGAAGAAGAAGAAGCCAGAAAAAGTGAAATTACAAGATCAACAAATAGAGATTTCAATCTCTATGTACAAAGGCTTAAACTCTCAAACAGAAGAGTGTGGAGGAACCCAAGCAGACAAGAATCTTCACTGGAAAGAAGCTATGCCTTTGAAAAGGAAAAGGATAAGAAGTGGAAACATATTAGCACATTAAGTTGTGATACACTTATCAATTTTCAGTCTGGAGGAATTATTACAAGCGCTTCAAGTGTTGTTGATTTATCTGGGATGGTTAGATCAAAAGCACTCTGGTTAAAGATGTTTTCAAATCTGAAGCAATTGACAAGTAATTCAAGAGGAGGTATTGGACATAGGGATGCTGAATATCTGAATATCTCATATGTTGATCCTTACTCCTTAACTGAAATTGGAGGTACTTTAACTTCTGAAAACCTGAACAATTTACTAGCTTTTGATATAGTTATAGATTGTCATGATGGTTTTGACAAGAAAGAAAAGCTTCTGTACTTCATGAAATATGGTAGTGTGAAGATTTTATCTATTCAAGATCTGTTGATGAAAACTACACAGGAACTGAAATATGTTCATTATCTTTTAAGATCGAAGAATCAAATATGCAAAGAATGGAGTGACATGATTTTGTCAATAATAAGAAGAAGACTGGATGGAAACAGTAATTTCAATGGTAATTATACTCCCATGTACTTAAATCAAAGAGGTCAGGATGTGGAAATGCAAAGGGGTACTGCTGTTAAAGAAGTAAATTTTGGCATGACTCATCTTACTCTCAATCCGGATGGGAAGGAAATTACTTATCTTTTGCTTGAAGAGCATAGTCTTCAGAGAAACTCCATATTGAATCTCAGAGCAGCTATCTATCAGATTAATGAGGAAGATGAAGAACTCAGAAATCTTAAGGAAAGACTGATTCAAATTCTTGAAGAAAAAGAAGAAAATTTGTTATCCAACTTCTTGAAGATGAATCTGTTCTATCAAAGAATTTAAACAGATAAGTTGTTGCTGCAGATTCTGTACATTTTGTATATATGTTTTTGACATCATTGAATCTTAGGAATCTATACTTTATTTCACAAAGTATGAGATTAGGGGAGATTGTTAGTTCAGAATTCAATGATCGTCAGGAGCTAGACTCAACTGATCAGGATTGCTGACGTCATCAGGATTACATGGTCGTCAGGATTGAGATACATATCAGGACTGGGATCAGGATTGATCATCAGGACTGGAAGCTGATCAGGATTCCTACTTCGAGTTATATTTGGAGTCTAGTTAAACATGGAAGTTTATTCTGTCGGTTCCTGGTTTGTAGTACGTAGCTATCAATTATGGATAGGTTTCAATCTTTGTAATTGATTAGGACTTATCATTGATAGAGAAGCTGTGTAGTATATAAACACAGTTTTGGTTTCGATTTATGTAGGCAACACAGACGTGAACATAATCGAATAGAAGCTCTTAAGAACATAGAATTTCTTGAGAGAGTTTTTGTAAGCTAGCAGCTCTCAAGAACATCAGAATTTCTTGAGAGAGTTTGTAACAGTTTTATATCATATTTAATAAAGCTGTTATCTTTCTTTCATATTTGTGATATATACATTAAGAAGTCGATTATCTTATACTATTGTATTCAACCCCCCTTCTACAATAGATTATTACTGGGCAACACTGAGCTACAGATTTATGGCAAGTACTATGATAGGATGGAGCTAAATGTCAAGTTCTTACTCACACTTCCTGAGCATCTTGAGCACAAAGTCACTGCCATAAGAGATGGAAGAAATCTAAACAATATTTCTCTTGAAACTTTATATGGTGTGCTTAAATCATATGAGCTAGAGTTTTTCCAGAAAAGAGCTATTCTAGCTGGATCCAGAGGAAAGATGGCTAATATGTCAGGTGCTCTCATGGCTCATGTGCCAAGAATCACTCAACCTAGTGAAGAAACTCAAATCACACAACCTGCTCCAGTACCTACTCTTAAGATTGAAGAGGTTGTGGATGATGAGGAGAAAGTTGTACTGCAGATAACTGATGTTGAAAATGAAGATTTCTATTCCCTAGAAGAAATGGAGAAGATGGATAATCCAACTATGACTTACATGACTAAGAAATTCAAGAACATAAGATTCAAGAGAAACAAGCCATTTAAGCCTCAAGGTCAAACATCAAGGTTCAGCAGAGGGAATTCTTCCAAGGTTAAAGGTGGTGCCACAAGAGGTGGTTACAAAACAGGGATGGTGGATAGATCCAAGTTCAGGTGTTACAACTGCAATGAGCTTGGTCATTTTGCCACTGAGTGCAGAAGACCAAAGCAGAATCAGAGGATGGATAAAGGGTCAAGTGGACATTTCAAGAAAGGACATGGAAAGATCTATGTGGCTGAAGGAAAGTGCTGGGATGATTCTGATGATGAAGAGGAAGAGGAATATGTGAATCTAGCCCTCATGGATAAGTCTGATGAGGCCACCTCTAGCTCTCCAAGTCAGGTACCCTCACTTGTCTTACTCGATATGTCTAAAGATGAATACAAACAAACTGTTGCGGAATTGAGTGCAGAAATGTTCAATGTTCACACTAGTCTCACTGCAGCTAATGAAGAAATTGCTAGGTTAACTAAATTGAATGAAACACTAACTTCTGAAAACGATTTTCTTTTATTGAAGACCAGTCATTTAGAATCTTTAACACAGAAGAATGCTAAACTTAAAAATGAATTAGTTTGTGCTAAAGAAATTGAGGAGTTTCTAAGGAAAGAAATTAGTGAAAATGAATTCAAGATTAAAGCCTATAGAAACTCATCCAAACAACTTCAGGATTATCATGAGAAACACACAGAGGATCAAAAAGTAGAGATAGGTTTTGAGTATGGCAAAAGACCTGGGAAGGAAATTGTTAGTCAGGATTGTTCAACTGATGCTTCTGTCAAACCTCATGTTCTCAAGAAGATCAACAAACCCATTTTTAAGCCTTCTGAACTTGAGTTTGATGAGGAATCCATGATCATCAAGCAACAACTTGATGATGAGGATGAAGGTATTGACAGTACAATAGTTGATGGAAAAGATGCTGTCATAATTCCCAAGACAGTAACTTCCCCACACAATCTGACAAAATGTTCTAAAGATGCTGTCAATAATGGCAAGACAGTAGCTTCCAAAGGTACTGTCAAGAAAGTCTCAAAGACAGTGACTTCCAAACCTACTGTCATGATAGAAGGTGTGAAAGGTACTGTCAAGAAAGACTCGACAGCAACTTCAGAACATCCTGTTGACACAATCACCTACAAGTCTAGAAACAGGAATGGTAAGTTAGGAAATGGCAATGCCAATGCTCCTAGAAAACTATGCAATAATTGTGGCTCTTCATATCACTTAACTCATGTTTGTAAGAAACCAAAGGAGGTCAAGAACAATGTGACCATGATAAATGGTAACTTACACAGAACCCCCATTATGCATAGATCTATGGTAGTCTGCAATAATGTTGATTGTATGCCTTGTAAAGTGACTGCCATGAGCACTTGGTTCAACTTGCCTATTGCATCTACTGAACCATGTCTCTATATGCAAACTGTTGAGACTTCTGAGCCTACTGGAAACAGTAAGAAGGCTTCATCAACTAAGAAGAAGACCAGGTCTAATTCTAAAGATAAGTGGGTGATGAAAGGAGTCCAACAGAAGATTCCTGATGTGCTGATTAAAGTTGAAAATGTTGATTATGCTTGTGATACTGAAGTAACTGGACCCAACAAGGATTGGGTACCATATGCCTCTTAAATACAATTTGTTTTGCAGGGTAAGAATAAAGAGCAGGTCATATGAATCATTGACAGTGGCTGCTCTAGACACATGACTGGTGATAAAGCCCTGCTATCGCAATTTGTAGAGAAAGCTGGCCCAATCATAACCTTTGGAGACAACAACAAGGGTTACACAGTGGGATATGGCTGTTTGGAAATTGGAAATGTTGTCATTAATGATATTGCACTTGTTGATGGATTGAAGCACAACATGCTCAGTGTCAGCCAATTCAGTGACAGGGGATCCAAGGTTGACTTTGACATGATGGTGTGCAACATCTATCACAAGAAGGATGGAAGCCTCTCTTTGAAAAGGGTAAGAAAAGGAAGCTTGTTTGTTGCTGATCTGAGCTCAACAAAGAAGGACAAGATTTATTGTTTTTACAGTAAAGCTACGGTTGGTGTCAGTATGCTTTGGCACAGGAAACTCTCACACCTCAACTTCAAGACAATGAATATGCTGATGAAGAAGGAACTAGTGAGAGGACTACCTCAACAGGAATTCTGTCAAGAAGGACTGTGTGAGGACTGTCAAATGGGAAAATTGAAGAAAGCTGTGCACAGGTCAAAGCAAGTCAACACCAACACTGAACCACTCAAACTAATTCACATGGACCTCTTTGGACCAGTCAATGTTCCATCATTAGCCAAGAAGAGATATGCATTAGTTATGGTGGATAATTATTCTAGGTATACTTGGGTGAAGTATCTAGAATCAAAAGATGAAGCTGCTCAAGTCATCATTGATCACTTAAGAGTTCTTGAAAGAGCTCCAAATGCCAAAGTTCAAATGTTGAGAAGTGACAATGGGACTGAGTTCAGAAATGCCACTCTTGGTAATTTCTATAAAGATGAAGGAATTGTGCAACAATTTTCTGCTGCAAGGACCCCTCAGCAGAATGGAGTTGTAGAAAGAAAGAACAGGACTCTCATTGAAGCTGCCAGAACTATGCTACATGATGCAAAGTTACCTACATACTTCTGGGCAAAAGCTATCAACACAGCCTGTTACACACAGAACAGAACCTTGATCAACAAGACTCATGGGAACACTCCTTACTATCTGCTCAATGGAAAGAAACCTAATGTCAAGTATTTTCATGTGTTTGGAAGCAAATGTTTCATGATGAAAGACAACCATGAAAAGAAAGGGAAATTTGACACCAAAGCTTATGAAGGTATCTTCATGGGGTATGCTCTAGAAAGGACTGTTTACAGAGTCTATCTTTTGGAACACAGAATCATAGATGAAAGTGTGAATGTCACATTTGATGAAACCAAGTTTCCTGGATTGCATGAAGAAGGTCAAATGCAGATTCTTAGATTTGAGAATCAAGGATACTTGGAGGAAGCATAAATTGTTGATGAAGAACCTACTTTCACTCAAACTGTTGAAACAGAAAAGGATGCTGTCATTGAAGTTGATGCTAATCAAACTCCAGCCCAGTCACAGACTATCACAGGAAATACTCAAATTGATGGTGACCAGAGACATTGAAGAAAATGGTGGAGATAATTGCCCCGGTGAAGACTCAGTTCTTCAAACTGAGGCTACTGTTTCAGATAAAACAAGAAGCTTGCCCAGAACCACAAGGTGGAACAAGGATCACACAAATGATTTAATTATTGGAGATCCTACTTCTGGGGTGAGGACCAGGAACAATGTTTCTGCTGACAGCATGTTTTCCTGTTTCCTTTCTCAAATGGAGCCTAAAGCTATTGATGAAGCATTGTTGGATTCTGATTGGGTGATTGCTATGCAAGAGGAACTCAACCAGTTTGAAAGGAACAATGTGTGGAAATTGGTTCGAAGACCTAAAGGAAAATCAGTTATTGAGACAACAAAGTGGGTTTTCAGAAACAAACTAGATGAAAATGGAAATGTGACTAGAAATAAGGCAAGGCTAGTAGCTAAAGGTTACTGTCAATAGGAATGAATAGACTATGATGAGACATTTGCACCTGTTGCCAGACTTGAAGCCATCAGGATTTTTCTAGCCTTTGCTGCACACTGTAACTTCAAGGTGTTCCAAATGGATGTCAAAAGTGCTTTTCTAAATGCAGAGTTGGAAGAAGAAGTGTATGTTGAACAACCACCTGGTTTTGAAGATGCTGAAATGTATGATTTTGTGTACAAGCTGTTCAAGGCACTTTATGGATTGAAACAAGCTCCAAGAGCATGGTATGATACCCTCTCTGCCTTTCTATTGGAAAACCAGTTTACAAGAGGTGTAGTAGATAAGACTCTATTCTACAAGCATCATGGCAAAGACATCATTCTGGTTCAAATTTATGTTGATGATATCATCTTTGGTTCATCAAATGAGAAGCTGTGTGAGAAGTTTTCATCTCTAATGAGAAACAAATATGAGATGAGCATGATGGGAGAACTATCATTCTTCCTTGGTTTACAAGTTCTTCAAAAAGATGATGGAATCTTCATTTGTCAAGCACAGTATGTCAAGGAACTTCTCAATAAGTTCAACCTAGAAGATTCATCACCTGCCAAGACTCCTATCTCTACTTCAATAAGTTTGGATCTAGACTCCAAAGGGAAGAAAGTGGACTCTAGTGCATACAGGGGCATGGTTGGATCACTTCTCTATCTAACTGCTAGCATACCTGACATAATGTTTGCTACATGTCTCTGTGCAAGGTTTCAGGCTGATCCAAAAGAGTCACACTTAGTAGCCATCAAGAGAATTTTTAGATATCTAAAGGGCACTCCCAATCTAGGCCTTTGGTATCCTAAATATACTGGATTTGAGCTAGTGGGGTATTCTGATTTAGACTATGCTGGGTGTAGAATTGACAGAAAGAGTACTACAGGAAGTTGTCAATTTCTTGGTGGAAGATTGGTATCCTGGTTCAGTAAAAAGCAACACTCGGTTTCTACTTCAACAGCAGAAGCTGAATACATTGCAGCTGGAAGTTGCTGTGCACAAATCTTGTGGATGAAGAATCAACTGTTGGATTATGGCTTAATGTTAAATAATATCCCTATCTACTATGACAACACTAGTGCCATAGCCATCTCAGACAATCCTGTTCAACACTCTAGGACAAAGCATATTGATATCATACATCATTTCATAAGAGAGCATGTTGAAAGAAGAACTGTGAAGTTGATATATGTGCCCACAGAAAAGCAACTTGCAGACATTTTTACAAAACCACTGGATGAAGCAACCTTTAAGAGGTTGGTAAGTGAATTGGGAATGTTGAATCTGCTTTGGGAATTGTGTTGGAACCAGGAAAGACTTATACTGAGCTTGCTAGTGATGAGACCCTGAAGAAGCTCTTCTTGAAGATTGGGTACTCTGGACCTATTCTTGAAGAGGGAACAACAAAATGGTACCCCTCTGGTGAAATGGACAGGAAGTATCTCCGCAAGGAGTGGAGCATGGTGTTTGATTCCATGGTGAAAGTGTTCTCTACTAAGACCACTGGCTGGAATGGAATTCCCACCTACATCAAGAAGCTCACTCACTCTCTTGTTCATGGGTACAAAGTGGATGTTGGAAAGCTGCTCATGACACACCTCAAGGCTACCATAGGTAAGAAGGTAAACATCTATCCTTGCTTTCTAATGTTATGCATTAATTCTTTATGTGACTTTGATGAGAATGCCCCTCGTTTGGAGGTGTGCCCTGTACTGAAAAGAAACACTCACACAACTCTCACTTCACAGAATTTAAATGCACATATTCCACTATGTTTCACCAAACACATGGTTGATCAAGTGACTGACCTTGATTTTCCATTACCTTATGGTTTTGACACCTTCACTATTGAGAATGAAGCTGAATTAGACCCAAATTCAGTTAACCCTCATTCTACCCCATACATTCAGCCTAGGTTCTCTAGACTTCCCAAAGTACAGAGATAAGCCTTATAAGAAACAAGAAAAAGACCCCTAGAGACTGGTGTTGGTGGTAGTGTTGAGAGTCAAGAGGGAGTTCTTGTACCTAGTGCAGCAAATAAGGAAGATAGTCAAATAGAACCCACAGTGGTTCCTCCTGAGCCTAAGAAGAAGAGAGCTAAGAGGACCAAACCACTGCCAGCCACCCTGCAGTCTCTCAAAAGGCTGTAGAGGAAAATAGGGAATTAAACTCCTCCCTAGGTGTTCTTTCTCAACAAGGGACATCTATTGAAATTGGCCTGTCTCCCAAGGCACCTTGTAAAGAGTCTGCAGAAACTCATGTTCCAACTCATGAGGAGCCTCCACTTGCAGAAACACACATGGAGTCAGGACACAGTGAGGATTTCACTTCCCCTATTGATGCTTCTCAAGTTCCATATGAGAAGCAGCCATCATTCTCTTCTCCACTTTCACCTTCTTCCTTCCCTACACATTCATTTGTTTCTTCTCCACAACCTAGAGAGGGGGACAGTCCCAACCCTTCAGGTTTTGATCATCTATCTCCAATCATGGATGAGCCCCCATCTAGTGGTCCACAAGAACCCATTTCTCAAAGTGAGATGGACACCACTCCTTCAACCACTGAGAAAGAGCAAGGTACAACTCTGCTAGAAAGTGAAACAACCAGTACTTTGTTCAATCTCCAAGGAGCATCTTACCTTCGGGAAGATGATGTCACAGCCCAAGTTGCTGTCAAAGACACTGTGAATGTTGCTGTCACAGGTGACCCTGCTGTCAAGGACTCAGTTGAAGTTGCTGTCAAACCCAAACCTGCTGTCCAAGTTGCAGTGGAACCTACTGTCAATATTTCAACTAACAGTAACATTCCTGGCAAAGCTCCTGTCATCTCTCCACAGCATGATCTTGATGCTGTCATAGTTGAGGATGTCTCTGATGATGATATGCCACTATCTCAATTCTTAAAGGTACATTCTAAACCATCTATTTCATTGCATGTAAGTACTGCTCATACCCATGCATCTAGGATGAGTGAGGGTGTGCAAAAGAAAAGGGAGATAAAAGAAAAGAGAGGTGAGCATCAAAATGAGCTGGAAAAAGGTGAGGGACTTGAGCATGTCCAGAGTGAACTTGAGGGAGCCCCACATATCCAGGCCTTAGGCCTTGAGAGTTCTTTTGTGAGGAGTGATGAGATCACTTAGAAAAACACTAAGAGTGTGAGAACCCCACAACCTCCATGCCCCAATCTTTTCCTTCACCCCCCAAGAAGGTTAAGATCAGGTGGCTCCTCTACATCTTTCAGGTTGGAAGCTCTAGAGAACAGGTGTCTGTCCATGGAATCCAAACTTGACAGCTTTTCTACCATGGTGGCCTCTGGATTCTCTACCATTCAAGAAGCCATTCAAGTTCTATCTACCAGTCTTGGTGCTGCCAACTTACCTAAGGGGGAGAAAAGGGCAAGATCAGAATCACAAAGGGCAGAATCAGGAAGGGAAAGATCATGAACAGAAGGTGTCCCCAAGCAGGATGTTGCTCAGGGGGAGCCTGTCACTAAGAAGGCTTCAAGGAGTGAGGGGGAGCCTGCAACCAAAGGAAGATCACTGTCTGCAAGGAAGAAAGAGGGAACTAAAGGAGATTCAGGAAATAAAGGGGAGCAAGTGCAAGTGGCTGAAAACCTCTTTGAATATGAGATTGCTGGAGAGACTGTTCTAATGTCCAAAGAAGCCCTGGAAGCAATGCAAGGGAATGTTCCTTTCAAGAACCCAATTCTACCTCTTGTAACAATAAGAGAGCCAACTCCAATTCCAAAAGAGAGTGCTCTTGAAAGGCAATGGAGAGAAAAGGAGGAGCATAACAGGGTGGGATTACAGAAGAAGAGGAGTCTGTATTGATTGAAGCTTTGGAGGCAAATATTTGAAGATGTGCTATAGACAGTATAAATGCTGAACAAGATACTGTCACTAAAGAAGCTGTCAAAGAAGACACTGTCCTCAAGGAAGCTATCATGAAAGAAGCTGTCACAGAAGACACTGTCAAGAAAGATACTATCATAGAGGACACTTTCAACAAAGATGTTGTCAAGGATGGTTCTCTAGACAAGAACCTGAACCTGAGATGACTACAAAAGAAAGGAAATGAAAACACAAGTACTCAGGAAAGGAGAAAGCTACTGTGGACTTGGCAGGAAACTGAGGAAGCCTATCCAATCAAAACTTTACAGCTCTCTGGATCTTTTGGAAAAGGAAGCCGCACAAATCAGGAATGTCGAGGTGAAGTTGGATAGCAACAAAGAAGCAACTGAATATGTTCTTTGGTTTGATACATCAAGATTTGTGAGAGTTAAAAAGGATTTTGCCATGGAGGTAACATCATATGATGTATCAGAAACTCTTTCATATAGTAGGAGAATAGAAACAAGGAGAATTGATTACTTCTACTTGGTAAGGATGGTCAATCTAATGCAAGGTTATGACAATGTCCCTGAGAATGTCATGAACCATGTTTTGGCATACAAAGCTGTGAGAGATGAAGAATTCTATCAGAAATTTGGGGAATGGTCAATGTATGATGATGCTGATATTGCTCATTTGCTCGAATACTTTAAAGAAGAAATAACTGAGTATGAAGATGATCCTCCTGAAGAAGAGGTGCAATCCCAACCGAGTAATGAAGAATCTTCAAACCCTACAGGAAGAGAAACCACTGAAGATATGGAAGATGCATTCTTGAACAAAAGTAGAGAAGCCAACAAGGTAGAGAGTGAAGGACCCAATTACCAATCTTGTATGCTTAAGAATCCTCTGAGAATCAAGTTCATATGGGAAGAGATTCCAGTGAGAAGCTTTCATAAACTTAAAACCAGTGCTCTGAAAGACTTACTGTACTTGGTGATTGGATCAATTCATCCATTGGAACAGCAATGCTCTTCTGAGATTAAGGGTATTCTTCAAATGAGAAAGGGTGAAGACTCAAAGCTGGATAAGTCAAGGAGAAAAACTCTGAATGCATACCCTAGAAGTAGATTCAAAGACTTTAATGGCACACTGAAGTTCAAAACTCATGCATTTGTCAAAGACTTATGGATGGATCTTCAGGATGCTAGAGTATGCCTCTCCAAGACTGTTCAGAAGCACATTGATGAGATTGAAGATGAGGCTATCACTCCTGATGAAATAGAACTGGTGGAAGGACTCAGAGAAGTTCTTAAGGAAGCTCTCAACAGAGAGGGTGAAGAAAGACAGAAAAGAAATTCTGAAGCTAAGTAAAAATCCTTTGTCAATTCTGATCTTGTTAATTAAGTTGTCAGCATGTATTAATTGTAAATTTGTTGTTATTTTCCATAAAAACAATTTGGGGGAGATTGTTAGGATTTATGGGTGATAGCTATGAGACAACTTAACTAGATATTTTATGTACTTAACTAGTATCCTTGGTTGAGGTGTTTTTGAGTTAAGAAATGAGTAAATTCGATACTTATGATATTTGTTATGTGTAAGATCTATGTCAAAATATGATTATCTTACATACAAGACATTAACCTGCACAATTTTACTAATTTAGCTCATTGAGCGAATGATACATTTTCTTGTTTGTGAAATGTAATTTACATTATAGAATGTGTACAATGAAACATTTTCTTGTTTGTGAAATGTAATTTGCATTGTAGAATGTGTACATGCATAATGTTAGGATTTATGGGTGATAGCTATGAGACAACTTAACTAGATATTTTATGTACTTAATTTTATTAAGTATTAACATACTGTCACAGCCAGAGTATGCCTATGTAACCGTTTTTGTTTGCTGCAAATAAGATTCTAGTACATCTTGGTAGAAGTTCATTTATTTGTTCAAGCCTCAAGAAGTGCTCAAGATGAACAGCAAGAATAAATATTAATGTCACAGCATTGACAATAAGGTTACTTGAAGACAACATGTTGCAAGTCACGACAGTACATTCACTCTGACAGCAACATTGGCGGAAGCCCTCGGACATCAACTTTACCTTAGCCTGACAGCAAGCTTGGAAATCCTGACAGCACCTTCTACGGGGATTTCTTACTGTCACCAAAAGCGCATTCCTGTGACAACAAGCTCAACCATCAGGATATTGTCATAAAGGGATAACATTTGTATTGGGGAACAACCCAGTCAAACTTGTGACAGTTTGGATGTTCAAGAAACAGGCGTGTTGCAGTATCCCAACACTGTAAAAGGTGTGCAAGACTAGGACCGAAGCTTGAGAGATCTCATGACAAAGCTCACCAATTCCAGAGTATGACAAATCTACATCTACTGAATTGTGTTAGCTTAAAATAGAATGTTTCTAGATTGCTTTGCTATGTACTAATAAGCTGTTTGTATAGCAATTTAGGAAAAAATCACGGGTAGGCAATTTGTAAGAAGCTGTCACATGAAAATGACAACAGCTTCACAAGACCCGTGTTGATAGTGATAGGTTTAGACTACTTAATCTATCGCTCAATCCATTCTCTGTAATCACTCGAGAAACCGAAGCTCAAGAAAACAAACATTTTCTTGAGGTTGTAGCAACCCATTGAAAAATAAATAAAACATATATTTTGTGAGAATTACTCGTGTGTCTACTTATGTTTGCATTCGATAAACTGATAATCCTTAATCTTAGTTTTTGTTGTTGAAACGTAGATTGAGATTTATCACTATTGCATTCAACCCCCCCCCCCTTCTGCAATAGTCAAGTACCAACAGATAATATTAAAATTTAATATATAATGAATTTTCTAGTATGTTCACGTGAATTAACTACCTTTCCAATCAAATCAATGAGAACCGTTAGATCCGTTAGATCCGTTAGATCTTTCCAATCAAATCAATGAGAACCGTTAAATAAAATACTACAAATTTATATAGAGTACCTTTTATATTTTTTATAACTAAAATTTCTCTTTTCTAACAACATTATCTATCTATAATATTATATAATAGACAGAACAATAAAAGTTTGGTTGGTAGTCTGGTCCCCCATGGTTTGTTCACTCATTCCACAACCGTTAGATATTTCCAATCAAATCAATGAGAACCATTAGATAAAATACTAAAAATATTATATAGAGTACCTTTTATATTGTGTATAACTAAAAATATTATATAGAGTACCTTTTATATTTTTTCAACTAATTTTTTTCATATAAGTTTTACAAATAAGTACAAAATAGAAATCAATTAGAACCGTTAGATAAAATCCTAAAAATATTATATAGAGTACCTTTTATATTTTTTATAACTAAAACTATTATATAGAGTACCTTTTATATTTTTTGAACTAATTTTTTCATATAAGTTTTACAAATAAGGACAAAATAGTAGAATACTACAGTCTTATCATCCATGATTCAGCGACTTCTTATCTTCCCCGTACATCCTATATACACGGATTATATATTGTATATACACGATTATCTTTTTTACCTATTACTCAATGCAACAGCCTTTGTCTTAGAATCCTAGCTAAATTCTCTTCGTTTTTATGTATATTTTCATCTCTACCTAACCCAGGGTGATTAAAATGGCCTTTTTCATTGTATTATGTGACCTTGACTCTTGATGTTGTTGACATTACATAAAAAATAATCCGATTAGTTGGGGGCGGTCAAGGCCACGTCCGGTCTGAATGTAGGTTCGCCCCTGCAGACATATGTGTATGATTCACAACATATGTGCCTTTGTGTTTAGTGATATTAAAAATGTACAAGTTAAAGATATAACCTAAGTTCAATTTAGCTACATAGTTATTTTTATATATTTTGAAGTTAAATAAAATGTCTTCTATCAAATGATACTCACATATTTCGCGTGAAGTTCTAAAAATCTGTGATTTTATAATCTAATGATATAAAGATGTTTCAGTTAGTAGATAAACTCAAGTTCAATTTCTACAAACAACTTTTTCTAATAAATAATAAACACAGTGGCAAGTTAGTTAGTTCAAATCATGCACAAAATATCTCATAGTTAAATTATCTCACCAATTATAAGATTATGTTAATCGATATAATAATAGATACCAAATACTCCTCTACTCACGTGACACACACATATACATATAATGTGTTTGATATAGAACATGTATGACTGAGTAGTGTTATGGTAGGAAGATGAGCAAATTAGTGCATAAACCCAAGTTCGATTCCATTCATTAACAATTTTTTTTTAGAAAAAAGAGTAAACACAAGAGAAATTTAGATATTTTAAATTAAATAAAATATCTCACCAATTTAGATTAGATTAAATGTCTCATGAATCATTGCTTTTATTGGGATATAATACAATAGATATATAATAATAATAATACCAAATATTTATTTACTCACGCGACACACACACATATGATGTGTGTAATTTACAACACATATGATTGAGTGGTGTGGTGGTAAGAGTAAGTGCAAATTATTGTATAGACCCAAGTTTGAATCCACTCAACAATAATTTTTTTAAAAATAGTAAATACAAGGACAATTTGGACATTTCAAATGCATTAAAATGTCTGACCAATTTAGCGTGAATAAAATGTGCCACCAATTAACTGACCCATCTTAGGCTTTTTATTAATAGAAAGATCTTAGCCAGAAGGCCTTGCACCAAAAAAGTAAGCTATGAGCTTAATTTCGTGTATCTAAATGCTAAACTCAAAACCACCTATTTAGGATTCATGTAATTTCGTGTTCGTGTACTTTTCGTGTAATTCTAATTAATAATAAAAATAAAAATAAGTAAGTAAGTAAATGTATTAAAATATTAAAATTTTCGGTAATATTTTTACAAATATGTATTAAAAATATATATTTACATAATATTTACAAATAATATTATAAATTTATGTATAATCACATAAATAAATGTTAAGTATCTAATAAAAATATAAAAATATCTAATAAAAATATTAATTTATAAATATTAATTTATTTATTTCGTGTACTTCGTGTCGTGTCGTGTACTTGAAGGGGAAACACAAACCCGACACTAAATCTCGACCGTGTACTTTCGTGTTCGTGTAATTTCGTTTCGTGTTCTAAAAATACAAACCCAAACACTAAATTTTCATGTCGTTTCGTGTCGTTTCAAAAATTGTCGGGTCTAAGTAATACTGACATGTACATTGAGTAAACTATGAGCTTAATTTATCAATATAGTCACCGTATGTACTTAGATTCAGAATACTCCCTCCGTTTCATTCATTTCTATATACTTTTCATTTTGGGATGTCCCTCTCATTTCTATACATTCCAAAAATAATAACTTTTAATAATATAAAACACTATTACACTCACTACTTTCTCCACTATCTCTATTCTATAATAATATAAAACACTATTACATCCACTATTTTTCTCCACTATCTCAAATATATTATTAAATATTGATAGTTCCCACCACTTTACTCACTTTTCATCTAATTTTACTCATTTTTTATATCTTTTCTTGGTTTCCGTGCCCAGCCCCAGTGTATACAACTTACTGGGACGGAGGGAGTACAATATAGTGCGTGTTTAAAATAAGTAAGTGTCATATAAATGATAAGTTGATGAATTCTTATAAGTTATACGGGTGTTTGGATAAATTTACTTATAAGTTAGTTAAGAGTTTACTAAATTAAATTTGAAAAAATAATTATTAAATACAATGATTTCAACATTTGCATTTTAAATTAAAAAAATATTTAAAAACACAAATGTAAAAATATAAAGTATTAAAAACAAAGAAATCAAGTAATAAGTCAATAAGAGAAAAATGTACCACATTATTAACATTCAACTTATCAATATATAAGTTATAAATTGAGGTCATAAGTTGAGTTGGTGAACATCCCTCGTAAACTATTATTAACTTATAATGTATAAATATTACTCCCTCTGTCCCCTAGGTTCTTTACATTGGGGGACGGGGGCTCGACACGCATTTTAAGACTCATATAAAGTATAGTTATAAATATATATATATATTTTTTTCTTTTGAATAAAAATTTAATGTTGGAATTTTTATTCAAAAAAAGAAAATTTTAAAAATAAGTTGTGGAACTATACTTTATACGAGCCTTAAAATGTGTGTCAAACAATAAAAAAACTGTAAAAAAATAAGGGATACCGAGGGAGTAGTTGCCAAATATGACCCATAGCATCGCCGCAATAATACACAAGTTTCAAATCTATCATTCGTCCGGAAGAATAATGGAATCAAGTGGGACAAAGTTTGACAATCAAATAAATTAAATAAATTATTGATTGATGTATAGTTACTAATGTTGAACCAAGATTACAGAAACAATGACAATAAAGAAGTAAACTGAGTACATTTTCTTGGACAAATCGCCTGGTGAACAAAGCTATGTGCTTGTACGAACAAATAATATTTTTCTATATTTACTAGCCGGAAAGTGATAGTTATTTAGCTCCATCTGTATGTAAATGGACTTTCTCTCCTTGTATTCCCTCCGTTCTTCTCTTTTTTTTTACAATTTTTTTTTGGTACGTTTTTTTCATTTTTATACATACAAAAAATAGTAATATTTTATAATATAAAATCCAATCACATTCACTATTTTTCTTCACTATACCTGCTTTATACCCACTTTATACATTAAATATTGATTGATCCCACCATTTTACTCATTTTTCTTACTTTTCTCTATTAATTTAAATTTTTTCTTAACCTTTATGTCGTCAGCTCAATGTAAAAAATTGAGGGGGACCGAGGGAGTACAATTTTTTGCTGACTATATTTACTTCTGATGTCAAATGACCTGACCGTCTTAAAATTAATAAGAATAAAATAATAATAACAATTTCTTAAAAAAAGGAATATAGTCGTCATCCTCCTGCAGGCTGCAGGTAATAGAAAAACAATCAAGTACTGCTGAAGGACTACGAATATGAGACGCAAACTAAATGACAGAAGAACGATAGTATTCTTACATACTCTACATATTAAGCTAGCGTAAGTAATTATGTTGTTCATAACAGATCGACAGTACATTTAGAGCGTCCGATATTATTCCGTACAACATATTTTTATCATTATATTTATTCGTCGATTACCCCTAGGAATAAGTTTTGCAGACACATAAGCACAAGTTCGAAATAATTTTCAAGACGATGAAATTCAAAAATTTCGTCCCTTCATGTTGTTTGAATGAAAAAATTATGCGGAATTCAAAATTTTTACACGGCTTTTGTTATATTTTTAAGAGTAAATTGCAAAATAGTGGCCGGACTTTACCCGCATAAATGGCAAAGATGAGTTTTCAACTACATTTAGCCTCTTAGCCTTAGAAAGCCGTGTAATCAACTACACTTTAGTAGATTACGGAAAAAATATTGCTTTTAGTTTTCAAAAAGGTGGCTATGAGCCATTTTTTTAGAACTTTTTTTTCAAAAAAGTGATCCTTAACCATATTTTCGAAAAATAAAAGTAATGTCTGGCCACTATATTGCAAATTTAAAAATCTGGTCACCAAAATGCAAAATGAGGTTAAGTTCGGCCACAAATTTGCAATTTACTCTATCTTTAATTGAACTATCAAATCCTCTCAGGCTTCCTAGCGCAAGTGTAGTTGATCAGTTAATAAGGAACCACTGTTAGCTACTCTGTAATCTGCTATATTATGACTGGGATAGAGTGAAAAAAGATGAGTTTTTTGCATATAACTTTAATGTTTAAAAATATTACTATGTTCGACTTTCAGTTACTTCAGATAGGGTGCTGGAATCTCTTCAAGTAAAATCAAAATTTAATTACGGTTCTTCACTATATCCAAGTGTTTTAATCTAAATCAATAATATTGAAACTAATCCCAGTCAAGACATGAAGAAACAAACACAAGTTTGAAACATTAGTCTTCTCGTCAACACATATTTCATTAATATTTACCTAAAAACACACACACACAAACACGTATGTGTACATAAGCAATTGTATAGCAATTGCCTATATGCATGCTGTATGTTGTTTATCTCTTGCAGTTGTTGTTGCAGCTTCTTGTTGCATAATGTTTGGCTAGTGTAGTGAACTTGGGGTAACCCGTGATCTGTACTTTACACACCTCTGAGGATCTTTGTTATCCAAACACTAGTGTTTTCTTCTTATTTTTACATCAAGGTGTGGGCTAAATGGTCTCATTAATCCATGACAAGTGCAAGCGCCAAACCATCGTGTTATATATGTCATATCTTCCCTTAGCATCATCGTGCCGTTACCATCCTTGACTATATATTTTATCGATTTCACACCCCTGTCGACATTAAACCAAATTATTAAAGCCTAAATGTTCTTCTCACTTTCATTCTTCAAAATGGAATATAGCCAGATTGTACTTGCCAGTTGATAAGTAGAAACATTAATTATGACTAGAGAAAGACATCAACATATATGTACAAATGTATCAAATGAGAATTGAAGATATAGAAAACTAATTAAGAGAGGTACAGAAAGAGCTAGAGGGGCGTTAAAGGCAATGTATATGAAATTAAGATATGTAACATAGATACATTAATATAGCTAGACAGATGCTGCTGATAAGTGTTAAGTGTCACACAAGTGGGAATGTCCTTATTTAAGTGTCACCATTCTTATTACTAAAATCCAACTGCTTATTTCGAAATTTGTTGTTGATATCCCCGGTATATAGGTAGGGTTATACTGGTCTCGATCAATTTTTATCATCCCCCCCACCCCCCAATTTATTTCATCCCCCCCCTATTTAACCCATAAAAAGTCCCATCATCTCTCCCTATCTATTATATAACATGAATGTACGAAAAGTATGATGGCAGCTGAACTTGGTCTTCTCTCCTTATCCCTAATTCAGAAGTTAAAAGAATTAAGCTCAAGAAAGACTACGATTGGAAGTTAATTGCTCTGACAAGTTATAAAGGCGCTTCGTGGATGTGGAACTCTAAGCAACAACTCATGGCTGATCAAGAAAGTGACGATTCGTGGGAAGTTCGTGCCTTTGAAGAAGATACTAACAATGCCATGGGAACCACTTGGCCGCCACGCTCCTATACTTGTACCTTCTGTAGAAGAGAATTCCGGTCAGCTCAAGCCCTAGGCGGTCATATGAACGTGCATCGTCGTGACCGTGCTCGTCTCCACCAAACGCCTCCGCTGCCTGGTGCCGGTTGCACCACCGCTGTCATAATGAATCCAACTCATCATCAAGAACTTGTAGCAAATGGTGGTTTATGCGTTTTCTACACTTTACCTAACCCTAATGCTGTTTTATCACCTGTAAACCATTGTATTGAATCCTCTTCGAAACTTCACTCAGTTTCGCCCTACACTACAAATAATTTCATGCGACCAGCTAACTGTCCTCCTCCTCTGTCCATTAATTTTCCCGGGGCGCATAGTGTCAATTCCTCCCTAGGCCACTCTAGTAACACCGAACATTCGGCTTCAACAATTAATGATAACTGTAATGAAGACTATCTGATTAACAGCAAGAAAGATTCTGGTGAATTCGAAAAAGAAATTGACCTAGAGCTCCGGCTAGGATGTGGGCCTTCGGCATCGTAACAAACAAGGTGATGATTTGCGAATAGAAGAATAAGTATGATCTGTTCTCTCGTATGAGAGGGAGATTACTGTTATCTAGGTGCATGATTAGTTTGATAGACTTGAGTGAGTCTGAATCTTTATTTCATTTCGTACATTAAGGTTAGATTTTTTTGTTGCTCATGTTTGATTGAATTAATTAATTAAGCTGCTTAATATTCAGTAGCAGGAAAAACAAAATGGAAGCCAGAGACAGCAACTTTGTAAACTCAATAATTATTGACATTATAGTTTGTATTTATAAGCGAATTATCAATAAGTTACTTAGTAGTTTGTATGACTAAAGAAGATGCATTCTTTTTCTAATAACAATGGTATATACTGTTTGGCTCCAGGGGACGTAGCTGCAGAATCAGAATTCGGCTATACTTAACCGGCCAGCTGCAGTGCCCAATGGGGCATATATTCTCTCTACTTGGCAATGAGATATAAATCAATTTGCAACACAAAAGATAGTTGTCAAAATTAATGAGGTTTATATTTAAACATGCAAGCTTATTAGAAATTCGATTTTATGTGAAAGACTGACAAAATAAAACATTGATGTATTATAGATTAACTTCATGAATATTTTTGATGGATTAATTATGTTTTCTGCGCGTACATGTTTTAAGAGTTTCAACTTCTTATAAACACTACAAGAAAAACAGCCATTTCCTACCATTTAAAACATACCAAAAAAAATTGGTTGGAAATGACCGAGCATTTCCAACCAACAAAGAAATTGGTTGGAAATGGTGTCTGTGGGTCCCAAGTTTTGTACACGCAAGCATCAATTCCTACCAATTCTTGGTCGGAAATCAATTCCTACCAGATTTGGTCGGTTTTGGTCACAATTTGACTTTTCAACGACCCCACATTCCACATCATTATCCCTCACGTATTTTAAATTAATAAACAATTTCGGGGAAAAAAATAACGAAATTTTGTCAGGGTCATTTCCTACTAGATTTTGGTAGGTTTTGATGGGAAATCAAAACCTACCAAAACTGGTAGGAAATGAATGTGATGATACCCCACCATCCACGTAAGTAGCCTCGTCAACAAAAACTACCAGCAACCTGTTCCTACCAACTTTGGTAGGAAAACAAAACCTACCGATTTTGGTAGGTTTTAGTTGCATTTTGATAATGAAAGGACCCCACCTTCCACGTCACAATCCCTCACATTTTTAGATTAATAAACAATTTCTTAAAATATAAATATTATTATTTTTCCAGGTGTTTTTCCTACCAATATTGGTAGGAAAAGACCCGAATGCAAAATTTTAACTTTTTATGGTCCCCGCTTCCATGTCATCGGTCGTGGCTGTTTGTTATTGGTCCAATTATTAAGTGCATTTCCTACCAAAATTGGTAGGAAAGGGTTGCAAAATGCAAAATAGGGGAGAATGTGTTTTTATTATATTTTTTGTTATCGCTTATCATGTTTTTTGTTAATCAAACTCTATCGACATAAAGATATACTCATTTTAGTAGTGGAGGATAAAAATTAGTTGATTTAAACATACATTCTTGTGTTTTTATGTTATTCGCTAAAACCTAATTATATTGGAAAAAAAATTTAAAAATATAAAGACGTATTGATAAATTATATTTTTTTAGATGAAACGTCGTTTTATAGTTTGATGAAGGTAAGGAAAAAAAATTAGACAAAAAAGAATTACAAAGAGTTAAAGTCATTTAGAAAACGAAAGAGTGTCGGTGTTTGAAGATTGAGTTAGAGTTTATACTCATATTTTAGGGGTTGTCTAGGGTTACACTTTTCGATTTTTAAAAAAAATAAATTCAACGATCTAACCTTACGGATGATTAAATATATTGATTTCTTAGATGTATGTAAAATTTTAGAGTTTTTTAATTTAAACTCCTATATTTTTATAATGAATCTATCAATCAAAATTATAATGTATAAAATAGATTTGGGGTATGATATAGAAAATTTACAGTTGATTTAGTGCAAAAGTGTTGTTGGTGCAGTGGTTTAGCACTTGGTCATTCTCGGAGAGTGGAGGGGTTCGATTCTGCAGAACCCAATTTTTTTGGCAATTTCCCCCAAAAATGGCACGAAAAATTTGAATTTCCCTCGCACATCAAAACCTACCATTGTTGGTAGGTTTTGATGTCTTAATAAAATAATAAAAATAAATAAAATTATGGGAGAATGTGTTTTTATTAACTTTTTTGTTATCGGTTATCATGTTTTTTGTTAATCAAACTCTACGGACATAAAGATCTACTCATTTTAGTAGTGGAGGATAAAAATTAGTTGATTTAAACTTACATTCTTATGTTTTTATGTTATTCGCTAAAACCTAATTATATCGGAAAAAATTTAAAAATATAAAGACATATTGATAAATTAATTTTTTTTAGATGAAACGTTGTTTTGTAGTTTGATGAAGGTAAGGAAAAAAATTTAAACAAAAAAGAATTACAAAAAGTTAAAGTCGTTTAGAAAACGAAAGAGTGTCGGTGTTCGAAGATTGAGTTAGAGTTTATACTCATATTTTAGGGGTTGTCTAGGGTTACGCTTTTCGATTTTTTTTAATTTTTTTTTCAACGATCTAACCTTACGGATGATTAAATATGTTGATTTCTTAGTTGTATGTGAAATTTTAGATTTTTTTAATTTAAGCTCCTACATTTTTATAATGAATCTATCTATCAAACTTATAATTTACAAAATTGATTCGGAGCATGATACATATAATTTACTGCTAATTTAGTACAAAAGCATGGTTGGCGCAGTGGTTGGGCAGTTGGTTATTCTGGGAGAAGGCAGGGGTTCGATTCTACGCAACCCAATTTTTGCTATAGAAAATATTTTTTACACGAAAATAAGAGCGGGGGGCTGAAAATTTCAGACAAAAACCGAGCGGCAAATATACCACCTCCACTCTTCTCTCTTTTCTTTTCACTCTCACACTTTATCTCTTTACACTCTCACACTCTTATCTCTTTTCCATCTCTCGCACTCTCTCGACGGTAAACAAATCAAATCACTCAAACAATTGGCGTTTAATCAATTTCACAAATAGATTTGGGGCTTCAATCGATTAGGGCTTCAACCAACTTCAATAAAATTAGGGTTTTCAATCGATTTGGGCTTCAATCGATTTGGGGTTTAAATTAGGGTTCCCCTCTTTCCGCTGGTTATGATATCTCTAGGTACTCCTCCTTATCTTCATCATCAATTCGTTTGTGTGTGTATCAGTGTGTGTAATAGTCTTTGTTGTTTATGAAATGTAGTGCATCAGAGATCAAAGTACCTGCTAGAGGCAAAGCGTTGGTTCCAACAGATCTCAGAATAGCAGTACCTGAAGGAACTTATGCTCGTATTGGTATATATTTTTATTATCTAATTATTTGTTTGTTTTTTATACTCATTTTTAGTTGAATTGTTTGTTTGTAAATGATGGTTTGGAGCATGGCTTTTTTGTTTATAAACTGTTTGATCAAAGTTCCCAATGAAATTTTGTTAAAATATATCCACTTGTGTAACTTTCTCATTATTTACGGGTAACTATTGATTATATAGTGATAAAGATGGAGAATTAGCTGTAGAGTGATGTTGGTTGAACATATGAATTTCTGAACTGGTAAATTTTGCTTGTTATTAAGGGTTTGTATAAAAAATGTATATGAAGCACATCTATTATTGTCTAAAGAGATTGTTTGCCCTGCCTCTATCAATGGATTGATTCATGTTATTAGTTTGTTCGGAAGTGTGGACAAAAAGATATATAATTTGTGTCAAGTTATACAAGCAGAACTGTTTATGTAGCAAGCTGTTTATTCACAACACGATAAGCATCTTTTAAAAAAAATAACACAATGATGTTACGGTGTGTTTATTTCAATTGTCTAAAGGTCTTTTTGCATTATGTTAATTAGTTACCCTCTAGTACTTTAATTTTGCAAGCAAGTATCTTCTCTATCAGATGTGCTCTTAGTTATAAATAATTTTGATATGTAGCCCCGCGATCTGGTTTGGCATGGAAGCATTCAATTGATGTTGGTGCCGGTGTGATTGATGCTGACTACTCTGATGTTGATTTTGAAGTGAAGGCTGGTGACAGGATTGCTCAGTTGATTATTGCTATATTTCCACATTTCAGTTGCGCTAGTTTGTTTGTGAAAACTCCTTATTTTGTTCTGAAATATCAAGGAAGAATATCAAGGAAGTATACTGTATTGCCAGAAATTTATTTTTCAATAGTGTCCTTTCCTCGACAAGATAATTGACATAATTCTCAGTATTATTTGTTTTAGTTCTGGTACTGCCTGTCATTTCTCACATGCCTTTGTTTTTGCGGCAGGCATTTAAAGACCCTCAAGCTGGTGTGAAGCCTCCTGGGGTGTGGAAGACATTTCTTGGGGTGATCTCTCAAGTCAGAACCACAAACAACCTCCAAAGATGTAAGTTAATTTCTGGATTAGACATAGATAGATATGTAGTACAGTATAGGTGTGTGTGTGTGTATTGGACGAGTATACCCTCTGGTACATTTATTTCATGTAAAATGTATTGTCAAATTAGTGGTTTGCATCTGCTCTGTCTTTGTTTAAAGTATAGAAGTAATTTATTTTTATAATGTTTGTGCGAACTATTTTGGATCAATGGAGAAAATCAGAGAGGTTAGTGGTAAAAGAAAATTTTGTCCTGGTGACATGCATTCATAACAAAAGTATGGAGACTCGTCGTAGAAATAACTTTAATAAGTATATCATGTATCATAAGGATATTTTTGTGCGAGGTTTCCATTTCGTTGGACTGATTTGATGATTGTTCGCACAGGGCCTCAGAATTCTTTGATACGACCCTGTTTAATGCTATCAGCATAACATACTCAAGAATCAAGCCTGGTGCTGCTCCCTTGTCGTGCATGGGTATGTTTTTATTTCTCTAGTTATGACAATGAATGACATTCTTATTGCAAACATTATGCATTTGTTCATAAATGTTTAAATTGGTCTAATTAGTCTTTTTTTTCGTTGCAGAAATTTGATTTGGAGTTCCAAACAGACTGATTTGCCTTCAGATTTGAGACACCTTCAATTTTTAAGTACTGCCATCTTTCTCTTTTATTGATTTGCATATTGGATTTATGATGTATATGTATATGTATGTGTATATGTATATGTGTATATATATATTATATGTTCAATTTATTTTTTATGTATGTATATGTACATTTAATTGTTTTGTGTTGTATGTATAAGGTTAGATTTCCTCTTCTTTTGTATATGTATACTTTTATACATGTTTTGTTTCATGGCTCTACTTTGAAAAATTCTGAACTTGGCATGTTTGAGACTTAATTACATATGGACATATTGGTTTACTATTTGAGGTTAAACTACTTGCACATCTAATTCTTTTTTCTGTTCTACTCCGGCAAGCTAATCCAATAGTGCTATGACAGCTAGACCCGGCAATTTTCGACACGACACGAAAACACGACACGAAACGACACGAAAATTTAGTGTTTGGGTTTCCATTTTTAGTACACGAAACGAAAGTACACGAACACGAAAGTACACGACCGAGATTTAGTGTCGGGTTTGGGTTTACCCTTCAAGTACACGACACGACACGAAGTACACGAAATAAATAAATTAATTAAATAAATAAATTAATATATATATATATATGTAATATTTTTTAACATAATATAAAACTTTATGTTAAATTTTATGACATACGTTTAATTCACAAATATGAAGACTTGAAGTAGTTTTATTTGAACTTTGAAGATGTATAATGTATTGTTAATTCTGGATTTATGGTGACATGAACTGTTAAAGCATTTCGTGTACAGATTCGTGTTAATTTCGTTTCGTTATCGGTTCGGTTCGTTTCGTTTCGTTATCGGTTCGTTTCGTTTCGTTTCGTGTAAACGAAAACTACACAAATAATCTCGTGTCGTTTCGTGTCGTTTCGTGTTTTTACCGTGTCGTGTTCGTGTCTGGATTTTGGGTACACGAAATTATTTCGTGTCGTTTTCGGGTAGACGTTTCATGTACACGAAACACGAAAGTACACGACACGAAAGTACACGACACGAACGAATTGCCAGTTCTAATGGCAGCAAAGATCTTGTGAGAAAGCGGGTGTTGAAAGCGGGTGTTTTTACCTTTGAACTGGTGTTGAAAAATGTTGGATCCACATAATGATCAAATCCGTTATCAACACCCTGTTTTAGTGAGAACAAAAAAATAAGCTCAAAATTATATAGAAGAATGCCTTGATGTTACTAAAGTTTAGATATTGATGTGCCTGGCTTGATTATCTAATGCTATGTAGATGAACCAAATGCAGAACACTCTATGTCCATACATGTATAATCATGATTTAAAAATTACAAACTAGGATATTTGTATCAATAAATATAAGAGTTACATTGGTTTGCAAATGTATATAAGATGTGCTCAAATGTGGTGACTCAAATGCTCTTCTCTGTGTTTTTGTGTTATTTCAGTTGTAGGTCATGGGTGATAGTTCCGATGAGGAGGACGATGTGACGAACATTTCCGACGATGAAGGCGATGTTGAGGCTGATTGTGAAGGTAAATCTTGTGCAATGGAAGGTGCATGTGCAATGGAAGATGCATAAGGAGATTTGGAAGGTGGAGATGGTGAATCTGAAGGTGAAGGCTCGGATAGTGAGGAAGATTAAACCTTAAAACTCTTAATTTTAGTTGGATGTATAATGAAGTTGTTAGAAACTTGTTGGATGTTTTAATCTAATTGAAAGTAATTTTAGTTACTAGTCATTGTATTTATAGTGTATTATTTGGTTTGGATGTTATGATTGATTTTGATGAATGTGGATTGTGGATTGTCCAGGAAATGACCAAAAAAAAGAGAATTTTTCAAAAATAAAAGCTACCATTTCCTACCAAATTTGCACATTTCCTACCAAGCTTACCATTCGAAACCCAGAATGGTAGGAAATGCTTGGTAGGAAATGCTAATTTACATGGTTTCTGATATAAAACCAACCAATTGACATATTAGAAATTGGTAGGAAATAGATCTTGACTGAAGTCAAATATGATGTGGCAAAAATGACGTGGACTGGTCCCACTTAACACGTGGATGACATGTCATCATTGGGGACCACTTTAAGCTGACGTGGCTCTTGACGTGTCAAGTGACGTGTCTAGGCCCCCACATGCCAAGTGGCTACCCATGTGGCAAGCCACATGGGCAGCCACTTGGCATGTGGGGGCCTTTTAGAAATAACCTAGCAATTCCTACCATTAAGCATTTCCGACTTGAGCAATTCCAACCAACGGGTTTGGTTGGAATTGATTCCATTTCCGACCAAAATGTGGCCATTTCCAACCAATTGAATGGTAGGAAATGGCCGTTTTTCTTGTAGTGAAATATGTCGAATTCGAACTCGAATTTGTATCGAGTTAATATTTTTTGCTCGCAAATAATTTATGAATATATTTCACGAGTTCACAAACATGTCTTATGATGATTAGCTCATGAACATATTATGAATACTGCTTATGTTCACAAATACCTCGATTTTATTTTCTATAAAATTTTTAATACATAAATAAATCGAAAGCATAGAGATAAAATCTCGAAAATCAGAGACATCCTTCTAATGTAGACTTATCAACAAGTTGTATTTGGATCAAATTTAGTTAATACATAACATAATATTGTTATAATTTATAATGTAACATGTGTTATCATAATTACCTAATAATAAAAATAATATATAAAATTAAATAAAAGAAAATGATGAATAGATAATGTTGCGATGAAAATCTGGTATTCCACAACGAGAGAATTTTGCTGGAATATTCGAATAACTGTCCTTGGTTTTCGGACAGAGCTTCAGGTTTGTAGTCGGGCAGCTGAAGCTTATCACCGGAATATTGAAATAGAATAGTATTTATGGGATGAGTTGACAAAACCACCGGTATAAACGGGTAAAGTAAGTCCTACTAAACCAGCGAATCTACCAGAAAATATATTACTTAGGGTACACGTGCCTTGTGTATGTAGAAAGTAAAAATCCGAATCCCTTTGTCAAGTGCCTAGATATCCTATTTATAGGAATCATGCCCATGTAGTTCTTTTAGGTTAAACCTAGGGCTGTAAGCGAACAGAGCCGTTCGTGAACAAAACTCGAGCTCGGCTCGTTTTAGATGGACTCGGCTCGGTTCGTTTACTAAATGAACACGAGCTTGAACATGAAAATGTGTTCGGTTAGTAAATGAGCTCGAGCCGAGCTTTACACCTGTTCAACTCGAACTCGGCTCGTTTTGCTCGAGATCGGCTCGAGCTCGGCTCGAACTCGTTAAACTCGGCTCGATTCGTTTAACTAATTATAAATTTGTGAATTTCATAATATCCTTAACAATTTGAATATGTTAAATAAAACTTAATTGCGATCTATTTTAGTTATTTTGTGGTTGAATAGAGAATTGTATTTGTTATATCTAAAAGGTATAACATCAACGTACTACCAAAAGTTAAACTCTTTATATCCAATCCAAATTAGTTTTTCATTATTAAAATTTATAAGTTGCATTCATAAAATTACAAAAGAAATTGAATAGAGAAAGAGAGTCTGTCTTATTAATTTATTATATAATGTTATTTAAAAGTGGCTCGTACCTCTTAAAATTGAGGAGAAAGATGAGAATTTTAGTGAATTTAAGATTAATAAGAGTATCTTGGAGAAAAAAAGTTGTAAACCTCCTCAAATTTCAAGTTAATAGCCAAGATAAAGAGGCTCTAAGTTAGTGAGAAAATTGTTTTATTTTAACTATTTTATTAGGTGAATTGAGTAATGTTTGATTACTCATAAATACAAATATAAACCTAATATGATTATTAGAAGAAAAGAAATTAACTTTTAGTATTGAAATTCAAAAATAATCGTGTATTCTTAAGATGTGATTTTAGGCGTGAGACTGTAAATCAAGTAAGTAATTTTTAAAAATTGGATTTGGTTGAGTATAAAAGTACGAACTATAAGTGAACAACTCGACTCGACTCGAGTTCGGTTTGTGTTCAGCTCGACTCGAAATGTTCGTGAACAAACTCGTGTTCGACTCGTTTATTAACGAGCCGATCTTGAACATCACTTTTCGTTCGATTAGAAAGCTCGGCTCGACTCGGTTCGTTTTAAAAAAATTTCAAGCTCGGCTCGATTCGGACAAAACTCGGCTCGACTCTGTTCGTTTACAGCCCTAGTTAAACCTCTCCTTTCTTGCCAATTAAACTATCTTGTGATAATCCATCTCAGAGTTTTGCCTTATCTGAATCCCTCCTACTGAGCTTCCCAGTGTCCTTACCTAAGTATACCTCTAGAAGTTCTAAATCCTATATTTCCCTGATAATTATCCGAATATATGCTTATATAAATCCTTTCTGTTGTAATTATACTTCCTTTGGTGGTTCAGTTGTGATTAACGCCTTTATTTTAGGTATAATTACGCCTTCCTAGAAAATAGGCAATAGAATTACCCTCCAACTCTAATTCTGTCTAGTAGAGGGGTAGACGACCCTGAACCTTCACCTCAGCCCATCCAGAACCTGAACTTTTGCTTACTCGTCCCCTCCAACTTAGCGTACCCTGAACCTCGGTACTATGGAGCTGTACCTTGATTTATGAAAACCTTACCAAGTCCATCCAAATTGGGCCTATATTACCCATGGGCCCTAAATCTAACCCATGTGAGATTTTGGGCACAACAGATAATATAAATTAACATATTACCATATTTCATAAACATTTACATATATAATTATTTACTAGTTATCATGAATTTAAAAACTCATGTGAAATGTTAATGACATATATATGTTCACGAGCATATATATCGAGTTTGTACACGAACTTATACACGAATGATGTTTACGAGTATTGTTCACGAATTATATTAACGAATTTGTTCACAATTATATTATCAAATTTGTTCACGAACTTTTGAGCCGAACTATTGACCAAATTACGTCCCGAATTTCGAAATAAATATATATAAAATTTCCAGTTTTTGAGGAATTTAGCAGAATGAAGCGAAAAATAAAACTAAAGAAATGTTTTATTTAAAAATAAATACTTTGTCAAATATCATTATATTAGGCGGGTGATTCAAATTTTTCGAATTTTTTTAATTTCCCGGTAAATCTAAAAATGATCGAATTTGGTCGCTCATGCTACATAATATTTTAATCATGTTTTTATATTAATAATAAAATAAATAATTTTTTCATTGATAAAGATTATTTATTTATATTTGCTAAATAATTCGATCGTAAATGGGTTCAAAACCGACCGATATAAAACCCTATTTAGTCGTTTATGTTCTACATATATAACATCATTTTTCGTTATAAAATATAAATTACCAAATATAAATCATTCTAATTTTTTTCATACAAGGCAAATTATTGATGATATTAACATCTATAAGGTTGGATCATCAAAAAAAATTATTAATATTTTTAAAATTCTAACCCTATTCAAACCCCTGAATTTTAACCTTAAACCCAAATACTGTTGTCCGGTGTTCATACATATCTTGCCTCTATCACAAAAAAAATTAAGGAATTTTTCAATTTTTTAGTTGTACTTATCTTTTTAACCTCATTTAAGATTGTTGTATGAAATATTTTGTTATTTATATTTTTAAATAAAAAATTAAATATTAACTAAAATATATGAGTCGCAAATGTGATCAAAACCGACCAATATTAAACCCTAATAGTCGGTTATGTCCTACGTAAAATCGTTTTTCATTGTAAAATATAAATTACCAAACGTAGATCACTCTAACTTTTCTTCCTACATGTCTATTTATCAACGATATTAGAAACAATTTTGTTCTCGTTTGTAATATCTTTTTAATCTTTTTAAGGTCATTGTATAGAAAATATAATTATTAATGTTCTAATATATATTTTTTAATTAATTATTTATTGATTAAGTTTCAAATTTTTCTGATATACATCTATCTATACTATACTATTATAAGCAAACTACCATTTATTTGGTGGGATGGTAGTTTGGTACTCTAAATAACAAACGTTAGCTTTAAAAGTAAATAAAGGAAAACCGTTAGATGTAATGATAAAATCTACTTCACAATATTCATGAAACCTATATTTATGATATATAAAAAATAATTACATAAATCAACTGGATTTATATATGTCTTTTGGCTTGTACTCTCCTACTTCTCTTCTTCTCTTTAAAATTAAAGTTTCATAAATACTTAAACAAGAAGATAAAAAAGATGGGTGTATATCTTATTTATTACTCATGAGACAAAACCGACTTAATTTCTATCAAAAACGACCGATTTCGATCGCTTTTGAAAAAGCGTATGCCAGCTCATATCGCGGACCAATCACATTGCGACACTAGACTAAAATGTTGGTGTGTGCATTAAATGCACGTAGTAGGCATTTTCGACCAACATCAGTTGGTATTATTCGATCGCTTTTGTTGTCGACGTGGAATGCCACATGATTGCTCATATTCTGTTGGTTGGTTTTGTTTGGTCGGAAATAGCGCTCTTTTCCGACTAACTCTTGACAGTCCCATTTATAATGGTCGCTTATGACCCCTATTTCTTGTAGTGCAAGTAGTACCAAGAAAAGATCACAAACCACAAAGTCCATCACACCAAACATTATATCTATTTTCACCTCATGTAAAGCATAGCTTTTGTCCCAACTGCAAGTCCAACATAAGAACAGAGGCAACAAAACTCCTTCTAAGTTCACAAATGAGAGCAAAACTAGACTCCACCTGGTATATGGTATGGTTCATACATGGTCTGCCAAACCAAATGTAACACTATCCAAAGGTCTAAACACATGTACTTAAAAGAAGCATAATCTTGATTATTTTCAACAAGACAAATTTTCGCATAAAGTATAAACTCCTAAAAGAACCAGAATTTCTCACAATCCTAAGTAGGCTACTAACAACACCCCATTTAGATTAACAACATATTTCCTACTCTTAAATTTCTCGTCAATATTATGCATAAAAAACACATCAATATCAACCAAAACATAAAGATTGCATACCTTATTATGTGTCATAGTAACAAAATTCTCCTTGTCAAACCCCACACTAAGTATATAACCATATTTCAAGAAAAAAACTTCTCTTAGTACAAAGTCCATATAAGATCTGAAAGGACCAAACCCGGATTCACTTGTAGATTTAGTGGCATTTCCAAGAGGATTAGAGTGTTCCTCACCCAAATACCCCAAATACCCATTCACTTTTGGTTGAGAATTAAACAAATTCTCAAGAATCAAAGAAATATCTAAAAAGAGACAATTCAACACACTACCATTAAAGATGACAGGTATGAAAGAACAAAAATATTTCTAGCTATATTTCAAACGTGAGGATGAAAAATCCACAAAAAATAAGAGAAATAAGATATGGGAACATCAGACAAAGAGGATGAAAAGCATTCTAGAGTGAGAGTAAAAAAGGTAATGAAGAGCTGATTCAGTTGAGAAGAATGAGAAGATTAAGGATTAGATTTTAGGAAAGGAAGACATGAGAGAGAAGGGAGAATATGAGAGTCGACTCTCATTTTAATTTTTTTGCATAATATCTTTTTTTCCTATATTACGTATTCATCTATTTTACAAACATATAATTTGTTCATTTTTTTAGTGAAATCAATAATTTTTTAAGATTCTCCCCTTTATTTGTCAATTTGAAAATACTTGAAGTAGTTAAGTTGAATTTACTTTATCAAACGTAGTTTGTGTCAAATTCAAAAACAATTAGATTTAAATTAGGCATCACAATCTTTAAACGCTGAAAATGCATATGCATGTACAAAAGCTTTTTATATCCCTTGGCTTAAAAATGACTGCAATCAGATGTAAGAGCTAAAAATATTAAAAAAAGTAAAGCTATGTGAAATTTGTCATAATATTTTTCTTCATCACCTTTCCACATTCAATTTATTAAATGTTTTTATATAAAATAATTAAAAAAGCATCACCATTCTTCATATTTTATGTTAAAAACAATAATAATTAATATTAAAATAATAATATAATAACAATGAATGTGACATATTTAATATATATTATGTTAAAGTCTCATACAAATTTTAGAAAAACAAATATAGAGACTTTATTATATGATAATACTAGCTTATAACTCGTACGAAGCACGATCTTTTATAGTAAAAATATGAGCATTTGTGACAGAATATTAGCAAGAATTCGTCGCAAAGTCAATTAATGACGGAAGATACAGTTTCCGTCGTAAGGTACTTTGCGACAGCTCTGTTCCGTCATAAATTTATTATTTCATTAATTTATTTCCCGCCCCGACATCAATTTGGAGATTTATTTTCCCGCGCATTTAAAATTGCGACGGATTTCATAGACCGTCGTATAGTTCTTTACGACATAAAGATCTGTCACAAATTATAACTTGTGACGCAATCTCGTAAGAGGCGTCGTCGACGCGAGGATGATGAATCTAGTGCTTCTACCGATGGTAGATTTCTTCACATAGCAGATGAATTTGTAATTCAGGCGATGGACCATATAGCATATGCACGTGCACATCCAAATGAATTTGGTCTTGCACCTGAGCAAGTCCGTATGTTGGAAAAGTCGGTGTATGTGGCGGAGGGAGAAGGTGAGCTTCCACCAAACCATCCTTTGAGCATGTGGACTATGACAGAACTGGTGTAGGTGATGGTTTCGGTGTTGGCTGACAACTAGGCACGTTAAAATCCTGTTGGAAACAATGTAAGTTATTCATTAAATGATTTAATTCTACAAGTGTGTAATAACCCCAAATTTTGGACTTAGTTTAAAAAAAATAAAATTGATGAATAGTAAAATCCTGATGAATAGTAAATTTCTGAACCGAAAAAGATTTTCAGACCACCCTATGTACGAGTCGGGATAATGAATTTTCGAAGTCGTATTAGTGATCTACTTTGAAAATGAAGGAATGAAAAAGCTGTCAGAATCAGAAAAATAGCATTTTCTGTTTTCTCCGAAATTTCACCAATAACAGACGGATTAATCATTATTTGAAAATATTGGAGGATTTAAATTATCAATTCCATGGATATGGATTTAATAAAAGAATTAGTGATATCAAGAACGTTTACGGTAAACTACTTCGATAGAACACTTAAGAAATCCTTGCGAGCGTTCAACGAGATTAAGCGATTAAGCAAACGAATCATGGATTAAGGATTGAAATTATGACAAGATTAAATATCCTACATGATCATCAAGAGAATTATATCAAGTGGACTCAAGGATTTAAACAAAAAGGAAGCTAACCAAGAGTTAAGGAACTCTATAAAAAGAGATTGAGAATATTCGAAGAAACGCGAGAACATTTTCTAAGAACAAGGAATAAAGAGGGAACAGATAAGGGATTGTACCACAGTGGAGTAATAAAATGCAACATATAAGCTGTAACGTATTGATTTTATTAAAAGGACACAAAGACGATCCAATTGGTGGAAGAAGAAAAACCAAAGTATCATGCTTGAAAGTCAACTATAACAAGGATGACCCTTTTGCATTTAACCAAAAAGTGGGAAGTGTTATGTAAAGCCAACACTTGGACCAATGAAGTGTTGACAACACAAAAGGTAGAAGATGCATCCAAAAAAATTAATACATATATACATGTATTAATTCATTTCACAACAACCAAACAAAACAAACAAATTCTGCCCAGCAGAAACCAAGCTCAAAGAAAAATTCATATCTCCACTTCTATCCATCCTTAAATCACCAAATTGTAACCATAGCTTCTCCACTCCATGGGTAACATTCGTTCAAAATTTCATAGTCAACAAAGGAGTTTAGCCTAGCCAAATCTCTTCCCCAAGTTGGAGAACCCAATCTGTTCAGTTTCTGTTCAGCGGAAAGATGGGGCTCAAAACCCTAGCTAGGAAGCTTTAAATTTGACGATCTATAACTCAAAAGAAATCTTATGAAGAGCACAAGGTCTGGTAAAAATCTTAGCACCAAACTCTTTTATTTAGATTTGTTATGGATTTTACAAGATGAGGATGAATAGTGATTTCAAGAACTAACTTCTTTGATCTTAAACTCTAGGCTTTCCAAGGATCACCCAAGGCTTGTTTAGAGGTTATAAGTGATTGTTAATGTCTCTCAAGCTCTAAGGAAGGTATAAAAAACCTCTGCCCCTTTTTATTTATATGAGTTTTATGGTTGAAATAATTATTAGAGTCGTTATTCGTGTTATCGTTAAGATCCGTGAATCTTATGTTCGATTTGAGGATGAGTGATTTTGTGAAGCTTGATTTAGTGTATGATAATGTTTAGGGGCTGTTTTGGATGTGTTGATGAAGTATAATGGTTGTTGGTTTGGTTGGTTGATTGTTTATTGGTGGTTGTTTGAAGTGTTTAAAAACACGGGAATCGCGTATAAGCGCCGTTACCATGCCGAAATTTCCTTAGATAGTTTAGGCAGAAATCACGGTTACATTAAAGGGCATGAAGATGAAGTTTCTGACCATGAACATGTAGGCCTTGTTTCCTAGTTTGTTTTAGCGAAAGAATCGCATCGATTTACGGTTTAGGAGAAACGTCTGTTTTAGTGAAAGCGGTTTCGCGTAACTAAGTAGTTCATTGCATGAACTTTGAGATAGTGATCAAACCCCTTAAGCGACTTATTGGAATGTGAAACTTTGTGTTAACATGCTAGGTACGTTTAGGAAGACCCTCGAAAAGATTTCGTGTTAAAAGGATTATATTTCAATTTTATAAAAATGTGTGAGCGAGCATGCTCGGTAGAGGATCTTAAGGAGTTAACTTGAAAATGGACTTGTACTTGAGTTAGTATATAATTAGTATGGTGAAAGCGTTTAAGTTATTAATCTTGAACCTTGTGTTGATTCTAGATTACTGGACCAACCTGAGACTTACTGCTACTTCGGGATTTCCAGGCAAGTTTTCTCATTACATGCTGTATTTTAAAGTACCATACTCTGATGTATACATATAATAGATGCAAGTTTCCAAATCTATACTTTGAAGTATTGACTATATAATACTGCTTTTGCCATGTATAACATTGGACAGTTTTGCGATATATCTTATTTCTTGTTGAAATGGATTTGACCTTTGGATTATATAAAATCTTTTGAGTTAAGTAGTTATGAACCGGTTTACCTGGTAGCTCTAAATATAAGAGCATATTCATTGTTTTCGACTCTAGATCGGGAGTCGGTATTTTGAAATATGTAGATAGCCGTGGAAACCCGGAGGGATTCCATCGGCAGAATACTATATCTTTCAAGGAATGTTATTTGAGTATTATCTCAGTCGAGAAATACTATTTGAATACTATTTCTGTTATATATGATAATGGAAGGCATAACTGTTTTCGAAAGTATATTGTGATACTTGCTTTATGATTTGATTAGGAAAGATTATTTTTCCGATAAAGATATCGGGTAACTGTTATTCGATAATTATCTATTTAATGAATATTATTTTGAATATTCATTTAATCATTATTTATTTAATGAATATTTTTTTGAATATTCATTCGAGGTTTATTTATTTAATGAATATTATTTTGAATATTCATTCGAGGTTTATTTATTTAATGAATATTATTTTGAATATTCATTCGAGGTTTATTTATTTAATGAATACTAGTTTGAATATTCATTTGAGGTTTATTTATTTAATGAATATTATTTTTGAATATTCGTTTAAAGTTTATTTATTTAATAAATATTATTCGATTATTTATTAAATACTTTTAACACATTTTAAAATGAGTAATATTATTTAAAGTTTATCCTCGACCTTCAATAATTACGAAAGATACTCTAAGCTGTATTATTAATTATTTTTAAATCAAAAAGAGGTTCCCAAACACTGTTTTTCCATTTAAATCTGTCTTTTAAGAGGATTTAAATGCTCGCTCAACTATAAAAAATATGGGAAACCTGATTTAAGTGACTGCTACTCATTTTAAACTCTCAACTCAAAACTGTCTGGGGACAGATATTTTCTCGGAGCAATTTAATTACTGCAAGTCAAATGTTGTGTTACCACCTCAACGATCGAGGGGTAAATTGATGGAACAAGTCGATATCCATTAACAAGCATCGCTTGAGAAATATTGGAGAATCTTCCTTTCCAACCTAGATATAACTACTTAGTGGAGTCGTATCAACAAGTATTACACTTGGGGAAAGGAGGACGATCTTTACGTTTCAGAGTCATGGATTTCATCCGAACTAGGAGTGGTGTAAGTGGTCCAGTTGCGTCGACCCATCCATTTTATTGCCCCAAATGGGCCGGGAGATCCGGGAAGGCAGTAGACAATGTCAGGCTGTCGTGATTCTTCCATCTACATGTAGAGAACATATTTTTGTTGTACGACCTGCTATTGATCATAGTAAGGTTGGTACGACG
Organism: Heracleum sosnowskyi; assembly: GCA_030848705.1. Taxonomy (NCBI): domain Eukaryota; kingdom Viridiplantae; phylum Streptophyta; class Magnoliopsida; order Apiales; family Apiaceae; genus Heracleum; species Heracleum sosnowskyi. The sequence continues at coordinate 95,021,778 of CM061241.1, forward strand.
AGCGCGGTAGAAACTCCGGTATTAGTTCATCATCCATTTTGGATAATTCTGCAACATGTATTGAAAGGGACTACGGATGACATCCTTGGTACAGGTTTACCAATCATGTTGGCAGGGGGTTCTGCAACATGTATTGAAAGGGACTAAGGATGACACCGTGGTACAGGTTTACCGATCATGTTGGCAGGGGTTGAAAAGTGTTCAAAAATGAAGTTACAATAAATCCTTGCAACCTCATCTTTTATTTTATGAGTTATGACTCTGATAAAACCTTACTCAGATTATATATGCATAAGTGGATTTTGGGTTACGGAAACATTATATTAATTTTCCTCGTAACTTCATCTTTTATGTTATACTAGTCTCTTATCCGTTAAAGGCATAACATGTGGTTACAAAGATATTTTCGAACTATATAGTGTTTTGAATCAATGAATAGGCTTTAAGCCTTGATTCCAATATTTGATATCTATTTTAAAAAGATATGTTTTGAGTATTGGTTTATCATACTGATACCAAGGATTTCCAAATGATTACGAAGAGTATATAAGTATGATTATAAGTCATACAGTGTTTTGAACGATATACTATTTTGGGGTTAGACCCTAGTAGTGTTAAAAAATTTGATCCCATATGGATTATCTTCCAAAAAGGTTTAAAGATTTAAACTGGGATAGATTTCTTGTTGAGCACTATTAGATCATTCTTGCTTTATTAAATATTTTAGCATAAGGAAAACATTGCCGAATCCACCACATGTTACGAGAGCAAGGGAATGGAGAGGCCACCCTGGAGTCAGTTGATGCAGGATGGATACTGTCGGTGTGAGCAGAATAGTTGCAGCTTGAATTAGTGAGAATTATTTTGAGTGGGTTTGTATTACTAAACCTTGTATAGAATTGTGAGGTCTATTATTGTAACTTCAGGTAGAGGTTGTAAATAATAGATGAGGTACTGGATAGTACATTTGGGTTGTAATAACAAATGCTGATAATTGTTGCTCATTTCCAAGGCTATAACTTGTGTGTGTGCGCGTAAGTGATTGAGGTCTTTGGAGTTGTATTATAAGAATGTTGTAAGTAATGCAGGTATTGTATCATTGATGGAACGTAACAACCCAGATTCCTGACCCCGGATCTGGGGGTGTTACAAAGTGTGTGCGTATTTATGTTTTATTAATATAGACTTCTAAAAGACAATTACAAATATTAAAATAAGAATTTCAAAAGATATGGTCTATGACATTATAAAATATTAAGATGTCATTGTTTAAGTTTAGATAATTCTACCCTTTTGTCTAGTAAGTTTATTTTTATAGAGCGGAGTACTTGTTATATTAGCGTAATGATCATGTCTGCTTTTAACTTGGGCAATGGTAAATATGTTATGTGTGAGGATGATTGTTCAAGCTTTGATAGGGATATTCTCCATTCGCCTCATTCTCCACATCTGGATCGACATGGAAGTCGTTATACAACATACTAGTTAATAAGCAAGGGGGCAGCTCTAGTAGCTTATTTTGGTAGATGTTATGAATTTATGCCGTTTATCTTTTGTAATTTTGGGATGCTATTGGATTTTATGATATTTATTTGATGCCTTTGCCAAGGCAGTAGTAGCTTGGTTGTAGTTGTAGTTCAGATGGGTTTAGACCATATTGTGGTTTGGTTTGTAGACCACATGGTGACTGTTTGGTATTATATAAGTTTGTAATGGATCATGATGTTGTAGGTTTGACAACTTCTATTATCTTATGGCAATTATTTATGGTGAATGAGGACTTTGATTTCACTAGTTTGAAAATCAATATCATTTTTTTGCTAGTTTATGTCTTTATTTGAATAAGACGTGTTATTTCATAATATACAACTGTCCGTCTTGCATGTAGTAGCAGCAGGAATTTCAAAAATTATTTCGATAGGGTTTTGCCACAGTGTATATTTGTGACGCGCTATTGTGTCATAATGAAATGAATATTTATGATAGATAATTCCATCGCAATAATATTTGTGACGGATGGATCCGTCATATGAGTATTTGTGACAGAAAATCCCGTCACATTTTGTGACGGATAGTCATTCGCAAAGATACAAGTGGGTCCCCTGTAATTTGCGACAGAATATGATCTTGTGACGGAATAGTTTGTGACGGAATAATGAATTTACAATGAGGCATTTGCGACAGACAGAATCGGTCATATTTTAAATAGATTACGACGGATTCTTTGTTATATTTCGATCACAAATAACCCTACCTTCTTGTAGAAATTTTTGGGTGTTATAAAACATAATATATTTTTATTAAAAGGTAATGTGTTTTAATTATAAAAGATGATCGGCTAGTTACTATATTTTATTATTTGTTATTTTTATATTATTTTATTATTTATTAAATAGAATAAATGACCGAAAAATAAACTTTCAATGTTTCAGCTATTTTTGGAAAATGAGAGATTTTAGTAAGGACAGATGAAAAAGGTAACATATTTTAATTGAAAAAAATAATTGCCCGTGATATTTTTGGAAAATGAGTTGATTTTGTTAGAAAAAATAGAAAATGTGTTTTAATTATAAAATGCAATTAGTTTGTTACTATTTTTGTATTATTAAATTATTTTTTAATTAGAATAAATGGCTGAAAACTAAAATACCAAAATTTAAATATTTCATCTCTTATATATACTAGCTTAAAACTCGTGTGATGCACAGATTGTTAATTGTTATTTTATTATTATTCTTTTAATTGTATTTGTTAAAAAAATAAGCAGACATGTAAAAATAGCTAAACACTTTTAATTAATTAAAAACATTAAAACATATTTTAAAATAAATAAATAAGGGTTTGCTCGTTATATTTTTGGAAAAAGAGAGGTTTTAGTATGGAAAAATAAAAAATGTAACATATATTTAGTTTAAAAAGGTAAATGCCCGTGATATTTTTGGAAAATGAGGTCTTAAAATTTAATAATTTAAATTATTTAAATACGTTTTAAAATAAATAAGTAAAGGGTTTGTCCGTGATATTTTAGAAAAAGAATGAATTTTAGTGAGAAAAATAGAAAAAGACAATTGAAAAAGGCAATTTCCCGTGATATATTTAGAAAATGAGTGATTTTGTTAGAAAAAAACTACATATGTTTTAGCTGAAAAGGTAATTGGTTATAAATATGTATTTGATTATTTATATTTTAATATTTTTAGTAATTGCATTTGTTAAGAAAAATAAGTAGGCATGTTAAAACAAGGAAATTTTTAAAAAAATAATTATAATATTAGGTTTAAAAATAAATAACTAAAGGTTTGTCCGTGATATTTTTGGAAAATGAGGGGTTTTAGTAAGGAAAAATAGAAAAACTAACATGTTTTAGTTTAAAAAGGTAATTGCCCGTGATATATTTGAAAAAGTAGGGGAATTTGTTAGAAAAATAAAAAAAATGTATTTTAGGTGAAAAAGGTAATTGGTTATAAATAGGTAATATTATTATTTAATAATATATTTCTATAAATAAGTAAGGTTAAATAAGTAAAAACACCAATTTAAGAAAGAGTAATTAAGTAAAATCACAATGTACCATACCGACCGACCAAACTTTAAATGTTTCGTCTATTATATAATACTAGCTTAAAACCCGTGCGATGCACGGATTGTTAATTGTTATTTTATTATTATTGTTTTAATATTTTATTAATTGTAATTTTGCAAAAAATAAGTAGACATTGTAAAATAGCTAAACACTTTTAATTAATTAAAAACATTAAAACAGATTTTAAAATAAATAAGTATGGGGTCGCCCGTTATATTTTTTGAAAATGAAGGGTTTTAGTTAGAAAAAATGTAACATATATTTAGTTTAGAAAGATAAATGTCAGTGATATTTTTGGAAAATGAGGTTTTAAAATTTAATAATTAAAAGTATTTAAATACGTTTTAAAATAAATAAGTAAATGGTTTCCTGTGATATTTTTGGAAAAAGAATGGATTTTAGTGAGAAAAATAGAAAAAGTAAATTGTAAAAGGCAATTTCCCGTTATATATTTAGAAAAGAAGGAACTTTTTAGAAAAAATATATAATATATTTTAGCTGAAAAGGTAATTGGTTATAAATATGTATTTGATTATTTATATTTTAATATTTGTAGTAATTGCATTTGTTAAGAAAAATAGGTAGACATGTTACAATAGGTAAACTTTTAAAAAATAATTATAATATTAAATGTTCGTGATATTTTTGGAAAAGGAGGGGTTTTAGTAAGAAAAAATAGAAAAACTAACATGTTTTAGTTAAAAAAAGGTAATTGTCCGTCATATATTTGAAAAAGTAGGGGAATTTGTTAGAAAAAATAGAAAAAATAATGTATTTTAGGTGAAAAAGATAATTGGTTATAAATATGTAATATTATTATTTAATAATATATTTCTATAAATAAGTAAGGTTAATTAAGTAAAAACACAAAGCACAGTTAATTAAGGGCAATTAAGTAAAATCACAATGTACCATACCGACCAACCAAAATTAAGGGCAATTAAGTAAAATCACAACGTACCATACCGACCAACCAAATTTTTAATGTTTCGTCTATTATATAATAGTATTGATAGTATTGATAATAGTATAGATATAAATAAATATGTTCGAAAATGAGTTTTCACGCATCAATACTATTATATAATAGACGAAACATTAAAAGTTTGGTTGGTCGGTATGGTACTTTGTGATTTTACTTAATTGCCCTTAATTAACTGTACTTAGTGTTTTTACTTCATTAACCTTACTTATTTATAGAAATATATTATTAAATAATAATATTACATATTTATAACCATTTATCTTTTTCACCTAAGATATTTTTTTTTCTAACAAATTCCCCTACTTTTTCAAATATATGAGGGACAATAAACATGTTAGTTTTTCTATTTTTCCTTACTAAAACCCCTCCTTTTCCAAAAATATCACCTACAAACATTTACTTATTTATTTTTAAACCTATATTAATATTATAATTATTTTTTAAAAGTTTACCTATTTTAACATGTCTTCTTATTTTTCTTAAAAAATGCAATTACCAAAAATACTAAAATATAAATAATCAAATACCTATTTATAACCAATTACCTTTTCAGCTAAAACACATTATATATTTTTTCTAACAAAGTCCCTCTTTTTCTAAATATATCACGGGAAATTGCCTTTTACCATTTAATTTTTCTATTTTTCTCACTAAAATCCATTCTTTTTACAAAAATATCACAGAAAACCATTTACTTATTTATTTTAAAATGTATTTAAATACTTTTAATTATTAAATTTTAAAATCTCATTTTCCAAAAATATCATGTGCATTTACCTTTTTAAACTAAATATATGTTACATTTTTTATTTGTTCTTACTAAAACCCCTCATTTCCAAAAATATAACGGGCAAACCCATACTTATTTATTTAAAAATCCGTTTTATTGTTTTTAATTAATTAAAAGTGTTCAACTATTTTAACATGTCTACTTATTTTTTGCACAATTACAATTAATAAAATATTAAAAAATAATAATAAAATAATAATTAACAATCCGTGCATCGCACATGTTTTAAGCTAGTAATCATTAAAATCTGTAATATGAAAAGTGTTTATAATAACATAAACATATATATCTTAATTAAAAATTAGAGAGTAAAATAAGTATGGAAATTGGAAGGCTTGTAGAAGCAAAAAAAATTCATTCTAGTAAGTTAAATGATAAGTGCATTAAATTTGGTTGAGTTAACTAGTTTGTCGCTCAACCCCAATTTACATACTGACTCGTTATTATAAATTTCCCTCACATTACGGTTATATTTCCCTCACAAATAACCCTAACTTCTTGTAAATTTTTTTGAGTGTATTATAAAAGATAATATATTTTCATTAAAAGTTAATGTGTTTTAATTATAAAAGATGATGGTCTAGTTACTATATTTTATATTATTTTATTATTTATTATTTTATACTATTTTATTATTTATTAAATAAAATAAATGATCGAAAAACAAACTTTCAATGTTTCGACTATTTTTGGAAAATGAGAGATTTTAATAAGCACATATGAAAAAGGTAACATGTTTTAATTGAAAAAGACAATTGTGTGATATTTTTGGAAAAAGAGTAGATTTTGTTAAAACAAAATAGAAATAATTATTTTAATTATAAAAGGCAATTAGTTTGTTACTATTTTTGTATTATTAAATTATTTTTTAATTAGAATAAATGGCCGAAAACTGAAAAACCGAACTTTCAATATTTCAGCTGTTATATATACTAGCCTATAATCCGTGCAAGGCACGGACCTTAAAAAATAATAAACTAAAAAAATTAATGTGACCGGAAAATATTAAAATAAAATTAAAAATTAATATAATAAATTATAAAATGAGAAACTTATATATTAATTGAAACATAAAAAAATATAGATGGGGCTAAGGAAGATAAATGAGGTATTATTAATATTATTTTATAAAAAAATAATATTAATAATAAGGACAGATAGAAAATCTAACATGTTTTAATTAAAAAAATAATTGTCCATGATATTTCTAGAAGTATTTTAATTATATTAATTGTATTTATTAAAAAAATACGTTGACATGTTAAAATAAGTATGTTTTTTTAAGAAGGACAAATAGAAAAGCTAACATGTTTTAATGAAAAAAAAGTAACTGCGCGTAATATTTTTAGATGTGTTTTAATTATATTAATTGTATTTGTTAAAAAAATACGTTCACTTGTTAAAATAGGTAAGTTTTTTTGAATAATTAAAAGTATTAAAATAGGTTTTAAAATATATAAGTAAGGTTGCACTTGATATTTTTGAAAAAGAAAGATTTTAGTGATAACAAATATAAAAGGTAATATATTTTAATTTAAAGGTAATTGCCCGTGATATTTTTGGAAAAGAAGTAGATTTTATTAGAAAAAAATGTTTTAACTATAAAAAGCAATCAGTTAGTTACTATTTTTATATTATTATATTATTTATTAAATAGAGTATTAAAATAGGTTTTAAAATAAATAAGTAAGGATTGCAACTCATATATTTGGAAAATAGATATTTTAGTGATAACAAATATAAAAGATAATATGTTTTAATTTAAAGGTAATTGTCGTGATATTTTTGGAAAAAAAATAGATTTTGTTTGAATTGTTTTTCATTATAAAAGGCAATCAGCTAGTTACTAATTTTCTATTATTTTATTATTTATTAAATAGAGTATTAAAATAGGTTTTAAAATAAATAAGTAAGGATTGTACCTCATATTTTTGGAAAACAGATATTTTAGTGATAACAAATATAAATGGTAATATATTTTAATTTAAAGATAATTGTCTTGATATTTTTGGAAAATGATTAGATTTTGTTAGAAAAAAAATATTTTAATTATAAAAGGCAATCATCTAGTTACTATTTTTATATTATTTATTAAATAGAATAAAATACCGAAAACCGAAAACCAAAACTTTCAATGTTTCGGCTTTAATAATATAATATAAAATGTAATATGTTTTAATTTAAAGATAATTGCCTTGATATTTTTGGAAAAAGAGTAGATTTTGTTAGAAAAATTATATTTTAATTATAAAAGATAATCATCTATTTACTATTTTTGTATTTTTATTATTTATTAAATAGAATAAAAGACCGAAAATCGACACCGAAAACCGAAAATCAAAACTTTAAATGTTTCGGATTTAATAATATAGTATAGATATAAATAAATATGTTCCAAAATGAGTTTTCACGCATAATCATAAATCTCATTTTTGTAGGTTAAGTTTAGGAAAATTTCCTAAAAGTAACTTTAGATTCCCTTTACCCCTAACGTAAATGATAAGTGTATTACATTTGGTTGAGTTAACTAGTTTGTAGCTCAACCCCAATTTACATACTGACTCGTCATTATAAATTTACAAGAACATATTCGAAGAGATTTTATAAGATTGACAGATCCTCCTAAACTGAGATTTCTCGCCAAATAACATTCAATAGGTGTCATGAACATGGCACAGCTAGCAAGACAATCTAGTAGTAGATATAGATCCTAGCTCTCAAATTTTAGGCACTTGGTCTCTCAAAACCATACCCCAACACATTACAGTTTTACGATAACAACAATACTAAGTAGTATTCTAATATGTAGGGGTCTCCTAAGTAGTCCATACCATTAGTTTCTTAATTATATGAAAGGCATTCTATAAGTATCTCACTAGCTATAGCTTGCAAGTAATATCTCCAGCAAAACCTGACGTTAGTGATGCGCCCTCTTATCCGATTAAGCCATGATGGAGGAGGGCCTGTTCACTCTTCTCCCGCTCTTAATTAATGATTACTAATTAACTTGCTATTCTTCCCAAGTCCCAACATATATATGCTTGATAATCTACTCCTTTTTTGATAATAAACCTATTCAATAATTTATAAAGAATATGCATCATACACATTAATTAGTTTGTTATTACAGAAAAAGACATGTGAGATTGTCGAATTTATTTCTTAGCTCCACAAAGGGGTCGGATATGGAACTGGAGTCCAGGACCACAGACCATATATACCTACCTAATGACATCTAATCCCGATGACAGAGATTGTAGGAGATTTCTGATCCCTCCTGTCATGGCCCTTTTGAAAACATTACTTATATTAAAAAAAAAGTTAGTTTAATAAAAAGATCCAACATGCATGTACCCTTAACTAATACGTTAAAAAATAAAAATAGAGTTAACTTTCGATAAAGTCAAATTTTGAAATCAATGAATATAGAATTTGTATAAAAAGAAGAAATAGACGTGTAAGATGTGACAAAATTTATTCTTAAAAGAAAGTAAAAGAGTACGTAAAGAGAATATCAAATTTCTGGATGTGAACCTGAGAAGTTCTTTATTTTATTTTTTTGAAACAATAACATGAGAAGTCGAGAACGTATCCTTATTATAATACCTGAGTATGTGGTTAATCAATAAAAAAATTTGAATTATTTTAGAATTAATCAAATATCAATCCTAAATTTTAAATCAATGACAAGAGCCTAAAAACACTACAAGAAATTCGGGTAAAAATGACCGAAAAAGTTCGGTCGAATTTAGTTAAATTCGACCGTTAACGGTCGAATTTAACTAAATTCGACCAAATCCTCTTTGGTCGTTTTAAAGCTAGTCAAATTTAGTAACTCGGTCGAATTTAATAAATTCGACCGAATAAATTCGACCGAATAAATTCGACCGAATAAACTCGACCGAGTAAATTCGACCGATGCAATTCGACTAAGGTTGGTCGAAATTAGGCCCGACAAAATTTTCACTTGAAAATTTCAAATTCTTGCCAAAATTTGAAAATCCCGCCAAAAAACATAAATTCGACTAAGTTTAGTCGAAATTAGTCCCGCCAAAATTTCCACTTGAAAATTTCAAATTCTTGCCAAAATTTGCAACTCCCGCCAAAAACATTAATTCGACCATTTCGAGTCAAATTTTAAATTCGACCTTTTTTGGTGAAAAACTAAATTTGACTATGTTTGGTCGAGATTTAAATTCGACTGTTTTTAGTTGGCTCCTAAATTCGACCTTTTTTATCACCACTATATTCGACCAAAAAAGGTCAAATAAATACGACCTGAAAACAAAAAACACTCTATAATGGTATGATAAATTCAACTTATTATGGTCGAATTAATCATTTGCAAACAAGTTGAAGCTATAGTCACTTTTACCACCTGTATACCTATATTCTAATCAAGCATTTGCAAAATGCTAAAATACAAGTAAATCTAACAAAATAATAAAAACATATTCATATTTAAGTTAAAAATAGATATCATGTATGTTACACCCAACAGCCCTTGGGAGTTCGACAAAAGAGTGAAGCTGAATACGCTAAAGCCTTATACAAAAGGGTGAAAGTTCAGTTCACGATTAGGCTAACAAGTACTAAAACAACGGGTAGTTATGTGCATCCATATCTTCATCTTCCTGGTTCACTGCGCCGTCCACCTCCACAGACTTGTGCACCTCCACAGCTTTCTCAGACTGAGTCTCCTAGATAGGTAAATAATTAATTAGGAAAAATTTAAGAAAACAAACTTGAGCAGGTCCTAATCATAATATACAATTTTAGCGACACAGGTACTTAAACATGATCAATTCCACTAAAATTTTAAGAACATAGATAGCAAATAACAGTTCACTATTTTAACGTTTATTTGCTTCCTAACTTATTATTATCCTATTGGCTTACCACAGGACATAGTTAGGATACAGCGGTTGCATTTTACCATGAGTGTTTGCATTAGTTTGTGAACTTACCAAGATATAATAGGTTTATAGAACTGAAATAATTTCCAATAACTGAATAACCAATTGAACGATACAGTATATGAAAATTTTAACCCTAGTGATGTTTGGGCATAAGTAGTAGTTTCAAATACCAGAAAGAACTTCGAGAAATCTTTTCCAGTTGAAATATCATAGAATCTTAATAAGAATTGGTTGATTTTTGCGAACAACCATCTAACTCAAAGAATCCATATAAAGAACCCCGTTTACCACAGTATTAGAATCATAAACAAACCCTGGAAACTTTGAAGGCCATCCAAATACAGGTGTAGGGGGTACTGTTGCTTAAACATCCTAATTACTGTCCAGAGGTATAAAGCATCAGTTCCCCGAGACAAATTAAACAAACAGATAATACCATTATAACAATTAACAATCTTAGAACCAAGGTACACAAGACTTGGCAAAACTACACGATGAAACTTTACTGGAGATTTGGAAAAATCGAAGGCATTGGAAGGAACAAGGTGGAATTACTGAACAATATTACTTTTGAATAATTAGTTCATATGTCTTACAATTAAGTGTCCTAACAAATTTTAGAAATGAGCTAAAGTCGAGAATTTGAAACGACAAAATTAAAATCTTACTATATGAGCTATCATTAATTAAGTGCTAGTTTGAATTTTAAATATATTTAATTTTACACTTCCAAATATCGGTTGAGACCAAATATTAAGCAGCCATGTCATTAGTTGATGTCAAAGTAGTAATATTATACATTCTTTCTATTTCGTTGTTAAATGTTTTATTAGTAAAGAATTTTCAGGGTACTGGTGCATAGCTTTCCTATAATTGTTTGATACGCATTAGGTGGCAGTCTCTGACTAGTGAGCAAGACATTGGTACATGAAAATCATATTACAAACCGATATGAAAAATTAAAGGCCATTAAATATATATCGTATATAACATACAGTAAGGCCAGCTATTTCCATCCATGGCTGCAACTATTTATTCACGAAAAAATTTCACGAATAGGTCAATACGAGAAATTGATGCAAACACGGGGTGTGTCACTCTATCCATCATATATTTTTATATTTTAGTTTTTTCTGTATTACAAAAAAAAAATTGGCACAAATAATTACCCATGATTATTGACCAGTGCGCAATTATAGAATTAAAAATTATTTTCGAGTGGGGGAGTGAAAACTCACTAGCACTTGTATACCATAGATAAGTACTAAAGCATGTTAGGGTTAGCGTAAGAACTCTTACTCCATTTTAAATAAATAAAAGAATCGTACCTCTAAAATGATCTTATCGGTATTCTTCACGATCTGACGAAGCAAAGCATCTGCTGTCCGCATATAACGTGTCTGCAACGACGGATCCGGAGATGCAGCAATGGCTAACTTATGGATTTCCTCATCCAAAACAGATCGTTTCACTTCATGCGCAGGGAGGGAATGGAGAAGCTGCGACACCTCATCAAAGACTGTTGACATCATCACATAAATGTCATCAGAAACGTCATCTGCTGGATCACGAGACTTTTCCGCCATTTGTTTGGCCCACTGTGTTGCTTCCATGGCTCCGACAAGCTCTCCCACAGTTTGTTGGGGATAAAGATTGAGTTTCCCCCTCGTCGGAGGTCTAGCCTGCATCATCACAAATATATCCTTCTTTCGCTGAATTTCTTTTAGGGTAGACGGAGATGGCGGCTCATCAGAAGGTGTCTCAAGTGTTAATTCAGGCATAGAAGATCGCACATTTTTCATTTTCTCCTGCCACATGCAATATATGAAATGAATTACAAAATAACAATTATCAAGTGCCATTAACTATTAAAATACCCTTTAGTATTACTCTTTTTACTCTAGCATTTTATTCTGTAAAAAACCTTTAGTAGACGAATTATAAAATCCACAACCTGCAAATCTTTCACTGCTGGGTCAGTAGGGTCGTAAGCCACACTTAAAAATTCTTCATCAGTGATAGGCATCTCTCCTTTCGCCTCTCTTTGTGCATCTATTTCCTACAAAATGAAAAAAAAAACAGAACAAGACAGATAAACATTACAAGGTACAACTGAATAACTAATATCCAGAAGAAAGATTAATCTAGAGAATCATACCTCCCGTCTCTGATCAAAGGGTTTGGCCCCGGTGCGGGGGGTAAACTCCACCTTCATTCGAGAATTATGGCCTTTTTCCGACTTGTTTGCAAACTCCGGTGTCTCCCAGTGATCGCAAATAGCATTCCATGCGCGCTGGGAGAAGTAGTAAGGCCTCATTAACCTAATATTGATAACACTTTCAGGATATCCACGCTTCAATATCTCATTCACATCTTGCATTAGTCGACCCCTCTCCGCATTAAGATAACTCTTGAAATTTCTCTTCAAATGCGCTCTTACAACTCTATCCCCATCTTCAGGATCATAAATCTTGGGATATGCATAATATTCCTACAAACCAGATTGTATATATTATAACAGTGAAAGTATACAAGCACAGTATTCAACTGATAGAATAAAAAAAACACAAGTATTTATATTACCTTAAAATTTTTTATGGAACTGTCATAAAAAGCTTCACGCTTGGCTCCTTTTGTATCGAGTGTATGTTCATCCCATTTTAAACGAACAATATGGCCCAGCGTTTTCTTGGGTGTAGCCTTCGGCTTACTCTTAATTGATTTTCCTGGAGGGGGAAACTGTATCTGCTCACACATGGTCTTTGCAAGCCCTCCTGAATGTCGAGCACACACTGATCGTGTCTCAATAATTCCAAACTTTGTACTCCTTCTTAGGGGATCATCTGGTTCAAGAAAATATCGAGCGGTGCCGTAGAAAGTAGGTTTACCACCATTATTTAGTTGTTTAGCTTTTACCTCTCCCATGCAAACTGGACATGCCAACTTACCCTTGGTAGACCACCCACTAAGCATGGCAAGTGCAGGAAAGTCGCTAACTGTCCACATAAGTGCTGCCTTCATCATAAAATTTGTACGTGTGAACCTGTCATATGTTTCCACCCCAGTACACCACAATACTTTCAGTTCATCAATTAACGGCCTAAGATAAACATGTAAGTCTTTTGTCGGATCCGTTGGTCCAGGAACAAGAAGAGGCATGAACATGTATGGAGCCTTGGTACACATAGATGGGGGAAGGTTGTACACAAAAACCACCACAGGCCATACAGTATACTCCTTAGCGTGTGCATCACGAAAGGGGTCAAATCCATCAGTAGAGAGTCCGAGTCTAACATTCCGTATCTCCTTTGAAAAATTTAGAAATCTACGATCAAATTCTTTCCATTCATCTCCATCTGCTGGGTGACTTAATTGACCTTCAACAACAACTCTATCATGGTGCCATCTCATACATTTTGCAGTCTTCTCGGCCATAAATAAACGTTGCAATCTCATGGTAATAGGAAAGTAGCGCAAGATCTTTCGCGGGATCTTCTGTTTTTTAGGATCTTTTTGCACTTTGTATCTGTCTGCGTCGCATATATCACAACGTGTCTTATTGCTATTTTCCTCATAAAATAACATACAATCATTCTCGCAAGCATCAATCTTTTTATACTCCATGTTCAACCCTTTAATCATCTTTCGCACAGTGTAGTACTTCGTAGGTAATTTATGATCATCGGGCAATACTAATCCAATGAGGTGAAGCAACTCATCAAAGCCATTGTTACTGCAATTATGCTTGTTTTTCCATTCAAGCAACTCCATTACGAACTCTAATGTTGTAAAATTGGTATTGTTTGGATAAATTGGTTCAGAAGCAGTATTCACCATCTTGTAAAACTCTTTTGCTGTTGCATTTGGTTCTTCCTCGAAATCTTCACAATCCTCAAAATCATCATCATGTGCATCATACATAGCATCATCATCATCATCATCTCTGTAGTTAGTGTTAACAGAACTCGTTCCAACTTCATCATGTGGCTCATCTTTCTCTCCATGACAATCCCATATAGTATACCATTGCATGATACCATGTCGATACAAATCAAGTTTCACGGTACTAGGCTTCTTATAGGTACCATTTCCACAATTTCTACACGGGCATCTCATAAGACCGTTGTCTTCTTCTCGTAAATGATCTATAGCAAAGTCGATGAAATTATCTACACCAATTTTGTATTCATCCGTTAAGTATTTTGCCTCATTATATCGATTACGACCAATCCAACTACGATCGGATGCCATCTACAAATGTACACACATTAATACAAGACAAATGCAATTATTTATATATCAAGCTAAATTACCTATATAATTGTTACCAACTAATAATATCTTAAGTTACTCAACATATAATTGTCAACATATTTCACTCATTATCATACAAATGTGGCCAACACAAAATTAAAAATAAAAATCATAATTATATTATTTTTACTAACAAATTTAAACTACTCAAATTCATTCATAAACACATAAAATTATCATAATTACACTAATAAAAAAAAGACAATCACATTTACATTATTAAGAATTTAAAATTTCACTTACTTGATGATTTAGGATTGTCACATGAAGCAAAAATGGTGGAAGAAGAGCAAAAAACGATGAAAGAGGAAGAACACGGCAAAAGCGGCTACTGGAAAGATGGAAGAAACAAGCAGTAGGGTTTCTAAATTTGACTCGGGTAAATTCGACCGTGTTCGGTCGAATTTAGAGAACGACTAAATATGACCGAATTTAGTCGGCTGTTATATTCAACTAATTTTAGTCGAATTTAGAAAAAATAAAAAATGTAATAAAAAAATTTCGACTAAAACTAGAAAAATCCCACCAAAAATTTCAAAACCCCTGGCGGCAAAATTCTCACCAAAACTAGAAAAGAAATTCGACCGACTTCGGTCGAATTTATATCATTTCTGGCGGGATGTTTCCCTCCTTTATTTAGCGGGTTTTGGAATTCGACCGATTTCGGTCGAATTTAGCCGCTGACCATTTGTTTGACTGATGTCAGTCGAATTTAATCGCAGTCGAATTTGTTCAGTCGAATTTATCCTGAAATTCGACCGATTATATTCGACCGCTCCTAATGTCGACCGAAATCGGTCGAATTTAGCCGATGACCATATGTTTGACGGATGGCAGTCGAATTTAACCGCAGTCGAATTTGTTCAGTCGAATTTAGCCTTATTTTCTTGTAGTGAAAATTCCTCATATAATTCTATTTCACATTGTCCATACAGCATGTTCAATTCAAGAATGAAAGAGGGAAAAAAAGCCAATCGTCGATGTCATCTTTAATATTATACCGGGCCTATGCTTTTAAATAAGTTTCGTAATTAATCAGTTAACAATATAAGAAATTAAATAAAGATTGATATGCCGATTAACCTATCAAACTTCAGAATTTATTTTATTTTTAATTATAATTTAAATCAATTGAATCTTTCCTAATATAATTTTATTAACCTAGAGTGGTTAACTAGATCCTAAATTTTAGATCAAGAGTCTAAAATCTTTCCTCATTTAATTTTAAACTAGACTTTAAATTCATTAACTTTTCTCATATAATTTAATGAGAAAATATTATGATTATATGTATAATATTTACGACTTGAATCAATAATCTTTCTTTTTGATTATTTAATTATAAAAGTTTGTAATTTATTGTTTTATTAATCAAGGTGGTTAGACTATCCATACAAAACGATTAATCAATCAAAATTCAAAAATTATTTCATTATAAATTAGAATTTAAATCCATTAAATATGTTATTTATAAATTTCAAAATTTTGGTTATCAATTAAATCAATTTATTTTTAGTTAGAATCTAAATCCTATATTATGTTTATATATTTCGATACTATGTGTTGAATATAAAATCATCTATTTTAATACCTCACAATTACCCAACACACTTCATGAGAAGCATTACATATGTATAAATTTTACAAATTTAATCAATAATTAATATTTTTGATTATTTAATTATTAAAAGGTCATAATTTAAGGTTTTTACACCGAGATGTGATGATAGTTATCCAATATTAATATTATTTATTTTAATTAGAAAAATACGATGTTAATTGGTTATTAAAACAAATTAATTCCATTAACTATTATATTTATATATTTCGAGAATTTGGTTATTAGTTAACATTATTTTATTTCTAATTATAATTAAATCCTTTATTATATTTTATAATTCGATTGTACTATGCGTTTAATATATATAAACTCATCTATATTATTGATAAACTTCTAATACAACTCCACGATCTAACACATGAGGAAGTATTATGAGTATATGTATAATATTTACGACTTGAATCTATGATTTATCTTTTTGATTATTTAATTGTTAAAAATCGTAATTTATTCTAATATGTGTTTAATATAAAACCGTGTATTTGAATACCATCTCATTACCCAACACGCTTAATGAGGAAGTATTATCAGTATATGTATGATTTCTATGAATTTAATTAATAATTTATATTTTGATTATTTAATTGTTAAAGGTCGTAATTTAAGGTTTTTCCATAGAGATGTGAGGGTGGTTATCCAATCTATACTATATTATTAAAGTCGAATTTTTTGTATAAATATTTACTAATCAACCAATGTTCATTACTATTTTAAATTAAATATGATATTAATAATTCAATTTTAAGTATAAAATTTTTAATACATAATTTGAATAACTACTTTTTATATATTTATATGCATATTATAATTAATTATACAGATTAACTATGACATTATTGTATAATTTAAATAAAAGTTAAAATTTTAAAAGCAAAAAAATCATTTTAATATAATGTGTGCATCAATCTATCAATATATAACTATTTTAAAACTTATGTCATTTAGATAACATGTTGGTTGGTAGCTAAGCCATATTTTACGCTTATTTAAAGTAATAAATAATTTAAATTCAATTAAATTTAAAATGTTGAATTATTTTAATTCACGAGTAATATTTAAAAGCATACATGAACGAACACATCGTATTCTTAAATATTAATTTTTTGAATTAAAAAAAAATTATATTTTAAAATTAAAACAAATAAATTTAAGTGCAATATATGTTGATGAAGTATTAGAAATTTCATTTACCAATGTAAAAATATTTTTGACCTATCCTACTCAAATTACATGTGGGGTCAGTCGGTTGGTAGCTAAACTGTTTTAAAGCCGTTTGAAAATAATATTAACAATATAGTTCAGCTTGCTAATATATTTTGCATAAGCATATTACGGATCTTAGAAGTTCAGATAGTAAAGCGATATGCAACTTCTTATTTATTTCGCTATCAACTAATTGCAGTTATTAGACTACTCAATTTTCCATTGTTGAACTTTTAAAATCTTAATATAGATAGAGTCGATATCTCATTTATAAATTTGCAGTGTCGAATATGTGACCCATGTGCAAGAGAACTCTCTATCATTAACCATACCTACAAATGCAAATGTGGCAAAATCGTGTCAAAGCCGAACATGAGACATCATGTTCAATAAGTCAAATGCTTCGAAAATATTATCCTTCTTAACCTTTTTACCATAATTAGATATAATATTATTAGGTTTAAGGTGCACATGTACAATATTAATTCAAGTGATGTAATTCAAAGATTGTGAAGTGAGGCGGTTAATATTAACAAATTTTGACGACGACCTTAGTGGTTAGAATCTAAAGGAAATGACGTAATAAATAAAATCCTAAAAGTAAACCATATTAAATGTAAGATTCAAATTTATTTCTAACAAATTTAAAATCTTCGTCATATGAAAAAAATGAAAATCAGTATCCTGAAAAATTGGATATTATCATAGGAAAACAATTCTGACATTCACATATCCTTGAATGTTTGAAACTTAATCCATAACAATGGAGTATACTTTGGCTCGAATGTGGTAAAATTAGTTCAAACTCTAGAGTTTCAACGCACTCAAAAAAATCTAAAATCACATCAAACAATGTTGATTCTATCCCGCTGAGCGTAAAATTTTCAAATTAAAATAATTAATTGTGATATTTGTCCAATATCAAATTTTCCTTTCTCATTCTTAACAACTGAACCACTTTGTTTTTTTTAATCAGGTACATGATTAAGCTAATAATGATAATTTTATTGATGATAGTCTAGAGTCAAAATTGGGAACAAATAAACGTATATCCACGTTAATGATAATGGAGTTAATAAGAATTATAAATTTAAAATTTTTTAAGACGTTCAACATTCTTATTATTTTTAAAATTGATGTTACATTTCAAACAAATTATAATATCGCACTTTATGTTATTTTGTTATCATGTTAACATTTTAGTTATATTTTCAATTAATATTGTATGCATTATATATTTAATTATAAATATTTATTTTCTTAGCAACCAATAACATAATTTATATTTATTAATACATGCATGCCTATTTGGATAGGTAACACTTCAACTGCACTTTATGTCATAACAACATGAAATGTTAGTAAAAATATGTGAAATAAAATTAAATATGAATTTTGTCATATAATATATTTTAAAAAATTTAAGATGAGGGCTTTCGGTACGTAGCACGGGTAAAACGCTAGTTGACATATAATTTATTTTTATTTTTTGACGTAAAGGGAAGAATTAATTAACATACTGAAATCCGGCCAGGACAAACCCCTGAACTGTCAATTACAACCTGATTGTGAAACAAAAAACGAGCTAAACAAATAGTCGTTTTGTTTTCAGGTCGCTTAACACATAGAATATCCAAATTCTTTAATCTACAAAGTATTACAATGACATCTCGAACAATCCAACCTACATCAGCTGTGAAACTAGTAGCATCACAATTGAACTTCACATAAGCACCATCTGTAGCCCAATGTTCAGAACTATCAGTTACATCAACTGATATTGAAGCAACAAATGCCCCCAAAATATGAACAATTTTTTGTTGTGAAAGGTGATCTCTTGCGGTATTCACCACCATCCCAAATTTGATGCAAGCCTTGCAGATCACCCAAAATATCATATAAATCATTCTCAGAAAAACTACCAAAACCCATAACAATCCACACAAAAACATCAAAACATAACACACTAACATCCCAAAAAGATGGGCACGACTAAACCACCTTGATAACAAGGTACTCGACAAGAACTCACCCAAAAAGGATTAGATCTCGATTTTATTAAAAAATGGTAAATATAATAGATGATGAGCGAAGGGGCTTAATAGGTGAAGGGGATGAAGGTTGAAGAATGGAGAAGTGGCGGCTAGAACCCTAGTTTTGGGAGTCGACTCCCAAAACAGCCGAGCAAAATAGTTGACATATAATTTTTACTTATTGATGTTATGTGCATCGATGCCATTGAAATATAGTAAAAATTATTACTTATTGTATATTGTGAAGTAGGATTTTTTTTTTTTTGCTAACTATTGCGAATAAGGATTTTTGGTAACAATAATAACATTGAAGGTTTAAAATGGAATTAAGTAAATATAGAAACAAATGTATATATGTTTTATTGACAACCAAACAATTGCTACATGAATATAAAAAATGGAAAATGCTAGAGGGATGGAGGTTTTTTGCGTGATTCAGGGCCGACTTTAGAGAATGTGGTGTTTTACGTGTGTATACGCTTGTATTTACTCTAAACTGCCTAAGATTATGGCAAAAACGTAGTTATGGTAGGTTACCAAAAAAACAAAATGTAGTTATGGTAGATCGTAGAAGTAGTTGTATTGTTATAAGGTTTCTCCTGTATTCTAGAGTTTCTAGCCTATGATCTAACACTTCATTATTTTATTATGTTTGATAACTTCAGAATCTGATCCCGTCCTTTCTCGCTGTTTCCACGTCTGGTTGTGGTGCACTGGTGGGTTTTTGCAAAACAACACTGGAGGGGGGTTTTGACCCTAGCAATGCCTCCAGCGTGAGAATAAGACTAGACTTTGGAAGAATAGATAAGACTGTAGAGAAATCTAAATGTGGAGGGTTTGTGTATAGTGTATATGGTAGATAGTGAGTAAGTAACCCCTAAACCTTTCCTCCTTGGGTTATTTATAGGCCAAATATTAGGGTTCAGGAGGTGTACCTGTAATCATGAGCGTTGAATCCTAGGTAGGTAGAACACCTGGGTGATATTGATGGGTTACACATCTCCAGGTGAAAATTGTGGTGTCATGTGTCAGACTCCTGCTGGCACGTGGTTTAGGTAAGACATAATTGTGCCAATAATTGGTTATTCAGAGGTGTCATAGCCAGGTGTGGTTCCTAGTTATGACCTGTATTCTCCACGTCATAATTGATGATCTTATATCATGTTATTGGAGCTTATCTACTCTTGAATGGTGTGGAATTTGGTTTGCCTTAAGTCATGTCTCAGAGATGAGTCAGGGTTGCCAACGAGTCAGGGTTGGAGATGCACTTGGATATGTCCTAGCCGGGAGTTCGAGCTAGGAGTTGAATCAAGACTCTTCGCCAAATCTAGTCACAAGAATCCGAGTTGTGTATTGAATCAGGACTCACGTCCGAGTCCGGGCTTTCATAGCCTATCATTTGCCCCCCACTCCTTTATTCAGATTTTCTGGATGGGGGAGTAGAATTCTCTATCTATGAGTTTTCAAAAATTTGAGTTCATATTTCCCCTCTCCTCCATCCGAATTGATATCAATGATGTCAATCCGAATTTGATGGTGAACCAGGATGCTTTCTTAAGACCAAAGTTATAAAATTTGGGGTGATTTAGAAAAAATTTGGGTTGATATTTGCCTCCTAATCCGAATTGATAGGAAATGTGTCAATCCATATTTGGGAGTGAGACAAGGTTCTTTCTTAAGTCCAAAGTTTGTAAAACTTTGGGTAACTTAGAAAAAAATTGGGTTGATATTTGCCTCATAATCTGAATTGATAGCAAAGGTGTCAATTCGAATTTGGGATTGAGACATGCTTCTTTCTTAAGTCCAAAGTTGTAAAGCTTTAGGTAACTTAGAACAAATTTGGGTTGATTAGTCCAAAGTTTTGGATTCTGGGTTTTGTTTTGTGTTCTTAGTGTTCTTGGGTTCTCTGTTTTGTGCGTAAGTGTATGTATATGTGATTTTGATTCTATTTTGGTGTTTGATTTTGTGTAAAAGTGTTTCTGGCATTTGGTCTGGTTTTTTGCAAGAATCCGGGTTGGTTTCTGGCCCGGGTTGGTGTTGATATAGGTATGCTAGGGATTTTTGTTGTGTAATCAGTCCGAGCTCTCGTTTGAGCCCTGACTTGTTTTCTGTAGTTTAAGAATTGATGTGTACTATGCCTTGGTTTATAAATGATAAGTTGAACTCGGATTTAGCTATGAGTCCGGATTGAGTTATGGTAAATTATAGGTTTGAAAATGAATTCGGGTTAGTTATGAGACTGGACTGGTTGTGGGTGTTTGGGATATGTTTAACTCGGACTAAATTTTAATCCGGGTTGGGTAATGTATCACTTAACCGAACTAACTGGAAATTAATTCAAATTATTTCTAGGTTTATGCTTCGGACAAAGAAGAGGACTAACATAGTTTGGATATCTGACTATGAACCTTCCACTAGTTCATCTTCTAATCCATACATAAACAATAGATTTACATTGGTGTCTAATGGGTAGAAAAAAGAAATCACCTGTAGTGACCCAGCTTAATACCAAAGTACTTCCACCTCGAGGTAGCCTCATTACACCTTATGGTTATTGGGTTGATTCCGAGTTCATGTTTTTTTAGAAAGGATCCTAATGAAGATATTTCCCGTCTTTATAGTTCCCTTAGCCACTCATATAAGTATAGACATAAGCACGGCGACCCCGGGCCATTTGATAAAGCAGCTATGGAAGCTTTGTTTGCTGACACTGTTATTGGTAAGCTTCCACTTCCTTTTAGATATGTTTTTGCCGGATTATCCCACTCTGAAATGGATGAGATAATCCGGGCTACTTTCCACCTTGGTCCCCGAGTTCAGTGGAGATGGCCAGAGCCCGGTGAGAGGATCTATGACCGGATTGAGGATGGGTACGTGGGAGTGTGGCTAGAGCACTTGCGATCGGGATGGAATCTGGAGTGCCACATCTTTATTAAGCACCTCTATAAGTACGTGCACAAGATACCTATAATGCAGATAAATCTGAATGGTGTTAAATGGATGACATGGTTCCTTGCCTCCTGCGAGAAATTCGATGTTCTTCCTACCCTCAAACTTTTTCACCAGCTTTTCTATTTAATCTGATCTAATAAAAAACCCTTGTATGAGCTGAGATTCCGGGCTGCTGAATGTGGGTATCCAACCGGGAGTGCTAAACCGGTTATTCAGAGCATCTCCTTGAAGGGTTAAAGTGGGGAAATTCTAATGCTAAAAGGTTTAGATTTGTTCCTGGTGGCGAAGTTGAGAAGTTTGAATACTATACTCTTCAGGGTGAAGCCCATGCCAAGATCCATGACTTCTGTGGGTGCCTTGGGTTTCAGCTAACTCGTGATACCTTTATGGATCACAAAAAATTATATGAATTTGGATGTATCTGTCATATCTTTGTCAATCCGGATTGCTTGTATGTATCTTAACTTGGTTTCCTGTTAGTTATGAATATCACAAGTAAACTAGACAGATGGGGGGTGAATAGATAGTTTGAATGTTTTTCTATTCTTGAAACTTAGATCTGTATTTGATTGTGTATGTATGTGAATGCGGAAATAAGATAAACAGAACACACACAATCACTTTAATCTACTTTGTATAAAGTAAATCAAATACTACAGCTTCCAAAATTTCACAGCTGAAATTCTGGCTTCTAAACAAGAACAGTGCTTTCTTTTTTTCTTACAGAGAAAAGAGTGCTTGAATAATTCTATGTGTATCTCTCTTGCTACTAACTATAGGGTGTGCACAATATATATAAGACCTATACAAACTGGTGCACACACCTAATTACACATGTTAAGTGGATGTCATATCCACTTTTTAGGCCGTTAAATGGATGAGCTATGGTGAGTTCTCGAGTTATTAGTGTCATTTAATCGCGTTTTATGTTGTTTGTAGGTTTTTGCATCATTGGCATGACGGGGCGTGAATGGTGAGAGAAATGAAGGAAGAAAGCAGCAAAAGCTAGAAAGTGCAGATTCTAAGTGGATATAAAGTCCAGAGGAGAATTTCAAGTGGTGGCTTGGTGATTGTTTGAGAAGCTAAGTATGGAGAGCGGGATTGAGGAGCTTGAAGAGGCTTCGAGGCAAGTGATGAAGCCGAGCCAGAAGTCTGCAGCAATCATGGAGCAGTAGGGAAGACATGCAGAGATGGTATGTGCCAAAGCAAGAGCAAGAACAGCAAGGAAAAAAATCTGTCCAGAGGCCAACCACCTGGGGCGCCCGCGCCAGGACCCAGGCGGCCGCTTGGTAGCTAGCGCGTCCGCGGGGTGTCTGGGGCGGCCGCGCCAGGAGGGGAATTTCTAATGGGCTGTTTTGATGGACCGGGTTGTGTTTTAAGGATTGGGCACTGTTATTTAGCCTATTTCTAATGTATGTAACCGAAGGGAGTTATAGAGGAGATTGGATGATATTTTATAACATTTTTTGATCTATCTAGGGTTAAGGGATAAAAAGGTTTAATTTCCAAGAAAGCAAGAAAGGAGTTGACAAATCTTTTCTATAATCTTCAAGGGGGTTTGACCTAGTTCTATATACATTCGGTTTTGTAATCATACTTTGGATATTTTAATCGTTTTATCTCTTATTCTCCATTCTTCCCATTATGTTAACCATAGAACCCATGATGTGGATTAGTTCAATTATGAACTAAAACGCTTCATGGGGTTTCAATGGATTGTTTTGTGATTATTTGATTGAATTGCCATGAATTGTGATTATAAACTAGGATGCCTAGTGTGGTTGTGTGAATGAATATAGATGCGTAGCTAACATCTATTGTGCAAATCTCTAAGGAAGTGAAAGTGGAATTAGAGATTAGGGCTTGCCATGCTAGCATAGGTTTATGACGGGTTTTCCGCATAGTGGTAGTATAGATTCGAAAGAACAATACTCCCTTATGTAGTGATAGGAAACTTGTAATTAAAATGGTTATGTCACCCAATCGCATAGACATATAGTGATTTGGATATAATTGTTGTCCATTAACTTCTATCTTAATTGTGGATGTTGTATGGTTCGGTGTGAATTGATTGAAAGATTGTTCATACCATTTTCGTGTTTCCGCTAGCTTCCTTATTAATCACATTCTATCGTCTTGGCAGGTTATCTAGATAAAAGCAATTCATGAAGTTGAAACCCTATGTCTTTCTCTCATAAGTAAATCATCTTAATTAAGTCGATATTTAGTAATAGTATAAACAATCAAAATTATTACTTGTCCAAGCTATTAAGGTTCAACCAAACACTGTTGAATAGGCGCATTTACGTAATTCACTGAGTCTTCGTGGGAACGATCCCTACTTATTACTTATTGCATATTGACTGCGTATACTTGCGTAGAAAATAGCGAACAAGTTTTTGGCGCCGCTGCCGGGGACTCGGTGTTATTTTATTGTTTATGTGCTTGACTACATTGGTAGTTGGATTTGATTGACTTGGATTGTAGTTCTCACTTATTTGCATTTATTTGGGGATCAGGTAATTGATCAGTTTATGCAAACGAGATCTCAAGCTCGGAAACAGCTGTTCGAGGAAAAACCAGGTGAATTGCATATAGTTGAGGAAAAAGAAGAATTTGAGGAGAATATAATCATGGGTGACCAATTAAATCCGGGAGGCGAGCAGAGGGCTCTAATGGACTACTCTCGACCAAAGATTAATGACATTCAGTCGAGCATCATCAGGCCAGCCATTGCAGCCAATACCTTTGAAATAAAACCTGGCACTATACAGATGGTGCAGAATCAGGTTCAGTTTGGGGGCACACCATCGGAAGATCCCAACATGCACATCCGAAACTTCATCGAGATATGCGACACGTTCCGGTTCAACAATGTGTCAGAGGATGCTGTGAAATTGAGACTCTTCCCGTTTTCTCTCAGGGACAAAGCTAAGGGATGGTTACACTCTCTGCCAGCAGGGTCTATTACTACTTGGGAGGACTTAGCTCAAAAGTTTCTTACCAAATTCTTTCCAATGGCTAAGACGGCTGCAATCAGGAACGCTCTAACTCAATTCTCTCAGGGTTCAGGCGAATCTTTATGCGAAGCATGGGAGAGATATAAGGAGATGCTACGGAGATGTCCGCACCATGGAATGCCCAACTGGATGGTGATTAATTGTTTTTATAATGGATTGGGAGCACAGTCGAGACCTATTGTCGATGCAGCATCTGGAGGAGCCTTGTGGGCTAAGAACCATGAGGAAGCTTATGACCTGATCGAGATGATGGCGGCTAATGAGTACCAATACCCTACTCAGAGATTACCGCAACAGAAGGTAGCAGGGATTCTAGATGTTGACAAGGCTACGTCTTTAGCAGCGCAGCTAGAGGCTCTTAATGTGAAGGTAGATTCTTTGGTCAACCATGGGGTACATCAGATAGCCAGTGTTTGTGAACTTTGTGCGGGCGCACATGAAACTAGTCATTGTGCAATATCTCTGGAATCGGCGCAGTTTGTGAGTAACTTTCAGAGGCAACCACAACCAGCTCCAAATGCATATCACCCTAGCAACCGCAATCATCCTAATTTCAGCTGGAGTAACAACCAGGGGGTATGCAACAGCACCAGGGTCAACAGTTCGGTAATAGACCTTATAATCCGTCTGGATTTCAGCAGAACCAGGGACAGCAATTTCAGCAGCCATATTCATATAAACAATCTCAACCCCCAGGGTTTCAGCCACATCAACAGCAAGGGAATTTGGGCCAATCCTCGAATGAGAAGTCAGAATTAGAAGAGTTGAGGATGATGTGCAAGAGCCAAGCAGTTTCTATCAAGACCATAGAAAATCAGATTGGTCAGCTTGCTAATGCCTTGCTAAACAGGCCACAGGGGAATCTCCCTAGTGACACAGAACATAATCCAGGAAAAAAAGATGGCAAGGAGCAGATAAAGGCCATCACTTTAAGGTCAGGGAAGATCACGGAAGGCTCAAAAGCTGACATCGGAAAAAATCTGCCTGGTGAGGAAAATGAACCAGAGGGAATGGAAGATGACAAAGACATTGAAAATGCTGATAAGGGCAAGGGGAAAGAAGACAGCAAGGTTACTTCAAGGATTTTAGCTCCTGAGCCGCAGAAAAAGAAGGAACAGGTTTATCCACCACCACCCTTTCCACAGAGACTTCAGAAGCAAAGGCTGGATAAGCAATTCGGAAAATTTCTTGAGGTATTTAAAAAGTTACATATTAATATACCTTTTGCAGAAGCGTTGGAGCAAATGCCTAGCTATGCCAAGTTTATGAAAAATATTCTCTCAAGGAAGCTCAAGCTAGAGGAATTCGAGACCGTTGCTTTAACGGAAGAATGCAGTGCTGTGCTGCAACAAAAACTTCCTCCAAAACTGAAAGATCCTGGAAGTTTCACAATTCCCTGCACTATTGGGAATTTATCTTTTGACAAGTGTTTGTGTGATTTGGGGGCGAGCATCAACTTGATGCCCCTTTCTGTTTTTGAACAACTTGGACTTCCGGAGCCGAAACCGACCAACATCTCATTACAATTGGCGGATCGTTCGATCACTTACGCTAGAGGCATAGTGGAAGATGTCTTGGTAAAGGTAGACAAGCTCATATTTCCGGCTGATTTTGTGATCTTGGATTTTGAAGAAGACAAAAAGATTCCCATAATTTTGGGAAGGCCGTTCCTAGCTACAGGCAGAACGCTGATAGATGTGCAGAAAGGAGAGCTAACGATGAGAGTCCATGAACACAATATCACATTTAATGTGTTCAAGGCAATGAAGTTTCCAGAGGAAGAAGAGGAGTGTTACAAGGTCAGCTTGATTGAGTCAGCAATACTAAGTGGCACCAAACATGTGATGACTTCTGATCCTGTGGCACGAGTTCTACATGGAATTTCTGTTGACGAAATGGGGGAAGAAGCAGAACATATTAAGGCTTTGAATTCAGGCCCGTGGAAGAAAAAGGTACAAATCCCAATTGAATCTCTTGGACTTGAAGCTCTCAAGAAGTCGCAGGTCCGTCTCAAGCCCTCTATTGAAGAAGCTCCTAATCTGGAGCTCAAACCACTGCCTGCGCACTTGAGGTATGCTTATTTAGGCAATTTATTTACTTTGCCTGTTATTATTGCTGCTAACTTATCAGGAAGCGAAGAGGATAAATTATTGAGGATTTTGAAAGAGTTCAAATCGGCAATCGGGTGGACCATAGCAGACATCAAGGGAATCAGTCCTTCTTTCTGCATGCATAAAATTCTTTTGGAAGAGAATAGCAAGCCTTCTGTGGAACAGCAACGGAGGCTCAACCCGATCATGAAAGAGGTGGTAAAGAAGGAAATTCTAAAATGGTTAGATGCAGGGATCATATACCCTATATCGGACAGTTCTTGGGTGAGTCCGGTTCAATGTGTGCCAAAGAAAGGAGGTATGACAGTGGTAGCAAACGAGAAGAATGAGTTAATTCCAACGCGAACAGTTACAGGTTGGAGAGTTTGTATGGACTATCGGAAGCTCAACAAGGCTACTAGGAAGGATCATTTCCCACTTCCATTCATTGACCAAATGTTGGATAGATTGGCTGGTCATGACTACTATTGCCTTCTTGATGGTTATTCTGGGTATAATCAGATCTGTATAGCACCAGAAGACCAAGAGAAGACCACGTTCACATGCCCTTTTGGCACGTTTGCCTTCAGACGAGTTTCTTTTGGCCTATGTGGTGCGCCAGCAACTTTCCAGAGGTGTATGATGGCAATTTTTTCTGACATGATTGGCACAAATGTGGAGGTATTTATGGATGACTTTTCCGTGTTTGGAACTTCGTATGATGAGGCTCTATCAAATTTGAGTTTAGTGTTGCAAAGATGTGTTGAGACTAATCTGGTCCTGAATTGGGAAAAGTGCCACTTCATAGTACAAGAAGGGATTATTCTTGGGCACAAGGTATCGAAGCGGGGACTTGAAGTGGATAAAGCTAAATTGGAGACAATTGAAAATCTTCCTCCTCCAATTTCGGTCAAGGGGATTCGTAGTTTCTTGGGGCATGCAGGTTTCTATCGGAGGTTCATCAAGGACTTCTCTAAAGTCTCTA
Organism: Heracleum sosnowskyi; assembly: GCA_030848705.1. Lineage (NCBI taxonomy): Eukaryota > Viridiplantae > Streptophyta > Magnoliopsida > Apiales > Apiaceae > Heracleum > Heracleum sosnowskyi. The sequence goes on from CM061241.1 coordinate 95,050,273, forward strand.
AACCATTGTGCAAGTTGTTGGAGAAGGACATCCGTTTTGAATTTGATGAAGAATGTTTAGTGGCTTTCGAGCTCCTAAAGAAAAAGTTAACTACAGCTCCAGTAATCACGGCTCCGAACTGGGAAGAGCCATTCGAGCTTATGTGTGATGCCAGTGATTTTGCAGTGGGAGCTGTTCTGGGCCAAAGAAAGATGAACGTGTTTCATGTGGTATACTATGCGAGTAAAACCCTGAATGAAGCACAACTGAATTACACCACTACAGAGAAGGAATTTCTAGCAATCGTGTATGGTTTCGAGAAATTTAGATCGTACCTTCTGGGCACTAAGGTAGTGGTATACACAGATCATGCAGCTGTTAAGTATCTCATCTCAAAAAAAGATGCCAAACCTCGACTGATCCGTTGGGTCTTATTGTTGCAAGAGTTCGATGTGGAGATCAAAGACAGGAAAGGATCAGAAAATCAAGTGGCTGATCATCTCTCACGGTTAGAAGATTCTAGCGAAAACTCCAAAGACAAATCTCTCATTAACGAGTCCTTCCCAGATGAGCAGTTGTTTCGAATGCAGGAGGAAGTGCCGTGGTTTGCAGACTACGTAAACTACCTGGTGAGCAACATCATTCCACCGGACTTCACCTATGCTGAAAAGAAAAAGTTTCTCCATGACGTGAAGTGGTATCATTGGGATGAACCGTTTTTGTTCAAACAAGGAGCAGACAGAATGATCAGGAGATGCATTCCATACAGCGAGACGGGGGGAATTCTGCGAGATTGTCACTCCACTGCTTATGGAGGTCACTATGGAGGTGAAAAAACGGCAGCTAAGGTACTTCAAGCAGGTTTATTTTGGCCTTCCTTATTCAAAGATGCTTATCAATTCGTTTTGCAATGTGACCGTTGTCAAAGAGTGGGGAACATATCTAGAAGGAACGAGATGCCTCTTAATATGATTCTGGAGGTGGAAATTTTTGATGTTTGGGGTATTGACTTTATGGGTCCGTTTGTTGCGTCATGCAATAATCAATAAATCCTGTTGGCTGTGGATTATGTGTCTAAATGGGTCGAGGTGAAGGCATTACCGACCAATGACGCTAAGGTAGTGCTTAATTTCTTGCACAAAAACATATTCACGCGCTTTGGGACTCCGCGAGCAATAATTAGCGATGAGGGGACGCACTTCTGCAATCGTCAGTTCACTGCACTGATGGCGAAGTACAATGTGACGCATCGCGTTGCAACCGCTTATCATCCCCAAACCAATGGACAGGCGGAGGTGTCAAACAGAGAAATCAAACGGATTCTGGAGAAAGTTGTAAATCCGTCAAGGAAAGATTGGTCATTGAAGTTAGACGAGGCAGTGTGGGCGTATAGAACTGCATATAAAACACCCTTGGGAATGTCTCCATTCCAGCTGGTATATGGGAAAGCCTGCCATCTGCCCGCAGAGCTCGAGCATAAGGCATTCTGGGCCTTAACTAAACTTCGATATGAAAGCTGCAGGTGAGAAGCGTCTACTTCAAATGAATGAACTTGAAGAATTTCGTGCACATGCCTATGAAAACAGTAAGATGTACAAGGAAAAGGTGAAGAAGTGGCACGATAGGAAGTTGGTGCATAAAAACTTTGTCCAGGGCGACGCCGTTCTATTATTCAATTCCCGTCTCAAGCTATTTCCGGGAAAGCTCAAATCCAGGTGGTCGGGTCCATTTCTAGTAAAGACAGTATTTCCACACGGAGCTGTTGAAATCTATGAGTCAAGTCTGACTCAGTCATTCAAGGTAAATGGGCAACGGTTGAAGCATTATTATGGTGGCACAGTTGATCGGGAGGCGGTTAGCCTCATTCTTGCGGATACATGATTTTCAGAGAAGTGTCAAGCTAACGACATTAAAGGAAGCGCTTCGTGGGAGGCAACCCACGTGTCATCGTGTTGTATAAGTCTGAAAAAAAAAAAATCAAAAAAAAATCAAAAAAATCAAAAAGAAATCAGGAAATTAGAATTCTGGGCAGAGAGTTAAGGGCTGGGGCGGCCGCGCCACGATTCCCCCGCAGGCGCGCCAGACCCCCTACTTCTGTTAAACCACAGGGGGCCAGGGCGGCCAGGAGTGGAAGAGGCGCTAGGCGGCAGGGTGCTCAGTCGGGACTCGGTGACCAGCAGTACAGGAGGTTGATGAGGCGTATAGACGCCATGCATGATATCAACCGCAGTTTTGTGCAGGAGATGACAGTGTCGCTGGACAGAGTCTTTGCTCGTGATGGTGTGCAGATAGACTGGCCTATATATGGAGCGCATCAGCAATACCCGCCACCAGATTCTCCACCGGGATCGCCACCCGAAGAGGGTGGTCCGCACGCTCAGTAGGGGAGTTGTCTTATCCCTTCTTTTTGTTTTCAATGAGGACATTGAGTTGTCTAAGTTTGGGGGCATTTGGTTAGGGTAGCATGTAGTTTTCATGTCATTGCATTGGTTGTTTAGCTATTCAGATTGGCTAGTAGTGTCATTGCATAGCTAGTAGTGTCAGTGTGTCATGTGTAGTCATATAATGCATAGCATTGTGCATGATCCCTTAGAAGTGAGCTTAGCTGAAAGGACGAGTAATGTTAATGAGATGTGATAGTAACGAGTAGAGGGTTAATTCATAATTCCTACGATATTGGTTTGCATGATTGGAACACAAATAAAAATTCACAAGTCTCGTTGGTTCCTTGAAATTTGACAAAACCATGCTTATTGTTAGTTCGAGTTAATCCCTTGCTTATATTTAGAATTTTCAATATTCCTTTAAAAACGTAGGATGATCCTAAGTACAAGTTTGGGGGAAATTGGGTAACTTATGCTAATTGCTAAATAAAGGCTAGGCGTCAATTGGCTAGTAGCCGGCTCACCAAAGGGTGAGTAGTCTAGGGTGAAGTGGGAAAGCGAAGAGCGCTCACTTCGGGGAAAAAAAAAAAAAAAGAGAAAAAAAAAATAAAAAATATAATAGTTGTTTGAATGTTGTTAGTGCATAATTGACCACGGTTGAGCTCTTTGGTGCTCGAGTTAGTAAGTTCTTGGGGACTTTGTGCCTAGTGACCTAAGGCCTTTCTAGGTTTGGGATCCACTAACTTAAAGCTCGTTACAAGGGTACCATTGCATAAGTCTTTCGGGGCCTTAGCCATTGCACGGTCGATTGAGCATATGTAAATGAATGTCAGTAGTGTCGGCAATTTAGCATGAGCCCTGATCTAGCTTGAAGGAAATGCGAGGGTAAATCCAAGTGATTATTGGTTTAAGGTTAGTTTTATTTATAATCTTGGGATTGTTTCAGAAAAGAGTAGGTATGGTTGCGATTAAGTGGATAGTGAGTCGATGAGCATTGCACACACCACGTTCTGAGAGTGTATTATCAGTTACGGGGATTTAGTTGAGCTCTATTTAGCATTGTCATAATCTATGCGATGTTGCTTGTTCAATTGGTTAGGGGAAGTTCGAGGGGATCCGTGCATGGCATTCATATTAGTCGCATTCATGCATTGCATTGCATTTAGTTGTTTGAGTCCGTTCATGCTTGAGGACAAGCAATGGTTCAAGTTTGGGGGTTTGTTAAGTGGATGTCATATCCACTTTTTAGGCCGTTAAATGGATGAGCTATGGTGAGTTCTCGAGTTATTAGTGTCATTTAATCGCGTTTTATGTTGTTTGTAGGTTTTTGCATCATTGGCATGACGGGGCGTGAATGGTGAGAGAAATGAAGGAAGAAAGCAGCAAAAGCTAGAAAGTGCAGATTCTAAGTGGATATAAAGTCCAGAGGAGAATTTCAAGTGGTGGCTTGGTGATTGTTTGAGAAGCTAAGTATGGAGAGCGGGATTGAGGAGCTTGAAGAGGCTTCGAGGCAAGTGATGAAGCCGAGCCAGAAGTCTGCAGCCATCATGGAGCAGTAGGGAAGACATGCAGAGATGGTATGTGCCAAAGCAAGAGCAAGAACAGCAAGGAAAAAAATCTGTCCAGAGGCCAACCACCTGGGGCGCCCGCGCCAGGACCCAAGCGGCCGCTTGGTAGCTAGCGCGTCCGCGGGGTGTCTGGGGCGGCCGCGCCAGGAGGGGAATTTCTAATGGGCTGTTTTGATGGACCGGGTTGTGTTTTAAGGATTGGGCACTGTTATTTAGCCTATTTCTAATGTATGTAACCGAAGGGAGTTATAGAGGAGATTGGATGATATTTTATAACATTTTTTGATCTATCTAGGGTTAAGGGATAAAAAGGTTTAATTTCCAAGAAAGCAAGAAAGGAGTTGACAAATCTTTTCTATAATCTTCAAGGGGGTTTGACCTAGTTCTATATACATTCGGTTTTGTAATCATACTTTGGATATTTTAATCGTTTTATCTCTTATTCTCCATTCTTCCCATTATGTTAACCATAGAACCCATGATGTGGATTAGTTCAATTATGAACTAAAACGCTTCATGGGGTTTCAATGGATTGTTTTGTGATTATTTGATTGAATTGCCATGAATTGTGATTATAAACTAGGATGCCTAGTGTGGTTGTGTGAATGAATATAGATGCGTAGCTAACATCTATTGTGCAAATCTCTAAGGAAGTGAAAGTGGAATTAGAGATTAGGGCTTGCCATGCTAGCATAGGTTTATGACGGGTTTTCCGCATAGTGGTAGTATAGATTCGAAAGAACAATACTCCCTTATGTAGTGATAGGAAACTTGTAATTAAAATGGTTATGTCACCCAATCGCATAGACATATAGTGATTTGGATATAATTGTTGTCCATTAACTTCTATCTTAATTGTGGATGTTGTATGGTTCGGTGTGAATTGATTGAAAGATTGTTCATACCATTTTCGTGTTTCCGCTAGCTTCCTTATTAATCACATTCTATCGTCTTGGCAGGTTATCTAGATAAAAGCAATTCATGAAGTTGAAACCCTATGTCTTTCTCTCATAAGTAAATCATCTTAATTAAGTCGATATTTAGTAATAGTATAAACAATCAAAATTATTACTTGTCCAAGCTATTAAGGTTCAACCAAACACTGTTGAATAGGCGCATTTACGTAATTCACTGAGTCTTCGTGGGAACGATCCCTACTTATTACTTATTGCATATTGACTGCGTATACTTGCGTAGAAAATAGCGAACAACACAACTACCCCTTACTGTAACTCCATCTTATTTTTCCATAAGAGGTTAACTGTGTCAGGAAGGACCACTAGCTTCTCTGTCGTCCTTTTCCTTATCTTTAACTGTTTGTCTCTATTCTTTCTCTCCAAGTTATGCTGTAGATTTGCCATCTGTCTTTGGACCACTTAACCGTAACAGATGCTTCAGTATTTGTCTCCATGAACATTGATTCTGTACCTTGATTTTTCTTGTTGTAAAATGTCTAAGTGTTGATATCGTGAACTCCAGTATACTCCTTATCCTGTGCGTTGTCGACATAGAGCATTTCTGACTTTCCTATATGAGGACTTTGCTATATGACCATCTTAGGAGTATGCGACATGGCATGTTTCAGACTTCACGATATGGCCTTTGAGGACTTCACGACATAGTACATTTCAGACTATGTGATCTCAACACTTCACGACATGGCCTTTGAGGACTTCACGACATAGTACATTTCAGACTATGCGATCTCAACACTTCACGACATGGACTGTTAGGACTTCACGACATAGCCCATTCTGACTTCACGATCTGGGGACTTAGACAAATTCCTGTAACTTATTTCTTCATGGCCTTATTCACTTTTATCCTGCTGCATGAACAAATTGAACTTCTTCCAGGATGATTATTTCATGGCCTATATACATTCTAGGTGCAAGAAACTTACTAAGCTCATTATAGAATTGAGCATACAGAATAGAGCTAAGTACATGAAAACAAGACAAGTACAATTGAGACTTATACTATATCCCAGTGATAAACTTCACCAGATCATGTAGAGTGACACAGTCACAAGGTGTAGGCTTGTTAATAGTGGTATTCAGACATGCCTTGAGCCTAACAATCTCCCCCAAATTGTGAGTAAGAAAGTTAGGCACAATTTCATGTCTAATAACAAGCCTACCTTACATAAAAGGAATTATATTTCAGAGAAAACAACAAATGAACATTATGAACAGAATTTGATTACAAACAGAAAATGATAGCTTACAGATGATTTTTCAGTTACTGAACAACTTCAGATTCCATTTGTTTTTTTAGATAATCATCATAGACTTTCTTCTTTATGGCTTCTTCCCCTTTGTTTATTTCTGAAATGGCTATGAGAATTTCATCCCTTGCTGTCAACTCTTCCAAGAGAGGAGAGTCATCTAAGTCTTCAACAGCATTTCTCAGAGCACTTTCTACATATGAGTCCAAGAAAGCCATCCTTATTTTGCTTTTCCCTCCATTTTTGTTTTTGTACTCCACTGCATAAGGATTGAACTTTACTCTGCAGAGCCCCTTCTTCCTTAGATCTATTGCCTTATCTTCCATCTCTGCCATCTCCTTTTCTTTCTGAATTCTTTTCTCTTCATTCCACTTCCTTAATTCTTCTTGATAATCATATTGCATTTTTAAGTACCTGGGAATTTTTATCTTCCAGATCTTTTCTTCTTTTTCTTCAAAGTTTAGTAAGGCATTGATCCTCTCTAGATCATAGATATGAAAGTATTGCCAGCTTCCTGTTTTCATTTCTTTCTCCCTTCCATCAGTGTATTTGATTTCTAGATGATCTTGAATAACTTTGACTTCAAAGATCCTTTGAGCTCTCAAGAATGTTAGGGCTTCTTCATCATAATCTTCATCCAAAGGAGGTACATTTAGCCCAATAACATTAGTGATCACTCCAGTTTTCTTTGTTATCCTTGTTCTTTTGGCTACACTCTTGATCTTCAAATGTTTCACTTGAGGTAGCTTTCTGAAACATGGAGAGTTAGTCTTCACTGCCACATCATTTGGAAGCAACTTTGATCATTTCCCTTTAATCCACTGTAGAACTCCACTAGTTGTGACTTTGTGGAAGTGTCTTTTAGATTTCACCTTTGTGGCTTTACTTTCATTCTGTGGCAAATCAGTTTCAGAAGCCTTGGTTGCATATTTTGGTGGATCATTACTAACAGTGTCCACCCTAGACTTAGAGTCTTGTTTTGTGGTTAAAATACTGCTAGCAATGTCCTTGGCTTGCTGATTTCCACTCTTCCTTTTCTCAATCTCTCCTTTTCCTTGATCATCTTTCTTGTCATCTTTAGATTTTCTTAATGACCTGCTTCTGCTACTCTCACTCTTTCCATCCTTATCACTCATGTGGTGACTTCTTCTCCTACCACTTTTGTCTTCATCATATTTGTCCTCCCTCTTCTCACTCCTTCCTTTTGCTGATTCAGGTATTCTGCCAGAAGTTAGAAATGATTGTAGAATATGAATTGTCTCAATTTCTTCTACAGTTCTGAACCCCCTTTTTGCTCTCAGCATTTGAATAACCTGAGTGATTTTGTCTTTGTTCTTCATTTCCAAGTGTGTAGGAATCACCAGTTGATCAATGGCATTAGCTTTTCAGCAGCTTTGGAAGATTACTGTTTTAGGGTTTATGATGACTTCAGGCAGCCTTAAGAATTGATCTCTTTGAAGCTCATCATATAGTCTTTTGGTGTTTACCCCTTTCTTCTCAATCAGTTCCAGAAGTGTATCCAATTCAATGTACTTCAGCTTCTCTAGAGATTCAAAGGACAAATGCCATATGCAATTGTCTTTGGAGATCATTATTATCTCAGTTAGATAGGCTTCTTTTACCCTCCTGACTACCACTGTGAAATACTTGATTTCTTCCTTGAGTTTGTGTATATAGTTCAGGGTGTGCTACACTGTCTTTGGTGGCTTTCAGAAACTCCAGGAAGGCTTTATCATGATAGATATTTGAGTTTGCAACTTCCTGTAGCTTGGCCTCAGTGATAATGTCTGCCTTTACTGGTTGAGCAGTTGATATGATTTGAGGAGCATTAACATCTATGTGCATTGTGCCAGGGTAGTATATGAAGGTGATAGTGCTTTGCTGGCCATCTTTGCTGGTGACATCTACTGTAGGAAAGGTGACTGGCTTTAGAGCTTTTTCTTCAAGAAGAATTCCTTTCTTTTTAGCTGAGGCTGAGGCTCCCCCTTTCTTCCTTAAGATACGGCTTTCCTTTTCATTCTCCCCCTTGGGCTTGGTATCAGAAGAGATGCCTTGGGCTTCACCAGGAATAGGAAGGTTCATGTGCTTCATCATTGCAGTCATCATTTGTTGCTGGACTAGCAAGATGTTTGAAGTGGCATTGCTTTGGTCATCCAACTTGGAATTGAGTTGCTCCATAGATTGATTGAGCCCTTTGTTGTCAGACTTAAGCTCAGCCACCTCTCTTTCCAGTCTGTCAACTTTGGAGAATAATTGCTCAGATTTGAAGGAATTGAGGGATTGATCTTTGAGCTTTGAGAATTCAAATTTGCTGATGTTTGAGAGAGGAACTTCATGTACCAGTTTATCTCTATACTGGTTCTTCCACATCACTGAAAGCATAGAATTTGAGTTGATGTTGGATTGCACCTGATTTTCTAGCTTGGTAGAGAGCTTTTTGAGATTATCAGTGACCAAGGCTAGGGTGCAGTCCATTTTAGTGACATTTTGAGCAGTTTTCTGAACCTCCTTTAGGATTCCATCTACCTTGGGAAAATCAGAAAGATAAGTATTCTTCAGCTTGGTCAGAGATTGATCTGTTTCTTCCTTTATTGAGGAGATTTCTGATTGCAGACCATTCCCAAGATAGTGCAGAGCCTTGAGCTGATTCTTGTATACCTCATTGACTACATCATACACTTTTGAAGGAGACAGACTTTTGGCATTTGACCCCAAAGAGGTGAGATAGTCTTCCCTGAGAAATGCAAGAGCATCCTTGAGCTTCACTGTTCTCTTAGCATCCAACCAGGCATCCACATTGCCATCCTGTTGGGCTTCATCAATTATCTTTTCTTTATGAGCTTCAACATCCTCCTTGTGACAGAAGAATAGCCTCATAATCCTTGTTGGGGAGGCATGTTGTAAGAAGATGTTGAGCTATCTTTGAGAACTCATCAATCTGTGCCACATTTAAGCTTTGGAGGGCTTCTTCCGTCAATAGAGAGGGCACAGATGATGATCCTGAAGGCCTGTCATGGTGCACAGACTCCAGCCATTGTGACAAGGTGGCCTGAGCCAGGTTAGAGCTAGTGCTAGGCACTTCTGTTGCAGATGAAAGTTCTACAACATGAATGGAAGGTATGTGAGTTTCCTCCAGCCTTGGAATGGCTGTAGAGTATGATGTTGTCTCTATTGAAATGGGACGAGTTACAACATCATCTCTATGTGCCTGTGAAGGCAGTTCCAAGTCCCTAAGGATTGGAGAGTTTGGCACAGAGTCTCCAGTAAAAACTGGTGAATCCTCTGTGTTTTTGTTGGTGTCATTAGAATATGCTCCAGCGTGCATTTCCTAACCAACTGAATGTATGTCCTGGGTGGTGAGCACAATGTCATACACCATGTCACTTGAAGTTGGCTCATTCACAGAATCAAAATGTGAATGATCAAAAGCAGGATTGTCATGAGAATGACTCTCTTGTAGAGAAGAAATATTTGCATTTTGAGATTCTGAGAGAGAAGTGGGGTTGAGATTGGATTTTGGCAACTCCCCCTGAGAAATATGAGGAGTTTCAAGTGTGATGTGCTCTCCACTCAGTGTGGTGCCACCATGTTGTTCTCCTGAGTCAAGAGTGAGTTCTTGACTCTGTGCAGACTCTTTACAGGTTGTAGTGGGGAGACTACTCTTTTCAATACCAGTGTCCTGTTGAGAGGCCACTGACAGTAACAGGTGTACCCCTTTTAACACATCTAAATCCTGTTGGGAGGATTCAGTGGAGGCTACTTGTTTGGATTTCTTCTTTTGTCTGGTGAGTTGTAACTCAGGTTCCAATCCCTAAATCTACAGAATCATGTAACTGCAATGGCTCTCTTCTTGCTCTTCTTTTTAGTAACAACAACCTTTTGAGAGGTTGGTGCACTTGGCTCCCTAATTACTAAAGAAGTGTTTATAGATGGTTGACTGGATGGGTTAGGGAGGCTTGGGTTAGACTTTGAAGATCCATCAGTCTTAGCCTTCCCTTTCGAGGAAAGTGAATGACATATGGGCTTATCAAGTGTGTAGGTTTCAAATGTTGCTTTCATATGCTCAGTAACACTCAAAACCACATCCACTTGATTTCTAGTGTCCAATGTTCCAAAAATGACTTTGGACATGGACTTAGGATAAGCCAACTTTGATGTATCTATTCCTTCTATTTCATGCAAGTGATTAACTAGATGATTTAAAATGCATTGAATAAAGCGAGGATAGAAAATTTCATTACCTCTACCACGTGGAGTTTTGCCTAACCTTTGAGCCAGTTCTCGAGTGATAATTGCTCCAACATTGATTTGTTGATTGTAGGCTAAAGAGTAGGCAAGCTTCACAACAATGTGGCTGATTTGATCCCATCCTGTCTTTCTGCACAGGAACACCTTCTAGAGAGCATCAAACAAATACGACCACTTTCTTCTTACATTCTTTTTGTTCAACTTGGCCATCTCAATTGTATCATAATAGTGAATGAACTCCAAAAACTCCACCATTTGTTGATCATTAGCTTCAGCATCATGGTCCTCAGTCTTGAACCCAAAAGTCTCATTTACCTCCTTGGCCATGACAGTACAAGTAGTAGTCCTCCAGAAAGCTTCTAGTAAGTCAACATACATAGGTGGGTTCATTGTGAGGGCTTGGTGAAGGTAGGAGGTGTTTAAAAAGCGTACAAAGCACTTGTACCTTGGGTTGGCTTCTGTATCAGAGGGGATAGTGAGAAAATTGGTTTCTTTGGGTATGAATAGGGGGTTTGTTGATGCAACAGTTTGAGATTTGGGTGCCATTTCTGAGTTTGGGGTTGAAAAGAGGAGGAAATATTTGATGATGCAACATTTTGAGATTTGGGTGTCATTTATGAGTTTGGGGTTGAAAAGAGGGGGAAAGATTTGATGATGCAGCAGTTTGAGATTTGGGTGTCATTTCTGAGTTTGGGGTTGAAAAGAGGGGGAAAGATTTGATGATGCAACAGTTTGAGATTTTGGTGTCATTTCTGAGTTTTGGGTTGAAAAGAGGGGGAAATATTTGGAATTAGGTTTGAGAATTGAGAGAAATCGACAAGATGAAAAGATGTGAAAGAGTTTGCAAAAAGGTATTTATATGACTGAGATAGTGCGATGTAGAGATATGAATATGTACAGACTATTTCAATGTCGTGAAGTCTCAAAATAGACTGTATCGCGAAGTCTTGCAAAGTACATCGCAAAGTCTAGAAAAGAGCTATGTCGCAAAGTCTAGATGGTAGGGGTTTGAAAGAGACTTTGCGATATAGTACAAATACCTTGTCGACAACTCTCGTTTGGAATTGTAACCAATTTGTCAGACATATATCAAAATTTTAAAAAAAATCAATTTAATACAAAATTCTGTCAATGTGCGGGGACTTGTCGATATAGTTATTCTGTGTCGCGAAGTCCACTAAGTAGATCGCAAACTCAAGAATTGAACTATATCGCGAAGTTTCACTACTTGGAAAGTTTGCGATATAGGTCTGTTTACTTTGAACTATGTCGTGAACTCTTAAAATCACCTATACAGAGATGTCTTAAAAGCTCACAGTTCCAAACACAATTATGAATTAGAAAAATATGCTGTAAAATACTGAAATATTTATTAATCATATCTCATCTAATTTTCACTCCAATCAAATAGAGCATTTAAATACAGTGAAAATTTACTACTGCAACAATTAACTAGCATAATTACTTAGAACTACTAAATGAAGGATTGAGCATTCCAATTTCACTCACTAGTCTGTTGAAGACAACTTCATTTAGAGGTTTAGTAAATATGCCAGCTAATTGTTTCTCAGTTGGAACATAAGACACTGCTATAGTACCATTTGCAACATGTTCCCTAATGAAATGGTACCTTATCTCAATATACTTTGTAGTAGAATGATTAACAGGATTGGCAACAATGGATATTGCACTAGTATTGTCACACATTAGAGGAATGTGTTCCAACACAAGTCCATAGTCCATGAGTTGATTTCTAATCCAAATCAATTGAGCACAGCAGCTTCCAGCAGCAATATATTTAGCTTCAGCTGTAGATGTTGCTGTGGATTGTTGTTTCTTACTGAACCAGGATACTAACATTTGGCCTAAGAATTGGCAGCTTCCTGAAGTGCTCTTTCTGTCAATTCTGCTTCCAGCATAGTCAGAATCAGTGTAACCAACCAGGTTGAACCCTGTGCCCTTTGGATACCATAAGCCAAGATTAGGAGTTCCCTTCAGATACTTGAAAATTCTTTAGATTGCCATCATGTGTGATTCCTTGGGATCAGATTGAAACCTTGCACACGGACATGTGGCAAACATGATGTTTGGCCTGCTAGATGTGAGATAGAGTAATGATCCAACCATGCCTCTGTAAACCTTGATGTCAACTCTCTTTCCTCTTTTATCTTCATCAAGTTTAATTGTAGTTGACATTGGAGTTTTTGTTAGTGTAGGTGCCCTAGAGGCAATACATTGTTTATTTTGATAAACTTTATGTCATTTGATTATTAAGTAAATGTATTTATTATGACTTTAATGACTGCGATATATTTATTAGCATAATAAATGTCCTTAGAATTATGATACACATTATATAGTTTAAGTATATAACTTGAACTTGAGATTATATAATATATCTTATTCTTAAAGGTCCCTAGTCGAGTATTATTATATATAGGACAATAATAATACATAAATAGACTAGTATGTTGATTGACAGATAACCACATCTCATTGGTTATAAGTATGGAGATACTAAAGTCAATGCATAGGTACATGTAGGAGTACATGGTACTGGACAGACCCACCGTGAGATTCTTCATGTTAATAAAGTCATAAGAAAGACTCACAGTGATAATGGTGTAATGATCCTTTGACTTGAGATCATTATAATTCTGTACGAGGATTAATATACTTTGACTACATTAAAAGTTACCTTTAACCGGGTAATGATAAAAGTGGACATCGGGTATATTGTGAGTCGTATGAGAAATATAAATGATAGATAAAGGATTTAACCCTCCTATTATTAGGGGAGATATTATTGGCCTCTTGATTGAGTAAGACTATGAAAATGCATGGCCATGCTCAAATATTGATTTGTTTTAATAGTTTACTCATTGATCAAGGAAACCCGGATTAAGCATTGAAGAGGATGACTAAATACATGCCTCGAGTTTAATCTATAATATTTGGTTAAAGGGATTATATTACACGGAAACATTAATCACGAAAGGTTTAATTGGATCACCAATTATTATTATTACTTGGGTAGCAATGATGTATTACTAGATGCCGCTCATTGTTTATATTTTGTTATTGGATATTGAAAATATTGCCAACGTAATAATAACCTAAAGGGTTACACAATAAGAACGTTTAAAAGGAGTTTTAATTTAAATATCAGATTTAAATTAAATAATTATAAATTCGAAATTGGTTAATTAATTAATTAAGTTGGACTTAGTTAATTAAATGATATTTCGAATTTAATTCATTAACAACCCAAATCAGTTTGGTTTAGTTGAAGCCCAAGCTGATTAGGGTTAGGCCCAATCTCTCTACCCTATATATACATAATGATGTATAGTTTTAGGGTTGGTTCAGAAAATCCGTTTTTCAAGAGAGGCTAGAGAGAGAGAGAAGGCAGTTTTATTTGGCTAGTACCTGCTCCTTGGATCGTTGGACGATCGGACGTTCTGTGGACGATTTAGAGACACGGATCTTGAAGCAAGGTTTGTGTGGTGATTGCAATCTAGGACCTCCATCTTACAGAATTCGGAAAGCTCTTAACTGGTATGATTTCGTTTCTCCATAATCAGTCACAACTTATACATGGATCCTGCGTTAGGGTTTCGTAAATTTTATTATTTTACGTCTGTTTTTCGCTGCGTTTTTACAATGAAACCCAACAATGGTATCAGAGCTACGTGTATAAGGGGCTGATTTGGTTACATGTTTACTGTATTTTACGAGTATGCATGTTTGATGAATCTGCCATGATACAGTTATGTTATATGATTGATATAATGAATATGTATATAATCTGATATGATGATACTAGTATGTTTAGAATCTGCCATGACTCATCTATATACGATCTGTTATGATATGTATGCTGTTTAGTTTGTATAATGATATAAACGGTCGGATAGATGTATTTGGATACGATCTATTTGATGAGATTATGGTTACGTGTATACTGATACATGTTTCTGGTAACTGGGATTTGGGTCGTGTGTATACTGATACATGCTTCTGGAATTGTATACTGATACATGATTTTGCTTGTATTCTGATACATGAACCTCCCCAGCGACCTCACCGCGGAGGTCGATCCGCGGGTTAGGGTTTTGTTTTAATTTGTGCTTGTGACATATGCTTTGTTTATTTATTATTCATGATTGGATCATGAAAAAGTAATAAACAATATGTCATCCTTATATGATATGTCATGTCATTAATTGTTTATATGAGCATGGTGGATGGTTATGGCTTATTGACCTATAGGATAGAGGTTTTTGTTTTTATGTTGGTTTGGTTTCTAAATACGACTTGCATGTCGTCTTCATTCCTTGTAATGTTTTATCTCGAATGTAACTCGAGTTCCTTTGTAAGTTCCTTAGTATAGCTTTCATTGTAATCATCCATGGAGGTTTTGGAAGCATTGAAGACTAAGGATTCAATGGAAGCAATGGAGAAGATTTTGTAATAGTTAGATATAACCACCATAGATTGACCTTGATCTTTTCATTAGCTTGAAAAAGGATCACATAGGATTGAGCCATAACCATTACACATTTACTTTACGCACTTTACATATGATGTATGGAATGTATGTATAGAGTAGAAGATGCATGCTTTAATTAGATTAATGATGTATGCATGTATTAGATACATCACCCATGCCATGTTTGCCATGTTTAAACAAGATAAAATCTGTAACGATTCAAGATTTTAAAATTGAACAAAACGAACATGAGATTCCTGTGTTTATGAAACACGGAAATAAGTATGAATTTCCAATCTTTTGATATGGGGCGATTTTGACAAAAATACAAGCAGCGCTTGTAAGAAAGGTGGATTTTAAGTGAGACCACTGTGACTCCTCCGCTGGACTGGAAATCAAACCATTGATAAATTTTGAATTGAAGTACTTAGTTCAAGGAAAAATTGGGAATCTCTTGATGATGGGATCATGGTCGTTTTAATAATAAAATCCCTTAACAAAATATTAAGTTTTAATCGGATGCTTTCCAATGAATGAACACTCATCGAATCCTAGATCGATTAGGGGAAGGGCTGTCAGTGGCAGGGGACTCCTATCTATCGTGGTGAGATGCGACGAATATAAACGGTTATATTCGGCCGTTGTATCATTGGGTCAAACTTAACTGAGTCGTCATAATAAGGTGAACATAAACGGTTATATTCAACTATTATGAACTTAGAAGCATAGAGTTTGGTTAAAAATCTATTAGATAGATAAGATCAATCGTTGTTCGCCAAACTATCCAAGAATTATATGTGATATAATTGACAACTGTTGTCTACCTAAATAATCATTTTTTAAGGACTTCCAGTGGTTGACTTAGAACATGACGAAATATGGATCTTGGCTCACTAGAAAGAATTATGCGATATACTTTCCGAATTAATAGTAAGGGCTATTAATTTGATAAAAATAGTGGGAGATATATTATGAATATATCATAATCTTTTGAAACATAATAATTGATAACTCAGACAATCTAATGTTTATTTTGTGCTTTTATTTTTGTAGAAATGGCAAATAACACAAACACACTATCCGTACGATCAATCCTTGAGAAGGATAAACTGACAGGAGGAAACAACTTCCTAGACTGGCAGAGGAATTTGAGGATTGTCCTCAGGCAGGAGCGCAAGCTTCATGTCATTGACATCCCTCCGCCAGGTCCCCTTCCTGAGGGAGCTACTGTTGAGGAACAAGCGGCCCACACAAAGGATGAGAATGATGCAAATGATGTTGCATGTCTTATGTTGGCAACTATGAGTGCTGAGCTTCAAAGACAGCATGTGCATATGGATGCATATACTATCTATGAACACTTGCAAAGCATGTTTGCAAGCCAAACTCGTCAAGAAAGGATCAACACGAGTAAGTCACTTTTTAATTGCAAACAAGGGGCAAGTGAACCAGTTGGACCACATGTTCTGAAGATGATTGGTTACATTGAGTACCTTGAAACTTTGGGTTTCCCGGTTGGACCGGAAACTGGTATTGATCTTATCATGAATTCTTTGAACAACAAATTCACTCAGTTTGTTGTGAACTACAATATGAATGAATTTGACAAAACACCTACTGAATTGTTGTCTATGTTGAGAACATATGAGACCAACATGAAGGCAGCTGAACCTGCTCCCATACTGATGGTGGGCAATAAAGGTAAGGCGAAAGGGAAAGGCAAGTGGAAGGGTAAGAAAAAGACTGGATCTGATTCTGCACCCAAGCCAAAGTCAGGTCCCAAACAGGCTTTCAAGCCTAAAGGTGGTGTTGCTAAGGGTGAATGTCACTACTGTAAGAAAACTGGTCACTGGAAGAGAAACTGTTCAGTTTACTTGGAGGATCTGAAGAAGAAGAAGGTTGATCAAGCTTCTACTTCAGGTATATATGTTATAGAAGTCAATCTGTCTATTTCTACATCTTGGGTATTGGATACTGGATGTGCTTCTCACATTTGTTTAAATGTGCAGGAAATGCAGAGAAGTAGGACATTGGCTAAAGGAGAAGTGGACCTACGAGTTGGCAATGGAGCAAGAGTTGCTGCTTTAGCTGTAGGAACTTATTATTTATCTTTGCCCTCTGGGCTTGTTTTAGAACTAGAAAACTGTTTTTACGTGCCTGCGATTTGCAGAAACATTATTTCTGTTTCTTGTTTAGACAAGAAAGGTTTTTCGTTTACAATAAAGAACAACAGTTGCTCTTTTGCTTTGAATGATTTAACCTATGGTGTTGCACGTTTGTTTAATGGTTTATATGTTCTTGACTTAGATAATCCTGTCTATAATATAGAAAACAAACGACTTAAAGTTAATGACTCAAATCAAACATACCTCTGGCATTGTCGTCTAGGCCATATAAATGAGAAACGCATATCCAAATTACATAAGGATGGATACTTGGATAAGTTTGATTTTGAATCATACCTAGAATGCGAATCTTGTTTGCTTGGTAAGATGACTAAAGCCCCTTTCACTGGTAAGGGTAAAAGGGCCACTGAACGTCTGGAGCTAATACATAGTGATGTATGTGGCCCAATGCGTGTGATGGCTAGAGGAGGCTACTACTACTTCATAACATTTACTGATGATTTCAGTAGATATGGATATGTATATCTTATGAAGAATAAATCCGATTCTTTTGAAAAGTTCAAAGAATACAAGGCTGAAGTAGAGAAGCAAATTGGCGGAGGTGCAAGTATTAAGATCTTACGATCTGATCGTGGGGGTGAATACTTAAGCACTGAATTTAAAGAGTATTTAAAGGAGTATGGTATTGTATCACAACTCACTCCGCCAGGTACACCTCAATGGAATGGAGTTTCAGAGAGGAGAAATCGCACCTTGTTGGACATGGTGCGATCGATGATGAGTCATGCAGATCTTCCAATTAGTTTCTGGGGTTATGCTCTAGAAACAGCGGCTTTCACACTTAACCGTGTTCCTACTAAGAAGGTTCAAAAGACTCCATATGAGATATGGATGGAGAGACGTTCAGGCATGAGCTTTATGAAAGTTTGGGGATGCAAGGCGTTTGTGAAACGTCAAGTATCTGACAAGCTTGGACCTAAATCCGAAGAATGCAATTTTGTGGGATACCCTAATGAAACAAAGGCGTATTATTTTTATAGTCCTTCTGAGCAGAAAGTGTTCATTGCTCGAGATGCTGTCTTCATGGAAAGAGATTTTGTTTCCAAAAGAAACAGTGGGAGAACTATAGATCTCGATGAAGATCGAGAACCAGAAAATAACATTGAACCTGAGGTGGAACAAGAGCAGGATAATATTAATGCTCAACAAACACAGGTTGTTCGTAGATCTGGTAGAATTCGCCATGAGCCAGAGAGATATGGATTTCTCTTAACTCAATGTGGTGAATTGATGCTCATAGATGAAGATGAGCCTCTCACATACCAAGATGCTATGAACAGTCCAGACTCTAAGAGATGGCTAGAAGCCATGAAATCCGAGATGGATTCCATGTACGAAAACCAAGTATGGACTTTGGTTGATCCACCTGAAGGGGTAAAACCCATAGGGTGCAAATGGGTTTTCAAGAAGAAAACTGACATGGATGGAAATGTTCAGACCTATAAAGCGAGGCTGGTTGCAAAAGGTTTCAAACAAATTCATGGTATTGACTATGATGAAACTTTCTCACCAGTGGCTATGGTCAAGTCCATAAGGATTTTGCTTGCCATTGCAGCATTCCATGATTATGAAATCTGGCAAATGGATGTCAAAACAGCCTTCCTTAATGGAAGCCTTGAAGAGGATGTGTACATGACACAGCCTGAAGGTTTTGTCGATCCAAGGAATGTTGGTAAGGTATGTAAATTACGTCGATCCATTTATGGATTGAAGCAAGCCTCTAGGAGATGGAATATCCGTTTTGATGAAACAGTCAAGGAGTATGGTTTTGTTCAAAACGAAGATGAATCTTGTGTTTACAAGAAGGTTAGTGGGAGCCATGTGGCATTCATAGTATTATATGTTGATGATATACTACTAATGGGGAATGACATACCTACTCTAAAGGCTGTTAAGACATGGTTAGGGAGCAACTTCTCTATGAAAGACTTAGGAGATGCATCCTACATTCTAGGAATGAGGATCTATAGGGATAGATCTAGAAGGATGATCGGTCTAAGTCAGAGTACATACATTGATAAGATTTTGCATCGTTTTGGTATGCAAAATGCAAAAAGGGGATATGTCCCCGTGTCTCAAGGGATAACGATCTCTAAAGATCAGTGTCCGAAATCATTGGATGAGAAGGACCACATGAGTAAAGTTCCATATGCCTCAGCAATTGGATCTATCATGTATGCAATGGTGTGTACTCGCCCCGATGTTTCGTATGCTTTGAGCATGACGAGCAGATACCAGTCTGATCCAGGTGAAGGTCACTGGACGGCAGTCAAGAATATTCTTAAGTACCTGAAAAGGACTAAAGATTCATTCTTGGTGTATGGAGGAGAGGAGAAACTGGTTGTAAAAGGTTACACCGATGCAAGTTTCCAAACAGACAAGGATGATACTGTATCACAGTCTGGTTTTGTGTTTTGTCTAAACGGAGGTGCTGTAAGCTGGAAGAGTTCAAAGCAAGAGACAGTAGCTGATTCTACAATGGAGGCTGAGTACATTGCAGCTTGTGAAGCAGCTAAAGAAGCAGTTTGGATTCGAAAATTCATTACTGAATTGGGAGTGGTTCCATCGATCGCAGATCCCATAGACTTGTACTGCGATAATAATGGAGCCATTGCACAGGCTAAAGAACCTAGATCTCACTCCCGAGCCAAGCATATACTCAGAAGATATCACCTTATTCGAGAGATCAATGAAAGGGGTGACATACACATATGTAAAGTGCACACAAATGATAACATAGCAGATCCACTGACCAAAGGCTTGTCGCAGCAGAAGCACGACGGTCACACTAGTTCCATGGGTATTAGATACATGGGTGATTGGCTCTAGTGCAAGTGGGAGATTGTTAGTGTAGGTGCCCTAGAGGCAATACATTGTTTATTTTGATAAACTTTATGTCATTTGATTATTAAGTAAATGTATTTATTATGACTTTAATGACTGCGATATATTTATTAGCATAATAAATGTCCTTAGAATTATGATACACATTATATAGTTTAAGTATATAACTTGAACTTGAGATTATATAATATATCTTATTCTTAAAGGTCCCTAGTCGAGTATTATTATATATAGGACAATAATAATACATAAATAGACTAGTATGTTGATTGACAGATAACCACATCTCATTGGTTATAAGTATGGAGATACTAAAGTCAATGCATAGGTACATGTAGGAGTACATGGTACTGGACAGACCCACCGTGAGATTCTTCATGTTAATAAAGTCATAAGAAAGACTCACAGTGATAATGGTGTAATGATCCTTTGACTTGAGATCATTATAATTCTGTACGAGGATTAATATACTTTGACTACATTAAAAGTTACCTTTAACCGGGTAATGATAAAAGTGGACATCGGGTATATTGTGAGTCGTATGAGAAATATAAATGATAGATAAAGGATTTAACCCTCCTATTATTAGGGGAGATATTATTGGCCTCTTGATTGAGTAAGACTATGAAAATGCATGGCCATGCTCAAATATTGATTTGTTTTAATAGTTTACTCATTGATCAAGGAAACCCGGATTAAGCATTGAAGAGGATGACTAAATACATGCCTCGAGTTTAATCTATAATATTTGGTTAAAGGGATTATATTACACGGAAACATTAATCACGAAAGGTTTAATTGGATCACCAATTATTATTATTACTTGGGTAGCAATGATGTATTACTAGATGCCGCTCATTGTTTATATTTTGTTATTGGATATTGAAAATATTGCCAACGTAATAATAACCTAAAGGGTTACACAATAAGAACGTTTAAAAGGAGTTTTAATTTAAATATCAGATTTAAATTAAATAATTATAAATTCGAAATTGGTTAATTAATTAATTAAGTTGGACTTAGTTAATTAAATGATATTTCGAATTTAATTCATTAACAACCCAAATCAGTTTGGTTTAGTTGAAGCCCAAGCTGATTAGGGTTAGGCCCAATCTCTCTACCCTATATATACATAATGATGTATAGTTTTAGGGTTGGTTCAGAAAATCCGTTTTTCAAGAGAGGCTAGAGAGAGAGAGAAGGCAGTTTTATTTGGCTAGTACCTGCTCCTTGGATCGTTGGACGATCGGACGTTCTGTGGACGATTTAGAGACACGGATCTTGAAGCAAGGTTTGTGTGGTGATTGCAATCTAGGACCTCCATCTTACAGAATTCGGAAAGCTCTTAACTGGTATGATTTCGTTTCTCCATAATCAGTCACAACTTATACATGGATCCTGCGTTAGGGTTTCGTAAATTTTATTATTTTACGTCTGTTTTTCGCTGCGTTTTTACAATGAAACCCAACAGTTTTTGCAGGAGATGAATCTTCTAAACCATATTTCTTCAAGAGGTCTTTGACATACTTGGATTTATTTATGAAGATGACATCCTTCCTTTGATTTACTTGCAAACCTAAGAAGTAGGTTAACTCTCCCATCATACTCATCTAATACTTGCTTTGCATCAACTTGGAAAACCTTTGACAGAGTTTTTCATTTGAAAAGCCAAAGATGATATCATCCACATAGATCTGAACTAGAATGATATCATTACCATGCTTCTTGAAGAATAGAGTTTTATCAATTGTCCCTCTTGTGAATTGAAGCTCAAGAAGAAATTGAGAAAGGGTTTCATACCAGGCTCTAGGTGCCTGTTTAAGTCCATAGAGTGCCTTGAGCAATCTGTACACAAAATTTGGAAATTCTTCATTTTCAAATCCAGGAGGTTGAGACACATATACTTCCTCAGCAAGATCACCATTGAGAAAAGCACTTTTCACATCCATTTGATACACCTTGAAGTCTGAGTGAGCTGCAAAGGCCAAAAAATATCCTGATGGCCTCTACTCTAGCTACAGGTGCAAATGTCTCATCATAATCAATGCCTTCTTGTTGACAGTATCCTTTAGCAACCAACCTTGCTTTGTTTCTAACAACTACACCTTATTAATCCATTTTGTTCCTGAATACCCATTTGGTTTCAATGACATTCTTATCTTCAGGAGGTGGTACTAATTCCCAAACTTTGTTCTTCTCAAATTGATTCAGTTCTTCCTGTATGGCAACAATCCAATCAGAGTGCTTTAGAGCTTCTTCAATCACTTTTGGTTCTTCCTGTGATAGAAAGCATCTATAAAGACATGTATTCATTGTAGCTCTCCTTGTTCTAACACCTTCACTAGGATCACCAATGATTTATTCTCTAGTGTGGGCTCTGTCCCATTTTCTTGTATGACCATGTTCATCTGTTTGGCTTGACTCAGAGTCATTTTGATCACCAGTATTGGAATTCTCTTCTTCTCAAATTGTGTTATTGTTCCCTTGCACAGGTGTTTGAGAATTGTCATCAAATTGACCCCTTTCATCAATTGGAACAGTCAGAACATGTGTCTCTTCTTCACTTTCAGAATCTTCAAGATATCCTTGATTTTCAAATCTTAATGGCACACTGTCTTTATCATTTGATTCAAGGCCAGGGAATTTTTTGTCATTAAAAGTAACATCCATGCTCTCCATTACTTTTTGTTGCTCAGGTACAAACACTCTGTATGCTTTCCTTTCCAGAGAGTATCCAATGAAGATGCCTTCAAATGCCTTTGCATCAAATTTTCCAACATGCTCAGATGTATCTTTCATCACAAAACACTTGCTTCCAAATACATGAAGATGCTTGAAGGATGCTCTTTTTCTAGTCATTAAAGAGTAAGAAGTTTTTCCAGACCTCTTATTGATTAATGTCCTATTTTGCACATAGCATGTTGTGTTAACAACATCAGCCCAAAAGCTAGTAGGTATTTTTGCATCCAGCAGCATTGTTCTTGCAGCTTCAATGAGAATTCTATTCTTTCTTTCTACCACTCCATTTTGCTGTGGAGTTCTAGGAGCTGAAAATTGTTGAGAAATGCCCTTGTCTTTACAGAATTCATACAGTGTGGCATTTCTAAATTCAGTTCCATTGTCACTTCTCGGAGCAACTACAGATGAGCCAGTGTTTTGTGCTTCTCTATCAACTCTCTTGATATGCTCTATAATGACTTGAGGGGCTTCATCTTTGGAAAATAGGAATTCCACCCAAGTGTATCTTGAATAATCATCCACCATAACTAGAGCATATTTCTTCTTGGAAAGAGACATTACATTTATAGGACCAAATAGGTCCATGTGAATTAACTGCAGAGGTTTTGAGTTTGAGTTGAGCAGTTTATTCTTGTGACTTGACCTTTTTATTTGCCCTCTTTGACATTCTTCACAAGATCCATCTTGAACAAATTCCAAAGTAGGCATGTCTCTGATGAGTTCTCTCTTTGCTAGAGAATTCATTTCCTTGACATTTAAGTGAGACAGTTTCTTGTGCCAAAGCCAAAATTCTTCATTTGTGGCCTTTGTGTAGAAACAACAAATTTCACCCTTATCTGCAACCTTTAGATTGGCCACAAACAAGCTTCATTTCTTTACACCAATTAAAGCAACTTCACCACTTTCTCTTTTGGAGATAAGACATTGATCTTCAACAAATTCAACCTTGAATCCTCTATTGGTGAATTGTCCAATACTCAAGAGATTGTGCTTTAGTCCTTCAACAAATGCTACATCTTCAATTATGACATTTCCAGCTTCAACATTGCCATATCCCATTGTATAACCAATGTTGTCATTTCCAAAGGTTACTGATGGGCCAGCCTTCTCCTCAAAATGTGATAACAGGGCTATATCACCAGTCATGTGACTTGAGCATCCACTGTCCAAGATCCATATGACTCTTTTATTCCTGTTGCCCTGCATTCACAACATGACTAAGTTGTTTTTGGTACCCACACTTGGTAGGGTCCAGTTGATTTAGAAACATGTTTGTAATTGATTCTTCTATCATAATCAGCATTCTTCACAGTATGAGACTTCACCGTATTGGAAGCTTTAGAGTTGACACTCTTAGGCTCACATGAAGTCTTTACCCTATCAACTTTGATTGGGGATCCTGTCCTGTGAGTGTGCATATGTGTGTGTGATTCACATGAGTGTGCAGAGTCAAGTTTTTTGCTTCAAAGATAAGCAATTAGCAATCACAGTCACATAGCATGACATGCAGTTAGATTTACCACATAAAGAATCATGGATATCATTCATGCCAACAGAATGGTTACTTAGATTATCCACTTCATTGTTAACAGATTTGTTACACTTGTGAGTCAAATGATTAACAGATGAGCATTTCTGACATTGTTTCTTAGGAGCATTTGGCACATAAGCATAACTGTTACTCTTGTTAACACCTACTTTTCCATTCCTGTTTTGTTTCTTTTTCTTACCAACTTCCTTAGTGATTTTAGAACTCTCGGTAAGATTGTCTTTGGTTTCTTTCTGAGTTTTAGATTTAGTGGAGAAAGATATGTCTTTAGCAGCTTCATCTTCTTCAAGTAACTATTGTTTGATGACCATCAATTCTTCATCAAACTCCACAGTACACTTTTTAAAGATGGGCTCTTTGACACTAGTCAGAACAGTGGGGGCATTTTTGTTTACAAAGGATTCTTTTTCCTTGCCCTTGGCATTCTTCCTTCCCTTGTCATTTTCATAATCAAAACCAATTCCAACCTTAATGTTATCAGTATGTTCCTCATGATAGGTTTGAACAATCTCAGTAGAGTTTCTATAGCTTCTTATTTTTAATTCATTTTCAGCAATTTGTTCCCTAAGGGCCTTTTCTATCTGTTCAGCACAAACTACTTTATTTTAAGATACTCAACCTCCTGTTTCAATCCATCAAGATTCACAACCATTAACTCAAGTTCCTCATTCTTTTCTGTAAGTTCAATATTCTTAACAGTTAGCCTATCAATTTCTTCATTAGCAACTAACATACTAGTATGAATATTAAACATCTCTGTACTCATATCTTCAACAGTTTGCTTGTATTGAGAGGGAGACATTTCAATGGAGGTAAGAATAGGTACCTGATTTGAAGATGAAGAATCATCATCATCAGAACGAGCCATCAAGGCAAAGTTTAAATACTTCTGTTCTTCTTCTTCATCTGAGTCATCCCAACATTTTCCCTCTGCTATAAAAGCCTTTCCCTGTTGTTTCTTGAGTAGAGCTTCATACTTTGCTTCAACTTCCAAGTATGATTTGTCCTTCTTGACTTGTTTGGGCTTATTGCATTCTGTAGCAAAGTGCCCAAGTTCATTACAGTTGTAGCATCTTATCTTTGTTCTATCCACACTTCCAGTTTTGTGTCCACCCTTTGCAGCACCAACAGTTCCTTTCCCTTTGTTGAACCACTTGATCCACCAGCTCTACTAGCATTAAACTTAGACTTGAATGGCTGCTTTCTTTTGAATCTTATGTTAGGATACCTCCTAGCCATGTAAGCAAAATATTTGTTCTCCATTTTGTCCAGTTCATCTAGGCTGTAGAAATCATCTTCTTCAGGCATGTCATAAGTGACTTGAGGTTCTTCAACAGTATCCTCAACATCCAACTCTTCAACCTTGGCTTAATTGACTTTCTTAGCTTCCATCCTTTGACTTAGATTGTCAGCAATAAGGGCACATGATGTGTTAGCCATTATCCCTTATTTTGCCTGAATGGATCTTTTCTGAAACAACTCCAGTTCATATGTTTTCAGCGCTCCATATAGCACATCAAAGCCAATCTTGGTTAAATCTCTTTCCATGAGAGAAGAGATTCTTGGCTCCAAATGGCTTGGAAGAGTCAACAAGAACTTCATGTTAAGCTCTTCAGTTTCATAGTGTTTGTCATAAAGCTTAAGATCATTTATCAACCTGTTGAACCTTTCAAACACTTCAGTGATGCCCTCTTTTGGCTGAGCCATGAAGGCTTCATACTTATAAACAAGAATTTGTTTCTTGTTCTTCCTTACTTCAGGAGTTCCTTCACAGAGCACCTCTATGAGATCCCATATCTTCTTAGCACTACTACAATGAGCAATAGTGCCATACATGCTAAGATCTATGGATTCACAAATGATGAGTTGGAGATTTCCATCTAGAGAAATTTTCTCTTTTTCAGGATCAGTGTATTTGGAAGGATCTTTAGGCTCATAATGTTTTGGTATTTTCTCAGTACCAACAGTTGTTTCAGGAATCTCAATCTGTGGAATGAAGGGACCATGTTTTAGAATGTCTAAATACATGGGGTTTGAAGCTTTGATGAATAGCATCATCTTCTTTTTCCATAGGTTGTAATGTTCCTTGTCGAAGGGAGGAATCTTGATACTGCTTAGTTTCTGTGAACTCATTTTTGATCTTTTACTGTTTGTGTTTCAACAGCATGATCTGATACCACTTGTTAGTTATGAATATCACTAGTAAACTAGACAGAGGGGGGTGAATGGATAGTTTGAATGTTTTTCTATTCTTGAAACTTAGATCTGTATTTGATTGTGTATGTATGTGAATGCGGAAATAAGATAAACAGAACACACACAATCACTTTAATATACTTTGTATAAAGTAAATCAAATACTACAGCTTCCAAAATTTCACAACTGAAATTATGGCTTCTAAACAAGAACAGTGCTTTCTTGTTTTCTTACAGAGAAAAGAGTGCTTGAATAATTCTATGTGTATCTCTCTTGCTACTAACTATAGGGTGTCCACAATATATATAAGACCTATACAAACTGGTGCACACGCCTAATTACACAGCTACCCCTTACTGTAACTCCGTCTTGTTTTTCCATAAGAGGTTAACTGTGTTAGGAAGGACCACTAGCTTCTATGTCGTCCTTTTCCTTATCTTTAACTGATTGTCTCTATTCTTTCCCTCCAAGTTATGTTGTATATTTTCCATCTGTCTTTGGACCACTTAACCGTAACAGATGCTTCAGGATTTGTCTCCATGAACTTTGATTCTGTACCTTGATTTGTCATGTTGTAAAATGTCTAAGTGTTGATATCGTGAACTCCAGTATACTTTGCTATATGAGGACTTTGCTATATGACCATCTTAGGAGTATGCGACATGGCATGTTTCAGACTTCACGATATGGCCTTTGAGGACTTCACGACATAGTACATTTTAGACTATGCGATCTCAACACTTCACGACATGGCCTTTGAGGACTTCACGATATAGTACATTTCAGACTATGCGATCTCAACACTTCACGACATGGACTGTTAGGACTTCACGACATAGCTCATTCTGACTTCACGATCTGGGGACTTAGACAAATTTCTGTAACTTATTTATTCATGGCCTTATTCACTTTTATCCTGCTGCATGAACAAATTGAACTTCTTCCAGGATGATTATTTCATGGCCTATATACATTCTAGGTGCAAGAAACTTACTAAGCTCATTATAGAATTGAGCATACATAATAGAGCTAAGTACATGAAAACAAGACAAGTACAATTTAGACTTATACTATATCCCAGTGATAAACTTCACCAGGTCATGTAGAGTGACACAGTCACAAGGTGTAGGCTTGTTAATAGTGGCATTCAGACATGCCTTGAGCCTAACATTTCCTTTTTCCTTTCAGGTCAGCCCTTTTACAGTTCTCACTTCGATGATATCATGACATCGAAGAATTATTCATTTTCTCTGAAGAATCTAATCGAAGTCCATGTTCCGAGGCCACAACCGGTTGGTGATGAGTTCGGGTCGAGTGCCCATAATGAGGGTGGAGTTGAGTCTGTTGCTCCAATACAACAAAATATTGAGCCTGTTGTTGTAGCGGATGAGAACCCGGACATTGGTTCGACCAGGAGATCTAAGAAGAAAAAATGGAAATTCGTTCCTCCAACTCCGGTCTCTAAGGAAAGCGTTGACATTGTTGTTGATGATGTTGTTGTTGAGTCCGGGGATGTCGAAGACCGGGTTGGTAAGTATAGTCTTGAAGAATTTGCTGAATTTGTTGGTAATATTCCCGAGGAAGAAGATTGGAAGGTGATGGGTGAATCCGGAATGAGAGAGATTCCGAGGGTTTGATTGGAGATATTGGGAAGGTAACCATTTTCCTATTCTGTACTTGTTTTCGTTTTATTCTTCCTTGATATTCATTTTTTGTCTTTGTTGTTGCAGGCGGCAGTGAATGCGGCTGGGGCCTCTACCATGTTCAAAAAGAAGGATGAAAGAGTGAAGAACTCGATCAAGGAAAAAGATTAGCAAATCCTGGACCTCGGAAAGAAATTGGCTGATATGAAAGTTGCCCATGGTGATGAAGTGTTCGGGCTAAAAACTGACATGTTGAAGGAGAAAGACCGGGTTACTGAACTAGAGAGGAAACTTGAAGAAGTTGAAGGGAAGCTTAAAACTCTAAAGCCTGAGAAGGACATCATTGAAGAATTCCAGAAGACAGATGCGTGCAAACAGGCGATTGCTGACACTAGTGCTCCCGAGATCTTGAGAGCTTGGAAGGTGGCTAAGAGGCTTATAAAAACTGACCCTGCTGCCAACTGGAATTCTTTTATCGATGCCTTCTTTGCTGCTAAGGAAGCTATTGAAAGGGGTGAGGCTGAGCCCGAGTTCTTCGATGGGCCTAATCCCCTCGTCTTCTAAGTCAACCCGAGCTCCGTACATCCTCTCCAGCCGGACAACGCTACTCCGGAATAGATTTCAGTCGTTTGTTTTTGGGGACTTGAGTCCTTTGTAACCATTGATTCTGTTTTTGATAACTTTTTTTATTTACTTTTGAGAATGTTTCCGGGTTTGATGGCCAACCCAGGTTCTCGTACTTTAATTTTTGCAATGAATGTCTCTTTTGCCTTCATATTTGTTTTGCTTCCTTACTTGAGTGTTGATATTTGCTTATAGTTGTTAATCTAGTCCCATGGCTTAGTCCGGAACAGATTAATGGTTTTGAATCTTAGGAAAAGTTTCTAGGATCTCTGATTGCATATTGCTGGTGGTCCGGCCTCATAGCTTAGTCCGGGTCAGGTTAATGGTTTTGTACTTAGAAAAATATCTAAGATTTCTGATTGCATATTACTGGTAACCCAACCTCATGGCTTAGTCCGGGCCGGGTTCGTGGTTTTGTACTTAGAAAAATATGTAAGATTTTAAATTGCATATTGCTGGTAACCCGGACTCATAGCTTAGTCCCGGTCGAGTTAATGGTTTTTTACTTAGAAAAATATCTAAGATTTATAATTTCACATTGTTGGTAACCCGGCCTCATAGCATAGTACGGGCCGGGTTCATGGTTTTGTAATTAGAAAAATATCTAAGATTTATGATTGCATATTGCTGGTGACCCGGCCTCATAGCTTAGCCCGAGCCGGGTTCATGGTTTTGTACTTAGAAAAATATCTAAGATTTTAAATTGCATATTGCTGGTAATCCGGCATCAGAGTTTAGTCCAGGCCGGGTTAATGGTTTTTTACTTAGAAAAAAATCTAAGATTTATGATTGCATATTGCTGATAACTCGGCCTCATAGCTTATTTTGGGCCGGGTTTATTGTTTTCTAAGATTTTTCATGTTCAATATTGCTAGTGACCCGGTCCCATGGTTTAATCCGGGCTGGGTTGATGGTTTTAGTACTTAGGAAATTTTCCTAAGATTTTTGATGTTGCATATTGCTGGTAACCAGGTCACATGGCTTAGTCCGGTCCGGGTTGATAGTTTTAGTACTTAGGAAATTTTCCTAAGATTTTTTATTTGCATATTTCTAGTGACCTGGTCCCATGGCTTAGTCCGGGCCGGGTTATTGGTTTTGGTACTTAGCAAAATTTCCTAAGATTTTTATATTGCATATTGCTAGTGATCCTGACCATATTTTGTACATAGAAAGATCCGGAGTACAAATTTCTTATTTTTACTTCAATACAAAAAGTGATATTATTTGCTGAAGATTCTGGGCTTTCGAGAGCTCCTTATTCCGGGTCCGAGCTCTGAATTCTTATCACTGATAGAACTTCCTGAGTCTGAGGCCATGCCAAGTGTTAGGGACCTCAGATTTATCCATGTGAGTGAGCTTGTAGGTTCTAGGTCGGAGTACTTCAGCTATTTTGTAAGGGCCTTCTACTTTGGCATAAGCTTGCTAGTGTTGGTTGGGTCAGAAGCCTCAGTATCTCTAAGTACCAGGTCTACAAATTGAAAGTTCTTAACCCGTACCTTTTTTCTGAATTACTCTTTATATTTCTCCATCTTATCAACAGCTTGATCCCGGACTTCATCAATCAGGACTAGATTGGTATTTAGTCCTTCCACATTAGCAATCTCTTCAAAATTTATAGCTCTGTGGGAAGGGTTCCCAACTTCGATGGGTAGCAGGGCTTAAGTACTGTAATAACCCGAATTTTTGGTAAAATTAAAACTTTTCTTATTATGATTAAGTGCATCAGTGAATAGTGAATTTGGTGGATGAATAGTGATTTTGAGGGTTAAGAAAATTTTTCATGCCACCTATGTACGAGACGTAGTGTGGATATTCCGAAGTCATATTAGTGATCTACGAAGTAAATAAGTGTATGTAAAGATGATCGGAATTCAGAAAATCCAAACTTTATTGTTATAGAATATTTGACCGGGCAGTGAAGAGCATATTGATGAGATCAAGAGAGTGATTTATTTAAATTGAGAATCCAAGGATTTAATATTTTATTAAAGTCGATTTAAGGATTCGATTGTTGGAGCAAATAGTGAATAGTTACTATTCACTACGAGAATCGCGTAGAGTTTTATTCGCTATTTTTAGGAAATATTTTCGAATCGTTTCAAGAGGAACAAAAAAAAGGATGAATAGTAACATTGATGAATAGTGCTCCAAGGTGAATAGTAAAATTTTATAGTCTCCGATTGATCCTATATTTCAGCGGAAGTTCAGGAATAATAAACGGTTACTAATCGCGTAGTCAAAAATCGCAAACGAAAACGAGAATCGAAAATCCGTTCGAAGGAGCAACCTTGGACGTATTATAACATAGGAAATAAAGAATAATATATGTATTAAAAGAAAAAGGGAAAGGAATGAATTAGTGGAAGAAGTGTGTTAAAGAAACTTGTAAGCTTAACCAAACTTGAGGGGCTAACTTGCATTTTATTAAAAACAAAATATCTACCATCACCACACTTCCACCACAAATTAAACACACAAAAAGGGAGCAGCCCCTCACCCCCATTTCTTGAAGGAACAAAACGTGGCTAAGAGAGGAAGAAGAAGGAGATGGATGGCTAAGCAATTCTTTACCAAAATTTGAGTTCTTGGGCTTAAAAGAAAGAGGGAAGAAAGCTTGTTCTATCTAAGGTATAATCTCCACTACCCACCACCTCTAGATATCTCTTTAATTAAGTTAAATAAGATGATGAATAGTATTTTGTTGAGTTCTATGTTTATAATTAAAAGATGGAAGCATGAATGTATTGTTAAGGTCACGAGTAAGTGGATTATGTAGTTTGTTTAGTTGTTGGATGAGTTGTGGATGGATTTTAAATGTGATACCAACTGGTTTGGATCGGTTTGGAATTGATAATGGACTTTAAGTGTTGTAATTGATGTGTATGATGATTGGTGGTGAATTGGAATGAGATTTGAATCTCGGAAATGTTAAGTTTTAAGCCGACATAATGCCCGATTTTCGGTAACGCTAAAACACTGCCTAGAATCCGAAAACCTAACTGCCTCTTTTGGTTCCGTGTTGAACATGAGTGTGTAGATATTTGTTTCTAGTTTACGTGATCGCAAGAATCATGTCATTACGATTTACGGTTTATGAGATATGACCATTTTAGTGAAAGTGGTTCAAGGAATGAGATTGCAGAAATGTTCCAACTTTGTGGCTATGTTTGAGACCCTTAAGAGTTGTTTTAAAATATGAAATTTTGTATTGAAGTGCCAAGGTCAGTTACGAAGGTTTCGAGTCCAAAAGATTATTTTTCGATTTTATAAAAATGTGTTAGCCGAGGTTGCACAAGTGAAAACCACCAAGAACATGACTTAGAAACCAATGTTGTAAATGGTTAAGTATAACTTGTATTCGAGGATCGATTTCGGACTAAACCTACGACTTAAGTAATTGTCGATTAGGATGGACTTAGTATGAGCCTATAACGAGCTAGTAATGCCTTGGTTGTGTTTCGCTTACGTGTTTAAGCATTTAGTACAAGTGGATTATCCAGGGGATTAATCGTGTGTTTTCTTTGACTTTGTCTAGATTGTCCGACATCGTCGCGAACCCCTATCACTTCTCGAGCATCAGGCAAGTTTCTAAATCTATACATTGAAGTATTGACTATATAATACTGCTTTTTCCATGTATAAAATTAGACAGTTTTGCGATATATCTTATTTCTTGTTGAAATAGATTTGACCTTTGGATTATATAAAATCTTTTGAGTTAAGTAGTTATGAACCGGTTTACCTGGTAGCTCTAAATATAAGAGCATATTCATTGTTTTCGACTCTAAATCGGGAGTCGGTATTTTGAGATATGTAGATAGCCGTGGAAACCCGGAGGGATTCCATCGGCAGAATACTGTGTATTTTGAGGATTGTTATTTGAGTATGATATCATTCGAGGAATGATATTTGTTTGCTATATCTTTCAAGCAATGTTATTTGAGTATTATCTCAGTCGAGAAATACTATTTGAATACTATTTCAGTTATATATGCTAATGGAAGGCATAACTGTTTTTGAAAGTATATTGCGATACTTGTTTTATGATTTGTTTATGGGCTTCTAAGCTAGATATGGGATATTAGTTAGAAGCCAGGTTTTTATAAATGCCCTAGGTAAAGGGGCGTATGATTTTATTCTTTAGACCGGAAGTAGTTATATTTTCGGTATATGTTAAAGATTATTTTTCCGATAAAGATATCGGGTAATTGTTATTCGATGATTATTTATTTAATGAATATTATTTTTGAATATTCATTTAAGGCTTATTTATTCAATGAATATTATTTTGAATATTCATTTAATCATTATTTATGTAATGAATATTATTTTGAATATTCATTCAAGATTTATTTATTTAATGATTATTATTTTGAATATTCATTTAATCACAATTTATTTAATGAATATTATTTTTGAATATTCATTTAAAAGTTTATTTATTTAATAAATATTATTCGATTATTTATTAAATACTTTTAACACGTTTTAAAATGAGTTGTATTATTTAAAGTTTATCCTCGACCTTCAATAAGTACGAAGGATATTCTAAGCTGTACTATTAATTATTTTAAATCAAGGGGAGGTTCCCAAACACTGTTTTTCCATCTAAATCTATCTTTTAAGAGGATTTAAATACTCGCTCAAATACCAAAAATATGGGAAACCTGATTTAAGTGACTGCTACTCATTTTAAACTCTCAACTCAAAACTGTCAGGGGACAGATATTTTCTCTGAGCAATTTAATTGTTGCAAGTCAAATGTTGTGTTACTACCTCAACGATCGAGGAGTAAATTGATGGAACAAGTCGATATCCATTAACAAGCAATAGCTTGGGAAATATTGGAGAATCTTCCTTTCCAACCTAGATATAACTACTTAGTGGAGTCGTATCAACAAGTATTACACTTGGGGAAAGGAGGACGATCTTTACGTTTCAGAGTCATGGATTTCATCCGAACTAGGAGCGGTATAAGAGGTCGAGTTGCGACGACCCATCCATTTTTATTGCCCCAGATGGGCCGGGAGATCCGGAAAGGTGGTAGACAATGTCAGGCTGTCGTGTTCTTCCATCTACATGTAGAAAACATTTTTAGTTGTACGACCTGCTACTGATCATAGTGAGGTTGGGAAAACTGGCGCGGTGATTACTCCAGTATTGGTTCATCATCCAATTTGGATAATTCTGCAACATGTATTGCAAGGGACTAAGGCTAACACCCTTGGTTCAGGTTTACCGATCATGTTGGCAGGGGGTTGAAAAGTGTTCAAAAATGAAGTTACAATAAATCCTTGCAACTTCATCTTTTATTTTATGAGTTATGACTCTGATGAAGCCTTACTCAGATTATATATGCATAAGTGGATTTTGGGTTACGGAACATTATATGAAATTTTCCTCGTAACTTCATCTTTTATATCATATGACTCTGTGGATACCTTACATAACATGAGTTATGGTAAGGGAGTTGTTTATACTGAATCACCTTATAACTTCATCTTTTAAGTTATATGTTGATATTCTACTTACATAGCAGATATTTTTCGGAAAGGTTATATTGGTTTACTTTGAAACCTCATCTTTTATATTATACTAGGACTTTGTTCATAATATAGTAAAAGTTTGCAGAAATATTATGAAAATGATATTTGAAATACAACAATGGTACTGTTTTTGGAATACATTCCGATAAGGAAATAATTTCAGTATCGAAATATTTTGACAAATTATTGTCTTATACCCGCTTTATTCTGGGTTGAGTTAAAGGCAGGATTATGCCATAATTTTATTACCTTGCTGAGCTATCTCTCACTCTTGCTATTGTTTTATAAATATTATATAGCAGCGAAGTAGGGTACCAAGGATTCGGCGCACATCCCTCAGGCGAGTGATAAGCGCAAGGCATTCTCGTGAGCAGTTTCTAGCAGTGATCCTGGAAGTAATGTGACCCAGTCAGATCAAGCTGGAGCTTTTGGTATTCATCTTATGTATAGATATGAATGGTATGAGAGGGTGGTGAGTATTACAAGGCTAAGTTGGTAATGTACCATTACTTAGGAGTTGTATCAGTAGCAAATTCAAAAGACATTTGGGTATGTAATAAAGATTATTTATTCCGCAATGGTTGTATTTGTGTCGTTTCTGAGACTCTAACATGTGTGTGTGTGAGAGATATATACATTGTGGGGTCATAAGCAGATGAATTGTGTCTAGTGTGAGTAAAGCAGGCAAGGCAAGAAGTAAGTGGATCGTGACTACTCTAAATCCCTGACCCCGGATTTGGGGCTTTTACAAGTACCGTAGGCAAATTTGAAGGGAGTTTCGTCGGTGCTTGTTCTTGGACTAGTCATGTATGCCCACAACACATTGGGTAGCTCCTCGGGCCATTTGTTCTTGCTTTCTTGGAGTCTCTTCTCAATTCCCCTTAGCAAAATGCGGTTGGTGACTTCAACCTAACCATTTCCTCTAGGATAGGCAACATATAATTTCTTATGCTTTATTCCTCTTTCTTTCAAATAGTTTTCAAATTCGGATCCCACGAATTGTGGCCCATTGTCGGAGACCAGAACCATTTGCAATCTGAACCTCATCAAAATGGTATCCATAAACTTGATACAATCTTGCTGATTGATAATCCTCATTGCCTTAGCTTCAACCCATTTAGTCATGTAATCAATTGCCACTAGTAAGTATCTCAAGTCACCCTTATCCCGGGGAAAAGGACTCATGATGTCGATTCCCCATATTGCGAAGGGTATTGGAGACAGGACTGAAGAAGGCATGACCGGGCTCTGTCTTGGGAAATTGCTGAATAGCTGACAATTCTTGCATTTCTTCACATATTCAATGGCATCATTGTGGATAGTTGGCCAATAGTAACCTTGCCTTATTATTTTATGAGCCAGGGCTTTGGCTGCCATATGATCACCACATATTCCTTCATGGACTTCTTGCAGAAAGTAGGTAGCTTCAACCGGGCCTACGCACTTTAGGATAGGAGCAGAATAGGTCCGACGGTAGAGTAATCCTTCTTCCAAGAAGAACTTTGTTGCTTTGGATTTTAATCTCTGAGCTTGGTTCTTGTCCTGGGGTAATTCCCCTTTCTCTAAGTATAGAATGAGAGGAGTCGTCCAGTTTGGTTGGTCATCAATCTCCATGACTTCCTTTTGCTCTATTGTTGATTTTTCCAATTCTTAAAAGTAAACTGAGCTATCTAAGTCTGCCGAATTCTGGGCTAGCTTGGATAGGATGTCAGCTTCAGTGTTGTCTTCTCGGTTGACTTGGGTGATTTCATAACTCAGAATTAGAGCTAGATGACTTTGAACCAGGACTCGGTATCTAGTCAAGGTTGGGTCCTTTGCAATATACTCTCCTGTTATTTGTTTTACCACAATCTGAGAATCGCTGAGAATGACAAGCTTCTTCACCCTCAAAGTCCGGGCTAGACGGAGCCCAGCCATGAGAGCTTCATATTCTGCTTGGTTATTCGTTGCTGCAAACCGGAATCCAATGGCTTGTTTTATCTTGAATCCATCTGGGCTCTTCAGTATGAGTCCCGCTCCAGACCTTTCGCTAGTTGATAAGTCATCTACATGTAATATCCAAGTTTCAGGATCATAAGTGGACTCCTCTCCGGGTTCTGCCTCTACATGAGTGTTGACAGGCTCCGGAAAAGAGCATTCCACAATGAAGTCTGCGAGAGCTTGAGCCTTTATTGAGGTCCTTAGGATGAATGTCAAAGAAAATTGGCTAAGTTCAATAGCCCAATTGACTAAGCGTCCGGACACATCCAGCTTGTGTATGATTTTCCTCAAAGGCTGATCAGTTATGACCTTGATTTCTTGACCTTGGAAATAGTGCCTTAGTTTCCTTGAAGCAGTAACAAGAGAAAACGCGAATTTTTCCAAGTTAGGATAACGGGTTTCAGCGTCTTTGAGAACTTGGCTCAAATAATAGACCGGTTTCTGTTGCCCTTCATGTTCTCGAATCAAGGCTGCCCTAACAGCTAAGGGGCCTGCTGACAAGTAAAGACTTAGAGGCTCGCCCGGCTCGGGTTTAGACAGGACTGGGGGAGTAAAGAGATATTCCATGATTGAATCAAGAGCTTGCTCGCACTTCGGACTCCATGTTATTTCTTTCCTTTTCTATGCTCCTTTAAGTAACTCAAAGAAAGGCAAACAACGTTTAGTGAGTTTAGAGATGAACCTTCTCTAGGCGGCCAAATATCCCACTAATTTCTGAATGTCTTTCTGAGTCCGGGGCGCCTGCATATCCATGATGGCTTTGATCTTTTCCGGGTTGGCTTCAATTCATCTTTGACTGATCATGAATCCCAAGAATTTCCCTAATCCAACTCCGAAAGTGCATTTATTCGGGTTGAGCTTCATCTCATGCTTTATTAGATTCTCAAAACATTCTTTCAAATCGGCAATATAATCCGGGACTATTTTTGATTTATCAATCATGTCGTCGACATAGGACTCGAAGTTTCTTCCCAGCTGTCCTTGAAAAATTTCAACCATGGCTCTTTGATAGGTGGATCCAGCATTCCTTAACTCGAAATGCATGAGCTTGTAGGCATAGACAGCTCGGTGAGTTATGAAGGCATTTTTGGCTATGTCAGCCGGGTTCATTTTTATTTGATTATAGCCTGAGAAAGTGTCCACGAAACTAAGCATGAC
Organism: Heracleum sosnowskyi; assembly: GCA_030848705.1. Taxonomy (NCBI): domain Eukaryota; kingdom Viridiplantae; phylum Streptophyta; class Magnoliopsida; order Apiales; family Apiaceae; genus Heracleum; species Heracleum sosnowskyi. Next base: position 95,087,636 of record CM061241.1, read on the forward strand.
ATGTCCAGCGGTAGAATCGAAGAGTTGGTCTATGGTGGGTAAGGGGTAAGGGTATTTGGGAGAAGCAGCATTCAAGTCGGTGTAATCAACACACATTCACCACTTGTCTTTGGATTTTTTTGACTAAGACAACATTGGCCAGCCAATCCGGGTATTTGATCTCATAGATTATATCGGCTTTGAGTAACTTTTCAACTTCTTCATCAATAGTTTTCTGTCTTCTGGTGCAAAGTTCCTACTGGCCATTTCATAATCTCATCAGACTTCTCCAATTCCAGAGGGTGTGGGAAATTTAAACTTCATGTGTGGGGTTGAGGTTATAGCTTGAAGCTTAGTCAGGGCTGGTCTTCCTAAAATTACATTGTAAGAGGAAGGGGTGTTGATGACATAGAATTTGACAATGTTGGTTACCTGCTTTGGATAGGTCCCAAACAGGACTTGTAGATACAGGGTTCCTTGGATAGGGACTAAGTTGTTCCCAAATCCGTATAGGGGATCTTCTCTGCAATCTTTCATCTTCACACTTCCTAATTGCATTCGATCCACGATATGTTTGAACAGGATATTGACAGAAGAGCCATTGTCAATCAGGACTCTTTTAACTTCATTATCAGCTACGTCTAGACTAACCACTCGGGCTTCATTATGATTTGGAGCAATCGATGTTTAAGTGTAACTTTTAATTTGGTGTTAAAATGATTATAGACCTTTTTAATTAGGTGCTCAAACTGTCGTGGACCTTCTTGAATGGGACCTGGAACTCATGTGGACTCCATAACCACGTGCAAGCTAATCACTTACGAACTAATTACTGAGATTTGATTGAGGTCTGATTGCCATAGGTGTAGATGTGACTTATGATCTGCATAAAAAATTGGTTGTTTGCGAGCCCATCCGCCTAAGAAGAGACCTCCACAGGATGATTATATATTACAATATCTATATAATAAATCCTCAAATCTTCATACTTAATTACACATTCTTCCATCCTGTATATATTACAAACAACTATACAACCATGCCCACACGTGAATAATCCAACTTTCTATTCTCACACTTGAATTACTTCCCTCACGTGTGCTTCCATATTTCATGCATAAAGATACACTCTGTCTGATACATAATATTAAACAATTGTTAACACAACTGGATTATTTGTACTGTAAAAAAGTAGGTTTGAACTAGGTAACAATTGAGTTTCAAATTTTCAAATTTCATATCTCTATCTCTCATCTCTTTGGTTTTTTCAACATCTCGAACTATGAAGGAGGTGAATATTTGGCATGATTATTACATTAATTTGTTTAACTTTTTATTTTCGATGTTCTTTGTTCTCACCATTTAACTTAATTTTTTTTCAGGTTGGATATAGTCATCTAAAACTTGATAATCTGTTTTCAGTACGTGATGAAGTGGATAAATCAGCACACAAATCAAGTGGAAACAGGAAAACTGGAACGAAGAATTGTAACAGCAACAAAGAGAATTATGTTACTGCCCAAAGAGCTTCGACTGTGTCTTCCTTTAATAAATGTAAGTTTTGTATGTGTCTTCCTTTAATGATTGTGAGGTTAATTTGGTTGATTGGTTTTTTGAAGAATTTATTGCAGGTGATGTCTGTCAATTAATGGAAGATCACCCTTTTCTGATATTTCTAATCGAAGAACATTCCCAATCTCTGTAAACATTGAAGTCAAGAGAACGAGTAATTTAATGAATGAAGGTAATGTACATATACTTTTCATTCAGACCTATACTTTTCATTCAATTAATTTGTTATTTGGTCAATCTTACACTGCAGAGTTAACTCTTTCTGTGAATTGTACTCCATGTTTTGTGAATTGTACTCAAACAGGTGTGAAATGTAGTAGCAGTCATGTTCAAACAGGTAAGACAATTGGTAAGAATAGATAATTGTTTAGGGTTTCCAGTGTTTCATTCTTGCTTAAAATTGATCTCTCATTACATGTCTAACAATGCAGGTAACATTGTTAATACAAATTCATATGTCTCTGTTGCTATGGACCACTTGAATAGGACTTTTCCCACTTATAACATGATCAATACAAGTACACCCCAACTAACATAACAACAAGCACCGAAAAAATGAGGAAAATTAGTAGCAGTAGGAAATGTAAAGCAACATCCAAATTGTTTACTTTCAATTAAATGTTTTAATATGTTACCTTACTTATATAATTTTTTTACTAGAACCTGGGTCGACAAAGTCTATTGTACATACCAATGCATGCAAAAGTAATCATCACCATAAGTTGGCTTCGGTTTCATGTTCCCTTAACTTCAAAAATTCTTCCACTGACAAAGATTATGATAGTTCAGGTTGCTTTTTTTCAATACAATAGACTTTGGAAGTGATAAAGGTCTTAATTTGTTTATTTGGTTTATTTTCTAACTACTAAGTATATATTTATGTAGAATCATCGACAATATCTTAATTGTAAGCTGATGAAGGAGAACTGTTTTGGGATGATGGTAATATATTCAAACAAAACCAAATTAAAGTTAATAAGCTATGACAGTCTAACTTTACTCAATTCATTTTTTAATTTGTTCAGAATATGACTTCCCTTGCAATGAAGAAATAATGGATGATACTGAAATCTTTGTTAATGCAGGTTCAACTATAAAATTCTGAATAATCCTTAGTTATTACAATTTTTTGTTTTTTCTGATCTTTGTTAGGTCCTCCTACTGAATGTTGTAATAAATTTCATGCCATTCTGTGGAAGGAGGAGAGAGAAAATAAAAATGTTAAGCGTGGTGTACCAAAGTTCAGTTTATGCGGCGGTCAAGGGCAAATCAAGCTACCATGTACTCCACCAAACAAAGAAGATGATCCAAAGTTCTATCAGCTTTACATTTATGACACGGAGCATGAAGTGGAGCACATGATGAGATGGGTTAAAGTTGATGATGGAGAACCTATTGACACTGAAATTGTAGAAGGCTTGGTGAAAATGTTGGATGAGACTAACCAGTTGGTAAAAAAAATTGTTATGCCCGTGACCGTTTTAAAGAACAACCTGTAAGAGATCTGAGGATCAAACTAAAAGTTTTTCGTTCGGAAAGTGGTCGTGAGAATATCATAGGTCCCTCAGATGAGGTAGCTACTGTAATGGTTGGTGATATAGACACAACTGTTGGTGAAAGGGATATTATCATCGAAAAAACCAACAAAGATCTTGAACGTATATCCAGTGTTCATCCGTCTCTTATGGCACTAAAATACCCTTTGTTGTTTCCTCTTGGTGAAGATGGGTACCATGATGAAATTCCTTATGTAGATTCTGAAACACAGACTAAAAAGAAGCGCAAAAGAATTATAATGAAGGAATACTACTCATACAGGTTCAGAAGAATGAAGGTAACCTAGAGTTTGTTCCATAATGGTTAATATTAAACATTTCAAATTTTTTTAATATGTTTCTTACTGTTAATCATAATGGTGTAGTTCTTATGTGGTCCATAATTTTATTACAATGTGTCTTCATGTTCGCCTTGGAGGAAGATTGTACCAACAGTATGTAGTTGATGCCTTTTCATGTGTTGAGCAAGCACCTTTGTGGTGGCTGTGTACTCATCAGACAAATCTATGAAGCGATTTGTATAGCACAGTTGCTAAGAAATTTGTGAATGGGGAGAAAGACACTTCTAATATTGGCAAAGGTTTAATATTACCTGCAAATTTTCTTGGCTCTCAACGCTATAGCAACAAAAGTTTCAGGATGCCCTTGCAGTTTGTCGAGCTATTGGACATCCCGATATCTTCCTAACAATGACATGCACCCTTCTTTTGGATGAAATTCTCCAAATGATGAAAGAGCTTCCTAGCTGTAGTTCTCAAAACTCTCCTGATATAGTATCACGTGTGTTCCATTTGAAGTTGGAACAATTATTAGATGACATAAATAAGAAAAAATATTTTGGAACTTGCATCGGAGGTACTTACAATGAACTGTAATTTTAACAATAATGGCAATGCAAGATCAAAGCATATTTTCTATTTTTTTAATAATATTTTCTTTTTTTGCAGTGATGTATGTTGTTGAATTTCAGAAGCGAGGTCTCCCACACGTTTAGATGTTAATATGGCTCAGTCCTGAATCCAAAAAAAACCTCCAAGGAAATATTGACAAATATATATCTGCTGAGCTTCCTGACCCAGACACTGATCCTCTTGGCTACGTTGATGTTAAATCGTTGATGATGCACGGTCCTTGCGGTTTGCAAAATACAAAATCTCCATGCATAGACAAATTTAAATGCACTAAGCATTTCCCAAAGAAGTAAGACATTACTTACTGAGCTGTAACTTAATCTTTTTAAATTTAAATATATACAACCCTAAAATATATACCTTCTTTCATAGGTATTGCGCAGAAACATATTTTGATCAATCTGGTTTTCCCATTTATAAACGTCATAATACTGGGATAATTGTTTCTAAAGGGAAATGTGAACTTGACAATCAGTGGGTCGTCCCATATAATCGTGATTTGTTAGTTAAATATCAGTGTCATATGAATGTCGAGATTTGTTGTCATAAACGTAGTTTGTAATACTTATTCAAGTATTGTCTAAAAGGTCATGATCGGGCGACAATAGAAATCAGAACGAAGAAGAAAAAGAATGAACGGGAAGATGACTCTGATGTTGATGAGATTAATGCATATTTCGATGGGAGGTACATCTGTGCTTCTGTAGCTGGTTATCGTATTTTCATTTTTCCTATTCATCATCGTTCTATTTCTGTTCTTCGTTTATCATATCATCTCCCAGGAGAAAAAAGTTGCACCTTTACAGACAAGGAACCACTTGAAAAAGTGGTTAGGCTGGAGAAGTACAAACTTAGTGAGTTGGAAAGTTTTTTCCTTCTAAATCGCAGTGATCCTAATGCAAGACAATACACCTATGATCAAATTCCAGAGCATTATGTTTGGAATGAAACTGATAGGATTTGGACAGGTAGGAAAAAAGGTAAACAAATTGGGAGGCTTCTGTACACATATCATAGTGCCGGAGAACTTTGGTACCTTCGTTTTCCACTTTCTAATGTTCGAGGTCCTATTCATTTGATTCTCTAAAAACAATAAATGGTGTACGCTACAAATCATTCAAAGATGCCTGCAAGAGCTATGGATTGCTCGATGATGATAATGAATGGCATTCAGTTATTGAAGACTGTGCTCGAAGTGGTTTCCCTACTCAAATACGCCACCTTTTCGTCCATATAATTGTCAATTGTCAAGTATCTGACTTAAAATTTCTATGGCAAAAACATTGGAAACACATGATTGATGACGTTTTGTTACAGAGGAGGAACACGTCTGGAGAGCAACACACAATGTTTTTGGACAAGCAACTTCAATATTTTACACTTGCAGGTCTGTGTTTTCACATACATTGAATTAGAACAATCGTAACAGTAAACTAATTTTGTTTATTAGTTAATCTTTTTATTTTTTCTTGCAATTTATGTTGTAGAGATTGATAAAATATTCAAGTCTGTTGGTAGATCATTGTACCAGTTCAAACAATTGCCTCAACCTCCACCAAGCTATCTTCAAACTAGTTTGAACAATTTGGTCGTTTACGAAACAAGTTACAACTTGGACGAAATGGAAGCGGAGTTTCAAAAGCTCTTCTCACATTGTAATGAAGAATAATTACAAGTGTACAATGATGTCTTACAATCAGTTCAGAGCAATTCTGGAGGTGTTTTTTTTGTGTATGGGAGCGGCGGATGTGGCAAGACACTTGTGTGGAAAATATTAATTTACAAATTAAGATCACTTGGTTTAATTGTCTTACATGTGGCCTCATCTGGCATTGCTGCTACACTAATGCCTGGTGGACGGACAGCTCATTCAAGATTCAAAATACCAATTGTGCTCGATGATTGTTCTTCGTGTTCAATTCGTCATGATTCCGATATAGCTAAACTTATCAAACGTACCAGTTTTATCATATGGGATGAAGCTCTAATGCCGCACCGGTACACATTTGAATGTCTTGATCGTTCTTTACGGGATATCATGAGATCGGTTGATCGGAACCGATATAATATGCCATTCGGAGGCATTACGGTGGTGCTTGGAGGGGATTTCCATCAGATCCTTCCTGTTATAAATTGTGGATCTAGGCGTGATGTTGTTTATGCATCTATAACCTTTATTAATAAGCGAAACCCCTTTTTAATGGTACCTAATTTGGTTCCACCTTTTTTTTTGGTTCCACCCCTCAAGTCCTATCTCATATAGAATTTAAAATTATTTTTTAATATAAAATATATTAGGAGTCCTTCGGTACTTCAAATAGAATTCAGGTTACTTTAGTAATCTATAACCTTTATTAATAAGTGAAACCCCTTTTTAATTGTACCAAATTTGGTTCCACCTTTTTTTTGGTTCCACCCCTCAAGTCCTATCTCATATAGAATTTAATATTATTTTTTAATATAAAATATATTAGGAGTTCTTCGGTACTTCAAATAGAATTCAGGGTACTTTAGTAATCCCCTAAACTTCTATCTGTTCGCACAAAATCACGCAAGCGTACGCGGTCAACAAGTAATATACGAAAGTAGAGTTCGTTCCCACAGAGACTGCTTTGGTTATTATAGTTATGCACATATGCAACAATGTATGGCTACTGTTCAATGCTAAGACAAGTATCAAGTTTGTGTTTTGATTAACTAAATTAACTATTCAACTTAACAAGAATTTAATTAACTAAAGAGATTGATGTTTAATTACTTATGAGAATAAACATGGGATCCTAACTTCATTAAATACTTCATCTAGAGTCTTTTGTCTTTAATCAATGCATGTGACGGTTGTGATAACTAATCGGATAACACGAATTCAGTACACGCTACCTTTCAGTATACGTATACCAAACCACTCAAACATCCACAAAAGAGATAGAAGTTGAGTAGACACCAATTATGCTTAGACCCTATATGTCTATAAGATTTGAAAACATAACGGTTTAACGAGCAAGTTATCCATTAAGATTACATAGGGCAGGTAAGATGGTTAAAATCACCTACGAATCATGCATGACAATCATACATAAACCTATGCTCGCATGGCAAGTTCTAAACCTCTATATCCACTTTCGCAATCAAAAGAGATTAACAATACAACTTTAGATGTTAGCTACGCATCCAAGAAGAATAAGAACAACCAAACTAGGATATCAATTAGCCATCACACACATATCTTTAAAACAATTAACTACTAAAATCCATAAATAAATCCGTTGGAATCCCACAATGACGATTAGTTCATAATCGAACCGTTCATCATCGTGGGTTCTGATGAAAACATGATAATAATAAGTCTAGAATACTGAATAAAAGTGCTAGGGTTTATGAAAGAACAAACGAGAATCCAAAGTATCGCCTAATTAGAATAATACAAAGAAAATTTGAAAAGTAGATCTTCGTAATCAGCCGTCTTCTTGTTCTCCTCACCGGTGGATGGATATGTATGTATGTATATCAATATATGTCTCAGAAATCGTCCACCAAGTTCTTAAATAGGCTGCAGGGTTGACTGGTCTTCAGCAAGTTTCCTTTTCCGAATCAGAATTGCCTTATTCAGCATTTGAGGAGCGCGGGCGCGCTATAGAGGGCGCGGGCGCGCTATAGAGGGCGCGGGCGCGCCTGGTTTCTGCCAGGAAACTCCACTTTGCTTTTCTTTGACTTTTCCTTGCGCTCTCTCACTCCGCAACCACTTGGCCTTCACAGAAAATGCTCAAAACACCACTGCAAACCACAAGAACTCCACTACTCTGCTAACAAATCAACTCTGCAAATACTAACACAAAATACATCACAAACACCACACACTTGAGAACAAACGACCAATTTAAGCCAATTTAGGACGATCCAAGTGGATATGAAATCCACTTATCACACCCCCAAACTTATACCGATGCTTGTCCTCAAGCATAAACAGACTCTACTAACTATAATGCAATGCATGAATGCAACTAATATGATAATGCAAGTGATCCCCTCAAACTAACCAAAACCAATCAACAAGCAAACATCTCAAGGAATGCAATCTTTCAAACAGAGTTCGACCAAACTCCCGTATACTAACCATACAAACACAGAAACGTGCGTGTGTGCAATGCTCATCAATATACTCCCAAACTAAATCAAGACCATATCCTATTCTTCACCAAAACAACCATAAGCTTATAAACAAAATGAACTCTAGACACAAGAAACCACTTAAAGACACCTCAAAATCCGCTTGAGCTAGACAGGAATTCATGCTTTATTACAACACACATGCTTATTTGATCGTGCAATGGTTGAGACCCCAAAAGGCTTATACAATAATACCCATGTAGCGAGCGTTAGGTTAGCGGATCCCAGACCGGAAAAGTCTTAGGTCACTAGGCACAAAGTCCCCTAGAACTTAATTGCTCGAGTATTAAAGAGCTCAACCTGATCAACTCTGCATAAAACAAATAAAACAACTTTTTTTTTCTCTTTTTTTTTTTTAAATTTCGGAATGAGTGCGCTTTTCTTTTTCTCATCCCACCCTAGACTACTCATCTTTTCAATGAGCCGGCTACTAGCCATTTGACACCTAGCCTTATTGACAACTAGCATGAAATCCCTATTTTCCCCCAAACTTTGACTTAAGTGCTTCTTTGAATTTCAAGAGAATAGAATACATTCTAAATATAAGCAAGCGGTTAAATTCTAACATCCAAACAAGTATGGTCTGATCAAATCCAAAAGCAACCAATGAGACTTATGAAATTATTTTGTTTCTGGCATGCAAGTCAATTCATAGGAACTTAATCAACCCTCTATTCATCATAACCACACTCCCATCAACATCGACTCACCAACAGAAACAGTCAAGTCCTACGGGATCATGAAATATGTTATGCAAATGCAACTAAATGAAGTCACATAATAAATATAAACACTAATGCAAACAAAATGCTCTATATGACATAAACATGCAAAAATATGAATGAACTAACTACATATGCAATATGAAACCTATATGACATACACACTAACCTTCCCTAATTACCACCCCCAAATTTACAATATTCAATGTCCTCATTGAAGGTAATAAAAAGGAATGATGTAGAGAATACCTAATCATCAGCAGGACCACCCTCCTCGGGTGGTGTATCCGGTGGTGGATAAACAGAATCCACTCCAAAAGTAGGCCAAGAAATATCAACTTCAGTAGCTCTGAAAGTATTACTCAAAGCCTGAGTCAAATCTTGAGCAAAGCGGCTATGACTATCATGAATCGCATCAATGCGCCACGTCAACCGCCTATACTGCACATCCCCTAAACCAGACCTATCCACCTCACGCTGAATCCGAGATGGACGTCCCCTCCTAGCTGCAGGCTCACGAGGTGGAGCCTCTGCTTCCTCAGCATCCTCAAGATGAGTATAGCCCAAACCATAGTAATACGGGGCACCACCATCCCAATCCTCCATCCTATCAATCGTCGAATGATCGATAGGAGCACTCGGTAACTGAACTTGCTCCTCCTCAGACCAACGAACACCAACAGCAGTACACAACTTGGTAAAAATGGAGGCATGAGGAATCGCCCCCGTTGTACCACCCTTCAAAAACTTCACAATATTCTTATGAAGGAGTTCCCCAAGGTCAATGTACTCCTCATTCAGAATACCTCACAGAACAATGGCCCTATCCACCGTAACCTCATGTTGATGCGAAGAAGGCAAAATATTAGCAAAAATAAACAAATTCCAAGCCCTCACATACCTGTTCATAGCAGAAGCCGGAAAAGTAATCGGCTCAGTGGTACTAGCCTTGTACTTCCAAGTAGTGCCCGGAACAAAAATCTCCCCAAGAATGTACTCGAGATCAAGATCTTCCCGAGTCTTCAAAGACCAGTCTTCCTCACCCCTCTTCCTCCTAGGCAAATTCAAAACCCGATGAATTGCCTTCGCCGTATAATCCACAGTAATTCCCCGAACCACACTATAACCGTTCTTGTCGGCTTTAGCATTAGCATAAAACTCCCGCACAATAGACAACGGGACCGGCTCCGGTGCTCCACAAAAGGACTCCCAACCCCTCTTCGTAATTATGTTAAAAAAGTGCCCATCAGTCTGTCGAGGCAAAAAATCCCCTTTCTTTAGCCACAGCCTTTGACAACAAACGAGTAAATTCAGCCTGAGCCTCTGGAGATGTGAATTTTTCGCCCCCAATACCAATACTCGACTCCTCCTCAGAAGAAGAACGACGAGTGCTACTACTTCCCGCAAAACGACCTCTCTTTGGTGGAGCCATTGAATTGAAAAGAGATGTGTATAGATATGTGTATGTATAGGTTTGAGAGAGAGTGAGAAAGAGGAGTTTAGGGGCTAGGGTTTTGATATAGGGGTTGGGAAGGGTAGGGAACTGTTTAAATAGGGGAAAAGCTAATAAAATCTAAATTAGGGAATGTTTTTTCTTTTTCTCCCGTTTTATTTTTTTCCTGGACAGGGATTGGGCGCGGGCGCGCGTGGCTAGGGCGCGGGCGCGCGGTCCTTCTGCCAGATTTTCTGATTTTTTGATTTTTTTTTTATTTTTTTTTATTTTATTTTTTAAATGAAAAATACTTACAACATAGCATGGGTTGCCTCCCACGAAGCGCTCGTTTTACGTCAATAGCTTGACGTGATTCCTGACTCCTTAAACAGCTGAAACAAGAATCACGGTTTTCGCCTCGCGATTCACCCGTTCACCAAAATACGGTTTCAACCTCTGACCATTGACCTTAAATGCTTCATCCGGTGACTTATCGAAAACTTCCACTGCACCATGTGGAAACACTGTTTTGACCGTGAACGGACCCCACCACCTTGATTTCAGTTTTCCTGGAAAAAGCTTGAGACGAGAGTTGAAAAGCAAAACAAGTTGGCCAAGCACAAATGACTTGTGCACCAACTTCTTATCATGCCATCTCTTTACCTTCTCCTTGTACAACTTGTGATTTTCATAAGCTTGTAGCCGAAACTCATCCAACTCATTAATCTGAAGCATTCTTCTTTCACCAGCAGCTGACAAATCAAAATTCAACTTCTTCAACGCCCAATATGCCTTGTGCTCTAGCTCGGCAGGCAAATGACAAGCCTTACCATACACCAGCTGAAATGGTGACGTACCCAATGGAGTCTTGTAAGCTGTCTTGTAAGCCCAAACAGCTTCATCAAGCTTCAACGACCATTCCTTCCTTGAAGGATTTACAACTTTTTCAAGAATACGCTTGATCTCCCTATTAGAAACTTCAGCTTGGCCATTTGTCTGAGGGTGATAGGCAGTAGCAACACGATGATTGATATTATACCTGGCCATCAAGGCTGTGAACTTGTGATTACAAAAATGCGTACCCTCATCACTGATGATTACCCTTGGAGTTCCGAAACGCGTGAAGATTTGCTTATGCAGAAAACTCAACACCACTTTAGCATCATTGGTCGGTAAAGCCTTTACCTCAACCCATTTAGACACATAATCCACAGCTAACAGTATGTACTGATTATTGCAGGATGAAACAAACGGTCCCATGAAATCTATTCCCCACACATCGAAAATCTCCACTTCAAACAGCATATTAAGAGGCATCTCATTCCTCCTAGAGATATTACCAACCCTTTGGCATCGATCACACCTCAACACAAACTGATGAGCGTCTTTAAACAGAGTTGGCCAGTAGAAACCTGCCTGAAGTACTCGAGTAGTTGTCTTCTCTCCACCATAATGACCTCCATAAGTGGTGGAATGGTAATCTCGCAAAACACCCTCGGTTTCATTATAAGGAATGCATCTTCTTATCATCTGATCAGCTCCTTGCCTGAATAAGAATGGCTCGTCCCAACGATACCACTTCACATCATGTAGAAACTTCTTCCTTTGAGCATAAGAGAATTCAGCAGGGATGACATTACTAACAAGATAGTTCACAATATCTGCAAACCATGGTTCTTCATCTTGCACCCCAAAAAGTTGCTCATCAGGAAAAAATTCATTGATAAGAGTCTTATCACCTGCATTCTTACCGAGGTCTTCCAATCGTGACAAATGGTCAGCCACCTGGTTTTCTGTACCCTTTCTGTCTTTAATCTCCAAATCAAACTCTTAGAGCAAAAGAACCCAACGAATCAACCGCGGCTTTGAATCCTTCTTAGAAATCAGATAACGAATTGCTGCATGATCAGTATAGACTACTACCTTAGTTCCAAGCAAATATGACCTGAATTTCTCGAAACTATAGACAATGGCTAAAAGTTCCTTTTCTGTAGTAGTGTAGTTCAGCTGAGCATCGTTGAGAGTTTTGCTAGCATAGTAAATCACATGAAACATCTTGTTCTTCCTTTGCCCAAGAACAGCTCCCACGGCATAGTCACTAGCATCACACATCAACTCAAACGGTTCATCCCAGTCAGGTGCAGTGATAATAGGTTTAGTAGTCAACTTCTTCTTCAAGAGCTCGAAAGCAGCTAAGCAATTTTCATCAAACTTGAAAGGAACATCCTTTTCCAACAAACTACATAAAGGTTTAGAGATTTTGGAGAAGTCTTGAATGAATCGCCGATAGAAACCCGCATGACCAAGAAAACTGCGAATTCCCTTAACTGAAATTGGTGGAGGAAGATTTTCAATTGTCTCCACTTTGGCCTTATCCACTTCAAGCCCCTTGCTAGAAACCTTATGCCCAAGAATGATTCCTTCTTGCACCATGAAGTGACATTTCTCCCAGTTGAGCACCAAATTGGTCTCAACACACCTTTTTAGCACCATGCCAAGATTCTGTAGGCACTGGTCATAAGAAGTTCCAAAAACTGAGAAGTCATCCATGAACACCTCCACATTAATGCCAATCATATCTGAGAAAATGGCCATCATACACCTCTGAAAAGTTGTTGGTGCACCACAGAGTCCGAAAGAAACGCGACGGAACGCAAAAGTGCCAAAAGGACATGTGAATGTGGTCTTCTCCTGATCCTCTGGAGCAATACAAATCTGATTGTAACCTGAATAACCATCCATAAGGCAATAGAACTCATGACCAGCCAACCTATCCAGCATCTGATCAATGAACGGAAGAGGGAAGTGATCTTTTCTGGTGGCTTTATTCAGCTTTCGGTAGTCCATGCAAATCCTCCACCCTGTAACTGTACGAGTAGGGATGAGCTCATTCTTCTCATTAGCAACCACTGTCATGCCTCCTTTCTTAGGCACACATTGCACTGGAGTCACCCAAGAACTGTCTGAAATAGGATAGATAATTCCTGCGTCCAACCACTTCAGAATTTCTTTCTTCACCACCTCTTTCATGATAGGATTGAGCCTTCTTTGAGGGTCCACAGTTGGTTTACTTCCTGGTTCAAGCGGAATCTTATGCATGCAATACGAAGGGCTGATTCCCTTGATATCCGCTATGGTCCAACCAATGGCTGACTTGAACTCTCTCAGAATTCTCAAAAGTTTTTCTTCTTCACTACCTGACAAGTTAGATGCAATAATCACAGGTAAAGTAGATGTATCACCTAAGAAAGCATACCTCAAATGCTCTGGTAGTGGTTTAAGTTCAAGAATAGGAGCTTCTTCAATCGATGGCTTGAGACGCTCCTGAGATTTTTTTAGCTCAGCTATGCCAAGAGAATCAAATGGCATATCAATCTTTCTTTTCCACGGAGAAGCATTCAAATACTGCAGTTGCTCTTCTCTTTCTTTGTCTTCAGTATCAGAATCCCCTATCAGTACCTTCTCCAAGATATCTGACCTAAGCAATTGCTCGATCTCCGTGTAGACTGCAGACTCCACCAAGTCCACTGAAAAACACTCTTCATCCTCTGTAGGAAACTTCATTGCTTTGAACACGCTGAAGGTAACATTCTGGTCATGCACCCTCATTGTAAGTTCTCTTTTCTTCACATCGATCAACGTACGACATGTAGCCAAGAACGGTCTTCCCAAGATAATAGGAATCTTTTTGTCTTCCTCAAAGTCCAGAATAACAAAATCAGCAGGAAAGATAAGCTTATCCACTCTAACCAAAACATCCTCCACTATGCCCCGTGGATATGTGATCGACCGATCAGCCAGCTGTAAGGACATGTTTGTAGGTTTAGGCTCAGGCAGCCCAAGTTGCATGAAGACTGACAACGGCATTAGATTAATACTAGCTCCCAAGTCACACAAGCACTTGTTGAAAGATAGATTGCCGATAGTGCACGGTATGGTGATACTCCCTGTATCTTTGAGTTTAGGAGGTAACTTCTGCTGAAGAATAGCACTACATTCTTCTGTAAGAGCAACGGTTTCCAACTGCTCGAGTTTCAACTTCCGAGATAGCATACCCTTCATGAACTTTGCATAGCTCGGCATTTGTTCTAAAGCTTCCGCAAAAGGTATGTTGATATGCAACTTCTTGAAAACCTCCAGAAACTTAGCAAACTGTTTGTCCAACTTCTTCTTTTGAAGACGTTTAGGGAATGGCGGAGGAGGATAGACCTCCTTGATCTCTGTATTCTGCTTCAGAACAGATTTCTCAGTCGAATTGTCACGCTTTTCCGCTTCGTTTCCCCCCAAACTTGATTTTTCCACTTTTTCTTCACTTTCTGGCAGAACCTCAGGCGCGGGCGCGCTCCCTAGGGCGCGGGCGCGCTCCCTAGGGTGCGGGCGCGCTCACCTTCTGTTGGAAATCCAGAAAATTTTCCGTTTTGCCCTTTTTCTGAGTTCTGGTCACCCGTAACCTTTCCAGATCACAAGGTAACTGCTTTAACATGTTCTTTGACTTCTCTTTTGCCAGGATTAGCTTCCGTATCACTAGGGAGAGTTCCATGTGGTCTATTCAACAAGGCGTTGTCAATCTGACCTATTTGATTCTCCAGAGTCTTGATTGAAACAGCTTGGCTCTTGCACATTAACCTCAATTCCTCTAATTCAGACTTTTCATTAGTCGGCTGACCAACATTGCCTTGAGGCGGTTGTTGAAAACCTGGTGGTTGATACGGTTGCCTTGGAGCATACTGTTGCTGAAAACCAGAAGAGTTAAATGGTTTAGCTCCAAATTGTTGACCTTGATACTGCTGATATGGCTGTTGTGGTTGTTGTTGCTGACCACCTTGATTGTTACTCCAACTGAAATTCGGATGGTTCCTGTTATTCAGATGATAGGCATTAGGCACTGGATGTTGTGATCTCTGTAAATTGCTCACGAACTGCGCCGATTCACTAGATATGGCACACTGATTCGTATCATGTGCACCTGCACATAGCTCACACACACTAGCCACCTGCTGAACTCCATAGTTGGACAGAGAATCCACCTTCATAGACAAAGCCTTTAGCTGAGCTGCAATAGCAGTAGCTGCATCCACTTCCAGAATTCCTGCTACCTTGCCTTGTGATAACCTCTGAGTTGGATTCTGGTATTCATTAGCAGCCATCATCTCAATAAGTTCATAAGCTTCATCGTAGCTTTTAGCCCAAAGAGCTCCACCTGATGCCGCATCAAGCATTGGTCGAGATTGACCTCCCAGACCATTATAAAAACAGTTGATTACCATCCAGTCAGGCATTCCATGATGAGGACACTTCCTAAGCATCTCCTTGTAGCGCTCCCAAGCTTCACATAAAGTTTCTCCAGAATGTTGTGCAAACTGAGTAAGAGCATTCCTGATTGCAGCTGTTTTGGCCATAGGAAAGAATTTGGTGAGAAACTTCTGCGCAAGATCCTCCCATATAGTAATAGAACCTGCTGGTAGAGAGTGCAACCAGCCCTTAGCCTTATCCCTCAGAGAGAATGGGAAAAGTCTCAGCTTCACAGCATCTTCCGACACTCCGTTGAACTTGAAAGTGTCGCAAATCTCAATGAAATCCCTAATATGCATATTAGGGTCTTCCGTTGGAGCACCCCCAAACTAAACTGAGTTCTGCACCATCTGAATCGTGTCAGGCTTGATTTCCAAAGTATTAGCTGCAATAGCCGGCCTGACAATGCTACATTGAATGTCATTGATCTTCGGCTGAGAATAGTCCTTCAAAGCCTTAGTTTCTGTTGCTGCTGGTTCTCCCATAACTAGACTTAATTCAAGTTCTTTCCGAGATTGAGAACGTGTTCGCATACACGCTTACTAGAGTACCTGAAACTCACCAAACAAAGTAAAATTGCTGAGTATAATCCGAGTCAATGAACGTTAACGACCACTGATGACAAGCACATAAACTATATATATAACACCGAGTCCCCGGCAGCGGCGCCAAAAACTTGTTCGCACAAAATCACGCAAGCGTACGCGGTCAACAAGTAATATATGAAAGTAGAGTTCGTTCCCACAGAGACTGCTTTGGTTATTATAGTTATGCACCTATGCAACAATGTATGGCTATTGTTCAATGCTAAGACAAGTATCAAGTTTATGTTTTGATTAACTAAATTAACTATTCAACTTAACAAGAATTTAATTAACTAAAGAGATTGCTGTTTAATTACTTATGAGAATAAACATGGGATCCTAACTTTATTAAATACTTCATCTAGAGTCTTTTGTCTTTAATGAATGCATGTGACAGTTGTGATAACTAATCGGATAACACGAAATCAGTACACGCTACCTTTCAGTATATGTATACCAAACCACTCAAACATCCACAAAAGAGATAGAAGTTGAGTAGACACCAATTATGCTTAGACCCTATATGTCTATAAGATTTGAAAACATAACGGTTTAACGAGCAAGTTATCCATTAAGATTACATAGGGCAGGTAAGATGGTTAAAATCACCTACGAATCATGCATGACAAACATACATAAACCTATGCTAGCATGGCAAGTTCTAAACTTCTATATCCACTTTCGCAATCAATAGAGATTAACAATACAACTTTAGATGTTAGCTACGCATCCAAGAAGAATAAGCACAACCAAACTAGGATATCAATTAGCCATCACACACATATCTTTAAAATAATTAACTACTAAAATCCATAAATAAATCCGTTGGAATCCCACAACGACGATTAGTTCATAATCGAACCGTTCATCATCGTGGGTTCTGATGAAAACATGATAATAATAAGTCTAGAATACTGAATAAAAGTGCTAGGGTTTATGAAAGAACAAACGAGAATCCAAAGTATCGCCTAATTAGAACAATACAAAGAAAAGTTGAAAAGTAGATCTTCGTAATCAGTCGTCTTCTTGTTCTCCTCACCGGTGGATGGATATGTATGTATGTATGTATATCAATATATGTCTCAGAAATCGTCCACCAAGTGCTTAAATAGGCTGCAGGGTTGACTGGTCTTCAGCAAGTTTCCTTTTCAGAATCAGAATTGCCTTATTCAGCATTTGAGGAGCGCGGGCGCGCTATAGAGGGCGCGGGCGCGCCTGGTTTCTGCCAGGAAACTTCACTTTGCTTTTCTTTGACTTTTCCTTGCGCTCTCTCGCTCCGCAACCACTTGGCCTTCACAGAAAATGCTCAAAACACCACTGCAAACCACAAGAACTCCACTACTCTGCTAACAAATCAACTCTGCAAATACTAACACAAAATACATCACAAACACCACACACTTGAGAACAAACGACCAATTTAAGCCAATTTAGGACGATCCAAGTGGATATGAAATCCACTTATCACTATCTCACATAAAATTTAATATTTTAATCAAAAACATATTATTATTAATATTATAATACAAAATAATATAAATTTTAATATCAATCAATTCAATAAATTTAAAAAATATGCGATTAATTTAATAAATTATCTCGGCCCGTGTTTCGCACGGGTTATCATCTAGTGTATTACTAATTCAACATTGTGGCTTAACTCACAAATTTTGGTTCTGTTTCGTAACATGAGGCTTAATCAAGGACAGAATGATGAACAAGTTGAGAGTTTAAAAAATTTTGCAGAATGGGTACTCCAGATTGGTAATGGTCAGGTTGTGCCACCACAGGATGAATTAGTGTTGTATGAGGAAGATCATATTGTCATTCCTCGGGAATTTTGTGATCCTGAATTAAAAAATTCTGTGGAAAATATGATCCAATGGACTTATCCCGATTTGTTATTAAACTACAAATCCCCCAAATACTTAAGTGAAAGATCCATCTTGACTCCAACCAATCAAATAGTTAGTCATCTTAATTCTCTCATTGTTGAGATGATTCCTTGTTCTGAATTTACCTATTATAGTGTTGACAAAGCGGAAGATTTTGGAGGCACTGTGTTAGGTCCCGATAAGTTTGTAGAAGGGGGGTTGAATACAAACTATACTGTTTTATCGAATTTGTTCGTTTTAGGATTAAACAATTCAAGAAAAAATTATGGTGGAATGAAATGAAACAAAATTCAAGTTAAATATAACTTATATTAAACTTGAAAGGTGTTACAAATTTGGTACTGATTACAAGATTGAATCTCAAACTAATTAGAACAAATCTAGAATAAATTCGACATGAATTTATCTATTTTTGTAATAAAAAGATATAACAATAAATATAGTTCGAGATACGTTCTAGGGATAAAGATCCGCTAGATAGTCAAAGCAGTACAAGTAAATGATTTCTAGTGGTTTGGATTTAACACTTGAAGCTAGAAATAATTTACTCATTAGTCAAAAATGTCCACGGCAGTTTTGATGTTCTTGACAGAAAGTTCTTGAGATGTAATGTTGTTGATCACTTTTTAAACTATATGTCTTGATCCTTTTATATCTCTTAATCCACTTGGTAATCCACTTGACAAAACCTGCACGTGCATTTCTTTTTCTTCTGGAATGACTATCATAATAGTCTGAAATGACTATTAATTAAGCCTGGAATGACTATGCATTTTTCCTGGAATGACTATGATAATTATATGAATTAAATTAGAATTACTTTGAAATGAACTAGGATGACTATCGGGATGACTATCCTTGATAGTCATTCCAGTTCATTATTAAAGTAAAATGTATTGGGATGACTATCGGGATGACTATCCTTGATAGTCATTCCAGTTCATTTTAACTTAGTCATTCTAATATAATTCTAATACTATTTTAAATTAATTCTAATAATTAATTTATTTGTTAAATTAATTCTGAAGAATTAATTTATTTGTTAAATTAATTCTGAAGAATTAATTTATTTGTTAAATTAATAACTAATTTAAAAAAGAATTTATATCCTTTCATGATAGCATAACCAATCCTTGAACCACTTGAACTTGATAAAGAATTTCCACTGTATGAAGTTGACACTTGATGTACTTTCCGGTTCATAAATGACTAACTGCAATGTCTATTTTTTCACCTTGACTTTAAGCTGTGGTCCATTAGCTGCTTTTGACTTTTGTCAACCACTGTAATCTGTACATTTGCTGTCACACATCTGAAATCTCTGTCACTTTAATAAATCCACTTCCTTGAATACTTCACTGAGGCTTGATCAATAAATTGAACTTCTTTCAATTTAGAATTACTTCAAGTCTGTAGGATGACTTTAATCTTCATTCTTTTGACTGATATGATCTTCTGAGATTCATGTGAGATTGTGATAATTGAATTATTACTTACCTATTACAAACTTGTTTAAGTTGAGTTGTATCCTCGGTGTTAACAAATAGGCCAATACATATGTCTTTCACACTACTTCGGAACTTAGTTTCGCTTTCCCACTAGAATATTTAAACTTAATCAACATTCCAGGGCTTCCACCACATGAGCTAAAACTTAAGGAAGGTGTTTCAGTAATGCTCATGCAGAATTTAAACCAGACACTTGGTCTTTGCAATGGAACCAGAATGATGATAACTAGATGTTTCAAACAATGCGTTGAGTGTGAAGTTATATGTGGTGCATTTGTGGGAACTAAGCATTTCATTCCTAGAATGGAAGTTTGTCCGACCTATACGAAACGGCCTTTCAAGTTATTTCAAAAACATATGCCCATGCAGATTTGTTATTCCATGACTATTAACAAATCACAAGGCCAGTCTCTGGAGAAGGTTGGTTTGTTTTTGCCAAATCCAGTATTTACTCATGGTCAACTTTACGTTGCTATTAGTCGAGTGACCTCTCCAACGGGACTCAAAGTTTTTATCGATTCTAACCTTGGTGAGTCAACCAATGTCACTAAAAATGTTGTATACAAAGAAGTTTTCTACAACTTACCTGTACCCTAGATTTTTTATGAAGTTCCATTATGTAACATATTGAAGAATGGTAAATGATTAAGATTTTATTTTTGAAAAAAAGGTATAAGAACCTTTTATTCTTCCTTTACAATACCATTGTTGTTTCAGAACCTATTTATGAATTACCATGTCAGACCAAAAACACTCACCCCTGAATTGCACAAATTCTTATAAAAAAACCAAATACAAACTTTGAAAATCCAGCATGTTCAACAACTAGCAAGAAAACTTTTAACATCAATGTTAAAGGTAATAATGTTTCTAATATTTCCAGGCTTCTGTTATAGACCAAGCCCTTCAATTATTGTTAAAAATAATTCGTTAAAAAGAAGAAAAAAACAAGTACTGAAACTACTTACAAGTTAGATCATGGCTCTCTGTAGTACCTACATTATTTTAGTGACCAGAAATCTTTGCCTTTCTTCATAAACTGTGCACACAAAGAATCTCATCTCATCTCATCTAATAAACATTTAACATATCAATTGTTTTCTTCTCCCAGTACTGCTCAGAAACAATGTCTTTGACACATTATCATTCTCTAGATGCGCTCCAACCCATACCCTCATTTCAGTGGAGAAATCAAAGTTAAGGTTTCAAGAAGATACAATGTATCACAACAAGGAGGAGGCCTGACCATCATACTCATCAATGAAAGGGTCATTTTTATAAACTTAAATTTTATGTTAACTCCTCATTTTACAGAATATGAAATTCTTTAGTGTTAATTTTTTGGAAAAACGTGTGCATGCTTGGATACTTTCACAATTGATTAATAAATTCAGTAATCACCTTTTAGTTGGTGAGACATATGAAATGAGAAATTTCTTGGTGACACCTTTCACTGGAAAGTACAAATGTTTCGAAGCTCATATTCGCATTGTGATTACACAACTCACGAGAGTCACAGCAGTTCCACCTTTTGAAAGGGTGTTACAGGACGAGGTGTTTCAGTTTACACATTTTTACGGTCTAACGGAGAACTATATTCAAGATAGTCATTGCATTGGTAAGTAGGAAACTTTGAATAAACAAATTTAACATGAATCTATTTATGTTTCCTTAAAACCAATAACTTTCTCTTCTGATAGATGTTGTAGGAATTCTTCATCGACGAAAAAGGCTACGGTCTCTTATAAATAGCAGAAATAAAGAACAAACTTATCTAGATTTGGTGCTCAGTGATACCGTGTAAGATTCCAACAACTAAGATTAACATTACTTTATATATTTCTTTACATATCATCCATCCACCTCTATATTAAATTTAAATCCCCATCCCACATGACCAAATTTAAAGTTCATTTGTGGGAACAAATAGCCCTACAATGCAACATTGCATTGAATAATGCTTCTTTGCAACATGTCCAACCGGTAATCCTAATCCTTTCAACCGGTAGAATGATTAAAGACAAGTACACAGGCGAAATCTCTATTTTATGATAGTCCCGGGTGCAAGTTTTATATCAATCATGACATGGGAATAGTTCATACTCTTCGCGCGAGGTATACTTTGAAACTTGATTTCCAACTTTATTATATTATTTAAGAATATTCTCTAATGAGATTAAGTTACAATGCAGGTTCCTCGGTCTCCATTGAGTTTAGACTATGTAATGCCAATGTTGTTTCTGAATTGAGTTGTAATTTTTAAGCTTATTGCCAGAACTTGGTTACTCTGTTTAAATCATTTTTAACTTTATACATTGATATTTTGTGGAAAGTTATCTTTGTATGATTAACAGGTCAAAAACCACCAAGCCATTTAAATCTCAAAATGAAAATTAATTATCAATTTAAACCTTTTTTAGGTTATCCATGCCAAATTTCCACATGTGAAAAAAAAACTTTGTTTTAAAATTCACAACTTATAATCTTCGTTACAAAATGTTTATTTTTAACATTTTCTTACCGAACCCACCAAAATTTTTAACATGACAAATGTTATGAAAAATAATATAATATATGTTGTGGTTTTTGTCTTTTTTGTTATATATAGTTTTTACAGAAAAATTCTTATACAATAAATCAAAGAAATTTGAAGTTTAAGATATAGTAAAATTTAGAAGTGCACGTGTAAGCGCATACTTATCACTAACCCATTTACAACGAAATATATTAACCTTAGTAATGTAAATTAATGAAGAATACTACCATGAAATATATGTTATGATTTGTGCGTTTCTTTTAATTTAAAAATTTAGACATATAAAATTTTAATATATATCTAAGAAATTTGAAGTGTAATCTATAGTAAAATTTAGAGCTGAAAAAATGAGTGCATGTTTATCACTAACCCATATACAACCGAATATATTAACCTTATTACGATAAAATAATGAAGAATACTAAAATAAAATATATGTTCGGATTTGTGCGTTTCCTTTATATTGAGAATTTAGACAAATAATTTAGATTGGTAGATATGAGCGCATACCTATCACAAACACATATACAACAAATAGCTTCCCATACGAGATTATTAAAATTCAAAATTCAAAGATAAGTCAACCGAATATATTAACCTTATTAAGGTAAATTAATGAACAATAATAACATAAAATATATGTTATGATTTGTGTGTTTCTTTTATATATTGGATTTAGACAAATAGATTTATAATATGAATCAAAGAATTTTGAAATATAATCCATAACAGATATTAAAACTGCAGATATGAGCGCATACTTATCACAAATATATATACAATAAATAGTTTCCCAGACGAGATTATTCACATTCAAAATTCAAAGCTAAGCCAACCGAATATATTAACCTTAGTAATATAAATTAATGAAGAATACTAACATAAAATATATGTTATTATTCCCGCATTTCTTTAATATATAGAATTTAGACAAATAGATTTATAAAATAAATCAAAGAAATTCGAAGTATAATCCATAGTAAATATTAGAACTAGACATGAAAGCGCGTATTTATCGTTAACGCAATTACAACTAATAGGTTCCCATACCAGATTATTCAGTTCAAAGTACAAAGTTAAGTCAATCGAATATATTAACCCTATTAAGGTAAATTAATGAACAATACTAACATAAAATATATGTTATGATTTCTGCGTTTCTTTTATATATTGGATTTAGACAAATAGATTTATAATATAAACCAAAGAATTTTGAAATATAATCCATAGTAACATATAGGAACTAGGCATCAAAGCGTATTCTTATCACTAACCCATTTGCAAAAATATAGCTTCCTAGACGAGATTATTCAAATTCAAAAATCAAAAGTAAAGTCACCAAATTTATTAACCTTATTAATGTAAAGTAATGAAAAATACTAACATAAAATATATGTTCTAATTTGTTGCGTTACTTTTATTTATATAATTTAGACAAATAAATTTATAATATAAATCAAAGAAATTCAATATATGCGCTTATGCATACTCATCGTTAATATATTTACAACAAATAGCTTCCCATAAAGGTCTATTCAGTTCAAAATGGGAGCCGTTCTCGGTGGCGAGCCGTGTCGGGCCGTGCCGTGTCAAAGAAATGGGAGCTCGTGGCAGACATTGGCGGGTTGGAGGGTTAGGTGGGTTGGGGCGGGTTGGGAAACAAATTATGGCTCATATATTAAAGGCATATATCTATAAACACCAAACACACACACATACACACATACACACACACATATATAGTTTTCAAATCAATTATATCTATATCATTTCGAAGATCATGGAGTTCTCAAGCAATAGCAAGGGTGCTTCTAGTGCCAGAAGAGGTCTAGAGTTTGATTCTTATCTCTCCATCCCCCAACACTTAAAAAAATATTAATTACCTAAATTTATCTCTTATTTTATGGCTTATAATTTGATGTGGAAATAATACAGCATACTTACACGACACCATCAACAGTCAAAGAAGTTCCCGCTATGTTCGTGGCAACAATAAATCTCCTGCAATTTGGAGGTGGAGGCCTGAATGCGCGTATCTGCAGGGAGGAAAAGAACATTAGGAAACAAGAAAAGAGGTAGTGAAAGTTTTCTAACTTCTAAATTATTCTTAATTTATTAAAAAACATATACTAATTGAATAAACAACCTTTGTGGTTCACGGGCCACGGTTCAATGGACGAGTCGTGCGGTTCACGGGCCACGAGCCGTGTCGTGACGTGCTCGGTTCTTGATTCCCTGACTCGTGTACGCCCCGTTTTAATATACGGTCTGTGTCGGTTCAAACCGGCCCTT
This sequence comes from Heracleum sosnowskyi, assembly GCA_030848705.1. Taxonomy (NCBI): domain Eukaryota; kingdom Viridiplantae; phylum Streptophyta; class Magnoliopsida; order Apiales; family Apiaceae; genus Heracleum; species Heracleum sosnowskyi. The sequence goes on from CM061241.1 coordinate 95,112,082, forward strand.
TACCCGATCCGAATTACACGAGCTGTTTGACGAGCGGGTTACGGTTCGGCCGGCCGAACCCGCCCGTTTGGCCGGCTCTAAATACAGTACATGAATACACTATTGTAACATTTTTACCTAGGAAAGTGGAGTTTTTTTTCCTAACACACATTAACGTATTAAAAGTGATGGGAGACGTAACGTGTTGTCGGGTACTCTGGATCAGTTCAAAAACCAACAGACTTCAGTATTTATGTAAAGATTGTTACAGTTCCAAAAGTAAAACTATATACATACACACGTAACTTTTTTAGTTACTACATCTCAAACTAATACTTCAAAAGTTACTCCAAGAATATCGTTTCTTTCTCATCCGGTCCCAGGTTTTCAAACTTTGCAACATCTGTATTATGTACTTTACATATATTCAATTTTTTTGCACTACATTAATCGAAATGTTTCGTTTTTACATGTAATTGTTAATTTTTTTGGACAGCAATGCTCGCGTCAATAGGAATAACGTAGTTTCTGATGACGATGACGAACTTATGAATGCAATAGATCAGTACGAAATATAGAGAAATCACTCACCAACATCAACTGCAACATAGCTACAATGTCTCAGCAGATGGAAGAACTTGCTAAAAATCACAAAGAATTCTGTCTGAATTTCAACAAACTGTAAGAGATTATGAACGAAGAAATGCAGAAGTTTCAGATTCAGCATCACAAACTTAGGACCGAAATTCAAGCTATCCTGTCCTAGACGAGTTACGTTAAAGAAGTTGAATGTTTGATGTTTCTGTTTAATTCCCCTTGTTATTATGCTTTTATTTGTAATGCTTGAACTTTTTTATTATGTCTTCCATGAATTTAATTATCCAACTTCAAGTTTTATTTTATGAAAATGTGGCTGTATTTTATTTATTAGGTTAGATTCATTTTGTTTAAGGTTCTTGTGATTTTTCCACGAACTTGATATGTTGCATGAGGACGCTTTAGATACTTGCATAACTTTTCTAATGTACTACTCCTTCGTGTAATGACAACTTCTAAGCTATAGGTAATGATATGATTATTCAAAAAAAGTTTATTGAATAATTTTATGCGTACAAAATTCAAGTAAAATAGAAACAAAAAATATAACAAATAACATAAAGGTTTCAATCATTTTTTGTACTGATTGCGGAGTAGTTTTCACTAATATTAATTTCAATTTTCAACGTAAAAAGTATTACTAAATGAGGACTAAATCTTACTGATATTAATTTAAATTTTCATATTATTTAATCAGTTTTCTAAAGTAACAAATAATAAAATTTGTCTAAGTGTTCCAGTTACGATGTTAACATTTCCTTGAAAAAACATTTTTGTTTAAAAAATTTACAAATCTAAAGCCTTAAAATTCGACAATCGGAAATATGACAGCTTCAACAAGAAGACACAATCCACATGTGATCAGGTCAAATTCTAATTCACGCACGTACACTTTTTAATTAGACAATTGTTAACCCAAAAAATATGTTTCACACCAAGTTGTGAAGGAGGAAACAGACAGAGAAATATACACTCTAGAAAGTACAATAAGCTCAAGAATTCAAAATCACCACAAGATGACTTTCAATACTTTGTTAAGTCTCACAATTGAGAAGATAGTATGGTCTGTACGTGTAAGAGCACAAGATGTCTAGAAAGGAATTAAAAGGAAAACTAATGAATTCAAAATCATATTTATTGATGAGCAGGTATAACTGAACTTATTCTTCAATGGTTATATTTAATTTCGCCAACTACATTAGATTTCCTAATTATTCATTTTCTATAGAGTTGTAGGATCCATGCATTTATGAGTGAAAATTTATGTCATGGATTTGCAGAAGAACTTAAAGAGGGTCAACTATACAGTTTGTCGAATTTCAAAGTTCACGAGTATAAAGGAGATGAGAGTAACCGATGTTTGAGGAATGAAAATCACATTTACTTTGATAACCAAACAAAGTTCCAAAAGATTGTGACATATGTTCATCTTATGAAAGAATATGCATTTGATTTGTTTGATTTACAAGTGGTTCCAAAAATTTTAAATGATAATCGATTCTTAATCGGTAAAAACTTGCTTTAAGTTTGACATCCTTTATTGTTTCAGAAATTTTTACAAACCTGCCCCATTTTTGGATTCTAATTTCTTTTACAATTTGTAGATGTGGTTGGAATGTGTGAAAATTCTGTTGTAACATGTTTGGTTTCAGCGGAGGAACCAAGCAAGTCACGTGTTAAATTTAAGTTATCAGATGGAAGGTATTTGTAAATCACATCTATGATGCTTTCAGAAATATGATCACCAGTTCATATAATTTTCGATGAACAAATTCGTTAACTGCAGGAATGAGGCTATTCTTACCTTTTTCAACGAATTTGGCAAAGCATTTGAGAGATCTTTAAAGGAACACACTGAAGAACACGTGGTTATAATTGTTGCAAGTGCTAAAGTTAATAAATACGAAAGTAATTGTTCTATACCAAGCCTAACTTTCCTTTCTTTGTAACTTTCAACGTAGCTCACGACATATGTTTTTTGTAATGCAATTATTTTTAGCCAATCAAGAGATTTACTGGACCAACTATCCAGCAACGAGGTTTTACATTAATCCAAATCACTATAGTGTGTCAAAGATTCAGAAAAGGTAAAGAAGAATTAAAGACATTTTCTAAATTTGGAGTAAATTAAGATATTGCAATATGATAAAAACATGTTTTTAATTGTTGTTTATGTTGTTCATTTAGTATGGTAGTTGGGACAGAGGAAAAAGAGGAAGATGCAACAATTTTCACTATTAAAGAAATTAAACAACTGGGCAAAGACTACACTCAGGTACAAAAATATTACTTTAGTTGGACCGTGTCAGTATAAATAGGTATAAATAACACCGACATATGTTCTAACAATTTAAAACTTTACAGATGAGTATTTTATGTAAGGTTACTGTGAAGAAAGTTGATGATCAGTGTAACTGGTTTGACAATTTTCACATTAAATGTGAAAATGAAGTTACCATTGTAGATGGTAGGTATCTTTGTGCTCATTGTAAAAGAAACCTCCCATATCCCGATAAAAGGTAACATAACAACTCTATTTTTAAAAAAATAAAAAAATTTCGGCCAAATAATAAATAAAATATGTTACCAAAAATTTTTAGATTTAGAGTATGCACAATATGCGCTGATGAAACAGGTGTACTCCCAATCATTTTTCCTGATGATGAAATCTAAAGAATCACTGGAAAATATGTTTATGACTTAGAGAACGAGAATTGTGAGGTATAAACGAACTAAATTACTAGATTTTCATATGTGGAGAGCTGCTAATTATTAATTATTTATGTTCAAATAGGCAGGTGACGAGAAAAGATTTCCTCCATTACTGAAGGAATTTCAATGCAAATAGTACATCATCACATTAAGTCCATCAAAGGAGAATATTGAAAAGCAATCAACGGTGTATATTACTAAGAAACTAAGTGATCCAGTAGAAATGTTGGGTAATCATAACCTTTTTGAGGAATTAAGTCCAGATATTGAGGAAATCTCGATGAATACAGTTAGTATTTACTATATACCTCACGATATTTTGTTTACTTATGTATTTTTGTTTAAAATATATGCAACAACATCTAACAACGAATATTTTTTTATAGGAATGTGATTCAACGAAAAACAATATGAGTTATAGTAGCCCTCCAACGGTTAAGTACTACAAACCGCACCCAAGGGCGAAAGAATAATGTATCAGTTAAAATTGAGCTAGATGATGGTGACCGTGTTTGAAAGGTGAAGAAGTCTTAATTGGTAAGTAAAATTCAGAATAATTTTGGAATTTTATGTTTGTACAAGTAAGTCATACAAATTTTATGTTTGTTCAGATTGGCAAATATGGTTTTGAAAAGTACCAGAAAGGGATTTTCAAGAAGGAAGAAATGTTCTCCCAAATCATGAAGCTTCTGTTTTGAAAATGTTCCCCAACTATGAAATTTATTATTATTTTATTTGTTGTATTTTAAATTTTATTCGTAATTTTCCCATGTCTAAAGTTTAAAACATCATCATTGTATTGGGTGCATTTAAGTTTGATGGAAAATGGATGTAACATCATCCAAATATTTATGACCAATATACACCAAACAATTAAATAAATATAAATTAGACAAACAAGAGTCTCCATGCAACTACATCTATACCTGCTATATTTCAAACACAGTGTTTAGTACACTAAAAAAATTAAGAAATAATGGCAAACAAATATTATGATTCCTTCAAAGATTTAAGAACTGGAAAATATGACTGGAAAGTACAAGCCAGAGTGTTGAATCTTTGGCAAGGATACACCAAAAAAGGAGAACCTTTCAAATCCTTCAATTTATTACTATTGGATAGTAAGGTAACACCCAAATTTTATTATAATTTACAATCAATAATCTTACTCACTGCTGTAATAAGAAATTTTGTTATCATTTTCAGCGTTGCAGAATACATGCATTTGTTCCTGGTAATGCAGCTGATGTTTTGGAGAAAGCCTTAGAAGTTGTAAAGATCTACCTCTTCAAAAACTTTACAGTCAAAGAGTACAAAGATGAGGACAAATTTAGGTGTATTTTGAAGGACATACAAATCACTTTCTCCCATGAAACTAAAATTTCTGATTTAGAGGAGAGTGATGTATTCATTGAAAAAGTAGGGTTTGATTTCTATGATATAGGTGATTTGGAAGAGCTTTCAAAACAAACAACATACCTAATAGGTAACATCTTTTACTACGTATTTATATAAAAATTTTGAAAATTAAACACCATTATACTCATCAATTGGTTTATTGTAAACATGTAGATGTTATTGGTGTCATCGAAGAACCAGAACTTAACCTAGCGAAATTCAAAAATAGACTTGGTCGACCTCAAACTCATATGAAGTTTCACATCTGCGATGGGAACTCAAGAGTAAAAGTAACTTTCTGGGATGCTTTTGCCGAGCTATTTGATGAAGCTATTAAAGAGGAGTTTGAGTGGCCTCTCATAATCATTATTGGAAGTGGCAGAGTAACGTTGTGGCAAGATTATTTTTCAATTACCGTCTTTTTATAAAAATTGTTTCAAGGAATCTTATATACTTATTATGTTTTAAATTTTTATTTTTAGAGGAAGTTGATATTTCAAATGTTGGAGCTACAACATTCTACATAAATTACAACCACTACAGTGTTAACCACCTAAGAAACATGTAAGCTAGCCACACACATATATACGTTATTCTACTGTTTCAATCCACATATGATATTTGTTGTTAGACTGCATATATTTAGATGATTAGTTTTGATATATGAGGTTGAAAGAAAAAAAATTCATAGAGGCACACAAATCAATTGTGAAGAAGGAACCTATACAACTACTTAACATCCAAGAAATCAAGGAGTTGCCAGAAGAGTACTTGGAGGTACCACCTATTCTTATATGAAATCAAATTACAATTTCTAACTATTTTACTTTGTCCAAAAATGCGAAAAAAATAAAAAATTATACAACATATTTATTAATATGCAGAAAGAAGTACTATACAATGTGAAAGTAAAGAAAGTTAACACACAACAGAATTGGTTCAAACACATATGTACCTCATGCTATGAAGAAGCAAAAAAGGACAACGGAATATTCCATTGCATCTGCGGACCAAGAGATGTACCATATCCAGAGAAGTGGTAAACATCTTTTACTTACAAATTATATTGTAGATTCATATGAGTGTTGTTAATTTTAATTTAATAAACTATTATACAGGTTTAATCTATGCGTGGTATATTGTGCTAGTACTGGGGAAATAGAAATTGTTTTAGAGAATGTGGCATGTCAAAAATGCTATGGGAAACATGTTTGTGATATTCTTGATGAGGTAAACAGAAACATGATTGAATACTATTACAATAGCTAATGTTGCAATTCAGTAACCACAAATATTATGTTAATAGGATGATGAAAGCAATTTCCCAAAAGCATTAAATACAATTGAGGACGAGGACTACAAATTTCATATTGCAATTCAGAATGGAGAGGGTCCAATTGAATCAAAAAAATGTGTTGCAAAAGACATAATCTCTGAAAAATATCCAAATAACAATGATGATAACCAACCTAGACCACTAGAAGAATCATATGCAGAGGTTAGTATTCTTTTTTTAAACAAATTCGTAATCTATCTAATATATAGGTTAAGTGTTCCTAATTATTGTTCAATTTTCAAAACAGCTGTCTACATCAACGTTTCATCTCGATACAATGTCTGAGAATAACTAATGTCCAAATATTTGATGTAACATCTAACACAACATATTGTGTTATTCAGACCATTTTTAAATGCTTGAATTTTCTTCTACAATGTAAAACCTAATTGTAATATCACTATGATTTGCTTCTCCTTAATCCCTAATATTATTAGTTAATAGAACCATCACTCTTTTAGAATACTAAACAGCATATTACATGAAATAATAACAAGTCATTCAATTGAAAAAGAAGCAACATACTGAAATGAAAGCAACATATGTAGGCTACGTAGTTCAGTTCAAGAAACATAAAACAAATATATTAATAAAGTCATCTAAGAAACAAGCCTTACGTGAAAATTATAATCTCCAACATACTGAAATGACAGCTTCTGATTGGTTGATAATTTGTTATCACGTGTAAAATAGTCCCATCCAATCCCAAAATGACAGGATCTCTTATGGTGAAGAACTTCTACATTCCATTCCCTTTCTCTATAAAACAGAGATGTAGATGTTCGCTTCCCCCATGTGCGATAAAAAGACCTCAAACTCTTTGACAAATACTGAAAAAGCCCAAAAACAATCAATGAGAAACCTCAATCTTTTTCCAAACAAGGAATGTATTGTAATGTAAAGATTAGTAAATGAGAACAATACTGCCCCATGACATTGTTGATCCACATGAGAGATTCGAAGAGTGACATCAAAAGACAACATCTCAGGATCAGCAACACCTCCAACATCTAATACAATTGATAAGATGTTAGGCCGAATACACAATATATAATCAATATATGTATGAGAGTAACAATCAAGAACACTGTTTATGAACAATAAACTGAATTATATTAAATAATTCTTCTCTCGGTGATGTAAAATATCACAGAGAGCTGCTAGGTTACAAGAATAATGTATTCAGTATTCGCATCCCTTTTAGGGTTAACCTATTTGTGTTTATATAGAACACAGTTACATAATCAATCTCTAATTGATATTCCTATAAATTAGCTATACAATTTATATCAATTTAGGATTGCTTCTGTATTCTGTCCCGTTTCTTTAGCTATCTCAATATATCTTGCTTCTTTCCATCTTCAAGATATATTGCTTCTAGAATCTTCAATGTCAGCACCGACAGCTAAATAAACTCTCATCTCGTCAGACTTTATCAAACTCTGACTGGCTTCTAGCATAAACTCTGATGAGTACCTGTTGCTTAAACACTGATAAATAATCATCAGCAATTATATCTAACAATCTCCCCCAACTTGTGCATAACAAAAATGTACAAGTTAAAAGATAATTGATGATGTCAAAACATACAACAAATGCAGTGTTTATAACATAACATAGTTTAACTTTTACTTAGAACAGAAAACTTTAAAAACTTACAGTCAGCCTTTACTTTATTTCTTCAATGTCAGGCACTGTTCTGAGATAATCAATGAGTAGTCTTCTTTCAGCCTTTTCTAGCTCATCTACCATGATTTTCTTCAATTCCTTTAATTCTGGATCACTCTCTCCAGTCTGGTAGATAGCAGCTCTCAGAGAATAGATGATATTCCTCCTCATCTCATTCCCTAGCCTGATAAAATAAGACTTGTCTGACTCGAAGTTAAATTCCAAAACTTTAATTCCAAGTGCTGTATTGAATTTAGCACTGTTCCTTTTCATCTCTACAAGCTTTCCATAAGCATCTCTGTACTTAGGAACATAAGCACTTGAAATTCTGGCTCCACACAAGACTTTAGACTTCATCATTCTCTCTCTTAAAACTTGAGCAGCATTGTGAGTACTTTGATTTTTCACTCTTAGCAGATATAAAACAGACTCCAGCTCTTCCCATAGTTTTAGATGAATATCAGCTTCTCCAACTCTATAAACTCTTCCATCAGCCATAAAATATAACAGAAACTCCTTTTTGATTCCTCTGTGATAGATCATCTGAACAGACTCTAACTTGTCAAGGTTTTCTTGAGTTACCCCAACACCAGATTCTGCTAGTGATGTATGATCTAAAGGACGGTTATTCACTCTTTTCTCTCTATGTGAACCCAAGCCAGATCTATCATAAGATTCTTTTCCCATTACAGTTCTGCTTTGTAAAATGTTCACATTTCCTGGCTTCAGAGTTTCATCTTTAGATGATCTTCGAAAAGTACCTTGGAGTTCTGAAGATATTAATTGAGTTTGTACAACTTGAGCAGTGTCAGAGGTTGTCACAACTTTAACAGAATCATCAACTTGAGCAACGTCAGTGGTTGATTTATTAGATCTTGATTCAACATGAGCCATGTCAGAGGTTGAATAAGCTTTCTTTGATAACTCAGGCTCTTCAATCAATTTGCCTTTTCCTTTGTCAGTGTTTGCTCCAGCAGACCTCCTTGAGTATTGTAAACTCTGTTGAGAGTTCACATTCTCTTTAATAATAATTCCTTTTTCCTTTCTCCTAGGAGCCTTGGCAGCTTTTTGCTTGTAAGTTCCAGCTTCAGCTTTCTTTTTATGCTCTTTAGCAAGAATCTACAATTCAGCATCAATGTCTTCAACTGTGGCTTCACCACCATGTTCTTCCAAAAAGAGTTTAGCAGCAATCTCTTCATCAGTAATTGGATTAGCTGAAATAGCTAGATTTTTAAGTCTTGAAGAAGATTGAACACCAGAATTTACTCTTTCAGAGTTTGTCAGCTTAGCAGAGTTTGACCTAAGTCTCCCTTGCTCTTGAGAATTCTTTGACCTAAACTCTGAATCCTTGCTTCCACCATCAGTTGCATCATCCCTCCGTCTCAGAGTTGGAGCCCTTTTGCATATTTCATCTTGATTGCTCTCAACTTTCCTTAGCCTCTGCTTGATTTCCACTTGATCATTGATCATAGAGGAATATTTAGCGCTATCAGTCTTCAAGGCCAACTCCTTAGTAACTATATCATTTCGCAGGCCTATGACATCTTTATGAGTCTCATCAAATCGATTATGCAAATATTTGACTTGAACAATTGTAGCCTTCAGATGTGTCAACAGCTCAGGATTTGAAATCTCTTTTGCAGACTTAGCAACAAAATCAGCAGTCCTTTGCTTAGAGAAAATACAATCTGCCCCTGACCAGTTTGCATAGTACATGTCTCTATAATGAGCTTCAGTGGCATTTTGATTTTCCTTAACAGTCTCTACAGTAGGATCCCTTAGAAAAGGTATGGATTCATCAGAGTCTGCATGATCAGAATTTACAGAAGTGTGATCATGACTATCAGAAACAACCCTGTCTTCAACAACATTTTCTACCAAGGGCTCTGCAGCTTCTTCAACTACATTCTCTGCAGTAACTTCAACATTTGACTGTGCAGCTTCATCAAGAGTTTGCTCTGCAACAGCTTCAGAGTTTACTTCCTCAGTAACTTTTTCTTCTTTATTCTCTGCTGTAGATTCATTCATTTTCTCCATAGCAGCTTCAATAATCTTCTCAGATGAGACAGATTTGGCTTTCTGATCAACCTCATCACCAACTTCAAGAACTTGATTGGTGACAGAGAGAATCTCTGTATGAGTTGCCATAGACTCTTCAATTACCAAAGTGGCTTGATCAGCTGCCACATCCTCAATGTCACAAACACTGATTGCAGGATGTGCTTCAATATCCATGTCCAAAGGATCAACAAAATGATCAGCATTTGCAGCTTCATTATCAACTTCAAAATGGACATCAGCATTTGCTCTGTCCTCTGTGGGCACAGTAGCTTCAACATCTACAGCAGCATCCTGAATTGCAACATCAGGATCTACATTCAGTTCAGCTTCAAGAACATCTACAGGAACAACTTCATCTAACTCATCAAACAGATAGTCAACTATCAGTCTTCTTCTTCTATGATGTAAAGTTTCAGAATCTTCTACATCATCAGACCTTGGTCTCTTTGCCCTACTCTTCTTAGATGTACCAACAGAGTTTGGCACAGAAGATTTTGATACTCCAACTTCAGTAGCTGGCTTAACAATCTTTGCAGGTTTGAAAGCCCTGTGTTTGATTCTACCACCAGTACGAATTGGTTGGGTTGGAGATGGAGAAACTTCAATAGTTACTGGTTCTTGTTGTTGTTCTACTTGGATAGAATCATCCAAAAACTGTTGCACTAATGCAGGCAGTAAAAGATCACCTACATTACCCTTCTTTACATCCTTGTTTATAAGATCAGAGAATATACGTTTGTGCAATTTAAAACATGGAATCACATCTGCATCAATAATTTCTACCCCACTAACACAGGCAGAAAATAAAAGCTGACAGAATCTAGCAAAGTAAACTACTCCCCTATTTTCAGTCATATTTTCACCCAAATTAATAAGAACTAGTCTACCAAAATCAAAATGAGTACCATAAAGAAGAGAATACCCAATTTGTAGACTATCAGTAGGTATCGCATCCCAGTTGGTGCACTTCTTCCCGAACGTTCTAGTTATGCAGTCGAAGAAAAAGCTCCACTCTTTCCTCAAGAACGGTCGCTTCAACTGACCTATCTTAGCCAAAGATCCACCATATCCTATTTCCCTTATCATCCTTAGCAAATCAGCATCACCAACAGCAATGGTGTAACCATTATGTTCACCAAAGCCCATCGCAGCACGAACAGTACCAGGAGTAATAACATACTCTGTTTCTTGAAACTCAAAAACAATGGATGGTGTTCCAGAATCACCACCATCATCATAGACACCAGTTTCCCAAAAGCTATTGATTTGAAGCACAGAAAGCTTCTCTGGTTCTACAAGAGCACGCCCGATAGGAGATTGGGCAAGAAAGTTTTGCATCAAATGAAACGCCTCCGGTGCGTTCGCATTATTCAAAGGAGCAGCATAATTATTTGGAACAAATTCAAGCCCAGAAGATACAAAAGCAGTAGAAGCCATTTGTACGATTAAGAAATAAACAGAGAATGGCTTAGAGAAAGTTCGAGAGTGTTTGCAGTAAAAGTGTTTGTGAAAATGTGTATGTGTGTGTATTGGAGTAAGTTGTGAAAAGTTTAAACGAATATGTGTATTGTATATTTATACAAAAAGAAAGAATTAAAAACTGAACAGTTTCTAATCAATACACAACTGTCTTACTCCGTGAATCGTGTGAGTGGGACACGTGGCACATATACAATGACTGACAGCAGTAAATGGCAGTTTCCAATGCACATGCGCAGTAAAAATAGCAATAATTACAGCCTTTTACACTTTCCTAGACACTCAACCTCTCTCCTCTGTTAAATACACTTTTGAACAACTGTCTAATCATGCTCTTTTGAATTTTCAAAACAAATGTCTTTTCTCAAAATCATAATATGTCTGAAACAAACAAAATTTATTTTAATCATCAGAGATTAAAATTAAATTACCTCGGCATAGAATACACAGTTCATCAGTGTTTACCAATCCTCCTTCTTTATTCATAAACTCTTTTCACAGACTGTACAGATGTGAATATTTGTGTGTGACTTAGCAGAGTTTACTGAATATAAATATTAAGATCATCTCAAAGTGCATAAAATCCACAAAATAAATCAGTAAAAACTGGTTGCTCAAACTCTCATGTATAATACAAAATCTGATATCATCTAAACTCTGTACTTATAAATTTATTATTTTCACCCCCTTCGATTTTTTTTCCCAGTAATCAGTGGTTGGCACTAGTCACCAAAAATCAAAAAATTTAGCCCTTATTTCATACAATAAGTTCATGGGTCTTCCTAGGCACAACATGATCTCAAAGGAATTTGTGCATATTTTTGCATCTTTTGATATGAGGGTGAAATATGAGCAACTAATTATCAGAGTTTAGACTTTCATCAGTTAACACTATTAGTTTATGAGAGAAAGTGCAAACAGCTAATACAGACTCAGTGTATAGGATCAATAAACTAAGAGATGCTATAAATATAGAGACAGTATCATGCTGTGTAAAATTTCTGCATATTTTGAAATCAGAATTTATATCACTCAGAAGGATTCATGATTACTTACTGAGAATCATGCTTCATACAATTTTCTTCATCGGTCCATGTGTTTCAGACAAAATCACAATCAGAGTTTAACATCAGAGTTTAACATCAGAGTTTAGCATCAGAGTATAATTGACAGAGTATGACTAACAGAGTTTAACATTATGATAGAGTATGACTTCAGAATTTTGACAAGCTGGTATGAATGACAGTTAACATATGCAAAGAATCATGAGAAACAAATCACAGAACGAGAAATTTTGAGTCTAACCAATATCTCTAGTCAAAACCAGAGATCATTCCAAGTTCATTTACCAGTCTTGTAAAGATAGCTTCACTCAAAGGCTTGGTGAAAATATCTGCAAGCTGTTGTTCTGTAGACACAAAATGAAGCTCAATATCTCCTTCCTCCACATGTTCCCTGATAAAATGACACCTTATGCTGATGTGCTTGGTCATGGAATGTTGTACTGGATTACCTGTCATAGCAATAGCACTTTGATTATCACAGAAAATAGGTATTTTAGAGTACCTTAATCCATAATCCAGCAATTGATTCTTCATCCACAAAATCTGTGCACAACAGCTACCAGCAGCAATATACTCTGCTTCTGCTGTGGATGTGGAAATTGATTTTTGTTTCTTGCTGTACCAAGAAACTAATCTGTCACCTAAAAATTGACAGCTTCCACTTGTGCTCTTTCTATCAATCTTACAGCCTGCAAAATCTGCATCAGAGTAACCAATTAATTTAAACTCTGATTCTCTAGGATACCACAAACCAAGAGTTATGGTTCCTTTGAGATATTTGAAAATTCTCTTCACAGCTGTTAGATGAGGCTCTCTGGGATCTGCTTGAAATCTTGCACAAAGGCAAGTTGCATACATGATGTCTGGTCTACTTGCAGTGAGATAAAGAAGAGACCCTATCATTCCTCTGTAGTTTGTCATATCTACTGAGGCTCCTGTGTCTTTGTCTAGCTTTGTTGCAGTTGCCATAGGAGTTGTTGCAGATGAACTATCAAGCATACCAAATTTCTTGAGAATATTTCTGGTATATTTTGCTTGATTGATAAAAATCCCATCATCTGTTTGCTTTACTTGTAAGCCTAGAAAATAACTAAGCTCTCCCATCATGCTCATTTGATATCTTGACTGCATTAGCTTTGCAAACTTCTTACAGAGTTTATCATTAGTAGACCCAAAGATTATGTCATCCACATAGATTTGAACTAAAAACAGATCATTACCAATGTTGAAATAGAACAAGGTTTTATCAATTGTACCTCTAGTGAACCCACTTTCTAAAAGAAATTGAGCCAGAGTTTCGTACCATGCTCTAGGTGCTTGCTTTAGTCCATAAAGAGCTTTGTCAAGCCTGTAGACATAATCTGGATGTTTGAGATCCACAAATTCAGGTGGTTGTTCAACAAAGACTTCTTCTTCAAGTTTCCCATTGAGAAAAGCACTTTTCACATCCATCTGAAAAACTTTAAACTTCTTGTGAGCAGCATAGGCCAGAAAAATCCTTATTGCCTCCAATCTAGCAACTGGAGCAAAGGTTTCATTATAGTCAATTCCTTCCTGCTGCGAATAGCCTTTAGCCACAAGTCTAGCCTTATTCCTTGTAATCACTCCATCACTGTCTGTTTTGTTTCTGAAAACCCACTTTGTACCAACAATAGATCTGTTCTTTGGTCTTAGTACAAGTGTCCGGACTTCATTTCTTTCAAATTCATTTAACTCTTCCTGCATAGCTGTTATCCAGTTTGCATCTTGAAGAGCTTCTTCCACTTTCTTGGGCTCAGTTTGAGACAAGAATGCATGAAACAGACATTCATTAGTTGTAGCACTTCTAGTTCTCACACTAGCTTCTGGATCTCCAATTATCAAGTCAGGTGTGTGAGCTTGTGTCCACCTTCTTGCTGTAGGTAATTGGCTTCTATTATCATTATTAGATCCTCCCCCTTGATCAATGCTTTCCTGATTTTCTTCTTGACCATTTGCATTCTCTGAGGCTCCCTCTGAATTGAACTGCTCAGAGTTTGGATTTTCAGTGTTTGACTCAGAGTTTGGGATAGATTCTTTAGCTGACTCATTTTCAGAATTTGAGTCATCATTTTGAGATGTTGCTGAAGTATCTTCATGCTCCCCCTCAACTGGTTCTCTATTTTGTTCTGTCAAAGAAACTTCCTCAGTGTTTACCAGTAGAGGTTCAGAGTATGCTTCATCAGAGTTTGTTGGATTTGCTTCGTCAGAGTTTACATCAACAGAGTTTAGATCTTCATTTTCAAATCGAAGTTGATCATGATAATCTTCATCTTCTATTCCAGTTATCTTCTTGTCATCAAATGACACATGTATAGATTCCATGATCACTTTAGTTCTCAGATTGTAGACTCTGAATGCTTTAGTTGACAGTGGGTATCCAACAAAAATTCCTTCATCAGCTTTTAAGTCAAACTTGGTCAACTGTTCAGGATGAGTTTTCAACACAAAGCATTTGCATCCAAAAATATGAAAATATTTCAAATTTGGCTTCTTTTCTTTCACCATCTCATATGGTGTTTTCCCATGCCTGTTGATCAGTGTTGCATTTTGAGTAAAACAAGCAGTTTGAACAGCTTCTGCCCAGAAATAAGTTGGCGATTTTGCTTCTTCAAGCATTGTTCTGGCAGCTTCGATTAAGGTTCTGTTCTTTCTTTCAACTACACCATTTTGCTGTGGAGTCCCTGGTGCAGAAAATTCTTTCTTCACTCCTCTTTCTTTGCAAAATTCTTCCATTATTGCATTTCTGAATTCAGTACCATTATCACTCCTGATAATTTTCACTTTATACTGTGATCCTTTGTCCAGTAGCTTTACATGATCCATCAGAGTTAAAGCAGTTTCATCCTTCTTTGCTAAGAAATACACCCAAGTGTACCTAGTGTACTCATCAACAATGACAAGAGCATATTTCTTTCTGCCAAGAGACATTATATTGACTGGACCAAATAGATCAACATGAAGAAGATGATAAGGATCCACAACTGAAGATTCAGACTTACTCTTGAAAGATGACTTCCTTTGCTTGGCCTTTTGACAAGAATCACACAGACCATCTATGCTGAGTATTGACTTTGGAAGTCCCCTTACAAGATCTTTTCGAATTATCTCATTGATGTTGTTCAAGTTTAGGTGAGAGAGCTTCTTATGCCATTTCCAACTCTCTTCATTTGACATTTTTGCAGATAGACACACAGCTTTTCCTTCAGAGTTTGTTACCAAACTTGCTTCATAGATATTGTTATGTCTGTGTCCAACTAGAACAACTTTCCATGTAGATTTACAAACAACCTCACAGTATTCAGGTTGAAAATCTACATGATATCCTCTGTCACAGATTTGACTCACAGATAGCAGATCATGCTTGAGTCCTGGGACAAGAGCTACATTCGTGATGATGACACTTCCAAGATTGATATTGCCATATCCCATAGTACGTCCTCTGTTGCCATCTCCATAGGAAACTTTTGGGTCAGCCTTCTCCTCATAGTCTGATAGCAGGGCTTTATTTCCAGTCATGTGTCCTGAACATCCACTGTCCAAGACTAGGGTGCTTTCCCTTATGCCCTGCAATCACAAACAATTATAAAGAGTTAGATTTAAGGATCCAGACTTGCTTGGATCCTTTGGCTTTCTTAACATAGTTAGCTTTTGCAGCGGAAAAACTTTCAACAGAGTTTGAGCTAACTGTGTCAGACTTTACACTTGCAGAGTTTGCTCTAACCCATTTCAAATTGGGTTTTAACTCATAATAGTTGTGATAAATGGCATGATAGCTCTTACAAGTATAAATGGAATGCCAAGTGCTCCCAGAGTGTGTGCATAAAGTCTGTGGTCTAACCCTAACAAAATCATTCTTCACTCCTGACTTGGAGGGTAAAGAATTAATATCTTTGTTTTTCGTGCAGAAACTTGCAAGATGGTTAGTACTACCACAACTATGACATGTCTTTCTAGGAGCATCAGAATTAGGCAGATAATCATTTCTTTTATTAATGCCTACTTTTCCATTCCTATTCTTCCTGGACACTTTCTGTTTTTCAACAGACTTTACCTCTTTGAGCTTATACTTGAATTGTTTCTCTGTCATTAAACCAACATTCACCTGTTTAACACAAGTTTTTACTGATTTTTTAACAGCTTCTGTTTCAAGTACAGAGGTTTGCTTACTAGATTCAGAAACAAATTTCACAGGTTTAAGTTGTGGTTTAAATTTAACTTTATCTTTAAACCTTAGTTCATCTTCCTCACAGTAGCCTAACCCAACTGTATCTGTTTGAAAATTTTGATGTGTGTCTTTTCCAGAATTAGTCCAGGTTTTAATTACATTCCTCTCTTTCTCCAAATCAGATTCTAGTTGTCTAAATCTCTTTAACAACTCTTGCTCAACATAAACAGCATCATCTCTTTACTTTTGAACTCGTTGCATGTTAACAAGCTCTTCTTCAAGAAATTTATTTCTTTTTTTAAGCTTAAGATTCTCAGATTTAATTCTCTCATTTTCTAAAGTCTGATCTCTATAACTAACATGTATGCTTTTAAGATAAATTCTCAATTCAGATATATTATCAATATCATAAGCATAAGTTGTTAGGGGTACCTTATTTTCAGATGAGTCAGATTCATCTTTGACAGTTGCCATGAGAGCATAATTTACATCCTCATCTGAATCTGAAGTGTCTGCCCAGTCTTTTCCTTTAGTGATGAGTGCTTTTTCAGATTTTCCTTTCTTGTACTCAGGAGCATAGTGACCCATCTCTTTACACTTGTAGCACTAGATCTCAGACTTGTCTTTCTTTCCCGATTTGATATCCCTTCCTTCAGACTTTCTGAAACTCTTTCTTTCAGAGTTTGAATCTTTCCTTGAGAATCTTTTTCCTTTCTTGAAGTTCTTGAAACCCATCTTTTTGAAAGTCTTCACCATCAAAGCAGCCATTTGCATCATTTGTTCTTCATCATCCTCAGATTCAGAAGAGGCATCAGTGTTTGAGTCATCATCAGAGTTTGATGACTCATTCTCAGAGTTTATGACCAAAGCTTTTCCCTTAGCTTTCTTCTTTGATGTTTCTTTCTTCATGAGTTTTTCTTTAACCTTGAGAGCAACAGATTTTGTCTTTTTACTAGTTCTTCTGTTCCTTTGTTCTATCTCCAGTTCATGAGTTTTAAGCAACCCATAGATTTCATCAAGCTCTGTATCTGCAAGCTCATAATTATCTCTTATTGTTGTTGTCTTTAAATCCCATCTTTCAGGTAGAGATAAAAGAAACTTGAGATTAGACTCTTCAAGATCATATTCTTTATCAACCAGAGATAAATCATTCAACAGTTTACAGAATCTGTCATATGTTTCAGTCAAAGTTTCACCAGGTCTTGAGTCAAAGTGTTCATACTCCTGTGTAAGTATAGTCTTTCTGTTCTTCTTTATAGCACTTGTTCCTTGGCATCTGACTTCTAAAGCATCCCATATTTCTTTGGCAGTTTTGCAACCAATAACTCTGTTAGACATGACATTATCTAAGGCATTGTGGAGAAGATGTCTAACCTTTGCATCCTTTGCAATCGATGAGATGTCTTCAGGAGTCAAATCTTTCTTTTCCTTTGGAATAAGCTTTTGCTCTTCACCAGCAACAACAGTGGACAGTTTAGTCGGTTTATGAGGACCATTATAGATTCTATCAAGGTATTCTGGATCAGTGGCTTCCAGAAACATGGTCATCTTCACCTTCCATATTGGATACTCCGCTGGTTTCAGAATTGGAACTCTGATAGTCTCATATCGACTCACAGAGGTAGGTTGAACCTTTTCAGGAGCTGCACCAGTTGGAATTTGTTCAGTCATGATTATACTTGTATTTGAATCGTAAAACTGTATATATTAAACAACCTTGGCTCTGATACCAATTGTTAGGCCGAATACACAATATATAATCAATATATGTATGAGAATAACAATCAAGAACACTGTTTATGAACAGTAAACTGAATTATATCATAAGCATAAGTTGTTAGGGGTACCTTATTCTCAGATGTCTCAGATTTATCTTCAACAGTTGTCATAAGAGCATAGCTGACATCTTCATCAGAATCTGAAGTGTCTGCCCAGTCTTTTCCTTTAGTGATGAGTGCTTTCTCAGATTTTCTTTTCTTGCACTCTGGAGCATAATGACCCATCTCTTTACACTTGTAGCACTGGATCTCAGACTTGTCTTTCTTTCCATACTTGGTATCTCTTCCTTCAGACTTTCTGAAACTCTTTCTTTCAGAGTTTGAATCTTTCCTCGAGAATCTTTTTCCCTTCTTGAAGTTCTTAAAACCCATCTTCTTGAAGGTTTTCACCATCAAAGCAGCCATTTGCATCAGTTGTTCTTCATCATCCTCAGATTCAGAAGAAGCATCAGATTTTGAATCACCATCAGAGTTTGATGACTCACTTTCAGAGTTTATGACCAAATCTTTTCCCTTAGCTTTCTTCTTTGAAGTTTCTTTCTTCATGAGTTTTTCTTCAACTTTGAGAGCTACAGATTTTGTCTTCTTTCCAGACCTTTTGTTTCTTTGTTCTATCTCAAGCTCATGAGTTTTAAGCAACCCATAAATTTCATCAAGATCTGTTTCTGCAAGATCATAATTATCTCTTATTGATGTTGCCTTTAAATCCCATTTTTCAGGTAGAGATAGTAGAAACTTGAGATTTGACTCTTCAAGATCATATTCTTTATCAACAAGAGACAAATCATTCAACAATTTACAGAATCTGTCATATGTATCTGTCAAAGTTTCATCAGATCTAGAGTCAAAGTGTTCATATTCCTGTGTTAAAATAGTCTTCATGTTCTTCTTTATAGCACTTGTTCCTTGACACCTGACTTCTAAAGCATCCCAGATTTCTTTGGCAGTCTTGCAACCAATAACTCTGTTAGACATGACATTATCTAAGGCACTATGAAGAAGATGTCTAACTTTTGCATCCTTCGCAATTGATGAGATGTCCTCAGGAGTCATATCTTTCTTTTCCTTCGGAACAGTCTTTTGTTCTTGACCAGCAACTACAGGAGACAGTTTAGTTGGCATATGAGGACCATCATAGATTCTATCAAGGTATTCTGGATCTGTGGCTTCTAGAAACATGGTCATCTTAACCTTCCATATTGGATATTCCACTGGTTTGAGCATTGGAACCCTGATTGACTCATATCGACTTACAGAAGCAGATTGAACCTTTTGAGCAATAGAACCTTCCTGAGAGTTTTCAGTCATGATTATACTTGTGTTTTAGATCAATAAACTGTATATATTAAACAGCCTTGGCTCTAATACCAATTGTTAGGCCGAATACACAATATATAATCAATATATGTATGAGAGTAACAATCAAGAACACTGTTTATGAACAATAAACTGAATTATATTAAATAATTCTTCTCTCAGTGATGTAAAATATCACAGAGAGCTGCTAGGTTACAAGAATAATGTATTCAGTATTCGCATCCCTTTTAGGGTTAACCTATCTGTGTTTATATAGAACACTGTTACATAATCAATCTCTAATTGATATTCCTATAAATTAGCTATACAATTTATATCAATTTAGGATTGCTTCTATCTTCTGTCCCGTTTCTTTAGCTATCTCAATATATCTTGCTTCTTTCCATCTTCAAGATATATTGCTTTTAGAATCTTCAATGTCAGCACCGACAGCTAAATAAACTCTCATCCCGTCAGACTTTATCAAACTCTGACTGGCTTCTAGCATAAACTCTGATGAGTACCTGTTGCTTAAACACTGATAAATAATCATCAGCAATTATATCTAACATAAGAAAAGAGAATATTTTTTGAGTATTGGACATAAAATCTTTAGTAATCAATCCAAGGATTCACAAAATACCTTCATCACTTAATCTATTTATATCAGTTAAATCAATCACCTCTTCATCCATATCATCATCTGTAGTTAGAATAAAAAATCCACTTTAAAGAATGTACTCAATCAATTTAGTTAAACAAGCTAAACTTAAAACATTTGAGGTGTTTTTACCATCAGAAGAGCTATCAATAATATCATCACTATCACTTCTGCTATCTGAAACTTATACTAAATCCTCAAAACAACAAGGTCCAGCAAAATCGGCAAACCGAAAATAACCATCATCATCACGGAAATGATTCATAGATTGTGAATCATAAACAGAAACCGAGAAGTTGGAATATCCAATATAATTGAATATAATTACATAGTCCTTTTTAAGTGAGTACTTCCCTATAAATCGATGCAAACCATAGATTTTACTATCAACATAACAGTATTTAAATGTTGTAGACATTCCAGCACCAAGGAAAATGTTTAGTGTATTGTTTAGCTTATCTCCATAGTTCACACTGAACATTCGTGGCAACTCATGTTACGTTACAAATAAGTTAGATATTAGACTTACAACTATATGTTATCCATACATTTGTGTGCTTCCTTAAACAGTACATATATCACTTACAAGCTCTCCAGATTCTAATACCACTTCAGTCACAGTTTTGTAAAATTTCAAATAAGAAGTGACACATGTTTTACCTAAACAACACAAAACAGTATGAAATTGTATTTAGCAAATATGAATTTCATAAAAATTTAAATATACTCCATAACAAGTACCTTCAGGAGGTTTATACGTGGATGCAATCTCTCTCGGAAAGACACACAATTGAAACTTCCATTTCACATTTGTATTCTAGAATGCGATAGTATCGCTAGCAGATATACCAACTAAATTCATAAATTCAATCCATTATTTGCTAAAATAAATTGCTTTGTTTTTCCCATTAACAGAAATAGACCAAAAATGGTTCTGAAAACCAACAATTATACTACAACAGGGATCAGCAAGTTGTAGTCTGTAACATGCATCTTCAGGTATAACCTAACCGAAAATATTTGTACATAAAAAATTAAAAATTACACATCAAAAATTGAAATTTATAAATCAGGAACTGAAAGACTATACAAAATTTGTCATACATTAAAAAAGGATAATTTTTTTACCGGCCCGCAGAAATCACCCAAGAAATGGTTATTCTCAACAACCAAGTAGTAAATAGCGGAAAAGTTCTGAAGAGCATTATGTGTAAACGTACAACACAACTTATCCAATTCCAGTTCATTACAGACCATGTTTGTAGGTGTTGTTGACTTCTCAGACGGATACATAATCTCAACTGCATAAGGATTATAGATTTGTACTTTGAAGTTTTCAACTCGATCATATTGAAGTAAAACCATGTGATAGGGCTTTATTCCATAATAGTTAATCATGTCTTCCAACTCTTTAATATATTTGCCACTGTTGACCACCTTACCCTGCCAAACATATGAAGAATCGACATGCAAAAAGACGTTTTCAGGCACTTCACGCCCATAATGAGAATAAAATACTAGAGGAAATCCCTGCAAAAACATAGCTTACAAAGTTCAAACTGCGAATCATATCACGCTAAGAAACAAAGTAAAAATTTGGAGATAAAATTAACATTTACTAACCAAGCTACCCGCATATTAAGGAGAAACAACGTTTCTGCAGATGATCATTTTCCCAATTTACCAAAAGAGGGAAAAATAAATTGACAATTGAAAGTGTTGAGTATACAACAACGAAAGCAAAACCCAAAACGAATAAACAAGAACAAGAAAATAAACGACAATCACACAAGACAAAGATTTACGTGGTTCGGAAATTTCTACTCCACAAGCCACACTAATTTTGTATTGATCTCTCACAACTATGTTGTGTTCTGTTGTGTTCTACAATTACATGAGACTATTTATAAGAGAAAAAATTGGGCCTAAACTAATCAGAGTCTAATTCTGAAATTATGAAATTACTAACTCTAATTAGAATTCAGATCTGTAAATTCTAACTCAAATCAGAAACCAATTCTGAAACCTGTTAGAATCCACAAATCCAACAATCTCCCACTTGGAGTCTGGCCACATCTTCTCTTCACTCTTGTAAATCTAGTAACACCCAATACTTCGATCAATAACTCTAACTAGTGCAGCGCCTTCTCGTCAATCAATTCTGAAGGCCGGTTGAAGCTATGCCAAGCTTCAACTTTTCATTGGTAACCACCTTAGTCAACATATCTACAAGATTCTTTGAACCAAGGATTTTCTTCAAGGACAAAGTACCATTGTTAATCAATTCCCTCGTAAAGTGATATCTCAGCTGAATATGCTTTGTCCTAGCATGAAACACAGGATTCTTCACAAGATGAATGGCACTCTGATTATCGATATACAAAGAACTGTCTGCCTGTTTCTTGCCCAACTCTTCAAGAAAATTCTTCAACCAAATCATCTCCTTGCTAGCTTCAGAGATAGACATATATTCTGCTTCCGTGGTTGAAAGAGCAACACTTTTTTGAAGTCGAGACATCCAACTAACTGTTGTGCCACCCAATGTGAAAATATATCCCGTAGTACTTTTTCTTGTATCCAAGAATCCACCCAAATCTGCATCAGAGAACCCTTCCAAGATAACATCTTTCTTGCTGAAACATAATGCAAACTTGGATGTGCCTTTCAAGTAGTGTAACAACCACTTGACTGCTTCACAATGCTCTTTTCCTGGATTAGACATGAACTTGCTAACAACTCCCACTGCATGAGAAATGTCTGGCCTTGTACACACCATAGCATACATCAAACTGCCAACTGCAGATGCATACGGAACTTTAGCCATATCTTTCTTGCCTTCATCCATTTTAGGTGACTACTTCTTTGTGAGATTAAAGTGAGTTGCCAACGGTGTACTTCTGGTCTTCGCATCCTGGACACTGAATTTCTGCAATAATTTCTTAATATACTTCTCTTGAGATAATTTCAAAGTACCTTCAGATCTATCCCTTATAATGCGCATACCAAGTATCTGTTTTGTTGCACCCATATCCTTCATCTCAAACTCTTCAGACATCCGTCTCTTTAGCCTATTGATTTCCCTCATGTTTGATCCTGATATCAACATATCATCAGCATACAACAACAATATGATATACGATGAATCAAATTGTTTAAAGTAACAACAATAATCCATAGCACTCCTCGTTTACCCATTCTTCATCATAAAGCTGTCAAACTTCAAATACCATTGTCTTGGTGCTTACTTCAAACCATACAAGCTTTTTATAAGCTTGCAAACCAAGTTTTCTTTCCCAGCTACCTGAAATCCCTCTGGCTAAACCATGTAGATGTCTTCCTCAAGATCACCATGTAAGAACGCGGTCTTAACATCTAGTTGCTCTAGATGTAACTCCTCTACAGCCACAATGCTTAACACAAGTCTAACAGTAGTCATCTTAACAACCGGAGAAAATATATCAGTATAGTCAATACCCTTTTTATGTTGATATCCCTTGACTACTAACCTTGCCTTGTACCTTTTGCTGCCAACAGGTTCTTCTTTGATCCTGAACACCCACTTATTATGTAAAGCCTTTTTTCCTGCTGGTAATTCTGTTAAAGACTAAGTCTCATTCTTCTCAAGAGAATTCATCTCTTCTTCCATGGCTGATTTCCACTTAACTGAATCATCCACCTGAACTGCCTCTGGATAACACTGAGGTTCTCCGTCCTCGGTCAATAATATGTAATATACTGAAGGAGAAAATCTTTGTGGCTGCCTCACAGTTCTGCTAGATCTTCTTACCTCAGCCTGTGGAGTAACTGAACCTGTCTCATCAGCATTCCCAAAACTCCCACTATTTCCTGCAAGATCTTCTTCATTAATATCTTCAAGCACTGCTTTCTCTTTTTCAGGTTGTTCCTTTCCAAACTCGGAATCGACTGCAAGCTTATCCTTGTACACTGCATTTTCATTAAAAGTAACATCGCTACTTCTAACGACCTTCTTCGTCAGTTCATCCCAGAAATGGTAACCTGTATAATCTGAGCCATAACCAATGAAGATACACTTCTTTGATTTCGGATCAAGCTTGTCTCTATCAGAATCTTTAACACGCACATAAGAAACACAACCAAAAACTCGCAAGTGTGAAAGATTTACCTCTTTTTTCTGCCACTCTTCTTCAGGAATCTTGAACCCCAAAGGAACTGAAGGTCCTCTGTTTATGAGATACGCTGATATGCTAACTGCATCCGCCCAAAAAGTCTTCGGCAGCCCTACATGTTCCCTCATACTCCTGGCCCTCTCATTCAAGGTTCTATTCATGCGTTCTGCAACACCATTCTGTTGTGGTGTCTCTGGAATAGTTTTAATCATTCTAATCACGTATTATATACAATATCTTTTAAACTCATCACTACTATAGTCACCACCATTATCTAACATCAAACTCTTAACCTTCAAACCGGTCTGGTTTTCAACTTCAGTCTCCTTGCGATCTTTGGATTGTCCTCTTTTATGTGACTTCGATATACTACGCCCCTGATTTTGCCCCCTCTCGGACTTTCTGCCTCTGCTCTCAGTACTCAATAAGGAACCTGATGACTCTCATGAGTTTCTCCTACGAATATCTTCTCCAAGAATCGAATCTCGAACTCCATTAAAAGTCATCTTACCGCTCTCAGATGAATTACTAATAGCAGTGACAAATCCTGACCAACTGTCAGGTAACGAGGATACCAACAACAAGGCTTGTACTTCATCATCGAATTTAATATCCACCGATGCCAATCTTGATAGGATAGAATTAAATTCGTTCACATGATCAGC
Source organism: Heracleum sosnowskyi (assembly GCA_030848705.1). Taxonomy (NCBI): domain Eukaryota; kingdom Viridiplantae; phylum Streptophyta; class Magnoliopsida; order Apiales; family Apiaceae; genus Heracleum; species Heracleum sosnowskyi. The sequence continues at coordinate 95,137,110 of CM061241.1, forward strand.
AACACAATCACATTCATTCAATCTCGCGGCAAACAACAAACGACACAAATACACCTTATTCTAAGCAGATGGCTTCTCATACATATTTGTTAACGCCTTGATCAATCCATGAGTTGTCATTTCCTTGACGATATTGTAAGCAACGTTCTTCGCCAAAGTCAATCTGACAACACCTAGAGCCTGCCTATCCAATAGCTTTCCTTCAGTCTCATCCATCTTATCTGGCTTCTTCTATTCTAGCGGTTGGTGTAGTTTTTTCTGATACAAATAATCTTCAATTTGCATCTTCCAATATCCAAAATCTTTGCCATCAAATTTGTCGATCTTCACTTTCCCTTCTTCTGCCATCGCTCTCACTCGCCTGATGAAAACCTAGGCTCTTGATACCAGTTGTTGAGTATATAACAACGAAAGCAAAACTCTAAGCGAATAAAACAAGAAAAAGAAAATAAATGACAATCACACAAGACAAAGATTTACGTGGTTCGGAAATTCCTACTCCACAAGCCGCACTAATTTTGTATTGATCTCTCACAACTATGTTGTGTTCTGTTGTGTTCTACAATTACATGAGACTATTTTAAGAGAAAAAACTGGGTCTAAACTAATCAGAGTTTCATTCTGAAATTCTAAAATTACTAACTCTAATTAGAATTCAGATCCGTAAATTCTAACTCAAATCATAAACCAATTCTGAAACATGTTAGACTCCGCAAACTCAACCGAAAGTGAACTTTAGGTTACCCAATTTGGGAATGAAAACAAATGAGAAGCTTTTGACACTACGACCTTATTATATTAATTTATACAACTGACGATGAAGTAATTAAAATATGTTTGTAACGCCCAGCTACTCCTGTTAATGCTTCAGTAAATTCAAAATTGAATTCCTACGATTTCATCTGAAAACAAATTCTAAATAAAAAAATTATAAATTTTGAACACATTTTACAAATATTTTATATTAAAAAAAATCTAATTTATAATTGGCTTAGCGAAGCGGGCACAATGAGGGGGTGTTTGATAACCCTTAATGACCTCTTAATCGTTACTTTTTGTTTTGATTAAGATATTTAATTGTTGTATACAGTTATCAAACACACTGAATGATAACAAAATTCACTTATTCGGTAAGTGATCACCTTCCAGCTTTTTGGTTAAGTGTTGAAATGCTGAATGTAGTTTTCATTTTTTATTCTTCACGTAGGTTATAAATCTATACTATTGCAAGTATATATATTACTGATATATATGTTCGTGTGTTGTCAAAAGATTTTTTGTATATTAAATATAAAATAATTTTTTAAAATATAATTTTACATAGGTAAATTCAAAAATATAACTTTTTAAGTTTCATTATCAAAATTACGGTTTGATTCTGGTTGCAATAAAAAACACAACTTGATATAATACAAATTAATATTAAAATCAATTTTTCAAAATTTGAAATAAAGCATTTTAGGTTGGAAGGATTGCAAGTATTTTCGCAATAAAACTTAAAAAATGTTATTTTTGAAAATAAATTTATAAATTTTCAAAAAATAAGAGTAAAATTATAATTTTGGATAATTTCCCAAGAATTTAACAGTACAAAAATAAATTGAATGCTATTCCGATAATTTTATATAAATGTTTATCAAACAGTGTCATATTTTTTCATCCAGAAAAATGATTCATTCAGTAAATTTAATGATTCGGTTATTTTAATTCAGATTTATCAAACACCCCCTATGTATATATAATTAGAGCTCATTTAACCACGATGCAGCTAGACCTACCCGGTTTAGTGCCAGACCTCGTCCGTCAAGACCTCACTAAACTAGTTATCCTACATAAGTTGGGACCTTAGAGCTCAAATCAAAAAATCTAATGTATGCGAGATTTAATTTGAACACAACGTATCTTTGTAACAATATAAATATACATATTTATTCACTCGCAAATTGTTGTTTTGTTGTCTTCTAGGTTTTTGGGACGGGCAGAGACAAGGAAGTTCATCTATAATTAGCTGGTACATACTGGCAATATTGAAGAGATGGTCACCCTCATGCAAGAGTGCAGTTATTCTGTGTATCTTGTTGCGGCCCTCAAAATTATAATTTGATCAAGTAAAATGCAGTAAATTACTAGCATACGTCTATATATCTGACCTGAAGATAATAAATTTTGCAGTCGTAGATGAGGACCACAAAAATGAATCAAAAGTTTGAGATAGAGCTAGAGGCCAGCTAAGAAACCACAAGAGGCCTGCATAATTTCAAGTACTTGTTGCAGAACACCAATGCTTTTATTTGGTCCCCTCTTCCTCCTCATCTTAGCTAGACCTCTCCCCACCCCCTTCATCGACCCCCCACTCCCCTTTTTCTCTTCACTCACATGAGCTCGTGAGTCGCTCACTCTCTCCCTCTCTCTCTCCCTCTCTCTCTCACTACTATCTTCTTACATAATTGAAATAATTTTCAGATTTTGTAAATTATTTTGAAATTAGTTCCATTCTTATATATAGTACATGACTATGATATTTTGTTGTGATCAAACGAAGGACAACCTTTATACAACGGAATAATTTCTGGAAATAAAATTTGTTACATAGAACTCATATTGAGTTCCACCACCACAAGCAATGAGTTTCAACACAAGGAATAATCGAAGTATGAAAAACACAAAAAAGAATGATTTTTTGTTGGTAAAATGAAAGAACCTTTTTTATTATCTATATTATACTATTATAAGTAAACCAGTCTTTATTTGGTTGTTCGGTAGTTTGGTCAAATAATAACTGTCAGATGTAAATATAGATAAATGAGAACCTTTGGATGTAATATTAAAAGAACATTTTTTTCTTGATATCTAAAATGCTCGCAGGTTCAAGGTTCGAATCTCGTCAAAAACATATTATTATTAAATATTTATATCATCTATTTTTCTAAGCTACATTCAAAAGTTCAAGATATTATTTCGTCGATAACATATTAAGAATTTTTAAGATCAAAATACAAATAAATGTTAATAAAATAAGATAAAAAATACTAAAAAATCATATAAAAAATACTATTATAAGCAAAACTACCCTCTATTTGGTTGGTTGGTAGTTTGTTCCTCTAAATAATAACGGTTAGATGTAAATATAGATAAATGAGAACCGTTGGATGTAATATTAAAAAAATATTATTTTCTTGATATCTAAAATGCTCCCACGGGTCCAAGATTCGAATCCCGTCAACAACATATTATTATTAAATATTTATATCATCTATTTTTCTAAGTTACATTCAAAAGTTCAAGATATTATTCCGTCAACAACATATTAAGAATTTTTAAGATCAAAATACAAATAAATGCTAATAAAATAAGATAAAAATTAATAAAAGATCATATAAAAAATACTAAAATCAAAAATCAAAAATATTAAAATTCATCCCTGCATCATGAGTAGGCTAGTATAAATTGATACGTATATATTGTTTTTTATAATTTATCACAATCTTAAAACCTAATTAATTCATTACCATTGACATATTCTAGTAATCATATATCAGTTTAAGAATTAATCAAAAAAAAAAAAAATTGGGCCAAAAAATCACGAGTTTAATCCCGTGGTGCAATTATTCATGCCCCTACTTCAACAATCTGAATTTTTGGACCTTCATCTCCGATCTCAAATGTTTAGAATTTAGATAAATAAGTGAAAAATATTTTTAAAATTTAGGGCAATTGAACTATTAAAATTCCAAAAATGTAAAAACAAAACAATTTACGATATATGCAAATTTTTCACACTAATACCAAAACCAAACCCAGCCTTTCAACCTTTACATTGTCATTCTTAATTTTACAAATAACTATGATATTAAACTTTCATCAGATTACTACAGTACCTTCAATCTTGATCCTCACAGATCCATTAAAGATCAATTTATCTTTCCAATCTTCACCACGTAACTTGTTGAGTCGTGTCAAAATCAAGCTTGTGACTCATGTCAAATTCTCAGACCATTCCACTAAAGTATGGCAGAGGACATTTATCATTTCAATAACTTGCATATATCAGATATATATACATATATACGAGTACACTTCTATTCACAACGTCACAGTTTCGAATCCCTTGATATTGGGGTTTTAATTGCACCTCCTCAAGTTTTAATTTTTATGTTCCGCTCATCACTTGAACTTGATTCAGGCAATCAGCCTTGCAAGAGCATCTCCAATGGGGTTATTTGCTGAACCTGTAAAGGTATTTTACTCCAATAATATTGACTATACTCATTGGTTATATTTTATAAATAACATGTTATTATTATTTTAAATTGTTATGAATAAAATTTATTATTTCAGTATGGTAATAGATGACATCAAATTTTGCTATATGCCAGAGGTCAGCCAAATATATAGCCAATATGAATAGGTTGGCTAATTTTTTTGTTAACAGTTATGACCCGTTGGAGAGTCAATATTTTTACATAATCTCTATATTTCTTATTTAAGGTATGTCATATACAATTTTAGTCAAGTGTTTCTCATGGTTGGAGATGCTCTAAGGTTAATAATCAAGCATGGTAAATGTTATGTCATATTTTGGCATAATTCAAATTTCTGTTTTATTAATTATTAATTTTGAATAATAATTAATTGTTTGATCACTAAGTAATATTATCTGTCTGAAATTTATTTCAAATCAGAAAGAATCACAACGCCAAGATAATACTAGATAAAATTTGTAATTGCCCACATTAACGAAGTTCATCCCTATAGTCTCTCACGATAAACACAATTGCACAGACTGTGTGTGCTTGAAACAATATAAATTGATACGCAGACATCCACCTCCTCTATTTTTCATAAACCTAAACCCGTAAAAATAGTCACATATTCATATAAAATCACTCTACTATTCCAGCACACCTCCTAATCATGTTATTACCAAATTTCTCTAACAACAGTAAAAATTGTTCACTGGCCTGAATTGTTTACCAAGGGTACTAATATAGGTTATTGGTCGTCATGTTTCACGAGCCTGTCTATGTCTATATATTAAATTTATTTTCAAGTTTCAACTATATTTGTATTTTGTACATTATCGAACCAATTCTTTATGAACCAAGTTCTAAAATTATGCACAAGTTCACGAGCCTGTTTAAAATTATGCCGGCATAAAGTTTCTAAATAATTAATCAAAAATTTAACTTCTCTTATAAGTATCAGTAAGAGCATCTCTTCAGATACATTAATGATCTTACAGAAGGAGAGTACTGAAAGGAAGCATATATGGAATACATAACCACTTTCCGTTTGTTGGTATAGGAAGAGCCGAAGAGGACTAATAAAAGTAGAAACCCTAGAAAAATGGTAATAGAAGAAACAAAAGAACAGGACCTAAAAACCAGGCATGCAAAACAAAACCTAGCTAGTAATGCTGAAACAATAATGCTTTTGGCTGACAAATGATCAATGGACAAAGATTCTCTAAAGTAAAAACACCCTCTCTGTAACTAAGATATAGTACATATCACATATATAATACTCTATGTAGAAAGAGATTTGTACATAGCATGCTAGATCTAATATAAATGTGAGAACTGAGAAAAGCTAGGCTAGATGTATTTGAACAAACAACAAAGATTCGGAATTATAGTAAAAAGTTGCCTTTTTCTGATGCAATAGGTAGAGAAATTGAATGAGAGGATGGAAGAGTCAGAGGACACACAGAAAGGTTACATAGCCGTGGGGTCTTGAGGAAATGCGTGTAAGGGAAGTGAATTTGAGGTTTAGTCCACTTCAACTCTCTTCATTGGGGCTCGGATTTCTATGCCTCTACTCAGTGCTCACTCCCTTTTCTTTGCAGTAATCATTGCCCCCCTTCTTAAGATGATCTTCTTCTTCATCTTCCGTAAAATTGATAAATCTCTTTGCTTCCTCCGTTCCGTTTCATTTTTCTGCACATTTCAGTACAGTGTGTTGAGGACCTTTGAATCATTTTTTCAAACATTACTTTTATAAATAATAATAATAATAATAATAAATTTATGTATTCAAGTAAGTTGTTTTTAAAACTTGTTATGTGTATTTTAACGCGCATATCAAATTACAAATATAACTTGATGAATTATGTTTTAAATAAAAAAATAAATATCAGAATATTTATGTTTCAAAATATAATTTATCATATTATGAATGACTATTTAGGGAGAGAGTAAGTATTTTCTAGTGACCTAAGGACTTGTCTTTGAAAACATTTGTTTGGGCCTCACCTCATATTCATCATGTACAAGTTGTATGAAAGCAATTGCACCTGCCTGTTGATGATGAGAGTCGGGAGTTTAGAAAACCAGCAGTGGTCCATTTTGTAATCAATACTTTTGGCTAATGCAAATTAATTTCAATCATTTAAAAAGAATCTCATACATATACAATTAATATATGATACTAATATTTAAAGAAAACAAATATTTCTACCTGAACTCTCGATGCAATAGTACTGTGTTTGTGGTACAAAAAGGATTCACTCATACTGATATGGTCCGAGATGAATGTGAATGTCTATATAAACCTGCAAACGCGATCCTCTGTTCGGGAAAAAGGTTTTCAAATCATTCTTCCGGTAAGCATTGAATATTGAAAATTATTCAGCACTTGCAGAAATACGATCGAGTAAAACTTATATCGTGTTTGGTTGGGATGAATGAAATGGAATGGAATGGAATGACATTTAAATCTTCCCTCCAACTCTCATTACTTTCTTTTAATTTCATCATTCCATTCCATTCACCCCAACCAAACACAACATACTATACAAGCTTGCAACATGCAAGTCCGCTACCATGGAGATATAGAAATTGAAACTCATCTTAATGCTTGAGCAAGGATTACACCTAATTTAGGTCAGAGCAACCATTTCCTGTTCATTTACCTTTATAATTTCGCGTATGAATGTCATATATCTTAAGCTAATTAATACACTATCCAGAAACAATTATATCTATGGTACACCATGACTACTAAAGGTATATATATCATATATATTGCTCTCCTACTTCATTTACAATTTCCTACTCACCAAAAAGAATATACAAAGTTTTCTCCAGCTCTGCCTTTCAAAGCATTATTATCTCGCATCCTTCAGAATTTACTTTGCTTTCCTTCAAGTTTAACCTTCTGAATTCTGTCTCGTAGTCTCTTTTTATGATCATGAATCTTCCATAGGCCATGACCAAGTATTACAGTTGAGTATATACCATGTGTGATGATGGGGGCAAGAATATTATTTGTCTGTCACATTGACACGTAAGTTAATCAACAAACTGTATCAAGAACACTACTACTGGTACTAGACCTTATTTTAACCAAGAGTCTGGAATAAAAACGTTACCTGGATCCATTCAAATCCGAGATAAAGTGCTAGGAGTGCTTCCAGCAAAGGTGAGTATATTTTTTTCATTTGCCTCCTCTCGTACCAAGCTGAATAATTCAATAGATAGATTATAAGATTACACACATGGAAGTTTCCATAAGAACAATGACATGAACGACATCTGTAGAATTGGATGTATTCGATAAGAGAATTCTAACCTGCAAAGAGCTTTTTAAGATCTTGACGCCCAGAACGAGATTGCAGAACTGGTGCTACTACATAGGTAGGATCTGAAAGGGAAGGGGCAAAGATTGGATCAACAAAAGAGGATTTCTTGCGGTAGGGGTGGGGGATGAAAAATGAAATACGCCAGTATTTAAAAGAATGAATACCTTTTGGGGAGGCAGCCACATAATAAAGAGAACCCGTAAGAGCAGCTGTAGTCACAGCTGCAAATGCTTGAGCAAATGGGACAAATGGAGGCAGCACACCAGTCTTCACATTGAAGGAATTTATGCAAAAGTATCAATTACCAATCAAATGTAACTTAATAAAGAGCATCGCAGTAAGAACTTTGTTTACCAGTGATGCCATTCCACGAGCATCTGTCATCAAATCTGTGCCCCTTAAAAAAATGTCAGCCAATGCTCCCTACAAGTCAAATAAGAAAAAGAGCGATGAGTATGTAACAATTTACATGATTATTACAGACACGTAAGGAGCAAATTCTCAAAGAGGAAACATTACTGTGAAAATTTTAACAAAAGTTGTCCCAGACAGACATCAACTTGGTATAATATAATTACAAAATGGCCTTTAAAGAAATTAAACTTCATGACAGAGCCCTCCAGCATTGATTTTTCAAGAATTCTAACATAAATATGACTGCCAAGATCAAAACCAAGAAACTTACACAGTTAATAGATATATTGAGATCAATAAAGCAATCTTTGTTACTAGAGTAAAAGTTGGAGTTTGCAAAACCAGTGTTCTGTTAATACAGGGTTGGTACAGCTGATTGTAGCATCAGAGAGGGTTCTAAATGGTTAGAACCCTATTGGTCAGGGATACATATTCCACGTTAAGACCAAGGTCAGCTACCGACACACACCAATTTGGAAAGATGCAAGCACACAGCATATAACGAAGATGTATTATACTTTCGTCTACATAGAACGTCATGGCAAAAAAAAACGTAATGGTAAATGCAAAATATTATTAGCTTTCACATTGTCATACATTCATGATCCAAACCCAGAATATTAAAACTATTACGAGAAAACATTAATCAGCATCTTCAAACATCTAAGTAGGCAATAAAAAGACAACAGAATTTTGTTTTGTTTTATTTACTCAATTAAATTATTTCCGAAGATGGCCTAAAAACTTTAGTGAGCGTAATCAACTTCTAATCCTGTCTAAATGAGAAAATATTTAACAATCTTTTCAATAAAACTCACTCGATCTTTCGACTACCAAGAAAATGTGTGCAACTGGTATATCTAGAATCTGACCTGTACAGCAGCCCGGTAGAAAAGCTCCTCTCCAACAGAACTTGCAGCGACCATTAGTATAAACTGCAAGATTGGGGCAAAAATTATTTATCATCATTTTCTTTATTTTCCTATCCTGTGACATTTAGTGTATGTACCAATTTCTCTATATAATATAAAAAAAATGCTGATGCAGAACGAGAAAACAGCAGTGATACTTATTTAGTGTATGTATCTTAACCTGCCATGGTGACATGCCATAAAAGAAGTTCCGAAGCTCTTCATCCTCTACATCCCGGATGGCACGAGCATGTGGTGATAGCTTCACGACTTCATCCTGAAATTTTAGAACATTTCTTCTTTTAAGTCCAGTACATATATTGATAAACTACTAGATAGTGAAAAAGTCGGAATCGGTATATAAATATATCAAAGTCAAATAGTAAAATCAAGACTAATCCAACTATAACCTACATCCATTATAAAGAGAAGAGCCATTATGGGAGGAGATGCATATCCAAGTCCTTGTACGATGGCATCTAGTGATAGATCAAAACCTCCTGTGCAGTCAGTTCCAGTAAAGGAGCAAATGAACTTTCCAGCTAAACCCATCGCACCGTATATACCTGATTACAAAGTTAAAAGAAAATCTTGGTCAGATATTTGGTTTTATCTTTGTTTATAACATACACTACTTCAGATTTTTATTACGATTCTTGGCACAGAAGAAAATGAACATGTTGCAGGGGAAATATTATTTCGATTAGCTATTCTACATCATTAAAGGAGTCCACTTAGGTCAATAATCATATGAAAAACCTTGGCTTATATTCCAGTGGCTACTCCTCAGCTCTTGGTAGCAAGAGGTTGATGATTTGAGTCTTGGAGGCATGTGCTCGGCAAGTGTCTGTGATAAAACCACCCCTTGTAATAGTATGACTTGAAGTTTTGATACGTGCATCATGTATATAGCTCATCTCTTTGTTGAACAAACTTAATTTATGTCCAAATTTTTCTACAACGTTATGCAAGTAATCAAACAAGCACTACCTCTATTGAGGCCTGAACTTAATTAATGTATTTTTTTTTTTACAACGTTATGCAATAATCAAACAAGCACTGCGACTACTGAACTTAATTTATGTCCAATTTTTCACAACAACGTTATGCAAGTAATCAAAGCACCACAACTACTGAGGCCTGATCCAAACATCTCAGGGCACTACGGGAGGAAATTTATCATTATTTCTATTAATATTACTAGCTTATAGCCGTGCAATGCACGGTTACTTAAATTTTATTTATAATTATTTTGTTTATAATTATATTTTAATTATCCATGGAACACACGATTGTTTTTTTAATATTTATAATTATATTTATTTATGAATATTTTAATATTTAAAAGTTATTAGTTTACATGATTAAATTATTGTTAAAAAAGATTTAATTAAAAAAATATTATAGTTAAAAATTTGATATTTATTATATTTTACACGCTAAATTTAATATTTGTTTATATTGAGTTATAAAAGTTAGATTTGGCCAATTTTACGGTCCACATGAAATTCACAAAATAATCTTTAATTTAGTTGTGGTTTAATAGTTCTTTTTCAATTAAAAACTATTCTAAAACTAAAAAGAGAATAAAGTGACGAAATTTAGTATTGAGAATTCTATTCGATTTAGGAAATCTACCTATATTTAGTTTAGATTATTAGAATACCATTTATTAACCAAATACAGTTTTTAATATTAAATCTAACGGTTTTCACCTATCTATTTAAGATTAAACGATTTTTATTATTTTGATATTAAATGGGGTTCCTTATTTAATTACAACTATTTTTATGTTTTAACTTTTTGGAAAATTCAATCCTAATATAATATCTTTTAAGTTATATCATTTTTAGATAATAACTTCTTTTTATATGATATAATCTTGATCGTCTATTTTTAAAAGTATTGGATCTAACTGTTGAGAATGTTTTGGCGGTATTTAGGACCAAACTACCAGGATAACATCATTAGTTTTTTTAATATTTATATTTTTTAAATATTTATTGCTAAAATATAATATACTCTTTTTTGTAATATGTTAATGATGCGAAAACTTTGAACTTTTGAGAAAATAAATTATCAATAAAAATATAATTTTTTTTGTAATAGTTCTTCTTTTAAAGTAGTACACCGTGACGATCAAAATTCTATATAAAATTCATTTTTTTTATAGTATATACCGTAAATATCTATGTTATTATATTAAAAACTAAAGAATGAAAGTTTTCTTATAAGTCTGGTCGCTTGATCACTCAATCCATAATCGTTAGATCTTTCAAATTAAATTGTTGAGAAACGTTAGATATAACAGTAAAATTATCACATAGAATGATCTAAGGTTTGAATCTACCAACAACATATTAAAATTTACAGGTTTTTTTGAAAAATAAGAATTTTTTCATTTTTTTTCTTGCAGACATGGGTTATTTGATAATATTTTTTATAAAGTACGATTTTTCAAAAAAGTACTATACTAATTTATTAACAAACTTTTAAAGTTTCGAATTTAATAATTTACAATGTATATAGGTTAAAAAAGTTAGGCCTATTCTGTAGCTGAGTCTAAAATTTCAAAATACGGTATTTTTAAATATGAATATAGTCCTGCTAACAATGAAATTAGGTCTCTATGAGTTCTTATAAAACAAAATCAGCATTTGCGTATAATTTATTATTTAATAATAAATAATACTTAATTAGTTATGATATAAAATTTAATAAAATAGGATAAAAAAATATGCACAAATTTATAAAATTTTATCCTCGTATTATTATATTCTTTGTTGATTTGAATTTTTCTTAGATTGATTTGAATTTTTGAACATAGATTTATAAATTTAAAATAGTTAGAAAAAAGTAATTAAATTGGTTTTATCTTGTGTTTTAAAAATTAGATTTTAACGATTTTACACCCCACATGAAGATAACTAAATTATCTTTAATTAAAAGATGGTTTAACAGTTTTTATCTAACTGGAATTGTCCATGAAAGAGAAAAGAAAGTCACGAATTTTTTACATGGAGAATTCTATTTAGTATAGAAAACTTATTTATATTTGGTATATTTGGTTTAAATTATCAAAATACACTTTTTAGAATTTAAATATAATCCTATTATTAATAAAATACACTTTTTTAATATTTGATCTAACGATTTTCATTTATCTAGTTAAGATCTAATGGTCCTTATTAGTTTGGTTGTCCAAGACCGTACAATCAAAATTTTGGATAAGATCTCTATTATGTTTATTATATGGGTTCAGCGGAGACTAACAAAAAGGTGGAGACCTGGAGACCAATTCTACACCCTTAGATTAACTTGAATTCAATGGTCATCATTTTTTATTATACTTCATAAAATTAAACATAACAAAATTATATTATTATACACAATTACACATGTTGTTCTTTTTAACCATCCACGTTCTTAAAACCTACAACATCCGACATTTTATTCAGCAAGTTGGGAGGATTTGGGAGGATCTATATCACTAAACATCGTACTACAAATATTATAAACAAAAAGTTCTGCATATAAAAAATATGTTTTACAAATAAAAAAAAACCAATGCTTACTGCATAACAATGAAAAAAATGTGTAAAAAAAATAAATTATGCAAAAATAAAGAATAAAATAGTAAAATAATAATGTTTTGCAACTAAAGTAATGCACTAAATTAAAATAATAATATATTGCACTAAAAAATTATGAATACAATAATTGAAAGTAAAAAGTTTTGCAAACAAAATAACATAGAATATTAAAATTGTGCAAATTTTTTGAATAAAAAAAATGGACGTGAGAATGAATGTAATGCTTATTGTAGTTAACGTTGTTGGTAACGTATAAGCTCTATATGCCTACATACAACCAATTTATAAGTGTGTAAAACAAAATAATATGTACCCTTGGATTAGATAGAAACGAATGGTGTAAGATGTGGTCTCGGTCTCCGGTCTCCATAGAACTTTTCTCGGATTTAATATAATAAGGATATCAAGTATATACTGATATAAGTATCTTACTAACTGCTTTTACTTTTAATGTTCCGGTTTTATTTACAGTGTATATAAAATTTTAAAATACATTATTACTTAAAAATTATTAAACAGAATAAAATTTATGTTATGATTATATAAAATTTTATTCTCATATTATTATATTCTTTATCGATTTGAATTTATTCTTAATTAATTTTAATACTTTATTGAAAGAACATAAAATTTCTATATTTAAAACAAATAGTGGAAAAATAAATAAATTGGTGCTACAAAAATAAAAAAAATATTTATTAAAATTTAGATACTCACTTTACCATTTAGGTTCTATCCTGAGTTTTATAAATTGAATTTTGACGATTTTACAACCCATGCGAAACTAACGAAATTATCTTTAATTTAATGATGGTTTAATAATTATTATCTAACTTGACCAGTTGACCTACCCATAAACCGAAAAGAAAAGATGGTTAAGAATTTTTACATAAAGAATTCAATTCAATATAGAAAACCAATTTATAATTGGTTTAAATTATCAAAACACACTTCTTAGTATTTAAATATAATCATACCTTTAATCAAATACACATTTTAATATAGGTATTATTTTCAAAATTATCGTTTATGAATATGAAACCCTCAATATTTTAATAATATTTTGATATTATCCTTTTTTTGTTTGTTATATATAAAATAATATAATTATAATTTGGATTAATCAAATTGTTATGTTCCTTCAGAAAAAAAATTGTTTAAATTTATTTATGTACATGAGTTCTCGTGTATCATTGTTAGTATGATATACATGAGCATTATATTGATAATTTTTTATATTGTAATCAATATGAATTGTTATCTTGATATTTGGTTTAACAATTATTATCTAATTGGAACTATACATAAATTCAAGAGAAAATATATTTAAGAATTTTTACATAGAAAACTTTTAAATGATCAAAATACACTTTTTAGTATTTAAATATAATTCTATTATTAATCAGATACACGTTTTAATATTAGATCTAACAATTCTCATCGATCTATTTAAGATCTAACTGTAATTATTAATTTGGTCGTATAGTGATCGTACACGGACCAAATCAATTTTAATTTTTTCTTAAATTGATTTTAATATTTTATTGAAATAAAAATAGAATTTATAAATTTAAAATAATTAGGAAAAAAATTAAATTGGTGCTACAATAAAAAAAATATTTATTAAAATTTAGATAATCACTTTACTGTTTGGGCTCTATCTTGAGTTTTAGACAACAGATTTTAACGATTTTACAGCCCATGCGAAGCTAAAACAATTATCTTTAATTTAATTATGGTTTAATAATTTTTATCTAACCGGAACTATCCATAAACTAAAGAGAAAAGATAATTACGATTTTTTTGATAAAGATTTCTATTCAATATAGGAAACCTATTTATAATTGGTTTAAATTATCAAAATACACCTTTTAGTATTTAAATACTATCCTATTATTAATCAAATACAATTTTTAATATTATATCTAACGGTCCTAATCTATTTGAATATTTATAGTTTTATAATCCAACGGATCATATACTTTTGGTAGTACAGTGACCGACCAAAGTTTTGGATAAGATCTCCCTTACGCTTATTATATATAAGGAGTTAATTATTATTATTATTATTATTATTATTATTATTTCTATTAATATTATTATCCGTTTGTGAATAATCATAAACTAGATGAGAACCCGTTCGAAGCACGGGCCCGAGATAATTTATTAAATTAATTAATATTTTTTATTAATTTATTAAATTTAATTAATATTTTTTGGGGTGAAACCAAAAAAAGATGAAACCAAATTTGGTACTTTGAAGCACCGTAATATATTTTAGATTAAAAAATATTATTAAATTCTATGTGAGATAAAACAAAGAAATATGCGAAATAATTAACTACCGAAGTAACCTGAATTTTATTCGAAGTACCTGAATTTTCTTCGAAGTACCGAAAGACTGGTAATATATTTTTAAATTAAAAAATAATATTAAATTTTATGTGAGATATGACTTTAGTTCTATGTGAGATAGAACTTTAAATCCATGTGAGATAGAATTTTAGTTAGTTCTATGTTTTATGTGAGATATGACTTTAGTTCTACGTGAGATAGAACTTTAAATCCATGTGAGATAGAACTTTAGTTAGTTCTATATGAAATAGGACTTTGGGATATAGAATTTTAGTTTTTAGAGATATAGGACTTCAGGGGTGTAACCAAAAAAAATATGAAATCAAAAATGGTACAAAAGGTACCCTTAAAAAGGGGTTTCGCATAAAGGTTATAGATGTCTAAATTAAGTACATCTTCGGCTCACTAAATCACTAACCACTCTACCCAATGGCCAGTACCCAGTACCCACCCTTCAAGTGGACACTAAGTTTAATTTTTTTTTTTTCTTTTTGAAGAAGAAGACACTAAGTTAAATTTTGTTTTCAATAATTGTGTATAAAGTTCCTTTACTCTAATTTCTATATTTCACCTTTATTCATTTATCTGGCCAGTACACCTTACATTATTCACCCATCTAAGGGGTAACTTTTATATATTTCTTTCCTGGTCGGTACAGAATAAAGATAGTCCTTTCCCTTAGATTATTCACCCCACTAGCAAAAACATGACTTCAAATATTCAAAATCTAACTTTACATATTCCTTCGTTACCACAAAAGTTCAAACATCTACTATATTTAAACCATAATGGATTTTCACACATTCCACCTACCACGAGTCCCAAATTTATATGTTACACTTACATAAACACCCCATGATATTCCCCTGCAAATCATTTTATCGTAAAAATTAGTCGCAAATCACCGATCACAATAATACAAATTAACCATCTAAATTTCAGAAGTTAATTAACTTAATATATGTATCTATAAACACTGCAATCAACGGTCAACAAACAAGTAGATATTCAAAAAGCTACAAACTGATCGTATCATTATAAGAGTTAAGTTCTACGGAGACCATATATAATAACAAGGGTAACTCACCGATTCCATAGCTGAGTCTAACAACAGCTCCAATCTTCTCCCAAACAGGAAACTCAGCTTCTGGGAAGCTTTGATTGAATGTGGTCACTTCCATAGCAGAACTGGTGAACCCTCCTCCACCACCGCCACTCTTTCTATCTCCACCGTCAATTCCATCACCACCCATCTCAGCCACCATCTTAAAGCTTCCAACTTTACAGATTTTCCGGCTTCTTTTCCTCGCCGGCGTTCTAAAACTGGCCGTAAAATCAGAAATACTAGGTTTACAACTACAAAACGGCGTCGTTACTGGATTTGATGACCGGGAAATTAACGGAAACTCCATTATTTAACTATATGAACTAATGGGTCAGCTTCAAATCCAATAAAGATTCGATCTTTAATAAATTTCTCTAATATTTAATAATTTTCTTGATTGTTGAAGTTGAGTTAGTAAGAGCATGGTTTTTGATAAGGACGAGGTTTGAGTTTAACGAGGGACTTGAGAATTAATAAGGTCCTTTTGTTTTAGTAATTAGGTGGGCCATATCTGAATCACCGGACGGTCATTATTTAATTGGAGATTGTGTTTTGATCTAATGGATGAGGAGGTATTTGATATTTTGTAACAATATAGATAGAATATCAGGTCGGCCAATGGAAAATTGACATGTGGAGATTAAAGATACAAGGAGAGATTGCTTATTGCCTTGTCCAAGTGAATTGGCTACGTGTTTTTTGGTTTTTTATTTTAATTTTTACACTATGTTTATTATTGGTACGTAAACCTTGCTGTATTTATTTAGAACTGAGCCTTCACTGGTCAGTCAGTGCGGGGTCACCCCTTTTGAAAGTTTTTACATTAAGACGGGGCGGTGATGTGGCGCCTTTAGAATCGCTCCGTTTTATTTTTCTAATTTTCTCAATTTTTCATAATTTTTAATTTTAATAATTACAACTTCCTTTATTATTATTTTCGATTTTGTAGAAAGGAAATTGAAAATTACACTTTTATTATTTTCAAAATTGATAGAACTTTCTTTTATTATTTTCAAACTTGATAGAACTTTCTTTGATTTAGAAAATTATAACTTCCTTATTATTTTCGAATTTGTAGGACTTGATAGAACTTTCTTTGATTTATAAAATTACAACTTCCTTATTATTTTCGAATTTGTAAGCGTGATAGAACTTTCTTTTATTATTTTCAAACTTTATAGAACTTTCTTTGATTTAGAAAATTATAACTTCCTTATTATTTTCAAATTTGTAGGACTTGATAGAACTTTCTTTGATTTAGAAAATTACAACTTCCTTATTATTTTCGAATTTGTAGGCTCTTATGTTAATAATTGCAATTTTCTCTTTTATTATTTTCAATCTTGATAGAACTTTCTTTTATTATTTTCAAACTTGATAAAACTTTCTTTTATTATTTTCAAACTTGATAGAACTTTCTTTTATTATTTTCAAAATTTATAGAACTTTTCTTTTATAATACTTCTTGACTTTTAAACATAATGGATTTCCATATTATTCACCTTACAAACACCTATAAATTAAAGGTCATTCATAATAAAAAAATCTACACCGAAACTTTTTTACATAGCTTCAAATTTTTACAACCATATTTACGATCAATACAACTATGACCTACACCATGTTGGATGCTTTGCACAAATTATGCTGTTTCTTTTACTGTGGTGACGATTCTTTGGTGTAAGTGAACCAATGTTTAGGCATATGAACCTTATTCATTTGTTATAAGTGAATGAAACTCAAGAGGTTTCTGATGAACCCATGAATCGAAACTATTTGGTAACTTGTATATTTGAGTTGAATTAAACATATAATACTACAACAATTGATTCTAATATTAGTAGCTGTGTAGCTGAATGATTCTGAAATTTGAATTATTTAACGTGGATCTGTCATATTTTACAAATGGCCCTTTAATCGACAAAGATCGGTTTCGGTTGAAAGGCATTTGATTAGGTGAAAGCATATTTTTCATCTCATCTCCAGACCTCCCCAGACCATTGTGCAAGCTTAATCCAGAGCTTTTTCTTTAAGTAATTCTGCTCATTCCTTCCCTCATTTACAATTTTCATTCTATTTCCTTTCCATTCATCATATATATGTTGTTTGAGGAAGTAATCTTGACCCTCAGTTTGATATGAGAAATATACTGAAGTAGCAATTTAGATCATTATGGTAATTTAGATGATAAGGATTTTTAAAGATTGTTGTAGCTCGATCATTATGTCTAAAATATTTTACAAGTTCTTGAGTAACTTAAAGTTGCTATTACTACTTGCCTCAAATAATATCAAGATGCAGCAGTGTGGAAACATTTAGAGATATGAAGGGGCAGTTATGGGGCGGTGGGAATCTTAATTCTCAAACTCTTACACATGGCCACATGACAGAGATCTTGATTCTGAAATTCGCCCCACGTATGTTTTTCTATGTCATGTCTATCCATATTCCTCAAGGAATTGTTTAAAATCCTAAACTGATTCATGGGATCTACGGTTGTCGTCCCATGCCCCCTCTGTGTTTTTTCCACAGGATTTTACATTTCCCCTCCACCTCTATTCGTTTGCCTCCCGGGATCTTACCATTCCCCTCCCCTGTGCTCATAAGTTTGAATCATCCTTCTTTGTTTAATACATTTGCTAGAGGGGATTGATGATTTAAATCCATGACAAGGGAGTAAGGACGAACCGTTTAGTAGCTAGCTATTACCTCTGTGTATCATTTGTGTAATTTCTGAGAAAAATTGCAACAGTTTAACAGTTTACCATGATAACATTAATTACTCTTATATCGTATGAACCAAACTTCAAAACAGCTAGGCCAGGGCTCGCTCAAAATGGTTAAGGATGTTTGGTAAATTTTTAGCTGTAACATCGTAAAAATGGACTGGACATTATTCATTTATGATAAATTGCAGCACTTCCCCTGGCTTAGAGAATATCCGGAGCTGTAAAATCTTACTTTCACTTAGAGCAAATGTGTGAGTAGCTAACAGGGCCATAGACTTGTGAAGTTCTGACTGAATTCCGCTGAGAAGATAGTTAAATGCGTGAGTATCCAACAATGCATTTATGTTTGAGTTCTTTTCACGTTCATCGTAATGATATTTGTATGTGTTTCGTGTTAACTAACGTAAATTTATCATATAAAATGTGAAGTTTGAAAGTTGAAAAAAATTAAAATCTAGATAAAAATAAAGAAATTTTAATAAAATAACTTTTGAAACATCAATATCTTTATTATATCTTTTATTATATATATAAAGGAAAACCCTCAGGAGCTCTCAGATTGTCCGAAAGCTATTTATCTATTTTTCCAGAGCTCCTGAATTTTAATTCAATAAAATTCAATTTCCTTATTTAAATTCGAATTTATAGGATAGAAAAATATCAACTGTATTTTAAATCTTTACTAATGAGAAAATTGATATAATTTGTCTTTTATTATATATATAAAGGAAAACCCTCAGGAGCTCTCAGATTGTCTGAAAACTATTTATCTATTTTTCTAGAGCTCCTGAATTTTAATTCAATAAAATTTAATTTCCTTATTTAAATTCGAATTTATAGGATAGAAAAATATCAACTGCCTTTTAAATCTTTACTAATGAGAAAACTGATATAATTAGTATTTTTAGGTGTGTTTATAAAAGATAGTGTTTTTTTTAATTAAAAAGTAATATGTTTTGGTTAGAAAATGCAATATCCTATTATTTATATTATTTATAAATTAAAATGAGCGAAAACCAGAATACCAAAAAATATGAAAACCAAAATTTTCAGTGAAATGGTTATTATATAATAGTATAAATTTTATATATTTTTTCTTAAATAGTTACTACTTAAAATTTTACAAAAAAATTATAGGGCCGCTGCGAAGCGCGGCTTAGTCGACTAGTATACTTATTTAAAGGAGAAGACGGGGGCGGTGAGGTGGCGCCTCTAAAATCGCTCCGTTCTATTTTTCTAATTTTCTCAATTTTTCACAATTTTTAATTTTACTAATTACAACTTCCTTTTTGTAGGAAGGAAATTGAAAATTACACTTTTATTATTTTCAAACTTGATAGAACTTTCTTTTATTATTTTCAAAGTTGATAGAACTTTCTTTGATTTATAAAATTACAACTTCCTTATTATTTTCGAATTTGTAGGACTTGATAGAACTTTCTTTAATTTAGAAAATTACAACTTCCTTATTATTTTCGAATTTGTAGGCTTCATAGAACTTTCTTTTATTATTTTCAAACTTGATAGAACTTTCTTTGATTTAGAAAATTACAACTTCCTTATTATTTTCGAATTTGTAGGACTTGATATAACTTTCTTTGATTTAGAAAATTACAACTTCCTTATTATTTTCGAATTTGTAGGACTTGATAAAACTTTCTTTGATTTAGAAAATTGCAACTTCCTTATTATTTTCGAATTTGTAGGCTTGATAGAACTTTCTTTTAATATTTTTAAACTTGATAGAACTTTCTTTAATTCAGAAAATTACAACTTCCTTATTATTTTCGAATTTGTAAGCTTGATAGAACTTTCTTTTATTATTTTCAAACTTGATAGAACTTTCTTTGATTTAGAAAATTACAACTTCCTTATTATTTTCGAATTTGTAGGACTTGATAGAACTTTCTTTAATTTAGAAAATTACAACTTCCTTATTATTTTCGAATTTGTAGACTTGATAGAACATTCTTTTATTATTTTCAAACTTGATAGAAATTTCTTTGATTTAGAATATTACAACTTCCTTATTATTTTCGAATTTGTAGGACTTGATAGAATTTTCTTTAATTTAGAAAATTATAACTTCCTTATTTTTTCGAATTTGTAGGCTTGATAGAACTTTCTTTTATTATTTTCAAACTTGATAGAACTTTCTTTGATTTAGAAAATTACAACTTCCTTATTATTTTCGAATTTGTAGGACTTGATATAACTTTCTTTGATTTAGAAAATTACAACTTCTTTATTATTTTCGAATTTGTAGGACTTGATAGAACTTTCTTTGATTTAGAAAATTGCAACTTCCTTATTATTTTCGAATTTATAGGCTTGATAGAACTTTCTTTTATTATTTTCAAACTTGATAGAACTTTCTTTGATTTAGAAAATTACAACTTCCTTATTATTTTTGAATTTGTAGGCTTGATAGAACTTTCTTTTATTATTTTCAAACTTGATAGAACTTTCTTTGATTTAGAAAATTACAACTTCCTTATTATTTTCGAATTTGTAGGACTTGATAGAACTTTCTTTGATTTAGAAAATTACAACTTTCTTATTATTTTCGAATTTGTAGGCTCTTATGTTAATAATTGCAATTTTCTCTTTTATTATTTTCAATCTTGATAGAACTTTCTTTTATTATTTTCAAACTTGATAAAACTTTCTTTTATTATTTTCAAACTTGATAGAACTTTCTTTTATTATTTTCAAAATTTATAGAACTTTTCTTTTATAATACTGTTATGCCACGTTTTGGCATAGTCCAAATTTCTCCGTTTAATAATTATTAATTCAGATTAATAATTAATTGTTTAACCAATAAGCAATATCCTCTCTCTGAAACGAGGAAAGAATCAATCTCAATCGACGAATAACGGAAAATATCTCCAAACGATATTATTCAAATCATGGAAAGAAATGCGGAGATGCCGCAAGATTGTAGGAAAACATGTGAAGACCGGACTATTTATGGGAACGTGAGGTGGATTGATAATCCTTGAACTATTTATGGGAACGTGAGGTGGATTGATAATCCTTGAACTATTTATGGGAACATTGGATGGATAAACTTTGACTATTTATGGGCTTGAACTGAATGGACTTATCTAATGACTTGTTTTCCAAGAACTACGTGAGGCTTGATCCCTATATAAAAGGGTACGTAGGCACCTTGTATCATACGGCAATTGACACTAGGGAAAGAGGAAGAGAAAGAACCCATTCTCTATTCAAATTCTGAGGAGTCATCATACGAGTTCAGCCCCCAAACATCCAAAAATCTCAAATCCCCCTATTTTCATAATTTGTTATTCCAGCAACCTCCGATTTGTGTTGTTACGAAATTCCTCCAACAACAATTGGCGCTAGAAGGAGGGGATTATTTTTTGATTGTGGAGGACAATCAAATCATCTACATCATACGCTAGGGGAGTTATTATGGATCTGGAGCGGCTTTAATGGAGGAGCAGAACGATGGAGGCGGTGATTCATGATTCTTTTCAAAATTAAGATAAGTTTTCTTATGCTTTTGTCCGTATACATAAGTTATCTTATAAAATTCGTAGTAAATTGAATACATGTCAGATTTTGATGATTTTTTATGATTCGGAAAGTTTTTGTGATTTGCTACAACTTTCGTTCTTGGTGTTTTCTGAGATTATGTTCAGATCTATTCTCGAAATCACAAAACATAATCAGATCCTGTTTTTCAGTATTGAGAAGTTAATCTCAGCAGATGTTTTATTTGATTCCCGATTCATTATAAGTCCGTTTCTGACGAGTCATATATCATCAGAAAGCTCTTTTCGTTTTCTACAACTTTCATGTTTTGTGTTTTCCAAGAAAACATCGTTTACAGGGTCAGAAAGGTAAAAAACAGATCTGGACAGAATCTGAATCATGGAGATGTTAAAGAATTGTGATGCAATATTCGTAGCGCGTGATTTGATTACTTCACTAGATCGTGCATGGACAAAAATAAGTGTGGAAGGTCCTTATCTGATAAGGGTAATGTTTTCGAAAGCTCTCTTTTCCAAGGAGGATTAATATTGAAGACCCTACTCTCAGAGGAGAGTCCGTGAATAAAATTACATTATTGAAGGTCCATTGATAGATGGATATTTCTTGGTTGGCACGGAACATTCCTACAATCACGGGAAGAAATGCAGAGATGCCGCGAGATTGCAGGAAAACGTGTGGGACTGGACGTGATATGGTTGGCACAGGACATTCCTACAATCACGGGAATAAATGCGGAGATGCCGCGAGATTGTAGGAAAACGTGTGTGACCGGACGTGATATGGGCTGAAAGCCTGACTTATTAAAGCCTCAGTTCGGGGGCTCGCGGATAAATGAATACACATCCTTATGTGGGCAATGACACTTGAAAAGCGTATACACCAATTTGGACTATATATAAAACTCTAAGCGACCGAAGAAATTTGGAAGCTCGAAGATTTTTAGTTCTCCACTGCAGCAGCTACACTGAAGAACTGGGGGCTTGTTGTTATGTCACGTTTTGGCATAGTCCAAATTTCTCCGTTTAATAATTATTAATTCAGATTAATAATTAATTGTTTAACCAATAAGCAATATCCTCTCTCTGAAACGAGGAAAGAATCAATCTCAATCGACGAATAACGGAAAATATCTCCAAACGATATTATTCAAATCATGGAAAGAAATACGGAGATGCCGCAAGATTGTAGGAAAACATGTGAAGACCGGACTATTTATGGGAACGTGAGGTGGATTGATAATCCTTGAACTATTTATGGGAACGTGAGGTGGATTGATAATCCTTGAACTATTTATGGGAACATTGGATGGATAAACTTTGACTATTTATGGGCTTGAACTGAATGGACTTATCTAATGACTTGTTTTCCAAGAACTACGTGAGGCTTGATCCCTATATAAAAGGGTGCGTAGGCACCTTGTATCATACGGCAATTGACACTCGGGAAAGAGGAAGAGAAAGAACCCATTCTCTATTCAATTTCTGAGTAGTCATCATACGAGTTCAGCCCCCAAACATCCAAAAATCTCAAATCCCCCTATTTTCATAATTTGTTATTCCAGCAACCTCCGATTTGTGTTTTTACGAAATTCCTCCAACAACAAATACTTCTTGACTTTTAAACATAATGGATTTCCATGTTATTCACCTTACAAACACCTATAAATTAAAGACCATTCATAACAAAAAATCTACACCGAAACTTTTTTACATAGCTTCAAATTTTTACAATCATATTTACGATCAATACAACTATGGCCTACACCATGTTGGATGTTTTGAACGACAGCAGCTATACCTGGATGATAAGAGTACGAGTGTGTAGAATGTGGGAATTTGTCAATCCAAATACTGAAGAACTGATCAGTCTTGACTTTATTTTGATCGATGGAAAGGTTAATAAATCAATATACTTATAACTTATTAGTTTGTCAAATTGTATGATGTAATTAACTTTTCTAAGATATGTTGTATGACGGGAAAATTTGATCCATGCTTTGATCCCGAAGATTCTGGTCTCTCGGTTCAAAAATCTTTTAGATGAAGGCTCCGTGTACAGCATCAAAAATCTGAAAGTTGTTTCAAGTACAGGGAAAATATAGACCACTATCACATGGGTCTAAATTGCTCTTCATACGCATAACGTTGCCTAAGAGATTGGAAGAAGGCATCGTCAACATATCACTGCATGGATTTCAATTCATATGTCCGGATATGATTGATGCACGTATTAATGACACCAACATACTCTCAGGTTTTTGATGCAGTAATATATTAGAGTAATATATAAGTAATACTATTATATAAGTTATAATTCAAACTATCATGTTTTAATATTATTTTTTCTATGTTGATTTAGATGTTGTGGGCTGCTTGACCTACTTGGGTGGCATTGAAGTTGTCAAAGGCGGTTGGAAAAAAAGATATCTCAAAATTGTCACAAATTAGTAAGTTATGCATTATATTAATTTTAATATAAATGTTAATTGTTTTTTATTGTTCTTGTAATTTTATATTACTTCTTTGGTTACCCCAATTTATTTGTTTTACTTATTTAATTTGTTCTAATTTTTTTCTTAAACAGCTCCATCACCAGTACCATAACTTTGTGGGAAAAGTTGGCTGAGATGGTTGATACAAATTTATACAAGGAGGATGGTGGACCCTATATAATAATTGTCACATCTACCCAGATTAAAAAATTTAAAAGTAATTATCTTTATTAATGTTTTTTATAATATATAGTTTTAGAAATTGCACATATATAAATCTATCTTATATATCATTAGATATTATACAAATATTTGTTTCATTGATATTATTGATTTAATTCTTATATTAGTTTTTTAACCATTTATTTACTCTTATATGCAGATACAATTAGCTTTTTTACCACAAGAAATAGTAAAATTTATACAAATCTGGATACATCGTATGTGTCATCCCTAGGAGAGATTTTCTCACCTCTCTACTAAATTAAAACACTTTTTTTTAACAAAATCTACTCTTTTTCGAAAAATATCACGGGATGCTTTAATTTAAAGGTAATTGCCCGTGATATTTTTTGAAGAGGAGTAAAATTTGTTAGAAAAAAGTGTTTTAATTATAGAATATATTTTATTTGATAATTTAAATAATTTTATAGATATTAATTTCACAATTTTTATTCTAATATTCTTTTCCTTAACAAATATATTATAATGCCGCTGCGAAGCGCGGCTTAGTAACCTATATCACGGCGTACCTGATTCACTAGGTTACCTGGAGTCATTAACCCTTTTGTATTTGAGAAACTGCAATTTGTTTGGGCCGATACCAAGATCCATATGGAACCTCACTCAGTTGACTGACTTGTTCCTCTGGGACAATCATCTCAGTGGCCAACTTCCAAATTCTATTCCAAACTTTACAAACCTAAGATCTCTTGACCTATCTTACAACAATTTCATTGGCCGGTTCCCCTCTTGGGTTGCGAATCTTATGTTGTGTTTGGTTAGGGTGAATGGAATGAAATGGAATGGAATGGAATGGAATGGATAAAATTAAATGAAAGTAATGGGAGTTGGAGGGAAAATTTGAAAAAAAAATGAGATAATGCAAAATTGTTATGATAAGAATTGTGAAAAAAATGAATGAGTTAAGGAATGAAGCATTCCATCTCAAAGTGGGGTGTTTGAATTATAATGTAGGTGATTAAGAATGTAATGAGCTAAAGAATGAAAGTTGTGAGGATCTAACTATTTTATACTTTAAATCTCATACCATTTCATTCCATTCCAATCACTCCAACCAAACACAACATTAGAGAACTCAATACTTTATATCTGTCAAATAATTTACTTTCTGGACCCCTGCCCTCACCTTGGTTTTTTGAGCATCCATCACTAACAACATTAGATTTAGGTTATAATCGGTTCACAGGTCGATTGTATAAATTCGATTCCTCCAAGTCACAGCTAAAATCTAGATACTGGATGATCTTGAGCAACTACCTTGGAATCGTATTAAATATCTCAATCTAGATGGGGAGGGACTTAAATCTGCATCTTTCTTACAACTTAACCGGTGGTCTTGAGCAACTACCTTGGAATCGTATTAAATATCTCAATCTCCACTCAAATATGCTCAGTGGATCTTTGCCCGATTTGATCTGCAATTCAAGCTCTCTTCAAGTACTTGATTTGTCGCGTAACAATTTGAGTGGTGTTCTCCCAGTTTGTCCGAAGAAATTACCTTACAGCCTTTCAGTACTCGATTTGCAGATGAATAACATCCATGGGAACATTCCACCAACCTTGTCCAATTTCCAACATCTGAGAACTTTAAATTTGCACCGAAATAAATTTAAAGGGAGAATTCCTTCTTCTTTTGCTGAATTTGATTACTTAGAAGTTCTTGATCTTGGAAGTAATCAAATGAATGATACATTTCCTCGGTGTTTGGAAGCTCTGCCAAGTCTCCAAGTTCTTATTCTGAAATCAAATAAGTTTTATGGTTTGATAAACCAGAGTTCGAAGATAGAACACCCATTCCCTAGCTTGAGAATCATTGATTTGTCATACAATCAATTTTCAGGTCCACTGCCAGCAATATATTTCAAAAACTTCCGAGCTATGATGAATGGCGACGTGAACAATTTAAAGCCTAGTTATATGGGTGATGAGTATTACACTGATTCCACGGTTCTAGTGATCAAAGGAGTAGATATGGAGGTCGTAAAAATTTTAACTATATTCACAACCATCGATGTATCGAGGAACAAGTTTGAAGGGAAAATTACCGAATACATTGGAAATCTAGGGGGACTTGGACTTCTCAATTTATCTCACAATTATCTGACAGGCAAACATACCATCCTTGATTGGCAAGATGTCGGTGTTGGAATCCTTAGACCTCTCATTCAACCAACTTGAAGGAGAAATTCCTCAACTTAGCGGTCATATTCCACAAGGGCCTCAGTTCAGTACCTTTGACAATGATAGCTACATTGGTAACACGGGACTGTGCGGAAATCCATTGTCCAAAGAGTGTGAAAATGGTATTCGGACAGAAGATGAAGAAGAAGATGAGAATGATGATAATTTTTTTAATGGCTTCACCTGGGAAGCTGTGGTGATTGGCTATAGTTGTTCAGTGGTGCCGACATTTATTACAGGATACTTAATGTTATCGGCAGGAAAACCAAAATGGCTTGCTCAAATTACTGCCAGGGAACAAGGACCGAAGATCAGAAGGATAGAGATTCGAAGACAGAACTAAATAAAGGTATACTACAAGTTTGTTTTGCGTATATAGAACTAAATAATATAGAATCATATTTTAAGTTGATACATGCCAATATGAAGATAAATTACTGGTAACATTGAGAACATAGTCCTCAGTTCTACAAAGACTGATACATGCAATGAGGGAAGATATATAGCTGGAATTTAACACAAGTCATATACAAATTGTAGGCTTGCAGATCCAAGCACCAATTATCTCCCTCTCTAGAAAAAAAACATAAAACATCTTAATTATTTTTGTAAAAACCAATGTATCAAATGTAAGAGCCCGTCCCATATTATCTTGCACTGCAATTTAAAACTCAGACCTCGAAGGACATGTTCTCAGCTTCATGTCTCACTGATTCAAACAGCACTGAAGACAAATATCGCTCTCCAAAGCTAGGAAAAATAACCTGCAAAGTTGTCGAGAGTAGACAATTGAGGAAAGTACTCCAGGCGTATAAGAAACTATTTGAGTTTTTTCTTTTTACTTTATAAATGTTGAATGTTTTCGTAGAAGCCCAGACTAGTAAAAATTATACAACACATATACTTGCTTTAAATAGTTTCTTCTTTATAAATACATAATACCTAACACATAATTCCTGAATGTGAATCTCAATCACTATCAAACTGTCAGTTTAGCTGTTTTTTGGGTGCATGAAAACAGAATACATAAGTAGTATTCTTGCAGATGGACAATGACATACTAATAACCTCTATCGCATCCCAGGTGGTTCCACAAACATTTAATTGTTTAGTGCTTGAGAAGAAAAGAAACAAACTTACTACAATCAATTTTCCTGCACTTTCTGGCCTCTTTGCAATTTTAATAGCAGCTGCAGCTGCAGCACCAGATGATATTCCCACCTGTGAAAAATAATAAATGATTAGTTGCAGAAAAACTAAACAAAGCATCATACAAATTGTTCTAGACGACCCATAAGTCCGGAAAGAGATTCATTTAGAGTGTCCAAATGGTTGAACTTACCAGCAATCCTTCTTTTACAGCGAGAAGTTTTGCAGTTTCTATGGCTTCATCACTTGACACCTGTTAAATGACAGAAACATCATTACATCTTTAGTAGAAAGTATAGATTCCTATTAAACTTTTCTGTAGAACAATATTAAAATACTGTCATTTTTGCTAATTGAACATAGAAATTGTTCTATGAAAGTATTATTGCATCAGAAAAAATGTCTTCCCTTTCCTTTCAAAAAGAGGCTCAGAGCACCCGACATGGTTAGAATGTGCTGATAACTAACACTTAAACTGTATGAATCTTTACAGAGGAAACACAAATATTTCCTGTAGTCTTACCTGAACAACTTCATCAATAAGGTCAACGTCCAATACTCCGGGAATAAAACCAGCTCCAATTCCCTGAATCTTATGCGGACCTTAGGCATTAAAAATGTATGAATTAGGTATATTGAGCAATTATGATCAGTTAATGAATTTTATCTGCAGTTGCAGCTATATATATACTTCATCCTAATTTCTAAAGAACTAGATTATATATGTGGACTATCATACATATTTGAAGATTGGAACAACTTAACATCTTCTCCAAGTTATTACAGGAGAAACATCTTTCCACTCAAGGAAACAGCTCTATCTCGTTAAACTTTAGCATATGAGTTTTGACTTGTAAGATGGCATTCACTGTGTAACTAGTTGCAAGAGGGGCATCAATCTTGTGCGGTTTATTTTCATTTTCCCCTTGTGATACTTCTAACAATTTGCTTTAATTAACATTTTTGAATTTTTTATAATCTGAATTTCTACACTTCTGAACCAGAAAGGAGCAGATGATAAATGGATTATGCAGTAAACGAATAGAAATATCAAACATTACAATATTAGCCAAAATTTGCCATTCAAATCTTACCAGGCTTTCCTCCTGATAGAATAGCACTCTCAACAGGTTCTACTCCATATAGCTGATATTGTAAGAAGGAAAAAAGAGAATTAAAAGGGCAATGCAACTTTTCAGTCTCTAACAAATATGGACAAGTACACAGTGGAGTTCAAATCACATATTGTAATTTGTGGCTAACCTTGATAGCAGGGTTTTGCTCTTTAAGGAACTTTCCGGAACCAGTTATTGTTCCCCCAGTACCTATTCCGGATACAAAGGCATCAACTTTCCCATCGGAGCCTTTCCAGATCTCCGGTCCAGTGGTTTCATAATGTATCTACATTGTAAGATAACAGTAAACATTTTCGCTTTATGAAGATACAAAATCAAAAGGAAGAAGTGATAAGTGATAACTAGAAATTCACCTTTGGGTTTGCAGGGTTCTCAAACTGCTGAAGAATGTAAGCATTAGGTGTTTTAGCCAATATCTCTTCGGCCTTCTGAATAGCACCTTTCATTCCCTTAGCAGGATCTGTTAAAATCAACTCAGCTCCAAACGCACGGAGAATAATTTTTCTCTCCATACTCATTGAAGCAGGCATAGTAATTATAAGCTTGTATCCCTTAGCTGCCGCCATGAAAGCTAATCCAATGCCAGTATTTCCACTAGTAGGCTCAATCAGAACACTCTTCAACACAACAAAAAAATAACTAAATTAGATCTAATTCCACCCTTACTTGCATAAATTATAGAGAGAGCAAAGCAGAAACTTACATCACTACCTAACTACAAAATCACAATCCGGTATACTAGCTATCGACTTTTTCATTCATTGCTTATATTTCAAAATTAAAACTTCTGAAATCTATAACAAATGATTACATCGAGACGAATTCAAGCAATCTGCTAGCCCTTTCTGGATGTCAAATTAAATCCTCTTAAAGACCACATCCCTAAACCCGACTCAATCATAACATTATAGTGCATGACTTTTTCGACTTTTCCTAGTACACCTCTAGTTCTAGGCAGGCCAAATGCACATATAAGAACATAAAGGAAAAAACCAACCTCTCCAGGAGTGATAAGGCCCTTAACCTCAGCATCAGTAATCATACTATATCCAATCCTGCACAACAAAACCAACATCAAATTCATAAACATAAGTATTCTTCACACACCACCAATATTAAAAATGCTAAAATTACAATTTCTTAATTAAAAAACAAAAAACAGGGAGATATCAATATAAAAATGTAAAAATACCTGTCTTTAACACTGGAGCAAGGCTCCATCATTTCTAACTTAGCAGCAACACGGCCAACACAACCATCAGTAACATGGTTAAGATACACTAATGGGGTGTTTCCAATCAACTGTTTAAAAAATCTTAAACTTCAGTTGAAGAAAACAGAGCTAACTTTAACTGAACATTGAAAGAAGTACATATGTTTATGTTTGTGTGTGTGTCAGTGTGTGTCTGTGCATACTTACTTCAGTGACATCTTTGGCAATTCCAATCTTCTCCAGAGCCATGACTTGCAAGCAAAAACCAGATAAGCAATGGAAAGAAACTGTTATGAGTAGTGTATTTATTAGAGATTTATAAACTTGTTTATATACACGCTACAGTTTCTTGCAGTTGCAGATCAAAAATACCACTTTTCACTTTTATTTGCTGGTAATGGACTTTCTTTGAGTTATCCTGGAAAAGAAAATACGGAAATTTTATTTTAATAAATTAAAATACGGAATATTTTTCATTTACAATTATTTTAATGATTTAGAAGTAATATTTGATATTTTGTTATTATTTAAATAAATTTGATAGAAATATAGGCCTGGTTTATAAAAACAACAAAATAATAAAAGAAATTAGGAAAATCTACAAAAATACCTAACTTTTTAAAATTATTTACAAAAATACGCTCTAGTTGCAATTGAAATTATTGCAAATGAGTTTGCAAACTTGGTTGCAATTTGCAACTTACAAGAGTTGGAAACGATGTTGCAAGGATTGCAAAAGAATGAATTTTTATAAATAATTTCTGCAATTTGGGTACTTTTGAAAAAAAAACCCGAAATTATATAAGCAATCTTTAAAAAGGAAGGAAATTATGTGTATTTTTGTTTTGAGTTATATTAAGCACAGAAATATTAAAACAACATGATTAGGTCATTAATCAACAAGATCATTAAAAATTCGATTGTGATTCCAGAAAGAGGGTGAATAACAATGGGCAGCTTCCTTAATCAACAAGATCATTAAAAGAAACATTTTAAAAGATTTGTAGACTGATCCGATAATTCAGCAACCCTTACTCATTTACACCTCATTTACCCATCTACTCTCCAACTTTATCTGTATATATAAAATAAAATAATAATATATTTATAAAAGAAAAAGGAACCTAAGTTAATCTTAGAAAATTTCGTAAAGTACCATAGCTTTTTAGTATAAATTCTAAATGGCAATTTTGTAATTACACATAATATTCTGAAAGTACAATAGTACTCTCGTGTTTTAATATGATATTCGAGTATAATTTTAAGAAACTTAAATGAGGTCGATCTTTTATAAAGAGATCGAGGATAAGATATTTAATAAAATAAAATACTCCCTCTGTCCCATTTTGTTTGACCCACTTTCCTCTTTTGGATGTCTCAAAAAGAATGAACCTACGGTTCTTACTATTTTTGAAAAGTAACTTTAACCTTATAAAATTATATTTTGTTGAACGTTAGTAATGCAGCACAACAGAATTGTATGACATGTCCATTAAATTATATGAAATGTATAAAGATGGGGCCACAATTCAAGAGTAAACAAAGACAATATTGACATTTACTTACATTTCCCAATAAAATTGTCAGTTTTGAAAAGTAGTGCTGTAATTCGAGTCGGACGGCTCGCGAGCCCGACCCGACTCGGCTCGGTTCGACTCGAACTCGTTAACGAGCCGAGTTCGAACATAAGACCGTACTCGTTTAACTAAACGAGTCGGCTCGACTCGACTCGTGAAATTAAACGAGCCGAGTTCGGGCAGAAGATTAGGCTCGTTTAAGTGTAATTTTACACGAGCCGGCTCGCCCGACTCGTTTAAATAGGCTCGTTTAACTAAACGAGCTGGCTCGGCTCGACTCGTGAAATTAAACGAGCCGAGTTCGGGTAGAAGATTAGGCTCGTTTAATTAAACGAGCCGGCTCGGCTCGTAAAAAAAAATTCGGCTCGAATTAATACCCGGCTCGACTCGAATTACACCCCTATTGAAAAGTAAAAGTAGAGTCGACCACAGTTTTCTTAAAATTGGCGTAATATTGGCCGGTTTAATCTTTACGGGACAGAGGTATCCAAGTACTGTATGGGATGTTTTGGGTTAAAGTCAATAAAATCAATAATTACGTACGTTTCCAGGTCCACCAAAGTGTAACACACACTTTCTTTTCTTTTTTAAATCATGATTATATATACTTTCTTTTTAATTAAATTTTAAATTAATGATACTCTCCCTGTCCCGTTTATATTTATCATATTTATTTATTTGCATGTCCTAAAAATAGTGGTCATATTTCCTTGCAAAGACAAAATAATTGTTAAATATGTTATTTTTTTCTAAATATGTAAATAATTGAGGTTAAGTTTGACAATTTTTACCTAATTGCTAAATACATGTTTTTTTGATTAATGGACAATATAAACGGAACCGAGGGATTAGTATTTATTCTATACAAACTTGATATATATGAGAATTGAACCTAAAATTATTAAATACAAATATTTCGTACAAATTTGATATAAATGAGAATTGAATTCAAGATCATAAGTTTTCGCTAAATTTTTCTACCCATTTTTATATAAAAAATGCTAGAGACCCACATTTTTTTTCAAAACTTATATCAAATGTTGATGCGTCAAGTATAAACTTAATAACTTCCGTAATAATAAAATTAGAGATCACGTGCATTTATACGTGCACTGCTCTTTTTATATATACTTTACAGAAAGTTACAAATAACAAACAATATTGGGAAGATATCAGGGTGATTGGTGAATGGTGATAGCCTCAAAATATTCGACGACAGTTAGCACCTGGCGTCTTGGCGATGCTTCTTATAATTTTTTAGTGAGAAATAATCAAACAATGAAATGACCTCGACTAAGCTTTGGTAAATCATTTTCGACCTGGATAAATTCATTTTTGCTATATTCCGTCCAATTTTTGTTATTATTTAATATTTTTAAATTGAGATTTTTTTACTCAGTAATTGAATGTTTCTATTTGTATTTTGAGCTTATTTATCTTTTCTTGTACGAATTTGTTGTAAAAATGATTTATCATAAAGGCATACGGTGTATCATATATATGTTCAAAATATCGAATATGTTCGAACAAATAAGATATTAATGTTTCACGATGTTGTTAAGTGACTAGTACATCTTTTTTTATGTACTAATCGATTACTGAGACGTGGGGAATTTTTTCCGTACTCTAGGTTGAAGGGTTACCGGTGTAGTTTTGTCGCTCAGTTATTCCGATTTATGTGTCACGTGTTGGTCTGATGTAGTA
Organism: Heracleum sosnowskyi; assembly: GCA_030848705.1. Classification (NCBI taxonomy): domain Eukaryota; kingdom Viridiplantae; phylum Streptophyta; class Magnoliopsida; order Apiales; family Apiaceae; genus Heracleum; species Heracleum sosnowskyi. The sequence goes on from CM061241.1 coordinate 95,171,015, forward strand.
GCGGCCAGAGTGTTCGGAAAATATACCTTTTGATCAAAGTGACTAGTACATCTAATTTTTTTAAAATATTAGGCTTAATATGATCTTATACTATAACAAATTAACTCCTTATATATAATAAATGTAAGAGAGATCTTATCCAAAACTTTGGTCGGTCACTGTATTACAAAAAATATATGATTCGTTGGATTATAAAACTATAAATATTCAAATAGATGAGGACCATTAGATATAATATTAAAAATTGTATTTGATTAATAATAGGATAGTATTTAAATACTAAAAGGTGTATTTTGATAATTTAAACCAATTATAAATGGGTTTTCTATATTGAATAAAAATCTTTATGTAAAAATTCGTAATTATCTTTTCTCTTTAGTTTATGGATAGTTCCAGTTAGATAAAAATTATTAAATCATCATTAAATTAAAGGTAATTTTGTTAGCTTCGCATGGGCTGTAAAATTGTTAAAATCTGTTGTCTAAAACTCAAGATAGAGCTCAAACAGTAAAGTGATTATCTAAATTTTAATAAATATTTTTTTTATTGCAGCACCAATTTATTTTTTTCCTAATTCTTTTAAATTTATAAATTCTATTTTTATTTCAATAAAATATTAAAATCAATTTAAGAAAAAATTAACATTAATTTAATCTTAAATAGATAGGTGAAAACCGTTAGATTTAATATTAAAAACTGTATTTGGTTAATAAAGGGTATTTTAATAATCTAAACTACATATAAGTAGATTTCCTAAATCGAATAGAATTCTCAATATTAAATTTCGTCACTTTATTCTCTTTTTAGTTTTAGAATAGTTTTTAATTGAAAAAGAACTATTAAACCATAACTAAATTAAAGATTATTTTGTGAATTTCATGTGGACCGTAAAAATTGACCAAATCTAACTTTTATAACTCAATATATACAAATATTAAATTGAGCGTGTAAAATATAATAAATATCAAATTTTTAACTATAATTTTTTTTGCTAAATCTTTTTTAACAATAATTTAATCATGTAAACTAATAACTTTTAAATATTAAAATATTCATAAATAAATATAATTATAAATATTGAAAAAACAATCGTGTGTTCCATGGGTAATTAAAATATAATTATAAACAAAATAATTATAAATAAAATTTAAGTAACCATGCATCGCACGGGCTATAAGCTAGTATTATTTAAGACATGGAATATCCGCTCGACGATTGTAGTTTTATAAATGTCTTATAACTTATTATTAGCGAATTAGTACCTATATAAAAAAAAATGAACAATAATTCTTTTATGTCAAATATCTGGAGCAACAAGCTGTATTATTAACCTTTTTATTTTTCCTAAAGTTGCTATATTATTGCAATGATGGTCCCTTTGTACCAGACTAAAATTACAAACGTAAAACAATTGAAAAAAAAATACAAATATAAGGTTTGACGACTGAGTTTACAGTTGAATTACTAGTCCGTAATTTTGACAAAAAATTTGGGACGGAAGAAGAAATTTATAAACCGAGAGGGAGTACATATTTGTAACTCGTGACCGGCTTGGCTGCTTCTTTTTCTCTATACGTAGCCTTGTCTATGAATGGTAGAAAACAAAAATGTCCCTTATAAGTCTGAAAGGTCAGTTAACAAATTATTGTCTCGGGGCCGAGTCAAAACAAATACTAGTGGTTTGGTTTGGGGGCTTATGGCTGGAAAGCTCAGGCAACGAATCATTTCTTTCGTGTTTAACCATGCTGTGAACTTCAGTGAACTAAATGTATATTGAGAGAAAAATGTTTATACAAAACTTATCTTTTACAAAGTAATCAAGGGAGCTATATATACACACTAACTAAGGCTAAAGTTTGTTATAACAGAATAACGGAATTTGTACAGCTGGATTGTTCAAGTGCTGAGCTGGATTGCTGAGCTGGATTGTACACTAGACATATCAATATCCCCCCTCAAGGTAGGAGTGGTAGAATCAACCAGTCCGAGCTTGTGAGAGAGATACTGAAGCTGAGTAGAAGGCACAGTCTTGGTGAGAATATCTGCTAACTGATGTTGAGTAGGAAGATAAGAAAGCTGTATCAATCCTTCAAGAACCTTATCCCTTGTGAAGTGACAATCGACTTCAATGTGTTTAGTACGTTCATGAAATACAGGATTTCGAGCAATGTGAATTGCAGACTGATTATCACAATGGAGAGTTACTGGAGACAGATCATGTACCCCAAGTTCCTGCAGTAGATTTACAGTCCAAGTAACTTCTGAGGCTGCAGAAGCCATAGCCCTATACTCGGCTTCTGAACTTGACCTAGAAACAGTAGCCTGTTTTTTTGATTTCCAAGCAATAGGAGAATTGCCAAACAACAGTACATATCCAGTAACTGAACGTCTAGAATCAGGGCATGAGGTCCAATCAGAGTCTGAGTATGCTTGTAATCTGAGCTGATTAGAATCTTGTAGCAAAATCCCTTGACCAGGTGTATGATTGATATAGCTTAGTGTATGCAATAGAGCATCATAATGCAAAGTAGTTGGAGCATGCATATACTGACTTAACACTTGAACAGAATAACTCAAATCCGGCCTTGTATTAGTGAGAAAATTTAATTTGCCTACCAATGATCTGTATAGCTCAGGATTATGAAGCAAGATACCTTCATTTTTTGACAGCTTGATATTTTGAGGTAAAGGTGTAACAGCCTTATCCTTGAGAGTGTCAGGACAGCAACTTAATAAGTCTTTGGTAAACTTCTTCTGGCTAAGAATAATCCCTTCAGAAACATAAGAAATTTCTATTCCCAGAAAATAGTGCAACTTACCAAGATCCTTAATACTGAACACCTGATGTAGATGATCTTTAATCTCCTGAATATGAACAGGATTACTACCAGTGATGATGATATCATCTACATAAACACCCATGATGGTGATATCATTTTCATGTTTATGTATAAACAGACTGTAGTCATGTTTAGATTGAGTGAAACCTTGTTCAACTAACTCAGTAGCTAATTTAGCAGACCACTGTCTAGATGCTTGCTTTAGTCCATACAAGGATTTTCTGAGTCTGCAAACCTTGTGAAATGGATTAGGATAACCCTCAGGTGGTACCATGTAGACTTCCTCATGCAAATCACCATGCAGGAATGCATTATTCACATCCAGTTGATGTAGAAACCATTTCTTACTGGCAGCTAAGGCAATGATACATCTGACAATTACCATTTTAACAACAGGAGAAAAAGTTTCCAAATAGTCTATACCAAATTTCTGATTAAACCCTTTGGCCACTAACCTGGCTTTGCACCTTTCTAAAGAACCATCAGCATGCAATTTTACCTTGTATACCCATTTACATCCAATAGGTTTCTTGCCTAGAGGTAAATCAACCAAATCCCAGGTTTTATTAGTTTCCAGAGCCAAAATTTCTTTTTTCATGGCTTCTTGCCATACAGGATACTTAGCAGCCTCTTGATAACAAGAAGGCTCAGTAATTGTGGATTTAGATGCTAGGAGACTGTAGAATGATTGGAAAGAAGAAGAAGGAACAATATTGCACCAATTGGAATTTAAGGTAGAAAAATGACATTGATAATCAGTCAAGTAAGAAGGTGGTTGTTTGTGTCTAGCAGATACTCTAAGAGAATGTGAATTACCAGGAGAAGGATCTAAAATAGAATTTGTAGGTGAAAAAATAGGAACAGATGAAGATATATGTTCTTCATCATCAACTCTTTGAGAATGTGAAATAACAGGAAGAAATATTTCATTTAAAATCTTTTTAGGAGAAGAATCAGAATCAGATTGAATCATGTGAAAAGGAAAGGAGTATTCATAGAATAATACATCTCTTGAAACAGATATAGTATTAGATTTGAGGTCATATACTCTGTAACCTTTCTGAGAATTAGAGTACCCTAAAAAAACATGAGCAGTTGCCCTAGGATCAAACTTAGTCCTATTGACTTTGCAAGTTGAAACAAAACATAAGCAACCAAATATTTTCAGATTGCTGAGATCAGGATGAGAAAGGTATAATTTGTAGTAAGGTGTTTGAAAATCAATAGATTTTAATGGCATTTTATTGATCAGATGTGCAGCACAGAGAATAGAGTCTCCCCAGAACTTATCAGGCAATTTAGAATGAAAAATTAATGCTCTTGCTGTTTCTAGTAAATGTCTGTGCTTCCTCTCCACAACACCATTTTGTTGTGGAGTATAGGCACAACTGGTCTGATGAATTATACCTTTTGCCAAATAAAAAACCTTAGCAGGTCCCTCAGATAATTCTAATGCATTATCACTCCTTATACAAAGAATGGAGGCATTAAACTGATTCTGGACATACTGATAAAATTTTTCCAAAATAGAAGGTACCTCTGATTTGAATTTCAATAGATGTACCCAAGTAAATCTTGTGAAATCATCAACAATGGTGATGAATTGAGAACAACCAGTAGTAGACTTTGTCCTATAGGGACCCCATAGATCAACATGTATCAACTGAAAAGCTCTTACAGTCTTAATAGAGCTAGAGACAAAAGACTTCCTAGTTTGCTTAGCCTTATGACAAATATGGCACAATACTTTGTCTTGACACTCTTTGATAGGTAAATCAGGTAGTACTAACTTCATTTGTGAGAAAGGAAGATGTCCAAGCCTGAGATGCCACATTTGAGTATGTTCCATAGAATTAAATGAAACTGCATTAGCTTGAATCCCAGATTTCTGAAAACAAGTATCCTGAACACTGTATAGACCATTGCACAATTTACCAAGTAGCATCTGAGACCTGTTCTGACATAGGTCCTGAATGTAGTAATTTTCATTAGTAAAATTGACCTTACAATTAAGATCTGAACATAACTTGTTGACAGATATCAACTGGAATTGAAACTCTGGAACATGTAGAACACCCTGTAGAGTAATCTCATTGTTAAGTTTAACGGTGCCTACATGACCAACCTTGACTTGTCTTCCATCAGGAATAGTTATGAAGGAATCTGAATCCTTAGATTCTTCATATGATAAGAACTTTTCAATATATGGACAAATATGATGTGTTGCCCCACTATCAATTAACCAGTGATTAGTATTAGTGGAAAGCATACATAATATACCTGCAAGTAGTGCATGCTTTGAGTTATCAGTAGACTGTATAACAGATGGTTGTTGTGGATTTAGCTGTAACATATTCAAGAGATGATTGTACTGTTCAATAGAGACTGTTTGTTGAGTCTCAGAGCTCTGAGTTGTTGTAGATATCCCAGTATCACCACCATGTTGTGACATTGCAGCAAACTTCTTGTCATTTCTAGGTTGAAAACCAGGTGGATAGCCATTTATTTTGAAACACCTTTCAATACTGTGACCAGGAATGTTGCAATGACTGCAGAAGTAGTTTGGTCTTGTGAACTTCTTAGAATTGTTGTTAGTCACACTGGAACCAGATTGTGTGTTTGAACTACCAGAAAAACCTCCAGAAAAATTAGGTTTAGAATTTGCATTCCTGAAACCACCAGTATTCCTTTGCCATGTGTTAGGAAAGAACTTTCTCTTATTGTCAGCTGCATAGAAGGCCATTGCCTCAGTACTGGAAGAAGACATTTCTTTATGCCTTTCTTCCTGAGCAAATATCCTGTAAGTCTGAGCAATATTAGGCAAAGGTTGCATCATAAGCACATTCCCTCTTACAGTAGCAAAACTTTCAGATAGCTTCATCATAAACTGGAGAACTCTTTCATCTTGTTGTTTCTTCTGTAATCTCTGAGTAAGATCACAAGTACACTTATTGCAAGTGCAATGAGGTAATGGACTAGCATCATTCAATCCATCCCATAGAGTCTTTAGTTTAGTAAAAAACTCTGAAACTGAGTCATGTTCTTGTTTTAACTCTGTTAGTTGTTGCTCTAATGAGTAAATCTGTGCAATTGAAGCAAATCCAAATCTCTCTTCTAATTCCGTCCAAATCTCATGAGTCGTATGCATAAACAGCACACTTTTTGCAATACTCTCATCCAAATTGAAAATCAACCAAGAAATCACAAGATCATTACACCTTTCCCAATTTTTATAAATTGGTGAAGTTTTCTCAGGAGCAACAATCGTTCCATTAACAAAACCTAGTTTATTTTTTGCAGATAGAGTTAACATCATAGAACGTTTCCAGTTATGAAATCCAGATCCATTGAACTTAACAGAAACTAATTGAGTACTAGACGCGTCAGATGGATGAATGTAATAGACATTAGATGTATCTTGATTTTCTTGACTCGTACTCGCCATTTCAATGCAACAATATAACGGACAGATAACAGTAGCAGAATGAATATGAACAAAGGAACAGAAACACCTGATGTGCAGTGGAGAAGACGATTGCAAGAAAAGAGAAAACGACTGTGAATCAGTAACGGTGTAAACAGCACAAACTAAACAAGCACAGCTATGAGCAGCTCTGATGTGTAATGGAAGAAACCGCGCGAATCAAGCGAAGAATCAAGTTGAATCCCCCATTGAAGTAGCTTAAGCAAGCTCTGATACCATGTGAACTTCAGTGAACTAAATGTATATTGAGAGAAAAATGTTTATACAAAACTTATCTTTTACAAAGTAATCAAGGGAGCTATATATACACACTAACTAAGACTAACTAAGGCTAAAGTTTGTTATAACAGAATAACAGAATTTGTACAGCTGGATTGTTCAAGTGCTGAGCTGGATTGCTGAGCTGGATTGTACACTAGACATATCAATACATGCAATATCGACTAGACTACTTCGTACCATCGGATCGGTCCCCATTTGCAAAACAACCTCACTGTGGCGGTGGCCACAGGGCGGATAGAGCACGATAACTCCCTAAAATAAAATTTTACGTTTTTTTATTATTATCTTGGACTTGGTAAACAAATAGTCTGTGTAGCAGCACAGTCTTAAGGTCATGATTTAAGTGTCAATTTTGGTTATTAATTTAGACAATGGTGGCAAAACTCGATGTAGAAATGAACTTCAACTGGTGGCAAATATTGAAGATGAGCCGTGTGGGAATCGAACATTGAATTTTTTGCAGATATGTTGATATGTTTGGATTTATTTTAAACTAGTCAAGTTAGAGAAAATATTCAAACTAATAAAGTACTTGGTGGGTATTTGTTACTCCCATTTTTACTGAATGTTGCTTATAATAAAAATTGATATTTTTAACATTCTCTCTTTTTTTTTTTTTTTGGAAAGGAAGAAACACTAAACACAACTAAAAGATTGGATGAGCATATTAATCGAATTTTGTTTTGAATAAAACGTACTTGCATTACTTAAATAATCTCTGATTACATCTCAATAACCTCAGGAGGGTTTCCATACCATTCCTTATCGAAATGACTTGAAAATGAATCGTGTGGGAATGGAACTTTGAATTGCTTGCGAAATATGTTGATATGATATTGTTACATCTATAATAGTAGATGAAGTCAACAAAGTCAATTTAGCAATAGAAAGTTAGTTAGAATATGGGTTAAATATCAAAATGATCACTGAAGTGAACACCATATATCATTTTTATCACTAATCTCAACTGGGTATCGTTTCAATCACTAAACTCATCATAAACATCAAACAGATAACTCTAAATATGTGTTCAAAAAGTAAAAATAACTTTTCTCGAGTTCTAAATATCGTTTCAATTGCACTTTCTGCTAAAATGAAGTTAGGGATAATTGACGGAACGTTGATTAAACCTGCACCTACAACTGCTCAGTATGCGATGTGGTCTCATGTTCCTTGTAGAACCCTTAACCTTAGAACCCTTAGAACTCTATCTTATTTTTTTATATAATATATATTTATTATATGAAGGTCATGGGTAAAGTTGTCCAAAAACACAAAATACATAATTTAGAGCTAATTAATATTTTATTAACGATAATAATCATACATCGATATCAATCACACAATTTTTCATCATCATCATAAAATTTCCCCAATTATTTTTATATTTTTTTGTGAAAATATTCAAGTTATTGTATAAACACAATATCAGATAACAGTGTTCAGCAGCTGAACATTTAAATACAAGTAAGTTCAGTTACAGAACTTTGTGGAAAAAAGTAAGTTCAGTTGTAGAACTTTGAAGTCCATATGCATAACTTTTAAAATTCAGCTGCAGAACACTATATTTATACTATGAAACAAAATAGGTTCGGCAGTAGAATCCTTTTATTCCAAAAATACCCTTATAAGATTTTGTATATAAAAATGAGTTGAATCTGAACAGTTGATCTAGTAATAATCCAACGGCTTATAACAGTTCTAAAGTTCTTTTTTAGTGATTGGTTCTCTCTTGAGCCTAACCCTATATCAATATGTAGTAGCTTATAACATGAGTTTTCTAGGAGGAGGTCGGAGGTTCATTCCTAAGAGCAACAAAATTTTAAAAAATTTGTAACACCCCAGTCCCACAGAGATTTGGGACTTCTGTTCAGTTTATAAGGCAAATTACTACTACTAATTAGCACCAACAAATCATGATCTTTTGGGAGCCTGTGGTGGGCTAGTTGTTACCCAAGCTGGCTGCGTTTGGACCAGTAGGCTTCGGCTTATTCGGACTCAGAATCGGGACTTGACCCGATTTTCGAAAAAGGCTCGGGATTTGACCCGGGTCGTCAGATATGGTATCAGAGCCGACTCTCGAAAGCTTGATTCGTCAAGTTGCCGGAGGTGGGGACACGAAGGCTGGTGGTATTATCCCACAATGGACAGAGATCCGGAGATGGGGACACGAAGCCAGCCGGTATTATCCCACAATGGCTAGGGAGGAACGATCTTGGAACCTATGGGCTATCCGTTCAGGCTTGACGAGGACGTCAAGAGTTTAAGTGGGGGAGTTTGTAACACCCCAGTCCCACATCGAGGAGATTTGGGACTTCTGTTCAGTTTATAAGGCAAAGTACTACTACTAATTAGCACCAACAAATCATGATCTTTTGGGAGCCTGTGGTGGGCTAGTTGTTACCCAAGCTGGCTGCGTTTGGGCCAGTAGACTTTGGCTTATTCGGACTCAGAATCGGGACTTGACCCGATTTTCGAAAAAGGCTCGGGATTTGACCCGGGTTCCTTGTAGAACCCTTAACCTAAGAACTCTTAGAACTCTATCTTATATTTTAAAATAATATATATTTATTATATGTAGGTCATGGGTAAAGTTGTCCAAAAATACAAAATACATAATTTAGAGCTAATTAATATTTGATTAATGATAATAATCATACATCGATATCGATCACAAAATTCTCCATCATCATCATAAAAATTCCACCAGTTATTTTTATCAATTTTTGTGAAAATATTCAAGTTATGGTATAAACACAATATCAGATAACAGTGTTCAGCAGCTGAACATTTAAATACAAGTAAGTTCAGTTGCAGAACTTTAAAATTTATGCGTTTGATTTCAAATTCGATTGCATGACTTTTATGTTCAGCGGTAGAACACGAAAGTTATGGTATGAAAAGAATGTGAATAACATTGTTCAACAGCTGAACTTTATAAAAATAATCAAGTTCACTTGTAGAACTTCGTGGAAAAAAGTAAGTTCAGTTGCAGAACTTTGAAGTCCATATGCATAACTTTAAAAATTTAGTTGCAGAACACTGTATTTATACTACGAAACAAAATAGGTTCGGCAGTAGAATCTTTTTATTCCAACAATACCCTTATAAGGTTTTGTATATAAAAATGAGTTGAATCTTAACAGTTGATCTAGTAATAATCCAACGGCTTATAACAGTTCTAAGGTTCTTTTTTAGTGATTGGTTCTCTCTTGATCCTAACATATATATATATATATATATATATATATATATATATATATATACATATAAATTCTTATATTTTTGTAAATTTATGATAATATATGGCCATATACGCTTACATATCATATATCTCATACTATTATAATATCATTTAGATTTATTGTAAATTTTTATGAATTAAATATTGTTAAAATTATTATTTGAGAAAATTTATAAATTAAAGCATGTCTGTGAATTGTAATTATTTATCTCTATTAAATCAAACTATACATAATTTCTGACATGGCTTAAGTATTATATTTGTTACGATACAAATACGTCCAAATCAGTACAAGTTAACAAAAAAAAAACTTTAATGTATATAAGTGTAATATAAACTTGTACTAATTTTAATGTCGTATAACTCATCAATTGCTACTCTAATACGCGGACGTACAAAAATTTGCCGAAAAAATAAATAATTTACTTATATTTAAAGTATGCTCGTGCATTGAACGGGCTAAATAGCTAGTTTTTTTCTTATTTTGGTAATTTAAGAAACTTTATTCACTGTTCGAGATTGCAATCCCAACAGGTTGATTTTAAGAGTTAGGGCCCGAGAAATTAAATATTGTCGATTTTCCTAATGTTGGGTAGCTGGGCTCAAAAGAGAGAATACTCAGGTCCACTGGTCTAAGTTAGTGGAAACCAACGGCCCAGTTGGTCCTCTAGATCAGGACTCAAGCGACAGGCCTATAGTCTATAGGGGGTACATCGTACAGTATATTGGCTTAAACCACATGTACAATTATTTGGGAAACCTCTTTTTTTTTTTTTTTTTTTTTTACTTTTGGCCCTGTTTGGAAGTTAGAGATTTGGGAAAAAATTAGAGATTTGAGTCAAATTAGAGTTTTGATCATTGAAATATCTAATATTAGTGTTTAGTAGTTAGTGGATTGAAGCTTTTTGGACTCAAAAAGCTACTTTGAGAAGCTTTTTTAATTAGATGGTTGTGATGTGTATAGTTGATATACAAACAGATAAACAGAATCTGCTAGTTAAAAAAACAGTTAACTAAATCAGATAACCGTTGTCAACTAACAGCTAATTGTCATGTTCGGCTGTTCCAAACAGGGCCTTTAAAATTGTCATATTTTTTTCTGAAACGTTGAAGATTGCTTTTAAAAGCCAAAGATTCCCACACAAAAAAAAAAAAAAAAAAAAAATTGCGTCCAACTAAAAGATGTGCTATTATTTTCTATTGAATATTTTTTTGGGTGACGGCCCTATTTATCCAATTTTGAAAATATGATATCCAAAATGTCTGAACGTGTAAACATGGTCTTAAATACCCCTTTAATATGGAATTTCATGTGTAGTATTAGAACTGACACGACATTTCGTGTGCAGCATCAGGCTGATCTGTTATATACGAAGGACGAAACCCCATCTCGAAAAACAAGGCTTCGTCCGTAGTATATACTTCCCGCCATATATCAAATGCCGCATTAGGATAAATACGACTTTTTGTTATCAAAAAACTTTTGAATTGAAGTTCACTTCATAAGTTGGTTAAACTTATAGCGTGGGTGTTTGGGATATCATAAAAAAATTGATTTATAATTTAAAATGAGTAAGTGTCATATAAGTGATAAGTTGATTAATTATAAGTTATATGATGTTTGGATAAAGTTACTTATAAGTTAGTGAATAATTTGCTAAATTAAATTTGAAAAAATAATTTTTAAATACAATGATTTCAATACTTGTATTTTAAATTTAAAAAAAATTTAAAAACACAAATATAAAAATATAAAATATTAGAAAAATAAAGAAATCAAAGAATAAGTTGATAAGTTAAGTAAAATGTTGATGATTTATAACATTCAACTTATCAATTTATAAGTTATAAGTTATCAAATAAACTGAATATACAAACACCACTCATAAGCTCTTATCAATTTATAATGCATAAGTTATAACTTAAAAGATAAGCCAAACAGGCCCATAGTGACGTATGTCCCTTGCCTTCACTGAATCGACGCGGGACTTGTGTATATAGGTAATTTGTATTATTAAATATTAGTTTTAAACTCTTGTAATTCACATATTATTTTTAATAGTTGTTATTTTATTATTAGCTTATACCCCGTGCAAAGCACGAGTTATTTTTTGAATATTTCAAATTTTTAATTTTTAATTTTAAATATTTGTTATAAATATAATAAAATATTTTAATATATATTTGATGTAATTTTAACTTTATTAATATTTTAAGAATAAATATTATAAGTATTAATTTTATCATGTTTAGAATAAATTAATTTTATGATTAATTTAATGAATTAAATAGTAATTTAATATTTTTTTAAAGAAATAAAATATTATTAATTAGTAGGAAATAAAAATAATTATAATTTATTTAAGATTAAACAACATCATATTAAAAATATGTATGCCGAGATTGTATTTTATTTAATAAATAAAAATGAAACAATAAAATATAATTTGAACCTCATACAACTCCCTCAAACCCACCTCGCACCTTAGGTATCAAATCTTATTCCATATGGGAGGTATGGGTATCGGATTTGAAAAATGATCAACCAAACAGCAGATATCGGTTTGGAATGAACAAAACTCATACAACTAAAACAAACAACTCAATTCATCCTTACTCTTATTATATAATACTAGCTTATAGCCCGTGCGATGCACGGTTACTTAAATTTTATTTATGATTATTTTGTTTATAATTATAATTTTATTACTCATGCAACACACGATTATTTTTTTAATATTTATAATTATATTTATTTATGAATATTTTAATATTTAAAAGTTATTAGTTTACATGATTAAATTATTATTAAAAAAAATTTAGCCAAAAAAATTATAGTTAAAAATTTGATATTTATTATATTTTACACGCTCAATTTAATATTTGTTTATATTGAGTTATAAAAATTAGATTTTGCCAATTTTATAGTCCACATGAAATTCACAAAATAATCTTTAATTTAGTTGTGGTTTAATAGTTCTTTTTCAATTAAAAACTATTCTAAAACTAAAAAGAGAATAAAGTGACGAAATTTAATGTTAAGAATTCTATTCGATTTAGGAAATCTACTTATATGTAATTTAGATTATTAGAATACGCTTTATTAATCAAATATAGTTTTTAATGTTAAATCTAACGGTTTTCACCTATCTATTTAACATTAAACGATTTTTATTATTTTGGTATTAAATGAGTTTCCTTATTTAATTACAACTATTTTTATGTTTTGACTTTTTAGAAAATCCAATCATAATATAATATCTTTTAACTTATATCATTTTTAGATAATAACTTCTTTTATATGATATAATCTTGATCATGTATTTTTAAAAGTATTGGATCTAACGGTTGAGAATGTTTTGGCGGTATTTAGGACCAAACTACCATGATAACATCATTACTTTTTCTTAATATTTATAATATTTATAATTTATAATTTTTTAAAATATTTATTCCTAAAATATAATATACTCTTTTTTGTAATATTTAAAAGATGCGGGAACTTTGAACTTTTGAGAAAATAAATTATCAATTAAAATATAATTTTTTTTGTAATAGTTCTTCTTTTAAAGTAGTACACCGTGATCAAAATTCTGTATAAATTTCATTTTTTTATAGTATCTCCCGTAAATATCTATGTTATTATATTAAAGACTAATTAATGAAAGCTTCCTTATAAGTTTGGTCTCTTTGTTTGATCACTCAATCCATAATCGTTGAATCTTTCAAATTAAATTGTTAAAAAACGTTAGATATAACAGTAAAATTATCATGTAGAATGATCTAAGGTTTGAATCTACCAACAACATATTAAAATTTATAGGTTTTTTTGAAAAATAAGAATTTTTTCATTTTTTCTTGCACACATATGTTATTTGATAATAATTTTTGTAAAGTACTATTTTTCAGAAAAGTACTATACTAATTGATTAACAAACTTTTAAAGTTTCGAATTTAATAATTTACAATGTATATAGGTTTAAAAAGTTTGGCCTAGCTGAGTCTAAAATTTCAAAATAAGGTTTTTTTAATATGAATATAGTTTTAATAAAACAAAATCACCATTTACGTATAATTTATTATTTAATAATAAATAATATTTGATTAGTTATGATATAAAACTTAATAAAATAGGATTAAAAATATGAACAATTTTATAAAATTTTATCCTCGTATTATTATATTCTTTGTTGATTTGAATTTTTCTTAGATTGATTTTAATTTTTGAACATAGATTTCTAAATTTAAAATAGTTAGAAAAAATTAATTAAATTGGTGTTAAAATAATGATGACATAATAATTATTATTAGAATTTAAATATTCACTTTATTAATTTGGGCTTTATTTTGTGTTTTAAAAATCAGATTTTGACGATTTTACACCCCACGTGAAGATAACTAAATTATCTTTAATTAAAAGATGGTTTAACAATTTTTATCTAGGTGGAATTGTCTATGGAAGATAAAAGAAAGCCACGAATTTTTTACTTGGAGAATTCTATTCAATATAGAAAACTTATTTATATTTGGTTTAAATTATCAAAATACAACTTTTAGAATTTAAATATAATCCTATTATTAATAAAATAAACTTTTTTAATATTTGATGTAACGAATTTCATTTATCTAGTTAAGATCTAATGGTCCACCAAAATTTGGGATAAGATCCCTATTATGATTATTATATATGAGGATTTAATATAATAAGGATATCAAATATATACTGATATAATTATCTTACTAACTGCTTTTACTTTTAATGTTTCGGTTTTATTTACGGTGTAAATAAAATTTTAAAATACATTATTACTTAAAAATTATTAAATAGAATAAAAATTATGTTAAGATTATATAAAATTTTATTCTCATATTATTATATTCTTTATCGATTTGAATTTGTTCGTAATTATGTTTTAATACTTTATTGAAAGAAACATAAAATTTCTATATTTAAAAGAAATAGTGGAAAAATAAATAAATTGGTGCTAAAATAATAATAAAAATATTTATTAAAATTTAGATACTCACTTTAATATTTGGGGTTCTATCTTGAGTTTTATAAATTGAATTTTGATAATTTTACAACTCATGCGAAACTAACGAAATTATCTTTAATTTAATGATGGTTTAATATTTACTATCTAACTTGACCAGTTGACCTACCCATAAAAATAAAATAAACTGAAAAGAAAAGATGGTTAAAAAGTTTTACACAAAGAATTCAATTCAATATAGAAACCCAATTTATAATTGGTTTAAATTATCAAAGCACACGCCTTAGTATTTAAATATAATCCTACCTTTAATCAAATACACATTTTAATATAAGTATTATATTCAAAATTATCGTTTATGAATATGAAACCCTCAACATTTTAATAATATTTTGATATTATCCTTTTATGTTTGTTATATGTAAAATAATATAATTATAATTTGGATTAATCAAATTGTTACGTTCCTTCAAAAAAAAAGTGTTTAAAGAGTTCTCCTAAGTCTCTTATAACTTAGGGTATCATTGTAATCGATATGAATTGTTATCTTGATATTTGGTTTAACAATTATTATCTAACTGGAACTATACATAAATTCAAGAGAAAAGATATTTAAAAAATTTTACATAGAAAAATTTTAAATTATCAAAATACACTTTTTAGTATTTAAATATAATAATATTATTAATCAGATACACTTTTTAATATTAGATCTAACAATTCTCATCGATCTATTTAAGATCTAACTATAATTATTAATTTGGTCGTATACTAATCGTACACAGACCAGATCGATTTTAATTTTTTCTTAAATTGATTTTAATATTTTATTGAAATAAATATAGAATTTTATAAATTTAAAAGAATTAGGAAAAAAAAATTAAATTGGTGCTACAATAATAAAAAAATATTTATTAAAATTTAGATAATAACTTTACTGTTTGGGCTCTATCTTGAGTTTTAGACAACAGATTTTAACGATTTTACAGCCCACGCGAAGATTACAAAATTATCTTTAATTTAATGATGGTTTAATAATTATTATGTAACTGGAACTATCCATAAAATAAAGAGAAAAGATAATTACGAATTTTTACATAATGATTTCTATTCAATATAGAAAACCCATTTATAATAGGTTTAAATTATCAAAATACACCTTTTAGTATTTAAATACTATCCTATTATTAATCAAATACAATTTTTAATATTATATCTGACGGTCCTCATCGATTTGAATATTTATAGTTTTATAATCCAACGGATCGTATACTTTTGGTAGTACAGTGACCGACCAAAGTTTTGGATAAGATCTCCCTTACGCTTATTATATATAAGGTGTTAACTAGCTTATATCCCGTGCGACGCACGGTCTTCTTTAATATTTTCTTATTTTTTATTTAGATTTTAGTTATTATATATAATTTGATAAAATTCTAATATATATATACCGGATTTATAAATCTAACAATTTAATATCTAAATTTAATATATTCTTGACGTAATCTGTAGTAGTATTTTAGATATTAAAATATAAAATATTTTAAAATAACAGATCTAATGATTCGTATTTTTTTACTCTTAAAAATCTAAAAAGAGACTCAAATGTAAATATCAAAATATGTGCTCGTGCAATATACCGAGTTTATTTGAATATACTATTACTTTTATTTTCATTAATTATCTCGTTTAAATTGAATGTTAAAAAAATTATAATAAACATGAATTTCATAAGTTTAATATAATAATATTACCAATATATCTGTCTTTTGCCGTGTTATTTTTAATTTGAACATGAGTTGTTTCAGTTAAAAAATATATAACAGGTAATATTCTTAAAAAGACAATTAGTTACTTATTCACAATTATATAAATTATATTACTTTTTTTATATATGTCGTCTGCATTATTTTTAGAAAATTAGTTGTTTAAGTTAGAAAATATAAAAGAGGTAATGTGTTTTAGCTGAAAAGAATAAATAGTTATTTATTAATATTTAAATAAAACAATATTACCATTGTATATTTATTTTGCATGTATTATATTTAGAAGATAAGTTGTTTTAGTTAGAAAATATAAAACAAATAATGTGTTTTAGCTGTCGGTTATAAATATATAATAATATTACCATTTTATATATATGTTGCCCGTCTTATTTTTAGAAAATGATTTGTTTTAGTTAAATAGATATATGAAATATGTAATATGTTTTAGCTGAAAAAGGTAATTGGTTATTAATAAATTGGTTTCCATATATGTGTATTTAGAAGATGAGTTGTTTTATTTAAAAATATAAAAATAATATATTTTAGCTGAAAAAGGTAATCGTTTATAAATATATAATAATATTACCATATTATATATATGTTGCCCGTTTTATTTTTAGAAGATGAGTTGGTTTAGTTTAAAAATAATATAAAATAGGTAATGTACTGAAAAAGGTAATTGATTATTAATAAATTGGTTATAGATAGGCCCGTGAATCGGCCCAAATACCGACCGACCGACCGACTGACCGACCGACCAAAACTTTTAATGTTTCGTCTTTAATACTATAGTATAGATATAATAGGATGTTATTTATGGAAGTCGAACTGTTAACTTATGATAGTACTCGCTTAATATCCCCTTATTTTTATTATATAATAAAATATATAATTTGTTAAAATCCATGTATTATAATCCTAGTATTAAAAATGTAATTGTTTTAAAATAATTTAGGATAGAACTTATATGATAACTAGTATTTAAGCCCGCGGTGCTGGGCGTTGAAAAAAATAAAAGATAAATTATTTTAAGATATATAGAAATGTTCTAATAATTTACATTAATATGTATCAAAACATGTTTAAATAATTAATTAAAATATGTATTTTAAACATGAAATTAAATTTTCTTATTAACGATATTTGTGACTGTGATTAGGACTACCTTTTGTACCTACCCGGCTCTTTTTTTTTCTTTTTTCTTAGCTTTTGGGAATTCATTTAGTTCCAAAATTCAACATATTTTAAGTGAAGCTTATAATAAATTTTTTAATATAAATCTAAGAATTTAAAATTATATTTTCAAATATGTTTTAACATTTGAAATTTCAACGTTTTTAAATCAAAATCATTTTTTGAATTCCTGTAACCATGAGACTAAATTAAAAAAAGACATTGTTACGTTTTGTGCAAATCACCATTATTTTTTATATGAAAGTAAACTTAACTTTATCGTAATAAAACTGTTTATTTTGTTTAGCAAAAAAAACTGCTTATTTTATGACTTAAATTATGTTTATGACAAATCTTCTCGACCCAATCTTGGCCCATGTCTCGAACCCTAGAAAAAATTGAATTTCAACAGATAGTTGTTCTTAAGAGCATATAAATTTTATTAACTTTTTTTATAAAAGAACTGCATAAACATTACAGTGAGTAACCTTTTTTTATATATTATTAAAATTTAAGAAAATTTAATACTTATAAAATAAATTCTTGTCATCGAACAATATACACAACAAAATAAAAATGAATTTAGATATAATTTATTCTTAAAAATACATTTATTTCATTTAGTAATTTAGAAAATGATTTTATATGTATTTAAATAAGTAAACATCTTTTATGTTTTCATAAATTAGAAGTGTTTATATACTTTTTATAATAAAATTTTATATTAATAACTATTCCTCGGTCTCGCCTTTGGCGTGACCTCGAACACTTTATAGTAATAAAATAACAAAACAATTTAAATAATTTTTTGTTTCTCTTTGTGTATTTTATCGATATATTTTTCAATTAATATATGTATAAGAAACTTCACCAGTACCATCGTGTTACATCATCTATACTATTGTCGTCCTCGAATCCTATATTACTCCCTCCAGCATGAAGTTAACATTTGAAAGATTAAATGTTTGGAATTTTATTCAAAAAAGAAAAAATTTAAAAATAAATAATGGAACTATATTTTATAGGAGCCTTAAAATGCGTGCCGAGCTCTTCATTTCAAATGTTAATAAGTGGATGGGACGGAGTAAGTAACAATTAACCTTGAAAAATCAAAAGTAATACCACTGTAAAATCATAGAAAATAGTGAAACTACAAAAACTGAAAAGCCTGGCTTGAAAAAAGTAAAAGTTCTGCTTGTGAAATACATTATCTTCTCCTCAAACTCGGGCTATGCTAGCAATCCCTCTTCCGAGCTCATGAATTCAGTACTTGTAGGATGTGTCTGGCCATTTCAGGAGCTAGCTGAGGCTGATACACCGGATAATATTTAAATTGTCTTAGTAATTTACAATAACTTCTTCGATGATCACTCGAAATTTACATACTCCTAAAATAAAATTTTGCATATTAAATAACTCAAAAGTATGATTGAATTCAATAAAGTTAGTATATAACGCTATATGTGAATCCAGAAACCACAAAATCAAAATGTACTCCCATTCATCAGAACTCAACACCACCAAAATTCAAAGTTGGCAGTCTAATATTTCATATCAAAAGGATACACTAAATTGGAGCTGACACACCTTAACAATTGCCAGGAGCATCCAACATCTATTTAAAAAAATAATTTAGCAAAAAAAAACTCAGCAGGACTCAATCTGATTTCGTTTATACTCTACAAAAACAAACTGCTAAAACCTAAGATACTAAAAACATCAACACTTGTACCCACTCACAATTCCTGGATATGATATCTATATATGCTATATAATGTATGCAACATACATTATACCATCCATAAGAAGACAAAGGAGATGAGCTATGACTTTGTTTTAAATATCACTTAACTTCAAATGCCAAATAATTTTAGGCATATAATAAAAATAATAAATTTCACATTTCTTAGACAACCTCCTCATCTCATCTGCTCTATCTTGTTGCTCCATCTTCTTGTTGTTGACATTTCACATTATAATATTATTCATTCAAACTAAATTGAAGCTGCAATATAACAACTTAATAACTTCAAGTAGTCTAGCTGCAACTTTTGCCTCAAGTACATGAATATGTGCCTGCAGTTCAGAAACCTCAACACTTTAGTGTAAAGATACCTCGACACTGCCCAAGGCATCTGATACATGCAAGAGCAGGTGTGTTTTTCTGCATATCCACTGAGTAAACAGAAGAAAATTATCAAATTTAGGCAGTGATTAAAGTTATCCAACCAAGAACAAAGGCAAAGCTTATCCCATTTATAAATTGAAAAAATAACAAAAACAAAATGCAATTAATTAGATCAAAACTCATGAAACAAAACTAAAATAAAATAAGAAAACAGTTACAAAAATTTTCAACAAACTCAGAAAAAATCCAAGATTCAAAACCAAAACTCCCAAAATTGCACTGCCTTACTTTACTCATCATCCTAGGCGCTCTCACCCTCGCCTTAGCCAAAGCAATCACAAACTCCACAGCTAAATGTTTGGTCCCTTCTTTCGGACTCTGCACACCCCAAATCTTCAAGATTGAACTAAGCACATCTACAACATGTCCAATAAAAAACCTTGATTTCAAAATATAACATTGAAAAGTAGTTGTACTCTATGTTCATTACATGATAATCTATGTTCACTAACTAATTATCTATGTGTCATGTATAATAATAACGTAGTTAACATTACAACACTTAAACAATAACATTTCAAGGAATTCCAACTTCAAGTTAAGATATTTTTATACCTAATTTCATCAAAATCAAAATTTTTAGGAATTTGAATGATTAGATCACTCCACTGGACTCAATAATAGCATTATTGACATATCTCCGAGTCATACCAAAGCAACCTTGCAAATCATAAAACTGTGACATTACACAATAGTCACACCAATTGCATTGTTATTTATGTTTTAAACATGATTATACATCAATCAAGAATTTAGACAGATATCTAACAAAACAATCAACATATTTATGTACATTTAAGATGACGATGTGGTCATTTTCTCATACACAAATCATCAAACAGTTTGTATACAATACTTTGAGAATTAAATTTAAAAGAAAACACATATACCTTTATGTTGATTCTACCAAATTACATTGATGCAATATTTTCAATCATTTTCTGCTATTCACAATTCATTTCCAATCTGCAAAATAAGTTGCACGAAATAAGTGTGTTAAATTTCATTAACAAAATATGGAACAACAAAAGATAAAAAGATAAAATTGATAAAGAAATTAATAGAGAAGAGAGAATCATATAAGAAGATAAAAAATGAGAGAAATGTATGAACTTTAGAGATAAAAAGAGAGCGAGAGATGAAAAGTAGTTCGTACATACAAATATATTTGAATTCTTGAATATCGTGTATAACTCTGGAGATTCAAATTCAAAATGAAACTTTTAACTTTTGATGAAAGCTTCTCTACATTTGTAGGGTATATGCTCTCTATTACTGTATGTATGTCTAATTATAAGTTACATCCGTCAGTTTGCACGTGTAGCAGTTAACTGGAGTAATGGCAATACTGTAATATTAAACCACATCAATGGTAATTTCACATTCTGAATTTAGACTGTAGCAATCACGCTACAGACACTATAATATAGATAGATTTTTATTTTAAGTAATAAGTTAATTATTTAAGATAAGCCGGATCAATGTTAGCCCAATGTTAGCTGAAGCAAACATGCATAACAAAGATCATCTACATGACCCTCCTGACTTTATGGCCAAAATGGTTTACAGAAAAAGTTGAGGGCCACGTAAATATTGTATAACAGGCCCATTAAATTAAATAATTATTAGAGAGTATAACTTTGATGTTTTTAATATGTAGTCGAGGAGAATGGAATTCTTGACCTAGTACTTCTTAATTATCCCTTTTATTATTATTATATAATAGTATATAATTTATATATTTTTTATATTTTATTAATTGTATTTATAAAAAATTAAGTAGGCATGTTAAAATATGTAAATTTTTTAAAATAATTAAAAGTATTAAAAAAATGTTTTTAAATAAATAAGTAAGAGTTTGCCCGTAATATTTTTGAGAAATGAGGGATTTTAGTAAGGAAAAATAGAAAAAGTGATACAAGACATACTTTTACTAACATAAGCATGAAGATCATCCTTTACATTGCTCACATAGATGATTTACACAATGCTCAAAGAGAGCTACAACAACAACACAGTTTCTAAGAGAGTAATATTGACAGATAAGAAGATGAGTATAAAGTCTAACTAACTAACTCTACAGCCTGGAGAGCCAAGTCAGCAACTACTAACATCCACACTAACAGCCCCCCTCAGGAAGGAGTAGGAAGCACTGTGAAAACTCCTACCTTGGACAGGAGAAATGGTAGTTGAGAAGAGGATAGAGCCTTAGTAAACAAGTCAGCAGGTTGTTCATGAGTAGAGATATGATGTGTAGTAATAAGGCCAGCTTTTAACTTCTGACGCACCAAGTGACAGTCGATCTCAATGAAATGCAATGTAGAGATGTTTACTTTGGAATATTACTTTGAGCAATATCCTTTCTAAGATTGAATAGCTTTGGAACATTACTTTGAGCAAACATTACTTGGAACATAGATCAACAAGTAAACAAGAGACTTTGCTTTAGAAAAAACAAACAGGCTAGGATCACCATGAGTTTGACAGAAGCCAAACGATAGCAGAGCAACAGAAAAGGCAATAAACCATTGCCTAGGAGCCTGTTTTAACCCATATAAAGACTTAAGTAAACGACAAACCAGCTTCTGATTAGGATACATCTTAAGCACATTCTCAGGAATATGATATCCCGGTGGACAGTCCATATAAACTTCCTCATCAAGGTTGTCATGAAGGAACGCATTAGTTACATCTAACTGAGTAAGAGGCCAATTAAACATAGCAGCAAGGGCAAGCAGAATTCGAAATGAAGTCATTTTTGCAACTGGTGCAAAGGTTTCAAAATAATCCATGTTGGCAGTTTGCGTGAACCCTTTTGCTACTAAACGCGCTTTGTAACGATCCACTTGACCATTAGCCTGATATTTAACTTTATACAACCAACGACACCCAACAACCTTTTTGTGTGCTGGCAATGGAACAATCTCCCATGTGTCATTAGCCTCAAGGGCAGCTAGTTCAACTCCCATAGCCTCACACCATTCAGGTATTTTCACTGCCTGTTTGTAGTGTTGAGGTTCCAGAATTTGAGATGCAATAGACGGACTGGTAGCAACAGTATTAACAGATGCAAGATATGTAGGTAACCCAGAATAGTCATGAAGTTTTGCAGGTAATTTTATTTGTCGCTGAGG
This sequence comes from Heracleum sosnowskyi, assembly GCA_030848705.1. Classification (NCBI taxonomy): domain Eukaryota; kingdom Viridiplantae; phylum Streptophyta; class Magnoliopsida; order Apiales; family Apiaceae; genus Heracleum; species Heracleum sosnowskyi. The sequence continues at coordinate 95,194,120 of CM061241.1, forward strand.
TCGACCATAAGACTCAACGGCACTCGAATCAACATTCTGAGGAGCACTAGATGACGTTGTAGAAGGAGTTGCAGTTGATTCAGTTACTGAATCTGAAACACTAGAATGCACAGGTAAACAGTCTTCACTCCCAGTGCTATGTGAAGAAATATGCAGATGATCATCCTCAACATATGCAGGTGAAGGTGGAAATAACAAATGCGGAGCCTGACTTCCAAATCTTTAAAAGGAAAAACAGTTTCTACAAATGCAACATCTCTAGACTCAAACACTTGCTTAGTTTCCAAGTAAACAAGTTTACTTTCTACACATTACTTTCTAAGATGCAATGTAGAGATGAGCAATATCCTTTCTAAGATTGAATAGCTTTGGAACATTACTTTGAGCAAACCTTACTTCCAAATCAAGCCAAATGTCTCTAGCAGATTGAATGTACACAATACTATTCCGAATCTCTGTAGACACCGAGTTCAGAATCCACGATGTAACCATATTGTTACAATGCATCCAGTGAACCAGTAATGGTGAATTAGCAACAAGTTTTAGGTATATACCATCAACAAAGCCTAACTTTAACTTTGAAGCTAACGCAATTTCTAAGGAACGACACCACTGATTATAGTTTTGTTCAGTCAAAACAACAGTAGTTATCTGTATTCCAGGATTATCAGAAGGATGCAAATAGTATGGATGCTGACAATCAAGTGTAGACGACATAGACGTAGAACCAACAGTAGCAGACGAATATGACGCCATTGTAGTCATACTTCAAACTCAGATTATATCACATATATGCAGAATTGATTGCAATTAACAACAGAAACACTCAAGTATAATCAAGACCTAGATCTGTAAGTATCAAAGAGATAAACTAACTCACAGTTCAATCGGAAAAAAACGTATTAGAAAAAAAAACCTTGACTAAAGCTTGATCAATCAACAATGGCGACGAGCTTGACCGATCAGCAACAATGGTGACGCACCTTCAACTAATCACATTATCGAAATACACCAGCTCTGATACCATGATACAAGACATACTTTTACTAACATAAGCAGGAAGATCATCCTTTACATTATTCACAGAGATGATTACACAATGCTCAAAGAGAGCTACAGCAACAACACAGTTTCTAAAAGAGTAACATTGACTGTTAGATATAATTGCGGATGATTGTTTATCAGTGTTTAATTAACAGGTACTTATCAGAGTTTACACTAGAAGCCAGTCAGAGTTTGTTAAAGTCTGACGGGGTGAGAGTTTATTTAGCTGTCGGTGCATACTTGAAGATTTTAGAAGCAATATATCTTGAAGATGGAAAGAAGCAAGATATATTGAGATAGCTAAAGAAACGGGATAGAAGACAGAAGCAATCCTAAATTGATATAAATTGTATAGCTGATATATAGGAATATCAATTAGAGATTGATTATGTAACTGTGTATTATATAAACACAGATAGGTTAACCCTAAAAGGGATGCGAATACTGAATACATTATTCTTGTAACCTAGCAGCTCTCTGTGATATTTTACATCACTGAGAGAAGAGTTATTTAATATAATTCAGTTTACTGTTCATAAACAGTGTTCTTGATTGTTATTCTCATACATATATTGATTATATATTGTGTATTCGGCCTAACAATTGGTATCAGAGCCAAGGTTGTTTAATATATACAGTTTTACGATTCAAATACAAGTATAATCATGACTGAACAAATTCCAACTGGTGCAGCTCCTGAAAAGGTTCAACCTACCTCTGTGAGTCGATATGAGACTATCAGAGTTCCAATTCTGAAACCAGCGGAGTATCCAATATGGAAGGTGAAGATGACCATGTTTCTGGAAGCCACTGATCCAGAATACCTTGATAGAATCTATAATGGTCCTCATAAACCGACTAAACTGTCCACTGTTGTTGCTGGTGAAGAGCAAAAGCTTATTCCAAAGAAAAAGAAAGATTTGACTCCTGAAGACATCTCATCGATTGCAAAGGATGCAAAGGTTAGACATCTTCTCCACAATGCCTTAGATAATGTCATGTCTAACAGAGTTATTGGTTGCAAAACTGCCAAAGAAATATGGGATGCTTTAGAAGTCAGATGCCAAGGAACAAGTGCTATAAAGAAGAACAGAAAGACTATACTTACACAGGAGTATGAACACTTTGACTCAAGACCTGGTGAAACTTTGACTGAAACATATGACAGATTCTGTAAACTGTTGAATGATTTATCTCTGGTTGATAAAGAATATGATCTTGAAGAGTCTAATCTCAAGTTTCTTTTATCTCTACCTGAAAGATGGGATTTAAAGACAACAACAATAAGAGATAATTATGAGCTTGCAGATACAGAGCTTGATGAAATCTATGGGTTGCTTAAAACTCATGAACTGGAGATAGAACAAAGGAACAGAAGAACTAGTAAAAAGACAAAATCTGTTGCTCTCAAGGTTAAAGAAAAACTCATGAAGAAAGAAACATCAAAGAAGAAAGCTAAGGGAAAAGCTTTGGTCATAAACTCTGAGAATGAGTCATCAAACTCTGATGATGACTCAAACACTGATGCCTCTTCTGAATCTGAGGATGATGAAGAACAAATGATGCAAATGGCTGCTTTGATGGTGAAGACTTTCAAAAAGATGGGTTTCAAGAACTTCAAGAAAGGAAAAAGATTCTCAAGGAAAGATTCAAACTCTGAAAGAAAGAGTTTCAGAAAGTCTGAAGGAAGGGATATCAAATCGGGAAAGAAAGACAAGTCTGAGATCTAGTGCTACAAGTGTAAAGAGATGGGTCACTATGCTCCTGAGTACAAGAAAGGAAAATCTGAAAAAGCACTCATCACTAAAGGAAAAGACTGGGCAGACACTTCAGATTCAGATGAGGATGTAAATTATGCTCTCATGGCAACTGTCAAAGATGAATCTGACTCATCTGAAAATAAGGTACCCCTAACAACTTATGCTTATGATATTGATAATATATCTGAATTGAGAATTTATCTTAAAAGCATACATGTTAGTTATAGAGATCAGACTTTAGAAAATGAGAGAATTAAATATGAGAATCTTAAGCTTAAAGAGAGAAATAAATTTCTTGAAGAAGAGCTTGTTAACATGCAACAAGTTCAAAAGGAAAGAGATGATGCTGTTTATGTTGAACAGGAATTGCTTAAGAAATTTAGGGAACTAGAATCTGATTTGGAAAAAGAGAGGAAAGTGATTAAAACCTGGACTAATTCTGGAAAAGACACACATCAAGTTTTTCAAACAGATACAGTTGGGTTAGGTTACTGTGAGGAAGATGAACTTAGGTTTAAAGATAAAGTTAAAGTAAGAACACAACTTAAACCTATGAAATTTGTTTCTGAATCTAGTAAGCAAACCTCTGTACTTGAAAAAAAAGTTGTTAAGATAGAATCAGTAAAAACTTGTGTTAAACATGTGAATGTTGGTTTAATGACAGAGAAACAATTCAAGTATAAGCTCAAAGAGGTAAAGTCTGTTGAAAAACAGAAAGTGTCCAAGAAAAATAGGAATGGAAAAGTAGGCATTAATAAAAGAAATGATTATCTGCCTAATTCTGATGCTCCTAGAAAGACATATCATAGTTGTGGTAGTACTAACCATCTTGCCAGTTTTTGCAGGAAGAACAAAGATATTAATTCTTTACCCTCCAAGTCTGGAGTAAAGAATGATTATGTTAGGGTTAGACCACAGACTTTATGCACACACTGTGGAAGCACTTTACATTCCATTTATACTTGCAAGAATTATCATGCTATTTATCACAACTATTATGAGTTAAAACCCAACTTGAAATGGGTTAGAGCAAACTCTGTAAGTGTAAAATCTGACACAGTTAGCTTAAACTCTGTTGATAGTAATTCCGCTGCAAAAGCTAACAATGTTAAGAAAGAAAAAGGATCCAAGCAAGTCTGGATCCTTAAATCTAACTCTTTGTAATTGTTTGTGATTGCAGGGCATAAGGGAAAGTACCCTAGTCTTGGACAGTGGATGTTCAGGACACATGACTGGAAATAAAGCCCTGTTATCAGACTATGAAGAGAAGGCTGGCCCAAAAGTTTCCTATGGAGATGGCAACATAGGACGTACTATGGGAGATGGCAATATCAATCTTGGAAGTGTCATCATCACCAATGTAGCTCTAGTCCCAGGACTCAAGCATGACTTGCTATCTGTGAGTCAAATCTGTGACAGAGGTTTCCATGTAGATTTTCAACCTGAATACTGTGAGGTTGTTAGAAAATCTACAGGGAAAGTTGTTCTAGTTGGACACAGACGGAATAATATCTATGAAGCAAGTTTGGTAACAAACTCTGAAGGAAAAGCTGTGTGTCTGTCTGCAAAAATGTCAAATGAAGAGAGTTGGAAATGGCATAAGAAGCTCTCTCACCTAAACTTGAACAACATCAATGAGCTAATTCGAAAAGATCTTGTAAGGGGACTTCCAAAGTCAATACTCAGCTTAGATGGTCTGTGTGATTCTTGTCAGAAGGCCAAGCAAAGGAAGTCATCTTTCAAGAGTAAGTCTGAATCTTCAGTTGTGGATCCTTATCATCTTCTTCATGTTGATCTATTTGGTCCAGTCAATATAATGTCTCTTGGCAGAAAGAAATATGCTCTAGTCATTGTTGATGAGTACACTAGGTACACCTGGGTGTATTTCTTAGCAAAAAAGGAGTGAAGCAAGAATTTTCTGCACCAGGTACTCCACAACAAAATGGTGTAGTTGAAAGAAAGAACAGAACCTTAATCGAAGCTGCCAGAACAATGCTTGATGAAGCAAAATCGCCAACTTATTTCTGGGCAGAAGCTGTTCAAACTGCTTGTTTTACTCAAAATGCAACACTGATCAATAGGCATGGGAAAACACCATATGAGATGGTGAAGAAAAAGAAACCAAATCTGAAATATTTTCATATTTTCGGGTGCAAATGCTTTGTGTTGAAAACTCATCCTGAATAGTTGACCAAGTTCGACTTAAAAGCTGATGAAGGAATTTTTGTTGGATACCCACTGTCAACTAAAGCATTCAGAGTCTACAATCTGAGAACTAAAGTGATCATGGAATCTATACATGTGTCATTTGATGACAAGAAAATAACTGGAATAGAAGATGAAGAATATCATGATCAACTTCGCTTTGAAAATAAAGATCTAAACTCTGATCACGTAAACTCTGATGAAGTAAATCCAACAAACTCTGACGAAGCATACTATGAGCCTCTACTGGTAAACACTGAGGGAGTCTCTCTGACAGAACAAGATAGAGAACCAGGTGAGGGGGAGCATGAAGATACTTCAGAAACATCTCAACATGATGATTCACATTCTGAAAATGAGTCAACTGAAGAATCTAACACACACTCTGGATCAAACTCTGAAAGTTCAAATTCTGAGCAATCCAATTCAGGGGGAGCCTCAGAGAATGCAAATGGTCAAGAAGAAAAGCAGGAGAGCATGGATCAAGGGGGAGGATCCAGTAGTGATGAAAGAAGCCATTTACCTACAGCAAGGAAGTGGACAAAGTCTCATACTCCTGATCTAATTATTGGAGATCCTGATGCAAGTGTGAGAACAAGAAGTGCAACAACAAATGAATGTCTGTATCATGCATTCTTATCTCAAACAGAGCCCAAGAAAGTGGAAGAAGCTCTTCAAGATGCTAACTGGATAACAGCAATGCAAGAGGAGTTGAATGAATTTGAGAGGAATGAAGTCTGGACACTTGTACCAAGACCAAAGAACAGATCTATTGTTGGTACAAAGTGGGTTTTCAGAAACAAAACAGACAGTGATGGAATAATTACAAGGAATAAGGCTAGACTTGTGGCTAAAGGCTATTCACAGCAGGAAGGAATTGACTATGATGAAACCTTTGCTCCAGTTGCTAGATTGGAGGTAATAAGGATTTTTCTGGCCTATGCTGCTCACAAGAAGTTTAAAGTCTTTCAGATGGATGTGAAAAGTGCTTTTCTCAATGGAAAACTTGAAGAAGAAGTGTTTGTTGAACAACCACCAGGGTTTGTGGACCCCAAGTATCCAGATTATGTCTACAGGTTGGACAAGGCATTATATGGACTAAAGCAGGCACCTAGAGCATGGTATGAAACTCTGGCTCAATTTCTTTTAGAAAGTGGGTTCACTAGAGATACAATTGATAAAACCTTGTTCTATTTCAATACTGGTAATGATTTGCTTTTAGTTCAAATCTATGTGGATGACATAATTTTTGGGTCTACTAATGACAAACTCTGCAAGAAATTTGCCAAGCTTATGCAATCCAGGTACCAAATGAGCATGATGGGAGAGCTTAGTTATTTTCTAGGCTTGCAAGTAAAGCAAACAGATGATGGGATTTTTATCAATCAAGCAAAATATACCAGAAATCTTCTCAAGAAATTTGGTATGCTTGATAGTTCATCTGCCACAACTCCCATGGCTACTGCAACAAAGCTAGACAAAGATACAGGGGCTTCAGTAGATATTACAAACTACAGAGGCATGATAGGGTCTCTTCTTTATCTCACTGCAAGTAGACCAGATATCATGTATGCAACATGTCTTTGTGCAAGATTTCAAGCAGACCCAGAGAGCCTCATCTAACAGCTGTGAAGAGAATTTTCAAATATCTCAAAGGAACCATAACCCTTGGTTTGTGGTACCCTAGAGAATCAGAGTTTAAATTAATTGGTTACTCTGATGCAGATTTTGCAGGCTGTAAGATAGACAAAAAAAGCACCAGTGGAAGCTGTCAATTTCTAGGTGACAGATTAGTTTCTTGGTACAGAAAGAAACAGAAATCAATTTCCACATCCACTGCAGAAGCAGAGTATATTGCTGCTGGTAGCTGTTGTGCACAGATTCTGTGGATGAAGAATCAGTTGCTGGATATGGATTAAGGTACTCTAAAATACCTATTTTTTGTGATAATCAAAGTGCTATTGCTATGACAGGTAATCCAGTACAGCACTCCATGACCAAGCACATCAGCATAAGGTATCATTTTATCAGGGAACATGTGGAAGAAGGAAATATTGAGCTTCATTTTGTGTCTACAGAACAACAGCTTGCAGATATCTTCACTAAGCCTTTGAGTGAAGCTACATTTACAAGACTGGTAAATGAACTTGGAATGATCTCTGGTTTCGACTAGAGATATTGGTTAGACTCAAACTTTACTCATCTGTGAAAATTTGCTCATGTTTTTCTGCATATGTTAACTGTCATGCAAATCATGTTGATAAACTCTGGTAGCATACTCTGATGGTAGCATACTCTGTTAGACATAATGTGTCAGTCATACTCTGTCAGTTAAACTCTGATGTTAAAATCTGATTGTGATTTTGTCTGAAACATATGGACCGATGAAGAAAATTGTATGAAGCATGACTCTCAGTAAGTAATCATGAATCTTTCTGATTTATATAAAATCTGATCTCAAATGTGTGCAGAAATTTTACACAGCATGATACTGTCTCTATATTTATAGCATCTCTTAGTTTATTGATCCTATACACTGAGTCTGTATTAGCTGTTTGCACTTTCTCTCATAAATTAATTGTATTCACTGATGAAAGTCTAAACTCTGATAATTAGTTGCTAATATTTCACCCTCATATCAAAAGATGCAAAATATGCACAAATTCCTTTGAGATCATGTTGTGCCTAGGAAGACCCAGGAACTTTTGTATGAAATAAGGGCTAAAATATTTGATTTTTGGTGACTAGTGCCAACCACTGATTACTGGAAAAATAATTATAAAAAAAATTAGAAGGGGGTGAAAATAATAAATTTATAAGTACAGAGTTTAGATGACATCAGATTTTGTTTGTGTATGAGAGTTTGGGCAACCAGTTTTTACTGATTTATTTTGTGGATTTTATGCACTTTGAGATGCTCTAAATATTTATATTCAGTAAACTCTGCTAAGTCACACACAAATATTCACACCTGTACAGTTTGTGAAAAGAGTTTATGAATAAAGTAGGAGGATTGGTAAACACTGATGAACTGTGTACTCTACGCCGAGGTAATTTAATTTTAATCTCTGATGATTAAAATAAATTTTTTTGTTTGTTTCAGACATATTATGATTTTGATAAAAGACATCTGTTTTGAACATTCAAAAGAGTATGATTGGACAACAGTTCAAAAGTATATTAAACAGAGGAGAGAGGTTGAGTGTCTAGGAAAATGTAATAGGCGGTAATTATTGCTCTTTTTACTGCGCATGCGCATTGGAAACTGCCAATTACTGCTGTCAGTCATTGCATGTGTGCCACGTGTCCCACTCACACGTTTCACGGAGTAAGACAGTTGTGTGTATTGATTAGAAACTGTTCAGTTTTTAATTCTTTCTTTTGTATTAATATGCAATACACAAACTCGTTTGAACTTTTCACAACTTACTCCAATTCAAACTTTACTGTCACACACACATTTTCACAAACACTCTTACTACAAACACTCTCAAATATTCTCTAAGTCATTCTCTGCTTATTTCTAAATCGTACTAATGGGTTCTACTGCTTTTGTATCTTCTGGGCTTGAATTCGTTCCTAATAATTATGTTGCTCCATTGGTTAATGAGAACGCACCGAAAGCGTTTCATTTGATGCAGAATTTTCTTGCCCAATCTCCAATTGGGCGTGCTCTTGTAGAACCAGAGAGGCTTTTTGGGTTTCAAATCAAAAGCTTCTGGGAGACTGGTATCTATGATGATGGTGGTGATTCTGGAACGCCATCTATTCTTTTCGAGTTTCAAGAAACAGAGTATGTAATTACTCCTGGTACGGTACATGCTGCTATGAGCTTTGGTGAACATACTGCTTACACCATTGCTGTTGGTGATGCTGAGTTGCTGAGGATGATGAGGGAGATAGGTTATGGTGGATCTTTGGCCAAGATAGGTCAATTGAAGCGACCGTTCTTGAGGAAGGAGTGGAGCTTTTTCTTCGACTGTATAACAAGAATGTTCGGAAAGAAGTGCACAAACTGGGATGCAATACCCACTGACAGTCTACAAATAGGGTATTCTCTTCTCTATGGTAACAATTTTGATTTTGGTAGACTTGTTTTAAGTAACGTAGGTGAGAAAATGGCTGAGAATAGGGGAGTAGTTTACTTTGCTAGATTCTGTCAGCTTTTATTTTCTGCCTGTGTTAGTGGGGTAGATATTATTGATGCAGATGTCATTCCGTGTTTTAAATTACACAAACGTATATTCTCTGATCTTGTGAACAAAGATGTGAAGAAGGGTCATGTAGGTGATCTCTTACTGCCTGCATTAGTGCAGCAGTTTTTGGATAATTCTATCCAAATAGACCCACAACCAGAACCAATAAACACTGAAGTTCATCCATCTACATCACAACCAATTCAGACAGGTGGTAGAATCAAACACAGGACTTTTAAACCTGCAAAGACTGTTAAGCCAGCTACTGAGGTTGGAGTGTCAAAATCTTCTGTGCCAAAGTCTGTTGGTCCATCTAAGAAGAGAAGAGCAAAGAGACCACGTTCTGATGATGAGGAAGATACTGAAACTCTGCATCACAGAAGAAGAAGATTGGTAGCTGACTATCTTTTTGATGAGTTAGATACTGAAGCTGTTCCTGAAGCTGAACAGAATGAAGTTCCTGATGTTGTTACTCAGGAGGCTGATGTCAATGTTGAAGCTACTGTACCTACAGAGGACAGAGTAAATGTTGATGAGTTGGTTGAAGACAATGATGCTGTTAATGTCAGAGCAGATGTTGCACATGCTGATGTTGATAACTTTGTTGATCCTTTGGACATGAATTTTGAAGCACATCCTGCAATCAGTGTTTGTGACACTGAGGATGTGGCAGCTGATCAAGCCACTCTAGTAGTTGATGAGTCTATGGCAACTCATACAGAGATTCTCTCTGTCATCAATCAAATTCTTGAATTGGGTGAAGAAGTTGATCAGGAAGCAAAATCTGTCTCTTCTGAGAAGATTGTTGAAGCTGCTGTTGAGAAGATGGATGAAGCTACAGCAGAGAATCTGGAAGAAGATGTTCTTGTTGAACACTCTGTTCAAAATGTTGTTCTAGCAGAAGAAGAAGTTGATGAGGCAGTTAACTCTGAGAAGAATGAAGCTGTTGCAGAGCAAATTCATGATGAAGCTGCACAGCTAAACATTGAAGTTACTGCAGAGAATATAGTTGAAGAAGCTGTAGAGCCTTTAGCAGAAAATGTTGATGAAGACAGAGTTGTTTCTGACAGTGATGATCACACTTCTGTAAATTCTGATCATGCAAACTCTGGGATAAATATTGCACTTTCAGACTCTGATGACCATGACTCAATACCTTTTCTAAGGGATCCTACTGCAAAGTCTGTTAAGGAAAATCAACATCAGGCTGAAGCTCATTATAAAGAAATGTACTATGCCAATTGGTCAGGGGCAGATTGTATTTTCTCTACACAAAGGATTGCTGATTTTGTTGATAAGTCTGCTAAAGAAATTTCAAATCCTGAGCTGTTGACACATTTGAAGGCTACAATTATTCAAGTTAAATCTTTGCACAATCGCTTTGATGAGACTCACAAAGCTGTCATAGGCCTGAGGAATGATATTGTTGCTAATGAATTGGCCTTGAAGAATGATAGAGCTCAATATTCCTCTATGATCAAGGATCAGGTAGAAATCAAGCAGAGACTAAGCAAAGTTGAGAGCAATCAAGATGTAATGTCTACAAAGATTGATTCTATTGCTGCATCTTTAGAATTGCTGACATCTGTACTTATTCCTGATGATGTCAAAAAGGGGAGAGAGTTCCTAAAGACAAATGCAAAAGGGATCAAACTCTGAGACGGAGGGATGATGCAACAGATGGTGGAAGCAAAGAATCAGAGAGAAGGTCAAAATCTGTTCCAGAGCAAGGGAGACTTAGGTCAAACTCTGCTAAGCTGACAAACTCTGGTAGAGTAAACTCTGGTGCTCAATCTTCTTCAAGACTTAAAAGTCTAGTGATTTCAGCTAATCCAACTACTGATGAAGAGATTGCAGCTAAGCTGTTTCTGGAAGAACATGGTGGTGAAGCCACAGTTGAAGATATGGATGCTGAAATGCAGATTCTTGCTGAAGAGCATAAGAAGAAGGTTGAAGCTGGAACTTATAAGAAAAAGGCTGTCAAGGCTCCTTGGAGAAAGGAACAAGGAATTTCTATTAAAGAGAATGTGAACTCTCAACAGAGTTTACAATACTCAAGGAGGCATGTTGGAGCAAGCACTGATAAGGGTAAAAGTAAATTGATTGAAGAACCTGAGTTATCAAAGAAGGCTCATTCAACCTCTGACATGGCTCAAGTTGAATCTATACCTAATCAATCAACCACTGACGTTGCTCAAGTTGATAATTCTGCTAAAGTTGTGACAACCTCTGACACTGCTCAAGTTGTACAAATTCAATTGATATCTCGACAACTCCAAGGTACTTTTAGAAAACCAACTAGAGATGAAACTCTGAAGCCAGGAAATGTGAATTTTCTTCAAACCAGATCAGTGTTAGGAAATGAATCTTATGATAATTCTGGTTTGGGATCACATAGAGAGAAAAGAATAAATAACAGTCCTTTAGATCATACATCACTGGCAGAACCTGGTGTTGGGGTAACTCAAGAAAGCCTTGACAAGTTAGAGTATGTTCAGATGATCTATCACAAAGGAATTAAAAAGGAGTTTCTGTTATACTTCATGGCTGATGGAAGAGTTTATAGAGTTGGAGAAGCTGACATTCATCTGAAGCTATGGGAAGAGCTGGAGTATATTTTGTATCTGCTGAAAGTGAAAAATCAAAGTACTCATAATGCTGCTCAAGTTTTGAGAGAGAGAATGATGAAGTCTAAAGTTTTGGTTGGAACCAGAATTTCAAGTGCTTATATTCCTAAATATAGAGATGCTCATGGAAAGCTGGTAGAAATGAAGAGGAATAGTGCAAGATTCAGAACTGCACTGGGAATAAGAGTCTTAGAGTTCAATCTAGAGTCTGATAAGTCTTTCTTTATAAGACTTGGAAATGAGATGAATAAAAACAGCATTTATTCTCTGAGGGCTGCCATATATCAGACTGGTGAAAGAGATCCAGAACTTAAGGAGCTGAAAGAGATTATGACTGCTGAGCTAGAAAGAGCTGAAAGAAGACTACTTACAGATTATCTCAGGACAGTGCCTGACATTGAAGAACTTAAGTAAAGGCTGACTGTAAGTTTTTAAAGTTTTCTGTTCTAGGTAAAAGTTAAACTCTGTTATGTTATAAACACTGCATTTGTTATATGTTTTGACATCATCAATTATCTTTTAACTTGTACATTTTTGTTATGCACAAGTTGGGGGAGATTGTTAGATATAATTGCTGATGATTGTTTATCAGTGTTTAAATAACAGGTACTTATCAGAGTTTACACTAGAAGCCAGTCAGAGTTTGTTAAAGTCTGACGGGGTGAGAGTTTATTTAGCTGTCGGTGTATACTTGAAGATTCTAGAAGCAATATATCCTGAAGATGGAAAGAAGCAAGATATATTGAGATAGCTAAAGAAACGGGATAGAAGACAGAAGCAATCCTAAATTGATATAAATTGTATAGCTGATTTATAGGAATATCAATTAGAGATTGATTATGTAACTGTGTATTATATAAACACAGATAGGTTAACCCTAAAAGGGATGCGAATACTGAATACATTATTCTTGTAACCTAGCAGCTCTCTGTGATATTTTACATCACTGAGAGAAGAGTTATTTAATATAATTCAGTTTATTGTTCATAAACAGTGTTCTTGATTGTTATTCTCATACATATATTGATTATATATTGTGTATTCGGCCTAACATTGACAGATAAGAAGATGAGTATAAAGTCTAACTAACTAACTCTACAGCCTGGACAGCCAAGTCAGCAACTACTAACATCCACACTAACAAAAAGTAACATGTTTTAGTTGAAAAGGGTAAATGATTGTGATAGTTTTGGAAAAAGAGGGGATTTTGTTAGAAAGGAAATTAAAAAATAATGTGTTTTAGTTGTAAAAAATAATTGGTTATAAATAGACAATGTTATCATTTAGTAACAATCGATCAGTTACTATTATTTATATTTTTTGTTATTTATTAATCAGAATAAATGACCGAAAATCAAAAAAACTAAAAAACCTGAAAACAAAAAACTTTCGGTTAAACGACTAATTAACTCCTTATATATAATAAGCGTAAGGGAGATCTTATCCAAAACTTTGGTCGGTCACTGTACTACCAAAAGTATACGATCCGTTGGATTATAAAACTATAAATATTCAAATCGATGAGGACCATCAGATATAATATTAAAAATTGTATTTGATTAATAATAGGATAGTATTTAAATACTAAAAGGTGTATTTTGATAATATAAACCTATTATAAATGGGTTTTCTATATTGAATAGAAATCTTTATGTAAAAAATCGTAATTATCTTTTCCCTTTAGTTTATGGATAGTTCCAGTTAGATAATAATTATTAAACCATCATTAAATTAAAGATAATTTTGTTAGCTTCGCGTGGGCTGTAAAATCGTTAAAATCTGTTGTCTAAAACTCAAGATAGAGCCCAAACAGTAAAGTGATTATCTAAATTTTAAATTTTTTTTTTGAAATTTAAACCAATTATAAATAGGTTTTCTATACTGAATAGAAATATTTATGTAAAAAATCTTAATTATCTTTTCTTTTTAGTTTTTGGATAGTTTCAGTTAGATAATAATTATTAAACCATCATTAAATTAAAGATAATTTTGTTAGCTTCGCGTGGGGTATAAAATTGTTAAAATCTATTGTCTAAAACTCAAGATAGAGCCCAAACAGTAAAGTGATTATCTAAATTTTAATAATTTTTTTTATTATTGTAGCACCAATTTAATTTTTTTCCTACTTCTTTTAAATTTATAAATTCTATGTTTATTTCAATAAAATATTAAAATCAATTTAAGAAAAAATTAAAATCGATCTGGTCCGTGTACGACCACTATACGACCAAATTAATTATTACAGTTAGATCTTAAATAGATCGATGAGAATTGTTAGATCTAATATTAAAAAGTGTATCTGATTAATAATAGAATTATATTTAAATACTAAAAAGTGTATTTTGATAATTTAAAAATTTTCTATGTAAAAATTCTTAAATATCTTTTCTCTTTAATTTTTTAATTTATGTGTAGTTCGAGTTAGATAATAATTGTTAAACCAAATATCAGATAACAATTCATATCGATTACGATATTAAAATTATCAATATAATGCTCATGTATATCATATAACAATGATACAATACATGTGGACCCTGCGTTATAAGAGACTTAGGAGAACTCATGTACATGAATAAATTTAAACATTTTTTTTCTGAAGGAACATAACAATTTGATTAATCCAAATTATAATTATATTATTTTTACATATAACAAACATAAAAGGATAATATCAAAATATTATTAAAATATTGAGGGTTTCATATTCATAAACAATAATTTTGAATATAATACTTAACCATCTTTTATTTTCGGTTTATGGGTAGGTCAAGTTAGATAATAATTATTAAATCTTCATTAAATTAAAGATAATTTCGTTAGTTTCACATGGGTTGTAAAATCGTCAAAATTCAATTTCTAAAACTCAGGATAGAACCCAAATAGTAAAGTAAGTATCTAAATTTTAATAAATATTTTTTTTATAATTGTAGCACCAATTTATTTATTTTTCCACTAATTCTTTTAAATATAGAAATTTTATCTTTCTTTCAATAAAATATTAAATAAATTAAGAACAAATTCAAATCGATAAAGACTATAATAATATGAGAATAAAATTTTATATAATCATAACATAATTTTTATTCTGTTTAATAATTTTAAAGTAATAATGTATTTTAAAATTTTATATACACTATAAATAAAACCGAAACATTAAAAATAAAAGCAGTTATTAAGATACTTATATCAGTATGTACTTGATATCCTTATTATATTAAACTCTTTTATATAATAAGCATAATAGGGATTTATCCAAAATTTTGATCGTGACAACCAAATTAATAAGGACTATTAGATCTTAACTAGATAAATGAAAATCGTTTGATCAAATATTAAAAAAGTGTATTTTATTTATAATAGGATTATATTTAAATTCTAAAAAGTGTATTTTGATAATTTAAACCAAATATAAATAAGTTTTCTATATTGAATAGAATTCTCCATGTAAAAAATTCGTGACTTTCTTTTCTCTTCCACGGACAATTCCAGTTAGATAAAAATTGTTAAACCATCTTTTAATTAAAAATAATTTAATTATGGTGTAAAATCGTCAAAATCTGATTTTTAAAACACAAGATAAAGCCCAAATCAGTAAAGTGAGTATTTAAATTCTAATAATGATTATTATGTCATCATTATTTTAACGCCAATTTAATTACTTTTTTCTAACTATTTTAAATTTAGAAATATATGTTCAAAAATTAAAATCAATCTAAAAAAAAATTCAAATGAACAAAGAATATAATAATACGAGGATAAAATTTTATAAAATTGTGCATTTTTTTTATCCTATTTTATTAAGTTATAGATCATAACTAATCAAATATAATTTATTATTAAATAATAAATTATACACAAATGGTGATTTTGTTTTATAAGCACTCATAGAGTCCTAATTTCATTGTTAGCAGGACTATATTTATATTAAAAAAAACCGTATTTTGAAATTGTAGACTCAGCTACAGAACAGACCTAACTTTTTTTAACCTATATACATTGTAAATTATTAAATTCGAAACTTTAAAAGTTTGTTAATCAATTAGTATAGTACTTTTCTGAAAAATCGTACTTTACAAAAAATATTATCAAATAACCTATGTCTGAAAGAAAAAAAATGAAAAAAATTCTTTTTTTTTTTAAAAAAACATGTAAATTTTAATATGTTGTTGGTAGATTCAAATCTTAGATCATTCTACATGATAATTTTATTGTTATATGTAACGTTTCTCAACAATTTAATTTGAAAGATCCAACGATTATGGATTGAGTGACCACACTTATAAGAAAGCTTTCATTATTTAGTCTTTAATATAATAACATAGATATTTACGAGATATACTATAAAAAAATGAATTTTATACAGAATTTTGATCGCCATGGTGTACTACTTTAAAAGAAGAACTATTACAAAAAAATATATATATTAATTGATAATTTATTTTCTTAAATGTTCAAAGTTCCCGCATCATTAACATATTACAAAAAAGAGTATATTATATTTTAGCAATAAATATTTAAAAAAATTAAATATTATAAATATTAAGCAAAATTAATGATGTTATCCTGGTAGTTTGGTCCTAAATACCGCAAAAACATTCTCAACCGTTAGATCCAATACTTTTAAAAATAAATGATCAAGATTATATCATATAAAAAGAAATTATTATCTAAAAATGATATAAGTTAAAAGATATTATATTAGGATTGGATTTTCCAAAAAGTTAAAATATAAAAATAGTTGTAATTAAATAAGGAAACCCATTTATAACCAAAATAATAAAAATCGTTTAATCTTAAATAGATAGGTGAAAACCGTTAGATTTAACATTAAAACCTGTATTTGGTTAATAAAGGTTATTCTAATAATCTAAACTACATATAAGTTAAGTAGATTTCCTAAATCGAATAGAATTCTCAACATTAAATTTCGTCACTTTATTCTCTTTTTAGTTTTATAATAGTTTTTAATTGAAAAAAAACTATTAAACCATAACTAAATTAAAGATTATTTTGTGAATTTCATGTGAACCGTAAAATTGGTCAAATCTAACTTTTATAACTCAATATAAACAAATATTAAACTGAGCGTGTAAAATGTAATAAATATCAAATTTTTAACTATACTTTTTTTTGGCTAAATCTTTTTTAACAATAATTTAATCATGTAAACTAATAACTTTTAAATATTAAAATATTCATAAATAAATATAATTATAAATATTAAAAAAATAATCGTGTGTTGCATCGTAATAAAAATATAATTATAAACATAATAATTATAAATAAAATTTAAGTAACCGTGCATCGTACGGGCTATAAGGCTACTATATAATAGTATAGACAAACAACTGAAGTAAATCGGTGCTGCAGCATATTTGTCCTGCCCAAGTAAAATATAAGTAATTCAGCACATTAATTCTAATTTAATATTAAATATAGTATGTTTTACAGCTTATACGTCGAAGAATATGACATAATTAACCTAATACTTCATTTCTAGATAAGTAAACTTGCAACATTAATGTACTGGTGTATGCCCTTAAAGGATACGGCACACGAATTTCAGTTTTAGGGAATATTTGTAGAAGTGCTTTCTGCAACCAAAATTACCTAAGGGTGTGTTTGGGACTACTGTTGCAAAAAGTTACAACAGTTTTTAGCATTAAAACATGTAAAATAGTGTTTAGTAAAAATTACGGCCGGTTTGGCTACCGGTTTATAAGTCATCTTATGACTTATAAACTCCTTTCAGTTTACGAGGGGTGTTTGTGTACTCAGCTTATTTGATAACTTAAAACTTATAAATTGATAAGTTGAATGTTAGAATTCACCAACATTTTACTTAACTTATCAATTTATTCTTTGATTTCTTTATTTTTTTAATACTTTATATTTTTACCTTTGTGTTTTTAAATATTTTTTTAATTTAAAATTCAAGTATTGAAATCATTGTATTTAATAATTATTTTTTCAAATTTAATTTAGCAAACTCTTAACTAACTTATAAGTAAATTTATCCAAACACGGATATAATTTATAAGAATCCATCAACTTATCACTTATAAAGCACTTACTCATTTTAAGTTATAAGTCAACTTTTTGTGATACCCAAACACGCACTAAAACTGGCCTCTTAAAAAAGTACTTTTCTTTTAAAAGCTGATTATTTTAGAAGCAGGTATGAGATGCTTTTCCAAAAAGCTGCTGGTTAATTTTAGGCAGACAGCAGCTACCGAGACCAACCATCTAACCTCACCGCCTGCATATTTTTTAAAACAATTTCTACTGTTATCCCAAAAGAAAGATATTACAAGCATTTACGTTTGTATGAATCGATAATTATAGAGATAACAAACAAGTTAATGCAATCCTAAACAAAATCAAACTTGAATATATATAAATACAAACACGCAGCATCTCAAACTAGGGTTTGTAGTTAGCAGGTTCTTTATTTTTTGAGCGAAAGAAAGGAAAAGCTAGCTTTGGTCAAACTTGGATTAGTGGTACTCATCTTTTCTTCCCTCATTTATATGATCTTGTATATGCTTCTATATATTTGTGATGGATGAATAGTATTGGTTTACTTGAATTAAAGAAATCGTTGGTCTATGATTTTTTTAGTACTTATTTTTGTCCAGCATCATAAATGAGTGATACCAACATGAATATTTTTGTGAACATGTGATATGGAGATGAGTGTAATCCTTTTGTTTACGATGTGCGTGTCATTAAAAAATTGACTTATAAAGTAAGTGTTTTATAAGTGATAAGATGATGAATTCTTATAAGTTATACGGGTGCTTGGATAAATTTACTTATAAGTTAATTAAGAGTTTGCTAAATTAAATTTGAAAAAATAATTATTAAATACAATAATTTCAACACTTGCATTTTAAATTAATATTTAAAAACACAAAGGTAAAAATATAATGTATTAAAAAAATAAAGAAATCAAAGAATAAGTTGATAGATTAAGTAAAATGTTGGTGATTTCTAACATTCAACTTATCGATTTATAAGTTATAAGTTATCAAATAAGCTGAGTACACAAACAGCTCTTCTAAGCTGAAATGGATTTATAAGTCATAAGCTGACTTATAAACCGGTACCCAATCAAGCCCAATATTGGGCCTGTTTGGCTGAGGGTTTATAAGTCAGCTTATGACTTATAAACTCATTTCAGCTTATGAGGGGTGTTTGTGTACTCAGCTTATTTCATTCACTTATAAATTATAACTTATTTTTTTAGTTTATGACTTATGGGGGATGTTTGTCTACCTAACTTATAATCTAACTTATAAGATGATAAGTTGAATGTTAGAAAATACTAACATTTTGCTCAACTTAGTGGGCGTTTGGGGTATCAAGCAAAAGTTGACTTATAGCTTAAAATGAGTAAGTGCTTTATAAGTGATAAGTAGAGCTGAGCTTATAAGTCCTAAAGTGTTTGGTAAATCAGAACTTATAAGCAGTAGAGTGTTTGGGTAAATCAGAACTTATAAGTTAATTTTTTTTTTTATTATTTTTAAAATATTTATTTTTTAATATATAAAAATGGATATCAATGGATAGATCTCGATGAGTAGAGAAATTTGATATATACATATCAAATTTTTAACGAACGGATCAAAAGATATATGGTTTTGAAGATTTGAAGAATATTATATATTGCGTGTATCGAGAATAAGTTATAAGTTATAAGTTGAATGTTAATGATTCTTAACATTCAACTTATCCATTTTAAGTAGCCATAAGTTGCTTTCACTTATTTTGACAAACACCCCCAATAAGCATTTTTGGGTTTATAAGCCATAAGCTGCAACTTTAAGTTGCAGCCAAACAGGCCCTTATTTCATTTTTCATGATTTCTTTATCTATTTATACTTTTAAATGTTTATATTTAATCTAAAATGTTATTTTTATATTTTACTAACATTTTAGTAGTTTATATTTTTATATTTATACTAACATTTTAGTAGTTTATATTTTTATATTTATACTTTTAAATGTTTTTTAATCTAAAATGTATTTATCGAGATCATTATATTAATTAATTATTTTTCAATTTAATTTAACAAAAAAATTATTAACTTATAAGTAAATTTATCCAAACACTTACGTAACTTATAAGTTTGCATCAACTTATCACTTATATAACACTTACTCATTATAAGACATAAGTTCACTTTTTTAAGTTCTCCCAAACACTTATAAGAATCCATTAACTTATCACTTATAAAGCACTTACTCATTTTAAGTTATAAGTCAACTTTTGTTTGATACCCCAAACGTCCACATTATCTCATGGCTAAAATAAATAAAAAAAGTCTTCATCAGTTCTTTTTTTGTCCCGAGTCAATTCGTACACAGAATCATCTGATGTATGTAGATATGAATAGATTAGGGATGTAGGGAGTGATTTCTTGGGTTCTAAACCTTATTTCTGAAACAACTAGAAAATCGATTATATTTATAATCAGTGTCATAAAAAGTCGTAATCGGACTTAATCAATGAAGGCACCGTTCAGGGATTAATCGGGTAATCGGGGATTAATCGGAATGATTAATCAGATCATTAATCGGAATAAATTTAATAATATTTTTTATATACAATTATTGTTAAAGTGTAAATTGTAGATAACTAATTATGTAGCAAGGGTAGATTAGTCAATGCACTTGGTTAGTTAGTTAGAAAATAGTCAAGTCAACTTTGTATATAAATAGTCTTGTACATCTCATAACAGAATCAAGAAATCAATTACAATTTTTCAGCATTTTACATTTCTAAATGGTATCAGAGCATTCTCTCTCTCTAACCAACTCGTCTTCTTAGATTGAGTTAGTTACAGTTTTTCCGCCATTAAACCTTCAACTTCAAGCTCAATTCCTTTTTAAGAATACATACAAATTCTCATCAAATCTCAGAAAATATACAAATCAGTATCGAATCTTGCAGAAAACATACAAATCGTCAAATCTTGTAAACAAAAGTATGGCGAATCTTGAAGAAATTGCTACCGAGAACGAGGAAGCTAATCGCGAGTCTGATCTTGAAAGTGAGTACCACACAATCATTCTTGAATCAAGTCATCCTCTCTACTTGCATCCGTCTGATCATCCAGGTTTGATACTTGTAACTACTGTCTTTAATGGAGAAAATTTCAATGAATGGAGAAGATCTATGTCACTTGCATTATCTGCAAAGAATAAGCTAGGTTTTGTTAACGGAAAGTTTAAGATTCCGGCTGTTACTTCTACTTACTTTGATCACTGGCAGAGGTGTAATGATATGGTGATAACATGGATATTAAATGCAATTGTGCCAGAAATTCGTTCTAGTTTGATGTTCATACCTCTTGTTGTTGATGTTTGGAGTGATATTCATGTGAGGTATTCTCAAAGTAATGGTCCTAGAATCTTTGAGATCAAGTGTTATTTGAATAATCTGCATCAAGATACTCTTACTGTTTCTGCTTATTATACAAAGTTTAAGATGCTTTGGGATGATTTCATGAATGTTGCTAATATGCCTAAGTGCACATGTGTTTGCATCTGTTCAGCTAAGACTCAGTTAGAACAGTATGATGAAATGATGAAAGTCACTCAGTTTCTTATGGGATTGAATGAGTTGTATACAAATATAAGAGGACAATTGTTAATGATGAGTCCAATGCCAAAATTGACTCAAGTGTTGGCATTACTTCAACAAGAAGAAAGACAGAGAAATCATGTAAATCTAGCACAACCTACTGTTGAATCTGCTGCTTTACTGGCTAAAACAGGAAATTTCAGGAATTTTAAGCCTAACTTTGTGAAGAATGATAAGCCTGTTTTTGGAAATTTTAGGAGATCAGATGGTCGAAAAGGAAATCTAGAGTGCACTTATTGTAATGGTACTAATCATACCAGAGAACGATGTTATCATCTAATTGGTTTTCCACAGAGAACAAGATTCAATACTGACAAAGTGATTGCTCAGGCCACAGCTAATACTCAAAATCAGAGTGGAAGTTCAGGTACTGACAAGGACAGTGTGACATCTGGAAGTCCTCAAGTTACTGAAACTGTGACAAATACTGGTCTCTCTAATGCTCAATATCATCAGTTGCTAAATTTGCTGAATCAGGGAGTAAATAACTCTCATTCTGCTCATTCTGTTGAAGTACCTCAATCAGGTATTTCTGCTCATACTTGTTCTTATATGACCTCTGTGTGTCTGGTAAATAGTCATTCCTCTACTGACTGGATTATAGACTCTGGTGCAACTGATCACATTACCTGTTGTCATGATGCTTTAAGCAATATCAAGTCTTGCAATATTGATATCTGTCTACCAAATGGTTCTCAGACTAAAGTAAAATTGAAAGGCACTATTCATTTAACATCTGATATAATTCTCCATGATGTCTTACTTGTTCCTGCTTTCAAATTTAATCTCATTTCTGTTAGTAAGTTGACCACCACTCTTAAATGTGGGGTTCAATTCATGTCCAATATCTGTCTTATACAGGACTCCTTGCTGAAGACTGTGAAGGGGATTGGTAAACTTCATGGTTATCTTTACAAACTCCTTGTCCCTGCTCAAAGATCTTCTACATCTATAACTTCAAATATAGCCTTTTCTGCTAGTGTTTCTCAATCAAGTCAAGCATGTTCTGCTCAAACTGTAGAGTGTCAAAAATGGCATTCTAGATTAGGGCATGTACCTATTCATATTCTTAAAACCATAGAAACCATTTCTTTTCCTACTAGTACTGACAAACTTCTACCTTGTGATGTGTGTCATTTTGCCAAGCATAGTAGGTCTTCATTCCCAACTAGTACTAGTCATGCTACTGTTCCTTTTGAGGTTTTACACTGTGATTTGTGGGGCCCTTACAGGCATAAAACCTACTATACTTGTAATGCTTTTCTTACTATTGTTGATGACTGCACTAGGTGCACCTGGACATATCTGTTGTCTGCAAAATCTCAAGTTTATACTATTTTTCAGAAATTTCTTGCCTATATCAGTACTCATTTTCAGTCCAAAGTTAAAACTGTTAGGTCTGACAATGGTACTGAATTCTTCAATAAAGAAGTTAGATCTTTGTTTGACACTCATGGTATCATACATCAACATTCTTGTGTAGAAACTCCTCAACAGAATGGTAGAGCTGAACGTAAACATAAACACCTTTTGTCTGTTGCTAGGACTTTAAAATTTCAGTCAAATGTTCCCATTCATCTCTGGGGAGACTGTCTTCTTACAGCTACATATATCATTAATAGAACTCCTACATCTATCCTTGATCACAAAACTCCCTATGAGGTTCTTTTACATAAAATACCTTCTTATAATCATATGAGAGTGTTTGGATGTCTTTTCTTTGCATCTACATTATCTCTCAGAAAAGATAAATTTGGCCCTAGAGCATTCAAATGTATTTTTTTGGGATATCCCCAAAATCAGAAAGGATACAAGCTTATGAATTTAGAAACTGGCCATCATTTTGTTTCCAGGGATGTTTGTTTTTATGAATCTGTATTTCCCTATGTCACTTCAAATCATAATCTGTCTTACACCATGTTTCCTACTGAACCTTCTTTTATTGATATTCTGTCTCCTGTACTTAAACATAAACCTCTCCTTACAAATGTGGATACAGATCTTACATATTCTACATCATCAGATATATTTCCTTGTACTTCACCTATTCCTGAGAATTCTTCACCTATTCCTGAGAATTCTTCAGCTATTTCTGAAAATTCTTTACCTAGTTCAAGTTCACATTCTCCAACTGAGATTAGTTTGACCAATGTACCAAATATGTCCAGACCTATCAGGTCTAAACATCTTCCTTCTAAATTTTCTGACTACACTGGTCTACCTAATATACTTTCTAAATCTCATTCATCTATCAATTCCACAGTACAAATTTCTCCTACTTCAGACACAACAAAAATTGTAGAACCTAAAATTGTAGAACCTACACACTATCACCAAGCAATTAATGATCCTAACTGGTGTGCTGCTATGAAAACTGAAATAAATGCCTTGGAGGCCAATAATACTTGGACTATAACATCTCTTCCTCCTGGTAAAAGGACTGTTGGTTGTAAGTGGCTTTACAAGGTAAAATACAAGGCTGATGGTTCTTTGGAAAGATATAAAGCTAGGTTAGTAGCAAAAGGGTTCACCCAAACTCATGGACTGGACTACTTTCAGACTTTTGCTCCAGTTGCTAAAATGACATCAGTTAGGTTAATTCTTGCTCTTGCTGCTATTCATCATTGGGATCTGACTCAATTGGATATAAATAATGCTTTTCTCAATGGAGAATTGCATGAGGAAGTTTACATGACAATTCCACCTGGTATTCCTATTCCCTCTTCTTTTCATGGTGTGAATCCAGTATACAAACTCATAAAGACACTTTATGGTTTGAGGCAGGCTCCTAGAGAATGGTTTGACAAGTTTACAGCTTCTTTACTCACCTATGGCTTCATTCAGTCAAAGTCTGATAACTCTCTATTCTTCAAGCATACCTCTGAGGCACTTCTTATGGTTCTGGAATATGTAGATGACATTATTTTGACTGGATCAAGCCACTCACATATTACTGCTGTCAAGAAATATCTTAATGATAATTTCAAGTTAAAAGACCTTGGCCCTTTGAAATACTTTCTTGGCTTGGAAATTTCAAGGTCAAAGTTAGGTATCTATATTCATCTGAAAAAGTATGCTATGGGTCTCTTGTCAAATACTGGAATGCTGACTACTAAAGCCAGTGCTATAACCATGGAAGCTCAACACAATCTACAATCTAATTCTGGTATACCTTTGACTATTGTAGATGCATCAGCATATAGAAGGCTTGTTGGACAGTTGATTTACCTCACTATCACTCGTCCTGGTATCACATATCCTGTGCATATCCTTAGTCAGTTTCTAGCTGCACCTACAGATGTTCATAGAAATGCAGCACTGAAATTAGTGAAGTATATTAGAAATGCTCCAGGACAAGGACTTCTATTCTCTGCAAATAGCTCACTGACTCTCAAGGTATATACAGATGCAGACTGGGCATCTTGTCCCATGACTAGAAGATCTCTATCTGGCTACTGTGTAATGCTTGGAAACTCTCTTATTTCCTGGAAATGTAAGAAGCAGAATACAGTGGCTAGGTCCTCAGCAGAAGCAGAATACAGGAGTATAGCAAATGCTTTATGTGAAGTAACCTGGATATTCAATCTTCTTGCAGAACTGAAATTTCAGATTCCTAAGCCCATTGTTCTGTACTGTGACAACAACTCTGCTATCCACATTGCTGAAAATCCAGTTCTACATGAACGAACGAAACACATAGAATTAGATTGTCATCTCATTCGTGACAAGGTGAAGGAAGGGTTCATTTTGCCTACCTATCTTTCTACATTTCAGCAACCTGCTGATCTTCTGACAAAAGCACTCACCTCACAGCGATTGAAGTATCTACTCAACAAATTAGGAGTTGTAAATATGTTTCCAACTACAAATTTGAGGGAGGCTGTTAAAGTGTAAATTGTAGATAACTAATTATGTAGCAAGGGTAGATTAGTCAATGCACTTGGTTAGTTAGTTAGAAAATAGTCAAGTCAACTTTGTATATAAATAGTCCTGTACATCTCATAACAGAATCAAGAAATCAATTACAATTTTTTAGCATTTTACATTTCTAAAATTATAAAATTGTTTCGTTATTTCAACTAAACATATGTTATTATCATATATTTATGCAAATATGTTAAAAATGTTATATAATTGTAATAAATAAAAATTTGAAGGTTTAACTTTTAAATTAGAGATCAATTTAAGAGGAAAACTTAAGAGAATTTACGATTTAGGCATCTAAAATTATAATTATATGTACAAAAATAATATTTTTCCTATTGTTTAATTAAGTTTCTACCTTTTAAATTTTTTATTATTTTTATTATTTTTTAATAATTAGCCCGATTTTTGACCGATTAATCCGATTTTTGACCATTTTTATGAAAAAAATGATTAATTGACCGATTTTCGCTTAATCAATTCGATGGCTCGCCGTCTAGCGATTAATCGGCGATTAATCGGGATTAATCGCCGATTTTTAGAACCCTGTTTATAACTATATAATGTACAGAAGATAGAGTATTAGCTATTATAGTTTTCGAAAGTCGAGTATCAAATGAGAAGTTACGAGATACAATGGGCCTGTTTGGATGGCTCAACTTATGCATTATAAGTTGATAAAAATTTATGAGCGGTGTTTGTGTATTCAACTTATTTGATAACTTATAATTTATAAGTTGAATGTTAGAAATCACCAACATTTTACTTAATTTATCAACTTATTCTTTAATTTTTTATTTTTCTAATATTTTATATTTTTACATTTGTGTTTTTAAATATTTTTTTAATTTAAAATAAAAGTGTTGAAATCATTGTATTTAAAAATTATTTTTTCAAATTTAATTTAGCAAATTCTTCGCTAACTTATAAGTAAATTTATCCAAACACCCGTATAACTTATAAGAATTGATCAATTTATCACTTATAAGTCAACTTTTTTGTGATACCCCAAACACGCACAATATCTATATTTGATTTAGTTTTTTGTGGAACTGTACCCCGCTATGAAATGTAGCTTCACTCCTGCTCTTTTTTGCAAGGAGTGCTATATTAAGTGTAACAGTGTGCAGGGCTGAAGGAGGAAGTTCAGATAATCCTAGTTAATTTTAGTGTATGAATAGAAATCAGTGTCCAATTTACAACAAATTGTTAATGAAGTTGTAAAGATTAACTGAGATGTAGAATAAAGAATGACTGCTTTATCATTGCACATGTAAAGGAGTTCAACAGTAAATGGCTTTAGAGTCTCAACTGGAGGATATACGACTTCTCATTTTCAAGTTTAACTTATAAATTCTGGTGTCACTAATATCTAGCTGCAACTCAGGTTTACTAGTTCCATCTTATATGATTAGTCTTTGTTTTTATAACACATATAACATCTAATTAATGATCTAATTATATGTAGAACAATTCGGGAAGCCAATAGACTATACATTTATAATTGTTCATACTTCATACATAGAAGCAGGACAAGATTACTTCATATTGTGCATGTGACTGCATTTTTACCTACTTAAGCATTTTTATGTACTTGCTAATTTTTTCGTTACCTTTGTCTTTGATGATACAATAAATAGATAATGTGTCCATTCATTATTGTTTATAATTGGTTTTGATTATAACTATACAAGATGACAAGTAACACTCAAATAAATACAACCCAAAAATTAAACCAAGAATCTGGGAGGTCTACGAAAGCAAAATGGACTATACGCATTTTTTGTGATATTTGTGTACAAGTTATTCAGAAGGGAATGCGTCCTTTTACGCATTTCGTCTCGAAGGATGGAAATTTGTAATCAAATTTCCAGAGCATAACTGGTTTGAACTATACCAAAAGAATACCAAAAAATAAGTGGGATTTGTTGAGGACGGAATGGAAACTATGGAAGGAATTAATTGGTAAAGAAACTGAATTAGGCATGTGTACCCGTGAATGATCAACTTCGTTTCGTGGTTTCGTGGGAAGAAAAAATCTACTAAAGCAAAATGTGATGGTAGTTTGTAATTTTGATATGCGTTTTATATATGTTTTAACAGGTTGGGAAGTCACAGCTTTTTAATGTAGCCATTAATATGCCAAATTCTAATTTTTCATTTTCACCACCGCAAGGTAAGTTTTATCACATTAATACTTGTGAAGTTATATATATGTGAAATAATATTTTTTTTATTAATAATTACAGGCAAATACTACTTGGTAGATGGTGAATATCCTCAAACACCTCAAGATACAAATAAATATTTAACAAGGCACTTTCATCACTTAGAAACTGAATCCAAAAAACTTTTGGATATTGGAAAAAAAGTTGAAAGATTTTATCAAATATACCTTCATATTGGTTCAATACTCAACGGAATATAGTTGTCGCAACAATGACACTGCATAATTATATTAGACTAAATTTCAGTGAAGGTACAATTTTTAATAAAATGAATGCAAATTCAAAACATTTTTTGTAACATCACTTTTTCTAATAACATTTTTGTTTTTAACAGTAATACCAAACAGAGTCTAAAAATAAATTATTTTTTCATTTTTTCTAGGAAAATAATTAAAGTTAATTCTGATTGCATTTGAGATTTCATTTGATTTAAACACTACACTGCAACTTGTTATTATGCAATTAAAGATGATTTCAATTTTCAGTTATTAAATTTTAAAGTTGCATTTGTTATTGATTTTGTTTGATCTCAATTACAAATTTAATTGCAAAGTTGCAAAACGTATTTTTGCAAATATTTTTTAAAATATCGATATTTATACAAAAAAAAATTAAAAACTTTATATTTTTGCAAAATACTTTTTAAAAAAATAATTTTTTGCAAAAAAGTTTATGTGAGTAAATTTGGAAAACCCCCAAATTCAATGTATATATATTGTTGAAAAGAAGAAGAAATCTCAAAAAAAAAAAAAAAAGGAAAGAAGATATCTGATTTTAAGATCCGAAGTATATCATTCTTTTTTTTTTTCTTTAATTTCAGTTTTTTGCAGATTCCACCTCCAAAACATTTAAAAAAGTTAAACTCATTGCACCCATATTTCCATTTATGTTCATCGGGGCTGAGTTGACTCGAGTTGGGTGTCAATTATCAATATTCAACTGCGGCTCGCACTTGTTTATTACAACTATTATTGTCCTGGCCGGCTACATGGTTGAGTTGTTGTCTTAACCAAATCACCAAACTTGTTTCTGTTGTTGCAGAGCTAGCAGGGCTCACTCACTCCATCCCCAACTCTCCTTTTCTCTTCATTTTAAGTTTACTACAAAACCCCCTATTCTTCTTTTCTCAAGATTCAAACTAGGATCACATTGTGCTTGTTGGGCTTTCCTATTAATATCAAGAAAAAACAGCACGGTAAATTCTATGCTCTCCTATTATTTTTACCATTTTTATGATTTCTAGATCTGTGATGTACATATATACACTTGTTTAGTTGTATGGCATCATTGCATATATATTCTTGTTGATGTACACATATGAAATGAACCACTGTTTTATTACAATGAATTATTCAGGATGTGTAAAATGTGTGTTGGCTTTGAATGAATCACTCAAATGCCAGTGATTTTGTATTAGATTAAGTTAAATATTTAGTTGTGTGTAATCTTGTCACATGTCTTATATGTTGATTCATGATTGTAGCTTGGTGTGTTCTTCTTTGGCTAGTTAACTAATCAGGATTGTTGTATGTCCATTGCTTTAAGCTCTCTAATATTACTCGAGATTAGAAGGTAATGCTTGTGGGGTTTCGATAATTTTTGTGTTAGCAAGTACTTGATCATGATTCATGACTTACTTCACACAAAACTGGGCATACATAGGTTATGAAAAATCCTTCAACCGATATGTGTAATGCAATCATGTAATTTGTTTCTCTAATTCTTAGAGGTTGTAATTACCTGTTAGATTGTCATACCTAAACTGCCAAGTTGGCATTTGGCAATCCTTACTTACTCTTGGAGAACAACCACCTCAACATCAGCGCAACAGAGTAATATGCTATACAGTGATTGTAAATTCTACTAGTATTTTATTTGATGCGAAATGACTCTGGAACACTCTATTTGGTAGCTCTCCAATACTAGTACCTGATTGCTAATGTTTTGACTATGACACACTGTCTATAGATTACATTTGTTTTGAGCATCATCACATAGCTTGGAACCAAGTTTTTTTGGCTTTGTCGACTCGTACTAAAAACTTCTGCCGCTCAACAAACATGAACCAAAAGTCAATCCTCATTGTACATGTATGGCAACTGGGAAATTAGTATGCCAACTTTGTCATTCCATTTGCCTTTGTAGATGGGTGATGTAGCCAAGGACTTAACTGCTGGCACTGTGGGAGGGGCATCCCAGTTGATATGTGGACATCCATTTGATACCATCAAGGTCAAACTCCAAAGCCAGCCAGTTCCATTACCTGGCCAGGCTCCCAAGTTTTCTGGAGCAATAGATGCTGTCAAACAAACAGTAGCAAGAGAAGGCGCTGGTGGTCTGTACAAGGGCATGGGTGCCCCACTTGCCACTGTTGCAGCCTTAAATGCCATATGCTTCGCAGCTAGAGGCCAAATGGAAGCACTTCTGAGGTCTGAACCAGGTTCTCCACTTACGATTAACCAGCAAATCATATGTGGAGCTGGTGCTGGAGTTGCCGTTGCCTTCCCAGCCTGCCCAACTGAGTTGATCAAATGCAGGTCAGTATTTACTGCACTAACTAGCAACTTCAAATTTCCTGCAGATATCGTCAGCTCCCGTAGAAACGTAATGATCGGTCTGGACTGGTTCCAGAATCAAATTTAACATGCTTATCGTGTGTTCTCTAACAATAACCTTTTCTGGTTACACTGCTGACCAAATTTGCATGTTAAAGCACAGATTGCAAGCTCAGAGTGCAATGGCAGAAGCTGGCTCCGCTGGTGTTGCTGTTAAGTATGCAGGGCCAGTCGACGTGGCAAGGCATGCTTACCAAACTGCGGGTGTTCGGGGGCTCTTTCGCGGATTAGTTCCTACACTAGCACGTGAAATTCCAGGAAATGCTGCCATGTTTGGAGTCTATGAAGGCCTAAAGCAGTACCTTGCAGGTGGGCTAGACACATCAAAATTAGGAAGAGGATCGTTCATGTTAGCCGGAGGCTTGGCTGGAGGTTCCTTCTGGATATTTGTGTACCCAACTGATGTGGTGAAGAGTGCAATCCAGGTTGATGACTTCAAGAACCCGAAATATTCTGGCTCTATTGATGCTTTTAGAAAGATATTGGCCGCAGAAGGAGTCAAAGGCCTGTACAAGGGTTTTACACCTGCAATGGCTCGAAGTGTTCCTGCAAATGCAGCATGCTTTTTGGCATATGAGATGGCAAGGTCAAGTTTAGGGTGATTTCTTCATTGGCATACTCTCGATAATACCTTCATTTCCTTGTTTTTTTTCCTTTCAACCAAATAGTTCCGGCGGCATCTTATTTTTTATTGCCATTTTATTATACCATCGTGAGATTTACTTCTCCATCTTCATGTGTTCTGGCTTGAAGATTTCAAAGAAAGCACACAACTTGCATTTTTCATGTTGATTTTCGTATTCAGCCTTATAGTAACTATTAGCAAGTCAATTTGCAGTTTGAATACTAGAATGAAGAAACTTGAAAACAACTGGAGTGCTTCACTTCAAAGTACTTTATGTTTAAGTTGACAAGATGTTTGAAGAGCTTGATAAAATTTGAATATAAACTGCAGACGGCAACTTGGTAGTTGCTCTCAGAAAGAAAGGTGGGTGGTTTTATTCCTAACTTTTGGCAATTTCCTTGCAATTTTTACGAGATTTGTTTTTTTTTTGCGCAACATCCACTTGCGGGAAAAAAAAAACAAATTACATTACAGTAGATTATTCTGGAAAAAGTTGAAGAATTTTTTAATTTAAAATATGAATTTCTTTTTTTGAAGATTGTTGAAAATGTCTCTAGACTATAAACTGCACCAGTTTGCAAAAGAAGAAAAAAAGGGTAGAAAGTGTATAAATAGGAAGGTAAGATATGATCAGGCATATGATGCGTAATAGAAAAAGGAAAAAGAAAAACCAGTTTAACTTTTGGTCTACCTAGGTATGATATTTTCATAACTAGAATTTAGGAATTTGTTTGGACCCAACTTAGTCATATGCTAACTTCAATCCGCAAACTTATAACTTCTTTGAAAAGAAAATGTCATAACTATAAATATGGAAAGATCACATCCCACAGGAAACCCACTCAATCAGCTTGATGAACACAATGGAAGATCATCATCAGCTGCACTCTAACTCTTTCATGCCTCTTCTTTCCAGGGTCGATCGCTTAGATTCTGTGGTTAGTTCTACTCCCAACTTTTCTAACTTCCGTGCACTTGTATCGTCTCTATATTCTTAAGTTTCAGCTACACATTTTGCTGGAGCCTGGAATGCCTTGAATCTAAATATATCAGGATGCATCCTTGTCCGACTATGTATCATGCAACTATGCAAGTAGTATTATACTAATGTATCTAACTTGAGTTTCTGAACAACAGATGAAAGATGTAGAGAAGAAGAAAACCGAGGAGTTTTCAGTGTGGAGCAATGGCAGAAAACTATTTTCCAGAAGAAATGGCAGACAAGGCATGCCATTGACAGTTGCGACCAGGGAAGTTGGATCCAAAGGTTCCTTGTTGGATCGTATCCGTTCTCTTGAAGATCGACTTCTTCAGGTTATGCCCTCTCTGTTCTCAACTTGGATATGTTTTTAGCAATTGACCATCAACACTTGAATTATTCAAGCACGCATTATACTACTTGATTCATTTTTTTAAAAGTATAAGATACATAACTGTACGAGCTGCAACTCAAGTAAAATCCCGATTCTATATTGGTGATATTGTATCATTTCGTGAAATAATGTCCATTCTTAGGATTTGAAGGTTGATTTACAATTGCTGGTCTGAGCAAGGAGAGAAAGAATTACTATTTAGAAGTATAAGAGCCATATTGTGGCTTTTTACGTTTGAGAGAGTCTTGTCGTCTAACATTTATACATGTCTGCAGCTTTCTCAAGAGATTGATCAAGCTACCAGCAAAGCATCAAGCAGTTCCAGCTTACAGAGTACATCTCTGTGGACCTCATCGTCTAGCTCATGTGCTCAATCCAAAAGTGAATTACCAGTTAGTTCATATCCTACTTTTCATATTCAGGAATCCAAACTCCAGTGTCACGAATATTTCCAGGTAAAACCTGAAGCATAGAATTTCTTAATCAATGGTATCTTCTTGTGTGATCATCCTACAATACACATTGTTCTTTTACTTTTCATATTTATGCATGACCATTTGGTTAATTATGATCACCATGTTTCCTATTTCATATAAAATTTATGCAGAGAGATCTTCGTGCTCCACGACCAAGGGTGAAGAACCCAGAGAATGATACGCCGCAGCCACGGAAACTGGGGAAAGTCGATGCTAAAGAAAAGGCATGCTTTGATGGAATGAAGAAGACGAGATCTCCCTGTTGGCCTCGCATGAAATTACTAGGCTGCTAGTTAACTACTTATTTCCTCTCGCTATTTGTTACCCCAAATCCTAGTGAACCTAACCTGCAAATAATGCTCAGCATGACTTTAAATGCCTCTTTGGTGTTCAATATATCTATGATTTGAATATTAGGAGAACTTCTAAATTAATTAAACCAGAAACAATAAAAAAAAGTGCAAAATTTACTACATACTTGGACATAATTCACTATGAACATTACAAGATCTACCATACAAGAGTAAATTTGGCCAAACTTTACCTGTTTTTACATTTTGATGCCCGAATTTTAAATTTGCAATTTAGTGGTCAGATATTACTTTCAGTTTTCAAAAAGATGGCTAAGAGCCACTTTTTTGAGAGAAAAAAGTGGTCCGTAACCACCTTTTTGAAAAATAAAAGTAATGTTCGGCTATCTATTGCAAATTACCACTGTTTTTAGGAAAAAAAAACTTAAAAAAGTGGCTCGTAACCACCTTTTTGAAAAATAAAAGTAATGTCCGGCCACCGTATTGCAAATTAAAAATATGACCATCAAAATACAAAAGTGGGTAAAGTTTGGCCACCACTTTGAAATTTACTATGCAAACTTAGAATTTAGTTTTTATTATACAAGTAAAGATATAATTTATTTAAAATACAATATGTTCACTTGCTTTGTAGTGAGTATTTGTAATGGGTTCTGGTCCGGACGATTTATCTAACAATCAATTCCTCAACCGTTGGATTGAGATTTTAATAATTAGGATTAGAACAAATTTTTTAGTCACTCTGCTATAAATTTCTGCGGAGCCCTCTGCTATAAATTTCTGCGGAGCCCTAGTAAGCTCCCAGCTTCTTTTCCACGGCTGATACTAAAAAAACTGAGCTAAACCTGGTTGTTAACACCTTAAACAACTATATATCATTACTTTTAATTATTTTAATTATTCTTCTCCAAATTTTAATTATTTTAATTGTTCTTTCCCTAAAAAAATATTTTAATTTTTCCTAATTGTTTACCCACAATTAGCTATCCTAAAAACAGTTTTTAATATTTTTAAATTTACATTTTGAATACACTAAAATAATCACCTAAACAATTTCATAAATATTTTTTTAGGTAAAGAACAATTAAAATAATTAAAATTTGGAGAAGAATAATTAAAATAATTAAAAGTAATGATATATAGTTGTTTAAGGTGTTAACAGCTAGGTTTAGCTTAGTTTTTTAGTATCAGCCCATCCGTGGAAAAGAAGCGCGGCGGAAATTTATAGCGGACAGCTAGAGCTCCACGGAAATTTATAGCGGAGTGACTAAAAAATTTGTTCTAATCCTGATCGTTAAAATCTCAATCCAACGGTTGAGGAACTGATTATTAGATAAATCGTCCCTGACAATCAGGACCCATTTGTAATTAGCAGACTGAAATGCAGAATCAGTTGACTTGCTAGATCAACATACACAGACAACTTAAACTAGAATATCCCTTATTATAGATCTGAACTTACTAAACTGAAAAATAGGTTACCTACAGGCTATAAGAAGCATGTAGGTGCTAGTGGCCCAGTGCAATTGAAAAATGCAGATGCATTGGGGATTTTATTGACACCACCAACGTTATTTAAATAGCTGCTTGGCTTGCCCTAGCTGGAGGAGCCAAAAAATAATAGCTTTCCAGTGCTGCTTAGCTGGTTTTAAATCTCACAGGAAGGCTGGTGGACATGAATACAGGCAGCTTTACATTTAATTTCAGAAAACAGGTTGTTTGTAACTTGTAAGCGTTCAAACATGTAGCCTAAGAAATAACAAACAGACACTTACCTGTTGCGCCAAGAACGATCTTTGCAAAAGTGAAAAATAGGCTGTTTAAAGGGGTTCAAACATGTGACTTAACGAAGAGCAAATAACGCAATTGCGCCAAGAACTGCCTTCATGAAGTAGTAGCTGAGTATAGGTAAAATTGTAACCATTTTCCTTAATAACAAACACACGTACAAAATTACCGGAAAGGATTCTGTAGGTGTACAGAAAACACAAGTTACACCTGGCAACTCAAACAGATCTTTACAAGTTAATATACACAGCATATTTGCAGTCCATCATACACAAATTAAAAAGCTTTTAACATTATCATGTTGTTTACCAGACAAAGAATATAGTGCAGCAGAAATATTTGACATTACAAGTTTACAACTAATTGAGGAAGATTTGAAAATTTGGAAGTAGCACACCGGCATCCATACAACTCAGTAGGGACATCGCTAAATTTCCAATGCTCAGAAGAAATTAATTTAACTTGTCTACCAAATAAATTCAACATCTTATTATGCTTAGATACTACATTAACTTACAGAAAGGTCTTCGTGTTGATTTACAAAAAGTAGGGCATTTTCTTTATAGTAGGAATGATATGTGGCCACACCTGCACTTACCTAAATTATTTACTTGAATCATAGGACCAAGAAGCAGAACAAAAATGAGACTCCAAAGAAAACGTACACAAGAGAATAACTTGACATATTACGTACTCTGTTAGACAATTGAACTCATTATTGTATAATCACTCCCAAGATACTACTTAACAACTGTTTCATATCGCATGGCAATCATCAACCATATATATTTTCCCTTCGAAACTGCCACTTAATATGTGTACCAAACAAATGCTTTCAGTTACCAAAACATTTTTCATAATATACAGACTAGCCTAGTTTGGTAACTAGGTCCATGACTGTCATTATGTACAATATTTAAATGAATCTGTAATGCGTACCACAAATGGAACCTGTCTGTTCGTGAGGATGTAAACCAAACACAATTCTAAAGAGTATACAGGGTGTAACTCGTACATTTACATTGTCCGTTCACAAGTAAAAAACTACAATCCACAAGTACACGTGTTTTACTTTTTTCACTTCATGCACTAAAAATAAACGAAGCTATGTAACTCATATATGAAGTAACATAAGAAAAAATACAAAACTATCTTCCAATTTTAAGCATTAACCAACTAAACCACATCAAACCAATACATATATATATATATATATATATATATATATATATATACTGCTCAACTTCATATTATGCAGCAAAATAGATGAGTTATAAATCTTCAGCTCTTCACTATAATTTTTAAGGAATCAACAATTGCAACTGTTAAAGAGTACAAGTCTCAAAATACTTCATAATGTGTATAAACATAAAAACAAAAACTAAAAGACTAGATACTTAAAGATGAAATCTAACACTGCCAGTCTAATTTATACCTTTCACAAATAAAGCTTCCATGACAAGAAGAAAAGATTTGGAGACTATATCACGGAACTTGATGCATAATCAGGCATCCTTCTAAGACTATTGATCCCTCCATCTTGGGCTTGGAATTTGATCTCTCCATCTTGGGCTTGGAATTGAATCCCTCCATCTTGGGCTTGACATGGGAAAAAATCCCGAAGGAGACAATGGAAACCCATAACCAGGGGAGGGTGGAGGATGAGGCCCAGGACCTAGAATCCCTGACTGAGGAACTGAAGAGAACGAGAAATTAGGCGTCAGTGGTGTAGGAAATTGATATCCAGGAGAAAGTAACGGGTAAGGTGACCGTGGCGATAACATGTTCATGAAACCATAGGGTGAAGGCAGTGGAGAAGGCATTAAAAACTGTGAAGTTGGAGACGGTAAGAGTGGGGGAGCACCATTCATCCTAGGGGAAGGGAGGGGTGGAGGACCATTGATCCTTGGGGAAGGGAGGGGGGGAGGACCATTCATCCTTGGCGATGGTAGAGGAGGCGGGCCATTCATTCTAGGTGACGGTAGAGGAGGAGGACCATTCATCCTTGGTGATTGTAAAGGGGGACCAGATGGGTTAGGTAGTAAACCTGATGACGGCGGATATGCTTGATCTTGACTAGGAAATGGCGGCTGATGTTGATGGTGCATTTGGTTCTGCCTCGGACCAGAGTCTAGGATGGAATGTTGAAGGTATCGCATGTACGCTGATATAGGAGACTCAGCTGTATTCGACCAAACTTGATCACCTGGAGGGTAAGGTGGTGGCATCATCGACGGTGATGGGGGACCAAAATTTCCTGTAGGAGGTCTAGAGAAGTTATTATTAAAAGAAGCAGCAGGTCCTGGTGGAGGCAGTGAAGGTACAGGTACAGGAGGGGGGCGAAGGGGCATCTGGTGCATTTGCATTTGAGGTCTGTTTACATTTATCGGTGCCAATGGAGGAGGCCTAATCTTCTGTAACCGCATATTCTTAGAAGGGTTTTGCGAAGGCCTAGGAAGTGGATCTTGGTGTGAAGGCGAACCAGTAAGCTGCTGAACAATGTTCCTAAAATCATTCTTATTAATATTATACACCTGAGGCTGAGGTTGTTGCCGAGCAGTATTAGTGAAAGTAGGCTGATGCATTGGACTCTTTTTAATATTTTTCCCTATCTTGTTAACACCCAAGTGATCATTATGTCTATTCCTCGAATCATCCATAATTCCGATACCCAATACGAATAAACTCAATCCAATTATCCAATATATCTAAAACCCCACAAAATCAAACCCTTTCAAATCACCACACAGCATCTAGGAACTTCAAAATCAGAGCTTTAAAAAATACCCTACGCAAACAATTATACACTAACTCCCAATATATAAACTAGATGCCTTGAAAAATGCACAAAATTTCAAACTAAATCAGCAGAAAACATACCCTTTTCTTGAAACTTCAAACAGAAATCATACCCTTTTCTTGAAACTGAAAACCCACCAAAACCCTAGATCGAATCAGCTTCAGCCCAACTCAACTTGTAAATCACCTTCAATAGCAAAAAGATTGAATCTTTAGTCAATTTAGCCTTGGCCCAACTCGAAAACTTGGAAGAATTACCACCAAAAAATATAAAGATTGAAACTTTATATAGAGTTGAGAAGGGGGGTGAGGTGGAAATAAGTGAAGGGGATAAATATGAAAAATAGGGAGGAACAAGACAAGGAGAGAACCGGAACGCGAGGGAGGGAGAGATATATATTAAGAAAGCGGCTAATTTTTTTGTTTGGCGTCGGTCAATGTGAAAATTAAGGAAAATGAAAACTGTAAAAAGGATTGGAATATTGGATTTAGTATTGTAGGATGCAAAAACGAAACTGATTTATATATTCTTAAAATAAATAAAATTATATCTTTTTTATATATAATTGAAGTAACGGAGTTTAGGTGGTATGATTTGGTACGACGTGGTCGTCACAATCCTATTAGCTAAAAAATCTCAAACGTAAAACAATTTTAATAAAATTATACCTTAATTAATTTTAAAATATTCTTATTACGAAACTTTAGTTTTTCATAAAAGTTAAAGAGTAGTAAATTTATTTAAAGTTTAATATATTATGATTTAAAATATGAAACCTAAAATTTCATGGTATAGAATAACTAACTTTTGGAAAAGTTAAAGAATTATAAATTTATATTAAATTTTAAATTTATATTAAATTTTAAATTTATCGATTTAAAGTGTGAAAACTTAAGATTCGGATAGTATAGAATAAACTAAACAAAATTTATATATTAATAAACTAAACAAAATATTAATAAAAAATATATTTAGAAAAATAATTATATAAATTATTTATAAAATAAAGTCAATATAATAATTGGAAACAGGAGATGGTGACAATGATGCAGCGATGATGTTTTAGATCATATTCAATCCATAACACAATAATAATGTAATTTTTACATTATTTTAGCGTGAAAATTACAATATCCACAAAATCTACTCCAATCAATTTACATTATATTTTGCACTAAATATCTATAAGAGGATATGATATCTTAAACGTCAAATTTGGTGACACCAAATTTCGTGTCACAATTTGGTGTAATTTTTACACCAGGTTGTATTTTAGTGGCTTTTACACTATTAATTAGATAAATAAAATACATATTTTGATGAAATGAAAAAGATGTGTCCCATAAATTATACAGTAAATATTTGACATATTATTTATATAAAAAAGAAAATTAATTATCATAATACATCTGATATTACCGATACAAAGTCAGACCACGAAATGCAAACTGAAAAAGAATGGGGTGAGAGAGGCTCGAACTCTCGACCTCAGGATAACTCTAATGCTATGAGACCTACGCGCTAGCCAACTGCGCCACCACCCCTTGATATTTAGATGTGAGGAAACAAGCAACATAACTCATGAAGAAGGACACGTGCCCTCCACAGAAGGGGTGGGCAGAGATGAAAGCTGATTCTTGAAAGAAGGGGGAAGATCGAAAATGTAGTGTTGGTGATGGTGAGTTTGGTCTAGAGCACCCCCAACAAGTAGGGATTCATAACCCACAACACTCCCTTTCCTCTTTAAGTCCTTCACCTCTCATTTCTCCCTGCTTTTGCTCTTTCCCATTACCTTGTTCTCTCTCCCATTGTGTTATCTTCCCTAAAATATGCACACAAATTTCATCTTTCATTTTATTTTCACTCTTGCTTAGATCTTGATGCCCCCCTTTTGCACCCTTCTTCATAAAGGTACCCCCTTTTCTTTAATTTTTCTTCATACTATTTCTGCAATTGTTTTATTAGGGCTAATGCTAATTATAAATAAAGGTGACATTTTTATGTAGACATGTTAAAATTTTCAATATTTGACTTGATTGCTTCATGTTTTAAGGCTTTATATGCTGGATAAATTGATGAATTTACTTGCTACTTTTATTTGGAAACTGCTGGTTTGAATATTTATGTACAGTAATCTTCTACTTGCCTTGTTTCTTTTGATATGCAAGCATAAAGCCTGGGAAATGGAGCGGAAATTATTAAATGGGTGTTTCTTTTTCACTTTTGTAAATAAAATAAGCAAATTTTCCTGTTTGGTGCCTTTGAATTGGTTTTTGATCACGATATTTGGGGTGCCCTTTTATTGTATGACATAGATGATTTTCGTACGGGCTTCTTGGCCACGATGGAACCTAGTATATCCATCAAAATTTAGATCTTGGAAGCTTCAAAAAACATTCCTTATAGCATGTACACATTACAACGCAATGCTATAAGTGAAAGCTATATCTATAATTTGGCGTCGAAGCATGCCACTCGAGTGCAATGCTAAACATGATTGTAGACTAGCATTATACAGTAGTTGGTGATAAATATAGGACTAAGTTGTTATAATTGTCACATAGGCATGTGGGGAAATCGAGGGAAATGCATAATTAAAAGCTACCATACATTTTTAAAACATAGACAGGATGCTTTTTGGTTCTATTTAAATTATTTGGTGCCATTTCTAAACATTGGACTACAAATTCTATTTTAGCACCAATTATCACTTTTTGGTTTTATAATATAGGAACATCTAAACTTATTTAAGCACTGACATTGGACAGGCTTTCACATTGAGAAGTCATAAGAGTCATATTATAGCATCACCCGAAGAAAAAGAAAGAACCTAGATGTGAGTGTATTAGCCGTGAAACCGGGCAAGAGTGGAAGTAAAGGAAGAAAAATTACAGCCAGGTTTCTGGGACCTGTGAGTTATGGTCCCCACACAATTCAGTGGCGCCACTCGAAATTGATGCTAGTATTCTGCTATTATATATGATTGCTTTGTGCTTCCCTAGGCTGGGTGTTTTGGGGGAAACTGCTTCTCTAGTGATGGTGCAGAATTTTGGCTAGGGTGAGCCAAATTTAAGCCTAGAGCAAAATTTGTGTTTAATATATATCATTCTTGATGGGTTTATTTAATAATTATTTGACTTTAAATTGTTTCTGTCAAAATAGAGTAAATAATACAATGCGACTATCAACTATGTAATATATAACAGCAAGACTAAATTACTATAAAACAGAAACTGTTGAAGGAGAGGAAATTAACACGAAAAAACGGAAAGTAAATGTGATGGTAGGCCATTGTGTAGGCTGGCGTCCGTTCTTGCAACTCTCTACTTCTAGAAGTAGAGGTAACATGTGCGGACATTTTACACCCACCCAGACCATTCTATATGAGCACGAGGTTTGAGTCTAAGTCGAGTTATTGGTGCATGAACTAAAACATAAGCAATTGATCTCCTATATCTCCTAGATGTTCTAAACTGCTCGCTATGATTGCACATCTATCATCTTTAACGCTACTTTGTGGATTAATTTATTATTTTATCAATTAAAGCGATGGTACTTTCGATTCTCCAAAGTTTGGAAGCTTTGTTGAAAAATTCTCGATGCAGTTAGTGAGACAATTATAGAGTCGTATAACATCTTCAAGAGAAAAAAGATGGAACTAGAGGGGCCATTAGCCTAGAAACCGAGGCAAAGAATGGAAAAATTACTGGGAAAAAGGGCCATTAGCCTAGAAACCGAGGCAAAGAATGGAAAAATAACTGGGAAAAAATATCAGAGCCAGGTTTCAATCCTGGGACCTGTGGGTTATGGGCCCACCACGCTTCCGCTGCGCCACTCTGATTTGATAAAGTTAATTTCCAAAATACATTATCACAGCTGAAACAATAGACTTTGTAATAACATAAAACAAGTTTAGATTCAATTGCACGTCCCTGCACCGCGCTACTTCTAAAAGTAGAGGTAACGTTTGCGTACATTTTAATACCCTCTCAGACCATTGTATACGAGCAGAATATGTTGGGCATGTTTTGGTTTGAGGCTTAGGGGAGTCATGGGTGCTTAAAATAAAGTATATGCAAATGATCGCCGATGTTCTAAACTGCTCACTATGATTATACTTATATTATCTTTAATGCTATGTTTTGGATTAATTTATTATTTATCATCACAAGGGATGGTACTTTTTACTGTCCAAAGTTTTGGAAACTTTGACGAAAAACTCTCGATACATATAGTGACATAATGATCGAGTAGTATAACATCTTCATGACAAAAGAAGATGGAACCAGGCTGAGGGGCCACTAGCCTAGAAACCAAGGCAAGTAATAGAGGAAAAGAGAAAGGACAAAAAAATACCAGAGCCAGGTTTCGATCCTGGGTCCTGTGGGTTATGGGGCGACCACACTTCCGCTGCGCCACTCTGATTTGATGTTTAATTATTAGAATACATTATTACAGCTGAAACGATAGACTTTTTATTAGCATAAATCAAGTTTAGATTCAATGGCTCTGTCCCTGCACCCTGCTACTTTCAAAAGTAGTGGTAACGTTTGCGTAAATTTTAATTTCCCTCTTAGACCTTTGTATACGAGCACGAGCAGGATTTGTTGGGCATGTTTCGGTTTGAGGCTTAGGGGAGTCACGGGTGCTTAAAATAAAGTATATGCAATTGATCTCCGATGTTCTAAACTGCTTACTATGATTATACTTATATTATCTTTAATGCTACGTCTTGGATTAATTTATTATTTATCATAACAAGGGATGGTACGTTTTACTGTCCAAAGTTTTGGAAGCTTTGACAAAAAACTCTCGATACATATAGTGACATAATGATCGAGTCGTATAACATCTTCATGACAAAAGAAGATGGAACCAGGCTGAGGGGTCACTAGCCTAGAAACCAAGACAAGTAATAGAGGAAAACAGAAAGGACAAAAAAATATCTAAGCCAGGTTTCGATCCTGGGTCCTGCGGGTTATGGGCCCACCACGCTTCTGCTGCGCCACTCTGATTTGATGATTTTTAATTATTAAAATACATTATTACAGCTGAAACGATAGAATTTTATTAGCACTAAATCAAGTTTAGATTCAATGGCTCCGTCC
Source organism: Heracleum sosnowskyi (assembly GCA_030848705.1). NCBI lineage: Eukaryota > Viridiplantae > Streptophyta > Magnoliopsida > Apiales > Apiaceae > Heracleum > Heracleum sosnowskyi. The sequence goes on from CM061241.1 coordinate 95,236,852, forward strand.
CTGCACCCTGCTACTTTCAAAAGTAGTGGTAACGTTTGCGTAAATTTTAATTTCCCTCTTAGACCTTTGTATACGAGCAGGATTTGTTGGGCATGTTTCGGTTTGAGGCTTAGGGGAGTCACGGGTGCTTAAAATAAAGTATATGCAATTGATCTCCGATGTTCTAAACTGCTTACTATGATTATACTTATATTATCTTTAATGCTACGTCTTGGATTAATTTATTATTTATCATAACAAGGGATGGTACGTTTTACTGTCCAAAGTTTTGGAAGCTTTGACAAAAAACTCTCGATACATATAGTGACATAATGATCGAGTCGTATAACATCTTCATGACAAAAGAAGATGGAACCAGGCTGAGGGGTCACTAGCCTAGAAACCAAGACAAGTAATAGAGGAAAACAGAAAGGACAAAAAAATATCTAAGCAAGGTTTCGATCCTGGGTCCTGTGGGTTATGGGCCCACCACGCTTCTGCTGCGCCACTCTGATTTGATGATTTTTAATTATTAAAATACATTATTACAGCTGAAACGATAGACTTTTATTAGCACTAAATCAAGTTTAGATTCAATGGCTCCGTCCCTGCACCCTGGTACTTTCAAAAGTAGTGGTAACGTTTGCGTACATTTTAATTTCCCTCTTAGACCTTTGTATACGAGCACGAGCAGGATTTGTTGGGCATGTTTCGGTTTGAGGCTTAGGGGAGTCATGGGTGCTTGTCTGCTTGAAATAAAGTATATGCAATTGATCTCCAATGTTCTAAACTGCTCACTATGATTATACTCATATCATCTTTAACGCTACGTTTTGGATTAATCTATTATTCCTCATTACAAGGGATGGTACTTTTTACTGTCCAAAGTTTTGGAAGCTTTGACGAAAAACTCTTGATACAGTTAGTGAGATAATGATCGGGTCGTGTAAAATTTTCATGACAAAAGAAGGAACCAGGCTGAGGGGCCACTAGCCTGGAAACCAAGGCAAGTAACGGAGAAAAAGAAGATGCAAAAGATATCAGAGCCAGGTTTCGATCCTGGGTCCTGTGGGTTATGGGCCCACCACGCTTCCACTGCGCCACTCTGATTTGATGATTTTAATTTCTAAAATACATAATTACAGCTGAAACGATAGACTTTTTAATAGCATAAATCAAGTATAGATTCAATGGCTCCGTCCCTCCACCTTTTGCTACTTATAAAAGTACTGGTAATGTTTGCGTACATTTTAATTCCCTCTCAGACCTTTGTATACGAGCACGAGCAGGATATGTTGCGCATGTTTTGGTTTGAGGGTTAGGGGAATCATGGGTGCTTGAAATAAAGTATATACTGTTGATCTTCGATGTTCTAAACTGCTCACTATGATTATACTTATATTATCTTTAACGCTACGTTTTGGATTAATTTATTATATATCATAACAAGGGATGGTACTTTACTACTTTTTACTGTCCAAAGTTTTGGAATCTTTGACGAAAAACTCTCTATACATCTAGTGACATAATGATCGAGTCGTATAACATCTTCATGACAAAAGAGGATGGAACCAGGCGGAGGGGCCACTAGCCTAAGGCAAGTAATGGAGAAAAAGAGAAAGGAAAAAAATATCAGAGCCAGGTTTCGATCCTGGGTCCTGTGGGTTATGGGCCCACCACGCTTCCGCTGCGCCACTCTGATTTGATAATTTTAATTTTTAAAATACATTATTACCGCTGAAACGATAGACTTTTTATTAGCATAAATCAAGTTTAGATTCAATGGCTCCGTCCCCGGCTCCCTGCACCTTGCTACTTCTTAAAGTTGTCGTATTATTTCTTTGTCTGTTACTGATCCTTTTTCTTTTGTTAATTTCGCGAATTTATTCATAACACCATGTAGATTTATTCTTGAGCTATGCAACACCTCCAATCTCTATATCCCGTTCCTCTTTTAATAGAAAGATAAGAAGGATTGTTAATGAAAGTTGCTTAACATTGTCAGACTGGCTTTTCCTACAATCAGTGCACCTCTTACTCTCTTAAATATTTTTAGTTCACAGTTTATCTTTTTGCATTCGGATGTTTTGTTTTTGTTTTTGAGGTATCTGTATTTCCTAGTTTCTAGATTGATGAGACAACAGCTAAATAATCTCTCATCAAATATTTAATCACTTCGTGAAGCAGATGCCTGAGATATCGAATTGGTGTGGTAGATGCTTGCCGGATGCTGCATGGAAACACTAACTACCTATCTTTAGTAAGTAAATATGCAAGTATACATGTGTGGATCAGTACTTTGATTCTTTTAATATTTTAGAACCATTCTCAATTGCCTTCATATCTGCAGATGTCCTCTATTTAAGATGGAATTCAGTAGTGAAGATAATGCTCTAACAGTGGATGGTTCTCTAGTAATGCCCCTTGATCCAAGTGAACATGCTAGAAGTCCACAGGACCTTATGACCCGTCGTCTAAAGAATCGTGAAAGGCAACGCAGATATAGGCTCAGGAAGCGTCTTGAAGCTGAGAAGAAAGCATCTACCATGAGCCAGTCAGCTCCACCTGAAATACAACTAGAACTGCCAGCAATATCCAGTACTTGTGCCACGCGTGTTTACTGTCAAAGAAATTGGAAAAAAGATGCAAGAAGGGCTCATTTTTTCAAGGAAGAAGTTAACAAGTCTGGTGGCCCATTAATGTCTTGTACAACTTCGATTATTGGAGGTCAAGTGCCCTACTTGCCTTCTGGACTCGAGCAACAGCTTTCATTAGAGAGTGAATTTCAATGTAGGAGCTCTTCAGTCATCGACAATAGTGAAACACCAAGGAGTACACTGAGCCGTAGACACTGGAAAGCCGAGGCAAGAAACAAAAAATATTGATGTTTTACTTTTATCCAATAGCAGAGTAGTATAAATATATGTTTCAGATTTAGTCAAGTGCAAGTTAACATGATACTCTCCGTGTCCCTCTCATTTCTTTACAGTTTTTTTACATTGCTTGACACGCATTTTAAGGCTCCTATAAAGTATAATTCTACAACTTATTTTCAAAATTTTCTTTTTCTAAATAAAAATTTAAACATTATACTTTTATTCAGAAGAATTTTTTTTTAAAATAATTTATGAAAATATATTTTATAAGAGCCTTAAAATGTGTGCCGAGTCATTGTTCCCTAATGTAAAGAACTCAGGGGGACAGAGGGAGTAATATGGAGGGGAGGTTTTATCGATAGCAGCGGCATTGGTTATAAAACTTGAAGTGCAAGTTAACATGATTTTGTGTACCGCAATTTAAATGAACCATGTTATGCGTGGATTCACAAGTATTTATATTATTAATATCAGAGTTCCCCAGTAAGTATGCTAACGTTGTGTGGACATGATTCACATGAACCACTCACCTTCCTTGAAGGTTTAATCCTTGAGGTGATGAACATCATTCTTATGCTAGGTACATCTGCAGAAAGCCAGAAATTGTACCACTTCATCTGATTCTAGGCCACCGTTGAAGTTTAAGTATTTACGTGGACACTGCCACGGACCACGGAACAGTAAAAAAAACTTTGATGATCCTATCCTGTATTCCAGTGTTTAAAATTGATCTGTAAAAAGATAATCCCTCCGGTTTTATAATCTAACCATTTATTCTGAAAAAATTATAGAACAAGTTATTAAATTATACTTTATTTGCATCTTAAAAAGTATGAAAAAGGTATAGTGGACAATAAAACGGAGAGTTCCGAACTTTGCAAGTCAGATATGCGTGTGTCTCTTCACAGCTGGGGATGCGCTTTGTCTTTAAGCCGACCCGAGTTAGATCGCTGAGAAAAGAGAAGAGCAAAGAAAATTTTGATTTTTTTTTTTTAAGTCGTGGTTCCGAGTTTTTTTTGAAAGATAAGAGAAAAGATTCGGAAAGAAAATTCTACCAACTTTCTCTACATAATTTTCTTCCCAAAAGTGGGATGATTATGAGAGAAGCTCTTATACAACTTTTCAAATAATTCTCTCCTTATTTTTTTTTTCAAAATTTTCTCTTCTTTCTTTAAAAATTTAGGAACACATGAGAGAATTTTTTTTTTGTTCTCTTGGTCTTTTCTCTTCTCTTCTTTTCTAGACCAAAAAAATTATGGAGCACAGCGAAAAGCTATACAAATATGCAAAGTTTGTACAAATATTCTAGTTAAATTTTGTATCAAATATTCTAGTTAAATTTTGTATGATCATTTGAGCGGTAGAACCTTTATATAGGAATAACCTTTTTATTATAATAAAAAATTGCATTCCCAACTTGGGTCAGTTATAATTAAGAATAACCTGTATATTATAGTATTTTATACTTTTTTTAAGTGTTTCCTTTATTAATTTTCCTCTATATAAGAATATCAATACTATTATGTAATAGACAAAACATTAAAAATTTGGTCCGTCGGTATGGTATATTGTGATTTTACTTAATTATCCTTTCTTAAATTCGTGTTTTTACTTAATTAATCTTACTTATTTATAGAAATATATTATTAAATAATAATATTACCTATTTATAACCAATTACCTTTTTCACCTAAAATACAATATTTTTTATGTTTTCTAACAAATTCCCTTACTTTTTCAAATATATCACGGGAAATTACCTTTTTTTAACTAAAACATGTTAGTTTTTCTATTTTTCCTTACTAAAACCCCTCATTTTCCAAAAATATCACGGACAAACCTTTAGTTATTTATTTTTAAACCTAATATTATAATTATTTTTTTAAAAGTTTACCTATTTTAACATGTCTACTTATTTTTCTTAACAAATGCAATTACTAAAAATAATCAAATATAAATAATCAAATATATATTTATAACCATATTACCTTTTCAGCCTTATAGATTTTTTTCTAACAAAATCACTCATTTTCTAAATATATCACGGGAAATTGTATTTTTCAATTTACTTTTTCTATTTTCTCACTAAAATCCATTCTTTTTCTAAAAATATCAAGGACAAACCTTTTACTTATTTATTTTAAAACATATTTAAATTATTAAATTTTAAAACCTCATTTTCCAAAAATATCACGGGCATTTATCTTTTTAAACTAAATATATGTTACATTTTTTATTTTTCCATACTAAAACCCCTCATTTTCCAAAAATATAACGAACAAACCCTTACTTATTTATTTTAAAATTTGTTTTAATGTTTTTAATTAATTAAAAATATTTAGCTATTTTAACATGCCAATTTTTATTTTGACAAATACAATTAATAAAATATTAAAATATGAATAATTAAATAACAATTATTAAAACAATCCGTGCATCGCACGAGTTTTAAGCTAGTATATATATATGGGTTTACTCAAATACAAACCACTCTTAGATTACAAACTACAAACTAAATAATTTTTTTTTTCAAATCGCGTCGAAACATAGCACATATGGTATGCAAATTGATCGTTGGGAGATTGAGAAAAATACGGTGAAGTCGGATTTCAAAAAAAGCTTTCCGATTGACGGGAAAAGTCAAATTAAAAACGGAGGGGAATAAGTGTGATTGTGTGTGAGGGTGTATTTTAGTTGTGTGTTGTGCATATAGGAACCATTAGATTAGATTAATCTAAGGATTTAGATTGATTATTTATATTTTAAAAAAGATTTATATTTAATTGCTAGTCTGTATATATATATGCTCTACTATATATAGGTTCTACTGTATACAATATATAGGTTCTACTGTATACCGGATCATATACTATATAATCAATTTAAAAATTACCTGTATTTAGAAATAATTTTTTTATAATAATATATTTTTTCAATCCCAAACATGTTAGTGTATAAATGAGAATGCATTTCATTACTGGAATTTGAGTTTGTGGTGCCTGTACTATTTATTGATAAGATATTTAACAAGCCCATCTGTGAAGAAAGGCGAGCTCAATCACATGTTTATTTAAAAATAATGGGGATTTTCTCGTGATATTTGATTTAAAAGAGAAATGGGACCGGAAGATGGGCAGGTGTACTTTAGCCTTTTCCCAAAAGGAAGCAATTTGGTCAAAGAAAGTGGGCCACATATAGCTTCTTTTATTTTCATTAAGAGTTCCAAAAAATTTATACACCTACACCCTCCGTTGAATTGAGATAGTGGAGAAAGTAGCGGGTGTAATAGTGTTTTATATTATTAAAAGTTACTATTTTTGGAATGTATAAAAATGAATGGGACATCCCAAAATGGAAAGTGTATAGAAATGAATGGGAGGGAGTATTTGTTTAGATGGGAGGTGAGAGATCAGAAATGAGACGAAAATATAATTAAAAATTACGTACAAGATTAAATGAAAATGAATGGATAATGATGAGGACTGAAAATAATGGAATTAAATTTGTTAATTAAAGGAAGAGTATGATGAGTAGCACATTCATTCTCGTTAGAATCTATTTAGAATTGACAATAATAAATTTAATTTGATACTCTCCTAGCTTTGTTGTTTTTTACAAAGGTTAAACCTTCAATTTCATCTTTTTTTTTTTATTAATATCAATGACACAAGTCAAGGATTTCTGCCACGTGGAAATTAATTTTTCTTATCCCCATGATAATGTGATATGATGATAAATATTTAGCAGAAATATTAATGATCATTATTAATACGCGCTGTTTCCCGTACAAGTTAATGATCAGTGAGATTTGCGGTGGATATGATTGGAATTTATAGATCTACTATCTTAAATGTGACTGCAATTAAATGCATCATTTCCTATTTTTACCCCAAGTAGAAATAGATCGAAATTGTAAATTCTGATCCGGAATCGGAATCTATAACTAACTTGTTCAGCATGTTTCCTGTTAACTGTCCTATAGGCTACACAGCTTTAACTGATGTCACTTCACCGGAAAAAAACAAGTGGAAAACATTCTGGTTTCAGTGTCTCAGATATTACCCAAATATCGAGATTTTTTTTAATATATTTTCATAATAGTATTCAAGAATGGTACAAACACATGTTTAGGTATTTCCGGAGAGACCGAAAAGAAAGTGAAATTTGTTATGTTTGGAAGTCAAAAACAATAAGGGTTTCACAATTAACTTGTGAAAAGTAAGTAGGTTTTAACATGGTTTCTGGTCCTAATTTTTTGATGGTTTCAAGTAAAATAAGTAAAAGCAGGAACATATCAAACAGCTTTTTTTGGTGCTGGAACATACTCCATCAAATAATTACCTAATTGAGAAATACAAATTCTAGGTAATTTTGATTTTGGAAAGGTCAAAGGACTAGAATTCTAATACAATGAACCAGCTCACAACTTGATGTCAAAGACAAAAAAGGAGCAACGAATGGATGCTAGAAAATCGTATCCTTGTTTATTTAATTCAGGCTTTCGCATCATGGTACAGGTAAGTAGTAGTAAGTAGGAGTAATAGTAGTACTCCTATGTCCCCTCAATTTTTTATATTACGGGTACGACACGAAAATTAAGAAAAAGTGTAAATTAATAGAGAAAAGTAAAAAAAATGAGTAAAGTGGTGAGACCAATCAATATTTAATGTATAAAGTGGATATAAAGTAGGTATAGTGGAGGAAAGTAGTGAATGCGATTGGATTTTATATTATAAAATGTTACTATTTTTGGTATGTAAAAAAATGAGAGGGACGTACCAAAAAAAAAAATGTAAAAAAATGAGAGGGCTAGAGTATTAAACAATTATGTTGCTTAAGGTGTGATTAATGTGTTCACGTTATAATTGTGTCTTTTCTTACAGTTTTCTAAACCACATGCAAACCATGTGTTTTTCCTTTAAATCCAAGCCATTGCCATTGCCATTGCCATTGCCATGACTAGGAGGAGGATATCAAACAATTACTGTAGTTACCTTATTTCAGAATCTACAGTTTTTTCTATGTCTCAACTCTGATGATTTCATAACAACATATGTTTCCAGGATTACAAACTGAATCAACCAACAAATCCCATGAACATAAATCACTTTTATTATCTCATTCACATGAACAAAATGCTATCATTTTAACACTTCTTTCATAAATAAATATATACAACATTATTATGATACAAGTGTAAGTTTGCGTACATCTTAGCCTCCCGACTTTCAAATAGAATATCGCCTTCCGGCTCCCAAGTAGGATATACCAGGTTAGGTCACCTCCTAGCTGACCTCAACTATACTACACCACAACTCATGGCTGACCAAACTTATGTGGAACACTATACAATTTCTTAGCTACTGGGAGCTTCAAAATTCCCCAGAGCCTCAATACAGTGAACAACAAAAAAATAGACGTTCATGATGCTTATTTTGTTACGAGACTCTGGCTGTTAATGCTACTTTGAGTTGTTCTTGAGTATATAGTCGACTCCCCATCTTCACCGTAGCCTGTTGGATCATCAAATCTCTTACAACGGATACACTTGCGTGACTAACATCGAGATCCAGATCTTCCAATGCTGCCATCAATCTAGCTGCAGGATGGTTCTTTTTACTGGACTGGACTCGGATCATTGCATCCCAGCCTATAATCTTGACATCTATATCCAGATCAATCAACTTTCTTGCATGACCGTTTGACAATTTAAAATCTTTCTCAGCTGAACTCCGAGATTCTTTACTAGCTAATTCCTTTTTCAAAGACTCCAACTGGTTTCTCAGTTCATCCTTCTCGGAATCCGATGCCTGCACCTTGGCTTTCAACTCATTAATATAAATGATAGAATCTCCAAGAAGTGAAGCCTTGTCCATTTTCGATACATTAGGCACAACAACTCGAAGAGCATAAAACTTCTGATTAAGCTTCTCCCTCCTCTGCCTCTCCGCTTCAACATGATTCAATGGCTCTTCTCTCCCATTCGCAGGCTTCCTCCCCCTCTTCCGCGGCTTCTTTTCTGGCTCTACAACTCGAACAATATCAGGCTCTTTCACAACAGAAGCTTCCAGATCCGAATGATCCGAATCTCCGACACCACTCGATTTCACTCCAGAAAATGACCACATACCATCCTCATTCGATCTCTTCTTGCTATCCTCAACAATTCCCCCAAATGGCGAAACCTTACTCCCATTACTTCTCTTACTTTCCCCGAAATTCAAAATCTCCCCTGATTCCGGCTTACATCCATTCGGATCCAATCCCCCATTCCTCACACTGCTTCCACTAATCCCCTCATACCCAAACCCCGAAAAGTTCAATTCCTTACCCATAACCCCAATCTCCCTCCCCTCATTTCGACTAAACTGATGATTCGGAGCATGAACAACACTACTCACATTAACATTCTCAGTCAAACCACTAGAACTATGATTCTCAAACACAATCTGCATTGGATTAGACAAACTCACCAAAGGGGTTTCCTTAATCGGAACAACCGAAGGAGCCACCACAATGGGAGAAGGTTCCCGGATCCAAAGAGCAGACGGGTCGGACTCATTAACATCCGGATCCAAAAAACCCGATTGACAACCATTAAAATCAAACAAAACCCTAACCTTATTCATCAGATCCAAGCTCTGATAAATCACCTCAGTAGAACCCAATTCAACGACACCGTTTTCAGATGGAATACACACCAAAGTCTTCAACCCAAACACCTGAGCTTGCTTAGCTCTATCACACTCACACCCCGACAATCTCTCAGCTCCACTAATCCAAATCATCGAATTACTCATAAAAGCCTGACCCGGAAGACCCGACCCGTTTACAAAATTCTGGGTCATAGAAACAAGAAAAAACCATTCAGTATCCGTCACTTCTTCATCCACCGCTTCATCCGGCGACCCACTATTCTGATTGCCGGAAATCAACGAATTCAGTTCCCGGAGAACTTTTTTCCGGTGAGCTTGTTCATCAGCAGAACTGGGGTTATTTCTGACCATCTCTTTCTCCTTATCTTCCCCTTTATAATACCCATCAGCCCACCCAATAATCGAAGATCCTGGAGTTGAATAATTAGTAGTATCAGGTTGCCAGAAGATAGCGTAAGTCCAGTTCTCTTTGGCAGTCTCGATGACTGTTTGGAGACGATGCTGGAGAGTTTCTTGATTGAAAGATGAGGTGGTGGTTGTGGCGGGGTGGGGTTGGGGTGGTGGGGTAGGGGGTGGGAAGAAGGGGGAGAAGTCAGTGGAAGAAATGAAAGCGTCCATCATTGAAGAAGTGGTGTGGTCGTCGGAGGACCAGAGATTCCGGTGATACTCCGTCATGTGGTTCCGGTGAGGTGATGGAAAGGACCACGTGGGAAATGGGTGAATTAAGGAAGGGGATGGTGAGTATGAGATGCGTGTGAAGGTGAGGTGAAATATGAGAGAGAGAGAGAGAGAGAGGCGGCTCTAGAAAATATCAGTGTGTGTAACTGTGTATATACGTATGTCTATGTGAAGATGTATGGAGTCTGTGTTGTGTAAGATATCTATTCGAGTTAGTTGCTGTTTTTTCTAGTATTGGGTACTACGGTCTACGTACTGGACCAAAAAGAATAAACTATAGTATTTCTTATGTAAATCATTTTGTGACAATTTCATAGTAGTAATGATTATAGATTTGAATGTTGTTAAGATAATGATCATCACTACATATTTGTGATATGAATTAAGTGCAACTTTTTACTATACACTTTTTGTGATGTTTTTAAGAAAAATGTTAAATGTATATAAAATTGATTCTAATTTTTTTTCCAAAATATCACTGGGCACATTTTAATTTTTTACGATAAAGTTAAATAGAATTGGATTCATTATATTCAAATTAACAACATCAATTATTATATTTTATACTGCCATATTAGGTATGTCACGATATTTTGGAATTATTTTTTAGCTCAAATTTTGTACATGTGCCTACTCTCTTTTTATTAAGTTATTCGTTTTGGTAAATGCATGTTTGTGATTTTCGGTATTTTTGTCCCTAAATTTTTAATTTTGTAGAAAATGTGTTTATGTGCAGACAATGTGCATCAAGAGTAAATTGTATTTTGTGTACTCGCGCTTTGCATCAAATCATTTGAAATACTAAATTTCTAAAACTATTACTTGCTATACTACACTTCTAACTTTTTGACGATATGTATATTTATGTCAAGTATAACTAATTTCGTTAATTTTTTCAAGGACATTTCAATCTTTTTGCCATCATCATCTTATTTAAACCTATTTCTACCATTGTTGAAACTTTTGAAAAATTAAAATTTGAATATTTCATTTTGTTAACGAAATCAAGTCATTCAAGTTAAAACATAATTATCTTTTCATCTTCTACAAATTGATATTTATTTTTACTATCAATATTTTAATTAAGTGAATACAATTTAAAAGGACATAACTTACAAAGCTATACACTAGTTGAAATTTGTTAAATATATAAAATTTTGAAAATAAATATGTGATAGTTATAATTAATTTCCCATTATAGAGGATAAATAATCGATTCTAATGTAATTTAAATGAGTCTATTTCATTATAAAATGGACGATAATTCAAGTTTTAAATTTTCACAAAGATAGTCAATGGTAATGGTGCAAATGAGTTTGAGAAAGAAGATAATTGATAAAAGACAATTTTACCCCTAAATTTTTTAGCAGTTTTAAAGTAATTTGACGAAAGTACACACATTTTAAAAAATTTGAAAGTAGTATTAGCTTCAGAAGGTTAATATCTCAAATGATCTGATACTAAAAGTGCGAGTACGAAGTGCACTTTACTTTATTTTCAATTGTCATTCTTATATTGCATAATATTCTATTTTGTTATTTGTATTTAATATTGTTTATTTCTAATTTTAATATTGTGAAAATGACTTTAAATTAAATTATTATGTGTGCTTTGTTTATAATATTCTTTTAAAATTATTAGATCTTTTAATAAAATAGGTTAAAGATGTAAAAATCTATTTTAATAACTTTTCATATGTATTTTAATTTAAGTTAAATAATGTTAGATGTCTTACCAACAATGTGTCAGTTACATAAAAGGATGGTTTTGGTACAATTATTCTGCCTAATATGCAAGTTGGGGGAGGAGACGGTGTTCATGGGCTTTTATGCTCTTTTGCAACTCAATATTGGTAAAAGATTCATCCTAACAAGTAACACGTACATTGACACTGTTAGTAATTTCCTTGGCTAGTTCACTCAGGTTTTGAGCTCACATGATAAAAAGTGAAGTGGCTATGATGTGCTGGACGATATGAAAGGCCCTTAGTAAATTAGTATGGCAACAGAAAAAGTCTCAGGTAAATAGTGTGTATGTTCCAACATTGCAATACCTTGTATAATGGAATAATGTCCAGATATCTCTAATCGTTGCTCTTTTTCCGGATGAAAATTAAAGGGATGAAGCTGTTAGTTGAGTTAAACCACAACTAGAAACAATCACGATAACAGTTGATTCAATCATTTCTTGAGATAATTCAACATTTGAATTTGGCTTTGCTACTAAGGACTCAGATGAAAAACTTGTGCAAGCTCGAACGATGAGACATCGGGGATCGATATCTCCAGAAATGGCTGAAGTAATTAATGGTCATAAAAGAGGATGTTGTGGAATAAAAACTAGGGTGTAATTAATGCTTAGGATTTGAGAGTTTCGAGCTTTAATGGTTGTTCTCGTGTTTCGTGAGTGAATCGGTTCTCACAAGATGCCTACGTATCTCAATTCGTAATTGAGAATCAAGCAAAAAAACGTAGTTCTGATTGAAGGATCAGATCATTTATATAGGAATGGAGAGCCTTGCATTTATGGTAGAATTAGGTGACTTGGGGGCCAAGTCACACTCTTAGATCAGGATTGTAAGTCCTTATTTGTAGGAGGCTGACTCCTTTTAGGTTTGGTGTCTCTCAGGACTATTCCTAATAGATGAATGTCTCAACCAAGACACTTTAGATGGACTCTATCACCAGCCCTTTAATTAATTACGAATTTAATAATTAATTTGGTTTTCGGGCCTCATCAATTGGGCCTAATTCATGGACCAATCCAGGTTTGATTAATGTGTCATTAATAATGTATCCCCAACTTCTAGGAAAACTTTTCAAGCTTTCATAGAAGTTATAATGATCTTTTTAGAGACTCGGGGTTCTTTTTATCCTTTACCTTGGACTTTATGTACACTAGTGTTTCACGAGTATCGTCTTGTTGTAAAGTGTAGAGCGACCTACATATTTACGACGACTTCGCCTTATTCTAGGCTAACTTAATATTTGTACTTTTAGAAAATACTAAGAAAATATTCTAATAATTTTCCTTGTATTTTTCCTAACATTTCAGGAATTTTCTTGTACCAACGGGTATTTTTCTCAATTTTTGATAAATTAATAAAAAATACTCAGTTGTGGAACATGCATAGAAATAATTAGAAATATTTTTATGAATTATTTCTTATTTTTCTGGATATTCTTCTACTTTTCGAGGAATTTTCGATATTTTTACAAATTTTCGTAAATTGTTTGTACCCTCGTGTATTTTCAAAAATATTTGTGAAATTATCAAAAATATTTAAAGGTGCTAACCAACATATGATATTTTCCAAGATTGAGAAAATATTTTAAAAATTATTTTCTATTTTTTCAAGAATTTTCAGGAATTTTTTAAATATTTAAATAGTTTATTTTTTAAAACTATTAAATTTGTAAAATATTTTCACACACACACACACACACACACATATATATATATATATACTAGCTTATATCCCGTGCGATGCACGGTCTTCTTTAATATTTTCTTATTTTCTTATTTAGATTTTAGTTATTATATATAATTTGATAAAATTTTAATATATATATATATATATTGGATTTATAAATCTAACAATATAATATTTAAATTTAATATATTATTGACGTAATCAATAGTAGTATTTTAGATATTAAAATATAAAATATTTTAAAATAACATATCTAATGATTCGTATTTTTTTACTCTTAAAAATCTAAAAAGGGACTCAAGTGCAAATATCAAAATATGTGCTTGTTCAATGAGTTTATTTGAATATACTATTACTTTTATTTTAATTAATTATCTCGTTTAAATTGAATGTTAAAAAAATTATAATAAACATGAATTTCATAAGTTTAATATAATAATATTACCAATATATCTATCTTTTGCCCGTGTTATTTTTAATTTGAACATGAGTTGTTTTAGTTAAAAAATATAAACAGGAAATATCCTTAAAAAGACAATTAGTTACTTATTAACAATTATATAAAATTATATTAATTTTTTTATATATACGTCTGCATTACTTTTAGAAAATTAGTTGTTCAAGTTAGAAAATATAAAAGAGGTAATTTGTTTTAGCTGAAAATAATAACTTGTTATTTATTAATATTTATATAAAACAATATTACCATTGTATATTTATTTTGCATGTATTATATTTAGAAGATAAGTTGTTTTAGTTAGAAAATATAAAACACATAATGTGTTTTAGCTGTCGGTTATAAATATATAATAATATTATCATTTTATATATATATTGCCCGTCTTATTTTTAGAAAATGATTTGTTTTAGTTAAATAGATATATGAAATAGGTAATATAATTTAGCTGAAAAAGGTAATTGGTTATCAATAACTTGGCTTCCATATATGTGTCCTATTTATAAGATGAGTTGTTTTAGGTAAAAAATATAAAAATAATGTGTTTTAGCTGAAAAAGGTAATCAGTTATAAATATATAATAATATTACCATATTATATATATGTTGCCCGTTTTATTTTTAGAAGATGAGTTGGTTTGGTTTAAAAAAAATATAAAATAGGTAATGTAGTGAAAAAAGGTAATTGGTTATTAATAAATTGATTATAGATAGGCCCGTGAATCGGCCCAAATACCGACCGACCGACGACCGACCAAAACTTTTAATGTTTCGTCTTTAATAATATAGTATAGATATGCTAGTGATCAAATACAAACCTTTTTTAAAATACAAACTAAGAACCAATCTAAGCCCTTAGATTAATCTAATCTAATGGCCCCCCTATATGCACAACACACAACTAAAATACACCCTCACACACTCAATCACACATATTCTCCTTCGTTTTTAATTTGACTTTCCCCGTCAATCGGATATCTTTTTTTGAAATCCGACTTCACCGTATTTTTCTCCATCTCCCAACGATCGATTTGCATACCATATGTGCTATGTTTCGACGCGATTTGAAAAAAAAAATTATTTAGTTTGTAGGTTTGTAGTCTAAGAGTGGTTTGTATTGGAGTAAACCCCTATATATAATATGTTTACAATTATTTACAACGTATATAAATCATTTAATGATTAAATTATATGTATATATATATTCTGTAAACTTAATAAATAAATCTAAATTATATGTAATTGCATATATATTTATAATATAATTATATATATATATATATATATATATATATATATTATTTATCATATTTATTTAATTTTGGATTCGGATATTATCTGATACGAATGCGCCTATATCATATTCGTATCCGCAACTACCGGATTCGAATATGGATAATATCCGCTTTATTTCGGATATAGATAAAATCCGCTTTATTCGGAATACGAATACAGATATTTCGGACGAATATCAAATTTTTCGAATTTTTTCGACAACCCTAATATATATATATATATATATATATATATATATATATATATATATATATATATATATATATGGCCAGTGACCACTTTGTGAGTGGCTAGAATTTCAGGTGCTTAAAAGCACTTTTGCCATGATTGGCTTTTCAACCGAGTCGAAGGCATTTTGCCTTGCACTCGAAAATTGTTACTTGAATTCAATTTTTTTTTCTTTTTTTTCCTGTCGATTGGTTTTTGCCATTCAATTGAATATTCTTAGTCGAATTATTTTATTTTTTAATCTATGAAGCCTTTTCCTAGACTTCATATTTCAAATTTTCCCCCTCTTGTTGGCCTCCAAGGCTAAGGAGGTCTTTTTTCAGTTGCTATTGTTACTACTTCCGTAATTCATCAGGAGAGTTTTGCAATTGTTGGTTAGGCCTTTCATGGCTTTTATCTTTCATTTTTTGTTTTTTATCGAGCTCACCCTTTGGGGTCTTAATTATACATGTCTCAGTTATGTTATATTCTGTTGTCTTATCTTTTTGATACTTGGCCTTTTGATTTGCATCTGAACATAGCTTGGTATAGATAAACAAATACAGAACATAAATAACTTGAATGAAAATCCTTTATGTATGAAGAAATGGGTTCAACCCTTACATAATACTCTACTTCCTACTAAGAGCTTAAAAGCTCAGAAATGGTTTCGTCGACCTTATTTCTACTTGTCCTAATAGTGGATCCTATCAGGATGCACTAAACATAATAAACTTTCAAGTTTGAGTCATGCCAAGTTCTTGGAACCTAATTTGTACGAACCCCGACCAAGCACTTTCTTGACTTGATACGACCCTTCCCAATTCAGAGCTAACTTTCCTTTCTGTCCAACTCCGTATGCTTCGATCTTTCTGAGAACCAAATCTCCTTGACGGAAAAATTTCTCTTTAACCCTTAGATTGTAATAGAAAGACGCTCATTTCTGATGTTCCACGATCTTAGAATTTGCTTCATCTCTGACCTCATTGATTAAGTCAAGAGCCAACCTCATGCCCTCTTCATTTGAATCAGGCTCAAAGACTTTTATCCTTGGGGATGTGTGAGTGATGTCCACTGGCACCACGGCTTCTGCTCCATAAGCTAACAAGAATGGGGTTGCTCCAGTGGTAACCTTGCCAGTGGTACAATATGCCCAAAGTATAGGGAACAACTCGTCCACCCAAGTGTTCCTTGAACGTTCGACTCTCTTCTTGAGTCCATCTAGGATGATTCGGTTGGCCACCTCGGCTTGTTCATTTGCTTGAGGATGAGCAACTGATGTGAATCGCAACTCAATGTTGTTCTCCCCACAGTACTTCTTGAAATCTTCATTGTCAAACTGCTTCCCATTGTCCGTGCCCAGGATTCGTGGGATCCCATATCGACACATTACACTTTCCCATAGAAATTGTAATACTTGTTTGGTGGTTATCTTGGCTAGAGGTTTAGCCTCAATCCACTTAGTGAAGTAGTCAATTGCCATTATCAAGAACTTCCTTTGTGCACTTGCCACTGGAAATGGCCCAAGTATGTCCATGCCCCACATGGAAAACGGGATTGGTGAGTTAACTGATGTTAACATCTCGGACGGCTGCCTAACCATAGGTGCATACTTTTGACACCTTTCACACTTCTTCATATAATCTTTCGCATTAACAAGCACATCTGGCCAGTAGAAGCCTAGACGGGTGATTTTATGAGCAAGGGCCCTGCCCCCCAAGTGCTGCCCACAAATTCCCTCAGGAACTTCTTTCAAGGCTAACTCCGCCTCTTAGGGTCGTAGACACTTCAAGTAAGAAATGACAAAAGACTTCTTGTATAAGATCCTTTCGATCAAGACGTACCTCAATGCTCTCACTATCAACTTTCGTGCCTCCAAGGCATTATTTGGTAACCAACCGGTTTCAAGATGAGCCTTAATGGGGTCTATCCAACAACCACCTCTGTCAATAGGTGATATTAGTTTTCCATTGATGCTCGAGGTCTTCAAGACTTGGAAGTATACACTTCCGGCATAGTTCTCTATCTCAAAAGAAGCAAATTTAGACAAGGCATCGACCTTCATGTTTTTTTCTCTAGGGATGTGCTCCACATAACATTCGTCAAACTGAGTCATGATGGCTTTCACAAGCTTCAAATATTTGGCCATGGTTTCATCATTAGCCTCAAATTCTCCATTTACTTGTGAGACTACTAATCTCGAGTCTTCATAGAATTTGAGAGTATTAACTGTCAAGGCCCCAACCAAACCTAAGCCGGCTATCAGGGTTCATACTCAGCTTCATTGTTTGTTGTCGGAAAGTTCAACTTTAGTGCATACTCAATGAGAAATTCATCAGGACTTTGTAGCACTAAACCTGCTCTACTTGATTTTGTTTTTGATGCCCCATCAAAATAGAGCACCCATTATTCCTTAAATACCATATCTTCATCTTGTTTTTCAACTTCTTTGCCCTCCAAGAGTACTACTTCCTTCCCCCGCGACTTCTTGGTTGTCGATGGTACATTCAACCATGAAGTCAGCAAGTGTCTGTGCTTTAATGGTCGTTCGAGGCTTTTACTTGATGTCGAACTCTCCCAACTCAATCGTGCATTTGATCAGTCTTTCGCTGACCTTAGGACTATGCGGGATGTTTCTTAATGGTTGGTCAGTCGAGACTTCTATCTTATGCGCCTGAAAGTACGGGCGTAGTTTTATCGAGGGCATAATTAGGGATAATGTAATCTTCTCTATCACATAATAGTTTATCTCTGCTCCGTGCAGAATCTTGCTCATGTAGTAGATGGGTTTCTGAACCTTCAATTCCTCCTTAACCAAAACAGCTCCAAGGGCGGTGTTTGAGACGACCAAGTATAAGTAGAGTGTCTCTCCCAATTTTGGTTTTGCCAACAATGGTGCCTCAGCCATGTACTTCTTCAAGGACTCAAATGCTTCCTGACTTTCTGATGTCCATTAAAAATTCTTCATGTTTTTCAAAGCTTTGAAGAAAGGCAAGCACTTCTCCCCTGATTTGAAGATGAATCTTCGTAATGCTGCCACTTTCCCAGTTAGTTTTTGAACATCCTTGACAGACCGTGGTGTTTCCATGTCCAAAATCGCTTTGATTTTGTCGGGGTTAGTGTAAGATCCGGAAAAAAATTAGGTGTTTATATTTGATGAGAACTGAAATTTTATTTTCATATCAAAAATTATTAAATGTTTTATCTGTTTAAATGCGTTGAGTTATTCGGTAAATGGTCAAAGATGTGATGTTGAGATGTTATGTGAATATTTGTGGTGATTAGAAATTATTTTAAAAGGATGTCATTCTATTTCATTTTATTTTAATTATCGAAAAGAAAAATTATTCCGTACCCTAATTATTCGGGAAATTGGTATATCGTTCGTACCAATATTTCATTTGTTAAAGTGGGAAATATTCGGAAACATTCGTAATAGAGGTATTTTGGTTCGTATATCTATTATTAAACGATTCTTGTAGTTATCCATATATTCTGGATAATTATCGTCTCGTAAAACGTGTATTCTATTTATTCATATTAAAACGATCCATCGGATCAGTATCGATCCAAAAATGTCGTTTAGGGTATTATTTTCCGTTTAATATAAAAAGGCGTATCGTACATTATTTTGCGTATAATCAAGCTTATTTATCGTTAAATATCTAAAAATCTCTGAACTGTGTTCTTCGTGTTCTTGAGAATCAAACCAACTTTTGAAGGCATTATCGGAATCCGATTACGACGCTCTAGTAGTTGAATCGAATCTCTCAACATCCTCTACTTTAATCCATCATCAAAATTCGTGTGGGTATGATTTATGAGTTTTTCTTATTTTTAATTATTTAATTATTTCGAATTAATTGTTTTAATTTGGGGAAATCTTTGATTGTTGATGTTCTTGATAATTGAGGGCATGAATAGATTGTGCGTGTTGTGATGAGCCTATTGATAATTTTCTGGTGATTTTTAGAGTCCCAATTCGAGCAAATCAGAAAGTTATATAAGTCACCAGATTTTTGAAGCTTGGCCGGAATTTAAGCTCGGTTGATTGTTCCTTAATTTGGTTTTCGTATCTTGATAGATCGCATGATTTAGAGTGTATCCATGTATAATAATTAAAGATTTGAGTTCGGTTTCCGTCGATCGAAAATTCCGCCGCCGGCGGGAACTACGGTCAAATCGGAGTTGTTCTTCGTGCTTTGTAGTGAATTAAGATGTGTTGTGTATGTGGTTGACGTCCCCATGAATTCTCTATGAGAAGCCCTTTGATTTCGTGTGGTTTTGATCGGTTTCGGGCTCGCCGGAATCTGGGATTGGGTTGCCGGAACTCCGTCGTCGGCGGGTTGTTCTTGACGACCCATATCCGTTCTTGGCGACCCGTTTACACCCACCAATCCAACCCGGTTTTGATCCGTTTTTCCCCAATTCAAATTGATGAATAGTGTTTCTGGGATTTATTTTAAAAATAAATTGAAAAATTGTTTTAAAAATTCTAAAAATCATATTTTTGATTTAAAAATACATTTGATTATTTAGAAAATTTTATAAATTCATAAATATTTATTTAAAGTCGTAAATTGATTAAATTTAATTATTTTAAATATTTTTGATTAATAATTAATTAATTTAATTAATTGATTAAGTTAAATAATCAGTTAATTCTATTAAATAATTATTAATTAAATCTAATTAATTTAAATTAGATTTTATTATTTTCTTGGCTTGGTTTTATTCATACGAATTTGTTTAAGTGCTTGTGATTAATTAATTAATTTTATATTAATTGATTAAATTGTTTTTAAATCTTTATATTTGGATGAATGATCCGATTTTTAATCTAAAAATATGTTGATGTTTAATTCCTTTGAAATGAGAGTCGAATATTTTTCTAAAATTATTTCTTGGACGTTACGAGACTTATGTGATTTATTTATCGCAATTAAATGACAATGTGTGTTATGTGAATTACGTGTATTATCTGGTTAGTGAGTCATAAATACGAATAATCGTGCCGAGATTTATTTTAATATTTTGGTCGTGTCTAATATTATCACGAGGGGTAGTCGAAATAGAAATTTGTCAGTATTGTTAGAAAATGAGATTTACGAGACCGTTGACTTAGAGGTTGACTTGGATGTTGACTTTTATAGTATAGAGATTTTCGACGAACGTGATACGTGGGTTATTTATTTAGTTAATCGCAGTGTTCTAAAAGTCGGCGATTAATCGGGATTAATCGCCGATTAATCGCTAGACGGCGAGCCACCGAATTGATTAAGCGAAAATCGGTCAATTAATCGTTTTTTCAAAAAAAACGTTCAAAAATCGGTTGAATCGGTCAAAAATCGGATTAATCGGTCAAAAATCGGGCTAATTATTAAAAAATAGTAAAAAATAGTTAAAATTAAAAAAAATTTAAAAATTTAAAAGGTAGAAACTTGATTAAACAATAGAAAAACATTATTTTTGTACATATAATTATAATTTTAGATGCATAAATTGTAAATTTTCTTAATTTTTCCTCTTAAATTAATCTTTAATTGAAAAGTTAAGCCTTCAAAATTTTATTTATTACAATTATATAACATTTTTAACATATTTACATAAATATATGATAATAACATATGTTTAGTTGAAATAACGAAACAATTATATATATGAATATAAATGTATATAAAAAATATTATTAAATTTATTCCGATTAATGATCCGATTAATCATTCCGATTAATCCCTAATTACCCGATTAATCCCTGGACGGTGCCTTCACCGATTAACTCCGATTCCCGCTTTTTACAACACTGGTTAATCATGATTATTCTATCTATTGAATATGGTTATCTAGGCAACAGAGGCTATTGGACGAGACGAGTCAGATTATCGAAATATGTTAAATGAAGGAAGTCGGAGATGTCGACGCATGGATTCAAAACGGTAGGATCAGATTAGTGGTATTCACAAGAGCGTTAGATCAAATAAGGACGTAAATAGAGAATCGTGTTATGAGACAGATTAAGGAGGAAGTCATGTGATTCAGCTTTACGAAATAGCTAAGGACCGGAGGCAAGTGTTTATACCCTTGCTTATTATTTGAGTGATATTCTCTTGAATTATTATTATGCAATTGACATACTCTTCACTAAATTTTAAATGATGACTCTTTTGCATTAAAGTGCAAGTATTTTATTTAATCTCGTAAATTGACGAGTATTCTTTCATACTTTTTTTGAGGTCAGATTTATATTTCCATATTAATTGGAAAAAGTATATTTATTATGCTGAAACGATTTAAAAGATAGTTATGGGCCTTATACTAAGGCTTTCTTTCAAAAGTCTTGATTTACAAATATTAGGTTGGAATGTTGCCAACCCTAGATGAGTGTGAACTTGTGAACCCGATGAGGGTAAAAATGTTATTTTAAATTCTGAAGTTGTGGTACTTGTTCTACAAGTATTCTATTGTTCCATCTTGCACCTATGCAAGTATTATTATCATTTCTCGTTGATGCGACTATCTGATCCAGTCCTTGATTCGAACTCATAATGCCTGTTTCATATCAGACTTAATTTTATTAAGCATGTTATTGTTTATTCTTCATTATCATCCCAGTTGTTGCATCGATCTCGTCGATGTTTATTATATTGTCACTTTTCATGTGCACCTCCCATTATTGTGTCGATCTCGTCGATACTAGATTGTATTGTTATTCTTTATTGATTCTTCATAGTTGAGTTGTTTCCTGGAACGTGAGTTTTCCAGCGATTGTTGTATTAAGGTTGTCAATTGTACCGACACTTGGCGTATAGGATATAGAATTGGAATGTTTTTAAATGGACCAATAATGGTCGGACCAGATTCGTGATCGGAATTAATTAAGGCCAAGATGGCCAAGGATCCCAGTGGAGGACTTTGTTATAAGCAAGTCCGGGGTTGATGCGTGACTGATCAGCAGCTCAACCTTTGTGATTTATAAAAGTATAAAAATCCAATTCTAATATCACTTCTTATATCTGAGATTGAATTCATTCATATGTTCTGTACTGGTGAGTTATAACCTGATATTCAGGTTGATTCGTTTGCTTAGAGTTGTTGGTTTCAGAAGATGTTGCGAATGGAACTGTTATCTTTAAGAATAGTATTTTTTTATAAACTATGGTCTTGAAGACGTATGAGTTATATTTATTACATATTTTCTACGTACTATTATAGATATTTTGGTTCGGGTAACCGTGGCGACCAATATAAATTCTTTCGTGTTTTAAAACTATTCAGTTGCTAGAAGCTGAATGAGAAATTATGGCAAATTACCAAACTTGATTCAAAAGTTTTAGAGATTACAAATGTTTAAACCAAAAGCTTATTTTGGAAACTTTTCCTTTTATACTTGATAATGCACCTGCTGAGCAATTCTTTCGCTCATACTTGTTTTCTTTATATTTTTAGCCCTTCAGTAAGAAGGCATATTGGCGGGAGTTATCCGCGTAGCTGGGAAGAGAAGGAAGAAGATGTTAGTGTAAAGACGTTATGATGCAGAGTAATTAGAACGAGTGTAAGGTTATTGCGCATTTTGATATTTGTTTCAGGATATGTGGGTGCACCCAGAGTTTGATTTGATTTGGCGGTGACGATGTATATGTCGTACACCTTATCCGGTTTGTTGCATACATTACGGTACCGTATGATGTATGTATCTGTATCTGTTCTGATCTCGGTACGAAATATTATACCCCTTTCGTTGCTTTATGCATGCTTATTTTTAAAATAACTGTTTTATTATGAACTGTCAAATATGTATACCTGTTTTTATGTTTTATAAACTGTATTTCAAATTCGTACTGGGCGTTTGGCTCATGCTGTATTATTTTTCTAGCAGATACTTAGGGGGGTTTGGGACTGTGTGAAGGAGAGCTACCCTCTATTTCATTGATTATGATTATGGACTTCTGAAATTAGTTAGATTGTTTAATTATTAATTTAGAGATTTTAGTGCTCTGTATACATGTTTATGGTTTAATAAGTAGCCACTCATTTAATTATAGATGAGGTGTTACACTATTTTACATGAATAAATCTTCATACGCATACATAAACACTACTAACACACTACCATGAATTTAGGAGTAATAATTTAGGAAATTAAAATAGAAAAATAAAAAAATTAGAAAATAAAAGAACTGAAAATGATATAAAAATAAGTTATTAATTCGTCCTAAAATAATGTGTTAGTAGTGTATAAGTACGTGTGTGAAGATTTACTCCTACATTTGTTCATTTTCTTGTTTTTATGCCTGTTGACGATAACTAAATTTTGATTCGGATCTTATTGTTGGGACAATAAATGGCTAAAGTAATTAATGGATGAGACATTGGGGATCGATATCTCCCGAAATGGCTGAAGTAATTAATGACCCTAAGTTAGACCATCCACAATGCTGTGGACGTGTTTTCCTTGAATGGACCCCATTTTTATACCACCTCATCATAAACTGTCCACCGTATAAAAGCGTCCAAGCTCCTGCAATGTACCAGCCCATTTGCTTTATTTTTGTAGGACCCATTTTAGTTATTTATATTGATTCATATTTGTAGCAAGTTATGTATGCTATATTTCGTTACAATTTTAACTTAACTTAATGGTAAAAATCTAATTATCATATTTTGTGTTTATTTTTTTAAGAATTTTATTAAAATGAAAAACATATCATGTAATTAAAATGTTAATATTACCGTTTTAACTACTCATTTCAATTGTTGCTGTATCTTTATAAAGTAGCTGCAACACCTTTCACTTTTTGTAATAAAATAATATAAATATGGCAGATTTCACAGAGTTGTCCAAGGCCACCATGGTGTCCATGACCGGTTTTCTAAATTTCTATCCAATGCTAAAAGTGTGCATGTGAGGTGCCCAGTTGCTCTTTGCGTGCTCCGAGGCGCAATATGTCCATGCACTGTGGATGGTCTTAGATGCAGTTGCAGATATGCCGGAAAGTATCAAAACAATATTCAATTGTTATTCATTAAACTACGTGCTAATATAATTGCTCATAATCTACAGATAGAGCGCCATATTCCTTTTCAAATAGAGTGTTCAACAAAAGTGATGTTCATGTTGAAATTAAGGCTTGTCTATTAAAAGATTTAGCAATGCATTAGATTACTTTTGCTTCAAAAAAAATACATTAATTTTGTTAAAATAAATATCAAAATAAGTACGGTCTACAAATATTTTTATTTAAAGTTAAAAATAGTTAAACATATTTTAGTAGAAGTAGCTATATCTTCCATTTTGATATTTATAAACAAAACTCAAAATGGTTAATGTACTCTGTCATGCATCTTGATAAAAAAAATGAAAACAGAAGGACTGAGAATTTTTTTTAACAATTATTATTTCAAAGGAAGATATTTAGAAATGAAAACCATTTTTATCTAATTTCATTAATTAAACGTAATTTAAAAGGGAAACCAAAGATCAGAGAGGTGTTTTGCGATTTATATGAAGATGAAGGTGAGCACTGACCAGGATTCCAGGAAACAACCTGGGTTTTGTATTTTATTTCCTAAAAATTGTTATTTGAAAACATTATTATTGAATCAGCTGGGATATTTAAAAAATAAAAAAGAACGGGAGGGATTTATTTTTGGCAGATACTACTAAAATAAATTGAGACAAAACGATACGAATGTAAAAAATTACGTAAGTCATGGGTGAACGGTGATAAAGCAAGTCACTATGTCCAAAAATATGTATGGGAAGTAGCCAACTATTCGTTGAATGTCATGTGGCCACGTGGGTGACTCACATTTTTGATTCTAATTTAAGAGAGAATTAATACAGTTTCTTGATAACAGAATCATATTTTAAACACTGAACATAATGACGAACTTACACTGAATAATGTTGACATTTTATGTATTATTTGGTTCATAAGTGACTAACTGTGGTTATTTTTCTTTTCTCATTTGACAAACTCTATAACATGTACACTCCCTGTCACACTTCTGAAATCTCTGTCACTTTAAATAGATCTATACTCCTACTTAACTGAGACTTAATCAAATAAATGAACTTCTTCCGATGTAGAATTACTCCAAGTCAGTAGATGACTTTAAATCTTTATTTTCTTAACTGATAAAACTCTCTGAAAGACATCCAATAAAATATTTACTTATTACATTCTTATTTAAGAAGTTGAGTATAATTCTCAATATTTACAAATAGACTAAGAGCAAGTCCAACAATGTCCTAGTTGGTTACTTATAAATATTATATAATAATGTGTCCTAGTGATTTAGGGACTTGATTTCTTGCAGGAACTCCGACAACATTACTTATATTCATTCCCTATTATTATAATAATAATATATTTGAAAATAGAGAGAGAAAAAGAGTGGAAGAAAGAGAGAGAAAAGAAATGTAGAAAATGAGGGAAGTGAATTTTTTATTCACGGAAATCAAATAGTTAATGGCTAGTGGTTACTTATTAATAGGTAATGAGATGGATGTCCTAGTGATTTAGGTAACCACTGGGACATTGTTGGAGCATCATTTTTTGCTAGATTACTTATATTTGAGCTTATGACATGATATAAGTAAGCTGTTGCACTTGCTCTAATGCATATGTCTTTCATTAATTATAGACTAACGTGCACTTCACGTACTTACAGTTTGACTGTTAGACCACTTGCAATATTAATATTCAAAAACTCTCACTTGCAATACTGAATTTCTAAATTTTTAAGAAAATGTGTACTACCGTCAAATTTAGCTAACTCCATTAATTTGTTCAAGGGCATTTCAGTCTTTTCTACTATGCAACACATATATTGCACCCAATTTATCCCCAATTCACCAAAATGAACCCAAATTGCAATGAATTCATATTTCAAACCCCTATTTTTTCAACTTTTCTTGATTGCTGTCATTATTCTCTACTTATCTCATTTATTTCTGTTCATGATTAAATGATTAAATATATATATATTAATCTATATTTTTATATATACAAATTTTGGTAGTGTAACATTAGCTCAGAGTTCCTCAAAAACACTTCAGAAAACACCAACCATACGAAAGCTTTTCCTTCGTTTCAGAGTGGAAGCTGGAGTGCGCTAATGTAGTCCGCTGTTGCAAAAACTTTTAGCAGTGATGCTGGGATACAAGAAGAATGGAGTAAATGGCTTGCACAGTGTTTTCACATTAAATTCAAAACCAAAACCTAACTTAAGAATTTGAATATTGCCTCTAGCTTCCCAGATTTTCAGCACCCGAAATCCAATTTTCTTTGGATTAAATTTGATATCGGAGCCAACCAGAATTTTTAAATATACAAGTTCTAAAAATAAATCTTAAATAGTCAAACTCGGTATCATATTATAGAGGAAGAAGAGATGATCATGTTGAAATTTAAATCCATTAATTTTGTTAAGAAAATAATGAGAAATCTAAGTTTTAAAATCCAAAAACGTTCATTAATGGTGGATAGAAGTTTCGACTTTCAAGAAGAAGATGACTAGTAAAAAGACCATTTTATCCCTATTTTAGTTAACGATATTAACCTGATTTGACGGAGATACACAAAATTTAACAAAAATTAAATTATAGTATTGCAAGTGAGAGTTTTTAAATGTTAATATTGTAAATGATCTGACAACCAAAATATAAGTACACGAAGTGCACTTTACTCTTAATTATATCACAAGTTGCACAGGCATACTTATCTTTTAAATGTCTTCGACTCTGTCTCCAGAAATGAGTTATAAATAGGACCATCTTCCTATCTTAAACAAACACATCGAACTTTATTTCAGAAACAATATTACTGTCCCTTTTTCACTACTCTCAATAGCTTTCTTTCTTGTCTCGATCATAATATCGAATGGGCCAACTTCATTAGCTGCTGATAACTTCACTCAATGCCTTGTCGAACCTCATTATAGAGACCTTACTACAACCGAAATTGTTTACTATCCGACCAACAGTTCGTATACTTCTATCTTTCAATCTTCGATTCAAAACCTCAGATTTTTCTCACCCTCCACCCCTGGACCTCTTGCCATTGTCACTCCGGTCGATGAGCCACAAATACAAGTAGCCCTCGGCTGTGCCAGAGACTTTGCAGTTCAAGTCAGGATACGTGGAAATGGTCATGATATGGAAGGCCTATCATATAGATCTCCGGTCCCATTCCTTTTGATTGATCTCAGAAATTTTTGTGGCATTACTATTGATGTTGCCAATAGGACAGCTTGGGTAGAGGCTGGGGTAACAGTGTCAGAATTGTACTACAGAATCGCGGAGAAAAGTAGTGCCCTAGGCTTTCCTGGTAGTACTTGGCCTAGTGTTGGAATTGGTGGATTCCTAAGTGGCGGAGGATATGGCACTTTAATGCGTAAATATGGTCTTGGAGCTGACAATGTCATTGACATCCGCTTCATGGATACAACCGGAAACATTTATAATGATAAACAGTCAATCGGTGCTGATGTTTTTTGGGCTGTTAGAGGAGGAATCGCTTCAAACTATGGCATTGTTTTAGCTTGGCAAATAAAGTTAGTTCATGTCCCTGCTACTGTCACTGTTTTTAATGTCAGAAGGACATTAGAACAAAATGCAACGAATCTCGTTCATAAATATCAAACTTTTGCCCCAAACACTAACCGGAATCTTTTTATTAGAGCCCGGATCACTCCCGAAAATTTAAATACTGAAAGGCATATGTCTAGGCCTATTTGTAAACACCGAGGATTCTACTCAACTTTAATTAAGATGTAATAAGTAAATAATAAAAATCAAATGTCACAGGAATCTCAGAAGGTTATATCTGTCAAAGAATGGAGATTAAAGTCATCTACAGACTTGAAGTGATTCTACATTGAAAGAAACTCAATTTATTGATCAAGCCTCAATGAAGTATTCAAGCTCAGTGGATTTATTAAAGTGACAGAGATTTCAAGTGATGACAGAAAAAGATACTGGTTACAGAGTTCTTGAATGAGAAGGAAGTGAATCACTGCTTAAAGTCATACAGATAAAGAACAGACATTGTCGTTAGTCACTCATGAACCAGACCGTGCATTGAGTGTCAACGTACTATTGTGTTTGTTATTTATCTAAGTTTTAAGTGATTCTGGAATTGTTTGAGAAGTCAACTAATTCTATTTATTCTCTTATAAATAATTAATATTATTAAGTATATTATTTATTAAATTAATTCTACAAAGAATTAATTTAATACATAATTTATTTAGTTGATTATTTAAATTAGAATAAAAATGAACTAGGAAGACTTAGGTTTGAACTAGGAAGACTTAGTTTATTTAACTAGGAAGACTCACAAGTGAGTCTTCCCGATTGTCTTCCTAGAGCAAATCTCAGTCTTCCCGAATGTCTTCTATATACAAAGCTTGTCTTCCCGATTGTCTTCCAAGGCAAAAAGGATAGTTTTCCAGCAAGTCTTCTTAATACATTCTGCTAAGTGGATTGGCGCGTGGAAAGATATACAAGTGATTTGTATAAAAGAAAAAGGCAGTTGACATTCATTCAAATTCATTCCAACAGAAGTAAAGACACAGCAGCTTATTATCAAATACCTCTGTCTTCATAACTTCAACTGCAAAGCTCTAAATTTCTGCAGGAGTATTAATTCTTGATTGTTCTTAACATTTAATCCATAAGAATTGTATCTCTTGTACTGCTTTGACTTTCTAGCGGATCATAATCCCTAGATTTTATATCGAACTACTTTTTAGTATTCGATCCTTTTTATTACAAAAATAGATAAATTCATGTCGAATTTATTCTAGATTTGTTTTATTAAGTTCTTTGTAATCAGTGATCAAAATTGTAACACCCCTCAAGTTTAATAGAGTTTCTATTTAACTTGAATATTGTTTCAGTTTTCATTCCGCATTAATTTGTTCTAAATTATTAAATATTAAAAGGACAAATTTCGATAAAACGGTATAGTTTGTATTCAACCCCCCTTCTACAAACTTATCAGGACCTAACAATTGGGATCAGAGCCTTTTGATTGATATACAAATCAAAGATCCAATTGTTTTGAGATTTTTCTTAAACTCTGATTTTTTATTATTCCTAAAAATCTCAAAAGATGTCTACTACACAGAAAGTGGGTACAGTCAAAATCCCAATGTTCAGCAAGGAGCATTATCCAATGTGGAAGAAGAAAATGCTCCTATTTCTTAAGGTTGCAAATCCTAAATACATTGATGTGCTGAATAATGGTCCCAAACTCCCTATGATTATTGAGGGAGAGTTAATAGAGAATAATGTTGTTACTAGGGCTGCTAGAATGTACCCTAAAGATCCCAAGGAGTACACTCCTGATGAGAAAGAGGATGTTACCTTGGATTCCTGTCTTCAGTTGATCCTTATTGATTGTCTTGATCCTATCATGCATAATCATGTCCTAAATTGTGATACTGCCAAACACATTTGGGGAACCATAGAGATAATCAATGAGGGGACATAGGAAGTTAGGGAGAATATGCTGGAAATTCTCACCTCACAATATGAGCATTTCAGATCAAACCCTGGTGAAGGTATCTCTCAGGTTTTTGAGAGATACAACAAATTAATCAATGATCTGAATCTCAATGGAAAGCACTACACCAACAAGGAGATTAACAAGAAGTTCCTTCTTACACTTCCACCTCATTTGGAGCACAAAATATCTGCCATTAGAGAAGCAAGAGATATGAATGAGATTGCTTTGGAGAGATTGTATGGTGTTCTGAAGACCTATGAGCTGGAACAGATTCAACAAAGGGAACTGTATGGAACTGGGAAGATTGTTAGTACTTCTACTGCACTGGCTGCTGAAGTCCCACAGAAACTGGAAGTGAAGTATGTTCAACCTTCTAGTTCTAACATGAATGTTATTGATGTTGAATATGGATTAACATCCATTGATCAATCTGGTGGTGACTTCTATTCTTTAGAAGAACTTGATCAGCTGGAGGATGGTGATTTGGCTTTGATAGTCAGGAAGTTTGGGAAGTTTAGATTCAAGAGGAATCCCAATCTTAAGTTCAGACCCAGGTTTCAGAGAGGTGGTTCTTCATCTTCAAGTGGCACAAGGGGTGGCTACAAAACTGGAACTGTGGAAAGGAGCACAATTAGATGCTACAATTGCAATGAGTTGGGTCACTTTGCTACTGAATGTAGAAAGCCAAAGCAAGTGACTAGAAACACATTTGATTCTAGCAAGAAGAACAAGATTGGGAAAGCCTATGTTGCAGAGGGAAAGAGTTGGTATGACACTGACAGTGATGAAGAAGCAGGTGAGATTGGGAACCTTGCTTTAGTGGCTAAAGAGGCAAGCACTTCATCTGGATACATGTCAGAGGTAAAGTTTACTGATACTGAAATGATTCGTCATCTTGGTGGCACTTTAGATTGTGCACGCACTGCAAATGATAGAATAATTCTTTTAAACACAAATCTTGAAAATGAGATAAAAGAATTAAAATTAGTGCATATTAATCAAGATGAACTCACTAATAATGTAGCAGTTCTTGAGAATAGGGTTAAATTATATCAACAACTGGAAACCATTCTCAAAGATCAGATTAGTGAGCTTAATACCAAAGCTAATGCCTATTACAACTCTTGTAAGACGGCTAAAGAGATTATGAATAAACAAGCTATGGGTAATCATGTCAGTATAGGTTATGATTATAATGAGGCTATTGGACTGCTTGGAATTAATTCCCCTTGTAGATTCAAATATGAAGGAAAGGTTGTTCCATATGTTCTTAAGGGTATTGAAACACCCTTCTGTAAGGAGTCCGAGGCAGATCCTCTGAATGAATACTCTATAATCATTGCTGAGGAGATTCGTGAAGAAGATACTGCTTTGGAAGTTGAACAGTCCAAAAAGTGTATATCTGATATTCCAGTCAAAGTTGCTACAAATAAAAAGACTAAATCAGATATCCATAAGTTGGATCAAAACAACTGTAGAACTAACATGCCTGCTGTTAATTCTTCTCATAAAGCATGTGGTGTGATTAATTGCATGTCTTGTGCTTTCAATGTTATGTATGTTTATTTTAATAGTAAGCATGTATCTAGTGATAAGACTGCTCCACGTCAACATGTTAATAATAAGAAGCATGTTAAAACAAAGACTACTAGTCCTCCTCAGACTAGAGTGGATTCATTTATCCCTAAGCCTACTCAGAAATGTGTTAAGGCTGGCTATAAATGGAAACGCTCTTATGTGAAAGAGGTTGAAGTAGTTATAGTTAAAAATGTTGTTTTGCCTGACAAAGGCCAATTCTTTAAGTATGCCGGACCCAATCAAGTGTGGGTTCCGAGGAAGGACTAATCAATCTGGTATTGCAGGGAGTTAAACAGGTAAACCGTGTTATGTGGATTCTTGACAGTGGATGTTCAAGGCATATGACCGGAGATAGAGCCCTGCTATCAGATTTGGTTGAGAAAGCTGGCCCAGTAGTTACCTTTGGAGATAACAGCAAGGGTATTACGAAAGGATATGGTTGTTTGAAGTATGGAAATGTTATCATTGAAGATGTATCATTTGTGGAAGGTCTGAAATTCAATCTTCTCAGCATCAGTCATTTCTGTGACAGAGGATATGCTGTTTCCTTTGAAAGTGAGAAGTGTCAGATCCTTCACAAGAAGAATGGAAAGTCTGCTCTTCAAGGAGTAAGGAAAGGTGACTTGTTCATAGCTGATCTGAACTCGGGATTTAAAGATGAAGTTAATTGTTTTTATGCTAGAGCTTCATCAGATGATAGTTGGCTATGGCACAAGAAGATGTCTCACCTCAACTTCAAAACCATGAACTCTTTAGTCAAGAGGGAATTGGTTAGAGGTTTGCCTCAGATGGAATTTACACAAGAAGGACTGTGTGAGGCATGTCAGAAAGGAAAGTCAAAGAAAGCTTCTCACAAGGGCACTGACACATCATCAATAACTGAACCACTTCAGCTACTGCATATGGATTTGTTTGGTCCAGTTAATGTGATGTCCATGTCAAAGAAACAATATGCACTTGTGATTGTTGATGACTTTTCAAAATATACATGGGTTTTATTCCTACATTCCAAGGATGAGACCCCATACATGGTGATTGGCCATATAAAGTTGATTCAGCTGGAGTATAGATTCCCTGTTAGAGCCATAAGGTCAGATAATGGTACTGAATTCAAGAATGCAGTCCTAAATGACTTTTGTGCTGATAAAGGAATAACAAGACAGTATTCTGCCCCTAGAACTCCTCAACAAAATGGGGTAGTAGAAAGAAAGAATCGTACATTGATTGAAGCTGCAAGGACTATGTTAAGTGAGTCTAAACTTCCAATGTACTTTTGGGCTGAAGCAGCTAATACAGCTTGTTATACTCAGAATCGAACTTTAATCAACAAAGACCTAATGAAGACTCCGTATGAAATCATGAACAACAAGAAACCATCTGTCAAGTACTTTCATGTATTTGGAGCAAAATGCTTTGTGCTTGTAGATGAAAATGTTAAACGTGGCAAGTTTGAGGCCAAGGCACAAGAAGCTATCTTTGTTGGTTATTCCAGAAGATCTTACAGGGTCTACTTGGTTGGCAGTCACATAGTAAAGGAAAGTGTCAATGTTACTTTTGATGACACTAAGTTCCCTAATATCCAAAAAGAAGATTCATCTGAAGAGCTGAAGTTTGATAACTTGCCAGACTCAGAATCAGATGATGGAGCCCCACCTGAAGTTATTGCTGGCAATGATAATAACAATGATGATAATAATCCTGGTGATGGTGGTGGAAACATTGGTAACAATGGAGATACCACTAACACTGGAGAAGAATCATCAAGGCAAACAAGCAACAACTCAGGGGGAGGAAATGAAGGATCAACTAGTCACTCACAACATCAAAATGAATTTCAAGGCGAATCATCAAGATCAAATCTTCCAAGACAGACTGTATGGAATAGAGCTCATCCTTTTGAACTGATCATTGGTGATCCAGATGTTGGAGTTAAAACTAGAAGTGCAACTCAGAATGAATGTCATTTTTCAGCATTTCTATCTAAGATGGAGCCAAAGAAAACTGAGGAAGCACTGACTGATCCAGATTGGGTGATTGCTATGCAAGATGAACTCAATCAGTTTGAACAACAGCAAGTCTGGAAGCTGGTACCCAGGCCAAAGAACAAGAAAGTATTTGGCACAAGATGGGTATACAGGAACAAGCTAGATGAGGATGGCATTGTTACAAGGAACAAGGCAAGACTGGTTGCACAAGGGTATTCACAAGCTGAAGGCATTGATTATGATGAAACCTATGCACCAGTGGCTAGACTTGAGGCCATCAGGATGTTCTTAGCATTTGCTGCTTATTCCAAGTTTAAAGTCTATCAAATGGATGTTAAGAGTGCAGTCCTGAATGGTGAGCTTGATGAAGAAGTGTATGTGGAACAGCCCCCTGGCTTTGAAAATCAGGAGCTGCTGGACTTTGTGTACTTTCTCTTCAAGGCTATCTATGGTCTCAAACAAGCCCCAAGAAAATGGTATGACACTCTCTCTGGTTTTCTTTTAGAAAATGGTTTTGTTAGAGGTATCATAGACAAAACTCTTTTTTCAAAGAAATACAAAAGTGATATGATATTAGTCCAAGTCTATGTGGATGACATCATATTTG
This sequence comes from Heracleum sosnowskyi, assembly GCA_030848705.1. Taxonomy (NCBI): domain Eukaryota; kingdom Viridiplantae; phylum Streptophyta; class Magnoliopsida; order Apiales; family Apiaceae; genus Heracleum; species Heracleum sosnowskyi. The sequence goes on from CM061241.1 coordinate 95,271,119, forward strand.
GGTCTACTAATGATGATCTCTGTAAGAGATTTTCTAAGCTAATGCAGAGTAAGTTTGAAATGAGTATGATGGGTGAGCTGAAGTTCTTTCTTGGATTGCAAGTAAGTCAAAGGACAAATGGTATATTTATTTGTCAATCCAAGTATCTCAAAGAACTCCTCAAGAAGTATCATATGGAGGATTCAGCATCAACAAGGACTCCATCTTCAACAGCCATCAAACTTGGAGCTTCTGACAAATCTATCAAGGTAGATGTTACAAGCTACAGAGGTATGATTGGCTCCTTACTCTATCTTACTGCAAGTAGACCAGATATTATGTATGCTACATGCTTGTGTGCAAGGTTCCAAGCAGACCCTAGAGATGTACATCTCGTTGCTGTGAAAAGAATCTTGAGATATCTTAAGGGTACACCTAATCTAGATATCTGGTACCCTAAAGATTCTGATTTTAATCTTATTGGATATACAGATTCTGACTATGCAGGTAGTGTTGTGGATAGAAAGAGTACCTCTGGGAGTTGTCAATTCCTAGGAGGTAGGTTGATTTCCTAGTATAGCAAGAAACAACAAACAGTTTCCAATTCAACAGCAGAAGCTGAATATATTGCTGCTGGAAGCTGTTGTGCTCAGATCTTATGGATATGGAATCAATTAAAGGAATATGGCTTTGCATTAGACAAAATTCCCATTTTTTGTGATAACACAAGTGCCATATCAATCTCCAACAACCCTGTGCAGCACTCGAGAACGAAGCACATTGATATCAGGTATCATTTTATCAGAGAGCATGTCATGAATGGAACTGCAGATATATTCACTAAATCTGTTGACGAATCCACATTTATCAAGTTAGTTGGTAAATTGGGTATGTTAAACAGTCTTAGTGATTAACAATATCTCTGTCTTGTTTGTTATTTCAAAAAGTCATTTTCTCTTGTCATTTAACTGATATTTACTGCCAATTCTCATTTAATAATTGCATGCTTGTTGATTTAAATGGTTCTGAATATCTTATTTTCTTTAAAAATATTTTTCTCATATTTTTTAAGTGGAGAAATGTATTTTTATTGAAAATATATTTATTTAGAATTATTTAGATATTTTTCAGTTTGTAAATTTTGTTGTTTAAATATTTCTGCAAGTTTATATTATTTTTATGCATTTCTATAATATTCTGCATAGTTTTCTAGGATTTATGGAATTTTCTGTGAATTTTTCTAGGTTTTTAAATATTTTTCATGCATTTTTATATTAATTCTGCACTATTCTGTAAATATTCAATTTAATTCTAAGTTTATTCTAAGTCTTCCCAGTTTAATACTAGGAAGACTACCGGGTAAACTAAGATTTTTCTATTTTGTTTTTTGTTTTTTGTTTTTTCCTTTTAATTTTAAGTCTTTTCCTAAGTCTTCCCAGTTTTTGAACTAGGAAGACTATCGGGAAGACTTAGAATTAATAGATTTATTTTCAGATTTTTTTTTATTTATTTTCAGAAGACTTTCTAAGTTGTATTAGGAAGACTACCGGGAAGACTATCCTAAGTCTTCCCGATTGTCTTCCTAGTACAATTTTAAAAAAAACTGTCAGTCTTCTAGTCTTTTCAGTTTAATTATTCTTAAATTATATATATAGATACACACGTACATACACTGCACATTTTATTGCCTTATCAGTTTATTTCAGTTTTCCAAACCCCTTCGAATTCAATCTTTTTGCAGAAAAACTTTGATCTTAAACCTTTGTTGCTCAAGTCATTACTTAGCAATCTTGTTCTGTTCTTTCAAAATCAAACAATTCAAGTCGAATTGCTGTTGAAATTTTCAATTTTTTCAAGTATTTTCGATTTGTGGTCTTTTGATTTGCTAAGTAAATTGTGTGTGTTTGTTGATCAAAGTAAGTTTCTGTTGTTTTGAACTGAGTTGTGTGTTTGGAGATTCATTAACTGTGTGTGTGTGTGTGTGTTTGAGATTCAATTGCCCATTCATTTCTCTTTTTCAAAGTGTTAAGTTCGAATATTTAGGATTTTAAGTTAAAATTTGGTTAATTTTGATAAAAGTTGAATTTTCTGGATTTTAAGTAATTTTTATTAATTCTAAAAATCCCTAAAATTTTAATTTTATTTTAAGTTAATTAAATTTTGTGTTTTATAAAAATGGATCCTAATTTTGAACTTGTTTTAAATAATTATGTTGGGTATTTTGATCCGTCTAGGTGTAAGGTGGAACGTTTTAGACCGTGGATTCAATTTTTAAATAGCGAGACTTGTGTCAGTCATGCTATTTGTGCCAATGCACTTCTGAAAATTGATCCATTAAGGATGTTGTGTTCAAGTGCTGTTATTGCTGAAAATTCAAAATCTTTTTCTTTCAATATTTTAAACCAGCAATACACAGTCACTTTTGATTTATTTTGTGATGTTTTACATTTTCCAAAGGACAGGTTTGATCCCTTACCCACTGATGATGAGTTATCACAGTTCTTTGTGAATATTCATTATCAGGGTCCCTTACAGATGGTTAAATTGTCCAAAAGCTTTGTTGTAAGGGAATGTGATCTGTTCTTTGATACTATAGCTAGGGTATTTGGTAACTGCACAAAAACAAACTTTCATTGCATTACCAGTCTTAATCAGTATATTGCCTATGCTATAGTATTTGGTCGTAGATTGAACTTTGCTGAGATTCTGTGGAACCTATTGCTCAACAGGCTTGCTCACTCTAGGAGAGATTCTGATAATGGTGAGAAAGTAAAGTGTTGGTACCCTCGCTTTCTAACTCTTATCATTAATCATCTTCTCACTGCTGAGCAGGTAGAACTGTTTCGAGAAGCTAGATTTGAAACCTCTCCAACCACAGACACCAAATTCTACACCAGACTTGATGTCTCATCCAAATTCCAGAATATCCCTGTTCTTGTTTCACCACTGATGAGTCACTTCATTAATCTACCTATCTTTGGTGAACAAGTTCCTCAACCACATCCAGTTCCACTGCAGGTAGTTATTCCTATCTCTGGTTCTTCTTCTGGTACTTCAATTGAAACCCAAGTGGTTGTTAGGGCTGCCCTAGAGATTGTAGAACCACAGTCTCTGACCCAGGTCATAGAGCCATACAGAGAGTCAAACACTTCTGATACACAACCTGAGCCTAATATTCAAACCAGTTCAAGAAGAGTTAGTGATATAGCTGAAATGAGTGTTCCCACAGCTCTGTCTCCACCCTTAAAGAAAAGAAGAACCTATAGGGAGACAACTGTAAGCCCATCTGTATCCTCTCAAAAGGATATGGACATAGATATGGCCACTGAACAGTCTCTGGAGACATCCTCTCAACAGGGTGGATCTATTGAAATTCGCCATCGGGCCATGGCATCTTGTACTGAGTCAAGCACTCTCCCTTTACTCACAATGGGAGAAGATATCCATCTAGATTATACTCAGGACACTATGCAAGGAGAGCACTTTACTTTTGACTTTGAAACAGTGCCTACCATAGTTACGGTAGAAGTGCCTTCACAGGCATCTGAGGGAAAATCTGATTCTTCGCCAACTCAAATAGAATCATTTTCTCCCCTCCCAGAGGGAACATCTCTGGCTCCCCTAAGGGATTTTTCACTCGTAGTTTTTACTGGAGAAAGTGAAAGGCAACCTGATGAGTCTGTCCCTGAAGAAATTCAGTATACAATGTCAAATATTTTGACAGACTCACTCAGGGATCGGGAATTGCGAACTCCCATTGCACCACCACTGACCTCTCTTGAAGGGGCTAGGGTGATTTTTCATGCAGGTACATCTTCTGAAAATCTTGAAAGACAGTTAGTGGTGAGAGATATGAATCAAACACCGAGTGAAACACAAGCACATGAGTTGAGTGAAACACCACTGAGAGAAATTGAAGTGAGTGCACACACTGACACAAACACTGCTTTGTTATTGAACCAGCTATCTGATCTACAAAGGAAGTTACAAGAAACCCAGGCTGAGAACAATCTTCTGAAAGCACAAGTGGTTGCACAATCTACCACCTATGTATCAAATCAGCTGGGTACTGTGAAAGATGACCTGGAAGGATTGAAGAATAATCTACTCCCGAGGCTGAATTCAATCCAACAATCTCATGTACTGGTGGCTTCAGACATCTCTGATCTTACAACGTCAAATGCTCATATATCGGAGAGTGTCAAGGAGATTGCTTCTATTTCTACCAAGGTGGACTTTATTCTGCAAACATCTGATGAAAACCAGAGGTTTAATGAAGGAAGGATGTCTAGGATTGAAGGCGGAATGGAGCATCTTAATGAAGGGATGAAGCACCTATACAATATGATCAAGAATTCACATCAACCTACTGAAGAGCAAAGAACATTCTTTGAGGGAGATGATGATGAGGATGATGATGCTAATGAAGGAGGAGATAGAAGAGAAATAGGAGAGATAAGGAGAAAATCTGAGGTGAATCCTAGGGCTTCCACAGCTCAAACTGTAGAGGATTCCTCAACTAAGGGGGAGAAGGAGAAGAAAGGAGAAGATAGAGAAGCTGGAGGAGCTTCTGGAAAGGACAAAGGGAAAGGTAAACAATCACTGGAGGATACTGTCTTTGATGATGCCTACTACTACCACGGTGAACAGGATGACTTCCACTTTGACACATCTGGTGATCTGGAGAAGACCATACCTGAAGAAGCTTTTGGTGAGGAGGAGGTTGAGGAGGCAGCCAATTTTGATGATTGGGAAGATGAAGCTGAATTATATACACCTGACCCTTTGTTTCAAAAGGAGTTGAAGAAACAGCAAGCAGAGCTAAGGAGAAAGGAGGATGAGAATGCCAAGGTCTCCGACATCATATCTCAGAAACTAAAAATTCAAAAGGCTGAACATGAAGACAAACATGTCAAAGAAAGGAGATTGGATGTGAGGATGAAGCAAGGAAGCAAGTGGGATAAAGCAAGGGAGATGTTTGATATCCCTCAGAGAGGCACAAACAATGATGCTACTTTTCTGAAGCTGCTTGAGAAGATCAGAACTGTTAATCCAGACAATTCATTATACATGAAGGCTTTGAAGGAAGATATCCTAAGGATTACGTCTGCATTTGATCAAGTGAGGCAAGAACTGTTCATATATGTCTCAAGTGCTCTTGAAGGGTCATTCACCATTTCTCTTGACCTCCTACAAAGAAGATCTCTCTCTGAATTGTGGATTCTTATGAGTAAGGTAAAGAGATCTTCTTGTTTGAATGAGCTTCTGTATGACCGGCTGAGAGATTCTGCTATGAAGGCCAGCCCTCAAGTTGTACATTTTCCTTATGAAGTCAAAATCTACAGAGGTACAACTTTAGAGACTGTGAGGCTGGATCCTGATTCCATGAAGCTACAGACTGCTATGTAACTGGTGAAGTTGGAGAATCTTCTTAGAACTTCTGGGTTTGCTTCTGTAGAGAAGTCTGAAGTTGCTGATATGATTTCAGACTAATGCACGGAGAAAATTCCAAGGTATGCTCAGATGAAGAATAGATTGAAGAAGATCACCACTCAACCAGTAATGCCAAGTGGTGTGGTTTCTGAAAGTGATCGTGTCCTTGACAAAGATCTTCTAGTCACCTTGGCAGAAGTTGAAGAAGGTGAAATTAGAGACTAAAGGCATGATGTAGTTAGCTCAATTTGTAAATGTTATATGTTTAGAGCTAGGTAAATCAAGATAGGGAAATGTGTTCATATGTTCAGTCTAGAGGAACATCTATCTTGTATTTATCTTTATTGTTTGAATCTGAAAATTGTTATATTTAATCCAGAACTTTTTATTATTTGCTTGGCTCTTAAAAGTCTTATTTTTTCTTGTTTTAGTTGAGTTATCCTCTAGAGGTATTTGGTTGTTATTGTCTAACAAACAAATAGGGGGAGATTGAAAGGCATATGTCTAGGCCTATTTGTAAACACCGAGGATTCTACTCAACTTTAATTAAGATGTAATAAGTAAATAATAAAAATCAAATGTCACAGGAATCTCAGAAGGTTATATCTGTCAAAGAATGGAGATTAAAGTCATCTACAGACTTGAAGTGATTCTACATTGAAAGAAGCTCAATTTATTGATCAAGCCTCAATGAAGTATTCAAGCTCAGTGGATTTATTAAAGTGACAGAGATTTCAAGTGATGACGGAAAAAGATACTGGTTACAGAGTTCTTGAATGAGAAGGAAGTGAATCACTGCTTAAAGTCATACAGATAAAGAACAGACATTGTCGTTAGTCACTCATGAACCAGACCGTGCATTGAGTGTCAACGTACTATTGTGTTTGTTATTTATCTAAGTTTTAAGTGATTCTGGAATTGTTTGAGAAGTCAACTAATTCTATTTATTCTCTTATAAATAATTAATATTATTAAGTATATTATTTATTAAATTAATTCTACAAAGAATTAATTTAATACATAATTTATTTAGTTGATTATTTAAATTAGAATAAAAATGAACTAGGAAGACTTAGGTTTGAACTAGGAAGACTTAGTTTATTTAACTAGGAAGACTCACAAGTGAGTCTTCCCGATTGTCTTCCTAGAGCAAATCTCAGTCTTCCCGAATGTCTTCTATATACAAAGCTTGTCTTCCCGATTGTCTTCCAAGGCAAAAAGGATAGTTTTCCAGCAAGTCTTCTTAATACATTCTGCTAAGTGGATTGGCGCGTGGAAAGATATACAAGTGATTTGTATAAAAGAAAAAGGCAGTTGACATTCATTCAAATTCATTCCAATAGAAGTAAAGACACAGCAGCTTACTATTAAATACCTCTGTCTTCATAACTTCAACTGCAAAGCTCTAAATTTTTGCAGGAGTATTAATTCTTGATTGTTCTTAACATTTAATCCATAAGAATTGTATCTCTTGTACTGCTTTGACTTTCTAGCGGATCATAATCCCTAGATTTTATATCGAACTACTTTTTAATATTCGATCCTTTTTATTACAAAAATAGATAAATTCATGTCGAATTTATTCTAGATTTGTTTTATTAAGTTCTTTGTAATCAGTGATCAAAATTGTAACACCCCTCAAGTTTAATAGAGTTTCTATTTAACTTGAATATTGTTTCAGTTTTTATTCCGCATTAATTTGTTCTAAATTATTAAATCTTAAAAGGACAAATTTCGATAAAACGATATAGTTTGTATTCAACCCCCCTTCTACAAACTTATCGGGACCTAACAAATACAGATGGTTGCCAGAAAACTGTGGCAGTGTATTTCCAAGCCTTGTACCTTGGACGAGCAAGTGGAGTATTTAAAATCATGCAAAAAAAATTCCCGGAGTTAGGTTTGGTTAAACAAGACTTGTTAGAAATGAGTTGGGCAAAATCTGCAATGTGGTTTGCAGGGGACGTTGGTTTTCCCAAAGGCGATTCACTGGAACAATTGTTGAACAGAGATTTGGCGCCTGATGGCATACAAGAAATCCATCACTTCCCCTACGGCTTAACAGAATGATCCGTAGCCAAGTTGTGGGTCCCACAGCCCCGCATGGACTTCTCAATAAACACGTGTCAAACCCTCAGGTTACATACTCATCTCTTTGTCGACTCATCCGGGCTACTAATGCTAGCATCAGTGAGGTGTCAAACAACCCGGAAAAGAGGGGAAGATGAGACAACTTCAGGAGGATATAAAGGACCATGTACATAGGCTCTGATGGCCACCAAAAACTATACTCTAAATCCCTACGGCTTGGTTCTCAAGGCTTACGGATTGCGGCAGACTTCCCGTAAGCCGTAGCTGGTTACACAACTCCCAAAACACGTGTAAAGGAAGACCACCTGTCACCCCTATCTCATGACCCAGCCTAGCTATTTCTGCACATCACATGTTGTTAGGCTCAAGACATGTCTGAATACCACTATTAACAAGCCTACACTATGTGACTATGTCACACTACATGACCTAGTGATTTCTATCACTGGGATAGAGTATAGGTCTCTAAATGTACTTGTCTTGTTCTCATGAACAATAGCTTTATCATGTATGCTCAGATTTATAATGAGCTTAGTAAAGTTTCTTGCATCTAGATTGTATATAGGCCATTGAATAATTATCCTGGTAGAAGTTCAGAAGTGTTCATGCAGTAGGATAGAGTTGAATAAGGCTATGAAGAAATAAGTTGCAGGAATTTGTCTAAGGCATTATATAGCAAAGTCAAAAGAAAGCTATGTCGTGAAGTCACCAATATCCATGTCGTGAAGTACTATATCGCATAGTCCATTTTGTACTATGTCGAGAAGTCCTCAAGACACATGTCGTGAAGTGTTGAAGTCAGCAAAGTCAAAAGAGCCTAGATCGTGAAGTCCTCAGAAGCCTTATGTCGCATAGTCATCAAATGACCTATGTCGCATAGTCATCAAATGACCTATGTCGCATAGTCATCAAATGACCTATGTCGCAAAGTCTTCAAAGGCTATATCGCGTAGTCCTCACAAGGAAGATCGCGAAGTCAGGGATAAAGTGGAGTTCACGATATCAACACTTAGCCGTTTATAACAAGACAAATCAAGGTACAGAACCAAGAATCAAAGGAGACAAATACTGAAGCATTTGTTCTGGCAAGGTGGTCCAAAGAACAGATGGCAAATCTACAGCTAAACTTGGAGAGAAAGATAAGAGACAAGCAGCTACAGAAACGGGAAAGACTCCGAAAAGCAGGTGGTCCTTCCTGACACAGTGAACTTCTTATGGCAGGACAAGTTGGACTTTCAGAAGGGGTAGCTGTGTAATATTGTGTGTGCCTAGTTTGTATAGGTGAATATATATATCGTGCACACACAACTGTAAGCTGTAAGAGAGATACACATAGTTATTTGCTAAGCTCTTTTCTCTGTAAGCAAGCAAGTTCAAACTGTTCTTGTTTAGAAGCCAGAAATTCGATTGTGAATTTCCTGGAAAGCTGTAGTATTTAATTTGCTTATACAAAGTAGATTAAAGTGATTGTGTGTGTTATTTACTTTCTGCATATTACATATCATAATCATATACAGTCTGTTACTTAGTTTTCAAGAATCGAAAAATATATCAAACTATCCATTCACCCCCCCTCTGTCTAGTTTCTAGTAGTATTCATTTCTAACAAGTGGTATCAGAGCGTAGGCTGTTAACGTACAAACAGGAAAAGATCAAGAATGAGTTCACAGAAACTAAGCAGTATCAAGATTCCTCCCTTTAACAAGGAGCACTACAGTTTATGGAAGAAGAAGATGTTGCTTTTCATCAAAGCTTCTAACCCCATGTATTTAGATATTCTAAAGCATGGTCCCTTCATTCCAATGATCGAGATTAGTGAAACAACCATTGGCACTGAGATTGTACCAGCAAAACATGTGCCCAAAGATCCCTTAAAATACACTGATCCTGAAAAGGAAAAAGTAGCATTGGATGGACATCTTCAACTTATCATTTGTGAATCTATGGACTTCAACATGTATGGCACTGTTGCTCATTGTACTAGTGCCAAGAAGATGTGGGATCTTATAGAAGTGCTCTGTGAAGGAACTACTGAAGTAAGAAAGAACAAGAAGCAGATTCTTGTTTCACAATATGAAGCCTTCATGGCTCAGCCAAAAGAGGGAATCACAGAAGTGTTTGAGAGATTCAACAAGCTGATAAACGAGCTCAAACTCTATGACAAACACTATGAAACAGAAGAGCTCAATATGAAGTTTCTACTAACTCTGCCAGATCACTTGGAACCAAGAATCTCTTCCCTTAAAGAAAGAGATCTGACAAAGATTGGTTTTGATGTGTTGTATGGTGTTTTAAAGACATATGAGTTAGAGCTGTTTCAAAAGAGATCTATTCAAGCAAAGCAAGGATTAGTGGCTAATACCTCCTGTGCACTTATTGCTGACAACCTAAGTCAAAGAATGGACTCTCTTAAAATCAGTCAGGTCAAGATTGAGGAACTGGAAGTTGAAGACACTGGTGATGAAACTCAGGTTGTGTATGATTTACCTGAAGAGGATGAGTTCTACAGTATAGATGAGCTGGACAAAATGGAAAACAAATCTTTTGCTTATATGGCTAGGAGGTATCCTAACATAAGGTTTAAAAGAAAGCAGCCATTTAGGTCCAAGTTCAATAATGGAAACACTGGTGGATCTAGTGGCTCAAACACCTTCAATAAAGGAAAAGGGATTGCTGGTGCTGCTAAAGGTGGATACAAGACAGGAAGTGTGGATAGGACCAAAATAAGGTGCTATAACTGCAATGAACTTGGGCATTTTGCCACTGAGTGTAAAAAGCCTAAACAAGTCAAGAAGGACAAAGCATACTTAGAGCTTGAAGCTAAGTATGAGGCTCTACTCAAGAAACAACAGGGCAAAGCTTTTATTGCTGAGGGAAAATGCTGGGATGACTCTGATGAAGAAGAAGAACAAGAGTACTCAAACTATGCCTTGATGGCATTTTCTGATGAAGGTGATTCAAGTCAGGTACCTATTCTTACTTCTCTTGATATGACTCCCCTTCAATATAAGCAAATTGTTGAAGATATGAGCACTGAGATGTTTAATATTCATACTAGCATGTTAGTAGCTAATGAAGAAATTGACAGACTAACTGCTAAGAATGTTGAGCTTACAGAAAAGAATGAGCAACTTGAGTTAATGGTTGTGAACCTGGATGGTTTGAAAAAGGAGGTTGAGTATCTTAAAAACAAAGTGATTTGTGCTGAGCAGATAGAGAAAGCCCTTAGAGAACAAATTGCTGAAACTGAACTGAAACTAAGAAGCTTCAAAAACTCCTCTGAACTTATTCAAACCTACCACAAGGAACACACTGAAGACTGCAAGGTTGGAGTTGGTTTTGACTATGATAATGACAAGGGAAGGAAGAAGGTCAAGGGCAAAGGAAAGGAAACTTTTACAAACAAAAATGCCCCAACCATACTGTCAAGTGTTGAACAGCCCATCTTCAGAAAGAGTGTTGTTGAGTTTGATGAGGAACTACTGATCATCAAGCAACAACTACTTGAAGAAGATGAGGCTGCTAAGAACACTTCTTCCTTTCTTGAACTTGTCAATCAGAAAGAGACCAAAGACAATCTTGTCAAGAGTCCTAAAGCAAAGAAAGAAGTTGTTAAGAAAAGGAAACAAAACAGAAATGGTAAAGTTGGTGTTAACAAAGGAAACAACTATGCTTATGTGCCAAATGCTCCCAGGAAACAATGTCAAAAATGCCTATCTGTTAATCATTTGACTCATAAGTGTAGTAAGCCTGAAATTGTTGAAGTTGACAACCTAAGTAACCTTTCTGCAAGCATAAATTCTAGTCATGATTCTTTCTGTGGTAAGCCAAACTGCATGACATGCTATGTGACTGTGATTGCTAACTGTTTATCTCTTAAACATAAACTTGACTCTGCACAATCTGGTGAATCACACACACACATACATTCTCATAGGACAGGGTCCCCAATCAGGGTTGAGAGGGTGAAAACTTCATGTGAGCCTAAGAGTGTAAACTCCAAAGCCACAGAAAAAGTGAAGTCTCCTACTATGAGAAATGCAATTTATGACAGAAGAATTATTAATCAAAATGTTTCTAAATCATCTGGACCCTACCAAGTGTGGGTACCAAAAACAACTTAGTCACTTTGTGAATGCAGGGCAACAGGAATAAAAGAGTCATATGGATCTTGGACAGTGGATGCTCAAGTCACATGACTAGTGATATGGCCCTGCTATCACATTTTGAGGAAAAGGCTGGCCCATCAGTAACCTTTGGAAATGACAACATTGGTTATACAATGGGATATGGCAGTGTTAAATCTGGAAATGTCATTATTGAAGATGTAGCATTTGTTGAAGGACTGAAGCATAATCTCTTGAGTATTGGACAGTTTACCAACAGAGGCTTCAAAGTGGAATTTGATGAAGACCTTTGTTCAATCTCAAAAAGGGAAAGTGGTGAAGTTGTTCTAACTGGTGTGAAGAAAGGAAGCTTGTTTGTAGCTAATCTCAAGGCTGCAGATAAGGGAGAAATCTGCTGTTTCTACACTAAAGCCACAAATGAGGAATTCTGGCTATGGCACAAGAAGCTATCTCACTTGAATGTTCAGGCAATGAACTCTCTAACCAAGAGAGAACTTATCAGGGATTTGCCTGCCTTGGAGTTTGTGCAAGATGGAGCATGTGAAGCTTGTCAGAAAGGAAAAATTAAAAGATCCAGTCACAAGAACAAGTTGCTCAATACAAACTCAAAACCTCTGCAGCTAATTCACATGGACTTATTTGGCCCTGTGAATGTAATGTCCCTCTCCAAAAAGAAATATGCTCTAGTGATGGTAGATGACTATTCAAGATATACTTGGGTGGAATTCCTATTCTCCAAGGATGAAGCACCCCAAGTCATAATAGAGCATATCAAGAGAGTTGATAAAGAAGCACAAAGCACTGGTTCCTCTGTAGTTGCTTTGAGAAGTGATAATGGGACTGAGTTCAGAAATTCAACATTGTATGAGTTTTGCAAAGATAAAGGAATTTCTCAACAATTCTCAGCTCCTAGAACACCTCAACAAAATGGAGTAGTTGAGAGAAAGAATAGAACTCTCATTGAAGCTGCAAGGACAATGCTGCTGGATGCAAAGCTACCCACTAGCTTTTGGGCTGATGCTGTTAACACAGCATGCTATGTGCAAAATAGAACATTAATCAATAAGAAGTCTGGCAAAACTCCTTACTCATTAATGACTGGAAAAAGAGCATCCTTCAAGCACCTGCATGTGTTTGGAAGCAAGTGCTTTGTGATGAAAGATACCTCTGAGCATGTTGGAAAATTTGATGCTAAGGCATTTGAAGGTATCTTCATTGGATACTCTCTGGAAAGGACAGCATACAGAGTGTTTGTACCTGAGCAACACAAAGTCATGGAAAGCATGGATGTTACCTTTGATGACAAGAAAACTCCAGGACTGAAAACAAGTGATCAAGACAGTGTGCCATTGAGATTTGAGAATCAAGGTTATCTTGAGGATTCTGAAAGTGAAGATGAACCCCCTGTTCAAACTGTTCTAGAAAATGAAATTCTTGAAGTTGACAATCTTCTTCAAACACCTGTGCAAGGATTCACAAACACAGGGGGAGAAGAAGAGAATGCAACTGTCAACCAAAATGAGATTGGAACAGATCAAGGAAATGAACAGGGGCACACAAGGAAATGGGACAGAGCCCACACTAGGGATCAAATCATTGGAGATCCTAGTGAGGGAGTTAGAACAAGAAGGGCAACATTAAATACATGTCTGTATAGCTGCTTTCTGTCACAAGAGGAACCTAAATTAATTGAAGAAGCTTTGAAGAATTCTGATTGGATTGTTGCCATGCAAGAAGAGTTGAATCAATTTGAGAAAAACAAAGTATGGGAACTAGTGCCACCTCCAAAAGGAAAGAATGTTATTGACACCAAATGGGTGTTCAGAAACAAGATGGATGAAGAAGGAGTGGTAGTTAGAAACAAAGCAAGGCTGGTTGCCAAAGGATATTGTCAGCAAGAAGGCATTGACTATGATGAGACATTTGCACCTGTAGCTAGACTGGAAGCCATAAGAATCTTCCTGGCTTTTGCAGCTCACTCAGATTTTAAGGTGTATCAAATGGATGTGAAAAGTGCATTTCTCAATGGTGATCTTGCTGAAGAAGTCTATGTGTCTCAACCACCTGGCTTTGAAAGTGAAGACTTCCCAAACTTTGTGTATAGACTGCTCAAGGCGCTCTATGGACTCAAACAGGCACCAAAAGCCTGGTATGAAACTCTATCTCAATTCCTTCTTGAGCATCAATTTACCAGGGGTACAATTGACAAAACCCTATTCTTCAAGAAGCATGGAAATGATATCATTCTTGTTCAAATCTATGTGGATGATATCATCTTTGGCTCTTCAAATGAAAAACTCTGTGAAAGGTTCTCTAAGTTGATGCAAAGTAAATATGAGATGAGTATGATGGGAGAGTTAACCTACTTCCTAGGCCTGCAAGTACATCAAAGGGAGGATGGCATCTTTATAAACCAATCTAAGTATGTCAAGGATCTTTTAAAGAAATATGGTTTAGAAGAGTCATCCCCAGCTAAAACTCCTATGTCTACTGCAATCAAGCTGGATGAAGACAAGAAAGGCAAGAGAGTTGATATCAAGGTCTATAGAGGAATGGTTGGATCCCTACTCTATCTCACAGCTAGCAGGCCAGACATCATGTTTGCCACATGCCTTTGTGCAAGGTTCCAGTCTGATCCCAAGGAATCTCACATGATGGCCATCAAAAGAATTTTCAAATATCTGAAGGGGACTCCTAATCTTGGGCTATGGTATCCAAAGGGCACTGGGTTCAACCTGGTTGGTTACACAGATTCTGATTATGCTGGATGCAGAATTGACAGGAAGAGCACCTCTGGAAGCTGTCAATTCCTAGGTTAAAGGTTAGTGTCCTGGTTTAGTAAGAAACAACAGTCCACAGCAACATCCACAGCTGAGGCTGAATATATTGCTGCTGGAAGTTGCTGTGCTCAATTGCTTTGGATTAGAAATCAACTCATGGATTATGGGCTAGTGTTAGAACACATTCCTCTAATGTGTGATAATACTAGTGCAATATCCATAGTTGCCAATCCTGTTAATCATTCTACTACAAAGCACATTGAGATCAGGTACCATTTCATTAGGGAACATGCTGCAAATGGTACCATAGAAGTCTCTTATGTTCCAACTGAGAAACAACTAGCTGACATATTTACTAAACCTCTGAATGAACCAGTCTTCAACAGACTTGTGAGTGAAATTGGAATGCTCAATCCTTCATTCAGTTGTTCTAAGTAAATATGCTGGTTAATAGTTGCAGCAGTAAATTTTCACTGTATTTAAATGATCTATTTGTTTGGAGTGAAAATTAGCTGAGATATGATTTATAAATATTTCAGTATTTTACTGCATATTTTTCAAAATCATATTTGTTAGTGGAGTTATGAGCTTTTGAGACATCTCGATATAGATGATTTTCAGAGTTCACGACATAGTTCAAATTAAACAGACTTATATCGCAAACTGTTGAGATTGTGAGACTTCGCGACATAGTTCATTTCATGAGTTTGCGACATAGTTAATTTTATGACTTCGCGACTTAGAATAACTATATCGACAAGTCTCCATAGTTGACAGAATTTTGATTTAAATTAATTTTATTTCAAAATTTGATAAAAGTCTGACAAATTGCTTAAAATTCCTAAAAGAGAGCTTTAGACAGGGTATTTCTACTATATCGCAAAGTCTCCCCGATCCTTTCATTTTGAAGACTTTGCGACATAGTTCATTGTTGAGACTATGCGATATATTTTGCAAGACTTTGCGGTACAGGCTATTATTGACTTCGCGACATACATATAGACTGTACATATTCATAACTCCATATCGCAGTGTCTCTATCATATAAATACCTTTTTCTAACCGTTCACAACTTTTCATCTTGTCTATTGCTCTCAAACTCTCAAACCCAAGCACAAATTCTCTACTCTCTTTCTTACTCTCTCTCTTGAAATGGCACCCAAATCTCAAACAGTATCATCCTCTATTCCTCTAACCATCCCCAAAGAAACCAATCTTCTCACCATTCCCTCTGAGGCTGAGGCTAAACCAAGGTACAAGTGTTTTGTACGGTTCTTGAACACTTCCTACCTCAGCCAAGCCCTAACCTTGAACCCTACACTGTATGTCGATGTGTTGGAAGGATTTTGGCGAACGGCGTTGGTATCAACAATGGCAAGAGAAGATGGAACTTCATTCCAGGAGGTTACTTGTTCAATTGGAGGCAAACACTTCCAGTTTGGGGAAAAGGAAATAAATGAAGCATTGGGGTTCAAGGTGGCGGGTCATGACCAAGAAGCTACTGATGCTCAAATAGTAGACTTCATGACCCTCATTCGGTATGCAGATGAGATAGATACTGGAAAGCTGAACAAGAAATTTGTAAGAAGGGAGTGGTCATTTCTATTTGATGCACTCCAGAAGGTGTTTCTATGCAGGAAAACAGGATGGGACCATATCAGTCACATTGCTGTGAAGCTGGCCTATTCCCTAGCCTACAACCAAGAAATCAATGTTGGAGCAATCATCCTCAAGGAATTGGCTCAAAGGTTAGGGAGGACAGTTCGTGGGAGAGGTAATGACATCTTTTACCCTCGTTTCATTCAAGTTATTTTAAATTCTCTTGATGCAAATATCCATGAATTGGAGGGTATAGATAACACTAAAATGGCTTATTCCAAGTCCATGTCCAAAATACTATTTGGTTCATTGGACACAAGGAATCAAGTGGATGTGATTCTAAGTGTGACCAAGCATATGCAGGACACATTTGAGTCTTATCCACTTGATAAGCCCATATATCATGAACTTTCCTGGACAGGGAAGGCTAAGACTGAAGGAGCTGCACAGTCTATCCCCAGCCTTCCTATCCCATCCAGCAATCCTACTGAAAACACCACTGTAGAGGATAGGCAACCAAGTGCATCAATCTCTCAAAAGGTTGATGTTACTAAAAAGAAGTCAAAGAAGAGAGCCCTAGCAGTGATAAATGACTCTGTAGAGATAGGAAGTGAGGATCCTGAGTCACCCCTTACCAGACAAAGGAAGAAGTCAAAATCTAAACCTACCACTGAATCCTCCCAACAGGATTCAGATGTGGAAAAAGGGGTACACCTACTACTGTCAATGGCCTCCCAACAGGTTATTGGCATTGAAAAGAGTAGTCTCCCCACTACACCCTGTACTGAGTCTGCACAGGATCAAGAACTCACTCTTGACCCTAGGAGTGATAAGGCTGATGATACACAGAGTGGAGAGCACATCACTGTTGAAACTCCTCCTATTTCTCAGGGGGAGTTGCCAAAATCTAGTCTAAACCCCACTTCTCTCTCAGATTCTTCCATAAAAATTTCTTCTAAACAAGAAAGTCATTCCAATGACAATCTTGCCTTTGATCAATCACAATTCTCTCCTGTGATTGAGCCAATTTCAAGTGACATGGTGCATGACACTGTGCTCACCACCCAGGAACCACATCTAGTTGGTCAGGGAATGCATGCTGGGGCATATCCTAATGACACCAACACAAACATGGAGGATTCACCAGTTTTCACTGGAGACTCTGTGCCAAATTCTCCCATCCCTAGGGATGTGGAAATGTCTTCATAGACAAATAGGGCTGATGTTGTAACACATCCCATTTCAATGGAGACATCATCAGACCCTACAGCCATTCCAAGGCTGGAGGAGACTCCAATTCTCACATCTCATGAAGTGCCTAGCACTAGCTCTCACTTGGCTCAGGCCACTATGTCAGAATGGCTGAAGCCTGTGCACCATGACAGGCCTTCAGGATCATCATCTGTGCCTTCCAAAATGACAGAAGAAGCCATACAAGATCTCCATGTGGCACAGATTGTTGAGTTCTCCAAAATAGCTCAACATCTCCTCACCTCAAATCTTCCCAATGCTGATTATGAAGCTATCTTACTTTGCCACAAGGAGGATGTTGAAGCTCAGCAGGAGAAGATTGTGGATGCAGCTGAACCAGAGGGAAATGTGGATGCCTGGTTGGATGCTAAGAGGACTCTCAAGCTCAAGGATGCCCTAGCTTTTCTCAGAGAAGAATTCCTAACATCTCTGGGCTCCAATGCAAAGGATCTCTCTCCTGCTGCCATCTATGATGCTGTGAATGATGTGTACAAGAACCAGCTGAAGGCTCTGCACTATCTTGGGAAAGGGCTTCAATCAGAGATTTCTTCAATCCAGGAGGAGACAGACAGATCCCTCACTAAGCTCAGGAACTCTTATCTCTCTGATTTTCCCAAGGTGGATGGTATCCTCAAAGAAGTCCAGAAAACATCCACAAATGTATCCATGATGGATGTGACTCTTGCCATGGTCACAGACAACATCAAGAAACTGGCTTCTTCATTGGAAACTCAAGCAAAAGCCACCATCACCTCAAATGCTATGATAAATGTCATGTGGAAAAATCAGTATGGTGACAAGTTGGTGGATGAAGTCCCTCTGTCAGACATCTCCAAATATGACTTTGCCAGGGTCAAAGATCAATCCCTAAACTCATTTAGGTCTCAACAATTATTCTCTAAGGTGGATGGCTTAGAAAAAGAAGTGGCATCTCTCAAGGATGAAAACAGAATGCTATCTACATCCTTAAGCCAACTCAATGACAAGCTGGATGACCAAGGCAACAACACCTCAAACATCTTACTGGTGCTGCAACAAATGATGACTTCAATGATGAGATCCATGAACCTGCCTATCCCTGGTGAAGCTCAAGACTTTTTGTCTGATCCCAAGCCTAAAGGGGAGAAAGTTAAGGAGGTCATTGTGAAAAAGAAAGGGGGAGTACCTGCCAAGCAGTCAAAACTTAAGGGCAAGCTCATTGAAGAGACAATAAAGCCAATCAATCTTCCCCCTGTAGAGGTCATCAATGCACAAGGCCAGAAAAGCATAGTCACCACTACCTACTATCCCTCCACAATGCCAAAAGATATCTCCACTTCTCAACCTGCTCAACCTACTTCCAATGCTCAACATGCCAAAGCTACAACAATCACAGAGGCCAAGCTACAGGAAGTTGCCAATTCTCACATCTATCATGATGAGGCCTTCCTGGAGTTTTTGAAAGCCACCTACAGAGATGCACAAGAAGATGCAAGGACTTACAGAATGAAGCTCAAGGAAAACATTAAGTACTTCACAGTTGCAGTAAGGAAAATCAAGGATGTCCATCTAAGAGAGATAATCATGGTGTGCAAGGACAACTGCTTGTGGCACCTAGCTTTTCAAACTCTAGAGAAACTGAGATTCACTGAGCTGTCAACAATAATGGACTTAATAGAAAAAGGTGGGGCTAACAACAAGAGACTGTTTGATGACTTGAAGATGGATCAAGATCAAAGACTGCCTGAGGTTATCTCAAAGCCAAAGACAATAATCTTCCAAAGTCTATCTCAAGACAGCAGCATTGACCAGTTGGTGATCCCTTCAGATTTGACAAGAAAGAATAATGCAAAGATCAACCAGGTGCTGCAAATGCTAAGAGCCAAGAGGGGAGTCAGGACAGCTGAGGAACTAGAGATGATTCACACTCTACAATCTTTTCTGATTCATGGAGTCATTCCTGAATCTGTCAAAGAAAAGAACAAAAAGAAGGATGGAGATGATGATGATGATAAGGAGAAAACCTATGAAAGGAGATCTCAGTCAAGGAGAGATAAGGAAAGGAGCAAATATTCAAAGAAATCAAAGGATGCTGATGATAGCAAGAGGGATGACAAGGGGGCAAAGGAATCAGTTAAGAAAACAAGAAGTGGAATTCAGCAAGTCAAGGACATTGCTAGTAGTACTTTAACCACAACACAAGACTCTAAGTCTAGGGTGGGTACTGTTAGCAATGATCCTCCAAAATCATTATCCATGACTTCTGAACCTGAATTGCCACAGAAGAAAGATGAAGCCACTAAAGTAATTTCAAGAAAACACTTCCACAAAGTTACAGCTAGTGGAGTGTTACAGTGGATGAAGGGGAAAGGAATGAAGCTACTTCCAAGTGATGTGGCACTGAAGACTAATTCTCCTTGTTCCAGAAAGGTATCTCTTGTGAAGCATTTGAAGATCAAGAGTGTACCCAAAAGGATAAGGATAACAAAGAAGACTGGAAAACTCACAAATGTTATTGGCATCAATGTGCTTCCACTAGATGAGGACTATGATGAAGATGCCCTAGCATTTTTGAGGGCTCAAAGGATCTTTGAAGTCAAAGTGAAGTTGGATCATCTAGAGATCAAGTACACTGATGGAAGAGAAAGGATAATGAAGCAAGGAAGCTGGCAATATTTCTATAAGTATGAGCTTGAAAGGATAAATGTCTTACTGAATTTTGAAGAAAAAGAAGAAAGGACATGGAAGATAGATATTGCCAGGTACTTGAAGATGCATGCTGATTATGAAGAAAACATGAGGAAAGAGAATGAAGAGAAAAACATACAGAGAGAGAAAGAAATGGCTGAGATGGAGGAGAGGGCTAAGGAGCTAAGGCAGAAAGGGATGTGCAGGGTCAAACAAAATCCTTACATTGTGGAGTATAAAAACTCACATGGAGGTCAAAGCAAAATAAGGATGGAGTTTCTTGATTCCTATGTAGAAAGTGCACTCAAGGCTGCAATTGATGACTTGAAAGGCTCACCTCTCATTGAAGAACTGATTGCAAGAGAAGAACTTCAAGAAGCCATCATAGACATGAAGAGAAAAGAAGAGATAAGGAAAAAGAAGATATATGATGATTTGCTAGAGAAGCAATTGGAAGCTGAAGCTGCTGAGCAACAAAAGTAATCTGTAAGCTTTCAATTTTTCTATGTAATCAAATTTCTGATCTCAATGTTCATGAATTGTCCTCTCTGTTACTAAATTTCCTTTTATGTAAGTTAGGCTTGTTATCAGACATGAAATTGTGCCTAAGGATCTTACTCACAATTTGGGGGAGATTGTTAGGCTCAAGACATGTCTGAATACCACTATTAAAAAGCCTACACTATGTGACTATGTCACACTACATGACCTAGTGATTTCTATCACTGGGATAGAGTATAGGTCTCTAAATGTACTTGTCTTGTTCTCATGAACAATAGCTTTATCATGTATGCTCAGATTTATAATGAGCTTAGTAAAGTTTCTTGCATCTAGATTGTATATAGGCCATTGAATAATTATCCTGGTAGAAGTTCAGAAGTGTTCATGCAGCATGATAGAGTTGAATAAGGCTATGAAGAAATAAGTTGCAGGAATTTGTCTAAGGCATTATATAGCAAAGTCAAAAGAAAGCTATGTCGTGAAGTCACCAATATCCATGTCGTGAAGTACTATATCGCATAGTCCATTTTGTACTATGTCGAGAAGTCCTCAAGACACATGTCGTGAAGTGTTGAAGTCAGCAAAGTCAAAAGAGCCTAGATCGTGAAGTCCTCAGAAGCCTTATGTCGCATAGTCATCAAATGACCTATGTCGCATAGTCATCAAATGACCTATGTCGCATAGTCATCAAATGACCTATGTCGCAAAGTCTTCAAAGGCTATATCGCGTAGTCCTCACAAGGAAGATCGCGAAGTCAGGGATAAAGTGGAGTTCACGATATCAACACTTAGCCGTTTATAACAAGACAAATCAAGGTACAGAACCAAGAATCAAAGGAGACAAATACTGAAGCATTTGTTCTGGCAAGGTGGTCCAAAGAACAGATGGCAAATCTACAGCTAAACTTGGAGAGAAAGATAAGAGACAAGCAGCTACAGAAACGGGAAAGACTCCGAAAAGCAGGTGGTCCTTCCTGACACAGTGAACTTCTTATGGCAGGACAAGTTGGACTTTCAGAAGGGGTAGCTGTGTAATATTGTGTGTGCCTAGTTTGTATAGGTGAATATATATATCGTGCACACACAACTGTAAGCTGTAAGAGAGATACACATAGTTATTTGCTAAGCTCTTTTCTCTGTAAGCAAGCAAGTTCAAACTGTTCTTGTTTAGAAGCCAGAAATTCGATTGTGAATTTCCTGGAAAGCTGTAGTATTTAATTTGCTTATACAAAGTAGATTAAAGTGATTGTGTGTGTTATTTACTTTATGCATATTACATATCATAATCATATACAGTCTGTTACTTAGTTTTCAAGAATCGAAAAATATATCAAACTATCCATTCACCCCCCCTCTGTCTAGTTTCTAGTAGTATTCATTTCTAACACATGTCATGCATACACAAGACCACCTGTCCTTGATTCCCTCGAACTGCCACCTGCCCATATAGCTCTTGATAGTCATTCAAGCTAGAGGGGGGGAGCTGGCACAAGGAAGAGAACAAAATAAATACGAAGGGGGAGGCACCAAAGAAAGGGGACCAAAAACATCTTCTGATGATGGCACTATAATCCTTACGGATTTGGTCTGAGAACTTCACGGCCATCATTTGGCGCCGCCGCCGGGGATCAAATACTTCCCTTCATACAACGACATACCTACCCACGGGAAAAGAGGTGTTTGGATTAGTCTCATATTCAAGCCGGTTCTTTGGCTGGCTATGCAATTCATTCTTCCTTTGAAGCAAGCAGAACCGATCGTTGTTGTGGTTGTCCAGAAATTGATGGAGAAAGCTTGTTTTCTAAGAGCTCGGAAATTGAAAATCCAGATTATTCCTGTTGTGATGTTCATATGAGCAACGTTTTTAAGGCTTGGTCTACTACATCAATTGTCCCGAAATAAATTTCGATGAATTATGGCATAACAGGGGGGATTAGGTGTGGTCCTATTCTTGTGTTTGAGATCTGGACCAGAGCTTGTGAAGATTCAGAATTTCGGAATTAGGTGCTCAGAATTTGACTTTCTCGTCGAGATCAATCTCCAACTCCAAGGTATGCGATTCTGGACCACTTCATGGCCTCGTTCTCGAACCATACCTTAAGCAAACTTATTATCCAAATGATATAATTATTAGAGGCTTGAAGAGTATGTTTCCAACAAAGAAAATTTTATGCAAATAAGTTGTTTCATGAAATGTTTACACAAATCAGTGGTTGTACTATGAATATTTTGTACGGGGATTTGCTATGAAACAAAACTAACCACAAACACGCTGTCTTTGAGAAGATCGTATTGGCTTGTGGTCTTTGATTTTTAGATTATAGTTATGAGTTACCCCTACTGCTTTCGGCGAAGTTATTGAGGCATTCAAATTGAACAACTGGTAACCAAGCTCATGTGGATGAAGTCATTCTTACGAGATGCGGATTCAAGGATTAGTGAATACAAAATTCGCATTTTGGTTGCGGAAATACGAGAGCTGGCCTATGATTCTGAACGTGTTGAAAGCTTTCTTCTCAAGGCTTTATCCTCATACGGAACAATAGGAAAACTAAAGCGCTTTTACTCCTTTCCTGTTGTTAAACCCGATATTTTTGTAGGATTCCATGGAGAGGTTGATTGCTTGGTAGGACATCTGGTAAACGAAAGTGATGATGGTTACCTGCTTATCTCCATTTGTGGACTGGGAGGTCTGGGTAAGACCACTCTCGCGCAAAAAATATACCATCATTCCACCATAAAGAATTACTTTGCTGGTTTAGCTTGGGTTTCCATTTCACGAAAGTGGCAAAGAAAACAAGTGTTGCAGCGAATTCTTATATGTCTTGTCCCTGAGAAAAAAAAATTAATTAAATCCTAGAGATGGACAATGACAAGTTAGTGGAGAATCTGTTGCGAATTCAACAAAGGAAAAAATGCTTAATAGTCCTTGATGACATATGGACAACTGATGCTTGGGATTCTTTACAAGCTGCCTTCACAGCTAAAAAGTCTTTAAGCAAAATAATGCTTACCACTCGTGATGTTGCTGAGCATGTAAATCCAAAAGGGTTCATTCACCGACCTGTACTTCTAAGTGTAGAACAAAGCTGGGAGCTACTTCGGTTGAAAGCTCTTCCCAGAGGAGATTATCTAGACATTACCAGATGTGTCAAAGAAAGCGAACGTATTCTCTAGAAGATTAGCAAAAGACTTAATCTTGATGTCAGTAAAGATGTATATCGGCTACTTTGTTTTCTTATACATTTAAGGGAGAGAAGAGCTCTGACCTTGATGTTATGGCTGAGCATGAATGTAAGCCTGAAGACTTCTTGATTAGCCAAATATGCGGCTCTTGTCAAGTTTTCTCCGTGATCCAAAGAGGAAAGTCGGGGTACTTGTGTCATCTAGAAAGTCACGTTCCGAAGGCATACTTCTTATCGACACTTCAAGAGTTCTGCTGGATGTAGCATTGAATCCTTTTGCTGGAAAACAAGCAATAAGTTGAACATTTAGGCTTGGCCCGGGAAAGAAATTATGCACGCTACCAATTTGTCGCATAAGAAACATTATGCAGACCTGTTGACTATTTTCCCTTGGACAGGCTCTTAATGAAATATTCAAATGTAAGTGTGAATGAAGTTTCAGGCAAATGTCCTTAAGCGGGTGTCGAAGAAAAGAGAATGAAGAAAATTACTTCATCCGTCAAACTATTTGTTCTTTCCAGCGAGTATCTGAAGATAAAGGTAATCACATGCGGTACTGCCACTCACTCAAAGGAGGCCTCTTATTTATTTTCCAACTCCATATTCTAATTTGTGTGCAACATGCACCTTAGCCTTACAAAGTAAAGCCATGCCTTTCTCATATAAGGATCCCATTAACCCGTCCATTCAAAAGCCTGCGAATCTAGCCCCATGTTGGCTACGGGCATGGCACGGGTAGTCCTTCCATTCAATAGCCAATATATGTAGCCCGTAAGAAGCTACGGCATGGATTGACTTCCAGTAAAACACCCGTTCATTAAAAAGCCAATATATGTAGCTCGCATGAAGCTGCGGCATGAACTGGTTCTAATAAAACGCCTATTCATTAAATAGTCAACATATGTAGCACACAAAAGCCTACGACATGAATTGGTTCATATCACCTGTTTACAGGAAGCAACTGAATGCTCATATATTTTGATCCTTTGTATTCAAAGCACATCAAATATAGCCAATATGTATAGCCCGAAAAGTGCTACGGCATAGATGATCGAAAGAAATTACGGCACAGACCGACTCCTAGTAAAATATTTATTTGTTCAAACAGCTGAATGCTTATATAACCCGTATGAGGCTATGACATAAGCCGGTTCCGGTTACCTATTCGGACAGGGGGCAATCAACAGCTCATATATTTTGATTCATTATTATACTTCTTCACTACTAGAGAATATAGCATCCTACCAGCTAAGCTACAATTCTCAATATAAGCTCTAGCTATGGCTATTGCTGCAAGACATATAGAACTAGTTCTGTTATTGATACTCCCACAAGATCAAGCTTGAAAGCTTTGTCTGCTGCCTGCGCCCGCCTACGCCCTGGTAAGCATTTTGAACTACTTATATAATCTAAATTATTTAAGTTATCAATTCTTACAACTCATGAGTTGCATTAATATAATAGATTTACTTATCTCATAGCAACCTAAAGATTGCACTTAGTTTTAGGGGCAAGAAAATACAATTGCAGTCACTAGTATCATACATAGTTCATCTTTTATAACTTGTTATATTATCGTTACCCTAGAGCCTAAAGTTCCCATATATACTGCTAAGTCATAGGATTGCACAGCCCTATGGAGCCTTTGGCTACGGCCTATAACCAAAATCTTAAGCTCCTTATTTTTCAAACTTAATCATTTTTACGGTATGGTCATATTATGTATTAACATCGATTACAAAGTATCACTTGACTTGGCATTAACTTTCTTTGTTACTGGATTATTTTGAATTAGTAGGTTTCACATCCACCCATATTAAAACCAATATATGTAGCTTCCTACAGCTACGGTTTGGGTTGATTTCGTAACCAACTCATATGAAAGCTATCATATGAAAGTTAGTGTATGTAGTCTCTCTTTAACAACTACGCTCTAAGTTGGATCTTCATAAAACATAAATTCCTTTTTTATCAATAAGGAGCTTTTGAACGCTCCTGTTTCAGTTGATCCTTGATCCCAATTCATCATCTAAACAATGTATGTAATTTCTTACGGGCCATTTGGCCTACAGCTACAATTTGAATAGGTCTCCCGATTACGTTTTAATTTCTTCTAACCCACTGACACATATTCGACTATCATATATCACGTATATATCAGGTCCTGAGTTTAGTACTACTGCACGTTCGTGGTAAGCACTATGAGCTGTCAGAATGCTTTAAAATTCGCCCTTATGAGGGGGTTCTAACAAATTACTTAAGTTATCATTAGTTACAAGTCATGAGGTACATTATTGTAGTAAATTTACTTCTCATTGTAAGCTGTAAATTACATATACGACTCAATATTGTTCCGAAAGCTACGATTTAGCACGTGAAAAACGAGGATTCATGGCAAACAAAAGGATTCCTAGAAATATCCCTACGAATATTATCAAAGCAGTAATATTCCCTGATGCACCATCCATGATGTTTTATACTTTCTTCAACAAGTTTCTCTGTACATATTTCTTGTACCCAATACTTGCGTTTCTGAAAACTCCTACTTTCAGCATCTCCTCACTTTTTACATGGTTCATTATAATTCTTCAAAATCCCCTAGAACACTGCCTATATTAGGGTCTTCCTAAAGAAAGTCCATCTCTACGGGGGGCTACTGATGGCATACAAGAAATCCATCACTTCCCCTACGGCTTAACAGAATGATCCGTAGCCAAGTTGTGGGTCCCATAGCCCCGCATGGACTTCTCAATAAACACGTGTCAAACCCTCAGGTTACATACTCATCTCTTTGTCGACTCATCCGGGCTACTAATGCTAGCATCAGTGAGGTGTCAAACAACCCGGAAAAGAGGGGAAGATGAGACAACTTCAGGAGGATATAAAGGACCATGTACATAGGCTCTGATGGCCACCAAAAACTATACTCTAAATCCCTACGGCTTGGTTCTCAAGGCTTACGGATTGCGGCAGACTTCCCGTAAGCCGTAGCTGGTTACACAACTCCCAAAACACGTGTAAAGGAAGACCACATGTCACCCCTATCTCATGACCCAGCCTAGCTATTTCTGCACATCACATGTCATGCATACACAAGACCACCTGTCCTTGATTCCCTCGAACTGCCACCTGCCCATATAGCTCTTGATAGTCATTCAAGCTAGAGGGGGGGGGGGGAGCTGGCACAAGGAAGAGAACAAAATAAATACGAAGGGGGAGGCACCAAAGAAAGGGGACCAAAAAAATCTTCTGATGATGGCACTATAATCCTTACGGATTTGGTCTGAGAACTTCACGACCATCAGCGCCTAAACTATACATCAAGGCAAAATCTGATTATGTTCAACAACCTATTTCCAAAGATGGGCTTGAACAAATATGGAAAAGACTAATGGAGATGGAACAAGGTGCAACAAATTTAGTAATGACACCATATGGTGGGAAAATGAGTAGAATTCCTGAAGGTGCCATACCATTTCCTCATAGAATTGGGAACTTGTATATGCTCTTTCAAGGGGTTTATTGGAATGGAAGTACGCCAGTTGAGACTCAGAGAGTAGATTGGCATGGCTTAGAAGTTTATCAAATGATTTGACTCCTTATGTTTCAAGCAATCCGAGGCGTTCGTATGTAAACTATAACGATCTTGATTTGGGAGTAGGAAATACTACTTATGCCGAAGCCAGCACTTGGGGTACAAGGTATTTCAACAATAATTTTAAGAGGTTGGTCCAGGTAAAGAACAGATTGGATGCTGAGAATTTATACCTGCATGAGCAGAGCATTCCTCCCTTTGCCCTCACATAAACTATAATCTGTTTTCATCATTGCTTTGTCTTAACTTATGCTTGATTACGATGGTTGTAAGATTGTAATTCTACAAGAAGATGTCTATTCTACATTTCTTCATTTTCTTGTTTTTATAACTAAATTTTCACTCAGATATTATTATTGGGACAATAAAATGGCTCAAGTAGGTTCTTAGCAAAGACGTTAAAAGACTTATTAGGGATCTCCCCGAAGGGGATTTCTCTGGTCTTTGGTATCTCGTCTCAGAGGTACAAGAGTGCTAGGCGGGTAATAGATCCAATGAGGTCCAAGCCTGTAGTCTAGTCTCTAGATGGTCATAATGACGTTTGAAAGAGGGAGAAATCCCGCTTGCTTATTAACTTAGTAAAAAATGGCTGAAGTAATTAATGGATGAGGCATTGGGGATCGATATCTCCGGCTGAAGTTATTAATGGCATCTTCACGTGATTGATATGTATCGTATGGATTCCTGCTTTTATGAATTGTATTATTTATCATATTTGTTTATTATTTTTGACCAAAAAAATATTAACTTGAACCTCCTTAGAGTAATAGTTCTATTTTTTTTTTTAAAAAATACTTTAACAAGTTTATTATTTTACAGAGAATAAAAATAAATTATTTAGCAAAAAGAAAACAAATTGTATCCCTGTTAGGCTGAAACCGGAAAAAGTATTATTTTAACAAAATTGTTAATTTATTAATGATTATTTAATCGAGATTTAACGATAATTTATTTATTTTCTGAATTATCATTCGCATTATGTCATTATAACATAAATTATTGTATTAAATATAAAAACACTTTGTCGTAATAACTAATCGTACGTATAACATAAATTATTCTATTAAATCTGTGTTTTAGTTAACAAAAACTCAAAATTTTAGCAAATAAAATAATTTAAACCAAATACAAAGTATTGTTCTTTTTGTCAGAAGTGGCAAGTAAATGGTTAACTTATTTTTTGACTGGCGAGTGGACTTTGTTTACAGAAACAAAGCAGGAGTATATGTTATGGCGAAACGTGAAAGCAGCATGCACTTGATAAACGTGAAGTCTGTTGGGTCCGGCCCACGTTTGCGGATAATATTAACGTGCGGATTCCATTGCCACTTCTTACATTTAAAGGTTTATTTTTTTTCATTTTACCCTTCCTAATTCGCGGCCCGTATGGATCCACGTGCAAGCATCACCAACGTACGAAGTATCAATCATTTGTTTACTTTCTTAATAAAAATCATTTTCAAATTAAAAAGTTACAACGTCACCGCAGTAACAAGAAAGTCTTATTTCGCTCTCTTCGATAAGGATGAAGATTGATCGTACAGAAATCTTGGTAAATTCGGGTCAACTAATAATCAATTGAAGATATTCAAGTTGCAATTATGGATTGAATTGGTACAAGGGAAGCTCAGGGCTCGTCCTCACAGGGGAGAGGGCGCGCCCCTTTGGCCGTCCAACCTCCGAGGACGTGTCCTCTTGGTTCGACTGAAAACTTCACATGAATGGATGACTTGACAGAGAATAGCTATATTGACATTGGATTGACACAAGGAAGCTTAGGGCTTGCCCTCGGTAAGGAAGAGCGTGCGCCCTCTGGCCGTCCACCCCTTGAGGGCGCGCCTTCATGGTACGAAGTGGCAACTTGACATTGAAGGATGATTCTCTTGATTTAATATTAATATCTTATCGAAGATTTCTCCTTTAGGATGCGCCATAAGGGAGGGATGTTCGTGATTGAAGGCCTCCAGGAGTTTGCCTGATGATTGAAGAATTCCCTCATAGGATGGGCCCTAAGAGGGGGATGTCCGTTGTTGAAGGCCTCCAGGGGTATGCCTGTGTACTGAAGGCCTCCTCCTGTATTCAATGGGCGCACCCTCATTGGGGATGTGGGGTGAACCTTGGTGTGTGCTTTGGGAACTCTGTTCATGTACTCAATGAGCGCGTCCTCATTGAGGAACTTTGGAGTAATACTTCACTTTGCACCCAAACGTCTGGGATCACTTGTCCTGCAATCTGGTGGGTGCTTCTCATTCGGGAGACAAGGATGTTTCTGACATTTGGGCTAAGTCATGGCTATACATACGTCTATGAAATAAGGAAATAGCTGGTAATAGATAGGACTAGTCCTCGACGGGGGAAGTTTCATTATCTATGAAGTCTTGAAAGCATAGACTTGGACATTCCTAAAGCGAGTCGAAGACCAATTCCAGAAGACGGATCAGGTATCCTATTGGGCCTTGGAAATCAGAAACCAGCCTATATAAGTTACTTGCTCCCCAAGAACTACGTAGGGCTTGATCCCCTATAAATATGAGGTACGTAGGCACATTGTAAAGGGTTGGAAGCGAAGAGCTCAGCGAGCCACCACCAAGAAAACTCATACAATCTCAGCCCCCAATTCATCACAACCACTATACTCCGACGGTTTTTCGGTGAGTAACCACCATCGTAGATCTTGATTCCGGCGACGAACCTCAAATTTTGTTAATACCAAATTCCTCCATTAACAAATTGGCGCTAGAAGGAGGGGTGTTGATCAAGTCATAATCTCAGTAGGAAGAGATATCTCATCATGATGAAAGTTCTTAGAAGAAGGTCTGCCAAGATTCGAAGGATGGCCATGGCTACGACTTCATGCTGGCGGTAAGGAGGAAAATCCAAATATGGTGATTTCAAGACGATGATTCCTGACTGGGAGTTCGAAGAAGATCTGGAGAAGAAGGTATCAAGGCGATTCAAATCTGAAGGATGTTTTCATGTATGCTTGAAGGCGGCAGTTTCCATGTATACTGGGGGTGATTCCGAGCAAGATCCTAAAAAGAAGGCGCAATTATCGGGAGCACGCCATCATCTTCTGGACGCGCCCTCAAGGTAACACGTAGACCTGGCAATTCGTTCGTGTCGTGTATTTTCGTGTCGTGTACTTTCGTGTTTCGTGTACATGAATGCTAAACATAAAACCGACCCATTTAGGTTCGTGTACATTTCGTGTCGTGTACCTTTCGTGACGTGTACTTTTCGTGTCGTGTTTCGTGTAATTATAAATAAAAATAAAAATAAAAATAAAAATATTTAAATAAAAATAATTAAATATTAAAATTTTCAATTAAATTTTTACAAATATGTATTAAAAATATGTGTTTACATCATATTTACAGATAAAACTTTAAAATTATGTATAAACATATAATAAATATTAATTTATCTAATGTAAATATTAAAATATCTAATATTGCAGGAAGAAGATTGTGATGTAAAATCCCCAATAACCCTTAGGGCGCGCCCTAAGGGTGGTGCTCGATGGTCAGAAGGTTTCCAACAACTCTCGCGAAAATTTGACTATTGTTCAAGACCACACCTCCAGGACGCGTCCTCCAGGTAATTTCTAAAATTTCCGATTATTGAGTTTTTTGACAGGTGAGAAATCTTGCTTGGGAAAATATCTCAAAAGTTATCAAGATCTGCGTCCCAATCCGTGAGGATGCGCCCTCTATGTAAAGCATAATGTAACATAAGATGTAAAAGAGATAACTACAACTCAACAAAGGACAAGACAGACAATAATATTAACAGAAGCACAGGAATCCAGAATCAAAGAAGAAAAGGTAAACTCAAAAAATCAAAATACGTTATGTATCCTTGAAGTCCGTAAACAGGTCACGGAAAGAAGTTCATGAAAATGTTCAAGCCTCAGTGACAGCAAAAGAAACAAGACTTTCAAGACGACAGAAGTATGTGAATGATTTAGGGTTAAGTACCACGGGATTCCAGTGATTTAAACGAAGCAACCAGAATGACAAGGGACGTATCAGCAGCATTGAATTGAAGACATAAAAGAAGAATTGATCAAGTGTTATTCATCTGTGAACCAGACCAGTTGCACTAGGTGACGGCACTAAAAAGATCAAGTTGTTTTATCGTCTCAGAAGAAAGTGATACAATCTATTACTTAAACACCCAGGAGCTCAGTGGAATTATTAAAAGATAAAAGACAAGAAAAAGTGATTCGATAGTTTTCCTTTTTAGAAAACTATCGAATGATATAAAAAGTGATTCATTGAAAACCATGTTAAGTTAATTTGGTATTCGATAGTTTTAATTAAAAAACTATCGAATGGTAAATTGACTTAATTCATTCGATGGTTTTTTATTCAGGAGCAGGTGAAAAGTATTACTTGTTTTTCCAGTTGATGAAGATTGGACGACCAGGATTGTTTCTTCATTTCTGGTTCGATGGTTTTCTAATCTAAGTCTACAATTAATACTGAGAGAAGATGGTGTCTTCTTCAGTTAAGGCATTCAACACAGAAACATTACTGAGAGAGAGAACTGAGCCGGAGAAATTATCAGAGAATTAATAGTGCTCAGAATTTGATCATTGTTTTGTATTTGTGTAACCTTAAACTCATTGAAGCTAATCTACGGAGTAGAAATTGTAGCACCCCTCGAGGTTTATATTTATAAAAAGATATATTCCCCGAAACTTGATTTGGTTTGGTGTGTTTGATTTCGTTATAGAACTGAAAGATTAATCCGCGAACGAAATTGAATTATTTGTGAGTATCGTATTCAACCCCCCCCCCCCTTCTACGATACTTTGGACCTAACACTCTACTTCAAGGGTGCTCCCTCAACATGTCAGATATACCGAAATGGTCGTTTCTCCCAAAGGACGCATCGGGCGCGCCCTCAGGTTAAAGAACTACTACTCAGCATATACTCTAATGATTTTTAGAGGAAGATAATATGGAGGTGAGGCCCCATGATCCAAATAGAGAGCCCCTTGATTACAGGTCGAGGCCCCATGGACATGAGCGAGCCCCCTCAAGTGAAAATTCAATAAATAATATGGGAAATTGGCCCCGTGACCATAGAGCGTGCCCCCTGATTCTCGAGAGAATTACGATTCGGTGTACCGCCGAGATCAAGATTGGGGGTATATGAGTTACTACCGAGGAAGGCATGATAGGAAGCTTGTAAAGAATGATCAGCGTCAAAACACACATAACGCGCCCTCAAAGGAAAAAGGATGTGCTCTCAAAGAAAAACACTATGCTTAGGTGGACTCCAATGTTTACAAGAAGAATTTATTACTTGAATTTCAGAAGAAAGGAAGCCATTGGAGTAAAGGCCCTGTGGTCCACAGTGAGTGCCTCCTGATTACAGGCCGATGCCCCATGGACATGAGTGAGCCCCTTCGTGAGGACAAAAACTTCATCTTCAGAGAACACGTCCACACATTCTAGAGATATGCTCTTCAAGGCGCGTCATAAACGTATCAGTCTCATATGCTAAGGCTTCGACTTTAAACATGATTGTACAAGTCCTCAAGTTGATTTCAGCAAGAAGAAGAATATTTGGAGTAGAGGCCCCATGGACCTTAGGATGCGCCCCCTGATCAGCAGGATGTGGCCCCAAGATCATGAGTGAGCCCCTTCATAGGAGAATGCTATTTTAAAATGGATTAGAAGATTAGAAGGGACTTCGACATTGCCCTCGTCCATATAGGCCGCCCTATGCAAGAGGGCGCGCCCTCACGACGCTGGGGGGTAGTACTGATGCATCTCCCGACCCTTTCTATGAACAACAGAGTATCCTTACGGGGATGCTTCTTCATGAAAAGATGTTTGAATATATAATTGATGCCTTTTGTGTGCCCCTTCGCCGAACAGAGGCGCTAAGGTGCGGCCCTAGGCTAGTCTAGTGAAGGCCCTCTACACGAGAAATTATATAGAAGATAGTAGTGACTAATATTCCCCTCTAACGGATGTCTCCTTGTGAGATGCCTCTTAGTGAGATGCCTCTTCGTGAGATGTCTCTTCGTGAGATGCCCTTCGTAGGATGCCTCTTCGTGAGATGCCTTTTAGCGAGATACCTCTTACAGAGATGCCTCATATTGAGATGCCCTTTTCGTGGGTCAAGATTCGAAGTATTTTGTGACAGGAGAGTGCCCCCTAAAGTTTTAATGAAACTTTTGAGGGCGAGGCCCCCAAATAGTCATGTAAGCGCTTGATGAAGTATTTTCAATAAGGTGATGCTTTGGTTCACCATTCTACTAATAGTTGATTGAAGACGGGTAATGACTGAATAATAGCCTACAAGGTAAATTAATTACCTCCTAGTCTAGGGGGGTAGTTCATATACACTTTCCCTAGTCCTAGTTGAGGTGATGAAAATTTTAAAACTTTCGAGATGGTTTGTTTATGCATATAGGGCGCACCCTCTAGGGTAACGCGTCCTATAGGATGACGCGCCCTCAGTTAGATGATAAAATATGGAACTCTTCCTAGTTGACATGCAAGTATGACAAGCAAGATAATGCAACAAGAGAATATAATTCTGTAAAACATATCCCGTGGAGTTACCGAAAGCACAGACAAATCAAATACAACTTGCAAGGCTTAAAAGTGAGTACCTGCACCTCAATAATATTCAGGAGACTTAGAAAAAGAAATAAAGGTCATATCAAGCCTCAGGACGCGTCCTGAGTGTCATCAGCAAGAGGAGTAGAGATGTTTTCAACATCAGTATTACTTGCTTTAGCAACATCATCTAAAGGCTTTTCAAGAACAACATCGGCCTTAAGACATTGGTTTCCCTGATCCTTAGCATCTTGTTCATCATCAGGAGGTGCATCTTCAGAGGACGCACCCCCAATTTCTTCAAGCGGTCCATCCTCAATTCCAAGTTTGATCTATTTGGTTTTGATGGTCGCAGCTTCATCAACTTTAAATTTCTCAATCCATGCAACTGTATCCTCACCAAACTTGGAGAAGTCATAGCCACCAGGATCAACTGCCAAGAAGCCAGAAGTATAGTTCCTGAAACCATTTGCAAAGGACGTATCCTTGATCTTTTGTTTCTCTTTAGCCCATCCACTATGTTGATCCTCAATGAGATTATCTAGTTGAACCTGAAGCTTGTCTTTCTCCTTTTCAAGAGCCTCATATGATGTGTTCAAAGCATTCAGGATTTCAGTAGTATTATTGACTTCTTTTTTAAGAGAGTTAATATGAACATCTCTCACCATCTTCGTTCATCTTTTTCTTTGTTTTTGAATGATCTTTCAGTTGCTGGGAGAGTGTTTTCTTTTTGGCTTGTAAAGTTTGAAGGCATGACCTCTCTTTCTCTATAGTAAAATGGCGCATAAGAGAAGAAACGAGAATCTCAACAGAAGCTTTGTTTAAAGCCTCATTTTCCTCTGAAGGAGTCCTAGCCTTCCATTTGGAGATATCTTCATCCTTAACAAAAAAGATGGCTAAGGGACTCAAGTGAGTGGCTACCAGAGAAGATATTTCAGATGTCCTGACTTTCTTTAAGGGGGTGTCCGTCCTAGCTTTCTTCAAGGACGCGCCCTCTATTTGGGAAGTAGGATCGGTATTCTCCTGCTTTTTTTTAAAGACTTCTTCGTGGTGAATACTTGATCTTTCTTGTCTTGAAGATGCGTTTTCCTTGCTTTGGAGTTGTCTAAGGTAACATGATCCTTTCTCAAGTTGATTCCAAAGCCTTTTGGTAATCCATCCATTCCTACAGAAGATTAGAAAGCAAGTTAAGAGACGGCTACAATGAAGAAGCAATTGCGGTGATCAAGTAAAGAAGGGATGGTCGATTGCAGATAGAATGAAAGGGTAAAACATATACAAATGAGTCACTGGTAAAGACGTGCCATCAACACAATTGTCCTCGTCTAAAGGGCGCTCCCTCTATCATGAAACCCCTTTGTGATGCTTAATGAAGAAAAAGATAAGAAGACATGTGCGTGTTGCGTAAATAGAAGATAAAGATCAAGCACTGACATACATGGCTATACATACATATATAGCTCAAGAAAACCAAAAACATCGATAACCATTACAAGTCTATTGTGGCTGTGATATATGGTAAAATTGAAGAATGAGAGTAGATTTGCGTACCTTTTGATTTGGAGAACAAGAATCGCCTAATAAAGTTGAATTTTAGCGGGGAAGCGACTCGAGTCTTTATGGGAATGCATAGCAGCGGTGGTGGAGAGAGAAAGAGAAAACAAAAGAGTAAGGAATAAGAAAGAAGAAGGATTATAAGGAGGATAAAGGAAAGTAGTAGGTGAAACATGTGGCAACCATCGGGTGGAGTAGTACAAATTGATTAGACCACCGCACAAGTATATATACAAGGGTGTATCTATATCTACACAAGTCACTCCATTCTTTGAATCTTGGGACAACTGAAGGAATCCGTATCTCTTATCATTAGAAGACAACGCGCTCTCAGTAAATGAATATTTTACTTGAGGACGGGCATTTAGAGAGGTTTTACATTTGTACACAATATCTCTTGTTTTTTTACACCGAGTTAGCTCATGTAAGCTTAGTGGTGTCGTGTGCAGGTGTTATCCCTTTCTAAACGTTAGAATTCTCGAAGATATATGACCAAAAAATTGAAGGACGCGCCCTCTTGAATGACACACCCTCTATATAGTATTTTTGCAGGGAAAGAGAATAAAGGCGCGCCTTGATAAAACAAAGGTTACGAAGAAAGTTTGGCACTTTGAAGATTGAAAATTACATGCTTCATCTATGATTTTACATGGAATTGGGGGGTAGTTGTTATAGCCACACTTCAGTATTGAGTTTTTAGGGTAAATTCGGGTCAAGTAATAATCAATTAGGGATATCCAAGTTGCAATTAGGGATTGGATTGGTACAAGGGAAGCTCAGGGCTCGTCCTCATAGGGGAGAGGGCGCGCCCCTTTGGCCGTCCAACCCCCGAGGACGCGTCCTCTTGGTGTGACTAACAACTTCACATGAATGGATGACTTGACAGAGAATACGAGCTACATTGACATTGGACTGACACAAGGAAGCTTAGGTTGCCCTCGGTAAGGGAGAGGGTGCACCCTCTGGCCTTCCACCCCTTGAGGGCGCGCCCTCATGGTACGAAGTGGCAACTTGACATTGAAGGATGATTCTCTTGATTTAATATTGATATCTTATTGAAGATTTCTCCTTTAGGATGCGCCCTAAGGGATGGATGTCGGTGATTGAAGGCCTCCAGGGGTTTGCCTAATGATTGAAGAATTCCCTCCTATGATGGGCCCTAGGAGGGGGATGTCCGTTGTTGAAGGCCTCCAGGGGTATGCCTGTGTACTGAAGGCCTCCTCTTGTATTCAATGGGCGCATCCTCATTGGGGATGTGAGGTGAATCTTGGTGTGTGATTTGGGAGCTCTGTTCCTGTACTCAATGAGCGCATCCTCATTGGGGAACTTTGGAGTAATTCTGCACTTTGCACCCAAACGCTTGGGATCACTTGTCCTGCAATCTGGTGGGTGTTTCTCATTCGGGGGACAAGGATGCATATGACATTTGGGGTAAGTCATGGCTATACATGCGTCTATGAAATAAGGAAATAGCTGGTAACGGATGGGATTAGTCCTCGACGGGGGAAGTTTCCTTATCTATAAAGTCCTGAAAGCATAGACGAGCCTCGGGCCTTTGTGACTTGTTCTCATCGTTGCACATTCCTAAAGCGAGTTGAAGACCAATTCCAGAAGACGGATCAGGTATCCTAGTGGGCCTCGGAAATCAGAAACCAGCCCATATAAGTTACTTGCTCCCCCAAGAACTACGTAGGGCTTGATCCCCTATAAATACGGGGTACGTAGGCACATTGTAAGGGGTTGGAAGCAAAGAGCTCAGCGAGCCACCACCAAGAAAACCC
Organism: Heracleum sosnowskyi; assembly: GCA_030848705.1. Taxonomy (NCBI): domain Eukaryota; kingdom Viridiplantae; phylum Streptophyta; class Magnoliopsida; order Apiales; family Apiaceae; genus Heracleum; species Heracleum sosnowskyi. The sequence goes on from CM061241.1 coordinate 95,308,243, forward strand.
TTACAATCTCAGCCCCCAATTCATCACAACCACCATACTTCGACGATTTTCCGGCGAAGAACCACCATCGTAATCTTGATTCCGGCAACGAACCTCAAATTTTGTTAATACCAAATTCCTCATTTAAAATGTTGCTTTGTACTAATATAGGAGCTAGTTAAACACACAATCATCCTATTAACCTATTTTGACTGGATTCTATTATCAAATATTTTGTAAAAAATAGTAATTGGACTGTACATTATAGTGTACGAGGAGCCCTATTACACTGGGCTTCCATTTTGAAAGGCCCCCAATTTGAAAATTTTACATAAATGTTTTAGTATTTTGTAATTTAGAGGCATATTCCGTATATTGTGGTTTGAGTTTCTTATATTTTTGTATAATCTTTAAGTGTTAAAGTTGTTTCTTTGATTCATTTTCAATAAATTTATGAGAAATTATCAAAAATACGATATTTCTATGTTTCTTTTTTTGCAATTTTATATCTTTTGAAAATATTTGTAAAAATGCGATATGCAACTAGATGCAACATAAAAATATTTGCAAAAATGCGGTCTGCAACCAAATGCAACCAAACACAACTTTTTAAAAAATAATTTGAAATCAACTGAGAATTAAAAAAAATTGTTAGTAAAAGAGGGTGAACGAAGATAAAGATGAATAAAGTTTGCAATCTCAAGTTCCATCCTCCTCACCTTTCATCTATATATACATGTATATACATACATATATAGATATGTGTGTAGTTGAGAGTTCATAAAGAGTTTCATCTCAACCAAATCAACAATTGCGGTTGAGTTTCTAATTAATCAACAAGGCCCCACAGGGGCACTAACTTATGCAACTAAAGATGATTCTAATTATTAAATTTAAATAAGTTGCATATGTGGTTGATTTTGGTTGATGTAGTTGCAGATATGGTTGTAAGAAGTTGCGCCGTATTTTTAAAAATATTTTTAAAAAGTTGATATATTTGCAAATATGTTGATACTTTTGCAAAATATTAAAAAAAAATATAATATTTTTGCAAAAAATTTTATAGGGTTCGTTATTCGTTGGTAAACCCGCTTTGGGTATTTATGAAAAAAACTATATATTTATTCGTATATAAAAATATTTAATATGTAAGCTTTTTTGACATCTTAAGGGCCCTCAATTTTATTTTTAATTGAGGGGCCTCCGCAATACTTGAGACGGGCCTGTATAAAAGAGTGTTTGAGTACAAGAATATATACAAGGACAGATTTAAATAAAGTCGAATGATTTTCTACTATTAATTTATCACATAAATATGTATATTTTATTAAATACTTCATTAATAAAAAAAACAAGGGCTTCTATCTTGTTCGTATTTCTATAATACATAGCGGAGATAAAATGATTAGGAAAAAATAGCTTTTATACATTATAAATATTAAAATAGACAAAATTCAATTTTAAAGATAACCAATGTTATAAACAATGACATAATTTTCTTGGAAAAAATTACAAAAATATCCATTTTTTTGATAAAATTAACAAAAATAACTATTTTGAAAAAATTGACCAATTCTATGTTTTGAAATACTCCAATAGTAGTTGGATATCCCAGAATGAATATGTTGGAACCAGTTTTTCTTCAGTCCTTCGTTCGGTCTGACCTGTAATGAGAAGAATGCGAGGGATGTGCCCCCCGATTCACCTCCGGTGTGAGAATCAGTTAACTGGTCTTTGTGAGTAGAGAGAACGTACGAATATTGTAATTAGTTTGTTGTGTGTGTATATGTGTTCTCCAAACCTGATTCAACCCCTTTTACCAGCTCTCTCCGATCTTCACGCCCCGAACGTGCCCTTCGTTCTCACGTGGGCAGTTTTCCTTTGACCGGGTCTGGAAACCGTTGGCACACGAACAAGGTATGGACCTGTACCATCGATCATTCCTTGGTTCGTTCAGCCCACCTTACCGGTGGGCTTTTAAGTCTTGGGCTCGGCCCAATAAGGATTAGATATAGGTATCTCTAACATGTCCCTGGACTTAGGTCGAAGAAACTTCTACCGAAGGCCCGTATATCAGCCCATCTTCGAGAATATTCTAGGACGACACATCAACCGAACGAAGTGACACATGTTATCGATAGCCTAGGCCACGCCAGCAAGGGACAGCTATTGTAATAATGATTTTTCTGGAGTTACACGTTTCTCCATGTCAATCCTCGCCGTGAATCCAGAGAGTCTCAATCTCAGCCATAGATTTTGAAACGGCTAAATAATGTTACTTTAACCGCCCTTTCATGTTATCTTACTTACCATTTCACATAACTTCTACAAACAACACTTACTGCATTTCCTTACCTCTGCAAACTTCTTCCCTTCCATAATAATTACGGCGAGCAAAGCATAGGTGGGATCCATTCCAGTCCGCGCTGTGAATCACCATCCGTACTCATCAACACAAGTGAGTTTTCTTTACTTTACTTTGTTGTTCGTTTTGTAGAATCTTTACTAGTGGTTTTATCATAGCGCATTTACCACATGTATGCGGGTGCGGGCGTTTTTCTGGGTTTGCAAAACATTTTGAGATTGTTTAACGTTAAAATCTAGCGCCACACTTGCACTTTCGCCCTCTGCTTAATAGGAACGCGACTATAGAGTGCACTAATTGCCTTTCTGGGTAGCTTTATAGGTATGAACTCCCTTCGGCCAATACTCATATTTGTAGAACACCAATCAGCCAATATTCATATTTGTAGAACACCCTTCGGCCAATATTCATATTTGTAGAACACCTTTCCGTTTCGTCAATCATCCTTAGAATTTTCTTCAATTTCCAGACGGTGTTATTTCTTCAGCCTTTTCTGGCCCTCTGTACTCGGATTTTTCCTATCCAGCGAACGCGTATCTGCTTCCTCCCTTTTTTCTTTTACCCAGTACATGGCTAATCGTTTCCCTTCCTTTTTCCACTGCAGGATATGGATCGGCCTGTTGAATTCGGGCCAGCCTATTCGGCCATGGCACACTTCAGTGCTTCAAGATTTCCTTCGACCAACTTGAACTCTGTGTTAACGAAGGAGGCCGTACTCAAAATGGCGAAGAAATACGATATTCCCGACACATTCCAGACTTATGAAGCCGATGAGACCGATCTCATCTATCATACTCCTAAGGTGGACGAAGAATATGGTTCGGTGGCCCTTGGAGTTTCAGAAAGGGTGTTTTTCTGCGGGCTGCGACTCCCACTGCTTCCCGTTTTGAAGAAACTACTGAAACTACTGCCCTCGGTCAACTGGACCCTAATACATTCATCCATATTAACTCTTTTCAGCATCGGTGTCTGGATTCAGGGGTGAAACCCCGTTTGTCCCTACTCCTTCACCACTTCGACTTTAGAAAAAACGCTAAGAGCGTCGGCTTCTATTAGCTGTCCCGAAGGACGGGTCGGGCTGAATGGGCCATCACCAACTCTAGCAACAAGGGGACGCACGACCATTGGTTCTATATCAGTGGTCACAAGTTGTCCAAATATTCAGTGTGGCGAGAGGTTGACCCTGCTTTAATCCCTGCTCCCGCTCTGAGTCCTGAGGATTTGGCTGATTACAACAAGATTTGCCGTTCTCAAGAGCTGAACCGCATTCCCTTGATCGTCAGTCGTGATCAAACCTGGCTTCGGGCTTTATGGGGTACCGGTAACAAGAGATTGACTTAGCTTATTTTTCATTTTTATGCGTCCCTTTTGTAATCTTGTTTTATAACCTCTATCCTTCTCTTTTTGTCGTGCAGTGTCGACCAAATCTGAGATGTTGAGGCACCTCCAGAGCAAGAAGGCTCAAAAAGCTGCGAGTCGGAGTACCGAGAACATTCCCGAACCCGCTGTGGAGAAATCTTTGTCTCCTCATTCGGCTGAAGTCGAGATTATCGATACCACGACTCCGGGTCCGAACCCAACTGCCCTGTCAGATGTTGAGAAGGTCGGTTCTGTGCCTAAACGACCACGGGGTCCTGAGGGGGAGGTCGTTCTCACCTATCGGCCGGACTGGTCGATTATGACCACCGACCGTTTTGGGGCTTCGGCTTCTATCGAGTCTAAGGAGATCGGTACGGACTTGTGCTGAGCGTCTATTCTCCCGAGGGACCATCCACTGTACGATAAGATTGATGCTCTTACGGCATGTTCTGAGCTTATCGGACATGTTGCAATGGTACGTCTCTGTCCCTTGTGAAGTATCTCAATTATTTTTGAACCTGTCGATTTAACTTGTTTTCCTTCTCTCGCAGGTTGCTTCTTGGGCTGCCACTATTGAGCAGAAGGTAAAAGATTTGGACGTCCAGCTCAACAACCTTCGTTTGGTCGAAAGCCGGGCTGAAGCTGCTGAAAATCAGGTGGAGAGCCTAAGTAGAGAAGTTGCAAATCTGAATCAAAGGGTCGACATGTTGAAGGCCAACCGTGATGCCGTTCGTTCTGACTTGGAAGTTGCCTTTGCCCGTTTAGGAAGGAGGACCGCCAAGTTGAGAGCTTCCCGTAAGTTAGAGAAGAAGGCTCAAAAGCTGATCGTTCTTTCTGAGGACCGGAGCTTTTCGGCCGGGTTTGATGAAGTCATCCGTCGTGCTCATGCAGCGGGTTTTGACTACAAGCAGCTGCTCCTTGAGGGGATGGATGACCCTGTTACCCGGCCGGAGGAGCCCGACGTGCCTCTCGAGGCTAGCTCGGACTCTGAATCGGATTTGTCCGATTGAATTTACCTTATAATTTTTATTCGGACATAACATTGCCTTCGGGCCAAGTTCTTGTTTTTGTAATATTTTGAACTCCCGTCAGCAATCGTATTTCCAATTGTGTTTTATCTAGCTTTCGTCTTTTATTCTTGATTTATCTTGTACTTAGTCTTTGTGAGTAGTACGTCTTTGATAAGGAAGAATTTGCTTTAGACTTTTCAGCTTAACTTCGGCGACCCTTGGCCTTGGCCTATTTTTTGTATTGCCTTTTCGGCTGAACGAATTAGCCTTGGCATTCGATTCGTAATGCTTGTTCGGCTTCATAAATTGCCTTAGCGTTTTTATTATAATTTTTTTTTTCTTTGTATGTGAACGCTTCTTCGGCCTGTCATATTGCCTCGGCGTTTTTCTTTTTATCGTACCTGCTTCGTCTCTTATTATTCCGAGAGGTTGGTATGCATATATAACTCGTGTCGGAATATTAATTACATATGTTTCTTGCTAAAATTTGCAGTACATAGTTTGCCTCGAATGCCCCCAAGTGTGGGCTTGCACGTTTCGAATTTTGACCATAATCATGTATGCATACTATTGATAAACAAATTAGTTGGAATATATATCGAAGGTGAACACTTTTTATTCAAACATGCAGGGCATGGTTTTCAATGTAAAAACTTGACTGAAGCATAGGAAGTACTGAATAAAATTGCTGAATTAAGAAATGCCAATATGTGTAAGCTTACTGGTAAAATTTACGAAGGCGAGAAGCGTGCCAAGTATTTTTGATCAGGGTGCTGTCCATCCCTGTTAACTTGTATGTTCCTGGACGGATTACTTCGACCACCACATAGGGGCCCTCCCAATTCGGCATCAGTTTCCCTTTCTTCGTTGGCATAGATGTCGCTAGTTCCCTGAGGACAAGATCTCCGACTTCAAACGATCTCTTCTTTACTCCCGCGTCATAATACTGGGCAGCCTGAAGTTGGTATCGGAGGTTGCGCTGATGAGCTGCTTCCCTTTCTTCAACCACCAAGTCCACGTTCGCTCGTAGCCCGAACTCGTTGTTTTCCACATTAAATACCCGTGTCCGGTAGGATTCTAACCCGACCTCAGCGGGCATGAGTGCATCTGTCCCAAACGCCAGTCTGAAGGGGGTTTCTCCCGTTGAGGACCTGGGAGTGGTTCGGTAGGCCCAAAGAACGTAGGGTAGTTCTTCGGCCCACATTCCTTTAGCATCTCCCAGTCGTTTCTTAATTTCATCGAAGATGATCTTGTTTGCTGCTTCGATAGCTCCATTTCCATGTGGGTGTCCGACCGAACTAAACTTTTGTTGGATTCCGAATTGAGCTAAGAATTTCCGGAATTTACTTCCAATAAACTGAGTTCCATTGTCTGACACGCAAACTATCGGGATTCCGAATCTCAGTATTACTTGTTCTAACATAAATTTCTTCGCTGCCTCCTCGGTTATAACCGACAATGGTCGAGCTTCTACCCATTTAGTCATGTAGTCAATAGCCACAATACAGTATTTAGCCTATTTCGTGTTGGTCGACAGAATCCCTACAATGTCTACAGCCCACATGGCGAAGGGAATGGGACTGAGGACTGAAGACATTTCTTCGGCCGGCTGCTTTGGCACTGTACTGAATAACTGACATTGCTTACATTTCTTGGAGTATTTCTTGGCGTCTTCCCTTACGGTCGGCCAGAAAAAACCCTGCCTCAGGACCTTGAAAGCTAATGACCTTCCTGCTAGGTGTTCCCCGCAGATTCCCTCATGGATCATTTCTAAGATTAACCTTTGATCTTCGGGGGCGAGACATTTCAGAAGCGGTTGAGTAGCAGACCGTCTGAATAGTTGTCCCCCTACTAAGGTGTAACTGGCTGATCGATATTTCACCTTCTGTGCCTCTTTCCTATCCAACGGCAAGGTTTCTTTTTCTAAAAAAGCTCGGATGGGGGTCATCCAGTTAATTCCTTGATGAATTTCCAAGCACTGCTTCTTGTCGATGGAGGGGTTGTTTACTTCAGTCAGATATATTGACCCGGTCAGGCTCTGGGTTTCCGCCGAAGCGAGCCTGGACAGAGCGTCTGCCCGGCTGTTGTTTTCCCTGGCCACCTGACTTAATTCAAAAGATTCAAACTGAAGTGCACTTTCACGTACCTTGGCTGTATACGCCTTCGTTCGGGGATCTTTTTGTCCGTATTCTCCAGAAAACTGTTTCACCACTAACATGGAATCGCTGAACACCCTTATATGCTTCACCTCCAGGCTCTTTGCTAGAGCGAGCCCTGCTAACAGCGCTTCGTATTCAGCCTCATTATTGGTCAAGGGAAAGGTGAACCTGATAGCTTGGCGTATCTCGAAGCCATCAGGGCTGGTGAGGATCATTCCTGCTCTGTACTTGGTCTTCACGACCGATCCATCCACAAAAAGCTTCCATTTCCCGGGGCTTTGGATTAGCTGTTCTTCCGGTGTCGCCTCTTTAGGCCCTGAGAAGGAGCATTCCACTATAAAATCAGCCAGTGCCTGAGCTTTGATGGAGGTTCTCGGCACGTACTCCAAGTCGTATTCCCCCAACTCAACTGACCAGGCCACCACTCTGCCCGAAGCTTCCGGTCTTTGTATGATCTTTTTCAAAGGTTGATCAGTTACTACTTGCACAGTTCTTCCCTGGAAGTAGTGGCGCAACTTTCTTGAGGCCATTACTAGTCCGAATGCTAGCTTCTCCGCGTTCGGGTATCGTGTCTCCGCGTCCTTCAGCATATGGGAGATATAGAATACCGGATGTTGGTTCTTTTCATGCTCCTTAACCAATACAGCTCCCAACGTTCGGTCGCTTACCGACAAATACAGTTGAAGAGTCTCATTCAGGTCGGGTCTTATAAGGAGTGGAGCCCTAACCAAATAGTCTTTGACTTCTTCGAATGCCTTCTGGCAGCTCGATCCCCATTCGAAGTTTTTAGATCCCCGAAGTACTTCAAAAAATGGGAGTGCCTTTTCCGCCGATCGGGAAATGAACCTTCGCAAAGCAGCTAGTCGTCCGGTCAGCTTCTGAATGTCCTTGATGGTCTTCGGTGCTTCCATGTCAATCACAACCTTAATTGTTTCTGGGTTTGCTTCTATTCCCCTAGCACTCACCATATATCCCAAGAATTTTCCACTTGACACCCCAAAGGTGCATTTGCTTGGGTTGATCCTCATGTTGTTATTTCTTAGCGTTTCAAAACATTCTCTTAGGTCATCTACATGATCTCCGAACATGGATTTTACGATCATGTCATCCACGTAGCATTCCATGTTTCGACCGATCTGTTCCCTGAATACTTTATTGATCATTTTCTGGAAGGTTGCCCCCGCGTTTTTCAGCCCGAAGGGCATCTTAATATACGCATAAGTGCCTTTCGGGGTGATGAATGTTGTCTTCGGTATATCCTCGGCATTCATTGCAATTTGGTGGTATCCCGAAAAGGCGTCTAGGAAGCTAAGTACCTGATGGCCTGAGGTGGCGTCTATCAGTTGATCAATGTTTGGTAGGGGATAGTGATCCTTCGGGCAGGCTTTATTCAAGTCGGTGTAATCTACACACATTCTCCATTTGTTGTTTGATTTCTTGACCACTACCACATTTGCCAGCCAGTCCGGGTATTCGATTTCCTCTATAAACTTCGCCTCTAGCAGCTTTTCCACTTCAGCCTGAATCACTCTTTGTCTTTCCATCGCAAAGTTCCGTTTCTTCTGCTTAACTGGTTTTGCATCAGGATTTACGCTCAGACAGTGCTTTGCTACTGAGGGGTCTAACCCAGGCATATCCTCCGGGCCCCAGGCAAATATGTCATGATATTGCCTAATCACTTCGATCACTTTTTCCTTCAATTCGGGCTCCATATTTTTGCCTATCTGAATCATTTTCCCTGACTGTCCTACATACAATTCGACTTCTTCAGTTTCTGCGGCCGACTCTGCTATGGGATTAGACAGGTCAGCCCCGAATTTCTCCAGTTCGATGTTCATCGTTTGATGACTGCCTCCGGCGTCATTTTCATTTCTTTTCCTTTTCCCCCCTTCGGTCATAACAACTTCTTGACCTTTTTCCATATCCTCCAACATTATTATTCGGGCGGCTTTCTGATCGCCCCTCATTTCCCCTACGCCTTGTTCAGTCGGAAACTTCAACTTCAAGTGAGGGACAGACGCCACCGCCTGGAAGGCACTGAGGACCGGTCTTCCTAGGATCCCATTGTACGGGCTCTCGACCCTTACCACATAAAATTTGGCTTCTTTCTGCATAGTATAAAGGGCTTTTCCCAGGACGATCGGGAGTGTAATTGTCCCCTCGATCGGCACGGGTTGGTTTCCGAATCCGTACAGGGGGGCTTCGTGGCAAGGTTCTAGCTGTTCACCCCCCAGGTTCATCTTAGTGTACGTTCTGTGGTATAAGATATTGACCGAACTGCCACCATCAACCAACATTTTCCATATTTTGTTTTCTCCTATGATAGGATTGATGATAAGTGGGTCTTCGTGCGGCCATATCACATCCTCATAATCATCCTCGGTAAAGGTGATGGGCAAAGGTTGTTTTGCTGTATTAGCTTGGTATAGGCTGTAGACCTGACGGGCGTACTTCTTCCGGGCAGTCTTACTGCATCGCTCCATAACTGTGCCCCCCGAAATAGTCTTGACTTCACCCCGATACCTTTCTTTATCATCGGGTTCTTTATCCTTGTTCTTTTCTCTAGGTTCCAACCTGCTTCTCAGGTCTCCGACATACTCGCTCAGTTCTCCGCCTTTGATCATTTTTTCGATCAGCTTCTTCAGGTGGTAACACTGATCGGTGTTATGTCCTTTGTCCCTGTGGTAATCACAGTACTTGTCCCCATTCTTTTTATGATCCGGAGTTTTCAATCGAGATGGGCGAACGAAGCTGGGCTTCCCATTTATCTCGTGGAGAATCTTTGAGATAGGTGCATTGAGAGGGGTAAACACCGTGCTATCTCTATCTCGCCTTCGCTCAGCTCCTTTATCGGGTCTTGTATCGGTCAGCCTGCTCTTTATGTCTCCCCGACCTCTTCGGTCGTCTTTCCCTGAGCTCTCATACTTTCGGCTGTCTCTAGAGCCTCCAATTGACTCTAATTTCCTCCGAATATCCTCTCCTCTCAAGTAAATGTCATTTAAGGATTTAGGGGGCACATCATAAAGAGAGGATCACAATTTTTTACCTTTAACGGGGTCTAGCCCGGCCGCTAGAAATCCAGCAGCCTTCACTTTATCCAGGTTGGTCACCATTCCCGCCTCCTCTTTGAATCGAGCCAAGTAGTCTCCCAGCTCTTCATTGTGCCTTTGTCTACAGTGGATAAGCGCTTCGGTGTCCTTTTCCCTTCTACACAAATGGGAGTAGTGTCGAAGGAATCTTCGCTTCAGCTGATCATAAGAACTGATCGAACGGGGTCTTTGCGAACGGTACCACATCGTCGCTGTTCCCTTTAGGTAAGTCTTGAACATCTTGCATAGCATGACATCGCAGTGTCCCATGTCTGTCATCAGTGACTCGTATTTTTCACAATGGTCTTCGGGGTCACCCTTTCCATTGAATTCATTCATTTTTGGGAATTGCCTTCCAGGAGGAGGTCGATACTGTTCAATTTCCTTGGTTACGACCGGCTCGTGGTTTATCTTCCTTTCGCCAAACATGGCTTTCTCCATTCTCCTTAGGCGACTTTTTACATGAGGATCATCTTCGTCTTCCGACTCGGAGGATACCACAATTTTAGACCTGATCCTTCTATGGTACGATTCGGAGTCCGTAGACTCTTCTTCATCGTCATGGGGTCGCTTTTCTCTTTGAGGCTCGGGTTCGATTAGTGGGTTCTCATCTTCCGCTACAGAATCCCTTATGGCTTTTTCCTCCATCTCAATCTCTTCCCTTCAGAGTCGGAGGGCTTCCAATTTTAGGAGATCAGCCTCTTTCTTCTTCGCCCATATTTGAGCCTCCTTGGCTGCTTGATCGGACTCTCGCTGTTTGCCCTTCTTGGCGGTTTGCTCTTGTCTCCACTTAAGCAATAACTCTCTCTGTTCTTCGGGGGTCGGCATAGGCCCTTCGTCCCCTTCAGAATCAAAATTCAATGTTCTATTTACTAGAGGCGTGACCGTGAACGAACCGCCCGGCCTACCCGAATCTTCAAACCCTGGTGGTTTATCAGCCGTCATGATAACAACTCCTAACTACAGATAGATCGTATTTCCCACAGACGGCGCCAAATGTTGGAACCAGTTTTTCTTCAGTCCTTCGTTCGGTCTGACCTGCAATGAGAAGAATGCGAAGGAGGTGCCCCCCGATTCACCTCCGGTGTGAGAATCAGTTAACTGGTCTTTGTGAGTAGAGAGAACGTACGAATATTGTAATTAGTTTGTTGTGTGTGTATATGTGTTCTCCAAACCTGATTCAACCCCTTTTACCAGCTCTCTCCGATCTTCACGCCCCGAACGTGCCCTTCGTTCTCACGTGGGCAGTTTTCCCTTGACCGGGTCTGGAAACCGTTGGCACACGAACAAGGTATGGACCTGTACCATCGATCATTCCTTGGTTCGTTCAGCCCACCTTACCGGTGGGGTTTTAAGTCTTGGGCTCGGCCCAATAAGGATTAGATATAGGTATCTCTAACAGAATACTCTACTGATAGTTGGGTATTTCAGGATACTCACACTTGGGTATTCCATCAAGTAAAGTTGGCCAAAATTTTAAATACATATATTTTTGTTAATTTTGTATGAAAAAAAAATTAAAGTTGTCTTTCACCCATTTTTTGTAGGGTATGTAAAATAAACCTATTAAATATTTGTTCCAGATCCTGAATATATACATGCAGGCAATATAGTTATTTGTACTTACAAAGCATCTATATCGTGGCGGATTGGCGGTTAAGAAGATATAAAATTTTGAATCATCTAATTAAGACCAGAAGTTTGTGAATTAGCAAAAAAGAAAGGCCAGTAAGTATGTGTAAACTGAGATAGCACGAGATGAACTTAGCCACTCGGAAGATTAGACCGAAAAGTCATCTTGCACGCAAACAAAATGTACATAGCTATGATCGGATTAATTAGTATAACAATTCTAGTACCTTTTTTTTTTGAACTAGAAAGGACGTTTTATTGATTATCAATAACTAGCACATTGATAAGAAAGGAAAGGTACACACACATCGTTCCTTGCTATCAGTCAGAGAATTAGCTTCTCTAGCTATAGTAGGAAGGAGCGGCTACATTCGCTGATCGTCTAACAAAATAAACAGAGTAAGACCTATATTAGTATATATTTGATATTTTATTCTTCAAGTCCTAACAAATTATACATGCCTAAAGATATAGAATTGTTATGATAATTTGATCTAGATATCATCAAACTTTGACTTTTAACTCTTTGTTTGTAGAACAAATTTGGATAGAATTGATTTGATACAATATGAGTAGATGAGATGGGATCATCAGTTTAGTTAATTAGTGCAGTTTGTCATGGAATGTAGACGAATGGAAGAATCAAATGGCAGATGATCAGGACACTCATACTTACTTTAGATTTGATTTACCTTCAATTCCCATGAAGATATTTGTCCTTTTCCCCTTCCATTCAGAGAAAGAAAAACATTGAAATGTGAAAACCTATAATATTGATTCTTTTGGCACCATAGCGTAGTAGCACACATATGGGCGGCTCTGGGTCGAATATGCTCATTCATTTGTCTGTTATGCTTATCGATGCGTGTCTATGCAGATGCTACATAGAAATACATACAGTTGTCATTGTTGTTAAATTCCAGTGGCAGAATTCAGTTATAAATATTTGCTTGTGTATGTATTTGCCTCTTCTAATCATATGGGGACCGGCATGTTAAGATATGCTGATGGAATCGACAAGATTCTGTTGTTCTTTGGGACAATAGGATGCATAGGAGAAGGGATGATGATTCCTGCTACGATGTTCGTACTCAGTGATGAGATCACTAGTTATGGGAAAGCTGATTCTAAAGACAGTTCCCACTCTTATGATGCTCCAAACATGGTATGCATTATAGTTGTATGAGACAGACTATGACATTAAGTTTGGAGCTGTGATTTAAGATTCGCGGTGTTATGTAACTGATGTAATGTTTTTACAGTATGCACTCAGGTTGGTCTATGTTGCCATTGGAGTTGGAGTAGCTGCTTTTATAGGTAAGCAACTATAATATTGAATAAAGTAGTTAGACATTTGACAATGTACTAATTTGTGAAGTCTAGAAAGGTACTATGACTGTATCTGTTTCGCAGATGGAATATGTTGGACAAGAACAGCGGAGAGGCAAACATCACGAATGAGAGTCGAATATTTGAGATCAGTCCTCAGACAAGAAGTTAGTTTTTTTGATGAGCACGCAGGTTCTTCTACGACCTTTGATGTCATCTCCAGCATATCTGCCGATGCTTATGCTATTCAAAATGTTATAGCTGAGAAGGTAAAATATATGGACTAACTCTTCTACCAAGTGTACGAGAAATCATTACCATGAAACTATAACAAACGGCTTGCGGTTGTGCAATACAGGTACCTATTTGCATTGCTCAACTCTCAATGTTCATCCTTTGCTTCATATGTGGTTTCGTATTGTCATGGAGACTAGCACTGGCAAGCATTCCATTGACAATTATATTTATAATTCCTGGAGTTGGATTTGGTAGACTAATGATGAATCTTGGGACGAAGATTAACGACGCCTATGGGGTTGCTGGTGGGATTGCAGAACAAGCAATCTCCTCAATCCGAACCGTGTATTCATGTGTTGGGGAGAACCAAACATTGGACAGGCTCAACCAAGCATTTGAAAAGTGTATGGAGCTTGGGATACAACAAGGTTTAACAAAGGGGTTGCTTCTAGGAAGCATGGGTGTAGTTTATGCAGCTTGGGCTTGTCAAGCTTGGACTGGGAGCCTTCTTGTTACTCGGAGAGGGGAGAATGGTGGCCATGTCTTTATATCTGGCTTGTGTATTTTCATGGGAGGAATGTAAGTTATTTTCTCACAGATCCAATACTCAAGCCCCTTTTAAAAAACAATCTTCATGCAAATCTCTTAGTCTATACAAGTTTGAACTAGTTAATCTTTTCAATGTATTATTAATCACAAACTAAACATCTGTTAAGATTATCTTTGTTTTAACTTCAGAGCAGCAATGAGTGCCCTCCCAAACATCTCATTCTTTGCGGAGGCGAGGGCTGCTGCCATCAGGATTTCAGCGACGGTTGATAGAGTTCCTCTGATTGACCTTGAAGATGAAGGACAAATTTTAGAAGCAGGGAGAGTTGATGTTGAATTTAAAGATGTTTCTTTTAGTTATCCATCGAGGCCCGATACCATAATCCTTGAAGGGTTTAATCTCAAAGTTGGTGCTGGTGAGACTTTAGGACTTGTTGGAGCCAGTGGTTGTGGCAAGTCCACAGTAATTTCTTTGCTTGAAAGATTGTATGATCCTGTTCAAGGTGACATTCTTGTGAATGGATGCAATATAAAGAGCTTATCTTTAAAATGGTTAAGATCTCAAATGGGGCTGGTTAGTCAAGAGCCAATTCTCTTCGCAACATCAATCAAGGAAAATATTATGCTTGGCAGGGAAGGGGCTTCTATGAAAATCGTTATCAAAGCAGCTTATGCTGCAAATGCTCATAATTTCATCAGCAGTTTACCTAATGGATATGATACTCAGGTAAGTTGTATTAGTTCAATTTTATTTAGCCATATATGAACCTCTTTCTATCAACTGACTTGACCAAAGTGAAGTTTAATGCTGCCTTGATTAGGTAGGGCAGTCTGGGTTGCAATTATCAGGTGGCCAAAAGCAGAGAATAGCGATAGCAAGAGCTCTAATCAGGGACCCCAGGATCCTTTTACTTGATGAGGCAACAAGTGCTTTGGATGCACAATCTGAAAAGATAGTCCAAGAAACTTTGGACCAGGCCTCAGTTGGAAGGACAACAATAATTATTGCTCACCGCCTTGCCACAGTCCATAGAGCTGATACCATAGCAGTTCTTCAGTCAGGGAGAGTAATTGAATCCGGAACTCACATTCAACTGATGCAAATGAATGGTAGAGGAGGGGCCTATCGGAGAATGGTTAAACTGCAACAAACAGTCCAGGATGAAAAATCTAGCACTTACTATAATTCATCACAAGGAGCTACAAGTATTTTTAGGAACCGTAACATGCGGTCACCAAAGATTGCAAGGAACATGCAGTTACCAAAGATTGCGAGGAACATGCAGTCGCCAATGATTTCCTTTAACTCAAGCTCAGGCATTATTGGCAGTCCTTCAATATCATTTGTTGAAGTAAAGCCTTTTGAAATCCTTCCTGCCAATGATAGAGAGGACGTGAAATTAATAAATACACCAAACACTTCGTTTACTAAATGGCGTTTGCTGAAAATGAATGCACCTGAGTGGAAAGAGTTGTTATTAGGGTGTTTGGGAGCTGGTGGTGCTGGTGCAATTCAGCCGATTTTCTCTTATTGCTTGGGATCACTTGTTTCAGTATACTTTCTACAGGAAAATTCAAAGATAAAATCAGAGACTAGATTTTATATCTTCATCTTCTTATGCCTTGCAGTGTTCAACTTCATCTGCAGTATCATCCAGTACTATGATTTTGGAGTTATGGGTGAGAGGTTAACAAAAAGGGTTCGAGAGAAAGTGCTTACAAATCTTTTTACTTTTGAAATAGGATGGTTTGACAAAGATGAGAACTCAAGTGCAGCAATATGTGCAAGAATAACTACAGAAGCCAGCAAGGTCAGGTCTCTTGTAGGAGATCGGATGTCATTGTTGGTTCAGTCCATCACAAATGCTTCAGTGTCATACGCACTTGCACTTATTGCAACATGGAGGTTAGCCATTGTTTTGATTGCCATGCAGCCTCTACTCATAGGGGTATTCTATACCAAGACATCCCTAATGAAGATAATATCTCAGAAAAGCCGAAATGCTCAAAATGAAGGAAGCAAACTAGCTAGAGAAGCAGTTGTCAATCATAGAACTATAGCTGCATTCTCATCTCAAGAAAGATTGCTGAGCTTATTCTCCTCAGCAATGGAAGGACCTAGGAAGCAAAGCAAGAAATTTTCATGGATTGTCGCGATAGGCTATTTCTGTGTCCATTTTCTGACAACAACATCTGTCGTCGTAACATTCTGGTATGGAGGCAGACTGCAAAGTCAAGGATTGTTGCACTCGAAAAACCTTTTTCAAGCCTTCTTTGTATTGATGGGAACTGCTAGAACGATAGCAGAAGCAGGTAGCATGAGTTCAGATTTAGTAGAAAGTAGCAATGCAATCAGTTCATTGTTTGAGGTCATTGACAGGAAGAGTGAACTTGAACCTGAGGATCGAAAAGGAATCATAGTCAAAGAGACAATGAAGGGTAATATAGAAATGAAAGACGTTTTCTTCGCGTATCCGTCAAGACCCGAACAAATGATCCTCAAGGGGTTGAGTCTGAAGATTGATGCTGGAAAGACAGTTGCACTTGTGGGACAAAGTGGTTCAGGAAAATCTACTATTATTGGACTAATTGAAAGATTTTATGATCCATTAAAAGGGTCAATTTTAATAGATAAATGCAACATAAAGAGGTACAACTTAAGAAATCTAAGATCACAAATTGCATTAGTGAGTCAAGAGCCTACACTTTTGGCCGGAACAATCCTGCAGAACATTGTGTATGGAAAAGAAAATGCTACAGAAGCTGAAATAAGGGAAGCGTCAAGTCTTGCCAATGCTGATGAATTCATTAGGTACAGGAACTTACCACTCTCCCTTGTTATAACTTGCAACAAAAATAAAAATCTGAACTGTTTGTCTTTCATTTTTTAATTTAACAATGCAGCTCTATGAAAGATGGTTATGAAACATATTGCGGTGAAAGAGGAATCCAGCTATCAGGGGGACAGAAACAAAGAATTGCACTTGCCCGAGCAATACTAAAGAATTCAAAAATCCTTCTCTTGGATGAAGCAACCAGTGCACTAGATAGTATTTCCCAGAGTAAAGTACAAGAAGCATTAGAGAAAATGATGGTTAGTTGCACTTGTGTAGTTATAGCTCACCAATTATCTACAATTCGTAAATCAGATTCCATCGCTGTGATCAACAATGGTAAAGTTGTCGAACAAGGATCTCATTTGGATCTTCTTGCTCTTGGCAAGGCTGGTTCTTACTACTCTTTAGCAAAGCTACAGAGGAGGATATCATGAACATATTTTTGTATTTGAGCCAATTTTTGGTTTTGTTTATAGAGTTGCATATTACAATGTCTTGTGTTTTTCTTAAAATACTGGCACCAACGAGAAATTAAGGATCAAGTTCATTATCTGAAGTCGCACATCTTTTGGAATTTAGATATATAAAATTGTACCCCTTTTTTATTATATTTAATGATCAACTTAATTGAATCAAGTCATTCTTCAGTACAGATATGAGATAACCGCCCCATAAATTGCATCATTTCATGCACAGGCACTGCATGACTACAGAAGCGGCTTTTGTTAACTTTTCAAATATTTGGAACAAAAACATATGCAGATCATGGACAGACCATGTTACAAATCTAGAAAAGAATTAAGGATATTTACAATTTCGCCAACTATTTACCAAAACACCTAATTAAGACAGCAACGTACCACCATTACCATATTTTACCAAATTAATAAGGGTAATTTGGGTACTACAAAACCACCGTATGGGAAACTTTGAAAATACAAGACTATATAAACACACAGATTTGTCGGTTATTCATACATTTCTCTCTGCCGGATTTTCATTTACAATTTCAATCTTTGTTCCCGGAGGAGGTCTCGGATTTTCATCCCATTTTCTTCCTCCTCTTGGAACTTTTATCAATGGCGTCGGAGAGTTTTGCTGATAAAAATGTTGTTTTCAAGAAACTGAAGGCAAAATCAGAGAATAAGGTCATCTTTTTTTGGCTCAATTTGTTAGATTTTTTAAACTGGGTTGGTTTTAATTTAAATTCTGTAATCTGGGTTGTTGTTATATTTTTGTGGGTTGTTGTATATTGATGTGATCAAAGTTTGAATTTTGTAGATGTGTTTTGATTGCAATGCCAAGAATCCAACCTGGGCCTCAGTTACGTATGGGATTTTTCTGTGCATTGATTGCTCAGCAATTCATAGGAGTCTTGGTGTTCATGTCAGCTTTGTTAGGTTAGTTATGAATTACTTGTCTTTGTTTTGATATTTTTTTCGGGTTTGTGTTGTTTTAAGATTAGACCTTTATTTTCATTAAGCTGCTTTAAGGTTATAGATTATGATACTTTTGCTAGTTTCTATTAGAATTTTACCAGGCTCTGGATGCTACATTGTTGTATCATGTAAATCAAATATATGAGTATGGTTTAATTAGGAGTTGTTCTGGTACGAAAGTTGTAATCTTTGTGGGTTTTATTGGAATATATTAGTTGTGTAAGGTTACATACGATAAGAATAAGAGTAAATTTCAGGATGGGGGCTAAATTTTACCCCAATTTTTAAAACATTGACCGGTCTTTCAGATTTTTAATTTATTTTGCCTTTCAAAAAGGCGGCTCTCGTCAAAGTCCGTTAAATATGCGCCGTTTAACTTAAAATAAATGTATTATAGTAAGGGTAAAAGAGGAATTTTAACTTGAGATACATATTAAAAAACGTAAAATACTCCTACTATTTACACCCCCAAATCGAATCATTTACCAAATAGAACATAGTAAAATCAGAAGATAGTAAAATCAAAGAACAGTTACGTGATCTGATCTTCAGAAACAATAAAAATTGTTTATCTCTATTCGTTTTGTTGCTCAAAAAGGTGATTTGAATTCGAAGATCCATTCAACAAAACTTCTGGAATCAATTGCATCTACAATGAATTGTCAAACAACAATGTTTGAAAATCAGGTTTTATTAACATGATTGTACTGCTTGTTTATCGACGTTGATTTCTGTTTCGCAGTCAAGAAACGTGAAAATTAAGGTCGTCTGTCTCAGAATCGTTCCCACCGGAGGAAAAATTATCTCCGGTCGAGAAACGGAAGTTCCAGTTATCGAGAAAGTGATGAAGGTTTTAGAAATTGTGTCAATGTGTACAGAAGGACGAACAACGATATGCATAGATGAGAGATGCTTAAAGGCGATTATAACAAGGTTGATGAATGTATCATTAACATCCACGGAACATGGTATTGGAGTGTTGTGGAGCTTGTGTTATCTATCCGGTGACATGATGGCAAGGGAGGCAGTGTCGGAGAGTAATGGAATGAGGAAAGTAGTGTTGATGATGCAGAGCAAGTGCTCAGGAAATATGAGGCAAATGTGTGGGAATTTGGTGAAGGTGTTCCAAGTTAACTCAAAGTCGTGGTGAAGGTATTTCCGGCTTAGAATTAAGGTCCATGAGCAATAATCGGTAAAGGAAATTAAGCAAGGAAAAAGAAATTTTTTGGTTTAGGGGTTCACTTCTAGCTGTTACAAATACGTTCCTATATATGCATACAGTGACCGCTGTATTTTTATAAAAACTCAACTTTACCCCTTGCTCTGTTAGGCCTATTATGGGGTATTTGACGGGAGCCATCTTTTTGAAAGACGGAGCAAAACACCAGCCAAAAAATTGAAAATCTAAAATACCGATCAACGTTTTGAAAATTGGGGTAAAGTTTAGCCAGCACCCTGAAATTTACTCTAAGAATAATGTCTGGGGGAAAGAAAAAATTGGCTCCCATAAATATAGCTATCCCTGCCCCCTCAGGTCAATCCCACGAGCCTCTTATCCATTCTCGTTCAATCATAGTGGGGGAGCAAATCAAAACTCAAAAACTCACATTAGGTTTAGAGATAATCAGACTCGAACCGATGACTTTCACCACGTCAAGGTGACACTCTACCGCTGAGTTATATCCTTTCCCTGCCTCCATCGAGAAATAGAACGGACTAATCCCAAGGCAAAGGGTCGAGAAACTCAACGCCACTATTCTTCAACAACTTGGAGCCGAGATTCTTTTCACACTATTACGGATATAAAAATTATGAGAAAGGTCGAATTCAGTTGTCAACTGTCCCTATCGAAAATATGATTGAACTCCGGATTCGAGCCATAACACATGATTTCACAAAATCGCACGATTTTCCCAATCTAAATCAAGCAGTTTTGCCTCACTATGTTCTATTCGATACGGGTAGGAAAAGAACTTGACCCGGTATTATTTAAAAAATAGAGGAAGTCATATTAATCCATGATGATTTTGAATTCTACAAGTCAATCTAGTCTTAATTTAGAATCTAATTGTTTATAAGTAGTATAACTAGTTTAGTTCTACAATGTTCACTAGTCATTGTATTTTAGATACCTTCTAATGGATTATATAAATTTTAAATTGAGATAAACTAGAATGCTCAGTAATTGAATTCAAGATTGAACTTTGGATCTAGCAGAATATGTATGGGTTTGCTTTTTAGAACACCATTATTGCCCTTTTTTTAATAAAAGACGGATGGTTAAGATTAAAATGACAAATTTAACAACTATGTAACTTGACATATTAGATTTTAAATTCTCATATAAATTTCAAAAGTCAAATGTTATAGAATCTAGCATAGAATCTAATATACATTTTTGTCATAACGAGATTCTACATGTAAACATAATATGTTTAAGCCTAATTTTTTGTTAATTTTATGCTAGATTCTTGTTTTGTAAATGAAAAAAGCCTGATTGTAATTTTTAAGTAGAGAATCCTGGAGTCTGAAGTGTCAAGAATGAAAGTAAATTATGATAAGTGTGTCATCATGAAGATATCTTTTCTTAATGTTTTTAAACTTAATATATTGTGTGCAGGTCAACTAATTTAGACTCATGGACTCCGGATCAGTTAAAAATGATGACGTTTGGGGGTAATAAACGTGCCCAAGTTTTCTTCAAGCAACATGGTTGGACTGATGGAGGGAAGACCGAGGCCAAGTACACATCTAGGGCTGCTAATTT
This sequence comes from Heracleum sosnowskyi, assembly GCA_030848705.1. NCBI lineage: Eukaryota > Viridiplantae > Streptophyta > Magnoliopsida > Apiales > Apiaceae > Heracleum > Heracleum sosnowskyi. The sequence goes on from CM061241.1 coordinate 95,328,994, forward strand.
ATACAAGCAACTGCTTTTAAAGGAAGTTGTTAAAAGGTCAAAGGAAGAGACAAGTTTGTCGACGTCTCCTGTTGGTCCTCAATCAGTACAAGCTATTAAAGGAGCTCCTGATATCAAAGTCCAGGAACATGAATCCTCAAATGGAAATTTTTCAGAAAAGAATGAAACTCTTAATGTACCTTCTTCACCCAAAGCCAGATCTTCTTATTCAGTTCTTACCAGTTCAGTGAAGAAGCCTGTTGGTGCAAAGAAACCCGGGAAGACTGGCGGGCTTGGTGCTAAAAAACTTAGCTCCAAGGTAGACCCTGCTTTTCTTTTAGAGCTTTTTTTAAAAATACGATTTTTTATTATTTTATTTGCAAAAAATACGTTTTTTTTAATATGCAAAAATACAATCTTTTGATTATTTTTGTAAAAGTACGACTTTGTGACCAATTGCAACTGGGTGCAACCAAATGCAACCTCATATGCCACCCAAAGCAATTTTAAATATTTCTCAGAAAAACATAAAATGAAGTTGCATATGGTTGGTTTGGGTTGCAAACTGTATGTTTGCAAATATTTTCAAAAGATAGTAAAATCGTAAAAAAAAACGTGGAAAAGTTGTATTTTTGATAATTTCTCTTTCTTTTACATCCTATCTGTAACTTGTTATCTGGAAATTCTGTCAAAATTACTTTATGGTTTGAGTTATTAAATTTTAATTGCCTCTTTCAGTTATTGACTTTTCCTCCTAAAATTACAGCCTAATGAGAGTCTTTATGACCAGAAGCCTGAAGCAGCACCTGCACAAGTACAAGTTTCCACATCAATAAGTAGCACCCCAACAGTTGGGACATCTTTTACCTCTCACTTTGAATATGCAGATAACACCCGAGCAACACATAAGGGTTCTAGAACGAACCAAGTTAATAGTAATGTAAACCCGCCAACATCAACAAGTTTTTTTGCAGATTATGGGATGGAAAATGGATTTCATAAAAAAACTAGCTCATCTTTTAAAGTTCAAGTAAGTTCTATGACATTTGAATATCTTCTGTGTTTTAAGAAACTTTGTTATAAATATTGTGATAGTTGTTATTGTTGTCTTATCGAGTTAATAACAACAAATTAGTAAGTTAAAAATATTAGTGTCTATCTTTAACATCAACTAATCCACTTGGTTTCAAATATTAATATATTTGTGTACATGTTGTGTTTGGTGCAAGTATCTGCTCAATAATTTCGACAAGGCAGTTAATATCAACATATTTATTTAAAACATCATATATACTTTGACATAAGAAGTTTGTTATCTGTATGTTATGACAACGGTGAGGATGCGTAATTAGTGCATAATGTATAACAATATTACATTTTGTATCGCGCAGGTTAAAGAAACTGATGAAGCAAGGAAGAAGTTCTCGAATGCAAAATCGATTTCATCATCTCAATATTTTAGGGATCAAAACAAAGGGTTTGACAATCAAATTTCTTTGAAGAAGTTCTCTGTAAGTGTCTGTTGTTACTTGTGAAAGATTGAATACAATATGCAAGTTTGTTGTTCAATTCAGATCCTACTTGTACTTGGTCCAACATTAACTTCCAGATTTTCTGAAATTAATATGATGTTACTTGTTGGCTCAATTAAATATTTAATCTTTAGAGTAAGCATGTCATTAATCAGTCAAGCTCATATCAAATCACCCATCCCCTAATATGTGTGTAATTGTTTGATGACATGTCCATCTCATGGAAATATATATAGATCTTATAAAAGCTTAAGGTATTGTGTGACCCATTCTTTTTGGGTATCTTTCAGGGTTCCACGGCTATATCAAGTGCAGATCTTTTTGGTAATAATAATGATAATTTAGGGATTGATTTTGGTGCAAGCGATCTCATTAATCGACTGTCTTTTCAGGTCTGTAATATCTCAAAGCACGTTCATACTGTAATCTGTATGTACTAAAAAAATCAGTACAATTGTACATAGCATAAAAAGAATAGTTATCTTGTATTCTTGTTATTATGTATTGAATAATTGACCATAATCTCTTTCTTGTTGTTTCAGGCACATCATGATATCTCTTCCCTTAAGAATATTGCTGGAGTAACCGGGAAAAAGCTTAGCTCTCTTGTGTCATCAATTTATTATGATGAATACTCAGGATAGAACAATCTAGGAACAATGTATTTTGCATTTCAGCGGTTTGAGAATTTTTGAGCAATATATGAGCATATACACATATTGAATGTAAGCAGATAAGTGCTAAAAGTAAAAATAATAGCGTTTACTGATATTCTTTTGTAGACAAAGATGTTAAGATTTAATAATTATTGATTTTCATATATTGGCAGCATATTGCATGACTATTTACCTTTACGATGATAACTGGTGTGTTTGTTTTTGTGTACCAAGAAATGTATGTGTTTCTTACCATTTCTACGTTTTTCCTTCATATCAAAGACATAAGATATGGTTAGAACGTAGCATGTAGGCTGAAGTACCTCCAAGTAGCCTGTTTATCTTATTTGCAAACCAAAGGTACCTATTATTTTGGTCGTGATGTTAAAAGTATTTAAAACATGAGCTTATAATAAATATCTTTAAATTTAAAAATATTAAAGCATGCTCAATGGTGTCGGTTAAAATGGATTATTAAAATAATGTAAAATATGATTATGTAAAATTTGTTAAATTTGTTTTTTTTGTGATTTTGATACTTTAAACATTAAAGTAATCTACGGGTCTTGTCATCTGACATGGTTTGGTTGTTAGTCATTTAAGTTTCGACAGTCTTTATTTGTCTTTCTCATTCTATCTTTTCATCACTAATTTTACCAATGGCCTCATCAAGCAATATCATTGATGCTATGAAGAATGTATCCATCGACGATGAAGAGGAAGGTGTTCTCGCCATAGATGGAGCGGAAGTAGGTGATAATGTTCATGGATTTGCAGGTTTCAACGCTAAACTGTGTGTGGTGGCTCGCTTCATATCTGATGGCCATGTTGAATTTCCAGCGATGCAACAGACTTTGGCATCGCTGTGAAGGCCCGGAAGGGGTGTATATATGAAGGAGTTGGAGCCTAATCTGTATCTTTTCCAGTTTTATCATGAACTGGACGTGAAAAGAGTTCTTGAAGGTAGTCCATGGTCTTTTAACAGAAGGGCTTTGGTTATGGCTCGAATGAAAGAAGGCGATAATCCCAGGACCATAAGTTTGAATTCAATGGATCTTTGGGTTCAAATTCACGACCTCAAGCCAGGTTTTATGTCTGAGAAGATCATTAAGGAGATTGGAAATTATATAGGTGTGTTTGTCGAGTCATGTGCATCTAATTTCATGGGAGTATGGCGTGATTATATGAGAGTTCGTGTATCTATCGACTTGTCCAAACCTTTGAAAAGGCGAATGAAGATAAGGAAGATGGGTGAGGAATGTTCATGGATAAATTTCAAGTATGAAAATGTGCCAACATTATGTTTCATATGTGGCTTTCTTGGTCATTCAGAAAAGTTTTGTTCAAAATTGTTCGATACACCAGAGCAAGATATAATCAAATCGTATGGAGCATGGTTGAGAGCCCCGTTCAAACGGCAATTCAAACCAATAGGTGCAAAGTGGCTTCGTAATGGTGGTGAAGAATCTCAATGGAACACAGGTGGAGGAGAGGAGAAACACGATACAGGCGCAGGACGAAGCAATCAAGATCCACTTTTTCCTCCACAAAATGCGCAGACGGTTGCAAAGATGGGTAATGTTGGAGGGAAATTTTAAAATGCTGCTAATAGCGTATCTGGTGGGATAATGGGAAAAGATTTTGGAACAGAATCTATGATTAAGGGAAGTAATAAATCAGTTATTATTGATAATAAAAAGCGGAGGACAGAGAGTGGATTGGGTTTTAACAGTGGGCTGGGCTCAAATACAGAAATTATAGATGGGTCAGATGATGAAGATAACATGAATGTCGAAGTTAGTCCAACAAACACCAGTGTTCCAAAAAACGTGCAAGAGGCGAGTGTCCAGGGGGATGCTCGCCTATCATCATGAGTGTACTAAGCTGGAATTGCCATGGACTAGGGACACCATGGGCCTTTCAATTCCTTAAAGAATTAACGTCCCAGAGAAAACCAAATTTTATATTTCTGAGTGAGATTCTTTGCAATAATAATAGAGTAGAGAAAATAAGGAGCTCTTTGAATTTTGAAGGGGCTTTTACTGTGGAAACTCAAGGCCACAGTGGCGGTATTTCTTTCTTGTGGAGATATAATGACGAAGTCCAGTTGCAGACTTATAGTAAAAATCATGTCGACCTGGTAGTCTCTAGCAGGGGAGGTAAAAAGTTTAGGTTAACAGGAGTTTACGGAGAACCTGATAGAGCGAAGAGGCAAGAAACTTGGTCACTGATTCGTACATTGGCAAATGGTAACTCGTTACCGTGGGTGTTAATTGGTGACATGAATAACGTTCTTTCGCAGGAGGACAAGAGGGGAGGCAGACTGTATCCTCAATGGCTGATTCAGGGTTTCAAGGATGTAGTGGAGGATTGTGCTCTGATTGACATGAATCTGGTCGGTTATCCATTTACGTGGGAGCGAGGTTATGGAACAGATAAATGGGTTGAAGTCCGTCTGGATAGAGCCCTAGCAACGGAGAATTCCTCAATCTTTTCAGAGGAGCTAAGCTCTCGAATATAGAGGTAACTACTTCAGACCACTGTCCTATATTGCTTGATCCTGGAGATTATGTTGCTGTACGTTCTGTGAGGCCTTTTAGATTCGAGAACGCATGGTTGCGTGAACCGATGTGCAGACAAATTGTGGAGGAAGCCTGGAATAATGATATCAGCCTGCAGTTCTTTGACAAAATAGCTATATGCTCTGATAGTTTAATGTCTTGGGGTCAGGATATCACTGGTAGTTTTAAGAAGAGAATCAGTCATAGCAAGCATATTTTGAAGACTCTTAAAGGGCGTAGGGACCCTAACTCAATCGAGATGTGTAGGGAGGAAAAGGCAAAGTTGGCAGAGGTGTATGTTCAACACGAGGTTTTTTGGCGTCAAAGATCGAAGCAACTATGGCTTCGAGAAGGAGATCAAAACAGTAGATTTTTTCATAATGCCACGAAGAAACGAAGAAGAGTTAATCATATCTCGTCTCTGTTGAACGATGCTGGCAATAGGGTGGTTTGGGGAGAGGGTTTGGAGGATACCATGATAGAGTACTTCTCTGTTTTATTTAAAGCTCCAATACAGAATGGAGCGAGGTTACAAACTGCATTTTGAAGAGTGTCAGTCAGGAGCAAAATGAGATGATGCTGGCTCCTATCGAAGATGAAGAAGTGAAACAAGCTTTGTTTAACATGCATCCCGACAAGTCTCCTGGTCCGGATGGGATGAGCCCGGGGTTCTATCAAAATTTTTGAAATATAGTAAGGGGCGATGTAATTCAGATGGTTAAGCAGTTTTTTGACGATGGGGTTTTATCTTCTCAGTTGACGAGCACTAATATAGTGTTAGTCCCAAAGAAAAACTCTCCTCAACGTATGGCTGATCTTCGACCAATCTCGCTGTGCAATGTCGTATATAAAGTCATCTCTAAAGTCTTGGCCAATAGAGTTAAATCAGTTCTTGATGGTATCATCTCCCCTACTCAGAGTGCATTTATCCCAGGCCGTTTAATCACGGATAATATCATGGTGGCTCACGAGGTTATGCACTTTATGAAGCGTAAAACAACTGGAAAGGAGGGATGGATGGCTTTGAAACTCGACATGAGTAAAGCCTACGATCGCGTAGAGTGGGGATTCTTGGAAGCTGTTCTGTTGAAAATGGGGTTTGATCAGAAGTTGGTGAAATTATTCATGTCTTGTGTTGTCTCTGCCAACTATCAGATCACGCATGCAGGAAGAACTTTTGGTTCTATAATCCCTCAAAGAGGCATCCGTCAGGGGGATCCATTATCCTCATACCTATTTCTAATTTGTATTGAAGGATTTACTGCGCTGATCCATGACTACGAAAGAAGACAGCTGACTACAGGTGTTAGAGTTGCTCGTAATGCTCCAGCTATATCGCACATGTTTTTTGCGGACGATAGTTTTATTTTCTGCAAAGCCACGTCTCAGAGTGCGGAGTATGTACTGCAAATGTTAAAGCTATTTGAAAAGGCGTCGGGTCAACAGATAAATGTGGATAAATCATCTGTAATATTCAGTAGAAATACCAATGGAGAGGTGAAGGATAGTTTGTTGCAGCAGTTACGTTTCAAGGAGGCAGGAGAAGACAGTCTTTACCTAGGTCTGCCAAGTATGATGCATAGAAAGAAATCTGCTATGTTTGGTTTTATAAAGAATAAGCTGCACGATAAAATCCAAGGGTGGGATAAAATAACACTGTCCAAGGGAGGTAAAGAAGTATTACTAAAAACGGTGGCTCAGACTATTCCCAATCATGCAATGAGTGTTTTTTTGCTTCCCATTGAACTTTGTCAAGACATTGAACGTATGATGTGCAAATTCTGGTGGCGCTCTAATGTGAATAAAGAAAAGTCTATACATTGGATGAGCTGGGATAACATGAGTAAAAAGAAGAGTTCTGGAGGGCTGGGTTTTCGTTGTATTCGTGATTTTAATCTAGCACTTCTTGGGAAGCAGTGTTGGCGTATGATCAGTCACCCTGATTTGTTGGTTAGCAGAATATTTAAGGCAAGATATTTCCCAAATGATTCGTTCCTGAGTGCTAAGTTAGGGGGAAATCCGAGCTATATTTGGCGAAGTATTCTGGAAACTCAATCTCTATTGAAGAAGGGTTTGGTCTGTCGAGTAGGAGGGGGAGACAATGTCTTTATTCTAAATGAGCCGTGGCTTCCAGACGCTAACAATCCCTATGTTTGCACAACAAATGATGTTCTGAAAAATACTCGAGTCTCATCGTTATTGAATTCGTCAGAGAATCAGTGGAATCATGAGCTCATTCTGAGTTTGTTTGAAGCTAGAGATGCAGAGTTAATTCTGGCAATTCCAGTAAATACGGATGAAAGGGACTCTTGGTATTGGAAATTTGAAAAGCTTGGAGGATACTCAGTCAAAAGTGCGTATAGCTGCATTCGAGAGATGAAGGAGAACAATAGAAATGAGAATAATTCTGGCTTTTGGAAACAGCTTTGGAACTTAAAGATACCTCCGAAGGTAAAACATTTCATGTGGAGAGCTTTCTCAGGAAGTCTACCAACCAAAGACAATCTTAGAATTAAAAGGGTCGAAGTGGATGCCTGGTGCCCAGTTTGTCAGGGAGAAGCTGAAACAACAGTTCATACGCTGGTGACTTGTCCTTTTGCTGTGCAATGTTGGAACTTATCGGGTGTTGCAGTAGTAAGGGACCAGTTCCAGACACTTACAGATTGGTTTCAGCTGCTCACGCATCAGTGCAGAAGGAATGAACTGCAGTTAGTTGTAGTGTTATGTTGGATGATTTGGAAAAATCGTAATGACCTCGTATGGAAACAACGTAGCTTGGGGGAAAGAGAAGTAGTAGAATCAGCAAATTTTGTCCTTGATCAATGGAAGCGTGTTCAAGATAAATCATTTGACACTTTTCTGGGTTATATGACTCCGGAAGATGGTCATGAACACTGGAAAGCACCTCAGAACAATAGAATCAAGGTAAATACTGACGCTGCTATTTTCGAACATTCTTCTTGCTATAGTCATGCGTTCGTGGTCAGAAATCAGCAGGGGCAGTTGGTTGAGGCTCAGTCTAAGTGCAGGGAAGGAAAAATCTTGCCTGAGTTAGCAGAAGCTATAGGCATTCGCGAGGCCTTAAGCTGGATTAAAGCAAATCAGTACGATGGAGTAGAGCTGGAGACAGATTGTTTGCAGGTGATCCAAGCTATTCGATCATCGTTTATCAGTCTCTCCGATCTGGGAAGGGTGGTTGAAGAGTGTCGTGTTTTGTTGAAGAGTTTAAAAAACCGTAATGTACTCATTAGATTTGTGAAGCGTTCAGCGAATAGAGTATCTCATTTCCTAGCGAGGTATAGTTGTTCCATAGCTGACCGTATTTGGAGGATGGGTGATGTCCATCCCGAGTTTCAATATGTATTGTTAAATGATTTGAGAAGTTAATGAATTCGTTTTTCTTTGGTGGCAAAAAAAAAAAATTTGTTAAATTTGTAAGGTGTTTTACTCCAATTATGTTGGCTATAATGATGATTTATATTTTAAAAATGACATGTTATTATTATTTTAAGTTGTTAAAAATAAAATATATTATTTCAGTAATAAATGATGTGGAGATTCACTATAAGTCCTCGATAAATATAGCCAATATAATGCGGTTGGCTAAAATTTTAGCTAGAAAGAATGTCCCGTTGAAGATGATAAACTTTTATATATTGGCTATAATTTTTATTCACTCGTTTTTAGCTAAAAATTTCTCGTTGAGATGCTCTTAGTCAAGATTTGTTACAATATTATTTTCAAATTCTAAAAATCTTTTGAACATGAATTTTAAAAATGAACACAAAAGTTGGCGGCACCATTATATATATCTATACTATATTATTAAAGTCGAAACATTGAAAATTTTGATTTTCGGTTTTCGATCATTTATTTTATTTAATAAATAATATAAAAATAGTAACTACCTGATCGCCTTTTATAATTAAAACACTTTTTAAACATAATTTATTCCTTTTCAAAATATATCATGGGCAATTAACTTTAAATTAAAGCATGTTATCTTTTATATTTATTCTCACTACAAAATCTACTCCTTTTACAAAAATATCACGGGCAATTACCTTTAAATTAAAACATATTACCTTTTATATTTGTTCATACTAAAATCCCCCTTTTCCAAAAATATCAGGCGCAACTCTTACTTATTTATTTTAAAATCTATTTTAATATTTTTAATTATTTAAAAAATCTTACATATTTTAACATGCCAACGTATTTTTTAACAAATACAATTAATATAATTAAAACACTTCCAAAAATATCACGGAAAATTACTTTTTTTTAATTAAAACATTTTAGCTTTTCTATTTGTCCTCATTAATATTATTCCAAAACTCTCACGTACAATTACCTTTAAATTAAATCATATTACCTTTTATATATGTTCTCACTAAAATCTCTCTTTTCGAAAAATATCGGGTTCAACCCTTACTTATTTATTTTAAAATCTATTTTAATACCTTTTATTATTAAAAAAAACTTATCTATATTAACATGACAACATATTTTTTTAACAAAGACAATTAATATGATAAAAACACTTCTAAAAATATCACGGACAATTAATTTTTTTAATTAAAACATGTTAGCTTTTCTATTTGTCCTTACTATTAATATTATTTTAATAAATAATAAAATAATATTAATATTGTCTCATTTATCTTCCTCAGCCCCATTTGTATTCTTTATTTATATTTTTTATATTCCAATTAATAATTAAGCTTCTCATTTTATAATTTATCATATTGATTTTTATTCTTTATTTAATATTTTTCGTTCCCATTAATTTTTTTAGTTTGTCATTTTTTAATCTCCTTTGATGACTTGTGCATTGAAAATTTTGGTTTTCGGTTTTCTGTCATTTATTTTATTTAATAGTTAATAAAATAATATAAAAATAGTAACTAGCTGATCGCCTTTAATAATTAAAACACTTTTTTCTGACAAAATCTACTCCTTTTTCTCAAATATCACGGGCAATTCCTTTAAATAAAAACATATTACCTTTTATATTTGTTCTCACTAAAATCTCTTTTTTCCAAAAATATTAGGTGCAAACCTTACTTATTTATTTTAAAACCTATTTTAATGCTTTTAATTATTTAAAAAAACTTATCTATTTTAACATGCCAATGTATTTAAAAAAAATACAATTAATATAATTAGAACATTTCCAAATATATCACAAGCAATTACTTTTTTTGTGATTAAAACATGTTAGCTTTTATATTTGTCGTTATTATTAATATTATTTTAATAAATAATAAAATAATATTAATAATCTCTCATTTATCTTTCTCATCCCCATTTGTAGTCTTTATTTATTTTTTCTATGTTCCAATTAATATTTAAGTTTCTCATTTTGTAATTTATCACATTAATTTTTATTCTTTATTTAATATTTTTCGTTCCCATTAATTTTTTTAGTTTGTAATTTTTTAATCTACTTTGATGACCATACCTTGCACGACGGCTTGTATATATATTGAACTTTGAAGTTTTACTAAGATATACATTTTAAGTAAAATTTATTCCCTTAATATATTTTATACTTTTTATTTGGAATATATTATTTTCAAAGCAAATTTTCTATTTTCAGAGTTATTGTTTAGCATATTCCACCATGTATTCACAAATTGTAAATATACTAGCATAAAAACCCGTGCAAGGCACGGGCCTCTAGCTTAGATTGTGATTTTAAACTAAACTACGCATTATCAATGTCATTTGACATATATGATTGTATATTTTTGATGTTCATAGAGTTTTTATTGTTAATGTTATGACTATGTTGTACTTGTTTAAATATGTTGAAGTTTATAATGTGAAAACTAATACGAGTAGTTTTGATAAATCATGTATGTTTTTAATTTTGTTGTGGATCATAGAATAGAATTAGAGTGTTCTATGGATATTTTCTAATTAAGAAGACATTTTTAAAATTATAATCCTAAAATTTTTCCAGTTCTTCAAAAATGATGCATTCATTTAGTTCATCTCCGACAATATTCAAGGTAGAAACTAAATATCATTCAAGATGATCCAGTATGAGATTGTAGGTTTTAGTACTAATTTTACTCAAAAGCTTTCCTAAATCTTCTAATACTCTACTTAGGCCTTGCATTTTCAGTTCTTAAAACTTTCTTTGTAACTCTTTTATGTCTTTTCTTCCGACCTCTTGATTTTAAGCATTTTTTATCTTTATTTCTCTTCCCCTGTCTACCTAACTTTTAGAACACATGACAATGTAGCTAATTGACTTAAGTGGAACTACCTTGTGCCAAATCATTCTATTATTAAGTACGTTTGGTACCATTTCGATGTGTTTCAATTCTTTCAAACAAACAGACTTTTTTTTAACTCTGAACTTGAGAATTGATCAATTATGGATGGATAAATATTTTTTGCTTATATCATCGTAAGTTAAAATTGCTCATATGCCTTCTGAGTTCTGTCCGTGTTTTGACAATGAATTCATCCTTTATTTTTTTCAAAATACACATCTTTAATAGTTAAAACACGGGTCATTTTTATTGCAATTAACATAAATTTCTATTTTTTGCGGTTAAATTTTTTTTTTCTAGGTATGGTTGCACATTTTTTTCGTCTGTTACAATGTATTTACTTTAATTTATATAGATAATTTGATTGATCGGGGACTATAATTTTAAATAACCCGGGCTGTATAATGTGATTTGATCTGATCATAATGTACGATATGCAATATCATGTTTTTTTAAAATTGTTATGGACTATATATTTTAATCTGTTTATTGTTTACACAAATTATTATCAAAATTTTAGAATATATAATTCATTTAATTGTTTTATTGTACTATCTATTTACTTTTATTATCTCGCCTTTTACAATATTTTTACTCAAAACAAATAGTTTTTCATATATTGTATTTATGTTTTTTAGTTATTTTACACACACACGCATATATATATATATATATATATCAAATAACTAATTATTTTCTTTTATAAAATTAATTTAAAAGTCATTTGATAATAACAAAAAAATGTGTCATTAACTCCTTATATATAATAAGCGTAAGAGAGATCTTATCCAAAACTTTGGTCGGTCACTGTACTACCAAAAGTATATGATCCATTGGATTATTCAAATAGATGAGGACCGTTAGATATAATATTAAGAATTGTATTTGATTAATAATAGGAAATTATTTAAATACTAAAAGATGTATTTTGATAATTTAAACCAATTATAAATGGGTTTTCTATATTGAATAGAAATCTTTATGTAAAAATTCGTAATTATCTTTTCTCTTTAGTTTATGGATAGTTCCAGTTAAATAAAAATTATTAAACAATCATTAAATTAAAGATAATTTTGTTAGCTTCGCAGGGGCTGTAAAATCGTTAAAATCTGTTGTCTAAAACTCAAGATATAGCCCAAACAGTAAAGTAATTATCTAAATTTTAATAAATATTTTTTTTTATTGTAGCACCAATTTAATTTTTTTCCTAATTCTTTTAAATTGATAAATTCTATTTTTATTTCAATAAATTATTAAAATCAATTTAAGAAAAAATTAAAATCGATCTGGTCCGTGTACGATCACTATACAACCAAATTAATAATTACAGTTAGATCTTAAATAGATCGATGAGAATTGTTAGATCTAATATTAAAAAGTGTATCTGATTAATAATAGAATTATATTTAAAATACTAAAAATTGTATTTTGATAATTTAAAAGTTTTCTATGTAAAAATTCTTAAATATCTTTTCTCTTGAATTTATGTATAGTTCGAAGATAATAATTGTTAAACTAAATATCAAGATAACAATTCATATCGATTACAATATTAAAAATTATCAATATAATGCTGCTAACAATGATACACGTGAACCTAAAGAGCCTTACGAGAACTCATGTACATAAATAAATTTAAACACTTTTTTTTCTGAAGGAACATAACAATTTGATTAATCCAAATTATAATTATATTATTTTACATATAACAAACATAAAAGGATAATATCATAATATAATTAAAATATTGAGGGTTTCATATTCATAAACAATAATTTTGAATATAATACTTATATTAAAATGTGTATTTGATTAAAGGTAGGATTATATTTAAATACTAAGAAGTGTGTTTTGATAATTTAAACCCATTATAAATTGATTTTTTATATTGAATTGAATTTTTTATGTAAAAATTCTTAACCATCTTTTCTTTTCGGTTTATGGGTAGGTCAACAGGTCAAGTTAAATAATAATTATTAAACCATCATTAAATTAAAGATAATTTCGTTAGTTTCGCATGAGTTGTAAAATCGTCAAAATTCAATTTCTAAAACTCAGGATAGAACCCAAATAGTAAAGTGAGTATCTAAATTTTAATAAATATTTTTTTTAATTTTTGTAGCACCTATTTATTTATTTTCCCACTAATTGTTTTAAATATAGAAATTTTATGTTTCTTTCAATAAAGTATTAAAATTAAATTAAGAACAAATTCAAATCGATAAAAAATATAAAATATGAGAATAAAATTTTATATAATCATAACATAATTTTTATTCTATTTAATAATTTTTAAGTAATAATGTATTTTAAAATTTTATATACACTGTAAATAAAACCGAAACATTAAAAGTAAAAGCAGTTAGTAAGATACTTATATCAGTATATACTTGATATCCTCATTATATTAAATCCTTATATATAATAAGTATAATATGGATCTTATCCAAAATTTTGATCGTCTTGGACAACCAAACTAATAAAGACCAATAGATCTTAACTAGATAAATGAAAATCGTTAGATCAAATATTAAAAAAGTGTATTTTATTAATAATAAGATTATATTTAAATTCTAAAAAGTGTATTTTGATAATTTAAACCAAATATACCAAATATAAATAAGTTTTCTATATTGAATAGAATTCTCCATGTAAAAAATTCGTGACTTTCTTTTCTCTTTCATGGACAATTCCAGTTAGATAAAAATTGTAAAGCCATCTTTTAATTAAAGATAATTTAGTTATCTTCATGTGGGGTGTAAAATCGTCAAAATCTAATTTTTAAAACACAAGATAAAGCCCAAATTAGTAAAGTGGGTATTTAAATTCTAATAATAATTATTACGTCATCATTATTTTAATGTCAATTTAATTACTTTTTTCTAACTATTTTAAATTTAGAAATCTATGTTCAAAAATTCAAATCAATCTAAGAAAAATTCAAATCAACAAAGAATATAATAATACGAGGATAAAATTTTATAAAATTGTGCATATTTTTTATCTTATTTTATTAAATTTTATATCATAACTAATTAAATATTATTTATTATTAAATAATAAATTATACGCAAATGGTGATTTTGTTTTATATGAACTCATAGAGACCTAATTTCATTGTTAGCAGGACTATATTCATATTTAAAAAAACCGTATTTTGAAATTTTAGACTCAGCTACAGAAGAGACCTAACTTTTTTAACCTATATACATTGTAAATTATTAAATTCGAAACTTTAAAAGTTTGTTAATCAATTAGTATAGTACTTTTTTGAAAAATCGTACTTTATAAAAAATATTATCAAATAACCCATGTCTACAAGAAAAAAAAAATGAAAATATTCTTATTTTTCAAAAAAAACCCTGTAAATTTTAATATGTTGTTGGTAGATTCAAATCTTAGATCATTCTACGTGATAATTTTACTGTATATCTAACGTTTCTCAACAATTTAATTTGAAAGATCCAACGATTATGAATTGAGTGATCAAGCGACCAGACTTATAAGAAAGCTTTCATTATTTAGTCTTTAATATAATAACATAGATTTTTAAGGGATATACTATAAAAAATGAATTTTATACAGAATTTTGTCGTCACAAAAGAAGAACTATTACAAAAAAAATTATATTTTAATTGATAATTTATTTTCTCAAAAGTTCAAAGTTCCCGCATCATTAACATATTACAAAAAAGAGTATATTATATTTTAACAATAAATATTTAAAAAAAAATTAAAAAAAATTAATGATGTTATCTGGTAGTTTGGTCCTAAATACCGCCAAAACATTCTCAACCGTTAGATCTAATACTTTTAAAAATAGACGATCAAGATTATATCATATAAAAAGAAGTTATTATCTAAAAATGATATAAGTTAAAAGATATTATATTAGGATTGGATTTTCCAAAAAGTTAAAACATAAAAATAGTTGTAATTAAATAAGGAACCCCATTTAATATCAAAATAATAAAAAATCGTTTAATCTTAAATAGATAGGTGAAAACCGTTAGATTTAACATTAAAAACTGTATTTGGTTAATAAAGGGTATTCTAATAATCTAAACTACATATAAGTAGATTTCCTAAATCGAATAGAATTCTCAATATTAAATTTCGTCACTTTATTCTCTTTTTAGTTTTAGAATAGTTTTTAATTGAAAAAAACTATTAAACCACAACTAAATTAAAGATTATTTTGTGAATTTCATGTAGACCGTAAAATTCGCCAAATCTAACTTTTATAACTCAATATAAACAAATATTAAATTGAGCGTGTAAAATATAATAAATATCAAATTTTTAACTATAATTTTTTTTTGGCTAAATCTTTTTTAACAATAATTTAATCATGTAATCTAATAACTTTTAAATATTCAAATATTCATAAATAAATATAATTATAAATATTAAAAAAACAATCGTGTGTTACATGGGTAACTAAAATATAATAATAAACAAAATAATTATAAATAAAATTTAAGTAACCGTGCATCGCACGTGCTATCAGCTAGTATATATAATGCATCCAATCTAATTATAAATCTAGTATATATATATATATATACTGTATTATTAAAACCGAAACATTGAAAGTTTGATAGTCAGTCAGTACGGTTCTCATATTTTGATATTTGTACTTTAATTCTTTTATTTTTACTACTTTATTTAATTTATTAAAAACAACAATTTTATTCAAAATATAGTTTGGTAGTCGGTCGGTCAATACGACATTCATATTCTGATATTTGCACTTTAGTCTCTTTTCTTTTGCAATTTGACCTTAATTTATTAAAAACAACAATTTTAATTAAATATATTTTTAAAATACTGTTAAACACAAAACTCTTAAAACACAATTTAATCACGCTCAAACAGAAACGCACACGTCAATTCAACATTAAGTTCAACAATCACATAAAACTATTCAAATTTAAGATGAACTTCAAACAAAGTAAATATAAATGTAATATAAGAAGAATATGAATGTCGTATGCATCACACTGACTTTATACTTGTAGTATAGATAAGAACAAATAATTATAAATATCATGTATACATGTTATCAATACGTGTTATTTAACAATGATTATTGTGCGATAGATAAAGTAATTCTCGTTCGAGGATTGAGGCGGGTTCGACGAATGAGTTCATGTTCGGAGTCTCCCCGACCCCGAAGTGACCGATCGCCCATACCTAAATTATTGTCTAATTTTTACACATGTTTTAACACTAATTTCATTAATTTAAAAATAAATAAGTCATAAATATGTAAATAAACTACTTGTACTATGTTATTTATGTTATATCAATATTTAATAATACATTTTATATATTAAATATTCGAATAATTCAAATATATTGCGTAGTACAAGAAAAGTTCGACTATGATGCAAGAACGGCCCTATCTTGTATCGAAAGGCTTTTCGTGCAAGAAAGATAAAAAGCACCACACATAATATTGTTTTTAAAACTTAATATTAATATTTTATAAGACTGGTAGTATATATGATTCTGTATGATATTTTAAGTATTAAAAAAATAAAGTTTAATAAATATTATAAATCATCTTAATTTTTACTCAAAAATTTAAATAATAATAAATATAGGATAAGAAAGATGTGAGGTTTATGTCATATGATTTTTAGTTCAAAATCAAAAAGAATCATGTAGCTCAATGGTTAGAAGGATGACTTATTTAGCGAATATCAGGGGTTCAACTCATGGCTAAAATATTATTTACTCAATTTTTTCCTCCAGATAAGAGAGTAGTGACATGACATGTAATTTCTTAATATATAAGGGTAAAATGATAACTTCACAGGGGTTTATTGGCTCAAAATCCTCTTAAATTATCCCTTGTTCTCCTATTATATATACTAGCGTAACAGCCCGTGCAAGGCACGGGCCTGCATAGAGATGTCAATAATTTTTATTGTGAAAAAGTTGGTCGTGATCGATTTATTAGCTTAAGGATTGTGTAGTCTTAAGTTTGAGAGCGTAAAATGAGAAATATGGTTCATGCATAGTGAGGAGTAAAGATTTTTGTTGGCGAATAGTGTAATTACTTTGAATCACAAACGTAACTATGCCAAGACTCTAAGACTTGTTTAAAGTGACTATTATTGATTTTGAGACCAGATTGAAATAGTGTAGAATTTGAAGCACGAGTGTACTATTGTTCTTCTTGCGATTATAAGCAGGTTTACCTGAGTTTTGTGTGTCAGAGAAATGATAGTTTGTAGATTGGTAATTTGCGTTAGAGAGCGGTTGTTATCTGTTTTTCGGGAATCGATTTTTTTTTTTTTTTTTTGCAATCTAGATTATGAATAGGTTATATGCATGCAATGTTGTTGTAATATAATCGAACATGCATGAATGAGATAGAGGATTTTAAAACGAAGCTGAAGGCCGACGCATCTTTGCACACTCTCACATCACTCAAGTTTGTGATAAACACTTTGGGAGATGAACACCTATTACAGTTTGGAGTATTCATGTCACCTATTTGTTTTTAGTTTTTTACTTGGGAACTGATTCTGCACTCCTCTCATGTGTTCGTCTTTATATTAAATTATATTAACACACTTAGTAAATGCATTAATAATGTGTTTGGAATATCATTTTACAGTTACAAATTTTTATCCAATTTATTACTATATATTAAACCTCAACACAAGGGCAAAAGTTTCTAATTAAATGGCCGTCACAAAAATGTCACTCATATATTATTATGCAAAAATATATTAATAGTTGTTATACAAAGAAACAAACCTCCAACCTCCTTCTAAGATGTTCATGGGTTTAACCACTATTCTACATGCCTGTTTGAGTTTACTTCAAAAAATTTATTAGATAATCCACGTCTTTCCTCTCTTATCTTATATTATTTTTACTTTGATTTTTAAATAAATAAAATATTGGTTTGTATTATTTATATAAATCAGTTTTTCTTTTCATCTTTTCGTAATTTTGGTCAAAAAGTGTATTTTCCGGACACCCCAACCGGTATCACGTCAGACCCTAGAGTGCAGGAAGAATTCCCCACGCTTCCATGAATCGAACCTTGAATGCTTTGGTCAATAACCAGTGCTTTCACCAACTCATCTACAGACCCGGAGGCTTCTTTTTGTAATTTTATATACCTATATATTCAATTACTGAATTTTATTACAATTGTATGTTTTCGATTAAATTTATATTAATTATGTTGTTTAAAATTCATACTTTTATATTATATATCTTTATTATACTTTATTTGAATTAAATTAATTATTCATACATAAAATATACTATTGAAATTCGACCGAATATAAGAAATATTGTATATGTTGTAGAGGATGTCGTCAAGGACCCACAAACCCTATTTAGAATTTCATTTTATTAAAATGATTATATGACATTACGAATCAATTTAATGTATTCTATAAAGTTCTATTATTATTATGAAAGATTATACTTTTTTTTAACATCGTACAATAATTTTTGGAATATAATTTGAAATTCTATTTTCAAAACTTGTAATTTTCAATTTTCCCAAACTTAATCGTCTACTAACAATCTGACTGATCATTATGTAATTATATACTATGTAATATCCTATATTTTAAAAACTCATCCCGATTTTTGACACGAACGTCGCTGGGGTTGAGGGGGAGGGAGTTAGAAAGGTGGAAAAAGATATAGATAAGTTCATAAAGAATGACATGTTACTTTAGAAAATGTTAACAAATGAACAATAAATTGTGCGACCTGTGGCCCACGCCTCCTATTTGTTCAGGGCGGGCGGCGTGAACTCTGATTCGATCTATTCCCATGTTCCGATCTTTTCATTTTTTTTACACGAAACAAATGGGCGGCTATGAGTAGAATCTTAAGCCGGGTTGCTCTCTCGTCTTTTTTCCTCCGCCCTCGTCTCGTAATTGACCCAATTTTTGGGCCACTTCCCCCTTCGTACTACCAAAAAATGAGATTCTTGCCGAATCCGAGTTTGCTGGATGTGACAAACAGAGTAGGTAGACAAATGTTTTGTATAATTTGAATGCTAATGTTCTTAATTTAAAAATTATAGAAATAACTAATAATGAGAGATATAATGTGTATAATACTTCTTATATTAGATCGAATTTTAATAGTATATTTTATGCATGAATAATTAATTTAATTCAAATAAAGTATAATATAAATATATCATATAAATTATGAATTATAATCAACATAATAATATATATTAAATTGAAAACATACAACTGTAATAATATATAGTGATTGAATATATAGATATATAAAATTACGAAAAGGAAAAAAGAAAAACAAATTTATATAAATAATTCAAACCAATATTTTATTTATTCAAACATCAAAGTAAAAAAAATAACATAAGAGATAAAAGACGTGGGTTATCTAATAAGTTTTTTGGAATAAACTCAAATAGGCATGTAGCATAGTGGTTAAGCACATTGATATCTTGGAAGAAGGTTGGAGGTTCGATTCTTTGTAGTAACACATCTATTAAAACATTTTTGTATAATAATATAAGAGTGACATTTTTGTTATTTTTCAAAAAAAAGGGAAAAGACGTGGGTTATCTAATAAGTTTTTTGAAATAAACTCAAAAAGGCATGTAGCATAGTGGTTAGGCACATGGATGTCTTGGAAGGAGGTTGGAGGTTCGATTCTTTGTAGTAACACATCTATTAAAATATTTTTGTATAATAATATATGAGTGCCATTTTTGTTATTTTTAAAAAAAAAAGGGTAAAACGGTAATTTCGCGGCCATTTAATTGGCAAATTTTGCCCTTGTGTTGGCATATAATATATAGTAACTAGCGTAAAAGCCCGTGCGAGGCACGGACCTGTTTATATACTGAAAAAATAAATTTGCACCAATATATACATATCAAAATAATTTTGTAAATATGGTAAATGATAGTATTTTGAATTTATATTATATATGCATAGTATTTATATATATATTTTTTCTAATTGAATAAGATTTCATAAAATTTGGATAAATTTCTATAAGATAAAGATCAAATGATTTTTTTTAATCTTCAAAATATTAGTTTAGTTTTGAATGCGTGAAATGAATTTTATCAAATTTAAAAATTCAAGATAATTTAAATGGTTATTTTATCAGAGTTCTCCGTATATAAAATGAATGTATGTAAACTCATGTATTGTTAATAAAATAACAATATATTTGTAATATAATATTGGTCACAAATGTACGAATATACTTTAAATACATCATAAAATTTCTTGTTTTTAATTTCGTGTATAAGACGTATGTAAAGTAATATAATTTTAATGAAATAAAATTATATTTATAAAATATAAAATTGGTCATTCATGTAAGACTATAGAGTGAACACATTATAAAATTTCTTTATTTTATGTAAAAGTCAATCTTGAAGTTGTCTTACTTTTTCCTTCATATGTACATATTTGTACCCTTTTAAACTCAATTGTATATGTTTAGTCTAGTATTAATTATAAAATATCTAAGATCGTAGTTTAAAAATTACACAAATTGAAAATTTATATATATGTAATTTAGAATCATTTTTTTAAACACAACCATAAAATTCTATCCCATGCGATTTTAATATTTGAATTATAAATTATCTTGTGTTTGATCTTATATGAATCATAATATACCTAAATAATTTAACATCTGTGTAGACTCAGTTGTATTTATATGTATAATATATGTTCTAAACACTTGCGATTAACCGCTAGACGGTGACTAATCAATCCGAATGTGTTAAAATCAGATCGGAAAATCAATTTTTATAGAAATCGATCTAGAAATCATATAATTTGGATTAACTGGGCACAAATTGGTTTAATCGATCGAAAATTGACTTAAGAACCGATTAAAATGAACAAAATATACCCAGCCCCTTTTTCAACCAACCAAGACGACAAAGAAAACCCGATACTTAATTGGGTCTAAAAATATTTCAAACCGATTTTAATGGTTGCATATCAGTTTTATATATTTCAGCCGACCTAACCCAACCCTATTTAAATTAAAAAATTTGTTCGATAATTTATATATATATATATATATATTATATGTAAGTGTACATTATATAATACAGTATATCATCTTATTTATAGACGTGTACATAACTAAAATTATTATGTTAATAAAAAAAATATATTAGCACTAAAATCGTAAGTTATACGTATTTTAGCTTTACTTGAATTTTTGAAATGAGGACATTGTGTAATATTTATTTTTTATAAAAATTATTTAACACATTCAAACCAATCCAACCCGGCGCAAACTTAAGGATGATAAGTACGGTTGGACCATGAATTAATTTTTTGTGAGTTGGATTAAAAAATTTCAAACTTATTTAATTAGACTGGGTTGCAAAAATGCTTCCAACCCCCGATAACCTAACCCATCAACACCCCTAACTATGATTCCCATTTTTACGGTCCCTTGTATAATTCTAAAATATAAAAGCTAATAAGTGACATAGTATTGTATAAAAATATAAATCGTATAACAATTAACATTTAATCAAAAAAATTAAGGGTGAAATAGTAAAATTTGTAAAGAAATACATAATTATATATTAAAACTACGAAAACTTAAAAAAAATGGAGCTATATAATAAT
This sequence comes from Heracleum sosnowskyi, assembly GCA_030848705.1. Taxonomy (NCBI): domain Eukaryota; kingdom Viridiplantae; phylum Streptophyta; class Magnoliopsida; order Apiales; family Apiaceae; genus Heracleum; species Heracleum sosnowskyi. The sequence goes on from CM061241.1 coordinate 95,350,646, forward strand.
ATAAACTAACATTTTTTTATTAAAAAATTGAATAAGCATGTTGTATAAATAATTAAAATAACATATTATTTACTCAATAGTTGAAATAATAAAAGATAATATGATGAGCGAATATACTTTATCTAATAATAATTTTAAAATAAACTCAAAACTCAATGTAGGACACTCAATTATGACATGAAACTGTTACGAGAAGGCTAACATTTCGATTCTCGATGTTTACACACAAATTTGGCATTTTCTATCTTCAGTAATAAAGGGGTGACATGTTTGTAATTTTAAAAATACAAGGGTAAAGTTGTAATTTCATGAACACTTTTTGGGTTCTTTTTGCCTGTGATGATCTTTTAATATATAAAAGTAGATTTTTTAAAAATTGGTTATGTATGTAAAATTATACATTTAGATTGTCTTGCTCTTTTTTTCCATGTATATATATATTTTTTCGTATTTATATAATTTTAAATTCAACTATCTATTTTAAGTCTATTATTCATTACACACATTATCTAACAACCTAGTTTAGAAATAAAGTAAATTGAAACATATTTTATATTATGATGTAGAATTATTTTTTAACTCAATTTTAAATTTATATATCTAAAAATTATATTATGCAATTATATCCACACGTAAATGAAATATTTATCTTTCTTAAAATATTATCCTATTATTATCCAATAATCTAATATAGACATAGAGACGAATTTTAACAAATTCATATTTTTCCAATTTGAATTTGGTTACATTTATGAATAATTTAGAATTTTTTTTATAAGAAATATAAACCAACAATATATTTAATCAAAAAGTAAAGTAAAAAAGAGAAAATAGGATTATAAGGGAACCTGTAGCTTATCTAATAAGATTTTTAAAGTTAACTCAAAAATTAATGTAGCACAATGGTTATGATACTTTATTTGTAAGTGGAAGGTTTGTGTTCGAATCCTGGAATCGACAAAATTTCATATAATTTTTGCATAAACTACATAGGGGTGTCATTTTTGTAATTATATGATAAATAAGGGTAAAGCTGTAATTTCACAGCCATTTTATTGGCATATTTTGCCCTTGGTTGGCTTTTAATATATAGAAGAGATTTTAGGAAATTTTGCAAAAATGCCCATTTTTTTTAATAAAAAAAATCAAAAATAGGGTCAGAATTGCATGTGATGTCACAAATTAGTTTGAAAACAATTGCATTTGAGGTTACTATGGGCATGTTTGGCTATCAGCTTATTTATAAGCTTATAGCTTATAAACCCATTTCAGCTTATGGGGGGTATTTGCCAAAATAAGTGAAATCAACTTATGGTTACTTAAAATGGATAAGTTGAATGTTAAGAATCCTTAACATTCAACTTATAACTTATAACTTATTCTCGATACACGCAATATATAATATCTTTCAAATCTTCAAAACCATATATCTTTTGATCCGTTCATTAAAAAATTGATATGTATATATCAAATTTCTCTACTCATCGAGATCTATCCATTGATATCCATTTATATATATTAAAAAATAAATATTTTAAAAATAATAAAAAAAAGTTAACTTATAAGTTCTGATTTACCCAAACACTCTACTGCTTATAAGTTCTGATTTACCAAACACTCTAGGGATTTATAAGCTCAGCTCTACTTATCACTTATACTAGTTTAAAACCCGTGCGATGCACGGATTGCTAATTGTTATTTTATTATTATTTTTTTAATCGTATTTGTTAAAAAAATAAGTAGGCATGTTAAAATAGCTAAACACTTTTAATTAATTAAAAACATTAAAACATATTTTAAAATAAATAAGTAAGGGTTTGTTCGTTATATTTTTGGAAAATGAGGGGTTTTAGTATGAAAAATAAAAAATGTAACATATATTTAGTTTAAAAAGGTAAATGCCTGTGATATTTTTGGAAAATGAGGTTTTAAAATTTAATTATTTAAATTATTTAAATACGTTTTAAAATAAATAAGTAAATGGTTTGTCCGTGATATTTTTAGAAAAAGAATGGATTTTAGTGAGAAAAATAAAAAAAATAAATTGAAAAAAACAATTTCCCGTGATATATTTAGAAAAGAAGGGACTTTATTAGAAAAAATTTATAATGTGTTTTAGTTGAAAAGGTAATTGGTTATAATAGATATTTGATTATTTATATTTTAATATTTTTAGTAATTGCATTTGTTAAGAAAAATAAGTAGATATATTAAAATAGGTAAACTTTTAAAAAAATAATTATAATTTTAGTTTTAAAAATAAATAACTAAATGTTTGTCGGTGATATTTTTGGAAAATGAGGGGTTTTAGTAAGAAAAAAATAGAAAAACTAACATGTTTTAGTTAAAAAATGTAATTGTCCGTGATATATTTGAAAAAGTAGGGGAATTTGTTAGAAAAAATATAAAAAATAATGTATTTTAGGTGAAAAAGGTAATTGGTTATAAATAGGTAATATTATTATTTAATAATATATTTCTATAAATAAGTAAGGTTAATTTAGTAAAAACACGAATTTAAGAAAGGGCAATTAAGTAAAATCACAACGTACCATACCGACAAACCAAACTTTTAATGTTTCGTCTATTATATAATAGTATTGATAGTATAGATAGATAGATAGATTTATAATATTAGTATTTTATGCTAATAAATGGAATAGTCCGTGATATTTTTGAGGTTTTAGTTAAGAGAAATATTAGTTATGAAATATAAAAATGAATATACGTTTTGGAAAAAAAGCTAATCGGTTAGTCATTAATAATTATAATATTATTATTTTATTTTATTAAATAGATCTATTCGTGATATTTTTGAAAAATAAGATGTTTTAGTTAGGAAAAATAGAAAAGTAGAAATTTTAGTTAGAAAATATAAAAAAAAATATACAATTTGGCTAAAAAAGGTAATGAGTTAGTTATTAGCAATTATAACTTTATTATGTTATTTTAGTAAATGAAATTGTTTGCAATATTTTTGGAAAATGAGATGTTTTAGTAAGGAAAAATAGAAAAGATATTCTATATAATAATTTTAATATTTTATCTAACGGTTCTCATCGATTTGATCAAAAATATCTAACGACTATTAATTGAGTGACCAGACTACAAAAACTTTGATGACCAGACTACAAAACTTTTAATGTTTCGTCTTTAATAATACTAGCATTTAACTCGTGCGATGCACGGATGAATTTTAGAATTTTTATATTATTATATGTATTTTGATTATATAACTTTATTAGTAGAAAAATAAATTTTTAAAAATTAATAATGTATGTATGATATTGGTGTAAGCATATCTTTGTATTTTGAGGATAAATGTTTTTAATATATTGCCGACAGGAATACTATCTTGAACTTCTGAATATAGCTTAGGCAATATAAATATTTAATAATAATGTGTTATTGACGGGATATAACTTAGAAAAATAGGTAATATAATTATTTAATAATAATATGTTATTGACGGGATTCGAACCTTGAACCCGTGGGAACATTTTAAATATCTAAAAAGAAATATTTTTTAAACTATGTTATTGACGGGATTCGAACCTTGAACCCGTGAGAGTATTTTGAATATCAAGAAAGAAATATTCTTTTAACATTACATCTAACGGTTCTCCTTTTATCTCTCTTTCAATCTAACGGTTGTTATTAAAAATACTAACTAACATTACATCTAACGGTTCTCCTTTTATCTCTCTTTCAATCTAACGGTTGTTATTAAAAATACTAACTAACCAACAACCAACCAACCAAATAGAGGCTGGTTTGCTTATAATAATATAGTATAGAAAGCACTTACTCATTTTAAGCTATAAGTCAACTTATTCTTGATACCCCAAACGCCCACTATAATTGCAATTGATGTTGCACCGTATTTTTTTTTTTAAAAATTGCGACCTCAGTATTTTTTTGGAAAAGGTTCATTTGATCACAAAATGTTACAAATAGCTGCAGAAACATTTCTCTTGCTAATATTCTATTTTTTTTTTCTTTTGTCAAAAAAATATTATATTATATTTATTTGTATTTAATATAGTTTTGATTCTCTAGGTACATTTCAAGTACAAGTTATCCTCTTAGTATTTTTTATACTTTTTATTTGTATTTCCTAATATTTTATTCTTCTACCTTTTTATCAGAAAAATATAATATTATATTTATTTGTATTTAATATGGTGACGATACTCTAGGTTTATTGAAAATCCTAACAAATTAATAAACGGTGAAGATTAATGCAAGTCTATAGCTGGCAATTCATAGCGTACAGGTACAACAATGAATATCCATTTTTTCCCCAAAAAAGAAAGAAAAAGAAATCATTTCACAAATAAATATCCACGACCCAAGAATCACACCGTACAAAAACCCGACCCATATTCTCTACTTAACTTTTCTGTCGTCTTCATTTTCCAAAATCCAAACCATATTTTACTGTGCGTGTGTGTATGTATTGTTTCTATACACACAGAAAATAAATCAGAAATGGCGGCTTCATTTTCCCTCTCTTTTTTCAATTCATCAAACCCCTAATTATCATCTTCCCCTTTCACCCTTTTCCTCAAATCTCAACCCCATTTCTTCAATTTCACAAACCCTAATTAAAATCCCCAATTTTCAAAACCCTAATTTTCATCTTCATTTCCCCAAAATTCCCCAATTCAATGGATACCCACCTCGAAAACAGTGATGATGATGTTACCCTTTCTCCCGATTCAGTCGATTCTGAACATTCTTTAAGTGATGATTCACCAGAAACCCTAGATGTTCTTGATGACTCTTATACAGTTCCTGAGGTGTATATAAATGTTCATGATATGGCTGATCCATCTGATTCTTCTTTATGGGTTGATGCTAAATCTGATGATGATGATGATGATGGGAATCTTATTTGCCCTTCACCTATTAATAGTTATTCGGTGTATTCGTATCGTTCTTGGAGTTATAAGTGGGGTGAACCTTGGCCTGCATTTGATACTATTAGACCCTGGAATTCGTGTTCTCCGGTTTGGTACGAGGAAAAACCGGCTTTGGTGGTATGGTTTATAGACTGTATTTGTGTGATTTTGTATGTAAATGCATAATGTGTGATGCATGTTTGCTTAGTGAGTTCATTTATGAGTATCTTTTGTGTTTTTATGTGATTGTTTGTGTAAATGTGTGATTTTTGTAGGGTGCGGGGCTGTCGAATTTGGGAAATACTTGTTTCCTTAATGCAATTGTGCAATGCTTTACGCACACTGTTCCGTTAGTTGAGGGTGTTCGAACTTTTGATCATGTTACGCCTTGTGATCGTAAGATTCTTTAGACTGGATTTGGTTGTTTTGTTTTAGGAAATCAATTGAATTCTTGAATTAATTATTGGTTATTGTTAAAATTGTAATTTTGAAGTTTGTGTTTGGATTGCAGTTAATATTAATGGGTTTTGTTTGATCTGTGCTTTCCGCGGCCACCTTGAAATCTCATTGGGTTCTACGGAGCGCTTTGTTTCCCCTTGGAAACTTGTTGACAACTTAAGTTGTATCCTTTTTTTATGTTTCTGTATAGTGGACACTTCATGCATGAATGATACACTTACATTTGAACTGAGGAAAAAAAAGAGATACCGTTATATTTGCTTGAAGGTGGAAGGTGTAGAATTTTTTATACACGTGTATCAACATTTTTTTTTTTGGACATGTCAACTATTAATAGACGATGGATGCTGTGATCCTTGATTTGGTTACCACTAGATTTTTCTTCTAGTTTCCAGAGATATCAGCAGGAGGATGCTCATGAATTCCTGCAGTGTTTTCTTGATAGACTCGAGAGCTCTTGTAGTGGTTCAATGTCGAAGGAGGTGATTTCATGTGAAGAGAAAGATAATTTTGTCAAACAGGTTTTCGGTGGCCGTCTTGTTAGCAAAGTAATAATTCATCAGTAATTTACATTTAAACCACACATTCTCCAGTGTCTAAATGGTTACCTTTGTTCTATGTTTTTATGTAGAGGTAATTGTTTATATGTTGCATTTAATTTCAGCTGAAGTGTTGCAATTGTGGTCATGTGTCTGATACTTATGAGCCTTCCATCGATTTGAGCCTGGAGATTAAAGATGTGACCACCCTCCAGGCTGCTCTTGAATCATTTACCAAGCTGGAAAAAATAGAGGATCCTGAAACAAAGTTTACATGTGAAAACTGCAAGGAAGAAGTGTCAATTGAAAAGCAGCTTTTATTAGAGGAGACTCCTTCAGTTGCTGCTTTCCACTTGAAGAGATTCAAGAATGATGGCTCTTATGTTGAGAAAATTGACAAGTTTGTCGAGTTCCCAGTGGAATTGGACTTGCAGCCCTATACTAATAGCAGTCGCAGTGATGTGAGTTTCTTTTCTCCTGCAATAAAATTTCATTTTGTCATTAAGGATGTCAGTCATTACTAGTCCATTACCTGATTAAGACCATCTCCAATGCATAACACTAAAATGGTGTAGCTTTTACATGATTTTAGTGTGAAAATAACACCATCCACAAAAACAACTCCAATCCATCTACACTATATCTTACACTAAAAGTCTAAAAGAGGACATGTTGTCTTTTACTTTTTCAAAGTAAGTATCTTGTTTGGCATATAATAGAATATAAATAGGGTATGAAGGGAATACATTTGTTTTTGTTAACTAGTACGAGGGTATAATAGGCAATATGAAAGACACCTAATTGGTGTAAAAATTACACCAAATGTACTTTTGACACCAAATTTGGTGTCACTATTCATTTGGTGTAATTTTTACACTATTATAGTGTTGCATTAGAGTGAGTTTTACACCAAAAGTTACACCATTTTGGTGTTATAGTGTTGCATTGGAGTTGCTCTAAGCAGGAAAATCAATGCAGCTCTTTCATATCTGTAGTGTAAAATTTGTTATGCTTTGGTGCTGATTACTAGCACTCATAAGCAAGAAATATTCTTATCTTCGAATAAGAATGGTCTTTAATATTATAATACATTATAATACATTTTGCCTCGTGATATTGGATGATCTATCCTCAAGTCCTAATTATTTTTCAATGTATTGCCATAACCTGTCTGTTTCAAATTACTAAGTCTATAACTATGTTTCTGCTTGTTTTGATTAGATGATTATACTCTACTGGTGCATACTGTTTATCTATAACCCTCTTACTCTCGTGTAGTCGCGCGCACATGTTGTAACAAAACATTTTAGCGAGATTCATGCATACATTTACTGATATCTATTCAAAGCGTCATGATTTTTGACCACATGATAAATGCTCATCACTTGCATAATTATAGAATTTTTTAGATATTTTTTTGTATGATAAATGATGTACAATTTTCCATGTAGGCTGAACTGAGGTTTAACTTATATGCAATTGTTGTGCATGATGGATTCTTTGCTACTTCTGGGCATTACTATTGTTTCATTCGTTCTTCCCCAGACACTTGGTACAAGTTTGATGACTCCAAGGTTAGCACATGAACAGAAACTGTTTAGCAGCATCAGCTATTATTACCTTAAATATGGTTTACACTGAATGTTCTTTTTATTTGTTGCTTTTTAGGTGTTTCGGGTTCAAGAAGCTGATGTTCTTTTTCAAGATGCTTATATATTGTTCTATGCAAAGCAGGGAACACCATGGTTTTCTACGTACTTGGAAACTATAAAACCACTCTTAGATCCACAGAGTTCCAATACTTCACCTAAGTCAGTGTTAGAGAATGTAGACATCCGTACATTATATTCCAATCATGCAACTAATTGTCATTATGATGTTAATGGAACCAGTGATGCTGCTCTTGATAATATTTTGGAGTCTCCTAGTAGATCAAGGGATGACCAGGTTGATAGCATCAACTACAAAGATGATACACAGCAAATGAGTACGACGTTGCCACTTGGGGCCACTTCTCCCATTGATGACTCAGAGTATGAAATTAAAGACAAAAATGTTACTCCTGGAGTATCCACTACATGGCCACCTGGAACCAGTACATCCCTGAAGGACAACTGTGAAGGGACGAAAGAATTTTCACCCTCAGTTCTTCAAGACTGCAGCTTAAATCAGGATGATGTTAGAAGCAATGATGATAACCCTCAAACGCCACCAAGGTCATCTAGCCCGGATATTAACAGGGATTTGTCTGGAGGTATTTACAATTTATGTAGTCTTTCATAAATTGTAGGAGACTGTATGCGAGGTTAATAAACTAACTTTTGTGAATATTGGTGTAAATTTCAGATGATAAGTCGTATAGCGAGCCAAATCATCACCAGTTAGTAAACCAGGTCCCTACTAAAAAGCCATTGCAAAAAGGGCTTGAAAGTTCAGAAACAAAAGCAGCACAGAGATTTTTGAAATCACTTCCAGGTGCAAGAAGAAAATCACTATCGGCTGCCATGTCTGGGTCACTTAGTGAAGATTCGCAGATGAATAAACGAAGAAAAGTAATGGAAGCAAGTCCAAATAGGGATGACAGAAAGGCTAGCCTTCGGTCGTTAGTACGTCCTTTGGCTGCTGGATGTTTCCGCTGATTGGGCACATAGGCGGTTATATATGTACATTTTTGTCTCATTTGGCTTCTGTAGATGATATTAAAATGTCGATGAGCAACTATCATAGAAACAGCAAAATAGATCTTTCAATCGCAGATACATGTCAGCTTATCTTGTTTCTCCAATGTTGAAGACTTGAAGTTGCCAAACTTGGGTTGGTAGTAGTACTCTTTTGGGATGTAAAGTTTGATATAGATTTTTGTTGGGAATGCTATTGGTGCAGGGGTTTTAAAGCTTTAGATGATAAACTAGATTTCCTCCCATTTGCAGGATATTAACTGTAATGTTGACTTGTTTAAAGAATTACCAGAGGCTTATTTGCTATGTTACTTGCCAAAATTCGTCATTGATTGTAAATGTTTCAATGATTCGAAAATAGCGTAACTTCTTTAAAATTTGCTCTGTTCTTCAGGGTAATTTGTTACATTTTTGTTTCATGACACACCTGTGCAGATGGTGGTGCTTTGTTTACAAGGAGCGTTGATTTTGTCCTGTTGAAATGTGCCTTGAAGGTTAACCTCAAAATCATCAAATCCTAAGGAATATATTTTTGTCATCAAGGTAAAGATTCATATATTGAATCTTAGACTAATTTTTCTATACGGCTTAAACTTAACATCAACTAGCCTTAGTAGCACTCGCAAACTTAGCATCAACTATTCAAAAAACTAGGATTTTTATTGTTTATACCGACCTCTTTGTTTGCGATATTTAGCAAATCCAAATAACTCCCTATGTATATAATGATTTCAATCCGGTATATTTAGTTCCTAGTTCCTCTTCTGCAAGGGCCAAGAAGTGAATCCTGCGTAAATCTTTGCTTTCAACAACACCAATTGATCGTTCAGAATGGCAGCATTTGATCTTCCCAAAGATGTTTCAATAGTAATGGATGGATTAAAGGATCCTTCAATGGATCTGCTTGCATGGGTGCTAGAGCACGTAACTTCGGATGGTACAGGGACCATTACGATTCTTCAAGTATTGCCATGGCTTAATATTCCGTGTAAGTAAACTACTCACAGGTCAGCTTGACTACCTATATATAACCTATGGACAATATTTCTGTATATAAATTTTGAGGTCAGTGTAAGAAGTTTATCATGAAACACACACAGAAGTTATCGCTAAATTGTTACCTTCTTGTTGCTCAGTATCTAACAAAAAGTGGTCCGAGGATGTCATGATGAATATACACAATCTTTGCCGGAACTATGGTGTAATTCCACAAGTTTTAACTTTGATGGGTCATCCTCTGCGGTTAGTTGTTGTTGAGCGCATAGCATGTCTGCACCCTACCTTGCTAGCCTTTGACAGGTACTTATACACCAGCAACAAGGCTTTTACCGTTTTCATTCATCGGTTGTTGAAACATTTAGGTTAAGAAAAACAATTCATACAAAAAACACAACTGTTGTGCCCGAATCTGGACACGAGCCTTAAACAGGCAAGTACACTAAGGGTTCATCTCACTTAATGGGCTCGAATATTAAAATTGTTTCAACAAGACATGAGACCCCAATCATGAGATCACTTGTCATTTGTTATATATACACATATATAAATTTATTGAATTCACGCGAGTGTGGGTATACATTTTGCAAGGCACCATGACAAGAATAAAATCAAATTCTATGCTGAGAGAGTCCGCTGCAACATTGTTGCCATGAATGATCACGGGGAGATTGAAATGATCAAGGTCGTGCCTCGTACGAACACCAATGCGGATTTCAATTTCACTGAACATGAGTAACCAGCACCTTCTTCTGAGCTTATGATAATCTGAAGCCTTGACTTGCTGTAAGTTTTAACGAAGACAAGAAATGTGTAATCCGTGTTCAAATCATTTCTCACATTCTGGAAGGAACAAGTAGAGATGATTGAAGCATAATTAGAAATGTTGCCAATTCCTGAATTTCTAAATTTACGGTTTGATGTCACAAGTTTATATATATGTTCTCAATTAGTAAAATCTCTGACGTCCGATCCGATTGTTTTTCATAGATTTAAGTCCAGCCAATTTATGTTGGATATTGTAGAGACTATAGAGGTATATATATATGTATAACTTAAATAATCAGAAGAGGTTGCGGTTACAGAGTGACTTTGAAGCTCTTCGTATAGCATATTGCATGCATGTTTGCACCATACATTGATAACTTATACGCAATTATGTAAATTCTTATTTTTCGTATTACTATTGGGAATCATTAGCATGCATGTTTTCTCATGGTGCATAGCCTGCATAGCCACCAGCACCATATCCACCACCTTCTCCACTCCCGGAACCACTTCCGTAGCCAGCCCCATGTTCACCTCCAGCAGCTGCTCCATAGCCACCTCCACCACCGCCACCAGAACCTCCACCGCCTCCACCACCAGCTGCACCGCCATAGCCTGCTCCTGAACCACTACCAGCACCAGAACCACCACCACTTCCATATCCGCTCCCTCCAGCTCCACCAGCACCAGCACCTCCACCACCGCCACCACCATGTCCACCTCCACCTCCACCGCCAGCTCCCCCAGCAGCCCCATAGCCAGCACCACTACCACCACCCTCACCACCTCCATAACCACCACCATGTGCAGCACCAGCACCAGTACCACCACCACCTCCACCACCACTGCCTCCACCTCCACCACCACCACCTCCAAGACCTTTTCCACCTCCATATCCAGCACCACCACCTTCACCACTTCCGCTTCCATATCCAGCACCATGCTCTCCACCCGCTCCATACGCAGCTCCTCCTCCACCTCCATGACCACCACCCCCGCCACCACCACCACTAAGTCCAATATCAACTGACCCATGTGTGTATCCAGCTACTTTCTCTTCATAAGTGAAGAGAGCTCTAGTGGCAGAACATATTCCCAGACCTAACAATACAAGAAAAATTAAACTAGAAACTTTAGAGGTTGCCATTTGTATGACTTAATGAGTTTGATTTAAATCCCAACTCTGATGGCAATACCATGAAATGAGTTGCCTATTTATAGGAATTGCTGGGGTCTTAAATTTTGATATACTAGTAAATTAGTGAGTACAGAATATGAAAAGAGAAGACTGAGTCCCCACAATGTGATATGGTCCAGTAGGAAATACACCAACGAATGCTATAATCCCACTAATATGCATTTGGCTGTCGCCTGTCGCCCACTCTGATTTTGCCTTAAATATTTCTCAGTAGAGAAATCATGTTGGTAACAAGAACTATTTCAGTTAGGATTTAGGAATGTAACAATAAATTTAGAAATTAAAGTAGGAGTTCAAGAGGAATCATATGATTGATCGAATGTAAGGTTAGTTAAAACTGTTTTTAGGCTCAAATTTCTGCTAAATATCTCTTCAAGGGTCAAATCTCTTCCAGGCGGGATCTTTAATCTTTTTTTTTTAATAGCGGGATCCTCGAATTAATTAATAGTCAACAAATATAACGCAGGTGACTGAAATCAGACTATTCAAATTTAATTTTAGAATAAAACAGAGGAAGAGTCCGGCTCTAAACCACACAAAAATACAAATCCCAGCAATGTATAATTTAACTGAATAAAGGCAACCGGATATATCAAATTGACGACGGAATTCAGTCGTACATAATAATCATAAAATTTGCAAATGAGATCAAATGCAATCGTATGTGAGTAGCAACGATCAAATTTTTTCTGTTATTTTTCACGTGATTACTTGAATTTGATCAAATTTTGGCTCCAAATATAGGATATGGAAGTTAAATTCAGTAATATGCAACGATCAAATTTATTAACTTTTAAGTGACATAGCAAAAGCGACATTATTTATGCATTTGTGCACAGTCGTCATGAGAGATCGACATTCAGAAGTTACATTCATCAAGTGATGAAATAAAAAACATCCTTTGATTCCAAGTTCAAACAGATTAGTAGTAGTATTTTGATCCTCAGATTTTTCGGTGCCTAAAAGTTGGTACTATATATTATCAAAAAAGAAAAACATATTTGGCATATATCAAGTAAACATGATGTCAGTCTAATCAAATAAGATCCTTTTATATTCTAATAATATTTTCGACAAATCCCAAATAAATGAAACCTTCTTTAAAGTAATTAGCAGGAAAAAAAAATCATTCTTTAAAGGGCGACCCTTGTGATTTTGTGGGACATCGGACTAATCCACCGTATTTTCAACCAATACTGACACTGTGTTCCAAAAACTTTTTGTTGAAAGAAAAGAAAAGAATGGTAAAGATTTGATTTCTTCAACTTGTTCCGGAATGAATTTTTTAGAAAGAAAAGAAAAGAATGGTAAAGATTTGATTTCTTCAACTTGTTCCGGAATGAATTTTTTAGAAAGAAAAGAAAATATCCCTAAAGATTTGGAGAGAGAATCTTTATATATTTATCTCAAAAATCTCCCAATTTTGAAAAAATTTAGAGAGAAAAGAAAATATCCTATTTTCTATTCATTTTTTTTCTTTAATTAATTAGGGAACACAACCTGAGAGTTATGTAACCTTCATTGATGACCTAAATCTTCACATATGATAAATGAGTAATATAGATAAGTTTCCGATCTTCATCATCCTCTAAAAAATAAGTTTATATCCCTACTAATTAATTTAATCACTTCTCAGTAATAACAAATAAAATTTGTAAATGAAATGTTAAAAATCATCAGAAAGCGAAATCCCTATTATTGGCTTGTACGCCTGCATGTTGCTTTGAACTTAAGATAGTAATCACCAACAAAATCGGCTATGGAAAACAGCGGACCTGGGCGATATGAATGATTGTGAAGATAGCTAGTCCATGTGACGAACACTCATTGCAATTTGACAATTGAGACAAAGTGTGCTCACCACCGAGAAGAAGGTAAGTTAATTAAAAAGGTTTTGTGCATTTAGTGATAAGTGCTACACTTGTCCTCCCGCTCCTTTTACTGTTTCGGTGGTGATAATGACTTGTGTTGTCGGGCGTTACACTGTTCCGGTGGCGATTGCAACCTGTGGAGTGGAACCTGTAAAACAATGCTTGCCCGTGGTGGTGACCGTCAAGCACCTCCAGCATGATAATCAGTGATCGGAGCAAAGGAGTGTGAAATGCAGTAAATATCAGAGATAGTGTTTATGTGTCTGTGTTTTGTGAGAGAAAGAGAGTGTATATATGTTTGAGAGTTTGAATGTGATTGTATGATTATGTTTGCGTATGAGAGTTTTTGCATTCCTTTGTTTGTGTGTCAGAGTGTGGTATTTATAATGTGGCCATCATTACACTGTAGCGTAGGTAGCGCACACTGTAGCCTAGGTGACGTACACTGTAGCCACAGTGTAAGGTATGGCTTTACCTTGTGCAGTGATAACATGTCCATACTTTATGTCATGCTACAGTTGAGTGGTTGTACTTGTTGTCTACAGTTGAGCGTCCTTTCGGTATGGTGTGATGCTGACGGCCGTTGCTTTATTGAGACTTGTGTTTTGCTTGTAAGTTGCTTTTCGGGATATCAATATCTCAAATAGATGGAGATGGCGGCATGTTGTGATCTTTGAGGTAGCGGTAGCTTGAGGCGACTGTGATGATTTGGTGACGGTGTCTTGTGGAGATGGCGACATGCTTGTAGTCTTTGAGATAGCGGTAGCTTGAGGCGACTGTGATGCTTTGGTGACAGTGTCTTGTGGGGATGGCGACAGGATTTTGTGGATGAAAAGGTGGGTATATATCATTGCCCTCGCTCCCTCTAGCCGCTTTAGCGGGTAGGGGGAGTAGAGAAAAGAAGAACTGCTGAAAAATAAAAGTATTTTGTGGAAGTATTTTGGGTGTTTCCATTAAGTGTGGTGAGCGACACACACTTGGAGATAAAGAATTTGAAGAAATTTGTGGTTGCCCCCCCCAAGTGTGGTGAGTGACACACGCTTGAAGATAGAAAATTTGGAGAAATTTGCGGTTGCCCCCCAAGTGTGTTGAGCGACACACACTTGGAGATGAAAAATTTTGTGAAGAAATTTGTGGTTGCCCCCCAAGTGTGTTGAGTGACACACGCTTGCAGATAGAAAATTTGGAGAAATTTGCGGTTGCCCCTCAAGTGTGTTGAGCGACACACACTTGGAGATAGAAAATTTTGTGAAGAAATTTGTGGTTGCCCCCCAAGTGTGTTGAGTGACACACGCTTGAAGATAGAAAATTTGGAGAAATTTGCGGTTGCCCCCCAAGTGTGTTGAGCGACACACACATGGAGATACAAAATTTTGTGAAGAAATTTGTGGTTGCCCCCCAAGTGTGTTGAGTGACACACTCTTGAATATAGAAAATTTGGAGAAATTTGCGGTTGCCCCCCAAGTGTGTTGAGCGACACACACTTGGAGATAGAAAATTTTGTGAAAAAATTTGTGGTTTCCCCCCACGTGTGTTGAGCGACACACACTTGAAGATAGAAAATTTGGTGAAGAAATTGGGGTTGCCCCCCAAGTGTGTTGAGCGACACACACTTGGAGATATCAAATTTTGTGAAGAAATTTGCGGTTGCCACCCAAGTGTATTGAGCGAAACACACTTGGAGATAGAAAATTTGGTGAAGAAATTTGTGTAATTGATTTGGAGTGAAATTTGTGAGAAGGAGTTGTAATCTGATTGGTGAGATTGATAGTAGAATATTGTGCGTTAAATTGATTGAGAAAATATGTAAGTTATTCTGAATGATTTGTAAGCTGATGAGAGGCTGTCGTGTATTAGTTGGAAATTGGAATACGCATGAGTGATTGAGACGGTAGTGGAAAGGTAAGAGAGTCAAAGATTTGCACATGTTGTTGGGTCCAATAAGATCGCGCCATATGGCAGTAGGGTTAAAATTGTGAAGTTGCATAAGGCGATGTACAAAAGTATGTATATATATATATCTTTGCTCGTTTAGATTGTTGGTGCGAATCTGAAAGGAAGAAAAAGTTGTTTCGAATTCTGAGGTTGTTTCTTCTCTGGTGGTTCGAGGTTGGTGCTTCCCTTTATTTTGTGTTTCTGTATGTGGGTGTTTGATCGTTTGTGTAGGCGTTTGGTTTGATTTGTATTGCGAGTGCTTGGGTGGGTGATAGAGTATTTCCTTTTTTTGTGTATATATATTTGCATATATTGAGAAAGTAGTGTAAGTTGTTGTGTGATTTGAATTTAGCGATGTTTCTGAGATTTGTGAAGGTAAGAACTGATGCGTGTATTTTGGTATGAGAAAGGATAAATTTGAACGGATTTATAGAAATACCTGTAAATCTCTTTGTTTGCTGGTGAGAGAACCTGGTTTATGGTAGATTTGTACTATGTAGTGTGTTGACATGTTGATGTGTTTTTCTTATTCGTATCTGAACGTTGCTGCGAGAATACATAAGTGTGTCGTTGATTCAGATGTGTGATGTGTGGAGTTGCGTGTTGCCTTCTTTTGCTTGTTGTTGCATATTTTTGTGTTGCCGGTCGGATGTGTATTTTGTATGGTTGATGTTTAGAATTATGGTAAGGCTAATTGTGTGTATGATGTGTGTTTTGCAGGTGTTGTTGGGGGTAGTTGAGATTGATAGAGTAATGGTACTTCGACTAGGCGGTAGGCATCGCTCATTTGTTGACAACAGAGGAAACTGGATTGATTTGAAGGTGAGTTGTAGTCCTGCGTTGCCCTTTGATGAGAGATATATGTATTTTGAGACGTATGAGGGTTTGTATCAAACCTTAAGGGTGCCTCGTACGCTGTTCCATAAGAAAGATATGGATGAGATTTTTGGGCGATATGAGCATCTAAAGTATCCCATCTCCTTTAGTTATGCGCAGTGGGGAGGTCTGATAGGACGAATGTTCCGTATTGAAGATGGATATGAGTGGAGCCTTCCTCGCTCTAATGAGAGGTTATATGAACGTGATGAGGATGGATATATGGGGGTTACCCTTGATGATTTGAGGGATGGCTTGAGGTTTCCCATGCATAAATTCATGGCTGATTTGTTTAGGTTGCACTTTCGTTGTCCTCCCGCGCAAGTTACTCCAAATGCTATAAGATTTATTCTTTGGTACATAACCCTTTGTACTAATCATGGGAGGCAGCCTACCTTCATGGGCTTTTTCAGTATCTTCTATATTAGACAATCATTTTTGAGGCCTTTCTATGAGCTTCATCTTTGTACTGCGCGTACCGCGCTTCGTGGAAGACTGGGGGGATTTGTTCCTCTAGAATTGTCAAGGACTACGTCTGAGTGGTCAGTAGAGTTTATTATGGTGCGGGGTGGCGACCTTGCTTGGATGCCAAATTTTGCTGTTGAGGTGAAAAATGAGTATGCTTTTGATCGTACAAAACTGAGTGAGGACTTCGTTGATGGTACAGTGGGACTGATGAAAGCTATGGGTCGCACATGGCATAAAGCAGACTTTTTCGACAATGCTCGATTGCGGGAGTTTGGAGGTAAGTAACGTCATTATGATATGTATGTTGTATTTGCTTTATAGAACGTTGTGATATATGTGTCTTACCCCCTCTTTATGTTTTGTTTTTGGCGGGCTTAGTGTTGGGTCCGAGAAAAGGAAATCTGTATGCGCTTGATCAGTTGGGATATGATGAGTCTGCAAAGCAACTTGAATTTTTGAACGCGAGGCCCCCTCGTCATCCTAATTTTAGAGGTAAAAAGGTTGCTTGTGAAGAGGTATCGACGACTGAATTTTCTGCTGAAGATGCCGCAGTGGGTGAGGTGGGTGCTGTTAGTGGTGAGGGTGATACAGAGATCGAATTGAGTAGTCCTTTGATTTGTGGGGAGGATGCTGCCTTTGGTGCCCTTAATGAGAAGGGTGATATGCTCACTGACTCGGTTTCTGGTAATGATGACGTTGGCATTGTTGAACGTGATATTGTAGGCAGAAGTGTGGAATTAGAGCTTGTTCAGCCTGATTGTATTGTTGTGGTTACTGAAGCACTTCATGGTGACCAAGTTGATTGTAGTGAGAATGCGACTATTGCTAGGAAGAGGAAAAAGGCTTATGTTGATATTGGTTTTCCAATTGTTGCCTCTGTGAAGAGTCACCCCCACAAATAATGTTGGTGGTTCCAAAAAGACTGGATTGTTGTTACGTTTTGGAAGAACCTTTGCATTTAACGATAAGAGGCATAGAGGGAAGAAACGCTCCGTTGTTGAGATGCCAGTTGTGTATAGTGATAATGACAATGATGTACTTATTGATGAAGATAACAACAAAAAACGTGAAGGGTATGACTATTTGTTCAGACGCGGGCCAGGTGCTTTTACTCTTAACTCCATGACGGAGGATGATTTTGCTAAGCTTGAGGGGTACAGTTGGAAGAAGATGGTGCGTCATTCTCAAAGATTTGCAGCCCAGGTATAGTAGAATCCTTTGTCTCTTTATACATTATCGTTTTCTGTGTTGTTTGACATGTGTTTGTTTGCAGAACCAATGTCATTATGCTGGTTTGGTAGCTAAGGGTGAAGCTTTTAGAAGAGAAAATGTGCAATTGAAGAGAGATCTTGTTAAGCTGCGTCAAGAAAGGGACAATCTTGCTGCCAGTGTTGAGATGTTTGAGCGTTCTGTTATTGTTGAAGAAGATGTTGTTTCTAAGTATAAACCCAGTTCTGAGTATACTAAGGCTGTTGAGAAGGTAGCGAATGTCTTCGCCGAGCAAAACTTAAAGGCGAGGGTTGCTGTTGCTGTTGAGGAGTGACAGTGTAGCGACTTGTATCAGAAGACTATTGAAGATGCTGCCAAGGTCATGGCCGATAAGCAAATGTCTGAGCAAATGGCAGCTGTTGAAGCTAGTCGCAAGGATCTTGAAGAGAAGCTTGAAGAAGGGTTGAGGAGCGCCCGGAAAATGCAGAAGGCTGCCAGGCGAATCAAGAGGAAGTATAATGCTGAAAAGTTGCGGTTAGAGGAGCCCCACGGTCAGAGTGAAGATGTCGGAGAAGGTGGTGAAGGTGAGGTGGGAGCGGGAGTTGAGCAGCTCGCTGTTAGAGTTGGCGGGGATGTCCTTGCATATAGCGGTGAAGAAGAAGGCGGCTTGATTGGGGAAGATGAGATTGAGGAAGATGAGATTGTTGCTGATTCTTGCGGTGATTCCCCTTTGATCTAAAATTTTGTTCTGGGAGTAGAGACGCCGATTTATGTTTATTTGTCTTTTGTCTTTATAGTTGATCCGTAGAGCTATCTCTAAATTTTAATGCCAGACTCATTTATTGCCACAGTATGTGTTGCTTTATTTTGGAATGATTTTTCGCGCAAGTAGCGTATTTTGCTTGATGAAACCGTGTTCTGATTTTCCCGTTTTGATGTTTTGTTGCCCATTATTTTGGTGTGGACGACGTCCTTCTATTTGTTGTTTTAACGTTGTTCTTTGAGATGCTTGCCGCTATGTAGATGTTTGATTTTCCGCTATGTGGATATTTGTTTTACTGGTTTGAGATTTTGTCATTTTTTGATGCATTTTATCAAACTTTGAGATGTGTGTCGTCATGTTGATACGTTGATGCACGCATAGTTGTGTTGGAATCTTCTTTCATAAGTTGAGTTGTCGCTCGCCATGTTGATGTCTGATTTGATTTGTAAAGATGGGTGCCATTTTTTTGATATGTGATTCGATATGCTGAGAGATGTTGTCATTTGTTGATATATTATAGCATTTTTTGAGATGTGCACCGCCATGTTGACATGTTGATGTATGTGCCGCTATGTTGAGATGTTCTTTGATAAGTTGAGTTGTTTGTCGCTATGTTGACATTTGCTTCTCCTCTTTGAGGTTCTTGTTTCTATGTTGATTTTTGCTCTACTACTTTGAGATGTCGCTCTGTTGATATTGGGTTTGTTGCTTTAAGACGTCTGTTGATATTTGCTTTGTTTCTCTAAGAAATCGCTCTGTTGATATTTGCTTTGTTGCTTCAAGAAGTCGTTCTTGCTCTGTTGCTTTAAGATGTCACTTTCTTGCTCTGTTGATAATTGATTTGTTGCTTTAAGATGTTGCTTGCTCTTTTGCTGTAACTCACTTTTGACATGTCGCTTGTTTTGTTGCTTTAAGATGTTGCTTGTTTTTTTGCTATAAGATGTTGCGTGCTTTTGAGATGTTGCTTGTTTTGTTGACTTAAGATGTTACTCGCTTGCTCGCTGTAAGATGTCGCCCGTTTGTTTGCTTTAAGATGTCGCGTGCTTTTGAGATGTCGCTTGTTTTGTTGTTGTAAGATGTCGCTTGTTTTTAAGCTGTCGCTCGCTTTTGAGATGTCACTTGTTTTGTTTCTTTAAGATGATGCTCGCTTGCTTCCTTGTAAGGTGTCGCACGCTTTTGAAATGTTGCTTATTTTGTTGATTTAAGATGTTGCTCGCTTGCTTGTCGCGCGCGTTTGAGATGTCGCTTGTCTTGTTGCTTTAAGGAGTTGCTCGTTCTGTTGCTTTGAGATGTTCCTTTCTTTCTTGTTGTAGGATGTCGCATGTTTGTAAGATGTCGCTTATTTTGTTGTTGCTCGCTTGCTTGTTATCGCGCGCTTGTTTGCTCTAAGGTATTGCGCGCTTGTTTGCTGTAAGATGTCGCGCGGTTGTTTGCTTTAAGATGTTGTGCGCTTGTCTGCTTTTAAGGTTTTGCGCGTTTGTTTGATGTAAGATGTTGCACGCCTGTTTGCTTTAAGGTGTCGCGCGCTTGTCTGCTTTAAGGTGTTGCACATTTGTTTGTTGTAAGATGTTGCGTGCCTGTTTGCTTTAAGGTGTTGCGCGCTTTTAAGGTTTCCCTCGCTTTGTTGTTTTAAGATGTCGCTTTGTTGATATTTGCCTTGTTGCTTTACGTTGTTGACATTTGCTTTGTTTCTTCGAGATGTTCGCCACTATGTTGATATTACTTTGTCACTTTAAGGTATTGGTCGCTGTGCTGATGTTTGCTTTGTTGCTTTGAGATGCTCATTGCTATATTGATATTTTTTTTGTTGCTAATGTTGAATTTTGCTTTGTTGCTTTGAGATGTTGAGAAGTGATGACACTCGCTATGTTGATGTGTTTGATTTGCTGGGTGTCGTACGCTATGTTGATGTTTGATTAACTGGGTGCCGCTTTCCATGTTGATGTTTGCTTTGTTGATTTGTGAATCGTTATCTTACCTTGTATACTGCTGCTTTGCTTTCAGATAGTTGATTGTTGTTTTACACTGAGAGATAGTTGCATATTGCTTTGTTTTGAAGTGTTCGCTGTTGCTTTTGTTGCTTGTTCCTCTGAAAGTTGTTTCTTGTATCGCTTGTTGCTTAGTCGATTGCTTCTTTATAGATATTTTGTCTTCGTTGCTTGTAGCTCCTTGAATACCTGCATATCATTGTGTTGAGGGGTGAACGACACCCATCTATTTGACTTTGCTTTATTTTGAATGTTGTGTTGAGATGTGCTGAGAGGTGGGCGACACCCCTCGATGTGACTTTGCTTTACTTTGCATGTTGTTTGTGCTGAGAGGTGAGCGACACCCCTCGATGTGAATTTGCTTTATTTTGCATGTTGTTTGTGCTGAGAGGTGAGCGACACCCCTCGATGTGACTTTTGCTTTATTTTGCATGTTGTTTGTGCTGAGAGGTGAGCGACACCCCTCGATGTGACTTTGCTTTATTTTGCATGTTGTCTGTGTTGAGAGGTGAGCGACACCCCTCGAAGTGACTTTTGTTTTATTTTGCATGTTGCTTGTGCTGAGAGGTGAGCGACACCCCTCGATGTGACTTTTTCTTTATCTTGCATGTTGCTTGTGCTTAGAGGTGAGCGACACTCCTCGATGTGACTTTTGCTTTATTTTGCATGTTGCTTGTGCTGAGAGGTGAGCGACACCCCTCGATTTGACTTTTGCTTTATTTTGCATGTTGTTTGTGCTGAGAGGTGAGCGACACCCCTCGATTTGACTTTTGATTTATTTTGCATGTTGTTTGTGCTGTGAGGTGAACGACACCTCTCGATTTGACTTTTGCTTTATTTTGCATGTTGCTTGTGCTAAGAGGTGAGCGAAACCCCTCGATGTGACTTTTGATTTATTTTGCATGTTGCTTGTGCTGAGAGGTAAGCGACACCCCTCGATTTGACTTTTGCTTTATTTTGCATGTTGCTTGTGCTGAGAGGTGAGCGACACCCCTCGATGTGACTTTTACTTTATTTTGCAGGTTTCTTGTGCTAAGAGGTGAGCGACACCTCTCGATGTGACTTTTTCTTTGAGAGATTCACTTGTTGCTTTGATTTGAGAGATGTGTATGTTGCTTTACTTCGTGCTCAATTTCGTCTTGATTTTTTGAGATTTGTTCGCACCGTTTGCCTTTTTGAGATTTGTAGCTTTTGTTGTGCACTCCTTTAACAGTTGTCGCTTGTTTTTTCTGCGCTTGATTGTTTTTTGTCGCTTGCTCCTTTGAAATTGTTATTTTTGTCGTATACTCTTTCAGGATTATTCGCTTGCTTGTTTATAACTTGTAGCTTGCTCTTTTAGGACTTGTCGCTTACTTGTCTGGAGCTTATAGCTTGTTCTTTGTTCTCGTTGTTTGCTTCTAGAGAATTAGTTCATTTTGGTTGTCCGTGACTTGCTTCGATTGTTGATGTTTGAAAGGCAGAAAGGCATATGTTTAAACCTATTTGTTTACATCGAGGAATTAACTCAAAATTAAACAAGTCTGTAATAAGTAAGTAATAATTCAAATTGTCACAGGAATCTCAGAAGATTATATTTGTCAAAGAATGAAGATTAAAGTCATCTACAGACTTGAAGTGAGTCTACATTGAAAGAAGCTCAATTTATTGATCAAGCCTCAATGAAGTATTCAAGCTCAGTGGATTTATTAAAGTGACGGAGATTTCAAGTGGTGACAGAAAAAGATACTGATTACGGAGTTCTTGAATGAGAAGGAAGTGAATCACTGCTTAAGTCAAACAGATAAAGAACAGACATTGTCGTTAGTCACTCATGAACCAGACAGTGCATCGAGTGTCAACGTACTATTGTGTTTGTTATTTATCTAAGTTTTAAGTGATTCTGGAATTGTTTAAGAAGTCAACTAATTCTATTTATTCTCTTATAAATAATTAATATTATTTATTAATTTAATTCTGTAAAGAATTAATTTAATACATAATTTATTTAATTAATTATTTAAATTAGAATGAAAATGAACTAGGAAGACTTAGGTTTGAACTAGGAAGACTTAGAAAAATGAACTAGGAAGACTAACAAGAGAGTCTTCCCGATTGTCTTCCTAGGCCAAACCTTAGTCTTCTCGGTTGTCTTCCCTTCACAAAGATTGTCTTCCCGAAAGTCTTCCAAGGCAAATTGGATTGTTTTTCTGCTAGTCTTCCAAGGCATTTCTACAATCTGTCAAGTGGCTTGCAAGTGGACTAAAAGAAAAGTAATGCAGTGTATTTAAAGGCAAGACAATTCGAAGATAGACAACAATTTTACAAACACACAGAAGAAAAGACACAGAAGATATTATCATTAAAACCTTTCTCTCTGTCTCATTACTTCTTCAACTGTCAAGCTTCAAATTTCTGCAGGAGTATTAATTCTTGATTTGATCTTAACATTTAATTCATAAGAATCATTTCTCTTGTACTGCTTTGACTTTCTAGCGGATCATAATCCCTAGATTTTATATCGAACTACTTTTTATTATTCGATCCTTTTTATTACAAAAATAGATAAATTCATGTCGAATTTATTCTAGGTTTGTTTTATCAAGTTCATTGTAATCAGTGATCAGAATTGTAACACCCTTCAAGTTTAATAGAGTTTTATTTAACTTGAATATTGTTTCAGTTTTATTCCGCAATAATTTGTTCTAAATTGTTAAATCTTAAAAGGACAAATTCGATTAAAAGGTATAGTTTGTATTCAACCCCCCTTCTACAAACTTATCAGGACCTAACAATTGGCATCAGAGCCTTTTGATTGATATACAAATCAAAGATCCAATTGTTTTGAGATTTTTTTTCTTAAACTCTGAAATTTTTATTATTCCTAAAAATCTCAAAAGATGTCTACTACACAGAAAGTGGGTGCAGTCAAAATCCCAATGTTCAGCAAGGAGCATTATCATATGTGGAAGAAGAAAATGCTCATATTTCTTAAAGTTGCTAATCCTAAATACTTTGATGTGCTGAAGAATGGTCCCAAAGTCCCTATGATTATTGAGGGAGAACTTATAGAGAATCAGATTGTTACTAGGGCTGCTAGGATGTACCCTAAGGATCCCAAGGACTACACTCCTGATGAAAAAGAGGATGTTACCTTGGATGCCTGTCTACAGTTGATCCTTGTTGATTGTCTTGATCCTATCATGCATAATCATGTCCTAAACTGTGATACTGCCAAACACATTTGGGAAACTATAGAGATAATCAATGAGGGGACAGAGGAAGTTAGAGAGAATAAGCTGGAAATTCTCACCTCTCAATATGAACATTTCAGATCAAACCCTGGTGAAGGTATCTCTGAGGTTTTTGAGAGATACAACAAATTAATCAATGATCTGAATCTCAATGGGAAGCGCTACACTATCAAGGAAATTAACAAGAAGTTCCTACTTACACTTCAACGTCATTTGGAGCACAGAATATCTGCCATTAGAGAAGCAAGGGATCTGGGAGAGACTTCTTTGGAAAGACTGTATGGTTTTCTGAAGACCTATGAGCTGGAGCAGATTCAACAGGATGAGTTATATGGAACTGGGAGGATAGTTAGTACTTCTACTGCATTGGCTGCTGAAGTCCCACAGAAACTGGAAGTGAAGGCTGTTCAACCTTCCAGTTCTAACATGAATGTTATTGATGCTGAATATGGATTAACATCCATTGATCAATCTGGTGGTGACTTCTATTCTTTAGAGGAACTTGATCAGCTGGAGGATGGTGATTTGGCTTTGATAGTCAGGAAGTTTGGGAAGTTCAGATTCAAGAGAAATCCCAATCTTAAGTTCAGGCCCAGATTTCAGAGAGGTGGATCTTCCTCTTCAAGTAGCACAAGGGGTGGCTACAAAACTGGAACTGTGGATAGGAGCACAATCAGATGCTACAAATGCAATGAGTTGGGTCACTTTGCTACTGAATGCAGAAAGCCAAAGCAAGTGACAAGAAACACATTTGATTCTAGCAAGAAGAACAAGATTGGGAAAGCCTATGTTGCTGAAGGAAAGAGTTGGGATGACACTGACAGTGATGAAGAAGCAGGTGAGATTGGGAACCTTGCTTTAGTGGCTAAAGAGGCAAGCACTTCATCTGCATACATGTCAGAGGTAAAGTTCACTGACACTGAAATAATTCGTCATCTTAGTGGTACTATTTCTTGTGCACGCACTGAAAATGATAGAATAATTCTTTTGAACACAAATCTTGAAAAGGAGATAAAAGAATTGAAACTAGTGCATGTTAATCAGGATGAACTTATTGAAAAAATAGCATTTCTTGAGAATAGGGTTAAATGTTATATTCAACTGGAAACCATTCTTAAAGAAAAGAATAGTGAGCTTAATACTAAAGCCAATGCTTACTATAATTCCTGCAAGACTGCTAAAGATATTTTCAACCAACAAGCTATTGGTAATCATGTTAGTATAGATTATGGTTATAATGAGGCTGTTGGATTGCTAGGCATTAATTCCCCTTGTAGAGTCAGTACTGAAGGAAGGGGTATTCCATATGTGCTTAAGGGTATTGAAACACCCTTCTGTAAGGAGTCCGAGGCAGATCCTCTGAATGAATACTCTATCATCATTTATGAGGAGATTCGTGAAGAAGATATTGCTTTGGAAGTTGAACAGTCCAAAAAGTGTATATCTGATATTCCAATCAAAGTTGCTACAACTAAAAAGACTAAATCAGATATCCATAAGTTGGATCAAAACAACTGTAGAAATAACATGCCTGTTGTAAATTCTTCTCATAAAGCATGTGGTGTGATTAATTGCATGTCTTGTGCTTTCAATGTTTTGTATGCTTATTTTAATAAAAAGCATGTATCTAATGATAAGACTGATCCACGTCAACATGTTAATAATAAGAAGCATGTTAAAGCTAAGACTACTAGTCCTCCTAAGACTAGAGTGGATTCATTTATCCCTAAGCCTATTCAGAAATGTGTTAAGGCTGGCTATAAATGGAAACGCTCTTTTGTGAAAGAGGTTGAAGTAGTTGTAGCTAAAAAGGTTGTTTTGCCTGACAAAGGCCAGTTCTTTAAGTATGCCGGACCCAATCAAGTTTGGGTTCCGAGGAAGGACTAATCAATTTGATATTGCAGGGAGTTAAACAGGTAAACCGTGTTATGTGGATTCTTGACAGTGGCTGTTCAAGGCATATGACCGGAGATAGAGCCCTGCTATCAGATTTGGTTGCGAAAGCTGGCCCAGTAGTTACCTTTGGAGATAACAGCACGGGTATTACGAAAGGATATGGCTGTTTGAAGTATGGAAATGTTATCATTGAAGATGTATCATTTGTGGAAGGTCTGAGGTTCAATCTTCTTAGCATCAGTCATTTCTGTGACAGATGATATGTTGTTTCCTTTGAAAGAGAGAAGTGTCAGATCCTTCACAAGAAGAATGGAAAGCCTGCTCTTCAAGGAGTAAGGAAAGGTGACTTGTTCATAGCTGATCTGCACTCAGGATCCCAAGATGAAGTTAATTGTTTTTATGCTAAAGCTTCATCAGATGAAAGTTGGCTATGGCACAAGAAGATGTCTCACCTTAACTTCAAAACCATGAACTCTTTAGTCAAGAGGGAATTGGTTAGAGGTTTGCCTCAGATGGAATTTACACAGGAAGGACTGTGTGAGGCATTTCAGAAAGGAAAGTCAAAGAAAGCTTCTCACAAGGGCACTGACACAACATCAATAACTGAACCACTTCAGCTACTTCACATGGATTTGTTTGGTCCAGATAATGTAATGTCCATGTCAAAGAAACAATATGCACTTGTGATTGTTGATGACTTTTCAAAATATACATGGGTTTTATTCCTACATTCCAAGGATGAAACCCCACACCTGGTGATTGACCATGTAAAGTTGATTGAGCTTGATTCTAGATTCCCTGTTAGAGCCATAAGGTCAGATAATGGTACTGAGTTCAAGATTGCAATTCTAAATGACTTTTGTGCTGATAAAGGAATAACAAGACAGTATTCTGCCCATAGAACTCCTCAACAAAATGGAGTAGTGGAAAGAAAGAATCGTACATTGATTGAAGCTGCCAGGACTATGTTAAGTGAGTCCAAACTTCCAACGTACTTTTGGGCTGAAGCAGCAAATATAGCTTGTTATACTCAGAATCGAACTTTAATCAACAAGGACTTAATGAAGACTCCTTATGAGATCATGAACAACAAGAAACCAACTGTCAAGTACTTTCATGTATTTGGAGCAAAATGCTTTGTGCTTATAGATGACAATGTGAAATGTGGCAAGTTTGATGCAAAGGCACAAGAAGCTATTTTTGTTGGTTATTCCAGAAGATCTTACAGAGTCTACTTGGTTGGCAGTCACACAGTAAAGGAAAGTGTCAATGTTACTTTTGATGACACTAAGTTCCCTAATATCCAAAAAGAAGATTCATCTGAGAAGCTGAAGTTTGATAACTTGCCAGACTCAGAATCAGATGATATAGCCCCACCTGAAGTTATTGCTGGTAATGATAATAACAATGATGATAATGATCATGGTGGTGGTGGTGGAAACACTGGTAACAATGGAGATACCACCAACACTGGAGAAGAATCATCAAGGCAATCAAGCAACAACTCAAGGGGAGCAAATGAAGGATCATCTAGTCACTCACAACATCAAAGTGAATTTCAAGGCGAATCATCAAGATCAAATCTTCAAAGACAGACTGTATGGAATAGAGCTCATCCTTTTGAGTTGATCATTGGTGATCCAGGTGTTGGAGTTAAAACTAGAAGTGCAACTCAGAATGAATGTCATTATTCAGCATTTCTATCTGAAATGGAGCCAAAGAAAACTGAGGAAGCACTGACTGATCCAGATTGGGTGATTGTTATGCAAGATGAACTCAATCAGTTTGAACAACAGCAAGTCTGGAAGCTGGTACCCAGGCCAAAGAACAAGAAAGTAGTTGGTACAAGATGGGTATACAGGAACAAGCTGGATGAGGATGGCATTGTTACAAGGAACAAGGCAAGACTGGTTGCACAAGGGTATTCTCAAGCTGAAGGCATTGATTATGATGAAATCTATGCACCATTGGCTAGACTTGAGGCCATCAGGATGTTCTTAGCATTTGCTGCTTATTCCAATTTTAAAGTCTATCAAATGGATGTTAAGAGTGCATTCCTGAATGGTGAGCTTGATGAAGAAGTTTATGTGGAACAGGCCCCTGGATTTGAAAATCAGGAGCTGCTGGACTTTGTGTACTTTCTCTTCAAGGCTATCTATGGTCTCAAACAAGCCCCAAGAAAATGGTATGACACTCTCTCTGGTTTTCTTTTAGAAAATGGTTTTGTTAGAGGTATCATAGACAAAACTCTTTTTTCAAAGAAACACAAAAGTGATATGATATTAGTCCAAGTCTATGTGGATGACATCATATTTGGGTCTACTAATGATAATCTCTGTAAGAGATTTGCTGAGCTTATGCAGAGTAAGTTTGAAATGAGTATGATGGGTGAGCTGAAGTTCTTTCTTGGATTTCAAGTAAGTCAAAGGACAAATGGTATATTTATTTGTCAATCCAAGTATCTTAAAGAACTCCTCAAGAAGTATCACATGGAGGATTCAGCATCAGCAAGGACTCCATCTTCAACAGCCATCAAACTTGGAGCTTCTGACAATTCTATCAAGGTAGATGTTACAAGCTACAGAGGTATGATTGGCTCCTTACTCTATCTTACTGCTAGTAGACCAGATATTATGTATGCTACATGCTTGTGTGCAAGGTTCCAAGCGGACCCTAGAGATGTACATCTCGTTGTTGTGAAAAGAATCTTGAGATATCTTAAGGGTACACCTAATTTAGGTATCTGGTACCCTAAAGATTGTGGTTTTAATCTTGTTGGATATACAGATTCTGATTATGCAGGTAGTATTGTGGATAGAAAGAGTACCTCTGGGAGTTGTCAATTCCTAGGAGGTAGGTTGATTTCCTGGTATAGCAAGAAATAGCAAACAGTTTCCAATTCAACAGCAGAAGTTGAATATATTACTGCCGGAAGCTGTTGTGCTCAGATCTTATGGATTAGGAATCAATTAAAGGACTATGGCTTTGCATTAGACAAAATTCCCATTTTGTGTGATAATACAAGTGCCATAGCAATCTCCAACAACCCTGTGCAGCACTCGAGAACGAAGCACATTGATATCAAGTATCATTTTATCAGAGAGCATGTCATGAATGGAACTGTGGAATTACACTTTGTACCCACAGAAGAACAGACTGCAGATATATTCACTAAATCTGTTGATGAATCCACATTTATCAAGTTAGTTGGTAAATTATGTATGTTAAACAGTCTTAGTGATTAACAATATCTCTGTCATGTTTGTTCTTTTATAAAATTCATTTTCTCTTGTCATTTAACTGATATTTTCTGCAAATTCTCATTTAATATTACATGCTTGTAAATTTAAATAGCTCTGAATATTTTATTTTCTTTAAAAATATTTTTCTCATATTTTTTAAGTGGAGAAATGTATTTTTATTGAAAATATATTTATTTAGAATTATTTAGGTGTTTTTCAGATTGTAAATATTGTTGTTTAAATAATTCTGCAAGTTTATATTATTTTTATGCAATTTTATATTATTCTGCATATTTTTCTAGAATTTATGGAATTTTCTGTGAATTTTTCTAGATTTTTATAAATATTTCATGCATTTTTATTACTTTTATGCATTTTCCTGTAATTATTCTAATTAATTCTGAATTTTTCCTAAGTCTTCCCAGTTTTATACTAGGAAGACTATCGAGAAAACTAAACTGGGAAGACTTAAAAATTGATTGTTTATATTTCTGATTTTTCTTTTATTTCTTTTCGGAAGACTTTCTAGTTTGTACTAGGAAGACTACCGGGAAGACTATCCTAAGTCTTCCCGATTGTCTTCCTAGTACAAACGGTAAGTATTCTTTTCTTTTCAGTTTTAATTGTTTTATTCATTTATATATATAGATACAAAGTACATACACTGCATTTTCTATTCTCTTAGCAGTGCCTTATCAGTTTTTATCAAATTCCCCCATTCGAATTCATTCATTCCTGCAGAACCTCTCTTTGATCTTTGTTCATATTGCTCAAGTTTTAACTTAGCAAATCATTTCTATTCTTTAAAATCAATCTTTTAAGTCGAAGTGCTGTTTAAATTTTCATTTTTCTTGAAATCCATTCGACTTGATGGTTCTTATTTGCTAAGTGACTTCTTGTGTTTTAAGTGATCTTAGAAATTATTGTAATGTGTTAAACTGATTGTGTGTGTGTGTGTTCTTGAGATTCAAGTGCCCAATATTCTTTTTGCATTTCCCAAAGGATAGGTTTGATCCCTTACCCTCTGATGATGACTTATCACAGTTCTTTGTGAATATTCATTATCAGGGTCCCTTTCAAATGGTTAAATTGTCCAAAAGCTTTGTTGTTAGGGAATGGGATCTGTTCTTTGATACTATAACAAGAGTATTTGGTAACTGCACAAAAACAAATTTTCATTGCATTACCAGTCTTAATCAGTATATTGCTTATGCTATAGTATTTGGTCGTAGATTGAATTTTGCTGAGATTCTGTGGAACCTAATGCTGAACAGGCTTGCTCACTCTAGGAGAGATTCTGATAATGGTGTGAAAGTAAAGTTTTGGTACCCTCGCTTTCTCACTCTTATCATTAATCATCTTCTCACTGCTGAGCAGGTAGAACTGTTTCGGGAAACCAGATTTGAAACCTCTCCAACCACAGACACCAAATTCTACACCAGACTTGATGTCTCATCCAAATTCCCCAACACACCTGTTCTTTTTTCACCATTGATGAGTCAATTCATTAATCTTCCTATCTTTGGTGAACAAGTTCCTCAACCACATCCAGTTCCACTACAGGTAGTTATTCCTAACTCTGGTTCTTCTTCTGGTACTTCAATTGAAACCCAAGTGGTTGTTAGGGCTGACCCAGAGGTTGTAGAACCACAATCTCTGACCCAGGTCATAGAGCCAAACAGAGAGTCAAACACTCCTGATACACAACCTGAGCCTAATATTCAAACCAGTTCAAGAAGAGTTAGTGATATAGCTGCAATGAGTGTTTCCACAGCTCTGTCTCCACCCTTAAAGAAAAGAAGAACCTATAGGGAGACAACTGTAAGCCCATCTGTATCCTCTCAAAAGGATATGGACATTGATATGGCCACTAAACAGTCTCTAGAGACACCCTCTCAACAGGATGAATCTATTGAAATTCGCCATCGGGCCATGCCATCTTGTAATGAGTCAAGCACTCTCCCGTTACTCACAATGGGAGAAGATAACCAAATAGATGACACTCAGGACACTATGCAAGGAGAGCACTTTAATTTTGATTTTGAAACAGTGCCTACCATAGTTACGGTAGAAGTGCCTTCACAGGCATCAGAGGGAAAATCTGATTCTTCGCCACCAATAATAGAATCATTTTCTCCCCTCCCAGAGGGAACATCTCTGGCTCCCTTAAGGGATTTTGAAAGGCATATGTCTAGTCCTATTTGTAAACACCGAGGATTCTACTCAACTTTAATTAAGATGTAATAAGTAAATAATAAAAATCAATTGTCACAGGAATCTCAGAAGGTTATATCTGTCAAAGAATGAAGATTAAAGTCATCTACAGACTTGAAGTGATTCTACATTGAAAGAAGCTCAATTTATTGATCAAGCCTCAATGAAGTATTCAAGCTCAGTGGATTTATTAAAGTGACAGAGATTTCAAGTGGTGACAGAAAAAGATACTGATTACGGAGTTCTTGAATGAGAAGGAAGTGAATCACTGCTTAAAGTCAAATAGATAAAGAACAAACATTGTTGTTAGTCACTCATGAACCAGACAGTGCATCGAGTGTCAACGTACTATTGTGTTTGTTATTTATCTAAGTTTTTAGTGATTCTGGAATTAATTGAGAAGTCAACTAATTCTATTTATTCTCTTATAAATAATTAATACTATCAAGTATATTATTTATTAGATTAATTCTGTAAAAGAATTAATTTAATACATAATTTATTTAGTTAATTATTTAAATTAGAATAAAAATGAACTAGGAAGACTTAGGTTTTAACTAGGAAGACTTAGGAAAATGAACTAGGAAGACTCACAAGTGAGTCTTCCCGAAAGTCTTCCTAGGCAAAGCCCTGTCTTCCCGGTAGTTTTCCTAGGCAAAGCACTGTCTTCCCGAGAGTCTTCCAAGAGCAAAAACATTGTTTTTCTGCTTGTCTTCCTAGTACAAAATTAGATTCTATCAAGTGGATTGGCAAGTGGACAAAAGTAAAAGCAATGCAGGTTGTTATAATACAAGGAATTCGAAGGCTTTACTATCATTACAATTCCAACAGAAAGAAAAAAGACACAGAGGCATTAACATTTCTTTTCAACTGTCTTCTTCAATTCTAAACGGAAAAGCATTCAATTCTTGCCAGTGAAATTAATTCTTGATCTGTTCTTAGCATTTAATCCATAAGGATCATTTCACTTGTACTGCTTTGACTTTCTAGCGGATCATAATCCCTAGATTTTATATCGAACTACTTTTTAGTATTCGATCCTTTTTATTACAAAAATAGATAAATTCATGTCGAATTTATTCTAGATTTGTTTTATTAAGTTCTTTGTAATCAGTGATCAAAGTTGTAACACTTCTCAAGTTTAATAGAGTTTCTATTTAACTTGAATATTGTTTCAGTTTTTATTCCGCATTAATTTGTTCTTAGTTGTTTAATCTTAAACGAACAAATTTCGATAAAACGGTATAGTTTGTATTCAACCCCCCTTCTACAAACTTATCAGGACCTAACAATTGGCATCAGAGCCTTTTGATTGATATACTAATCAAAGATCCAATTGTTTGAGATTTTTTCTTAACTCTGAATTTTTTATTTTTCTAAAAATCTCAAAAGATGTCTACTGCACAGAAAGTGGGGACAGTTAAAATCCCAATATTCAGCAAGGAGCATTATCCAATGTGGAAGAAGAAAATGCTCCTATTTCTTAAGGTTGCAAATCCTAAATACTTGGATGTGCTGAAGAGTGGTCCCAAACTCCCTATGATTATTGATCCTGAAGTTGTTGAGGATAATGTTGTGACTAGGGCTGCTAGAATGTACCCTAAAGATCCCAAGGAATACACTCCTGATGAGAAAGAGGATGTTACCTTGGATTCCTGTCTTCAGTTGATCCTTATTGAGAGTCTTGATCCTATCATGCATAATCATGTCCTAAATTGTGAAACTGCCAAACATATTTGGGGAACCATAGAGATAATCAATGAGGGGACAGAAGAAGTTAGGGAGAATATGCTGGAAATTCTCACTTCACAATATGAGCATTTCAGATCAAACCCTGGTGAAGGTATCTCTCAGGTTTTTGAAAGATACAACAAATTAATTAATGATCTGAATCTCAATGGGAAGCACTACACCAACAAGGAGATTAACAAGAAGTTCCTTCTTACACTTCCACCTCATTTGGAGCACAAGATATCTGCTATTAGAGAAGCAAGAGACATGAATGAGCTTGCTTTGGAAAGATTGTATGGTGTCTTGAAGACCTATGAGCTGGAGCAGATTCAACAGAAGGAGCTGTATGGAACTGGAAGGATTGTTGGTACCTCCACTGCATTGGCTGCTGAAGTCCCACAGAAACTGGAAGTGAAGGCTGTTCAACCTTCCAGTTCTCACATGAATGTTATTGATGCTGAATATGGATTAACATCCATTGATCAATCTGGTGGTGACTTCTATTCTTTGGAAGAACTTGATCAGCTGGAGGATGGTGATTTGGCTTTGATAGTCAGAAAGTTTGGGAAGTTTAGATTCAAGAGGAATCCCAATCTTAAGTTCAGACCCAGATTTCAGAGAGGTGGATCTTCATCTTCAAGTGGCACAAGGGGTGGCTACAAAACTGGAACTGTGGACAGGAGTATAATCAGATGCTACAATTGCAATGAGTTGGGTCACTTTGCTACTGAGTGCAGAAAGCCAAAGCAAGTGACTAGAAACACATTTGATTCTAGCAAGAAGAACAAGATTGGGAAGGCCTATGTTGCTGAGGGAAAGAGTTGGGATGACACTGACAGTGATGAAGAAGCAGGTGAGATTGGGAACCTTGCTTTAATGGCTAAAGAGGAAAGCACTTCATCCAGATACATGTCAGAGGTAACCTTTACTGATGCTGAAATGATTTATCATCTTGGTGGCACCATAAGTTGTGCACGCACTGAAAATGATAGAATAAATCTTTTAAACACAAATCTTGAAAAGGAATTAAAAGATTTGAAACTTGTGCATGTTAATCAGGATGAACTTAATGAGAAAATTGCTTTTCTGGAGAATAGGGTTAAATGTTATATTCAACTGGAAACCATTCTCAAAGAGCAGATTAGTGAGCTTAAAACCAAAGCTAATGCCTATTACAACTCTTGTAAGACGGCTAAAGAAATTTTCAATAAACAAGCTATTGGTAATCATGTCAGTATAGGTTATGATTATAATGAGGCTATAGGATTGCTTGGTATTAATACACCTTGTAGAGTCAGAGAAGAAGGAAAGGTTGTTCCTTATATTCTTAAGGGTATTAAAACACCCTTCTGTAAGGAGTCTGAGGCAGAGCCTCTGAATGAATACTCTATCATTATTGCTGAGGAGATTCATGAAGAAGATGTTGCTTTAGAAGCTGAGCAATCCAAAAAGTGTGTATCTGATATTCCAGTCAAAGTTGCTACAACTGAAAAGACTAAATCAGATATCCATAAGTTGGATCAAAACAACTGTAGAACTAACATGCCTGCTATTAATTCTTCTCATAAAGCATGTGGTGTGGGCAATTGCATGTCTTGTGCTTTTAATGTTATGTATGCTTTCTATAATAAAAAGCATGTATCTAGTGATAAGACTGCTCTACGTCAACATGTTAATAATAAGAAGCATGTTAAAACAAAGACTACTAGTCCTCCTCAGACTAGAGTGGATTCATTTATCCCTAAGCCTACTCAGAAATGTGTTAAGGCTGGTTATAAATGGAAACGCTCTTATGTGAAAGAGGATGAAGTAGTTTTAGTTAGAAATGTTGTTTTGCCTGACAAAGGCCAGTTCTTTAAGTATGCCGGACCCAATTAATTTTGGGCTCCGAAGAAGGACTAATCAATCTGATATTGCAGGGAGTTAAACAGGTAAACCGAGTTATGTGGATTCTGGACAGTGGCTGTTCAAGGCATATGACCGGAGATAGAGCCCTGCTATCAGATGTGGTTGTGAAAGCTGGCCCAGTAGTTACCTTTGGAGATAACAGCAAGGGTATTACGAAAGGATATGGCTGTTTGAAGTACGGAAATGTTATCATTGAAGATGTTTCATTTGTGGAAGGTCTGACGTTCAATCTTCTCAGCATCAGTCAGTTCTGTGACAGAGGATATGCTGTTTCCTTTGAAAGAGAGAAGTGTCAGATTACTCACAAGAAGAATGGAAAGCCTGCTCTTCAAGGAGTAAGGAAAGGTGACCTGTTCATAGCTGATCTGAACTCGGGATTCAAAGATGAAGTTAATTGTTTTTATGCTAAAGCTTCATCAGATGATAGTTGGCTATGGCACAAGAAGATGTCTCACCTTAACTTCAAAACTATGAACTCTTTAGTCAAGAGGGAATTAGTTAGAGGTTTGCCTCAGATGGAATTTACACAGGAAGGACTGTGTGAGGCATGTCAGAAGGGAAAGTCAAAGAAAGCTTCTCACAAGGGCACTGACACATCATCAATAACTGAACCTCTTCAGCTACTGCACATGGATGTGTTTGGTCCAGTTAATGTGATGTCCATGTCAAAGAAACAATATGCACTTGTGATTGTTGATGACTATTCAAAATATACATGGGTTTTATTCCTACATTCCAAGGATGAGACCCCATTCCTGGTGATTGGCCATGTAAAGTTGATTGAGTTGGATTCTAGATTCCCTGTTAGAGCCATAAGGTCAGATAATGGTACGGAATTCAAGAATGCCATTCTAACTGATTTTTGTGCTGATAAAGGAATAACAAGACAGTATTCTGCCCCTAGAACTCCTCAACAAAATGGAGTAGTGGAAAGAAAGAATCGTACATTGATTGAAGCAGCTAGGACTATGCTAAGTGAGTCCAAACTTCCAACGTACTTTTGGGCTGAAGCAGCGAATACAGCTTGTTATACTCAGAATCGAACTTTAATCAACAAGGACTTAATGAAGACTCCGTATGAGATCATGAACAATAAGAAACCAACTGTCAAGTACTTTCATGTATTTGGAGCAAAATGCTTTGTGCTTTTAGATGATAATGTTAAACGTGGCAAGTTTGATGCAAAGGCACAAGAAGCTATTTTTGTTGGATATTCCAGAAGATCTTACAGGGTCTATGTGGTTGGCAGTCACACAGTAAAGGAAAGTGTCAATGTTACTTTTGATGACACTAAGTTCCCCAGTATCCAAAAAGAAGACTCATCTGAAAAGCTGAAGTTTGATAACTTGCCAGACTCAGAATCAGATGATGAAGACCCACCTGAAGTTATTGCTGGTGATGATAATAACAATGATGACAATGATCATGGTGATGGTGGTGGAAACACTGGTAACAATGGAGATACCACCAACACTGGAGAAGAATCATCAAGGCAAACAGGCAACAACTCAGGGGGAGCAAATGAAGGATCAACTAGTCACTCACAACATCAAAGTGAATTTCAAGGCGAATCATCAAGATCAAATCTTCCAAGACAGACTTTTTGGAATAGAGCTCATCCTTTTGAGCTGATCATTGGTGATCCAGATGTTGGAGTTAAAACTAGAAGAGCTTCTCAGAATGAATGTCTTTTCTCAGCATTTCTATCTAAAATGGAGCCAAAGAAAACTGAGGAAGCACTGACTGATCCAGATTGGGTGATTGCTATGCAAGATGAACTCAATCAATTTGAACAACAGCAAGTCTGGAAGCTGGTACCCAGGCCAAAGAACAAGAAAGTAGTTGGTACAAGATGGGTATACAGGAACAAGCTAGATGAGGATGGCATTGTTACAAGGAACAAGGCAAGACTGGTTGCACAAGGGTATTCTCAAGCTGAAGGCATTGATTATGATGAAACCTATGCACCAGTGGCTAGACTTGAGGCCATCAGGATGTTCTTAGCATTTGCTGCTTATTCCAATTTTAAAGTCTATCAAATGGATGTTAAGAGTGCATTCCTGAATGGTGAACTTGATGAAGAAGTGTATGTGGAACAGCCCCCTGGCTTTGAAAATCAGGAGCTGCTGGACTTTGTGTACTTTCTCTTCAAGGCTATCTATGGTCTCAAACAAGCCCCAAGAAAATGGTATGACACTCTCTCTGGTTTTCTTTTAGAAAATGGTTTTGTTAGAGGTATCATAGACAAAACTCTTTTTTCAAAGAAACACAAAAATGATATGATATTAGTCCAAGTCTATGTGGATGACATCATATTTGGGTCTACTAATGATAATCTCTGTAAGAGATTTGCTGAGCTAATGCAGAGTAAGTTTGAAATGAGTATGATGGGTGAGCTGAAGTTCTTTCTTGGATTGCAAGTAAGTCAAAGGTCAAATGGAATATTTATTTGTCAATCCAAGTATCTCAAAGAACTCCTCAAGAAGTATCACATGGAGGATTCAGCATCAGCAAGGACTCCATCTTCAACAGCAATCAAACTTGGAGCTTCTGACAAATCTATCAAGGTAGATGTTACAAGCTACAGAGGTATGATTGGCTCCTTACTCTATCTTACTGCTAGTAGACCAGATATTATGTATGCTACATGCTTGTGTGCAAGGTTCCAAGCGGACCCTAGAGATGTTCATCTCGTTGCTGTGAAAAGAATCTTGAGATATCTTAAGGGTACACCTAATCTAGGTATCTGGTACCCTAAAGATTCTGGTTTTAATCTTGTTGGATATACAGATTCTGATTATGCAGGTAGTGTTGTGGATAGAAAAAGCACCTCTGGGAGTTGTCAATTCCTAGGAGGTAGGTTGATTTCCTGGTATAGCAAGAAACAACAAACAGTTTCCAATTCAACAGCAGAAGCTGAATATATTGCTGCTGGAAGCTGTTGTGCTCAGATCTTATGGATACAGAATC
Organism: Heracleum sosnowskyi; assembly: GCA_030848705.1. Classification (NCBI taxonomy): domain Eukaryota; kingdom Viridiplantae; phylum Streptophyta; class Magnoliopsida; order Apiales; family Apiaceae; genus Heracleum; species Heracleum sosnowskyi. The sequence continues at coordinate 95,388,489 of CM061241.1, forward strand.
AATTAAAGGACTATGGCTTTGCATTAGACAAAATTCCCATATTTTGTGATAATACAAGTGCCATAGCAATCTCCAACAACCCTGTGCAGCACTCGAGAACGAAGCACATTGATATCAGGTATCATTTTATCAGAGAGCATGTCATGAATGGAACTGTGGAGTTACATTTTGTACCCACAGAAGAACAGACTGCAGATATATTCACTAAATCTGTTGATGAATCCACATTTATCAAGTTAGTTGGTAAATTGGGTATGTTAAACAGTCTTAGTGATTAACAATGTCTCTGTCATGTTTGTTCTTTCAATAAATTCATTTTCTCTTGTCATTTAACTGATATTTTCTGCCAATTCTCATTTAATAATTGCATGCTTGTTGATTTAAATGGTTCTGAATATTTTATTTTCTTTAAAAATATTTTTCTCATATTTTTTTAAGTAGAGAAATGTATTTTTATTGAAAATATATTTATTTAGAATTATTTAGATATTTTTCAGATTGTAAATATTGTTGTTTGAATTTTTCTGCAAGGTTATATATTAATTTTATGCATTTCTAATATTCTGCATATTTTTCTAGGATTTATGGAATTTTCTGTGAATTTTTCTAGAATTTTATATATTTTTCATGCTTTTACTTAGTTTTTCAGCATTTTCTGTAAATATTCGAATTTATTTCTGAATTTTTCCTAAGTCTTCCCAGTTTTACACTAGGAAGACTACCGGGAAAACAAGGAATATTTTCTTTTTGTTTTTTGTTTTTTGTTTTTTCCTTTTTATTTTAGGTCTTTTTCGAAGTCTTCCCAGTTTTTTGAACTAGGAAGACTATCGGGAAGACTATGCATTACTAGTTTTATTTCTGTTTTTTATTTATTGTATTTTCCGGAAGACTTCCTAATTTGAACTAGGAAGACTACCGGGAAGACTATCCTAAGTCTTCCCGATTGTCTTCCCAGTTCAAATTTAAAAAAAAAAACATAAACGGTTCATTCTTTTCTTTTACAGTTTATCTATCTTATTAATATATATAGATATAGATACACGCACATATTCATTTCTGCCTTTACAGTTTTTTTTCTTTCAACTGTTGAACTCACCCCATTCGAATTCTCTTATTTCCATATAATCTTTGCATTTGATCCATTCTTGCTCAAGTTATTACTTAGCAAAACTAATCTTGTTCTCTAAAACGAGTCTTTTAGTCGAATTGCTGTCAATTTTTTTTAAATCAAAATCGTTCGACTGGATTGTTCTTGAGTGTGCTAAGTAATTTTCTTGTGTGTTTTAGTGATCTTTGTACTTCTGTGGATTGTGAACTGTGTGTGTGGTATTGTGTGTGTTCTTTAAATCTTTTGCCCAATTCTATTTGCTTTTCAAGGTTTATAATTCGAATTTTTAGGATTTTAAATTAAAAATTTGGTTAATTTTGATAAAAGTCTAATTTTCTGGATTTTAAGTAATTTTTATTAATTCTAAAAATCCCTAAAATTTTAATTTTATTTTAAAATTAATTAAATTTTGTGTCTTGTTTTAAAATGGATCCTAATAATTTTGAATTAGTTTTAAATAATTTTGTTGGGTATTTTGATCCGTTAAAGTGTAAAGTGGAACGTTTCAGACCGTGGATTCAATTTTTAAATAGCAATACTTGTGTTAGTTATGCTATTTGTGCCAATGCACTACTGAAAATTGATCCATTAAGGATGTTGTGTTCAGGTGCTGTTATTGCTGACAATTCAAAATCTTTTACTTTCAATATTCTCAATCAGCAATATACAGTTACTTTTGATTTATTTTGTGATGTGTTGCATTTTCCAAAGGACAAGTTTGATCCATTACCCACTGATGATGAGTTAACACAGTTCTTTGTGAATATTCATTATCAGGGTCCCTTTCAAATGGTAAAATTGTCAAAAACTTTTGTTGTAAGGGAATGGGATCTGTTCTTTGATACTATAGCTAGGGTATTTGGTAACTGCACAAAAACAAACTTTCATTGCATTACCAGTCTTAATCAATACATTGCCTATGCTATAGTATTTGGCCGTAGATTGAACTTTGCTGAAATTCTGTGGAACCTTTTGCTCAACAGGCTTGCTCACTCTAGGAGAGATTCTGATAATGGTGTGAAAGTAAGGTGTTGGTACCCTCGCTTTCTAACTCTTATCATTAATCATCTTCTCACTGCTGAGCAGGTAGAACTGTTTCGAGAAGCTAGATTTGAAACCTCTCCAACCACAGACACCAAATTCTACACCAGACTTGATGTCTCATCCAAATTTACCACCATACCTGTTCTTGTTTCACCATTCATGAGACAATTCATTAATCTTCCTATCTTTGGTGAACAAGTTCCCGAACCACATCCAGTACCACTGCAGGTAGTTATTCCTAACCTTGGTTCTTCTTCTGGTACTTCAATTGAAACCCAAGTGGTTGTTAGGGCTGACCCAGAGATTGTAGATCCACAGTCTCTGACCCAGGTCATAGAGCCAAACAGAGAGTCAAACACTCCTGAAACACAATCTGAGCCTAATGTACAAACCAGTTCAAGAAATGTTAGTGATATAGCTGAAATGAGTGTTCCCACAGCTCTGTCTCCACCCTTAAAGAAAAGAAAAACCTATAGGGAGACAACTGTTAGCCAATCTGTATCCTCTCAAAAGGATATGGACATTGATATGGCCACTACACAGTCTCTGGAGACATCCTCTCAACAGGGTGGATCTATTGAAATTCGCCATCGGGCCATGGCATCTTGTACTGAGTCAAGCACACTCCCATTACTCACAATGGGAGAAGATATCCATCTAGATGACACTCAGGACACCATGTCAGGAGAGCACTTTACTTTTGACTTTGAAACAGTGCCTACCATAGTTACGGTAGAAGTGCCTTCACAGGCATCTGAGGGAAAATCTGATTCTTCGCCAACTCAAATAGAATCATTTTCTCCCCTCCCAGAGGGAACATCTCTGGCTCCCCTAAGGGATTTTCCACTCGCAGTTTTTACTGGAGAAAGTGGAAGGCAACCTAATGAATCCAACACTGAAGCAATTCAGTTTCAAATTCAATCTGATTTGGAATTCATTGGGGATTGGGATTCGCGAACTCCCATTGCACCACCACTGACCTCTCTTGAAGGGGCTAGGGTGATTTTTACTGCAGGTACATCCACTGAGAATCTAGACAGACAGTTAGTGGTGAGAGATATGAGTCAAACACCGAGTGAAACACAAGCACGTGAGTTGAGTGAAACACCACTGAGAGCAATTGAAGTGAGTGCACACACTGACACAAACACTGCTTTGTTAAAACAGCTAGCTGATCTACAGAATAAGTTGCAAGAGACCCAGGCTGAAAACACAATTCTAAAAGCACAAGTGGTTGCACAATCTACCACCTCTGTATCAAATCAGCTGGGTACTGTGAAAGATGACCTACAAGGATTGAAGAATAATCTCCTCCCGAAGCTGAATTCAATCCAACAATCTCAAGTACTAGTGGCTTCAGACATCTCTGATCTTACAATGTCAAATGCTCAAATATCAGAGAGTGTCAGGGAGATAGCTGCCATTTCTACCAAGGTGGACTTTATTCTGCAAACAGCTGATGAAAATCAAAAGTTTAATGAAGAAAGGATTTTCAAGATAGAAGGAGGAATGGAGCATCTGAATGAAGGTATGAAGCACTTGTATAATATGATCAAGAATTCACATCAACCTACTGAAGAGCAAAGAATTTTCTTTGAGGGAGATGATGAGGATGAGGATGATGCTGATGAAAGAGGAGATAGAGGAGAGATAAGGAGAACATCTGAGGTGAATCCTAGGGCTTCCACAGCTCAAACTGTAGAGGATTCCTCAACTAAGGGGGAGAATGTGGAGAAACAAAGAGGAGGAGAAGCTGGAGGGTCTGGTTCTGTAAAGGACAAAGGAAAGCAGAGGTTAACTTTTTCTGATGCTGACTACTATCAAGGTGAACAGGGAGATTTTGACAATATTGAAACTGAAGAAAACCCTGAAGATATCTTTGGTGAAGTGGAGGTTGAAGGAGAGGCTGACTATGCTGACTGGGAAGATGAACCTGAAGTGGATCCTGCCTTTGAAGCTGAGCTATTAAGACAGAAAGCTGATCTAAAGAGAAGAGAGGAGGAGAATGCTAAAGTTTCTGACATCATTTCAAAGCATCTAGTTATCCAAAAAGCTGAACATCAAGAAAAGCAACGGCTTCATGATATAAAGGTCAAGGACAGGAAGTTATATGTGAGGCTGAAGCTTGGAGAAGAATGGGATAGAGCTAGAGAGATGTTTTCACATTCAACAGGTTCAGATAATGATGGAAAGTTTTTTAGCATGTTGGAAAGATACAAGAAGGTCAATCCAGACAACACAGTATATATGAAAGCTCTTCATGCAGAGATTTCAAGGATCTCAACTGGATATGACAGAGTTAGAGAGGAGTTGAAGATCTATGTTTATACTCATAATGAGGGAACTTTCTTAGTGTCTCTCAATCTTCTGGAAAGCAGAACTCTCTCTGAACTATGGGTCTTCATGTGCAAGGTAAAAAGAACTTCTCCATTAGCTGAGCTGTTGCATGATCAGCTAAGAGACTTTGCAATGAAAGCTAGTCCACAAGTGGTGGAAGTGCCTCATGAAGTAAAATTTTTTAAAGGAAGGGCACTTCAGACTTGTGGTGTGGATCCAATATCTCTGAAGGATTTTCCTGCCAAGCATCTTGTCTACTTGGAGAACATGTTGAGGACTTCAGGATTTGCTACACAAGAGAAGACAAAAGTTGCTGATTTGATTCAAGACTATTGCATAGCAAATATCAAAAGATATCATCAAATGAAGAATAGGCTGAAGAAAGTCACAACTCAACCTGTCAGACCTAGTGGCATTACTTCTGAATCTGATCGTGTTCTGGACAAGGATTTGCTTGAAGCACTTGAAGAAGGAGAGATGATTGAGTCTGAAATTTGAAGAAGCTCTGTTTGTAAATATTAAATGTTTAGAGCTTAGGTGATTCAAGATAGGATAAATGTATTCATATGTTCAGTCTAGAGGAACATCTATCTTGTATTTATCGTTACTGTTTGAATCTGGAAATTGTTATATTTAATCCAGAACTTTTTATTATTTGCTTGGCTCTTAAAAGTCTTATCTTTTCTTGTTTTAGTTGAGTTATCCTCTAGAGGTATTTGGTTGTTATTGTCTAACAAACAAATAGGGGGAGATTGAAAGGCATATGTCTAGTCCTATTTGTAAACACCGAGGATTCTACTCAACTTTAATTAAGATGTAATAAGTAAATAATAAAAATCAATTGTCACAGGAATCTCAGAAGGTTATATCTGTCAAAGAATGAAGATTAAAGTCATCTACAGACTTGAAGTGATTCTACATTGAAAGAAGCTCAATTTATTGATCAAGCCTCAATGAAGTATTCAAGCTCAGTGGATTTATTAAAGTGACAGAGATTTCAAGTGGTGACAGAAAAAGATACTGATTACGGAGTTCTTGAATGAGAAGGAAGTGAATCACTGCTTAAAGTCAAATAGATAAAGAACAAACATTGTCGTTAGTCACTCATGAACCAGACAGTGCATCGAGTGTCAACGTACTATTGTGTTTGTTATTTATCTAAGTTTTTAGTGATTCTGGAATTAATTGAGAAGTCAACTAATTCTATTTATTCTCTTATAAATAATTAATACTATCAAGTATATTATTTATTAGATTAATTCTGTAAAAGAATTAATTTAATACATAATTTATTTAGTTAATTATTTAAATTAGAATAAAAATGAACTAGGAAGACTTAGGTTTTAACTAGGAAGACTTAGGAAAATGAACTAGGAAGACTCACAAGTGAGTCTTCCCGAAAGTCTTCCTAGGCAAGGCCCTGTCTTCCCGGTAGTTTTCCTAGGCAAAGCACTGTCTTCCCGAGAGTCTTCCAAGAGCAAAAACATTGTTTTTCTGCTTGTCTTCCTAGTACAAAATTAGATTCTATCAAGTGGATTGGCAAGTGGACAAAAGTAAAAGCAATGCAGGTTGTTATAATACAAGGAATTCGAAGGCTTTACTATCATTACAATTCCAACAGAAAGAAAAAAGACACAGAGGCATTAACATTTCTTTTCAACTGTCTTCTTCAATTCTAAACGGAAAAGCATTCAATTCTTGCCAGTGAAATTAATTCTTGATCTGTTCTTAGCATTTAATCCATAAGGATCATTTCACTTGTACTGTTTTGACTTTCTAGCGGATCATAATCCCTAGATTTTATATCGAACTACTTTTTAGTATTCGATCCTTTTTATTAAAAAAATAGATAAATTCATGTCGAATTTATTCTAGATTTGTTTTATTAAGTTCTTTGTAATCAGTGATCAAAGTTGTAACACTTCTCAAGTTTAATAGAGTTTCTATTTAACTTGAATATTGTTTCAGTTTTTATTCCGCATTAATTTGTTCTTAGTTGTTTAATCTTAAACGAACAAATTTCGATAAAACGGTATAGTTTGTATTCAACCCCCCTTCTACAAACTTATCAGGACCTAACAGATTTTCCACTCGCAGTTTTTACTGGAGAAAGTGGAAGGCAACCTAATGAATCCAACAATGAAGCAATTCAGTTTCAAATTCAATCTGATTTGGATTTCATTGGGGATTGGGAATTGCGAACTCCCATTGCACCACCACTGACCTCTCTTGAAGGGGCTAGGGTGATTTTTCATGCAGGTACATCTTCTGAAAATCTAGAAAGACAGTTAGTGGTGAGAGATACACAAGCACGTGAGTTGAGTGAAACACCACTGAGAGCAATTGAAGTGAGTGCACACACTGACACAAACACTGCTTTGTTGAAACAACTAGCTGATCTATAAAGGAAGTTACAAGACACCTAGGCTGAGAACACTCTTCTGAAAGCACAAGTGGTTGCACAATCTACCACCTCTGTATCAAATCAGCTGGGTACTGTGAAAGATGACCTGGAAGGATTAAAGAATACTCTGCTCCCGAAGCTGAATTCCATCCAACAATCTCAAGTACTAGTGGCTTCGGACATTTCTGAATTAACAACGTCAAATGCTCAGATTTCAGAAAGTGTCAAGGAGATTGCTGCCATTTCTACCAAGGTGGACTTTATTCTACAAACAGCTGATGAAAATCAAACGTTTAATGAAGAAAGGATTTCAAGGATAGAAGGAAGAATGGAGCATCTGAATGAAGGTATGAAGCACTTGTATAATGTGATAAAGAAATCACATCAACCTACTGAAGAACAAAGAACATTCTTTGAGGGAGATGATGATGATGATGAGGGTGAGGATGATGAAGGAGGAGATGGAGGAAATAGAGATGATCAAGGAGCTATAAGGGGAAGAAGTGAGGTGAATCCTGGAGCTACTAAAGTAAAATCTGTAGAGGATTCCTGAACTAAGGGGGAGAATGTGGAGAAACAAGGAGGAAATCAAGCCGGAGGCTCAGACAAGGACAAAGGGAAGCAGAAGTTAACTTTTTCTGATGCTGACTATTATCAAGTTGAACAGGGAGATTTTGACTATGTAGAATCTGAAGAAGCCCCTGAAGATATCTTTGGTAATGTGGAGGTTGAAGAAGAAGCTGATTATGCTGACTGGGAAGAAGAGTCAAATGTTGATCCTGTCTTTGAAGCTGAGTTAGTAAGACAGAAGACTGATCTGAAAAGAAGAGAGGAGGAGAATGTAAAGGCATCTGACATCATTTCTAAGCATCTTGTCATTCAAAAAGCTGAACAACAAGAAAAACAAAGGCTTCACAATCTGAAGGTCAATGAGAGAAAATTGTATGTGAGGCTGAAGCAAGGAGAAGAATGGGACAAGGCTAGAGAGATGTTTGCACATCAAGAAGGAACTAACAATGATGCAAAGTTTCTTGGGATGTTGGAAAGATACAAGAAGGTCAATCCAGACAACACAGTATATATGAAAGCTCTTCATGCAGAGATTTCAAGGATCTCAACTGGATATGACAGAGTTAGAGAGGAGTTAAAGATCTATGTTTACACTCATAATGAGGGAACTTTCTTAGTGTCTCTCAATCTTCTGGAAAGCAGAACTCTCTCTGAACTATGGGTCTTCATGTGCAAAGTAAAAAGAACTTCTCCATTAGCTGAGCTGCTGTATGACCAGCTAAGAGACTTTGCAATGAAAGCTAGTCCACAAGTGGTGGAAGTGCCTTATGAAGTAAAATTTTTTAAAGGAAGGGCACTTCGGACTTGTGGTGTGGATCCAATCTCTCTGAAAGATTTTCCTGCCAAGCATCTTGTCTACTTGGAGAACATGTTGAGGACTTCAGGATTTCATACACAAGAGAAGACAGAAGTTGATGATTTGATTCAAGACTATTGCATAGCAAATATCAAAAGATATCATCAAATGAAGAATAGGCTGAAGAAAGTCACAACTCAACCTGTCAGACCTAGTGGCATTACTTCTGAATCTGATCGTGTTCTGGACAAGGATTTGCTTGAAGCACTTGAAGAAGGAGAGATGATTAAGTCTGAAATTTGAAGAAGCTCTGGTTGTAAATATTAAATGTTTAGAGCTTAGGTGATTCAAGATAGGATAAATGTATTCATATGTTCAGTCTAGAGGAACATCTATCTTGTACTTACCTGTAATGTTTGAATCTGGATAATGTTAAATGAAATCCAGAACTTTGTGTTATTATTTACTTAGCTTTTAATGTCTTATTTCTACTTGTTTAGTTAGTTGAGTTATCCTCTAGGAATTTTCTTGTTATTCTCTAACAAACAAATAGGGGGAGATTGAAAGGCATATGTTTAAGTCTATTTGTTTACATCGAGGAATTAACTCAACATTAAACAAGTCTGTAATAAGTAAATAATAATTCAAATTGTCACAGGAATCTCAGAAGATTATATCTGTCAAAGAATGAAGATTAAAGTCATCTACAGACTTGAAGTGAGTCTACATTGAAAGAAGCTCAATTTATTGATCAAGCCTCAATGAAGTATTCAAGCTCAGTGAATTTATTAAAGTGACGGAGATTTCAAGTGGTGATAGAAAAAGATACTGATTACGGAGTTCTTAAATGAGAAGGAAGTGAATCACTGCTTAAGTCAAACAGATAAAGAACAGACATTGTCGTTAGTCACTCATGAACCAGACAGTGCATCGAGTGTCAACGTACTATTGTGTTTGTTATTTATCTAAGTTTTAAGTGATTCTGGAATTGTTTAAGAAGTCAACTAATTCTATTTATTCTCTTATAAATAATTAATATTATTAAGTATATTATTTATTAATTTAATTCTGTAAAGAATTAATTTAATACATAATTTATTTAATTAATTATTTAAATTAGAATGAAAATGAACTAGGAAGACATAGGTTTGAACTAGGAAGACTTAGAAAAATGAACTAGGAAGACTCACAAGAGAGTCTTCCCGATTGTCTTCCTAGGCCAAACCCTAGTCTTCCCGGTTGTCTTCCCTTCACAAAGATTGTCTTCCCGAAAGTCTTCCCAGGCAAATTGGATTGTTTTTCTGCTAGTCTTCCAAGGCATCTCTACAATCTGTCAAGTGGCTTGCAAGTGGACTAAAAGAAAGTAATGCAGTGTATTTAAAGGCAAGACAATTCGAAGATAGACAGCAATTTTACAAACACACAGAAGATATTATCATTAAAACCTTTCTCTCTGTCTCATTACTTCTTCAACTGTCAAGCTTCAAATTTCTGCAGGAGTATTAATTCTTGATTTGATCTTAACATTTAATTCATAAGAATCATTTCTCTTGTACTGCTTTGACTTTCTAGCGGATCATAATCCCTAGATTTTATATCGAACTACTTTTTAGTATTCGATCCTTTTTATTACAAAAATAGATAAATTCATGTCGAATTTATTCTAGGTTTGTTTTATCAAGTTCATTGTAATCAGTGATCAGAATTGTAACACCCTTCAAGTTTAATAGAGTTTTATTTAACTTGAATATTGTTTCAGTTTTATTCCGCAATAATTTGTTCTAAATTGTTAAATCTTAAAAGGACAAATTCGATTAAAAGGTATAGTTTGTATTCAACCCCCCTTCTACAAACTTATCAGGACCTAACAATGTTCTTTATTGACAAGTTCTGAGAAGTTGATAGTTGTCCTCTTGATGTAGGAACTAGTTAGATACTTGATGTTGTTTGATGGACCGTTGATGCCCTCCTATGGTGCAGGATAACCCGGACCATAGTTTGTAGGGACTTAGAATCTTCGAGCATAGTTGTCGCCCTCCTATGGTGCAGGATGACTCGGACCACAGTTTGTAGGGACTTCAAATCTTCGAGCACAGTTGATGCCCTCCTATAGTGCAGGATAACTCGGACCACAATTTGTAGGGACTTAGAGTCTTCGAGCACAGTCGACGCCCTCCTATGGTACAGGATAACCCGGACCACAGTTTGTAGGGACTTAGAATCTTTGAACAAAGATGACGCCCTCCTATGGTGCAGGATAACCCGGACCACAGTTTGTAGGGACTTAGAATCTTTGAACATAGTTGATGCCCTCCATCAGTGCGGGATAAACCGGACCTGACGGGACTTAACGATCGTCCTTGATCTAAGAAATGCTGGAATGTGATGTTCTTCTGGTGGAGGGTTTTTTCAGGGGAAAGAACCCCTCCTTCTAGCGCCAAATGATAAGTTCTACACTTGTCCTCCCGCTCCTTTTACTGTTCCAGTGGTGGTAATGACTTGTGTTGTCGGGCATTACACTATTCCGGTGGCGGTTGCAACCTGTGGAGGGGAACCTGCAAAACAATGCTTGCCCGAGGGTGGTGGCCGTCAAGCACCTCCGGCGTGATAATCAGTGATCGGAGCAAAGGAGTGTGAAATGTAGTAAATATCAGATAGAGTGTTTACGTGTCTGTGTTTTGTGAGAGAAAGAGAGTGTATATATGTTTGAGAGTTTGAATGTGATTGTATGATTATGTTTGTGTATGAGAGTTTTTGCATTCCTTTGTTTGTGTGCCAGAGTGTGGTATTTATAGTGTGGCCATCATTACACTGTAGCGTAGGTAGCGCACATTATAGCCTAGGTGGCGTACACTGTAGCCACAGTATAAGGTATGGCTTTACCTTGTGCAGTGATAACATGTCCATACTTTATGTCATGCTACAGTTGAGTGGTTGTACTTGTTGTCTACAGTTGAGCGTCCTTTCGGTATGGTGTGATGCTGACGGCCATTGCTTTATTGAGACTTGTGCTTTGCTTGTAATTTGCTTTTCGGGATATCAATATCTCAAATAGATGGAGATGGCGGCATGTTGTGATCTTTGTGGTAGCGGTAGCTTGAGGCGACTGTGATGTTTTGGTGACGGTGTCTTGTGGAGATGGCGAAATGCTTGTAATCTTTGAGATAGCGGTAGCTTGAGGCGACTGTGATGCTTTGACGGTGTCTTGTGGGGATGGCGATATGCTTTTGTGGATGAAAAGGTGGGTATATACACTACTAGAAAAACAGGATTATACATCACACTTTAGACATCAGTTAGAAAAACCACTGATGTTAAAAGCCTCTATAACAACGATAAAAGTAAAAATGATGTCTTTTAGAATTGTAGACATCAGTTCACACTAAAAACGATGTCTAAAACTCTATTTAAAAAAATCAACCTCGACATCCCCCTTTGTTCCCCGCCTTGACTAAATTTCTCCACAAGTTTCCCCCTTGGACAAATTTTCACCTCCCGCCTATCTAACAAACACCCAGCTGTAAAACAAAAAAATATAAAAAAAAACATAAAACATAAAACATTAAAACACAAAATCAAAGCACTCTCTCCCCCTTTTCTTCCTCGCTTTCTCAAACGTAACCCTAGCATTCAATTAAGTCCCGATTACGATTTAATTGTCCGATTTTAGCTTTCAATTGTTCGATTTGTCTCTTTATTTCTTTTAATTGTTCGATTACAACTTATTTGTTTAATTTTTCTTTGTTTCTTTCTTCAACTGATCCGAAGCTTGGAGGGTGAAGTTTGTTATTTGGTTTTAGGGATATTTGGTTTACAGTTCGAATTTGGAGGCTCGATTTATAACAGTTTAACTAGGTTCAACAGCTTGGAGGATGAAGTTTGATTGTATAGAGTTGTGCAGAATTAAGATAGTTAATGGATGTTATGGTTTGTTTCGTGTTTTTATTAGCTGCTGACCTTTATTTCGAGTCGCTTCTCGAAAGTCTGGAGTATCCTGATCCCATTCTAAGAGCCAAGAATAAGAGAATTGTTACTTTTGATGATAACTTGAAGAAGTTAGTAGACGAGATGTTCGATATAATGTACAAGTGAGTTTTTGTTTCCATTTCGTTTGATCATTGTGCTTTTCGTGATGTGGTTTGTTCACTGTATGCATTTGATTCAACGTTTGTGGTAGTTTCGAAATTCACACAAGGATTAGCATCTTTTAAGTGTACATGAAGTCATGGAACAGTATAGTATATTTTTAAACATTCTTTAAGCATATGAATGACGTGCTTTACTATGCATTTAGTTTGAACCTAGTTTCAAAATTATAATTGGTTTGACTAGGTTGGTGTGATTTGGTTTGATATTTGGTTTGACTAGGTTCCACTCATCTCCAAACATTAAGAAAGAAGTTCTTCAGGCTGGTGCTTTGCAACCTGTTATACGGTTACTAAAGTACAACTTCATATGTTTTTAGCACTTGCTGAGTAACCTTCGAATGGTTGTACAGAATTCAAGCTAGAATTTGACAATCTCCGGATTGATTTCTTTCCTTACTCTCACTTGATTCACCATAATTTGACAATAATTTGATAGTACAAGTACTATGTCACTAGTTCCTCCACATTACTCTATAGTGAAATTTGATATTATGTTGATTTATGTTCCCTTTTCTGGTGAAATCTTGCAGAGCCACAGGCCTGGGGACTTGTAGTTGATAAAGATTTCTGGGGGCAATGCATAAAGATTGCATGCTTTATTTTGTTAGTCCCTTTTTGATAAATTAAACTGCTCTGTGATTACTGCCTAATTATATATTTTCCAATGGAAGTACTCTACATGTTAGCACACACTAGAACAGAAGATTCACTTTCCAGAATTGCAAGGATTATTAATGATTACGGACTTTTAATGCTTTAACTCCACTATTATAACATCAAACAATTAAAACTGAAAGAGCATGTCAGGAAATGAGAAAAACCTTAGTTGTACGATTTTGAATTTGTTAATAATTTCATTTCCATTGAATTGAGTATTACAGCTAGGTTTCTGAGGGGAGAATGTTGATGTGTGTATTTCTGAGCATCCAGATTCTCTGTCTCGTAAGCTCTCTAACCATGCCTTTTTCGCTTGTTTTTGTACATTTTTTGCTCTTGTAATGTATAATGTGTGTATCTGTAGTGTGTTTTTGATTGTGTATGCGTTGCTTTGATAAGTAGTGTAATATGTAGTTGTGGTGTTAAAAAGATTTGATTTTTTGTTTTGGAACTGTAATTAATTGAAAAATGAATTGTTTTTATATATATTTGAAAATTGGAACTGTAATTGATTGTAAATTGAATTGTATATCCGTGTGTATTCTTTTGAGATAGGTGGTTTCTAGAAGTTTAATTTGTTTGCGGTTTCGTAAATGTAATTGATTACGAAAGCAATGATGTGTGTGTCTGTTGAGATAGGTACGTGGTAAATGGTAATTGTAGTGTCAAAAATATGGTGGAAGTTTTGATTTTTTTAATATTTAATAATGTTGAAGGTGTTAAATTAAGGGATATGTTGATTAGTATATTGAGTTGTATTGAGTTACGGTGTGGTTTGTGGCAGGTTGTTAGAGTTTGTTTATTTAGTGGGAAGTTGTTGAGAAAGTAGTTCAATTAGTGCTGTTAAATTAACGGATTCCCGGTTTTAATGTTTTTCTTGTTTTTAAGTTTAAATTTATTACAATTGCCTAGGAATGTATCTTTTTATATCTACAACTTTTAGTAGAAATTGATTTTTTTACTGATATGTTCGTTTTTATGTATCTAGGTTCTCTGGATAGGCGAGGGTATCGTTTCTTCTCTGTATTGAAGATTTGCATTATTTTATACTGAACTGCTTTTCATAAGTTAGAAGGCGTACATGAATGTTATGAGTAGGTAGTGAATTCTTATTAATAGGAAAGAATTGCCTGCTCAAAACTGGTTGGCGGTGTGTTGTGCTTTGTGGTTTCTGTTGAGAGTAGTGGTCTATCTGTTTACTCTTAGGGACTCTTTCCGCATCCATGTTGGCAGAGAGCATGCGTGGAATCTGTGTTTTGGGTAATGCCCCAGAAGAGATTTGATGCTGATGCACTCGGCGTGGTGACAGTTTGTTTAGTTGCACTTTTTGTTGTCTTTGGATTATTCTGCATTGTGTACTCCATTTATTTTCGCCCTCGCGTTCGTAGGCAGGGTTTTGTTCGGCTTAGATATTTTAGTGGGCCTTGGATTATTCGAATCATATTTATCTTACTTGCAATTTGGTGGGGTGTTGATGAGATTATACGTTTGAACCTCTTGAGGAGTGAAGGTAGAATACTGAATGTTAACTTTGAATGGCAGAGAATTGTTTGCAAAGGCTACATCGTTTCAAACCTAGGGTTTGCAGAACCTTGCTTTTTACTCACACTTGTGTTCCTCCTTCACGGGTCATTACAGAAGACAGAGTCCGGGACTTTGAGACACCAGGAGGAGTGCAACTGAGTTCGATGGGTTTGATGAAGAGCAGTTCATGGCTATGTTTATTGACGATACAACTGCCGTTCCAACAGTCTCTTGCTCCAATCCATCGTCACCGTCTGATCACAGTAGCATGGATGACGATAAACATAATAATCTTATGCCGCTCAATCATGATCAACGGATGAAGAAGCAGCAGAAGACACCAGTTGAATCTGAGGAAATGGAAAGTGCATCGGACGGTCAGCATGAAGCCTTTGGCAAAGCAAGTACAAGATGCTCAGCTAAAAGAAATGTCAGCCTTTGCACTAGGAAGATTGGCACAGGTAAATAATCTTCCACATTCTTTCTTGTGCCTCTTATCTCATCTGGTATATTTTCACTACTAGAAAAAGTATAATAGACATCAGTGCTTTAACATCGGTTAAAAAATCACCGATGTTAAAAAGCCTTACTAACATCAGGTGCGATAAAACTGATGTCTTTTAGCTATATTGACATCACTTGCTAGTACAACCGATGTGTTAGGTAGCCTTTAAAAAAATATAGACGCGTGTTCCCAATTATTTCCTCTTTACGAAATTATTACTTTCCCCCCAAACTGAAATTTTCCTTCCCACTTTTTTCTTCGATCTTGGTTAAACAAAAACAAAAGCACCTCTCTCTCAATTATTTTCTATTCTCTCTCTAAAAAAACAAACTCCCGTCTCTCACTCTCTTTTTCTCTCTCTTCTATCTCCCTCTCTCTCTCCCACTTTCTCACACAAACAAGAACCCTAATTATCTAAGATCCTAAATCCTATTAAGATATATCACACACAAATCTCACAACTTGAAACTCGTATTCAATTTGTTTAAACTAAAATCGATTTGTTCAAAACCATGTCGCTGTTGGAGAGCTTGGAATTACAACTCTAAAGCTCCAAAGCTCCAAAGATTTAATTAGTAAGTAAACTCGAATTAGTTTGATTTTGTTTTCGATTTCTGATTAATTAGTTTTAAGCCCTAATTTTTTAATATGTTTCTTCTTATTTTTTTACAGGAGTATTTGTTTGGGTAAGTTGCTGAGGTTATTAATTTCATTTTATATGTTTTCAATTGTTTGTCTAATTTTCAGTTACAAATTTAATTTGATTTTTCTCTTCTCTTTTCCAATTTTTTAAAGTTCTTGTTAATTTCTAGGACCATTCATTTGGGGTTGAGTTCCGGTTGTGAATTTTTCGTGTTTGCTTAAGGTTAGTATGATATTGATGAGATGAATTCTCTGATTTAATATATATTAGATGAACCCATCAATCAAGTTAGTAATAACGTAGTGTTTGAAAATTTGACAACAGAATTGTAATATAGATATAAAGTTCTAATCTTGGATTTATGAGTTTAAAGTGTGTAGAAACCAGGCATTATTTTAGTTGGATTTTTTGACAGCAAGGTTTATGCATTGGATGTTGTGGGTGTCATCCCTGATGAGCTGTGGAATGTGTCATACTCGAGGTTGGGAAGCTACCCCTTCTACCAAAGTCAACTGCACTTAAAGGTATGGATGAAACTGTGATTCTCTTCTAGTCTTGAATCTGGATATACATTGCTAGTTGCTTAAATTCCTTAAAAAGTCCTTTTTCCTTTGTGCAAGTGCTAATACATACAATATTAACTTTATATCAAATACATGTCAGTCGAATTTTAATAGTGGGAAATTGGTGCCTGGCATCAATGTCTCTATGTAATTTACCAGAGACACGTTACTAACTATGACATATAATTTTTCATACTCCATTTGTATATTCAAATGAACTTCAAATCTGTCGCATCAGATAGGATTAATTAAAATATAAAATTGTGAACTCTGTAAATAGTATCTATATTTCTTTGTGAATCTACGTGTTACCCTATAGGACGGAATGGTGTTGTACAATGCCTTTAGCCATAGTGGTGGGAGGACTAATGTAGGTGATGCATGACAACATTGTAAAACCCCCAAATAGACTGTTTGGGAGCAATGCAAAAGGCTTCAGAAGTCCATTAGTTAGATTATATTAGAATTATCTGTTCCAAAGAGTAGGTACTGAAATTTTGAAAGAAAAACTATCGGATAGTTACTGAACTATCAAGTAGTAAACTATTGTCGATTTAATGTAAATTTGAAGGACAGACAACTGGCTTACTTGAACAGTGTTACTGCATGATGCTCGATTCCAAAATGCTTAAATGACATGTCTACGACCTCTTGATTGCACCACCAACTTTAATAATACTTGTATCCGAAGCCAATATTTTGATCTTATGTGTAAAGGAATAGCTTTATACGTCCATAATGATTATTTTTAAGCTTTTATAAGAGCTACATTATGCTGCATATTTATGTCACGGTCTGTCAATTTTAGAGATTACTCTGTTTCATAAGCAGATTAATCTTTTCTTTTCCCAATTGACTTCTTACTTGTCCATAAGCTACATAGAACAAGAATCTGCGTTCAACTTCACCTAGCTCTACTGCATTAATTGGTGGGGTAGCTTATGGTGGCTATGCAAGAAAGGTAATTTTTTGTTTTGTTTTGTTTCTTTTTTTTTTGCTAAGTCAAGAAAGGTATGTTTTTTAAAGTATATTCCATCCTGTTTTATTAGTTGTTATAACTCTGAAGCAGACGTTCTGCATTTTTTCTGTACTCTGGAATTAGTGAGTAACCACTGCCATTGCCCCATCTCTCATTGTCTACTTATGGGAAGAGCAGTGGAATGATTATTAGAATTGCAGAAATAGTTTTTCTTATCCTGAAACATGTGTTGAATACTGTAATACAACTAGAGGCGTCAAACGACAAGGTCTCTTCATATCCTGCACAGAAACAATAATTAGACTGGTTTTCTGTTTCGCCTTGTTTACAGTGGACTTCTATTAGTATGTTGAAACTAATGAACTTAGTATTCGGCCTTTCTGCAAATTATTAATGTATTGCAATGCCATATTTTACATCAGATCGTTGGAAGAATTATGAATTCCATGCAAGCTCTGCATGGACATGCCTTCATTGAAGATCATCCTGAGCATCTTGTAATGGCACTTACTGAAGCCATTGCCTTGGTTGGACCGATCAAGTGTTATCCAAGTTCTTAACAGCATGCATACATTCTGCAATCTGTACTACTGACCTCGACTGACCTGCCCAATCAACTTCATAAGAGAACTCACCTCTTATGAGTTTCGGCATTAATTCATTATCACCTCTTATAGTTAGTTGATTGTTTGTACTTGAAACTTCGGTTCTGGTTTCAAATGAACGTGGCCATTGTAATTTGATGTTTTTTTATTGATGTAGGAATACTGGATTTGTGTTAATGCTAACTTTACTTTTGGTTATTTTAGTGAATACATGAAATATAAAGTTCATGTTCATGCAAGTAAAAATAAAAAATTTAATAAAAGAAAAAAATGTCCATCAGAATAAAAGACAACGATTAATTGATAGAAAAGTGATGTAGAAAAACAAAAATAACACCAATTTGTCAAAACAAAACTGATGTTAAAGGTATATAAAGACAATAGTTACTTGAAATGAAATCGATGTCAAATGTTGGTTTAGACAACAGAATTCACAAAAGTGACCGATGCTAAATGTATGTTAAGACAACAGATCTTAGAAAGAAACCGATGTAAAATGGTTATTTAAAAATCGGCTAGAAACCGATGTTTAAAAGGGGTACTTTTAACATCACCGACAAAGACATCGGTCGAAAAACACGTAGACATCGGCCAGAAACCGATGTCTATTGAATTTTTTCTAGTAGTGATTGGTAGACAGGAGAACAAACTTTCATCAGTCCTTTGCTGTCTCTAATATATATTTGCCTCTGACTTTTTGCCTTGGAATGATTTGTGCATGACTTGTTGATTTCTAGACAAATTTGCTTATAAATGTGGAAGTTCTTCCTCTTTTTTTGTTTCAACCCCTCTGTATGAATCAGGAACCATTAAGGGTAAACTTGACATGCGTACTTTCTTTGGTAGAGTTCCCTGAGTTTGTGCCAAAAGATGGACGTGTCTCATCTGTGATCAAGGATCTCAATGGACGAATTTGGGGCGGGCAAAAATTTATTACCTGTCACTGTCCATTCCCCAGCTTAACGGGGCGGGTGCCCCGTTCAGGACGAATTATTCACTATTTATTGAGAGTTTAAAGGATGAGAATGACGGTCTTGTAGTAAGTGCTTTCTAACTTATTAGTGGTTCCATTTTACTATTTCAGAGTCAGTGTTTTAGAATTCTTTTGTACATATGCTTGGAATCATCTATAATGTGATTATTGACCACTTTGGCCAAGTTCTTCCAGGACTCTCTTGCAATTAATTTTCTCTAAAGTGGTCATTGAAATATATAATTACTTGGTTCAAGGACAATTCTTTTAATCACTGCAACGTCAAATAATTGCAAATGGGTAATTGTGCACTCAAGTTATGGTTAATTGTGCAGATGGGAATATGGCTTTGTCTTGGCACATTGCCACGTCACAACTAGAGATGCAGCATTAATAGAAGTTTCTAAAATGGGATCTTCATTTTGGGAGCTAAAACAGAAGTTGCAGCACTTGGGGACCTATTGTGAAGATCTAAAAAAGGCTCTAAGGCAAGCAACACAAGGAAAGAATTACCAAGGTTTTCAAAAACTAGGAAATGTGCCTGAAAAACTAGGAAATGTGGAAATGTGCCTAAATGAATGTAGTTTTGATATTTGGATGGTTTGGATTATGTAGTTAGTTTCGATATGA
Organism: Heracleum sosnowskyi; assembly: GCA_030848705.1. Lineage (NCBI taxonomy): Eukaryota > Viridiplantae > Streptophyta > Magnoliopsida > Apiales > Apiaceae > Heracleum > Heracleum sosnowskyi. The sequence goes on from CM061241.1 coordinate 95,407,975, forward strand.
ATTGGATAATGTAGTTGGCCTATTGAATTTTATATTTGATTTTAGTATATATTGGCCTTTTGATTTCGATATTTGGTTTTGGTTTGGTTTTTTGATTTTGGTCATTTGGTTTTGGTTTTTGGCTATGTCAAATAGGGTATACATGTATTAAAAAAATACATAACTTACATCACTTTCTCAAAAAACCGATGTAAAATATCACAAGTTACATCAGAACACTAATGTCTAAAGAATAGAAACTAATGTAAAAGAGAAACATAGACATCAGTTCCTTATTAAGAAATCGGTGTTAAAAAGGAACATAGACATCAGTTCCTTATTAAGAAACCGATGTTAAAAAGGAACATAAACATCTGTTGTTTATTAAAAAACCGATGTTAAAGATTAACATAGACATTGGCTAAAAACCGATGTCTAATACCCCTACCTTTCTCTACACATGCAAAGACATCGCTTCTCTTTTTCAATAGATATCGGTTTTTAGCCGATGTCTAATGCAGTTTTTCTAGTAGTGCCGTAGGGGAACCTGTGGCTGGATATATATCACATAGATAGAGATTGATGCACTGAAAAAGGTTACACAACATTCTTAAACCAAACAATAAAATGCGGCGGTCATTATATATATCCCATGCCGCCAAGTGTGAAAGAGAGACCCAAAATGAAGACATTCTGTAGTGCAATATGTAAGGGCTCAAATTAGTATATTTGAGAGCAGTAGTTTCTTCTATGTTCAAATGGATAATCATTGGTGATTGAATTACACTGATTATTCGTGCAATACTTTATTTAGCTTGAGAAAACAGAATTTCATTCAGATTTCAGAATGAGCTTCACTCATTCATGAGGCATTTTTTAAGTTAAAACCTTCCTCTCTTTTCTTTTTCTTTTGTTAAAATAAATAAATTTAGAAGCAAACAATGTATGAGTTTTTAAGTTTCTATTGAGCATTAGTTAGTTGATTGAAGTCTCAATTCTGGAGAGGAAAAATAATAGTGTAAAGTAAATATATTCAAATAAAAAAACAAATGTTTTCCCTAGCTACATATTTGAATTTACCTTATATTTTTATTATTATTTTAGAATAAAGATAATGATAATTAAAATAAAATCATTACCATCCTAGTTAGCTCAACAAGGTAGGGCCTCCCCATCTAGGTTTGTTTTTCTTGTGCCTAATTTTTCATTTCAGTGATTAATCCCTAGGCATTAGCCTCCCAGGCTCTCTTAGGCCTCAGCATGCATACATCATTTATATTGGCGTTGTAACATTCCAAAATGTACTGCGCAAAAACGAAATCGAGGCGGTTAATTTAGGTTAAAGTTTCGGTTTAAGTAGAAAATTTTAATAAAAATTTAATTTTTATTTAAAAACCAGTAATAATTTATCACTAAGAGCAAGTCCAACAATGTACTAGTTGGTTACTTATAAATACAAGCCTGTAACCCGTGCGATGCACGGATGAATTTTAGTTTTTTTTTATTTTATTATCTATATTTTGATTTATATGATTTTAAAAAGTAATCAAATATAATAATATATGTATGATGTTATTCTACGTTTTTTTAGCCTATAAGTTGTGCGATACACGGATGAATTTTAGTATTTTTGATTTATTATTTTAGTATTTTTTATATGATTTTTTAGTATTTTTTATCTTATTTTATTAGCATTTATTTGTATTTTGATCTTAAAAATTCTTAATATGTTGTTGACGGAATAATATCTTGAACTTTTGAATGTAGCTTAGAAAAATAGATGATATAAATATTTAATAATAATATGTTGTTGACGGGATTCGAACCTTGAACTCGTGGGAGCATTTTAGATATCAAGAAAAGAATACTTTTTTAATATTACATCCAACGGTTCTCATTTATCGATATTTACATCTAACGGCTATTATTTAGATGACCAAACTACTTATGACCAAACTACCAACCAAATAGATGGTGGTTACTCTAATTTAATTTATATTATTATTATTATTTTAATATTAGATCTAATGGTTCTCATTCATCTATTTTAAAATCAACAATCCTTATTGATTTGGCGGTACATGATCAAAATTTTGGATAAGATTTCTCTTACGCTTATTGTATATAAGGATTTAATATGTTTTGCAAACACCTATTGTACTTCCAATATTATATGTATGTATGTGTGTCGCGTGAGTGGAGGCGTATTTGGTATTCATTATTATATCGATTAACATAATCTTATAATACATGAGATAATTTAACCATGAGATATTTTGTTCATGATTTGAACTGACTAACTTGCCCCTGTGTTTATTATTTATTAGAAAAAGTTGTTTGTAGAAATTGAACTTGAGTTTATCTATTAACTGAAACGTCTTTATATCGCTAAACTATAAAATCACAGATTTTTGGAACTTCGCTCGAAACGTGTGAGTATCATTTGATAGAAGACATTTTATTTAACTTCAAAATATATAAAAATAATTATATAGCTAAATTGAACTTAGGTTATATTGTTGACGGGATTCGAACCTTTAACCCGTTGGAGCATTTTAGATATCAATAAAGTAATATTTTTTTAATATTACATCCAACGGTTCTCATTTATCTATATTTACATCTAACGGTTATTATTTAGATGACCAAACTATCAACAGATGACCAAACTACCAACCAAATAGAGGGTGGTTTGCTTATAATAGTATAGTATAAATTTCAATAATTAAATGTATTAAAATAAGTTTTAAAATAAATAAGTAATTATTTGCCCGTGATATTTTTGGAGTGAGAGGTTTTATTAAGAAAAAAATAGAAAGAGCAACATGTTTTAGCTAAAAAGGTAATTGTCCATAATTAAAAATATTAAAATTGGTTTTAAAATAAATAAGTAAGAGTTTACCCGTGATATTTTTGAAAAAGTAGGGGTTGTAGTAAGGAAAAATAGAAAGAGTAACATATGTCTTAGTTGAAAAAGATGACTGTTTGTGATTTTATAGAAAACGAATGGACTTTGTTAGAAAAATAGAAAATATAATGTATTTTAACTTTAATTGGTTATAAATAATATTATTATTTAATAATAGTTTTCTTAAAAAATGAACAAATTTAAAAAATAACATGTTATATCTGAAAAGGTAATTGCCCGTAATTAAAAGTATTAAAATATGTTTTAAAATAAGTAAGAGTTTGCTTGTGATATTTTTGGAAAATGTGGGGTTTTAGTAAGAAAAAATAGAAATAGTAACATGTTCTATTTTAAAAAGGTAATTGTCCATGATTTTTTTTAGAAAATAGAGGATTTTGTTAGAAAATATTGAAAAGTTAATGTATTTTAGTTGAAAAGGTAATAAGTTATAGTTTTTTTTAAATGAAAAAAATACAAAAAGTAACATATTTTAGTTGAAAAGGTAATTACCGTAATTAAAAGTATTAAAATAAATAAGTAAGGTTTGCCCGTGATATTTTTGGAAAAGGAAGGGTTTTAATAAGAAAAAATAGAAAGAATAACATGTTTTCGTTGATTTTTTTTTTTATAAAAAGAGAACCCTAACATTGACATCAGTTACGTAACCGTTTACAAATAACCAAAACACAAGTCTATTTTTAAAGTTACACAAGCCTGTAAACTGTGCGATGCAGGATGAATTTTAGTATTTTTTTTATTTTATTATCTATATTTTGATTTATATGATTTTAAAAAGTAATCAAATATAATAATATATGTATGACGTTATTCTAAGTTTTTTTTAGCCTATAAGCTGTGCGATACACGGATGAATTTTAGTATTTTTGATTTATTATTTTAGTATTTTTTATATGATTTTTTAGTATTTTTTATCTTATTTTATTAACATTTATTTGTATTTTGATCTTAAAAATTCTTAATATGTTGTTGACGGAATAATATCTTGAACTTTTGAATGTAGCTTAGAAAAATAGATGATATAAATATTTAATAATAATATGTTGTTGACGGGATTCGAACCTTGAACCCGTGGGAGCATTTAGATATCAAGGAAATAATATTTTTTTAATATTACATCCAACGGTTCTCATTTATCTATATTTACATCTAACGGTTATTATTCAGAGGACCAAACTAAATGACCAAACTACCAACCAAATAGAGGGTGGTTTGCTTATAATATTATAGTATAGATTATATAATAATGTGTCCTAGTGATTTATGGACTTGATTTCTTGCAGGAACTTCAACAACATTACTTATATATATTCCATATTATTATTATAATAATATATTTGAAAATAGAGAGAAAAAGAGTGAAAGAAAGAGAGAGAAAAGAAATGTAGAAAAGGAGGGAAGTGGATTTTTTATTAATGAAAATTAAATAGGTAATGGCTAGTGGTTACTTATTAATAGGTAATGAGATGGATGTCCTAGTGATTTAGGTAACCACTATGACATTGTTGGAGCACCATTTTTTGTTAAATTACTTATATTTGAGCTTAGAACGTGATATAAGTAAGGCGTTGGACTTGCTCTAAATCTAAGGTAACATTCAAAACCAAATGATACTCTATTGTAATTTCAATTATCTCGAATTTCTAATCCCGTCACTGAACATAAGAATTTGGATTTGGATTTTTCACCTTTTTTAATAACTCAAATGTACGTAACAATGTACGTAGGCAAGGAGTGTATAGTATAATTATTATAAGAAATTAACAGAGTCCAAAAATTAAAAACCGAGAACATTAAGATCATGCAATTGACAGAAAACGAGGATAAAAAATCGAATCTAATTATAGATGTAGTTCATTTAAAAATAAATGATTTGTAATTTAACATTTCCGAAGACCGAATCTTAACTCTTCAACAATACGAAAAATATAATTTTCCCCAAGCAACTTAAAAAGGATGCTATCCAATATAGAATCAATCATACAATCGGCCCAAAAAATATATTCAGTGACACAGCCTTAAGGAGTGGGCTCAAGTGTATGTAGACTATGTTAATGTATTCGGTGAGTCCAAAACATAAGATTGGGTCACTGGGAAGAACATATTGAATCGGCTCAGATGTCATTTTGCATGTGCTGTGATTGAATAAATTCGTTCCATAGAATCGGCATTCGGCAACGTCCGCACGATTCCAAACGGGCTCTAAATTTGAATGGGCTCTTACAGTCTTACGCATCATCGACTTGTGGCGATTAGCGATTATTGTCACGAACTCAGAGCATTTCCAACCATGGATGGATATATAGCAACTAACACAGATATATTAACATATGTACGCAGATATGTAATCTGAGAGTTGTTTGAGAAAAGCTCGGTTTTCTGATATACTTCCTCCGTCCCTCTCATTTTTTTATAGTTTTTTTACTCGACTTGGCACGCATTTTAAGACTCCTGTAAAATATAGTTCTATAACTTATTTTTGAAATTTTCTTTTTTTAAATAAAAAATTTAAACATTATATTTTTATTCAAAAGAAAAAAAATTAAAATAATTTATGGAAATATATTTTATAGAAGTATTAAAATGTGTAAAACCCTCATCTCCTAATATAAAAAATTTAGGGGGACAGAGGGAGTATTAAACTAAAGTACATACAAGAAAATTAAAACAAAACTCAAAGCTTATATCTTGAAACAAAGTGCCGGAGACAAACTAGGAACTACATCTTATTCTAACTCAACTTCTAAACATGTACCGTTGACTCTCCTAAACCCATGTTATAACACTGAGACCTATGAAATTTGAATGGCACAATCTATATATTAAAAATTACTATTATGATAGCAAATGAGACAGTCTCTTTCTAATTGAGACAGACAATGGAACAGTCTCAATTATAAACAGAGTTACATAATACTAAGCAGTATGAAAATAAATGTAATGCAGAACACCAGAAGTTTTCACTTGGTTCGGCCCTTAACTCTAGTCTATGGCTTACATCCAAGTCCCCATGCCAACTAGCATAGAGAATGTATTATATCAACTTTAATAAAGAACTTACAATCTTTCCTTGATTACAATAGGATAGTCCCTTGAAAGAAACCCTTTCCTTTAGCACACTTGCTACTTAGCACACTTGCTACCTTGACTAACCTTTGAAACCAATACCTTGCCACAACCCGGCAACAAGTTGATATAAATACAATACACACAAAGAAAAGATTACAACTCAAACTAATTCTTGTTTGACTGAATGATCTTGAAAGATTATGAAACAAGAATGTATTTTTCAGAAAGAAGGATGAGAATAATTTCAACTTCGAAAGCAAACAGGTTGTGTAGTCTCTCTGAAAAAAGAATGAGTTTGGATATATATAGAAACAATATAACGGATAGAATCTTTCAAACAATAAGATAAGATTTGTTAAAAGATTTGTTTGAAAGTATTTGAATAAGTCTTTAGAAAACAATCCGTTAGTTTGTTATAAAGATAAACATTTGAAAAGATAAGTCTTTGAAAAGTTTAAACTAGGTTTATCTCAAGAAGTTTGTTTAGGAAAGATAAGTATAGAATCAGTCAAACTAGAATGTACAATTTATCTTATCCTATTCTAACTCCATTGCATAATCCAATGACCAATGTTGTTGAATGTGATTAATCATCATAAACCAAGAATTAACAATCTCCCCCTTTTATGATGATACCGATGAAATGGAATAGAAGCTCCCCCTTTCAAAGATACTTTGATACCTGTTCAATCAACAACAAACTATATGCAATATATAACATTATGCAATGAAACAGTTCAGTAAACATTGATAGAATAATAATGAGACAAACAGATAGAATGATCAGGAAATAAACATATGCAACATTACGAACTATTATCCCATAAACCGTGGATAAACCAATTAAATGTTTAGATCACCAAACCACAAACAAGTCATCAATCAAACCAACACAAAACACAATGTTTAACTGTTTAACAAAACATAGATAATAATTTCATCTTAAACTTCCTCCCCCTTCATCATAAAAGGGTAAAGTTTAGTCAGAATCTGATACGTCAACTGTTGCCTTCCTCTTGCCGTGACTCTTGGATGTCGGATACACCGGTTCTTGACCGTATTCAGAGAAAATCTTGTCCAAAGACGTCTTGTTAGGAGCCTTACCATCACGTTCTTCTAGCCACTCGAAGATTTTATCCTTGTATTCTTCACGGGTCATACCAAAAACTGACGGAGGTGGGATTGCTGGAAGAGGTAGGGTTGCAGTGATTTTTTCTAAGGTACAGTCACCAATCCAATCCTTCTTCTTATGCCACGGCATTGAACCCCTATGTTGCATAGTAGTACGCTGTTTAGACAAAAATTGGGTTTCTGATCCGAGCTTGAAGAAAAGCTTGACGAATTCCTTCTCCCATGCCTTTGCAGTCGACGTCATGCCCTCTTGTAATGTGCTAAACTCAAAATCAACTGTCTTGGCCAGACGTTTGTCATGGGTATAAAGCACAGATAATTTGGCATTGATGGTGTCAAGTGAATTAGAAACATGTTTATTAAACATCTCATAAGAAGCACGAAGCATACTGACTTGAGAAGTCAGTGAAGCAAGAGACTCAACAAACGAAAGCTTATGATTAAGAGATTCAATTGCAGCAGAGTTTTCATTGAGTTTGACTAACAAAGAATTAAGAACAGTAGAAGTATTCTGATCGAGAGGATCAGAAGCATAGTTTGGAGAATTAGGAAGACCACCAAAAGACCGATGATCATCATCAAAAACTAATTCATTAGATTCAGTAAACACGAGATGATTAGCATTTAGAACAGAAAGATCAAACATAGTAGACAATTTCTCAGATTTTTCAGATGTTAAAGGAACCAAAAAGTATTGAAAAATTGACGTTAACAGACCAGGAAAAGGCAAATGCATTGACTCATGGGATGAGCAATGAGGCATAGACAGAATAATCAAAGAGGCAATATCACAAGGAATACGCTTCATAAACACTGACAATAAAATGGTATCTTGATACGTGACTCTGTCACGACCACTCTTGCGAGGCAAAACATTTGTATGAAATAACTTGAAAAGAAGCAAAGAGAGAGGAGAAAGTTCAGATACCAGTGGTTTTATAGAAACGGAGTTGAAGTGATCACCCAATATAGTCTTTAATTGAGCTTCGTAATCCAAAGCTTCAATTGCCAAGAACGGTTGATGCGTTGTATGAGGACACACACCACTGTGCGAAATACCAGTAATTGTTGCCAAGATGTCTGCTTTGAACACGATTGGATGGCCGCGAACAGTCGAAAAAACCATATTGTCTTCCAGTAGCTTGAAATTCGAATAAAACTCTCGGACCAAATCTGGGTATATTAAGTCATAGGGAAAAAGGAGAGGTGAACATCCCTGTGTCTTGAAAAGGTCGACAACCCCAGCACGAGTGAGAACATCTAAATCGACCAGTCTTTCTTTCAGGATTTGCTTGGATAATGCCTTGGGGCTAGGAGTTGCATTTGGTGGGAAAGACTCTGGAGAAGCAGCAGATTGTTCGGAATCCGCTTTCATTGTACGACGTCGTTTGTTGAAAGCTGACGACGATCCGGGAGCACGAGATTTAGTATTCCGACGAGCCATGAGTATGGTGAGAGAGAGAGAGAGAAAATAAAGGGATAGAGTGAAAGAGAATAAAGAAGAAAGAAAGAGAGTTATAAAGTAGGAGAAGTTGAGAAGGGAGAAAATTCTGAAAAGACGTGACAAGAATTAATACAGGCGCGAGAAACAAGGTGAGGAAATATGAATTGATTTGACAATACAATGCATGTATATCACCAGAGATAAACACGGATTAAATGTATAATGCACATACAATCCAATATAAAATTGAATAACAAAACAATTAAATGCACAAAATCAGCTAAGCATAAAATCAGTGAATAACTGTCAGATAGAACACATACCGAGTTCACGACGGAGGAAACAAAACCTGTCTTCGGCAAGGGGTTTTGTAAAAATATCAGCACGCTGATTTTCAGTAGGAATATATATAAGCTCAATATTACCTTTAGACACATTATCTCGAAGAAAATGGTGACGAACATCAATATGCTTAGTACGGGAATGCATGACAGGATTTTTAGAAATATTAATGGCAGAGGTATTATCACAATAAATAGGAATATGAGATACAGAAATACCAAAATCTTGGAGTGTTTGTTGCATCCATAAAATCTGAGCACAGCAACTACCAGCTGCGATATATTCACCTTCAGCAGTAGAGAGAGCTATAGATGTTTGCTTTTTACTATGCCATGCAACTAAACAATCACCTAAAAATTCACAAGCACCACTAGTACTTTTGCGATCAACCTGTGACCCTGCATAGTCAGCATCTGAAAAACCAATTAAGTCAAAGGAAGAAGAGCTTGGATAAAATAATCCCAAGTCACTAGTACCTTTCAAATACTTAAAAATACGTTTAACAGCATTTAAATGAGATTCTTTAGGTTGAGATTGAAACCGGGCACACAAGCACACACTATACATGATATCAGGACGAGAGGCAGTTAAATATAACAGAGAACCAATCATACCTCGATATTTAGTAACATCTACAGAAGTACCTTGTTCATCCTTAGTGAGCTTGATAGATGTACTCATAGGTGTAGACTTAGGTGAAACATGATCAAGAGCAAATCTTTTGAGAAGATCAGCAATGTACTTGCCTTGATGAATAAATATTCCTGTCGCAGTTTGATTTATTTGCAAACCAAGAAAGTATTGAAGTTCGCCCATTAAACTCATGTCAAATTCTTTATGCATACAATCAGAAAACCACTTACACAGCGATTCGTTAGTAGATCCGAACACAATATCATCAACATAAACTTGTACTAATAACAAATGACTACGTTTATGAAAAATAAATAAAGTTGGATCGAGTGTACCACGAATGAAGCCATTTTGAACAAGAAACTGACTGAGACGATCATACCAGCATCTAGGAGATTGTCTCAAATCGTAGACTGATTTCTTGAGTCGATAAACATAATCAGGATATTTTTCATGAATAAAACCTGGAGGTTGCTTGACAAAATTTTCTTCCTTAAGATAACCATTAAGGAACGCACTTTTAACGTCCATCTGATATAGTTTGAAGTTCTTATGAGCTGCAAATGCCATCAGAATTCGAATAGCTTCTAAGCGAGCAACAGGAGCGTATGTTTCGTCAAAATCGATGCCTTCATGTTGATTGTATCCTTGTGCGACCAAACGAGCTTTATTTCGAATGATGTTCCCAGCTTCATCTTGTTTGTTCTTGAAAACCCAACGAGTGCCTATGACTTTGACATTTTTAGGAGGTGGGACAAGTTCCCATACATCACAACGTTCGAACTGATTCAGTTCTTCCTGCATTGCTACTGACCAGTGTTCATCTGCCACAGCTTCTTGAGCATTCTTTGGTTCGAACTCAGCAACAAAAGCACTGAAAGCACATAAATTTCTAAGTCTGCTTCGAGTAGAAATACCTTGATCTATGTCTGTAAGAAGATTGTCGGGAGGATGATTCTTCACTGTTCTGGAGGACTTTGGAAGGTGAATATTACTCATTTCTTCTTCATTGGAATTATCTGTCTGAGAATGATTGAGAGGTGTCTCATTTGAATGAGACTGACTCACTTTAGTTGGAGAAGCAGTGTACAACCGGGAGCTTGATTCAGGTGTCTGAGGAGAGCCTGACAATAATTCTGAAGTACTAGAAGAACCTGGTGAAGAGATATGTAACTGAGATGAGCCAGGAGTATCTTGACTGCCTGATTGACCAGAAAGAGACGGACTCTTTTGGGATTGAGACTGTCTCAATTGGGATTGAGACGGTATTTCTGGGGCATCTTCTTCAAGTTGAGAGATATTGTGAGTAGATTCATTGAAGGTGATGTTGATAGATTCTTCCACCTTGTGTTTGAGAGAATTATACACTCTGTATGCTTTGCTTGTAGTAGAGTAACCCAAGAAAATTCCTTCGGTTGATCTTGGATCAAACTTACCTCGAGTATTTTGAGTATCTAAAATAAAGCATTTGGAACCAAAAACTCGAAAATAATTGATGTTAGGAGTTCTCTTATTAAGCAATTCATAAGGAGTTTTAAGTAAAATAGGACGAATAAGTACTCTATTTAAAACATAACAGGAAGTGTGTACCGCTTCAGCCCAAAACTTTCTTGGAAGCTTACTCTCATGAAGTAACGTTCTAGTTGTTTCCTGTAAAGTCCTGTTTTTGCGTTCAACTACTCCATTCTGCTGAGGAGTCCTTGGAGCCGAGAATTCATGAGTGATTCCTCTAGATTTGCAGTAAGTTATGAAATCTTTCTCGAATTCACCACCATGATCACTACGAATAGTGTTGAGCTTGAAAGAATACTTAGTTTCCAGATTAGTAATTAAATCCTTAAACTCAACAAAAGCTTCATCTTTAGTACGTAAGAATAATACCCAAGTAAATCGAGAATAATCATCTACTATCACAAAAGCATAATTCTTACCACCAAGACTTACATATCGTTCTGGACCAAAAAGATCTAAATGAAGAAGTTGCAAGGGAACTGTTGTTGACACTTTGTTCTTACTAGTAAAAGATGTCTTCACCTGTTTTCCCAGTTGACAAGCTGAGCATGGTTCCACCTTCTTATATTTAAGCTTAGGTAAACCTCGAACTAAGTCATGGGAAGATATCTTATGAATCAAATCCATGTGAACATGTCCAAGACGTCGATGCCACAAGGTCTGTTGTTCTTGAACAGAGGCGAGACAAATCTCTGAATGTTGTTCATCAAAATCTAACACAAATATATTTCCTTTTCGTTTGGCTACTAAGGAAGCTTTGTTAGGTTTCATACCAATATAACATACATCTTTACCAAAACTTACCTCGTGACCCGCATCAGTAAGTTGACTCACACTAATAAGATTGTATTTTAAACCATCAACTAAACGAACATTTGTAATAGCAAACCTGTTGTTACCAATAGTGCCTTTACCAATGATGCGAACAGTTTTTGAATCACCAAGTGTAACTAAACCTCCTTCTTTAGCTTCGAGAGAGAGAAACTTGGATTTGTCCCCAGTCATATGACGAGAACATCCACTGTCGATAATCCATTTGTTACTAGGAACATGGACTTTCAAACACACCTGCAGAAAACGTTCTATCTCTTAGGTCCCCATTTGACTTTGGGTCCTGATGTGTTAGTATCATAGATCTTATATAAATGTCTTTCTGATTTCTTAATCCACATTTGAACAACATTAACAGATGTTGGAACAGAATGGCTATAATATGAGTTAGAATTGTGGCCCTTGATACCACATAATCTTGATTCTGATGTAGTGTGACCTGGTTTGCCACAATCCCGACATTTTTCATAAGGCATTTTGTACTTCATTTGTGTCCTTTTGTATCCACTTTGAAATGCATTTTTCTTGGTTGATTCACAACCTATTCCATCTTTGTCCAGGGATGATTTCTGTTCCGCAAGTAGAGCATTTAGAGTTCCTTCACCATGGAAACATTTAGCTAGATCTTTCTCTAACTGAGCTACTTTCTGTTTTAGTTCAGGAACTAAGGGATCAGAAACTTTTTCTTCTTTGACACTTTCCGATGCAGTTGTCATTGGTTCCTTCTTGAGAGTTTCAAGACATGCATCTCTCATTTCGATCTCATTTTTGAGGTAGATGTTTTCTTCCGTGAGTTTAGCCACTTTTGCGACTAATGATCGATTTTCTGCCATTACTGCTTCATCTTTAAGTGAATCATCGATTTCATTTAGAACTTCACTTAAAGCTTGTTTTAAGTAAGCATTCTTGTCCTTAAGCTTCTTGTTTTGTGCCTGCAATGTTAGTACAATAGGAGATATTTTCGTATGTAAATGATCTTGAACAGTTTGTACCTCATCGTTATCACTGGCACTATCTTCAAATCCAGCAAAACACAATTGAGCTACTTCATCATCGGAGTCAATTTCCACATCTGATTCGTCATCACTCCATGTAAGTAAAGCTTTTCGTTTAGCTTTGAGTTTGTAACAGTCCTTCTTGAAATGTCCTTTCTTTCCACATTCAAAACACGCGTCCTTGCTTGGATCTGCTTTGTTGACCTTATTTGAAGAGGATTTAAAATCTTTCTTTGGAAACCGAGACTTCATTGGTTGCTTTGATGTATTCCTTTTAGCCAGAAATTTGTGAAACTTCTTAGTTAGGAGAGCTATTTCCTCATCAGAGTCGTCAGGAGATTCATCAGCATCTGCATTAAGTGCCAATGTCTTTTTGCGAGGAGCAGTCTCTTCTTCATCATACCTACGTAGTTGATTTTCGAATTCTTCCAACTCGCTGAATACAGTAAGAGTATCCATAGTAAAGAGACTGACAGAATCCTGGAGTATGGTAACCTTAGGAGCAAATTTCTTTGGCATAGCTCGGAGAATTTTCATGTTGATCTCAGTTTGAGGAATGACTCTTTCCAAAAGAGCTATTGAGTTCATCAATGTCAAGAATCTTCCTTGAGCATCCTTTATGTTTTCATCTCTTTCCAACCTGAAAGCTTCATAATCACTCATTAGCATACTTAGTTTTACTTCACGTACCTTGGATGTACCTTCATGGCTAACTTTGATTGTATCCCAAATTTGTTTTGCCATTGTACATGCTGATAATTTTCGTAACTCAGTAGCCACCATTCCATTGAGCAATGAGTTCATGGCTCTAGCATTATAGTTAAGAGAATTCACTTCCTCAGGGGTGAGTTCCTTGACCGGTTTTGGCTTTCCATCTTTCATCGGAACTACGAGACCATTTTTAACAGCATCCCATTCGAATATGTCTCGCTGGAGAAATATTTTCATGCGAAATTTCCAGTCATTGTAATCCTCAGCACCATGAAGCATTGGGGGTATGTTATTCGAATGCCTATCTGATTGAGCCATGGATCGCTAGCAAAATAAACACTAAACAGAGAATCAAATGCACCTGCTCTGATACCAATTGAAATTTGAATGGCACAATCTATATATTAAAAATTACTATTATGATAGCAAATGAGACGGTCTCTTTCTAATTGAGACAGACAATGGAACAGTCTCAATTATAAACAGAGTTACAGAATACTAAGCAGTATGAAAATAAATGTAATGCAGAACACCAGAAGTTTTCACTTGGTTCGGCCCTTAACTCTAGTCTACGGCCTACATCCAAGTCCCCATGCCAACTAGCATAGAGAATGTATTATATCAACTTTAATAAAGAACTTACAATCTTTCCTTGATTACAATAGGATAGTCCCTTGAAAGAAACCCTTTCCTTTAGCACACTTGCTACTTAGCACACTTGCTACCTTGACTAACCTTTGAAACCAATACCTTGCCACAACCCGGCAACAAGTTGATATAAATACAATACACACAAAGAAAAGATTACAACTCAAACTAATTCTTGTTTGACTGAATGATCTTGAAAGATTATGAAACAAGAATGTATTTTTCAGAAAGAAGGATGAGAATAATTTCAGCTTCGAAAGCAAACAGGTTGTGTAGTCTCTCTGAAAAAAGAATGAGTTTGGATATATATAGAAACAATATAACGGATAGAATCTTTCAAACAATAAGATAAGATTTGTTAAAAGATTTGTTTGAAAGTATTTGAATAAGTCTTTAGAAAACAATCCGTTAGTTTGTTATAAAGATAAACCTTTGAAAAGATAAGTCTTTGAAAAGTTCAAACTAGGTTTATCTCAAGAAGTTTGTTTAGGAAAGATAAGTATAGAATCAGTCAAACTAGAATGTACAATTTATCTTATCCTATTCTAACTCCATTGCATAATCCAATGACCAATGTTGTTGAATGCGATTAATCATCATAAACCAAGAATTAACAACCTAGTCTTGCTTATACTTAAATAAATACAACAACCTTTATTTAAATAAAACAAATATTAATGGGTTTATATTAATATCCAACAAACTCCCCTTTAATCTAAACTCTGCTGCAAATTTTTGACTTCTAGCAGTTCACGCATTCCTTCAAATTTGACTCTGGATAATTGATAATCGTGAGATTTATCCTAATTTTGTCCCTATATTTTAGTTATTTTGTATTGATTTGGATTTTTATTTAATAAATTATAATGTTTTATTGTAGCTATCAAGGAGTTTTAATAAAGGGAGGCTTGTAGCTTAATTGGCAAGAGTTGAAGATTAATTTGACTAAAAATCAGATTTTATGGGTGGCTTGCGCAGTCCACACTATTTGGGAAGTCCGATTCAGACGATTCAACAACCCACGAAAAGCTTATGAGAAGAGCTTTATTTCAGAAGTATTCTTGATACCAAAACCCAGTTGTATCAGTCCATAAACACAGCCCAATAGTCAGCTACGAATTTCTATTACTGGAATTCAATTATGTTTGGGAAATCTCCTTGTATTTGTATTAAATAATTAAAAATACTTTCATTAGGGATATTATTAGAGATATAGATCAGACCTAGTAGAGAGAGAACGCAAGAGAGAAGAAGCCGCACAAGGGAGGAGGAGAAGCCATCAACCAAGACGAATTCAGTCATTGAAGACATTCAATTGACTTTGTTTTCTCTTATCTTTTATTTATCTTTTCTTATGAATATGTGTTGGTTATCTTGGGATCATATTGATACTCTAATTATGAACTAACTTTTATAAAGTTGAGATTTTTATGGAACCCTAGCATGAGATTATTGGTGTTTTGTTAAAGAGTATTGTATGCAGTTCTACAGTTTATTCATTCAAGTGTTTTTCATGCTAATACTTGTTATTGTCTGATAAACTTTAGTGGTTTAACGAGTTAATTATAATATCGAGAGAGTTATAGTTAATTGACATAAAACTTGAATGGTGCATGCTTATATTTTCTGATTATAATATTGTTACGGTATAGACATATATTGTGACCATGCATAACTTTGTGAATTTGTGCTTAATTGTATTCTGAGGAGTAAATTGACATAGACATATGTTAGTTTACTTGGTAGGAATTATACCATAGTGATTTCGAGAGATACCTATGACCATAGAATTCTAGTTACTGAACTATGGATTTGCTTTAGTGCTACGTGACTCTTTTACCGATTTTTATGTGTTAGGGGGAAGTAATTATCTTGACTTATCTTCCCATATTTGAAACTCATTAAGCTCTCTTTGCTAGTATAATTTAGTTGGTTAATTTAGTCCTTATTAATTAGTTTAGTAAAAATAATCATCACACCTATTCTTGTGTTCGATAACCAAAGTGTTATATATTACTTGCGATTAATACAAATATACAGTTCTTGAGGAACGATAACTGATAATTATTACTATATTACTTGTTTGCGATTGTGTACACTTGCACATTTATATTTTATGCAACAATAATGCCTTAGTTAGCACATCAACTCAATGTTCATTAGTGTTCACGTGCTTGAGTACTACTTCATCTCGCTCTACACACTCACGTATGAAGTGATAACGAATATCAATATGTTTACTCCTCCCATGAAACACTGGGTTCTTACCCAAATCGATTGCTGCCTTATTGTAAATATAGAGCACTACTGGACCCTTCTTGACATCAGTTATTTGTCTTAGTAATTTATACAGCCATATTCCTTGACAGACAGCTGCAGTTGCCTCCATGAACTCAGCTTCACAAGTTGACAAAGCCACACACTTCTGCTACTGAGACACCCAAGTAATGAGGTTTTCATTTAAATAGAAAGCCATACCTCCCGTGCTTTTTCTATCTTCCACATTGCTTGCAAGATCGCTGTCAGAATATCCTGAAAGTAAATGATTTCCTTATCCTTTCGAATAAATCAGCCCATACTCCATTGTCCCTTTCACATAACGCACAATGCGTTTAACAACATTCAAATGCAATGTAGTAGGTTGTTCCATAAAACGACTAACCATGCCCACGGAATACGTTATATCAGGTTGTGTAAGTACCAAGTATCTGTTAGTGTTAGTGCCCTAGAGACAATACAATTGTACTTCTGGGAAACACTATTTTGTTATTTAATAATGATTATGTTCTATTGATTATTCGACAACAATTATTATGTCTTTATTTACTGCGATATTAATGTTAGAGTAATAAATGTCCTTGGAATATTGAACACGTATTCTATATCTTTAAGTATGTGACTTAAAAATGAGATTATATGAATAGTGTTTATATTCCTAAATTATCCCTAATTAAGCATTATAAATTAGGACAATTATGATGCATAAAGATTAGTATGTTCATTGACTAAATGACCACATCTCATTGGTCATAGGTATAATGATACTAAAGTCAAGAACATAGGTGCATGTAATATTCTACATGGCACCGGATAGACCCACAGTGAGATTCTACATGGTAATAAAGTCATTAGAATAGCTCACAGTGATAATGGTGTAATGATCCTTAGACTTGAGATCATTATATTTCTATACGAGAATTAATATACTTTGATTACATTAAAAGTTACCTTTGACCGGGTGATGATAAAAGTGGACATCGGGTATATTATGAGTCGTATGAGAAATATGAATGATAGATATAGGATTTAACCCTCCTATTATTAGGAGAGATATTATTGGCCTCTTGATTGAGTGAGACTATGAAAATGTATGGCCATGCTCAAATATTGATTTGTTTTAATAGTCTACTCATTGATCAAGAAAACCTGGATTAAATGTTGAAGAGGATGACTAATAACATGCCTCGAGTTTAATCTATAATATTTGGTTAAAGGGATTATATTACACGGAAACATTAGTCACGAAAGGTTTAATTGGATCACCATTTATTATTATTTCTTGGGGAGCAATGATGTATTACTAGATGCCGCTCATTGTTTATAATTTTATTTAAGAATTAAATTATTGCCAACGAAATAATAACCTAAAGGGTCACACACTTAGAACGTTTTAAATGGAGTTTTAATTTAAATTATGAATTTAAATTAAATGATTAAATTTGAAATTAGTTATTTAATTGAGCTGGTCTTAATTAAATCAGAATTCGAATTTAATATTAACTGATTATTTTCGAAATTAGTCATTTAATTGAGATGGTCTTAATTAAATAGAATTTCGAATTTAATACTAAAACCAAAATCAGATTGGGTTTTAAGAAGCCCAAAAACGGATTTAGGGTTTTGGCCCAATCCTCTATCTCATATAAATACATTATGATGTATTATTGAGGTATGATTTTTTTTCTGCAATTTCGAATTAAAGAAAACCCTAGCAGCTCTGCATTAAGAGAGGCTAGAGAGAGAGAGAGGGGCAGTTTTTTCGGCTAGTACCGAACTCCGTTGATCGTTGGACGATCGAGCGTTCGTGTGGACGACTTTGGCGACGCAGATCTTGGACAAGGGCTGTGTGGTGATTACAACAAGGACCTCCATCTTTCCGAACTTTAAAGCTCTTTAAGGTATGATTTCGTTTCTCCATAATTAGCCATGTCTTGTACACGGATCCTAGGGTTAGGGTTTCGGAATTTTTATTGTTTTACGACTGTTTTTCGCTGCGTTTGTTGCCCCGAAACCCAACAGTATCGAAGTCTCCCCACCATACTCTTGAACTGAGTTGAGTTTACAGCTTTACCCATCTCATCTTTGTCCAGTTTTAATGTGGGTTCCGTAGGATACCTTACCGAATTGCAATCTGCTATGCCTGCTTTCTCGAGTACCTTTCCTGCATATGTAGTCTACTTGAGCTCGATGTGACCATCATTTTGATCAACTTCCATTCCCAAGTAATAAGAGAGCCTGCCCATATCACTCATATCAAATACATGCCTCATTTCATTCTTGAATTTGCTGATATTTGCAACACTTGAACTTGTGACCAACATGTCATCAACATAGACAGCAACAATGAGAACTTCTTCCCCTTCACTTCTGGTATACACCGTGTGTTCGTACGGACATTTAACGAAACCAAGTTCCTCTAAACATTTATTCAAACGAGCATACCAAGCCCATGGTGTTTGGCGTAATCCATATAACGCTTTCAAGAGTTTATAAACCTTATACTCTTGGCCCTTTTTCACAAACCCTTCTGGTGGAACTACATAAATCTCCTCCGATAAATCTTCGTTTAAGAACGCAGACTTAACATCAAGATGATGTACCTGCCAATCATTTTTGGCTACAAGGGCGAGTAATAATCGTGCAGTTTCAAGTCTTGTAACAGGTGCATAAACTTCCTCAGAATCAATTCCATGTTGTTGCACGTAGCCCTTTGCGACTAACCTCGTCTTGTGCTTTATAATTCTCTCATATGTGTCCTTCTTCAATTTAAAAACCCATTTCAGTCATATTGCTTTGTGACCAACAGGTTGTTCAATGAGTTTCCATGTCTGATTCCGTTCGATAGCATTTTTCCCGTCTTGCATTGCCTTTACCCACTCCATCTCATTCACAACTTGCTTATAGGTGGTGGGTTCTTCAACTCCCATTACATCAATTCATCCATTAATTCGACCTCCTCAGTTTCATCATAAACTTCTCTGAGAAGTCGAAACTTTCGAGGTTCACTACTTTCACCACTTGATGCTGACTCCTCCTCTGTATCTGCAGAAGTCAGAGTCGTTCCTGAAGATACTCTTGGGGATGCTCCTGATGAACCAGAAACACGAGACTGACTGGACTGATCAGGTGTGTATCGAGCTGGTGAGTCTTCAGTTTCTTCATCGTATTGGTCCACCATAGGATACTCAACGACTGTAAACGTGTTGACAGCCTCCACCTTGCTTTCATACTGTTCCTCCCAGGACCAACATTTGTTTTTTTAAGACAACGTCACGACTTATATGCAATGAACCATGCTTTATATCATATAAGCGGCACGCCTTTGTTCCCGGTTCCCTGCCTAAATGAACCACAGCCCTACTGCGATCATCCAATTTCTTTATAAGTACACTTGTCTCTTTCATGTATGACAACCAACCAAATACTTTGGTATACTCAAAATTTGGTTTCTTTTCTTTCCAGGCTTTGTAAGGAGTCTTTCCTGCTCTCATATGAGTTTGTAATTTGTTGAGAATATCAATGGAATGTCTAACAGCCTCATCCCAGAAAACGGAAGGCATCTTCATCTCCTTTAGAAAGCTTCTCGCCATGGCTACGACTGTTCTATTTCGTTGTTCCACCACCCCATTTTGCTGTGGGGTGTATGGTGTCGTGTAGTGCCTTTCAATGCTAGTAGCTTTTAAAAACATTCAAGCAGAATTCACCTCCTCTGTCGGTTCTCAGGACTTTTATCTTCTGCTCGGACTTGTTTTCAACAAACTTCTTAAATTTCTTGAAGTATTCAAATGCTTCATCCTTGGACTTTAACATGTACACCCACATGAATCGGTTACAATCGTCAACAAACAGAAGGGAATACTTATTTCCGGCTGGTGTGGGTGGTGACAACGGACCACATATATCTCCATGTACCAGCTCAAGAACGTGGCTTGCAGTGAAACTTGTTTGGCTGGGGAACGACTTTCTGGCATGCTTCGACATCAGATAGCCCTCACATGCTTCCTTTGGATGCACGAATTTGGAAGCCCATACGCCATGTTATCATTAGACATAAGTATCATAGCAGCAAAGTTCACGTGGTCAAGGCGAGAGTGTCATAGCCACGACAATTCTTTTGTCTTTGATAACATACAACCAAGTTCGGCTTCATCAATCAGAATCTTGTAAAATCTGTTAGCTTCCCGTTTTACTTTCATCAGCAAGTCTCCCCTTGTATCGTAAACCCTCAAATACTCCCCTTTCAATATGACTTTGTTCTCTTCTTCTTAAAGTTGACCCAAAGAGATAATATTGTTACACAAATAGGGATAAAATATACCTCGTGTAAGAGTCGCACTTCGCCACTTTTACACTTCAACGAAATTGAGCCATTTCCTTTAATGGCCATCGTAGATCCATCGCCAAAACAAACCTGCCCAGTAATTCCCTCATCAAGCTCGTTGAATTTGGATTTCGGACCCGTCATGTGATTGATTGCGCCATTGTCCAGGTACCAGACATTTGAATCATTTTTCTTCTTTTCGCCATCTAGAACAAGTTTTGGTAACACTCGTTTTTCATTCAATAACAACTTGTTACTTTCTTCCTTATCATGTTTCACCAACAACAAAGCAGGCTCCTCATCATCTAATTTGTCCATGTTAGCCTCTTGATTTTGCTCTTTGAACGGTCGAGATTTCCTGCATTCTACAGCGTAGTGGCCTAGAATATTGCAGTTATAACACTTAACTCTACTTTTGTCTCGTCTTACTCCTATATTTAGCACTCCTGTTAGCTATATCCATATATTTAGCTATTCGAAAATAATCTTCTATATTTTTTGATTCTCAACCCATTAGCTAAACATGTCTACGTCATCTCCCGCCAACTTTTTATGTATATAAAATGTTACATCTCATCTAACTTCAATTTTATAATCTTTTTTTTTGCTTATCTATCATAGTAAAATATTAATTTTCAAAATATAGCTAAATATTAAAGCTAACAACATTGGAGACAAAACATTTTTTCATCATCTATAATCTAGATAAGTATTACTTTATATTATTTTAGCTAATCCTTGTACATAACGTGGTTGGAGATAATATTATGTTTGTGTTTGGATTTTGTATTTGCAATGAGAAAATTAAACACTAGATTCAAGAAGTTTACAGTAACATTACACAGTGTGAAGAAAAAAACTGGGAACACGGTGTGAAGAAGTTTGGCAAGAAAAAGTTCAAGGGTTTTGGTGTTTAGCAAAATAATTTTTGTAATTTCATAAAATGACTAAAAATATCATTCAATCTTAATGTATCCCATGACCCATAGGGCATGTAAGCAGTTTTCTCTTATGTAAAGCTACTCAATTTATTAGCCTTGAATCTTGACGTGAGAACATGTTTTGAGGCCCCTTACTAGATCGGTCCCTGGTTTGAGGTATTTTAAATTGTGGTAAAATTCGGTACACCATAAGCTACTATGGGGACGTGTTTGAACATATTTGCTCGATTAAATGACTGCCCGAGACTTGTATGAAAAAAAAACAAGAGACGACATGGCCAATTGGCAATTATAGAGAGGATATACTATGAAAAAAAAAATGGAAGACATTGGAAGGAACAAGCAGGACGCATCCACACGAGTGCCGGTTTATTAGAAAACGACGGGATTTTATGGGGCAAAAGAGAAGAAATTTTAGTACATGCAAACACATACAACCAAATCACAAGATGACGCTTTGCCTCTCACATCGCTCACTTCCCTGCACGTGTGTTGTTTTACTTTGTGAATTTTCCAAATTCTGGTCATGTGGGTTCCATAAGTAGCATGTTTGTGTGGTCTGGGGCGGGGAGAAAACGCTGTTGTATGAATAAAGTTGTGGGCGAAGTTCATGGATTCACACCCTCTACATTCGAAACTCACATATAACTACGTACAACTATGATATCATACAACGTTACAATAGAAACAGGAGAATAGGACTGATATTCAAGGGATGGGACGGACAACCAAAGAAAGAGTATGCGGTGGAAAAACAGTCGACGGCAGACTAAACATGATTAGGATACATGTTTACATCTCTTTTGTCCGAAACATTTTACATAGGTATCCCAAATTCGTTCTCTATTTTAATTTATGAGCGAATATTTCTCATATTATTATCATGAAAGTTATCAGGGTAAACTTAATATATTAGTATTTGAAAACAATTTTGAAACCATTTTTAGGGTATTTAGTATTTTTCTTATATCATTTGATCAATTTTGGTTATCTGGCAAAATAAGTTGGACGAGTACAAGTATACCTCAAGTGACGTCCGGATAATCTATATTCGAGATCTTTTCTAATTCCCTATCCAAATTAATTTTGATACTGTTGTTGTAAAGCCTTAATAGCCAAAACTTTAAGATATAAAATAAATTGAGTAGCCAACCTTAATACGGAGTAGTTAATGTTGCAGGCAGATTTCGACCTGCAGCCTCTTACTTCGGACCTGCAGAAGAAGAATGCGAGGGTGTTGGCCCCCGATTCACCTCCGGTGTAAGAAACAGTTAATATGATCTTGGGTATGATTCTCGAAACGTAAAAGACTTGTCTTTGTGTTATCAGTATCCAGAAAGAGATGATCTTTAGAGATAGATTCAACCTGTATATATAGTGCTTCCTGTTTGTAACCGAAGGAGGCTTAAGCGGGGGCGGGGCGGACGGGAGCATGTCCCCCGCACCATAAATGACAGCCGTTATGAGTGGAGGTACTGGGCTTTTGGAAAGACTGGTGGGCTTACCAAGAGATGGGCCTTCGGTATGGGCTCGGTCCGGCCCAACAAAATAATGGGCCTCCAACATGTCCCTGGGCTTTGTTCAGAGTATTTCCTCTGGGCGAAGACCAAAATTCGGCCCCTGCTTCGGAACAATGTGCTAGATCTCTCTTCGGGTAAGGACATTGGCAGTTGGGGGGTGTGACGTCACTTGGGAAACCGTGCCTCTTTAATTTTGACGGCTGTCAGGTCTTGGGATCCGAGCTTGCATCCTGGCCGTTGAATTCGAAAAGACCCTGGGTTGTCCAAACGTCTTTTCTTTTCCTTTAAATCCCCAAATGCCACTTCATTCCCATTTTTTACGCAAACAAGCACCGCATTTTCTTCAAGATTTCAAACAAACAGGCACTTCACTTCAACATTGGGGCCGTTATCTCAACTCCAGAATTTCCAAGCCCTCCTATTCCACTCTCGCTTTATCTTCAAAACAGTAAGTAATCTCTTTATCTTTGTATCAGTTTTCATGTTTTGTTTGTATCGTTTTTTGCCACCGTGACTGTAGTAGGATAGCAGATATGCATGTGTCTCTATGTGCGTAGTTTAGGAATACATCTTTTTGACTTTCTGGGCTTTTAGGTTTTGCACTTTTAGGGAAGTTATTCTTGGGCCTCCTGATTGTTCTGGGTTTATAATCCTCTGGGGTCTTTAAATCCATCAGAACACTTCGGTCGCCCTGAAGCTTTAGATTTTAGAATATATTCGACCGATCCTGGCCCTCTGTACTCGGCTATTATCCTCCATATTTTAGTTTATTTTATGTTGATTCCGAGTACATGGCTAATTGTCTCTTCATTACCGGATGCAGGGACATGGATCGGTCGAACCCATCTCCGTTTAGTGACGTCGCACTGTACCCCGCGGCGAACCATAGATCTACACTAACCGAAGAGACGGTCGTTGGATTTTATGAAGAATATCACATTCCAAGGACCCTATGGTTCATTCATTTGGCCACTCGGACGGACCGAATATGGCACAATCCTAAGGTCTTAGAGATGCACGGAAAAACAGCTACAGGTCTCT
This sequence comes from Heracleum sosnowskyi, assembly GCA_030848705.1. Classification (NCBI taxonomy): domain Eukaryota; kingdom Viridiplantae; phylum Streptophyta; class Magnoliopsida; order Apiales; family Apiaceae; genus Heracleum; species Heracleum sosnowskyi. The sequence goes on from CM061241.1 coordinate 95,432,299, forward strand.
CCGAAGCAGCACTTAAATGCGGCTTTCGGGTGCCGACGCTACAGCTTTTGAAGCATCTGTTCAAGGATATGGGGATAGCCTTAGGGCAGTTAGACCCAAATAGCTTCATACACATCAACGTGTTTCAAGCACGGTGTATGGCGGCGAACATGGACCCCCGAACTTCACTCTTTTGGCATCATTATGATTTCCGACGCAACGGGAAGAGTAAGGGCTTTTATACCATTGCCCGAAAGACCAATAGGGTCGCCTGGGCTTCCACCAACTCTAACAATAAGGAGAGTCACACCAAGTGGTTCTTCTTCTCCGGCCCAAAAATCGCCCAATTTGCGGTATGGAAGGATGTAGAGCCGAAGGACCTCGTGATGCCTTCTATTCTGGGGGCTGACACAGAGGATTACAGGAAATTGTGCGAGCTGGACATGGGAAGAGTCCCTCTGTCTCTTAGTCGCGATAAAGATTGGTTGTTCGCCCTCTGGGGTAATGGGGGTAACGGTTTATTTTCTGTCTTGTTTTCTATTTTGTAACTTCTTTTTCCTGGTTTTCCTTCGGTATTTAGACTGATATTTTTATTGACTCGCATTTTTCTGTGTGCAGTGTCTTCTCGTCAGGCTGTGATTGATCGCCGAATGAGAAAACTCCAAGAGGCGAAGGATGCCCGGGAGAGGGGCGAAGCTTCTGCCCAGACAGCTTCTGCAAGTGAGCGGCAGGTTGCCCCATCTCCCCAACAGGCGACTCCTGCTACTTCTCCTCGCAGAGAGCGGGGAAAGGATTCTGAGCCAGAGGGGGAGCTGTTCAAAGAGCCCCGTAAAAGGAATCGGTCGAACGAAGAGGTGGTCAAGACTTATATTCCCCAGTGGGGTGTCTTGGCTACCGATTCGGTCGCCCTGGCCGCTCCTCAGTCGGCTCTTGAGGTGGGACCGGACCTTTGCCGAGGGATGATTCTCCCGGCTGACCGGGCAATATATGAAAAACTCTCGGCGGCGAAGGCCCTCACTGAGGCGATGGGCCTCCTCTCTATGGTGAAGTCCTTTTCTTCTCTTCCTTCTTTTAATACTTTTGTCGTTTCCATTTGACTAATAATCTCCATTTTGTTTTCAGGCTGTCCCTCTTATCGCCTCTGCTGCTGACAAGACTGAGGACGATCGTGTCAGGGCTGTAAAAGCTGAAGGAAAGCTCAAAGTGGCGGAGCTGGAGCTGGAGAGGGTTACCGGCCAGGCCAAAGCCTTGGTGGAGGAGAGGAATCTGCTTCAGGAGCAGCTGACATCCCAAGAGAAGCAGATAGCCGAAGTCCATCTTCTGAAGGAACAGTTGGAGTCTAAGACGGCTCGGGTCGGCCGCCGTAATGAGCAGCTGAAAAGCCTCCGTCGTGAAGCTCGTAGGGCCAAAAAGCTTTTGGAGGTGACCGAAGATAGGTGCTTCCAAATGGGCTACGATGAAGCTGTCTCGAAAGCGAGCTCGGTCGGACTAGATTATAAGCTTTTGCTGGAGGCTGGGATGTCGGATCCCGTGACCCGAGAGGCTATAGTCGACGAGCCACCCACTGTTTCTTCGGGTGCCGATGAAGACTTATCTGATTAATTTCATTCTTTATGTTTTATTTGAACTTGCCTTCGGGCTTTATTCAAACATGCCTTCGGGCTTTTGTAATATTCGACCTTCAGTCTTCAATAGTAGTTTGTCTTTTCTTCAATATTTCGCTTCCCAATTTTATGCGTCTTTGGCACTTCGTTAGCCTTAGCATAATTTACTTTGCTTTTTTCTCTTATGCATCTTCGGCGTTTTATTTGCCTTAGCATAATTTTTCTTTATTATTTTTTATGCATCTTCGGCGTTTTATTTGCCTTAGCATAATTTTTCTTTATTATTTCTTATGCATCTTCGGCGTTTTATTTGCCTTAGCATAATTTTTCTTTATTATTTCTTATGCATCTTCGGCGTTTTATTTGCCTTAGCATAATTTTTTTTTTTTTTTCTCTTCAGCGTCTTTGGTCGTAACCTAGCTGCCCCTTGGTATTTTGAGGGGTTTTATAAATGAGTAAGGTCCTCTTCGGTCGGTGAAATTTTGTGCTCCCGGCCTTAGTCATGTTAAAACAATTGAAATACTAAAACCAGTAGAAGAATTCAGTTCCCAAAATGGGTCCTGATAGTTTGATTTAATGTGCTATAAAAACAAATTATGTAGGCGAACAAGTTGTCGATTTCATAATTTTAATCATATGTTCGTACATCGGACAGACATATACGGTCGCCCGCTTTTAGGTAAATATCTTCAAATTTGCGTGAACCAATACTTTGAAAAGAACATAAAATACCTTTGTTTCCAAAGGTGTTCAATTCTTGCTAGTAACAACAATATTTTGAAAAGAACAAACATAACAAGGCTGAGGGGCTTACTGATAAAAACGGCGAAGATGTGAAGCGTGCCAGGTGTTTTTGATTGGGCTGCCGTCCGAACGGTGGAGTTTATATGTCCCAGGTCGGATGACTTCTACGACTGTATAAGGACCTTCCCAGTTCGGCATGAGTTTGCCTTGTTTGCCTGGCATGGAAGTGGCTAGCTCTCTTAGTACTAGGTCGCCCACCTGGAAGGATCTCTTTTTTATTCCCGAGTCGTAATATTGGGCTGCCTGAAGTTGGTATCTTACGTTTCTCTGGTGTGCTACCTCGCGTTCTTCTTCTAAGAAATCCACATTAGCCTTCAGACCAAATTCATTTGTCTCAATATTAAACACTTGGGTTCGGTATGACTCTAGTCCGACTTCTACTGGTAGAAGGGCATCTGTTCCGAATGCCAGTCTAAAAGGAGTCTCTCCGGTCGAAGACCTGGTTGTCGTTCGGTATGCCCACAAAACCCAAGGTAATTCCTCGGCCCACAAACCTTTGGCTTCGCCCAACCTCTTCTTAATCCCGTCAAAAATTATTTTATTAGCTGCTTCTATCGCCCCGTTGCCTTGGGGATGACCGACTGAGCTGAACTTCTGTTGGACCCCGAATTGGCTCAGAAATTTCTTGAACTTGCTCCCAACGAACTGTGCTCCATTATCTGATATACACACCATGGGAATCCCAAACCTTAATATCACCTGTTCCAACATGAATTTCATTGCCGCCGCTTCGGTGATGGCGGAGAGTGGCCTTGCTTCTATCCATTTGGTCATGTAGTCAATTGCCACTATACAATACTTTGCTTGCTTGGTGCTGGTGGGTAAAATTCCTACAATATCCACGGCCCACATGGCAAAAGGGATGGGACTAAGGACCGAAGACATTGTCTCGGGTGGTTGCTTCGGAATTGTGCTAAATAGCTGGCACTGTTTGCATTTTTTGGCGTACTCCGTTGCATCTTCTTTCATCTTCGGCCAAAAGAATCCCTGCCTGAGAATTTTGAAGGCTAAGGACCTCCCGGCCAAATGCTCTCCGCAGATCCCTTCGTGAACCGTTTCTAGTGCCAACTTTTGTTCGTCAGGGTCCAGGCAGCGAAGGAGTGGCTGAGTGGCTGATCTTCGAAATAATCGGCCCCCTACCAAAGTGTAGTTGGCCGCCCGATAGCGAATCTTTTGTGCCTCTCTTCGATCTAATGGCAGAGTACCCTTTTCGAGGAATGCCCTGACCGGGGTCATCCAATTAATTCCTTGGTGTATCTCCAGGCATTGTTTTCTGTCGATCGAAGGTGTCTTTGCTTCGGTCAGATAGATGGACCCTGTTAAATTGTGAGTATCTGCCGAAGCTAGCCTTGAGAGCGCATCCGCCCGACTGTTGTTTTCCCTGGCCACTTGGCTTAACTCAAAGGAAAGGAAAAACTGAGTGTTCTCGCGTACTTTTTGGGCGTAAGCCTTCGTACGAGGATCTTTCTGCCCATACTCACCGCTGTACTGTTTTACCACCAACATTGAATCACTGAAGGCCTTTAGGTGTTTAACTTCTAAACTTCGGGCCAAATCCAAACCAGCCAGCAAAGCTTCGTACTCGGCCTCATTGTTCGTTACCGGGAAATTGAAGCGGATTGCCTGGCATATTTCGAATCCTTCGGGGCTAGTTAAGATTAAACCTGCCCCATATTTGTTACCGGCGACCGATCCATCCACAAACAATTTCCATTTTCCCGGAGACTGTATCAGATGCTCTTCGGGAACGAGGTCTTTTGGGCCGGAAAAGGTGCACTCGATCATGAAATCTGCCAGGGCCTGAGCTTTGACCGAAGTTCTTGGTACATATTCTAGCTCATATTCCCCTAGTTCAATCGCCCATGCCACGATTCTTCCCGATGCTTCTGGCCTTTGCAGTATTTTCTTTAAGGGCTGATCGGTTATGACTTGGATCGTTCGCCCTTGAAAATAATGCCTTAACTTCCTGGAGGCCATTATGAGTCCATAAGCAAACTTTTCGGCATTAGGATACCTGGTCTCGGCATCCTTCAGTATGTGCGAGATGTAATAAACCGGGTGTTGGTTCCCTTCATGCTCTTTGACCAAAATGGCTCCCAGTGTTCGATCATTCACTGCCAAATATAGTTGCAATGTTTCCTTCGGGTCTGGTCTCATTAAGAGTGGAGTGTTTACCAAATATTCTTTTATTTCTTCGAAGGCCTTCTGGCAGTTCGGCCCCCACTCAAATGTCTTCGACCCCCGAAGCACTTCAAAGAATGGTAGCGCTTTTTCTGCTGACCTGGAAATGAATCTCCTCAATGCTGCTAACCGTCCGGTAAGCTTTTGAATGTCCTTGATAGTTTTCGGAGCCTCCATATCGACCACTGCTTTGATTTTTTCTGGGTTCGCCTCTATCCCTCGGGCGCTAACCATGTATCCCAGAAATTTCCCACTACGTACTCCGAACGTACACTTGTTTGGATTAATCCTCATGTTATTCTGTCGGAGAGTTTCAAAGCATTCCTGCAGATCTTCTGCGTGGTCCCGCAGGAGGGATTTGACTATCATATCGTCCACATAGCATTCCATGTTCCTTCCAATCATCTTTTTGAAGACTTTGTTGATCATTTTCTGAAAAGTGGCCCCTGCATTCTTCAAGCCGAAGGGCATTTTGATGTATGCGTATGTGCCATTTGGTGTGATGAATGCTGTCTTCGGAATGTCCTCGGCATTCATCGCAATTTGATGGTAGCCCGAAAAGGCATCTAAAAAGCTGAGAATCTGATGTCCCGAAGTAGCATCTATCAACTGATCAATATTCGGCAATGGGTAGTGGTCTTTCGGACAGTTCTTGTTGAGATCGGTATAATCGACACACATCCTCCATTTTCCGTTTGATTTTTTAACCACCACCACATTTGCCAACCACTCGGGATATCTAATATCCTCGATGAATTTTGCCTCGAGTAGCTTCTCAACTTCGGCTTGTATGACCTCCTGCCTTTCCATGGCGAAGTTCCTTTTCTTCTGTTTGACCGGCTTAGCATTACCTTTGACATTAAGACAATGTTTAGCGACTGAAGGGTCTAGGCCAGGCATGTCCTCGGGACCCCATGCAAACACATCATGATATTCCCTGATTACCTTGATGACCTTTTCTTTCAACTCGGGTTCCATTCCTTTCCCAATTTGGATCATTTTTCCCTTCTGTCCCACATATAGTTCTACCTCTTCGGTTTCAACTGCTGGTTCGGCTATGGGGCTAGAAAGATCGGCCCCAAACTTTTCCAGCTCGATACTAAGTAGTTGGTGACTGCCTCCCACCTCGTTCACTTTCCTCTTTCTTTTTCCTCCTTCGGGGGTTTCAAACTCTTCATCCTTCGCGACATCCTCTAACATTATTAGTCGGGCAGCTTTCTGATCGCTTCTCATTTCACCAATCCCATTTTCGGTCGGAAACTTCAGCTTCAAGTGGGGAACAGAAGCCACCGCCTGGAACAGAGACAAGGTGGGTCTTCCTAATATCCCATTGTAAGCGCTTTCCACCCGAACGACATAGAACTTTGCCTCCTTCTTTATCGTGTATGGTGCTTTCCCCAACAGAACGGACAAAGTTATGGTGCCTTCAATCGGCACAGGCTGATTCCCGAAGCCATAAAGAGGTGCTTCGTAGCATGGCTCCAACTGTTCTCCTCCCAGATTCATTTTGAGGTAAGTGTTGTGATAAAGAATATTTACCGAGCTTCCTCCGTCCACCAACACTCGCCAGACCTTGTTCTCCCCTATAACCGGGTTGATGACAAGCGGGTCTTCGTGCGGCCATATGACATCTTCATAATCATCCTCGGTAAAGGAGATAGGGAGTGGTTGCTTGGCTGCACTAGTCTGATGAAGGTTATACACTTGTCGGGCGTATTTCTTTCGGGCAGTTTTACTATCCCGATCGAGTATGGTTCCTCCAGAGATGGTCCTGACTTCTCCCCTGTACTTCTCTCCGCCTTCAATCGTCTTTTGTTTTTCCATGGACTCTAACTTGTCCCTAAGGTCGCCCACAAACTGGGCCAGCTCTCCATCCTTGATCATCCTCTCGCTCAATTTCTTCAAGTGAAAACACTCATCGGTATTATGCCCTTTATCTCTGTGGTAGTCACAGTACTTGTTCTCGTTCCTTCGGTTCTCAGGAGTTCTCATCCTTGACGGTCGAACGAATCCCGGTTTGCCTTTTATCTCATGGAGAATCTTCGAGATAGGCGTGTTTAGAGGTGTGAACACCGCGCTATCTCTATCTCTTCTTCGGTCGGCCCCTTTATCGGGCCTATTGTCTGTTAACCTGCTCTTAATATCTCCTCGACCCCTTCGGTCGTCCCTTGAGTTGCTCTTCCTGTCTTCCCTGGAATCGTTCTTTCTTCCCTCCTTGTAACCCCCGATCGACTCTATTTTTCTCCTTATTGCCTCACCCCTCACATATATATCATTTAAAGACTTGGGGGGTATATCGTAAAGCGAGGAGCGAAGTTTTTTACCTTTAATTGGGTCAAGACCTGCCGCAAGGAAGCCAGCCGCTTTGACTTTGTCTAAGTTAGTGACCATCCCAGCCTCCTCCTTAAATCGAACCAAGTAATCACCCAGCTCTTCGTTCGACCTCTGTCTACAATGGATCAAGGCCTCGGTGTCCTTCTCTCTTCGACACAAATGGGAATAGTGTCTCAAGAATTTCCGCTTCACCTGTTCATAGGTCCCGATCGACCTTGGCCTTAACGACCGATACCACATGAACGCCGGTCCCCTGAGGTAGGTCTTGAACATCTTACACAGCATGACGTCACAATGCCCCATTCTAGTCATCAGGGCCTCGTACTTCTCACAATGGTCTGTTGGGTCACCCTTGCCATTGAACTCGCTCATTTTCGGGAACTGCCTCCCTGGGGGTGGTCGGAAATCCTCAATCTCTTCAGTCACCACAGGCTCGTGGCTGACTTTTCTTTCGCCAAACATGGCTTTTTCGATTCTACGAATTCTATCCCGCGTGTCCGGTCCTTCATCATCCCCTGAATCAGAGGTGTAGGCAACTTTTGACCGGGACCTTCTTGAGTGCGACTCGGAGTCCCAGGACTCGTCTTCGTCATCTACGTCATCTCTGACCCGCTTCTCCCTTCGGGGCTCAGTCTCCAGGGTTTCCCGAAGAATTGCCTTCTCCTCTAAATCCAACTCCTCTCTTTGGAGCCTTAATGCTTGCAGCCTTAGGCGATAGGCCTCCCTCCTCTTGGCCAATCTTTCCGCCTCTTTGTCTTCTTCAATTTCAGGGCCCTTCCCCTTGGCCATCTTCTCCTCCCTCCATCTCATAATTAGTTCTCGTTGTTCTTCGGGAGTGGGGATGGGGCCTTCCTCTCCATCCAGATCAAAGATTCTGGGCTGGGTTGAGGGAGTTCGACTGGTACCGAACCCGGGAGGAACGATACCTTCGTTATCTTTCCCAGTAGTTCCGTTCGTCATAGCTCTTTGTAATAAATCCACAGAATGATCTTCTACGTTCCCACAGACGGCGCCAATGTTGCAGGCAGATTTCGACCTGCAGCCTCTTACTTCGGACCTGCAGAAGAAGAATGCGAGGGTGTTGGCCCCCGATTCACCTCCGGTGTAAGAAACAGTTAATATGATCTTGGGTATGATTCTCGAAACGTAAAAGACTTGTCTTTGTGTTATCAGTATCCAGAAAGAGATGATCTTTAGAGATAGATTCAACCTGTATATATAGTGCTTCCTGTTTGTAACCGAAGGAGGCTTAAGCGGGGGCGGAGCGGACGGGAGCATGTCCCCCGCACCATAAATGACAGCCGTTATGAGTGGAGGTACTGGGCTTTTGGAAAGACTGGTGGGCTTACCAAGAGATGGGCCTTCGGTATGGGCTCGGTCCGGCCCAACAAAATAATGGGCCTCCAACAGTTAATACCAATAAGAAAAAGAAGATTGAAATTATAAGCAAAGTAGCCAACGGTGTAGTACTAATTGTTAAACTTGCGTTCCAAACGACAAACAGTTTTGCTGGTCGATGGTGGCAATTTTAAAGTTGCCTATATCATCTATGGGTTCTCAACTCCGATGATATGATAATGGTGGTTGTAGAATATTTTATGGTACAACGTTCCTAGTGCAAGAAAGTTTGCTTTTTCTCTTTTTTTATATAAATTACAAATTAAATGCATGTAACAAAGGAAAATATTCTAGAGTACTCAATAAAAATTTTTAAAATATCTCCCAAATTCATCGATAACATTTTTAATAAAAATATAGAATTCGCGTACATAAATATGCGTTCACGAATACAAAATTATCAAGTATCAAATATATTGTTCTATACTCCCTCTGTCCCAGCCAATTATATACATTGGGGCTGGGCACGGAGACCAAGAAAAAATATAAAAAAATGAGTAAAATTATATGAAAAGTGGGTAAAGTGGTGGGACCTATCAATATTTAATAATAGATTTGAGATATTGGAGAAAAATAGTGAGTGTAATAGTGTTTTATATTATTATAGAACGCAGATAGTGAAGAAAGTAGTGGGTGTAATAGTGTTTTATATTATTAAAAGTTACTATTTTTGGAATGTATAAAAATAAGAGGAACATTTCAAAATGGAAAGTGTATAAAAATGAATAAACGGAGGGGTACAAATTTTGAAAAATTTTGTTGGATACTCTATCATTACTCCAAAGAAAAATGCAGTGCAGTCTATCAGGTTTGGAGAAGTAACGTTATCTATGTGCTAACAATTACTTAATAAAGTTTGGTTAATCATGCAGCGATATCTGTAATCAAATATCCAATTAATCTAAAAGTCAGCAACTGTCGACTTTAGTAGAAGGTGTGACTGTATGAGTAATGTTTTAATAAGGCTGTAAAGTTGAGCTCAAATGTGAGGAAAACGTTGAAGCACTGAGCTACATGAAAGGCGTGACTGTCTCATTTGGTCAAGTTTGGGTTATCCATCTTTAGCATTTTCTAAAAATATTCGATATAACCAATTAATTTCTGATTAATTTTTTATAAGATAATTGATCGATATTTTTAAAATTCAATTAATCTTTAAGAGAGCTTCATATATTTATAATTAATTATTAGAAATAAAATAATAATTAAATATGAATAATTATAGATTTATGATACGATAAATACATATTAGTTAATAAATATCAAATAGAATCGAATAATACATTAAATAATATTAAAATCTATCCGATCTTTACTCTGAGTAATTCTCCCTATTAATCTCTTATTTATTGATTAATTTAAAATTGATATCGCAACCAATTAGTTCCGACTCCTTATTTTTACAACAATGTTATTTAGCAATATTTTTACTAGTATCATAATTTCAATAATTCTCCTTGATGGATTATAGTGAAATGAGTGATAAACTCTGATTGATTTTACAGGGAAGAGAAAGTGAATGGTTTCAATGAAGTTAATTTCAAAAGTTACTTTCTGTTTTATAAAACCAGATGGAATAATCAATTTAAATCTATTACCACAACTTAAAAAAATTAATAATTAACATTAAATCTTATTAGATCTCGTAACATTTTAGGCAGATAGTCGAAAGTGGGATGTGAGTGGCCGGCCGATTGAAGTAGGTTTCGAGAATGAAAGTGATTGTTATTTTCCGAGACACGGGTGATGAGGGCCAGAAGGCCACTCCATAAATCAAAACCAACCCCCACTACTGTCTTTCTATTATTCTTGACTATTTTTATTTTCTTTTTTGCATGTATCATAAGTTGTTGAAGTATACTTTATATACAACTTAAAATGCGTGTCAAACATTGAAAAAAAATTGTATAGAAATGAATGGGACGAAGGAGTATTCAGTACATATCGAATCACAAATCATCTATCCATATAATGGAATTGGAAACTGTTAGTTTCTTACTTTCTTCAAACATTTCATGTTAAGTGACATTGACGATAGTTTTTTCGATGCGCCAAAAGCAACACAAAAATTAAAATTTAAAATCAGACAATAAAATATATATATTCAAACTTTACACATTGTTGACGGGTGGTGTTCTTCGAGGACTTTAGAAGCCTTTGACTGCCGGAAAGCATTCATCGGACTAGGAAAGTGCCATCCACGTGTCTTCACCGCCGAATCATTATCGCCGGCGCGTGAATTCAACGATTTCGGTACCGCGACTGATCTGGACCTCCTCATCATCCACGCAAAGTCACTACTCGTCTTGTTCAACTCCTCGTCCTTCTCTTTCTCTATTATCTCCCCAAGTTTCTTACTCTTATTTGGCTTAAACATCGACAACAACAACGCCGTTTTGCTCTTACTACTCTTCCCCGGTAACGGCGGCTTCTGATCTTTTATCGGAGGCAGAGGCAACGGTAGGCTTTGATCGGACGTTTTCTCCTTCGGTTCAGTCGGAGGCGGCGGTTTTTGATCGACAAATTCTAGGTTAGGCGCGTACTTTGAACGCGACCTTAGGAATGGAATGGCGACTGATCGTGATCGGCGCATCGACGGTTCGCCGGAGGTGGAGGTGGAGGAGAATAGAGAGAAAGAAGAAGATGATGAGGACGTGGTGGAGGATGACATGGCAGCGGCGGTGGAGAGAGGACAACATTCACAAGGGCGCACGTGGGCGCAGTTAGGGCAAAGAGTGTTGAGGCGGTCACGAAGACAACTAGGGCAAATACCTGTACGGCGACGTTTTGAAGGGTGGGTTGTACACTTCCATATCTCTTCTTCATCCATATAACATCCTGCCATCCTGTATGTAATATGTGGAAATATGTATCTCTTGTTTGATGACCTGGCTCTGTGTTTCTGTATGTACACAAATGTAAGCTGCTTGTGTTTCTCTGTATGCGGGAAATGATTTTGTATTTATATGCTACTCCTACTCTGGAGGCGGTAGTTAAATATATAAAATAAACTGATTAAATTATTGGGGGTAATTATATCAACCATGGTCAAATAAAACTTGGCGACTCAGAGTAAAACCAAGCACTCAATAACCAGTCTTCTGTATTTTTCTTTCAGACTATTTTATTCTATATGAATTTATTTATTTATTATTATTATTATTTCATATATATCTACTTAGGAGTTTGACCAATTTATATTCGAACAAAAGTTTACATAATAATATGTTACTAAAAGTTTACATAAGAATACTTTAATAATAAAACTCCAACGGATGTATTAAAATATAATTTTTTTTGTTTAATCTTAAATTTAAATCATCCAAGCTAAATTTTTTGTACATAGTTTATAAATGAGACAGATTTTTAGGTTTTTAATTTTGTAAAAAGTTAAGTAACTATTCCTTCAATTGAAATTATATTTAAGTTTAGGTTATATTACCTGGGTCCCATTTTATATATATCTTTAATAATCAATATTAATGAATATATTTTTGTAAACCTATAATAATGTAACCGTTATTGGTGAAAATGAAATAGATAGTCTAGAAAAGATAACGCGGGGGGCACGTGCAAGCCATTCTAGATGCAAAGTGTAAACATGTTTAATGTCAGAAACTTTAGACACACATTTTGAACACAATTGATTTTTTTATATCTCCCCTTCCTTTCGTGGATGCACCTTTCAGCAAATAAACAATAAAGAAGATAGAAACAGGACAACGAAATTAACGTGTGGTAGGGTTGGGACTTGGGCAATTACAATTTACAACGTACATGGCTTTTCGATCCTATTTGTTTAATTTTGACAATTGTAGATCAAGTATTCCAATTTATGTGGATTAGTGGATGAGTCAAGAACACCTGCATTATAAAATTTACACACACATGGTTGAGATAGGCATTCATTATGTTTTTTCTCAAACAATATTGAGGATTTGTTTTCTGATCAAATAATAATTAGTGAACTCAAAATATGAAAGTTTAACAAAACATTCATAATTTGGTTTCTTACAGGACCATTTGGCGGGGTTAGACTTTGTGTTTAGTTGTTACCATTACGAGTAAATGTCTTATAAAATCAATAAATCCAAAATATCTTGGTTAAATTATTCAAGTGAAATATAATAATAATTGCTAAGAAAGGGAGTAGATGAATCTAGAGAACATAGTGAGCTTGTAAATCTCACTGCGATATTGCACGCACTTCTACCAAATATGGCTTTTGATAAAGGTGGAGAAGACAACATAATATAATTGAGGTACGGATTCAATGAATCTAGTCGATTAAACTTAAAATTATTACTTATAATTTAAAGTTATGTGATAAGTGAAAAAGAAAAATTTTAAATCATTATCTGTTTGGATAATTTTGTATAATGGTAACTTGTGAATTATTAAAAATATAAAAATAAATCTAACAAATTATTAATTTAAATGATGATGTAAACTTTTATCAAATAAAATTATGAAAATAAAATAAGTCATTCAAAAAAATATCGCATACCAACTTCTGGCTTTAAGCTATTTTTTTAACTTTAAATCATTTTCTGATTTATTATAAAAACAGACATTTTTCAGGTTAAATTCAAAAATCAGTTTAAGCCAAACTCTAAACTTTCACGTGTTGACGAGTATGAGGTGTTTATGAGTTGCTCAATCCGATCAAATTAAGCTAACCTGATACTATTTTTGGCCATTTAATTGATAAATAAAAAATTCAATATTTGATTAGGTTAAAAAAATTCATATCAAACTCAATGGATTGGGTACGGATTCTATTTTTTGGACCAACCCAATTATTTAAGTTATAAGTCTTTTTCAATAATTTAAAAATATATTTGTACTAGCTTAAAACCCGTGCGATGCACGGATTGTTAATTGTTATTTTATTATTATTTTTTAAATTATGTTTGTTAAAAAATAAGTATGCATGTTAAAATAGCTAAATACTTTTAATTAATTAAAAACATTAAAACAGATTTTAAAATAAATAATAAGGGGTTGCTCATTATATTTTTGGAAAAGGGGGGTTTTAGTATGGAAAAATAAAAAATGTAACATATATTTAGTTTAAAAAGGTAAATGGCCGTGATATTTTTGGAAAATGAGGTTTCGATACTCACAAATAATTCAATTTCGTTCGCGGATAATTCATTCAGTTCTATAACGAAATCAAACACACCAAACCAAACCAAGAGTCGGGGAATATATCGTTTTATAAATATAAACCTCGAGGGGTGCTACAATTTCTAATCCGTAGATTAGCTTCAATGAGTTCTAGGTTATTCATAATCAATACAATGAAAGAATTCTGAGCACTATAAATTTCTATGATCTTCTCCGGCTCAAAACTCTCTCTCAGTAGTTGCTACTATGAACTAACCTCGACTGAGGAAGACACTACCTCTCTCTGTGTAATTATAGACTTAGTTTTTAGAAAACTATCGAACCTTAATTGTTAAAACAATCTTGGCCGTCCATCTTCTAATCAACCTGACAAACAAACACTTTTCCACCTGCTCCTCAATTTAGAAAACCATCGAAATGGTTAAAAGAACTTTTCATTCGATGGTTTTTAATTACAAACTATCGAATGTAATTCAATTCCATCAAATCAAAAACTTTAGAATCAACTTTACATTCGATGGTTTTTTATATAAATAAAAAAACTATCGAATGAAAAGTTAATTCATTAGTTTTCTTATGACTTCCTTGACTTACATTCGATGGTTTTCTTTATTGAAAAACCATCGAACTCTTTTCTTGTCTTTGACTTACAAGAAAAGATGCTGAGCTCCAGGGTGTTTAAGTTTCAGACTGTATCAATTTCTTCTGAGACGATAAAACAACTTGATCTTTTTAGTGCCGTCACCTAGTGCAACTGGTCTGGTTCACAGATGAATAACACTTGATCAATTCTTCTTTTATGTCTTCAATTCAATGCTGCTGATAAGTCCCTTGTCGTTCTGGTTGCTTCATCACTGGAATCCCGTGGTACTGAACCCTAAATCATTCACATACTTCTGTCGTCTTGAAAGTCTTGTTTCTTTTGTTGTCACTGAGGCTTGAACATTTTCATGAACTTCTTTCCGTGACCTGTTTACGGACTTCAAGAATACATAACGTATTTTGATTTTTTGAGTTTACCTTTTCTTCTTTGATTCTGGATTCCTGTGCTTCTGTTAATACTATTGTCTGTCTTGTCCTTTGTTGAGTTGTAGTTATCTCTTTTACATCTTATGTTACATTATGCTTTACAAACTTTCCTCTATTATTATCTAAATATTCTCATAATATTTTTTTAATGAAATTACCATCTTAACATACTGCTCGCCTAAACTTTCTTTTATTATGTAATATAATAGAAAATACATGAACGTTTTGGTAAATAAGAAGTTAATAAATTAGATCGGTCTTGTATAAGAAATTAAGTAATTAATACCAAAAACTAGAAAAAATCTCAATTGTCTTTTAAATATTTACTAATAGAGGAAACTAAATATACAATTTCAATATTCTTGCATTTTAAATCTCTACTAATGAATTATAATATTCTTGGATTTAAAATCTCTACTAATGGAGAAAGTAAAAATACAATAGATCTTTACTAATGGAGGAGACTAAATATCACTAATGGAGGAAACTAAATATTTGATTATAATATTCTTGTCTTCAAAATATCTAAATTATAAAAAAAAGTGTATTACCTTACATTATTTTAAACTTTCCTCTATTATTACCTAAATATTCTCATAATATTTCTTTTCAAATGAAATTAATATCTTAACATTTTTTTCTCCTAAACTTTCTTTTTTATGTGATATAATAGAAAATACAGGAACGTTTTGGTAAATAAGAATTTTAGAAATTAAATCGGTCTTGCATAAGAAATTAATTAATTAATACCAAAGATTAGAAAAAATCTCAATTGTCTTTTAAATATTTACTAATGGAGGAAACAAAATAGAGTAAAGTTTACTTTGTGTACTCGCACTTTAGTTAAGACACCACTTGCAATACTACAGTTTAAAATCGAGCACTTGCAATATCAATGTTTGTATATCACTGCTCTTTGTTGCATTCCGTTAACTGAGATTAACTCCGTTATTAATTTAGGGAGTAAAGTGCACTTCATGTACTCACACTTTACTTTAAAGTGCATTTTGTGTACCCACGTTTTGCTCAAAACATCACTTGCAATACTTTAGTTCAAAATTTAGGATATAGTGCGAGTACACAAAATGCAATTTAGAGTAAATTGCGAGTACACAAAGTGCACTTTACTTCCTAAATTAATAACGAAGTTAACCTCAGTTAACGGAATGCAACAAAGTGCTGTGAAATACAAACATTGATATTGCAAGTGCTCGATTTTGAACTATAATATTGCAAGTGGTGTCTTGACTAAAGTGTGAGTACACAAAATACACTTTACTCAACAAAATATACAATTTCAATATTCTTGCATTTAAAATATCTACTAATGGAGGGAAGTAAATATAATATTATTGCATTTAAAATCTCTACCAATGGAGAAAGTAAATATACAATAAATCTTTACTAATAGGTGGCGCTCTCAGATCGCTTCGTTCTATTTTTTTAATTTTCTCAATTTTTTGAATTAATAATATTAAGTCTTTAGAATTTTTACTGATTGAGGAAACTAAATACCCAATCAATTATACTTATACAAAAGAGATAACTCTTGCCGTTTTTATACAAAATTTTCGATCTGATATTTCCATACTTAGATCGGTCTTGCATACCAAATAAAGAAATTACTTGGTGACTAATTAATTATAGAGTAAAGTGCACATTGCGTACCTGCAATTTATGTGTCAGGCCACTTGGGATACTATACTTCAAAAACGACCACTTGCTATCTGAAATTCCAGTTTCGTAACATTATGTGTATTTCAGTTAAAATAACATTAAAATGCAAGGGTAAAATAGTCTTTTTGTCATCATCTTCTTCATCAAACTCATTTTTACCATTGATGAATCTTTTGAGAAATTAGAACTTGAATATTTCATTCATTTCTTAATGAAATCGAGTCATTTAAGTTACAACAGAATAATCTCTTTCTTCTCTACAAATTGATATCGATTTTGGCTATAAAAGATTACCTTGAAGAAATTTTCATATTTAGATTCTAAATATAATAAAAAATATAGGAATTTCTTGAAATTATTCTTTCATAGTCAAAATCAATATCAATTTGTAGAGGAGAAAAAGAGCATTATGTTGCAACTTAAATAACTCGATTTCGTTAAAAAATGATTGAGATATCCAAGTTTTAATTTCTCAAAAACTTCATCAATGGTACAAATGGGTTTGATGAAGAAGATGATGACAAAAAGACTATTTTACCCCTGCATTTTAATGTTATTTAAACTGAAATACACATAATATTACGAAATTGGAATTTCAATATAGCAAATGGTAGTTTTTGAAGTATAGTATCTCAAGTGATCTGACACACAAAGTGCACTTTACTCTTAATTATATCTCAATTGCCTTTAAAATCTTTACTAATTGAGTAAACTAAATATACAATGTTAATATTTTTGCATTTAAAATCTTTACTAATGAAGGAAATTAAATATACTATTTTAATATTATTGTCTTTAGAATCTTTACTGATGAAGAAAACTAAATATTCAATCAATTATACATATACAAAGGAGATAACTCTTGCCGTTTTAATACAAAATTTTCGTATATCTGATATTTCCATACTTAGATCGGTCTTGCATACCAAATAAAGAAATTACTTGGTAAATAAGTAATTATATCTCAATTGCCTTTAAAATCTTTACTAATTGAGAAACTAAATATACAATGTTAATATTTTTGCATTTAAAATCTTTACAAATGGAGGAAACTAAATATACACTTTTTATATTCTCCTAAATTTTTAATTAGAAAATATATTAATTATGTTTTAAATCTTTACTAATGAAGGAAATTAAATATATAATTTTAATATTATTGTCTTTAAATTTTTTACTGATGGTGGAAACTAAATATACAATCAATTATACTTATATAAAGGAGATAAATCTTGTCGTTTTTATAGAAAACTTTCGTATATTTGATATTTCCATACTTATATCGGTTTTGCATATATACCAAATAAAGAAATTACTTGGTAAATAAGTAATTATATCTCAATTGCCTTTAAAATCTTTACTAATTGAGAAACTAAATATACAATGTTAATATTTTTGCATTTAAAATCTTTACAAATGGAGGAAACTAAATATACACTTTTTATATTCTCCTAAATTTTTAATTAGAAAATATATTAATTGTGTTTTAAATCTTTACTAATGAAGAAAATTAAATATATGATTTAAATATTATTGTCTTTAAAAATTTTAGTGATGGTGGAAACTAAATATACAATCAATTATACTTATATAAAGGAGATAACTCTTGCCGTTTTTATAGAAAACTTTCGTATATTTGATATTTCCATACTTATATCGGTTTTGCATACCAAATAAAGAAATTACTTGATAAATAATTAATTATATCTCAATTGCCATTAAAATCTTTGCTAATTGAGGAAACTAAATAGACAATGTTAACATTTTTGCATTTAAAATCTTTACAAATGGAGGAAACTAAATATACTCTTTTTATATCCTCCTAATTTTTTATTAGAAAATTTCTTTATTGTATTTTAAATCTTTACTAATGAAGGAAATTAAATATAAAATTTTAATATTATTGTCTTTAAAATCTTTACTGATTAAGAAAATTAAATATACAATTTTAATATTATTGTCTTTAAAATCTTTACTGATGGTGGAAACTAAATATACAATCAATTATACTTATACAAACGAGATAACTCTTGCCGCTTTTATAAAAAACTTTCGTATATATGATATTTCTATACTTATATCGGTCTTGCATACCAAATAAAGAAATCACTAGGTAAATAATTAATTACCTTTTAATACTTTCATACAAATTAATAGTATAAATATACATGTAAACTATGTTAATTGTGTTCTACACTTTTTCTTGTACGCTTTGCTTTTGGTTTATTTGTCTTAGAAGTGTGTAAATTTGCATGAGCATGCTACATATTAATTTTGTTTTCTATCTTATAACTTTAGTTTGTATTCTAATGATATAGACGAAGTTATCCACAGTTAGTGTTGATTGAGTGACATGGATCAATAACGAAAGCATGGATCAATAAGAAGAGAGGGGACTGTGAAGTGCGCCTCTTACCTCACTCTAATTTCTTCTTTTTTTAAATTTTTGCGTTTTTTTAATATTAATAACTTCTACTTTCATTATCTTGATGTGATGCCGATGTGTTTATAGGTGGATCCGAGGCTATAAAAATGAGTCGAAGGTATGAATAATTATACTTATAATAATGGTTTCGACTTATAATCTTAATTCATTCATTATTTTGATTATTTGTTACCTTTTCTTTGGATGTTTAAAATTTTTTCAAGACAAAATTTTGTAAGCTTGATTATCACATAAGATTTTTCTTTTATCTATCTTTTTCAGTTTTAATGTTGATAGGTATTGATTCGGCCTTAGATCTTTTTAATTAATTATTTGGTACTGATCAGGACCTTTGCAAAATCATCAAAGCATGAAAGGAAAAGGTATTAAAATTGGTTCTCCAATCAAGAGGGAAGAATCTGCGATGGGTGGTGGGTTTGAGAAATCTGGGATTTTATCGAATATAGCTGTGGAGTTAGGTGGCAGCGGGGTTGGTGCAACCTCTCCTAACTCTGAAGATGGGCGTAAGAGCAGTGACAGGTGTAGGCGTGTAGCCTTGATTTTTGTTCTATATCTTGTATTTTAAGTGGTGTTTTCTCTATGGTAGCCTAAGTCTGGTTCGAGTCCTTTGATTGTTCAGTGATCTGGTATGTTGCTTTGTCGTTTTTTTTATTAATGAAATTCCGAGTTATAAAAAAATAAAATGAAAACACGGCCATGACATGTTTTAAACAACATTTTAGCTTATCCAGTTATAATTACGATAGTATATTATATCATTATTTCATTTATTTAAAAATATTTATTTATTTAAAAAATGAATCAATATTTAAAATATTTATAATTATTTATTCCATTTAAAAATATTTTTTTGCAAAATATTTTAAAATAAAATAGAAAAATTATTAAAAGGCCGTTGCGAAGCGCGGCTTAGTAAACTAGTACTATTATATAAAGGAAAAGACGAGGGCGGTAAGGTGGCGCTCTCAGATCGCTTCGTTCTATTTTTCTAATTTTCTCAATTTTTTGAATTAATAATAATAAAAATTCGAAAAAATCTCAATAATATTTATTAATATTTATAAAAAAAATTAATTTTTATTTTTTTTAAATATTTATTAATAAATAATAATAATATTTATTAATATTTATTTTTTAATATTTATTAATAATAATAATATTAGTGGTATTTAGGACCAAACTACCAGGATAATATCAATAATTTTTCTTAATATTTATAAAAAAAAAATTAATTTTTAATTTTTTTAAATATTTATTGCTAAAATATAATATACTCTTTTTTGTAATATGTTAATGATGCGGGAACTCTGAACTTTTGAGAAAATAAATTATCAATTAAAATATAATTTTTTTGTAATAGTTCTTCTTTTAAAGTAGTACACCGTGACGATCAAAATTCTGTATGTTAGATATAATTGCTGATGTTTGTTTATCAGTGTTTAAAGTATCAGGATACCATCAGAGTTTAGCTGGAAGACTGGTTAGAGTTTGTTAAACTCTGACAGTCAGAGTTTGCTTAGCAGTCGGTGTCATTCCATGAATATTCTAGAAGCGATATTCTTTGAAGATGGAAAGAAGCAAAGAGATATCGAGATGGCTAAGGAAACAGAACAGAAGACAGAAGCAATTCTAGATTGATATTAATTGTATAGCTGATTTATAGGAATATCAATTAGAAGATTGTATGTAGTTGTGTACTATATAAACACAGATAGGTTAACCCTAAAAGGGATGCGAATACGTGAATTATCATTCTTGTAACCTAGCAGCTCTCTGTGATATTTTACAGCACTGAGAGATACATCACTGAGAGAGGAGTTTTTAATTCCATACAGTTTATTATTCATAAACAGTGTTCTTATTGTTATTCTCATACATATACTTGATTATATATTGTGTATTCGGCCTAACACTGTATAAAATTCATTTTTTTTATAGTATATCTCGTAAATATTTATGTTATTATATGAAAGACTAAATAATTAAAGCTTCCTTATAAGTATGGTCGCTTTGTTTGATCACTCAATCCATAATCGTTGGATCTTTCAAATTAAATTGTTGAGAAACGTAGATATAACAGTAAAATTATCATGTAGAATGATCTAAGGCTTGAATCTACCAACAACATATTAAAATTTACAGGTTTTTTTTGAAAAATAAGAATTTTTTTATTTTTTTCTTGCGAACATAGGTTATTTGATAATATTTTTTGTAAAGTACGATTTTTCAGAAAAGTGGTATAGTAATTGATTAACAAATTTTTAATGTTTCGAATTTAATAATCTACAATGTATATAGGTTAAAAAAGTTTGGCCTCTTCTATAGCTGAGTCTAAAATTTCAAAATACGGTTTTTTTTTAATATGAATATAGTCGTGCTAACAATGAAATTAGGTTTTTATGAGTTCTTATAAAACAAAATCACCATTTGCGTATAATTTATTATTTAATAATAAATAATATTTGATTAGTTATGATCTAAAACTTAATAAAATAGGATAAAAAATATGCACAATTTTATAAATAATTTATCCTCGTATTATTATATTCTTTGTTGATTTGAATTTTTCTTAGATTGATTTTAATTTTTGAACATAGATTTCTAAATTTAAAATAGTTAGAAAAAAGTAATTAAATTGACGTTAAAATAATGATGACATAATAATTATGATTAGAATTTAAATACCCACTTTACTAATTTGGGTTTTATCTTGTGTTTTAAAAATTAGATTTTGACGATTTTACACCCCACGTGAAAATAACTAAATTATCTTTAATTAAAAGATGGTTTAACAATTTTTATCTAACTGGAATTGTCCATGTAAGAGAAAAGAAAGTCACGAAAATTTTACATGGAGAATTCTATTCAATACAGAAAACTTATTTATATTTGGTATATTTGGTTTAAATTATCAAAATACACTTTTTAGAATTTAAATAGAATCTTATTATTAATAAAATACACTTTTTTAATATTTGATCTAACGATTTTCATTTATCTAGTTAAGATCTAATGGTCCTTATTAATTTTGGTTGTCCAAGGACCGTACGACCAAAATTTTGGATAAAATCAATATTATGCTTATTATATACTAGCTTATAGCCTGCCCGGTTACTTAAATTTTATTTATAATTATTATATTTTTTATAATTAAATTTTTATTACTCATGCAACACACGATTGTTTTTTTAATATTTATAATTATATTTATTTATGAAAATTTTAATATTTAAAAGTTATTAGTTTACATGATTGAATTATTGTTAAAAAAGATTTAGCCAAAAAAATTATAGTTAAAAATTTGATATTTATTATATTTTACACGCTCAATTTAATATTTGTTTATATTGAGTTATAAAAATTAGATTTTGCCAATTTTATAGTCCACATGAAATTCACAAAATAATCTTTAATTTAGTTGTGGTTTAATAGTTCTTTTTCAATTAAAAACTATTCTAAAACTAAAAAGAGAATAAAGTGACGAAATTTAATGTTGAGAATTCTATTCGATTTAGGAAATCTACTTATATGTAGTTTAGATTATTAGAATACCCTTTATTAACAAAATATAGTTTTTAATGTTAAATCTAACGGTTTTCACCTATCTATTTAACATTAAACGATTTTTATTGTTTTGGTATTAAATGAGTTTCCTTATTTAATTACAACTATTTTTATGTTTGACTTTTTAGAAAATCCAATCATAATATAATATCTTTTAACTTATATCATTTTTAGATAATAACTTCTTTTTATATGATATAATCTTGATCATGTATTTCTAAAAGTATTGGATCTAACGGTTGAGAATGTTTTGGCGGTATTTAGGACCAAACTACCACGGTAACATCATTAATTTTTCTTAATATTTATAATTTTTTTAATTTATTTTTTTTAAAAAAATATTTATTGCTAAAATATAATATACTCTTTTTTGTAATATGTTAAAGATGTGGGAACTTTTAACTTTTGAGAAAATAAATTATCAATTAAAATATAATTTTTTTGTAATAGTTCTTCTTTTAAAGTAGTACACCGTGATCAAAATTCTGTATAAATTTTATTTTTTTATAGTATATCCTGTAAATATCTATGTTATTATATTAAAGACTAAATAATGAAAGCTTCCTTATAAGTTTGATCGCTTTGTTTGATCACTTAATCAATAATCGTTGAATCTTTCAAATTAAATTGTTGAAAAACGTTAGATATAACAGTAAAATTATCATGCAGAATGATCTAAGGTTTGAATCTACCAACAACATATTAAAATTTATAGGTTTTTTTTTGAAAAATAAGAATTTTTTCATTTTTTCTTGCAGACATATGTTATTTGATAATATTTTTTGTAAAATACGATTTTTCAGAAAAGTACAATCTATACTATATTATTAAATCCGAAACATTGAAAGTTTTGGTTTTCGGTTAACGGTCGGTTTTTGGTTTTCGGTACTTTTTCTAATTAATAAATTAATAATATAATCAAAATTTGGGAAATTTTTATTCTACATTAATATTTCACTATATTTTACTACATAAAAATCAAATAATATTGAAATATAATCAAAAAAATGGAAATATGGGATCTAATTTGATTAAATTTAGGATACACTCCTACACATATACTTCTTTCTTTTTAGGATAACGAAAGCTACTACAAATCAAATCTTTAATGGAATTGTATTATTGTCAAGTTACCAAAATAGTAACTAGATGATTGACTTTTATAATTAAAATATTTTTTTTCTAACAAAATCTACTCCTTTTCCAAAAATATCATTACAATTATCTTTAAATTAAAACATATTACATTTTATATTTGTTATTACTAAAATCTATGTTTTCCAAAAATATGAGTGCAATCCTTACTTATTTATTTTAAAACCTATTTTAATACTCTATTTAATATATAATAAAATAATATAAAAATAGTAACTAACTGATTGTCTTTTATAATTAAAAAAAAATCTAACAAAATCTACTTCTTTTCCAAAAATATCACGACAATTACCTTTAAATTAAAACATAATATCTTTTATATTTGTTATCACTAAAATCTCTATTTTCCAAAAATACGAGGTGCAATCCTTACTTATTTATTTTAAAATCTATTTTACTACTCTATTTAATAAATAATAAAATGATATAAAAATATTAACTAGCTGATTGCCTTTTATAATTAAAACATTTTTTTTCTAACAAAATCTACTTCTTTTCCAAAAATATCACGGGCAATTAACTTTAAATTAAAATATATTACCTTTTATATTTGTTATCACTAAAATCTCTATTTTCCAAAAATATCAAGTGCAACTCTTACTGTTAGGCTCAAGACATGTCTGAATACCACTATTAACAAGCCTACACTATGTGACTATGTCACTGTTAGGCCGAATACACAATATAATCAAGTATGTATGAGAATAACGATAATTAAGAACACTGTTTATGAATCAATAAACTGTATTTATATTAACAGCTTCTCTCTTTATGATGTTAATGAATCACAAAGAGCTTCTAGGTTACAAGAATAATATATCAATAATCGCGTGTCCCTTCTAGGGATAACCTATCTGTGTTTATATAGTACACAGCTACATACAATCCTTATCTAATTGATATTCCTATAAATCAGCTATACAATTCATATCAATTAAGGATTGCTTCAGTCTTCTATTCCGTTTCCTTAGCTGTATCAATATATTCTGCTTCTTTCCATCTTCAGAATATATTGCTTCTAGAATCTTCAATTCAGCACCGACAGCTAATTCAACTATCACCTTGTCAGACTTTAAATAAACTCTGATCGGCTTCCTTTAAACTCTTCACCCTGTCAGAGTTTAATTAAACTCTGACTGGCTTCTGATAAACTCGGATCAGTACCTGTTGCTTAAACACTGATAAACAAACGTCAGCAATTATATCTAACAATCTCCCCCAACTTGTTCATAATAAAATGTACAAGTTAAACATATAATTGATGATGTCAAAAACATTTAACAAATGCAGTATTTAACATATAACAGAGTTTAATTTAAAACAGAGTTTAAATTTGACTTAGAATAGAAAACATAAAAACTTACAGTCAGACTTTACTTGATTTCTTGAATATCAGGCACTGTCCTGATATAGTCTGATAGCAATTTCTTTTCAGCTCTTTCTAGTTCAGCAATCATAATCTTTTTCAGCTCCTTCATTTCTGGTTCATCTTCACCAATTTGATAAATGGCAGCTCTCAAAGAATATATGCTGTTTTTGTTCATTTCATTGCCAAGTCTGATATAAAAAGGTTTATCAGACTCTAGATTGAACTCAAGAACCTTTTTATTTAGTGTAGTTCTGAACCTAGCACTATTCCTTTTCATTTCTACCAACTTTCCATGTGCATCTCTGTATTTCGGAATGTATGCACTTGATACTCCAGCTCCACTCAAAACTTTGGATTTCATCATCCTTTCCTTCAAAACTCGAGCAGCATCATAAGTACTTCTATTCTTTACTTCAAGTAGATATAGAACATACTCTAGCTCTTCCCAAAGTTTTAACTGGATATCAAATTCACCAAATCTATACACTCTGCCATCAGCCATAAAATATAACAAGAATTCCTTTTTGATTCCTTTGTGAAAAATCATCTGTACAGATTCTAGTTTGTCAAGGCCTTCTTGAGTAATTCCAACTCCAAATTCTGCCAATGAAAACTTGTCTTGAGATCTGTTATTAGTTCTTCTCTCTCTGTGTGAACCCAGTCCAGATTTATCAAAGGCTTCTTTTCCCAATACTGTTCTGGTTTCTGAAAAATTCACAGCTTCAAGCTTTAAGTCTTCAAGAACTTTTGGTTTGCTGAATCCTGGAAGTTGTGTAGATTTCTGTACAACTTGAGCAGCGTCAGAGGTTGATTTGGCTAATCTTGTTTCAACTTGAGCAATGTCAGAGGTTGAATTATCTTTCTTCTCTAGGTAAGGCTCTTCAATCATTATACCTTTACCCTTATCAGAGTTTCCAATCACAGGTCTCCTTGTATATTGTATACTCTGTTGTGTATTCTCTTTGATAGAAATACCAACTTCTTTCTTTCTAGGAGCCTTGATTTCCTTTTTCTTGTAGATTCCAGCTTCAAGATTTTTCTTGTGTTCCTCAGCAAGCATCTGTTCTTCAGCCTGGATATCTTCAATAGTAACT
This sequence comes from Heracleum sosnowskyi, assembly GCA_030848705.1. Lineage (NCBI taxonomy): Eukaryota > Viridiplantae > Streptophyta > Magnoliopsida > Apiales > Apiaceae > Heracleum > Heracleum sosnowskyi. The sequence goes on from CM061241.1 coordinate 95,458,063, forward strand.
TCCTTTCCATGCTCTTTAATAAAGATCCTAGCAGCAATCTCTTCATCAGTAGATGGGTTAGCTGAAACAACTAAACTTTTGTTGAGTTTTGAAGTAGATTGACCACCAGAGTTTATTACACGTCTTTGCCTTTGAGCAGAAATCCTTCTTTCATTTCCTCTGCTTCCCCCATCAGTAGAATCATCCTTCCGTCTCAGAGTTTGAGTATCTTTGCATTTGTCTTTAGGTATACTCTCCCCCTTTTTGACATCATCAGAAAGTAGTACTGATGTCAGCAATTCAAGCGCAGTAGAAATGGAAGTCAGTTGAGCAGACATAGCATTCTGGTTGTCCTCAACTGTCCCAAGCCTCTTCTTGATTTCTTCAGAATCCCTGGCTTGCTGCTTGAACATGGCATAGTAAGAAGTTCTGTCAGCCTTTAAAGTAAGATCCCTCAGACTTACTTCATTCCTCAGTTTTGTAAGCATTTGTTGATTCTCATCAAATCTATTATTGAGAGATTTGACTTGAATAACAGTTGCCTGTAAGCTCGTAAGGACATCAGGATTTGTAATCTTCTTAACAGAATCAGATAGAAAATCTGCAGCCCGTTGTGCTGGAAAGACACAATCTGCATTAGTCCATGTATTGTAGTACATATTCTGAAAATGCTCAGAAGCAGCCCTTTGAACTTCCCTCTCTTCAGTAGAATTTGCTTGAAGATCAGAAACTTCCACTTGAATATCAGAGTTTGAATGAGCAGGACTAGCTTCAGCATTGTCATCCTCTCTGTGAATATCTTCAAGCACATTTTCAGCAGTGATTTCATCAATTAACTGTGCAGTTGCATCAGGTACTTGATCTGCTACAGTTTGAGGAACATCAGAGTTTGCTGGAGCAGTAACCTCTGCTTCTCTCTGAACAATCTCAACAACTGATTGTTGCAAAGTTTCAAGGAAAACAATATCCTCATGATCATTATCTGTTGCATCAGCATGTACAGCAACAGCTTCTGGAACTGGATCAACTCTGATCTGATCAACTTCCTCACCTTTCTCAAAATCAAGAGAAATGATTTCTGTGTGAGAAGCAATAGGTTCTACTAATTCAGTAGTAGCTTGATCAGCTTCCAGTACAGTATCTTCATGATCGACAATCCTGCTGTCAGAGTATGCAGCAGCTTCCTCAACTACATCATCAGCTTTTGATGTAGGAGCTTCTGTTTCAAAATCCATCAGAATAGTTTCAGGATTTGCAGCATCCTCAGCAGTTAGAATATCCTCCTCAACAACAATTGCAGGAGTACTTGGAGGAACAGTTGTAATCACAATCTCCTCAGTCTCTGATGTAGGAGCTTCAGTGTCCTCAGGTTCTTTGTCCATATTTGTAATGATATCACCAAAAAGTTGATCAGCAACTAGTCTTCTCTTTCTCTGATGAAGAGTTTCTTCATCAGCTTCAGTTTCTGAGTCTGCAATAGAATCAGCAGCAACAGACTTTGCCCTTTGGGCTCGCCTTTTCTTCATTCTTTTTCTCTGAGGCACAGCATCAACATTTGATACCTCAGCTTCAGTTTGTTGCAAACCAGACTTAACTGCTCGAACTTTAGATCTCTTTGACCTCTGTGGTTGAGACACAGAAGGTCCAGCTTCAGCAGTTGAGACTTGTTGTTGTTGTAAGTTGTCAAGAAATTGTTGCACTGATGCAGGCAACATTAAAGGACCAACTTCTCCTTTCTTGTTGTCCTTGTTGATAAGGTCAGAGAATATACGTTTGTGCAGTTTAAACGAAAGTATAACATCATCCTCTACTATCTCAACATTTGGGCAGCAAAAATTGAATATCAATTGACAAAACCTAGAGAAATAAACAACATTTCTATTCTCTAGCATTTTCTCACCAATATTAGTTAAAACTAATCTAGCAACATCAAATTGACTGCCATAGAGAAGAGAATACCCGATCTGTAGACTATCCGTGGGAATCGCATCCCAATTGGTGCACTTCTTTCCAAAAGCCCGAGTAATGCAATCGAAAAAGAAGCTCCACTCCTTGCGCAAAAATGGCCTTTTGAGTTGACCTATCTTTGTCAAAGGTCCAGTGTAGCCTATCTCGCTCATCATTCTGACTAGCTCAGAGTCTCCAACAGAGATTGTGAATGCATTGAAATCTTCAAGACCCAAAGCATCACGAACAGTAGTAGGAGTAACAACAAATTCATCTCCTTGAAACTCAAAAATTATAGATGGCGATCCAGACTCTCCTCCATTATCATAAGTACCTGTCTGCCAAAAAGTTCGAATTTGAGTCGCAGACAGCTTCGATGGTGCGGTTAGAGCAGTACCGATATCAGAGTGTAACAAGAACCTCTGAATCAAATGAAACGCCTCCGGTGCGTTCTCATTTGCTACAGGAGCAGAATAATTGTTGGGAACAAATTCTAATTCAGAAGCAATAAACGCTGTAGTTGCCATTAGTAAGATTTGAAAACAAGAAGAACTGGGCTTTGTAAGTGTTTGAGTGTTTGTGTGTGAGTAAAAGCTTATGAAAAGATGAGGTGCGTAAAAGATTGAATCGTGTGTATGTAGTGTATTAAATAATAACTGTTAAAATTAAAAGTATGTTAGTGGGACAGATGTCAAACGTGCATACGCTGACAGCTGTATCTAACAACTTCCAATACACGTGCAGACGTGGAGACACCTGGCATCACATATAACACTCAAAATATCCGCTTAAAAGAAAAAAATTAATAATAATAAAATTATCAATTTTAATAATAAAGTACAAAGGAGCTCAACAGTCAGAATAATAATGACTGTCTTGAAACTCCGCACCTTATTATCCCAAGCGCTTCGACTCAAGTAAAAACCTTTCAGTTTCCTTGTTGAATGCTTTAAAAACCGAAGCATTTTAACAACAGGCTTCATATCTTAAAATTACCATACACCAAATGGCAGGAACCTTTGAATTCATGGATGTAGAATCATTCTTGAACATGAACTGGCATCAACAAGCAAACTATATCATCGATGAGTTTCTTGTTCTGTCTTTTCTGAATGATGAAGGTCTTATAGCAGATGATGAAATAGCGGAAGGACCGATCTCTAATCCTTATGTGCACATCATCCGTCCCGGTCCATATGATGTGCCCATCCTGGCAGACGATCATACTATGGAGATTTGTATGATGCTCTTCCAGCAGAGCTTCCTGATGGGTACTGAGGAGACAATCTTCTTGGAATCCTGCAAGCTGCAAAGCAGAAAGAGAATCCAAGAAGATGATGATGATGATTCATCTTCAGGATGTTGTCAAGCAATCCCAGATGGTATAATGATCAGTTGAACAACTGGGTAGCGATCATCAGAAGTAATAGAGCACAATAGCTTCTGGCTCTAGCTCTTCTGCTTCAGTTGTAGCATTCAAATACTTGTCCTGGTTAAATAGATCTTCTCTTTTGTAACCATAGTGAGTAGTATGTACCAGAAAGTTTAGCTAAACATGAGTATGAAATTGTCTGAATGTAAATTTGAATCAATTAATGAAAAAAATTTGTTTCTTTACATATCAGTATTATCAATATTGCATAGTAATTGTAAAGTGAAAGAAATGATATCACTTTAAACAATAAACTAACATACTCAGCAGCATTACGAATCACTATCAGGACGTATCAAACACACTCTTTCTTTTCTCCGTTCAATCATACTTTTTCCGAAAAACAAATGGCTAATCTCAAAACTATAAAATGTCTGAAACAAAGAAATTATTTTAACCATCAGAGATTAAAACAAAGTAACCTCGGCGTATTTCACACAATACATCAGTGTTTACCATTTGTCCTTCTTTGTCAATAAACTCTTTTCTCAATCTGTACAGTTGTGAAAATATGTGTGTGTAGTAGCAGAGTTTACCGAAATCAGTATTTAGATCATCTCAAAGTGCATAAAATCCACAAACTAAAGTAGTAAAAACTGGTTGCCTAAACTCTCATGTATAACATAGACACTGATTTTTCTATCTAAACTCTGTATTACTGATATCCTTTCATTTGGATATGTCTTTTATTTTTCACCCCCTTTATTATATATATTTTTTTATTTTTTTATTTTTTATTTTTTAATTATTTTTTTTTTTTCCAGTAATCAGTGGTTGGCACTAGTCACCAAAAATCAAAGATTTTAGCCCTTATTTCATACAATAAGTTCCTGGATCTTCCTAGGCACAACATGATCTCAAAGGAATTTGTGCTCTGTTTGGCATCTTTTGATTGGAGGGTGAATTATTTGCAATGAATAATCAGAGTTTAGACTTTTCATCAGTAATTATAATTAACTTATGAGAGAAAATGCAAACAGCTAATACAGACTCAGTGTATAGGATCAATAAACTAAGAGATGCTATAAATATAGAGACAGTATCATGCTGTGTTAGCTTACTGCACATATTTGAGATCAGAATCTATCAACTCTTAAGGATTCACAATTACTTACTGAGAATTATGCTTCATACAAATTTCTTCATTGGTCCATATGTTCCAGACAAAATTACAATCAGAGTATAGCATTTAAACTGTAACATTCAGAGTATGACCAACTTTTTATGACCCACAGAGTTTAGCATCAGAGTTTAACCGACAGAGTTTATGACACTGGTACTCATAACAGTTAATATATGCAAGGAATCATGAGCATTAAACAATCAAACATGGATAGATTTTGAGTCTAACCCGTATCTCTAGTCAGAACCAGAGATCATTCCAAGTTCATTTACCAATCTTGTAAACGTAGCTTCACTCAAAGGTTTGGTGAAGATATCTGCAAGTTGTTGGTCTGTAGACACAAAATGAAGCTCAATGTTCCCTTCTTCCACATGTTCTCTGATAAAATGATACCTTATGCTGATGTGCTTGGTCATGGAGTGCTGTACTGGATTACCTGTCATAGCAATAGCACTTTGGTTATCACAGAAAATAGGTATTTTAGAGTACCTTAACCCATAATCCAGCAGTTGATTCTTCATCCATAAAATCTGTGCACAACAGCTACCAGCTGCTATATACTCTGCTTCAGCAGTGGATGTGGAAATTGACTTCTGTTTCTTGCTGTACCAAGAAACTAATCTGTCACCTAAAAATTGACAGCTTCCACTTGTACTTTTTCTGTCTATCTTACAGCCTGCAAAATCTGCATCAGAGTAACCAATTAACTTAAACTCTGATTCTCTAGGATACCACAAACCCAAGGTTATGGTTCCTTTGAGATATTTGAAAATCCTTTTTACAGCTGTTAGATGAGGCTCTCTGGGATCTGCTTGAAATCTTGCACAAAGACATGTTGCATACATGATATCAGGTCTACTTGCAGTAAGATACAGTAAAGATCCTATCATTCCTCTGTAGTTTTTCATATCTACTGAGGCTCCTGTGTCTTTGTCTAGCTTTGTTGCTGTAGCCATGGGAGTTGTAGCAGATGAACTATCAAGCATACCAAATTTCTTGAGAAGATTTCTGGTATATTTTGCTTGATTGATAAAAATACCATCATCTGTTTGCTTTACTTGTAAGCCTAGAAAGTAACTAAGCTCTCCCATCATGCTCATTTGATACCTGGATTGCATAAGCTTTGCAAACTTCTTACAAAGTTTGTCATTAGTAGATCCAAAAATAATATCATCTACATAAATTTGAACTAAAAGCAAATCATCACCAGAATTGAAATAAAACAAGGTTTTATCAATTGTACCTCTTGTGAACCCACTTTCTAAAAGAAATTGAGCAAGAGTTTCATACCATGCTCTTGGTGCTTGCTTTAGTCCATATAATGCCTTGTCAAGCCTGTAGACATAATCTGGATGCTTGGAATCTACAAATCCTGGTGGTTGTTCAACAAACACTTCTTCTTCAAGCTTCCCATTGAGAAAAGCACTTTTTACATCCATCTGAAAGACTTTAAACTTCTTGTGTGCAGCATAGGCCAGAAAAATTCTTATGGCCTCCAATCTTGCAACTGGAGCAAAGGTTTCATCATAGTCAATTCCTTCCTGTTGTGAATAACCTTTTGCCACAAGTCTAGCCTTGTTTCTTGTAATCACACCTTCACTGTCAGTCTTGTTTCTGAAAACCCACTTTGTACCTACAATTGATCTATTCTTTGGTCTAGGTACAAGTGTCCAGACTTCATTTCTTTCAAATTCATTTAACTCTTCTTGCATTGCTGTTATCCAATTAGCATCTTGAAGAGCTTCCTCCACTTTCTTTGGTTCTGTTTGAGACAAGAAAGCATGATACAGACACTAATTATTTGTTGCACTTCTAGTTCTCACACTAGCATCAGGATCTCCAATTATGAGATCAGGTGTGTGTGCCTGTGTCCACTTTCTGGCTGTTGGTAAGTGGTTTCTTGCATCATTATTGAATCCTCCCCCTTGATCCATGTTCTCCTGATTCATATGTTGACTTTCTGCAGTATCTGAGGCTCCCCCTGAGTTGGATGGCTCAGTGTTTGAACTGTCAGAGTTTGAATCAGTTTCCTCAACTGACTCACTTGCTGTGTCTTGTTGAGCTTCTTCACGCTCCCCCTCAACTGGTTCTCTATTTTGTTCAATTTGAGAATTTTCAGTTTCTTCAGTATTTACCAGTAGAGGTTCAGAGTATGCTCCGTCAGAGTTTGTCAAACCTGCTTCATCAGAGTTTATATCATCAGAGAATAGATCTTCATTTTCAAAACGTAGTTGATCATATCCATCCTTGTCTTCAAGTCCAATTATTTTCTTGTCATCAAACGACACATGTATGGATTCCATGATCACCTTCGTTCTCAGATTGTAAACTCTGAATGCTTTTGTTGACAATGGATAGCCAACAAAGATTCCTTCATCAGCTTGTAACTCGAACTTGGTCAACTGTTCAGGATGAGTCTTCAACACAAAGCATTTGCATCCAAATATGTGAAAATATTTCAAATTTGGCTTCTTGTTTTTCACCATCTCATATGGTGTTTTTCCATGCTTGTTGATCAGAGTTGCATTTTGAGTAAAACAAGCAGTTTGAACAGCTTCTGCCCAGAAATAAGTTGGCAATTTTGCTTCATCAAGCATAGTTCTGGCAGCTTCAATTAAAGTTCTGTTCTTTCTTTCAACTACACCATTTTGCTGTGGAGTTCCAGGTGCAGAAAATTCTTGTTTGACTCCTCTTTCCTTGCAGAAAGCTTCCATGATTGAGTTTCTGAATTCAGTTCCATTATCACTCCTTATAATTTTGACTTTGTGCTGTGATCCTTTGTCCAGTAGATTTACATGATCCATCAACGTTTGAGCAGTTTCATCCTTCTTTGACAAGAAATACACCCATGTATATCTAGTATATTCATCAACAATTACTAGAGCATATTTCTTTCTGCCCATGGACATCACATTCACTGGTCCAAAGAGATCAACATGTAGAAGATGATAAGGTTCCACTACTGAAGATTCAGATTTGCTCTTGAAAGATGACTTCCTTTGCTTGGCCTTTTGACAAGAATCACATAGACCATCTAGATTGAGTATTGATTTTGGAAGTCCTCTTACAAGATCCTTTCTAATAAGCTCATTGATGTTGTTCAAATTGAGATGAGAGAGCTTCTTGTGCCAATTCCAACTCTCTTCATTTGACATTTTTGCAGTCAGACACACTGTTTTTCCATCAGAGTTTGTTACCAAACTTGCTTCATAAATATTGTTGCGCCTGTGTCCAACTAGAACAACTTTTCCAGTAGATTTACTGATAACTTCACAGTATTCACTATGAAAATCTACATGGTTTCCTCTGTCACAGATTTGACTCACAGATAACAGATTATGCTTGAGTCCTGAGACTAGAGCTACATTTGTGATGATGACACTTCCAAGATTAATATTGCCATATCCCAGAGTGTGTCCTATGTTGCCATCTCCATAGGAAACTTTTGGGCCAGCCTTCTCCTCAAAGTCTGATAGCAGGGCTTTATTTCCAGTCATATGTCCTGAGCATCCGCTGTCCAAGATAAGGGTGCTCTCTTTTATGCCCTGCAATCACAAACCAACACTAAGTGTTAGTTTTAAGGATCCAGACTTGCTTGGATCCTTTGTCTTTCTTAACAGTGTTAGCTTTTGCAGCGGAATCAGCATTATCAGAGTTTAAACTAACATTGTCAGATTTTACACTAGCAGAGTTTGCTCTAACCCATTTCAAGTTGGGTTTTAGCTCATAATAGTTATGATAAATTGCATGATAACTCTTACATGTGTAAATAGAATGCCAAGTGCTCCCACAATGTTTGCATAAAGTCTGTGGTCTTACTCTAACATAATCATTCTTTACTTCTGAAGTAGAAGGTAAAGAATTAATATGTTTGTTCTTAGTGCAAAATCTAGCAAGATGATTAGAACTACCACAATTATAACATGTTTTTCTTGAGGCACTAGCATTAGGCATATGATTATTTCTATTATTTATGCCTACTTTTCCATTCCTATTTCTCTTGGACCCTTTAGGTTTCATGGCAGACTTAACCTCTTTGAGCTTATGTTTAAACTGTTTTCCTGTCATTAAACCAACATTAACCTGCTTCTCACAGATTCTAATTGGTTCTTTAACAGCTTCTAGCTCAACAAGCTTCTCTGTTTTAGATTCAATATCCACTTGTTCAACACAAGCTTCAACTGGCTCCATAACAGCTTCTTTCACAACTACAGATTTTAGCTTGGTGGATTCTGGAACAAATATCACAGGTTTAAGTTGTGGTTTAACCTTAACTTTGTCTTTAAACCTAAGTTCATCGTTTTCACAATAGCCTAAACCTACAGAATCTGTTTGAAACACTTGATGAGTGTCTCTTCCAGAGTTTGTCCAAGTCTTAATTATTTTTCTTTCTTTTTCAAGTTCAGATTCTAGCTGCTTATTTAACTTAAGCACTTCCTGTTCAATATAAACAACATCATCTCTTTCTTTTTGAATCTGCTTCATATTCTCAAGTTCTCTTTCAAGAAACTTGTTTCTTTCTTTAAGACTAAGATTCTCAGATTTAATCCTCTCATTCTCTAAAGTCTGATCCCTATAACTAACATGTATGTTCTTAAGATAAATTCTTAATTCAGAAATATTATCAGTATCATAAGCATAAGTAGTTAGAGGTACCTTATTTTCTGATGACTCAACTTCATCTTTGACAGTTGCCATGAGTGCATAATTCACTCCATCATCAGAATCTGAAGTATCTGCCCAGTCTTTGCCTTTAGAGATGAGTGCTTTTTCAGTTCTTCCTTTCTTGCACTCTGGAGCATAGTGACCCATCTCTTTGCACTTGTAGCACTGGATCTCAGATTTGTCCTTCTTTCCAGACTTGGTATCCCTTCTATCAGACTTTCTGAAATTCTTCTTCTCAGAATTTGAATCTCTCCTTGAGAATCTTTTACCCTTCTTGAAGTTCTTGAATCCCATCTTCTTAAATGTCTTAACCATCAAGGCAGCCATTTGCATCATCTCCTCTTCATCATCCTCAGAGTCAGAAGCTTCATTAGAGTTTGAATCATCATCAGAGTTTGATGACTCACTCTCAGATTTTATGACTAAAGCCTTTCCCTTGGCTTTCTTCCTTGATGATTCCTTCTTAATGGGCTTCTCCTCGACTTTGAGAGCAACAGATTTTGTCTTCTTGCTGGACCTCCTGTTTCTTTGTTCTATCTCAAGTTCATGAGTCTTTAACAATCCATAGATCTCATCAAGATCTGTATCAGCAAGATCATAATTATCTCTGATTGTTGTTGCCTTTAAATCCCACTTTTCAGGTAGAGATAACAGAAACTTGAGATTAGACTCTTCAAGTTCATATTCCTTATCTACCAGAGACAGATCGTTCAACAGTTTGCAAAATCTGTCATAAGTCTCAGTCAAGGTTTCATTAGTTCTTGAATCAAAGTGCTCATACTCCTGTGTGAGTATTGTTTTTCTGTTCTTCTTAATAGCACCTGTTCCCTGGCATCTGACTTCTAAAGCATCCCATATCTCTTTGGCAGTTTTGCAGCCAATTACCCTGTTAGACATAACATTATCTAAAGCACTGTGGAGAAGATGTCTAACCTTTGCATCCTTTGCAATTGATGAGATATCCTCAGGAGTCATATCTTTCTTTTCCTTTGGAACAGTCTTTTGTTCTTGACCATCAACAACAGGGGACAATTTAGTTGGCATATGAGGACCATCATTAATTCTGTCAAGGTATTCTGGATCTGTAGCCTCCAGAAACATGGTCATCTTAACCTTCCAAATCGGATACTCTACTGGCCTGAGAATTGGAACCCTGATTGTTTCATATCGACTCACAGAATTGGGCTTAACCTGTTCAGCCTTAGGAGCAGTTTGATTTTCTTCAGACATGATTAATACTGTGTTTGAATCGTAAAACTGTATATATTAAACAGCCTTGTCTCTGATACCAATTGTTAGGCCGAATACACAATATAATCAAGTATGTATGAGAATAACGATAATTAAGAACACTGTTTATGAATCAATAAACTGTATTTATATTAACAGCTTCTCTCTTTATGATGTTAATGAATCACAAAGAGCTTCTAGGTTACAAGAATAATATATCAATAATCGCGTGTCCCTTCTAGGGTGTTAGGCCGAATACACAATATAATCAAGTATGTATGAAAATAACGACAATTAAGAACACTGTTTATGAATCAATAAACTGTATTTATATTAACAGCTTCTCTCTTTATGATGTTAATGAATCACAAAGAGCTTCTAGGTTACAAGAATAATATATCAATAATCGCGTCCCTTCTAGGGATAACCTATCTGTGTTTATATAGTACACAGCTACATACAATCCTTATCTAATTGATATTCCTACAAGTTAGCTATACAGAACTTATCAATTAAGGATTGCTTCTTATCTTCCATTCTGTTTCCTTAGCTGTATCAATATATTCTGCTTCTTTCCATCTTCAGAATATATTGCTTCTAGAATCTTTAATTCAGCACCGACAGCTAACTCAACTATCACCTTGTCAGACTTTACATAAACTCTGACCGGCTTCCTTTAAACTCTTCACCCTGTCAGAGTTTAATTAAACTCTGACCGGCTTCTGATAAACTCTTGTCAGTACCTGTTGCTTAAACACTGATAAACAAACATTAGCAATTATATCTAACAATCTCCCCCAACTTGTTCATAATAAAATGTACAAGTTAAACATATAATTGATGATGTCAAAACCATTTAACAAATGCAGTGTTTAACATATAACTGAGTTTAATTTAAAACAGAGTTTAAATTTGACTTAGAATAGAAAATATTAAAAACTTACAGTCAGACTTTACTTGACTTCTTCAATATCAGGTACAGTCCTGAGATAATCAATCAGCAGTCTTCTCTCAGCATTCTCAAGTTCAGCTATCATAATTTCTTTCAGCTCCTTATACTCTGGATCTCCTTCACCAGTTTGATATATGGCAGCCCTCAGAGAATAGATACTGTTCTTCTTCATATCATTCCCTAGCCGAATGTACTGAGCTTTATTTGACTCTAAATTGAATTCTAAGACTTTTAATCCCAGTGCAGTTTTAAATCTAGCACTGTTTCTCTTCATCTCCACCAATTTTCCAGTATGATCTCTATACTTTGGAATATAAGCATTTGAGACTTCTCCTCCTCCAAGCATCACTTTTGATCTCAGCATCTTTTCTTTTAAGATTTGAGCAACATTATGGGTATGTCTGTTCTTAACTTTTAACAGATAAAGTACATATTCAAGTTCTTCCCATGATTTGAGATTTACATCAGATTCTCCAATTCTATAAACTCTTCCATCACTCATGAAGTATAACAGAAACTGCTTCTTCAAGATCTTGTGAAAAATCAACTGAACAGATTCTAACTTATCAAGATTTTCTTGTGTATTCACAATACCAGATCCTGTCAGTGAAATATTGTCTTGAGATCTGTTATTTATTCTCTTCTCCCTATGTGAACCTAAACCAGACTTATCATAAGATTCTTTTCCAAGTACAGTCCTGGTTTGAGAAAAATCCACAGGTTGAAGTGTCAGAGTTTCAGAGAATACAGGTCTTAAGAACCCTTTGAGTTGAGGAGCTAGCCGAGTTTGCACAGCTTGAGCCTTGTCAGAGGCTGGCTTAACTTCAATAGTATCATCAACTTGAGCAGCGTCAGAGGTTGATTTTGGTAATCTTGTTTCAACTTGAGCAATGTCAGAGGTTGAATAAATCTTCTTAGGTAACTGCTCTTCTTCTACCAGTTTACCTTTTCCTTTATCAGCATTTTTAATCACAGGCCTCCTTGAGTACTGTAAACTCTGATCAGAGTTTACATTCTCTTTGATAACAATTCCTTTTTCTTTCTTTCTAGGAGCCTTGATTTCCTTCTTCTTGTAAGTACCATCCTTCAATTTCTTCTGATGCTCTTCAGCAAGACTCAGCATTTCAGCTTCCATGTCTTCAACTGTAGCTTCATTACCATGTTCTTCTAGAAACATCTTGGTAGCAATTTCTTCATCAGTTACTGAATTGGCTGAAATAATTAAACTCTTAAGTCTTGAACCACTGGCAGAGTTTGAAATTTCTTTACCAGAGTTTATCAACCTATTAGAATTTAATTTTGATGTTCTTTTCCCTTGAACAGAAAGTAAATGCCTCTCAGATTCCTTGCTTCCACCATCAGCAGAATCATCATCCCTCCGTCTCAGAGTTTGAGTATCTTTGCATTTGTCATTATGTACACTCTCCCCCTTTTTGACATCATCAGAAAGTAGTACTGATGTCAGCAATTCAAGCGCAGTAGAAATAGAAGTCAGTTGAGCAGACATAGCATTCTGGTTGTCCTCAACTGTCCCAAGCCTCTTCTTGATTTCTTCAGAATCCCTGGCTTGCTGCTTGAACATGGTATAATAATAAGTTCTGTCAGCCTTTAAAGTAAGATCCCTCAAGCTTACTTCATTCCTCAGACTTGTAAGCATTTGTTGATTCTCATCAAATCTATTATTGAGAGATTTGACTTGAATAACAGTTGCCTGTAAGCTCGTAAGGACATCAGGATTTGTAATCTTCTTGACAGAATCAGATAAAAATTCTGCAGCCCGTTGTGCTGGAAAGATACAATCTGCATTAGTCCATGCATTGTAGTACATATTCTGAAAATGCTCAGAAGCAGCCCTTTGAACTTCCCTTTCTTCAGTAGAATTTGCTTGAATATTAGAAACTTCCACTTGAATATCAGAGTTTGAATGAACAGGACTAGCTTCAGCATTGTCATCCTCTCTGTGAATATCCTCAAGCACATTTTCAGCAGTGATTTCATCAATTAACTGTGCAGTCGCATCAGGTACTTGATCTGCTACAGTTTGAGGAACATCAGAGTTTGCTGGAGCAGTAACCTCTGCTTCTCTCTGAACAATCTCAACAACTGATTGTTGCAAAGTTTCAAGTAAGACAATATCCTCATGATCATTATCTGTTGCATCTACATGTACAGCAACAGCTTCTGGAACTGGATCAACTCTAATCTGATCAACTTCATCACCTTTCTCAAAATCAATAGAAATGATTTCTGTGTGAGAAGCAATAGGTTCTACTAACTCAGTAGATGCTTGATCAGCTTCCGGTACAGTATCTTCATGATCAATAATCCTGCTGTCAGAGTATGCAGCAGCTTCCTCCACTACATCATCAGCTTTTGATGTAGGAGCTTCTGTGTCCTCAGGTTCTTTGTCCAGATTGGCAATGATATCACCAAAAAGTTGATCAGCAACTAGCCGTCTCTTTCTCTGATGAAGAGTTTCTTCATCAGCTTCAGTTTCTGAGTCTGCACTAGAAGCAGCAGCAACAGACTTTGCCCTGTGGGCTCGCCTTTTCTTCATTCTTTGTCTCTGAGGCACAGCATCAACATTTGATACCTCAGCTTCAGCGGGTTGCAAACCAGATTTTATTGCTCGAACTTTAGATCTCTTTGACCTCTGTGGTTGAGACTCAGAAGGTCCAGCTTCAGCAGTAGAGACTTGTTGTTGCTGTAAAGTGTCAAGAAATTGTTGCACTGATGCAGGCAACAGTAAAGGACCAACTTCTCCTTTCTTGTTGTCCTTGTTGATAAGGTCAGAGAATATACGTTTGTGCAGTTTAAACGAAAGTATAACATCATCCTCTACTATCTCAACATTTGGACAGCAAAAATTGAATATCAATTGACAAAACCTAGAGAAATAAACAACATTTCTATTCTCTAGCATTTTCTCACCAATATTAGTTAAAACTAATCTAGCAACATCAAATTGACTGCCATAGAGAAGAGAATACCCGATCTGTAGACTATCCGTGGGAATCGCATCCCAATTGGTGCACTTCTTTCCAAAAGCCCGAGTAATGCAATCGAAAAAGAAGCTCCATTCCTTGCGCAAAAATGGCCTTTTGAGTTGACCTATCTTTGACAAAGGTCCAGAGTAGCCGATTTCTCTCATCATCCTAACCAACTCAGAATCACCAACAGATATCGTGAAAGCATTAAAATCTTCAAGACCCAAAGCATCACGAACAGTAGTAGGAGTAACAACAAATTGATCTTCTTGAAACTCAAAAATGATAGATGGAGATCCAGACTCTCCTCCATTATCATAAGTACCTGTCTGCCAAAAAGTTCGAATTTGTGTCGCAGACAGCTTCGATGGTGCTGTTAAAGCAGTACCAATATCAGAGTCTAACAGGAACCTCTGAATCAAATGAAACGCCTCCGGTGCGTTCTCATTTGCTACAGGAGCAGAATAATTGTTGGGAACAAATTCTAAGTCAGAAGCAATAAACGCTGTAGTTGCCATTAGTAAGATTTGAAAACAAGAAATACTGGGCTCAGAAAGTGTTTGAGTGTTTGTGTGTGAGTAAAATCTAATGAAAAGATGAAGTGCGTAAAAGATTGAATCGTGTGTATGTAGTGTTTTAAATAAGAACTGAAAATATTAAAAGTATGTTAGTGGGACAGATGTCAGACGTGAATACGCTGACAGCTGTATCTAACAACTTCCAATACACACGTGCAAACGTGGAGACACCTGTCATCACATAACACTCAAAAATTTTCGCTTAAGAGAAAAAAAATCAATAATAATAAAATTATCAATTTTAATAATAAAGTACAAAGGAGCTCAACAGTCAGAAAAATAATGACTGTCTCGAAACTCCGCATCTTATTATCCCAAGCGCTTCGATTCTAGGAAAAAACCTTTCAGTTACCCTGTTGAGTGCTTTAAAAACCGAAGCATTTTATCAACAGGCTTCATATCTTAAAATTACCATACACCAAATGGCAGGAACCTTTGAGTTCATGGATGTCGAATCATTCGTTAACATGAACTGGCAGCAACAAGCAAACTATATCATCGATGAGTTTCTTGTTCTGTCTTTCCTGAATGATGAAGGTCTTATAGCAGATGATGAAATAGCGGAAGGACCAATCTCTAATCCTTATGTGCACATCATCCGTCCCGGTCCATATGATGTGCCCATCCTGGCAGACGATGATACTATGGAGATTTGTATGATGCTCTTCCAGCAGAGCTTCCTGATGGGTACGGAGGAGTCAATCTTCTTGGAGTCCTGCAAGCTGCAAAGCAGAAAGAGAATCCAGGAAGATGATGATGATGATGATTCATCCTCAGGATGTTGTCAAGCAATCCCAGATGGTATAATGATCAGATGAACAACTGGGTAGCTCTCATCAGAAGTAGTAGAGCACAATAACTTCTGGCTCTAGCTCTTCTGCTTCAGATGTAGCATTCAGATACTTGTCCTGGTTAAATAGATCTTCTCTTTGTAACCATAGTGATTAGTATGTACCAGAAAGATTAGCTAAACATGAGCATGAAATTTTCTGAATGTAAATTTGAATCAATTAATGAAAACAAATTTGTTTCTTTACATATCAGTATTATCAATATTGCATAGTAATTGTAAAGTAAAAAAAAACGATATCACTCTAAACAATGAACTAACATACTCAGCCGCACTACGAATCACTATCAGGACTTATCAAACGCACTCTTTCTTTTCTCCGTTCAATCATACTTTTTCTGAAAAACAAATGACTAATCTCAAGAGTATAAAATGTCTGAAACAAGGAAATTATTTTAACCATCAGAGATTAAAACAAAGTAACCTCGGCGTATTTTACACAATACATCAGTGTTTACCATTTATCCTTCTTTGTCAATAAACTCTTTTCTCAATCTGTACAGTTGTGAGAAATGTGTGTGTAGTAGCAGAGTTTACCGAAATCAGTATTTAGATCATCTCAAAGTGCATAAAATCTACAAACTAAAGTAGTAAAAACTGGTTGCCTAAACTCTCACATAGACACTGATTTTTCTATCTAAACTCTGTATTACTGATATCCTTTCATTTGGATATGTCTTTTATTTGTCACCCCCTGTATTATTTATTTATTTATTTTTTTTTTTTTGATTGTTTTTTTTTTTTATTTTTTTATTTATTATTTTTCCAGTAATCAGTGGTTGGCACTAGTCACCAAAAATCAAAGATTTTAGCCCTTATTTCATACAATAAGTTCCTGGATCGTCCTAGGCACAACATGATCTCAAAGGAATTTGTGCTCTGTTTGGCATCTTTTGATTTGAGGGTGAATTATTTGTAGTAAGTAATCAGAGTTTAGACTTTTCATCAGTGATTATAATTAACTTATGAGAGAAAATGCAAACAGCTAATACAGACTCAGTGTATAGGATCAATAAACTAAGAGATGGTATAAATATAGAGACAGTATCATGCTGTGTTAGTTTACTGCCCATAAATGAGATCAGAATCTATCAACTCTTAAGGATTCACAATTACTTACTGAGAATTATGTTTCATACAAATTTCTTCATTGGTCCATATGTTTCAGACAAAATTACAGTAGAGAATAGCATTAAACTGTAATTACCAGAGTATGACCAACAGAGTTTAACATAAGAGTTTACTTTCAGAGTATGACTGACACTTCACAGAGTTTATCATCAGAGTTTAACATGCTGGTTCACATAACAGTTAACACATGTAAGAAATCATGAACATAAAAAGTGAGTCTAACCCGTATCTCTAGTCAGAACCAGAGATCATTCCAAGTTCATTTACCAATCTTGTAAAAGTAGCTTCACTCAAAGGTTTGGTGAAGATATCTGCAAGTTGTTGGTCTGTAGACACAAAATGAAGCTCAATGTTTCCTTCTTCCACATGTTCTCTGATAAAATGATACCTTATGCTGATGTGCTTGGTCATGGAATGCTGTACTGGATTACCTGTCATAGCAATAACACTTTGGTTATCACAGAAAATAGGTATTTTTGAGTACCTTAACCCATAATCCAGCAGTTGATTCTTCATCCACAGAATCTGTGCACAACAGCTACCAGCTGCTATATACTCTGCTTCTGCAGTGGATGTAGAAATTGATTTCTGTTTCTTACTGTACCAAGAAACCAATCTGTCACCTAAAAATTGACAGCTTCCACTTGTACTTTTTCTATCTATCTTACAGCCTGCAAAATCTGCATCAGAGTAACCAATTAATTTAAACTCTGATTCTCTAGGATACCACAAACCCAAGGTTATGGTTCCTTTGAGATATTTGAAAATCCTTTTTACAGCTGTTAGATGAGGCTCTCTGGGATCTGCTTGAAATCTTGCAGAAAGACATGTTGCATACATGATATCAGGTCTACTTGCAGTAAGATACAGTAGAGACCCTATCATTCCTCTGTAGTTAGTCACATTTACTGAGGCTCCTGTGTCTTTGTCAAGCTTCGTTGCTGTAGCCATGGGAGTTGTAGCAGATGAACTATCAAGCATACCAAATTTCTTTAGAAGATTTCTGGTATACTTTGCTTGATTGATAAAAATCCCATCATCTGTTTGTTTGACCTGTAAGCCTAGAAAGTAACTAAGCTCTCCCATCATGCTCATTTGGTACCTGGATTGCATAAGCTTTGCAAACTTCTTACAAAGTTTGTCATTAGTAGATCCAAAAATAATATCATCTACATAAATTTGAACTAAAAGCAAATCATCACCAGAATTGAAATAAAACAAGGTTTTATCAATTGTTCCTCTTGTGAACCCACTTTCTAAAAGAAATTGAGCAAGAGTTTCATACCATGCTCTTGGTGCTTGCTTTAGTCCATATAATGCCTTGTCAAGCCTGTAGACATAATCTGGATGCTTGGAATCTACAAATCCTGGTGGTTGTTCAACAAACACTTCTTCTTCAAGCTTCCCATTGAGAAAAGCACTCTTTACATCCATCTGAAAGACTTTAAACTTCTTGTGTGCAGCATAGGCCAGAAAAATCCTTATGGCCTCCAATCTTGCAACTGGAGCAAAGGTTTCATCATAGTCAATTCCTTCCTGTTGTGAATAACCTTTTGCCACAAGTCTAGCCTTGTTTCTTGTAATCACACCTTCACTGTCAGTCTTGTTTCTGAAAACCCACTTTGTACCTACTATTGATCTGTTCTTTGGTCTAGGTACAAGTGTCCAGACTTCATTTCTTTCAAATTCATTTAACTCTTCTTGCATTGCTGTAATCCAATTAGCATCTTGAAGAGCTTCCTCCACTTTCTTTGGTTCTGTTTGAGACAAGAAAGCATGATACAGACACTCATTATTTGTTGCACTTCTAGTTCTCACACTAGCATCAGGATCTCCAATTATGAGATCAGGTGTGTGTGCCTGTGTCCACTTTCTGGCTGTTGGTAAGTGGTTTCTTGCATCATTATTGAATCCTCCCCCTTGATCCATGCTCTCCTGATTCATACGTTGACTTTCTGCAGTATCTGAGGCTCCCCTTGAGTTGGATGGCTCAGTGTTTGTACTGTCAGAGTTTGAATCAGTTTCCTCAACTGATTCACTTGCTGTGTCTTGTTGAGCTTCTTCACGCTCCCCCTCAACTGGTTCTCTATTTTGTTCAATTTGAGAATTTTCAGTTTCTTCAGTATTTACCAGTAGAGGTTCAGAGTATGCTCCGTCAGAGTTTGTCAAACCTGCTTCATCAGAGTTTACATCATCAGAGAATAGATCTTCATTTTCAAAACGTAGTTGATCATATCCATCCTTGTCTTCAAGTCCAATTATTTTCTTGTCATCAAATGACACATGTATGGATTCCATGATCACCTTAGTTCTCAGATTGTAAACTCTGAATGCTTTTGTTGACAATGGATAGCCAACAAAGATTCCTTCATCAGCTTTTAACTCGAACTTTGTCAACTGTTCAGGATGAGTCTTCAACACAAAGCATTTGCATCCAAATATGTGAAAATATTTCAAATTTGGCTTCTTATTTTTCACCATCTCATATGGTGTTTTCCCATGCTTGTTGATCAGTGTAGCATTTTGAGTAAAACAAGCAGTTTGAACAGCTTCTGCCCAGAAATAAGTTGGCAATTTTGCTTCATCAAGCATAGTTCTGGCAGCTTCAATTAAAGTTCTGTTCTTTCTTTCAACTACACCATTTTGCTGTGGAGTTCCAGGTGCAGAAAATTCTTGTTTGACTCCTCTTTCCTTGCAGAAAGCTTCCATTATTGAGTTTCTGAATTCAGTTCCATTATCACTCCTTATAATTTTGACTTTGTGCTGTGATCCTTTGTCCAGTAGATTTACATGATCCATCAGAGTTTGAGCAGTTTCATCCTTCTTTGATAAGAAATATACCCATGTATATCTAGTATATTCATCAACAACTACTAGAGCATATTTCTTTCTACCCATGGACATCACATTTACTGGTCCAAATAGATCAACATGTAGAAGATGATAAGGTTCCACTACTGATGATTCAGATTTGCTCTTGAAAGATGACTTCCTTTGCTTGGCCTTTTGACAAGAATCACATAGACCATCTAGATTGAGTATTGATTTTGGAAGTCCTCTTACAAGATCCTTTCTTATCAGCTCATTGATGTTGTTCAAATTGAGATGAGAGAGCTTCTTGTGCCAATTCCAACTCTCTTCATTTGACATTTTTGCAGTCAGACACACTGTTTTTCCATCAGAGTTTGTTACCAAACTTGCTTCATATATATTGTTGCGCCTGTGTCCAACTAGAACAACTTTTCCAGTAGATTTGATGATAACTTCACAGTATTCACTATGAAAATCTACATGGTTTCCTCTGTCACAGATTTGACTCACAGATAGCAGATTATGCTTGAGTCCTGAGACTAGAGCTACATTCGTGATGATGACACTTCCAAGATTGATATTGCCATATCCCAGAGTGTGTCCTATGTTGCCATCTCCATAGGAAACTTTTGGGCCAGCCTTCTCCTCAAAGTCTGATAGCAGGGCTTTGTTTCCAGTCATATGTCCTGAGCATCCACTGTCCAAGATAAGTGTGCTCTCTATTATACCCTGCAATCACAAACAAACACTAAGTGTTAGTTTTAAGGATCCAGACTTGCTTGGATCCTTTGTCCTTCTTAACAGTGTTAGCTTTTGCAGCGGAATCAGCATTTTCAGAGTTTAAACTAACATTGTCAGATTTTACACTAGCAGAGTTTGCTCTAACCCATTTTAAATTGGGTTTTAGCTCATAATAGTTATGATAAATTGCATGATAACTCTTACATGTGTAAATAGAATGCCAAGTGCTCCCACAATGTTTACATAAAGTCTGTGGTTTTACTCTAACATAATCATTCTTTACTTCTGAAGTAGAAGGTAAAGAATTAATATGTTTGTTCTTAGTGCAAAATCTAGCAAGATGATTAGAACTACCACAATTATAACATGTTTTTCTTGAGGCACTAGCATTAGGCATATGATTATTTCTATTATTTATGCCTACTTTACCATTCCTATTTCTCTTGGATCCTTTAGGTTTCATGGCAGACTTAACCTCTTTGAGCTTATGTTTAAACTGTTTTCCTGTCATTAAACCAACATTAACCTGTTTCTCACAGATTCTAATTGGTTCTTTAACATCTTCTAACTCAACAAGCTTCTCTGTTTTAGATTCAATATCTACTTGTTCAGCACAAGCTTCAACTGGCTCCATAACAGCTTCTTTCACAACTACAGATTTTAGCTTGGTGGATTCTGGAACAAATATCACAGGTTTAAGTTGTGGTTTAACCTTAACTTTGTCTTTAAACCTAAGTTCATCGTTTTCACAATAGCCTAAACCTACAGAATCTGTTTGAAACACTTGATGAGTGTCTCTTCCAGAGTTTGTCCAAGTCTTAATTATTTTTCTTTCTTTTTCAAGTTCAGATTCTAGCTGCTTATTTAACTTAAGCACTTCCTGTTCAATATAAACAGCATCATCTCTTTCTTTTTGAATCTGCTTCATATTCTCAAGTTCTCTTTCAAGAAACTTGTTTCTTTCTTTAAGACTAAGATTCTCAGATTTAATCCTCTCATTCTCTAAAGTCTGATCCCTATAACTAACATGTATGTTCTTAAGATAAATTCTTAATTCAGAAATATTATCAGTATCATAAGCATAAGTAGTTAAAGGTACCTTATTTTCAGAAGATTCAGTCTCATCTCTGACAGTTGCCATAAGAGCATAGTTTTCTCCATCATCAGAGTCTGAAGTATCTGCCCAGTCTCTGCCTTTAGAGATGAGTGCTTTCTCAGATTTGCCTTTCTTGCACTCTGGAGCATAATGACCCATCTCCTTACACTTGTAGCACTGGATTTGAGACTTATCCTTCTTGCCAGACTTGTTCTCCTTTCCATCAGACTTTCTGAAACTTCTCCTTTCAGGGTTTGAATCTTTCCTTGAGAATCTCTTTCCTTTCTTGAAGTTCTTGAATCCCATCTTCTTAAAGGTCTTCACCATCAATGCAGCCATTTGCATCAACTCCTCTTCATCATCCTCAGAGTCAGAAGCTTCATCAGAGTTTGAGTCATCATCAGAGTTTGATGACTCACTCTCAGATTTAATAACTAAAGCCTTTCCCTTGGCTTTCTTCCTTGATGATTCCTTCTTGATGGGCTTCTCCTCGACTTTGAGAGCAACAGATTTTGTCTTCTTGCTTGACCTCCTGTTTCTTTGTTCTATCTCAAGTTCATGAGTCTTTAACAATCCATAGATTTCATCAAGATCTGTATCAGCAAGATCATAATTATCTCTGATTGTTGTTGCCTTTAAATCCCACTTTTCAGGTAGAGATAACAGAAACTTGAGATTGGACTCTTCAAGTTCATATTCCTTATCTACCAGAGACAGATCGTTCAACAGTTTGCAAAATCTGTCATAAGTCTCAGTCAAGGTTTCATTAGTTCTTGAATCAAAGTGCTCATACTCCTGTGTGAGTATTGTTTTTCTGTTCTTCTTAATAGCACCTGTTCCCTGGCATCTGACTTCTAAAGCATCCCATATCTCTTTGGCAGTTTTGCAGCCAATTACCCTGTTAGACATAACATTATCTAAAGCACTGTGGAGAAGATGTCTAACCTTTGCATCCTTTGCAATTGATGAGATATCCTCAGGAGTCATATCTTTCTTTTCCTTTGGAACAGTCTTTTGTTCTTGACCATCAACAACAGGGGACAATTTAGTTGGCATATGAGGACCATCATTAATTCTGTCAAGGTATTCTGGATCTGTAGCCTCCAGAAACATGGTCATCTTCACCTTCCAAATCGGATACTCTACAGGCCTGAGAATCGGAACCCTGATTGTTTCATATCGACTCACAGAATTAGGCTTAACCTGTTCAGCCTTGGAAGCAGTTTGATTTTCTTCAGACATGATTATTACTGTGTTTGAATCGTAAAACTGTATATATTAAACAGCCTTGGCTCTGATACCAATTGTTAGGCCGAATACACAATATAATCAAGTATGTATGAAAATAACGACAATTAAGAACACTGTTTATGAATCAATAAACTGTATTTATATTAACAGCTTCTCTCTTTATGATGTTAATGAATCACAAAGAGCTTCTAGGTTACAAGAATAATATATCAATAATCGCGTCCCTTCTAGGGATAACCTATCTGTGTTTATATAGTACACAGCTACATACAATCCTTATCTAATTGATATTCCTACAAGTTAGCTATACAGAACTTATCAATTAAGGATTGCTTCTTATCTTCCATTCTGTTTCCTTAGCTGTATCAATATATTCTGCTTCTTTCCATCTTCAGAATATATTGCTTCTAGAATCTTTAATTCAGCACCGACAGCTAACTCAACTATCACCTTGTCAGACTTTACATAAACTCTGACCGGCTTCCTTTAAACTCTTCACCCTGTCAGAGTTTAATTAAACTCTGACCGGCTTCTGATAAACTCTTGTCAGTACCTGTTGCTTAAACACTGATAAACAAACATTAGCAATTATATCTAACATAGGGATAACCTATCTGTGTTTATATAGTACACAGCTACATACAATCCTTATCTAATTGATATTCCTATAAATCAGCTATACAATTCATATCAATTAAGGATTGCTTCAGTCTTCTATTCCGTTTCCTTAGCTGTATCAATATATTCTGCTTCTTTCCATCTTCAGAATATATTGCTTCTAGAATCTTCAATTCAGCACCGACAGCTAATTCAACTATCACCTTGTCAGACTTTAAATAAACTCTGACCGGCTTCCTTTAAACTCTTCACCCTGTCAGAGTTTAATTAAACTCTGACTGGCTTCTGATAAACTCGGATCAGTACCTGTTGCTTAAACACTGATAAACAAATGTCAGCAATTATATCTAACAGTCACATTACATGACCTAGTGAGTTCTATCACTGGGATATAGTATAGGTCTCTAAATGTACTTGTCTTGTTCTCATGAACATTAGCTTGATCATGTATGCTCAAAGTTATAATGAGCTTAGTAAAGTTTCTTGCATCTAGATTGTATATAGGCCATTGAATAATTGTCCTGGTAGAAGTTCAGAAGTGTTCATGCAGCAGGATAGAGATAAATAAGGCTATGAAGAAATAAGTTGCAGAAATTTGTCTAAGGCATTATATAGCAAAGTCAGAAGAAAGCTATGTCGTGAAGTCACCAATATCCATGTCGTGAAGTACTATATCACATAGTCCATTTTGTACTATGTCGAGAAGTCCTCAAGACACATGTCGTGAAGTGTTGAAGTCAGCAAAGTCAAAGAAGCCTAGATCGTGAAGTCCTCAGAAGCCCTATGTCGCATAGTCTTCAAATGACCTATGTCGCATAGTCTTCACATGACCTATGTCGCAAAGTCTTCAAAGGCTATATCGCGAAGTCCTCACAAGTGAGATCGCGAAGTCAGGAATGAAGTGGAGTTCACGATATCAACACTTAGCCGTTTACAACAAGACAAATCAAGGTACAGAATCAAGAATCAAAAGAGACAAATACTGAAGCATTTGTTCTGGCAAGGTGGTCCAAAGAACAGATGGCAAATCTACAGCTAAACTTGGAGAGAAAGATAAGAGACAAGCAGCTACAGAAACGGGAAAGACTCCGAAAAGCAGGTGGTCCTTCCTGACACAGTTAACGTCTTATGGCAGGACAAGTTGGACTTTCAGCAAGGGGTAACTGTGTAAAAATAGGTGTGTGCACTAGTTTGTATAGGGCTTATATATATCATGCACATCCTATTGTTAGCGGTAAGAGAGATACACATAGTTATTTGCTAAGCTCTTTTCTCTGTAAGCAAGCAAGTTCAAACTGTTCTTGTTTAGAAGCCAGAAATTCTATTGTGAATTTCTTGGAAAGCTGTAGTATTTAATTTGCTTATACAAAGTAGATTAAAGTGATTGTGTGTGTTATTTACTTTCTGCATATTACATATCATAATCATATACAGTCTGTTACTTAGTTTTCAAGAATCGAAAAATATATCAAACTATCCATTCACCCCCCCTCTGTCTAGTTTCTAGTAGTATTCATTTCTAACAAGTGGTATCAGAGCGTAGGCTGTTAACGTACAAACAGGAAAAGATCAAGAATGAGTTCACAGAAACTAAGCAGTATCAAGATTCCCCCCTCTAACAAGGAGCACTACAGTTTATGGAAAAAGAAGATGTTACTTTTCATCAAAGCTTCTAACCCCATGTATTTAGATATTCTAAAGCATGGTCCCTTCATTCCAATGATCGAGATTGGTGAAACAACCAATGGCACTGAGATTGTACCAGCAAAACATGTGCCCAAAGATCCCTCAAGATACACTGATCCTGAAAAAGAAAAAGTAGCACTGGATGGACATCTTCAACTTATCATTTGTGAATCTATGGACTTCAACATGTATGGCACTGTTGCTCATTGTACTAGTGCCAAGAAGATGTGGGATCTTATAGAAGTGCTCTGTGAAGGAACTACTGAAGTAAGAAAGAACAAGAAGCAGATTCTTGTTTCACAATATGAAGCCTTCATGGCTCAGCCAAAAGAGGGAATCACAGAAGTGTTTGAGAGATTCAACAAGCTGATAAACGAGCTCAAACTCTATGACAAACACTATGAAACAGAAGAGCTCAATATGAAGTTTCTACTAACTCTTCCAGATCACTTGGAACCAAGAATCTCTTCCCTAAAAGAAAGAGATCTAACAAAGATTGGTTTTGATGTGTTATATGGTGTTTTGAAGACATATGAGTTGGAGCTGTTTCAAAAGAGATCTATTCAAGCAAAGCAAGGATTAGTGGCTAATACCTCCTGTGCACTTATTGCTGACAGCCTAAGTCAAAGAATGGACTCTCTTAAAATCAGTCAGGTCAAGATTGAGGAACTGGAAGTTGAAGACACTGGTGATGAGGTCCAGGTCGTCTATGATTTGCCTGAGGAAGATGAGTTTTACAGCATGGAGGAACTGGACAAAATGGAAAACAAATCTTTTGCTTATATGGCTAGGAGGTATCCTAACATAAGATTTAAAAGAAAGCAGCCATTCAGGTCCAAGTTCAATACTGGAAACACTGATGGATCTAGTGGCTCAAACACCTTCAATAAAGGAAAAGGGATTGCTGGTGCTGCTAAGGGTGGATACAAGACAGGAAGTGTGGATAGGACCAAAATAAGATGCTATAACTGCAATGAACTTGGGCATTTTGCCACTGAGTGCAAAAAGCCTAAACAAGTCAAGAAGGACAAAGCATACTTAGAGCTTGAAGCTAAGTATGAGGCTCTACTCAAGAAACAACAGGGCAAAGCTTTTATTGCTGAGGGAAAATGCTGGGATGACTCTGATGAAGAAGAAGAACAAGAGTACTCAAACTATGCCTTGATGGCATTTTCTGATGATGGTGATTCAAGTCAGGTACCCATTCTTACTTCTCTTGATATGACTCCCCTTCAATATAAGCAAACTGTTGAAGATATGAGCACTGAGATGTTTAATATTCATACTAGCATGTTAGTAGCTAATGAAGAAATTGATAGACTAACTGCTAAGAATGTTGAGCTTACAGAAAAGAATGAGAAACTTGAGTTAATGGCTGTGAACCTGGATGGTTTGAAAAAGGAGGTTGAGTATCTCAAAAACAAAGTGATTTGTGCTGAGCAGATAGATAAAGCCCTTAGGGAACAAATTGCTGAAACTGAACTGAAACTAAGAAGCTTCAAAAACTCCTCTGAACTTATTCAAACCTATCACAAGGAACACACTGAAGACTGCAAGGTTGGAGTTGGTTTTGACTATGATAATGATAAGGGAAGGAAGAAGGTCAAGGGCAAAGGAAAGGAAAGGAAACTTTTACAAACAAAAATGCCCCAACCATACTGTCAAGTGTTGAACAACCCATCTTCAGAAAGAGTGCTGTTGAGTTTGATGAGGAACTACTGATCATCAAGCAACAACTACTTGAAGAAGATGAGGCTGCTAAGAACACTTCTTCCTTTCCTGAACTTGTCAATCAGAAAGAGACCAAAGACAATCTTGTCAAGAGTCCTAAAGCAAAGAAAGAAGTTGTTAAGAAAAGGAAACAAAACAGAAATGGTAATGTGGGTGTTAACAAGGGAAACAACTATGCTTATGTGCCAAATGCTCCCAGGAAACAATGTCAAAAATGCCTATCTGTTAATCATTTGACTCATAAGTGTAGTAAGCCTGATATTGTTGAAGTTGACAACCTGAGTAACCATTCTGCTAGCATAAATTCTAGTCATGATTCTTTCTGTGGTAAGCCAAACTGCATGACATGCTATGTGACTGTGATTGCTAACTGTTTATCTCTTAAACATAAACTTGACTCTGCACAATCTGGTGAATCACACACACATATGCATTCTCATAGGACAGGGTCCCCAATCAGGGTTGAGAGGGTGAAAACTTCATGTGAGCCTAAGAGTGTAAACTCCAAAGCCACAGAAAAAGTGAAGTCTCCTACTATGAGAAATGCAATTTATGACAGAAGAATCATTAATCAAAATGTTTCTAAATCAACTGGACCCTACCAAGTGTGGGTACCAAAAACAACTTAGTCATTTTGTGAATGCAGGGCAACAGGAATAAAAGAGTCATATGGATCTTGGACAGTGGATGCTCAAGTCACATGACTGGTGATATAGCCCTGCTATCACATTTTGAGGAAAAGGCTGGCCCATCAGTAACCTTTGGAAATGACAACATTGGTTATACAATGGGATATGGCAGTGTTATATCTGGAAATGTCATTATTGAAGATGTAGCATTTGTTGAAGGACTGAAGCATAATCTCTTGAGTATTGGACAATTCACCAACAGAGGTTTCAAAGTGGAATTTGTTGAAGACCTTTGTTCAATCTCAAAAAGGGAAAGTGGTGAAGTTGTTCTAACTGGTGTGAAGAAAGGAAGCCTGTTTGTAGCTAATCTCAAGGCTGCAGATAAGGGAGAAATCTGCTGTTTCTACACTAAAGCCACAAATGAGGAATTCTGGCTATGGCACAAGAAGTTGTCTCACTTGAATGTTCAGGCAATGAACTCTCTAACCAAGAGAGAACTTATCAGGGATTTGCCTGCCTTGGAGTTTGTGCAAGATGGAGCATGTGAAGCTTGTCAGAAAGGAAAAATTAAAAGATCCAGTCACAAGAACAAGTTGCTCAATACAAACTCAAAACCTCTGCAGCTAATTCACATGGACTTATTTGGCCCTGTGAATGTAATGTCCCTCTCCAAAAAGAAATATGCTCTAGTGATGGTAGATGACTATTCAAGATATACTTGGGTGGAATTCCTATTCTCCAAGGATGAAGCACCCCAAGTCATAATAGAGCATATCAAGAGAGTTGATAAAGAAGCACAAAGCACTGGTTCCTCTGTAGTTGCTTTGAGAAGTGACAATGGGACTGAGTTCAGAAATTCAACATTGTATGAGTTTTGCAAAGATAAAGGAATTTCTCAACAATTCTCAGCTCCTAGAACACCTCAACAAAATGGAGTAGTTGAGAGAAAGAATAGAACTCTCATTGAAGCTGCAAGGACAATGCTGCTGGATGCAAAGCTACCCACTAGCTTTTGGGCTGATGCTGTTAACACAGCATGCTATGTGCAAAATAGAACATTAATCAATAAGAAGTCTGGCAAAACTCCTTACTCATTAATGACTGGAAAAAGAGCATCCTTCAAGCACCTGCATGTGTTTGGAAGCAAGTGCTTTGTGATGAAAGATACCTCTGAGCATGTTGGAAAATTTGATGCTAAAGCATTTGAAGGTATCTTCATTGGATACTCTCTGGAAAGGACAGCATACAGAATATTTGTACCTGAGCAACACAAAGTCATGGAAAGCATGGATGTTACCTTTGATGACAAGAAAACTCCTGGACTAAAAACAAGTGATCAAGACAGTGTGCCATTGAGATTTGAGAATCAAGGCTATCTTGAGGATTCTGAAAGTGAAGATGAACCCCCTGTTCAAACTGTTCTAGAGAATGAAATCCTCGAAGTTAACAATCTTCTTCAAACACCTGTGCAAGGGTTCACAAACACAGGGGGAGAAGAAGAGAATGCACCTATCAACCAAAATGAGTTTGGAACAGATCAAGGAAATGAACAGGGGCACACAAGGAAATGGGACAGAGCCCACACTAGGGATCAAATCATTGGAGATCCTAGTGAGGGAGTTAGAACAAGAAGGGCAACATTAAATACATGTCTGTATAGCTGCTTTCTGTCACAAGAGGAACCTAAATTAATTGAAGAAGCTTTGAAGAATTCTGATTGGATTGTTGCCATGCAAGAAGAATTGAATCAATTTGAGAAAAACAAAGTATGGGAACTAGTACCTCCTCCAAAAGGAAAGAATGTTATTGACACCAAATGGGTGTTCAGAAACAAAATGGATGAAGAAGGAGTGGTAATAAGAAACAAAGCAAGACTGGTTGCCAAAGGATACTGTCAGCAGGAAGGCATTGACTATGATGAGACATTTGCACCTGTAGCTAGACTGGAAGCCATCAGAATCTTCCTGGCTTTTGCAGCTCACTCAGATCTTAAGGTGTATCAAATGGATGTGAAAAGTGCATTTCTCAATGGTGATCTTGCTGAAGAAGTTTATGTGTCTCAACCACCTGGCTTTGAAAGTGAAGACTTCCCAAACTTTGTGTATAGACTGCTCAAGGCACTCTATGGACTCAAACAGGCACCAAGAGCATGGTATGAAACTCTATCTCAATTCCTTCTTGAGCATCAATTTACCAGGGGTACAATTGACAAAACCCTATTCTTCAAGAAGCATGGAAATGATATCATTCTTGTTCAAATCTATGTGGATGATATCATCTTTGGCTCTTCAAATGAAAAACTCTGTGAAAGGTTCTCTAAGTTGATGCAAAGCAAATATGAGATGATTATGATGGGAGAGTTAACCTACTTTCTAGGCCTGCAAGTACATCAAAGGGAGGATGGCATCTTTATAAACCAATCTAAGTATGTCAAGGATCTTTTAAAGAAATATGGTTTAGAAGAGTCATCCCCAGCTAAAACTCCTATGTCTACTGCAATCAAGCTGGATGAAGACAAGAAAGGCAAGAGAGTTGATATCAAGGTCTATAGAGGAATGGTTGGATCCTTACTCTATCTCACAGCTAGCAGGCCAGACATCATGTTTGCCACATGCCTTTGTGCAAGGTTCCAGTCTGATCCCAAGGAATCTCACATGACGGCTATCAAAAGAATCTTCAAGTATCTGAAGGGGACTCCTAATCTTGGGCTATGGTATCCAAAGGGCACTGGGTTCAACCTGGTTGGTTACACAGATTCTGATTATGCTGGATGCAGAATTGACAGGAAGAGCACCTCTGGAAGCTGTCAATTCCTAGGTCAAAGGTTAGTGTCCTGGTTCAGTAAGAAACAACAGTCCACAGCAACATCCACAGCTGAGGCTGAATACATTGCTGCTGGAAGCTGCTGTGCTCAATTGCTTTGGATTAGAAATCAACTCATGGATTATGGGCTAGTGTTAGAACACATTCCTCTAATGTGTGATAATACTAGTGCAATATCCATAGTTGCCAATCCTGTTAATCATTCTACTACAAAGCACATTGAGATCAGGTACCATTTCATTAGGGAACATGCTGCAAATGGTACCATAGAAGTCTCTTATGTTCCAACTGAGAAACAATTAGCTGACATATTTACTAAACCTCTGAATGAAGCAGTCTTCAACAGACTTGTGAGTGAAATTGGAATGCTTAATCCTTCATTTAGTTGCTCTAAGTAAGTATGCCAGTAAATTGTTGCAGCAGTAAATTTTCACTGTATTTAAATGCTCTATTTGTTTGGAGTGAAAATTAGCTGAGATATGATTTATAAATATTTCAGTATTTTACTGCAAATTTTTCAAAATCATTTGTTAGTAAAGTTGTGAGCTTTTGAGACATCTCGATATAGATGATTTTCAGAGTTCACGACACAGTTCAAATAAAACAGACTTATATCGCAAACTGTTGAGATTGTGAGACTTCGCGACATAGTTCATTTCATGAGTTTGCGACATAGTTCATTTTATGACTTCGCGACTTAGAATAACTATATCGACAAGTCTCCACATTTGACAGAATTTTGATTTAAATTAATTTTATTTCAAAATGTGATAAAAGTCTGACAATTTGCTTGATATTCCTAAAAGAGAGCTTTAGACAGGGTATTTCTACTATATCGCAAAGTCTCCCCGATCCTTTCATCTTGAGGACTTTGCGACATAGTTCATTTCTGAGACTATGCGATATACTGTGCAAGACTTTGCGGTACAGACCATTTTTGACTTCGCGACATACAAATAGACTGTACAAATTCATAACTCCATATCGCAGTGTCTCTATCATATAAATACCATTTTCTAACCGTTCACAACTTTTCATCTTGTCTATTGCTCTCAAACTCTCAAACCTAAGCACAAATTCTCTACTCTCTTTTTCACTCTCTCTCTCTCTCGAAATGGCACCCAAATCTCAAACAGTATCATCCTCTATCCCTTTAACCATTCCCAAAGAAACCAATCTTCTCACCATTCCCTCTGAGGCTGAGGCTAACCCAAGGTACAAGTGTTTTGTACGGTTCTTGAACACTTCCTACCTAAGCCAAGCCCTAACCCTGAACCCTACCTTGTATGTCGATGTGTTGGAAGGATTCTTGATAAGTGGGTATTTTATTCACTTAAAACGTTTCCGTATGGCTTAAAACGATTGTTTGTACTCGAGTTGTGGTATTTTTGATCTCTTTTAAGGGTATTGTGCAGGAATATCTATCACAGGTGTAATGGGAATGAAGCGGAGCAATCGGAATGCAATTTGGAGCTAAAACGAAGAAAATGGAAAAATTCGTCTTCCTGGACAGAAGGCACGGCGCGGCAGCGCCGTGTTTGAGCTTGCCTATGGCGCGGCAGCGCCGCATGAAAACTGAACAGTAAGCTTATGGCGCGGCAGCGCCGCTCTCCTATGTAACTGTGGCGCGGCAGCGCCAGACATTCTGACGAAATTTCCTGTTTTGAATCCGATTTGCTGATTTTTCGAGTGGAAGTCAAATTACAATTCCGTACGACTTATTTGCACCTGGAGGCCTATATAAAGAGAAGAAAACCCTAGAGAACGGGGAGACACATACCACATATTATCTACGGAGTTTTAAGCACGAAGAAGCAAGGAAGAAGATAGTTTTCAATTTATTCTTGTATTCTTTCTAGCTTGTGGATGCTTGGTTTGGGTGTATTCTTTAGAACCTTTGATAATTATTCCAATATTGATTCGTTTTCTTCAATCATGTTTACATTAGAACCCATGGTGACGATTAGTTTGATTATGAACTAATTCGTTGTCATGGGGTTTTAGCGGATTTATTCATGAAGTTTATTTGTTGAATTTTCTTGATGCCTACAGTGTGATTGATGCGATATCCTATCATGGTTGTTTTAATTCGTTATAGGAGAGTAGCTAACTCCTGTAATTGTGTGTTAATTCTTATTGAAGCGAAAGTGGATTTAAGAGTTTAGAACTTGCCATGCTAGCATAGGTTTATGCGTGAGAATATCATTCGTAATTAGTGTCGTAACTCTAACCGTTTTATGACGACTATGTGATCAATTGAATGCTTGTACTTCAACCATTATGTTTTCAATCTCTATAGACATATAGGGACTAAGCATAATTGGGAGACTAAGTGATTTCTATCTTTATTGTGGATATTATTTAGGATGGTATTTGTGCAACGAAAGTTGGCTTATATCAGTTTTGTGTGTTCGATCAGGTGTTAATAAATCACATGAAAAGGCTAGAGAATTGGAAACTATAGATGGATTGTTTAATGAAGTTAAAATTCCATGTTTATTTGCATAAGTAATTCAATATAACCCGTCGTTCAAATAGTTGATAATTAGTTATAAATTTTAGAAAAAATTTAGTGGTAAACAAAATCCAATTTGTTATTTGTTTTAGCATCGAATAATAATCATACATTGGTGAGTGAATTAACTAGACAATACAACGAGTCCCTGTAGGAACGAACCTTACTTGCTATCTGTATTACTTGAGATCACGTGCACTTGCGTGTTGAGTTTGGTCGTAACAAGTTTTTGGCGCCGCTGCCGGGGATTTCGGTTTCATTTGTTTAGTTTCAGTATTTACCATTAGTGGTCATTAAAGTTCGGTGACTAGGACGTTTCTCACCAATTTTCTAGTTGGTAAATTTCAGGTACTTATTGAGAGTGTATGCGTACACGAGCTCGAGCACGTAGAGAAGAATTAGCAAGAAGAGAAGAACTAGCACGAAGGAAACTTGGCTTTGAGAACATCAGTGTAGAAAACAATCGTGAATCAAAAGAAGATATGGAAGATCAAGCACAACCAGCGAAGGCTTTGAGTGAATTCTCTCAGCCAAAAGTGGAGGACATTCATACCAGCATTGTTCGTCCAGCTATTGGGGCAAATAATTTCGAGCTTAAGCCAAACATCATTCAGATGATTCAGAATACGGTTCAGTTTGGGGGTAGTCCTGCTGAAGATCCCAATGCTCATATTAGGGACTTTCTTGAGATCTGTGATACCTTCAAATTCAACGGAGTTACAGATGACGCAATCAGATTGAGGCTATTTCCCTTCTCTCTTAGGGATAAAGCCAAGAGTTGGTTACATTCTATGCCATCAGGTTCTATTAAAACATGGGCAGACTGTGCTCAAAAGTTCTTGACGAAGTATTTCTCCATGGCGAAGACAGCAGCTTATAGAAATTCTATTTCTCAGTTTGCTCAGCAACCCCAGGAATCTTTGGGGGAAGCTTGGGAAAGGTACAAGGAGATATTGGCACGTTGTCCTCATCATGGGATGCCGGATTGGATGGTAATCAGCAATTTCTACAACGGATTGGGAGCTCAGTCAAGGCCTATGCTTGATGCAGCTTCTGGAGGAGCACTGTGGGCAAAAAGCTATGAGGATGCCTATAATCTTATCGAGATGATGGCGGCCAATGAGTTTCAGAATCCTACTCAACGCTTGCCACCTGCTAAAGTGGCTGGAGTTCTTGACTTGGATGCAGCTACTGCTATTGCTGCTCAACTCAAAGCGTTGACAATGAAGGTAGATTCCCTTTCTAATCTTGGGACTAACCAGGTTGCTATGGTGTGTGAATTGTGTGCAGGGGCTCATGACACGAATCTGTGTGCTATCTCAGCTGAATCAGCACAGTTTGTTAGTAACTTTCAGAGAACTCAGCAACCAGCACCTAATGTGTATCATCCCAACAATCGGAATCATCCTAATTTCAGTTGGAGCAACAATCAGGGTGGTGTTCAGCAACCACAAAATCAGCAGTTCAATGCAAGGCCATATAATCAGAACTATCAACCACCACCTTATGCTCCAAGGCAACCATTCATTCCACCGGGATTTCAACCATCTCAAGGGAATTCATTGAATCAGTCTGAGAAGTCTGAATTGGAAGAGCTTCGAATGATGTACAAGAGTCAGGCGGTGTCGTTGAAAACTTTAGAGAATCAGATTGGGCAACTAGCCAATGCATTGTTGAACCGTCAACCAGGAACGCTTCCGAGTGACACAGAGATGAATCCAGGCAAGAAAGATCACAAGGAACAGGTCCAGGCAGTAACCTTACAATCGGGGAAGATTCTACAAGGTCAGAACGAAGAAAATTCAGCCGAGGAAAAAAATGAAATTTCTGATCAGAATGTGCGGCGCGGCAGCGCCGCTCCCCAGTATAAAAACGGCGCGGCAGCGCCGGCCCTTCTGGAAGAAAAAGACAATTTTGACGCTGGGGTCGATTCTGTTCCTGATTTAGTACCTAATGCTACTCTCTCGACTCATGTAACTGGGAAGAGTGATAATTCTCAGAAAGTAGTAGAAGAAAAGGTGTTTCCACCTCCTCCATTCCCAAAACGAGTTCAAAGGCAAAAGTTTGACAAGCAGTTTGCTAAGTTCTTGGATGTCTTCAAGAAGCTTCAGATTAACATACCATTTGCAGAGGCTCTTGAGCAAATGCCGAGGTATGCGAAGTTTATGAAGGGCATTCTTTCGAAGAAATTGAAACTTGAGGAGCTAGAGACAGTTGCATTGACGGAAGAATGTAGTGCCATCTTGCAACAAAAGTTGCCACCTAAGTTGAAGGACCCTGGAAGCTTTACCATACCATGTACTATTGGAGATATCTCATTCAGCAAATGCTTGTGTGATTTGGGTGCAAGTATTAATCTCATGCCCTTATCAGTTTTCATGCAGCTTGGTCTTCCAGATCCAAAGCCAACTACTATGACTCTGTAACTTGCGGACCGTTCAGTTACTTATCCTCGAGGAATAGTTGAGGATGTTTTGGTGAAGGTCGACAAGCTTATCTTCCCAGCCGACTTTGTTATTCTTGACTTTGAGGAAGACAAGAAGATCCCTATCATCTTGGGACGACCATTCTTGGCTACAGGTCGGACTCTTATTGATGTCCAAAAGGGAGAACTCACTATGAGGGTGCACGATCAAAATGTCACCTTTAATGTTTTCAATGCAATGAAGCTTCCAACTGACGAGGAAGTGTGTTTTAAAATTGATATGGTGGACAAGGTGGTTAACTCCGCAACTCAACACTTGATCAAAACTGATGTGTTGGAAAGAGTTCTTGCTAATGACTTGGAGATTGAGAACGAAGAGGATGGAGAACACTTGCAATATCTTAATGCATCTCCATGGAAGAAGTTTGAGATGCCGTTTGAATCTTTGGGGTTGTCAGAGCTGAAGAAGTCTCATGTTAGACTTAAGCCATCTATCGAGGAAGCACCTACATTGGAACTTAAGCCATTGCCTGAACATCTAAGGTATGCCTATCTTGGTGATTCTTCTACCTTACCTGTTATTATATCATCTAAGCTTTCAGGCATGGAAGAGGAAAAGCTATTGCGAATTTTAAGGGATTTCAAATCAGCCATTGGGTGGACTATAGCAGACATCAAGGGTATTAGTCCTTCTTACTGCATGCACAAAATTCCTTTGGAAGAGGGAGCTAAACCTACAGTTGATAATCAAAGGAGACTGAATCCTGTTATGAAGGAAGTTGTGAAGAAGGAAATTCTTAAATGGCTTGATGCAGGCATTATCTATCAGATCTCTGATAGTTCTTGGGTGAGTCCAGTGCAATGCGTGCCTAAGAAGGGAGGCATGACAGTGGTTACTAATGAAAAGAGCGAGCTCATTCCTACGCGAACAGTTACTGGTTGGAGGATTTGCATGGATTATCGAAAGTTGAACAAGGCTACTCGAAAAGATCATTTTCCACTTCCGTTCATTGATCAGATGCTCGACAGATTGGCTGGACATCAGTACTATTGCTTGCTTGATGGGTATTCTGGTTACAATCAGATTTGCATAGAACCCGAGGATCAAGAGAAGTCTACATTCACTTGTCCATTTGGTACATTTGCTTTCAGACGTGTTTCTTTCGGGTTGTGTGGAGCACCAGCTACTTTTCAGAGATGCATGATGGCCATTTTTTCTGACATGATTGGAATTAATGTGGAAGTATTCATGGACGATTTCTCAGTCTTTGGGGATTCTTTTGATGAGTGCTTGGAAAACTTGAGTTTGGTTCTAAAGCGTTGTGTGGAGACAAATCTTGTTCTAAATTGGGAAAAGTGCCATTTCATGGTACAAGAAGGTGTCATTCTGGGACACAAGGTTTCGTGTAAAGGTTTGGAAGTTGACAAGGCAAAGGTGGAGACTATTGAGAACCTTCCTGCCCCTGTTTCAGTCAAGGGTATTCGCAGCTTTCTTGGTCATGCGGGGTTCTACAGGCGTTTCATAAAGGATTTCTCAAAAATTTCTAAGCCACTTTGCAATCTCTTGGAAAAAGATGTTCCGTTCAAGTTTGATGAGTCTTGTTTACATGCATTCGAGATCTTGAAGAAGAAATTAATTTCTGCTCCAGTTATTACAGCTCCTGATTGGAGCCAACCATTTGCTTTGATGTGCGATGCTAGTGATTTTGCGCTTGGGGCCGTTCTAGGCCAAAGGAAAGAAAAGGTGTTTCATGTTATTTATTATGCAAGCAAAACTCTTAATGATGCTCAGATGAATTACACCACCACTGAGAAGGAACTACTTGCTATTGTCTACGGGTTTGAAAAGTTTCGCTCTTATCTGCTTGGTACTAAGGTGACAGTTTATACGGATCATGCTGCTATTCGCTATCTCCTGGCGAAGAAAGATGCTAAGCCAAGGTTGATTCGTTGGGTTCTTCTGTTGCAAGAATTTGACGTGGAAATCAAGGACAGAAAGGGGACGGAGAATCAGGTAGCTGACCATCTCTCTAGATTGGAAGATCATGGGAAGTCACCTAAAGACAACACGGCTATTAATGAGTTTTTTCCGGATGAGCAACTATTCAGTGTGAAAGATGTTGAACCATGGTATGCCGACATTGTGAATTATCTAGTAAGTAACATCATACCACCTGAGCTCTCTTATGCTCAAAAGAAGAAATTCTTACATGATGTCAAGCAGTATATTTGGGATGAGCCGTTTTTGTTCAAGCAAGGAGTTGATCAGATTATTAGGCGTTGTGTTCCTTACAGTGAGACCGAGGCTATTCTTAGTGATTTTCATGCTACAGCTTATGGAGGCCATTATGCGGGTGAAAAGACAGCCACACGCATTCTTCAAGCAGGTTTCTATTGGCCGACTCTATTCAAGGATGCTCATCAGTTTGTGTTGAGATGTGATCGATGTCAACGAGTTGGTAATATTTCTCGTAGGGACGAGATGCCTCTTAATGTCATGTTGGAGGTAGAGATCTTTGACGTGTGGGGAATCGACTTCATGGGACCGTTCATTCCGTCATGTGGTAATCATTATATTCTGTTAGCTGTGGATTATGTGTCTAAGTGGGTGGAGGTAAAGGCACTTCCAACGAATGATGCTAAGGTGGTGCTCAATTTCCTTCACAAGAATATATTTACTCGGTTTGGCACTCCACGGGTTATCATCAGTGATGAAGGTACGCACTTTTGCAATCGGAAGTTTACATCTCTAATGGCACGCTACAATATCAATCATCGAGTTGCTACAGCTTATCATCCTCAAACCAATGGGCAAGCTGAAGTGTCTAATCGTGAAATTAAACGGATTCTTGAGAAGGTGGTAAGTCCTTCTAGGAAGGATTGGGCTTTGAAGCTTGATGAAGCAGTGTGGGCTTATCGGACGGCCTATAAAACACCTTTGGGAATGTCACCATTTCAGCTTGTGTATGGAAAAGCATGTCATCTTCCAGCTGAGTTAGAACACAAGGCTTATTGGGCGTTGAAGAAGCTGAATTTTGATCTTACAGCAGCAGGTGAGAAGCGTATGGTTCAGTTGAATGAAATGGACGAGTTTCGATTGCAAGCTTATGAGAACAACAAGCTATATAAAGAGAAAGTCAAAAGGTGGCATGATCGTCGGTTGGTTCTTAAGACATTTGTGCCCGGGCAATTGGTGTTGTTGTTCAACTCTCGACTTCGGTTATTTCCTGGAAAGTTGAAGTCACGTTGGTCAGGTCCATTCACAGTTAAAACAGTTTTTCAGCATGGAGCAGTGGAGATTTTTGACAAGTCACCGGACCAGTCGTTCAAGGTCAATGGTCAGCGGTTAAAGCCATATTTTGGAGAGAAGTTGAATCGCGAAGTTGAGACCGCGGTTCTAATTTGCCCAACGTAAGGAGATGGAGCTATGTCAAGCTAATGACTTAAAAAGAGCGCTTCGTGGGAGGCAACCCACTTGATTGTATGATTGAATCATTCTTTAAAAAAAAAAAAAAAAAAAAAAAAAAAAAGAAAAAAAAAAATTTCATCAGAAGGTTTGGCGCGGCAGCGCGTGTCGACTGTTGAAAGAAAAAAAAAGAAAGAAAAAAAAAGAAAAAAAAAAGTTTGTTGTTGTATTTAGTGGCCCATTATATTAACCCACTAACCACACCCACTAACCCTAAAATTCTCTATATATACCTACTTATTCACCCTACCTATACAACCTATACATACGTTCCTTACAAATCTCAAAAACTCTCAAACACTCTAAACACTTCTTCCATTTGATTCAATGGCTTCCAAGCGTCAACGGGTTGTAATTGGTGGCAGTGAGGGTGCTAGTGGTAGTGGGGCTGGTGGAAGGAACCCTCGTTCTTCATCTTCATCCGATTCTGGGGGAGGCAATGGTGGACCTCAGTTTATTTCTAATGAGGCGCATGAGGCATACACTGATTTGATGGGGCGTTCTATTGCCCGAGAGAGGGGACTTTTGCCTACGGCATCGGATGGGAATATGTTGATCAATATTCAGGAGAGGGGTTGGGAGCAGATTTGTGAGACTCCGGAGCCTGTTCCATTGTCTGTGGTTCGCGAGTTCTACGCGAACGCTAGTGTGGAAAGGAATGGGATTAGCCAGGTTCGTGGGTTCCGTGTGGATTATCGGCCGCGTGCTATTCGTCGTGTTCTTGGTCTTCCGGCTCCTAGGAGGAATCAAGAGGATTGGTCAGGGAGGACTCGCGATGCTGTGGACCTTCAGATGATTATTCAGCGGTTGTGTGTTCCAGGTACGGAGTGGACCTTGAGGCGTGGCACTACTGAGCCCACGTCGTTTTTGTCGATGGCTCTGAATCAGTATGGGCGTACTTGGAATTTGTTTATTTGTGCTAACCACATCCCTACTAGGCATTCGAATGAGGTGACGGTTGAGAGGGCTATCTTGTTGTATGCTATTTGCAGCAGAGAGTATGTGGATTTGGGTAATTTGATCCATCAGGGGATTCTCCGTTTTATGCAAGGAAGTACCACTGCGGCGATACCTCATGGTTCGGTCATTGCTAGGTTGGCTAGGGATTGTGGTGCTAGTTGGTCAGCGGAGGAGCCTGTACAGCCGCCACAGGCAACACTGGATCATCAGAGTATAAGGCGGTTGAATGTGTGGGATGGAGGTGAGCCGGATTGTTGGGGTCTTGGTTTTGTAGTAGGGGGTCAGCAGCAGCATCAGCAGCATCAGCAGCAGCAGGAGGAGGAGCCTCAGGATGGAGGTTCTCTTATTAGTCAGCGGCAGTATAGGCGATTGACGAGGCGTATCGATGCGGTGCATGATATGCAGGCAGGTTTTGCAGCAGATTTTGGTCAGTTTGCACAGGCTTTGAGCACGGCTTTTCGTGCAAGTGGGGTGGACGTGACTTTTCCGTCCTTTGGAGCTGGCGCTGTCTATCCGCCACCGGACACTCCCGATGGGAGTGGCTCGGACGACGAATAGGTATGCCTTGCACTCTTTTTATTCTTACCTTCAATGTGGGCATTGAAAATTTTAAGTTTGGGGGTGGGGATGAAAGGTGCATTTGTATAATAGGTATATTGCATGTTAGGAGCATTTGTGCATGTTAGTTAATTTCATGTTAGTTTAGGAGCATTTGTGCATGTTAGTTAGAGCATTTAGGACATTCTGTTTATTGTGATATTTATGTTCATATAGTTGCATGAGCATGGCATGCATTTTCATGATCCCTTAGGACGACCTATTTCTGTTTGGCAGGTAGATGTTGATTTGAGTGTGGTAATCATGAATAGAGGGTTGATTTATAGTTTCTATGAAATTGACATGCCTGTTATGGGGACAAAAATATTTACACAACTCATTGTTTGCTTTTGGGCTAGATTGGGGGTCATGCTTGTTTGGATGTTTTGAGGTTTAATTACCTGGTTATATTTAAAATGTTCTTTATTCCCTTGATAACGTAAGAGCACTAAAGTATAAGTTTGGGGGAAACAGGATTTTCATGCTAGATGTTGTGTTGTTTATGGCTAGGCGTCAAATGGCTAGTAGCTGGCTCATATTTATATGAGTAGTCTAGGGTTGGAAATGAGAATTCTCATTCCGGATTGTATATATGAAAAAAAAAAGAAGGAAAAAATGGAAAAGAAAAAAAAAGAGTCATGTAAATAGTTAAATGCAAAATTAACCACGAGTGAGCTCTTTAATACTCGAGCAATTAAGTTCAATGGGGGCAATGTGCCTAGTGACCTAAGGTCCTTTGTGGTCTGGGATCCGCTAACCTAACGCTCGTTACATGGGTATTATTGTATAAGCCTTTTGGGGTCTCACTCATTGCACGGTTAAATAAGCATGTGTATTGTATATAGTAGTATGTGTCGTAGTAATAAATCATGAATTCCTGGTTAACCTGAATGATGATGGAGGTGTCTCGAAGTTATGAAGTGTCTACCGTTCATTCTCTTTATAAACTTGTGATTGCCTTGACTAAGAATTGGTATGATTTTTGATCTAGTGTTAGGAGTATATCTGATGAGTATCACACACCACGTTCCTATGCATGTATTGTTAGTATACGGGAATTTAGTCGAGCTCTGTTTGGAAGTTATTGCATGATTTGAGATGTTTGCCTAATGAATGGTTTTGGTTAGTCTAAGGGGGTCCTTGCATTTCCATATAGTTGCATACATGTAGTTAGTTGCATTTGTAGTTGCATTGTTAGATGGATTTTGTGGGTACATTCACTATAGGCCCTCACGAGACCTTACTCGTCCACTAGGGCTGCCTAGGGGTTTAAAGGGCTTGTTGCATATGCCAAATGCAACCGTGATCACCTACGGAAGTGGTACTAGTTAGTTGTAATAAATTGTTTGTTTATGCTCGAGGACGAGCATCGGTTTAAGTTTGGGGGTGTGATAAGTGGGTATTTTATTCACTTAAAACGTTTCCGTATGGCTTAAAACGATTGTTTGTACTCGAGTTGTGGTATTTTTGATCTCTTTTAAGGGTATTGTGCAGGAATATCTATCACAGGTGTAATGGGAATGAAGCGGAGCAATCGGAATGCAATTTGGAGCTAAAACGAAGAAAATGGAAAAATTCGTCTTCCTGGACAGAAGGCACGGCGCGGCAGCGCCGTGTTTGAGCTTGCCTATGGCGCGGCAGCGCCGCATGAAAACTGAACAGTAAGCTTATGGCGCGGCAGCGCCGCTCTCCTATGTAACTGTGGCGCGGCAGCGCCAGACATTCTGACGAAATTTCCTGTTTTGAATCCGATTTGCTGATTTTTCGAGTGGAAGTCAAATTACAATTCCGTACGACTTATTTGCACCTGGAGGCCTATATAAAGAGAAGAAAACCCTAGAGAACGGGGAGACACATACCACATATTATCTACGGAGTTTTAAGCACGAAGAAGCAAGGAAGAAGATAGTTTTCAATTTATTCTTGTATTCTTTCTAGCTTGTGGATGCTTGGTTTGGGTGTATTCTTTAGAACCTTTGATAATTATTCCAATATTGATTCGTTTTCTTCAATCATGTTTACATTAGAACCCATGGTGACGATTAGTTTGATTATGAACTAATTCGTTGTCATGGGGTTTTAGCGGATTTATTCATGAAGTTTATTTGTTGAATTTTCTTGATGCCTACAGTGTGATTGATGCGATATCCTATCATGGTTGTTTTAATTCGTTATAGGAGAGTAGCTAACTCCTGTAATTGTGTGTTAATTCTTATTGAAGCGAAAGTGGATTTAAGAGTTTAGAACTTGCCATGCTAGCATAGGTTTATGCGTGAGAATATCATTCGTAATTAGTGTCGTAACTCTAACCGTTTTATGACGACTATGTGATCAATTGAATGCTTGTACTTCAACCATTATGTTTTCAATCTCTATAGACATATAGGGACTAAGCATAATTAGGAGACTAAGTGATTTCTATCTTTATTGTGGATATTATTTAGGATGGTATTTGTGCAACGAAAGTTGGCTTATATCAGTTTTGTGTGTTCGATCAGGTATTAATAAATCACATGAAAAGGCTAGAGAATTGGAAACTATAGATGGATTGTTTAATGAAGTTAAAATTCCATGTTTATTTGCATAAGTAATTCAATATAACCCGTCGTTCAAATAGTTGATAATTAGTTATAAATTTTAGAAAAATTTTAGTGGTAAACAAAATCCAATTTGTTATTTGTTTTAGCATCGAATAATAATCATACATTGGTGAGTGAATTAACTAGACAATACAACGAGTCCCTGTAGGAATGAACCTTACTTGCTATCTGTATTACTTGAGATCACGTGCACTTGCGTGTTGAGTTTGGTCGTAACAATTCTGGAGAACGGCGTTGGTATCAACAATGGCTAGGGAAGATGGAACCTCATTCCAGGAGGTTAGTTGTTCAATTGGAGGCAAACACTTTCAGTTTGGTGAAAGGGAAATCAATGAAGCTTTGGGGTTCAAGGTTGAGGGTCATGACCAAGAAGCTACAGATGCTCAAATCGTAGATTTCATGACCTTCATTCGGTATGCTGAAGAGATAGATACTGGAAAGCTAAATAAGAAGTTTGTGAGAAGGGAGTGGTCATTTCTGTTTGACGCACTCCAGAAGGTGTTTCTCTGCAGGAAGACAGGATGGGACCATATCAGTCACATTGCTGTGAAGCTAGCCTACTCCTTGGCCAACAACCAGGAGATCAATGTGGGAGCCATAATTCTCAAAGAATTGGCTCAGAGGCTAGGCAGGACTGTTCGTGGTAGAGGTAATGACATCTTTTACCCTCGTTTCCTTCAAGTAATTTTAAATTTTCTTGATGCAAATGTCCATGAATTAGAGGGTATAGATAAAACTAAAATGGCTTATTCCAAGTCCATGTCCAAAGTTCTATTTGGCTCATTGGACACAAGGAATCAAGTGGATGTGATTCTAAGTGTGACCAAGCATATGCAGGACACATTTGAGTCTTATCCACTTGATAAGCCAATATACCATGCACTTTCCTGGACAGGGGAGGCTGAGACTGAAGGAGCTACACAGTCTAACCCCAGCCTTCCCATCCCATCCAGCAACCCCACTGTAAACAGTACCATAGAAGTTAGGCAGCCAAGTGCATCAATCTCTCAAAAGATTGGTGTTACTAAAAAGAAGTCAAAGAAGAGAGCCCTAGCAGTGATAAATGAATCTGTAGAGATAGCTAGTGAGACTCCTGAGTCACCTCTCACCAGACAAAGTAAGAAATCCAAATCCAAACCTACCACTGGATCCTCCCAACAGGATTCAGATGTGGAAAAAGGGGTACACCTGTTACTGTCCATGGCCTCTCAACAGGTCATTGACATTGAAAAGAGCAGTCTCCCCACTGCACCCTGTACAGAGTCTGCACAGGGTCAAGAACTCACTCTTGACCCTAGGAGTGATAAGGCTGATCATACACAGAGTGGAGAGCACATCACTGTTGAAACTCCTCCTATTTCTCAGGGGGAGTTGCCACAATCTAATCTAAACCCCACTTCTCTCTCAGATTCTTCCATAAAAATTTCTTCTGAACAAGAGAGTCATTCCAATGACAATCTTGCCTTTGATCAATCTCAATTCTCTCATGTGATTGAGCCAATTTCAAGTGACATGGTGCATGACACTATGCTCACCACCCAGGACCCACATCTAGTTGATCAGGGAATGCATGCTGGGGCATATCCTAATGACACCAACAAAAA
The DNA here is from genome assembly GCA_030848705.1 of Heracleum sosnowskyi. Taxonomy (NCBI): domain Eukaryota; kingdom Viridiplantae; phylum Streptophyta; class Magnoliopsida; order Apiales; family Apiaceae; genus Heracleum; species Heracleum sosnowskyi. Next base: position 95,502,490 of record CM061241.1, read on the forward strand.
CATGGAGGATTCACCAGTTTTCACTGGAGACTCTATGCCAAATTCTCCCATCCTTAGGGATGTGGAACTGTCTTCACAGACAAATAGGGCTGATGTTGTAACACATCCCATTTCAATGGAGACAACATCAGACCCTACAGCCATTCCAAGGCTGGAGGAGACTCAAAATCCTACATCTCATGAAGTGCCTAGCACTAGCTCTCACTTGGCTCAGGCCACTATGTCAGAATGGCTGAAGCCTGTGCACCATGACAGGCCTTCAGGATCATCATTTGTGCCTTCCAAAATGACAGAAGAAGCCATACAAGATCTCCATGTGGCACAGATTGATGAGTTCTCAAAGATAGCTCAACATCTCCTCACCTCAAATCTCCCAAATGCTGATTATGAAGCCATTTTACTCTGCCACAAGGAGGATGTTGAAGCTCAGCAGGAGAAGATAGTGGATGCAGCTGAACCAGAGGGAAATGTGGATGCCTGGTTGGATGCTAAGAGGACTCTCAAGCTCAAGGATGCCCTAGCTTTTCTAAGAGAATAATACCTAACTTCTCTGGCTCCAATGCAAAGGATCTCTCTCCTGCTGCCATCTATGATGCCGTTAATGATGTCTACAGGAATCAATTAAAGGCTCTGCACTATCTTGGGAAAGGGCTTCAATCAGAGATTTCTTCTATCCAGGAGGCGACAGACAGATCCCTCACTCAGCTCAGAAATTCATATCTCTCTGATTTTCCCAAGGTGGAAGGCATCCTTAAAGAAATCCAGAAGACAAACTCTACTGTAAGCATGATGGACCTCTCTCTGGCCATGGTCACAGACAACATCAGGAAGCTGGCTACAACCCTGGAAAATCAAGTCAAGGCCAATATCAACTCAAATGCAATGCTGAATGTAATTTGGAAGAATCAGTATGGTGACAAATTGGTGGATGAGGTCCCTCTGTCAAACATCTCCAAATTTGACTTTGCCAAGCTCAAGGAGCAATCTCTCAATTCTTTCAAGTCTCAACAGCTATTCTCAAAGGTGGATGGTCTTGAAAGAGAAGTGGCCTCTCTGAAAGATGAAAATAAGGAGCTTGCCAACTCTCTAAAACAGCTCAATGACAAACTGGATGACCAAGGCAACAACACCTCCAATATCCTGCTGGTGCAACAACAGATGCTGACTTCCATGATGAAACAAATGAACCTGCCTATCCCTGGGGAAGCTCAAGTCATCTTGTCTGATCCCAAGCCTAAGGGGGAGAAACAAAAGGAGGTCATTCTGACACAAAGAGGGGGAGTACCTGCCAAGCAGTCAAAGCATAAGGGCAAGGGCATACTCATTGAAGAAACCATAAAGCCAATCATTCTTCCCCCTGTAGAGGTCATAAGTGCAGAAGGTCAGAAGAGCACAATCTCAACCACCTACTATCCATCAACAATGCCTAAAGATATCTCAAATCCTCAACCTACTCAACCTACTTCCAATGCTAAACCTGTCAAAGCTGATATAATCACAGAGGCCAAGCTACAGGAAGTTGCCAACTCAAACATCTATCATAATGAGGCCTTTCTGGAGTTTCTGAAAGCCATCTACAGCAGTGCTCAAGGAGATGCAAGGATGTACAGACAGAAGATCAAGGAAAGCATCAAGTATTTCACAGTGGCAGTAAGGAAAATCAAGGATGTCCATCTAAGAGAGATAATCATGGTGTGCAAGGACAACTGCTTGTGGCACCTAGCTTTTCAAACTCTAGAGAAACTGAGATTTACTGAGCTGTCAATCATTCTGGAGTTGATTGAAAAGCATGGGATGAACAATGAAAGTCTTTATAATGACTTGAAGATGGACCAGAATAAAAGATTGCCTGAGGTTATATCCAAGCCAAGGACAATAATTTACCAAAGCCTATCTCAAGACAGTAGTATTGACCAACTAGTAATTCCCTCAGACCTTTTAATGAAGAACAATGCAAAGATCAACCAGGTGCTGCAAATGCTGAGAGCTAAGAGAGGAGCTAGGACAGCTGAGGAACTAGAGATGATTCGAACTCTACAATCTTTTCTGATTCATGGAGTCATTCCTGAATCTGTCAAAGAAAAGAGCAAAAAGAAGGATGGGGATGATGATGATGAGGAGAAAACCTATGAAAGGAGATCTCAGACAATGAGAAATAAGGATGGATCTAGTGAGAGCAGCAGGAGCAAATATCAAAAGAAATCAAAAGATGCTGGTGATGACAAGAGGGACTCAAAAGGGACAAAGGAAACAACCAGGAAAACAAGAAGTGGAATTCAGCAAGTCAAGGACATTTATCTATCTGTCCTTATTATTAATATTATTTTATTATAAAATATTATTAATAATACCTCATTTATCTTCCTCGGCCTCATTTGTATTTTTTTTATATATTTTTTCATGTTCCAATGAATATTTAAGTTTCTCATTTTATAATTTATCATATTAATTTTTATTTTATTTAATATTTTCCGTTCACATTAAATTTTTTAGTTTATTATTTTTTAAGGCCCGTGCCTTGCACGGGTTATAGACTAGTACTAATTGATTAACAAACTTTTAAAGTTTCAAATTTAATAATTTATAATGTATATAGGTTTAAAAAGTTTGGCCTCTTATGAGTCTAAAATTTTAAAATAAGGTTTTTTTTTTAATATGAATATAGTTCTGCTAACAATGAAATTAGGTCTCTATGAGTTCTTATAAAACAAAATCACCATTTACGTATAATTTATTATTTAATAATAAATAATATTTGATTAGTTATGATATAAAACTTAATAAAATAGGATTAAAAATATGCATAATTTTATAAAATTTTATCTTCGTATTATTATATTCTTTGTTGATTTGAATTTTTCTTAGATTGATTTTAATTTTTGAACATAGATTTCTAAATTTAAAATAGTTAGAAAAAAGTAATTAAATTGGTGTTAAAATAATGATGACATAATAATTATTATTAGAATTTAAATATTCACTTTATTAATTTGGGTTTTATCTTGTGTTTTAAAAATCAGATTTTGACGATTTTACACCCCACATGAAGATAACTAAATTATCATTAATTAAAAGATGGTTTAACAATTTTTATCTAGGTGGAATTATCCATGGAAGAGAAAAGAAAGTCACGAATTTTTTACATGGAGAATTCTATTCAATATAGAAAACTTATTTATATATGGTTTAAATTATCAAAATACACCTTTTAGAATTTAAATATAATCCTATTATTAATAAAATAAACTTTTTTAATATTTGATCTAACGATTTTCATTTATCTAGTTAAGATCTAATGGTCCTTATTATTAATAAAAATAACTTTTTTTAAAGTTTTGGATAAGATCTCCCCTACGCTTATTATATATAAGGAGTTAATAAGGATTTAATATAATAAGGAAATCAAGTATATACTGATATAAGTATCTTACTAACTGCTTTTACTTTTAATGTTTCGGTTTTATTTATAGTGTATATAAAATTTTAAAATACATTATTACTTAAAAATTATTAAACAGAATAAAAATTATGTTATGATTATATAAAATTTTATTATCATATTATTATATTCTTTATCGATTTGAATTTGTTCTTAATTAATTTTAATATTTTAATGAAAGAAACATAAAATTTCTATATTTAAAAGAATTAGTAAAAAAATAAATAAATTGGTGCTACAATAATAAAAAAATATTTATTAAAATTTTGATACTCACTTTACTATTTGGGTTCTATCATGAGTTTTAGAAATTGAATTTGACGATTTTACAACCCATGCGAAACTAACAAAATTATCTTTAATTTAATGATGGTTTAATAATTATTATCTAACTTGACCAGGTGACCTACCCATAAACCGAAAAGAAAAGACGGTTAAGAATTTTAACATAAAGAATTCAATTCAATATAGAAAACCAATTTATAATTGGTTTAAACTAAAAACATGTTAGTTTTTCTATATTTCTTTACTAAAACCCCTTATTTTCCTAAAATATCACGGACAAACCTTTAGTTATTTATTTTTAAACCTAATTTTATTATTACAAGCCTATAATCCGTGCAACGCACGAAGGACTTTAATATTAATTTTGAAATTTACTTTTAAATTTTTTGAGATTTTAATACTTCTGAAAATGCTACCCTTTTAAAAAGAATTAAGAGTACTACTTTAATACTTTAAATATAAAAAATTTTATAGATTTTTTAATAGTTTATTAGCTTAGTAAGCATGTGAGTAAAGATAATCGTCAAAATTATCAATATATTTTGTTGTAATATATATAAATATAAATATAATTATTTTCTAAAAAAAAAGGTTTTTGAATTCTAAGTAAAGTATAATTAAAAGAGTTTGTAGTTATGTTATATATGTGAGAAAATCGAAAATCAAAACTTTCAATGTTTCGGCTATTATATAATAGTATAGTATAGATAGATATCATCTGCGAAATTTTAGAAAATGAGAAATTTTAGTTAAAGAATATAAAAAAGAATATACGTTTTGGCTAACAAAGGTAATCGGTTAATTATTAATATTTATAATATTACTATTTTATGTTACTAAATGAAATTGCATGTGATATTTTTGAAAAATGTGAGATATTACTTAGGAAAAATTTTAGTTAGAAAATATAAAAAAGAATATATGCTTTGGAAAAAAAAACTAATCGGTTAGTTATTAGTAATTATAAATATTATTATTATTTTATTTCATTAAAAAGAACTACCCCTGATATTTTGGAAAATGAGAGGTTTTAGTTAGAAAAAATATAAAATTAAAAATTTATTTAAAAAATATAAAAAAGAATATACACTTTGGCTAAAATAGGTAATTTGTTAGTTATTAACAATTATTATTTTATTATTTTATTTTAATAAATGAAACTGTCTGTGATATTTTTGGAAAAGGAGAAGTTTTTGTAAACAAAAATAAAAAGTTTATATATTTTAGTTAAAAAAGGTAATTGCTCGTGATATTTTTGAAAAAGTAAGGGAATTTTTCAGAAAAAATATATATATATATATATATTTAGGTGTAAAAGGTAATTGGTTATAAATAAGAAATATTATTATTTAATAATATTTTTTATAAATAAGTAAGGGTAATTAAGTAAAAACACGAAATACAATTAAGTAAGGACAATTAAGTAAAATCACAACATACCAAAAAATATTTAATATTATATCCAATGACTCTCATTAATTTAATTTAAAAGATCTAACGGTTAGAGATTGGATAACCAAATTATGGAGGACCAGACTACAAACCGACAACAAACTGACTACAATCCGACTACAAAAACTTTTAATGTTTCGTCTTTAATATAATAGTATAGATTTTTTTAAAAGTTTACCTATTTTAACATGTCTACTTATTTTTCTTAACAAATACAATTACTAAAAATATTAAAATATAAATAATCAAATACCTATTTATAACCAATTACCTTTTCAGCTAAAACACATTATAGATTTTTTCTAACAAAGTCCCTCATTTTCTAAATATATCACGGGAAATTGTCTTTTTCAATTTACTTTTTCTATTTTTCTTACTAAAATCCATTCTTTTTCTAAAAATATCACGGACAAACCTTTTACTTATTTATTTTAAAACGTATTTAAATAATTTAAATTATAAAATTTTAAAACCTCATTTTCCAAAAATATCACGGACATTTACCTTTTTAAACTAAATATATTTTATATTTTTCCATACTAAAACTCCCCCTTTTCCAAAAATATAACGAGCAAACTCTTACTTATTTATTTTAAAATTTGTTTTAATGGTTTTAATTAATTAAAAGTGTTTAGCTATTTCAACACGCCTACTTATTTTTTTAACAAATACAATTAAAAAAATAATAATAAAATAACAATTAACAATCCGTGCGATGCACGGGTTTTAAGCTAGTTTCTTTAAAGCATACATAGCGTAAAAGTCAATTTCATAGTTAGTCGAGAATACCTTTTTTTTTGGGTCAAAATTTCAGCCATTTTGACCACTCAAAGGTCAAAATGTATAACCAGTAAGATACGAAGGCAAAATAAAGTTAATTATCAATCTGCACTTTATTATTTGTACTTCTTCTTCTTTTTTTTTTTGGAAGAAGTGGAATTTCATTAATACGAAAAATCTTGCAAAATAGTCTCTAACAAACACGTAGGAGGAGACGTAAAAAAATTATGACAATTAGCTACACAAGAAATTTTAGCTATCTCATGAGCGACCTTGTTAGCTTGATTTCGAACAAGATGAATGGAGATCTTGTTAGATCAGGATTCAATGATCATCAGTATCTGGACTACTGATCAGGATTGAGATGCTGATATCATCAGGATTGCATAACATCAGTATCATGATTGCTATCATGACTGAGATCAGGATTATCATCAGAACTGGAAGCTGATTAGTATTACTTCAAGATGACTATTGAGTCCAGAAAAATAAGGAAGATTGATTTGTCGGTTTCTAGTTTATAGGAATGTAGCTGTCAGTTAGGATATGTATCAAAGATAGTTTGTAATTGATTTAAACATATCTTGTAATTGATAGAGTAGCTGTGTGTGCTATATAAACATAGTTTAGGTTTTGCATTTTGTAATCGCTTACACGAGTATCATTGTAACCTAGCAGCTTTCAAGAACATCAGAATTTCTTGAGAGAGTTTTGTAACAGTTTTATACCAGAATTAATAAAGCTGTTAAAGGTCAAAATGTATAACCAGTAAGATACGAAGGAAAAATAAAGTTAATTATCAATCTGCACTTTATTATTTGTACTTCTTCTTCTCTTTTTTTTTTGGAAAGAAATGGAATTTCATTAATACGAAAAATCTTGCAAAATAGTCTCCAACAAACACGTAGGAGGAGACGTAAAAAAATTATGACAATTAGCTACACAAGAAATTTTAGCTATCTCATGAGCGACCTTGTTAGCTTGATTCCGAACAAAATGAATGGAGATCTTGTTAGATCAGGATTCAATGATCATCAGTATTCGGACTACTGATCAAGATTGAGATGCTGATATCATCAGGATTGCATAGCATCGGTATCAGGATTGCTATCAGGACTGAGATCAGGATTATCATCAGAACTGGAAGCTGATCAGTATTACTTCAAGATGACTATTGAGTCAAGAAAAATAAGGAAGATTGATTTGTCGGTTTCTAGTTTATAAGAATGTAGCTGTCAGTTAGGATATGCAACAAAGATAGTTTGTAATTGATTTAAACATATCTTGTAATTGATAGAGTAGCCGTGTGTGCTATATAAACATAGTTTAGGTTTTGCATTTTGTAATCGCTTACACGAGTATCATTGTAACCTAGCAGCTTTCAAGAACATCAGAATTTCTTGAGAGAGTTTTGTAACAGTTTTATACCAGAATTAATAAAGCTGTTATTATTTCATATTTGTGTTTTATATTGCTATTAAGTCGAAAATCTTACACAATTGTATTCAACCCCCCTTCTACAATTGTTAATTACTGGGCACAGATCTCCGGTGACTATTGCAACTTCAAGCGACAACTTTCAATTACTTCTCCAACCTCCAGATAGTTTCTACCAGCACATTCAATGGCTTGACCTGTTAACATCGAATTTGTTTCAACCATAACTCTGACATCCTGACTGACTTGCTCTTTGGTCTATGATAGAGCCTCATCAACCCCTATTGTTTCAGCTTCAAACACCGAAGCTGGAGATGGGAGCCTAAGATTCTTGTCTGCAATAAAGGTGCCAAAGTGATCTCTCAGAACCATGCTAATGGAGAACGTTTCCACTCTTGGAAACACAGAGGCGTCCACGTTAACTTTCAACACACCAGCCTCCGGTGGTAACCACTTATTTACCAATTTCTTACGACTATGATCTCTCTTGAGGTTACAGCTTATCTTTGCCTTGTCTGCCTCCTTCCATTCTGAAACCGACCTAAAACTACCATCCATAGCAACACTTGGAGTGACAGTTTTATCCTCCCAGACCCTCTTATTCCTCCAATACCAAATGCCCCACAACACTATGCAGATCTTTGTAGCCTCAGATATTGGAGCAGTATTGAGTTTATTCAAAACCCAATCAGGAGCATATTCAACTTCCCTCATATCGTAGTCCAACCCCACATGAATCTAACATTGTTTTGCAAAATTAAAGTCGAAGAAAACATGTAAAATATGCTCAATGTCAATCTGGCACATGGGACAAGTAATAGGCAGTGTAACACCTTTAACACTCAATCTTTTTCAAAATTGCACACTGTTACGACAAAAATGCCAAATAAAAATCTTCATTTTGTGAGGGATCTCGATTCTCCATACTTTACTCGAACCTTGACTTTGAGAGATGTTTGAAGTTCCAAAATTAACATCATACCAGAACTTATAGCCAAGTTTTGCAGTATAGATACCTTTTGAAGCTCCAACCCATGCCACTCTGTCAGAAATATTACGTTGGGGGATATGAACTGCCAAAATTTCTTTTTCATCTTCATAAAGAAAATGCTCCTGCACATAGTTGACATTCCATTGTTTCGTATTAGAAAGGAACAAACTCGCCACTGTATCATTTCGACCTTCATAAAGATGACTTTGTTCCACACAAAAATCTTTCTTCTTCTGTAACCATGGATCTTTTGCAGCAATTATCTCCTTACTGTCTCCAAGGACCCATCTAAAGCCTTTAAACAATTCTTCCTTGGCCGTAAAAATTCCACTCCATATAAAGCTGAACCCTTGTCCCTTGGTGGCTCGTAGAAAATGAGAAGAAGGAAAGTACCTGGCTTTGTACAATCTAATCACCAACGAATTAGGACTGTGCAGAAAATTCCAGCAATGCTTCCCCAACAACACAATATTAAAACCATAAAGGTTCCTAAAACCCAAACCACCATTGCACTTTGGTAAACTCATGTTATTCCATGAGTTCCAGTTCAAACCTTTATTTCCATTAGAACTCGAATTCCACCAATAATTATTAAACGTACGTTCTAATTCCTGGCAGAGAGTTTTTGGAAGTAAAAAACACGACATACTGTAAGCTGGAATCGCTTGAGCAACATTCCTAATCAGAATCGTCTTACCAGCCCATGAAATCGGTTTCTTTTGCCATGCATGTATGCTTCTACTGGCTCTTTGTTTTAGATAACCAAATACTTGCTTCTTCGATCTACCAACCAGAGATGGGAGCCCAAGATATTTTGAACTCGTGATGTCATTATGCACACCTAAGATCCCAGAAATCTCCATCTTTTTAGTAGGACGAACATTAGCACTATATAAAACTCCGGACTTTTGAAAATTCACTAATTGCCCTGAGCATCTCTTATAGTTAACCAACAAAGCCTTGATATTAGGTGCCTTGAAAGAACAGAAAATTGTCGTTAGCAAATAAGAGATGAGAGATTGTAGGAGCTGTAGGACTAATGTTGCACCCACAGACAGCACCACTACTAGAAGCTTGGTCGATTGCATTTGATAGACCTTCTACACACAATAGAAAAAGATAGGGGCGCAGGGGGATCCCCTTGTCTCAGCCCTCTCTTCGGAGTGATCGGACCCACATACGACCCATTAAAGCAGAAATTGTAAGTGACAGTATTAACACACATCATCATCATCCACTCGACCCATGTTTCACAAAAACCCATCACTCTCAACCTATGGCAAAGAAACGTCCAGTTTACTCGGTCATAAGCCTTGCTGATATCTAGTTTAAGAGCCACCTCTCCTACACTTTCCCTTTGCTTTCTACTCATATGGCGAATAACCTCGAAAACAACCACCACATTATCCGTATTGCTTCTACCTTGGACAAACGCTGACTGGTTTTCAAAAATAATTGCAGGCATAACCACCTTAAGTCTGTTTGCTAGAGCCTTCGCAAGAATTTTATAAAGCACATTACATAATGCAATTGGCCTAAGATCTTTCATACAGGAGGCATTTTCTTTCTTAGGGATAAACACCACATTCGTACTATTAAGTTGCCCCGGAAAGGATTTCGTTCGTAACCAATTCATACAATACTCAAACACCTCCTGACCCATCACCGACCAAAAACTCAAAAAAAAACCTAGGTTTAGACCATCAAGCCCCGACGCTTTGTCGGGGTGCATCTGTTTCACTGCCACCGTAAATTCTTCAAACGAGAACTCCTCTATAAGCTTCAGATTTTGCTCCCTCATGACAACTCTATGCCCAACTGTTTGATCAGGTTCAATGTGATCGACCTCCCCTGTAAACAGACCAGTGAAGTATTCCCGAACAACTTCGCACATCCCCTCATGATCTTCAACACGCATTCCTTCATCATTTACCAGATAATTGATTTTATTCGCTTTTTTCCTAGCTGAAGCACTCAAATGGAAAAAACGCGTATTTTTATCTCCTTCAATAAGCCAAAATAACTTAGCACGTTGTTTCCAATACAACTCCTCCTGCATCAAAATCGTATTCAACTTATCTCTTTCAATGAGGTACTCCTTCACACTACAATCATCTGTGTAGTCAACTAGACGAGCAAGATTTTCCTTGTGAATTTTCACTTTCTCTCTGAACTTGTGAAAAAACGTTCTTCCCCACCTAGCCATAAAAGAAGACACATCAAGAAGCCTGGGAAGGAGATGAGAGACAGGGAGATCTTTCCAAACTGCAGTGACTTCCTTGACAAAATTTGGCTCCTTAAGCCACATATTCTCGAACCGAAATATAAACGTTTTAATGGGAATATCAACCTGAACGAATTCCAGTAAAATAGGGTCATAGTCAGAACAAGATGTATGAAGAACAATGAGATTACACAAATGGAATTAAGCCCACCAACTCATAGAGGCAAAGGCTCTGTCAAGCCTTTCTCGAACCCAATCACTTTTACCCCTGCTTCTTTCCCACGTAAAATTACCTCCACAAAGATTAATCTCTGATAAATGACTGTCCTCTATTGCACTGCGAAATCCATCCATCAAACGTTGAGGGTGAAGCGAATTACCTTTTTTATCCAACGAAAATAAGAGATCATTAAAATCTCCCCAAATACACCAAGGAAGGGGATAGATATTTTCCAATTTCCGAATTAAGTCCCAAGAGTTTTTCCTTCTAATTCTCTCAGGGTACCCATAGAAACACAACAAATGCCAAGACAATACATTATTCTCCATGAAAACCACATCGATATGATTCTGGCAGTAACTAGTAATCTGACATTGGACTGGACTCTTCCATAAAACAGCTAACCTACCACTTCGACCATCTCTGTCTACCGAAAAACATTGATCAAAACCAAAACGCACTCTAAGATCTTCTATCCTATCAAAAAAAATTGTTTCAATTAAAAACACAAAACTGGATTTATGATTAATTAGATCGTTCAGAACACGAACTGTTCGAGGGTTCCTAAACCCACGACAGTTCCAGCTAAGGCAACTCATTGTAACTGGCTAGCTTGCCTCGCGAGCGTAGCCAAAAATCAGGGGAGGTATCTGTACAATCCACACGAGAAAGAACAGATTCCTTAGTAACATTATCTGAAAGATTTTCTATTTCTTTAGAAACATGATTTTCGCTCCTTTGTCTTTTACGTTCCTCCAACTTAAGCCCATAAAGCTCGTCCTCCTTAGGCCCACTTGAAAAGATAGCAGATTTATTTCCCTCGTTTAAATTTGAATCTTTTTCCATCATATCTTTTTTCCCCGATTTATTTGCAAAACCAGTTGTACTGTCACGTCTATTATGCACCTGATCACCTCCACGCACATTATTCGGGATTTGAACTTCCGGAAATTGTTGCTTGTGATTATCCCTTCCAACCTGGCTCCCCTAATCACCGTCGTTCTCCTCCCTCAGCCATTTACTCTTGCAACCACCAGCCGCCCTACGTGCTGGCCACTTACTCTTGCAACCGCCCTACATGGAGGAGCACGGAGCCAACTCCCTCACTCCTTCACGACAACCTCAGCATTTCCATCAAGCTTCTTCATACAGAATCGTTCCGTATATGACAACAATTCACAAGTAAAACAAAAATCACCAAGTTTCTCATACTTATAGTTGACCACCATAGAGTAACATTATCTGAAAGATTTTTTATTTCTTTAGAAACATGATTTTCGCTCCTTTGTCTTTTACGTTCGTCCAGCTTAAGCCCATAAAGCTAGTCCTCCTTAGGCCCACTTGAAAAGATAGTAGATTTATTTCCCTCGTTTAAATTTGAATCTTTTTCCATCATATCTTTTTTTCCCGATTTATTTGCAAAACCAGTTGTGTTGTCACGTCTGTTACGCACCTGATCACCTCCACACACATTATTCGGGATTTGAACTTCCGGAAATTGTTGCTTGTGATTATCCCTTCCAATCTGGCTCCTTCGATCGCCGTCGTTCTCCTCCCTCAACCACTTACTCTTGCAACCGCCAGCCGCCCTACATGGAGGAGCACGGAGGCAACTCCCCCACTCCTTCACGACAACCTCAACATTTCCATCAAACTTCTTCATACAGAATCGCTCTGTATGTGACAACAATCCACAAGTAAAAAAACATCACCAAGTTTCTCATACTTACAGTTGACCACCACCTCGGTTCTATCCTTCTTACAGATTTTTTTTCTTCCTCTTCAAAGGTTTACGAACATCCACTCAAATCCTTAATCACATGAACTCTCTCTATATGCTTGAATTGTTGTTCAAATCATACTGCAAAAATGTACCGAAAAAATTCCCCAATTGTTTACCTATCGCCTCAGACATATAACCCACATTCAAATCATATATTTGAATCCAGAAATCAACTTCAACCAGAGGAACTTTAGTTGGATGCTCCTCCATATTGATAGTATTCATGACCAGTAATGCATTGTCAAAAGACCATGGGCCTCCGTTAATCACCCATTGCATATTTGTTAGGTCCAAAGTATCAAAGAAGGGGGGGGGGGGTTGAATATGATACTCACAAATTATTCGATTTCTTTCACGGATATATATATGTGTTCTTACTCGAAATCAAATAAACCAAATCACAACACGAGTCGAGGAATATATCGTTTTATAAATATAAACCACGAAGGGTGCTACAAATCTAATCCATAGGATTAGCTACAATGAGTTCAAGTTACAATAATCAATACACTTGATAGAATTTAAGGTACTAACAATAACTTCTCTTAAAACCTTAAGCTCTCAAACTCTCTCTCGTATTTAATTTCTGTAACTAAAAAACTAAAGAAGACAATGTCTTCTGTCCAATATCGAAGCTTAGAATGAATCTCAGCCTCTTGTTTTCACCAACCATTATGTCTACCTTAAATGCAATATACCAAATTCTTTTGTAAAACCATCGAAGACATAATATCTGAACTTATTCGATAGATTTCAATAAGAAACTATCGAAATAAGTTTCTTAACATTCTATAACCAATTCGATAGTTTTAAATATAAAACTATCAAACCCTTTGCACAAGTCTTCTTTCTGACCACTTCGATAATTTCTAATTAAGAAACTATCGAATTGTTCTTCACCATTTCGATGGTTTCCAAAAAGGAATTCTATCGAATCCTTGTTTACCACTTCGATGGTTTCCAAAAGGAATTCTATCGAATCCTTGTTTACCACTTCGATTGTTTCCAAAATGAAACTATCGAATTCACTCATTTGCAGTTTGGTCCTTGAGGATTCTTTCCCTTTGCAATGAGGATATTGCACTTCATTTTAACTTAACACATCTTATCAATCTTTCTTTTAACTTCCAGGATGTATTAGGTCTGATTTAAATCAATTCCTTTTGAGACGATAAAATATGTTGATCTTCTTCAATTGCGGTGACACCTAGTGCAACTGGTCTGGTTCACAGATGACTAACACTGATTCAAACCTTTATGTCTTCATTACAATACAATTGAAAAGTCCTTTGTAGTCTTGGTTGCTTCAACGTAAAATCACTGAAATCCTCTGGTACTAACTCTGTATCACAAAAACACTTCTGTAGTTTTGAACGTCTTGATTCTTTATTTGTCACTGAGGCCTGAACATATTAATGAACTTCTTTCCGTGACCTGTTTACGGATTTCAAGAATACATACCATATTTTGATTTCTTGAGTTTACCGTGTCTTCTGTTCTTATGGATTCCCGTGCTTCAGTTAATATTATTATCTGTCTTGTTCCTGTGTTGAGTTATGGTTACCTCTATTACATATTACGTTACATTATGCTTTACAATATCATTTCCGTGATAAAACTGAAACAAAAAGAGCCCTAGTTTAAGATCCTTGATATTGATTCCCTTGGCAGGTTTCCAAACGTTTGCAAGTTTTGACTTCATAGCCCTGACATTTATATTCTTCTCGGTTAAAAACCTCCCCACTAAGCACAATTCAAATCTGTTAACCTCATTTTCCATCCCCTCGTCAATGATTAGTTCTTCATTTTTCTCGTTCTCAATATCCATGTCAGCCATCTGCATTTCGATATCTCCAATCGTAGCCATGATAACTCACTCTCACAAATCTCACAAAGAAAGGAGAGAAAAAATATTTTTACTTCTTAAAAATTTATTTCTCACGAAAGTAACCATTTTACTTGCTTTACTTCTAAATTTTGAACATTGAAGAGATACACCTTTCATTGGAAATAAATTCCCCTGTACAGTCGTACAAGCACCAGTGAAGTTTTTTTTTAGTCTAGGAAAAAACAGTGATGTTTCCTTTCAAAAAGGCAAGAAAGAAAGAAAAAAAAAACAAAGATGTTTCAAAACCGCTGAAAAAGAAATTCATTTAGTTTCAAAAAAAGAAAAATAAATTGTTTGATTGATTAAAATTTAAAAGTTAAGCTGTTAAGTTCTTTTCCTGGGCCTTGGGCTCCCAGTTGACGAGACTGCTTACATGGGCTAACATTAAAAGAGAAGAAAACCAATTTGGGCTTAGCTACCCATTTGCTCAAGGCTTTTTATCATGTCCATAGAATATAATATACCGTCACTGATATTGGTCTCGTTAATTGTTAAAAAAAATATTGGTCTCGTTCGATTCATCTATAAGAAAATTATTTATTACTTAAAATCATATTTAATAATTCACAATCAAATATTTTTGCTATTTAGTATACATTATTATTTTTAAAATTTTATTAATAATATAATTTATAAGATGTACTCCCTTCATTTCATTTTATAATTATATTTTTTAAACTGTACAAGATAAACTTTTTAAAACAGTACCATTTTTAGTCCTACAACTTTTTATTAGTTTTTTGTGTACATAAAAATAATTTAACAATCTATACTATAATATAATAGACGAAACATTTAAAGTTTGGTTGGTCGTAAGTGTTTTTACCTAATTATCCTTACTTATTTATAAAAAATATTATTAAATAATAATAACAATACCTATTTAAAATCAATTACATTTTTCAGCTAAAACACATTAATTTACCCTTTTTAAATAAAACATGTTATTTTTCTATTTTTTCTAACTTATATCTATCTATAGGGGTGTTCATCGGATATCCCGCACCACATAAACTGTCCACATCGCACCAATCGGCACCGCAAACATGGTTTTTATTTTTCGTGGTGCGGTCACTGTTTGAATTTTTTCTGAACCGCGCGGTGCGGTGTGAGTTGCGGTTTGACGTTAAAGTAGTGTGTTCAAACCGCACCGCACTTCTATATATATAAAGATTTTTTATTTTTATATATTTATAATATATTATAAATTTCATAAAATTATTTTTTGATACATATATTAATTATATTTTTGTTGTATGTTATGAAAAATTAAAATAAACATAATCACTTGAGAATGTACGTGCGTATATTAAAAAACATCAAATATGGATTCATGTAGTAGTTATATATTGTTTTCATTGTTTTATTTTTACTCTATGTATTTTGATTAAAAATTATTGTTAATGTGTTATTTTAAATCAAATATTAAAAGTTGTATTAGATATTAATATTTGTCAATTTACTATTTGCTAAGACTTTAAATTATGTCGTTGTGGTATTATGTAAAAATGAATATTTAAAACCGTATAAACCGCACCGTCTTTTTTTGGTGCGGTTTGTGTGGGTTTTACTTTAAGTGGTGCTGTAGAAATTGACTAAACCACATACGTGGGTTGGTTTGTGGTTTGGGCGAAAAACCGCACCGCTCGCACCGCGAACACCCCTATCTATCTTTACTATTTTATAACAGATGGAACATTTAAAAATTTGGTCGGTCGATTGGTCGGTACTTTGTGATTTTACTTAATTACTCTCATTTATTTTTCAAAAAAATATATTATTAAATAATAACATTATTTATAATTAATTACCCTTTTCACTAAAATGCATTACTTTCTCTATTTTTTCTAGCAATCTCCCTTCTTTTTCTAAAAAAATCACGGACAATTACATTTTTCAACTAAAACATGTTATTTTTTTTATTTTTCCTTACCAAAATTCATTCTTTTCCAAAAATATCACGGACAAATCTTTACTTATTTATTTTAAAATCTATTTTAATACTTTTAATTACATGCAATTACCTTTTTCAACTAAAACATGTCATTTTCTCTATTTTTACTTACTAAAATCTCTCATTTTTCAAAAATACAACGCACAAACCGCGAATTATTTATTTTAAAAATCTATTTTAATAATTTAATTTTTTTAAAACACCTACTTATTTTTTTAAACAAAAATCTCTTCTTTTCCAAAAATATCACCGGCAAATACTTACTTATTTATTTTAATAGTTTTAATTACGGTTTACCTTTTTCAACCAAAACATGTTACTTTTTCTATTTTTCCTTACTAAAACCTTTTTTTTCCAAAAATATCATGGACAAACCGTTACTTATTTATTTTAAAATCTATTTTAATACCTTTAATTATTTTAAAAAATTTAACACGCCTATTTATTTTTTTTACAAATGCAATTAATAAAATATTAAAATTTAAATAATAAAAATAACAATTATTAAAAACAATCCGTACATCACACGGGTTTTAAGCTAGTTTAAATAGTAATTAAAAAGGGTTAATATCAAGTATATACATTGTTGTATTCGATGAAATAAATGATAAATGAAAATCTCATATGAAATCAGTTGTATTTTTCAAAAAATATATTATAATCGAATGAATATAATAATATTAAATCCAATTGAATAGGAAATATGTAAAGGTGTATTGATTTAGATTTGGTTGAGGTTAATGCAAATTTGATGCCATGTGTGACTAAAATGTTAAAATCCTTTAAATTTATGCCATATTTAAGAATATTATAATATCATGAAATCCTACAATAAATTAATTTGTTGAAATCTTTCAAATTCAATAGATAATAAGCCATTTTTTAAAACTAAATATACATAAATTTTAATAATATTCTTTAGGATCAAAATCAAGTATCACTAAAATTTTGAAATAAAAATAGCACAGAAAATCTTGATCGAATAAAAACGGGTTCGGATCTTGTAGTGTATTGCTTGGGCCGGTTGAGGGTTGATTTGCGTGAAGACCTATAACAACGACCCACTTCTCTCGCCGCCTCCACTTTTAAAACCCTCACCTCTCTCTCTCTCTCTCTCTCTCTCTCTCTCTGTCCCTCTCTCTCCCTCTCTCTCTCCAACAACACCCACCAACCCACTATTTTCTCTGTACAAAACTAAAAAATTTAAAACCCCTGTTCGAATTTCGTCAGCACAGAGCGCTCCACTTGACTTCATTCAAACTGGCGATTGATAATCACGAATCTTTTCTCAACCCCTGCAACAGACGCATTATGGTACCATTATTAGTTTCTCAGATATTATTTCAATTTGATTATAGGGTTTTCAATTATATATTTGTTTACTAATCGAGTAATGCTGTTGCTGTTTTAAATATAAAGGGCCCTGATGTTGAAGATAATAAGTGGCCTCCATGGCTTAAACCCTTGCTTGAAGAAAAGTTCTTTAGTGAATGCAAATTGCACTCTGGTTCACACAAGAATGAGTGTAATATGTTTTGCATTGATTGCTATTGTGATCCTCCTTTATGCTCTCTTTGTGTTCCTCTTCATAAGGACCACCCCGTCATTCAGGTTTGCTAATCTTGCCCTTTTTTACCCTCTATTTACTCGTTTTTCGATAATTTCTTGAAATTCCGATAAATGCAGTTGTCGAATAGTGTGCTGAATGATAATGTGATTATGTACCATGTGTAGAATGATAATGTACCATGTACTGAATGTCTAACCCTTTTCACCCTTTTGACACAAATGTGAATTGGGGGTTTTTTAGGTACATTACATTTGTACCAGATTTGTGAAATTTTGTTGTTGTGGGAGTATGTTTTTGTTTTTTACGGTGGGGGTAATTAATTGTTTTTTGTTTGCTGCGTCGACCTAATAAACAACAGATAAGAAGGTCCTCATACCATGATGTGATTAGAGTTTCCGAGATTCAAAAGTATCTGGACCTTACTTCTGTTCAGACCTATGTTATTAATAGCTCTAAGGTTGTTTTCTTAAACAAACGACCACAACTTAGGCCTGGAAAAGGTGTTACCAACACTTGCAGAGTATGTGATCGCGGCCTTCTTGACAACTTCCGTTTCTGCTCTCTTGGATGCAAGGTCATTATTTACAATGTACCATTGTGATTCTGTAATTTTGTTTCAAATTTCATCGAATGGTGTTTACTTGTTTGTATGACTGTGCAGATTGCTGGTACTTCAAATAATTTTGTCAAGAACCATCGTAAGACATCAGTCTGGGACGCTGGAGAATCTTATTATAGCAGTGGTAGCAGCAGCAATGAGCATGCTCAGGAGAGGAATAATATTGGAAATGTGCAAGGTTTTAGTCCGTCAACACCACTAACGACAGCGGTTTTGAAGACAGGCAATAGAAGAAAGGGTATTCCTCGCAGAGCTCCAACAGGTGGACTGATCATAGAATACTAGCTCAACTTGGTTTTACCAAATTACCTTTCGAAAGTACTACTTCGGTACTTCATTTGTATGAGTGGCATGAAGCATATGAGGCATGAATCATGATGGTCAAATATATATTTTTTATTAGTTATTTACATTGGTCAAATATCTACTTTTCTATTAGTTCATGTGTTTGAACCTTGGAAGCAGTTATCATGTGTTTGAACCTTGGAAGCAGTTTATTGATGTGGATTCTACAAACCCTGTTGATGTAATAGTTCAAGTTTGAACCTTGGAAATGGTCTTCTGATGTGAGTTTTCTGTACTCTGCCTGATTGATACTCCTACCATCTTTTCTCCAATATGTTGTATATAGAAACATACAAATTAACAGTCAAATGGATGACTACAGCTTAGAGGAAGAATAAAGTACCGTGATCTTTCAGATTGAAGTTAATTATAATTCCTGTTATTTTCTACAAGTACTGTACATGTTGAATTACATCATACATTATTTTGTTGAGTAAATATGCGGATACAATATTGTGAGAAGGAATTCAGAGAATATTACAATGTACTGCTGCTACTACGAGTTTTTAATGGTGATAAGAATGGTGTTTTGTTTAATTCTTATATGAAGTTGTATGTTTGTCTTTGTTTTCACTAATTTCAGCTGTTGAAATTGTAATTTGTATTTGTTGTGTGGGAATTCTTGAACAAAATAGAGAGGGATTCTTAGAAGTAATGCAGAATCCTCTTCCTAGAGTCAAGTAAAATGCAAATATATAGTGCTTCTATTTTGAGTTGTCAACTTTTTAATAAAATGCTTTAGGCCTTCTCAACTATTGTGTTTTTGTGTGAATTCATAGTTCCATGCTGTTCTTCACTTTATGTACTTGATAATAACTAAAGCATATTATTAGCCCATTTTATGCCCCATTGCCCATACATTGCTGATGTTCTTGACCTGTCCCATTCTTTTTTGTGGCTTCTTTACATCTCATTGTTTGAGATGGGTTGATTTTATTATCTTTGTTTATGAACAAACTTGCCTGCTTTGCTATATATTTCAAAATGGCATATATTGCATTTCTCTAAGTTTTGGTTCTCTGCTTCTTTCCCCTTGTTTTCCGCATCGGGCATGATAATTTTTTTTTTTTTTGCGTAGTAAAAGAAAATGATAAACAAGCACTTTGTTTTGTCATTTCTTCCTGGCTTTTTCTTTGGTATGATTGTTTTGAACCGGTTGAAAGTCAATCACAAACTTTACTTGTCTAATATATTACTGTTGTTTTTGCTTGGCTAAAACTAAAACCAAACGGATGGGTGGGTCAATTAGTATATTATACCAAACTATTAGGGGTGAACAAAATGAAACCGAAAAACCAAATCGAAAAAAATTGAAACAGATAAAAATGGAAACAAACCGTAACTGAACTGAACCGACCGAATGGTTTGATAACGGTTACGGTTTTATCCCTATAACCGAACCGAAAAACCGAACCATTTATATAATATTATATATATAATTATAATATTATAAATATAATTATATAATACATAATTTACTATACAAAATCTAATATAGTTAATATAAATTATATTCTGTTATATAGTAGAATAGTAGAAGTAGGAGAGATCATATGAAAATACTGCTAAATTTTAGGGTTCAATACTTCTAAGTAACAATAATTATATATCTTACATTAATTATATTTTATATATAATATACTATTTATATTTTAGTTCATTGTAAATTCTTATTTAATTTTCTTTTATCTTATAATATTGTCAAATTTATTATTAATATTAAATTTATATAATAATTTTTAATTAGAAAAAAACCAAAAAAAACCGAAACCGCTAAAAAGTTAACCGAAACGAAAAAAACCGTTCCGGACGGTTCGGTTACAGTTAATAGGTAAAAAACGAACCGAACCGACATTCACGATTCGTTAACGATTTTTATCAAAAACCGAGCCGAACCGACGCCCCTACAAGCTACTATATGCTATACGTTAATAATAACTAGTACATCAGAGTTTAAAAATGAATAATATTTTTTATTTAGAAAACGGAATTGGACTATGGATCAAATTCACATGTTCAGAACTGTTTTCATGTGGTTTCGAGAAATTTCAGGTCTGCATTTGTGCTTTTCTGAGATTGTTCATTGTTATATAAGCATGTGCTGCTTGTAGATACATGGATTTCTTTTATGTCTGAAAAGATGCATTGCTACCATATGGTCAGCAGTCAGAAGCTGTAAATCAACACAGAATATGAACTATTGATAGCATAATTTCTTGCGGACCTAGAAAATAACAACAAGTAGTTCAAATGACCAACATCTTTTATGTCTATACTGTATGTGTTAGAAAATTGATAGTTTAAGGATATAATTAACTATATTCTTGTTCAAATTTCTAATGATTGGAAGTTGTTCCTTGCTATGGGAACTTAAACTTTCATGTATGGGTTTAATAATTTTCTTGTTTAAATCCATAAGAGAAATTGAGATTAAGGTAGTAGCTTGAAAAAGCTTGTGATAATGATGTTTCATTTATCCCACATAGAAAAGAATAAGGGGACTTGGTGGCTTTATATAGCATTACACACATGAGTAGTATACAACTACTAAGGTGTGTGATGGTGCATGGTGTTAGTGTGTGCTTCACGCGCGCACACACACGCGCACACACGCGCGCACACGCGCGCGCCGCCGCCCGCCTCGCACCGGACCAGACCGGGCCGGGCCGAAGGGCGAATGTCTCGGCGTCTCGCGTACGCGAGGCGACCTGGGCGAGAGTTTTTATTTATGTGATTTAATATTTTTTATTAGAATTAATTTATCAAATTGGTCTGGGTTATCAGTTGTCAAATTGGGTTGGGTTATCAGTATTTAACTAGTAAACTCTGATGGAGTTGGTTTATCAGTATTTAACTAGTAAACTCTGATGGAGTTGGTTTGTCAGTAAACTCTGATGGACAACAAGTTAAACTCTGATGGCCAACAGAAACTAAACTCTGATGGGCAACAAAAACTGATATGAACCTGGACATGATTTTGATGGATATGTTTAAAATAAATATTAAAACTGATATGTGGATAAACATGAAATATGTAACAGCTACAGGTTATTAAATTCAATCAAAACGTCTTATTCTTTAACGGCCAGTTTTGATTTTTTTTTTAATATGATCAGCTGTTACGAAAATTAAAGTCTGTGCTGCAGTTACGAAATTAATTGCTCATGTGCTTCAGTTACAGAAAGGAACCACTATAAGTAGTGGCTCTTGTAGCTCAGTTGATAGATAGAATTTTGCAAATACACTTCTCTAAAAAAAAAACTCTCTCTGCCCTCCCTCTCCATACAGTTTTTCCTGTAGTTTTTCTGGTTCTCCAGCGACTGAGGTGTTGGTCGTAGTTGAGCGCTGCTGTTGCTGTGAACACCTTGCTCGGAGCTGTTTTATCCTGGAAGTAGTATCTCGCCGACAACCTGACACAGTAAGTGGGGGCGAATAACTCTTCAAGAACAGTCAGGGTTTCTCGAAGTCCTGACGACTCAGCCGTTGCTTCGTTTTTCCTGTTTTTATACACTGTTAAGCTATGGCTACAGGTACTGTTTCTGTCTCCCTGGTTATTTATCAGTTTCTGATATGCATACTTTCGACCTTCATGCTTTGTTTTGTTAATTTTGGTCTTGGCCTGTCAATGCTATATCTTTTATATAACTGCCTCCATGTTGCTGTAGTACTTGCTATTTCCAACATTCTTGAAGAGTTATTCTGTTATATAATATTTAGCATTATGGTTAATGAAACTAAAGTTACTGTAGATGGTAGTACGTCTAATATGTCTGCTGGGGTCATTGATTGGACCACTTACCGTTTCCCACAACCCGTTGAACTAACGGGCTTACCTGAGAAATTCAACGGTGGTGTCGGCTTTTCACGCTGGCAGAAAAGGATGAAATTGTGGTTAACTGTAAAGGGTCTGTGGCCTGTTGTGGAGTATGAGAAACCGGTGCTGGTTCAAGAAAAAGCTGAAACAGTTAAGGCTTATGCAATGTGGGCTGAGAAGGATGGGGTGGCTAGGGCAGCCATTCTGGCAGCCTTAACAAACACTCTGTTTGATGTTTATTCATCTGATGCCTATAGTGCTAAGCTCTTATGGGAGAAGCTGGACCTCACTCACAATACTGACTCTCAAGGTCTGGAAAAGTATTCTGTAGCGAGGTTCCTTGAATTTAAGCTGGTAGACAACAAATCCATGACTGAGCAGGTGCATGAGTTCGAGATGATAGTGCATGCTTTGAAGGAATCCGGTATGGATCTCCCTGATAAGTTCAAGGTTATGAGCGTGATTGAAAAGCTTCCGAAGTCTTGGGAAGAGTTCGCTCTCTCCCTGAAAAGACAGAAAGGAGAGATCACCTGGACCAACCTTATGCTGGACATCTCGGTGCAAGAACAACACAAGTCCAAACAGGGACATGTGATGCCATCTGAACACGGTAGCTCGAAGGTGAATGTAGTAACCGTAGGACAGAAAAGGAAGGCTGTTGCTAGGAAGGGCAATGTTAATAAACCTAAGATAGACAAGGATAAGGCCAAGAAACCAAAGGCAAACAAACCATGTTGGTCTTGTGGGCAGGTTGGGCACTGGAGTAAGGACTGTCCTACAAAGAAAGCGAAGAAAACCGAGGTGGTAGCGCAAGCGAATGCTGTACTTGGAACCACAAGTGGGCCTGTAGTGAACATGGTTGTTGGTGAGGCTTCGGCTTCTGAAACCAACGAAAACCGGTATGTGACCTACAACCCTGTACTATTTTCCACTTATCTGTCAAATGAATGGTTGATTGATACTGGAGCTAATGTGCATATTTGTGCTGATATTAGTTTGTTTGTATCTTATCAACAGAGTCATAGCATGACAGTGACGATGGGGAATGCGAGTGCCGCTCAAGTTCATGGAGTGGGAGACGTGGACCTGAAGTTTCCTTCGGGGCGTATTCTATCCCTGACAAGAGTGCATCATGTTCCCGACATGCGTAGAAATATAATAAGTGGAAGCCGTTTAGTTACGAATGGTTTTGAAATTTCCTTAAGGTGTAATAAAGTAGTTCTTATTCACACTGGTACTTTCTTTGGCAAGGGTTACTTGTCAAATGGTTTATTTGTTATAAATGCTGAGCCTGTTTTGGGCACTTCCTTTAATGAAATTACTCCTTCTGTTAACTGTGTAGAATCATCCAACTTATGGCATGATAGACTTGGTCACTTAAATTTTGGTGCTCTTAAAAATATGATGAACTTAGAGTTGATTCCAAAACATACTATAGAAAAGAATTCTAAATGTCAAGTATGTGTGTCTGCTAAACAAATAAGGAAACCTTTTCATAATGTTGTTAGGGATTCAGACTTGTTAGATTTAGTACACACTGATATTTGTGAATTTGGTGGTATGTTAACTAAAGACCATTTTAGATACTTCATTACTTTTATAGATGATAGTAGTAGATACTGTTATGTTTATTTACTTAGACATAAGGATGAAGCACTTAGCAAATTCATGATTTATAAAACTGAAGTTGAGAAACAAACTGGTAAGGTACTTAAAAGGTTGAGATCAGATAGAGGTGGTGAGTATACGAGTAACTCCTTTAATGAATTTTGCGCAAGCAATGGAATAGTTCATGAAGTTACTCCACCATACACACCTGAGTCTAATGGGGTCGCTGAGCGAAAGAACAGAACGTTCAAAGATATGATTAACAGTATGCTTATTAACTCTGGGTTGCCTAAATACATGTGGGGAGAGGCTCTGAATACGGCTTGCCATATTCTGAACAGAGTCCCTCTGAAACACATGGATAAGACACCTTATGAGTTATTGAAAGGCAAGATGACTAGTCTCAAGTATCTTCGAGTGTGGGGGTGCCTTGCAAAGGTACTTGTCCCTGAACACAAGAGGAAGAAACTAGGTCCGAAGACGGTTGATTGTATCTTTCTGGGCTATCTTGAAACCACTACAGCTATGAGATTTTTGGTAATAAAATCTGACATAGATGGTATAGTGGCTAACACGATAGTTGAATTTCGTGATGCTACATTCTTTGAGGATGTCTACCCTATGAAGACTGGTATACCTCAAGGTACTTCTGAGGAAGATCTCACTCACACATCAAGTTCTATTCCTGATCATGTGGAAAAGATGACAAATGTGGGGGCGGAACCTGGTAGTAGCTCTACTCCTATGGAGGAAGAGGAACCTAGGAGGAGTAAGCGTGCAAAGGTAGTCAAGGACTTTGGAAGTGATTTCATCACTTACAATGTCGAGGATGAACCTTTAACTTTCCGACAGGCTATGGACTCCTCGGAGTCTAGGCACTGGAAGGGCGCTGTAAAGAGTGAAATTGACTCTATTGTTTCTAACGGAACATGGGAGTTAGTTGATCTCCCTCCTGGGTGTTCTACTATTGGGTGCAAGTGGATCTTTAAAAGGAAGTTGAACCCTGATGGCTCAATAGAGAAGTACAAGGCTAGACTGGTGGCTAAGGGTTTTAAGCAAATGGAAGGAATTGATTTCTTTGATACATACTCTCCTGTTGCCAAAATGATAACAATCCGAATGCTTGTAGCATTGGCTTCCGTACATGGTCTGATCATCCATCAAATGGATGTAAAGACAGCTTTTCTTCATGGTGAACTTGAAGAAGAGATTTATATGGATCAGCCTGAGGGGTTTGTTGCATCTGGCAACGAAAGGAAAGTATGTAAGTTAATCAAATCTATTTATGGCTTAAGACAAGGTCCCAGGGACTGGCACAAGAAGTTCGATGAAACGATTGTGACATTCAGTTTTGTTAGTAATGATAGCGATAAGTGTGTCTACTCAAAATTTAAAGGTAGTGAATGTGTCGTATTATGCTTATATGTTGATGACATACTACTGTTTGGAACCAATATTGAGATTATTAACGAGACAAAGGATTTCTTGAAAAGGCACTTTGAGATGAAGGATATGGGTGAAGCTAGCGTGATTCTTGGTATCAAGCTGACTCAGTCAGCTGATGGAATAACCCTATCGCAATCTCATTATATAGAGAAATCTATACTTGAGAAATATGGTTATTCAAAATGTAGAATCGCTAGTACACCCTATGATCCTAAAGTTGCCCTTGTCAAGAATAGTTCGGGAGTCCCTGTGTCTCAGTTAAGGTATTCTCAGATTATTGGAAGCTTGCAGTATCTTGCTAACTGTACTAGACCAGATATATCATATTCTGTGTCTAAGCTAGCTAGATATACAAGCTGTCCGAACAGAACTCATTGGGATGCTCTTGATAGAGTGCTTAGATATCTAAAAGGCACAATGTACCTTGGATTACACTATAGGAGATTTCCTGGTGTACTTGAAGGGTACAGTGATGCAAGTTGGATAGCTAAGAAGTCTGGTTCCAATGGAGTGACTGGATACGTGTTCACCCTAGGGGGTGGAGCAATATCCTGGAAGTCGACAAAACAGACTATAGTAACTCGGTCTACTTTTGAGGCTGAGTTGTGTGCACTTGATGCCACTGGGACGGAGGCTGAATGGTTACACGGACTGATGTCCGTGATACCTGTAGTAAGCAGACCGCTTCCTGCTATTGCTATTCATTGTGATAGTCGAACAACTATCGACAAGATTAGCAGTAAAAAGTACAATGCTAAAACAAAAAAGACACATCCAAGTTAGACTTAAGTCTATAAAGGGATTAGTGTGTGATAGGATTATAGCTGTAGAGTTCATTGGAACTCAGGAAAATATAGCTGATCCTTTGACTAAAGGACTGGAACCTGCAGTGGTCCTTAAGTCGAGGTTGGGGATGGGACTGACAACCCATCACGACTCATCAACAATGGGAACCCAATACACATGAGAGGAGATCCCTCGAAGTGTATTCAATGTGGTAATAACAAGCTGTAAGGATGAGTTGGGAGTACCTTGATACAGACATGATACTTAGTATCTGAGTCTATCCCCTGTAAACCTATAAGGTACTGAAACTGCTGAATAGTAAGAGTTTATGAACTCTGAATGGGGTCAAGTCATTTGACGAGATGGTTGCAGTACATCTTTGGAGATGCCCAGCTAAGCGAATGTGATTGTGAGGTCGCAATTAGAGGAAATGGTTATTCCTTGAAGAATTCGACGAACAGGATCGAGACAAGACCATTAATGTCTCAAAGCCGTAGATTGGCACCATAGCCTTTGACTTGTCGTCGTCTATGGAGAATGGTTACACTTAACGGATTAAGATTCAAGGTGAAATAATTCCATCTGAATCCGGTAGCCATCGAAGTAGGGGACTTAGGAGGGTTCAAACCCGGAAGGGTACCGACTCTGAAAACCCAAGTCATGTTAAGAACCTGTCTACATGTCTATATGGATTTGTGGGGGATTGTTAGAAAATTGATAGTTTAAGGATATAATTAACTATATTCTTGATGTTAATTCAAATTTCTAATGATTGGAAGTTGTTCCTTGCTATGGGAACTTAAACTTTCATGTATGGGTTTAATAATTTTCTTGTTTAAATCCATAAGAGAAATTGAGATGAAGGTAGTAGCTTGAAAAAACTTGTGATAATGATGTTTCATTTATCCCACATAGAAAAGAATAAGGGGACTTGGTGGCTTTATATAGCATTACACACATGAGTAGTATACAACTACTAAGGTGTGTGATGGTGCATGGTGTTAGTGTGTGCTTCACGTGCGCGCACACACACACACGCGCGCCGCCGCCCGCCTCGCCACGCACCGCACCGCACCGCACCGGACCGAAGGGCGATTTGGGCGAATGTCTCGGCGTCTCGCGTACGCGAGGCGACCTGGGCGAGAGTTTTTATTTATGTGATTTAATATTTTTTATTAGAATTAATTTATCAAATTGGCCTGGGTTATCAGTTGTCAAATTGGGTTGGGTTATCAGGTTTGTCAGTAAACTCTGATGGAGAACTAGTTAAACTCTGATGGACAACAAGTTAAACTCTGATGGCCAACAGAAACTAAACTCTGATGGGCAACAAAAACTGATATGAACCTGGACATGATTTTGATGGATATGTTTAAAATAAATATTAAAACTGATATGTGGATAAACATGAAATATGTAACAGCTACAGGTTATTAAATTCAATCAAAACGTCTTATTCTTTAATGGTCAGTTTTGATTTTTTTTTTAATATGATCAGCTGTTACGAAAATTAAAGTCTGTGCTGCAGTTACGAAATTAATTGCTCATGTGCTTCAGTTACAGAAAGGAACCACTATAAGTAGTGGCTCTTGTAGCTCAGTTGATAGATAGAATTTTGCAAATACACTTCTCTCAAAAAAAAAACTCTCTCTGCCCTCCCTCTCCATACAGTTTTTCCTGTAGTTTTTCTGGTTCTCCGGCGACTGAGGTGTTGGTCGTAGTTGAGCGCTGCTGTTGCTGTGAACACCTTGCTCGGAGCTGTTTTATCCTGGAAGTAGTATCTCGCCGACAACCTGACACAGTAAGTGGGGGCGAATAACTCTTCAAGAACAGTCAGGGTTTCTCGAAGTCCTGACGACTCAGCTGTTGCTTCGTTTTTCCTGTTTTTATACACTATTAAGCTATGGCTACAGGTACTGTTTCTGTCTCCCTGGTTATTTATCAGTTTCTGATATGCATACTTTCGACCTTCATGCTTTGTTTTGTTAATTTTGGTCTTGGCCTGTCAATGCTATATCTTTTATATAACTGCCTCCATGTTGCTGTAGTACTTGCTATTTCCAACAGTATGTGCACATACACATGTTAAAGAAATAAGTTTGGATACTGCGATTCAGTGACGGGAGAGTCTTAAAATGCAGTAGAAATGCAGAATGTGAGAATTCATTCGAGGTGTCGTATGCTTCTTTGCATACACTTCTACATATCCTGTTGTACACGGTAAAGAGTGACAACAAAGTGCGAGTTTGGGAAATCTCACGAGGAGCTTAAATGGGCTAAAAGCGCACTTCTACCTATTTGAACTTCATTTTAACTTAAATAAGTCTGTTTACTTTTTCATACAACTTACTTTTTTTTTATCAATCAGCATGTTTTTCTTTCCCTGGTTAGTCAATTTTTAACTTCATTTTATGTTCGTGACTTCGTGTAATAAAATAAAATTTATTAATTTATTTTTGATTTAAATTTTCTTTTCTATTAGATATGTTCCATCGAGTAAGCCATGATATATAACCAGGCTCGTCTCAAACTTTACAAGGACCTGTGTTAATTATAAAATTGGACCCTTAATTTATTCAAAATTTAAACAAGCTATATATAATAAATATATTTCCAACACTTTTACATGACAATTTCCTAATTATTAGGCGTGATATTTGAAGAGACATCAAAGGAGTTATTGATTCCGGATGTGAGTAACTGAATAAGTCAATTTTGGTGAGATTTTACTGATAATTAGATGGACATATATAGAATATTTACGTGAGTTTTTCTGATTTGAAGGCCCTAATAATTTTGGGTTGCACACCCTCCTAGACAGCGTGTATAATATACCTTAGACTGTATTGGGGTACTTGGTATAACACTATAACCAGGGAGAAATTAAGGGCATGTTTAGTTCACCTGTTTTCCATAATTTTTTTGTAAGAAAACTTGAAAAATGAAAGACATGTTCAAATTAATTATTTTCTATAAAAAAAATGTAGAAAAATTAAAAAAAAGGTTTTCTATATTATTACTATAATTTATAAAATTTTGGGAAACGACTTAATATTGTTTTCTGGGTTCTCCATTTAAATTATAGAGCAGTTTTCCAAGTTCTCAAAACTTGAAAACATGGCACTTTTTTCGGGAGTTCAGTTAAGTTTAACAAGTCGTGCACTTTTTTTTTTTGAAACTAAGGATTTTATTCAAATCATCTCAAAATTACAAATCTCGTCCAAATGAGTAGGAGGAGACGTGAAAGTTACTAAGCAATTAATATCACAAGGCATTTTAGCTAGACCATGAGCTACCTCGTTAGCTTGCTTACGAATAAAATTTAATCTAACACTTGGCAACACCAGGAGCATTGATTTGCAATGGTCAATGATGTGTCCAACCTCCAAGAGATAGTTGTTCTTACCATTGATGACATTGACTGCGACTAATGAATCCGACTCCACTGTTACCTTCAACTCTCCCATGTTTTTTACCCAAGAAAGTGCCTCCCTTATCCCTAGAGCTTCGGCCTCCAAGACATCCCCAGCTTGAGTGAACGACATGGTTCGCCCTTCGATGAAATGCCCTCTACTGTCTCACAACACCATTCCCACACTGCAGATATCAGCCCCCAGTGTCCATGAAGCATCAACATTTAATTTGTATTCTCCACTCTCAGGTACCTGCCATCTTCTTGAGACACCCAACATAACCTGGCTGTGATCTGGGACCTCTACTACCCTCTTGGCTTTTGCATTCTTCCAATCCTGCAGCATCTTAGAACAAATGTCCATCACTGTCTCCCCTGGCATAACTTTGTTCTCCCAAACTCGTTTATTACGCCCATACCAGATACCATACAGCACTGTGCACATCTTCGTAATATCACTCTGAGATGTTGTCTCTAATTTTTCTAAGAGCCAAACATCAGCTTCATACATGTTGGTTGTGTCGAGTGTCAACTCAGCACTATGCCAGCAGCTTAAGGCAAACTCACATTCAAAAAACACATGTCTGAGATGCTCAATCTCGACATTACACATAGGGCACATTAAAGGGACAGGAACTCCTTTACCTTTTAGTCTCACCCTCACTGGAAGGTTATTGCGACAAAATCTCCAAAGGAAGATCTTAAATTTGTGTGGAAGTGTTAATTTCCAGATCCTATGCCAGCCCTTTGACTGAGGAATTGCAGAGTATCCAATGTTTCTGTCGTGCCAAAATTTATAGCCAGCTTTTACCGTATAATTGCCATCTATGGAGCTTGACCACACTACTCTATCATCAGCATCATGATTTGGCACCCTAGTTGCCAGAATAGCGTTGGCATCAACCACTGTAAAACTCTGTTTAATTCTCTCCTCATCCCAAGCTTTCGACCCTGGAACGAATAACGAGCTAACTAGTTCAGACCTGCCACTGTAATCACCCGATTCCTCCACACAAAAACTCTCCTTGTTCCTCAACCACTGATCTTTAGTAGCAACTATAGTATTACCATTCCCCACAACCCACCTAAAACCACCTTTCAACATCTCCTTGACTTGCCAAATCCCCCCCCAGACTGAACTGGAATTACTCCCCTTCGCTGCATTCAACATACTTGAGTCAGCAAAATATCTTGCTTTCAGAACTCGAGAGGCTAAAAGATCTGGAAAATTCAAACATCTCCACACTTGCTTTCCTAAAAGAGCGACATTGAAGCCATGTAAGCTCCGGAAGCCCAACCCTCCTCTACCCTTAGTCATACTCATCGATTCCCAAGAGTGCCAGTAAATACCTCTCCTCAGATCTTTACCTGACTTCCACCAGTACGTATTGAACATCTTCTCAATATCTTGACACAACCCTTTAGGTAGCAGGAAGCACATCATACAGTAACTAGGGATACTTTGTGCTGCATTCTTCAACAACACAGTCTTACCCGCTCTCGAGATCGGCTTTGCACTCCAGGCCTGCAATCTACGACTAACCCTCTCCTTTATGAACCCAAACGTTCTCTTTTTGGATCTACCAATCATAGCAGGAAGGCCCAAGTAATTACTCTTAGTGATATCATTGTACACCCCCAATAACTCCGAGAATTCCAACTGCTTATCTCTACGGACATTAGAGCTGTAGAAGATACCGGA
This sequence comes from Heracleum sosnowskyi, assembly GCA_030848705.1. NCBI lineage: Eukaryota > Viridiplantae > Streptophyta > Magnoliopsida > Apiales > Apiaceae > Heracleum > Heracleum sosnowskyi. The sequence goes on from CM061241.1 coordinate 95,534,245, forward strand.
TTTCTGGAAATTGATAGCTTGGCCGGACTGAATGGCATACTCCTCCAGTATTGTTTTAACTTTTAGCACTTCATTGACTTGGGCTTTAAAGAATAAGAAGCTATCGTCTGCAAAGAGCAGATGTGTGACTTCTGGCGCTGTTGCACTGATTCGACACCCCGTAATTTCTCCTCGCTCAGCCGCTCTATCAAGATTATTTGACAATCCTTCCACACACATTAAAAATAAATAAGGCGATAGGGGATCACCCTGCCGTAGCCCTCTACCCGGAATAATTGGTCCAACTGTCATACCATTAAAACAGAACTCGTAGATCACTGTGGTTACACATCTCATCATCCAGCGAATCCATCCCTCGCAAAAACCCATCGATCTCATTCTTTGCTGTAAATAGGACCAGTCAACTCTGTCGTATGCCTTACTAACATCCAGTTTCAAAGCAATTTCACCTTCCTGTCCTCCTTTTTTATTCCTCATGTGATGTATGATTTCAAAAGCCACCAAAAAGTTGTCCGTTATGTTTCTACCAGCCACAAACGCAGACTGATTTTCTGCTATAACTCCCGGGAGCACTTCTTTGATTCTGTTAGCGAGGACTTTAGCCATGATTTTGTATAAAACATTGCACAAGGCTATCGGCCTAAAATCTTTCATAGTAGCTGCATTGTCAATCTTTGGAATCAAAACTACATTCGTACTGTTTAAGTCTGCAGGAAATGGGTCGCCCTGAAGCCACTTTTTGCAACATTGATAAATTTCCATACCCATGGTTTTCCAAAAATTTTGATAGAATTAAAAACATACATTTATGCGATAGAATTAAAAACATACATTTATGCGAGTAAACAAGATAATTTAAGCATGAACGGAAATGTTAGTCCCAATCATGCTAGTTCTTCAAAAGAAAAACCAGTTTGTGTAAATTAAGAGAAGATGAGCCAGCAGGACCACATGCCTTTTCTGCCATTTTCTTCCAATCTATAGCCTTCTTTCTCAATTTCTTACCCTCCTAACGCTCAGTCTGTTATGAGTTTCTTCTTCCCGTCTTCACTTATCCAGAGTGCGGTGTAGTTACTGGTGGGGTTTCTGCAAAACAATGCCGAAGAGGGGTGGCGGCTCCGCGACACCTCCGGCATGAGAATAAGAACGAGTTTATGGAGAATATAAGGCAAAGAGAGTGTATCTAAATTTGTATGGGTGTGTGCATGGAAAAATAGAACTTCCCCAACACCTTATTTCTTGGACTATTTATAGGCCAAGGATTAGGGTTTTGGGGTGTTACCTCGAAATCTGGACCGTCCTTGGGTATGCTAGTTGGACGCGTGGAACACGTAGATGATGTACATGTGTGCAGGGAGCTGCATGCGAACACGTGTAAGGAACGCCTTGGAGTGTGGAGAGCCGCAAATGGAATGTGTTGATAATGACAGATAATCATTCATATCATCATTACAGCCACGTGGAGGAATATTCGCGCCATCATGTTAGGCTTCACATAAGTGTATGTTGGCCTTTGAATCCCTGTTGTGCTTGCGCTTAAAGTCCCCTCCAAGGGTTCATCCTTAATACCGTAAGGATCCCTTATGGGGTTCAGCCTTACTTCATTAGGTTCATTATTCAGGCCTCAGTGACTTGTAAATTTCTTAGCCTATCACGGAGTTAGCCTTTAAGGCCCTTGTTGTGCTTGCGCTTAAAGACCCCTCACGAGGTTCCTCCATAAGGCCCTAAGGATCTCTGTTGTTGTCCATCCTTAAGACCCTAAAGACCCCCCCTCATTGGGTTCATCCCTAATGCCTTATATTAGGTTCATTTTTGGAGACTTCGTGGCTTGTGTATTTCTTAGCCTATCACTCTCCATCCATTAGGGGTGTGCATGGTGTGGTTTGGTGCGATTTTTAGGATTAACCGTTATCGAGCCACTATTTCGGTTCAGTTCGGTTAATTGCTATTAACCGCTACCAAACCGCATAGAGCGGTTTTTTCGGTTTCGATTAATCGTTTATCGATTTTGGTTTTTTTCGGTTTATAATATTATTTTTTATTTTTATGTGTACAACGTTTTCTTTGATAATGTATTTGGTAAAATTAATAGAGTCAAAGGTCGATAATTATATAACATTAAAAGATAGATACTTTCAAATTCGTGAACCAAACTAAATTCATTTTATAAAATTGTTGTGGAATAAAAAACGTAATTGTAAATTTACTGTTAGGGTTATAGAGTTTCGAGCTTTAATGGCAGTTCTCGTGTTTCATGGCTAAATCTGTCCTCAGAAGATGCCTACGTATCTCAATCAATGCTGAGAATCAAGTCAAAAACGTAGTTCTGATGTGAAGGATCCGGGTCCTTATATAGGCGTCAGGAGCCTTGTATTTAGGGTATGTTTGGGAGATTTAGCGAATAAGTCTCCTTCTTGACGGTGGATAAGGATTGTATTCCTTGATTGGTAAGTCTTTTCCTTATCGTAGGATAAGGACTGTGACTAGTTATTTCATTTGATTGAGATTCTAGATCCTTCTTTGTAGGAGGCAGACTTTTTGAAGAATTTATCACACTTTGGACTCTTTTTATGAGCTGTATATTTTCCCTATTTATTAATTACGAAATTAATAAATAATTAGGGTTTCAGGCCTTGTTTATCGGGCCGTATTCTTGGACCAATCTAGGTCTAATTAATACATCATTAATTACACTTCTAGGGTTATTTTTCAGCCCATATCATTTGCCCCCAACTTCTGAGAAAATCTTTCCGAGTTTTTCACAGAAGTTATTGTTGATCTTGCTTCGGGATTTTTGAATCTGTGTATTTTTCCTCGACTTTTTCATTTAGGATTTTTTTGTATGCCAATAAATAAATAAATGTATTTATTTATTCATTTTTTTAAAGGGTATTTTCGACCTCAGTTTTGAGGTATTATCGACCTCCGTTTTGAGGTATTTTCGACCTCAATGTTCGACCTCATTTTGGTCCCACGTCGAACAAAACGACCTGGGTTTGAGGTCGTGAACATTCGACCTCATTCTAAGGCTTTTTCGACCTCAGTTTTTGAGGTGTTTTCGACCTCAATGTTCGACCTCATTTTGGTCCCAGGTTGAACAAAACGACCTGGGTTTGAGGTCGTGAACAATCGACCTCATTCTAAGGCTTTTTCGACCTCGGTTTTTGAGGTGTTTTCGACCTCAATGTTCGACCTCATTTTGGTCCCAGGTCGAACAAAACGACCTCGGTTTGAGGTCGTGAACATTCGACCTCATTCTAAGGCTTTTTCGACCTCGATTTCTTTAATCATTTTGGCTTCCACATCGAATAATTCGACCTCATTTTTGAGGTCGTAGCCCTTCGACAGGTCGAAGAAGGGGCTCATTTTGGTGTCAAGTCGAACGATTCGACCTCGTTTTGAGGTCGTCACCCTTCGACCTCGTTTGAGGTCGTAGATGGGTTTCATTTTGCCTTTAGTTTTCTTTGGACCTCATTTTCCTTTGGGCCTCATTTTCTTTTGGGCCTCATTTTCTTTTGGCCCTCATTTTCTTTGGGCCTCATTTTTGGAGCCCAATGAGCAATTATGGGCCTTGACTGCCTGTAGACGGTTGCCCTTCCCTTTTACTGGTTGGGTGACCGGCTATTTTGGTTATAAAAGAGTGAGATTTCTCTTTCATTCTTCACTTCTCATTTCTAATTTCTCAAAATTTTCTCTAGTTTCCCTCAGTTTTCTCTCTAGTTTCTCCGTGGTGAGGCGATTTCTGGCGAGTTTTCTTCGATCACATTCATCATTTTTCTGGGCTTTTTCTTCAACGTTTGAAGATTTTCTGGAATTCCTTTGAAGATTTGAAGATTTCTGGGATTCATCCTTGAAGTTTTGAAGATTTCTGGGATTTCTTCTTGAAGGTTTGAAGATTTCTGGGATTCATCTTGAAGTTTTGAAGATTTCTGGGATTTTATTTGAAGTTTTGAATATCAATGGCTGATCGTGCAACTCAACGTCTTCAGAAGATGAATCAAGCTTCCAAAAGAGGTACCATCACTATTCACTCTTCATATATGTCTTTACAAGATATGATTAGCGAACGTGGTGATGAATACCCTTATGTGTCTCATTTAGATTCTTTCGATTGTAGTAATAAATTTCATGAAGTCGATAAAATTAGGGACTATAACAAAATGTATAGAGTCAAAGCCCCTTTAAGATTTGTCCCAGTCGGCCCAGGGGATCGTTCCTGCCATTGGCGTCCTGATTCCTTGTGCATTTACAAGGATGCCATTGTTGCAGGACTTAGGTTTCCTTTCCATGAGTTCATTCCCAAACTTTTAGCAGATGTTCGAATTAGTCCTTGTCAACTTCCTCCTAATGCTTGGAGAATAATAATGTGTTTCATGGTCCTTTGCTTAAAAAACAACTTTCCCATTTCTGTTTCTTTATTTAGGAAAATATTTCAATTTAAGAATAGTTCTGCAATCTCTCTTGGTTGGGTTTATCTCAACCATCGTGCTTCTACACCTCCAATTTTTCACCCAAAATCCATTCCCGATAATAACCCAAAGTGGAAAAATGAGTTCATGTATTTGGTTTGGGAAGGAGGGGATTGGGGTACCTTGTTCCGTAGGTCGTTTAGTAGGGTCTCGGACGGTAGTCCCAATGATATAGTCCTGACTGATGAGGAGGCTCACACCTATGATGAGCTAACTAAGGACAACTATGTCACCTTGGCTTGGGAGCTCCTAGACGAGTTTCTCCTAAAGTCCCTGGGCCTATCGAGCGTATCAGACAAGGGTAATTCTCATTCCTTAATTTCTTTTACTTATTTAAGATTTTCTTATACCCATTGTTTCTTTTTTATTTGTTTTTGCAGCTGCAACCTTTATAAATAAGACCAACGAGCCTGCAGAAGGAGAAACTGCCAGGATGAAGAGGGCTCGTTTGAGAGGAAAAGATCCTCGGGCAGCTTTTGATGGCCCAGCCTTTCTAAGGCCTCATGAGGATTCTGTGGAGGAGGTTGAGGCGCCTATCTCATCCAAGGCCTCTGTTTGGCGCCCCAACTGGGGTATTAGGAAGAAGGACACTGTTGTTGGGGTGTCCAGACATGCTGTTGAGTGGTCCTATCACTCACTCACTCCTTGTGATTATAAGGACTTTGTCACCAACTCTACTATCGAGTGAGTTGAGCATGCGGGTTCTCAGGCCATGGCCGCGGTAACCTTTTTCTTCTTTTTCCTTTTAGTGTCTTACTTAATATGTTATAAATCTCTCATTGACTTATTCCTTATTTGCAGACTAATGCTAATTTTCAAGGGCTCTCTTTCAAGCCAATGCTTGGCGCTCATCTTCTGAAGCCAACCAAGCCAAGTTTGAGAAGTCTCAGGAAGAAGTTGGCTCTCTTAAGGCTGTCTTGGCAAAGAAGGAGAAGGAGTTGGCTGATGCTCAAGCTGAACTGGTTGCGCTTAGGAAGAGCAAGGATGATTTTATCGATGAGTACCTTGACTCTCAGGAGTACAAGGACTTAATTGGTAAACATGACGAGCTTCTTTTCCCAGTTCAGTTTACCAAGGGATGGGATGGTGTAGGGGTGTACATGGATCGGTAAAACCGACCAACCCGATCCAAACCGACCTCATTTCGTCCGATCCAAACCGAATATTTCTAAACCGATATATATTTGGATTGAAAAAATATAAACCCGATTTAAATGGGTTGGGTATGGGTTTTGATTTTTTTTAACCGAACCAACCCAACCCGATTAAAAATAATAAAATTAATTAAAATATATGATAATAATTAATCCTGCTGCCAATACATTAATCTTGGTTTAGATTATTGATTCATTTTATACATAGGACAAAGATAGGCCGCAAGAAGTCCTGCTGTTGCACTTGGTTTATTTTCAGTCTGAAGTTTACAATAGCATGCTAAAGGCTAACAAGACTAGTAAAGCCCAATTAACAAGAGATGCTAGAAACCCAGTGGTTTCCCATAAATTCAGTGGTAACATTTACAATACCCCATTTAATAAAAATTAGGACCAGAGTGAAGAGTCGCAAAGAAACTCGGAAACTAGAACACCGTTTGTAGTAAACTTTGATCAGTTAACATCTTTATTATTGATTGAACTCCTACTTATTTAATACAAAGGATTGAGCTCACCTTATTTGTCGTCTTTTAGTGTGTTTTAACTTAAAGATTTGAGATTTACTGTATTTGAGATGGATATGTAATATTTTGCTGACTTTCATTTTCGGTTTATTAAATTAGTACTTGCTGCTTGATAAATTTTTTATATATTTATTAACCCGATCAATCCAACCTGAACCGATCTAAACCGAACCATACTAGATGGGTTGGATTATGAATTTGATTTTTATGGGTTGGGTTGAAAATTTGCAAACCCGATTTAATTGGGTTGGGTTGTTAAAATCCCGTAACCCGCCCAACCCGAACCGTGTACACCCCTAGGATGGTGCTTTGACAGCTGTTTTGGAGAAGATTCCTGGCTCACTTAGCCTTTCTGACTTCGTGAGTCCTCACACTCCTACTCCTTTGGAGTGGGCCTTAGCTGGTGAGGATGATATGGATGAGGATGGCAGGATTTTGGATCCCGAGCATTCTTCTCCTTCTGGCCAGATAGCTGGTATTGATTTTGCGGCCATTCATTCTGGTTCTGGCTCTAGCTCAGAAGAAGAAGAGGCTGATACTGGTGACAAAAGAGGAGAAGCTTAGTTTTTGTTGTTTTTCTTTCATAGCCATATGTGGCTTTTATTTATTTATGTAATCTTTGCCTTCGGGCATAACTAAACTTTTGTAAGTTTTAATTTATCATCTTTTGATTTCCTTGCATTTTTGAATTTTTGCATGTCTATCAATATGTGATGCACATAAAGTATCATAAAAATATGAGAATGTTGAATAAAATCATAACCTTGAAAATGGGTTCAACCCTTACATAATACTCTACTTTCTACCTCGAGTTAAAAACTCGGATTGGTTTCATCGACCTTATTTCTACTTGTCCTAATAGTGAGTCCAGTTAGGAAACACTAAACATAATAGAATTTTAAGTTTGCAGCATGCCAAGTTCTTGGCACTTCAATTCCTTCGAGGGTTTCCAATTTGTATGAGTCTCGTCCAAACATGTTCTTGACCCGATACGGTCCTTCCCAATTTGGAGCCAATTTCCCTTTCTGTCCAACTCCGGATGCCTCAATCTTTTGGAGAACCAAATCTCCTTGACGAAAGAACCTCTCTTTAACCCTTAGGTTGTAATAGAAAGATGCTCGTTTCTGATGTTCAATTGTCTTGGCATTTGCTTAATCTCTAACTTCATCAATTAGATCTAAAGCCAGCCTCAAGCCTTCTTCATTTGCCTCTGGCTCATAAACTTCAACTCTTGGAGATGTGTGAGTAATCTCCACTGGAACCATTGCTTCTGCTCCATATGCTAATAGAAATGGGGTTGCTCCAATGGTGACTTTACAAGTAGTACAATATGCCCACAGTATGGGGAGTAATTCGTCCACCCAAGTGTTCCTAGAGCGTTCAACTCTTTTCTTCAGTCCATCCAGGATAATTCGATTTGCCACTTCAGCTTCCCATTTGCTTGAGGATGAGCAACAGAAGTGAAGCGTAGCTTAATATCATTCTCCTCACAATACTTCCTGAAATCTTCATTGTTAAACTGAGTTCCATTATCCATGACCAAGATATGTGGGATCCCGTATCTGCATATTACATTCTCCCAGAAGAAATGCATTACTTGCTTGGTGGTTATCTTGACTAAAGGTTTAGCCTCAATCAATTTGGTGAAGTAGTCAATTGCCACTATCAAGAATTTTCTCTGTGCGCTTGCCATAGGAAATGGTCCAAGTATATCCATTCCCCACATGGCAAATGGAATAGGTGAGTTTATAGACATCAACATTTCTGGTGGTTGTCTAACCACTGGTGCATGATTTTGGCACCGTTCACACTTCTTCACATAACTTTTAGCATCTGCAAGTATGCTTGGCCAATAGAAACCTAGACGAGTAATTTTATGAGCAAAGGCTCTGCCCCCCAAGTGCTGCCCACAAATTCCCTCATGTACTTTCCTTAGGGCCAACTCTGCCTCCCGGGGTCTCAAACATTTCAAGTAGGGGACTATGAAAGACTTTTTGTATAAGATTTCCTCAATCAAGGTATACCTTAGTGCTCTCACGTATAACTTTCGTGCTTCTGAATTATCGTTAGGTAACCAACCAGTTTCCAAATGAGATTTGATGGGATCCATCCAACAGATAGCCACATCAATGGGTGCTATTAACTTTCCATTGATGCTTGGGGTCTTCAAGACTTGGAAGTATACACTCCCTGCATAGTTCTCAATTTCAGAAGAAGCAAATTTGGACAAGGCGTCAGCCTTCATGTTTTCTTCCCTTGGAATGTGTTCCACATAACATTCATCAAACTGAGTCATGATTGCTTTGACAAGTTTCAGATACTTAGCCATGACTTCATCTCTAGCCTCAAATTTTCCATTCACTTGGGAAACTACTAGCCTCGAGTCTCCACATACTTTCAGAGTTTTAACTCTCAAGGCTCCAGCCAGCTATCAGGGCTTCGTACTCAGCTTCATTGTTCGTTGTTGGGAAGTCCAGCTTCAGTGCATACTCTATGAGGAATCCATCGGGACTTTGCAGCACCAAACCTGTTCCACTTGATTTTGTTTTTGATGCTCCATCAAAATAGAGTACCCTACATTCTTTGGACATCCTGTCTTCATCCTTCTTGTCTTCTTCTTCTTTTCCTTCCAATACTACTTCCTGCCCCCCCGACTTCTTGGTGGTCAATAGTGCATTCAACCATGAAGTCATCGAGTGCTTGAGCTTTTATTACCGTTCGAGGCTTATACTTGATGTCAAACTCTCCCAACTCTATAGCCCATTTGATCAATCTTCCACTAACTTGAGGACTGTGCACGATGTTTCTTAGAGGCTGATTGGTCAAAACCTCTATCTTGTGTGCTTGGAAGTATGAGCATAGCTTTCTTGAGGCCATGATCAGGTCTAAGGCAAACTTCTCCATCGTAGAGTAGTTTATTTCCGCTTCATGTAGAATCTTGTTCACTTAATAAATGGATTTCTGAACCTTCAATTCTTTTTTTACCAAAACAGCTCCAATGGTAGTGCTAGAAACTGCCAGGTATAAGTAGAGAATTTCTCCTGGTTTTGGTTTTGCCAACAATGGTGCCTCTACCATGTACTTCTTCAAGGCCTCAAAGGCCTCCTGACTTTTTGTTGTCCACTCAAATTTTTTCACATTTTTCAATGCTTTGAAGAAAGGTAAGCTCTTCTCTCCCGACTTGGAGATGAATCTTCCCAATGCTGCTACTCTTCCTGTTAGCTTATGAACATCCTTGACGGACCGTGGTGGCTCAATGTCCAGGATTGCTTTGATTTTGTAGGGATTAGCCTCAATTCCTAGTTTAGAAACCATTAGGCCTAGAAACTTTCCTGACCCTACACCAAAGGCACACTTTGCTGGATTTAACATCATTTTATGGTGCCTCAACACTTCAAATGCTTCTTGTAGATGGTTTATATGATCTGCTTTATCGAGGCTCTTAACCAACATGTCATCCACATAAACTTCCATGGTCTTTCCATCAGCTGTTCAAAAATTTTGTTCCCAACCTTTGATACGTTGCTCCTGCATTCTTAAGCCCAAATGCCATAACCAAATAACAGTAAACACCAAAGTCAGTGATGAATGATACCTTGGAGATGTCATCTTTGTGCATTTTTATTTGGTTGTATCCACTGAAGCCATCCATAAATCTTAACATCTCGTGCCCAGCTGTGGCATCTATCAGAGTATCAATTCTTGGCAAGGGAAAACAATCCTTAGGACATGCATCATTCAAGTCTGTGAAGTCCACACACATCCTCCATTTTCCATTGGCCTTTTTGACCATCACTGGGTTAGCCAACCATTCTGGGAATTGAATTTCTTCAATAAATCCGGCTTCCAAAAGCTTATCTACTTCCTGCTTGATGGCCTCTTGCCTCTCTGGAGCAAAATTTCTCTTCTTCTGTTTCATAGTCTTCCTTTCGGGATCTACGTTCAATTTGTGTGTTATCAACTGGGGATCAATCCCTGGCATGTCGGCCGCTGTCCAAGCAAAAACATCATTATTTTCTTGAAGAAATGATATGATCTTGCTCTTCAATGGTTCAGGTAACAATGCTCCAATGTAAGTGACTTTTTCTGGTTCACCAGGAACTAAGGGAATTGGAATTAAATCCTCAGCCGGTTTCCCTCTTCTATCCTCATTATCTCTAGTATCCATGTCCTCAATGGGGAGAACCTGCCCCCCGATTCCATCAGGCCTTAAAGCGGCTACATAACAACTTCTAGCCATCTTTTGGTCTCCTCGTTCCTCACCAATCCCATTTCTTGTTGGAAACTTGATTTTCAGATGATAAGACGAGGTGTTAGGCTCAAGACATGTCTGAATACCACTATTAACAAGCCTACACTATGTGACTATGTCACACTACATGACCTAGTGATTTCTATCACTGGGATATAGTATAGGTCTCTATATGTACTTGTCTTGTTCTCATGAACATTAGCTTGATCATGTATGCTCAGATTTATAATGAGCTTAGTAGGTTTCTTGTTGTCTAGAATGTATATAGGCCATTGAATAACTGTCCTGGTAGAAGTTCAGAAATGTTCATGCAGCAGGATAGAGATGAATAAGGCCCTGAAGAAATAAGTTGCAGAAATTTGTCTAAGGCATTATATAGCAAAGTCAGAAGAAAGCTATGTCGTGAAGTCACCAATATCCATGTCGAGAAGTGCTATATCGCATAGTCTATTTTGAACTATGTCGTGAAGTCTTCAAGACTCATATCGTGAAGTGTTGAAGTCAGCAAAGTCATAGATGCCTAGATCGTGAAGTCCTCAAATGGCTTATGTCGCATAGTCATCAAACGGTCTATGTCGCATAGTCATCAAATGACCTATGTCGCATAGTCATCAAATGACCTATGTCGCATAGTCATCAAATGACCTATGTCGCATAGTCATCAAATGACCTATGTCGCATAGTCCTCAAAGGCCATACCGCATAGTCTTCACAAGAGACATCGCGAAGTCAGGAATAAAGTGGAGTTCACGATATCAACACTTAGCCGTTTACAACAAGACAAATCAAGGTACAGAACCAAGAATCAAAAGAGACAAATACTGAAGCATTTGTTCTGGCAAGGTGGTCCAAAGAACAGATGGCAAATCTACAGCTAAACTTGGAGAGAAAGATAAGAGACAAGCAGCTACAGAAACGGGAAAGACTCCGAAAAACAGGTGGTCCTTCCTGACACAATGAACCTCTTATGACAGGATAAGTTGGACTTTCAGCAGGGGTAGATGTGTAATATTGTGTGTGCCTAGTTTGTATAGGAGTATATATATATTGTGCACACGCAACTGTAAGCGGTAAGAGAGAGATACAAGGTTTTATCTTTAGCACTCTTTTCTCTGTAAGCAAGCAAGATACAAACTGTTCTTGTTTAGAAGCCAGAAATTCGATTGTGAATTTTTGGAAAGCTGTAGTATTTAATTTACTTAATATAAAGTAGATTAAAGTGATTGTGTGTGTTGTTTACTTTCTTCATATAACATAGCATAATCATATACACCTTATCTTGTGTTTTCAAGAATCGAAAAATATATCAAACTATCCATTCACCCCCCCTCTGTCTAGTTTCTGGTAGTATTCATTTCTAACACGAGGCAACAGCCTTGAACGCATGAAGACCTGTCCTTCCCAGAATTGCATTGTAGGTTGAAGTTGCCTTTATAACTATGAAGTTCAACATTTGAGTAGACGTTTTCGAACCTTGCCCCATTGTCATAGGGAGTTGGATTGTACCTTCTGACCTTCGATTCCACTCCATTGAATCCATATATGGGCATATTCGAAGGTGTCAATTGAGAGTCAGTATAGCCCATCTTGATAAAAGCATCATGGAACAAGATGTCTACTGAAGCTCCATTATCAACCAGAACCCTCTTTGTCTCAGAGTTGCCTATCACAGGTATGATGACTAGGGGATCATCATGGGGAAATTTCATCCCCTCTAAGTCAGAATCATCAAAACCTATTGCTATTTCCGTTTTGGCACGTTTCGGTGTTTCTCCTACAACGGTCATTACTTCTCGGGCAAAAGCTTTTCTTGAGTTTCGGGAGGACCCAACAGCAGTTGGTCCTCCAAATATCATGTTGATGACAGGCCCTCGGGGTTTGGGATTGCGATCTTGATCATTGTCCCTTTTATCATAATCCTTCCTTTCATAGTTTCCTCTTTGACTTCCTTGATTCCCATCTTTAGTGAACTTATTAAGTTTTCCTCTTCGAATCAAAAACTCAATCTCATCTTTCAGCTGTCTGCAATCATCCGTGTCATGACCAACTTCTTTGTGGAACTGACAGAATTGATTCTGATTCCTTTTAGACAAGTCAGTCCTCAGTGGCTTCGGCCATCGGAGATCCTCTTCCTTTGCTATTTCCATCGGAATTTGGCTCCTGGGAGTGTTCAATCTTGCGTACTCCGTGAACCTTGGCCCAAAATTGTTCTTCTTAGGTGGAGAATCAGAATCTTTTGACTTTCTAGGAACTTTTTCCTTAACATCATATTCCTGGGTCTCCTTTTTCTTCTTTGAATTTCCACTTCCACCAGTAGCGGGTTCATACTTCCTCATGCTTTCTTCAACCTTAATGTACTTTCTGGCTCTATCTTGGAGCTTCAACATGCTTTCGGGTGGATGCTTTGCCAAGGACCTCTTGAAGTGATCATCAGTGGTTCCTTGTTGCAGGGCTATCATAGCTACTTTGTCCTCTAAGTCCGGGACTTTCAGAGCCTCCCTAGTGAATCGATTTATATAGTCTCTCAAAGCTTCATTCCTTCCTTGCTAGATTCCCATGAGCGATGCAGAACTTTTCTCATGCACCCTTCCACTAACAAATTGGTTTATAAATGCCTTGCTCAGCTCCTTAAAGGATCCAATAGAATTGGGAGGTAAACGGTTGTACCAACGTTGAGCCACGCCCGCTAGGGTTTGTGGAAACGCTATGCACTTAACCGCATAATTGGTTGGCTGCAACAGCAGTGCATTAGAGAAAGTTCTCACGTGATTCGCGGGATCTCCTGTTCCATCATAAGCTTTGATCGTTGGCATCTTGAATTTTCTAGATATATTAGCTTTCATGATGTCCTGAGTGAAAGGTGGTGTAGGATCATCAGGATCTCTTAGGGGTAACAAAACACTAGGATCACCCCTTGGGGCTTCAGCCCTCTTGGTTCTTCTCGGTGCCGGATCTAAATTGATCACCGAGACTCTTCCAGTTGCTTGGCTTTGTGCTTTTGCAGCCTCTTCTTCTGCCAGTAATTTCTTGAGTCTTGCAGCCTCTGCCTCATGGGTTGCAATCCTTTCCTTCGTGGTTTGGGGTTGTTCCCGATTCGTTTGGGAAGAACGTCTTCTCCTTGGGGCAACATCCCTCTCTTCTCCAGTTGAGTAATTCTTATCTTCAGTATTGGGACCTGAGTAGTCTTGAATCAAGGGGGTCTGTCGAGTTTGAGTTTGTTGACTTTGGGGTCCCAGACCTTGAATATAAGGGGGCACATATGCTTCATGGTAGTTTGGATTGATACCACTGCTTCCTGCCGTAGGTCGAGGTGGCATGCCATAAGTTGGCATCCCGAGGGTTTGAGTTGCTTATTGGGAAAGATTCGTGGTGTGAAGCTAAAGGCCGCGTGACGCGTTCATGAGCAGTGGGGAGGTTGTGATTGGTTGCTGGAGGGTGGTCTCTTGTGGATTAGGTCTGTGAACGACCATTTGCAGGGGATTCGTCCCTTCGACCGAAATCGGGATTTCTGGTCCTTAAGTGGTGGTGAGGGGGATATTCGCCCCTTGAATGCAAGTAGTTGGCGGTGGTTGGCTTTCACGAGTCTCCGTTTCATAGGTAAGAGGAAGTCCTTCAGAAGTCTGAGTTTCTCGAGTCGTTCTTCGTGTGTTTGCCATGGTTGATGTTGTCTTCCCACAGACGGCGCCAAATATTGTGGAATAAAAAACGTACTTGTAAATTTACTGCTAGGGTTTGAGAGCTTCGAGCTTTAATGGATGTTCTCATGTTTCGTGGCTAAATCTGTCCTCACAAGATGTCTATGTATCTCAATCAATGCTGAGAATCAAGCCAAAAACGTAGTTCTGATGTGAAGGATCTGGGTCGTTATATAGGCGTCAGGAACCTTGTATTTAGGGTATGTTTAATACTTCTCTCACTCGAAATCCCATTTTTTGGGTTGAAGAGTAGATCACGGGCGTCAATCTTTGGGGCAATAATTTGCCTTTGTGTCCCTCATAAATTGTGAGAATATTGGAGGTGGCAGGGATTCGAACTCGTGACCCCACCGACCAGAACTCTGATACCATGTTGGGTAATCAGTCGCTTTAAAACCTTAAGATGTTAGAGGAAGACCCAATTGAATCGTATAGTATATTTAATACATATTATTTTAATTTATAAATTTTCTCATGTTATTTCGTTTCTTAGGTGGAAAACATGCATGTTTCTCATCTAAAATGTACAAATAGCGCAAAAATTCTTCTATTGTGGGCTGAGAGGCCTACAATCTTTTTTTCTCACGATCTAGCAAGGCACATTATCCTTCCTAAAATAAAATTTAATATTTTTTATTATTAATATTTTTAAAAAATTAGATGATAATTTATGTGAAGTATCGGCCTAGTTAATTTATTTAAAAATTTAAATGATTTATATAATACAAATAAAGTTATAATAAAAAATTTAAAATTATAATATAAATTGTAGGTGGCCAAATGTTTTTATTTATTTTTGTTTATAATAATATAGTACTATTTATCCATTTTTAATAATACAAATTTTGCATGTATTGATAACAATCTAAACATTAATTACAACACCTGGGTTCTATTAACATATAGTCAAACAAATAAATCAATTATTGTGAAAGTAAATTATTGTAGAAGTAAAAAAATAATTAAAAAAAATTGCACATATTTTCAGCTTAATCAAACATTAAACTAAGAATTATACTCAAAATATACTAAAGAGAGTTAAAAGGAGAATGATACCTAAAATTTTGAATGTAGGTAGATGTTTCGTACAAAAGTAAATTAAGATAAATAATTTAAGGGTATAAAATAGTTTGAGATTAGTATTTTCACAACTAAGATATGTGACGTCGTGACGGTGATGGGTGGAATATAATAAAAATATAATATATTTGGTACAATAATAATACTATAATATATTTTCGATTAATATTATTTAGTGGTATCTTGATTCAACAATTAAGTGATTATAATTGGGTCTCGGTCTAATGTGATAGTGATGGTATAATAATATTAATACAATATATTTTAGTACAATAATAATATTATAATATATTTTAGATTATTGTTTTTTTCTAACAACATAAAATTTTATGTGAGAACGAATTTTTACGTGAAATAAGATTTTATTTTAAAAAAAACAACATAAAATTTGATGTGAGATAATATTTTTACGCGAGATAGGATTTTAAGGGTGAAAAAAAAATGCGAGAACCAAATTTGATACAAATAGTTTCATTAAAAAAGGGTTTCACTTGATAATAAAGGTTATAGGTATGAAAAATCTTCACAAAAATTTAAAAATATAAGAATGTGTATTCAAAATTTACTAGGGTTTTACCTTCATCTTGTTTACCAAACTCTCTTTATTTCGGCTAAATTCCACTGCATATATTCGACTCCTTCCAATCGAATTTAGAGTGAACTTAAACAAATTGATGGTCAGACTTAAAATTGACGGGTCACAGTTGATTTTAATAGCAGTCGAATTTAACCAGTCGAATTTATACTTCCTATCGAATTTAACCGGTCGAAATTATTTTTCAGGAAAAACGAGAAATTTCCTGCCCGACAAAATTATTGGATTGCATTAAATTCGATCAAATCCAATCGAATTTAAAGTCGGTGGAATTTATGTCCTGGCGGGAAAATTCCCGCCTCAAATTTTTCAAAAATTTTAAATTTAAATTCGACTAGAACCAGTCATATTTATAAAATCGACTGCACCTAGTCATATTAATTATAATAATCAAATTATCGTTGAATTTAACCAATCAAATTTATTAAATTCGATTGTTTTTTGCTAAATTCCACTCGTCTAAATCGGCGAGAATTTTGCAGTCGAATCTGGTTCCAGTCAAATTTAGCTAAATTCGACCGAAAACTTTCAGCAGAATTTAGCTGTTTTTTTTTGTAGTGAAGCATGACATACGAATTTTAATGTTATTTAAATTCTCCTGATTAATCCATGCATATGTAATTTTCAACTTTTGGGAGAAAAATAACTTTTACAACTTTACAAAATATTAATATGCTTTTTCTTTTTCTTGACCGAAAAGAATACTATTAGTTTACGAAATTGGCCCAATAGAAAATCATATTAGCTAATCCCATCAAAGCACACACATCGCTTATATTCTTGATATGTTATGTTCTTTTTGTAAATAACTTGATATGTAGCAGAAATGGAGGATGTGAGAGGTCAGTGGAGGTCTCGTATAAACTTCCTCACAAGTTACTCTGATACTAGAAAATAAAAAGGTCTTATAAGTTATAACAATGAATTAACCAAAAGATTACAGAAGATGAAAGAAATATCTTTCTTGGGAGAGTAAACAGGAGATACATTATTTAGGCATGAAAGGAAAGAACAGGTGACTGCCAATCATCCAAGATTAAGGAAACGGCAATCATTGAATTAAAGTCTAGTAATTTTGTTTTTCAGGAAGATAACAACAAATAAATAAATAATAATTAGTTCTTCAGGAGGAGAACCAGTTTATCCAAATTGAGAGAAGATGAGCCATCAGGACTACAGGCATTTTCTGCCAGGTTTTTCCATTCCATAGCTTTTTCTCTCATTTTCTCACCCTCCACTCCATCCATCAATAGTCTAACAAGCTTCTCCACATCATCTCTGGTTACATCATTACGAATCTCCATTCCACACTCCCATTCGTTACACATGTACTTACAGTTGGTTGTTTGATCTCCAAAGAAAGGCCAACAGAGCATTGGCACTCCAGCGGATAGACTCTCGATGATTGAGTTCCACCCTCCATGTGTCAAAAACCCTCCCACTGATACGTGGTTCAGAACATCCTCTTGTGGACACCAGCTCGCAATCATACCCCTGTTCTTGATAGCGTCCATAAATTCAAGTCCTAAAGTGAGGGCAGATTCACCGACAATCAAATCTGGCCTAATTATCCATAAGAAGGAGCAGTTGCTATTAGCAAGTCCCCAACCAAACTCCATCAGTTGCTCCGGAGACAGGACTGTTATGCTTCCAAAGTTTATATAAACTACAGAATCAGCTTTTTTAGAGTCCAGCCACTGGAGACATGCCTTTTCCTCTTCCCAAAGACTGTATCCAATGCTCTTGAGACGCTCTTCCTGATCTACTGGTATTTGGTTGAGGAGTAACTTTTGCGGACCTATTGTATAAACACACTTGAACATAGATGAGATGGCATTTACAACTTTTACTTCCAAATCAAAGAAAGTATGAAATATATGTCCTGTAGCATTGGTTGCCCTCTGAGTAGATTCCACTACGAAGTTAAATACCATATCATCTGGATCCATGATTCTGATATGGGTTGGGAGATCCCCGAAACGAATATCTCCCATTCCTGGTATCCAGTCTATAATAGTGTCCAAAAACCCATTTGTTTGATAGCTCTCATCTGCAGTATGTTAATTGTGTTTGTTACAATTTTGTAGAAACAAAAACAAGAAATGGTCCATGAAAAATTAAATATTCTCTATAAAACCAATAAATTATCAAACTAACTAAGCTATCTTTATTATGTTAATTAATTATGTAAGAGTATTGACCCTGGATTTTAAAATCTTACCTTCAAATGGTACAAGACCTCTTTCAAGGGCACTTTTGAACTGATAAAATCCCATAAATCCGCAAGCAGCAACTGTCCAAAGTAAAACACTAGGAACTCCATGCGAATGTGCAGCATCAGATACGAATGGCATGAAACCGTCAGATAGGATGGAAGTGACCTGGTAGCTTTCGTTATTGAGATTTTTGAGGAGCATTTGAAATGGAAGCAGCATTTTCTTCTCTATGACGGAACCACAAAGTGCGGGTATGTCTTGCGTGGCATCAGAATCAGACGAAGGGATGCCATCGGGAATACTTTCAAATTTAAAACCAGGCAGGCCATCAAGAGATTGAGCACCTCCTGAATTAAGGAAGCGTTTGTGATTGTACTCTGTATTCACAAATGTAATAAAAATGCCTTTGCTATATAGGAGCTTTGCCATCTTCAACATTGCCTTTATGTGGCTTTGAACCGGAAAGGGTACGCAAACCACATGAGGCTGCTTCTCTGCTGCTATTTCTATGGAATCCATACCTTTTTTGTGATGCAAACAGGAAGCACACTTTAGAGAAGTTTTTATTGTTAGCTGAGATCTTTTTGTTTTCTTTCCAACTGTTAGCTGAGATCTTTGATATATAAATGCAGTTGAAATAAAGAAACCGAACTCTGAATAAATTGAAGAAGACTTCACTCACTCGTCACTCCTCACCTACTGCTCCAGAAATGGTTTTTTTTTATTGCTCCACAACTCATCCTTATCACTCCCAGCTGTAGTTGCAGGTTGATATTGGGAGCATAATACCGAGATATGTTTAATACTTAGATCATTCTATTTTACTTCAATCACTGATATATTGGTCAGAATATATATATAGATTACTTATCATATTATAAGTTTGATGCTTCTCTTATTTGAGCCAAGCGTGATCTATAGTTCTGTACGCCACAAGCTCGGTGATTACATTTTCTTTTCGAGTAGTGCTTCATATATCAAAAATTTTATAAATTTTTTTACTGAATGACATGGTATGATAAATTTTAATTCGTGTGTGTATATGTATTATATGCATACTAGAAGATAATTAGTGTGAGGACCTAGTTAATTTATTTAAAATTTAAAATTATTTATTTATTTAATATAAATTATTTCGTGTGTGTATATGTATTTATTTATTTTTGGTCCTTGAGTGGTGGTGAGGGGGATATTCGCCCATTGAGTGCCAGTAGTTGGCGGTGGTTGGCTTCCATGAGTCTCCGTTTCAAAGGTAAGAGGAAGTCCTTCAGAAGTCTGAGTTTCTCGAGTTGTTCTTCGTGTGTTTTCCATGGTTGATGTTGTCTTCCCACAGACGGCGCCAAATGTTGTGGAATAAAAAAGGTACTTGTAAATTTACTGCTAGGGTTAGAGAGTTTCAAGCTTTAATGGTTGTTCTCATGTTTCGTGGTTAAATCTGCCCTCACAAGATGTCTATGTATCTCAATCAATGCTGAGAATCAAGCCAAAAACATAGTTCTGATGTGAAGGATCCGGGTCCTTATATAGGCGTCAGGAGCCTTGTATTTAGGGTATGTTTAATACTTCTCACTCGAAATCCCATTTTTTGGGTTGAATAGTAGATCACGGGCGTGGGCAATAATTTGTCTTTGTGTCCCTCATAAATTGTGAGAATATTGGAGGTGGCAGGGATTCGAACTCGTGACCCCACCGACCAGAACTCTGATACCATGTTGGGTAATCAGTCGCTTTAAAACCTTAAGGTGTTAGAGGAAGACCCAATTGAATCGTATAGTATATTTAGTACATATTATTTTAATTTATAAATTTTCTCATGTTATTTCGTTTCTTAGGTGGAAAACATGCATGTTTCTCTTCTAAAATGTACAAATAGCGCAAAATTTCTTATATTGTGGGCTGGGAGTCTTTTTTCTTATGATCTAGTAAGGAACATTATCCTTCCTAAAATAAAATTTAATATTTTTAAAAAATTAGATGATAATTTATGTGAAGTATTGGCCTAGTTAATTTATTTAAAAATTTAAATAATTTATATAATACAAATAAAGTTATAATAAAAAAATTAAAATTATAATATAAATTGTAGATGTCCAAAAAAATTTATTTAGTTTTGCTTATAATAATATAGTACTTTTTATCCAATTTTAATAATACAAATTTTGCATGTATTGATAACAATCTAAACATGAATTACAACACCTGGGTTCTATTAAGATATAGTCAAACAAATAAATCAATTATTGTGAAAGTAAATTATTGTAGAAGTAAAAAAAGAATTAAAAAAATTGCACATTTTTTCAGCTTAATCAAACATTAAACTAAGAATTATACTCAAAATATACTAAAAAGAGTTAGAAGGAGAATGATACCTAAAATTTTGAATGTAGGTAGATGCTTCGTACAAAGATAAATTAAGATAACCAATTTAGGAGTATAAAATAGTTTGAGATTAGTATTTTCACAACTAAGATATGTGACGTCGTGACGGTGATGGGTGGAATATAATAAGAATATAATATATTTGGTACAATAATAATACTATAATATATTTTTGATTAATATTATTTAGTGGTATCTTAATTCAACAACTAAGTGATTATAATTGGGTCTCGATCTAATGTGATAGTGATGGTATAATAATATTAATACAATATATTTTAGTACAATAATAATATTATAATATATTTTAGATTATTGTTTTTTTCTAACAACATAAAATTTTATGTGAGAACGAATTTTTACGTGAAATAAGATTTTATTTTAAAAAAAACAACATAAAATTTGATGTGAGATAATATTTTTAGGCCAGATAGGATTTTAAGGGTGAAAAAAAATGTGAGAACCAAATTTGATACAAATAGTTTCATTAAAAAAGGGCTTCACTTCATAATAAAGATTATAGGTATGAAAAAGCTTCACAAAAATTTAAAAATATAAGAGTGCGTATTCAAAATTTACTAGGGTTTTACCTTCGTATTGTTTACCAAACACTCTTCATTTCCGCTAAATTCCACTGCTTAAATTCGACTCTGGTATTCCCAAATGTAATAAAAATGCCTTTGCTATATAGGAGCTTTGCCATCTTCAACATTGCCTTTATGTGGCTTTGAACCGGAAAGGGTACGCAAACCACACGAGGCTGCTTCTCTGCTGCTATTTCTATGGAATCCATACCTTTTTTGTGATGCAAACAGGAAGCACACTTTAGAGAAGTTTTTATTGTTAGCTGAGATCTTTTTGTTTTCTTTCCAACTGTTAGCTATGATCTTTGATATATAAATGAAGTTGAAATAAAGAAACCGAACTCTGAATAAATTGAAGAAGACTTCACGCACTCGTCACTCCTCACCTACTGCTCCAGAAATGGTTTTTTTTTATTGCTCCACAACTCATCCTTATCACTCCCAGTTGTAGTTGCAGGTTGATATTGGGAGCATAATACCTGTTGTGAGAGAAATTTGGTACAACACAATTGAGAGAATCTCACTGGAATATTCGTAAGAAACGCGTCCTTGATTATCGGACAGAGCTTACAGGTTCAAAGCTCGAAGCCTGAAGCTCACGGTATGAGTAGAATAGTTGAAGTATGTCTCCGGGGGCTGAGTTGACAAAACCACCGGCCGAAATAAGTAGTGTAAATCCTACACCACCAGTAAATTCGCCGGAATATGTATCACTAAGGGTACGCGAGCCTTATGCGTGTTAATAGTGAAAAAACCGAATCCTTTAGTCAAGTGCCTACATATCCTATTTATAGGAATCAAGCCCCATGTAGTTCTATTAGGTTTATACTTCTCCATCCTCGCGAATTCAACCATTCTAAGATAATCCATCTCAGAATTATAGTCGAATTATACACCTGTAGCTGAGCTTTCCAGTGTCCTAATCCATGTCCAACTCTAAGTCCTTTAAATCCTCGAAGAGGTAATGTTTATCCAAATAACTAGTATGAGTCCCATACTAATTATATTTGTTCCATCCATCCCGTTTAACCAGCTTTAGGAATCCTCTTACAAATGTAAATCCGTGCCCCTAAAGTGTAGGTAGCTGAGTCCTTGTCCTACTAGTATTCTGCCTTCGACTACTCATCACCTGTGACCAGTCTCAAGGTGCAGACCACCTGAATCTCAATGCTCCCAATCTTGAACCTCGAGACCTTGGACCTGTCCTGGCACCCTGAACCACCTTAGAGGACCCTGCACCTGACCCATGACATCCATATCCTGTACCTCAATATCTTGAGGCTTCCTTGGTACCTCGAACCGGTGCCTGGGTACCTGTCGCGACACCTCGAACCTATCCGGACTCCTCGAACCTAGACCAAGGTATCAGGAACTTGTATCTTGGTATCCACCATCCTAGCCCAATACCCCGCTACTGGACTTATAACAGATATGGGCCGTAAATTGAGCCCACGTGAGATTTTGGGCACAACAACTACCCCCCGGTTCCTTGCAGTATTGGATACAAAAGGAACCAAAACCTATATCATTCACAAACCATCGACTCTTGACCTCATAACCAGCTGCAGACCCTTAGCTGATCACCCGGTATCTAACTTAGATCCTCGGCGTATATCCCTCTATTCTTTTCTTAGCAAGTTAAATCCGTACCTTAATTAGCTTCCACGAAACATTTATTTATCCACACATTATCCTTTTTGAAAAGAATTTGAATTTCAAAATCTACAACAAACCTCTCATATTCCTCCTAGAAAATTGAACCATGCATTAATCCTTCCCATTCCTCAAAATTTCTCTTTTTTTTTCTTTTTTTTTTATCCAACCAGATTGCGCCACCTGTCGTGCCTGTTCCTATTCACGCGTGTTATTTAAATACACGCCCATTCCACCGTTTCCTTTTCTTTTTTCCAACACAAACTTCACCCCTTCCATTCTCTTTCTGACGAAAGGCTTCCAGACAGCTCAAGATACCGACGATTCACCAATTTTCGATCATCCCTAACCTGCATCACTTCATAAGGTATGAATCGATCTTTATCTGCCATTTTTAACCCTTATTTGTCGTTGCATGCCGTCCCTGAATATGCCCCTCTTATCTGTTCACACGTATATATATACGCTACCATGTATGCATACACACATACTTGTATTATCACGTCAATCACACCGGAAACCCAGAATACCATACGCACTTACTCCTTGTGAATCATGATTGCTTGACGGTATCTGCCAAATTTCCATGTAAAATCAAGACCTTAAAATCCCTTTAAACTCATATCTTCTTTGTTGTGTTGTTTTGCATATTCGCACCGTGTCTTTTTGTCTTCTTGATTGTTCTTGCTTGCATGTGTAGTTGATTAATGTATGTCACATATGCTTTTAGAACATTAACCATTGATATGCCATCCTGTAAATGTATTTAGGACGAAAACCGAAAACCCTTCCAATTGCCTTAGGTTTTGACTTTCTGTATATTGGGACCTCTCTTGAGGTGAAGACCCCTATGAACCTTCATCTCCGTTTTAGATATAAAAGCAACCCTGTAATTTGTAATCCCCATACCTTCGGAATCATTATGACCACCACCTGTTCGACCAAGATCCTCAGCCGTAATTCGAGGAAAAGATCCTAAGCGGAATCCTTCATGAACTTTTCGGTTTTGTTGTCTTCTTGTTTGCCTAACTAAGAAAAACCCTATTGGCCGTTATCTCACCCTGCTCCATCCTTTGTAGATGTCAGGGGACTCGACTGCGGTCAGTTCGCATCAATCATCTGCTCACGAGGTTCAGGTTCCCATTGACTCTGATCCCCCATCTATCAGAACCTTTCCATCAAAACCATTTAAACCAGTTAGTACCAGAACTCGCTCCAAGGTTAAGGTACTGGTTCCCGAACAAGCTATTGTATCCGTCCGTACCAATCTCTTTCCTCACAGAGCCAAAGAACCTCAGGCCATAGCCATTCACCAAACATCGTCCAACAATTATCCGCTCCCTGATTCCGAGGTTGAGGTCGAGGTTTCCTCAGGGGCTGACAATCCCAATGAATCGCAGGGCATAATCCCTGTTTGTGAGGAGCTAGACACCTCGATGAATGCTAACAGAGTAAAACTTCTTCTTCAGAAACATCATCCCAAGTGCCGCCTGGTGGTGCCTTCCCCTGGGGAAAGGTGTCACCGTTTTGACAACTTTGAACCTGATCAACAGATACCCTGTGCTGTGTTTTCCGCCACGTTTTTTAGAATGGGTTTGTCCATTCCTCTACATCCTTTCATTCATGATATCATCACCTATTATGACATCGTTCCTCTCCAAATGACCTCGAATGCCTACCGGATGGCCATGTGTATGTATGTCCTTTATGACCAATTGTTTGAAAAGAAGATGTCTGCTCGCGAGCTGGGTTTCTTTTATCAGCTCAAGCAAACGGGAAAAAACTCTGGTTTCTTTTACTTGTCCGCCTGGAATGTCCATGATGGTCAGTGCATTAAGGGAAATAAAAAAGGAATGTCTGATTGGCTACCCCAGTTTCTCTATTGCTATGATTGCCCCACATACAGAACCGAATTTAATAGAAACCCTCGTAAGTAACGCTTCCATTTCTTCTTTACTCCTTCCGGACCGATTTAGATGTTACAATCTAATTCATGCTTAAACCATTACATAGAGATTCCGAGTAAGACAGCACTCAAAGGCCATTCTCTGGAAAGGGCTCTTGAGGCCTTGAAGCTGTCAGCGGAGCTAGGGGATGGTGCTAGTCTGCTGACAGATCAAAACCTTAGAAGATGTGGTTTCTTGCCAAATAAGAAATCTTTGAACTTGGTTTCAACAGAGGACTCTGAAGCTGAAACCTCAAGTCAAATAAGTTTCCTATTATGTCTCTGTGCTTTACTTTATCATTTGTGCATTCTCAACATGCTATTATCCTTGTTTTCATATTTTATTATTCAAGTACTGACTTTTGATCTTCTTTTTGTAGATATGGCTTCTGGTGTGCCATCGTTTGTCAACAAATCCGCAAGTTATGACGATCTCTTTGGAGATGAAGGAAAAGACCTTGTTCCCATAGATGCTACCCCTATCTCCAGGATGAAATCAACCCTAGCTTCCCAGGATAAGTCTGCTACTTCTTCCAAAAGGAAATTACCAGTACCTGCTGCCATTGACTCGGCTAAGGGCCTGGGATCCCGTTTCAAGAAGTCCAAGCCATCACCCCCCGGCACCCCAAGTGAAGGTTCCAACCCTCTGATCCGTAAGTTTTCTGCCATGGTGGGGAATCAGATTCCGGAGGAGGTTATTGCTGAATGGGATAAGATGAGCTCGTCTGAAGCTGTAAAGGCCACCACCTGGTGCGAAGCTCAGAGTTTCTTTCATATTTTGAAACGGAATGAAGAAATGATGGTCGTAGCCCGTGGTGATCAGAAATTATCCGATGAAGTCAAGTATTTGAAATCCCTCCTTAAGACAAGTGAAGATGAAAAGAAGAAGTTAGCTGATGCCAGCAAGAAGCTTAAGGCTTCCGAGGCTAAGCTATTAAAAGAGCGTGAACAACTGAACACCTCCATAGTGAACCTTGATACTGAGAAGGACGCCCTCCAAGCTTCTTATACTAGGAAAGTTGGCGAGTTTAAGAAGAAGCTGGATTCTCTCAATACCACCATCGCCCTGGAGAGGTCTACCCGTGAGGCTGCCAAACGTGAAAAGTTTGAGGCCGGATACAGCCGCGGGGTAAATGATTATATTGAGTCCACCTATGACCATTTCCCGACTCTAGATTGGACCCTGCTTGGAGAGGATGCCGTGAAGCTGGTGGGAGAAATTAAGAAGAGGGAGGCTGCTGCAGCTGTGGAGCAAGGGAAGATGGTTCCATCTGAACCTGAGGCTGAGGCGCGGGTCATGGGTGAGAGCTCCAACCCAGATGCCCAAATAGAAGGTGTGGAGGTGGCCGACCCTGTTGCTGACCAGGA
This sequence comes from Heracleum sosnowskyi, assembly GCA_030848705.1. Taxonomy (NCBI): domain Eukaryota; kingdom Viridiplantae; phylum Streptophyta; class Magnoliopsida; order Apiales; family Apiaceae; genus Heracleum; species Heracleum sosnowskyi. The sequence continues at coordinate 95,560,159 of CM061241.1, forward strand.
TGCTCCTGGGGCGTCTCCCGACAACCTTGCTCCACGAGTTCCGTTTTTTATTATAAGTATTTCTGTCTTCGAAAACATTCATACCCCTTGGAAGGGTTAACTTTATGGTTTTTGGTTTCGATAACATTCCTGGCGTTCGCGCCATAGATTTTTAACATTCGGATGAGGGTGCGGGTACCTCGGAATACCTCGCAAGATGTAACCTTTAAATTTATCGTAATTTTGTTTTCCTTATGCCCGAAATCCATGTCTAGATTTTCCATGCTATTTCTTCTGTATGATTACTAAATTGATATATCGAGTTTTCATACAGGTAGCTGTGGTTCCGTGAGATTCCGAGTGCACCAAACCAACCTGTCCTGCTACGTTAGATAACCAGGATCCTTAAGCCAGTGAATAAGTATGTGTCCGTCCGGTTATATCCATGATTTACACCATGAAAGTAGCCAATAGGATCTATACCATAAGATCACATTTTATATAAAGTTCATCAACACGCGTATTTGCGTTATTGCAGCCATAAACCTGAAGCTCACCCGAGTTTTTTCGCACCTCTTGACCGGAGATATAAACCGTATATGATAAAGGTCATTCACGACCACATTACTCCAATAATCTGATGTATAAATAATCCATTCTTGCACCTAATTTCCTTAAGTACATAATCTATTTTCCATAGATTAGATCATCCATAAGCCATTTTATCCACTGCGTTCGAGAAAACCTGATCATGCATATATATCCTTGCCTAGGGCAATGTGCCATTAAATTCCATGTACTTCAAAATCCTGTATGAAGTTTAATCCGTGCCACAGTTTCAGGGATCATTAGCCTTGAACCTCCCAACTGTGGTGTTAATCCGTCCAATGTTCCAGCTTGCATCCGTGCAAGGAAGTTTGAACCAGAGTGTGGCCCATGAGTGGTTTCCACACTTTACCATGATACTCATGCCTAGTGTCCCTAGGGCTTATATGAGTTGATACATTTGAATATTTATCCATGAATATTAACCTTTACCTCATAATCCATGAGTATTAACCTTTACCTCATAATCCATGGGTATTAACCTTTACCTCATAATCTATGAGTATTAACCTTTACCTCATAATCCATGGGTATTAACCTTTACCTCATAATCTATGAGTATTAACCTTTACCCCATAGTCCATGAGTGCGAATCTCCAATCCCATCCAATTCCGTTAAATTTAATACAAATCATATTAAATCCAATCCAAATAATATTAAATCCAATCCAATAATATTAAATCCAATCCAAATAATATTAAATCCAATCCAAATAATATTAAATCCAATCCAAATAATATTAAATCCAATCCAAATAATATTAAATCCAATCCAATAATATTAAATCCAATCCAAATAATATTATTTCGAAATTTAACCATTTGAACCTGTATAGAGTATATCCACTACCCCCCAGTTCTTTATCATATAATCGTTTATGGTGAAGAACTAAACAAAGGCAATCATACATCGAACTTTTAATCCACATGTAATCCTTACAGCAAAAACATAAAGAGTGATAAAGCATTCAAACAAGAAGAGCCATATGAACCAAAAATAGAGGTTTCATTAATATTGTAAAATTTATCGAAAGACATCCAATAGGTAGGGTGTGCATACACTACCCCCCGAGTGCTCAAAGAACAAATGAAAATGTCTTACTATGAACTTGAAACAAAGTGCTTCGAAGCTGAGCCAAACAGCTATGAAGCTGAGGCTCACAACCATGAAGCTATACCTAAACATGGCAGTTACAACTAATAAACTGCTTTTATTATTTCTATGCCTGAAAGAGGCCTACAGAAATAGTACCTGATGATTTACTAGTAGTATTTCTTGAGGTGCTCACCATTCCATGCCCTTGGAATGAGCTTTCCATCCAAATCCGTGAGATGGTAGGTACCTTCCCATAAGACAGTCTTTATGAGGTACGGACCTTCCCAATTTGCTCCAAACACACCATGCCCATGAACCTTCATGTTGGGCATCATTCTCCTTAGGACCAAATCGCCAACCTTCAATGGGCGAGCACGGACCTTGCTGTCAAAGTACTTCCGAGTACGTTGTTGATAAGCAGCTAGCTTCAGCTGTGCAGTAGTTCGAACCTCTTCCACGAGATCTAAGTACAATCGATGATTCACCTCGTTGTTTTCAGGATCGTAGTTATCCCTTCTGAACGATCCAGCCCCAATTTCCACGGGCACCATAGCTTCACAGCCATAGGTTAAGGTGAAAGGTGACTCTCCTGTAGTGGTTCGCGGTGTTGTGTTGTATGACCATAAAACCATAGGGAGCTCCTCGGGCCAACACCCCTTGCTTTCTTCCAATTTAGTTTTCAAAGTGTGCTTGATGATCTTGTTGACAGCTTCCGTCTGTCCATTACTTTGAGGGTGATAGACTGCCGTGAAGCCTTTCTGAATCCCGAGGTCATCACACAGCTTTCGCAATTCTTTGCTATCAAACTGCTTTCCGTTATCTGAGATCAATTTATATGGAACCCCGAATCTGCACACGATTGCCCGAAAAACGAATTCCTTTATTTTTGCTGCGGTTATTGTAGCTAGAGGTTCAGCTTCAGCCCATTTGGTAAAGTAATCTACCGCCACAACAACATATTTTACTCCTCCTTTACCTTTAGGGAGCTCCCCAATCAGGTCGATTCCCCACACAGCGAAAGGCCAAGGGCTGGTGAGTGGTTTCAAGGGAACAACTGGATTGCTATTGAAGTTTGCGAACCTTTGGCAACGATCACATGCCCGAGTGAACCTGTGAGTATCCTTCTGGATTGTCGGCCAATAGTATCCTTGGCGGAGTATTTTGTGTGCCAGAGAGGTTCCCCCTGAATGATTGCCACAAATTCCCTCATGGACTTCTCGCATAATATACTCGCATTCGTCACCTGAGATGCACTTCAAAAGCGGTTTGTTAAATCCTCCTTTGTATAAACAACCATCATAGATGACATACCTTGCAGCCTGGTATTTTATTCTTCTCGCTTCCTCCTTTCTTTCTGGAACAATCCCTTTTGTGATGTAATTCATAATAGGTGTTGTCCACAATGTCTCAGTTGCAGGTTCCAAGTTCATGACCTCAAGTCTAGGAATGCTAGGCTGAAGTTGAATCTCCAAAGGTATTACCCCTAGCATAGTAGCTTCCCTTTGTGAACCCAGTTTTGCAAGTGCATCTGCGTCAGTGTTTTGTGTTCTTGGGATTTGCTCGAGGTTCACTTCTTTAAACCTGCTAATCAGCTCTTGGGCGTACCTCATGTAAAGGTCAGTACGAGGACCTCTAGCCTGGAATCCTCCTTGAATATGCCACACCACCAGCATAGAATCACTGAAAACGGTCATGTTTTCTACCCTCATTTCCAAAGCAAGCTTCAAGCCAGCTATTAGAGCTTCATACTCTGCATCATTGTTTGTTGCATTAAAAGCGAAGTGAATGGAGCTTTGAAGCTTGTGGCCTTCCGGGCTAATGAGAATAATACCAGCTCTTGCCCCATTTCCATTTACCACTCCATCTACATAGAGTGTCCACCACGGTGAGCAGTTTTCGACCGTCTCTTCGGGAGCTGTAGGTTCAGCTATACACTCATCGCCCTTAACCTCAAATAATGGGGGAAATTCCAACAAGAAGTCTGCCAGCACCTGCCCTTTTATAGCCGTTCTTGGCTTGAAGTCGATTTCGAATTGTCCCAATTCCACAACCCATTTCATAAGCCTTCCCGAAGCTTCAGGTTTGTGCAAAACCTGCCTTAGAGGGAATGAAGTACGTACCTCAATTCGGTGTGCTTGAAAATAAGGCCGAAGCTTCCTTGAAGCCAAGATTAAGGCATAAGACAACTTTTTCATGTTAGAATACCGTGTCTCGGCGTCCAGCAACCTTTTACTTACGTAGTAAACCGGGTGTTGAACCTGTAGCTCCTCCCGGACTAGTACAGCACTGATAGAATATTCTGAAACTGCCAAGTACAAGATGAGAACCTCTCCATCTAGAGGTTTAGACAGCAATGGAGGACTGCCCAACTGTTCCTTTATCTTTGTAAAAGCAGTTTCACATTCTGGATTCCATTCGAAGTTCTTTCCTTTCTTGATTGCTGCAAAGAATTCTTTACATTTATCTGAAGATTTGGAGACAAACCTGTTTAGAGCTGCAATCCTACCAGTAAGACCCTGAACCTCCTTTATGTTCCGAGGAGATCGCATCTCGACTAAAGCTTTAATCTTGGCAGGGTTTGCTTCAATTCCCCGATGATTGACAATGAAGCCTAGAAACTTTCCTGATTCCACACCGAAAACACATTTCTGAGGGTTGAGCTTCATTTTGAACCTACGTAGTATGTTGAACATTTCTGATAGGTGTAACACATGGTCAGCTGCAACTTTAGATTTGACCAGCATATCATCAACATAAACTTCCATAGTTTTCCCTATCTGATCTTTGAACATCTTATTAACCAGCCTTTGGTAGGTAGCTCCAGCGTTCAACAATCCAAAAGGCATGCCAATATAACAGTAGAGGCCTCTATCTGTGATGAAGGATGTATGCTCCTGATCAGGTTCATACATGGGAATCTGATTATATCCCGAGTAGGCATCCATGAAGCTTAAGAGAGCATGCCCAGCTGTAGCATCAACCAATTGATCAATCCGTGGGAGTGGAAAGCTGTCTTTAGGGCATGCCTTGTTCAAATCCGTAAAATCCACACATGTTCGCCATTTTCCGTTAGGTTTCTTGACAAGCACTGGATTTGCCAACCAATCCGGGTAGAATGATTCTCTTACCAGCCTAGCTTCTAGTAACCTGTCAACCTCTTCTTTGAGGGCTAAAGCTCTCTCACCACTTATTGCCCTTCATTTTTGTCTCACGGCAACCCTTTCGGGGTCAATGTTAAGGTGATGACACATCACCCTGGGATCAATCCCCACCATGTCAGAGTGACACCAAGCGAAAACATCTAAGTTATTTTTTAAGAAATGAGCCAATGCTTCCCTAGCTTCAGGTTCCAACTACTTTCCAATTTTCAGCTCCTTGGAAGGGTCGGTTGCATCCACTAGGATTGACAAAGTGTCACCAGCAGCACCTGTTGTTTCCCTAGCTTCAGGCATTCGGGGATCTAAGTCAACCTTCACCTGAACTTCTGTATCAATTCTTCTAGATTGTGAAGAAACCTTGGGGGAGCTTTCCGTCTGGGCGTCCTCAAAGTCGCTATCATTTACCTCTTCAACAATACCTTCGATAAGAGGTTCACTGTCTTCTTTGAGTTTTGGTGGGGGTGCCTCCAGCATCCGTACCTCATTCTGGGTATCTACCCCCGAAGAAAAGACAATATCCATGGAGCTTTCTTCACCTGGATGTTGGATAATCATAATTACATTACACAAATTATGTACCTGCTGTGAAGGTTCATCCTTCATTGGTGCCTCCTGGTACCTATAGCAATTATCCGTGGTACCTCCATCAACCAACAACAAATGCTTTGAAGCTTGCTCAGCGGTGTGCAGAGCCTTACTATAACATTCCCTTGAATCTACCTGACAGCCCTTTAGACATCCAATCCCGTTAGGAGTGGGAAACTTCATGGAGAGATGGTAGATAGAGGTTACTACTCTCATTTCCTTTAAGAGGGGTCTGCCCACGATACAATTATATGATATGTCTTCATTCACCACCATGAATTCTGTCACCTGCGTAGCTCTTATAGGTTCAGCCCCCAACACAACAGGAAGCTTTACTCTACCCACAACTTGCACTGGTCCGCCAGTAAATCCGTATAAGTTGTTGTGAGGGAAATTTGGTAACAACACCGAGAGAGAACATCGCTGGAATAATCAGGTTTTGCCCTTGATTATCGGACATAGCAGCAGCTTCGCACGTCCACAGCTCTGCCAGAGCTTCAAGTTTCCACTGCCGGAGCAGATGGTGACATGTGGTGTTTTTGGGGGCTGAGTTGACAAAACCACCGGATGAAGAGGGCGGAATAATTCCTATTCGGCCGGCCAATTCACCGGAATATGTGTCACAGAGAGTACACGAGCCTTATGCGTGTAGAGAGTGAAAATCCCAATCCTTTAGTCAAGTGCCTACATATCCTATTTATAGGAATCAAACCCCATGTAGTTCTATTAGGTTTATACTTCTCCATCCTTGCGAATTCAACCACTTTAAGATAATCCATCTTAGAGTTATAGTCGAATTATGCACCTATAGCTGAGCTTTCCAGTGTCCTAGTCCATGTCCATCACTAAGTCCTACAAAACCTCATGTATTTAATGTATATCCGAAATAACCAATATAAGTCCTATATTGTTTATAATTGTCCCATCCACCACGTTTTATTAAGCCTAGAAGTCCTTTTCCAAGAGTAATTCCGTGCTCCTAAAGTATAGGTAGCTGAGTCCTTGTCCTACTAGTATTCTGCCTTCCTGAGGTCCTGGTCACTCGTCAGCTGGTAACAGTCTCGAGGTTTAGACCACCTGAACCTCAACACCTTTCTCCTGCACCTCAGTACCTTCCCTGCACCTTAATACCTTGAGGCTGCCTTGATGCCTCAGACCTGTCTCAGTACCTCGAACCTGCTCCAGAGTACCTGTTGTGGCACTTCGAACCTATCAGGATACCTTGAACCTATACCACAGCATCATGGACTTGTTCCTTGGTGCTCACCATCCTAGCCCAATACCCTGCTACTGGACTTATAACATATATGGGCCTTAAATTGAGCCCATGTGAGATTTTGGGCACAACAACTACCCCCCGGTTCCTTGCAGTATTAAATACAAGAGGAACCAAAGCAAGACAAGGTTCAATCCTTCCTTATCCTTCCCAGAGAAATACATAGCATCAACATCATGCTTCCAAGCTTACATGAGCTAACTCAGCGTAAGAAACATGAAACACAACGCCTCCGCATATGTACCTCAATCTGAATCCTTGAGTAAAAAATTCCTTTAAGATCCTTTAGACCAGGTGTGACCATCCAATTCCAATCGTGAGCTTCCTAGCTGAACCTATTAGCGACCAACCTTTTCCTTTGAAAACCATAACTTGACTCCTCGAGGTGTTCCTCTTCTCCGCGAATCTGCTCTTCATATGAAAAGCTCTTGTAAATGATGTCGTGAAGCTTCCGCTTCCAATGAGTTTCAAGTCTCCAGAACCTGCGCTACTAAAACAACTAGAAAAGATGATAAGTAGCATGAGCTAAGTAGCTCACCTATGTTATCCACACCACTCATACATATATAATGCATGTATGCCAGCAAGTATGTATGGTGCAAAAATGATTTTTGAATACTTATACGTATCTGTTGCTGCCTCTACAATCAAGTAGAACCTTGGCGAACACACTCTTCAAGACATAGTGCCATGATTTTCAGAAATTTCCATTATCCCGACACATTGGACCTCGTTGTTTTCCAATACCGTGGAAAACATAAACCATTGAGTTTTACCAAAATAGCCATATACCGTGAAATACCATGAATAACCTTGAATAATCATATACCATGGAATACCATGAATAACCTTGAATAACCATATAAAAATATCGTAAGAAGAAACAATGGAAGGTTGTGAAGACATCCTCAATCGCTGCCATGTCTTTTTGAGTGGTTACATAATGGGGCATATAGCATGCCTAGGTACCTACTCAACAGCTTCAGCTAGCAAGTTTGAAAAATAGTTTTGTAAACCATGCATGATGATGACCTTTTGTTTATAAATCCATGCAAGACACCTTCCTTGAAATCATGTGATATGCACATTTAGATAAATACGAGTTCATGTATGGCTAAAAATAATGAACTGTTCGCAAACATGAGGTTCACAATGAAGCTTTTCAGCTAAATGCTTTGAATAATTTCTTGTATGCACATAAAACATAGATAATTATGAATATGTAAATCATGGGAGTAAAACTTATCTTGTCCTTATAGTTCCACTTTAGGTTCAGGTTCGACCATTGAACCTACCACGTGGAACCTCCCTCCTGAGTGAGCCGATGCTGAGAACCTCCTTTCCCTTATACAAGCTTTTTCATGGGAAATTGATTTACCCCCCGAGCCATTAGGTTTCCTTTCCATTTAAAATGTAAACCCCTTCCAGCTTGAATCCTGTTAAGCACAGGTAAGCTCCACGCGAACCTGTTAAGCACATGTGAGCTCCAAAGTGAACCTGTTAAGCACAGGTGAGCTACATGCGAACCTATTAAGCACAGGTGAGCTTCACGCGAACCTGTTAAGCACAGGTGAGCTCCATGCGAACCTATTAAGCACAGGTGAGCTTCACGCGAACCTGTTAAGCACAGGTGAGCTTCACGCGAACCTGTTAAGCACATGTGAGCTCCAAAGTGAACCTGTTAAGCACAGGTGAGCTCCACGCGAACCTGTTAAGCACAGGTGAGCTTCACGCGAACCTGTTAAGCACAGGTGAGCTCCAAAGTGAACCTGTTAAGCACAGGTGAGCTCCACGCGAACCTGTGAGCCGTAGGGTGATACCAAAGGACATGTAGGTTGTTTCCAAGACCTCTACTCATCGATTCCTCTTTTCATCTGACCCTATTATGCTTGGATCAGGTACACGTACCTGAGGCTCACCAGAGCTGTCATCTACCTCTTAACCAGAGATACAAACCATATACGATAAAAATTATTCACAACATGATTATTCCAATAATATAATGTGTGAGTAAACCATCCTTGCACCTAATATCCTTAGGTACATAATCCATAATCCATAGATTAAAATATCCAAAAGCCATTTTATCCAATGCCTTAGAAGAAACTAATTATCCATGCATATCCCTGCCTAGGGTAATGCGCCATTAAATTTCATGTACTTCATAAATCCGTATGAAGCTTAATCCGTGCTACAGCTTCAGGGGTTCGCCAACCTCGAACCTCCCTAGTGTAGTTTTGACCTATTTAGTGTTCCAGCTTGCAATCGTGCTAGGAGTTTAATCCAGAGTGTGGCATGTGTTTGGCTCCCACACTTTACCATAATATTTATGCCTAGTGTCCCTAGGGCTTATATGAGCTGTAATAAGCTTTACTTGTTGTACAACAATATCAAATAGGGGCTTCATTAAACTAGTCCTCTGATGGAAGCATGAGCCTGTGACTTATAATCCATAAGTCTTAACCTTCACCTCATAATCCATGAGTGTGAATCTCCAATCCAATCCAATTCCATTAAATTCAATCCAATAATATTAAATCCAATCCAATAATATTAAATCCAATCAAATTTCATAAGTGCAGTATTGGAGGTTCGAACATGAACCTCATTCGGAGGTTCACAACTGAACCTCACCAATCTCTCGAACCTGAATCACTTGTTATAAAATCCAGAATTTCTGAAATATCATCATGAGGTGCATATCATCTAATACCCCTAGTTCTTTAACACATAATCAAATATAGTGAAGAACTAAAACCAAGTACTCATGCATTAAGATTCAAACATAACCATGGAAAGCATAAATAAAGCATGTAATCATCAAGGCATGTAACCATGTATAATCATGTGGGGTGAACCAAGTGTAGAATAATTCATATTGGTTGCATGTATAACCTCTCCATTCATGCATGTATTTCATTCAATTGAACATACCAACAAATAATAATCTTAAATCTAAAGATATAGCATCCCACATACTTGTCATTTAAAAGCAATCTCATGCATAAAGCAGTTTAGATTCTCATATAGCCATATAATTGAGAGATGATGAATTGAATATCAAGTTCTTAAGACGTACCTCGCACATCACCCTTTTGGTACCGTAGATATGATAGATGAGCTTCTTTCCTTGAACCCTTCACACAACTCAGAACCTGCCTTCTTAGGAACTTACTAATCACAAGAAGATGCCAATCAACCTATTTAACACAGGTGAACGCCGTTCAACCTGCACCAATGAAGCTGCAACCTGCAGCTGAATTCCAATGAACCTGCAACCAGCAGGTGAAGACCATTGAAGCTGCAACCCGCAGATGAATACCAATGAAGCTGCAACCCGCAACTGAATAACAGTTAACCTACACCAGTAGGTCAAAACCAATGAAGCTGCAACCCGCAGCTGAATACCAATGAACCTGCAACCAGCAGGTGAATTCCAATGAAGCTGCAACCCGCAGCTGAATACCAATTAACCTGCAACCAGCAGGTGAATTCCAATGAAGCTGCAACCCGCAGCTGAATACCAGTCAACCTACACCAGTAGGTGAAAACCAATGAAGCTGCAACCCGCAGCTGAATACCAGTCAACCTACACCAGTAGGTGAAAACCAATGAAGCTGCAACCCGCAGCTGAATTCCAATCAACCTGCAACCGGCAGGTGAATACCAATCAACCTGCAACCATCAGGTGAAGACCAATGAAGCTGAAACCTGCAGCTGAATTCCTATCAACCTGCAACCAGCAGGTCAAGACCAATTAAGCTGCAACCCGCAGCTGAATACTAGTCAACCTGCAACCAGCAGGTGAAGATTAATGAAGCTGCAACTCGCAGCTGAATTCCTATCAACCTGCAACCAGCAGGTGAAGCCCAATGAAGCTGCAACCCGCAGCTGAATAACAGTCAACCTGCACAGCAGGTGAATACCTATGAATCAACCTGCAACCAGCAGGTGAAGACCAATGAAGTTGCAATCCACAGCTGAATACCTATCAACCTGCAACCAGCAGGTGAAAACCAATGAAGCTGCAACCTGCAGCTGAATTCCAATCAACCTGCAACCAGCAGGTGAAGACCAATGAAGCTGCAACCTGCAGCTGAACACCAGTCAACCTGCACCAGCAGGCACCTATCAACCTGCAACCAGCAGGTGAATACCAATGAAGCTGCAACCTGCAGCTGAATCCTTATCATCCTGCAGCAACCAGCAGGTGAATACCAATGAAGCTACAACCCGCAGCTGAATACCAGTCAACCTGCAACCCGCAGGTGAAAACCAATTAAGCTGCAACCCGCAGCTGAATGACAATCAACCTGCACCCGCAGGTGAATACTAGTTAAGCTGCAACCCGCAGCTGAATACCAGTCAACCTGCAACCCGCAGGTGAAAACCAATTAAGCTGCAACCCGCAGCTGAATGACAATCAACCTGCACCCGCAGGTGAATACTAGTTAAGCTGCAACCCGCAGCTGACTTCCAATCAACCTGCAACCAGCAGGTGAATACCAATGAAGCTGCAACCCGCAGCTGAATACCAATGAAGCTGCAACCCGCAGCTGAATAACAATCAACCTACACCAGTAGGTGAAAACCAATGAAGCTGCAACCCGCAGCTGAATTCAAATCAACCTGCAACCAGCAGGTGAATACCAATCAACCTGCAACCAGCAGGTGAAGACCAATGAAGCTGCAACCCGCAGCTGAATACCAATGAAGCTGCAACCCGCAGCTGAATAACAGTCAACCTACACCAGTAGGTGAAAACCAATGAAGCTGCAACTCGCAGCTGAATTCCAGTCAACCTACACCAGTAGGTGAATACCAATGAATCTGCAAAAAATCCACTCCAATCCTAGCCATAGCTTCATGTCCATATCCATGAGCACCACCAGAATCAAATCCTTTTAGAGGTTCACACATCTGAACCTCAGAAAGCCCGTGAACCAGAACCACTTATTGATTGTAAACTCCATTTGCTTGAAAATTTACCACTTTCAAGATACCATCTTGGACATCATGTCATCCACTACCCCCCGGTTCCTTGAAGCCATTAAATGCAAGAGGAACCTTATATAATCCGTAGTCAGGTTCAAACAAACTTCACCATGAACTTCACAGTCAGGTTCAAACAAACTTCAGCATGAACCTCGCAGTCAGGTTCAACAAACCTCGTTGTCACTTGTAATATCACTTCCAACAAATCCATAATTCCAGTTGTCAAACCTCCGAGGTGTAGATTCCAGAACCTCGACATGGGTTTTACCAATGAAACATTCAGTATTAGGCTCCTTGCTTGGGTGGAGAACTAGATCCATAGAAATGCTCATCAAATCATCCATTAGGTTGAGGTAACTCTCATGGTGTACCTTGTCATCGTGTATATAAACCTTCACCATTTAGCCAATCCAACCTCCCTGTAGCTGCGCCATTAAGAGGTTCTGTACCTAATGGTTGTTGAGGGACCGCGAAGCTGAACCTCATTCCTATTCCGTTTAGTTTGGTCACTGGTTGTTTTCAGAAACCTTCCTTATATTATGGTAATCCTCTACCCCCCAAGTCTTTGGAGTAGTTTGTCCATGACCAAGAATTGAACCTTATAGAGCCTCTCATTCTCTTGAAGGAGAAGTCTGAATAGACATCCACGAAGCTGGCAATATACGTCCAGCTGCAGCTTCCAACCAGTTTGGCAATCCGTGTGTGAAGCTACACCTCTCCATATTGATGGGAGGTTCGTAATCATTTTCTTCAGTTTTATTGACGGACCTCCCGTGCCTCCAAGAACGCCTTCTACCGGGTGATTCAGATTTTTTTTTTTATCCTTTTATAAGGAAACGTCCGACAATAGTGTATAAGGGGAAGCTACCCCTTCAAAGATAGGAACCTCCTTGTAAGGTTCACCTAATTTATATCCATTGCCTCAGCATACTAAGATCCAAGCCCAATTTAGCCGAGATTCCTTTATCAGCTCCATTGCTCTCCTGAGCTTCCATAGTTTTTGGTCTTTTCCTCGAGAGGTTCAGGTTCGAACCTCACCCTATTATTTTTATTAACCGAGAGGTTACCCGTACCTTTGTCCTTGTGTGGTAGCATCATTCTCAAAACCAAATCACCAACCTTTAATGGACGAGCATGAACCTTGCTGTCAAAGTACTTCCGAGTACGTTACTGGTATGCATCTAGCTTCAGCTGCGCAGTAGCCCGAACCACTTCCACTAAATCCAAATACAAACGGTGATTCATCTCATTATTTCCAGGATCATAATTTTCCCTTCGAAACGATCCAGCCCCAATTTCAACGGGAACCATAGTCTCACAACTATAGGTTAAGGCGAAGGGTGACTCCTCAGTAGTGGTTCGTGGTGTTGTGTTGTATGACCACAAAACCATAAGGAGTTCCTCAGGCCAACGCCTTTTGTTTTCTTCCAACTTGGTCTTCAAGGTCTGTTTAATAATCTTGTTGACAGCCTCAGTTTGACCATTACTTGTGGGTGATAAATCGCCGTGAACCCCTTTTGAATCCCAAGATCATCACATAGCTTCCGCAACTCCTTCCCTGGAGTATGCCTAGGTTACAGCTGCTTGGTTTGGAGAAGCTTCCAACATGAGAACCTCTTTCACTGAAGCTTCAACTTGACCTAGGTGCAGCTTCATGGCTAACAAAGTACTCCTTCTTTTCCTTGACCTTTTTCCTCAACTATCTCCTTTTATGCTCTCTTTTACATGAGGTATAAAGCAAACTAGAGCTTCGCTTTGAACCTCCTTTATCAGATGTAAAAACTAAACATCTTGGAGAATCCTCCTGATCGAAGCACCTTCCATCATTGAACCTCTCCTAGCCAAACCTCGTTCCTGGAAAGAGCTTCGCAGTTTATCAAACATGCTGGTGCCTTTGGTAGGTGAAGCTAAAGAGCTAGTCAACCACAGTGAAGCTGGACCAATAAAGTTGCATCCCGCAACTAATCCCAATGAAGCTATAACCAACATATGAGTTCCAATAAATCGCAGGTGAAGCTAATGATCCGCGGAACACAACTGCTTGCCAATGAACCTGACTCATTCCTTGTTGAAAAACCTTTTCGCTTGAAGGTTTAGCGATTTTCAGATACCATTTTCGGGCAGCATACCATCCACTACCACCCCGGTTCCTTGCAGTATAAAATACAATAGGAACCTTATATAATCCACTACTACGTTCAGCCAACCTTCCATTTCCAGTAGAAAGAATAGACAGCTTCAGCTACAAACCTCACAGTTCAACTTCAGCTACGGACCTCTCGGCTCAGCTTCAGCTACGGGCCTCTTGGCCTTAACCTCCAACTGGTTGAATCTCTCCAGATGGCATTTATCTCCATTAGCAGGTGGAGGTTCAACTTCTCACCTATCAACACCCCGACAGAGCTTCTGAGTAGTATACACTTGAACCTTTATTCTAGTTCCTCTTCTTTGAGGGCTAAAGCTCTCTCACCACTTATTGCCATTCGTTTCATCATCTTTTATATCTTTTTTCCAGAAAAACTCCATTGTTCTTCGTTGTACGATCATCACCGGAGCTTTTCGTCATCTTTTCCCTCAAAAGATCAATAAAAGCCCCTCCTTCTAGCGCCAAAATGTTGTGAGGGAAATTTGGTAACAACACCGAGAGAGAACATCGCTGGAATAATCAGGTTTTGCCCTTGATTATCGGACATAGCAGCAGCTTCGCACGTCCACAGCTCTGCCAGAGCTTCAAGTTTCCACTGCCGGAGCAGATGGTGACATGTGGTGTTTTTGGGGGCTGAGTTGACAAAAACACCGGATGAAGAGGGCGGAATAATTCCTATTCGGCCGGCCAATTCACCGGAATATGTGTCACAGAGAGTACACGAGCCTTATGCGTGTAGAGAGTGAAAATCCCAATCCTTTAGTCAAGTGCCTACATATCCTATTTATAGGAATCAAGCCCCATGTAGTTCTATTAGGTTTATACTTCTCCATCCTTGCGAATTCAACCACTTTAAGATAATCCATCTTAGAGTTATAGTCGAATTATGCACCTATAGCTGAGCTTTCCAGTGTCCTAGTCCATGTCCATCACTAAGTCCTACAAAACCTCATGTATTTAATGTATATCCGAAATAACCAATATAAGTCCTATATTGTTTATAATTGTCCCATCCACCACGTTTTATTAAGCCTAGAAGTCCTTTTCCAAGAGTAATTCCGTGCTCCTAAAGTATAGGTAGCTGAGTCCTTGTCCTACTAGTATTCTGCCTTCCTGAGGTCCTGGTCACTCGTCAGCTGGTAACAGTCTCGAGGTTTAGACCACCTGAACCTCAACACCTTTCTCCTGCACCTCAGTACCTTCCCTGCACCTTAATACCTTGAGGCTGCCTTGATGCCTCAGACCTGTCTCAGTACCTCGAACCTGCTCCAGAGTACCTGTTGTGGCACTTCGAACCTATCAGGATACCTTGAACCTATACCACAGCATCATGGACTTGTTCCTTGGTGCTCACCATCCTAGCCCAATACCCTGCTACTGGACTTATAACAGATATGGGCCTTAAATTGAGCCCATGTGAGATTTTGGGCACAACATAAGTCATTGTAAGCAGGGGACATTTCCTTGTCCGCGAGTCCCATCTTTTGATAGGTGTCATAAGCCACTATGTTGCAAGAACTTCCATTATCCACCAAGACTCGATGCACATTGAGCCCTCCAATTGTGATAGTCACCACCAATGCATCGTTGTGGGGGTGATGCACATGCCTCGCATCGTCTTCAGTGAAGGTGATGTCCGCAGCTTCACCTCTAAACAGCTTTGGGGGCCTATCTGCCAAACGATAAACATTTGTGAGAGGGTTTCCTCTAGCCTCACGTGCATAATTCTTCATTGCATTCCTGCTGAAACCTCCAATGTATGGTCCGCCTATGATTGTGTGAATACTACCAGCCCTGGTAGCTCGATCAGGTGCAGACTTTTCTTCATCTCTCTTGGATCTATCATCCTTGTACTTTTTCGCCTCCTGGGCCACAAATTCTGTGAGGAAAACTTTCCTGATCAAGTCCTCAATATGATCTTTGAGGTGTCGGCAGTCGGCTGTTTCATGCCCATTAGCATCATGGAAAGCACAATATCTAGCTAAATCCTTCCTTCCGGGAGGTCCCGTCCTGGAGGGTTTTCTGAACATCCCCGACTTATCACCAATTTCAAAGATGTGTTCCACAGGTGCTGCCAAAGGGGTGTATTCCGAGTACCTCCTACTACCCTTAGATGACAGATATTTGTACTCAACTGTTCTCTTTGAACCTGTGGTGTTTACTGACAGAGGTGCAGTCTTCGCCTCCTTGCCGACATCCCGGCCATCACCTGAAGCCGTGTTATAGGTTGTCCGCTTGCTATAACTCCTTTCCTTCGGGCTGTAGGACCTATTCCTCTTATTCATGTTCCAATCTCGTGAAGCATTATCCTTTTTCAAATTCTCCAAGGACTGTTCCACGACTTTGCGCCTTTCTGCCTTAGCGTAGAAGTCAGCCAAAGTGGTAGGTTCCCTACTCTGCAGCTCTTTCCAGAATTCGGTCCCAGGCTTAACCCCAGCTATCAGAAAATTTTTATAAGTTTCGTCTGTGGTTTTCCTCACCCTTGGAACCTCAGCATTGAACCTCTTGAAATAGTCGTTAAGTGATTCATTGTCACGTTGCTTAATATTTGCTAGGGTATTGGCCGGAGGTGCAAACGTGACTGAAGCTCTAAACTGAGTTACAAACATCTCACCCATCTGTCTCCATGACTTAATAGAATTGGAGGGGAGCCTCTTGAACCACTGATGAGCACTATCCCTTAGAGTTGCAGCCAGCAACCGACATTTTGTGCGATCCTTGATTTGATAGACTTTCATCTCCGTGTTGAAACGACTGAGAAACTCTACGGGGTCTGTGGTCCCGTTGAATTTCAAGTCTCCCACTCCCCTGTAGCTACAGGGTAAGGGCGAATCCCGCACCTTCTTAGTGAAAGGTGATCCCACCGTCAATCCTGATTGGGGGCCCCTTTCTGCCATAATCTTCTCGAGGACTTTCCTGAGGTCCTCCTCCTTATATTTTCCACCACCTTCAGCTGACCTAGAGGTGTCATCAGTGTCACTCCCACCGTTGGTGCTCTCATCAGAACTGTCATCAGCTTTATAGGACGAGCCTGAGCTATGCTCATCTTCAGGTTTAGAGTGGGACTTATCCTTATGACTCCCTGACGCCTTGGACAGTGATTTCTCACTTTGTACCTTCTTGGGACCCTTCTGTTTTGCCTCCAATAGCTTAAGCCTCAAATCCTTACTCGTTAGCTTCTTTCCCATTCGGTCGAATACAGTAACACTCCTTGTAACCGAAGGTTCAGGATCCTCCTTATCCTTGGGCTCAGCTTCAGAGTTCCAGTCAGGATTACTCTGATCGGTTTCAACATCGGAAAAAGTCTTCTTAGTTCTCTCCTTCTCAGGTCCTTCCTCCTCGCTGCCAAAATCCAGCCGAGTAGGCGTAACCTTTGGAGCCTTAGGCCGTTTTTGCTTCTTTCGCCATCTCTTCATCTTTTCAGATTTTTTCTCCAAGGAATCTGCCCTTTCACCAATTTTCTTGAGATGATCGAAAATATCCTTGTTCGTAACCTCGCCATGAGGACCTGTTCCACGGCCTTCTTCATTGTTAGTTGGTGTTTGCGTTTTTCTGGAATCATCCGACATCTTTTCTCTCTTAAGATTTCTGATGGAGTTCCCCTCCTTCTAGCGCCACTTATGTTGTGAGAGAAATTTGGTACAACACAATTGAGAGAATCTCACTGGAATATTCGTAAGAAACGCGTCCTTGATTATCGGACAGAGCTTACAGGTTCAAAGCTCGAAGCCTGAAGCTCACGGTATGAGTAGAATAGTTGAAGTATGTCTCCGGGGGCTGAGTTGACAAAACCACCGGCCGAAATAAGTAGTGTAAATCCTACACTGTTAGATATAATTGCTGACGTTTGTTCATCAGTGTTTAAGTACCAGGTACATATCAGAGTTTATCTAGAAGCCAGTCAGAGTTTTATAAAGTCTGACTGGGTGAAGAGTTTACATGGAAGCCGGTCAGAGTTTGTTAAAGTCTGATAGGGTGATAGTTGACTTAGCTGTCGGTGCAAAGATAAAGATTCTAGAAGCAATATATTCTGAAGATGGAAAGAAGCAGAATATATTGATACAGCTAAGGAGACTAGACAGAAGACTGAAGCAATCCTTAATTGATAATAATTGTATAGCTAATTTATAGGAGTATCAATTAGATAAGGATTGTATGTAGCTGTGTATTATATAAACACAGATAGGTTATCCCTAGAAGGGACGCGAACATTGAATATATTATTCTTGTAACCTAGTAGCTCTTTGTGATTCATTAACATCACTAAGAGAGAATTATTTAATATAATTCAGTTTGTTGATTTACAAACCTGTGTTCTTGATTGTTATTCTCATACATACTTGATTATATATTGTGTATTCGGCCTAACAATTGGTATCAGAGCCAAGGCTGTTTAATATATACAGTTTTACGATTCAAACACAGTAATAATCATGTCTGAAGAAAATCAAACTGCTCCCAAGGCTAAACAGGTTAAGCCTAATTCTGTGAGTCGATATGAAACAATCAGGGTTCCAATACTCAGGCCAGTAGAGTATCCAATTTGGAAGGTGAAGATGACCATGTGTCTGGAGGCTACAGATCCAGAATACCTTGACAGAATCTATGATGGTCCTCATATGCCGACTAAATTGTCCCCTGTTGTTGATGGTCAAGAACAAAAGACTGTTCCAAAGGAAAAGAAAGATATGACTCCTGAGGACATCTCATCAATTGCAAAAGATGCAAAGGTTAGACATCTTCTCCACAGTGCTTTAGATAATGTTATGTCTAACAGAGTAATTGGCTGCAAGACTGCCAAAGAGATATGGGATGCTTTAGAAGTCAGATGCCAGGGAACAGGTGCTATTAAGAAGAACAGAAAGACAATACTCACACAGGAGTATGAGCACTTTGATTCAAGACCTAATGAGACCTTGACTGAGACTTATGACAGATTTTGCAAACTATTGAATGATCTGTCTCTGGTTGATAAAGAATATGAGCTTGAAGAGTCTAATCTCAAGTTTTTGTTATCTCTACCTGAAAAGTGGGATTTAAAGACAACCACAATAAGAGATAATTATGAGCTTGCTGATACAGATCTTGATGAAATCTATGGGTTATTGAAAACTCATGAACTGGAGATAGAACAAAGGAATAGAAGATTGAGCAAAAAGACAAAATCTGTTGCTCTCAAAGTTGAGGAGAACCCCATCAAGAAGGAATCATCAAGGAAGAAAGCCAAGGGAAAGGCTTTAGTCATCAAATCTGAAAGTGAGTCATCAAACTCTGATGATGACTCAAACTCTGATGAAGCTTCTGACTCTGAGGATGATGAAGAACAGATGATGCAAATGGCTGCACTGATGGTGAAGACCTTCAAGAAGATGGGATTCAAGAACTTTAAGAAAGGAAAGAGATTCTCAAGGAAAGATTCAAACTCTGAAAGGAAAAGTTTTAGAAAGTCTGATGGAAGGGAGACCAAGTCTGGCAAGAAGGATAAATCTGAAATCCAATGCTACAGGTGTAAGGAGATGGGTCACTATGCCCCAGAGTGCAAGAAAGGCAAATCTGAGAAAGCACTCATCTCTAAAGGCAAAGACTGGGCAGATACTTCAGACTCTGATGATGGAGAAAATTATGCTCTTATGGCAACTGTCAAAGATGAGACTGAATCATCTGAAAACAAGGTACCCCTAACTACTTATGCTTATGATACTGATAATATATCTGAATTGAGAGTATATCTGAAAAGCGTACATGTTAGTTATAGGGATCAGACTTTAGAGAATGAGAGAATTAAAGCTGAGAATCTTAGTCTTAAAGATAGAAACAAGTTTCTTGAAGGAGAACTTGAAAAGATGAAGCAGATTCAAAAAGAAAGAGATGATGCTGTTTATGTAGAACAGGAGTTGCTGAAAAGATATAAGCAATTAGAATCTGATCTAGAAAAAGAAAGAAAAATAATCAAGACTTGGACAGACTCTGGAAGAGACACTCATCAAGTGTTTCAGACAGATTCTGTAGGTTTAGGCTATTGTGAAAATGATGAACTTAGGTTTAAAGACAAGGTTAAGGTAAAACAACAACTTAAACCTGTGAAATTTGTTCCAGAAGCCAATAAGTTAAAATCTGTTGTAATAAGAGAAGCTGATATGGAATCAGATAAAGCCTGTGAAAGACAGGAAAATATTATAACAGAAAAACTTATGGAAAGAGAAGCTGTTAGAAAGCCAGTAAAAACTTGTGAAAAACAGGTTAATGTTGGTTTGATGACAGGAAAACAGTTCAATCATAAGCTGAAAGAGGTAAAATCTGCCATGAAACCAAAAGGGTCCAAGAAGAATAGGAATGGAAAGATAGGCATAAATAAAAGAAATAATCATTTGCCTAATGGTGCTGCTCCAAGGAAAACATGTTATAATTGTGGTAGTTCTAATCATCTTGCTAATTACTGCACAAAGAATAAAAATATCAATTCTTTACCTTCTACATCAGGAGTAAAGAATGATTATGTTAGGGTTAGACCACAGACTTTATGCACACACTGTGGGAGCACTTGGCATTCCATTTATACTTGCAAGAGTTATCATGCTATTTATCACAACTATTATGAGCTAAAACCCAATCTGAAGTGGGTTAGAGCAAACTCTGCAAGTGTAAAGTCTGACAATGTTAGTTTAAACTCTGTTGATAGTAATTCCGCTGCAAAAACTAACACTGTTAAGAAAGACAAAGGATCCAAGCAAGTCTGGGTCCTTAAAACTAACACTTAGTGTTTGTTTGTGATTGCAGGGTATAAAAGAGAGCACACTTATCTTGGACAGTGGATGCTCAGGACATATGACTGGAAATAAAGCCCTGCTTTCAGACTTTAAGGAGAAGGCTGGCCCAAAGGTTTCCTATGGAGATGGCAACATAGGACACACTCTGGGATATGGCAATATTAATCTTGGAAGTGTCATCATTATAAATGTAGCTCTAGTCTCAGGACTCAAGCATAATCTGCTATCTGTGAGTCAAATCTGTGACAGAGGAAACCATGTAGATTTTCACACTGAATACTGTGAAGTTATCAGTAAATCTACTGGAAAAGTTGTTCTAGTTGGACACAGGCGCAACAACATTTATGAAGCAAGTTTGGTAACAAACTCTGATGGAAAAACAGTGTGTCTGACTGCAAGAATGTCAAATGAAGAGAGTTGGAATTGGCATAAGAAGCTCTCTCATCTCAATTTGAACAACATAAATGAGCTTATAAGAAAGGATCTTGTAAGGGGACTTCCAAAATCAATACTCAGTCTAGATGGCTTATGTGATTCTTGTCAAAAAGCCAAGCAAAGGAAGTCATCTTTCAAGAGCAAATCTGAATCTTCAGTAGTGGAACCTTATCATCTTCTACATGTTGATCTCTTTGGACCAGTGAATGTGATGTCCATGGGCAGAAAGAAATATGCTCTAGTAATTGTTGATGAATATACTAGATATACATGGGTGTATTTCTTATCAAAGAAGGATGAAACTGCTCAAACTCTGATGGATCATGTAAATGTACTGGACAAAGGATCACAGCACAAAGTCAAAATTATAAGGAGTGATAATGGAACTGAATTCAGAAACTCAATAATGGAAGCTTTCTGCAAGGAAAGAGGAGTGAAACAAGAATTTTCTGCACCTGGAACTCCACAGCAAAATGGTGTAGTTGAAAGAAAGAACAGAACTTTAATTGAAGCAGCCAGAACAATGCTTGATGAAGCAAAGTTGCCAACTTATTTCTGGGCAGAAGCTGTTCAAACTGCTTGTTTTACTCAAAATGCTACACTGATCAACAAGCATGGGAAAACACCATATGAGATGGTGAAAAATAAGAAGCCAAATTTGAAATATTTTCATATATTTGGATGCAAATGCTTTGTGTTGAAGACTCATCCTGAACAGTTGACCAAGTTCGAGTTAAAAGCTGATGAAGGAATCTTTGTTGGTTATCCATTGTCAACAAAAGCATTCAGAGTCTACAATCTGAGAACTAAAGTGATCATGGAATCCATACATGTGTCATTTGATGACAAGAAAATAACTGGACTTGATGACTTAGATGGATATGATCAACTACGTTTTGAAAATGAAGGTTTATTCTCTGATGATGTAAACTCTGATGAAGCAGTACCGACAAACTCTGATGAAGCGGTTCTGACAAACTCTGACGAAGCATACTCTGAACCTCTACTGGTAAATACTGGAGAAACTGGAAATTCTCAAATTGAACAAAATAGAGAACCAGTTGAGGGGGAGCGTAAAGAAGCTCAACAAGACACAACAAGTGAGTCAGTTGAGGAAACTGATTCAAACTCTGACAGTTCAAACTCTGAGCCATCCAATTCAGGGGGAGCCTCAGATACTGCAGAAAGTCAACATATGAATCAGGAGAGCATGGATCAAGGGGGAGGATCCAATAATGATGCAAGAAACCACTTACCAACAGCAAGAAAGTGGACACAGGCACACACACCTGATCTCATAATTGGAGATCCTGATGCTAGTGTGAGAACTAGAAGTGCAACAAATAATGAGTGTCTGTATCATGCTTTCTTGTCTCAAACAGAACCAAAGAAAGTGGAGGAAGCTCTTCAAGATGCTAATTGGATTACAGCAATGCAAGAAGAGTTAAATGAATTTGAAAGAAATGAAGTCTGGACACTTGTACCTAGACCAAAGAATAGATCAATTGTAGGTACAAAGTGGGTTTTCAGAAACAAGACTGATAGTGAAGGTGTGATTACAAGAAACAAGGCTAGACTTGTGGCTAAAGGTTATTCACAACAGGAAGGAATTGACTATGATGAAACCTTTGCTCCAGTTGCAAGATTGGAGGCCAAAAGAATTTTTCTGGCCTATGCTGCACACAAGAAGTTTAAAGTCTTTCAGATGGATGTAAAAAGTGCTTTTCTCAATGGGAAGCTTGAAGAAGAAGTGTTTGTTGAACAACCACCAGGATTTGTAGATCCCAAGCATCCAGATTATGTCTACAGGCTTGACAAGGCATTATATGGACTAAAGCAAGCACCAAGAGCATGGTATGAAACTCTTGCTCAATTTCTTTTAGAAAGTGGGTTCACAAGAGGTACAATTGATAAAACCTTGTTTTATTTCAATTCTGGTGATGATTTGCTTTTAGTTCAAATTTATGTAGATGATATTATCTTTGGATCTACTAATGACAAACTTTGTAAGAAGTTTGCAAAGCTTATGCAATCCAGGTACCAAATGAGCATGATGGGAGAGCTTAGTTACTTTCTAGGCTTACAGGTCAAGCAAACAGATGATGGTATTTTTATCAATCAAGCAAAATATACCAGAAATCTTCTCAAGAAATTTGGTATGCTTGATAGTTCATCTGCTACAACTCCCATGGCTACAGCAACAAAGCTAGACAAAGACACAGGAGCCTCAGTAGATATGACAAACTACAGAGCAATGATTGGGTCTTTACTGTATCTCACTGCAAGTAGACCTGATATCATGTATGCCACATGTCTTTGTGCAAGATTTCAAGCAGATCCCAGAGAGCCTCATCTAACAGCTGTAAAAAGGATTTTCAAATATCTCAAAGGAACCATAACCTTGGGTTTGTGGTATCCTAGAGAATCAGAGTTTAAGCTAATTGGTTACTCTGATGCAGATTTTGCAGGCTGTAAGATAGACAGAAAAAGTACAAGTGGAAGCTGTCAATTTTTAGGTGACAGATTGGTTTCTTGGTATAGCAAGAAACAAAAGTCAATCTCCACATCCATAGCTGAAGCAGAGTATATAGCTGCTGGTAGCTGTTGTGCACAGATTCTGTGGATGAAGAATCAGTTGCTGGATTATGGTTTGAAGTACTCTAAAATACCTATTTTCTGTGATAACCAAAGTGCTATTGCTATGACAGGAAATCCAGTACAGCACTCCATGACCAAGCACATCAGCATAAGGTATCATTTTATCAGGGAACATGTGGAAGAAGGGAACATTGAGCTTCATTTTGTGTCTACAGACCAACAACTTGCAGATATCTTCACCAAACCCTTGAGCGAAGCTACTTTTACAAGATTGGTAAATGAACTTGGAATGATCTCTGGTTTTGACTAGGGATACAGGTTAGACTCAAAACTATACATGTTTGATTTTTAATGCTCATGATTCCTTGCATGTATTAACTTTTATGAGTACCAGTGTCATAAACTCTGAAAGTAAACTCTGCTGCTAAACTCTGTTAGTCATAAAGTGTTGGTCATACTCTGATAGTAAGAGTCTAATGCTATACTCTGATTGTAATTTTGTCTGAAACATATGGACCAATGAAGAAATTTGTATGAAGCATAATTCTCAGTAAGTAATTATGAATCCTTAAGAGTTGTATAGATTCTGATCTCAAAAATGTGCAGTAAGTTAACACAGCATGATACTATCTCTGTATTTATACCATCTCTTAGTTTATTGATCCTATACACTGAGTCTGTATTAGCTGTTTGCATTTTCTCTCATAAATTAATTGTATTAACTGATGAAAAGTCTAAACTCTGATTATTAATTGCAAATAATTCACCCTCAAATCAAAAGATGCCAAAAAGAGCACAAATTCCTTTGAGATCATGTTGTGCCTAGGAAGATCCAGGAACTTATTGTATGAAATAAGGGCTAAAATCTTTGATTTTTGGTGACTAGTGCCAACCACTGATTACTGGAAAAATAAAAAATTTAATTAAAAAAAAATATATAAATATATATATAAAGGGGGTGAAAAATAAAAGATATATCCAAATGAAAGGATATCAGTATACAGAGTTTAGATATAAAATCAGATTTTATTTTATACATGAGAGTTTAGGCAACCAGTTTTTACTGCTTTAGTTTGTGGATTTTATGCACTTTGAGATGATCTAAATATTGATTTCGGTAAACTCTGCTATTGCACACACAATTATTCACACCTGTACAGATTGAGAAAAGAGTTTATTGACAAAGAAGGACAAATGGTAAACACTGATGTATTGTGTGAAATACGCCGAGGTAACTTTGTTTTAATATCTGATGGTTAAAATGATTTCTTTGTTTCAGACATTTTATAATTTTGAGATTAGACATTTGTTTTGAAATTCAAAGGAGTATGATAACAAACGGTTCATATTTGTATTAAACAGAGAGAGAGAGGTTGGGTGTTTTGAACAATGTGATAAGCGGTAATTATGGCTATTTTTACTGCGCATGTGTATTGAAAGTTGTTACATACAGCTGTCATATTCTCTGTTTGTTTTCTTCTAAACTGTTCTAATGGCTACAACAATGTTTACTGCTTCTGGTTTAGAATTTGTCCCAAATAACTACTCAGCTCCTTTAGCAAATGAGAACGCACCGGAGGCGTTTCATTTGATTCAGAGTTTCTTGACAAACTCTGATATCGGCACTGCTCTCACCGCACCGTCGAAGCTGTCTGCGTCACAAATAAGGACTTTTTGGCAGACAGGTACTTATGATGATGGAGGAGAGTCTGGATCTCCATCTATCATTTTTGAGTTTCAAGGAGAAGAATTTACTGTTACTCCTACTACTGTTCGTGATGCTTTGGGTCTTGAAGATTTCAATGCATTCACAACTGTTGGAGACTTTGAGTTAGTCAGAATGATGAGGGAGATAGGATACTCTGGACCTTTGACAAAGATAGGTCAACTCAAAAGGCCATTTTTGCGCAAGGAGTGGAGTTTCTTTTTCGATTGCATTACTCGGGCTTTTGGAAAGAAGTGCACGAATTGGGATGCGATTCCCACGGATAGTCTACAGATCGGGTATTCTCTTCTCTATGGCAGTCAATTTGATGTTGCTAGATTAGTTTTAACTAATATTGGTGAAAAAATGCTAGAGAATAGAAATGTTGTTTACTTCTCTAGATTTTGTCAGTTAATATTCAACTTTTGCTGTCCTAATGTTGAGATTGTAGAGGATGATGTTATTCTCTCATTTAAATTGCATAAACACATATTTTCTGATCTCACTAACAAGGATAACAAGAAAGGAGATGTTGGTGTGTTACTGTTGCCTGAGTCTGTGCAACAATTCCTGGATAACTTACAACAACAACAGCTAGCAAACACTGAAGCTGGACCTTCTGTGTCTCAACCACAAAGGTCACAGAAATCTAAAGTAAGGGCTGTTAAGTCTGTCAGGATAAACACTGAAGCTGGGGCATCAAATGCTGATGATATGCCTCAGAAGAGAAGAATGAAGAAAAGAAGAGCCAATAGGGCAAAGACTGATGTTATTGATGAAGAGACTGAAACTGATGAAGAAACTCTTCATCAGAGAAAAAGAAGATTGGTAGCAGCACATTTGTTTGGTGCTAAGAATATCTCTTCCAATGTTGTTGATGATCTTGAGATTCCAGATGATGAAGCTGTTCCTGAGGACATAGTTTTTATGGAGACTGTTTTTCAAGATGAAGCTCCTACATCAAATGCTGATGATGTAGTTGAGGAAGCTGCACCTGAAGATGCAGATGAAGCTCCTGAAATTTGTTCAGGAGGCTACAGAAAATGTTGAGGCTGAGATTTTTGAGCCACAGGGATGTGATATGGATTTTGAAGCTCACAACTCTGTAAACTCTGATCATCTTGAAGTTTTTGATGAAACAGAGGGTGTGGAAGCTGATCAAGACACAGTTATTCTTGAAGATTCTTTGGCTACCCACACAGAGATTCTATCTGTTACTCACCAGGTAATTGAAGAGGGTGAGGAAGTTGATCAGACTTTAGCTGCTAAAGCTATAGAAACTGTTGCTAAAAATCCTGATGTTGCTGATAAGGATGCAACAGAGACTGTTCCTGTTGAAGCAGAGTTTGTTGTAAACTCTGAGGATGTTATTGTTCTTGAAGCTCTACAACAATCTGTTGTTGAGATTGTAACAAAAGAAGCAGAGTTCCTGCATACTGCAAACTCTGAGATTCCAGAACCTGATGCTGAGAATATTCCTGCAGAGAATACAGCAGAGAATGATAATGATAATGATAGTTCTGATCATTCTCAAGAGGAGTTATTTGAGAGTCAAGCAAACTCTGATGAGCTAAGAGAGGTCAATCGAGTTACAGCTGAGCATTTTCAAGATATGTACTACAATAGATGGGCTGCTGCGGATTGTATCTTTTCAGCACAGAGGGCTGCTGATTTTCTTGGAGATTCTGTGAAGACAATTTCAAGTCCTGATATTCTTACAAGTCTGAAGGCTACTGTGATTCAAATTAAATCTCTCCACAACAGATTTGATGAGTCTCATAAGGAAGTCACTGCTTTGAGGAATGAAGTTGGTCTGCGAGATCTCACTCTGAAGAATGATAGAACTTATTACAATTCCATGTTTAAGAAGCAAGCTAAGGACTCTGATGACATTCAGAAGAGGCTTGGGAAAGTTGAGGACAATCAGACTGCTATGTCTGCCCAACTAACATCAATTTCTAATGCTATTGAGTTGTTGACATCAGTACTACTTTCTGATGATGTCAAAAAGGGGGAGAGTGTACCAAGTGACAAATGCAAAGACACTCAAACTCTGAGACGGAGGGATGATGGTAATGATGGTGGAAACAAGGGAGGAGATGGAAAGAGCTTAAGATCAAATGATGATAGAAGACTACTTTCAAGAAGATCAAACTCTGGAAAGGGACATGTAAACTCTGCCAGTGGTTCAAGATACAAAAGTTTGATAATCTCTGATAAGCCATCTACTGATGAGGAAATTGCTGCTAAAATGTTTATGGCAGAACATGGAAAAGGTATTTCAATTGAAGATATCCAAGCTGAAGAGCAAATGCTTGCTGAGGAACACAAGAAGAATGTTGAAGCTGGAATCTACAAGAAGAAGGAAATCAAGGCTCCTAGAAAGAAAGAAAAAGGAATTGTTATCAAAGAGAATGTAAACTCTGATCAGAGTTTACAGTACTCAAGGAGGCCTGTGATTAAAAATGCTGACAAAGGAAAAGGTAAAATGGTAGAAGAAGAACAGTTACCTAAGAAGATTTATTCAACCTCTGACATTGCTCAAGTTGAAACAAGATTAGCTAAATCAACCTCTGACGCTGCTCAAGTTGATGTTTCTACTAAAGTTATGACAACCTCTGACGTTGCTCAAGTTGTACAGAAATCTACACAACTTCCAGGATTCAGCAAACCTAAAATTCTTGAAGAATTAAAGCTTGAAGCTGTGAAATTCTCAGAAACCAGAACTGTATTGGGAAAAGAAGCTTTTGATAAATCTGGACTGGGATCACACAGAGAGAGAAGAATAAATAACAGATCTCAAGATAACATTTCACTGGCAGAATCTGGTATTGGGGTTACACAAGAAAACCTTGATAAGTTAGACTCTGTTCAGTTGATTTTTCACAAAGTTTTGAAGAAGCAGTTTTTGTTATACTTCATGAGTGATGGAAGAGTTTATAAAGTTGGAGAATCTGATGTTAATCTCAAATCATGGGAAGAACTGGAGTATGTACTTTATCTTTTAAAAGTCAAAAACAGATATACTCATGATGTTGCTCAAGTTTTGAGAGAAAAGATGCTGAGATCTAAAGCTATGCTTGGAGGAGGAGTATCAAGTGTTTATATTCCAAAGTATAGGGATCATACTGGAAAGTTAGTGGAGATGAAGAGAAACAGTGCTAGATTTAAAACAGCACTTGGAACAAAAGTTTTAGAATTCAACCTAGAGTCAGACAAAGCTCATTACATTCGGCTAGGAAATGATATGAGAAGAAACAGCATATATTCTCTAAGAGCTGCTATCTACCAAACGGGGGAGAGTGATTCAGAACTTAAAGAGCTAAAAGAGATTATGGTGAATGAGCTAGAGAAGGCTGAAAGAAGACTGCTGATTGATTATCTCAGGACAGTACCTGATATTGAAGAAGTCAAGTAAAGTCTGACTGTAAGTTTTTATGTTTTCTGTTCTAAGTTAAATTTAAACTCTGTTTTAAAATTAAACTCTGACATATTTTAAACACTGCATTTGTTATATGTTTTGACATCATCAATTATCTTTTTAACTTGTACATTTTGGTATGAACAAGTTGGGGGAGATTGTTAGATATAATTGCTGACGTTTGTTCATCAGTGTTTAAGTACCAGGTACATATCAGAGTTTATCTAGAAGCCAGTCAGAGTTTGATAAAGTCTGACTGGGTGAAGAGTTTACATGGAAGCCGGTCAGAGTTTGTTAAAGTCTGACAGGGTGATAGTTGACTTAGCTGTCGGTGCAAAGATAAAGATTCTAGAAGCAATATATTCTGAAGATGGAAAGAAGCAGAATATATTGATACAGCTAAGGAGACTAGACAGAAGACTGAAGCAATCCTTAATTGATAATAATTGTATAGCTAATTTATAGGAGTATCAATTAGATAAGGATTGTATGTAGCTGTGTACTATATAAACACAGATAGGTTATCCCTAGAAGGGACGCGAACATTGAATATATTATTCTTGTAACCTAGTAGCTCTTTGTGATTCATTAACATCACTAAGAGAGAATTATTTAATATAATTCAGTTTGTTGATTTACAAACCTGTGTTCTTGATTGTTATTCTCATACATACTTGATTATATATTGTGTATTCGGCCTAACATACACCACCAGTAAATTCGCCGGAATATGTATCACTAAGGGTACGCGAGCCTTATGCGTGTTAATAGTGAAAAAACCGAATCCTTTAGTCAAGTGCCTACATATCCTATTTATAGGAATCAAGCCCCATGTAGTTCTATTAGGTTTATACTTCTCCATCCTCGCGAATTCAACCATTCTAAGATAATCCATCTCAGAATTATAGTCGAATTATACACCTGTAGCTGAGCTTTCCAGTGTCCTAATCCATGTCCAACTCTAAGTCCTTTAAATCCTCGAAGAGGTAATGCTTATCCAAATAACTAGTATGAGTCCCATACTAATTATATTTGTTCCATCCATCCCGTTTAACCAGCTTTAGGAATCCTCTTACAAATGTAAATCCGTGCCCCTAAAGTGTAGGTAGCTGAGTCCTTGTCCTACTAGTATTCTGCCTTCGACTACTCATCACCTGTGACCAGTCTCAAGGTGCAGACCACCTGAATCTCAATGCTCCCAATCTTGAACCTCGAGACCTTGGACCTGTCCTGGCACCCTGAACCACCTTAGAGGACCCTGCACCTGACCCATGACATCCATATCATGTACCTCAATATCTTGAGGCTTCCTTGGTACCTCGAACCGGTGCCTGGGTACCTGTCGCGACACCTCGAACCTATCCGGACTCCTCGAACCTAGACCAAGGTATCAGGAACTTGTATCTTGGTATCCACCATCCTAGCCCAATACCCCGCTACTGGACTTATAACAGATATGGGCCGTAAATCGAGCCCACGTGAGATTTTGGGCACAACAATACCGAGATATGTTTAATACTTAGATCATTCTATTTTACTTCAATCACTGATATATTGGTCAGAATATACATATAGATTACTTATCATATTATAAGTTTGATGCTTCTCTTATTTGAGCCAAGCGTGATCTATAGTTCTGTACGCCACAAGCTCGGTGATTACATTTTCTTTTCGAGTAGTGCTTGATATATCAAAAAAATTATAAATTTTTTTCCTGAATGACATGGTATGATAAATTTTAATTCGTGCGTGTATATGTATTATATGCATAGAAGATAACCAGTGTGAGTGCCTAGTTAATTTATTTAAAATTTTAAATTATTTATTTAATATAAATAAGGTTATAATAAGAAAATTAGAATTACAATATAAATTTTAGATGGGTAAGAATAAAAAAAGTTATTTAATTTGCTTATAATAACATAGTATTATTTACCCACTGCAAATTTTGCGTGAATTGATGAGAAGCTAAAAGTGAATAAAAGCATTCAAGCTCCATTAGTCAAGCAAATAAGAGAATTGTCGTGGAAGAAAATTATTATGGGATTAGAAAATTAATTTAAAAAAATTGCACATGTTTTCAGCTTGGTTAGACATAAAACTAAGAATTATACTTAAAATATACTCAAGAGAGAGTTAGAAGGAGAATCACTACAAGAAAAACGGTTAAATTTGACCGAAAAATTTCGGTCATATTTAGCTAAATTTGACCAACAGCGGTCATATTTGGTCAAATTTGACCGAACTTTGTCGGTCATTTTTAAGCTAGTCAAATTTAGTAAAATCAGTCATATTTATGTTAAATTTGACCGACTAAAATTGACCGCTTAAATTTGACCGATTAAATTTGACCGAAATTTTCAAAATTTTGAAATTTGAAATTTTTTGAATTTGGCGTCTAACGTCCATCGAATTTGACCGTTGTTGGTAAAATTTATAAATTTGACAGAAAATGGTCAAATTTATAAATTTGACTGAAAGCGGTCAAATTTAACTATAACACATATTCAACAAACCCAGCAGCTTTCTGCTACATTTTTGAAAAATATTCTAGTAAATACTACATTATATTTTGTTGATTTGGTGTCCCTTATTAACACAAACATCGCCCTATTTCATCTTAAATAAATAGTTCAAGAATCAAATTATTTCATATCATATATAATATTTATTAATGATGATTTCATTACGATTATGGTCATCTAAATTCAACTAAATGTTCAAAATTGGATTTTACAATACTATTTTTGTTAGTTAGTTTGATGAAAATGGACATCGGAGATATTTTTCTTGGCACTTTAACCGCCGGAGTTGTTTTATTGCCGGAATTCTTTTTATCATCGGAAATATCATTCCACAAGTTGATTTGTAAAAAATAAATAAATAAGTAAGTATAAATATATGGATGTATACATATAGATGTGTGTGTGTATATATTTTTTTGTATGTGTGGGTGGAAAGAAGGAGGGAGAGAGGGTGGAAGAAGGGGTGAAGAGAGGGAGGAGATAATGAATAATAGATGTGTGAAGAGAGGGAGGGAGAGAGGGTGGAAGAAGGGGTGAAGAGAGGGAGTGTATATATAGGATATGGGGTTGCTGTAATAAATCTGGACCATTGGATTGTAATTTTGGTTTGGTAATCTGGACCGTTGGTTTGGTAATCTGGACCGTTTGATGTGTTTCACGCGGATCGCTGACATGACATTAAATTTGACTCCATTCGGTCAAATTTATAAATTTGACTGGTTTCAGTCAATTAATTAGTTGTTGCCCAGTAAATAACAATTGTAGAAGGGGGTTGAATACAATTGTATAAGATTCTCGAATTTATATAACACAAATATGAAAGATCAATAACAATAACAATAACAGCTTTATTAACTTTGATATAAAACTGTTACAAACTCTCTTAAGAAATTCTGATGTTCTTAAGAGCTGCTAGCTTACAAAAACTCTCTCAAGAAATTCTGTTCTTAAGAGCTTCTCTCCGATTATGTTCTCTCTCTCTGATAAGTACATAAATCGAAACCAAAACTGTGTTTATATAGTGCACACAGCTTCTCTATCAATAACAAGATAAGTCCTAATCATAACAAAGATAGAAACATATCTTTAATCGATAGCTGCATTCTACAAACCAGGAACAAACTTCCATGTTTATCTAGACTCCAAATATAACTCGAAGTAGGAATCCTGATCAGCTTCAAGTCCTGATGATCAAACCTGATCATAGTCTGAGTAGGAATCCTGATGATCAATAAGATACTGACGCTTGATCAAATACTGATGACCATGCAATACTGATGACGTCAGCAATCCTGATCAGTTGAGTCTAGCTTCTGACGATCATTGAATTCTGATCTAACAATCTCCCCCAATCTCATACTTTGTGAAATAAAGTATAGATTCCAAATATTCAATGATGTCAAAAACATGTATCAAAATGTACGAGTATCTTCAGAAACAACTTATCTGTTTAAGCTTTGTGATAGAACAGATTCATCTTCAAGAAGTTGGATAATAAACTTTCTTCTTTTTCTTCAAGAATTTGAATCAGTCTTTCCTTAAGATTTCTGAGTTCTTCATCTTCCTCATTAATCTGGTAGATAGCTGCTCTGAGATTCTGTATGGAGTTTCTCTGTAGACTGTGCTCTTCAAGCAAAAGATAAGCAATTTCCTTCCCATCAGGATTGAGAGAAAGATGAGTCATGCCAAAATTTACTTCTTTAATAGCAGTACCCCTTTGCATTTCCACATCCTGACCTCTTTGATTTAAGTACATGGGAGTATAATTACCATCGAAATTACTGTTTCCATCCAGTCTTCTTCTTATAGTTGACAAAATCATGTCACTCCATTCTTTGTACACTTGGTTCTTCCATCTTAACAGATAGTGAACATATTTCAGTTCCTGTGTAGTTTTCATCAGCAGATCTTGAATAGATAGAATCTTCACACTATCATCTTTCATGAAGTACAGAAGCTTTTCTTTCTTTTCAAAACCATCATGACAATCTATAACTATATCAACAGCTAATAAATTGTTCAGGTTTTCAGAAGTTAAAGTACCTCCAATTTCTGTCAAGGAGTAAGGATCAACATATGACATATTCAGATATTCACCATCTCTGTGTCCAATACCTCCTCTTGAATTACTTGACAATTGCTTCAGATTTGAAAACATCTTTAACCAGAGTGCTTTTGATCTAACCATCTCAGATAAATCAACAACACTTGAAGCGCTTGTAATAATTCCACCAGACTGAAAATTGATAGGTGTATCACAACTTAATGTGCTAATATGTTTCCACTTCTTGTCTTTTTCCTTTTCAAAAGTGTAGCTTCTTTCAAGTAAAGATTCTTGTCTGCTTGAATTTCTCCATTGTCTTTTATTTGAAACTTTAAGCCTTTGTAGATAGAGATTGAAATCTTTATTTGTTCTTCTTGTGATATCTCTTCTTCTGGCTTCTTCTTCTTCATCTACTTCTTTGTTGTGACAATCAACAACAGTAGATAAGATTATCAAATCAACCTCTTGCAGAATTTCAGATTCGTCAGGATCTTGAATATTGTCAGGATTAGAATCTTCAATTTGATTTGTATTGCTGAGAGTTGATTTACTTGATTTTCTTCTCAATTCAGGTTCTTCTTCAACAATTCCATCATCACCAAAAGTAGATCTGTCAGGAACTACTAGAGTTTGAATAGGTTCAGGAATTTCTTCAATTCTTAACCCTCTAGACCTTGTCTGTCTAGGTACTGTTTGAGTTGAAGAACCTCTTTTACTTCTTCTAGCACCTCTTCTACCTCTGCTTCCTCTACCTCTAGCAGGAGCAGAATAGCTTTCCATTGTCTCTCTTTGTAGTCTCAAAAATTCTTCATGTGAGAGATCTGGATATTCTTCACTTGCTGTAGAGAGTGCTTTTCTTGCATATAATTGTTGAACTCTTTTATCAGTGTGATATAGAGTAACAATTCTGCCGTCTTTTGTAGAAAACTTCTGGAATAAATTTGATGCATCTTCAGGATTATCAATAATCACATCTTCATCACCTTCAGGAATTGTAGCAAGAATGTGTCCATGACCAGGTGTCAGGATTTGATCTTCCGTCAGGATCTGAGATTGCACCAATGTTCTTACTGTCTTAACTCCAGAATCAGAAACATGAGTTGACTGCGTTGTTTGACTTTGAGAAGTTTGGATTGTCTTCATAACAACAGCATCAGAGGTTTCTCCTTGTATCGCTTTGTCACCACCATCATCTCCAGTATCATCATCATTATTTCTTAATACTAGATCAGGTGTACATTTTGTCTGAATAACCTTCTCCCCCTTTTTGACATCAGGTTTTGACAATAATTGCAAAATTAAGGAAAGAGAGGCTTGAATTTCAGTTACCTTAGTATCCAGAGAATCAATTCTTTGATTGATTGAGGTTTGTTCTGAAACAACAGATTTCACTTGGGATTCCACTACCCTTAGTTGAAAAGTAGTAGGCACCTTTGTAAAATTATTAAAGATATCAGTCCTCACTTTTTCAGTTGAACCCTTGATAGAATCAATCTCACTTTTCAGGCTTTTGGATAACAGAGTAGTAGCCTTCAGATGATTCTTCAAGTCTTGATTCTCTATAGACTTCACTGCATTATAGGCATGTTCAATAGCAGAAGAAAAACTGATAGATTCATCAGAATTATGCCATGAATTGTTCCATTCATTCTGTCTAAATGCCTCTGCAGGATCAAAGGAAGGAGTAGAAAAATCTTGTCTCTGATCTTTTCCAGTAAAAGCATTGCCAGCCATAAATGTACTCGATGAACCAAAATTAGTTCCAAGACTAATCTTGAGTGCTGTAGCAAGCTGTTCCTTCTCTTTTCTATTCTCATTATCATCATCACTATCATCATCAGAATTATCATCATCAGAACCATGAGATATATCAGGATCAGGAATTGCAATACCTTTCAGTTTATCCTGAGATTCTGAGATAGGATGATCTATTGGTCTTGAACGAAGTGGCTGTATCAAAATAGGTTCATTATCAGGAGCACCACTAACGTCAGGATGAACATCGTCAGGATTTGATATGCTTGCATCAGTATTTGCTACCAATGGTTCTTGTGGAGCTTGAGGTTCAGAAGCTGCTTCAACACTTTGAGCTAAAGGTTCTTGTGTGCTTCCCTCATTGACAATGTTCTCGACCAATCTTTCAACAGAAGCTGTAGCTTTGCCTGCATCTTCACTTTGAGAAGATGGTTCTTGTGTAGCTGGAATGTTGATGTCTTCATTCTCCCTTTGAGAAAATGGTTCTTGTGTGACCATTCCACTAGCTAAGCCTTCACCCAAACTTTGATTGAGTGGTTCTTGTGGGGCAGGATCAACAGTAGCTGCTGAATTACTCTGAAATTCAGGTTCTTGTGGGCTTGATCCTTTCAGCTTCTTCTGTCTCTGATAGACTAACTCTTCTGCATTCCTCTTTTTCTTTGATGTAGGTGTAAGACCAACCAAGGAAGCAGTTGTAGAAACCTTCTCCCAAGAATGTCCTCGAATCTGAGATGGAGAGGCTGGAGAGTCTGATATAGAGACAACTTTTGTTGTTGCATCAGGAATACTAACATCAGGATTTGATGTCTGAATATCAGTATCCTTCATTTGCACTGTCAAAGGAATATGATACCTGCTCTTTGATAATTTCCTTTTCTTTTGTGATTTCGATGACGGTACCACAACTTTAGTAGCAGTATCAGCAACTTCCTTGTTCACATTCATCACAGAGGATATAGGTAAGTCATCCTCTGAATCACTTTCATCAATCAACCTTAACTTCCTTTTCACAGGAACATTCTTAACAACCTTATCAGCTTTCTTGACCAGGACCCCTTGTACACCCCCTTGTATCTTCTTTTTAGTGAGTGGTGTAGAGGAAAAATCCTTTGAACCTGATTGCCTTCCAGACACATCAGTTCTAGCTGATTTCTTTGATTTTACAACTAAAGTCTTTTGAGAGACAGTAGAGGTGGTTGTTAAATGTTTAGACTGTTTAGGTTGCATGCTTGTGTCAGGAACAAGGTGGGTTGGGCCTTGCCCCATAGCATTTTCTGAATTGTTTTCTTCCTGTTCTTGCCTGCAAAATTTGTTAGTAACACTCATAGTGATATAGAGATGATAAATAATAAACTCTGATAATAATGACATTGATAATTAAGACTGAAAACTTAATCAAAGACTAAGTAATAATCTAATTGTCCAGAGTTTACCAGGAGTGTTAATGACAAGTTAGCATAGAACCTCTGGTTTTCATACCAGCTTCAATATCTGAACATCAGGATTTGACCAATTGATTTCCTGTCAGGATTGAGTCCTATCAGGATTTGATCAAAGATACATACCTTTCTGAATAACTATCAGGATTTGACAGCTTATCAGGATTTCCTCTCTGTAGCTTTTCCTCAGAAATTCTCAAAATTTATCATTCCAAGTTCATTCACCAATTTATTGAAAATAGCTTCAGGTAGTGGCTTGGTGAATATATCAGCTAGTTGTTGATCAGTAGGAACAAAGTGAAGTTCAATTGTTCCTTCCAGAACCTGTTCTCTTATAAAGTGATATCTGATACTTATGTGTTTAGTAAGAGAATGTTGAACTGGATTTCCTGTCATTGCAATAGCACTTTGGTTATCACAATAAATAGGGATTTTTGAGTATGACAGGCCATAATCTAACAACTAATTTCTCATCCACATTATCTGAGCACAACAACTTCCTGCAGCAATGTACTCAGCTTCTGCAGTTGAAGTGGAAATAGATTTCTGCTTTTTACTGAACCATAAAACTAGTCTTCCACCCAAAAACTGACAACTTCCTGAAGTACTTTTCCTGTCTATTTTGCATCCTGCAAAATCAGCATCTGAATAACCACACAACCCAAAATTTGATTCCCTTGCATACCAAAGGCCAAGTGAAGAAGTGCCTTTGAGATATCTGAAAATTCTTTTGACTGCAATCAGATGTGGTTCTCTAGGTTTTGCTTGAAATCTTGCACATAGACAGGTTGCAAACATGATATCTGGTCTACTGGCAGTGAGATACAATAAAGAGCCAATCATTCCTCTGTAGAGAGTTACATCTACCTCTTCACCTTGATCAGGATCAAGTTTGGTAGCTGTAGCTATGGGAGTTGAAGCAGGAGTACTGTCTTGCATGTTAAACCTTGTCAGTAAATTCCTTGTATATTTAGACTGATTAATAAAAATCCCTTCATCAGTCTGTTTAACTTGAAGACCCAGAAAGTAACTCATTTCTCCCATCATGCTCATTTGATATCTTGACTGCATAAGCTTGGAAAACTTTTCACACAGCTTATTGTTTGTTGACCCAAAAATGATATCATCAACATAAATCTGAACTAACAGCAACTCCTTACCATGATTCAAATAAAATAGAGTTTTATCAATTGCACCTCTTTTGAATCCACTTTCCAGTAAGAATAGAGCTAAGGTTTCATACCATGCTCTTGGAGCTTGCTTTAGTCCATAAAGTGCCTTATCCAGTCTGTAGACATGATCTGGATATTTAGGATCAATGAAACCAGGAGGTTGTTCAACATAAACTTCTTCCTCCAGTTCACCATTTAAGAAAGCACTTTTAACATCCATCTGGAAAACCTTGAATTTCTTATGTGCTGCATAAGCAAGAAATATCCTGATGGCTTCTAGTCTTGCAACAGGAGCAAAAGTTTCATCATAGTCAATTCCCTCTTGTTGGGAATACCCCTTTGCAACTAGTCTAGCTTTATTTCTGATAATGACTCCATCAGAATCAGTCTTGTTCTTAAAAATCCACTTTGTACCAACTATTGATCTATTCTTTGGTCTTGGTACCAGTTTCCAGACTTCATTCCTTTCAAATTCATTCAGTTCTTCTTGCATTGCAGTAACCCAATCAGCATCTTTAAGTGCATCTTCAACTTTCTTAGGCTCCTCCTTGGATAGAAAGTTATTATATAAACATTCATTCTGAGTTGCACTTCTTGTTTGAACACCTGCATCAGGATCTCCAATTATCAAATCAGGAGTATGATCTTTTGTCCATTTCCTTGCTGGTGTCAAATTGTTTCTTGAAGTAGATGCTCCCCCTGGATTGGTGTTATCTTGATTGAAAGAATTTGCTTGAGATGAAGCTCTTCCTGAATTATTGCTATGACCTCCTGATGTGTTGTCAGGATCATCACTTGAATCAGTATCTGAAGAATTATGTCCTGATGATTGAGTTGACTCTGAACTTGTAGTTGAATGCCGTTGCTCCCCCTCAACATTAGCACTACTAGTTGTATTACTGTTGTTTGCATCATCAGTATTAGCACCATCAGTACCTGGTGAGTCATCAGGATTTGGTGACCCGTCAGTATCTGATGAATTGACAGCTTCTGATTCACTTTCTTCAGGTTCCTTGGAAGCTTCATTTTCAAATAACAATCTATCATGCGAGTCTTCAATGATTCCAGTTATCTTCTTATCATCAAAAGATACATGAATTGACTCCATGACAGTTCTTGTTCTCAAATTAAAAACTCTGAAGGCTCTTGATGTAGGATAACCTATGAATATTCCTTCATCAGCCTTTGTTTCAAATTTCCCTAGCTATTCAGGATGAGTTCTGAGAACAAAACATTTACAGCCAAACACATGCAAATGCTTCAGACTTGGTTTCTTCTCTTTGAGTGACTGATAAGGAGTGACACCATGCCTGTTTATCAATGTAAGATTTTGTGTATAGCATGCTGTGTTGACTGCTTCTGCCCAGAAATATGTAGGTAATTTAGCTTCTTCCAACATAGTTCTGCCAGCTTCAATAAGAGTTCTATTCTTCCTTTCTACTACTCCATTTTGCTGAGGTGTGCCAGGAGCAGAGAATTGTTGAATGATTCCTTTGTATTTGCAGAACTCTTCCATCTTTGAATTCTTAAATTCAGTACCATTATCACTTCTCAGAATCTTGACTTTGTACTTTGTGGTTGTCTCAATCATCCTCACATGATCCAACAGAACTTCAGGAGTTTCATCTTTTCTGTGCAGAAAATACACCCAGGTGAATCTAGAATATTCATCAACAATTACAAGAGTGTACCTTTTCTTACTGATGGACATGATGTTGACTGGACCAAACAGATCAAGATGTAGCATGTGATATGGTTCTTCAATAGAGGATTCTGATTTACTCTGGAATGATGTCCTTCTTTGTTTTGCTTTTTGGCATGCATCACAGAGTCCATCAGGTGTATATAAGACATTAGGTAATCCTCTTACTAACTCTTTCTTAACCAACTCATTGATGTTGCTGAAGTTGAGATGAGAAAGCTTCTTGTGCCAATTCCAACTTTCATCTACTGAAGCTTTACTGATGAAACATGTAGGGAAGCCATCAGTATCTGAGAGAATGTTGGCTTCATATATGTTACCATGCCTGTAGCCAGTTAGTGCTATCTTCCCTGTTGCTTTACTGACTACTTCACAATGTGTGGAATAGAAATTGACATGATAACCTCTGTCAGTGATTTGACTAATACTCAACAAGTTGTGTTTTAGTCCCTTCACTAGAGCTACTTTTTCAATGATGACATTTCCAATGATTATATTGCCATATCCCAAGGTTTGTCCAATGTTGCCATCTCCATAAGACACAGTTGGGCCAGCTTTTTCCTCATATTCTGATAACAGGGCTTTGTTTCCAGTCATGTGCACAGAACATCCACTATCCATGACTAACACATTTTTCTTTTTACCCTGCATCAGAATAGTAAAACACTAGTCAGAATGTTTAGGAACCCACACTTGTTGGATTCCTTGTTCATGCATTTTATTAAATTTAACAGCAGAAGACTTTTTGACTTTAGCAGTCCTGACAGAATTTACTCCATCAGGATTTGCTTTGTCAGTATCAGTATTAACAAAAGCATGCTTCACTATGACATTTTCAGTTTTATCAGACTTTGTACTACTTTCAAACTTAGGCAATGGATCATAAAAGTTATAGTACAAATCATGATACTCTTTACATGTATAAATAGAATGCCATAGACTACCACAATGAAAACAGGACTTCTGCGGTTTATAGAGTACTGATCT
This sequence comes from Heracleum sosnowskyi, assembly GCA_030848705.1. Taxonomy (NCBI): domain Eukaryota; kingdom Viridiplantae; phylum Streptophyta; class Magnoliopsida; order Apiales; family Apiaceae; genus Heracleum; species Heracleum sosnowskyi. Next base: position 95,600,550 of record CM061241.1, read on the forward strand.
ATTCCTAACCTCAGACTTAGGAATATCAGTAATCTTCTTCTTACTCTTCTTACAATCAATAGCAAGATGATTAGAGTTACCACAGTTAAAACAACACTTTCTAGGTGCATTTGGGATATATTTATAACCATTCTCTTTATTGATCCCAACTTTACCATTCCTGTTTCTCTTAACAGTAGCTTCCTTTTTCTTATCTGTAACCTCACAGATTTTATCTTTAAGCTGTTTCTGAGACAATAGACCTAGATTCTTAGTGACTTTGTTCATGACAGGTTTAGACTTTATAATTTTAATTCCTTGAGTAGAAGAAGATCCCTTTTCAAAAGTAAAATTGGAATCCTTACCAAAAACAAAATTAACAGGAGTAATCTTAGATTTGGTTGAGTCTATAACATGTCTATAGGTCTTTGGACTAACTGTCTCATCAATGACAATTTTCTCTTTCAATTTCTTATCCTCATCTGACTTATATCCTAGACACTCTTTCCAATTCTTAGAGGTATTAATCTCATGAAATTTCCTACCAGAGTCTGTCCAGGTTCTGATTTTCTCATTAGCATATTTAAGTTCTTTTTCAAGGGAAGTACATTTAGATGTCATCTCTAAGTGCATGTGTTTAGCATTATCACATTCTTTTTGTACTTCTTGCATACGAGAAAATTCAGCTTCTAATATCTCATTCCTTTTTCTAAGGTCAGACATCTCAGATAAGATTCTAGTATTCTCAGCAGTTTGACTTCTAAAACTAATATGTAATGACTTTAGAAAACGTCTTAACTCAGAAGCATTATCAGTATCAAAATCAAAGATAGTATTTAGTACCTTATCATCAGGAGCAGCAGTTACATCAGCATTGGCCATTAACGCATAGTTGACTACCTCAGTATCAGATTCTGAGGAAGAGTCCATCCAATCCTTGCTTGATGTGATGAGTGCCTTTGTCTTGTTGCATTCAGAAGCAAAGTGACCCATACCATTACACTTGTAGCATCTAACCTTTGACTTGTCAAATTTGCTACCCTTGCTGTCCTTCTTGATATACTTGTCTTTGTCTGCTTTGAAGGTCTTTTCCTGAAAGTTGCCTTGTCTTCTATTCTTCCTGAACTTCATCCTTCTAAAGTTTCTGACAATCATAGCAACCATCTCTTCTATGTCTGAATCAGAAGATTCATCATCAGTATTGGCATCAGGATTGCCATCAGTATCTGATGAAGAGTCGTCAGGATCTGACTCAGCTACTCTCGCTTTCCTTCTAGAGACCTCCATAGCTTTCCCTTTTGATTTTGCTTCTACATTCAAAGCAATTGACTTTGCCTTGCTGCTTTTCTTGTTCTTTCTCTGTTGAACTTCAAGATCATGAGTTCTTAGCATCCCATAGATCTCATCAAGAGACACAATGTTCAGATCATACTGGTGTCTAATGATTGAGGTCTGAGTATCCCATTCTTCAGGTAAAGCTCTAAGAAATTTGGTGTTTGAATCTTCAGTTTCATATACTTTGTCAACTAAGGATAAGCTGTTCAATAGTGTCAGAAATCTATCATATAGATCAGTCAGGCTCTCTTCAGGTCTTGCATCGAATTGTTCATATTCTTGAATCAAAAGAGCCCTTCTGTTTTTCTTAACAGATGCAGATCCCTGGCACTGAGTTTCCAAAGTATCCCAGATTTCTTTTGAAGACTTGCATGCAATCACTCTGTTTGACATAACAGCATCAAGACCATTGTGCAAGATATTCTTTATCTTTGGTTCTCTGAGTACATGAGCTTTTTCTTCTGGAGTCCATTCAGATTTAGCTTTGACCACATAATGTTCTGGTACAGTATCTGTTCGTTCTACGAACTTTGTTGGTATATATGGTCCATCACGAATCCTGTCCAGATTGTCAGGATCCATAGCCTCCAGGTACATCAGCATCTTTACCCTCCATGTGGGATATTCTGATATCTTCAAGATGGGAATCTTCATGCTTTCATACTTGGTTGTCGACATCTTTAGATCGTATCTGATTCAGAATTAAATCAGTTTGCTCTGATACCAATTGTTGCCCAGTAAATAACAATTGTAGAAGGGGGTTGAATACAATTGTATAAGATTCTCGACTTTATATAACACAAATATGAAAGATCAATAACAATAACAATAACAGCTTTATTAACTTTGATATAAAACTGTTACAAACTCTCTTAAGAAATTCTGATGTTCTTAAGAGCTGCTAGCTTACAAAAACTCTCTCAAGAAATTCTGTTCTTAAGAGCTTCTCTCCGATTATGTTCTCTCTCTCTGATAAGTACATAAATCGAAACCAAAACTGTGTTTATATAGTGCACACAGCTTCTCTATCAATAACAAGATAAGTCCTAATCATAACAAAGATAGAAACATATCTTTAATCGATAGCTGCATTCTACAAACCAGGAACAAACTTCCATGTTTATCTAGACTCCAAATATAACTCGAAGTAGGAATCCTGATCAGCTTCAAGTCCTGATGATCAAACCTGATCATAGTCTGAGTAGGAATCCTGATGATCAATAAGATACTGACGCTTGATCAAATACTGATGACCATGCAATACTGATGACGTCAGCAATCCTGATCAGTTGAGTCTAGCTTCTGACGATCATTGAATTCTGATCTAACATTAGTAAATTTGACTGATTAGGGTTTGCGGTCAAATTTGTATTTAAATTTGACTACCGTCGGTCAAATTTATAAATATGACCGAAAATGGTCAATTTTATGAAGATGATAAAATTTCAATTTGTTATAATAATTATTATGCAAAACTTATAATCATTTGATTGTTTGCATGAACTCTTGAAATCTAAGAAAGTTAACATCCATACGGCTGGATCGTTCAAATTATAATTTAAATAACACAAAATTACTAACCCTAGCCAATAAATGCTTAACCCCTAAATTTAGATTCTAAACCATGCATATTTAAAGAAATAATTTGAACTATGTATCACATTGTTACTTAAACACCATTATTATCTCTTACATTTTTTAATGTACATAAAATGTTGTAACACTACGCCCAAAAATTATTTGTAATTTTTAAAAATTAGTGAGCTTTTATTAACAATATTCAAACTTCTTGAATATACGAAAAATTAACAAATTTTGACCATTTTCAAATTTAAAATTTTTTTAAGTACCTCATATAATTTTTAACATGTAGTTCTTGTTATTTTGAGCACTCTAATATTTTTTCATAATTTTAAAAAAATGATAAATTATTTATTTTATATTTTTGAAAATTTTGAATTTATATAAATTTGACCGAGGGCGGTCAAATATATATATTTCACTGTTTTTGGTCAAAATTACATTTAAATAGTTTAGGGTAGTAATTTCGCCTAAATTAAATGTGACCGTCTTCGGTCAAATTTATAAATTTGACTGGTTTCAGTCAATTTAGTAAATTTGACTGATTAGGGTTTGCGGTCAAATTTGTAATTAAATTTGACTACCGTTGGTCAAATTTATAAATATGACTGAAAATGGCCAATTTTATAAAGATGATAAAATTTTAATTTGTTATAATAATTATTATGCAAAACTTATAATAATTTGATTTTTTGCATGAACTCTTGAAATTTAAGAAAGTTAACATCCATACGGTTGGATCGTTAAAATTATAATTTGAATAACACAAAATTACTAACCCTAGTCAGTAAATGCTTAACCCCTAAATTCAGATCCTAAACCATGCATATTTCAAGGAATAATTTGAACTATGATTCATATTGTTACTCAAATATTATTATTATCTCTTACATTTTTTAATGTACATAAAATGTTGTCACACTACGTCCATAAAATATTTTTAATATTTAAAAATTAGTGAGCATTTATTAAAAATATTCAAACTTTTTGAATCTATGAAAAATCAACAATTTTTGACCATTTTCAAATTTAAAAATTTGTTAACTGCCACGTATAATTTTAAACATGTATTTCTTGTTATTTTGAATACTCTAATATTTTTTTCATAATTTTAAAAAATGATCAAGTATTTATTTTGTATTTTTGAAAATTTTGAATTTATATAAATTTGACCGAGGGCGGTCAAATATATATATTTCACTGCTTTTCGTCAAAATTACATTCAAATATTTTAGGATAGTTTTGGCGGGAAATTTTCCACCTAAACTTAAATTTGTCCGCGATTAAATTTGACTGACGTCGGTCATATTTAAGACCTGCAATTTTTATCTCTTAGGCGGGAAATTTCCCTCCTTTTTTACGCGTGGAGGAACATTAAATTTGACCGATTAAATTTGACCGCCGACAGTCAAATTTGATTCTGACCATTTATTAATGTATGTTGACCTTAAATTTGACCGAATTCAGTCAAATTAAGATCGGTCAAATTTAATCGGTCAAATTTAGCCGTGTTTTCTTGTAGTGAATGATACCTAAAAATTAGAGTGTTTATAGATGTTCCGGACAAAGGTAGATTAAGATAACAAATTCAATGGTATAAAATAGATTGAGATTAAGTGATTATAATCGAGTTTGGTGGCTGATCTGATTGTGATTGTAACGCTGATGGATATAATAATAATATATAATATATTTGGTATAATAATAATACTATAATATATTTTAGATTAATATTATTCAGTGATAGATTGAGATTAATATCTTGATTTAATAACTAAGTGATTATAATTGGGCATGGTGAGTAATCTGATTTGACGCTGATGATTATAAAAATAATATAATATATTTTAGTACAATAATAATATTATAATATATTTTTGATTTATATTTTGTTGAAAAAATAGAATTTTATGTGAGATAGAAATTTATTTATTTTAAAAATAATAATATAGAACTCTATACGTGACACATTTTTACGTGATATATGATTTTAGGTGTGGAATAGAAAAAAAGGGTGTGAACCAAATTTGGTACCATAATAATTTAATATATTTTAGTACAACAATAATATTATAATATATTTTAGGTATATATATTTTTTTAAAATCTAGAATTTTATTTGAGATATGATTTTTTCGTGGGATAGAATTTTATTTTAAAAAAAAACAACATAGAACTCTACGTGAGATAAGATTTCTACGTGAAATAGATTTATAGGGGTGGAACCAAAAAAATGTGTGAGCCAAATTTGATACTAATTTCGCTTATTAATAAAGGTTATAGATGTCCTTGAAAAATATTTTGGCAATGAATTAATTATGTAGGTATTGCTTAACTATCAATATACTTATATAAAGGAGAAGACGGGGGCGGTGAGGTGGCGCCCCTAGAATCGTTCCGTTCTATTTTTCTAATTTTCTCAATTTTTCACAAATTTTAATTTTAATAATTACAACTTCTTTTATTATTTTCGATTTTGTAGGAAGGAAATTGAAAATTACACTTTTATTATTTTCAAACTTGATAGAACTTTCTTTTATTATTTTCAAAGTTGATAGAACTTTATTTGATTTAGAAAATTACAACTTCCTTATTATTTTCGAATTTGTAGGACTTGATAGAACTTTCTTTAATTTAGAAAATTACAACTTCCTTATTATTTTCGAATTTGTAGGCTTGATAGAACTTTCTTTTATTATTTTCAAACTTGATAGAACTTTCTTTTATTATTTTCAAACTTTATAGAACTTTTCTTTTATAATAATTCTTGACTTTTAAACATAATGGATTTCCATGTTATTCACTGTTAGGTCCTGATATGTTTGTAGAAGGGGGGGGGGTTGAATACAAACTGTACCATTTTATCGAATTTGTATTGTTGAATTTAACAATTACAATACCAAATTTAATGCGGAATGAAATGAAACAAAATTCAAGTTAAATATAATTTATATTAAACTTGAAGGGTGTTACAAATACAGTACAGATTACAAGGTTTGAATCTCAAACTATTTAAAACAAATCTAGAATAAATTCGACATGAATTTATCTATTTTTGTAATAAAAAGATCGAATAGTAAAAACTAGTTCGAGATCAAATTCTAGGGATAATGATACGCTAGATAATCAAGCAAGTACAAGTAAATAACTTCTAGTGGTTTGGATTTAACAATAATGCTAGAAATGATTTACTGTGAAATATTTGAGCTCCGACAGTTGTTTTTGTTGAAGACAGTGAGAGAGATGTAATGTTTTTTGTTCTGCTGTCTTTTTGTAAATGTTCTCACCACTTTGGATTGCCGTTTGTTTTGTTAATATAAGACACTGCCTTGATTTTCTTTTACAAAAACACACGCGCCTTTCCACTAACTCGAAAAACATACACGGCAGTACTATGGTTTTAAAACTGACAGGACTATGATTATATATTAGTAATACTATTGTTTTGCTTAGTAGTACTATCGGTAGTACTATCAGTTTGAACTGGTAGTACTATCGGTAGTACTAAAACAGATAGTACTACTAGTACAAATCTGATAGTACTACTAATATTAATAGCTTTTAATTAACTCTAAATTAATTACCTTACTAATTAATTTACATAATAAATTAATTCTTATAGAATTAATTTAATAAATAAATTAACCAATAAAAGTAAATTAATTAAAAGAGAATTAATTAAAGTCTATATTTTTTTGTCTCACTTTTAAAAGATGTACGCCACTTTCTTTTTATAACAAAAGTCAACCAACTTTTGTTAAGTAAAAAATGTACGCCCTTTCATAAAATGAGTTCATAGTACTACTAAATAAATTGGTAGTACTAACTAAGGATAGTACTACAAGTGTACTTTGATAGTACTACTAGTTTAGAATTAATTCTAATTTAATTTATTGAATTAATTTATTTAACAAATAAATTAATTCTGAGTGAATTAATTTATAGATTAAATTAATTAATTTCTAGTTTAATTAATTTAAGGAATAAATTAATTCTGATGGAATTAATTTATAGTTTAAATTAATTAACTTCTAGTTTAATTAATTTAAGGAATAAATTAATTCTGATGGAATTAATTTATAGATTAAATTAATTAACATATAGAATAAATTAAAAGAGATTTAATACTAAATCAGAGAACCACTGAAATTGATGACAAACTTCCACTGACTGATGTTGACACTCGATGTACTGTCTGGTTCATGAGCGACAAACTTCAATGACGGTTCTTCATCTTTTAACTTTAAGTTGTGGTCCATCTTCTTATCCTTTTGACAAACTCTGTAATCTGTATACTTCCTGTCACACTTCTGAAATCTCTGTCACTTTAAATAGATCCACTTTCTTGAATACTTCACTGAGGCTTGATCAAATAAATGAAGAGTAAAAAGCATATTGTGTACCTGAAGTTTCATGTTTGTGCACTTTGTGTACCCAAAGTTTGATATCTAGCGAAATGCATGCTAAAGTTTGCAGAACCGTGCAAAATGCATACTTCCGTTAAAAAGGACTAACACCGTAAGGGCATTTGTGTCATTCAGATTAAACAAGAATTATATGCATGTAATGTCATATCGTTTTATTCTTAAATAATATAAATATCGTTACTTCACATAATACAATAAAAATATTATATTTTTAAGCAGTACTTATTTTATATCAAACAATTTTTTTCTTATAAATATTTCTGATTGAAATAAATACATTATCTCCAAGTTACCTTTTTTTAATAAATATTATATATGTTATATATATATATACGTATATTACTGGACACATAGTACACAACAATGTGTTCTTTATTTTAATATATTTAGAATATATTAAAAAAAGGCGAATATATCAATCTGCAGAATATACAGTATTGTACCATAATTTATGATATATAGTGTATTCATTAAAATTATCGTTAAAAATGATAAACAATACTTGCTCAGTCCTAAAGTACCGGTCCATCTTGATTTTTACGCATATTTTAAGATGTGTCAACTACATTGCATTAATTATTTTTTAAAAAAATTTACTTTTATAAATAAAATTTATAATATTTAAAACTTTTTTTCGCTATAATAATATTTAAAACTTTATTTACAAATAAATTGAATATATGTTTGAAGCAAAAACTTAAAGTACGTGTAAAAATTAAAGCGGACAAGTAATTTGGGACATGGTGATAAATTTATTACTAGGCTGAATCCTAATTCTAGTTGTTACTAATACAAAACACGAATAGTTGCAATTTTTTTTTTTTACAATTTTGTTGATACAATTGATATTTTCCAATAATTATATTAAATGTAAAATATATAATAAAAAAAATAATGTTATGAAAAAAATGATAGATGATATTATGTAATTTATTAATTCTTTTCAAAAAAATTTGGCGTTAGTCATTTTTTAGAAACAGAAAGCAGACCATCAAAATCACACATACACATGGTAAAATACTAAAATACCCTTCTTTTTTGTCTCATTTTATTAACAAAAGTTAACGGTGTTAGAAGTTAGTGGCGGAAGTATGCATTTTGCAAGCTTCTGCATACTTCAGCATGCATTTCGCTAGATATCAAACTCTAGGTACACAAAGTGCAACAACCTGAAACTTCAGGTACACAATATTCTTTTTACTCAATAAATGAACTTCTTCCAGTGTAGAATTACTCCAAGTCAGTAAATGACTTTAAACTTTATTCTCTTGACTGATAAAACCTTCTGAGATTCCTGTGACATCTAATCTAATATTTACTTATTACATTCTTGTTTAAGTTGAGTAAAATCCTCGAATTACAAATAGGCTATTGCATATGCCTTTCAATCTCCCCCTATTTGTTTGTTAGAGAATAACAACCAAATACCTAGAGGATCACTCAACTAAAACCAAGAAAAAGATAGGACTCTTAAGCCTAAGTAAATACTAGAAAGTTCTGGATCAAATATGAAGTATTCAACATAGGATAATGCTCCCTAGTAACAACATCATTCTCTATTAGCTCTTCCTCAACAAACATAGGAATTCTTGGTCTATTCTTCAGCACATCAAGATATTCAACATTAACCACTTGAAGAACCAGGAGCATCTTCTTCTTCCACATAGGATAATGCTCCCTGCTAAACATGGGAATCTTTACTGTACCAACCTTCTGAGTTGTAGACATTTTTGAGATTTTTAAAGAATAATAAAAATTTCAGAGTTTAAGAAAAAATCTCAAAACAATTGGCATCAGAGCCTTTTGATTGATATACAAATCAAAGATCCAATTGTTTTGAGATTTTTTCTTAAACTCTGAAATTTTTATTATTCTTTAAAAATCTCAAAAATGTCTACAACTCAGAAGGTTGGTACAGTAAAGATTCCCATGTTCAGCAGGGAGCATTATCCTATGTGGAAGAAGAAGATGCTCCTGGTTCTTCAAGTGGTTAATGTTGAATATCTTGATGTGCTGAAGAATGGACCAAGAATTCCTATGTTTGTTGAGGAAGAGCTAATAGAGAATGATGTTGTTACTAGGGCTGCTAGGATATACCCTAAGGATCCCAAGGACTACACTCCTGAAGAAAAAGAAGATGTTGCCTTGGATGCCTGTCTACAGTTGATACTGGTTGATTGTCTTGATCCAATCATGCATAATCATATTTTAAATTGTGTTTCTGCCAAACACATTTGGGATACGATTGAAATAATCAATGAAGGGACAGAGGAAGTCAGAGAGAATAAGATGGAAATTCTCACCTCTTCATATGAGCACTTCAGATCAAATCCAAGGGAAGGAAGAGTGGTTAGTATGTCTACTTCACTGGTAGCTGGAGTCCCACAGAAAAAGGAAGCGAAGGTTGTTCTACCTTCCAGTCCTAACAAGGATGTAATTGTAGCTGAGTATGGTGTTACATCTACAAGTCAATCTGGTGGTGATTTTTATTCTATGGAGGAGCTTGAACAGTTGGAAGATGAGTCTATGGCCTGGGTAGTGAAGAAGTTTGGAAACTTCAGGTTCAGGAGAAATCCTAGCTTTAAGTTCAAGACATATGCTGACGAATACCAGACAGGTGGTTCTTCATCCTCAAATAGCACAAGGGGTGGCTATATAACAAGGATGGTTGAGAAGAACAAGTCTAAAGAAAAGAGCTGGGATGATACAGACAGTGAAGATGAAGAAGTTGGAAATCTTGCACTTATGGCAATAGGAGACAAACTCTTTGATTCCATTTTATCTTCACCCAACATGTCTGAGGTAAATTTCACTGACACTGAAATGATTCGTAATCTTGGTGATACTTTAAGTTGTGCACGCACTGAAAATGATAGAATAATTCTTTTAAACACAAATCTTGAAAAGGAAATAAAAGAATTAAAACTAGTGCATGTTAATCAGGATGAACTTATTGAGAAAATAGCTTTTCTTGAGAATAGGGTTAAATGTTATATTCAACTGGAAACCATTCTTAAGAAAGAGATTAGTGAGCTGAAGACTAAAGCTAATGCCTATTTCAGCTCTTGTAAGACGGCTAAAGAGATTCTCAATAAACAAGCTGTTGGTAATCATGTCAGTATAGGTTATGATTATAATGAGGCCATTGGATTGCTTGGAATTAATTCCCCTTGTAGAGTCAGAACTGAAGGAAGGGGTGTTCCATATGTGCTTAAGGGTATTGAAACACCCTTCTGTAAGGAGTCCGAAGCAGAACCTCTGAATGAAGACTCTATCATCATTGCAGAGGAGATTCGTGAAGAAGATCTTGCTTTGGAAGTTGAACATTCCAAAAAATGTATATCTGATACTCCAGTCAAAGTTGTTACAACTAAAAAGACTAAATCAGATATCCATAAGTTGGATCAAAACAACTGTAGAAATAACATGCCTGTTGTTAATTCTTCTCATAAAGCATGTGGTGTGATAAACTGCATGTCTTGTGCTTTTAATGTTATGTATGCTTACTTTAATAGAAAGCATGTATCTAAAGATAAGACTGCTCCACGCCAACATGTTAATAATAAGAAGCATGTTAAAGCTAAGACTACTAGTCCTCCTAAGACTAGAGTGGATTCATTTATCCCTAAGCCTACTCAGAAATGTGTTAAGGCTGGCTATAAATGGAAACGCTCTTATGTGAAAGAGGTTGAAGTAGTTTTAGTTAAAAATGTTGTTTTGCCTGACAAAGGCCAGTTCTTTAAGTATGCCGGACCCAATCAAGTTTGGGCTCCGAAGAAGGTCTAATCAATTTGGTATTGCAGGGAGTTAAACAGGTAAACCGTGTTTTATGGATTCTTGACAGTGGATGTTCAAGGCATATGACCGGAGATAGAGCCCTGCTATCAGTTTTGGTTGAGAAAGCTGGCCCAGTGCTTACCTTTGGAGATAACAGCAAGGGTATAACTGAGGATATGGCCTGTTTGAAATCAAGAAATGTTATCAGTCAATAAGAACATCAATATTACATTTGATGACACCTAACTCCCTAATATCCAATCAGAAAATCCATCTGAGAAATTGAAGTTTGATGACATGACATATTCAGATTCAGATGATGAGAATCCACCTGAGCTTGTTGCTGGTGATAAAAATGACAATGATGATAGTGGTGATGGTGATGGTGGTGGAAACATTGGTAACAATGGAGATACCACTAACACTGGAGAAGAATCACCAAGACAATATGCCAACAACTCAGGGGGAGGAAATGAAGGGTCAACTAGTCATTCACAACACCATAATGAAGAACAAGGCGAATCTTCAAGATCAAATCTTTTGAGCTGATTATTGGTGATCCAGGTGTTGAAGTCAGAACTAGAAGTGCTACTCAAAATGAATGTCATTATTCAGGGTTTCTTTCTGAAATGAAACCAAAGAAAATTGAGGAAGCACTGACTGATCCTGATTGGGTGATTGCTATGCAAGATGAACTCAATCAATTTGAACAACAACAAGTTTAGAAGCTGGTACCTAGACCAAAGAACAAGAAAGTAGTTGGTACTTGGTGGGTATTCAGAAATAAATTAGATGAAGATGGCATAATCACAAGAGACAAAGCACATTGACATCAGGTATCATTTTATCCGAGAGCATGTCATGAATGGTACTGTGGAGTTACTCTTTGTACCCACAGAGGAACAAACAAAAGATATTTTCACTAAATCTCTTGATGAATCCATGTTTACCAGATTGGTTGGTAAATTGGTATGTTAAATAGTTTTAGTGATTAACTCTGTTTATTTTTATGTTTGTTCTTAATTAAATTTACAAGTGTTCATTTGTTGTATATATTTTTAAATCACTTGTAAATTTATTTTATCATCTCAATTTTCTCTTATGCATGTTGATTGTAGATTATTGCCATGTCTTGTCTAATTGTTAAGCTTCTTAGTTTGAGTAAGTTAAGATTAATTTTTTCTCTAAAAATATTTTTCTCAAATTTTACAAGTTAAAATTGTAGAGAAATCTATTTTTATTGAAAATCTTTTATTTTAAAATATTCGAATATTCTGTATAGTTATTGCATGTAAATAGTTTCCTGTAAATATTTTTTTTCTTATGTATATATTATTTTAGTTTGTATATATAATATTTTATTTTATTTTTATTTTTATTTATTATCTTTTATTTTCTATTTGTCTTAGTTGTTTTTGTAAATATATTGTATATATTATTTCTGATCTAGCTCTTGCTTAGCTGGAAATTCAGTGCCAAATCCAATTCAGGTATTACTTTCTATCTCTCAATCCACTTCTTTTACTGTTGCTGAACCTAAGTGGTTGTTAGGGCTGACCAAGGGATTGTAGATCCACAATCTCTATCCCAGGTCTCAGAGCCAAACAATGAGTCTACAACTTAATTACTTGACCTCTCAGCCTAAACAGAAATCAAATGTTAAACAAAGAAGTATTTTGATTGAAACAGTGAGTGATCCCACAGCTCTGCCTCCTCTAAAGAAATTCAATATATACTGAGGCATCTGTCAGCCCATCTGTATCCTCTCAATAGGATATGGACTTTGAAATGGCCAATGAACTGTTTCTAGAGACATTCTCTCAACAGGATGAATCTATTGAAATTCGCCATAGGGCCATGGCACTTTGTACTGAGTCAAGCACACTCTCATTACTCACAATGAGAGAAGACAATTTCATTAGATGAAACTCAGGACACAGTGAAAGCAGAGCACCTGCAACTAGTTACAGTGCCTACCATTGTTACGGTAGAAGTGCCTTCATAGGCATCTGAGGGAAAATTTGATTCTTTGCCAAATTTAAATAGAATCATTTTCTCCCCTCCCAGAGTGAACATCTCTGGCTCCCAAAGGGATTTTCCACTCGCAGATTTATCTGGAGAAAGTGGAAGGCAACTTGGTCAGTCTATCACTGAAGCAATTCAGATTTCAAATCCAAGTGATTTGATAGACATGATTGAGGATCGGGATTTGCGAACTCCCATTGCACCACCACTGACCTCTCTTGAAGAGGCTAAGGTGAGTTTCAATGCAGGTACTTATCAAAAAGGAGCAAACAGACAGCTAATGTTGAGTGATGTGAGTCAAACACTGAGTGAAACACATGCACGTGAGATGAGTGAAACACTTACAAGAGAAATTCAAGTGAGTGCACACACAGACACATACACTGCAATGTAGTTAGCTCACATAGCTGATCTACAGGAACATCTATTCAAAACCCAGGCTGATATAGAACTTTTGCAAGCACAAGTGGTTGAACGGTCTTCTTCTTCCATCTCTGTCAACAATCAGTTGGGACAACTCAAGGAAATTTTGAAGACAAAGTTACTTCCCAAGATCAACTCCATCAACTATCTCAACTCCTACTAGCTTCAGAGACTCATAAAGTTAAATCTGTAGAGAATTCCTCAACTAAGGGGGAGAAGTTTATAGAGAAGTTTGGAAAAGCTAGGAAGAGGGAGCTGAAAAAGATATAAAAGGTAAATGAGGAGTTTCAGGGGAGTAAAGGAAAGTTAGCTCTGTTGTGTAAATGTTAAATGTATAGAGCTTAGGTAAATCAAGACAGGTTAAATGTTATCATATGTTCAGTCTAGAGGAACACCTGTCTTGCATTTATATTTACTGATGAAATATTTGAGCTCCGACAGTTGTTTTTGTTGAAGACAGTGAGAGAGATGTAATGTTTTTTGTTCTGCTGTCTTTTTGTAAATGTTCTCACCACTTTGGATTGCCGTGTGTTTTGTTAATATAAGACACTGCCTTGATTTTCTTTTACAAAAACACACGCGCCTTTCCACTAACTCGAAAAACATACACGGCAGTACTATGGTTTTAATACTGGCAGGACTATGATTATATATTAGTAATACTATTGTTTTGCTTAGTAGTACTATCGGTAGTACTATCAGTTTGAACTGGTAGTACTATCGGTAGTACTAAAACAGATAGTACTACTAGTACAAATCTGACAGTACTACTAATATTAATAGCTTTTAATTAACTCTAAATTAATTACCTTACTAATTAATTTACATAATAAATTAATTCTTATAGAATTAATTTAATAAATAAATTAACCAATAAAAGTAAATTAATTAAAAGAGAATTAATTAAAGTCTATATTTTTTTGTCTCACTTTTAAAAGATGTACGCCACTTTCTTTTTATAACAAAAGTCAACCAACTTTTGTTAAGTAAAAAATGTACGCCCTTTCATAAAATGAGTTCATAGTACTACTAAATAAATTGGTAGTACTAACTAAGGATAGTACTACAAGTGTACTTTGATAGTACTACTAGTTTAGAATTAATTCTAATTTAATTTATTGAATTAATTTATTTAACAAATAAATTAATTCTGAGTGAATTAATTTATAGATTAAATTAATTAATTTCTAGTTTAATTAATTTAAGGAATAAATTAATTCTGATGGAATTAATTTATAGTTTAAATTAATTAACTTCTAGTTTAATTAATTTAAGGAATAAATTAATTCTGATGGAATTAATTTATAGATTAAATTAATTAACATATAGAATAAATTAAAAGAGATTTAATACTAAATCAGAGAACCACTGAAATTGATGACAAACTTCCACTGACTGATGTTGACACTCGATGTACTGTCTGGTTCATGAGCGACAAACTTCAATGACGGTTCTTCATCTTTTAACTTTAAGTTGTGGTCCATCTTCTTATCCTTTTGACAAACTCTGTAATCTGTATGCTTCTTGTCACGCTTCTGAAATCTCTGTCACTTTAAATAGATCCACTTTCTTGAATACTTCACTAAGGCTTGATCAAATAAATGAACTTCTTCCAGTGTAGAATTACTCCAAGTCAGTAAATGACTTTAAACTTTATTCTCTTGACTGATAAAACCTTCTGAGATTCCTTTGACATCTAATCTAATATATTTACTTATTACATTCTTGTTTAAGTTGAGTAAAATCCTCGAATTACAAATAGGCTATTGCATATGCCTTTCATTCACCCTACAAACACCTATAAATAAAAGGCCATTCATAACAAAAAATCTACACCGAAACTTTTTTACATAGCTTCAAATTTTTACAACCATATTTACAATCAATACAACTATGGCCTACACCATGTTGGATGCTTTGAACGACATCAGCTATACTTGGATGATAAGAGTACGAGTGTGTAGAATGTGGGAATCTGTCAATCCAAATACTATCCAAATACTGAAGAACTGATCAGTCTTGACATGATTTTGATCGATGAAGACCACTATCACATGGGTCTAAATTGCTCTTCATACGCATAACGTTGCCTAACAGACTGGAAGAAGACATCGTCAACATATCACTGCATGGATTTCAGTTCATATGCCCGGATATGATTGATGCACGTATTAATGACACCAACATACTCTCAGGTTTTTGATGCAGTAATATATTAGAGTAATATATAAGTAATACTATTATATAAGTTATAATTCAAACTATCATGTTGTAATATTATTTTTTCTATGTTGATTTAGATGTTGTGGTCTGCTTGACCTACTTGGGTGGCATTGAAGTTGTCAAAGACGGTTG
The DNA here is from genome assembly GCA_030848705.1 of Heracleum sosnowskyi. Classification (NCBI taxonomy): domain Eukaryota; kingdom Viridiplantae; phylum Streptophyta; class Magnoliopsida; order Apiales; family Apiaceae; genus Heracleum; species Heracleum sosnowskyi. The sequence goes on from CM061241.1 coordinate 95,616,452, forward strand.
AAAAAAAAAAAGAGATCTCAAAATTGTCACAAATTAGTAAGTTATGCATTATATTAATTTTAATATAACTGTTAATTGTTTTTTATTGTTCTTGTAATTTTATATTACTTTTTTGGTTACCCCAATTTATTTGTTTTACTTATTTAATTTGTATAGTCAACTTCATTAGTTTAAAACTCTAATATCATGCACTATTATCTATATAAAAATATTGTACATGAATATTTTTCTAAGCACTCACTGTATGGCAGGATTCTAAAAGTTCTCCTACACCCGAGAATGTGCATGACAAAAAGAAAAGGAAAGTATCAATTGAGGACAATGAAAAGGACAATGGAGTTGGTGATAGATACACTGAAGTTGGTGACGGAGGCAATGGAACATGTATTTAGCATTATGCTATATATATATATATGACAATGGTATCGGTCCAACAAAATACAAAATCAAACTATATAAACAAACAAAATATGTAAATATTTTATTATAGTACCTACCCAAATGCAAATTTTATAGAATATATTTTATTTGATAATTTAAATAATTTTGTAGATATTAATTTCACAATTTTTATTCTAATATTCTTTTTCTTAACAAATATATTCTAATGCCGCTGCGAAGCGCGGCTTAATAACCTAGTTATACTTATAACAACTTGATTACACAGCGAAGACATGCAAATATGCAATGCAGCCATGCGGATGCGGCCCATGCAGGCGATGAAAATAATTATTATATCGAATTCGACCTGCCTGGACTCTTGGTGGGAATATTTTATAGATCAACTGTCTCCGCATAGTTGATTAAACATTTTTTGCCTTTTGTATTTGATCACTACTTTTCACAACAACCCTTCTTGGCCTCCATACATCTTGCTCTTGATTTTTAACAAGTGAAAACAACACAAAGACGAAACAATTTGGAGGAGGTTGTTGGTCTGGTCTTGGCCCGGGCTTATATTCGAAAGAGTAACGCTACACCTCCAAAAAGAATTTCAAAAATTACTCTCATATATATGATGTAAAGTTTTTAAGCTGATATCCATGTGGACGGTTGATATTCATGTGTAGCGTTGACATGTTTCCATTTGTGTATAAGGTATATATATATGTAATATGCCTAATTCTCATATTTCATTTGCAAACTTACAATTAAATATACCACACGACACTATTAAAAACCAAAAACAAAAAATATATATATCTCTCTCTCATTTTGAGAGTCGACTCCCAAAATTAGGGTTCGAGTCGCCACTTCTCCATTATTCAATCATCATCCCCTTCACTGATTAAACCCTCTTCACTCTCCCATCATCTCTTTTATTTATCAGTTTTTTAATAAAATCGAGATCAAATCCTTTTTGGGTGAGTTCTTGTTGAGTACCTTGTTATCAAGATTGTTAGTTGTGCCCATCTTTTTGGGATGTCAGTGTGTTCTGTTTTGATGTTTTTGTGTGGTTTATTATGGGTTTCGGTAGTTTTTCTGAGAAGGATTTATATGATAGTTTGGGTGATCTGTAAGGCTTGTATCAAATCTGGGATGGTGATGAATACCGCAAGAGCTCACCTTTCACAGCAAAAAAATGTTCATATTTTGGGGGCATTTGTTACTCCAAAATCAGTTGATTTAACTGATAGTTTTGAACATTGGGCTACAGATGTTTCTTACATGAAGGTCAATTGCGATGCTACTAGTTTCACAGCTGATGTAGGTTGGATTACTCGAGATGTCATTGTAATACTTTTTTGATTAAAGAATTTGATATTCTATGTGTTAAGCGATCTGAAAACAAAACGGCTATTTGTTTTAGCTTGTTTTTTGTTTCACAATCAGGTTGTCGTTGACAGTTCAAGGATTTGTCCCGACTGAATTCAAATTCAATAATTTGCTAAGTTAATAAAATCTGTTTGTTCGTCAAAAAAATATACCACGCACTAGTATTCGAGAAAACTTTTGAATTATCTGACATTTTTCTGTCCGAAATATTGAAATATGTTAGTTTTAAGATCAGGCTCGAGATTCCATATTAAGGAACAGAGAAAGCTAAGTGGACTTTGGCCTTTCGGTGTTTAGTGTATACCGCAAATCACGGTTAAATTGTTTTGAATGCTCCCGTCCAAATCAAGTTACGATTACACATGGAACCCATTTGATTGTACCGAGTAATCTCTCAATTACAATAGAACAATGGTAAGTATTTTAAAATGATTCTCAAATTTGTTGTCAAATGTCAAGTGTCATATTTTAATTCAAAAAACTCATATATATATATATATATATATATATATATGTAAATTGTCTTTATACTCAAAATAAATAATTAACAGTTTTATGACAACTAAGCATTTGAGAATCCTAGCATTTCTCATTACAATAAGAGTAAAGAGATCAAATTTCTTTCTAATATTAAGTATAAACATAAGAGGATAAGTTTGTATAGTAAAACTTGTTACATTTTTTAATGAAATCGCAAGTAATATGATAATAGATGATGCGGAGTTTTACTGAGATGTTCGATAAGAATAACCAATATAAATTCACTTTTAACTAATAGAAGTAGTCCGTTGAAGATGATTTTCTTTTACACATTCTCTAAAATTTCAAGGTTTTGACAATGCTCTTAGATAAGCTTCCTAGATGGAGTATTTTTGGCAACGCATATCAAAATCGACTTGCACGGTATCTCGGAATCTTTTTTGTGAACTAAACCCTGTTACTGACAAGGCTATAAATCAATTAAAAACGCGGACAGAAGTGCTTTCTCATCAAAATACATTACAACATCTTCATCAATTGGTTACAATAACTGATGACCTTTTCTTAGCAGAGGAGATAGCAAACGCTAATTCTTTTGGCAACTTAGTTAAGTATAACCTTGTTTGTATTTGCGAAAAAGGTCTTCAGTTTTAGCATTCCTGAAAGCAAAACACCCCATCAAATATACGATTATCAAAGCGACAAGAGTGATTATCAAGATTATGTTCACCCTTCTCCATTCAGTCTTGAGATTATCTAGTAATCCAGCTTTGCACGAATCGCAAGCGTAGCATAACTGTGTTTGCTCATTGCTCCATTGCAGGCAATCCATATCTGCCGCGTTGTTTATAGGACTGATCCAATATGTTGGATTTACAAATGTGTATCCACATTGTGTTGGTGGTTTACAACATCCTGACTGTTAAAGATAAACAAGAAGAATAAAGTGAAAAATAAAATATATAAAAGAACTATGTAAAACATTTCAAAGTTAAGGATTTCATTGCTTGGATTTTTCGAGTGAGGGAGAGTGGTGCTACCATTGAGTAATGATTAAATATTTTGAGAGAGATGGTCTTTCAATATGGTAGCTATAAATTTGGGAGAGATGGTGATTGTCATTTAATATGGTAGCTATATGCAATGAAGTTGGTACAGGGAAATCAAAAACGTCGTACCTGCAATGGTGTGATACGTGCATTAAAGAAATCTTGAGCCATGCGATAACTCTGATTCAACTCAGCGCACATACTTGTAGAGCTAAGGCAACTCCTTATCCTATCCCACTTATAAGAGCCTCTAACTCTACGACGAAGAAAGCCAGAGAAATCATCAAGATGATATTCTTTATAAGACCGGCTTGGTTCAGTATGGCCAGAACCTCTAGCTGTGACCATATGGATAAAAACCACTAAACATGCTAGTAAAATTACAAGTATGATCATGCCTATGAAGTAGGATATTACAAGTGGTTGGATTCTCCAAAAGCCTCCTATGACACCAGCAAGAGCTACCATCAGGATCAAGATTCCTAGTATAATAACTGGCCATTGTAAGATCTTGACGCAAGAATTATCAGCCTCCATCGCTAGCCATATACCGGATCCAATCACCGGAATCGAGAGCAGCATTGCCACAAAATTTATGGTTCCTATGACATTGTTACTTAGTGCCATTTTAGGAAGAATAATAACAAGGACGATAAAAATGCAGATCACAGAGGCTATTGTGAATCAGGAAAATGCCAGGTAAAATGGGAATGATGTTCTTAGAACTACTCTTGGTATCCAACGCACACTCTGTTGTTCCTTACCTTAGATCTATGAAAGGTAAAAAAGCAAATATAAATGATTATTAAAGTACAAGTTTTGAGCTTTTGGTCCATGTTTCACATTACTTTATCCAAGGGAAAAAGAGGTGAGAGGAAGATAGAAAGTGAATTCGGTGCAAATCGGAGAGCTAGAAATAAAAACCTTTCAATAAAATCAATATTTAAAGTATTCGCAGCACTTCATGAGGAGGATATTCAAATGAAATAAAAATCAGAAAACTTCTAATTTTTTATTTTTTTTGACTAAAAAATAAATACTTTCATTAAGAACTCAAATCAACTGCAAGACAATGTTTCACCTCGGTAGGCACAGACCACCTATCGAAACTACGATCAGAATAAATATGAGAAGTCCTAGCAAGCTCATGGGCAGTCATATTGGCAGACCGTTTAATAAAATACAACTCTACGTTGTTTGACTGAGAAATGTGTCTACGACATTCCATAATAATCCCTCCAAACTGAGATCTCATGTGAGTTTTACTACGAATTGCCTGCACAGCAACCAGGCAATCTGATTCTATTACCACCTTCAAATCTCCCCATCGCATAATCCAACTGAGAGCCTCCTTAATTGCCATCGCCTCTGCAAGCTCCGGACTGACACTACCTTGAAAGAGCTTCGTTTTTGCTTCCAATAAAACACCTGTATAGTCCCTGGCAATTAACCCAACACCATAAGCATTCTGGTCGTCGAATGTAGCCGCATCAACTGTAATCTTAACTGTATTCAGATGAGGTTTCTCCCAAGAAACAGCACCATCCCCATCTGCCATTGGCTGGAGAAGGGCTTTTGTAGACCTCCCTTGGGCAGCTGTCCATTGTGTAAGATTTTCCTTTGCTGCAGCTGCTACACCGTTAACCATCCAAACTTTGTTGTTCCACACCTTGTCATTACGAGCTCGCCATATTGCCCAACAAATCGAAACTATTAGAGCTCTTTCCTCCTTACTACGCCTACGAAACTCACCTTCTAGCCATTTTGAGAAATCTTGATTCTGATCAATCTGAACATGAATATTAGAAACATTCCAACATTGTCTATCAAATTGACAACCGACCAGAGCATGAAAACAGGATTCAATGTCATTTGCACAGACTGGGCAAACAGTCGAAACTGGGACATGCCTCTGTTGTAAGAGAGACAAAGTAGGGAGACAATGAGCTAGTGCACGCCATACCAAATTTAAAGTCTTCGGGGGAGCTTTAATACTCCAGAGAAGCTTCCAAATACTATCTGAGAAGTGATCACCCCAGGCTCCTTTCTGAATTTGCAGCATCTTGTAAGCGCTCCTAACTGAGTAAACACCCGTGTTTTCAAACCTCCAATATAACCGATCTATATCATTATCTTCATTAAGATGAATGCTCAGAATGCACTGTTGATCTCAGTCATTAAACACGTCTCGGATCACATCAACATCTCATTCCTTTCCATTTATGCACATAAGAGCAGAGACATTATTGTTTACAATAGCCGGAGACACATAAGTTACACAAGGATTCTCCTCACACTGAAGCCAAGGGTGGCCTATAATTTTGATCTCGTTTCCTAATCCTATTCGCCAGCGAACTCCTTTTAAAGTTAACTCCTTTGCCGCCAACATACTTCTCCATATAAAACTCGGGCTGCTCCCTAAAGAAGAATAAAAAAAGTCAGAATCAGCAAAGTACCTTGCCTTGTACAACCTTGACACCAAACTATGAGGATTCGTCAGGAGTCTCCAATATTGCTTTCCGAGCATGGCCAGATTGAAGTCCCTAAAATAGTCAGGCGATCCCAACATATCCATGAAATTTTCAAGTCTTGACTTGTGCTCCACCAAAATTTTGACAGACTTCTTTCAATATCTTTCGATATTTCCAGAGGCAACAAAAAGACATTCATTCCATACGTCGGTAAAGCTTGAACCACAGATTTTATAAGGATTTCTTTCCCTGATTTCGCCACACACTTGCCATCCCAAGAATGAATCTTCGACTTGACTTTCTCCTTTAAGTAACCAAGAAGCACATATTTCTTTCTACCTAATAAATTAGGCAACCCCAAATACTTACTATGAGCATCAGCTTCTCCCATTTGCAACCTTCGACAAATCTCTTCTCTGTTATACTGGATCACATTTGAACTAAAAAATACTGAAGACTTTTGGCTATTTATTTTCTAACCTGAAGCCTTCTCATACATCGCCAATAAATCCAGAACTTTTTGAGCTTCATTTGTATCCGCCTTGTAATAAACATAACTATCATCTGCAAACAACATATGGGATATTACAGGGGCTCTCCGACAAATTTTCACACCATGAATCCATTTATTGCTCTCATATTTACGTATCAATGCAGATAGATCTTCGGCACAAATAATGAATAAATAGGGAGATAAAGGATCCCCTTATCGGATTCCTCTACTAGGAACAATTGGGCCATATCAACTTCCCCATGCACAATATTATATGACACAGAAGTCACACATTTGAGGACTAATTGCACCCAAACCTCACTAAATCCCATCTTCTTCAAAATTGCCTCTAGAAAAGCCCATTCAATACGGTTATATGCTTTACTCATATCAAGCTTCAAAGCCATATACCCTTCCTTCCCGTATTTCTTTCGTTTCAAATAATGCATGACCTCGAAAGAGATCATGATATTATCCGATATAAGACGACCTGGGATAAAAGCACTTTGTGTGTCCGAAACAACTGTATCTAACACCTCCTTCAGCCTGTTTGCAATAACTTTAGTAATAATTTTCATCAACACATTACAAAGGGCTATTGGACGCAACTCAGTAACTGTGTTTGGGTTTTTTTTCTTTGGAATCAGAACTATGTTCGTATCATTTAGGCCCTGAACTATGTTCGAATCAGAACTATGTTCGTATCTAATTAATTATATCAGAAGGAAAACTTTTTTATTTACCATTTTCCAACAAATATATACACATTCTACAAACTAAAAAGGACCATGGGCTGCTAAATTACAAACTATGGGTGGGCTGTACACCCATGGGCCTCCTTACAGAAGGCAAGTATATACAATTCGTACTCAGGTTTTCTTTTAGTCTCATCGATCCCTTTTGCATTACCCCTGTAATCATCGATTATTAGTTTTGTTAGACAGAACACTGAACACAAAATTTACAGTCAATGGATGTCAATATACCTGATTTAGTAACTGCAATTGTATTAAACTAACAACCTGCAGGGTTCATTTTGCCGCCGAATACAGGTTTAGCATTAACACATTCTGATTTGAGATTTTTGTTCACCGGACTATTTCCTACGTAGGTAAGATCAATGTCTGTAAAATCGATTGCTTCACACGGAACAGCATCACTGCAATGTAAACTTATTGCCTTGTTTGTATTTGTGGAGCCCTTAAAATTTTTATAATGAACTCCTGTAATCTTCACTTTCGAAGCCTGTCATAAACGGACAGACAAACAGAATCCAGAAATTAATGTCACAATACAAAATACTATTAATGACAATAGCTGACAATGTGGATGGATCAATGTGTTCTTACCCCTGGTTTTTTCGCAAAATAGTTTTGATCAATTATGATGGGATTAGACACATTGTCTAGAGTTATGTCCGTAAATGAAATGTTGCTTGCTTGCAGCACTGGCGAATCATGGAATGTTTTGATCCGTGCACCATTTGCTGTTTTCCTAAATGTGCAATTACTTATAGCAACATTTCTAACATCTTTGTCATCTGGATATCTACCAAGACTACCAATACTGCACGAGATTTCCACAGAAATTAATACCTTAAAAGTTGTAATTTTAGTATCTACATTTGTTGATACAGAAGCTAGCTGTATGATCAATTACCTGATGCCATGTCCAGGACCGCAGGTGATATTAGTGATGGTGATATCATTACTGTCGTCGCCAACAGAAATGCAGTCGTCACCTACTGCAATGACGGTGTTAGTTATACGTACACCCTTAACTCTACCCATATGGATACCGTCTGTGTTTGAGCTATCTTCGGAGCAAGATAAGTTCAACATGTTAGCCTTGAAACCATCAGACTCGTCAATTTTCAGATTGAATCCTTTGCTATTAACTATATTAATATTTTCGATACTGGAGCTCTTACATTGACTGAACACAAGAGACTGCATCCACGACCAAAAAAGCACAGATTTAGAACCCATAGTTTTCTAATAAAAAAAATGTATGACCGAATGCAATTTGTAAGTAGCGAGTGATTACATCTGGAAAAGCATCGTCACCAGGTTTTTTAGTCTTCCAAACGGCTTCACCTTGTCCGTGAAGAATACCTCCACCCATCATTTGAACACAAGCTTGATAGATAGTGATCCACATGCCAGAAGGAAATGATTTAAGATCTGGCTTTGCCTTCAAAGTTCCCTGAACTTCAATAATTATAGGCGCAGGATTAGAGCACGGCCCTGTAAACTTAAGCTCTCCCACTAACCATTCCCCTCGTGGTACTAAAAGTTTTGCTGGTGCATTTGAATGACAGGCATCAGTCCATGCCTTATTTACTTGCTGACAAAAAAAATGCATATACATATCGTTGTATCAGCACGTCAAGCATTGCATATAAATATGAAATGAAAGATATATAAACATTAGACAGTGGTACATCTATACTCTATACTAAAAGCAGAAACCCCTTCTTGATGGTATACCATGTATACCGCGGTATACATATAATTATTAATTTAATATAGTTGATTTAATTTCAAATTAACTATTATTAAATTAAAAATTAATCTCTTTACTAAAACTAGAAATCCCTTATTAATTGTGTGGTATGTCATGTAGATATACATATACATATAATTATTAGCTTAATTAGTTTTAAAAGCAGAAACCCCTTCTTGATGGTATACCATATATACCGCGGTATACATATAATTATTAATTTAATTAGTTTAATATAATTGATTTAATTTCAAATTAACTATTATTAAATTAAAAATTAATCTCTTTACTAAAACTAGAAATCCCTTATTAATTGTGTGGTATGTCATGTAGATATACATATACATATAATTATTAGCTTAATTAGTTTTAAAAATAATCTATACCTTTTAAAAGCATAACTCCCTCTTAAAGGTATGACATGTCATGTATACACATATAATTATTAGTTTAATACATAATTAGTTTAATTCGAAATTAATATAATTATTACTATTAAATTAAATTAATTGCCAACAATAGTCAGGTTACATACTAGAAATCTACGAGTAACGTGTTTGAATTGATACGGGATGGTAAATCCTGAAGTATCATAGTACTAAAAGTAAACTCCATCAAAAATACTACATTGTTTCCATACAATTCATTTTTGCTCCTAAAATTTTTTAATACGCATAATGGTAAGTTGGTAACTGATAAACATAAGAAATCTATATTTTCTATATTAGAAGAAGAAACCATCTTTTAATGGTATGGTATGCCATGTATACCGCAATGTACATATAATTATTAGTTTAATTAGCTTAATATAGTTGATTTAATTTCATATTAATTATTATTTAATTAAAAATTAATCTCTGAATTTAAAGCAGACACCCCCTCTTAATAGTATGGTATGTCATATATACCGCGATATACACATAAGTATTAACTCAATAAGTTTTAAAAATATTGTTAGCTTAATTTCAAATTTATTTAATTATTATCATTAAAATATAAACTAATCTATACTTTTTTAAAACATAACCCCCTCTTAACACCTCTTAAAGGTATGATATGTTATGTATACCGCGGTATACACATATAATTATTAGTTTAATTAGTGTAATGCGTAATTAGTTCAATTCAAAATAAATATAATTATCACTATAAGATTAAATTAATTGCCAACAATAGCCAAGTTGTATACTAGAAATCTACTAACAATTTGGTGTTTGAACTGATATCGGGAGGATTGTTTGAACTGATATCAGGGAGGGTAAATATCATAGTTAAACACTTAAAATATTATGTACTAAAAGTAAACTCATCACAAATATTACATTGTTCTCATAAAATGTTTTTTTGCTACTAAAAAGTTTTAATACGTATAATGGTAAGTTGGTAACTCATAAACTTAAGAAATATTTTACGTGAGTAAATAAAAACATCATCCATTAACATTACATTTACACTAGACACAAGAGCTCTTGCCTGAGCACCCACCAGCACACAAGAAGCATTTCTTTATTAGTAAAATAATAATTATTTTAATAAGAATAATTTATTTATATTTTCAAATTTGTAAAAAATTGCATAATAAAAATTTATAATGCAATTAATAAAAAATTGATTAATACAATTAATATAAAATTGCATAATAATGCAATTAATATATACTCTATATTTATAACTATTACCTTTTATACTATAAGTTATACAAAAACTCTGTATTAATATACCCCCTCCGTCCCATAATAAACGTCATAATTTTTTTCAAGTTTGTTTCACGCATTTCCACGCACATAAAAAATATATTTGTAGAAATTATTTTCTTATTTGTTTTGTTTTGTATTAAAATAGGATGTTTAAACTTTTATACAAAACAAAAAATTCGAAAAAATAATATGTACAACTATATTTTTTATATGCGTGGAAATGCGTGAAACGAACTCTGAAAAAATTAGGACATTTATTATGGGACGGAGGGAGTAATTACTATCTCTATTACTATTACGGATGTGTATTTCATCTGCTCGATCTCAATATGTTCACCACCCCAATCGAGTCGGAAATTTGGGAAATTGTTCGGGTTTGAGCGGGAATGGCCAGATATATAGATATAATTTGGAAAATTCTTTTCATTGAAACGCAATAGTACTAAAACTCAGGTTGGATTTGTTGTTGCTATTACATAATTATACAAGTTATTTATTTATTAAATTTAACTTCTTTGATTTCACCGGGATTATCATAACTATTTAATTCAATAGTCTTTATTTATTATAGACTTTCATTTAAATTTCACATTAAATTCTACAAATCAACATATTTAAATTAATATTTATTAATTATTTTTAAACTCAATATTCAAATTTTATTTTAATAATTTAATTTTTATTCTTGATCCGTGCTTCGCACGGGTTATAGGCTAGTATATATAGATTCAAAAACAGACAGATTATAGCATACATGCACACCCGCGCCATGAAGCGTTTAAATGTTTATACAACAAATTCATTTACATATACAGATACTTACTGCAGTCATGTCTCCTCCTGGGGCTCCGCCACTCTTTGATATATCAAAAACAGCAGGCGCACCACCAGCAAGCGCACGCCTAGCACCAGATTCTAAAAGAACACGACGATCAAAAAATTTAAGAAAATGACCATTTGCCACAACTGAGATTGCCAAAACAATAATTAACAAAACTTTCATCTCAAATATTTTCATTGCAGACATCGTATTCAAACCGTCTTAAATTAATGAAAACTAAAATGCTCAACTGCGAAAGATCCTCATAATTTTCAATCCTGTAAATGCTAACAAGGTAAGTGCATATTTAATATCTATCTATAGTTAAGCTCTAAAAATACATACATACAATATTAACCTCTTATTTTGTTCTGGTGTTTATACTCCCAAATCATGACTTCAGCTGGAAAACAATTTTGAACTTTAACTTATGTTGAGATTTTTATGCGAATATTTTCAAAATAATTGTTTTGACATATTGTCTCATTAGTTTCCAAATCAAAACTGATGCAATAATTTTGTTTTGTTCAAAAAAATTGCATAAAACCAGTCCCCATTTTTATTTTCTTGTAACAGATGAGTTATGGAGGGGGAAAGAGTGGTGGGAAGCTTGAGTGAAGGGAAGCTTATGTTGTGGTCCTTGTCTTCCTCCTTTGTGGCATAGAGCAAATACATACCATTTCTCAAAATCTCTCTCTACCAGACACATGTTTGTCACCCTTTATTTTCTTTGTTTCTAGCATAAAGTTTGTAACCGAGAGATGTGCATTCTTGACCCCTTGTCCATATAGCCAAACCCTGTGTCACCTCAGGTTTTTGAAACAACATGTTCATATCCCACACTTTTATATCAGCCTTCTGTAAGTTTGGTTTCTTTTATTGGTCGGGTTGGATTAGTTTTTGAGCGGTTTTCGTTCAAAGATGTATATCTGTTGGTATATTTTTTTTGTGCAAAAAATTTATTGTAAAAAGCTATTTCTCTTGGTTGTTTTATTGTATGGATATCGTAGCAAACATCTATTGAATATTGCAAAAAATTTATCGTAAAAAACTATTCTCCTCGGCTGTTTCGTATGGACATTGTGACAAACGTTTATAGATATAATCACGAAACGTCTTTAAAAAAAATCTTAATTCGTGATTCATACTAGAAAAATCCGTTGAACTCATTTTATTTGCAGATTTAATTTTCGTAAAATAATTTTTTTTATTTTTGGGTTTTTTGGATTTTTTTGTTGAATACGTGTATATTTTTTTAAAATATTATTATTAAATGTCATCGTGAGATCTCTGAAATTGTTACCTTATGTACAATTGCACTGCACCCTAATCTAGTCGCTAAACGAATCAGCTAAATCTAATTTTTTACAATCAATTTTTGACAGAAGGAGGTGAACCAGAAAATTTTCAAATTTAAGACGTCATAATTTTTATTTTTATTTTGATAGTTAAAGACGTCGTAATATTGATAAATAATTTAGAGATCTCGAAAATTAAGCAGAGTTGACCGTTCATGAAATGACTAATTAAATAGCCAAATAGATAAAGAAAAACAGGATAATGAATTACCTGGTTTTCTTGTCAAAAAAAAAAAGAATTACCGGGCTAAACAAACAAAATGACCACTTTGACCCTAGAAGATTGTAGCCCCTCTACCAATTTTGCTTCTCTTCCTCGCCAATCATTTACAAAAATGGCGGCATTAGAAGCAACTTTCACTCTTTTCTCCTCCTACCCTTCATTTACATCGTCAAAATATGCATACCCTTTACGCCAAAAAGCTTCATCTTCCAAAAATTTCCAACTTTCCACTTTTACCCCTGCCCTTCCTCTCAAAATCCCAAATTTATGCTCTGTCAAACATTCAAGAAAATCAAGATTTGAAGTGTTTACAGCAGTTCAGGAAGAGATTGAAGTAGAAGAAAAAGTAGAGGATGTTCAATTGCATCAGAAAAGAAAGCTTTTTGTTTACAATTTGCCTTGGTCTTTGAATGCTACTGATATCAAGAACCTGTTTGGTGAATGTGGCACTGTTACAGATATTGAGGTACTGTTATATATGTATACCAGTTAATAACTTGTGCTTCGGAGATTAAAATTAATATTAACATTGAAATATTAATTTAATAAGGATGATTTAAATATGAATTTGTAGAGAATTAAACCTAAAATTAAGATAAAAGTATATTATGTAGTTAATGAGAATCGAATCGGGGTGAAAACAAAAAGGTTAAATAAATAAATCTTGTTTAATTTTGTAATTGTAAGTAATCGAACCAAATTTGGTACTTAATACTATTTTGTTTCCACCCAAACATGATTTTTCTTATTAATAAATAAAGAGTGTAGATTTAAGTTTATTTAAAGTGATTAGCCTACTAATGGAATCCTGTTTGTATTTTTGGTGAGTCCAGTGTGTATTTTCTGCGAGTCTTGTATTTATGTATACAATATAACCCCTCCAAAGTGATATCGTTGGGACTGAAAAAATTATCACTTTAGACATGTTATCATTTTAGAAGGGTAAAATTATAACTACCAATTACCGAAATGGGAGTGAGACTTTTTATCACTACAGAGAGGTTATCAGAGTATTAATTTAGAGGGGTTCTACTATATTATAAACAATGTTGCGGCAGAAGAACTGAACTTGAGAACCTCCCTAAATCGAGTTCTGATAACATACCATGTTAAGTAACCGGCTGTAAATCGAGTTCTGATACCGTACCATGTTAATTGTTAAGTAACCGGCTCCTCTAATTTTAGAAAAATGCCCCAACATGATCCTATACACTTTAGCATGTTAAACCTTTCATGTTTGTAGAGTGTGCAGTAGAACTTGACCTCATATATATATTTTTGTGTATGTGTGCATAGATTATAAAGAAGAATGGGAAGAGTAGAGGGTTTGCATTTGTCACAATGTCTTCGGCAGAAGAGGCTCAGGCAGTTGTTGAAACGTTTGACTCTCAGGTAACTTTTTAGGGTTATCAATATTTGGACCCTAAAAATTTCCTCAAAAAAACACAGTAGCCCTTAAAATAAAAAAACGTAATTCCACACCCTTAATGTTTGGCATTTGTACATCCCGACCCTTTTTCATATTTTTTCATTTTTTTCTTCCAATTTTACCCTCATAATTTCAATTTTGACCCTCAAAGTTTGCATAAAAGTACTCATCAGCCCTCAAAATATGGCGCACTTGTACATCTTGACCCTTATATTGAGTTGTTTTCATAATCCTCCCAACATTCGATTTGCTGATCTTTTGAATGAATATGCTGATCTTTTGGATGAATATTAGCTAGTAAATATAGAAAAGTAGTTATGGATGGGATATGGATCAATAATTAGAAAAGAATATCTAGGAGCACCACTAGCAACAATCAGAAGTTAATGAAGATGTTTTCAAAGCTCATTCTGCACTTGCAACTAATGTAACCACTTGAAAATCGTACACTAGATAATGGAGGGATCCTAGACACTGATGTCTCATTACAGGTGCAAGTAGAGAAAAAACAATATTGAATTAAGATCTTAATCACATAAAACAAAGTTGGGGTAAAATAGGAAGAAAAATTCTGAAAGATAATTTCAAGGGTTCGGATGTACAATTGCCAAACTTCAAGGGCATGGAAGTACGTTTTTTTACTTTAAGGGCTGATGTGTATTTTCTTGAAAACTTTGAGGGTTGAAATGTTAATAACCCAATTTTTTACTTGCATCAATTATATTTTTGTATTTAAACAATCAGAACTATTGTTAATCAACTTAAAGCAAGCATGGGGTTTGGACTTTGTATAATCTGTGATAGCAATTAGTATATGCGGTACAATCACGTTAATCCAAGAATAGAGACGTTTCTTTCTTTTCTCTTTTTGGCATGTTTTGTTACATATAACTACATTGCAGAACTTATTTTATGCATGTGAAATGTGAATATGGACTAGTATTTGTAATCTCTTTGGCTTTGTATGTGGCTAATAATATAATATATATATTTGCTATAAGTGGGAAGTCCTTGAAATTATTTGATGAAGAAGACAGTTTGCATCATTTTGAGTCTGTCAAGATTTAGTTTGTTAACTGATACAAGGGATGCTGATAGAAATATTAAATTAAACAGAAATATGGAGAATAAAGATAATTGCATCACACTCTCACATTAAATTTAAAACATTAAGTGAAATATTCAGAAGTTAGTTCTTTGTTCATGGGAAAATTAGTTTTTTGTTCATAGGAAAATGTTATGAGAGCTCAGTGTTCATAAGGATTCAAAGCGCACTAGATTGTTAGGCTTCTACTTGACTGGAAGGAGTAAGGACGGAGCTGGAAGAATTTAATACGATTGGTAGAATGAAGAGTTGGTATCGTTTAACATGATATTATGCTTCAAGTTTCTTTGTAAATGTCCAGAAAATGAGTATTTTTAAGCTTAATTACCATATTTTAATTAAGCTTGCCTCATCATCATTTTTGCTCCATTAAAGTTTATACGGTTAGGCATAATTACAATTCGACATTATCATTGTCTCTCATAGAGCTTTTCAATGGGAAATATTGGTTTTAGTTTCGAGGTTAAAATATAAGCAAATATTAAAGAGTAGTTTTACTGGATAGTATGATCCCGAATAGTCATATTTACTTCCTATTTCTTTTTTGGATATTATATAAACATTTTGGTAAGAAATTAACTTTTGTCACATTTGCTCACATCTCATTTATAAGTATGCAACTTATGAAATTCTCTATCACTGGAGGTAATACTAAGTTCTCAGAAACAATCAGCCTATTTTTTTGGCATCTTAATTCAAGATCTTTGTGTCACAGGAATTGTCAGGTAGGGTTATCACTGTGGAGTTTGCAAAGAGATTAAAAAAACCTTCGCCTCCTCCGCCTGAAAGTGCCCCTTCTGGGAAAACCCGCTATAAACTTTATGTGTCAAATCTTGCATGGAAAGTGAGAGCTAACGATCTTAGAGAATTTTTTGCTGCCAATTTTAAACCAGTTTCGACCAGAGTTATTTTCAATAAAAATCCTTCAGGAAATTCTGCTGGCTATGGATTTGTCTCATTTGCTACAAGGGAGGAAGCAGAGACTGCAATTTCCGATTTAAATGGAAAGGTAAGTTGGTTTGCTTCTCGTGTTGCACATGACTTTATTTCCTATTGTCTTATCTGTTACATGGGTATTTAAATATCAATCGTGTGATCCTTTTCTTGGTTAATCAATTTTGCAAGGGGAGCTGTAGTTGCTATTTATCTAACTATGTAAACTAAATTCTCAAATTATTTGTCATAATATTCATTCTACAAGCCTAAGCAGTCACCTTATGAACCTGAGCTTCTGCCAGTTCAGCTTATATTGGAGATTGGACTCCTCTAATGTTAGATCATATATATATACATATATATTTTAATATTAAAACTGTACTGTATAATAGTGCGTGGATATGTATCACATATCATGCCTCTGGCTATATATGTTTTGCTACATACAAATACAATATTTACACATGGTTCACTTGTTTAATATTTAGCTAGTACTTGTGAGCTTGAATGTAATAGATGTTTTCACTTTTAATGCAGGAATTGTTAGGCAGACCAATTACTTTGAAATTAAGTGAAAAGCCCGTAGATGAATCCACAAGTAAAGAAGAAAATATTCTTGAGGAACAGCCTGAAGAGTCATAGTTCCTAGGTCAAACGTTAAATTTATGGCTTCTTGATTGACTAATCGATGTATAAGGAGGATATAGTGCATATACTTGCAGAAAAAGCTGATGGAGAACATTATGGTTTCAACGATTTTGCATTTACTCCAGTGTCCACATGGACTCTTTGTGAGTGCCCAAATTAACTGTTTATGTATTTACTTGATATGTCAGAAACTGTCCATGTTATACTTAACTTCTACTCATTTTTTTTATTGTATAGATTATAGATATATATAATATAAAACATGTAGTAATACATTTCCCTGTTAGCCAGTTTTCCAGCAGTGCTTACCAGAAGGTAACCTACTCGTTTAGATTAAAAATTGATAACCAGCTGTTTCTTATGATCTTGCGACCTACCCATTTCATATATCACCATTCTGCAACTTGTTTTGCTTCCAGCAGTGCTTACCAGAAGGTAAGCTACTCGTTTAGATTAAAAATTGATAACCTGCTGTTTCTTATGATCTTGCAACCTGCCCATTCATATATCACCATTCCGCAACGTGTTTTGTTTATCTTGTTGCAATCTCCACAAATTGGCGATGCAACATCATTTGCATAAAAGGCTTTACCTTCACAAGTTGTCTATTAGAGTATGATGGATTTTTTTGAGTCACTTACAGTTAAGATACCTGATTTAGTAACCACAATATCGATTTCTTCCCCATGTTATAAACTTTTAACAACCTGCAGGGTTCATTCTACCGCCAAATATAGGTTTAGCATTGACACATTCTGATTTGAGATTTTTGCCCACCGTAGTATTTTGAACATAGATAAGATCAATGTCTGTAAAATCGATTGTTTCACACGAAACAGCATCACTGCAGTGTAAAATTATTGCCTTGTTTGACATTGACGAGCCCTTAATTTTTTTTATAATGAACACCTGTAATCTTCACTTTCAGCAGAATCCACAAATAATTTTGATCAATTATGATGGGGTTAAATACATTCCCTAGAGTAATGTCCGTAAATGAAATGTTGCTTGCTTGCAGCACGGGCGACTCATGGAATGTTTTGATCCGTGCACCATTTGATGTGTTCCTAAATGTGCAATTACTAACATCTTTCACATCTGGGCTTTTAAACATATATTTTTTGGCCTATTACTATAGTACACTTTAAACTATTACAAGGCTTACTCTCCAATATTACAGCAGTTCAGGAAGAGACTGAAGTAGAAGAAAAAGTAAAGGATGTTCAATTGTATCAGAAAAAGAAGCTTTTTGTTTACAAATGAATGTGGCACTGTCATAGATACTGAGGCACTGTTATAACTTAGGGATTTGGTCCCCAGCCACCGATGGATGTCGACCACCTGTCATTATGTTTCACAGTGACTACCGTTATGTTTCATTGCGAGAGGTGATTGCTGCCGTTATGTTTCATTGCGGGAGATGGTTGGTATTCCACGGTGACGGTGGAAGAGCACCCTATAACTTATAATACCTTTATATTTGAGTTTATATAAATACTGATTAGCCTACTAATGAATCCTGTTTGTATTTTAGTGAGTACTCACCTCAATGTACTGTGAACAGAGTTACTGATACATGGTAAGAATGAAAGTTGTTTTGACACGTTTTACTCATTCAAGAGAGTTGTCTTTAATTCTTCTTGATTCATACAAGTACAAGTGATTTAGGTACCTGTGGAACATTATAAGCTTTACGTTCCAGGACGACTATTATGGCCGTGCAAGTATGCTACATGATAATTGGCATTATTCCTGAAAAAGTCTATAATTTGCGATCCTTTGCTAATGG
Source organism: Heracleum sosnowskyi (assembly GCA_030848705.1). NCBI lineage: Eukaryota > Viridiplantae > Streptophyta > Magnoliopsida > Apiales > Apiaceae > Heracleum > Heracleum sosnowskyi. The sequence goes on from CM061241.1 coordinate 95,635,231, forward strand.
CTTCAGTTGTCCATTACAATAATCCAGCTGATACGACTCCTACGTCTTCTATATTTTGCCTGGCGATCCTTTATTTATTTTTAACTTTTAGACCTGTGCTTCTCCTACGTCTTGTATATTTTTATTCCTTATTGAACCATTAATCCTATTGAGCGTAATCTTTTGGCACATCGCCTTGTTGGTACTATCTAATCTGCCAGGTCTGAATCTCAATATATATATTGAATTAAGTCTAAACTCTTCTACCATCTATCAGAGAGTATGAAAATTGTTAAATCCAGAGCAGATAGTATCAACTAACATAGTAACATGGAGGATGATTCTCAAGCAACTAAAATCTCCTCTGATAATCTCCATATCCAGTAGAGGGAAATACTTGTTCAGATCCTTAGTATTTATCTGGGGAAGGAAGCCTTTGTGTTTTAGATTTTTTCAAATGGTTGATCTGTATTATGTTCTTAATATTACAACTGTATTGCTCTGGATAATGTTTTTACTCTGGAAATTAATATTAAGGATAATCTGGTCTATGTTATATGTGGAAGTTGCTCTGATTAACTTTAACAGTTTGCTCTTTCTACTGCTAACCTTAATTATAAATCTGATCTTCCTTCTCTTCAGATCATACGACATCTAATTTGTTAGTAATTAAATTCAGGTAAACTATTTACTCTTTCTCGTTTTTATTTTTCATATCAAAAGTTTTGGCTGAAATATGATACCATTTTCCACCAAGTTCCTACAAGCATGCAACTATATAGTTAGCATGTTTACTAGAGAACTGGAGTAATTTTTAAAAAGTTAGTGTTTTTTTAGTAATGGGGTCTTTGGATAGCACGGAAACATTGGTTCCTTACATGAAAACCACAGATTGCTCACAGGGTTTTTGCAGTTCATTCTGCCCCCAGTGGTGCTATGTTATTTTTCCTCCTCCGCCACTCTTTGAATTCTCCGATGACAATTCAAGCCCGAGCTTTTCACCTCTAGTCTTCGCAATCATTGGGATTCTTGCAAGTGCTTTCCTCCTTGTTACTTACTATGCCATAATTTCCAAGTTTTGTGGGAGCATGGATTCCACAAGAAGAGAAATACATAATTACCCTAATGTGTAATTAGAAGGAAATTATGACCCTTCAAACCATGAACCCTGGCATGCTTCCAGTGATGGTTTAGACGAGGTTGTGATCAAGTCTATTACAGTGTTCAAGTACAAGAAAGGTGATGGTTTGATTGAAGGAACAGATTGTTCTGTATGTCTAAATGAGTTTCAAGAAAGTGAAAACTTGAGGCTTTTACCAAAATGTAGCCATGCTTTTCATGTCATGTGCATTGATACATGGTTGAGATCACACTCGAATTGTCCTCTGTGTCGCGCCAACATTGTTCATCTTGGTACTTTCACACTTCAGCCACATCTACAGATGCCAGAAGCTCTGATGAACCATGAAATTTATCTTCAAGGCCAAAGAGAAAATAATTTAGTGGAGGCTGATGTTGGGGAAGAAGGGCTTACTCAAGCCGATGGAATTCCAAAGACTCCAACTGGAGCTGATACGGATTTAGGGAATCCTGCAGATGGAGATACTATAATTGGGATTAGAGAAGTTGAATATTTGCAAATTAGAAGATCGGTGTCTTTGAGCAATTTATGCCAAGCTCGGGTTTCAATAGCAGATATCATATGCATGGATCAAGATGAGAAGGATCGCGAGTTCATGAGTGAGGGTGAGGATGCTAGATCATCGAAAAAAGCAATAGCTGAAATGACCAAGATCACCCATAGAAACCAAGTTTTGCGTAGTGTTACAAGTCCTATTGCAGTGAAAAGACCATTTTCCAGTGAGAGTTTCTCATTTCCTAAACGTGGTACACAGAGAAAAATATAGCAATTCCATTATAATTACATGTATCTTCTTTTTTATGAAAATTAGTTTCTATTATTAAATTAAGGAGTTCATGCGAACATAGAAATATATTTTGAGCTTACAGTATTCTTGTAGTGCTGTGTTGGACTTGGACTAGAAAGATGAGACAAATCACATATATGAATATAATTTAAAGTTATATGAAAATATTTTGTAATGATATTTTAATACAAATTTTGTATACATATGATCAAAAAAAAAATTTTGTCAAGAATAACTATTTCATTAATGAATAATCACGAAATACAATGTTTGGAGGAAACGAGTTTTCCACATCCATCAAATTTATCATCTAACTGAAAAACACGAAAGTACCCTAGAATTTTAGACAATAATACCTCAATGTCTGAAAGAAAAAACTCACTAGAAAGACCTCGTTAAAACCCTACAAGAGCAAAATCCTATGAAAAAAAAAAGCTAAATGAGAAAAAAAAAGTGCCCTAAAAAAACATGCATACATCATTACACAAAAAGAGTATATCAAATAAAAATTTAGAGCTTCTTGTAATTCCCCATTATTACTACTGCCTTGCTTTTCTTTTACTCTGCATCTTGACAGCTCCTTTACTATATCGAATATCCCAAACATCCTAAAAATAGGATATACAAAAGAACAGAACATAAGTCCATAGATACTAAAAAAATATAACCTTATTTTAGCTTATATAAAATATTGATTTAAAAATATAATAACTTGTATAAAATTATAAATTTAACAAAATAAAGAAACCTAACTAAAAGAAATCCCTTTGATTAGATATCTATTTTAAGACACAAATCTCTCAATTTATAAAAATAAGAGTCATATCGTATGTCACAAAGATATTAAAATGATACATAACAACATTTATATATGATTTAAAAAACCATCATATATGACATCCCATATAAATATAAAAGTCACCGTATGTGACACAATAATCAAATTATTTAATTGCTTGAAATTTCATAAATATTTTTCAAAATAACATGGAGGGTCGCACTTCACATTGCACCTTATATAGGTCAAACTCAACTAGAGTTGCACAATTTAGATGCCAATACTTAATAAAAATCAATTAGAATGCGTTGTGTATTGTTACACTCTCTTTGTCTCTCTTATTTTTTTACATTTTTTTTGTACGTTTCTCTCATCTTTTTACATATCAAAAATAGTAATATTTTATAATATAAAATACAATCACATTCACTACTTTCCTTCACTATACCTATTTTATAAATTAAATATTGATTGATCCCACCACTTTACTCATTTTTCTTAATTTTTCCTATTAATTTACAATTTTTCTTAACCCCGTGTCGTCCCCTCAATATAAAGAATTGAGGGGACGGAGGGAGTAATAGCTAATACTCAACCCATAATGAGTAATAAAATATTTTTATATGATGAATCTAGTATAAAAATTCTGTCGTAAAAAGCATGTGCTGTAGTTACAATTTAATTTTATTTTTTATGCGTATTTATATCAATTTGACCTTTAAGTTGACACATTGTTCTCTATAAAATGTAGACTATGTTAGATCATCTCCCACCCATGACACTAAAATAGTGTCACTATAACACTATTTTGGTGTCAAAATGATACCATCCATAAAATGTACTCCAACTTAATTGACATGTGACATTATACTTGAAACTAAAAAGAATCTTTCACATAAAAAATGGAATATTATAATTTCTCTCATTTTTATATTGTCAATAAAATCTAAAGTTGAAAAGTACAAAAGAAATAAGTTCAATAGTACCAAAAAAACTTGTTTTATTAACAAATATAAGAGTATAATGGAAATTTTGAAAGTCACCAAATTTGGTGTCAATTAGTCAGCAAATGCACTTTTATCACCAAATTTGACGTCTCACTATTCATTTGGTGTCCTTGGGACACTATTTTAGTGTTGGGTTGAAATTCATTTTACACTATAATAATCACTATTATAGTGATTTAGTGTTGGGTTGGAGTTGCTCTTATGTGTTAAAAATAGTGTCTTCATGTTAAAAAAGAAAAACAACCGTTTCTTGTATTTTTGTCTTTTAATTGCTTTTAGTTACATTATTGCATAGTTAAAAATCTCACATAATAAAATCTAATTAATCTTAAGATTTAAAATTAATTAACTTTTGAAATTGATATAACTTTATTCATTACTGTTATGTCCAAAAATGGACATGACCCCTACGCAGGCCCATGAAAGCCCATTTAATGAAATTAGATTATGTTACACGCGAAGAAATGAGTTCCACGGTCACAGAGACACTTCATATCATTCAAATATCAATTAAGGGACTCGCGATCCTTATCCGGTGATCGCATCGCTGCCCATTTCAGGGATAGAACACTTTGCGCTATTATCAACGAGGTCATATGTGATCCCGGCTGTGGAATCGCATTTGTAGTTAGTTTGTTACACTCGAGCATCAGCAAAGGTTTCGTATCGTTATCAATCATAGCTACTCAGGAAGAAGGTCATATGCGATCCTATTTTGGGATCGCTTAGTTTGAATATTGTCAAATTCTCTTTACAATTTAAAGGTCTATGGCCAGGCCTCAAGGGGTCGCATAGGTAGGCATCGTTATAATGCATGGCCAGGTTATCAGCAACCGCATGCACTATCCTTGAGCTTGCATCGCATGACCAGACTCTAAGGGGTCACATGCGAGGTCCATACGGGGTCTCTCATCATAAAATGGATTATTTTACCCTAACTCCATGACAGCCTCTCACAACTACATATGTTTGGGCCATGGTCAGTAATGGACTTACTCGTGATCTCTACAGTCGTCATGACTTGGGTCTTAATGGATCGTACAAAACCCTAGCCCGTCTAGGTAACTTGTGTTTCAAGAACTACGTGTGGCTTGAACTCCTATAAAAGGGTACATAGGCCTCTTGTTCAAAATAATTTGAAAGTTTGATACAAGAGAGAATAAACACTTTTTCTTTAGCATTATTCGAATCAACCAACAAGATCAACTACAAAATTCATCAACTTTTGTCCCATGTTCTTTGCGCTCTTCGGGGAATCACCGTATTTTGTTTTGTTAATCCAGCAAATCTCCAAATTACTGTTAACCAAATTCTCCTGTTAACAATTACTTTAAATTATTTTGCTATTGTTGAATGATTAGGTGAACAAAAGAATTGAGATAAACGTAATGAACCCTGAAGGTATTTATGCATATCTTTTGATATAATAAGGAATATATCAAAACAATTGATAGGAATATATATATATAAAGACTTTCTAAAAATAAATTTAAAACAATTCATGTTTTTAATAATTTTGTTACACAAGATTGTAATCAATATACTTATATAAAGGAGAAGACGAGGGCGGTGATGTGGCGCCTCTCAAATCGCTTCGATCTATTTTTCTAATTTTCTCAAATTTTTGAATAATTAATGTTAAAGATTCGAAAATATCTCAATTGACTTTAAAATTTTTACTAATGGAGAAAACTAAATATACAATTATAATATTTTTGCCTTCAAGATCTTTATTAATGGAGAAAACTAAATATACAATTATAATATTCTTGCCTTTAAAATCTTTACTAATGGATGAAACTAAATTTACAATTTTAATAGTCTCATAAATTATTTTATTAGAAAATATCTTAATTACTTTTTAAATTTTTACTAATGGAGGAAAGTAAATATACAATTTTAATATTCTTGCTTTTATAATATTAGATAAATTCTCAATTTCCTTTTTACTATTTTCAAATGGAGGAAACTAAATATAGTATGTTAATATTCTCATAAACTCTCTCTATTGATCCAATCAATATACTTATATAAAGAAGGCGAAGGAGAAGACGAGGGCGGTGATGTGGCGCCTCAAAAATCGCTTCGATCTATACTTCTATAAATATAGTTTTCAAATTAGTTACATAATTGAGTCATTTTTTAAATGAGCGACTAATTTGATACATTTGAACCAAATGAGTGATGACTTTGATAATCATCCCTTTCTTTAATACTATCTTTCAAGAAAGGAAGTTAAATATGTTATGTTATGTTAAAAATGGTTTGGTTGACTGTCAAAAAAAAAAAATCTTCAAATGGAAGAAACTAAGTATAGTATATTAATATTCTCCGAAACTTACTTCACGAGTCCAATTTATTTACTAATTTTTATTTAATATCTTTTAATCAAGGAAAATAATAAAGAATGCGATTTGTGAGATGCCAGACGATTTGAGTAGAAAATATCTAAATTGACTTTTAAATCTTTAATAATGGAAATATTAATTAACTTATATTCTCCAAAACTTTCTTCTTAAGTTAAATTACTGTCTTAATATTGTCCTAAAATTTATCTTTAATTCAAATTACCATGTTGATATTTTCTTAAACTTTCTTTTGAACTTAAAGTTACCATTTTAATATTCTCATATATTTTTTCTTGAAGTTCTAAAATTTATCTTGAAATCATATTATCATCTTTACATTCTCATAAAAAATTTATTAGAAATTATGTTCTCATAATTTTTTTGTAAAAAACACACTTTTAATTTATCTATATTTTTTACATATACATTAAAAATCATTTTTTTTTAAAATTTTAACTTCTAATTATGTAGAAGATAAAACTTACAGAAAATGCAAGTTTCTATATAATAAAATAAAATAAAGGAGTCTTATTTTCTTTTCATTTCTTTTCTCGAGTACCTATATTTTAAACAATAAAAATTAGAATTTTGAAAAATATTTGAATTAAATTTTATGATATAATAAAATTGATTAATAGATGATGTAATTGATTAATTAATTAGTTTGTTTTATGTTCAATTTGGTAATAACGAGAAAGCGGGTCAGTGGGAGGAAACATGTTTAACGAGAGAACGATTCATTAGGTGGATCATATTATATGCTAGAATTTAATATTTATGTATCATGTATTTTTAAATAGAAGTAGCAATATAAAGTTTTAGAAAAATAAAGTGATTAATATACTAATATTTGATATAATATTAAAATAATAAAATACATTAAACAATTGTCCTTTTCTATAATTATTCAAAATTTCGGCAATGAACAACACTAAACAGAGAATTTAAAAGAAACCTTAATTTCATGTTTTAAATATAATTTTTTTAAAAAACATATTTTTAAGAATAGTTTTTAGAAAAATTTGGAGAAATTATTATAAAGCCGCTGCAAAGCGCGGCTTAGTAACTTATAACCCGTGCTATGCACGATTTTTTTTTAATATTTATAATTATATTAATTTTATGTTATTAGTTTTTAGATTTTATTTATTACTCCCCATGTCTCATCCATTTCTTTACAATTTTCTTTTATGATGTCTATCTCAATTTTTTACATTCCAAAACTTTTAAAAAAATAGTAAAGTTTTATAATATAAAAATTAATTTCACCCATTATTTTCCTCCACTATCCTCACTTTATACATTAAATATTGATCGGGCTCATCATTTTACTCACTTTTCTTACTTTTCACCATTAATTTACACTTTTTCTTAACATTCGTGCCCAAACCCAATATAAAAAATTGGACGGGACGAAGGGAATACGTTTTATACGCTCAATACATTATTTATGTTGTACCTTGAGTTCAAAAATCCAGATTTAAAAACAAATTTATAGCCCATATAAAACTCACAAAATAATATTTAATTAGTGATAGTTTAACAGAAAAAATTCAATTAAAATTACCCTAAAACTGAAGAAAGAATAAAATAACGAATTTTTACATTAGTTCTATTCAACTTATAAATAAAATTAAAATAAAGAAAAACAACTCAACTTATAATTAAAGTATAGACCAAGAATCAAATAAACCTACTCAACTTAGAATTTGAAGTTACGAATTTTTACATTAAGAATTCTAGTCAACTTAGAAAATCTACTCATATTTCGTTTATATTATTAAAATAAATCTTTTTAATATTAGACCTAACGGTTATCATTCATCTATTTTAAGATCAATGGTCCTTATTAATTTGACGATACAGGACTCAAGTTTTGGATAAGATCTTTTTTACGCTTATTATATATAAGAATTTAATAAGCTATTGTCCTTAAGAGAACCCTCTTGTACATTGATTTTGTCACGAAATATCAATAATTATTATTCTCACAAAACATAAAATTATAATTGAGAAACATCTCACTATTTTAAATTTTGTTAATAATAATAAAAAAATTTAAAAAAATGGTGTTAGCTTCTTAATTAGTTTTTGTTTTTGTATGTTCTCGCAATAAATTAAGGCACAATTAACTAATAAAAATTTAGAAAGTTATGAATTTCATACTATAAATAAATTTTAAAATTAAATACTTACCTAGATCTAATATATATATTGAGTTGAACTAGAGATGCATAAAAACCTTACCGGGTCCGGCTTTAAAAAATTCGTGCTTTTTGGTCAAAATCCGATCCGGGTTTTGATTTTGATCGGCCCAGATCGTGCCGGATTTTCGGAAAATTTCTTGTTTTTTTATTTCTTGAAGCGGGCCGTGTGGGGTTTTTGTTCGGGCCTGAACCGAACCAGGTCAGGCTTTTAGTTTGAGCCCAAACCGAACGAGGTCGGACTTTTTCAAATTCGATTATTTTTATATATTATTAGTAATATAAATTAAATATTAAAACATATATTTTAAACGATTTATGATTCATCCACATGAATATTGACAATAATTTCTTCGTTTATTTATTGATATGGGTTAAAAATAACCCTAAATACATAATTAATATTGCATTAATTAAACCTAGATGGTCCATAAATAAGGCCCATTAATAAGGCCCGAAACTCTAATTAAATATTAATTTCGTAATTAATATTTGGGCTAGAAGTACAACCTGTAATAGGAGACGTCCAATACAGGTTTGTTCTAATACAAGTGGGCTTGTTTCAATACAAGTCCGTTATGATATGGAAACAACTCCTACAAGGAAGGATCTAGAATTTATCCTTATCCACCGTCAAGGATAAGACTTATCCTTTAAGAAAGTCAATACTTATCCAACGTCAAGGATAAGACTTATCCTTTAAGAAAATCAATACTTATCCACCGTCAAGTATAAGACTTATCCTTCAAAGAAATCAATACTTATCCATTAGGCTTTTAAACGCCTATATAAAGGGTCTGACCCCTCATCTCAGAACTACGTTTTGGACACAGCTCCATACGTCATCTACAACGTTTTAGACTTCATCCTCGAATAAGAACATACAAGTCACTACGTCCTTGGTGTGCCCCTGCCACTATAGCCCCGAGGGCAACACCAAGAACTACGTTTTTATTGGCTTTATTCTCTAAACACTAGAGATACGTAGGCATCTTGTTAGGACCGAGTTAGTCCCCAACAACAAAAGCAACCATTAAAGCTCGAAAGCTCTTAAACCCTAGCAGTAAATTTATAAGTACGTTTTTTATTCCACAACATTTGGCGCGGTCTGTGGGAAGACAACATCAACCATGGCAAACACACGAAGAACGACTCGAGATACACAAACTTCTGAAGAGCTTCCTCTCACTTCTGAGGCAGGCGCTCAAGGAAGTCAGTCACCGCCGATCACCACCACTCAAGGACCAGAAATCCCGATTTCGGTTGAAGGGACGAATCCCCTACAAATGGTCGTTCATGTATCTGATCCACAAGAGACCGTTCTCCAGCAATCAATCACAACCTCCCCACTGCTCATGAATGCACCAAGTGGCCTTCAACTTCATACCACGGATCTCCCCCAATATGCAACTCAAACTCTTGGGATTCCAAGCTATGGCATGCCCCCTCGACCCCCGATGGGCAGTAGTGGTCTCAATTCCACTTATCATGAAGCATATGTTCCCCCTTACATACAAGGTCTGGGACCCCTAAATCAACAAACTCAAACTCGACGGACCCCTTTGATTCAAGACTACTCGGGTCCCTATACTGAGGACGAGAATTATTCAACTGATGAAGAGAGGGATGTTGCCCCAAGGAGGAGACGTTCTTCCCAAACAAATCGGGAACAACCCCAAACTACTAAGGAAAGGATTGTGACCCATGAGGCAGAGGCTGCAAGGCTCAAGAAATTACTGGCAGAGCAGGAGGCCACAAAAGCACAAAGCCAAGCAACTGGAAGAGTCCCGATAATCAACCTGGACCCAATACCGAGAAGAACCAAGAGGGCTGAAGCCCCAAGGGGTGATCCTAGTGTTTTGTTGCCCCTAGGAGATCCTGATGATCCTACACCACCATTTACTCAAGACGTCATGAAAGCTAACATATCCAGGAAATTTAAGATGCCAACGATAACAGCTTATGATGGAATGGGGGATCCCGCAAATCACGTAAGAACCTTTTCTAATGCACTGTTGTTGCAGCCAACCAATGATGCGGTCATGTGTAGGGCGTTTCCACAAACCTTGGCAGGCATGGCCCAACGTTGGTATAGCCATCTACCTCCCAATTCCATTGGGTCTTTTAAGGAACTAAGCAAAGCATTCATCAATCAGTTTGTTAGTGGAAGGGTGCATGAGAAAAGCTCTGCATCACTCATGGTAATCCAACAAGGAAAGAATGAGGTTTTAAGGGATTATATCAACCGATTCACCCGGGAGGCTCTGAAAGTCCCGGACTTAGAGAATAAAGTAGCTATGATAGCTCTGCAGCAAGGAACCACTGATGATCACTTCAAAAGATCATTGGCAAAACATCCACCCGAGAGCATCCTGAAGCTCCAAGATAGAGCCGGAAAGTACATCAAGGCTGAAGAAAGCATGAGAAAGTATGGACCCACTGCTAGCGGCAGTGGAAACTCAAAGAAAAGAAAGGAAACTCAGGAGTACGACGTCAACACGAGGGCCAGTCATCAACACGATATTCGGAGGACCAATTGTTGCTGGGTCCTCTCGAAACTCAAGAAAAGCCTATACCTGAGAGGTAATGACCGTAGTTGGAGAAGCACCGAAACGTGCCAGAACGAAAATATCAATAGGATTTGATGATTCTGACTTGGAAGGAGTGAAGTTTCCCCACGATGATCCCTTAGTCATCGTACCTGTGATAGGCAATTCTGAAACGAAGAGAGTTCTAGTTGACAATGGAGCTTCAGTGGACATCTTGTTCCATGATGCTTTTATCAAGATGGGCTATACTGACTCTCAGTTGACACCCTCGAATATGCCCATATATGGATTCAATGGAGTGGATTCGAAGGTGGAAGGCACAATCCAACTCCCTATGACAATGGGGCAAGGGTCAAATATGTCTACTCAGATGTTAAGCTTCATAGTTATAAAGGCGACTTCAACCTACAACGCGATCCTTGGAAGGACGGGCCTTCATGCATTCAAGGCTGTAGCCTCGTCTTACCATCTGAAAATTAAGTTCCCAACAAGGAATGGGATTGGTGAAGAACGGGGAGACCAAAAGATGGCTAGAAGTTGTTACGTAGCCGCGTTAAGGCCTGATGGAATCGGGGGGCAGGTTCTCCCCATTGAAGACATAGATACTAGAGATAATGAGGACATAAGAGGGAAACCAGCTGAGGATTTAATCCCAATTCCCTTAGTCCCTGGTGAACCGGAGAATGTGACTTACGTTGGAGCACTATTGCCTGAACCATTGAAGAGCAAGCTCATATCTTTTCTTCACGAAAACAATGATGTTTTTGCTTGGACAGCGGCTGACATGCCAGGGATTGATCCCCAGTTGATAACCCACAAATTGAATGTGGATCCTGAAAGGAAGACAGTGAAACAGAAAAAGAGAATTTTTGCTCCAGAGAGGCAAGAGGCCATCAAACAGGAAGTAGATAAGCTTCTTGAGGCCGGGTTCATTGAAGAAATTCAATTTCAAGAATGGTTGGCTAACCTAGTGATGGTCAAAAAGGCCAATGGAAAGTGGAAGATGTGTGTGGACTTCACTGATTTGAACGATGCATGTCCTAAGGATTGTTTTCCCTTACCAAGGATTGATGCCCTAATAGATGCCACAACTGGGCACGAGATGCTGAGTTTCATGGATGGCTTCAGTGGATACAACCAAATCAAAATGCACAAAGATGACATCTTCAAGGTATCATTCATCACCGACTTTGGTGTTTTCTGTTATCTAGTCATGGCATTTGGACTTAAGAATGCAAGGGCAACATACCAAAGGTTGGTGAAAAAAAAAATTGAACACGTGACTGGAAAAACTATGAAGGTCTATATGGATGACATGTTGGTTAAAAGCCTCGATAAGGCTGATCATATAAACCATCTACGGGAAGCATTTGAAGTGCTGAGGCACCACAAGATGATGTTGAATCCAGCTAAGTGTGCCTTTGGTGTAGGCTCGGGAAAGTTTTTAGGCCTGATGGTTTCCAAGAGAGGAATCGAGGCTAACCCCGACAAAATCAAAGTAATTCTAGACATGGAACCACCACGAACTGTCAAGGATGTCCAGAAACTAACGGGAAGAGTGGCAGCATTGGGAAGATTCATCTCCAAGTCAAGAGATAAGTGCTTACCTTTCTTCAAAGCACTCAAGAACGTGAAAATTTTTGAGTGGACAACTGAAAGCCAAGAGGCCTTTGAGGCCTTGAAGAAGTACATGGCTGAGGCACCACTGTTGGCAAAACCAAAACCAGGAGAAATTCTCTATTTATACTTGGAAGTTTCTAACACTGCCCTTGGAGCTGTTTTGGTAAAAGAAGAGTTGAATTGGGAGAATTTGACATCAAGTATAAGACTCGAACGACCATAAAAGCTCAAGCACCCGCTAACTTCATGGTTGAATGCACTATTGACAACCAGGAAGTCGGGGGGCAGGAAGTAATAATGGAAGACAAGAAAGATGAAGACATGGTGTCCAAAGAATGTTGGGTGCTCTATTTTGATGGAGCATCAAAAACAAAATCAAGTGGAGCAGGTTTGGTGCTACAAAGTCCTGATGGATTTCTCATAGAGTACGCACTAAAACTGGACTTCCCAACGACAAACAATGAAGCTGAGTACGAAGCCCTGATAGCTGGCTTAGGGCTGGCTGGAGCTTTGAGAGTTAAAACTCTGAAAGTGTGTGGAGATTCGAGACTAGTGGTTTCCCAAGTAAATGAAGAATTTGAGGCCAGAGATGAAGTCATGGCCAAGTACCTGAAACTTGTCAAGGCCATTATGACTCAGTTTGATGAGTGTTAAGTGGAACACATTCCAAGGGAAGTAAACATGAAGGCCGACGCCTTGTCTAAGTTTGCCTCTTCTGAAATTGAGAACTATGCAGGGAGTGTATACTTCCAAGTCTTAAAGACCCCAAGCATCAATGGAAAGTTGGTAGCACCCATTGATGTAGCTAGTTATTGGATGGATCCCATCAAATCTCATCTGGAAACTGGTTGGTTACCCAACGACACTTCAGAAGCACGAAAGCTATATGTGAGAGCACTAAGGTATACCTTGATTGAGGGAATCCTATACAAAAAGTCTTTCATTGTTCCGTATTTGAAATGCTTGAGACCCCAAGAGGCAGAATTGGCCCTAAGGGAAGTACATGAGAGAATTTGTGGGCAGCACTTGGGGGGCAGAGCCCTTGCTCATAAAATCACTCGTCTAGGTTTCTATTGGCCAAGCATACTTGCAGATGCTAAAAGCTATGTGAAGAAATGTGAACGGTGCCAAAAGCATGCACCAGTGGTTAGACAACCGCCAGAGATGTTGACATCCATAAACTCAACTAATCCCGTTTGCTATGTGGGGCATGGACATACTTGGGTCATTTCCAGTGGCAAGTGCACAAAGGAAGTTCTTGATAGTTGCAATTGACTACTTCACTAAGTGGATTGAGGCTAAACCTCTAGCCAAGATAACCACCAAACAAGTATTGCAATTTCTATGGGAAAGTGTAATGTGTCGATATGGAATCCCATGTATCCTGGTCACGGACAATGGGAAGCAGTTTGGCAATGAAGATTTCAAAAAGTACTGTGAGGAGAACAACATTAAGTTGTGATTCACATCAGTTGCTCATCCTCAAGAAAACAGACAAGCCGAGGTGGCCAACCGAATCATCCTAGATGGAATCAAGAAGAGAGTTGAACGCTCAAGGAACACTTGGGTGGACGAGTTGCTCCCTATACTTTGGGCATATCGTACCACTTGCAAGGTTACTACTGAAGCAACTCCATTCTTGTTAGCCTATGGGGCAGAAGCCGTGGTGCCAGTGGAGATTACTCATACCTCCCCAAGAGTAGGGGCCTTTGAGCCTGAATCGAACGAAGAAGGTATGAGGTTGGCTCTTGATCTAATTGATGAAGTCAGAGATGAGGCAAATGCCAAGATCGTGGAACATCAGAAGCAAGCATCTTTCTACTACAAACCGAGGGTTAAAGAAAGGTTCTTTCGTCAAGGAGACTTGGTTCTCAGAAACATTGAAGCATCCGGGGTTGGACAGAAAGGAAAATTAGCCCCTAATTAGGAAGGGACCTACAAAGTCAAGAATGTGTTTGGACAAGGCTCGTATAAGCTAGAAACCCTCGAAGGGCATGAGGTGCCAAGGACTTGGCATGCCTCAAACTTAAAAGTTTATTATGTTTAGTGCGTCCTAAAAGGATCCGCTAGTAGGACAAGTAGAAATAAGGTCGACGAAACCATTCTGAGCTTTTAAGCTCTTAGTAGAAAGTAGATGAAGGGTTGAACCCGTTTTGATTGGTAGAAACATCCTCAAATCTTTTCCAAGACAAACTACAAATGAATGCAAAGGAAAGCATACAAAATATGCATGTCAACTGCACAAATAGAGTTGAATACAACGAACCCCGAAGGGTGAATGTTGCTAATAACCATACAAAAGAAAGCCAAAGATGCATATTGTTAATTAGCAAAAATTTCAAGTTCAGGAGAAGTTTGATATGATAGACTTGAGAATGAATCACTACGAGTGCAGCCATCAGTAAGAACTCGTAAGGGTGAAGGGTTGAAACCCCAGAAACCTAAGATATTCAGTCCAAACCTCATCATTCGATATGCTCAATGAAAGGCTTGAAGCCAAAACAAGACGGTATAAGACATAAAAGGCTTATGCAAATGTCAAGCTAGCCTCGAATAAGGCAAAATCGTCGTAAATGTGTAGGTCGCTCCACACTTTACACCAAGATGATACTCGTGAAACACTAGTGTATATTAAAATCCCCAAAAAAGGATAGTAAGTCCAGGTAAGGGATAAAAAGACCCCAAGTCTCGAAAAAGACCGGTATAACTTCTATGAAATCCTAGTGCATTATCATAGAAGTTGGGGGGCAAATGATATGGGTTAAAAATAACCCTAAAGACATAATTAATATTGCATTAATTAAACCTAGATGGTCCATAAATAAGGCCCATTAATAAGGCCTGAAACTTTAATTAAATATTAATTTCGTAATTAATATTTGGGCTAGAAGTACAACCTGTATTAGGAGACGTCCAATACAGGCTTGTTCTAATACAAGTGGGCTTGTTTCAATAAAAATCCGTTATGATATGGAAACAACTCCTACAAGGAAGGATCTAGAATTTATCCTTATCCACCGTCAATGATAAGACTTATCCTTTAAGAAAGTCAATACTTATCCACCGTCAAAGATAAGACTTATCCTTTAAGAAAGTCAATACTTATCCACCGTCAAGGATAAGACTTATCCTTCAAAGAAATCAATACTTATCCATTAGGCTTTTAAACGCCTATATAAAGGGTCTGACCCCTCATCTCAGAACTACGTTTTGGACACAGCACCATACGTCATCTACAACGTTTTAGACTTCATCCTCGAATAAGGACATACAAGTCACTACGTCCTTGGTGTGCCCCTGCCACCATAGCCCCGAGGGCAACACCAAGAACTACGTTTTTATTGGCTTGATTCTCTAAACACTAGAGATACGTTTGCATCTTGTTAGGACCGAGTTAGGACCGAGTTAGTCCCCAACAACAAGAGCAGTCATTAAAGCTCGAAAGCTCTTAAACCCTAGCAGTAAATTTACAAGTACATTTTTTATTCCACAACATTTACTTATGCTAAATCAATATATTATCCGCGTACTTGATATCTATACTATATTTTTAAAGACGAAATATTAAAAGTTTTGGTAGGTCGGTCGGTCGGTATTTGGGTCGGGCCTATCTATCTATAATTTGGGTTGGTTCTATCTATAACCAATTTATTTATAACCAATTACTTTTTTCAGTTAAAACACATTACCTATTTTATATATTTTTCTAACAAAAACAACTAATCTTCTAAAAATAAAATAGGTAATATATATATAATGGTAATATTATTACATATTTATAACTGACTAAAATACATTATTTATTTTACATTTTCTAACTAAAACAACTCATCTTCTAAACATAATACATGGAAAATAAATATGTAATGGTAAAATTGTTATATATAATTATTAATAAATATCCACTTACCTTTTTCAGCTAAACACGTAACCTTTTTTTATTTTTTTTCTAACTTAAACAACTAATTTTCTAAAAGTAACACAAGCAACATATATATAAAAAGGTAATATAATTTTATATTTTCTAATTTAAACAACTAATATTTTAAAAGTAAAACGGGCAACATATATATATATACACTATTATATTAAAGACGAAACATTGAAAGTTTTGTAGTGTGGTCTTGAAATTTTTTGTAGTCTGATCCTCCAAACGTTTGGTAACTCAATTCAGAGTCGTTAGATATTTCTGATCAAATCGATGAGAACCGTTAGATAAAATATTAAAATTATTATATAAAATATTTTTTCTATTTTTCCTAAATAAAACATCTCATTTTCCAAAAATATCGCAGACAGTTTCATTTAATAAAATAACATAATAAAGTTATAATTGCTAATAACTAATCCATTACCTTTTTTTAGCCAATGTATATATTCTTTTTTATATTTTCTAACTAAAATTTTTACTTTTCTATTTTTCCTGACTAAACCTCTTATTTTCCAAAAATATCACGGACAGTTCTATTTAATAAAATAATAATATTATAATTACTAATGACTAACCGATTAGCTTTTTTTCCAAAACGTATATTCCTTTTTATATTTTCTAACTAAAATTTCTTCTAACTAAAATCTCAAAATATTAGGGGCAATTTCATTTAGTAACATAAAATACTAATAATTAACCAATTATCTTTATTAGCCAAATCATATATTCTTTTTTCATAACTAAAATTTCTACTTTTTTTATTTTTTCTAACTAAAACCTTTTATTTTCTAAAAATATCACAGGCAGTTCTATTTAATAAAATAAAATAAAATAATAATAATATTATAATTACTAATAACTAACCGATTAACTTTTTTTGCCAAAGTGTATATTCTTTTTTTTTGACAAGAAGTGTATATTCTTTTTATATTTTCTAACTAATATATCTCCTAATTAAAACCTCAAAAAATATACACGGGATATTCCATTTAGTTGCATAAAATACTAATATTGTAAATGGTAATAATTAACTGATTACCATTATTAGCTAAATTGTATATTTTTTTTATATTTTCTTACTAAAATTTCTCATTTTCTAAAATTATCACAAATGACATATATATATATATATATATATATATATATATATTTATCAGTTATCTCGAATGCGATTAGTTTTTTTTTCCCAAAACGTATATTCTTTTTTATATATTTTAACTAAAATTTCTTCTAACTAAAACCTCAAAGATATGAGGGGCAATTTCATTTAGTAACATAAAATACTAATAATTAACCAATTATCATTATTAGCCAAACCATATATTCTTTTTTATAACTAAAATTTCTACTTTTTTATTTTTCCTAACTAAAACCTTTTATTTTCTAAAAATATCATGGACAATTTTATTTAATAAAATAATAATAATATAATTACTAATAACTAACCGATTAACTTTTTTTGCCAAAGTATATATTCTTTTTATATTTTTCTAACTAATATGTCTAATAACTAAAACCTCAAAAATATCACGGACTATTCCATTAAGTAGCATAAAATATTAATATTATAAATACTAACAATTAACCGATTACCTTTATTAGCCAAATAATATATTTTTTTAATATATTTTCTAGCTAAAATTTCTCCTTTTCTAAAATTATCACATACGACATCAATACTATTATATAATAGACGAAACATTAAAAGTTTGGTTGGTCGGTTTGGTACGTTGTGATTTTACTTAATTGCCCTTAATTAACTGTATTTCGTGTTTTTACTTAATTAACCTTACTTATTTATAGAAATATATTATTAAATAATAATATTACCTATTTATAACCAATTACCTTTTTCACCTAAAATATATTATTTTTTCTATTTTTTCTAACAAATTCCCCTACTTTTTCAAATATATCATGGGCTATTACCTTTTTTTAACTAAAACATGTTTGTTTTTCTATTTTTTCTTTACTAAAACCCCTCCTTTTCCAAAAATATCACGGACAAACCTTTAGTTATTTATTTTTAAACCTATTTTAATATTATAATTATTTTTTAAAAGTTTACCTATTTTAACATGTCTACTTATTTTTTTTAACAAATGCAATTACTAAAAATATTAAAATATAAATAATCAAATACCTATTTATAATCAACTATCTTTTCAGCTAAAACACATTATATATTTTTTCTAACAAAGTCCATCCTTTTCTAAATATATCACAGGAATTTGCCTTTTACAATTGCATTTTTCTATTTTTCTCACTAAAATCCATTTTTTTTTCCAAAAATATCACAGAAAACCCTTTACTTATTTATTTTAAAACGTATTTAAATACTTTTAATTATTAAATTTTAAAACCACATTGTCCAAAAATATCATAGGCATTTACCTTTTTAAACTAAATATATGTTACATTTTTTATTTTATTTTACTAAAACCCCTCATTTTCCAAAAATATAACGGGCAAACCCATACTTATTTATTTTAAAATATGTTTTAATGTTTTTAATTAATTAAAAGTGTTTAGCTATTTTAACATACCTACTTATTTTTTGCACAATTACAATTAACAAAATATTAAAAAAAAAAATTAATAATAATTAATAATCCGTGCATCGCACGGGTTTTAAGCTAGTATATATAATTATTAATTACCTCGAATGCGACACTAAAAGCTGGAAATTATATAAGGACAATCCTATAAATTATTAAATCATGTCGAGTCATATAAATATTCATTATATTTTTTTTTAACAATTTAATATAGCAAATGAATACATAAATTAATCATCAAAATATAAAAGCAAACAAGACAACATATTTAAATTATTATTTATAACATTAATTTTAAAAATATAAATAAAAATTAAATTTCGTCAAATATGTAATATTATACTTTTTTTGTCTTTAATATATAATAGATCAACTATATCTTATATATATATAACTAACAAAAACTGTAATTAAAAAATTAAAAATTAAGTAAGAAAATAATTAAAAGTAACACTTGCAAAAAAAATTATTAGTAGTTTGGTTAGTCGTTTTTTCATTTGTTCATTCAATAGTAAACATATTTACATATAAAAAATTAACTATGCTAATTAGAACGCATCTCTTAAACCTATTTATTTGGGTCATGTGATGAGCTTATACTTTATAAGTCAATATACTTGGACCAATTTACGGGCTTATTTATTTAAAAATATTTTAGTACATCTTTAAAAATATTTATTTAAGAATAATTATTACACATCAATTAAAATAATATACTTATAAAGTATATAATTTTTAATTAGTGTAATATACTATAATTAATTATCAAAAATTACTCTAAATATTTTAAAAGTAGGCCTAATTATTTGAAAAACTTATTTAAATAGTCTTGTTTATTTTGAAAGGTTATTTATTATTTTGAACATGTCTTATTATTATAATTATAAATTTTAATAAAAATATATTTAGAGACCTGCTTAGTTTTTTAACAAATTCAATTAATATCCAATTAATAAAAATATTATACACAAACATAAATAATAAGTTAATACTCCCTCCGTCCCAGCCATTTCTATACACTTTCCATTTTGGGATGTCCCTCTCATTTCTATACATTCCAAAAATAGTAACTTTTAATAATATAAAACACTACTACATCCACTACTTTCTCCACTATCTTTATTATATAATAATATAAAACACTATTACACCCACTACTTTCCTCCATTATCTCAAATCTATTATTAAATATTGATAGGTCCCACCACTTTACCCACTTTTCATCTAACTTTACTCATTTTTTATATTTTTTCTTGGTCTCCGTGTCCAAACCAAACGTATAGATGACGGAGGGAGTAACTATTAAACAATCCGTGCATCGCAATAGTGCATAAAATTCATGTATGATAAATTTATGTATATAAATAATATATTTAGTCATGAACATGTAAATATGTATATGTTGAAAGTAATTTTTATGTATAATAAGTGTAAATATATGTAAATATATATTAAAAATTATAATTTACGAGGACCTACATCGGACTTTATCTGAATCGAGCTGAAAACCGGGCTAAGCCTAAAAATATAAGGCTCGTTGAGGCCCTAAGCCTAGGCCCAGACCGGACCAGACTTTGACTAGACTTAGACCAGATTAGGCTGTGCTAAATTTTTGAATCCGGGTTTTTTGTGAATCTCTATATTCAACACATATGCCAAGGGCCAACTTGAGCATAACAAAAAAATGTATAAGAAAATTGATAAATGATCATAATCATATTCAGAAATAAAGATATATGTATAATTATAATTTATATAATTGTTTTTTATATATACATATGCACTAATATAGTATTTTAAATAGATATATGTATATTACGTATACGTATGTATTATATACATATATTATATATTAAAATGATTATATTTTATATAATATGAACAGTTAATAAAGATTTAGGATTTGTAATTTTTTTCAATTTTAAGGTTTTTTGTGATAATATGATGCTGGTTCTAATATTAGATACTACATCCGTCCCATTGATTTTTTACGCGTAATTTAAGGGGTATAAAAAGGGTACTTAAACTTGTTGTTTTTAAAATTTTCTATTTGTGAATAAAAGTTTACAATTTATATTTTAATTCAAAAAATAAAATTCTAAAAATAATAAGTGAAAATACTTTTTTTGTGCCTCTTAAAATACACGAAAAAAGTTGAAGGGACTAAAATGGAACGAAGAGAGTATTTATCTAGAATGATTTTACTGTCCCTGAATTTTATATTCGTATTATGATGTTTAGACATCTCAATTATAGGAAGAAAAAAAATTTAGGGCCCTTTTTTTAAAATTCACCCTGGGCCCTGAAAAGAATGGAACGGCCCTGCAATCATACATGGACTAATTAGTTATAGGCAACCACACAAACACAAAATCCAAAAACTTGTAGGCAAGCATGCATGTAATAAGTTAAAGGAAGCCAAAAAGCTGGTATAATAATTAATCAAATTTACAATGCCCATACGTACCCAAGTCGATTAGGCAATAATAAAATGAAATGGTCGTCCCAGTTTGTTTACGTATCACAAACTTGAACATCACCAAATGCTGCTCTAATCTTAATCTTACCCTTTCGTCCTACCTTGTCTCCTTCTTACATTTGAATTATTGTTTGAATCTCTCTCTCTCTCTCTCTCTCTCTCTCTCTCTCTCTCTCTCTCTCTCTCTCTCTCTCTCTCTCTCTCTCTCTCTCTCTCTCTCTCTCTCTCTCTCTCTCTCTCTCTCTCTCTCTCTCTCTCTCTCTCTCTCTCTCTCTCTCTCTCTCTCTCTCTCTCTCTCTCTCTCTCTCTCTAGGGTGCTCTTCCGACACCAAGGGATACCAACCACCTCATGCAATAAAATATAACGGGAGCAATTAACACCGCTATGTTTTATAAAACATAGCGTGAGTCACTATTTTAATAAGAGTAAAGTACACTTCGTGTACTTACACTTTGGCTGTCAGACCACTTGAAATACTGACATTCAAAAACTCCCACTTACAATACCACATTTCCAGAATAATTACAGAGTATGTACTGCCGTCAATTTCGTCTTACGCCGTTTGTTTGGACGAGGGTATTATAGTAATCGGCAGTGTGTGGGTATTTTCTTCCCCAACCCTCTTCTTCTTATCTTCCTTAAATCCACCTGCCCCCAATAATTCTTGACTTCATCTTATACATTGTTGATCATTTCTTCAATTAACCCATCTCATTTTTCTTGTAAAGATTCAATCTTTTTTGAGTTCATTCATTTCTTTACTTAAATTAAACTATTTCCCAGTTGGGTTTTCATTTCTGTACAAGATTTTTAAAAAAAGATTTGATCTTTATTGTCTTCCCACCTTATATTTTCTTGATTTTTGATTCATAGTTTTCTTGATTTGATTTTTTTGGGATTTTAAAAAGATTTGATATTTATTGTTTTCCCACCTTAAATTTTCTTGATTTTTTATCATATTTTTCTTGATTTGATTTTTGTGGAATTTAAAAAAGATGGGAAATTGGTGTGCTATTCCATCTGATCCTTCTGTGAAAAAGAAAGGAAAAAACAAGCCAAACCCATTTTCAGTTGAGGGTGGAGAATTGATGTATGTCTCTTATAAATGTCAAATTTGGGGGATTTGGGGAGTGCTAGGAAGTTGTTTGATTTGATGCCTGAGAGGAATGTGGTTTCGTTTACTACGTTGATTGATGCGTATGCCAAGTCTGGTGATATGGCGTCTGCGAGGTTTTTGTTTGATCAATCGGAAAGTAAGGATGTTGTATTGTGGTCTGCGATGATAACAGGGTATACGCAGAATGGGCAGCCTAATGAAGCTGTACAATTGTTCACTGACTTGCGTGAGCACAATGTTAAGCCTGATGAGTATGTAATTGTTAGTTTGATGTCTGCCTGTTCCCAGGTTGGTAGCTTGGAACTGGCTAAATGGGCCGATTCATATGTTAGCCAGAGTTCGCTTGATTTACGTAGACCACATGTTGTTGCAGACTTGCAGCTCTAGTAGATATGCATGCAAAGTGTGGAATATGGAGAGGGCGACAATGTTGTTTAAGAAAATGCCTAAACAGGATTTGATTTCCTATTGTTCAATGATACATGGGGTGGGCTTTTTTAGAGGCAGAAAAGAGAGGGAGAGATGGGAAGGAGAAAGAGAGATTGAGGTTAAAAGAATTCATATTATTTTTACTCTTATTATTCATCATTCAAAATACTGAAATGCCCTTGCATAAACTAATAGAGTTAGTCAAAATTGACGGTAGTACACAGTTTGTAAAATTTTTGAAAGTGCAGTATTGCAAATGGGGGTTTTTGAATGTCAGTATTTCAAGTGGTCTGACAGCCAAAGTGTAGGTACACGAAGTGTACTTTACGATCTTTTAACAATCACCTCCCGCAATGAAACATAGCGGCAGTTGGTTGACATCCATCGATGGCTAACTTATCTATTGTTTAAGAGGAAAGTACACTTTGTGTACCTACAGTTTGTATGTCAGACCATTTGGAATACTCTAATTCAAAACTATCACTTGCTATACTGAAATTTTAGTTTCATTACATTATGTGTATTTAAGTTAAAATATTGGGGTAAAATAGTCTTTTTATCATTATCTTCTTCATCAAACCCTTTTTCACCATTGATGAAGCTTTTGAGAAATTAAAACTTAAATATCTCATTCATTTCTTAACTAAATCGAGTCATTCAAGTTGAAACAAAATCATCTCTTTCTCCTTTACAAATTGATATTGATTTCGACTATAAAATATTAACTTCAAGAAAATTTTAAGTTTAAATTCTCTAAATATACGAATTTCTTGAAATTATTTTTTTATAGTCAAAATCAATATCAATTTGTAGAGGATAAAGTGATGATTTTGTTGCAACTTGAATAACTTGATTTCGTTAAGAAATGAATGAGATATTGAAGTTTAAATTTCTCAAAAAATACATTAATGATGTGTAGGGGTTTGAGGAAGAACATAATACAAAAGGACGATTCTACCCTTTCATTTCAACCAAGTTTTAACGAAAGTACACGTAATGTAACGAAATTAAAAATTCGATATAGCACATAATAATTTTTGAAATAAAGTATTCCAAGTAATCTGACACACTCCAACTACATGACTCATTGTTTAATTTGAATATACTAGCTAGGGTCATATCTGAATTGGCATCTGGTGCACATTCTGATGTGGTCCTTGTTTAATATATCGTGTATACGTAGCGGTAATATTTAGGACATACATCAGAAGAAGATAAAATATTTCTGATCAATATAGAAATCGACCACATTCATAGATGGATCGGAACCTACCTACTGTTCTTTTGATGCAAAAATTGAAAATTATTAAGATCGACCGTAGGTAGCAGCGACAAATACAATTAAAAGATGCCTATAATTTAGATCTAAGTACTTCAATTTTATTAGACAATGTGATTCAAGGGAAAACGCATTTTGAAAGGGCTGCACACATATCATATATTCTACAATGAGCAAATTAATTGGGGAGTTAAAAAAGAGAATCTCTATAGATATATAATTCTATAGAAACGATATGAAAATGATGAATTCAGTTACTGAATACAATAAAGAAGAAAAGATTACAAAACTCGATTCTATATTTAGTTGCTCTCTATCATTAAAAGAATTACATTAAATATAATCCTTAATTTTAACAACAAAGATCTTTTCAAGTAGAATTCGACACTGAAGTCAATTTCTTTTTCTCTTTATCACAACAAGAAAAAAAAAAAAAAATTTGATATTAAAATAATTATAATAATTTTGGCAATACAATCGGATTCGATGCATGTGTAATGTTTCTTGCAAACTCAACGCGTCTATAGACTATCACATTAGATAATGGTAAATGGTCTAGATATACGTTTGTTAGAGTAATTTTAATCTAATGTCAAATTTGATGTCATTGCTATAATTTAATATCAAATGCAAAATATGTTAGTTAAATATGAAAATAAATGGTTGTAAAATGCAACTAGCATTGAAATGCTTGTTTTTTTTTTTAAAGAAAAATGGAGTCAATTCAATAATAAAAAGCCATACGGCATCTACAAAAATGATCGAGTCGAACAAACATAAAAAAGATCAAATCGTCTGTCTTCAAGAAAAGACAATTAAGCGATATTTTGAAGATGATATATTTACATGTACCCGCTTCGCCACAATTTACTTCGCCATAATCCGTTTGAGATATCGACCATAAATGCAATTTCATACAAACTTTCATCACTAAATCAAAATCAACACTCACAATAAAGAAAAGAAACAAACACTCTCTCACCAAGGAGAGAAACAAACTGAAATTCGAAACAGAAAATTTTAAATCTAAAAAACGAAATCACAATATGTTGAAATATAACATAAGATCCATTTGGGGCCTTCCTCTAACACCTTAAGGTTTTAGATGAGCTGGTTACTCAACACAATAGGAGATCCTCGGTATACTTTCAAATCCAATAAGCTCTGTTTGAATCGAATAAGAAAGAAAACCAAAAGTTCTGATAATTAAGATCTAAATAACAATTGAAATGCTTTTTAATTTTTAACATCAAACATTACTTTTTGGTGTCATATTATAGCAATGGTTATAACCATTTTGCATCTAATCTTGGACTTGCTTTTACAACAAACAATATCGCGAATTTTTTTTGTTATAATAAACGAAATCAGGAAATATTTTCACTATACATGTAAATAATGATTACCATACAATCCCACCAAAAAGCCCACCGCTCTCCCTCAGAGTCTGTAGTTAATAGCACTGGGTACATGCATGCAGCATGCTACTTATCTTTATCTCATTTTTATCCATCAATCTCATAAGGTGTGGAAATATGGTTCCTCGGAAGACATAGATTATAGCAACCAAAAAGAAATTAATAAGGGAAACAAGATACAGATAAAAGCTGGCCGGAAAGAGAAATGAAGAGAGAGAGAGAGACGTGCATCGAACCCACAAGCAGCTGCACCATGCTCGCAGCTTTTTTCAGACCTACCAAGTCCTAAACCTCTGGGCATTCCAACACATTATAAATTAGTATATTATATTGGATAGATTATGTACATGTAAATCAAAACACACATACATAAAAGGTACGTAGGAGTAACAAAATTAATGAATAAATATAAATAATCTAAATGTGGGTTTAATACCCTGAAATGCACGACACTTGGTTGTCAACGGTAACAAATGAGGACAAATATATGGTACCCTACGTTTGCCGCCTCTCCTTGGTCTTGCTTCTCATCATTCTGTCAATAAACTTTTTGGAACTTGAGAAAAGATAACAGACAGTGTGTGAGAGAGAAGAGGATACATGTGCTTATTTTTTTGTTAATTATTTGTTGCAACTACTCTGCCATACGCTGCTGCGCCCATAAACTACGTACTGCATACACACAGACACATATATAAATACTAAATCATCCTAAATCATGTATCATCGAGAACATCTACATATATAAATACTCACTCTTGTATATTTATTTATTAGCTTGACGTAGATGTATTTTCTCATCAAAATAGAATATTGAAAGTTCGAATCTTATAAAAAATAAAATGAATGTATGTAAGTATATTTAACTAGAATTGTTTTTACTGTATATCGACACAAAAGCATGACGTGAAATTACAAAGTGCACCACCTAAGAATTACTCCTTTATACGATCAAGTAAAACAACTTGTATACGTTTTTTACTTGATTGATGTCAAAGAACTATGGGGTGTAGGTGTACCCACAAATCTGTAGGTTAGCCAAGCTACTCTGTTTAATTCCATAACAATATTTCTTCAAAAATTACCAAAAGCATCATGATCATTATTGCCCTGTGTTTGTACATAAACAATGATGTTATTCTTTTAAAATTCGATTCTGCCGACTATTATGGATTGACTGTTGGATGAGATCCTACAAAATGTCATTTATGATGATCCCACTCATCATTTGACAGAGATTTAGATTCATTATTTGACACGATGGATTTGCAAATCTTGAATTGCTCTGTCTATGATTTTACTAAAGAGCTAGCTTTTCCGGTTCTGTCTATGATTTGATAGGTATTTATCATACCTAAGAATCTATTATGAGAATTTCAATTTAATGGGACAGTGATATGTGTTGGGATCCAGATAATCAACTGGTCAGTGTCTTGTAAAATCAAATGAATAGATGTTTTTCCCTATCGGTTATATGTTAATTAAAAAACTGCATCTACTGATTACAGTATTAATCACGTATTAATCGTTAAATGATTACTAACCAATTAATTTTGATTAATTTTACAATACGATAATACCATAAATTTTGTAAGACGAATTGCAAGTAACAACTTAGAAAATAGAAAAGAAAAACTAACTGAAATTGAAGTCCATATACATGCTTGCCGTAGACACAAGATACAGACGGAAAACCATAAGCATAATAAAAGAGATTTAACGTACATAACGAAAACGAAAAGGGGAGGCACTAAAGAAACAATAAATCCATGTCATGATTCTATATAGGTTATGGGCAGGTAGCTAAATATATGATACAAGCTACTACGATCTTAGGGTAAACCTTGAGCATAGGGTAACCCTATAGCTTCTTCTTCTCCTTGAATTATTATCAGCATTTGGTGTACTGCACCTGCTATCTCATCCGATGATTTTAGGTGGCATCCTTCTTCCACCTGCACATATATATTTATATATATATAAATCAAAATAAAAAAATAAAATTTTATAATCGCAACGGATATAAAAAATACTAATATCTAATGTTTAGTTTCCAAAGTACTTCAAAGAAACATGCGGTTTGACTTTAGAGTCCTCTACAAAGTAAACACATGACTCTATATCTCAACAACTACACATATATATATATGAACTGCAGTACTCTTTCGTCTGATTTTTATCACCCCCCAATAATTTTAAGTACGGGCCCTCGAAGTTACCGAAGCATTCTTGTTATTTTCCTTTGTAGTCTTGTGTAACATTTATATTCACATATATAGTACCACCCTAAACTCCAGGACCCCCCCCCCTCCCTCCCTCCCTTCCACCCAATATGGTCCTTCTTTGTACAATAATTAGACATGTCTTAAGCCAAACAAACCCTACGACACTTAACAACCAGTTGGTAAAATTAGTTCTAGTAGAGTTTAATTACTGATTTTACATGTATTTTGCTGCATCTCTCTTCCTTCAAAAAAAAAAAAGGGGGTTAAATTTAAGGAGAAAAATATGAATATAGTAATTTCTTATATTATAACTGTACATGGTATTCAGAACCTTTTGCACAATAATTCATGGAAAAAGTAGAGCCGTACCAGATGAATAAAGTAGATTCTTGCATTCTCAATAGTCATTTTCATCTGTGAAAAAATTGCATGAAATTACTGTACGCATGCATACCTTACTACTGATTGAGTAGAGAACCATTGGTTCCAAGCTGGTAACATTGAGGTGAAGTATGGTCAAATAAAGTGCCTGAAAACCACCAATTAATTTTGAGAGCTGCCTCAGCCTTCGTGGCGATAGAACCCTAATGTTTGCATGAGTTTCAACCAAGGTAACTTCAATGTCTGCAATTGCGCCATTCGTCGTGCTACATGTATAGTGTTTGTTACGGGTTTGAGAGCATGT
Source organism: Heracleum sosnowskyi (assembly GCA_030848705.1). Classification (NCBI taxonomy): domain Eukaryota; kingdom Viridiplantae; phylum Streptophyta; class Magnoliopsida; order Apiales; family Apiaceae; genus Heracleum; species Heracleum sosnowskyi. The sequence continues at coordinate 95,663,766 of CM061241.1, forward strand.
GAATTGAGGAAATGCAAAGAATTGTGCAAATGGAGTTGCCTCAGCTTGGTCTTTTTCACCAGCTGCTTGCAATTGTAGGAATTTTTTAGTTTCAAGGCTTTGTAGAGTATGCTCAAGTTCTTTTACGAAGTCGATGGCACCGCCAACTATAGAGGCTTGATCACCCTGCAAGTTTATAATTAGGTCATAAGTACCAACATAAAAGTGAACAATGAGCTATGCGGTTTGTCATTTTGTTTTATTTTCCCTTTCTTTTTCAAAATGATTGTAAGAAGGAAAGGGGGGAGTGGGTTCATGGAGAGAGTCAACGGAATAGTACTGATAACCTCATTTAAAGACTTGATTTATATAAACAGCTATAACAAGTACAAAGTGCATGTGATTTATTAAGCTGTGAAAGTTGGTAATTACAGCTTTCTTTGCTAGAATTTCAAAACTTCAAAACCCTCTCATTCATATTCAAGAAATTTAGAAGAGTTATACATGCATTTATTTGTGCTGAGATTCGACATTAAAACATGGAGTTTAACTTACTTTACACAATAATTTAGAAATTGACATTAATTCTCTCTATATTTATATTATCCCCTTGCAAAGTACTGTCAAATTAAAACTGTCGTTCCTAGAGAAGATATATTGACTACCTACACAATGAGTTGAGGTTTCCGCAATCTTAAATCTTAATTATAGATAGATATAATTAAGAAAAACTTATGTATAAGTACTTGTGTATCCATGAAAATTGGTACAATTTTAACTCAAATTCTTGTTGGTTTCTATTAATTTAGCACAAATTCGTTACCATGTATCTTAACCTAGCTACATCTGAAAAAAATTAACTTAAAGTGTAGTTAGGAAACATAGTTATACCATATATAGTGAAACACTAACCTAGAAGGTACTGATGAAATTCCAATTCACAATAGTAGACCTTTATATATGTTTGGTATAATTTAGTTTAATTAAGATTAGATTTTTTGTGTTGAATAATCACATGGAAAACTACATTTAAATTGTTGGAGATACTAACCCTTTGAACATAAGACTCAGGCATGAGACATCGCAGCACGGAAAGATGCTCATTCATCTGTTTCCTTCTATTTCTTTCGACAGTAATGTGAGTCATTCTTTGAGTCTCAGCTTCTTCTTTGTTCTTGCATACTTTGGGTCTTCGCCGCCTCTTCTTCCGGCCTTGGACAGCGGAGCTACGCTGTTCTCCGGTTGTTTCGGGCTTAACCGACAAGTTCATCGAAGCAGAGGTATTATTGAGAGACTTAGTACCAGTAGCAGCAGCTGTATATTCTTGTTGGAGGTGGAAATTACAAGTATCAGAAGTGGCATTGCAGGTGTATGGATTTACAGAGAATGTGTCATAGATTATAAAGTCTAATAGTTCATTTGAAGAAAGTGTTTCCATGGCCATTTCTCTTTTGTTATCTTCTAATGCAACTTCATTTGTCACTCTCTGTCAATTATCCTACTTTTTATAAGCCCAGTTTTGCTTTACTCATATATCGATCAACCCCCCGTTTTCTTTTACTTTCACTGTTTTACATGAGTTAAGAATTAGGTATGGAGTCCTTACTTTTTAGTTCGTAATTTAAAATAAGTAAACATTTAATCAACAGGTCATATTTTAAAGTAGTAAAATATACGTTAAATTAAGATGTGTCTTCCTAGTCACTGCAAGGCATGTCCCTTAATATGCACACAACACTTTAGTTTTGCTTATATAATAGCATTTCATGTTACTATTCTTTTATTTTATACAAAAATTCTAACCTTAAAATTGTGAACTTCTTCGCTTCATCAAAATGTGAGTAATTAACTATAATATTTTTTTATGTTACTATTCTTTTCAATCCATGTAATTGTTAGTATCTCGCTATAATGGGTGAAATATCTGTTTTTAAAATTTTGGTCAGCTTTACCTATGGAATACTTAACTGTCAGTGGAGTAATACCCAACCGTCAATGGAGTATTATTCAGTATATGGGATACCCAACTACGAGTGGATATTTTTGTAATTTTTTCGCCTAAAATCAGTATAAAATCACATGTATAAAATCACAAAATACGAAATGTGATTTTAAGTTAATTTTCTTACACTTAGGGGTGTAAACAACCCTAAAATCAGGTTAGGTTAGAGTTTAGGGTCTAGGGTTTAGGGTTGTAAACAATCCTAAATCCTAAACCCTAAGTCCATATATGAATTCGTCATTCTGAATATTTCTAAAACCCAAAATGGAACCATTGAACCACAAAGGTTAACTGTTGAACCCCAAGGGAACGGCTAAACTAAGAACACACGTTTATTTTTGTTCATTTTGTATTAAAAAATAGGTTAATTTTGAACTATGGAATACTCAACTATCAGTGGAGTATCTCATATATATGATATCCAACTGTCAACGGAGTATCTGTATATGAGATACCCAACTATCAGTGAAGTATCTTATACAAATTGGGATATCCAACTACTAGTGGAGTACCCCAAAGTAAAATTGACCACTTTTTTCAGAATAGTTATTTTTGTTTATTTTATCAAAAAAATGATTATTTTTGTCATTTTTTCAAATACATAGGCTAAAAATTTGTGATGAAGAGTAAAAAAAGTGTGGTAACAAGTCGCCTATTAATATTTAATATTAATGAAAAGAATTAGTTTTCCTGAGTGAATATATATTACTCTTTCGCGGTTCTTTTTGGGATGTCCCTCCCAATTTTTTACACTATAAACTTTCTAAAAGTAGTAAATTTTTATAATATAAAAATCAACTACTTCCACTACTTTCCTCCACTATACTCATTTGATACATTAAATATTGATTGGTCCTACCACTAAACTCATTTTTCTTACTTTATTAGTTTAACTTTCCAAAAGTAATAAATTTTTATAATATAAAAATCAACTACTTTCACTACTTTCCTCCAATAAACTCTCTGTATACATTAAATATTAATTGTTTCCATCACTAAACTCACGTTTTCTATTTTTTTTTCTTGCTTTGTTATTTTTTCTTAATCTTCGTATTAAATTCAAATATAAATAAATAGGTGAGACGTAGTAATCGAAAAGTAATAACTAGGTGTTGAACTTGAACATATGCACACATTTAGAGAAGAAAATAGTAGGTGTTTTTTAATCTCTCACTTTATGCATGAAACGCAAAAGCACAATGCCTTTTTACTGTCCTCTCACGTGCACCATTTTAAACTACAGTTTTTCTAAACCCCCTTTGAATTTACTTTTTTTTTTTTTCACTGTGTTCTGGGTTTGTTTTCCTACACCAGTTTTTCATAGATGCTATCAAGCACACTGCCATTGTGTCTGTGAAGGAGAGCTGCAAAGGACCCACCCCTGTTTTTGTATATATCTATACATGCATATACAAACAACATAACAAGCTGTGCAAAAAGCAACTCTTCACGTTCAGAGTTGAGGTTGGAGTTTGTAAATTTGCAAGTTAATTATATGAGTGCCTTTACTTTCACCCTTTTTTTTAATTCAACGCTTCATAAAATCACTAGTTTAGAATTTACCATTCGTATGATTTATTCATCTGACGGTGTTGATTGTGCCAAGCGTACGGTCGGCTACCTGCAGATGGTTGTCCCATTCAATCCTTGCAAAGGAGCTGCTGTGATGTTTACGTGTACAGTGGTTCTTGAAAATCCCATTTTGAGCAAATCGAAGTTGTTGGTTTACATCATGTTTCAAAGGACGCCGTATTTGGTCGATTCAAATATTCGTCTTGATTATTGACTCATAAATTATTATTTTTTACTGTTGTGATAATTTAATAGTTACGATGATAAAAAAACTAGCTTAAAAATCAGGTGAAAACTAAACTAAAAAGATCCTGGACAAACAAATTTATAGATTGTTCGCTGTTACTACAAGTAGGGGAGGTAGAAGAACACATATCTCTCATAAAATAAAATTTGATAATTTTTTTAATTGTTTAATTTTTTAACAAAGAATTGAAAATATAAAAGTGGTTATTCAGAATATACTCATGCCCCTCTGAAAAAATAATTCTGGATGCCCCAACTACAACCACCAGCACGGCTTAAAGAATGCACCGGCCATCTAAATTTCGCATTCTAATTATCGTATCAGCAGTGATAAGATCTAGGATTAAACTTCATCAGCTGCCCAAAAATGTTCCCAAGTAGTTTTCACTTGCAAAGTTGCAAGAGAAGTCCCGTTTAGTTGGAAAGTAATGAACTGAAATAAACAAATGCCATCATCCTATTACTTAGATCATATGTATCAATGAAAAAAAATAGTTGATTTGTTAGACGGATTGACGAATTGACGGAGTTTAATTATGCAATAGTGTTTTTTTTAGTCCGTCAATAAAATTGAACTTCGTCAATCCGTTAACTACTCTATCAAAAATTGATGGAGTAATTGATAGATTGATGACCATCAATTTGATTGATGGACCAAAAAACATTGTTGCATTGATAAAATTCCATCAATTCATTGATTCGTTAGACGGATTAACTATTTTGATTTGTATTGTTGCATAAAAAATAACAAAATAGTTAATTTTATTTGCATAGTAATAAATTCCATCAAGTAAATTGACGAATTAACGGATTGAAGGCCGAGAATGAGTACAGAAGAAGAAAGAACACTTATAACTTTTACTCAATTTTACTACTCCCTCCGTCCCATTCATTTCTATACACTTTCCATTTTGGGATGTCCCTCTCATTTCTATACATTCCAAAAATAGTAACTTTTAATAATATAAAACAATATTACACTCACTACTTTCTCCACTATCTCTATTCTATAATAATATAAAACACTATTACACCCACTATTTTTGAGTAAAGTGCATTTTGTGTACTCGCACTTTAGTCAAGACACCACTTGCAATATTATAGTTCAAAATCGAGCAGTTGCAATATCAATATTTGTATTTCAATGCACTTTGTTGCATTCCGTTAACTGAGGTTAACTCCGTTATTAATTTAGGGAGTAAAGTGCACTTTGTGTACTCGCACTTTACTCTAAATTGCATTTTGTGTACCCGCACTTTGCTCAATACATCACTTGCAGTACTTTAGGTCAAAATTTAGAGTAAAGTGCGAGTACACAAAATGCACTTTAGAGTAAAGTGCGAGTACACAAAGTGCACTTTACTCCCTAAATTAATAACGGAGTTAAACTCAATTAACGGAATGCAACAAAGTGCAGTGAAATACAAACATTGATATTGCAACTGCTCGATTTTAAACTATAGTATTGCAAGTGGTGTCTTGACTAAAGTACGAGTACACAAAGTACACTTTACTCACTATTTTTCTCCACTATCTCAAATCTATTATTAAATATTGATAGATCCCATCACTTTATCTATTTTTTATCTAATTTTACTCATTTTTTATATTTTTTTCTTGGTCTTCGTGTCTAACCCCGTGTATATAATTAGCAGGGACAGAGTACTAATTTCATTCTCTCGATTGAACATATTTTAATAGAGAGAAGGGCAGTTTAGTTATATTCTGTTTCATGATCCGACTGGATGGTACCTGATAAGATATTATAATCATTAAATATCGTTTGAAACAGTAACTACAACAGTACTAATATGGAACTAGTACAAAATAGTTACAAGGGGTCTACTTGACTTTTGAGGAAATAAGCTTTAGTTTACTTGGTTTATCTTTTTAGTAAAGGCCAGCAGCAACAAGTGCACATGCAACGGATGGACCATACCAGACTGCAATGCATTGCTTAAGAACTAACGGACGGGTTCGATCGTTTAACACGTAACCGACTTATCAAAATAGTTACGGCCCGATTCAAATTGATACAAATCGGTATAGCCAACGAGGTGTGTACGAATTTAACATTTCTAAACCAAAATCGGCATAGATCGGCTCTTTGAACCAAACCGTTCGACACGGTTCGTAACCCGTCACGAGTCGACGGATCACCAACCCGGCACGACCCGCCAAGTCAGCACGGCACAACGAAAACGTTAAAAGGTTAGTGTTAGAGCATTTGTCAACTCATTATGAGAGTAATATTTACATCGGTTTATGATACATTTTAGTTCATAAAAGATTACTTGTTTAAAGACGAGATCAATAAAATTAGTTGGACGTGAAAGTAATTCGATTGTTTTACTTATAGAGTACAAGAGAAATACTAATTACCTTTTTTTTCATTTTTTCATTGTGTTTTGCTAAATAATCATTTTAACATTTACATGTATTATCTTAAATACATAGATTATTTTTAATAATTATTATTTTATTATTTATATTTTAATATTTTATTAATTGCATTTGTTAAGTAAAATAAATAAATATAACGATCCGTGGATAACAATGGATACTTCGAATTTCGACGCCTCAACTACCAACGAACAACAATAATCAAATAGTTGATAAGATTTTTTTGTTTTGTATTTTTAAAATTTGTTTGATTTTTATTTGTTTTAATATGTTAATGCGGTTTGTTCCGTTGTTTTAGGTAGAAGTCCTCTCAAATTAATTATAAAATAATTTTTTAATTAATGAAATTTATAGAGATACCGTGCTCTTTTATTCCAAAAAAATTGTAGAATTTTAAATAATATCTAATCGAATTAAAAGATAAAAAAAATATATGTCACCCCGCCCCATCAACTCGCCCAACCCGGTTCGTCAACTCGCCCGGACGTCACGAGCCTACCTTCCCCACACATCGGCACAGCTCGCAACCGGGGACGTGCCGGTCCTAACCCCTTTCCCATCAACACGGCACATCTCAAACTCGACACGACTCGCACGGCTTCTCAAACTCGACACGGCTCGCACGGCCCATATGTTTGGCCACCTCTACCTAAGAACAAGGTGCAGTCGACAATGAAAACATCACAGATTTATACTATTCCTAACAACTCTTAATCGAGCGGTACATATACACACACAAAATAAAGAGCTGAATTATCATCAAAAGACAAAGATGTACATGTTCGATGACTACGATTATCAGAGGAAAAAAAAATCACCAAACACACTAGCATGACATCAATCAGTGTAAATATCATACAAGAACAAGTTAAACATAACATAGATACTCAATATATATATATATAATAACCTTTATTAATAAGATTAACCCCTTTTAATATGGTATCAAATTTGGTTGGCACACTTTTTTTGGTTTACACTTTTGTTTAGTTTCACTCCTAATTTTTTTAAAAAAATATATATTTATCTAATTTAAAATAGATTATATTATACCCTAAAGTACTATTTCATGTAGTAGAATTATTATTTCTTAAACTCCTATTTCACGTAGTAAAACTTTATGTTGTTTTTAAATTATTCTTGTTTTGTTCAATGCTCTATTTTCACCAATCTTCTAACAATTCTATTATTATTTTGACTTTTCCGTCTTACAAAAAATAATATTTTATTTTTGACTTTTCGTCATAACCTTTATTAATAAGCAAAACCCCCTTTTAACATTGAACCAAATTTGGTTCGCACTTTTTGTGGTTCACACATTTTTTTGGTTTCACCCCTATTTTTTTTTAAATATGTAATTATTTAATTTAAAATATATTATATTATACCATAAAGTCCTATTTCATGTAGTATAATTATTATATCTTAAACTCCTATTTCACGTAGTAGAACTTTGTTGTTTTTAAATTATTTTTGTTTTGTTCAATGCTCTACTTTCACCAATCTTCTAACAATTCTATTATTATTTTGAATTTTTCATCTTACAAAAAATAATATTTTATTTTTTACTTTTCGTCTTGCACATACAAGAAATTAAAAGTCTGCGTGATAAAAGGTTACTTTTCTTCTTTGTCACTTCTTTGTCATTGTCATAACACTGATATACATATGTCAATATTATATGTGATCGCATACAATAGATAGTTAAGCCATAAAATTTAAACATTCGTATCAATTTTTTTTTGAAAGTATAAATTTACTATACACTTGCTACTTCAATGTTCGACTCATATAATCATATATTATATATTATTGTAGAATTTTATGTTGGTTTTAAATTTTAAAAAAAATAATAACTATCTAATCTAAATAGATTATATTATTATTGTACTCTAAACTCCTATTTCATGTAAAACTCTGATTTTTTTTAAGAAAAATCTAATTCTATGTTGTTTTGAAATTAAAAAAAATCTAAACTAAAATAGATTATATTGTTATTGTACCCTAAACTCTTATTTCACATAAACTTCTATGTTGTTTTTAATAATAATAATAATAATCTAATCTAAATCTATAATAAATTATATTGTTATTAATTGTACGAATATATTATATTGTTATTAAATTACATTGTACCAAAATATATTATATTATTATATTATATCATGTAATAGATATCCCATGTTGGAAGAGTTACAATAAGATCACAACATAAGCAAACTATAGTACGTGTAATTTGTAGTTTAGATCATCTGAAATTTGTGTTCTTATTGTAGTTCTAATTATTTTATAACCTTAGTGTCTTGGTGAATTGAACTTAAAATATGAAACATCAACGAATATGATTGTACGTCGTTATTACCGATGAAGTGATCATTGTCCATCACCAAAGTACAAAAAAAGTTACTAATCGAATACAAGTTGTGGACAGGTAAATTTACTTTTCAGTATGCCAAGATTTTGTTAATACTAAATTCACTTTTTAGCATGTCAAGTTGTTCTCATCTGCATGCGAATCAATTTCATAGAAAAAGTTCGAATATTTACATCAACAATCACAAGTGCATAAATTGAACTCAATTATATTTGTCATGTTATATTTATTCTTTATTCATGAGTAACCTTATTATATTTAAATAGTCCCAAATGAATTTAACTATATATATTATGTACGGTTAGTTAATTCATGAATAGGCTTATGTTGGTCCTTGACTATTGAAAGGGGGGGGGGGGGGGTTGAATGCAATACTGATAAATCTCAATCTACGTTATCAACAACAAAAACTAAGATTAAGGATTATCAGTTTATCAAATGCAAACACAAGTAGACACACGAGTAATTCTCACAAAATAAATGTTTTATTTATTTTGCAATGGGTTGCTACAACCTCAAGAAAATGTTTGTTTTCTTGAGCTTCAGTTTCTCGAGTGATTACATAGAATGAATTGAGAGATAGACTAAGTAGGCTAAACCTATCACTTTCAATCACGGGTCTTGTGAAGCTGCTGTCATTTTCAAGTGGCAGCTTCTTACAATTTGTCTGCCCGTGATTCTTTCCTAAATTGCTATACAGACAGCTTATCAATACATATCAAACCAATCTAGAAACATTATATTTTAAGCTAACACAATTCAGTAGATGTAGATTTGTCATACTCTGGAATTGGTGAGCTTTGTCATGTGATCTCTCAAGCTTCAGTCGTAGTCTTGCAGACCGGTTACAGTGTTGGGATACTGCAACACGCCTGTTTCTTGAACATCCAAACTGTCACAAGTTTGACTGGGTTGTTTACCAATACAAATGTTATCCCTTCATGACAGTATCCTGATGGCTAAGCTTGCTGTCACAGGAATGCGCTTATGGTGACAGTAAGAAATCCCCGCTGAAGGTGCTGTCAGGATTTCCAAGCTTGCTGTCAGGCTAAGGTAAAGTTGTTGTCAGAGGGCTTCCGCCAATGTTGCTGTCAGAGTGAATGTACTGTCGTGACTCGCAACATGTTGTCTTCTTGTAACCTTACTGTCAGCGCTGTGACAGTAATCTTTATTCTTGCTGTCCATCTTGAGTACTTCTTGAGGCTTGAACAAATGAATGAACTTCTACCAAGATGCACTAGAATCTTATTTGTACTAAATAAAACAGTTACAAAGACATACTCTGACTGTGACAGTATGTTCATACTTAATAAAGATTAAGTAAATAAAGTATCTAGTTAAGTTACCTCATAGCTATCATCCATAAATCCTAACAATCTCCCCCAATTTGTTTTTATGGACAATAACAACAAATTTACAATTAATACATGCTGACAACTTAACTAACAAGATCAGAATATAACAAAAGATTTTTACTTAGCTTCAGATTTCTTTTTCTGTCTTGCTTCATCCTCTCTGTTGAGAGCTTCCTTAAGAACTTTTTTGAGTCCTTCCACCAGTGCTATTTCATCAGGAGTGATAGCCTCATCTTCAATCTCATCAATGTGTTTTTGGAGTGTCTTGGAGAGACATACCCTAGCATCCTGAAGATCCAACCATAAGTCTTTGCCAAAAGCATGAGTTCTGAACTTCAGTGTGCCATTAAAGTCTTTGAATCTACTTCCAGGGTATGCATTTAGAGTTTTTCTCCTTGACTTATCCAGCTTTGAGTCTTCACCCTTTCTTGCTTGAAGAATGCCCTCAATCTTAAAAGAGCATTGTTGTTCCAATGGATGAATTGATCCAATTACTAAGAAGAGTAAGTCTTTCAGAGCACTGGTTCTAATTTTATGAAAGCTTCTTACTGGAATCTCTTCCCATATGAACTTGATTCTTAGAGGATTCTCAAGCATACAAGATTGGTAATTGGGTCTTTCACTTTCCACCCTGTTGGCTTCTCTGCTTTTATCTAAGAAAGTATCTTCTGTATCTTTAGTGGTTTCACAAGTCTTGATGCATCAAACCAACGAACATATTCAGTTGCTTCATTGTTGTTATCCAACTTTACCTCGACGCTCTTGATTTGATCAGCTTCCTTTTCCAAAAGATCCAGAGAGCTGTAGAGTTTTGATTGGATAGGCTTCTTCAAATTCCTGCCAAGCCCAGTGGCTTTCTCCTTTCCTGAGTACTTGTGTTTTCCTTTTATTGCTTTTGAAATCTCCTCAGGTTCAGGTTCTTGTCTAGAGAACCAGGCCCTTGATAAGGTTTTTGTCCTCTTTGGCTTGACAGTAGGCTTGATTCCTTCCTTGACAGCATCTTTGTTGACAGTGTCCTCCATGACAGTATCTTTCTTGACAGCTTCTTCTATGACAGCTCCTTTGATGACAGCTTCCTTGAGGACAGTGTCTTCTGTGACAGTATCTTTTTCAGCATTTATACTGTCAATAGCACATCTTAAGATATTTGCCTCCAAAGCTTCAATAATTATTAACTCCTCTTCTTCTGTTGCTCCAGCATCTTCCTTTTCTTGTACATGAGCTTCTTCTTTATTTTCCTCCTGGGACTTTGATCCAACATTCCCAGAAGTGCTTCCACTAGCATTTCCTGTTTCTCCAGTTCCTCCACTGCCATCCAACTCATCATCTTCATCATGAGGAACATCATAGGAGCAGCTTTCTCCTTGTTCAGCTCTGTTGGAGATTGCTTTGGAGATCATCTTCTTCATAGTGGAGCTCAGTTCCTTGTCCCTTTTCACCAGCAAGTCATAAATTGCTTTGACAGCAAGAACTCTTTCTTTGTTGGCGTTGGAGTTGAGAATCATGTCTAACACCTTTAAGATTGACTTTGACTCCATTGTTGAAGTGCCTCATAGACTCATGTATGCACATCTCCTGCTACCACTTTTGGTGGTACTTTCATAGTAGACACAAAATGGATTGGTGTAGACTTCTGGGAGTTTCTCTGAAATTAAACTCAGCATTTTCATATGCAAGATCTCATTGAAGGCTGTATGGTTTGCTGTGATTTTGTTCTTCATTACTGTTAGCACTTTTGCTGGAAGACTCTGCAGCAGCTGCATAGTAATGAACATGGATATTCCAGTGTTTAAGTACACATCAATAGCCCATCTCCTTTCTTCATTGATCTTTACACATACACTGGTGATTTTCTCCTTGAGCAAAGTTGAGCAGTTATTCAATCTTCTGCTAGGCTCCTTCATAGCTTCATCCACTACCTTGTAGAAGTTTTCATCATGATTTTTCAGAGTACTTTCCATGTAGTTAACCATTAGGGCATTTGCATCTTCTTGGCTGAACTCTGTTCCTTCACTCCAGGTGTTTCCTGACAGGATGTATTCAGGCATCTTGTCTTTCCCTTTTCCCAACCTGTTCTGCTCCTCCTTTTCTCTCCATTGCCTTTCAAGAGCACTCTCCTTTGGAGTTGGATTTGGCTCTCTTATAGTCACATGAGGTAGTATTGGGTTCTTGGAAGAAACACCCCTTTGCATAGCTTCTAGGGCTTCTTTGGACATTAGGACTGTTTCTCCAGCTATCTCATATTCAAAGATATTTTCAGCTCCTTGCACTTGCTCCCCCTTACTTCCTGAATCTCCTTTAGTTCCCTTTTTCTTCTTTGCAGACACTGATCTTCTTTTAGCTGCAGGCTCCCCCTCACTCCTTGAGGTCATCTTTGAGACAGGTTCCCCTGAGCAACATCCTGTTTGGGGATACCTTCTTTTCCTGAGCTTTCCCTTCCTGATTCTGCCTTTTGAGATTCTGATATGAGGCTCCCTCAATTTCACTCTGGACATGCTCAAGTCCCTCACCTTTTGTCAGCTCATTTGGTTGCCTCTCATTTTGATGCTCACCTCTCTTTTCTTTTATCTCTCTTTTCTTTTGCACACCATCACTCATCCTAGATGCATAGGTATGAGCAGTACTTACATGAAATGAAATAGATGGTTGAGAATGTACCTTTAAGAACTGAGATAGTGGCACATCATCATCAGAAACATCCTCGACAGTTACAGCATCAAGATCAGGCTGTGAAGAGATGACAGGTGCTTTGCCATGAATGTTACTGTCAGTTGGAATATTGACAGTAGGTTCCACTGCAACTTGGACAATAGGTTTGGTCGAGACAGTAACTCCAACTGAGTCCTTGACAACAGAATCACCTGTGACAGCAACATCCACAGTGTCTTTGACAGCAACTTGGGCTGTGACAACATCTTCCCTGAGGTAAGATGCTCCTTAGAGATTGAACAAGGTACTGGCTGTTTCACTTTCTAGCAGAGTTGTACCTTGCTCTTTCTCAGTGTTTGAAGGAGTGGTGTCCATCTCACTTTGAGAAATGGGTTCTTGTGGACCACTGAAAGGGGGCTCATCCATGATTGGAGATGGATGATCAAAACCTGAAGGGTTGGGACTGTCCCCCTCTCTAGGTTGTGGAGAAGAAACAAATGAATGTGTAGGGAAGGAAGAAGGTGAAAGTGGAGAAGAGAATGATGACTGCTCCACAGATGGAACTTGTGAAGCATCAAAGGGGGAAGTGAAATCCTCACTGTGTCCTGACTCCATGTGTGTTTCTACAAGTGGAGGTTCCTCATGAGTTGGACCATGAGGTTGTGCAGACTCTTTACAGGGTGCCTTGGGAGATAGACCAATTTAAATAGATGTCCCTTGTTGAGAAGGCACATCTAGGGAGGAGCTTATTTCCCTTGATTCCTCTACAGTCTTTTGGGAGACTGCAGGGTGGCTGACAGTGATTTTGGTCCTCTTAGCTCTCTTCTTCTTAGGCTCAGGAGGAACCACTGTGGGTTCTGTTTGACTACCTTCCTTATTTGCTGCACTAGGTGCAGGAACTCCCTCTTGACTCTCAACACTACCACTACCACCAGTGTCTAGGGGCCTTTTTCTGGTTTCTTGTAAGGCTAACCTCTGTACTTTGGGAAGTCTAGAGAACCTAGGCTGAGTGTATGAGGTAAAATGAGGGTTAGCTGAATTTGGGTCTAATCCAGCTTCAGTCTCAATAGTGAAGGTATCAAAACCAGAAGGTAATGGAAAATCAAGGTCAGTCACTTGATCAACCATGTGTTTGGTGAAACATAGTGGAATATGTGCATTTAAATTCAGTGAAGTGAGAGTAGTGTGAGTATTTCTTTTCAGTACTGGGCACACTTCTAATCGAGGTGCATTCTCATCAAAGTCACATAAAGAATTAATGCATAACATTAGAAAGCGAGGATAGATGTTTACCTTCTTACCTATGGCAGCCTTGAGGTGTGCCATGAGCAGCTTTCCAACATCCACTTTGTACCCATGAACAAGAGAGTGAGTGAGCTTCTTGATGTAGGTGGGAATTCCATTCCAGCCGGTGGTCTTAGTAGAGAACACCTTCACCATAGCATCAAACACCATACTCTATTCCCTACGGAGATATTTCCTGTCCATTTCACCAGAGGGGTACCATTTTGTTGTTCCCTCTTCAAGAATAGGGCCAGAATACCCAATCTTCAAGAAGAGCTTCTTCAGGGTCTCATCACTAGCAAGCTCAGCATAATTCTTTCCTGGTTCTAGCACAATTCCCAAAGCTGCATTGATGCCCTGAACAGTGAGTGAGTAGTTGTGCTCCTTGATTTTGAACTGAATGGAGGAGATGTCACCATCTTCTTGAGCAACGGCTGTCTCCCAGAAATTTTCAATCCTGTCTAGTTCAAGAACAGGAGTGGAGGTAATTGCATACCCAAGATAGGACGTATTCATGAAATAAACAAGCCCTTTGAAACACCCTCACCAGTATCACTTGGAGAGTAGATGCCAGCAAAGTTGGTTTGTGAAATTGATTGTTTGGGGGCCATTTGTTTTGCTTGAGAGAAAAAGAGAGAAGGTATGAGATGAATTGCTTGGGGATATGAGAAAGGTGAGTGTTGTGTTTGCTTTTTGAGAACAGTTGTATGTTTGATAAATTTAGAGGGAAGTTCAAGCGTTTAACTGACAAAGTGGAAAAGTGAAATCGTGTCTTAACCCACTTAGCAGTCACGTGGGTTACTGGCTGATTTCTCTCTCCTCGTGAAGGATGAGTGTCCAATTTTAATGGTCCACTAATTTGACAGTAACCTGTGCGCTCAAAACAACCGTGTTAGTAACTTTGGTGTGATGACAACATGTTTTGCGTGACAGAAACATTTCGCGCAAAACTTATTGTCATCGTTAAGTTCTCATATGACAGTATCTTTCACGAGTCATGACAGAAGGTTGTTTACTGCTGTCGAGAAGTTAGCTGTCAAAGAACTGTGACATCAACTTTTCTTGATGACAGCAACCTTTGCGGGAAAACAACAACTGTCAGGACTTTGTATTGAAACTGTTATGATTAAAAACTTAACTGAAGAGACACCAGTTAAACATTTACAATATTTATTACTAATTCATTATTCATTCATAACAACATTCAACCAGTTAAACAATTAACAAGTAACAACACATACATCAAGCAAGAGGAAAATATAGAAGAAAATTGATAAGCTTTATTAATTAAAAAGGGTTAAATTACTACAATTGGTGAGATTAACTATTCATTACAGTCTTTCTTAACCAATTCTAGAACTTCAGCCCTAACTATTTCTTCAGAAGTTCCTTCCTCCTTGAGGAGTGTTTGAAACTCCTTTTCCTCTTCTTGCTCTTTAGCCTCTTCAGTGGCCTTGGCAGCAAGTTTCATTTCTTCTTCCTCATCGAGGATATCCCATAACTCATCAAATAACGTTTCTACTTCTTCATTGCATGGCTCACTTCCACAAGGCTTAGGCATGTATTCAATTCCTGCTTTGCTTTCCATTTTACCCTCTTTCTAAATGATTCACTAATATAGCCTACGACTCATTTTATAGGCATACTAGGTTAAGGAGTGATGTAAACGGTCAACAGTTTGGAATACCCATACAACTACCACAGATTGCAATTAAGTGATGTCTACCACTAATGCAACAATCAAGGCAAACCTGACCAATTAAGGAGAATCCTTGACCAATTTCAGCAGTAAAAACCATGCAAGTTAATGTCATACTTGAACAAACTATCAAAAGTGAGACTAACACAAAATTCAATTTAACAAGGTCAAAGTAAACATGCTGTCAAAAATAGATAGGGGTTTAAGTAGATAGTAACTTTTCTCATGACAGCAACTTCTGAAGTTGTTACTATCACAAGATTCATTTGAATAATAGAATGAAAAACTAGTAAGTTAACATACCAGATTTAGCATTCCCAATTCACTTACCAACCTGTTGAAGGTTGCTTAATCCAGTGGTTTTGTAAAAATGTCTGCAAGTTGCTTTTCTGTGGGCACATAGATCAACTTCACAGTTCCTATTTCAACATGCTCTCTTATGAAATGATGTCTGATATCAATGTGCTTAGTTCTAGAGTGTTGAACAGGATTGTCTGAGATGGCTATGGCACTAGTGTTGTCACAGTAGATAGGGATATTATTTAACACTAAGCCATAATCCAACAGTTGATTCTTCATCCACAAGATTTGTGCACAGCAACTTCCAGCTGCAATGTATTCAGCTTCTGCAGTTGATGTAGAAACTGAGTGTTGCTTTATACTGAACCAGGATACCAATCTTCCACCAAGAAATTGACAGCTTCCTGTAGTGCTTTTTCTATCAATCCTACATCCAGCATAATCTGAATCAGAATAACCCACTAGCTCAAATCCAGTGTTTTTAGGATACCAAAGGCCTATATTAGGAGTGCCCTTAAGGTATCTAAAAATTCTTTTGATTTCTACCAAGTGTGACTCCTTTGGATCAGCTTGAAACCTCGCACAGAGACATGTAGCAAACATTATGTCAGGTCTGCTAGCAGTTAGGTAGAGAAGAGATCCAACCATGCCTCTGTATGCACTAGAGTCCACTTTCTTCCCTTTGGAATCTAGATCCAGACTAGTTGAGGTAAAATAGGAGTCTTGGCAGGTGATGAATCTTCTAGGTTGAACTTCTTGAGAAGTTCCTTGACATATTTTGCTTGACAAATGAAGATCCCATCATCTTTTTGAAGAACTTGTAAACCAAGGAAGAATGACAGTTCTCCCATCATACTCATCTCATACTTGTTTCTCATTAGAGATGAAAACTTCTCACACAGCTTCTCATTTGATGAACCAAAGATGATATCATCAACATAAATTTGAACCAAAATGATGTCTTTGCCATGATGCTTGTAGAATAAGGTCTTATCTACTACACCTCTTGTAAACTGGTTTTCCAATAGAAAGGTAGAGAGGGTATCATACCATGCTCTTGGAGCTTGTTTCAATCCATAAAGTGTCTTGAACAGCTTGTACACAAAATCATACATTTCAACATCTTCAAAACCAGGAGGCTGTTCAACATACACTTCTTCCTCCAACTCTCCATTCAGAAAATCACTTTTGACATCCATTTGGAACACTTTGAAGTTACAGTGTGCGGCAAAGGCTAGGAAAATCCTGATAGCTTCAAGTCTGGCAACAGGTGTAAATGTCTCATCATAGTCTATTCCTTCCTGTTGACAGTAACCTTTAGCTACTAGCCTTGCCTTGTTTCTAGTCACATTCCCATTTTCATCTAACTTGTTTCTGAAAACCCACTTTGTCTCAATAACTGACTTTCCTTTAGGTCTTGGAACCAATTTCCATACATTGTTCCTTTCAAACTGGTTGAGTTCCTCTTGCATAGCAATCACCCAATCAAAATCTAACAATGCTTCATCAATTGCTTTAGGCTCTATTTGAGAAAGAAAACAAGAAAACATGTTGTCAGCAGAAACATTGTTCCTGGTCCTCACTCCAGAAGAGGGATCTCCAATTATTAGATCATTTGTGTGATCCCTGGTCCACCTAGTGGTTTTGGGCAAGCTTCTTGTTTGATTTGAGACAGTAACCTCAATTAGAGGAACTGATTCTTCACCAGGTAAGTTGTCTCCACCATTTTCTTCAATGTCTCCAGAGTCACCATCAATTTGAGTATTTCCTGTGATGGTCTGTGACTAGGCTGGAGTTTGATTGACATTATCTTCAATGACAGCATCCTTTTTTGTTTCAACAGTTTGAGTGAAAGTAGGTTCTTCATCAAAAACTTCTTCTTCCTCCAAGTATCCTTGATTCTCAAATCTAAGAATCTGCATTTGACCTTCTTCATGCAGTCCAGGAAACTTGGTTTCATCAAATGTGACATTCACACTTTCATCTATGATTCTGTGTTCCAAAAGATAGACTCTGTAGGCAGTCCTTTCTAAAGCATACCCCATGAAAATGCCTTCATAAGCTTTGATGTCAAATTTCCCTTTCTTTTCATGGTTGTCTTTCATCATGAAACATTTGCTCCCAAACACATGAAAATACTTGACAGTAGGTTTCTTTTCATTGAGCAGATAGTAAGGAGTGTTCCCATGAGTCTTGTTGATCAAGGTTCTATTCTGTGTGTAGCAAGCTGTGTTGATAGCTTCTGCCCAGAAGTATGTAGGTAATTTTGCATCATGAAGCATAGTTCTGGCAGCTTCAATGAGAGTCATGTTCTTCCTTTCTACAACTCCATTCTGCTAAGGAGTCCTTGCAGCAAAAAATTATTGTACAATTCCTTCATCTTTACAGAAGTTACCAAGAGTGGCATTTCTGAACTCAGTCCCATTGTCACTTCTTATAATTTGAACTTTGGCATTTGGAGCTCTTTCAAGAACTCTTAAGTGATCAATGATGACTTGAGCTGCTTCATCTTTTGATTCTAGATACTTCACCCAAGTATACCTAGAATAGTCATCCACCATAACTAATGCATATCTCTTCTTTGCTAATGATGGAACATTGACTGGTCCAAAGAGATCCATGTGAATTAGTTTGAGTGGTTCAGTGTTGGTGTTGACTTGCTTTGATCTGTGCACAACTTTCTTCAGTTTTCCCATTTGACAGTCCTCACACAGTCCTTCTTGACAGAATTCCTGTTGAGGTAGTCCTCTCACGAGTTCCTTCTTCATCAGCATATTCATTGTTTTGAAGTAGAGGTGTGAGAGCTTCCTGTGCCACAGCATACTGTCACCAACAGTAGCTTTACTGTAAAAACAGTAAATCTTGTCCTTCTTTGTTTGTCTTAAGTCAGCAACAAACAGGCTTCCTTTTCTTACTTCTTTCAAAGAAAGGCTTCCATCCTTCTTGTGATAGATGTACCTTGAATCCACTGTCACTGAATTGGCTGACACTGAGCAGGTTGTGCTTCAATCCATCAACAAGTGCAATATCATTTATGACAACATTTCCAATTTCCAAACAGCCATATCCCACTGTGTAACCCTTGTTGTTGTCTCCAAAGGTTATGATTGGGCCAGCTTTCTCTACAAATTGTGACAACAGGGTTTTATCACCAGTCATGTGTCTAGAGCAGCCACTGTCAATGATCCAAGTGACCTGCTCCTTATTCTTACCCTGTAAGACAAATTGTATTTAAGAGGCATATGGTACCCAATCCTTGTTGGGTCCAGTCACTTCAGTATCATAAGCATTATCATCATTTTCAACTTTAATCAACACATCAGGAATCTTCTGTTGGACTCCTTTCTTCACCCACATATCTTTAGAATTAGACTTGGTCTTCTTCTTAGTGGATGAGGCCTTCTTACTGTTTCCAGTAGGCTCAGGAGTCTCACCAGTTTGCATATAGAGACATGGTTCAGTAGATGAAATAGGCAAATTGAAACAAGTACTCATGACAGTCACTTTACAAGGCACACAATCAATATTATTGCAGACTGCCATAGATCTATGCATAATGGGGGTTCTGTGTAAGTTACCATTTAGCATGGTCACATTGTTCTTGACCTCCTTTGGTTTCTTACAAACATGAGTTAAGTGATATGAAGAGCCACAATTATTGCATAGTTTTCTAGGAGCATTAACATTGCCATTTCCTAACTTACCATTCCTATTTCTAGACTTGTAGGTTGTTGAGTCAACAGGATGTTCTGAAGTTGCTGTCGAGCCTTTCTTGACAGTACCTTTCGCACTTTCTGTCATGACAGTAGGTTTGGAAATCACTGTCTTTGTGGCTTTCTTGACAGTACCTTTGGAAGCTATTGTCATACCATTATTGACAGCATCTTTGGAACATTTTGTCAGATTGTTTGGGGAAGTTACTGTCCTGGGATTGTGACAGTATCTTTTCCATCAACTGTTGTACTGTCAATACTTTCATCCTCATCATCAAGTTGTTGCTTGATGAGCATGGCTTCCTCATCAAACTCAAGTTCAGAAAGTTTAAAACTGGGTTTGTTGATCTTCTTGAGAATATGAGGTTTGACAGAAGCATCAGTTGAACAATCCTGACTAACAACTTCCTTACCAGGTCTTTTGCCATACTCAAAACCTATCCCTACTTTTTGATCCTCTGTGTGTTTCTCATGATAATCCTGAAGTTGTTTGGATGAGTTTCTATAGGCTTTAATCTTGAATTCATTTTCACTAATTTCTTTCCTTAAAAACTCCTCAATTTCTTTAGCACGGACTAATTCATTTTTAAGTTTAGCATTCTCCTGTGTTAAAGATTCTAAATGACTGGTCTTTAATAAAAGCAAATCATTTTCAGAAGTGAGTGTTTTATTCAATTTAGTTAACCTAGTAATCTCTTCATTTGCTGCAGTTAGACTAGTGTGAACATTGAACATTTCTGCACTCAATTCCTCAACAGTTTGTTTGTATTCATCTTTAGACATATCAAGTAAGACTAGTGAGGGTACATGACTTGGAGAGCTAGAGGAGGCCTCATCAGACATAGCCATGAGGGCTAGATTCACATATTTCTCTTCCTCTTCATCATCAGAATCATCCCAGCACTTTTCTTCAGCCACATAGGCCTTTCCCTGTCCTTTCTTGAAATGTCCACTTGACCCTTTTTCCATCCTCTGATTCTGCTTTGGTCTTCTGCACTCTGTAGCAAAATGACCAAGCTCATTGCAGTTGTAACACCTGAACTTGGATCTGTCCACCATCCCTGTTTTGTAACCACCTCTTGTGGCACCACCTTCAACCTTAGAAGAGTTCCCTCTCCTGAACCTTGATGTTTGACCCTGAGGCTTAAATGGCTTGTTTCTTTTGAATCTTATGTTTTTGAATTTCTTAGCCATGTAAGCCATAGTTGGATTATCCATCTTCTCCATTTCTTCTAAGGAGTAGAAGTCTTCATCCTCAACATCAGTTATCTGCAGTACAACTTTCTCCTCATTATCCACAACCTCTTCGATCTTAAGAGAGGGTACTAAAGCAGGTTGAGTGATTTGAGCTTCTTCACTAGGTTGAGTGATTCTTGGCACATGAGCCACTAGAGCACCTGACATATTAACCATCTTTCCTCTGGATCCAGCTAGAATAGCTCTTTTCTGGAAAAACTCAAGCTCATATGATTTAAGCACACCATATAGAGTTTCAAGAGAGATATTGTTAAGATTCCTTCCTTCTCTTATGGTAGTGACTTTGTGCTCAAGATGCTCAGGAAGTGTGAGTAAGAACTTGACATTAGGCTCCTTCTTATCATAGTATTTGCCATGTATTTGTAGCTCAGTCATAAGTTTGCTAAACCTTTCAAACATTGTTGTTAGGTCTTCTCCTGACTTTTCCATGAAGGCTTTATACTGTGAGATAAGAATTTGTCTTTGATTATCTTTCACTTCTTCACTTCCTTCACACAGCAGCTCGATCTTATTCCACATATCCTTGGCTGATGAGCACCCAATGACATTCCCACACATGGCTTTGTCCAAAGTGAGAGCATCCAGTAAGATGAGTTGCAAGTAATCATCCAAGGCCACCTTCTCTTTTTCTGGCTCCAGAAACTCCGAAGGTAATTTGTTGACCCAGTAGGCTGGAATAAGAACGCCGTCCACAGTTGAGGCTTCAATTTCTTTTCGTGGAACGAATGGACCATTTTGGAGGATACCCAAGTATAATGGATTCGCAGCTTTGATAAACAACATGATCTTTCTTTTCCATACATTGTAGTTCTCTTTATCAAATGCTGGAATCTTTATGCTACTTGACTTCTGCATACTTGTCATGATCTCAGATTTGTAGAACAATCTGTCTGCTCTGATACCAGTTGTTGATCCTTGACTATTGCAGAAAGGGGGGGGGTTGAATGCAATACTGATAAATCTCAATCTACGTTATCAACAACAAAAACTAAGATTAAGGATTATCAGTTTATCAAATGCAAACACAAGTAGACACACGAGTAATTCTCACAAAATAAATGTTTTATTTATTTTGCAATTGGTTGCCACAACCTGAAGAAAATGTTTGTTTTCTTGAGCTTCGGTTTCTCGAGTGATTACAGAGAATGAATTGAGAGATAGACTAAGTAGACTAAACCTATCACTTTCAATCACGGGTCTTGTGAAACTGCTGTCATTTTCAAGTGGCAGCTTCTTACAATTTGTCTGCCCGTGATTCTTTCCTAAATTGCTATACAGACAGCTTATCAATACATATCAAACCAATCTAGAAACATTATATTTTAAGCTAACACAATTCAGTAGATGTAGATTTGTCGTACTCTGGAATTGGTGAGCTTTGTCATGTGATCTCTCAAGCTTCAGTCGTAGTCTTGCAGACCGGTTACAGTGTTGGGATACTGCAACACGCCTGTTTCTTGAAAATCCAAACTGTCACAAGTTTGAATGGGTTGTTTACCAATACAAATGTTATCCCTTCATGACAGTATCCTGATGGCTAAGCTTGCTGTCACATGAATGCCTTTATGGTGACAGTAAGAAATCCCCGCTGAAGGTGCTGTCAGGATTTCCAAGCTTGCTGTCAGGCTAAGGTAAAGTTGTTGTCAGAGGGCTTCCGCCAATGTTGCTGTCAGAGTGAATGTACTGTCGTGACTCGCAACATGTTGTCTTCTTGTAACCTTACTGTCAGTGCTGTGACAGTAATCTTTATTCTTGCTGTCCATCTTGAGTACTTCTTGAGGCTTGAACAAATGAATGAACTTCTACCAAGATGCACTAGAATCTTATTTGTACTAAATAAAACAGTTACAAAAACATACTCTGGTTGTGACAGTATGTTCATAATAAATAAAGAATAAGTAAATAAAGTATCTAGTTAAGTTGCCTCATAGCTATCACCCATAAATCCTAACAGCTTACAATCCATAATTTGTACAATATTGAGCTAATTTCTTAGTCCTTCTGAAACTATTGAGCAGTGAGATGAACGTAATGATTAAATTCACAAAAAAATTATGTCCCGGGTATTACTATCAAAAGTCTTTTTTTTCTTAATTTTTAGAATTATTTGATTCAGATAATGATCTTTTGTGTTTTATGTATAAATAAAAAGTTGTTTATAGAAATAAAGAAACTCAACTGGATGTCAATCTTCTAAATTTTAGCCCAAGTTGTATATACAAAATTTTAATTATAAATACATAGTTTACACTGTATTTGACCGATTTCTTAGTCCCCTTATAATTATTCTTTACAGTTACACCTTCAAAATTGGAATGGTAAAGAAAGATATCGTCAAACAAGAGATCCTTAAACTATTTAGCATTAGAATAAACATAATGAGAAACATCGCAAAAAATATATGACACATGTATTGGTGAAGAAGTTTTTTTTGTTTAATTTTATATAATTTTTCAATTCAACTAATGACCTCTTACGTTTCTCAATAAGAGAGAGTTGTTTATGAAAATTAAAAAATTCAATTGAATGGAAATCTTTTGGATCTATATACAGGTTGGTGTTTCAGTTTTAAAATTAATTTGATTTTAATTACGTTTTCTACATAATAAAAAAACTATTTCTAGGAATAAAAAAAATCAACTTGATGGAAATCTTCTAGATCTTATCCCAGGTTGAATAAACAAAATTTTATTTATATGTATACATACATAGTTTATACTACATTTGGCTCATTTGTTATTATCCATATAATTATCCCTTATAGCTACGCTTTCAAAATTGAAAGTTAAAAGATCTGCTGGAATAAAAAGATGTCATCAAACAAAAAATTCTGAATTAGTGAGCAACGGAATAAACGTAATGAGAAGCGTCGAAAAAGATATATGGCAAAGGTATATATATAATTATTCAAAAATTACAACTATTAATCTCTTACATTTTCTATATAATAGAAAGTTATTACTGAAAATAAAAAAATTCATTTGGATGAAAATCTTTTGGATCTAAACACAAGTTGGTGTTTAAGATTTTAAAATGATTTTGCGTTCGATATTGAAATATAAATAATCTACCATTAACATTTAACTGCTCCACAGTTTATTGAGATTTTGTTATGTTGTAAAAGGATAATATATAAAGTTTTTATAATTAACTGAATAATAATAATATTTTCATGAGTAAAATATTTGTAAAATTCAGTAACTAATTTCATGAAAAAATAATGTAATTGTAAACAATTTTAAGTCAAAATTTAAAATAACATAATTGATAATTAACTCCTTATATATAATAAGCGCAAGGGAGATCTTATCCAAAACTTTGGTCGGTCACTGTACTACTAAAAGTATATGATCCGTTGGATTATAAAACTATAAATATTCAAATAGATTAGGACCGTTAGATATAATATTAAAAATTGTATTTGATTAATAATAGGATAGTATTTAAATACTAAAAGGTGTATTTTGATAATTTAAACCAATTATAAATGGGTTTTCTATATTGAATAGAAATCTTTATGTAAAAATTCGTAATTATCTTTTCTCTTTAGTTTATGGATAGTTCCAGTTAGATAAAAATTATTAAACCATAATTAAATTAAAGATAATTTTGTTAGCTTCGCATGAGCTGTAAAATCGTTAAAATTTGTTGTCTAAAACTCAAGATAGAGCCCAAACAATAAAGTGATTATCTAAATTTTAATAAATATTTTTTTTATTGTAGCACCAATTTAATTTTTTTCCTAATTCTTTTAAATTTATAAATTCTATTTTTATTTCAATAAAAAATTAAAATCAATTTAAGAAAAAATTAAAATCGATCTGGTCCGTGTACGATCACTATACGACCAAATTAATAATTACAGTTAGATCTTAAATAGATCGATGAGAATTGTTAGATCTAATATTAAAACATGTATCTAATTAATAATAGAATTATATTTAAATACTAAAAAGTGTATTTTGATAATTTAAAAGTTTTCTATGTAAAAATTCTTAAATATCTTTTATCTTGAATTTATGTATAGTTCCAATTAGATAATAATTGTTAAACCAAATATCAAGATAATAATTCATATTGATTACAATATTAAAAATTATCAATATAATGCTCATGTATATCATACTAACAATGACACACGTGAACCTACAGAGACTTACGAGAATTCCTGTACATAAATAAATTTAAACACTTTTTTTCTGAAGGAACATAACAATTTGATTAATCCAAATTATAATTATATTATTTTACATATAACAAACAAAAAAAGGATAATATCAAAATATTATTAAAATATTGAGGGTTTCATATTCATAAACGATAATTTTGAATATAATACTTATATTAAAATGTGTATTTGATTAAAGGTAGGATTATATTTAAATACTAAGAAGTGTGTTTTGATAATTTAAACCAATTATAAATTAGTTTTCTATATTGAATTGAATTCTTTATGTAAAAATTCTTAACCATCTTTTCTTTTCGGTTTATGGGTAGGTCAACTGGTCAAGTTAGATAATAATTATTAAACCATCATTAAATTAAAGATAATTTCGTTAGTTTCGCATGGGTTGTAAAATGGGATAAATATCAAAGTCATCACTCGTTTCATCCAAATACATCAGTTGAGTCACTCATTTCAAAAATGACTCAATTTAGTCACAAATTTGAAAATTTGTATCAATTCAGTCATTTAAAAGTTGAAAATTTGTATCAATCTAGTCATTCCCAGGTGATCTTCTTGACACGAATTTTACAATTAGTGACTAAATTGAGTCATTTTTGAAATGAGTGACTTATTTGATATATTTGAATGAAATGAGTGATCACTTTGATATTTTTCCCGTTGTAAAATCGTCAAAATTCAATTTATAAAACTCAGGATAGAACCTAAATAGTAAAGTGAGTATCTAAATTTTAATAAATATTTTTTTTATTTTTGTAGCACCAATTTATTTATTTTTCCACTAATTGTTTTAAATATAGAAATTTTATGTTTCTTTTAATAAAGTACTAAAATTAATTAAGAACAAATTCAAATCTATAAAAAATATAATAATATGAGAATAAAATTTTATATAATAATAACATAATTTTTATTCTGTTTAATAATTTTTAAGTAATAATGTATTTTAAAATTTTATATACACTGTAAATAAAACCGAAACATTAAAAGTAAAAGCAGTTAGTAAGATACTTATATCAGTATATACTTGATATCCTTATTATATTAAATCCTTAGAGAAAAGTTCTATGGAGACCTAAACTTAACTCGAGACCGAGACCACATCTTACACCATTCGTTTCTATCTAATCCAAGGGTACATATTATTTTGTTTCACATTTATAAATTGGTTGTATGTAGGCTTATACGTTAACTACAATATGCATTACATTCATTCTCACGTCTTCCATTTTTTTATTCAAATAATTTGCACAATTTTAATATTCTATGTTATTTTGTTTGCAAAACGTTTTACTTTCAATTATTGTATTCATAATTTTTTAGTGCAATATATTATTATTTTAATTTAGTGCATTACTTTAGTTGAAAAACATTATTATTTTAATATTTTATTCTTTATTTTTGCATAATTTAATTTTTTACACATTTTTTTTATTGTTATGTAATAAGCATTGGTTTTTTTTATTTGTAAAACATATTTTTTATATGCAGAACTTTTTGTTTATAATATTTGCAATACGATGTTGAGTGATATAGATCCTCCCAAATCCTCCCAACTTGCTAAATAAAATGTCGGATGTTGTAGGTTTTAAGAACGTGGATGGTTAAAAAGAACATGTGTAATTGTGTATAATAATATAATTTTGTTATGTTTAATTTTATGAAGTATAATAAAAAATGATGACCATTGAATTAAAGTTAATCTAAGGACGTAGAATTAGTCTCTAGGTTTCCACCTTTTTGTTAGTCTCCGCTGAACCCATATAATAAACATAATAGAGATCTTATCCAAAATTTTAATCGTACGGTCTTGGACAACCAAACTAATAAGGACCATTAGATCTTAACTAGATAAATGAAAATTGTTAGATTAAATATTAAAAAAATGTATTTTATTAATAATATGATTATATTTAAATTCTAAAAAGTGTATTTTGATAATTTAAACCAAATATACCAAATATAAATAAGTTTTCTATAATGAATAGAATTTTCCATGTAAAAAATTCGTGACTTTCTTTTCTGTTTCATGGACAATTCCAGTTAAATAAAAATTATTAAACCATCTTTTAATTAAAGATAATTTAGTTATCTTCATGTGGGGTGTAAAATCGTTAAAAATTAATTTTTAAAACACAAGATAAAGCCCAAATTAGTAAAGTGGGTATTTAAATTCTAATAATAATTATTACGTCATCATTATTTTAATGCCAATTTAATTACCTTTTTCAAACTATTTTAAATTTAGAAATCTATGTTCAAAAATTCAAATCAATCTAAGAAAAATTCAAATCAACAAAAAATATAATAATACGAGAATAAAATTTTATAAATTTGTGCATATTTTTTATCCTATTTTATTAAATTTTATATCATAACTAATTAAATATTATTTATTATTAAATAATAAATTATACACAAATGGTGATTTTGTTTTATAAGAACTCATAGAGACCTAATTTCATTGTTAGTAGGACTATATTCATATTTAAAAAAAACCGTATTTTGAAATTTTAGACTCAGCTACAGAATAGGCCTAACTTTTTTAACATATATACATTATAAATTATTAAATTCGAAACTTTAAAAGTTTGTTAATCAATTAGTATAGTACTTTTTTGAAAAATCGTACTTTATAAAAAATATTATCAAATAACCCAGGTCTGCAAGAAAAAAAATGAAAAAAAATCTTATTTTTCAAAAAAACCTGTAAATTTTAATATGTTGTTGGTAGATTCAAACCTTAGATCATTCCACGTGATAATTTTACTGTTATATCTAACGTTTTTCAACAATTTAATTTGAAAGATCCAACGATTATGGATTGAGTGATCAAGCGACCAGACTTATAAGAAAGCTTTCATTATTTAGTCTTTAATATAATAACATAGATATTTACGGGATATACTATAAAAAAATGAATTTTATATAGAATTTTGATCGTCACGGTGTACTACTTTAAAAGAACTATTACAAAAAAAATTATATTTTAATTGATAATTTATTGTCTCAAAAGTTCAAAGTTCCCGCATCATTAACATATTACGAAAAAGAGTATATTATATTTTAGCAATAAATATTTAAAAAATATAAATATTAAAAAAATTAATGATGTTATCCCGGTAGTTTGGTCCTAAATACCGCCAAAAATTCTCAACCGTTAGATCCAATACTTTTAAAAATAGACGATCAAGATTATATCATATAAAAAGAAGTTATCATCTAAAAATGATATAAGTTAAAAGATATTATATTAGAATTGGATTTTCCAAAAAGTTAAAACATAAAAATAGTTGTAATTAAATAAAGAAACTCATTTAATATCAAAATAATAAAAATCGTTTAATCTTAAATAGATAGGTGAAAACCGTTAAATTTAACATTAAAAAATGTATTTGGTTAATAAATGGTATTCTAATAATCTAAACTATGTATAAGTAGATTTCCTAAATCGAATAGAATTCTCAATATTAAATTTCGTCACTTTATTCTCTTTTTAGTTTTAGAATAGTTTTTAATTGAAAAAGAACTATTAAACCACGACTAAATTAAAAATTATTTTGTGAATTTCATGTGGACCGTAAAATTGGCCAAATCTAACTTTTATAACTCAATATAAACAAATATTAAATTGAGCGTGTAAAATATAATAAATATCAAATTTTTAACTATAATATTTTTTGGCTAAATCTTTTTAACAATAATTTAATCATGTAAACTAATAACTTTTAAATATTAAAATATTCATAAATAAATATAATTATAAATATTAAAAAAACAATCGTGTGTTCCATGGGTAATTAAAATATAATTATAAACAAAATAATTATAAATAAAATTTAAGTAACCGTGCATCGCACAGGCTATAAGCTAGTATTAATTAAAAAATACTATAAATACAATAAATTTTCAAATAAATCACTCTGCCCGTGCTTCGCACGGGTTATTTTCTAGTATATATATATAAGATTGTTGTGGCTACTTTCCCTGTTTCCATCTCTCAACTATGCAAGTAAGTTGAAAAGATTCTTTCAGTAAAAGTGGACAAGACAATTCCAAGAAAAGATCTAGGAACAATTCAAGGCAAATTCACCAAGGATTAAAATGGTTTACAAGGAAGATAAAGGTTTTGTGTGATCACATACTGCATTTTAAAACTACAACTATTGATTATGTTTCTTTCAAGCTTACAAGATAAAAGCTATATGTATAATACTATCAAAGATAGACACTTATGTGCACAAAAAAAAAGGTTTGAAGGAAAGAAATATATTAACATAAGGGAAATGTTGCTTATCTGGTGATGAGGACTGATGAGAGCTACGGTGGTGGGGGAATGGACCATGGTCCAAGCTGTCAGAACTCAGCAGACTCTTCAAGCCAGATCCATGTGCCAACCAAGCTTCAATATGAATCTTCATCAAGTACATAATAGCAGTCATCCACATTTGCAATCAAAATCTTGTTTTCTCATATTTGTCAATCTTTTGGCTCCTTGCCTCACTAGCTTAATGGCTTCATCCTCCCTTTTATATTTGTGTACTAATAGGCTGACTAATAAATACAAACACTACCACGCAACCTATGCACCAAATATATGTATAATTGGTATGTGAACATGAGGAAAACTGGGTATCCACATACACCCAAGCAAATTCATGTGCAAAAGCTTGTGCCTATTGACGTAGCGTGATAGAATTAGAAAATTGGATTCCTTCTGTAGTGCAACTGAGTTGCCTTCAATTAGTACACAAAATGATGGACGCCTATTCCATCTGCACAATTACATTTTTTACCAACTAATGCTACAAGGCAACTGATTATATTGATAATATTTGGCCATAAAGATATCTTGATCAAATTTCATGTACATCAGATCTATTATTATGGTTCACCAAAATTTTAGCTTAAATCCATAAAAATCTGCAATTACAACGGCAGCAGATAAAATCGACGAATAGATACTTAAAATAATTAGTGCAGGCACGGGAGAGACGTATATGGTATCTATAGACAAATTCACCAACCCTGTCATGAAATTTGCCTGCATGAGTTACATGTGCAAACATTATTAGTACCTTGAGACTGAAAAGGAAGAAAGTTATCTCTTTGTAAGTAATTTCAAAGGCTCTCACCAAAAGGAATGTCCCCAACAAGTTTTTGCTGAATGCTTCTTCAAGTATGGAAATTTTGGGTCCAGGAATATAATCAGCAAGCATTGCCATTGCCAGAAACTGCAATATAGTATGTATAATGCTTCTTACTTCATAAGATTTTGAAATTTAAAAGTACTTTGAAACATGAAAAATCTATCCTGATATTAAAAAAATAGAAGAAAAGAACAAGTATACAATGGTACTTCAAATGAGACTGTAACCACATACAGTCTAAACAAAGACAAAATTATGAAACCTAGCATTTGCAGTGTACCCTTTTTGGCTTACCTCTAAATAAGAGGACTTCACAGATATTTAAGGGATGATCAAAGATTTAAAAAAAAAATAGATGCTATAGAAGCCCTTTGAATGTGTTGATGAAAATCAACACTATCTACCTTCCCTGCGACTACTGATATATTGAGTCTTTCCAGTGCTTTTATTTAACCAAAGGGTCTTTCTTATTTACTAAAAGTTTCTGAAACACTTTTTCTGTTCGTTCTCATTTTCAATTTCTTTAAACAAGACCTCCAGAGCTTTCTCTCCCTGTTTTCTCTATTACAATCTCAAGAACACAAAACACATTACTTCAGCATTCCTGAAGACACTTCAGCCTCAACCAATAGCCCATCCTTCCAGCCATCAGTTAGTTTTTTTTTTTTGAAAAACGAGAATGCCATCTTGTCTACTATTTAGAAAGGATAAACAGACAGAATATTATTTTTTCATATAAGTACGTACCATGCACTGTTAAAAGGTAAATATACTATCAGTTAGACTCTATGATTCACCATTCAGTGTATCTCAGTACCTTACTCCCTCTCGCACAAAAATGAAACTGACAAAATTCAGAGTTCTTCCATTCCAGAACGAGGACCGAGGTCTTAAGTCAAATCATTAAGAGCACCATGAGCTAACTTTATTTAAAAAAAATGCAAGCACGTAGATGCAACAATTACAACATATCCTCGCACAAAAACAGAAGATGATCAAGTCTAGGTAAAAATTGCCATGCGACAATTGACAACTACGCATGGGGTCAATAGAAGTCACAACTAGTAGACTCAGTCACAACTTTACAATAAGAACCCACTCATATACAAAAAAGCAGATATGAGATTAAGGGAGCAGTACCTGTAGGTTCACTGCCAGTACATAGGTAACATACGCCAGGTTACACTGCAGAAAAATTTAAATAAGGAATTATAGTCACAAATTTATTTTCACATTTTAAGAGCATTTTGTCACTAAAAGGAACTTCATTTATAAAAGTAACCATATAGATGAACCATGTACCATTCTGCGGGAGGGCTTTTCAACATATTGGTCGAGGAATAATGTGAAAATCCTGCCAAATCCAGAAAAATAAAGGAGTTGCACTTCAATTTTGTAACAGAAAAATTGAATCTTTAAATATAAATTATACCAGAACAGAATAGCAAAAATAATGGAGGGGAACTTCGATTTTGTAATAGAAAAAGAAAACCAGAAATATAGAAATCTTCAGATGAAAATTATACCAGAACAGAATTGCAAGAATCCAAACTCTGACTCTAGACCGATAATTTGCAGTTGTCGCAGAAAAATGATTTCCGAAAAAAAGATAGTTTCCCAACTGGACACCAACAAGGTACAGGCCCCAGTATCCTGAGGGGAAAAAAAAGAAGAAGAAAGAAATCAACATTGTAGCATAAGTTTATCATCCAGCACTAACTGTTAATTGCTTTGACAAATGCAGATGGACCTATATTGGCTGCAAACTGAACACTTATTTATTGATAAAGTTATACCTATTAGTTTCTATTGAATATATTTAGACCATACAAAATAATTACACCTTTTTTATCTTTAACCGTAGAAATTTTAGATTTCCTGCTCCTTACTTTTCTTGCTAAATAATTTTCAGCCTTTTAAAACCAAAAAGGTACATTTACAGTGTCAGTGGATTACATTATTCATCATATCACAATGTGTATCTAAGGGATTCTAATTAACAGATTTGA
This sequence comes from Heracleum sosnowskyi, assembly GCA_030848705.1. Taxonomy (NCBI): domain Eukaryota; kingdom Viridiplantae; phylum Streptophyta; class Magnoliopsida; order Apiales; family Apiaceae; genus Heracleum; species Heracleum sosnowskyi. The sequence goes on from CM061241.1 coordinate 95,695,944, forward strand.
TGACTGTAATTAGGGATAGGAATCAGGTGTTGTTAACAGTTCTGATCAGGCTGTAATCAGGGATAGTAATTAGCTGATTCTGTGAAGATAATTAGGCAGTAATTTGATATAGTAATTAGCAGATGCTCACAAGATAGTTAGGCTATAATTGTGGCATAATGTATGTATCTCTGGTGTATATAACTGAAAAGAAATACAGAGAAAAGGGTATTCAATCCAACTTTGACATGGTATCAGAGCAATAAACATTTTTTCAGTTTCTATAGCTTTGGATTGTTTCCTGGGATAGTTTTTGGTTCAGCAAATAAGTGCTGATTTTTGCTAAGCATAATGTCAACCAACAATGGTGATGTTTTTGGTCTGCGTTTTACGGGGAAACTTTATTCCAATTGGGAATTTCAGTTTCGTCTTTTCGTCACGGGAAAAGAGTTGTGGGGTCATGTTGATGGTACTGAACCAGCTCCGACTGATGCTACTAAATTAGCTGCATGGAAGGTGAAGGATGCTAGGGTCATGACATGGATCATAAGTTCTGTTGATCAGAATATCGCGCTTAATCTAAAGCCATACAAGACTTCCAAGGAGATGTGGGAGTACCTAAAGAAAGTGTATAATCAGGATAATGCAGCCAAACGCTTCCAGATTGAGTATGACATTTCTAACTATTCTCAAGGCACTTTATCTATTCAAGAGTATTATTCTGGATTTCAGAATTTATGGGCTGAATTTACTGATATTGCTTATGCAAAAGTGCCGGCCACATCTCTTTTAAGTGTTCAAGAGGTTCATGAACAAAGCAAACGAGATCAGTTTCTAATGAAACTACGTCCTGAATTTGAGGTAACTCGCTCTAATTTAATGAATCGTGTCTCCCCTCCTTCTCTAGATGTATGTTTTAGTGAGTTACTTCGGGAAGAACAACGTCTTGCTACACAATCTGCCATACAACAAACCAACATGCCCGATCAGGCAATTGCTTATGCAGCTCAAGGAAGAGGCAAGGGCAGAAACATGCAACAAGTTCAATGTTATTCCTGTAAGGAATATGGGCATATTGCAGCAAATTGCGCGAAGAAATTCTGCAACTACTGTAAGAAATCTGGCCACATTATTAAAGAATGTCGTACTCGTCCTCAAAATCGCCAAGCAAATGTGAGTCAATCTGCGATCGGTAATCAGGCTGTAGTTGGTTCAATTCCTGCTGAAAAATCAACTCTTACACCAGAAATGGTCCAACAAATGATTGTTTCGGCTTTCTCAGCCTTGGGTCTTCAAGGTAAGGATACTTCACCCTCTTTATTTTGGCTTGATTCAGGTGCATCCAATCATATGACAAGTTGTACCAATAATTTAAGTAATGTTCGCAACTATGATGGCACGTGCAATATTCAAATTGCTAATGGCACTCAATTACCTATTCAAGCAATTGGTGACATCAATTCTTCAGTAAAAGATGTGTTTGTATCTCCACAACTTTCTACTAGTCTCATTTCAGTTGGTCAATTGATTGATAATAACTGTGATGTGCATTTTTCTCGTGATGGTTGTGTTGTGCAGGATCAGGTATCGGGGATGGTACTCGCGAAGGGGCCTAAAGTTGGACGTTTGTTCCCTTTGCACTTTCCTATTTCTAATGCTATTTCTTTGGCTTGTACTGCTGTGAATAAACATGGTGAAATATGGCATAGACGTCTAGGACATCCTAATTCTTATGTTTTGTCTCATCTTGTGAAATCTGGTTTGTTGGGTAATAAAGATCATTTTTCTTCTGATTTGTCTTTCGATTGTTCAACATGTAAACTTGGTAAAAGCAAGTCTCTTTCTTTCCCTTCTCATGGTAGTCGTGCTATAAAGTGTTTCGATTTGATCCATAGTGATGTATGGGGCATCACTCCTGTCATATCACATGAAAAGTATAAGTATTTTGTTACCTTCATTGATGATTATAGCAGGTTTACTTGGGTTTATTTTCTTCATTCAAAATCTGAGGTATTCTCCATCTTTAAGAAATTTGTTGCACATGTTGAAAATCAATTTTCAGCAAGCATTAAAGTCTTGAGATCTGATTCTGGGGGTGAATACATGTCCCATGCATTTCATGATTTTCTCCAACAAAAAGGAATTATTTCTCAAAGATCTTGTCCTTATACACCTCAGCAAAATGGGGTCGCTGAACGTAAAAACCGCCATTTATTAGATGTTGCAAGAACTTTATTGCTTGAATCATCTGTTCCTTCCAAATTTTGGGTCGAAGCCTTAAGTACAGCAACTTATTTGATCAATCGACTTCCTTCTAGTGTGTTGGACTTTGAATCTCCTTATTTTCGTCTTCATGGTAATCATCCTGAATACCTTGACATGCATACTTTTGGTTGTGTTTGTTTTGTTCACTTGCCATCTCATGAACGTCATAAACTTTCTGCTCAATCTATTAAATGCGCATTTATGGGATATAGCATTGCACACAAAGGTTTTATATGCTATGATGCTTGTTCTAATAAATTTCGTATTTCACGCCATGTTGTTTTCTTCGAAAATCAATCATATTTTACTACTCATGTTGAGCCTATACCTGAGAAAATTATTCTTCCTGGTTTTGATGAATTAAGTAGTACTCCTGAAAGACTCAAACCAGTATTAGTGTATGAAAGACGACGTCCAACTTTGTCACTTCATGAGCAACGTCAAGAACCCGAACCTGTACAACTTGAGACACAAGATGTGTCTTCCGAAACTGCCCCCCGGCGTTCTTCAAGAAATAGTAGGCCTCCTGATCGGTTTGGTTTTCCTCACACCTCCCTTAATGCTACTCTTAATACTATTTCTGTTCCTAACTCTTATGCTCAAGCAGCTTCTCAAGAATGTTGGAAACAAGCAATGGAAGAGGAAATTCAGGCTCTTCACGAAAATCACACATGGGACATTGTGCCTTGTCCTTCAAATGTTAAACCAATTGGATGCAAATGGGTGTATTCTGTAAAGTATAGGTCTGATGGCTCACTTGATAGGTATAAAGCTCGCCTTGTAGCTCTCGGTAATCGTCAAGAATACGGACTAAATTATGAGGAAACATTTGCTCCCGTTGCCAAAATGACCACCGTCCGGATTGTTTTAAAAGTTGCTATTTCTAAAAAGTGGCCTTTAAGACAAATGGATGTGAAAAATGCCTTCTTACACGGTGATCTAAAGGAAGAAATATACATGACTCCACCTCCTGGGATGTTTACTACACCTTCATCACAAGTTTGTCGCCTCCGTCGGTCCATATACGGGCTGAAACAATCATCACGTACATGGTTTGATAAGTTTCGATCCACTTTGCTTTCTTTTCACTTTGTACAAAGTCAGTATGATTCATCTCTATTTCTACGCAAGACTTCTACTGGGATAGTATTGCTTCTAGTTTATGTTGATGATATATTGATCACCGGCTCAGATTCTGACCTGATTCATGAATTGCAAGAGAACCTCAAGACATCCTTTCATATGAAAGATCTTGGTTCTTTAAAATATTTTCTTGGTCTTGAGCTTCATCCAACACCATCTGGTATATTGTTGAATCAACAAAAATACGCACAAGATCTGATTTCTTTGGCTGGTCTTGAATCGTGCAATTCTGTTCTTACTCCTTTGGAGGTTAATCTCAAGCTTTCAAAAGATGAAGGAGAGCTTCTATCAGATCCATCATTGTATCGACAACTTGTTGGGAGTTTGAACTACTTAACAATTACTCGCCCTGACATTTCTTTTGCAGTCCAACAAGTTAGCCAATTCATGCAGGCTCCTCGTCATCTTCATCTCTCTGCTGTTCGTCGTATTATCCGGTATCTAAAAGGCACTTCTGCACATGGGTTATTATATTCCACAGATTCATCTTTACAATTAGCTGGATATAGTGATGCTGATTGGGCTGGATGTGTTGATACTCGTCGCTCGGTTACTGGATGGTGCATGTTCTTAGGTAACACCCTCGTTTCCTGGAAAAGTAAAAAGCAAGATAGAGTTTCCAAGTCTTCCACCGAGTCTGAGTATCGTGCTATGTCTACTGCTTGCTCTGAGATAACGTGGCTTCGTGGCTTATTGGGTGAACTAGGTTTTCCTCAGCTTTGTTCCACCCCTCTTTATGCTGATAATACAAGTGCTATTCAGATCGCTGCTAATCCCGTATTTCATGAGCGTACAAAACATACTAGAGGTGGATTGTCATTCGATACGGGAAGCTTACGACAAACGAGTGATTACTCTCCCTCACATTTCAACCAAACATCAAACTGCGGATATTTTCACGAAAGCCCTTTCTCGTCCTCGACATCAGTTCTTAAGTGACAAATTGATGCTTCGGGATCTACCAGCATCAATTTGAGGGGGGATGTCAGTGGATTACATTATTCATCATATCACAATGTGTATCTAAGGGATTCTAATTAACAGATTTGATGACTGTAATTAGGGATAGGAATCAGGTGTTGTTAACAGTTCTGATCAGGCTGTAATCAGGGATAGTAATTAGCTGATTCTGTGAAGATAATTAGGCAGTAATTAGATATAGTAATTAGCAGATGCTCACAAGATAGTTAGGCTATAATTGTGGCATAATGTATGTATCTCTGGTGTATATAACTGAAAAGAAATACAGAGAAAAGGGTATTCAATCCAACTTTGACATACAGATCTTTAGCAATGTGATTTGCCTAGCATATGAAAATAAAAGCATGAAGTTCTTCCACAAAATGTCATATGCAGTCAAACAAAGATATACATTTTCCACAAAACTTTAGCCTAATATAAAGATAAAAAATAAAAACAAAACTACTTAACATGGCAATAACCCTGTGATGCATATATCAAAATATATCATTTTGCAAGTCCATAACCCATTAAAAGATACTTGCTAATACAAATTTATGGAAGTCATAACACCTGTCTGGCTGTCTAGCTCCTATATGATCATGAATCTCTCAAGTGAGTTAATATAATGAATGCCATGGCAGCTAGATGCTAAATGGGTATGCAGTTTAACTAAACCCAATATAGTAACATCTGATAGAATGACCTAAGATTCTTCTCACCAAATATACTATAGATCCCTTCTTTGTTTTGGCTAATGATGTCTGCTCCCCTTTCTTCAGAAAGCAGATACAAATTTAGTCCACGCACCAAGAAAACTTGATAACCTAAAGCACAGAAGAAAATAAATATCTCAGAGTTATCAGTTGGATAATGTTCTGTTAATTATAACCGATTTAGCAAAAGCAAGGGTACCTATTAGTATTGATGAACCTAGAATCCCACAATAATTTGGGGGAATGTTAACTACTGATGTTAGTGTAGATACAGCAGCAAGTGTGAAGAAAAAGTTCCAGTGTACTCCATATTCCCCCACGTGAACCTACAAAACAAAGAGACAGACATTCTGTAAAAAAGTGTATTTAGAAAAGTGTAAAAGTAGCCAATCTCCACAGAACAGTGATAAACCCTAATTACTATATCATTGTATATACTTGATAGTCAACTCCTGACGTGAAAGCAATGCGAGCAAACCCTAAGAAAAGAAGTGGACTAGCTGACTGCAGTGCATTTCTCAAACTCCTGAAATGGACAAAAAGACAATTACCAAGTATATTGTTAATGAATATAAGATATAAAATGTAGATGCAACAACAAATGTAAAGTATATGTCAAAACTAATGAATATATGAGAAAAATTGATAATGAATATAAACATATAACATTTAATTGTAGTATATGTTCCAACTCAGATATGAAAATACAAAAGCTTGTACCAGAGTGAATCTATATAAGAGACAAGAATGTGAGATAAGGTATATATTACATTATGCAGTCACTCATATTATGTCAACACACACTACATAATTAAATATATGTCAAATGGGAAAAAAAATTGACCCTAAAGAGCTGGTTGGCAATTATATATAACAAATATAATACAAATTGTATAAGATAAAAATACATAAGAGTACTGACGTTTTCATGATGCCTCGTGCTTGTCGTGAAACCAGCGAATTTGCCAATACATATGCACCTACCCCCAGATCCATCTGATGTATTAAAAGTTCAGATAAGCAAAAAAAATTAGTTATTTGACAAGTTTGTGACACGGAAAGTTCAATTATGAAGCAATCATCTATTGGCAATGCCAAACTTATCAGTTAGTATTTCTCATTGTATTTAACCTCTCTTTAAGATGAGAGAATTTCGATGGACATCTCAGTTTATCCAAACTCACTGGGAGACAAGTAAATCAAAATGGACATATGATGAAAATCAGAAAAGGAAAAACAGACCATATGAACTGAACACACTGATGCTAACTTGTGAAAATCTATTAACCCCTTGTAGGTTTCAATATGTCATTAACTTCACCAAAAATATAATAAGAGATTCCCTTGGAAAAAAAACATTTTATGTATGTCAGCTGTTTTCCTGGTTCTTCATCTTTTCAAATTGAAGTGTGTATTAATTGACAAACTGAATAAATCTTACCACACTAGTGCCATAAGTCTCAGTTTTAGCATAACGCCGAGGAAATATATTGAAGTCAACAGCCAAAATACAGAAGCATGTAACAAGCATCTGCAGCATTTAACCAAAACTACATATTAATAATTAAAAATAAAAACAATATACCTGTTTATGTATGACGTATTTAAAAAGAAAGAAGGAATAGAACATACCATTGTAACCCTGTATGAGGAGATATATGTCCTAATAGGCTGGACCCCTTCCAGGGAAACAGAAGAAACACATCTGCATAATAGTGTGTGTTTTGATATACTAGGAATCTAGGATGCAAGAAGGTGATTTTGAAAGAAATGCCAAGAGAAAAGAGAATTTAGTTGTGTAAGCAGCTGTGCTTTACCTTCTATATGTAAAGCAGATTAGTAGCACTGTCAACAATAAGATCGCATTTATATAAGTCCAATCTGCCAGGACCTGTCACCACGTAAAACATCTTAATTAGGACAATAATCTAAATACCAAGTTACAGTCTTTTGCTTAGTGATCAAACACGCTGGCAGTAGAATGACATGCACTTTTGGTAATACTTATCAACCTGAAGACCACAAATTAAGAAGTTGAGACCCACACACTACAAGTTTGATGATAATTGATGACACTTACAGTTGGAAATATAATAAGAGGAATGACAACGAATATAAAATCCACTGCAGTTGTCACCATGTACGCACTCCAATTCTTTGTAGCAACAATTGCATCATCATTTTTCTTGAGTGAGGCATCCTTGTAATCATGATCTACGGAAAGAGACCATCATGTCTAAACAAAATAATTCGCAATATTCATTGGCCAATAAAGTGATGAATTGTTGCCAACGACGTTGCAAGTAAAACAAACAAAAATCATATCCTTCTATACAAATTATAAGAAAAATGCCACAATCCACTTATATAATGCCATTCCTTATTTCAGTTTACTGGATATTAAAATAAAAATTACATATGCTTAGATAACTTAAAACTTAAATGCTCAACCAACTGGTTGTTCTTATTTTTGTGTTTATGGCCAAAAATAGATATTGTATGTAATTAAGTTTGAAGTTGTTGAAGCAAGTAAAGTTAATCTCTTACCGTCATTCAGTATATAAAAATTAAACCTAAATGCCTAAGCCTACTAACAATCTCATTAATAGAAAGAAAGCAGGGGGCAAGCAAAATGCTATGTAATTCATTAAAAATATCGTACCAGTTGTTCCATGGAAACCAATGCAGCGACGTATGAGTATCGCAACCTAATCGGAACAATTTAATCACAAACAACAAATCAAGACTGTTACACATACATTACTAAACTACAAAAAATAATTTACAAGAGGAAACAATTTAAGATTAACTAAACACTGAGAAAAAATGAAATAAAATTACGAAATCGTACCGAGAGCATGGACGTTAATACGAAGATTTCAAACATTGAGCATCCATTTAAGTTGCTTACAAACCTGCAAACAATGTATTGTTTTCAGAGTGGCAAAATTGAAATACAAGGTAATTAAAAGGAATTGATAATAGTTAATTAATATATATATATATATATAAAAGGCGAGAAGATCGTAACTGTTCTTTCAAATGCTTGTTTGGATTGAGAGATGATGGCTTTATTACAGGATTCTCCATTGATTCAAATTGTAAGGGTTTTTACAAGTTGAAGAAACAGTGACTCAAGTTGATTCACACGCTGAGGCTGATATATAGTTCTGTACTTCTGTATGTGATTCAGCCCATTTAACTGCATTTGATATTTGGCCCATATATTTAGGCGAAAATATATATTGAGCTAATTGGTTTTGTTCTTTTAGTTCTTTTAGTTTCGAATTTATATTTGAGAAACTTTTTGCCGAGGATGATCGTGGAACGGTGATAGGCATCCCAAAAATTGTTCCCAAAATATTTATAAATTAGCATTTATGTCCGCTACGCATGGGCGTTAATTTTTTTATAAAATGTTATAAAAAAGTTTTATAAAATTATTTTAAAATTTTAAAATTCCTATTTTATCCTTTTAAATTTAAAACATTACCCTTTGGCCATCTTCAATAGTGGCCTAAAATTCCAAATTTGGACCAAATTCGCTCAACCGTGCGCTAAATTTCTATCCAAACAATTATATGAGAGGAGCAAACAATAGCAACAGCAGCAGTAGAGCCAACAGTTTCTGGAGCAATAGGTGCAGCATTAGCTTCTCCAATCTCAGCATCAACTTTGAGAAAAGTATTGCTAAATGCTTTCCTCCACTGCTCTTGGCAATCATCATTAGTACTCCTGTCATTCAATTTTGTCATAAGAACGTCCAACTCCTCGGCCAAAGCAGAATGAAATCGCTCCTGGCAATAGTTTGCAACCTGAAAGTTCAAAAACAATATAATATCCAATTATCTGCAATAAAAAACACAAATGAAAATGTAAAATTGATGAACATATTGAGGAAGAAGGATAAGAAGGAGGAAGTGGGAGAGCTACCTGAGAGCCACCATGACCATCATAGACTCCGAAAAAGTGAGCTATCAAGTGACTTAAACATTTTGTTACTCCGTCAAGTGCTCGATCACCAATCAGCATTTGAGTAGGAATTTTCATAAACCTGGGTACAGTTGCGAGTGCATCCTCCATTTCTGGTCTCCGTCCACATAAAGATGTGAATCCCCAAAGTGGTACATAGTCGATCTCAAAAACACTGTGTGCGCCAGGCCCAACGGATCCTTGCTCAGGGGGTAACTGGACAACTTCAATTGGTTTGTAATCAAGCCCATTTGCAAGATTATCATCAATGCCCAAAGTGACAGCAAGTGAATCTTTCACATTCGCTGTCACGTTTGAGTCTATGAAACCTGTGGACTTGGTTATAATTTCAGTACTGCCGACATTTTTATCGGCAACTACAGAACTTGGTCTTCCCATGTCGGACAGAGCTTCAAAAGCTAATATTTCGTCAGCGCCGATGCTGCTGGAATCACTTACTGCTGAAAAAGAAAAAGAGCTATCTAGGATCTGATCGCCTTCCACCGATAAAAAAATCATCTTCCTCGCTTTCCTGGAATACAACATCATTAGAAATCAACTCATTTTCCTTTCCAGACATCAAATCAGACACCGCAGGCCCGACACTACTTTCTCCAGGCACAGAAGCCCCTACGCAATTAGAGTTCATCTCAGGGATGATGTAGATGACACGTGGTTTTTTTTTAATTCGTGAACGCATATTAATGCACGTGGGGTCCCATATTATTATTAGGAAACTTACTATTTTAAATTAATTTGGTAACAATTTTTGGGAATAGTTTTGGGGCCTCTAGCATTTCTCTTAAAATAATTTTATTATAAAACCATGTTTAACCTTTGTCTCGAGCGCGTTCTCATAGCATTTTCAAAGATTGCATCGATTGTTCAGTCTTCACCCTCTATACTTCACTCTCACCACAATTCATCACAAGTATTTTTTTCAAATTAGTCGCAGACTCGTAGGACTTTACAAACCGTAAAGGAAAAGGAGAAATCGAACTTATAACTTATCGTACACAAGATCGATCATGCTCGGGTAGAATCTCATTAAACTTATAACTATATTTTTTTGGCTACAATCTGATGGCAAAAATTATATAACAAGGGAAGTAAAATGTCAAAAAGATGAAGAAACATCCAATTGAACTTAGATCCATTTTTATTTATGATTTTTATTCAGACGATGAAGTAATTGATTTCATCATCATATGTGGACTACTCTACATACGTACCATAACAAATTCATTTACTGAAAATGAGCTAATACAAGAAGATTTATTTACTCAAATCTTGAAAAATACCAAAGCCTTCATAACAAACTTCCCTATAAGACAAAACTAAATGTAGCAATTCTTTCATCATTTCATCAAACATGAAAATTGTTGCCACTCTCTGTACTGTTATCATTCTCTTCTTTTTAACATTCACATCCTCTTCGAATCGCATAAATACTGCCGCAGCACCATTATTAAGTAACGTCACAGACCAACATGCTCTACTTTCTTTCAAGGCTTCCATAACAAGTGATCCGAATGGTGTGCTCAGTTCATGGACCCGTTCCGTCCATTTTTGTCAGTGGAAAGGCGTTACATGCAGCCGTAAACGTCAGAGAGTAACTGCACTAAACCTCTCATCTCAATAACTCTTTGTCTCCTCATATCGGAAACCTCTCCTTTCTTAGATTATTATTATATCTTTATGATAACAACTTTCATGGCTCAATCCCAAACGAAGTTGGTCGCTTGTTTAGCTTGCAGTATCTTATTCTGGCAAACAATTCTTTTCAAGGTGAGTTTCCCCAATGAATTTAAGTCATTGTTCAGATATAAGAACTATCAGTATGATTTATGAAACGAAACATTCTCGGAGGTAAACTACCTACTGAATTCACATCTTGGTCTAAACTAATTGGGTTTAATGTAAATACTAATAGTATCACTTCACTGGAACAATCCCGTCTTCGATTGGGAATATATTATCTCTTCGCATCCTTGATTTAGGAAGTAACTATCTAACAGGAAGCATACCTTTGGAATTTGCTCACCTTTTAAAATTAGAGCATCTTCAAATTCCAGATAACAAATTAGTAGGTACAGTTCCCCGACAAATTTACAACATCACGCCTCTCTCTGTCGTTAGCCTAGCTAAAAATGAGTTAGAAGGAAGGCTTCCTGCAGATTTGGGCTTGACCCTTCCTAACCTCCAAATATTCTTTGCTGGAAGGAACAATTTTTCAGGGTCATTTCCACCATCCATAACCAATGCTTCAAACCTTGTTAGATTTGACATAGCTTCTAATTATATTAGTGGTCCTCTTCCAAATAATTTTGGTAGCCTTTTGAGTCTTGAATGGTTAAACCTGGGCGGTAATATACTTGGACGTAGTCAGCCTCCTGGTGGCTTGCGGTTCATGGGTTCTTTGGTTAATCGTACTTGCCTAAATTTGTTGAATATAGCTGGGAATGGCTTAACTGGGGAGCTCCCGAATTCCATTGCTAATCTCTCAACAACATTAGATAATCTCTACTTCGCTGACAATTACATGTACGGAAGCATACCTGAAGAAATTGGGAAATTTTTGAACATGACGGTACTTTCATTGTATGAGAGAACATGTTAACATGAAGTATTCCTGAATCAATTTGTAAGTTATCCAAATTAAAAAGACTGCTTCTATTTTATAACAACATTTCAGGAGTGATTCCAGCTTGCATAAGCAACATTACTAGATTACTTAGTCTCCGTTTGAGCAGTAACATGCTCCATGGAAGCATACCTACACCATTGTTTAATATCTCAAGTTTAGAAGAGTTGAACCTAGACAACAACCATCCGAGCAGTGTAATACCTGAAGAAATAATGGGACTGGCGTCAAACTGCTGTGTTCTTTACTTACATCCCCTTTAGCCAGCATGGTAGCAAAGTGACATTGACTCTGCCAAGAGCAATGCAAAACCATCAAAACGGAGCGCAAAAGTATATCAATGCATATAAATATAAACAAACACATACCTTCGCATGATATTTTTGGGAACGCCTAGCTAACTTGCTCCACCCGTACTCATTTAACTTCTGAAAGTCATCTTTCGTCATAGAATCAATTGTAAAAGAGCCTGGACCACTTTTGAACATGTACCCATAGTCGGGCCTCCTCTCCCCAGTATCCGCATCAATCACAACCATCTCCTCATCAGTATCACTATAAGTCACAACCACTTCAGTCCGCCGTTTCTTATAGGTCTTCACACTCGGACCAGCCAAAGAAAAATTCACCCTCCTTTTCCTCAACACAAACCTCCCACCCAACCGCAAACGACCACCTCTCCTGCTAGTCTCACCAACTTCAGACACAGACTTTACCCTCTTCCCCAGCCTCACCACAACCCCATCATCTACCCTTTTGCGTTTGTTTCCATCTACACCCCTCTCAACCGTAACAGGAGCGGCCTTCACAACAACCCCCTCAGGCGCAACCTCATCAGGTTCTAACTCATATTCCTCGCCTCGGCCCCCACTTCCTTCCTCGTTAACACCCTCACTTTCCCCTTGAGCCTGTTCGTCCATAGCAGGCGCGCCTCCCTCCGTCACAAATGGGACTAAGGCACTCTCCACAACAACATCACTACCAACCGCCTGCTCATCCCCCACGATAGCTTCTCTAACATATTCCTCGCTAGACGATAAAACATCCTCCACCACAACCCTATCTTGATTCACATCTTCGTTATCAAAACCCTCATCCCCAATCTCTTCGTTGCTCGAACTCACCAACATCTCCGTCATGCCCGCGTGCACAACAACATTATAGTCACCATCCTCATCACTCTCGGTCTCACTACCCACATTTGCGTCATCCTCACCTGCAGGGACCTCAATATGTTCATCTTCGGTTAAGGATACATTATCCCCTTCCACCGCCACCTCGTCCATTAACGTTGCACCACTGGCATTTAACTCCCCAAAGGCAGCATCTTCCTCATCAATCAAAGAAGTCTTTTTCTTACTACCAGATTTTTTCTTCACAACTCTACCAACACCGCTACCCTCTCCATCCTCACCACCCTTCTTCCTTTTTTTCTCACGGAGAGGATAGACATTCACAGAATCACGCGGAGGCATGGCATTTAGAAACTCCATTTGCCTCTCAGGCTCGTTGTAATCAGCATTCTCAAGCACGGGCATATCACCCCTAGTTGGTATTAGCACTGACACAAACACAAAAACAAACATGTATCATCAACCAACACTTAACATGCAAAAACAAATAGTCACGACATATTAAACACTCACAGTTATGCTCTAGCAGCCTGGCATTCTCATAGAAGTCCGTCTCAGTCCATAGGCGACCAAGCGACCGAACTGTCTGCTCTAGCAAATCGACAACATCCACGCTCATTCCTTTCTTTTCAGACGGATAAACATTTTTCACCTCCGTCGAGAAGTTGGACAAATAAGAAAGATCACCACCACGAACCATGATGAATTCCTCTTGCCAATTTGCCATCCCCTTGGGAAACCGGAAAAGGTTGTGACTCTCTAACCGTTTGGCCACAGCTGTATAACTATTCCAATGAATCTCGTAGAAAGGCTTAGCACTGGTAACCCGTACATAAAACAGAGCGAAGAAACCTTTGAAAGTCGGTTGCCTTCTATCTTTAGTACATGCGGCAATGAACCACAAGATCGCACAGATGGCGTTCGGCGAGAACTGAGCAGGCGAACACCTGAAATAGTACTTGAACAAATCAGACATAAATTTGTGCATTGGCAACCTTAACCCAGCTTTAAAGTGGGAGACCGGAATCGCCATCCAACCATCTACATCACGATCGTATAACCGCTCACCAACACGCGGCATTCTCCATTCATACCTATCCTCAATACGGAAAAGTCGAGACACCAGGCGCCCATACTTCTCCTCCTGGAAATTACTACCACAGTCCAAATGCCTAAATTTGCCAAAGGTAGCATCCATCTCCCTCTTGTCGAAAGTGGTAACTGGAATTCCCTCAGTACGATACAAACTCTCGATGGTATAAAAATACCTCACCCTATCTCAAGCGGCCACACCCAGGTAGCTGTGAACCTGAGTATCAACCTACCTCCCCATAGAGTTTATCAGAACAGGGCGAGTCTTAGACACAACATGTTTCGACATCGACATTTTCTACAACAAGCCACAAACAAAGAATAAAAAATCATCCAAATTACCCGTTAAATGAACACCTCACCAAACCGTCTACAAGACAGCGAAAAATAAAACACCCACCGCACGCACCCGCACTCAACAGAAAAACAAGCGAATGGCAAAATCAGTATGCAATACTCCCAAAACAGTTCTAAACGATTCATATCCCCCAAAACCCTAAAAACCCATTAACACCTACCGATTCTAGATCAAACAGCAAAATAAGCCCAATTTTAATACAATTACACACATACATACACCTAACAAAGAACACCAACTGCACTCATACTCATGAAACCTACAAGTGTCAAACCCCGAACATAAAACAACAAAAAGCATACCCATCTACATAAAAAAAACACCAACATACACCTACAGTCGTAAACAACACACAAAAACTAGGACATGCAAAACAACAAAAAACTCGCAAATATCTTCAAACTCGACACAATCTGCCAATAGAGAAGCAAGATTCTAAGCAAACTTACCTCGGAACAACGAAGAAATCGACGTCCACAGGGCACGAGAACGATAAGAGTACCAACAATCAAACAGACACCAAGACCGGTCGGAAGAAGAAGATGAACAGCAATACACGGAAGACGAAGAGTAGAATGCAACAGAGACACTATAATGATGCCTTACACAACTTTTTATACAAAAAAGGCACGGTAACACACATACATTAACTGCATTCCACGTGGCCCACTTTCATTGGAACATGATCCGTACGCGCTCACCAACCCAGCCCAAACGTCTCCCACCTTTCTAATTCTTTTTTACTTCTTCTTTATTTTTTAAATTACTAGTTAATAACTGTACCCTCTCGGTACAAATTCCTCCAAAAAAACCGTCAAATAAAAACACTATGTACCTCTACATATGTGTACACCCCTGACATTTCACATCAAAAAACTTTTCAGACTCCCATTTAATGTTCATTTATATCCCATCATTCACATTTATTATGATTAATCAATAATGCAACAACAAAAAAGACCTTTCGCCTGCACTTACTCCACATTCCCTCATTAAATCACAAAATACCTCGATTGAACCCCAGCACTGACCAATCTCAAATTTTTTCTAACTCCAAGTGACGCTCGTTCACTTCACTTGGGGGTACCAATCTGAAATTTTTTCTAACTCCAAGTGACGCTCGCTCACTTCACTTGGGGGGCACCAATCTCAAATTTTTTCTAACTATAAGTGACGCTCACTCACTTCACTTGCACCAATCTCAAATTTTTTCTAACTCCAAGTGACGCTCGCTCACTTCACTTGGGGGCACCAATCTCAAATTTTTTCTAACTCCAAGTCACGCTCGCTCAGTTCACTTGGGGGGCAACAATCTCAAATTTTTTCTAACTCCAAGTGACGCTCGCTCACTTCACTTGGGGGGCAACAATCTCAAATTTTTTCTAACTCCAAGTGACGCTCACTCACTTCACTTGGAGGGCACCAATCTCAAAAAAAATTTAACTTCAAGTGACGCTCGCTGACTTCACTTGGGGGGCACCAATCTCAAATGTTTTCCAACTTCAAGTGATGCTCGTTTGTTTCATTTGGCTCGACCTTTTCACTTACAGTACCATCCTGTTAGATATAATTGCTGACGTTTGTTCATCAGTGTTTAAGTCCCAGGTACATATCAGAGTTTATATAGAAGCCAGTCAGAGTTTGATAAAGTCTGACTGGGTGAAGAGTTTACATGGAAGCCGGTCAGAGTTTGTTAAAGTCTGACAGGGTGATAGTTGACTTAGCTGTCGGTGCAAAGATAAAGATTCTAGAAGCAATATATTCTGAAGATGGAAAGAAGCAGAATATATTGATACAGCTAAGGAGACTGGACAGAAGACTGAAGCAATCCTTAATTGATAATAATTGTATAGCTAATTTATAGGAATATCAATTAGAGATGGATTGTAAGTAGTTGTGTACTATATAAACACGGATTGGTTATCCCTAGAAGGGATACGCGAACATTGAATATATTATTCTTGTAACCTAGTAGCTCTTTGTGATTCATTAACATCACTAAGAGAGAATTATTTAATATAATTCAGTTTGTTGATTTACAAACCTGTGTTCTTGATCGTTATTCTCATACATACTTGATTATATATTATGTATTCGGCCTAACAATTGGTATCAGAGCCAAGGCTGTTTAATATATACAGTTTTACGATTCAAACACAGTAATAATCATGTCTGAAGAAAATCAAACTGCTCCTAAGGCTGAACAGGTTAAGCCCAATTCTGTGAGTCGATATGAAACAATCAGGGTTCCAATTCTCAGGCCAGTAGAGTATCCGATTTGGAAGGTGAAGATGACCATGTTTCTGGAGGCTACAGATCCAGAATACCTTGACAGAATCTATGATGGTCCTCATATGCCGACTAAATTGTCCCCTGTTGTTGATGGTCAAGAACAAAAGACTGTTCCAAAGGAAAAGAAAGATATGACTCCTGAGGACATCTCATCAATTGCAAAAGATGCAAAGGTTAGACATCTTCTCCACAGTGCTTTAGATAATGTTATGTCTAACAGAGTAATTGGCTGCAAGACTGCCAAAGAGATATGGGATGCTTTAGAAGTCAGATGCCAGGGAACAAGTGCTATTAAGAAGAACAGAAAGACAATACTCACACAGGAGTATGAGCACTTTGATTCAAGAACTAATGAAACCTTGACTGAGACTTATGACAGATTTTGCAAACTATTGAATGATCTGTCTCTGGTTGATAAAGAATATGAGCTTGAAGAGTCTAATCTCAAGTTTTTGTTATCTCTACCTGAAAAGTGGGATTTAAAGACAACCACAATAAGAGATAATTATGAGCTTGCTGATACAGATCTTGATGAAATCTATGGGTTGTTGAAAACTCATGAACTGGAGATAGAACAAAGGAATAGAAGATTGAGCAAAAAGACAAAATCTGTTGCTCTCAAAGTTGAGGAGAAGCCCATCAAGAAGGAATCATCAAGAAAGAAAGCCAAGGGAAAGGCTTTAGTCATCAAATCTGAAAGCGAGTCATCAAACTCTGATGATGACTCAAACTCTAATGAAGCTTCTGACTCTGAGGATGATGAAGAACAGATGATGCAAATGGCTGCATTGATGGTGAAAACCTTCAAGAAGATGGGATTCAAGAACTTTAAGAAAGGAAAGAGATTCTCAAGGAAAGATTCAAACTCTGAGAGGAAAAGTTTTAGAAAGTCTAATGGAAGGGAGACCAAGTCTGGCAAGAAGGATAAATCTGAAATCCAGTGCTACAAGTGTAAGGAGATGGGTCACTATGCTCCAGAGTGCAAGAAAGGCAAATCTGAGAAAGCACTCATCTCTAAAGGCAAAGACTGGGCAGATACTTCAGACTCTGATGATGGAGAAAATTATGCTCTAATGGCAACTGTCAGAGATGAGACTGAATCATCTGAAAATAAGGTACCCCTAACTACTTATGCTTATGATACTGATAATATATCTGAATTGAGAGTATATCTGAAAAGCGTACATGTTAGTTATAGGGATCAGACTTTAGAAAATGAGAGAATTAAATCTGAGAATCTTAGCCTTAAAGATAGAAACAAGTTTCTTGAAGGAGAACTTGAAAATATGAAGCAGATTCAAAAAGAAAGAGATGATGCTGTTTATGTAGAACAGGAGTTGCTGAAAAGATATAAGCAATTAGAATCTGATCTAGAAAAAGAAAGAAAAATAATCAAGACTTGGACAGATTCTGGAAGAGACACTCATCAAGTGTTTCAGACAGATTCTGTAGGTTTAGGCTATTGTGAAAATGATGAACTTAGGTTTAAAGACAAAGTTAAGGTAAAATCACAACTTAAACCTGTGAAATTTGTTCCAGAAGCCAATAAGTTAAAATCTGTTGTAATAAGAGAAGCTGATATGGAATCAGATGAAGCCTGTGAAAGACAGGAAAATATTATAACAGAAAAACTTATGGAAAGAGAAGCTGTTAGAAAGCCAGTAAAAACTTGTGAAAAACAGGTTAATGTTGGCTTGATGACAGGAAAACAGTTCAATCATAAGCTGAAAGAGGTAAAATCTGCCATGAAACCAAAAGGGTCCAAGAAGAATAGGAATGGAAAGATAGGCATAAATAAAAGAAATAATCATTTGCCTACTGGTGCTGCTCCAAGGAAAACATGTTATAATTGTGGTAGTTCTAATCATCTTGCTAATTACTGCACAAAGAATAAAAATATCAATTCTTTACCTTCTACATCAGGAGTAAAGAATGATTATGTTAGGGTTAGACCACAGACTTTATGCACACACTGTGGGAGCACTTGGCATTCCATTTATACTTGCAAGAGTTATCATGCTATTTATCACAACTATTATGAGCTAAAACCCAATCTGAAGTGGGTTAGAGCAAACTCTGCAAGTGTAAAGTCTGACAATGTTAGTTTAAACTCTGTTGATAGTAATTCCGCTGCAAAAACTAACACTGTTAAGAAAGACAAAGGATCCAAGCAAGTCTGGGTCCTTAAAACTAACACTTAGTGTTTGTTTGTGATTGCAGGGTATAAAAGAGAGCACACTTATCTTGGACAGTGGATGCTCAGGACATATGACTGGAAATAAAGCCCTGCTATCAGACTTTAAGGAGAAGGCTGGCCCAAAGGTTTCCTATGGAGATGGCAACATAGGACACACTCTGGGATATGGCAATATTAATCTTGGAAGTGTCATCATCACGAATGTAGCTCTAGTCTTGGGACTTAAGCATAATCTGCTATCTGTGAGTCAAATCTGTGATAGAGGAAACCATGTAGATTTTCATACTGAATACTGTGAAGTTATCAGTAAATCTACTGGAAAAGTTGTTCTAGTTGGACACAGGCGCAACAACATTTATGAAGCAAGTTTGGTAACAAACTCTGATGGAAAAATAGTGTGTCTGACTGCAAGAATGTCAAATGAAGAGAGTTAGAATTGGCATAAGAAGCTCTCTCATCTCAATTTGAACAACATAAATGAGCTAATAAGAAAGGATCTTGTAAGGGGACTTCCAAAATCAATACTCAGTCTAGATGGCCTATGTGATTCTTGTCAAAAGGCCAAGCAAAGGAAGTCATCTTTCAAGAGCAAATCTGAATCTTCAGTAGTGGAACCTTATCATCTTCTACATGTTGATCTCTTTGGACCAGTCAATGTGATGTCTATGGGCAGAAAGAAATATGCTCTAGTAATTGTTGATGAATATACTAGATATACATGGGTGTATTTCTTATCAAAGAAGGATGAAACTGCTCAAACTCTGATGGATCATGTAAATCTACTGGACAAAGGATCACAGCACAAAGTCAAAATTATAAGGAGTGATAATGGAACTGAATTCAGAAACTCAATCATGGAAGCTTTCTGCAAGGAAAGAGGAGTGAAACAAGAGTTTTCTGCACCTGGAACTCCACAGCAAAATGGTGTAGTTGAAAGGAAGAACAGAACTTTAATTGAAGCAGCCAGAACAATGCTTGATGAAGCAAAATTACCAACTTATTTCTGGGCAGAAGCTGTTCAAACTGCTTGTTTTACTCAAAATGCAACATTGATCAACAAGCATGGGAAAACACCATATGAGATGGTGAAAAATAAGAAGCCAAATTTGAAATATTTTCATATATTTGGATGCAAATGCTTTGTGTTGAAGACTCATCCTGAACAGTTGACCAAGTTCGAGTTAAAAGCTGATGAAGGAATCTTTGTTGGCTATCCATTGTCAACAAAAGCATTCAGAGTCTACAATCTGAGAACTAAAGTGATCATGGAATCCATACATGTGTCATTTGATGACAAGAAAATAACTGGACTTGATGACTTAGATGGATATGATAAACTGCGTTTTGAAAATGAAGGTTTATTCTCTGATGATGTAAACTCTGATGAAGCAGTACCGACAAACTCTGATGAAGCGGTTCTGACAAACTCTGACGAAGCATACTCTGAACCTCTACTGGTAAATACTGGAGAAACTGAATATTCTCAAATTGAACAAAATGGAGAACCAGTTGAGGGGGAGCTTGAAGAAGCTCAACAAGACACAACAAGTGAGTCAGTTGAGGAAACTGATTCAAACTTTGACAGTTCAAACTCTGAGCCATCCAATTCAGGGGGAGCCTCAGATACTGCAGAAAGTCAACATATGAATCAGGAGAGCATGGATCAAGGGGGAGGATCCAATAATGATGCAAGAAACCACTTACCAACAGCAAGAAAGTGGACACAGGCACACACACCTGATCTCATAATTGGAGATCCTGATGCTAGTGTGAGAACTAGAAGTGCAACAAATAATGAGTGTCTGTATCATGCTTTCTTGTCTCAAACAGAACCAAAGAAAGTGGAGGAAGCTCTTCAAGATGCTAATTGGATTACAACAATGCAAGAAGAGTTAAATGAATTTGAAAGAAATGAAGTTTGGACACTTGTACCTAGACCAAAGAATAGATCAATAGTAGGTACAAAGTGGGTTTTCAGAAACAAGACTGACAGTGAAGGTGTGATTACAAGAAACAAGGCTAGACTTGTGGCTAAAGGTTATTCACAACAGGAAGGGATTGACTATGATGAAACCTTTGCTCCAGTTGCAAGATTGGAAGCCATAAGAATTTTTCTGGCCTATGCTGCACACAAGAAGTTTAAAGTCTTTCAGATGGATGTAAAAAGTGCTTTTCTCAATGGGAAGCTTGAAGAAGAAGTGTTTGTTGAACAACCACCAGGATTTGTAGATCCCAAGCATCCAGATTATGTCTACAGGCTTGACAAGGCATTATATGGACTAAAGCAAGCACCAAGAGCATGGTATGAAACTCTTGCTCAATTTCTTTTAGAAAGTGGGTTCACAAGAGGTACAATTGATAAAACCTTGTTTTATTTCAATTCTGGTGATGATTTGCTTTTAGTTCAAATTTATGTAGATGATATTATCTTTGGATCTACTAATGACAAACTTTGTAAGAAGTTTGCAAAGCTTATGCAATCCAGGTATCAAATGAGCATGATGGGAGAGCTTAGTTATTTTCTAGGCTTACAGGTCAAGCAAACAGGTGATGGTATTTTTATCAATCAAGCAAAATATACTAGAAATCTTCTCAAGAAATTTGGTATGCTTGATAGTTCATCTGCTACAACTCCCATGGCTACAGCAACAAAGCTAGACAAAGACACAGGAGCCTCAGTAGATATGACAAACTACAGAGGAATGATAGGGTCTTTACTGTATCTTACTGCAAGTAGACCTGATATCATGTATGCAACATGTCTTTGTGCAAGATTTCAAGCAGATCCCAGAGAGCCTCATCTAACAGCTGTAAAAAGGATCTTCAAATATCTCAAAGGAACCATAACCTTGGGTTTGTGGTATCCTAGAGAATCAGAGTTTAAGCTAATTGGTTACTCTGATGCAGATTTTGCAGGCTGTAAGATAGACAGAAAAAGTACAAGTGGAAGCTGTCAATTCTTAGGTGACAGATTGGTTTCTTGGTATAGCAAGAAACAAAAGTCTATTTCCACATCCACTGCAGAAGCAGAGTATATAGCTGCTGGTAGCTGTTGTGCACAGATTATGTGGATGAAGAATCAGTTGCTGGATTATGGTTTGAAGTACTCTAAAATACCTATTTTCTGTGATAACCAAAGTGCTATTGCTATGACAGGAAATCCAGTACAGCACTCCATGACCAAGCACATCAGCATAAGGTATCATTTTATCAGGGAACATGTGGAAGAAGGAAACATTGAGCTTCATTTTGTGTCTACAGACCAACAACTTGCAGATATCTTCACCAAACCTTTGAGTGAAGCTACTTTTACAAGATTGGTAAATGAACTTGGAATGATCTCTGGTTTCGACTAGAGATACGGGTTAGACTCAAAAACTATACATGTTTGATTTTTATGCTCATGATTCCTTGCATGTATTAACTGTTATGAGTACCAGTGTCATAAACTCTGAAAGTAAACTCTGATGCTAAACTCTTTTAGTCATAAAGTGTTGGTCATACTCTGATAGTAAGAGTCTAATGCTATACTCTGATTGTAATTTTGTCTGAAACATATGGACCAATGAAGAAATTTGTATGAGGCATAATTCTCAGTAAGTAATTATGAATCCTTAAGAGTTATATAGATTCTGATCTCAAATATGTGCAGTAAGTTAACACAGCATGATACTGTCTCTATATTTATAGCATCTCTTAGTTTATTGATCCTATACACTGAGTCTGTATTAGCTGTTTGCATTTTCTCTCATAAATTAATTGTATTAACTGATGAAAAGTCTAAACTCTGATTATTAATTGCAAATAATTCACCCTCAAATCAAAAGATGCCAAAAAGAGCACAAATTCCTTTGAGATCATGTTGTGCCTAGGAAGATCCAGGAACTTATTGTATGAAATAAGGGCTAAAATCTTTGATTTTTGGTGACTAGTGCCAACCACTGATTACTGGAAAAATAAAAAAAATAATAAAAAAAAACAAAAATATATATATATATAAAGGGGGTGAAAAATAAAAGATATATCCAAATGAAAGGATATCAGTATACAGAGTTTAGACATAAGAATCAGATTTTATTTTATACATGAGAGTTTAGGCAACCAGTTTTTACTGCTTTAGTTTGTGGATTTTATGCACTTTGAGATGATCTAAATATTGATTTCGGTAAACTCTGCTATAGCACACACAATTATTCACACCTGTACAGATTGAGAAAAGAGTTTATTGACAAAGAAGGACAAATGGTAAACACTGAAGTATTGTGTGAAATACGCCGAGGTAACATTGTTTTAATCTCTGATGGTTAAAATGATTTCTTTGTTTCAGACATTTTATAATTTTGAGATTAGACATTTGTTTTGAAATTCAAAGGAGTATGATAACAAACGGTTCATATTTGTATTAAACAGAGAGAGAAAGGTTGAGTGTTTTGAACAATGTGATAAGCGGTAATAATGGCTATTTTTACTGCGCATGTGTATTGAAAGTTGTTACATACAGCTGTCAGCGTATACACGTTTGACACCTGTCCCACTCACACACTTTTCAAAGACGCCTGCTGTGTGTAGTAATGATTAAAACGTTTGAGTTTTAATCTTCACAGTTATTATTTAAATATACTACACATAAATGGTTCACTCTTTTACACACCTCAACTTTTCATAAGCTTTTACTTACACACATTGTCTCAAACACTTTCACTGCATACAATTATTCTCTGTTTGCTTTCTTCTAAACTGTTCTAATGGCTACAACAATGTTTATTGCTTCTGGGTTAGAATTTGTTCCTAACAATTACTCAGCTCCTTTAGCAAATGAGAACGCACCGGAGGCGTTTCATTTGATTCAAGATTTCTTGTCAAACTCTGATGTTGGAACTGCTCTCACCGCACCATTGAAGCTGTCTGCATCTCAAATCAGATCTTTTTGGCAGACAGGTACTTATGACAATGGAGGAGAGTCTGGGTCTCCATCTATTATCTTTGAATTTCAAGGAGAAGAGTTTGTAGTTACTCCTACAACTGTTCGTGATGCTCTGGGCCTTGAAGACTTTAATGCTTTCATAATCTCTGTTGGAGATTCTGAGTTAGTTCGAATGATGAGGGAAATAGGATACTCTGGGCCACTGACAAAGCTTGGTCAGTTGAAGCGACCGCTCTTGCGAAAGGAATGGAGTTTCTTTTTCGACTGCATAACAAGGGCGTTCGGCAAGAAATGCACGAACTGGGATGCTATTCCCACGGATAGTCTGCAAATCGGGTTTTCTCTTCTTTATGGAGGTAATTTTGATGTTGCTAGGCTAGTTCTAAATAATATAGGTGAGAAAATGAATGAAAACAGAGGTGTCGTCTATTTTGCAAGATTTTGTCAATTGATATTCTCTGAATGTGTTTCTGACGTAGAGATAGATGAGAATGATGTGATTCCCTGTTTTAAATTACATAAACGCATATTCTCTGATCTAACCAATAAAGATAACAAGAAAGTAGATGTTGGTGTTTTGTTGCTACCTGAGTCTGTGCAACAATTCTTGGTAAACTTACAACAACAACAACAACCACAACTGATAAACGCTGAAGCTGGACCTTCTGTGTCTCAACCACAAAGGTCACAAAAATCTAAAGAGAGGGTTGTTAAGTCTGTCAGGATAAACGCTGAAGCTGGGGCATCAAATGCTGATGATATGCCTCAGAAGAGAAGAATGAAGAAAAGAAGAGCCAATAGGGCAAAGTCTGATATTGTTGATGAAGAGACTGAAACTGATGAAGAAACTCTTCATCAGAGAAAGAGAAGATTGGTAGCAGCACAGTTGTTTGGTGCTGAGAATATCTCTTCAACTGCTGTTGAAGATCTTGAAATTGAGATTCCTGAAGCTGTCCAGCATGAAGCTCCTGAAATTATTGCTGAGGAGCTTGTTGTAAATGCTGATGCTGAGGACAGTGTTTTTATGGAAGCTGAAGCTCCTGAGATTATTGTTCAGGAGGCTAATGAGAATCTTGAAGCAGCCTCTGTGTCTGTCTTGGCAAATGCTGAAGAAGAGGCTGAAATTTTTGAGAAACAAGATTTAAATACTGATCTTGAAATGGATACCATTGTTGAAGCACATCCTGTTGTCAGTGTTTGTGACACTGAGGATGTGGCAGCTGATCAAGCCACTCTGGTACTTGAAGAGTCAATGGCAACTCATACAGAGATTCTCTCTGTCACTAATCAAGTTATTGAAGTTGGTGAAGAGGTTGATCAGGCAGCAAAATCTGTCTCTTCTGAGCAGATTGTTGAAAATGCTGAGAAGCAAATGATAATAGAAGAAGTTGTTCCAGCAATAGAAGGAGATGCTGAGAAAGATGAAGCTGTAGCAGACAAAGTTGAAGTTACTGCAGAGAATGTTGAAGAAGCTGCAGAAAATGTTATTGTAAACTCTGATCTTCATGAGGGAGCACAAGATGATGCTGAAGAAGATGTTCCTAATTCTTCTAATGCTGATTCTTCTGCAAACTCTGTTGACAATTCTCAAAGAATTTCTGCTCAACGCGCTACAGATGCTCATTTCCAGGATATGTATTTCTCCAATTGGTCAAGCAGAGAAACTATCTTTTCTGATGAAAGAGCTGCTGATTTTGTGACCAAGTCTTCAAAGGAGATTCAAAATCCTGAACTTTTAACTCATCTCAAAGCTACAATAGTCCAAGTCAAATCATTAAATAATCGTTTTGATGGTACTGACAAGGTTATTGATGGTCTAAGGAATGACATAGCTGCAAGGGAACTTACACTGCAAAAGGATAAATCTCTATATATCTCTTTGTGTAAAGAACAGAAGGCTTTTAACTCCAGATTGTCAAAAGTTGAAGAGAATCAAGCTGCAATGTCAAATAAGCTGGATGCAATTGCTAATTCCTTGGAACTGCTCACATCAGTATTGATTTCTGATGATGTCAAAAAGGGGGAGAGAGCATCTAAAGACAAATGCAAGAGCTCTCAAACTCTGACTCGGAAGGATGATACCACTGATGGTGGTGCAAAAGATAAAGAACAAAGGAAAAAGAATGTTCAAGAGCAAGGGAGGAGGTCAAACTTTGATGCTCAGGCTAATGCTGGAAAAGGAATAAACACTGGAGGGCAGTCTTCTTCAAGAGTAAGAAGTTTACTTCTTTCTTCTCAATCTCCAATTACTGATGAAGAAGTTGCAACTCAGTTGTTTCTAGCTGAACATGGTCAAGATGCTACTGTTGAAGATATTCAAGCAGAAGAACAAATGCTAGCAGAAGAACATAAGAAGAAAGTTGCTTCTGGAAATTATAAGAAGAAATCAGTAAAGGCTCCTAGAAAGAAAGAAACTGGAATTTCTATCAAGGAAAATACTCAACAGAGTATACAATACATCAGGAGTCCTGTAATTGCAAATACTGATAAAGGAAAGGGTATACTGGTAGAAGAAGGACAGTTACCTAAGAAGAATTATTCAACCTCTGACATTGCTCAAGTTGAATCAAGAATAAGTAAATCAACCTCTGACGCTGCTCATGTTGATGTTTCTACTAAAGTTATGACAACCTCTGACAAAGCTCAAGTTGTACAAACTCAGCTAGCTCCACAACTCAAAGGTTTCTTAAGACCTGCACTTTCTGAAACTCTGACACTTCAACCTGTGGACTTTTCTCAAACCAGGACTGTACTTGGAAAAGAATCTTTTATTAAGTCTGGTTTAGGTTCACATAGGGAGAAGAGAATAAACAACAGATCTTTAGATCAAACTTCACTGGCAGAAGCTGGTATTGGGGTATCTCAAGAGAGCCTTGATAAACTAGAATCTGTTCAGATGGTCTATCACAGGGGTTTGAAGAAAGAGGTTCTGTTATACTTCGTGTCTGATGGAAGAGTATACAGAGTAGGAGAAGCTGATATTCAATTGAAGCTATGGGAAGAGCTTGAGTATGTTTTATACCTTCTCAAAATCAAAAACAAAAGTACTCATGATGCTGCTCTTGTCATAAAAGACAGAATGATGAAATCTAAAGTGCTTCTTGGAGGTGGTGTTTCTAGTGCATACATTCCTAAGTACAGAGATGCTTATGGAAAGATTGTTGAGATGAAAAGAAATAGTGCCAAGTTCAAGACAGCACTGGGTATCAAAGTCTTGGAATTCAATTTGGAGTCAGACAAATCATATTATATAAAACTCGGAAATGAAATGAGGAAAAACAGTATTTATTCTCTGAGGGCTGCCATATATCAAACTGGTGAAGGAGATCCAGAGTATAAAGAACTGAAGGAGATTATGATTGCTGAACTGGAAAGAGCTGAGAGAAGATTACTTTACGGACTATCTCAGGACAGTGCCTGATATTCAAAAAATCAAATAAAGTCTGACTGTAAGTTTTTAAAGTTTTCTGTTCTAAGTTAAAGTTAAACTCTGTTATATTTTAAACACTGCATTTGTTATATGTTTTGACATCATCAATTATCTTTTTAACTTGTACATTTTAGTATGAACAAGTTGGGGGAGATTGTTAGATATAATTGCTGACGTTTGTTCATCAGTGTTTAAGTCCCAGGTACATATCAGAGTTTATATAGAAGCCAGTCAGAGTTTGATAAAGTCTGACTGGGTGAAGAGTTTACATGGAAGCCGGTCAGAGTTTGTTAAAGTCTGACAGGGTGATAGTTGACTTAGCTGTCGGTGCAAAGATAAAGATTCTAGAAGCAATATATTCTGAAGATGGAAAGAAGCAGAATATATTGATACAGCTAAGGAGACTGGACAGAAGACTGAAGCAATCCTTAATTGATAATAATTGTATAGCTAATTTATAGGAATATCAATTAGAGATGGATTGTAAGTAGCTGTGTACTATATAAACACAGATAGGTTATCCCTAGAAGGGATACGCGAACATTGAATATATTATTGTTGTAACCTAGTAGCTCTTTGTGATTCATTAACATCACTAAGAGAGAATTATTTAATATAATTCAGTTTGTTGATTTACAAACCTGTGTTCTTGATTGTTATTCTCATACATACTTGATTATATATTGTGTATTCGGCCTAACACATCCTACTCTCCCCACCCGCTATAGCGACCCGCTATAGCGGGTAGAGAGAGTGGGGGGCAATGATATATACCCACATTTCCTAACTAACCGCCAACACACCTCGCGCCCGTCGCACACCCGCCCTGCCATGGCCGCCTCCTGCAAACAGTCGTGTGCATCAATACTTGAGTATCACCAGTCACAAACAAATAAACACACTTAAAAATAGAAGACTCGACCCCTTACTCGCGGTTATTACATACGTGCGAAATAGAGCACCCACAAAGTAATATTCAGTCAATAGACAGATGGCAGTAAAAAAGATAAAACACTTATTGAACACGCCCATGCTCGAATGTACAACAACTCAACTGTGCATCTCAACTGTAGCAAAAAGGTACAACAACTCAACTGTGCATCTCAACTGTAGAAAAAAGGTACAAAAACTCAACTGTACAACTCAACTATAGCAAGACAGAAAAGCAAAAAGACCCACCATCTGCAAAGGAGCCCATACCTCGCCACTGTAGCCACAGTAAGCGACCCCCACGCTGCAGAGACAGGTTTTGGCCTATAAATACCCTCCTCCCAGTACATTGATACACACACACAAACACATCATACACTCACTAAGAAAGCATATCTCGATACTTGTTGCATTTTCGCATATTGCTTTACTCCGTTACTGATTTTCACGCCGAAAGTGCTTGACGGCCACCACCACCGGGCAAACATTGTTTTGTAGGTTCCCCACCACAGGCCAAACCATCACTGGAACAGTGTCTTTGGCAACGGAGCAAGTGCATCACTTATCACATTGATTCTTGAGTTCATGGCAAATGGGAGTCTAGACAACTTGTTAGGCCGAATACACAATATATAATCAATATATGTATGAGAATAACAATAAAGAACACTGTTTATGAACAATAAACTGAATTATATTAAACAACTCTTCTCTCAGTGATGTAAATTATCACAGAGAGCTGCTAGGTTACAAGAATAATGTATTCAGTATTCGCATCCCTTTTAGGGTTAACCTATCTGTGTTTATATAGTACACAGCTACATAGATTCAATCTCTAATTGATATTCCTATAAATTAGCTATACAATTTATATCAAATTAGGATTGCTTCTGTCTTCTGTTCCGTTTCCTTATCTGTCTCAATATATCTTGCTTCTTTCCATCTTCAAGATATATTGCTTCTATTTTCATTATTAGCACCGACAGCTTCAGCAAACTTTCACCCCGTCAGACTTTAACAAACTCTGACTGGCTTCTAGTATAAACTCTGATGAGTACCTGTTGCTTAAACACTGGTAATAATCATCAGCAATTATATCTAACAATCTCCCCCAACTTGTGCATAACAAAAATGTACAAATTAAAAGATAATTGATGATGTCAAAACATACAACAAATGCAGTGTTTATAACATATCAGAGTTTAACTTTTTACTTAGAACAAAAAACTTTAAAAACTTACAGTCAACCTTTACTTTATTTCTTCAATGTCAGGCACTGTTCTGAGATAATCAATGAGTAGTCTTCTTTCAGCCTTTTCTAGCTCATCTACCATGATTTTCTTCAATTCCTTCAATTCTGGATCACTCTCTCCAGTCTGGTAGATAGCAGCTCTCATAGAATAGATGCTATTCCTCCTCATCTCATTCCCTAGCCTGATAAAATAAGACTTGTCTGACTCCAAGTTAAATTCCAAAACTTTAATTCCAAGTGATGTATTTAATTTAGCACTGTTCCTTTTCATCTCTACAAGCTTTCCATGAGCATCTCTGTACTTAGGAACATAAGCACTAGAAATTCTGGCTCCACACAAGACTTTAGACTTCATCATTCTCTCTCTTAAAACTTGAGCAGCATTGTGAGTACTTTGATTTTTCACTCTTAGCAGATATAAAACATACTCCAGCTCTTCCCATAGTTTTAGATGAATATCAGCTTCTCCAACTCTATAAACTCTTCCATCAGCCATAAAATATAACAGAAACTTCTTTTTGATTCCTCTGTGATAGATCATCTGAACAGACTCTAACTTGTCAAGGCTTTCTTGAGTTACCCCAACACCAGATTCTGCCAGTGATGTATGATCTAAAGGACTGTTATTCACTATTTTCTCTCTATGTGAACCCAAGCCAGATCTATCATAAGATTCTTTTCCCATTACAGTTATGCTTTGTAAAATGTTCACATTTCCTGGCTTCAGAGTTTCATCTTTAGATGATCTTCGAAAAGTACCTTGGAGTTGTGGAGATATTAATTGAGTTTGTACAACTTGAGCAGTGTCAGAGGTTGTCACA
Organism: Heracleum sosnowskyi; assembly: GCA_030848705.1. Taxonomy (NCBI): domain Eukaryota; kingdom Viridiplantae; phylum Streptophyta; class Magnoliopsida; order Apiales; family Apiaceae; genus Heracleum; species Heracleum sosnowskyi. The sequence continues at coordinate 95,726,052 of CM061241.1, forward strand.
ACTATAACAGAATCATCAACTTGAGCAACGTCAGTGGTTGATTTATTAGATCTTGATTCAACATGAGCCATGTCAGAGGTTGAATAAGCTTTCTTTGATAACTCAGGCTCTTCAATCAAATTGCCTTTTCCTTTGTCAGTGTTTGCTCCAGCAGGCCTCCTTGAGTATTGTAAACTCTGTTGAGAGTTCACATTCTCTTTAATAATAATTCCTTTTTCCTTTCTCCTAGGAGCCTTGGCAGCTTTTTTATTGTAAGTTCCAGCTTCAACTTTCTTTTTATGCTCTTCAGCAAGAATCTGCAATTCAGCATCAATGTCTTCAACTGTGGCTTCACCACCATGTTCTTCCAAAAAGAGTTTAGCAGCAATCTCTTCATCAGTAATTGGATTAGCTGAAATAGCTAGATTTTTAAGTCTTGAAAAAGATTGAACACCAGAATTTACTCTTTCAGAGTTTGTCAGCTTAGCAGAGTTTGACCTAATTCTCCCTTGCTCTTGAGAATTCTTTGACCTAAACTCTGAATCCTTGCTTCCACCATCAGTTGCATCATCCCTCCGTCTCAGAGTTTGAGTCCTTTTGCATTTGTCTTTAGGAACTCTCTCCCCCTTTTTGACATCATCAGGAATAAGCATTGATGTCAGCAACTCCAAAGATGCAGCAATAGAATCAATCTTTGTAGACATTTCATCTTGATTGCTCTCAACTTTGCTTAGCCTCTGCTTGATTTCCACTTGATCCTTGATCATAGAGGAATATTTAGCTCTATCAGTCTTCAAGGCCAGTTCCTTAGTTACTATATCATTTCGGAGACCTATGACATCTGTATGAGTCTCATCAAATCGATTATTCAAAGATTTGACTTGAACAATTGTAGCCTTCAGATGTGTCAACAGCTCAGGATTTGAAATCTCTTTTGCAGACTTAGCAACAAAATCAGCAGTCCTTTGCTTAGAGAAAATACAATCTGCCCCTGACCAGTTTGCATAGTACATATCTCTATAATGAGCTTCAGTGGCATTTTGATTTTCCTTAACAGTCTCAGCAGTAGGATCCCTTAGAAAAGGTATGGATTCATCAGAGTCTGCATGATCTTCAGAAGTGTGATCATGACTATCAGAATCAATCCCGTCTTCAACAACATTTTCTACTAAGGGCTATGCAGCTTCGTCAACTACATTCTCTGCAGTAACTTCAACATTGGACTGTGCAGCTTCATTAAGAACTTTCTCTGCTACAGCTTCATTCTTCTTCTGCTAGAATAGCTTCTTCTACAACAATCTTCTTCTCAGCATTTTCAAGAATCTTCTCAGAAGAGACAGATTGTGCTTCCTGATCAACTTCATCACCAACTTCAAGAACTCGATTGGTGACAGAGAGAATCTCTGTATGAGTTGCCACAGACTCTTCAATTATCAGAGTGGCTTGATCAGCTGCCACATCCTCAGTGTCACAAACACTGATGGCAGGATGTGCTTCAAATTCCATGTCCAACTGATCAATAAAGTTATCAGCATTGGCAGCTTCAGTATCAGCTTCAAAATGAACATCAGCATTTGATCTGTCCTCTGTGGGCACAGTAGCTTCAACATCTACAGGATCTTCATTCTGTTCAGCTTCATGATCATCTACAGCAGCATCCTCAGGAACAGCTTCAGTATCAACCTCATCAAACAGATAGTCAGATATCAACCTTCTTCTTCTTTGAGTCAGAGTTTCGGTATCATCCTCATCATCAGAACGAGGTCTCTTTGCTCTCTTCTTTCTTCTTGAAGTACCAACAGATACTGGAATATCATCAGTATTTAGAGTTGTAGCAGTCTGGACAGTCTTTAACGCTCTATGCTTAATCCTACCCCCAGCCCTTGGCTTTTGAGATGTAGATGGAAGAGGCTCAGAGTTTAGAGGCTGGTCAGTTTCTTGTTGTGCTTGTGGTTGTGGTTGAAGGTTTAAAAATTGTTGGACTGAAGCAGGAAGCATCAAGTCACCAACATTTCCTTTCTTGATATCTTTATTTGTGAGATCAGAAAATATTCTCTTATGCAATTTAAATGAGGGAATTACCTCCTCCTCAGCTATCTCAAGCCCATCAACACACGGAGAAAAGATTAATTGACAGAAACGAGCAAAGTAAACTACATTCCTATTCTCTGTCATCTTTTCACCAATATTAATAAGAACTAGTCTACCAAAATCAAAATGAGTACCATAGAGAAGAGAATACCCAATTTGTAGACTATCGATTGGAATAGCATCCCAATTTGTACACTTCTTTCCAAACGCCCTTGTAATACAATCGAAAAAGAAACTCCACTCCTTCCTCAAGAATGGTCGCTTCAGATTACATGTCCTTGCCAAAGACCCAGAGTAACCAATCTCCCTCATCATACGCTGGAGATCAGAGTCACCAACAGAAATGGTGAACGCATTGAAATCTTCACATCCAAGAGCATCTCTAACAGTGGTTGGAGTAACCACATACTCTTGTTCAACAAATTCAAAGACAATCGAGGGAGTGCCCGATTCACCTCCATCATCATATACACCTGTTTCCCAGAAGGCTTTGATTTGAGTACCGGATAACCTTGTTGGTTCCACTAAAGCTTGGCCAATATCAGATTGAGCAAGAAAATTTTGAAACATGTGAAACGCCTCTGGGACGTTTTCAGTAGATAGTGGTGCTGCATAGTTGTTAGGAACAAAATCGAGACCAAAAGACTGAAACATAGTTGTTGCCATTAGAATATTTCAAAGAAAACAGTGTTTATGCTTCAAGAAAGTGTTTGAGAGACGTATGCAGAAAAGTGTTTGTGAAAATGTTTGTGTGATAGTAAGAGTATGAATTAGAGTAAGTTGTGAAAAGTTCAAACGAATTTGTGTATTGTATATTAATACAAAAAGAAAGAATTAAAAACTGAACAGTTTCTAATCAATACACACAACTGTCTTACTCTGTGAATCGTGTGAGTGGGACACGTGGCACACATGCAATGACTGACAGCAGTAATTGACAGTTTCCAATGCGCATGCGCAGTAAAAATAGCAATAATTACCGCCTTTTACACTTTCCTAGACACTCAACCTCTCTCCTCTGTTTAATACACTCTTGAACAACTGTCCAATCATTCTCTTTTGAATTTTCAAAACAAATGTCTTTTCTCAAAATCATAATATGTCTGAAACAAACAAAATTTATTTTAATCATCAGAGATTAAAATTAAATTACCTCGGCGTAGAGTACACAATTCATCAGTGTTTACCAATCCTCCTTCTTTATTCATAAACTCCTTTCACAAACTGTACAGGTGTGAATATTTGTGTGTGACTTAGCAGAGTTTACTGAATATAAATATTTAGATCATCTCAAAATGCATAAAATCCACAAAATAAATCAGTAAAAACTGGTTGCCCAAACTCTCATGTATAATATAAAATCTGATCTCATCTAAACTCTGTACTTCTAAATTTATTATTTTCACCCCCTTCGATTTTTTTATTTAATTTATTTATTTTTTTTTATTTATTTTTCCAGTAATCAGTGGTTGGCACTAGTCACCAAAAATCAAAGATTTTAGCCCTTATTTCATACAATAAGTTCCTGGGTCTTCCTAGGCACAACATGATCTCAAAGGAATTTGTGCTTATTTTGCATCTTTTGATTTGAGGGTGAAATATTTGCAACTAATTATCAGAGTTTAGACTTTCATCAGTTAACATAATTACTTTATGAGAGAAAGTGCAAACAGCTAATACAGACTCAGTGTATAGGATCAATAAACTAAGAGATGCTATAAATATAGAAACAGTATCATGCTGTGTAAAATTTCTGCACATTTTGAAATTAGAATTCATATCACTCAGAAAGATTCATGATTACTTACTGAAAATCATGCTTCATACAATTTTCTTCATCGGTCCATGTGTTTCAAACAAAATCACAATCAGAGTTTAACATCAGAGTATAACTGACATAGTATGACTGACAGAGTTTAACATTATGACAGAGTATGACTTCAGAATTTTGACAAACTGGTATGAATGACAGTTAACATATGCAAAGAATCATGAGCAACAAATCACAGAATGAGAAATTTTAAGTCTAATCAATATCTCTAGTCAAAACCAGAGATCATTCCAAGTTCATTTACCAGTCTTGTAAAGGTAGCTTCACTCAAAGGCTTGGTGAAGATATCTGCAAGCTGTTGTTCTGTAGACACAAAATGAAGCTCAATATCTCCTTCCTCCACATGTTCCCTGATAAAATGATACTTTATGCTGATGTGCTTGGTCATGGAATGCTGTACTGGATTACCTGTCATAGCAATAGCACTCTGATTATCACATAAAATAGGTATTTTAGAGTACCTTAATCCATAATCCAGCAATTGATTCTTCATCCACAAAATCTGTGCACAACAGCTACCAGCAGCAATATACTCTGCTTCTGCTGTGGATGTGGAAATTGACTTTTGTTTCTTGCTGTACCAAGAAACTAATATGTCACCTAAAAATTGACAGCTTCCACTTGTACTTTTTCTGTCTATCTTACAGCCTGCAAAATCTGCATCAGAGTAACCAATTAATTTAAACTCTGATTCTCTAGGATACCACAAACCAAGAGTTATGGTTCCTTTGAGATATTTGAAAATTCTCTTCACAGCTGTTAGATGAGGCTCTCTGGGATCTGCTTGATATCTTGCACAAAGACATGTTGCATACATTATGTCAGGTCTACTTGCAGTAAGATAAAGAAGAGACCCTATCATCCCTCTGTAGTTTGTCATATCTACTGAGGCTCCTGTGTCTTTGTCTAGCTTTGTTGCAGTAGCCATAGGAGTTGTTGCAGATGAACTATCAAGCATACCAAATTTCTTGAGAAGATTTCTGGTATATTTTGCTTGATTGATAAAAATCCCATCATCTGTTTGCTTTACTTGTAAGCCTAGAAAATAACTAAGCTCTCCCATCATGCTCATTTGGTATCTCGACAGCATAAGCTTTGCAAACTTCTTACAGAGTTTGTCATTAGTAGACCCAAAAATTATATCATCCACATAGATTTGAACTAACAGCAGATCATTACCAGTATTGAAATAGAACAAGGTTTTATCAATTGTACCTCTAGTGAACCCACTTTCTAAAAGAAATTGAGCCAGAGTTTCATACCATGCTCTAGGTGCTTGCTTTAGTCCATAAAGAGCTTTGTCAAGCCTGTAGACATAATCTGGATGTTTGGGATCCACAAATCCAGGTGGTTGTTCAACAAACACTTCTTCTTCAAGTTTCCCATTGAGAAAAGCACTTTTTACATCCATCTGAAAGACTTTAAACTTCTTGTGAGCAACATATGCTAGAAAAATCCTTATGGCCTCCAATCTTGCAACCGGAGCAAAGGTTTCATCATAGTCAATTCCTTCCTGCTGTGAATAGCCTTTAGCCACAAGTCTAGCTTTATTCCTTGTAATCACTCCATCACTGTCTGTTTTGTTTCTGAAAACCCACTTTGTACCAACAATAGATCTGTTTTTAGGTCTTGGTACAATAGTCCATACTTCATTCCTTTCAAATTCATTTAACTCTTCCTGCATAGCTGTTATCCAGTTTGCATCTTGAAGAGCTTCTTCCACTTTCTTGGGCTCAGTTTGAGACAAGAATGCATGAAACAGACATTCATTAGTTGTAGCACTTCTAGTTCTCACACTAGCTTCTGGATCTCCAATTATCAAGTCAGGTGTGTGAGCTTGTGTCCACCTTCTTGCTGTAGGTAATTGGCTTCTATTTTCATTAGATCCTTCCCCTTGATCCATGCTTTCCTGATCTTCTTCTTGACCATTTGCATTCTCTGAGGCTCCCCCTGAATTGAACTGCTCAGAGTTTGGATTTTCAGTGTATGACTCAGAGTTTGGGATAGATTCTTCAGCTGACCCATTTTCAAAATTTGAGTCATCATTTTGAGATGTTGCTGAAGTATATTCACGCTCCCCCTCAACTGGTTCTCTATTTTGTTCTGCCAGAGAAACTCCCTCAGTGTTTACCAGTGGAGGTTCAGAGTATGCTTCATCAGAGTTTGTTGGATTTGCTTCATCAGAGTTTACGTCATCAGAGTTTAGATCGATATTTTCAAAGCGAAGTTGATCATGATATTCTTCATCTTCTATTCCAGTTATTTTCTTGTCATCAAATGACACATGTATTGATTCCATGATCACTTTAGTTCTCAGATTGTAGACTCTGAATGCTTTAGTTGACAACGGATATCCAACAAAAATTCCTTCATCAGCTTTTAAGTCAAACTTGGTCAACTGTTCAAGATGAGTTTTCAGCACAAAGCATTTGCATCCAAAAATATGAAAATATTTCAAATTTGGCTTCTTTTCTTTCACCATCTCATATGGTGTTTTCCCATGCCTGTTGATCAGTGTTGCATTTTGAGTAAAACAAGCAGTTTGAACAGCTTCTGCCCAGAAATAAGTTGGCAATTTTGCTTCTTCAAGCATTGTTCTGGTAGCTTCGATTAAGGTTCTGTTCTTTCTTTCAACTACACCATTTTGCTGTGGAGTCCCTGGTGCGGAAAATTCTTGCTTCACTCCTCTTTCTTTGCAAAATCCTTCCATTATTGCATTTCTGAATTCAGTACCATTATCACTCCTGATAATTTTCACTTTATACTGTGATCCTTTGTCCAGTAGTTTTACATGATCCATCAGAATTAAAGCAGTTTCATCCTTCTTTGCTAAGAAATACACCCATGTGTACCTAGTGTACTCATCAACAATGACAAGAGCATATTTCTTTCTGCCAAGAGACATTATATTGACTGGACCAAATAGATCAACATGAAGAAGATGATAAGGATCCACAACTGAAGATTCAGACTTACTCTTGAAAGATGACTTCCTTTGCTTGGCCTTTTGACAAGAATCACACAGACCATCTAATCTGAGTATTGACTTTGGAAGTCCCCTTACAAGATCTTTTCGAATTAGCTCATTGATGTTGTTCAAGTTTAGGTGAGAGAGCTTCTTATGCCATTTCCAACTCTCTTCATTTGACATTTTTGCAGACAGACACACAGCTTTTCCTTCAGAGTTTGTTACCAAACTTGCTTCATAGATATTGTTACGTCTGTGTCCAACTAGAACAACTTTCCCTGTAGATTTACAAACAACCTCACAGTATTCAGGTTGAAAATCTACATGATATCCTCTGTCACAGATTTGACTCACAGATAGCAGATCATGCTTGAGTCCTGGGACAAGAGCTACATTTGTGATGATGACACTTCCAAGATTGATATTGCCATATCCCATAGTACGTCCTATGTTGCCATCTCCATAGGAAACTTTTGGGCCAGCCTTCTCCTCATAGTCTGATAGCAGGGCTTTATTTCCAGTCATGTGTCCTGAACATCCACTGTCCAAGATGAGGGTACTTTCCCTTATGCCCTGCAATCACAAACAATTACAAAGAGTTAGATTTAAGGATCCAGACTTGCTTGGATCCTTTGGCTTTCTTAACATAGTTAGCTTTTGCAGCGGAAAAACTTTCAACAGAGTTTGTGCTAACTGTGTCAGACTTTACACTTGCAGAGTTTGCTCTCACCCATTTCAAGTTGGGTTTTAACTCATAATAGTTGTGATAAATGGCATGATAGCTCTTACAAGTATAAATGGAATGCCAAGTGCTCCCACAGTGCGTGCATAAAGTTTGTGGTCTAACCCTAACAAGATCATTCTTCACTCCAGACTTGGAGGGTAAAGAATTAATATCTTTGTTTTTCGTGCAGAAACTTGCCAGATGGTTAGTACTACCACAACTATGACATGTCTTTCTAGGAGCATCAGAATTAGACAGATAATCATTTCTTTTATTAATGCCTACTTTTCCATTCCTATTCTTCCTGGACACTTTCTGTTTTTCAACAGACTTTACCTCTTTGAGCTTATACTTGAATTGTTTCTCTGTCATTAAACCAACATTCACCTTTTTAACACAAGTTTTTACTGATTCTTTAACAGCTTCTGTTTCAAGTACAGAGGTTTGCTTACTTGATTCAGAGACAAATTTCACAGGTTTAAGTTGTGGTTTAACTTTAACTTTATCTTTAAACCTAAGTTCATCTTTTTCACAGTAACCTAACCCAACTGTATCTGTTTGAAAAACTTGATGTGTGTCTTTTCCAGAATTAGTCCAGGTTTTAATTACCTTCCTCTCTTTTTCCAAATCAGATTCTAGTTGTCTAAATCTCTTTAACAACTCTTGCTCAACATAAACAGCATCATCTCTTTCCTTTTGAACTTGTTGCATGCTGACAAGTTCTTCTTCAAGAAATTTATTTCTATCTTTAAGCTTTAGATTCTCAGTTTTAATTCTCTCATTTTCTAAAGTCTGATCTCTATAACTAACATGTATGCTTTTAAGATAAATTCTCAATTCAGATATATTATCAATATCATAAGCATAAGTTGTTAGAGGTACCATATTCTCAGATGTCTCATGACAAGGCTGTCGCGTGCCTATCAAATAATAATATCTAACAAATCCTTCTAACTATGTAGTAGGGCAAGTCAGAGTCGATCCCACAGGGACAAACGTATCAATCACTAGTTATTCTTGATTCAATTCAACTAAGCAAGTAACACAATAAATTGTTGAGAGATTATTAATCTAAATATTATACTAAAGCAAATATGTGGTATTTATGAATTAACTAAAAACATCTAGAATTAAGTATCCCCACTAGCATGAATCAATGCAATCATGATTTTCCACCCCAATTAATCATATGCGACTCAAGAGGAAAGATGCGCCCTATAAAATACCAATAACCTCTCTCGAGTATTAATGGCTTCTCTAAAATACACTCAAGCCTATTTTCATGGTATCATGCAATTTAGAGACATTAAACACAGCATCCTAACTTCCTAACAATCCGTTCTACCTATTTTCATGGAGAAGTTCATGTCCTTATTGGATAAATCACAACCATCTAAGTCCAACTTTCGATGATAAATAGATATTAGGTTCAAACAATACGCATAATCACGTCTGACATGTTATTGTTAATTAAGCACAACTCAATAAGCAAGAGCATACAACATAACTAAATTGGGGGTTTATGGAAAATCATACATCAATCATAACTAGGGTTCAACTTAACCCTAGATTAAATATCTACTCACTCATAATTAAACTAACAGAACACAAAATATAATAAGAACACATAATAATATTAAGAACAAAGAATAAAAACCTTTAATCTTTCTCTAAGAAGAAAAAGTACAAGATCCGCTCCGTCTGTATGTATCTATGTATCTATGTATATGTATCTCAGATCTGATGTATATATATATATCCTCAAATATTTTAATGCCTTGAGGAAAGTACAAGTACGTTTCCTAAACTGATTCTGTTTTACAAGGAAAATTCGTAGCTGACTTTTCTTCAGTAAATCTGGACCGTTCATGCAGTAATTTGATAATTGGACCACTTTAGAATAAAATAGATTTCCATTATCTTCACGTGGGCTGTTTAATCGTCCAATTCTGACTTCTAGATCTCAAGATATGGCCCAAACAGTGAATTATGTGCAGGCAGCCCAACAAATCCGAATTTCCTTCTAATAAATCTCCAAATTAAGCTCTTTATTCTCCAATCCTTCCAAGTTTAGGATTTCCTTGCTTCCTACAATAAAACATTAAAATTTATTAAATAAAAATCCAATTAAATGCAAAATATAATAAATATGAGAAATAAAATCATATAAAATATATATAAATATATACTCTATCAAACATCCCCACACTTAGCATTTTGCACGTCCTCGGGCAAATAAAGAAATAAAATTAATAATAACTAATAGAACCACCACTTTCGTAGATGACACGATTGCATTGAGCATATGCAACAAGCCGTTAAACCCCTAGGCAGCCCTAGTAGGACGAGTTTTGTCTCGTGAGGGTTTATAGAAGATATACCCACAAAATCAAATATTTTCAACCACCAAGTCTCTCAAACATGCAACATGTCATAGTACTCCACACATTGTAAATATCAATCACATAACAACCTGAAAGTGTCTGAAAGTACAACTACTCTCACTTTAAGCATCATTGACCCAAAATAATCCAAGTATGCACACAATGTCTAGATAGACAAAAATATCATGAGATAGCCATCAAAGTCGCATTCAACAAGTAAGCATGCTATGGATAAATCTCAAATTGCTCTCACTTCACACAAGTGTATGGGTATACGTGTATCGCTCAAGTTCAATCAATGTACTCATGTGCTACCATATGCTTGGTTGTCCACCAAATCTCCACCACCTCGTTTATATGCATACATGAATCAAAAGGTCTTTGTTAAAGGTTGTAACGGGGCTTAGGTACGGGGTAGGATATCAAAGAAACAGGCTAACAAGTGGCTAAACTTGATAACTAATAGAGCATAATGTTCACTTTTAATTAAAGCACCCAACATGAAACTTAGATCATGTAAAAGTTGATCAAGCTTTCACACGCAATAAACCTCGAAGCACATATACCCCATGTACTTTCCCACTTTCACATTGTATCAATCAAATGAACACAACTCTACTTTTTTTTTCCTCTTGCTCATAACTTCTCTTTTTTTTTTCTTTTTTTTTTCAAAAGTCAAGTCATTCTCCAGTAACCAAGGACAGTGAAAAGTCACCAAGAATGTACTTAATACCAGCACACATGGATCGTCCCTTTCATATAACATTGCACTTGCTACCCATTGATCTCAAAGGAGTACTTGATACTTGTTTGCAACTTTCATACCATATTGTATCCCACCAAAATGTAACCTTTAACCAAAAGAAATCCCCACACTAAATATTCACCAACCCTTGAATTCAATCAATATGCTCTACCAGTAAATCAAGACAAGAATAAATAAGTAGGCTCAAAAAATTTTAGATTGGTGATATACGAAAGAAACGGGTATAAGCTCAAGGGGTTCACTAAGGATTATTTTTCATATGGGTACTGTTTGGGTAAATGAGGTTAATCCTAGTGCCTTTATCATATTCATGCATACACATATCATGTAGTCTCAAAACGGTTTAAAACAAGTTCTAGAGCAACAAGAATCATGATGAACATCACACAACAAAAAAAATGGATTGATAAAAAATCTATCAATCATAAATTAGGTTCAAATCCTCACAAGGTGAAAGCATGCTTAACTCAATAAAATTGACCAAGAAACATCTCAAGTTTTCAAATTTTCGCAAGCACACAAGGAATTACTAAGCATCAAATGATTTATCATGAATGTGACACTCAGAATTAATCATGCGAAATTAATCTACACAATGTGTACTTATCCATGCTAACATGCTTTTGAGACTAGGCAATTATATACAAAAAGTTTTAAAATTTTCAATTTTTTTTGGAATTTTATAATTTTTTGGGTTTTTTACGTCATTTAGAACTCATCCCCACACTTAAGTGATTCATTGTCCTCAATGAATAATATATATAAATATACAAAACTAACAAGATCCTAAAAGAAATACAAAAAGAATAAGAGTGAAAAATTATACAAAGAAAGGTTAGAAATACTCCCCTAGTGCATGAAGTCCCAGTTGAAAATTGTGGGAGAGTGTTCCTCCTCCAAAATCTTGGGTTGCCTCCCAAGAAGCGCTTTTTTAAGGTCTTTAGCTCGACCTTCTTGTTAATCAACCTGGTGAATGGATCGAAAGTGGAGCATCCACTTTCTCAATATATTTTCTCATGACATCTCCCAAAAACTTATAACTTTCATCCACGGCTTTATCCAACAATACAACTCTTCTATCTCGAGCAAACTTTAAGAGTGCAACAACTATCCTTGTCGTTTCAGCTCGTGAGACAAACTTAAAAAGAAATTTAATAAGTAAGTCTTCCCAAGTACTAATGGAATTTGAGGGTAATGAAAATAACCAATTTTTAGCTCCATCCCTTAAAGATAAAGGAAATAATCGAAGTCGAATGGCCTCATCAGAAACTCCATCACACTTGATAGTATCACAAATCTTCAAAAAGTTTTCAATATGAGCATCAGGATCTTCAACAGATAATCCACCAAACTGAATTTCGCCAATCGATTTCATTGTTGAAGGCTTCAAATCAACATTAGTGACATGTAAATCTCTCACTGAAATTGCTGGAGGTTCAGAGAGAAAAATATCAGCCTTCATATCTTGATCTCCACCCAAGGTCTTAACCATAAGAACAGCTTCATTACTCTTTTCAAGATCACTCTTCTCCATAGATGGGTTATGAAAAGAATTAGAAATTTTAAATTCCAATTTCTCATCTCCAACTTCAAAAGAAATTTTTCCATGCATCATATCAACTTTTGCACCAGCTGTAGCTAAGAAAGGTCTTCCGAGAATAATAGAATTTTGTGCATCTTCCTCCATCTCCATGACAACAAAATCACATGGAATAAAAAACTTTCCTACCTTGACAGGAACATCTTCAAGTATTCCAAGTGGAAATTTCACACTTCTATCTGCCAATTGTAGAGATATACGTGTGGGTTTGAGTTCACCCATCTGAAGCTTATTGCAGATTGATAAGGGCATCAGACTTACACTTGCCCCAAGATCACATAGAGCTCTTTTGATTTCAAAATTTCCAAGTTTCACAGGAATAGAATAGCTACCTGGATCAATTAGCTTTTTAGGAAGACTATTCTGTAAGAGAGCACTGCAATCTGCCGTTAATGAGATAATAGAACTTTCTTCAATCTTTCTTTTGTTTGACAATAATTCCCTAAGGAACTTCCCATAAGAAGGCATCTCCTTGATAACATCTAAGAAAGGGATATTAAGTTCTAACCTCTTCAAGATATCCATAAACTTTAAAAACTTCTCTCCAAGCCTAGCTTGCACCAACCTTTGAGGAAACGGAACAGGTGGTACGTAAGGTCTGACAGGAGCAACTGTGGGTTCCTTCTTCTTTTCTTCAATCGCTTCTTGCATAACCACATTTTCTGATTGAGTTTTCTCTCTATCTTCTTCAAAAATCAAATTATCACTACTCATCTTCATCTCTGGCCCTTGCAATTCCTTATCACTTCTTAACGTTATAGCATTCACGTGGGCTTTATGTGGTTGTTCAGTTTGGCCAGGAAGTTGGCCCGAAGACTTGTTAAGTTGGCTCAACTGTTGAGCAATTTGAGTGATTGAATTCTCCATTAACTTGTTATGAGCCTTTATCTCATTGATACTCGAGTCAAAGTAATCATTCTTCTTTGCCTGTGTAGAGATAAATCCTTCCAAAAGATTCTCCAAGTTAGATTTTTGTGGCTGAGCTGGTTGAAAACCTGGCGGCTGAGAAAAGTTATTTTGTGGAGGTTGAGCTTGAGCCTGGTTATTTCTGTAGGAGAAATTAGGATGATCTCTCCAACCTGGATTATATGTGTTGGAGTAAGGATTATATTGTGGCCTTTGATTTTGGTTGTAGAGGGCATTTGCTTGTTCCATTGTTGTTCTAGAGGGATTGTATTGACAAGCATGTTGAGTGTGTCCAACTACCCCACATATTTCACATGAGGCAACTGTAGATGAAGTTCTAGAATCCAATTGCTCAATCTTCTTAACCATTGTCTGCATAGTAGTATTCAACATGGTTAGAGCATCAACATCATACTTACCACCCTTCTTAGGATGACTTCTGTCACTGTAAGGATAGTTATCATTAGACGCCATCTCGTCTAACAAAGTTTTTGCATCCTCCGTACTCTTTTTCATAATAGATCCACCAGAAGAAGCATCAACAAAATTTCGAAACTCTCGTGTTAACCCATTGTAGAATGTTTGGATCAATAACCAGTCAAGAATTCCATGGTGAGGGCATTGTCTCTGAAGTCGTTTGAATCTTCTCCAAGCATCATGAAGTGACTCGTCATCATCTTGACGAAAGTTAGATATTTCATTCCTGAGCTTTGAAGTCTTCTTATGACTAAAGAATTTAAGTAGAAACGCCTTTGCTAGAATATCCCAAGTAGTGAATGTGTTTGGTCCTTCATCCTTCAACCAATCTTTTGCTGCATCTCGGAGAGAGAATGGAAATAAGCGCAGCTTAATAGCATCATCACTAACATTGGTCAGCTTTAGAGTATCACACTTTTCCAGAAAACTTCCAAGATGATCAACAGGATTTTCAGTTGATAATCCTGCGAAAGAATCATTAGAGACGAATTGTATGAATTGTGGCTTGAGTTCAAAGTGGGTAGCCGTGACTGTTGGTCTGACAATACTGGATAGTACGTCTGTAGCGTCTGGCATACCATGCTCCCTGAGAGCCTTAGCTGATGTCTCACCCATAACTTCCTTGTCTTTATTTTTCCTTCGTAGTCCTGCTTGTCTTCTTGCTGTAGCTTCAATTTCAGGATCAAAAGCAATCAAATTTTCTGTACCTGAACTTCGAGTGTGCATGCAACAAGGAAACTAGAAACAAAGATCAAATAACAAGGGAATAATAGCCGAAGCAACACAACCAAAAGACTTAGCTAAACAAACTCAAAAATTAACTAATCTAATACCGCTTTGTCCCCGGCAGCGGCGCCAAAAATTTGACAAGGCTGTCGCGTGCCTATCAAATAATAATATCTAACAAATCCTTCTAACTATGTAGTAGGGCAAGTCAGAGTCGATCCCACAGGGACAAACGTATCAATCACTAGTTATTCTTGATTCAATTCAACTAAGCAAGTAACACAATAAATTGTTGAGAGATTATTAATCTAAATATTATACTAAAGCAAATATGTGGTATTTATGAATTAACTAAAAACATCTAGAATTAAGTATCCCCACTAGCATGAATCAATGCAATCATGATTTTCCACCCCAATTAATCATATGCGACTCAAGAGGAAAGATGCGCCCTATAAAATACCAATAACCTCTCTCGAGTATTAATGGCTTCTCTAAAATACACTCAAGCCTATTTTCATGGTATCATGCAATTTAGAGACATTAAACACAGCATCCTAACTTCCTAACAATCCGTTCTACCTATTTTCATGGAGAAGTTCATGTCCTTATTGGATAAATCACAACCATCTAAGTCCAACTTTCGATGATAAATAGATATTAGGTTCAAACAATACGCATAATCACGTCTGACATGTTATTGTTAATTAAGCACAACTCAATAAGCAAGAGCATACAACATAACTAAATTGGGGGTTTATGGAAAATCATACATCAATCATAACTAGGGTTCAACTTAACCCTAGATTAAATATCTACTCACTCATAATTAAACTAACAGAACACAAAATATAATAAGAACACATAATAATATTAAGAACAAAGAATAAAAACCTTTAATCTTTCTCTAAGAAGAAAAAGTACAAGATCCGCTCCGTCTGTATGTATCTATGTATCTATGTATATGTATCTCAGATCTGATGTATATATATATATCCTCAAATATTTTAATGCCTTGAGGAAAGTACAAGTACGTTTCCTAAACTGATTCTGTTTTACAAGGAAAATTCGTAGCTGACTTTTCTTCAGTAAATCTGGACCGTTCATGCAGTAATTTGATAATTGGACCACTTTAGAATAAAATAGATTTCCATTATCTTCACGTGGGCTGTTTAATCGTCCAATTCTGACTTCTAGATCTCAAGATATGGCCCAAACAGTGAATTATGTGCAGGCAGCCCAACAAATCCGAATTTCCTTCTAATAAATCTCCAAATTAAGCTCTTTATTCTCCAATCCTTCCAAGTTTAGGATTTCCTTGCTTCCTACAATAAAACATTAAAATTTATTAAATAAAAATCCAATTAAATGCAAAATATAATAAATATGAGAAATAAAATCATATAAAATATATATAAATATATACTCTATCATCTCAGATTTGTCTTCAACAGTTGCCATAAGAGCATAGCTGACATCTTCATCAGAATCTGAAGTATCTGCCCAGTCTTTTCCTTTAGTGATGAGTGCTTTCTCAGATTTTCCTTTCTTGCACTCTGGAGCATAATGACCCATCTCTTTACACTTGTAGCACTGGATCTCAGACTTGTGTTTCTTTCCATACTTGGTATTCTTTCCTTCAGGCTTTCTGAAACTCTTTCTTTCAGAGTTTGAATCTTTCCTCGAGAATCTTTTTCCCTTCTTGAAGTTCTTAAAACCCATCTTCTTGAAGGTTTTCACCATCAAAGCAGCCATTTGCATCAGTTGTTCTTCATCATCCTCAGATTCAGAAGAAGCATCAGAGTTTGAATCACCATCAGAGTTTGATGACTCACTTTCAGAGTTTATGACCAAAGCTTTTCCCTTAGCTTTCTTCTTTGATGTTTCTTTCTCTATGAGTTTTTCTTCAACTTTGAGAGCTACAGTTTTTGTCTTCTTTCCAGACCTTTTGTTTCTTTGTTCTATCTCAAGTTCATGAGTTTTAAGCAACCCATAAATTTCATCAAGATCTGTTTCTGCAAGATCATAATTATCTCTTATTGATGTTGCCTTTAAATCCCATCTTTCAGGTAGAGATAGTAGAAACTTGATATTTGACTCTTCAAGATCATATTCTTTATCAACAAGAGACAAATCATTCAACAATTTACAGAATCTGTCATATGTATCTGTCAAAGTTTCATCAGATCTAGAGTCAAAGTGTTCATATTCCTGTGTTAAAATAGTCTTCCTGTTCTTATTTATAGCACTTGTTCCTTGACACCTGACTTCTAAAGCATCCCAGATTTCTTTGGCAGTCTTGCAACCAATAACTCTGTTAGACATGACATTATCTAAGGCACTATGAAGAAGATGTCTAACTTTTGCATCCTTCGTAATTGATGAGATGTCCTCAGGAGTCATATCTTTCTTTTCCTTCGGAACAGTCTTTTGTTCTCGTCCAGCAACTACAGGAGACAGTTTAGTTGGCATATGAGGACCATCATAGATTCTATCAAGGTATTCTGGATCTGTGGCTTCTAGAAACATGGTCATCTTAACCTTCCATATTGGATATTCCACTGGTTTGAGCATTGGAACCCTGATTGATTCATATCGACTTACAGAAGCAGATTGAACCTTTTGAGCAATAGAACCTTCCTGAGAGTTTTCAGTCATGATTATACTTGTGTTTTAGATCAATAAACTGTATATATTAAACAGTCTTTGCTCTGATACCAATTGTTAGGCCGAATACACAATATATAATCAATATATGTATGAGAATAACAATAAAGAACACTGTTTATGAACAATAAACTGAATTATATTAAATAACTCTTCTCTCAGTGATGTAAATTATCACAGAGAGCTGCTAGGTTACAAGAATAATGTATTCAGTATTCGCATCCCTTTTAGGGTTAACCTATCTGTGTTTATATAGTACACAACTACATAGATTCAATCTCTAATTGATATTCCTATAAATTAGCTATACAATTTATATCAAATTAGGATTGTTTCTGTCTTCTGTTCCGTTTCCTTATCTGTCTCAATATATCTTGTTTCTTTCCATCTTCAAGATATATTGCTTCTATTTTCATTATTAGCACCGACAGCTTCAGTAAACTTTCACCCCGTCAGACTTTAACAAACTCTGACTGGCTTCTAGTATAAACTCTGATGAGTACCTGTTGCTTAAACACTGGTAAATAATCATCAACAATTATATCTAATACAACTGGTTACATCCAAATCCAGCTTATCTAGGGAATGAAAGAAATTTGACTATATTCCAAATGCTAAATATTGCCATTGATGTTGCATTGGCGGTAGATTACCTACACCATCAATGTCACACAAAGATCATTCACTGTGACATAAAACCAACTAATATTCTTCTTGATGAGGAATTTGTTGCCCGTGTTAGTGATTTCGGTTTGGCCAAATTGTTCTTAAGCAGTACAGGAGATATAAATCAAGCACAGATTAGTTCGACCAGTGTTCAAGGAACTGTTGGATATGTTCCCCCAGGTACCTAGTATTACTGATTTTTCTTCATTGTTTGACTTTCATGTGTAAATTACAACAAACTATCGCTTGTTGTAATAAAATTATAAACTTATTGTCATGCAATGATGCAAGTCAAACTGGATGTGCATGGGTTAGCTAGTATATTTGTACTTGACCACACTGACATGCGAATATAGACCATAGTATATGAATCTAGTTATAATAAGTATGTCTAAACTCTAAAGTAAAGTTTATGCTTGACATTAGAACTTAGACGCATGTTTGATTATGATTAACATTGGACAACAAGATCACTATACAAATACTTCTTTAGCAAAAATTAGTTATAGGTGTTAAATTCAAGATAAGATAATATTTATAGACAGAACATAAACTTCTGCCGACAATAACCCTTTTGTTATACAGAGTATGGAATGGGTGGAAAGGTATCTGCAGAGGGAGATGTGTATAGCTATGGAGTTCTTTTACTAGAAATGTTCTAGGGCAGAGACCAACAGGTAGCAACATATTGATTGATAATGCTACTAATCTTTATGATTATGTAAGGAAGGCCCTTCCTGACAGCGTGATGGAGATTTCTGATCCGCAGATTGTACTACAACAAGATGCATGTGGCTCTATAGCAGATGAATCAGTTAATAAAGGTACCATATCTAATATGATGGAAGTTTTGGCCTCAATATTTGAAGTTGGGATTTTATGTTCAGTTGAAATGCCAAGAGACCACGTTGACATTAGGGTTGCTATTAAGCAGCTACATGTAGCAAGAGATAGACTTGTGCAGCAAGGCCGTAACATGAAAGAGTGTGGAAATCTCTTTCTGATGTGACTGGGGAGAATCTGTTGAATGTAAATCTATGTCCTACCTTTCCATCTCTTCATAAATGTCAGTTTCAGTCTATTACCCGAATCAAAACATGGTTTAATTACATATATAAAGATAGACATACTTAGGACAAAGCTTTCAACAAGATTTTTTTTTACATTTGTTGTTGCTGCTTTAATGCAAACTGATTCTGTAGTATGGACCATCCTAGTTTTCTACAAAAATAGAGTACATTCCTTGCTTTACCATCTTCCATAACGTAATGATGTGAATATGATATTTGGTCCACGCTTTTTATGGTGGATAGTCAATGTGCCAACACAATTTTTGTTCGATTTTACATCAGGACTCTCACTTAGTCTCCAACTCTCACTCGCCAACTCTACTTTAGAACCCTTCAGGAAGAGCACAAATGAAACTATGCATTTGAGGCATTGCCACAATTGCATCTTCACCCCGAAATTTGATTCACATTAAGCATAAATGAAGGAAGAATGGCAACCAAGAGAATTGTGTTGATTAAAAAGGGATGATAAAAGAAAATGGACCACTGGTACACCAAGACAACTGCAGATCAATGTGGGAAAACATAATATAAAATAACTTGTATAAGAAGAACCAAGGTTCCGACCCTAGTATGAAGGCAGAAAGAGCAAATACACTGATACTCCTTTTTTTAAGTGAGTTTTAAAGCACATTGAGTGCTCCAACTGAGTTTCAAAAGCCCTCTAAAAGATATAACTGCTCTCACTAAATTTAAACAAGAAGATCTAGTAGCCTAAGTACTAAAGAATTAAATTTCAACATCCCACAAAACGCAAAGGCAAAACTACCTTTGTCTTCATAAAACTCCTAAGAGATGCAATTTTTTAAGATGTACTTGGCACTTGTTTCAGGTTTAACTTCAATAATGAGATTCAATTAGTCCAACTTCAATATTTTAAATAATGAGATTCTTTTAGTCCAACTTCAATAATGAAACTAAATATTTTTGATTTAGTCCAACTCAATATTTAACACAAGGACTTTGAACCAGTCATCATATATTAGACTGATTTTATCATCTCAACACTTCCACTTTTTTTTGGGGGAGCGGGTATCTGCCCTTCCATCTACACCTTGGGAACCCTCTGCGTCGGAACTCCCCTGTGATGACTCTCTGGCGGGGCTATTCTAGTTGCTTGAGAAATCATAGCTAAGGCTCTAGAAGCCCTTCGGTGGTGGATAACAAGATGGGCAAATCACTCATCTTGAATACTGAATCCAGTATGCATTTTATTAAGGTCGACTGTTTTCCTCAAGTGAATGCAAATAATCAATCATTTGGAAAAAAGAAACATTTAAATCTTATATCTTATTCAAGAAACGAAGAATTCTAACATCCAGAACCGTGTTTCCCCACAGACGTACTCAATTTTTCTAGTGACTAATGTGAATTACAGATATCATATTTTGCGAAACTATTCGTGCATCATGACAAATTTGTAAATGAGAGTTGAGTTATAACATTCCGAAGTGAATAGATTCTGGCCAAATGCTGCATCAACCAGCCCAACAAACTGCAACCAATTTAACATAGAAGCACTTTGAAGTTTGAAATGGTTCCAGAGCTATTCTGATGACTTTGAGTAACTGCATTTGTAAAATAGTAGTAACCACCTAATCTCTAAAGAATATTACTACTATATATTACATACATGGCCTATGGCACTTGTTAAATATACTATATGATTCAATTGAGGTCTTTATCTAACACCTTAAGGTTTTAGATGAGCTGTTTACTCAATTTGGTATCAGAGCCCCGTGATCCACTCTTCAAAAAAAAAATAGATTTTTGAGTGAGGGGAGTGTTAAATATACTATATGATCCAATTGAAACATTTCTCTAACATCTTAAGATTTTAGATGAGCAAATGCACTCTAAACACTAACAAAACAATATGTACTGGATTAGGAAGGCAAGAAATTTAACCAGAATCATACCAGCAGTCCCATGAGCAAAATTGCACTTGTCCCCAAAATAATTTGTTTTAAGATCTAAAACACATTAATTTAAGTTTTTTATTTTATGTACAATTTATTTTATTTGGGTTTTGACAAAAAAAAATGTATACCCCTGTAATCTATACCATGATAAAATCAAAATAAATTTTCTAAAAATAATTAAAACATAATGTTACCCCTGTATTCTGTAAAGGTAAAGTAACTTGTTTTCCGAATACAAATGTTTGCAAGTTCGTTTGAACTTCGCGGGCTTCTGAAGTTCTGGTCCATATATAAACCCTAGATATAAAAAAAGCAATGACATATCAATAGCCTCTCAGGAAAAACTTATAAATATAATAGTCAATGTATTGTTAGCCAACTACAGATGAATGAGGGCACTACACTTAATTATTGAAACTTCTTTAGCTAAGGTTGGTGTAAGCCATTGTCAAGCAATCAAATTAGGAACTATTGGGGATATTTATACGAACAATATTCTCATAAGTGGCTATACAAAATGCAGAGAACTATGTTGTGCACTGAAGGTGTTCGACGAAATGTCTCAGAGGGACACTGTTTCTTGGAACTCCGTGATTGCTGGATATATAAATTGTGGGAGCTACGACAGTGCGTGGGAGTTTTTTAAGAGCATGAAAAGAAATGGGGTTGCTCTGGATGGCTATAGTTTTGGAAGCATACTTAAGGGGATTGCTTCTGACATGCGTCTCTTTCTCGGCCAACAAGTGCATTCGGATATTGTTAAGATGGATTATCAAGGGAATGTTTATGCAGAAAGTGCACTTTTGGATATGTATGCCAAGTGTGGTAGAGTGGAGGATGCTATGAAGGTATTTGAGGGCATGCCGGAACGTAATTCTGTGTCGTGGAATGCTCTTATTGCGGGGTATGTGGACTTGGGTGATCGTGTGAATTCGTTTAGGTTACTAAATTGTATGAAGAGAGAACATATGTCTCTTGATGATGGTACATTTGCTCCTCTTTTGACATTGCTTGATGACCCTGTATTCTACAAGCTGACGTTACAGCTCCATGGTGCAGTTCTAAAGCACGGTTTGGCTCATTGTAACACTGTATACAATGCTACAATTACTGCTTATTCCGAATGTGGATCCATTCAAGATGCAAAGAGAGTGTTTGATAGCTGCCCTTTTGCTAGAGACCTTGTCACATGGAATGCCATGTTGGCAGCCTACATCGTACATGAGCAAGAAACTAATGCTTTTATATTGTTCCTTAAGTTGCGTGAACTTGGACTAACACCTGACCTCTACACGTACACAAGTATAATTAGTGCTTGTTCTGGAAAACCACAAGAACGCCAAGGAAAGTCATTGCATGCTCTGGTTTTAAAAGCGGGGCTCGAACAATCAACCCCAATTTCTAATAGTTTGATAGCTATGTATCTTAGATCAAATTCCATCTACATGGAAGAAGCGTTGCTTATTTTTTCATCAATGAATGTTAAGGACCGTGTCTCTTGGAATTCAATTCTTACAGGATTTTCGCAATATGGATTAAGTGAAAATGCAGTTAAATTGTTTCAGGAGATGAGGCTGAACTACGAAGAGATTGATCACTATGCTTTTTCAGCTGTATTAAGGTCTTGTGCTGATATGGCTACCCTGCAATTGGGTCAACAAGTTCATGTCATGTCAATAAAATCAGGATTTGAGACGAATGAATATGTCACCAGCTCGTTAATATTTATGTATTCTAAGTGTGGATTCATTGAAGATGCTAGATGTTGCTTTGAAGTGACACGTAAAGACAGCTCAGTCAGTTGGAATTCAATCATGTTTGGCTATGCTCAACACGGGCAAGGTCAAGTTGCGCTTGAATTTTTCCGCTTAATGAAAGATGAAAACGTGAAGATGGATCACATAACATTTGTGGCAGTGCTAACTGCTTGTAGCCACATTGGTCTGGTTGACGAAGGAAAAAAATTTCTGCAATGTATGGAATCTGATTATGGAATTCCTCCGCGAATGGAACATTATGCTTGTGCAGTAGATCTTTTTGGCAGGGCTGGACGTTTACAGGAAGCAAAGGCTTTAGTTGAAGCCATGCCGTTTCAACCTGATGCAATGGTCTGGAAAACTCTATTAGGTGCCTGCAGGATTTGTGGCGATATTGAACTGGCATCTGAGGTGGCAAGCTATTTGCTGGAATCGGATCCTGGGGAACACTGCACTTATGTTCTTCTTTCTGACATATATGGACACTTTAGAAGGTGGGATGAAATAGCTACTGTTAAGAGGTTGATGAGGGAGCGAGGGGTCAAGAAGATACCTGGTTGGAGCTGGATAGAACTGAAGAACGAGATTCATTCTTTTAATGCCGAGGATCATTCTCACCCCTGTAGCCAAGAAATATTCAACCTTTTAGTTACACTACTGGATGAGATTACAATATTGGAAGCTGGTAAAAATATGGAGTTATTAATTTATGATCTAGATACCTTAAATTGATTTTACTTGGCATATTGGCCATTCATGTAGGTATAGGCTGTAGAAATAGTTCCATTCTCTTACTCAGTAGAAATAGCGTCTTGTAGTTGTATACATGACCCTATTTCTGATTGTTGTTTTCTTAATTATATTATGGATTATATACCGTCTTTCCAGAAAATACTTATAAAAGACATGGTTATACTTCAGATATCTATAGATAAGAGCAGCAAGTAGCAACTGCAAATCTACTTGTCCACATTTTTTATATATATTATTATAAATACTACAAGTATAAATGGAATTCAGATTTAAAGAAGAATCTACCGCTATCACTTGTATTTTTTTCCTGATGTTAGTGATTTTTCTTGTAAACTTCCAGCTTTTTGTTATCACATAAAATAAATATATAGATTGATACTTTAGTATAGTAAGTTGTGAACTATGATTAAATAGTTTTGAGTTTTTCTGATATACCGGTTGATCTTCTTTGCTAATTCTTTAGGGTAATTAACTAATTATCTATGGCTATGTAGTATGTATGAACAATGATTGCAGATTGTTATAACTTGTAATGCATAAGTTTAAGAAGCCTGTATTTCTTTTTATTGTTAGCCTTAGACCATGCCTCAAATAGCGTTGTAGACTGCTGTATTTCTGGTGGAGGAATGTGAGATGAATTGGCATGGAAAGTCTTTGGTTGCAGGCTTCCTTGCAGCCAACTTCAGAGAAAATTCAATGTTGCTTTCGATGAGGTTTTTTCCCCTTTTTGGGAGTTCGTCGGGCCATTGGCTGATTTGCAAATCTGACTATTCAATCTCTCCGGTCTTGGAAGTACAGGTTTATTTACGTCGGATTTCTATAAGCTTAAGTGTTGCTTTAAATTATACTTTTACAAAAGAGCTCTTTCTTTCCAAGGTGAAAATGAAGTATTTAATCTAGTTTTATATCTTTTACCATAATTATTTAATTCGTAATCTCACTATCCTATTAGGTTTGTTTGACATTGCGGTTTCCTGTGTAAGACAGAAGCTTTCGAAGTTTTTTTTTTATCAGGTGCAAGACCAAACACTCGCATTTGCATACACATGAAGGTATCAACTCTTCTAGGTTGCAATTTTGGGGGATAAGTTCTCAAGTAACAGTAAGCCCGTGCTGATTCCTTTGAGAATTAAAGAGTTGATGTAAATGATTGTAAATGATGAAGAAGCCTCGTAAAATCAATAAGAAAGTTTGTTATTGAATCTTAAGCACAAGTAATACTGAGTTGAGTATATATACACAGTCCCTCAATCTAAAAACTGTTATAACAAACATTATACTGAAATGACCATATACCCCTCACTAGTTTTAGCATATTACAAAAATACCCCTGACACCTTATCAGGACACCTTACTAGGATTGTATGCCTCATTACTCCCCCTCAAATTGCCAGAGATTGACAAAGAAACTGGCAAACTTGACAGATAGAATTACTGAGTAGCAAACAAACATGTAACTCCATCACAAGCATTGCGTGCACCAAGTTGATTAAGCAAAGAATGATGTTGCCTGACTGAGAGTTGCTTGGTAAGAATGTCAGCAAGTTGACATGATGGAACATACTGAGTCTCAATGTCACCATTCTTGATTTTGTCCCGAATATAGTGACAATCAATTTCAATGTGCTTCGTTTGTTCATGAAGCATGGGGAGCCTGTCTTAGACCATAGAGTGATTTTTTAAGCCTGCAAACAATCCTTGGGTGAGGATAAGTATGATGTGAAGATTGATCCTTCTTGATTCTACTCCCCAGGCCAGTATACCCTTGAGGCAAAGTCATGTAAACTAGCTCTTCCAAGTCACCATGCAAGAAGGCATCCATATGCAATGTAATCCAGTCTTCCATGGCTGCAACTGCTAATAATGCTCTTATTGTGATCATCTTGGCCACATGAGCAAACATTTCATTAAAATCCAACCCATAAGTTTGCTTACAGCCCAACACCACAAGTCTAGATTTATATCTTTCTATAGTACCATCTGGATTAAATTTGGTTTTAAACAACCATTTACTACCTATAGCCTTTTTTTCATGTGGCAACTCAGTTATATCCCAAGTGCCATTTTCTTCAAGTGCTTCGATTTCTCTGTTCATAGCATCAACCCAATGATCATGTTGAACTGCTTGAGAAAAACAAGTTGGATTCTTATGATGCTCCAATTTAGAGACAAAGTAAGTAAACATATTTTCAACTGGTTGTGAGATGACTTTGACAATATTAGCTGCAGGTGTGACATAAGACTGCAGGTAAGCAGGTTGTTTTCTAATCCTTGTAGATTTTCTAAGACCTTCAGTATCAGAAACAGTAGCTGAAGTCTGATGTTGATCATTCCCAGAGATAGTTGAATTGGTACTCAGAGACATCTGTAGAAGATAACTGTTGTGTTGTGTTTGAATCAGACAAGCCAAACCAGTAAACATCATCATTCTCATAAGAAGAAGAAGTCAAATCAGTATTAGAACCAGTTTGTCTGTCTATAATGTAAGTCAATGTTGGATCTTTTAAAGGAAAGACATCTTCATGAAATATAGTGCCTCTGGAAACAAAAATAGATTTGTCAACCAGACTTTGTAATCTGTAACCTTTCTGAGAAAGTGGATAGCCACGAAACAGATAAGTTACTCCTCTCATGGAAAACTTATCAGTACTAGGCACAGGATTGACAGCAAAAACCAGACATCCAAACACCTTAAGAACAGTGTAATCTGGAGGTTCTTTATACAAAACTTCATACGGAGTTTTGTTGAGTAAATGAGTACTAGGCAGTCTGTTAATTATATATGTTGATGTTAACACACATTCTCCCCACAAAGTCAAATCCACCCCAGACTGAAACTTCAGTGCTCTAGCTGTTTCAAGAATAAATCTCTGTTTCCTCTCAACTCTTGAGTTTTGTTGTGGTCTATACGGACAAGACTAGAGCTGTTAACGAACAGAGCTGTTCGGGAACAAGCTCGAGCTCGGCTCGATAAGCACTACGCCATAAGTGGGCTACAGCAACACCTGAAAAAGTGTGGTTATAGCCCAAAAAACTGTTGGTAAAAGGAAAAAAATAGGCTATGGCTACACTTTGACCAAATTTGAGGGTGTTAGAAAAATGGCCGCTACCATATGGGTCTACGCCAACACTTTTGTAGTTTTTGGTAACACGGGAGAAATGTGTAGGCGTAGACCCCTACGCCAACACTTTTTATTTCTGTGGCTACATATTATTAGTTGTTGCTATAGATCTATGCCAACACAGTTATCTTTGTAGTAACACTACTAATAGTATTGCTATAGACCTATGCCAACACATTTTCAGTACTACTGTAACACCAAATTATGAAACACTTAGATGTTTTTACCAACACCCTTACCACTATGCCTACACTTTTTCTTAAACATTTTTAGATTTTGTGCCAACACTTTGCTATACTTTTGCCAACACATAAAGACTAAATACTTTGGAGTCAATGGTTACACTTTACATGCTTTTTACCAACACTTTAAATACAGAATTAAAACATATGACATTGAAATATAGAACTTCCCATTCAAATTATTACCAAACATTCCAATACATAAGCAGGCTGTTCAGAAGCCATTTCAATACATAAAAAACCATCTAAAATAACAACAAATCCACAAACCATTCCAATCATTCCATCTACTACATAAACCAAACCAAATACCACAAAATAGCTAACTTAAGTATGTTTTAAAAGTTAAGTACATATAACTTTCAATTTTTACTTAGCATAGCATAAAATGATCTGATTAGTCAGTATTGACATCATTGTCATCTTCATAAGACACTTCGGCAGATTTTTCAGAGTTCGCAGATTTCTCAAAGTCCTTAGTAGTGTCTAACTTTAATTCTGGATTGCACTTTAGGTCAAAGGTATTGCAATTATGTCGTAGTCTTTAGGAGCCTGCAAAACCAAAGAAGGCAGGATGATTATACTTATTGGCATATTGCTGATCAACTCATTACATTATCATATTTCATATGTATGACGACTTAAACCCCCAACTTCTTTCAAATTTCAAAAAGTTAACACAGGCAGATAAGATATTAGAAACTTCACTGAGCAAAGATTTTGTCAAACCAAGCTACATTGCTAAAGCTTACTACCTATACAGAACCCTGATAGGAAAAATTGCAGCATTAATAAACTTTATACTAGCCAGTTCATATTAAGCTCCCTTTTAATCTCTCTATAAATTGCTTGTTCACCGTTTAAACCTCTTTATTTCTTATCTTTATACACTATTTTTCTCTTCTGAATTTTCCTAATTCCAGATATAAAAATCTGTCAGATAAAAGTAACAACAAGATTAAAAAAACCAATTTTAGAAAATGTAAAAAGAACAAGTAATTGAAAAAAATGATTATAGTGGCTACAGCAAAGAGATGTAGTATATGATACTAGAACAAAAAAAAACAATAATCAAAAGGATTTATATATTTATTAATTGTCAATTAGCTTTAAAGACCATATATCTAGTCGAGAGAGGGAGGGGGGTGCATTGATTGCATCATCACATATAATGAGCTTTAGTAGCAAATATCATGGAGAACACGACATCAATTCTATAAACACACATTAGGTGCTACAAAACCAATTACCGAGCTGAAGGTGACCAATCGACAGAGCAAGTCAAATATTACAAGGACTTCCTCATTGCTATCCAGATATATCTTCTGTGCCAAACGCAACAGCAGCACAGCAACGCCAGATTGTGTGCACTACATGAAACATATGTAATTCAACCACCATGATCATCTATAGCCAAATAACATTCAGTATCAAATTAAAGTAAGTCACATTACAGAAGTCGGATGAAATACGATGACAGGACACAAAGGGGAAACAAAAGTTGCTTCCACCATTATAACCACAGAGTAAATCTCATTAAATTATACAAATGCATTTGATTTACTTTTATTTAACATATATTCCTAAATAACAAGTGATTAGATAAAAAAATGGCCAATAGTGTGATTATGAAGTTGTGATTAGATAAAATGATATGATATCATTTTATCACTTGAAAATAACATTATAACTTGTCACAAATTAAAATTTTCTGGGTAGAAGATACAGATATTTCTTAAACTTTAACAACAAACTTAAGCATCACAAATATTAAACACCGAGAATAAACCAAAGAAAGCGTGTTAAGGTAAAACTGAGATAAGTTCAGACCTATAGCAGAACTTAGAAATGCATGACATACGATGATTTATCAGAAATAAGATCGGTATTGGCATGGATCATGAAAGCAATCATCACAACTGCAATTAATTCCAGGTGACACACTTTAAATAACATAATTTCCATGAAATTTCACAAAAGAAATTCAAAAAGAGACCGTCGGAAATAAAAATTACTATCTGGTACCTCCCAGCGTACAAGAGCAGTATTGCCATCAATCAGTTTTAATATATGGCCACGCGTTTTAGAAGGAATGAGGAACCCTTCAAGGCCAGGAACCCTTAAAGTATTAAAACAGTCAACAAAGTAGTTGTGTCCTGCTCCATCATCTTCTCTCCCTATCAAACAATCAATATTATACTGAGTGAGTTCTCTGTAGGACAAGATACTAAAAGATCGATTAAGTGTGAGGTGAAAAGTAATTGGCTCAAAATACAGTATATAGTCATAATCAGGTAACGTAATGAAATCCGATATGTCATTTGCAACTTGACACAATTACTAATAGCAAAGGTAATAACTGAAGCTAATAAACAGTGAATCTACAAAAAGAAACTAATAGTCCATCTAAACGAAAATCAATTCAACCTTTTCCATAAACTCCAAACAAAGAGCTCGTTTCCAGCAGACAACATTTATAGGCCTGAAACAACATACACTACAAACATGATTCACTTAATACAAAACGATATACATTTAAAAGAGGTTTAAGAGATACAAAATGACTTAAAACCTGTAAGAGATATCCTCGAGAAACCTCGAGAGCGACAGCAGAGTAGTAGAAAACTTGCAAACTTGAGAAAAACATATGAGAGGGAAGTGGATAGGTTGCAGCCATAGACTCCCAAAATCCCATCTCCCATATATCTCACAAAATAAAAACATTAAAAATCGAAACAATTAAGAAGAAGATATGAGGAATTAGTAAGAAGAAGACCTGAACAAGTCTAATTTCTTGTGAGCGTAGAGAACCCGATTGAAGACCCAATTGAACCCAATTACAAGCCCTAATTTCTTTTGAACAACCCCTAATTGCAAAACAATGCTGCTGATATTTTGTAATTGAACCCGTAGAGAACCCGAGTAAGACTCGAAGAAGATTGTACTCGAGCAAGCCCTAATTTTCTGAAGACACGTAGAAGATAGAGAGCTTAGAGAGATAGAGAGATGAGAGAAATAGAGTTTTGAGAGAGATAGACTGAGAAGTGAATAATTGAGAGTTGACCCGCCTTACTTCAGTGAATTTTTGGAAAAAAAAAATGACCCGCTTGACAAATTGATTAGCCCGCCAATTTTTTCACATTAATTAGTAATACATTTTTTAAGAGCAACGGCTACACTGACTTTTGTGTTAGCATAGATACTGAATGAGGTCTACGGTAACACTGGTTTATAGTAATTCTAACACCGAAAAAAGGTGTAGGCTTAGATCATTTTTAAGACATGTACGGTTACACTTTTGCTTATAACACTGAAAAAAGCGTTATTATTGCCCATATATGGCGTAGTGAAGGGCTCGGTTCGACTCGGTTCGTTAAGAACTCGAGCTCGAGCTTGAACACAAAATTATGTTCATTAAGCTTAACGAGCTCGAGCCGAGCTATTAGCATGTGCGGCTCGAGCTCGGCTCGAACTCGGCATGTTAAAGCCCGAATTTTTTTACATATAGCCCGATTTTTCATAATAATCTTCATAATTTTAGTTCAAAATTACAATTCAAATATCTAATTCGCGAATACTTTGAAGATAATAGATTAAAATTTGAGACCGGGTGTTGATCTGTATTTTTAGAGTTTCGTTCACAGGGAAGGACTGATATCAATACCAATTCCAAGTCTTTTGCCTCTTACAATTCAGAAGTGTGGAGAATAATTTGGTGGTGTGTGATTATCTACTAATTAACTAGTATACAATTAAAACCTATATAATAATGTCTAATTTGTGTCTCTTGTTTGCTAAAAACAATCCTTCTTATATTTATAAAATCCTCTTCCAAGGTAGATTATAGTGCCTACAATTATTCCTTGAATGCCACTCCCATGGTCATACAAAGCACAACTATAGACTATTAAAAACCAAGGATTATCAGTTTCACAATTCGCATATCAATCTCTCGATCTAATACTTAAATTGTGTCTATCATGTCATGTACTAGAATAATAACTCATCTCCCGATTCGTTATAATTCCTATAGATACAATCAAAGGTTCGCGACTCCTCTAATTGTGTTAAGCCCTCAATGACAAATTAGCAATCACAAGAAAATCACAATATTATCAAACAAGAATAATAAGCCAACGAATAGTACCCAACCCTTGGATATGGATTAGCTATTCATGATTGAATAAAACATATATAAATTAATACCACAAATCATGAGTATAAGAGTTTAAGCACGAAGAATACAACTTTACAAGTTCCTTCGAAATTCGGATGAATCCCTTCACTCCTTCTCCCAATCTCCCTCTCAAGTTGTTTCTCTCCCTTCTCTCTCAAGAATACAGTGTTAGACAATCTGTGATATTAGTACATAAAACAACGTGGGCGTGTGTGAATAACAGATAAGGTGTATGTAAACAATAAACAAATAAAAAAGCAAAAATAAGGAGACAAGGAACAAAAACCGAGTCCAGTGCGTGACTGTCTCCTTAAAGCGTATTAGCCCTCACCGTATGTGCGAGCGAATTGCTTCCCAGGATAAAACGATTTTCAGTGAGGCTGTCGAATAGCGTCACTCTCAGCGAGCTTGAGACGAACAAGAAAACTATCACCGGAGGAAGAGAAGAGAGATGTGTGTAAGAGAGGATGTATTTTTCGAGTGAATAATCCTAAGGCCAGACACGAGTTTATATAGGCTAGGAAAACTTGTGCGCTACACAATTGCCATAATTAATTAACCGCGTCCGCGTTAATCAATTATATCAGTTGACAATTTCCTTAATTAATTAGTCAAGCTAATTAATTGATTTGGTGACAATTATGTTGGTGGTAATTTCCTTAATTAATTAGTCAAACTAATTAATCGCGTCAATGGCAAAAAATCAAAACCGGAATCGATTTTACCAAATCAATTAACTCACTCATACCATAATTCACCCATATTTTCCAACATACAGCTATCTCTAATTCTATTCTATATAATAATATGTTATGTTGGTCTTTGACAATATGTATATAAACCTAATATAAAAGAGTTTTTAATATTCTCTAGGAAAATACAAGTAATTTTCCAAAATAAATTGGATTCTGTAAGTGAAATTCGTGTTCTGACTTCCAGGCCTGTTTCGGGTCTGCTCCAATTGGAATCTTGATGCTGGACAACCTTTGGGTTGTAAATAATTCTGTTATCTTCGCATGGGCTGTAAGATCGTCCAATTCTGATGTCTAGAACTCCGGTTATGGCCCAAACAGTGATGTATGTGCGTGTAGACCAATAAATCCGAATTTCCTTGTATTTTATGTCCAAATAACTCCAATTCCTTCCAAGTTTAGGAATTCTTTATTTCCTGTCATAAAACATTAAATTCTAATTAATAATAACCAATTATTAATAAAACACTATAAATATGAGAATAAAATCATATAAAATATATATAAATATATATTCTATCACCGGGTTGAGTCGAAATTGATAATTAGTTGGCTCAAGTGAGTTTGAACTCTTTTTTTCATTTTTTTTATTTTACTGTTCACGAGCTGTTCGTTAAGAGCTCGAGCTCGTCTTAGCTCGTTTTTTTTATAAAAGCTCGAGTATGGCTCGATTCGTTAACGAGCTCGAGCTCGAACACACTTTTTGTGTGATAAGAAAGCTCGGCTCGACTCGTTAAGAAACAAAATTAAGCTCTGCTCGTTTAGGTCAAAACTCGACTCGGCTCGGTTCGTTTACAGCCCTAGACAAGACCTTTGATGAACAATTCCTTCATCACTATAATAGGCTTGACAAAGTGCATCCCCAAACTCTAAGGCATTATATGTTCTTATAGTAAGTACAGAAGCTTGATGATGTTTTTCAGCATAACTGACAAAGGATTTGAAATATTTGAGAAATTTTGATTTGATTTGCAACAGATATAATCAATTAATTCTAGAAAAATCATCAACCAAGGTCAAGAAATACTTGTATTTTCCTCTAGCTGACACTCTATAGGGCCCCCAGATGTCAATATGAACAAGTGCAAAAGTTGCGGTTTCATGAGAATCACTATGTGGAAATGACAATTTTGTAAACCTAGCCATAGGACACACTTGACAAATAGAAGAGATCTCTGCAGTTACATCATGCAGTGTTGTTATGGATTTGATCTTTGAAATAGGTGTATGCCCTAATCTAGAATGCCACAAACTAGAATTCTTCTTTAGCTTCCCAGCAACATTCACCATAAAAACATCTGGAGTTTTGTTTAGATCCAAGTAATACAAGCCTTGCTTCATTGTACCACTAGCAATTATCTTTTATGTTTGAGAACCTACAATAAAACACCTCTCAGAATGAAACTTGATGTCACAATCATTATCAGATGTAATTTTATGAATGGACAACAAATTATACTCGAATTTGGGCACAAATAAGACATTTAGCAATTCAAGTTCATTACTCAATTTTAGATCACCAATGTGTGTAATTAGAGAGGTATCACCTGTAGGTAGACTAATCTTGTAACCAACAAGAGCATGTCTAATATTGTGCAATGCACTCAAGAAAGAAGTCATATGCTTAGCTGCAGCAGAATCCATTATCCAATCAACTTTTGTATCAAAATTGGCAGCACAACAAGTGATCATACCAGAGAAAGGTGAATCCAAGTCATCATCATTTTCATCCACAAACTTTGATGTTCCAGGAATCATTTTGATCAACTGTTGAAGTTGTTTTTGTGTCAAGACAACTTTATCCTCGTCAATTTTATCACACTCAGTAGCCACAACATTAGCATGAGTAGTCTTTGAGAAATTTTGTTTGTTATTTTGCCATTTACCATCAGATCTCTGACTCTTTTGACCAGCTTGTGTCTTCCTATATTTGTGATGCCATTTAGGATATCCTATCAAACTCCAACATCGATCCTTGGTATGTCATGTACCATTACAAGCCTCACAAACAAATTTCTATGAATTCCTATACTGAGGTTTGCTATTCATAGCAACAATGCTCAGATCACCTGCATCCTTTGAATGCAGAATATCTCTCTGAGATTCTTCCTGCTGTATGACAACAAAAGCAACCTCTACACTAGGCAATTGAACAAACATCAAAATCTGACTCCTCTGAGGTCCATATTTCTCATCCAATCCATTCAAAAACTGAAAGAGTTTAGACTCTTCTTTTTGAACCTCAAGTGCTTTCAAAAAAACTGTTAACTCAGGAGTCATAGTAGACACAGTAGGTAAAATGTTCATCACATCAATTTCTTCCCACAATGTACTCAAAGCAGTATAGTATTCAACAATACTCAAATTATCTTGCTTCAATTCATACAAATCTTTACTCAATTTGTATTTTCTCGAGCCATTACTTAATTGAAAATGTCTCTCTAACTGTTTCCAGATTTCACAAGCAGAATTGATAAAAAGAATCGATTTACGGATACTATCAGAAACATTATTATGCAACCAGGATATTATTAGATTGTTGCACGTGTCCCATTGAACACCTTATGTTGCTTCTGTAGCATTTCGAATCCCAGTGCCTATAACAAATCTGAGCTTCCGCTTAGCAGCTAATTGAATCTCCATAGATCGTTTCCAAGATCTAAAATCATCAGCTCCTTGAAGCTTAGAAACAACAATTGATAGAGGACCATCACTTGGATGTAGAAACAACGGATTCTGCATATCTGCGAATGAGAAACGACTTCCACTCGCCATTGATATAGATACAATACCATAAACAAGCTTTGTATCTAACTATCACGACAAACAAGACGAAAAACATAAATTTCACAAATTTAACAACATAATTGAAGATTTTAACTCACTACAAACAATCGTATCAATATGATCTCTCAGATTCTTCAAGAAACGATCATTTACAGCTCTGATACCATAAAGAGTTGATGTAAATGATGAAGAAGCCTCATAAAATCAATCAGAAAGTTTGTTATTGAATCTTAAGCACAAGTAATACTGAGTTGAGTATATATACTCAGTCCCTCAATCTAAAAACCGTTATAAAAAACATTATACTGAAATGACCATATACCCATCACTAGTTTTAGCCTATTACAAAATTACCCCTGACACCTTATCAGGATTGTCCCTGACACCTTATCAGGATTGTCCCTGACACCTTATCAGGATTGTATGCCTCATTAAGAATGTTGTGTTCTGGGACTGATTCCTTTCTTCGTCTTTCAGATAACTTTCTTTGATGTTGGAGCTAGTGATACTCTTTCTTTATAAATCAATCATCCATGCATCTGTCAGCGCTTAAGCTTTTTCTTGTGGAATTAATCATGGAATAGTATTTCCAGAAAAGAAGTGACAACTTTTGTTTTTTTATTAATGTTTAAAATTAATTTAAGTGGTTTTGTATGAACTCTTAAGTTGGGACTTTGCCTTTGCGGGGTTGAGTGGTATAAGAAGAGTCGGCAAGCGTTGGGTTAGTTTTCCAGATATTATTGTTAATTCATGCTAGAAAATCGGGTTAATAGGCTATTACATCATTGTACTAGAGGTTAACTTTCAAACGCATCACGAAGTAATATAAAACTTTCATTTAGCATTTTTCCGTGAGGCCCTTTAAAACTTTAACAGAAACATGACTTGGCAGATGACCTGGCTGCATCATCAACAGGTATTTTAAACCCATTAAAATGCCCAACCACTTTATATGTCTTTCATTTCATTCAAAACTTACTGAATCATACTAAGATTTGACCACAATTAGAAGCATGAACATAAAAAAGACATTACATTTATAATAATTTCATAATAATATCCTGCCAATATAAATATGCAGTTACAATGTTAATGCCGACCAGATTCCTGCCAACATTTGTGCACTTACAAAAGATGAATAATATTTAAAGCTTCTCAAGTGTTTAAAGCTTACAAAATACTTAACATACTAGTCATTCCACTACAATTAAATTACTTTTTCCTTCTTGGGGCTGTAAAAGGTCTTCCCTTCTTCACTTTCGAAGCTTTGGATGTCCCAAGTTGCATTCGGGGGTGTGAAGCTAGAGAAGTCCCACCAAAATGAACTATTTTATTCAAACCTGGTGTTGGCATCTAAACAAAAAAATTGAAAACAATGTTAGGAATATGTGTTGATGTGGTCAATAAATAATATGAAATGCAATTAACACTTACAAAAATAGACCTAACATGCTCTCCACCAACTGCATTGACATTATTGTTGGATGGCTGCATTAAAAACAGCCCACCACTTAATGATAATAAATAAAGAACAAATACATATCTTTCTTTCAAATTATTTTTTATACTTGCGTTGCTTGGGTAAATACAAGTATATTAGCTTCATTATTTCTGAGAGCCTCCTCCATTAGTTCTGCTTCACCTGTCTCAACTTCCTCTTGATTCTTTTCCATTTCTTGTTCAATTTCATCTTCTGTCACTGCCTTTCTTTTTCTACCCTTTTTCTTATGTGGTTTATCAACCAAACCCACTGGTTTTTGAGGACATTTTCCCTTGTTATGTCCTATTTTCCTACATATAGTACAATGCATAACTCTTTCAACCCCAGTCAATCTTGTGAACTTGCACCTTCCCACCCTTCCTTTCTTCTTTGTTTTTTAGGCCTCCCTCTCAATTTTTTCATAATTGGTGGTGGATGTATAATATCCCCTTCTACTTCTTCCCAAAATGGCTCACCCCTTAACACTTCTAATCCATGAGAGTAAATTTTCATGTAGGTAGCCTTCGTATACCAGCGAGAAACAAAATCGTAAGGATTTTTCCTCATTTTTTGAATAGCAGATATGGCATGAGTACAAGGTATACCAGTAAGCTCCCAAAGTCTACAAGAACATGTTTGTGATTGTACAATAGCCTATACCCCTCCACTTAACTTGAAAATTCTGTCTACCATCCCATAAAACTTTACATTCTGCAGAATCTCTAATATTATCTTCAATTGTTTTCTTCACTTTAGGCAACAAAATACAATCTACATTTTTCATTTCATCTCTTTTTTGATGCATTCTTTCCATTATCATGTCATGAATTTCTGTTAACATATCAATTAGAGGCATGTACCTGCTTCTAAGAATCCATGAGTTGAAGCATTTCGAGATGCTGTTTTCAGTGCTTTCTGTCTTTGAATGTGTCCCATAATATGCCTTGGACCATATCTTTGGATCAAATTCTCTAAGCCTCTCTACAGCTCCTTTTGAATGTTTCTCAAGGGCCTTCATTGCAGATTTGAATGCCTCTGGATATGTTGATGTGGCAGCTTCCCAAAAACAATTCTTAACAACTTCAGTAGGGTGTTTTTTCCTCAAATTGTTGTAAATGTGTCTACAACAGTTTTTGTGCTCCACATGTGGTAGGAGCTACTTAACAGCTTTCTCTAAACCCTTCAAATCATACAATATACGGTAAGTACATGAAAAAAGTAGTTAGATCATTATTTAACAAACACAAGTGAAGTTCATTGCACATTTTGTTGATCTGATATGAATGTGTATCCAAAACCATTTCCCAACTCCAAATCATCAACCAAGAGCATTAAAAACCATCTC
Source organism: Heracleum sosnowskyi (assembly GCA_030848705.1). NCBI lineage: Eukaryota > Viridiplantae > Streptophyta > Magnoliopsida > Apiales > Apiaceae > Heracleum > Heracleum sosnowskyi. Next base: position 95,763,244 of record CM061241.1, read on the forward strand.
CAACTATCATAGGACTCTGTCTCCACCACATCCATAACAACAAGTACAATACAATTATTTTCATCCCTCCCAACAACACTGAGGAGCTGTCCACCACAAACAGTCTTCAAAAAACAGCCATCAAGCCCTAAAATAGGCTTGCACCCGGCTTTCCAAGCCTTTTTCAACCCATCATAGAAGACATAAAACCTTTGAAAATGAGGAGTATCACCTTCATTCTATCTTGTAGTGCATATTTTGACAGTGTTAGCCCTATTACTCCTCAAAATTTCACCTCCAAACCTTCTTAAACCAGCATAATGTACCTTTATTTCCTCTTGGACACCTGATAGTGCCTTATGTCTCACTCTACAAGCTTTTTCATCACAAATTTCTACCTTAAGAACTTTCTTAATTTCTTCCTGTATTTCAGTTAACTTCCAGTTTGGATTTCTCCTAATATTATCCCCATACACTTCAACTAGATATTTGATAGTGACAAGCTTGTTATTGAAATGGTAGATACAATTGTGTTCATCATTCACTGTCTTGATTTGCCATCCCTCAAATTCTTCCATAAATGAGACCCACATCTTGAAAGGGCAACCTTGAGCACACATTATCTGAACCCTTAACTTGTCATCCACACTATATCGCAATGGTCTCCCAGTTGCTATAGAAACCTCTCTAACTGCATCTTTTAACTCTTTTTTACTCTCAAACACTAACCCTGATTTCCATCTTATATCTTTTCCAACAGTTTTTTGTTGAAAATCTTATTTACCCTTTGTTTTTTAGAGTGTGCTGGAGGCTCTGCGTATGCCACCTCCTCATCCTCATCTTCTGAGTCTTCATAATATAATTCATCCAATGACCCACCAGTAGAGTGTGAGTTGTAGTCGTTATACTTTGAACCAAATTGTCTTAGAGTATCCCTTATAAATTGACTTTGTTGCTGCTCCAATGCCTCATTTTCCTTCCTTATCTCCTCCCTTACTTTTCTCATTTCAAATAACTCTAAGTCACTACAATCTTCTCTTCTTTCATCTCCAAAGTCACTATCTTCCTCTTCACTCTCTTCACTCCCAACTTCACTCCCTTCATACTCTTCTTCACTCTCTTCATCAACAAGTATTTGCTTAACTCTTTTTCTTGCAGTGAATTTCTTCGTTCTACCTTGTTCTTTATCAGCTGCTTCACTGTAACCTCCACCTTCCCATTCATCACCTCCAAGTTCAATATTTTCCCATTCTTTATTCACCACAAGCCTATACGGCCTCCTAAGAATTCTCAATACAACCAAAACGAATTTAGGGTTTATGAATAATACACACCATTACACACATAAATATACACAACCATCATTTGGAATGTAGGGTTTATGAATTACATGTCTGAAGTGGAGGAAGCCACCGTCTCCGATTGATAGCTGATGTGTTGATCTCTGTAATCACACTTCTCTTTCACCTCCAATTGATCAAACGTTATTATGTTTAAGTCAGTAATAATCAGGGTGTTTAGACGGGGGTTTTCAGATGGGTTGGATAGGCAGGGCGGGTCGGGTCGGGTTGGGTTGGATGAGGTGGGTTAGTGGGTTTTTACGTGTAGCTGATTAGGCACTAACGTGGTAGCATATTTGGCAAAACTAACGACATGACGTTAATTATCAAAGAGAGTTAACGGTCATGAAAACTTCCGTCGGTTCAGTTATGTAATTGTGATTTTTTTTTTATTATAATTATGCGTTTGAAAGCTTTTTGGACTCGATAGGCTATTTGAAAGTTAACCTCCAGTACAATGATGTAATAGCCTATTAACTCCTAGAAAATCCATATAAATTTGAACAAAATGGATGGATTTTTGAAGCAATAATAATATGTGATTGTGATGTGAGGACCAGGCCATCACTGTTAGGCAGATAACAATAAAATGAACACTATACTACTTATTTCAAAGTATTTAAAGATATTTTGATAGAAGCATGGATAAGGTAAGATATTAGAAGCCAATTTTTTTTAGTAGTTTCTTTATGGTTGATTAGACTCTCTTGTCTCTTCCAATTTTATCAAACCTGTTCTATGTAGAGTGTATAGTTTCATATATCTTTTTTGTTGGAAAACATGGTCTAATAAACTTTCTTGAATGAAAAAATTTGTTTTTTTAAATATTGTGTTTTTGATATAATTCATGTGCTTGATCATTTTTTGGAGTTGAATTACAGTTAATTGTCCATAAGGTACTTTACGGAGTTTTGGATGGTTAAAAGCAGAAGACATGAACTGAAATGAAGATCTCAGGTACAAATCAATTTAGCTACAAGCACTGATGACACTAGAGAATCACTATAGTTACAAGAAGTTACTTGTCTTTATATTTAGTTTTTTTTAAACGATGTAGTACACTCTTTTTTTCCTCGAGTTTTTTCCCATAGAATTTTATTTTTGTGGGGTTATAATGAGGTCTTCTTTTGATGTATTATCTTTTGAGACAGTAAAGATGATATTGTCTAAATGTTCGGAGTACTTATTTACTTTTGATTATATAATATACTTTTTTGAATGAAGAAATTCTATTCCACAATATATTATATCTTATCAATGAAAATATTTTCCACTTGACAAAAATAATAATTAAGATTCTAATACTACTGGGAAGTTAGGAACCGTGGGAGCCCGGAGCAGTAAAGGACTATATGAAAACCAAGTGCAGAAAGAAAACAAGCGATCGCAACCAGCCACGCATGTGTAAGAGATGGAAACTAAGTGCAGGGCACACTGTAAATTGGGAGGGTACACAGAATCTTAAGCCATTTTCAAAATGCATTGGAACTAGCTTCCAAATGTATCTTACTTACTATACGGATGTGCACGTGATACCACATGATCAGACTAGTCCCCGTCGGTGCTTAATTCCGTATTTTCAATTATGTACCTCTGTATCTACAAATTCCGTTTAATTTTTGTTACATTGTTGATTGTACTACTATTATAAAATTTTAATTTAATTTTTTCATAAGATTTAATTACAGTTTGATGGTCTGAATTATTATTTTTTTGCAAAAAAAATGATTATTTCATAATTGTTGTCATTTTATAGACTAAATTATTATTTTTTTAGCACATGATTGCATTCCGTTAATTTTTTTTAACGGACGTTAATGATTTCATTTTTAATTTTTATAATTGCACTTTGATGGCTTAAGTATTATTGTTTTGCACAAAATTGACGTTTTTTTATATTTTTTTGACATTTTTAACCAAATTTTTTATTTAGAAATAAGTTAACTAAATTATACTTTTAAAATGCTCAACTGACCTTAAGATTATTTATTGTAAAATTATTTTACATGATTTTTAAGAAATAGTACTAGAAGAATAAGATAAACTGAAAAATGTAAAAATCGAATGACTTTGTCATCAATCATCAGAAAGTAAACTCGTGTTGCTTCCAACATAAATTAATTAATCCTACATTTTTCGGTCTTTTACAATGATCTAACATTTGAGTGATGTTCAAATGCTTTTTTTTAAAACTAATTATGATATCTTTTTGTTAGTGAATAACAAAAATTAAATTAAAATTTTAAGATGTTTGAAAAATATGATGTGAACATTAGTAAATCTTTAACGTAATCTGAATTAAAGACATGATTTTTAGAACTTAGCACATGACTTTTTTTAACAAAGTCTTTAATTTATATTACGTTGAAGATTACGCTAAAATCTAAGAAAATTAAAGATACTCAGATGAAAAAACCAATTAAAGAGTATAAAAATTATTAGAGATATTCAAATTAGAAGCGTGATTCAAGAATTTGCTTTTACATTTTTCATTTTATCTTGTTCTTACGTTACTAGCGTCTAAAAATCATTTACAATAGTTTTATGATAAAGAATCTTAAAGTCATTTGAGCATTTTAAAAGTATAATTTAGTTAAATTATTTTTAAATAATAATTTAGTTAAAAAGACGTCAATATATATAAAAAGAGTCATTTTTGTGCAAAAAAATAATAATTGAGTCATCAAAGTGTAATAATAAAAATAAAAAAGTGAATTTATTAACGTCCGTTAAAAAAATTGACGGAATACAATCATCTGTTAAAAAATAATAATTTAACAATTATAAAAAAATTATTTTTATGCAAAATAATAATAATTAAGATCATCAAACTACAATTAAGTCATTTCAAAAAATTTTACGAAGCTACAAATATATTTAAATTAATTTATGAATCGATGACCGTGTACGTGTCCAGAACACGTCACACTATTTCATTTATGTTAAATTCATGACACATCATGTGAAAAGCAGTCTAGTGTCTACTTTACTTCACTATCTTACGCCGACGCTGGTGCCGCTTGCTCCCCTCTCACGTGCACACTCCACACGTGTCCTTCACTCACCCTTCCGGAAGGTCAACGCCGTCAGCTCATCTAACGGAATTCAAACGACTATATATATGAACACACTCATATTTATCCTCTTTAGACCCCAAAATATATAACAACAGCTAATTTCATATCCGATTAGAATCATGAAATCATCTCTGATCCGAACCTCCTCGTCCGGTTCACTACCGGTTCATTCCTCATTTGTACCGTCATCGCCGAGAGTTTCAGTTCCCGGCAAATATTCCGGCGAGAGGAGTAAATGTTCGCCGACAATCTCGCTGCATTTTCACGTCAATCAAAATCCGATTCGCCGAGCGTCGTCGGAGTCTGATCTCAAGATTTCTGGCAGTTTCGGGAAGCTGACTCGTGAGAGATCGCAGTCTTTTCCGGCGATAATACCGGAAGAAGACTATTTCGCCGATGGAAGTGGAGCGTTGAATTTGACTGAAAATGGATTTAATCATCAGAGTTACACGCCGGTGGATGAGTTAACATTTTCCGGCGACGGAATCGGAAAAGGAAGAGCGTTCGGTGGCGGTTATGGTTTTGGAAGCGGCGGTGGAAGCTCTGACCGGAAAGAGATCGGAGCTTATTATGAGGAAATGTTGAAGTCTGATCCTATGAATTCGCTGCTTCTTCGAAACTACGGCAAGTTCTTGCACGAGGTAACTTGTAGTTGAAGTTGTTAACAATATTCTCACATTCAAGGGAAACCTCGATAAATAAATAATCTCGCTAAATAATATATATATATATATTCTTATCCAAACATAAAAGGAACAATGTATTTTACAAATGAATAAAATTCTATTGTCCAGTCCAAATGTTATTTATTTATTGAGGTTTAATTGTAGATAGATACGGGTTTGCAGTTTGCACTCTGGTGATACAGTTTTAGCGGGAAAGCACGCTTAAATAATTGTTCCAACAATTTTAATTTTGTGTATACTTTTCTGCAAATGTTTAGAAGTGCATAACATTTTGTTTTCAAGCTCTCACATTAGAACTGCATGTTGCGTGTTAAATGTATATGTATATCTGTGTTGAGGTAAAATTGATATTTGCAATGGTGAATGGAAGGTGGAAGGAGATAGTGTTAAAGCTGAAGAGTGCTACGGAAGAGCAATATTAGCTAGTCCTGGTGACGGTGAAGTGCTTTCTTTGTACGCTAAATTTATTTGGGAGACGCAACGAGATGGAGACAGAGCTAAATCATATTTCAATCAGGCTGTCCAGGCCTCTCCTCATGATAGGTATCTCATTTTTGTCATCCCTTGCATAGTATTCTTTACTTGTACCCGTGAAATTAAAGAACGACTAAGCAAGAATTAAAGAATGAAGAATATTTGAATGTGTGTAATTATGCTGGAGTGCTCAATCTATTGTTCCTTTAAGAATTTCGACAAAGACTCATGCTTGAACAACTCTTAAGATTGTGAGTAATTAATTATGCTTGGCTGCTCAATTTACATGCTTGAACCCTCAACTTCTTGTTGGAGAAGGAATTTTATGTTTGAACATTCGATTTGTTATTCAGTTATTGCGGTGTATTCATCCTTGGATGCTCAATGATTACTTATTATCTACGTATTCATCCTTAAACGCTCAATCTCTTTTTTCTTTTTGATAATTAACACACTAACGCCCCCATCTTGTCTTTGACAAGATTCGAACCCTCGACATCCCGTAAAAGGAGCGAGGCTCAATCTCTTATTACCTGATTACTTATTAACTAAAGATAATTGATATTTACCAATACAAATTCTTGTGATTGATTGAGTAAAAAAAATAGTACTTGTGACTAAACACTGGACCTTGGCTCTAGCTAAGGGTATCATACTTGTGCTTGAATGCTTGATCTGGTGTCACCGAAGCTATTCATTTACAATCACATGACATATTTTAAAATTAAATAATATCAATAAGTAATTAATTGTTTTGTTCTATAATTTATATACAGTATGGTGATGGGATCATACGCGCAGTTCATGTGGGAAGCAGAGGATGATGAAGAAGACGAAGGAGGAGATATTGAAGTGTCACAGGCAGCCATGGTTGAAGCTTACTGATGAAGTCGAAACAGTTTTTTTTGAAATGCCATTGTTGAAGCCTACTAATGAAGTAACAGTTTTTTTTTTAAAGTTATTACCATATATGGTGTATAAATAAATGTATGTATTACGTTTAGAATAAGAGGAATAATCTAACTTTGATTATTTTCCCACTTGTGCTTGTTGATTTATAGAGGACGCTGAGATGAGAGAAATACATGTACCAGTTGCCCATTTCAAGTTTTTGTTTGTACAATACTTTAACTTAATATGTACAGTTGCACTACTGATCAAACCTTCTGAGTTTGTGTTTCTGTACTTTGCAATATATGAGCATCTCCGATCAACGCATTCTTCATGGGTGTCAAACATGTCAACTCATCCTAAATTATAATTTTTTATTTTTTCATTCATTTATATCAAATCTAACATTCTTCAAGTCTAATAGTTGACACCCGTGTTTAGATGATCCCTAAACAAATAATATTAAAACTAGATACAATATAATAGGAATGGATCATATATATTTTTAGTATTAGTATTTGGATTTTTCCATTTAGAGAGTGTGTAAAAAATTGGCAACTTCTCTCGGCATACATTGTTGAAAATTTGGTTAAAAGAATTGATCGATTATATCTGGGAACGAACCAAAGAACGAAACAAGATGTTAAAACGTCCATCAACAGAAGAATTAACACTTTTTCGAGTACTTCTAGATCAGATATGTAATCATTAAGAAGCTAAAAGGTAATTAGGGAAATATATCCAAGTTTATAAATAGCAAAATGCATATATACGGAGTTTATTAATATATCAAAGCAAAATTTTAAACTAAAATATTTATTTACTATAATTACTGAAATATTACATAATAATAATTTAATTTCAATTCATAATGGAGTTCATTAATATAACAAACAAAATTTTTATCCGTTACACAATTTTTTAATATACTAGAAATTACTTTAAAATATGATGAAAAAAATATAGATATCTTGCCAATATTAGAGTGATAAAATAGAAAAAGTATAATTTGACAAGACAAAAAGGAGCGCACAACACTAATACACTAGTAATTATAATTTATTGTTTAGGTGAAAATTTTTAAAGGTATATTTTTATTAGTTAGAAAGAGACAAATAGTACATAATGCAATAAAATTTATATAACTTTTAATATTTTTGATGTGAGATTAAGTAATTTACAAGTAAAAATTGTGATTGAATATGATATATACATGTTCAAATATAATAAAAAAAGATAAGAATATACAATATAAAAATTCAAAGAATTGTTATAATGTTGGATTAATTAGATTGTATTAAACCCTTTTGACTCAAAGAAAATATATATGTTACGTATACAGTAGAAAATTAAAACATGTATTTAAAAATTTACAATAATTGAGTATAAATAAATACTAGAACATAACCCGTGTGAAGTACGGACCTAATTAATTTATTTAAAAATTTAAATTATTTATTTAATAAAAATAAGGTTACAGGAGCCCACAACACTAATACACTAGTAATTATAATTTATTGTTTATGTGAAAATTTTTAAAGGTATATTTTTATTAGTTAGAAAGAGACAAAGAGTGCATAATGCAATAAAATTTATATAACTTTTAATATTTTTGATGTGAGATTAAGTAATTTACAAGTAAAAATTGTGATTGAATATGATATATACATGTTCAAATATAATAAAAAAGATAAGAATATACAATATAAAAATTCAAAGAATCTTTCTCTATATATTAAAAGCCAACAAAGGGCAAAGTTTGCCATTTTAATGGCTGTGAAGTTACGATTTTACCCTTATATTTTCTAAAATTACAAAAATACCATTCTTTAATGAAAATGTAAAAATTGTGAAATTATGTTAATGATGGGAATCGAACCCTTAACATATCCATGTCAAACTCATGTCATAACCAACTGTGCTACACTTTGTTTTGAGCTTATATTCAAACTCTTATTAGATAAACCACCTCTTCTTCCAATTTTTTTATTTTTTGAGTTAATAAACATTGATTTATATTATTTTTAGAATATTGCACAATACATAGTTATAATAAATATTTTTAGCAATTGAACATAATCTACAATTCTGTTTTATCAATTTAAATTATTGATATATGTCATTTTAATACCTTGAATTTATGATTTTGCCCCTACATGTTAAAAAATTACAAAAACGTCAACTCTTTTATATTTATGCAAATAGTAGATAAAATTATGTTAGTGTAGTAAATTGAACCATTAATCTTCTCTAATCAAGCTCATGCATAAGTAGCATAGTACATTTTGTTTTAAGTTTTCTTTAAAATCTTATTAATGTTAATTTCTCTTCTTCTCTCATCTTCTTTTTTATAATTTTTTATTTTTAAATAAATAAAATGTTGGTTTATATTATTTATAAAATTTTGCATTGTATATAATTACCAAAAATATTTTAATGGATTGAGCATACTCTACGATTCTCTTTCTTTTATTTTAAATGATTGATATAAAAATAAAATTTTAAAAGAGTATAAGATTATCGATAACGTATAATTTCTACATAATAATAAGATTATAGATAACATATAAGATTAGAGTATAAAATTTTTATAAAATTTTAAAAGTAAAAAAATTGAGTGAGACGCCGCATGGATGACTTTTAAATAATATTAATAGATTTTGTAATAAGTCTCAGCCCTACGTTTATATCTGACAATGTTAAGACTGCATCGCCTATGTTATATACCGACAATTTTGTAATTTACACCGCAAGATAGTCTCGTGAGAGTGTGCAAAGATGCACCAACCTTCATCTTCTTTTTAAAATCCTCTATCTCATTCACATGTGTTCGATTATATTACAACAACATTGTGTGCATTTAACGATTTATATTCTAGACTGCAAAAAAATAAAAAAAACCAAATCGATTGATCGCTGAAAAACAAACAACAACTACTAAGGCAAAATACCTATTTACAAATTATACTTTCTCCAACATAGAAAACTCCGGTAAACCTGATTATAATTGCAACAAGAACAATAGTTCGACCGTGTTTCAAATTTTACATTGTTTCTATTTGTTCTTAATATCAATAATACTCACTATGAACAAGTCCCAAAGCCTTGGGTTTGGCACAGTTACGTTATCATATTAATTTACATACACTAATGTTATATACGGACTTTAGACTAAAATATTTTAAGATGTGATCACGGTGTGTAGTCTTACGTACGTGACCAACTTTATATTTTATTTACAAGTATATTGTCATTTCGTTAAAAACACATTAGTTTAGATACATCCATATCATAAACAACTATACTAAAATAATCATTTAGATTATATTTAATTGTTGAATTTGATAAAATGCATTTCACGACATTTAAAACTAAATTAATATTTTGTCAAATGAAAATAATAATTTGATCTTTATTTTATAGATTTTTTTTCCAAATTTTGTGAAATCTTATTAAATATTAAAAAAATTAAAATTTTTTTATACAAATATAAGATAAATTCAAAATTAATTTTAATTACAAAATTGTTTCGATATATATACATTTTCGTGCGAAAAATTATTTCAGTAAATAAGCAGGCCCGTGCTTCGCACGGGTTTTTAGGCTAGTTGTTATAATGTGGGATTAATTAGATTGTATTAAACCCTTTTGAATTCAAAGAAAATATATATGTTACGTATACAGTAGAAAATTAAAACATGTATTTAAAAATTTACAATAATTGAGTATAAATAAATACTAGAACATAACCCGTGTGAAGTACGGATCTAATTAATTTATTTAAAAATTTAAATTATTTATTTAATAAAAATAAGGTTACAGGAATAGAATTATAATTATAATACAAATTTTAGATAGGTATAAATAAAAAAAAAGTTATTTAGTTTGATTATAATAACATAGTATTATTTGCCAACTTCTAATAGTACAAATTTTGCGTGAATTGATGAGAAGTTAAACATGAATTACAACATTAATACTCCATTAGTCAAGCAAAGAAGCCAATTGTAGTTGGAGCAAATTATTGTGGGAGTATGAAAAAGAATTTTAAAAAAATTGCACATGTTTTTCAGTTTGATCAAGCATAAAACTAATAATTATACTCAAAATATACTCAAAAGAGTTAGAAGGAGAATGAAACCTAGAGATTAGAGTATTGGTAGATGTTGATTCAGGGGTATAAATTAGATTGAGATTAGTATTTGATTCAACAATTTAGTGATTATAATCGGGTCTGGTGAATCTGGATTCAACAACTAAATGATTATAATCGGGTGTGGTGAATCTTGTTTCAACAATCAAGTGATTATAATCGGGTTTGATGGCTGATGTGATTGGTGAATCTTGTTTCAACAATCAAGTGATTATAATCGGGTTTGATGGGTGATGTGATTGTGATTGTGATTGGTAAATCTTGTTTCAATAAGTGATTATAATCGGGTTTGATGGCTGATGTGACTGTGAATGTGATTGTAACGATGATGAATATAATAATAATATAATATATTTAGTACAATAATATTGCTATAATATATTTTAGATTAATATTATTCAGTGATAGATCGTGGTAATCTGATGTGACGCTGATGGTCATAATAATAATATAATATATTTTAGTATAATAATAATATTTTAATAGTTTAATATTTTTTTTAAAACATTAAATTTTATGTGAGATACTATTTTTAAGTAAGATAAAATTTTATTTTATTTTAAAAAATAATATAGAATGCTACGTGTGATAGGATAGAATTTTAGGGGTGGAACAAAAAAAAGGTGTGAACCAAATTTGGTACCATTACAAAGGGGTTTCGCTTATTAATTAAGGTTATAATAATATAATATATTTAGTACAATATTATTGCTATAATATATTTTAGATTAATATTATTCAGTGGTAGAATGATTATTATTGGGTCCGGTGGTAATCTGATGTGACGCTGATGGGTATAATAATAATAATATAATATATTTTAGTACAATAATAATATTATAATAGATTTTAGATTAATATTTTTTAAAAAAATTATGTGAGATACGATTTTTAAGTGAGATAAAATTTTATTTAAAAAAAAAATAATATAGAACGCTAGGTGAGATAGGAATTCTACGTGAGATGGGACTTTATGGGTGGAACCAAAAAAGGTGTGGACCAAATTTGATACTATTAATAAAGGTTATAATAATATAATATATTTAGTATAATAATATTATTATAATATATTTTAGATTAATATTATTCATTGGTAGAGTGATTATAATTGGGTCCGGTGATAATCTGATGTGATTCTGTTGAGTATAATAATAATAATATAATATATTTTAGTACAATAATAATATTATAATAGATTTTAGATAAGTGAGATAAAATTTTAATTTTTAAAAAAAATAATATAGAACGGTACGTGAGATATGAATTCTACATGAGATATGACTTTAGTGATGGAACCAAAAAAAGGTGAACTAAATTTGGTACCAATAAAAAGGGATTTTGCTCATTAATAAAGGTTATAGAAATATAACTAGCTATTATTTTTAAATGCAGTAAGACTAAAAAGATTAAAATTATAAATTATAAATTTACTCTAGTTCTTATGAAATTATAATCCCCACTAGTCTCAATATAACTCTACTGTCATAAGAGCAAGTCCAAGAGTTTACTTATATCATGTCCTAAACTCAAATATAAGTGATCTAGCAAAAAATGATGCTCCAACAATGTCCTAGTGGTTACCTAAATCACTAGGACATCCATCTCATTACCTATTAATAGGTAACCACTAGCCATTACCTATTCAATTTCCAAGAATAAAAAATTCACTTCTCTCCTTTTTCTACATTTCTTTTCTCTCTCTTTCTTCCACTCTTTTTCTCTCTCTTTTCAAATATATTATTATAATAATAATAGGGAATGGATATAAGTAATATTGTTGGAGTTCCTACAAGAAATCAAGTACCTAAATCACTAGGACACATTATTATATAATATTTATAAGTAACCAACTAGGACATTGTTGGACTTGCTCTAAGCCACAAGCCACCAGTTTTGTTATGTGCATATATAATTGTCCAATTACATAAATAAACTCATAATTTAACATTAACGGAGCTAATCCAGAATTGGTGCAAACTGTATCGGCAAACATTCACGTGGGATGTAAAGTGCATTAGTTAAAAATGTTAAACCCAATCTGTTTTCAAACAAAAATAATATGATGCAAAGTGAAATTTACTCTATAGTTAAATAATTGTTGGACTTTTGCTCAAAAAAATTCAGAGTACATATTTTGGAAGTTGTGTAACGTTTTCACCATTGTTCCAGTATGAAAGATATAGTTAGAAAGCCTAGGGTATATTTAGATATCTTCCATGACCAGGTGATAAGTTTAAATTTTCATTCCCACATCGGACATCACCTATAGAAAAGTAATCAAATAATTAAGTAACGTAACAATTAATTTTCTTTTGCTGCATCTTTGATTGTTATATGTTTGTTTTCTTCTAGTTGTAAATAAGTTGGAAATTGTCAAATGCAATTGACTACATTATTCCAATCCGAGAGATAACCTAGAATAACTCATAAATGTATATCTCTTCTATGACCATATCTTAAATTTGAATTTTATTCCCCATCAGCTATGAAAAAGTAAACGTAACTGTAAATAATTGCATCTTCCAGTTTTATGGGTTTGTTTTTTAGTTGCAATTAGTTAGAAATTGTCATACTAAAACTTCTTTACCCACATAGGCTATAAAATTTTGGAAGACTAAACTGAAATCTTCCGTATACAATTGTTTCACAGAAAACAGGGGACTTCGAAACCTTCAGCTCGACATGGTGGCTTCATCAATTTTGCTGGCTGTTATCTTGACCATGCTGGCACCCCAGTTAACTGGGGCTAATGTTCCATCACTTTTTGTACTAGGGGACTCGATTGCTGATGTTGGTACGAATTCCTTCATAGCCAACAGCAAAGCAAGAGCAGATTTTCCATTCAATGGCATTGATTTTCCTAACTCAAGGGCTACCGGGAGGTTCAGTAATGGTTTTAACACTGCAGATTACGTTGGTTAGTATCACAGTGCTCATGTTTAAAATACTACTATTTTGTCTATAGTTTGCACCATGCTAACTCGGCCTTTATAATGGTCAGCTAAGCTAATGGGATTCAAGAGAAGTCCACAGCCATTTCTGTATCTTGTAACCATCAAATCAGGACTCCAAAGGCTTAAATTTAGAGGTGTCAACTTTGCCTCGGGAGGCTCTGGCATCCTTGATCAAACTGGACAAGATCTGGTATGAAGACTAATTATTCAACATTTAACCAAAAGATAAAATCTAGATTGTGGTTCCAATTTCATTCTAAAATAAGGATACATCATACACATGCCCGTGACAATTTTATTTTCTTGTTGCGTGACAATCACCAGAAGGTTGTGCCGTTGTCAGAGCAAATCAAGCAATTTGCCACTGTTCGAAGCAATCTTACAGTTGCAATGGGACCTGAAAAAACACCTATGTTTCTCTCTGAGTCTATCTTCAGCATCGGTATAGGTAGCAATGACATTCTTGGTTATTTCTCCACTAATAGTACTGTGCCACAGGAACAATTTATCAATGGCCTGATGAATGTTTATGAGAGCTACATAAAGGTATTACACATTGAAGTTGGAACTGTTATTTTTTTAAAGAAAGTCATAAAAGTTTGAACTTGGAACTGATGTTTTGTTGATCATGTGCAGTCTTTGTACAGCCTAGGAGCTAGGAAGTTTGGCATTATTAGTGTGCCACCACTTGGGTGCATTCCATCACAAAGAATTTTCAATTCTACAGGAGGTTGTTTCGAGATTATAAATGACTTCTCAAGATCTTTTCATTCCAAACTTTCAACCATGCTGCTCAAAATTAGCTCAGAGTTTCCTGCAATGAAATACTCAATTGGAAACATCTATGAAATAACCATGAATTTTATAGATAATCCTCTTCTCTTCAGTAAGTAACTAATATCATATTCAGCTTTGATCAATTTCGGTATCTTTTTACCAACATATGCAGGGGTGGATCTAGTAAGGGGCACGGGTGACACGTGCCCCCCTAAAATAAAATTTAACATTTTATCATCATTAAATTTTTTTAAAATATATGAAAATGTCCCCACAAAAATATAAATAATATAAGGGTGTCTATCCAAAATTTACTCGGTAGCTCCCTAAACAAATGATCCTGGATCCGCCCCTAAGCATATGCATATAGTCATTTTAAGCTAGAAATACTATAACAATCTGATATCAGAGAAAACGTGCAAATTTATGACTGTTACCCTTCAAATTTTAGATTTCAAGGATGTTGAAACTGCTTGTTGTGGCAATGGGAAACAAGCTTGTACTCCCTCAGCAAGTCTTTGTTTAAATCGCAGTGAATACTTGTTCTGGGATTCGTACCACCCAACACAAGCTGCTTCGTTACTGGGAGTTGAGAACTTATATCGTGGAGGAGAAAGATACGTATCTCCTATTAATTTTTCTAAGTTGACCGGGGAGCATTAGCTTCAAGTGGTATATATATAAAACATTGGCTCATGATCAAATGCCATCTTTCACTAGTACCAGAACTTTTTCTCGATTCAGTTGTTTACCCTTGTAGATAGTTTCCATCCTTATCTTACTCTTATGGAGTATATACTCAGCCTATTTATTAATAATTCTGCATGTAATCAACAACTTCCATGAATAATTAAGAAAACGTACAGTTGAGTTATCAATCTATCATAGTAGTATGTTTTATATATCTATATGTTGGAGCAATAATCAGCAGGCCATGAGCCAATCATGTACACGGTCAAGTAGGATATTTGCAATTGTGTTATTCTCTTTAAATATTGTCCATGTTTACATTATAAACATAGTAATATTGCAAAAGGTTAAGCAAAGAATTTTATACCGCAGCTTTGTCTAAAAAACTTATATTCGAAAACTTAATAGATGTACATACAAAATCAAACTTAAAACATTCAACATGTTTCACTGGGAATGCGCTTGATTAACCTCCTTCATGGCACAGCCCGGATTAGGGTAGTAGTCGGTGCATTTTCTGGTTCTTGTCTTACTACAGTCTACAAGTATATTATTGCAGTGCAAGACTAAAAATACAAGCGCCTCATGTATACAAGGAAAAAACTAGTGACATATTCCTGCTGACAATCTTCCTGTAACTGCTAATTGAGTTGAGCGATTCCATAAAATGTACTTACTCCATCCGTGAACTACTTTTCTTTTATAAATATTTCAAAAAAAATTAACTTAGAGCATCTCCAACCATCATGAATCCTTTACTAAAAATTCATATGACATACCTTAAATAGAAATTATAGAGAATGTGTAAAAATTTGGTCACTCCAATGGTACATTATTGTTGGCTAAAAATTTAGATAACCTCATCATATTGGCTATATATGCTGAACCTCTAGGGACCTGTAGCAAAATTACACATCAATTATTACCATATTAAAATAGTATATTGTACTTAAAATAACTTGAAATAATAATAACATGCCATTTTTAAAATATAACCAATCAATATAGCCAACTCCATTGGAGTAAAATACCTTACAGGTTCAGCAAATTTTACATAATCAATATTTAGCCAACCATTTTACAGAACACCGTTGAAGATGCTCTTAGTGTTGGATTTGTGGAGTCTAACATGTTTCAGAATTGGTTTGTAATAAACCTGATTTTTGGAAAATTGTACAAGACCCTAATGAATAGTAAAAATACGTTTGAAGAAAAAAATTCGCACCACACTATATACGTTTTGAAAAACTGAAGTTCCGAAGCTGTGTTATTGTTATACAGTGCAAATGAGTAAATGTAATCACGTCAGATTTTGAAAATCCAGAACTCGGGAAATGTTTCGTAGAGGTCCGAATCTATATTATTGATGTACGATATATTTAAGTGAATGTGAATCCCATTTATATTTCAAGATTCACGCTGGGACCATTTTAGTTAAATATTCGCTCGTTAGGATGAATAATGAATAGTTACTACCCATGGCCAGAATCACGTTCAGTTTTCTTTGCTCTTTAAGGAAAATATTTTGAATTGTTTTCGAGAGAAAAAAAACAACGATGAATAGTAACCATGATGAATAGTATCCAAGATGAATAGTAAAAAAATTCAAGTCTCTGATTGATCCCATATTTCAGCGGAAGTTTCGGAATAGTAAACGATTACTAATCGCGTAGTCGAAAATCGTAAACGAAAGTAAGGATTCAAGAATCAATTCATAGAGCATGTAGAAGCACTTTTGTATTAAAAGAAAGAAGAAAAGATGTATTAAAAGAAGATATTTATGGTGGAAGAAGTGTGTTAAAGAAGCTTATAATCTTAACCAAACTTGAGGGGCTAACTTGCACTTTAGCAACAAATATTTTATAAGCCTTTTTATGATACTTTCCTCTTTTATTTCTTCTTTGTGACCAGCTGACATAGAGAGAAAAATGAGAGAGAACTTAATTTCATGGCTTGAATCTTGATCTTGGTTGCTTTAAAATCAAATCTAATCCATACAAAACATAACCCATAATCTCTACCACACTTTCATCCATTCAAATCATCAAACAACACCAACTTCTCCATGGATTCTTAAAGGTTTATAAACTGATTCTTGGATCTTAAATCAAGGGATAGAGTTCATGAAGATTGATCAAGTGATGGATCGTTAGTTAAGAAGCGTTAGGGGTAGAAATCACTAACCAAATACTTTTCCGATTATTTTATTATACTTATAAATTTATCATCAAACTTGTTTTGACTATGGCTTCTGAAGTAAATAGCTTGGCTGAGATGTTAAGTATGATACGATGATGATTGGGTTGGATTGTATTGGTTTGGACATAGTTTAAAAATTGGAAATCATTAAGTTTTAAGCGGTCGTAATGTCCGTGTTTACTTAGCCCTGTTTTGTGCAAAGAAACCGAGAGGATAATCCCATGTCATGTGTCACCACCTCTCATGGTTACGTAGAGGTCAGTTTCTAGTTTGTTTTGGCGAAAGAATCATGTCATTATAATTTACGGTTTAGGAGCTATTAACGTTTTAATGAAAGTTGTGCTACACCAAAAGTTTCTGCCCCTCCACTGCCTTAAACTGCCATTTCGGAATTTTCATCCCCTGGACCAGAAAAATATTTTTAAACAGTCTTGTTCCAGACATTCTCTAGATCATGCATGCGAAAACGGTGCATCGATTGAGTTAACGGTTTAAGAGAAATTGATGTTTTAGTGGAAGCAATACAAATAGTTACTTTCCGTAGGACATCCAACTTTGAAAATACCTTTCGACCAAGTAAACTCATTATTTCAAACCAAAACTTTTTAATAAAATCCTTTGAGGATTCAAAATAATTTTAGAAGTGGTTTCGTATTTAAATATGAATTTTTGGATTTATTAAAATTGCTAGCGTGCGAGTCGCGAAATAGTAATTCTATTGAAAGTCAACTCTAGAGGTACTACTTTGACCATCCATGTTGGCTAAGTTAAAAGAGTAATTTTAAGTCGATAAAACATAAAAGTTGTTGAGGAATATCATGACTACATGTTGAAGAAAAGAACTAGATTAAAGACCATCAAGATAGTTTTACGAATAGCTAAAGTAGGCCCGAGGAGGTGAAATACCGGGCAAAATAAGTGTTAATAAAATGACCAAGTACATATGGTGATTATCATAGTTAGACTCGATATAGGTTTGTGGATTAGTATCGAGGTCCTAGCATGGCATAGTGGAAATGGAATCATCAAGTGTAAGTGGAATGAGTACGGGTACACTCGATATAAGTTTAAGGATGAACATCGAACTGTTAGAGTAAGGAATTTGTAAAGTCTGAAGGTGTTAGCATTCTCGTAACTAGGTAATGAATTGGGCTACACTTATTTATAGTATAAATAGTTGTTACGATCAAGAGGGCTAATCTAGATTATTATATCTATTGATAGAACTATCTGGAACAAGTGGAACTTGGAGAACATACCTTGGACTCCAGACAACTTTTCTAGTCCTATGTTTTACTTGTAAAAATATATTTGGAGTATGTTTATGCAAAAGTTCCCGTTTCTTAAAACATAATTATAATATTTTATATCCTACCGGGTTTACTGTTTGGGACTAGGGGTGGCAATTTCGAGTAATGGGTCGGGTTCGTGTCGGGTTTGCTGTACTCGGTCCTGTTTTTGAGTCGACTCGAACCCGAAACGGGTTGAATTTTCTCAACCTGAACCCGACCTGTTAGTACCCGATCAACCCGAAAATGACCCGTTTAACCCGAAAATAATTAAAAATAATTATTTATATTTAAAAATTTTAAATTTTATTTATAAAATATTAAAATTTTATAATAAAAATTTTATTATATGATATATGAATTAAAATCATTTAAATAATATGAAGATATATCACACATGTCTATAATTATGTAATATAAATTTATATATTTTACATAATTTATTATATATATTAAATTTTCGGGTCGGGTTCGGGTATTTTGGGTCAACCCGAAACTGACCCGAATATTTCGGGTAAATTTTTACCCGACCCAAAACTCAAAATACTCAACCCAAATTCGTACTTTTCCGTGTCGGGTTTCGGGTCTTGTCAAATTTTGTCACCCCTATTTGGGACATCAAATATATACTTGTTTACCATATGTCGCGAACTCTATGCGCTAAGGTTGAATAAAGTATACTTGGTACATAAGTGATATTTTAAGTTTGACTCCGGACATCGACTCTAGAAATAGAGTGCGTCGGTCCAAAATAGATTTGACCAGGGAACGGTATATTCATTTGATGAGATATGATTATGAAAACCCAAAAGGTTCTTCAGGAAAAATTCTACGTACTTACGAATATTTAATGAAAATTAAAGGTATTCCAAAAATATTTTATCATAGATTAAATATATTATTTAAATATTTAATAAATATTTTAATTTTCCAAAAACACTTAAAATATTATTTTAAAATTATCCAAGATGCTTCGAAACTGTTACACTCTTATACCTTCTCACTCGAAATCTTTTTTTAAAAACACCCAGTTTCTAATTTCAGAATTAGACTCTGATTAGTTTAGACCCAGTTTCTTCTCTTATAAATAGTCTCATGTAATTGTAAAACACCAATACAACAGAACACAACATAATTGTGAGAGATCAATACAAAATTAGTGCGACTTGTGGAGTAGGAATTTTCGAACCACGTAATTCTTTGTCTTGTGTGATTATCGTTTATTTTCTTATTCTTATTTATTCGCTTCGGGTTTTGCTTTCGTTGTTGTATACTCAACAACTGGTATTAGAGCCTAGGTTTTCAGGCGAGTGGGAGCGATGGCAGAAGAAGGGAAAGTAAAGATCGACAAATTTGATGGCAAAGATTTTGGATATTGGAAGATGCAAATTGAAGATTATTTGTATCAGAAAAAACTACAGCAACCGCTAGAAGAGAAGAAGCCAGATTCAATGGATGAGACTGAATGGAAGCTATTGGATAGGCATGCTCTGGGTGTTGTCAGATTGACTTTGGCGAAGAACGTTGCTTATAATATCATCAAGGAAACGACAACTCATGGATTGATCAAGGCGTTAACAAATATGTATGAGAAGCCATCCGCTTCGAATAAGGTGTATTTGTGTCATTTGTTGTTTGCCGCGAGATTGAATGAAGGTGATTGTGTTGCTGATCATGTGAATGAATTTAATTCTATCCTATTAAGATTGGCATCGGTGGATATTAAATTCGATGATGAAGTACAAGCCTTGTTGTTGGTATCCTCGTTACCTGACAATTGGTCAGGATTTGTCACTGCTATTATTAATTCATTTGGGAGCGGTAAGATGACTTTTAATGAAGTTCGAGATTCGATTCTTGGAGAAGATATTTGTAGGAGAAACTCAGGAGAGTCGTTAGGTTCCTTATTGAGTACTGAGAGCAGAGGCAGAAAGTCCGAGAGGGGGCAGAATTAGGGGCGTAGCAGATCGAAGTCACAAAAAAGAGGACAATTCAAAGATCGCAAGAAGATTGTTTGTTGGAATTTTCAGAAGAAGGGTCACTTCAGAAATCAGTGTATGGCTCATGCGGCTCCTAAAGGAAAGAAGAAAGAGGATAATTCAGCTAATGTAGTTGAAGAATTGATGAGCGAAGATGCTTTGATTTGTTGTGTTGAATGTTCGGTTGTCATGGGTTATGGATTCTGTTGCATCATTCCATGCTACCCCTTTCAAGGATTTGATGTTAAATTTCAGACTTGGAAATTTTGGTAAATTCCGTCTTGTTGATGATGAGACTTTGGATATTGCGGGCATGGGAGATATTAATCTCAAGACCTCTTTGGGGACTAGCTGGACGTTGAAAGATGTAAGGTACATTCCTGAACTTAAGAAGATGTTAATATATGTGGGTCAGTTAGATAAGGAAGGGTATCGATTTTCTTTCAGAACAAAAAATGGAAGGTTATAAAGGGGAATCTAGTTGTTGCTCGTGGAGAGAAGAAGAGGACTTTGTACATAGTTGAACAATCTAGCTATGAAGTAAATGCAGTTGCTGATGAGATTGAGTCTTCAAATTTGTGGCACCAAAGACTTGGTCATATGAGTGAAAAGGGTATGAAGTTGTTAACTTCGAAGGGGAAGATTCCAGAGCTGAAGAATGTGGAAGTTGGGTTCTGTGAGCCATGTGTTCTTGGAAAGCAGAAACGAGTTACTTTCGCAAAATCAGGGAGGACCCCGTAGGCTAAGAAGTTAGAGCTAGTTCATACAGATGTATATGGTCCAACAACAGTTGCGTCGCTGGGAGGATCTCGCTACTATGTCACTTTCATTGATGATTCCACTAGAAAGGTATGGATTTATTTTTTGAAGAAAAAATCAGATGTGTTTGATATTTTCAAGAAGTGGAAGACTGAAGTTGAAAATCAGACCGGTTTGAAGGTTAAGAGTTTGATGTCAGATAATGGTGGTGAGTATAGTAGTGATGAGTTTAAAAGCTATTGCGCAGAGTACGGGATTAGAATGATTAAATCTATTCCAGAGACACCGCAGCAGAATGATGTTGCAGAGCGCATGAATAGAACCTTGAATGAGAGGACCAAGAGTATGAGGTTACATGCAGGGTTACCGAAGAATTTTTGGGCAGATGCAGTTAGCACAGCAGCGTATCTCATAAACAGAGGACCTTCAGTTCCTTTGGGGTTCAAGATTCCTGAAGAAGAGTGGAAGGAAAAAGAGGTAAATTTTTCACCCTTGTGAGTTTTTGGTTGTGTTTCTTATGTGCGTGTTAAAGATTCTGACAGAGACAAGCTTGATCCGAAAGCAAAGAAGTGTATCTTCATTGGTTATGGCTCATATGATATGGGTTATCGTTTCTGGGATGAACTGGCGAAAAAGGTCATTAGAATTAGATATGTTACTTTTAATGAAAATGCAGTGTACAAGGATAAGCTTGCAGTTGATTCTGAGTTTGCAAAGGAACAACCTGAAAAAGAGAAAGCAGTGCTTGAAGATATTACTGAAGAAGATCTTGTAGGAAATAGTGGGAGTTCGGGGAATGCTGATGAGACAGGTTCAGTTACTCCACAGGTTGAGGTAAGAAAATCTAGCAGAACTGTGAGGCCGCCACAAATATTTTCTCCTTCAGCATATTATGTTATTGACAGAAGAATGAGACTTGGTCTTTAACAGAATTACCAGCATGAAAGAAGATTTTACTGAATAAGTGGGTGTTCAGGATCAAAGAAGAACCTGATGGCAGCAAAAGGTACAAGGCAAGGTTAGTAGTCAAGAGATATCAACAGAAAAAGGGTATTGACTATACTGATATATTTTCTCTGGTTGTTAAGATGACTACTGTTAACTTGTTCTAAGCATTGTGGCTGCAGAGGAGTTACATCTAGAGCAATTAGGTGTTAAGACTGCGTTCTTACATGGTAATCTTGATGAAGACATCTACATGGTTCAGCCAGAGGGATTTCAGGTAGCTGGGAAAGAAAACTTGGTTTGCAAGCTTATAAAAAGCTTGTATGGTTTGAAGCAAGCGCCAATACAATGGTACTTGAAGTTTGACAGCTTTATGATGAAGAATGGGTACACGAGGAGTGTTATGGATCATTGTTGTTACTTTAAACAGTTTGATTCATCGTATATCATATTATTGTTGTATGTTGATGACATGTTGATAGCAAGATCAAACATGAGGGAAATCAACAGGCTAAAGAGACATATGTCTAAAGAGTTTGAGATGAAGGATATGGATGCAGCAAAATAGATACTTGGTATGAGCATCATAAGGGATAGATCTGAAGTTACTTTGAAATTATCTCAAGAGAAGTATATTGAGAAATTATTGCAGAAATTCAGTGTCCATGATGCGAAGACCAGAAGTACACCGTTGCCAACTCACTTTAATCTCAGAAAAAACAATCACCTAAAACGGATGAAGGCAAGAAAGATGTGGCTAAAGTTTCGTATGCTTCTACAGTTGGCAGTTTGATGTATGCTATGGTGTGTACAAGGCCAGACATTGCTCATGTAGTGGGAGTTGTGAGCAGGTTCATGTCTAATCCAGGAAAAGAGCATTGAGAAGCAGTCAAATGGTTGTTATGCTACTTGAAAGGCACATCCAAGTTTGCATTATGTTTCATCAAGAAAGATGTTATCTTGGAAGGGTTCTCTGATGCAGATTTGGGTGGATGTTTGGATAGAAGAAAAAGTACTACGGGATATATTTTCACTTTGGGTGGCACAATAGTTAGTTGGATGTCTCGACTTTAAAAGAGTGTTGCTCTTTCAACCACAGAAATAGAATATATGGCTATCTCTGAAGCTAGCAAGGAGATGATTTGGTTGAAGAATTTTCTTGAAGAATTGGGCAAGGCGGACAGTGCTTTTTATAGCGACAGTCAGAGTGTCATTCATCTTGCGAAGAATCTTGTGTTTCATGCTAGGACAAAGCATATTCAGCTGAGATATCACTTTACGAGGGAGTTGATTAGCAATTGTACTTTTTCCTTGAAGAAAATCATTGGTTCAAAGAATCCCGCAGATATGTTGAAGGCGCTGCACTAGTTAGAATTGATCAAAGTATTGGGTGTTACTAGATTTACAAGAGTGAAGTGAAGATGTGGTCAGACTCTAAGTGGGAGATTGTTGGGTTTGTGGAGTCTAACAGGTTTCAGAATTGGTTTCTGATTTGAGTTAGAATTTCCAGATCTGAATTCTAATTAAAGTTAGTAATTTCAGAATTTCAAAATTAGACTCTGATTAGTTTAGGTACAGTTTCTTATTTTATAAATAGTCTCATGTAATTGTAAACACCAACACAACATAACACAACATAATTGTGAAAGATCAATACAAAATTAATGCGGCTTGTGGAGTAGAAATTTCTGAACCACGTAAATCTTTATTTTGTGTAATTATCTTTTATTTTCTTGTACGTTTATTCGTTTTGGGTTTTGTTTTCGTTATTATATATTTGACACTTACTTTTTTTATATGTTGTAATACTAATTCAAAATTGTTATAATCGCCCATTTTGTTATTCCTTTTGTTTGTTTATGGTTGTAAATAAATATTAGTGGAATCAATCAATAATTTTCTTAAACAACCTAAAATATTGACCAACTCGTATAAATTGGAACATAAGAAGTATCCGGTAACATTGATCAACAGTTACCACCGTGCGCCAGAAAGCTGCTTTTGAAAAGGTTAAAATTTGTAATTTTTGCGGGAATAAACTTTAACAAGTGACAAATAGTATATCTTGTTATATAATAATATATAATATATAGAGAGAGCTAGATAATAGAGAGAAGGGAGATCACTATTTTATATCATATATTGGTGTATCTTACAAGCTCAAGTATAAGACCTATTTATAGGCTCAATTAGAAGGAAGTTACAAGTACATAAAAGGCCAAAAGCCTTATAGTTACATGCATGTAAAAGGTCAAAGGTCTTAAGAGTTAAAAGTAATTGAAAAGCCAAGAGTCTATATAGTTAAAAGTTAAAGAACATCCACTCATATGCAAGATATTCATAACAATCCCCCTTGGATGTCCGTTATTATGAAACACTATCTTGTTACGGCTTTACTCGAAAAAAACCCCGTGGGAGAAAAACCAAGTAAAGGAACATGCACATTATTTTGTAATGCGCACGTGAAGCTGCCTCGTTAAAAACCTTACCAGCAAAACCCCGTGGAAAAAAAACATGGTTAAGGTAAAAAGAGTGCAGCGCGCATATTCTCCCCCTCATGATAATATTGCATAACATCGTTGAGTTGGCGAGATCTATTATAGAAAAACTTCTCAAATGTATTTGTTTGCTACGTCTTGATCAATTAACCTTTGGTGTATTCTCCGCTCAGTTGTGTAGATATCACATTTGAAAGTCTGTAGAGCTTCATTCTTGGTGAATAAACCACATATCGGTGTGCTACTAACGATTCTCCAATATTAGCCATATACATATTTCACCATTTTCATGATTTGCCAGAGTCACAATATCCTCATAAGAAGTGCCTTCAAGATCCGCATGCTGTCAGATTGGACTTCTTTTGAGTATGCTAGTAAATATATTAATTAATTAATTCGGGACATGTATAATTAGCAATCCAAATCAATATCTTATTGCACTACGATATTTGGTACTTCAGGACCAATAATTGTTTTCTTTAGGTGTTCACAGTGGTGACTATCATCTTCCTTCAGGGAAGAAGTTGTGTTTTGGAATGTATTAGCATCTCATGCATTAATATTAAACAAAAATCATAAGAATAATCATGTATGTATAATCCTTCCTGGATCTTTATCTAATCAACTTTCAAGTCGCAATTTATAAGCATTCTCATATTTATAATTTTTTTATTTTTGGGTCTCCACTCAAAAGTAGTTTTCCCCTTCAATAATAATTTATGCATTGTTTCGGGGAATTTTTGAAGTAATAAGTAAACTTTACTGCTTACGAAACAAACTCAATAATACCAATGTATTTTGATTATAAGGTGAAACTCATTCAAATGTCAATTAGAAACACATTCTAATTTTCATCCACTCTGGCCAGAGATTTCTATGAGTCGTCACCTATAAATGATACTTTTGTGAAGTCTTGGTTGTGATATATATGATATATGATTTATAAATTTGAGATCAATTGATATTACATGATGAATTTGATCAAAACTTGAGTTTAATTCCTTTAATATCACAAAAAATAATTACTTGATATTGGTGGCAACCAGAAGTTGCGCAAATTACAACCAGAAGTTGCGTGAAAATTAATAATCATTTTTTTTTTGTGAACATGAACGTTAATTTTCTGTGTGACACGTTTTGATGTGTTTGGTCCTATAGAATCTCGGAAGAAAATTCTTTAGATAATTGTTCTTAAATATGACATTAAGAAAATATTTTATAAGGATGATTAAATATCCTCTAATGATGTTTCTATATAAATGATTGTAAAAAATTTAATCGTTGGATACTATTAAAATTTAAATCTTATGACAATGAAATGTGTCCTAGAAATACAATAACTTGAAAAGGGCTATAAATCAATAAAATTATGAATTATATTTGATCATTGTGGTTGATTATTGATTTTTAATCAAAATTTATGAACTTCCCCAAGTGGTATCCACTCCATTCTCAAAAGTGAATGTGACAATATTAGAAAATTAAATGTTATAAACCTTGCCTATAGTAGTGGTTATGATCTCCCTTCTCTCTATTATCTATCTCTCTCTATATCTATCTATATAATAGTATCTATTGCCTCTTTTGTACAGTAATATTCAAAAATAAAGTCTTCACCCCTACTGTTCAGTTTATTTTCAAAAATGCCATCGCTTACACATCGGTCTGAAAGAGTAAAGGATATCATCGAAATTGAAAGTTAAGACTTATTACTGACCAGAGAAAGCTTGATTTTGAAATGCCGAGTTCCAAGAATTCAAATTTCAAATTAAAGTGAGTGTATATGGGTATCATAGTTGAATGACTACTACTACTGCTCTCAAAATCTCTCCTCTCCTCTCTCTCTCTCTCTCTCTCATTTTACTTCTTTTATTTGAATTGTATCTCATTAATTTTAAGCTTGATTTTTGTTATTATTGCAGAATGAATTGTAATACAAGCTGCATAATTCTATGTCGGAATGAATTTGTAAATAAAAGTTGTTTGATGTTTTGAAACACACACTCTCTCTTTCTCTGTGTATATCATCCATCTTACTTGAAATGCTTCTTTTCTAATTTATTTTCTTATTTTGATTGCAGTTTAAACTTTGTTGAGGATGTGTTTGATAGTTTGTTTGAGAGAAAAAGTTCATAATTTTTCCAAGAGAAATGTTCATAATTCTTGGTGGTGTGTACAAGTGATACTGAAATTATTACAGGTTTCTTTTTTACTCGACATGTTCGGTGGTGTTTGATGATTTGTCTAGGAGAAAAAGATTGATGGATACCAAACATTTAATGAAGGTTAGATTTGCTAAACCTTGATTTGGACTTGGTGATCAACATTATATGATTTTGTCAAGAATTAAGAAAGTTTTTATTGTTTGTTTGGATTACAAAGAAGGTGTTTGATTTACATTTAGGTGTGAAAGTGTGCAAGGACTTAAGTATACAGCTATTTACAAATGTATGATGATTCTCATTAAAATTTAAAATTATGTATTTGACTTATCTTTTTGTTCGTCTTTGTTGCAGATTGAACTCTCTATTTGTACACAAATTGTTCAGTGCGTTGAGTGTTAGAAGAAGATTGATAAATTCATCAAATCAATTTACTGGCCTACATTTATAAGGTTCAAAATTTATGATTATTTATTTCATATTCTGTTTGTTATATTAGACTCACTATATTAGGACATATCTATAATTGTAATCTATTTGATTCAGTCTACGTATGCCTACATCTATGGTTATTGAATAGACAGTAATATTATCAGAAGATAATAACCACAAAAAAGGAGCTGGAGACTGTCATCAGCTAAATAGACAGCTAATATATACTATATGGGCTCCATAAGAAATCAGTGATAGACTACATGAGGTGTACCATCTTATGCTTTATGATAATTTACCCAGATTCTAACTTTGATAAAAGAATGTTAGTGCCCTAAACATGTTAAGCTCTTTATATTTATAAACATTACATTTGTACGTCATTGAAAACCTGATCATCTAATGTTTATATATTTGTTTAATCAGGTTTGTCATGTTACCTGAAAATGATTTGCAAATTCTTGGCACATGTTTGGCGAGTTAAATATAAGTGTGAAGATTTTAGTACTTTTTAAATACAATACGATGCACCTGAACCATATAAGTTTTACATTTTGATCATGTAGAACCTGAACCAATAATCAGGGTCATGGATGTCGACATTGCATGGTGAGTTTTGCTACCATGATTTATTTTCCCTCACATTGCAATTTGACTACTTCTATTGATATGTACACTGGTGATGAGATCTGTTGAAGTTTGTGGAGGGTAGTGATTAGTTATTGCAGGAGTATTAGAGTAGTCATGGGTTCTTGCAAGAGTATTATAGTAGTTATGGGTTAGTGTTTACTGTTTAGTGATCTGTTGAATCACCGGTGTGTTGCACTATAAGTTATGTATGTATAAAGATTGAAAGCTTAAGATTTTTTTTAAATAATTAAAATTGTAATTATATGTGTTATTAGAGATACAAGTTTGTGCATATGCTGCATCCAGCGGTCTTTTTCATATTATTTTGCATTGACTAAATACTCTGCTATGTTCTATACTTCAATTAATACTTCATTTTCAACTTTAATACTTCATTTTCAACTTTAACAATTCAGAGGAAAATTAAGTTCATTACAAATTCATAAACTAAACTTTACGTAATAGTAATAAGATGGAGTCTGAGAATCTAAACAGGTAAGTGTTTAGTCAAATGGTTAATAGCAGGTGGTGTTTGTCCATTATGCAGTTTTGTGAGTATTTTCAACAAAACTGCTGTTTTAAAATGGCCCACGGTGTTCCAATTTGCAAGCAAGGTATTAAG
The DNA here is from genome assembly GCA_030848705.1 of Heracleum sosnowskyi. Lineage (NCBI taxonomy): Eukaryota > Viridiplantae > Streptophyta > Magnoliopsida > Apiales > Apiaceae > Heracleum > Heracleum sosnowskyi. The sequence goes on from CM061241.1 coordinate 95,791,780, forward strand.
CATCTTTGTATTATGCCACTTTGTTTGAAGTTGTAATTATCTTTGTTATGTTTCCTCCTCTCTCTTTCATTTCCCAGGCTGTATAGTGACCTAACTTCCAACACATTCTTGGATGCATTAGACCACTGTCTTTTGATGATTCTGAGATACCCAATGGGGGAAGCTCTATGATTTTATAGTACAAAAGTTTGGGGGCAAAGATAGTCTGTGATTTTATAGTACAAAAGTTTGGTTTGGCATTATGTTATATTACTTAATTGTAGTTGAGAATTTAAAGGTAGAATCTTTAACAATGATCTTCTAATATATATTTGATCATGGGTGCAGTAAGAAGGTAACAAATACGACAACTACAGTGGTGAATGCAACACAAGCCAGTGGAGCAGACCAAATAAGATTTATCAGTCTTTTCCACACAAGAACAAGTGCAGTTAATGGAGGTTTGTGGGTTCTTTTTGCTCTGTTGCACCCTGATATACAATGCATTCTTTTTATGACCAAAACTTGAGGTAAAGAAAAGTAAGATTCTTATTTGTAAACAGAAGTTATGATTGATTAACATTAGTGAATCTATTGTAGTCTGATATTAATGCAGGAAACTGGCTGTCGTCTGTATGATACAGGGACTTTGCGCAATTTCATTGATATGTTTATAAAATTGATGTAACTACATTATGAATATCGGAAGGGGATACCAGATCTAATGTGGAACTAGCACACCAGGCATCAAAGAAGTAATGAAGAAGGGAAAATTTTGAGCCAGAATAATGAAATAGATTAGCTTGCAGTGTTAAGAAAAGTTAGTTCTATATTTTTTTTTATTTTGGTTGGCCAAGGGCCCATATCTACCAAGTTCACTAAATGTGCAGTATTCATTCTACCTATTTGGAATTAAATGTTGCATTTATAGTTGAAATGACCTTTTATGTTATTTCTTATACCACCTCAATTGGAGATTGGATGGGTCATTTATATAATAATCTATTAATCTGAGGGAATAGGGTGGTTTCTGAAAAATAATTATCAAATTGGATGGATCAGGAAAAAAGAAACAAATTTTTACAAGGAAATTATAAATATAAAATTTTCTTATGTAGACAAGCCCAGCGGAGCGGGCAAAACTTCTAGTATTATATATTACTAGCTTATAACCCGTGCGATGCACGGTTACTTAAATTCTGTTTATAATTATATTTTTATTACGATGCAACACGATTGTTTTTTTTTAATATTTATAATTATATTTATTTATGAATATTTTAATATTTAAAAGTTATTAGTTTACATGATTAAATTATTGTTAAAAAAGATTTAGCCAAAAAAAATTATAGTTAAAATTTTGATATTTTTTACATTTTACACGCTCAATTTAATATTTGTTTATATTGAGTTATAAAAGTTAGATTTGGCCAATTTTACGGTTCACGTGAAATTCACAAAATAATCTTTAATTTAGTTGTGGTTTAATAATTTTTTTTTCAATTAAAAACTATTATAAAACTAAAAAGAGAATAAATTACTTAACTTATATGTAGTTTAGATTATTAGAATAATCTTTATTAACCAAATATATGTTTTAATGTTAAATCTAACGGTTTTCACCTATCTATTTAAGATTAAACGATTTTTATTATTTTGGTTATAAATGGGGTTCCTTATTTAATTACAACTATTTTTATGTTTTAACTTTTTAGAAAATCCAATCATAATATAATATCTTTTAACTTATATCATTTTTAGATAATAATTTCTTTTTATATGATATAATCTTGATCATCTATTTTTAAAAGTATTGGATCTAACGGTTGAGAATGTTTTTGCGGTATTTAGGACCAAACTACCAGGATAACATCATTAATTTTTCTTAATATTTATAATTTTTTTAATTTATAATTTTTTTAATTTATAATTTTTTTAAATATTTATTCCTAAAATATAATATGCTCTTTTTTGTAATATGTTAATGATGCGGGAACTTTGAACTTTGGAGAAAATAAATTATCAATTAAAATATATATTGTTTTGTAATAGTTCTTCTTTTAAAGTAGTACACCCCGACGATCAAAATTCTGTATAAAATTCATTTTTTTATAGTATATCCCGTAAATATCTATGTTATTATATTAAAGACTAGATAATGAAAGCTTTCTTATAAGTGTGGTCGCTTTGTTTGATCACTCAATCCATAATCGTTGGATCTTTTAAATTAAATTGTTGAGAAATATTACATATAACAGTAAAATTATCATGTAGAATGATCTAATATTTGAATCTACCAACAACATATTAAAATTTACAGGGTTTTTTTTTGAAAAAAAAGAATTTTTTTCATTTTTTTTCTTTCAAACATAGGTTATTTGATAATATATTTTTTGTAAAGTACGATTTTTCAGAAAAGTACTATACTAATTGATTAACAAACTTTTAAAGTTTCGAATTTAATAATTTACAATGTATATAGGTTAAAAAAGTTAGGTCTGTTCTGTAGCCGAGTCTACAATTTCAAAATACAGTTTTTTTTAATATGAATATAATCCTGCTAACAATGAAATTAGGTCTATATGAGTGCTTATAAAACAAAATCACCATTTACGTATAATTTATTATTTAATAATAAATTATATTTGATTAGTTATGATCTATAAATTAATAAAATATGATAAAAAATATGCACAATTTTATAAAATTTTATCCTCGTATTATTATATTCTTTGTTGATTTGAATTTTTCTTAGAATGATTTTAATTTTTGAACATAGATTTCTAAATTTAAAATAGTTAGAAAAAAGTAATTAAATTGGCGTTAAAATAATGATGACATATTAATCATTATTAGAATTTAAATACTCACTTTACTGGCTTTATCTTGTGTTTTAAAAATTAGATTTTGATGATTTTACACCCCACGTGAAGATAATTAAATTATTTTTAATTAAAAGATGGTTTAACAATTTTTATCTAACTGGAATTGTCCATGGAAGAAAGTCACGAATTTTTTACATTGAGAATTCTATTCAATATAGAAAACTTATTTATATTTGGTAAATTTGGTTTAAATTATCAAAATACACTTTTTAGAATTTAAATGTAATCCTATTATAAATAAAATACACGTTTTTAATATTTGATCAAACGATTTTCATTTATCTTGTTAAGATCTAATAGTCCTTATTAATTTGGTTGTCACGATCAAAATTTTGGATAAATCGCTATAATGTTATTATATAAAAGAGTTTAATATAATAAGGATATCAAGTACATACTGATATAAGTATCTTACTAAGTGCTTTTAATTTTAATGTTTCGGTTTTATTTATAGTGTATATAAAATTTTAAAATACATTATTATTTTAAAATTATTAAACAGAATAAAAATTATGTTATGATTATATAAAATTTTATTCTCATATTATTATAGTCTTTATCGATTTGAATTTGTTTTTAATTTATTTTAATACTTTATTGAAAGAAATATAAAATTTCTATATTTAAAAGAATTAGTGGAAAAATAAATAAATTGGTGCTACAATTATAAAAAAAATATTTATTAAAATTTAGATACTCACTTTACTATTTGGGTTCTATCCTGAGTTTTAGAAATTGAATTTTGACGATTTTACAACCCATGTGAAACTAACGAAATTATCTTTAATTTAATGATGATTTAATAATTATTATCTAACTTGACCAGTTGATCTACCAAAAAACCGAAAAGAAAAGATGGTTAAGTATTATATTCAAAATTATTGTTTATGAATATGAAACCCTCAATATTTTAATAATATTTTGATATTATCCTTTTATGTTTGTTATATGTAAAATAATATAATTATAATTTGGATTAATCAAATTGTTATGTTCCTTCAAAAAAAAATGTTTAAATTTATTCATGTACATGAGTTCTCCTAAGTCTCTTATAACGCAGAGTCCACATATATCATTGTTATATGATATACATGAGCATTATATTGATAATTTTTAATATTGTAATCGATATGAATTGTTATCTAATATTTGGTTTAACAATTATTATCTAACTCGAACTATACATAAATTAAAGAGAAAATATATTTAAGAATTTTTACATAGAAAAATTTTAAATTATCAAAATACACTTTTTAGTATTTAAATATAATTCTATTATTAATCAGATAAACTTTTTAATATTAGATATAACAATTCTCATCGATCTATTTAAGATCTAACTCTAATAATTAATTTGTTCGTATAGTGGTCGTACACGAACCAGATCGATTTTAATTTTTTCTTAAATTGATTTTAATATTTTATTGAAATAAACATAGAATTTATAAATTTAAAAGAATTAGGAAAAAAATTAAATTGATGCTACAATAATAAAAACAATTATTAAAATTTAGATAATCACTTTACTGTTTGGGCTCTATCTTGAGTTTTAGACAACAGATTTTAACAATTTTACAGCCCATGCGAAGCTAACAAAATTATCTTTAATTTAATGATGGTTTAATAATTATTATCTAACCGGAACTATCCATAAACTAAAGAGAAAAGATAATTACGATTTTTTACATAAAGATTTCTATTAAATATAGAAAACTTATTTATAATTGGTTTAAATTTAAAAAAAAATTATTAAAATTTAGATAATCACTTTACTGTCTGGGCTCTATCTTGAGTTTTAGACGACAGATTTTAACAATTTTACAGCCCACGCGAAGCTAACAAAATTATCTTTAATTTAATGATGGTTTAATAATTATTATCTAACTGGAACTATCCATAAACTAAATAAAAAATATAATTACGATTTTTTACGATTTTTTACATAAAGATTTCTATTCAATATAGAAAACCTATTTATAATTGGTTTAAATTATCAAAATACGCCTTTTAGTATTTAAATAATATCCTATTATAAATCAAATACAATTTTTAATATTATATCTAACGGTCCTCATCTATTTGAATATTTATAGTTTTATAATCCAACGGATCATATACTTTTGGTAGTACAGTGACCGACCAAAGTTTTGGATAAGATCTCTCTTACGCTTATTATATATAAGGAGTTAATTATATAACATATCTTACATTTTTACTGTAATTTTGAATATGTTCTGCTACAAAAATCATGTGCGTTTACTGAAGCTTTTTTAATAACTAATCCGATCAACTAGCAGCTCTAACAATCAACTATCTTTGATTGGAGCTTGATTTGATAGTTTTTGGTCCCCTTGCCTTCGCCTTCGCCACAGTCGTTTGTCAACTAAACGGTTTGGACTATAGTCTTTGGCTTCTCCGTTGTTTTCACGCTATATCTTTATAATATAATATCATTATTGCATCAAATCTATACTATATTATTAAAGTCGAAATATTAAAAGTTTTGGTTTTCGGTTTTCAGTCGGTTTTCGGTTCTTTATTCTATTTAATAAATAATATAAAAATATAAAAATAGTAACTATATGATTGCCTTTTATAATAAAAATATTTTTTTCTAACAAAATCTACTTATTTTCCAAAAATATCACGGTAATTATCTTTAAATTAAAACATATTATCTTTTTTTGTTTGCTTGACTATTTAATTGTATAAGAATGTGTCAACATGAAATGAATTTCAAATATTTCATGAGTTGTCATTTTAAATTATTAAATTTATACTTATTTTTCAAATTTTCAAATTTATTCAAATGTAAGTCTAACATTTAATCAATATACTTATATAAAGTAGAAGACGGGGCGGTGAGGTGGCGCCTCTAGAATCGAATTTTTCACAATTTTTAATTTTAATAATTACAATTTCCTTTATTACAACTTCCTTTATTATTTTTGATTTTGTAGGAAGAAAATTGAAAATTACACTTTTATTATTTTCAAACTTGATAGAACTTTCTTTTATTATTTTCAAATTTGATACAACTTTCTTTGATTTAGAAAATTACAACTTCCTTATTATTTTCGAATTTGTAGGACTTGATAGAACTTTCTTTGACTTAGAAAATTACAACTTCCTTATTATTTTCGAATTTGTAGGCTTGATAGAACTTTCTTTATTATTTTCAAACTTGATAGAACTCTCTTTGATTTAGAAAATTACAACTTCTTTATTATTTTCGAATTTGTAGGACTTGACAAAACTTTCTTTGATTTAGAAATTTATTTGATTTAAAAAATTACAACTTCCTTATTATTTGATTTAGAAAATTACAACTTGCTTATTATTTTCGAATTTGTAGGCTTGATAGAACTTTCTTTTATTATTTTCAAACTTGATAGAACTTTCTTTGATTTAGAAAATTACAACTTCTTTATTATTTTCGAATTTGTAGGACTTGATAGAACTTTCTTTGATTTATAAAATTACAACTTTCTTATTATTTTCTAATTTGTAGGACTTGATAGAACTTTCTTTGATTTAGAAAATTACAACAACTTCCTTATTATTTTCGAATTTGTAGGCTTGATAGAACTTTCTTTTATTATTTTCAAACTTGATAGAACTTTCTTTGATTTAGCAAATTACAACTTCCGAATTTTTAGGATCTTATGTTAATAATTGCAATTTTCTCTTTTATTATTTTCAATCATGATAGAACTTTGTTTTATTATTTGCAAACTTGATAAAACTTTCTTTTATTATTTTCAAACTTGATAGAACTTTCTTTTATTATTTTCAAACTTTATATAACTTTTCTTTTATAATACTTCTTGACTTTTAAACATAATGGATTTCCATGTTATTCACCTTACAAACACCTATAATTAAATTAAAGGTCATTCATTACAAAAAATCTACACTGAAACTTTTTTACATAGCTTCAAAATTTTACAACCATATTTACAATCAATACAACTATGGCCTACACCACGTTGGATGCTTTGAACGACATCAACTATACCTGGATGATAAGAGTACGAGTGTGTAGAATGTGGGATTTGTCAATCCAAATAGTGAATAACTGATCAGTCTTGACATGATTTTGATAAATGAAAAGGTTAATAAATCAATATACTTATAACTTATTAGTTTGTCAAATTGTATGATGTTATTAACTTTTCTAAGATATGTTGTATGACAGGAAAATTTGATCCATGCTACGATCCCGAAGATTCTGGTCTCTCGGTTCAAAGATCTTTTAGAGGAAGGCTCTGTGTACAGCATCAAAAATCTGAAAGTTGTTTCAAGTACAGGAAAATATAGACCACTATCACATGGGTCTAAATTGCTCTTCATACGCATAACGTTGCCTAAGAGATTGGAAGAAGGCATCGTCAACATATCACTGCATGGATTTCAGTTCATATGTCCGGATATGATTGATGCACGTATTAATGACCCCAACATACTCTCAGGTTTTTGATGCAGTAATATATTAGAGTAATATATAAGTAATACTATTATATAAGTTATAATTCAAACTATCATGTTCTAATATTATTTTTTCTATGTTGATTTAGATGTTGTGGGCTGCTTAACCTACTTGGGTGGCATTGAAGTTGTTAAAGGCGGTTGGAAAAAAAATAATCTCAAAATTGTCACAAATCAGTAAGTTATGCATTATATTAATTTTAATATAACTGTTAATTGTTTTTTATTGTTTTTCCAGTTCATATGTCCGGATATGATTGATGCACGTATTAATGACACTAACATACTCTCAGGTATTTTCATGCAGTAATATATTAGAGTAATATATAAGTAATAATATTATATAAGTTAAAATTCAAACTATAATGTTCTAATATTATCTTTTCTAATAATACTATAAATATAAGTAATATTATATGTTTATATTGATTTTATCAATAAAAAATTTTAAATATATATCTAGCAATGGTATCGGTCCAAAAAAATAAAAAATCAAACTCTATAAACAAAAGGAATATGTAAATAATTTATAATATTACTTACCCAAATGCAAATTTTATAGAATATATTTTATTTGATAATTTAAATAATTTTGTAGATATTTATTTCACAATTTTTATTCTAATATTCTTTTTCTTAACAAATATATTCTACTGCCGCTGCGAAGCGCGGCTCAATAACCTAGTTATACCTAATGCAAAATTTTAAATAAATTTCAAATTTCTAGACAAAACAAAATGTACTTATCGTACAAATATATTTTATGTCAATAATATGAAATTAAAAAATCTTAGAGAGTGCTAGATGTAAAATGAATATAGCGTGTTAAAATAAAGCTTCAATTCTTGCATTTTGTATTTAAATAATTACAAATTTAGCTAATTTTTTGTCTATCTTTCCTAATTTTCATGTAAAGCACCAATATGCAAGTCTGGTGCAATTCATATATGATTAATAATGATGTGGCATGATGCATAAATGCGTGTCAAATTTAAAACTAATACATTTATGCACATTTGCATTCAAATATAAATTTTAGAGTAAAGTGTACTTTGTGTACTCGTACTTTAGTCATGACACCACTTGCAATACTATAGTTTAAAATCGAGCAGTTGTAATATCAATGTTTGTATTTCACTGCACTTTGTTGCATACCGTTAATCGAGGTTAACTCCGTTATTAATTTAGGGAGTAAAGTGCACTTTGTGTACTCGCACTTTACTCTAAAATGCATTTTGTGTACTCGCACTTTACTCTAAATTTTGAACTAAACTATTGCAAGTGATGTATTGAGCAAAATGCGGGTCCACAAAATGCACTTTAGAGTAAAGTGCGAGTACACAAAGTGCACTTTACTCCCTGAATTAATAACGGAGTTAATCTCAGTTAACGGAATGCAACAAAGTGCATTAAAATACAAACATTGATATTGCAACTGCTCGATTTTGAACTATAGTATTACAAGTGGTGTCTTGACTAAAGTGCGAGTACACAAAATGCACTTTACTCTAAATTTTATTTAGAGTAGAATTTTTTGATATTTAATTTCTATAGGGATGAAACCAATTTTAAGTACTTGCTCTTATAAATCCATCTGGACTCGATCTTTAAGGTTTAATTAAAAAGTAATTAATAATTTATCATTGTTTTATATGATGTTTACATTAAAAAATTGAAAGATTGAAAAATGAATAGGCTTAAGCAACTAAATAATAAATATATTATTTTAATTGATTTTAGACATGCAATTCAGGATCCATCTCATTTTGAGTTGATAGTATTAGCACTATGGAGTTGGATAACTCTTATATCACAAATTTAGAGAAATATTATTTTCAGAGATTTTTTTTTCTTTTTCAGAATTACGTACATTTGTAACATATTCTCAATTATAATATTTTTGTCTTCAAGATCTTTATTAATGAAGAAAACTAAATATACAATTCTAATATTCTTGCCTTTAAAATCTTTACTAATGGATGAAACTAAATTTACAATTTTAATAGTCTCATAAATTATTTTATTAGAAAATATCTTAATTACCTTTTAAATTTTTACCAATGCAGGAAAGTAAATATACAATTTTAATATTCTTACCTTTATAATATTAGATAAATTCTCAATTTCTTTTTTACTATTTTCTAACGGAGGAAACTAAATATTTTAAAGGCAAGAATATTAAAAATGTATATTTAGTTTTCTACATTAGTAAAGATTTTAAAGACAATTGAGATATTTTCTAATAAAAAATTTAGGAGAATATTAAAATTTTAGATTTAGTTTCCTACGTTAGTAAAGATTTTAAAGGCAAGAATACTAAAATTATATATTACGTTTCCTCCATTAGTAAAAATTTTAAAGGCAAATGAGATATTTTTGAATTTTTAATATTAATAATTCAAGCATTCGAGAAAATTAGAAAAATAAAACGAAGCGATTTGAGAGGCGCCACCTCGCCGCCCCCGTCTTCTCCTTTATATAAGTACTAGTCGACTAAGCCGCGCTTTGCAGCCCTATAATATTTTTGTAAAATTTTAAATATTAACTATTTGAGAAAAAAATATATAATCAATCAATCTATACTATATATACTATCTTAGAATAGATGAAACATTAAAAGTTTTTGTACCCGTTTTTTGGTACGGTACTTACTTTTTGGTACCTATTTTTTAGTACGGTACTTGCCTTATTTAATTATTTTTAACAAAATATTTTTATTATTATCTTATAATAGCCGAAACATTAAATGTTTTGGTTTTCGGTCACTATTTTTTTAATTACAAAATCCACTCCTTTTCAAAAAATATCACGGACAATTACCTTTTTCAATTAAAATATTTTACCTTTTCTATTTGTCCTTAATAAAATCTCTCCTTTTCGAACAAAATTATATTATCAAAGAAATATATATATATTATATTATATTTTTACTTTAAAAGAAATATTATAGTAGAATCCACTTATTTTCCAAAAATATCACGGGCAATTACAATTTTCAATTAAACTATCTTACCTATTTTCTTTGTCCTTACTAAAATCTCTCCTTTTTCAAAATATTATATTATTAAAAAAATATTATATTACACTTTTACTATAAAAAAATATTATAATATATTAAAAGAATCTTGTGCTTCGCACGGGTTATAAGCTAATATTATTAAAGGTGAAACATTAAAAGTTTTGGTACCTGTTTTTTGGTACGACACTTGCCTTATTTAACTGTATGTATTTAATTATTTTTACTTAATTACTCTTACGAAATTATTAACAAACACTTTAATATTAATTTTTGATACAATATTATTTTACTTAGTTACTCATAATATTTAAACTTATTTATTATACATATCTATATTTATACACATATGGACATATATACAAAATTTTTAAATGAACTTATTTTTTCTTAACAAAATCCAGTTAATACCATGTACTTGTTTCGAGTAACAGCTCTATTTATTTTTTAAACCTACTTTAATGATCTAATTATTTAAAAAAGTTATAATAATTAAAATAAATTTAACTATTCTGATTAAAAGGCATTTCCAAAACCTATTTATCAGGACCGGTTTAGGGCTTATTTATTTTAAAACTAATTTTAATGTTTTTAATTATTTAAAAAAGTTTACCTATTTTAACATGTCAACTTATCTTTATCAAATACAATTAATAAAATTTAAGTATTAACCATCGCTTCAAACTTCAACTATTCGTATTATCACAAAAAATACAAATTTCTTAAATATCTCTAGACTTTATATGTCGATTTTGTGTCACGTTTTATGAGTCAACGCCCGTTGCATAAGTACATACAAATATAAAATACTAAAAGTATGCAACTATAAAATTTAAGTATTAACAACCGCTTCAAACTTCAACTATTAGTATCATAAAAAAAATTACAAATTTCTTAAATATCCCCAGACTTTACATGCTGATTTTGTGTCATACTTTATTCGGCCGACGCCCATTGCACTAAATACATATAAATAAAAATTAAAAAAAAATTAAGCAATAATAAAAATTTAATTATTAACCACCGCTTCAAACTTCAATTATTTGTATTATCACAAAAATTATAAATTTCTTAAATATTCTTAGACGTTCTAATAAAACTTTTTTAGTGGGTATATGTGCATCATTACAATATAAAAGGTTAATCATGGAAAATAATCGATTTTTATATAATCATTGTATTTCCTGTAAATTTGAATGTAAGTTAAGGATTTCAATGTTAGTTTAGTTAAGAAAAAAACTAAACATTTGTTTAATTAAATCCTGAACATGATTGATTTTTATATATTTATTGTTTTTTATTATGAATTTGAATGTAAATATAAAAATTCAATTCTCTAAATATGATTAATTAAAAAAATTATGAGATAATGATATTGAATAACTCTAATTAATTCCCAAAATCACAAAAAGAATATATAAAAAACTATATAAAAAGATAACATTCAATATATTTATTATTAAATATAGAAATCAACTAAAACAAATTAGAAAATATTGTATCCACACACTCTGTGCAGCCTATTACAATATACAATAGGTCTCTATTTTTGTTCCAACGTGTGTTAAACCCTGTCAAATCATATATACATAACATATCTAATGGTAAAAAAATTCTCTATCTAAACGTTTTCAAATTCATATTTTCAATAGTTTTTTTTCGAAAATTCAACTGTACAGAGTAAAAGATTACGCAAAAATTAGTTGGTACACAAAATTACATAAAATTGATTTTGTATATGCTGTAATTTTAAATCAAAAAATTATACAAAATTTGAGCCGTAACATTCATATTTTAAACTTAAATATATTAAACTTAAATAGGATTTAATTTAGTTTAAAAAAAGTTAATTTTGTTTAATTAAATTTTAAATATGATTGACTTTTATATATTTATTTTCTTCCCTAAAAATTCGAATTGAATTAAAATAATGAAACTCAAGAAAAATAGATTAAAACTTAAATAGGATTTAAGTTAGTTTAGAAAAAAAGGTAATATTTGTTTAATCAAATTTTAAATAGGATTGACTTTTATATATTTATGGTCTTTCCTGAAAATTCTAGTGTAAATAAGGAATGTTTTCCCTTCAAATTCGAATGTAAATAAAGAAATTTAATTTTATTGAATTAAAATTGAGGAGCTCTAGAAAATTAGATAAATATGAATCGAGCGATTCTAGAGCTCTCAGGGATTTTCCTTTATATATATAAAGATATTGATGATTTATAGTATATGGAAAGTTGAAAATTGGAAATAACATTTCCTAAATTTTTGAAAATTTATAAAAAGCATTCTCAATTATCAACTCAAATTATAAATTATGTTATATGATAATCAGTAAAAAATTAGTAATTAACAATTTTTTCTGAACTTATTGAGTGCTTGTATTTATTTTATTTTTAATAATTTATATTTCAATATTTAAATGTTATATATTTTCTTAATTTAAATATATGTATTAAGATAGTTTTATTACATAATTATTTTTTAATGAAATTCAATAACTAATTTACAAACTTATAAGTAAATTTATCTAAAATTATATAACTTAATAAGTATTCGTTTAATGCCAAATATTTGAAAATTTATGATTTTGGAGTTCTACTTCGGGACTACAGTAGAACCTCGATAAATGAATACACTTGGGAACAAAAAAATTTATTCGTTTAACGCGATTATTTATTTATCGATTAATGAATATTTTATTCAATTATCGATAAATGAATATTTATTCATTTAGATAATAATTTTACTTTTTTTATTATGATAATGATGTTTTAAAATTTAATATTTGAATATATCTTGAAGATAAAAGTTAAAAATTTAAAATTCTTACCATATATTTTGTTCACTCTCAATAATATGCATACATTAATTATACGTATAAATTAAGTATAGTGTGTTTTTATTGTTTTAAGATACTTGAGAGTGTTCATAAGATTGTATTAGTAATATACTTAGAGTCTATTAAATTATATATAAATTTATAAAAAAAATATTACTAGATGACATATATCATAAAAATATATATTGTTTTAATTTTAGTGAATATTCATTTATGTTTACATAAGGCCTTTAAAGAATTCAATAAAATTTATTCATTAATGCATTTAGCGAGATTATTCATTTACTCCGTTATTCCAAATTGGGACCAGAAAAAATATTCATTTGACGAAGTTATTCACTTACGAACATTCATTTATCGAGGTTGTACTGTACATTAAGCGTGCAACACTAACAACTTTACATCCTTATTTTAAAAAGCATGTGATTATTATTTTTCTGCCAAATATATAATCCTGCAATTTTGAAAAGTATAAAAGGAACGATTATGAGTGTGTAAAACTGTAAATATATATTGAACATCGTATTAATAGCATATATATCAATGAGAAAAAATAATTAATTCGTTAGACATACTGTTAATTTGATTGAAAGATCAAAAAATACATGTTGCATTGATAAAAAAAAGTCTATCAATTCATTGATTCGTCGAATGAGTTAACTATTTTAATTTGGATTGTTACATCAAAAATAACAAATTAGTTAACTTTTTTGCATAATACTAATGAACCTCATCAAATAAATTAATGAATTAACGATTGAAGGACTTTTATTATTGTTGAAGGAATTTCGTAACAACACCAATCGGAGGTGTCAGGAATAATAAAGAGATTTTGTATGTATGTGGCTGTTTTTAGGGGTTTAGAGTTTATGAAAAATAGTGGGGCTGGACTTGGGAGGTGTCTCGATTTGTCTCGTATATCAGATCCCTTTTGTCAAGATGCATGCGTACCAATTTCTATGCAATTGTGTTTATCCCTGAGAGACTTTAGGGATAAACTTTGTTAATGTGGACAATTACCGATTTTATCTTGTATTATCTTGGCGTTGTGATATTCTTGATTTGAAGAATATCGTTTGGAGATATTTTTCCGTAATTTGTTGATTGAGATTGATTTTTACTCGTTTCAAGGAGAGGATATTACTTAGTGGTTAAACAATAATTATTAATCTGAATTAATAATTATTAAACGGAGAAATTTGGACTATTCCAAAATGTGGCATAACAATAAGCCCCCAGTTCTTCAGTATAGCTTGCTGCAGTGGAGAACTAAAAATTCTTCAAGCTTCCAAATTTCTTGAGTCGTTGAAAAAGCTGAAAGTAATAGGTTAATAAACAATACAGAGCACTAGGTGCCTATAATCTGTACGATGATACAAGTAGTAGACCATGCGATGACCAAAATAGGATATATATATCTTTGCCAAGGTTTCAAAAGTGCGAGTATATATAATATAATTTTGAAATACGTTGCGGTCTCATTGTCAAGTTAGGACCTTGGCGTTTTGTATATAACCCGAATTGTCGTACACGCTTTTCAAAAGTCATTGTCCACGTAAGAATGTGTATTCGTTCATCCGCGAGCCCCCGCTCCCCGAGCCGAGACTTTAATAAGTTACTCAATTTCAAATGTCAGGCTTTCAGCCCATATCACGTCTGGTCCCACACATTTTCCTACAATCTCGCGACATCTCCGCATTTCTTCCCGTGATTGTAAGAATGTCCCGTGCCAACCAAGAAATGTCCATTTAATGAATATAAGTTTGTCCCTAGACTCTCCTGAGAGAGCAAGGTCGCTCACTCCTTCCTACAAGGGTGTAGCAGTGCAGGTCTTATAGCTTGTCCAGGCTACCCTACTTGACAATTTAAGTGCGCAAGTTTAAAATATTTTTGACATTTATGTATTATCGTGACGATATATAAAAACTATTTTACGCAGTCAAAAAGTAAAACAAATATGTCATTTGAGAATGTCGCAATATTTATTTTCTGTAAAAATAATGTCTTTGGTAAGAATTTTCTTCAAAAATTATGTGTCTCGCATAAATATTTTTTTTATTTGACATATGCAGCTCGTACGATCTTGTAAATATTCACAATTCTCAAAAATAAATATCTCGTACGATATTTTTCTGAAATATTTGCGTTAGTCCCGCAATTATTTTAAAAGCACAATAAAAATATTACTCGCACGAATTTTTGAGTAATAAATATTTTTTTGAAAAAAATACTTAAAAATATTGCATGTGTGCGTGACAGGATAATTTATAGAAAATTAAAGATAGAAAATATAAAACTTATCTTTATTTTCGATTTTCTGTTGGGTTGAAATTTTCAGGCGAACACAGTTCTTTTATGTTGTTATGCTACGCTCCTGTGTGTTGCTTGCTTTATTTGCTTGTCCTTTTAAGATTGCTACCACTGTTAGGCTCAAGACATGTCTGAATACCACTATTAACAAGCCTACACTATGTGACTATGTCACACTACATGACCTAGTGATTTCTATCACTGGGATAGAGTATAGGTCTCTAAATGTACTTGTCTTGTTCTCATGAACAATAGCTTTATCATGTATGCTCAGATTTATAATGAGCTTAGTAAAGTTTCTTGCATCTAGATTGTATATAGGCCATTGAATAATTATCCTGGTAGAAGTTCAGAAGTGTTCATGCAGCAGGATAGAGTTGAATAAGGCTATGAAGAAATAAGTTGCAGGAATTTGTCTAAGGCATTATATAGCAAAGTCAAAAGAAAGCTATGTCGTGAAGTCACCAATATCCATGTCGTGAAGTACTATATCGCATAGTCCATTTTGTACTATGTCGAGAAGTCCTCAAGACACATGTCGTGAAGTGTTGAAGTCAGCAAAGTCAAAAGAGCCTAGATCGTGAAGTCCTCAGAAGCCTTATGTCGCATAGTCATCAAATGACCTATGTCGCATAGTCATCAAATGACCTATGTCGCATAGTCATCAAATGACCTATGTCGCAAAGTCTTCAAAGGCTATATCGCGTAGTCCTCACAAGGGAGATCGCGAAGTCAGGGATAAAGTGGAGTTCACGATATCAACACTTAGCCGTTTATAACAAGACAAATCAAGGTACAGAACCAAGAATCAAAGGAGACAAATACTGAAGCATTTGTTCTGGCAAGGTGGTCCAAAGAACAGATGGCAAATCTACAGCTAAACTTGGAGAGAAAGATAAGAGACAAGCAGCTACAGAAACGGGAAAGACTCCGAAAAGCAGGTGGTCCTTCCTGACACAGTGAACTTCTTATGGCAGGACAAGTTGGACTTTCAGAAGGGGTAGCTGTGTAATATTGTGTGTGCCTAGTTTGTATAGGTGAATATATATATCGTGCACACACAACTGTAAGCTGTAAGAGAGATACACATAGTTATTTGCTAAGCTCTTTTCTCTGTAAGCAAGCAAGTTCAAACTGTTCTTGTTTAGAAGCCAGAAATTCGATTGTGAATTTCCTGGAAAGCTGTAGTATTTAATTTGCTTATACAAAGTAGATTAAAGTGATTGTGTGTGTTATTTACTTTCTGCATATTACATATCATAATCACATACAGTTGTTTACTTAGTTTTCAAGAATCGAAAAATATATCAAACTATCCATTCACCCCCCCTCTGTCTAGTTTCTAGTCGTATTCATTTCTAACAAGTGGTATCAGAGCGTAGGCTGTTAACGTACAAACAGGAAAAGATCAAGAATGAGTTCACAGAAACTAAGCAGTATCAAGATTCCTCCCTTTAACAAGGAGCACTACAGTTTATGGAAGAAGAAGATGTTGCTTTTCATCAAAGCTTCTAACCCCATGTATTTAGATATTCTAAAGCATGGTCCCTTCATTCCAATGATCGAGATTGGTGAAACAACCAATGGCACTGAGATTGTACCAGCAAAACATGTGCCCAAAGATCCCTTAAAATACACTGATCCTGAAAAGGAAAAAGTAGCATTGGATGGACATCTTCAACTTATCATTTGTGAATCTATGGACTTCAACATGTATGGCATTGTTGCTCATTGTACTAGTGCCAAGAAGATGTGGGATCTTATAGAAGTGCTCTGTGAAGGAACTACTGAAGTAAGAAAGAACAAGAAGCAGATTCTTGTTTCACAATATGAAGCCTTCATGGCTCAGCCAAAAGAGGGAATCACAGAAGTGTTTGAGAGATTCAACAAGCTGATAAACGAGCTCAAACTCTATGACAAACACTATGAAACAGAAGAGCTCAATATGAAGTTTCTACTAACTCTGCCAGATCACTTGGAACCAAGAATCTCTTCCCTTAAAGAAAGAGATCTGACAAAGATTGGTTTTGATGTGTTGTATGGTGTTTTAAAGACATATGAGTTAGAGCTGTTTCAAAAGAGATCTATTCAAGCAAAGCAAGGATTAGTGGCTAATACCTCCTGTGCACTTATTGCTGACAACCTAAGTCAAAGAATGGACTCTCTTAAAATCAGTCAGGTCAAGATTGAGGAACTGGAAGTTGAAGACACTGGTGATGAAACTCAGGTTGTGTATGATTTACCTGAAGAGGATGAGTTCTACAGTATAGATGAGCTGGACAAAATGGAAAACAAATCTTTTGCTTATATGGCTAGGAGGTATCCTAACATAAGGTTTAAAAGAAAGCAGCCATTTAGGTCCAAGTTCAATAATGGAAACACTGGTGGATCTAGTGGCTCAAACACCTTCAATAAAGGAAAAGGGATTGCTGGTGCTGCTAAAGGTGGATACAAGACAGGAAGTGTGGATAGGACCAAAATAAGGTGCTATAACTGCAATGAACTTGGGCATTTTGCCACTGAGTGCAAAAAGCCTAAACAAGTCAAGAAGGACAAAGCATACTTAGAGCTTGAAGCTAAGTATGAGGCTCTACTCAAGAAACAACAGGGCAAAGCTTTTATTGCTGAGGGAAAATGCTGGGATGACTCTGATGAAGAAGAAGAACAAGAGTACTCAAACTATGCCTTGATGGCATTTTCTGATGAAGGTGATTCAAGTCAGGTACCTATTCTTACTTCTCTTGATATGACTCCCCTTCAATATAAGCAAACTGTTGAAGATATGAGCACTGAGATGTTTAATATTCATACTAGCATGTTAGTAGCTAATGAAGAAATTGACAGACTAACTGCTAAGAATGTTGAGCTTACAGAAAAGAATGAGCAACTTGAGTTAATGGTTGTGAACCTGGATGGTTTGAAAAAGGAGGTTGAGTATCTTAAAAACAAAGTGATTTGTGCTGAGCAGATAGAGAAAGCCCTTAGAGAACAAATTGCTGAAACTGAACTGAAACTAAGAAGCTTCAAAAACTCCTCTGAACTTATTCAAACCTACCACAAGGAACACACTGAAGACTGCAAGGTTGGAGTTGGTTTTGACTATGATAATGACAAGGGAAGGAAGAAGGTCAAGGGCAAAGGAAAGGAAACTTTTACAAACAAAAATGCCCCAACCATATTGTCAAGTGTTGAACTGCCCATCTTCAGAAAGAGTGTTGTTGAGTTTGATGAGGAACTACTGATCATCAAGCAACAACTACTTGAAGAATATGAGGCTGCTAAGAACACTTCTTCCTTTCCTGAACTTGTCAATCAGAAAGAGACCAAAGACAATCTTGTCAAGAGTCCTAAAGCAAAGAAAGAAGTTGTTAAGAAAAGGAAACAAAACAGAAATGGTAAAGTTGGTGTTAACAAAGGAAACAACTATGCTTATGTGCCAAATGCTCCCAGGAAACAATGTCAAAAATGCCTATCTGTTAATCATTTGACTCATAAGTGTAGTAAGCCTGAAATTGTTGAAGTTGACAACCTAAGTAACCTTTCTGCAAGCATAAATTCTAGTCATGATTCTTTCTGTGGTAAGCCAAACTGCATGACATGCTATGTGACTGTGATTGCTAACTGTTTATCTCTTAAACATAAACTTGACTCTGCACAATCTGGTGAATCACACACACACATACATTCTCATAGGACAGGGTCCCCAATCAGGGTTGAGAGGGTGAAAACTTCATGTGAGCCTAAGAGTGTAAACTCCAAAGCCACAGAAAAAGTGAAGTCTCCTACTATGAGAAATGCAATTTATGACAGAAGAATTATTAATCAAAATGTTTCTAAATCATCTGGACCCTACCAAGTGTGGGTACCAAAAACAACTTAGTCACTTTGTGAATGCAGGGCAACAGGAATAAAAGAGTCATATGGATCTTGGACAGTGGATGCTCAAGTCACATGACTGGTGATATGGCCCTGCTATCACATTTTGAGGAAAAGGCTGGCCCATCAGTAACCTTTGGAAATGACAACATTGGTTATATAATGGGATATGGCAGTGTTAAATCTGGAAATGTCATTATTGAAGATGTAGCATTTGTTGAAGGACTGAAGCATAATCTCTTGAGTATTGGACAGTTTACCAACAGAGGCTTCAAAGTGGAATTTGATGAAGACCTTTGTTCAATCTCAAAAAGGGAAAGTGGTGAAGTTGTTCTAACTGGTGTGAAGAAAGGAAGCTTGTTTGTAGCTAATCTCAAGGCTGCAGATAAGGGAGAAATTTGTTGTTTCTACACAAAAGCCACAAATGAGGAATTCTGGCTGTGGCACAAGAAACTGTCTCACTTGAATGTTCAGGCAATGAACTCTCTAACCAAGAGAGAACTCATCAGGGATTTGCATGCCTTGGAGTTTGTGCAAGATGGAGCATGTGAAGCTTGTCAGAAAGGGAAGATTAAAAGATCAAGTCACAAGAACAAGTTGCTCAATACAAACTCAAAACCTCTGCAACTAATTCACATGGACTTATTTGGCCCTGTGAATGTAATGTCCCTCTTCAAAAAGAAATATGCTCTAGTGATGGTAGATGACTATTCAAGATATACTTGGGTGGAATTTCTATTCTCCAAGGATGAAGCACCCCAAGTCATAATAGAGCATATCAAGAGAGTTGATAAAGAAGCACAAAGCACTGGTTCCTCTGTAGTTGCTTTGAGAAGTGATAATGGGACTGAGTTCAGAAATTCAACATTGTATGAGTTTTGTAAAGATAAAGGAATTTCTCAACAATTCTCAGCTCCTAGAACACCTCAACAAAATGGAGTAGTTGAGAGAAAGAATAGAACTCTCATTGAAGCTGCAAGGACAATGCTGCTGGATGCAAAGCTACCCACTAGCTTTTGGGCTGATGCTGTTAACACAGCATGCTATGTGCAAAATAGAACATTAATCAATAAGAAGTCTGGCAAAACTCCTTACTCATTAATGACTGGAAAAAGAGCATCCTTCAAGCACCTGCATGTGTTTGGAAGCAAGTGCTTTGTGATGAAAGATACCTCTGAGCATGTTGGAAAATTTGATGCTAAGGCATTTGAAGGTATCTTCATTGGATACTCTCTGGAAAGGACAGCATACAGAGTGTTTGTACCTGAGCAACACAAAGTCATGGAAAGCATGGATGTTACCTTTGATGACAAGAAAACTCCAGGACTGAAAACAAGTGATCAAGACAGTGTGCCATTGAGATTTGAGAATCAAGGTTATCTTGAGGATTCTGAAAGTGAAGATGAACCCCCTGTTCAAACTGTTCTAGAAAATGAAATTCTTGAAGTTGACAATCTTCTTCAAACACCTGTGCAAGGATTCACAAACACAGGGGGAGAAGAAGAGAATGCAACTGTCAACCAAAATGAGATTGGAACAGATCAAGGAAATGAACAGGGGCACACAAGGAAATGGGACAGAGCCCACACTAGGGATCAAATCATTGGAGATCCTAGTGAGGGAGTTAGAACAAGAAGGGCAACATTAAATACATGTCTGTATAGCTGCTTTCTGTCACAAGAGGAACCTAAATTAATTGAAGAAGCTTTGAAGAATTCTGATTGGATTGTTGCCATGCAAGAAGAGTTGAATCAATTTGAGAAAAACAAAGTATGGGAACTAGTGCCACCTCCAAAAGGAAAGAATGTTATTGACACCAAATGGGTGTTCAGAAACAAGATGGATGAAGAAGGAGTGGTAGTTAGAAACAAAGCAAGGCTGGTTGCCAAAGGATATTGTCAGCAAGAAGGCATTGACTATGATGAGACATTTGCACCTGTAGCTAGACTGGAAGCCATAAGAATCTTCCTGGCTTTTGCAGCTCACTCAGATTTTAAGGTGTATCAAATGGATGTGAAAAGTGCATTTCTCAATGGTGATCTTGCTGAAGAAGTCTATGTGTCTCAACCACCTGGCTTTGAAAGTGAAGACTTCCCAAACTTTGTGTATAGACTGCTCAAGGCGCTCTATGGACTCAAACAGGCACCAAGAGCCTGGTATGAAACTCTATCTCAATTCCTTCTTGAGCATCAATTTACCAGGGGTACAATTGACAAAACCCTATTCTTCAAGAAGCATGGAAATGATATCATTCTTGTTCAAATCTATGTGGATGATATCATCTTTGGCTCTTCAAATGAAAAACTCTGTGAAAGGTTCTCTAAGTTGATGCAAAGTAAATATGAGATGAGTATGATGGGAGAGTTAACCTACTTCCTAGGCCTGCAAGTACATCAAAGGGAGGATGGCATCTTTATAAACCAATCTAAGTATGTCAAGGATCTTTTAAAGAAATATGGTTTAGAAGAGTCATCCCCAGCTAAAACTCCTATGTCTACTGCAATCAAGCTGGATGAAGACAAGAAAGGCAAGAGAATTGATATCAAGGTCTATAGAGGAATGGTTGGATCCCTACTCTATCTCACAGCTAGCAGGCCAGACATCATGTTTGCCACATGCCTTTGTGCAAGGTTCCAGTCTGATCCCAAGGAATCTCACATGATGGCCATCAAAAGAATTTTCAAATATCTGAAGGGGACTCCTAATCTTGGGCTATGGTATCCAAAGGGCACTGGGTTCAACCTGGTTGGTTACACAGATTCTGATTATGCTGGATGCAGAATTGACAGGAAGAGCACCTCTGGAAGCTGTCAATTCCTAGGTCAAAGGTTAGTGTCCTGGTTTAGTAAGAAACAACAGTCCACAGCAACATCCACAGCTGAGGCTGAATATATTGCTGCTGGAAGTTGCTGTGCTCAATTGCTTTGGATTAGAAATCAACTCATGGATTATGGGCTAGTGTTAGAACACATTCCTCTAATGTGTGATAATACTAGTGCAATATCCATAGTTGCCAATCCTGTTAATCATTCTACTACAAAGCACATTGAGATCATGTACCATTTCATTAGGGAACATGCTGCAAATGGTACCATAGAAGTCTCTTATGTTCCAACTGAGAAACAACTAGCTGACATATTTACTAAACCTCTGAATGAAGCAGTCTTCAACAGACTTGTGAGTGAAATTGGAATGCTCAATCCTTCATTCAGTTGTTCTAAGTAAATATGCTGGTTAATAGTTGCAGCAGTAAATTTTCACTGTATTTAAATGATCTATTTGTTTGGAGTGAAAATTAGCTGAGATATGATTTATAAATATTTCAGTATTTTACTGCATATTTTTCAAAATCATATTTGTTAGTGGAGTTGTGAGCTTTTGAGACATCTCGATATAGATGATTTTCAGAGTTCACGACATAGTTCAAATTAAACAGACTTATATCGCAAACTGTTGAGATTGTGAGACTTCGCGACATAGTTCATTTCATGAGTTTGCGACATAGTTAATTTTATGACTTCGCGACTTAGAATAACTATATCGACAAGTCTCCATAGTTGACAGAATTTTGATTTAAATTAATTTTATTTCAAAATTTGATAAAAGTCTGACAAATTGCTTAAAATTCCTAAAAGAGAGCTTTAGACAGGGTATTTCTACTATATCGCAAAGTCTCCCCGATCCTTTCATTTTGAAGACTTTGCGACATAGTTCATTGTTGAGACTATGCGATATATTTTGCAAGACTTTGCGGTACAGGCTATTATTGACTTCGCGACATACATATAGACTGTACATATTCATAACTCCATATCGCAGTGTCTCTATCATATAAATACCTTTTTCTAACCGTTCACAACTTTTCATCTTGTCTATTGCTCTCAAACTCTCAAACCCAAGCACAAATTCTCTACTCTCTTTCTTACTCTCTCTCTTGAAATGGCACCCAAATCTCAAACAGTATCATCCTCTATCCCTTTAACAATTCCCAAAGAAACCAATCTTCTCACCATTCCCTCTGAGGCTGAGGCTAACCCAAGGTACAAGTGTTTTGTACGGTTCTTGAACACTTCCTACCTACGCCAAGCCCTAACCCTGAACCCTACCTTGTATGTCGATGTGTTGGAAGGATTCTGGAGAACGGCGTTGGTATCAACAATGGCTAGGGAAGATGGAACCTCATTCCAGGAGGTTAGCTGTTCAATTGGAGGCAAACACTTTCAATTTGGTGAAAGGGAAATCAATGAAGCTTTGGGGTTCAAGGTGGAAGGTCATGACCAAGAAGCTACAGATGCTCAAATCATAGAATTCATGACCTTCATTCAGTATGCTGATGAGATAGATACTGGAAAGCTGAATAAGAAGTTTGTGAGAAGGGAGTGGTCATTTCTGTTTGACGCACTCCAGAAGGTGTTTCTCTGCAGGAAGACAGGATGGGACCATATCAGTCACATTGCTGTGAAGCTAGCCTACTCCTTGGCCAACAACCAGGAGATCAATGTGGGAGCCATAATTCTCAAAGAATTGACTCAGAGGCTAGGCAGGACCATTCGTGGTAGAGGTAATGACATCTTTTACCCTCGTTTCCTTCAAGTTATTTTAAATTTTCTTGATGCAAATGTCCATCTATTGGAGGGTATAGATAACACTAAAATGGCTTATTCCAAGTCCATGTCCAAAGTACTATTTGGCTCATTGGACACAAGGAATCAAGTGGATGTGATTCTAAGTGTGACCAAGCATATGCAGGACACATTAGAGTCTTATCCACTTGATAAGCCCATATATCATGAACTTTCCTGGACAGGGAAGGCTAAGACTGAAGGAGCTGCACAGTCTATCCCCAGCCTTCCTATCCCATCCAGCAATCCTACTGAAAACACCACTGTAGAGGATAGGCAACCAAGTGCATCAATCTCTCAAAAGGTTGATGTTACTAAAAAGAAGTCAAAGAAGAGAGCCCTAGCAGTGATAAATGACTCTGTAGAGATAGGAAGTGAGGATCCTGAGTCACCCCTTACCAGACAAAGGAAGAAGTCAAAATCTAAACCTACCACTGAATCCTCCCAACAGGATTCAGATGTGGAAAAAGGGGTACACCTACTACTGTCAATGGCCTCCCAACAGGTTATTGGCATTGAAAAGAGTAGTCTCCCCACTACAACCTGTACTGAGTCTGCACAGGATCAAGAACTCACTCTTGACCCTAGGAGTGATAAGGCTGATGACACACAGAGTGGAGAGCACATCACTGTTGAAACTCCTCCTATTTCTCAGGGGGAGTTGCCAAAATCTAGTCTAAACCCCACTTTTCTCTCAGATTCTTCCATAAAAATTTCTTCTGAACAAGAAAGTCATTCCAATGACAATCTTGCCTTTGATCAATCACAATTCTCTCCTGTGATTGAGCCAATTTCAAGTGACATGGTGCATGACACTGTGCTCACCACCCAGGAACCACATCTAGTTGGTCAGGGAATGCATGCTGGGGCATATCCTAATGACACCAACACAAACATGGAGGATTCACCAGTTTTCACTGGAGACTCTGTGCCAAATTCTCCCATCCCTAGGGATGTGGAAATGTTTTCACAGACAAATAGGGCTGATGTTGTAACACATCCCATTTCAATGGAGACATCATCAGACCCTACAGCCATTCCAAGGCTGGAGGAGACTCCAATTCTCACATCTCATGAAGTGCCTAGCACTAGCTCTCACTTGGCTCAGGCCACTATGTCAGAATGGCTGAAGCCTGTGCACCATGACAGGCCTTCAGGATCATCATCTGTGCCTTCCAAAATGACAGAAGAAGCCATACAAGATCTCCATGTGGCACAGATTGATGAGTTCTCCAAAATAGCTCAACATCTCCTCACCTCAAATCTTCCCAATGCTGATTATGAAGCTATCTTACTTTGCCACAAGGAGGATGTTGAAGCTCAGCAGGAGAAGATTGTGGATGCAGCTGAACCAGAGGGAAATGTGGATGCCTGGTTGGATGCTAAGAGGACTCTCAAGCTCAAGGATGCCCTAGCTTTTCTAAGAGAAGAATTCCTAACTTCTCTGGGCTCCAATGCAAAGGATCTCTCTCCTGCTGCCATCTATGATGCTGTGAATGATGTGTACAAGAACCAGCTGAAGGCTCTGCACTTTCTTGGGAAAGGGCTTCAATCAGAGATTTCTTCAATCCAGGAGGAGACAGACAGATCCCTCACTAAGCTCAGGAACTCTTATCTCTCTGATTTTCCCAAGGTGGATGGTATCCTCAAAGAAGTCCAGAAAACCTCCACAAATGTATCCATGATGGATGTGACTCTTGCCATGGTCACAGACAACATCAAGAAACTGGCTTCTTCACTGGAAACTCAAGCAAAAGCCACCATCACCTCAAATGCTATGATAAATGTCATGTGGAAAAATCAGTATGGTGACAAGTTGGTGGATGAAGTCCCTCTGTCAGACATCTCCAAATATGACTTTGCCAGGGTCAAAGATCAATCCCTAAACTCATTTAGGTCTCAACAATTATTCTCTAAGGTGGATGGCTTAGAAAAAGAAGTGGCCTCTCTCAAGGATGAAAACCGAATGCTATCTACATCCTTAAGCCAACTCAATGACAAGCTGGATGACCAAGGCAACAACACCTCAAACATCTTACTGGTGCAGCAACAAATGATGACTTCAATGATGAGATCCATGAACCTGCCTATCCCTGGTGAAGCTCAAGACTTTTTGTCTGATCCCAAGCCTAAGGGGGAGAAAGTTAAGGAGGTCATTGTGAAAAAGAAAGGGGGAGTACCTGCCAAGCAGTCAAAACTTAAGGGCAAGCTCATTGAAGAGACAATAAAGCCAATCAATCTTCCCCCTGTAGAGGTCATCAATGCACAAGGCCAGAAAAGCACAGTCACCACTACCTACTATCCCTCCACAATGCCAAAAGATATCTCCACTTCCCAACCTGCTCAACCTACTTCCAATGCTCAACCTGCCAAAGCAACAACAATCACAGAGGCCAAGCTACAGGAAGTTGCCAATTCTCACATCTACCATGATGAGGCCTTCCTGGAGTTTCTGAAAGCCACCTACAGAGATGCACAAGAAGATGCAAGGACTTACAGAATGAAGCTCAAGGAAAACATTAAGTACTTCACAGTTGCAGTAAGGAAAATCAAGGATGTCCATCTAAGAGAGATAATCATGGTGTGCAAGGACAACTGCTTGTGGCACCTAGCTTTTCAAACTCTAGAGAAACTGAGATTCACTGAGCTGTCAACAATAATGGACTTAATAGAAAAAGGTGGGGCTAACAACAAGAGACTGTTTGATGACTTGAAGATGGATCAAGATCAAAGACTGCCTGAGGTTATCTCAAAGCCAAAGACAATAATCTTCCAAAGTCTATCTCAAGACAGCAGCATTGACCAGTTGGTGATCCCTTCAGATTTGACAAGAAAGAATAATGCAAAGATCAACCAGGTGCTGCAAATGCTAACAGCCAAGAAGGGAGTCAGGACAGCTGAGGAACTAGAGATGATTCACACTCTACAATCTTTTCTGATTCATGGAGTCATTCCTGAATCTGTCAAAGAAAAGAACAAAAAGAAGGATGGAGATGATGATGATGATAAGGAGAAAACCTATGAAAGGAGATCTCAGTCAAGGAGAGATAAGGAAAGGAGCAAATATTCAAAGAAATCAAAGGATGCTGATGATAGCAAGAGGGATGACAAGGGGGCAAAGGAATCAGTTAAGAAAACAAGAAGTGGAATTCAGCAAGTCAAGGACATTGCTAGTAGTACTTTAACCACAACACAAGACTCTAAGTCTAGGGTGGGTACTGTTAGCAATGATCCTCCAAAATCATTATCCATGACTTCTGAACCTGAATTGCCACAGAAGAAAGATGAAGCCACTAAAGTAATTTCAAGAAAACACTTCCACAAAGTTACAGCTAGTGGAGTGTTACAGTGGATGAAGGGGAAAGGAATGAAGCTACTTCCAAGTGATGTGGCACTGAAGACTAATTCTCCTTGTTCCAGAAAGGTATCTCTTGTGAAGCATTTGAAGATCAAGAGTGTACCCAAAAGGATAAGGATAACAAAGAAGACTGGAAAACTCACAAATGTTATTGGCATCAATGTGCTTCCACTAGATGAGGACTATGATGAAGATGCCCTAGCATTTTTGAGGGCTCAAAGGATCTTTGAAGTCAAAGTGAAGTTGGATCATCTAGAGATCAAGTACACTGATGGAAGAGAAAGGATAATGAAGCAAGGAAGCTGGCAATATTTCTATAAGTATGAGCTTGAAAGGATAAATGCCTTACTGAATTTTGAAGAAAAAGAAGAAAGGACATGGAAGATAGATATTGCCAGGTACTTGAAGATGCATGCTGATTATGAAGAAAACATGAGGAAAGAGAATGAAGAGAAAAACATACAGAGAGAGAAAGAAATGGCTGAGATGGAGGAGAGGGCTAAGGAGCTGAGGCAGAAAGGGATGTGCAGGGTCAAACAAAATCCTTACATTATGGAGTACAAAAACTCACATGGAGGTCAAAGCAAAATAAGGATGGAGTTTCTTGATTCCTATGTAGAAAGTGCACTCAAGGCTGCAATTGATGACTTGAAAGGCTCACCTCTCATTGAAGAACTGATTGCAAGAGAAGAACTTCAAGAAGCCATCATAGACATGAAGAGAAAAGAAGAGATAAGGAAAAAGAAGATATATGATGATTTGCTAGAGAAGCAATTGGAAGCTGAAGCTGCTGAGCAACAAAAGTAAACTGTAAGCTTTCAATTTTTTTATGTAATCAAATTTCTGATCTCAATGTTCATGAATTGTCCTCTCTGTTACTAAATTTCCTTTTATGTAAGTTAGGCTTGTTATCAGACATGAAATTGTGCCTAAGGATCTTACTCACAATTTGGGGGAGATTGTTAGGCTCAAGACATGTCTGAATACCACTATTAACAAGCCTACACTATGTGACTATGTCACACTACATGACCTAGTGATTTCTATCACTGGGATAGAGTATAGGTCTCTAAATGTACTTGTCTTGTTCTCATGAACAATAGCTTTATCATGTATGCTCAGATTTATAATGAGCTTAGTAAAGTTTCTTGCATCTAGATTGTATATAGGCCATTGAATAATTATCCTGGTAGAAGTTCAGAAGTGTTCATGCAGCAGGATAGAGTTGAATAAGGCTATGAAGAAATAAGTTGCAGGAATTTGTCTAAGGCATTATATAGCAAAGTCAAAAGAAAGCTATGTCGTGAAGTCACCAATATCCATGTCGTGAAGTACTATATCGCATAGTCCATTTTGTACTATGTCGAGAAGTCCTCAAGACACATGTCGTGAAGTGTTGAAGTCAGCAAAGTCAAAAGAGCCTAGATCGTGAAGTCCTCAGAAGCCTTATGTCGCATAGTCATCAAATGACCTATGTCGCATAGTCATCAAATGACCTATGTCGCATAGTCATCAAATGACCTATGTCGCAAAGTCTTCAAAGGCTATATCGCGTAGTCCTCACAAGGGAGATCGCGAAGTCAGGGATAAAGTGGAGTTCACGATATCAACACTTAGCCGTTTATAACAAGACAAATCAAGGTACAGAACCAAGAATCAAAGGAGACAAATACTGAAGCATTTGTTCTGGCAAGGTGGTCCAAAGAACAGATGGCAAATCTACAGCTAAACATGGAGAGAAAGATAAGAGACAAGCAGCTACAGAAACGGGAAAGACTCCGAAAAGCAGGTGGTCCTTCCTGACACAGTGAACTTCTTATGGCAGGACAAGTTGGACTTTCAGAAGGGGTAGCTGTGTAATATTGTGTGTGCCTAGTTTGTATAGGTGAATATATATATCGTGCACACACAACTGTAAGCTGTAAGAGAGATACACATAGTTATTTGCTAAGCTCTTTTCTCTGTAAGCAAGCAAGTTCAAACTGTTCTTGTTTAGAAGCCAGAAATTCGATTGTGAATTTCCTGGAAAGCTGTAGTATTTAATTTGCTTATACAAAGTAGATTAAAGTGATTGTGTGTGTTATTTACTTTCTGCATATTACATATCATAATCACATACAGTTGTTTACTTAGTTTTCAAGAATCGAAAAATATATCAAACTATCCATTCACCCCCCCCCCCTCTGTCTAGTTTCTAGTAGTATTCATTTCTAACAACCACTGCTCCCAGGAACAAGCTCCAAAACATTTTCTTTAATTTTTTTTTCATTTTTTAATTCATACGGATTTTTAAGCCGCCATGTGCTTTTTGATGTACTCCATCAAATTCCCTTATTTGTTGTTTTTGCTCCACGCTGCTCCAAAACTGTAACCACCATGCATTTTTTTTTTATCGTCGGTTCAGGTGTCATGTGTGTACTGATAAAACCGAAAATCTCTCTGAAAAAGTTATTAAAATTATTCGTCCTTCACGAATAATAAAAATGAGCCCTCCTTCTGACACCAAATGTTATACGAAATTCTTCCTATAACATTTATGAATGCCATTGTATTAGATGTGAGATGAGATGGAAGGGCAACAGTTGAAGTAAAATCTCACTTTCTTTAGACATAATTAACATTGCATTAATTAAACCTAGTTGGTCCATAAATAAGGCCCATTAATAAGGCCCGAAACTCTAATTAAATATTAATTTCGTAATTAATATTTGGGCTAGATACATGCTTGTTCTAATACAATTGGGTTTGTTTCAATACAAGTCTGTTATGATATGAAAACAACTCCTACAAGGAAGGATCTAGAATTAATCTTTATCCACCGTCAAGTATAAGACTTATCCTTCAAAAAAGTGATAATGTGTATCCACCGTCACAGATAAGATTTATCCTTCAAGAAATCAATACTTATCCACTAGACTTCTAAACGCCTATATAAAGGGTCTGACCCCTCATCTCAGAACGACGTTTTGGACACAGCTCCATACGTCATCTACAACGTTTTAGACTTCATCCTCGAATAAGGACATACAAGTCACTACGTCCTTGGTGTGCCCTTGTCGCCATAGCCCCGAGGGCAACACCAAGAACTACGTTTTTATTGGCTTGATTCTCTAAACACTAGAGATATGTAGGCATCTTGTTATGACCGAGTTAGTCCCCGAAAACAAGAGCAGCCATTAAAGCTTGAAGCTCACAAACCCTAGCATTAATTATACCCTAGTTTTTATTCCATAACATTTGGCGCCGTCTGTGGGACAAGAACATCAACCATGGCAAACACACGAAGAACTTCACGTGATCCACCATCGACTTCTGGTGTTCAAATGGCAGGAAGTCAGCCACTACCAACTACAGGTACTCAAGAGGCGAGTATCCCCCTCACCACTACTCAAGGACCAGAGATCCCAATCTCAGTTGAAGGGACAAATCCCATGCAGATGGTGGTTCATGGAGCCAACCCCCAAACTCAAGAGATGACTCATCATCAACCAATAACATCCTCTCAAGTGATTTTGAATGCGCCCCAAGACCTTCAACTTCATACTACTGATCTTCTCCAATAAACGAATCAAACTTTGGGTATGCCACCTTATGGACTCAACAAGTCCCTACGATTCAGACTCAACAAATTCAGACTCAACAAGTCCCTACGATTCGAGACTTTTCTAGTCTACCGAATATGAAGATTATTCATCTGATGATGAAAGGGACGTTCCCCCAAGAAGAAGTCGTCCTACCCAAACAAATCGGGAACCCCAAACTATTAAAGACAAGATTGCAGCATATGAAGCTGAGGCTGCAAGGCTTAAGAAGGTATTAACAGAGGAAGAGGCAGCTAGAGCCAAAGGCAAATCAACCGAGAGGGTTCCTGTAATTAACTTAGATGTTACACCGAGAAAGTCAAGGAGGGCTGAAGCCCCAAAGGGTGATCTTACTGAGTTGTTGCCCTTAGGAGATCCGGATGATCCTACACCCCCTTTTACTTAGGATATTATGAAAATTCATATATCCAGAAAGTTCAAGATGTCAACCCTTAAGGCCTACGATGGAACATGAGACCCTGCTAATCATGTGAGAACCTTCTTTAACGCACTATTGTTGGAACCTATCAATGATGCAGTCAAGTGCAGAGCGTTTCCACAAACCCTTACGGGCATGGCTCAACGTTGGTACAGTCGTCTCCATCCTAACTCTATTGGGTCTTTTAAGGAGTTAAGCAAGGCGTTCATCAACCAGTTTGTTAGTGGGAGAGTGTATGAGATGAGTTCAGCATCTCGCATGGGAATTCAACAAGGCAAGAATGAATCCTTGAGGGACTACATAAATCGATTTACCAGGGAGGCTCTTAAAGTCCCGGATCTGGAAGACAAAGTGGCCATGATAGCCCTGCAATAAGGAACCACTGACGACCACTATAAAAGGTCTTTGGCAAAGCACCCCCCTGAAAGCATGTTGAAGCTACAAGATAGGGCTGGAAAATACATTAAATCTTAGGTGAGCATGAGGAAATATGAACCAAATACTGGGGGTAATGGAAACGGAAAGAAGAGGAAGGAGACTCAAGAGTATGATGCAACGGACAAGTACCCCAAAACAACAGAGGATTCCGATCCTGCACCAAAGAAGGGTAATCCCGGACAAAGATTCACGGAGTATGATAGATTGAATGCTCCTAGAAGTCAAATCCTGATGGACATTGAGAAAGATGGTGATCTCCGATAGCCGAAGCCACTGAGGACTGATATGGAGAAAAGAAACAAGAACCAATTTTGTTGGTTCCACAAAGAAGTTGGTCATGAAACCGACGATTGTAGACAACTGAAGGACGAAATTGAATTCTTGATCCGAAGGGGATAACTGGATAAGTTCACCAAGGATGGGAATCGAGGAAACCAAAGAGGAAACTATGAGAAGAAAGACTATGACAGAAAGGATAATGATCAAGATCGTAATCCTAGACCCCGAGGTCCAGTTATCAACATGAATTTGGAGGACCAACTGCGGTTGGCTCTTCCAGGAATTCACGAAAAACTTATGCTTGAGAGGTAATGATTGTTGTTGGAGAAGCACCGAAGCGTGCCAAAACAGAATTTACCATTAGCTTCGATGATTCTGACCTAGAAGGGGTAAAATTTCCTCATGATGACCCATTGGTCATCACACCTATGATAGGTGATTCTGAAACCAAGAGAGTTCTGGTTGACAATGGAGCTTTTGTGGATATCTTATTCCACGATGCTTTTATCAAGATGGGATATACTGACTCACAGTTGACACCCTCAAACATGCCTATCTACGGATTCAATGGAGTCGAATCAAAGATTGAAGGCACAATCCAGCTCCTCATGACTATAGGGCAAGGCTCGAAGACAACGACTCAAATGCTGAACTTCTTGGTTATAAAGGCAACCTCTACTTATAATGCAATCCTTGGAAGGACTGGCCTTCATGCTTTAAGGTTGTTGCCTCAACATACCACTTGAAAATAAAGTTTCCTACAAGGAACGGGGTTGGTGAAGAGCGAGGAGATCAGAAAATGGCTAGAAATTGCTATGTAGCCGCACTAAGACCTGATGGAGTCAGGGGGCAGGTTCTCTCAATTGAGGACATGGATTCAAGGGATGATGACGATAGAAGGGGAAAGCCAACTGAGGATTTGATCTCTATCCCCTTAGTTCCAGGAGAACCAGATAAAGTCACTTACATTGGAGCATTGTTGCCTACACCCTGGAAGGGCAAGATTATAGATTTCCTCCAAGAGAATGAAGATGTTTTTGCTTGGACAGCAGCTGATATGCCAGGGATTGATCCCCAATTGATAACTCACAAGTTGAACGTAGATCCCGAAAGGAAGACAGTGAAGCAAAAGAAGAGGAACTTTTCTCCAGAAAGGCGAGAGGTAGATAAGCTCTTAGAAGCAGGATTCATTGAAGAGATTCAATTCCCTGAATGGTTGGCTAACCTGGTAATGGTCAAGAAAGCCAATGGAAAGTGGAGAATGTGCGTAGACTTTACGGACTTGAACGATGCATGTCCTAATGACTGTTTCCCCCTACCAAGGATCGACACTTTAATAGATGCCACTGTTGGGCAGGAAATGCTAAGCTTCATGGATGTCTTTCAGCGGATACAACCAAATCAAGATGCATAAGGATGACATTCGCAAGGTATCATTCATTACTGATTCTGGTGTTTACTGTTACTTAGTTATGGCCTTTGGACTCAAGAATGTAGGTGCCACATACCAAAGGTTAGTGAACAAAATTTTCAAACATCTCATTGGCAAGACCATGGAGGTTTACGTGGATGACATGTTAGTCAAAAGCCTCGATAAGGCCGATCATATAGAGCACCTCCGAGAGGCATTTGAAGTGCTGAGACACCATAAAATGATGTTGAATCCTGGCAAGTGCGCCTTTGACGTAGGGTCAGGCAAGTTTTTGGGTCTGATGGTCTCTAAACGAGGAATTGAAGCCAACCCCGACAAAATTAAATCAATTGTGGATATGGAACCACCGTACTCTATTAAAGATGTTCAGAAACTCACTGGGAGAGTGGCATCATTGGGAAGATTCATCTCCAAGTCAGGGGAAAAGTGTCTACCCTTCTTCAAAGCATTGAAGAACATGAAAAATTTTGAGTGGACAGCAGAAATCCAAGAAGCCTTTGAGGCCTTGAAAAAATACATGACTGAAGCACCATTGTTGGCAAACCAAAACCTGGAGAAACGTTCTATCTATACTTGGCAGTTTCAAACATCGCCTTGGGAGCTGTTTTGGTGAAGGAAAAATCAAAGGTTCAGAAACCCATCTACTATGTGAGTAAAATTCTGCACGGAGCAGAAGTAAACTACTCTCTTATAGAAAAGTTTGTTTTAGCCTTGATCATGGCCTCAAGAAAATTACGCCCATAATTTCAGGCGCATAAGATAGAAGTCTTGACTAACCAACCATTAAGAAACATCCTGCATAGTCATAAGGTCAGCAGAAGATTGATCAAATGGGCGATTGAGTTGGGAGAGTTCGACATCAAGTATAAGCCTCGAACGGCCATTAAAGCACAAACACTTGTTGACTTCGTGGTTGAATGTACCATCGACAACCAAGAAGTCGGGGGGCAGGAAGTAGTACCCTTGGAGGGCAAAGAAGTTGAAAAACAAGATGAAGAGATGGTATTTAAGGAATACTGGGTGCTCTATTTTGATGGGGCATCAAAAACAAAATCAAGCGGAACAGGTTTAGTGCTACAAAGTCCCGATGGATTTCTCATTGAGTATGCACTAAAGTTGGACTTTCTGACAACAAACAATGAAGCTGAGTATGAAGTCCTGATAGCCGGCTTAGGTTTTGCTGGGGCCTTAAGAGTTAATACTCTCAAAGTCTGCGGCGACTCGAAATTGGTAATCTCACAAGTAAATAGAGAATTTGAGGCTAAGGATGAAACCATGGCCAAATATATGAAGCTTGTGAAAGCCATCATGACCCAGTTTGATGAATGCTATATGGAACACATCCCTAGAGAAGAAAACATGAAGGTCGATGCCTTGTCAAAATTTGCTTCTTCTGAGATAGAGAACTATGTCGGAAGTGTATACTTCCAAGTCTTGAATACCCCGAGCATCAATGGAAAACTAATAGCACCTATTGACATAGGTGGCTGTTGGATAGACCCCATTAAGGCTCATCTTGAAATCGGTTGGTTACCAAATAATGCCTTGGAGGCACGAAAGTTGACAGTGAGAGCATTGAGGTACGCCTTGATCGAAGGGATCTTATACAAAAAGTCTTTTGTCATTCCTTACTTGAAGTGTCTACGACCCCAGGACGCGGAGTTAGCCTTGAAAGAAGTTCATGAGGGAATTTGTGGGCAGCACTTGGGGGGGCAGGGCCATTGCTCATAAAATCACGCGTCTAGGCTTCTACTGGCCATATATGTTTGCTAATGTAAAAGATTATGTGAAAAAGTGTGAACGGTGTCAAAAGCATGCACCTGTAGTTAGGCAACCATCCGAGATGTTAACATCAGTTAACTCACCAATCCCGTTTGCCATGTGGGGCATGGACATACTTGGGTCATTTCCAGTGGCAAGTGCACAAAGGAAGTTCTTGATAGTGGCAATTGACTACTTCACTAAGTGGATTGAGGCTAAACCTCTAGCCAAGATAACCACCAAACAAGTATTGCAATTTCTATGGGAAAGTGTAATGTGTTGATACGGAATCCCACGAATCCTGGTCACGGACAATGGGAAGCAGTTTGGCAATGAAGATTTAAAAAAGTACTGTGAGGAGAACAACATTGAGTTGTGATTCACATCAGTTGTTCATCCTCAAGCAAACGGACAAGCCGAGGTGGCCAACCGAATCATCCTAGATGGACTCAAGAAGAGAGTTGAACGCTCAAAGAACACTTGGGTGGACGAGTTGATTCCTATACTTTTGGCATATCGTACTACTTGCAAGGTTACTACTGAAGCAACTCCATTCCTGTTAGCCTATGGGGCAGAAGCAGTGGTGCCAGTGGAGATTACTCATACCTCCCCAAGAGTAGGGGCCTTTGAGCCTGAATCGAACGAAGAAGGTATGAGGTTGGCTCTTGATCTAATTGATGAAGTCAGAGATGAGGCAAATGCCAAGATCGTAGAACATCATAAGCGAGCATCTTTCTATTACAATCTGAGGGTTAAAAAAAGGTTCTTTCATCAAGGAGACTTGGGTCTCAGAAAGATTGAAGCATCCGGGGTTGGATAGAAAGGAAAACTAGCCCGACGAGGCTCGTATAAGCTAGAAACCCTCGAAGGGCATGAGGTGCAAAGGACTTGACATGCCTCAAACTTAAAAGTTTATTATGTTTAGTGCATCCTAAAAGGATCCGCTAGTAGGACAAGTAGAAATAAGGTTCGATGAAATCATGAGCTTCCTAGAAAGCAGATGAAGGGTTGAGCCCGTTTTGATTAGTAGAAACATCCTCAAAGCTTTGCCAAGACAAACTACAAATGAATGCAAAGGAAAGCATACAAAATATGCATGTCAACTGCACAAATAGAGTTGAATACAACGAACCCCGAAGGGTGAATGTTGCTAATAAACATACAAAAGAAAGCCTAAGATGTCTATCGTTAATTAGCGAAAATTTCAAGCTCAGGAGAAGTTTGATATGATAGACTTGAGAATGAATCACTATGAGTGGAACCATCAGTAAGAACTCGTAAGGGTGAAGGGTTGAAACCCCAGAAACCTAAGACATTCAATCCAAACCCCATCATTCGATATGCTCAATGAAAGGCTTGAAGCCAAAACAAGACGGTATAAGACATAAAAGGCTTATGCAAATGTCAAGTTAGCCTCGAATAAGGCAAAATCGTCGTAAATGTGTAGGTCGCTCCACACTTTACACCAAGACGATACTCGTGAAACACTAGTGTATATTAAAATCCCCAAAAAAGGGTATAAGTCCCATGTAAGGGATAAAAAGACCCCAAGTCTCGAAAAAGACCGGTATAACTTCTATGAAATCCTAGTGCATTATCATAGAAGTTGGGGGCAAATGATATGGGTTAAAAATAACCCTAAATACATAATTAATATTGCATTAATTAAACCTAGTTGGTCCATAAATAAGGCCCAAAACTCTAATTAAATATTAATTTCGTAATTAATATTTGGGCTAGATACAGGCTTGTTCTAATACAATTGGGTTTGTTTCAATACAAGTCCGTTATGATATGGAAACAACTCCTACAAGGAAGGATCTAGAATTAATCATTATCCACCGTCAAGGATAAGACTTATCCTTCAAGAAAGTGATAATACTTATCCACCGTCACAGATAAGATTTATCCTTCAAGGAAATCAATACTTATCCATTAGACTTCTAAACGCCTACATAAAGGGTCTGACCCCTCATCTCAGAACGACGTTTTGGACACAGCTCCATACGTCATCTAAAACGTTTTAGACTTCATCCTCGAATAAGGACATACAAGTCATTACGTCCTTGGTGTGCCTCTTCCGCCATAGCCCCGAGGGCAACACCAAGAACTACGTTTTTATTGGCTTGATTCTCTAAACATTAGAGATACGTAGACATCTTGTTAGGACCGTGTTAGTCCCCGAAAACAAGAGCAGCCATTAAAGCTTGAAGCTCACAAACCCTAGCATTAATTATACCCTAGTTTTTATTTCACAACAACCATGCATTATTTTTTTATCGTCGGTTCAGGTGCCATGTGTGTACTGATAAAACCCAAAATCTCTCTGAAAAAGTTATTAAAATTATTCGTCCTTCACGAATAATAAAAATGAGCCCTCCTTCTGACACCAAATGTTATACGAAATTCTTCCTATGACATTTATGAATGCCATTGTATTAGATGTGAGATGAGATGGAAGGGCAACAGTTGAAGTAAAATCTCACCTTCTTTTATCTTTTGTTGACAATCAGAGCGCGGTGATGTCTGTTGTTTGTTGGTAGAAGCAATCTTTGAGGGCAACACTTCCAAGGTCAAAATCAATTTCAACTTGTTAATATTATATATAATCCACACAAACACGTACCTGTATATACACGCACAGATGCAGTCTATACTTTCGTTTGTGTCGACTGCAAGGGAAATATCTTTGAAGGCCAGAATACATCATTTTTGAATATTGCATGTACCTACTCTGAACTACTAACTATTATTATCACCAAAAATATATATTTCTAGATTTTGTAATCATTAAACGGCTTAATTATATTATAATCATATTTTACCGTAAAATAATACTAATTACCGATACAATTAAAATGTGCAAAGCTCATTGCATACGCTAATTACAGAGAGATTATTTTATGCAAAATCTACGAAAATCACCAAACATTTACGAATATGGACGATCATGGTTAAGGACTACGTATTGTGGTATTGATGATGACCAAGGCATGCATGGATGCCTTGGAGAAGCAACATTATTAGGCTTGTTCGGTGTTCATTTTGACTTAAAATTTATAGTCACTATTTAAACTCTTTGTGGTTGAGATTTGTTAATGGTTGGTTAGTCATAAGTCAAAAAGTTTTTAAGAAATACAACAAGATAACTTGATTAGTTACTCTACACGATGATAACAATGTCCTGCATAATGTACTACATGATTTTCGAAACATATTCGGTATATTTCTCTCATTTTAGTTAATTAGAACAAGTTACACGCTACAAGATTAAAAAGAGGGTATAGTAGAAAAAGAAAATTACAACAATTGATCTGCCAAAGATCTAGATGCTGCAAACTGCAGTGAAATTCTTTACATTTATAGCTAGTACGTACAGGTGTTTAACTTTGAGTGGAACTTTTTATATCCATGTACAGATGTTTAACTTTGATGCGAAACTAGAAAATAAAGGAGGTAAAGAACCGTGTGAAAATGGTGAATTATATTATTTATATATATCCAGAAAGATTGAAAGGGAGGTAAACAATATTCGAGGCCGGAGCAGTTGAAGCTGCTCCTTTATTTAGAAACTAAATTCAGAGTAAAGTTGCAAGGTAGAAAAGAGAAAATAAAACATTGGTCTTAGTTCAATTTACCAAGGAATTTCGAATAAGAAAAAGACATTATTGATGACCATTATGGTGATGAAATGAGAGATAATATATATAATAATTACATAGTACAAGCAGCAAACTGGAACAAGGCAAACCTGGTTATTATATTTTAGCAACACAAAACAAATTTAACAGGTTCATTTTCATCCATAATCTATGTTAATTATTTTATGAAAATAGTTGCATTAATCAACCAATGTTACTCATTTATTAAAATTTAAATTTTGACCTTCCCATATATAGATGGAGAAAACCCCACCTCTTATAAATAGGAAGTTGTTGTTCAAGGATTATCACTAAGAGCATATAGCTCCAGACTAATTTGTTGGGGATAAAATGAGATCTCCAAGTGGCAGCGACGAAGGTGTACTAAAGAAGGGACCATGGACTCCGGAAGAGGATAAAATATTGATGGATTATATTAACGAAAATGGAGGGCATGGAAGTTGGAGAGCACTTCCCAAGCTAGCTGGTTTAAACAGGTGCGGTAAGAGCTGCAGGCTAAGGTGGACTAATTATCTAAGGCCTGATATTAAAAGAGGTAAGTTCTCAGATGAAGAAGAGAAGATGATCATTAACCTGCATTCTGCAATTGGAAACAAGTAAGTTCATGATCATATATAAATATTTTTGCATGGGTGTATAGTTTACGTGTCGGTGTGTCTGTGTGGGTGTGCAGCACGCTGTGTACGAACTAATCATGCATGATGGCACAATACGGCATTAACATTGGGAAGCCAAGTCCCAACGAAGTAGATTTCACTTAACACTTTGACCTAATCAATAGATTATGTTCAGTACCATTTAGGTGTTATCAGGTAGGTGATCACTTGGTGAGTCATGTAATATTTTTGTCGTTGACTGAGAGATCATTTCAATAATAAGAGCAATCGCTCTGCAGAATTTCTAGAAGATTAGGAGGAACAGAACCCTAGCTCCTTGATCATACGATCACCTGTACATGGAAAATGTATGGCAAGAAAATGTGCAGCTTGATTGGTAGATCGTTTAACAGATTGTATCGATGCTTTACATGAAGTACTTTAGTTGGTCATCTTTAATTGATAGTGAATAATTGGCTTCTTTTTCTTTTTCTTCTTAATTATATGTTATTTCCTTCATCATGGGTACTTGGCTCTTATATATATTTTTATGTACATAATCTCAGGTGGTCCCAAATTGCTGCCCATCTTCCAGGAAGAACTGATAATGAAATCAAGAACTTCTGGAATACGCATGTGAGAAAGAAGCTTGTCAATAGTGGTATTGATCCAAAAACACACGAACCTATGATTATGAACCAACTCAATAATTTTCTAGCTAATTACTCACACTTGCTATCCACCTCAAACTTAACCAACTTACTGGTCGCGAATCCTTTGGACAGTGCACTAGCTAGCCTAGTATCAGTCCTTCCTCAACCTACACCGAATATCCAACTCTTCCAAACCTTATGGCAAATCATAAATAGTACTAATCCACTCCCGAATGCCATTCAAGATAATAGTCTCTTACAATCCTCATATATATCTCATTGTAATGGGCTTGTAAATAGAGCAAATGCTGCTTATAACCAAGATTCTTTTACCTTTCCAAACACGAATTTCCATCCACAAAGGCCAAGTGAAGATTTTGCAATCAACAACTCATCTGCGTTCCAGATGAAAGGCCGATCAACACCAGAAGTTTTGTATAATGACACAATGAGAAACAGTTCTCAGAAGGAAACCATGCTTCCTTCATTAGTTTCAGCCACAGATTTCGAGTCTTTTGGTGTCAAGCAAATGAATCAAACTAGTTTCACTACTGAAGCACCAGCTGGGACATGGGAAGAACTACTGGATGATGAAGATGGGAGTAATAATTTCTGGAAAGATCTGATTAAAGATCTCTAGGGTTTGTGTGGAATGTAATTTCATTAATTAATTACCATTGGACAGGAACATGTGCCAGTGTATTTCAATTTTCAGTTAAAATAATATGTTTATTAATTTTTATAGTTACCAAAGAATCAGAAAACAGTGCATGTGTGAGATAACACAGTTCTTCAATGTATACAAGTGGGAAGTTCTTTGAGGAACAGAGAGTACTGACTTGAGTCCGATTGTCCTTTGTTGATTTTCTTTTTCATTATTTCAGTGTGCGCTTGGAACTTATATTTTTAACAAAACAAAATTTTCAAAAATATATTATTTGCAAGTATTCACTCCGAACACAAATACACAATGAAATGCCTGAAAAAGTATGGAAGAGAGTATAATTTATAAGAATTCAAACGATTTGACTTGCTGCTTAACAATAGGAACCGCTGGGTACCTACTTCAACTTCTTCCGGTTGAGGAGATAAATAGTGCACTTCAGAAGTACAACTTAAATTTTTTGGTCCTGTAAAAAAGAACTTGAATTTGTAGGTCAGTGCTCACTGCTCAGTGGTCCAAATTTCTAATATTAGTGTTGTGCTTTCGAGTTAAAAATTGAAGAGAAGAGAACAGAAATTTTTTAAATTTTCTTTTTATAAGTGTGCTCCCTAGTTTTCTTAGAAGAGAAGAGAAAAGATTAAGAAAAAAAATATTCAAAATTTTATCCCCAAAAGTTTCTTCCCAAAAATGCGATGATTGAAAGAGAAATTCTCACATTTATTTTCAAAATATTTCCCTCCATGCCATTTTTTTCAATATTTTCTCTTACCATTAACAAAAAACTTAGGAACATGTTAAAAAGAAAAAAAAAAATCTATCGTTCTTTTTTAATCTCTTTTCTCCCGTTCTCTTGTTCAATAAAAAAAAGTACACAATATCATGTTTGTTAACTGTTATACGACAGAAAATTGTTTGAAAGCCCAACCCAACTTACCAGAAATACTAGAACTACTACTAATTTATTAGCTCGGCCCAAATTTGAAATGGGAGTGTTATGTTTGACCTTTTAAATTATTAAACTCGTGAATATATATACCCAAAGTTTGTAGTCTGATCATTAAAGTTTTTGTATATGATCACTCAATTCAATTCATAACAGTTAGATATTTTTTATCAAATCGATCCAAATTTTTATTTTTTTATTTTTTCTAACTAAAAGCTCTCATTTTCTAAAAATATCACAGGCAGTTCTATTTAATAAAATAAAATAATAATATTATAATTACTAATAACTAACCGATTAGTTTTTTTTACCAAATTAAATATTCTTTTTTATATTTTCTAACTAACATATCTCCTAACTAAAATCTCAAAAATATCACGGATTATTTCATTTAGCAGCATA
Organism: Heracleum sosnowskyi; assembly: GCA_030848705.1. NCBI lineage: Eukaryota > Viridiplantae > Streptophyta > Magnoliopsida > Apiales > Apiaceae > Heracleum > Heracleum sosnowskyi. The sequence goes on from CM061241.1 coordinate 95,834,009, forward strand.
AAAAACTAATATTATAAATACCAATAATTAATCGATTACCTTTATTAGCCAAATAATATTTATTTTTTAATAATTATCACAAATGATATATATATATATATACTAGCTTATATCCCGTGCGACGCACGGTCTTCTTTAATATTTTCTTATTTTTTATTTAGATTTTAGTTATTATATATAATTTGATAAAATTCTAATATATATATACCGGATTTATAAATCTAACAATTTAATATCTAAATTTAATATATTCTTGACGTAATCTGTAGTAGTATTTTAGATATTAAAATATAAAATATTTTAAAATAACAGATCTAATGATTCGTATTTTTTTTACTCTTAAAAATCTAAAAAGGGACTCAAATGTAAATATCAAAATATGTGCTCGTGCAATATACCGAGTTTATTTGAATATACTATTACTTTTATTTTCATTAATTATCTCGTTTAAATTGAATGTTAAAAAAATTATAATAAACATGAATTTCATAAGTTTAATATAATAATATTACCAATATATCTGTCTTTTGCCGTGTTATTTTTAATTTGAACATGAGTTGTTTCAGTTAAAAAATATAAAACATGTAATATTCTTAAAAAGACAATTAGTTACTTATTCACAATTATATAAATTATATTACTTTTTTTTATATATGTCGTCTGCATTATTTTTAGAAAATTAGTTGTTTAAGTTAGAAAATATAAAAGAGGTAATGTGTTTTAGCTGAAAAGAATAAATAGTTATTTATTAATATTTATATAAAACAATATTACCATTGTATATTTATTTTGCATGTATTATATTTAGAAGAAAAGTTGTTTTAGTTAGAAAATATAAAACAAATAATGTGTTTTAGCTGTCGGTTATAAATATATAATAATATTACCATTTTATATATATGTTGCCCGTCTTATTTTTAGAAAATGATTTGTTTTAGTTAAATAGATATATGAAATAGGTAATATGTTTTAGCTGAAAAAGGTAATTGGTTATTAATAAATTGGTTTCCATATATGTGTATTTAGAAGATGAGTTGTTTTATTTAAAAATATAAAAATAATATGTTTTAGCTGAAAAAGGTAATCGTTTATAAATATATAATAATATTACCATATTATATATATGTTGCCCGTTTTATTTTTAGAAGATGAGTTGGTTTAGTTTAAAAATAATATAAAATAGGTAATGTACTGAAAAAGGTAATTGATTATTAATAAATTGGTTATAGATAGGCCCGTGAATCGGCCCAAATACCGACCGACCGACCGACTGACCGACCAAAACTTTTAATGTTTCGTCTTTAATAATATAGTATATATATATATATATATATATATATATATATATATATATATATATATATATATATATATATATTTAGTTATTAGTTATCTCGAATGCGACACTAAACGCTGAAAATTAGATAAGGACAGTTCTATAAATTATTAAATCATGTTGAGTGAAATAAATATTCATTATAATTTTCTTTAACAATTTAATATAGTAAATGAATACATAAATTAATCATAAAAATATAAAATCAAACATGACAACATATTGAAATTATTATTTATAATATTAATTTAAAAAATATAAATAAAGATAAAATTTTGTCAAATATGTAGTATTATACCTTTTTTTCATTAATATATAATAGATCAATCGTATCTTATATATAACTAACAAAAATTAAAATTAAGAAAATTAAAAATTAATTAAGAAAATATTTAAAGGTAACACTTACAAAAAAAAAATTATTAGTAGTTTGGTTAGTCGTTCTTTAATTTTATCATTCAATAGTTAACATATTTGTATATAAAAAATTAACTATGCTAATTAGAACACATCTTTTAAATCTATTTATTTAGGTCGTGTGATGAGACTTTATTAGGGCTTATTTATTTAAAAATATTTTAGTACATCTTTAAAGATATTTATTTAAGCATAATTATTAGACATCAATTAAAATAATATACTTTATAATATACTAATAAAGTATATTATTTTTAATTAGAATAATATATTATAATTAATTATCACAAATTACTCTAGTTATTTTAAAAGTAGGTCTAATTATTTGAAAAACTTATTTAAATAGTCATATTTATTTTGAAAAGTTATTTATTATTTTTAACATGTTTTATTATTATAATTATAAATTGCAATAAAAATATATTTAGAGACCTATTTAGTTTTTTAACATATTCATTTAATATCCAACTAATAAAAATATTATAAAGAAACACAAATAATAAATTAACAACTATTAAACGATTCGTGTTGCATGGGTTATAGGCTAGTATATAGTATAGATGATCTCAACTTAAATATCAACTGGAATTAATATTCTTCGCGTTTGAATCAAGTTCGTATATTATTTTTGTTTCATAGCGAAATTCATTTTCTCACTCTGGAAACAAATTCTAGACGTCCAAACATCTTTTGTTATATCAATTCGAGCATGAGACAACTAAATTTGAAATGCATCCCCAAAATATATAGTACTTGCATCTAGTTGGAGGAGGAATTGCAGATTCGTGACTAAGTGTGTGTTTGAGGTATCACAAAAAAATTAATTTATAGTTTAAAATGAGTAAGTGCTTTATAAGTGATAAGTTGATGAATTCTAATAAGTTATACGGGTGTTTGGATAAATTTATTTATAAGTTAGTGAATAATTTGTTAAATTAAATTTAAAAAAATAACTTTTAAATACAATGATTTCAACACATGCATTTTAAATTAAAAAAATATTTAAAAACACAAATGTAAAAATATAAAGTATTAAAAACCAAAGAAATCAAGCAATAAGTCAATAAGTTAAGGAACATGTTAGTAGTTATTAACATCTTTCTCTATATATTAAAAGCCAACAAAGGGCAAAGTTTGCCATTTTAATGGCTGTGAAATTACGATTTTACCCTTATATTTTCTAAAATTACAAAAATACCATTCTTTAATAAAAATGTAAAAATTGTGAAATTATGTTAATGATGGGAATCGAACCCTTAACATATCCATGTCAAACTCATGTCATAACCAACTGTGCTACACTTTGTTTTGAGCTTATATTCAAACTCTTATTAGATAAACCACCTCTTCTTCCAATTTTTTTATTTTTTGAGTTAATAAACATTGATTTATATTATTTTTAGAATATTGCACAATACATTGTTATAATAAATATTTTTAGCAATTGAACATAATCTACAATTCTCTTTTATCAATTTATATTATTGATATATGTCATTTTAATACCTTGAATTTATGATTTTGCCCCTACATGTTAAAAAATTACAAAAACGTCAACTCTTTTATATTTATGCAAATAGTAGATAAAATTATGTTAGTGTAGTAAATTGAACCATTAATCTTCTCTAATCAAGCTCATGCATAAGTAGCATAGTACATTTTGTTTTAAGTTTTCTTTAAAATCTTATTAATGTTAATTTCTCTTCTTCTCTCATCTTCTTTTTTATAATTTTTTATTTTTAAATAAATAAAATGTTGGTTTATATTATTTATAAAATATTGCATTGTATATAATTACCAAAAATATTTTAATGGATTGAGCATACTCTACGATTCTCTTTCGTTTATTTTAAATGATTGATATAAAAAATAAAATTTTAAAAGAGTATAAGATTATAGATAACGTATAATTTCTACATAATAATAAGATTATAGATAACATATAAGATTAGAGTATAAAATTTTTATAAAATTTTAAAAGTAAAAAAATTGAGTGAGACGCCGCATGGATGACTTTTAAATAATATTAATAGATTTTGTAATAAGTCTCAGCCCTACGTTTATATCTGACAATGTTAAGACTGCATCGCCTATGTTATATACCGACAATTTTGTATTTTACTCCGCAAGATAGGGAATCTATCTACACAAATGATTTACATAAATATTTTTCATATTTTTTTTGTAAATCTAACGGTACTAAAAGAAAAGATCGTACAAAAATAACAAATTACACAAAATATTATAAATTTCACCCGTAGAAAATAAGATTATTTTAATATTATAAATTTTATTTATTTGCATTAAATATATAACGGTTTGAACTTTATATCGTATTAGATTACAAATTGCATCGTCTATCATATAAATTTTTTCATAAATTAATATACTCGATAATTATTACGTCATCTTTTCATCTATATGATTGAACTTACAGTTTTTTTAAGAAAAATAATTTGAATTTAAGAACGTTTCGGTCGAAATAATACATATATAACCGAATGTTTTAATTTCTTTTAAATGTTTTTAAAAATAGTAGACGAATGTTTTCATCTATAACATATTTTGTTTTCTGCAAATGTAACCATGCAACTATACATAGATAGTGGTTCATATTTTTTATATATAAATTACAATTTGCATCATCTATGCACTAATTTGTAATTTGTAAGTAACTTAATTAATACATTTAACAATTTTTACGTAACTACTGTTTCGTTTGTATGATTGCATCTACGATTTAAAAAAAAAACACAATGTGAATTTAAAGGAGTTTGGGTCGAAAAATATTTAATCAAATTAATATATATGAGATTTAAATTTTGGACTCTATTTCAATTATCTCTTGAATAATAACATATAAAAAAAACAACATAAATAAATAAGCACGAAAACAACTTGTTCTAAAATTGACCCAAAAATAATAGAATAACTTTTATATTGTAAATAATATTTATTTGTATCAAGTAGACAAAGACTCGGATTTTATATCCTATAAATTATAAATTGCATCATTAACCATGCCAATTTGTACATAAGTTAATATACTCAAAAACAATTATGTAATCTTTTTTCAAATATATGGTTGGATCTACGATATATATATATATATATATATGAATTTAAGGGCGTTCCGGTCGCCAATATATATGTATATATATTAAATTAATCGAAATGAGATTTGAATTTTGAATTCGATATTATTAACGCTTAATTAATTACATAAAATACATATATATAGTCAAGTTAAAATACATTATTATTAGTACACGATGATCATTTATAAAAAAAATTGGATTAAAATTTGTAACTGTAAAACGACATTCCAAACATATTATTAAAGTACTAAGTGTGTTCATATAATTTAATATAGTGATGGACACAAGAGAGAAGTGCGAAATCAGTTCCCAAGTTAAAAAAATAAACACGTGATATGAATACTCCATATTGCAATAGGTGCTCATCTCCCAAAGTATTTGTCTTGTGAGAGTGTGCAAAGATGCACCAACCTTCAGCTTCTTTTTAAAATCCTCTATCTCATTCACATGTGTTCGATTATATTACAACAACATTGTGTGCATTTAACAATTTATATTCTAGACTGCAAAAAAATAAAAAAAACCAAATCAATTGATCGCTGAAAAACAAACAACAACTACTAAGGCAAAATACCTATTTACAAATTATACTTTCTCCAACATAGAAAACTCCGGTAAACCTGATTATAATTGCAACAAGAACAATAGTTCGACCGTGTTTCAAATTTTACATTATTTCTATTTGTTCTTAATATCAATAATACTCACTATGAACAAGTCCCAAAGCCTTGGGTTTGGCACAGTTACGTTATCATATTAATTTACATACACTAATGTTATATACGGACTTTAGACTAAAAGATTTTAAAATGTGATCACGGTGTGTAGTCTTACGTACCTGACCAACTTTATATTTTATTTACAAGTATATTGTCATTTCGTTAAAAACACATTAGTTTAGATACATCCATATCATATATGAACAACTATACTAAAATAATCATTTAGATTATATTTAATTGTTGAATTTGATAAAATGCATTTCACGACATTTAAAACTAAATTAATATTTTGTCAAATGAAAATAATAATTTGATCTTTATTTTATAGATTTTTTTTCCAAATTTTGTGAAATCTTATTAAATATTAAAAAAATTAAAATTTTTTTATACAAATATAAGATAAATTCAAAATTAATTTTAATTACAAAATTGTTTCGATATATATACATTTTCGTGCGAAAAATTATTTCAGTAAATAAGCAGGCCCGTGCTTCGCACGGGTTTTTAGGCTAGTTCAACTTATGAAAGGTCATAGGTTGGGTGGACAAACACCCCCATAAACTTTTATGACTTTATAAGTCATAAGTCGACTTATTTTCTGTCAGCCAAACACGTCCTAAGTAGAAAATAATCGGAAAAGACTTTTAAGTGATGTAGACGTTGTCAAGTGTTTCTCCTGAGTCCCAAATTATAAATAATTTTCTGTGCCAGGATAAATAAGCTCGTCTAGTTGAAATAACCGATCGAGTTCCGAGTTTCTGCAATTCAATAAGACCAAAATAATAAGCTTAGTGCTAAATATAGAATAAATGTTATAATTGCAATTGGAAGTGAAGATTTAAGTACTTAAATTAATGATCAAAAATTTAATATTATATTTGAAATATAACTTCAACTATATTTTTTTGGTCACTTTCAAATCATACATTGGCATATTTTAACATTAAAAATCAATTTTAATTTCAAAATATGCTATATGTATTTTGACACCTCCATTCACCTTGTTTAGAAACAGACCAACTGACCAAGGTTACGGGTTTGCATTCTGCTGCGCTTAAACACCTCTTTAGTGGTAGATTATAAATGCGTGAATGATTTTCTTCAGGAATATAGGCATTGCCTCGGAAAAAAAACTTGCAGCTAGCATAATGAACGACTTTCAACACATGCTACCAGATCACAAGTCGTCTCAAAAATGAATAACAACCAAATATTTCCAACTCCAATCAAGTCTTGTATATACAACGGAACTTGATCACCGAGAATAAGTTCAGCCAAACAGGTGTTTACGAGATGAGTCCTCCACAACAAAACTTTGACCTGGATCTCAGTTGACTGTTCCAACCTCATCCTGCAGAAATGCCTCACGTTTATGCATTTTCACCAAGTTGCAAGCAATATCAGTTGCATCTTGTCTACACAAGCACCTAGGATTCAAACAAATCATTACTAATGATCAATACCATGGGATAAATCAATAGAAATCAGCAACTTCGGAATTATGAAATGACATGATGCTCCCCGTAGATAAATATTGTCAGCATAACATTCTAAAGCCTACAACTGACAGGAAGAGAGAGGTACATATAATAATTACCCGAGTCTTAATACCTAAAAAAACTCTGTTATCTTACGCTGTCTGCATTCCCTATAAAATAAGCTTTGTACCAACACCTAGAAATTGCAGCACCATAACACTTAGCATACCAGGTTATAAACAATCTAAACGCTTCAAGTCGGACTACTAACAATTTAAATGCTTCAAGTTGAAACTTTCCAAATATGTTGATCAGCGATTTGGTACCCGATAATAAAACATCTTGTCAAGGATGTCCTTGACGACGACTAAAAAGAGAGGCAAGTTATCAAGAAGAGGATTCTGGCCCTAGGATCTGTGATCTACAACAAATAAAACTTGAAAAACAAACGAGAGGATGCATAATCATATGGGAAAGCCTACGGAATACTCATCCCGATACCTTCATCAAATATAGTTTTAAGCACACTGTGAGTAGTGAGTGATTTCAGTCCCAAGGAACATGGCTAAACAAACAAATATATGTAGCAAGTCGATGGTTTGATTTGTAGTCGAATGACCACCCATCCCTAAACATTGTCTATTGCATGTATTCCCTATGAATGCGCCCCGTCCACAATTTTGAAAGACCAACTACAGCTGGTATATTTATACAACCAAAATGAGACTACAGAGAAAATTGCAAAATTATGTTTTATATATATTACATACTGACATGAGTAAAGAGAGACTATAGAGCGAATGATGTAGTAAATCAAATTAACTAAATAACGTAGTCTTCATGAAGCAGTGTGTCAGAATGTTAAAGTTGCAGGCATGCATCTTATTTACATCTAAATGTTTCAGTAATAGAACATTTACATTTACTAAAGTTCTACCAAGTGCAGGATGGGAGTTTGCAGCTCAATATGAGAGAAGTTTCATCTTGATTAAAAGAACACACACCTCTGTTCCTGATCTGTCCACAAAAAAAAGTCTTGGCAACATATACACGTCACATTCTTCCCAAAAAGGCTGGGCAGGGATCGGAAGGCATTCGAGGTAAAGCAAGCTTAGATAATCTGGTCCCAGTTACATGCATACATGTACTAGCAAGTTTGAGGCTAATGTTGCTGAACCAGTTCACAAAGTTATATATATTTGACTTACAACCTGCTCTGAATTCTACCTGCCAAAGGAATCTCCGAAAAAGAGCAAAGGAGTGTTAACATACATACCTCGTATTTGGATCTGTTATGGTCACAGTTTTTATAACAAATCCGCCTCTGACAGAGTATCCTAAAACTCAAGTCTTCATACTGAGTCTTTCTTCTTTCTACTTCAACACAATTACCAGCACTTAAATAAGAGTCACCTTTTGCAAATATAACATCAATACCACCTAAATAACCTCACCTGGAAGCTTAACAATTAAACAGTTCTACACTGAAACTGAGTCTCGCAGTTGCAAGAACTAAAACATGGTCCAAGGGTGGCAGAGATCTTTGAATCCAAAACCAGTACTTGGACCAAAGTTAATGATGAATTTATAGCAAGTCATAAGTCTCTAAGTTTGCTTATAATGCAACAAGAGACGGGAGATTATGATGGAATTCCAGAAGCATTCAGGAAATCTGGTTCATCGACAAAGAGACTTGTCATGAACACTATTAAAAATTTCAAAAATAGGAATTACTTCTATAGACATTGGCCACTCAGTTTTATGACGGAACTTTTGGCCCAAAATATCAGTCAATGGTTAGCTGATGACAGGCCCCTAACATAATTATTAGACACTGAAGGTAAGGGGTCACCTTTCACTGAAAGAATCCCACAATGTTAAATATATCCCCATCTTGGCACAAACACGATAAATGGTCGACACCACTTAAACGTACTTCCCTTTCTCCCTATCACCGCAATCACTTTGTAGAAACCAAAATGGCATTCTATTTCCAACTCTACCTTCGAACAGCCTAAGCCAAACCAAACAGCTACTAATTGCATGTCTCAGTAAAATCAACACAGAAACATAAAGGGGATCTGGCTACTGCGCAAAAGAAATCAAAGAGATGCTGATCACACTATCGTTGATTTGATTTATAAAACTGACAAAAAATCAATCGCCTGTGGAGAATATGGTAGGGATAATAATGATAGAACAATCAGATCCAGTCGAAGGTACGGGTTTACACCAGTAGCCAAAAAGGGAGTCAAAAACCCACAAGCAAGCCTAAAAGTATTCAATCAGGGAGTTGTTGCAGGAAAGTGTTCAAGGTTGTTCCCATACATCCTAAGGTTTGATGTGGTTGAAACATCATGACTTTAATGCAGCCTTTTGTTGAAATGTTACCTTTGATTGAGATACAACTGAGCTATTGAATTGACTCGTGAGGATACTTGAATTGAGGGTTCTTTAATAATCCTAGGTGTAGGAACTACATATACTAACCTTCAAAGAAAAGAATATGTATACTCTCAACATTTAACTACTATCAACATGGCACAAAATATTTAGTCAAACACTTGTTCTACTTCTACAGTTTCACTGACGAATCTTTCACATCTAATACATGACATATCCCTTCCTCGAGTTTCAACTGTTGGAACAAAAGGAATACATGGATTACAACTTTGCAACAGTCAACACGTGCATTAAATGAAGAGAAGACTTGAAAACTTGACAAATAGGACCAATGTAATGTAACAAGGTAAAGATCTCCCACTTGATATATAAAAAACCTTAGTAGTTCAAATTCATGACATTACATTCTCAAGGGCACAATTGCCTTCGAGGTGACTTTGTCTAGCAATACACACCCAGAGCAACCACAAACAAGCAAAGAGAGGTATGGAAGTTGTGTGACATAACTAAAGCAAGTAAAACTAAATGCATAGGTGCCACAATTAATAAATATTTATACAGGTTCCCTAAATGATTAGCAAATGAAAAATGAAACTGTCTAGTGGTTCGCACAAATGTCACCGGTACAAAATCAGTAGGAAATGAAAATGCAATGACAAAATTGCAGAATTCATTCAATAAACTTATGTCCTAAGAAGGTACTTATCTCCAAACGACGACATGTACATATTCAACAAGAGAACACCATGTAAAGCCCTCGGCAGGCAGAAACTAGGAAAAGTACCTACTTATTCACCACTGTCACTAAATCCTATCTAGAAGAAATGAGCCCAGATTGCTTCAACTTAGCACACCCATCAGCATTTGACCAAACTGACTGTACTCTTGGAGAGCAAATCACTAACAAAAGCTACAGGCATGTTATTCATACTTGAATTTGGTTACCATTTTCCTCTTCCATTTTCAGAGGCGAAACAGGAAGCCCGTCTTCATCCTCAACCAGCCCATTATTACCCACCAAAATCCTAACTTCTTTCTCACAATTCATCCCTAGCTGACCATCAAAGCGACCAGATTGCTTTTTGTTAAACACATCACAAAAGAAATCCGTCAAAACCTTCTCATACCCCGGCATCTTCGCATACCCAGGAAAATAGTTAATATCAATAACCAGATACCTATTCCCGACTCTAGTATCCCTAATGACATCAAAGTTAAACAAATTCAACTTCATCGCCCTCCGCAACCCACAAGCAATATCAGAAATCAAACTCTGCGGTGGCATTTCAGCCTCTTCCAAATTCATAGCCTTATAATAAGTATCATCACTTCTCTCACTCTGAGTCAAATTCGACACCTGCGAAAACGACAAAGACCCCTGCAAACTATGCAATTTCTCCTCACTCACATCCGGTAACGACTTCCTCTTAACACACTTAACATACTTCCCAACCACATACACCTTAAAAATCACCCCACCATGATTCACAAACTGCTGCAATACAATAGGCGGTTTCAGCTTATTCAAACCCTCATTATTATAAACCAACGACATCTTATGCGATTTCGCACTCCCATCCGCCACTAAAGGCTTAGCAATCACCGGAAATGTCAAGACCTCCCCCCATTGCTTACAATCCAACAACTTGTCGTTATCGTAAATCAAAACCTGCTTCGGAATCCCGAAGGAATCGGTCTCGTTCTCGAATTTAATCTCCGAAACAACCTCGAGCATCGAAATCCGATTATGTAACCGCTGAATTGCGTTAGGAGAGTCTATGATCAACGCATTAGGATATTTGTGAGAATAATCATCCAATTGTTTCTTCCAATCGTCACCGTACAATTTGTGTAGAACACAATCGAACGGTCCTTGATCAATCAACGGCCTCTCCGTATCGATCTTAATCAAATCAATTCCTTTCTCTTTCGTCAGATTCAATAACGAAACTTGTATAAAGCTATTCTCTTTCTTCTTCGCCAACGCGTATCCTACTCCGTATCGCTTCTCCACTTCCTCCATCAATATATTATAGTTTGAAATCCTAATTTGAATTGAGGAATTGTGAAATTAGGGTTTAGAGTGTGTGAAATTGAGCGGTGTATAAATAAGGGGAATGATAAGTAAGTAATTATAGATAGATACAGGAGAGTTGTGTGTATAGGTAAAGATAAATGAAGCAGCGAGCGAGAGAGAGAGGGAGAGCGAGAGCGAGAGAGGGGAGAGAGATTTATATAGAAGGAGATTGTAGGAGAGAAGAAGGGTTGGGTAAGGCGGTTAGGGGTGAGGTTGAGGAGATGCTAAAATTAACCATGGTTAGATAGGTGGGGTTGAGTGGGATGTCCACGTGGCATATTCCCCAGCAATTTGTGCTGATTCTGCAACGCGGAGTTATGGCTGGCGTGTACTCGTGACACGGACTCGCAGATTGAAATGCACACTGTAATTTGTCACGTGACTTTTTTGGGCCCGTTTGTAACGGTGCCGTCTGTTTTTACAGGGTCGTGTATTCTCTCAACTTGCACAAGTTGAATGTGGGGAGTCCTATGATGGGAATAAAGTTAAGTTTCAAAATCGAATGTTTTAGTCATGTTAGAACTGGAATTTTGTGTGGAGTTTCACAATCGGAATAAAGTTAACTTTGGATTTTCAATTCTCTAGTTGATTATTGGGTCTCTGAATTATATTATTCCTTTCAGCATTGCTAAATTCTAAATAATATATCTTATTTTTGAAAAATATTGAAACGTAAAGAATCGAAGAGAACATTTAAAGATAGAAATTGTAAGGGACAAAGAGTATCAAATACTTAACTCCTAGAAATTTCTATAAAGATTTGAATTGTGTACGTGATTACGAGTCGCTTCATAATAATAGTATAAAACCTTGATTTCTTACACATATTTTGAATATGTAATTAAAATTAATATTTTCAAGTTCTCTTATTCTAATAGAAACATAAAAGTTTAACTCCTAAAAAGATGAGTAAGTGCGACAAATAATTTATGACGAAACGACATTAAAAATTTAATGTTTGTATTTGCATTTTTAGTATACAAATACGAAAGTATACCATCGAGATTTAGTATCGATTTTATGTTTATCCTTTGCATACATGACGCGTCATGAAGTACATTAAATAAATAAATATATATTTATATATTAAATATATTATTATTTGTAAATATGATGTAAATACATATTTTTAAATTTACATATTTGTAAAAAAATTAAATAAAAATTTATTTTTTTATTATGAATTTTATTTAAAATTACACAAAAACTAAACAAGTCATTTTTGTGTTAGCATTCATTAAATTAAATTATATCTTTATATATAATTGGTTTAAGCAGTTGTTGTGGTGTGGTATAGTAAGGTCGTCACAACTATAAATCTACACGCACTTAACCTACTTAACTAACACTTGAGCAAAATATCCTTAAAACAAATTATAAATAATTTTTAATAAAAAACTATTATTTTAATTTACAACCAAAATACAATATGTAAAAATTTAAGACAAATAGTAAAATTATAACAAAAGATACTATATCAATTCATTACTAAATGCACTTTAGAGTAAAGTGCGAATACACAAAGTGCACTTTACTTCCTAAATTAATAACGGAGTTAACCTCAGTTAACGGAATGCAACAAAATGCATTTAAATACAAACATTGATATATTGCAACTGCTCTATTTTGAACTATAGTATTGCAAATGGTGTCTAGATTAAAGTGCGAGTACACAAAATGCACTTTACTCTGTCATTTATAACGGGTCGTTTGGTATGAGTTTGAAATCACTAATGGGTTGAGGTGGTAGGGGGTTAAAAAATCATTTATATTATCTTTAAAATGATATTAAATTATATATTATATTAATTTATTATATTATAAAAATATTAAAAATATTTTATTGTTATTAATATCATTTTTTTGTATACAAAATATTTTTTAATATTTATAATATTTATTTGCATGAAATTAATAAATTATATAAATGATATAGGTTCAACAATGGTCTTCAAAATATCCTAAAAATATAAATTTAAATGACTTATTTATAACAAAAAAAAAAAGAAGATGAATCCTAAAAATAATATTCAAAATAACAAATTCCGATAGATATTTATCTAAATAAAATTTTAATTAAGATTTATATTAATATATTTATTATGAATATGTGTCATAATATTTTATTTACAAAAATGTCTTTCACCACCAATTAAAAAAAACATAATTTAGTTGTTTATAAATTTCAAATCATGAAATAAAAAATAACTAAAATGTTCCTTACTAAAAAATATGTATATATTATGTTTATGTTATATTGGAAGATTACAGATAACAACAAGTTTTGAGGAAATTTCTAATTCTGAATATGATACTTTCTTCCATAAATGTAAACAAAATATAAAAATTATTTTATGATGAAATTTTGTTTTAAAAATATAAATACAAATGAGAAAGTTATGTAAAAATATTGTAAATAATAAAAAAATATTACAATGAGAAAAAGTTATGAAATTTACAAATTATGATCAATAAATTATAATTGTCTAATGAGATATTTTTAAAATTTTAAATTAAATATTTGCATGGATAAGATAATGAACATAGTCTGGCTATTTATAAAATTTAAATCACGAAATAAAAAATAACTAAAATATTTCATTCTCATTACAAATAACACAATGTATTCAATAAAATTAGATTTCAAATTATAATTAGATAAATTTAATATTATGCAAGAAAATTATATCATATATATAATTGAACTTGAATTTTAAGATTATTATTATCTAGATCACGATTCCTCACTAAAAAAATAATTTATAATTTATATTTATGTTATACACACGAACTCGTGGTAAATAGAAGATTATAGGTAACAACATATTTTGAAAAGATTTCTAATTTTGGATATGATAGTTTTTCCATTAAATGTAAAAACGTTATTTTTCAATGAAATTTCGTTTTAAAAATATAAACACAAATGAGGAACTTATGAAAAAATGTTGAAAATAATAAAATATTATTAGAGTTGTCTACGAGCAAAAGTTATGAAATTTACAAAATATGATCAATAAACTATAATTGTACAATAAGATTATTTTAAAAAATTAAAATTAAATATTTACATGTTTAATACTAAATCGATAAGATAATGAATAGGTAATAGAGTATTTTAATTACAAATATGTCTTCCACCAACATAATTTAGCAATTTATAAAATTCAAATCATGAAATAAAAAATGACTAAAATATTTCATTCTCATTATAAATAACTCAAAGTATTTAAATAAAAATTAGATGTGAAATTTTTATTAAATAAATTTAATATTATGCAATAAAATTGTATCATATATATTCGGGGTTAAAACTATAATAACAAGATTATTATTACTTAGACCGTGGTTCAATTCCTTACTGAAAGTAAAATTATTTATATTTTATGTTATATACACACACGACTCAAGATAAATAGAAAATTACATATAAATATATTTTTGAGGAGCTTTTTAAGTTTGAATACGATAATTTATTTATTAAATGTAAACAAAATGTGAAAAATATGAAATTTTAGTTTATAAAAATAATCAAAAATTAGAAATTTATGTAAAAATGTTGAAAATAAGAAAGAATTATTAGAGTTATATCAGAACAAAAGTTATGAAATTTACGAATATGATTAATAAATTATAATTGTCTAATAAGATATTTTCAAAAAATTAAAATTAAATATTTACATGTTTAATATTAAATCTAATAAAAATAATGCATATGTGCCATAATATTTCAATTACAAATATGTCTTCCAGCTCAAATTAAAATAACATAATTTAGTAATTTAAAAAATGCAAATCATGAAATAAAAAATAACCAAAATGTTTAATTCTCATTATTAATAAGCCAAAGTATTTAAATAAAAATTATATATGAAATTTTTATTAAATAAATTTAATATTATGCAAAAAATCCAAAGTATTTAAATAAAAATTAGATCTGAAATTTTTTAGTAATTAGATTTGATATTATGCAAAAAAATTGTATCATATATATTCGGGGTTAAAACTGTAATAACAAGATTATTATTACTTAGACCGTGGTTCGATTTCTTACATAAACAAAAATTATTTATATTTTATGTTATATACACACACGACTCAAGATAGATAGAAAAAATATAATTATATTTTTGAGGATATTTCTAAATTTGAATACGACAATTTCTTCATTAAATATAAACAAAATGTGAAAATATTAAATTGTAGTTTAAAAGTATAATAAAAAATGAGAAAGTTGTGTAAAAATGTTGGACATAAGAAACATTTATTAGAGTTGTTTGGCAGCAAAAGATTTAAATATTTATATGTTTAGGAGCAAGATCAAATAAAAAAATTTGTAAGTTACACTTACAAACTTTTTCGGTTCAACACATATATAATTTGAGTTCAACATCATTTATTAAATAATAATTAAAATTTCATTAAAAACACATAATTTAGTTTTTTTCAATATATTTCTAGGGTTCACCAATAAATAGAAATATTAACTTTATTTTTTTAATACTGAACCGTAGTTAAAATGTTGTCAAATACATATATATAATATAATTCTCAACTATCCTTGAGATTCACCAATACCAAATATCAAATATTATTAAATAAATATAGTTATTTCAATCATACCAATGTAATATTAATTTATATATTTGAATTCAACAATAGTATAACATTTACTATTGTTTAACAGATGATGTTGAACTCAAGTTATATATTTTTTTTAACAGTCGTTATAAAATAAATCAATTTATTGTAAAATAATGTTGCAAATTTGTTTTATATAAATTATAAAATGTTACGAATATGTTTTTGTTAGAATTATGTGCATTCAATAAAATTTTAATTTTTATTTAATATATGATGTTGAATCGAAGTTATAAATGTGTTGAACAAAAAAAGTTTGTAAGTTTATAACTAGAATTGTTTTTACTAGAACTCACCCATATATGTTTAATACTAAAACAAAAATCATTTATATATTATGTTATAAACACACAAATAAATAGAAGATTACATATACTTTAAGAAAAAATTGTCACAATGGGAGTAAAAGTTATGAAATTTACAAAACATGATCAATAAATTATAATTGTTCAGTAAAATATTTTCAAAAAATTAAAGTTAACATTTACGTGTTTAATACTAAATATGGTAAGATAATTCAATAAAATAAATATAATAATAAAACTTTTTTAAAAATTAATAACAATTATCACGTGTTTAGCACGGGTATAAAGCGTCCAAGTATAAGAGAATCTTATCCAAAATTTTGCTCATGTATCGTCAAATCAATAAAGATCGTTGATCTGAAAATAGATGAATGAGAACCGTTAGATCTAATATTAAAAAAGATTTATTTTAATAATAAGAGAGATTTTATCCAAAACTTCGGTCATGTACCACCAAATCAATAAAACCGTTTATCTTAAAATAGATGAATGAGAACCGTTAGATCTAATATTAAAAAGATTTATTTTAATAATATAAAGCAAATATGAGTAGGTTTTCTAAGTTAACTAGAATTCTCAATTTAAAAATTCATAACTTCAAATTCGTAGTTTTATTTGATACTTGGTCTAACTTTATTTCTAAGTTTAGTTGGTTTATTTTAATTTTAATTCTATTTCTAAGTTTAATAGAACTAATGTAAAATTTTGTAATTTTATTCTTTTTTCAGTTTCACTATAGTTTTAATTGGAAAAAAAAATTACTCTAAATTTGTTTTTTAAATCTGATTTTTAGAATTCAAGATACAACATAAATAATGTATTGAGCGTATAAAAATGTAATAAATAAAATCTAAAACTAATAACATAAAATTAATATAATTATAAATATTAAAAAAACACAAACGAATTGTCATGTTCACAAATAAGCAAACTTGATGAACATGTAGAAATTGAGCAAACGTACATTCTTCAAGTTGTTGAGTAAAATGAATGTATGTACATTATTGTAAGCATCAACCAAAGGTCCAAAGTATATTCTTAATTTCAATAGTGGAACAAGGATTCTGCATTGGCATATTTTAGTAATATCCTCAAATTAGGTTTCAGATGACAAGTTGTAATAAACCTATATATTCTATTTATAAAACAACCTCGTCTATATTTTAATTATAAAAAAATCTGAATATTTTATTTAATTCAAAATTTGATTATTGCAGTCTAAGCCTTTTGCTGAATTTCAAAATAAAATATACAATTATCCTTATTTTTATTAAGATTCGGTTGTTCTTCCATAAAAATATTAAGGTATAGTTACAAATTTACTATAGCTCAAGCAATATCATATGTGGTGGAAGTTGAAACTGAGTACACAAGTTGTTAAACCTTGTACTTCAATTAAGCTCTATTATTAAGTTTTGTGATTACGACATGTACATAGTTTGTAGAAAATAAGCAACCTTAATCTTATTAATAATGTAATACATCATTAATTAAAAAATGCTTCACATTTAAATTTAATTAAGTAAATTGCAGCCGTTTGGATTTGTAAACATATTATTAACCTAACCTGTTAAAATCATAACCTGTCATTATATTGTATATATAATTGGAATAAGGGATTAAGGCTCTGTTTGTGATTGCTGTTAAAAATTGTTGTGCTGTTAAAATAAGTGCGGTTAAGAAAATCAGATAATTGTTTGGTAATATTTTTGATATGTGCATGTTTTGAGGTATAATATAAAAAATTAATGTTGTTGGTAAGGTTTGATGTTGAAATCAGTAGCTGCTTCCCGTAACATCTGAAAAGCAGCTTTTTTTAAAAACACGGGAACATGTTTTCTCTAAAAACAGTTTTTCAGTCAAAAGCGCTTTTCAGAAAAGCTGCTTTTGATATTTACCAAATAGTATTTTACCTGTTTTTCAGAAAAAAGTTATTGTTGCTATCTGCAACAATGCCAAACAGGGTCTAAGATGGGTTGGTCGTACAACAATGCCAAACAGGGCCTAAGATGGTTTGGTCGGACATGTTTGTCCTTACATAAATATTATAATTTATATAATAATTAAATAAAATTTATAATATTGTTAAATTGCACACCTAATTTCAAAAATTGTGAAAGGTGTTTGTTGTGTTCCATAAAAAAAATCATAAATTCATTATTTATAGTAAAATAAAGTTATTGATCCAAAAAATATAAAAATTATGATTTTAAATTAGAAAAAACAAGATATTTCATGGAAAAAATACAATACCAATTAAAATAATAAATATTAATATTACTAAAAAAAGTATCATCAATTTCATATGTTTGTAGAGAATATATTTTACAATTTTTTTGAAAATATTACAAATAACTAAATTAAATATTACAAAATTTATTTTTAATATATATAAAGTATCCGTGCATCCCATGGTATAAAACTAGTATTTTTAATGCGCGCACTAAAATAGCTTCCCATTTTCTAGGTTGGAATGAAAGTGACGGAAATAAAAATTTGGACAGACAGCAATTTTAGAAAATAAATGTATGCAACAAAACAAGTCTGAAGATTGCTAAGTTAACTTGTTTTACATGACATACAATATGAAAAACATGTATAAAATGGATGCAATTTATAGATATTTTATCCTCCAAGGTCCAGTAGTACCACGAGTCTATAAAGGTGGGTGATCCTAACTTTTATTGATTCTAATTCTAATTTTAGTGCTG
Source organism: Heracleum sosnowskyi (assembly GCA_030848705.1). Taxonomy (NCBI): domain Eukaryota; kingdom Viridiplantae; phylum Streptophyta; class Magnoliopsida; order Apiales; family Apiaceae; genus Heracleum; species Heracleum sosnowskyi. The sequence goes on from CM061241.1 coordinate 95,853,194, forward strand.
CAAACAAAAAGTAACTCTACTTTTATGACCAAAACGTTTTTATCATTCAATACTGTTTTCTTTTAGACTGTTTCAATAATTTAAATTAATATCGCTAGAATTATACCAAAAAAAAGTCTCGAATAAATATTACAAAATAAGTATAGTAGCATGCAGTTGAATCTCCATAAAAACTGTTCTTGAAATTGGAGAACTTTGTTCAATTATTAAATAATAAAAAAAATCTTATATTGATACCAAAATTGTTTACGGATTTAATAAAATTATTTGTTTATGGAATATGATACAAAGATGGGTTAAGAAAACGAGAGGGAGTTGGTGTGGCGTGCACGATATTTAAAGTGTATAGAAAATCAGAGCGAATATTTCTCCTGGTTTCTTTCTATCTCTGTTGTTGTTCCTAAGCTGAAAGAAAAAGCTTTTCTAAACAAAAACCAAAAATTTATAAACCATAGAAAGAGAAGAGAGGAGAGAGCCTGTGTCGACTTAACATTATCAACGTACGTACGCATATTTGAATGATTTGATTTTGTATTGCATAATGAATGATCATTGGTTATTTTGTTTTGTATATGCAGAAATAAAGGAGACGAAGAAGAAGAAGAAGATGGAAAAACAAATAAAAACATCTTCTTCTTCTTCTTCTTCTATGAATGGCAATGTGAAGAATAATTCTTCAACTTTTCCATTAGCTTTCTGGGAGATAGCTGTTGCATCCGGTGTCGTTTTAGGATTTTGCATTGCTCTTTCTACTGTTTACCTCACCATGCCTGTTTCTGATTATAGCTTTCTCAAGCTTCCTCGCACTCTCAATGACCTTCGCATTCTCAGGTATTTACGATATATGTGGTTCCTTGTTTTTTTCTACTCCAGTTTATTGTGGTTTTCGAATAGCTGATAACTCAATGGGGAATTCCCTCAAGCTTTTAAGTATGTCATCTTTCAATTTTAAGCTGTTAAGTATCATGTACTACATAGATAAACAAAATCATCTTACATGATTTAAAAACAACCATAAATTAATCTGAAAATTGATTCTTAAATTAGGGTTTACACCCTTTTTTCACAGGATTCTTGAAATGTATTGTACACAAACTAACTAGGTAGCTCACACATTTCTTTTTGTGAACTTGTGATTGTGGTCATTACATAAATCTATGTGGATGAGTTTGTAAAGACAAGGCAGGTCTTCGAGTGGTGTGAGCCATGCTGAAGTCTTGCCTGCATACAGATTTCAACTAGTTGTATCAATGTAGGATTTATAATTGATCATCCGTGTGTTATACTAGTCTAGAGAAGCTTCAGAAATTCATCCAGATTAGCGATCGCGTTGTTTGAATTTAGAAACTAAAGCAAGCTAATTCAAAACCATTTCAGATGTGTAATGCTATTCAGTTGTCATGTTTTCTTTATATCACATTTCCTTGCTTTAAAGGGTATAGCTAGAGTATACTGTCCATTACTACAAATGATCTTATTTGGTTCTTAGTTCATTTGATCCATAATTATGAGCTAACTCTAGTTTGTCTTGAGAGATGCTGATCTATTGAATGTAACATTCTGTAGAGATGGCCTGGAGATGTACACAAATGACTACACAGCTCAGGTTCTTATAGTATATTGCATGGTCTACATAGTAATGCAAACTTTTATGATTCCCGGTACTATATTCCTGTCATTGCTTGCGGGGTCCCTTTTTGGAGTTCTCAGGGGTGTAGCTCTGGTTGTGTTCAATGCTACTGCTGGTGCATCATCTTGCTATTTCCTATCCAAATTAATTGGACGACCTCTTCTCTTCTCTCTCTGGCCCGAAAAGCTGAGTTTCTTTCAAGAACAGGTGAACTTCATACACCCCTCTTTGGTTTCTATGCTCATGTTTGCTGTGTTTGCGAACTAATACGAGTCTTTGCTTACTTAGGTGGCTAAAAGACATGATTCCTTGCTGAACTACGTGCTATTTTTAAGAGTTACCCCAACTCTGCCAAATACTTTTATTAATCTTGCTTCGCCAATTGTTGGTATACCTTTTCACATATTCTTCTTGGGAACTTTGATTGGTCTCATTCCTGGTGCTTTCGTAACTGTCAGGGTAAAAATTACTTTATTCAACAAGTTTTTTTTGGCAGTTTTTCATCATTGGTTTAATGGTTAATCCAAAGTTTATGCATTGATCTTGACTTGGAAGATGCTGTTTTAGTTCTTATACATATGTGTTGAATATGTTTTGTTGTCTACAGTATTGACTAGAACAATGGACAAAGAAATGTTCATGGGGAGAAAAACGATTGATTGCATAGCATTTTCTCTCGTCGATTAAACATTACCTGATTACTTGTTTGTTAACTACTAACAATCCCCTAATTTTACCAGGCTGGAATTGCACTTGGTGAACTGCGCTCCACGGGTGATCTCTATGATATGCACTCAATAGCCACCCTTTTTCTTATAGGAATAGTATCAGTCACACCAACATTAATGAACAAACCATAACATTTCATTGCCTGATAAGTTGGAAAAAGTTGCATTACCCGCCATTGACTTTAACTTCCAGTTTACCACCATCGAAGTTTCTTTTATTGAGGTGTTTCTTTGATTTACTGATCGACGACTGGTGGAGATGCTTCGGAAGGTGGTACTGCACTGCACGCCCTTCATGGAATTTGTAGATATTGATGTCATTGTTAGAAACTTAGAATCAAAATTTCATGTACCATCTTCAAAATGTATCAGTTAGTAAATGCGGGCATAAATGTGAATGATTCAATACAGAATGTAGCAGACGTTAGAAATGTAAATGATGTACCATTCTGTTTCATCATATTTTGAAGATTTGATTTATGCGTTTGTTGAAATTATGCAGTATAATTTAACATAGCTTGTTTTCACAATGTGGCATACGAAGTTGGACTCTCCACTCCAAGCAACAATTAGTAAAAATACCATGCAGGCATTACAAGGAACAGAAAAGCCTAGCTATGCTTTCAGTCTAGGCAATCAACACAAATCGCTCTTAAAATTTACAAATAATGTTAAATAATAGGACAAAATTAAATCTGGAATCTGAAGAAATGGTTTGCTGCTGGATCAAGCCAACAAATATAACATTCCACATATCTATGGCACGTACTACATCTGCAAATGTCATTTCAATTGTGCAACAGAAAGGATACACAACGGCATTTGATTTATGTCACTTATCATAATAATCTGTCACTTATCATAATAATCTGTCGTCTTCAACAGAAAAATTGACAAACTGATAACTTCCTAGTAAGAACCCAGCAGGGTAAGTCCTATCATAGAGGTTACTAGGAGCCCTGCAGCCTGCTAAGATCTTCTCGCCTTTTTGCTTTTCTGAGAACTACTTGGTGTTCTGTTCTCTGCCTTGCGTTTCTTCCCACCGGCTTCTTTAGAACCATTACTAGCGCTCTTTAGTGCTTTTGCCTTTCTTGCAGCAACTGAAGGTCGCTTTTCCGTCCGTTCTTTCGGCTTCTGAACTTTTACACTCCTGGAGTTGAACTTCAATGGTTCAAACTTTTTGGTGTGAATTTTTTTCTGTACACCTGATTTGCTTGCCCGCATACCCTGGTAAGACATTGTCTTAGCGTTGCTATCTGGAGTTCTGGAGTTGGCGACAGATTTCGTTGCAGAAGAATTACTTCGACCTGGAGGTGACAGGTTTGTCCTCTTAGACGGGGTGGCGTTAGGCTTTGAATGAGAGAGCCTCAAGTCCCTGCCCCGGATCTTCAAGTTACGCTTCCTGACTACCAGATTTGCAGCTTCCTGCATCTCAGACATCAAAAATTAGGATGTCGCACTGGCGAAGAGTGCAAATACGGTCAACTTGTTACAGATATATGCAACAAGACATCGAAAATAATATTTGAAACTCGAGCTAGATAGAAATTCATTCCTTAAATCAACTAGAGACTTCTTCATTTTTTTTGTACAAAACTAGAGACTTCTTAAGCATTCATACAACCTTCTTTCATACAACTTCACTTCCCTAAATTTCACCGCCAGTAAACAAAAGTACCAAACAACAAAAACTGAGACAAGGCTGAACTTGCATCTTGTACCAAACAACAAAAACTCATATTTGGGTGGGGCAAAATTACAGAAATATCCAGACATAAAAGAGGGGTAAGCCCATACTATAATACTAGAAGAACTCCTCCTACTAATCAGCCTTCGTGATAACCCACCTCAAGGTTATACCTGTAAAACATAATTTATCCATATGGGCAGTTTAGCATACAAAATTGTAATCTTTATCGTGCACATCTATTATGGTCAGTAGTCTCCGTATTCCCACCCCATTTAGAATGGAGTGTCACAATATTATCAAATGCTCCAACAGGCGAGGAAGAGTATTGCTCATTTTTAAGGCTGCATCTATGCAGAGGGTCCTATTAGTGAACATGATATAGTATCACCTAAAAAGTTTGAAATTTTTTGAACCCTAAACTATTTTATGATAAGAAAAGAAATTATGTAGCACTGCTTGCAAACAAAAATAGCTTTTTTATCTTTGAGAAGCTCAGATTTCATAACATCAGTTGTGAACAGGTCGGGGACAAGAACACCAAGTTTCTTAAATATTATCCAAGAAGGAACTTCTTGAAGATATAGATCATCTGCATAAAACTTCCTGGTCTTTTTTTAAATTATCATGCCAAAATTTGAATTATAACGTGGAGCACTGAAGTACAAAGATACAACATTATATACATAAAAAGGAGGGATGAAACATGTAAAATCTTAAAAGTAAAGGGAAAAAAAAAAGATCACTGCAGATTGACAGATCTTACCTTCGTTTTAAAAAGCACAAAGGCAATACCCTTTCCCAGACTAGTACCAGGATCTCGCACAACACGAATAGCTTCAATGCTGGAATTCATATTAGCAAGACCTGAAAATAACTGATAAATCTCTTCGTCCTGCACAGATAAAAATACAGTATTTTCGATGAATATAAACAAAAAAAGCAAGAAAAGTGGTAATAAGGAGAATACAAAATAAAATTCAAATGTCACCTTAACATCAAAAGGGAGGTTGCCAATAAAAACAGTCCTCTTGCAATCATACAGTGGAACGTCGTCTCCCTTCAATTTCTTACGAGGTGGACATGCCCTATCAACCCTGATGTGATTTCCTCCAACCTAAATACACAAGCACATAAGTGTTCGATCTAACATATAGATGCAGCCAATACTAAAGTCTGTCAAAAAAAGGAAAAGAAAACCAAATCAGCCACCTCTAGGAAAAGAAACATACCACGGCCATATTGTGAGACAAAGAAGCCTTGGCAGATTCATCACTCTTGAAAACAATATAAGCGTGAACACTGCAAGCATCAAAATGATTAGCATGACAGAAATTATTTGTCGAGCTACTGCAATGAGGTCTACTCTAGAAACCCCACAACTATATTAGAACATAAATGTTTATATTAGAAGTCAGAAGAAAAAAAAATAGGTAACTTTGTTTTTGTTAGAAAAGGCGGCAACTTAAAATCAGCCAGCACAAAAAAACTCATATAGGTCTGCTGCATAGAATGCTAACTATATCAGAAACAACTAGAAAATTTATGAGCTAAAACATCAAGCCTAGAGTAAAAATAAATTGCACCGACACACACATATTGAAGAAAAAAAACATGATGGCCAATGTATATTGCAAAAGAGAGACAAAAACAACATATTAAGACATGCAGTTCATATCATACTTATCAACAGCGGCATTGAATTCCTTCTTGATTACGGCTCCTTTCCTTGGTGTTTTACTCTGCAATAAGAAATCGGGATTAGACAATTTACGACTTCAATCATTCAAGTAAATTCACAAAATATTAAAAACCATAAAATCAACCTACATCCATAATCGGAACAGACCGGATCCTCAAAGAATCAATCTCTCCAAACTGACTAAATTCCTTCAACAACGCCTTTTTCTTCACCTTCAAAGGCAAATTCCCTACAAAAACAGTCCTCAAAAGCTTATCCTCATCATCGAAACCTTCCTCCGTATCAACCATTTCAACTCCACTATCCATAGCTTTCCTCTTTTCCCCAACTCCCACACCCAATTCTTTATCATCTTTCACCGCCACCTCCCCATATCGCTTCGCCTCGTATTCTGCCTCAATATCACCCCTCTTCCTCTTCTTATCTTTCACCGCCACACCAACATTACCCTCTTCATCCTTCCCCAAAAATCCAATCTTTCCTTTCACTTTCTTCGAAAACCCTTCACCTTCACCAACAACAACCACTTTATCTTTACTCCTCTTCCTCTTTTTCCCATCCCCTCCATCTGGGGTTTCAAATACACCACTTTCTTGATTTTGTTGCTGAATCTTTAAAGATTGTTGAGATGGGTCAGTGGGCTTTCTTCTAAATGGATTGTTATCAGAAAAGATAGAAGCAGATTGAGCTGATTCTTGTTCTTGAGAAACAAATCCAAAAATAGATTTAAATATATCATCGCCTGAAGAAGATGAAGGGGGTTTCAAGCCACCATTTTTGTTGGTGCTGCTATGTTTCTTTCCCATGTTTTACAAAGCGTGTAGGAAAAAAGGTAGAAGCTTGTGAACACACTCTTCTTCTAACAAGCAAACCCTAGCCCCCAAATCTTTTGTTTTAGGTTCTTTTCTATTTCAATTTCTTTTTTCCCTTCTTGTTATTTTGCCTAATATTTACGCTTCCGAGTTTTTTAAGGGCTGAAACTGAAAGTAAAGGAACGCAAGAGGAAGTAATTAAAAAACAAGTAATATGTTTCACTCCATTGCTCTTGCTCTTGCTCTCGAGTTTAAAATTTATATTGTGAAATTAATTTTACTAACATATTTCCGAGTTGGAAGAAAAGCATATAAATAATTATAAAGTTACAATTTAATCCTTAAATATAAGAAGTTATAATTTAAGTATTAAGGATATATTTGTAATATCACTTATTTTTTAATTAATCACACCATTTGCCTTCACTTGCATCCCATTTTTGGAGTGAAAAATTTAAAAAGAAATCTTATAAAATTTACACTCCTAAATACTTACTTTCTTCCTTAAAAAAACCGAGAACATGAATAGGAATGCAAATTATGTTATTTGCTTTCCACGCCACTTGCTTTCGTCCTTTTTTTAAACTCGGGAGCAAGACGTTACTTTTAGTGTTCTTTAGAGTCCGTTTGACTAAACTTAAAATTATTATTTATGATTTAAAGTTGTTTAAAGTAATAAGTGAAAAGTGAAAATTTTAAGTTAATATATATTTGTGTAATTTTGTATTATGAGTTTCTTATGAGTTATTAAAATTGTAATAATTAAAATAAATTTGATAAATAATATATTTGAATGATGATATTAACTTTTATCAAATAAAATTACTAAAATAAGATAAGTTGTTCAAAAAAGTATCTACTACCAACTTCTGGGATTGAGTTATTTTTTTAATTTTAAATCACTTTCTAACTTATTACACAAACACAATTTTTTCAGCTTACATTCAAAAAATCATTTAAAACCCCGGCTTAAAGCCGGAGCCAAACACCCAATTAATTTTGTGTTACCTCTACAGGTTCGGTGTTCGATCCTTATAGGCAGCATAAATTAATTCCCTCTATTCCGAATATTACACCAAGCTCATTTTTTCAGGCATGTTTTTCGCGTTTAATTTTGTGTCTTTTATTATTTTTCTCTTCCTATTTTATGTATATCAAATATTATTTTATTATTAAAACATGTGTACAATTGATGATAATATACGTAATTAATGAGTATAAAATATTCTTTATTATTTTATGTAATTATGATAATATCATGTGTCACTTTAAAATTGGCTGATTTAATAAATAATGATATGAACCCGCGTGCATTCATATCAACCCCTCCAATCAAGACACTTCATTTTGCCAACTTACAGTTCTCATGTAAGAACTAGCTCTTTAGCCCGTGCAATGCACGGGCATATTCTAAATATGAGTAAACTATTGATCAGTTTTTTTGTACGATTGTGTAGTAGAATATCAATTTTTTTATCAGTTACAATATCAATTTATGAGTTATACAATAAGTAAAGTTCATACAAGTTTGTATTGCACTTATATACATAAAAATTCTTTCTTCCTTTTGTTATCCTGTGTTGATTTGAACGTATTTGTGTCATACAAATCTAATACTTAAAATATGTTAATGATTATGAGATATAAATAATTATAATGCACATGCATCCAAATAATAATATAATGAGATATGTTATATATTAGCGTATATGGTCATATATTATCATGTATGTTATGTGTATGTATGTATATACGTATGCGAGTAACCAAAAAATTCAAATCGCTCAATCAAATATTATTATATATTCACATAATGTATGTATGTATGTATGCATGTATGTATGTATGTAATATGTATATATGTATGTATGTATGTATATTTATATGTATGTATGTATGTATGTATGTATGTATGTATATGCATATTTATTGTGCATCATCTATCTATTATTATATATATAATAGAGCAACTAGGGGGTTCAATGAGCCAATTAATTCAAGTTAAATTACCAAAATATCCTTCCAAATTATATTTTAATTATACATGTATTAATTAATTCAAGTTAAATTACCAAAATACCCTTCCAAATTATATTTTAATTATACATGTATTAATTACTATTAATACTCATCTACTTTAATATGCGTATAATAGAGCAACTAAGGGGTTCAATGAGCCAATTAATTCAAGTTAAATTACCAAAATATCCTTCCAAATTATATTTTAATTATACATGTATTAATTAATTCAAGTTAAATTACCAAAATACCCTTTCAAATTATATTTTAATTATACATGTATTAATTACTATTAATACTCATCTACTTTAATATGCGTACATTAATTGTATCCAACTCATTATTGCATGTCAGCGATATTTAATATTAACAATTTATGACTAGATATTATTTTTTATGAAATATAATATTAAAATTTTTAAACATTAAATAAATTATGACAATTATGATTGATAATTGTTAATTGAAGGAGATTACCAACTAATTTAGAACTTCATTCACTATTGTAAAATGATGCATATCAAATCTTATTTTGCTAAATTGAAAAAAACAAACTATTAGCCTTATTGCATATTTCGTATTCAGGTTCGCTATTTGGTTTATTACATTTATTTGCTTATATAATAGACGATTTAGAGAGATCAGAAGTAATCATAGACCAAATAAATGATGATAAAAAATAATAAATATGGTGAGCGGACAATGAATATCAATCAAATAAGGAATATGGATACGGAAGATGTAATAATAAGACCAATAAGTTTGTTTTTCGAAGTTAGCAAAATATGATTTGATCTGCATATCAAATCTTATTTTGATAAATTGAAAAAACAAACTATTGGCCGTATTGCATATTTCGTATCTAGGTTCGCTATTTGGTTCATTACATTTATTTGCTTATATAGTAGATGATTCAGGGAGATCAAAAGTAATTATAGACCAAATAAATGATGATAAAAAAATAATGAATATGGTGAGTGAACAATGAATACCAACCAAAAAAGAAATTTGGATACAGAAGATGTAATAATAAGGTCAATAGATTTGTTTTTCGAAGTTAGCAAAATATGATTTGATTTGCGTCACTTTGCAATAACCAAAGAGAATATTTTGTACCATATCAAATATTAGGAAAATTTTAATATTATGATTGAAAAAACAAACTATTGGTCTTATTGCAAATATTTCGTATCCAGGTTCGTTATTTGGTTTATTACATTTATTTGCTTATATAGTAAACAATTCAGGGATATCAAAAGTAATCATAGACCAAATAAATGATGATAAAAAATAATAGATACGGCGAGTGGACAATGAATATCAATCAAATAAGGAAGTTGGATACGGAAAATGTAAGAATAAGACCAATATGTTTGTTTTTCGAAGTTAGCAAAATATGATTTGATATGCATCTCAAATCTTATTTTGATAAATTGAAAAAATAAACTATTGGATGTATTGCATATTTCGTATCCAGGTTCGCTATTTGGTTCATTACATTTATTTGCTTATATAGTAGATGGTTCAGGGCGATCAAAAGTAATTATAGACCAAATAAATGATGATAAAAAAATAATGGATATAGTGAGTGGACAATGAATATCAACCAAAAAAGAAATTTGGATACACAATATGTAATAATAAGGTCAATAGGTTTGTTTTTCGAAGTTAGCAAAATATGATTTGATTTGCGTCACTTTGCAATAACCAAAGAGAATATTTTGTACCATATCAAATAATATTTTTTTTTTACAAATTTAGTAATATCTTAAACAATAATCTATATAGCAAACAAGTGTTATACAAATATTGTACGAAATAGTTTTACTGACTACTTCAAATATGTTAAATACTATTTTGTTTTTATAAAATTACACGACGGTTGCAAAATAAGTCACACTCATTTAAAATATTTCAAATCTCCCGTAACTAAAAGACTGCAAGCACTTCAAAATTACAGGTCTTACTTATATTGTACGTCGTTATTAGATATGATCTTTTTCAATGAAAAAAGATTTTATTCGCAACAGAACCTATAATACATTTCACATGTCTGCATATATTAACATGATTAAAAATATATGACCTTTTCTATCAAAAACTGATCCCACTTGCAACAAATCATATATTATATTTAATAAATCAGCTTATCATTTTATAACAGTAGAATGAAAAACATACCCGTGCCTCGGGGGTTGTGTGAGACAAAAAAATCATAGTAAAATTATGATTATGCCCCCAGTTATTCGATCTCAATTTACTAAATTACCCCTACTTATTATATAATAATAATTCTGTAATTAATGCATATATTAATTACATCTAATTCATTAATCGTCATTAATACATATATATTTATTATTCATTAATATTAAATACAATAATTTATAATTATATTTCTACAAATACTTAAATGATTAGATAATTAATATCGTCTATTAAACTTTTAATATTACATTTATAACGAAAAGGGGTTTAAATTTGCACATAAACAGATAAAAAATAATATTTACTTAAATTATAACACTTAAACAAATTAACTAATGACATCACATACTTTTGTCAACATTCGAATAACTCATTTATCACACTAAAAACATTCATAAAATTTAATAAAATTTGCGAATTCAGAATATATCTGTGCTTTTATCACTAAATCAAAACCAACACTCACAACAAAGGAAAGAAAACATCACCCACTCACAATGTAGAGAAAAATAATACTGAAATTGCAAACTAAAAATCCAAATGAAAAGATCTTAGATCTGAACAAACGAACACACGATAAGAGATAATTGATCCACTCTCGAATATGAGTTAGATATAATTATAGATATTAATCGTCTGATTATTTAAGTATTAGAGAAATATAATTATAATTTACTATATTTGATAACCATGGTGTAATAAATATAGAAGTATTAATGATGATTAATGAATTAGATGTAATTAATATATGCATTAATTACAAAATTATTATTATATAATAAGTATGAGTAATTTAGTAATTTCGCACCGATTATATCGTCTCAAACAACCCCCTAATAGAATGTAACAAATATGCATATTTATTGTGTAACATTTTTTATTTTATTTTTTTTGCCATAAAAAGTTGAATTTTATTAATCACTCAAGTCATTCAACATTCCTAAAGGGAGCTCTCATCCAAGGGCCATATGGCCTAACAAATTTCTGTTTCGGGTGTCTCGAATAAACGGCCACAGAACTTATCTGAGTGCCCTAGCAGTCCACAAATGAAACAAAAAGTCGGGATATTGTGCAACATTTAATAGAATGCAATAAATATATTGAAATTAAAAGACTAAAATAACCCTGAAAATATATATTAGAAATGCGGGTAAAATAGTCCATGATTTAAATTGCTTACCCAAAACCCCTTGTTGTTGTATTAGATATATAATAGATAATAGATTTTATGGTTATTTTTTTATGGAAAATGAAATTTTTTTATCACTGAATTTTTTATATTTTTAAAAATTAACCACTAAACCATAAAATTATTTATTTATATCACTAACGTTACTCTCAATTTTATAAAACTAGCATTCCATTAAAAACTCAGTAACGTACGTCAAGTTATACTTATTCACGTGTTAAAAGATTAACACATGGTTGTCGACTCATTGGTTGATTATTTAAACAAAAAAAAAAATAAAAAAAAAATGACAAGGATCATATGATCAAAACAAAATACAATTTATATTCAACTCATTGCAAGTAGCTTAAAAACAACGACAATAGACATAAAAAAAAAATAAAAGCAGTGATGATGTACATATTCCATATCACAACTTCATTTTTTGCTTTCAACATCAAATTTAAGTTATTAATTTCCTTGTTTGAACACTCCACTACATCCTTCAGAGCTCGAACTTGACTCTCCAATGCAGCCTTCTCAAGTTCTTAAACTTCAATCGACTTGTTCACGATAGATTTTCTCTCAAATGTAACGTCATCCTACCATAAAAAAAACTTGTCTTTGTCTTTATAGAATGGACAATCATAACAAAATTTACCCCTGCTTTTAGGTTTAGAAGATGTCCAGATTGGTGCTTGAACTCCGCAAAGGCATTATATCATTTCATTCGGTTTAACTTGAGGATTGATCGAAGATGATGTATGGATGAAATCCATTGATTATAAATGTTTAATTGATTATAGATTTGTGCTTGAACCCTAATTTCAATTTAGCCCCAACCCGAACATAATACCCGTTGTTTTATGTTGCAATCAAGTTATATATATAGATGTAGATATACACTATGTCATCAAACCACATCAGTAAAATGATACAGGCTGGCCAATTATTTAAGGAAATGCTAATTTTAAAACTCGAAAGTAACGTTAGTGATATAAACAAATAAATTTATAATTCAATGATTGGTTTCTAAATATATATACAATTCAGTAATTAAAAAATCATTTTTCCTATTTTTTATGATCTCCTAACATAAAAAATCAAAATTTTATGTTTTTTATTCAATCATTCTGATCCCTTTAAATGAGATGGTTGGATTATATTTATAGTGATTTCAAGTGAGGACCATTTAAGTCTTATAAAGAGAAAACATTTACGATTGAACTCATGCAAAAGTTTTCCAATATCATAATCTGCGTATTATTATTAATTGGACTTCCTCATTCTTTGGCCCAATAGTAATTTTTAACGTTTTTGCTTATTATATTTGTGGTATGCTTATTAAAACAGTTTTAAATATTTAATTGCACACTTAATGCGTGAGAAATGCAGTAATACCCAATAGCAAGTCCAACAACTTACTTATATCATGTCTTAAGCTCAAATATAAGTAATTTAGCAAAAAACGGTGCTCCAACAATATCCTAGTGGCTACCTAAATCACTAGGACATCCATCTCATTACTCATTAATAAGTAACCACTAATCATTACCTATTTAATTTTCATGAATAAAAAATTTACTTCCCTCCTTCCCTCCTTTTCTATATTTCTTTTCTCTCTCTTTCTTCCACTATTTTTCTATCTATTTTCAAATATATTATTATAATAATAATAAGGAATGAATATAAGTAATGTTGTTGGAATTACTACAAGAAATCAAGTACCTAAATCACTATGACACATTGGGCCTATTTGGGTACCCCGGAATAAGTCACCTTATGACTTATAAACCCATAAGAGCTTATGAGGGGTGTTTGTGGGCGTTTGGGGTATCAAACAAAAGTTGACTTATAGCTTAAAATGAGTAAGTGCTTTATAAGTGATAAGTTGATGGATTCTTATAAATGTTTGGGAGAACTTAAAAAAGTGAACTTATGTCTTATAATGAGTAAGTGTTATATAAGTGATAAATTGATGCAAACTTATAAATTACGTAAGTATTTGGATAAATTTACTTATAAGTTAATAATTTTTTTGTTAAATTAAATTGAAAAAATAATTAAATTAATATAATGATCTCGATAAATACATTTTAGATTAAAAAGCATTTAAAAGTATAAATATAAAAATATAAAATACTAAAATGTTAGTATAAATATAAAAATATAAACTACTAAAATGTTAGTAAAATATAAAAATAACATTTTAGATTAAATATAAACATTTAAAAGTATAAATAGATAAATAAATCATGAAAAATGAAATAAGTTGAGCAAAATGTTAGTATTTTCTAACATTCAACTTATCATCTTATAAGTTATAAGTTAGATTATAAGTTGGGTAGACAAACACCCCCCATAAGTCATAAGCTAAAAAAATAAGTTATAATTTATAAGTTAATGAAATAAGTTGAGTACACAAACACCCCTCATAAACTGAAATGGGTTTATAAGTCATAAGCTCACTTATAAACCCTCAGCCAAACATGCCCTTTGTGTACTCAGCTTATTTGATAACTTATAACTTATAAATTGATAAATTGAATGTTAGAAATCACCAACATTTTACTTAACTTATCAACTTATTCTTTGATTTCTTTATTTTTTTAATAATTTATATTTTTACCTTTGTGTTTTTAAATATTTTTTTAATTTAAAATGCAAGTGTTGAAATCATTGTATTTAATAATTATTTTTTCAAATTTAATTTAGCAAACTTTTAACTAACTTATAAGTAAATTTATCCAAACACCCGTATAACTTATAAGAATCCATCAACTTATCACTTATAAAGCACTTACTCATTTTAAGCTATAAGTCAACTTTTTTGTAATACCCCAAACACGCACATTATTATATACTCCCTCCGTCCCATTCATTTTTATACACTTTCCATTTTGGTATGTCCCATTCATTTCTATACATTCCAAAAATAGTAACTTTTAATAATATAAAACACTATTACACCCACTACTTTCTCCACTATCTCTATTATATAACAATATAAATCACTATTACACTCACTACTTACTCCACTATCTCAAATCTATTATTAAATATTTATAGGTCCCACCACTTTACTCACTTTTCATCTAATTTTACTCATTTTTTATATCTTTTCTTAGTCTATGTGTCCAATCCCAGTGTATACAATTCACAATTCACTAGGACGGAGGAAGTAATATTTATAAGTAATCATTTAGGACGTTGTTGGACTTGCTCTAAGAGCAAGTTCAACACCATTTTGATGTCAAATTCCTTGTATTTTACGTCATTAACTTTACATCGAATTGTATGGAACATACATCAGTACATCACTATCGAGGGTATAAACGAATTATGATTTTAAAGATCAGTTTCCAAACTTCGACTTATGTCAATTTCAAAATTAGAATAATTTTGATTTTTCTGAAGTAAACCAGTTATTAGAAACTAAATTAAGTAGTATTAGTCCTTTTTTTTAATGTATGACAGGTTGGTCAACCTTGAGAAATTTAAAATTAATTGTTATAAAAATAAAAATTCAATGGCCATTGATGGTATTAAATCTATTATTATGGATCGACTTATTTTTGTATCGTGTTACAACAAACAATATTTTGAATTTTTTTATATTTGTTTAGAATTTTAAATTTATTTAGGAAAATTTCTTTCCTATATTTGTTTGTTTTTGTTAAAAGAATTCTTATTCTTTTGTATTTTTCTAGTGTTTAAGAAAACAAGGCAATTTTTTAGGAAAAAATAGTTTGTTTGAGAAAATGTATGATTCTTTGAAAAAAAAAGTTAATAAATTTATATTTTTGCAAAATACTTTGGAAAAAATGATATTTTGTTTTGCAAAAATAGTTTCTACTATTAGTATTTTTTTAAAAGCCCCAATAATATATGTTTTATATTATTTTAAAAAAAATAGAATTTTTTTTGAGACAAGGACACTAATTTATTACTCCCTTTGTCCCATTCATTTCTATACAATTTCCATTTTGGATGTCCCTCTCATTTCTATACATTCCAAAAATAGTAATTTTTAATAATATAAAACATTATTACATCCACTACTTTCTCCACTATTTCTATTCTCTAATAATATAAAACACTATTACACCCAATGTTTTCCTCACTATCTTAAATGTATTATTAAATATTGATAGGTCCCACCACTTTATCCACTTTTCATCTAATTTTACTTATTTTTTATATTTTTTCTTGGTTTCATGTACACCCCGAATGTATATAATTGGGTGGAACGAAGGGAGTAACATATATGACCCACAAACACAAGAGAACTGACATTTTCCCTAATCAGGAGACAAGCTGGGCGCCAGCTCACTTTGTTTTACGAAAAGAATCAGAGTTTTTTTCAAAAATATTCACCCTTAAATTATTATTTTTCAAAAATACTATGTCTTAAATGATTTTTTTTGTAAAAATACTAACTTTTTGAAAAAAATAATAATCAAAAATACGATCTGCAACTAGATGCAACTTTTACAACTAAAATCAACTACAAATGATACTTATAAAAATTTAATAATTGAAATAATCTTTGATTGCATAACAGTTTGCATAACGAGTTGCAACTGAAAGCAACTAGAAACAACTGTTGCGAACGGTTACAAACAAGGTTGCAACTGCATCAACCAAAAACAACCACAAATGCAACTTATAAAAATTTAATAATTAGAATATCTTAGGGTGCATAACAAATTTGTATTCAGCAAAATCAACTAAAACCATTACAAAAGATAACACGTTGTATACTTCAAATCAACTAAAACCATTACAAAAGATAACCAAAACACAATCAAGCCATACTTGCAACTGAAATCAACCAAAATCAACCACATATGCAACATTAACATTTGAATATATAAATAGTGGTTGCAACTTTTGCAACCATGTTTACAACTTCTGAGATAGGTACCCCTGCGGGGCCGATTCCACATAAAAAAAATAAGAAACAACCAAGAGCAACCAGAATCAACTTCGATAATTGTCTTGCTCTTACTTGTTAATCGCGAATTAACTACGAAACTTTATTCTTCTACCAACAGAAATCCATAACACTGATCAACTTACACGAATCAGCGACTCAAACTACTACTACCAAACATCCCATTTCCAAGTATCGAAACAACAATTACAACAGTATAAGAAGAAACGATCTTTGCAACAATCTATAGCAACTCAAAGCAATCCATGGCAACTCGAAGTGACTTGAATCTCAAAAAAATCACTAAAAGTAACATATGTGTGCACCCGCATCTATTTTTTGCAAAAGAACATAAAGTAAATCAAAAGCAACTAAAATCAACTTCGATTTTCACAAATCGTTAAGTACTATCAATCATGAACTAACCTTCGAGTTTAACCCTAATGATTTTTTCATCAAAAATGAATTTGTAGAAAAGTATTAGTATAAATCTATTTTACCGAAATGAATAGACATGCAGTGCAACTATTCTTTTTGAATACGTTTGTATATATGTATGGGTAAATTTTAGATGAAGTTATGATTATAAAGATGAAAGAAAACATCATAGAGATTGATACTCTCTCCGTTTTCTTCAATTTTTTTACATTGAGATGACAACACGGAGGTTAAGAAAAAATAAAAATTAATAGAGAAAAGTAAAAAAATGAGTAAAGTGATATGATCAATCAATATTTAATGTATAAAATGGATATAAATTAGGTATAGTAGAAAAAAGTAATGAATGTGATTGAATTTTATATTATAAAATGTTATTATTTTTAGTATGTAAAGAAATGAGAGGGACATAGAAAGTAGAATAGAGAGATGGATAGAAGAAAATGAAAAAAGTACGGGAGAAGAAGAGGAGAGAGTATTAAGATAAGATAAAAGTAGCAACTGAAATTAAAATAAAATCAGATCGTAGAATTGCAAAATATTTGCAAGTATCGTAATTTTGAAAAAAAGGTAGTATATACGGTAAATACTCAAAGAATTACAGGATTCCTCACTACTGTTTTTTTTTTTTTTTTTTTTGTAGTTTGACAATTGCCCATGTTTGATTTAATCTGGGACGAAATGATTCCTCGCTCTTGAGTAAATAGTTGTCGAAAATTGATTATCGTAAATGAATAAATAATATAAAATTATAGTAAAAAATGAATACGCATATCTTATGAACAAAAATTTATTCGAAATTTCAAGTGGGCCACATAAATTATAAAAAATGACATATTTACGTTTACCAAGAATAACGCATGGGATCTAGCTCCCATTACTGGACTTGTGACAACATTATTACCGAGACAACTGTCTGTGAGTATGGGACTCCATGCGACTACATCTAAAGGGTAGATTCGACATTATGTCCACACAGTCCCTTCGGTCCCACATATCTCACTTAATGGCAATCGGATAAATTAAAAATCTACTCTAAAAAACTACTGTAATAATTAAATTAGAAACAAAATCTGCGATAATATCTCAAATAACTATTTCAACAACTTTTACCTGCAGTTAGAAATAAAATGGAATAATAATAACATGTATTAATTTAAATTTAATTTTCAATGAGAAGATAAATTACTATAAATGGAATAATTTATCCTCCTTAACTTATTGAACAAAAATATTACCTTTTTTTGAGAGTACGATTAAATTTATAACGAATCATATATACTCCCTCTGTCCCCCTCAATTTTTTACATTGAGGGACGACACAGAACTTAATAAAAAATGTAAATTAATAGGAAAAAGTAAGAAAAATAAATAAAAAGGTGTGATCAATCAATATTTAATTTATAAAGTGGGTATAAAGTAGGTATAGCGGAGGAAAATAGTGAATGTGATTGAATTTTATATTATAAAATGTTACTATTTTTGGTATATAAAAAAATGAGAGAAACATACCAAAAAGGAAAGTGTAAAGAAAAGAGAGATAGAGAGTACAGATATATATATAAATTAGAACAAAACAACCCGAAAATCTAGTAATTTGAAAAGTTTAGCAGGGTGTATTTAATCTAAAATACTTTGTAGCACTTTTCCAACGTTTTTATCCCCAAATCCCCCCCCCCCCCCCCCCCCCTCCCAGTCTCCGCATTTACAACACACACACACACAAAGTTTTCACTCCTCCTGCTTTTAATGGCTTCAACTGACGGCACCAATAATCCGGCGGGCGGAGGATCTCAAAGTCCGCTGATGCCTACTCCGATATCGAACGTAAATGCTCCGCCGCCGTTCCTGGTGAAGACGTACGAGATGGTTGAGAATCCGGCGATTGATAAGATAGTATCGTGGAGTGATACTAACAATAGCTTCATCGTGTGGGATCCACCTGAGTTCGGTAGAGATGTTTTGCCTAAGTATTTTAAACATAATAATTTCTCCAGCTTTGTGCGCCAGCTCAATACTTATGTAAGCTTTCCCTTCTATCTTCCTTCATTTTTTTTTTGTAAAATGTGCAGTATTTACTTGTTTCGTTTGTTTAATTCGATAAATCTCGAAAAGGTGCAGCGTTTTATCTGTTCAATTTAGTTATTCGATTACTCGATTTATTTCGTTGATTCATCATATATTTATATATACTCTCTAGTTGATATACACTCTTTTTACTTGCCTTGTATATGTTTTTTTTTAATCTTAAAATTGTGGAAGAATTGCAGTATTAACTTTGTCTGTGATGTTTATTAGTTTACTTGTGTGTGTGTAGAGGGAAAATGTGGAAAAAGTGCGGTGTGTTTGCTTCAATTAGTTTTTTTTTTTTTTGATTTCGTAATTTGTTTGGTTAATTGATGATGTTGAGTAGGATGTGTATGCTCTATCTGCTGTGATTCGGCAGTGGAGAAACAATATGATTTCATTTTGTTAAATTTAATTTTGTTTGTATGCGTCGTAGAAATGTATTAAAGAGGTGAATTTTTTTAATAGTTTGTTGTTTGTAGAATGCATGTATAGGTTTTTGGTGTGGAGATTGTGCGTGTTCACTGTTGAGGACTTAAGAGTTGGTATAGAGTTTGACAGATGTTGATGTTGCCTACTTTGATAATTCTCACTTATTTTCCCTTTCAATGTGATTTTATAGTTTAGTTGGATATTTTAGATCTGGATGTTTGAGAAATGTTGAGAAATGGCAGTATTTATCTGTTTAATTTAGTTGTTCTATTTCCGGATTTTTTTGGTTGATAGATGATATTGAAGAGGACACGTTCTCTAGCTGCTCCAATTTAATACCATAGCTAATTCTGATTAAATTTTGTAAAAGGATTATTCTTGAGCGAATTTTAGAAATTTATAGGTAGAAAATGGATTTTACTGTGTTGTCTTTAAAAGCTTTGGGTGGGCCAGTGTTATTAAACGCGATATGCGCACTGATGCGCAAAGGCCTCCTGGGGCATAAGCGCAAAGCGCAAAGCGAGATGCGCGGATTCATCGAAGACAAGTAAATATTCATATATTCATGATATATATGCAAACCATTACAAATTTATAGATAATAAGACATATAATTGCAAAACTAAAATGTCAGTAATGATAAAATAACCAAATTCATCACATAGACTCAAAGTATATAATAATTAGTCAAAGTAACAAAAAAATGCATAGGTAGTTCACTATACTCCATCTACAAAATCCACAATCCACAATCCACAAAATCATCTTCTTCACCACTATGATTCGAATCCTCAACAAAGTGAAGTTCATCCTCATTTTCATATATATGTGTGTGTACAAGAATTATATATATATTCAAGAAGATCATAAATACGTTCTCGTAGTCGTACAATTGCTCGCTCAGTCCCTCATGTGATGTTTGTGTGTGTATATATGTTTTTGCACATATTTGTTGTTGATTGATATAAGTATTTATGGATATTTTTGACCCTAGTGATTGCAGATCAATGCTTCGGGTGCGCATCGCATCGCATCGCATCTCGCATATGCGAGCGCATATGCGCGCTTTGAATAACACTGGGTGGGGGGAGTGTAGTTGATTGGACTTGAGCTTGAGAGATGTTGATGTTGCATAGGATGATGCGAAACTTTGTGCTTCTTTTTAAGTTGATTTTGTTAAATTGAAATGTGGTCCCTCAGCTTGTGAATCTTAAATGTGTATGGTGTTGTTTCTTATTATTTTATCCCCCCTTTGATGCAGTTTGTTTACTTGACTTCAAGTGGAATGTTGATAGGTTCTAGGTTTCCTGTCGGAACTGAGTTGATGACTGAGGAGGACAACTAAATGAAAACACTATTCTTGGGCTGGTCTTGTTTACAATATTTTTATCCGTCTTTCACAGTTTTTGATCAGTAGATTGGTGTGCCCCTTAATATGTTACTAATTAGTGCTGGCAAGTTACGGGACCGTCCAATTTATTAGGTTCATGTAAGAAACAAGCACAAACAAAGAACATTGGTGGAGCTGAAAGTAGTACAGGGTACAACGCATGAAAACCTGAATAACCAAGAGCTGTGGTATGAATCAATGGTTTAGGAAACAAGAAGATTTGATGAATAGCTAACAATTTACTGACAACTAACAGAAATATGTAATAAATGGAGTAACCTTTAACACGGTAAAAGGAGAAAACCTGAGTTTTGAGAAAAAAATGTACCTTGTAATTCTTTTATTAGACATCAAAATGGGAGGCAGGCTGAAGAAGTAATTGTCAGTCTTTCTACTTATATTCCCCGAAGTAAGGCTAGAATAACTCATAATTAATAAAATTTTAGTGACTGAGTTAGAAATCTACCTTATATCATTTCTCTTATATGTTATTCATACTGTTATAAGACCATGACAAATGATAAGTAGTTTAGCTTTCGCAGCAAAGATCTCCGCTTTCCTCAATTTGGCCAACCGTCAATGTTTTCTATATAAAGTTATTTTAGAAGCTGGATACTTCCTAATTCCTATACAGAAACAAATTCGAGAGAGAATGCTGAATAAAGAAACAGCTAAAATGTATACATACCCAAAGATTGACCAGAATTAACGAGTTACTTATTACCGGCCTGTCTGCTTTAAGTAGGTCGTGAGTAAAGCATCTAACCATCCATCACCTTCTTTCCTAGGACTTTGTGGACAACCTGTTTTACTTTCTGGCGACTTCGTATTATTCCTAGGAACATCACCTCACTATTTAATATCTATTTACAGTATAGGGTTTGCAGTTCTCTGAGATATCCCTTTGATGTTCATATCGGTATTCTGGATTGTGGATGATAATTGATGAGTATTTGTGTGATTTATTGGTGGTTGTCTGAAGTCTTCGGCTTCAAATGGTTGATTGTTGAAATCTGATAATGGAGGTATGTAGTTAGTTCTTCAAGGCTGCAGGTCAAGCTTTGTGTAGTCTGGAGTTTTATGGTAAGGATGGTACTGATCAGTCCCTTTGTGTGATGGTAGTTCGCTTAACTTCTTATAATCATCCTCCTTTTTTTTTAATTCTATTGCAGATACATGCATCATATTTACCATAATCTGAAAATGATTATAGCCTAGATTATTTTAGGGCTAATTTGCCAATCCTGTTTTTAGTTTGAAAATGCTGGGATCTTGGGTAGAGACGGGTGAGATTTTAGTAGGTAAATTAACGCCCCAAATCGTGAAAGAATCGTTGTATGCCCCGGAGGATAGATTGTTACGAGCCATACTTGGCATTCAGGTATCTACTTCAAAAGAAACTTGTCTAAAACTACCTATAGGAGGTAGGGGTTGAGTTATTGATGTGAGATGGATCCAGAAAGGAGGAGGTTATAGTTATAATACAGAAACGATTCGTATGTTTATGATAGTTGGACCTGTCTCAGAAACCATAGACGCAGTGCGCTTGTTGTATAGAAATTAATCTTGCTGCAAAATGTTTTTAAGTATATCATTGGATGTATCTGTTGGCTTCTTGCTTTTATTTAACCCCTGTGACATTATGTTTCTATCATAACGCTACATTGTCTAATATTGTTTGCGAACAGGGTTTCAGGAAGGTTGATCCAGACCGCTGGGAGTTTGCCAATGAAGGCTTTTTAAGAGGCCAAAGGCACTTGCTTAGGACTATTGTCCGCCGGAAACCAACCCAAGGCCAAAGCCAGCAACCACAACAACCGCATGGACAGAGCTCATCAGTAGGGGCATGTGTTGAAGTGGGTACATTTGGCCTCGAGGAAGAGGTTGAAAGGCTAAAGAGGGACAAGAATGTTCTTATGCAAGAGCTTGTCAGGTTGAGACAGCAACAGCAGACCACTGACAATCAATTACAAACAATGGTGAAGCGCCTTCATGGGATGGAGCAAAGGCAACAGCAGATGATGTCGTTCCTCGCAAAGGCTGTGAATAGCCCTGGCTTTTTGTCACATTTTGTTCAGCAGCAAAATGAGAGCACCAAGCGCCTTACGGAAGGCAACAAGAAAAGGAGGATCAAACCTGATGATGGACAGATTGTCAAGTACCAGCCTAATGTGATTGAAGCTGCAAAAGCATTGCTCACTCAGATAGCAAAATCAGATGCATCTCCTAGGCTGGAGACCTTTGACTGTAGCTCGGAAGTTATCCCTAGTAATATGTCGTCACCTTTGACTTCATCAGACCATGGAAGTTCTCCTACTCATAGCTCAGGAGGGACTCTTTCCAAGTATCCACCGATTTCTGCTAATTCATATGTCCCATCAGATTCGGGGTTTATTCTTAGTGGTCCTTCAGCCTCCATATCTGATATAAAGGCAGGTGTGACTTCCGATGCCCTTCTAACCGCAGAACTACCTGATGTAAGCTCATTAATCGGGGAACAGGAGTTACCGTCTTTGAGTCTTCCTTTAAATGACATTAATGACCTTGATATCTCCAAGTTTGAAGAAATGATTTCAGGAAGCAATGTCAGTAATCCTAGTGGAAGTAATGGTGCATTCCTAGATCCAGCATCACTGGATGCAGATCAAACCATGTCCTTGGACATTGGCGGTCTCTCTCCTGATCTAGGTATCGATTGGGATAATAACTCTTACTTTGATGAGATGCAGGTACTTGATTCGGTTGACCCCGCTTGGGAACAGTTTCTCGAACAGAGCCTGGTACATGCAGATGGTGAGGCAATGGATTCTACACAGAAGATTGAAGTGAAAACTTTGGACAATGAGTGGTCTAAGGCTCAGATGCAAAGGCTTACAGAACAGATGGATCATCTGTCTTCAGATACCAAAAAGGCCTGATTTGTTTATTATAGCATTATACCCAAATGTCATGTGGTAGTGTCTGAGCATTCCTGTGAACTTCATCTTATACTAATGTGCTCCCTTTTGCCATCATTGTTTGGGAAGATTTTTGTCTGTTGTTTTGGGTCAATGCATAATTTCATAACCTTCACATGGTTCAGCTCTATCCAAAGAGTATGGACTCATCATGTCATTAGCCATCAATGTTTGTAGAGCAAGTGGTACATTATACTCTCTGTTCTTTGATCTTCTACAGAAGTTATGTTCAATTTTAGAACTAATATCAGTAAAAAAAAAGATTACTTTAATCAATCCTGTTGTCACTGGTAATGTGTTAATTTTTTTTTTATTTTTTTATTTTTTGGATCCCATTAGTATTACTTTCTTTTACCTAGCAGTCCCGTAGCCTATTCTCCTCGGGGATTCAAATAGAAATCTTGTTCTCATATATATTTTGAGTTCACCTTGGCTAGAGAAAGTATATATGTTAAGATATCGTCATGGTTCGTCTAATTTCAGAGTATCGGGAAGGACTGCAGGGGAAGGGTTTCTTTTGTTAACAAAAAAAAAATAAAAAAAAATAGCCATAAGCAACTATGGCCGAAAATAATGCACTAGACACCTGAAAGATAGGTACAAAAATTTATAAAACTACACGTGGCAGTTTACAAGAGTACCTCAGTTACTATCTCAACTCACGGCCAGAAACAGCAGCTGATGTTACCACAAAAAACTCACCTGCCCATCAACCGTGGGGGAGGGATCATCATCACCGCCCATAAATCTCATTAGCTATTCTACAAGATCCTAATGAGTTTAAGTCAAGGTAGTAAAAATGTGTTAAACTAACAATGATTAGGCAGAGGAGGCACCAACAAGCCTTGAGGCTTTCTTTACCTGATCCACTGCCATCGTGTGAATTTCAGAATCATAATAATCTTTCTTCATCATCTTCGTCGTCTACTTTATCGCCATTATCTTCGACAAGTTCCTCGAATTCTATTACTATTGATAATGTTTTGGACCTTGAAAAGCTGGCTGTTCTTGGTCATGGTCATGGAGCCACTGTTTATAAAGTTAGACACAAAAACTCTGCTAATATTTATGCATTGAAAGTGTTGAGATTCGATGAAGACGTGATGAAGATACAGCAACAGGCTGCAGTACGAGAGGCGGAGATTCTTAAACGGCTGGATTCAGACTTGATTGTCAAGTGCTACGGTGGTGTGTTTGATAATCAGTTTCTTGATACGGATAATGGTGGTGATCTATGTTTTGTTATGGAATATATGGAATCTGGATCTTTGCTAGATGTCTTAAGTATTTGCCACACGTTACCCGAAAAGGTAACATAATGCATTAAGATAATTGTACTATTTTTCTCCATATATGGTCGTAGTTTATATTATTAGACCATGTATTCTTTACAGGTAATTTCTGTGGTGGCAAGAAGAGTGTTGGAAGGATTGCAGTACTTGCATGGAATGCAGATAGTGCATAGAGACATTAAGCCATCAAATTTACTGATAAACAGCAAAGGGGAGTTAAAGATTGCTGATTTTGGCGTGAGCAGAGTAGTGGCAACGACGAATGAAGAGCGTGAATGGTGTGTTGGAACATGTGCATACATGAGTCCGGAAAGGTTTGATTCAGAGAGGTGGAATGGCGGAGATTGTGATGGATTCGCAGGTGACGTTTGGTCACTTGGAGTGGTAGTGTTGGAATGTTTTGTGGGGCGTTATCCGTTGATTGTTCCGGGACAGAAGTTAGATTGGGCAACACTAATGTGTGCCATATCCTTTGGGGAAAAGATGGTGTTGCCAGACAAGGCATCGCCAGAATTTCGTACTTTTGTTTGGAGGTGTTTGGAGAAGGATTGGAGGGTTAGAGGAACAGTGGAAGAGCTGCTTGATCACCCATTTGTAACTACATGTTGCAGTGGTCCTGTAGAAGGGCTGCTTGGCAATGCTTCTGAACCCTCATTCGGCTTAAAAGTGGCCTCACAATTTTGAACACTAACTATCCCAAATGAAACCATTAATTCTAAACAAATATCGTTTTTCTAGAAATGTTGTTGTTTGAATTTGATATATTTATTTAACAATGTTCTCAACAAATAATTCTAAATAACATGGCCATCACTTAATTGAAATAAGTCGAGCTAGTTTCTGGCGACTCGACTTCATTTCTTGCTTACCAATGTAATACCAAGTGGTTATTTGTTTTGTTTGCTCAGTAACAATGAAGGTAGAATGCAACATCAATAATCTAAAAATTGTTTCGAGTACTTCTGTTAGGAATTATCAAACAATTTTATTTATTTTTTGCTAAATAATCAAACAATATTTTTGCGGGAACTATTGGTGTCAATTTTACTAATATTATCTTTGCTTTGACAAACTTAAAGCCCTTTAAGTTCTACAGTCCATTGAGTTACTAATGGAAGCAGATTCTAAGACATTGCACCAACTTCAACCAAGACTCTACATCAATTTCAAGTTGATACTCAACATATATATACTGTTGGTCTGTAATGATAAGAAACTGAACCACACCCTCACACACACACACACAAAAACAATAACTGAACGAGTAACTCTTGTACACTGAGGCAGGAAACGAAACGAAGAGCATATATTAAATATAAGTAATCAAGTAAATCAGAAATCCATAGCTACATTAGACTACAGTACAGCCTACATTATCTCCGGCTACATCAATAGAATATTAAAGTAAACAATGCCACCTTCTTAAGTATATCATCATTCTTTTGATGCCAAGTTATTCTGCAAAATTTCTGTACGCTTGCTCAGAAAACCACCTGAAATTTAGAGGACAAAAGATATAATAAGAGAACATGCCTATACCTGAAAAGCAGGAATTTTGCCCAAAACAATATTATAACACTTTATTGAAGTCACAAACAAATCCTAGCCAAGAAAATGCAAACTCTAGATGTATCAAGACTTGAAGATACAACGTTCCTACCAAAAAAACGTCTATGCACCCAAAAACGAAGGTATTTGGTTTGAACCACAATAACAATACTTAGTAGACACTTGGTAAAGGGTAATTTAATCAAGACTACACTATCTTGGCTGTAGAAATGAAGCATGAAGAGAGTATGCAACTATTAGAGTGCTAGCACAAACCAGATAAGCTAAAACTCATAAAAATAGCCTCAGAGTTGATCTATTTCTCAAAACTCCGTAAATGTACTTACACCAGCAAAATGATTTTGCTCATGTCAAGTAAAAAAAAATTATATCACACTTGAATTATTGCATTCTATATTAACATACTACTTGCAAACCAACAATAAAGAACTTAAGAAGCATGGACACTGCAATATAAAATAAATCAAAATGAGACTCTAAACACACACCGACTCATTTTTAGGCTCTATTCATATTCAAGGTTCCCCTAGCATGTGTTGATCCTAGGCAGTCTGAAATTCCGATAAACAACAAATGAAGTTGCTTTGTGATGCAATACTAACCGAGCACAATCAAATTTTATTGGATCACAATCCTAGGAGGTTCTCTTACTTAGAATAGGTAGTATTAATTGCAGAAACACAAGTGTTAGTATAATTAAATTACGGCAGAAGAGAAGAGATCCAGTAACCTGGCTTTGATATATGGTTAATACGAGATCGAGGTCCTTGAAACATCCAGTTATCTTCATCCAAGGATTTAACCTCCTTTGCAAGTGCCGACATCAGGTCAGCCTTCAGAACTACAATCCATACACATTCATTAACAACAGCTTTTTCTTTTCTTTGGATTCTCATTTTTAACATTCACGACTCTTAAACAAAAAACAAGGCGTTTTTTCAATAATCAAACAGAAATAAACTAAGGTGCCCAAATTGACTATTGAGTATTGAAACCCTAGTTCAATTAATTGTAGATATACAAATAGATAGGAACTTACCGAGAAGAGCCTCGTCTTTGCGATCCTGAAAGGAAATAAGATTAGCTGGGAAGTGAAAATCATCGGAGGGAATCGCCGGACCATTTGTTCCGACGATCGCCGTCGTCGAAATCGATGAACGCGCCGGCGACGTTGATAACGATGAGTTACTCATATATATTTTAATGAAATTTAACCACTTGCACAAAAATAGTAAAGCGATTATTAGTGAAACGACAGCGTCTTAGTTAGTTGATCTCGTCCGTTGATTTATAAACACTGGTTCGTAATTTCACTCTGAATAATTCTAACACAATCCAAATCTCGGGTGTGTTCGGTTGGGACCCACTTCACGGTTTCCGAGGACAAAAGAAGAAGGGATTGTTTGGTACACACACTCATATATGTATGAGCGCGCTAGATTTAATTAATTTGCATTTTAACATTTGTGTGGCTTATTAGTGTGTGTGTGTGTGTGTTTAGGGGCTAAAAATGGGAATTAATTGTGTGCACTACCTAAATAATGTTAAGTAAATGAAGCAGTTCATGTTAACAACCTAAAGAGTATAATAAAACTTCTGGCACAGACATAAATAAAATAACCAAATAAAATAACGGGGACGGGAGAACTCGAATTTGACTTCCGAACAAGTATTTTATGCTCTTATACTATAACAAATATTAATCAACAACCTTTAGTTAAATATTATTTGGAATTCAGCTATATCATTGAAATTCTACTTCTCCAAGTTCAAATGTATCTATTATTTGGAACAATATTGTTTTTGCTTGCTGATATTGGCTCTTGCAAGGACACGTTCATTTCTACAGCGGTAAGTGGATCATATAGTTCATTCTTGCTGGTTTGGTTGTGTGTGTGTGTGTGTGAATTTTGAATCCGATCAACTTGTAGCTGGATTGCTTAAATGTAGTAAAAACTTTTAAAATTCCCTGCATTAGAATTTGATTATGTTTCAATCATTATTGGTTCATTCTGCTTTTAATCATGTTACTGAAAGTCTATAGTTGTGCTTCTTTCTTTCAGAGATTTATTACAGAGCCATACTTTGAGATATATGACAGCCTGATACATTCAGATTTTCAAGAGTTCCTTGCACATGAAGTACCCCTTGACTTATGTGAAGTGTTGCAACACAAGATTGATCATACACCAAGATTGTCTATTCTACAGCATCATCTTATTGGTGAAGGTTCTCATCGTCGTCTATCTACGTCTGTTCGATTTGATATAAATCAAGAATCTGTTTCGGAACTACCTGATCACTGTTGTGAGGCCATAATCATCGAGAAATTGCCCTCTGGAGTCTTTGCAGATCCATTTGAGCTGCAAGATCTTCTGCACCGCAGGGGTAAATTACCATCAACCCTTTAAAGTGACATTTTGACGAGTACTCTTGTTCCCAAAGCTTATTTATGTCTGAGCCATCTGTTTTACACAGTTCATACGGAAGCATTCACATGGATGTCGGGTCGAATGCATTATCAGGAAGCAAGAATGAACCGGAAATAAACATTGAACTTCCAATACATGTACGCTATCCGGTAATGTACCATATGTTAAAGATTTAAGAAATATTACTAATAGTAGAATTAGTTGTGATGTGAAATCTGACTAGCTGGTGTCATCTTAGTTTTTCAATGTTCTCTCTTTTACTCTTATTCATTTCCAATCTGCTGCATAACTTCGGTCTCTTTTTCCGAAATGCTTCACCCTGTCTTGCTTTACTGCCACTCTAAACAAATTTAGAAAAACCAACTCAAATGTATCTTCTGTCTATAGCCACTTGGAGAGCGTGGATATTCAAGAATTGAATTTGGCCTACCTGATCTATTTACTCGCTGCAATGTAGAAGGGAAGTTCCACAGTGAAATCTGCATCTTTAAGTCAACTGTCAGTATTGCCCAAGCCTTGGATGATGGTTTTGTGTGGGAAGTGCCTTCTGGCAAAAAGAAACATGGCAGCAATTGTATCTCTTTTAACTTTCTTCTCTGCAACTCTGTCAGCCATATCAATTGTTCTTGTATCGATCGGCCATTCTAACTTTGAGACGGATGATAAGAAACAAACCTGAATGGTGGCATTTTGGTTGCTTGGAAGTTTTGGTGCCTGTTAATTTTCCATTTGCCTAAAACTTGTTATAGAACATACAACACGCCTCCCTTGGCTGTTTTGGTCTTGGATAATTGAAATGTAGTATGTACTATAGGATTGGAGGTCTGATAACAGATGAGGAAAAACAATTGTCCAGGGAAATATGTAATGATGCATTCCTCTAATGAACCTCCTCACCACTGTGGCTTTTTCTTTTTCATGCAGCCCAAGAAGGCTTTCTTTCAGTAAAAATAAATAAATAACAATAATAGTATGCCAAATTTCCAATTCCAATTCAAATGCACTTGGAAGACAAGTCCAAGCAATGCAGTATTTCACTTACAAAAACAAAATCACTACTTAGCAGAAGCGCACTTTGCTGGAATAAAGGAAAAAAGAAAATCACTACATAGCAAAAGCGCACTTCGCCGGAATAAAGGAAAAAAAGAAGAACATCATCACCAAAAAATACACAATTTTTAAACCAGGAAAAATAAAGGTAGATTTTGCACACAATAGCACTTGCTGGTTGCTATCAATCTTCATGTCTCAACTTCATGCAGGGGCGAAATCCCATTATCCCCGATTTGGGAATAATGAAAGAGCACAGACCATCAAAGTATTCATCTTTATTCCAAGGTTTGCACTTCACGTACCCTTTTTCAATTTTGATTTATCTTTAGGAATACTTGATATAATATTTTCATTAGGCTGCAAGTAGTATAATGACAATGAGAAGCACGATCGCGAAAATCACCAACAGCAAGCATGTCTGCATTAATTAGGACAAATACACTTGAGTTAATATCCGCAATAATCCTTTACACTACTCAATAGAAAGGATACATCAACTTAATAAAATTGCTTTATGGCTGCCATCTTTTCCTTTGAATGGAATATTAAACAATGGATTAAACACCTCTACATAGAATATAAAACAAGAGGACTGAACACGGAGGCAGAAAAAGGGGTGTGCGCTAGACCTGGAAACAATAATCCATAGCTGCAGCAACATCGAGTGTTCAATTTCCTAATCATCATATACTTCCTCACAAACATATACAGTATCATAATATTTAATCGTCTTCACAATCTAAAACTATAATAATGCACCTCTTCTACACAATCAAAAAATTCAATTTCTTATCCCTTGGGCATGGGTGTGAGAGTATTTAAATTTCTACACATAATCATTTCTAGAAAAAAAATCGATACTATTGTAAGCAGTCATGCAAGTTGTCGTCTAGCAAAAACTGCAGATCATATACATATAAACGTTTTACCAGAGAAGAGTTTGATTTCTGGGTCTTGGACGCTTTCACAAGTTGGGATTTTCCCTGAGCTGTTGCTGCATGTGCATTCTCGACATGGGATCCAATATCATCTGAAAATAAATATATATTTGCATATAATATCTTTATTAACTGAACTTAAGAAAGCTTGGGAGAGGGGTGGAGGATGAACACTTCAAAAGCTTATCTGAAACCAATGATTGAAATTCTCACCAATCATAGCTCCTTGTTCATGAACCAGAACAGCAAGATCTTTGAAAATCTCATTTACTTCTCCAATCTGATTCTGAATTTCTTCAATTCCCTGGTCTCTTTCATCAATTATAGCCTCATTGAACGAGATCTCATTATCCAACAGCACAACTTCCTGCCTGTAATGGAAAAGATCAGACATTAAGGGGTGTTGGCAGTTAAAGTTCAATATGGTCCACTCTGACTCCACAACGCAGGCAACCCAAACCAGTTGGACTAGAATGAAAGTGATTCCTCATGCATATTTCCACATATGACTTAGATGGCCAAATAAAGTTCACAAATTATTATATAATGAACCTCGTACATTAACAGTTCTAAAAGAAGCAAATGTTGAAAGAAAAATGATACAAAAGATTAGACTATGGCTATGCATCAATCTAATAGATACCATGATTAATGATTTCAATATGGTTAATTCCAGTCATCCAAAAAAAATTTGATTCAGCCAGATAAGTCAATTGGCGGCCTGATAGCTCTAGCAAGCTCAGCAGACCCATTCTATTGTAACGGTAACCCATGTACAAGTGATGCATATCTGAATTTTACAAAGCCACGAAGTAGTATACAAACACAAAATCTTGTATAAACCTCACCTTCTAGATTCAACAAGGAGAGCATGTTGTTCTGGATGCTTATCTGAACGTTCATCTATCTCACTTTCTGCATAGCTGTGCAAATAGAGTCAAACTCATATGTCATTTATGCCAAGTTCATAATTTCTTACAGCGAAGGTCCTCAATACACACTACTATTCTGCATACGTACATTGTACAATATAATAGAAAATTTAAACATAATTAGGAAATTAGGTTTCTTGCTTGTGCTTACCTGGATGGATGAACTTTTTGGGGAACAAAAGGACTGTATGCAGTCTCCCTCTCAGCGGCAAGCCGCTGCGCCTTCTGAAACTCTTTTAAAACTGCCTGAAAATCTTTTGCTAGTTTTGCATCAGTAATCTTCTTGCTGGCCTGGAAATATCAAAAAGCCGGTTAATACTATAAAATCAATGGTAGAAAGGGATAAATGTTTAAACACTGCCCACTGTTCTACAAGAATACAAGTGATGCAGCATCTTCAGACCTCTTGAGTCTTTAAACGTAGGAAAAATAATAAATTTAGAATAATATAACTTATGGTCGAGAGAAGTGAAGAAACTTCTTGAAGAGAACAGTGCCACCCAAAAAGCCAACTTACACTGACTTCTGTGTGATGATCAGTTTCGCTAGCTTGCTTAAGTTTAGCTGAAGTATCCTTTACCAACTGTCCAATATGTAGTCTTGTCTTGTGCCTGCCAAAGTAGCAAATTGAGTAAAATAAGAATCTCACATTATGGCTGATGTGGGAGTGTAAACAATCTAATAAATTATGATAAAAATGAACGAGGAGACCAGTAATCCGCGACCAACTTGTTTCAGGTAAACATTAAGGTCACACGTTACTAAGTTGTCTCTACTTGGTACGTTAGCAAGTAGTAGTTGTTATTAGCCCCCAAAGCGGAGACCGAAGAACCACCAGGTTGTCAAGGACACGTCTGAAGAGGAGGCGGGCGCCCTCTAAGTTTACCACCCTACCCACTAATGGACTATGTACGAGGGGGGCAAGCGAACGGGAACCGACCGAAAACCCGAACCACTTGACTGCTCCTTCCTTCATACCCAACACTAAATCACTATAATAGTTATGGGTATAGTGTCAAAACAACTCCAATGCAACACTAAAATGGTGACCCAAGGACACCAAATGAGTTTTGGATCACCAAATTTGGTGACAAAAGTACATTTGGTGATCCTTTGACACCAAATTTGGTGACTTTCATAATTCCCACTATACCCTTATGTTTGTTAATAAAACAAATGTTTTCTTGTCCTATATTGAACTTCTTTCTTTAGTTCTTTTTAACTTTAGATTTTATTGACAATATAAAAATAAGAAAAAGTTAAAATATTCCAATTTTTATGTGAAAGATTCCTTTTAGTGTCAATGGGTTGGAGTACATTTTATGGATGGTGTCATTTTGACACCAAAATAGTGTTATAGTGACACTATTTTAGTGTCATGGGTTGGAGATGGTCTTAGGGTTGGGGATGGATATGGAACCAATCAGAAGTGCAAATACTCAGAAGCCAACTTGTATAAAAATATTCAGATCTATTATTCGTGTTATAAATGATACAATTGTGTGCCTGCCACCTTTCATCAATTAAATGAAAAGGGATTTTACTATTATTTAGGAAGAAAGAATTTAATAGTAGGAGTGAGTCTATAATTCATGTAACTCTTACTGAGAACTCTGTAACTAAGTTCCCAATTGATGGACTGTCATTTGTTACTAAATAGTAAATAGCCAAGAAAGCCAATCCAGTATACATTACATTTATCAGTGGGGGCAACTGAGGCTCTTGAACCATCGACCTCTTGTTACCACCATTAAAAATAGAAGAAAAGTATCCACTAGGCCACAATGCTAGGAAAGTAATACATCATTGTTTAAGCCTTAACTGTGATATCAGTTCTAGAACTTATCCACACAGGTCCCATGTAACCTCTAATTATGGAACATATAACTAGGCCAAACTCCAGTTCGTTAACCACAAAGTCGCCTCTCCCTTTTATTTGCTTCTATCACTAGAAATTAAAACTTCATGAAAAGAAACAAACAATCAAAACAATAAAAAAAATGATGATCACACAAATTCGGTAAATATACATTTTACAATACGATGTGATGTGATGTGCACAAACTACAAACCCATCCAAAAAATCATTTCCAACCGATACACAATAAATATAATTTTTTTTTTATCTAAAACTCGAAATTACGAAATTCAACACAACCCAGTAGAAAATTCCCAATCAATGATACTATACAGAAACCAATTCAACTTTTTAAACCAGTAAATCACATCAAATTCATATATATATATATATATATGTGTGTGTGTAATTACGAAAGTCAAACTCACAGCTTTTCACGAAGCTCAGGCGTGTCCTTAGGGGTTCCTAAAGTATTAACGAGTCTCTGGAAGGTGGATACAGCTGTATTGATCTGAAAAATACCCGAAGCAACGGCTTGGGTCGGGTCTTGTTTACCATTTGCAAGGCCCCCACGTTTGAAGCCTACCGATCGGCCCGCTTCCAGATCTTGGAAGCTCATAATTTTCGACCCGAATTACGATTGTTGATTATATGTGTGTGTGTGTGTGTGGAGTTTGAGAATGAAAACCCTAAATAAAAATTGGGGAAAACTGGAAGTGGGATCAAGGCAAATACGAAAAATAAAACAGAATGATTAGGAGGGGTATGTGGTGGGAAAGCAGCCTTCTCTCTCTTGTTATACTATTTGACTGCCGGCTCGGTTACCGAGGCGCGCTATTTACGTGACACGTGGATTCATGGAGTCGCGTTTTGTAAGAAGAATTGAAAAAATAGATAATGATGTGTAAATTTCTAGAACAAGACAGATGTCTCGATGACCGTAAAAATAAAAAGGTTAAATGATGTTTTGGTCATTAATTGATCATTAACTTGTAATTGGATTATTCAACTGAAAAAACTTTCGGTCAGGTCACAAAACAAAGGAATGCATTTATTTTAATCATTAAACATATAAAAAAATTCACGGTTCTTAAGTATGGTTGACTTTGAAACTTCCTTAATCCTAATTTTTCTCTCCATGTCATTGTGAGAGTCTGGTTTTCTCTCCAAATTCCTAATCCTTAAGGATATTTGTGGGAGTCTTTTTTCTTTGTGTATTCATGGAAGATAATATCGATCAACGCGTAGCAGAGTTAAGAATTGAAGATGAAGAAAATGAAAGCTTTGTGCTTGAAGGTGATATTGATGAGGACGTAAACAGGTTTGATTTATGCTTAGTAGAAAGATTATTAACGAAGAAGTCCATAAATGTAAGAGCAATGAAATCTAAGCTTGCAGACGTGTGGAAGCCAGCAATGGGGATTAGTATTAAAGATCTTGAGCATGACGTTTTCTTGTTTCAGTTTTACAGGAAAGAGGATATGCAATGGGTGTTGAATGAAGGTCCCAGGTCATTTGATAATGTGATGTTGGCTCTGGAAACAGTGGCTGCAGGTGAAAATGCAGCGGAGGTAAGGACGTGGTATGTGAATATATGGATTCAGTTGCATAACCTTCCTATGGGTTACATGATGGAAACAGTGGGTAGACAGCTTGGCAATTTCTTTGGAGAATTTCTAGAGTATGATGCAAAGAATAATGCTTCTATATGGAGGGATTGCATGAGAGTGAAAATCAGATTGGATGTTAGGAAGCCACTCAAGCGGAAGAAGAAAATCTTGAAGAAGGATAAAAAGGAATTTGTTGTAATATGCAAATATGAACGCCTTGGGGAGTTCTGCTTTTCATGTGGGATGGTCACGCATACTGACAGGTTTTGCAGAAGTATTATTGCTAGCGGTGGAGAAGAGGGTGAAAAGGAATGGGGAAGCTGGTTACGGGCGCCACCGCGTAGGGTGGCAGGACAGAATCAAAGCAGATGGCTCAGGGATGAGAACGATGACACGTGGGAGACTAGGATTGGTGGTGGTAGTAACAACCAGCATTATTCGGGGGGAAATTTTTTCAAAAAAAGGGAAAGAGATAAATGAATCGAGTGATTTTAGGGAGTAAGATGTACATGATGGAAGGCTAGACGTTATCAAAACAAACTCTGTAACTCCAGCTATAATCAAGGGATCTTCTACTATCCAAAATGAGCTATATGGGCCCAGTGAGGATGATAGTATTGGACTTCAGTTAGATGAGCGTAAAAGGAGGAGAAGTGATGGAATAGTGGGCTCAATGGATATTGAAATGGGCCAGGGAAATGGTGGACTTCTGACAGAACAAAAAAAACCAAGGCACTGGTATTTCTGAAATGGATTTAGCAGTACCTAATAAACATGTTTTGGCTGAGCTTGCAATGCAAGCCAGCCGTCAAAAATGATTCTATTAGGATGGAACTGTCGAGGATTAGGGCAACCTCGTACAGTTCGTGTTCTTAAAGAGATGTTGAAATCTCATAAGCCCGACATTCTTTTTCTTTCTGAAACTCTTGTAGAAGGCAATAAAATTGAAGTTCTTGCTTCAAAGATTGGGTTTGGGAATTTCTATTCAGTAGATAAACAAGGTAGAGGAGGTGGATTACCTGTTTTCTGGAAGAATAATGTGTTTTGTTCAGTTATGGATTCTTCTCAGAATCATATTGATATTAATATTGAGGAAAGGCGTAATGGAGGGTGGCGTTTAACTTGTTTTTATGGGTTCCCAGAACGGGCAAGACGTCAACAGTCGTGGGACTTCCTACGTTTTTTGGCAACCAAATCACAACTTTCGTGATGCATTGTTGGTGATTTTAATGACTTGGTGTATAGTTCTGATAAGAAAGGGAGGCATCCTCATCCGCAATATTTGCTTTCTGGATTTAAACAGGCTATCGAGGACTGTTCTCTAGCTGAAATTGAGCTGAAAGGTGGAGCTTTTACTTGGGAGAGAAGTAAGGGTACTTCTAATTGGGTTCGTGAAAGACTGGATAGGGCGTTTGGCAATGATTCTTGGTGGTAAATGTCCCTTTGTGCACGTTAACTATTTTTCATGTTGTGGTCTCAGATCATGAGCCAATAAAATTAGAGCTTGTTAACACTTCGATCTCTAAAAAGCAGTTCTGGTTTAGATTCGAAAATACTTGGCTGAAGGAGGAAAGCTTTCTTGAAGATGTTGTTAAATATTGGCATAAACTCCCTGCCATTCACCTGTTGCCAAAGCTTATTTCTGTCTCAAACTATATGGCGAAATGGGGTAGAACTTTCTTTCATAAATTCAGGGATAAAGTTTTAAAACAAAATGAGGTGCTCGAGAATCTTAAGGACAGAGAAGACGATGATGGTATTCAATTATACTTCGAGGAGAAGGAAAAGCTTAATGATTTATTGCTTACTGAAGAGCTTTACTGGAAACAGCGTGCCAAGACTTTCTGGTTGGAGGCAGGAGACACCAACTCCAAATTCTTCCATGCATCTGCTTCGAGTAGAAAAAAAGCAAATCTTATTTCTTCTTTAAAATCAGAGGATGGGTCAATGGTGTCAGATCATGATCAATTATGCAGACTTTTAAATGAGTATTACATTAATGTTTTTCCTAGAGAGAACTCTAGTGGGAGAACAGGTAGTTCTGGTTTGTCGAATGATCCAGTCAATTTTAATTACCAGAATGAGATGCTCACAGCAAACCTGGAGTTTAAGGAGTTCACTAAGGCAGTAAAATGTATGCATCCTGATAAGGCTAGTGGACCGGATGGCTTAAATCCGGCTTTCTTTCAACATTTTTGGAAGCATATTGGTAAGGAAGTTTTTCAGAGTTGCAATGAATGGCTTATTAATTGTAAGTTTCCCAACACTGTTAATGACACTACTCTGATTCTTATTCCTAAAAAAGATAATGTTGTTGAAGTAAAGGATCTTAGGCCTATTGCTTTGTGTAATGTGCTTTACAAAGTTTTTTCGAAAGTTTTGGCTAATAGGCTTCAAAAGATTTTGCCTGGTATAATTTTTGAGGAGCAATCGGCATTTGTACCAGGTAGGAACATTACTGATAATGTGTTAGTCGCCTTTGAGATCCTTCATTATATGAAACGGAAAAATGGGGGACAGGAAGGAGAAGTAGCTCTTAAACTTGATATTTCAAAAGCCTATGATAGAGTGAGTTGGGCTTATTTGCGGAGTCGAATGAAGTTGATGGGCTTTGCTGATAAATGGATAGATTGGGTGATGCTTTGTGTAACAACGGTTTCATAGTCAATATCGTTTCAAGGATCAATGATAGGTCCAATTATCCCAAAGAGGGGTCTCATACAAGGTGATCCTTTGTCACCTTATCTTTTTCTTTTGTGTGTGGAGGGCTTATCTTTAGCCTTAAAAACTGCAGCTGTAAATGGAAGTATTAGAGGCTGTTGCATAAGTCAGTCAGCTCCTTCAGTCACCCATCTTTTATTTTCAGATGATAGCTTCTTGTTCTTTAAGGCTACACCAGCTGAATCTCAGTCGATAAAGGAGGTGTTGAATTCTTATGAAGCAGTTTCCGGTCAGGCAGTCAATTATCAAAAATCTGCAGTGTTTTTTAGTGCCAATGTGCGCAGAGATAAGCAAGAGGAGATCAAACAGGTGTTGGGGGTGTTTACTGACATTGGTGATAGTAAATATCCGGGGCTACCATTGCTCATAGGAAGATCAAAGAAGACTGTATTCAAGTATTTAAAAGATAGAGTTTTTCAAAAAATCCAAGGCTGGAGTTCTAAGCTTCTCTCTCGTGCGGGGAAAGCTGTCATGATCCGGAATGTGGCCCAAATGATACCCTCTTACACTATGTCATGTTTCTTAATCCCTAAGTCTTTGTGTCAGGAGATCGAAAGATTAATGAATGCCTTCTGGTGGAAAAATAGCTCTAATTCCAATAAGCCTATCCGCTGGTTGGCTTGGGACAAGATGAGTATGTCAAAGAAGCGTGGTGGATTAGGATTCAGAGACCTTCATGGGTTTAATTTGTCTTTGTTGGGAAAACAATGTTGGAGTTTAATTAATAAACCGGAGGCACTGGTTTCTAGAGTGTTAAAAGCCAGATACTACCCTGACTGTCACCTGCTTCAAGCTCGCAGGACGGGAGGTTCTAGCTACACATGGTCAGGCATATGGGAAGCAAAAGAAGAGATGAAGTTGGGACTTCGATGGGTACTTGGTGATGGTAAGTCAATAAATATTAGTACTGATAGATGGCTACGGGGTAAGTCAGATTTTTGCATTGATCAACATAATGGAGCTGTCAATAGTAGCTGGAAGGTTTGTGAGTTTTTCTTGGCTGACAAAAAGGAATGGGATGAAAGCAAGGTGAGACTGTATTTCAACCAAACTGATGCAGATGATATTATTAATACTCGTATCCCTCAGAATTGTGTTAAGGACGAGATAGCCTGGGTCCATTCTAGCAATGGACAGTACACATCGAGATCAGGTTATCAACAATGGCATAAGTTTCATGTTGGTGATGTTGGGGTGCAGCAATCTAAGGGCTGGAATAGGTTATGGAGGCTTGAGGTACCACATAAAATCAAAATCATTCTGTTGAGAATTTGTCGCAATAATATTCCAGTTCGGAACATTCTAAGAGGCAAAGGAGTACAGGTCCCGATTGGTTGTACTATGTGCGTAGGTGATGTGGAGCATTTGCTTCATTTGTTCTTGGACTGTAATTTTGCGCAAGAGTGTTGGCGAAGGGTGGGGCTTGTGTATGATACGAGGGATGTAGAAAGTGCACCAGAGTGGCTTTTAAATAGGCTGAGTAGTGAAACTGAGGAGAACCTGATTAAAATGTCAGCAGTATTATGGGGGGTGTGGTTTTCCAGAAACAAGCGTGTTTTTGAGAATAAAACAATGTCTCCTGGAGGTACTGTTGGTTGGATTATGAAGCAGATAACGGAGTGGCGCACTGCTAACAGAAAGAGAGTTCAACCAAACTCGCAGCCGGGGAATAATCTGCAACAACAAAGATGTAAGTAGCAAAGACCGAATGTAGGTACCCTGAAAATGAATGTGGATGCAGCTGTAAAAGAAGGACAACAACACTACTCGGTGGGGTTGGTGCTTAGAGATTCTCAAGGTCAGTTCATTATGGGCAAAATGAAGAAATCTGCAGGGTCGGTTCAAGTTGCTGAAGCAGAAACTATAGCCATTCTTGAAGCTCTATCTTGGCTGGAGGAATTGCAAGTGAGTACAGCTATCGTAGAGAGTGACTCCCTTCTGAGTGTTAATGCAATTAACAGGAGTTATCAAAATTATCTGGAGCTTGGTTCTTGGATGCATCAGTGTAAGAACATTATTAGTAGGAGAGGTGGTTTTTCGGTAGTCCATGTCAGGAAGCAGGCAAACAAGGTAGCCCATCAAATGGCTAAAGTCTCTTGTGAGCTTAATAGCTTCGTTGTTATGTCGTCTCCTCCGCTGAGTTTGTTGGAGACCCTTTTGTCAGATGCTTTATTAAATTAATGGAATTCAACTTTATTCAAAAAAAAAAGTATGGTTGACTTTAGACAGAACTATGTCTATTGGTGCCACTTCATCGCCAACTCAACTTCCAAATCACTTTATTAACCCGCCCAAAATATAAACCCAATTCAATTACAACCCATCATCTTTTAATTATACACCCGAATTACACACTTCTGAAGACGAACCCTAATTGCAGAGATGGTGAGAACTCAATTGTTGATAAAGATGAAATCATGGTTGAGGATGATAACGCTGCTAAAGATGATGAAAAGGAGATGGTCATTTTACACAAAATTAACAATAAATCTTCATCTTAATAGAGCCTGTTTGGGTACCACAGAATAAGTCAGCTTATGACTTATAAACCCATAGGAGCTTATGAGGGGTGTTTGTCTGCCCAACTTATAAACCAACTTATAACTTATATATTCAACTTTTTTGTGATACCCCATGCACAACGTACATTTTCCTTAACTTATTGACTTATTGCTTGATTTCTTTGACTTTTAATACTTCATATTGTTACATTTGTATTTTTTAATATTTTTTTAATTTAAAATGCATGTATATTTAATAATTATTTTTAAAATGTAAATTAGCAAATTTGTAACTAACTTATAAGTAAATTTATCCAAACACCAATACAACTTATAAGAATTCATCCACTTATCATTTATATAACACTTATTCATTTTAAGGTATAAGTCAACTTTTTTAAGATACCCCAAACACGCACATAGTTGTTTATGGCTTCTAAAGGAGTTCATATTGTTTTGAACCGAAGAGTTTGAAACACCGGAGCTCTTGGAAGTAGACATTAAAAGAGGAAGAAGGAAGAAGATGAATATTTGACCCATTTGCTTGACATTAAAAAGGGTTGAATGTAGCCATTTAGGGTTGCATATATGGGTTGGGTC
The DNA here is from genome assembly GCA_030848705.1 of Heracleum sosnowskyi. Classification (NCBI taxonomy): domain Eukaryota; kingdom Viridiplantae; phylum Streptophyta; class Magnoliopsida; order Apiales; family Apiaceae; genus Heracleum; species Heracleum sosnowskyi. The sequence continues at coordinate 95,894,874 of CM061241.1, forward strand.
GGGTATAATGTTCAATTAGGTTTACATGTCAATTGGATAAAAATCAGCCATGTCAGCAAGCTGATTCATGTTTTCGTCCATTTTTTAACGTTCGTAACGGTTAATGAACCAATTTAATTACAACCCGTCTTCTTTTAATTATACACCCGAATTACACACTCCTGAATACGAACCCTAATTGCAGAGATGGTGAGAACTCAATTGTTAATAAAGATGAAATCGTGGTTGAGGATGATAACGCTGCTAAAGATGATGAAAAGGAGATGGTCGTTTTACACAAAATTAACAATAAACCTTCATCTTGTACTATAGTTGTTTATGGCTTCTAAATGAGTTCATATTGTTCTGAACCGAAGAGTTTGAAGCACCGAAGCTCTTGGAAGTAGACATTGAAAGGGGAAAGAAGGAAGAAGATGAATATTTGATCCATTTGTTTGACATTAAAAGAGGTTGAATGTAGCCATTGAGGGTTACATGTATGGGTTGGGTCGGGTATAATGTTTAATTAGGTTTACATGTCAATTGGATAAAACCCAGCCATGTCAGCAAGCTGATTCATGTTTTCGTCCATTTTTTAACGTTCGTAACGGTTAATGACCCAATTGAAAGTTTTTATTTGTTTTAAAATTTTGACTAAAAACTTTTTCAGGTTAATGACCCCAATTGCGAGTTAGTGGTCAGTTAAGTTACCAAAATCATTTTTTTTTGACAGGGCTCTCTCAGTTGTCTACTTGTCGTAGACTATCTCAGGAAAGTCTTTAACTATAATTTTCATAAAAATATACAACACATCAAATTAATATTACTATGATAAAAAAGGAGAGAGATATGGTAAAATATTTTATACGAAGTTATCATGCGGCAATTCAATTCATTAAATAAGCAAGTGTTTGTTTTAGTTACTCCTTCCAACCTCTTTTACATGTTTAATTTAAAATTTATTTTTATTCTTAAATACATGTCCATTTCTAGTTCCAAAATAAATTTTAGGGTTTATTCTTCAAAAATGTTCCTACAGGCTATAGTTTCTACTTCCAAGATTTGACTTTTTTAATTTTTCCAAAATAATAATCAGGGTTAACTCTAGGAAAAAATTACTTAACTTTTTCTTAATGCGTATAATTTTTTTCAAAATGGACTTGTAAAAAGGGGCAAAGAAAATATTAATATAGATTAAACATATTTATTTCACTACTCAATCTAACACATTAAATCATATCTCAAAATTCATACAATCTTAACCTTAATCTGATTCGGGGGAAATTTATTTATTCTCGGAATAAGGGTGAAAACAAGAGTTGTAATTCAATTTATAAGTATGATTTGAGTGATAATTACAGATAATCACGATTTGTTTAATAAACACATTTTCAACAAAAAAAACGGGCGATGGTAACAAAAGAAGCGAACAATATTCAAGTTTGAAAAAATAACCGTGTTCACAAATCCAAAATCCTATAAATCAAAAAATATGATCTGAAAAGAGAGTAGATATTTCAATTATATATCTGGGTTGTTCCGTGAGTTAAGACAAAATTTCACTATTTTGTGTCTTATTCTTTTGCTTGGAGCTGTTGAATTAGATCTGAGACTTGAGCAGTGTTTTAAGAATCTAGTAGTATTATTTACTGGCACATAATCTTTGGACATAAAATAATAATACAAAAAAAGGAAGCAATTATGTCATGATGGATAATCTGAAAGACTGAAAATAATTTTGTAAAGAGTAAGAAAATGTGCCACAATTGATGAGGTGTTTGTATATGCAAAATGTATCTTGAAATGTCTTATGATATTGACTCATTTTTTGGGTGTCTAACACCCGAAGATGGTAGAGAGCGATGGGTAAACCAATGAAAAATGAGATCAAGATTAATGTGAATGCGACTTTTTTTGAAAATGATTACAACTTTACAGCTATGTATTCATTCTAGATTTTGATGGATTAAAAATAATTCAGAAATTTTGAATGATTTTTATTAATTTTAATGGATTAATAATAATCTGTGGATTTGAAGGAATTTATGTGAAATCTCGTGGAACCTCATTTAGCAATCTAGTGTGCTGGAATAAGAACACCGTCCACAGTCGAGGTTTCAATCTCCTTCTGTGGAACAAATGGACCATTTTGGAGGATACCCAAGTATAATGGATTCGCAGTTTGATAAACAACAAGATTTTTCTTTTCCACACATTGTAATTCTCTTTATCAAAAGCTGGGATCTTAATGCTACTTGACTTTTGCAAACTTGTCACGATCTCAGATTTGTAGAACAATTTGTCCGCTCTGATTCCAGTTGTTGGTCCTTGAATATTACAGAAGGGGGGGGGGGGGGTTGAATGCAATACTGATAAATCTCAATCTACGCTTCAACAACTAAAACTAAGATTAACGTTTATCAGTTTAAGAATTGCAAACACAAGTAGACACAAGTAGTTTTTCTCCCAAAATAAATGTTTTATTTATTTTGCAAAGTGTTGCTACAACCTTAAGAAAATATCAGTTTTCTTGAGCTTCAATTTCTCGAGTGATAAATAAAATGAATTGAGAGATAGTCTAAGTAAACTAATCCTATCTCTATCATCACGGGTTTGTGAAGCTGTTGTCATTTTTATGTGGCAGCTTCTTACAAATTGTCTACCCGTGAGTCTTACCTAAATTGCTATACAAACAAGTTTATCATTACTGGAAAAAACAATCTAGATACATTCTATATTTAGCTAACACAATTCAGTAGATGTTGATTTGTCATACTCTTGAATTGGTGAGCTTTGTCATGTGATCTCTCAAGCTTCAGTCGTAGTCTTGCAGACCTGATGCAGTGTTGGGATAATGCAGCACGCCTGTTTCTTGAACATCCAAACTGTCACAAGTTTGACTAGGTAGATCCCCAATATAAAGGTTATCCCTTTGAGATAGTATCCTGATCTTCAAGTTTGTTGTCACAAGAATGTGTTTTTGGTGACAGTAAGAAATCCCCGCAATGGATGCTGTCAGGAGTTCCAAGCTTGCTGTTAGATTAAAGTAAAGTTGTTGTCTCAGGGCTTCAGCCAATGTTGCTGTCATAGTGGATATACTGTCGTGACTTGCAACATGATGTCTTCTTGTAACCTTACTGTCAGTGCTATGACAGTAATATTTATTCTTGTTGTCTTCTTTAAGCACTTCTTGAGGCTTGAGCAAGTAAATGAACTTCTAACAAGATGTACTAAGATCTTATTTAACAGTAAACAAAATGATTACAAGAACGTACTCTGACTGTGACAATATGTTCCTACTTAATAAAATTAAGCATTCAAAATAATTAATCAAGCTGTCTATTAACCATCACCCATAAATTCTAACAGTCTATATTAGTAAATTTGTAATCTCCTTTATATATTTTTTGTAACTTATTTAATATAGTTATATTGATACATCATGATATATTGAATATTCATCTTTGAACTTGTGAATGTGATATATTAGAAAAAAAAATCATCAATTCTCAGTGTGATAGAATTTTTACTTCTCAGTACAAATTTATGATCATTATCGATATAGTACAATTCAAATTCCATGACACAACGTCTTAACATATATCCTCTAAATTATATATTATTATTCTTAACATTATTCGGTCATGAAACATTAAAAAAGACCTTAACAAGTTCAACAACCTCTTAAATCATTTGTTATAAAAAAAATATATAGAAATAAAACTACTAGTAATTTAGGATAGATATATAAGTATCTTTGTTCGCAATAATACACATTCTTGTATCATTTATTTTATTTCTCGTAAATATTGGAAAAAAAATTATATACAAATAAATGTTACTAATAAACAAAAGCTATTTTGAAAGTTTTATTTAACATAATACATTAACTTTAACAAAATACATTAATTTTATTTTTAACTCAATATTTTTAAATTTCATTTTATTACCGAATGAAATACATCGATAAACTTTTAATTCTATATCATCTCTACTTTCTATTCCTATAGCCTGTTTGGAGCTTAAAGTCATTTTTAGTTTTAAGTTGAAAATTGTCGGTTAATGTAATAAGTTAGAGAATGATTGAAAATTAAAAAAATAGTTTGAAGTCAAAAATTAGTATGAAGTAATTTTTTGAATAACTTAATTTTATTTACTGATTTTATTTGATAAAAATTAATATCATCATTCACATTTATTTTTATTTTCCGGAATTTTATTAACTCATAAGTTACTAATAATATAAATTTACACAAATAAATATTAATTTAAAATTTATACTTTTAATTTATTAATTTAAATAATTTTAAGTCATAAGTAATAATTTTAACTTAATCTAAATGGTTACTAATTCAAAAGTATAACACTCAGTGATTCAAATGACACGTGAACAATTTTTAAAATAATAAAATTATATAGCTAATTTTTCTTAAAAGGTTCGGATTATTTAGATATTATTAAGTAGTCATGGATCCCACCCCTCAAATTTTCCGAGCCGCGTCTCTCGCTAAAATTCCTTGTTAAAGCCAGTTAAAACGTGCTTGTCGGTCATCTAAACAACTTAACAAATTTAATCTCTTCTAACAGTAAAAATAGCAAATAAAACCATTGTAAAATTATAATTTTACCCTTTTATATTTTGAAATTACATGGCATGCCACTACTCTCTTATCTAAAGAAAAAAAAGATTAAATAATGTTTTTGTGTAGAATTGAACTCTAACCTCCGCTAAGAAAATCATTCTTATAACCATTGAGCTACATGACTTATTTTGGTTTTGAGTGAAAAATCACATTACATAAACCTCACATCATTCTTAATCCTATATTAATTATTATTTAAACTTTTAAGTAAAAATCAAGGTGATTTATAATACTTATTAAATTTATTTTTTAAATTCTTTTTTAGAGTATGTTTGCAAAAGATATTTATAATATTTATTTTTTAATTATTAAAATATCATACAAAACTATATACTACCAATCTTATAAAAATTTTATATTAAGTTTCAAAAACAATATTAAGTGTGGTGTATTTTTATTTCTCCTTTAGTTTAAAATAAATATTTCGGTTGTGTAACTTTAACTATAATATATTCTATTTTCTTATATAAGGGTCTAACTTTTCTTGTACTATACAATATATTTAAATTATTAAATCATACTTATTAATTTCTATAAAATCTCTTTAAAATTTTATAAAAAAAATTAGTTTGATAAATCATGATATATAATTTATATTTTGAATTTAATTTAATATTTTAAATAATAATTCAAATTAATATTTATTTAAAATAAGAGATAAAATAAATATTATTATAATTTAATTGTATTATACATGTGAAAACTATGGATTAAAAGTTTAAACTATAAGAATATATACAAATCATATTTATTCACAATAATTTATTTAATATACATGAAAATATATAATATTTTTGTTAAATATAGAAATTGGGGACCGGGAAGCGTGGCAGAGAGACACTAATCCCTAACCCCGTCCCGATCCCCGAAATTTTTACATATTTGTTCCCGATCGTCAGAAAAGTTCTCAATTCTCTGTCCGAAACAGGGCAGAGAATGGATCGGGGTTGGACGGGAAGGGGTGAATGTCTATCTCTACAATAAGCATTATTATATAGCACATATCGATAAAATGTATACATGATATTTATGAATATTGTTCTTATGTATACAAGCATAGGGCTGATACAATGCAAAGATGCCTTTTAAATTTGTTATCTTATATGTATTTTAATAATTTATTTTATATTTATACTTTTTTTAACGAAGATGAACTTAAATTTAAATAGTTTTATGTGATTGTTGAACTCGATGTTGAATTGACGTATGTGTATGTGTTTGTGTTTGAGCATGATTAAATTGTGTTTCAAGAATTTTGTGTTTAACAATATTTAAGAATATATTTTAATTAAAATTGTTGTTTTTAACAAATACCAAAATACGAGTACCGTACCGACTGACTACAAAACTTTCAATGTTTCGGTTTTAATAATACAATATAAATAGATAGATATAATAAAAGTGAGTAGATTTATAATTAGATTAGATGAATTGTGTATGTGAGACATTTTTAATTATTATCACATGAATTTTAATGTCATTTTATGGAAGAAAATAATTAGTTATTTGGATTTGGGTTAATATATACATATATATAACATATGAAAACTATTTGTTTTGAATTAAAACAATTTAAAAGATGAGATAATAAAAATTAATAGATAGTACAACAAAAAAAATGAAACGAATTTTATGGCCATGTTGAAAAGGTTAGACAATATAAACACATAAATTTGGTTTGGAAAAATATTTGGTGATACTAATTTTTGTAAAAAATAAATATATAAAAATATATTGTCCAGTTAACAAATTTTAGAAAACAAGATATTATATAGCATACAAAAATATTATGATCGGATCGATCACATTATACACCCCGGGTTATTTAAAATCATAGGCCCCGATCAATCAAATTATCTATATAAATTAAAGTAAGTATATTATAACGAGACGAATAAAATATGTACAAATATAACTAAATATAATATTTAAACAGCAAAGAATAAAATTTTATTTTAATCACTAGAAAATTACCGTGCCTTGCACGGGTTCATGCAACAAAATATGAGAATTGAAGTTATAATAAGAAATAATATTTCACGAATGTTAATATTATTATCAGTTAGACATACCCAGGTCATTTAAACATAATTATGTTTTAAAATTTTAGTAGTAAAATAAAAAAAATTATTGTATTTGAAAATTATTTTAATATATATATACAAAGAACTAATATTGACAATAGATTGAAATATTATTAAATTAAAATATATTGTAACACCTGAGTCTCACATCGAGAAATGTGGGGGCTTTAGTACAATTTATAAAACAAAGTACAACTACTAAGTGCACCAACAATCATGATCTTTTGAAGACCTGTGGTGGGTTTGTGGATTACCCATGTTATTGTATTTGGGCCAATTGGTCGGCGGTTGATTCGTGAAGTTGCTGGAGGTGGGGACACGAAGACTGATGGTATTATTTCATAATGGACTGAGGTCCAGAGGTGGGGACATAAACTAGCCAGTATTATCTCACAATCGCTAGAGATGTACGATCTTGGACCTACGAGCTATCCGTTCAGGGACCTATGAGCTATCCGTTCAGATCTAACGATGCCGTCAAGAGTTTAAGTGAGGAGTTTGTACCACTCGAGTCTCAAAATCGAGAAGAGTTGGGACTTTAGTTCAGTTTATAACACAAAGTATTACTACAAATTGCACCAACAAATCATGATCTTTTGGGAATTTGGGGTGGGTTTGTGGATTACCCAAGTTGTTGCATTTGGGCTAACTAGCTCTTTAGCTCGTGCAATGCACGGACATACTTTAAATATGAGTAAATTACTAATTTGTTCGAAAAAATTTTGTACGCTTATCTATTAGTGCAGTAATTTATGAGTTATAGGATAAGTAATTAATGTTAATAAAAGTTCATATTACACTTATATACATGAAATGGTTTTTTTTGTTATCTTTGTGTTGATTTAGACGTATTTGTGTCATATAAATATAATACTTAAAAAAATGAAAGATTATTTATAGTTTGATTTATAAGAGGTATAAATAATTGCAATGCACATGCACGCTTAATATATAAATTTCATTCAAATTATTTTTTTCAATTTTTAATTTGCAAATAGTTATAATGAATCTAAATAATAGTATAATTAGATATGGTATAGGTTAACGAATATGGTTCGATAATATCATACATATATCCTACATATATGCACATGCATGTATGTACGTATGTATATATGTATATATGTATGTATATTAATTTTGCTACAATTAATAATATGTAATTAATACAGTGATACTAAAATACCAAAATAACCATGACATGATGTAATGGAAAGAAGGGTAAAATGGTCAGTTCGATTTAAATTACTTATCAAACCCTTATGTTGTTGTATTATATATATAATAGATTACTTGGCACTGAATTATTCGATGTTTTGAAAGTCTGAAAGATAGAGGAAGCGAAACAAAGGAAAAGAATGCTTAAAATCAACAAATTGCAAGAAAAGATATGAACGAGTTAGAAAGAAAGTTTTAAAAACTGAAAGCGCAAGACCTAAGTAGAGTATTAGAAGATTTACGAAGGCTTTTGATCAAAATCAGTAATAAAACCTACTCTCCAGAATGTAACATCTTGAAGAATTGGAAGAAAATTTAGGATTGCAATGTTCTAAAACTCATCTAGAACACCCAGTATCTATTCTATCCCGCAAAACTATCACTAATACTCGTATTAATTTCCAAATTAAAAACTTGAACATACTTAAGTAAGCACCCAATAGCTACATATACTATTAATAAGAAAAAACTTCATATATATCAATCATATACTTGAAACGATAATGATTATGCATAGAATAATTTATAAACACAATTTAAGCTAGCGACCCGTGCCTCGCACGGGCTTTTATGCTAGTCTATTCTATATCTAATACTTTTTGGGGAGTGATTTTATTCGCGTGAGATTACATTTTTACCCCTCTAACCCTTTAGTTAAGTCTAAAAATATTATGACATAGCAAAGAATCAAACCAATGACCTTCTACACAATTGAACTCATGTCATGGCCAATTGTGCTAGACCTTGTTTTGGGATTACTTTCAAACCTCTTATTACATAAACCACATTTTCTCCAAATTTTCTGATTTTTATTTTTGAGTAAATAAATATTGGTTTATATCATTTCTAGAATATTGAATAGTATATAGTTACTCTAATACTCCGACATACACTTTTTGGGGAAATATTTTATTCCACGGTTCAACCACGTTAGTATATTTATGCAAAAACTAGATTTAATTATTCTAGATTTGGGAATCGAACCAATGACCTTCTACAATTGTACTCATGTCCTACACGAAAATTTTGAACACTTTCTTTAAGCGCATAGCTGACTTCAATTTGAGTTTTCACTTATGCTCAAAATATTTTGTTGTTCTTCCTTTGCAAGCGAGTTAGAGGTTTGTTAGCATTATACATGTGTCAAAATACATGTGTCTAAAATTATAATAAACCTTGATAAACATATAATAACAACTGTTTTATAATTTTTCTTCCACTATAATCAACTAGTGTTTTCTTGCCCGCGTTCCGCGCACGGGCTTCCAATTTTATTTATTTATTAACTATATCACATCCTTTTGATTTATTTAATGATAAAACCTATAATTATAATTTATAGGTAGAAATTCGTTTTGTAATTGTTTTTTTAACTATAAATTAATCTTTTTGCTTGCAACATTTGACAATGAGTTTACTTGTTGTTCGGAGAAGGTGGGTTTGATGTTGATAAAAGTATTAAAATATTTATAAATTTTTTTTATAAAATATATTTAAGATTTTGAATTTGGATTTGAAGGTGTCTTTCGAGATATGGTGGTGGCTCATAAGGAGCTTCAACTATGAAGATATAAGACGTGTTTGAAAGAAATTTGAGAAATTTTTAACTTTGTAAATCTTGATTCAAATTGTTTGACTCAATTAAGTCAATGATTATCTTTATTTTAGAGAAAACAAAAGTGATTTATTAGTAGATTTATAGGACCGTTAATATAAAATTTGATTTGATAAACTATGTACATTTTATTTTTATTTTAGAGAAAAGAAGTTATACTTATAAGTAAATATAATTATTTTCAAAACTCACCATTTAAGTTTCAAAAAATCTTGGTCAATCTGATAAATTATTCAAAATTTAAATTTAAATTTAAATTTTTTTATCAAAAAAAGATCCAAGATGATTTATTTTATTTTTTAACATAATTTTGTGATGATTAGATAACTTAAGTGATAAATATTTATATCATGTCGTCTGATTGATGTACCAATTAAATAATAAAAATACTATATGATTAAGCATTAAGAAATTAAAACTAAGAAATTTTCATCGTATAGTAGAATCTTACACATGCATATATCATTGATTTATAGAAAAAAAAACATATATTGAGATTAAAAAATTTAAATTAAGTTAATTAATTTTGAATTATATTAAAATCAAAATTGAATATTGATTTGATAGTGTTCAAGGAAGAGAAAATAAATTGAGAGGATCAAAGAAAGGAATAGAAATTTTTTGAATATCTAATTTTTGGATATACCAAATGTAAAGATGTTAATGTGCATAACTTAATTTATTTGTAGTAATCTAAAATTTGATTTCAAAACTTAGCATAATTATTGAAAAAAACAATAAAATGCATGATTGATTGTGATAACCATATTTAATTAATAACATTAATGATTAAATTTATAACAATGCTGACGTGGCTATTTTTAAAATTATTTTTGAAAGTGAAATTACTTTTTTACCCCTTTAAAATTGTTCAAAAATTATTATATACATAGATTACAATCAAGGAAGCAAAATACCACAAATAATATATCAATGAAACCTATTATTTAAAGGAAACCCGTGCCTTGATCATACATATATCCTACATATATGCACATGCATGTATGTACGTATGTATATATGTATATATGTATGTATAAGTATGTATATTAATTTTGCTACAATTAATAATATGTAATTAATACAGTGATACTAAAATACCAAAATAACCATGACATGATGTAATGGAAAGAAGGGTAAAATGGTCAGTTCGATTTAAATTACTTATCAAACCCTTATGTTGTTGTATTATATATATAATAGATTACTTGACACTGAATTATTCGATGTTTTGAAAGTCTGAAAGATAGAGGAAGCGAAACAAAGGAAAAGAATGCTTAAAATCAACAAATTGCAAGAAAAGATATGAACGAGTTAGAAAGAAAGTTTTAAAAACTGAAAGCGCAAGACCTAAGTAGAGTATTAGAAGATTTACGAAGGCTTTTGATCAAAATCAGTAATAAAACCTACTCTCCAGAATGTAACATCTTGAATAATTGGAAGAAAATTTAGGATTGCAATGTTCTAAAACTCATCTAGAACACCCAGTATCTATTCTATCCCGCAAAACTATCACTAATACTCGTATTAATTTCCAAATTAAAAACTTGAACATACTTAAGTAAGCACCCAATAGCTACATATACTATTAATAAGAAAAAACTCCATATATATATATATATATCAATCATATACTTGAAACGATAATGATTATGCATAGAATAATTTATAAACACAATTTAAGCTAGCGACTCGTGCCTCGCACGAGCTTTTATGCTAGTTAAATCTAATTGTATATCACTTTTTGCAGGCACGTCTCAAATTTTACAAGGACCATGTGCTAATTATAAAATTGGACTATTAATTTATTCAAAATTTAAATAAGCTATATATAATAAATATATTTCCAACATTTTTACACGATAATTTCCTAATTATTAGGCGTGATATTTGAAGAGACATCAGATGAGTTATTGATTCTGGACGTGAGTAACTGAATAAGTCAATTTTGGTGGGATTTTGTTGATTATTAGATGGACATATATAGAATATTTACATGGATTTTTCTGATTTGGGGGCCTAATAATTTTGAGACCCTGTGCTATTTGGATCCTGATTTTCTGTAAACATAATTGATCTAGTAAATAATTTATAACGACATAATTATTATTTTATTTTAATAAATGAGCCAGAAAAATGTATATAAACTCTATCAAACCCAAAATTAGTTTCTAAGGTTGTTGTTGCATAATTTAGACATACTTAAATATTATTAAACTAGTTTACTAAGCCGCGCTTCGCAGCGGCCTTATAACAATTTTTCTAACAATTTGAAAACATTTTCCAAAATATATTTTTAAATGAAATAAATAATAATATTTCTAGCATAAGTTTTTTTTTTGAATTTTTCGTGTCTTCTTGATCATTCACGAAAATTCTAAATAAATATAGAAAATGAAATTGTTTAATATTTTCATTTTTAACATTATATTGAATATTATTATATTGCTTACCTTTTAATTTTTTTTGAAATTTAAATTTCAACTAAAATTTTAAATTCATAATATAACATCAATATTTTATTCTAGCATATAATATAATGCTTTTAATGAACCGTCCTCCATTTGAAAATGTTTCCTTTCAATGAGTCACTATCTCGTTGTTAAGAAATTTAACAGATAACATATTAACATTACTCTACTGAATAAATTACATGATTTTCAAATTTGTTTTATATTCTTAAGATATAATACAATAGTTACAAAAACTTACCTTTATAGTCTTGAAATAAAAAATTTAAATTTTTTTGAGAAATTTTGGACCAAAAACTACATTTAGTAATGATGAGATGTAATACATTAAAGAATCAGAGACAATTTCAAAAAAAGACATCAAAAAGAGAGAATAAATACCAAAACTTTTATCAAAACAATATAAAATTAAATTAGATGGCGTGAAATCGATCTTAGGGTCTGAGCATATTTGTGTGAATTAGAATTGATATGTCCAAAATATCATAATACATGCATCCACTTGATAACAACTAATGTCATCAAATTCCTTTGTAGTATAATAGAACTTTGTCGGTTAAACACAAATATGAGCTCGATGAAATAGAGAGCACAAATTTTGGACTCTATGAATTTGTTTATATAATCGTCTGAATTCATAAAAAGTTTTTTATAATTTTTTTGTATAAATTATAGGATTTAATAAAGTTATAATTATAGGACTATAGATATAATCAATTGATCGTAGAATCTGATTAGATTCATAATCCTTGAAGAACTTATTTTTATAAGTTTTCTTTTTTTATGAATTATGAGTTAAAAAAGAAAATTAATATTTTATTTATTTCATAGAGGTGGTCTAGAAAAATATATAAATAGAATATAGACGAATTGAGAGCGCCGAAAGATTTTCCTTTATATAAAGATAAAAGATAAAGATAATAAAATATTAATAATGATAATGATATTGATATTGATTAGCAAGTACATTAATAAATAAAAAAATTAGAAAAATATTAAAATTGTATATTGAATTTTCTCCATTACTAAAGATTTAAAGGCAAAAATATTATAATTGTATATTTAGTTTCCTTCATTAGGAAAGATTTAAAATGCAATTGAGATATTTTTTAATCAAAAATTTAGTATGATGTTTAAATTGTATATTTACTTTCCTCCATTTGTAAAGATTTTAAAGGCAATAATATTAAAATTGTATATTTAGTTTCGTCCATTAGGAAAGATTTAAAAGACAATTGAGATATTTTCTAATAAAATATATAGTAGGATATTTAAATTGTGTATTTACTTTCCTCCATTTGTAACGATTTTAAAGACAATAATATTGAAATTGTATATTTAATTTCATTCATTAGTAAAGATTTAAAAGACAAATGAGATTTTTTCTAATATTTGATATTATTATCAAAAAATTGAGGAAATTAGAAAAATATATTGAATCGATAGGAGAGACGCCACCTCACAACCCCGTCTCACGTTTAATAATTATTAATAATATAATAATTTTATTATATTACTTCTCACGTTTTATTCCGCATTATAATAATTTGATAAGTTATTATAATGTTGAAAATAAAAGTTTAATAAGCTGCGTTTTGCAGCGGTCTTATAATATATTTTTTATTTATAAAAATATATTAAATTAACAAAAACAAAAATAAAAATCTATGTCATTATGTCCTTTGCATAAAGATCTATAAGAGATGATCAGATAATTTAATACAAAAAGTACCAAGCCGTTTCGATATGATTGAATTTTGTCGAACCCAAGACTTTATATTTGAATTTGATTATAATTTTAAATTCAAAAGAGTGTGGAGTTGGACGTGAATTTGAATATGTTAAAATATATTTAACATATTTTAGATACTTATCTTTTATAATTGTTTACATACCTAAAAAGTTTTAGGACATGAAAAGAGAATATTTGATTTTTAATATACAAATTAGTAGATCTTTAGAAGAAAAAAAGAAAGTATGATTTAAGGAATTCAAACCGCCCAACAATTCTTCAAAGAAGTCCACTAAGTCCTGTCTAGGCAGACTTATAATACATTTTCTTAAATTTTAAATTATAGATTATTTAAAATACAAATTATTAAATAAATATCTATAACATTATATGAATTATTAAATACAATATTTAATGTACAAATTAAATATGCATATAAAATAAAATAAATTATTAACATATTTATTTCACTTTTAGTGACTTGTGTCACGTTTTACTGGGCTGATACATGTTGTACATTATATATATATATATATATATATTAATTGTACGTAATAATAAAAATTTAGATACTAAAATATTTTTTTTTTTAATTTTCTCCTTTTTTACTTTATATGAAAACTTATTATGAAAGTCAAAATAAGCTAAACTCTAAAAGGTATTCCACCATTTTCCATTGGATTTTCAGAACCTTAAATTTTGAATTTTGATTATAATTTGAATTTAAAATCAATTTTTAAAAATCAAAATAATTTTATTTTCAAGTTTTAAAACTCTTTTTTAATTTAAAAAAGGTTTAAATATTTTTTATATATAAAAATAGGACTAAAGAAGTAAGATTTAGTTTTAAGTATTTAAATATGAACTAAAATTTAAATAAGATTTAAGTTTGTTGGGAAAAAAGGTAATATTAGTCTAATTAAATTCTAAACAGGATTAATTTTTATTTACTTTTCTATTAATTCTAATTGTAAATAAGAAAAATATATTTTATAGAATTAAAATTAAGAAACTCTAGAACTTTAGAAAAAAAAAAGCTCTAGAAAAACATATAAATATTTTTCGAGCAATTCTAGCAAGAAGAAAATAAATAAAAGGAGAAAGAAAATAAAGATTAATAAGATCAAAAGATTTGTCAAATATTAATTTTATATATTTAGTTTCCTCCATTATTAAAGATTTTAAAGAAAAAAATATTAAAATTATATATTTAGTTTCCTACATTAGTAAAAATTTAAAAGACAATTTAGATTTTCTATTCTATAAATTCAAATTTAAATAAAAAAATTTATTATTGAATCAGAATTGAAAAAGGAAAGAATATTAAAATTTTATATTTCTTTTTTCCATTAGTAAATATTTAAAAGGCAATTACTATTTTTTTATCTTATAAATTTGAATTTAAATAAGAAAATTTAATTTTATTGAAATAAAATTCAGGAATTCTAGAATAGATAAATAGCTTTAAGGTAATTTGAGAGCTCATGAAATTTTTCTTAGATATATAAAAAGGAAGATAAATAAAAGGAGAAATAAGATAAAGATTGATAAGATAAAAAGATAAAGATGTTGAATATTAAGATTGTATATTTACTTTCCTCCATAATTAAATATTTTAAAGGAAAAAGTTTTTAAATTGTATATTTAGTTTACTCCATTAGTAAAAATTTAAAAGACAATTCAGATTTTTTATATCCCATAAATTCAAATTTAAATAAAGAAACTTAATTTTATTGAATTAAAATTGAGAAAGAAAAGAATATTAAAATTACAAATTTAGTTTTTATATTAATAAAAATTTGAAAGGTAATTGATATTTTTTCTATCCTATAAATTCGAATTTAAATAAGAAATTTTAATTTAATAAATTGATATGTTTTCTATCCTATAAATTCGAATTTAAATAAGGAAATTTAATTTTATTGAATTAAAATAATTTTATTGAATTAAAATTGAGAAAGAAAAGAATATTAAAATTGTATATTTGGTTTACTCTATTAGTAAAAAAATAAAATGCAATAGTTATTTTTCTATCCTATAAATTCGAATTTAAATAAAAAAATTTAATTTTATTAAATTAAAATTCAAGTGCTCTAAAAAAATAGATAAATAACTTTCGGACAATTTGAGAGTTCCTCCAATTTTCTTCGATTTTTTTAAAGAATCGATAATCTTTTGATTATTAGTATATACACTAAACATGTAAAAGAGTACAAATATTTATGTTAATTCTTTGCGTATATAAGAAGTCATTGATCAACCCTGCAACCCAAAATGAATTTGTATGTCTACAAATAGTTTTATATGCATATGTGGCTGAGAACTCTGGGATGGTCGAATTCGTGCTTATGAGTTTAGAGATCTTTAACATTGTATCTGTAATTTATTTATTTCTCATCCCTTAAAATATACTTATATATATATATATATATATATATATATATATATATAGGTTATCTAGATTGTGCATTCATTCATTATCAGACAAATATTCGGCACTTAAGTTTAGTGAATATCACAATAATAAAGGAGTTGCATACATAATATCATAATATTTGTAATTTAAGTGAGTAAGAACTGATAGATAAGAAACAAAAATCTTAAAAAATTAGAACAATACCATTATACCAATGTGCAGGGATGACCACGTTTTAATATTCTTCTCAGTTTCCATGCTCATCCCACCTTTAAATCATAGATAAATTTGCTCATCTAGAATCATCAATCTGCAACAAAAAAATAATAAAAAATCATTAGTACAATATATCTGATAATGCCGACGGATACCCTTTTATTTATAAATTTTATGACTTGATGCCCAAGATTCTTTTATTATGGTAGTTATGTATTTATAAAGATAATTATCGTCCAGTTAATAAAATTAGAAGGTATAAAAAGAAGATTTTACTTTGAATATTTTATAAGAGCGTCAGTTAAGTTTCCTTTATATAATATAATAAAGATTGTATATAATATAATTTAATTTTAGTATTATTTATATATTACTCTAATATATTAGAGCATCAAAAACTTGAGAGTATGTTGGTGTCATTAATACGTGCATCAATCATATCCGGACATATGAACTGAAATCCATGCAGTGATATGTTGACGATGCCTTCTTCCAATCTCTTAGACAACATTATGCGTATGAACAGCAATTTAGACCCATGAGATAGTGGTATATATTTCCCTGTACTTGAAACAACTTTCAGATTTTTGATGCTGTACACGGAGTCTTCCTCTAAAAGATTTTGAACCGAGAGACCAGAATCTTCGGGATCGTAGCATGTATCAAATTTTCCTGTCATACAACATATCTTAGAAAAGTTAATAACATCATACAATTTGACAAACTAATAAGTTATAAGTATATTAATTTATTAACCTTTTCATCGATCAAAATCATGTCAAGACTGATCAGTTCTTTAGTATTTGGATTGACATATTCCCACATTCTACACACTCGTACTCTTATCATCCAGGTATAGATGTTGTCGTTCAAAGCATCCAACATGAAGTAGGCCATAGTTGTATTGATTGTAAATATGGTTGTAAAAATTTGAAGCTATGTAAAAAAGTTTCGGTGTAGATTTTTTTGTTATGAATGACCTTTAATTTATAGGTGTTTGTAAGGTGAATAACATGGAAATCCGTTATGTTTAAAAGTCAAGAAGTATTATAAAAGAAAAGTTATATAAAGTTTGAAAATAAAAAAAGAAAGTTTTATCAAGATTGAAAATAATAAAAGAGAAAATTGCAATTATTAACATAAGAGCCTACAAATTCGAAAATAATAAGGAAGTTGTAATTTTCTAAATCAAAGAAAGTTCTATCAAGTCCTACAAATTCGAAAATAATAAGGAAAAGTTATATAAAGTTTGAAAATAAAAAAAAAGAAAGTTTTATCAAGATTGAAAATAATAAAAGAGAAAATTACAATTATTAACATAAGAGCCTACAAATTCGAAAATAATAAGGAAGTTGTAATTTTCTAAATCAAAGAAAGTTCCATCAAGTCCTACAAATTCGAAAATAATAAGGAAGTTGTAATCTTCTAAATCAAAGAAAGTTCTATCAAAATAATAAAAGAAAATTCTATCAAGCCTACAAATTCGAAAATAATAAGGAAGTTGTAATTTTCTAAATCAAAGAAAGTTCTATAAAGTTTGAAAATAATAAAAGAAAGTTCTATCAAGCCTACAAATTCGAAAATAATAAGAAAGTTGTAATTTTATAAATCAAAGAAAGTTCTATCAAGTCCTACAAATTCGAAAATAATAAGGAAGTTGTAATCTTCTAAATCAAAGAAAGTTCTATCAAAATAATAAAAGAAAATTCTATCAAGCCTACAAATTCGAAAATAATAAGGAAGTTGTAATTTTCTAAATCAAAGAAAGTTCTATCAAGTTTGAAAATAATAAAAGAAAGTTCTATCAAGCCTACAAATTCGAAAATAATAAGGAAGTTGTAATTTTATAAATCAAAGAAAGTTCTATCAAGTCCTACAAATTCGAAAATAATAAGAAAGTTGTAATTTTCTAAATCAAAGAAAGTTCTATCAAGTTTGAAAATAATAAAAGAAAGTTCTATCAAGCCTACAAATTCGAAAATAATAAAGAAGTTGTAATTTTCTAAATTAAAGAAAGTTTTATCAAGTCCTACAAATTAGAAAATAATAAGGAAGTTGTAATTTTCTAAATCAAAGAAAGTTCTATCAACTTTGAAAATAATAAAAGAAAGTTCTATCAAGTTTGAAAATAATAAAAGTGTAATTTTCAATTTCCTTCCTACAAAATCGATTGAAAATAATAAAAGAAAGTTCTATCAAGCCTACAAATTCGAAAATAATAAAAAAGTTGTAATTTTCTAAATTAAAGAAAAAATTAAAAAAATAGAACGGAACGATTCTAGAGGCGCCACCTCAACGCCCCCGTCTTCTCCTTTATATATTTATATAAGTATATTGATTTTAATTATAAATGCAACTCACAACTCCATAAATCTAATTTCGAACTATAAAAAAAATATCCATTTAAATTAAAAGCATGAAAATCATAACTCAATAAATCTAATTTCAAACTATAAAAATGTATTTAATTAAATTAAATGCTGATATAAAATATGTTTTTAGATCAAAACAGGGGGAGGGTCAAGGTCAACGCTCGTTCGCCCGCCGGCATCAGCTAGTCTATTTAGAAAAATACAATACACTTTTAGTTCAAATCACATTTTTCTTACACAAACCCATCTTTATATCTCCGATCCCAGCTTTATTTTTCCGGTTTATCTCCTTCCGATGTCGGTGAGTATTCTTTCCCCCTCTTAGGCTATGTATCTATATTTTTTTGCTGTATCTATCTATTCCATTTACATATACATGTTTCTGATTGCGATTAAGTTAGTTGTTGCTAATATCAACTGCTGATATGTATATTAGACATAAGTTTATTAGCTGCTCTGCTTATGAGATCTGTTTATTTATTTGAATCAGTTTGTATGTGCGTGAGAGAGAGAGAGAGAGGGAGAGAGAGAGAGAAAGAGAGAGAGAAAGAGAGAGAGAAAGAGAGAGAGAGAGAGATGCTACTGCTTAGTTGCTGATATGTGACCGAATTGAAATCTAGGTCTATTGGACACAGATAGTTGCAGAATTTAGCTGTTTCTCGTAAGATTTGATTGAGTATGCTTTTAGTTAATGCGATATTAGGTTGTGTTGAATCTATTAATGATAAGATAGTGTGTGTATTTTACTATGTGTTTGAATCTTTGGACTTTAAAGAAAGGTAGGTGAGTAATAGATGATTAGATTGAGTGCGTATTTAGTCAAATGTTGCCGATATTATTTGAATTTGAATGTGGATTTATTAGATATGCGGTGTTACAGATTTAAGTTGTTTTAGGAAACATTGGTTGAGTATGTGTTTGATCCCTGTATTGTTTGGTTGTATTTCAATACATTGAACAAGTTAGATTTGGGTGATTTCTCTTTATGTGTATATTTTTGATATGTTGCATTGTTTCCTTGGAATTCTTGATTCTCCAAAAGTTAGATGTTGAGTTATGGTAAGCTACGTGTTGCCACTTTGTGCGACAATGTTTTTGTTTGGTATACTGGTATAAATATTATAATAAACATTTCTACTCGATGAATTTAATTAGGTTTGTAACTGTGGATTAATGAGGGTGATGCTTATACAGGCCGTGCTTAGTTAATTGCACAAACTTCCTTCTACATCTCAAGTTCGTGTTTCTTTTGCAGATTAAAACTGTCAAAGTCAGCAATGTTTCTCTGGGAGCCAGTCTGCAAGATGTTCAAGAGTTCTTTTCTTTCTCTGGTGATATCTTTTATGTTGAGATGCAAAGGTTAGTATATATAATGATTCAAATTCCTATTAGATCTTTCTAGTTTCGTTGGGAGTTGTGACCTCAAACAATCATGTGAAACATATGCAGTCACGATGAGCGGTCTCAGGTAGCATTTGTCACCTTTAAGGATGCCGAAGGCGCAGAAACTGCAGTTCTACTTTCGGTAATTACCCTTTTGATCATGCTTTTTTCAGAGCTTTAGCATTCTTACTTATTTTAACAATGTATTACTTTATTCCAAACACCTCATTGACATTGTCTATCATACGGGAAAGTACTATCAGTCCATGAACTCGTTAGATATTAGGATTTTGATGTATGTAACAGTTCAGAGCCATAACTTAGCGGATTAAGAAATGAAAAGTTTTTGTGCCAAAATTGAGGTAGCATTAAATCTTAAAGTCAGTTTCTTTTTCTTTTCCTTCATAGTTGAACACTTGAACAACCTCAAAGGCTTTCTTCCTCGGGAAATTTTTTTAATAAAATTTGGATCTATGTGTAGCTTCCCTGGTAACTTGAAAGTGTTTAAAAAAAAATGAAGACGTTGTACTAATAATAAGAGCACATGCCACTTTTTATGAGTCAGATTCCTCCCCCCTCTTTTTGATTTTGTAATTCAACAGTTAATGTTATATAAGCAAGTGAAGGTTACAAGTTTATGAAGCTCCAGGAGCGAGGTGAGGCTCACCTATTAAGATGAATAAAATTAATAAATGAATTAAAACAATTTAAGGATAGGTCGGTGAGTCCGGCACCGGTGGTGGACTGACGTTGGGATGAGCACATGTCTCGGCCCACCCTGAAATTTTAGCCAAGTTAATATTGCAGTGTAATTTGGCTAAACTTTCTTCTTGGTCCAGTGGTTTAATAGATGGGTTTTTGGTTGAAGGTCAGGTGTTCTAGCCTGAAAAACAACAATATTACGTCAATTTTATATGATTTTGGTTAAAAAAAACCTTTGATCCACATCGAACTCAGTTTCATAAAGGAAAATAAATATCCCTCTTCAACTAGGCCTGCCCTGGATTTTCATCCTGGGTCCTCCACGTCCAGCACTATAGTTCTTATTTTCCTTACCTATTCAAGAGCATCAGAGCTGCATGAATATGAAATCAAAGAGTTATTTTTTTTAGTTTCTATCTTCTGTTATATTTTGAAATGCAACTCCTGCAATTCAAATTAGATGGTGAATGTATTAATTGAACAGTTTTCTGGCATTTAACGAGGATTTGCTGGTAATGTGTCCTGCTTCTCTCTGTCATTAAAATGTAGTCATTTACTTGATGCAAACTCTAAGTAAAAAATGTGATGGGACCTTTGTGATTTCAGTGTAGTTACTTCTTGAAGTCTATTTCACTTTAGTTGGACCTTCCTAAGGTAGATAATTTGTGCTTCTCCAATATTTATGTATTTACGAAAGGCTACTTGTTACCTCCTCATTTCAGGGGGCAACAATTGTTGATTCAACTGTTACTGTAGCTTTGGATCCAGACTACAAGCCTCCCGCTGCTGCTTTTGTTCTCCCTCCTGTAAGAAATATTCACGTTTAAAATTTTTTTATACTTAGTAAATGAATATATATATGCTATATGGCCTGTTAACTGCTCAAATTTCTTCAGACGACAGAGATTTTAACTCCAAAAAGTGGTGGATCTGCTATGAACAAAGCAGAGGATGTTGTTACTAGCATGCTTGCAAAGGGTTATGTCTTAGGTAAAGATGCTATTGGCAAAGCAAAAGCTATAGATGAGAAACACAAGTTGACTTCCACGGCATCATCTAAAGTTTCGTCTTTTGACAAAAAAATTGGATTCACTGAGAAGATAAGCATTGGCACATCTATTGTGACTGATAAGGTCAAGGAAGTGGATCAAAAACTTCAAGTTTCTGACAAAGCAAAGTCAGCATTTTCTGTTGCTGAACAGAAAGTCAGTGTTGCTGGTTCTGCCGTAATGAAGAATCGTTATGTGTTAACTGGAGCAACATGGGTAACAGGTGCTTTTAACAAAGTTGCCAAGGCAGCTGGAGAAGTTGGACAACATACTAAAGAGAAAGTGAGCATGGTTGAAGATGAAAAAAGAAGGAAGATGGTGGATGAGTATGCTCAAGTTCATTTATCAGAGTCCCCAAAAGCTGCTGAAGGAAGCGAGCACAAGCCTTCCAAGCCTGCACCAGCAGAAGGCCTGATCCTCTGATTCATTGATTCTGTAAATATATCTTTTACCAAGACTTTGAATGCTGTTATCTTGATTCATTATTAATACCCCGTCATCAAGAAAGTAAGAACTCCGAATGTAAAACACATGCATTTATATTTCTTTCAAATTGTGGGTATATTTGGCACCTAGCTATTTTAGGAGTTTTGGGTGTTTACCTTTTGCCAGAAAATATAGTTACTAAAAGTTTTGTGCGGCTTCAAAAGCCTGAGTTTCTATTTACATTTTTCGGTGAACTTATTCATTATTGAATGGAATGTTCTTCACTAGGCCTGATAAATAAGTAGTTGGATGAGCCTAGAGAGCATGGATAGGCCAATCTGTAACATGTTAATTGCGGGGAAAATTCTTTTGGCTCTGGAAAACCAAAATAATAGCCTTCTACTTTTAGACCCCTCTTTCTTTCCCTAGTCATATTCTTTATCATCACATTTTGTTTCTAAGTAGATAAATTTAACTATATATGTAATTGTTTTTATCAAAGTACTCTTTCTGTGTATAATCAATTTCGATGTACTTATTTTGATTGAAAGGTGCAGTAGATAAACCACCAACTAATTTCCCAGATTCAATGAAAACGAGGTTCAATGGTCTAATCTTGTATATACTTCACCTAAGAAGTATGAAGCAGAGTAGTAATATTTATTTTAAATTGAAATTTTGGTAATTAGGAAAACAAAAAGCGACACTTGCAGCTGAAGCGTTGCTGTGTTGGTACTTGGTAGAATTTTTCTCCTTCAGATTCAGAGACCCCGAGGTGACCATTTTGTTCCTCTTTTCAAAAAGTTGACCACGTCCCAACCCCTGTGGAACTTGAACCGCCAATAAAATAAAATAAAAAAAATTCCATCCTCTCCACTCTGTAATCACCGTGCGAAATTTAGAAACAAAATTTCAACTTTTCCATTTGAGATGGCTTTGAGATTCTCTCTCAGTCTCCTTGTACTTGTGTATTTCATCTCGCATGCAACTATAGCTCACAATGATCCAGTAATACAAACTATGGAGGAATTTTCTGGGTACCCACCAATTGCAGAACCCGCAGCTGCAAACTTAGAAGAAGCTCAACAAAACCAGGTATAGCTATTACTTCTACTTTGAGATGATGTTTTGTGATTTGCAGATATTCAAATACTAACACATGCATGTACTTACCAAAAGAAAGGGGTATTTCTAGACTATAATCTTATTTTGCCTGGGATGTTATTTATATAAAGTTGAAGGCTTGAACCAAACAAGTTTATTTTCGGTGTGTACAAATTGATGACTTCGAATAAAGTATAACAAATTTATTGTGATTAATACGCTATTGCATTTGACATTGTGTTGGTTGAAATTCACAACCATTAACAGAGAGAAAGAATTAGATGTAGACGGGGATTATGCCTTTGAGTTATTAGGGTGAAGAACATTTCCTATTATATCTTTTCGAGGATGCAACATTTTGGGGACCTTTTCTCGTGTGCTCTACTAAGGAAAAAATTGCTAATTTGCACATTTATGTTTTAAAGATACCATACAATTCATAGAGACTCTTTTTTAAATTTGATAAATGTTGGTTGATCATATGTTTCATTCTAGTTCTATGATTCAGAGTATCCTTCCCTATTTTATCCCTTTGAATGCCATATTTGAAGTTGCGATCAGATCTATTCATTGAAGTAATGCCTGAAATCAGAGTAACAACTTCCGGGGTTACTGTGTTTTTTTAACTGCAGATCAGAATTGTTCAAGTCAACAATCTTTCCTTGTGGGCCTCTACAAGATCCATAATATTGTTCTTTTCCTCTTGCGGAGATATTGAGTCTGTTGAAATGCAAAGGTTTGTGTACACTGTGAAATGTATTCTCGTGGGTTTAAGCATTCCTTTCTGTCTTGTGATAACTCATGTTCTGTTGAATCTTTTTAACAGTAAATCGGAGCATCAAATAGCTTTCGTAGCCTTTAAACACTCACTTGGAGCAGACTGTGCCCTTATGCTTTCGGTAACTTAAATTTCTCAATTATTTTAAATTTGGTTTAGTTTCTGCAGTACCTTTTTGGCATAATTTTAATTACTCTTAATACATTAAGGAGAGATTATCCAGTATTAATAATTGTGCACCTCTCCTAAACAGGTTCGTAATTCAACAGGTCACTTAATAATCCTTATAAAGATGAATTTGTATTAGATTTTGACATGAAATTATCTACCTAATGTACTTCTTTCAGTCTTCACAATATGTTTCTAGTGTGAAATCCCTAGGACGTGATATCGATTTAGCACAAGACTTGTCATACTTGTAGCAGTAACTCATTATTCCATCTGTTTTAATTCACACACAAGCCCATTGTCATTGACATGAGCTCTTGTGAGTCATTAGCCTGTTATCCCTGGCGTACCTTGCCTGGGTGGCTCTTATTCATTGAAAGCTTTTTTGAAGAGACATTTTCCTCAGAATTGTAATGGAAATGGAAGGGTTGAATCTTTAAATATCCATGGACAAGCTGTAAATAAAAATAAACTGAAAGAAAATGTGCTTTACTCGCCAACACAAACAAGTGGCTACTTCCTGGTAGACTTAATATTACTGTTTTATGGTACGTAATAAATATTTCAGGGTACGAAGTTACTGGACTCGACAGTAGTTATAACTTTGGCTCTCAGTCGCGAGATTCCAAGCACTGCTTCATTCCCATATCAGGTAAGGCCGTAAGGATACAAATTTCATGTGCATATTATAACCTTTAACCTCCAAGATTTGTTTTTTTTAATGCAAAACCTACTGCAATTTGATTTAGGCAATAGGAGAGAAAGCTACCGATGGAGCTGAATTTTATCTCATTAAAACAATGGATGTTTTTAGTAGCATTTGGGAAAAGGGTTATGTTCTAGGTAAAGCATTTGCTGTTGGAGCTTCTGACAAAGTCCAACAAGTAAATCAAAAGCATCAAGTCTCCAAGAAAGTTAAGTCAGCAGTTGCCAAATCTGCTGTATTAAGTAACCAGTATGTATCTATAGGGGCTTCATGGGTAACAGTTGCATTGGACTCAGTTGCCAAGGCTGCTGCAGAAGTTAGCCAACATGCCAAGGAGAAAGCGGCAATTGCGGAAGAGGAACAGAGGAAATCGACTGCTGAAGAGGAACAGAGAAGGAAAACCATGTAGTACCCTGTTAAAGTTCATATAGAACACGCATTTACCATTCATGCTCTCAAGATACAAGGTTTGGTCGCTCAAGTTGATTCTAATGTACTAGTAAACTTTTGCAGGAGAATTTGTTCAATAGGTTGCATAACGCTAATCAGGTTAAAAAGTATGTCATTTGCCATTTTCTCTTATTGGCCATTTTCTTAAAGTTAATGCAAACAAACATCTTGAGTTGAACGGTTAAGTAAATTAGTCTAGTAAAAAGAACAATCAAGTAAATTAAGTATTGTTCAATTACAAGTACAATTGTGCATATTATTACAAAAAGAACAGGCTGTACCACAAACTACAGTTTCAAGACCCCGTGATTGTTAATAGGATTGGCCAAGTGAAAGACCGAGAGAGACTTTCAGCAGGTAGTCACAGTGTACATTTACTAAGAGTAAGTTGATATATTATTTTTTTTGCTAAATAGAGTAAATTGATAGTTGATACGGCAAGTAGGGAGAGCGTGAGCCGGTTCCACTCAGTTTTTGAATAAAAATTGAAATCGGAACCGGAACCAAACATTTTTGGTTTTTAAAATCAATAATCACAATTGTAATCATCGGTTCGGTTTCAAAAATTTCGGTTCAGTTTTAAACGATTCGGTTTTGATTGTAAAACCAGAAAAAGTATAAATGAGAAAAAAAAAATACTCCAATTTAAATATACAAACGTACTTAATTAACTCCTCCAACTGGAAGATTGTTTTACATGCCCATGCGAATATGCAGCGGAAACCAACCATGAGAAACTCCAATAGAATGTCCAGTTTGTATCCAAACAAAATAAGGAGGAAGAAGATTCAAGACTTGAAGTTACTAAAAATCCAATAGAATGAATTAATTAAATTAAAGATATAAATTTTTTTAATATACGTAAATAACATTCAAATTGTATATGTAAATTTATAATTTTTTATTCTAAAATTAAATTTTATTAACTATTAATTACATACTATTATTAATTAAAAAAAATTAAAAGAGTCACAAATTAACTTTGAATCTAATAAACTCAAAATAAACAAATAACAAAATTATTATTTTAATATTAAATCAACTTATCCAAATTTGACTGATCCAAATTTTAATCAACCATGTTCACTAATTTTAATCTTTGAATAACCTATTGAGACAGGAGGATAATGAGAGTCTTTGGCGCAAGGTTTGGAAAATCAAAGTTCCTCCTAAAGTACTGAATTTTGTCTGGAGATCACTATCAGGTTGCCTTTCAACTATGGTGATGCTGCAACGAAAAAATGTACCTGTTTAGAGTGTGTGCCCAGTTTGCAAAAGAGAGGATGAGTCGATTGCGCACATTTTAATTAAGTGCCCGTTAGCAAATCTCTGTTGGCAAATTATTGTGCCTGGTTTTCCTTTGCTTGCCTATGAGAATTTATTTCAGTGGTGGGAGAGAATCTTTTCAGTATATGATAAAGATAAGCAAGCGGAGATAGCAACAGTTTGTTGGTCAATCTGGAGAGACAGAAATGAATTGGTTTGGAATAAGAAATATACTCAGATGAACTTTGTAATCGCAAACGCTAAACAGTATCTTGTGCCATGGAAATACGCCCAGCATAGTGGTTCGAAAACTTCATTTCCTAAAGTAGTGGAAGGTGATGGAGTGACTGTTTGGGCAAAACCACAGGTGTCACAAATCAAGGTATCAGTGGATGCGGCAATATTCAGTGAGAAAAATTCTTATGGAATAGAGATGGTGGCCAGGGATGACAGAGGGAAAATGATTCAAGCAAGGACAGTGTGTAAGATTGGTTTGATCGCCTCGGAGCATGCAGAGGTCATGGTCATAAATGAAGCTCTAAGTTGGGTAAAAGATAAAGGATGGCAGAATGTAGTATTGGAGTCAGATTGCTTAGTTGCCGTACAGGCAATCAGAAGCAAGGTAGCAATGTCTTCTCCTTTTGGTCGTGTTGTTGAGGATTGTCGGGATATGATTCGAAAGTAAAACATAATTGAGGTGTTCTTTGTTAAACGGTCTGCTAATATGGCTGCTCATGAGCTAGCTAGAGTGTCATATTCATATCCAGATCGCGTTTTCGTTAGGATTTCTGTTCCTATTGATGTTCATGTTGCTTTGGAAGTTGATTCAAAAAGTTAATAAAATTTTCTTTTGTTCGTCAAAAAAAAAAATCTTTGAATAACTGCTGGGTTTACCCTCTCTTACTACACTAACTGTTAGAAAATGGAGTTTTGGAGCATAAGTATTTATATGTTCTTGATATTAATTCCGGATTTTAACGATTGGAAATTGTTCCTTGTTATGGGGACTTAAATTTTCATATATGAATCTAAGTAGTTTTCTTAGTGAAATCCATAGAGAAATAGAGTTGAAGTTAGTAGCTTGAAAGAGCTTGAAATGAGAATGTGTATTTGTCCCACATTGAACTAAATAAAGGGCGTTTTGGGCGAATGTCTCGGCGTCTCACGTACGCGAGGCGACCTGGGCGAGGGATTTTATTTAGGTGATTTAATATTTTAATTAGAATTAATTTATCAAAATTGGGTTCGAATGAACCTGGACAGGATTTGATATTCGAATGAACCTGGACAGGATTTGATATTCGAATGAACCTGGACAGGATTTGATATTCAAATGAACCTGGACAGGATTTGATATTTGAATGAACCTGGACATGATTTGATAGATATATTCGAAAATATTAAATGATATGTGGATTAAATATGTATTAAATGTAAATCGTCAGTTACGATTCTAATATTAATTAGGGTGGTATTAGTTATGCTTAGCCTCTACTATAAATAGAGAGCTAAGTTGCTGATTATGTACACCACACCTTACATTCTCTATAATTTTCTGTTTTCTCCTCTGCTCTTCCCTCAATATTAGTTTGAAGCTTGTCTGCTTGTGGTTTCTCCGGCGACTGAGGTGCTAGTCGAAGTTGAGCATTGGAGTTGCTGTGAACCCGTTGCTCGGAGCTGTTTTATCCTGGACGAGGTGTTGCAAGCATCCCAACACAGTAAGTGGAGGCAATTATCTCTTCAAGAGCAGTCAGGACTTCTTGCAAGGACTGGCGACTCAGCTGATTTTTGTTTTAAAACTTTTTTTGTACACTGTTATGGCTATGGCTCCTGGTACACCTCTCTTCTTTTCTTCGTTTATTCAGTCACTGATATGCATGTTATTTACCTTCATGATTTGTTTCGTTAATTGTTGTCTTGGCCTGAACTTGTTAAATAATTTATATAACTGCCTCTATGTTGCTGTAATTGTTAATATTTCCAACATTCTTGAAGAGATAATTTGTTATATATTATTTAGCATAATGGTTAACGAAACTGAAGTTCCTGCTAGTGGTAGTTCTGGTGCATCTGTTGGGGCCATTGATTGGACCACTTACAGTTTTCCACAACCCGTTGAATTAACTGGCTTGCCAGAGAAATTTAATGGTGGCATCGGCTTTTCTCGTTGGCAGAAAAGGATGAAGTTGTGGTTGACTGTAAAGGGTTTGTGGCCTGTTGTGGAGTATGAGAAGCCGGTTTTGGATCAAGAAAAGGCTGATTCAGTTAAGGCTTTTGCAAAGTGGAATGAGAAGGACGGGGTGGCTAGGGCGGCCATCTTGGCTGCTCTAACAAACACCTTGTTTGATGTTTACTCATAAGATGACTTCTCTGCAAAACTCTTATGGGAGAAGCTGGACCAGACACATAATACTGACTCACAAGGTCTGGAAAAGTATTCTGTGGCTAGGTTCCTTGAATTCAAGCTGGTGGACAATAAATCCATGACTGAGCAAGTGCATGAATTCGAGATGATAGTGCATGCTTTGAAGGAGTCCAGAATGGATCTCCCTGAAAAGTTCAAGGTTATGAGTGTGATTGAAAAACTCCCGAAATCTTGGGAAGAGTTCGCTCTCTCCCTGAAAAGACAGAAATGAGAGATCACCTGGACTAACCTTATGCTAGACATCTCGGTGCAAGAACAACACAAGTCCAAACAGGGACATGTGATGCCAACTGAGCACGGAAGCTCGAAGGTGAATGTAGCGACTGTAGGACAGAAGAGGAAGTTTGTTGCTAAGAAGGGTAATAGTAATAAACCTAAGAATGACAAGGACAAGGCCAAGAAACCAAAGGCAAACAAACCATGTTGGTCTTGTGGGCAGGTTGGGCACTGGAGTAAGGACTGTCCTACAAAGAAAGCGAAGAAAACTGAGGTGGTAGCGCAAGCGAATGCTGTGCTTGGAACCGCAAGTGGGGCTGTAGTGAACATGGTTGTTGGTGAGGCTACTGCTTCTGAAACCAACGTGGACCGGTATGTTACCTACAACCCTGTACTATTTTCCACTTATCTGTTGAATGAATGGTTGATTGATACTGGAGCTAATGTGCATATCTGTGCTGACATTAGTTTGTTTGTATCTTATCAACAGAGTCATAGCTTGACAGTGACGATGGGGAATGCTAGTGCTGCTCAAGTACATGGAATAGGAAACGTGGACTTGAAGTTCCCTTCGGGTCGTATTCTATCCCTGACTAGAGTGCATCATGTTCCCGACATGCGTAGAAATATAATAAGTGGAAGCTGTTTAGTTTCTAATGGTTTTGAAATCTCTTTCAAATGTAATAAAGTAGTTCTTATTCATACTGGTACATTTTTTGGCAAGGGTTACTTGTCGAATGGTTTATTTGTAATTAATGCGGAGCCCGTTTTGGGAACTTTGAATATTACTCCTTCTGTTAACTGTGTTGAATCTACAAATTTATGGCATGCTAGACTTGGTCACTTAAATTTTGGTGCTCTTAAAAATATGATGAACTTAGAGTTGATTCCAAGACATACTATAGAAAAGAATTCTAAATGTCAAGTATGTGTGTCTGCTAAACAAATAAGGAAACCTTTTCATAATATTGTTAGGGATTCAGACTTGTTAGATTTAGTACACACTGATATTTGTGAATTTGGTGGTGTGTTGACTAAGGACCAGTTTAGATATTTTATTACCTTTATAGATGATAGTAGCAGATATTGTTATGTTTATTTACTTAGACATAAGGATGAAGCACTTAGTAAATTCATTATTTATAAAACTGAAGTTGAAAAACAAACTAGTAAGGTACTTAAACGATTGAGATCTGATAGAGGTGGTGAGTATACGAGTAACGCATTTAATGAATTTTGCGCGAGCAATGGTATAGTTCATGAAGTTACTCCACCATACACACCTGAGTCTAATGGGGTCGCTGAGCGAAAGAACAGAACGTTCAAAGATATGATTAACAGTATGCTTATTAACTCTGGGTTGCCTAAATACATGTGGGGAGAGGCTCTGAATACGGCTTGCCATATTCTGAACAGAGTCCCTCTGAAACACATGGATAAGACACCTTATGAGTTGTTGAAAGGCAAGAAGACTAGTCTCAAGTATCTTCGAGTGTGGGGGTGCCTTGCAAAGGTACTTGTCCCTGAACACAAGAGGAAGAAACTAGGTCCTAAGACGGTTGATTGTATCTTTCTGGGCTATCTTGAAACCACTACAGCTATGAGATTTTTGGTATTAAAATCTGACATAGATGGTATAGTGGCTAACACGATAGTTGAATTTCGTGATGCTACATTCTTTGAGGATGTCTATCCTATGAAGACTGGTATACCTCAAGGTAATTCTGAGGAAGATCCCACTCACACATCAAGTTCTATTCCTGATCATGTGGAAAAGATGACAAATGTGGGGGCGGAACCTGGTAGCAGCTCTACTCCTATGGAGGAAGAGGAACCTAGGAGGAGTAAACGTGCAAAGGTAGTCAAGGACTTTGGAAGTGATTTCATCACTTACAATGTCGAGGATGAACCTTTAACTTTCCGACAGGCTATGGACTCCTCGGAGTCTAGGCACTGGAAGGGCGCTGTAAAGAGTGAAATTGACTCCATTGTTTCTAATGGGACATGGGAGTTAGTTGATCTCCCTCCGGGGTGTTCTACTATCGGGTGTAGATGGATCTTTAAAAAGAAATTGAACCCTGACGGCTCAATAGATAAGTACAAATCTAGACTGGTAGCTAAGGGTTTTAAGCAAAGGGAAGGCATTGATTACTTTGATACATACTCTACAGTTGCTAGGATGGTAACAATCCGAATGCTTGTAGCATTGGCTTCCGTCCATGGTCTTATCATCCATCAGATGGATGTAAAGACAGCTTTTCTTCATGGTGAACTTGAAGAAGAGATATATATGGATCAGCCTGAGGGATTTGTTGCTTCTGGAAATGAAAGGAAAGTATGTAAGTTAATCAAGTCTATCTATGGCTTGAAACAAGCTCCCAGGGATTGGCATAAAAAGTTTGATGAAACTATCTTGCCTTTCAGTTTTACTGTTAATGAAAGTGACAAGTGTGTCTACAGCAAAGTTAAAGGTAGTGAATATGTCATCATATGCATATATGTAGATGACATATTACTGTTTGGAACCAACATTGAGATTATTAACGAGACAAAAGCTTTCTTAAAAAGGCATTTTGAAATGAAGGATATGGGTGAAGCTAGCGTGATTCTTGGTCTCAAGCTGACTCAGTCAGCTGAGGGAATAACTTTATCACAGTCTCATTATATAGAGAAATCTATACTTGAGAAATATGGTTATTCACAGTGTAGAATCGCTAGTACACCGTATGATCCTAAAGTTGCCCTTGTCAAGAATACTTCAGGGGTACCTGTGTCTCAGTTAAGGTATTCTCAGATTATTGGGAGCTTGCAGTATCTTGCTAATTGTACTAGATCGGATATTTCTTACTCTGTGTCTAAGTTGGCTAGATATACAAGTTGTCCAAACAGAACTCATTGGGATGCTCTTGATAGAGTACTTAGATATCTCAAAGGCACAATGTACCTTAGTTTACACTATAGGAGATTTCCTGGTGTACTTGAGGGGTACAGTGATGCAAGTTGGATAGCTAAGAAGTCTGGTTCCAATGGAGTGACTGGATACGTATTCACCTTAGCGGGTGCAGCAATATCCTGGAAGTCAACTAAACAGACTATTATTACTCGGTCGACTTTTGAGGCTGAGTTGTGTGCGCTTGATGCCACTGGGATGGAGGCTGAGTGGTTACACGGACTTATGTCTGCGATACCTGTGGTAAGCAAACCGCTTCCTGCGATTGCTATTCATTGTGATAGTCGAACAACTATCGACAAGATTAGCAGTAAAAAGTATAATGCTAAAACAAAGAGACACATCCAAGTTAGACTCAAGTCTATAAGGGGTTTAGTGTCTGATAGGATTATAGCTATAGAGTTCATAGGAACTCAGAATAATATAGCTGATCCTTTGACAAAAGGACTGGAACCTGCAGTGGTCCTTAAGTCAATGTTGGGAATGAGACTATCAACCCATCATGATTCATCGACAGTGGAAACCCAATACACATGAGAGGAGATCCCTTGAAAGTGTATTCAATGTGGTAATAACAAGCTGTAAGGATGAATTGGTAGTACCTTTGCTACATAAATGATACTTTTGTATCTGAGTCTATTCCCTGAAAACCTAGAAGGTACTGACACTGCTATGAAAGCAAGAGTTTTATAACTCTGAATGGGGTCAAGTCATTTGACGAGATGGTAGCGGTACATCTCTGGAGATGCCCAGCTAAGCGAATGTAATTGTGTGGTCGCAATTAGGAGAAAGGGTTATTCTCTGAAGCATTCGACGAACAGGATCGAGACAAGACCATTAATGTCTCAAAGCCGTAGATTGGCACCATAGCCTTTGACTTGTCGTCGTTTATGGAACATGGTTACATCAAACGGATTAAGATTCAAGGTGAAACATTCCATCTAAATCCGGTAGTCATCGAAGTAGGGGACTCAGGAGGGTTCAAACCCGGAAGGGTACCGACTCTGAAAAACAAGTCATGATGAGAAACCTGAATGCATTTCTGTATGGATTTGTGGGGGATTGTTAGAAAATGGAGTTTTGGAGCATAAGTATTTATATGTTCTTGATATTAATTCCGGATTTTAACGATTGGAAATTGTTCCTTGTTATGGGGACTTAAATTTTCATATATGGATCTAAGTAGTTTTCTTAGTGAAATCCATAGAGAAATAGAGTTGAAGTTAGTAGCTTGAAATGAGAATGTGTATTTGTCCCACATTGAACTAAATAAAGGGCGTTTTGGGCGAATGTCTCGGCGTCTCACGTACGCGAGGCGACCTGGGCGAGGGATTTTATTTAGGTGATTTAATATTTTAATTAGAATTAATTTATCAAAATTGGGTTCGAATGAACCTGGACAGGATTTGATATTCGAATGAACCTGGACAGGATTTGATATTCGAATGAACCTGGACAGGATTTGATATTCAAATGAACCTGGACAGGATTTGATATTCGAATGAACCTGGACATGATTTGATAGATATATTCGAAAATATTAAATGATATGTGGATTAAATATGTATTAAATGTAAATCGTCAGTTACGATTCTAATATTAATTAGGGTGGTATTAGTTATGCTTAGCCTCTACTATAAATAGAGAGCTAAGTTGCTGATTATGTACACCACACCTTACATTCTCTATAATTTTCTGTTTTCTCCTCTGCTCTTCCCTCAATATTAGTTTGAAGCTTGTCTGCTTGTGGTTTCTCCGGCGACTGAGGTGCTAGTCGAAGTTGAGCATTGGAGTTGCTGTGAACCCGTTGCTCGGAGCTGTTTTATCCTGGACGAGGTGTTGCAAGCATCCCAACACAGTAAGTGGAGGCAATTATCTCTTCAAGAGCAGTCAGGACTTCTTGCAAGGACTGGCGACTCAGCTGATTTTTGTTTTAAAACTTTTTTTGTACACTGTTATGGCTATGGCTCCTGGTACACCTCTCTTCTTTTCTTCGTTTATTCAGTCACTGATATGCATGTTATTTACCTTCATGATTTGTTTCGTTAATTGTTGTCTTGGCCTGAACTTGTTAAATAATTTATATAACTGCCTCTATGTTGCTGTAATTGTTAATATTTCCAACATTCTTGAAGAGATAATTTGTTATATATTATTTAGCATAATGGTTAACGAAACTGAAGTTCCTGCTAGTGGTAGTTCTGGTGCATCTGTTGGGGCCATTGATTGGACCACTTACAGTTTTCCACAACCCGTTGAATTAACTGGCTTGCCAGAGAAATTTAATGGTGGCATCGGCTTTTCTCGTTGGCAGAAAAGGATGAAGTTGTGGTTGACTGTAAAGGGTTTGTGGCCTGTTGTGGAGTATGAGAAGCCGGTTTTGGATCAAGAAAAGGCTGATTCAGTTAAGGCTTTTGCAAAGTGGAATGAGAAGGACGGGGTGGCTAGGGCGGCCATCTTGGCTGCTCTAACAAACACCTTGTTTGATGTTTACTCATAAGATGACTTCTCTGCAAAACTCTTATGGGAGAAGCTGGACCAGACACATAATACTGACTCACAAGGTCTGGAAAAGTATTCTGTGGCTAGGTTCCTTGAATTCAAGCTGGTGGACAATAAATCCATGACTGAGCAAGTGCATGAATTCGAGATGATAGTGCATGCTTTGAAGGAGTCCAGAATGGATCTCCCTGAAAAGTTCAAGGTTATGAGTGTGATTGAAAAACTCCCGAAATCTTGGGAAGAGTTCGCTCTCTCCCTGAAAAGACAGAAATGAGAGATCACCTGGACTAACCTTATGCTAGACATCTCGGTGCAAGAACAACACAAGTCCAAACAGGGACATGTGATGCCAACTGAGCACGGAAGCTCGAAGGTGAATGTAGCGACTGTAGGACAGAAGAGGAAGTTTGTTGCTAAGAAGGGTAATAGTAATAAACCTAAGAATGACAAGGACAAGGCCAAGAAACCAAAGGCAAACAAACCATGTTGGTCTTGTGGGCAGGTTGGGCACTGGAGTAAGGACTGTCCTACAAAGAAAGCGAAGAAAACTGAGGTGGTAGCGCAAGCGAATGCTGTGCTTGGAACCGCAAGTGGGGCTGTAGTGAACATGGTTGTTGGTGAGGCTACTGCTTCTGAAACCAACGTGGACCGGTATGTTACCTACAACCCTGTACTATTTTCCACTTATCTGTTGAATGAATGGTTGATTGATACTGGAGCTAATGTGCATATCTGTGCTGACATTAGTTTGTTTGTATCTTATCAACAGAGTCATAGCTTGACAGTGACGATGGGGAATGCTAGTGCTGCTCAAGTACATGGAATAGGAAACGTGGACTTGAAGTTCCCTTCGGGTCGTATTCTATCCCTGACTAGAGTGCATCATGTTCCCGACATGCGTAGAAATATAATAAGTGGAAGCTGTTTAGTTTCTAATGGTTTTGAAATCTCTTTCAAATGTAATAAAGTAGTTCTTATTCATACTGGTACATTTTTTGGCAAGGGTTACTTGTCGAATGGTTTATTTGTAATTAATGCGGAGCCCGTTTTGGGAACTTTGAATATTACTCCTTCTGTTAACTGTGTTGAATCTACAAATTTATGGCATGCTAGACTTGGTCACTTAAATTTTGGTGCTCTTAAAAATATGATGAACTTAGAGTTGATTCCAAGACATATTATAGAAAAGAATTCTAAATGTCAAGTATGTGTGTCTGCTAAACAAATAAGGAAACCTTTTCATAATATTGTTAGGGATTCAGACTTGTTAGATTTAGTACACACTGATATTTGTGAATTTGGTGGTGTGTTGACTAAGGACCAGTTTAGATATTTTATTACCTTTATAGATGATAGTAGCAGATATTGTTATGTTTATTTACTTAGACATAAGGATGAAGCACTTAGTAAATTCATTATTTATAAAACTGAAGTTGAAAAACAAACTAGTAAGGTACTTAAACGATTGAGATCTGATAGAGGTGGTGAGTATACGAGTAAATTAATAATTATACATTTACAAGATAATCGATCTGGCCATCCATCTTTTGTTTTTCTGAACATCATATGAGCTTCTATATAGTATATACCATCATTTTTTTAGGGAATTACAGATAAAACGAGGAGGAACATGAACCCATTCCTCAGGACCAGTCTGAAAACCAACAACTTTAGCAAGAAGATGAGCTGTATGATTAGCTGATCGCCAAGTGAACTGAAGAGTAACATTCGAAATACTCTTTAAATATAAAATAGAATCTCTAACTACAGAACCAAAAATAGATCTATTAGGAATTGATTTTGGACTTACCTGGAGAAGGTCTACACCATTTCTCAATTGGGTCACACATTATCCTGCTATTTCTGCTTTGATCTTGATGAGAACAATTATATTACACTCGAAAAGTTGAAGCAGTTACTAATGTTCCTGCAATCGTGGAAAGACTATTTTTCCAAGTAATATTGTTACGAGTTTTCCATATGGACCATAAAATAAAAGCCGATGCACAGACAACAAAAATTATCCACCTCAATCTTTTTAGAGATTAAATTAGATAATATCGGTAAACAGTTCGTACAACAACGCCACAGAAAATTACGTATCTTCAGAGGAATGCAAAGATTCCACAATTCTTACTACAAGATACTGATCGCAGTTTTAAGAGTAACAATGCAGGGAGTAGACCCTCCGACGGAACACTCTGGTTAAACATTTGTTTGGACTGATGCATCAAAAATAATGGAGTAAAAAAATTATATCCATCAGGACATAGCACCTATAAATTATGTAAATAATTTATTTATATATTTAAATTAATAATCGGTTTGGTTCGATTTTTTCGATTTCAGTTATAACCTATTACTGGAACCCAACCATTTAAATCGGTTCAATATTTTAGTTTTCGGTTTGAGTTTTGGATCGGTTTTATCCCGCTCGATTTTTTTTCTGGTTTTTTTCGATTTCGTTTCGGTTTAAATTTTAAATCAAATTTTTTCTCACCCCTGCAAATTGATAGTAATTTAAGTGTGGTATGGCTTTTGGATCATCAATTCATCATCCAAAAAAACGTTAGAGGTTACATCTTTAAAATTCTTTTTCACTAAAACCACTGCTTGTGAAGCATTAATGAACAATGGTTTGGCAACAGTACGGAGGTCGATTCCAAAATCTCAGAGTAAAGTAAGAGCATCCCCTATACTATCTTAAAGTCATTCGGTTAGATATTAGAGGTGTTTGATTCTGCGATCTCGAATAATAATCTTAAAATTATGGATATCTACAAATAAATATCAGTTAAAAGATTTCGAATGAAGAGGCATAACATGTACTAGTAATCTAGTAGTATTAAGTATTAACTAGGACCAAGCTAAAAAGCAGAGGAGGCATGGAAACAAATTGTCTAATGTGTGAAATATAATGAAGCAAGATGAATGCAAGTAACCCAACATTTTTTGGTGTAGTGGTTCGCTCTCTTTACGAAATATCGAGAGTTCAAAATTTATCAAGGGGTTAATGATCAAGTGAGTCACTAAAGTGGTCTCAATGTATCAAGTTGGTCACTGAACTGAAAACGATATCAATAAGGTCATTAAAGTGAGTTACGGGTACATTTGATTAATTCTGCTACATTTTTGTTAACGGTAAATGATGATGTGTTTAGTATAATCTGATGTGTTTAGTATAATCTGATGTGGCAAGCATCCGATAAAGTGTTCTGAATTCCTGCATCAGATTATACTAAACACATCATCATTTACCGTTAACAAAAATTTAGCAGAATTAATTAAATGTACTGGTAACCCACTTTAATGACCTTATTGATACCGTTTTCAGTTCAGTGACCAACTTGATACATTGAGCCCGCTTTAGTAACTCACTTGATTATTAACCCATTTATCAAGACAAAGAAAAGAGGGCGTGTGAGTGTGTTTAATTAGAAAAATAAAAAATGAATGCAAGTAATTCATGTGTTTTTTTTTTGCCAAGAGATAGAGCAGATTTCATTAATACTTTGAAATAGATTCAATCGGGACAAACCCCCAACTGATCATGCAACCAGGTTGAAAAACAAATAAACAAACTAAATAATTAGTTGTTTTATTTCCGGATTGCTTAACTAATTGAATACAAATATTCTTAAAATTAAAAATGAAGATATCAGTTTCCCGAGCAATCCAGCTTGCATCTCCCCTGAAAACAGTAGCTTCACAATTGACCTTCACATTAACTTCATGGATAGTGCAATGTTCAGAGGACTCAGTTGCAAAAAGTAAGCTTAGATACCTCATGTTATTAACATGAACAAATATTTTTTGTGAGGGGTGAGCACATGCGATTTTCACCACCGTTCCAAACGCACCCCATCTATCTACTTGCCGGACACCAGCTATAGACCTGCCGAAAGTGGTGTTGAGGCGAGATATCCAGATCTCCCAATACACCGCAAAATTCATTTTCAACACAACCAACACATCGCACAAAGCGAGCCAATCAAACACACACCTAATAACTCAAACAGAACGAAACGAAAAAACAAGATTTGTGTAACAAATCTCGATTTTATTGAAAGAAAATTGAAAAAACAAGAAAAGAGGTGTTGTGTGGACAGAGACGGGAAGAAAGGGGATGGAGATGGAGATTGATATGAAAAGAAAGGGGATGGAGATGAAAATGTTGGGGCTAGGGTTAGGGGAAGATGAGTCTGCCGACTCTCATTAAAATAGCACAACCAACCACCATCAAGTAATTCATGTGTTTGATAATAAGCAAATAAAAAAGTATAAAAATATACATGATTTATTGGAATTACTAGTAATGGTGTGTATTTGGTCCAGTTGCAATTTGCACCACTACTTTTCATTTTTTACAGCTTAGTACTAGCTAGTTCTAGGTGTCAGTAACGGTCCGAAGTACATAGCTGGACTCCAATTACCAATCGGTGCATAAATTTCTCCACCATCATCTTCTGCAAATTCATCATTTTCAAATGAATGTAAAAACTGTGTGTTTATCTACCAATTCTTTAATTAGAGTAAGAAAGTTAATTACTTTACGTGCTTAACACATTTTAGTAATTTTTAGGGTCTTAATTAAACCCACAAGTGGCACTTCTTTCACAAAGTAAAGTACATGCATTCTTTGCTCAAAATATTGGCAGCAAAATAGAATTTCATGTGCCAACATAAAACGGTCAAATTTGAATTTTGATTAAATACGAAGTCGAATAATTTAAATGTTACTATCACAGTAATCGAGAGATCGAGGGATCGAGAGAGAGAGAGAGATCGAGAGAGAGAGAGAGAGAGAGAGAGAGAGGCGTAGAAGCAGAAAACACGGACTAGAAATGGCCGAGTTTCCGGTTAAGACGAGTTTCTAGAGTTTGCTTCTTGTTAAATGACTCCTCCTGCAAGTTCCTGCTGTTCCGTATCGCTAAAATACCGGTCGCTGACACTCCTCCTCCCATATCGTCAATCTCCCTTGGAATTTCTACATACACATACAATTAAGCATAATCAAACTATGCAATTCAAGAAAATAGATACAATTTCGAAACAATCTGCATTTCAAATTACCTATGGCCTTCGAATTCCGGTTTAAGCCTTTCAAGTTATCAACACCTACAAATAATAATACAAAATAGTTACCGACGTAATAAACAGTTGATTTAATTTTTTAGTCTATTTTACTGATCGAACATGTTTACCTTTTTGAGAAGGATCGTGAGAAGTTAGATAGAGGATGAGAAAGCAGAAGACGATGAGTATCGGAATAATATGAATCAACTTCTCCGGCGATTTATGAGGCTTTTGTGACTTCCGGAGTTGTTCGTCGTCGCCGGTGACGAGTTGAGAAGCTAGCTGCTGCTTTAAATTAAAGTCGTCTGTAGTGAGTAGTTCGATGCTATCATTGGCTGCGATCAGGACTCCATTGCTGTGGAGCTTCGAGTTTGGGGAGCCAAGGGATTGTCGGTGCATTTTTGAACGAGAGAGAGAGAGAGAGAGAGAGAGAGAGAGAGAGATTATAGAGCGCGTGAGCCTAGTAGAGCTTATCAGGTACATCTCTGTTTTAAATAGTGTGGGCTCTGTTTGTGTGCCTTATGTTTTACTACCTTTTGCAGTTTAGTCCTTGGACCTCTTATATTTAAATTAATTAAAAAAATCTATCAGGTGAGTGTGAATTTTAATTTATTTTCTTTATTTATGTTTGAAATCCATATACGGTTATTTTTGTTGCCATTCCGTTTCAGTTCCACCAATCAAAACATGACTAACATCTTCTAATTTTTTACTCCTACCAGTTCATAATATATTCAGCACGTAACTTTAATTGTTTCGACTACATAGTAAAAAATTATTATTTTTTACATAAAAATATTAATATTATACTTTTATTCAGATTTTTTTTAAAAAAAAATACTTATTTTTACTATGTAGTCAAAGTACCTAAAATTAAGTAGAAAAAATTCAAACGCGTTATATTATGAAACAGAGAAAGTATAATTTTTTAGGTAATATGTGCATATATTTGATTATTGTATTTTTCGGCCTTTGTAATTTAATATAATCAATTAAATTTATAATGATACAGTTGAATAATATGGGCAGAAAACTTCTACCCGCCGGTTAGTGTCTCACATACTTTTTGTACATGATTAACTTTTGTGAAAACGACATTATTGATTGATTATGAAAGGCCCATTGCTCTTAAACATCTCCTGATTGTGCTCTCTCAATCAGCTAGTAGAGTATCATATGGACA
This sequence comes from Heracleum sosnowskyi, assembly GCA_030848705.1. Taxonomy (NCBI): domain Eukaryota; kingdom Viridiplantae; phylum Streptophyta; class Magnoliopsida; order Apiales; family Apiaceae; genus Heracleum; species Heracleum sosnowskyi. Next base: position 95,936,004 of record CM061241.1, read on the forward strand.
TGTGTTACCCTGTACTTATCCTAATCCATTTCCTTCTTAACAACCACAATTAATCGTATGTCGGCCAATGTTTCAGCCTAATCCATTTCCTTCTTAACAACTACAATTAATCGTATGTCGGCCAATGTTTCAGCGGAACATATTCTATATCTATAGAATTTTATAAATAATTTAATTTTTTTTACATAAAATATAGAATAACTAGTTGAAAAAGTCGTGTTTCGCGGCGGCGTAATAATTTTTTTAAATTTTTTATCAAATAACTTACGAAAATTACTCGGTACTCGCTAATAAGCCGTCCTCCCGTGAAACACGTTTTCCTTTTTAATATCAAAATCTCAAATTTAATATATTGAATATATATTTGTCTTATATATTAATTTTTATGTTACCATACTCCTTTCTAATAAGACACTCTTTCGTCGAAAAAACACCTATATAACTTTACATATTCTACTTCAAATAGAACTTTTAGTTATGTATTACAAACGCTTATTCTACTTCCAATAGAACTTTTAATTGCAAGTATTTCTTTTATATCCGAACTTTTCTCCTCTATAAATCGAAACACCTATTCTACTTCAAATAGAACTTTGCAAGAACTTCTCTTATATTTGAACTCTTCCCCTCTACAAATTCAAACACATATTCTACTTCAAATAGAACTTTTAATTATATGTCTTCGCTATAAATTCGAATTCTTCTCCTCTATAACTTCGAACACCTATTCTACTTCTAATATGCTAAAGAATATTTTTTTGATTTATTAGTATTTAAAATTGTAAACATCTAAAAAAATTAGAAAAATAGATTGAGACGATCTTAGGGGTGCCACCTCACCTCCCGCGTATCCTCCTTTATATATATATATATATTGATGATTCTAATATACAATATAAGCATATACAAATTTTATATATAAAAAATTAATATTTAAAATTTAAATAAATATATTGATTTTAAATTTGATTCTCCTGCAGAATCATTTTGGATAAATTTGATTCTGTTGTAGAATTACTTTGGACTATTTGACTAATTTTCAATTATTATTTTTAAAAAATTAGTTTAATTTCATTTTTTAATTTAATAATTAAAATTTATAATTATATCAAATAAAAAATATGATAAAAATATTTATAATTTATACTTGTTTTTGGCATTAAAGCCAAATACTTTTTGAAATTTTAATACTTACTCGGCTTCATTTTATAAGGTAATTGACTTTTCTACACGTAATTTTAGATGCATTGATTATTAATTTTTTTTGAATAAAAATTTATAGTGTGTATTTTGATTTAGAAAAATGTTTAAAATTTAAAAATTATTAAATTTAATTATATTATCAAAGCACCTAAAATTATGTGCAAATAAGTTAAACGACTTTTATAATGGATAGTGTATATAGAAATAGTTTTGTAGTTACAATTATTAAATTCCACAACTCTATATTTTTATTTCATAAAATACTGCAATATTCTGTTCCTAGCCGGCAGCCAGCACTTTCACACGTAATAAATAGTGAAGAGTAGCGCCGGAGTTACCGAATTGGGTACCAAAAATTGGTACAAAAAAATGTGATGTGTCAATTGAAAATGTTTTTATTGGTGCTATTAATGTGAATGCACGTGGGTTCATTAATATAGAGTCAATCAGATTTTAACACATGTAATTTGATACATCTTTCTGTATCAAATTCGGTACCCCTAGCATCAATATACTTATATAAAGGAGAAGATGGAGACGGTGGGGTGACGCCTCCGTTCTATTTTTCTAATTTTCTTAATTTTTCACAATTTTTAATTTTAATAATTACAACTTCCTTTATTATTTTCGATTTTGTAGGAAGAAAATTGAAAATTACACTTTTATTATTTTCAAACTTGATAGAACTTTTTTTGATTTAAAAAATTACAACTTACTTATTATTTTCGAATTTGTAGGACTTGATAGAACTTTCTTTGATTTAGAAAATTACAACTTCCTTATTATTTTCGAATTTGTAGGACTTGGTAGAACTTTTTTTGATTTAGAAAATTACAACTTCCTTATTATTTTCGAATTTGTAGGCTTGATAAGACTTTCTTATATTATTTTCAAACTTGATAGAACTTTCTATTTTTAGTATTTTTTATTCATATGTATTTATGCAACGGACGTCGGCTTAAAAAACATGACACAAGATCGGCATATAAAGTATAGGGATATTTAAGAAATTTGTAATTTTTGTGATAATACGTATGGTTGAAGAATTAAGTGGTTGTTAATGCTTAAATTTATATTACTACATATTTTTAGTATCTTTTTATATGTATTTAGTGTAATGGGTGTCGGCTCAAAAAAATATTATACAAAATCGGCATAAACATATGTCAATAGTTTATTTTATTATTTATGTATGTTAGTTTGTAAAATATTGTGTTCACTATTTATATATACTAGCTTAAACCCGCTTAAAAAACATGACACAAGATCGGCATATAAAGTCTAGGAATATTTAAGAAATTTGTAATTTTTGTGATAATACGTATGGTTGAAGAATTAAGTGGTTGTTAATGCTTAAATTTATATAACTGCATATTTTTAGTATCTTTTTATATGTATTTAGTGTAATGGGTGTCGGCTCAAAAAAATATTATACAAAATCGGCATAAACATATGTCAATAGTTTATTTATTGTTTATGTACTAGCTTATAGCCCGTGCAATGCACGGTTACTTAAATTTTATTTATAATTATTTTGTTTATAATTATATTTTTATTACGATGCAACACACAATTGTTTTTTTTAATATTTATAATTTTATTTATTTGTGAATATTTTAATATTTAAAAGTTATTAGTTTACATGATTAAATTATTGTTAAAAAAGATTTAGCCAAAAAAATTATAGTTAAAAATTTGATATTTATTATATTTTACACGCTCAATTTAATATTTGTTTATATTGAGTTATAAAAGTTAGATTTGGCCAATTTTACGGTTCACATGAAATTCACAAAATAATCTTTAATTTAGTTGTGGTTTAATAGCTCTTTTTCAATTAAAAACTATTCTAAAACTAAAAAGAGAATAAAGTGACGAAATTTAATGTTGAGAATTCTATTTGATTTAGGAAATCTACCTAACTTATATGTAGTTTAGATTATTAGAATAACCTTTATTAACCAAATACATGTTTTAATGTTAAATCTAACGGTTTTCACCTATCTATTTAAGATTAAACAATTTTCATTATTTTGGTTATAAATGGGTTTCCTTATTTAATTACAACTATTTTTATGTTTTAACTTTTCGGAAAATCCAATCATAATATAATATTTTTTAACTTATATCATTTTTAGATAATAATTTCTTTTTATATGATATAATCTTGATCATCTATTTTTAAAAGTATTGGATCTAACGATTGAGAATGTTTTGGCGGTATTTAGGACCAAACTACCTGGATAACATCATTAATTTTTCTTAATATTTATAATTTTTTTATGTTTTAATTTTTTTAAATATTTATTGCTAAAATATAATATACTCTTTTTTGTAATATGTTAATGATGCGGGGACTTTGAACTTTTGAGAAAATAAATTATCAATTAAAATATTTTTTTTTTGTAATAGTTCTTCTTTTAAAGTAGTACACCGTGACGGTCAAAATTCTGTATAAAATTCATTTTTTATAGTATATCCCGTAAATATCTATGTTATTATATTAAAGACTAAATAATGAAAGTTTCGTTATAAGTGTGGTCGCTTTGTTTGATCACTCAATCCATAATCGTTGGATCTTTCAAATTAAATTGTTGAGAAACGTTACATATAACAGTAAAATTATCATGTAGAATGATCTAAGATTTGAATCTACCAACAACATATTAAAATTTACAGGTTTTTTTTTGAAAAAAAATAATTTTTTTATCATTTTTTTTCTTTCAGACATAGGTTATTTGATAATATTTTTTGTAAAGTACGATTTTTCAGAAAATTACTATACTAATTGATTAACAAACTTTTAAAGTTTCAAATTTAATAATTTACGATGTATGTAGGTTAAAAAAGTTAGGTATGTTCTGTAGCTGAGTCTACAATTTCAAAATACGGTTTTTTTTAGTATGAATATAGTCCTGCTAACAATGAAATTAGGTCTCTCTATGAGTGCTTATAAAACAAAATCACCATTTGCGTATAATTTATTATTTAATAATAAATTATATTTGATTAGTTATGATCTATAACTTAATAAAATATGATTAAAAATATGCACAATTTTATAAAATTTTATCCTCGTATTATTATATTCTTTGTTGATTTGAATTTTCTTAGATTGATTTTAATTTTTGAACATAGATTTCTAAATTTAAAATAGTTAGAAAAAAGTAATTAAATTGGCGTTAAAATAATGATGACATAATAATCATTATTAGAATTTAAATACTCACTTTACTGATTTGGGATTTATCTTGTGTTTTAAAAATCAGATTTTGACGATTTTACACCCCACGTGAAGATAATTAAATTATTTTTAATTAAAAGATGGTTTAACAATTTTTATCTAACTGGAATTGTGTCACGAATTTTTTACATGGAGAATTCTATTCAATATAGAAAACTTATTTATATTTGCTATATTTGGTTTAAATTATCAAAATACACTTTTTAGAATTTAAATATAATACTATTATAAATAAAATACATTTTTTTAATATTTGATCAAACGATGTTCATTTATCTAGTTAAGATCTAATAGTCCTTATTAATTTGGTTGTCACGATCAAAATTTTGGATAAATCCATATGCGATTATATAAAAGAGTTTAATATAATAAGGATATTAAGTACATACTGATATAAGTATCCTACTAACTGCTTTTACTTTTAATGTTTCGGTTTTATTTATAGTGTATATAAAATTTTAAAATACATTATTACTTTAAAATTATTAAACAGAATAAAAATTATGTTATGATTATGTTATGGATTAAAAAACGTGCTTTGTGAATTTAATGCTAGGTTTAATGAGCTTCGAGCTTTAATGGCTGCACTCGTGTATCCGGACTAAGTCGGTCCTCACAAGATGTCTACGTATCTCAAATCGTTATTGAGAATCAAGCCAAAGACGTAGTTCTGATTGTAGGATCAGGGACCTTATATAGGCGTCTGGAGCCTAGTATTTATGGTATGTTTGGGAGACTTAACGGATAAGTCTTCTTTTTGATATTGGATAAGTATTGTATTTCTTGCTGAAGAATTCGTTTCCTTGTTGATAAAGGTTATGACTCATTGATTGCCTTTAATTGGGATTCCAGATCCTTCTTTGACTAATTTTCCATAATCAAGGCTCTTTTCATGAGCTGTATATTTTCCCTACTCATTAATTACGAAATTAATGAATAATTAGGGTGTCGGGCCTTAAATATCGGTCTTTTGTTTGAATAGTCAATTATATTTCTATAATTACTTTTCTGACCATATCATTTGCCCCCCAACTTCTGGGAAAATCTCCCCGGGATTTTCGTAGAAGTTATAACAGTCATTTTTCGAGATCTTATTTTTCACGAATTTTTGTTCCACTTTCCTGGAAAATAATTAATAATAATTTTCCACTTTATTTTTTGGAAAATCTGTGCTCCGGGCGTGCATACCCCCGCCTAGGAGACATCCTAGGTCGCCACGCCTAGGAACTATGTCTCCTGGGCGTGGGTCTTTGAAGATTGGCTCAAGGAACTTCTGGGCGTGGGTACCCCCGCCTAGGAGTCATCCTAGGTTGCCACGCCTAGGAACTATGTCTCCTGGGCGTGGGTCTTTGAAGATTGGCTCAATGAGCTTCTGGGCGTGGGTACCCCCGCCTAGGAGACATCCTAGGTTGCCACGCCTAGGAACTATGTCTCCTGGGCGTGGGTCTTTGAAGATTGGCTCAATGAGCTTCTGGGCGTGGGTACCCCCGCCTAGGAGACATCCTAGGTTGCCACGCCTAGGAACTATTTCTCCTGGGCGTGGGTCTTTGAAGATTGGCTCAATGAGCTTCTGGGCGTGGGTACCCCCGCCTAGGAGACATCCTAGGTTGCCACGCCTAGGAACTATGTCTCCTGGGCGTGGGTCTTAGAGGCCCTGCCTTATTCAGTTTCTTGGCGCGGGTACCCCCGCCTAGGAGACGTTCTAGGCTGCCACGCCTAGAAACTATGTCTCCTGGGCGGGGGTCTTAGAAGCCCTGCCTTAATCAGTTTCTTGGCGTGGGTACCCCCGCCTAGGAGACGTTCTAGGCTGCCACGCCTAGAAACTATGTCTCCTGGGCGTGGGTCTTAGAAGCCCTGCCTTAATCAGTTTCTTGGCGTGGGTACCCCCGCCTAGGAGACGTTCTAGGCTGCCACGCCTAGAAACTATGTCTCCTGGGCGTGGGTTTTAGAGGCCCTGCCTTAATCAGTTTCTTGGCGCGGGTACCCCTGCTTAGGAGACGTTCTAGGCTGCCACGCCTAGAAACTATGTCTCCTGGGCGTGGGTCTTAGAAGCCCTGCCTTAATCAGTTTCTTGGCGTGGGTACCCCCGCCTAGGAGACGTTCTAGGCTGCCACGCCTAGAAACTATGTCTCCTGGGCGTGGGTCTTAGAAGCCCTGCCTTAATCAGTTTCTTGGCGTGGGTACCCCCGCCTAGGAGACGTTCTAGGCTGCCACGCCTAGAAACTATGTCTCCTGGGCGTGGGTTTTAGAGGCCCTGCCTTAATCAGTTTCTTGGCGCGGGTACCCCCGCCTAGGAGACGTTCTAGGCTGCCACGCCTAGAAACTATGTCTCCTGGGCGTGGGTCTTAGAAGCCCTGTCTTAATCAGTTTCTTGGCGTGGGTACCCCCGCCTAGGAGACGTTCTAGGCTGCCACGCCTAGAAACTATGTCTCCTGGGCGTGGGTCTTAGAAGCCCTGCCTTAATCAGTTTCTTGGCGTGGGTACCCCCGCCTAGGAGACGTTCTAGGCTGCCACGCCTAGAAACTATGTCTCCTGGGCGCGGGTCTTAGAGGCCCTGCCTTAATCAGTTTCTTGGCGTGGGTATGAACGCCAAGGGAACTTTGAACATAAGTTTTTCGAAATTGGTCCTTATGTCGGATCTTTTTCCTTTGTTTGGTTAATATTTAAACCATATATATTTTTATATGTTGAATGTTCTAGATTCTTCTAGAACTTTCAATTCGAATTTATTTGGGCTTCCCGCCTAGCGATTCTCCAGGTTCTTCTAGAACTCGTAATTCAAATTTTGAATTTATTTGGGCTTCCCGCCTATGAAAGGCCCAGTGACCTGTTCTCGGTCCATATACCGTCTATAGACGGTTTATTGGAACGTTGTCACCGGCTACTACTCCTATAAATCAAGTGGAGTAGAACTTCCATTTTCATACTTCAAAGTCATTCTACTAAATTTTCTCAGAAACTTTCCTTAGAAAAGCTCTGTTAGGGTTCCGCGGCAAAGCGATTTCCGGCGTTTAAGCCACCGTGCATTTTCCAGTTTCTGTTTATATCTTCATCTTCTCCATCAAGTTTTCTGGGTTCAAGCATTCTTCGGAAGGTTTTTAATGGCGGATTCAAGCTCATCTCAATCTCAGCTATCTCAACCTTCTCGCCCTGCCAGAGCGAATCGAGGTAATCCACCTCCAAAGTCTCTAGTTCATGCAAACGTTTTTTCCCTTAGAGATTTACTTTCTGATTTTGGGGATGCTTTCCCAAATCTTCTCCATTTAGAGGCCCATAATATTCCTTCTAAATACAAACAGAGTAGGGTTGATGACATTTCCGTTCTTTTTGGCATAAAGGCCCCATATAGGGCCGTAGCGCCTGGCCCAAATGACAGGGCTTGTTATCCTAAGCCCGGGGCCATTAGGATATACAAAGAGACTTTTTATTCTGGTTTTCACCTTCCTCCTCATCCTTTTGTTTGTCGTTTATTAGCTGAGGTTAAAATTTGTCCTACACAACTAATGCCCAATAGGTGGAGATTTATATATTGTTTCCTGGCCCAATGCATGAAACATAGGGTAGAGCCCAGTGTCTCGGTATTTCGATACCTCTTTAAATTTGTAAATGCTCCAGATGATATAGGTTGGGTTAAGATTCAATATCGAACCTTAAACCGTAGTTGCTTCGTTTCTGGCTCTTCTCCCGACTCTCTTCCCTTGTGAAAAAAAGAGTGGTTTTATATTTACTTAGATGGGGATGATTGGAACAATTATTTTTGTCCTAACTTTACAAGGGCTACGGACGGTTCTTTGAGGTCCCTTAAATTAGGGGTAGACGATCTTGCGGCAATTCAACTCCTGACGGGTGATTGCTTGCATCATTGCAATCTCCTAATTTCTGAGGATAACCTTCAAGCTATGGGGCTTAGCACCCTTGAACCTCGAGGTATATAAACTTAACTTCCTTTCCTTTATTCTTTGTCGTCATATAATATGATTGTAACGTTTGTCTTTTCTTTCCAGCCAAAACCGCTTTGAATGCTATTTTCAAGAGGAGGGAGGACCATGCCTCTAAGGCGGTGATCGTGGAGATAGATAGGCCTTCAAAGCGGAAGAAGGCCATAGATGGCTCCCCTGCTATGGAGAAGGTGCCCTCTTTTTTGGCTGAGCGGGATGTCCTTGTTGACGAGGATCCCAACCCATTTGTGGTTAAATGGGGTTTACTTAACAAGGACACCATAGTTGGTGATTCCAGGGCTGCCGCAGAGTGGTCCAGAAATGTGGTCACTCCAAGGGACGTGGCCCATGTTGTGGAGTCCTCGGAGGATCTCCAGATTGAGCTTCTTGGGGCCCAAGCCCTTGCTTCTGTAAGTAATTTTCACTTAAGTTTAATCTTTCATTCTTTAGTTCACTTTTTGAAATATGTGCCTTTGTTTCATAGGCTAACACCTATCATCAAGCTGCTCTTCACAACTTGAAGGCAGTTCGAGCTGAAAAGCTGATAGCTGAGAGGGATAGAGACAGGTATTTCGCCTCCTCTACCTCAAACTTTGAGATGTTTAGAGGGGTTGAGAGGGAGCTTGTAGATGAGAAGGAGAAGGTCAGGCAGCTGGAGGCCCAACTCCAAAGGGGTCGCGATGATGTTATTGCTGAGTACAGAGCATCTAAGGAATTTGATGACCTCCTTAATGCTGGGTATGATGCTAACTTTCCTAGCACCTTCAAGGATTGTTGGGAATCCATTATTGAGGAGCTGGGGACGAAGATTGAAGGGGTGTCTTTGGATAAGTTTCCCGTTCCTGACTTATCTGGAACATCCAAGGACACTACTGCCAACCCCTCATCTCAGCCTTTTGATGATATTCCTGAGCTCTTTCTGGATTCTGAGCCAGTTAGAGATGAAGATTTGGAGGATGCTGCTAAGGATGATGTTCCCCTTAACTTTGAGGAGGAGACTCATCAGGATGATATAGCATAGGTTAGCCCTGTGTGGCTATTTATTTTTATGTTCTTTTCTGAACTCACCCTTCGGGGTTTTAATTTAACTTTCTTAGTAAGTTTATTTCAGCTTTTCTAGCTTTTCTTGATTTCGCATGCTTAGTTCACATGTCTAACATAATGCGTTGCATATTTAATGAAATCATAAGAATATGAAATTCATAACTTAAAAATGGGATCAACCCTTACATAGCACTCAAGTTTTTTTTTTTAAAAATTTGGGCTGGTTTCATCGAACCTTATTTCTAGTAGTAAGTCCACTTGGGAAACACTTTTAAACATAATAAACTTTCAAATTGGAGGCATGCCAAGTCCTCGGCACCTCATGCCCTTCAAGGGTTTCTAACTTGTATGAGCCTCGACCAAATACGTTCTTGACGCGATATGGTCCTTCCCAATTTGGGGCCAGCTTCCCTTTTTGTCCAACTCCGGATGCTTCAATTTTTCTGAGAACCAAGTCCCCTTGACGAAAGAACCTTTCTTTTGATGTTCAACTATCTTGGCGTTTGCTTCATCTCTAACTTCATCAATTAGATCCAAAGCTAGCCTCAAGCCTTCTTCATTTTCTTCTGGTTCATAAGCCTCAACTCTCGGGGAGGTGTGAGTAATTTCCACCGGGACCACTGCCTCTGCTCCATAAGCCAATAGAAATGGAGTTGCCCCGGTGGTGACCTTGCAAGTAGTACGATATGCCCAAAGTATAGGGAGTAATTCGTCTACCCAAGTGTTTCTGGAGCGTTCAACTCTTTTCTTTAGTCCATCAAGGATGAGTCGATTTGCAACCTCAGCTTGCCCATTGGCTTGAGGATGGGCGACAGAAGTGAAGCGCAACTTGATATCGTTTTCATCACAATACTTCTTGAACTCATCGTTGTTAAACTGAGTTCCATTGTCCGTGACCAGGACTCGTGGAATTCCATATCTGCATATCACATTTTCCCAGAAGAATTGCATCACTTGCTTGGTGGTTATCTTGGCTAATGGCTTAGCCTCAATCCACTTGGTGAAATAATCAATTGCTACTATCAAGAACTTTCTTTGAGCACTTGCCATAGGAAATGGCCCGAGTATATCCATTCCCCACATAGCAAAGGGGATAGGTGAGTTAATGGATGTCATCATCTCTGGTGGTTGCCTAACCACTGGTGCATGTTTCTGGCACCGTTCACATTTCTTGACGTAGCTTTTAGCATCAGCAAGTATGCTTGGCCAATAGAAACCTAGACGAGTGACTTTATGAGCCAGGGCTCTGCCCCCCAAGTGTTGCCCACAAATCCCTTCATGCACTTCCTTTAGGGCCAATTCTGCCTCTTGAGGTCTCAAGCACTTTAAGTACGGAATAACAAAAGATTTCTTGTATAGGATTCCCTCAATTAGGGCATACCTTAGTGCTCTGACGTATAGCTTTCGTGCTTCTGAAGTGTCGTTGGGCAGCCACCCAGTTTCCAGATGAGCTTTGATGGGATCAATCCAACAACTGGTGATACCAATGGGGGCTACCAACTTTCCATTGATGCTTGGGGTCTTCAAGACTTGGAAGTATACACTCCCGGCATAGTTTTCAATTTCAGAAGAGGCAAACTTAGACAAGGCATCAGCCTTCATATTTTCCTCCCTTGGAATGTGCTCCACATAGCATTCATCGAACTGAGTCATAATGGCCTTGACAAGTTTTAAGTACTTGGCCATGACTTCATCTCTGGCCTCAAACTCCCCATTTACTTGGGAAACCACTAGCCTCGAGTCTCCACATACTTTCAGAGTTTTGACTCTCAAGGCTCCAGCCAGCCCTAAGCCAGCTATCAGAGCTTCATACTCAGCCTCATTGTTTGTCGTCGGGAAGTCAAGTTTTAGTGCATACTCTATTAGGAATCCATCAGGACTTTGTAGCACTAAACCAGCTCCACTTGATTTTATTTTTGATGCTCCATCAAAATAGAGCACCCAACATTCTTTGAAGGTCATTTCCTCATCTTTCTTATCTTCCATAGTTACTTCCTGCCCCCCGACTTCTTGGTTGTCAATGGTGCATTCAACCATGAAGTCAGCAAGTGCTTGAGCTTTTATGGCCGTCCGAGGCTTATACTTGATATCAAATTCTCCCAATTCAATGGCTCATTTGATCAATCTTCCACTAACTTGAGGGCTATGCAAGATGTTTCTTAGAGGTTGATCAGTCAAGACCTCTATCTTGTGAGCCTGGAAGTAGGGGCGTAGCTTTCTTGAGGCCATTATCAAGGCTAAGGCAAACTTCTCAACCATTGAGTAGTTTATTTCTGCCCCATGTAGAATCTTGCTCACATAGTAGATGGGTTTCTGAACCTTCACTTCTTCCTTTACCAAAACAGCTCCAAGGGCTGTGTTAGAAACCGCCAAGTATAAATAGAGAATTTCTCCTGGCTTGGGTTTTGCCAACAGTGGTGCTTCAGCCATATATTTCTTCAGGGCCTCAAAGGCCTCTTGACTTTCAGTTGTCCATTCAAAATTCTTCACTTTTTTGAGTGCTTTGAAGAAGGGTAAACACTTCTCTCCAGACTTGGAGATGAATCTTCCCAAAGCAGCCACTCTTCCCGTCAGTTTCTGGACATCCTTGACAGTCTTTGGTGGTTCCATGTCTAGAATCGCTTTGATTTTGTCGGGATTTGCCTCGATTCCTCTCTTGGAAACCATCAGGCCTAAAAACTTTCCCGAGCCTACACCAAAGGCACACTTGGCTGGATTCAACATCATCTTGTGGTGTCTTAGCACTTCAAAAGCCTCTCGGAGGTGCTCAATGTGATCGGCCTTATCAAGGCTCTTGACTAACATGTCATCTACGTAGACCTCCATGGTTTTTCCAATCAGGTGCTCAAAGATTTTGTTCACCAACCTTTGATAGGTTGCTCCAGCATTCTTAAGCCCAAAAGCCATGACTAAGAAACAGAAGACACCAAAGTCAGTGATGAACGACACTTTAGCGATGTCATCTTTGTGCATCTTGATTTGATTATATCCGCTGAAGCCATCCATGAAACTTAGCATCTCATGCCCAGCAGTGGCATCTATCAAGGCATCAATCCTAGGTAAAGGGAAACAATCCTTAGGACATGCATCATTCAAGTCGGTGAAGTCGACGCACATTCTCCACTTCCCGTTAGCTTTTTTGACCATCACAGGGTTAGCTAACCATTCTGGGAATTGGATTTCTTCAAGAAACCCAGCTTCTAAAAGCTTATTTACTTCTTGCTTAATGGCTTCAAGCCTCTCTGGAGCAAAACTTCTTTTCTTTTGTTTCACTGCCTTCCTTTCTGGATCCACATTCAATTTGTGAGATATTAGTTGGGGATCAATCCCTGGCATGTCAGCCGCTGTCCAAGCAAAAACGTCATTGTTCTCTTGAAGAAAAGATGCGAGTTTGCCTTTCAATGGTTCGGGCAGTAGTGCCCCAACATAAGTCACCTTCTCTGGTTCATCCGGGACTAAGGGAATTGGGATTAAATCCTCAGCTAGCTTCCCTCTTCGGTCCTCATTGTCACTAGTGTCCATATCTTCAATGGGGAGAACCTGCCCCCAACTCCATCAGGCCTCAACGCGGCTACATAACAGCTTCTAGCCATCTTTTGGTCTCCCCGTTCTTCACCAATCCCATTCCGAGTGGGGAATTTGAGTTTCAGGTGGTAAGATGAGGCAACAGCCTTAAACGCATGAAGACCCGTCCTCCCAAGGATCGCATTGTAGGTTGAGGTTGCCTTTATAACTATGAAGTTCAGCATCTGAGTGGATGTATTCGTTCCTTGCCCCATGGTCATTGGGAGTTGGATAGTGCCTTCCACCTTTGATTCCACTCCATTGAACCCATATATGGGCATATTAGAGGGTGTCAACTGAGAATCAGTGTAACCCATCTTGATGAAAGCATCGTGGAACAATATATCCACTGAGGCTCCATTGTCGACTAGGACTCTCTTTGTTTCGGAGTTGCCTATCACAGGTACTATGACAAGAGGATCATCGTGGGGGAACTTCACCCCTTCCAAGTCTGAATCATCAAAACCTATTGACACTTCTGTTCGTGCACGTTTCGGTGCTTCCCCAACCACAGTCATTACTTCTCGAGCATAAGCTTTTCTTGAGTTTCGGGAGGACCCAGCAGCGGTTGGTCCTCCAAATATCATGTTGATCACGGGCCCTCGGGGCTTGGGATTTCGATCTTGATCGTTGTCCCTTCTATCATAATCCTTTCTTTCATAGTTCCCCCTTTGGCTCCCTTGGCTTCCATCCTTGGTGAACTTGCTGAGTTTTCCTCTTCGTATTAGAAACTCGATCTCATCTTTCAGTTGCCTACAATCGTCGGTGTCATGACCAACTTCTTTGTGGAACCGACAAAACTGATTTTGGTTCCGTTTGGACAAATCAGCCCTCATTGGCTTTGGCCATTTGATATCTTCTTCCTTGGCTATCTCCATCAGAATTTGACTCCTGGGAGTATTCAATCTTGCATACTCCGTGAACTTTGGCCCAAAGTTATTTCTCTTGGGTGGAGAGTCAGAATTCTTTGATGTTCGGGGAAACTTTTCCTTGACGTCGTACTCCTGAGTTTCTTTTCTTTTCTTTGAGTTTCCACCGTCGCCAGCGGTGGGTTCATACTTTCTCATGCTTTCCTCAGCCTTGATGTACTTTCCGGCTCTATCTTGGAGCTTCAACATGCTCTCTGGTGGATCCTTAGCCAACGACCTCCTGAAGTGGTCATCAGTGGTTCCTTGTTGCAGGGCTATCATAGCCACTTTGTCGTCTAAGTCCGGGACTTTCAAAGCCTCTCGGGTGAATCGATTAATGTAGTCCCTTAGGGCTTCATTCTTTCCTTGACGTATTGCCATGAGTGATGCAGAACTTTTCTCATGCACCCTTCCACTAATGAACTGATTGATGAAAGCCTTGCTTAGCTCCTTAAAGGACCCAATAGAGTTGGGAGGTAGACGGCTGTACCAACGTTGAGCCATACCTGCAAGAGTTTGGGGAAACGCCCTACACTTGACTGCATCATTGGCGGGCTGCAACAGCAGTGCATTGGAGAAGGTTCTCACATGATTAGCGGGATCTCCCGTTCCATCATAGGCTTTAATCGAAGGCATCTTGAACTTTCTGGATATTGCCGTTTTCATGATGTCTTGAGTAAACGGTGGTGTAGGATCATCAGGATCTCCTAGGGGCAACAGATTACTAGGATCACCCCTTGGGGCTTCAGCCCTCTTGGTCCTTCTTGGTGGATCCAAGTTGATTATCGGGATTCCTTCAGTCGTTCGGCCCCGAGATTGAGCGGCCTCTTCTTCAGCAAGGAGTTTTTTGAGCCTTGCAGTCTCTGCCTCATGGGCTGCAAGCTTCTCCCTAGTAGTTTGGGGTGGCTCCCGATTTGTCTGTGAAGAACGTCTCCTCCTTGGGGCGACGTCCTCCCCAGTTGTATAACCCTCATCCTCAGTGTATGGGCCAGAGTAATCTTGAATGAGAGGGGTCTGACGAGTTTGTTGATTTTGGGGTCCCAGACCTTGAATATAAGGGGGCACATATGCCTCATGGTAGATTGGATTAGTTCCACTACCGCCCGCCATGGGTCGAGGGGGCATGCCATAGCTTGGCATCCCCAAAGTCTGATTCGCGTATTGAGGGAGATCAGTAGTATGGAGTTGAAGGCTCCTTGGTGCACTCATGAGCAGCGGGGAGGTCGTGATTGGTTGCTGGTGAACGGTCTCTTGTGGATTAGATCCATGAATGACCATCTGCAGGGGATTCGTCCCTTCAACCGAAATCGGGATTTCCGGTCCTTGAGTGTTAGTGGGGATATTCGCCCCTTGTGTGCCAGTAGTTGGTGGTGGCTGATCAGCCTCAGAGGTGATAGGGCGTTCATCGGGAGTTTGAGTATCCCGAGCTGTTCTTCGTGTGTTTGCCATGGTTGATGTTGTCTTCCCACAGACGGCGCCAAATGTTATGGATTAAAAAACGTGCTTTGTGAATTTAATGCTAGGTTTAATGAGCTTCGAGCTTTAATGGCTGCACTCGTGTATCCGGACTAAGTCGGTCCTCACAAGATGCCTACGTATCTCAAATCGTTATTGAGAATCAAGCCAAAGACGTAGTTCTGATTGTAGGATCAGGGACCTTATATAGGCGTCTGGAGCCTAGTATTTATGGTATGTTTGGGAGACTTAACGGATAAGTCTTCTTTTTGATATTGGATAAGTATTGTATTTCTTGCTGAAGAATTCGTTTCCTTGTTGATAAAGGTTATGACTCATTGATTGTCTTTAATTGGGATTCCAGATCCTTCTTTGACTAATTTTCCATAATCAAGGCTCTTTTCATGAGCTGTATATTTTCCCTACTCATTAATTACGAAATTAATGAATAATTAGGGCGTCGGGCCTTAAATATCGGTCTTTTGTTTGAATAGTCAATTATATTTCTATAATTACTTTTCTGACCATATCAGATTATATAAAATTTTATTCTCATATTATTATAGTCTTTATCGATTTGAATTTGTTCTTAATTTATTTTAATACTTTATTGAAAGAAAGATAAATTTTTTATATTTAAAAGAATTAGTGGAAAAATATTTATTAAAAATTATAAAAACTATTTAGTCTTTAAAAATATTTAAAAGAATTGGTGCTACAATTATAAAAAAATATTTATTAAAATTTAGATACTCACTTTACTATTTGGGTTCTATCCTGAGTTTTATAAATTGAATTTTGACGATTTTACAACCCATGTGAAACTAACGAAATTATTTTTAATTTAATGATGATTTAATTATTATTATGTAACTTGACCAGTTGACCTACCCATAAACCGAAAAGAAAAGATGGTTAAGTATTATATTCAAAATTATTGTTTGTTATATATGAAACCCTCAATATTTTAATAATATTTTGATATTATCATTTTATGTTTGTTATATGTAAAATAATATAATTATAATTTGGATTAATCAAATTGTTATGTTCCTTCAGAAAAAAAGAGTTTAAATTTATTCATGTACAGGAGTTCTCCTAAGTCTCTTATAACGCAGGGTCCACATGTATCATTGTTATATGATATACATGAGCATTATATTGATAAATTTTAATATTGTAATCGATATGAATTGTTATCTGATATTTGGTTTAACAATTATTATCTAACTCGAACTATACATAAATTAAAGAGAAAAGATATTTAAGAATTTTTACATAGAAAAATTTTAAATTATCAAAATACACTTTTTAGTATTTAAATATAATTCTATTATTAATCAGATACACTTTTTAATATTAGATCTAACAATTCTCATCGATCTATTTAAGATCTAACTGTAATAATTAATTTGGTCGTATAGTGGTCGTACACGGACCAGATCGATTTTAATTTTTTCTTAAATTGATTTTAATATTTTATTGAAATAAACATAGAATTTATAAATTTAAAAGAATTAGGAAAAAAATTAAATTGGTGCTACAATAATAAATTTTTTTTATTAAAATTTAGATAATCACTTTACTGTTTGGGCTCTATCTTGAGTTTTAGATAACAGATTTTAACAATTTTACAGCCCACGCGAAGCTAACAAAATTATCTTTAATTTAATGATGGTTTAATAATTATTATCTAACTGGAACTATCCATAAACTAAAGAGAAAAGATAATTACGATTTTTTACATAAAAATTTCTATTCAATATAGAAAACCTATTTATAATTGGTTTAAATTAAAAAAAAATATATTCAAATTTAGATAATCCCTATACTGTTTGGCTCTATCTCTAGTTTTAGACAACAGATTTCAATAATTTTACAGCCCACGCGAAACTAACAAAATTATCTTTAATTTAATGATGGTTTAATAATTATTATCTAACCGGAACTATCCATAAACTAAAGAGAAAAGATAATTACGATTTTTTACATAAAGATTTCTATTCAATATAGAAAACCTATTTATAATTGGTTTAAATTATCAAAATACACCTTTTAGTATTTAAATACTATCCTATTATTAATCAAATACAATTTTTAATATTATATCTAACGGTCCTCATCTATTTGAATATTTATAGTTTTATAATCCAACGGATCATATACTTTTGGTAGTACTGTGACCGACCAAAGTTTTGGATAATATCTCCCTTACGCTTATTATATATAAGGAGTTAATGTTAGTTCGTAAAATATTGTGTTCACTATTTATATAATAGTTAAATATTTTAATATTTAACTATTATTATATATAAGGAGTTAATGTTAGTTCATAAAATATTGTGTTCACTATTTATATAATATTGCGATGCACGGATTATTTTTAATAGTTGTTATTTTATTATTTATATTTTAATATTTTATTAATTGTATTTGTTAAAAAAAAATTAGTATGCATGTTAAATATTTAAGGAAGGAGTTTTAAAATAAATAAGTAAGGATTTGTCTGTGATATTTTTGGAAAATAAGGGATTTTAGCAAGGGAAAATAGAAAAAGTAAGATGTTTTAGTTGAAAAAGGTAATTATCTATGATATTTTTGAAAAAATAGAGGATTCTGTTAGAAAAAATAGAAAAAGTAATGTGTTTTAGCTTAAAAAGGTAATTGGTCATAAATAGGTAATGTTATTATTTAGTAACAATCGACCAGTTACTATTATTTGTATTTTTTTATTTATTAATTAGAATAAAGGATCGAGAACTAGAAAATCAAAAAACATGAAAATCAAAATTTTCAATGAAACAATCATTATATAATAGTATAGATTTTATATATGTGTTTCTTGATTTTTTCTTAAATAGTTAATGTTAAAAATTTTACAAAAATATTATAAAGCCGTTGCGAAGCGCGGCTCAGTTAACTCCTTATTCAATATTAATATGTATTTTATGTCCGGTAGGTATCATATTTTCACCATTTTAAGTTATTATCTCCAATAGCACATTCTCAGGAAAAAGAAATGGTAAATGAATCATTTGAAATCGAACTTCAGCTGAAACTTCACCGACAAGTTTATGATTTTCTTCACGTGTTTTCCACATTTACTTGTCAAAATTCTTTGAGTTCAAAAAAAAAAAAATTGCAAACACACAAAGCCAAACTAATTTAGCCAAAGACATTGGAAATACTCTAACATACATTAAAATCTCGATAAATGAATACATTTGGATCAAAAAAATATATTCGTTTAACGATATTATTTATTTATCGATTAATGAATATTTTATTCAATTATCAATAAATGAATATTTATTCATTTAGATAATATTTTTATTTTTTTTAATATGATAATGATGTTTTAAAATTTAATATTCGAATGTATTTAGAAGATAATAGTTAGAAATTTAAAATTCTTACCATATATTTTATTCACTTTCAATAATATGTATACATGAATTATACATATAAATTAAGTATAATATGTTTGTATTATTTTAATATACTTGAGAGTGTTCATAAGATTGTATTAGTAATATACTTAGAGTCTATTAAATTATATATGAATTTATAATTTTTTTTGACTAGATGACATATATCATAAAAATATATATTATTTTAATTTTAGTGAATATTCATTTATGTTTACATAGGGCCTTTAAAGATTTCAATAAAATTTATTCATTAATGCATTTAGCGAGATTATTCATTTACTCCATTGTTCCAAGTTAAGACCGGAAAAAAATATTTATTTGACGAGGTTATTCATTTATCGAGTTTCTACTGTAATGGGTTTGAAGTTTGAACAACAATTTACGACCTAAGTATAAGATGATTCATAGTTAATTTTTATAAAAACTGTTAAATATGTAAATATGCTAACAAGATAAGAATGAAGAACTGCGATCAGTTTTAAAGTGTGAATCCACAAATAATAAAGAACAAAAAATAAATAATTTAATCAACTTTCTCTCTCCGGAAATTAGAAAAACAAAAAGCAGGTAGAAAATTGGAAAATAAATGGGGTTTAATAAAACAAACAAAACCGGATAATGGGCTGAAATTTGGGCTGATAAAGAAAAATCCAAACTAATATTTTTTCCTCCCGACCTACTTTGAGGAGTTTTAATCTTAAATAGGCCGTGACGGTAGCAGTGACCTACCAAGTACCAATACCCTACCAAATCGGACTCAAATTAAACCCGAACTATAGATACAAATTACACACTCCTCGTCAAAAAACACCAGACCAATTCTGATAAATTTGAATGAATGCAAATCGGAGAAGATTAAAATTTGTTGAGATTAAATAAGTTGAGGAATTAAAAAGATGGTGTTGTGGGAAATAGCTTTAGCAACTGCTTATTTTTTAGGGCTTAAACCCACTTATAAGATCGCTCTCAAGATTCAACGTCGCCTCATTCCTCTTCAACATCCTAGGGCTCGTCAATTTGTGCACAGGTTTACTTTTTTATATTTATTGTCATGTCTTAATTGAACGTTGATACTTTATTCTGGTTTTATTTTTCATGTATTTGATGTGTGTTTCATCTTAGTAAACGTATGTGTTTTTTTGGGTGAAATTGATTTTATTGGCTGTCTTTAATTCTGAATAGATGATTGTTAGTTTTCTCATGTAATGCGGAAGCTTTTTGTACGATGATTTTAAAAATATCATCTTTGGGTGAATGTAATGTAAGTCTGGAATTTGGATTAACAATTATTAGCATTGGATTTGTTGTCGAGAACAAGAATTCAAAGCTTTGGTGGGAACATCCAACTATTATGTTGACAGTTGCGGGTTTTATGATTAAATAATTATTTGGGATATTTCTATAGTGCATTTAGTTTTCTATAGTTATGACCAAAGCAGGGATTTTTATAGAAGTAGAAGTGGAAAACGTATTTTGGTATTTGGAAATTTCTAGCAGACTAAATTGCTGTTTAACAAATGGAGTATAAGGTGTGTAAATCTGGGAAAGGCATTGTAGATGCATTTATGCACCACTTATCTGAGCAGATCCAATCATGATTCATCTCTGAATTAATTTGGATAATGTCTTGCCCACCAGCAGGTCAAATCTATCCTCCGACACCCCATTTCACTAACGGGTTCCTGGTTTCCCTCTCAACCATGTGTACAACAGCTTCCTTTTGTATTATGACAGTTAAATTTCAGCTATACAGTATATGTCACCTGCCTCTACTTGATTGGCTGACTGCTCCTAAAAAGATGTAATTTTGTTCCTCTCTTGTTCATGCTGTACCTTGCTAGAATATTTATGATACCTCTACCTGTTGATTGAAGGTGTGAAGGTCCTTGACCACTTTATAAATCCTTAAGCAAAAAGTCATTATTAAATCCTGAGTATCCAACTAGAAGGCCTTTTAGTGTTTCTTGGTTGTTTTAGGGATTTGCTGTTTCAATGCTAGCACTTACTGTAGGGGTAAAGGCCCAACTAGCACTTCTATCAAGCTGGCCTTTCATAGAAGTGCTCATCGATTTTGAGAATATGTTTTAAGTTATAGGGATTAATGCATAATTTTGAAGCATTAGACTGCCGAACAAATTTTTGGACTAGGAACGCATCTTTTAAGTGTCACGGTAGAAGGAAAGAAATTGGATGGTTAGAAGTTTTTTGAAGGATGTATACACCACATGTTTTTAAATGTGAGCGGCACATTTTATAAAATGCACCACTTGCATGGAAATTACTATTTGGGACGAAGCAGCCATAGGATCTGCCCAGTAGGACATATATTCAGACTCTACAAAAAAATATTAAAATTTGGTCATCAACCATTATGTAAATATTGAAATTTGGCCATCAATCGTTTCAAAAATGAAGTTTCATGAAGATCAAATAGAGCAATCCAGAGAAAATATTATAAACTATGAAGCAATTAGTGGGGTCGGTAAAGCATTTTTCTATAAAAAAAATTAAAATTTTACACGAAACAAGGGTTAGATGGACTGCAAGAGTCTTTAGAATCTTATGAAGCATACCGTAATTGATTGCAAGCTGTTCCAGTTTGAAGGAAATCTGTACATTTACTGATAATTTTTAGATGTATGTAAAACTTTCTTTTAATCATAGTATTGGTCATAATCAGCATTTATTTATATTTTCGTTTTTTCTTACTGAAAAATTATTAAGTTCATTCACCGGATATGGGTACTAGAATAAAACATTAATTGCTAGCTATATTTCTAACAACATACATGCTTTATCCTTAACATAATAGATAGGCTAGTGCTGTGATATATCCTATATTAAGGAAGGTTGACACTTAGATGTAGGCTTGTATTTTTTCTTCTGTGTTCTTAGCCAGAAACACTAGACTTGTAAGGCTATGTTAGTGTAATATATTAGTAATAGCAAGGGTAGTTGTGTCATTTCAGTATCAGAAGTTAGTTACTGAAACAGAGCTCTACGAATAGTTATTCAGTCTTGTAATTTGGGTTTATGCATTATGATGATTTGAAAATGGAACTCGTTCACAAGTCTCTATTTCTAATTCTTCCCTAATCTCTTTGATTTTTATCTAAAATCTACTATATCTATCTGTTTCTCAGCTGTTTCTGCATTTCGTATCACTTAAACATACAGAAACACCAAAAAGTAATCAAATATACAGTTCAGGAACAACCAGTTCCTGACAGACTACTGTCAGATGCCTAATATTTCTCTCGTGTGCCACCTTATCTAATTATTTATCCTTCATCTCTGTGTCATCTCTGTGCATAGATTTTAAAATTTGTTTTCTCTAGTAAAAGTAATTAAGATTGAAGGTACTTGGTCTTGTAATTCCTTTGCTGTATGTACAGTTTGGTCCAAGAATGATTATTCTCTCCTCTCTTGTTGGTAGGAGGTTGAGGATTTGAACCTCATTGGAGGTAGGGTCTGCGAGTATTAAATTTCTATAATTGACCATTACTAAGAAACACTATTGGGCACGTTCAGACACATGTATCAGATGTTCGTACTCTAATATGTATGCATGCTCTTATTCTATGTTTGTACTCTAATATGTATGCATGCTCTTATTCTTTTCGAGACCAGTCAACAAAATCTTTTGTGTCATTATAATCACTGTCACGTCTACTTTCTTTGGTCATAAAAGATTTTAAGTGTCTTGTTTTGCATCCCAGGCGAACACGGTCTGTATTTGATATGGTTGTAAGAGTTCACAAGCATATCCAAGAAAGAGACATCGAAGTTGGGCGGAACATAGGAAATTGGATCCTCCGATGGCTTGACAAAGCAAAACCAACAGCCGAGATCCGTGGTCCACAGCTACACCATTATGCCAAGCCCAATACAATTGTGACGAAACAACTAACCAACTCGTCACACCAGAAGACTCTTGGAGGCCCCACAATATGTAGTTTGAAGAATGGGTTTCGAGAGTCTGGTAAGCATCTATTTAGCTCAACGAGAACCATGTGGCGTAGGCGATTCCCTTCTATTACAATGATGATGCCCGGAATTAACAGCCAGTACAGACAAATGTCCATCTGTGGCCCTCAAGTGTTGAAACCAAAGTATGTAAGTTGTGGATCAGAGGGGGTTATCAGGAGGGACATAATTGAGTGGATGGTGCGCAGTTAAGGAATGCAAAATCTCTATTTTCCTTTTTCGAGTAGACTTGCAATATACTCTTGCTTACAAGGAAATGTCATTACTAGTTATATGGAGTAATCAATCAAGACAAATGCAGTAGTTGCTAGAAGATGCTCTGTGAACATTTTCTATAGCCTCT
Organism: Heracleum sosnowskyi; assembly: GCA_030848705.1. Lineage (NCBI taxonomy): Eukaryota > Viridiplantae > Streptophyta > Magnoliopsida > Apiales > Apiaceae > Heracleum > Heracleum sosnowskyi. The sequence goes on from CM061241.1 coordinate 95,959,121, forward strand.
CTTGTTTCTTGTAGCAGTAAAGACCATCTTAATGGTCAAGCTTTGATATATTAACATTTCGGCCAAGAAAGTATCTTCTGATAGATTTATCAAATTTTGTATATATTGTCGCCCTGACAAACTCCGTTGGGAAGTCTAGTCCCCGAATAATGAAAAAGGATGGTAAAATTTTCTTGCAGCCAGCCGGAAATTGTTTACATTTTTAATTTATGTTCAGAAGTACTTTTTTGGATTTAAGCATTCTAGCAAGTCTATTTTGTATATTAATATGGATTATAGCAATTGTTGGCTAATTAGCGAATATCTAGCAAACAACTTCTGCATCGTTGGATCAAATCAGGGACCTCTTTACCCTTAATACTTGTCGCACCTAATATACATGGCATGTTGGGTTTAGGCGTTTTGCAAACCCGTTTTCTGGGTTTCTTCGGTTTGCAACACAACCTAAAAACACACATGACTAGAGACAATAGGCGATTGAGGGTCTTTTGATTGATTCTTTTGATTGAAGAGGCGATTGAGGGTTGTAGGCATCCGTTCAATTTGAATCAGATATGAATCCTAACCTAATTGCGTTCATTTTTGTATGAATGTTTTGAATTGTGTGTTTATGTATATTGAATTGTGTACTATGTATAATGATTTTTGGGGAACGGGTTCTTGCCGCGTTTTATTTGTGCGACTAGCAAGTAATTTTTTATTTTTTTAATTCAGGTCTGGGATATTCTAACGGTTTAGAAGTTGTTTCCCAAAAAAATAGAATTTCATTATCTAGTTTAGGCTCGTTTTGAGATCGCTGTTAAAAATTGTTGTGCGGTTGAAAAAAGTGATGTTTAAATAAGCGCTGTTGCGAATATCAGATAACTGTTTTGTAGTATTTTTGATATGTAAATGTTTTGGGGTATAATTTAAAAAATTAATGTTGGTGAGATTTGATGTTGAAATCAGCGGTTGCTTCCCGCAACAACTGAAAAATAGTTTTTTTCAAAAGCACGGGGGACATGCTTTATCTAAAAACAGCTTTTGAGAGAAGCTGCTTTTGATATTTACCAAACAGTATTTTACCTGTGTTTTCAGAAAAGAAAACTACCGTTGCTGATGCGAAACAGGGCAATAATTCATGAGATGTTATATAATATTGTATGACTCTTAGCTTTACAACTACCATTGTAACTCCAACCTTAGCTCTTCACTATCCTTGTAACTCCTCCAACTCTTGGTTTTTCATATCATTGTAACTTATGATTTGAGAGGCTATATAAAACCTTGCTTGTTCATTGTTTACACATGAATAAAATGATAATCTCTCTTCTCTCTCTATTATCTAGCATTATCTAGCTCTCTTCATTGTTATATATATATTATAATACAACACGTTATCAGCACGACTAACTCTTTTGCTCCGTCATTACGATGGTGGATCTTATATCCATGAAGTTGATTAATTTTTACAAAAATGAAAGATTGTTTTGGTATCCTAGTGGAACTTTAGCTCCAAGCCTTATTAGCTAGAACACGTGATTGATTGTTTAAGATGCGTTAAGAGATACAAGTTGTTCTTATGATCATCGACTAAAAGTTCTTTCTTACTAATTTCAAATTTTAAAGTGAGAAATTCAACGAGGATTAGCCAATACTTATTTTAAGATTAAAAGGTACGCATCCCCTTTATCGTTATCTTATTTTTCATTGCATTGTTCTAAATGTGTGTTTGTATGAGTCATTTTATATAAGTTATTTTAATCAGTCAATTGTGGGTTATTTTATTAATTTTGATATGACTAATTCGCTCTATTTTAAAATGGTTTGAGGAGGGCATCCAAAAAATTGATTTTTTTTTTAAATAATATCAAAGTTAAATATGAATATTTAATTTAAGTATAAGTCCATAAAAAAGTCATAAGATCGAATCCACATAATAACAATCATACATTTTTAAAAAAAAAAATATAACACATGATAACATATATATAATTCTTCAATATTCAGGGATATACATGTAATTTCCAAGAAAATTTTTTAAGCTCTAATATGTGGAACAAAGTGTTGGTTAATTAATTTTATTGGATTTTATCATGAGTTATTTCATTTAAAGTGTAACAAAAAAAAGAAGTTATTGAACCCATATCACACAAATACATGTGTTTTTTAATATACACATTACTTATATTCGTATCCCATTGATATTAAAATTTTTAATCTTGTGATTTTTTAATACTTATTAAAAAAACATATACAATAAATTTTCATATTTATTGATTTATATTATACTCTATTATTAATACAAATTTAAAAACAAATCATATCTTTTGGATATGATACGTAATTAGATTGTGAAAATTTTGTTTGTTAGATACGAAATACAATAATACCTAATCACTATAAAAGAAGATGGAAATTTAAATAATAAATTATAAGTGGGTGATATTAATGAAAAACAATAAAAGAGAGTGAATTCTATTAATTATTAAAACACTCCTCATGTTATGTCCATAAAGTTTTTTATCTTACAACAAATTTATATATAACTATATCGATTAAAGACAAAATACTAATATCTTCAAACAATTTTTTATATTAACAAAAAAATGATGATATACTTGTAACAAAGAACCATTTATTACAATCAAGAAAACTTCACTAACAAGGAGTTAAGAAGTAAATGAAAACTCTGAGGTTGAGAAACTGCACATCAAGCACAAAATAAAATATTTTGAAAGTTTATTTCTAGCACAAGTTTCACAATAGTCTTTATTAGATATATGAGTAATTATAATAAATTCCCCTAAATGCGCATAAAACTCAAAAAATTGTGATAGATATTTAAACTTTCAAAATCTTACTACTACTTGAATATCTCATTTAATTCATATAGCGAAACTAACCCATTCATTATATATATATATATAACTTTTAATTTACTTCACGTGGACATACTAAAAGATTCATTGTATATATTAATTTTCAGTATTATGCATTTAAACGTACACCAACTGCACTACTTTTGCGCATTATGTAAATGCAAATAACATTTCACAAACAAGAAAATGTATCATTCGCTCAATGAGTTAACTTAGTAAAGTTATGCAAGTTAACGTTTTATATGCAAAAAATCGTGTTGTGACATAAATCTAATAAATCTTACACACACACAACATATTGAGTATCAAGTTTTCTCATTTTCCAACTCAAAAACACCTCAATCAAGGATAATTTTCTACGATAACTATCTAATTACAAAGATCAAGTTCAGCTTCTATACCCACAGTGAGGCGCCTGCCGAATGATCTATAAGTTGTTATAAACGTTGTAAGTATGCTGAACCTTAACAACTATGCTAGAAAGTGACTCATGCCTTGCACGAGTTTTCATGTTAGTTTGCCTAAAAGTTGGAACAAAATGCATATTAATAGTACTTTAATATTTTCAGTTATGGCTACAAATTTAAATTTTAAATTAAGAAATCAGATGTCTCATAAATGGACATCTTTTCTTACTTTTAATCTACTTGATACAACCTGAACTAAAAAAATAATTCTACTTGATACAAGTGATAAGGGCTAAATATTTAAATTGATGTTGAGACAAGATCACAAATATAATAATATGAAGATTAATATCTGATGAAATTCTCAATCGCATTTTAAATTACAGAGTATTAGGCATTCTTTAATATTTGAATAATATTTGTAAATTGTGATGTGATATATTATATCCTTGTATATAATAAGCGTAAATTAGATTTTATTCAAAAATTTGGTCATGTACCGCCAAATCGATAAGGACCGTTGATCTTAAAACAAACGAATGAGAACCGTTGGATCTAATATTAAAAATTGTATAGGATAGTTATTAGAATTCTATTCAAATACTAAAAAGTGTATTTTAATAATATAAACCAAATACGAGTAGTTTTTTTAAAGTTGGATATAATTCTTAATATAAAAATTCGTAACTTTCTTTTATCATTAATTTTAGAGTAGTTTTAGTTGGATAATAATTGTTAAACCATAACCAAAATAAAATTTATTTTTTAAGCTTCGCGTGGGCGATAAAAGTGTCCAAATCTGATTTTTAGAACTCAAGATAGAGTCAAAATAGTAAAGTGACCGTTTAAATAAAATAAATAATAATTTTTTATACTTTTAACTTGAATTTGATTGTTTCTTGTTATAAATTTTCAAAATTTAAAATTCCTAATTTTATCAATAAAATATTAAAATTTATCTTAGAAAAATATAAATCATACAAAATTTGATTAATATAGTGATAACATTATATAAAATATTTAAATGATTTAACAATCAATGCGAGACTTACGAAATAATATTTAATTTACTGATGGTCTAACAATTACTAGCTTAAAACCCGTGCGATGCACGAATTATTTTTTTATAATTATTATTTTATTATTTTCATTTAATATATTATTAATTGCATTTGTTGAAAAACAAATATGCATGTTAATATATGTAAAAAAAAATTAAATAATTAAAATCTTAAAGCATTAAAATATGTTTTAAAAATAAATAAATAACAGTTTTGTCGTGATATTTTTGGAATAATATGGGTAATAGTAAGTAAAATAGAAAATGTAACACGTTTTTAGTTTAAAAAGGTAATTGCCCGTGATATTTTTGGAAAAAGAGGAGATTTTGTTAGTTTTTGAATAATTAAAAGCATTAAAATAAGTTTTAAAAATAAATAAATATGGGTTTACCCATGATATTTTTGGAAAAGAAGGGGTTTGACTACATTTAAAAATAATAATTAAATATGCATGTTAAAATATGTAATTTTTTTAAATAATTAAAAATATTACAATAAGTTTCAAAATAAACAAGTAACGGTTTTACTGTGATATTTTTAGAAAATGAGGGGTTTTAGTAAGAGTAATTCCAATGCAACACTATAACGCTATTATAGTGTAACTTATAATGTAAAAGTCACTACAACGCAACACTATAATGGTGTAAAAATTACATCAAATGAATAGCGTGACACCAAATTTGATGTCAAAAGTACATTTGGTGTAATTTTTACACCAAATTTGGCGTCTTTCGTAATTCATATATTTCCCTTGTGTTTATTAACAAAAATAAATTTATTCCTCTCATGTCCTATCTATTTCTTGTTTTATCCCAACAAAGTACTTGCTTTTGGAAAAGTGAAAATATCATATCTTCTTTTAGAAATTTAGTGCAAAATATAGTGTAAATGAATTGGAGTTGATTTTGTGGATAATATAATTTAACACTAAAATAGTGTAAAAGTTACACTATTATAGTGTTATGGATTGAAGATGGTCTAAGAAAAAGTAGAAAATATAACACGTTTCAATTAAAAAAAGTAACTGCACGTGATATTATTGAAAAAAAATGGGATTTTGTTAGTTTTAAAATAATAATAAGTATTAAGATATGTTTTAAAATAAATAAATATGGGTTTACCCATGATATTTTTGGAAAATGAGGGATTTTAGTAAGAAAAAATAAAAAAACTAAAATGATTTAGTAAAAAAAGATAATTATCCGTTATAATTTTGGAAAAAGAGGATTTCTTAGAAAAAATAAAAAATAATGTGTTTTAACTGAAAAAGATAATTGGTTATAAATAGTTAATGTTGTTAATTAATAAAAAAAAATTAGATAAGTAACGGTAACTAAGTAAAAACACGAAGTACCTTTTAATGTTTCGTCTATTATATTATAGTATAGATTATCTAACTGGAACTAACCGAAAACTGAAAAGAAAATAAAGTTACGAATTTTTATATTAAGATTCTTTTGATTTAGGAAATATACTTATATTTGGTTTAAACTATTAAAATATATTTTTTAGTATGTGAATATAATTTTTAACCAAATACACTTTTTAATATTAGATTAGTGGTTCTCATCTATCTATATTAAAATCAAATGATCTTAATAGTTTTGATGGTACACAACCAAAATTCTCAATAAGATCTCTCTAACGCATTATGTATAAGAATATATTATGTATATACTAGCTTAAAACCCGTGCGATGCACGGATTGTTATTAATAATTATTATTTTTATTATTTATGTTTTAAAATTCTATTAATTTGCATTTGCTAAAAAAATAAGTAGGCGTGTTAAACTTTTTAAAATAATTAAAAGTATTTAAATAGATTTTAAAATAAATTAATAACTGTTTGTCCGTGATATTTTTGGAAAATGAGAGGTCTACAAAATAGAAAAAAGTAACATATTTTAGCTAAAAAGGTAAGTGCCCGTAATTAAAATTATTTAAATAGATTTCAAAATAAATAAGTAAGGATTTGTCCGGGATATTTTTGGAAAATGAGGGATTTTAGTAAGGAAAAATAGAAAGAGTAACATGTTTTAGTTGAAAAGGGTAATTGCCCGTGATTTTTTTAGAAAAGAGAGAATTTTGTTAGAAAAAATAGAAAATGTAATGTATTTTAGCGAAAAAGCTAGTTGGTTATAAAAATGTTATTATTTAATAATAATTTCTTTAGAAAATGAAAAAATAGAAAAAGTAACACGTTTCAACTGAAAAAGTGCTCATAATTAAAAGTATTAAAATCAATTTTAAAATAAATAAGTAAGAGTTTACCTATAATATTTTTGAAAAATGAGGGGTTTTAGTAAGGAAAAATAGAAAGAGTAACATGTTTTTTTAAAAAAGATAATCACCCGTGTTTTTTTTAAGTAAAAGAGAGGATTTTGTAAGAAAAAAATAAAAAAAAGTAATGTATTTTTGTTGAAAAGGTAATTGGTTATAAATAATGTAATTTTTTAGTGATAGTTTTTTTAAAAAAAATAAGTAAGGGTAATTAAGTAAAATCACTAAGTATTGACCGTCTGTCCGACACGAATTGTTTTTAATAAATGTTAATTTTTATTATTTATATTTTCATATTTTATTAATTCCATTTATTAACAAAATAAGTAGGCGTGTTAAACATTTTTAAATAATTAAAAGTATTAAAATGGATTTTAAAAATAAATAAGTAACGGTTTGCCCGTGATATTTTGGAAAAATAGGGGTTTTAGAAATAAAAATAGAAAGTAACATGTTTTCGTTGAATTTTAAAATATAAAAGTGACGATTTGTCCGTGATATTTTTGAAAAAAGAGGGGTTTTAGTAAGAAAAATAGAAAATGTGACACGTTTTAGTTGAAAAAGGTAATTATCAATTAAAAGTATTAAAATAGATTTTAAAGTAAATAAGTAAGGATTTGCCCGTGATATATTTGAAAAATGAGGGATTTTAGTAAGGAAAATCGAAAATATAACATATTTTAGCTGATAAAGGTAATTGCCCGTGATTTTTTTTAAAAAAAATGATAATATATTTCAAGGGTAACTGATTATAATAATTAAATAAAAAATTAAATAAGGCAATTACCGTATCAAAAAACAGGTACCAAAACTTTCAGTGTTTCGTATTTAATAATATAGCATAGATAGATAGATAGATAGATTTATAATATTAGTATTTTATGCTAATAAATGGAATAACCCGTGATATTTTTGAGGTTTTAGTTAGAAGAAATATTAGTTAAAAAATATAAAAAAGAATATACATTTTGAAAAAAAGCTAATCGGTTAGTCATTAATAATTATAATATTATTATTTTATTAAATAGAACTATTCGTGATATTTTTGGAAAATGAGATAATTTATTTAGGAAATATAAAAAAGTAGAAATTTTAGTTAGAAAATATAAAAAAAATATACACTTTGGCTAAAAATGGTAATGGGTTAGTTATTAGCAATTATAACCTTATTATGTAATTTTATTAAATGAAGCTGTCTGCGATATTTTGGAAAATGAGATGTTTTAGTTAGGAAAAATAGAAAAAATATTATATATAATAATTTTAATATTTTATCTGACGGTTCTCATGGATTTGATCAGAAATATCTAACGGCTATGAATGTGACCAGACTACAAAAACTATCACGACTAGACTACAAAACTTTCAATGTTTCGTTTTTAATATAATAGTATAGATAAGAATATAATAAGTATAAGAGGGATCTCATCTATAACTTTGAACATGTAGCGCCTAAGAAAATACGTGTTAGATTTAAAGATAAATTAATGAGAATCGAATCATTATGTAATAATTTAAATCAAATATAGGTATAATTTGAATAAAATTTTTAATGTAAAGTTTGCAACCTTTTTTTTTTCCCGCCAGTTTCGAATAGATAATAATCGATAACTCATCACTAAATTAAAAGTTATTTTGTAAATTTTTCGTTCGCCATAAAATTATTCAATATGATTTTTATAATTCAGGAGGGTGCATAGAGTAAAGCGTTTAAAATCTAATAAATATCATTTTTCTTAGTTTAATTTTAACTCCAATATAATTAATTTTTTAATAAAAAATAATGTTATATTTAATAGGTAAAATTCTTCTTTAAAAGTTCAAAATTCTATCAAGAATATATTAAAAATAAATATTTAAGTTATTAGAATTAAAAATATTAACAAATAAAAGTAAAAAAATGTATAAATATTATAAAATTTCATGAATTAATATATTTATAATTATTGTAATTTTGTATGAAAGTTTATACAAGTCGAACAGTAAAAGATTAAAACAGCAAACTGCGATCATAAAATTGTGGGGAGGAAGCTGGTTCACGATGATCGGAAACGAAAACCTACCTTCTTATTCTCGTCGCTAAATCGAAAGTGTAAGGCTTCTTCATTTTAACTTGCTCTCTGGATCACTATATATACCAACAATATGGGGGCGTAACCATCATATAAGGAGTGAGATCAACTGAACCCACTCAATTTGTAATTGTGTATAAATTTTTATTATGCTTAACATATTTTAATCAAAATTTATACATAAAATTAACATTTTGACGTCACTAAAATTTTAAAATTATCGAAAATTTTCAAAATTTGACCCCCCCCCCCCCCAAACTTCATTTTCTTGCTACGCTCCTGCACACACATTCAAGAATTGATGAGGAAATTTTGTTATGTTGAAGACATGTTTTGCACGAGACTAAGAGAGTGTGATTGATTGTTATTTCATCATATCACTACTTTAGTGTAATGTACTAACGTGATGCTTGGTACTGACTAGTGACTACTGAGGGTATAGAGGAAAACTTTAGCGACTGATTGATTTCATTTCGAACTTCATGTTGATTACTTAGGATATTTTAACAGAGAGAAATCTGAAGCTTATAAGTTGTAGAACCTCAATAAATTGTCTTTTCAAGATCGCTGCTGCGTAGTCTCAACTTGATGTTAGCGCGGTCAGAATTACAAATTAAAATATTACTTGTGAAAATATATTCAAAATGTTGAATGTTGCTAGGTGGGATCAAAACTGGGACAGCCATGGCAGATAGCAAAACTAGAATGCATGGAAGGTGATTTTACATTGTAGGGTTGATAAAAGGAAGGCCATGCTGATGATTCTTTTCGTGATACATCATTCCACAATTTACGCAATCATCTTAAAGATCATGATCAAGACTTGCAGACGACTATTACATTTCTAATTTACATTGCAGTGAATAGTTAATCAGGCTTCAAAGACTACACTTACATTTTTTCGCATATGTTTCCTGGCTATGCTAAAGAGAAGCTCTTTTGTCATATGAGTTGCATTTTTGCATTTCATCCTGGCTAATATTCCGAGTTGTGGTCAAGTTAATGAAAATTTAAAATTTTATAGAAGTTCTAATATATGAGAAGAAGCTAATATTTCTACTCTTAAATGCAGTCGGTAAAATTGACAACAAATCATGAAATTAGCAGAGAGAAGTCAGAACAGAGGGATTTCTCATTTGTTTCATTAGCACGTCAACTTTTAGTTGTTAAAGCTTTTGGGGTCATCATCCTGTATGTTAGTTTGCTCGTATACTTGTTTCTGGGCTTGTAAGACTGAAGAGTTCCTAGCTTCACTTTTTGGTCCTTTAGCCATTTGTTCAAGAATATGCCATTCTCGTTTCTGTATTCGCTGGCTTGTGTGTATCTCTAATGGATATGTGATGCTAAATCCAAAAAGAAATAGGCGTGAAGCATTCAAATGAACACCCAGGACTTTTTATCTCTCTTATACCATCTACTATCATTTTTGTTATCTAGTTTATATCTTATTCGCAATGGCAGCAATGTCATATATTTTGTCATGCTTGTGTGAGCTTGGTCATCCAGTGTCTCGACAGTTCTGCATTGGTTTAAAAATTCATGTCTGTACTGGCAACTACGAATTCATTATAGTTCTGTCTAGTTTAGGACTTCCCATCTGTATTTACCTAATCTTAACTCTGTTTCAAGAACCTCAATACCGACAGCTGTTAAAACACTCCGTTCAAAGAATTGTTGAATTAGACAGACTATAATCGAGTAAAATTAGATTCTGATGCACATCTGTGTGTTATACCGGCTGGGCAATTGTTGTGGCCGGACAAATCTTAACGGGTGGCAAAATGAATATATTAAACCAGAAATTGTTTCAAGTTAGATATTCTAATGCAGGATTTTTACCATTACTATTTCAATTCTGGTGAGCTGATTCTATCACTGGCTATAATGAATCTTTATGATATACAGTAGTACTTGTAAGAAAAAAGAGTAAATTACAAAATGATGGCGGGACTTTACCCGCTTTAGCACTTTGGTGGTCAGACTTTCAAATTTGCAATTTAGTGGCCAGATATTGCTTTTAGTCTTCAAAAAGGTGGCTAAGAGCAATTTTTTTAAGAACTTTTTTTTCAAAAAAGTGGCCTTTAGCCAACTTTTTGAAAAATAAAAGTAATGTCCAGCCACTATATTGTAAATTTGAAACTTCGGCCACCAAAATGCAAAATGAGGTTAAGTATGGCCACAAATTTGCAATTTACTCAAGAAAAAATGCACAAAATCACCAAACTTGAGCGAGAAAGGTTAGCTTTGGCTGTACCTCCTGTAAATATATTAGATAACCTGTCATCTTCATCTCATAGCTCATGGTGCTAGTTAGATTTTCATTATCTTACAAGTTCTTGTAACTTATTGATTAGATGGATGATCTTTTTACTATGAAGGTGGTGCAAAACATTGCTGGCTTTATATTCAAACTTGAAAAACAATCTTGAGAAGAGATATTATTCAAAACCAAAACATAAATAATCTGTTGCGGGGGTCAAAAACACATATCAAGCTTGATTCTGAGCAATCTCAGTGGCTCAAATCAGATTGCTACAATCCAAAAGCAAATAATACCTAGTGTATCCCACTCGGAATTAGGGTACTAGAGGGCTAAAGGTGGATGTACGGAGACCTGAATCTCTACTTACATTAGTAGAATGTTTTTCTGTAAGAAAACATGCTATGCATCCCAACCATCACAGGAAAGGGAGGATTTGTTTTTACCAAGATTACAAATTACATACCTGAAATATAAAAAATGCAGCACCTTCAAATCCAAGAATTGTCAAAAGCAGCTGAAGTAATGGCTTGTGAAAACTCCTGGAAACTAATCCTTCCATCTCCATCAGTATCAGCTTCATTGATCATCTCTGTCAGCTCCTCTTCTGTCAATGGATGACCAAGCTTAGCCATTGAATTAGCTAATTCAGTCTCCGTAATAAATCCATTTCCATCTCGATCAAACATCTTAAACAACTGCTTTAATTGAGCCTCAGTGTATGGAGATTTGTCAGGCAAAAGTTGCGGTGCAATCAATCCCACAAACTCTGAAAACTCAATTAGGCCATTACTGTTTGTATCAGCTTTCTGTATCAACGTCTCCAGCTGATCAGGACTAGGTTTTAAACCAAGTGATCGTAGCAACGAGCCAAGTTCCAGTTGAGTCAAGCTACCATCTTTATTCCGGTCAAAAGAGCGGAATATTTCGCGGAGTTCAGTAATTTGTTCTTCATCCAATTTCGACTTGTCCTTGTCAGTGCCCATATTATGCAAAAACAAAAACACCCTTTACAAAATATAAAAAAAAATCTCCCAGAAGAACACAATCTATGGCTCTAAAATGCCATTAACCCAAGTGGGCTGGATCTAAATATTATAGAAAGTGGTATTTGTTCGTGCACAAGAACTCCGCATCAGCATGATCTTGGTAAGATCGCAATTCTTGTACCATAATAATTGAGGGATGCTCTTGAAAGCCTTTTGAATCAAGAAAGATGTGGGGGAAATTATTTACTTTAGCAAATGGATTTGTAACCCCGTCAAATCAAATAAAACAATTCCATTTCATCTCTCTAGTAATGGATTTGTATATTAGTTGTGCACCTGGTTCAATGGATGATCCTACTAATTAGCAGCATAAGGTTGACGTACTATTCGGATCGTGAAATTGGACAAAATGAACAACTAGTGGTAGTCTACAACTCCTTGTCTTTTCCTCCAACTAACTACGTAATTTATTCTTAGATTGATGCCCATTTCCATTTGTCTCTTCCTTTATAATTGCCACGTCCTTAGTTTGATAATTTCTGCAATTAATATTTTACTTACTAATATAACTTATTACCTAACGAATAGCATAAATTACTTTTAATAAATTTCGAGATGAGCGATAATTAAAACATATCCGGGCAAAATTATCACATTAAACTATAAAAGTAGATTCCAAAATAAAACGATAAAGCTGATTCAAATTAACATAAAATTTTAAAAATATGCATAATACAGATTATCAGACTTGATCAATAATTTTATTTTAACTAGAATAATGCGTTTCGGTTCAGACTTGATATCATGACATGGACATACATTTGTTTTAGCTAAAAATTCATATGGGCACACATTTTAATATTTCCCAGATCTTTATTTAATTTAAGCTACAAACCTGCGTCTTATATCTTATGATAACATTGCTAAATACATAACTCCAAACAGACCCAAGTTGCAAACTCATACACGGAACTTAGTTTCCGAAACCATAAAAAAGAAAATAATGCAGCAGTTTCTGCGACACCATCTGTAGACAGAAAAGCTTGCATATATAAAATTCATGAACTACTGGTCCATGGCAAAATGGACAAAATATACAACTTTTATATACAACAAAAGGAAGGTAACTACAAAAAGGTTGAATTATATATGGGGTTATATTATGTCCAAGTAGAGAGCGATTAAATTAAGCACAATATATCATATAAGGTTTTACTTAAGTGTCGATCTCAATGAATCTGCATCTTCTCATCCTTTTCTCTTGACATGATCTGCTCTAGTAAAGAAATTGGTGCACAGCATGCTTGTAGAGGGTAACAATAGTTTCAACCTTGCAATAAGAACAAAAAAGATAACACACATCTCAGATAAAGCTTCATAATGTCCCAAAAGTTAAAATGTGAAAAGTCATACATACACATCTTTAATAATTATATCTATTCTGCCATTTCAAAATTAATTTTTTCCCCCCTATTACAATCATAGAGGTTTTCCTAGAATACAATCACAAAGATGAGGCAATTTGATTGTTATTAATCTACTCTAATGCCCACAATAATTTTGAATATAAAAAAAATTGTACAACCATACACGATAGCAACAACATACCTGATAACTGGTCTAAAAGAGGACTTCCTTCTTTAGCAAGCACAAAGAGGCCACCATCCCCTCTTGAAATGCGAAGATCCTTGTCAAGGTATGTAATAAGAAGCCAAGAATTTGAACGTTCACCCGGAATCCGAATCTTGAGAGGAGGCTGACCAGATATACCACGTGCTATACCTGCCAAGGCTTCTTGAAGAGGATTGAGAGACTGCTGGACTGGTGACAAGTTGATCGTCTGACCAAAAATATCTATATTCTCCGGAAGACTTACACTCGACTTGATCTCTGGTGGTTGAAAGGAACCTTCCTTAAATGTAACCTACATATTTTCAAGTGAACATGAGCTGCAATTCAAGGTCATAGATATCTACAACAGAAAACACCCATCACATGAAATAGTCAATGTTATCGTAAATTTAACTTTGAAATATATTCTTTTTAACTACAATCCAATGTACCTGTATTCTTGAAGGACTTCGAACTTCAAAAGTTGCACATGCACTAAAGGAGATAGTGGCAAAAGGGCTTGACAACGTTATGGAATTATCAATGGTCAGGTTGCTAGTATTAATTGATTGACAAATTTTATCAACCTTCAACAAAGGAGTTGTGCCTGCTGCGAGAAGAGGCAGCAACTCAGAAAATGCTGTGTACCTGATGCATAACACTACGAATTAACATTGACATGTTATTCATGAATACATGAAATACCAGTGTACTACTGGTAATTTTGAATCCTAGTGTAACCAACTAATAAGCAGTAAATTACAACCAACATAGCTTAAGCAATTAGTAACATTAGCGACGACTGATATTATCCGTATTCGAAATTAATCGGATGATCCGTATTCGAAACCAATCGGATATTATCCGTATTCATATTCGACAATTTCGGATACGGATATGGATATAGGTCCATCCGTATCCGATAATATCCGAATCCGATATTAAATTAAATAATATATATAATTATAAATAATTTAGAATTTATTTTATTAGGTTTATAGTATATATTTATATATCTTTAATCATTAAATAGTATATTTATATAAGTTACAATTTAATATCAAAACTAAAAAAATCTGATGAAAATCGGATTCAGATATTATCCGTCGTAAAGAAATTCACAAGTGGTTACAATCTAACAAGAAACATACAAGCTTAAAACCTAAATTAGTTACATTGCTCAATATATAGCCCTCTATACTTTGTAACTAATTTGTAACAGAATTATATTGTAAAATGACCACACTGTCCTTAATGTTAATGAATATAGTGAACTCTTGTGTCCTTATATAGTGAACTTCTTATATAGTGAACTCACACTTATTGACTGTTGACTGTGTGCTAATGCCACATTATGTCGGATTCAAATACGAATTCAGATTTTCGGAGGTACAGGCATATCCGTATTCGAATATCTATTTTACAGCCCTATGAATAAGTATAGGTAGATCCTAATACTGCGAGAGATAAGGTTGTACGAATAAATTTCTAAACAGGTATGGCGAAATCATTAAATAAGAACAGGGAAGACTGTTCAGAAAATCCAGCGGCAGAGATTGCAATATTCAGTCCCAGATATCAAGAATCAGAAACCTAATTTGTTGTTGTACAGGATACCAAACATATGTCAGAAATCAGAATACATGCAAATTTTAGAGAAAAAGGTAACCAGAAACAGCAACAAACGGATCAAAATCTTTTACACAATTATTTAATTACACTCACCAGTACTACAGCTACTACTATTATGGTCTTTATAGATCATCTTTGAACTCTCCTCAAAACTTATAAAACCTAAATACTATACAAAATAAGCATTTGAAAATTAAAAACAACAGATCTTTCCTCGCATTTGCTTTCTGTCTTAAAGATTCTAAAGTAAGCGTAGAAGTACCATATATTCCACATAACATTAAATTCCCAAGCATGCCACGTAAGCAAAATATTAACACGTCGTAAATTTATCTAAAACAAAATCCTTGAATCACAATGAAAAAATATACCAGAGCATTAAATTCCCTACAAGTTGAATACATTAAATATTGATTGGTCCCACCACTTTACTCATTTTTCTTACTTTTCCCTATTAATTTACACTTTTTCTTAACCTCCGTGTCGGCCTCTCAATGTAAAAAATTGAGGGGGACGGAGGGAGTATCTTATTTGATTGTAGCATCATCGTTTTTATAACAGTTGAATGAATAGCCTGCTATACTCTTTTTCTATCCGAGCTCTCAATAACTTCTTATGACATGCTAAATTTCTTTTATCCATGACTTTAATCGCAAAATAACTTTTTGTTCCAATCAACTCTGCCAGTTGAACACTCCCTATATCTTCACTGCCAGTTCTACCTTTGTAAATGCTAATATCACCACTTTCTATGGATTTCTCTATGTTGATAGTGCATTCACTAACTTCTGTGTCGGTGAACCTCTGCTTAGCTTCTATAAACTGTGTTGCAGAATAAAAGTTGTTTTGAATTAAGACTTATTTCTTGGCTTCCTTCTTTTGAGATTTATGAATTTTATTTACCAGAACACTAAGACAAAATTATTTTTTCTTGTATAACCCAATCAACCCGACCCAACCCAACCCAAACCATCATACCATTAGTAGGGTTGGGTTGTATAATTTTATTGGGGTTGATGGGTTGATATTTTCTAACCCGATTTAATTGGGTTGGGTCACTAAATTGACTATAACCCGGCCAACCCAACCCGTGTGCAGCCCTACCTACAACAGTCTGTTTTAAGAAATCGTCTCTCCTAAGTTTACAAATTTGTTGTAACAGTAATTATTTCCCTGATATTAGAAATCCGATGTAAACCTAAAAGTAAAATGTAGCAGCTTTTGTCAAATTACTTGCGCCAAGTCCGACGTACAGCTACACTTGGTGCTATACCTATATTATAGAACTAGGTTTACAAAATGACCACTCCAATGCATAGCTATACTTGAATGCATAAATGAAAACTTTGTTCTAAATATAAGAATCAACTAAGAAAATGATTACTTCAAAACTGCCTAGTACTGTCATTTCTCACATTTCACTTTCAAATTGCAATTATATACACCGAGGGGTGTGATCGAGCCAAGCCAAACACTACAGAGCTTGAGCTCGGCTTGACTAAATGATACAAAGCTCGATCTATAGACGCATAAACTTCAAACTCAACTATAGATCAATACATCCGAGCTTGACTCCAAAGCAAAGAATTAAAAGTACTAACTGTTGCGCGTAACTTGATTTGAACTCCAAACATTATAAGCTCGACTAAAGCTCAACTCTACTATTTACAGTAAAAGCTCTTTTAGACTCGCAAGACACACAAGTGGAATAATTTGATACTCAATCCTGTCTCCATAAACTACTCGAACTACTAGACCTTGGCCTATTCTCAAGTCAAACTTAATACATTTTACTAGTTGAGCTGAACAGCTCACATCTCGCAATAATACCATAACATAGCTCAAGCAAGTAAAATGCCAATTAACATATAACTAATAATCAAGAAACCAAAATAAAGGGCAAAGTAAGCAATGTACATACAACAAAACCCAGTTGCCATCAAGCTCCACGAAAGCATCCGTAGGCGCAGCAATCGGATTCAACGCCTCTAACTGCGAAACCAACTCGAAAACCTCCCCTCTAACTTCACTAGAAGCGTTAACACCCAAATCAGTCCCATAAACACTATCAACTAAACACCTCTTCAACTCCTCTAACTTCTCACTCCCATCATCACCACCACCACTTCCAACAGAAGCACTACCATTACCTGAAACAACAAACTCTTCATTTGCCACGCCCCATTCATCATCATTTTTAGGTGGGTCTGAATCAGCTAGTTTGGTAGCGGGCTCTGGATCCGGGTCGGATTTTTCGCCCCATTCGTCGACGATAGATGGAGGGGGGGCTCTGTCGGGCTCTTCATCGTCGTCGCCGGAAATTGGGTCGTCGGGAAAAGGACGGGAGAAGCGGATGGGGGTGGTGAATTGGAGTTTGGAGGGAGATGGGGTGGTGGAGAAAGAGGGGAGGCGGTGAGTGGCCGGAAAGATGCGGTGGTTTCCGGCAAGTGTGGGGTTTTTGAAAGGGAGGGAGAGAGGTGTGGTGGGGAGGAGAGACATCCTTTCTTGATTTTCAGGTCAAGTTGAATGGACCAAAATATAATAGGCTTTCCTTTAATTTGTTAGATTTTTTAATTTTTACTCTGTTAATCGCATATTCTAAATTTAAATTTTAAGAATGTTAAGATTCTAAGGTATTTATATATGGATACGGCCAATACTTACCTAAAATCACAAAGTGTGCAAAGATAGTCATTGAAATATTTATTAACTATATTTTTGTTTTTATAAATTACAAAAATAGAAAATCAATTAATTATCAAAATTATAAAATAAAAACAATGCAGTTTCAATCGTGATCTATCTTTGTGTTTCAATCGTGATCTATCTTTGAGACACAATTTCAGTAGCCTAATTATATATAGCCGATGCACAGTTACTTAAATTTTATTTATAATTATTTTGTTTATAATTATATTTTTATTATCCATGTAACACACGATTGTTTTTTAAATATTTATAATTATATTTATTTATGAATATTTTAATATTTAAAAGTTATTAGTTTACATGATTAAATCATTGTTAAAAAAGATTTAGCCAAAAAAATTATAGTTAAAAATTTGATATTTATTATATTTTACACGCTAAACTATTCTAAAACTAAAAAGAGAATAAAGTGACGAAATTTAATGTTAAGAATTCTATTCGATTTAGGAAATCTACTTATATGTAGTTTAGATTATTAGAATACCCTTCATTAACCAAATACAGTTTTTAATGTTAAATCTAACGGTTTTCACCTATCTATTTAACATTAAACGATTTTGATTATTTTGGTATTAAATGAGTTTCCTTATTTAATTACAACTATTTTTATGTTTTGACTTTTCAGAAAATCCAATCCTAATATAATATTTTTTAACTTATATCATTTTTAGACAATAACTTCTTTTTATATAATATAATCTTGATCATCTATTTTTAAAAGTATTGGATCTAACGGTTGAGAATGTTTTGGCGGTATTTAGAAAAAAACTACCATGATAACATCATTAATTTTTCTTAATATTTATAATTTTTTTAATTTTCAATTTTTTTAAATATTTATTGTTAAAATATAATCTACTCTTTTTTGTAATATTTTAAAGATGCGAGAACTTTGAACTCTTAAGAAAATAAATTATCAATTAAAATATTTTTTTTTTGTAATAGTTCTTTTTTTAAAGTAGTACACCGTGACGATCAAAATTCTGTATAAAATTCATTTTTTATAGTATATCCTATAAATATCTATGTTATTATATTAAAGACTAAATAATGAAAGATTCCTTATAAGTTTGGTCGCTTTGTTTGATCACTCAATCCATAATCGTTGGATGTTTAAAATTAAATTGTTGAAAAACGTTAGATATAACAGTAAAATTATCATGTACAATGATCTAAGGTTTGAATCTACCAACAACATATTAAAATTTATATGTTTTTTTTAAATAAAGAATTTTTTTCATTTTTCTTCTTGCAGACATAGGTTATTTGATAATATTTTTTGTAAAGTACGATTTTTCATAAAAGAACTATACTAATTGATTAAGAAGCTTTTAAAGTTTCGAATTTAATAATTTACAATGTATATATGTTAAAAAAGTTTGGCCTCTGTAGCTGGGTCTAAAATTTTAAAATACGGTTTTTTTTTTTAATTTGAATATAGTCCTGCTAACAATGAAATTAAGTATCTATGAGTTCTTATAAAACAAAATCACCATTTACGTATAATTTATTATTTAATAATAAATAATATTTGATTAGTTAGATCTAAAATTTAATAAAATAGGATTAAAAATATGAACAATTTTATAAAATTTTATCCTCGTATTATTATATTCTTTGTTGATTTGAATTTTTCTTAGATTGATTTTAATTTTTAAACATAGATTTCTAAATTTAAAATAGTTAGAAAAAAGTAATTAAATTGGTATTAAAATAATGATGACATAATAATTATTATTAGAATTTAAATATTCACTTTACTAATTTGGGCTTTATCTTGTGTTTTAAAAATCAGATTTTGACGATTTTATACCCCACATGAAGATAACTAAATTATATTTAATTAAAAGATGGTTTAACAATTTTTATCTAACTGGAATTATCCATGGAAGAGAAAAGAAAGTCACGAATTTAATTCTATTCAATATAGAAAACTTATTTATATTTGGTATATTTGGT
Organism: Heracleum sosnowskyi; assembly: GCA_030848705.1. NCBI lineage: Eukaryota > Viridiplantae > Streptophyta > Magnoliopsida > Apiales > Apiaceae > Heracleum > Heracleum sosnowskyi. The sequence goes on from CM061241.1 coordinate 95,978,963, forward strand.
TTAAATTATCAAAAATACACCTTTTAGAATTTAAATATAATCCTATTATTAATAAAATACACTTTTTAAATATTTGATCTAACGATTTTCATTTTTCTAGTTAAGATCTAATGGTCCTTATTAATTTAGTTGTTTAGGACCAAAATTTTGGATAAGATCCCTATTATGATTATTATATATAAGGATTTAATATAATAAGGATATCAAGTATATACTGATATAAGTACCTTACTAACTGCTTTTACTTTTAATGTTTCGGTTTTATTTACAGTGTATATAAAATTTTAAAATACATTATTACTTAAAAATTATTAAACAGAATAAAAATTATGTTATGATTATATAAAATTTTATTCTCATATTATTATATTCTTTATCGATTTGAATTTGTTCTTAATTAATTTTTATACTTTTTTGAAAGAAGCATAAAATTTCTCTATATTTAAAAGAATTAGTGGGAAAATAAATAAATTGCTGCTACAATAATAAAGAAATATTTATTAAAATTTAGATACACACTTTACTATTTGGGTTCTATCCTGAGTTTTAGAAATTGAATTTTGACGATTTTATAACCCATGCGAAACTAACGAAATTATCTTTAATTTAATGATGGTTTAATAATTATTATCTAACTTGACCCAATGACCTACTCATAAAATAAACTGAAAAGAAAAGATGGTTAAGAAGTTTTACCTAAAGAATTCAATTCAATATAGAAAATCAATTCATAATTGGTTTAAATTATCAAAGCACACTTCTTAGTATTTAAATATAATCCTACCTTTAATCAAATACACATTTTAATATAAGTATTATATTCAAAATTATCGTTTATGATGAAACCCTCAATATTTTAATAATATTTTGATATTATCCTTTTATGTTTGTTATATGTAAAATAATATAATTATAATTTGGATTAATCAAATTGTTATGTTTCTTCAGAAAAAAAGTGCTAAAATTTAGAGTTCTCCGTTATAACGTAGGGTCCACGTGTATCATTGTAATCGATATGAATTGTTATCTTTATATTTGGTTTAATAATTATTATCTAACTGGAACTATACATAAATTCAAGAGAAAATATATTTAAGAATTTTTACATAGAAAAATTTTAAATTATCAAAATACACTGTTTAGTATTTAAATATAATTCTATTATTAATCATATAGACTTTTTAATATTAGATCTAACAATTCTCATCAATCTATTTAAGATCTAACTATAATTATTAATTTGGTCGTAATCGTACACGGACGATCGATTTTAATTTTTTCTTAAATTGGTTTTAATATTTTATTGAAATAAACATAAAATTTATAAATTTAAAAGAATTAGGAAAAAAAATTAAATTGGTGCTACAATAATAAAAATATATTTATTAAAATTTAGATAATAACTTTACTGTTTGGGCTCTATCTTGAGTTTTAGACAACGGATTTTAACGATTTTACAGCCCACGCGAAGATTACAAAATTATCTTTAATTTAATGATGGTTTAATAATTATTATCTAACTGGAACTATCCATAAACTAAAGAGAAAATATAATAACGAATTTTTACATAAAGATTTCTATTCAATATAGAAAACCTATTTATAATTGGTTTAAATTATCAAAATACATCTTTTAGTATTTAAATACTATCCTATTAATAATCAAATACAATTTTTAATATTATATCTGGCAGTCCTCATTGATTTGAAGATTTATAGTTTAATAATCCAACGGATCGTATACTTTTGGTAGTACAGTGACCAACCAAAGTTTTGGATAAGATCTCCGTTACGCTTATTATATATAAGGAGTTAATATATATATATATATATATATATATATATACATATATATATATATATATACTATTATATAATAGACGAAACATTAAAAGTTTGGTTGGTCGGTATGGTACGTTGTAATTTTACTTAATTGCCCTTAATTAACTGTACTTCGTGTTTTTACTTAATTAACCTTACTTATTTATAAAAATATATTATTAAATAATAATATTACCTATTTATAACCAATTACCTTTTTCACCTAAAATACATTATTTTTTCTATTTTTTCTAACAAATTCCCCTACTTTTTCAAATATATCACGGACAATTATCCTTTTTAACTAAAACATGTTAGTTTTTCTATTTTTTCTTACTAAAACCCCTCCTTTCCCAAAAATATCACGGACAAAAATTTAGTTATTTATTTTTAAACATATATTAATATTATAATTATTTTTTAAAAATTTACCTATTTTAACATGTCTACTTATTTTTCTTAACAAATGCAATTACTAAAAATATTAAAATATAAATAATCAAATATCTATTTATAACCAATTACTTTTTCAGCTAAAACACGTTATATATTTTTTCTAACAAAGTCCCTCCTTTTCTAAATATATCACGAGAAATTGCCTTTTACAATTTATTGTTTCTATTTTTCTCACTAAAATCCATTCTTTTTCCAAAATATCACAAAAACTCTTTACTTATTTATTTTAAAACGTATTTAAATACTTTTAATTATTAAATTTTAAAACCTCATTTTCCAAAAATATCACGGACATTTAACTTTTTAAACTAAATATATGTTACATTTTTTATTTTTTCTTACTAAAACCTCTCATTTCCTAAAATATAACGGGCAAACCCATACTTATTTATTTTAAAATATGTTTTAATGTTTTTAATTAATTAAAAGTGTTTAGCTATTTTAACATGCCTACTTATTTTTTGCACAATTACAATTAATAAAATATTAAAAAAAAATAATAAAATAACAATTAACAATCCGTGCATCGCATGGGTTTTAAGCTAGTATATATATATATATATATATATATATATATATATATATATATATATATATATATATATAGAGCCCGGTCCCCAGCAATCGTTTGCTGGGAACGATTTTCGCAGCAATCGATTTCTACGCCGTTGGATCGACCATCCAACGGCTGTGGTTTAAAAAAAAATTGGACCGTACCGCGGAAACTTTCTGCGGTACGGACTAATTACATTTTTGTCCCTCCGTCCGTACCGCGGAAACTTTTCGCGGTACGTCCAGAAAAGTAAGACCAGAATCGGGGGGTGCACAGATTAGTCCTACTGATTTGCTCTGACTGTCCTACTCATTTGCTGACTTGCCAGACTTAGTCACAGCTTAGTGCCTAGTTCCGCTACTGCCTACTACCCTGAATTGGTATAGTAAGTAATGATGATTTTGACTTAATAGTACTTTTGTTATTTTTGGCAACTTAGCAGATATAGTAATATACTTACATATTATTATGAACTTACAATTATATAAACGTACAACTAATATCAGGTCCTGGGGTGCACCCCACCCACATGGGCACGGTAACAACATCTGTGTAATCTTTAGACAGATTCTGGTCTTACTTTTCTGGACGTACCGCGGAAAGTTTCCGCGGTACGGTCCAATTTTTTTTTAAAACCACAGTCGTTGGATGGTCGATCCAACAGCGTAGAAATCGATTGTTGCGAAAATCGTCCCCAGCAAACGATTGCTGGGGACCGGGCTTATATATATATATATATATATATATATATATATATATATATAGGGTCTTACTCTAGTGAGAACCAATATTAAACTGAGAACTGAGAACTAATGCACACCTCTGATTCAAACATGTCACGGTGGTATTTTTGAAAATTTAACAAACTTTAAGACTAGACATATATATGACAACATATACACACATATACAGTAACACACATCCCAATCAAACCTCCTCTCCTACTCCACCAGTACTTCAAAGTCATCGACGACAACCACCTTAAACCGCCATTTCCGTCGTCGATCTTTTTTTCCTTACACCTTAATTCATTACATAGATTTTCAATTTTCATCACTAATCACCACCATCATCGCCTCAGCTCATTACCAATCAACCATCATCAGTTTCTCCGTTCGCCATAATCACTTCAAAACACTTAGAATCAACACCCCGATATTCACCTATATCATAACGTGTTCTCTCTTTTACTTCTATACAATTCAGATCCACATTAGTTGTGAATTTTGGTAGATCGATCATTTGTTTATAACTACAACAATAACCAAATGATTTATATGAAAATTGTTTATATCTTTTTAGTTTACATTCTAAATCAGCATCTTTTAAACACAAATCACCAACTTTTATACAAAAATCACCATTTGCAATTGCAAAAATCACCAAAAATAAGTGATTTTGTGACAGAAAATAAGTGATTTGGTTCGAGTTATCAGGTGATTTACGGAACCATCATAGGTTGTAAAGCATAATGTAACATAAGATGTAAAAGAGATAACTACAACTCAACAAAGGACAAGACAGACAATAATATTAACAGAAGCACAGGAATCCAGAATCAAAGAAGAAAAGGTAAACTCAAAAAATCAAAATACGTTATGTATTCTTGAAGTCCGTAAACAGGTCACGGAAAGAAGTTTATGAAAATGTTCAAGCCTCAGTGACAGCAAAAGAAACAAGACTTTCAAGACGACAGAAGTATGTGAATGATTTAGGGTTAAGTACCACGGGATTCCAGTGATTTAAACGAAGCAACCAGAACGACAAAGGACTTATCAGCAACATTGAATTGAAGACATAAAAGAAGAATTGATCAAGTGTTATTCATCTGTGAACCAGACCAGTTGCACTAGGTGACAGCACTAAAAAGATCAAGTTGTTTTATCGTCTCAGAAGAAATTGATACAGTCTAAAACTAGACACCCTGGAATTCAAAAGGTTTTTCAAATGATTAAGTACAAAAGAAAATGTTCGATGGTTTTTCATAAATGAAAACTATCGAATATGGTTAAGGAAATTCTTTAAGAAAACTATAATTAAGTATTTGTCATTCGATAGTTTTATTTATAAAACTATCGAATGGAAAATACTTTGAATCCATTCGATAGTTTTCTAATTGAGGAGCAGGTGAAAAGTTTGTTTTGTTTTATATGGTTGATGAAGATCCAACGGCCATGATTGATTCTTCAAGTTTGGTTCGATGGTTTTTAAATTGAAGACTGCAGTTAATACAGAGTGAAGATAGTGTCTTCTTCAGTTAAGGCAAATACACAGAGACATTACTCAGAGAGAGAATTAAGCCGGAGAAATTATCAGAGAATTAATAGTGCTCAGAATTTGATCATTGTTTTGAATTTATGTAACCTTAAACTCATTGAAGCTAATCTACGGATTAGAAATTGTAGCACCCCTCGAGGTTTATATTTATAAAAAGATATATTCCCCGAAACTTGATTTGGTTTGGTGTGTTTGATTTCGTTATAGAACTGAATAATTAATCCACGAAAGAAATTGAATTATTTGTGAGTATCGTATTCAACCCCCCCTTCTACGATACTTTGGACCTAACATAGGTGATTTACGGAACCATCATAGGTGATTTGTATTTAGATCACCGATCAACTACTTCATATTTTTAAAGAATTTTTCAACAACGTTTTATATCCTAAGGTGGAAAGAGAAAAAAAATTAGAAGATAGATAAATCAAAGACTAAAAAAAAAAATGAATGTCTCAAATTGCAATAAGATGACGATTAGAGATGGATGTTAGATACACGTCATAGATAGATGAGCTTGTTTAGAGAGAGAAAGAGTCTGGAGATGTAAAGAAGAACAGAGCAGCTTGTGGTGAATATAAAAAACGAAAGAGAAAATGCTTTTTTGTATATTAAAGTATTTAAAAATAACAGACGACTGAGATTTTTTAACAAGAATATATTTTTGTGGATGATATTAGATCTCAGTTCTCATTCTAATCAAAGTTCTCATTTGAGCACATCCCTATATATATATATATATATATATATTATCTGTTCTTTTCTTTTGTTTATGTTTGAGATCATTCACACGTAGTTATTTACACTCCAGAAAATGTTCCAATACAAACATACGAGAGCATAATTATAACATAGTTTTTAGAGTAATGCTAGAGGTACCGAATTGGGTATCAAATTTTGGTATCAAATGATGTGGCATTGGTGATGTGGAAGTTTGAGATGATTTTATTGGGGGAATTAATGTGAATGCAGGGGGGGTCCACTATTATTAATTAAGTTATAGCCAATAAGAACATGACATGTGGCATTTGGGATCCATTTTGGGATCTATTTTGGTACCCCTAGCATTATTCTAGTTTTTAACCTTTGCTTTATTAACCTTACCCTGCAATCACAGATTGATTAAGCGGATTTTGGTACCCAAACTTGTTTGGGTCCTGAAGGTTTAGAAACTTTAACAGGATTAACATTTGAATCAGTCTTAACCTGTTTGTCTTTCATGTTAACTGTGGGTTTCTCAATTTCAGTGCTAGTGCTACTAGATGCATTCATTAACTTAAAATAAGCATGCATGATATTGTATGCACAAAGTAAGCAATCTTTATTGCCACATGGTTCATGAAGATTAGGCATGTCAGACATGTTATGCATTACAGAAGTAACAACAGTTTCTACTTTAACCTTTTTACATGCATGTGTAAGGTGACCAGCAGAATTACAATTATTGCACAACTTCCTAGATGCAATGGGTGAGGATGTACTAACATTCTGATTAACAACACCTCCTTTCCCATTCCTGTTCTTTTTAGTCTTTCTAACTTTATTGCCTATATCAGTTTTAGGTAATTCAGTTTTTACTGATTTCCTAGGCAACTCAGTTTGTATCTCTACTTCCTTCTTTAAATCCTCCTCAAGCAATTCTTGTCTTATGATTAAGTCTTCTTCATTGAAAGGTTCTGAAACAGGCTTAACAAAAACTGGACAATCAACATTCTTAAGAATGTCTGAGTATCAATTATTTCCTTAGCAATTAGGGCGGAGTTCTTATATGCATTCAGTTTCAACTCTAAGTCTGAAATCTTCTTCCTAAGGATAGTCTATATCTCTTCATTACATTTGACCTTGTTCTCTAAGTACTCATTCTTCTGTTTAAGATCTTCTAAGGTGACAGCTACAAGCTCTAGTTCTTCATTTTTAGATTCTAGATTTTTAATCTTAAGAACTAGTTTAGCATTTTCTATTTCAGATGCTATCATGCTTGTATGCACATTAAACAATTCTACACTTAGATCTTGCACAATTTTCTTGTACTCAGAATTAGACATGTCAATAGTAGTTAGGATAGGTACCTGAGATAATTGTGGTGATTCCTCTGAAGAGTCGGCCATTAGGGCAAGATTTACATACTCTTCCTCTTCATCCGAATCAGTATCATCCCAGCTTTTACCCTCTGCAATATAAGCTTTCCCTTTCTGCTTTCCAGATATTGCTTCCAGTTGCTGTTTCAGCTTTGCATTTTCTCTTTTCAAATCCTCATAAGAATCATTCTTCTCATAGACATCTTTCTTGTCTCTTGCTTGACGAGGCTTCCGGCATTCAGTAGCAAAATGCCCTAACTCATTGAAATTGTAGCATCTTGATTTGCTCCTATCTATCATGCATGTCTTGTAGCCTCCCTTAGAGCCAAATCCTGAAGAATACTTGTTCTTCTGAAACCTGTTTGCTGAGCTCTTGAACTTGTACTTAGGGGTTCTCTTGAAACGAATGTGACTAAACTTTGCAGCTAAGTACGCCATGGTTTTGTCCTCCATTTGCTCAAGTTCTTCTAGGGTGTAGTAATCACTTTCATCAGAACCTAGATTTACAGAATCCATTTCAGCCTCTATTATCTCTTCCTTTCCAGCTCTAGGGGTTTGAACCTGAAGATCAGAAGTTGTTGTTTCATTCACTACAAGTGCAGCTGATCTTGCGAATGCAATATTTTTGTTGTCCACTGTCCCTGGTCCATAGATTATTACTCTTTGTTCTTGTTCCATCTCATAAGTCTTAAGCTTGTCACAGATCATCTCTAATGACATCTTAGTAAAATCTATTCTTTCCCTTATGAATGAAGACTTGTGTTCTACATGGTGGGGCAGTGTCATCATGAACTTCCTGTTCGTCTCTCTCAGAGGATAGGTCTTCCCTTTCATTGACAATTCATTTAAAAGCTTAGTATATTTCTCAAAGACCTGAGTTATACTTTCTCTGGGAAGTGACCTAAATGATTCATATTGAGATGTTAGGATATCCAATCTATTTTCCTGTACGTCTTCAGTACCTTCCATTATAAGATTTATGGTATCCCACATTTGTTTCCCACTTGTACAGTTCATAATCTGATAACTCATTTCTTTATCTGCGAAGTCTGTTAATATCAGCATTAGACCTGTATCCAATCGAATCAGTTCCTTATCTGTATCTGTGTACTCAGACAGTTCCTTTGGGGTTAAACCTTGGGGAACTCTAGTACCTTCAGGAGTTGTCGATTCGCTCACTGGTTTCATTGGTACAAACGGTCCGTTCTCTAAAATGCCAATATACAAAGGATTAGATGCTTTGATAAATAACAGCATCTTCATCTTCCACAGACCGAAATCATCTCTAGTAAAGGGGGGAACTTTGATACCAGCAGTTGTCTTTGGATCACTCATGGTTTCTGAAAATTTCAAATTATTTAAGATTCAAAAAATTCCAATAAAATGAAAATTTTGAAAATTAAAAAATTTGCTACTAATTTTCAAGCCTTATTTGATTTTGGTCTCAATCACCGGATCTGATTTGTACGTCAATCAAGAAGCTCTGATACCAATTGTTAGGTCCAAAGTATCGTAGAAGGGGGGTTGAATACAATACTCACAAATTATTCAATTTCGTTCGCGGATAATTAATTGTGTTCTTGTCCGAAATCAAATTTATCAAATCAAAACACGAGTCAGGGAATATATCATTTTATAAATATAAACCACGAAGGGTGCTATAATTCTAATCCGTAGGATTAGCTTCAATGAGTTTGGATTACAGTAATCAATACACTGATAGAATTTAAGGCACTATTTATTTCTCTGTAGAATTTATCAAGCTCTTAAATTTTTCTCCGTTTCTGATCTCTGCAACAACCAACTAAAGAAGACACTATCTTCATTCTCAAATTGTAGACTTGAGAAAACTATCGAAGGCCCTGGATGAAATCCTGACCGTCCATTTCCTTATCAACCTTCTGACAAATATAAATACAACCACCTGCTCCCTGAATTAAAAAACTATCGAAGAACAGAAATTCTTTTTCCTTCGATAATAAAATCTATCGAAAAGAAATATTTGTTGCTTTAAGAATTTCAATAGTTTTAATAAACCTTCTTTATCTCTTTCGATAGTTTTTCATAAATGAAAACTATCGAATGTCTTTAATTGCATTTTGATCCTTGAAGATTTTCTCTTCTTGCAACAAGCATATTGTACTTCCAATTTAACCTAAACATACCTTATAATATTCTTTTCACTTCTAGGATGTTCCAGGTCTGACTTAAATCAATTTATTCCGAGACGATAAACATCTTGATCTTTTTAGTGCTGACAACTAGTGCAACAGGTCTGATTCACAGATGACTAACACTTGATCAATACCTCTATGTCTTCAATACAATATTGTTGATAAGTCATTTGTCGTTCTGGTTGTCTCATTAAAATCACTGAAAACCTCTGGTACTAACTCTTTATCATTCAAATACTTTTGTAGTCTTGAAAGTCTCGTTTCTTTATTTGTCACTGAGGCTTGAACATATTAATGAACTTCTTTCCATGACCTGTTTACGGACTTCAAGAATACATACCATATTTTGATTTTTTGAGTTTACTGTTTCTTCTTTTCTTCTGGATTCCTGTGCTTCTGTTAATATTATAGTCTGTCTTGTTCCTTTGTTGAGTTATAGTTATCTCTGTTACATATTATGTTACATTACATTTTACAAGTACAGTAGATTTTGTTGAAAAAAATACGGGACCCACATGTGGGCCCCACAATAATGTGGACCCAAAATTGGGCCCCACTTGTGGGACCCACATGTGGGCCCCACAATAAGGTGGACCCAAAATTGGGCCCCACTTGTGGGACCCACATTCTCTGGGCCCACATGTCGGTCCCACTTGTTTGTGAGCCCCGCTTTAATATGGGGTTCCTTTCTCAATGACAACGCTTTTTTTTACAGAAATTGCAACAGTTTTTAGACTATTACAACATTGGTCATACTATATCTGTAACACTAAAGTGTAGCTACTGCAACACTTTTCTAATGATAAATTAAAAATGTACTACTGGTATATATACATTTCCCAATACAAAAAAGTACTTAAAACATGTCTTTCCATTTCATAGCATCAATCCCAAAATAACACACAACAATTCATAGCAAAAGTATAAAACATCATCCCAGAACAACCACTTTGCAAATGTTGGAAAGTACTTAATAAACATCTTAACTAAAAACAAGTAGCAAAAGACCATAATGCACTGCCATCATAACTTCAATATATGACTAAGAGCTAGGACCTCTAGTCATTGGAGTACCATTTTCATTGTCAGTTGAAATGGTCGCGCACGGATCTCCTAGATCAATTTTCATGTCGGGGCTTGCTTCGACTAACTTCTTAAGAACCCATGCCATATTCTATTGAACCTTTTGATTGACCTTCATATCGACTTCTTGATGCACCTTTTTGTTGAACTTCGCTTCCATTTCATCGACAAGATTTTGTTTGATCTGGGTTGTCGACTCCTGTATGTATGTGCTTGTCGGAGAAGTAGCGGTTGAAACTTTTGCGGACTTTGCTTGCCACCCTATTAGCCAAGAAGGGCCATGTACTTTACCATCAGAAATAAGTTCATCAATACCACTAATAAATCCATTAATTAAAATGATGACATTAGATATTAGTTCAAGTAATTGCTTGGCACTGGATTGACTGGAAAATCAAATACTTACAAGTCTATAGTTAATTACAGAAGTATCAGACTTATACTTGCGTCATGGCTTTCGCTTACGAGTTTTAACAAAAACTGCTGCATCCGATGGTATAGGTTCATACAAGAAACAAGTCATGATTTATGTTACAATTTTTTCACATTAGAAGAACTTCGAAAATAAGGATATATAAATTGCCAAATAGAATTCAGTTGGTAATCCGACAGAATTAAATTTGAGATCCAAAAAAGAGCAACTCAAACGAATATTTAAATTGCCAAATAGAATTCCCGATTTTTTTTTATTTAAAAAATTGCCAAATAGAATTGTGCATCACACAATCTCATCATTTCAATAACTAGAAATGAATAAGAAACATGGATAAATGCAATTCATTTTTCCTTGTAATTATATTCTTGAGAAACTATCAAATCCTATTATATATCAACTAATTTTTTAAAATTCTAGTATTGAAAATAAAATTATAGAAAGTCATACAAGCGTGAGTTTGGTGTAAAAATGAAAAAAAAAACTAACTCTAAGAGCATGTACTACAAGTCCACATAACTCCACAATATAGATAGCACAAATAAATCTAATTACATAATCAAACTTCACATAACACAAATATGACAATAATTATTAATATACAAAAAGTATTACATACCAACTTGTTTTTAATTTGGGCAAAAGTTTTGGACCAGCAGTGTGTGTGTGTTCGTATACAATTTACAATGTTCAGAATTTGCTTTGGCCAGGTCCTACAAACACAGGAAAAAGGCACTTGTTACACTAAAATTCATACATAACAATGGACAAATTTATGTCATTAATTTTAAAATTCAACCTGAACTTTTTCATCTCCCCAATACATCAAGAGCAACTTGAAATCTTCAAGTGAAATGTCCTCCGACTTATGTTCCAACCTCTCCTAATTAGTTTCATAAGCCAAGTAATGACTCTTTTTAAGTCGACTCTTGTGGCCCCTCCAAGATTCATTAATTGACACGAGAACATACTTTTCCAATTCATCGGGAATAATGTACCGTTGCTTAAATATAAATTGAACATTAAAAAGAATTAATAAATCATGGTACTGTGTGACTAATTTTACATGTTTAAGTAAAAGTTTAGCTAAGTTAATAGATTACCTTAACATAATTCCACAAGGTCTGTTTCAAAGTACGAGGAACATGAGACCAGAATTTATAAGTTATTGGGACACACCTCCTTAGGGTTCCCAAAAAACTACTAAGTTCATCTATTACTTTGTCGTCATCTGAAATAGGCTGGAACTCATCATTCATGTGAATGACAACTCTTTTCTCAACCGACCTAGTATGAACTTTATCCATCCTAGTTCTTCCCCTGAGTCTTTTAGGAGTTGCAGCTAGGATTACGAAGTACATAAAGTACCAACAAAAGACTAGTTAAATAATATCATAAATTAGAATGTAATTTATACTTTAATTATATATACAAATTGAATCAAGTTCAATATTTTATATATATAAATTTAGAAATAATACTTTAAAAATATCATTTTATATTTAAATCACCATGATTTTAGTTTTCATAACTCGCAAGCCAACTATTCAGGTAACTTCATGTTCACTATATCATTTAAGTAGAGAAAGCTTGAAAGTTACTTTAAATCTCTAGTAAAATCTGAACTCGGGCATAATTTAAGCAAATTAAGTACCTTCATTAACCTCTCCATTTTCAATATCAGGCAAGTCATTTTCCGCAACAGCCTTCCCCTTGCAGTTCCACTTCCGCTTGCACTACCATTTCCAACATTCTTCTTTTGGCAATCCCGCATAATCAAATAAGCAGCCATTGTTCCTATTCCTTCATTACGTGGTAAATGAATTCCACATTCTGGTGCAGGTTATGCAGGAACTGAATTTATTGCTTTCCTCTCAGTTGCATCATTCTCACTTGCATCCTTATTGGTTGCAATTAAAACATTGGTTCGCGAACGAGTTGTTCGTCCAATATTTAGCTTGGTCTTATCAACTTTCTTGGTTCTCTAAAGTGTACAAACCAATTAAGAAATAAAATCAAAATTTTGCATTTATGATGTTTATAAGAAGAAAAAACTAAATTTTACAGAGAGAGCTAGGGAGGGAGACACAAAGAGATAGAGAAAGATAGAGTGAGAGAGAGAGAGAAGGATAGAGAGAGAGGCATATAGATGGATGCAGAGAGAGAATGATAGAGAGAGAGATGCAGAGAGAGATAGAGACAGAGAGAGAGAGCGCCATCAACCTCTCTTCAAAGAGAGAGAGATGCAGAGAAAGAGATGCAGAGAGAGAGGGATAAAGAGATACACACAGAGAGAGCGAGAGAGAGAGAGAGATAGAGATAGAGTGACACAGAGAGTGCGAGAGAGGGCACATAGAGAGACAAATATACATACATATACATCTATACATCAATACATACAAAACACAAAGTTAACAACGCCAATTAACACAAATTTACAACTTAAACTAACACAAATTAACAAATTAAAGTCAGGGAGAATGTTACCTTTAGCTTAAACCCGAAATTGGAGCTCCTAATTGAACCCTTTAACTTAAACCGAAACTCTAATTGAATCCTCTAACTTGTAAATCTCCTTGTTCCGAAACCCTAATTAAATCCTCCGCTTGAAGCCCCTTACTCCGAAACCTTGAAACCCCTTCGCTCCGAAACCATAATTGAACGGCTGCGCGACTTGAGTTAGAGGGAGAGAGTGTTTCTTTTCTGAAGGCAATAATTGGCCCAGGTTTTTTGCCGCTCTCATCAATTTGGACAATAATTGTCCCTTTTCTGCTAAACATCACCCGCTGCCTTGTTTTTGATAATTTAATTTCTGATTTTTTTTAATTTGTTCATTTTAAAATTGTTAAATAAATCATGAGAAACTCCTAGTTTAATAACATTTTCAATATAACTAATAAATGATTTTTATCTTTTATGTAATTAATTCTTTTATTTAATTTTTATTAATATTATAAAAAAATTCTTGGAAATTAAAATCTTTTACTTTTAAAATTGTTCAGTTTAAAATAATTAAAAAATACATTAATTTACAAAAAAACTCCAATTCAAATTTTAATAAAATAAATAAATCTTTTCATAAATTTTATTACTTTTATATACAATTATTATTTAATTTAATTTTTACTATATAGTAATATAAATTTTTGTTTTGTATGACAATTATGTCAACACTTTATCATGTCTACACTAACATAAGGAATGGATGTTGTAATAGGCAGGATTCAACATGGCTATTACAACACTTGTAGATGACAACACCTTGCAATATCGTTGTAGAAAGTCATTTATGGCGTAGTGTACATAGATCTAGAAGGATACGAAAAGAAAAGATCAAGAGAAGGCGAAGGGGGAAGTGGTGGATGAAGTGTAAAAGTAGAAAATAGATTCATTGTAAAGCGTGAAAAGAGAGGGAGAAGCAAAGAAGCGGATTGGGGAAGAGGAAGCGGATTTTGGGAAATAAGAAGGGATTTGAGAGAAGTTCGTAAAGCACGTGAGTCGACCCTCATTTGTAGGTAATGTTACGCCATATTTTCGGTTGCCTCAATTATCTCATAATTTCCCAATATTAATCTAATAATAATTAATTGCTTAACCACTAAGTAATATCCTCTCTCTGAAATGAGGAAAGAATCAATATCAATCAATCAATAACAGAAAATATCTCCAAACGATTCTTTCAAACTCGGAAAGAATCACAACGCTAATATAACTCTAAAAAGATAAAATCAACTTATCTCAAGATATCACTTAACAATCACATGGATTAAAAACACCATCCTATCACAGAACTGCGTTGGCTTGATTGGTATGATCAACAAACCCTTGACTCAGTTACTCAAAAAGGGGGCATTCTAGTGGAACAGTGAGGTTGATGAGTCATTTTTCAGATTGAAACAACTAATGACAGAAACTCCAGTACTGGCATTGCCAGATTTCACAAAAACTTTTATTGTTGAAACAGATGCTTGCTTGAATGGAATTGGTGCAGTACTCATGCAAGAGGGGATGCCTATAGCTTATTTAAGAAAGGCCCTAGCACCTAAGCATATGGGGTTATCCACCTATGAGAAAGAGATGCTAGCAGTTATCATGGTTGTACATAAATGGAGAACTTACCTTCTAGGGCAACAATTTGTCATCAGAATTGATCATCAAGCAATCAAACATATAATGGAGCAAAGAATCACAACTAATCCGCAACATAGATGGTTATCAAAACTGCTTGGATATGACTATACTGTTACCTATAAAAAGGGAAAAGAGAATCTTGTAGCAGATGCTCTATCCAGAGTGCATGAGAAAGACGGTGAATGTGCTGCTATATCCACTATTGAACCAACTTGGAAAGAAGAATTGCATGATAGTTTGAAGGATGATTCTCAAGTACAAGATGTTCTGGCCAAAATAAGAATAAAAGGAAATTGAGAAGAGGGTGATTATAAACTGGTGAATGGGGAATTAAAATTCAAGGGAAGATACTATGTGGGCTCTGACAATCAACTAAGAGAGAAGATCTGTACTAACATTCATGCTAGTATGGAGGGAGGACACTCTGGTGTATCTGCAACAATCAAGAGGACAGAATTATTCTTCTACTGGCTAAGTTTGAGAGGGGACATCACTGCCTTTGTAAAGGAGTGTGAAACTTGCCAAAGGAATAAAACTGAACACATACCCAGTCCTGGGTTACTGCAACCCATACCAGTACCTAGTAATGCTTGGGAGGAAGTCACAATGGACTTTGTGGAAGGATTACCAAGATCTAAGGGTAAAGACTCTATTCTAGTTGTGGTTGATAGACTCACCAAGTACTGCCACATCATCACATTGTTACACCCTTTCTCTGCACAAGGGGTTGCTCAAGAGTTCTTGAATCATGTTGTTAAGTTGCATAGAGTACCACAATCCATCATTACTGACAGAGACCCTATCTTCATAAGCACATTCTGGCAGGAACTATTCAAGGTATTGGGTGCAAGGTCCAAACTAAGTACTTCTTATCATCCCCAAACTGATGGCCAAACAGAGAGGGTGAATCAGTGCATTGAAATGTACCTTAGGTGTATGTGTGGACAAAAACCTTTAGAATGGGCTAATTGGATTCCTATGGCCGTGTGGTGGTAAAACACCACCTTCCATACTTCAGCTGGAATGACTCCCTACCAAGCTTTATACAGCCAGCCTCCACCTACTATAAACTATCAAGCTGTAAGAAGTGAAGATCCAGTGGTTATTCGATTTGCTAAAGATAGAATCAATACACAAAGGCTGTTAAAGGAGAATCTGGGTAAGGCACAGGAAAAAATGAAGTTCTATGCAGACAAGAGGAGAACTGATAAGGAATTTAGTGAAGGAGATGAAGTTTTCTTGAAGCTTCAACCTTATAGGCAGACTAGTGTTGCACTGAGGAAGAACCAGAAGCTTGTTGCAAGGTATTATGGTCCCTACAAGGTTCTCAAAAGAGTAGGAAATGTTGCATATAAACTGAGCTTACCTCCAGGATCAAGGATTCATGACACTTTTCATGTATCACAACTCAAAAGAAAGGTGGGAACTGGGAAGATAGTGCAGATTGACCTGCCAGGTTTGGGGGAACAAGGGAGTGCATAGGTTATACCATATAAAATCTTGGACAGGAAACTTGTTAAGAAGGGAAACCTTCCTGTGGTAATGGTACAAGTGCAGTGGAGCAGTGGCACTGAAGAAGAAGCAACTTGGGAAGAGTGGAGTAAACTGAAGAAGAGATTTCCAGATTTTTAATTCTTGAGGACAAGAATTATTTTAAGAGTAGGGCATTGTCATGTTTCTGGCGGGAAGGGTTAATTTTAATTAAAATAAAACGATAGCGTTTGAGTTGTTATTAAGTAGTGGCATTTTATTGGCTGTAAGGATAAAAATGAACAATTGTAGGACAGGTGGCATAGTACTGTATGGGGGTAATGTCCTATATATGTAGCCAAACCACTCTTTGTCATTATGCTGAGAATGAATATCTAAATTTCCCTTTTCTTTTATTTATGTTGTTTATTTTATCAATCTTGTTCTCCAAGTGTGACAATTTGGTTGCTTGTTTCACTTAGATTCAGATTCTGCTAAATTTTTCCTCGCAGAGATATATTATTTTGTAAGACTTTGATTAAATGAATCATCTTTTAACTTCATTCTAAGACTCATATACATATTGGTCAACTGTGTAAGCCAATGTGTGACCCATCAACGTACTAGTCATGGTCTCGTGGAAGGATCATTCCTAGTCATGAGGTCTCGCCTAGCTTATTTTGCAGCTCTATTTTATATAGACAAGGATCAGCGGGGTCAAGGGTGATTGGTTGAGGCCATTAAAATTAAACAGTTGCGGGAGTTCGATAAAAGTTAGCTTAATGGGAGTAAGAAGATTAAGGTATCTCAGAATGGTAGCAAAAATACTTAAAATATTTATTAACTTTATCGAAAATTGGCAAAACACTAATTTAAAAAAAGTTCCCACCAACATTGACAGAATCAAACTCATAGACCTGAAAAAATTACTTGTGACCCATTAAGATTCATAGTGTTAACACAAAAGCATTTATTAAGATATCTATCTATACAGTAAAAAATCTCAAATATATTACTACGAGTTTTGAAATTAATACAAAATTTCAACAACATGGGTAAATATACGCTCCTGAACTACTCGCTCGGTTTATTTTTATATAACGCTTGATTTTTTGAACTTACTCAAAGGTGCTTTGACGATCCTTAAAATTATTATTTTTAAGATATTCCTTTTGTAAATAAAAGTACGTAAAAATTGTTTAATTAAAAAAATTAAAAAAATAATAATTCTAAGCACTCGGTCAAATTATTTTGAAATGTGTGCAAAAAGTCAAGCATCATATAATAAGAAACAGAGGGAGTTTTACGCAAAGAACAACTATTCTTATAGTCATTTCTATAAAAATTATTGCAAATTATTATATACAGTAATAAAATTAGATAAAATATGGGTGATTATAAAAAAATTATTCATATTTATATGCATTTCAAATAAAATTAGAATAAAACGGGTAATAAACTTACAAGTGACTATCCAACAAAAAACCCTAACTACTGTTCATCGATTTAGGGGCTATCATCAGCCATTTGGTTGATGATAAACCCTATTTTCATTGCTTTTTCTTAGTTTCACTTTTGTTGAATAAATTTCTCTCTTCATTGAGAGTCTTTTGTTAGGTTAGGGGACTACACAAATTCGAGATTCACAACACACCAATGCAGAGCATACACACAAACACACGATTACTTGACAAGTAACCCACATAAGAAATATTTGACGCGGAAAACACCCACGTCCCAACTTGTATTATTAATCAAAATAGTTATCAATAATACAATCAAAACAATAACACCTCAATGGTGTCCCAAACTCGATACTTGAGCCAAACAATGCTCATGCATCTCCCAAATAATACCTAAGACGATTACATCTCTTTAGCATTCACAAATCAAACATAATATGACTATGTTTATATAGCCATCCAAAACTTAGCCACCAAGACATACCATACTTGTTGTACTACCATACTTGTTATACAAGCCTTCCAATTCTCGGTGTCTAATTACCCAACTTAGTGACCAAGACATACCATACATAATAATTGTCTATCCATACAATTATTACCCAACCTATATATATATCATGGATCAACCAAGCCCATACAATCATATTGAGTTGAAACACAACAATCCTCCTCTTCAACCTAATACCCATATCAAATTAAACAGTAACCATCAACAACATCGACGTTCATCCGTCATGCCTCCCCTCGAACAAGAACCCTTTTACTCTTCCAAACCTTTAAGTGTCGCTAAAACCCGTATAGTGACCTTCAAACCACCGTTCTTCAACATAACAATGTATCCATTTACAAAATCATGTGGATCAACAACCACGAGTGCCCTTCCATCAATTGAGTCACCCGATCCTTGCTTCATCAATCTTTCGGCCTGTAGAAGAACAACACTAGAATCATCCAAAATTTTCACTTGGTTGATCAAGCCATTGAAACAATTGTGATGATCCTTTCCATCTTCTTCCATCACGATCCCGAATAAATTGATCCACGGTGCAAGTCAACCGTCATACCGTACATAACTTTGTCTCTTCCCACGTTAGTAGGCTTCTTGTCAGTAAATCCTTCATTGTACTCTGCCATATCAATTGAATCTCGAACTCTCCCTCAACCTCATCCATCTCGAACCTTGGCTCTTGATACCACTTATCAGGGGAGGGGAATACACAAATTCGAGATTCACAATACACCAATGCAGAGCACTCACACAACCACACGATTAGTTGACAAGTAACACATACAAAACATATATGACGCGGAAACACCCACGTCCCAACTTGTATTATTCATCAAAACAGTTATCAATATTACAATCAAAACAATAACACCTCAATGGTGTCCCAAACTCGATACTTGAGCCAAACAATGCTTAAGTATCTCCCAAACAATACCTAAGACGATTACATCTCTTTAGCATTCACAAATCAAACATAATATGACTATGTTTATATAGCCATCCAAAACTCAGCCACCAAGACATACCATACTTGTTGTACAAGTCTTACCATACTTGTTATACAAGCCTTCCAAATCTCGGTGTCTAATTACCCAACTTAGTGACCAAGACATATCATACATAATAATTGTCTATCCATACAATTATTACCAACCCATATATGTCATGGATCACCCAAGCCCATACAATCATATTGGGCTGAAACCCAACATTTTTCTACCCAATTTTTGGGTTTTATCTACCCATATTTTGGTTTTATTCTCTCTTATTGTGAGAGTTTGTTTTGTTTTTATAATCCGGGATCACAAATCTACGGGATTTTGGTTCGTTGGTGAGTTGTATGGACTTGAAATTATGGTTGATTTTTCGGATGTTTCGATGATGAGTCAGATTTACGTGTTTTTATCGACTACATTGGATTGTTAGATTGTCCTTTCAAAAAGGCTGCATGTTCCAGCGAGGAATGCTCCACAGTGAAAGGTGTACTCAACGATTGTAGTTTTGATGAAGAAATTATGGATTTGATGTATTTTAGTATGTGTTCGTTGAAATTTAATTGTTTTTGTAGATGGCGTATGAGTTTTTATCAATGAATTATTTGAATTTCAAAAAAATAACTTACAAGTAGAGCTGGCAATTTGATACACGACACGTGAACACGGTACGAACACGACACGGATAATTAGTGTTTGGGTGCAAAAATTTGGTACACGAACACGAAAGTACACGAACACGAAAAAACACGAATATAATTAGTGTCGGGTTTGTGTTTTCACAATAGGTACACGACACAGAACGAAAGTACACGAATTAATGAAGTAAATAAATAATTTAAAAAATATATATTATTTATAGTATTGCATATTTAGAAAATATATAAGCAATTACATATGAACAATAAATAAAAGTTTCACGACTAATTGGCAGTAAGTTATACATTTATATATAAGAAGTATACATTTATATATATAAGTTATATTTACAAATTTTTGTAAAATTGTATGTAAAACATATTTAATACACATTTCATAAAAATTTACATAATTAAAATAGTTTTATAATATATAAATTTTAATTAAATTAAATTTATATTTTTGTTTAATGTACACGAATACGACACGTAAAGTACACGACACGTTTTGAATTGGATATGTGTTTCAAATTTAGCACACGAATCCAAAACGGGTCGGATATGGGTTTTACATTCAAGTACACGAAAACACGAAAGTACACGACACGGTCCATTGCCAGGTCTACTTACAAGCGACTATAAAGCAAGTGAAATACTTTAGCAAGTGATCTGTCGGCCCTTCATCGTCGGGGAAAGGATAGTTGACGAAGAAAGTGGTAGATAATTTTTAGAGAAATGATCAAAAATACTACTTTTTCTAAGTTTTTTTTGCAATTTTACCATCTTCTGAAAATATTTGCAAAAATACGGCCTGCAACTAGGTGCAACCTAAAAATATTTACAAAAAATACGGTCTGCAACCAACACAACCAGATGCAACCAGATGCAACCAAAGAAACCAAACTAGATGCAACTTTTTAAAAAATAATTGAAAAACATCTGAGAATTCAAAAAAATTGTGGTCTTGATTTACCCTGGGGTTCAATAGTTAACCTTTGAGGTTCAATGTTTCTATTTTGGATTTTAGAAATATTAAGAATTACGAATAATTTGTATACGGACTTAGGGTTTAGGGTTGCCCTGAACCCTAGACTCTAAGTCCGTATTTTTGGTTTAAGGTTGATTTTGGTTGCAGTTACAGATATGGTTGCATCTAGTTGCAGACCGTATTTTTGCAAATATTTTCAAAAAGTTGGTATTTTTGCAAATATTTTGGTATTTTTGTAAAAAAGTTAAAAAACACATAGTATTTTTGCAAATTTTTTTTTTGAATTGGGTATTTATGAAAAAAGTCCTAATATTTTTTTATGACTCGGACTCTCGGAGGGTGCGGATATAACGAGGAAATCATGAAATAATGCCAATTTTTCTATGTAAAAAGTTGTATATTAATCACTTTTAAAATTTTGGAGGATAAAAATTGATATGAAAAAATAATGACATTGGAGAAGACAAATTTGTTTATTACTTTTTTCATATAAAAAGCCAATAATAATTTTTTTTTGAAAATTTTGACATGTATGCAACGAATAAGCACACAAA
Source organism: Heracleum sosnowskyi (assembly GCA_030848705.1). Taxonomy (NCBI): domain Eukaryota; kingdom Viridiplantae; phylum Streptophyta; class Magnoliopsida; order Apiales; family Apiaceae; genus Heracleum; species Heracleum sosnowskyi. The sequence goes on from CM061241.1 coordinate 96,000,585, forward strand.
TTTGGCAGAGTAACGATTGTTAGATATTTTGGATAAATATCTATTTTTAAAATTAAATTTTAAAATTGCTTTCTTATAAAATCTCTTCAATTATTATGTTAAATAATTTATCATTAATAGCTTCATATCGTATATCAGTTTCATATCTTGGGCTTTGAATTTTATTAATACTTTTTTATTATTGCACATATTAATCTTGGGAGTTACTAGTTTTACTAGTTCTTATATATTTCTATACAAGTTTTGCAAAGTGGTGTATGTTCATTTATATATTGGAGTTTTTGTCATTAGAAGATGTATATAAAACATACTTCTAATGAATGTAGTCACGTCCAGAGGAGTGGAGGTTGGAAGAATTTGTGGCATCTGCAAGTACCTCATAAAGTAAGAGTCTTCTTATGGCGATTATGTAGAAATAATGTGCCTTTTCGCAATGTTTTAAGAGGTCGAGGAGTCCAAACTACTATTATGTGCCCTATGTGCATGATTGATGTAGAACACTTGTTGCAAGTTTTCCTTGACTGTAATTTTGCTAAGGCATGTTGGCAGTATCTGGGTCTGGAATTTGATACGGCATTGCTGGAATCATGTCCGGACTGGTTGTTGCTGAGGTTAGCAGAGGACGAAGAGGAAAAGTTGGTGTTGATAGCTACAGGTTTATGGGGTATATGGTCAGCTCGAAATCTGAAAGTCTGGGAAGGGAAGACGATGACTCCAGAGTTGGAAATGCAATGGAGCAGTACTCAAGTGAATCAATGGCGGGAAGTGCAATGTTTGCAGCATAATGCTAACAGAACTCGATATCAGAATCATCAACGAATATTGGTTCGCTAGAAACCACCAGAAACTGGAGTGTTGAAGGTGAATGTGGATGCTTCAGTTTTTACGGGGAGTTTGAGTTATTCTGTGGGGATGATTCTCAGGGATCATAATGGGACTTTCTGTCAAGCTCGTAATCTGAGAAAAAGTGGTGAGGTCGCAGTGTTTGAAGCTGAATCGGAAGGTGTTTTAGCAACTATAAGGTGGGTGATGGAGTTAGGCATCGCTAATGTGGAACTGGAATGTGATTCGATGCTTACGGTGCAAGCGCTGCGTAATGGTGTTCAGAATTTCCTCGAGGTGGGAAACATCCTGCAGCAGTGTCGTTCATTGTTAGAGTCTCGGCCGGATATAATTGTCTCATTTGTTAAAAAGCAAGCCAACAAAGTAGTCCATTTGTTAGCTAGGGTTCCTTGTGAGGTTAATTGCTTCAATGATTTTTCTTCTTCTCCATGTTCAGTGTTGGAGAGTATTGTGTATGATGCTTCCGTGATTTAATGAAAATCTTTACTTTAAAAAAAAACATACTTCTACCCCAATGACGAAGTGCTAAAAAATGTGAACGGCTAGGTTGAGTTTTATACTCATAAATCTGTAAATCTGAAGGAAGAATTTGTGAAATACTTGTTTGTTCACAAGTATTTTTGAGGACTTACCTGAGTAGTTGTGGGGCTGCAACTTCTGAGAGTAGTTCAATTTTGATGTTATATCCGTTAATTTAATAATTTGATTTTGCTACAAATTTTATTTGCTAACAACTAAAAGTGTTTGATGTTTATTTGTGATTTTAGCATGATAGGAAATGTCAAATTTCTAACAACGATCAAATTATATATTAATCAACAATTTTTAAATTAAATGTTGGATAAATCAGAGTAATTAGCACGAAAACATGACAAATGTAGATTATCATACGAATTTATAGAAACAGAAACGCTAGATTAGAAAAGGTATGTAGTTTTACATTTAAATTCTCGAGTTTTATTTTGAAACTAGCATGAAAACCCGTGCAAGCACTATCTAGCATAATTGTTTTAATTTCTAAGTAGTTCGGTGTTTATGATAATTTATAGATCGTTTGATAGACGTCTCATTGTGGGTACAAAATCTGGACTTGATCTCCGTAGTGAGATAGTTAGCGTTGAAAATTATCATTGGTTGAGGTGTTTTTGAGTTAAGAAATGAATAAATTCGATACTTATGATATTTGTTATGTGTAAGATCTATGTCAAAATATGATTATCTTACATATAAGACATTAACCTGCACGATTTTATTAATTTAGCTCATTGAGCGAATGATACATTTTCTTGTTTGTGAAATATAATTTGCATTGTAGAATGTGTACATGCATAATATTAAAATTTAATATATAATGAATTTTCTAGTATGTTCACGTGAATTAAGTACATTTCCAATCAAATCAATGAGAACAGTTAGATCCATAGTCGTTAGATCTTTCCAATCAAATCAATGGGAACCGTTAAATAAAATACTACAAATTTTATATAGAGTACCTTTTATATTTTTTATAACTAAAATTTCTCTTTTCTAACAATATTATTTATCTATACTATTATATAATAGACGGAACAATAAAAGTTTAGTTGGTAGTCTGGTCCCCCATGGTTTGTTCACTCAATCCACGAACGTTAGATATTTCCAATCAAATCATTGAGAACCGTTAGATAAAATAATAAAAATATATATATACAGAGTACCTTTTATATTTTGTATAACTAAAAATATTATATGGAGTATATTTTATATTTTTTCAACTAATTTTTTTCATATAAGTTTTACAAATAAGGAAAAAATAGAAATCAATTAAAACTGTTAGATAAAATCCTAAAAATATTATATAGATTACCTTTTATATTTTTTATAACTAAAAATATTATATAGAGTACCTTTTATATTTTTTCAACTAATTTTTTCATATAAGTTTTACAAATAAGGACAAAATAGTATAATACTACAGTCTTATCATCCATGATTCAGCAACTTCTTATCTTCCCCGTACATCCTATATACACGGGCTATATATTGTATATACACGATTATCTTTTTTACCTCTTACTCAATGCAACAGCCTTTGTCTTAGAATCCTAGCTGAATTCTCTTCGTTTTTATGTATATTTTCATCTCTACTTAACTTAGGGTGATTAAAATAGTCTTTTCATTGTATTATGTGACCTTGACTCTCGATACTGTTGACATTACATAAAAAATAATCCGACAAGTTGGGGAGGTCAAGGCCACGTTCGGTCTGAATGTAGGTTTGCCCCTACACACACATATGTGTATGATTCACAACATATGTGCCTCCGTGCTTAATGGTATGAAAATGTACAAGTTAAAGATATAATATAAGTTCAATTTAGCTACATAATTATTTTTATATTTTTTGAAGTTAAATAAAATGTCTTCTATCAAATGACACTCACATATTTCGCGTGAAGTTCTAAAAATCTGTGATTTTATAGTCTAGCGATATAAAGATGTTTCAGTTAATAGATAAACTCAAGTTCAATTTCTACAAACAACTTTTTCTAGTAAATAATAAACACAGGGGCAAGTTAGTAAGTTCAAAGCATGCACAAAATATCTCATAGTTAAATTATCTCACCAATTATAAGATTATGTTAATCGATATAATAATAGATACCAAATACTCATCTACTCACGCGAAACACACATATACATATAATGTGTTTGATAGAGAACACGTATCACTGAGTAGTGCTATGGTAGGAAGATGAGTAAATTAGTGCATAAACCCAAGTTCGATTCCATTCATTAACAATTTTTTTTTAGAAAAAAGAGTAAACACAAGGAAAATTTAGATATTTTAAATTAAATAAAATGTCTCACCAATTTAGATTAGATGAAATGTCTCATGAATCATTGCTTTTATTGGGCTATAATAAAATAGATATATAATAATAATAATAATAATAATAATAATAATACCAAATATTTCTCTACTCACGCGACACACACACATATGATGTGTGTAATTGACAACACATATAATTGAGTGGTGTGGTGGTAAGAAGAGGTGAAAATTATTGTATAGACTCGAGTTCAAATCCACTCAACGACAATTTATTTTTAAGAATAGTAAACATAAGGGCAATTTAGACATTTCAAATGCATTAAAATGTCTTGCCAATTTAGATTGAATAAAATGTGTATTGAATTATTGCCCCATGTTGGGCTATTAATAATATAACTAGCATAAAAACACGTGCAAGGCACGAGCTGCTAGCTTAGATTGTGATTTTAAACTAAATTACGCATTATGTCATTTGACATATATGATTGTATATTTTTGATGTTCATAGAGTTTTTATGTTAATGTTATGACTATGATGTACTTGCTTAAATATGTTGAAGTTTATAATGTGAAAACTAATACGAGTAGTTTTGATAAATCATGTCTGTTTTTAATTTTGTTGTGGATCATAAAATAGAATTAGAATGTTCTATGGAGATGTTTTCTAATTAAGAAGACATTTTTAATATTATAATCCTAAAATTTTTCCAGTTCTTCAAAAATGATGCATTCATTTAGTTCATCTCCGACAATATTCAAGGTAGAAACTAAATAGCCTTCAAGATACTGCAGTATAAGATTGTAGGTTTTAGTACTGATTTTACTCAAAAGCTTTCCTAAAGCTTCTAATACTCTACTCAGGCCTTGCGTTTTCAGTTCTTAAAACTTTTTCTTTGTAACTCTTTTATGTCTTTTCTTCTGACCTCTTGATTTTAAGCATTTTTTTACCTTTATTTCTCTTCCCATGTCTACCTAACTTTCAGAACCTTGGACAATGTAGCTAATTGACTTAAGTGGAACTACCATGTGCCAAATCATTCTATTATTAAGTACATTTGGTACTATTTCGATGTGTTTCAATTCTTCCAAACAAACATACTCTTTTTTAACTCTAAACTTAAGAATTGATCAATTATGGATGGATAAATATTTTTTGCTTATATCATCGTAAGTTAAAATTGCTCATATGCCTTCTGAGTTATGTCCGTGTTTTGACAATGAATTCATCCTTTATTTTTTTTCAAAATACACATCTTTAATAATTAAAACACGGGTCATTTTTCTAGCAATTAACATAAATTTCTATTCTTTGTGGTTATTTTTTTTTCTAGGTATGGTTGCACATTTTTTTTCATCTGTTACAATATACTTACTTTAATTTATATAGATAATTTGATTGATCGGGGACTATAATTTTAAATAACACGGGCTGTATAATGTGATTTGATTTGATCATAATGTATGATATACAATATCATATTTTTTAAAATTTGTTATGGACTATATATTTTAATCTGTTTATTGTTTACACAAATTATTATCAAAATTTTAGAATATATAATTCATTTAATTGTTTTGTTGTACTATCTATTTATTTTTATTATCTCGCCTTTTACAATATTTTAACTCAAAAAAAATAGTTTTTCATATGTTTTATTTATGTTATGTTTTTTAGTTATTTTGCACACGCACACACACAAATATATATATATATATATATATATATATATATATATATATGTGTGTGTGTGTGTGTGTGTGTGTGTGTGTATTAATTCAATTCCAAATAACTAATTATTTTCTTTCATTAAATTAATTTAAAATTAATTTGATAATAACAAAAAATGTGTCATATATATAATGCATCCAATCTAATTATAAATCTAGTCACTCCTATTCTATTATATATATATATATATATAGTTGCACTCTAGGAAGAACACCTTATATAAAAAAACAATAAAGAACACCATCATAAACACTTTATTTTTCATAAAAAATGATTTTTTTAAATTAGAATCATAAAATTGAACAACAATTAAGCCTAACATATCGAATTTAACGTAGAATCTCATCTAAATTTAAAAATTAAACATTACATAAAATCCAGTATAGAATCCAGTACAGAATCTTGTATATATATTTATCACAATGAAATTACATGTAATCATGTTTTATTTGATTCTAATTTTTTGTTAGATTCTATTTTTATTCGTAATAAACCTTTTTTGGTGAGAAAATTAGAGTCAACATGCAATTTAGGTAAGATTAAATGGTGTTCTTTATTGCTCTTTATATAAGAGTGTTCTTCATGGAGCAATGACATATATATATATATATATATATATATATATATATATATATATATATATATATATATATATATACTGTATTATTAAAACCAAAACATTGAAAGTTTGATAGTCGGTCGGTACGGTTCTCATATTTTGATATTTGTACTTTAGTTCTTTTATTTTTACTACTTTGTTTAATTTATTAAAAACAACAATTTTATTCAAAATATAGTTTGGTAGTCGGTCGGTCAATACGGCATTCACATTCTGATATTTGCAATTTAGTCATTTTTCTTTTGCAATCTGACCTTAATTTATTAAAAACAACAATTTTAATTAAATATATTTTTAAAATATTGTTAAACACAAAACCCTTAAAACACAATTTAATCACGCTCAAACAGAAACACACACGTCAATTCAATATTAAGTTCAACAATCACATAAAACTATTCAAATTTAAGATGAACTTCAAACAAAGTAAATATAAATGTAAAATAAGAAGAATATGAATGTTGTATGCATCACACTGACTTTATACTTGTAGTATAGATAAGAACAAATAATTATAAATATCATGTATGCATGTTATCAATATGTGCTATTTAACAATGATTATTGTGCGATAAATAAAGTAATCCTCGTTTGAGAATTGAGGCGGGTTCGACGAATGAGTTAATGTTCGGAGTCTCCCCGACCCCGAAGTGACCGATCGCCCATACCTAAATTATTGTCTAATTTTTACACATGTTTTAACACTAATTTCATTAATTTAAAAATAAATAAGTCATAAATATGTAAATAAACTACTTGTAATATGTTATTTATGTTATATAAACATTTAATAATACATTTTATATATTAATTATTTGAATAATTCAAATATATTGCATAGTACAAGAAAAGTTCGACTCTGATGCAAGAAAATAGAATATATTATAGCTATCGATACATATACAAAATATTTGTTTAGTTAAAAGAAAGATAAAAAGCACCACACATAATATTGTTTTTAAAACTTAATATTAATATTTTATAAGACTGGTAGTATATATGATTCTGTATGATATTTTAAGTATTAAAAAAATAAAGTTTAATAAATATTATAAATCACCTTATTTTTTACTCAAAAATTTAAATAATAATAAATATAGGATAAGAAAGATGTGAGGTTTATGTCATATGATTTTTAGATCAAAATCAAATAGAATCATGTGGCTCAATGATTATAAGGATGAATTTTTTAGTAAATGTCAGGGGTTCGGTCCCTGACTAAAACATTATTTACTCAATTTTTTCCTTGATCAATTCTGATGTACAGAGAGAGCTTTTTGTTAACATATATAATAATATTATTATTGGATAGTTTCGTTATTGTAATAGTTTTATTTGTTAGAACAATTTCCTTTATTATTGATTAGGTATTGACTATATAAACGGTTTTTATATTGTAAACGAATCAAGATTTTTGCCTTCAGCATTAAATAAACAATAATTTGCGAATCTTTTATCATGGTATCAAAAATTAAGTTGATTCGATCCGGAATAGATTAATTAATAGTTGAACGTGATGACTGCCCCATGCTTTATCACTTTTAGAGTGGTTTAAGAACAACACAGAAACATAAAAACAAGTGTCTGTTTATTCTTTTAGCTAGCAAATCTCATGCTAGTCATTTTACCTAATGCTTTCATAGTTCATATTGAAGCGCTATACCTTCCAATGAAATTAACAGTACGGGAGCCAATACGTAAAACTCCATTCTGCTCATTGAGTACAGTAATATTTTGACCAGAATATTGAGAACTGAAATCCACTTTCTGAGTCACCTGACCGAATATATTAAATCTGAATCCTTTTGGTGTGATAAAAAAAGTTTGCGGGTCCATAACATTTACCGGCACCCAAAAATCTCCACGTGAAGTTCTTTTTATTTTATTTGGAAATCCAGGAACGGTAAATAGAACTTCAACTGTATTTGCTCGAAAGCCTCGGAGCCAATATCTTAAAATTCTTTTATTGCCAAGTTCGGAAAACACTACAAAAGAGCCGTCTGGACTCACTGCTGGTCCGATTGCAACGAATAATCCACGTAACAACACGGTCACTTGTTGTGTTCTTGGGTCGTATTTTAGTAGTCGGCCACTTGCGTCAGGTTGGAAACCTGGTTGTGTAATGTTTCTGCATATTTAAGTATTAGAGAACGAAATCAAATCTCAAGTTATGAGAGCAAGTCTGCTTTAAGTCTAGCAGCTGTTTAAGTGAAAACTTTTCACTCCCGACTTCTGGAAAAAAAAAAAAAAAATCTTCTAAAAGATGTTGAAATTTATGGGAAGGAAACATATGTACATGTTATGTCTGTGTGCTTTTAATACCTTATGTCAAAAGTAGTTGTGGCGCTGGTAAAGAAAACATTTCCGGTAACTGGATCAACATCAGCACCATTGAGGAAGCGAAAAGTGACGCCTTCTGCAGATGAAGCTAGACGTTTTGCTGGTCCTCCATTGGGACCGACAACAAAAAGACCAAGTACACCATCGACAATATAGAGTTCATCGGTTGTAGTGTTGAAGCTAAATCCCAGAGGCCTCCCACATTGAAATATTAAATCAGAGTTAAGAGTGCCATCACAAACTTCTTTTGTCCTGAAAAAGTTATAATACATTGAAACATTATTGAAGTCGTTAATGTTTATTAAACTCTCCCATCCCATGTAGCACAATAAGTTGTACATAGCTTTACATATCTCCCGTTTCTAACAAAAGTATAACAAAATTATTTACCTATCAGGTGAAGTTGTGGCAAAATCCATGAAACCGAAATCCGGACCCAACCACTTAAGAATCCTGCCATCTGCAATAGTCACATACGGTCCGCCTCCCCTCGGATCTACCGCAACAGACTCGGGACTTGTTGCTTGTGGTGGGAGCAGGATTTTACTGAAGGATCCTGGCTGAGATAGAACAAAAGGAACAAAGAACAAAAGAAAATTGATCATAAACCTACTAATACTAATCATTTTATCAAAAGAAAATCCAATTGGAAGTGTCAATGTAAAAAGCAGTTTAGTTCAAGTACAATATATACACGCAATGATAAGGCACAGAGATATGGAATCTGCCATAAAAAGTGCATGTTTTCGTTGAAACAAACTTTGAATATTTGACTGCTTACTTCATTCAAATCCAGGATATGCTTGTATGGTAGTATTATTTACGACTTCCTTCCCGTTATCAACTGAAGTACTCAAATTAATATGGCCGATGACTTGAACCCATCAACTTATACTAGCCTTCTGTAAATCATGCCAAATAAATTAAAATAGTCTTGATGCATTTTTATGACAACTTTATTGGTATTGTGGCTCAGTTATAAATATATGTAGGAGGTAAATCCTTGAGACCGTAAAAATAAAAGATCTGGAAACTTGATCAGTGATAATGCTCCTTATCCCACTATACCGCATTTTCCCTCTTTCGGCAATACTTGGACAGAAGTGTGGTGTGTTGTCGGGTGGGAATCTGCAAAACAATGTCTGACCGGGAGTGGTGGCCGTCAAGCAGCTCTGGTGTGAGAGTAAGTAACCTGGTGGTGGAGAATACAAGAAACAATATCGGAAAATATACTTCTGGTGACTGAGTTTTTAGAGAGTTTCTGTGAAATGTGAGAGTGTGAGAGTGAATGTATAAAAATTAGACCTCATGCATGTGTGAGGCTACTTGGGTATTTATAATATTTAGTGTTACCTCCTTTTGTCTCATGGTCCGGAAGAATGTCCATTTCTTTGTAACAGGTGTGAGTTGATGTCTTGTCCCCTTTTATTTCTTGTTGTCAAAGTCAAAGTGATTGTTTTCGTGGGAACATCTCATTATCCTGGAGTGTGGAGAAGTGAGCAGCCTTAATCCATAGGACAAGGTGTGGTACTGGAGGGAGCCCTCTTTGCCCGAGAGGTGGAATGTGATGGAGGAAAGAGGTGCATAGGTCCGTCGTCCCCTTCAGAGTCAAAATTCAACATCCGATTGACTAACGGAGTGATGGTGGTGGAACAGCCTGGTCGAATTGAATAGGGCGGTCTATTTGCTGTCATGGTGATGGTAAACTTTAATCAGAAATGAATTGTACGTTTCCACATACGGCGCCAAATGTTGGAACCAGTTTTCTACCGCGAGTCGTCTGATCGGACCTGCAAAGAGAAGAATGCGAGGGATGAGCTCCCCGATTCACCTCCGGTGTGAGAATCAATTAAATTGGTATTTTGTGAGTAAGAGGAACGTATGAATATTGTGATTGTGTATGAATGAATGATCAAACCTCTAATGTTACCTCCTTGTACCAGTTCGCCTGATCTCCACATTTAACAAAGTGGTTCACTCCGTTAAGAACGTGGGCGCACAACCACCTGTTAATCGGTCTTCGGGCCTCAGTATATTGGGCTTTTTTCAAAGGCTTCATTACTTTGGGCTTTTACATTTAATAAATCCATCGGTCAGCCCACTTCGCTAATGGGCGTCCAACAGTGGTCAACTCATGTTTTTTGGACGCAGCTTATGTATCCAACTAGCGTATAAGCCCGTGCAAGGCATGTGCCTATTTATATATTTTAATAATTTCACGCACAAATAAATAATTTTGTAATTAAAAATGTTTTATATAATAGTATTTCGTATTTATCTTAAAATAGTATAGTATTTTTTCAAATTTATTTCTAATCTGATAAGATTCCATAAAATTTGGATAAATTTATTTGAAATAAAGATCAAATCATTATTATTAATTCCTAAAATATTAATTTAGTTTTAAATGACATAGAATGAACTTTATCAAATTCAATAATTGAATACGATATAAATAATATTTTAATATAGTTGTTCATGTATAACATGAACATATGTAAACTCATGTGTTTTAATATAAATAAAAGTATATTCATAAAATACAACGTTGGTCACGTATTTAAGACTATACCCTGAACACATCTTGAAATCTCTTAGTTTTATGTCTATATGTAGCTTGGACGTATGTAAATTAATATGATTTTAATAAAATAACAGTATATTTGTAACATATAACGTTGTCATTTATGTAATATTATCAATGAACACATCATAAAATTTATTCATTTAATGTAAAGGTCAACCATGGGATTCTTTTACTTTTTTTCTTCATATTTACATAGTTTTACATTTTTAAACTCAATTATCGATTTTAGTTTAGTGTTTATTACACAATATTTGAGATCATATTTATTAAGTTACACAAATTGAGACATTTTTATATACAATTTCTACTCATTTTTTTAACTTAACCTTAAAACTCTTTCTCATCGATTTTAATATTCGAATCATAATTGATCTTAATATTTGATCTTGTATAAATACAAAATTTGATCAAATAGTTTGATATATTACGTAGAGGAATTGTTAAGTAATTTTTTTTATCCAGACTCAATTATATATTTAAGTAAAATCTATATTCTAAAAGCTGGTGATTAATCGCGATTATTCATTGATTAATCGCGATTATTCATTGATTTACAACTATATATTATACTTTCATTTATGGATGTGTGGTCACACTTTCATTTATGGATGTGTGGTCAAATTTTGTATACAGAAGACTTATGACATAATTTACATTATTAACATTATAACGATAATTAAAATAACATTATACATATTTTACTTTTACTTAAATTTTCAAAATGAGCGATATTGTATAATATTGAAATTTTTTTGTCAAATTATTTTACTCATTCAAACTAACTACGATAGGTAGGGTTGGGTCAAGAGTTTATATTTAGCGGGTTAGGTTAAAAATTTTCAAAACCGATTTAATTAGGGGCTACAAAAATGCTTTTAACCCGACCAACCTAATTCATGAACACTTCTAACTCTAATTCTCACTTTTTACGATACTGCTTACAATTTTAGTTTACATAACTCCTTTTTTTAGTTTTCGTAGTTTAATACATAATTAAATACTGAATTATCTTAATAAATTTTTATTTCACTTATAGTTTTGGATTAAATATCGATTTTGTTATTAATTGTTTCATGACTCATATTTTTATATAATAATGTCACTTATTATGCTTTATATCGATTATTCAGGAATTGATACATAAATATAATATTAAAATTTGATCCAATATAAGTAAAAAAAATGAATTGACATGTCATATAAATAATATAGAACAACACGTTATTTACTCAAAAGTTGGAATAATAAAAGTGAATATGAGGAGAGAATGTGCTTTATCTAATAATATATTTTGTTTAATCTCAAAACTCAATTTAACACACTTTGTTGTAAGTCTTGTGACATGAAATGATAGGAGGAAGTCAAAGGTCTGATTCTTAATGTTTACGCATTTAATCTTTTTTAGTTTAAAAATAAAGTGATAATAAAAAAATAGGGGTAATTAAACTTGTAAATTTACACCCACTTTTGGAGTTCTTTTTACCCTTAGTTGGCTTTTAAGAAGAAGTAGATATAAATCAATATTTTATTTACTCAAAAATTGAAATAAAAAATAAAATAAAATAAGTCGAAAAAACATGGTTTATCTAATATAATTTTTAAAGTAAACTCAAAAAAAGATAACATAGTGGTTAAGACATGAAACTCTTGAAAGGAGGTTAATGGTTTGATTCCCACTATTGACAATATCCATTTATTTTTGAAAAAAATAGTGAAAGGGAGACATTTTTGTAATTGTCCAAAAAAATAGGGGTAAAATGATAGATTCACAACCATTTTATTGTCAAATTTTGCCCTTGATTGGCTCATTTTTGTAATTGTCCAAAAAATATGGGTAAAATGATAGATTCACAACCATTTTATTGTCAAATTTTGTCATTGATTGACTTTTAATATACAGAAGTAGATTATCTCGTACTACCTATTAAAATATTAAACAAAACACTGACTACTATAGACTTTGGGTTTGTGAAAAATATAAAAATTCTGACTAGTTGATTAATTAAGTAAAACACTGATTATAATATTAAGCAAAACACTGATTACTCTAGACTTTGGGTTTGTGAAATATAAGAAAATTCTGACTAGTTGATTAATTAAGTGTTGCAGGTTTCAAAAATAAAATAAAGTGTTGTAAGCTCTTTCTGCAGGATCTTACGAGTTACGGCATATACTGTATCTATAAAGCCCCTAGCTACTTCGTAAGTTGTCACTCGCAAAAAAAAAAGACATTTATTCTAGAGATTACTTAATAGATTTATAACAGATCTGGTAGAAGCTGTAGTAGATGTACAATATTAAGCCTAATTTCAACTTACGTGATCTGATATGGAACAAGACAGATTGGTAAGTTGCAAATTCCAAGATAACATCTAAAACGAAACTTCGTGTTAGAGCATATTCCTTAAGAATTTTGGAAGATTGCAATTAACTTCTACTCAAGTGACGTACGATGTCTCCATGCAATTAAATGATACTCTTCCATGCAAATTCTTACGTATCAACTTTTCACTATCTTTTTCTAAAGGTTATACTAATAACCAGAAATCTTGAATACATAATTTCAATGTTGATCATTTTTATTTTGTATGTTACATACATGTATACATGTGTCAAAAGGTATTATGCTAAAAGCAACAAATTAGGGATAAGTTACAACTGGATTTGACCACCATTCATCTCTCTTCTTTGTGCCAAAGTATATGTATTATAGAAGACATAAAATTAAGCAGATAAAAAGTAAACTGAATTTGACTCTTCAATATCATTCTTTGAAAAGTTTTTGACCCTCTCTTTTTTATTTTATTTTTGAAAACTTTTACCCTCTCATTTACATGTACAAAAATTTGCACATTTAGGCCTGTTTGGCATTCATTACTTATTCATTATAAGTTCATAAGAGTTTATGAGATGTGTACGGAGTTTATTTGATAACTTATAACTTATAAATTGATAAATTGAATGTTAGAAATCACTAACATTTTACTTAACTTATCAACTTATTCTTTGATTTCTTTATTTTTCTAATATTTAAATTTTTACATTTGTGTTTTTAAATATTTTTTTAATTTAAAATACAAGTGTTGAAATCATTGTATTTAAAAATTATTTTTTCAAATTTAATTTAACAAATTCTTGACTAACTTATAAGTAAATTTATCCAAACATCTGTATAATTTATAAGAATTAATCAACTTATACACTTAGTTATCTTAAGTTATAAGTCAACTTTTTTGTGACGTGCTAAGTTGGAGGTTTCATTTTTCTTGGACCTACGTTGAATCTCATTCATTTCGATATTTGTTAGATCGATATTTATAAATTATGTGTTAAATTATTTTTTAAAAGAAGAATGGACCCATCAGTAGTATACTACATCCTTCCCATTCATTTTTATACACTTTTTATTTTGGATGTCTCTTTCATTTCTATACATTCCAAAAATAGTAACTTTTAATAATATAAAATACTATTACACCAATTCTCCGCTATCTATAATCTATAATAATATAAAACACTAGTACACCTACTATTTTTTTTCATTATCTCAAATTTATTATTAAATATTGATAGGTCACATCACTTTACCCACTTTTCATCTAATTTTACTCATTTTTTTTATATCTTTTCTCGGTATCCGTGCTCAGTCCCATATATATAATTCGTTGGGACAGAGGGAGTAATTTTTACCAGATATTTTCATCCCTACAGGACAACAATTAATAATATTTAAAGATATCCCGTGAGACAATCTAAATCTAAATTTCGTACCAAAGAAAAATCTTATATGCATGTCGAGATAATTACAGATAAGAGCTTAGAAAAATACAACTCAACACAGATATATTTACTGATTAAGTCTTTGTTTATATGTAAAGCATATGTTTACTTTTGTTGAAAAGAAACAATTAAGGGATTGACTTTTGATGAAAGAAAACGCTCATCACTGAGCAGTTTCTTTAGCTAGCTGCAGTTAAGACTACGCATTTACTTACTTTGTTCCAAATTTAAAATTAAAAAAAAAATGAGTTGAATTATTTTACTTACTTGCCCCCATCAGAAATAAATAAATAGAGAGAGAAGAGATAGTGTGGAGAGTAAAAAGAGAGAGAAAGTAAAACCCAAGGCACAGTGAAGAGTCTAGATAGAAACCAAGAACACTGGTCTTTTAGAAATAAGAGACTAGCTAGGATATTTGTGTTTCTCAAACAGACCGACAGGTAATTTTATGTTCCTCATATTGTACATCTCTTTTTTGATGTTCTTCAAAGTGCTTTAATGGTTGTTTTAAATCTTACCAAAAAGATATTTGTTTTCAAGCTGGAATGTTTTTTTCTTTGTTTACAACTTTATACCTTGATTTGTGACCTTTTTGTGGTTTTCTTCACACAGACATATATGTATGTTATCTGCCTTCCTTTTCTCGTGTTCTTTTTTGTTTTACTAGTAACTAGTTATGTTTTGTCTCTGAAGTTGCATCTCTTTAATTTTGTTTGAGTCTTAATTCTGGTTTGTCTTGTGTTTTGTGTAGAGTTGAATCTTGGGAAAGATGTATGGAGATTGTCAAGTTATGTCAAACATGGGTTCCGGAGGAAATGGTGCACCTATTCATCCCTCAGATTCATTCTTTTCTTCACAGATTCAGAACCCTAATTTCAACTTCATGTCTAACATGCCTTTCACTTCTCATGTTTACCCATCCTTTATTCCTGTAAGTAATTAAACATCTCTTAGTTATGTAGACGCAGATAAATATTTGGTTTTGTGAATTTTGCATGTTTTTGTAACATGATTTTTATAAATTAATTGCAGAAGGAATTAGATAGTTTGCCAACTCTAAAGAGGGGGAAGGAAGAGATGGAAAGTGGCTCCGGAGGCAGTGAACAGATTGAAGGAGGACTTTCCGGGAACGAGCAAGACACTGCACAACAACCCCCGTCCAAGAAGAAGCGCTACCACAGACACACCGCTCATCAGATCCAAGAGATGGAAACGTATGAACTCAACCTCCAACTAATTTGCAGTACTAGTACTGTCATGTCACCTTAAAATTAATCTTGTCAAATAAAATGAACAATTAATGCGTAAAATAGTGTCATAATTAATGAAATTTTACTTAAATTTTACAGGTTGTTTAGAGAATGTCCGCACCCAGATGACAAACAAAGGATGAAACTTAGCCAAGATTTAGGCCTTAAGCCAAGACAAGTGAAGTTTTGGTTCCAAAATCGACGAACCCAAATGAAGGTAGCTAGGACCCATACTCAACTCACACTACTTATAATTTACCGTGTTTCATTTAATCTTGCCAGCTAGAAGGCTTGAGATTGTACACGTTTTTCACAGCAAGTAGATCAGTAGATTTTATTAGTACAAAGATTTAACATTTGAGTTGTTGTGAGTTGAAAAAGAGAGAGTCTCTCATAAATATTGACACTGTGAATGTAGAAATAGTAATAAATTGAAGCAGTTGGGGAACAGTCAACTTCTCTACCTCCTGCATCAATAGCAACCAAAAGGAACACAATATTAATGTCTGTAGATTTAGGGTTTAGTGTTTTTATGTTAATGCCAGTTGGAGTAATTATATATATTTTGTATAAGTGGTCCATTTTTATTTAATTTTTTCGGATATATTTTGGATATAGGCACAGCAGGACCGAGCTGATAATTCTGTACTCCGAAACGAGAATGATAATTTAAAGAGCGAGAATTATAGACTCCAAGCCGCATTAAGGAACATCATTTGCCCAGATTGTGGAGGTCCAGCTATGCTAGGAGATATGAGCTTTGATGCTCAACAACTTCGCATTGAAAATGCGCGTCTCAAAGAGGAGGTATATATATATGCATGTCCTTGTTTTGCATTTTATGTATAATAATTAGTAAAGATAGCTAGTACTCTCTTGACAATAACTACAAATTATTTAATTTATAGTATTAATTAGTTTTATTAATTTCTGATTTTGTGTGTGATATAGAAAGCCACATTATATATAGGATAAATACATGTGCACATTTTTATTGTGTGGTGAATTAATAGCCATATATAAAAACGAAACAATGCAAATGTAGACAAATGAATATATATGTATATGCTTTAGTTTTTACAGTTGTGCATGTATACAAAACAAAAGCTAGTTTACATGTATATATATGACTATGAGCAATTATATTCCATTTGTTCAATCAAATTAAACTGTAGCAACGAGTCCTGATTAATAAAAATTAGTGTGTTATTTCATGTGTGCAAGTCATGACTAATTGCTATTTTGTATTACCTATGTTATGTTAATAATTTACTTGATAAAATAAAATAATTTAGTCTAATTTGAGGCACGTGATTTCAGTTTGAGAAGGTTTGTGCTATAGTTTCACGATATGGTGGGCGTTCAATGCAAGCTGCAATAGGACAGGCAGCTCCTCTTCTTTCGCCTGCTTTGGAACTAGACATGAGTTTTTATCCAAGGCCTTTTCATCAGGATTCACTAGGAAACTGCACCTCCATGTTTCCTGTCCCTCTCATGCACGAAAACTCATCTCAGTTTTCGAGTGCTGGTGGACTCTTGATCATGGATCAGGAAAAGGCTCTTGCACTGGATCTGGCATTATCGTCTGTTAACGAATTAGTGAAGATGTGTCAAGATGCCGAACCTCTTTGGATTCAGACCAGCGACGGAAAAGAAGTGCTCAATGCTGAAGAGTACAACAAGATGTTTCCATGGCCAATGAGCCTTGGACAGCTTCCAAGTGAGCAGTTGAGGACTGAAGCCTCGCGTCACACTGCAGTTGTTATCATCAATAGTATCACCTTAGTTGATGCATTTCTTGATGCTGTAAGTTATATTGATACACAACAAATCATTTAATTTACCGACGTCGTCGATCGATTGCCTAATTGATTGTCTTGTTTTTAAATAGAACAAGTGGGTGGAGATGTTCCCTTCCATTATATCAAGAGCAAGAACTCTGCAAGTAGTTGCATCTGGTGCTTCAGGAAATGCTAATGGCTCTCTTCATCTTGTAAGTACATATATGTATTTTGATAAAGATTGCATGCATGATAGGCTAGTAGGCACCATGCAATTGTAGCTTTTAGCTCCTTTCGCAGAATATAGATGAAAGATAATTCTCGAATTTTAGGTAAATCACGCAAGTATAGTTCTTGCACATATATTCATGTTTTACTGGATTATTGCAATTAATTAATGTTGATGATTATGACATCAGATGTACGCAGAAATGCAAGTACCGTCACCTCTGGTGCCCACAAGAGAAGCTCATTTCCTGCGCTACTGCCACCAAAATGTGGAGGAGGGAACTTGGGTTATTGTTGATTTTCCCCTTGACAGCCTCCAAGATTATAGCTATCCACCCTCGTTTCCGGTATACAAGAGACGCCCTTCTGGTTGCATCATTCAAGATATGCCCAATGGTTATTCAAGGGTAACCATGCACTAGCTATAATATTCTCATTCTTTATTGTTTAACTGCAGTAGTTATTAAGGCTATATATAAACACATATGACTATTACTTGCACTAATTAGCCTGGACCCCTGGATAAAAATGTTGTATAGGTGACATGGGTAGAGCATGCGGAAGTCGAGGATAAACCGGTGCATCAGATCTTCAATCAGTTTGTGAATTCTGGCTTGGCGTTTGGAGCACAACGTTGGTTAGCTGTCTTACAAAGACAATGTGAGAGGCTTGCTAGCCTCATGGCCCGCAATATATCTGACCTTGGAGGTTTGTATTATAAATTTGCCTCTTTTTTCCTCATTTCGGTAATCATGAAATACATGAATATAAATAATCACACGTTCACGTCTCCACTAACACTTAAGAAAATTTTCAATACTTAAAGCACCTGTTTGTATGAAAATACACTCTTTAGAGGATCTTTTTACCTAAAGGATCGTCTGATTACCAAGAAAAGCTCCACTTTATTGCCAATAGATCTCGAGTTGATTGTTTTCTCCACTTGTGTGATTTCTGAAAAAGAGTTTATTTTCCTAGTATACTTTGCTTTTACAGTATACTGATAATTGTTTTATTTGCATTTCGTTTGAATTAATGTAGTGATATCTTCTCCCGAAGCAAGAACAAACTTGATGAATTTGGCTCAAAGAATGATAAGAACATTTTGTGTCAGCCTAAGCAGTTCAAGTGGGCAGTCATGGACAGCTCTTTCAGACTGTCCGGAGGACACTATCAGAATCACTACAACAAAAGCGACAGAGCCTGGACATCCCAATGGTTTAATTCTCAGTGCAGTATCTACTACTTGGCTGCCATATTCTCACTACCAAGTCTTTGATCTCCTAAGGGATGAACGCAGCAGAGCTCAGGTTCTATAAAATTTACGCCAATCTATACGAGTGAATTTATATTTCTCCTTAATTGCTAAGCGCAGGAAAGTGCACACACACACAAGAAAAAGAAAAGGAAAAAAATGATGTTGATATTGTTTCATATATATCTCAGATGGAAGTTCTCTCCAATGGGTATTCCTTGAATGAGGTGGCTCACATTGCAAATGGCTCCCATCCAGGAAATTGCATTTCTCTCCTTCGCATTAATGTGAGTTCTAGAAGCATTCGTATAAATGATAAAAACAAAATGTGTTACATTTCTATTATTGCAGTGTCTTTGTTATTAGTTGGTTGAATCGGCCTGAGAAATCACCGTGCTTACTTTTTTTATCATTTTGTTTAACTCTCTTTAAACATATTGTTTTAGGCTTGAATGAGCAATAGTATAAAGTAGTAGACGACATTCAATTAATCATTCTCATTTTCTGTAGAAGATATCCATGTTTAATCATGTTAATCTACAATTTCATACATGCAGGTTGCAAGCAACTCATCACAGACCGTGGAGTTCATGCTGCAGGAGAGCTGCACTGACGAATCTGGAAGTCTAGTCGCCTACACCACCCTCGATGTAGACGCTGTTCAACTAGCTATGAATGGTGAAGATCCATCCTGCATTCCTATTCTTCCCCTAGGTTTTGTCATTGTCCCGATGAACCAAAACAACGGCATTGATACACAAGACCCTGGCTGTCTCCTCACTATAGGCCTCCAAGTTCTTGCAAGCACCGTCCCAAATGCAAAGCTCAACCTCTCAAGTGTCACTTCTATAAACAACCACATCTGCAACACTATACACCAAATCAACACCGCACTCAGTGGTGCCAGCACGAGCGGATGCCATGACAGCAGCGGCCTCATATCTGGTAGAGTATCATCCGAAGAATCACCATCTGGGGCGCAGAAGAAAGAGAGCGGTAGCACCTCTAAGGAAAGCCAGTAGATCAAGATATTGAAATCTTCCAAGACAGTATGTGGGGGGGTGTTTATTTTCTTCTTCTTATTTACTTTTTTGTTTTTTTTTGGGGATGTGATATGATGGGAATTAAGACAAGTTTTCAAGGACAAAGATGTCAAAAAACTGAGAAGTGAGTCTTTGGTGAAATAAAAGATGGTATGTACATGTAGGTGTAACTGTACTGGTGTGTGCATGGCTTAAATGCATTGTAAGATTTATCATCATCGTCATCATCAGTACAGGCCTAGTGAATGCATGTGGGATGGGTAATGAATAGTTGTGTGTGGGGGGGGTAACCAGGTCCAGGTAGGTGTTTGCAGGGTCAATGGAAGTCAAGAACGCACCAGATAAATCCTTGGGCAGTTGGGTTTTACCAATTACCCCAAGGATGGTGGTTCGGGAATTGACTTCTGTCTTTTGTTGCTACTTGTTTAACGCTATTTTAATCGACTGTTTCCTTTAACTACTGTTATCATGTTTTTTCTTTCCTCATTTGCGGTTCGCACACACCCCCCACAGGCCACAATCACATACGTTGGCTCATTATCACTTTTGTATAGTCAAAGTCACTACATTAACTATCACTTGCCTTCCCCACCTGCATATGATTCCGTTCCAGGCCAATATTTGAATTGTTTCTCAAATTGTTAGATAAATGCTTTTAGATTCTACATTTCTTGCCTATTTTGCAACTAGCTAGCACATTTTTTCATCTGTTTGCCAAGATGTGTGTAATTAATTCTGTTTGTGCACAAATCCATTTTTTCTTCATACATTGTGTCAGTGGTTGTAATCTATTTCTCGAAATCTCATTTCTTTTCCGTGTATATACATATCTATACTCTTTATTAATAAACAAAACAATGAGAGTTAATTAAAATGATGGTAAAATAATGAAATACATTGTATGTTATGATGCTAACTATTAACACAGTAAGGACAGATGCAAGAATCAATGAAGAAATTATATGACCGGCACATGTCTGAGGTTTTGGTGAAATTGGTCTGTTATGATCAGAATTCCTAAATTTGTACTCCTGTCCACGTTTAATAATAAATGATTCATGCTCCTTGGCTACTCTGATCCTTAGCCTGATGGCCTCATCCAGATTTACAGAATTAATTTACACAGGTAGAATCTCATGCTACATCATCTCCATCGATTCCTCCACAAATTTTAATTTGTCGTCATCAGATTGTAGTTTAAACTTTTTTCTCTCATTTTCTTCGGTTTCATCATTCATGTTCTTCTCCACCAGCTCCTTGTACATGGAAGACTGGAGGAGTATGCCAAGTGCTGTTGCTGATGACTTGTTAGAAGGGTCACTCTGCATCTTTCTTTTGATGCATTCTTCATGGAAACAATTTGATAAGGCACCTGTTCTAAGCCACCTAATATATGTGTTCAGGTCAAACTTTGTTACAGCATTGATTCCTCCGTGTTCTATTGCTGCAATGTCACAAGCACGATCAGCTTCCTCCGGGGTACCTACACAAGTTTAGTGACAAAATATTGAATGGTCTCATTCACTCTTTATAATGTCCTGCTTATGCAGCTTTAAACTAATCAATTCTAAATATAAACCACAATATACCATAGACTTACAGCCGGTACCAAGCTGGTAAAGGTATTTGTTTCCAAATCTTGCTTCATATCTACCACTTTGATGATGCCTGCAACATAAATATTTATATTTATCTTCGGAATTCATAATTTATAAAGACGAGAACTACACGTAAAGTCTAGGAATATGTTTGGAGCACTAATTTATTTAGTAATACTAGCTACATACATAGAGACAGGCACACACTGAAATGATAAAATCAAACCTGCTGACACCGCGAAATTTTAAACTTCTCTCGACAGTAGTAGTAGCAGCGGGCTGATCAACAAGTGAAGTTGCATGTGGTTGCAGCTCTGGATTCAGAGAAGATCTTGGTCTTTTCACACGAGTACTAGTCACCGAATTCTCACCTTCCATCGTATAAATCCTGTGCCTCGAGGGGTTGAACTCAGATTTAACAGAGCTAATCTCCAATCCGCAGCCTCAATATCTCCTTACTAAATCAAACAGAGACGACTAGTACTTGGCATCTACTTATTAAAATGGCAATGGCTAGTGCATGATAACTGCCGTATGACGTGCGTGTATATTTATAAGTACTTGCATTTGGTTTTTAGTTTATGTTCATCTTAATGGTAGGTAAGAAACTTGTAATAGCAACTAAAAACAAATGAGTTAGCGATAATTTCAGGGTCAAAGCTGATTTCAATGTTCAATATATTGGATTATTGGATAACTTACTCTATTACGTAACATACGTATTATCTAGACTACAATCTGTACGTGGAGAATCGTAATGAATCTGATCCTCTTCCCTCAGTTCCTTGATATCACCGATCCCATTGGATTTAACTAAAAGTAGACAATAAACCAAATGAATGTATGCATAAACCACTACAACAAATCTGGTCAATTATAACGGAAAAATTTACACTGAAATCGTCGCAATTGGCCCAATTACGACGAAAAAATTTCGTCATTTTTGCTCAAGTCTTAAGTTCGGATTTTCGTCACAAATATACATTTCGTCTTAAGTTACAATTTTCGTCACAAGTATGAATTTCGTCTTAAGTTCACGTTTTCGTCACAAGTATAAATTTCGTCTTAAGTTCGGATTTTCGTCACAAGTGTAAATTTTGTCTTAAGTTCCAATGTTCGTCATAAGCTCAAAAGCGGGGCCCATTTTTACAATAAAATAATAAACTTATTTACGACGGAAAAAAGTGTCGAAAGTTCATAACTTAAGACGATTTTTCTGTCATAAGTTAATATTTGAAAAAAAAAAAAAAGGAATGAACACTCGTCGCAAGTTACCCAGAAATTCGTCATAAGTTACCCAGAAATTCGTCATAAGTTGTACTGCCCAAAAATAGCATTCTGCTGTTTTTTCAATTTCCAGCCATTTTCGGCTTCCAAATTAAATCTCAGTCTACATACAATCCAACACCACAATCTACATATAATCCAACACCACAATCAAATATGAAAGTTTGTAACAAGAATCCACGAATCAAAAAATAAAAATACCAAAGTTATATAAATACGGTCATAAATCCAGATTCGACCATACAAAAATTTAAATCATCCTACATAAACGTAGATCATCTTACAAACTTCTCCAAGCTTGATTTAGTTCACAACACAACTTAAAATATCTTACAAACATTCATAATCCAAATTAATTTCATAGACATTAATACTCAAACCCCTAATTCTAGGACAACCATGAGAGACGTGAGGCTATATCATGGTCTTTATCGGATTCACTATTCTCATCACCATCCCCATTATCACCAATATCATCACTGTCATAGGTGGTGGCCTTCCCCTACAACATACATATAAACAATTAGCTATAAAAAATTAAACAAGTGTTATCAACAATATATATTCTTAAAAAATAGTTACCGACTTACTTTATCTTTCATTAGTTTTTCTTGTAAAATCCCAACTGATTCAATATCTACTTGAAAATTCTAACTACGTATGAAAATGTCTGGATTTCGCTCATTATGTCTGAATGTCACAGATTAAAAGATAAGCCAAAAACATGTGTACTTTAGATTGATTATAGGGGGCTTTGGTAGTGCAGTTTGATGGGAAAGAGCCATTGATATAGTAAGGCTGGAGTCTGGCAATAACAAAGTCAGCCGCAGGTTTTCCTCCTGTTGGATAGAGGGGAAGAGTGTGTTTGCACGGCCGAGACAAATGCAGAAGATTCCTCCCAGAGTTTGGAGGATCCAGAGGTTCCAGAGTCGGCCTCTCATCCCGAAGTGGCTTGCTGCAATGTCGGACAAGAGGCCACCTGCTGGACGAGAGACCATGTTGGCCATTCCGAATGCAGCTGCTATAATGCCGGTTGTGTGCAGTTTTAAACTGAACCTGAAATTTGTATCATAGTTCATGGAAGTTACTTTGTGTCACAGCTATGATAACGATTAACTAATTTTTTAAGAAATGTTGATGCAACCAGATTACTTGTGCTTAAAAACCACCAACACCTGGAAGTACTGATTAATCATGTCTAGT
Source organism: Heracleum sosnowskyi (assembly GCA_030848705.1). Classification (NCBI taxonomy): domain Eukaryota; kingdom Viridiplantae; phylum Streptophyta; class Magnoliopsida; order Apiales; family Apiaceae; genus Heracleum; species Heracleum sosnowskyi. The sequence continues at coordinate 96,024,943 of CM061241.1, forward strand.
TTGCAAGAATGCAAGTTTAAAAATGTGGCATTAGAAAATATAGTTATTTACTTAAAAGATGCTCCCGGTGGATCATATATGTTAGGCAGGGAACTGTTTTTGGCAAGAATAACGAGAATAATTGTTCTGCACCTTTTTTAAATGTGAGAACCAGAACAATTGTTCACTTAAAGTGCATAACAATCTAACATTATAAGACAGTGCAGAATAATTATTCTCTACATCAAAATTGTTCTACATAGAGTGTGACCCTATATATGTAATATATATGATGAAGTGATTACCTGTCAAAAAAGTACTCGGCGATGACATTATCAGTAGTCAGTTCCACACCCAAAGACATGCCATAAAGAAGGAAAAATATCCATGTTCTGTAGTTTGTCACAGCACACCAGAGCACCTGTCATTGCAAACACTTAAATCATATAAATTACTTCACTAAACACACTAATATAACCTATCAAACTAGAGTGAGATTAGAACATAAAATAACCTTGGAAATTTTATCTTTAGCGACATCTCCTTTCTTAGTAAAATAACCTGGCCACTTCATGCGACAGAAGCATTAACAGAATAAGTAAATTACAGATTAAGAAAAAAAAAACAGAGCAAGTTGATTTGTACATTAAGGCTTATTACTACTTACCTGCTGTATTATTACTACTGATTTATAATCTGCGTTTTAGTTTGAAGCAGATCACTATAATTTTAATGCACTGCACATAAATGTGAAAGTGCCAGAGCCATTATCAGTTTCATACAATTTGTCCAATACACACACTGTTTGAAATTATATTAGCATAATACTGAAGTGTGTAGACTGTACAAAATCTACCAGAACACTGAAGAACTGATTCTAAAAATACTCTCAACATTACTTGTGCTCGAATTAATGAAGCAGTAGAACTATAAGCTGAATGAGTTGACGTAAGATGGCTCTACAGAACATGAAAAATGATTCTTCTTTAAGAAATTGTAAAACCTAAGAAAATGTAATCAAACAGTTTCGAAAGTACTCAGCATTGGCCATATGTTAATCAAGAGAAACATGCCACAAGTTTGCCATGGGGAATAATATGAGAATTGACGTTGATGATAAAATGTGTAGTTTGTCGTAGTTTGGCACTAATCTAATCAACTATCATCTAACAGCAATTATAATTAGCAGATAAAGTTTCAACTCACTTAACTATAGTTTGTGTTCGAACTCAAGTGCCATACGAGCTTATGAATACATTATATATGACTTTATGGAGAACCAGTTGACCACCATTACATTACTCTGGAAAACAGGAAAAAAAAGTGTTATATTAAGATTTCCACAAAATCAAGGCCACTAAGGTGTATACAGAACACAAGTCAATTAATCATATAAGAACTCAGAGCCCTAAAATTCAAGTGAGTTGAAATTGTGATACCTTCGATTTCAAATCCAGTGAAGTTAGTCTATGCAGCAGAGAAGACTCGCAAGAAGATTCTAAAGCATTATCTCTCAATCGATTAATCCCCAAATCGCAGTAGATAATAACACAAGCCGATAAATCCCCAAATCGCACGGCCAAGAACACAAATCAACTGAAAATCCAAAATCGATTAGAGGCACATATATATATATATATGATTTGGATATCCATATAGATGTGTAAATCGTTAGCTTCACAGTTGACTGCTTGAGAGCTATGATATACGATAGGGTTGTATTGAAAGTTGAAACAATCCCTATCTAAAATCGAGATGAATCAAACAAAAACAATTACCCGGAAGAATTGAAGCAAAATGCAAAAGGAAAATGAAAATAGAGGCGGCAGGGGAGATAAGGCTCTAACGAAAAGTAAGAAGAAGAAAGAAAGAAATAGGGTTTAATGTGGAAAAGCAAAATGTTGTAACGACAACGTTCTAATGGCTTACGACGTCGTTTACAACCTGGGGAATTGATATTTTTCTAAAATTTTGGTTTTCCCGCAAACTTAATTCATATTCAATTGTTTATTTGTTTTCAACCTACAATACTAACATTTACAATATTTTTATTAAATAAAATTCATGATATATTCTAAAATTTAAGATGTCAAATATAATTTTTTTTTCTTTATGTGAATGCAAAATTTTGGTATAATACATTTCTATTTTCAATTTTTATCATAATATAAGTTTATTTATATTTATTGAAATATTTGTAGTTTTAACATAATGAACAGTTTTTTTACATATGTACAGTTGAATTGTCAAAAAAGATAATAAACAAAATATTATGTTGATTCGGAGGATACAAAACGCATATAATTTCACAATAGTTAGAATTAATAGTCAAATCACTAGATGACTACTATAATTTATAATTTTGAAAGAAATAAATTTATTTATTTTCTAATATTTTTGGAATATCACTCAAACATATAAATCTTGACATCCATATGGTTGGATAGTCAGTAAATATTTTTTATAAAATCAAAATAACAATACGAGACTAAATACTAGTTAGAAGTACTAGTCAAATAACGAGTTGACTATTATAATCTCAAACCAAATAAATTTATTTATTTTTAATATTTTTGGAATATCACTCAAACATATAAATCTTGATATCCAAACGATTAGATCATCAGGAAATGTCTAAAAAAAATGAAAATACCATTCGGGACTGAACACTAATGAGAAGTATTAGTCAAATAATTTTCGTTTAAGGGGGAAACATTTTACAATGTTTTTGAAAAGATGCGGCACAGCCAGACCTTTTTATTTTTTGATTATTTTTTCCCAACACTAGAATGAGTACCGATTAACATCCATACAGTTGGATCGTCGATTAAATCAATTAAAAAAGTATTCGGGTTTAGGGTTAAAATTATTTTTTAATTAAAAATTAATTATGGATGGATCGTCAAGACATCCATATGTTTGAATCATTGAAAAACGTTTTAAAAAAAAAATTAAAACACCAATCCGGGACTAAACACTAGTTAGAAGTAATAGTCAAATCACTATTTGACTACTATAATCTCGAAACAAATAAATTTATTTTTTTAAAAATATTTTTGTAATATCACTCAAATATATTAATCTTGACATCCATACGGTTGGATCATCAGTAAATAATTTTTAAAAAATCAAAATACAAATATGAGACTAAACACTTATTAGAAGTACTAGTCAAATAACTAGTGACTATTATCATCTCAAACCAAATAAATTTATTTATTTTCTAATATTTTTGGAATATCGCTCAAACATATAAATCTTGATATCCACATGGTTAGATCTTCGGGAAATATTTTTTACAAAATCAAAACACCAATCCGAGACTAAACACTAGTTAGAAGTAATAGTCAAATCACTAGCTGACTACTATAATCTTGAAACAAATAAATTTGTTTTTTTCTAATATTTTTGGAATATCACTCAAATATATAAATCTTGATATCCATACAGTTAGATCATCGGGAAATATTTTGTAGAAAATCAAAACACCAATTTGGGACTAAACACCAATGAGAAGTAATAGTCAAATTTCTAGTTGACTACTATAATCTCGAAATAAATAAATTTATTTTATTCTAATATTTTTGAAATCTCACTCAAACATATAAATCTTGACATCCATACAGTTAGATCGTCAGTAAATACTTTTTAAAAAATCAAAATACCAAAATGGGACTAAACACTAGTTAGAATTACTAGTCAAATAACTAATTGACTATTATAATCTCAAACCAAATAAATTTATTTTTTTCTAATATCTTTGGAATATCAATCAAACATATAAATATTGATATCCATACGGTTAGATCATCGAGAAATATTTTTAAAAAAATCAAAACACCAATCCGGGACTAAACACTAGTTAGAAGTAATGGTCAAATCACTAGTTGACTACTATAATGTTGAAACAAATAAATTTATTTTTTTCTAATATTTTTGGAATACAACTTAAATATATAAATCTTGACATCCATACGGTTGGATCGTCAGTAAATAATTTTTAAACAATCAAAATACAAATATGGGACTAAACACTTATCAGAAGTATTAGTCAAATAACTAGTACTATTATCATCTCAAACCAAATATATTTAGTTTTTTCTAACACTAGAATGAGTACCGATTAACATCCGTACGGTTGGATCGTCGAAGAAATCATTTAAAAAAATTATTCAGTGAATTTGACACATGTCCCGTTCCCGGAAGCAATACTGTTCCAACGTTTCTGGAAAGATGCGGCAGAACCAGACCTTTATATTTTTTGATGATATTTTCCCAACACTAGAATGAGTATTGATTAACATCCGTACGGTTGGATCGTCTAAGAAATCAATTAAAAATTTATTTAGTGAATCTGACATGTGTCCCGTTCCCGAAAGCAGTATTGTTCCAACATTTCTGGGAAGATGCGGCATAACCGGACCTTTATATTTGTTAATTATTTTTTTCCAACACTATAATAAGTACCTATTAAAATCCGTACGGTTGGATCGTCGAATAAATCAATTAAAAAATTATTCGGGTTTAGGGTTCGGGTTTAGGGTTTGGGGTTAAAAATTAGAAAAAATAAGAGTCAAATCACTAGTTGACTACTATAATATAGAAACAAATAAATTCTAAATTTTCTAATATTTTTGGAATATCACTCAAACATATATATCTTGACATCCATACGGTTGGATCGTCAATAAATATTTTTTAAAAAATCAAAATGCCAATATGGGACTAAACACTAGTAAGAAGTAATAGTCAAATAACTAGTTACTATTATAATTTCAAACCAAATAAATTTATTTATTTTCTAATATTTTTGGAATATCACTAAAAAATATAAATCTTGATATCCATACGGTTAAAAATCTTGACATCCATACGGCTGGATTGTCGAGAAATATATACAAAAAATTGGAACTTCAATCCTGGACTAAACACTAGATAGAATAATAATCAAATCACAAGTTGACTGTTATAACCTTAAACAGAATAAAGGTAATTTCTCCTGAATATTTAAAAAATATCACTCAAATATATGAATTAATTGAATTGTCAAAAAAATTAAAAAAAAAATTGAAACATAAAAAACACATGTGCTAACTTACGACGGAATCCGTCATAAGTTATTGGACTCCAAAAATTTGAATTTCCCGCCTATTTTTTGGGAAATTTTTTAATTTACCGCCAAATGTTTTTGGGAAAATTTTGAATTTTCCACCCCAACAACTCTTTTATGACGGAAAAATCGTCGTAAATTTATTTAAAAATATTATTGCCTAGATTAACTTACGACAGAAATGTTTTTCCGTCATAATTGACCAGATTAACTTACGACAGAAATATTTTTCATTTGTAATTCTGTCATAAGTTCGACGCAGCCAAAAATTCCGTCGTAAATTTTTCGTCATAAATGGTCAGATTAACGACGGATTTGTAATTCCGTCATAAGTTCGGTGCGCCCAACAATTTCGTCATAAGTTTTTCGTCGTAAATGGTCACATTTACGACAGATTTGTAATTTCGTCGTAAGTTTGGCGCGCCCAGCGGTTCCGTCATAAGTTTTCCGTCATAATTGCCCAGATTTGTTGTAGTGAAAAGAAGTATAACAGATATTGGCTCAACATAGCAAGACGAGTCTAAAAATATTGTACTCTTGTTACAGGGGAAATGAATGTTTAGAACATAGCAAGACGAGTCTAAAAATATTGTGCTAGATTTAACATTAAAAACTATATTCGGATAATAATGTATATTCTCATAATCTAAATATAAGTAGATTTTCTAAATCGAATAGAATTCCAAAATTAAATTTCGTCACTTTATTCTCTTTTTGTTTCAGAGTAGTTTTTAATTGAAAAAGAACTATTAAACCACTACTAAATTAAAGATTATTTTGTAAATTTCATGTGGACTGTAAAATTGACCAAATAAAACTTTTATAACTCAATATAAACAAATATTAAATTGAGCGTGTAAAATATAATAAATATCAATTTTTAACTATCATTTTTTTGGCTAAATCATTTTTAACAATAATTTAATCATGTAAACTAATAACTTTTAAATATTAAAATATTCATTAATAAATATAATTATAGATATTAAAAAAACAATTGTGTGTTGCATGGGTAATAAATATATAATTATAAATAAAATAAATAAAAATAAAAATTTAAGTAATCGTGCATCTCACGGGCTATAAACTAGTATTATTAAAGACAAAACATTAAAAGTTTGGTCGGTACGGTACCTGTTTTTTGGTACTTCGTGCTTTTACTTAATTACCATTATTTATCTATAAAAAATTATTATTAAATAATAAGATCTATTTATTACCAATTACATTTTTTAGCTAAAACACATTACCTTTTCTACAAATTCTTCTCTTTTTCCAAAAATATGATCTTTTTCAACTAAAACATGTTATTTTTTTCTATTTTTACTTACTAGAATCCCCCTTTTCCAAAAATATCACGGACAACCCTTATTTATTTATTTTAAAATCTATTTTAATGGTTTTAAAATTATTTAAAAAGGCATAGTTTTTTGGTTATTCGTGATTTTACTTAATTACTCTTACTTATCTATAAAACAAATTATTAAATTAATAAAATTATTTATTTATAACCAATTAACTTCTCTAAAATATATTAATTTTTTTATTTTTTTAATCAAAATCCCCTCATTCTAAAAATATAATGGGAAATTACCTTTTTAACTAAAACATATTATTTTTTCTATTTTACCTTACAAAAATCTCTCATTTTCCAAAAATATCATAGGCAAAACCTTACTTATTTATTTTAAAACTTATTTTAATATTTTTAATTTTATAATTTTTTTTACCTATTTTAACATATAACTTATTTTTTTAAAACAAATTCAAGGTAATTGTTTTTTTCAACTAAAACATGTTAATTTTCCTTAATATCACAGGTAAATCGTTACTTATTTAATTTAAAATCTATTTTAATACTTTTAATTATTTAAAAAAATTTAACACGCTTAATAAAATATTAAAACGTAAATAATAAAATAATATTTTAAAATGTGTGGCATGAGTTACAAAAGCTAGTATTCTAAAATAATCAAGGCTGCAGCCTGCAGGTATAGACGTACAGTGAGAGACTCCTTTCCATGTTTACCCTGTTTTCAGTATCGATTTCCCAAAGTACCCTAATTCATTCATTTCTTCCCATATTAATTTACCTCTGTTTACTGTTAAATTTCCCATATTTATCACGAGCGACCCAATTTCCTTTTGTGGTCATATTTATTGTTATGTCATCAACATTTTCTATTATCGTAGTTTATTTAATTTAATTAAACATAATTAACTTTCCATGACTCCGAAAATTCCTGACTAAGTTAAGGGTGGTCCCTTGCTTATTGGGTTCGATTCTAAATTTTTTGTATTCTTTGTATATATACTCATGCGTTTGTATAGTTTTATACAACAAAACAAACATGATTGATTAAACTTATAAAATTCAAAAATTATTATTAATTTTCCTTGATTAATGTAATGACTATGATTAATTTCAGATAAACTAATATTTTGATTATAAAAATAATTATAGAATTTTTGGTATGTAAAGATATATTAATTAATAAATAACTAACTAACTAACAAAATAAGATTGATATTTATAATATATATTATATTATTAAATACGAAAATTAAAGAGGTTGATACATGTTTTTTGATACAATATGATATTTGTCTTTTTTAATTATTTAACGTATAAGATCGAGTGTCAATTTAACTTAATATCATGGAATCATATATTTAATTTTCTTTTTAAAGAGGCGCGTAAGTATAGATTGCATGTGCTTAGTAACGTTTTATAGGGTAGTTTGGGAGAAGTGCAACAAAAACATGGTAAACAGGGAAAGGAGTCCGCGAACTTCAGCTGAATTCTTTGATATGTCAATATATTATTATTACTTCTATTTTGACATGTGCTTTTGAAGAGTCGAAAGCTACATCGTCAACGTCAATATCCGAGCTTATCACCTACGGCAACTACAGTAGACCCAAGCCCAAATGAGGGGAGTAATATTTTTATTGGTTTTTCAAATTTAGTAAGAAAAGTTATCAAAAAATAGTAAGAAAAGTTCAATTTAAGAAAATTAAATATAAAAAGATTTGAATTCATTTTTTTTCTCGATTTTTTTGTGCAGTCAAAGGACAAAATACAGTTTCAACGAAGAATATTTTTAAACTGATACCGATGAATTATTAAAAAATTATAATTAGAATATTATATACTTATTATATAATAAGAGTAAAATAGATAATAAGATAGTACTATCATAGGTCAAGTAATCAACTCTCACCAACTACATATTAAATAAATTTATCAATATAGTAATAACTAACATCAAATAATAACTATAACATACTAAATTATATCATTATCTATACTATATTATTAAAACCGAAACATTAAAAGTTTTTATTTTCGTTCCTTTATTCTAATTTAATAATATAAAAATAGTAACTAGCTACTTGCCTTTTACAATTAAAACACATTTTTTTATTTTTCCTAACACTCATTTTCCGATAATATCACAGACAATATCTTTTTAACTAAAACAAGTTACCATTTCCATTTATTCTTACTAAAATCTCTAATTTTTTCCAAAAATATCACGGACAACTCTTACTTTTTTAATTTAAAACCTATTTTGATGAGTTTAATTATTTTAAAAAATTTACCTATTTTAACATGCCTACTTATGTTTTTGAAAGTTTTGGTTTTCGGTTCTCGGTCATTTATTCTAATTAAAAAATAATTTAATAATATAAAAATATTAACTAGCTACTTGCCTTTTACAATTAAAACACATTTTTCTATTTTTTCTAACACTCATTTTCTAATAATATCACGGGCAATATCTTTTTAACTAAAACATGTTACCTTTTCCATTCATTCTTACTAAAATCTCTTTTTTTTTTCAAAAATATCATGGACAACTCTTACTTATTGAATTTAAAACCTATTTTAATGAGTTTAATTATTTTAAAAAATTTACCTATTTTAAGATGCCTACCTATGTTTTTGAAAGTTTTGATTTTCGGTTTTCAGTCATTTATTCTAATTAAAAAATAATTTAAAAATATAAAAAACAAATAAACAAATTGATGGACGCGTGGTAATTTTCAAACCTATATAAACTTTGTGATAGATTAATAAATATACAAGTCATTGAGCTTCGAACCTAAGGAAGGGTTTTAAGGATGAACCCCATAAGAGATCCTTAGGCTATTAAGGATGAATCCTTGGAGGGGTCTTTAGGCCAAAGCACAACAGGGGTTCAAATGCCAACATACACTTAATGTAAAGTCTGACATGATGGCGCGAATATTCATCCACGTGACTCTAACAATGATAGGAATGATTACCTATCATTATTAGCACTTTTCAATTGCGGCTCTCCACACTCCAAGGCATTCCATTGGCATGCAACCCCCGGCACACGTGTACACCATCTCCGCGTTTCACGGGTCCAACTAACGGCCCAGATTTCTGTTGGGCTTATTAATGATGGGCTTATTATCTAAACATGTTTAGCTTATTTCTGTTTTGTATTTAATAAATGAACGTGTATGTTCAAGTATCAGACTTGGTCTGATATGGTTGCGTTTTATTAGGAGTTTAACCAGATCATGTACCTGGTTTGTAGGAGTCCAGTTGCAAGTCTATTTCTTATTTATCATTGTATTATTTCCAGTTTAAGCTTAATCCCAGTTGAACGTTCAAACAGAGACTATCACTTTGTATCTTTCATTTATCAAAGTTTAGTTCTATAAATTTCGAGGTAACACCTGTTAGGTCCAAAGTATCGTAGAAGGGGGGGTTGAATACGATACCCACAAATAATTCAATTTCGTTCGCGGATAAATCATTCAGTTCTATAACGAAATCAAACACACCAAACCAAATCAAGTTTCGGGGAATATATCTTTTTATAAATATAAACCTCGAGGGGTGCTACAATTTATAATCCGTAGATTAGCTTCAATGAGTTCTAAGTTATCCACAATCAATACAATGATAGAGTTCCAGCAGAATTAATGTTCTTAGTATTTTCTCTCTGGCTTTTCCTCTCTCTCCGTAATTGCTTCTGTAGTGAATGAACTTGACTGAGGAAGACACTGCCTCTCTCTTAGTAATTGTAGGCTTTGGATTTGAAAACTATCGAACTAGGAATGAAGGAATCAATCTTGGCCGTCCATCTTCAAAATCAACCTGTAAAACAAGAATACTTTTCACCTGCTCCTAATTAAAAAACCATCGAATGATTTAAAAAACCGTCGAATGATTTAAGTTATTTTACCATTCGATAGTTTTAAAACAAAACTATCGAATACTAAATTAACTCAAATTGGTTTTCTATGAATCACTTTTTAATACCATTCGATAATTTTCTGAAATGAAAAACTATCGAATCCTTTTTCTTGTCTTATATCTTTTAATGATTCCACTGAGCTCCTGGGCGTTTAAGTAATAGACTGTATCACTTCCTTCTGAGACGATAAAACAACTTGATCTTTTTAGTGCCGTCACCTAGTACAACTGGTCTGGTTCACAGATGAATAACACTTGATCAATTCTTCTTTTATGTCTTCAATTCAATGATTCTGATAAGTCCCTTGTCGTTCTGGTTGCTTCATTTAAATCACTGGAATCTCGTGGTACTTAACCCTAAATCATTCACATACTTCTGTCGTCTTGAAAGTCTTGTTTCTTTTGCTGTCACTGAGGCTTGAACATTTTCATGAACTTCTTTCTGTGACCTGTTTACGGACTTCAAGAATACATAACGTATTTTGATTTTTTGAGTTTACCTTTTCTTCTTTGATTCTGGATTCCTGTGCTTCTGTTAATAATATTGTCTGTCTTGTCCTTTGTTGAGTTGTAGTTATCTCTTTTACATCTTATGTTACATTATGCTTTACAATCTCCCCCTATTTGATTGGATAGAGTTCGACAAGCAAATACTTCGAGGATAACTCAACTAACTAAGGAAACATTAAACTAATTAATGTAAGACAACGTAATAATATTAAATGCATTCTGGATCAGATATATATACATTTCCAGATTTCATAAATCAAAAAACAATAAAAATTTATACAATGAAGTTGCTCCTCTAGTCTGAGCTGATAGTTCTTTTGTTCTTTGCTTCAATCTTCAGTCCATTCCAATCTCACCTTCTTCAATCATTGGATCGGAGTTAGCAGCTTGATAATCAATCACTGACAGATAGTGCAGTGGTTCTCCAGGTTTAAGGATTGCTCCTTGGATGTGTCTTCCAATATATTAAACCTCTTGACCCACTCCAGCCCACAACCATGCAATGTTAACATCTTCCTTGTTCAGCTTTGGCATGTTTGGTAATCTGGTATGCACTTCCAATCCTCTTTCCACTCTTTTCCTATAGTAAGGAACATTCTCCATTAGAAATCTTCTAAGAGTGTCTGCTGCTTTGTCCTTCTCCGTTGATGAGAATCCAGTGGATCTAAGATACTTCTCAACTGAGATTAGATAGTTGCTTGGGTAGTCTCTCAGTTTGTCCTCAGCCAAATAGCAGATTCTGAACAAGTCATTCGTCATGAATCTAACCATTGGGGGATCTTCAGTAATCTCTGGACCGACTTTCATCAAGATCTCCTTAACATGCTCACGGAGCAGTTCATTTAGCCTTGTCATCCTTTGAATCTTGATGAGAATAACCTGCAACTCTGTGTATGTCCTCTGTTCTAAAAACTTACTGGAAATCACAAATGTACCTTTCTCCAGAAAATTGATCAGGATGTTCCAGGCTCCATTTGCTTTAACCCCAGCTTTCAGAAAGATCATAGAGTTTCTCAATGCTTTGAAGTAAGTCTGATCTTCAAGATTGGCACTTGTGATGTCCTGAATGATAACTTCCACCTCAGCATTGTCGTTGACTTCTAATCCGTCTTCAACTCCGCAAAAGGTTTTATAAGCCATCTCCCATTCATTACCTTCTTTCTTTGCCAGATCTATCATCTTCTTCCTCCTCACTTCATTATACACTTTGAATCTCTTCAGTTTTTCACTCCTCAGAATTGCTTGTTGTTTCTCTTTCTCAGCTTGCCTGGAATCTACTGCAGCTCTCTGAGCTCTTATTGCTTCCAAGGCAGCTTCTTCTTCAGGTGATAGAGAATTTGCTTCTTCTTCCATAATATCCTCCCATATTGGATGTTCAACGGGCTCTGGATAATATGGCTCATGCTCCTCCTCAATTGGTTGCTCTTGCATGACCTCAAATTCCTCTTCACTCTTCTCTTCTTCGTGTACAAGTTCTTCTATCCAGTACTGTCTGATTGGAATACTTCAACTGTTTCCCAAACTCCCCATCCATCCTTAGGCTTCTCTTTATACCCTTCTCCAACTTTCTCCCCCTTAGTTGAGGAATCCTCGACGAAAGCATCCTCAGCATAAAAGGTAGTAGAAGGACCAGGTTGCTGATTTGAAGGACCAGGTTGGCCAGTTTGTTGGTTCTTCAGCATAGTCCAGATCGACTGTACTCCATCACTTTGATTTTCCATGAAATCCAATAGATCCTTATTCATCTCTTGCATAGAAGCTAACTTAAGGTCAATGTCATCCAATCTGGAGTTGGTAGTCTTCTCAATCTTGTCCAGTCTCTGGTTCAGCTTAGACTCCACTCTAGAAAGGGTGTTCATTGCATCTTTTACCCTAGTTTGACCATCCCGGATAACCAGAACGTCTTCTCTCAAAGCTTCTTGTCCTTGCGACAAAGCATCTACTTCATTCATGAATCCATCTTTAAGTTCCTTGACGTCCGTCCTCAACTCGACCAGTTCGTCTATAGCTTCCTTCTTTAAGGAGTCCACTGCCTGCTTCGTACCTGTTATAGTGCCAGATGCACTGCCAATGACCCTGAATGTTCTTCTGGAATCAGCTGCAGCCAAGTCAACCTTCTCTTGAATAGATTTTAAAGAAGCATTGGCTTGACTAGAGGAGATCCCTTGGTCAAAGGAAGGTCGCAGTGGAACCTTGAATAGTGGATTTCCTTCTTCGTCACGAACTGTCATCTCCTTGAGGGTAGATTGAACTTGTAACTCTCTTTCTGTAGGCAGTAGCTGATCATCTATATTTGGAAGGGTTAGGGTGTCACTGTTAGGTCCTGATAAGTTTGTAGAAGGGGGGTTGAATACAAACTATACCGTTTTATCGAATTTGTCCTTTGAATAATTTAACAATTAAGAACAAATTAATGCGGAATATAAATGAAACAAGATTCAAGTTAAATATAACTTATATTAAACTTGAAGGGTGTTGCAAATACAATAAGGATTACAAAGTATTTATCTCAAACTAATTAATACAAATTTAGAATAAATTCGACATGAACTTTTCTAATATTTGTAATAAAAAGATCGAATGCTAAAAGCAAGTTCGAGATAAATTCTAGGGATAAAAATCCGCTAGATAATCAAAGCAATACAAGTAATCAACTTCTAGTGGTTTGGATTTAACAATACAAACTAGAATTAATTGCTTGAGAAGAAATGAGATCAAATGCTTTCTTCGTTCTTGAGAGAGAAATATCTGTGTCTTTTCATTAACTCATCTCTTCTTCTGTGAACAGCCTCGGGTCATATACACTTGCAATTAGCCTTGTATGACCTGTTTATTAAATCAAAAAGATTTAATAAAACAATTCATACACTTGTATGACCTGAAGAATACATTCGGTAGAACCATGCTTCAGCAGTATGACCTGCAAAAACTGTCCGGTATGACCTAGCATTCTTCTACCAACTCTCGGTATGACCAAGCAGAATTATACTGGTATGACCTGGCAGGATAGACTTGTATGACCTAAATCTGTCGGTATGACCAAGCACCTTTACAGGGCAGGTCATACCGAGCTAAACAGAGGTCATACTAGTAAACATAGAAAATCCTTTTAATTTATATAGTTAGATTAAATTCTAGATTAAATTAATTCTTTTATAGAATTAATTTAATAAATAATTTAAACAACTAACTTAATTAATTTAATAAATCAAAGAAGATAACTTAAAATCCTTGCATTCCTCTATCTTCTGAAAACCACTGAATATAGATGATTTAATTCCACTGATTGATGTCGTCATTCGATGCACTGTCTGGTTCATGAATAACTGACTTCAATGAAAATTCTTCATCTTTAAAACATTTAAAGCTGTGGCTTCTTTTCTTTAGCTTTGACTAAACTCTGTATCCTGTACTTCTTCTGTCACCAACTGGAAATCTCTGTCACTGTAGTAAATCCACTTTCTTGAATACTTCACTGAGGCTTGAACAATAAATTGAACTTCTTTCAATGTAGAATAACTTCAAGTCTGTAGATGACTTTAATACTCCATTCTCTTGACAGATAAAACTCTCTGAGATTCCTGTGACCTTTAACCTAATATTTACTTATTACATTCTGGTTTAAGTTGAGTAGAATCCTCGAATTACAAATAGGCTATAGCATATGCCTTTCAATCTCCCCCTATTTGTTTGTTAGAGAATAACAACCAAATACCTAGAGGATCACTCAACTAAAACCAAGAAAAAGATAAGACTCTTAAGCCTAAGTAAATACTAGAAAGTTATGGATCAAATATGACATTTCCAGATTTCACCAGTAAAGATAAATACAAGAGAGTTGTTCCTCTAGACTGAACATATGATAACATTGAACCTGTCTTGATTTACCTAAGCTCTATACATATAACACTTACAAAACAGAGCTAACTTACCTTTACTCCCCTGAAACTCCTCCTTTTCCTTTTATATCTTTTTCAGCTCCAGCTCCCTTTTACTAGCTTCTCCAAAATTCTCTAGAAACTTCTCCCCCTTAGTTGAGGAATTCTCTACAGATTTAACTTTATGAGTATCTGAAGCCAGTAGGAGTTGAGATAGTTGATGGAGTTGATCTTGGAAGTAAATTTGTCTTCTAGATTTCCTTGAGCAGTCCCAGCTGATTGTTGACAGAGGTGGAAGAAGAAGACCGTTCAACCACTTGTGCTTGCAAAATTTCTTTATCAGCCTGGGTTTTGAATAGATATTCCTGTAGATCAGCTATGTGAGCTAACTACATTGCAGTGTATGTGTCTGTGTGTGCACTCACTTGAATTTCTCTTGTAAGTGTATCACTCATCTCACGTGCATGTGTTTCACTCAGTGTTTGACTCTTATCACTCAACATTAGCTGTCTGTTTGCTCCTTTTTGATCAGTACCTGCATTGAAACTCACCCTAGCCTCTTCAAGAGAGGTCAGTGGTGGTGCAATGGGAGTTCGCAAATCCCGATCCTCAATCATGTCTATCAAATCACTTGGATTTGAAATCTGAATTGCTTCAGTGATAGACTGACCAAGTTGCCTTCCACTTTCTCCAGATAAATCTGCGAGTGGAAAATCCCTTTGGCAGCCAGAGATGTTCACTCTGGGAGGGGAGAAAATGATTCTATTTGATTTGGCAAAGAATCAAATTTTCCCTCAGATGCCTATGAAAGCACTTCTACCGTAACAATGGTAGGCACTGTAACCAGTTGCAGGTGCTCTGCTTTCACTGTGTCCTGAGTTTCATCTAATGAAATTGTTTTCTCCCATTGTGAGTAATGAGAGTGTGCCTGACTCAGTACAAAGTGTCATGGCCCTATGGCGAATTTCAATAGATTCATCCTGTTGAGAGAATGTCTCTAGATACATTTCATTGGCCATTTCAAAGTCCATATCCTATTGAGAGGATACATATGGGCTGACAGATGCCTCAGTATATGTTGAATTTCTTTAGAGGAGGCAGAGCTGTGGGATCACTCACTGTTTCAATCAAAATACTTCTTTGTTTAACATTTGATTTCTGTTTAGGCTGAGAGGTCAAGAAGGTTGTAGACTCATTGTTTGGCTCTAAGACATGGGATAGAGATTGTGGATCTACAATCCCTTGGTCAACCTAACAACCAATTGGGTTCAGCAACAGTAAAAGAAGTGGATTGAGAGATAGAAAGTAATACCTGAATTGGATTTGGCACTGAATTTCCAGCTAAGCAAGAGCTAGATCAGAAATAATATATACAATATATTTATTAAAAACAACTAAGACAAATAGATAATAAATAATAATAAATAATAATAATAAACTAAAATATAAAATAATAAAAAATATTTACAGGAAACTATTTACATGCAATAACTATACAGAATAATATAGAGGTGCATAAAAATAATATAAACTTGCATAAATATTTAAACAACAATATTTACAATCTGAAACTAACTTAAATGATTCTAAATAAATAAATTTTCAATAAAAATAAATTTCTCCATTTTAAAAAAAATGAGAAAAATATTTTTAAAGAAAATAAATTATTCAGAATATTTAAATTAACAAGCTTTACTCTAAACAAGAATTGGCAAAATATATCATTCAATATCAGCAAGAGAAAATGATTTTGAAAGAACAAACATGACAGAGATATTTTTAATCACTAAGACTGTTTAACATACCCAATTTACCAACTAACTTGATAAATGTGGATTCGTCAACAGATTTAGTGAATATATCTGCAGTCTGTTCTTCTGTGGGTACAAAGTGTAACTCCACAGTTCCATTCATGACATGCTCTCTGATAAAATGATACCTGATATCAATGTGCTTCGTTCTCGAGTGCTGCACAGGGTTGTTTGAGATTGCTATGGCACTTGTATTATCACACAAAATAGGAATTTTGTCTAATGCAAAGCCATAGTCCTTTAATTGATTCCTTATCCATAAGATCTGAGCACAACAGCTTCCAGCAGCAATATATTCAGCTTCTGTTGTTGAATTGGAAACTGTTTGCTGTTTCTTGCTATACCAGGAAATCAACCTACCTCCTAGGAATTGACAACTCCCAGAGGTACTCTTTCTATCCACAACACTACCTGCATAATCAGAATCTGTATATCCAACAAGATTAAAACCAGAATCTTTAGGGTACCAGATACCTAGATTAGGTGTACCCTTAAGATATCTCAAGATTCTTTTAACAGCAACGAGATGTACATCTCTAGGGTCCGCTTGGAACCTTGCACACAGCATGTAGCATACATAATATCTGGTCTACTAGCAGTGAGATAGAGTAAAGAGCCAATCATACCTCTGTAGCTTTTAACATCTACCTTGATAGATTTGTCAGAAGCTCCAAGTTTGATGGCTGTTGAAGATGGAGTCCTTGCTGATGCTGAATCCTTCATGTGATACTTCTTGAGGAGTTCTTTAAGATACTTGGATTGACAAATAAATATACCATTTGTCCTTTGACTTACTTGCAATCCAAGAAAGAACTTCAGCTCACCCATCATACTCATTTCAAACTTACTCTGCATAAGCTCAGCAAATCTCTTACAGAGATTATCATTAGTAGACCCAAATATGATGTCATCCACATAGACTTGGACTAATATCATATCACTTTTGTGTTTCTTTGAAAAAAGAGTTTTGTCTATGATACCTCTAACAAAACCATTTTCTAAAAGAAAACCAGAGAGAGTGTCATACCATTTTCTTGGGGCTTGTTTGAGACCATAGATAGCCTTGAAGAGAAAGTATACAAAGTCCAGCAGCTCCTGATTTTCAAAGCCAGGGGGCTGTTCCACATACACTTCTTCATCAAGCTCACCATTCAGGAATGCACTCTTAACATCCATTTGATAGACTTTAAAATTGGAATAAGCAGCAAATGCTAAGAACATCCTGATGGCCTCAAGTCTAGCCACTGGTGCATAGGTTTCATCATAATCAATGCCTTCAGCTTGAGAATACCCTTGTGCAACCAGTCTTGCCTTGTTCATTGTAACAATGACATCCTCATCTAGCTTGTTCCTGTATACCCATCTTGTACCAACTACTTTCTTGTTCTTTGTCCTGGGTACCAGTTTCCAGACTTGCTGTTGTTCAAACTGATTGAGTTCATCTTGCATAGCAATCACCCAATATGGATCAGTCAGTGCCTCCTCAGTTTTCTTTGGCTCCATTTCAGATAGAAATGCTGAATATTGACATTCATTCTGAGTAGCACTTCTAGTTTCAACTCCAACATCTGGATCACCAATGATCAGCTCAAAAGGATGAGCTCTATTCCATACAGCCTGTCTTGGAAGATTTGATCTTGATGATTCGCCTTGAATTTCACTTTGATGTTGTGAGTGACTAGTTGATCCTTCATTTGCTCCCCCTGAGTTGTTGCTTGTTTGCCTTGATGATTCTTCTCCAGTGTTAGTGGTATCTTCATTGTTACCTATGTTTCCACCATCACCACTATGATCATTATCATCATTGTTATTATCATTACCAGCAATAACTTCAGGTGGGGCTTCATCATCTGAATCTGAGTCTGGCAAGTTATCAAACTTCATTTTCTTAAATGAATCTGCTGTTTGGATATTAGGGAATTTAGTGTCATCAAAAGTAACATTGACACTTTCCTTTACTGTGTGACTACCAACCAAGTAGACCCTGTAAGATCTTCTGGAATAACCAACAAAATTAGCTTCTTGTGCCTTTGCATTAAACTTGCCACGTTTCACATTGTCATCTAAAAGCACAAAGCATTTTGCTCCAAATACATGAAAGTATTTGACAGTTGGTTTCTTGTTGTTCATGATCTCATACGGAGTCTTCATTAAGTCCTTGTTGATTAAAGTTCGATTCTGAGTATAACAAGCTGTATTCGCTGCTTCAGCCCAAAAGTACGTTGGAAGTTTGGACTCACTTAACATAGTCCTTGCAGCTTCAATCAATGTACGATTCTTTCTTTCCACTACTCCATTTTGTTGAGGAGTTCTAGGGGCAGAATACTGTCTTGTTATTCTTTTATCAGCACAAAAATCATTTAGAATGGCATTCTTGAATTCAGTACCATTATCTAACCTTATGGCTCTAACAGGGAATCTAGAATCCAGCTCAATCAACTTTATATGGCCAATCACTAGGTATGGGGTCTCATCCTTGGAATGTAGGAATAAAACCCATGTATATTTTGAAAAATCATCAACAATCACAAGTGCATATTGTTTCTTTGACATGGACATCACATTAACTGGACCAAACAAATCCATGTGCAGTAGCTGAAGTGGTTCAGTTATTGATGATGTGTCAGTGCCCTTGTGAGAAGCTTTCTTTGACTTTCCTTTCTGACATGCCTCACACAGTCCTTCCTGTGTAAATTCCATCTGAGGCAAACCTCTAACCAATTCCCTCTTGACTAAAGAGTTCATGGTTTTGAAGTTAAGGTGAGACATCTTCTTGTGCCATAGCCAACTATCATCTGATGAAGCTTTAGCATAAAAACAATTAACTTCATCTTTGAATCCCGAGTTCAGATCAGCTATGAACAAGTCACCTTTCCTTACTCCTTGAAGAGCAGGCTTTCCATTCTTCTTGTGAAGGATTTGACACTTCTCTCTTTCAAAGGAAACAGCATATCCTCTGTCACAGAAATGACTGATGCTGAGAAGATTGAACTTCAGACCTTCCACAAAAGAAACATCTTCAATGATAACATTTCCGTACTTCAAACATCCATATCCTTTCGTAATACCCTTGTTGTTATCTCCAAAGGTAACTACTGGGCCAGCTTTCTCAACCAAATCTGATAGCAGGGCTCTATCTCCGGTCATATGCCTTGAACATCCACTGTCAAGAATCCATATAACACGGTTTACCTGTTTAACTCCCTGCAATATCAAATTGATTAGACCTTCTTCGGAGCCCAAAATTGATTGGGTCCGGCATACTTAAAGAACTGGCCTTTGTCAGGCAAAACAACATTTTTAACTAAAACTACTTCAACCTCTTTCACATAAGAGCGTTTCCATTTATAGCCAGCCTTAACACATTTCTGAGTAGGCTTAGGGATAAATGAATCCACTCTAGTCTGAGGAGGACTAGTAGTCTTTACTTTAACATGCTTCTTATTATTAACATGTTGGCGTGGAGCAGTCTTATCTTTAGATACATGCTTTTTATTAAAGTAAGCATACATAACATTAAAAGCACAAGACATGCAATTAATCACACCACATGCTTTATGAGAAGAATTAACAGCAGGCATGTTATTTCTACAGTTGTTTTGATCCAACTTATGAAAATCTGATTTAGTCTCTTTAGTTGTAGCAACTTTGACTGGAATATCAAATATACACTTTTTGGATTGTGCAACTTCCAAAGCAATATCTTCTTCACGAATCTCCTCAGCAATAATGATAGAGTATTCATTCAGAGGATCTGCCTCGGACTCCTTACAGAAGGGTGTTTCAATACCCTTAAGCACATATGGAACACCCCTTCCTTCAGATCTGACTCTACAAGGGGAATTAATTCCAAGCAATCCAATGGCCTCATTATAATCATAACCTATACTGACATGATTACCAACAGCTTGTTTATTGAGAATCTCTTTAGCCGTCTTACAATAGTTGAAATAAGCATTATCTTTGGTCTTAAGCTCACTAATCTGATCTTTGAGAATGGTTTCCAGTTGTTGATACAATTTAACCCTTGTTAGATATAATTGCTGACGTTTGTTCATCAGTGTTTAAGCAACAGGTGATCATCAGAGTTTACATTGAAGCCAGTCAGAGTTTGTTAAAGTCTGACGTGGTGATAGTTGAATTAGCTGTCGGTGCTGAATTGAATATTCTAGAAGCAATATATTCTGAAGATGGAAAGAAGCAGAATATATTGATACAGCTAAGGAGACGGAATAGAAGACTGAAGCAATTCTAATTGATTACAATTTGTATAGCTAATTTGTAGGAGTATCAATTAGAGATTGATTGTAACTGTGTACTATATAAACACAGATAGGTTATCCCTAGAAGGGATGCGATAATTGAAAACATTATTCTTGTAACCTAGAAGCTCTTTGTGATTCTTTAATATCATAAAGAGAGAAGTTGTTAATATAATTACAGTTTGTTGATTTACAAACTTGTGTTCTTTATTGTTATTCTCATACATACTTGATTATATTGTGTATTCGGCCTAACAATTGGTATCAGAGCCAAGGCTGTTTAATATATACAGTTTTTCGATTCAAACACAGTAATAATCATGTCTGAAGAAAATCAAACTCCTCCCAAGGTTGAACAGGTTAAACCTAATTCTGTGAGTCGATATGAAACAATCAGGGTTCCAATCCTCAAGCCAGTGGAGTATTCAATTTGGAAGGTGAAGATGACCATGTTTCTGGAGGCTACAGATCCAGAATGTAACAGCCCCAAATCCGGGGTCGGGGATCTAGGGTTGTCACAATCCATGTACTTCTTGCCTTACCTGTATTACTCACACCATTCATAATTCACCTGCTCATGACCCCACAACATAAGTCTCTCACACACACACACACACACACAGGTTAGAGTCTCAGAAACGACACAATACAACAACTGCGGAATAAATAACTTTTATTACAATACCCAAATGTCTTTTGAATCTGTTACTGATACAATTTCCAAGTACTGTTACATTACCAGCTTAGCCTTCTGATGCTCACAATCCTCTAATACCATTCGGGTCTATACATGAGTTGAATACAGAAAGCCGTAGCCTGATTCGATTGGTTCGTACCACTCTCGGGATCGCTGCTAGAAAACTGCTCAATGGAAACGCCTTGCGAGGTATGTGCCGTCCCATTGGCATCCTGCTTCGCTGCTATATAATATATAAAATAATAGCAAGAGTGAGCGATAGCTCAGCAAGGTAATGAAAGTATGGCATAATTCTGCCCTTTTATTCAACCCAGAAATAAAGCGGGTATACGACAATAACTTGTCAAAATATCTTAATACTGAAATCATTTCCTTATCGGAATGTATTCCAAAAATACCATTGTTGTATTTCAAATATCATCTTCATAATATTCTGCAAACATTCAATGTTTATACTATGAACAAAGTTCTAGTATAGTATAAAAGATGAAATAACAAGATACTCAGTATATCTTTTCTATAAAATATCTGCTATACAAAATATAAGCAGACTATCAACATATACTCGAAAGATGAAGTTATAAGGAAATTCAATATAGGGTTTCCATAACCCAAAATCCACTTATACATATATATCCTTAATCAGGTTTTATCAGAGTTATAACTCATAAAATAAAAGATGAAGTTGTAGGAATTTCCAGATATCATCTTTCATATCAAACATTTATCTCATATCATATTCTGGAAATAAAGACAAGGCAAAATATTTCCAATCCAGCTTCTAAACTTGAATAACTTTTCTTTTCTGTAATCTTGCTTAAAACATGTTCTTCCTCTAATAACTTGCATAAAACATTTCTTTCATGGATGATGAACTGTAGACGGAGATTCTGGGCGACAAGGATACCTCTACGATGATCAGTCGTAAGGTCATCCCCACTTCTGTTTTTCTACGTAGAAAGGAAAATAGGGCAGACGCTAACTGACCTACCTCCCTGCCAATTGGTTGTAGGGGGAAGAGCATACCCATTCACTTAGGGGTACCCATTCACTTAGGGGCCTCCGATACTCTTCTCTCACCTCCCCGCCAATTGGTTGTAGGGGGAAGAGCATACCCATTCACTTAGGGGTACCCATTCACTTAGGGGCCTCTGATGCTCTTCTCTTATCCCACGGTCGGGCACTATCTGAAAATCTAAGGGAAGAACAGACCCGTTCATAGACTGCCGGTCTACGTGTAATTCCCTTAGGGGACAGGTCGCCACTCAGTCCCTTACACATTCTCCGAGTTCGAGAAAATCCATAACCTTGAAACATAAAGTTCCTTTCCCTTTTTCCCAAGTATACGACTCCACAAAGTAGTCATATCTGGTTGGAAAGGAAAATTCACTCATATTTCCCAAGCTGATGCTTGTTCATGGATACAACTGATTTCACTGCTTTTACTCCTCGAATCTTGAGAGAGTAATCAAAATCATTTTTGAGGGTAGTATATCACACTGATAATTTCATTGATTTAAAAAGATTTAGGACCGGGCAGTCCACTGGGAAACATACATAAAATCTCGAGAAAGGTCCCATGTATTTGTAGTTTAAGCGAACATTTAAGTCTTTCTGAATATAGACTTAAACAGAAAATAGATTTGGGAACCTTCTCTATTTATTATAAAATTGACTGAAATATACTTTATTAGCTATCTAGGGTTTAAAATAGTTTTCACAAAATACTGCCTTAAGAAGTAGGGCTTTAAATAATTAATGCAAACTATATTTAATAAAGAATATTTATTTAAAAGTAATTCCCACATACTTCTTTAACAAAGAATGGAAAATAATTTAATAAAATAACCCTAGATAGCAACTGATACCATTCCCGGTCCGTAGAATACTACAGAGTATATACCCCCTACTGAGGGTTTTTCTTAACATACCGACTTATATATATATATATATATATATATATATATATATATATATATATATATATATATACCATTACCATTGGAGTATCTTTGTTATCATTCCGGAACAAAGCGATTTTAAGAAAACATTTTGAAAATGATATTCATCTAATTAAACAAATTTAATTAGACGAATAAGGCTTATTTAATCCGTAAATGCTTCCAGAAGTATTTACTAATTAAATAAACACTGGTTTATTGGTGATGTTGCCTTTAGGTTAATTATTGCGAAAATCTTTCTAAAAAGCTCTGTCCGGGTTTTCGAAAATATACCTTACAAAATAACCCTGATACGCTGGCTCAGTTATAAACTCAATACATGCTCTACCCTCTGAGCCTTTCTTATTCCAGTACACAAATACCTACCTTAGGATATATAGTCCCTTTCCACCATACCAAAAGTTTATAAATATATACACCATATAATTCAAGGCGTAGGATCTTAAAAGTATCACCACCCATCAACAGTATTATAAGGTCATGGGATTTAGAAAACTTGCATCTAGTATATGCATACTTCAAAATATGGTTTTAGAAACTTGCACGATACTTGGAACAAAGAATATATATATAGATATATTTTTGAATCAACAAGCATTAAACATTCGAAAATATGCCCACTCCAATAATAGAGTAAGGGTTAGTAAACTTGCCTGATGCTCGAGAGGTGATAGGGCTCCTGACCATGTCGAACAATCTAGACAAAGTCAAACGAAAGCACACGGTTAATCCCCTCGATAAACCACTTATAACTCAATGCTTAAACACGTAAGCGAAACACAACCAAGGCATTACTTGCTCGCTCTAGCGTCACACTAAGTCCATGTTATTCGTCAACTACTTATATCATAAGTTTGGTTCGAAATCCATCCTCAAATCCAAGTTATACTTAACCATTTGGAACCTTGGTTTCTAAGTCTCGTTTTCGGTGATTTTCACTTGTGCAACCTCGGCTTCCTTATTTTTATAAAATCGGAAAAAGATCTTTTTGACTCGAAACCTTTTTAGGTAACTTACTAACTGTCCATGTTAGTACCATAATTAAAATCTTGTCCTCATTCCATTTTTAAGGGCCTCAAACTTAACCTCAAAGTTGGTATATTTCTGCGACATTGTTTCTCGAATCGCTTTCACTAAAACTAGCATATCTCTTAAACCGTTCGGTCAAATTAGGCGAACCACATATCATTACGAAGCTTATAACATAAACTACACAATAATGGGCAGTAGGACTCAAGGGTCGACATCTAACAGAGGAAAACAGGGAACCAATCAGTAGGTAAAAATTTGGGCATTACGACGGCTATAAATCGGACGTTCCAAAAATCATAATCATCAAACCAAGCCACACCGGGCATCCATACAACTACTAAACATGATTCATATCTTAACAAGTCCAGGAACATCATGCTTCATGCTCATAATCATCATATTACAAAATCACTACAAGATCGTGCTAATCATGCTTACAATCACACTATAATCGTAACTAAACTAAAATCCATCAAGAACATGCATAATCTTAAAGTAAGGCCTTGGGTTCTCAAGAGATATACCTCTGCTGGAGTATGTACTCTCCTTACTAAGTTTGATCTAGTCCTTGTATAGCCTTAATACAACTTAGATCAATCAAAGAAAACAAGAAATCAAAGTTAGTTTCTAAGGGTTACTATTCATCATCACTTTTGTAAAAATCATAGAAAATCGAAAAAAATAAGAGTTTGGCTCTCAAATTTTTACCACATCTTGGCCTCTTCATAATCTTTGTTTTGAGTCCTAGATCATCAGATTTGAAGCTTCCTAGCTAGGGTTTTGGGCCCCCTTTTTCCGCTGAACCGAAACTGTCATGAACAGGACAGTTTGATTTCTTCAACTTTGGGAGGAGATTTGGCTAGGCTATACCCCTTGGATTGTTATGAAATTTTGAGCGAATGTTACCCATGGAGTGGAGAAGCTATGGTTAAAATTTGGTGATTTATGGATGGATAGAAATGGAGTTATGGATTTTTCTTTCCTTCATGCTCCTGCTGTGCAGAATGGGAGGAGTTCTTCCTTTCTCTTTTTTTGTTTTCTTTGTCTTGGTTAATAATATAAATGCTGATATTTGTATAAATGTGGTGAGTCATAGCTCTAGAGCTCTCTTCTTGCGACACTTGTCAAGCATGCACTGGCTCCGTTAAAGTAGCTTTACTGGTTCGCTTCCTTTCGCATGAATGATCCAAATGTTGCATTTCACGAATTAATCTTGTTACATGTTACTTCCATGTCTATATTTAATCCCGTAAATGTTGTCTTGTTTCTCTTGAAACGATTCGAAATATTTTCTAAAGGGCGAATAAAACTCTACGCGGTTCTCGCAGTGAATAGTAACTATTCACTATTTATTCCAACAATCGAATCCTTAAATCGACTTTAATAAAATACTAAAATTCCAAAATATTAAATCCTCAATTCCTCAATTTTAATATCTCATTTCTTGAATATAATAATATATAATTCGTTGCCCGGTCGAATACTACACCAAAATAAAATTTGGAATTTCTGAATTCCGATCGTCTTTGCATTCACTTATTTACTCCGTAGATCACTAATATGACTTCGGAATATCCACACTACGTCTCGTACATAGGTGGCATGAAAAATTTTCTTAACCCTCAAAATCACTATTCATCCACCAATATCACTATTCACTGCTGCACTTAATCATAATAAGAAAAGTTTTAAATTTTTCCAAAAATTCGGGTTATTACAGTCTCCCCTCCTTAAAAGGATTCCGTCCCGGAATCAACTTAGGAGTAACTGGGGTACTTCTCTTCCATTGCACTTTCTAACTCCCAGGTGGATTCTTTCACCTCTTGATTTTCCACAAACCTCTCACTAGCTTGTCAACCTCGTCACTTAGCACTTGCTCTTTTCTATCCGTGATTTCCACAGGTTGTTCTTTGTAAGTCAGACCAGGTTGTATATCTTCCTGCTCGTACTCTAGCATATGCTGGGCATCTATAGTATACTGACGTAGCATTGACACATGAACCCCGCTATGACCATTCTACAAGTTTGGGGGGGTAAGGCTGGCTCGTAGGCCACCTTCCTGACGCGTTTTAAAATCTCAGATGGCCCAATGAATCTCTGGCTCAACTTCCCTTTCTTTTCAAATCTCATTAATTCCTTCCACGAGGATATCTTTTAGCATCACGAATCTCTAACCTCATATTCTCTATCTTGTTTGTACAGAAAATACACCAACATAAACTTGCTTGTCATCCATCAACATGCCATTTAGCTTATCAATAGCAGTACCATCTCTATACTCGCGGGCTTAGTCTGCATACTTTCTCTATCTGTCTTGGCTGTCACCAGCCACTTGTTGGTGAAATCTTTTGTCTTTCTAGTTTGTTGGACTAACTTGGGTTTTGTGTAAAATCTCATCCTTTAATTCCCGATTATTCGGAATCCATCTCTGTCTCATTTTAATCAAGGGTATCGGCCACCACATTGGCCTTCCCCGGATGGTAGTGTATCTCACAGTCATAATTCTAGGTCAATTCTAGCCATTCCTCCATCTCATGCTATCTACTATTACGGGTAACTCAAAGTCAATTCATTACATTCCATGAAAATTTGTGGGTGCACTAATCAACCCCAAAACAACTTCGCTGAAAACTCGAAGTGTCTATTCATAGTACGAATCGCAGTCTTGGGCACATTCTCGGATTTAACTCCCAACTGGTGATATCCAGTTCTTAAATAAATTTGCAAATACACAGCGTTCTTTCGCTGATCAAACAATCATTTACAAGGGTACCTATTCTCCATGTCGAACTCATACGGCTCTCGTGGTTCGATACATAATCTTGTGCTAATATCTTTCTTTCTTACGAACAACACCGGGGTTCCCCACGGTGATACACTGGGCCTTATCATACCTTTATACAACAACTCTTGTAACTGAGTCTTTAACTCTTTCATTCCCACTATACCCCGAATACTCGGTATTCATCCTCATGTCATCCAAATCGATATCTGGTAGCTCATTAAAACCTTGTACAATCTCCCAAAACCATTGTCGTTCCCCTTATACTTGGTATATCTTTTCTTGGCGTCCACCTTAAGAGCTAATTAAGCCTCATATCTCCGGCATAATAATTTCTTAGTCTGACTATATTCCAGAATCTCTGAATCCGTCTCCATTCTATAATTATTACTCTTTTTCTTTGCAATCAATAGGCTCCATTGGTGTCAACCAACCCATCCTTATTATCATATCAACTTCTCCCAACTTGAAAGGAATCAGGTCTATCAAAAGTGTCGACCTCATGTTTCTAGTTCACAATCTAGATGTACCAGTCTTATGGAAAATCCATTGATTGACTATTTCTACTAGTAATTATTCCTCTAAAAACAACACGCTGCACCTCTCCCAAGTCACAATACCAGCTCCCTCTGACTCCATCGTCAGTACTTACCTTGCTAACCCAGCGGTAGTGTCCATTCGTAAACAACTCCTCCAAAACCTCAATCTTACCATAAGGCATCTATCTAACACCGTTGTCACTGGAGATTGACACGCTTTCCATTATCATAATATCCTTGGGAGAATAAACCAATTTCATCAATATGTCACTAACATTCTATTCGTCTCAGGGATTCGCTCCTGTCATAGGTGATTCCGTTGCGAATCTAATTCCTATCAGCGAATTTTGACTTATTTGACCGGGTTGGCCTCCCCTTAGAATTCAACGAGGATAACAATATCATGGGTCCTTGAAAAGACAGCTCCCATATCAAGGAAAACGTCACACACTGGTGATCATAAGGTTATGAGTTTTAAAGTAACCTTATTGGAGGTAAAAGAATTTTACCGAGAGATCAACATGATCATAAGAACGCAACGTTGTGTGCCTCAATTGAGACATTACTAAAGGTAATTAGCCTTCTTGTATTTCACAACTTACAAGTGATGGCGTCCCATCCGACTTCTATCACACAGACAGATAGTCCTTGTAGCCCCTATAAGTATAGGGTTGTTCGTCTCAGTGGAAGTTGAAAAGTATGAAAGCAATTCGAGATCAATTTAATGATTATCGCCTTTCGACAATATTTCTCAAAGGAACACCTTGGATTAAAATTGAACAGATTCCAAAGGTGCGGTTTCCAAAGAATCGCAAAGAAAAGAATAACCAAAAGATACTAGTACTTAACAAACAAGTGGTGAGGTATCACCATAGGGTCATTCATTATTTGAAGAAAAGTGAAAGCTAAATTAACATCATCTGACAGGGCTTCGAAAGCCTGAAAGTAGGCATCGTGACAGCCTCTAACACAATTGAAATCAATTATGATTTAACACAAATGTTATTAAATAACTTCGAAGAGGGAATATACCCTTTATCAGAATTCTTTCTTGGAAAGTGGTCAAGATAGATCATTGATTGGGGAAATATCCCACATAATTTGCAAGTGGGGAGGGTACTACCAAAGTCTCTACGGATTCCTTTTATGTCGGCTCCTCTAACGGATAATCGTTCGATTCTAAAGCTTTTCTTCTTCAGGCACACCCTAAGGTGCTCGATACTTACATCATTGCCGACTCATAATAGTCGCTAAGGATTCAGCCATCGACCCTTGCAATCGCAGGGAATTCTATTCGACTAGGCGCGAACAACTCAAGTAAGCGTTCTGTTCTATAAGAAGACTTCGATACCGTTGTCGCCCATAGCAACGACGAATTCCATATGTCAACTAGGCGGTACTCCGGAAGATCGTTAGAAACTACAAGCTTAAATCCGGTCTCTATTTCAATCATCCTTATACCCAATATTCCTTCTCCCATATCAATCCCGTGTGCTACATAAGCTTAACACTTTTGGCACAATAGCCTTTTCATTTAAGTCAATCCCGGAATTTCTCAGTCCGTCTTGGTCCTTAAATATATTTCGCCTTTACCGTCCAATCTCAACTTCATCATTTTATTTCTACAATCAGTTGTAGCAATCAGGGTCTGTCCACCACCCATATAACGGCTATCTTATCCAATCCACAGGGTTCGCTCTAATTTCCACTCTCTTTGGTGACATCCTCTGGCAATCAGAACGACAAGGTTTGCCAAAATTTGGTGAAGTTCTTTCCAAAATCAGGGAAATTTGATCAATCTATTTACTCACTATTAATGCTCGGATCTGATTTCCGACCTTTCTGTTCTATCCTCATAGCCAAAGCAATTTCCTTTCACTATCCTAGGCAACTAAGTACCCTTGATCGTTCGTGAAAAATCTGAACATCTTGGTTCTTACGTATGCCGCCTCCTTATGGGCAACTATAACCGACTACGAGTAATAGGTTTCGTTCAAGTCGAATCAATCCACTGATTCTGGCTATACTGCCTCTACCTCTTCTGCGTTGGAGATTCTACTCCATTTTCTTTGTCATACCTCTTGATGAATCATGAACGATCCTTAAACTCTCGTCTCGTCACTTATTTATCCCTTGAAGGTTCGTCCGGTCTTATTATTAGTTCTCAAGTAACACACCACATCTTTATCAATCAACACGTCCTCTACAAGATTCTCTCCTCGACCCACTATGGGGTCTTCCTCTAGATCTTCCTATGGATCTCCCTTTATCGGGTCTCCGTCCATTTCAAGGAACACATCATCAATTGCCTACTCGAAGGCCTCGGGATCTGGTATCTCAGAGTCCCATATAACTCATACGAATCGAAGTGACTAACCATGAAGTCCTAAGTACGGTTTCCAAAAGAAGTCCCCTCTCGGGCTTCATCTTAAACAGTCAGGGTCATGTCCTCTAACCCGACTACGAACTCAATTGGAGCTCTAGATGCTCTTATCATTCTTAAGGGTATTGTAAGACTCGATCTCCTATCGTTTCTGAGGACTGTAACCTAAAGCTCTGATACCATCTCTGTAACAGCCCCAAATCCGGGGTCGGGGATCTAGGGTTGTCACAATCCATGTACTTCTTGCCTTACCTGTATTACTCACACCATTCATAATTCACCTGCTCATGACCCCACAACATAAGTCTCTCACACACACACACACACACAGGTTAGAGTCTCAGAAACGACACAATACAACAACTGCGGAATAAATAACTTTTATTACAATACCCAAATGTCTTTTGAATCTGTTACTGATACAATTTCCAAGTACTGTTACATTACCAGCTTAGCCTTCTGATGCTCACAATCCTCTAATACCATTCGGGTCTATACATGAGTTGAATACAGAAAGCCGTAGCCTGATTCGATTGGTTCGTACCACTCTCGGGATCGCTGCTAGAAAACTGCTCAATGGAAACGCCTTGCGAGGTATGTGCCGTCCCATTGGCATCCTGCTTCGCTGCTATATAATATATAAAATAATAGCAAGAGTGAGCGATAGCTCAGCAAGGTAATGAAAGTATGGCATAATTCTGCCCTTTTATTCAACCCAGAAATAAAGCGGGTATACGACAATAACTTGTCAAAATATCTTAATACTGAAATCATTTCCTTATCGGAATGTATTCCAAAAATACCATTGTTGTATTTCAAATATCATCTTCATAATATTCTGCAAACATTCAATGTTTATACTATGAACAAAGTTCTAGTATAGTATAAAAGATGAAATAACAAGATACTCAGTATATCTTTTCTATAAAATATCTGCTATACAAAATATAAGCAGACTATCAACATATACTCGAAAGATGAAGTTATAAGGAAATTCAATATAGGGTTTCCATAACCCAAAATCCACTTATACATATATATCCTTAATCAGGTTTTATCAGAGTTATAACTCATAAAATAAAAGATGAAGTTGTAGGAATTTCCAGATATCATCTTTCATATCAAACATTTATCTCATATCATATTCTGGAAATAAAGACAAGGCAAAATATTTCCAATCCAGCTTCTAAACTTGAATAACTTTTCTTTTCTGTAATCTTGCTTAAAACATGTTCTTCCTCTAATAACTTGCATAAAACATTTCTTTCATGGATGATGAACTGTAGACGGAGATTCTGGGCGACAAGGATACCTCTACGATGATCAGTCGTAAGGTCATCCCCACTTCTGTTTTTCTACGTAGAAAGGAAAATAGGGCAGACGCTAACTGACCTACCTCCCTGCCAATTGGTTGTAGGGGGAAGAGCATACCCATTCACTTAGGGGTACCCATTCACTTAGGGGCCTCCGATACTCTTCTCTCACCTCCCCGCCAATTGGTTGTAGGGGGAAGAGCATACCCATTCACTTAGGGGTACCCATTCACTTAGGGGCCTCTGATGCTCTTCTCTTATCCCACGGTCGGGCACTATCTGAAAATCTAAGGGAAGAACAGACCCGTTCATAGACTGCCGGTCTACGTGTAATTCCCTTAGGGGACAGGTCGCCACTCAGTCCCTTACACATTCTCCGAGTTCGAGAAAATCCATAACCTTGAAACATAAAGTTCCTTTCCCTTTTTCCCAAGTATACGACTCCACAAAGTAGTCATATCTGGTTGGAAAGGAAAATTCACTCATATTTCCCAAGCTGATGCTTGTTCATGGATACAACTGATTTCACTGCTTTTACTCCTCGAATCTTGAGAGAGTAATCAAAATCATTTTTGAGGGTAGTATATCACACTGATAATTTCATTGATTTAAAAAGATTTAGGACCGGGCAGTCCACTGGGAAACATACATAAAATCTCGAGAAAGGTCCCATGTATTTGTAGTTTAAGCGAACATTTAAGTCTTTCTGAATATAGACTTAAACAGAAAATAGATTTGGGAACCTTCTCTATTTATTATAAAATTGACTGAAATATACTTTATTAGCTATCTAGGGTTTAAAATAGTTTTCACAAAATACTGCCTTAAGAAGTAGGGCTTTAAATAATTAATGCAAACTATATTTAATAAAGAATATTTATTTAAAAGTAATTCCCACATACTTCTTTAACAAAGAATGGAAAATAATTTAATAAAATAACCCTAGATAGCAACTGATACCATTCCCGGTCCGTAGAATACTACAGAGTATATACCCCCTACTGAGGGTTTTTCTTAACATACCGACTTATATATATATATATATATATATATATATATATATATACCATTACCATTGGAGTATCTTTGTTATCATTCCGGAACAAAGCGATTTTAAGAAAACATTTTGAAAATGATATTCATCTAATTAAACAAATTTAATTAGACGAATAAGGCTTATTTAATCCGTAAATGCTTCCAGAAGTATTTACTAATTAAATAAACACTGGTTTATTGGTGATGTTGCCTTTAGGTTAATTATTGCGAAAATCTTTCTAAAAAGCTCTGTCCGGGTTTTCGAAAATATACCTTACAAAATAACCCTGATACGCTGGCTCAGTTATAAACTCAATACATGCTCTACCCTCTGAGCCTTTCTTATTCCAGTACACAAATACCTACCTTAGGATATATAGTCCCTTTCCACCATACCAAAAGTTTATAAATATATACACCATATAATTCAAGGCGTAGGATCTTAAAAGTATCACCACCCATCAACAGTATTATAAGGTCATGGGATTTAGAAAACTTGCATCTAGTATATGCATACTTCAAAATATGGTTTTAGAAACTTGCACGATACTTGGAACAAAGAATATATATATAGATATATTTTTGAATCAACAAGCATTAAACATTCGAAAATATGCCCACTCCAATAATAGAGTAAGGGTTAGTAAACTTGCCTGATGCTCGAGAGGTGATAGGGCTCCTGACCATGTCGAACAATCTAGACAAAGTCAAACGAAAGCACACGGTTAATCCCCTCGATAAACCACTTATAACTCAATGCTTAAACACGTAAGCGAAACACAACCAAGGCATTACTTGCTCGCTCTAGCGTCACACTAAGTCCATGTTATTCGTCAACTACTTATATCATAAGTTTGGTTCGAAATCCATCCTCAAATCCAAGTTATACTTAACCATTTGGAACCTTGGTTTCTAAGTCTCGTTTTCGGTGATTTTCACTTGTGCAACCTCGGCTTCCTTATTTTTATAAAATCGGAAAAAGATCTTTTTGACTCGAAACCTTTTTAGGTAACTTACTAACTGTCCATGTTAGTACCATAATTAAAATCTTGTCCTCATTCCATTTTTAAGGGCCTCAAACTTAACCTCAAAGTTGGTATATTTCTGCGACATTGTTTCTCGAATCGCTTTCACTAAAACTAGCATATCTCTTAAACCGTTCGGTCAAATTAGGCGAACCACATATCATTACGAAGCTTATAACATAAACTACACAATAATGGGCAGTAGGACTCAAGGGTCGACATCTAACAGAGGAAAACAGGGAACCAATCAGTAGGTAAAAATTTGGGCATTACGACGGCTATAAATCGGACGTTCCAAAAATCATAATCATCAAACCAAGCCACACCGGGCATCCATACAACTACTAAACATGATTCATATCTTAACAAGTCCAGGAACATCATGCTTCATGCTCATAATCATCATATTACAAAATCACTACAAGATCGTGCTAATCATGCTTACAATCACACTATAATCGTAACTAAACTAAAATCCATCAAGAACATGCATAATCTTAAAGTAAGGCCTTGGGTTCTCAAGAGATATACCTCTGCTGGAGTATGTACTCTCCTTACTAAGTTTGATCTAGTCCTTGTATAGCCTTAATACAACTTAGATCAATCAAAGAAAACAAGAAATCAAAGTTAGTTTCTAAGGGTTACTATTCATCATCACTTTTGTAAAAATCATAGAAAATCGAAAAAATAAGAGTTTGGCTCTCAAATTTTTACCACATCTTGGCCTCTTCATAATCTTTGTTTTGAGTCCTAGATCATCAGATTTGAAGCTTCCTAGCTAGGGTTTTGGGCCCCCTTTTTCCGCTGAACCGAAACTGTCATGAACAGGACAGTTTGATTTCTTCAACTTTGGGAGGAGATTTGGCTAGGCTATACCCCTTGGATTGTTATGAAATTTTGAGCGAATGTTACCCATGGAGTGGAGAAGCTATGGTTAAAATTTGGTGATTTATGGATGGATAGAAATGGAGTTATGGATTTTTCTTTCCTTCATGCTCCTGCTGTGCAGAATGGGAGGAGTTCTTCCTTTCTCTTTTTTTGTTTTCTTTGTCTTGGTTAATAATATAAATGCTGATATTTGTATAAATGTGGTGAGTCATAGCTCTAGAGCTCTCTTCTTGCGACACTTGTCAAGCATGCACTGGCTCCGTTAAAGTAGCTTTACTGGTTCGCTTCCTTTCGCATGAATGATCCAAATGTTGCATTTCACGAATTAATCTTGTTACATGTTACTTCCATGTCTATATTTAATCCCGTAAATGTTGTCTTGTTTCTCTTGAAACGATTCGAAATATTTTCTAAAGGGCGAATAAAACTCTACGCGGTTCTCGCAGTGAATAGTAACTATTCACTATTTATTCCAACAATCGAATCCTTAAATCGACTTTAATAAAATACTAAAATTCCAAAATATTAAATCCTCAATTCCTCAATTTTAATATCTCATTTCTTGAATATAATAATATATAATTCGTTGCCCGGTCGAATACTACACCAAAATAAAATTTGGAATTTCTGA
Organism: Heracleum sosnowskyi; assembly: GCA_030848705.1. Classification (NCBI taxonomy): domain Eukaryota; kingdom Viridiplantae; phylum Streptophyta; class Magnoliopsida; order Apiales; family Apiaceae; genus Heracleum; species Heracleum sosnowskyi. Next base: position 96,060,018 of record CM061241.1, read on the forward strand.
ATTCCGATCGTCTTTGCATTCACTTATTTACTCCGTAGATCACTAATATGACTTCGGAATATCCACACTACGTCTCGTACATAGGTGGCATGAAAAATTTTCTTAACCCTCAAAATCACTATTCATCCACCAATATCACTATTCACTGCTGCACTTAATCATAATAAGAAAAGTTTTAAATTTTTCCAAAAATTCGGGTTATTACACAGAATATCTTGACAGAATCAATGATGGTCCTCATATGCCGACTAAATTGTCTCCTGTTGTTGATGGCCAAGAACAAAAGACTGTTCCAAAGGAAAAGAAAGATATGACTCCTGAGGACATCTCATCAATTGCAAAAGATGCAAAGGTTAGACATCTTCTCCACAGTGCTTTAGATAATGTTATGTCTAACAGAGTAATTGGTTGCAAAACTGCAAAAGAAATCTGGGATGCTTTGGAAGTCAGGTGTCAAGGAACCACTGCTATAAAGAAGAACAGGAAAACAATACTCACTCAGGAGTATGAGCACTTTGATTCAAGAACCAATGAAACCTTGACTGAGACATATGACAGATTCTGTAAACTGCTGAATGATTTATCTCTAGTTGATAAAGAATATGATCTTGAAGAATCAAATCTCAAATTTCTCTTATCTTTACCTGAAAGATGGGATTTGAAGACAACAACTATAAGAGATAATTACGAACTTGCTGAAACTGAACTTGATGAGATTTATGGGTTACTGAAAACTCATGAATTGGAAATAGAACAAAGAAACAGAAGATCAAGCAAGAAGACAAAATCTGTTGCTCTCAAAGTTGAGGAGAAGCCCATCAAGAAGGAATCATCAAGGAAAAAAGCCAAGGGAAAAGCTTTAGTCATTAAATCTGACAATGAGTCATCAAACACTGATGATGGCTCAAACACTGATGATGAAGCTTCTGACTCTGAGGATGATGAAGAACAGATGATGCAAATGGCTGCATTGATGGTGAAGACCTTCAAGAAGATGGGATTCAAGAACTTTAAGAAAGGAAAGAGATTCTCAAGGAAAGATTCAAACTCTGAAAGGAAAAGTTTTAGAAAGTCTGATGGAAGGGAGACCAAGTCTGGCAAGAAGGATAAATCTGAAATCCGGTGCTACAAGTGTAAGGAGATGGGTCACTATGCCCCAGAGTGCAAGAAAGGAAAATCTGAGAAATCACTCATCTCTAAAGGCAAAGACTGGGCAGATACTTCAGATTCTGATGAAGGAGTAAATTATGCTCTTTTGGCAACTGTCAAAGATGAGACTGAATCATCTGAAAATAAGGTACCCCTAACTACTTATGCTTATGATACTGATAATATATCTGAATTAAGAGTATATCTGAAAAGTGTACATGTTAGTTATAGGGATCAGACTTTAGAGAATGAGAGAATTAAATCTGAGAATCTTAAGCTTAAAGACAGAAACAAGTTTCTTGAAGGAGAACTTGAAAATATGAAGCAGATTCAAAAAAGAAAGAGATGATGCTGTTTACATTGAACAGGAGTTGACTAAGAGATACAAGCTGCTAAAATATGATCTAGAAAAAGAAAGAAAAATAATCAAGACTTGGACAAACTCTGGAAGAGACACTCATCAAGTGTTTCAGACAGATTCTGTAGGTTTAGGCTATTGTGAAAATGATGAACTTAGGTTTAAAGACAAGATTAAGGTCAAACCACAACTTAAACCTGTGAAATTTGTTCCAGAGTCCACTAAGTTAAAATCTGTTGTAGTAAGAGAAACTGATATGGAATCAGATGAAACCTGTGAAAGACAGGAAAATATTATAACAGAAAATCTTATGGAAATAGAAGCTGTTAGAAAGCCAGTAAAAACTTGTGAAAAACAGGTTAATGTTGGTTTGATGACAGGAAAACAATTCAATCATAAGCTCAAAGAGGTAAAGTCTGCCATGAAACCAAAAGGGTCCAAGAAGAATAGGAATGGAAAGATAGGCATAAATAAAAGAAATAATCATTTGCCTACTGATGCTGCTCCAAGGAAAACATGTTATAACTGTGGTAGTACTAACCATCTTGCTAGATTTTGCAATAAGAACAAAGATATTAATTCTTTACCTTCTACTTCAGGAGTAAAGAATGATTATGTAAGGGTTAGGCCACAGACTTTATGCACACACTGTGGGAGCACTTGGCATTCCATTTATACTTGCAAGAGTTATCATGCTATTTATCACAACTATTATGAGCCAAAACCCAGCTTGAAGTGGGTTAGGGCAAACTCTGCAAGTGTAAAGTCTGACAATGTTAGTTTAAACTCTGTTGATAGTGATTCCGCTGCAAAAGCTAACACTGTTAAGAAAGACAAAGGATCCAAGCAAGTCTGGGTCCTTAAAACTAACACTTAGTGTTTGTTTGTGATTGCAGGGCATAAAAGAGAGCACCCTTATCTTGGACAGTGGATGCTCAGGACACATGACTGGAAATAAAGCCCTGCTATCAGACTTTGAGGAGAAGGCTGGCCCAAAGGTTTCCTATGGAGATGGCAACATAGGACGTACTATGGGATATGGCAATATCAATCTTGGAAGTGTCATCATCACTGATGTAGCTCTAGTCTCAGGACTCAAGCATAATCTGCTATCTGTGAGTCAAATCTGTGACAGAGGAAACCATGTAGATTTTCATACTGAACACTGTGAAGTTATCAGTAAATCTACTGGAAAAGTTGTTCTAGTTGGACACAGGCGCAACAACATTTATGAAGCAAGTTTGGTAACAAACTCTGATGGAAAAACAGTGTGTCTGTCTGCAAGAATGTCAGATGAAGAGAGTTGGAAATGGCATAAGAAGCTCTCTCATCTCAATTTGAACAACATCAATGAGCTAATAAGAAAGGATCTTGTAAGGGGACTCCCAAAATCAATACTCAGTCTAGATGGCCTATGTGATTCTTGTCAAAAGGCCAAGCAAAGGAAGTCATCTTTCAAGAGCAAATCTGAATCTTCAATAGTGGAACCTTATCATCTTCTACATGTTGATCTCTTTGGACCAGTGAATGTGATGTCTATGGGTAGAAAGAAATATGCTATAGTAATTGTTGATGAATATACTAGATATACATGGGTGTGTTTCTTATCAAAGAAGGATGAAACTGCTCAAACTCTGATGGATCATGTAAATCTACTGGACAAAGGATCACAGCACAAAGTCAAAATTATAAGGAGTGATAATGGAACTAAATTCAAAAACTCAATCATGGAAGCTTTCTGCAAGGAAAGAGGAGTGAAACAAGAATTTTCTGCACCTAGAACTCCACAACAAAATGGTGTAGTTGAAAGAAAGAATAGAACTCTAATTGAAGCTGCCAGAATTATGCTTGACGAAGCAAAATTGCCAACTTATTTCTGGGCAGAAGCTGTTCAAACTGCTTGTTTTACTCAAAATGCTACACTGATAAACAAACATGGGAAGACACCATATGAGATGGTGAAAAATAAGAAGCCAAATTTGAAATATTTTCATATATTTGGATGCAAATGCTTTGTGTTGAAGACTCATCCTGAACAGTTGACTAAGTTCGAGTTAAAAGCTGATGAAGGAATCTTTGTTGGCTATCCACTGTCAACAAAAGCATTCAGAGTCTACAATCTGAGAACAAAGGTGATCATGGAGTCTATACATGTGTCATTTGATGACAAGAAAATAACTGGACTTGATGACTTAGATAAATATGATCAACTGCGCTTTGAAAATGAAGATTTATTCTCTGATAATGTAAACTCTGATGAAGGAGTACCGACAAACTCTGATGAAGCAGTTCTGACAAACTCTGACGAAGCATACTCTGAACCTCTACTGGTAAATACTGAAGAAACTGAAAATTCTCAAATTGAACAAAATAGAGAACCAGTTGAGGGGGAGCGTGAAGAAGCTCAACAAGACACTGCAAGTGAGTCAGTTGAGGAAACTGATTCAAACTCTGACAGTTCAAACTCTGAGCCATCCAATTCAGGGGGAGCCTCAGATGCTGCAGAAAGTCAACATATGAATCAGGAGAGCATGGATCAAGGGGGAGGATCCAATAATGATGCAAGAAACCACTTTCCAACAGCAAGAAAGTGGACACAGGCACATACACCTGATCTTATAATTGGAGATCCTGATGCTAGTGTAAGAACTAGAAGTGCTACTACAAATGAATGCATGTATCATGCTTTCTTGTCTCAAACAGAACCAAAGAAAGTGGAAGAAGCTCTTCAAGATGCTAACTGGATAACAGCAATGCAAGAAGAGTTAAATGAATTTGAAAGAAATGAAGTCTGGACACTTGTACCTAGACCAAAGAATAGATCAATTGTAGGTACAAAGTGGGTTTTCAGAAACAAGACTGACAGTGAAGGTGTGATTACAAGAAACAAGGCTAGACTTGTGGCTAAAGGTTATTCACAACAGGAAGGAATTGACTATGATGAAACCTTTGCTCCAGTTGCAAGATTGGAGGCCATAAGAATATTTCTGGCCTATGCTGCACACAAGAAGTTTAAAGTTTTTCAGATGGATGTGAAAAGTGCCTTTCTCAATGGGAAGCTTGAAGAAGAAGTGTTTGTTGAACAACCACCAGGATTTGTAGATCCCAAGCATCCAGATTATGTCTACAGGCTTGACAAGGCATTATATGGACTAAAGCAAGCACCAAGAGCATGGCTTACAGGTCAAGCAAACAGATGATGGGATTTTTATCAATCAAGCAAAGTATACCAGAAATCTTCTAAAGAAATTTGGTATGCTTGATAGTTCATCTGCTCCAACTCCCATGGCTACTGCAACAAAGCTAGACAAAGACACAGGTGCTACACTGGATATGACAACCTACAAAGGCATGATTGGGTCTTTACTGTATCTCACTGCAAGTAGACCTGATATCATGTATGTCACATGTCTTTGTGCAAGATTTTAAGCAGATCCCAGAGAGCCTCATCTAACAGCTGTAAAAAGGATTTTCAAATATCTCAAAGGAACCATAACCTTGGGTTTGTGGTATCCTAGAGAATCAGAGTTTAAGCTAATTGGTTACTCTGATGCAGATTTTGCAGGCTGTAAGATAGACAGAAAAAGTACAAGTGGAAGCTGTCAATTCTTAGGTGACAGATTGGTTTCTTGGTATAGCAAGAAACAGAAATCAATTTCCACATCCACTGCAGAAGCAGAGTATATAGCTGCTGGTAGCTGTTGTGCACAGATTCTGTGGATGAAGAATCAATTGCTGGATTATGGTTTGAGGTACTCTAAAATACCTATTTTCTGTGATAACCAAAGTGCTATTGCTATGACAGGTAATCCAGTACAGCACTCCATGACCAAGCACATCAGCATAAGGTATCATTTTATCAGGGAACATGTGGAAGAAGGGAACATTGAGCTTCATTTTGTGTCTACAGACCAACAACTTGCAGATATCTTCACCAAACCTTTGAGTGAAGCTACCTTTACAAGATTGGTAAATGAACTTGGAATGATCTCTGGTTTTGACTAGAGATACGGGTTAGACTCAAAAACTATACATGTTTGATTTTTATGCTCATGATTCTTTGCATGTATTAACTGTTATGAGTATCAGTGCCAAAACTCTGAAAGTAAACTCTGATGCTAAACTCTGTTAGTCATAAAGTGTTGGTCATACTCTGATTGTTACAGTCTAAATGCTATACTCTGATTGTAATTTTGTCTGAAACATAAGGACCAATGAAGAAATTTGTATGAAACATAATTATCAGTAAGTAATTATGAATCCTTAAGAGTTGTATAGATTCTGATCTCAAATATGTGCAGTAAGTTAACACAGCATGATACTGTCTCTATATTTCTAGCATCTCTTAGTTTATTAATCCTATACACTGAGTCTGTATTAGCTGTTTGCATTTTCTCTCATAAATTAATTATATTAACTGATGAAAAGTCTAAACTCTGATTATTAAGTGCAAATATTTCACCCTCAAATCAAAAGATGCCAAAAAGAGCACAAATTCCTTTGAGATCATGTTGTGCCTAGGAAGATCCAAGAACTTATTGTATGAAATAAGGGCTAAAATCTTTGATTTTTGGTGACTAGTGCCAACCACTGATTACTGGAAAAATATATATATATATATATAAAGGGGGTGAAAAATAAAAGATATATCCAAATGAAAGGATATCAGAATACAGAGTTTAGATATAAAAATCAGATTTTATGTTATATGAGAGTTTGAGCAACCAGCCTTTACTGATTTATTTTGTGGATTTTATGCACTTTGAGATGATCTAAATATTGATTTCGGTAAACTCTGTTATTGCACACACAATTATTCACACCTGTACAGTTTGAGAAAAGAGTTTATTGACAAAGAAGGACAAATGGTAAACACTGATGTATTGTGTGAAATACGCCGAGGTAATTTTGTTTTAATCTCTGATGGTTAAAATGATTTCTTTGTTTCAGACATTTTATAATTTTGAGATTAGACATTTGTTTAGATATTCGAAAGAGTATGATTACAAACGGTTCACATTTGTATTAAACAGAGGAGAGAGAGGTTGAGTGTTTTGAACAGTGTGAAAAGCGGTAATAATGGCTATTTTTACTGCGCGTGTGTATTGGAAGTTGTTACATACAGCTGTCAACGTATGCTTGTTTGACATCTGTCCCACTCACACATTTTTCAAAGACGCCTGCTGTGTGTAGTAATGATTAAAACGATTGAGTTTTAATTTTCACAGTCATTATTTAAACTTACTACACATAAACGGTTCATTCTTTTACACACTTCATCTTTTACTCACAAACACTGTCTCAAACACTTTCACTGCATCCATTCTACACTTTTCTCTGTCTCATTTCTTGCTTTCTTCAAAACTTTTCTAATGGCTACAACAATGTTTATTGCTTTTGGTTAGAATTTGTCCCAAACAACTATGCTGCTCCTTTGGCAAATGAGAACGCACCGGAGGCGTTTCATTTGATTCAGAATTTCTTGTCAAACTCTGATGTTGGTACTGCTCTCACCACACCGTTGAAGCTGTCTGCATCTCAAATCAGAACCTTTTGGCAGACAGGAACTTATGATAATGGAGGAGAGTCTGGATCTCCGTCCATAATCTTTGAGTTTCAAGGAGAAGAGTTTATAGTTACTCCAACTACTGTCCGTGATGCTTTGGGTCTTGAAGATTTCAATGCTTTCACAATCTCTGTTGGCGATTCTGAGTTGGTTAGGATGATGAGAGAAATAGGCTACTCTGGACCATTGACAAAGATTGGTCAGCTGAAGAGGCCGTTTTTGCGCAAGGAATAGAGTTTCTTTTTCGACTGCATCACCAGGGCTTTTGGAAAGAAGTGCACGAATTGGGATGCAATTCCCACTGATAGTCTGCAACTCGGGTATTCTCTTCTTTATGGAAGTAATTTTGATGTTGCTAGGCTAGTTTTAACTAATATTGGTGAGAAAATGCTAGAGAATAGGAATGTTGTTTATTTCTCTAGATTTTGTCAATTGTTATTCAACTTTTGCTGTCTTGATGTTGAGATCTTAGAGGATGATGTCATTCTCTCGTTTAAATTGCATAAACGCATATTCTCTGATCTCACTAATAAAGATAACAAGAAAGGAGATGTTGGTGTTTTAATGTTGCCTGAGTCTGTGCAACAATTTATGGACAATTCACAACAACAACAACTCCTTGCCACTGCTGAAGCTGGACCTTCTGTGTCTCAATCACAGAGGTCAAAGAAATCTAAATTGAGGGCTGTTAAATCTGCTAGAGTGAAGCCATCAACTGCTGAAGCTGGGGTATCAAATGCTGCTGATATGCCTCAGGAGAAAAGGTTAAAGAAAAGAAGAGCAAACAGGGCAAAGTCTGATGATACTGATGAAGAGAGTGAAACTGATGTTGAAACTCTTCATCAGAGGAAAAGAAGATTGGTAGCAGCGCATTTATTTGGTGCTGAGAATGTTTCCTCAGAGGTTGTTGCAGCTCCTGAAGTTGAGTCTCAGGAGGATGAAGCTGTCAATGAGGACAGAGTGTCTATGGAAGTTGCATCTCCTGTACTGCTCATCAGGAGATTATGAATAAAACTACTGTGCCTACTGAGGACATAGCAAATGCTGATGCAGAGGATGTTATGCCTGCTAAGGAAAATTTCTTTGACGATTCTGTATTGGATTTTGATTTTGAAGCACATCCTAGTATCAGTGTTTGTGATACTGAGGATGTGGCAGCTGATCAAGCCACCTTGGTCATTGAAGATTCTGTTGCTTCTCACACAGAGAATCTTTTTGTTCACAATTTACATTCTGACCAAGGTGAGGAGGTTGATCAGAGGATAGCAGTTGCTACAGAGCAAATTGTTGATGAAGCTGTAGCAGAGAATGTACAAGAGGCTGCTGATAAGCTAATCTCTGAGGATATTATTCTTGAAGCTCTACAACAATCTGTTGTTGAGGTTGTAACAAAAGAAACAGAGTTAATGCAAACTGCAAACTCTGAGATTCCAGAACCTGTTGCAGAGGAAGTTATTGATGAAGCTGCACAGAGAAATTTTGAAACTACTGCTGAGAATGTTCCTGCAGAGAATACAACAGAGGATGCAAATGTTGAAGATAGTTCTTCTCATTCACAAGAGGAGTCATCTGATATTCGAGTAAACTCTGATGAGGAAAGAGAGGTCAATCGAGCCACTGCTGAGCATTTTCAGGATATGTACTACAAAAGATGGGCAGCTGCAGATTGTATCTTTTCTGCACAGAGGGCTGCTGATTTTCTTAATGATTCTGTGAAGCAGATTTCAAACTCTGATGTTCTTACAAGTTTAAAAGCCACTGTGGTTCAAGTCAAATCCTTACACAATAGGTTTGATGAAACACAAACAGCGGTTACCAATCTTAGGAATGAAGTTGGTCTAAGGGATCTTACCTTAAAAACTGATAGGTCTTATTATTCTGCTATGTTCAAGCAGCAAGCCAAGGATTCTAATGAACTTAAGAAGAGGCTTGGGAACGTTGAGGAGAATCAGACTGCAATGTCTGCACAATTGAATTCTATTTCTACTGCTCTAGAATTGCTGACATCAGTATTACTTTCTGATGATGTCAAAAAGGGGGAGAGTGTACCAAATGACAAATGCAAAGACACTCAATCTCTGAGACGGAGGGATGATTCTGCTGATGGTGGAAGCAAGGAAAGTGAGAGGAAGCAAATTTCTGAGCAAGGGCAAAGAAGATCAAGATTAAATTCTGATAGGTTAAGAAACTCTGGTAAAGGAATCTTAAACTCTGCCAGTGGTTCAAGACTCAAGAGTTTAATTATTTCAGCCAATCCATCTACTGATGAAGAAATTGCTACCAAGATGTTTCTAGAAGAACATGGTAATGAAGCTACAGTTGAAGACATGGAAGCTGAAATGCTGAGTCTTGCTGAAGAGCATGAGAAGAAGTTGAAGGATGGTACTTATAAGAAAAAGGCTAAGGTTCCTAGAAAGAAGGAGGTTGCAATCTCTATCAAAGAGAATACTCAACAGAGTTTGCAAAGCTCAAGGAAGCCTATGATAGCAAAGAATGATAAAGGCAAGGGTAAACTGGTAGAAGAAGAACAGTTACCTATGAAGAATTATTCAACCTCTGACAAAGCTCAAGTTGAAGTTTTTGAAGCTAGATCAACCTCTGACGCTGCTCAAGTTGATGTTTCTACTAAAGTTGTGACAACCTCTGACAATGCTCATGTTGTGCAAACTCAACTAGCACCTCAACTCCAAGGTACTTTTAGAAGACCTGTACTCTCTGAAACTCTGACACTTCAATCTGTGGACTTTTCTCAAACCAGGACTGTACTTGGAAAAGAATCTTTTGATAAGTCTGGTTTAGGTTCACATAGGGAGAAGAGAATAAACAACAGACCTGGAGATCAATCATCACTGGCAGTATCTGGTATTATTACTCAAGAGAGTCTTGATATGCTAGAATCTGTTCAGATGATATTTCATAAAGTATTAAAGAAAGAGTTTTTGCTGTATTTCATGGCTGATGGAAGAGTTTACAAGGTTGCAGAGTCTGACATCAATCTCAAATCTTATGAAGAATTGGAGTATGTTCTATATTTGTTAAAAGTCAAGAATAGAAGTACTCATGATGCTGCTTTAGTTATCAGAGAAAAGATGCTTAGATCAAAGATAATGCTTGGAGGAGGAGTCTCGAGTGCATATATTCCTAAGTACAGAAATGCTTATGGAAAGATTGTGGAGATGAAGAGGAATAGTGCTAGGTTCAGGACTGCACTGGAAATGAAAGTTCTAGAATTTAATCTAGAGTCTGACAAGCCTTTCTATATAAAACTTGGAAATGAAATGAGGAAAAACAGTATCTATTCTCTGAGAGCTGCCATATATCAAACTGGTGAAGGAGATCCAGAGCTTAAGGAGCTGAAAGAAAATATGATTGCTGAACTAGAAAGAGCTGATAGAAGATTACTTACAGACTATCTCAGGACAGTGCCTGATATTCAAGAAATCAAATAAAGTCTGATTGTAAGTTTTTAAAGTTTTCTATTATAAGTTAAAGTTAAACTCTGACATATTTTAAACACTGCATTTGTTATATGTTTTGACATCATCAATTATCTGTTTAACTTGTACATTTTTATTATGCACAAGTTGGGGGAGATTGTTAGATATAATTGCTGACGTTTGTTCATCAGTGTTTAAGCAACAGGTGATCATCAGAGTTTACATTGAAGCCAGTCAGAGTTTGTTAAAGTCTGACGTGGTGATAGTTGAATTAGCTGTCGGTGCTGAATTGAATATTCTAGAAGCAATATATTCTGAAGATGGAAAGAAGCAGAATATATTGATACAGCTAAGGAGACGGAATAGAAGACTGAAGCAATTCTAATTGATTACAATTTGTATAGCTAATTTGTAGGAGTATCAATTAGAGATTGATTGTAACTGTGTACTATATAAACACAGATAGGTTATCCCTAGAAGGGATGCGATAATTGAAAACATTATTCTTGTAACCTAGAAGTTCTTTGTGATTCTTTAATATCATAAAGAGAGAAGTTGTTAATATAATTACAGTTTGTTGATTTACAAACTTGTGTTCTTTATTGTTATTCTCATACATACTTGATTATATTGTGTATTCGGCCTAACAACCCTATTCTCAAGAACTGCTACATTTTTAGTGAGTTCATCTTGATTAATATGCACTAGTTGTAATTCTTTTATCTCATTTTCAAGATTTGTGTTTAAAAGAATTATTCTATCATTTTCAGTGCGTGCACAACTTAAAGTATCACCAAGATGACGAATCATTTCAGTATCAGTGAACTTTACCTCAGACATGTTGGGTGAAGATAACATGGAATCAAAGAGTTTGTCTCCTATTGCCATGAGTGCAAGATTCCCAATCTCACCTGCTTCTTCATCACTGTCAGTGTCATCCCAACTCTTTCCTTCAGCAACATAAGCTTTCCCAATCTTATTCTTCTTGCTAGAATCAAATGAGTTCCTTGTCACTTGCTTTGGCTTTTTACATTCAGTAGCAAAGTGACCCAACTCATTGCAATTGTAGCATCTGATTGTGCTCCTTTCCACAGTTCCAGTTTTGTAGCCACCCCTTGTGCCACTTGAAGAGGAAGATCCACCTCTCTGAAATCTGGGTCTGAACTTAAGATTGGGATTCCTCTTGAATCTAAACTTCCCAAACTTCCTGACTATCAAAGCTAAATCACCATCCTCCAGCTGATCAAGTTCTTCTAAAGAATAGAAGTCACCACCAGATTGATCAATGGATGTTAATCCATATTCAGCATCAATAACATTCATGTTAGAACTGGAAGGTTGAACAGCCTTCACTTCCAGTTTCTGTGGGACTTCAGCAGCCAGTGCAGTAGAAGTACTAACAATCTTCCCAGTTCCATACAGCTCCCTTTGTTGAATCTGCTCCAGCTCATAGGTCTTCAAAACACCATACAATCTCTCCAAATCAATCTCATTCATATCTCTTGCTTCTCTAATGGCCGATATTTTGTGCTCCAAATGAGGTGGAAGTGTAAGAAGGAACTTCTTGTTAATCTCCTTGTTGGTGTAGTGCTTCCCATTGAGATTCAGATCATTGATTAATTTGTTGTATCTCTCAAAAACCTGAGAGATACCTTCACCAGGGTTTGATCTGAAATGCTCATATTGTGAGGTGAGAATTTCCAGCATATTCTCCCTAACTTCCTCTGTCCCCTCATTGATTATCTCTATGGTATCCCAAATGTGTTTGGCAGTATCACAATTTAGGACAAGATTATGCATGATAGGATCAAGACAATCAATAAGGATCAACTGAAGACAGGAATCCAAGGTAACATCCTCTTTCTCATCAGGAGTGTACTCCTTGGGATCTTTAGGGTACATACTAGCAACCCTAGTAACAACATTATCCACTGTTATCTCTTCCTCAACAATCATAGGGACTTTGGGACCATTCTTCAGCACACCAATGTATTTAGGATTTGCAACCTTAAGAAATATGAGCATTTTCTTCTTCCACATTGGATAATGCTCCTTGCCGAACATTGGGATTTTGACGGTACCCACTTTCTGTGTAGTAGACATCTTTTGAGATTTTTAGGAATAATAAAAAAATCAGAGTTTAAGAAAAATCTCAAAACCATTGGATCTTTGATTTGTATATCAATCAAAAGGCTCTGATGCCAATTGTTAGATCCTGATAAGTTTGTAGAAGGGGGGTTGAATACAAACTATACCGTTTTATCGAATTTGTCCTTTGAATAATTTAACAATTAAGAACAAATTAATGCGGAATATAAATGAAACAAGATTCAAGTTAAATATAACTTATATTAAACTTGAAGGGTGTTGCAAATACAATAAGGATTACAAAGTATTTATCTCAAACTAATTAATACAAATTTAGAATAAATTCGACATGAACTTTTCTAATATTTGTAATAAAAAGATCGAATGCTAAAAGCAAGTTCGAGATAAATTCTAGGGATTAAAATCCGCTAGATAATCAAAGCAATACAAGTAATCAACTTCTAGTGGTTTGGATTTAACAATACAAACTAGAATTAATTGCTTGAGAAGAAATGAGATCAAATGCTTTCTTCGTTCTTGAGAGAGAAATGTCTGTGTCTTTTCATTAACTCATCTTTTCTTCTGTGAACAGCCTCGGGTCATATACACTTGCAATTAGCCTTGTATGACCTGTTTATTAAATCAAAAAGATTTAATAAAACAATTCATACACTTGTATGACCTGAAGAATACATTCGGTAGAACCATGCTTCAGCAGTATGACCTGCAAAAACTGTCCGGTATGACCTAGCATTCTTCTACCAACTCTCGGTATGACCAAGCAGAATTGTACTAGTATGACCTAAATCTGTCGGTATGACCAAGCACCTTTACAGGGCAGGTCATACCGAGCTATACAGAGGTCATACTAGTAAACATAGAAAATCCTTTTAATTTATATAGTTAGATTAAATTCTAGATTAAATTAATTCTTTTATAGAATTAATTTAATAGATAATTTAAACAACTAACTTAATTAATTTAATAAATTAATTAATTCTGATAGAATTAATTTATTAATTAAATTGAATTAATAAATCAAAGAAGATAACTTAAAATCCTTGCATTCCTCTATCTTCTGAAAACCACTGAATATAGATGATTTAATTCCACTGATTGATGTCGTCATTCGATGCACTGTCTGGTTCATGAATAACTGACTTCAATGAAAATTCTTCATCTTTAAAACATTTAAAGCTGTGGCTTCTTTTCTTTAGCTTTGACTAAACTCTGTATCCTGTACTTCTTCTGTCACCAACTGGAAATCTCTGTCACTGTAGTAAATCCACTTTCTTGAATACTTCACTGAGGCTTGAACAATAAATTGAACTTCTTTCAATGTAGAATAACTTCAAGTCTGTAGATGACTTTAATACTCCATTCTCTTGACAGATAAAACTCTCTGAGATTCCTGTGACCTTTAACCTAATATTTACTTATTACATTCTGGTTTAAGTTGAGTAGAATCCTCGAATTACAAATAGGCTATAGCATATGCCTTTCAGTCACTCCTCACGTTTGGCTCTGGGTGTACACTCAACGTTTCTGTCGGTGTTTCACTCATTTTTCCTTTCCCACTCAGGCCAGGTGTAAGTGTTTGTGTTTCACTCAATCCCTTTGTGCTAGTTGTACCTGCAGAAGAAAACACTGTAGCCGTCCTTAAGGAGGTCACTGGTGGTGCAATGGGGCTTCGCAAGTCCCCGTCCTTGGATAAACCAAGTTGCTCATCATCCGTAGATGATATATCCTTTGAAGGATCTAGAGTTTGAATCTCTAGGGGGTTAGAAACAGGCTCTATTAACAGCAGAGATCCCGAATCTTCCCCAATAGTCTGTGAAGACTTTACCTCAGTTGACTCCTCAATAGTAATTGATTCATTGTCAACGATTTGCCGATCTGCACCTACGTCAGACCCTTTACCCGCAGGATCCAGATATGTTCCATCTGGGGAGGTAGACAATGACCCTTTAGATTGTGCATTTAGGTCAAAGCCTTCTCTCGACGTCTGTGAAGACCCTTGGTTCTTAGAACCTTCAACCAGTGAACCTGACCGTAATATGGTCGGAACACCAGTTGCTTCCGTCAATTCTTCTTTACTTGATTCAGCAATGGGTTCAGATATGGCTTTAGTTAGCATTGCCCAATCAAGATCAGAAAAATCTGTGAAGGGTTCTTTGGATGAGAGAAATGAAGTATCAACAGTTGCCTCGGTTTCTGTTCTTCTCCTTTTAGAGGTAGGCAGAGCTGCTGTTGAAGGGTGTATCTCCTTATGTGGTGCTGCTAAGGCACTTTCTCCCTCTACACTCATGGATGTCTGTATACTGGGTATAGTAGGGGAAGGAGCTTCGTTTATGTTTTCATTTGGCTCGTCCAAAGGCTCTTCGACCGTGGTTAGAGGTTGTGGGTTTGCAACCTCCTGGTCAGGAATGACCACTGAGGGCTCTGGATCTACATCCATTGGTTCAGGACCAATTTCAGGTTCAGGTTGAGGAATGTTACCTTCATTTACCTGTTCCCCTGGGGGTAGAAGTGGTAGGGGCACCGTTCTTAGATATTCAGTGAGAACAGTGGGTACCCCTGGAAGATAGTTGTTCTTCCTAATGGGAGCGGTTATTGCATTGCTCTTCATCTTCATGCACTCCATGGTCTCCTCTTCGGCGAATGTCTCGCGCTCATCATCTGTTAAGATATCATTGAGAATTAGATGTAGGAACCTAGGATAGAAACAAAACACATCATCAGTTATGCCTGTTCTTTCATCCAGTAGTCCCATGCACAGAATGACTTGATCGATCAGTAGCCTTCCAATGTTAATATGCCTATTGTTCGCAATGGCAAACCCTATCTTTTGAAGGAATAAGGGAATACCATGCAGATTTGTTAGCTTCGCAGTAAAAACATGGATTAGGGTATGAAAGAAAAAGTTACATGCCTTTGGCAAGTAATGCTTAAGGAACTCTCCCACAAAGAAGTTAGGTTGTTGACTTCTAATGAGAGTGAAGAAAGCATGTATCTCCTCAGTTGTGGGATCCGGAACAAGGTTTTCTGTAGGAAAATGAAGTATTCTATTAAAGTCATGTTCCGTCACCCTTATTGTTCTGCCCCCTGACACAACAAAACTGAAGGATCTCACATTATTCTCACTTGTATCCGTGGCGGATGTGTACAACGCAGTCAATTGATCGATGCAAAGGACCACGTGAGTACTCAAAGAATATGCCACTAATGAACGTGTGTTCAAAAACTCTGCCCATGCACGAAACTGTAAGTTCGTAATGGCTTGCAGGTTTTGAAACGAGACATGATTAGTCTTGGAAATAATAAATTCTCCAGCCATTATGTTTCAAATTTCCAGAAAATTCAAATAAACCAAAACTATTTTTCACTAAAATTTAATTAATTATTTTAATTAATCAAACTTTTGGCAAAATCACCCTAAAAACAAAATAACCCCTTTTAACACTAACACAAATATTCGAACACTTGTAAACTTTAGAACCCTTGAATACTAACCAATATTCAATTCAAATGTCAAGTTCGATGGTTTCTCAATCAGAAATTTCTAAAAACTTAAACAGTAAAGTTTTCACGGTTAAAACGAGTTTAACAATGAAAAACAGTAAACTTTTTAAGCTTTTCTTGGTTAAAAATGGAGAAAACTATCGAATCTAGTTCTTGTTTTTGTGTATCTCTTTGTAAGCATATAAAACTCGACCAAACACTTTTCTCATATCTGTAAAAATGAAAAGAAAAGAACTAAGGCACGGTTATATACATTTGAAACTGACAGGGGCAAAATAGTCTTTTCAGGTTCGATAGTTTTAAAAAGAACTATCGATGGTTTTCTTGTAGGGGTAAAAAGGTCAATTTTCTTCGATAGTTTTTGAAAAACTATCGAAGTATTAAAGAATTAGAATTGAAACCAACCTTTTTGAAAAACCATCGAAAGTTTTTCTTTGAAAAACCAAAAACTATCGAGGTTCAGTCTGAAAAACTATCGAGAATTCATATATTAAATAAATTGAATTCCATTCGATATAATTTCAGAAAACTTTATAAAAACTATCGAGAATTAAATATAGAAGAAATATAAATTCACTTCGATATATTTTTAAAAGTATTCTCAAAAACCATCGAGAATTGTTTTCGATAGATTTTCTTTTCTTTTTCAAAACCTATCGAAAATTAAATTCGATAGTTTTATCTATGTACTTGAAAAACTATCGAATTTCGTAAATTCGATGATTTTTGCTTCTTTCCAATTTTTAAAACATGTTCATGTTCTAAAAATCAGATCTTTTTATTTCCTGTCAAGTTTTAATTTTAATAAATTTTTTCAAATTTACCAAAATCAATTCTTAACAGAAAATTCACAATTTTCTCAGAATAAAATCAACTAAATATCATTAAGTGATATTAATCAATTAAAATCTAATCAATTATGTTGCATTAATCTACAATGTTAAAAACAAAGTAAATTAATTCAAATTAAATAAATGCTTGAATATTTAGAACAAATATTAGCACTTAAATAATTTTTAGAATTAATAACCAATTAAATGCCAGAAGATATATCATCCATAATTATGACATAAAATTAGTATACTAATCCTAACTACGAGAATTGCTCCAGAAAATAAATTCACGAGTCCTAAAGATATAGAAATTCTTAAAATCATGTATTCACTAGGACTCTCTGCGGTTACTGACTTCTAATCAAAATCAATTAGAAAGATTTAACATCCCAAGTTCACCAACCAGCTTATTGAAAGTGGATTCATCAAGCGGTTTAGTAAAGATGTCTGCAATTTGATCCTCTGTGGGTACAAAATGTAACTCCACAGTTCCATTCATGACATGCTCTCGGATAAAATAATACCTGATGTCGATGTGCTTCATCCTCGAGTGTTGCACTGGGTTGTTTGAGATTGCTATGGCACTTGTGTTGTCGCAAAATATTGGAATCTTTGTCAACAAAAGCCCATAGTCACGGAGTTGGTTTCTCATCCACAAGATCTGAGCACAGCAGCTTCCAGCAGCAATGTATTCAGCCTCAGTTGTTGATGTGGAAACTAAATGCTGCTTCTTGCTATACCAGGAAACTAACCTTCTTCCAAGAAACTGACAGATTCCTGAAGTACTCTTCCGATCAATCTTACAACTTGCAAAATCAGAGTCTGTGTATCCAATAAGATCAAATCCTGTATCTTTAGGGTACCAAATTCCAAGATTTTGGGTCCCCTTAAGATATCTAAATATTCGCTTAACAGCTATTAGATGAGATTCTTTAGGATCAGACTGAAACCTAGCACACAAGCATGTTGCAAACATTATATCTGGTCTACTTGTAGTGAGATAAAGTAATGAGCCTATCATACCTCTGTAGCCTGTGATGTCAACCTTCTTACCAGTTTCATCCTTATCAAGCTTAGTGGCAGTTGGCATAGGAGTCTTTGATGTAGATGAGTCTTCCATTTGATACTTCTTCAGAAGATCTTTGATGTACTTGGACTGACAAATGAATATACCATCTTGTTTTTGATATACTTGCAGTCCAAGAAAGAATGACAATACACCCATCATGCTCATTTCATAACGACTTTGCATTAACTCAGCAAATCTCTTGCATAGATCATCATTAGTAGAACCAAATATTATGTCATCAACATATACTTGCACCAATATCAAATCATTTTTATGTTTTTTGACAAAGAGAGTTTTGTCTACGACACCTCTTGTAAAATCATTTTCAAGTAAGAATTCAGAGAGAGTGTCATACCATGTCCTTGGAGCTTGTTTGAGTCCGTAGAGAGCTTTGAATAGAAAGTACACAAAGTCTGCCAGTTTTGAATCCTCAAAACCTGGAGGTTGTTCCACATACACTTCTTCTTCTAACTCCCCGTTCAGAAAAGCACTCTTCACATCCATCTGATATACCTTGTAATTGGAATGTGCAGCATATGCCAGAAACATTCTGATGGCCTCAAGTCTTGCTACTGGTGCATAGGTTTCATCATAATCTATACCCTCTTCTTGAGAGTAACCTTTAGCAACCAGTCTGGCTTTGTTTCTCGTTACAATGCCATCTTCGTCCAACTTATTTCTGAATACCCATCTTGTTCCAATAACAGATTTTCCCTTAGGCCTGGGTACCAGCTTCCAAACTTTCTGCCTTTCAAACTGATTGAGTTCCTCTTGCATAGCAATCACCCAATCTGGATCATCTAGAGCATCTTCAACTTTCTTAGGTTCTGTTTCTGAAAGAAACCCAGAATAGTGACATTCATTTTGTGATGTTCTCCTAGTTCTCACTCTTGTGTCCGGATCACCAATGATCAAGTGAAAGGGATGATCTCTATTCCATACCCTTTGTCTTGGCATATGCGATCTTGATGATTCTCCTTGTTCTAGATGTTGTGGAGTGTGACTAGTTGATCCTTCTCCTGCTCCCCCTGAGTTGTTGACGGTTTGATCTGTTGATTCTGAAGACTGACTAGTGGATCCTGTAGAATTTGAGGATCTCCACTTTGGTCACCACTTGGTCCAGAATCATTATCATTATGATTATTATTAATAACTGTAACAACTTCAGGTACTTCTTCATTGTCAGAGAGATCTCCTGATAGATTTTCAAATACCAAGGATTCAGAGTTCTCTCCGGTTTGCAGGCCTGGTCTTTTGGTGTCGTCAAATGTTACATTAAAGCTTTCCAACACCTTCTTATCTTCAATCACATATACCCTGAAAGCCTTAGATTCCAGAGAATAGCCCAGAAAAATGCCTTCATCTGCTTTGGCATCAAACTTGCCAAGATGTTCTCCATCTTTAAGTACAAAGCACTTTGCACCAAACACATGAAAGTACTTCAGTGTTGGTTTCTTGTTGGCCATTAACTCATACAGAGTCTTTTCATGATCTTTGTTGATCAGGGTTCGATTCTGAGTGTAGCAAGCTGTGTTCACTGCTTCAGCCCAAAAGTAAGTGGGAAGTTTTGATTCACTCAACATGGTCCTTTCTGCTTCAACCAAGGTCATGTTCTTCCTTTCCACTACTCCATTCTGTTGAGGAGTTCTTGGTGCTGAAAACTGTCTTGATATTCCTTTCTCTGAGCAGAAATCATTAAGAACTGCATTCTTGAATTCAGTTCCATTGTCTGATCTGATTGTCCGCACAGGTAACTTAGCTTCCACTTCTATCTTCTTGATGTGATCAATGATTAGTTGTGTTGCTTCATCCTTTGTTTGTATGAACAACACCCACGTGTACTTGGAGTAGTCATCCACCATCACCAATGCATATCTATTTCTTGAAAGTGACATAACATTGACTGGACCAAATGAATCCAAATGAATCAGTTGTAATGGTTCAGTAATGCTTGTCATTCATTTGCTTCCATGTGATGCTTTCTTCGACTTCCCCTTTTCACATGCTTCACATAGTCCCTCCTGATTGAATTCCATCAGGGGCAACCCTCTCACTAACTTTCTCTTTACCAAAGAGTTCATAGTTTTGAAGTTCAGATGTGAGAGCTTCTTGTGTCATAGCCAACTTTGTTCTGAAGATGCCTTTGCATAGAAACATGTAACTTCTCCTTCACTGGTAGAACTTAAGTCAGCTATAAACAAATTTCCTTTTCTCACTCCCAGTAGAGTAAGCTTCTCATCCTTCCTGTTGGTGATCAAGCACTTGTCCTTTCTGAAATCTACATTGTAGCCTTTATCACAGAACTGACTGATACTTAGAAGATTGTGCTTTAATCCTTCAACAAGAGAGATGTTTTCAATGATGATATTTCCAGCTTTCAATTTACCATATCCCGTAGTGTATCCTTTGTTGTCATCTCCAAAGGTTACAATCGAGCCGGTCTTCTTAACCACCTCTGTAAGCAGGGACTCTTCACCTGTCATGTGTCTAGAACAACCACTATCCAGAATCCACACAACCTTTGAGCTTTTAACCTTACCCTGCAATCACAGATTGATTAAGCGGACTTTGGTAACCAAAATTGTTTGGGTCCTGAAGGTTTAGATGATTTAACAGGAGTAACATTCAATTTAGTCTTACCCTGTTTGATATTCATAGTATCTGTGGATTTAACATTATCAGTGTTATTGCTATTATCATTCATCAACTTAAAATAAGCATGCATGATGTTGTACTTACATAGCAAACACTCTTTCTTTCCACAGGGTTCATGAAGATCAGGCATGTCAGACATGTTATGCATTTCAGAAGTATTAGCAGTTTCTACTTTAACCTTTTTACATGCATGTGTAAGGTGTCCAACAGAATTACAAATAGTGCACAACTTCCTAGATGCAATGGGAGAATATGGAACCATTTCCTGATTAACAATCTTCTTCTTCCCATTCCTGTTCTTTTTAACATTACTAACTACGTCACCTACTTCAGTTTTAGGTAAATCAGGTTTAGGTAATTCATTTTTTACTGATTTCCTAGGCAACTTAGTCTTTACCTCTTTTTCCTTCAACAAATCCTCCTCAAGCAATTCTTGTCTTATGAAAAGGTCATCCTCATGAAAGAGTGGTGGAAAAGGCTTAACAAAAACTGGACAATCAACATTCTTAAGAACATGTGGAGTAGTCCTTTTGACAACTGAAGGTGTCGTAGGGAATTCCACAATCTTCTTACCAGCTTTCTTGTCATAGTCAAATCCTATAGCAGTTTTATTCCCTATGGCCTGAGTATCAATGATCTCCTTAGCAATTAGGGCGGAATTCTTAAAAGCATTCATCTTCAAATCTAGATCTGAAATCTGCTTCCTGAGGATAGTCTCTATCTCATCATTACACTTGACCTTGTTCTCTAAGTACGCATTCTTTTGCTTAAGATCTTCTAATGTTACAGCTACAAGCTCTAGTTCTTCATTTTTAGATTCTAACTTTTTAATCTTAAGAACTAGTTTAGCATTTTCCATTTCTGATGCTAGCATGCTTGTGTGTACATTAAACAATTCTACACTAAGATCTTGCACAGTTTTCTTGTACTCAGAATTAGACATATCAATTTTAGTTAAGATAGGTACCTGAGATGATTGTGGTGATTTCTCTGAAGAGTCAGCCATTAGAGCAACATTTACATATTCCTCCTCTTCATCCGAATCAGTATCATCCCAGTGCTTTCCCTCTTCTATATAAGCTTTCCCTTTCTGCTTTCCAGAGAATGCCTCCAATTGATGTTTAAGCTTGGCATTCTCTTTCTTCAACTCATCATAAGAATCCTTCTTTCCATAGACATCTTTCATGTCTCTCGCTTGACGAGGCTTCCGGCATTCAGTGGCGAAATGCCCTAACTCATTGCAGTTGTAGCATCTTGATTTGCTTCTATCAATCATGCCAGTCTTGTAGCCTCCCTTAAAGCCTGTACTCGGTGTATAATTGCTCTTCTGGAATCTGTTGGTTGAGCCCTTGAACTTGTACTTAGGGTTTCTCTTGAAATGAATATGACTAAACTTTGCAGCTAAGTACGCCATGGTTTTGTCTTCCATTTGCTCAAGCTCTTCTAGGGTGTAGTAATCACTTTCATCAACACCCAGATTCACAGAATCCATTTCTGCTTCTATTATCACCTCCTTTCCAGCTCTAGGGGTTTGAACCTGAATCTCAGAAGTTATTGGTTCATCCACTACAAGTGTTGCTGATCTCACAAGTGCATTGTGCTTGCTGTCCACTGTCCCTGATCCGTAGATTATCACTCTTTGTTCCTGTTCCATCTCATAGGTCTTCAACTTCCCATAGATCATCTCTAATGACATCTTTGTGAAGTCAATTCTTTCCCTTATGGATGATGACTTGTGTTCTACATGATGGGGCAGCGTCATCATGAACTTCCTGTTCGATTCTCTCAGTGGATAGGTCTTTCCTTTCATTGTCAATTCATTGAGGAGTTTAGTATATTTCTCAAAGACCTGAGTTATACTTTCTCCTGGCAGAGACCTAAACGCTTCGTATTGAGAAGTCAGGATGTCCAATCTGTTTTCCTGCACGTCTTCAGTTCTTTCCATTATCAAGTTAATGGTATCCCACATATGTTTCCCGCTTGTACAGTTCATCAACTGATAGCTCATTTCCGTGTCTACGGAGTCCACCAATATCAACATTAAACCTGTGTCCAATCGAATCAGTTCTTTGTCAGAATCTGTATACTCAGTAATATCCTTAGGTTGGGTGCCTGAAGGAATCCTGCTACCATCAGGGGCTGTAGATTCATCAACTGATTTCATTGGTACATATGGTCCGTTTTCTAATATGCCCATATACAACGGATTAGATACCTTGATAAATAACAACATCTTCATCTTCCACAAACCGAAATCATCTCTAGTAAACGGGGGAACTTTAATACCAGCGGTTGTCTTTGGAGCACTCATGGTTTCTGAAAATTTCAAATTGTTTAAAATTCAAGAAATTCCAATTAAATGCAAAATTTTGAAAGTTAAAAAATTTGCTTCGAATTTTCACGCTACGTTTGATTTTGGTCTCATTCACCGGATCTGATTTGTATATCAATCAAGTAGCTCTGATACCAATTGTTAGGTCCAAAGTATCGTAGAAGGGGGGGTTGAATACGATACTCACAAATAATTCAATTTCGTTCGCGGATAAATCATTCAGTTCTATAACGAAATCAAACACACCAAACCAAATCAAGTTTCGGGGAATATATCTTTTTATAAATATAAACCTCGAGGGGTGCTACAATTTCTAATCCGTAGATTAGCTTCAATGAGTTCTAAGTTATCCACAATCAATACAATGATAGAGTTCCAGCAGAATTAATGTTCTTAGTATTTTCTCTCTGGCTTTTCCTCTCTCTCCGTAATTGCTTCTGTAGTGAATCAACTTGACTGAGGAAGACACTGCCTCTCTCTTAGTAATTGTAGGCTTTGGATTTGAAAACTATCGAACTAGGAATGAAGGAATCAATCCTGGCCGTCCATCTTCAAAATCAACCTGTAAAACAAGAATACTTTTCACCTGCTCCTAATTAAAAAACGATCGAATGATTTAAGTTATTTTACCATTCGATAGTTTTAAAACAAAACTATCGAATACTAAATTAACTCAAATTGGTTTTCTATGAATCACTTTTTAATACCATTCGATAGTTTTTTGAAATGAAAAACTATCGAATCCTTTTTCTTGTCTTATATCTTTTAATGATTCCACTGAGCTCCTGGGCGTTTAAGTAATAGACTGTATCACTTCCTTCTGAGACGATAAAACAACTTGATCTTTTTAGTGCCGTCACCTAGTGCAACTGGTCTGGTTCACAGATGAATAACACTTGATCAATTCTTCTTTTATGTCTTCAATTCAATGCTTCTGATAAGTCCCTTGTCGTTCTGGTTGCTTCATTTAAATCACTGGAATCCCGTGGTACTTAACCCTAAATCATTCACATACTTCTGTCGTCTTGAAAGTCTTGTTTCTTTTGCTGTCACTGAGGCTTGAACATTTTCATGAACTTCTTTCCGTGACCTGTTTACGGACTTCAAGAATACATAACGTATTTTGATTTTTTGAGTTTACCTTTTCTTCTTTGATTCTGGATTCCTGTGCTTCTGTTAATACTATTGTTTGTCTTGTCCTTTGTTGAGTTGTAGTTATCTCTTTTACATCTTATGTTACATTATGCTTTACAACACCCCAAAATTCTAATTCTTGACCTATAAATAGTCCAAGGAATAAGGTGTTCGGGGAAGTTCTAATTTCCACACACCCATACACATTTAGATACACACACTCTCTCTCTCTCTCTGCCTTATATTCTCTATAAACCCGTTCTTATTCTCACGCCGGATGTGCCGCGGAACCGCCACCCCTCTCCGACATTATTTTGCAAAAAT
This sequence comes from Heracleum sosnowskyi, assembly GCA_030848705.1. Lineage (NCBI taxonomy): Eukaryota > Viridiplantae > Streptophyta > Magnoliopsida > Apiales > Apiaceae > Heracleum > Heracleum sosnowskyi. Next base: position 96,084,485 of record CM061241.1, read on the forward strand.
CCCACCAGCAGCCACACCACACTCCGGGCAAGTGAAGACGGGAAGAAGAATGACTCATGGCGGACTGAGCGTAGCCGGTTTGTACTCACAAAACCGCATACTAATGGTGGTCATTATAATTTTATTAGAACTTTAAATTATATTTCAAGTCAAATTTTAGTTAGAGTATTGATAAAGAATTATATCATATTTTTATTATACTTTTTATATAATAAATATAATATAAATTTAATTCAAAACTTTGGTCTCTATATCAACAAATATTTTGGGTCATATACCGCTAAACAAATAGGGATCGTTGAATTTAAAATAAATAAATGAGAACCATTAAATTCAATATTAAAAAACATATTTAATTGTTATTAAAATTATATTCAAATACTAAGAAGTAAATTTTAATTATATAAACCAAATATGAATAGGTTTTCTAAGTTGAATAGAATTGTCAATATAAATATTCATAACTTCATTTTCTATTTGGTTCTTAGGTAATTCTAGTTGAATAATGACTAAATCATCATTAAATTTATAATAATTTCGTTAATGTAATTATAAATTTTTTTAAAAAAATTGTGCATAGCACGGGTTCTAATAAACTATGTATGATAAGCGTAAAAGTGATATTATCCAAAATTTTGGTAGTCTGATCCTCAATACCACTAAAACAATCTTAACCGTCAGATCTAATTTTTTTTTAAAATAGACGTTCAAGATTATATTCTATAAAAAAGAAATTATTAACTAAAAAAGATATAAGTTAAAAGATGTGGTATTAGAAACGGATTTTCCAAATTATAACTTACCAAGAAGATTAATTTAATTAATATGTAAATTATATTTAATTTCTATTATATACCATAATAATAGGAACGTTAGATCTTAAAATAGAAAGATGAGAACCATTATATCTAATAGTAAAAATTGCATTTGATTGTTAGTACACATATATTCAAGTACTAAAAAAGGATTTTCATAATTTAAATCAAATATAAATAAATTTCCTAAATTAAATAGAATTCTTCATAAAAATTTGTTACTTTCTTCTATTTTCAGTTATGGGATATTTTTAATTGAAAAAATAATTATTAAACCATCACTAAATTAAAAAATTATTTTGTGAGTTTCACATGAACTGTAAAATTGTTTAAATATGATTTTCAGAATATTTCCTAAATAAGATAGATATCGTAACGTAAAAATTCGTAATTTTCTTTTCTCTTCAATTGTGAATAGTTTTAGTTGGAAAATAGTTTTTAAACTATCATTAAATTAATGATAAGTTTGTAAACTTCGTGTGGGCCGTAAAATTATTCAGATTTGATTTCTAAATTTAAGATAGAGTCCAAAAAATAAAATGAGTGTCTAAAACTTAATAAATATTAATTGTTTTCATTTATTTTACTTCAATTTTAATTAGTTTTTAAATTAAAAATGTATTATAATAAGTTATTATTTCTTCAAAAATTCAAAGCTCTATCAAAAACTTCTTAAAATATATTTTTCAAAAAAAATAAAAAAATTGTAAATTCTAAAAATATTCATGTATAATATTTCTAAAAATTGAAAAAGACACTAGTGCATTTAACAGACTATAAACTAATATGTATTTAACTATCCAATACCATGATAGAGTGATGTTTGTGTTAAGAATCTGTTGTTGGAGGAATTTCGTAACAACCCGAATCGGAGTTTGCTGGATTAACGAATTATGAAAATAGGGGGATTTGAGATTTTTGGATGTTTGGGTGCTGAACTCGTATGATGACTTCTCAGAAATTGAATAGAGAATGGGTTCTTTCTCTTCCTCTTTCCCGAGTGTCAATTGTCGTATATCATACAAGGTGCCTACGTACCCATTTATATAGGGATCAAGCCTCACGTATTTCTTGGAAAACAAGTCATTGGATAAGTTCATTCAGTCCAATCCCATAAGATAGTCAAGATTTAAGTTCCCATAAACAGCTCAAGGATTATCAATCCACCTCATGTTCCCATAAATAGTCCGGTCTTCACACATTTTCCTATAATCTCGCGGCATCTCCGCATTTTTTTCCATGATTTGAAGATATTTTCCGTTATTCGTTGATTGAGATTGATTCTTTCCTCGTTTTAGGGAGATGATATTACTTAGTAATAAAGCAATTAATTATTAATCTGAATTAATAATTATTAAACGGAGAAATTTGGACTATGCCAAAATATGGCATAACAACAAGCCCCCAGTTCTTCAGTGTAGCTTGCTGCAGTGGAGAACTAAAAATCTCCGAGCTTCCAAATTTCTTCGGTCGCTTAGAGTTTTGTATATAGTCTGAATTGGCGTACACACTTTTCAAGTGTCATTGTCCAAGTAAAGATGTGTTTTCGTTTGTCCACGAGCCCCCGAGCTGAGGCTTTAATAAGATACCCAATTTCAAATGTCAGGCTTTCAGCCCATATCACATCCGGTCCCATACATTTTCCTACAATCTTGCGGCATCTCCGCATTTCTTCCCGTGATTGGAGGAATGTCTCGTGTCAACCATATCACGTCCAGTCCCACACGTTTTCCTGCAATCTCGCGGCATCTCCGCATTTCTTCCCATGATTGTAGGAATGTCCCGTGCCAGCCATATCACGTCCAGTCCCACGCGTTTTCCTGCAATCTCACGGCATCTCCGCATTTCTTCCCGTGATTGTAGGAATGTTCCGTGCCAACCAAGAAATATCCATCTACCAATGGACCTTCAATAATGTAATTTTATTCATGGACTCTCCTCTGAGAGTAGGGTCTTCAATATTAATCCTCCTTAGAAAAGAGAGCTTTCGAAAACATTACCCTTATCAGATAAGGACCTTCCTCACTTATTTTTGTCCATGCACGAGCTAGTGAAGTAATCAAATCACGCGCTACGAATATTGCATCACAATAATTTGAAGATATTTTCATAATTTGAAGATATTTTCCGTTATTCGTTGATTGAGATTGATTCTTTCCTCGTTTCAGGGAGATGATATATCATAGTAATAAAGCAATTAATTATTAATCTGATTTAATAATTATTAAACGGAGAAATTTGGATTATGCCAAAATATGACATAACAGAATCTTTAAAGGAGTTGAATACCAGAAGGCAGAACTCAGAAGGATAATATAGTGCACATGCTAAAAGAATCGGTACATATACAAAATTTACAAGTAGAATCTAAATACAAAATACATCCCTATCTAAACTAAAAGTGGTAAATGTTAGAAGAATACAGGGAGACTGGAGCATACACCAGATGGTGTTAGAAGATTTGTTGTTTTTAATTAACCAACTGTAATTGGCTTTAGCTTAACTAGACTAACCGGTACTCGTTAGACCATACGCGCCCATCTATCAAATATATTAGTATAATTTTTTTTTAACTTATTTCTCTTATTTTATATCCATATTAAGTTCTTTTTAAAATTTTAACTTTATTTTGATTTATGAAACTATTTAGTTTTTAACTTACGGCACCACACATGGTTAACAAGAAAACTCATCTTTTTATACTTTAAAGTTCGGTATGAAAATTTTATTTATTTATCAAAAATATTTAGAGAAATTATCAAAAATACTAATTTTTTCTAAGTTTTTTTTTACGATTTTATCATCTTCTAAAAATATTTGCAAAAATACGGTATGCAACTAGATGTAACCTAAAAATATTTACAAAAAATACGGTCTACAACCGGATGCAACCAAAACAAACAGATGCAACTTTTTAAAATCGGGCGAACCACCGTGAATTCCAGCGAACTTAAAACTGCTCAAAACTCAAATATTTTTACATAAACAATCTTTAATTACAACGATCTACAATGCTACGCAACCCATAACATCAAATTCTAATTCAAATCTCAAGAACGAACTAAACTTTATAAAACTTGAAATTAAAATTGAAAATTGATATACTTACTCTAATGTTTCCATTAACCTTTCAGTTAATCGATCCGCAGGGGCATTTGCTTACATAGAGAACCTATTATGCAACTAAAGATGATTCAAATTATTAAATTTTTATAAGTTGCATTTGTGGTTGATTTTGGTTGCAGTTGCAAATATGGTTGCATCTAGTTGCAGATCGTTTTTTTGCAAATATTTTCAAAAAGTTGTTATTTTTGCAAACATTTTGGTATTTTTGCAAAACAATTCAAAAAAAACATAGTATTTTTACAAAAAAAATTATAAAATTGGATATTTATGAAAAAATTCCTATTTTTTATATTATTAAATACTAGCTTAAAACCTGTGCGATGCACGGATTGTTAATTGTTATTTTTTTTATTATTATTTTAATATTTTATTAATTGTAATTGTGCAAAAAATAAGTAGACATGTTAAAATAGATAAAAACTTTTAATTAATTAAAAACATTAAAACAGATTTTAAAATAAATAAGTATGGGTTTGCCCGTTATATTTTTGGAAATGAGGGGTTTTAGTAAGAAAAAATAAAAAATGTAACATATATTTAGTTTAAAAAGGTAAATGCGCGTGATATTTTTGGAAAATGAGGTTTTAAAATTTAATAATTAAAAGTATTTAAATACGTTTTAAAATAAATAAGTAAAGGGTTTCATGTGATATTTTTGGAAAATGAATGGATTTTAGTGAGAAAAATAGAAAAAGTAAATTGTAAAAGGCAATTTCCTGTGATATATTTAGAAAAGGAGGGAATTTGTTAGAAAAAATATATAATGTGTTTTAGCCGAAAAGGTAATTGGTTATAAATAGGTATTTGATTATTTATATTTTAATATTTTTAGTAATTGCATTTGTTAAGAAAAATAAGTAGACATGTTAAAATAGGTAAACTTTTAAAAAATAATTATAATATTAAAATAGGTTTAAAAATAAATAACTAAATGTTTGTCCGTGATATTTTTGGAAAAGGAGGGGTTTTAGTAAGGAAAAATAGAAAAACTAACATGTTTTAGTTAAAAAGGGTAATTGCCCGTAATATATTTGAAAAAGTAGGGGAATTTTTTTAGAAAAAATAGAAAAAACAATGTATTTTATGTGAAAAAGGTAATTGGTTATAAATAGGTAATATTATTATTTAATAATATATTTCTATAAATAAGTAAGGTTAATTAAGTAAAAACACGAAATACAGTTAATTAAGGGATAATTAAGTAAAATCATACCATACCGTACCGATCAACCAAATTTTTAATATTTTGTCTATTGCGTAGTAGTATTGTATTGATAAAATAAAAATTTGAGACAAAGATATTTACTCGGCTTTAATAAGTACTCCCTCCGTCCCTCTGGGTTCTATACATAGAATTTGGGCACGGAGACTAAGAAAAGATATAAAAAATGAGTAAAATTAGATGAAAAGTGAGTAAAGTGGTGGGGCCTATCAATATTTAATAATAGATTTGAGATAGTGGAGGAAGTAGTGGGTGTAATAGTGATTTATATTGTTATAGAATAGAGATAGTAGAGAAAGTAGTGGGTGTAATAGTGTTTTATATTATTAAAAATTACTATTTTTGGAATGTATAAAAATGAATGGATGTCCCAAAATGGAAAGTGTATAGAAATGATTGGGACAGAGGGAGTAATAACTCATGAGAAATCAAAGATTTGGTCAATTGTACACTGATTTAATAGCGTGGTGGCTCCGTCTCCTTTTCTATCCATTACGTGTCTGCTATTTCTGTATGTGTGTCCTTACACTTTTTTTGTTTGTCTTATTATCTTTCCCTTTTTTATGAGACGCGTTATATTTGGTCAATTGTACACTGATTTGGTCAATTGTACACTGATTTTTGAATGTTGATTGGTTAATCGCGTTATATGAATAGTCTAACCACCCTTAATTAATAAAAGTATATGAGTAAAGTTTTAATGGATTTAAATTTTAATCAAAAATAAAATATTTTTTGAATTTTGATTGGTTAATCGCATTATTTGGATAGTCTAACCACCATTGGTTAATAAATTCTAGGAGAAAAAGTTATAATTGATCTAAAATCTAATTATGAGGAAAACTATAATTGATTTAAAATCTAATAAAAAAACAAAATAATTATTGAATTTTGATTGTTTAATCACATTGTATGGATAGTTTAACCATCCCTGGTTAATAAATTATATGAGGAAAGTCTTTAGGTTCTTGTGATTGGTCTAAAATTTAGGATATACATCTGATTGATTCTAAAATAATTCAAAGTTTTCTGATTGGTTAACTGATATGTGATAGACTCATGTATTATAATAAATGATTTTTTTTTGAATTTTGATTGGTTAATCATATTTGATGGATAGTCTACCCGCCACTGATTAATAAAATTATATGAGGAAAGTTTTAATAGATTTAAATATAAATTAAAAATAAAATAAATTATTGAATGTTGCTTGGTTAATCGGGTTGTAGGGACCGTCTAATGGTTGATAAAATTATATGAGGAAAATTATAACCGATCTAAAATCTAATTATGAGGAAAGTCGTAATTAATTTAAAATCTAATTAAAAACAAAATAATTATCGAATTTTGATTGGTTAATCATATTGTGTGGATAATTTAACCACTCTTGGTTAATAAATTATATGAGGAAAGTTTATAGGTTCTTGTGATTAGTGTAAAATTTAGGATTGACACCTGATTGGTCCTAAAATAATTCAAAGTTTTCTAATTGGTTAACTGATATGTGGTAGACTCGGGTATCCTTTATTATAATATTATAAAGATAACCATCAGACGCGAATATGCAAGTCCATCCATCAGATATAAGATATATTTCTTGTATCAACAGGTCCCCAGAATTTGTTGAAGACGATGACTTCAATAAATACTCAAATAACTTGTAATGGTCTTTCTTGTCTTCAATCAGTATCCAGTGCCTATAAAATATTTTTGTGTAATTGGTCTGCACTATTGGATACAACGTAGCTTCAAAATGTAGTCACCAAACACAAACAAGTCTAAAGCATGACTTACTTTATAATCACTTTCTTTAAATATGACCCTACTGAATATATTTAGGCATTGGAGACTTCACGTGCTTTCTTCTTATGCACCTTTAATCAATTTCCTTGGATATTCAAACATCATCCCCATATTTGTGTGAAACATTACCATGTATGAAAAGTCATTGAACGTAGTAAAAGGCTGAAAAGTCATTTATCGCATAATAGTCTTCGGACGCTGAAAAAATAAGTATAGCCCTTGGATGCAAATATTGAATAATTTAGCCTTTAATAACATCTCTAGTCTTTGACAACATCTCTAACCTTTGACAACAACACTAGCCTTTGGTAACATCACTAGCCTTCGGCAACATGTATCAACATAGTCCCCAATATTTTTTGGAGGCTTGCCTTCAAGAAATATTTGTAGCCCCCGGAGCTTGATTCAAATTCGAATGTGATTATTCAAATTCGAGTGTGATGAACTGATTGAGTTTTTATTTGTTGATGCAACATTCATCCTCATTGTTGACCAAAATTTTTTATCTAGATAAACTCATATAAAAATAATCTTCGGAAGCGAAATAAAAAGTTCAACCTTTAGAAACGAAATGAGGTAGCTCTTGTATCAACAAGTAACATATATTAGTCATCGGATACCAATTCTTTCTTGAAATTGTAGATTTTTGCTATTACAAAGCTTCAACATCACCATGAAATTCGTTGTCACTTTTGTCCGATGGCATATCTTTTTCGAATACGCTCATTTCCAACACTACTAATTTTGTCTTTTTGTAGAGGGGGATTCTCCAAGATTTTGTCATTAGAAGCAGTTCATCCATACTTTTGCTCTCTGCTATAGGTTACACATTAGTACATGTATCATTGTGTCTATGATAGATATGTCATGTCAATCTTGTAGTTTCGTGTATTGGAATGATAATTGTTGCCGATGTAAACTTTATAGAACTGCATCCAATTCTTCATAAAAAGGAAGAGAAGAATTGTTGCCGATGTGAACGCTGCTTTGGGAAAACAAATGAGCTTTTCTATTACTTTTCTTGAGGCCCGTGAGAAAACACTTTCTTTGATGCTTTAAAATTCTTTGAAATTCTTCCAAGTTGTAAAGCATAATGTAACATAAGATGTAAAAGAGATAATTACAACTCAACAAATGACAAGACAGACAATAGTATTAACAGAAGCACAGGAATCCAGAATCAAAGAAGAAAAGGTAAACTCAAAAAATCAAAATACGTTATGTATTCTTGAAGTCCGTAAACAGGTCACGGAAAGAAGTTCATGAAAATGTTCAGGCCTCAGTGACAGCAAAAGGAACAAGACTTTCAAGACGACAGAAGTATGTGAATGATTTAGGGTTAAGTACCACGGGATTCCAGTGATTTAAATGAAGCAACCAGAACGACAAAGGACTTATCAACATCATTGAATTGAAGACATAAAAGAAGAATTGATCAAGTGTTATTCATCTGTGAACCAGACCAGTTGCACTAGGTGACGGCACTAAGAAGATCAAGTTGTTTTATCGTCTCAGAAGAAATTGATACAGTCTATTACTTAAACACCCAGGAGCTCAGAGTAATCATTAAAAGTCAAAAGACAAGAAAATGATTCGATAGTTTTTCTATTTAGAAAACTATCGAATGGAATGAAAAGTGATTCAAAGTAAACCAAAATGAATCAATTTGGCATTCGATAGTTTTGTTTTAAAAACTATCGAATGGTAAAATGATTTATTTCATTCGATGGTTTTTCAAACCATTCGATGGTTTTTAAATTGTGGAGCAGGTGAAAAGTATTCTTTGTCTGACAGGTTGATGAAGATCCAACGGCCAAGATTGTTTGCTCAAGTTTGGTTCGATGGTTGTTTAATTGAAGACTACAATTAATACTGAGAGAAGAGTGTGTCTTCTTCAGTTAAGGCATTCAACACAGAAACATTACTGAGAGAGAGAACTGAGCCGGAGAAATTATCAGAGAATTAATAGTGCTCAGAATTTGATCATTGTTTTGTATTTGTGTAACCTTAAACTCATTGAAGCTAATCTACAGATTAGAAATTGTAGCACCCCTCGAGGTTTATATTTATAAAAAGATATATTCCCCGAAACTTGATTTGGTTTGGTGTGTTTGATTTCGTTATAGAACTGAAAGATTAATCCGTGAACGAAATTGAATTATTTGTGAGTATCGTATTCAACCCCCCCCTTCTACGATACTTTGGACCTAACACAAGTGTTTGCGTTATAATCTTCTTTTGTGTTTACATCGGATCGAGCATGACTGGATTCATTTGTTGTCATCATATTTGATCCAATGATTAAGTAATCACTACACGTTCCATTAGATTCCTTTTTGTGTGACTTTGAACCGTCATAGCATTAAAAACAGTTTTTCGGTCCAGCTTTTGCTTCCAATCCTCAAAAGTTCATTTAAGTACCTTTGGTTCGGATTGTGCAGCGATGAGATATATTATGTGATCTATAAAATGTTAAATCTAAAAAACTGTAGATCATCACTTTCTCATCTTCCAACTCTGTAAGTTGGCGGGTGGACCATCATAGCTTCGCACTGAAGCATATATCCGACTCGGTATATCCTTTGCCCTAAAGTGATTTATTACTTCAATTTTGAAGTGGTACATCACTAGTAGGACCGAAGATTCTCTAGTCCCCAAGTGAGTGTCGAAAAATCATAAGTTGGGACTTGAATTGTTATTTGACCCTAATTGATTGTCGATAGGTCACGAGTTTTGTGAGTGTCGATAAATCATAAGTTGGGATTCAGTCAAATTTTTGTCCCCAGTTGATTAGCGATATGTCACAAGTCTAGGATTAGAGCAGCTTGAAGCAAAAGTATGGGTCGGGCCTAAAATTACCATATATACAATGTTATCTTGAATATAATTACGTGGACTTGATCCCTATAAATAATGGTACGTATACACCTTGAGAGGGATCCGAAGATTACAATCGATTACAAACTCTTAAGAGCAGTCCCAAATATCTCAAAAATCCTAATTGTATTTACATCTTTATTCTTATTATCTCTATCCGAATACCCAAATATAAATTTAATCTTGAAGTTTTGTCCTTGACAAAAATTGACTTCAACATATAGGTATAGATTACTCGAGTTACAAATAAATTGAATAAATTTGTTGATTCAACTTGTTCGATCACAGGTTTAGTAAATATTGTAGTGAACTTGAGTTTGAACAAAAAAATATATTTAGTGATATTGTTGTTTAATTTGGAAAAAAATTGCTTAAATTTGGGGTTGATAACCAAATATTTCACATATTTATTAATAAAATTGTAAAATAATCGTTAAGTCCTTAATAACTTCAGTTTGGTATATTATCAAACTCGATGTTAAGTGAAAAAAAAATTGATAATATATTTGGACATTTTTCTGCTCGATAAATAATTGCTTGAGTTCTGTAACCTATTATTTAAATTAAAATATGTTTGATTACTTATGATTGATAATGTACCTACAATAAAATTAGTTAAAGAAATATAAAAATAAAACACCTTAACACACCTCCGGAGAAAAACGTGTAATGATTGTACATACGGTAAAAATAAAACACGTTAAATTAACCAAGACGACGCGTTTAAGGGGACGGCACTGGCAGCCGTTGGTTGAACAAACATAAGAGCAACTCCAATGCAACACTATAAAATCAAAAAGGTGTAACTTTTGGTATAAAACTTACTCTAATGCAACACTATAATAGTGTAGAAATTACACTAAATGAATAGTGTGACACCAAATTTGATGTCAAAAGTACATTTGATGTAATTTTTACATCAATTTGACGTCTTTCATATTGCCTATTATATCCTCGTTCTATTTAACAAAAACAAATGTATTCCCTTCGGCATTCATACCCTATTTATATCCTATTATATGCCAAACAAAATACTTATTTTGAAAAAGTATAAGATAACATACATGTCCTTTTTTAAACTTTTAGTGTAAGATATAGTACAGATGAATTAGAATTATTTTTGTGAATGTTATTTTCATACTAAAATAGTGTAAAAACTACACTATTTTAATATTATGCCTCGAAGATGGTATAACAACCACCGCAACTTTCCTTCACACTTCTCTCTCCTTTTTAAATTAAACTCAACATTTAATTACTTTCCTATTTCTTTCCACATACTTGTTATTGTTGAGTACTATAAGTTAAAAAAAAACACACACTCTCTCTCTCTCTTCTTTTTTTATGTTTCCAAAGGCCTTTCTTCTGTATTTCTATTTACTCTATTGCTCTTTCTCTCTCTACAATATTTTTCCCTCCCTTTCACCGGAAGCATTCGTTTTCCCGCCGGAAAATAATTTCTTCTCCGGCGAATCTGTTTCTAACTTCGGCGCACTAGTACTGTCTCTACTGTCTACATAACGTTTTGAAAATTTCTCCGGCGTTGTTCCGGTGACTCGGTGAGTTGACTCGTTCAATCTCTGATACGAACTCGGTAACGTGTTCTACACGGAAATGTAGTGTTTATTTTGTGATTAATTGTTTGAGTTCGTAATTAAAGGCTTTTTTATTATGTGCAGGTTCAGTTTCATTGACTTTGATAAAACGGAGGCCAGTAGAGAAGAAATTTGGAATGAAATGGTATGAATTTCGTAATTCTTATCGCATGTACAAGTTATGTAGTTGTATAATTTTTAATTTTAATTATATTTTTTTTGTTTGGATCTCGAATTTCGATTAATATTATGTTTGTTTTGCCTGCACTTAAATTTTCATGTAATATAATTTTTACTGTTGGTTAATTTGTTCCGGTCATATGGTTACATATTTCTGGTGGTTCAATCCGTTTACTGTGTAATTTATATTTTCTTATTAATCTGTTGGTCAATGAAATTATGTGGACCACAATGTGATAACACTGTGTACTTCCCTTTGGTTCACACGCGGTCGCAGACTATTCAATTTTGGGTGCAATTTTCGGTCAATTATTTGTCATGTTCAAGTCAATGTTGTCAATTTAATACTGGGAGGGTGGGAGTGTTGTGCGAAAATTCTTTGAACAAATGTATGTTTATTAGTGGAGCTTTTTTCCTCTTTTTAGCTGCATCGCAGTAACCGGGAATTGCCATATGTACTACAGGAGTTCATTTTTGTGAAGGCTGTTTCAGAAATCAGAATGATATTGATGTTGCTTTATTTATTTGCTTTATAGTACTGGAATTGTAGTTTTCTGACGAGCTTCGGATAATATGTAGCTCTTTTATTTCTTTATTCTGTGTATCTATTTAGACGAGGGAGTAATGATATGTCATATATGGTAATAGTATAGTTGTTTTACTGTTTGACATGGAAGAAATAGGGTTTTAGGAGAATTTCTTTTGGATTAGCTTATAACTCTTGTTGCTTGTGTTACACGATTGTTCCATGTTTTAAATTGCGGTACATGAAAAATTGCACCAATAGGTAGGTTCCTCATGGCCATTATAGCGGCACATATTATTTTTTAGAATATCCTTACATGCAGGTATTGCAATTTAGTTGGTCGAAAAAGACAAATGTCTACTTAAAAAAGCATGCTGTAATGGTGGTACTAAGGAATATATTATGTACAGATAGCCAAGGCTTGACCTGAAGTTACTAAGGACGCAAAACCTGTTTTCTGTCTTTTTGTGCATGACACTTGGTTTAATTATTATCCATCTGAATTCTTTTCTCGTGTGTGATTTGTGATAATCCGCTTTAGAAATAGAGTTTTTACTGTTACTTTGTTATTTAACTCTTCTAATTGTTCTCCTTTCTGATCCTTTGAACTATACTCTGACTGCTTTTTACTATTAAAGGTGGAAGGAAGGGCACGTTTCTCGAGGGAGGCAAAGTTGGAATTTTTAAAGAGCAAGAGACTTCGGCAAATTAAATCTGAGAGTGTGGATGATGTGCTACATGTTAGAAATTTAATGACTAGAAGCGGGGGAGATGCTTTAAGAGCTTCTTCATTATGTGGCATGGGATCACAGAATGAGGCATGTGCTCGATTAGGTGATATTTCGAGTGGGCATAACTTTTTCTCAAAGCAGAAGGTTGATAAGTTCCACACAGCTGATCTTGAGTGGATTGATAAAATTGAAGAGTGTCCTGTTTACTATCCAAGTAAAGAAGATTTTGAGGACCCACTGGTTTATCTGCAAAAGATAGCTCCCGAAGCTTCAAAATTTGGTAATTATGCTTCCTACACACACACACACACAGAGTCTAAAGCTGAATTGACTTGTGCGTAAAGGTCTGCATTTTGATGGTTATATGCATTGTTCGGCAATGTGCTTTACTTGTATTCTTCATGTTCAACCTAAAATATACAGACTTGCATATGTAACTGGTATAGTCCAGTAAGAACTGTGTATACAATTATTCTTCAATATATCGTTCTTTTAATGTGAATTTTACTTTCTTGTGTTATATTAGTAACATGGTCAACATTTATACATGGTCGAAGTTGTTACCTAAGCATTTGGTCATATTTTAGTGTCTTGTGGTATTTCGTGCAGCTAACTGTTGCTATTATCCGCCATTGGGTATTTGAAAAGGATATTGTTTGTCACAACATGAATTAATAATATGTTGGATATGACACAATCATAAAACTTCCAGTATTTATCTTTTCAGTTAAGTGCACTTTATGTCATACATCTGCATCTGTACTCTTCATCTATATAGTGTAATGTCATCAGTCATCACCTCACTGCAGTTAGGGCCTTCAGAAAACATACAAATGCTATTTTAGAGAACTCGTGAATGCTATTCAAGTAATTAGAAGTTATTTATCTTTTGTTGTTACATAGGACTATTATGTTGAACTTCTACAAAGTTTACATTGAGTGTTATATATGTTCTCAGACTTGAATTACTAATTATTATTCTGCTCATTGGGTGGCTTTTATCTGTTATTTGAAGAAATTAATTTTTAGGGTTGGCTTCAATTATTGCTTAGCGTACTATATCATGCGATGGTTTTTTACCCTGCATATAGTAATTTCGAATACTTCTTTCATTGGTGCTATGAGCATCCATGATTATCTCCTTTTTTTCTGCTTTTATTTAAAGGAATCTTTTATATTTTGTGTGTACAAATTATATATGTCTCATCTAAATTTGGAAATGCTTTGGACATAATGCAAAAGGGTAATGTGACTGCTGACGGTTTTATTTATTATATAGCAGTTATGCACTAGAAATTGGGACCAAGTATTTCAAGTTGATTCAACTTTGAAGCTGCTGTGTTTTGAACCTCAATTTTCAATTGTTTTAGTCTACAATTTGAACATGCAGGTATCTGCAAGATTGTTTCCCCTCTGACTGCATCCGTGCCTGCTGGTTTAGTATTGATGAAAGAAAACGCAGGTTTCAAGTTCACCACCAGAGTGCAGCCTCTTCGTCTTGCTGAGTGGGATACTGATGACAGAGTCACTTTTTTTAAGAGTGGAAGGTAAGGTTTATAAAACTTAATGATAATTTATATATTGTATGTTAGTGTATCAGCAGGTTTTAATATTTGTAATATATCAGAAATTATACTTTTCGAGAATTCGAGAAGATGGCGAACAAGGTTTTCGCTCGTAGATATTGTAGTGGAGGAAGTCTTCCTGCCACATTCATGGAAAAAGAATTTTGGAATGAAATAGCTCGTGGGAAGACAGATAGTGTTGAGTATGCCTGTGATGTTGACGGTAGTGCATTTTCATCATCTCCTAGTGACCAACTTGGAAAAAGCAAATGGAACTTAAAGGTATTTATGTAATTTCATTTCTTTTTTCTTTTTAGTGAGAATTGTGTCTCTTAATGCTGGTCTGTTACTGTACTGTGCAAAAACAAACATGTTAACTAGACAATTGTCAAGTAAGAGCCAAACCTCAAATGATATATAGGAGTAATGTTTCAACCAATGCTTTGAGGCAGTACAGTTGTACAAAAATGTCTACTACATTGTTGACTTCTCGGAGCTTTAGAATTTTATTGTCACTTTTTTGGTGTACTATTCTTTTCACTCAACATGCTTCGTTGACAAGTAAATAACTTTGGTACAACAAACACTAATCTTTTATCGTTGTTCAGCTTTAAACTATACTTTTTTAGTTTTATCACCCTTTTCTTATTTAATTGTTTCATATATATATAAATGATGATTTATGCATTTTGTTACCTTGGTTTCAGAATCTATCTCGTCTTCCGAAGTCTATTCTACGCCTGCTTGAGACAATTATTCCGGTAACAAGATAATTTTCCTTTTTTGATCAACGTTCGACTCACCTTTTTCAAGGCTATTCTTTTCTCATTATGTGGATTTTACAGGGAGTTACTGAGCCGATGCTCTATATTGGGATGCTATTTAGTATGTTTGCCTGGCATGTGGAGGATCATTATTTGTATAGGTATATTTTGTTCATAGTAACTTTTGTAACGTTCTATGCATGTGATGACCAGATCTCATTGGATGCTTTCTTTGTGCAGCATGAACTATCATCATTGTGGCGCAGAAAAAACTTGGTATGGCATTCCTGGTCATGCAGCTTTGAATTTTGAGAAAGTGGTCCGGGAGAATGTGTATGACTGCGATATTCTATCAGAAAAAGGGGAGGATGGAGCATTTGATGTTCTTTTGGGGAAGACAACCATGTTTCCTCCAAATATTTTAATAGAACAAGGTGTTCCTGTTTACAAAGCTGTGCAGAAGCCAGGGGATTATATAATAACTTTTCCTAGAGCGTATCATGCAGGATTTAGCCATGGTATGATATTTATAAATAATCATCCTCCGGCATAAAAAAAACTTGTTGTTCCCCTGAACAAACTGAGAGCTGACTTGAAGACAAGCAGTGCAAATTGAAACTATTTAAGAGCTGATACACCAACCTTGCATATTAAATAGTAATAAATAACATATTTAATTTTTGTTTGAAAGTAGAGTCACTTTTAATGACGTCCTAGAAATAGAAAGAAGACTCCTGTTTAATTGTGTGCATGCAGTCCAATCTAATTATTTCACATATTTTCTATATATCCTGCGATCATCACTTTTGTTATTGAGTAGCTTTTGATAGGTGATATCAAGAATTTATTGTATTAAATTTTCAGGTTTCAATTGTGGAGAGGCTGTAAACTTTGCCATTGGTGATTGGTTTTCTTTAGGGTCAATTGCTAGTCGTCGCTATGCACTTCTTCACAGGATACCTCTTCTTCCCCACGAGGAGCTTCTATGCAAAGAAGCAATGATTCTGTATAAGAGTTCGGAGATTGAAGACCTAGAATATTCTTCTGCAGATTTGAAATCTCATCTTACCATCAAGGCTTCTTTTGTAACTTTGATGCGATTCCAGCATCGTGCTCGTTGGTGCTTAATGGAATCTAGAGCATGCAGTGCTGTTTCTTATAATCCTTATGGAACTATTCTCTGCAGTATCTGCAAACGTGACTGTTATTTAGCATATCTTAGCTGCAATTGTGACCATCCGCATTCTGTTTGCCTTCGCCACAGTATGTGATTCTTTGTCAAATACCTCTACAGTAGATTTCACATAATATCTTTGACTTAGTTGACATTCTGCCTATTGATTTGGTTCTGATTGTCCAATCCAGATATCAAGTTACTCGACTTACCTTGTAGTGGCAATCAAACTCTCTTTGTGAGGGAAGATATCTCAGATATGGAAGCTGCAGCGAAAAAGTTTGAGCAGGAGGAGATTGTAATTTTTGAAGCTCAACGTCATTGTACGAAAGGCGATGATATGTATCTGCTTTTTAAGATGTTTCCAAGAGCAGAAGAAATTGGATACACGCCCTATTGCAAGTTAAAATTTCATATGTGCGTTGATTATGCTGGAGCTAATGATTATTCACAAGATTCAGCAGGTATTTCTTCTCAACTGTCTACATCATGCAGAGCCATAGAAAATCACAGAAGAGAAGTCCTGAATGTTTCTGTTTCTCGTGCTTCATCTGCTGCATCAACTCCTTGTACTTTGATTGATCCCACCGAAAACTTCTCCGTGGCTCAATACGTAAGACTTTCCTTCAATGACCTTTACCAGACTCCATTGGGGCCATTGCATATTTAATTGAAAATCATTTTCTCCACTTCAGTTTAGATAAATTTCTTGCTGCATGAATTTAGCAGGTACAGAAGAGTGTCAACTATAGCTTAGGGAAGCTGGTCTATTCAGCATCATCTGACGAAGTGCCTGATTACGGTCATGATCCTTCAGTCTCCTTATTAACAAATGAAAGCTGTGTTTCACACGAACAAAGTAATCATGTATCTGAGGTCAAATCAACTGACAGTCAGGATGGTGACGAGTCAGACTCCGAGGTATTCAGGGTTAAACGACGATCTTCTGCTAAGATAGCTAACATAGACTTCAATGATGCTGCCTCACATTTTGAACGTCAGGTATAACATGCCTTCTAAGAATATAAATTTCTGTGCTGCCTTCAGAATATATACATTGCTACTCAGAATATGTTGTTTTGCTTCTAATTTCAAGTTCTTTAAGTGATATGCAAGTTTTTTCTCTGCTATAATGAAGTGATATGTAGAAAGGTAAAGCTTTCATTCGCCTGCTACCTTATAAAATTGGTTTGGGGTGGCAATCTCGCCCTCCTTCAAGTTCTTATAAGAGTTTGATTATTTTCTCTTACTATGGGGAGTTGGTCAAAATCTCCTAAACAAAATTTTACTGAGTTGCTCAAGTAGGAATTATGATGTAGATATTGCAGGTGACAAAAGTACTCAGTGTTTTGGACTTGTATATGTTGATGTATCTTTTAAATGAATTTTGTAGGTTCCTATTATATCATGAAATGTAAAATTGCTGTATGCATAAACATCCAGAAGTTTTTGGTCAATATATATGATATAGGCTTTAACAATTTGTTTTAAGTCAATCGCGGGTGCTTAAGTTGATTGAGCAACCATTTCAGACAAGTTAGTCGAATCGTATTGTTTATTCTTATTGAGCTAGAGACATTGTAATTATTGATTTCTTCCTGCACAACTACTATAAAAGGTTCCATTTGTTACATATTTTTGTGATTGGTGCAGGTTCTGGATGTTTTTGTAATAATCTTGGGTATTATGTAACTCCGCATTATGTCTGTCTTTGCTTCTTTCAGGGGCTTAAGCGACTGAAGAAGCATCAACCTACTGGAAAGTGTGGGCAAGCGACATCATTTAGCTGTAGCACAACCGATGATTCGGACTATAATTCTTGTTCAAGTGCAATTCAATCCAAAGAAGTGCCTAATAGTATTTCCAGGAATAGGTATCCTAATGGTGCACTGATTCCCATCTCTATCAAGTATAAGAAAGTGGCACATGAAGATGCAGTGAGTAAGCACATTGAGAACCAGAAAGATGATAGATATCTGACAACATTGATCAAGCCCGCAAGGGACCCGCCTCCATTAGAGAAGGGGCCCAAGCGCTTAAAAATTAAAGGTCCCTCTTTTTGGGGTTAAACAGCAGGTTGAGTTGAATACTAACTATTACTGATCTGGTTGACCTACTAAAACATCTTAGCCTGACTTTGCTACTGATCTGGTTTACCCGTGACAAAAGCAGCTTCTTGGCATAACTTTATACATCAACGTCGTTAATGAGGGCTTTAACAACAGAAGATTAAATATATAGTTCAACTGTGGCAAGTATATCTGCATGGTCTCACATTTGAGGCAAATAGAACAGGTTATTTTTAGGGTTCTTGACGGCTGCGGTGTTCTTCTATCACTGGTACGAGGGACTTTCTTCCTGCAAGTAGATGGGGAAAAAAACTACTCCACCAGTGAATTCTTTTGATGTACATTTTTGTTTTTTTAAATCAATTCTTTCGAGGTAATTGGGGTATTCCCACGAGCCTCCGCAGTTAATTATAATTTCTTAGGATTCCTTTAAATCGATTTAAAATTCTTTTGTAGCAATGGGTTCAAGTGAAGTTGAATACTCTAATAAAATTACAGAAATAGTTTAAGTGTGCTGTTAGCAACTCTCTGTTCTGATGTTTATTGGGCCTTGTGGGAATTAACGGTGAGCCCGTTGCTTTAAGCTGATGCATAAATGTGACTGGTGTGTAACTCTGTGTATTAATATGCTTATGGTTCTGAACTTTATTTTTCACTTTGTTAAATTGGTGTGTTTATTAAGCTTATTAGGCCGTGTAATCATACAAATCCTTTCTTTTCCTTCTAGATAAAATGATATTTAACAATTTAATGGGCTCATTTGTTTACAAGATACTAATAAATCACTTAATAATAAGATTTAAAGAGCCATTTGTAAACATAAGTATTAAAAAAAAAAAATTGAAAATTGGGATAAAATATAATTTGAAACTGGTCAAATATATACAGATGAAAAGATTACATTGTCCTGTTCCTAAGTTGGGTGTAGCCTGGTAGACCTGGCAAATCGGATAATCGGTTCGGTTTTGGATCGTATCAATCTCGGATTGGATTAATGTTCGGTTATGATATATTTTTGGTATAGTTCGGATCGGGTCGGATTTAATTCGGCTTGAGTCTAATTCGGATTAAAATCGGATGAAATTTGGATTAAAATCGGATGAATTTGGTTCGGATCTTTTCGGATCATTACTCATTCATTTTTTTTTAATTTGTAAGACTTTAAAAATATCTTATTTTTAAATATATTATTTTTTATATAAAATAAAGTACTTTTTCAAAAGTATTGATTAAATATCATAGATATTTTTGACATGAAATTATTATAATTATGAATTTTGCTTATAAATAGATTAATTTATTGAATTAAAAGTGGTCTAATATATGTGGATTATGATCTGTAAATATCATAACTCAACTAGAACTGAATTCACCATTTTTTTAGTTCGGATTTAAATCGGATCTCGTATTTCGAATCATATTCGGTTCGGATAATTTATTATTCGGTTATGATCGGTTCGGATCATAATCGGATCGGATAATTTTCGGTTAAATTTTCGGTTCGGATAATTTTCGGATCGGTTCAAATCGGTTTTTGGATTATTATCGGTTTAACTAATTCGGATACAAAATCGAATTCGGTTCTATAAATTTCGGTTCGATTTTTCGGATCTAAACCCATTTGTGTGGGCACCAAATTAAATTGATTGGACGACATTGGCATTTTTACATGTAAATTCATAAGATTTGTCGGTCTATTTCTCCATTGCGGTCATATCTACCTCATCAATGGAATTACGAAACACACGGAATATAATGAAGGAAAACAACAATCTATAGATTCTATACTGGGAATATATTGATTTATACTTTTTTATTATCTATATACACACGTTACACCTGGATGTATAAATTTATTCCGCAGACACTTGTTACGTAGTGTAGCACCTATGTAGCCATTTGAAAGAAGTAAAATACATTTGTATGTTTTGTCAAAAAAACAAAGACATTTGTATGTGTTCTTTTAACGGACATGGATATTCGTAAAACAAATCTGTTTCTTTGTGAATAGATATGAATTAATGATATTTTGTTGTAAATCTTGATAATTATTGACCGAGAAAGATATATGTATGAAAATAGAAAAGTAGAGAGAAAGTATAAGAGAATAGGAGATGCAAAGAAAAAATTATATTGATTTCATTAGTTGAATGCCTATTTATAATAGTTAGGTTAATTTTACCGAGGAAGCTATTCAATTCTTCTTAATTAAGTATTACAAGTCTTCTAAGATAAGTTGTGAAAGTCTTCATGGCTTCATGGCTAAGCTTTTCGAATCTTCCTGAGTAAGCTTTGAGAATCTTCTTGAGTAAGTTTGGAGAGCCTTCTTGAATAAGATTTAACAATCACTTCATATTATTCATATTATAACACTCCCCCTTGATTGTCAAATGTGAGTTATTGCAGGGAGTAACTGCCTCGTTAAAACCTTGCAAGAAAAAATCCAGTGGGATAAAGACCTTGATGAAGGAAAAAGAGTACAGTCTCCCCCTGAATCAAATGTCTCAAACTTTGACATCTTGATGTATAAAATTCCCCAGTCTTATTTGTCCAATATAATGTGTAGTTTCTCAAACGTTGAATTTGTCGCCGTCTTTGCTATGAACTTCCAAGAATTAACAGTTCCACAATATGTGTATACATAACTCGTTTGATATCATCCAAAATAAGGATTTGACATATACCCGGTCTCATCCACATATCCATTCAGTTGCGGCAAGTTCTTTGGTATGAATAGCCCAAGTTTTGTTGTCCCACGAAAATATCTTAGCCTGCACCTATATTTTAAGTTGTCTGCATCTTGCCAATAGGTTCCCAACAAATACAATAGCAGGTTGTTTGTTGTTTGTGAGATATTCACCTGTTACCTACACAAAATATTGTCTTCGCAAGATCTTTCATCTCAAACCCAATTTTCAAATAATTAGTAGATAAGTAATATCTTTAGCAATGATATTTAAAATCATCCATATTATACAAAATCCAGTTTGTGATCATTTAATAAACGTACATGGATGCACTTGATTATTAATGTATTCATTATCTAATAAGCATTCACTAAGCCACATACGATCATACAACTTTAAGACATAAATGATCGTTATAATATAACTAAATATAACCATGTGACTTAGTCTCATCTAAAACTATAATCCTTCAGAGATTTATATATGTAAATTTCACAATCAAGTGATCAATAGGGGTATGCTACTTCAATGTCCATAAGACGTGTTTTCTAATATAACTTTCAGAATAATCAAAACTAACTCCATCCTTTATAGGAGAGTACATTTCATGGAAATCCAATCCATGCATTTGAGAGAATCCCTGGGCTACCAACCAAACCTTATATCTCACAATTTTATGCATTTGGGAGAATACCTAGGCTACCAGCCATGCCATATATCTCACAATTTCATTTTCCTATAAATACCCATCTAATATGAACCACACCAGCTGGTGTTTGGACTGCAGGTCCGAATGTATTTCTCTGGCGCAAGGAGTGCAATTCTTTTTAGATTGTAACTTTTCATTTGGCCAATAATCTATTATTCGACATTCAACCACACTTTATGGTTCATGATCGGAGTTTTCAATAATATCACATGCCACGGAAAAAGCACATACTTCAACAACCTTAGTACTCCCACGATCCAATAACTTTCCGTTATGTACATAACTTATTAAGATCTCATAACTTTTAGGTACCTTTGCTTCTATAAAGCATGTGCCACTTCTGGGGCAAATATCCTCTTCCGGAGGTAATATCATTCCTTCAATGTAAGCATGTGCCACTCCTAGGTACAAATATCCTCTTCCAGAGGTAATCTCACTTCGCTTCTATGGAAACATAAGCACTTCAAGGGCAACATCCTCTTCTAGAGGTGATCCTAATTTGCTTCAAATGGAAGCATGTGCCACTTCAGGGGCAACGTTCATTTCTAAAGGTAATCCCAATTTGTATTAAATGGAAGCATGTGCCACTTCAGGGGCAACAATTTCTTCTAGAGGTAATCCCAATTTGTATCAAATGGAAGCATGTGCCTCTTCAAGGGCAACATCCTCTTATAGAAACATATGCAACTTCTAGGCACACATATCCTCTTCTGGAGGTAATATTACTTTGCTTTTGTGGAACCACATGCCACTTCAAAGGCAGCATCCTCTTCTAGAGGTAATCCAGAGCCACTTCAGGGGCTTGAACCTCTTCATGAGATAATGCCACTTATAGGTTATCTGTTCTAGACACTTTTAGGGGCTTGGATCTCTTCAAGAGTTAATACCACAACTATGGTATTTATTATAGTCACTTTAGGGACTTTAACCTCTTCAGGAGTGAAAGACATATGTGTAGGCCTATTTGTAAACATCGAGGATTCAACTCAACTTAAACAAGAATGTAATAAGTAAATAATAATTCAATTGTCACAAGAATCTCAGAAGATAATATCAGTCAAAAGAATGAAGACTAAAGTCAATCTACAGACTTGAAGTAATTCTACATTGAAAGAAGTTCATATATATTTGATCAAGTCTCAGTGAAGTATTCAAGAAAGTGGATGTATTAAATTGACAGAGATTTCTACAGTGTAACAACAAGTGTACAGGTTACAATGTTTGATAAAGGGAAAGGAAAAAGAACCACCGCTTAAAGTTAAAAGATGAAGAACCGTCATTGCAGTTAGTCACTCATGAACCAGACAGTACATCGAGTGTCAACACCATACAGTGAAAGTTCGTCATTAATCTCAGTGGTTCAAGAATTGTTTCTGCTATCAAAGAAGTATATTAATTCTCTTTTAATTAATTAATTCAATTAATTGATTTATTCAATAAATTTATTCAACAAGAATTAATTTATTCCTTTAATTAGTTATAAGATTAATTAAATTAGAATTAGTATTGAACTGGAATGACTATGAAATATGTACTGACATGAATATCAATGATAGTCATACCGAATGTCATGCCAACATATTGATGGTCATGCTAAGCTTTTATGACTAAAGATATGAACTGGAATGACTATCTCTGGTAGTTATACCGAGAGTCATTGCAGTTCAAATGGACATTCATTGCAGGTTAGTAGTAGTCACCCCGATAGTCATTGCAAGCCTTTTGGACAATCATGCCAAGTCTTTTTGATAGTCATTCTTATTCAACAAAGGAGGCGTACAAAATATCAAAAAGAGACAGAAAGTAAAAAGAACATTCATTCAAGACAGAAAGAAAAGACATTATCATTTACTCTACTCTTAACTGAAGAATCTACTGCCTAGCTTCAAGATCATCAAGTGAATTAATTTCTAGGAGTTAAAGTTATATCCAAACCACTAGAAGTTATTTACTTGTACTTGTTTGATTATCTAGCGGATCATTATCCCTAGAATTGATCTCGAACTACTTTTTAGTATTCGATCTTTTTATTACAAAAATAGATAAATTCATGTCGAATTTATTCTAGATTTGTTTTAAATAGTTTGAGATTCAAACCTTGTAATCTGTACTGTAATTGTAACACCTTTCAAGTTTAATATAAGTTATATTTAACTTGAATTTTGTTTCATTCAATTCCGCACTTATTTGTTCTTGAATTATTTAATCACGAACCGAACAAATTCGAGAAAACAGTATCGTTTGTATTCAACCCCCCATTCTAAAAATTTATCAGGACCTAACAAGGAGATAATACCACTTCCGGGGTATTTGTTATAGCCACTTCAGGGACTTTAACCTCTTCAGGAGGTGATACCGCTTTCACGACATTTTTAATGAAATGATTACTAGTCCTTGGGCAAATCTAACTATTTTCTGTTTTTGTGATACAATAATCCCTTAAGATAACACCGTTTCTGGGGTATTTTACAAAGGCTTTCCACTTCCGGGGCCATTTCAATCAATTTTTGTTTCTACGGTACAACATCTTTTGCACCAATAGGTCCATCATGCTTCTCGCATGATTTTACCAATTCTTCAGGAATTGATGTACGAATAAGAATTTCAAGCATTAACAACATGTTTAAGTACTTTATAATAAGACCAGGATCAATAAAATTATCTAGCATTTGATTAGGATTGTTTTGCATATGTATAATTCTTTCAATCTCGTTATCACATCGAGTAATACATGAAACTTCAAAGTTCAATCATGGTATATTAAGTGATATTCCAAACTTCAATTTAAACATTGCATCCCCCTAAACACAGGCTCGTCAAAATGACAATAAACATTAATAAAGATACCACTAATCAATGGTTTAGATATATTATAATAAAAAAGAAATCAAAATCAACAAATATACTATTTTTTCTTGGAGGTCCAATTTATGGTCTTTAAAACGGTGCAATAGGGACATTTACACCACACCACCGAAAATCTTAAAGTGACAGGAAATTGCCTGAGTACTAAAAGGCGGGGAAATTGTTAAGCAGATAGTCTAACCCTTAATATATTCGTGTCATGTAGCATGACTTCATACAAATGCGAGTAATTTAGTAAATAGAAATAAATGACAAACAATGACATGAATTTAATTAAAGATTATGCTAAATCATTTTGTTTATGCACATGAGCAACATGGTATTCAACATAGATTCCTTCAGACACTTACATATTCATGATGCATGAGTAAATAACAAGCTTACTAAGATTAATCAGGTACACAAAACAAATTCATTGAGAAAATACAATGAAATTATATATATGACATCAGAGAGAATATATATAAAAACTAAACATCTAAATCATGATAGAGGTTAGCACATGTCTAGATTATTCAAAATCTTTTTGATTGGTAGATCACCTAAATATTGACTATAACTAGCCAAGTTTATTTCCACCCAATATTTCTTTCTCATTCTTTAAATGGTTGGTGGAATTCAACACAAAGTGTTTTAATGCGTGAAAAGTATATACCTTCCCACATTCATTCTTCTGGAACGACGTGTTATGTACTTCAAGTAACTGGGTAGAGCTTATGGGACGTGATTGATGAAATTTCCAGCAATAATTCATTATTCTTTTTAACTATAAGAAGGAGAACAACTTACTATGCTTTTCAATATTGTGCTACCTATATTGTTTCGCAAATATCATTGCATTGGGATGCAAGGTCGAGAGGTCTTCTTATTCATGTTAGCATTAGTTATGTTTTCACCACAAGCGATAAATCTTGAACTTGTTAAACAACATAAAATTTACCTT
This sequence comes from Heracleum sosnowskyi, assembly GCA_030848705.1. NCBI lineage: Eukaryota > Viridiplantae > Streptophyta > Magnoliopsida > Apiales > Apiaceae > Heracleum > Heracleum sosnowskyi. The sequence goes on from CM061241.1 coordinate 96,110,136, forward strand.
CTTAAACAAAATAACCTTATATTAATCTAATCATATCTAGCGGAGAACAAATAAACAAAATTTGATAATCAAACCTATCTTATAGGTTATACCAAATGGTGAAAGGGGGTTTTTGACAAAAGGGTATTTAGATTTTAATCTTTATAAAGGTTAATGTTAAAAAAAAAACTCTTTTGCCTTTTGATCAATAATTTTAATTTTCTACGATTGTAGTCCCTTTTTAACTTATTAGCACTAAGACACAATTTTCATCGAGCACTCGAGATAAATAATTATCTATATAAATCTTTTAATGCAATAAAATCTAATTTTCTAATATTCGTAATTTGAATTACAAATTAAATGTTTATAAAACATAACAAAATGACAGTTTAATATGTAAACAATAATCCACGCACACGTAGACAAATTTAACAAAAATAAAATAAAATAAAATGTATGTCATAATCTATTTTAAAAGTTACGACGGCATAGCCGACCATGAACTTTATTAAATAATACATGACGACATAGCCATCTTTATAGGATAGTACTTGACGGCAGAGCCATCTTTATACGAATAGTAATTGACATCAGAGCCATCTTTATACGAATAATACTTGACGGCAGAGCCATCTTTATAGTATTAAACAATAAAATCGATATTGATTGAGAAAGACGAGTCATGTTATATCGTACCTCTTTTATAACTGTTAGGGTTGACCCATTTGGAATGATGATAACAAAATGCTCAAGACAAGAATTTGATCTTGATACCGAAGCTGATTGTCAGAAAGCTAGTTCACAGAAGCTGATAAATCAGGAAGCTAACTAGAAGGCATTTTATCTATCCAAGGTCTAAAATCCACATCAAATGATTGGAGGATATTCTGTCATCAAGTTATGAAGCAATTCAAAAGCAAGCCAACAGACGTCTAATCAAGCACCAAGTGTTCCAGTGGTAAGTCTGCCTAATCAACTCAATAATGGTGAATCAATAAAGATGACAAGATGTTTTATCTAGAGATGAAGCTAAGTGTATCTGCTCTACGGATCAAGCTATGAAATCTTATTTCATCTATGGATACGAGCTGAAAACATCATGTGCCATCAACGGATAGAAGCTGAGGACATCTTATCTCATCAACGGATAGAAGCTGGGAACATCTTATCTCATCTACGGATAAAAGCTAAGGACATCACCTCTAAGGACAAAAGCTGAACGAAGTCGATCTACAGATATGACTGAGGATGTCATGTTTTATCTATGGATGCAGTCAAGAATGTCATGTCTCATCTATGGATACAATTATGGAATATTACTTCTACGGATATTCTGAGATTACCTTTCTACGGATAACTGACATAGAATGGTAGTCTACGGATATGGAATTAATACGCCTACTGATGTTCATCTCATTCAGCATGGAAAACAAAACTATGTAACAGAATCTTTTGAAGGTTTCTTTATTTAACAGGTTGAAAGGAGGACAGTCTCAGAGATCATCATTACACACCCGTGACTAAAAGATGTTGGATAATGACGCAAAAGATGTATGGAATATGGAGTCAAAATTGTAAATATTCGAAGGCTCAAATTCCTACAAGTGAAATGTGAAGTCATTTATTGTCTCTTATGTCTCGATGTATAAATAAGAGTTAAGGCAGCTACCTAGAAGTTTACCTTCTAACTGGACACAAAGGAAAAGCTTAACAAGCATGAAGAGCTATATACAATACTGCATGTTCACTTATCTCAGCTGATAGTGACTTGATAGTCGAGTAACCAAAGAGAGGTCTCTTTCATGCAGATGTCACATGGGGTTGGAAGCTAGGTCAATTGCATGGACTTAGTAATTTTTGAAGAGAGCAGCACACTCAATCAGAAAGCACCATTTGGGATTATACAAGTTTATCTGTGATGCCAGCCAAGGCATTTCTCGAATAGGATAGTTTCTGAGACGACCATGTGATCAATCAGAACCAAAATGTAATATTTTATTATGTTGTAGGTTTTGTTTGTAACACATAGTCGATGTATATAAGACTGTATGGAGTAGCATAGAAAATGCATGTGAAGAGAGCCCAAAGCTGAATGTAAAAACATTTAGGCTCTCTTTCAGCATCTGTGTAAGCAGCTGGAGTTTGTTGAAAAACAAAACCAGAGAATTCTTCAATATACACCTCAGGTGGGATTTTTCCGAGAAACCCACCTGAAAAGTTTAAAAAGTTTGCTTGTCTCCTGCATTTCTTTTTAACTCAAAGAATTCATTTATGTTCATGGCTTGACTCAATTCTTAGTTAATTTACAAGCTCATATATTCATACTGTAAAAAGTTTGAAAAGTTTTGTAACATTAACTAGATTGTATTCAACCTCCCCTTCTACAATCCAGGTTGCATTGTTCTGGGAATAACAATTGGTATCAGAGCAAGCTTATAACATACAAGAAGTTTAAAGATCAAAAGCAACTGCAACCATGGAGAGAGGTGACAATGAAGAAGTTGGGAATGAGTTGTCAAACAAGGACTAAAAGTTGGTGTTTGAAACTCTCTACCCAGAAAATGGAAGCATATCTCTGTGTCTATCAAAAATACCTCTGAATCCAAAGATCTAAATCTTAGCAGTCTGTCAAGTACTCTTGAATGCTCTAATCTTGAGGCTATGCATGATGCAAAGATTATCAGTAAAGAAGGGGAGACAGAAACAAGAGATGTGGTCATCTCCAACCAAGATTTGAAAGAAGAGTAGCTCAACATTCAAACTGAAGATCTGTGAATGTATCAGAACCACATCAGACAAGGGCCAGGAAGGAACGACATTGGAAGATGAAGTCCTTTATGAGCGAAGGGTTTCAACCGAAGAGGGTTGTTCAACATCAACAGAGGAATCTATCAACCTTGTACCTACAGCCTATGACAATCAAGAAGCAAGTTCAACCAGTAATCAAGTATTTTCTATGAAGCCAACTAAGCATGTTAAAGAAGTATGTTGCAGCACTGCAATGAGTTTATTTGATGAATTACATGTTGTGCGTATTTTATTTAACAATCTCATTGAAGAAAATGTCAAACTCAAAACAACTAATGTTATGCTTAATGAGATAAATGCTATGTTGGAAACTCGAGTCTCTGAGTTTGAGGAAACACTTGCTGAATTCCTGAATGCTAAACATGAACTTGAGGATGTCTTAAAAAGAGAAGTGGTTTTGAAAGAGCAGCTGAGAAAGGAATAAGAGGTTATTGCAAGATGGAATAATTCCAGTTACATTGTGTCCAACATTATCAAATCTCAAGGAATGGACACATTTTGTAAAGAGACCTAGAATTGCAATAACAAGAAGCTAGAGGATGTGGAGACTGCTCCAAAGATGGTAAAACCATTTAGGAGTAATCAGACTCTAGAGAAACTGAGCAATATAGTTGGACCAGGTTTCAAGAACCAGGTTCAATCACTAAGAAGCAAAACCATCAAGGAAGAAAAGTCAGATGCATATGAAGAGGAAAGTTTGAATGAACCAACGATGATTGATTGTAGTAGCAGCTACCCATCAGAAGAAAGTACTTCCAGAAGGCCCTACATTCGATGTGGTAGAGTTAATCACTTGTATACTTCTTGCAGATTTGTTCAAACAAGATCTACTCAATTGTCTATGACTGATATGCCTATCATGCATCACATTTTTGCTCACAATGCTCAAGATTCAACAAGATATGCTAACATGCCATTTGTTCCTCATCCATATTGGTAGGAATTCAATATGCCTCAAATGTCATGGAGCATGCCTGATTTGAATGATTTGTATGCTCAAACATTTCCTTGTCGAGCATCAAATTTTGATATTCTTGAGCAACATGTGAATGCTAATCTCTCAATGACAGAACCAAGGGATGAAAATGGTTTGAATCCTTTGAATCCCAAGGCTCAGAAAGAGAAGATGACAGTCATAAAAGCTAAAAAGCCAAAACTCAAGGAAACTTGGGTACCTAAGCCTGCTTGATTCAATTTTGAAAGTGTGCACGAGGAAGATACGGGAGCTTTAGATTCCTACTAGAGTTTTTGTCCTGCTCACTGATTGCTCAGAGGAATGTAGCCCCTCTCCTGATATGTAGAGATGATATTTGTAGTCATGATTAAGTAATGAAGCATGACTTTGGCAAACAATATCATCAGTTAGGGTTGAAGCACTAGTTGATGGATATAAGCATAACTTGCTATGTATCTATCAAGCATGTGACAAAGGAAACTTTGTATTTGTAGCCTGCATTGTCCATCAATAGAAAGACAATGAAGTGGTAAGCACTGGACACTTGATAGAAAAGTGTATGCAGCTGATTTGAATACTGCCTTGGAGGAATGTATGTCTTGACCTCATTGTGACAAGGCAAAATCAGGACAATATTAGCCGGTGCATAAGAAGCTGTCTGATGGAAGAGTCTTGATTAGAGGAACCCCAAGTTTTGCCAAGGATGGGTTAAATGATGCATGCCATTAAGGGAAGCAATAGAAGACCTCTATCAAGAACGGGACAGATTATACGCTTGATAAACTCCTTCAGCCACTGCACATGAAATCTTCTCAAAGAATTTAGCTCAATAATTCATTGTGAAGAGGTCTTATGAAATAAATGACAATATATGGAGAGACTTTGCTTGGAAAATCAGGATAACTCGTTGAGCTCTGGAAAGTTGTGGCTGATGCTACTTATTGCAGCCAGAATGTTTTCTTGATCACTCAAGCACCTGAAGGAGGAATCATCAAACTGTGTGAATAAATGAAGCCAACATTTTTCTTATCACTTTACTTAGCCAAGGAAGTAATAGAAGCTTAGCTAAAGGAGATAAGGGAATCTGTGTGAGAAATTACTTGAAGAACATCTAGTCCATGATCGAATACTTAACATTTCACAATTGTTAAGTTTAACTGACATCTGGATAAGCTCTCTCAAGTAATTCATGAGTAGAAGAAAAGATCTTTGCTAGAGGAAGTAGAGGTGAAACTGAGAGAGGTGGTTTCTTCTACATGCATTTCTGACTATCTTCCATAAGATATGACATTCTTGTGTAGAGGAAAGTAAGCTGCCATCCATGGTATCTTATGTTCTTTCCTGAAGGGTTTTCTGTATGGAACATCTACTCAGGGGGAGCATTTCTCAGAAAGTGTTAATCTACTTCTGCAACTTCAAAAAGACATCCTGTCAAAGATCGAATCTTTTATCTACTTAGAAGCCCAGGTTGGGTAAGCAACTCAAAAAGAGTGCATGTAGCTGGAAAAGCCTACAGGGCTTTAAGTCACTGAATCAACACTGTTAAGGAGTCTATACAGGTTGTTTCTAATGATGCTAGATAAATCAAGCTTATTGATGAGAGATTATCTGGAGTTCTCAGATTTAAGTTTGAAATGGAAGGTGGTTTTTGGTATGAAGAAGATGATGAATATGTGGATAAATCAGCACCTCCATGAGTGTTTGTCTGGACTATGAATGATTCAAGCCCAAATGAGTCATCTATGGAAAGGATAAATGGAGCATCTGATTAGAAGCCAAATGAAGCATCCGTAGGAAGCCAAAATGGAGAATCCGTAGGAAACCAAAGTGGAGCATCCGTAGGAAGCCATAATGAAGCATCCGTTGGTAGATCACAACTCTGAGTCATCACCCCAATGATCTTAGGGGGAGTTTCTCTGAGTTAAAAGATCAACCTCACGTAATCATACTGATGAGAATATTCTTACATCTTCAAGACCTGCACCTACCATAAGAAGCTTATTCCAAAAATCCAGAAGAAAGTCCTCTTGAAGACATCTATTGGGTTGAAGGAATAAGGTGTTCACTTGGATCAAGGCAAGATTTTCTAGCTCCTACAAATCTCCATGTCTACTTCCTGTACATCTAATCTTTCTCCTAGAATTAAAGTCTTGGTTAAAGAAATGAGTAGAACATCTGCCTTGCAAATCTCCTAATCTACTGTGCTCAGATCAGAATTCTTCACGGACTTTCTCTAAAAGGATTTTGTTTTGGACAGTACAGTGGAAATACCTTTTGATCCAAGTGTGACTCGGTGAAGAAGACATCAGTACCAAGCTACTTGTCAACCATCCTCTCCAGAATGGTAAGTTAGTGAGGTACGAATAAACTTCCATATTTTTCGTGATGTCTTATATGTAGCCAATGTTCAAATGACTTTCTTGAAAACTAAGTTTTCCAGAAAAAGTGAAAATTTTGTCTAAGTCAAAATTTACTTTATCGATGGATATCCTTATCCGTAGATAGTCATTCATAACACTGGATTAGTTTCTTTGCCTTGTCTATGTATATTGACTATCCGTAGACAATTTTATACATCTATGGATACTACTTTTGCTCCTCTACGGAAAGTGCAAAAATACAATGTCTATATCTGTAGAAAATTAAAATCAAAATCTCAGCCTTTGTAAGTTATATATCCTTAGCTGAGATATATGTAGTTTACGTAATATCTAGCATCACTGATCAGTAGCTTTGCTGTTAAGCTGAAAGGCTCATGCAAAGTAGTTCTGAGGAGATAAGTGAGCACTCTTTTAAGAATTCTCATACCAATTATTGACAATACTGAATTAAATACCTTGGTAGGAAATTCATGTTTTGAAAAGATAATTGGTGATCTCCTTCATGACTAAGTAACAGAATGCTAGAAATTATGTTAACCACCTGTTTATGTACTAGAACCTTAACTTTTCCTGGAATCTTTGTTGTATCTCAAAAGATTATCAACCATTCAGTAATTGATAATCAAAGAGATACTTTCTATGCTCTAATTGGCTGTCTAGATGTTGATACTTGCAGGATAAACCCCTAATCAAGAAGACATAGCACAATTCATGCCAACCCCAAGGAAATGAGTTCAGGTCATGGCTCAGAAGAAATGCTTAGCTTAAAGACAAATCAAAAGATGCAACTGAAGCATCCAAGCATTTCTCAAAAGAGTCAAGTACATAAACCTCATGCACTATGCTATTGGAAGAAGTGACGTGCATGTTGTAGGGGAACTACAATGTGTTCCAAGGGAACAACATTTAACCAGATATCTTGCCAATGCTCTTAATGCAGCAACTCACTTGAGTTGACAAATAAGGTTGGTAGGTAATGATTTCTTATTCTCTTACATATCTGTGTTAAATGCATGCAGCCAGTGATTTCAATCTCTGGAATTATTTGTTTATTTTATGTGTTTTGTTTGTTTGCTTTTATTTTGGTTATCATGACAAGTCAATACACTTGAATGATGTTACACACTAAGTAAAGTCGTCGAGAAATGATCTTCTGAGTAATATTCAATGAGATAGCAAGCTACTTTTCTCACTGATATTAAATAGTTGATCATCTCTAGACATTAACAAGCTAAGTGCATTGTTGTTCTTTGATCTTTCCATGGATAAATATTCAGGGATATCATTTGTCAAATGTCATACATTTAATGAATGATGTTAGCTGAATAAGTGTCTCGAAGATTCAAATAACTCGCTTGCTACATTATTCAAAAGATATTGATTTTCTTGTATGTCTCTTGTCTAAAGATTTTAGTTTAATATTATTAAGCTGAACATACATATATGACCAGCTATTTAGTTTTATTCTTAACGTTATTCAAAATATCTGTGTCATGATAATTTTTGTAATCTGAGATGAGACACATTTTTCACTCTAGGAACTCGAGTAGTCACTTTATTTTCACTAGAGTGATTTAATGCATGTCTCTTCAGTTTTCCTAACCCCCGTTTAACCTCAGTTAAACACAAGGGTTATCTTGTAGCTCCCTACCTATTTAAAGGCAAAGGTTGAGCTCTCTTTTCTTCATCTTAATCTCTAAACACTTCTCTAAAATGGCTTTCACAATTCTTAACATCAACCCTGAGGAGTTCAACGCATTGTCCACAATGGAAAAAATCTTCCTATTGCAAGAGAAGATTGATCTCCTCATACGTGAAGAGGAGGATGAGATTCGAAGGATGAGAGCTACTCTCAATGCTCTTATGGCTCGCAACCGCTGGGGAGGTCCTAATGGTGGCCCTGAAGGAGCCTCCGGGGATGCGGCAACAACAACATAACTGCTGACTGTCTGTCTCTCCGGGAAGAGGGCATGGGACTAGGGGGCTGGAATGTTATGTTCCGGTCTTTTTGTTTTTATAGTTTTTTTATGTAATTTAACTTTTTTTTAATAAATTTAGGGGTTTCCCCCCTTTGTTTGTTATATTGTTGTGTGGTGCGATTGTTAAGTCCTTTTCTTTCTGCATTTGAATTCATTAACTTGTTTATCCTCTTAAAAAAATGGCTTGCATGTTAACTGGATTCATTTTCTAACAAAAAGAAACCCTTGACAAACGTCTCAAATACACCAACAATAAACATTAATTACATACTTTTCTTTTCGATGAATTGATCAAAGGTTGAATCATAAAATCTATTTGCTTAAGGATCAACTTTGATTAACTTGTCAAGAAGCCCTAATTGTTCAACTAACAGACTAGTGAGCTCTCTGAGCAACACAAAAACTGTTTCATCTGTTTTTCATGAACTCAATGAAGAAACATCAGAAGAAAAACTTGAAGGAATTTGAAAGAAATTGACAATCTATCAAGTTAAGGTATTTGCAGCTTCTGATAGTCTTTATGAGGATGTTGTAACAATTAACAGGAAAACTGGTAATCTTGGACTATTAGGAGAATAAACCTTCAATGGAGAAGGCTCTTAAAAGGTCATCTCTGATAAAGGGAAGGTAATCATCTAATCTTTATCAAACCCTCACTTAGTACAATCTATATCATTTTCTTTGCCTTTTCAAAAACTGAGATGAGAACTGATTGGAATGACCCCCAAGTTCTCTACTCTATCAGTTACACCCTAAATGTGATTAACAACTCCTAACCCACTCTAAAGTTTCTCGACAAACTGTAGTTGCAAAATTCTAGCAAATCTTAACCAGTGGGGAGTGATGAATGAGTTAAGTGAGAGTGAGGGCAGTGGTGAACATCAAGAAACCACTAGAAGAAAGGTGAGGGTGAGATTACCAGCCAAACTGCCTTATGTCTTCTCAAAAAGGCATAATGGTAAAAAAGGATTAGCTCTTTTCTGGTTATAGTCTCTCAAAAGGCTATGATCATTGAAAAATGCTCTGATCCAGGAGCACTAATGAGGGTTTGGGATACTGTGTGCATTATGTGGAGTATTATCATTTCTGTTTTTCTTGAAGTAGAAAGAAAATATGCACAGGCACAGGGGGAGCACACAATATTCTTAAATTCAGTTTGATGCATCTTCTTCAAATGTGAGGATGCAGTCTCCAGTCCATTTCATCTCATTAAGTGATAAATGCAGCATTCAACTCATCAGTACTTGATTCTCCATTTTCTGAACTCTTGGAGAAGCTCCATTCACCTAGTGATCAGTCTCTTTCAGAGAATTTGTTGGATCACTAGTCTCTTTTTGATGATCTTGATGTAAGAACTGTGCAATTAAATGTCACATTCAATCTTCACAGAACTTACATCAATTTCTACTTCACAAGCCCATTCTTCAAAATCCTCTACGGATATCCTTCATCCGTAGATAGGTGTCTCTCAATCTACGGATAAGCCTAACCAGCGATTATCCATTGACCAACAATATTGATTTCCATGATTCTTTCTTGAAAAATCATTCGGCTCATTCCAACTGAGTATCAAGGAATTCAATATAGTTGAGACATCTATAGGTTTGTGGGAAGGGAGTTAGTGGAGTGGCTGGATTGAGACCAGGCAAAAGGAGAGGGAGAGAATGAGAGGCATGCTAATTCTTCCAGCATGGCAAAAGGAGAGATTTTTTTTGAGTACCCCTTTAGTAAGGGAAGGTGATGTGTGAAGTGAGCCATGATGAGATCCTGATGCAAGAATAGAGAGATTCCTGAGAGAAATCTTTCGATCCTTGGAGTGTTGGATTCCTGTACCAAGATATCTTATTCAGTAACTAAGATTATGCCTCTTCTATCCTAATTGCTGATAACAAAAAGGGGGAGAAGTTAGAGAATATAGGTTGTTCTCAGGGGGAGTTAGAAGGAGATCTCAGAGTTCAGAATTTCTCTACTCTCGATTACAATCTATTGGAACCCCCTAGAAGAAGGTATAGACTAAGTTACAGAAAAATATATGGAATCTGACAGCTTCAAGTTGTTATTTTTGTTTTTGCAGCATCATCAAATTCTGTCCAGTATTAATCTCTATCTGAGGATCACTGAGAACATTGAAGGGTTTTGTTATCATCAACTTAAGGATTTATGCCAGTTCTAACAGTCATAAATAGGGGAGATTGTTAGGGTTGACCCATTTGGAATGATGATAACAAAATGCTCAAGACAAGAATTTGATCTTGATACCGAAGCTGATTGTCAGAAACCTAGTTCACAGAAGCTGATAAATCAGGAAGCTAACTAGAAGGCATTTTATCTATCCAAGGTCTAAAAGCCACATCAAATGATTGGAGGATATTATGTCATCAAGTTAGGAAGCAATTCAGAAGCAAGCCAATGGATGTCTAATCAAGCACCAAGTGTTTCAGTGGTAAGTCTGCCTAATCAACTCAGTAATGGTGAATCAATTAAGATGACAATATGTTTTATCTAGAGATGAAGCTAAGTGTATCAGCTCTACGGATCAAGCTATGAAATCTTATTTCATCTATGGATACGAGCTGAAAACATCATGTGCCATCAACAGATAGAAGCTGAGGACATCTTATCTCATCAACGGATAGAAGCTGGGAACATTTTATCTCATCTACGGATAAAAGCTAAGGACATCACCTCTAAGGACAAAAGCTGAACGAAGTCGATCTACAGATACGACTGAGGATGTCATGTTTTATCTATGGATGCAGTCAAGAATGTCATGTCTCATCTATGGATACAGTTATGGAATATTACTTCTACGAATATTCTGAGATTACCTTTCTACGGATAACTGACATAAAATAGTATTCTACGGATATGGAATTAATACGCCTACTGATGTTCATCTCATTCAGCATGGAAAACAAATCTATGTAACAGAATCTTTTGAAGGCTTCTTTATTTAACAGGTTGAATGGAGGACAGTCTCAGAGATCATCATTACACACCCGTGACTAAAAGATGTTGGATAATGACGCAAAAGATGTATGGAATAGACTCAAATTCTTACAAGTGAAATATGAAGTCATCTATTATCTTTTATGTCTCGATGGATAAATAAGAGTTAAGACAGCTACCTAGAAGTTTACATTCTAACTGGACATAAAGGAAAAGCTTAACAAGCATGAAGACCTATATGCAATAATGCATGTTCACTTATCTCAGCTGATAGTGACTTGACAGTCGGGTAACCAAGGAGAGGTCTCTTTCATGCAGATGTCACATGGGCTTGGAAGCTAGGTCAATTGCATGGACTTAGTAATTTTTGAAGAGAGCAGCACACTCAATCAGAAAGCACCATTTGGGATTATACAAGTTTATCTGTGATGCCAGCCAAGGCATTTCCCGAATAGGATAGTTTCTGAGACGAGCATGTGATCAAGCAGAACCAAAATGTAATATTTTATTATGTTGTAGGTTTTGTTTGTAACACACATTCGATGTATATAAGACTGTGTGGAGTAGCATAGAAAATGCATGTGAAGAGAGCACAAAGTTGAATGTAAAAACACTTAGGCTTTCTTTCATCATCTGTGTAAGCAGTTGGAGTTTGTTGTAAAACAAAACCAGAGAATTCTTCAATATACACCCCAGGTGGGCTTTTTCCGAGAAACCCACCTGAAAAGTTTAAAAAGTTTGATTGTCTCCTGCATTTCTTTTTAACTCGAAGAATTCATTTATGTTCGTGGCTTGACTCAATTCTTAGTTAATTTACAAGCTCATATATTCATACTGTAAAAAGTTTGAAAAGTTTTGTAAAATTAACTAGATTGTATTCAACCCCCCCCCCTTCTACAATCTAGGTTGCATTGTTCTGGGAATAAAAATAACCTTATTTGCCAAAAGTCTCAGTTCGGCAGAGTCTTGTGCTGATAACGTGTTGTAAATATTGAAAATTATCGACCGAGAAAGATATATGTATGAGAATAGAAAAGTAGAGAGGAAGTATAAGAGAATAGGAGATGCAAAGAGAAAGTTATATTGATTTAATTAGTTGAATGCCTATTTACAGTAGTTAGGTTACAAGTCTTACTGATGAATGTAACGCTTCCAAATCCGGGGTCAGAAGATTTGGTCGTCATAATAAAATCTCAATATTAAATCACCTGTTTAATCTTAAACTTTCACCTGAAATTGTTAAACCACTGAAATGTAGCATCTGCGACCCCAACTATACCAAGATCTTTTAGGTTATAGTGCTAGAAACAAGAATCCAAAAATTCCATTAAATAAAATTTTCTTCTTTATAACAATTCTCTTTACACAAATTCTATAACACTAGTATAACTTCAACAAGAAGTATACCAGGCAAACTAATCTTATACAATATAGTATTTAATAGAAATCAACTTTATAAAATAACCTTACACTAGCTCCAAATACTCTGGATCATAACATCTTCACGCTAACATCTTTTCCCTTCTCTGTCCAAACTACGCGGATAACTCTCGCCAATTTACCTTCTTACTGAAAGGCTAAAATGCGAAGAAAACAAGTATGAGCGAAAGAATTGCTCAGCAGGTGGGTTATCACAGTACAATGAGAAAATTTTCAAAATAAGAATGAGTTTTTCGAATAACTAGATCTTTGGTTTGAACATTTATGACTTCCAAAACTTTTAAAACAATTTTGATGTTTCACAATAATTTTTCATTCAACTTTTAGCAACTGAATAGTTTAAAACATAAGAAATTTATATTGGTCACCACAGTTATTCCAACAACAACGAACCCACGAGTATGTAGAAAACAATATGTACATGTAGATCAGTAAGTTTGAAGACAATAGTTCTACCCAAGTATCTCTTTTGAAAGCAACAGTTCTGTCAAAGCAAAACATTTGAATCATCTCATTTCTCTTTTTCAATCATCATCATTTCTCAAATAAATTGGAATTCGTACGACGCTACAAGCTAAGCCGATGATCAGTCGCTCAAAGCTCGCCAACCTTACTGTGGTACACAGCAGGTTCCATACACTTTTAAGGGATCTCGGGCACTCACTGCCCCTTAGGCACTTATTGCCATTGGCCTATAAATAATTAATGCTGGACCGGCGTCACCCGGCCTCCTACGCAACGTGGCGACATCTAGGCCACAAACTCTTTCATTTCTCAAAGGCACTTATTGACATTGGCCAAACATTTATCTCGCTGGACCGGCGCCACGACCCTAAAATTCCAATTTACCTCGGTTTTTTATAAAAACCCAAAATCTTAAAATCTCATTTTACCCTTATCGGGTTCACAAATTCCCAATCATTTAGGAAATCCACATTTCAACAAATCACAGTTTTACCCTTATCGGGTTCACAACTTCCCAATCATTTAGGAAATCCACATTTCAACAAAATAATTAACTTTTCTCATTTAACATGGAAATATGAATCTGATAAGTAAGAATATCAATCAGAGGTTTTACCGAATACTGAAAGAAATAGTTCAAGTCCTTCAAAAAGTATACTTATAACAGATAAGCCTTACATTCTGAAGGAAATAAACTGAATTATGCATAACATATATGAGTTCGAATAAGGGACTGGATCAGATAATTGCATTAACAAGAAAATAACAATAACACTTGCATAGGTGCTAAATGGAAAATAGAATACTTGTATAGGTACAAGATGATGATAGAATATTTATAATTTACTTTGAAGGTAACATTCACATAATAGTTGAAGAAAAATATCACTTGAACAATGAGTGAAGGGTATAGACACTTGCCTCTGGTCCTTAGCTATTACGTAAGGCGGAAATAATACGACTTCATTCTTATTCTGTCTTATATCATGATTCTCTATTTCAATCCTTCTTTGATTTAACGCTCTTGTGATTACCCTGAGTCTGATTCTACGATTTTGAACCCACGCGTCTGCCTTAATAGTCAAACATGAGACGGTACTTTAGTCTTCAACGTATGATTCTCATATTCCATAAATGATACGTAACTTAATTCTGACGCATTTACTAGTCTTATCGATATCTCCGTTGGAATAAAATACTTGGAAAGATCCCCTATGAGTGTTGACGTTTTCCCAGTGTTATGTCATCTCAGAGATAGATCAACCAGTCGCAAATACTATTTCTTCTATCTCCGACTTCTTCATTTCATATTTCAATAATCTGGCTTGTCTCGTCCCATAGCCTCTATACATAGATAACCATATTTCAATTGATAGAATAGTTACGATTGACTAAATAAATAATTCACGTATCACGCTCGTCAAAAATCTCTATAATATAAAAGTCAACATCTAAGTCAACAGTCTCGTCAATCTCATTTTCTAACAATACTGACAAATTTATGTTCTAACTACCCCTCATGAAAATATTAGACATGATTAAAACATTTAAACAAGTCACAAAACACTTATTCGTAATTACGACTCAACAACCAAATAATTCACATAATTCACGTAACACATATTGTCATTTAATTGTGATAAATAAATCAAATAAGTCTCGTAACGTTTAAGAAATAATTTTAGAAAAATATTCGACTCTCATCTCAAAAGAATTTGAACATAAAACATTTTTAGATCGAAAGTCGAATCGCTTTTCATTAAATAAAGACCAATTCCAACTAAATTGGCCAATAAAATAAAAAGATATCTAATTAATTAAAATTTATAAATTAATATAAAATTAATTGATCACTTGTAACAAATTAAATAAATATTTTCGGATAAAACTCATTAAGGAAAATAATTAAACTCAATGTAAATTAATTAGATTTAATTATTAATTAATTAATTTAATTAATTGATTGATTAATAAATTAATCAATCAATTAAATAAATTAATTATTAACTAAAAATAATTAAAATAATTCAATTTAATAATAGTTTCAAATTAAATAAATATAACTTGAATTTACTAAAAAGATTTAAATAAGAAATGAATTTTTAGAATTTAAAACTAATTTTTGGATTTTTTTAGAAAATATTTAACCCAAAAACACTTTTTAGAAATTGCAGTTAGGGCTTGGGAGATCAAAACCGGGTCGGGGAATTGGGTAAACGGGTTGCCAAGAACACAAACGGGTCGCCAAGAAAACCACCGGAATCCAGTGACGGTTCCGGCGAACCCGCCGTTTCCGACAACCACAACTACACCAAAACTTGCGTTTTTGCACAGGAAACACAATACAACCTTCTACTTCACTCAAAACATCAACAGAATGGCCCGAAACAGAGCCAAACGACCCCGATTCCGACCACGCCCCGCGGCGCCGCCACCTTCGGCCGTTTCCGGCCAACAAAAAAACGAACCCAACACCAAAACTTTGTACATGAATCAATTCGTTATCTCCCGATCTATCTAGTGGTGGAAACACAAACGAGAACCAATCATCTCAACTCAAAATCCGGCCAAAACTTTAAACTTTTCCGGCGAGCTTTAAAAAATTGATTAGCACGATTAACGCACCAAAACTCGATTAAAAATCAACAATACTCTTACAACAACATATAAAATCTAATCATACAATCAATTCATAAGAACTATGAAGATTTAAGGTTTCCCCAAAATTAACTATAAAATTCGAATTTATTAAAAATTCAAGAAATCTGAAAATCATACAAAGACAGAAATTGATGATGGATTTGGATAGAGGATGTCGAGAGCTTCGATTCGACTACTAGAGCGTTGAAAACGGATTCCGGTAACGCCTTCAAATTTGAGTTTGATTATCAAGAACACGAAGAACACAATGAACACGATTCAGGGATTTTTGGTATTTTACGGATTTTAATGAATTTTTCGATAAAAATAATTAACGAATAAGCTATTTATATTAAACATAAAGTAATACCCCAAACGACATTTTTGGATCAACATTGATCCATTGAATCGATTTTAATACGAATAAACCGAATACACGTTTTACGAGACGATAATTATCAAGAATATATGGATAATTACAATAATTGTTTAATGAGAGATATACGAACCAAAATATCTCTATCACGAATGTTCCAGAATATTTCCCACTTCAACGAATAAAATATTGGTACGAACAATATACCAATTCCCCGAATGATTATAAAACGAACTAAATTTTCTTTTCGATAATTAAAATAATACGAAATAAAATGTCATCCTCTAAAAATTGCCAATTACCACAAATATTCACATAGCATCCCAAGGTCACATATTCAACCATTTAACGAATAACTTAACAGATTTAAACAGATAAAACATTT
This sequence comes from Heracleum sosnowskyi, assembly GCA_030848705.1. Taxonomy (NCBI): domain Eukaryota; kingdom Viridiplantae; phylum Streptophyta; class Magnoliopsida; order Apiales; family Apiaceae; genus Heracleum; species Heracleum sosnowskyi. Next base: position 96,126,496 of record CM061241.1, read on the forward strand.
AATAATTATAGATATGAAAATAAAATTTCATTCCACATCAAATATTAACACGTAATTTTCCCGGATTTTACAATGAAGCTATTCAATTCTTCTTAATTAAGTATTACAAGTCTTCTAAGATAAGTTGTGCAAGTCTTCATGGCTTCATGGCTAAGCTTTTCGAATCTTCCTGAGTAAGCTTTGAGAATCTTCTTGAGTAAGTTTTGAGAGCCTTCTTGAATAAGATTTGACAATCACTTTATATTACTCATATTATAACATATTTCATTTTTTAAAATTATTCCTCTATATAAATTCAAGTATCCTAGTACAATAATCTCCATGAACATCGTTACAGTTATGGTTGTAGATTTCGGAAATTGGAACAAATAGATTGAGCTACCGAATAACGATTTTATCAGTTAATACAGGATTTATTAGAATGATAAATCAGAACAAAAATCTGATAAATTTTATTTTTTAATAATGTTTAATATATTAGATGTAATACCCCCATCTATAATTAAATGAGAGGCTACTTATTAAAGCATAAACATGTGTACAGAGCACTAAAATATCTAAAATAATAATTAAACAGTCTAAATAATTCTAGAAGTCCATAATCTTAATCAATGAAATAGAGGGTAGCTCTACTTCACACAGTCCCAGATCCCCCTAAGAACCTGCCAAAAAAAGAATACGGTACGAGCCAAACGCCCAGTACGGATTTGGAATACAATTTATAAAACATATGTACATATTTGACAGTTTATAATGAAATAGTTATTTTAAAATATAAGCATGGCTGAAGCAACGAAAGGGGAAAGATATTTCATACCGAGATCAGAACAGATATAAATACACACATCATAGGGTACATATGTGTGTAACAAACTGGATAACGTGTACGGCATATACAACGTCACCGCAAAATCAAATATCAAATCACAAATCACAAATCACAAACTCTGGGTGCACCCACGTATCCAATCACACTGTCACGGAAGTGTCTTGTCAGTGGTGCCACAATGACATGGCCGTAGTACCCCTACAGCTGGTTAAATTGGTATACCCTATATCACTAAAGGTTCGAATAAAATACATTTCACAATTTTCAAAGCACTTGATGCAGATAATTCAAATATTCCAAACATATATGTAACATGACTAATTTTTAAAATTACTGAACAAATATTCAAATATTTCAGAGTGGAACTGATAATAAATTTAAACATTTCGGAACAGAACTAAAATAGATACTCTAATATATTGGAACAGAACGGAGAAAAATATTTAAATATTGGGATATTCCATTTGGTACCATTGTACAATTGGCTTTTCCATTTGGTACCACTCGAAGTTTTTGGCTTCCAAGTGGAGCCATCATACTTTTGGTTTCGTCCACATGATACCACTCCGTTAACCAAACGTTAGTCGACCGTTACAAAATTATGAGATTGTCCATTTGGTACCACTCAAAGTTTTCGACTTCCAAGTAGTACCCTTCTACTTTGTGTTTCAACTCCAAAATACCACTATGTTAATAAATTCGATGAAGTGGTATTTTGGAATTGAAGCCGAAAGTAGAATGGTGCCACTTGGAAGTCGAAAACTTTGAGTGGTACCAAATGGACAATCTCATAATTTTGTAACGGCCGACTAACGTTTGGTTAACGGAGTGGTATCATGTGGACGAAGCCAAAAGTATGATGGCGCCACTTGGAAGTCAAAAACTTTGTGTGGTACCAAATGGAAAAGCCAATTGTACAATGGTACCAAATGGAATATCCCTTAAATATTTTAAAAGGATATTTATGATGCATACTTTCTTAGAAAACCCCAAAATAGATTTTTAAATATTTCAAAATAGCTTTTAAAATTATTTTTAAATAGTCAAAATGGATTAGAATATAACAAATTTGAGAACAAAACAAAAAAATATAGATAATACTAACATGAGTATCGCTAAATGAAAAAGGAAATAAATCTGTACCTCGAAAATAGAAATCACAAACATTAATGAATATTCGCAAACAATCAGTTAAACTCTTGGCTTCCAATCTAAATACGAAATATATAATTTATAATTAACATACATTCTCTTATATTTAATCATTAAACTCCTATTAATTAATTATCCACAACTTCAGATAAAATATGTACATGAATTAACTAAATAACCATTACAATCACCTGTATCAATTTCATGATAAAGCTCGTGACATGTTCTTTTATAACTATCTTACATTAATCATCCTGTATTTGTAAATAACTAAACTAGACTAAAGTCATTTATTTTAACATATAAAATTATGGCGTTTGTTGTGCCCTAAATCTCACATGGGCTTAATTCAAGGCCCACCTTTGGTATAGGCCCGATTTGGTTATATTTACAGATGATTGAGTAAGCTGTGGTACAGGTTCAGAGTTTTGAGGAACAGGTTCAGAGTGTACAGGTTCAGGGTGGTCTGAACCTCTCCGGGACAGAATTAGAGTTGGACAAGGACTCAACTTCCTATACTTTAGGAGCACATAATTACTCTTGGAAAAGGACTTCTAGGCTTAGTAAAACGTGATGGATATGACAATTACAATCAATATAGGACTTATATTGGTTATTTCGGATATACATTAAATATATAAGGAATTATAGGTTTTAGTGATGGATTTGGACTAGGACACTAGAAAGCTCGGCTACAGGTGTTTAATTCGGCTAAAACTCTAAGATGGATCATCTTAGAGTGGCTGAATTTGCAGAAAAAAAGAAGTATAAACCTAATAGAACTACATGGGGTTTGATTCCTATAAATAGGATATGTAGGCACTTGGCTAAAGGATTCGGATTTTCACTCTCTACACGCATAAGGCTCGTGTACCCTCAGTGATATATTTTCCGGTGAATTGGCCGGCCGAGTAGGATCTACTTTGCCCTTTTCATTCGGTGGTTTTGTCAACTCAGCCCACTGAGATGTTACTTCTACTACTCTGTACCTCTAACGAGCTTCAGGTTTCTAGCTGCAAACCTACAGCTCTGTCCGACAACTAAGGACGCATTCTGTGAATATTCCAGCGAGATTCTCTCAATTTTGTTGTACCAAATTTCTTTCACAACATAAGTGGTGCTAGAAGGAGGGGTTCTCCTTGAAATCTTTAGAGAGAAAAGATGTCGGATGATTCCGGTAATACACAAACGCCAACTAATGGCGATGTTGATCGTGAAAAGGGTCCTCAAGGCGAGGTTACGAACAAGGATATTCTCGTTCACCTTAAGAAAATTGGTGAAAGGGTTGATTCCTTGGAAAGAAAGTCTGAAAAGATGAAAAAATGGCGAAAGAAGCATAGGTCTTCGGAAAAACGCTCTAAGGCACCAAATGTTACACCAGTTCAGCTGAATTTTGGCAGTGATGAAGAAGAGCCTGAGAAGGAGAAGGCCAAAAATACTTTTTCTGATGTTGAGACCATGGTTGTTACGTCGGTAAGTCGAGTCGAGTCGACCGAGGTGCTCGGAAAGTCGAGTCGTGACTAGTCGAGAGTAGTCAACATGATATAAAATAAAATATATATATATTACATACTTAATTACTTATAGAGAAATTGTCAAAAATACTACTTTTTCTAAGTTTTTTTTCAATTTTACTATCTTCTGAAATTATTTTCAAAAATACGGTCTGCAACTAAATGCAACTAGATGCAACCAAAAAATATTTTCAAACAATACGGTCTGCAACCAACGCAACCAGATGCAACCAAAGCAACCAAATGCAACTATATGCAACTTTTTAAAAAAATAATTGAAAAAACAGCTAAGAATTCAAAAAAAATTATTAATAAATGGGGTAAACTTGTGGTCTTGGTTTACCCTGTGGGTTCAATAGTTAACTTTTGGGGTTCAATGTTTCTATTTTGGGTTTTAAAAATATTAAGAATGACGAATAATTCGTATACGGACTTAGGGTTTAGGGTTTAGGGTTTAGGGTTGTTTACAACCCTAAACCCTAGACTCTAGACCCTAACCTACCCTGATTTTAGGGTTGTAAACGCCGGAAAAACATCATTACTAACAAGTTGCATCAGGTTGATTCTGGTTGCAAAAGTTGCAGATGGTTGCATCTGATTCTGATTGCAAAAGTTGCACGTGGTTGCATCTAGTTGCAGACCGTATTTTTGAAAATAATTTCAAAAAGATAGTATTTTTGCAAAAAGTTCAAAAAACCATAGTATTTTTGAAAAAAAACATTTAGGGGTAGGTATTTATGAAAAAAGCCCATACTTATATATATATATATATATATATATATATATATATATGATATATGTGTGTTCTAACTTCTACTTCTAAGTTGTAACAAAAAAATTTCTCTTTTCTCCAACTCCGCAAGCACACTGCACAGCAGTGGCTGCAAGACTACACTAGTCAATAGTCGCTGCAACTGTACTGCCCTACTACAGTGGCTACACTAAACTGAAATTGCAGCCACTGGAGGTGTTTGGAGACGACTGGAGTCGCGATTGAGGTATTTAGGTTACATATATTGCTTAAGGGGCTTGTTTTTGTTAATGGGCTTTTCTGTTTTTTTATTTTTTACACCAGTCGCACGACTAGTCGACCCAGACGATCCGACTAGTCAACCCTGTCGACCCAGTCGACCGAGTCGAAGTAAGTCGCCCAAAATATGTACAAACAGCAAGTCGAGGTACCAAGTCGACCTTTACATACCGACTGGTCGACTAGTCGACGACAAGTCGCGACTAGTCGAGCGAAGTGACAACAATGGTTGAGACTGATCGGAGTAATCCAGACTGGGACTCTGAAGCTGAAGCTAAGGATAAGGAGGAACCTGAACCTTCAGCTACGAGGAGTATAAGCGTGTTCGATCGAATGGGGAAGAAACTCACAAATAATGATTTAAGGCATAAGCTTTCTGAGACAAAACAGAAAACCTCGAAGAAGGTGCAATGTGAGACATCATAGTCCAAGGGGTCGAGGAGTCACAAGGAGAAGTCTCGCTCTAAACCTGAGGATGAGCACAGTTCTAGCTCGTCCTATAAGGCTGATGATAACTCTGACGGGAATTCCACTGACGGAGAAGATACCGATGACACCTCCAAGTCAGCTGAAGGTGAAGGGGAGTATAAGGTGAAGGACCTTAGGAAAGTCCTTGAAAAGATTATGGCAGAGAAAGGTCCACAGTCAGGGCTAACTGTAGGTTCACCTTTCACTAAGAAAGTACGAGATTCACCCCTACCCCGTAGCTACAGGGGAATTGGAGACTTGAAGTTCGATGGGACTGCTGACCCCGTGGAGTTTCTTAGCCGTTTTAACACGGAGATGGAATTTTACTAGATCCAGGATCACACTAAATGTCTCCTACTGGCTGCGACTCTGAGGGATAGCGCTCATTAGTGGTTTAAGAGGCTTCCTACTAATTCTATAAAGTCTTGGAGGCAAATGGGTGAGATGTTCGTAACCCAATTTAGAGCTTCAATGACATTTGCACCTCCGGCTAACACACTTGAAAACATTAAACAACGTGATAATGAGACTTTGAATGAGTATTTTAAGAGGTTCAATGCTGAGGTTCCAAGGGTAAGGAAAACCAAAGATGAGACCTACAAGAATTTCTTGATAGCTAGTGTCAAGCCTGGGACTGAATTCTGGAAGGAGATTCAAAGTAAGGAGCCGACTACGTTGGCTGATTTTTATGCAAAGGCAGAAAAACATAAGGTTGTGGAACAGTCCCTGGAGAATTTGAAGAAGGATAATGTTTCACGGGATTGGAATAGGAACAAAAGGAATAGGTCATATAGCCCAAAGGAGAGAAGCTACAGCAAGCGGGCGACCTACACCGCAGTTTCAGCCGACGGTAGGGAAGCTAACAAGGAGGTGAAGACTGCACCTCTATCAATAAACGCTATAAATGCAAAGAAGACAGTGGAATATAAATACCCATCCTCAAAAAATAACCGGAGGTACTCGGAATACACTCCTTTGGCTGCTCCTATTGAGCATATATTTGAAGTTGGTGATAAAACATGGATGTTCAGGAAGCCATCCCGAACGGGACCTCCCGGGAGGAAGGACTTGGCTAGGTATTGTGCTTTTCATGATGCTAATGGACATGAAACTTCCGACTATCGACACCTCAAAGATCACATCGAGGACTTAATTAGAAAAGGGTTCCCACGAAGTTTGTGGCCCAAGAGGCGAAAAATACAAGGATGATAAGTCCAAGAGAGGTGAAGACAAGTCTGCACCTGAACGTACTACCAGGGCCGGTAGTATCCACACAATCATTGGGGGAACATATATTGGAGGCTTTAGTAGGAATGCAATGAAAAACTATGCGCGCGAGGCTAAGGGAAGTCCCCTTACAAACGTTTATCATTTGGCTGATAGACCCCCGAAGCTCTTTAGAGGTGAAGCTGCAGATATAACCTTCACAGAAGATGATGCTAGGCATGTGCATCACCCTCACAATGATGCCTTGGTGGTGACTATCACTATTGGAGGGCTCAATGTACACCGAGTTCTTGTGGATAATGGAAGTTCTTGCAACATACTGGCTTACAACACCTATCAGAGAATGGGATTTGCGGATAAGGAGATGTCCCCGGCTTATAATGACTTATATGGATTTACTGGCGGACCAGTACAGGTTGTGGGAAGAGTGAAGTTCCCTGTGGTGTTGGGGGTTGAACCTTTAAGAGCTACGCAGGTGGCAGAATTCATGGTTGTGAACGAAGACATTTCCTACAATTGTATTGTGGGCAGACCTCTCTTGAAGGAGATGAGGGTGGTAACCTCTATCTACCATCTCTCCATGAAGTTCCCTACTCCTAATGGGATTGGATGTCTAAAGGGCTGCCAAGTAGATTCGAGAGAGTGTTATAGTAAGGATTTGCACTCTGCTGAGCAAGCTTCAAAGCACTTGTTGTTAGTTGATGGAGGTACCATGGATAATTGCTATAGGTACCTGGAAGCAATAGGGAAGGCTGAACCTCCACGACAGGTGAAAGACTCATGCAATATGATTATAATTATCCAACATCCAGGTGAAGAGGACACCACGGATATTGTCTTTTTTCCGGGGGTAGATATCCAGAATGAGGTACGGATGCTGGAGGCACCCCCACCAAAAAAATTGGAAACTGATGAACCTCTTATCGAAGGTATTGTTGAAGAAGTAAATGATAGTGATTTCGAGGATGGTCATGTGGAAAGCTCGCCCAAGGTTCCTTCACAGCCTAGGAAAGCTGATACTGAGGTTCAGGTGAAGATTGATTTAGATCCCCCGATGCCTGAAGCTAAGGAAACAACAGGCGCTACTGGTGATACATTGTCAATTCTGGTGGATGCAGCTGATCCTTCTAAGGAGTTGAATATTGGTAAACAGTTGGAACCTGAAGCTCGGGAAGCATTGACTCGTTTCTTGAAAAGTAACCTAGATGTTTTTGCTTGGTGCCATTCTGACATGGTGGGGATCGATCCTAGGGTGATGTGTCATCGCCTCAACATTGACCCCGAAAGGATTGCCGTGAGACAAAAACGAAGGGCAATAAGTGGTGAGAGAGCTTTAGCCCTCAAGGAAGAGGTTGACAGGTTGTTGGAAGCTGGCTTGGTAAAAGAATCATTCTACCCGGATTGGCTAGCAAACCCGGTGCTTGTCAAGAAGCCCAATGGGAAATGGTGAACTTGTGTAGATTTTATAGATTTGAACAAGGTGTGCCCTAAAGACAGCTTTTGACTTCCACGTATTGATCAGTTGGTTGATGCAACAGCTGGGCATGCTCTTTTGAGCTTCATGGATGCTTACTCGGGATATAATCAGATTCCCATGTATGAACCTGATCAGGAGCATACATCATTCATCACGGATAGAGGTTTATACTGCTACATTGGCATGCCCTTTGGATTGTTAAATGTCGGGGCGACCTATCAAAGGTTGGTTAACAAGATGTTCAAGGACCAGATTGGGAAGACTATGGAGGTCTATGTGGATGACATGTTGGTCAAGTCTAAAGTTGCAGCTGACCATGTGTTGCACTTATCAGAGATGTTTGACATACTGAGGAGGTTCAGAATGAAGTTCAACCCTCAAAAGTGTGTCTTTGGTGTTGAATCGGGAAAGTTCCTAGGCTTTATTGTCAACCATCGGGGAATTGAGGCAAACCCCGCAAAGATCAAAGATTTTATTGAGACGCGGTCCCCTCTTAACATAAAGGAGGTTCAGAGTCTTACTGGAAGGATTGTAGCTCAAAACAGGTTCGTATCTAAGTCCTCAGATAAATGTAAGGAATTCTTTGCAGCAATCAAGAAAGGAAAGAACTTCGAATGGAGTCCAGAGTGTGAAGCTGCTTTTATAAAAATAAAGAAGCAATTGGGCAGTCCTCCATTATTGTCTAAACCTCTTGATGGAGAGGTCCTCATACTATATTTGGCAGTTTCAGAGTATTCAGTCAGCGCTGTGCTAGTTCGAGAGGAGGTGCAGGTTCATCACCTGGTTTATTATGTGAGTAAAAGGTTGTTGGACGCTGAGACAAGGTATTCTAATACGGAAAAACTAGCTTATGCACTAATCTTAGCTTCAAGGAAGCTCCGACCTTATTTTCAGGCACATCAGATTGAGGTACGTACCTCTTTTCCTCTAAGGCAAGTATTGCATAAACCTGAAGCTTCAGGTAGGCTTATGAAATGGGCCATGGAGTTGGGTCAGTTTGATATTGAGTATAAGCCAAGGACGGCTATAAATGGACATGTGCTGGCAGACTTTCTACCGGAATTTCCTCCATCATTCGAGGTTAAGGGTGATGAGTGCGTAGCTGAACCCACAGCTCCAGAGGAGATGGTTGAAAACTGTTCACCTTGGTGGACACTCTATGTGGATGGTACAGTAAATGGAAATAGGGCAGGAGCCGATATTGTCCTAATAAGCCCGGAGGGTCACAAGCTTCAAAGCTCCATTCACTTTGCTTTCTATGCAACTAACAATGACGCTGAGTATGAGGCTCTTATTGCTGGCTTGAAGCTCGCTCTAGAGATGAAGGTGGAGAATTTAACTGTCTTCAGTGACTCCATGTTGGTAGTTTGGCATATTCGGGGAGGATTTCAAGCTAGAGGTCCCTCTCAGGAGCTGATTAGCAGGTTCAAGGAAGTGAACCTCGAGCAGATTCCAAGGGCACATAATGCTGATGCTGATGCACTTGCGAAATTAGGTTCACAAAAGGAAGCTACTATGTTAGGGGTCATACCCTTGGAGGTGCAACTTCAACCTAGCATCCCTAAGCTTGATGTCGTGAACTTGGAACCTGCAGCTCAGGTGTTGTGGACGACACCTATTGTGGAGTATATCACCAAGGGAATTGTGCCGGAAAGTAAAGAAGAGGCCAGAAGGTTAAAATACCATGCTGCAAGGTAAGTTATCTATGATGGTTCTTTGTACAAAAGGGGATTTAACAAATCGCTATTAAGGTGCATATCAGGTGATGAGTGCGAGTACATCATGCGAGAAGTCCACGAAGGAATTTGTGGCTATCACTCTGTTGCCCAGTAAATAACAATCGTAGAAGGGGGGTTGAATACAATTGTATAAGATTTTCAACTTAATAATAACTTATAACACAAATATGAAATAATAACAGCTTTATTAATTCTGATATAAAACTGTTACAAAACTCTCTCAAGAAATTCTGATGTTCTGATATAGTACACACAGCTGCTCTATCGATTACAAGATAAAACCAAATCAATTACAAACTATATTATTACATATCCTAACCGACAGCTGCATTCCTACAAACTAGGAACCGACAAATCATCTTTCATTATTTTCTGAACTCGATAGTTATCTTGAAGTAGTAATCCTGATCAGCTTCCATTCCTGATGATAATCCTGATCACAGTCCTGATAGCAATCCTGATACTGACGCTCGTGCAATATTGATGACGTCAGCAATCCTGATCAGTAGTTCAGATCATGACGATCATTGAATCATGATCTAACAATCTCCCCCAATCTCATACTGTAAAATAAAGTATAGATTCCTAGATTCAATGATGCCAAAAACATATATACAAAATGTACAAGAAACATCAGCAACAACTTATCTTTTTAGATTTTCTGGTAGAACAGATTCATCTTCAAGAAGTTAGATAATAGACCTTCTTCTTTGTCTTCAAGAATTTGAATCAGTCTTTCCTTTAGATTTCTGAGTTCTTCATCTTCTTCATCAATCTGGTAGATAGCTGCTCTGAGATTCTGAATTGAACTTCTTTGTAGATTGTATTCTTCAACCAGGAGATAAGCAATTTCCTTCCCATCAGGATTAAGAGTCAATTGTTTCATACCAAAAGACATTTATTTAACAGCACTGCCTCTTTGCATTTCAACTTCTTGATCTCTCAGATTTAGATACATGGGAGTATAATTACCATCATAATTTCTTCCTTCATTAAAACTTCTTCTTATGGTTGACAGAATCAAATCAGACCATTCCTTGCACACTTCATTCTTCCATTTAAGTAGATAATGAACATATTTCAGTTCCTTTGTGGTTTTAACAAGCATCTCCTAAATGAACATTATCTTCACACTTCCATCTTTCATAAAGTAAAGCAACTTCTCCTTCTTTTCAGTACCATCATGACAATCTAAAACTATATCCACAGCTTGTAAATTGTTCATGTGTTCAGAAGTTAAGTTACCTCCAATTTCAATCAGTGAGTGAGGATCAACTTATGGCATGTTCAGAAATTATGCATCTCTATGACCTATCCCTCCTCTTGTATTTTGTGGCATCTGCTTTAAGCTCGAAAACATTTGTAACCAGAGTGTTTTAGATCTTTGTAAACCAGAAAAGTCTGCAACACTGGAAACATTTGTTATAATACCACCTGCCTGAAAATTGACAGGTTTATTACACCTTAGAGTGTCAATGTGCTTCCACTTCTTATCTTTTTCCCTTTCAAGAACATAGCTTTTTTCTAGCTTGTGTTGTTGTCTTCTTGAGTTTCTCCACAACAATCTATTTGAGTTTTTCAGCTTCTGCACATAGAGATTGAAATCTCTATCTGTTGTTCTTTTAATTTCTTTTCTTTTAGCTTCTTCTTCTTCATCCACTTCTAGATTATGTGAGTCAACCACGGTAGCAAGAATTAACAAATCAACCTCTTGTAGAATTTCAGATTCATTAGGATCTTGAACAGTGTCAGGATTAGAATCTTCAATTTGAGTTGTATTATTGATGAGAGTTGATTGTCTTGGTCTTCTCCTCAAAACAATTTGTGGTTCATAATCTTCATCTCCTTCATGAAAAGTAGTCCTGACAATTTGATCATCAGGAACTGTTAGAGTTTGAATGTCATCAAGAATTTCTTCAATTCTTAGACTTCTAGACCTTGTATGTCTAGGCATAGACTGAGTTGATGATCTTCTTCCTCTTCTAGCTCCTATCCTACATCTGCCTCCTCTTCCTCTAACAGGAACATGGTTGTTAAAACTTTCCATGATCTCTTTTTGTTGTCTCAGAAAATCTTCTTGAGATAGATCAGGATATTCTTCAGTAACAGTGGAGAGAGATTTTCTTGCAAACAATTGTTGAACCCTCTTATCAGTATGATACAGAGTAACAACATCACCATATCTAGTTTTGAACTTCTGGAATAGATTAGCAGCATCCTCAGGATTTTCAATAAGTACATCTTCATCACCTTCAGGAATTGTAGGGAGTGTTTATCCATGACCAGGCGTCAGGATTTGGTCACCTGTCAGGATTGGCTCTTCCGTCAGGATCTAAGATTTCATTAAGGTCCTTACTGTTCTAACTCCAGAATCAGAAACATGAGTTGACTACATGGATTGACTTTGAGTAGTTTGTCTTGTAGACTTCACCATAGCAGCATCAGAGGTTTCTCCTTGCCTTACCAAATCATCACCATCATTTCCAAAATTATCATCATCTTTTCTTAAGACTAGATCAGGTGTACATTTTGTCTGACTCACCTTCTCCCCCTTTTTGGCATCAGGATTTGATAACAAATTTAAAATCGAAGAGAGAGAGCCTTGAATATCAGTTACCTTGGAATCCAAAGAGTCTATTCTGCTGTTGATAGAAGACTGTTCAATGATAAGAGACTTGACATGAGAGTCCACCACTCTGAGTTGAAGAGCAGTAGGTGCCTTTGCCAAACTCTGTGAGATATCAGCCCTTACCAGAGAATTTGCAGTCTTCACATAATCAATCTCATCCTTGAGGCTCTTGCTTAACAGAGTTGTAACCTTCAAGTGATTCCTAATGTCTTCATTTTCAATGACACTTGCTGCATAAGAAGCATGTTGTAGTGCACATGGGTAGCTCATAGAATCAGCAGATCTGTACCATTCATTTTCCCATTCATGCCTTCTTAATAATGCAGCAGCAACTGTTGCAGAAGGATAAGAAAAGTCTTGAATATGAGCCTTTCCTGAGGTAGCTTTTCCAGCCATGAAGGTGCTTGAAGAACCATAATTAGTTCCAAGACTAGATTTGAGTGCAGTGGCAAGCTGATCCTTCTCAACATCATCATCATCATCACTATCATCAGAATCAACAGTATTATCAGGATCAGGAATAACAATACCTTTGAGTTTATCCTGAGAATCTGATATAGGATCTATCAATGGTCTTGAGCTAAGTGGTTGTATCAGGATTGGCTCAGCATCAGGAGCACCACTTGCATCACGAGAACCACTTGCATCAGGATCACCACTTGCATCAGGAGCACCACTTGCATCAGGAGCAACACTTTCAGGATTTGATATGCTTGCATCAGTATTAACTACCAATGGTTCTTGTGTAGCTTGAGGTTTAGAAGTTGCTTCAACACTTTGAGTTAAAGGTTCTTGTGTGCTTCCCTCAATGACCGTGTTCTCGACCATATCTTCCATTTCAGGAATACCAGAAGCCCCTTGAGCATTGTCAGGAAGCTCCCCAGAAACTGTAGCTGCTTTGCCTGCATCTTCACTTTGAGAAGATGGTTCTTGTGGGGCAGGAATGTTCATGTCTTCATTCTCCCTTTGAGAAAATGGTTCTTGTGGGACCATTCCTTCAGCTATGCCTTCACTCACACTTTGAGTGAGTGGTTCTTGTGTGGCAGGATCTTCAGTAGCTGATGAACCACTTTGAGGTTCAGGTTCTTGTGGGCTAGATCCTTTCAGTTTCTTCTGTCTCTTAAAAACTATCTCATCTGCCTTCCTTTTCTTTTGCAGTGAAGGTGTAAACCCAAGCTTGGAAGTAGTCTCAGCAACCTTCTCCAATGAAATTTCAACAATCCTTTTAGGTGGAGAGGCTGGAGAGTCTGAGATTAAGACAGTCTTGCTAGATGGTGCATTAGGAATACCAACGTCAAGAATTGATGACTCATCAGGATTTGAAGTGGCTTGAACATCAGTATTCTGCATCTCCAAAGGAATATGATACCTGCTTTTTATTAACATCCTTTTCTTCTGTGATGTTACTGATGCCATAGCTTCAACAGCAGTATCAACAACTTCCTTTTGTATCTTAAATTTAGAGGATAGTGGCATTTCATCCTCAGAATCAGTAACATCACCCAAGATCAACTTTCTCTTCAAAACAACCTCCTCAACCTTATCAGCCTTTTTCACCTGGACCCCTTGTACACCCCCTTGTTTCTTCTGTTTAGTGAGAGGTGTAGAGGAGAAATCCTTTGATCCTGATTGCCTTCCAAACACAGAAGATCTAGCTGATTTCTTTGTTTTTACAACTAAAGTCTTTTGAGAGACAGTAGAGGTGGTTGTGGACTGTTTAGAAGAGTGTTTGGGTCAGGAACAAGGTGTGATTGGCCTTGTCCCATAACATCAGTAACTGATCCATATTGAGTAGGCATTTTCTCTTTCAAGAAAAGCCTGACCTCATCAGGAATGTAGGCATTGTCTAGAAAACCATTTGCCTTATCACTGTTGACTAATGACTTCACATTGTTCTCAGTAATCCTACAAATTGGTAGAACTACATCTTCTTCAAAAATAACATTAGGACATAAGTGATTAAAAATCAACTGGAAAAATCTAAGAAAAAAGATAGAACCTAACTTATCTGCTTTCTTATCACTTAAAGCTTTCAAAACAAATGACCCATAATCAAAAATAGTAGAGTAAATAAGAGAGTACCCTATCTTGAGAGATCCTGATGGCAGAGCTTCGAAATTTGATGTTTTGTTCAGGAAACATCTGCTTATGGTGTCAAAGTAAAAATTCCATTCTCTTTTAAGCTTTGTCCTAAAGAGGCTGCCATACCTCTTTACCTCGCCATTGTAGCCCAGCTTGGTAACAAACTCGAAGAGAGTTGAGTCTGTAACTGTATCAGGAACATTTTCCCCCCAGAATCGGCAAATGAAGAGCCTCTTCTACAACAACAGGGGTAACATGATGCGTAACACCATTGGATTCAAAATTCATCAGTATTGTTCCTGATGGTCCTTTACCAAAAACAGTCGTGTTCCATACCTGCATCACTGACTTAAAAGAAACATTCGCAGGTTCTGTTAGAGCATAATTCAATGGACTTGAAGTTAAGAAATCCTGGATAATATGAAACTCAGTGGGCAATTCCTGATGGTCTAAAACCGCAACAAAATTATTAGTGGCAAAAGTAACACCACTAATCACTGTCTATTTGTTCATGAATGATGAAGACACCATTGATAAAGTGTAGAAACTTGAGAATTGAGATTTAGAAATTAGGGTTTGTAAGCACATAGAGAGAATAAAGATGAAAAACTGATGGAATGAGAGAGTAATTTGCAAAAGAGAAAACAAATTGTATTTTGTTAAAACAAAATATTACTCTATGTGCAAATAGATTCCAATCTAGAGAATAGAGATTCCAATCTCTATGTGCAAAAGCTGAAAAATTCAAATAGATTGTTGTGGAGAAATTCAAGAACACAACAACACAAGCTAGAGAATAGCTATGTTCTTGAGAAAAAAAAAGGATAAGAAGTGGAAGCACATTGACACTGTAAGGTGTGATAGACCTATCATATTTCAGTCATGTGGTACTATAACAAATGTCTCCAGTGTTGCAAACTTTTCTGAGTTACAAAAATCTAAAGCACTCTGGTTACAAATGTTTTCAAGCTTAAAGCAGATGCCACACAACTCAAGAGGAGGTATAGGTCACAGAGATGCTGAATTTCTGAACATGGCACATGTTGATCCTCACTCACTGACTGAAATTGGAGGTACTTTAACTTCTGAACACCTGAACAATTTACAAGCTGTGGACATAGTGTTAGATTGTCATGATGGTGTTGAAAAGAAGGAGAAGCTTCTGTACTTTATGAAAGATGAAAGTGTGAAAGGAATATCCATTCAGGAGCTGCTAGTTAAAACTACAAAGGAACTGAAATATGTTCATTATCTGCTCAAGTGGAAGAATGGAGTGTGCAAGGAATGGTCTGATATGATTCTGTCAACCATAAGGAGAAGATTTGATGAAGGAAAGAATTACAATGGTGATTATACTCCCATGTATCTAAATATGAGAGATCAAGATGTTGAAATGCAAAGAGGCACTGCTGTTAAAGAAATGTCTTTTGGTATGAGACAATTGACTCTTAATCCTGATGGGAAGGAAATTGCTTACCTCCTGGTTGAAGAACATAATCTACAAAGAAGTTCCATTCAGAATCTCAGGGCAGCTATCTACCAGATTAATGAGGAAGATGAAGAGCTCAGAAATCTAAAGGACGGACTGACTCAAATTCTTGAAGACAAAAAAGAAAAATTATTATCAGACTTCTTGAAGATGAATCTGTTCTACCAAAGAATTTAAAAAGATAAGTTATTGTTGTTATTTCTTGTACATTTTTGTTTTTGGCATCATTGAATCTAGGAATTTATACTTTATTTTACAAAGTATGAGATTGGGGGAGATTGTTAGATCAGGATTCAATGATTGTCAGGATCTGAACTACTGATCAGGATTGCTGACGTCATCAGTATTGCACAAACGTCAGTATCAGGATTGCTATCAGGACTATGATCAGGATTATCATCAGGACTGGAAGCTGATCAGGATTGTTACTTCAAGATAACTATCAAGTTCAGAGAAAATAAGGAAAGATAATTTGTCGGTTATTAGTTTATGGTATGAAGCTGTCGGTTAGGATATGTATCAATATTGTGTAATTGATTTGGTCTTATCTTGTAATCGATAGAGCAGCTGTGTGTAGTATATAAACACAGTTTAGGTTTTGATTTGTAATCAATCGCATACACGAGTATTATTGTACCTAGAAGCTTCCAAGAACATCAGGATTTTTTGAGAGAGTTTTGTAACAGTTTTATATCAGATTTAATAAAGCTGTTATTATTTTCATATTTGTGTTTATAGTCGAGAATTTTATACAATTGTATTCAACCCCCCTTCTACAATCGTTAATTACTGGGCAACATCTATTTACTGGTACAGGGAAATTGGTTATCTAACGCTACACAACAGGTTTAGCTTACGCGTTCAGGATTCGTAATGAAGCTGCAGTTAACCGTATATAAGCTTATCATGATAGTCTAAGGCATATAAATGGTAAAGATTGCATGGAAAGATTAAAAGCATGAATTTGAAAGCATATAAAGGACAAAAGTATGGAAAATTAAAAGATGAAAACCTAAGTCAAAGTTACATCTTGCGAGGTATTCGGAGGTACCCACACCCTCATCCAAATTCGAAATACTTATGGCGCAAGCGCCAGGAGAGTTATTAGAACAGAAATCATCGAAGTTAGCCCTTACAAGGGTGCAAATGTTTTCGAAAAACTAGTAATGAAAATTGGTGGTCATGGAGCAAGGTTGTCAGGAGACACCTCAGGAGCGTCTTGGTTGGAAGCTGGGTCGGCTATCTCCGTGTCTTCCATTTGAACCTCTAAGCTGGTGCCATCTATCGCAACCTGCACCTCGGCTTCAGGTTCAGACTGAACAACCTTTTCCTGATCAACAGCCGTAGCAGTCTCCTTCTTCTTAATCTCTTCCACCATCTTCACTGCATCATCGCCAAGCAAGGTCCAGTCCAAGGTTGGGAAATGATCATATGTGGATTCAATGTAGTCATTCACCCCACGGCTATACCCGGCTTCAAACTTTTCATGCTTGGTGGCTTCACGGGTGGATCTTTCCAAGGCAATAGTGGTATTAAGAGAATCTAACTTCTTCTTAAAGTCTTGAACTTTCGTTGCATAAGAGACTTTAAAAGCATCCTTTTCGGTATCAATGTTGATTATGGAGGCGTTTAGTTGATCGCGTTCTTTCAACTACTTAGCCTCGGAAGCCTTAAGCTTGTTACTGGCATTAGCTAATTTCTTCCTTTCGACTTCACTTTATTTGAGAAAATTCTTCGGTTGCTTGATCTCTTCAGATAACCTTTGATCACCCCGAGCTGCTACTGTTATCTCTTCTCCACGTTTCAAGGTGTGAAAGAAGCTTTGAGCTTCACACCAGGTAGTGGCCTTAGCAGCTTCAGACAAGCTCATCTTATCCCACTCAATGATTGCTTCTTCCGGGATCTGGTTTCCAGCCATGGTAAAAAACTTACGGATTAAGGGGCTTGAACCTTCACCTGTGGCTCCAGTTGTAGATGGTTTGAGTCTTTTGCTGAAACGGGAGCCCGAACCTTTGGCAGAGTCAGCAGCAGCAGGTGGAAGCTTCCTCTTAGAAGAGGTGGTGGACTTGTCTTGAGAAACAGTGGTTGATTTCATTTTGGATATAGAAGTAGCTTCAATCAGGATAAGGTCTTTCTCTTCATCTCTGAAGAGGTCATCATAGCTTGCATTTTTATTAAAAAAGGATGGCATACCAGAAGCTGTTAGTGTTAGTGCCCTAGAGACAATGTGATTGTGCTTCTAGGAAATACTTTTGTTAATTAATGATTATGTTCTATCGATTATTCTACATTAATTTATTATGTCTTTATTTACTGTGATATAAATATTAGTATAATAAATGTCCTTGGAACATACAACACGTATTCTATATCTTTAAGTATGTGACTTAGAAATGATATTATAAGAATAGTGTTTATATTCCTAAATATCCCTAATCGAGCATTGTAAGTTTGGGACAACTATAATGCATAAAGATTAGTATGTTTGTTGACAGATGACCACATCTCATTGGTCATTGGTATAGTGATACTAAAGTCAAGAACATAGGTGCATGTAATATTCTACATGGCACTGGATAGACCCACAGTGAGATTCTTCATGTTTTATAAAGTCATAAGAAAGACTCACAGTGATAGTGGTGTAATGATCCTCTGACTTGAGATCATTATATTTCTATACGAGGATTAATGTAATTTGACTACATTAAAAGTTACCTTTGACCGGGTAATGATAAAAGTGTACATCGGGTATATTATGAGTCGTATGAGAAATATGAATGATAGATAAAGGATTTAACCCTCCTATAATTAGGAGAGATATTATTGGCCTCTTGATTGAGTGAGACTATGAAATGCATGGCCATGCTCAAATATTGATTTGTTTTTAATAGTCTACTCATTGATCAAGGAAACCCGGATTAAATTATGAAGAGGATGACAATGAACATGCCTCGAGTTTAATCTATAATATATGGTTAAATGGATTATATTACACGGAAACATTTATCATGAAAGGTTTAATTGGATCACCAATTATTATTATTACTTGGGTAGCAATGATGTATTACTAGATGCCGCTCATTGTTTATAATTTTATTATTGGATATTAAAATTATTGCCAACGTAATAATAACCTAAAGGGTTACACAATAAGAACGTCAAAACGGAGTTTTAATTTAAATTCCGAATTTAAATTAAATGATTATATATTTGAAATTGGTTATTTAATTAATTGAGTTGGACTTAATTAATTAAATCATAATTCGAATTAAATCATTAAATCCAAATAAGGATGGGTTTAGTAGTAGCCCAAACTTATTTTGGGTTAGGCCCAACTCTTCCTCTCTTATAAATACATAATGATGTATTAGTTTTAGGGTGGAATGAAAAATTGGTTTTTCACTAAAACCCTAGCCACTCTACATCTTGAGAGGCTAGAGAGAGAGAGATAGATAGAGGGCAGTTATCGGCTAGTACCGACTCCGGTGATTGTAGAGACAATCGGGCGTTCGTGTGGACTAATTAGAGACGCGGATCTTGCATCAAGGGCTGCGTGGTGATTGCATCTTGGACCTCTTTAATTCTCCATTATTAAATTGTTAAAGGTAAATCATCTAACTCTGAATTAAATATCATGTTTTTGCATGGATCCTGTGATTGGGTTTCGATTTTTATTGTTTTAATTATTGTTTTCCGCTGCGTTTGATGCACGAAACCCTTCAGAAGCCATATCTGAAAGGAAGGTCAAAGGTTAGCATATGAGCAGTTAAACATATTTATGTGATGCTAATATGTCATGGATGCACATGAAGCAAAGTAAAGCATAAGGATGTGACGGGGAACCTATCTTGTTCGAGGCTTCAGCTTCATCCTCCTCAGCTGAAATCAGGTTCATAGTTCTCTCATTTGAAATAAAACCACATTTTTTAAGGTTTTGATCTGTCAGCAGACTAGCACCATTCCCTAGTTCTGCAGACAACCTCAAGGCTTCTTGGGCCCTTTTCAAGGAATGACCCTTGAGAGCCGTCTTACTTGGAATCTCTATATAAGTTTTAGGTATGGGTTAGAACATATTATCTAAATTATTCAGGAAGGAGTAAGAAGGTTACAGAACAAGTACTTACTGGGATTTCTGTTAAACTCGGTTCTATAAATGGGACAGTCGTAGCAATAAAGGAATTGGGGCAACCAATCAGTCACCCCCTTCCTATTACCTAATGCACTATCCATCATGGACACTCCAGGCAGACAAGTAAAAGAAACCAGAATTCTTTCCCGTTTGTTTGAGCTGGTAGAAGAAACCCAGCTCGCGGGTAGACATTTTCTTTCCGAACTGTTGGTCATAGAGGATGTACATACACATGGCCATCCGATAGGCATTCGGGGTCATTTGAAGTGGAACAATGTCATAGTAGGTAATGATGTCATTGATAAAAGGGTGAAGAGGGATGTACAAACTCATTCTAAAAAATGTAGCGGAAAACACGGCTGATGGTATGGCTTGGTCAGGTTCAAAGTTGTCAAAACGGTGACACCTCCCCAGGGAAAGGTATTACTAAACGGTAGTTGGGTTAATGTTTTTTAAGGAGCTTCAATTTGTTGGCATTCATTGAGGTATCAAGCTCTTCACAGGCTGGGATAATGCCTTGAGATTCAGAAGGGACTTCATCTTCCACAGAGGTTTCCACCTTAACCTCGGAGCTAGGTTCAGGGTGGATAGAGGTTTTAGTCTTCACAGAAGAAACTTCTTCATCAAGGGAATAGTATTTGGAGTGAAGCAAGGTTTCAGCTTCAGGGATTGGATAGTTCTCAGTGGATGTCTGACGAATGGTTATTGGTTTTGTATCCTTGATTTTGTGGGAAAAGAGATTGGATCGCACTGATGTAATAGCTTTCTTAGGGACTAACACCTTAACCTTGGAACGGGTTCTGGTGCTAACTGGTTTGATAGTATGTGGCTTTGGCGAAGGGGTTCTGGCTAGTGAGGTGTCGGAATCCAGGAGGTCAATATGAGTTTGAACCTCGTGGGCAGTCGACTGTTGAGAGCTGGCCGCAGCTGAGTTCCCTGACATCTGCAAAAGACGGAGCAGGGTAAGTTAACGGCCAACAGATTTCTTCTCAATCAGGCAAACAAGAGGACAAGTAAACCGTGAAGCTTACAAGGGTGTGCGATTGTGGGTCTTTGTGAGTTGTCACTGGGGATTTATGACGAACAAGTGGTGACCTGGGTAGTTCCAAGGCTTTAGGATTACGAATTCCAAAGAAGTCTCTATACCTAAAGGACAAATACAGGTTCATAGAGGTCTTCACCTCTAAAGAAGTTTAAGTGTGCAGAGATCTAAACCTAAAGCTAAAAGAAAGGGGTTCAATTATTAGTTTGATAGATCGAATCCAATTAAACAGCAGTTAATCGATGATAATATTCTGGGATGTATATGGTATATGCGATCAGTTTGACATGCGGACAAGTATCATCAGGAAGACGAGTGGACAAGATGTTATATATGGTTCGTGGCAACGAAAAAGACACAAGTTTAAAGGGTTTTTGATTTTATTCAATTACACAGCAAAAACAAAGAGTAAAATCGCATGATTATAGTTCAAAAAGAGTGGACACATGGCATCATGGACTACAGTTCGATTGAACAATTGATATGGGTGTATATGTGCATATATGGCTGAGTATATGTCTATATGTGTATATATATACAAGACGAGCATATTCAAAAAATGGCATGCAATGGCAAATAAGGATTAAAAGTAACAGATGAAGGCAGATTCATACCTTATAGAGTACAGCAGGTGGAGGATCGTCGAAAATTGGAGTATCGCCGAAGATTCAAACCGCCTTGAAGCTTTTTGTCGGGTGAGAGAAAGTGGATATTGTAGAGTTTGTGTTGGGAAATAAAAGAAATGAAAAGGATGGAAGGGTGTGTATTTAAATACGTGCATGTATAGGAACAACCACACCATATGGCGTCCCCTGATTGGCTGTAAGATTTAAAAAATGGAAATTTTGAAGAGTTAATACAGGTGCATGGTTCAGATTTCTAGGAGGAATGCAAAAGGATTGTGGAATGATAATTTGAATTCTATTCAAAGGGATAATATGTAGATAAGTTGAGGTTTATGTTATAATTAAATTAGAATGCGGGTTTGGTTTTCGGAAAATAACGGAAGGTTATCCTTTTTGAGGTTTAATCGGAAATGTGGTATTCAACTGTGAACCTACAACCAGCTGGGAGGTTAAGGATTGTTCACCTAAAAATAAAATAAGCGTTATCATTACCCGAATCTCTTATTTCTTACAATAGAGTTTTCTCACGTAAGCTTAGAGGTTCGAAACATGAGAGAGCTTATTTTATTTTTTGGGTTTCAAGTGACTTGGAGCTTTTGGATTAAGGTTTTGGATCCTATTGTATTCAATACTGCAAGGAACCGGGGGTAGTTGTTATGCCCTAAATCTCACATGGGCTTAATTCAAGCCCCGCCTTTGGTATAGGCTCGATTTGGTTGTATTTACAGATGATTGAGTAAGCTGTGGTACATGTTCAGAGTTTTGAGGAACAGGTTCAGAGTGTACAGGTTCAGGTTTAGGGTGTCCTAACCTCAGGCACAGGTTCAGGTTCAGCGTGGTCTGAACCTCTCCGGGACAGAATCAGAGTTGGACAAGGACTCAGCTTCCTATACTTTAGGAGCACAGAATTACTCTTGGAAAAGGACTTCTAGGCTTAGTAAAATGGGATGGATTGGACAATTACAATCAATATAGGACTTATATTGGTTATTTCGGATATACATTAAATACATGAAGACTTATAGGTTTTAGTGATGGATTTGGACTAGGACACTGGAAAGCTCGGCTATATGTGTTTAATTCGGCTAAAACTCTAAGATGGATTATCTTAGAGTGGCTGAATTCGCAGAAAAAGAGAAGTATAAACCTAATAGAACTACATGGGGCTTGATTCCTATAAATAGGATATGCAGGCACTTGACTAAAGGATTCGGATTTTCACTCTCTATACGCATAAGGCTCGTGTACCCCCAGTGATATATTTTCCGGTGAATTGGCCGGCCGAGTAGGATCTACTCTGCCCTTTTCATTCAGTGGTTTTGTCAACTCAGCCCCTGGAGACGTTACTTCTACTACTCTGTACCTCTAACGAGCTTCAGGTTTCTAGCTGCAAACCTGCAGCTCTGTCCGACAACCAAGGACGCATTCTGCGGATATTCCAGCGAGATTCTCTCAATTGTGTTGTACCAAATTTCTCTCAACAACAACTTTGACTCTGCCTAGGCACACAAGCATAATATCCATTCAATTTATAAAATATTAATATGACATGCATGATATGTAACCAAATTACTCCTAATGTATAAAGACTTAAGGTCTCATATATTAACTTATATGTACACCAAAATTAGCTAATTAGGAGTCATCAACATACAAACACATTAAAAATTGTGAATCTAAAATACCAATGTTATGTTAGAGTACAGACACTATGAATTCTACAGAGATAGATATGGGTATTAAAATTCCAATATAACATTCACATATATAATATCCAAGTATCTAGTGATTGTTTTATTTATTACTCACAAAAAATTGTACTAGTACTAGTACCTGTTCTTGTTGATATCTCAATACGGAGAGTGAACCAGCAATCTAAACTGTCAAACCGGCGCCTTTGTTTTCTCTGTTCTATTTGCTAATCTCGTTGTGCGCAGTTCTCGCTCTAGGGTAGGGTTTTTAATAAAACTTTACGTGTTTGTTTAAAGAGGTTATAAATTCTATAAAAAAAACCTCCTTATTCTAATCTAGCTACTAATTCTTTTCCTAATCAAATTCTTAGCTTATTATTATTATTATTATTATTATTATTATGATTATTATTATTATTATTATTATTATTATTATTATTATCTAAAATTAGTGTATATTACATATATACCCTCTTAAAAATGATTTTGTCCCCGGAATCAAACGAAACAAACTACAAAACTAAATTGAGTAGTTTCGAAAAAAATGCTCCACTTTATATCCTATTTTCAAGGTGGTAGTATAATTCCAATGAATTTATCACAAAAATTTAACAAAATATCTTATACTCTCCATAACTCCTTTCAGAAAATTACAAAAATAAAATAAAATGATAATAATCAAAGCCACTTCTTGAAAAATCATATCTAAACTTATACTATCAATTCTAAACTACTCATATTCTGCCAAAATATATTCATCAAGTAAATTATAAAAATAAGATAATTTTAATTACAATAACTCACCAATTGTAACTTTTACATTCTTTTTGTAAAACCCAACTAACCAACATAACTCAATCCAAATTGTCCTTTTATATCAAAGTGTTGATTAATTCACATTACTCTTTTTTTTCAATTTAAATATCACAAGTCTCCTCCCGTAAACAAAACCTTCAAAATTTATGCCTAGACAACTACCGCAAACTATAATCCATCGGTGTAAGTATAAAATGGTCACAATTCTAGAAAATGAATCGAAATATTTTTAAATACTTACTATTTAAGTAGAGAGATACATCGAGAACAAAATAATTGGTACATGATAATTATTAAGCTAAAACATCTAGGATCATGCATACCGCTAATAATACTTATCTAAATTTAAAAATAAAATTTTGTTATTATATATTAGTATATAACACACTTATATATTAAATTTGTTTTTTTTAAAAACCAAGCCAGCAAGGAATTTAATTAACTTAACAGAATAATAAATGAAGATATAATAGTAATTGTGTGACGCATAACTATTCCATGAACTAGTTCCCACAAAATATTAATATATTAATGTAATCAAAATAGTTCAGAACATACTAAATAAAGCACACTAGACCAGTATAATAATACATTAAAATTAAAAAAAATAGAGTTACTTTGATAACTTTAAACTAATAAAATAATTATACAAACAAATAATTATTAGTTAACTAATATAGATAATTATAAAAATTATTAATTAACACAATCTGAACTACCCGAGAGTAAATCATAAATCAGACGAAGCACCCTTAAAATAACTGAATGAATTTACGGATGAGCGGAAGCATGATATAACAATTATTCCGTAAAAACCATGTATCGCACATATAGAAAAACATATAAAATCTAGATCGAGGGGAATCGTAACCATACCTTGAAAATCAAAGCTTTATAAAATGGATTCTAGCAGTTGCTCCTCAGAGTGTGAAGCACTCTACCGGTATCCACCAAGAATAATCATTCGATGAAGCTTTTTATAAAACTAAGTTTTTATAAAAATGGAGTTTTTCTTCTTTTGAGAGAGAGAGAGAGATGAAGAAGAAGAGGGTGGCAACTAGGTTTTCACAAAAACTCAAGTCATTTAGAATGAACTATCTCATTCTATTTATAGGGCTCTCCTAGGGTTTTTTAATATATCTTTATATATATATATATATATTAACCCCACACTTTATCTTATAAAATGCTTTAATAATAATTAAAACTATTTTAATCATTATTTCCTTTTCTAAACTATTTAGAAAATAACTTGCTCTCTCAAAATACCTTCATCAATAAATTAATCTTTTATGGTGTGACCCTGTAGGTTCAATATTAAGCCGGTAGTAGAAATAAATAATAATAAACTTTTATTTATTATTTATATGAATTCTAATAATTCATTAAATATAATTAACTGATTAATTATATTTATTCTACATCGTGAGTGATGCTTCTCAACATATCGCGACTATCCAGATAATATGAATTCACTGCTTAGAATACCAAGAACCTGTCAGTGACTAGTTACAGTACAATCAATTCCTTCTACCCTACAATATCCCGATTAAATACAAGGCATGGATCTCGTGTCAAGCCTATCTAATTTAATCATATGCTTTCCTATTCACTATGTCTAGTTCCGATTAATGCAAATTAGAAACTTCTTTCTAATTTCATTCACTCTGGCCAGAGGTTCCTGAACTAGCATAAATGGAATAACATAGGACATTCTCTTCCTTCACTGGAAGGGGCGGATCCTTTATTGATCATTCACTATCTTCGTGCAAAAATTCCTATACCCAGAAGAGCACTAATTATTGTCCCTCGAGACTAAGAGCTAAACCAAAGTATAGTTCAGTGTACATAAGATGAGTATGATGATCTCAAGTCAAAGGACACTTGTACAACCATCACTATATGAACAACTACTGACACATGAGTGAACTCCATTAGTTGTTCAACTGATCGAGTCATGTTCAGTGAACTTATTCCTAATAAGCACCTACATACTAGCTATAGTGTCACCACACAAATGCCTATGAGAACAGACATCCTTCATAGTGAAGCAAGCATAGTATGTACCGATCTTTGCGGATTAATTAACTACCAATTAATTATCCTACGACCAGGAACTATTTAAGTTTAGAGTTATCATCTTTAAGGTCTCATTATAATGATCTCATCATAATCCATTAAAGCTTTACTCTAAACTATGGATCATCTAATTTAAACACTTTAAATAGATAAAGCCCGTTATAAAACATATTACCATTTTATTAAATTAAACAAACTTGAATCAGATTGAACAAAGTATCTCCTAACTCATCATCCATGATTGGATTTAGGACACACGTCTTTCAATCTCCCACTTGTACTAAAACCAATCACCTTGGTATCTCATACACAACTTCTCCTAATAGAGAACAAAGCGATTTTCAAATAACGGTTTCGTAAATGGTCTTTACTATGTTGTTATGGGTGTCAAGTCAATATTGACTTAAACATCTCTACTTTCAACGATCTCATATATCATATGAAAGTGCCGCAACTTGGATCTTGAATCCCTGATTAAACCTAGGTTCTATAGCCTGCGATACTACCATATGTTGTACCGATACAACAATATAAATCCTATGCTAGGAACCATGTCTAACCAGTGAAAACAGGTTTCGCTATCCAAAGAACCTCCTTTGCAGCTTCACTTATAGCTATATACATATAGTGCTTCCACTACGGAATCAGTTATCTTAAGCTGCTTGGAATTCTTCCAACAAACCGCTCATCCATTCAGATTTAACACTTATTTTGACATGGATTTTCTATCACATTTGTCCTAAGAAAATCATAGTGTTTATAACACTCGATTTTCATTTTGGACCCACCATAATCAAGAAAGATGTCCTTAATTCTTCGAAAGTATTTAAGGAAGTTCTTCCAGCTTACTATTGCGCTTCTCAAGGACTAGACTAGTACTCGCTTATCTCGCCTAGTGAGTTAGCGATCATCAAGTCTTGTATAGTACATCCGGTATTTTGATAGATACATTTGCTGAAGCATAATAAATCTTACTCATATGTCATTTCTCCTCAGATGTCGTAGAAAGACACTATCTTGGAGAAAGTAACTCCGTGACTTGACAATTCAAGTAACTCTTGGAGTTATTTATGCTAAACATCTTAGCATATAAATGATGTACATACTTTGGGTTTAGCCCAACACTTGGTTTATCCTATAAATTCTCATTCCTATATCATAGGAAGCCATTCCCAAGTCCTTTATAGAGAATATGTTAGATAACCACACTTTGACTAATTTTAGCGTCGATACATCATTCCTTATCATAAGTATGTCATCCACATACATTATTAGGAATGTCATCACGCTCCCACTAACCTTCTTGTAGATCCATGATCCATCATTGTCTTTGATAAAATCAAACTATTTGATTGTCTCATCAAAACATATGTTCGATCATTGAGAAGCTTGCTTCAATTCATAAATGGATTGTCGTGGCTATTAGACCATAGATTTGCTACTCATAGCAATAAATCCCTCTAATTGTGTCAACTACACATCTCTTCAATTTTCCTATCGAGGAGGGTCGACCGTTCGACCATTATTAGATATTATAGTCATTACTAGCCGCAAACGCAAACAAAATCCGAATAGACTTGAGCACTACTTCATGTGAAATTCTTTTTTCATCAAAGTCAATCTCTTTGCTTTGATTGAATCCTTTCACAATAAGCAAGGTCTTATAGGTCTTTACCCAGCCAATCACTCCAATCTCCCTTTTATAGACTCACTTGTACCCTTCCGGTTATGACACCTTTAGGTCCTCAACCAAAGTCCGTACTTGGTTGATGTACATGGAATCTATATCGGATTTCATGGTACTATGCCATTTCTCCGAGTCATAACTCATAGCTTTAGTATAGGTCATAAGGTCATTATCATATAATTGACACATCATTGTCATTCTTAATGACAAGGCAGTCAACCTCTCAGGTTGGTGATAAAATATCAAGACCTAGACTTAAGCTAACCTACAAAAAGTTATCCTGTCTGAAAATGTTCTTCCTATGGAACCTTTGTAATTTGTGGTGTTTGAACTTAGTTAAGTTCAACCTTCCTCCCACTGAACCCTTCTAGAATGAACAATTCCTCTAAGTAGGCAGTATGTCATACACACTATATTCAGTAGAATATTCAACCAACATCCTTGACTATCATTAGGATATCTCACAAACTTACATTTTGGATCTACCATCTAGCTTATCAAATTAAACATTTTGACATAAGCTAGACATCCCAAATCTTAACAAGTTTAAGACTTGTGTTCCTTGCACTACATATCTCATATGACAACTTAGGAACAGATTAAGAAGATACTATATTCAGCAGATATACTAATATTTATAAAATTCAACTCTAAACATATATTAGAAGATCAATTTAGCTTAACATGAACCGAACGATGTCTAACAAAGTTCGTTCGCTCCTTCGTACATTCCATCTACCTGTAGAATATCAGGATCTGTCCAACGTGAAGCTTTAAACTTAAGATTTGAGATAACCTCAAAACACTCAGTCAAGTGTATATCTTTTTGATCTTATCAAAGAGTCCCAACACTTGCTGTTTTGTTTTGTATTTCATTATTATTCATTTTGAAACACTCCAAAAGATTCGAATTTGTATTGTACCAAATACATATATCTGAATCCGGATCATATCCGTGAATTCTAATGAAGCGTGTGAATCCTTTTCTGGCATGTGTTGTCACTGGTGCACATACAATTATGTGTACTAATTTTAACACTTTTGTTGCTCATTATCTCTCTATTTCAAGAAAATAGAGATATAGTGGTCTTTCGAGTGAGACGAGTTTCGCATGCATAATGTGATTCAATAATCATATGGTTCTTGTAACCCATCACCATGCAACAAGCGAATACTCTTCTCACTCGTGCAAACAAGCCTATAATTCTTTGGATTTCCATTACCTCTATTCCATAGTCCCTATTTCAAAATGAGAAGTTTCAGTCCCACTAAATTTCTCTAATTCTTCAACTCTACAAGACAACTCTTGTAGTTGATCTTCCAATAACCCACCTTTGATAGGTGGCAACAAACTCTTTTGCTTTTGGAGTCAAACTTAGCCTTTAACTAATTATGTTATCACTCACTAACAAACTTCTTCTTGATGGTATGGTTCATCTCTCACTACTTGATTCCAGAACCGTTACCAGTCTGAAGAACAAAGCTCTCTAAGAAGGAAATACGTCTCAACAATCTTTAACATGTAGTAGATTTCAGACAATCTGATATCCAACCTTTTCATGTAAGAGTTCACAACAAATTTGGGAGTTCGTATTCGGAAGCTAATTTAAGATCATATCTCGACTTAGCTTCCATCTATGACAAAATCAACCTACCCTAGACGATCAATCAAATTGATTGTCTTGAGTCTATGATTATTCATAGATCAACCCTCAGCATAACTATTATGGAATAGCTCATTCGATATCCTATATTGAATCGTCTTATTTATCACATTCTACAACTCTTATAGAAGCAACAAGGTAGCCCTGAATGTCCTTGTGCTCATACTGTTTGCACAGTCACAAGCTCATAGACATCAGTTTGCTTTACTTTGCAACATTTACATTATTAGACCTCTTGCACTTGGTCTCATACACATCTCCATGTGCATCCAAAATAAGACACTTTGTATTAACGAGTTAAACATTTCGTCTAACTTTTCATTCTTGAGAACATTTCTCAAGTTTCAAAGTTCATCAGCATATTCGGGATAAGTCAACGTGTTATTCTACTACGATGTGTGATAGTGCAGAAATTATAGTATATATATAATTCTATTAGTGAATACACATAACTACTAAGTAAATATTCAATTTTATTCTTACAACACCATATAAATCGGGTCTTTATTCATTGGTGGCTCCCACTATTTTATTTAAGTTATACAACCCTCTATATGTATAACTAAACATTCATAATGTTAGTGAGAATAAGGATCCTATTTTCCATCACATCACCTCGGCTGTGGCACGAAACGCAATGTGATGTTCCATAGGAAGACAACTCTTGTCAACTACATCTCATGTTATTCCTTATTATCTTTTAGCCTCTTGAATCATTGAGTCTCGGCTGTGGCACGACTCACTCAATATTCTAAGTCAAGTCAAACCCAACATCTTGCATAATTAAATTAGAATTCCAAAAGCCCACGGCTGTAGCACGTAACGACAATTGAAACCTAATTTATCATACACATCTCATGTGATAGACAAACATCTCTTAATCTCAAAACAAAGCCCTCGGCTGTAGCACGAAACGACAATGCCTCAATATAAGAACTCTACTAGCTATTATGTTGGAAGGCTATGACCGACACAAGCCCGTTGTGCCATTGGCCATTTACTACTTGATATAAATTTTAATTAAGAGGGATTATATTATGTTGGAACCATAATCATATTACTAGGAGATTCTCTTTTTCCTGAACAAAATACAATTATGATATTTAAATGAAAAATTCCCAGTGTGTTGGAGGGGTCACATCGGTCCCGCTTAAAACCCAACGGCCTAGACAGAAATTTTCATTTTCAATATCAAAAGAGTATTTCACTCTATGTTTCATAAACATAAGAATCTCATGGTTGTACTCATAATATTATTGTTAAGGCAAGAAACGATTCCTATTGTAGATTTTCTAGAGCACGCCTTATTTTGATTTAAGTTCACTTAAATCTATCATCGCATGGTAAATATAGGCATATATCTCATATATAAAAATAAATAAACAAGTAAGCATGCAAGTAATATCATGTCATACAATGATATAATGATGTATGGATTTATTATAGTATTTAAAAGCAATTAAAACAATTAGTACATGCTTTAAAACACTTCCGGGAATATAAACAGTTCCAAACTTTTATATAAAAAATATTTGACCACTCAATTAGATCCGTCTTGGAAAAACGAATCCAACGGTATATTGCACGCCCAAAACGGAGTTACCAAACTCCCAAAAAATCAAATTTAATGTGGACAGAGGGGCTGTAACGCATGACGCTCATGCGTTACAACAATTAAAAGCTATTAATTGTGTAACGCATGACGCTCATGCGTTACATACCCTGTAACGCATTGAATGCGTTATCCCCCTTTCCCAGCGTTTGTGCGCCACGCGCGCGGGGACAGAAGCAGTTTTTTTTTTTTTTTTTTAATTTAATGTTGTAAGCATTTAAAACACAAAAAAAAAACACAATTAATAAAAAAACACATGTTTTATTTAATGTTGTAATTGTTGTAACTTACTTAGCATTTAAAAGACACAAAAAAAACTGCCCAGCCATTAATGCATTTATTGTTATTATTATTTTATTTTAATATTAATAAATTAATTAACAATTAATTAATAAATTAATAAAAAATTCAAAATAATATGATTTCTGAAATCAAACAAAAGCAAAAATAACCAAGTGTTTATGGGGTCCTTGTGCAAATTTTAATTCATATATTTCAACATGCATAATTATTTTATGAATTTTAATTAAAACAATTTTAAAACATTCATAACAAATAATCTACACATCACAAAATTATGAAACAAATACCTAGATGATCCACAACACTTGTAGAACCCAGATCAATGGTCAAAATCTCATGAAAATAATATTTCGAATTAATTCATAATTAAATCTAAATATACTTGCAAAAATCATAATAAATCCAAACATGCATAAACAAATCTGAAATTTTTTATATGAATCTCTATATGCAAAACCTCGCTCTGATGCCATTGAATGAATTTACGGATGAGCGGAAGCATGATATAACAATTATTCCGTAAAAACCATGTATCGCACATATAGAAAAACATATAAAATCTAGATCGAGGGGAATCGTAACCATACCTTGAAAATCGAAGCTTTATAAAATGGATTCTAGCAGTTGCTCCTCAGAGTGTGAAGCACTCTACCGGTATCCACCAAGAATAATCATTCGATGAAGCTTTTTATAAAACTAAGTTTTTATAAAAATGGAGTTTTTCTTCTTTTGAGAGAGAGAGAGAGAGATGAAGAAGAAGAGGGTGGCAACTAGGTTTTCACAAAAACTCAAGTCATTTAGAATGAACTATCTCATTCTATTTATAGGGCTCTCCTAGGGTTTTTTAATATATCTTTATATATATATATATATATTAACCCCACACTTTATCTTATAAAATGCTTTAATAATAATTAAAACTATTTTAATCATTATTTCCTTTTCTAAACTATTTAGAAAATAACTTGCTCTCTCAAAATACCTTCATCAATAAATTAATCTTTTATGGTGTGACCCTGTAGGTTCAATATTAAGCCGGTAGTAGAAATAAATAATAATAAACTTTTATTTATTATTTATATGAATTCTAATAATTCATTAAATATAATTAACTGATTAATTATATTTATTCTACATCGTGAGTGATGCTTCTCAACATATCGCGACTATCCAGATAATATGAATTCACTGCTTAGAATACCAAGAACCTGTCAGTGACTAGTTACAGTACAATCAATTCCTTCTACCCTACAATATCCCGATTAAATACAAGGCATGGATCTCGTGTCAAGCCTATCTAATTTAATCATATGCTTTCCTATTCACTATGTCTAGTTCCGATTAATGCAAATTAGAAACTTCTTTCTAATTTCATTCACTCTGGCCAGAGGTTCCTGAACTAGCATAAATGGAATAACATAGGACATTCTCTTCCTTCACTGGAAGGGGCGGATCCTTTATTGATCATTCACTATCTTCGTGCAAAAATTCTTATACCCAGAAGAGCACTAATTATTGTCCCTCGAGACTAAGAGCTAAACCAAAGTATAGTTCAGTGTACACAAGATGACTATGATGATCTCAAGTCAAAGGACACTTGTACAACCATCACTATATGAACAACTACTGACACATGAGTGAACTCCATTAGTTGTTCAACTGATCGAGTCATGTTCAGGGAACTTATTCCTAATAAGCACCTACATACTAGCTATAGTGTCACCACACAAATGCCTATGAGAACAGACATCCTTCATAGTGAAGCAAGCATAGTATGTACCGATCTTTGCGGATTAATTAACTACCAATTATTTATCCTACGACCAGAAACTATTTAAGTTTAGAGTTATCATCTTTAAGGTCTCATTATAATGATCTCATCATAATCCATTAAAGCTTTACTCTAAACTATGGATCATCTAATTTAAACACTTTAAATAGATAAATCCCGTTATAAAACATATTACCATTTTATTAAATTAAACAAACTTGAATCAGATTGAACAAAGTATCTTCTAACTCATCATCCATGATTGGATTTAGGACACACGTCTTTCAATAACAAGTACCCAATGTACACTTAAAAAGTAACACACTAATTAAAAAAAAATCTTGATAATAATATAAAAATGTATAATAGAATATATGATGATACTGAATTTCGGGTTTGTACAAAAAAAATAATAAAGATGTATGTTATACATATTTCATTCTTAAACTTTGTAAAAGTTATTAATTAATTCTCATGATAAATATATAAGTTTAATTAAATTAGCCGCAATCGAGCCCGCATAAAATTTAAATTATTCAAGGTATATTGCACACATTAGTGATATAAATAATCTTATGATACTCTATGAAATATCAAAATATTTGACTCACCGCAAAAATAGAGCCATGAACTTAATATGCATGCATAAATCGCCTAGAAAATAATTAAGTACCCAATTAAGCATAACATATAATTACAAAAGAGAATAATAGGCTTAATTATGATCTTAGGTGGCAACCATGAAATTATAACATGTCGAATTTTAAGGGTGTATTTGTAAATTCAAGTCTGACTCGTGTAATTATAAAAATATTCTTGTGTATTATATGGGAAATAGTATTACAAATATTATGCCAACCTCTGGCACATATATAAAATATAACTTCCTCCATTCAAGACTAAAATTCTGGAATATATATGGTCTTCTTGTCCTTTCTCTTATGTCCCTCGCATCGCTTGGACTGTTTTTTTTCTCCTGAACGTTGTTAAATACATAAAGAATATAGAGTTCACTAACGAGAATATATATCCAAACTGAGACAAATTTAATTATCATACATTGTAAATAAATAAAATATTATTTGACTCAACTTAAAACCATCAATACGTGTATATAATTCATAAAACACCTAAAGTAAAATAAACCAAAAAACAATTATGGGATATTAAATACTCTCTCACTTACAAAAATTTTATTTCTAGAAATTAAATTTTTTAATGATATTCTAATAACTCGGACAAACAGACACATTGATTCTTCAAACTGTTTCTTAGAGACTGAAATTCTTTAGTAGCAATTTGGAAGTAAATACCATGCATAAGTTGTTTTAAAGTAATTAAATAAAATCAAGAATTAAAACATTGACTCTTTTTTTGTGCCAAATATCATGTGTGTATACTAATATGGGTAAGATGTATAAGTGTCTATGGTGTAACAAATATACGGTAAAAAACGCAGAATTGTAATTTTGAACAAATTTAATTCTAAAGTACAAAATTAAATATTAAATATAGGCATATAACATATACTATAACAAACAACTTAACCATCCAAGTCCCATCACTTGTTAAATTATCACTTGTTGAATTATAACACTTCATGATTTTATTAGATAAATACATTTAGAACATTAAAGAAAATACTTGCCTAATTATACAGCATGGAAAGATTTTCAAAAATTAAAGCACATAAAACTAAGTCATTAGTCTTTGATAATAATTCTTGATACAAGCAAAATAAAACTAAAACTAAAACTAAAAATGATATGTATGACTTTCTTTTTTCTAAAATCTATTTGGAACACCAAATGATGACCGTTAGATAGTGTGTAATACATTAAATACTATACATATAATCCAAAATACATTAAAACTTGTCAAAAATTCTTGGCGTATAGGGCACTTATATTCCTTCACTGAATTATTAATTTCAGGCGTCCCTAAAACCAATAATAGCATATCATTTAATTATTTATTTTGAGCGTCCTCAAAATAAAATAATTAAATAATTAAATTTTGGAACATGAGTGCTTTGGCCATAATTTGAATTGAGATAAAAAAAACTATTATTAATATTTGAAAACACATTGAGGCAACCAGTGTCACTGTGAATATCCTATAATCTTACAAGTAAACTATTAAAATATATATAAGTATGGGAAAATTACAAAAAATAAAATAAAGAACTGGAGATTTGTATTCTTGAAGACTCTTTACTTAATTCAAATAAGCAAATTAACAAAGGTGCATGCATATAGATCTTTTTTCTATTATATAATTCAAAATGTAAAAAAAGACACATAGACATGAAACAAATATAAAGTTATTCTAAATTAAAAATAATATACAAATATAAATTATAAGATAAAGCTAGTATGCAAGAGATAATTTATTATCATATACTCCTATGTAACAACATACATAAACATAATCTTACAAATTCAAAATCAGAATGCTTAAACCTATTCATATGAAGTCAACCCACAACTCACATGACAAGCCTTTAAAACGGTTTACAAAATCACATTCTAAGCTCAAGCCATCTTATTCTTGCATAAAATCTAAAGTTATAAACACATTTTTTATCTAAAACTTTTCTCTCTTGTGAAGTTAACAAAAATTTCAAAACTCTTACAAGTTGTTGATCTTATTAAACATGTTCTCGTATATTCACATCTTTTAGAGATCTTTCACTTTTCTTGTCGATTAACTCATCAGAATATTTACTTTACTCTTGCACAATGTTAACTTAACTAATCCATGCCTATGATAATGTCAATTAAGGGAATGCACCATTATCGATATAATTCTTCGAATTTCTAAGCATTTTCGATACTATACAAACATATAATATAATTTATGTTAAAAGTACGAAGACACACAAAAAGATTTTGATCACGAAGATAGAAATCCAAAATTCTAAACAGATGACAAGGAAATGACAAACTGGGTCGAATGATCCACAATATCAGATACATGTTCGAATGAAGTTCACAAGAAAGAGATCAGCCAAAGTAGTTTTAAAAAAATGTCATAAAAGCATAATATGTGTCAAACAAACATGACTAAATCGAATTCTAAAACAAAATACCAATCCTGAAGCCTACCCACTCTCACATGTCAACCTAAATAGATTTTCTACAAAAAAGAACCTAAAACTCCGATACCATCTTTGTAACACCCCCATCTATAATTAAATGAGAGGTTACTTATTAAACCATAAACATGTGTACATAGCACTAAAATCTCTAAAATAATAATTAAACAGTCTAAATAACTCTAGAAGACCATGATCTTAATCAATGAAATAGAGGGTAGCTCTCATTCACACAGTCCTAGATCCCCCTAAACACCTGCCAGAAAAAGAATACGGCATGAGCCAAACGCCCAGTACGGATTTAGAATATAATTTATAAACATATGTACATATTTGACATTTTATAATGAAATAGTTATTTTAAAAAATTAGCATAGCTGAAGCAACAAAAGGGGAATGATATTTCATACCAAGATCAGAACAGATACAAATACACACATCATAGGGTACCTAATGTGTGCAACAAACTGGATAACGTGTACGACATATACAACGTCACCGCCAAATCAAATATAAAAAATCAAATCACAAATCACAAACTCTAGGTGCACCTACGTATCCTGAAACAAATATCAAATTGCGCAAAACCTCACCTCATGAGTTATCAGAAGGATACGCCGTGACAAATCACACTGTCACGGAAGTGTCATGTCACTGGTGCCGCAATGACATGATTGTAGTACCCCTACAGCTGGTTAACTCGGTATACCCTATATCACTAAGGGTTCAAATAAAATATATTTCACAATTTTCAAAGCACTTGATGCAGATAATTCAAATATTCCAAACATATATGTAATATGAATAATTTCTAAAATTGTTGAACAAATATTTCATAGTGGAACTGATAATGATAGAGTATATATTTATATATATTTTATATGATTTTATTCCTCATATTTATTATATTTTGCATTTAATTGGATT
The DNA here is from genome assembly GCA_030848705.1 of Heracleum sosnowskyi. NCBI lineage: Eukaryota > Viridiplantae > Streptophyta > Magnoliopsida > Apiales > Apiaceae > Heracleum > Heracleum sosnowskyi. The sequence goes on from CM061241.1 coordinate 96,163,576, forward strand.
TTTATTTAATAAATTTTAATGTTTTATTGTAGGAAGCATCGAAATCCTAAACTTGGAAGGATTTGAGAATAAAGAGCTTAATTTGGAGATATATTAGAAGGAAATTCGGATTTGTTGGGCTGCCTGCACATAATTCATTGTTTGGGTCATATCTTGAGTTATAGAAGTCAGAATTGGACGATTAAACAGCCCACGCGAAGATAATGGAAATATCTTTTATTCTAAAGTGGTCCAATTATTAAATTAATTCAGGAACGGCTCAGATTTACTGAAGAAAAGTCAGCTACGAATTTTTCTTGTAAAACAGAATCAGTTTAGGAAACGTAATTGTACTTTTCTCAAGGCATTAAAATATTTGAGAATATGTATATAAACATCAGATCTGAGAGAGATACAGAGATACATATACATAGATACATACATACGGAGCGGATCTTGTACTTTTCTTCTGGGAGAAAGATTAACGGTTTTTAATCTTTGTTCTTAATATTATTATGTGTTCTTATTATATTATGTGTTTTGTTAATTTAATTATGAGTGAGTAGATATTTAATCTAGGGTTAAGTTGAACCCTAGTCATGATTGATGTATGATTTTCCCCAACCCCCAATTTAGTTATGTTGTATGCTCTTGCTTATTGAGTTGTGCTTAATTAACAATAACATGTCAGACGTGATTATGCGTATTGTTTGAACCTAATATCTATTTATCATCGAAAGTTGGACTTAGATGGTTGTGATTTATCCAATAAGGACATGAACTTCTCCATGAAAATAGGTAGAACAGATTGTTAGGAAGTTAGGATGCTGTGTTTAATGTCTCTAAATTGCATGATACCATGAAAATAGGTTTGAGTGTATTTTAGAGAAGCCATTAATACTCGAGAGAGGTTATTGGTATTTTATAGGGTGCATCTTTCCTCTTGAGTAGCGTATGATTAATTGGGGTGGAAAATCATGATTGCATTGATTCATGCTAGTGGGGATACTTAATTCTAGATGTTTTTAGTTAATTCATAAATACCACATATTTGCTTTAGTATAATATTTAGATTAATAATCTCTCAACAATTTATTGTGTTACTTGCTTAGTTGAATTGAATCAAGAATAACTAGTGATTGATACGTTTGTCTCTGTGGGATCGACTCTGACTTGCCCTACTACATAGTTAGAAGGATTTGTTAGATATTATTATTTGATAGGCACGCGACAGCCTTGTCAGATAACAAATTTAAACATTTCGGAACAGAACTAAAACAGATACTCTAATATATTGGAACAGAACGGAGAAAAATATTTAAATATTTTAAAAAGATATTTATGATGCATACTTTCTTAGAAAACCCCAAAATAAATTTTTAAGTATTTCAAAATAATTTTTAAATAGTCAAAATGGATTAGAATATAACAAATTTGAGAACTGAACGAAACAAATATAGATAATACTAACATGAGTATCGCAGAATGATAAGGGAAAGAAATATGTACCTCAAAAATAAAAATCACAAACATTAATGAATATTCACAAACAATCCGTTAAACTCTTGGCTTCTAATCTAAATACGAAATATATAATTTATAATTAACATACATTCTCTTATATTTAATCATTAAACTCCTATTAATTAATTATCCACAACTTCAGATAAAATATGTACATGAATTAGCTAAATAACCATTACAATCACCTATATCAATTTCATGATAAAGCTCGTGACATGTTCTTTTATAACTATCTTACATTAGTCATCATGTCTTTGTAATTAACTAAACTAGACTAAAGTCATTTATTTAACATATAAAATTATGGCTTTGACTCCGCCTAGGCACACAAGCATAATATCCATTCAATTTATAAAATATTAATATGACCTGCATGATATGTAACCAAATTACTCCCAATTTATAAAGACTTAAGGTCTCATATATTAACTTATATGTACACCAAAATTAGCTAATCAGGAGTCATCACTAGACGAATACATTAAAAATTGTGAATCTAAAATACCAATGCTATGTTAGAGTACAGACACCATGAATTCTACATAGATAGATATGGGTATTAAAATTCCAATATAACATTCACATATATAATAGCCAAGTATCTAGTGATTGTGTTATTTATTACTCACACAAAATTGTACTAGTACTAGTACCTGTTCTTGTTGATATTTATGTTGGGTTTTATACTGAATTATTCGTTTCAAATATATAAACATTTACCATTTTATTGAGAATCTTGATTGCATATTATTACATTGTCTGTTTATTATATATTATGAATAATCTAGTATCAAATGAGATAACAGAAGATTAGATTATCAGTGTCTGTATATAATATAATAAAGGTTCACAATCTAAGTGGTACTAGACAAACCACTGGAATGACTGAAATATTATTTGGGAATAGTTTATGTTGACTATTGAATAATACGTGTATACTTTGTGTATATTGAACATGATCAAAATATTAGAATTGCTTTTGTATTCTTACAATAAAGAAGAACTAAGATTCTATGATATTATTATTGCTTAGGTTCTTAATCTGGATGTAGTGATTGACACTTGTATGCAATGCACATGCTTTAATTCATATGTGATGTAATTAATTATTAATTACAATATTATGTATTGAGCAATGACATTGCATGCAGAGTGTGATATTAATTAAAGAAGAAATTCATGTCCTGATAATATTCGGGTTGATGATGTCCTCTTGAAAGCTCATTAAGATAATTATGTGAAGTCGTGCATGTAGATTTATTTCTGACATAATTATAAGGTTGAGTGGATGATCAATGATAAATAAGATATTAATTAAATTAATTGTCAGTGATTAATTTAATTAATGGACATGCGATATCTTAAACGTGGGGAATTTAATAAGCAAATAATATAGGAGCCGAATTAAATAATAAAAGAATTGTGGTATTAGGAACGGTAGTGCAAATATTAATTCTTTAGTTGATTGAATTAATATTTAATGACATTGGGCTTTACCCGGAATGTCATTGGAAGGCCCGACCTAATTGTCCATGATCTCTACTGAAGCCTATATATATTCTCGTTCTCCATAAAGCTGGATACACAACAGAAATCGAAATTGAAACCTAGAACAGCCGCACGAATCTAGGGTTTTGGAATTTCGAGGCTTTGAAGAGAGGAAATTTTGGGAGATCGAAGATCACACTTCGCTCAAAGGAAATCAAGAAATTCAGTAGAAGAAGTGGAATTGAATCGATTGCGTCATAGCGATTAAGATTAATCTTCATTTCGAACTCTTTAATTTATATCATAAAACACAGTCCTATATATCGTACGTTCCAACAATCTCAATACGGAGAGTGAACCAGCAACCTAAACTGTCAAACCAGCGCATCTGTTCTCTTTGCTAATCTCTATGTGCGTAGCTCTCGCTCTAGGGTAGAGTTTTTAATAAAAATTTACGTATTTGTTTAAAGAGGTTATAAATTTTATAAAAAAACCTTCTTATTCTAATCTAACTACTAATTCTTTTCCTAATCGAATTATTAGCTTATTATTATTATTATTATTATTATTATCTAAAATTAGTGTATATTACATTAGCCTTATTTATAATAAATATACCATTCACAAATAATTCATAGTGATAAATCGGATTTAAAAATCGAATTGATCAAATATTTTTTAACGATAAATGAGAGATTTATGGGTAATTTTTAGAAAATCAGACAATTTTTTAAAAATCTTACATTTTTAGAACACTGCTTCTAGTATAATAAAATTGCATAGTATAATTTATTTTTGTCATTCGCATTTAGTCGTTTAGATTTTGCGGGTAATAAAATAGTCCGAGTAATTAAGACATTGATGGTAGATCAGTGGTACTGTTATTCATGTAAGATTCCACATGAGCTACTACTACCTGGGGAAACTGACCATGACTATCTAAACAGTGATATACTATGCTTCCGAGTTCCGACCCACATTTCTTGTTTTTTTAAAATTCCACAAAACATGCAGATTTACCTCATTACCAAGAAATGGTTGACATTTATCCGAACTAACTTAAACTATTACTCCCTCCTACATCAACCAAACACGGCGTTAATGATGCGATGAAGTTCTTGTTTCGAAAAATTAACGTGTCAGTCTTCCATTTTTCCAAGGTACTACTAACCAGTAACCCGTATCACCACCCTTTCGTACTACTATGTCTTCCATTTTAAAACGCCAGTGAAATTTTAAAAAGGCTTTATGAGTTTTTCGCTCTTCAAATTTGATTCGTTGTAAATCCTTCAAGTTTAAAAGTATTTTTTTTCGCCTCTCGGATATCAAAAATTTACCTTTTTGACACTCAATCGTCGGGGCGAAAACATATATTTTTGACCAAAAAAGATACGTTTTTGATACTCGGAAGGCGAAAAAGAACGCATTTAGATTTGAAGAGTTTATGGATAAAACAATCTAAACATGAAGGATGAAAAGGTCATAAAATCTTTTAAAAAAGAAAAGAGAAATACTCCGTAGTGAAATTCTTAAGCATCATAGTACAACTGTTAAGTTTCTTTTACTTCCTCTTAAATTGAGATATTCCAATCAAAATAGCTTAAGTACTCATTCCAACCCATTTTTAACGTATTTTTTACTTTTAGCATGTAATTTAAAATATTTAAAAATGTATATTTAAATATTATTTTTTAATTCTTTTTGTAAATAAGTATAAATTATAAATTATAGGATTTCTGTTTCTTTTAACTATATTTAAAAAATTTAAAATGGGCCGGTCCCGTAACGGGAGTTCGTAACTTGTAAGCCGGTATAACACCGGGCTTTCGTGATACATAAAGCACCTTGTCCGCTGCAGATGTGGACTTAAATCTTGGGCACTAAACGAATAGAGTCGTTCGTGAATAAAATTCGAGCTCGACTCGTTTTAGATGGACTCGACTCGGTTCATTTACTAAATGAACACGAGCTTGAACATGAAAATGTGTTCGGTTAGTAAATGAGCTCGAGCCGAGCTTTACACCTGTTCGACTCGAACTCGGCTCGTTTTGCTCGGGATCGGATCGAACTCGTTAAACTCGGCTCGATTCGTTTAATAATTATAAATTTGTGAATTTCATAATATCCTTAATAATTTGAATATGTTAAATAAAACTTAATTGCGATCTATTTTAGTTATTTTGTGGTTGAATAGGGAATTGTATTTGTTATATCTAAAAGGTATAACATCAACTTAGTACCAAAAGTTAAACTCTTTATATCCAATTCAAATTAGTTTTTCATTATTAAAATTTATAAGTTGCGTTCATAAAATTACAAAAGAAAGTGAACAGAGAAAGAGAGTTAATTTATTATATAATATTATTTAAAAGTGGCTCGTACCTCTTAAAATTGAGGAGAAAGATGAGACTTTTAGTGAATTTAAGGTTAATAAGAGTATCTTGGAGAAAAAAGTTGTAAACCTCCTCAAATTTCAAGTTAAGACCCAAGATAAAGAGGCTCTAAGTTAGTGATAAAATTATTATTTTTTAACTATTTTTTTTAAACAACTTAGGTGAAGTGAGTAAGGTTTGATTACTCATAAATACAAATATTAACCTAATATGATTATTAGAAGAAAATATATTAAATTTTATTATTGAAATTCAAACATAATCATGTATTATTAAGATGTGATTTTAGGCGTGAGACTGTAAATTGAATAAGTAATTTTAAAAATTGGATTTGGTTGAGTATAAAAGTACGAACAATAAGTGAACAACTCCACTCGATTCGAGTTCGGTTTGTGTTCGGCTCGACTTGAAATGTTCGTGAACAAACTCGTGTTCGGCTCGTTTATTAACGAGCTGGTCTTGAACATCACTTTTCGTTCGATTAGAAAGCTCGGCTCGACTCTGTTCGTTTTAAAAAAAAAATCAAACTCGGCTCAATTCGGACAAAACTCGACTCAATTCGGACAAAACTCGGCTCAGCTCTGTTCGTTTACCGCCCTACTTAAATCGAATTGACTGAGATGGTGCCGTGGGACCTTAAAATAAATCCTCTATTTTTCTGATTGTTTAGTATTTTTAAAATGATGCATCAAAGATAATATTATTAATTTAAGTTTTCCAACCGGAATCAAATATAATAAAAAGTTGTCAAACTATATTTTAAATTTATGATGAAGTTTTCTTCAAAAAAAAAAAATTATGATGAAGTTGATTTCGAATTTTAAATTTAGTTTGAACTCGATTGTGAATATATGATCTGTTGTAAAATTTAAAGGACGCACACACACTCGCGTCAAAAATACCTTTTTTGTTGTGTTCAACATTACCTGCATATGATTCGTGAATAAAGACGTCTATTTCTACTTTTACTTTTGACCTTTCCGTATCAACCTCGCTAGCTTGTGCAGTAACTTTGGGGCTAAAATTCGAAAAAGAAAAATTGAACTAATTATGCTTATATAGGTGGAATGCATAGTGTATTTTCTTGACAAGTAATGTAATAGTACTCCCTCCTCCGTCCCAGTGAATTCTATATACATTGGAACTTGACACGTAGACTAAGAAACGATATAAAAAATGAGTAAAATTAGATGAAAAGTGAGTAAAGTGGTGGAAACTATCAATATTTAATAATAGATTTGAGATAGTGGAGGAAGAAGTGGGTGTAATAGTGATTTATATTGTTATAGAATAGAGATAGTGGAGAAAGTAGTGGGTGTAATAGTATTTTATATTATTAAAAGTTACTATTTTTGGAATGTATAGAAATGAATGGGATATCCCAAAATGAAAAGTGTATAAAAATGAATGGGACGGAGGGAGTATGTATTAGTCACTAAATTAGCTGATCAAGTAAGGGGAGTCAAACCCGGCCTGTGTTGAATAGGCAGCAGCACATATATACCTGAAGCTCAATGTTAGCTAATATTTTTGTTTAATATAATTAAGGATTTCGTCAAGTTTAATATATAAACAAAAACTAAATTTATCACAATGTACTTATTATAGTTTAATATATTTTTATTTTTATTTTTTTGCATTAATGTTTTTGTAGTTACTAGGTAAAATGTGTACAAGTGTTAACTTATTAGATGCCCCTTGAAATCTGCAATAAAGTACAATTTTACAAAAAAAAAAAATACCATGTGTTTATCTGTAGATAAGGAAAATTCACTTTAAAAATTACCTCAGAAAACAAAATTGGGGGATGGTCTGAGTACCAGCAACAAGTAATTTGACTCTGTGTCCGTAAAGGTAAAAAGTTAAAATCAGAGTACTTACTGAGTGTACTGTACTGTTGCACAACAATTAAAGACAAAGCATTTACCAGAGAATGATCATGTGTGTGTTACAGTTTATCACTAATAATGAGTAGAGAGAATGATTAGGTAATTATAGATCAAAACCCTAGGATTTGATTCGGTTCTGTGTTGATTTTAGGGTTACAAGAAACAAACAAATAAACAAGCCATCAGTTTCGTATTCACTTAAATTATGAGTCTAGTGGAGTGTTTGGTTTATAAAGTGAGTATGAGTTGTTGGAGGGCAAAATGAAGACGTTAAAAGCTTACACTAAAATTTCCTTTTTTCTTTCTTAAAAGAAAACCATCCAATCAAAAAAAGAAAAGTTTGAAAGAAAATAATTATCTGTCTAAAAAATGTTAGTATTATTTTACTACTTTTTCTTTTTTCTATCTCTTTTCTAATCCTACCCCCCACGTCCACAAACGAATGATCTCTCTCCTCATATGTCTTTCTCTCTCTCTCTCTCTAGAGAGAAGTGTCATTTTCCAACATATACTTATTCACACAAAAGAAACGAGCATTCATTTCATACCTAGCAAGCTTGTCATTTATTCTCCCCCTCTCTCTTTCACCCATATATCCCAAAACTTCTGCAACTACTCCACTCCTTAAGTTTTTCATCATCAATGGATTGAACCCCATTTGAGAAAAGGAAAAAAAAACAATTTCATTTATTTATACCAAAGATCAGTCATATATAAACATTCCCAACAAGCAATATTTGTATTATATCTTTGGAAAGTACTGATTGTTGCTTGTAAACAAAACCAGAAGAAGAAAGAAGTGAAGAGAGGTAGGTATAGTAGCTAGGCAGATATAGGTGAATCAATTAAGCTAGGGGGTTCATAATTTGGTTGATTAAAAAAAAGAGGGAGGATGGAGCTATTTCCGGCACAACCAGACTTGTCTTTGCAAATCAGCCTGCCAAGCAGCAACAAAGGCACATCAGGAGGTGGAGGATGGAGAGGTAGTACTACAGAAGAAGGTGAAGATGGCATGGATTTGGGGTTTTGGAAAAGAGCCTTGGACAACTCAAAAAACTCATCATCATCACCCATCTTCAGTTCTTCAATGTCTTCAAATTTGTCCTCAATTGAAAACAGTACCAATACTACTACTAGTTCTTTTTTCGATCTCTCTTTGTCAAATGCAAGCCTACCAGCTTCTCATCAAAACCCAATCTTCTCTAACAACCAAAACTTCCATACTCTCCTCCAAAACAACAATCATCTTTTCCAACACCATCAAAATTACCAACAAAACAACCAAAATATTATTTACCAGAATCGGCAACATTTGTACAATCAAAGTCATCATCATCAAGGAGGAAGAGGGTTAAGTTCAGATGAGATTATGGGGTATTTAAAACCTATAAGAGGAATTCCAGTTTACCAGCAACAAAACCCTCCGAGTACTACTACTCCTATTCCTAATTCCCTAAACTTTCCATTTTCTCAACAGCCGCCTTGTTCTCTTGATTCGGCATCTTCTTTTTCATCTTTATCCCCTACTTGCACAAACCCTAATAGCAGCTTCCAGTCTCAGGTAGGGTTCATGAGATCAAGATTTCTTTCCAGATTTCCGCCTAAACGTAGCATGAGAGCCCCCAGGATGCGATGGACTACAACGCTCCATGCTCGCTTTGTTCATGCTGTTGAGCTCCTTGGTGGCCATGAAAGTAAATGTTATACTTATATTTAGCTATCATGAAAGTAAATTATTTATTTATTTGATTATATTACTGATTTTGGGGGTTTAATTATATTCAGGAGCAACACCCAAGTCGGTTCTTGAGCTCATGGATGTGAAAGATCTCACTTTAGCTCATGTTAAATCTCATCTACAGGTATTGTAATTTTACTTATCTCTTCCAAAATCCAACAACCTGAAACAAACATATACATGTATGTAAGTGTGTAACTGTGACTTTTTATGATATGCATGCAGTTGAAATAATTGGGTTTGTTTTAACATTAAGGCTCAACTTGCATTAGGAAGTACTACCATAACAACTAGTACATTTTACATGTATAATAGGTATAGTAGCAAAACTTTGGTACTATTAGTAACTGATAAATTTTGACATTATTAGTACAAAAGCTATATATTCTCTACATCTTCGAATATGCTAATCCCTTCTTTTTCAAGTGTATGACCATCACCTACTTGTTAGTTGTTAGTAACTAGTAGATCTGATGGTTGTGCAAGAAGCTAGAATACTAGCTACTATTGTTACCAGCTTTTTGGTTGGGAAAAGGATATGTAAAAGATAAAAGAGAGGGGGGGTGATTGAATCATGATACATGTTTATCAGGAAAAAGAGTAAGACAAACCCCAACGAATGAATCAAATTAGTCATACCCATGCCCGGACAACTTCCAAGACAGATGATGACTACTTGTAGTATTATTTTGCTTTATTATTGCGTTTCTATAAATAAGTTACTAGTTGTGTCGTGTGTGTGTGAGAGAGAGAGAGAGAGAGAGAGAGTACGGAAAAAAATCATTTCACAATGATAATGTCTATATGACTGCAAAATCTGCGAAGGGGTTTTAACACCACATTTCGGAACCATGGTTAATAATTATATGTAAACATATATGTGGACATTTGCGTGTGTATGTACAGTCTCATGCATACTTACATATGTTCTACACACTAGCCTACATTCATAACAGAGGAAGTATAGTAATGCATTACTATGTGCCATGTGCATGCATAGTAGTGCAAGTTACCTGGCATCTTCCAATGCTCGTGTTCTGTTACACACACATTATTTTATATATGTGTAAATTAATTGTGTGGTTTTATTAAATACGAGATACTGCAGCTCTATGTTTGGATTACATGAGTTAATTTTTTAATCCGCAGATGTATCGAACTGTAAAGACAACTGATAGAGCTGCAGCTTCTTCTGGTTTAGCTCTTAAACTTTGTTCCATTTATAAACAAATATTTATTTTATTACTAAATTCCCAGCGCAAATGAAGTAGAAGTAGTATTAATCTAACCGGATATTCATTGGTATTTGGGACAATCAGATCTATTTGAAAATGGGTCATCTGGTGATACTTCTGAGGATCTGATGTTTGACAATATTCAAAACCCGAGAAGGTCACATGATGATGAATCCTCTCAACAAGAAAAATCCAAAGCTCACCAGTTAGATAAGGATTATCAAAGCCTCTGGACAAACTCATCTTCAAGGTAAAACCTTATGAGTAATCATGATTTATTATATATAATCTTAAATATATTATTTAGCACCCCTTCGATGGACAAGTTAGACAATATATCGAGGTTTAGTAATTAGGAAGTACATTGTAGGACTCAAATGCGAACTATGCCTAATCTGAAAACTGGAGAACCAAAACTTCTGCATTTCTTTCGATAATGCTTTGTATTGTTCTAAATTTTATCAAGATTCGGCTTCACAGGTCTTCGCTTCTAATTTGTTTGAATCTGACCCCTGTATGTATATGTTCTTGAAGATTAAGATCTGTTGTGGCCTGTAAGGTATGTATTTGAACCGGAATACATGTGCATTATATAAATGGCAGTCTCAAATGCGTAACCTAAAATCATTCAGAAATCAGTATTAATTTGCTAAATAAGGTTTGAGTTCTGAAAAGAATGATGTAGGGATAAGATATTTAATAGGAAAAGATAACTAGGAAAGTAAGATTTCACCAACTCTCTTTTTACGGGTTATAGTAATCCCTTTTCTCATTTGCTAGTATCAAGAAAGTTATCTCTTTTACTTGGCAAAAAAAAAAAAGGAAAGTAATCTCTCTTCTACCTGGCTCCAAGATTATTAACTATATGCACTCTTCATCAGTCCTTACAACGAAGTTAGTGCAGCATGCATGAAAAACGTCTAGAAAATTAAGAATCACGGCATGTGATTTATTGTCTTTGCATATTAATTTCAGTATTTCAATATCCCTAGCTGTGATCTGTGAATAGACATGATCTACCTATTATTAAGAAATCAAAGATGTATAGTTAATAAGATAAAATGTAATTTGACAAACTTAGGATTGTAATTCAAGTCAGGCTCGAGCTCAAACTCAAACTGAGCATGGCTGCAAATCTCTTTCCCTCAGATTTTGTGGGTTCAGATAGACCTATTATTTCTCCCTTTTTTAAATATTACAGTAATCATCAGTAAATAGCACAATTCTATTCGAAACTTAGTTTCAAAGTTAAGGCTTTTCATGGACCCCTCTTTTTGTTGAAATTTCATGCATGCACAAATCTTTGATGCTTTTCTTGCCGGTGAGCAGCAGTTTAAGTATATACATAGTTAATCAACTGTAAGATTGGGATATCACATGGGTGGATTCACTTTAATTATTCAATAGAATTAAGAAATCATAATATATGAACACAAGATTCTAAAAATGAAAAATGGATTGCTTTAACTTTAATTATTTAATTTGTTAAGGGGGGTGATTTTGCCTTGATAGTCCCTAGTCCCTAGTCCCTTCTGCATGGCCTCCACTGACACGAGATATTCCTTGTTGGTTTCTAGCAGGGAAGCTTGGTTGCATGGGAAGCAAATGGATTGTGGAGTTAACGTTAACATTCCATCTCTTCATGAGGTATCCATTTGACCAAATTATATCTATATGTGCTTGGAGTTGTTAAATGAGGATCTATAGTAAACTCAATATTTTATCACTGATAATTGTGTCCTGTAAAGCAGAAAGGAGAGGCTTTTGAAAAGCTGGCAAGTCTTTGAATTACATAAATTAGGGGGTCAGCTATTTTATTATATATATGCTTTTGAAACAAACAATAAGAAAGAAATAGGGAAAGAAAGAGAATAATTCGATTTCACTAAAGCATAGAAAGAAGTATAATAATCAATACATAATGATACTTAATTACTAAAACAAAGCAGTAGAAAGAAAAAGAAATGATAGTATTAAAAGGGATGGATAATATAAGTTTGTTTGGATCTTGATTAGGGAATAATGAACATAGGAAGATTGCATGCAGAAGAGACAGTAGCGTAACAGACTTTAATAATCATTGTACTCCCTATCAATCTATGCTTTCAATTGACAAATATTCCCTCAATGTATCTCACATTTCTTGACTTTCATTCACACTCACACATATATGCATAATGCATGTACTGTCCTTTTTATTCCCTTTATTACTTTTACACACTTCTCTTGTGTTCAAATAATTTGTTGTGAGGTATTTTATATATTTAACTAATTAAAAAATATTTAATTAATTAAGGAGGAAATGCATGGAAAGTGCTTAAGCAGCTATGAAAGAATATCAGAAGTGAGGAGCTCATCAACGGCAGAAGCAGAGACAACAAGCAACAATACCTTATTATTCTGCCCAAAGAAGAAGCCTAATCTTGAGTTTACTTTAGGCAGGCCACTCTGTTAGTAGACTTGTACTACTAGCTACTATCTCCTATATTATTACAAGCTTATATTAAAAAATATATTAAAATAAATTAATATAATGTTACTCATTTTGAAATAATTACAAGTTGTGATGGGGAGCTGGTGAAGAGAATCAGGTACCCCCACTTGGGAAAGATGAGAGAGAGAAAAGGAAAAGAGGGGAAAAAAGGAAAGGAAAAGAAAGGGAGAGCTAAAGAAAGACAAAGAGACAAGAAAGAAAGGAAAAAAGCAGCATCATTGAGTTAAATTCCTTCTTAATTGTCATGTTCAATCCACCCAAACCAATTTAGCATTGGAGTGAGATCTATACTAGTAGTATTGCATTTGTTAATCATGTTTATACGTAAATATCACTAGTGTTTGTATGTTCCTTTTTTTCCCATTTTAGAGAGAAGAGACAGATAAAAGCCTCTAATATGAAACATTGTATTACTAGCTGGCTGGCTGCTGGCTAGTATGTGTGATCAATTCTTGGTAAATGTACTGGAGATTTTTAAAATTTATAGAATGGTTTGTATTGAATATTAAGCTAGGTCTTGCCTAAACAATCAGTAAAACAAGTGAATTATTATAGTTCTCTACTTCTTAACGCAGATCGAGGATAAACGTTTGTTAGAACAAATTATATCATAATTTTTTACTGTACATATAAATGATGAATTTCACATCTATGCACATTAAAAACCCTACTATACTCCTATCAAGAAAATTTTCTAAGATACGGTTGTCTGGTAATACCTGATATAGGTGTATGCATCAAGTACTTCTGACAAGGTATAGAACTAAATTTAAAGATTCATGGATCGATGTGAAGCCAAAAGATAGAAATTTATTAAAAATAAACTTTGGGAAAGAACTGGAACAGCGAACCTGACAAATTAAAGCAAAAATGTAACAAAGGAAAAAAAGAATTAAAGTTGCAAAAGTAAAAAAAAAAAAAAAAAAAAAAAGCGCCACAAAAAAATAATCACAAAGCTTAACTTTTTCAGGTGCATTGTGTTAACGGAGGAATTTGTGATACCAAAATTTGAGGTTTTCTCGCTGAAATCAAGATCTACGTTGATAGTTTAATGATGGTAAAATCGCCGGAGTATGATGGTAATTGTGTTTATAAGAAGCTCAGATCAAATGGATGATTGTGGTCTCTCTGAGCTCTCAACGTTCGATCCCTTTAATGTGCCTACGTACCCTTGTATTTATAGGATCAAGACTCACGTAGTTCTTGGGGAACAAGTAACCTAAGCCTATTAGAAGTAGGTTTCCTTGATAAGTCCAGAAGTTTAGCCCAAGTTGGGCTATTACCTCTGGCCCATGACGAATAGAATATCCAAACCCACTTAGGAGAGCCCGTACGATGAAACCTAGCCCAATGACCCCAAGACTCAACTATGACCGTGCCTTCACGGATACAACATTAGCTCTAACTATCGGAGGTAACATCAACCGCTACCAACTACCACATCAGTCGTTTAGTGTAGGGACAAGTCATGGCTTACTTCAAATGCACAAGTTGACCCCCCCCCCCTCCTCCCCCGATGAGGATAACCCACTAGACTACATGGCAAGTTCTCCGAAGTTATTGTCACACAAGAGGTGTATCTGAATCCCACAACAAGGGTAACTTGCTAGAATACAGGATTGAACCCTCTGAGTGCATAGACATGCTTAATTACACTTTAACCCCCCAATAAGGACAACTTACTGAAATACAGAATCAGGCCTTCAATCATGTTAATCTTCATCTTGTATTCCTTCATGATCCTTCTATAGTAATATATATAGGTTGAATGATTTATTCCTACTTTCATCATGTTAACACCCAAATTGGTGCTCCAAACTGAGCCAAAACACCCCCTTTGGCGCGCCAAGAGGTGGCTGGCCCAAGGTTGGCTCCCCAACCTTGGTTTGTTCCTGGTTGGCGCTCCAACTTTGGTATATTCATGGTTGGAGCTCCAACTTCATCTATTTTCACCTTCAACAATATTCTATCCTCAACATTCATATATTCCCATAATTATGTCAACCTGATAGTTGATTGTTCACAGATAATTAATTTCTTTCCATGTATAAAATTTGGTCATAACAACTACCCCCAAGCCTCTATTGTATTTGAGAAATACAAAGGGGCTTTCATAAATATCATCAAAAAATTTATAAGTACAAAATTTCTCTCTTTGGGGCTCCAACTTTTGTTGGCGCGCCTAATCGTTCAAGTCATTTAGACATTCTTTGTGACATCATACCTGGAATATCTGTTGAGATATTAAACTCATGTACCTTATTTAAAAGATAAAACATATTCTTAAATACTAATCATATTCGTATTTTACAATGTATAATGTATTTTGAGCCGTGAGTATTTAAACCCTCAACCTTCCCCCTTTTCATTTTTACTTTTACATTCTTCCTTCCCAAAAAGCTCTACAAGAACTCAATCGGCTTTTTGCTCGAATCAAACTCAAAATCAGCTCCTTTGTTCAAATCGTTAGCAACTCATTCATCTTCACTATCTAAGGTACATTTCGACTACCTATTTGCATGTTTTCACTATGTATTTTGAGAGATCTAAGTGTTTTTAAATTCGAACTATTTGTGTTCTTCATTTTTTTTTATGTGTATATGTTTGTATGTATATATGTTTGATCCATTTGGCTTAAAACATGTTTGTGTAATCATGTTTTTGGATTTAATTACCATATGCAACTTATTGGCGCGCCCACTTCTTGGCACGGCCTATATATCTTACATCCATGAATTTGTAGTTGCTTGTCATCTTCTTTTTGCATATCGTAGCATAAATTACTAAAAATAACAGCATTTAGGCGTGCCAACAATGTTTGGTGCGACAATATTAGACACATACCTACCGTATAAACATTATAATTCCACAATTGCTTAGTCTCGTAGATTATTCGATAGTTGTATGTATCAATGTTGGCGCGACAGACATTCTTTGACGCGGCAACATGTCACTTTATTTTACAGGTGTGTTCCCCCACTTACTTTTTTATCCTTGGCTTGCAGCTGGCTAGGAGGGGGAACACATCTTCTAGATCTCCTTTCCATCCCTTCAAAGACTTCAACAGAAGAATAGGTCTACCTTCAACACTTTTTCACTAACCACCATATCAGTATTCAAGAACAAATCCAACAGATTTGGCGCGCCTATTACATAAATCTGACCCAAACTTTTTTACCATATCTTCATCTCCAAAATCGAGTTCGAGTCAATCTTCTGAATCACTGGTTGAAAATGTAACCAATCCAACCCCCATACCCCGTCCTATTGACTATGATTCTGAATTTGAAAATTGGGCTGAGCCACCCCTTACAAACCCTTCCATCTCACGTCATACTACTAGTAAGAAGAAAAGAAAAAAGATTGTCGTAGAGGAGAGTGATTATGAGGATGAACTATTTGAAGAATTGAATGATATAACCCCTCCAGATGAATTAATAGAGGATTCTGAGAACACTGAGAGTGTGGATGTTGGCGCGCCAACAGCTGAGGGTACTCAGGAGGAGCAAATCACCTCTCCTGAATCTTCCCCTGAATAAACCCTCCCTTTTCAATTAAAAACTCAAGATGTGGACATTAATTGGTCTAAACATGGTCCTTTATCAAAGAAAGAGATGGATCAAATTAGAAAAGATACAGGAATATTTGTTTGTGTTAACATGTCTTCCACCATACCTATAAAAGACATAAAAAAAGGCTATGAAATACTATGCCCAATATGGGAGTTATGTCAAACTTCATCCATATATGCATCCTCATAGGTTTGATATTGGCAACAACAGGGTTCCAAGGGCCGTAGTCACAGACAGACATATCCCGCTTGGTGTTAGCGCGCCACTTCATCCTTGGTTACGCCAAATAGTTGATTGGTATAAGATAGCGCCCATCCAACTATCACCTAATAGCTATAGGATGGCTCTTGGACTCTATATAATGTATAATGAACTTAAATACCCTGAACCAACCATGCCGGAATTGAGTTGGTTCTTTAGTCTCCAATCCAACATCTCTGGCTATTATTTCCTAGTACCTTGGAGAGAGCACATGGGGAAAGGCATCAATGATAGCAAAGTCGCCAATATAAAGGATTGTAATGAAAGATTCTTTTACCTTTATAACATGGCTAGACAGCCTATCGAATTTAAAGTTGGTGGTAAGTATAATTGTTTTACCCTTTGGCGCGCCAATTATAGGTTGGCGCTCCAATCATTTCTCTTGTCTTTTACTTTTATTTTATGCACTTACCTTAGTTAAACTTCCTTTTTCAGTGAAGCAACCAAAACCCGCACTAAAACCTCCTCATTTAACACAATGTTCAAAAGTTCTAGCACTGTTAGAATCAGGAAGGAAACTTAATGCTTTAGTTACTTTTGATAACTTAAAGAAACATGGGTTTTTACCCTCTGATGCTGGTGCACCTGATCCTACTCCAAAGAAAAAAATCAACAAAAGGCAAAGGGAAGCAAGTTGAAATTGACAGTGATGAGGAAGGTAAAACTACATATTGGTGTGCCAAGATAGTTAGTTATTGACATTTCCTTCCCTCATTACACCCTTGTGATCATTACTTGTTCATAATTTTGTACATTTCCTTACTAAATATTGGCATACCCACTTGCATCATACCTTTATGGTATATATTTTTTATATTTTTGTGTTATGCTTTAACTGCTATTTGTTCATACTTATTTCAATGTGTTCAACTGATAATCATTTGTCTTGTGTCATACTTCCATTTCTATCTTCATCTATTTTACCTAACTCGCATTATTGTCGCAGACATGATAGGAGTCCCCAATCTATTTGGCGCGCCTAGAAGCACATCTACCGCTCAACATAAAACATCCATTGTCACTATTCTTGTTTTAAATAAGAAACATGCGGCTAGAAAGAACAAAAATCAAGACCCTCCCCAAGACTTTCAACCCCCTCTAAGCAAAAAACAGAACACAGGTAAAGCTGGGAAAACTGGAAAAGATCACCAGGTTGGTGAAGTTGGCGCTTCTATTGATCCTAGCGCGCTAAATTGCTCCTCTCTACAAGTGTTCAATGTGTTTGGCCACCTTGAGGACTCCCTCATCTCTGAGGTCGATTATAAGATATGGATGGCTAGATCGAATGTTGACAAGCAAAAAATTGCCATTCGTGCTTCCTTTGACTTGTTCATGTTCAATGTTGAACGTGAAAAGAACAAAGAAGAGGACTTGAAACGCATGAAAGAACTTGAGGGTGAAGTTGGCAAACTTGAAACGGATGTGAAATCCCTCAATACAAAATTGAACAAATCAGAATCTGAGAAGAAAACAGCCAACTCCACAATCTGCACCTTTCAAACTGATTTGGCGCGCCAAGACAAAGCCGTTAAGGACAAAGATACCCTCATTAAAACCCTTGAAGAGAAAAAAATTGATCTTCAACTAGAGGTGGAAGAACTTCAAGCAGAGAAGGCCTCAGGGTGGCAAACTGGGAAAGACAAAATTATCAAATAATCCTTTGATGATGGCATCAGGGCTTACTGCATAACTTTCCTGGCTGGTGAACCTGAGTATGATTAGTGCCCCGAGTTTGGCGCGGGAATAGCTAATTTTATTACTGACTTATCTAAAAAAGAAGCTAAGGCTATTGTTGAGAGTAAGGCAGCAATGGAGCAAGCTATTACCACAGAAGCTGAGTTGGCGCGCCAGGAGTGAGAGACAGCTAATCCTTTTGAGACAGAGATCCTTGAGGGTAATATGGATAACACCATTATTGAGGAAAATGTCAACACTGAGAATGTTAACAACCCTGAACATTGATTTCAGATCAAACTTTTTATGCAAGTCATATGGCTTTGCAACAATATTAACTTACTCTTATTGCATAACTTTTGGCTGAAATATTTTTAACACCCTTGGGGTGGTGACTTTTATACCTTGCATATCCTTCTTATCATGTACATGTCATGTATACACTAGTAATAGCAAGGTGGCTAGCGCGCCTCAAATATTTGGCGTGGTAAAACGTATCATAAAAGTAATCCCTGCAGAGTTGATACTTTTAAACAGTTGCATTCTTATTTGCATTCACAACATTCAACCATAACATGATAATCAATAAATAATAAAGAAAATGAACAGGTTCATCCTTTGAACCAATCTGTAAAAAGTTTTGAAAGTTCATAACTTGCAATAAAAAACGCCTTCACGGCTTATAGCACGATGAGTACTGGAAATAAATTGTCTATGGCATTGCTGGTAACAAGGCTCATAGCCTCATAAGTCTTTGAATAAAAATAATGCAATCACTAGCTCAGTGAGGTGTGTTTTGCACTACCCCCGAGACTAGGAATAAATTTATTTAATGCTAGTTTCAAGAACTGCAGAAGGCACAATGGCTCTCTTATTGATAGTACTTCTTCAAATGAATGACATTCCAAGCTTTTGGAACTAGGGGTGGCAATTTAGGGTAATGGGTCGGGTTCGTGTCGGGTTTCCTATATACGGTCCTATTTTTGAGTCAACCCGAACCCGACCCGACCCGAAACGGGTTAAATTTTCTCAACCCGAACCCGACCTGTTAGTACCCGATCAACCCGAAAATGACCCGTTTAACCCGAAAATAATTTTAAAAAATTATTTATATAAAAAAAATAAATTTTATTTATAAAATATTAAAAATATATAATAAAAAATTTATTATGTGATATATGAATTAAATTATTTAAATATTATGCATATATATCACATATGTCTATAATTATGTAATATAAATTCATATATTTTAAATAATTTATTATATATATTAAATTTTCGAGTCGGGTTCGGGTATTTTGGGTTAACCCGAAACTGACCCAAAAATTTCGGGTAAATTTTTACCCGACCCGAAACTCAAAATACTCAACCCGAATTCGTACTTTTCCGTGTCGGGTTCGTGTCGGGTTTCGGGTCGTGTCAAATTTTGCCACCCCTATTTGGAACTGGTTTGTCATCCAAATCTGACAAGTAATATGCTCCTCCCCAAAGAACAACTCTGACTTTGTAAGGACCTTCCCAATTCGCTCCAAAGACCCCATGAGCTGCAATCTTGGTATTGGGCATGACTTTCCTGAGAACCAAGTCACCAACATTAAAAGAGCGAACTTTCACCTTGCTGTTATAGAACCTTGATGCCCGTTGTTGATAAGTTGCAAGCCTGACTTGAGAATTTTCCCTTTCTTCTTCCAGCAAATCCAGATACAGCCTCTGATTGACTTGATTTGCCTCTTCATCAAAGTTGTCACGTCTGAATGACCCTGCACCTATCTCTACCGAAACCATAGCCTCAGAACGATACGTGAGCATGAAGGGAGATTCTCATGTTGTGGTTCTTGGAGTTGTATTGTAAGACCAAAGCACCATAGGCAACTCTTCTGGCCAGCTTCCTTTGCTATTCTCTAGCTTTGTCTTCAAGGTATGCTTTATAATTTTGTTCACTACTTCAGTCTGTCCATTGCTCTAGGGATGATACACAACTGCAAAATCCTTTTTGATATGCAACTATTCGCACAGACCTCTCAACTCCTTGTTGTCAAATTGCTTTCCATTATCAGAAATTAACTTGTAAGGAACCCCAAACCTGCAAACAATAGAATTAAAAACAAAATCTCTTAGTTTCTTTGCTGTAATAGTGGCTAAAGGAGCAGCCTCTACCCACTTGGTGAAATAATCCACTACAATCACTGCATATTTCACTCATCCCTTTGCTGTAGGAAGTTCTCCAATCAAATATGTCCCCCGCGTAGCAAATGCCCATGGATTCATCAAAGATGTCAAAGAATCTGCAGGGCTATGGGTGTAGTTGGCAAACTTCTGACATTTTTCGCATGCTCGAGAAAACTTAAAAGCATCCTCCTTCATGGTAGGCCAATAATATCCCTGCTTCGATATTTTTAGGGCCAAGGAACCACCCCCCGAATTATTTTCGCAAATTCCCTCGTGATATAATTGCACTCATCACCATCAATACACTTCAGCAGCAGTTAGTTGAAACTTCTCTTGTACAAAACCCCATCATACTCCACATACCTTGCAGCCTTGTACTTAAGCTTCCTTGCCTCAACTATATTCTCTGGTAGCCATTCATCCTTTTTGTACTTCTAAATGGGTGTCATCCATGTCACCTGACTAAAAACATTTGTCTGCATTACTTCAGCTTTAGTTACACTTGGTTCCTGTAGCACCTCCAGAGGAATAGGCCCCAATACACTCACATCTTTTTGAGACCCCCACTTTTCAAGTGCATCCGCCTGTTCATTCTCTCCCCGGGGTATCTTCACCAGTTTTACCTCCTTAAACTTTGTCATAAGATGCAAGGTACTCCTCATGTATAACTCCATCCTCGGACCTCAAGCCTAGAATCCTTCATTAACTTGATACACTATAATCATTGAATCACTGCGAACAAGAAAATTTCTCACCTTCATCTCCAACGCAAGCCTCAACCCCCCGAGCAACCCTTCATACTCAGCATCATTATTTGTTCCTCGAAATGCAAAGTTAATGGCACATTGGCACTCATAAGTGTATGCCCTTCAGGACTTATTAAAACTATTCCAGCTCCCGCTCCTTCATTATTGACAGCACCATCAACACTCAAAGTCCACCACGGTTTTCCTTCGACGGGCGGAGGAGAACCCATCACCTGTGTCGGTTGCACAGGGACTATAGCCATGTCTTCATACCCCCAATCCAGGAGAAAACTCCAATATGAAATCTGCTAAAGCTTGTCCCTTGATAGATGTCCTTGGTTTATATACCAAATCAAACTGTCCCAACTCGATAGCCCACTTCAACATTCGCCCAGTCACCTCTGGATTGTGCATGATCTGGCAGAGTAGAAAGGATGTCCTGACTTCCACCTTATGAGCCTGAAAGTAAGGACGTAACTTTCGAGAAGCCAAGATTAGAGCATATACCAACTTTTCTGGTCTCTGCATCAAGCAACCTCTTACTCATATAATACACTGGAGACTGATCCATACCTTCTTCCTTCACCAACACTGCACTCACCGAATACTCTGAGATTGCCAAGTACAAAATCAGTGTTTCCCCGTCTATTGGCTTGGCAAGCATAGGTGGTTTCCCCAAATGCTCCTTTATTTTCTTAAAGTTACTTCACACTCTAATGTCCACACAAAATCATTCCCAATGCCCTTGATTGCTTGAACAACTCTTGATTGACACTTATCAGAATACCTTGAAACAAACCTATTCAATGCTGCAATTCGGCCAGTTAAACTTTGTACCTGCTTCACACACGTTGGGGACTTCATTTCAAGAAGAGCCTTGATCTTTGCCGAGTTGGCTTCAATTCCTCTGTGATTCACAATGAAACCCAAAAACTTTCCCAACTCTACTCCAAAAACACACTTATGAGGATTCAACCTCATTATGTACTTTCGCAATATATTGAACATCTCTTTCAACTGCTTAACATGATCCACGACTTCCTTGGACTTAACCAACATATCATCCACATATACCTTCATTGTCTTTCTAATCTGTTCCTTAAACATCATATTCACCAACCTCTGGTAAGTTGCCCCTCATTGATGAGTCCAAATGGCATCCCAATGTAACAGTAAATCCCTCTATCTGTTATGAATGACGTGTGTTCTTGATCAGGTTTATATATGAGTATTTGATTGTAACCCAAATATGCATCCATGAAACTCAGCAATGCATGACCTGTCGTAGCATCTACCAACTAATCAATCCTCGATAATGGAAAACTATCTTTTGGGCAGGCCTTGTTAAGATCGGTGAAATCCACACAAGTTCTCCACTTTCCATTCGGCTCTCTTACCAAGACAGAATTTGCCAACCACGTGGGATAAAAAGATTCCTTTATCAGACCAACCTCCAATAACCTATCAACTTCCTCTTACAGAGCATGAGCTCGTTCCCCACTCACCGGTCATCTTTTTTGTCTGGTGTCTTTCTTATTTGGATCTATATTCAAATGGTGACACATAACAATAGGATCAATTCCAATCATATCTGCATGACTCCAATCAAAAACATCTAAATTCGCCTTCAAGAAATTTTTAAGTTGCGCTTCCAAATCTTGGTTCAACTCTGACCCAATCTTCAACTCCCTATCCAGATATCTCTCATCCACCTTGATTGTTACTGTGTCTTCTGCAGCCCCAGTTTTGCCACTGGTAGGGGCATCATTGGATCGAGATCAAAGTCCATATTCACCTGTTCACCTCATGTGTCACAAAGATCTTCAACTAAAATTGAACCACCCTTGTTTGAAGACTCTGCCAACATACTTGGATTAGACTTGTCAACTGAACTTAACAAACTCGCATCCCCCAACTCAATGATTGGATATAACTCCTTTACCACTGCCTTTCCTTTGTCAAGCCTTCGCAACTTGTAAGTCCCTCGTGTTTCCTCTCCTACCAAGGGTTCCTCTAACTCACCAATTAAAGATTCATTCGGAGGGCGCCCTACTCCTCTCTTTTCAACAGGATGATATCTTCTATACTTCTTCACCCACTCAGTCAAATACCCTTCTTTGATCAAAGTTTCAATCTCCTCCTAAGTTGCCTGCACTCATGATTATTATGACCAATAGACTGATGATATTCACAATACATGCTATTATCCTTAGTTTGATAAGAATTTAGGGGAGTCGTCTTCCGATATATTCCCATATCCTTAGTCACCTCGTAAATATGCTCAATTGACGCGGCAAGTGGAGTGTGTGATCCTGACCTTAAGGGTTCTTATCCCCTCTTATCACTTGTAACATTCACCCGATTAGGACTTCGAGCACGACCTCTGTAATCAGGACTTGGAGATCGATCCTTCCTCTTTTTTCTTCCTCTGCTACTTCCATGAACCTCCTCCTTCTTGTTATCAGCCAAAGATTGTTCTACCCTCTTGTATGATTCTGCTTCAGCAAACAACTCAGCAAGGGTAGTAGGATCTTTTCCTTGCAAATGCTTCCAGAAATCAGTTCCTGCCCTCAAACCAGCAATCAAGAAGTTTTTTAGTATCTCATCCGTTGTACCTCTAACTCATGCTGCCTCCGCACTAAATCTCTTATAATAAGCATTCACAGTTTCTCCATAACGCTGCCTGATATTAGCCAAGGAAGTTACAGGAGGTGCATATTTGACCGCTGCATAGAACTGTGTTAAGAACATAACTTGCATTTGATCCCATGAAGTAATCACCTCACTTCCTAGTTTTTGGAACCATTGTTGAGCGTTGTCTCTGAAAGTTGCAGCCAACAAACGACATCAGGCTCGGGACTTGATAGACATTCATCTCAATATTAAAACGCCCCATACGGCTCCATACGGCTCCATATCTCCAAAATTCAACCTATGTGGGGTGATCGGTGGTCGCCTCCTACCTTCAATCTGAATAGCTACCCTTTCGCCTCCGTTTGCCAACGCATCCCTAGCAGATTCCAGTTCAACAGGACGCCTTCCGCGCCCGCGAGAAGCATATTTAGACCTTCTGGACTCAATAGCCCTCAACCTTTCATCAAACTCTCTGACACTTGAACCTGTTAGGTCCTGATAAGTTTGTAGAAGGGGGGTTGAATACAAACTATACCGTTTTATCGAATTTGTTCTTTAAATGATTTAACTGTTTAGGAACAAATTGATGCGGAATAAAATGAAACAAGATTCAAGTTAAATAAAACTATATTAAACTTGAAGGGTGTTACAAATGGTACTGAATACAAGATTGAATCTCAAATAAATTAAAACAAATCTAGAATAAATTCGACATGAATTTATCTATTTTTGTAATAAAATGATTTAACAATATTTGATAATTTGAGATTCGTTCTAGGGATAAAAATCCGCTAGATAGTCAAAGCAATACAAGTAATCAACTTCTAGTGGTTTGGATTTAACAATACAAACTAGAATTAATTTCTTGAGAGGAAATAAGATTTAACGCTTCTGTGTTCTTGAGTAAATGCTTCTGTGTTCTTCAGTTTTTTTGTTCAACTGCCTTTTTCTTTCTATTCTGTCTGGCCATTAATACAAATCAATTAAGCCGTGTATGACCTCCCACAGAACTCGGTAGAACCTGTTAAGATCACTATGACCTGCCAACACAATTTCTAATTTTCGGTATGACCAAAAAAGAAGATTGTATGACCTTGAGAAAGTACTTGGTATGACCTGAGAAATGATTTAATATGACCTAATAAATAATTCAGTAGAACCTTGAAATAGGTCATACCGAATTATCCATTAAGGTCATACCGAGTTTCTAGAATAAATAAAATAGGTCATACTAGTTATTTCCAGAAAATCCTTTTAATTTAATTAGTTAGATTAAATTATAGATTAAATTAATTCTTTTAAATAGAATTAAGTTAATAAATAATTTAAACTACTAACCTAATTAATTTAATAAATAAATTAATTCTGATGGAATTAATTTATTAATTAAATCAAATTAATAAATCAAATAAGATATCTTTAAAACCTAGCATTCCTCCCTCTTCTGAAAACCACTGAATATAGATGATTGAATTCCACTGATTGATGTCGTCATTCGATGCACTGTCTGGTTTCATGAATAACTGACTTCAATGATAATTCTTCATCTTTAAAACATTTAAAGTTGTGGCTTCTTTCCTTTAGCTTTGACAAAACTCTGTATCCTGTACTTCTTCCGTCACCATCTGGAAATCTCTGTCACTGTTGTAAATCCACTAACTTGAATACTTCACTGAGGCTTGAACAATAAATTGAACTTCTTTCAATGTAGAATAACTTCAAGTCTGTAGATGACTTTAATTCTCCATTCTCTTGACAGATAAAACTATCTGAGATTCCTGTGACATATTAACTTATTATTTACTTATTACACTCTTGTTTAAATTAAGTTGTTTCCTCGGAATATTAACAGGCCTAAACATATGCCTTTCAATCTCCCCCAATTTGTTTGTTAGAGAATAACAATCAAATACCTAGAGGATAACTCAACTAACTTAAACAAGAAATAGAAATGACTTTTAAGAGCCAAGTAAATAACAAGAAAAGTTCTGGTTTATATATAACATTTCCAGATTCAAACAGTAAAGATAAATACAAGATAGATGTTCCTCTAGACTGAACATGTGTTTACATTTATCCTATCTTGAAATACCTAAGCTCTATACAAATAACATTTACAGACTAGAGCTTCTTCAAATTTCAGACTCCATCATCTCTCCTTCTTCAAGTGCTTCAAGCAAATCCTTGTCCAGAATACGATCAGATTCAGAAGTAATACCACTAGGTCTGACAGGTTGAGCTGTGAC
Organism: Heracleum sosnowskyi; assembly: GCA_030848705.1. Classification (NCBI taxonomy): domain Eukaryota; kingdom Viridiplantae; phylum Streptophyta; class Magnoliopsida; order Apiales; family Apiaceae; genus Heracleum; species Heracleum sosnowskyi. Next base: position 96,189,621 of record CM061241.1, read on the forward strand.
TTTCTTCAGCCTATTCTTCATTTGATGATATCTCTTGATATTGGCAATGCAATAGTCTTGAATCAAATCAGCAACTTCTGTCTTCTCTTGTGTAGCAAACCCTGTTGTCCTCAACATATTCTCCATATAGACAAGATGTCTGGCAGGATAATCTTTCAAAGAGATGGGGTCCATACCACAAGTTTGAAGTGCCCTTCCTTTATAAAATTTAACTTCATATGGCACATCCACAACTTGAGGACTAGCCTTCATTGCAAAGTCTCTTAACTGATCATGCAGCAGCTCAGCTAATGGAGAAGTTCTTTTTATCTTGCACATGAAGACCCGTAGTTCAGAGAGAGTTCTGCTTTCCAGAAGATTGAGAGACACCAAGAAGGTTCCCTCATTGTGAGTGTAAACATAGATCTTTAACTCCTCTCTAACTCTGTCATATCCAGTTGTGATCCTTGAAATCTCTGCATGAAGAGCTTTCATATATACTGTGTTGTCTGGATTGACCTGTCTGTACCTTTCCAACATCCCAAGAAACTTTGCATCATTATTAATTCCTTCTTGATGTGCAAACATTTCTCTTGCCTTGTCCCATTCCACTCCTTGCTTGAGCCTTACATACAATTTTCTATCACTGGCCTTCAGATTGTGAAGCCTTTGCTTTTCTTGTTGCTCAGCTTTTTGAATGACAAGATGCTTGGAAATGATGTCAGATACCTTTGCATTTTCCTCCTCTCTCCTCTTCAAATCAGCCTTTTGTCTCACCAACTCAGCTTCAAAGGCAGGATCCACTACAGGTTCATCTTCCCAGTCAGCATAGTCAGCCTCTCCTTCAACTTCTACCTCACCAAAGATATCTTCAGGGGCTTCAGATTCAACATCATCAAATACTCCCTCTTCATCTTGATAGTAGTCAGCATCAAAAAAAGTTAACTTCTGCTTCCCTTTATCCTTTGCAGAACCAGAACCTCCAGCTTCTCCTCCTTGAGCTTCTCCTCCTTGTAACTCCTTCTCCTTATTCTCCCCCTTAGTTGAGGAATCCTCTAAAGATTTAACTTTATCAGTTTTAGGATCCTCCTCTTTACCTTCTCTTTCTCTTTCACCATCCCTGTCACCATTGCCCCCTTCATCATCATCATCCTCAAAGAATTTCTTCTGTTCAGCATTGGGTTGATGTGAGACCTTGATCATATTATACAGATGTTTCATGCCCTCGTTCAGATGTTGCATCCCTCCTTCAATCTTGGTAAACCTCTCATCATTGTACCACTGATGTTCATCAACAGTCTCCTGAATTGAGTCTACCCTGGTTGAAATATTAGGAATCTGCTTGACAGCCTCCCTGATCTCAGTATTAGAAACCAGAAGCTCTGACATATCTGAAGCCATTAACACCTGTGACTCTTGAACAGCATTCAGCTTTGGGACCAATGTGACCTTGACTCCTTGTAACTCATCTCTAATATGACCCAGCTGATTAGTGACAGAGGTGGAAGAAGAAGACTGGTCAACCACTTGTGCTTTGAGAATTTCCTTTTCAGCCTGGGTCTCTTGAAGTTGTTTCTGTAAACCAGCTATTTGAGCCAATAATGAAGCAGTGTATGTGTCATTGTGTGCACTCATCTCAATTTCTCTCGATGGTGTTTCACTCACCTCACGTGCTTGTGTATCGCTCTGTGTTTGTCTCTCAGAACTAACCACTAGCTGTTTATCCATGGTTGGAGTTGAAGTACCTGCAGAAAAAATCACCATAGCCCCTTCTTGAGAGGTCACTGGTGGTGCAATGGGAGTTCGCGAATCCCAATCCATGGTAAAGTCCAAAAATTCATCAGAAATTGAAAACTGAATTGCTTCAGATATAGACTTACCATGTTGCCCTTCACTTTCTCCAGTTGAAACTGCGAGTGAAGAATCCCTTAGGGGAGCCAGAGATGTTCCCTCTGGGAGGGGAGAAAATGATTCTATTATTGGGGGCGAAGAACCAGATTTTCCCTCTGAAGCCTGTGAAGGCTCTTCTACCGTGACAATGGTAGGCACTGTTTCACCAATCACTCCTATGTGCTCTCCTCTCAGAGTGTCCTGTGCAAGAGTCTCTACTAATGTTTCAGAAGTGTTTTCTCCCATTGTGAGTAATGGGAGAGTGCTTGACTCTGTACAGAATGCCATGGCCTGATGGCGAATTTCAATAGATTCATCCTGTTGAGAGGATGTCTCTAGTAACTGTTCATTGGCCTTTTGAGAATCCATATCCTTTTGGGAGGATACAGACTGGCTAACAGATGCCTCAAGTAGTGTTCTTCTCTTCTTTAGTGGTGGAGGCAGAGCTGTGGGATCACTCACATTAGTATCTACTCCAACTTGTTCTATGAATCTTGTAGTAGCTGATTGTTCTAGGGGAGCGGTCAATGGATTTGACTCTGTGTGTGGCTCTATGACCGGGGTCAGAGATTGTGGTTCTACAATCCCTTGGTCAATCCTAAGAACCTCTTGGGTTAGTGGAGCAGTTGAGAGAGGATATATTACCTGAAGTGCCATGGTGTTAGGAGGCGCCATTGAAGTTCCTGCTGACGAGGATCCAACCACTGGATGTTCAATAAAGAGTAAAGGTAACTGTGGTTGCAAAATCTCTCGCAGATAAGATTGTGGAACTAGGGGTCTCCTTCCAGACTTGGAGCTTGTGGACAAAGATGAATAAAAGAGAGGATTAGTATGTGCGGGGACTTGAGAAGGAGTGTTTTGAAAAAGGGTTTTATGTTCATCAGAAAGAACATGATTCAACACTAGAGAAAGGAAACGAGAATAAAAGCATCTAACTTTCTTTCCAGTTTCAATATCTCTATGGTAATTGAAAATCCTCCTTATCAAGAGATCCCACAGAAGAGTTCCTATGTCCACTCTCAGGTTATAAACAGCAGCATAGGCAATGTTTTGAAGAAGAGAAGTTATGACTTGAAAGTTGTTTTTGGTAGAATTACTAAAAACTTTAGCTAAACAGTCAAAGAACAAATCCCACTCACAAGCTAGATTACCCTTATTCAAACGAGGAAGAACAATATTTCCTTGGTAATCAATACTAGAGAAAAATTGAACTAACTCGGGATCAGTAGGGAATCTAACAAAGTTATCAAGTGGAAAATGAAGCACTTGACAAAAGATCTCCTTAGTTACTGTGTACTGACGATCAGAAATAGTGAATGTGAAAGATCGCATATCCTCAGCAACAACAGCAGTTAAGCATAATAGACGAAGGGGTTCAATCTTTAAATCAACAGAAGCAGTGATAGCATAGCTAACAATTGATTGTTCATTTAAAAAATGAATCCACGGCCTAAAACGTTCAACAGAACACTTAAGGGGATCACAATAGCCAACGTAATTATTAAAACGTTCAACAACAAACTCAGCAGCCATTTGAAATTTAATAATAAAAAATAGTGAAAAATAATAATAATGATACTAGAATAAAACAACAATTAATAATAATATTAATCAGAAAAGAAATAAAATCCCAAGAAATTCACAAGAAAAATTTGCAATAGTTCGTTGTTCTAAGAATAAAACACAAACTAGAGCAAAGTTAACTAAGTAAAAACTTGAGTTAGAAAGGGATGAGGAGCAAAAGAACCTGAAAAGCATTAGTATTTATAGACAAAGGTTCTGCTGATCTCGGTATGACCTAAAGGGAGGTCATACCGAGTTTTTGAAGTTAAATAGACAAAAGTAAAAACCAATATGACCACAGCAGAGGGTCATACCGAGTTTTTGAAGTTAAATAAACAAAATAAAAACCAATATGACCACAGCAGAGGGTCATACCGAGTTTTTGAAGTTTAAATAAACAAAATAAAAACCAATATGACCACAGCAGAGGGTCATACCGAGTTTTTGAAGTTAAATAAACAAAATAAAAACCAATATGACCTGTCTAGAGGGTCATACCGAGATTTATTACTAATAAAACTAATAGCAGTATTGAAAAATAAGCCAATATGACCTCTAGAGGGTCATACCGAGCTATAAACTAACAGAAGCGGCAAAAACTTAGAAATAATTCACCATATATTCTAAAAACAGTTTAAACCTACTGCATAAAAATAACAAAAACTTAAAATAACTATAAACCTGCATAAAAATCTGAACAAAAATATTTAAAATCTGAAAATAACTTAAATGACTCTAAATAAATATAATTTCAATAAAAATACATTTCTCCATAGAAAATGAGAAAAATATTTTTAAAGAAATTAAATTATTCAGAATATTTAAATTAACAAGCTTTATACAATAAACATGGATTGGCAATATTTAACATCTTAAAATCAACAAGAGAAAATGATTTAGTTAAGAACAAACCTGGAGATATTATCAATCACTAAGACTGTTCAACATACCCAATTTACCAACTAACCTGATAAATGTGGATTCGTCAACAGATTTAGTGAAAATATATGCAGTCTGTTCTTCAGTGGGTACAAAGTGCAACTCCACTGTTCCATCCATAACATGCTCTCTGATAAAATGATACCTGATATCAATGTGCTTTGTTCTCGAGTGCTGCACAGGGTTGTTGGAGATTGCTATGGCACTTGTATTATCACAAAATATGGGAATTTTGTCTAAGGCAAAGCCATAGTCCTTTAATTGATTCCGTATCCATAAGATCTGAGCACAACAGCTTCCAGCAGCAATATATTCAGCTTCTGCTGTTGAATTAGAAACTGTTTGCTGTTTTTTGCTATACCGGGAAATCAACCTACCTCCTAGGAATTGACAACTCCCAGAGGTGCTTTTTCTATCCACAACACTACCTGCATAATCAGAATCTGTATATCCAACAAGATTAAAACCAGAATCTTTAGGGTACCAGATACCTAGATTAGGTGTACCCTTAAGATATCTCAAGATTCTTTTCACAGCAACGAGATGAACATCTCTAGGGTCCGCTTGGAACCTTGCACACAAGCATGTAGCATACATAATATCTGGTCTACTAGCAGTAAGATAGAGTAAGGAGCCAATCATACCTCTGTAGCTTGTAACATCTACCTTGATAGATTTGTCAGAAGCTCCAAGTTTGATTGCTGTTGAAGATGGAGTCATTGCCGATGCTGAATCCTCCATGTGATACTTCTTGAGGAGTTCTTTGAGATACTTGGATTGACAGATAAATATACCATTTGACCTTTGACTTACTTGCAATCCAAGAAAGAACTTCAGCTCACCCATCATACTCATTTCAAACTTACTCTGCATTAGCTCAGCAAATCTCTTACAGAGATTATCATTAGTAGACCCAAATATGATGTCATCCACATAGACTTGGACTAATATCATATCATTTTTGTGTTTCTTTGAAAAAAGAGTTTTGTCTATGATACCTCTAACAAAACCATTTTCTAAAAGAAAACCAGAGAGAGTGTCATACCATTTTCTTGGGGCTTGTTTGAGACCATAGATAGCCTTGAAGAGAAAGTACACAAAGTCCAGCAACTCCTGATTTTCAAAGCCAGGGGGCTGTTCCACATACACTTCTTCATCAAGTTCACCATTCAGGAATGCACTCTTAACATCCATTTGATAGACTTTAAAATTTGAGTAAGCAGCAAATGCTAAGAACATCCTGATGGCCTCAAGTCTAGCCACTGGTGCATAGGTTTCATCATAATCAATGCCTTTAGCTTGAGAATACCCTTGTGCAACCAATCTTGCCTTGTTCCTTGTGACAATGCCATCCTCATCTAGCTTGTTCCTGTATACCCATCTTGTACCAACTACTTTCTTGTTCTTTGGCCTGGGTACCAGCTTCCAGACTTGCTGTTGTTCAAATTGATTGAGTTCTTCTTGCATAGCAATCACCCAATCTGGATCAGTCAGTGCTTCCTCAGTTTTCTTTGGCTCCATTTTAGATAAAAATGCTGAGAAAAGACATTCATTCTGAGAAGCTCTTCTAGTTTTAACTCCAACATCTGGATCACCAATGATCAACTCAAAAGGATGAGCTCTATTCCAAACAGTCTGTCTTGGAAGATTTGATCTTGATGATTCACCTTGAAATTCACTTTGATGTTGTGAGTGACTAGCTGATCCTTCATTTGCTCCCCCTGAGTTGTTGCCTGTTTGCCTTGATGATCCTTCTCCAGTGCTGGTGGTATCTCCATTGTTACCAGTGTTTCCACCACCATCACCATGATCATTATCATCATTGTTATTATCATCACCAGCAATAACTTCAGGTGGGGCTTCATCATCTGATTCTGAGTCTGGCAAGTTATCAAACTTCAGCTTTTCAGATGAGTCTTCTTTTTGGATACTGGGGAACTTAGTGTCATCAAAAGTAACATTGACACTTTCCTTTACTGTGTGACTGCCAACCACATAGACCCTGTAAGATCTTCTGGAATATCCAACAAAAATAGCTTCTTGTGCCTTTGCATCAAACTTGCCACGTTTAACATTGTCATCTATAAGCACAAAGCATTTTGCTCCAAATACATGAAAGTACTTGACAGTTGGTTTCTTGTTGTTCATGATCTCATACGGAGTCTTCATTAAGTCCTTGTTGATTAACGTTCGATTCTGAGTATAACAAGCTGTATTCGCTGCTTCAGCCCAAAAGTACGTTGGAAGTTTGGACTCACTTAGCATAGTCCTAGCAGCTTCAATCAATGTACGATTCTTTCTTTCCACTACTCCATTTTGTTGAGGAGTTCTAGGGGCAGAATACTGTCTTGTTATTCCTTTATCAGCACAAAAATCAGTTAGAATGGCATTCTTGAATTCCGTACCATTATCTGACCTTATGGCTCTAACAGGGAATCTAGAATCCAGCTCAATCAACTTTACATGGCTAATCACCAGGAATGGGGTCTCATCTTTGGAATGTAGGAATAAAACCCATGTATATTTTGAATAGTCATCAACAATCACAAGTGCATATTGTTTCTTTGACATGGACATCACATTAACTGGACCAAACAAATCCATGTGCAGTAGCTGAAGAGGTTCAGTTATTGATGATGTATCAGTGCCCTTGTGAGAAGCTTTCTTTGACTTTCCTTTCTGACATGCCTCACACGGTCCTTCCTGTGTAAATTCCATCTGAGGCAAACCTCTAACTAATTCCCTCTTGACTAAAGAGTTCATAGTTTTGAAGTTAAGGTGAGACATCTTCTTGTGCCATAGCCAACTATCATCTGATGAAGCTTTAGCATAAAAACAATTAACTTCATCTTTGAATCCCGAGTTCAGATCAGCTATGAACAAGTCACCTTTCCTTACTCCTTGAAGAGCAGGCTTTCCATTCTTCTTGTGAGTGATCTGACACTTCTCTCTTTCAAAGGAAACAGCATATCCTCTGTCACAGAACTGACTGATGCTGAGAAGATTGAACGTCAGACCTTCCACAAATGAAACATCTTCAATGATAACATTTCCGTACTTCAAACAGCCATATCCTTTCGTAATACCCTTGCTGTTATCTCCAAAGGTAACTACTGGGCCGGCTTTCACAACCACATCTGATAGCAGGGCTCTATCTCCGGTCATATGCCTTGAACAGCCACTGTCCAGAATCCACATAACTCGGTTTACCTGTTTAACTCCCTGCAATATCAGATTGATTAGTCCTTCTTCGGAGCCCAAAATTGATTGGGTCCGGCATACTTAAAAAACTGGCCTTTGTCAGGCAAAACAACATTTCTAACTAAAACTACTTCATCCTCTTTCACATAAGAGCGTTTCCATTTATAACCAGCCTTAACACATTTCTGAGTAGGCTTAGGGATAAATGAATCCACTCTAGTCTGAGGAGGACTAGTAGTCTTTGTTTTAACATGCTTCTTATTATTAACATGTTGACGTGGAGCAGTCTTATCACTAGATACATGCTTTTTATTAAAGAAAGCATACATAACATTAAAAGCACAAGACATGCAATTACCCACACCACATGCTTTATGAGAAGAATTAATAGCAGGCATGTTAGTTCTACAGTTGTTTTGATCCAACTTATGGATATCTGATTTAGTCTTTTTAGTTGTAGCAACTTTGACTGGAATATCAGATATACACTTTTTGGATTGCTCAGCTTCTAAAGCAACATCTTCTTCATGAATCTCCTCAGCAATAATGATAGAGTTTTCATTCATAGGCTCTGCCTCAGACTCCTTACAGAAGGGTGTTTTAATACCCTTAAGTATATATGGAACAGCCTTCCCTTCAGATTTGAAGTTACAAGGGGAATTAATTCCAAGAAGTCCAATAGCCTTATTATAATCATACCCTATACTGACATGATTACCAACAGCTTGCTTATTCAGAATTTCTTTAGCAGTCTTACAAGAACTGAAGTAAGCATTAGCTTTGGTCTTAAGCTCACTAATCTGATCTTTGAGAATGGTTTCCAGTTGAATATAACATTTAACCCTATTCTCAAGAAAAGCAATTTTCTCAGTAAGTTCATCCTGATTAACATGCACAAGTTTCAATTCTTTTAATTCCTTTTCAAGATTTGTGTTTAAAAGATTTATTCTATCATTTTCAGTGCGTGCACAACTTATGGTGCCACCAAGATGATAAATCATTTCAGCGTCAGTAAAGGTTACCTCTGACATGTATCTGGATGAAGTGCTTTCCTCTTTAGCCATTAAGGCAAGGTTCCCAATCTCACCTGCTTCTTCATCACTGTCAGTGTCATCCCAACTCTTTCCCTCAGCAACATAGGCCTTCCCAATCTTGTTCTTCTTGCTAGAATCAAATGTGTTTCTAGTCACTTGCTTTGGCTTTCTGCACTCAGTAGCAAAGTGACCCAACTCATTGCAATTGTAGCATCTGATTATACTCCTGTCCACAGTTCCAGTTTTGTAGCCACCCCTTGTGCCACTTGAAGATGAAGATCCACCTCTCTGAAATCTGGGTCTGAACTTAAGATTGGGATTCCTCTTGAATCTAAACTTCCCAAACTTCCTGACTATCAAAGCCAAGTCACCATCCTCCAGCTGATCAAGTTCTTCCAAAGAATAGAAGTCACCACCAGATTGATCAATGGATGTTAATCCATATTCAGCATCAATAACATTCATATGAGAACTAGAAGGTTGAACAGCCTTCACTTCCAGTCTCTGTGGGACTTCAGCAGCCAATGCAGTAGAGGTACCAACAATTTTCCCAGTTCCATATAGCTCCCTTTGTTGAATCTGCTCCAGCTCATAGGTCTTCAGCACACCATACAATCTCTCCAAAGCAATCTCATTCATATCTCTTGCTTCTCTAATGGCAGATATTTTGTGCTCCAAATGAGGTGGTAGGGTAAGAAGGAACTTCTTGTTAATCTCCTTGTTGGTGTAGTGCTTCCCATTGAGATTCAGATCATTGATTAATTTGTTGTATCTTTCAAAAACCTGAGAGATACCTTCACCAGGGTTTGATCTGAAATGCTCATATTGTGAAGTGAGAATTTCCAGCATATTCTCCCTAACTTCTTTTGTCCCCTCATTGATTATCTCTATGGTTCCCCAAATATGTTTGGCAGTTTCACAATTTAGGACATGATTATGCATGATAGGATCAAGACTCTCAATAAGGATCAACTGAAGACAGGAATCCAAGGTAACATCCTCTTTCTCATCAGGAGTGTATTCCTTGGGATCTTTAGGGTACATTCTAGCAGCCCTAGTCACAACATTATTCTCAACAACTTCAGGATCAATAATCATAGGGAGTTTGGGACCACTCTTCAGCACATCCAAGTATTTAGGATTTGCAACCTTAAGAAATAGGAGCATTTTCTTCTTCCACATTGGATAATGCTCCTTGCTGAATATTGGGATTTTAACTGTCCCCACTTTCTGTGTAGTAGACATCTTTTGAGATTTTTAGAATTCAAATAAAAAATCAGAGTTTTAAAAGAAAAATCTCAAAACAATTGGATCTTTGATTTGTATATCAATCAAAAGGCTCTGATACCAATTGTTAGGTCCTGATAAGTTTGTAGAAGGGGGGTTGAATACAAACTATACCGTTTTATCGAATTTGTTCTTTAAATGATTTAACTGTTTAGGAACAAATTGATGCGGAATAAAATGAAACAAGATTCAAGTTAAATAAAACTATATTAAACTTGAAGGGTGTTACAAATGGTACTGAATACAAGATTGAATCTCAAATAAATTAAAACAAATCTAGAATAAATTCGACATGAATTTATCTATTTTTGTAATAAAATGATTTAACAATATTTGATAATTTGAGATTCGTTCTAGGGATAAAAATCCGCTAGATAGTCAAAGCAATACAAGTAATCAACTTCTAGTGGTTTGGATTTAACAATACAAACTAGAATTAATTTCTTGAGAGGAAATAAGATTTAACGCTTCTGTGTTCTTGAGTAAATGCTTCTGTGTTCTTCAGTTTTTTTGTTCAACTGCCTTTTTCTTTCTATTCTGTCTGGCCATTAATACAAATCAATTAAGCCGTGTATGACCTCCCACAGAACTCGGTAGAACCTGTTAAGATCACTATGACCTGCCAACACAATTTCTAATTTTCGGTATGACCAAAAAAGAAGATTGTATGACCTTGAGAAAGTACTTGGTATGACCTGAGAAATGATTTAATATGACCTAATAAATAATTCAGTAGAACCTTGAAATAGGTCATACCGAATTATCCATTAAGGTCATACCGAGTTTCTAGAATAAATAAAACAGGTCATACTAGTTATTTCCAGAAAATCCTTTTAATTTAATTAGTTAGATTAAATTATAGATTAAATTAATTCTTTTAAATAGAATTAAGTTAATAAATAATTTAAACTACTAACCTAATTAATTTAATAAATAAATTAATTCTGATGGAATTAATTTATTAATTAAATCAAATTAATAAATCAAATAAGATATCTTTAAAACCTAGCATTCCTCCCTCTTCTGAAAACCACTGAATATAGATGATTGAATTCCACTGATTGATGTCGTCATTCGATGCACTGTCTGGTTTCATGAATAACTGACTTCAATGATAATTCTTCATCTTTAAAACATTTAAAGCTGTGGCTTCTTTCCTTTAGCTTTGACAAAACTCTGTATCCTGTACTTCTTCCGTCACCATCTGGAAATCTCTGTCACTGTTGTAAATCCACTAACTTGAATACTTCACTGAGGCTTGAACAATAAATTGAACCTTTTTTCAATGTAGAATAACTTCAAGTCTGTAGATGACTTTAATTCTCCATTCTCTTGACAGATAAAACTATCTGAGATTCCTGTGACATATTAACTTATTATTTACTTATTACACTCTTGTTTAAATTAAGTTGTTTCCTCGGAATATTAACAGGCCTAAACATATGCCTTTCAGAACCCATACGATGCAACTCGTCCATGAGATCGGTGTTACTAATAAGAATCGGTGGTCGGCTTCCAGCCAAGTGAGTTTGGTCGGCGATAGTCACTAGAACATAGGGTTCATCTCCATAGCCTTCTGAGTAAAGGCTTTCATCATCATAAAAACTATCATCGCGATCTTGTGACATCTTTCCTCCTAGATGCAGATCTGATTCCCCCATCCTTCTAGCGCCAATGTGTTAACGGAGGAATTTGTGATAACAAAATTTGAGGTTTTCTCGCTGGAATCAAGATCTACGATGGTGGTTTAATGATGGTAAAATCGCCGAAGTATGGTTGTGATTGTGTTTATAAGAAGCTGAGATCAAAAAGATGATTGTGGTCTCTCTGAGCTCTCAACGTTCGATCCCTTTAATGTGCCTACGTACCCTTGCATTTATAGGGATCAAGCCTCACGTAGTTCTTGGGGAACAAGTAACCTAAGTCTATTAGAAGTAGGTTTCCTTATATGATAAGTCCAGAAGTTTAGCCCGAGTTGGGCTATTACCTCTGGCCCATAACGAGTAGAATATCCAAGCCCACTTAGAAGAGCCCGTACGATGAACCCTAGCCCAATGACCCCAAGACTCAACTATGACCGTGCCTTCACGAATACAACATTAGCCCTAACTATCGAAGCTAACATCAACCGCTACCAACAAGAGGTGTATCTCAATCCCCCAACAAGGGTAACTTGCTAGAATACAGGATTGAACCTTCTGAGTGCATAAACAGGCTTAATTACACATTAATCCCCCAATAAAGACAACTTACTGGAATACAGAATCAGGTCTTCAATCATGTTAATCTTAATCTTGTATTCCTCCACGATCCTTCTGTTGTAATATATATATATATATATATATATATATATATATATATATATATATATATATATATATAGGTTGAATGATTTATTCCTACTTTCATCATGTTTAACACCCAAATTGGTGCTCCAACCTGAGCCAAAACACCCTCTTTAGCGCGCCAATAGATGGTTGACCCAAGGTTGGCGCCCCTAACCTTGATTTGTCCCTTGGCACTCCAACTTTAGTATATCCATGATTGGAGCTCCAACTTCATCTTTTTTCACCTTTGTTATAGTCAAAATTCGATAATGGGTTTTTAGGTTAGGATCGGGTCAAGTATGAATTCAATTATGTTATTTTTGTAATTAGGGTTAAGTTTAATATTAGGGCTTGCCCTCAAAGGGATAAGGGCGTGCCCTCTTAGGCCGTTCTTCCCTTGAGGACGCGCCCTCATGGTAATGACAACTCTACATGGATGGAAGACTTGACGGAGAATAATGACTTCATTCGACATAAGGACGACTTCGGGCTTGTCCTCATGGGGATGAGGGCGCGCCCTTTAGGCCGTCCACCCCTTGAGGGCGCGTCCTCTTGGTTTGAATTTGCAACTTGATAATGAAGGATGGTTCCCTTGGTTTGGTATTGGTTAAATATTGATGAATTCCCTCCTAGGATGTGCCCTAGGAGGGGGATGTCCGTGACTGAAGGCCTCCTCCTGTATTCAATGGGCACGCCCTCATTGGGGATGTGGGGTTAATCTTGGTGTGTGCTTTGGGAGCTCTGTTCCTGTACTCAATGGGCGCGTCCTCATTGGGGAACTTTGGAGTAATCCTGCACTTTGCACCCAAACACTTGGGATCACTTGTCCTGCTATCTGGTGGGTGCTTCTCATTCGGGGGACAAGGATGCGTCTAGCATTTAAGGTAAGTCATGGCTATACCTGCGTCTATGAATTAAGGAAATAGCTGGTAATGGATAGGACTAGTCCTCGACGGGGGAAGTTTCCTTATCCATGAAGTCCTGACGTCATAGACGAGCCTTGGGCCTTTGTGACTAGGCCTTATCGTAGGACATTCCTAAAGTGAGTTAAAATTCTAAGTAAGGAAATAGATGGAAATCTTACCTTCAAGTAAGGAAAGATAAGGAAGACATATGCTTAAGTATGGAAAGAATCCTATACATGGAAGGCGGTGGGAAAAGTCTTACGTTTACGCATGGAAAGACAGCAGAAGACTTCGGATGGGCTCCGAAGATCAAAGACCAAGCCCATGGAGGAAACTTCCTCCCCAAGAACTACGTTGGCTTGATTCCCTATAAATAGGGATACGTAGGCAAATTGTAAGGGGTCGAATGTTGAGAACTCTGAGGCAGCTAACATAAACCCTAAGCAATCTCAGCCACCAATTAAACACAACCACCATACTCCGACGAATTTACCACCTAAGGACCACCGTTGTAGATCTCGATTCCGGCGAAGAACCCCAAACTTTGTTAATACCAAATTCCTCCGTTAACAACCTTCAACAATATTCTATCCTCAACATCCATATATTCCCATAAATATATCAACTTGATAGTTGATTGTTCACAGATAATTAATCTCTTTCCATGTATAAATTTTAGTCATAACACATTGCTAATTATTTACTAGTTCACTGGCCAAAAATATCCCTCTCCCTATCATTCACTTCTAATTGTAACACATTGAGCAAATTTTGTTAAATTTAAACTACTTTGTTTAGGTGCACTGACTTTGTACTCACATATTATTTGTAAATAACTTTGATTTAGATAAAAAGATAATCGTACGTAAGTATGTTAATCACCTTAATATCTACTTCTAGATCTTCAAAAACATGTGTTCCTAAGCAACTGATCAAATAGCTTGCAGATCAACGACAATTGACTATATGAAACACAATTATTTTATTCAAAATATATGATAATTTTACAAGAATTTGATTTTTCTTAAAAAAAAAATAGACTACGTACCAAAATACTAAGGATGTCTAGGTCTTGTCACGCATCCTTTTATGCACAAACAATTCAAAAGATAAAATCAGCTATCAATGTGGTTATATATATAGTACATGTGTGTGTGCGCTTGTAAAAATCAATAATTTGACAGGATATTTTATGTGTTCATGTGACAAATAATAACCTCTCTATAGGCTATATAAGCTACTACTTTTTCTACATTTTCAGTATTATCATCAAGAAAAATGTAAGTCCAAAATCAGGAGCTTGAGTTGTTCGGCTAAATGTTACTTCTCTTTCGGTACTCTTTCAGCTAATTTGGTTGAAGTATATATATTGTTGTGATATGTAAAGTCAATATGTTACTAAACTTCAAAACTAATGAGTATTATCACATATGTATTCAGTATTCACCATTTTTCCCTTAAAATCAGACTGAACATTACATCACTAATTTCTAATGTTCAGTCTTCACATTTCATGGCTCAATGCACAATATTTTCGGTATCTTGGAAATTATGTAGTGCACGTCATGATGACATGATCTTATCCGGACTAAATATTCTTAGTTAAAATTTTAAAATGTCATGCATTCTCATAAAATTAAATTATAATATTTATGTTTTAGATTAAAGTATATACTATAAGATGGATAACTGAATTTAAATTTGATTAATCTTTACATATCTATACTCTTTATTAAAAGCAGAAAGCCCTCTAAATGTTATGCCATGTATACCGCGGTATACATATTATTTTTATCTTAATATTATTATATTATTATTAATATAATTCTAAATAAATATAATAAGATTTATTATTAAATTAAAAACTTATACTTACTATTTATTAAAAACAGAACATCTGTTATTGGTATGGTATGTCATGTATACCACAATATACATATATTTATTATCTTAATAATCTTAATATAATTAACATAATTCTAAATTAATATAATATGATTTATTATTTAATTAAAAGTTAATTTTTATTACTTTATTAAAAACAAAAACTCACTCTTAATAATGTAGTATGTCATATACAACGGTAAACATATAATTATTATATTAATATAATTAACATAATTCTAAATTAATATAAATAAGATTTATTATAAAATCAAAATCACATATCCAACTTAATGTTCTGATACATATAATTTGATTGAGATCAAAAGATTTTTTATATTACCTATTATTTTATAATTTATTTTCGATCAGTACAATTCTTATCTCTCCTAGTTCTAACAATTACAGATGGGTATTTTATTCGTCCCATCGATCTTACTCTGTTCTCACGCCCCATTCGGGACGGGAATTTGAGACATTATTCCTGTTCAGGACACAGGAACAGAGAAGAGAAGTATAAAAACAACTCGGGATTGGTGGCAGGAACGGAGAAAAGTACATAAAAATAATTCGGGATTAGGGACTTGATTGATAAGGAAAACTCTTTTTCGTTGGAACACAATCGTACAAAGCCAAATTTGGGTATCTCTCATACTTCTAACAACTACATTCGGGACGAGAATTTAAGAAATTAGAAATTATTCGCGTTGAGGACAAGAACATAGAGAAGTATAAAAACAACTCAGGGATTGATGGCGGGAATGGAAAGAAGTATAATAAAATTATTCGGGGGATCGGGGACTTTATTGATAACGAAAACTCTTTTTCGTTGCAAAACAATAGTACAAAGCCAAATTTTGGTTAGTACGATATATCTAAATTAATTTGTTTCATTCCAAACTCATGTTCGATTCGCTGCAATTGCATAATTATATATATAAGTTAGTTATTTATTCAATTTCAATTCTTTGATTTTACCAAATATTTGATTATTTCTATCGACATAATTAAATAATATTTATTTATTATAGACTTTCATATTAATTTCATGTAAAATTCTCTGCAAGTACATATTTAAATAACACTTATAAATTATTTTTATTCTCAATATTTTAAATTACCTTTTTAGTAATTTAATTTTTAATCTTGATCCGTGCTTCGCACGGGTTATGAGCTAGTTTTTCTTAAAATGATATAACAAATTAAATTTAATTGATTAATTTAAGGGATTATCAACAATTTCAATCCCTTTTTCAAAAATACCGTCAAAATTGCATATAAGATTGAAAAGGAGGTTGAAGCAGTTGCATGATACGTTGCAATTGAGGTTGGATATGAGGTTACACTGTATTAAGAAATTTTTGATATTTGTGAAAGTATCCCTCAATTTAATTATGTTCAATTAATTGTTCCTATTACGGACACATTTACTGGTTGATGTTGAGGAGTACAGTGTGGTAGGGTGCAGCAGGTCAGATCAGGTCAGGGGTCAGCAGAGGGAGCAGCATACCAAGAATGTCAAATTATTTAAGAATGATTACACTATCATTTACTTCCCCCTTCATTTCTCATTCTTCGTCTACCTTCTGTTCCCTCCCACGTGCCTTCATCTCAGCGCTTGGATTATACAGCTACACTACACAATTCCCGTCAGATCTGGCTTTTGCTTTTTAAATGCAGTAGTAAAAAATTTCAATGAAGCATTGTTTTCACCCACAGCTCAGAACTCATAAATGTAAGTATGGCAGTGATGCAGGGCAGTGAGAGTAGTAAGTTTTCTTTTGATAACCTCGAGAAGCTTTTACATGAAAAAAGCTTCAAAAAGTTAAGACCCGGCCCGGCTACTTACTTGACAGTAGACCTTGTAATTAATTATCTTGTCACCCACCACTCCACCAGGCCATCAAGCAGGCCACCATGCGTATTACACTTATAATTAAGTTTTAGTAAATTACTATGTGGGCGTTTGGGGTATCAAGCAAAAGTTGACTTATAGCTTAAAATGAGTAAGTGCTTTATAAGTGATAAGTAGAGCTGAGCTTATAAGTCCTAGAGTGTTTGGTAAATCAGAACTTATAAGCAGTAGAGTGTTTGGGTAAATCAGAACTTATAAGTTAACTTTTTTTTATTATTTTTAAAATATTTATTTTTTAATATATATAAATGGATATCAATGGATAGATCTCGATGAGTAGAGAAATTTGATATATACATATCAATTTTTTAATGAACGGATCAAAAGATATATGATTTTGAAAATTTGAAAGATATTATATATTGCGTGTATCGAGAATTCATTTGACAAATATTCAGGATTACCGACTAACCCATGGTATCAAAAGTCAAATGCCTTACTGATAAAATAGATATAGATATATGTTGTATATAGATGAACGCGCGCATGTTTGATGTATCGGACAGTCCACATGATTTCTGGGTTACACAAAGGAATTTGCAAGAGACAAAGAAGAAGAACGGATATATAAAGTACCAGGCATTTATCTATCGCATATTAAGGCGAGATTCCCGCGGGTGCCCGTTCATTTTATACTACTACTCTTATCCTAATAATACACTATCCGTGTGCATATTTTCATTTCATAATTTATATGACACATGCATGCGTGTTCTTGAGATAAAAGAATCGGAGGTGAATATTGAAGAGATGAAAAATGTCCACTGAAACTTGATAGTATAACAATGGGAATTGGAAAGGACTAGTCATGGCCAAAAATTGCAAGTAAAACCATAAAGGCATACGTATGTTTTGGTATATATTTTTCAAAATAAGGGAGAGAGAGAGAGAGAGAGAGAGAGAGAGAGAGAGAGAGAGAGAGAGAGAGAGAGAGAGAGAGAGAGAGAGAGAGAGAGAGAGAGAGAGAGAGAGAGAGAGAGAGAGAGAGAGAGAGAGAGAGAGATATTCAAAATCATCAAATGATTTTGTAATCGATTGCTTTATGATTGACGCCTCGCTGTCCTTCCAGTACTGAAACCCAATTCGGGCCACCCATGGGCCATGACCCTCAACCCTCTCTGTTTTCCAAATTTCTACATACCTCTATATATAGGATGTGTGTATTTATATTATTAACAGGTCTGTCGCTCATTCATTTCATTTTTTTCGTAAACAAATTGCAGCCTTTAGTTGTTTGTCAGAGGTGGGGGCTCGTTTTTCTTCTTCTAACTGATGCAATATCTGCATGCTACTACCACCGTACTGCTACATGCATGTATATATACATGTTGCTTGGGTCTATATTATTATTATTACTAGTACGTACTGTCTATATGTGTGTGTAGAGGTTGTCTGGGAATGAGGTAATTGAGAGGTCCTCGAGCTTTGATTGCGACCATACTTCTTATAACAATCTGCCAAACTCCCAACCTCCCTCCCCCTGTCTCTGTCTGTCCTGCATTCAAGTCTCTCTCTCTCTCTCTCTCTCTCTCTCTCTCTCGCTCTCGTGTATGTTTATAGCAGAGGTGAATTGATGAGTAACAGCTAAGTTGTAGGAATGCTTAACCAGCATGCAGTTTTCCGGCTAATTATTATCAGCAGAAAGACAATTACACTACTCCATAAGATTGAGCCTAGTTATACAGAGACTACTAGATCATACTGCACAAAAATTGCATCCACTACATACAGAGTCTATTTCAATTTTAAACAATTTTTTTACGGGGAGGAGAGATATAAATTTAGAAAATGAACCATATTCATAATCCATCCTCTAATTAAACTTATAGAAATATATTTTTTATATAAATTCATTTTTTTACTCAATACTCTGATGCAATTTCAAACATATTTATTTTCACAGGGACAACTTCTGGTGCATGTTGAATAAAGTAGATAGAAAATGAATGATGAGACTTCTTCATTTCATTAAGTATAGAATGGTCATGGCGAAACCGGATTACAAATAAAATAAGTTATTGCTAATTCTTTTAGGCTAGTTGGGGCTCAAAGTAAAATTTCTTCTGATTTTTAACTAAAAATCTTAATTTTATAAAAAAGTTTCTACTAAAATTTTTGGCTTACTCGGGACTCCAGCCTAGTTTGCCCCTTCGGCATGGGCGGATCCAGGAACTTCATATAACCTGAACTAAAAGCTAAGATACATATCACAATAAATAAATTAATATTGGTAATGTTTTGGCTTTAAAGAAGCGTTATATTAAAACAATCAAAAAACTTTCATATGTTTATCGAACTTGATTTCCTAAATATTGTTGCTGAAGTTTTTCATAACTCATTTAAGATTTTTCTTATTTGGAATTCATATTCTTCATTATTCCTCCATTACAAGGGGTCGTTTGGTTCGTAAAATGATATGGGGTTGGAGAATCAGGTTAATGTGGTATGGGATTGAGGTATGATTTATGATATTATGTGTTTAGTTCAGTGTTGAAATGAATATATTTTATTTATGATATTTTCAGTTGACTAATTTAATTAATATAAAATATTAATTTAATTATATTTTAAAATATATTTTTGAGTTATTGATTTATTTTTGTATTAAAATTTATATTTAATTGTTTAAATAGATATAAAATAGTAGAAAGAGCATTGATTTCCCACACATCTCCCTCATACGGTCATACCCACATCTCCCATAGGGTATCAAATACTGGGTGTTTGAGTAATGGGTTTAAAAAAAATCTGAACCAAACATACGGGGTTGGAATGAACAAAACATATACCTATACCAGAATAACCAAACGACCCTAAAGGAGTTAACTTTTATTCAGACTTATTTTGCTAGACAATGAGCAAATTTAGCATTTAATAGAGAAGCCATTTTTCTATGTGCTTGTGACAAATGGTGTACTACAACTTTGGTATCCTATCGTTGTATTTGTGCACTAAAAAATCATTTTTTTCCCAAAATAAATGTAAACATGTAAACAAGTTTTTCTCTTTAATTTTATATAAAAAAAAAATTAAAACATGTATGTACTATATATTTTTATTATACATAATATTATTTTCATGTAGGTTAACTTAAATTTTCATACATACTTTTTCTTCTTTCTCAATGAAAAAATTAAAATATTAAATTATTCAAAATAATTTGTAAAAAGAAAAAGAAATTAAATCAAGACTAATACAGCATAGAGAACTAATTAAGTTTGTGAAAGAAACAATTGTATAACACTACAAACAAATATTTTATATTAATTAATAGTTTGGAAAAATTGAACCTAATTTATTTAGTACTAGAAGTCACTATCTAAAAAAATACTAATTGTTAATGATAAGGTAAATATTAATCATTTTGTTTATTATTATTGTTCTCATGTCGTGTATAAGTAGTGGTTAGATTATTATAATTAGAAAACTTATTAACCAGTAAGAAAAAAAGAATTAGAAACCGTTAAAAGTCAATTGCAAGCTAAGTCAAATTATTTATAATTAATACTATGTAAGTAACTCGTCTTTGTTGTTTTTTGTTTTATTTTTTTTTATTCTTTTGGTACTAGAGAGGGACGGGGCCCGTTTTTTTTTATTAACACGTTAGTAGTTTTTTTGATTCCCAAAGTATGGAAAGAAACAAAGAACAAGGGGTAATTAATTTTTTCACCCAGACTGAGCTTGATATAACGATCAATTATAATAATAAAACTAGCATAAAATCCCGTGCAAGACATGAGCATTACAATAATTTCTCGTCCGAAATTGTTTATATATTGAGATAATTTTGTAATTTAAAATTCGAAAAAGGTTAATATTTCGATTTTATCTTATATTTTAATAGTATTTTTGTAATATGACATATCAATTACATTAACCAGATATTCTATAACTTGGTTAAATTTCATAAAATTTGGATAAATATCCATACGATAATAATCGCATGATTACATTTAATTGCTAAAATATTAATATGATTTTCGATGACGAGATGGGAACTTTATCAAATTGAACATTTGAGTATATAATTATATGGTTTTTGATGACGGAACTTTATCAAATTGAATATTTGAGTATAAAATAAATATTTTTGAAAATTGTCAATATATAACATTTATAAAGAATTGATATATACGTAAGTCGAAAACATATTATGAAACTATTAATATTATGTGAAAGTCGTCCTTGCGGTGTATAACTCATTTTTTTTTATATTACATACATATTTTTACATTTTTAAACTCAAATATTTAGTTTTAGTCTAAAATTTATTACACAATATCGAAATTCAATTTTAAAATTTTGGTAAATTGAAACATTTTTTATCTTATAATATGAATTATTTTTTAACTCAAATTGAATTTTTGATTAGACGACCTTAATAACTGTGCATCAACATAATATCTAAGATCAAAGTTTTTGATTTCATATCTAAGTATATGTTATAACTCAACCATCATATATTATGCTGATTGTTTGATCAATTTAGTATACTATATAAAATTCATATTACCATACTTTGAGTTATAGTCTAATTGGTCATTGCTAATAATTATTGCAATTTTGTAATATTTATAATTCAAAAAACATATCTTTTTTCATTTTATATTGAATATTAATTATGTTATTTTTTATATATACAACATAAATCTTATTTTTTGAGTTGTCATTTTTTTTAAATATAAATTCAATTATTTTAGTTTCTTTTAATATTTATGCTTTTAGATCAATCACACTTTTAAATCGTTGAAAGTCTAAATAGTTGGTCGACCAAAAATCTCTAATATGACTCGCGTATTTAAAATTTTATATGCATAAAAATTATGCGAGAGAATAATTTATTATGTATAATTTTATAAATTAAATTAAATATTTCATAAAACCAGATCTTATTTTTTTTTATTTTAATAGTTTAATATCTACACAGAAGATAATGTAAATAAATTCATATTTTTTTAGGACTTGATTACATTTATGTATAATTTTATATTATTTAAAATTTTATTTTTTTTATATCAATCATATAAATTGGAAAAAGAGAATTATAGAGCATACTAAATCCATTAAAATATTTTTTGTAATTATATACTATGCAACATTCTATAAATAATATAAACCAACGTTTTATTTACTCAAAAGTAAAAATAAAAAAATGGTAGAAGAGGAGAAAATGTGATTTATCTAAAAATATTTTTAAAAAAAACTCAAAATAACATATAGTATAATGGTTATGGTATGAGTTTGATTAGAGAAGGTCAGTGGTTCGATTTTCAACACTAACATAATTCATCTACTCCTTGCATAAATTTAAAAGAGAAGACGTTTTTTGTAATTTTTTAATATATATGAACAAAATTGTAAATTCATAGGTATTAAAATGACATATATCAATCATTTAAATTAACAAAAGAGAATTGTAGATTATGCTCAATCGATGATAATATTTTTTGTAATTATATATTGTGTAATATTCTAAAAATAATATAAATCAATATTTATTTACTCTCTAATAAAAATTTTAAAAAATGGGAGAAAATGTGGTTTATCTATTAAGATTTTGAATTTAAACTCAAAACAAAGTGCAGCACAATGGTTGTGGTGCAAGTTTGATTTTAGAAGGTCAAGGTTCAATTCTCAATACTAACCTAATTTAATTTATTTTTTGCATAAACATTAAAATGGTGGCGTTTTTGTAATTTTTCAAAAAATAGGGGCAAAATTGTAACTCCATATGCATTAAAGTGGCACTTTTTGCCCTTGTGTTGTGGTTTAATATATAGTAACTAGCGTAAAAGCCCGTGCGAGGCACGGGCATTGCAGTAATTTCTCGCACGAAATTGTTTATATATTGAGATAATTTTGTAATTTAAAATTTAAAAAAGGATAATATTTCAATTTTATCTCATATTTTAATAGTATTTTTGTAATATGGCATAGCAATTACATTAACCAGATATTCTATAACTTGATTAAATTTCATAAAATTTGGATAAATATCCATACGATAATAATTGCATGATTACATTTAATTACTAAAATATTAATATGATTTTCGATAATGTGATAGGAACTTTATCAAATTGAACCTTTGAGTATATAATAATATGGTTTTTGATGACGGAACTTTATCAAATTGAACATTTGAGTATAAAATAAATAAATATTTTTGAAAATTATCAATATATAACATATGCAATGTGATTTTAACTTAGTCATAGTACATTTATAAAGAATCGATGTAAGGCGAAAACATATTATGAAACTATTAATATTATATGAAAGTCATCCTTGTGGTGTATAGCTCATTTTTTTATATAGTACATACATATTTTTACATTTTTAAACTCAAATGTTTAGTTTTAGTCTAAAATTTATTACATAATATCATAATTCTATTTTAAATTTTTGGTAAATTGAAACAGTTTTTATCTTATAATACGAATTATTTTTTAACTTGAATTTTTACAAATATTTTTATCAATGTAAATTATGATTAGACAGTCTTAATAAATGTGTATCAACATAATATTTAAGATGAAACTTTTTGATTTCATCATAGGTTGATCTAAGTATATGTTATAACTCAACCATCGTATATTATGTTGATTATTTGATCAATTTTGTATACTATTTAAAATTCATATTACCATACTTTGAGTTATAGTCTAATTGATCATTGCGAATAATTATTGCAATTTTGTAATATTTATAATTCAAAAAAATATATCTTTTTTCATTTTATATTGAATATTAATTATGTTATTTTATATATAAACAACATAAATCCTATTTTTGGAGTTGTCATTTTTGTTAAACATAAATTCAATTATTTTAGTTTCTTTTAATATATATGTTTTTAGATCAATCACACTTTTAAATCATTGAAAGTCTAAATAATTGTTCGACCAAAATTCTCTAATATGACTCGCGTATTTAAAATTTTATATACATAAAAATTATGCGAGACAATCATTTATTATGTATAATTTTATAAACAAAATTATATGTTTCTTAAAAAATCTTATTTTTTTTATTTCAATAGTTTAATATCTACTGTTAGGTCCCGAAGTATCGTAGAAGGGGGGGGTTGAATACGATACTCACAAATAATTCAATTTCGTTCGCGGATAATTCATTCAGTTCTATAACGAAATCAAACACACCAAACCAAACCAAAAGTCGGGGAATATATCGTTTTATAAATATAAACCTCGAGGGGTGCTACAATTTCTAATCCGTAGATTAGCTACAATGAGTTCTAGGTTATTCATAATCAATACAATGAAAGAATTCTGAGCACTATAAATTTCTATGATCTTCTCCGGCTCAAAGTTCTCTCTCAGTAGTTGTTACTATGAACTAACCTCGACTGAAGAAGACACACTTCCTCTGTTGTAATTGTAGTCTTAGTTTTTAGAAAACTATCGAACCTTAATTGTTAAAACAATCTTGGCCGTCCAATTCTCATCAACCTGTCAGACAAACAAACTTTTCACCTGCTTTCTAATTTGAAAAGTATCGAATGAATAAAGTAATTATTCAATTCGATAATTTTTAAATAAAAACTATCGAATGTAATACTTACTTTATTAAAGTATTCATTTACTTTATGCTTTTCATTCGATGGTTTTCTAATTTAGAAAACTATCGAATCCTTTTCTTTTTCTTTTCTTTATGTCACATTCGATGGTTTTTATAAACAATAAAACCATCGAACTCTTTTCCTTGTCCTTGACCTTTTAGAAAATCCATTCAGCTCCAGGGTGTTTCAGTTTTAGACTGTATCAATTTCTTCTGAGACGATAAAACAACTTGATCTTTTTAGTGCCGTCACCTAGTGCAACTGGTCTGGTTCACAGATGAATAACACTTGATCAATTCTTCTTTTATGTCTTCAATTCAATGTTGCTGATAAGTCCTTTGTCGTTCTGGTTGCTTCATCACTGGAATCCCGTGGCATTTAACCCTAAATCATTCACATACTTATGTCGTCTTGAAAGTCTTGTTTCTTTTGCTGTCACTGAGGCTTGAACATTTTCATGAACTTCTTTCCGTGACCTGTTTACGGACTTCAAGAATACATAACGTATTTTGATTTTTTGAGTTTACCTTTTCTTCTTTGATTCTGGATTCCTGTGCTTCTGTTAATACTATTGTTTGTCTTGTCCTTTGTTGAGTTGTAGTTATCTCTTTTACATCTTATGTTACATTATGCTTTACATCTACACAGAGGAGAAGGTAAATAAATTCATAGTTTTTTAGGAATCGATTACATTTATGTATAATTTTATATTATTTCAAATTTTATTTTTTATATCAATCATTAAAAATGACAAAAGAGAAATATAGAGTATACACAATCCATTAAAATATTTTTTTGGAATATATAATATGCAACATTCTATAAATAATATAAACGAACGTTTTTTTTGGAGAAAATGTGATTTATCTAAAAATATTTTTAAAGAAAACTCAAAATAACGTATAGTATAATGGTTATGGTAGAAGTTTGATTAGAGAATATTAGCGGTTCGATTTTCAACACTAACATAATTTCATCTACTCTTTGCATAAATATAAAAGAGAATGTGTTTTTTTTTACTTTTTTAACATATATGAGCAAAATCGTAAATTCATAGGTATTAAAATGACATATATCAATCATTTAAATTGACAAAAGAGAATGGTAGATCATTCTCAATCGATAAAAATATTTTTTTTAATTATATATTGTGCAATATTCTAGAAATAATATAAATCAATATTAATTTACTCTGTAATAAAAATAAAAATAAAAAGATGGGAGAATATGTGGTTTATCTATTAAGATTTTGAAAGTAAACTCAAAACAAAGTGTAACACAATGGTTGTGGTGCTAGTTTGAGTGTAGAAGGTCACGGGTTCAATTCTCAAGACTAACATATTTAATTTAATTTTTGCATAAACATTAAATGAGTGACATTTTTATAATTTTTCAAAAAATAGGGGCAAAATCGTAACTTCACCGGCATTAAAGTGACACTTTTTGTCTGTTTAATCTATATTATCTATACTATAATATAATAGACGAAACATTAAAAGTTTGGTCGGTCGGTACTAAGTGAATTTACTTAATTACCCTTACTTATTTTTAAAAATAATAACACTATTTTAACGAATTACCTTTTAGCTAAAATATATTACCTTTTCTATTTTTCTAACAAAAAGTCCCTCATTTTCTAAAAATAATCACGGATAATTACCTTTTTTAACTAAAACATGTCACTTTTTCTATTTTTCGTTACTAAAACTCCTCATTTTCCAAAAAAATAACGGACAAACCCTTGCTTATTTATTTTAAATCCTCTTTTAATACGTTTAATTACGGGAAATTACTTTTTCAACTAAAACATGTTACTTTTTCTACTTTTTCTTACTAAATTACTTCATTTTCCAAAAATATAACGGGCAGACCTTTACTTATTTATTTTAAAATCTATTTTAATACTTTTAATTATTTAAAAAAGTTTAACAAAAATAATCCATGCATATTAAAGATGAAACATTTTTTTTAACAAATGCAATAAATAAAATATTAAAACATAAATAATAAAATAACAACTATTATAAACAATTTGTGCATCGTACATGTTTTAAACTAGTCAATACTATTATATAATACACGAAACATTAAAAGTTTGGTCGGTCGGTATGGTACGTTGTGATTTTACTTAATTGCCCTTACTTAATTGTACTTCATGTTTTTACTTAAATAACCTTACTTATTTATATAAATATATTATTAAATAATAATATTACCTATTTATAACCAATTACTTTCTTCACTTAAAATACATTATTTTTTTCTATTTTTTCTAACAAATTCCCCTACTTTTTCAAATATATCACGGGCAATTACATTTTCTAACTAAAACATGTTAGTTTTTCTATTTTTCCTTATTAAACCCCCTCCTTTTTCAAAAATATCACGGACAAAACTTTAGTTATTTCTTTTTAAACCTATTTTAATTTATAATTATTTTTTAAAAGTTTACTTATTTTAACATGCCTACTTATTTTTCTTAACAAATGCAATTACTAAAAATATTAAAATATAAATAATCAAATATCTATTTATAACCAATTACCTTTGCAGCTAAAACACATTATAGATTTTTTTCTGACAAAATCCCTCCTTTTCTAAATATATCACGAGAAATTGCCTTTTTCAATTTACTTTTTTTATTTTTCTCACTAAAATTCATTCTTTTTCTAAAAATATCACAAGAAACCCTTTACTTATTTATTTTAAAACGTATTTAAATATTTAATTATGAAATTTTAAAACCTAATTTTCCAAAAATATCACGGACATTTACCTTCTAAAACTAAATATATGTTACATTTTTTATTTTTCCTTACTAAAACCTCTCATTTTCCAAAAATATAACGGGCAAACCTTTACTTATTTATTTGAAAATCTGTTTTAATATTTTTTATTAATTAAAAGTGTTTAGCTATTATAACATGTCTACTTATTTTTTTAACAAATACAATTAAAAAATAATAATAAAAATAATAATAATAATAAAATAACAATTAACAATCCGTGCATCGCACGGGTTTGAAGCTAGTATTATTAAAGAAGAAATATTAAAAGTTTTGGTCGGTCATCGGTATTTGGGTCGGGCCTATCTATAATCAATTTATTTATAACCAATTATTTTTTTCAGCTAAAACATATTACCTATTTTATATATTTTTCTAAACAAAACAACTTATTTTCTAAAAATAAAATAGGTAACATATATATAAAATGATAATATTATTACATATTTATAACTGATTACCTTTTTCAGCAAAAACATATTATTTGTTCTATATTTTCTAACTAAAACAACTCATATTCTAAACATAACACATGAAAAATAAATATGTAATGGTAATATTGTTATATATAATTATTAATAAATAATCACTTACCATTTTCAGCTAAACACATAACTTTTTTTATTTTTTTCTAACATAAACAACTAATTTTCTAAAAGTAACACAAGCAACATATATATTAAAAAGGAATATAATTTTATATTTTTTCCGCTAAAACACATTACCTATTTTATATAATTTTCTAACCAAAACAACTCATCTTCTAAAAATAAAATAGGTAACATATATAAAATGGTAATATTATTACATATTTATAACTGATCACATTTTTTAGCAAAAACACATTATTTGTTCTACATTTTCTAACTAAAACAACTCATATTCTAAACATAACACATGAAAAATAAATATGTAATAGTAATATTGTTATATATAATTATTAATAAATAACCACTTATCTTTTTTAGCTAAACACATAATCTTTTTTATTTTTTTTCTAACTTAAACAACTAATTTTCTAAAAGTAACACGAACAACATATATATAAAAAGATAATATAATTTTGTATTTTCTAATTTAAACAACTAATTTTCTAAAAATAACATGGGCAACATATATATAAATGTAATATAATTTTATATAATTATTAATAAGTAACTAACTGTCTTTTTAAGAACATTGTCTGTTTTATATTTTTTTTAAGTAAAACAACTCATATTCGAATTAAAAATAACACGGGTAAAATATAGATATAATGACAATATTATTATATTAAATTTATAAAATCCGGGTTTAATATAATTTTTTATAACATAAAATTTAAATAAGATAATTAATAAAAAAAATAAAAGTAATAACATATGTTAGAAGAAACTTGGTACATTATAGAGCACATATTTTGTTATTTTCACTTTAGTCACATTTAGATTTTTTAAGAGCAAATAAATATAGACCGTTAGATCTATTATTTAAAAATATATTATATTTTAATATCTAAAATACTACTAAAGATTATGTCAACAATTTATTAAATTAAATTATTTATATTATTAGATATATAAATCCAATTTATTATATACACATATAAATATATATTAAAATTTCATAAAATAATATATAATTACAAAAATTTAAATAATAAAATATTAAAATATTAAAAAAAACTGTGCATCAGAGGAACTAGTCAATACTATTATATAATAGACGAAACATTAAAAGTTTGGTTGGTCGGTATGGTACGTTGTGATTTTACTTAATTGCCCTTAATTAGTTTTTACTTTTGGTTGGTCGGTATGGTACGTTGTGATTTATTTAATTGCCCTTAATTAGTTTTTACTTAATTAACCTTACTTATTTATAGAAATATATTATTAAATAATAATATTACCTATTTATAACCAATTACCTTTTTCACCTAAAATACATTATTTTTTCTAACAAATTCCCCTACTTTTTCAAATATATCACGGACAATTACCTTTTTTAACTAAAACATGTTAGTTTTTCTATTTTTGCTTACTAAAATCCCTCTTTTTTCCAAAAATATCATGGACAAACATTTAGTTATTTATTTTTAAATCTATTTTAATATTATAATTATTTTTTTAAAGTTTACATATTTTAACATATCTACTTATTTTTCTTAACAAATGCAATTACTAAAAATATTAAAATATAAATAATCAAATACCTATTTATAACCAATTACCTTTTCAGGTAAAACACATTATATATTTTTTCGAACAAAGTCCGTCCTTTTCTAAATATATCACGGGAAATTACCTTTTACCTTTTACTTTTTCTATTTTTATCACTAAAATCCATTCTTTTTCCAAAAATAGCGCAGGAAACCTTTTACTTATTTATTTTAAAACGTATTTAAATACTTTTAATTATTAAATTTTTAAAACCTCATTTTCCAAAAATATCACTGGCATTAACTTTTTTTAACTAAATATCTGTTACATTTTTTATTTTTCTTACTAAAACCCCGCATTTCCAAAAATATAACGGGCAAACCCATACTATTTATTTTAAAATCTGTTTTAATTTTTTTAAGTAATTAAAAGTGTTTAGCTATTCTAACGTGCCTACTTATTTTTTGCACAATTACAATTAATAAAATAATAATAAAATAATAATAAAATAACAATTAACAATCCGTTGTATATATTAATAAATAGATTTTAAAAAGTGGAAGAATGACCTAGGCTTTTGCCCACCCCAGCAACAATTGAGTTTTAGATAAGCGCATTTAACATTTTACGGGCCCGATGGAGATCAGGGTTTTAGTTTGGACCTCCCCCACATGCTTGCTTGCTCCTTGGGCACTTGAACTCTTGAAATCCTTTTAATTCCATTTAGTAAAGCCCGTTACATTTTCACCTTCTCAAATAAAAATTGAAATTTGAAATTTGAAATTTCTTACAAAAAGTTGTGTTTAATAAGGAAAGAAAAGTTTGTTTTTTTTGTTTTTGTTTTTGAGTAGTGTTATGTATTTTAATACTTAAGCATTATTTTTTTGTTTTTTAACTTAAATTAATTAATTTGGAGGACACAATTATCTAACAAATTTAGTAAAATTGTTATCATATCCAAGAATTAATACTCAAATAATATAAATAAAATTTAACTAGTAAATAAAAATTAAATTTACGTCTCTATTAATGTGATATAAATTTTGATAATCTTCCAGAAAAGTTTCTGAATTTTTCTTATCACGCAATATAAATTCAATCTATTATAAAAAAAAAAAAAAAAATTGATCAACCAGACAAATAGGAGGAGCAATAATCCATTACAAAATTATTTACCTTTCGTTTAAAATAAAAAGAGTACAGGTACCGAATTACGTACCAAAAATTAATACAAAATGACGTGGCAATGATGATATATAATTTGAAAATATTTTTATTGATGATATTAATGTAAATGTTCATTAATATAGAACCAATCAGATTTTAACACATGCAATTCGGTACATATTTTTGTACCAAATTCGATACCCCTAGTATTATTCAAATAAAAATTTGATGTGCCTTCTCAAATAAAATTTGAAATTTCTTACAAAAAGTTGTGTTTAATAAGGAAAGAAAAGTTTATTTTTTTTGCACAAAAAACACAGAATTTTATTTATTATTACAATCAATTAATATTATTTGTTTTTTGACACTTCTCCAGTGAGCTCCTCTCTCCTCTTGGCTCTTCTTATCTGTAAATGAAAATCTTGAACTGATTAAAGTGGAATGGCTACAATTTCTTGTTTTTCTCTTGTTCAACCAAAATTACCCATTCAATCTACAAAATTGTCTCCTTTATTCTCACTTTCCAAACCCCATTTCACCACTTGTTTCTATTCTCCAACTTTACTACCCTGTTTGGTCTCATACAATTCCTCCATTTTTAAAAGACTTAATCCCCTTATCTGCAATTGTCTTTCTACTGTTTCCCCAAACAACACCCATTATGAGGTAATCTTTAAAGTTCATTTCTTCAACTAGACTGCATTTGTTTGTTAATGAATTTACTAGTGTTGAATTGTTGTATTGTTCTTTTATATTAGATTATATATGGTTTGTTAAATTTAATGTAATGTAATTGGTTGATTTTTTGTTGGGCTTGAAACTATGTAAATTCATTTTTTGTTGCTTCAATAATTTTTCTGTTTTAAACGTGTTATTGAAAATCTTAGTGAAAGGGGAAAAGTTATGACATGATAGAGCTGAGCAGAAAATTTTATTATTTGAAATGATTATTAATTTATCAAACACTAATTGGATTAGGAGTTCGATTTCTTTTTTAGCATTAAGGAGCAAAAAAGAGGGGATTGATCATCATTGTATTATTACTGGTATTCTTTTGTTGAAATCTTGTTATGCGAGAAAGGTTTCCTAAGTGAGTTATAATTTCCGACAATGAATATGGAAGAAAGCAGGATTTATTAGGTTTTGTCATCAATAGTCAGTAGACGATGTTCTTGTCTATGTTACTAGTAATCATAATTCAAGACATTCTAAGGGTCAGTGATACAGTAAGCTGCATTGCTTCCTGTTTATTTTCAGAATTCTGTCTGTGCATTTTGTAATTTTCATGACAGAGTGCTTCACTTTGTCTCCTAGGGAATTTGACACTTTCAGTGAGGACAAATGAACTTCAGAAAGTGAGTTAGTCATGCTTAATACTGAAAATGTACATGTCTCAAGCCTCAAGTTCTTCGTGTTGTCAACAAAGATAACTACTATGGCCAGCTTCATTAAGTTATTTGTTTGTGTTCTTGGTAATGGATACTAATATGCGAACAGCCTCTTTCTTATAAGTTGTAGGAGTATTATTTTTTGCAAGTACAGGGGAGGGGGAGTGCCTTCATCATGGGCTAAACCCCGACCTAATTTTTAGAGACTAATATTATGCGAACAGCCTTTCCTTAGATTAAAAAGAACATGTGTTTTGACATCTACCAAGGTTGCTATATGTGTTAGTCTTGTGAGATGTGACTGGATTAAACCATTTCTTTATACAGAAACATGTACAGTAAAAATTCTCTATAGGAATACTCTTAATAAGAATAACCTCCGTATATTATAAATAGGGATAACTCCCACATTGTAATGTTTTTTCTAGGAACATCCTTAAGAAATTCACCTCTATATAGTACTACCTCCGTTTCACGATACATGTCCACTTTTGACTTTTGCATATCTATTTTAAAATGCATTGACCGAATAGCTACATAAATTATTTTTTAAATTTTCTTTTTCTGAATAAAAATTTGATTGATATCAGAAAAAGAATATTTAAAAATTAATTTATGTAACTATCCGGTCAATGCACTTCAAAATGTGTGCCCAGAAGTCAAAAGTGGACATGTATTGTGAAACTGAGGGAGTAATAAAATTGAAAATACCACAAAAAACTATATATAATATTTATCCAAAGTTACTTGTGATAATGACTTAATTTTTTGAGTTAACAAAGCATCCTTGAACTAGCGTGTTCTTGGTAGCTCATCTGCGCAATTGCCCTCTTCTATATACATAATTTGCTTGTTTAAATGAGGTATCTTAATAAATGTTTAAATTCATGTTTTAATGTATAAGATACGAATAATGAAATATCTATCATATATATTAATATTTTTTATATATAAAAACCTCTACTTAAAAATGACCTCTTTATAATAATAATTTTCTCCAATACCAAAAATATTACTATATAGACTATAGAGGTAAATGTATATTGAATATTTGCGCTTATACAGGTGCTATATATATTAGGCAAGTATCAAGCATTATCTTATTCTATTTTTTGAACCACTGATTCATTCAAAGGCTTTTTGCAAAATTATGGCTCAAGGACAAGTCGACCAGAAGCCTTATGCCCTACTATATGATAACGCTCCCATAAGTGGGTGAAGTCAGCAAATAACAACTTTTTACATGACAATGAGGAAAATAACAATTGTCTGAATAGATGGCGAAAAATAACAAATTGAATACGCATTTTGTAAATGGGGTATCAGCTAATACCCATTTGATGAATGGGTAACATAAAGGAAACAAATTAACACGCATCTATGATTCACGTATTATGTATTAGCTTCATTTGCAAAAAATGGTTACGCAAGTTCTAGCTGGGTAACTTATACAAACTTGAAATTATAATACCTAACTGTGAGATGCTTATCATAAAAAAATATTAATTTTTTTTGGGAGTACGCTTTTTCAAGTTGGGTATCTAATAGAAATGGGATACCCAATTTGTAAATGCGTATTCAAATCGTTAAAAATCATCGCAGCACCTGGAAATTGTTATTTTTGTCAATTTGAATAAAAAAATTGTCATTTTTAACAATTTGTCCCCATACGTCCTCCTTCTCCTTCTCCTCGCGGCACCTCCTGTGTGAGAAAAAATATGGGTTCTCGGAGAAGAGAGGATAAAGCAAAAAGAGTGTATCTCTGTGTGTATATATGTGTGTGTAAAATTGAAACTATCCCAACACCTTACCCGTTGGGCTATTTATAGGCCAAGGATCCCTGAACTTGTGAAGCGGAAAGACCACAAAAAATTAGGTTGATCAATTGTTTTGGAGCACAACAAAATTAGGTTTGATCCGCTACACAAGTCCAGTAATATCCCAGGGGTAAGGTGTTGGGATAACTTCAATTTTACACACACACACATGGATACACTCTTTCTGCTTTATCCTTTCTTCTCCGAGA
This sequence comes from Heracleum sosnowskyi, assembly GCA_030848705.1. Lineage (NCBI taxonomy): Eukaryota > Viridiplantae > Streptophyta > Magnoliopsida > Apiales > Apiaceae > Heracleum > Heracleum sosnowskyi. Next base: position 96,223,632 of record CM061241.1, read on the forward strand.
CCCCATATTTATTCTCACGCCGGAGTTGCCGCGAGGCCTCCGTCCCCCTCCGGCGTTGTTTTGCAGGAGCTTAAGACATTGTCAACTTTAGTTGAAACTTAAGTGCACATTATTTCTTCTCAAATCCCAACTTTAGTATATCACTTGAAAAGCAAAAATAGAAGCAGAATCATTAACCATTGTCAAGGTTGTATGCTTCATAGTTCTCCATTTGTGTCGTATAATAATGCTATTTTGAATCTGTGCAACGGCTAGTAGAGCATACTACATATATTACTGAAACGGATATTATATTAAAGAATTTGGCATGAATTTTTTATCTTCAGTGTTAGTCAACCCACTTTCTGCTTCTAATACTTCTCATCTATAAATTGAGTTTACTGCTTTAGCTACGAATAAGATTGTTACATAATGCAGTTTTCTGATGGTTCCTCTGATGTGGAGTTAAGACTAGAACTTGGGGACAGAAACATCCAAAGTACTAAAGACATTTTTGTTGATGCAAATGAGAGCTTTTTGACAGTTAGATTGCAGTGTTCTGGATTCCCCAAGACTCTCATGGAAACCAGCTTATATGATAAGATAAAACCTGCTGAAACAATATGGTATGTCAACCAGTCATGTCAAGTTTACTAATCATCACCAATTATCTCATCTTTTGCTTACACGAGTTTCTTTACCAGGTACTTGGATGATACCGAGTTGGTCGTTAACTTGAAAAAGCATGATCCAGACTTAAAATGGCCTGACATTATGGAATCCTGGGAATCCCTTACTGTAGGAGTTTCACAACTCTTGAAAGCAACATCTATCTACTTAGTTGGGGATTCAACTGAAATCAACCAGAAAATTGCTCGAGAACTAGCGGTTGGTCTCGGGTATGGTCCTTTCTTCCGGTATAGGATTATTCTGGCAGCAATATTTACTCCCTGTCTTTACACAAACAGATAAGAGCTCCCACCTAATACCTCTTTCCAGTTTTCAATGGACTTGATTTTTGAAGTGACTGCATATACGAATGTCGCTTTTGGTTTTACATTAAAAGATCAGAAGTGATCATAAGTCATAACTGTTTTGAAATATAAACTTTTTCCCTATAAAATAATTCCTAACTCAATTATATGTTGCTGGGATACTCTTTTTTTCATTTATCTTATAATATCGTTCTTAGATTAGTCATAGACTCGTAAGTTATCACCCCTAGATGGAACCTCGGACAAGAATTCTGAACTTGACTTGACGCTTTTGTATTTTCTGGGTTAAGTAAACCTGACATCTACTATCTCCTTTTTAATCAATTTATTGTTCAATTTATGTCGATATCAGCTATACTCCACTCGACACAAAGGCATTGCTGGAAAGTTTTACCAAGCAAGATGTTGATTCATGTAAGTTTAATTTTTTCCATGTGAAAAAAATATCATGCTGAGTTTACTGTTGTTGCATTGGTAGACCTGCGATACTGACTTATCTTTAGCATATACTTTGGCCTCCATCCCTCTATATATCCCTTAGGCCTTAATTTAAAGAAAATTGATCAAGTATACAATCTGAAGTTTCCGAAGAGATGTAAGTTTAGTCTCTGTCTCTCTGAACAACTCACGTTTAACATACTTCAGTGATTAAATTTATTTTGAACTAATTTTTTTACTCTTATTGCTGTATTGTCTGTTCCTACTAGGCACCTTCTTCTCTAACATTATCTTTGTGACATTGCATATCTACTTTAATGTTTATCAAGAATAATTTTAAGAAAATGATGAACAGACTAAAACTTCAGGCCTCCTCTCCCTATATTAGATGATGTTATGATATTAATGGCTACCTCTTATGATTCGACCAAGCCTTCTTTCATCTGTCAGCTACTCAGCTGTGATAAATTGTAGAAAGAGTTTGATGCACAAAGTTTCTTAGTAAATCAACACTAGATACGGAGCATATGCAAGACTCTGGCAGGGCAGTTTGTTTAATTGTAATACTTCTGTAGCAAAGAGTTGTCCACCCTCAATCATACAGGGCTATACGTCTCTACATGAGCATGTGCGCCAACACAATTGTGCAGTACATGTGTCAGTGAACAGGCTATACGATATTGCTTGATTTGATTTGTACTGCCTATATTACTGTGCACTAACAATCGTAGTCGATCCCAGTGTTGATTGATGAGGGATCTGATGCTGTAGCAGAAGCCGAGGGTGTCGTACTAGAAAGCCTCAGTAGGTATGTACTTTGCCTCAGTTGTTGTGATTCAGTTATAGAAAGCATATCTGATACTTGGATGTTGTGAAAGCCATGTCCGTGCTGTTGTTGCAACACTGGGAGGGAAGAATGGTGCTGCCAGAAGATTTGATAAATGGCGGTATCTTTATGCGGGATTTGTTATCTGGTTGTCAAAGTCAGAAGCTACAGGTGATTCTCCTTGTCAACTACCACTACTTCATAGCAAACTTGGTTTCAAAGCAATGAAACCAAATTATACTCTTAAGTACAATGAAAGAAAATATGTGGTATACATGCTACATAAATTCCCATGACCTCTTTTGTTCACACACTGTGGTGTAAAGCCATCGTTAAACTATCATGGTCAAAATACTATCAAGTATACACTGGGGGATGCTGTATACTTTCTGATGCCACCAGATGGATAGCTGAATGATTTGCAATAGATATAATGTATTAATGCAGATGAGATTTCAGCAAAAGAGGAAGTTAGGACGAATATTCAAGAGGGCAGTCAGGCATACTCAAATGCTGATGTGGTAGTCAAGCTTGGGGGTTGGGATGCAGACTATTCCAAAAAAGTAGCACAAGCTTCATTAAGTGCCCTGAAGAGCTTAATTTTATCAGACAAGAAGCTTCCAGGTGACGGCTTCTTAACAGAATTCATATCCTAACATACAAATTGATATGAAAACTAAGAAAGTGTAGCAATTACACCTTAAAATGCTTAATTTGTTAAAGATAAAAAGCTTCAGGTGACTTCTTAATACCAGATTTTGAGCATAGGGCTTAGTAAATATATGGACATGTTCGAAGCAGGGCAGTTGCACTTGACAAATGCAGCTTAGAAACCCTTAATAATTTTGTATACCTAAATTTCATTCTCTATAAATATATAGTTTAGCAACATAAGGTCATGCTCAGATAAAATCTAAAGTAAAATACAGAAGCTTTTCGTATCTTGAGTTGTGCTGATAGAACTTGATGTTCTGTGATCCTACCAATAGGATTTATGTTAATATTGTTCACCAGAAAAGTCTCTCATGTTGGTGATTAACGAGTGACTTGCTTTTCTTACAAAATGATCCCAAACTCACTTGCATTGAACACTCCTGTAAAAAATCATTGACATACTCTGCTGTTTTCTATTGAAGGTAAAAAGGGATTGTACATTAGGCTGGGCTGTCGAGGCGACTGGCCTAACATCAATCCTCCAGGCTGGGATCCATCTAGTGGAGTTGATCCTCCAGCAATGTGACAGGCTACAAGGAAAGTTGCACTACACTTAAAGTAAAGCTTGTGCAACATTAGGACTGTCAGAAGTCAGAAGTCAGAACCCATGAAATCAGTCAGACGTACTTCAGAGAAGCATTATTGTATATTTTATTATTATAAAATGACCATCGCTCGAATATACAAAGCGTTATATTAAAATAAGTTATTTTCACTAAAGTAACATATAAGTCATAAGTAAGAGTTGTTTATAAGTTCACGCAAGTATTTGGTAATTATAATTTATAAATAGGGTTTTTTTCATAAATATCCAACCCAAAATTTTTTTTACAAAAATACTATGTATTTTTAAAAAAATTTGCGAAAATATCAAAATATTTGCAAAAATATCAACTTTTTGAAAATATTTGCAAAAATACGGTCTGCAACTACTTTCAATCATATCTGCAATTGCAACCAAAATCAATCACATATGCAACTTTTTAATGAAAAATGATTTTTTTTCGGTGTCCTGATTTTAGGGTTGCAACCCTAAAATCAGGGTAAATTAGGGTTTAGAACCCTAAGTCCGTATACGAATTATTCCTCATTCTTAATATTTCTAAAACCCAACCATTGAACCCCAAAGGTTAACTATTGAACCCCGGCTTAATCAAGATCACATGCTTACAAAACATCTTACTAACAATTTTTTTTGAATTCTCAGCTGTTTTTAAATCATTTTTTAAAAAGTTGCTTCTGGTTGCATCCGGTTGCGTTGGTTGCTGATCGTATTTTTGGTTGTATCTATAGTTAATTTTGGTTGCAGTTGCAGATGGTTGAAAGTAGTTGCAGATCGTATTTTTGCAAATATTTTCAAAAAATTAGTATTTTTGCAAATATTTCCAGAAGATGATAAAATTACAAAAAAAACTTAGAAAATGTAGTATTTTTGGTAATTTTCCTAAATATTAATAACGGTATGCACATGTTTTTTTTTAATATTTTAATATTTTATTTACATTTTCAAGTAGCGTACCAGATTTCCCGAACATGCACCGAGTCGGGTCCTAAATAAGTTCAGTTGGTTAAAGAAAAGTACCTACATGGCAATATCTATGTACTTTCCACTTATCAACGGATGTAGTTTTAAGTCCATTCCACTTTCACCTAAACGGGATTGTACAAGTTAAAGGAGATTCTAGCCCAATGAGTTGGAAATTGTCAAGAGCACGTTACCCCACTAATGCTGTGAGTTTCAAGGAAAAAAAAATAAAATCCTTCTGTTTTGAGTTTTGAAATAGAGTAGTGTTACATATCCCGAGTTAGATCTCAAAAATATTCCTGAATAATAAATAGCGTATTATTATTCGTGAAATTCATATATATGCACAATAAACTCATATCATTTATGAAAGAAAAACCGATCATACATTAATAACTCATCATTCAAGAACAATTTTGGAACCAATTTAGGAACTCAAGCATTTTCCTTTGAAATCTATATCATTTGAACTTTTGTCACGCGCCAGTAAAAGAACGATTATAATGGAGGGAATTTGTGAGAGGAAAGGGTATACAGAAGTATACTAAAATGAAGATTTTTTTTTTTCAGAGCCCTCATTTACACCATTAAGGAAGAAATGCATTATAGAATTAAGATTATGGCAAAGGTTCAAATAAAAACGGATTACTTGTCGAAAGCACTTCATTAAAATGTATTACATACCTAGATAAACCCCCCAAGTACATACCTAGAAGCAATTTTTCACTAAATAAATAAATCATTTACCAAGTGTCCAAGGCTCACTATTGCAATTACAGGAAGGTAAGAAACAGAATTTAGGCCACAATAATATCAGATAGTACAATTCAAATTTTATTAAAAAGGAACAAAGACAAGCTACACTAAAGAATACAGATGAATATAAATACTAGATAGGAAAAAACAAACTACTATTATTGAAACTCATGACAGAGTTTTAAAGTCTAGCATTCAACAAACTTCCAAGGTGATTGTTTAAAAAGTTTAGATAACATCAACTAGCAGAACGCATTAAAAACCAGACATCTAAGTATCTTCGACTGGTAAATATTCACAAAACATCATGTCGACGCATTTTAGGTTAACAGCACTAAAGTATCCCACTACTATGAAATATAATTCCCCACCCTTGAGAAACAAGTTGCAACGGTCCAGAGGAGCAAAGCTGGCAGCCTTCAGTTCCGATCAACTTGTTCTTTCTGCAAGGAAAAAAAAGTATTATAGACCAATATTGGTTACGAAGCTGTAAACAAATGCAGAACACAACGTTGCAAGTTGAATCCATTTGTCCTCTTGCTTCAAAAGCTTACACAATATACATAGTAGACACTACACTAACAACAACAAAAAGAAACTCAATTTTTGAAGAAACAAGTGTTTAACTGTAACTTAATAAGCGGAAAAACAGTGGCAAATGGAACCCATAAACATCTATTGTCAAATTGTCACGAAACTCATCTCTGCCTATTAAATTCTAGAAACTAAGACCCACCAATTGGCTTATCACGGGAAGATATTACATCTAGGAAGTCCCAGCAACACACCAGCGATGGAGTTTGTAAATCGTCATCAAGGATCTGGCACAAAACTTTGCATAAAGCTATGTAACACTTTCACTATTCCTTAAATACAACCTCCACATTTTAAAACATGTCATTATGCATGACATGCATGGATAGCACTGGGTCGGACTTTGTTTAGATAAAAATCAAGGAGCAACCAAAATTATGCAGGACACGCTGCTCCACTAAATTAATATTATGTGCATTAAAACACTGAACCATGAGGAAAACCAATATAACAAAATCCTTACCACTTTGTTTAGGTGCTGCAATCATTAGACATCTTGCTCTGCAGATTTATTATTGATGACCTCAACAATGCATCTCCAACGATAACCCTCAATCTTTTCACAAATTCTTCACGACTTATCTCCTTTCGCTGCAGGAAGATCAATGGAAGGACTATGAATGCAAGTACATATTAGATAGAAGAAAAGGCTGAAACAATGTGCGCAAGTAGAACTGTTCCAAACAAATGAACCAGCCATACCCTAAATATCTCAAAATTACTGCTAACTTCGTTCATTTTGCTAGGACTAATTTTATTTGAGATCGCTGCAAACAACATTGGGAAAGGCAACCATGGAGATTTGGGAGTCTTTTTCAAGCCTGAGCCCATATTCTCAGCTACTTCTGGAGATTTTGGAACTTGAACCTGAGACAATCATGTATGTACATAAAGTCAAAACCCAAGCGTTTGATAAAGAAACTGGCAATACAATACCTAATACTGGAGTACTGAAGAGTATAGCAGACCATACAATCACCTACGTATTTTCCCGAATAGTGGAACTACTAGATTTAAAAATATTGTCTAATGGAACCATTTGCATGAATTTACACAAATCTTAACAATATTTCCCAAAAGGAAAAAAAAAATCCTATATTTCAGACATCATCATACTCATTAAAACAGCTAATAGTAGAACTACTATATTTAAGATACTGTCTAATGAACCCATTGCCATGAATATACACAAACCTTAACATCTTTCTAATAAAAAGAGAAAGATCCTTAACTCAGACTAATACCTATTAAGACAGCTAGTTAAAGGATAAGAAATTGTTGCAAATTAAACCATCAAATCAAATATGATCCATGTGTAACAACTGTCAAGACTCTCAACCTAAGACTTCTTTTCACGTATTGAACTGTCTAGTACTAGGACTTGAAACAAGATCACTTCACCCAGGACAAACATGCACTCTAATCTCCGCCATGTCTCTTCCTGCAAACAGGTATATTTCGTCAAAAGTAGACAAGACAAAAGCCACAAAACACAGTGCAACAGAGGACGCAACCACAATAAGAACCTGGTTGCCTACGAAGATATTATCTTCTCTACTTCCCAGGCAAAAAAAATTATGTACTCGGACAAAAGAACAGAAGATTTGACCCCTAGCAATAACTCTTAGTTAATCCCTCCAAAGCAGACCGATGTCAGTTATCCTAAAACATGCAGGCTGCAAGCAAAGTGCATATATCCAGAGCAACCGAGCAGACTACTACAGTTTTCACTTTGAGGTCAAGAATCCAATATCATGTCAACTGGTGTTCACAACTGAGCGCAAGGAGGTCAACAGTCTAGAACAGGATATATGACATTACCTTTTTATCCCTGGTGAAAATCATAAAAACAGCTATACTATGAAAAACGCACCATGACTATAATTATGTCATAAGGGGATAAAAGAAATATCACATAAACCACAGCTGCATTGGACTAGTCAAGGCTGATTCGACTCCAACCAGATGGATCACATGTGCTAACATCTGAGATGTTTCCATTACACAAGGCAGAAGCAAAGGAACACTAGAGCTGATAGAGAAATGGAAATTATGGCTCGAGGAAATCAAGAAATAAAGAGATTGAAAAAATTGAAAAGGGGAATATGCAACAAGAAGAAGATACAATTTGACGGATGTGTACTTCCATCTTCGGACATGAAGATATCACCTTACATCTTCGGACCATTCTGTTGAGATGAAGCACAGCTCCTCTGGACTACGGCCTTTTGCCTACAGCCTAGGCATCATAGGGAAGTGCATCGATGAGATTTTAGTACAGCACCTTCCCATAGTCTTAAATGTAACATCAGTTGTGCCACATGCCGATACAAATGAGTCATTTCAGGCACATATCTTTATTTGTGGGATCAAGTCGAGCAGCATACGAAATTTACCAATTCTGTGCTTACAATTCATGATGTAGCCAATGAAATATCCATAAAAAATAATAGAAAACAATTTCAACAAGCATACAGCCTTTGACAGAACGGTATACTCACCATCTCAGCTGAACCAGAATTTAACTGCAACTGAACCTTGGGTCCTTGACAAGAATTAGTGACCCCTGAGGTATCAAGCTTGTTTTCATTTTTACCCACAAGTCCTGGAAAAGAAAAGGAATTCTAAGTGCTAAACAGTTTTATACAGACAATTTAAAATTGGTTCACATTAGAAAAGAAATAGACAAAGAGACACATCCTCAATAGCACCCAGATATTGGCACATCACACACAACAAGACTAAATGAGTGGATAACATCACCATAACAAGTAGACAGTCATAATGTGATCCAACTTCAATGAGCTCTTAATAACTATTTTATCTTTAATTATATAAAATTTCAAGACCGTTACAAAAGAAAAACAATTAACAGTCATGCACAACACAACATATCATGCAGGAGCTATTCAGGGAAAAAAAGAAGAAGAAATGTACCGATAAAATTATTACCTCCAGCATCAGAAGAAATTTTGTAACCAACAGCATATAGTGGATAAATATGAGTATTTTTCTTCATGCCCCACACTATATAATGTTTTGGATCATTAAGATCATCAACCCCACTATCATAACTCTCACAACTGGGATGAGCCTGTTTTGATCCAGGATGAACAACCTCAACATTTCCCAGTATAACACGGCATAAAATTATGTACCGAAACCCATTTTCGTCAACATCAGAGTAACTTGCACTGGGAAAATCAAAAGAAAGAAAAACAAAAGGATAAGTGCTCATTTGTAGCACAAAATATGACAAAAGATACAATAAGCGATGCATCAACAATACTGAACAAGAAGTGATATAGATAGCAATATTGTGCATTTATCTATGTTACATGGCCTAGAACTTGGATATCATCAGAACATTTGACATCTTTAGGTTACAAGAACTATCAGTAACTGGAGCGGATCCAACAAACTAATCACCCAACAAGGATGCTAAGCAGTGGTCCTGTCCTGCTGTCATCTTACTTTCTAGAAAAAAGTTCATTCAAGTGCACTGACATGGAACTCGCAATGCTTGTTCATCTAGACTAAAAGTAATTGTTACAGAAATATTGCAAGAAAATGAAAGTTTACAACGACTGAGGAAACAATGTCCACAACTATATGAAATAACACATTACAGTTACAGAACATGACATTTTGGTTGCTGTATCAAGTATAGAAATAACATGCTTAACCTGAATCAGATATTAAGCTATCGACATACAAAAAGAAACCAACAATATCATCAATTAATGTTTGAAGCTCATACTGACCTGGTCTGAGCGCAATTTACAGGTAAAAGAAGAACACCAAAGCCATATGAAGACTTCATTTTGGACAGTTCACAATCACCAAGACCATAAGTCATGACACTGGAAAATTCACCTTTGGAAGATGGAAGCCAGGCATATCTAACATTTGCATCTCCACGATACTTTTCTGTGATCTCAATTTGCTTCCTGAAAAGTTCCGACTGGGCCTGCATTAAGATACCTGAACCACAAGATAATTCAATTTTGTCTACCTTGTATGAGCTTAAAGCCTTGAGAAGCATTTCCTGGGCTGTATCATAATCTATGTTTTCATGAAAAGGATCACGCCGGACCATGTTTTCCTCCTGTTGGTTTTCGCCAAAAGCCTCACAAACTTTATCATCAGAACCTCTTATACAACTGTTATCGGCTTCTGCATCAATGGCAGGCTTCTTGACGACTTTAATTTGCCTAACCAGATCATCTGATTCACCAGTAGATTCCTTCATCTTTAGGTAATCCAATCCAGTTATGTCAATTTCAAGCTGAAGCTTGATATCATTGGTTCCATAAGACTCTGGGACCATATGTCCGAGAACTTTCTCATTTTCATTATTCTTATCATAATTGGCAAAAATTTCTGGAAAAAAGCAACTACCCTCTTCATCAATCCACGCAATTGGCTGCTGTGCACCCGTCTCTAAGTCCAGTTTCATCATGTGCAAAAAGTCTACTAAAAACATTTTTCCATCAAGCTCCACTTCCATTGCTGCTTTCTTCATCTGGAAGTCTTTCTTAAGTGAAGTAACAAGATTCCGAGGAAGATCAGTCCATTCTCCTTTTTGGTAACACATCAAGCGTGCAGGAGGAGAACTTTTTTTCAAATTAGAGTAATATCTCAGTAAAGACCTGTTTGATTGCGAACTGCACCAACCAGACTGAGATTTTGATACATCCAGCTTCCTCCGCTTACTGATCTTGTTGAGCGGAGAACCAAAGACGGACTGTGCCGCTGAATTAGTGACAGTAGCTCTTGCAGTATGTGCCTTACTTTGTGCTGCCCTCTTTCTCTTCAAGTCATTGAGATGGCGGCGGCTATCCAACACCTTTCCGGACTTTGTTTCCATTTTTACTTACAAATATTACCCCTTTAAACAGATTGAAAGCCAAAGGTCGAAAGATAACAACACTAGAGGACTCGGTCTTGGTTTTTACTCAAAGAAGCCATGCCAAAGCTGATGCCATTGTCACTGTAAAATCCTGAAAAACTGAACCCACCCATCTTAAACTATAAAAGGCAAGTCAAAGTCAACTACAACAACACAAAAACTCTTTAATACCAGAATGCCATCAGAAAACAATCAATACCCAGCAGAATCGAAGACTTAATCACATTGTTATATGTAGTGAGCGATAATGTATTTATAATCAGGAAAGCACACAATACAAAATCAATACAAAATTTCCAAAATCAATACAAAATTACCATAAATTCTCTTAAATTTTGTATTTTGTTTTGATAAGAGCAAAACAAATTATGACGACAGCATACTTGTAGAATGGGAAACACTAGATGTATGTGGTCATGAATTTTTTATTATTTTGAAGTCATTAACACTACAGAATCAAATACAATAAACAAAAACAATTGACACGGTAAATGTGAAACAAAAACCTCCAAAAACTGTGTAACCGTCACCTAACTATGCTCAGCAAAATAGTGTTAAATTAAATAATAAATAGAGCAGCATTCCTTACAAATTTACACACTCACCAACCAAAAAATACATATATTTTATGCTGCCAAATCTTACTCTGAAGTGAATAAATTTCTCACTGGTTCCAAAAGGACTATTTTTACAGACTATGAATGTATAGGCTAAGGGGGGAGGTAAGACGGTAAAGGTCATGCACTAGCAATGTCTATTAAAATAAATTTATTCTGGTTACGCTTTAACCCTGAGGTCAGCTCAAGAGGGTGTAAATGTAAGATGTAACCAAACTTGTCACTTCAACGTCAGATGTACCTGAAATTAATTGCTTTAACCCTAAATATATGAGATTTTGGCCATTTTCGGTAAAAGAACTCTAAAGATCTGACTAGAAGGCTGCACTATTCATATAAGATAATCAAATAGGAAGATCTTGGCTATACAGCTGTAGGATCGGTACTAGGTTAAATTTGGCCGCATTCAAGATGTTTCCGTTATTAAAATAAATGCAATTATTACATAGATTCTCTAGAAAATCCTTCTAAAATCTTAGTAAACATTTTTTCTTTTTCTTTTTGACACGTGAACAAAAAATACTGAACAGGATCCTAACAACTGGGAGAAAAACGGAAATGAACATGACGACCAACAATGCTTGTATGCATTGTCTTAAAATCAATGATAAATGAATGTTTCTGAAAATGAGATTATCAATTTGTGATATAAATATACAAGGAGTTTATTAATATGAATGACGTAACACACAAAACATTGACAGGCGTCTTAAAACACAAAACGATGAGATATGATGATATCACAAGAATATTCCACACAGAATCCAATTGTACAAATTTAAAGCACTTATTTGAGTCAATCCCTAATCTACATATTGTTACCTACATAATTGAAAAGTTCAAAATTTATAATCATTTACCATCAAAACTCAAAGCAACTATCAAAACAACTAGGTTTAAGCCACTATATCCAAAGCAACTCTATCCCTTTTCAAAGACCAAAAAACAATCAACAAATACCGGAACAGAAGAGGAGGGAAATCTTATTAAGTATAATTTTAATGACAATTAACACATAGGGAAATCTTATTAAGTATAATTTTAATGACAATTAACACATAGGGAAATCTTATTAAGTATAATTTTAATGACAATTAAGTAATTAACACATTACATGAATACATACCACGACCACCATGTTAAGATCATCATGCCAACTCTTGACTTTAACTTAACAAATTTTCTAAATTGAATACATCAACAAAAAAACTTCAATCAACACAGACACTGCAGAAATAACAAATAAACTTTTACGAGTTCTAAATACGAACCAAATTACAATCAAGGATGATTGTAAACAAATTGTCACGGAAAACCAAAACAAAAAGGTGAGCAAATAAGAATCTCCCTTACATAACAATTAAAACATTATGCAAGATACATACAATAAACAATACATAACGATCATAACGAAAGCTAACAACTTGAATTCAACAAAAAATAAACCAAAAAAGCAGACTAAAACTAATACTCTCAACACAAAACAAAATTAAAACAATTCTTCTCAAGTTCAAAACACTAAAAAATTACCAGGATTGTCAACAAATTGAAGTCAACAATTTAATAAATTAATCTACAGCAATTACATCAAATTTCAATTCGCAAACACACAGATCTACAGAGATTAACCTAAATAATTCACATGCGTAACAGCAAAATCAAATCAAAACACCTAAAAAATCATAAATCATACTTTAAAACAGAAAAAACATGCATATATACACGAAATACATACAAAAATCGAAGAGAGAGGAGATGAAAGCTTTATACCAGAAGATCGATTAAAAAGATTAGATTTTTATTAATTTGAGATTGATCGATCGGCGTTCTTATTAATCTCTCTCACGCTCCTTTGAGATGAAATGTTGAAAACCCTAAGTCGGTAAATATCAACCGAACCTCTAGTGGGGGCCACCGCCTTTCTTTTCTTTTTATTTTTTATTTTATTTTGTTTTGGTAAGATAATAATTATACGCGTTTTGACTCTTTTGTCCTTGGGGTTTGAGAAGGGAGGGGGAAGGATAAAGGGTAGTTTGGTAAAATGAGGGTAAATGAGAAATCTGTGGATGATAAATGATTCTGAGGGCCTTCTTGTGCCTTCTTGTCTTGTCAATAAACAGTGGGCGCCAAGTAACGTCTACAAGAGATAGAGATAAAAGCGTATATCTATCATTATGATGAAGATTTTGAAAATTCATTTCCGTATAAATAATTTTATTTCTTAATTTTTGTTTGATCACGGGTATATGTTTACATCTCATTACAAGTGAAGTTCACAAAATATGGTAAATTTGACTGTACCAGGTGTAATAACCGAGGCAACATTTTAAATTGCTCTCAAAATTTTTTAAGAAAACAACATAACTAAAATTACATTATTTATACACAATTTTAATATTTTAATTCAATAAACATAACTAAGTAACTTGTGAAATAACATATGAATAGCTCACTAGATTATTTTAGAAAATTTTGATTTCAAGATATTCATTGTTACACAAAAATAAAGGGTTGATAACTTAGTGTCTTCCATTATCACTCTAGGTTATGTGATAATAAATTGTTAATGAGTTTCATGTTCTTTATGTTTATACTCAGACGTTCTTAGAAAACTACTTAAAATTAAGTAGATTTCATGAATGCACGAGAATATTATTGTAATTACATGAAATTTTATTAATTTATAAAATTATTACACCTTCTTTGATAGACTATATTTATAGCATGGATTCGTTCCTGATTCGGGCTCAGGGCTTGAGTATGTCTTGCATTTTGATCCAGGTTCGCATTTGGAGCTAGGCTCGTCTCTAACCCAGACTCTCTTGCAACCCGAGTTGTGCTCCTTATTAGACGCCCGAACATGGTCTCAAGCCTATCTCATATGCCTATCTCATATTTAAAACCAAATTCACCCCTACCCAAGGGCGGAGGCAGGATTTTTTTTTCACCTGGGCTACTAGATTTTTTTTACCTGCTATTTTAGTTGTATCCTTCGGTTCTTAAAAATTCATCGATTATCGAATTTGAATCGATATTCAAGAAAAAATAAAATATTGAATCCTTTTTCGGAGAGTACTCAAACCATTAGTATTAGTATTGAATTTACATGTTGTGTTAATAACCGGTGTAAACCGTGTAATGTTCTCGGATACTCTGACAACAACTTAGGTTACTTGTTCTTCCACTGATTACACTACACCATAGATTGCATATTGCAACACCAAAAATATATTGCCTTAAGACCTATAATTGTTGCATTAGACTTAATTGCAACGAATGTCCAAAATTTCACCGTTGCATCCGCCGCTGTTGCAATAGAGCCATTTAGCAACGATTTCAGCTGCATATAGCAACGTTAAAAATCATTGCAATACAGACATGTGGCAACGTTTTATGGTCTTCAGCAACATTTAAAAATCATTACAGTAGCAAATGGTTGGCAAACAAGTCAGTTTAAGGCAACAAATATTAGTCCAATTGCAATGAATTTATTAGATAAATTGCAACAGTTTAAGCCCTTATTGCAATAATTTTATAGCAGTTTTAACAGTATTTGCAACATCTTTTTGGCACAATTGCAACAATATTTAAAAATAAAATTGCGTGGTTCCATTTGAAAATTAAACTAGCCAGGCATAAAAGCCACAAATCCAAGCAACACCAAATCAATGTCATTTCATACGGCACTAATTACCAACTATTCTAAAGCAGCACCATAACTACTACTACGTACGACATCTTCGTAGAAACCATCCAAAAGCTAAGTCTAAGAAAAACGACAAAGACTTGTATACGCGCATACACTTAATTACTTAGCAAAACATGAAGTCTTGTATGCGCGCATACACTTAATTACCTAGCAAAACATGCTAAGTCGCATACACCTACTTGGACAAAAGGATAATCAGTTAGCCAACTATTACATATAATTTAAACATAAGGTTATCATGTTGCTGTTGCGATTCTCCATCCAATCCACTGTAAAATTTGCGGCATTGTCGAAATTGTTGCATTTTTTCAACATCCTGGGACATGAATGGATATGTTTTTCGTGGAGTAGGAGTTCTTGTGTCAATAGAGGGCGGCTCCTCTTCATCTGGTATTACAAAAATGTCCTGCACTGGCCAAGTATTTGAATACTTGTGTTCTTGCTGATATTCTTGCTGGTCTGGAAGCTGATGGTTTTGATGCTTCTTCCTAAGCCCAGGAAATATCCCACCCAATATTTCCACAGCTGAAGCTCCAGTGCTAGAAATAAGCTTTCCGAGAGATGCTATAAAGCCTTCTTCTTCTTGTTTTTCTTGTTCGTCTTCATTTGGAATCAATGGTGGCCTGACTGATAACTTCAAAGGCTTTTGGTATAGGACAGAAGCATGGCTCGTTTCTGTTGTAGTCTGATCCTGCAAAATTAAGCATATATAAAAAAGTATTTTGTTTCTCAAATTAAATAAAAGGGATATCATTTTCATTATGATGATCCTAATGAATTTTCAGCACATATTTGATAAAGACCAATATATTTTGTCTTTTTTCTGGATGAGATCCAATCCCGACAACTTCCCTTCTTTCGTCCGTCCACGAGGCTGTTCAAGAATTTTCCTTTTCAATTTTTCTTAACATTATGATGATCCTAATGAATTTTCAGCACATATTTGATAAAGACCAATATATTTATACAAGGTAAATGGTTAAGTAATCATTTGAACTCACATTTTGAGAAGATACGATTGAACCAACCCTGCGTTGTAACAATGCCAGCATGTAACCAAAGAAGCCTGCTGCTAAATAGCACATCAATTCATGTATAGAGATATTATATGTCTTGTAGGTATTCTTTAGAGATATTATACGTTTTGTAGGTATTCTTCAGTTCATATTGTTATATGTATACAAATTCAAGTGAGTTGGAGAGATTAGTATACCAAGAGGAAAGCCACTGTTGTATTGATAAGCGTAATCATCAAAGGGAAGTTGGATTTCACGGATTGCCTTGTATCCTGTGTCAATGACAATGACAAGGAGGGAGCAACTGCTTCCAATGTAAACCACATCAAAATCACTTGAAAATTTTGCATCTTCACTTCGTCCATCAACATGTCCCCCTCCTTTACCCGATTTGCCTCCGACAATTGTAAGCGTGTTTTTGTATGGCTCATTGCTACTTCTCCAAACCTAAATAAAGTCACCACAGAATGACCAGAATGGGCAATCACATGTACACATTAACAGCAGACGGACAGAACACAAAACATCAGAACCCTATTAGCACAAAATCTTCTACAAATGTGTGGTAGTCATTACATCCAATTAACCTGGTATAGCAGTAGTTGAGTAATTAATTAGTCTTTTATATATATAATACTTTTCAAAGGTGATTTTCAATGAAAAGATTAGGTTTGAACTAATTATTAATTGCAGTTATTCTGGACCAACCTCATTATCTCTAAAGAAGCTTTCTCCATGCAACTTAAAGATGTCAGCAACGGTAGTTCCTCCAACAGATAGCTCTATTAATCTGTCACTGAAATACCAAAAGAGTAGCAGACTGTAAATTACTATCAGAACTCAGAAATGCGACATGTGTATAACAGAAATGATAAACATTAGGAATAGATGCATATGTCAATGCGTTCTGTTTTATATACTAACATAACGACTGTACATCAGAGTCTCCTAGCACGAAAATATGGCCATACTATACTATTAAATCCAAACATGAGATAATTGTTTGTCGGTCGGTTGTCCATTATTTTGGCCAAATAATAAGATTTAAGTTGGAAGTCATTTTTTAGCCCTTTTATTACATTATTAAATTTAAAATTTTGTAATATACTATCTGCACAATTCAACTGAACACTAATCAAACCAGTCTTGCATTTTGTATTATTTATATAAATTTTAATGTATTGTAACTGTATTAGTTCTTTAATATTCATTACAACATCTGTGTTGGAAATTCCAACTTCTTATTTCGTTCATTGTGTCATCTTTCTTCATAAAACCTCAGAACCTATTCATAGAAGTCATGTAAATCGATCATCATTTGTTATAAAGTTTCCCTATATTTGAATTCCTAGAAAAACAATATTTGCCGGAGTTAGAACTTCTAAATTAAATATTATATCTTAGGGTAGAGACCGAGCTTTATGGACAACAATTTTAGCAGCATGAAAACATGTGAGAACAATTGTTCTGGCCAAGTTCTACAATTTTCCTAAACATTTTTGTTCAATTTTTAAACAGAGCAGTATACTTGTTTTCACATAAAAACTGCTTTACCTAACCACGATCCTTGAATCTTTGTTCTCTTCAGATACAAAAAACAAAAAGAGATATATTTGAGAGATCACCTGGATCGGGCATCTTGTTTCGATACATGTGTAATTATTGTACAATCTTATCTGGATCTTTTTCATGGATTCCACATCATCAAAACCACAATCCTTGGAACGTTACCACCAGGTTTAATAGCTTTCCATGGCCATGTCAAAATACAAGCATTGCAGATGCTAAAAGTGCTGGGGTCGTCCATTTTAATGGTCGTGCAAAACCATGGCTGGATATAGCATTCCCAGAACTTCAGAAACTTTGGACAAAGTATGTCAACCCATCTGATAAGTTTATCAAAAGTTGTCATATCAGGACATAATATAAACGCTTTAGAAAGGGCTATGTTGGATAGCTTAAGGTACATGGACAGAAGACAAAAGGAGAGTTCTTCGAGAAATAGGCAGATTATAATTCAATCATTTAAAATAGGCTTCTCTATTCTAAATCATCATTTAAAATAGGCAGATTATAGGCAGAGAGTGTTGGCGGAGAAAATCATCATATAACATGTATCTTATCATCCAAAACTACACCTTCTCTATTCTAAATCCACAATTTCACATTAATAAAAAACACATCATTCTAATCAGAAACTTACAATGCAATACTAATTACAAACACCCAATTCAATAATTCTTCAAAAAGCACAGAACTTTACATATAAATCACATAATCAAACTCAATACAAAGAACAGAAAAACATACAAAAATGTACCTTATTAGAATTAATCAGAACAATCTTAAATGGGTCAAAACTGGTCGGAAAGTAACCAACGAGCGGCAAAATCTTGTCGGGGTCAGTGTGGACTGTCTGAAACGCCAAAATCAACACATTCTAAAAGCAATATTACAATTCAAAACCCCTAATAAAAAAAATGTTGGAATACCTAATTTTGAAAATTGACTTAAAGAAAATCTCATTGTAAAAGCTTTAAAAGAACATAATTGATACCCTAATTGAATACCTAACATAAAAGAACAGAAATATACTCCTATTTAAAAACAAACACAAATTAACGAATAAATCCTAATTGATACCTTTTAGGAAAAATTCATCTAAATAGTAGATTTTAAAATCAATTTAGGGATAGAAGATACCTTTTTCTAGCTTCAGTGTTCAAGCTTGAGTGTTCCTCGAGCTTGAATTTTCGAGCTTCATTGCTCGAGTTTGAGTTCTCTCTCGCCTTCTCTCTCTCTCTATAGTCTCTCTGTGTTGTATGTTTGTCTGTTGTATTTGTTTTAGTCAAAATCCTCTTTTAGAAAAACCGGGCAAACAAAAATTACTAAACCCGCTTAATTTTTTAAAAGCCCGCCATATACTGGCCCAAAATTTTGAAGTTAATGGCAACGTTTATCTATATTCGTTACAATATAATTCATATTTTGCATAAATTAGATTGAATTGCAACAATTTTAAAAAACGTTACAATATTTCTAAAATTTTCAAAACTTGTCATTAGTAGCAACGATTTTTGAGAAATTTTTTCAGTACGCGTTGCAATAGCCAATCTATGGTGTAGTGTTAAGTGTATTTCTCTCTCTTATCTGTGTACACAGGACTCAATGTTTTCACATAAATTGGACTAAAACTTAAATGGGATAGATTATATTTTCACACAAAAACATAAAATTGAACTAAAATTTAACTAGGCTAGATTATTATATTTGGGCTGGACAGTAAAAGAAAATTGCATAAAAAAATTTACCCTAGGCTAAAGCCCACCACAGCCTTTGCTGTGGCTCCGCCCTTGCCCCTACCCAATGGGAAAAGACCTCATATGGCGTGAGATAATATTCATAACTATCACATGGATAATAAGGGTCATGGTTGGGGACTACACATGGCTATGACATCTTAGAATAGCCAATGATTGGCACAATTATGTCTCATTCAAATCACACGTATGACCAATCTACATCACACATGTGTCCTGACTACCTAGGATTCTACGCTCATGATTGCATGTACATTCCCCCAAACCCTAATCTTTAACTTATAAATAGTCCCAGGATAAAAGGTTTAGGGGTTACATATACTATTTATCCTACACACTATACACACACCCTCCACATTTAGATTTTTCTACAGTCTTATTTATTCTTCCAAAGCCTAGTCTTATTTTCACGCCGGAGACGCCGCCAGGGTTAAAACCCATATTCGGTGTTATTTTGCAGAAACCAACCAGCAACTGCACCGCAACCAGGCGTGAGAACGACGAGGAATAACTGGATCGGATTCTGGAGTTATCATTCTCTACAGTAAAAAACATTCTAAACTTAGGTAAGTTCGTTGGGTTAACCGGAGAGCCTTTTTTTACATTGTTAAATTACTGAATTCATTTATAATGACTAGTTATGTAATTCCTACTTACATAGTAATGAATTGAATAAGATATTACATATGCATTCCTTGAGATTGCTACTTATTTCAATGATTTATCATTTCCCCGATAGATTGTCTGGATAAAAATTTAATTATGAGATTTAAGTTCCCGTTATCAAAATTATATATATATATTTATATATTTATTTATTTATTTATTTACTAAATTGAAATTAATAATTTACACTAAAAACCATTTTATCTCACATAATTCTCTAAGGTCAACCTCATATTCTTAATCTATTTATTTAAATATTTTTCTTTATATAATATTGTTCATTTGCAAAGCACAGTCCTGATACTTACATAATTTAATTTTTGGAATTAAATATTCTTGATAACAATTCTTATCATTGCAAAACACATACTTGTTATGTACTTGTTGCTTTCAATACCTTCCAATAAATAAAAGGTTGTTTCGTGAACAATTGGGTTGAGGTAAAATAAGTTAGGTCAAATTAAACATATTTAAATTCAATTTTGGAATTATTATACATTTCCATGTCCAATTTTAAATTTGATATCATTCTATTTGAATGTTAAACAATTTTCGGATATTAAATTTCGTATTTGAATAAAATATAAGTCGGTGTCATAATTTTCTTATCACAACGTACTTGTTTGCATAGAATCTGAGTTAAATATGACTGTAACTAATTTTTATTTGCATAACTTAAACAATTATTTAACCTAATAATCTAAGATAACAATATGTATCAAACCAAACATACTCAACGTATCATGTTTATTACATGATTTTGGGAGGAATATGGATTTGGGGACGCATATTTTCTTTCACTTAAAAAAACTTTAAAAAAATAAATAGATTATTTCCAGGAAATATCAATGACTTATATACGTATAATTTATAAAATAACTACAAATTGAAACATTATACAATGTCAATAATGACTATTTTAAGTTAAACAATGAATGGAGAGATTGCATGTACTTGATGTCCCTTACAAAACATTTTATCGCCAAATCAAATAATTTTATGTCCCAATAACAAAAATGGTTGTGTTAGTAGATATTTACTTGATATCTCATATATTTTTCAGATTCAAAATGTTGCTACATTCTTGAAAATCATAAAATTGAAATATCGACTTATTTCTTGATTGAGAATTCTAAATATTGCAATTAAAAGTTCAACAACTACGGGAAACAGACGTGTGCACTTGTATTCAAATTGTGCATACACGCCTTTTACAATTTTTCACTAAAAAATTACATATTGATTTTTATCTATACCAAATAGAGTAAAACGAATTCAGGGAAAAAAATCTCCAAACTTTTTTGTATGTTTGTCACATATACGTCACAATATTTGGACTATTGCAGGTCAGGTTTCTTAGTCTTTTTGTCCTTAAAACAAGTCTTCAAAATTTTGTTTATAATTGATTTGAATTTTGATTAAGTCCACATTTCAAGATATCTAATAAGTGGGTTGATTTGCCGACATAGTTCATCTTTCAAATGTTGAGACTTCACGATATAGTATAGTTGATGTCGTGAACCCTACTTCACTATATATATTTGACAAGTAGATTTGTCAAGTCGACATTATAAATTTGTTACATTAAGTTTACTACATGTTGATTTCTTAACAAAAATTATTTGAACTTTGATATAGGGTGATTTCACTACATAATATACTTGAATTTTGCAACATGATCATCTGCACCTGTTGATATAGCTAACCAGACTTTTCGACACAAATATTTTGGACTTCTCAATATATGAATCATCATATTTTTCACCAAATTCCGCAACTCCTTTATTTTTAAATCTTCTTCTTCCTTTATTTTTAAATCTTCTTCTTCGCTTCTAGAGCGGCATCATATTGAATTTCTTACAAACATTAGTGCATGACTTGTACATGCATAAAAAATTACAAGACACTTGGCTGGACAACGATCCGTTATAAAATATATCCAGGCATGCATTTATACCTAGTATAATAAACTGTTACAACTAGGTTATAGCATGTGCTACGCACACGGTATTTTAAAATTTTATTTAATAACAATATATATAATAATAGTACTATTAATAAATAAAATAATTTTATATTTAAAATTAAACAACATGATTTTGAAATAAAAAATATAAATAAAATATTATTTTTATGTAATATAACAAATATATGTAAAAGTAAAATTAGTAATCAGGTATTGTGTTATGCTATATTCTATGTGATAATATGCATTAATAAGATTACTGAAAGGCATATGTATAGGCCTATTTGTAAACACCGAGGATTCTACTCAACTTTAATTAAGATGTAATAAGTAAATAATAAAAATCAAATGTCACAGGAATCTCAGAAGATTATATCTGTCAAAGAATGAAGATTAAAGTCATCTACACACTTGAAGTGATTCTACATTGAAAGAAGTACAATTTATTGATCAAGCCTCAGTGAAGTATTTAAGCTCAGTGGATTTATTAAAGTGACGGAGATTTCAAGTGGTGACAGCAAAAGATACTGGTTACAGAGTTCTTGAATGAGAAGGAAGTGAATCACTGCTTAAAGTCAAACAGATAAAGAACAGACATCGTCGTTAGTCACTCATGAACCAGATAGTGCATTGAGTGTCAACGTACTAATATGTTTATTCTTTATCTAAGTTTTAAGTGATTCTGAAATTAATTGAGAAGTCAACTAATTCTATTTATTCTAATTTAAATAATTAACTAAATAAATTATGTATTAAATTAATTCTTTACAGAATTAATAGAATTAGTAAATAATAGTAATAATTATTTATAAGAGAATAAATAGAATTAGTTGACTTCTCAATTAATTCCAGAATCACTTAAAACTTAGATAAAGAATAAACATATTAGTACGTTGACACTCAATGCACTGTCTGGTTCATGAGTGACTAACGACGATGTCTGTTCTTTATCTGTTTGACTTTAAGCAGTGATTCACTTCCTTCTCATTCAAGAACTCTGTAACCAGTATCTTTTGCTGTCACCACTTGAAATCTCCGTCACTTTAATAAATCCACTGAGCTTGAATACTTCACTGAGGTTTGATCAATAAATTGAACTTCTTTCAATGTAGAATCACTTCAAGTTTGTAGATGACTTTAATCTTCATTCTTTGACAGATATAATCTTCTGAGATTCCTGTGACATTTGATTTTTATTATTTACTTATTACATCTTAATTAAAGTTGAGTAGAATCCTCGGTGTTTACAAATAGGCCTATACATATGTCTTTCAATCTCCCAATATTTTTTTGTTAGACAATAACAACCAAATACCTTTATAGGATAACTCAACTAAAACAAGAAAAGATAAGACTTTTAAGAGCCAAACAAATAATAAAAAGTTCTGGATTAAATATAACAATTTCCAGATTCAAACAATAAAGATAAATACAAGATAGATGTTCCTCTAGTCTGAACAAATGATACATTTTCCTATCTTGATATACCTAGCTCTAAACATATAACATTTACAAATTGAGCTATCTCTATCATGCCTTAATCTATAATTTCACCTTCTTCAGCTTCAGGCAAGGTGTGTAGAAGATCTTTGTCAAGGACACGATCACTTTCAGAAGAAACACCACTTGGCTTGAATGGTTGATAAGTGATCTTCTTCAATCTGTTCTTCATTTGAGAATACCTTGGAACTTTTTCAGTGCAATAATCTGAGATCATATCAGCAACCTCGGACTTATCTTCAGTGGTAAACCCAGAAGTTCTAAGAAGATTCTCCAACTTCACCAGTTGCATTGCAGTCTGTAGCTTCAAAGAATCAGGATCCAGCCTCACAGTCTCTAAAGTTGTACCTCTATAGATTTTGACTTCATACGGGAAGTGTACAACTTGAGGGCTGACCTTCATTGCAGAATCTCTCAGCCGGTCATATAGAAGCTCATTCAAGCATGAAGATCTCTTTACCTTACTCATAAGAATCCACAATTCAAAGAGAGATCTTCTTTGTAGGAGGTCAAGAGAAATAGTGAATGATCTTTCAAGAGCACTTGACACATAGATATACAGTTCTTGCCTCACTTGATCAAATGCAGATGTAATCCTTAGGATATCTTCCTTCAATGCCTTCATGTATAATGAATTGTCTGGATTAACAATTCTGATCTTCTCAAGCAACTTCAGAAAAGTAGCATCATTGTTTGTGCCTCTCTGAGGGATATCAAACATCTCCCTTGCCTTGTCCCACTTGCTTCCTTGCTTCATCCTAACATCCAATCTCCTTTCTTTGACATGAATACTATGAAGACGTTGTTTATTTTCATGTTCAACCTTTTGAATCTTTAGCTTCTGAGATATGATGTCGGAGACCTTGGCATTTTCATCCTCCTTTCTCTTGAGATCTGCTTGCTGCTTCTTCAGCTCCTTTTGAAACAAAGGGTCAGGTGTGTATAAATCAGCTTCATCCTCCCAATCATCAAAGTTAGCTGCCTCTTCAACCTCCTCCTCACCAAAAGCTTCTTCAGGTATGGTCTTCTCCAGATCACCAGATGTGTCAAATTGGAAGTCATCTTGTTCACCATGGTAGTAGTAGGCATCATGTTAGGCTCAAGACATGTCTGAATACCACCATTAACAAGCCTACACTATGTGACTATGTCACACTACATGACCTAGTGATTTCTATCACTGGGATATAGTATAGGCTTCTCTGTACTTGTCTTGTTCTCATGAACATTACCTTGATCATGTATGCTCAGAATTATAATGAGCTTAGTAAGTTTCTTGCATCTAGAATGTACATAGGCCATTGAATAATTATCCTGGTAGAAGTTCAGAATTGTTCATGCAACAGGATGAAGATGAATAAGGCCCTGAAGAAATAAGTTGCAGAAATGTGTTTAAGGCATTATATAGCAAAGTCAGAATAAAGCTATGTCGTGAAGTCACCAATATCCATGTCGAGAAGTGCTACATCGCATAGTCCAATTTGTGTTATGTCGTGAAGTCCTCAAGACTCATATCGTGAAGTGTTGAAGTCAGCAAAGTCAAATGTACTAGATCGTGAAGTCCTCAAGAAGCCTATGTCGCATAGTCCTCAAAAAGCCTATGTCGCATAGTCCTCAAGAAGCCTATGTCGCATAGTCCTCAAAAAGGCTAGATCGCGAAGTCCTAAATTTACTTATGTTGCAAAGTCTTTAAAAGGCCTAGATCGCGAAGTCTTCAAAAGGCCTAGATCGCGAAGTCTTCAAAAGGCCCAGATCGCGAAGTCCTCGAAAGGCCTAGATCGTGAAGTCCTCAAAAGGCCTAGATCGCGAAGTCCTCAGAAGGCTTAGATCGCGAAGTCTCTAAAGGATACATCGCGAAGTCAGGAATGAAGTGGAGTTCACGATATCAACACTTAGCCATCTACAACAAGACAAATGAAGGTACAAGATCAAAGTAAATGGAGACAAATACTGAAGCATCTGTATTGGTCAGGTGGTCCAAAATACAGATGGCAAATCTACAGCTAAACTTGGAGAGGAAGAAGGAAGACAAGCAGCTACAGATAAGGGAGGGGACCATAGAAAGCAAGTGGGTCTCCCTGACACAACCAACCGTTTATAGAACGACAAATTGAAGTTGCAGGAAGGGTAGCTGTGTAATTAGGTGTGTGCACTAGTTTTGTATAGGACAATATATATATTGTGCACACCCAACTGTTAGCTGCAAGTGAGCATATCATAGAAATTTATTCAAGCACTTCTTTCTCTGTAAGAAAAACAAGATACAAACTGTTCTTGTTTAGAAGCCAGAAATTCAGTTGTGAAATTCTGGAAAGCTGTAGTATTTAATTTGCTTAATACAAAGTAGATTAAAGTGATTGTGTGTGTTGTTTATTTTCATTCCGCATTTTCTTACTACACAATCTATTACAACAATTTAGTTTTCAAGAAAGTGAAAAATATCTAAACTATCCATTCACCCCCCTCTGTCTAGTTTCTTGGTGATATTCATTTCTAACAAGTGGTATCAGAGCAAGACTGTTAACGTACAAACAGGAAAAGATCAACAATGAGTTCACAGAAACTGAGCAGTATAAAGATTCCTCCCTTCAACAAGGAGCACTACAGCTTATGGAAGAAGAAGATGTTACTTTTCATCAAAGCTTCCAATCCCATGTATCTAGACATTCTAAAGCATGGTCCATTTATTCCAATGATTGAGATTGGTGAAACAACTATTGGCACTGAGATAATACCATCAAGGCATGTTCCTAAAGACCCCTCAAAATACACTGATCCTGAAAAGGAGAAAATAGCACTAGATGGACATCTTCAACTTATCATCTGTGAATCTATGGATTTCAACATGTATAACACTGTTGCTCACTGCAGTAGTGCAAAGAAAATGTGGGATCTTATAGAAGTGCTATGTGAAGGAACTCCAGAAGTAAGAAAGAACAAAAAGCAGATTCTGGTATCTCAGTATGAAGCTTTCATGGCTCAGCCGAAGGAGGGAATCACAGAAGTGTTTGAGAGATTCAACAAGCTGATAAATGAACACAAACTCTATGACAAACACTATGAGACAGAAGAGCTCAATATGAAGTTCTTACTAACTCTTCCAGATCACTTGGAACCAAGAATCTCTTCCCTTAAAGAAAGAGATCTAACAAAGATTGGTTTTGATGTGTTGTATGGTGTTTTGAAGACATATGAGCTAGAGTTGTTTCAGAAGAGATCCATTCAAGCTAAGCAAGGATTAATGGAAAATACTTCATGTGCCCTTATTGCTGACAACCTAGGTCAAAGAATAGAATCTCTTAAAGTCAGTCAAGTCAAGATTGAAGAACTGGAGGTTGAAGACAATGGTGATGAGACTCAAGTTGTCTATGATTTGCCTGAGGATGATGAGTTCTACAACATAGATGAGTTGGACAAGATGGAAAACAAATCCTTTGCATATATGGCTAGGAGATATCCAAACATAAGGTTTAAAAGGAGGCAGCCATTTAAGTCCAAGTTCAATGCTGGAAATGCTGGTGGTTCAAGTGGCTCAAACACTTTCCATAAAGGAAAAGGGATTGTTGGTGCTACTAAAGGAGGATACAAATATGAGAGTGTGGATAGGTCCAAAATAAGATGCTATAACTGCAGTGAACTTAGGCATTTTGCCACTGAGTGCAAAAAGCCTAAACAGGTCAAAAAGGACAAAGCATACTTAGAGCTTGAAGCTAAGTATGAAGCTCTACTCAAGAAACAACAGGGTAAAGCTTTTATTGTTGAGGGAAAGTGCTGTGATGACTCTGATGAAGAAGAAGAACATGAGTATTCAAACTATGCCTTGATGGCATTTTCTGATGATGGTGATTCCTCAAGTCAGGTACCTATTCTTACTTCTCTTGATATCACTCCCTTTCAATATAAGCAAACTGTTGAAGATATGAGTACTGAGATGTTCAATATTCACACTAGCATGTTAGTTGCCAATGAAGAAATTGACAGACTAACTGCTAAAAATCTTGAGCTTACAGAAAAGAATGAGGAACTTGAGTTAATGGTTATGAGCCTTGATGGTTTGAAAAAGGAGAATGAGTATCTTAAAAACAAAGTGATTTGTGCTGAACAAATAGAAAAAGCTCTTAGAGAACAAATTGTTGAAAATGAATTAAAGCTAAGAAGTTTCAAGAACTCCTCTGAGCTTATTCAAACCTATCACAAGGAACACACTGAAAACTGCAAGGTTGGAGTTGGTTTGATTATGAAAATGATAAGGGAAGGAAGAAGGCCAAGGGCAAAGGAAAAGAATCTATTACAAACAAAAATGCCCCAACCATTTTGTCAAGTGTTGAAAAGCATATTTTCAAAAAGAGTAGTGTTGAGTTTGATGAAGAACTTCTGATCATCAAACAACAACTAATTGAAGAAGATGAGGCTGCTAAGGATACTTCTTCCTCCTCCTCCAAGTCTGTTGTTCAGAAAGAAACCAAAGACAACCTTGTCAAAAGTCCTAAAATTAAGAAAGAAGTTGTTAAGAAGAAGAAACAAAACAAAAATGGTAAGATAGGTGTCAACAAGAGTAACAATTATGCTTATGTGCCAAATGCTCCTAGGAAACAGTGTCAGAAATGCTTATCTGTGAATCATTTGACTCATAAGTGTATTAAACCTGTAAATGTTGAAGTTGATAACCTGAGTAACCATTCTGTAGGCATAAACTCTATTCATGATTCTTTCTGTGGTAATGCAAACTGCATGACATGCTATGTGACTGTGATTGCTAATTGTCTATCTCTTAAGCATAAACTTGACTCTGCACAATCTTGTGAATCACACACACATATGCACACTCACAGGACAGGATCCCCAATCAAGGTTGAGAGGGTGAAAACTTCATGTGAGCCTAGGAGTGTAAACTCCAAAGCCACAGACAAAGTGAAGTCTCCTACTGTGAAAAATGCTATGTATGACAGAAGAATTGTTAACAAAACTGTTTCTAAATTAACTGGACCCTACCAAGTGTGGGTACCAAAAACAACTTAGTCACCTTGTGAATGCAGGGCAACATGAATAAAAGGGTCATATGGATCTTGGACAGTGGATGCTCAAGTCACATGACTGGTGATATAGCCCTGTTATCACAATTTGAAGATAAGGCTGGCCCATCAGTAACCTTTGGAAATGACAACATTGGTTATAAAATGGGATATGACAGTGTCAAATCTGGGAATGTCATTATTGAAGATGTAGCATTTGTTGAAGGACTGAAGCACAACCTCTTGAGTATTGGACAATTCACCAACATGGGTTTCAAAGTGGAATTTGATGAAGATCATTGTCTAATCTCAAAAAGGGGAAGTGGTGAAGTTGTTCTAACTGGTGTAAAGAAAGGAAGCTTGTTTGTAGCAAATCTCAAGGCTGCAGACAAGGGAGAAATTTGTTGCTTCTACACTAAGGCCACAAATGAAGAATTCTGGCTATGGCACAAGAAACTGTCTCACTTGAATGTTCAGGCAATGAACTCTTTGACAAAGAGAGAACTCATCAGAGACTTGCCTGCTTTGGAGTTTGTGCAAGATGGAGCATGTGAAGCATGTCAAAAAGGAAAGATTAAAAGATCAAGTCACAAGAACAAGTTGCTCAATTCACACTCAAAGCCTCTGCAACTAATCCACATGGATCTATTTGGCCCTGTGAATGTAATGTCCCTTTCCAAGAAGAAATATGCTTTAGCCATGGTTGATGATTATTCAAGATACACTTGGGTGGAATTCCTGTTCTCCAAGGATGAAGCACCTCAAGTAATCATAGAGCATATTAAGAGAGTTGATATAGAATCACAAAGCACTGGTTCCTCTGTAGTTGCTTTGAGAAGTGATAATGGGACTGAGTTCAGAAATCCAACATTGTATGAGTTTTGCAAAGATAAAGGAATTTCTCAACAATTTTCAGCTCCTAGAACACCTCAACAAAATGGAGTAGTTGAGAGAAAGAATAGAACTCTCATTGAAGCTGCAAGGACAATGTTGTTGGATGCAAAGCTACCTACTAGCTTTTGGGCTGATGCTGTTAACACAGCATGTTATGTGCAAAATAGAACATTGATCAATAAGAAGTCTGGAAAAACTCCTTAATCATTAATGACTGACAAAAGAGCATCCTTCAAGCATCTTCGTGTGTTTGGAAGCAAGTGTTTTGTGATGAAAGATACCTCTGAGCATGTTGGAAAATTTGATGCTAAGGCATTTGAAGGTATTTTCATTGGATACTCTCTGGAAAGGACATCATACAGAGTGTTTGTACATGAGCAACACAAAGTTATGGAAAGCATGGATGTTACCTTTGATGACAAGAAAACTCCTGGACTTAAAACAAGTGAACAAGACAGTGTGCCATTAATATTTGAAAATCAAGGATATCTTGAGGATTCTGAAAGTGAGGATGAACCTCCTGCTCAAACTATTCCAGGCAATGAAACTCTTGAAGTTGAAAATCTTCTTCAAACACCTGTGCAAGAGTTCACAAACACAGGGGGAGAAGAAGAGAATGCAACTGTCAATCAAAATGAGCCTGGAACAAGTCAAGGAAATGAACAGGGTCACACAAGGAAATGGGACAGAGCCCACACTAGAGATCAAATCATTGGAGATCCTAGTGGGGGAGTTAGAACAAGAAGGGCAACAATGAATACATGTCTGTATAGCTGCTTTCTGTCACAAGAAGAACCAAAAGTAATCGAAGATGCTTTGAAGAATTCTGACTGGATTGTTGCCATGCAAGAAGAATTGAATCAATTTGAGAAAAACAAAGTATGGGAACTAGTGCCACCTCCAGAAGGAAAGAATGTTATTGACACCAAATGGGTGTTCAGGAACAAAATGGATGAAGAAAGAGTGGTGATTAGAAACAAAGCAAGGTTGGTTGCCAAAGGATACTGTCAGCAAGAAGGCGTTGATTATGATGAGACATTTGCACATGTAGCTAGACTGGAGGCCATAAGGATTTTCTTGGCCTTTGCAGCTCACTCAGATTTCAAGGTGTATCAAATGGATGTGAAAAGTGCTTTTCTCAATGGTGATCTAGCTGAAGAAGTCTATATGTCCCAACCTCCTGGCTTTGAGAATGAAGACTTACCAGACTTTGTATATAGATTGCTCAAAGCACTCTATGGACTCAAACAAGCACCTAAAGCTTGGTATGAGACTCTATCTCAATTTCTTCTTGAACATCAATTCACCAGAGGCACAATTGATAAGACCCTATTCTTCAAGAAACATGGAAATGATATCATTCTAGTTCAAATCTATGTGGATGATATCATCTTTGGCTCTTCAAATGAAAAACTCTGTGAAAGGTTCTCTAAGTTGATGCAAAGCAAATATGAGATGAGTATGATGGGAGAGTTAACCTACTTCCTAGGTCTGCAAGTACATCAAAAGGAGGATGGCATCTTCATAAATCAATCAAAGTATGTTAAAGATCTTTTGAAGAAATATGGTTTAGAAGACTCATCCCCTGCAAAAACTCCCATGTCTACTGCTATCAAACTTGATGAAGACAAGAAAGGCAAGAGAGTAGACATCAAGGTTTACAGAGGCATGGTTGGATCATTACTCTATCTCACAGCTAGCAGGCCTGATATCATGTTTGCCACATGCCTATGTGCAAGGTTCCAATCTGATCTGAAGGAATCTCACATGATGGATATCAAAAGAATCTTCAGATATCTGAAAGGGACTCCTAATCTTGGGCTATGGTATCCAAAGGGCACCGGGTTCAACCTTGTTGGTTACACAGATTCTGATTATGCTGGATGCAGAATTGACAGGAAGAGCATCTCTGGAAGCTGCCAATTCTTAGGTCAAAGGTTAGTGTCCTGGTTCAGTAAGAAACAACAATCCACAGCAACATCTACAGCTGAGGCTGAATATATTGCTGCTGGAAGTTGCTGTGCTCAATTGCTTTGGATTAGAAATCAACTTATGGATTATGGACTGGTGTTGGAACACATACCTCTGATGTGTGACAATACTAGTGCAATATCCATAGTTGCCAATCTTGTTAATCATTCTACTATAAAGCACATTGAGATCAGGTACCATTTCATTAGGGAACATGCTGCAAATGGTACCATAGAAGTCTCTTATGTTCCAACTGAGAAACAATTAGCTGACATATTTACTAAACCTCTAAATGAAGCTGTCTTCAACAAACTTGTGAGTGAAATTGGAATGCTCAATCCTTCGTTTAGTTGTTCTAAGTAAGTATGCTAGTTAATTGTTGCAGCAGTAAATTTTCACTGTATTTAGATGCTCTATTCATTTGGAGTGAAAATTAGCTGAGATATGATTTATAAATATTTCAGTATTTTACTGCATATCTTTCAAATCATACTTTTCTGAGAAGTTATGAGTTTTTAAGACATCTCTACATAGGTGATCTTGAGAGTTCACGACTTAGTTCAAATCAAACAGACTTATATCGCAAACTGTTGAAATTGTGAGACTTTGCGATATAGTTCATTTCATGAGTTTGCGATATAGTTCATTTTATGACTTCGCGACTTAGAATAACTACATCGACAAGTCTCCATATTTGACAGAATTTTGATTTAATTTAACTTTATTTCAATTTGTGATTTAAGTCTGACAAAATGCTTCAAATTCCTAAAAGAGAGTTTTAAACAGGGTATTTACACTATATCGCAAAGTCTTCCCAATCTTTCCACTTCAAGACTTTGCGGCATAGTTCATTTCTAGACTCTACGATACCCTTGCAAGACTTTGCGATACAGACTATTTTAAGACTTTGCGATATACAAATAGCCTGTACATATTCATAACTCCATATCGCAGTGTCTCTATCATATAAATACTCTTTTCTAACCATTCACAACTTTTCATCTTGTCTACTACTCTCAATTTTCTAACCTAAACTCAAATTCTCTACTCTCTTCTTCACTCTCAATTTCACAATGGCACCCAAGTCTCAAACAGTATCATCCTCAAACCCTTTAACCATACCCAAAGAAACAAATCTTCTCACAATTCCCTCTGAGGCGGAGGCAAACCCAAGGTACAAGTGCTTTGTACGGTTCTTAAACACCTCCTACCTCCGCCATGCCTTAACCCAAAACCCCACTCTGTATGTTGATGTGTTGGAGGGGTTCTGGAGGACAGCAATGGTTTCCACAATGGCGAAGGAAGATGGAACCTCGTTTCATGAGGTGAATTGCACGATTGGGGGCAAGCTTTTCCAGTTTGGAGAAAAGGAGATAAACGAGGCCCTGGGGTTCAAGGTTGAGGGTCATGACACTGAAGCTAATGATGCTGAGATGGTAGCATTCTTGGATTTAATCAAGTATGCAGATGAAATTGACATGGCTAAGTTGAACAAGAAGCATGTTAGGAGGGAGTGGTCGTTTCTATTTGATGCACTCCAGAAGGTGTTCTTATGCAGAAAGACAGGATGAGACCAAATCAGTCACATTGCTGTGAAGTTAGCCTACTCTCTAGCCTACAATCAAGAGATAAATGTAGGAGCAATAATCCTCAAGGAATTGGCTCAAAGGCTAGGGAGGACAGTTTGTGGTAGAGGTAATGAAATCTTTTATCCTCGTTTCCTTCAATGTATTTTAAATTATCTTGATGCTAATATACATGAACTTGAGGGTATAGATAAAAATAAAATGGCTTATTCCAAGTCCATGTCCAAAGTTCTATTTGGGTCATTGGACACAAGGAATCAAGTGGATGTGATACTAAGTGTGACCAAGCATATGCAGGACACATTTGCATCTTATCCACTTGATAAGCCAATATACCATGAACTTTCCTGGACAGGGAAGACTAAGACAGAAGGTGCTTCCAAGTCTATCCCCAGCCTTCCCATCCCATCCAGTGCTGCCCCTGCAAAGACCTCCTTAGAAATTAGGGAGCCAAGTGCACTAGTCTCTCAAAAGATTGGTGTTACTAAAAAGAAGACAAAGAAGAGACCCTTAGCTATTATCAATGAGTCTGTAGAAATAGGATGTGAGGAATCTGAGTCACAGCTCACCAGACCAAAGAAGAAGTCTAAAGAAATAGCCACCACTGAATCCTCCCAACAGGATTCAGATGTGCAAAAAGGGGTACACCTGTTACTATCAATGGCCTCTCAACAGGACAATGGCATTGAAAAGAGTAGTCTCCCCACTACAATCTGTAAAGAGTCAGCACAGGGTCAAAACCACACTCTTGACCCAAGTGGAAATAAGGGTGGTCTTACACAGAGTGGAGAGCACATCACAACTGAAACTCCTCCTATTTCTCAGGGGGAGTTGCCAAAATCTGATCTACACCACACTTCTCTTCTAGAATCTACATCTAATATTTCTTCTCAACAGAATAGTCATTCTCATGACATTTCTGCACTTGATCAATCACAATCCAAATCTGTGATTGAGCCAACCTCAGGTGACATGGTGCATGACACTGTGCTCACCACCCAAGAACCACATTCAGTTGGTCAGGGAATGCATGCTGGGGTATATCCTAATGACACCAACACAAACATAGAGGATTCACCAGTTCTCACTAGAGACTCTATGCCAGACTCTCCATTCCTTATGGACTTGGATTTGCCTTCACAGGCACATAGAGATGGTGTTGTAACACATCCCATTTCAATGGAGACAACATCAGACTCTACAGCCATTCCAAGACTGGAGGAAACTCACTCACCTATTCCCACTGAAGTGCGAAGCACTAGCCCTCACTTGGCTAAGGCCACCATGACAGAATGACTGAAGCCTGTACAACATGACAGGGCTTCAGGATCATCCTCTGTGCCACCACAATTGACGGAAGAAGAATTGCAAAATCTTCATGTGGCACAGATAGATGGGTTCTCAAAGATTGTCCAACATCTTCTCACATCTGGACTCCCAAATCAAGACTATGAAGCTATCTTCCTCTGTCACAAGAAGGATGTTAAGGCTCAGACAAAAAAGATTGTAGATGAAGCCCAACAGGATGGAAATGTTGATGCCTGGTTGGATGCTAAGAGGTCAGTGAAGCTAAAGGATGCACTAGCATATCTCAGGGAAGACTATCTCACAGCTCTAGGATCAAATGCCAAGGGTCTTTCTCCTGCAGATATCTATGAGGCAGTTAATGGGGTGTATAAAAGTCAATTGAAGGCTCTGCACTATCTTGGGAAAGGTCTTCAATCAGAAATCTCTACTATCAAGGAAGAAACTAAACATTCTCTGGTTCAGCTAAGGAATACTTATCTCTCTGATTTTCCCAAGGTGGATGACATCCTCAAAGAGCTCAGAAAGACTAATCAAACTGTCTCCTCTATGGATCTTTCTCTAGCTTTGGTGACTGATAATTTGAAGAGAATGTCCACCAAATTGGAAAACCAACTACAAGCCACCATCAACTCAAACTCTATGCTCACAGTGTTGTGGAAGAATCAGTATGGGAACAAGCTTGTAGATGAAGTTCCTATATCTGACATCTCCAAGTTTGATTTCTCCAAAATAAAGGACCAATCCCTCAACTCATTCAAATCTCAACAATTATTCTCAAAGGTAGACAGCTTGGAAAAGGAGGTGGCTGATCTTAAAGCTGAAAACAAGGTGTTATCTCAATCCTTGGAATAACTCAATCACAAGTTGGATGACCAAAGCAATGTCACATCAAATATATTACTAGTCCAACAACAAATGATGACAACCCTACTCAGAAACATGAACCTTCCTGTTCCTGGAGAAGCTCAAGACATCCTGTCTGATTCCAAGCCTAAGGGGGAGAAAGGAAAAGGAAAGGGGGTTAATGTGGAAAACAGAGGGGGAGTACCTGTCAAGCAACAGAAGCTTAAGGGCAAAATCACTGAAGAAACCATCAAGCCAATCACTCTTCCCTCTGTGGATGTCATAAATGCACAAGGTCAAAGAAGCACAGTCACTACCACCTACTATGCCAAAGGATATCTCAGCTCCTCAACCAACATCAAGTGTCAAACTTGTCAAAGCTACCATTATCACTGAGGCCAAGCTACAGGAAGTTGCCAACTCTCACATCTATCATGATGAGGCCTTCCTGGAGTTTCTGAAAGTCATCTACAACAGTGCTCAAGAAGATGCTAGGATCTACAGAGAAAGGCTCAAGGAAAATATCAAGTACTTCACTGTAGCAGTCAGAAAAATCAAGGAAGTTCATCTAAGAGAAGTAATCATGGTATCCAAGGATAATTGCTTATGGCATTTATCCTTTCAAACTCTAAAGAAACTGAGGTTTACTGAGCTGACCACAATCCTGGAATTGATTGAGAAGCATGGGGAGAACAACAAGAGGCTGCATGAAGACTTGAAGATAGACCAATTCCAAATATTGCCTGAAGTTATCTCTAACCCAAGGACAATAATCTTTCAAAGTCTAAACCAAGCCAATAGCATTGATCAATTGGTGATTCCTGCAAACTTGACAATGAAGAACAATGCCAAAATCAATCAAGTGTTGCAGATGCTGAGAGCCAAGAGAGAAGTTAGAACAGCTGAAGAGCTTGAAATGATTCAAATTCTACAATCTTTCTTGATTCATGGAGCCATTCCCGAGTCACTCAAAGAAAGAAGCAAGAAGAAAGATGATGAGGGGGATGATGAGGAGAAAACTTATAGAAGGAGAAGTGAACCAAGGAGCAATAAGGATGGAACAAGTGACAACAGCAAGAGCAAATCCTCAAAGAGATCCAAAGATGCTGGTGAAGACAAGGATCCCAAGGGAAACAAAGAATCTGTCAAGAAGAAGAGTGGAAATCAGCAAGTCAAGGACATTGCTAGCAGTACCTTAACCACAACACAAGACTCTAAGTCTAGGGTGGGTACTGTTAGTAATGATCCTTCAAAATCTTTACCCAAAACTTCTGAACCTGATTTGTCACAGAAGAAAGTTGAAGCCACAAAGGAAAAATCAAGAAGACACTTCCACAAAGTCACAGCTAGTGGAGTGTTACAGTTGTGGAAGTGTTACAGTGGATGAAAGTGAAAGGGATGAAGCTACTTCCAAATGATGTGGCACTGAAGACTAAATCTCCCTGCTCCAGAAAGCTACCTCAAGTGAAGCATTTGAAAATCAAGAGTGTAGCCAAAAGGACAAGGATAACAAAGAAGAATGGGGTGATCACTAATGTAGTAGGGATCAAAGTACTTCCTCTGGATGAAGACTATGATGAAGATGCCCCAGCATTTTTTAGAGCTCAAAGAATCTTTGAAGTCAAGGTGAAGCTAGATCATTTAGAGATCAAATACACTGATGGAAGAGAAAGAGAAATGAAGCAAGGAGGCTGGCAATACTCTTCACAGTATGAACTTGAAAGAATAAATGCTCTACTGAATTTTGAAGAAAAGGAGGAGAGATTGTGGAAAATAGAAGTAGATTCATGAAGATGCACTCTGAATATGAAGAAAATCTAAGGAAGCTGAATGAAGAAAAGAGGTGCTTGAAAGAAAAGGAGATGGCTGAAATGGAGGAAAGAGCAAAGGAGCTGAGGGAGAAAGGGTTGTGCAGGGTAAAACAAAATCCTTATATTGTGGAGTACAAAAATCATTATGGAGGAAAAAGCAAGATAAGGATGGAGTTTATTGATTCATATGTGGAAAGTGCCCTTAGAACAGCAGCTGAAGATTTAGAAGGCTCTCCTCTCATAGAAGAGTTGATTGCAAGAGATGAAATTCTAATGGCCATTTCTGAAATAAAGAAGAATGAAGAAATAAGGAAGAAGAAGATTTATGATGATTTCTTAGAGAAACAATTGGAAACTGAAGCTATGTAACTCAAGGAGAAATTCTGTAAGCCCAAATTTCAAGTTGTTATCAAATTCTGTTCATCTTTTTATCTTCTCTATATTTGTTTCTTTCTATGTAAGTTAGGCTTGTTATCAGACATGAAATTATGCCTAAGGGTCTTAATCACAATTTGGGGAGATTGTTAGGCTCAAGACATGTCAGAATACCACAATTAACAAGCCTACACTATGTGACTATGTCACACTACATGACCTAGTGATTTCTATCACTGGGATATAGTATAGGTCTCTCTGTACTTGTCTTGTTCTCATGAACATTAGCTTGATCATGTATGCTCAGAATTATAATGAGCTTAGTAAGTTTCTTGCATCTAGAATGTACATAGGCCATTGAATAATTATCCTGGTAGAAGTTCAGAATTGTTCATGCAGCAGGATGAAGATGAATAAGGCCCTGAAGAAATAAGTTGCTGAAATTTGTCTAAGGCATTATATAGCAAAGTCAGAATAAAGCTATGTCGTGAAGTCACCAATATCCATGTCGAGAAGTGCTACATCGCATAGTCCAATTTGTGCTATGTCGTGAAGTCTTCAAGACTCATATCGTGAAGTGTTTAAGTCAGCAAAGTCAAATGTACTAGATCGTGAAGTCCTCAAGAAGCCTATGTCGCATAGTCCTCAAAAAGCCTATGTCGCATAGTCCTCAAGAAGCCTATGTCGCATAGTCCTCAAAAAGGCTAGATCGCGAAGTCCTATATTTACTTATGTTGCAAAGTCTTCAAAAGGCCTAGATCGCGAAGTCTTCAAAAGGCCTAGATCGCGAAGTCTTCAAAAGGCCCAGATCGCGAAGTCCTCAAAATGCCTAGATCGCGAAGTCCTCAGAAGGCTTAGATCGTGAAGTCTCTAAAGGATACATCGCGAAGTCAGGAATGAAGTGGAGTTCACGATATCAACACTTAGCCATCTACAACAAGACAAATGAAGGTACAAGATCAAAGTCAATGGAGACAAATACTGAAGCATCTGTATTGGTCAGGTGGTCCAAAATACAGATGGAAAATCTACAGCTAAACTTGGAGAGGAAGAAGGAAGACAAGAAGCTACAGATAAGGTAGAGGACCACAGAAAGCAAGTGGGTCTCCCTGACACAGCCAACCGTTTATAGAACGACAAATTGAAGTTGCAGGAAGGGTAGCTGTGTAATTAGGTGTGTGCACTAGTTTTGTATAGGACAATATATATATTGTGCACACCCAACTGTTAGCTGCAAGTGAGCATATCATAGAAATTTATTCAAGCACTTCTTTCTCTGTAAGAAAAAACAAGATACAAATTGTTCTTGTTTAGAAGCCAGAATTTCAGTTGTGAAATTCTGGAAAGCTGTAGTATTTCATTTGCTTAATACAAAGTAGATTAAAGTGATTGTGTGTGTTGTTTATTTTCATTCCGCATTTTCTTACTACACAATCTATTACAGCAATTTAGTTTTCAAGAAAGTGAAAAATATCTAAACTATCCATTCACCCCCCCCCCCTCTGTCTAGTTTCTTGGTGATATTCATTTCTAACACATCATCAAAGACAGTATCCTCCAATGATTGTTTACCCTTCCCTTTATCTTTTTCTAACTCCAGAAGCTCCTCCAACTTCCCTTTATCCTTTCTTCTCCCCCTTAGTTGAGGAATCATCTACAGTTTGAGCTTTGGAAGCCCTAGGATTCACCTCAGATGTTCTCTTTATCTCTCATTCTTCTCTCCTTTCTCCTTTATTTCCTCCTTCATTAGCATCATCATCCTCATCATCTTCATCATCTCCCTCAAAGAATGTTATTTGTTGTGCTGTAGGTTGATGTGAGTTCTTTATCATATTGTACAAGTGCTTCATTCCTTCATTTAGATGCTCCATTCCTCCTTCTATCCTTAAAATCCTTTCTTCAATAAACGTTTGATTTTCATCAGCTGTTTGCAGAATAAAGTCCACTTTGGTAGAAATGGCAGCAATCTCCTTGACACTTTCTGAAATCTAAGCATTTGACGTTGTTAAATCAGAAATGTCTGAAGCCACTAGTACTTGAGATTGTTGGATGACATTCAGTTTCGGGAGCAGAGTATTCTTCAAACCTTGCAGATCATCCTTAACAGTACCCAACTGATTAGATACAGATGTGGAAGATTGTTCAACCACTTGTGCTTTGAGAAGGTTATTTTCAGCCTGGGTTTCTTGTAACTGTTTCTGCAGAGTAGCTAGCTGGTTCAACAACAAAGCAGTGTTTGTGTCAGTGTGTGCACTCACTTTAATTTCTCTCAGTGGTGTTTCACTCAACTCACGTGCTTGTGTATCACTATGTGTTTGACTCTCATCTCTCACAACTAGCTGTCTGTCTAAGTTCTTAGTAGATGTACCTGCAATAGAAATCACCCTAGCCCCTTCAAGAGAGGTCAGTGGTGGTGCAATGGGAGTTCGCAATTCCCAATCCCTGGTTGAGTCTATCAAAATATTTGACATTGTAAACTGAATTGCTTCAGTGACAGACTCACCTGGCTGCCTTTCACTTTCTCCAGTATAAACTGCGAGTGAAAAATCCCTTAGGGGAGCCAGAGATGTTCCCTCTGTGAGAGGATAAAATGATTCTATTAGAGGTGGCGAAGAATCAGATTTTCCCTCTGATGCCTGTGAAGGCACTTCTACCGTAACTATGGTAGGCACTGTTTCAAAGTCAAAAGTAAAGTGCTCTCCTTGCATAGTGTCATGAGTATCATATATTTGGATATCTTCTCCCATTGTGAGTAATGGGAGAGTGCTTGACTCAGTACAGGATGCCATGGCCCGATGACGAATTTCAATAGATTCATCCTGTTGAGAGGATGTCTCCAGAGACTGTTCAGTGGCCATATCAATGCCCATATCCTGTTGAGAGGATACAGATGCCTCCCTATAGGTTTTTCTTTTCTTTAAGGGTGGAGACAGAGCTGTGGGAGCACTCTTTGCAGCTATTTCACTAACTCTTCTTGAATTGGATTGAACATTTGGCCCAGGTTGTTTATCAGAAGTGTTTGACTCTCTGTTTGGCTCTATGACCTGGGTCAGAAATTGTGGTTCTACGATCTCTGGGTCAGCCCTAACAACCACTTGGGTTTCAATTAATGTACCATAAGAAGATCCAGGGTTAGGAATAACTACTACTAGTGGAACTGGATGTGGCTGAGGAACTTGTTCACCAAAGATAGGAAGATTAATGAATTGACTCATCAATGGTGAAACAAGAACATGTGTGTTGAGGAATTTGGATGAAACATCAAGCCTGGTGTAGAATTTATTATCTGTGGTTGGAGAGGTTTCAAATCTGGTTTCCCTAAACAGTTCTACCTGCTCAGCAGTGAGAAGATGATTAATGATAAGAGTGAGAAAGCGAGGGTACCAACACTTCACTTTCACATGATTATCAGAATCTCTCCTAGAGTGAGCAAGCCTGTTAATCATTAAGTTCCACAGAATTTCAGCAAAATTTAATCTACGACCAAATACAATAGCATAAACAATATATTGATTAAGACTGGTAATGCCATGAAAATTGGTTTTTGTGCAATTACAAAAGACTCTTGCTATTGTATCAAAGAACAGATCCCATTCCCTTACAAGAAAACTCTTTGACAATTTAACCATTTGTAGGGCCCCTGATAATGAATATTCACAAAGAACTGTGATAACTCATCATCAGTGGGTAAGGGATCAAACCTGTCCTTCGGAAACTGTAACACATCACAAAATAACTCTAAAGTGACTGTATATTGCTGGTTTAAAATGTTGAACTTAAATGATTTTGAATCTTCAGCAATAACAGCACTTGAACACAGAAACCTCAAAGGATCAATTTTCAGAAGTGCAGAAGCACAAATAGCATGACTAACACAAGTCTCACTATTTAGAAAACGAATCCAAGGTTTATAGCGTTCCACCTTACATTTAGACGGATCAAAATACCCAACATAATTATTTAACACAAGTTCAAAATTAGGATCCATTTTAATAAAACAAGAAATTTTTAATTAACTTAAAATAAAATTAGTATTTTAGGGATTTTTAGAATTAATTAAAATTACTTAAAATCCACAAAATCACAATTCTATTAAAATTAACCAAAATTAAAATTTTAATCCTAAAATTCGAACTAAAGACTTTGAAAAGCAAAATATGAATGGGCAAATGATTTCTAAACACACAACCAGTTTAAACACACAGAACCTGCTTTAATCACTTAACACATACGATTTACTTAACAATTCACAACTCCACAAATCGAAAATACTTGAAAAATTGAAAAATCCAACATCAATTCGACTTGTAATGTTTGATTTTGAAAGACCAGTAATGTATTGCTAAGTAAATACTTGAGCAAGAATGAAAATGATCAGTGATTTAGCAGAAACTGAGAGAATTTGAAAGGGTTTTTTTTTGAAAGAAATAACAACTGCTAAGGAATAAGCTAAGAAAATGTGTATGTTACTGTGTGTATCTATATATATATATATATATAAACATATAACTGAAAAAATAAAAAACAAAAGGAAAGGAACCGTTTTTATAAAAGATTGTACTGGGAAGACTTAGGATAGTCTTCCCGGTAGTCTTCCTAGTACAAACTAGAAAGACTTCCGGAAAAAGAATAAAAGAAAATCAGAAAATAAAAATAAGTAAATTTAAGTCTTCCCGATTGTGACAACCCGGGTCAAATCCCGAACATTTATCGAAAATCAGGTCAAGTCCGATTCCGAGTCCGAATAAGCCAAAGCATACTAGCCCAAACGCAGCCAACTTGGGTAACGACTAGCCCACCACAGGCCCCCAAAATATCATGATTTTGTTGATGCTAATTAGTAGTAGTACTTTGCCTTATAAACTGAACAGAAGTCCCAAATCTACTCGATGTGGGACTAGGGTGTTACAAACTCCCCCACTTAAACTCTTGACGTCCTCGTCAAGCCTGAATGGATAGCCCATAGGTTCGGATCGTTTCTCCCTAGCCATTGTGGGATAATACCGGCTAGCTTCGTGTCCCCACCTCCGGATCTCTGTCCATTGTGGGATAATACCACCAGCCTTCGTGTCCCCACCTCCGGCAACTCGACGAATCAAGCTTTCGAGAGTCGGCTCTGATACCATATGTGACAACCCGGGTCAAATCCCGAACATTTTTCGAAAATCAGGTCAAGTCCCGATTCCGAGTCCGAATAAGCCAAAACATACTAGCCCAAACGCAGCCAACTTGGGTAACGACTAGCCCACCACAGGCCCCCAAAATATCATGATTTTGTTGGTGCTAATTAGTAGTAGTACTTTGCCTTATAAACTGAACAGAAGTCCCAAATCTACTCGACAACCCGGGTGAAATCCCGAGTCTTTTTCGAAAATCAGGTCAAGTCCCGATTCCGAGTCCGAATAAATTAAAGCCTACTGGCCCAAATGCAGCCAACTTGGGTAACGACAAGCCCACCACAGGCCCCCAAAATATCATGATTTTATTGGTGCTAATTAGTAGTAGTACTTTGCCTTATAAACTGAAGTTCCAAGATCGTTCCTCCCTAGCCATTGTGGGATAATACCGGCTGGCTTCGTGTCCCCACCTCCGGACCTCTGTCCATTGTGGGATAATACCACCAGCCTTCGTGTCCCCACCTCCGGCAACTCGACGAATCAAGCTTTCGAGAGTCGGTTCTGATACCAACTCTAACAGCCCGACTTTTTGGACTATTAATTCTAAATACAAAACTAAAATAAAATACATCTCCTTACTCAATAAATACCAAATTTCACAAAAGTCAAATGCAGCGTTCAAACTTAATGATTCATAAACATAAAATCGGAGACGCAGCTCCACAATTTCAATAATACATATCTCGCATTTAACAAAAAAAAATGTTCTAACAACACAACTATTCTTAACCAATAATTTACATCAAATCATGTAGCACGAAAATCACAGGTTCACATCCATATTCTCAATAATCTTCCACAATGTACAAACCTGAAATATTAGAAAAGAGTGAGCTACACAGCTCAGCAAGTAACAAAATGACTTACCGATATTCTCAAAAATCAGTGGGTGTTTTAGCAAAACAGATTTTCTCAAAACCATAATAATTTAAAAGCCTTTACGAAAAATGATCCAACCCAAAGTTTATATTTTTAAAATCTATAACAAAAACAGAAATTAGTATTTGATCGCTTTTCAAGTAAGTACTTTTTGACTTACTTTTATTTTCGAAAAATATATTTTGATTCTGTTTTGAATTTCATATAAGATATAAGAATATTGTTTCGAACTGTATAAGATATAAGAAATAAGATACGAGAATCTTCGAATCCCTCAGTCTCTACGTTATCGAACCCGTTCGTAATTTACGCTATATTTCCGGAACTAGCCTTAGATACCCTTAGTAGGCGCACAAGTGTGCAACTTTAGATACCTATTAAGGGGGCGTAATTATTGAACTTTAGATGCCGGTCACTAGCAAAGTGTGGTGTAACACCCCAGTCCCACATCGAGTAGATTTGGGACTTCTGTTCAGTTTATAAGGCAAAGTACTACTACTAATTAGCACCAACAAAATCATGATATTTTGGGGGCCTGTGGTGGGCTAGTCGTTACCCAAGTTGGCTGCGTTTGGGCTAGTATGCTTTGGCTTATTCGGACTCGGAATCGGGACTTGACCTGATTTTCGAAAAATGTCCGGGA
Organism: Heracleum sosnowskyi; assembly: GCA_030848705.1. Lineage (NCBI taxonomy): Eukaryota > Viridiplantae > Streptophyta > Magnoliopsida > Apiales > Apiaceae > Heracleum > Heracleum sosnowskyi. The sequence continues at coordinate 96,267,664 of CM061241.1, forward strand.
TTTGACCCGGGTTGTCACATATGGTATCAGAGCAGGCTGTCCTTCGGAGTGTGTTAGGTATGGGACTAGTACACTTCCTAGGATGCGTTTCTGTGGACCATAGTTTAAGTTTGACTTGTAGGAGATTAGTGGGTAAATGTGTTACGAACTTTTGGAGTATAGGATTGTTGTGAATTTGGGGACCAAATTCTTTTTAAGGAGGGTAGTTTGTAATATCCCGGATTATTTTTGTAATTTTAATAGATTAAAATTTGCTAGAAATTAGAATTAGAAGTGCATTAAAGTTTAAGATAATTATATAATTTGACTTTAGAATATAAATAGATTATTGAGTTTTGCTAATTTAATTTTGTTGGGCTTTAGTTTAAAATTTTAGTTGGCCCAATTTAATTAAATGGACTAATATATAGATACAAACATAGGTAATTTGTAAGATAAAAAAAAGGCATGTAACATAGTGGTTAAGCCCATGGATATCTTAGAAAGAAGTTGGAGGTTCGAATCTCTGTAGTAACACATCTATTAAAAAAATTTAAAATTGATGTGTTACTACAGAGATTCGAACCTCCAACCTCTTTCTAAGATATCCATGGGCTTAACCACTATGCTACATGCCTTTTTTTTATCTTACAAATTACCTATGTTTGTATCTATATATTAGTCCATTTAATTAAATTGGGCCAGCTAAAATTTTAAACTAAAGCCCAACAAAATTAAATTAGCAAAACTCAATAATCTATTTATATTCTAAAGTCAAATTATATAATTATCTTAAACTTTAATCCACTTCTAATTCTAATTTCTAGCAAATTTTAATCTATTAAAATTACAAAAATAATCCGGGATATTACATGTGGCGTATAAGAATAAGAATAAGATCCCGGGTACTGGGAAAGTGTGGCCGTAGAGCAAGACTGTGGTTATTTATAAGAATTTCGTTTATGTTTTAATTTTGTTTATGTTCTGGATTTTAAAACTTAAACTTTGGGTTGGATCTATTTTCGCAAAAGCTTTTAAATTATTATTGTTTTGAGAAAATTTGTTTTGCTAAAACGCCCACTGATTTTGAAAATATCTGTAAGTCAATCTGTTACTTGCTGAGCTGTGTAGCTCACCCCTTTCCTAACATTTCAGGTTTCGATTTTGGAGGCTTATTGAGAATATGGATGAGAACTTGTGAATTCCGTGCTATGTGTTTGGATGTAAATTACTAGTTAAGAATAGTTGTGCTATTAGAATCAATTTTGTTAAATTGCAAGATATGTATTATTGAATTGTGGAGTTGCGTCTCCGATTTTATGTTTATGAATTATTGAGTTTGACCGCTGCATTTGACTTTTTTGTGATTTTGTATTTATTGAATAAAGAAATACTTTTATTTAAGTTTTGATTTAGATTTAATAGTCCGAAAAGTCGGGCTGTTACACCGATAGTCTTCCTAGTTCAAAAAACTGGGAAGACTTAGGAAAAGACTTAAAATAAAATAGAAAAACCTAAAAATAATACAGAAAAATTTCTTGTCTTCCTAGTAGTCTTCCTAGTATAAAACTGGGAAGACTTAGGAAAACTTAGAATTAATTAAATTTTTACAGAAAAAATTGCAGAAAAATAATAAAAATGCATGAAAAAAATATATAAAAGTCTAGAAAAATTCACAGAAAATTCCATAAATCCTAGAAAAATATGCAGAATAATATAGAAGTGCATAAAATTAATATAAACTTGCAGAATAATTTAAACAACAATATTTACAATCTGAAAAACATCTAAACAATTCTAAATAAGTACATTTTCAATAAAAATACATTTCTCCACTTAAAAAATATGAGAAAAATATTTTTAAAGAAAAATAAAATATTCAGAAAAATTTAAATTAACAAGCAAGCAATTTCAAACAAGAATGAGCAGTAATATCACTTAGTAACAACAAGAAAAAATGATTTTTGTTGAGAACAAACATAACAGATATATTATCAATTAGTAAGACTGTTTAACATACCCAATTTACCAACTAACCTAGTGAATGTGGATTCGTCAACAGATTTAGTGAATATATTTTGCAATTTGTTCTTCTGTGGGTACAAAGTGTAACTCCACAGTTCCATTCATGACATGCTCTCTGATAAAATGATACCTGATATCAATGTGCTTCGTTCTCGAGTGCTGAACAGGGTTGTTGTAGATTGCTATGGAAAATAATTATTACTATTAAGTAAATTATTTATTAAATTAATTTCTGTAAAAAAATAATTTAATACATAATTTATTTAGTTAATTATTTAAATTAGAATAAAAATGAACTAGGAAGACTTAGGTTTAAACTAGGAAGACTCTGTTTTTTAAACTAGGAAGTGAGTCTTCCCGATTGTCTTCCTAGAGTAAACTCTAGTCTTCCCGATTGTCTTCCCTTTGCATTTCTTGGTTTCCCGATTGTCTTCCAAGGCTTATTTGATTGTTTTCCTGCAAGTCTTCCAAAGGCAATTCTAATCTGTCAAGTGGCTTGCACGTGGGTTGACAAAAGAAAAGGTTTAGTATAAAGACAAGACACAAGACTCGAAGACATAACATTACACAAGACACAGAAGTAAAGACACAGAACACATTCAACATTCCATCTTTTTGTCTTTACTTCTCCAACTGTCCGAGCAATCCATTTTCCTCAAGTGAATTAATTCTTGTTTGGTTCTTAACATTTAATTCATAAGAACTGATTCTCTTGTACTGCTTTGACTTTCTAGCGAATCATAATCCCTAGATTTTATATCGAACTACTTTTTAGTATTCGATCCTTTTTATTACAAAAATAGATAAATTCATGTCTAATTTATTCTAGGTTTGTTTTATCAAGAAACTTGTAATCAATGATCAAATTGTAACACTCGTCAAGTTTAATATAAGTTATATTTAATTTGAATATTGTTTCAGTTTTATTCAGCATTAATTTGTTCAAAATTGTTATATCTTTAAAAGGACAAATTCGATTAAACGGTATTGTTTGTATTCAACCCCCCTTCTACAAACATATCAGGACTTAACAATTACCAAAATCAAAATATCAATTCAAATTTTATTAATAAAACTTATCATAAATATTAAAAATCTATATATTATAAATGTTTGCATAACCCATTCCTTGGGTTCGGTATCCATATTTAGGTTCAGATGAAATCTATATATCTATCTATATTCTATATTTCTATATATTATAAATTTGTGGATAACCCATGCCTAAGGTTTTGTATCCATATTTAGGTTCGGACAAAGTTTTTAACTTTATTTTGACCCATGGATTATCCAGTTTTAGGTTTTGTGCCCATTTTAGGTTCGTAAAAGATCCACTTTGGTATTTGACCCATTTTCAATATTGGAAAGTTTCTATTTCAATTTTGAATAACATTAATATACTCTATAATATTTATAGTAACCTCATTAATATAATCTTTCAAATTTGGTAACTCATTATTACATATTATCACATAACATATATAGTAAGATATTTAACTAAATTAATTTTAAAATGTATTTATTATAAAACATTTGAAAATAACATTTTATTGCATTAAAATTAGTTCTTTCAAAAATATATATTATCTTAAAATTAAAATTACTTAATTTTATTATATATAACTAATTTTATTAAAATATTATTTTAAACTATCGTGTGCGTAGCACAGGGCTATAACCTAGTTATATTAATGATGTTTATAAACTTTCTATAATTATCATTGGGTTAAATAATAGATGTTGATTATATCCAAATCAAATATGGATACCAAACCAAAATATGAATTATCCAGTGGGTCAAAATTAAGTTAAAAATTTTATCTGAATCTAAATATGGATACTGAACCTAAGGAATGAGTTATGCAGAAATTTATAATATATAGATATAGATACTCAAAATTTTATTCCATCAAAGATTTTCAACAACAATTACATCATTTTTTATTTATAAGAATATAACTAATATGTTGTTGTAATAAAGACGATTTTGGTAGTTCAACAAGTATTGTCGTACTAGGCTCTTCTTTTTTTTTTGACAAAATGCAAATTCATATCATTAAATTAAAACAAGTCTAGCCGGGACAAATCCCCAACTGACAATGCAATCAGGTTGATAAACAATAAAGCGAGCTAAACAAATAGTCGCATTGTTTCCAGACTGCTTAACACACTGAATCCATGGATTCTTGAAATTGAAAATGAATACAAAGGCTTCTCGAGTAATCCAGCCAACATCGGTCCCGAAAATGGTAGCTTCACAATTGACCTTCACAATAGTTCCATGGCTGTTGCGGTGTTCAGGCGACTCAGTTACAAAAACTAAACAATGAGGAACAATAGTCCTCGAATAATGAACAACTATAATTTGTGAAAGGTGAGCACATGCGGTCACAACCATTCCAAGCATACCCCAGCTATCTACATGCCGGGATCCAGCTATAGACATGCCGAAAGTTCCAAGCATACCCCAGCTATCTACGTGCCAGAATCCAGCTATAGACATGCCGAAAGTATAACTGATGTGGTAATCCAGATCTCCCAAAACCCCATCCAAATCATTCTCATTGATAACACACAAACTCGCATAAAGCGAGAAAACACACATAAAGCGAGACGAAAACAAAACACACATAAAGCGAGACAAAAAACAAAACACGCATAAAGCGAGACAAAAGCAAAGCTAATCGATTTTATTGAATCTGGAAAAACAAGATCGGAAGAAAATGAGGGAGGAAGGAGGAGAGAGGCGGAGGGAAGAGAGAGGAGAGAGGCGAATGGGGGGGAGGGGGGAGGGGGGAGGCGGCTCAGACGACTCTCATTAGGCTCTTCTTAAAAAAATTAATTGTCGTGTCATTATTATTTATGCCTTCAAGTACAATAATGTTTCTGTTATGAAATAAATTGTATGACTCTTAGAGTTTCTAACTCCATTGGCTTTTCACCTATCTTGTAATTAGTACAACTCTTGGCTTTTTATTTCTCTTGTAACCTATGTATAGGAAGCCTATATAAAGACTTGTATGCACATTGTCTTATGATATGAATAAGATGATGATCTCCTTATTTCTGTCTAGCTCTCTCTAGTTCTTCTTGTATATATATATATATATATATATATATATATATATATATAATATATATAACACGTTATCAGCACGATAACTTTAAGTACAAACCTATTTCTAAGTACAAGGTGGCCAAATTGGTGTGAAAGCATTTTTTTTTCAGGTATAACTTTTCTTCTCATATTTACTGTATCATGTAATGTAATCAGATAACCACTTCCTCTAGATAATGGAGCTAAAGTTCTACTAGGATACCAAAACAATCTTTCATATTTGTAAAAGTTAATCAACTTCATCGATATATGGTCAGCTATAATTGTTCCACCACGACAATAAGATAGAGTTAGATATACATTATAAAATAGTGGTTATCAATCATTATATATTTGGAGCCATTTATATGTATTTGACTATGACTCAATTTATTGAGTCTGTTTTCTCAAAATTAGAGGGAAAAATGAATAGCTGGTGATATTCAGTATGAATGAATTATCATTGCCTCGTGTTGATCCTCATAGTAAAGAATCTGAACTAGAAGTTCAGAAGATAATTCATTCATATGTTTCAATTATTGTCACATATATGCTGACCTGAAAGAGTGGCTATATCACATATACAAGCTACAAATGCTCCAAATAAATATGTCCTGGAAGGACAACCTCAAGATGCTATGTGTCTAAAGAACGCCTGAAGCGTGATAGACTAGTAGGTTCCATAACAAATTATCCTTAAAGGTAAAAAGGAGCAGCAATTGATGATGGCTAAATCGAGGAGTGGGTAACTTTTGAATGATCTCCAGAAGAGATTGTAGACATGACAAAATAAAGAAAAATGAAGGTACCTATGAGATCTCAATATATTATGTCATGTCTAGAATAAAATGGAACCATTTACTCAAATCAATGTCGACAATACATCATATGAAAATTTAACACTTGAGGTTATGGATTATAATGAGGATCAGAAAATAAATTGGCCAAAGATATAAGTAAATGATTGAGGGAAAATCTCTTATAAAGAGATAAATTATTTGGACTTGCAGTTCGCACACCAGATGTTGTGAAGGAAGCGTGCTATAAAAATCATTATCTCTTTAAAATAGAGAAATATTTAGAACTACAATTCACACATGTATAAAAAGTCAGTGGGGGTATGAATGAATATTTATGTGAAAGTGAAATCTACGAAATATAAAGGTCACATAGTTATATAATGACCTTATATTGGTTATGAAGAGAAATAATATCTTGTGGTGAACATGATTACATAATTACCAAATAGTCTGGAAATATACGAAGGATTTGATTTTAATTTTATATGACCCACTTGACAACATTTAAATTCAATTCCAGAAGGATTAAAACTGCTAGAAGCAGAAAATTAAGTTCTTGAGAACTAACCCTATCGAGTTGTAAAGGGTTCTGGACCAGTAGTCCAACATAAAATTATTTTGGAAATACTTCTTGTTATTTTTATAAAATTATAGTTTGGCATATTCCTTAGCTCATGGAGTACACATAAGGGTATGTACGGGTATAAGAAGATGTACGTGAAATATGATGATTGTTTAATCTTCTACTATTTTTTGAAGATAATATGATTTATGATATGTGATAACTCATATAAATCTCTCGCTAGAGTGGATGAAAATCAGAATGTGTTTCTAATTGACATTCAAATGAGTTTCACCTCATAATCATAATATATTGGGATTATTGAGTTTGTTTTGTAAATGGGTGAATTTTATTATTATTTTACAGTTTCCCCGAAACCATGCAAATTTTGAAAGGGAAAACTACTTTTGAGCGGAGACGGATATAATTTTTATGAGAATGCTTAGAACTTGCGACTTATGAAAGTCAATTGGATAAAGATCCCAGAAGGATTATAAATACATGATTATGTTTAATATATATGCAAGAGATGCTAATACATTCTGAAATACAACTTCTTTCCTGAAGGAAGATGATAGTCACCGCTCCGCACACTTAAAAAAACAATTCTTGGTCCTGAAGTACCACATATCATAATGCGTAAGATATTGATTTATCTTGTTAATTATACATGTCCCGTTATTATTAATTAATAAATTCATTAGCGGAGTTTAAAGCAAGTCGAATATGAAGACATAAGAATCTTGATGAGAAATTTTTATTTGATCTCCACTAACCTATTCGACAAAGGTTTATATTGATTTTTCAGGTGCAAAGTGTTTACATAATTATCATAATTTGAGTCTCATAATTGAATATGTATTCACATATGACGGAGATGTTATTATTTTGGTATGCTATGAAATTAACAATTGCAGGCACTTCTTATGATTGTATCGTGATTCTGGCAACCCATGAGGATGGTCATTTATGTATATGGTTAAGATTGGAGATCCGACATTAAAGGTGATAGGACGAAGCACATTGATCCAAAGTTTTTCTTCACTCATGAGCTTTAGAAAAGGGGAGAAATTGATGTATGTCAGATTCGCTCATGTGAGAATCCAACAGGTTTGTTCATAAAAGCACTTCCTACATCATGCTTCAGGAAATTGGTAAATAAGATTGGAATGCGTAAGTTTCGAGATATATTGTAATGAGGGGGAAATATGATACTTCTTTTACATTATATTATGTACAACACATGTACTCTTTTTCCTTCACTAGGGTTTTTCCTAGTAAGGTTTTAATGAGGCATGATGTTTGTGCGAGTCATCTAAGGGGAAGTGTTATGAAATAAATTGTATGACTCTTAGAGTTTCTAACTCCATTGGTTTTTCACCTATCTTGTAATTAGTACAACTCTTGGCTTTTCACTTCTCTTGTAACCTATGTATAGGAAGCCTATATAAAGACTTGTATGTACATTGTCTTATGATATGAATAAGGTGACGATCTCCTTATTTCTGTCTAGCTCTCTCTAGTTCTTCTTTTATATATATATATATAATATTATATAACAGTTTCATAAATTAAAGTTTATGTTATTTTATACTGATGTCTTAATACTTTAGACATGAGCGTGATAAGATAACTCAAGTGATAAGGCCTTATATCTTGTCGTCCAAATGAATCTGAATTTGATCACCCCAAAAATATCTGAGAACAAATGCTCATTTGTAAGAAATATAAGGCTATTCAAAAAAAAAACTTTAAGGGTTGTTTGATAAAACTAAATCAAAAAATACTGAATCATTCAATTATCTGAATAAATGCATCATTCATTTTCACTGAACAAAAAAGTTTCTGCTTGAAAAAGTATGTTTGATAATAGATATGCTAAAATGTATGAACAAATCAAAATTACATTTTTTCCCCTTGAAATCACTAGGACATCCATCTCATTACCTATTAATAAGTAACCACTAGTCATTACCTATTTAATTTTCATGAATAAAAAATTCACTTCCCTCCTTTTTTACATTACTTTTCTCTCTATTTCTTCCACTCTTTTTCTCTCTCTTTTCAAATCTATACTATATTATTAAAGACGAAACATTAAAAGTTTTGGTCGGTCGGTCAGTCGGTCGGTCGGTATTTGGGCCGATTCACGGGCCTATCTATAACCAATTTATTAATAATCAATTACCTTTTTCAATACATTACCTATTTTATATTATTTTTAAACTAAACCAACTCATCTTCTAAAAATAAAACGGGCAACATATATATAATATGGTAATATTATTATATATTTATAAACGATTACCTTTTTCAGCTAAAACATATTATTTTTATATTTTTAAATAAAACAACTCATCTTCTAAATACACATATATGGAAACCAATTTATTAATAACCAATTACCTTTTTCAGCTAAAACGTATTACCTATTTCATATATATATTTAACTAAAACAAATCATTTTCTAAAAATAAGACGGGCAACATATATATAAAATGGTAATATTATTATATATTTATAACCGACAGCTAAAACACATTATTTGTTTTATATTTTCTAACTAAAATAACTTATCTTCTAAATATAATACATGCAAAATAAATATACAATGGTAATATTGTTTTATATAAATATTAATAAATAACTATTTATTCTTTTCAGCTAAAACACATTACCTCTTTTATATTTTCTAACTTAAACAACTAATTTTCTAAAAATAATGCAGACGACATATATAAAAAAAAGTAATATAATTTATATAATTGTGAATAAGTAACTAATTGTCTTTTTAAGAATATTACCTGTTTTATATTTTTTAACTGAAACAACTCATGTTCAAATTAAAAATAACACGGCAAAAGAGAGATATATTGGTAATATTATTATATTAAACTTATGAAATTCATGTTTATTATAATTTTTTTAACATTCAATTTAAACGAGATAATTAATGAAAATAAAAGTAATAGTATATTCAAATAAACTCGGTATATTGCACGAGCACATATTTTGATATTTACATTTGAGTCCCTTTTTAGATTTTTAAGAGTAAAAAAATATGAATAATTAGATCTGTTATTTTAAAATATTTTATATTTTAATATCTAAAATACTACTACAGATTACGTCAAGAATATATTAAATTTAGATATTAAATTGTTAGATTTATAAATCCGGTATATATATATTAGAATTTTATCAAATTATATATAATAACTAATTAAAATCTAAATAAAAAATAAGAAAATATTAAAGAAGACCGTGCGTCGCACGGGATATAAGCTAGTATATTATTATAATAATAATAGAGAATGGATATAAGTAATGTTGTTGGAGTTACTACAAGAAATCAAGTCCCTAAATCACTAGGACACATTATTATATAATATTTATAAGTAACCAACTAGAACATTGTTGGACTTGCTCTTATGTATTATAAGTTGATAAGAGGTGTTTGTTTACTCAGCTTATTTGATAACTTATAATTTATAAATTGATAAGTTGAATGTTAGAAATCACCAACATTTTACTTACCTTATCAACTTATTCTTTGATTTATTTATTTATTCTTTGAAATCATTGTATTTAAAAATTATTTTTTCAAATTTAATTTAGCAAATTCTTCACTAACTTATAAGTAAATTTATCCAAACACCCGTATAACTTATAAGAATTCATCAACTTATCACTTAAATGACACTTACTCATTTTAAGTTATAAGTCAACTTTTTTGTGATACCCCAAATACGTACATAATTAATTTGGTTGTGAATACGAATCACTTAACATGCCATAAAATTGTCATTAATAACATAGAACAATCATTATATTTGATATTTTGGATGATCACAAAATAAATTACAACAAAAATTCCAAATACATAACAAATATAATTTAAAACATTTTTTAAAAAATTATTTAATTCAGAAAGAATGACCCCTCAAGTTCTTTTAAAGAGCCGACCCTGAATGCTCTGTGCGATTTTTACCCTCAAAGGCCAGAACAATTAATCGTCATGGGCTTTCTTTACCCGGCCTAACTAGATTCTGGTCCAAGCCCAAACTGACAACCACATAGACATACATACATACAGATACACACAGCTGAAGCTGAAGCAGGAAGTAATTTGAAAAAAATGGGGAATGAAGGAAGAGAACTATGGGATGATACCATACTCATCAAAGCCTTCGATAGAGCTATCTCCACTTTCAAGGCAACCTCTCTCTCTCTCTCTCTCTCTCTCTCTCTCTCTCTCTCTCTCTCTCTCTCTCTCTCTCTCTCTCTCTCTCTCTCTCTCTCTCTCTCTCTCTCTCTCTCTCTCTCTCTCTCTCTCTCTCTCTCTCCCCCCCCTCTCTCTCTCTCTAGTATTTTTTTAAATTATTTCTTTAATTTTTAAACACGTTGGATTGTGCAGTTGGGCTCGGCATAAAATTCAATTAGAGATTTTATTAGCGATGAAGTATACTGTATAATAATAAATGCTTTATAGTTTATAATGCATAACAGGACAATTTGAACATGTACATGTACTGCTGTTTGAAGACTTTGTTGTGGCTTTGTCAATTATATTTAATAGTCTTGTCTGTATATAATCTGGAAATTATGGCATATAAATTGAACATTGGAGTTTTTTAATTTCTATTGGCAAATGAGAAATTATAATAGAATTGAATGTAGTATATACCTAAACGGGGGGAAGTGAATTGGTGTATGCGGAAAGATTACGGCTTAATGCTTGTTTTTTGATTTGTACTTGCTATCTTGTATGTGTTGTAGTTTAGTTTTGTTGATTTTTTGATTGATTTAGGTAATGCATGGAATGGAAGGTCAGAAGAGTTCATCTGCAGAAGGGGAGGACATAGGTAGCGAAGAACAAAATTCTGCTGATCTCGTGTTGGAAAGTATCGAGGTTAAAAGGTTATTGTCTAAAGCAAACTGCATATGTATCCACTTTATAGTATAAATCTATCTAGTCCTAACTGATTTCTTCTTGGGATCAGTGCTAAGTGTCTGAATTATAGTTTTCTGGACAAGTAAATTCATAATTGTATCATGCTAGTTTTTCTATATTTTGTTTTTCCTAGTTTATGGATTTCGTTAAATCATAATGATAATTCAAAGTTAAAAACAGGACCATCAAACTTTTTTTTTTTTTGTGTCCATATATGATAATATAATTTAGGGAAATTATTAATAGTACCCCTCTCGTATTGGCTTTTATGAATGGTACCACTTCGTATTTTTGACTTACAAACGGTACCACTGTGTATTTATCTATCCATCAGATATAGCATTCTGTCAACCCAAATTTCCCGGGTTTATAACTGCTGCCACACTATGACAATACCAAAAACAGAGTCATTACATGTCTGCACAAAATAACTTATCCGAGAACATTTAGCATAGTTTGAAACATGATCTAAACCACAAAATGAGATGAAAATGTCATTAAGACTGAATTAAAAACATTACAAGTCTATTTTTGCTGGTGAGATTGAGAATCTGGGAATTGTGAGCTGTTGGCCTGGGATGATTAAGTAGATGGTGCTTGCTGCCTCTGTTGCTTTGCTGCCTCTGCCTTTGCTGCATAAGATTGGTCCCTCACTCTAGCATTTCTAATGACAATAGTCTTCCCACTGTCCTTCATCTCTTTCTTTTGTTTTTCGGTTAACCCACCCTTACAGGTCCTCGAATTGTGTCCATAGGCACCACATTTTGTGCACTTAACTGTCTTGGACCTTTTTCCCTTTTGTTCCTCTCCTTCTTCTCTCCTCCTATTTCTACAAGGTCTTCCAACCCCTCTTTTCATGGTTGGTGGACTTAAAGCACGTAAGTTTTCATAAAATGGCCATTGGTCTTTGTCAGGAACAGGGGAAATGCTAAACCCATAGGTCTGCTTGTATGTTCTAACCATGTACCATGAACTAACTACCTTAAGAGGATCTATTTGGCATGAATCATAGCCCTAATAGCATGCCTACAAGGAACCCCTGAAATCTGCCAAGCTCCACAAGAACATATCTTGTTATTCAATGACAAAGGGAATTGAGATTTACCTTCATGTATCTCATATTCCCCTGGTTTAGACATGAATGCCTTGCAACTTATTATATCCTTGCTTACTATTTTCACCAGCTTAACAATTTTGGGGCACACATCATCATCCTTCCAATTGAGTGATGTTGCATACCTAGTTGCCATCCTCACCATACACACTCTTCTTATTCCTATGAGTAAGAAGGAATTAGTGTCAGTAAGATATAGGGCCAGGAATGTAATATAAGACATGCTTTAAAATAGTTGTAGTGTACCTTCAAGTAAAGTCAAGACAGGCCTGCACCTATCAATTCCCAAAGTAGAGTTGAAACTCTCCACAAAATTTGAAGTATTTGAAGCATTGCAGACATTAGGGTCAAATTTATGCTTGCTCCAAGTTGAAGGATCACCTAACTTTGCAAACCACTGCATTACATTTTCACCCCCTTCTTTTTCTAGTCTCTCCATTGCCTTCCTGAAGGTGAACTGTGATGTAGCATTGCAAACTCTCCAGAATAGTATGTACATGAGAGGACCAGGGAATTTGGACTTGAAATTACTAGACAAATGTCTGCAACAATACCTTCTTTTTGCAGTTGGCCAGACCTTATCAATAGCAAGATCAATTCCCTAAATGAAGATTACATTATAATGTTAGAATGCATTATGTAAAGTAAGATTGGTTTGAAAAGAAAATCCCATTTAAAGCATACCTTCTGTCTATCTGAAATTATAGTCCATTCATTTCTACTAGACTCCTTTACAATGTTGTAGATGTTCCACAAGAAAAAGGACCAGTTGTCCTTATCCTCAATACTCACAATGGCATAAGCTAGAGGAAATATTTCATTGTTTGCATCTAAAGCTACAGCAGACAACAAGATCCCTCCATAATTTCCCTTCAAATGAGTCCCATCAATCCCTATTAAAGGTCTACAACCCCCCAAGAATCCCTTCCACATAGCAGCAAAAGATACAAAGAATGAACTAAAAAGTAGAGTCCTAGGAATGCTTTCAGATTCTACATGGGAACAAAATGCCTTTGAATCTGGATTAGTTTCAGAAATTACCATGGCATATGCAGGCAATAGAGCATATGACTCATCATGCCCCCAAACAACTTTTCAATGACATGCCTCTTGCACAAATAAAGAGAAGCTTGTTTCAAGTAAACACCATACCTCTGAAATAGCAACTCATTTAGAGCCTTGCCTGGAATGTCAGGATTTGCTCTGATGTCCTCCATAAGTTTGGCTCCAGCCCACTTGACATTGCAGACTGGATTGTATGTTTCCAAACCCCTACAAGTATGCTTGTTTGGCTCAATTTTTTTTATGGCCCAAGTTACTCCATCAGATAGCCTACTAGCATGTAGCCTCCAATTACACACCTCTGCAGAGCAAGTGCACCTGTATCTTTTATTATCAGCAGCCATCACTGTTATAGCAAAGCCTTCTTGAATACAATAATCTCTCAAAACACTTTTGAAGTGTTGCTTATCCATAAATATCATCCAAGCCCTTAGTTCTATCTTCCCAAATTCTTTGTTGTCATACATCTCTCCATTTTTGTACAACCTTTGATAATACTCATCATCATCATCCTGATCTATGAAGTCATGCCACTTGTCAGCCTTCCACATGTCTTTTACTTTGGGCATTTGATAATACTCGTCATCTTCATCAAGAAGCACATCATCAGGCACACCATCAAGCACATCATCAAACACATCTTCATTTTCACTATCATCAAAATCCACCTTTCTTTTCACTAATTTTTTTCTGTCATTTGGTTCCCCAAACTCCTCAACCTTTCTTTTCCCCTTCTGTCTTTTTGCATACTCCCTTTCTCCCTCATCTGTTTCTACATTATCTGTGACATTATCTTCACTGCCATTTCCCTGCTTTTGAGAAGAACTGTACAACAATCCCTTCCTTTTGGCCGTGGTCCTAGGAATTTTTCTTCGGAATAAACCCTGGTCTGAAATTGAGGAAGTAATAATGGTTGAGTCATTCTGAGAAGTGTTTGGAACATGGGAAAACCTAGGACTTCTCCTAACAGTTAAGGATTTGAAAGCTGTTTGTGGTGAAATGGACGGTGGTATGTTGCTTTTGAATGAACTGGTTTTTGACTGAGTTTTTGTTGGTGGTTTTTTGGCTGCCTTTTTGGTTGGTTTTTTGCCTTTCTTTCCCCTGGTTTTAGCAAGCTCAGTGTCATCCAAGTTAGAGACATTCTCTTCTTCACCTGTCATTTCATTACCCCCATTCCCTTCTTCACCTACAACCATCTCATCACCCCCATTCCCTTCTTCACTTGCAACCTCCTTCCCTTTTTTGTCATCTTCAGCCCTCCTCCTAAAGTTCAACACCAACTTGTACAATTCATTAGGTTTAACAACAGTCCCAACCCATATAGTTATCACTTCTTTATTCGACAAAATATCAAACATTTTCATTAGATCACTATCTTTTATCAACTTATGCTGCTCCATTTCATACACGTAACCAAAAGTCGGAAAGTGAAAATCCATCTTTTTACCTAGCTTCTTCGCTTCGTCTTCATAATCAATAACAATATCTAACAAATTACTCTTATCAACATCCACCTTAATATCAATCTCCTTACCCCTCCAATCAAATCTTAAAATCTTACTATTATCACCCATTTCTGCAAAAATATGTAACTAATTCACACACAAAAGCCAAACAAAATAGTATATACATATATATATTGTATATATACATGAATCACAACAGTACTTGAAGTCGAAATTCACTATCGAAATACACATAATATGCATGTACGAATACTACATACCTGTAATGAAGCACAACAATCGGCAAAGATGATCGCTTCTTGCTCCAAGTTGATCGTCGATTGTCGATTAGTTTTCCCCTCTCAGAACCCTCAAACCCTTAATACCCATGAATGACCCGTTTAAACGTTAATAATCTTACTATTATCTACTAAAACATGTATTTAAAGTGTATTTTGTTTTTTTTTAAAGAGAAAATACGGGATTAAAAGGGATAATCAAACGTTTAATTAACGTTAGATGGACGGAGTGGTTTGTTTAATATCCAGTCATTTCCACAGTGGTACCGTTTATAAGTCAAAAATACGAAGTGGTACCATTCATAAAAGCCAATACGAGAGGGGTACTATTAATAATTTCCCTATAATTTATTACAGTGCTAAGCAATTACACGAAAGGTCATTTAACCGCACGTGAAACTCCGTTATGTCATGTTTTTAGATTTCTGAAAACATTTTTACTGGCCATTAAGTTGTACTTATAATGCTAAACTATTTCTTTTTGCCTTTGTGAAAAGAGATTTGGAGTTCAATTTGAACACTGTTGCATCAACAACGGAAACAAAAGAAACCACCAATCCTTCACAAGACAATGGTAGTCTTGTGGGTGAAAAAGATGGTCAAAATTTGCAAAACGGCTATACAAATTCACAATCTACAGAAGATTATAATCACTTGCTAAGTCAATATTATGAGGTTGAGGAGCAAAGGCAAAAGATTCTGAACCAACTTTACCAATATGGGTCTTGGGATTACGGAGGTTATGATTCTAGCATGCAATGGGGTACCAACTCGGCTTCTCAAGAGCATCAATTACCAGCACAAGCTTCTTGTCCAACTGATACTATAGTACAAATGGATGACACTTCTGCTCCACAAGAGCATCAAGTGGTTAAACCCCAAGTGGGGTGCCCAGCTGTAGCACGCTCTTGTTGCTCCTGTATGTGTCCATGTATGTTGGGTCCATGCACTTCATTGCTTGCATGTACTCTGAGTGGAACTTGTGTTGGTGAATTTGGTCATACTACTTCAGTAACGGGTCACAATGGGAATTTGTCATCTATTGAAAAAGATGATTGGGTTAATACAGCAATGGGAGCAGCTGATAGAGCACTATTTGCATTAAAAGCAAAAGCTTCTGGTGATGTTAACACAAGCAAAGGTTAGTCCCTCCCCTCCATAGTATGACTTGCTAAATTAAGTTTGTGTAGAATTTTATGATATGAAGATGGGAAAAATACAATCCCCTTTATTGATCTGAAAGTGATTATTGTTGCTTAATATTATACTACCATTATAACTACCTACCTTACATGTAAGCTGTCTTGTAAGCTATGTTGATATTAGCAAGTATATAGATAATTATCTAATAGATAAATTGTACCAGTCCTAATTATAAATTTAGTGGATGGAAAGCACTTTGGTATTTTGGATTTTTAGAAATAATAATAATGAATAATTAAATTAGATTTTCTAGCCAAATAAACTAGATGCCAAGTTGTATAACAGGCAACAGGGTATAATGTGAAAATCTAGGCACAACTTATAAGATCAATAATCGAAAATGATAACTGACAGAGTGAATGAGTCTATCTCTTTGATGAATGAGTCTGTCTCTTTTATGATTGAGTCAGACTCTTTAGTAACTTTTAGTAACTGATACACACCTAACAGAACGCAGAACTAATCAACAAACTAATGCAGAATAATAAACATGCAGCAAGTATCAAAAGTGAATGCAGAACACCAAGAAGTTTTCACTTGGTTCGGCCCCTACAAGTGGTCTACGGCCTACATCCAAGTCCCCATGCCAACTAGCATAGAGAATATATTATATCCACGTAAAAACAAACTTACAACTTTCTCTTGATTACAAAACAAGGCCACCTGAAAGAACTTTTTCACCTAGCACACTTGCTACCTTGGCCAACTATTTGTAATCGCTCTCTTTGCCACAACCCGGCACAAGTCTTTACAATAAAACAATGAAAGAATATCAAGATTACAACTCAACTAGTACTACTTCTTGTTTGACTGGATATTCAAGAATATAAGAAGTGTATATGTATTTCAAATAAGCTTATGAGAGTTGTGTGTTTTTGGCTCTTAGAAAATAGTGTATATATATCAGGAGCCTGGCAAAAACAAAACGTATATATTTTTTCAACGGACTAAAAGGATAAAGCTTTTTAAAAGAACTAGCTGTTGGAAAAACATAAGAATAGGTCTTGCATAAAATGTGGGGTTTAGTTTTGATTTTGAAAACTTTTATTGAAAACAAACTGTTGAGATAATAACCCATAAAAATATTTTTTCATAAAGATAACATATGGGTTTTATAAGATAATTAAAACAGTTTGTGGGAGAAAATATAGGAACGGAAATTTAACGTTGGTTGAGAATATATACCTGGTCAAATTTGAAGTTAACAAGAGACATTAGACACCTGGACTCTTTAACCTAAATTTCTGCAGCAATATATCACACCAGCACACTTGTTTCTTCTGTCAGCTTGCATGTTCATGTCATCATCAGAAATCTTAGTATTAACATAATGTATACTAGAAATCACCTTTATGCGCAGCAATTCAATATTTCTGCGGGTGTCTAGCAAATTTAGTTCTCTCCTCTAGCTTATTGTGGGACCAAGAGGATAAGGGGTCAAGCCAATAAAGTAAATGAGATGTTGTTAGCTCATAGGGACGGCTGTCGGATGCGCTACATATACATATATCTGTCAAAATAGAAAGAGAAACATATTGATTGGCTATGCATTATGCTTCACACACATTTATTGTCTATTCGATATTTGATATATGGTAAACTTATTGTGATTTACCCCCTTTGTGCAGAGTGGCGGAGCCAGGAATTTTTTGTTGTAGGGGCTAAGATAGAAAAAAATTCATTAGCCGATATACCTCTATAGTATTTTTGCCTAGTAGGGGTTAATTTTTTTCCCGTAATAAGTACTCCTATGTAGTTTATTCAGTCCTAGTGGGCTATAGATCCCACTAGCCCGTATGTTCGCGACTGTCTGTTCCAGTTAGTGAAATCTTTTAGCTACTATGTAATCATATTGTCTGTCCACGTTCACCTGAGAAGATATTAAAAAGATTTACTTAGAATTTAGAATATAATCTAGCTTTTTGCACCTCTAATATATCATGGATTACAGATGAGGAGACGAAGCTAGAGACAGATATAGGGAAGTTGGCACAAAGTTGCAGCTCTAAAACAGATCTTACTGTTGTCTTCAAAGCATGGTATTCTGCAGGCTTCTACACTTGCAAGTAAGTCTACAATAGGCTTCATTCCTTTCTGTAAGCATAAAATTGTTTCTTTCTTTATAGGCACTTCCCGTGCCTATGGTAATACTTTGGTCCCATGTACGGTATTCTTAATCTAGAAGGGGGTTGAATAGATTTTTAGTTGCTTTTATTTTGATATGATATTTTCAATATTTTTGTCAGTATATTCACTTTTAAGATAGAAAATAGAAAATATGAAGTAAGAAATAAATTGCCACACAAGCAATTTATCTTGGTTCACAAATTTATGTATCTCTAACTAGATATATCCAGGAATATGTTTGTTATGTTGTTGTATGATAACTCACAGTTACCATATCCAGGTTGTGTCATAATTTCACTGCAGTATGTTTAGTGAACTATTCTAATCTTATAGTTGAATTGTGCGTTTTTTTATCTCGTAGCCTTTTGTGTTTGTAGATATCTCATGGAGCAGTCTGCTGCAAAAGAATGACAGAGCTGGTCACATCCTCAAATTTTATGCAAAGGCAATAGGAATTGGCCAGTGCTAGCTCTGTAATCCCAGCAATGTGATACATATACAATATAAAGTTTGGTGCTTTATATGGCATGTGGTGGAATGCAAAACTATTTTTGTTAAGTACTTTAAAGTTCTAAATAATATTTTTGAGGAAAAACATTTTATGAAGTTGATATTCTACACCCAAAACACATCAAATTCAGTATTTCAATCTGCATTTTAGATTCAAATTACAATTCTCTTTTAGTCTAGTTTATGGAAGTAAATGGTAATTGGTTGAGTTTTGATAGGCAACAATTAAAGGTTAGAATATATTTTTTTTTACCTTGCAAGAAACGATAATATGTCGGTGTTATTTTTTCGTAATTAGATTCACTTCAAAACTGCGTACAATGAGTATTTTTTAGATTTTCAATTCTACCAAAAAAATAATTTGTAGCCATTATTCATGCACTAAACAAATCTTCATGTGTTAATCTAGACCCTTACCCGGGTCTGCTTTAATTATTCGCAAACCGCAAGTGAGACTTCTTGATTTTAAACTTTCATTATGGGTAGAATACGTTAATTCTACATTCAAAATTGATTGCAAGTGAGCCTTATTGACGTTTCTTTTAACTAGGCAGAATCCGTTAGTTACACATTCAAAGAAAGAAACCAACTAAATTATAGTGAACTACCAAATTCCTTTCAGTTTTGTCTTTTGCTAAAGAGAAAATACTTTATAGCAGTTTCGCACTCAGGTCATTTCATAACTAGTTTATTGTTTATAGGAGTATCAAATAAAACTATAAAAATCTTTCCTGTAAATATACTTCTTTAAGCTATTAAGCAAGATCATTTCATAGGTCACAACAAAAGATCAGCCTATTTCATCTCAGCTATTAAAATTGGCTCTATATAACTTGCAATATTACACAAGGTAGCAGGAGGAGTTTAATATAAGAGAAGTACTCATTTCGCGCTAATCATATACAACACGCTATATTGTTTCTTCTTACACCTTCACATTGGCAGCTGCTTCCTTTATTTGCTCAATTGTGAAGACACCAAAGATGTCATCATCTTTAACTGCATTGACTACTGCTAGTGCAACATCATCAACACTGACAGGGGGAGCTAGCAATAGATCTGATGCAGGGAGAGAATTCAAAGGCCTGGTAAAGCTTTGTGTGGCAAGCAGTAATTTCTCCAATGGTTCCCCAATTAAATTCAGAGGGATCTCAAATCCATCAACCTTCCTCTTCCCATATATGAACCCAGGTCTAAATACAACACCTGCAAATCTCAAAGTTAACTTGAGTAGCTAAGTTAGAATTTTAGGAACAGGTGGCATTAACACACTTTTTGTCTGGAGCACACTAAATGGTGAAGATTTAGAAATTGGAAAATAGTAAATTTTTTGACACAATCACTGTCCTAGAGGACCTAGAGTCCCATTAGGAGTGGGGACGGTGTATATGGTCAACGACCAGGTTGTGCTATAAAAGCACACGAGCCAGGCATTAGTGCATCCTCCCTCCATTTCAAAACATAGAAATTCTAAACATTCTTTACATTTATATAAGACTATAATAGCTTTGCAAGCAGGCAGGCATGCAAGCAAATCTTTCTGTTCTGTGGTGATTTCTTTTCTCCCAAAGCTACACGACATCAAATCCTTATACAGATGCTCCTAATTCGTTTTAACACAGGGTTTACGGTAAAGTTTTAAGACTATGAAGCTTAGTCATCAATTACCAGAGCTTGGATATTTGGAGAGAACTTGCGATTCTGCTTTTCTCTTTCCTGTGAAGTAACCGGATGAAAGCAAAAATGATGGTAAATTGTATTCATGCACTGATATCAATATGAACTTGGGAATTCCTGCGAGAAGAAGAGAGGTAAGATTAGTGTAACCAACCGGCATGGACTAAGAAAGAAAGTAAATAAAGACAACAACATCAAGGAATGATATTTCCACTTAGTATAGCAATAGTAACTAAGAGCAAGTCCAATGCAATGTCAAAGTTGGTGCCATTGCTACAATTTGGCACCAAATGCTAAAGTATCAACCCAAAACGAGTTCCATACTTGGATGCTAATATGCATAAATGCATACTTGGTGCTAAATTTGCATCCAAGGATGCATACATGCATCTAGCCACATCATCAATTAACCATAAAAGCAATGCAAGTTGGTCTACTTTAAATGAAATTTGAGTGAGTCGGACAATAAGTTGGCTAAACATAGAATTATATGGTTGCAAAATGCAACTAGCATTGGGGTGCATGTTATATTTTAGCATCAAAGATCACTTTTTGGCGTCATTTTATAGCAATGGCTATAGCCATTTTACATCTAGCATTGGACTTGCTCTAATAGAAATGTCCGCAATGAACCTCATATTTCACTGGATAATGTATTCAGAATAAATTTTCTATTTCTAATTCTTCATGTATGGTTGTTTAATGAGTTACGAAGAATCAAGTAAATGATAAATCTACAATCCAACTCCAACAACCATTCATGAACTTTATCAAATATCTAAACCAATATCATAAAGAATGCATGAATTTTTAAATGTTAATGCCATCTACACTTAATAGACTCCCTTCAATTTTATTTTCTTTGGGGAGATTATTTATATATCTGTCCACGCATAAAATCTTCAAGTACATGGGGATGGGGATGAGAATAAAACTCTAGGCCTCATCTAGCACGTGGCGCAGCTTACTCACTGATGGACTACACTACCCTCTTATTTCTTGCTGACTGAATGTCCGAATCAATTCTAAAACTCTAAGCAGTTATCTAATACTGTACTTGACAAGTCTATGAAGAATTGTTCAAGCTACTATACACTCTTGTACAACCCTAAAGTATTTTTGAACTCATGATCATTGAGAAATGTAATAAATGGATCCTGAAAAGTAGCAAAACATGACAACCACATTTTAGGCACAGCATAGTCTTAAGCTAAAAGGTAAGTAGATTATTTTATCCTCTTTTTGAAATTTCAGGATCTCTCGGAAGTGAAGATGTCAAATATTGGTAATTACTTCAGGCAGAATTGTGTAGTAAGAGTTGCAGCACAAAGAGTCAGAGGTCAAGAAGGCAAAAGCTTTGTTCGTCTTCATAGCAGATTACATTCACATGCTATATACGATTATTAACAGAGAAAGGTCTATTAGAATTTTGGACCAATCCGAGAACAGGGCATGCCTTGTACGAAAGACTTGATCCCGACGAAAGGCGAAGGTACTGGTACTGCACTAATATACAGCGGACCCTCAATTTTCATGACACCGATAAAATCATCGGTTCATCTCAAGTATGCAATGCATTTTTAATTGTAGCAAAGTATTCATCTATCAGAGAATTTTCTGACAAAATGGGTACTTTCCGTGAAGCAAATGACCAATGACTTCATTCAAAATTTTGAATTGTGGAACAGTCACTCTCTCTTGCCTCATAACGTGTTACACCAACTCTAGATTCTTTCAATAATACCCCAGTCAGGACTTGGGTGCAGAAACTGGCTTCTAAAAAAGAAAGAAACAGTAAAGGGTGCTCCGAGAACAAGAGAGTCTAGTATGGAACACTTTGAGATGTACAGACAGGGATCTTAAATACTTAAATCAGTATGACATAAGACTGAAATCTCCCCAAGTTCATACTTTAAATTGTGGATAAATAGTAATGAACGATATCTTACCATATTCCTTTGCCGCATCTACTGAAACAACATTCGCTTCTCCATTAATTCTTTGCATCTGTTCCTCGCTACCAAAACCTCCGAGTGTTGAAACAACTGCAGTAGCCCCAGGAAGTACTTCATCCCAGTTTGTGTAGAATACATCTCCTGCTAGATATGAATAGATGCAAGTTAAACAGACGGCAATTCCAATTAGCACCACTACATGTAGGCCTCTTATGAACTTTTATATCATGATATTGAGTACAGTGGGGTTATAAGAAAAAGAAAATCAATAGTTCACTCCATTAACTATTTATCCATCATGGCTGACACATAACCATTAATCCATTGCGAGCAGAAGATAAATGAGAGTACCTATTTTCCAGGTAACCTGATCTACCCATGTGCTCGTGTCAGAAGGACGCCCTGACCTGTGATTAAATAATTGCTTAATTAGTATAACACATTTTTTGAAGGGTGCAAGTACGGAGTTTCTAATTTCTCACAGGCTTTTCTGGATTAGTTCTTAAAATTTGGTTTTGGCTGTGATGGAAGTTCAGATTTTTTTTTTTCAATTACTGATACATGTAGAAATTAGAATTATTTAAACCCCTTCCATATAAAAACTAACTTGTTAAAATGGATGATCATTTGCAGATGAAATAACTATGTCCAATGTATTGACCATTTGCGGATGAAGTAACCATGTAAAATGAACTGATGTACATGCAGCCTCAAATATTTTGTACCTGCTCAAGCTTATGACCTCGATACCTTCAGCCACTGCAGCCTTGCATATAGCTGAACCAACAAAACCACTGCCTCCTAGTACAACAAGCTACTACAAGAAAGTATATTAGTGATTTGTGTGCTTTTAATTGTTAACAGCATGCCTTATAATTGATGTCAAAGCGAAAATAGAAGTTATTAGTGATTACTCGCTCAGTCCTAATATCAGCTGCAACATCTATAGTTGTGGAGTTAACATCCTCCGTTACGCCTGCTCCTGCATAAGCGCACTTGACTCTCAATTTGCATGGCCTGTAACTAAAGAGGTAAACATCAAAATCATCAATACCTTAACTATTTAAACTTCAAAAACTAGAAGTCGAGGAAACAAAGATATTAAGTCTAGTACTTTTATGTTTTAATTCACTAGTCATCTGCCAGGAAACGTAAGGGTGTAGGAGCATCTACAAACAAAGATATATTCCAGCTGAAACCATGCTAATAAGAAATGAGTAAAATCAGGCATACCTCCTTGTCCCCAAATCGAATTTCAGCTACAATAAAAAATCAAAATTTCAGGACAAGGCACATCACTTCATTTTGAAAGGCACAAATTCTTCAACAGAATTATTGCTGTCAAAAGAAGTCAGCCCTCAATATACACATCCATATATTATCCGATTAAACGACCTCAACTATATGTTCCAGCAGGAACTTCATACATCTAATCGAAAATGATAAAGTCATTTGCTTGAATGACACATGTCACTCCTTCAAAACCTATGCTCCAAAAGGGTCAAGTAAACTGCAAGTTCTTTCTGGTAAACATCATGCTGAGGTAGAACTATTGATCGTGAGAGATTATACTATACAATCATATATATATATATAAAGTTTAGTCTTTCAAGCAAAATTTTAAAAAACTTCTGAGCTGTTATTTAGCAGAATACTCTGTATTATAGTATCACTCTCCGAATAACCCAAATGTTGAATGCATACGACTATAAATAAAAAAATATCAGGACCTATATGGGTAATTTGTTTTTGGTAACTTACATGGGTGGGGGTCTAAAAATGAGTATTGTGGATATGTATTAGTATGTTTGGTACATAAATAGGATCAATCATTCAGTGGCTCTGGGACTGGTACCAAGAACTAACTCAATATCATTAGCTTGTGCATTACTTTGGCAGAAGTGATTACAAAACACGTTAGCTCATAGGTTTGGAGCTTAAGCATTAGCCTATAAAACTCGAGAAAACTTATAAGAGAAAACAATCAGAAATTTTCTGGAACACCAGAACTACCAAAAATACTAATATGTCATATCCACAATAATGAGCAATACAAGTTGAATTCTGAGTATATGCCGAAAGAAAGCCTAAAACATAATAATCGAATAAGAACATATAGAAAAAGAGCAGAGCCGCTAAACAGTAAATTATAGTTATAAGGTGCAATCAATTGAAATTTGAGTGCGAAACATTAATCCAATACGTTAACTATTAAAAGAGCATCCAAGAGTAATTAACTATCAGTCTATCACAAATTCACAATCCAATTAAAACTAACAATTCACAGAGAGAGAGAGAGAGAGAGAGAGAGAGAGAGAGAGAGAGAGAGAGAGAGAGAGAGAGAGAGAGAGAGAGGAGGAGGCTAACCGAGAAGGGAGAGAGAGTGGGGAGAAGCAGGTCGAGCGAGAAGTATTAAAATTGAGAGAAGAGGGAGTTGAAGAAGAAATAGGTACAACATGATGAAGGTGTGATGAAGCAGAGGAAATCATCATCGTCATCTCTTGTGTGTGCTGCTCAGTTTCAGCACCTCGATTTTAGTAGCACTGTCAATGTGTTATACCTTTCTGTTTTGGTTAAGTTGAGAGAGACTCTGTATTTTCCTAACTATTTTCTATGGATGTGCTGTTTTTGGGGGTTTTTTTCATACCAATTTTGTGAAATTTCTCTTTAAGATAAGCTACACCGTTTCAGGATCTACCTATACGATCTATAAAATAAACGAATATACTAGTATTAATTTAATTTTCTTTGATCTTATTATTGAAAAATTATATTATCTCCGTTTCACTCATTTTTCTATATAGTTTTTTTTTCATTTTTTGACACAAATTTTAAGATGTATATAAATTATACTTCTATAACTTATTTTTAAATTATTTTTTCTCTGAATAAAAATTTAAATGTTAAATTTTAATTTAGAAGAAAAAAAATTTAAAAACAATTTATGGAAATACACTTTATAGAAGCGTTAAAATACGTGTCGAGTCCTCATCGCCGATGTATACAATTGAGCGGGATAGAGATAGTAAATTTTTGTTGTATTTAAAAATTGCAAGACGAGACTCGTGTCCCTAGTATCGAACCCGCGACCTCGAATATAATTGAAAATATATACACACAAAAAGAGACACACACAGTATATACCCACCTATAAAGAACCAGTAAAAAAAGACGAAAGAGGGAAGAGTCAAGAAAATGGGAAAGTCGTCGGCGACGAGCAAGGATGCACAAGCTCTTTTTCACTCTCTCCGTTCTGCTTACGCCGCCACTCCCACTAATCTTAAGGTACTCCCCTAAATATCATACAAACATACATCATCTGTATCTATATAGATAGATAGATCGATCGATCGATCTCTAATTCTCTTTATCTTGTATCTATTAATTTCAGCATTCGCTGTTTTTGTTTTTGTAGATTATCGATCTGTATGTGATATTCGCCGTTGCAACTGCTCTGATCCAGGTGACCTTTTTTCGCTATTTTATTTCAATTTTAAACATCCACATCTTTTAGATCTGCCGTGTATTGTTTTGATTTGGTTTCGATCTTTATCTTTTGCAGTTATCTTTGTTAGTGCATTTCGGAATCGTAATAATGTAGACAGTAATTAAGCATAAATTATATTTAATGTTTATTAAAATTAACATTATATGCAAGCCACACCACTGAGTAGCAGATTCTTTTTTGTGTTTATGTATTATAGTTCTCGTATTGTGAAAATGATTGAATATTAGGTTACAGACTTCCTGTTATTCCGAATGTTTTGGTTTGTTATATCATGCTCAATTATTGTTTAATTTCTTTTACAAAAACTTACTGATTGCAAATTTTACTTAAACCTCACTGTCTAGAACATGTACAAGGAAGCCTCGTGAATAAATTTTAGGAGAAAAATTGTTTGAATAAGCAACACTCTGAAATGCAAGTAAACAAGGAAGTAGGAACAATTATTATTATACGCAAACATGTTCACCTGTATATGTAAATGCATATACTATATATAAGTTACCGTGGTAATTTAAGCTAAAATCTGCCTGGCAAAGATATTCAAGTACTCAAGAAACTGTATAATGTTGCTTCATCAGTTCAAAAGAATATTCCTGGTTAATTTGTCATTAGTTCTTTGTTGTGAATAGTTTTACTTATATATCTATTATATGTCATTTCCATTTGATTTGTATATATGTAACAATTAAGTAGTGGGTTTCATATACTCTTCTTCGTTCTCTTAAGAGATTGTTTAGTTTGTATCGGAATAGCCTTTAAATTTTGTGTTTCAGAAGAAAATATTTACATTTATATTTCAAATTTACAAGGGTAAGGCTGATTTGGAAACTTTGTAATCATTAACATTGGAAGCCTAGTCTAGCTGACTAACCCAACTTCATCTGCAAGTGGGGCTCAATAGATGTTGGAACCCATGGTTAACTTGACTCCTGGCTGAGCTTATAAGACAAATGTACTTTCCTTATAAGAAGTGTATTACTAATTACATTTACCACGTCTGAACCCCTTCTGCAAAGGGGCATCCTTATCATACCACATGACCCCTACAAGTTTCTTGTATAAGTCATGAGAGCATGGTTGATGTGTTAGGTAACAAACCAAAATTTCTTTTGTTCTACCCCCGAATATGTTTGTAAAATTAGCCTATGCTGGGTTGGGCCCAAAGGCATGGCACACAGAAATTCTTCTGATATTTTCGAACAAATAAATTATAAATGATTTGCTAGATTACTTGGTGCCACTGTTGTCACGTCGACGACTAGTCGACGACTAGTCGGCGACTAGTCGACAAGTCGGTAATTCTGAATAAGTCGACCCCCGACTTGTGAGTTTGAAGTCCATGGGTTTTACCCGGACCCGACCCGGTACCCGACCCGGAACCCGACCCAAAAGCCGACCCGAATTGAAAAAAAAGGGGGTTTTTTGGGTTTAACTTACGTGGTTTAACTAAAACACAAATTGAAGTCCTTCTCCATCCTCCCACGGCGACGGCGACTCCATCCTCCTTCTGTTAGTCCTTCTCCCACGGCGACGGCGACGGCGGCTCATCTCTGGTAAGTCCTTCCTTCATCTCTTCTTCTATTTTTCTTCTTTTTCTTCTTCCTCAATCTTCTTCTTCAATCTTCTTCCTTCATCTTCTTCTTTTTTTTACACGATGTGCATATATATACACGGTCGTATGTATATATAAGTTTTTTTTTACTTTTTATTTAATTTCTTTTATTCAAAAAACATTTTATTCATTTCATTTAATTATTTTCTGCTCATTACACAGAAAAACGTTTTTTCAAATAGAATTATTTTTATTTTCGAATTTTCATTTCTTTTATTTTCAATTGAATAAAATAATTTAATTTAATTTTTTTTTATTAAAAGAAAAACGTTTTCTTTTATTTTTAAGCTTGTTTGGATTTTCAGTTTATCAATTTTATTGAAACTTTCACTCTTGTATAGATTCATTGAATTATAAACTTTCAATTTTATTAAAACTAAAAATTGAAAACATCACTGCTCCAGTTACAAATTACAATTGTAAACATCACTGCTCCAGTCAGTTTCACTGCGGAGCACTCCACTAACCACTTCACTGCTTCTTTCTTCTGTATTTTTTCTTTCTGCACTGCTTTTTCTTTCTGCACAGCTTCACTTTTTTTTGTCCTGTAACAAAAAACTGCTTCTGATGGTGATGAGAGGCCTGCTTCAAGTGTTGCGCATTGCTGATGGTGATGAGACTACTCAACGAGATGGAGGGGGAGATGATTTCGAGATGGATGATTATTGATTATGCATGATTGGGTTTTTTATTTTGTTTAGTTGAATTACTCTTTAATTATGTTTTTATTTGCTTAGAGATGTTTAGCTTTGGGTACTTGGAACTTATTATCTACTAGTTTTTATTTGAACTAAGAAAATTGATGTGTGTCCCTAGAGTGTATATCTATATTATAATTACTCTATATATATGTATGTCGACTACTTGTCGACTTTTTACGACTAGTCGGGCGACTTATCGACTTTTGAGTTTGAAGGTACTCGGGCGCCTTGGCTCGACTTGCCGACTTAACAACCTTGCTTGGTGCAACTAATATGGAAAGTTATATACCGAGTTTAAGTTTGTAACCCCTTGTTAATACTTAGCAATCAAGTGTAAAATGCTAGCATGGTTGTCAAGTCGACGACTAGTCGACAAAAGGGGAAAAAGTCGACCCACGACTTGTTGAGTTTGAAGCCCAAGGGTTTTACCCGGAACCCAGCCCGAAACCCGATTTAAAACCCACCTGAGTTGAAAAATTAGGGGTTTTTAACTAAAACTTGCTCGCTTTTTGATTGAAACCTAAGTCTCATCTCATATTTACTGCACCAACTTCATCTCATCTTCCCACGACATTATATATTACAATTACTCTAAATATATGTATGTCGACTACTTGTCGACTTTTTACGACTAGTCGAGCGACTTGTCGACTTTTCAATTTGAAGGTACTCGGGCGGCGATACTCGACTTGTCGACTTAACAACCTTGAATGCTAGGAACATAGGCCACCAGATTACAGGGTGATACAAAGTACTACATTTACAATTATGTGTAGATCTGTGTTCTCATGTGCACTCTTGTAGTCAGTCTCTTTATTCAAATTAAACTTACCCGAGCATTAATTGTCAATCATTTTATGAACAGGTAGTCTATGTGGGTCTTGTGGGGTCATTCCCATTCAACTCTTTCTTGTCTGGAGTGCTCTCTTGTGTCGGAACAGCAGTCTTAGCTGGTAAGAATACTTTAAACGGGGGTATTTGTTGAGAAAATTGAACTGTTACTGATTATTCCCTTGCAACAGTCTGCCTTCGCATTCAAGTCAACAAAGAGAATAAGGAATTTAAGGTAAGCCTTCTTCTTTTTAGATTTCTTTTTTGTGTTAACAAGAAGCTGGAAACCATTTGGCTACTAGTGGAAATATACTTTCCTATATTGCTTTTTTCTTTCCTTTAAAGATATACTACTATAAACCATAACAGTGTATATCTCAGCTTTCTTGATATTTGATGTACCCTCTATTTCAGCATCCATTTCTTAGACATTTGTTTTATGAAAATGTGCAGGATTTGCCTCCAGAACGCGCATTTGCAGATTTTGTTCTTTGCAACTTGGTGCTCCACTTAGTAATCATGAACTTCCTTGGATGATTAGTGATTGACGACAACAATATTGAGATAGGACAAAACTATAGAGGCTGCTGATGTCTCTCTTGGTAGGCTTTAGCCACATCAACCACATCTTAAATTAAAGTTTTATATTTGTGGATGGAATTTGAGACAGCTCTTTATGAGTTTATCGACTTTTTATTAGATCGGATGTTTAGAAAATGTTGAATTTCTCCCTCCTTTTTTAATATATATTTTGCAGAATGTTTTGTGATTTTGAAATAAGATGTTTCTGATTTAAAATTCACGAATGTAGTGCATTTTTAGGATCTACCTTCCCCTTGGTTAGAACCTGTAAGGAGCCTAAGGCTTATTTCTAAGAAAAGACATGCAACCTCTGCAGTTTTTGTTCCTAGGAAGAGCAATGTATTACAGTTTTGCTGGCCTATCTAGTAAAGGTGGTCATCCTCTTTAGTATACCCAAGGGCTGGGTTCCATAACACTGAACAAATCAAATTTATTGTTCTTTGTTTATTCTCTCTCAAAGGGTAACAAAAGCCGAGTGAAAAAAATTATCTAGCCCGTGCCTACTTGTGTATAAGCTCTTTATTTAGTTTCGAGATAGTTCTATAAACAATTTCCTAAAATATAGATTAGGTGGGCAAATCATAAGAACTTGAATGTTCAAACAAAGGATGAAGGATCTAAGAAACAGGATAGAGTATGGATAGAATATATTGCTAGGACAGAGAATATGTATCTAGCCGGTAGGGGAGACAGAGAAACCTGCTCCTAACCAAGAGCTGCCAGAAAACACCTACCTATTGCCATTCAAGCTCCCTGAACACTTTCACATGTAGTCTGTCAACAAAAGTTTAGAATACATCAACTATGATGAGACTGTTTTAGCTAGTGCAAATATTGTAGATCCTTCCGTTTCGTCTTCCTCTTGATTTATATAATTTTGTATTGGAAAACGTGACAATATTTACTAAACGTAGCTGAAAGTAGCACTTGTACAATTTATCTATTTTTTGCTAATAATTTACAACATATTGGCTGATATTGAAAACAGTACTATATACCAAATAAAGTTAGAGCATCTTCGATCGCAATAGCCATAATGGTTGGCTAAAAAAATTTATGTTAGGAAATAATTAAAATTTTACACAAGGGAAACAAGAACTTCAATGGGCTTAGCTATAATAATAATTGGATATAATTTTTGCTAAGGAAAATTTTGGTTCTACAAATATAGCCAATAAATTATGATTATCTATAATTTTTGCCAAAGAGAATTATGCATTGAAGTGATATTTTTTTACATATTATCTATATCATTGTCATCTAAGATATTATAGCTAAGGATTCTTCACCAGAGATGCTCTTGGAGCATCTCCAACGGGGTTGGCTAAAATAATATAAAATAACGATCGGCTAAAATTTGTTGAAAAATTTGTTGAATCTGTAAGACGTTGTGCTCCAATGGTGTTAGCTATAATGGTTGGCTATATCTTGAAAATAGTATTTTTTTTTTTTAGTTTGAATAATACTTTTTAATAAAAATTAAGTTTTAATAAATTCATGTTAATGTTAAGTGATCTTAAAATGTAGTCATATATTTTTGAAATTTGAAATTTAAAATTTAAAATTTATTAAATTTTCATATATTAATATTAACATTAATTGATCTTAAAATGTGTGTCATGTATTTTAAAAATTAGAAAAAGATATAATATAGGAGTATATACTTTTGTAAAGGGGAGAGATCAGAGAAAAACTAGCGGGAGGGAAGAATACAAAGCTGGAGATGATGTGGCGATAGTTACAGATCTGTAATGCTTCTGCATATATAGCCAATGGACCGAGAGTGGCTATAATTTTAGACAAGGGCAAAGATAGGAGGGAAGAATACAAAGCTGGAGATGATGCGGCGATAGTTACAGATCTGTAATGTTTTTGCATATATAGCCAATGGACCGAGAGTGTCTATAATTTTAGACAAGGGTAAAGATCTGTTGGAGTAGTGATAGTTTGAGAGATTATCTATATTTGGTACTATATTTGGTACTGTTCAGCTGCCAGGTGGAGATTTTAGCCAAGGGATGGACAACCTTGGAGATGCTCTTAGCATGCTTTTGTTTTAAACAAGTCAGAATGATTGTTTTTTTGGCAATTTTTTCTAAGGGTGTTCGCGGTGCGGACGGTACAGTTTTTCTCTAAAATCGCGGACCAACCCGCGCATGCGGTTTGGTCTAATTTACAAACCGCGATCGCACCGCATAACTCAAGAACCGTGTAAACCACACCACATAAATGTTGTGCGGTATGGTGCGGTCTATGCGATGTCAATATTTTTGCAAATCAAAACTTCCTACTTTAACGTTTAACCATAAAACTTAAAAGAAAAGCAAGTAAAGCCGGAGACTTAGATTTAAAAATTACAAAACAAGTTTGAACATTTAAAATACAATACTCCCAATCTTTAGAAAATAGAAATTGTATATATTTATAAATATACTTAGTGTGGTAAGAGTCAAATATTTATAAATATATTTA
This sequence comes from Heracleum sosnowskyi, assembly GCA_030848705.1. Taxonomy (NCBI): domain Eukaryota; kingdom Viridiplantae; phylum Streptophyta; class Magnoliopsida; order Apiales; family Apiaceae; genus Heracleum; species Heracleum sosnowskyi. The sequence goes on from CM061241.1 coordinate 96,300,179, forward strand.
CATTATAGTAATATGCGGTGTGGTACGATTTGAACCGCGAGAATGAATTCTCAAACCACAAATCGCATCACACCATGCGGTTTGACTAAAATTCAAACCACGACCGCACCACGAAAAATTTAAACCACGCGGTGCGGGCGGTTTGGTGAACACCCCTAGTTTTTTCTAAAAGCTGTTGAAATTATATATTACTATATAATTAACTCCTTATATATAATAAGCGTAAGGTAGATCTTATCCAAAACTTTGGTCGGTCACTGTACTACCAAAAGTATATGATCTGTTGGATTATAAAACTATAAATATTCAAATAGATGAGGACCGTTAGATATAATATTAAAAATTGTATTTGATTAATAATAGGATAGTATTTAAATACTAAAAGATGTATTTTGATAATTTAAACCAATTATAAATGATTTTTCTATATTGAATAGAAATCTTTATGTAAACATTCGTAATTATCTTTTCTCTTTAGTTTATGGATAGTTCCAGTTAGATAAAAATTATTAAACCATCATTAAATTAAATATAATTTTGTTAGCTTCGCATTGGCTGTAAAATCGTTAAAATCTGTTGTCTAAAACTCAAGATAGAGCCCAAACAGTAAAGTGATTATCTAAATTTTAATAATAAAAAAAAATTATTGTGGCACCAATTTAATTTTTTTCCTAATTTTTTTAAATTTATAAATTCTATTTTTATTTAAATAAAATATTAAAATCAATTTAAGAAAATATTAAAATCGATCTGGTCCGTGTACGATCACTATACGACCAAATTAATAATTACAGTTAGATCTTAAATAGATCGATAAGAATTGTTATATCTAATATTAAAAAGTGTATCTGATTAATAATAGAATCATATTTAAATACTAAAAAATGTATTTTGATAATTTAAAAAATTTCTATGTAAAAATTCTTAAATCTCTTTTCTCTTGAATTTATGTATAGTTCCAATTAGATAATAATTATTAAACCAAATATCAAGATAACAATTCATATTGATAACAATATTAAAAATTATCAATATAATGCTGATGTATATCATACTAACAATGATATACGTGAACCTACATAGACTTATGAGAACTCGTGTACATAAATAAATTTAAACACTTTTTTTCTGAAGAAACATAACAATTTGATTAATCCAAATTATAATTATATTATTTTACATATAACAAACATAAAAGGATAATATCAAAATATTATTAAAATAGTGAGGGTTTCATATTCATAAACGATAATTTTGAATATAATACTTATATTAAAATGTGTATTTGATTAAAGGTGAGATTATATTTAAATACTAAGAAGTGTGTTTTGATAATTTAAACCAATTATAAATTGGTTTTCTATATTAAATTGAATTCTTTATATAAAAATTCTTAACCATCTTTTGTTTTCGGTTTATGGGTAGGTCAACAGGTCAAGTTAGATAATAATTATTAAACCATCATTAAATTAAAGATAATTTCGTTAGTTTCGCATGGGTTGTAAAATCGTCAAAATTCAATTTCTAAAACTCAGGATAGAACCCAAATTGTAAAGTGAGTATCTAAATTTTAATTAAAAAAAAATTTATTTTTTGTAGAACCAATTTATTTATTTTTCCACTAATTGTTTTAAATATAGAAATTTTATGTTTCTTTCAATAAAGTATTAAAATTAATTAAGAACAAATTCAAATCGATAAAAAATATAATAATATGAGAATAAAATTTTATATAATCATAACATAATTTTTATTCTATTTAATAATTTTTAAGTAATAATGTATTTTAAAATTTTATATACACTGTAAATAAAACCGAAACATTAAAAGTAAAAGCAGTTAGTAAGATACTTATATCAGTATATACTTGATATCCTTATTATATTAAATCCTTATAAATAATAAGCATAATAGGGATCTTATTCAAAATTTTGATCGTACAGTTTTGGACAACCAAACTAATAAGGACCATTAGATCTTAACTAGATAACTGAAAATCGTTAGATCAAATATTAAAAAAGTGTATTTTATTAATAATAAGATTATATTTAAATTCTAAAAAGTGTATTTTGATAATTTAAACCAAATATACCAAATATAAATAAGTTTTCTATATTGAATAGAATTCTCCATGTAAAAAATTCGTGACTTTCTTTTCTATTTCATGGACAAATCCAGTTAGATAAAAATTGTTAAGTCATCTTTTAAATAAAAATAATTTAGTTATCTTCATGTGGGGTGTAAAATCGTCAAAATCTAATTTTTAAAACACAAGATAAAACCCAAATTAGTAAAGCGGGTATTTAAATTCTAATAATAATTATTACATCATCATTATTTTAATGCCAATTTAATTACTTTTTTATAACTATTTTAAATTTAGAAATCTATTTTCAAAAATTCAAATCAATCTAAGAAAAATTCAAATCAACAAAGAATATAATAATACGAGGATAAAATTTTATAAAATTGTGCATATTGTTTATCTTATTTTATTAAATTTTATATCATAACTAATTAAATATTATTTATTATTAAATAATAAATTATACGCAAATGGTGATTTTGTTTTATAAGAACTCATATAGACCTAATTTCATTGTTAGCAGGACTATATTCATATTAAAAAAAACCATATTTTGAAATTTTAGACTCATCTACAGAAGAGACCTAACTTTTTTAACCTCTGTACATTGTAAATTACTAAATTCGAAACTTTAAAAGTTTGTTAATCAATTAGTTTAGTACTTTTTTGAAAAATCGTACTTTATAAAAAAATATTATCAAATAACCCATGTCTACAAGAAAAAAAATGAAAAAAAATCTTATTTTTCAAAAAAAACTGTAAATTTTAATATGTTGTTGGTAGATTCAAAACTTAGATAATTCTACGTGATAATTTTACTGTTATATCTAACGTTTCTCAACAATTTAATTTGAAAGATCCAACGATTATGAATTGAGTGATCAAGCGGCCAGACTTATAATAAAGCTTTCATTATTTAGTCTTTAATATAATAACATAGATATTTACGGGATATACTATAAAAAAATGAATTTTATACAAAATTTTGATCGTCACGGTGTACTACTTTAAAAGAAGAACTATTACAAAAAAATTATATTTTAATTGATAATTTATTTTCTCAAAAGTTCAAAGTTCCCGCATCATTAACATATTACAAAAAAGAGTATATTATATTTTAGCAATAAATATTTAAAAAATATATATTAAAAAAATTAATGATGTTATCTTGGTAGTTTGGTCCTAAATACCGCCAAAACATTCTCAACCGTTAGATTTAGAATTCTATTCGATTTAGAATATAAATTTAATAAACAACTAAATTTTAGCAAAACATTCTCAATAATCTAAACTTCGTATAAATTAATAAATAAACATTATTTTGAGAATTTATGACCAAAACATTCTCAACTTTATATTTTAGCAACCGTTATTTATTAAAAAAGAACTATTAAACCACAACTAAATTAAAGATCGTTTTGTGAATTTCATGTGGATCGTAAAATTGGCCAAATCTAACTTTTATAACTCAATATAAACAAATATTAAATTGAGCGTGTAAAATATAATAAATATCAAATTTTTAACTATAATTTTTGTTGGCTAAATCTTTTTTAACAATAATTTAATCATGTAAACTAATAAATTTTAAATATTAAAATATTCATAAATAAATATAATTATAAATATTAAAAAACAATCGTGTGTTTCATGGATAATTAAAATATAATTATAAACAAAATAATTATAAATAAAATTTAAGTAACCGTGCATCGTACGGGCTATAAGCTAGTTATATCCTATATATAATTAGCATAAGAGAGTTAACATGGTTTGGTCGTCAAGGCTAAAACTGTAATTTCATAATTAATACTACTAAAAAGATCATGGTTCGATTCCCTTCTACTATAAAAGTTACTTATATTGTATATACACTACCAAGATAAGATAAAAGAAGATTACACATAAAAAATATTCTCAATAAATTTCTAATATTAAATGTGATAATTTTATTTGAATTTAAAAATATAAACATAACAAGTAGGTTTGTAAACATATTGCAAATGATAAATAATTATAAGAGTTGTCTCAATATAGAAGTTAGAAAACTTACACATCAATAAATTACAATTATATAATAAAATATTATCAAAAAATTAAAAGTTAAATATATAAATATTTCATACCGAAACTAATAATAAGAGAATTTAATATAACAATTAAATATGTTTTCAAAAAAATGATAATGATCCGTGCATCGCACGGGTATAAAGCTAGTATATTATATAATAAGAGTAAGAGAGATACCATAGGTAAGGGATCGATTCTTACCGACAACATACAGTATATATATATATATATATATATATATATATATATATATATATATATATATATATATATTCACCTATACAAACTAGGCACACACAATATTACACAGCTACCCCTGCTGAAAGTCCAACTTGTCCTGCCATAAGAAGTTCACTGTGTCAGGAAGGACCACCTGCTTTTCAGAGTCTTTCCCGTTTCTGTAGCTGCTTGTCTCTTATCTTTCTCTCCAAGTTTAGCTGTAGATTTGCCATCTGTTATTTGGACCACCTTGCCAGAACAAATGCTTCAGTATTTGTCTCTTTTGATTCTTGGTTCTGTACCTTGATTTGTCTTGTTGTAAACGGCTAAGTGTTGATATCGTGAACTCCACTTTATTCCTGACTTCGTGATGTCTCTTGTGAAGACTATGCGGTATGGCCTTTGAGGACTATGCGACATAGGTCATTTGATGACTATGCGACATAGGTCATTTGATGACTATGCGACATAGGTCATTTGATGACTATGCGACATAAGCCATTTGAGGACTTCACGATCTAGGCATCTTTGACTTTGCTGACTTCAACACTTCACGATATGAGTCTTGAAGACTTCACGACATAGTTCAAAATAGACTATGCGATATAGCACTTCTCGACATGGATATTGGTGACTTCACGACATAGCTTTCTTCTGACTTTGCTATATAATGCCTTAGACAAATTTCTGCAACTTATTTCTTCAGGGCCTTATTCATCTCTATCCTGCTGCATGAACATTTCTGAACTTCTACTAGGACAGTTATTCAATGGCCTATATACATTCTAGATTGCAAGAAACCTATTAAGCTCATTATAAGTCTGAGCATACATGATCAAGCTAATGTTCATGAGAACAAGACAAGTACATATAGAGACCTATACTATATCCCAGTGATAGAAATCACTAGGTCATGTAGTGTGACATAGTCACATAGTGTAGGCTTGTTAATAGTGGTATTCAGACATGTCTTGAGCCTAACAATCTCCTCCAAATTGTGAGTAAGACCCTTAGGCACAATTTCATGTCTAATAACAAGCCTAACTAACATAAAAAGAACAAATATAAAGAAGATGAAGTTAAGAACAGAATTTGATAACAACTTGGAAATTTAGGCTTACAGAATTTCTCCTTGAGCTACATAGCTTCAGTTTCCAATTATTTCTCTAAGAAATCATCATAGACCTTCTTTTTCCTTATTTCTTCATTCTTCTTTATTTCAGAGATGGCCATTAGAATTTCATCTCTTGCAGTTAGTTCTTCAATGAGAGGAGAGTCTTTTAGATCTTCAGCTGCTGTTCTAAGGGCACTTTCCACATATGAATATATAAACTCCATTCTTATCTTGCTTTTTCCTCCATAATGATTTTTGTACTCCACGGTATAAGGATTTTGCTTTACCCTGCACAACCCTTTCTTCCTCAGCTCCTTTGCTCTTTCTTCCATCTCAGCCATCTCCTTTTCTTTCTGACACCTCTTTTCTTCATTTAGCTTCTTTAGATTTTATTTATAGTCAGAGTGCATCTTCATGAATCTGGCAATCTCTATTTTCCACAACCTTTCTTCCTTTTTCTTCAAAATTTAACAAGGCATTGATTCTTTCTTGCTCATAGGTGTCAAATAGTTGCCATCCCCCTTGCTTCATTATTCTTTCTCTTCCATCAGTGTATTTGATCTCTAGATGATCTAGCTTCACTTTGACTTCAAAGATCCTTTGAGCCCTCAAAAATGTTAGGGCATCTTCATCATAGTCCTCATCTAGTGAAAACACATTGATGCCAACAACATTTGTGAGTTTTCCAGTTTTCTTTGTTATCCTTATTCTTCTTGGTACACTCTTGATCTTCATATGCTTCACAAGAGGTAACTTTCTGGAACAAGGTGACTTTGTCTTTACCGCCACATCATTTGGAAGTAGCTTCATTCCTTTGCTCTTGGTCCACTGCAACACTCCACTAGCTGTGACCTTGTGGAAGTGTTTTCTTGATATTTCTTTTATGGCTTCATCTTTCTTCTATGGCAATTCAGGTTCAGAAGTCTTGGATAAAGATTTTGGAGGATCATTACTAACAGTACCCACCCTAGACTTGGAGTCTTGTGTTGTGGTTAAAGTACGGCTAGCAAAGTCCTTGACTTGCTGAATTCCACTTCTAGTTTCCTTGACTTTTTCTTTTGTTCCCTTGGAATCCCTCTTATCATCATCATCACCTTTTGATCTCCTAGATGTTTTGCTCCTGCTGCTGTCACTTGATCCATCCTTATTACTCCTTGGTTGAGATCTCCTTCTGTAGGTTTTCTCCTCAACATCATCCTCATCATCCTTCTTCTTGCTTCTTTCTTTGAGTGACTCGGGAATGACTCCATGAATCAAGAAGGATTGTAGAGTGTGGATCATTTCAATTTCTTCAGCTGTCCTAGCTCCTCTCTTGGATCTCAGAATCTGCAACACCTGGTTGATCTTAGCATTGTTCTTCATTGTCAAGTCTGAGGGAATCACCAGTTGGTCAATGCTGCTGTCATGAGATAGACTTTGGAAGATTATTGTCCTTGGTTTGGAGATAACCTCAGGCAATCTTTGATGTTGGTCTATCCTCAAGTCATCAAACAGTCTCTTGTTGTTTGCCCCTTCCTTTTCAATTAAATCCATAATGATTGACAACTAAGAAAATCTCAGTTTCTCCAGAGTTTGAAATGCTAGATGCCACAAGCAATTATCCTTGCACACCATGATAACTTCTCTTAGATGAACATCCTTGATTATCCTTACTTCCACAGTGAAGTACTTGATGCTTTCCTTGATCTTTTCTCTGTAGGTCCTTGCATCCCCTTTAGCATTGTTGTAGATGGCTTTCAGAAGCTCCAGGAAGGCCTCATCATGATAGATGTTTGAATTGGCAACTTCCTGTAGCTTGGCCTTAGTGATAATTTTGGCTTGGATAGGTTTGGCACTTGAGGAGGGTTGAGAAGCTGAAATGTCCTTTGGCATTGTAGAGGGATGGAAGGTAGTTGTGACTGTGCTCTTCTGGCCTTGTGCATTTATGACCTCTACAGGGGGAAGGATTATTGGCTTTATTGTTTCTTCAATGAGTTTGCCCTTAAGCTTTTGCTGCTTGGCAGGTACTCCCCCTTTCTTTTTCAGAATGACCTCCTTTTCTTTCTCCCCCTTAGGCTTGGAATCAGACAAGATGTCTTGAGCTTCCCCAGGGATTGGCAGGTTCATGTGTCTCATCATTGAAGTCATCATTTGTTGTTGCACCAACAGAATATTAGAAGTGGAGTTGGTTTGATCATCCATCTTAGCATTAAGCTGCTCCAAGGAGTTAGACAGTCCTTTGTTTTCTGCTTTTAGATCAGCTACCTCTCTTTCCAAGCTGTCCACCTTTGAGAAAAGTTGTTGAGATTTGAAGGAGTTGAGGGATTGATCCTTGAGCTTGGAGAATTCAAACTTGGAGATATCAGAAATGGGAACCTCATCAACAAGCTTGTTCCCATACTGATTCTTCCAGAGTACTGTAAGCATGGAGTTTGAATTGACGTTGGCTTGCAATTGGTTATCTAACTTAGTGGACATGTTCTTCAAATTGTCAGCCACCATAGCCAGAGAAAGATCCATTGTAGATACTTGTTGAGTTGTTTTCCTGACCTCTTTGAGGATGCCATCCACCTTGGGAAAATCAGAGAGATAGGAGTTTCTTAGTTGAGTGAGGGATCTATCTGTCTCCTCCTTTATAGAATATATCTTTGATTGAAGCCCTTTCCCAAGATAGTGCAGAGCCTTCAACTGATTCTTGTAAATATCATTGACAGCATCATAAATTGCAGCAGGAGGGAGATCCTTTGCAATGGAGCCCAGCGAAGTTAGGTAATCTTCTCTTAGAAAAGCTAGGGCATCCTTGAGTTTGATAGTCCTCTTTGCATCCAACCAGGCATCCACATTTCCCTCTGGTTCAGCTTCATCCACTATCTTCTCCTGCTGAGCTTCAACATCCTCCTTGTGACAAAGTAAGATAGCTTCATAATCAGCATTTGGTAGATTTGAGGTGAGGAGATGTTGAGCTATCTTTGAGAACTCATCTATCTGTACCACATGAAGATTTTGTAATTCTTCTTCCGTCAATTGTGGTGGCATATTAGATGATCCTGAAGCCATGTCATGTTGCATAGGTTTCAGCCATTCAGTAATTGTGGCCTGAGCCAAGTAAGAGCTGGTGCTAGGCACCTCAGGAGTGATTGATTGATGAGTTTCCTCCAGTCTTGGAATGACTGTAGAGTCTGATGCTGTCTCCATTGAAATGGGATGTGTTACAGCACCATCTCTAGATACCTGTGAAGGCAAGTCCAAATCCATGAGAAATGGAGAGTCTGGCATAGAGTCTCCAGTAAGAACTGGTGAATCCTCTATGTTTGTGTTGGTGTCATTAGGATATGCCTCAGCATGCATTCCCTGACCAACTGAGTGGGGGTCCTGAGTGGTGAGCACAGTGTCATGCACCATGTCACTTGAAATGGGCTCAATCACAGGAGTGGATTGTGATTGATCAAGGGCAAGATTGTTATTATAATGACTCTCTTGTGCAGAAGAAATTTTTATGGAAGAATCTAATAGAGAAGTGGGGTGTAGATTTGATTCTGGCAACTCCCCCTGAGAAATAGGAGGAGTTTCAACATTGATGTGCTCTCCACTCTGTGTATGATCATCCTTATTTCTCCTAGGGTCAAGAGTGAGTTCTTGACCCTGTGCAGACTCTGTACAGGTTGCAGTGGGGAGGCTGCTCTTTTCAATGCCAATGACCTGTTGAGAGGCCATAGACAGTAGCAGGTGTACCCCTTTTTCCACATCTGAATCCTGTTGGGAGGATTCAGTGGTAGGTATTGATTTTGACTTCTTCTTTTGGAGGTGACTCAGGAGTCTCACTTCCTATCTCTACAGATTCATTTATCACTTCTAGGGCTCTCTTCTTTGACTTCTTTTTAGTAACACCAACCTTTTGAGAGATTGATGCACTTGGCTGCCTAGCTTCTAGAATGGTGTTTACAGTAGGGTTACTGGATGGGATAGGAAGGCTGGGGTTAGACTGTGTAGCTCCTTCAGTCTCAGCCTCCCCTGTCCAGGAAAGAGCATGGTATATGGGCTTATCAAGTGGATAAGACTCAAATGTGTCCTGCATATGCTTGGTCACACTTAGAATCACATCCACTTGATTCCTTGTGTCCAGTGAGCCAAATAGAATCTTGGACATGGACTTGGAATAAGCCATTTTAGTTTTATCTATACCCTCCAATTCATGGATATTTGCATCAAGATAATTTAAAATAACTTGAAGGAAACGAGGGTAAAAGATGTCATTACCTCTACCACGAACGGTCCTGCCTAGCCTCTGAGCCAATTCCTTGAGAATTATGGCTCCCACATTGATCTCCTGGTTGTTGGCCAGGGAGTAGGCTAGCTTCACAGCAATGTGACTGATATGGTGCCATCATGTCTTCCTGTATAGAAACACCTTCTGGAGTGCGTCAAACAGAAATGACCACTCCCTCCTCACAAACTTCTTATTGAGCTTTCCAGTATCTATCTCATCAGCATACAGAATGAAGGTCATGAAGTCTACAATTTGAGCATCAGTAGGTTCTTGGTCATGACCCTCCACCTTGAACCCCAAAGCTTCATTGATTTCCTTTTCCCCAAACTGGAAGTGTTTGCCTCCAATTGAACAATTAACCTCCTGGAATGAGGTTCCATCTTCCCTAGCCATTGTTGATACCAACGCCGTTCTCCAGAATCCTTCCAACACATCGACATACAAGGTAGGGTTCAGGGTTAGGGCTTGGCGTAGGTAGGAAGTGTTCAAGAACCGTACAAAACACTTGTACCTTGGGTTAGCCTCAGCCTCAGAGGGAATGGTGAGAAGATTTGTTTCTTTGGGAATGGTTAAAAGGTTTGAAGAGGAAGCTGTTTGAGATTTGGGTGCCATTGAAATTGAGATTGAGATTGAAGAAGAGAGAGAAGAGTTTAGGTTTTAGAAATTGAGAGCAATAGACAGAGTGAGAAGTTGTGAACGGTCGACAAAAAGTATTTATATGATAGAGACACTGCGATATGGAGTTATGAATATGTACAGACTAATTGTATGTCGCGAAGTCTCAAAATGGCTTGTACCGCAAAGTCTTTGCAAAGTATATCGCGGAGTCCTGAAGTGAACTATGTCGCAAAGTCTTGAGGATAACAGAATTTGGATGACTTTGCGATATAGTGAAAATACCCTGTCTAAAACTCTCTCTTTGAAATTTTAAGATTTTGTCAGACTTAAATCAAAACTTGAAATAAAATAAATTTAAATCAAAATTCTGTCAAATATGGAGACTTGTCGATATAGTTATTCTAAGTCGCAAAGTCATTAAAATGAACTATGTCGCAAACTCATGAAATGAACTATATCGCAAAGTCTCACAATTTCAACAGTTTGCGATATAAGTCTGTTTGATTTGTACTATGTCGTGAACTCTCAAAATCATCTATATCGAGATGTCTCAAAAGCTCACAACTCCACAACCAAATATGATTTTGAAAAATATGCAGTAAAATACTGAAATATTTATAGATCATATCTCAGCTAATTTTCACTCCAAATAAATAGAGCATTTAGATACAGTGAAAATTTACTGCTGCAACAATTAACTAGCATACTTACTTAGAACAACTAAATGAAGGATTGAGCATTCCAATTTCACTCACAAGTCTGTTGAAGACAGCTTCATTCAGAGGTTTAGTAAATATGTCAGCTAATTGTTTCTCAGTTGGAACATAAGAGACTTCTATGGTACCATTTGCAGCATGTTCCCTAATGAAATGGTACCTGATCTCAATGTGCTTTGTAGTAGAATGATTAACAAGATTGGCAACTATGGATATTGCACTAGTATTATCACACATTAGAGGAATGTGTTCTAACACTAGTCCATAATCCATGAGTTGATTTCTAATCCAAAGCAATTGAACACAGCAACTTCCAGCATCAATATATTCAGCCTCAGCTGTAGATGTTGCTGTGGACTGTTGTTTCTTACTAAGCCAGGACACTAACCTTTGACCTAAGAATTGGCAGCTTCCAGAGGTGCTCTTCCTGTCAATTCTGCATCCAGCATAATCAGAATCTGTGTAACCAACCAGGTTGAACCCAGTTCCCCTTGGATACCATAGCCCAAGATTAGGAGTCCCTTTCAGATATTTGAAAATCCTTTTGATAGCCATCATGTGAGATTCCTTGGGATCAGATTGGAACCTTGCACAAAGGCATGTGGCAAACATGATATCAGGCCTGCTAGCTGTGAGATAGAGTAGTGATCCAACCATGCCTCTGTAAACCTTGATGTCTACTCTTTTGCCTTTCTTGTCTTCATCAAGCTTGATTGCAGTGGACATAGGAGTTTTTGCAGGGGATGAGTCTTCTAAACCATATTTCTTCAAAAGATCTTTGACATACTTTGATTGGTTTATGAAGATGCCATCCTCCTTTTGATGTACTTGCAAACCTAGAAAGTAGGTTAACTCTCCCATCATACTCATCTCATATTTGCTTTGCATCAACTTAGAGAATCTTTCACAGAGTTTTTCATTTGAAGAGCCAAAGATGATATCATCCACATAGATTTGAACAAGAATGATATCATTTCCATGCTTCTTGAAGAATAGGGTTTTGTCAATTGTACCCCTGGTAAATTGATGCTCAAGAAGTAATTGAGATAGAGTTTCATACCAGGCTCTAGGTGCCTGTTTGAGTCCATGGAGTGCCTTGAGCAGTCTATACACAAAGTTTGGGAAGTCTTCGTCCTCAAAACCAGGTGGTTGAGACACATAAACTTCTTCAGCAAGATCACCATTGAGAAATGCACTTTTCACATCCATTTGTTACACCTTGAAATCCGAGTGAGCTGCAAAAGCCAGGAAGATTCTGATGGCTTCCAGTCTAGCTACAGGTGCAAATGTCTCATCATAATCAATGCCTTCTTGCTGACAGTATCCTTTGGCAACCAGCCTTGGTTTGTTTCTAATTACCACTCCTTCTTCATCCATCTTGTTTCTGAACACCCATTTGGTGTCAATAACATTCTTTCCTTTTGGAGGTGGCACTAGTTCCCATACTTTGTTTTTCTCAAATTGATTCAATTCTTCTTGCATGGCAACAATCCAATCAGAATTCTTCAAAGCTTCTTCAATTACTTTAGGTTCCTCTTGTGACAGAAAGCAGTTATACAGACATGTATTCATTGTTGCCCTTCTTGTTCTAACTCCCTCACCAGGATCTCCAATGATTTGATCCCTAGTGTGGGCTCTGTCCCATTTCCTTGTGTGCCCCTGTTCATTTCCTTGGTCTGTTCCAAGCTCATTTTGGTTGACAGTTGCATTCTCTTCTTCTCCCCCTGTGTTTGTGAACCCTTGCACAGGTGTTTGAAGAAGATTGTCAACTTCAAGAATTTCATTTTCTAGAACAGTTTGAACAGGTGGTTCATCTTCACTTTTAGAATCCTCAAGATAACCTTGATTCTCAAATCTTAATGGCACACTGTCTTGATCACTTGTTTTAAGTCCAGGAGTTTTCTTGTCATCAAAGGTAACATCCATGCTTTCCATGACTTTATGTTGCTCAGGTACAAACACCCTGTATGCTGTCCTTTCCAGAGAGTATCCAATGAAGATACCTTCAAATGCCTTTGCATCAAATTTTCCAACATGCTCAGAGGTATCTTTCATCACAAAACACTTGCTTCCAAACACATGCAGATGCTTGAAGGATGCTCTTTTTCCAGTCATTAATGAGTAAGGAGTTTTGCCAAACTTCTTATTGATCAATGTTCTATTCTGCACATAGCATGCTGTGTTAACAGCATCAGCCCAAAAGCTAGTAGGTAGCTTTGCATCCAACAACATTGTCCTTGCAGCTTCAATGAGAGTTCTATTCTTTCTCTCAACTACTCCATTTTGTTGAGGTGTTCTATTAGCTGAGAATTGTTGAGAAATTCCTCTATCTTTGCAAAACTCATACAATGTTGAATTTCTGAACTCAGTCCCATTATCACTTCTCAAAGCAACTACAGAGGAACCAGTGCTTTGTGTTTCTCTATCAACTCTCTTGATATGCTCTATTATGACTTGAGGTGCTTCATCCTTGGAGAATAGGAATTCCACCCAAGTATATCTTGAATAATCATCAACCATCACTAGAGCATATTTCTTTTTGGAAAGGGACATTACATTCACAGGGCCAAATAAATCCATGTGAATTAGCTGCAGAGGCTTTGAGTTTGTATTGAGCAACTTGTTCTTGTGACTTGATCTTTTAATCTTTCCTTTCTGACAAGCTTCACATGCTCCATCTTGCACAAACTCCAAGGCAGGCAAATCCCTGATGAGTTCTCTCTTGGTTAGAGAGTTCATTGCCTAAACATTCAAGTGAGACAATTTCTTGTGCCATAGCCAGAATTCCTCATTTGTGGCTTTAGTGTAGAAACAACAAATTTCTCCCTTGTCTACAGCCTTGAGATCAGCTACAAACAGGCTTCCTTTCTTCACACCAGTTAGAACAACTTCACCACTTTCTCTTTTTGAGATTGAACAATGATCTTCATCAAATTCCACTTTGAAACCCCTGTTGGTAAATTGTCCAATGCTCAAGAGATTATGCTTCAGTCCTTCAACAAATGCTACATCTTCAATAATGACATTTCCAGATTTAATACTACCATATCCCATTGTATAACCAATGTTGTCATTTCCAAAGGTTACTGATGGGCCAGCCTTTTCCTCAAAATGTGATAGCAGGGCTATATCACCAGTCATGTGACTTGAGCATCCACTGTCCAAGATCCATATGACTCTTTTATTCCTGTTGCCCTGCATTCACAAAGTAACTAAGTTGTTTTTCGTACCCACACTTGGTAGGGTCCATTTGATTTAGAAACATTTTTGTTAACAATTCTTCTGTCATAAATTGCATTCCTCGCAGTAGGAGACTTCACTTTTTCTGTGGCTTTGGAGTTTACACTCTTAGGCTCACATGAAGTTTTCACCCTCTCACCCTTGATTGGGGATCCTGTCCTGTGAGTGTGTACATGTGTGTGTGATTCATAGGATTGTGCATAGTCAAGTTTATGCTTAAGAGATAAACAGTTAGCAATCACAGTCACATAGCATGTCATGCAGTTTGGCTTACCACAGAAAGAATCATGACTAGAATTTATGCTAGCAGAATGGTTACTCAGGTTATCAACTTCAGCAATCTCAGGCTTACTACACTTATGAGTCAAATGATTAACAGATAGACATTTTTGACATTGTTTCCTGGGAGCATTTGGCACATAAGCATAGTTGTTACCCTTGTTGACACCTACCTTACCATTTCTGTTTTGTTTCTTTTTCTTAACAACTTCTTTCTTTACTTCAGGACTCTTGACAAGGTTGTCTTTGGTCTCTTTCTGACTGACAGATTCAGGAGAGGAAGAAGTGTCTTTAGCAGCCTCATCTTCTTCAAGAAGTTGTTGTTTGATGATCAATAGTTCTTCATCAAACTCAACAACACTCTTTTTGAAGATGGGCTTTTCAACACTAGACAGAATGGTTGGGGCATTTTTGTTTGTAAAAGATTCTTTTCCTTTGCCCTTTGCCTTCTTCCTTCCTTTATCATTCTCATAGTCAAAACCAACTCCAACCTTGCAGTCTTCAGTGTGTTCCTTGTGATAGGTTTGAATAAGCTCAGATGAGTTTTTGAAACTTCTTAGCTTTAATTCATTTTCAACAATCTGCTCTCTAAGAGCTTTTTCTATTTGTTCAGCACAAATTACTTTATTTTTGAGATACTCAATCTCCTTATTCAAACCATCAAGGCTCACCATCATTAACTCAAGTTCCTCATTCTTTTCTGTAAGCTCAAGGTTCTTAGCAGTTAGCCTGTCAATTTCTTCATTAGCAACTAACATGCTAGTATGAATGTTAAACATTTCAGTACTCACGTCTTCAACAGTCTGTTTGTATTGAAAGGGAGTCATGTCAAGAGAAGTAAGAATAGGTACCTGACTTGAAGAATCACCATCATCAGAAAATGCCATCAAGGCATAATTTGAGTACTCTTGTTCTTCTTCTTCATCAGAGTCATCCCAGCACTTTCCCTCAGCAATAAAAGCTTTACCCTGTTGTTTCTTGAGTAGAGCTTCATACTTGGCTTCAAGCTCTAAGTATGCTTTGTCCTATTTGACCTGTTTAGGCTTCTTGCACTCAGTAGCAAAATGCCCAAGTTCATTGCAGTTATAGCATCTTATTTTGGACTTATCCACACTCCCAGATTTGTATCCTCCTTTAGCTGCACCAGCAATCCCTTTTCCTTTGTTGAAAGAGTTTGAGCTACCTGAACCACCAGCATTTCCACTATTGAATCTAGACTTGAATGGCTGCTTCCTCTTAAACCTGATGTTAGGATATCTCCTAGCCATATAAGCAAAAGATTTGTTTTCCATCTTTTCCAACTCATCTATGCTGTAGAACTCATCCTCCTCAGGCAAATCATAAACAACCTGAGTTTCATCACTTGTGTCATCACTTTCTAGTTCCGCAATCTTGACTTGACTGAATTTCAAAGATTCCATTCTTTGACCTAGATTGTCAGCAATAAGGGCACAAGAGGTATTGGCAATTAATCCTTGTTTTGCTTGAATAGACCTCTTTTGAAACAACTCTAGCTCATATGTCTTCAAAACACCATACAGCACGTCAAAACCAATCTTTGTTAGATCTCTTTCTTTAAGGGAAGAGATTCTTGGTTCCAAGTGATCTGGAAGAGTTAGTAAGAACTTCATGTTGAGCTCTTCTGTCTCATAGTGTTTGTCATGGAGTTTGAGTTCATTTATCAGCTTATTGAACCTCTCAAATACTTTTGTGATTCCCTCATTTGGTTGAGCCATGAATGCTTCATACTGTGAGACTAGAATATGCTTTTTGTTCTTCCTTACCTCAGGGGTTCCTTCACATAGCACTTCTATGAGATCCCACATTTTCTTTGCACTACTACAGTGAGCAACAGTGCCATACATGTTGAAATCCATAGATTCACAGATGATAAGTTGGAGATGTCCATCCAGTGCTATCTTCTCCTTTTCAGGATCAGTGTATTTTGAGGGGTCTTTAGGAACATGCCTTGCTGGTATTATCTCAGTGCCTACTGTTGTTTCAGCAATCTCAATCATTGGAGTAAAGGGACCATGCTTTAAAATGTCTAAGTACTTGGGATTAGAAGCTTTGATGAAAAGTAACATCTTCTTCTTCCATAAGCTGTAGTGCTCCTTGTTGAAGGGAGGAATCTTGATACTGCTTAGTTTCTGTGAACTCATTCTTGATCTTTTTCTGTTTGTATGTTAACAGCCCGCTCTGATACCACTTGTTAGAAATGAATACTACCAGAAACTAGACAGAGGGGGGGTGAATGGATAGTTTGATATATTTTTCGATTCTTGAAAACACAAGATAAACTGTATATGATTATGCTATGTTATATGAAGAAAGTAAACAACACACACAATCACTTTAATCTACTTTGTATTAAGTAAATTAAATACTACAGCTTTCCAAAAATTCACAATCGAATTTCTGGCTTCTAAACAAGAACAGTTTGTATCTTGCTTGCTTACAGAGAAAAGAGTGTGTTAGGCCGAATACACAATATATAATCAAGTATGTATGAGAATAACAATCAAGAACACAAGTTTGTAAATCAACAAACTGAATTATATTAAATAATTATCTCTTAGTGATGTTAATGAATCACAAAGAGCTTCTAGGTTACAAGAATAATATATTCAATGATCGCGTCCCTTCTAGGGATAACCTATCT
The DNA here is from genome assembly GCA_030848705.1 of Heracleum sosnowskyi. Lineage (NCBI taxonomy): Eukaryota > Viridiplantae > Streptophyta > Magnoliopsida > Apiales > Apiaceae > Heracleum > Heracleum sosnowskyi. The sequence goes on from CM061241.1 coordinate 96,317,429, forward strand.
GTGTTTATATAGTACACAGTTACACAATCCTTATCTAATTGATATTCCTACAAATTAGCTATACAAGTTATATCAATTAAGGATTGCTTCTTATCTTCTATTCTGTTTCCTTAGCTGTATCAATATATTCTGCTTCTTTCCATCTTCAGAATATATTGCTTCTAGAATCTTCAATTCAGCACCGACAGCTAATTCAACTATCACCCTGTCAGACTTTAAATAAACTCTGACCGGCTTCCTTTAAACTCTTCACCCTGTCAGACTTTAAATAAACTCTGACCGGCTTCTGATAAACTCTGGTCAGTACCTGTTGCTTAAACACTGATAAACAAACGTCAGCAATTATATCTAACAATCTCCCCCAACTTGTTCATAATAAAATGTACAAGTTAAACATATAATTGATGATGTCAAAAATATTTAACAAATGCAGTGTTTAACATATAACAGAGTTTAATTTAAAACAGAGTTTAAATTTGACTTAGAATAGAAAATATATTAAAAACTTACAGTCAGACTTTACTTGATTTCTTGAATATCAGGCACTGTCCTGATATAGTCTGATAGCAATTTCTTTTCAGCTCTATTCAGTTCAGCAATCATAATCTTCTTCAGCTCCTTCATTTCTGGTTCATTTTCACCAATTTGATAAATGGCAGCCCTCAAAGAATATATGCTGTTTTTGTCCATTTCATTTCCAAGTCTGATATAAAAAGGTTTATCAGACTCTAGATTGAACTCAAGAACCTTTTTATTTAGTGTAGTTCTGAACCTAGCACTATTCCTTTTCATCTCTACCAACTTTCCATGTGCATCTCTGTATTTAGGAATGTATGCACTTGATACTCCAGCTCCACTCAAAACTTTAGATTTCATCATCCTTTCCTTCAAAACTCGAGCAGCATCATAAGTACTTCTATTCTTTACTTCAAATAGATATAGAACATACTCTAGCTCTTCCCAGAGTTTTAACTGAATATCAAATTCACCAACTCTATACACTCTGCCATCAGCCATAAAATATAACAAGAATTCCTTTTTGATTCCTTTATGAAAAATCATCTGTACAGATTCTAGTTTGTCAAGGCCTTCTTGAGTAATTCCAACTCCAGATTCTGCCAGTGAAAACTTGTCTTGAGATCTGTTATTAGTTCTTCTCTCTCTGTGTGAACCCAGTCCAGATTTATCAAAGGCTTCTTTTCCCAATACTGTTCTGGTTTCTGAGAAATTCACAGCTTCAAGCTTTAAATCTTCAAGAAGTTTTGGTTTGCTGAATCCTGGAAGTTGTGTAGATTTCTGTACAACTTGAGCAACGTCAGAGGTTGTCATAACTTTAGTAGTAACATCAACTTGAGCAGCGTCAGAGGTTGATTTTGCTAATCTTGTTTCAACTTGAGCAATGTCAGAGGTTGAATAATTCTTCTTTTTCAGGTTAGGCTCTTCAATCATTATGCCTTTACCCTTATCAGAATTTCCAATAACAGGTCTCCTTGTATATTGTATACTCTGTTGTGTATTCTCTTTGATAGAAATACCAACTTCTTTCTTTCTAGGAGCCTTGATTTCCTTTTTCTTGTAGATTCCAGCTTCAAGATTTTTCTTGTGTTCCTCAGCAAGCATTTGCTCTTCAGCCTGGATATCTTCAATAGTAACATTCTTTCCATGCTCTTTCATGAATATTTTAGCAGCAATCTCTTCATCAGTAGATGGATTAGTTGAAACAACTAAACTCTTGAGTTTTGAAGTAGATTGGCCACCAGAGTTTATCTTGTCAGAGTTTATTTGTCTATCAGAGTTTACTCTTGTCCTGCTTTGCCTTTGAGCAAAAATCTTTCTTTTATTTTCTTTGCTTCCCCCATCAGTAGAATCATCCCTCCGTCTCAGAGCTTGAGTGTCTTTGCATTTGTCTTTAGGTACACTCTCCCCCTTTTTGACATCATCAGAAAGTAGTACTGATGTCAGCAATTCAATGGCAGTAGAAATGGAATTCAGTTGAGTAGACATTGCATTCTGAGTTTCCTCAACTTTCCCAAGCCTCTTCTTGATTTCCTCAGAATCCTTGGCTTGCTGCTTGAACATAGAATAATAATAAGTTCTGTCAGACTTGAAAGTAAGATCCTTCATACTGACTTCATTCCTTAGATTTGTAAGCATTTGTTGATTCTCATCAAATCTATTATTAAGAGATTTGACTTGAACAACAGTTGCCTGTAAGCTTGTAAGTACATCAGTATTTGAGATCTTCTTGACAGAATCAGATAGAAAATCTGCAGCCCTTTGTGCTGAGAAGACACAATCTGCATCAGCCCATTTGTTGTAGTACATATTCTGGAAATGCTCATTTGTCTGTCTATTGACTTCCCTTGTTTCATCACTATTGACATCATCAGCCAATGAAACTTGAATACTAGGGTGTGAATGAGAACCCTCAGCATCATTTCCAGCTTCTTCATTATTGTCTGCTTCATTTTCAGTAAGAATATTTTCAGCAGTAAACTGTGCAGCTTCATCAATTTTCTCCTCTTCTACAGCTTCAGGAATATCAGAGTTAACCTGAGCAAAAACCTCTGCTTCTCTTTGAACAATCTCAACAACAGATTGTTGCAAAGCTTCAAGAATAATATTCTCAGAGTTTAGCTCATCAGCAGCCTCTTGTTCCTTTTCTATCACAGCTTCATCAAGAATTGTCTCTATGACTTTTATCATCTGATTAACCTCCTCACCTTTGTCAAGATCACAAGAAATAATTTCAGTGTGAGTGGCCAGAGAATCTTCTATCTGATCAGTTACTTGATCAGCTTCCACACCCTCTGTATAATGATCAGAATGTATAGAGGTGTGTGCTTCAAAATCAAAAACTCTGCTATCAGAATGAGTAGCAGCTTCCTCAATTACATCATTAGCCTTTAATGTAGGAGCTTCTAAATCCAAATCCATCATATTAGTATCAGTATTTGCAGCATCCTCCTGAACAAACACTTCATGAGCTTCAGTGTTTACAAACACTCTGTCCTCATTAGCAGTTAGAATATCCTCCTCAACAACCATTGCAGGAGTATCTTGAGGAACAGTTTCAGTCACAATCTCCTCATTCTCTGATGCAGGAGCTTCAGATTCATCAAGATTTGCTCTATCCTCTGAGAGCATAGTAGTTTCCCTTAGAACAGCTTCCTGAATTACCACTTCAGAGTTTACAGGCAATTCAGCTTCTTCCTCCTCATCAAAAAGATAAGTGGCTACAAGTTTCCTTCTTTTACTCAGAGTTTGAGAATCATCTGCTTCATCTTCACTAGCAGATACTCTTGCTTCTTCAGAACAAGGTCTTTGTGCCCTTACTTTTCTTTTAAATGCTCTGGTTTTGGACTTCTTTAACCTTTGTGATGGAGACACAGAAGGTTCAGCTTCAGAAGATGGTTTAGAAATCCTAGCTGGCTTAGAACCCATATGCTTAGTTCTACCACCTCTTGCAGGAGTAACAGAAATTAAAGAAGGTACTTCTTGAGTTGGGGAATTGACTTGAGCATTTAAAAACTGTTGCATTGAGGCAGGTAGCAACAAGTCTCCAACAACTCCTTTCTTAACATCTTTATTTACTAGATCAGTAAATACCCTCTTATGTAATTTAAAACAAGAAACATCTGCTTCAACTACATTTACTCCTTCAACACAATAAGAAAACAAAAGCTGACAGAATCTAGAAAAATAAACAACTCCTCTATTCTCTGTCATCTTCTCCCCTAAGTTAGTCAAAACAAGTCGTGCAAAATCAAAATGATTATCATATAATAAAGAATACCCGATTTGCAGACTGTCTGTGGGAATAGCATCCCAATTTGTGCATTTCTTTCCAAATGTCCTCGTGATGCAATCGAAGAAGAAACTCCATTCCTTGCGCAGAAACGGCCTTTTGAGTTGCCCAATCTTTGTCAATGGCCCAGAGTAACCAATCTCTCGCATCATTCGTATTAAATCCTCATCACCCATTCCAACTCAAATAGTACCAGCAGTAATAACATACTCTGTTTCTTCAAACTCAAAGATTATGGATGGGTTCCCAGTTTCACCACCATCATCATAAACCCCTGACTCCCAGAACGCCTTGATTTGTAAACCAGAAAGTTTGGCTGGTTCAACTAAAGCACGCCCAATCGCTGACTGAGCAAGAAACTTTTGAATCATATGAAATGCTTCTGGTGCGTTTGCAGTGTTTAGTGGTGCGGTATAGTTGTTTGGAACGAACTCTAACCCAGACGAAACGAAAGCTGTGGTTGCCATTAGAAGATTTTGAAGAAAGAACAAGTAATTGATGCGAAAGCTTAACAGAGTTTATGTGTAGAAAGGTGTTTGTGACTATGTGTGTGTGATAATAGATGTGTATGAGTAAGATGTGAAAAGTTTAACTGAAGATGTGTGTATTGTATTTAAAAAAAAAAATTAAAGATTAAAAACGGAAGAGTTTTAATCATTAATACACAACTGTCTTACTCCTGTAATCATGTGAATGGGACACGTGTCACACATGCAGTTACTGACAGCAAATAATTGACAGTTTCCAATACGCATGCGCAGTAAAAACAGCAATAATTACCGCATGTTACACTTTTCTATGCAATTAACCTCTCTCCTCTGTTGAAAACATTCTTGAACAACTTTCCAATCATACTCTTTTTAAATTTTCAAAACAAATGTCTAATCTCAAAATTATAAAATGTCTGAAACATAGAAATTATTTTAACCATCAGAGATTAAAACAAAGTTACCTCGGCATATGTCACACAATACATCAGTGTTTACCATTTATCCTTCTTTGTCAATAAACTCTTTTCTCAATCTGTACAGGTGTGAAAATATGTGTGTGAAATAGCAGAGTTTACCGAAATCAATATTTAGATCATCTCAAAGTGCATAAAATCCACAAACTAAAGCAGTAAAAACTGGTTGCCTAAACTCTCATGTATAACATAAAATCTGATTTTATATCTAAACTCTGTATACTGATATCCTTTCATTTGGATATATCTTTTGTTTTTCACCCCCTTTCTTTATATATTTTTTTATTTATTTTATTTATTTTTTTTATTTTTCCAGTAATCAGTGGTTGGCACTAGTCACCAAAAATCAAAGATTTCAGCCCTTATTTCATACAATAAGTTCCTGGATCTTCCTAGGCTCAACATGATCTCAAAGGAATTTGTGCTCTGTTTGGCATCTTTTGATTTGAGGGTGAATTATTTGCAATTAATAATCAGAGTTTAGACTTTTCATCAGTTAATACAATTAATTTATGAGAGAAAATGCAAACAGCTAATACAGACTCAGTGTATAGGATCAATAAACTAAGAGATGGTATAAATACAGAGACAGTATCATGCTGTGTTAACTTACTGCACATGTTTGAGATCAGAATCTATACAACTCTTAAGGATTCATAATTACTTACTGAGAATTATGCTTCATACAAATTTCTTCATTGGTCCATATGTTTCAGACAAAATTACAATCAGAGTATAGCATTAGACTATAACTATCAGAGTATGACCAACAGTTTATGACTAACAGAGTTTAGCATCAGAGTTTAACCGACAGAGTATGACTGACACTTCACAGAGTTTACTGACAGAATTTAACTGTCAGAGTTTACCATCAGAGTTTAACATACTGGTGCACATAACAGTTAACACATGTAAGAAATCATGAACATAAAAAGCAAGCATGTATAGTTTTTTAGTCTAACCCGTATCTCTAGTCAGAACCAGAGATCATTCCAAGTTCATTTACCAATCTTGTAAAAGTAGCTTCACTCAAAGGTTTGGTGAAGATATCTGCAAGTTGTTGGTCTGTAGACACAAAATGAAGCTCAATGTTCCCTTCTTCCACATGTTCCCTGATAAAATGATACCTTATGCTGATGTGCTTGGTCATGGAGTGCTGTACTGGATTTCCTGTCATAGCAATAGCACTTTGGTTATCACAGAAAATAGGTATTTTAGAGTACTTCAAACCATAATCCAGCAATTGATTCTTCATCCATAAAATCTGTGCACAACAGCTACCAGCAGCTATATACTCTGCTTCAGCTGTGGATGTGGAGATTGACTTTTGTTTCTTGCTATACCAAGAAACCAATCTGTCACCTAAAAATTGACAGCTTCCACTTGTACTTTTTCTGTCTATCTTACAGCCTGCAAAATCTGCATCAGAGTAACCAATTAGCTTAAACTCTGATTCTCTAGGATACCACAAACCCAAGGTTATGGTTCCTTTGAGATATTTGAAAATCCTTTTTACAGCTGTTAGATGAGGCTCTCTGGGATCTGCTTGAAATCTTGCACAAAGACATGTTGCATACATGATATCAGGTCTACTTGCAGTAAGATACAGTAAAGACCCTATCATTCCTCTGTAGTTTGTCATATCTACTGAGGCTCCTGTGTCTTTGTCTAGCTTTGTTGCTGTAGCCATGGGAGTTGTAGCAGATGAGCTATCAAGCATACCAAATTTCTTGAGAAGATTTCTGGTATATTTTGCTTGATTGATAAAAATACCATCATCTGTTTGCTTGACTTGTAAGCCTAGAAAATAACTAAGCTCTCCCATCATGCTCATTTGGTACCTGGATTGCATAAGCTTTGCAAACTTCTTACAAAGTTTGTCATTAGTAGATCCAAAAATAATATCATCTACATAAATTTGAACTAAAAGCAAATCATCACCAGAATTGAAATAAAACAAGGTTTTATCAATTGTACCTCTTGTGAACCCACTTTCTAAAAGAAATTGAGCAAGAGTTTCATACCATGCTCTTGGTGCTTGCTTTAGTCCATATAATGCCTTGTCAAGCCTGTAGACATAATCTGGATGCTTGGGATCTACAAATCCTGGTGGTTGTTCAACAAACACTTCTTCTTCAAGCTTCCCCATTGAGAAAAGCACTTTTTACATCCATCTGAAAGACTTTAAACTTCTTGTGTGCAGCATAGGCCAGAAAAATTCTTATGGCCTCCAATCTTGCAACTGGAGCAAAGGTTTCATCATAGTCAATTCCTTCCTGTTGTGAATAACCTTTAGCCACAAGTCTAGCCTTGTTTCTTGTAATCACACCATCACTGTCAGTCTTGTTTCTGAAAACCCACTTTGTACCTACAATTGATCTATTCTTTGGTCTAGGTACAAGTGTCCAGACTTCATTTCTTTCAAATTCATTTAACTCTTCTTGCATTGATGTTATCCAGTTTGCATCTTGAAGAGCTTCCTCCACTTTCTTTGGTTCTGTTTGAGACAAGAAAGCATGATACAAACACTCATTATTTGTTGCACTTCTAGTTCTCACACTAGCATCAGGATCTCCAATTATGAGATCAGGTGTGTGTGCCTGTGTCCACTTTCTTGCTGTTGGTAAGTGGTTTCTTGCATCATTATTGAATCCTCCCCCTTGATCCATGCTCTCCTGATTCATATGTTGACTCTCTGTAGCATCTGAGGCTCCCCCTGAATTGGATGGCTCAGAGTTTGAACTGTCAGAGTTTGAATCAGTTTCCTCAACTGACTCACTTGTTGTGTCTTGTTGAGCTTCTTCACGCTCCCCCTCAACTAGTTCTCTATTTTGTTCAATTTGAGAATTTCCAGTTTCTCCAGTATTTACCAGTAGAGGTTCAGAGTATGCTTCGTCAGAGTTTGTCAACCCTGCTTCATCAGAGTTTATATCATCACAGAATAGATCTTCATTTTCAAAACGTAGTTGATCATATCCATCCTTGTCTTCAAGTCCAATTATTTTCTTGTCATCAAATGACACATGTATGGATTCCATGATCACCTTAGTTCTTAGATTGTAAACTCTGAATGCTTTTGTTGACAATGGATAGCCAACAAAGATTCCTTCATCAGCTTTTAACTCGAACTTTGTCAACTGTTCAGGATGAGTCTTCAACACAAAGCATTTGCATCCAAATATATGAAAATATTTCAAATTTGGCTTCTTATTTTTCACCATCTCATATGGAGTTTTCCCATGCTTGTTGATCAATGTTACATTTTGAGTAAAACAAGCAGTTTGAACAGCTTCTGCCCAGAAATAAGTTGGTAATTTTGCTTCTTCAAGCATAGTTCTGGCTGCTTCAATTAAGGTTCTGTTCTTTCTTTCAACTACACCATTTTGCTGTGGAGTTCCAGGTGCAGAAAACTCTTGTTTCACTCCTCTTTCCTTGCAGAAAGCTTCTATGATTGAGTTTCTGAATTCAGTTCCATTATCACTCCTTATAATTTTGACTTTGTGCTGTGATCCTTTGTCCAGTAGATTTACATGATCCATCAGAGTTTGAGCAGTTTCATCCTTCTTTGACAAGAAATACACCCATGTATATCTAGTATATTCATCAACAATTACTAGAGCATATTTCTTTCTGCCCATTGACATTATATTCACTGGTCCAAAGAGATCAACATGTAGAAGATGATAAGGTTCCACTACTGAAGATTCAGATTTGCTCTTGAAAGATGACTTCCTTTGCTTGGCCTTTTGACAAGAATCACATAGGCCATCTAGACTGAGTATTGATTTTGGGAGTCCTCTTACAAGATCCTTTCTTATTAGCTCATTGATGTTGTTCAAATTGAGATGAGAGAGCTTCTTGTGCCAATTCCAACTCTCTTCATTTGACATTCTTGCAGTCAGACACACTGTTTTTCCATCAGAGTTTGTTACCAAACTTGCTTCATAAATGTTGTTATGCCTGTGTCCAACTAGAACAACTTTTCCAGTAGATTTACTGATGACTTCACAGTATTCACTATGAAAATCTACATGGTTTCCTCTGTCACAGATTTGACTCACAGATAACAGATTATGCTTGAGTCCTGAGACTAGAGCTACATTTGTGATGATGACACTTCCAAGATTAATATTGCCATATCCCAGAGTGTGTCCTATGTTGCCATCTCCATAGGAAACTTTTGGGCCAGCCTTCTCCTCAAAGTCTGATAGCAGGGCTTTATTTCCAGTCATGTGTCCTGAGCATCCACTGTCCAAGATAAGTGTGCTCTCTCTTATGCCCTGCAATCACAAACCAACACTAAGTGTTAGTTTTAAGGACCCAGACTTGCTTGGATCCTTTGTCTTTCTTAACAGTGTTAGCTTTTGCAGCGGAATTACTATCAACAGAGTTTAAACTAACATTGTCAGACTTTACACTTGCAGAGTTTGCTCTAACCCACTTCAGATTGGGTTTTAGCTCATAATAGTTGTGATAAATAGCATGATAACTCTTGCAAGTATAAATGGAATGCCAAGTGCTCCCACAGTGTGTGCATAAAGTCTGTGGTCTAACCCTAACATAATCATTCTTTACTCCTGAAGTAGAAGATAAAGAATTGATATTTTTATTCTTTGTGCAGTAATTAGCAAGATGATTAGAACTACCACAATTATAACATGTTTTCCTTGGAGCAGCACCAGTAGGCAAATGATTATTTCTATTATTTATGCCTATCTTTCCATTCCTATTCTTCTTGGACCCTTTTGGTTTCATGGCAGATTTTACCTCTTTCAACTTATGATTGAACTGTTTTCCTGTCATCAAACCAACATTAACCTGTTTTTCACAAGTTTTTACTGGTTTTCTAACAGCTTCTATTTCCATAAGGTTTTCTGTTATAATATTTTCCTGTTTTTCACAGGCTTCATCTGATTCCATATCAGCTTCCCTTATTACAACAGATTTTAACTTATTGGCTTCTGGAACAAATTTCACAGGTTTAAGTTGTGGTTTTACCTTAACCTTGTCTTTAAACCTAAGTTCATCATTTTCACAATAACCTAAACCTACAGAATCAGTCTGAAACACTTGATGAGTGTCTCTTCCAGAATCTGTCCAAGTCTTGATTATTTTTCTTTCTTTTTCTAGATCAGATTCTAATTGCTTATATCTTTTGAGCAATTCCTGTTCTACATAAACAGCATCATCTCTTTCTTTTTGAATCTGCTTCATATTCTCAAGTTCTCTTTCAAGAAACTTGTTTCTATCTTTAAGACTAAGATTCTCAGATTTAATTCTCTCATTTTCTAAAGTCTGATCCCTATAGCTAACATGAACACTTTTCAGATATACTCTTAACTCAGATATATTATCAGTATCATAAGCATAAGTAGTTAGGGGTACCTTATTTTCTGATGATTCAGTCTCATCTTTGACAGTTGCCATAAGAGCATAATTTACTCCATCATCAGAATCTGAAGTATCTGCCCAGTCTTTGCCTTTAGAGATGAGTGCTTTCTCAGTTTTGCCTTTCTTGCACTCTGGAGCATAGTGACCCATCTCCTTACACTTGTAGCACTGGATTTCAGATTTATCCTTCTTGCCAGACTTGGTCTCCCTTCCATCAGACTTTCTAAAACTTCTCTTATCAGAGTTTGAATCTTTCCTTGAGAATCTCTTTCCTTTCTTGAAGTTCTTGAATCCCATCTTCTTAAAGGTCTTCACCATCAATGCAGCCATTTTCATCATCTGTTCTTCATCATCCTCAGAGTCAGAAGCTTCATCAGAGTTTGAGTCATCATCAGAGTTTGATGACTCACTTTCAGATTTAATGACTAAAGCCTTTCCCTTGGCTTTCTTCCTTGATGATTCCTTCTTAATGGGCTTCTCCTCGACTTTGAGAGCAACAGATTTTGTCTTTTTACTCAATCTTCTATTCCTTTGTTCTATCTCCAGTTCATGAGTTTTCAATAACCCATAGATTTCATCAAGATCTGTATCAGCAAGCTCATAATTATCTCTTATTGTGGTTGTCTTTAGATCCCACTTTTCAGGTAGAGATAACAGAAACTTGAGATTAGACTCTTCAAGCTCATATTCTTTATCAACCAGAGACAGATCATTCAATAGTTTGCAAAATCTGTCATGAGTCTCAGTCAAGGTTTCATTAGGTCTTGAATCAAAGTGCTCATACTCCTGTGTGAGTATTGTCTTTCTGTTCTTCTTAATAGCACCTGTTCCCTGGCATCTGACTTCTAAAGCATCCCATATCTCTTTGGCAGTTTTGCAGCCAATTACTCTGTTAGACATAACATTATCTAAAGCACTGTGGAGAAGATGTCTAACCTTTGCATCCTTTGCAATTGATGAGATGTCCTCAGGAGTCATATCTTTCTTTTCCTTTGGAACAGTCTTTTGTTCTTGACCATCAACAACAGGGACTAGTTTGGTTGGATTATGAGGACCATCATAAATTCTGTCAAGATATTCTGGATCTGTAGCCTCCAGAAACATGGTCATCTTCACCTTCCAAATTGGATACTCTACAGGCCTGAGAATTGGAACCCTGATTGTTTCATATCGACTCACAGAATTAGGCTTAACCTGTTCAGCCTTGGGAGCAGTTTGATTTTCTTCAGACATGATTAATACTGTGTTTGAATCGTAAAACTGTATATATTAAACAGCCTTGGCTCTGATACCAATTGTTAGGCCGAATACACAATATATAATCAAGTATGTATGCGAATAACAATCAAGAACACAAGTTTGTAAATCAACAAACTGAATTATATTAAATAATTCTCTCTTAGTGATGTTAATGAATCACAAAGAGCTTCTAGGTTACAAGAATAATATATTCAATGATCGTGTCCCTTCTAGGGATAACCTATCTGTGTTTATATAGTACACAGTTACACAATCCTTATCTAATTGATATTCCTACAAATTAGCTATACAAGTTATATCAATTAAGGATTGCTTCTTCTCTTCTATTCTGTTTCCTTAGCTGTATCAATATATTCTGCTTCTTTCCATCTTCAGAATATATTGCTTCTAGAATCTTCAATTCAGCACCGACAGCTAATTCAACTATCACCCTGTCAGACTTTAAATAAACTCTGACCGGCTTCCTTTAAACTCTTCACCCTGTCAGACTTTAAATAAACTCTGACCGGCTTCTGATAAACTCTGGTCAGTACCTGTTGCTTAAACACTGATAAACAAACGTCAGCAATTATATCTAACAGAGTGCTACAGATAAAACCTTGTGTATCTCTCTTACAGCTTACAGTTGTGTGTGCACAATATATATATTCACCTATACAAACTAGGCACACACAATATTACACAGCTACCCCTGCTGAAAGTCCAACTTGTCCTGCCATAAGAAGTTCACTGTGTCAGGAAGGACCACCTGCTTTTCGGAGTCTTTCCCGTTTCTGTAGCTGCTTGTCTCTTATCTTTCTCTCCAAGTTTAGCTGTAGATTTGCCATCTGTTCTTTGGACCACCTTGCCAGAACAAATGCTTCAGTATTTGTCTCTTTTGATTCTTGGTTCTGTACTTTGATTTGTCTTGTTGTAAACGGCTAAGTGTTGATATCGTGAACTCCACTTTATTCATGACTTCGCGATGTCTCTTGTGAAGACTATGCGGTATGGCCTTTGAGGACTATGCGACATAGGTCATTTGATGACTATGTGACATAGGTCATTTGATGACTATGCGACATAGGTCATTTGATGACTATGCGACATAGGTCATTTGATGACTATGCGACATAAGCCATTTGAGGACTTCACGATCTAGGCATCTTTGACTTTGCTGACTTCAACACTTCACGATATGAGTCTTGAAGACTTCACGACATAGTTCAAAATAGACTATGCGATATAGCACTTCTCGACATGGATATTGGTGACTTCACGACATAGCTTTCTTCTGATTTTGCTATATAATGCCTTAGACAAATTTCTGCAACTTATTTCTTCAGGGCCTTATTCATCTCTATCCTGCTGCATGAACATTTCTGAACTTCTACCAGGACAGTTATTCAATGGCCTATATACATTATAGATTGCAAGAAACCTACTAAACTCATTATAAGTCTGAGCATACATGATCAAGCTAATGTTCATGAGAACAAGACAAGTACATATAGAGACCTATACTATATCCCAGTGATAGAAATCACTAGGTCATGTAGTGTGACATAGTCACATAGTGTAGGCTTGTTAATAGTGGTATTTAGACATGTCTTGAGCCTAACAGGCCCCGATCAATCAAATTATCTATATAAATTAAAGTAAGTATATTATAACGAGACAAACAAAATATGTACAAATATAACTAAATAAAATATTTAAACTGCAAAGATTAAAATTTTATTTTAATCACTAGAAAATGATTGTGCTTTGCACGGGTTCATGCAACAAAATATGAGAATTGAAGTTATAATAGCAAATAATATTTCACGAATGTTAATATTATTATCAGTTAGACAAACCCAGGTCATTTAAACATAATTATGTTTTAAAATTTTAGTAGTAAAATAAAAAAAATTATTGTATTTGAAAATATTATATATATATATATATATATATATATATATATATATATATATATACTATATTATTAAAGACGAAACATTAAAAGTTTTGGTCGGTGGGTCGGTCGGTATTTGGGCCGATTCACGGGCCTATCTATAATCAATTTATTAATAACCAATTACCTTTTTTCATTACATTACCTATTTTATATATTTTTTAAACTAAACCAACTCATCTTCTTAAAATAAAACGAGCAACATATATATAATATGGTAATATTATTATATATTTATAACCGATTACCTTTTTCAGCTAAAACACATTATTTTTATATTTTTTACCTAAACAACTCATCTTATAAATAGGACACATATATGGAAACCAAGTTATTGATAACCAATTACCTTTTTCAGCTAAAACATATTACCTATTTCATATATCTATTTAACTAAAACAAATCATTTTCTAAAAATAAGACAACTAAAACAACTTATCTTCTAAATATAATACATGCAAAATAAATAGGGAAATTACCAAAAATACTACTTTTTCTAAGTTTTTTGCAATTTTACCATCTTCTGGAAATATTTGCAAAAATACCAAAATATTTGCAAAAATACGGTCTGCAACTACTTTCAACCATCTGCAACTGCAACCAAAATCAACCACAGATGCAACCAAAAATACGGCCAGCAACCAAAGCAACCAACGCAACCAGATGCAACCGGATACAACCAGAAACAACTTTTTAAAAAATGATTGAAAAATAGACGAGAATTCAAAAAAAATTGTTAGTAAGATGTTTGGTAAGTTTGTGGTCTTGATTAATTCGTTCCTCTGGGGTTCAATAGTTAACCTTTGGGGTTCAATGGTTGGGTTTTAGAAATATTAAGAATGAGGAATAATTCGTATACGGACTTAGGGTTTAGGGTTACAACCCTAAACCCTAGACTCTAAACCCTAACATACCCTGATTTTAGGGTTGTAAACAACCCTAAAATCAGGACGCCGGAAAAAAATCGTTTTTTCTTAAAAAGTTGCATATGCGGTTGATTTTGGTTGCAGTTGCAGATATGGTTGAAAGTAGTTGCAGATCGTATTTTTGCAAATATTTTGGTATTTTTATAAATATTTTGGTATTTTCGCAAAAAATTTAAAAAACACATAGTATTTTTGCAAAAAATAATTTTGGGTTGGGTATTTATGAAAAAAGCCCAAATAAATATACAATGGTAATATTGTTTTATATAAATATTAATAAATAACAAGTTATTCTTTTCAGCTAAAACAAATTACCTCTTTTATATTTTCTAACTTAAACAACTAATTTTCTAAAAGTAAAGCAGACGACGTATATATAAAAAATTAATATAATTTTATATAATTGTTAATAAGTAACTAATTGTCTATAATTAATTTATTAATAACCAATTACTTTTTTTCACTACATTACCTATTATATATATATTTTTAAACTAAACCAACTCATCTTCTTAAAATAAAACGGGTAACATATATATAATATGGTAATATTATTATATATTTATAACCGATTAACTTTTTCGGCTAAAACACATTATTTTTATATTTTTTTACCTAAAACAACTCATTTTATAAATATGACACATATATGGAAACCAAGTTATTGATAACTAATTACATTTTTCAGCTAAAACATATTATCTATTTCATATATCTATTTAACTAAAACAAATCATTTTCTAAAAATAAGACAACTAAAACAACTTATCTTCTAAATATAATACATGCAAAATAAATGTACAATGGTAATATTGTTTTATATAAATATTAATAAATAACAAGTTATTCTTTTCAGCTAAAACAAATTACCTCTTTCATCTTTTCTAACTTAAACAACTAATTTTCTAAAAGTAATGCAGACGACGTATATATTAAAAAATTAAAATAATTTTATATAATTGTTAATAAGTAACTAATTGTCTTTTTAAGGATATTACCTGTTTTATATTTTTTAACTGAAACAACTCATGTTCAAATTAAAAATAACACGGGCAAAAGATATATATATTGGTAATATTATTATATTAAACTTATGAAATTCATGTTTATTATAAATTTTTTAACATTCAATTTAAACGAGATAATTAATGAAAATAAAAGTAATACTATATTCAAATAAACTCGGTATATTGAACAAGCACATATTTTGATATTTGCACTTGAGTCCCTTTTTAGATTCTTAAGAGTAAAAAAATATGAATCATTAGATCTGTTATTTTAAAATATTTTATATTTTAATATCTAAAATACTATTATTGATTACATCAATAATATATTAAATTTAAATATTATATTGTTAGATTTATAAATCCAATATATATATATATATATATATATTAAAATTTTATCAAATTATATATAATAACTAAAATCTAAATAAAAAATAAGAAAATATTAAAGAAGACCGTGCATCGCACGAGATATAAGCTAGTATATTATTAAAGACGAAACATTAAAAGTTTTGGTCGGTCGATCGGTCGGTCGGTATTTAGGTCAGACCTATCTATAATTTGGGTCGAGGCTATATATATAACCAATTTATTTATAACCAATTTATTTATAATCAATTGCTTTTTTCAGCTAAAATACATTACCTATTTTATCTATTTCTCTAACTAAAACAACTCATCTTATAAAAATAAAATAGGTAACATATATATAAAATGGTAATATTATTACATATATATAACTGATTACATTTTTCAACTAAAACACATTATATGTTTTACATTTTCTAACTAAAATAACGCATGTTCTAAACATAACACATGCAAAATAAATATGTAATGGTAATATTGTTATATATAATTATTAATAAATAACCACTTACCATTTTCAGCTAAACACATAACCTTTTTTATTTTTCATAACTTAAACAACTAAATTTTCTAAAAGTAACACGAGCAACATATATTAGAAATGTATTATAATTTTCTATTTTCTAATTTAAACAACTAATTTTATAAAAGTAACACGAGCAATATATATATAAATGTAATATAATTTTATATAATTATTAATAACTAATTAACTATCTTTTTAAGGACATTGTCTGTTTTATATTTTTTAATTGAAACAACTCATATTAGAATTAAAAAAAACACGGGCAAAATATAGAAATAATGAAAATATTATTATATTAAACTTATAAAATCCATGTTTAATATATTTTTTTATAATATTCAATTTAAATAAGATAATTAATAAAAAATAAAAATAATAGCATATGTTAAAAGAAACTCGGCACATTACATGACACATATTTTGTTATTTGCACTTTAGTCACTCTTAGATTTTTTAAGAGCAAATAAATATGAACCATTAGATCTAATATTTAAAAATATTTTTCTATTTTAATATCTAAAATACTACTAAAGATTACATCAACAATTCATTAAATTAAAATAATTATATTGTTAGATATATAAATCCAATTTATTATATACACATATAAATATATATTAAAATTTCATCAAAAAAGATATAATTACAAAAATCTAAATAAAAATAATAAAATATTAAATAAAATCGTGCATCACACGGAGATATAAGCTAGTATATATATATATATAAAGAACTAATATTGACAATAGATTGAAATATTATTAAATTAAAACATATTGTAACACCTGAGCCTCATATCGAGTAATATGGGGGCTTTAGTCGAGTTTATAAGTGCACCAACAATCATGATCTTTTGGAGACCTGTTGTGGGTTTGTGGATTACCCATGTTATTGCATTTGGGCCAATTGGCCGGCGGTTGATTCGTGAAGTTGCTGGAGGTGGGGACACGAAGATTGGTGATATTATTCCACAATGAACTAAGGTCCAGAGGTGGGGACATAAACTAGCCAGTATTATTTCACAATCGCTAGAGATGTACGATCTTGGACCTATGAGCTATCTGTTCAGATCTAATGATGACGTCAAGAGTTTAAGTGGGGGAGTTTGTACCACTAGAGTCTCAAAATCGAGAAGAGTTGGGACTTTAGTTCAGTTTATAACACAAAGTATTACTACAAATTGCACCAACAAATCATGATCTTTTGGGAACCTGAGGTGGGTTTGTGGATTACCCAAGTTGTTGCGTTTGGGCTAATTACTTGACACTGAATTATTCGATATTTTGAAAGTCTGAAAGATAGAGGAAGCGAAACAAAGGAAAAAAATGCTTAAAATCAACAAATTGCAAGAAAAGATATGAACGAGTTAGAAAGAAAATTTTAAGAACTGAAAGCGCAAGACCTAAGTAAAGTATTGGAATATTTACGAAGGCTTTTGATCAAAATCAGTAATAAAACCTACTCTCCAGAATGTAACATCTTGAAAAATTGGAAGAAAATATTGGATTGCAATGTTCTAAAACTTATATAGAACACCTAATATCTATTCTATCCCGCAAAAAAAAAATTATAAACTAACATGACAGTTATTAGTAATACTCGTATTAATTTCTAAATTAAAAACTTTAACATACTTAAGTAAGCACCCAATAACTACATATACCATCAATAAGAAAAACTATATATATATATATATATATATATATATATATATATATATATATATCAATCATATACTTGAAACGATAATGATCATGCATAGAATAATTTATAAACACAATTTAAACTAGCGGCATGTGCCTCACACGGACTTTTATGCTAGTATATATAATCTTACAACTAGTCTGCAAGTTAAGAAATTAAAACGTGAAATAAACTTACAAGTTTGAAGATAATGTAAATACGTAATCATTTGTAATTTTTTGCTATTGTTTATAAAATATAAATTATTAATGACATCATCTAAAGTTGGGGATAAACGATAAAGCATGCCGAAAGATACAAACGCAAAGGATAAGAAGGGATAAGGATATCATCCCAACTCCCAAAGTTAACACAGAGGAAACGAGAATGGTGCAGAACTGGTGAACCACATCCGTTACTTTTTCATTATTATTTAAATTAGGATTTCTTTCAAAAAATATCCAATTTATAGAAAATATTTACAAAAATACATTGTAATCTTATAATTTACAATCCCACTTGCAACTAAAATTGTATTTTTGATTATTTTTTTCCAAAAAATTAGGTATTTTTGTAAATTTTTCTTTAAACTATTTTTAGCATGTTTATAAGACATGGTAAACATTTATTTAAATAAATATCATTATTAAAATATTGAAAAATATAATTTTACATAGGACATAGATAAATTAGATAGAGTATCAGTTTCCAACAGAAGAACAACAGACATGTAAGTCTGACCTTTGTTTTTCAGTTACGCTTAAAAGATGGATAAAGTAAGAGTATCGGTAGATGTATCGAATTGAGTACCAAATATTGGTACAAAATAATGTGTTAATGATGTGTTATTTGAAAATATTTTTATCGGTGCTATTAATGTGAATGCATGTGGGTACACTAATATAGAGCCAATCAGATTCTAACACATGTAATTCGGTATATCTTTTTGTATCAAATTCGGTACCCATAACATTTATTCATAAAGTAAACTTATAACTTCTCTCGGTATCTTGAGAGCATCTCCAACGGTGTTGGCTAAAATCGTTAGCTAAAATAATATAAAATGCTGATTATGTAAAATTTGCTGAACCTGTAAGATATTGTGTTCCAATGGAGTTGGCTATACTAGTTGGCTATATTTTAAAAATAGAATGTTATTATTATTTCAAGTTGTTAAAAATAGAATATATGATTTGAATATGGTAATAATTGATGTGGAGTTTTACTACAGGTCCATAGAGGTTCGACAAAAATAGTCAACATGGAGAGGTTGACTAAAATTTTAGCTAATAGCTTTATCCCATTGGAGCGGATTTTTTTTTACACATTATCTATTTTTTTTATTTATGGCAATCCACCTATAATTTTAGCTAAGGGTTCTCCACCATTGGAGATGCTCTGATTAATTTATTCTGCTAGATTTAATTGATTAATTAATAAATCGAACCAAACTAGCGTTGAATTTTACAATTCCTGGAAGACATCTTCAAAGCAGACTGGATCCAGATTAATGCAAAGTCAATATAACCATCTAATTAGACCTGTTTAATCCTTCACAATAATAAATATCCGTTGAAATAATAAAGGTATAGAAAAATTTGATTAAAAATCTAAAATTAAAGATGGCAAATTTAATACACATTAATCTCAAAGTATCACAAATTTTATACAAAAGAACTATAATTATAATTCTAATTCAGAATTATTAATGCAAAATTGAATTTTATAATACACATACGCCACGTCATAGAAGCCAGCTCAGCTCGATAACCTCCCCCCTAAATTTACCCCCTTTTCTCCGACAGACAAATTTACCCCCAAAAATTTACCGCGACTCCCCCTATCTGCGTTCATTCACGAACGTATATGCTATACATACGAAATGCTAATACACACAAACAAAAACTCGTAGATAAGAAGCAACTAGCAGCAACAAGCAGCTCTCTCTCTCTCCCTCTCTCTCTCTCTCCATGGCGATTCTCTCTACTTCATCTTCTCCTACACTACTCTCTCCTAAATTAACTTCTTTTTCATATCTTCCACCTCCGGCGACTTGCTTTTACTCTCTCCGATCTGCTCTCCGGCGCCGACCGCCGTCGTTCGCGGTGGTGCTTTGCTCTTCTAATGCTGCGAGAAGCGTCGTTGAATTAGTTGCCGATGAACACTCTTCTCTGTCCTCCTCGCATTCTCGCACATTTCTCGATGCGCGCTCCGGTGACGGTACTCTTCTCATCGACCGCTAACATATTGTCGGTGCATATTTTAATATATGTGTGTGTTTGTGTACTCTATATATGTAAATTTGATTGAATTAGTTTGAAGTTTGTAGTTGTTGCATTGTTAGTTGTTATGCTTGAATGAGACTTGTATTTTTAATTTTTGTGATGCTATACGCAGTATGTATAGTTATTGAGATGCATGATATACTGGAAAAGTAGTTTAGCTGTCTTTATTTGTAATTAGTATTTAAAGCTATTGAAATGTGAATTTTGTTATTCGTGTTTGTAATCTGTTATTCATAGTTTCTTGTTTGTTTCGATTTCAGAAGTCCTACTGCTTTTGCTATACATTCTAAATTGTGATTTTGATTTATACTTCTGGCTGTGTTCTTGTAATTATCTATTTATGTGTTATTGGTATCTCAGTTTGATACTGGTATTATCCTGTTTTTACTGTTCGATTAGGCATATTGATGCATTGTACTATTGTAGTACAGGTAGGTCATAGAATGAATTTTGAATTTTATGGATAAAAGATTCTATATGAATTTGATGTTTTAAGTTAGCTACTGGCCAGAGTGGTATCTATCTTGATTACCGCTTGTTTGGTGCCTCGTGGCAATCGGATTCAAGAGTGAGGGAGATAATATATTTATTAATGTGACAAGTTGGCACTGTATTTTTGTCGCCACTTGTGTCAAGTCAGGGTTCTTGTTTATATAATATATAATTATTGGGCATGATATCATCCGGAAACCGTGGAAGCAAGGTGAGCTATTGAGGAGAGTCGTGTCTATATTAATTTTCATCTGTTGGTGCCTCGTGGCAGCTACGGGGGAGAGCCGTGTCTATATTGATTTTAATCTGTTGGTTCCTCGTGGCAATTCAGTTATGATTGAGGGTAACATCGTATCTAGTACTATGATGTGTTGGCATGTATTTTGTCGCCACTTATGTTGGAATGTCGTATTATTCTATATATATGTTCAGACATGAGATCAACTCGCAGTTCCTACTTCCTCATTAAATTTAAATGCACACTAGTCACAGCGGACAGCTTATTGCCACTTATTAAGTTACAAAAATATGGAATATATATAATAGAAAAGCATGCCACGATAAGTAATAAATTTATGGCATACCTACCAAAATACTGCAACTCTTTCAAGCAGAATACAAAAAGAATAAATTTCCAACAAGTATTGGTTAAAAAAAACCTGTCATGTTAATAGTAGTGTGATGGCTAGTATGTGTTCTCAGCGGATTTCGAACATGCTTCAGTGACGTAAGATTTAAATTTCTTCCTTCATACACCTGATTGTGCGTTGCTTCTTTGCCTTAATTAGCTTTCTTTAATCTTTCCACAGAACTAATTTCTGGAATCCAAAAAGAGAAGGAAGCTGGGAAGCTGCCTGCACACGTTGCTCGTGGAATGGAGGAGTTATACCATAATTATAAAGATGCGGTACTCCCCCCCCCCCCCCCCCCCCAGCTCACTCTTTTCATATTCTTAAGCATTGCTTATGTAAGATGTCAACTTACAATTCGCACTAGAGTGAGGTTGCATTCCTTGTAATTATTTTGGATGATCTAGTGCGCTTGGCAGGCACTTGGCACTCTCTTGTAGATTACACTGTTCATATCATGTACAAAACACTAAATGTCCCTTTGACTGCATAATCAGTATGTCTGAACTCTATACAGCAAAAAATATACAACATAAGGTATCATTTACAGTAGTTCTATATATACTAGATTATGAGTCAGTCTCAAGGTGTTTCTACACTTTTTCGTTCCTATTATTTCTTCCATGCAACATTTGGAATGACTCACAACTACTGAGGTGCACTATATAGCTAAATCGATTTATGGTAGTGTTGTTCTATTTAACTTGAGAATTATATAACATAACAATCTTATATATAATCATTGAGCATAAGCTCATTCCAATATATCATCTTATAACCAAATTGTCCCCGATTCTGTCAGAGTAACAAATGATAATACTAGAAGCAAATTCTGATTGGTACCATCAAGGCAAAGGCTTAATGTTTCTTTGAAGCTTCTGAGGCTTTTTGAAGGCTAAATTAATCTAAAAAGTTTGTTTGTTTTACAAAAAGAAGTTACATATAATATTTGAAATGCACCGACTTTAGCTCGAGTTTAGCTCATACAGTTTCAAAAGGACCAAGCCCTTATGTACTGATATCTGAAATGGAGCAAGGACTACTAATTGATAACTTGAGAGCTACTTGATGGATCTGGCTCTTAATATTTATGTAAAAACCATTCACAGTAGATAGGTGTAAATATAAGCAATTATTATACTATTGTTTTTAGTCTAGACAGTGAGGTTTAGCCAATTCTACATGGGCCTAGATGATGAAACATCAAATGGCTATTTTTGCACGTTATTGTGATTATCAAGAATCTGTACTTGTCTACTTGAAGAAACAACATTTTTTAGCATCAATAGATTTCATTTCTTTCTTGGCAGAGCCTTAGATATCAGCAAAGCAGTTTATTAATCTCATTCATTGAGATGTTGATAATTTTGGGTAACAGAGCTGATGCAGTCCTAACTTCATTAAAAAGAAACAAAAGGTTCTAATTGTTTTGTGAATTAAGAAAATATTAACTATATACTAATGGGGACTAGCGTTACAAGTAATATTTGAAGTGGATGGAGACGATTTATCTTCTATAAACTCTTAGATTTCGTCTCAATAAATTGTTCAGCATCATGACAGTGTAACCTTTCAGGTCTTTCAAAGTGGAGTTCCGAAGGCAGAGGAGGTTGTTTTGTCTAACATGGCTGTTGCATTGGATCGTATCTACATGGTTGTGAAGGTATCACACATTAGGCCTGTCAAGTTGTCCTCATGTTGTCAATATACATACACTAGTGCATTTTTTGTAATAGAAGTAAGTGTCATTTTACAGGACCCTTTTCTCTTCTCACCTTATCACGAGGCGATTCGAGAACCGTTTGACTACTACATGTTTGCTCAAGAGTATATCCGTCCTCTGATCGATTTTAGGTAACTAGCAACATACATGTTTGCTGTTCTGTTCTGTATTATTGGATCTCTAAATCCTTTTTTTAAGTGGATGCTTCATGCTTGAAGTCTTGGATTGGTAAAGTGGTCCAATTTACAGAAGTAGCCAACAGTTTTGCCTGTCACTTTGATGGCTAAAGGGTCCTCATCACTCAAATAATTTATAAATCAGTTTTTCATATGACTAAATTTTGAATTCTCAAGTTTACCATACATGGCTCCTAATTTGCCGATAATTAGTCAACTATGACAATATAATATCCCCAGATAAAATATGAAGTATGTTACTAACTTTAGTTACCTGAACTTTCTTCATTAGAGGAAATATCTATGCATTTTTCATTCAGTTACAGCTATGCGTTGTAGTGATCATTTTGTAAATCTAGTTCTATATTTTAGCTATGCATTGGACTTGCTCTTATTAAGTTGTCAAAGGTATTAGATTACCAGTTTTTACATTTTGTTTGGTGTACTTGAGTACTTAACCGTGAGCATATCTTATATTTAGGCATTCGTATGTGGGAAATATCTCTCTATTCGACGATATGGAACAAAAACTTCGACAGGTACCTAAATTGTTTGCAGTGTGTCCTTTTTCATCTTTTCTTCCTGTTATTCTCCAATTAATAGTCATTGTGGTCTTCCTTTATAGTTCTTGTTACTAATTTTGGTTACCATGCTGATATTACATTTTCATGTCTATTCTGTTCATATTTGGATAGTGTGTGCTTCTATTGGTATTTATAAAACAAGGGGAAATGTTCATGCAGAGAGTTTACCTTTATGTCTTTAATTACTTGACCTAAATATTTGCTCAGATATGCTTTTTGTTTTTTGCTTCTCTAAATAGCCGCCAATTATTGTAATTAAATTTGATGTGTGCTCATTCAGGCTAATATGATTCGGGTTTTCATACTAGAATATTTCCTTGTTCTTGATGTCTCTAGTTCTTTTCTGCTTTTTCTAGAATTTAATCAGTACTTCTATACCATATATTCAGGGTGATAATGTAATCTTGATTTCCAACCATCAAACTGAAGCAGATCCAGCTGTAATCGCGCTGCTTCTGGAGTCCACACATCCTTATATTGGGGAGGGAGTGGTAAAATTTTTATTGTTGCTTAAGTTACTGTACAATCAATTCATATGCAATGAACATATTTGTGGTACCAATATCTAGAAACTTTGATGCAGACTTACATAGCAGGAGATAGAGTAGTAACTGATCCGCTTTGCAAGCCCTTCAGTATGGGGAGGTGCTTATCACAGTTCTTAATCTACATCAAAAAGTGACCATATCATTTCTGTTTATTTTTCTCACTAATTAAAGTATGTGCTTGTTCTACATAATATTTTTATAGAAATCTCTTGTGCGTGTATTCAAAGAAGCACATGAATGATGATCCAGAGCTAGAAGACATGAAAAAGAGAGCAAACACAAGAAGTCTAAAGGAGATGGCTATGTTATTAAGGTAAGCCAACTTCTACTCATGTGTTATATTTCCACCAGATATGTGATACACATCCAGAGGAACAATAAAGGTTTCCCTCATTGATGTGAAGCTTAAAAGAAGCTGCTTAAATACTCTATAGAGATGTGCAGTGTGCTAATGTATAGTGTTTCATCTTAAAAAAAGAATCTACTAAACAATCGTTCCTTGTAGCCATTTGTAGCAAGGACTCAAACTTAAGTACAGTGGGGGTTACTGCAATTATGCTATAATTCTATACTTCCTGACATGTTACATATTTTCTGTTTTATCTAGCTATGATAAAGTAAATGAGAATCTTCTAAATTAAATATGTAGTTCTGTTGTGCTATCAACAGAAATCGTTAGTTGTAGACTTGTAGTATTGATATCTGAGAGCTCAGAAAACCTGTCTAAGCAACACAACTTGATAACTGTATTTTCTCAAAAAGAGCAATTTTTAGCAGGTTTTAAAAAGGAGATTCTCGCAGGAGAAGTAATTTGAATGTGTTGATTACTGTCTTAATTCTTGTCACTTTCAAACTGTAGGACTTTCGTACTGAATTTTTTAATACCTACAAGGAAAGCAGCAGTTTGATACATCATGAAGTGGATGCGATTTACTTGCTCCATATATGATCCTTGAACATGCAAAGAAAGTCTGTGATTATCTGATTAGGGCATGGCGATTTCACTGCTAACGTTTGCTCTATTCATGTGTTAAATATCCTAATTTATATAACAGGAGTGGCTCAAAAATAATATGGATTGCGCCAAGTGGTGGACGTGACCGTCCTGATCCTGTCACAAAAGAATGGTTTCCGGTAAACTATCTCCTTCAAACTATGATTGATTGCATAAAAATGTTGTGGGTAATCACTCATTTTAATTTCTTCAGTAGCATATTATATCTTCTAACTTTTTTACAAGTAAGGTTATTATGTGCTGCCTGTGGCAAAAAACACAAAGCCTTTTGACTTTTGCATAGTAAATAAGCCTCTGGAAGGTGGCAACTTATGCTCCTAAATAGTAGCATCATCTATTTCAGTGATCTATTCTCTATACTTTGATATTTTGCCAATTGGAATGCATTTTCACTGTTTTTATTTTTAAAGAAAGATGTACTAATGACATGTATGTAAGCGACACAGATTGAGCCATTCACCTGTCTAGTTTGTTCATTTGGAGCCAAGAAACTTTACATTGCTTTCTATATAAATAACAATAATCAAGGATAAACATGGGGTGCTTATACACTATATATTTGTCTCGACCAGCAGAAAGTGATGCTTAAGTTGCATCTTACAAGCCGAGACAATCTTATAAGCAGTTATAGATGTTATAATGGACACTTGAAGTGAATTTTGATAGCAACTTAATTTTAGTCATTCCCGTCGGATAATTCATGGTTTGGTTTCCATGTCCTTCGGGATTGTATATTCATGTATAGCAATTCAAGTTAGTTCACTATTCTTGTAAAGCAATCTTGTTAGTTTTATACTGATACAAGAGGTACAGGCACCCTTTGATGCTTCTTCAGCAGATAACATGAGAAGGCTGATGGAACATGCTGGTCGCCCCGGTCATATATATCCGGTAGCTCTACTTTGCCATGATATCATGCCCCCTCCAGCGCAGGTTTGTTCTTCTTGCCGGTTTGTCTTTGCTTATTCATCATGGTTCCATTATGCTGTCTTAAGGAACAGTGATTTTACAGGTTGAGAAAGAAATTGGAGAGAAGCGAGTTATTGCTTTTCATGGGACTGGATTATCAATTGCGCCCCCAATTAATTTCAATGAAATTAGTGATGGCTGTGAGACCCCCGAAGAGGTTGGTTACCTATACTTCACCGGTCAAAGTTTTCATTAGAATGCTCATCAATGAACTATAATATTGGGAGGCTTGTGTCCATACACGTTCGTCCTGAACCAAAGTAATTAGACCAACACAGGTACACACACGAGTTTGTTTGTAGAAGTGAGGTTAATTCAACTTAAACGTAGAAGTGCACACCTAGAAAGGGAGAGGTGCATAGGCGTTAGGTTCAAAATTTACTCGGACTGCTCTCTTGTATTTCCTTGTAAATTATTTTGCTAGTGACTTTGCCTGCCTCGGCTCAATACTGACAAGTGGCAATTCAAAATTCAACTGTTTTAATGACCTTTTCTTTTTATAACATTGATGCAACATAGGCACATAGCTATTGATCTGGCTCTCAAAAGCCAATTTTTGCAGTCCCAGTAGACAATGTTTGCATTGTGTAGAGCCGAAATTATTTAGGCTTGAATCATGTTAACTATGTCTAGATCCAATAACTGTTTTTTGTAATGTCTATTGAAAAGGAAACAGCCTCTGAACTTTTGTGAGTAGCAATGCATGTCAATTTGTTAGATTGGCAATCCTTCTAAGTTCTGATTTCTGAATATAAAATTATGAACCTGGCATTAGGAATGACTGCTCATTTTCTGATTTTCAACAGGCTAAAGTGGCATATTCACAGGCACTTTATGACTCTGTCAATGAACAATACAATGTTCTAAAATCTGCGATTCATGGAAAACAAGGCCTGAATGCATCAATTCCTTCCGTTTCATTGTCACAACCATGGCAATAGTCCATACCGCGAGAAGCTCCTATCTATTTATACTACACATAATCAGGTATCCTCTTACTTTTCTTAGTTTAGTACCATCGCTTATAACTTTTTTCGTGTGCGATTTCTACATGTAAATTCAAAGATCTTTCTCAATGGCAGTGCATGTATATAGGAAGTGTTTATTCTGAACAGTAAGTTCAACAAAAAACTTTGAAAAAAGGGGATGCACTCTTGCTGATGATTATAGAATTGGTATCTAATTTTCACTGTTGGTAAGTTGCTTTATAAATGTAAATACTTGCACCCTTTTGTGTACGGATTGTTTTGCTTGGTAGACTTAGAAGTTAGAACAGCTTGTACCCCCTCATCTCCATCCTTGTGAAAATTTCGGAGGATGGTCTCTGTTTTATTTTTATTTAACACTCGTCTTTCAGTGTTGTACACGTAAGCGACGTAATAGAAATTTTAAATGAACTTATATGAGCTCTGACTAGAATTAGTTCTATGTGAAAAATATACATGCCTTGGGAGCCAAGCCAAATGTCATCTCCAGTCTCCACTTAAATGGAGGTTTTAGTTCTCATAGGCAGTATAACATATACTAATATGGTATGGAAGCATCTTAATTGAAAATTATACATGCATATCATCTGGTTGCCAATCAAACTTACTCAGTCTTAAAAATGATTTATCTCCAGGTTGACAAATCTTGACATTGTATAGCTCTTGGACAAACTTGATGAAGATTCAACCCAAAGGTGCAATGACTTCTATTGCCCAGTGGCGGGCAGAAACCTTCGGTCAAGCTTTTTACAGACACTCCTTACAAACCAGTTTACCTGAATAGGTATAATACTAGTAGCCTAGTGTACAGATTTGTTTTACTTATAATAGTTGTTTATGGTGAAACAATGTAGATGTATAAAATTTAAACCTGGGTATCAGTGTAATAAAAATGATGTTATACTAGTATCACATGTTAAAAAAATCAACATAAGTTGAAGAGTAGGAAAGTTGAAATTAAATTTCTTTTTATGTTTCAAAACTAGTTTTGTAAAAATTATCAAGCCCAAATGCTAAAAATACCACGTTTAAGCTTTTATTGGGTTAATTTATTTAGTACTAATATTATCAAACGTTTGGTTAGATGAATTTAGTGTTTGAAACGTGATGATACAAGTGCGTTTAAGCAGTAATTATGGAGAGAATGGCATAGGCCCAGAAAACAATAGCAACTGCAAGAGCATCCATAAAACAACAAGAAACGAGAGTACGTTGGCACCTCGTTTCAATACAACGAGAGTAATATACTAATTATAATGGTATTACAATCTTGGTCTGTCCCTTCCGTTTGATGTTTGTTTCTTGTGCGGTATGAAGATTACAAATCCTTTCCAATAAAGAAATGCAGAGACACATCTTTTGTGTATTGTGTGCGTCTTTGTTTCTATTCTGGATAACAAGTGAGGGTGAGGAATTAAATAATTAATTAATGGTAGGCGACAGCATTTTGCAATGTGCATATAGATCGATCAAGAAGTCTATTTATGTCTATATTTTTATTACTATAATGTTGCTACTCCAGGACTTGTAAAGGACTGCAGGTTACCGTTTGTCAAGATATAAGTTGTGGTGCGTTTATGTGTATATGCATCCAATGTATCTGTCAATCACGAGGCTCAAAGATTCATTTCACATTGAAATTTGGCACGGTTACAAATAAGTAGTCCTATCCTATGTTACTCGAACAAGTTATTCATTGAACCATAATAAACTCACAACTTCCAACCAAGACACAATGCTAAAAATTAATCAGACACTCATATCTTATCAATATTGGTTACTAATCTTTTTTTCTTTCCCAGAAGACACTGCTCATTCTTAATTTCCAATAGCAATCAACATGTGCCGAACTACACCACTGAAAGCATGTGTAGTCTGTAGTCTGTACTTGCTTCTTGTATACCAGCAATGTATTATTGCATACTGCCCTTTTGGTTCAAAGTCAATCGAACTCATGACGATGTATGTAATATTATCACTGCACCAACACAAGTAACTTGTTTAAAAATATTCGTACCAAAAATATTTAAAAACAAGAATTTATTTATTATTTGTAAATTGAAAATTAATTGAATATCAACCTAAATAAAATGTAACTTTAGTCGTAAAGGTGTTTGGATGTTTAAAGTAAATGAGCTAATGGACCCGAATTCACGGATTTCGAACTCGACAAATTTAATTTAATAAATAATATTATTTTTAAGGTAAAATAATATAATGTAAAATAAAAATAAGAATATAATAATATAAGGTAAAATAAAAATAAGAATAGTTAAAATATTATTTTTTAAGTTTAAAATTGAAATATAACATTGCTAGTAATTGTAAACATAGTATTTTATTTTTTTTACAATCATAAATAACAACTAAGAAAGTGTATACATATTTAGGTCTAGTAAGAAAACGATTGTTTCACATATCTTTAAGTATATTTTGATTAAATAACTTAATTTAAATACATATGATAGGGAAAAATATCCACAAATTAGCATCTAAGATATTTTAAAATTTAAATGAATGTAATTTAATTTTTATATACATATTTAAAGATTAAAAGATTAAAAGATAAAAAAGAATTAAAAAAAAAGTAAGCTCCCGCATTGTTACATTGCGGGGGTGCAATAAAACATTGCGGGTACTTTGCTGCCGCAATGTAACATTGCTGCTACCACAATGTTACAGTCCCACAATTATTTACATTTTTTTTACTAGCTAACATTATTTACGGTAGTTGGGATAGTTGATTAGCATTAAATACACACTGGAGCAATGATTAATTACGGGGTGCAATGATTAATAACTATCATTCTTTCCTTTTGTTCATTTTTCACTATTTTATAAATATGTTGAGTTCTGTAATTATTTTTTTATATATATTTTGTGTTTCTAATTTTTTTTTTACATTTTGTTCTTTTTTATGTTTTACATTTTGACTTTATGTTCCGTATGTTTCTAACTTTATGTAATTTAATGTTCTGTAAATTATTGTGTTATGTAAATTTTATTTGTATTTTGTGTTCTGTATTTTCAAATTTTTGTGTGATAATTTTTAGAGAAAATCAATATTTTTTTTCTTTTTATTGTGTTATTCAATTTGAAGGTTGACAAACACATTTTTTATTTTAGTGTCGTGTAAATTATTGTGTTCTATTAATTTTATTTGTGTTTTTTACTTTTGTTTTATATATTAATTTAATGTTTTGTATATTCCTTTTTTTTTGTTATATACCTTTTAGAGTAAATCATTATTTTTTACAAAAATAAAAATATTTAAAAGCTTTAATAAGAATATAGATTAAAAAAAAGTACTTAAAAACCTAATGCATGCACTGTTGGTTTTAACGGAGGTGTAACTCCATGATGAGATGGATATTGATCCAACTGTTGAAAAAAAAGTTACTAAGTTACCCAATTTTTAGAGTTCCCATTGAACCATGTTCTATATATATATATATATATGTTCACTTTCTAGAATAAACAAAACCAAGTTTTAAATTTTAAAATTATCTTTATTCTATAATATATTTAATTTGTTGATCAAAATTGATGCACTTGAGAATTTTATTTGTTTATCAATGTCAAAAGTACATTATATTTCTGGTGTTAGGATGAAAAATAAATATTAATTTGTTGAATTATTCATTTATCAAGTATTAGTTATCCAAGATTTTATAAAAAATATATATATATTATAATTTCGCTAGGTAAGAAAGTTAAACATAAAATATAAAAAGAGGTGGGCCTAAAAGAGTTTAATTAGGTCTATAATACAATTTAAAAAAATCACTATACTTACATAAAGGAGAAACGAGTGCGGTGAGGTGACGGCTCTCAAATCGTTCCGATCTATTTTTTTAATTTTCTCAAGTTTTTGACTTATTAATATTAAATATTTGAAAATATCTCAATTTTCAGATTT
Source organism: Heracleum sosnowskyi (assembly GCA_030848705.1). Taxonomy (NCBI): domain Eukaryota; kingdom Viridiplantae; phylum Streptophyta; class Magnoliopsida; order Apiales; family Apiaceae; genus Heracleum; species Heracleum sosnowskyi. Next base: position 96,348,628 of record CM061241.1, read on the forward strand.
TTGCCTTTAAAATCTTTACTATTGGAAGAAGCTAAATATATAATTTCAAGATTCTGGTAATATTCTCCTAAATTTTTTATTACAAAATATCTCAGTTATCTTTTAAATTTTTACTAATTGATAAAACTAAATAAAAAATTTTAATATTCTTGCCTTTATAATATTCTATAAATTCTCAATTTCCTTCTTACTATTTTCTAACGAAGGAAACTAAATATACTATATTAATATTCACCTAAATATTTTTATTAATCTAATTTATTTACTAATTTCTTTAATACTGTCTTTCAAGTAAGAAAGCTAAATATGTTATATTAATATTTCCCTAAACTTTCTCTTCAAGTCCAATTTATATACTAATTCTTTATCACTGTCTTCTAATGAAGGAAACTAAGTATACTATATTAATATTCTCCTAAACTTATTCTACGAGTCCAATTTAATATACTAATTTCTTTTTTACTATCTTATAATCGAGGAAAATAATAAAGGGGGTGATTTGAGAAATTATCTTTTAAATTTTTAGTAATAGAAATATTAATTACCTTATATTCTCTCAAACTTTCTTCTTAAGTCAAATTATTATCTTAAAATTGTCCTAAAACTTATCTTCAAGTCAAATTACCATGTTCATATTCTCTTAAACTTTCTTTTAAACTTAAAGTTATCATCTTAATATTGTCACATATTTTTTCTTGAAAATTAGAATTTTGAATAATGTTTAAATTAAATTTTATGGTATAAGAAAATTGATTAATAAATGATGTAATACATTTAGTAATTAATTTGTTATATTTTAAATTTGGTAACAACGATAAATCGGGTTATTGGGAGAAAACGATTCATTAGGAGGAACATATTATATGGTAGAATTTAATATTGATGTTATATTATGTAATTTAAAATATAAGTTGCAATATGAATTTTGAGAAAAATAAAGTGATAGATATACTAATATTTGATAGAATGTTAAAATAATGAAACATATTGAACAATTGTCCTTTTCTATATTTATTGAAAATTTCGGTAAATGAACGAGACTAAATAGTTAATTCAAAAAAACTTTAATTTTATGTTAAAAATATTATTTTAAATAAAAATATTTTGTATAATATTTTTTAGAACAATTTGGAAAAATTGTTACAAAATCGCTCGATCTATTTTTCATATTTTCTCGAAATTTTGAATATTAATATTGAAAATTCGAAAATATCTCAATTGCCTTAAATATCTTTACAAATGAAAGAAACTAAATATATACTTTTAATATCCTTGCCTATAAAATCTTTACTAATAGATGAAAGAAAATATACACTTTCGATCTTAATTTTCTTGCTTTTATCGTTTAAAAGAGAAAATTAAATATATTATGTTAATATTCACCTAAACTTTCTCTACAAGACTAATTTATTTAGTAATTAATAAACAGAAAAAGAGAATATATAGGAGAATAATCATTTACACAAGAAAGTACAAATCATAAAGCTAATGTTTACGAGGTTATACATGAAATTGTTGATTCTTTTGTTTTTTTGATGACAAATATCCTAAATTAAAGACACATAATAGTTATATATATTCTTCATTCAGATTCTTTAGCATCTAATGAATTTTTTGCTTTATATTTTCTGTCATTTATTAATTTTGTTTGAAGGATTTTTGTTTTAAAATAACTTTTGTTGTAATGTTTTGCTACAGAGATAATACATTAATGGAATTTTTATCCACGAAGGTTCGAATTTAATCTCTTACTTTACCTTTTTCTTCTATCAATTATATATATACGTGAATTTTATCACAGTTAACTTATTTTGTATTTATGTGAATCACAAAAATTATACATCGTGTTTTCAAATATATTGTTTAAGAGAGAGGTATGTATAGAATTTGACACACGTTGCTAGAAGTCATTTGTGTTATAGTGTTACTACTTTGTATTTTTTTATTCATTCTTATATATTAATATTTACTTTTGACAAGTGGTTTCACTGCTCCGAACATGAACCAAATCTTGAATATGATGGTTTGTATATTGTTATTAATTTTAGTATCACAACTCTAAATTGTTATTTTTTAAAAGTTAATTGATTGATAGTAATTGGCCATAATTATGTTGATCGTCATTATCTTTTAAATATTAACAAATAGACAAATATAAATATTTATTTTCTATAATTTTTTGTAAAAATAATAAGAGTTTTTTTCATAAATACCCACCCCTAAATGTTTTTTTTTTCAAAAATACTATGGTTTTTTGAACTTTTTGCAAAAATACTATCTTTTTGAAATTATTTTCAAAAATACGGTCTGCTGCAACTATGTACAACTTTTGCAATCAGAATCAGATGCAACCATCTGCAACTTTTGCGACCAGAATCAACCAGATGCAACTTGTTAGTAATGATGTTTTTTCGGCGTCCTGATTTCAGGGTTGTTTACAACCCTGAAATCATGGTAGGTTAGGGTTTAGAGTATAGGGTTTAGGGTTGTTTAACCTAAACCTTAAACCGATACGAATCATTCGTCATTCTTAATATTTCTAAAATCCAAAATAGAAACATTTAACCCCAAAAGTTAACTATTGAAGCCCGGGGTAAACCAAGACCACAAGTTTACCCCTTTTATTAATAATTTTTTTTGAATTCTTAGCTGTTTTTTCAATTATTTTTTAAAAAGTTGCATCTGGTTGCTTTGGTTGCAGACTGTATTTTTTGAAAAAAAATTTTGGTTGCATCTAGTTGCAGACCGTATTTTTGAAAATAATTTCAGAAGATAGTAAAATTGAAAAAAAAACTTAGAAAAAGTAGTATTTTTGACAATTTCTCAAATAATAATAACTTATGTTTAATGAGAGAGCGACTCACAATACATATAAACTATCAGAAATTATGTTTCATAATTTTTTGTAAAAAATATCGCTGTAAAATTATCTATATATTTTATATATTTAAAATCAAGTCTTTTATGTTTTATCTTTTAAATTATATAGAAGATAATATAGTTATAAAAAATACAAGTTTTTTACATTAATTAAATTAATCTTTAAAAATATTAAACTAAAGTTTACAATTTTTCAATTAATTATTCAATGGGTTATTTATTAGATTTTGTAGCAATAAGAGAGCAGCTTATTGGGAGTGAACATATTTAACAAAAGGATATTCAAATAAGAGGAGTGCATAATATTCTAGAATTTAATATTGATATTGTATTATATATTTTAAAAATAAGAATTAAATTTTGAGAAAGGTAAAATTAGTGATAAATATAATAATATTTGAGATGATATCAAAAGAATGAAATTATTAAACGATTATCTTTTTCTATATTTATTTAGAATTTCACTAAGACGAAAAGAAAAATCTCAAAGAAACCATAAAGTTATAATGTTATATTAGAAATATGAGTTATATTAGAAACTAGCGTAAAAGCCCGTGCGAGGCACGGGCACTGAAATAATTTCTCGCCCGAAATCGTATATATATTGAGATAATTTTGTAATTAGAAATTCAAAAAAAGATAAGATTTTGATTTTATCTTGTATTTTATATTGTGGTACTTTTGTAATATGTTATGCCAATTACATCAACCTAATATTTTATAACTTGATTATATTTCATAAAATTTGGATAAATACTCATACGATAATAATCACATGATTACTTTTAATTGTTAAAATATTAATATGTGTTTTAATGATGTGATATAAACTTTATCAAATTGATTATTTGAGTATAAAATAAATTGTCGGTATATAACATAAGCGATGCGATTTTAACATTGTGAGATATATACATACGTAGGGTTGAGACATATTACGAAATCTATTAATATTATGTAAAAGTCATTCATGTGGTGTTTCACTCAATTTTTTACTTTTAAAATTTTGGTTATTTGAAACATTTTTTATCTTATAATTTCGAATTACTTTTAAACTCGACTTAATTTCGAATTACTTTTAAACTCGACTTTAAATTTTCATAAATATTTTGATCAATATAAATTATGATTAGACAAACTTAATGATATATTTATCATCATGATATCTAAGATCAATTTTTTTGATTTTATCATAGATTGATCTAATCATATGTTATAACTCAACCATTACATATTGTATTGATTAATTAACTACATTATATAAAAAATCATATTACCGTACTTTATTCGAGTTACAGTCTAACCGGTCATTATTATTAATTATTGTAGTTTTGTAATATTTATGATTCAAAAAATCATATCCTTTTTCATTTTATATTGAAAACTTAATTAATAATAGTGGACCCCCCTGCATTCACATTAATTCCTCCAATAAAATTATCTCAAACTTCCACATCACCAATGCCACATCATTTGGTACCTAAATTCGGTACCCAATTCGGTACCTCTAGCATTACTCATATAAATAATATAAACTAACATTTTTTTATTAAAAAATTGAATAAGCATGTTGTATAAATAATATAAAACAACATATTATTTACTCAAAAGTTGAAATAATAAAAGATAATATGATGAGCGAATATACTTTATCTAATAATAATTTTAAAATAAACTCAAAACTCAATGTATGACACTCGATTATGACAGAAACTGTTACGAGGAAGCCAACATTTCGATTCTCGATGTTTACACACAAATTTGACAATTTCTATCTTCACTAATAGGGTGACATGTTTGTAATTTTAAAAATACAAGAGTAAAGTTGTAATTTCATGAACACTTTATGAGTTCTTTTTGCCTCTAATGATCTTTTAATGAATAAAAGTAGATTTTTTTTAAAAATGGTTATGTATGTAAAATTATTCATTTAGATTGTCTTGTTTTTTTCCATGTATATATATATATTTTTTCGTATTTATATAATTTTAAATTCAACTATCTATTTTAAGTCTATTATTCATTACACACATTATCTAACAGCCTAGTTTAGAAATTAAGTAAATTGAAATATTTTTTAGATTATGATGTAGAATTATTTTTTAACTCAACTTTAAATTTATATATCTAAAAATTATATGTTGCAATTATATCCACACGTAAATGAAATATTTATCTTTTTTAAAATATTATCTTATTATTATCCAATAATCTAATATATACATAGAGACGAATTTTAACAAGTTCATATTTTCCCAATTTGAATTTGGTTACATTTATGAATAATTTAGAATTTCTTTTTTTATAAGAAATATAAACCAACAATATATTTAATCAAAAAGTAAAGTAAAAAAGAGAAAATAGGATTATAAGGGAACCTGTAGCTTATCTAATAAGATTTTTAAAGTTAACTCAAAACTTGATGTAGCACAATGGTTATGACACTTTATTTGTAAGTTGAAGGTTTGTGTTCGAATCCTGAAAGCAACAAAATTTCTTATAATTTTTACATAAACTATAGAGGGGTGACATTTTTGTAATTATATGATAACTAAGGGTAAAAATGTAATTTCACAGCCATTTTATTGGCATATTTTGCCCTTTGTTGGCTTTTAATATATAGAGAAAGATATAATTTTTTAATTTATTGAAAACATACAATAATTTGTAATATATTTATTTTAAAAATTGTAAAATATTATCAGGGTCGCTGCGAAACGTGACTTGCTAAACTAGTTATATTAAAAGTGAAATAAAAGTTGGTACAGAAATTTGACCAGCCAGCAAAGCATCGTCATACAAAACTGAAGCAGATGAAAAACGCCAAAACGCACAGCTTAGCATGAGCTGTATTTAGCTCAACGCTTTCCCTTCTTTACACGTGTCAGTAGCCTAGTTTTACACGTTACGGTCTCCAACCTTTGTTCAGTATCATTATCACCCGGGTCCCACTCACTTAGATCCTGCATACAAAAATGAGTAAAAATTAAGACCCTTTGTTTGTTCGATGAAAGTAGCAGTAACTGTAACATTGACTATTTATCGTTGTTTTTTTGTATTTGTAACGTTCGAATTCCAAATAATTTTCCTTTTAACACACATAATGAAATACTCATATGATCTATATACGGTTAAACTTGATAAATGAATATTTTTTATAGTGAATTTTTTTATTCATTTATTAAATTTATTTAATTACTGAAATTGACAAATATATTATTTGTATTATGTTAAAATCGAAAAAATTATTTATTTATCAAAATTATACTATATTTCTATAAACAATAAAAATATTCAAAAAGGCTAAGACCATCAATTTGAGGAATAAGTCGAGGAACTAGACAAGTGTAGTACTGTAGTAGTACTTATTGGAGGACCCACGTGTTCCTCACGTGATAATGAAGAGTGAAGTGGTAGGGAAGTTGTTGTCCAGAAGCGAGCAAAGCTGCAGATATATTTGACATGAATAAATCTTCGCCTACATATTTATTCACTACAAACTTGCCTAGATTTTAGAGTTAAGTTACCCCTCTTTTTTTTTCTTTTTTTTTAATTCTTTCATCAATGAATTTTATATATACATCCATCACATTTTTACAGTGTGTTGGACTTATATTTCACAAAATATAACATATTACATATTATATATGCTTTATGAAAATATATTTTACAAAATATAGTGTTATATAAATAATATTCATGTCTTTTCAAATATATGTTGCAAATAAAATTGTATTTAATAGAATATTAAATTATTTTACATATATAATTAGTTTTTGAAATATAGTATAAAATCTTATCATATTTATTTAAAATTGCATTCAATTTATTTGAAAATAAATTAAGGATTATTTTGTATGAGATGTTGAAAAAAAGTGTTTTAAAGTGGAAAAACTTTTAACAAAAACCACATTTATAAAAAAATAAAAATATTTTCAATAATAATTTATATAAATAATTTAAGTATTTAAATACAACACATTAGTTTTTTGGGTGGATGGATTTGGACCAACTTGTTTTGCTGGTCACATATTTCTTGCTAATTGCTGATCACATATTTGATATTACTTTTAATATTTATGTATATGGTTATCCATATTCATATTACCAATTTAAAAAAAAATTGTGATTTGAAATGATGATTTTATGTGAATTTCCCCGTCCAGTTTTGTCGTGGGGTACTTTTTCAGAGGAATAATCATCTTATAGACAACTATTTTTTATTTTTTTTAAATGATGATAAATTGGCCAAGCTTTATCTATTGACAAGGCTTTTTTGTTTGTTTCCTATTTATTACACATTTTTCAAAGAAAAAAAGAGGATCACGCATTGTGTTGTAGTTGTAGGGTTTGTTTAACATAATAAGAGAACCAACATTATGATTGAAATTGAAACTTTAATAGATTAGTGATGTCTGAATTTTGGACCATCACCGTCACTCGAATCAACATCCGATAAAAAAATAAATTAAAGTCCCTTAATAAACTTCTACTTATCCTCTCATTTATGCTTGTAGAATGGATATCAACCCAAGTCCCATATCGATAAGATAAAGAAGAATTATCTTGGATATAAGCAGCCAAAAACAACTCAATTAGTACGAGGTCTTTTGGGAGGAGCCAAAAAACAAATCCGTGCGGGCTTGGCCACGATCCAGAGCGGACAATATCATACCAATGTGAAGTTAACGGGTGTTGCGCGTCCCAACAAGGGGTATCACAGCCGATGATTAAGAATTGATCATGGGGTTACGTTCTGGAAGATTGTAGAGTGGGTGTCATCACAGCCGATGATTAAGAATTGATCATGGGGTTACGTTCTGGAAGATTGTAGAGTGGGTGTCAAACCAAGTCCCACGTCGATAAGATAAAGAAGAATTATCTTGGATATAAGTAGTCAAAAACAACTCCATTAGTACGAGGTTTTTTGGTAGAAACCCAAAAACAAATCCGTACGAGCTTAGCCACAATCGGGAACGGATAATATCATACTAATGTGGAGTTAACGAGTGTTACGCGACTCAACAATACTCCCATGTCAACTAGCGTTTGGAAGCCTTCGTATCTTTTCGATCCGTTAATATTACTGATGATGATCTAGTATAAGTATTCTTATGTTTTGATTTTTAAAAATAATTTAGCCATCCCATCAATTTCATTCATGGATTGAATATTGTGAGAGCTAGAGTCGATCCTGATATAAGAATATCGTACAATATGAAATTTTATGGATCCATTTTTTATTGTTACTAGCTTATATGTTACTAGCTTATATCCGGTGAATCGAGTGTGATTCACAGTTTTTTTAATATTTTAATATTTTTATTTAAAATTTTGTAATTATATCTTTTTTGATGAAATTTTAATATATATTTATATGTGTATATAATAAATTGGATTTATATATCTAACAATATAAGTATTTTAATTTAATAAATTGTTGACGTAATTTTTGGTAGTATTTTAGATATTAAAATAGAAAAATATTTTTAAATAATAGATCTAGCGGTTCGTATTTATTTGCTCTTAAAAAATCTAAGAGTGATTAAAGTGCAAATAACAAAATATGTGTTCTGTAATGTGTCGAGTTTCTTTTAACATATGCTATTACTTTTATTTTTTATTAATTATCTTATTTAAATTGAATATTATAAAAAATTATATTAAACATAAATTTTATATGTTTAATATAATAATATTGTCATTATTTCTATATTTTGTCTGTGTTATTTTTAATTCGAATATGAGTTGTTTCAATTAAAAAATATAAAACAGACAATGTCCTTAAAAAGACAGTTAGTTACTTATTGATAATTACATAAAATTATATTACATTTATAGATATATGTTGCTCGTGTTACTTTTAGAAAATTAGTTGTTTAAATTAGAAAATAGAAAATTATATTACCTTTCTATATATATGTTGCTCGTGTTACTTTTAGAAAAATTAGTTGTTTAAGTTAGAAAAAATAAAAAAGGTTACGTGTTTAGCTGAAAAGGGTAAGTGGTTATTTATTAATAATTATATATAACAATATTACCATTACATGTTTATTTTGCATGTGTTATGTTTAGAACATGAGTTGTTTTAGTTATAAAATGTAAAATATATAATGTGTTTTAGCTGAAAAGGTAATCCGTTATAAATATGTAATAATATTAACATTATATATATATATGTTACCTATTTTATTTTTAGAAAATGAGTTGTTTTAGTTAGAAAAATAGATAAAATAGGTAATGTATTTTAGCTGAAAAAAGCAACTGGTTATATATAGGTCCGATCTAAATTATAGATAGGTTCAGCCCAAATTGTTGGGTATAATTAACTAAACTACACAGCAACAATATGGCAGTTATATATATTTTGTATTAACAAGAACATGCAAAATTACCAATAACGAAACAAACACGAAGGTCGAAACAATAATATAATTAGAGACTGTAAATAACAAGATAAGAAAGAACACTTATCTCTCTGTAGCTTTTAGCAAATACTGAAAGATAAAGAAACAGTTGAGTCGCCAAGCCTTAGAGAAGTCTTGACTGTTCTTGAAGAGATTATTGCCCCATTTACGTTGTGTTGGGTTGTCGCAATATCACTTACAGGATAAAACAGCACAGATCAATCCACTCACAGAAATGGCAATGATCAACAACGACCTGCACCTCAGTTCGCCCAAAAACCTATGTATATTCTGTATATTGTGTTGAGAGAGAGATCAGAGAAGAATATAGTTGCTAGGGTTTTCTGAGTTACGTATATCCTTCAATTGCTTTCTCAAACGTTCTATTTTGTATATATATATATATATATATATATCAAAATAAAACGTAACAGTCCAAATATTGTAACTGCAGATATGACATTTAATACTAAATATTCTGATTTAATTACCATAACAGTTGTCATCAGGATTTAATAACAGTTACAGCTCAGTCAGGATTTCCTGGTCCATCAGGATTTGATCATCATTAGTACTTACTCAAGCCATCAGGACTTGCTGTCCATCAGGAGTGGCATCAGTACTTGACCGACCATCAGGATTTCGTCAGGATCCAAGTACTGACCCAACCCATCAGGATCAATAGTCATCAGGATTTAACTCCAAGTACTGACCAAGGCCATCAGGATTAGTAGCTATCAGGATTTGATCCAAGAACTGGTCCATCGTGATTTAATATAAATCCTGACCCAGTTCGTTGAGCTGTTACAAATAAATACTGATGTTAAATTAAATCAATAAATAATATTAAATAAACATGTAATAAAATTTCTCGTCCAGGTCGCCTCGCGTACGCGAGACACCAAGACATTCGCCCAAATCGCCCTTCGACCCGACCCGACCCGAGTCATGACGTGGCGAGGCGAGGCGAGGCGGGCGGCGGCGGCGCGCGCGCGCTTGAGGCACATAATAACACCATGCACACCCATATGTCTTAGTAGTTGTACACTACTCTTGCACACGATTCTATATAAATCCACAAACCTCTCATTACAATTTCTGCGTGGGATACAAGTTATTTCAATATAACCAACCCATTTTAAGCAACCTATTTCAACTCAATTTATTTATGGATCCCGCTAAGAAAATGTTTAGATCCAAACATGAAAGTTTAAGTCCTCATAACGAGGAATAACCTCCGATTGTTAGTTTCCGGAAATTCCATCAAGAACATATTTAAAACATGCCTCAAACTTTCCATTTTCTAACACAAATACCACCGATCGACCAACCAAAACTTTTAATGTTTCGTCTTTAATAATACTAGCTTAAAACCCGTGCGATGCACGGATTGTTAATTGTTATTTTATTATTATTATTTTAATTGTATTTGTTAAAAAAATAAGTAGGCATGTTAAAGTAGTTAAACACTTTTAATTAATTAAAAACATTAAAACAAATTTTTAAATAAATAAACAAGGGTTTGCTCATTATTTTTTTTAAAAAGTAGGGGTTTTAGTATGGAAAAATAAAAAATGTAACATATATTTAGTTTAAAGAGGTAAATGTCCGTGATATTTTTGGAAAATGAGCCCGTGATATATTTAGAAAATGAGTGATATGGTCAGAAAAGTAATTATAGAAATATAATTGCTGATTCAATTAAAAGGCCGGTATTTAAGGACCGACACCCTAATTATTCATTAATTTCGTAATTAATGAGTAGGGAAAATATACAGCTCATGAAAAGAGCCTTGATTATGGAAAATTAGTCAAAGAAGGATCTGGAATCCCAATTAAAGGCAATCAATGAGTCATAACCTTTATCAACAAGGAAACGAATTCTTCAGCAAGAAATACAATACTTATCCAATATCAAAAAGAAGACTTATCCGTTAAGTCTCCCAAACATACCATAAATACTAGGCTCCGGACGCCTATATAAGGTCCCTGATCCTACAATCAGAACTACGTCTTTGGCTTGATTCTCAACATTAATTGAGATACGTAGGCATCTTGTGAGGACCAATTTAGTCCGGATACACGAGTGCAGCCATCAAAGCTCGAAGCTCATTAATCCTAGCAATTAATATACAAGTACGTTTTTTTAATCCACATCATTTGGCGCCGTCTGTGGGAAGACAACATCAACCATGGCAAACACACGAAGAACAGCTCGGGATACTCAAACTCCCGATGATCGCCCCCTCACCTCTGAGGCTGATCAGCCACCGCCGACTACCGGCACACAAGGGGCGAATATCCCCACCAACACTCAAGGACCGGAAATCCCGATTTCGGTTGAAGGGACGAATCCCCTGCAGATGGTCATTCATGGATCTAATCCACAAGAGACCGTTCACCAGCAACCAATCACGACCTCCTCGCTGCTCATGAGTGCACCAAGGAGCCTTCAACTCCATACTACTGATCTCCCTCAGTACGCGAATCAGACTTTGGGGATGCCAAGCTATGGCATGCCCCCTCGACCCATGGCGGGCGGTAGTGGAACTAATCCAATCTACCATGAGGCATATGTGCCTCCTTATATTCAAGGTCTGGGACCCCAAAATCAACAAACTCGTCAGACCCCTCTCATTCAAGATTACTCTGGCCCATACACTGAGGATGAGGGTTATACAACTGGGGAGGATGTCGCCCCAAGAAGGAGACGTTCTTCACAGACAAATCGGGAGCCACCCCAAACTACTAGGGAGAAGCTTGCAGCCCATGAGGCAGAGACTGCAAGGCTCAAAAAACTCCTTGCTGAAGAAGAGGCCGCTCAAACTCGGGGCCGAACGACTGAAGGAATCCCGATAATCAACTTGGATCCACCAAGAAGGACCAAGAGGGCTGAAGCCCCAAGGGGTGATCCTAGTAATCTGTTGCCCCTAGGAGATCCTGATGATCCTACACCACCGTTTACTCAAGACATCATGAAAACGGCTATATCCAGAAAGTTTAAGATGCCTTCGATCAAAGCCTATGATGGAACGGGAGATCCCGCAAATCATGTAAGGACATTCTCCAATGCACTGCTGTTGCAGCCAGCCAACGATGCGGTCAAGTGTAGGGCGTTTCCCCAAACTCTTGCAGGTATGGCTCAACATTGGTACAGCCGTCTACCTCCCAACTCTATTGGGTCCTTTAAGGAGCTAAGCAAGGCTTTCATCAACCAGTTCATTAGTGGAAGGGTGCATGAGAAAAGTTCTGCATCACTCATGGCAATACGTCAAGGAAAGAATGAAGCCCTAAGGGACTACATTAATCGATTCACTCGAGAGGCTTTGAAAGTCCCGGATTTAGACGACAAAGTGGCTATGATAGCCCTGCAACAAGGAACCACCGATGACCACTTCAGGAGGTCGTTGGCTAAACATCCACCAGAGAGCATGTTGAAGCTCCAAGATAGAGCCGGAAAGTACATCAAGGCTGAGGAAAGCATGAGAAAGTATGAACCCACCGCTGACGACGGTGGAAACTCAAAGAAAAGAAAAGAAACTCAGGAGTACGACGTCAAGGAAAAGTTTCCCCGAACATCAAAGAATTCTGACTCTCCACCCAAGAGAAATAACTTTGGGCCAAAGTTCACGGAGTATGCAAGATTGAATACTCCCAGGAGTCAAATTCTGATGGAGATAGCCAAGGAAGAAGATATCAAATGGCCAAAGCCAATGAGGGCTGATTTGTCCAAACGGAACCAAAATCAGTTTTGTCGGTTCCACAAAGAAGTTGGTCATGACACCGACGATTGTAGGCAACTGAAAGATGAGATCGAGTTTCTAATACGAAGAGGAAAACTCAGCAAGTTCACTAAGGATGGAAGCCAAGGGAGCCAAAGGGGGAACTATGAAAGAAAGGATTATGATAGAAGGGACAACGATCAAGATCGGAATCCCAAGCCCCGAGGGCCAGTGATCAACATGATATTCGGAGGGCCAACTGCTGCTGGGTCCTCCCGAAACTCAAGAAAAGCTTATGCCCGAGAGGTACTGACCATCGTTGGGGAAGCACCGAAGCGTGCACGAACAGAAGTGTCAATAGGTTTTGATGATTCAGACCTGGAAGGGGTGAAGTTCCCCCACGATGATCCTCTTGTCATAGTACCTGTGATAGGCAACTCCGAAACAAAGAGAGTCCTAGTCGACAATGGAGCCTCAGTAGATATCTTGTTCCACGATGCCTTTATCAAGATGGGTTACACTGATTCTCAGTTGACACCCTCTAATATGCCCATATATGGGTTCAATGGAGTGGAATCAAAGGTGGAAGGCACTATCCAACTCCCAATGACCATGGGGCAAGGAACGAATACATCCACTCAGATGCTGAACTTCATAGTTATAAAGGCAACCTCAACCTACAATGCGATCCTTGGGAGGACGGGTCTTCATGCGTTTAAGGCTGTTGCCTCATCTTACCACCTGAAACTCAAATTCCCCACTCGGAATGGGATTGGTGAAGAACGGGGAGACCAAAAGATGGCTAGAAGCTGTTATGTAGCCGCGTTGAGGCCTGATGGAGTTGGGGGGCAGGTTCTCCCCATTGAAGACATGGACACTAGTGACAATGAGGACCGAAGAGGGAAACCAGCTGAGGATTTAATCCCAATTCCCTTAGTCCCGGATGAACCAGAGAAGGTGACTTATGTTGGGGCACTACTGCCCGAACCATTGAAAGGCAAACTCGCATCTTTTCTTCAAGAGAACAATGACGTTTTTTCTTGGACAGCGGCTGACATGCCAGGGATTGATCCCCAACTAATATCTCACAAATTGAATGTGGATCCAGAAAGGAAGGCAGTGAAACAAAAGAAAAGAAGTTTTGCACCAGAAAGGCTTGAAGCCATTAAGCAAGAAGTAAATAAGCTTTTAGAAGCTGGGTTTATTGAAGAAATCCAATTCCCAGAATGGTTAGCTAACCCTGTGATGGTCAAAAAAGCTAACGGGAAGTGGAGAATGTGCGTCGACTTCACCGACTTGAATGATGCATGTCCTAAGGATTGTTTTCCCTTACCTAGGATTGATGCCTTGATAGATGCCACTGCTGGGCATGAGATGCTAAGTTTCATGGATGGCTTCAGCGGATATAATCAAATTAAGATGCACAAATATGACATCGCCAAAGTGTCGTTCATCACTGACTTTGGTGTCTTCTGTTTCTTAGTCATGGCTTTTGGGCTTAAGAATGCTGGAGCAACCTATCAAAGGTTGGTGAACAAAATCTTTGCGCACCTGATTGGAAAAACCATGGAGGTCTACGTAGATGACATGTTAGTCAAGAGCCTTGATAAGGCCAATCACATTGAGCACCTCCGAGAGGCTTTTAAAGTGCTAAGACACCACAAGATGATGTTGAATCCAGCTAAGTGTGCCTTTGGTGTAGGCTCGGGAAAGTTTTTAGGTCTGATGGTTTCCAAGAGAGGAATCGAGGCTAATCCCGACAAAATCAAAGCGATTCTAGACATGGAACCACCAAAGACTGTCAAGGATGTCCAGAAACTGACGGGAAGAGTGGCTGCTTTGGGAAGATTCATCTCCAAGTCTGGAGAGAAGTGTATACCCTTCTTCAAAGCACTCAAAAAAGTGAAGAATTTTGAATGGACAACTGAAAGTCAAGAGGCCTTTGAGGCCCTGAAGAAATATATGGCTGAAGCACCACTATTGGCAAAACCCAAGCCAGGAGAAATTCTCTATTTATACTTGGCGGTTTCTAACACAGCCCTTGGAGCTGTTTTGGTAAAGGAAGAAGTGAAGGTTCAAAAACCCATCTACTATGTGAGCAAGATTCTACATGGGGCAGAAATAAGCTACTCAATGGTTGAGAAGTTTGCCTTAGCCTTGATAATGGCCTCAAGAAAGCTACGCCCCTACTTCCAGGCACACAAGATAGAGGTTTTGACTGATCAACCTCTAAGAAACATCTTGCATAGCCCTCAAGTTAGTGGAAGATTGATCAAATGGGCCATTGAATTGGGAGAATTTGATATCAAGTACAAGCCTCGAACGGCCATAAAAGCTCAAGCACTTGCTGACTTCATGGTTGAATGCACCATTGACAACCAAGAAGTCGGGGGGCAGGAAGTGACTATGGAAGATAAGAAAGATGAGGAAACGACCTTCAAAGAATGTTGGGTGCTCTATTTTGATGGAGCATCAAAAACAAAATCAAGTGGAGCTGGTTTAGTGCTACAAAGTCCTGATGGATTCCTAATAGAGTATGCACTAAAACTTGACTTCCCGACGACAAACAATGAGGCTGAGTATGAAGCTCTGATAGCTGGCTTAGGGCTGGCTGGAGCCTTGAGAGTCAAAACTCTGAAAGTCTGTGGAGACTCGAGGCTAGTGGTTTCCCAAGTAAATGGGGGAGTTTGAGGCCAGAGATGAAGTCATGGCCAAGTACTTAAAACTTGTCAAGGCCATTATGACTCAGTTCGATGAATGCTATGTGGAGCACATTCCAAGGGAGGAAAATATGAAGGCTGATGCCTTGTCTAAGTTTGCCTCTTCTGAAATTGAAAACTATGCTGGGAGTGTATACTTCCAAGTCTTGAAGACCCCAAGCATCAATGGAAAGTTGGTAGCCCCCATTGGTATCACCAGTTGTTGGATTGATCCCATCAAAGCTCATCTGGAAACTGGGTGGCTGCCCAACGACACTTCAGAAGCACGAAAGCTATACGTCAGAGCACTAAGGTATGCCCTAATTGAGGGAATCCTATACAAGAAATCTTTTGTTATTCCGTACTTAAAGTGCTTGAGACCTCAAGAGGCAGAGTTGGCCCTAAAAGAAGTGCATGAAGGAATTTGTGGGCAACACTTGGGGGGCAGGGCCCTGGCTCATAAAGTCACTCGTCTAGGTTTCTATTGGCCAAGCATACTTGCTGATGCTAAAAGCTACGTCAAGAAATGTGAACGGTGCCAGAAACATGCACCAGTGGTTAGGCAACCACCAGAGATGATGACATCCATTAACTCACCTATCCCCTTTGCTATGTGGGGAATGGATATACTCGGGCCATTTCCTATGGCAAGTGCTCAAAGAAAGTTCTTGATAGTAGCAATTGATTATTTCACCAAGTGGATTGAGGCTAAGCCATTAGCCAAGATAACCACCAAGCAAGTGATGCAATTCTTCTGGGAAAATGTGATATGCAGATATGGAATTCCACGAGTCCTGGTCACAGACAATGGAACCCAGTTCAACAACGATGAGTTCAAGAAATATTGTGATGAAAACGATATCAAGTTGCGCTTCACTTCTGTCGCCCATCCTCAAGCAAATGGGCAAGCTGAGGTTGCAAATCGAATCATCCTTGATGGACTAAAGAAAAGAGTTGAACGCTCCAGAAACACTTGGGTAGACGAATTACTCCCTATACTTTGGGCATATCGTACTACTTGCAAAGTCACCACCGGGGCAACTCCATTCCTATTGGCTTATGGAGCAGAGGCAGTGGTCCCAGTGGAAATTACTCACACCTCCCCAAGAGTTGAGGCTTATGAACCAGAAACAAATGAAGAAGGCTTGAGGCTATCCTTAGATCTAATTGACGAAGTTAGAGATGAGGCAAACGCCAAGATAGTTGAACATCAAAAGAAGGCATCTTTCTACTACAACCTAAGGGTTAAAGAAAGGTTCTTTCGTCAAGGAGACTTGGTTCTCAGAAAGATTGAAGCATCCGGAGTTGGACAAAAAGGGAAGTTGGCCCCAAATTGGGAAGGACCATATCGCGTCAAAAACGTATTTGGTCGAGGCTCCTACAAGCTAGAAACCCTTGAAGGGCATGAGGTGCCAAGAACTTGGCATGCCTCCAACTTGAAAGTTTATTATGTTTAAGGTGTTTCCTAAGTGGATTCACTACTAGAAATAAGGTTTGATAAAACCAACCCAAGTTTTTAAAACTTGAGTATTATGTAAGGGTTGAGCCCATTCTTCAAAGTTATGAATTATATACTCCTATTCATCATGTTTTGAATGCATTACATACTGATAGATATGAAATGCTAACTAAACATGCAAAAGGCAAGAAAACAACACAAGCCATGAATGGCCACAAAATATAAATAAAACTAAACTTACAAAAGTTTAAGTTAAGCCCAAAGGCTGGAAATACATAGAAAGAAAATACAAAGCCATGAATGGCCATAAAGAAACTACAAACTACGGCTGCGTGTCACCATCCTTGACTCCTGCATCTGTCTCCTCCCCTGAACTAGAGCTGGAAGAATGCTCACTAGCATCCTCAGCACCATCAGCAGAAGCGTCACTGAGAGGTGATGAATGCTCTGGAACTAAAATCCTAGCATCTTCCTCCATATCGTCAACTCCAGCCAAAATACGCTCCAAGGGAGTAGGAGGGTGAGGAGCAGGAAAGTCAGCAGCATCAAAGACTCCAGGATGCTTGGCCAAGATAGCCTGAACAGCATCCTCCCATCCTGAAGTATGCTGGACTGGGAAAAGGATCTCGTCATGCTTTTCGATCAAGTCCTTGTACTCCTGAGAGTCAAGGTACTCATCGATGCAATCATCCTTGCCTTTCCTCAACTCAACAATATCAGCCTGAGCGTCAGCAAGCTCCTTCTCCCTCCTGGCAAGAGTCTCCTTAAGAGACTTCACCTCCTCCTCAGACCTCTCCAGCTTGACCCTGTTGGCCTCAGAGGAGGTACGCCAAGCCTTAGCTTGGAACAATACCCCCTGAAAGTTGGCATTGGTCTGCCAAAAAGATAAAAGTTAGGAAAATATAAGCAGAAACTTCAAAGAAATAGCTAAGGTAAAGAAAATTACCGCAACAATAGCTTGAGCCCCAAGATGCTCAGCACCCTCAAGGGTGGAATCTGCAACGAAGTCCTTGTAATCACAAGGGGTAAGAGAGTGGTACGACCAGTCCACAACATGTTTGGACACCCCAGTAATGGTGTCCTTCTTCCTGATACCCCAGTTGGGGCACCACACTGAGGACTTGGCAGACACGGGAATGTCCACCTCATCCACAGAAGGGATCAAGAAGCTGGGAGCACTGGCTTTCCCCCTGGGATCATCCCCGATCCTAGCCCTTTTCATCCTGGATGTCTCTACATCCTTGGGCTCATTGGCCTTGTTAATAAAGGCCGCAGCTACAAGAAAAGCCAGAAAATGGTTAACAGAAAATCACAAAGAAATAAAAATAGGCACAATGAAAAGGGATAAGCAAAAATACCCTTATCATGAACAGTAGAGAGCCCAACGGACTTGAGGACGAACTCGTCCAGTAACTCCCAAGCCACGGTAGTCCCATTATCCTTAATGAGCTCTGAGTAGGCATGGAGCTCCTCCTCATTCAAGACAATGTTACCGGGACTACCATCAGAAACTCTCCCAAAAGATGTACGGAACAGGGTTCCCCAGTCCCCTCCTTCCCATACAAGATACATAAACTCATTTTTCCATTTGGGGTTATTATCTGGGATTGATTTGGGGTGAAAAATGAAAGGGAAACCTACCCTATGGCTTATATACACCCAACCCAAGTTGTTGGCTGAGCTATTCTTAAACTGAAAGATCTTTCTAAACAAAGGTACAGAAAGAGGAAAGTTTTTACGAAGGCATAAAACCATGAAATAATTAATTATCCTCCAGGCATTTGGAGGTAATTGGCAAGGGTTGACTTGGACATCTGCCAAAAGTCTAGGAATAAACTCGTGAAAAGGGAACCTAAGGCCAGCAACTATGGCATCCCTATAAATACACAAAGCATTTGACCGCCAGTGACATGAACGGTCACCGGGGCCGGCAGGAACAAGCTTCAAGGGGGCCTTTACCCTATACATCTTATTATAATCTTTTATCATATCTACTTCATGAAATCTATTGCTACAGTCATACGAATCTAAAGCAGATACAGACGGGTATTCATCCCCACGTTCATTAATCATATCATGCAAAGACATGTATTTTGAACGAATAGGAATGGGGGTACCTCGTTTTGATGCAGAATTCATCTTCGAAAGACGTTGGGAAGCGCGATCAGCCATTTCAAACCCAGAATCTTCAAAGAAAATCTTCAAATCTTCAAGTGAAAACCCAGAAAACGGTGAGAAAATCTCGCCGGGAATCGCCTTGCGACAGAACCCTAGCAGAGCAATCTAAAGAAAATTTCGGAGAAAATTTAGCAGAGTAACTTTGAGAAAGTGAAATGTGAAGAATGAATGGAAACAAATGAGAACTCACCCTTATATAGGGATGACAGCCGGTCAATGGGCCGGTTGAAGGAAGGGCAACCGGCATTAGCCGGTACGGCCCATAAAAGGCTAAAAGCCCAATTGATAAAGTTGAACAATAAAAGTTTTGGGCCCCCTTAATCCCATAACTAAAATAAACAATATTCTGATCGAATGAGTTCGAATAAAGCCCAAAATGGCCCTCATATTCGACCACAATCCAGGTCGAAAAGTTAAAGGCCCAATTGCAAAGTAAAGGCCTTAGGCCCAAATTGAGCCCAATATATGTGGGCCTTAAAAGTCTGAAACGAACCAAGTGTTCGACCACACCCCTGGTCGAAATCATTCGACCAGGTATCAAAATTGAAGTCATGTTCGACCACACCCCTGGTCGAAATCATTCGACCAGGTATCAAAATTGAAGTCATGTTCGACCACATCCCTGGTCGAAATCATTCGACCAGGAATCAAAATTGAAGTCATGTTCGACCACATCCCTGGTCGAAATCATTCGACCAGGTATCAAAATTGAAGTCATGTTCGACCACAATCCTGGTCGAAACCATTCGACCAGGAGGCAAAATGGAAGTAAGCTTCGACCAGAATCCTGGTCGAAACCATTCGACCAGGAGGCAAAATGCAAGCAAATTTCGACCAGAATCCTGGTCGAAGGAGTTCGACCAGGAGCTAAAATCAAGGTCAAATTCGACCAGGATCCTGGTCGAAAATGACATGAAAAATTCAAAAATCAATTTATGTTCCAGGGAATTGATGAAAAATCCCGATTCCTGTTTTGGAAAATTATAAAATTGATTTAGAACTATACGTTCGTCAAACCAAGCCACGATATGGAAGAAAATTTCGTAACTCCTGAATGAAATAACTTCTACGATAATCCAAGAGAGATTTTCCTAGAAGTTGGGGGGCAAATGATATGGTCAGAAAAGTAATTATAGAAATATAATTGCTGATTCAATTAAAAGACCGGTATTTAAGGACCGACACCCTAATTATTCATTAATTTCGTAATTAATGAGTAGGGAAAATATACAGCTCATGAAAAGAGCCTTGATTATGGAAAATTAGTCAAAGAAGGATCTGGAATCTCAATTAAAGGCAATCAATGAGTCATAACCTTTATCAACAAGGAAACGAATTCTTCAGCAAGAAATACAATACTTATCCAATATCAAAAAGAAGACTTATCCGTTAAGTCTCCCAAACATACCATAAATACTAGGCTCCGGACGCCTATATAAGGTCCCTGATCCTACAATCAGAACTACGTCTTTGGCTTGATTCTCAACATTAATTGAGATACGTAGGCATCTTGTGAGGACCAATTTAGTCCGGATACACGAGTGCAGCCATCAAAGCTCGAAGCTCATTAATCCTAGCAATTAATATACAAGTACGTTTTTTTAATCCACATCAATGAGGGACTTTGTTAAAAAAAATCTATAATGTGTTTTAGTTGAAAAGGTAATTGGTTATAAATAGGTATTTGATTATTTATATTTTAATATTTTTAGTAATTGCATTTGTTAAGAAAAATAAGTAGGCATGTTAAAATATGTAAACTTTTAAAAAAATAATTATAATATTAGTTTTAAAAATAAATAACTAAATGTTTGTCCATGATATTTTTGGAAAATGAGGGGTTTTAGTAAGGAAAAATAGAAAAACTAACATGTTTTAGTTAAAAAAGGTAATTGTCCGTGATATATTTGAAAAAGTAGGGGAATTTGTTAGAAAAAATAATGTAGTTTAGGTGAAAAAGGTATTTGGTTATAAATAGGTAATATTATTATTTAATAATATATTTATATAAATAAGTAAGGTTAATTAAGTAAAAACACGAATTTAAGAAAGGACAATTAAGTAAAATCACAACGTACCATACCGACCGACCAACTTTTTAATGTTCCGTCTATTATATAATAGTATTGATTGATTGGTAGTATAGATTAAAGATCAAAGAGAAAAATAAATAAAACTAGAAAGAGTCACAAAAATAAATATTAGGAACACAGATATATGAATGATTTTACTAGTAGGAATAATTTTTTAAAAATAATAAATTACACAGAGATATATATTTTTATTTGATTTGAATAAATAATGGGGACAAAATATCCAACAGTTTGAAGTTTGCAATTTCTCAGAACAAGTCGGGAATATTATCATTCCTCATTGTTTATAAACTTGAGTTCGAAAATTAGATAATTGTCTCATGGTAATTAGTGATGATAATGTGTAAATATTATAGAGGGTAACCAAAGTGTTGTCGGACGAATTTCGTAACAACCCAAATCGGAGGTTGCTGGAATAACGAAATATGAAAATAGGGAGATTTATGATTTTTGGATGTTTGGGGGCTGGACTTGGGAGGTGTCTCGATTTGTCTCATGTATCGGATCCCTTTGCCAAGATGCCTGCGTACCAATTTATATTGGATCAAGCCCACGCAGTTCTATGCAATTGTGTTTATCCCTGAGAGACTTTAGGGATAAACTTTGTTAATGTGGTAAATTACCGATTTTATCTTGCATCATCTTGGCGTTGTGATATCTTCCTGATTTGAAATATATCGTTTGGGGATATTTTCCGTTATTCGTTGATTGAGATTGATTCTTTCCTCGTTTCAGGGAGAGGATATTACTTAGTGTTCAAGTAATTAATTATTAATCTGAATTAATAATTATTAAACGGAGAAATTTGGACCATACCAAAATATGGCATAACACAAAGTATTTATTGCATGATACATATATAGCTGTATGTTGATTTGTATTTTTTTTTATGAATATTATACATAGCATATTATTTTGAAATGCAGATACACAACCCGCACATGTGAATTTTGGACATTCTGTTATATACAAACATCTGTAGCCACTAATTTTAATAATAATCTAAAGTTGAATGTAATAAAGTTTCAAAATTTTATGTGATTTATGATGTATTAAATAAATTCCTCCACAGAGCTGTTACCTGTATGGCTATGCTGCTGCGTAGGGTAAAAAGTACAAGTACTGCTACAGCCTACAGTAGATGTATAATATTTATGAGGGTTTTTTTTATTCAGATCAGACACGTACACTGCCATGGACGTCATGCAGTTCAAAGTGAAGTAAGATTTTCTGCCCAATATTGTTTTCTTACATATCATTTCTAGAGTTATTCGATTCATTATTGTGCAGCCAGAGATGGCACTTTTGTTTATTTATTTACATGCTGCCGACTCAAATTTAAATTATTGACCTGCTCCTCTGCACTCGTTTATTTTCATATATCACTCATAATAAAGTTTTTTCTTCTTTTGAAACAATTAATACCTTATATATAATAAGCGTAAGGGAGATCTTATCCAAAACTTTGGTCGGTCACTGTACTACCAAAAGTATATGATCCGTTGGATTATAAAACTATAAATATTCAAATAGATGAGAACCGTTAGATATAATATTAAAAATTGTATTTGATTAATAATAGGATAGTATTTAAATACTAAAAGATGTATTTTGATAATTTAAACCAACTATAAATGGGTTTTCTATATTGAATAGAAATCTTTATGTAAAAATTCGTAATTATCTTTTCTCTTTAGTTTATGGATAGTTCCAGTTAGATAAAAATTAATGAACCATCATTAAATTAAAGATAATTTTGTTAGCTTCGCATGGGCTGTAAAATCGTTAAAATCTGTTGTCTAAAACTCAAGATAGAGCCCAAACAGTAAAGTGATTATCTAAATTTTAATAAATATTTTTTTATTGTAGATTTAATTTTTTTCCTAATTCTTTTAAATTTATAAATTCTATTTTTATTTCAATAAAATATTAAAATCAATTTAAGAAAAAATTAAAATCGATATAGTCCGTGTACGATCACTATACGACCAAATTAATAATTACAGTTAGATCTTAAATAGATCGATTAGAATTGTTAGATCTAATATTAAAAAGTGTATTTGATTAATAATATAATTATATTTAAATACTAAAAAGTGTATTTTGATAATTTAAAAGTTTTCTATATAAAAATTCTTAAATATCTTTTCTCTTGAATTTATGTATACTTCCAATTAGATAATAATTGTTAAACCAAATATCAACATAACAATTCATATTGATTATAAAATTAAAAATTATCAATATAATGCTGATGTATATCATACTAACAATGATACACGTGAACCTAAAGAGACTGAAGAGAACTCCTGTACATAAATAAATTTAAACACTTTTTTTTCTGAAGGAACATAACAATTTGATTAATCCAAATTATAATTATATTATTTTACATATAACAAACATAAAAGGATAATATCAAAATATTATTAAAATATTGAGGGTTTCATATTCATAAACGATAATTTTGAATATAATACTTATATTAAAATGTGTATTTGATTAAAGGTAGGATTATATTTAAATACTAAGAAGTGTGTTTTGATAATTTAAACCAATTATAAATTGGTTTTCTATATTGAATTGAATTTTTTATGTAAAAATTCTTAACCATCTTTTGTTTTCGGTTTATGTGTAGGTCAACAGGTCAAGTTAGATAATAATTATTAAACCATCATTAAATTAAAGAAAATTTCGTTAGTTTCGCATGGGTTGTAAAATCGTCAAAATTCAATTTCTAAAACTCAGGATATAACCCAAATAGTAAAGTGAGTATCTAAATTTTAATAAATATTTTTTTTATTTTTGTAGCACCAGTTTATTTATTTTTCCACTAATTGTTTTAAATATAGAAATTTTATGTTTCTTTCAATAAAGTATTAAAATTAATTAAGAACAAATTCAAATCGATAAAGAATATAATAATATGAGAATAAAATTTTATATAATCATAACATA
Source organism: Heracleum sosnowskyi (assembly GCA_030848705.1). Classification (NCBI taxonomy): domain Eukaryota; kingdom Viridiplantae; phylum Streptophyta; class Magnoliopsida; order Apiales; family Apiaceae; genus Heracleum; species Heracleum sosnowskyi. The sequence continues at coordinate 96,373,024 of CM061241.1, forward strand.
ATTTTTATTCTATTTAATAATTTTTAAGTAATAATGTATTTTAAAATTTTATATACACCGTAAATAAAACCGAAACATTAAAAGTAAAAGCAGTTAGTAAGATATTTATATCAGTATATACTTGATATCCTTATTATATTAAATCCTTATATATAATAATTATAATATGGATCTTATCCAAAATTTTGATGGTACGGTCTTGGACAACCAAACTAATAAGGACCATTAGATCTTAACTAGATAAATGAAAATCGTTAGATCAAATATTAAAAAAGTGCATTTTATTAATAATAAGATTATATTTAAATTTTAAAAAGTGTATTTTGATAATTTAAACCAAATATAAATAAGTTTTCTATATTGAATAGAATTCTCCATGTAAAAAATTCGTGACTTTCTTTTCTCTTTCATGGACAATTCCGGTTAGATAAAAATTGTTAAGCCATCTTTTAATTAAAGATAATTTAGTTATCTGGGTGTAAAATCGTCAAAATCTAATTTTTAAAACACAAGATAAAGCCCAAATTAGTAAAGTGGGTATTTAAATTCTAATAATAATTATTACGTCATCATTATTTTAATGTCAATTTAATTACTTTTTTCTAACTATTTTAAATTTAGAAATCTATGTTCAAAAATTGAAATCAATCTAAGAAAAATTCAAATCAACAAAGAATATAATAATACGAGGATAAAATTTTATAAAATTGTGCATATTTTTTATCTTATTTTATTAAATTTTTTATCATAACTAATTAAATATTATTTATTATTAAATAATAAATTATACGCAAATGGTGATTTTGTTTTATAAGAACTCATAGAGACCTAATTTCATTGTTAGCAGGACTATATTCATATTTAAAAAAACCGTATTTTGAAATTTTAGACTCAGCTACAGAAGAGACCTAACTTTTTTAATCTATATACATTGTAAATTATTAAATTCGAAACTTTAAAAGTTTTTTAATCAATTAGTATAGTACTTTTTTGAAAAATCGTACTTTATAAAAAATATTATCAAATAACCCATGTCTACAAGAAAAAAAAATGAAAAAATTCTTATTTTTCAAAAAAATCCTGTAAATTTTAATATGTTGTTGGTAGATTCAAATCTTAGATCATTGCACGTGATAAATTTTACTCTTATATCTAGCGTTTCTCAACAATTTAATTTGAAAGATCCAACGATTATGAATTGAGTGATCAAGCGACCATACTTATAAGAAAGCTTTCATTATTTAGTCTTTAATATAATAACATAGATTTTTACGGGATATACTATAAAAAAATGAATTTTTTACAGAATTTTGATCGTCACGGTGTACTACTTTAAAAGAAGAACTAATACAAAAAAAAAATTATATTTTAATTGATAATGTATTTTCTCAAAAGTTCAAAGTTCCCGCATCATTAACATATTACAAAAGAGAGTATATTATATTTTAGCAATAAATATTTAAAACAAATATATTAAAAAAATATTTAAAAAATTAATGATGTTATCGTGGTAGTTTGGTCCTAAATACCGCCAAAACATTCACAACCGTTAGATCCAATACTTTGAAAAATAGAAGATCAAGATTATATCATATAAAAAGAAGTTATTATCTAAAAATGATATAAGTTAAAAGATATTATATTAGGATTGGATTTTCCAAAAAGTTAAAACATAAAAAAAGTTGTAATTAAATAAGGAAACCCATTTAATATCAAAATATTAAAAATCGTTTAATCTTAAATAGATAGGTGAAAACCGTTAGATTTAACATTAAAAACTTTATTTGGTTAATAAAAAGTATTCTAATAATCTAAACTACATATAAGTAGATTTCCTAAATCGAATAGAATTCTCAATATTAAATTTCGTCACTTTATTCTCTTTTTAGTTTTAGAATAGAATTTCATGTGGACCGTAAAATTCGCCAAATCTAACTTTTATAACTCAATATAAACAAATATTAAATTGAGCGTGAAAAATATAATAAATATCAAAATTTTAACTATAATTCTTTTTGGCTAAATCTTTTTTAACAATGATTTAATCATGTAAACTAATAACTTTTAAATATTAAAATATTCATAAATAAATATAATTATAAATATTAAAAAAACAATCGTGTGTTCCATGGGTAATTAAAATATAATTATAAACAAAATAATTATAAATAAAATTTAAGTAACCGTGCCATGCACGGGCTATAAGCTAGTATATGATAAAACTTATACCACACATGTTAAGTACTTGTAGAATATGTAACATATGTATTTTGGTTCGAGTGTGACCTGTATTTTGAGGACTAAGAGCATTTCTAAGTAATTATTAGTTCATTTTTTATAAATAATATCAAATATTAATTTTTAATGATCTAGTATAGGTTTATCTCTAACAAAACTCTTTATTTTTATTTTTAAGTCAATATTTTATTATTTCATTCACAAGGATACAAAATAAAGTGAAAGAGAGAAAGAGAAGGTATGTATTAATATATTATATAATAATAGTTAAGAGTCGGCTTTTAAAGTTGAGCCAAGACCGAAGACTCTTAGTAATTTTAAAAACCACTAAGAGTCTTGAAACAATTTTTTTATTCTATCTCCTCAATTTTGTTAAAATAGAGAGTTTTTAACTTTTTTGTGATCAAAATTGACTCAAATTTGATCGAAAATTATAAATTGTTCATTTATAATTTTAAATAATTGAGAAATACATTATAAAGTAGAGTAAATATACTTATTTAATGATATAACTTTCTTAATTTTTTTCAATTATATAATATGTGTAATTTATAGTCAAACTTTGACCATTAAAAAGTCAAACATGACATATAATATGAGATGAAGGGAGTATAAATTTTCAAAATTTGTAATATTAATTCATTAATTAACTTAGTTTTCAAGTTAATTACTTTTTCCTTTTGAAGCGAGAATTTTTTTTAATTAATCATAAAAAATAATCTTTCAGTGTTACGTTTCAAATTCAAAAATTATCTTAACACATATCTAATTTATAAATTTATTATTTCAAGAGATTGCTTGACAATCTTAAAAATCCAAAATCGCAAATGACTTTAGCGGGCATAACAATTTTAACATTTTATAAATATTCAAAAACCACCCCATTGTTAGTTATATTAACGGAAAATCCATATGTTTTCATATTGGGCACGGCGATTCTAGTATCTAACAAATGAAATTGTAAATGAGTTCAGTCACAATTATACTTTCTAATTGTTTTCCTGTAAGAAATTTTGAAAATTTGGGTACGTTTGAATTGTTAATGAAAATAGATAATGAGAATGAAGATTATGAAAATATGATTAAAGGAAATGGAAATGATATTTATCCTAAATTCCTAATAGAAAGGAAGGATAAATTACCCAGTTGTTTGATAAAACTGAATCAAAAATACCGAATCATTAATTTACCTGAATGAACTAATTCAATTAGATTATCTGAATGAATAATTTGTCGAAACCAGATAATGAAGTTCTCATTTTGAACTATTAAATCTTTCTATTAATAATAGCCCAACATGGGTCAAAATCTTTCTATTAATAATAGCCCAACATGGGTCAGTTAATTGGTGGCACATTTTATTCAATTTAAATTGGCAAGACATTTTAATGCATTTGAAATGTCCAAATTGCCCTTGTGTTTATTATTTTTAAAAAACTTGTTGTGGAGTGGATTCGAACTTGGGTCTATACAATAATTTGCAACTACTCTTACCACCACACCACTCAATTATATGTGTTGTCAATTACATACATCATATGTGTGTGTGTCGCGTGAGTAGAGAAATATTTGGTATTATTATTATTATATATCAATTTTATTATAGCCCAATAAATCAATGATTCATGAGACATTTAATCTAATCTAAATTGGTGAGATATTTTATTTAATTTAAAATATCTAAATTCCCCTTGTGTTTACTCTTTTTTCTAAAAAAAATTGTTAATGAATGAAATCGAACTTGAGTTTATGCACTAATTTACTCATCTTCCTACCATAGCACTACTCAGTCATACGTGTTCTCTATCAAACACATTATATGTATATGTGTGCTTCGCGTGAGTAGATGAGTATTTTGTATCTATTTTTATATCGATTAACATAATCTTATAATTGGTGAGATAATTTAACTATTGAAAAAATATAAAAGGTACTCTATATAATATTTTTAGTTATAAAAAATATAAAAGGTACTCTATACAATATTTTTAGTTATAAAAAATATAAAAGGTACTCTATATAATATTTTTAGGATTTTATCTAACGGTTCTAATTGATTTCTATTTTCTCCTTATTTGTAAAACTTATATGAAAAAAAATTAGTTGAAAAAATATAAAAGGTACTCTATATAATATTTTTAGTTATACACAAATATAAAAGGTACTCTATATAATATTTTTAGTATTTTATCTAACAGTTCTCATTGATTTGATTGGAAATATCTAACGGCGGTGGAATGAGTGAATAAACCATGGGGACCAGACTACCAACCAAACTTTTATTGTTCCGTCTATTATATAATAGTATAGATAGATAATGTTGTTAGAAAAGAGAAATTTTAGTAATAAAAAATACAAAAGACACTCTATATAAAATTTGTAGTATTTTATTTAACGGTTCTCATTGATTTGATTGGAAAGATCTAACGACTGTGAATCTAACGGTTCTCATTGATTTAATTAGAAAGGTACTTAATTCACGTGAACATACTAGAAAATTCATTATATATTAACTTTTAATATTATGCATGTACACATTCTACAATGCAAATTATATTTCACAAACAAGAAAATGTTTCATTGTACACATTCTACAATGCAAATTACATTTCACAAACAAGAAAATGTATCATTCGCTCAATGAGCTAAATTAGTAAAATCGTGTAGGTTAATGTCTTGTATGTAAGATAATCATATTTTGACATAGATTTTACACATAATAAATATCATAAGTATCGAATTTACTCATTTTTTAACTCAAAAACACCTCAACCAAGGATACTTTTCAACGCTAACTATCTCAGATCAAGTCCAACTTTTGTACCCACAATGAGGCGTCTGTAAAACGATCTATAAATTATCATAAACACCGAACTACTTAGAAGTTAAAACAATTATACTAGATAGTGACCCGTGCCTTGCACGGATTTTCATGCTAGTTGCTAATTCAAACATCAACATAGATTTTAAGCTTTCAATTTTGATTAACCGAACTAACAAACAAACGTCACAAACGCCCCCTTTTAAGTTGATAATCATTTGTTATTTAAAAGGTTCTCTTTAATGAATGAAAAATTTATGTGTAATGCTTATCCAAATTTTTTTCGACAAACTAAATTATTTTATAAACAAATAGAATTTAATATTTCTAAATACGTACTACTAGGTGAGATAAAAAAAAATATAAATTCTCTATCGGTACCATCCATTTATAATATAAAAATTTACATGCACTAATTTCCTACACTTTACTAAGTTTATATCTTAAATTTTATGAATCTCATCACTTTATTTATTTTTCTTCGCGTAATACATGCACTACACAAATTTAAACATTTAGTTGAGACAAAGAGAGTATCTAGTAATTACATTACTTGATCATATAATTAAAATCAAGTCATATTTCTCGTATTAATATAACTAAATATATATTATGTTTTTTGAGGGAAAAAATATATAATGTTTTTTTTTGAAACGAACTAAACATATTATGTTAATTGTAGTAACTGTGGTGAACTAGTTAAGTAAGTTTCTTTATTGAATTGATCACAAGTGTCAAATTTAAAGTTACGTATTTAACTTTTTTTTAAAAAAAACATTTATTTCTATTAGTCATCTAACTTATATAAATAAAAGTAGTGTGTAAACGGCATAAAGCTCCGTATGAAATGAAGAACACAATCTGTTACTCCATAAGTAAAATTTTTAGTAATCCGTAAAGAAATGAGAGAGACATGGAGTAACAATTACCGTATCAGATAGACCAAAAAAATCTCCTGAATACAATTATTCACACACACTACTAGTAGTCTAGTACTACTGCCACCTTCAACAGTGGACACATCACAACTTCACAACACTACCACCACCACTACATCTACACAACCTCCTCTTCAGCTCGCTCTTTCTCACTTCACTCCCCCTTTTAAATCCCCCTAATTTATTCAAATCTTTACCCTATCAATTTCATCTTTTTTCTTACACCATACTTCCAAACACTACCTCTTTTTTCCCAGTTTTCAAGACTAGCCCAGTTTTAAAAATCCCATCTTTCTCTCCTTTCCAAATCTCACCCTTACTAATTTACTAAAACCCCACTTATTATTTCACACACACACAGAGAGAGAGAGAGAGAGAGAGAGAGAGAGAGAGAGATGTATTGATGAGTTGGGTAACTGGGGGTGGTGTCAAATGGGCTGTTTTATATCTCAACTTGCATCAAATTTTGCTTTCTTTCCTCCTTCTCCACCCACTTACCAGGTCAAGAAACGTGATGATGGGAAGCTTATAGCTGTCTCTACGACGTCGTCTTTGCCTATACCTTATTCTGATGATGGCTCACTTGATGTTTTATCACTCAAGACTAAAAGGGGTAACAACATTGTAGCTTTTTATTTTAAAAACCCATTTGCAAGACTCACTCTTCTTTACTCTCATGGAAATGCTGCTGATCTGGGCCAACTTTATGACCTCTTTCTTCAACTCAAGGCTAATCTCAGAGTCAATCTTATTGGGTTTGTATCAACATTTCATCTCCTTTTTTAATTTATTATTCAAAATCTTGGTTTGTGAATCTTGTTTATCATATGGGTTTGCAAAATATTTTACACTATCTTTTTGTTGTTTCAATTAATTGTGAAAAATCTTGGTTTGGATATGGTGAATCTTGTGTGTGTGTTTATATAGATTTGTGACATGTCTCTCTCATGGGGTTTGGTAAAATGTCACTTTTAATAAAAGTTCTCATCTGGGCTTCTTTAGTTGATGGTATGAGTTTCTGTTTATGATTTTACAGCTTTTATCATAAATTGGTTTATGAAAAAAACACCTTTTTGAGTCTAGTGTTGTGTGGGAAGTTCACAGATCTACACTTTTTGTGCTAGTAATGTAAAGATTATATCTTTATCCAGGGTACTTAACCTCAAAGGGTTGTCATTGTTTTAACTAATTAGGTTGGTTATTAATGCCTCAGGCTCAAAGTTATGTTCTTGACCAGTTTTTGTTACAAGTCTTTTTCCGCCTTTTTATGTTTTTTGTTTTGTGCTTGTTTGCTTAGTTATGGTCATCTAGACACTTACAAAAAGGATAGGGCGTGCATATGAGTATTCTACTGTTTGCTTTTATTGGGAGTTGTGCTTTAAGCTAAATGTATCTCCTTGCTTTTTATCTTGTCAATTTTGTTTTCAAGCTGTCTTTTCAGCTACAGTTGTTCTTGAGCAAACTCCACCCCTGTGTATTAAATTTTCTTTTGAAGATTTGAAGGCAACTGCTTTCTCACAATTCACAAGTACTTATAGTGTGTGCCCTTTCGGAATTCATATTTTGGTCAGGTCCTTCGAATTGTATTAAAGACGCATATTAATTATCATCTAACAGTAATGTATCTGGGAAATTTTAGGTAGTAGTTGATCACTTATTTTCAAGATGTTTAAATATCCATATTCCTGTGCAGGTGAGATTCCTATTAATAAAAAGCATTAGATTTTCTCTCTGATTATTTGTAGTCTCATTTTCCATTTGCAGATACGATTATTCTGGGTATGGAGCTTCTTCTGGCAAGGTAGGTAGTTAGTTGCTACATTAAACTTAGAAAGTCTTACCATGCTTGTTTTGTGAATTTAATTTTTTTTATCAAGAATTTGGTTGCTTTATGAAGTTAATTGTTTTATTAATTCCGCCGCTTCAGCTAGCATGTAATGTACTTTTGACTTGACTATTGCGATTTTTTATTTTATTGTTCAGCCAAGTGAACATAACACATATGCAGACATAGAGGCGGTGTATGAATGCCTTGAGACTCAATATGGGATTAGTCAAGAAGATATAATCTTATATGGGCAGTCTGTTGGTAGCGGACCAACACTGCATTTGGCAGCTAGACTGCCAAGGTTAAGAGGTGTAGTTCTGCATAGTGCTATTCTTTCTGGTCTTCGCGTACTCTGTCATGTGAAATTCACACTTTGTTTCGACATATATAGGGTGAGTATTGTTTTCCTGGTTTTAATTACTTGGTACAAGCCAACTTAATATCTACTTGGTGCCAATAACACAGGGGTTTTCGTAAGGTGTTTTTTCCTCGCGGTCTTCAACTAAAACAAAAAATCATTGAATACTTTTGGTGTATGTGTTTTTATAAGTCTTCTGGCAATAGGATCTTAAAATTTTGATTTTTCTTTAAAGCTGCATGTAATTATAGAGAAATTGATGAAATTGGCTATGGTGAAGGTAACATCAGTTTTCGGTAATCTTCCATGATGAAATGAAACTTGTGCTATTATTTTATTTTTAAATTTTTTGTTTACTCTGTTCAAAAGGAGTTGTATTTTTATGTCTTGTACAATGTTTTCTAAAATTCATTTGGAAACTCCAAGTAGCTTGCTGTAGTCCTGTCTTATTTGTTTAGTCCATGACCCGAGAAAGCTATACACTGTGCAAGAATGTTTTAGTGAGTAGTATTTTTTTGTAGATGAATAGTATTGGGTGAATATAATGACCAAATCATCTGGTTTTGCAGAACATTAACAAAATTCGGAAAGTAAAGTCGCCCGTGCTAGTGATTCATGTAAGTAATCCTCATGTTTAAATGTTGGAGCTTTGCATTTATCAGCTACTTTGTTTACCATCTTCATCTGTGATACATCAATACTTAAGCCTGTACATCTATTTTTTTGTGGTTACAACAATGATTAGTGGAAGGCGGTCAAGACTTTAAACTGAACTTTGGGCAGTTACATGACAGTTGCAACTATGCATTGCCTTTTTAGAAAACTGGAGATTTTTTAGATGCGAAGTAGAACCCCTTCGTTAGCATTAGTATGGATATAATTTTATACTTGCATTTATAAAAACAGTGTTAATATTTCACTCTAACGAGGTGTGTTGATTTATACACATCTATTTGACTAATGTTTTGACTGAGAGGTTTCTTAAGGCAAACTAATACTACAAGCTATATTAAGCACCTTCATGATGTATAATGCCTCGGAAGATTTTGTTCCCTTCTTGTGATGTGCATTCTTTTTTAATGCTAAATGCTAATGATGTGCAATTAACATTTCTGTACAATTAAATCTTTGACGGGATGACAGGCTGTTACGAACATCACCTTTTCCTGCTACCCGTGTTTATAAATAATTTTATTGAATTTGTAGTTTTGTACATCGATTAGGCAGATGGTTAGTAATACAAAATTACATATAGGTCTAGGTAGACTGGGATATAGAGGCTGTTTGTGAAAATTTATTAATTGATTTTTTCTTATGACATGTGGTCTTCACTACGTTGTCATAATTTAAAAAATGTATTTGGTATAACTATGCATCTAATTATGCAGGGAGACTTCCCTGTCCTTAGTCTTATACAAGTGGCATCTGGAAGATTGTGTTCCCATGTAGCTCATTGGTATTCATATTGTATCTGCGTATTTAGTATAATCATTCTCATATGATTGGATATGATCAAAACCATTTCCATGTATAGATCTGCTCAAAGGAATCCAAATGTCAAGATATTAAATTCATATCAATTCAAACCTTAAAGAAAATGCAAATCTTTAAGTTTGTGTCCTCTAAGCTTTCTGTTCTCTATCATAATTCAATGCCTGAATTTTCCTTTCTACCCTTTTCAGGGTACTGAAGATGATGTAGTAAATTGGTTACACGGTGATGGACTATGGAAAATGGCCAGAGACCCGTACGAGCCCTTGTGGATTAAAGGTGGTGGGCACTGCAACTTGGAGCTCTACCCAGACTACATTCACCATCTCTGCAAGTTTGTCCAAGAAATGGAAAACATGACCACTGAGATCCGCCTGAAAAAGATCCGCCAGACTCTTCGTTTACCAAAAGGACCAAATGCTACAGCTGCAAAATCTACCAAATGCTGCTGCTGTGGAATCAGATTAAGGTGGCCCAAATGCCTTACATGTTCTACACCTAGCTGTTTACATTGCTCGAAACCTAGCTGTAGCTGTTTTCATTGTTCAAAACGTAGCTGTAGCTGTTTTCATTGTTCAAAACCTAGCTGCCTAGAATGTTCATCTCCTAGCTGCTGCTTCAAATGTTCGAGTTGTAGCTGCCTCAAATGTTTAAGTTGTAGCTGCTTCAACTGTTTCTCGGGATCTAAAAGAAAAGGATGTCAACCACGATGTCCAGATTGTTTTAAACCTGGCTTGACAAAGTGTTCATGTGGCGTAAGGTGTTCATGTTGGTGCATTAGATTGCCATGCTGCTGATAAATTAAGGTGGGTATACATATTGGTATAATTGAGCAGGAAGAGTATAAGTTAAAACTAATCTGTTTGTATAGAGATTTTAAATTTTGTTGACAATTGTCTGAAGTGTGCACTTAGAGACTATTAACTTGTAAGTTACACAATTTAATTTAATGTTTTTCTAGTAGTGGTGATATTCAACCAGATTTTTATCTTTCATTACTTTGTTTCTCATTTTATATGTGTATTTATGTATTTGTTAAGGTTGCACAATTTTATACTAGAAATATGTTCGCCATAGTACTTTATCAGGCTTGGCAGCTGGTGTAAAAAATGATAAACATATACTTTACTCTATAGAATTTCAACTTCAATAGTAGTTGCGCTTTGCAATCAATAATTTCAAATTTAATTAATTTTTTATCTCTCCTAAATGTTCATTTATAGCACACTAATATGCATTTCATTTATGGCTTTATGATGATCTGCTAGATGCATAAGATATTAAGTAAGTCAGTGCAGTGAGGGTGGGGGTGTTGGTTCATGGTTAGTGAATCTAGTTAACGGGAATCGAAACCTTATTCTCATGCATTATTATTAGATTATATGGAATGACAAGTGAGAACCCTCATTCGTTTTAGGTTAAAATTTATCCTCCCCGCTCCCTAGTTTTTCATATCATTCTCATTTCCTTAACCCCGTTCTCATGTCCTTAATTCTCATTCTCAACTTTCATTCAAACGTCCCCAGATTTTTAATAGATCTAACACTCAACAATGATATTAAAGCTCGTGAAGATCACATGCTACTAGAAGAGCCTTAAAGTGTAATAAAAGTGCTCATGGTGAACACTAGCACTTTCCCTGCTCTTAATTTTTGTTTTACCATAGGAATAAATAATTATAAATTCGAACGAACTGAGGTCACTGAGCCGAAAAAACCTTTGGGCCTCGTTTGTTTCGATGTAACCCAACTATGTAACTTGAAATTTCTTGGATTATGAATGAGTTACACTGTTTGGTTCGTTGTATTTTAAATTGGACAGATGAACTCCAAGTTACAAGGCTTTTGTGATTACAAAAAAAAATAGGAACTTAGTTACCAAGGTACATCACGATCACCACAAGTTACATAGCTTTCTAGTATATAATCATTAACTATTTACCAAAATTAATTATGTAATATGTAGTTACATCGTAATAAACCAAACACAAACATTTCAATTATCTTGGATTTATAGTTATAACTTAGTTACCGGGAAGTTCAAGTTAACTACGTAATTACAAAATTGACGAAACAAACTAGGCCTTGATGGAACTATGTGCTTAAAACCAAACCAATTTTGAGATTTAGCAACTCAAAAGCTGAACATGGGCAGATGGAGATAACTGTCCATTAGACACCTAAAATTAAGTAAATTTCTCATATAAATGGCACGAGAGTATTATTATAATTACAGGAAGTCATATTTATTTACAAAATTGCAACACTTTTTTTATACTACAATTAGGCAAGTTCCCCTAAGGTCTTTTTTCTCAAAATATAATTGTACATTAGACAACATTCGATTAGATTATGATTCATTTTAATAGATAATAAAGTGTTCATTCATCCTAATAAAAGAATAAAAGTGCTCATGGTGAACACTTAAATTTTTATACACCCTTATCCCGAGTGCAGTGTGTCGGGATTTAAAATGTGATTTGGCAGACAAATTTTGGTATTCAAACTTGGCATAAAAAAAAAAAAAAAAAGAGGCAAGCACTGAACATTTGGAACAAGCGAGGACAAAGGATGTATTCCCACTACAAATACTTGTGGGTTTACTATGTTATTATTCAACAATAACACAACAAATATTTGGTACAAAAAAGTGTAATAGTTAAAATACTAACCCCACTTTTCTCCGACAGATTAAGGGGTTAAACAGATTACACACTCTACATACCATTCTTGTTCTACGACTTAAAAAGAACAGCCGAGAAGAGAACGATGGATTTCAAATATCTTCCACAGAGATCCTGAGACTATGAGAAGGTCAGCTTTAATTAATTTTGAACTACATATGTAAATAAGAATGTCTACTTGTTACTAAATGGTTAGGTAGGCCCCTCAATTTCAATCTTCACCAAGGCAAGGGAAGGCTGGGACTTCAATGACCACTTTGTCCAGGCTCTGTATGACCAGTTTCTTGACCTTCATTGACGGTGTGTTGGTCATTCCTACCAGGCCACTGATCTTCTTGCCCAGGAACATCCCCAATTTTTTCCTGCAAAAATCAAATCGACTTGGCAATAACATTATGTATGCCTTGTAACGGAAATGTGATCATAACAAACTCTTTGTAGATACCACTGAAAGATATAAAAAGCCTAGTGCAAAATTGAGCAAAAAAGGCATCACACAAGTAGAATCTTTGAATGTAACAGCACCCTTTTAGATCGGAAATCGATCTATACCTTGAGAACTGCATTCTGTTCCAGAGCCTGTTCGTATTCGTTCCTAGCACGACTTAGCTCAGCTCTAAGAGCTGCATTTTCTTCTTTAAAAACTTCAGCTCGCTGCGCCAGCTCGTCACATTCTGCCTGACTCCCATCAATAAGGCACAAAACGATCTTAAAGTACCAGACATAGAAACAGATGCATTGACAAATTTAGAAGTACCCCCTACAATTATACCTGCTTACGTAACCTGGATCGGCGAGCAGATTCCCTGTTAGATTGCTTTCTTCTTTGTCTCTTGAGCTCCCTTTCATCCTGAATATGAGAAAACAAAATCATTACATGTGATGAGAATAGGGATGTTTATTTAAAATTGATTAATAGAACTTGCTTTAGTGTTAATAAATCTAAAGGAGCCTCCAGGTTCCGCAATATACCATCTTAATTACTTGCTTTCTACCTTGTTCAATCTTAAGTCAGGATTAATTATAGAGATTCAAAAGAAATCACACACACGCACACACAGGGACCACATCTGAATCTAAAACAATGGAGACTGCCACACTTTAAAAAGAAGAAGAAGAAGCATAATAATTTAAAGTTTAAACAATACAAATATAAATCAAGCTCTCTGCAAAACTGCAAGTATTTTTGGAATCGGGGATGGGAAGAGGAGGAATAAGGATGATGAGGTAACGATACGGACTACTATGATGCCATTTTAGGTTAGGCTCGCAAGAGCTCATCAAGGTTTCAAAATGTTACAGGCATATTACAACTGTAGTTACTGCAATTGCCACAATTCACTTTTTATCTACAAGCCAGCCAATGGTAAAAGAAGCAGAAAATTGATTCTGTGCAGTAAGATCTAGAGTGACAGAGAACCTGTAGCCAAAGCTGTGACTGCACATTATCTCTAGCTCCCGCACTAACTATTCCGCCGGTGATGGGAGGGGAAGTTACCTTCCCACGCATTGCAGGAACGGCGGAGGAAGTTGCACCGCCCCAATAATCCATGCCAATATTTAAGTTGGTTGCAGGACCAGGAATAACTCCTGCGGTACCAGCTGCTGGAATTGGTACAATGGAAATCGGTTGGTTGACCATTGAATGATTTGCATTTTGCCCATTCTGCAAACCATGTGCATTTCCATTCTGAGATGCTTCACCTGTAGCAAAAGCAATATGATGCTCCTTTAGTATCCAATATCACTGCAAAAAAGTTACAAGGTTTCAAAACGTTAACAAGAGCCACACCTTCCAGAGAATCTTGCCTGCTTCCAGACTTGATTTGTGAGTCCTGTACAAAATCATGTTCGTAAACAAATGGTAAAGGGAACTATGTACCAAATTAATAAATATATAAATATTGCCAATAATAATATTACGCTAGACCTCCGAATAATAATAATTTCCATTTAACTTTTTTGGAGAAAATAGTATAACACAAGCAGCTTTGAGTTAATGAGTTGTACTGCTGACGCTTTAGGGAATAATGCTACTTGCTAAGATGGTACTCGTGGTTTGGATTATTTCAATGTAACGGCTCCCTAATAGGAACCTTCATCTATCTGAAACCATACCGAACATTTTAAGAATTCTCCGATATGTGCCAACTGCCAAAGATAGTAAAATAGTTCAACTTTTAGTTTTATATATAGCAACTTCAGGCCCTACCTGAGTTTACATTACCTAATCAAGTCAAGATTTATTCTTTTACAGATCCCACAAATCATCTATCAAATTACTCGTAGAATTCTCCAATATGTGCCAACTGCCAAAGATAGTAAAATAGTTCAACTTTTAGTTTTATATATAGCGACTTCAGGCCCTACCTGAGGTTACATTACCTAATCAAGTTAAGATTTATTCTTTTACAGATCCCACAAATCATCTATCAAATTACTCGTCAACTGAAAGACCGCCATTTATTTTTCTTACTTCTTCAAAATCAGATCTCCATCTATTTTCCCTACTTCAAAATCAGAATTCTCTCATCAGCTTAAATTAAAATCTGCATGCAGCACCGGAGTATTTTTAGACATCAACGAAGCAGAGAAGTATCTGGTTGCGCCAAAGAGTTCTCAATGTTGCTACCGGGTGACTATGAAGACAAAAATAAAGGGTATGTAGTACTATAGATGGTGAAAAAATAAATTAAGCATCACAAGAAGAGTTGATACAAAAAAGGAAACATAATTTGTACTAATTAACTATGCATCCGTTGTCCACTTGTCCCTATATCCAAGACGCTTACAATACACACACAAGTCATCATAAGACAATAAGAGGCGCAACTGGAGCTCTTAACCCTATATATAAAACAATGCTTCCAATTAACAATATTATAATCTAACGCACAAATAGAAGCATTTATCTGTAAAATTCTTATAAGCTTACACTGTACATACATTTTGGGAATATGCATCACTTCCTTCCTCAGTTGATCCATCGCTTGCACTATCACCACTGCAAAGACCAAATAAATTAGTAAATATAATCACTATGCAACTACATAAGCATAAGCTGCATATGATGCATACCCAAGATAACCATCTATGGTACAATAACAATTGACGAACACCTTCAGAACTCCAGTACGAAATTAATAAAAGAGAAAGGTTGATGACTTTACACTATGAATTGTATATGAGCTGAAGTCCAACAAGAACTAGGAAAGGTTAAAAATAGTGAAATCCTATGATACTTAGTAGTATTTATTACCAGAGAACATGGTGATCCTTGATTCTACCTTATTGTAATTTCACAAAAAGTTCGAGAGATAGTATAGAATTATTTAAGTGTTGAGTTACTAACACAAGTAACAATAGATGTTTTATCACCTCAACCTAAAGTGACAATTATCCCAAGAAACTCTACTAGTGAACTAAACAGCTAAAATATCAAATATACCTTTTAGAGTATCCTCCATTAGCTGCTGCTCCTAATGTTTTACTAGCTTCATTATTTTTTCCGGTTATCATATTTAAACTGCCCAAACTACCCTTTGACCTTTTAATCGGCAATTTTTCCTTCCCCTCAGACACCTTACCATCTGCTTCTGTGCTTCCAGGTGTAGTACCCTGTACGTAGATGTCATTCTTCAAGTAGTCTAGTTGAACAATTTTTAGAAGGAAAACAAAACAAATCTATGAAACTCACGAAAGCCTCAGCAACACCATTAGGAGAAGGCATAGCAAAAGGACTGAATGGATAAGATCCCTGGTGGTTTGGTTTACAACACGTTAGGATCTAGCAAAAGACAAGGGAAATAGCCAATCACAGTAACTACAATCGAATAAGTTACCGGAGGCATAGATGGGTGTGCATATATTCCACCATGGGGATACATAACATATGGATGTGGTGGAGTGCCATATGGTGGCATCATATGCTGCACATAAACAATAATCGAATATAAATCACTAACAAGTCAGTGTTACTTGAGGCACCAAACTTAAAACATCATTTGAAAGCTTTGACCATCCTCGTAAAAACATTGAGGCATTATGAAATCCCACTATAGGCCCCAGATCGCCACGGAATCAACACCTTGTATAGCTTATGATTATAGCACATATTGACAACATGCACTGTCAGGGTTTTTAAATGCATGGAAAAGAACGGCATCCCAATAATCCCTTTCCAAATATCTGAACATTCCTGCATGTTTTTCATTCCTAAATGTTCTTTTTAGATGTATCTGTATCTTAAGTACATCAGTGGTCCGATCAAGTTCTCCTATGGTCGTTTTACAGTCATTTTGCATATTGCATTTGAAGGTAAACCCATACCATCTGGTCCACACACTATTGAAAAAGAATAAGACTAACACACCTATAGCCCAGTAACAGAATGCATAATTATATACGGTATGGATCTATAGTGCAGCTCGTGTGAAAGGTCGATTAGTTCTAACAAATCTGCAAATTTGAAAAGAAGTGACAAAAAGGATACCTGAATTCCCCACATGTAAGGATGAGGAGCTTGAGGACTTGACGCCATATACCCATGTGGAGGCATAGGAGAATACGCCTGAACAAATCAAAACAAATTAATCTGGAAATAGTTTCTACATTTTCTACTGAAAAGAAATGTTTAAGAAGTAAAACCTGAAACCCGGACCAGTCTGGAGTAACGGGGCCAGAAGCAGAAGCAGCAGCAGCTGATGCCTGCTCCTGAACATTACCAAGAAACACTATGTAATTTGACAACTGAAACAAGAGACATGGTATGACAAGAACTACTCAATATATATATATATATATATATATATAAAGAACTCATGGGAACTTCATAAAAACCATTAGTTTACCTGAGAAGTAGGGATCTTTGGCTCCTTAGCCTCTTTTAGATCCTTGGGTGATTTATCCATCCCACTACTGCCCATTATCTATACGGATTGCTCCCTAGAAACCATCCTACAGAATACGAACTGCATCATATAATGCACTTGAATCATACATAAATCACCACTAAAAAACCTACATGTGAAGCCTTGTATACATTTCCTATGCACTTTATACTAACCTATCCCAACTAAATCACTTATATAAGAATACACAATCTAAAAAACTTTGACTATCCTCTCATCTATTTCAGAAATATACTTTGTACAAGACATCGACTTTTTAGCAATGCAGAATTAATAAAAACATATCCTTCAGACATACTAACTATCCATAACTTGGTGCGGAAATTCTCTTACAGCAACAGCAGCTGTTACCAAACACAGAACAATCCCCCAATTTAAACTCCCAAGTAATAATCAATTATTAAGCCAACAATCAAACCCTAATTTTGGTGTTGAAAAGCAAATCAGCTAATTCTTCCAAACTCAATCGAAATTCACCAATAAAATCATACACGAGCTCAATTTCAGCTTAAACACTAATCAATACATGATAAACATAAAAAATAATCTTGAAAGCTCATAAATTTCAATTTACCGTCAAACAACAAGAGCAGAGCCAAATCAAATTCCAAAATTGCAGCTTCCGAGTCAACTCAACTGATACAAAAAAAAAAAAAAAAAAGAAGTAAAGTCAAGAAACAAAAAACGAAAAAAAAACAAGATGAATGAACATAAACATACATGGAGGATGTGAAGGATAAAGAGGATGAAATAAGAAAAGGAGTGCAATTAAGAAAAGCTGCAGGTGGAGATGGTTGGGGGTAGGTAATTTTGCAGAGCGAGAGAGAGAAGTGTAGTCGTATTGTTTCTCGTCTCTCTCACACTCACACACTTTATTTTTATTTTATTTTTTTTAATCATTCAATTTCTGGTTTTTTTTAACGGCCGGTAAATACTCTATTTACACTGTGTGTGTGACACTGTATATTACCGTCGACCAGAATTCCGATGGTAGCACAAAATTATTGTCGCTGTTAAAAAAAATGGAAATGTCAAAATAAGTCCGCTGGTGGTGCAGAGCTGTTGTTATATTTTGAAAGCGATAATAAATTCACCGATCACTGAACTATTGGTGTTTTATTATCCGGGTCCCTGAACTAAAGATTCCAATATTAAGGTCACGTAACTTTTTAATTTTCTGATTCAAGTCCTTCCGTTAAAAAATGATTAACTGACGTCAATCTCACCGAAATCTGGAAAATGTGTAAAAACCGGCCACCGCATTCCGGTCAACAAAAATCCGGCCACATCTAAAACAATCTCAAAACTCAAGCAATTAATCTTCTTACAATATATATACCCTTATAAACAACTATGACCCATAATTACATCAAAATCAAATCACAACAACAATAAAATTCGGCGGCATAGTCGTTTTCCGGCGAACCAAAAACAAGCTCAAAATTTTTGAAAAAATTATATAACCCTCCAACTACATGGATCTATACGTATATACAAGCAAAACTTTCAAACAATTACATAAAAACATATTCCGGTCAAAATTAAGAACTCCGGTGATAAAGATTATACCAAAAAATAAAGATTATCAAAACTTAATTTTGATGATGGGGGTGGATAGAGGGGGAAATGAGGTTGTTTTGGATATTCACACACTCGATTTGGACACCAAAATCATCACGAAAAACTGGTATGATTTCGCATTTGGTGAAGAACAATTGACTGATTATAACGTCCGTTAGAATCCAATTGACGGAAGGACTTGATCCAAAAAAATTCAAAAGTTTAATTACCCGGACTGCGGAATCTTTTCTTCAGGGACTTGAACAATAAAACGGGAATAGTTTAGTGACTCATCAATTTATTTTCCCTATTTTGAAATTAAAAACAGATAGATTTTTTAATTTTTATGTTTAAATAAAAACTTTATTTTAATAAATATATATATCAAATATAATAAATTATGTTTTAACTATTTGTTTTTTATATATACAATTTATTTATCATTATTACGTTAATTATTTATTTCCCATCATTTTCTTACTTGCATTTTTAGATGTTAATATTTATATTTATTTGTATATTAAATTTTAATAATAATTTTTTATTATTTTGCATTTATATACTTAATATTGAAAAATATTATTTTACATAAACCGGAATATTTTAAGAATACTATTATATAAAAAAAAAGACAACAATCCGCTGTGTTTGGGGAGATTAGAGGATTATTAAATCAAAAGTGCTTTATATAATAAATGTTAATAATTATATATATATATATATAGGTAATTACTCCATGAAGAACACTTTTATATGAAGAACAATAAATAACACCATAGAATCTTACATAAATTGCATGTTGATTCTAATTTTCTCACCAAAAAAGGTTTATTACGAATAAAAATAGAATCTAACAAAAAATTAGAATCAAATAAAACATGATTACATGTAATTTCATTGTGATAAATATATATACAAGATTTTGTACTGGATTCTATACTGGATTATATGTAATGTTAATTTTTAAATTTAGATGAGATTCTACGTTAAATTCGATATGTTAGGCTTAATTGTTGTTCAATTTATGATTCTAATTTTAAAAAATCATTTTTTATGAAAAATAAAATGTTTATGATAGTGTTCTTAATTGTTCTTATATAAGGTGTTCTTCCTATAGTGCAAATATATATATATATATATATATATATATATATATATATATATATATATATATATATATATATATATATATATATTATATTTTGGATCATATAAATATCTGTCAAAATTTATATAGCATCTATTATCAAACATTTTTCATTGAATTTATATGTAATGAATTTACGGGGTTGTATTCATTTAGGATTTTAGAGGATTTAAAGGATTTTAGAAATCCACGGGTATTCAATTAAAATTTTAAATAATCCTTTAAAATTTGGGGGTATTTAATTAGGATTCTGAAAAGTATTTTAAAATTGGGGGGGGGGGGGGGGGGTATTCAATTAGGATTCTAAAAAGTCTTTTAAAATCTAGGTGTATTCAATTTGGATTTTAAAAATCCATTAAAATCTGGTGGTATTAAAAAAATCCATGGATTTTTTTAGATTTAATAAAATGGTGGATTTGATATATTTGTTAGTGTATTTTGTAAGTTTTGAAATCCGACCGATTTCTATGAGATTTTGATGAATTTGTGTAAAACGTTTCAAAATCCGTCAGACTTTACATCAATTCTACGAGATTTTACATCAACTCTGCAAAAATTCGGGGAGAATTAAATCAGCAACAATCTCGTAAAATCCGTAGATTATTATTAATCCATCAAAATATCAATCGAATACACCCCTTTTATATATGTAATGAATTTATATCCTCGTCAGTCGCCATTGACCACTCTCCTGAGTCAATTTAGATAAACTTATTAATAAATTGTTTGTTACCTAAAATTATATATGGAAATACAAGAAATGTACGTGAAATTTTAATTGTTTTATCAACCAATTAATTGTGTATGCTTGTTTAATAAATCTTTTTATGTTAATTATTAGTATGAACAGAGTCCTGCACTCTTGCAAACAGGAAGCAAATTATATACTTCTGATCGCACACATATTTTAATTCTCCTTATTGTTAGTATTTAGTTTGTTTAGAGTCATGTTCGTATTTGTAGGAAATAAAGACCTAGTCTATAGGATTTTTATTCAGTTTCTAGTCTATCTTGTTAGTGGTTCCACTATGTCGTATTGTTTTCTAAGTGGGCTAGTTTTTAGTATGTCTGGTATTGTAAGGCTTAGAGCAACTCCGACCGTAGTAACCTGTTAGGTATATGACCCAGGTGGCACTCAAACAGTTACTTTTATACCTATCCTCTAAAAAAACACCCTGCAACCAAGCCCAACTGTTAGGTGTAATTATAGATGCTGTGAAATTGTACGTAATATTTGTTGATCCAATTCTCATCCTCTAAATACATCCAGATCATCTCCCGCTTAATTCATCTCTTCTCCGCTACTTTCATCTCTTCCCCGCTACTTTTCTCCCGCTATTTCACATCATTTGTTGCAGAGGTATGCTTTTCTCTATATCTGTTTAATTTTGTTCAAATTAGGGGCTACTGACTTGTTCTATTTAGTTTGATGTCATCCCAATTTGTTATTTTCAAAATCATGTTTTGTTCTGATGGCAGATATATTTAATTAGGGGTTTGGTTCATAAAAAATTGGGTATTTTTCAACAATTTTTTCAATTTTCATAATCTTGTGTTTTTGTTATAGAAAATGGAAGGGTCATTCACATCGTTGCTCAATGAAGGAACATTTTCAGAATTTGAGGATATGGTATTTACTCAACCAACCCCTCAATCACAATCCAAAACCCAGCAACAGGCTTCGAAACAAAAAAAGAGAGCAAGAGGTCAAAGAACTTTTTAATTGAGGAGGATATGTTGCTCATTTTGGCTTTTCTAAATGTTAGCATGGATCCCGTACAAGGTAAGGATCAAACACATAAGTGTTATTGGGACATGATTTGGAACTATTTCGAGGAAAATAAAGAAGGCATAGTAAGTGATCGAAGTGCTAATTCACTGTGTAATCGTTGGTGCACAATCAACGAAAAAGTGGCCAAGTTTATTGGAATCTGCAATCAAATCTTTGGAAGAAATCAGAGTGGATTAAGTGAGCAAGATAAGGTACTGTTTTTATAATCCTTTATATTTTATGTAACCTGATATGTATATCACCGTAATTTGCGTTTTAGGGAGTCTTAGTTCTAGGCAAATTTGATGATCTTGAAAGTTTTTTGGATACCATTTTGGCTATGTGATGTAAAGATCATGTATTTTGTGTGCTATTGAATTCAAGAACTTCCATTTGGTGAATGTGTTGTTGAAGAAAATTTGTCCCTACACTTAAGAATATAACATTAGCTAATGTTCATTGCTAGAATGTAAGCAAGGGGTCCTGCTTCCTGTCATGTATTATGATTTAGGTTGTTTGGAATGTACTATGTTATTTTGATACCATTTTGTATTGTTATTTGGATACCATTTTGTATTTTTATTTGGATTTAGAAAAAGGCTTCACACGGCGCCATTCAATTACATCTCCTTATCCATTTATTTTGTTGTGTCTCGTAAGCTCCATTCTGTTGTTCTAGTACCTCTTTTTCTTGCATGTAATTATTGAAGTTTCAGGATTGTTTATTGATTAGGTTGACGGTAATTTGTTACGTGTTCTTATTTGAAATCATCTTAATTGGGAATGAAATATATATGGCTTTTGTTGATTATTTCACCTTGAATTGTTACCACTCAACGATTCATTTGGATGTGTCACTGTCTTGATGAGTATTAAGTTATGTAGCATGTACTCAATAGCTTAGTTTATGAACGAGATTAGTTTAGTTTTAGCCAGGTGAAGGTCTGCTTGACAATCTTGTGAGAAAATTTTATTATAAGCTTCTGATCAAACATGTGACCATTATTAGAAAACATTGAGGTATGAATGGATTCCTACTTGGATTCACTTCAGCGCCTTCCCACTATCCCTACTTCCAAGCTAAATAAGTCTTAAGTACCGATAGTTTAGGGAAAATAAATGCTTACAGAAATATGCAGAGAAATTTTAGATATTAACTTGTTTTTGATTTCTCTAATATGCAGATAGACCAATCACTAGAGATGTATGAGGACGTAATGAATGAGAAATTTATGTTCATGCATCACTGGAATGCATTGCGATTTGCACCAAAGTATCAAGCTAGTTTGGACAAGAAAAACAAGGCATCTAAGGACAGGGATGCATCTTCACAATCTGTTGACAATCAAATCCCTACAAGCCTAGACTCCGATGAACGGATGGAACGACCAATTGGAAGGAAAATAGCAAAAAAGTTAAAAAAGGCAGCAAACGAAACAACGGATGACGAAAGCCTGGAACTTCTTAAAGCAGTGCAGAAAGATGCATTGGCTATTGCTTCCTCAAGAAGTGAATCAGTTAACATGAACTTGCAATTGCAAAAGGAAATGATGCAGTTACAAAAAGAGGAGTTGCATCTCGGCTTAGCAAAAGAGGAGAGGGAAAGGCAGAAAGAGGAGCGGGAAAGACAGGTTTACGAAGCTTCTATCATGGCAATGGACACTAGTAGGATGCTACCGGATTAAGCGAAATATTATGATGTTCTCAAAGCTAGGATCATGCAAAACATGTTATAATTTCTTATGTGTACTCGACTCTAATTTGCAACTATTATGTATAAGACTTTTAATTTGATATATTGTGAAGTTTATGATATTTAATTTTATCATTTTAATTTGCTTCTTATCCTTTTAAAGTAAATTACATAGAAAATTATGAAAGCAAATTACATAAAAAAATTAGATAACAAATATGAATGAAAATTACATCAAAAATCACATAACAAATATGAATGAAAATTACATAACACCACCATGAAGCTGCCAAAGATGCTCCACGAGATAATTTTGCAACTGAAAATGAGCTTGTTTGTCTCGAATTCGTTGGTGCACTTGTATGAATTCCCTAAGCGTATTTGGATGATTAAGATTTGGAGTAACAATTGGTATTTCAACATATGTATCAAAGTGTTCTTATTCAATATATAATTCCCTTTCATCTTCAATGATCACGTTGTGCATATAGTCAATACTACCCAACATTCCGGGAAAGCCTCGTCGTTCGTTTTCTGTTAATAATCAAGACACATCTTCATCATTTGGTCGTCTCAAATATTCAGCTCCAAAAACTTCAACGATTGATTTAACAAATCTTTTAAGACTCTCTATTGTTGTGCTCTCACCAATTCGAACGTAATCATCAACAACATCGGTTGCTGTTCCATATGCAAGCATCCTAAGTGCAACTATCACTTTCTGGAGTGATGGTAATCCACGAACTCCCACAACATCAATTCGTTGAGTAAAATAATTGTCATGAGCTGTAGCTGATTCTTTAATTCGTAAAAACAATGATCTGCGCATCCGAAATCTTCGACGAAACTGTGTTTCTGTGTATGTAAGTGTATCAGGAAAATACTCACGATATAGTCTATCATGACATTTTTCTCTATTGCGATCAATAACGTGATGATTCATTACGGAACCACCATGATAAGAGACAGAATTTGCTCTTTGTCGCCGATGATGAAGGTAAACAATTGTTGTAAGGAGAATTTCGTACAACAGTGTGTTGGAGGTTTATGGAAAGTGATGGCTGGACTTGTATGATGACTCCTAAGAAAATTGAATAGAGAATGGGTTCTTTCTCTTGCTCTTTGCCGAGTGTCAATTGTGTATCATACAAGGTGCCTACGTACCCCTTATATAGGGATCAAGCCTCACGTAGTTCTTGGAAAACAAGGCATTAGATAAGCCCATTCAGCCCAAGCCCATTGATAGTCATAGTTTATCCATCCAATGTTCCCATAAATAGTTCAATGATTATCAATCCACCTCATGTTCCTATAAATAGTTCAAGGATTATCAATCCACCTCACGTTCCCATAAATAGTCCGGTCTTCACACGTTTTCCTAAAATCTCGCGGCATCTCCGTATTTCTTTCCATGATTGTAAGTCTGTCCCGTGTCAACCAAGAAACATCCATTCCCTAAATAGAAATTTCCATATTTTAGGCTTCACCCATGGTGCGAGCTGGCCAGGCTCGCACCGCACAAATCAATATATAAAAATTAGATTACATTTCCATAGTTTAAGTGGTGCGAGCTCACCCGTGTTCAATCATTCTCATTTCTGTTAAGTAGTGTGAGCCCATTATTTCATAATGGTGAGAGCCCAAAAGATTATGGTGAGAGCCCAAAATATAAGGATGCGAACTCATCAAGGTGAAAGCTCATTCATAGACGAGCCCATCATTAATTAGCGGTGCGAGCCCAATACACTTGGAGGATTTTCAGTTCAACACAACCCCTGGTGTGTGCCAAAGCTCAGTTCACACCAATCTTTCCAAAACATAATCCATTTCCTAGGCCCAAATCACTTATGGACCTGTTTAGGGCCCATTATCGAAAATCCAGTATAACAACTACCCCTCAAAATTCCTTAGTAGTCTCAGATAAGGAATTTTCATTTTCCTCTAATAATACGGTGCGAGCCCAATATCCAACTCGCATGATGTCCAGTTCGCACATCACTGTTAATCGTGTGTTCAATCGTTTACAACTGTTCATGGAAAGACGTGTCGTCCATTCATACACAAACACGTGTCCTCACATTCTCTTTCCTCCTCTCTATAAATACCCCAAAATTTCCTTTCATAAAATCATTCTATCAAAAACAGTAACGAGACTCTGTCCGTTTTTGCTCAAGGATCAAACACGGCGAGAATTATTATCACTTCCCAGCGATCATCCGCAACTTCATCAAGTTCTTCAAGTTCATCCTCTAATCCTTCACAAAGTAAGCATTTCAATCTCAAAAATCCTTTTCTTCGTATGTTTTTATGTTTTGTAATACATATTATCTGTTCGAACTGAACAAGTTGCGAAGTGAGTTCTCTTTGTTAAAGCGAACTCATCCCACAGTTCGAGCTAAACCTGGATTTGTTACAAGAATAAGACCTGTGTTCGCATCGAACATAATAGTCTTAATTGTCCGTGCGAGGCGAGGACACTTAGCAATTTTTACTTTTCTTATTTTAGGGGCACACACTAATTTTCACCATCTTTTTCAGATGTCGAGTGCGACCCCATACGTGTCTGCCGGTTCGCTTGGTACCACACCCAGCCCGGTTTGTTCCTCAGCCACTCTGTCTCCTTTGAATCAATACCCTCCCGGTCTTAGAGGTTCTAAAGAATTTCAACGTGAATTGACATCTATCTCGGGTCGTCTGAGTCAACCTATTTCCCCAAACTCAGCCATCACTCCTAAAGGGGCAGCTAATATAGCAAGGATAGAAAATGCGATGCGAGCCGGTGGATCCAGCTCGCTTGGACTCCAACTTGATCCAAACTCCGCTCCAGAAAACTATACCAGGGAGAAGGACCTATATTCATGGAGGGACAAGAAGACAGGGCCAAGTATTTCCAGCTCACTTGGTCTTGAAGATTTATTTAATCGTTCGGTGCGACCCATAAGCGATGAGGAGGCCAATGTCCGTATAAATCAATTGCTTCAAGAGAGAGAAGCGAGGCTTCACCCCGCACCATCTTCCGCAAATCATCCCATTGATATTTCATAATCATCCATAGACAGTTCCTTAGGGAGCACATTCTATGATAAACGCAAAGGAAAAGCAATAGCTCGTACCCCATCTCTTCAAGGTGAGTTCGAACAGAACGATGAAGATGACGACATCAGTTCGCATTGGTCGTATGATAGTCTTGCTAGCAAGGAGATAGCAGATGTGTCAAAAGAAATATATTTCTACAACTATGCATACATCCCCGAACCGTCTCCTGTTCCTTATGAACCACTCAGGCAACCTGAGCTCGAAGGAGAGGTATTCCTTAAAAAACGTATAATCCTATTGGCGATGAGAGCTCATCTTCTGTCCATGAAAGTGGAAAATTTTTAGCTTGTCGAGACATGTCCACCTCTTTGACCGAGGATGTCTTGCGCGACCTCGTGGAACAGTTCAGGCCAGAAGGTCGCATAATCCTTCCCGCACCGCACATGAGATGCTACCAATTCAATCATCCAGAAAATGGAGGACGGGTTCCTCGCATGGTTCTTTCATCTTTTTTATTAAAGCTGGGTATTAATGTGCCCCTCCACCCCTTCATTCAGGAGATCCTTGAGTACTATGGGCTCGCACCGCTACAAATCAATCCAAACGGCTATAGGTCTGCCATAGCTCTATATATTCTTTATAAAAAGCAAGGTTACCCTACTCTCACCGTTAGACAACTTGGGTATTTCTTGAATTTGAAACATTCAGCCGAGTTTGGTTACTTCTATCTTTCTGTTTGGCCGTATTATAATAAGAAGAAACTAATTTTCGGGGGGCCAAACAACTCGGGTAGATGGAAGGACCCCTTCTTCTACGTTCATGAAGTTCCCCGAGTCTAAACTTACTTCTATTATGACCCCGGTAAGTAATTTATTTGAGCTCGCATCGCTTCTTTCACTTCGCATCGCACCTTTCGCTTCACACCGTTTCTTATATCTTGTCTTTATTTATTCAGAACCTCCTGTGAGAACACCTTTGCAAGGTCAAAAGAAGATTAACGCCGATAATCTTCTGAACATCCCCGTCTCAGAACGAAACATTAGAAAATTGATCACAACTGCCAACCTCGTCGAGTACGGCTTCTTAAAAGAGGGAACTAAATTAACTCCCAGCAAGAAATCTAAGAGAAAAAAAAAGGTAGGTCTTTACTCGATGCGAGCCTTCAACTCGCACCGTTATCTTGTATGTCA
Source organism: Heracleum sosnowskyi (assembly GCA_030848705.1). Taxonomy (NCBI): domain Eukaryota; kingdom Viridiplantae; phylum Streptophyta; class Magnoliopsida; order Apiales; family Apiaceae; genus Heracleum; species Heracleum sosnowskyi. Next base: position 96,400,688 of record CM061241.1, read on the forward strand.
TTTTAATTTTGCACGTTTTGTCAGCATATATTATTGACAAACTCTTATGTCTTCGTTTTATTTCAGCAATGGCCATCTCTCCTCCTCCATTCTTAGCTGATCAAGATACTCTAGTTCGAACCACTCCTACTGCTAGACAAACCGGCTCGCATGCTGGAGGTTCGAACAAAATTATTCCTAAGGAGATCCCTCATCAGTTCAAGACTACTCTTACTGAATACCTGAAAACTGTAGGGGTCTTTCCGCCAAAGAAAAAGCCAAGACATTCCAAGGATGCTCTTCCTGAGGCTGATGCATTGAAGCAAGTTCGCAAGGACCTTCCTCCAAACCCTCAAGGGAATGTGGTGGCCGGTACCCTGGTTTGACTTGCTGGCCCACATATCTCTGAGAGCGAGTTAAGGGCATGGACCTCAGACTCATTCGAGGCCAATAATGATGCCCTTACCAAGGCAACAGTCGAGGCATTCATAAGGCAAATTAACAGGCATAGAGAGCTTCGTACGATGGGTCAGGCCTCTGCCCGTCTTGATAAGGATAACAAGATCCTAAAGAATAAGCTGGACGAAGCGAGGAGGGCCAATGTGGCATTGGTTGAAGAGTCCAAACAAAGCATCCTCGATGCGACCACAAGTCTTGAAAAGGACTTGCGTGAGTCTAGGGCACTTGTGGAAAAGATGAAGGGGGAACATTCCAATGTTCTGGCTGAGGCCACTTCTCAGAACAAATCTTTAAAAGCCCAAGTTACCGAGCTCGAAGCTAAGGTGGCAGCCCAAGATACTGAGTTCGAGGCCAAATTCTCAGCATTAGAGGCGAGCCGGGACGCAGAGGTCAAAGATGCAAAGGCCCTAGGTTCCAAGAACTTCATGAAGGGCTTCATGGGGAAGGTCCCTGAGTTCGATTGGAGTCCTCTAGGTGCTGCCACTATGAGCTATGCCGAGAAGCTTCGCAAGGAGATGGAGGAGGAGGCTGCAGCTGTAGAGGAGGCTCGCACCGCTGAAGAGGCCCAGCTCGAACCGGAATCTCAACTCGCACATGGGGCCAATGAGGAGACTCCTCAAACTTAAATTTGTTTAGCTACTTTCTTTGGGGATGCGGGCACCCCGTTTGCCTCGCAATTTGTAAACATTTGATGGTTTTAGACCAGTAACACTTGCAAGTACTTTGTGTTCGTCCTTTATTCTGAATGTTTTCCTATTCATGTCTTTACATTTCTTTCTATAGTTATTGTTTTGAATGAACAACTCCCACCATGTTCACCTCGCACGGCCCATGGTTCCTGCTCGCACAAGGTTCCACCTCGCACTGAGTCTCACCTCGCATAAAGTTCCACCTCGCACAGAGTTCAAGTTTACATTTTTGTTTTATTTCCCAACTTGCATGAGTTCGTTTTTAAAGAGGCCTCGCCTCGCTCCAGTTTTTCTTCATGATTGATGGGCCGAGGCCCAATCAAATGTTACTAAAAATATGTATTCCCTTAGAACAAAGAAAATTTAAACAATAAACTTTAACTTTATTAAATAAAAAAATTCAACTTTCATAGATAATAGGATAACATACTTAGACTTATTACATCGTATGCCAAAGGGAGGTGTCTATATGACACTACCCCCGAGACTTAGGATAAATATTAATGCATGCTAAGTCTTAGATAAATATAAACTACTGATAGTATCTCCTCAAGTGCTTAGCATTCCAGGCTCTTGGTATAAGCTTCCCCCGAATGATTACCACAAATACCTTCATGGACCTCCCTTAGTATGTAGTTGCATTCTTCTACATCAACACATTTGAGTAAGGGCACATTGAAGCCTCTCCTATATAAGCCTCCATCATATATTGCATACCTAGCAGCCATGTACCGCACCCGTCGTGCTTCATTCTTATCATCTGGTAAAGCACCATTTTTGATATTAGCCAAGATTGGAGACATCCATGTCACCCCATCTCCTACCACCATAAGCTCTACCTCTGGCACGCTAGGCCTGCTCTGTATTTCCAAGGGTGTTGATCCTAACAGAGTGGTCTCACGACATGAACCGAACTTAACAAGCTCGTCCCCTGTCTCGTTCTGGCCCCGAGGGATGAGCTCCAGGTTGACCTCATTAAATAACTTGATCAACCTTTCCGCACAGCGCAAATACAACTCCGTTCTAGGCCCTCGTGCTTGATATCCTCCATTTATCTGGTATACCACTATCATGGAATCACTAAAAGCGTTAAGGTTTTCCACCTTTAGTTCTAACCCAAGCTTGAATCCATTAATCAAAGCCTCATATTCAGCATCATTATTTGTTGCATGAAAGGTGAAGTGAACAGCCCTCTTCACCCTACATCCTTCTGGGCTTACTAATTCGAATCCAACTCCATCTCCATTGGACGCCCCATCAACATACAAGCTCCACCAAGGGGCGCTATTCTTATTTTCCTCTGCTGGCATCTCTGGATAAATTTGCAACGCCCTAGATTCCTCTTCTTTTTGAGGTGAGAATTCCAACACAAAATTTGCGAGTGCTTGGCCTTTAATCGCAACCCGAGGCTTGTATTCCACATCGAACTAACCTAGCTCGACAACCCATTTTAACATCCTTCCTGAAGTTTCTGGTTTATGCAACACTTGCCAAAGTGGATAGACTGTTCTCACCTCGACCTTATGAGCCTGGAAGTAAGGACAAAGCTTCCTCGAAGCAAGGATCAGAGCATACACCAGTTTCTCCATGTTCAAGTACCGAGTTTCTGCACCCAATAGTCTTTTGCTCATATAGTATATCGGGAGCTGAGCTTCGCCTTCATCTCGAATTAGCACCGCACTCACCGCATATTCAGATACAGCCAAATAAAGCACAAGTACCTCCCCTTGCCGTGGATTAGACAATAAAGGTGGTGTGCTCAAATGCTTCTTGATATTCTGAAAGGCCTTCTCACATTCTTCTGTCCATTGAAAATTCTTGCCCACCTTTTTAATGGCCTTAAAGAATACCTGGCACTTGTTAGAAGATTTGTAGACGAATCTGTTCAATGCCGCGACCCAACCTGTTAGACTTTGCACATCTTTCACCTTTCGAGGTGATTTCATCTCCAATAGAGCTTTAATTTTGGCCGGGTTAACCTCAATTCCCCGGTGGTTGACAATGAACCCTAGAAACTTTCCCGACTCCACCCCAAACACACATTTTTGGGGATTGAGCTTCATTCTGTAAATACGCAAGATAGTGAACATTTCTGCCAAATGCTGGATGTGGTCCTTGCCCTCCTTTGATTTTACAAGCATGTCATCAACATATACCTCCATTGTCTTCCCGATATGATCTTTAAACATCTTATTCACCAATCTCTGATAAGTTGCTCCTGCATTGACTAACCCAAAAGGCATCCCAATATAACAGTACATGCCTCGATCAGTGATGAACGAGGTGTGTTATTGATCTGGCCCATACATAGGAATTTAATTGTAGCTTGAGTAGGCATCCATGAAGCTTAACAATGCGTGCCCTGCAGTGGCATCCACAAGCTGATCGATACGAGGAAGAGGAAAACTATCCTTTGGACATGCCTTATTCAGATCGGTGAAGTCGACTCAAGTCATCCACTTCCCATTCGGCTTTTTTACTAGCACAAGATTAGCCAACCAAGTCGGGTAGAACGATTCCTTGATAAGTCCGACTTCCATCAACATGTCCACCTCTTCCCTAAGGGCCTCTGCCCTCTCTCCACTAACATGTCTCCTCTTCTGCCTTATTCCCTTCTTGCTGGGATCTAGGTTCAGCCTGTGGCACATCACTTCTGGGTCGATCCCTATCATGTCGGCGTGAGACCATGCACACACATCCAGGTTCTCTTTAAAGAATGAGATGAGACTGTTCCTTATGTCGGGGCCGAGATTTGCTCCAATCTTCAAGACTTTAGCCGAGTCGTTTGGATCCACCAAGATAGAAATGATATCCTCGAATGTTCCGGCTCCGTTCGGCAGGGGAGGCATTCTTGGGTCCAAATCAACATCGAAGCTTCTATCCGTGCTAGGCTCTCCTACTTCAGTGACACTAAGATGATCCCCATTGTTGATGGACAACTCCGGTGTTTCTTGCAGGATGTTTCCTTCTGTTGTTATAGTGACCTCTCGGGAGATTTCAGTTGGCAAGTTTATCAAAACTGAGGTCTCTTTCTTCACCCAATTTCCTTAACTTAATATGGCAGCTTACTGTTCTGGGCTCTCTTCATCATCACTTGCTTCCTCCACTATGCCCTCCTGCAACGTCATTATGGGTTGAGAGGGTTCCATCATTAGGGCCCCGGGTCGAGGTTCCACCTCTATTCCCAAACTTTCAAAGTAATCTTCTGGGAGATCCTCTATAGATATCATGTTACAGACATCTGTCATGAGAGTATCAACACATTTCCTCTTCTTCTCTTCACCGTCCTCCATGGGCTCTTGTTCCCTAAGGTCCGTCACTTCTCTTGGAACATCTATCTTTTCTGCCCCTTTCATGGCTTGGCTGTAGCATACCCTTGAGTCATATTGGCATCCCTTCACTTGTCCGACACCTGTGGGAGTTGGAAATTTCATGGTTAAGTGATAAATAGAGGTGACTACCTTCATCTCCTTAAGGATTGGTCTCCCAATGATGGCATTATAAGCACACGGCTGATCTACCACGGTAAAAGTGACAATTTGGGTGGCCACGTGGGGGTTGTCTCCTAAACTGACTGGGAGGTGGACCGTTCCTCAGATTCCTACTGAAGCCCCTGTGAACCCGTAGAGCTGGTTTCCACTCGAGACCAACTCTCTGTCTAAGAATCCAAGCCTTTTGTAAGTGTCGTAGGTCAAGATATTTACAGCGCTTCCATTGTCCACCAGCACCCGATATACATTAGTAGACCCGATTTTTATCCTTACAACAAGAGAATCAGCATGAGGATGGTGTACCCACTTAGCATCTTCTTCACTAAACATGATTTCATCTCTCTCTTTCGTGAACAGATAAGGAGGCTTTTGTTCAAGACGATGAACATTGGTTAGAGGACGATCCTTTGCCTCTCGAGCATATCTCTCCATGGCTTTCTTACTATCTCCCCCATGTGAGGTCCTCCAATAATAACATGAATGCTATCGGCCCTAGCAGTCCTCTCCGTATCACCATCCTTTGCTATCGGGGGTGGATGGGGCACCTGGTGGTACTCAGCCTTATATTTCCGTACTTCCTTCACGACCCATTCCGTTAGCTTTCCCTGTAGAATCAAAGTTTCAATCTCATCCTTCAATTGTCGGCAATCGGCCGTGTGATGTCCTGTGGATTCATGGTAAGCACAATATTTAAAGGTGTCCATTTTGTTATATTTCGTCAGAGGAATGGCTTTCTTGAACACCCCCTTCCCAGCATAAGTGGCGTATATATGATCGATGGAGGCGACCAAGGGGGTATGATTCTGCCATTTGCTTGTGTAAGGCCTTCCAGTCTCTTTATTGGCAGTTTCTCTAGCCCTGTTAAACTTCTTTGGGCTATGGCTCATTTTAAAAGTCTTTCTTCTTTCTTCAAGACTAGAGGATCTCCCTCTTTTCTCCATCCTTCGGCCACTGCTTCGTAGGTCTCTCATAGATTTCTCTACCCGCTTGTGAGGTTCCGCCTGTTCATAAAACTCGGCCAAAGTTTCTGGTTCCCTAGCCTGTAAGGTCTTCCAGAATTTAGAGCCCTCTCTCAATCCAGCAATTAGAAAATTCTTCTGGGCTTCTTCTGTTGCCCCTCGAACTTTGGGAACTTCAACATTAAATCGCATGAAATAATCCTAGAGGGACTCTACTTCTCCCTGCTTAATATTGGCAAGGGTAGCCACCGGGGGGGGGGGGGCATAATGAAGGGTGGACTGAAACTGTCTCAAGAATAGATCTCCCAACTGTCTCCATGTGCTAATGCTAGCTGGTCCTAGCTTAGTAAACCACTGTTGGGCACTTCCCCTTAACGAGGCAGCAAATAACCGACAACGAGTTAGATCAGGAACCTGGTAGACCTCTATCTCGGTATTGAAATGGGCCAGGTATTCAGCAGGATCTGCATCTCCATTGAAGGCAAGTTCGAGGTTGATCCTGAATGCCGGGGGCAGAGGAGACATCCTTATCGCTGGAGTAAAAGGAGATGGGGCCGTAATAGAGGGTGGCGCTCTCTTATCATTTTCCATCTGTACCAACAGGCGCCTTAAATCACCAACCCTCAAGTCTCCAATCCTTTCATCAGACCTTTCTTCATTTGAATGGTGAGAGGAAGTCCTCTCCCTTCGCTCCCTTCTATGAGTTCGAGGCGGAGTCCTCTCCCTTCGTTCTGTTCTAGGTGGAGTCCTCTCTCTTCGTTCTGTTCGAGGTGGAGTCATCTCCCTTCGTTCTGTTCGAGGTGGAGTCCTCTCCCTTCGTTCTGTTCTAGGTGGAGTCCTCTCCCTTCGTTCTGTTCTAGGTGGAGTCCTCTTTGGTGCCTCCTTCCGTGCCTTAGATTTTTCCAATCTAATTCTTAGATCGTGTTCATTTAGCTTTTTTCCAATTCGATCTAAAACAATAGTGGATCTAGCCTCGGACGAAGCTGGCTCATGTCGCGGCTCGCTCGGAGCCTGGCTGCCTCGCTCCTCCTGGATTGGAGATTTCTCATCTGTCTCGAGAGATCCAGTGTTCTTTAGCCCATCAGCTACCTCGTCGAACTCGTGTATGAGTTTCTTAGAGGGTTGATCCTTCTTTTCCCGAGTGCTCTTGAGCCTTCGAGCCTTCCTATTCGCATTCTTGATTGAATTCTGTTCGACCTTAGCCAGCCGGGCGTTCATAGTTTTGAATTGGAGCTCGATCCCCTCAAGGTAACCTAAGATCTTCTTGCCATCCAGTGTAACTGGTGCGACTTGAGGCATGACATGGGTGGTTTTGCTTGGTCCTCCCTCTCCGTGGGGTGGTGGATCCGTCCTTGCTCCTTGTGGTGTGGCATCCTTCTTGTGCTCAATCTCCTTATCACTATGTTTGTTGTTCTTCGACATCCTTCTCCTTAAGATGTAGTGCTCAATGAGCCCCCTCCTTCTAGCGCCAATTGTTGTAAGGAGAATTTCGTACAACAATGTGTTGGAGGTTTATGCAAAGTGGTGGTTGGACTTGTATGATGACTCCTCAGAAAATTGAATAGAGAATTGGTTCTTTCTCTTACTCATTGCCGAGTGTCAATTGTGTATCATACAAGGTGCCTACGTACCCCTTATATAGGGATCAAGCCTCACGTAGTTCTTGGAAAACAAGTCATTAGATAAGCCCATTTAGCCCAAGCCCATAGATAGTCATAGTTTATCCATCCAATGTTCCCATAAATAGTTCAAGGATTATCAATCCACCTCATGTTCCCATAAATAGTTCAAGGATTATCAATCCACCTCACATTCCCATAAATAGTCCGGTCTTCACACGTTTTCCTACAATATCGCGGCATCTCCACATTTCTTTCCATGATTGTAAGTCTGTCCCGTGTCAACCAAGAAACATTCATTTCCTAAATAGGAATTTCCATATTTTAGGCTTCACCCATAGTGCGAGCTGGCCAGGCTCGCACCGCACAAATCAATATATAAAAATTAGATTACATTTCCATAGTTTAAGTGGTGAGAGCTCCCCTGTGTTCAATCATTCTCATTTCTGTTAAGTAGTGCGAGCCCATTATTTCATAATGGTGAGAGCCCGAAAGATTATGGTGAGAGCCCAAAATATAAGGATGCGAACTCATCAAGGTGAAAGCTCATTCATAGACGAGCCCATCATTAATTAGCGGTGCGAGCCCAATACACTTGGAGGATTTTCAGTTCAACACAACCCCTGGTGTGTGCCAAAGCCCAGTTCACACCAATCTTTCCAAAACATAATCCATTTCCTAGGCCCAAATCACTTATGGACCTGTTTAGGGCCCATTATCGAAAATCCAGTATAACAACAACATTCATTCTCATTCTTGCTTCATGATCTTCTTCTTCTGCCTGCATAATATCAAGAATCATTCGTGTGGTGTTGTCAATTACAAATGAATAGTTTAGAAGTACAAGTGAATTTAAGATTGTTTGGAGTTTGTGTTTTGTTTAACTATCAGTTTTGCTATTTATATATAATATCTTAAATATGACCGTTAGAAATATAGTTGTTGGTAATATAGTCGTTGGAAAATAGTTGTTGAAAATATAGCCGTCGGAAAAATTGGAAAAATAATTTAAAAATATAGTTGTTAGAATATAAACGTTTGAATTTGAAAATAATGATAAAATACTATTTTTGAATTATAGCTAACCATTATAGCTAACCCCATTGGAGCACAACCCTTTACAGATTCAGCAAATTTTAGCTAACAATTATTATATATTATTTTAGCTAACCAATTTAGCTTGGAGATGCTCTTATATAAGTCATGTTTATTATTCAATAAAGACAGATGAGTTTTCACCATTTTGTTTATGTGTTTTGCTTTAGAATTCAAAACTTTAAAACACTTTCAAGGTACAGCTATAACGAACGTCATTCATTAGCATGACAAATCCCTGTATAAAATGAAAGAAATTGCATCTTACAATATAGAATATGTACACACTTTAGTGACATATGAGTCTAGAACATTTATGTGCCTCGCACGGGCTATAAACTAGTTGTTGTCAAATGACATGACATCATGTAATGTAAGAGTATAAAATATTTTAATTGATTTTGCCCGTGAATGCAAAGGATTTGTTTCCATTTAATATTATTATTTTGATCGATTTTTCTGTGGATGTTACGTGGATGTTAGAGATTCATTTTCGTTTAATATTTTTACAACAAACAAGAATCATGACATCGAAAAAATATTTTAAATACTAGTTTAACATCTTTAACACTTTTCATATCTTTAATAATATGCAAGTATATATATTTAGGGGTGTTCATCAAATCGATCACACCGCAAAAATTGGTTGCGTCGCACCGCACCATAAAGTGTGTGGTTTTTAATTCTCGCGGTGTGGTTGGTTTGTATTTTTGACAAATGATGTGGTGGCGGGTTGTGATTTTAAATTGTAGTTGTGTGTTTCAAATTGCACAACAATTTTACATATTATACATAAATAAATAAATATATTTTCTCATTCTATAAAATTATTTCATAATGCTTTATAATATAGATTAAGACAATTTTTTTTAAATATTAAAAATAATTTATTATTATCAACTTAATTACAAATTTATCATCACTAACTTGCACCACTGTTAACATTTCTTTTGGAGCAACAACTGCTAAGATTATATCCAAGTGTGCAGGGTTACCCTTAGTCCTTACTGCCCTACTAGATAGTCTTCGGTCCCTCTCATTTTTTTATACTTTTTTTTGAGAAGTTGCTCTCAATTCTTCACATTTCAAAAGTTAAGTACATTCACTACTTTCACCCACTATCCTCACTTTATACATATTAAATATTGATTGATTCTACCACTTTACTCATTTTTCTTACTTTTTTTTCACTAAATTACACTTTTTCTTAATCTCCGTGCTCAAATTTCAATATAAAGAATTGAGGAGGACGGATGGAGTACTTTCTAATATATATTATATCAGATAACTTTGTTTAGATAGCTAAAATACATTTGAATTTGTGGATGTTACAAGATGATGACTTTATAGAAAATAATTATTAATTTTGTGGTGTGGGATTTGATCAAACCGCATATACAAATTGGTTCATAATTTTAAGAAAAAATCGCATCCCTCTCATCACGAACACCTCTAAATATAATTGAGATGAAAAAGATGCATGCATAAGGAAATAAACGTCCTGTATAGTTGTTTTGTACGGTAACTTTGGTGTTGTAACAATTGCACTATTTTACTTGAATAACATCTTTATCAATATCTTCATTTTGTAATAATTTTTGACTTGAATTGTGGGAACTTTAAATTTATTTTTTAACATAAAGTCCCTGACTTATGTTAGATCACACACTACAAAAAAAAACGGCCATTTCCTACCATTCAATTGGTTGGAAATGGCCACATTTTGGTCGGAAATGGAATCAATTCCAACCAAATCCGTTGGTTGGAATTGCTCAAGTCGGAAATGCTTAATGGTAGGAATTGCTAGGTTATTTCTAAAAGGCCCCACATGCCAAGTGGCTGCCCATGTGGCTTGCCACATGGGTAGCCACTTGGCATGTGGGGCCTAGACACGTCACTTGACACGTCAAGAGTCACGTCACCTTAAAGTGGTCCCCAATGATGACATGTCTTCCACGTGTTAAGTGGGACCAGTCCACGTCATTTTTGCCACATCACATTTGACTTCAGTCAAGATCTATTTCCTACCAATTTCTAATATGTCAATTGGTTGGTTTTATATCAGAAACCATGTAAATTAGCATTTCCTACCATTCTGGGTTTCGAATGGTAAGCTTGGTAGGAAATGTGCAAATTTGGTAGGAAATGGTAGCTTTTCTTTTTGAAAAATTCTCTTTTTTTTGGTCATTTCCTGGACAATCCACAATCCACATTCATCAAAATCAATCATAACATCCAAACCAAATAATACACTATAAATACAATTACTAGTAACTAAAATTACTTTCAATTAGATTAAAACATCCAACAAGTTTCTAACAACTTCATTATACATCCAACTAAAATTAAGAGTTTTAAGGTTTAATCTTCCTCACTATCCGAGCCTTCACCTTCAGATTCACCATCTCCACCTTCCAAATCTCCTTCTGCATCTTCCATTGCACATGCACCTTCCATTGCACAAGTTTTACCTTCACAATCAGCCTCAACATCGCCTTCATCGTCGGAAATGTTCGTCACATCGTCCTCCTCATCGGAACTATCACCCATGACCTACAACTGAAATAACACAAAAACACAGAGAAGAGCATTTGAGTCACCACATTTGAGCACATCTTATATACATTTGCAAACCAATGTAACTCTTATATTTATTGATACAAATATCCTAGTTTGTAATTTTTAAATCATGATTATACATGTATGGACATAGAGTGTTCTGCATTTGGTTCATCTACATAGCATTAGATAATCAAGCCAGGCACATCAATATCTAAACTTTAGTAACATCAAGGCATTCTTCTATATAATTTTAAGCTTATTTTTTTATTCTCACTCAAACAGGGTGTTGATAACGGATTTGATCATTATGTGGATCCAACATTTTTCAACACTAGTTCAAAGGTAAAAACACCCGCTTTCAACACCCGCTTTCTCACAAGATCTTTGCTGCCATAACACTATTGGATTAGCTTGCCGGAGTAGAACAGAAAAAAGAATTAGATGTGCAAGTAGTTTAACCTCATATAGTAAACCAATATGTCCATATGTAATTAAGTCTCAAACATGCCAAGTTCAGAATTTTTCAAAGTAGAGCCATGAAACAAAACATGTATAAAAGTATACATATACAAAAGAAGAGGAAATCTAACCTTATACATACATTACAAAACAATTAAATGTACATATACATACATAAAAAACAAATTGAACATATAATATATATATACACATATACATATACACATACATATACATATACATCATAAATCCAATATGCAAATCAATAAAAGAGAAAGATGGCAGTACTTAAAAATTGAAGGTGTCTCAAATCTGAAGGCAAATCAGCCAGTTTGGAACTCCAAATCAAATTTCTGCAACGAAAAAAAAGACTAATTAGACCAATTTAAACATTTATGAACAAATGCATAATGTTTGCAATAAGAATGTCATTCATTGTCATAACTAGAGGAATAAAAACATACCCATGCACGACAAGGGAGCAGCACCAGGCTTGATTCTTGAGTATGTTATGCTGATAGCATTAAACAGGGTCGTATCAAAGAATTCTGAGGCCCTGTGCGAACAATCATCAAATCAGTCCAACGAAATGGAAACCTCGCACAAAAATATCCTTATGATACATGATATACTTATTAAAGTTATTTCTACGACGAGACTCCATACTTTTGTTATGAATGCATGTCACCAGGACAAAATTTTCTTTTACCACTAACCTCTCTGATTTTCTCCATTGATCCAAAATAGTTCGCACAAACATTATAAAAATAAATTACTTCTATACTTTAAACAAAGACAGAGCAGATGCAAACCACTAATTTGACAATACATTTTACATGAAATAAATGTACCAGAGGGTATACTCGTCCAATACACACACACACACACACCTATACTGTACTACATATCTATCTATGTCTAATCCAGAAATTAACTTACATCTTTGGAGGTTGTTTGTGGTTCTGACTTGAGAGATCACCCCAAGTAATGTCTTCCACACCCCAGGAGGCTTCACACCAGCTTGAGGGTCTTTAAATGCCTGCCGCAAAAACAAAGGCATGTGAGAAATGACAGGCAGTACCAGAACTAAAACAAATAATACTGAGAATTATGTCAATTATCTTGTCGAGGAAAGGACACTATTGAAAAATAAATTTCTGGCAATACAGTATACTTCCTTGATATTCTTCCTTGATATTTCAGAACAAAATAAGGAGTTTTCACAAACAAACCAGCGCAACTGAAATGTGGAAATATAGCAAGAGTAATCTTCCCTCTGGTTTTACATCTTGTTCAAAAATTGATTATTGCCAACTACAGAAAGGTACTCCCTCCTTAACCGTTCATAAAAACAAACACGACTAGTCAATTACAAGGTTGTTCCACTTTATGCCGCCACTTTAAAATCAAATGGCACATTAAAGGACATATTGGAAGCTATATACTGCCACTTTAGCTGACCAAATGTTCGTATCAGCTTGCAAAAGAGACTGGTATCGAGAAGTCCGTTACTTACACAACCACTCAATCATGGACTAAGATGTACAAGAGGAATATTGTACAATCATCTGGCATTGCGGGCACAAGCAATAAAATAACCTCCTCTACCATTACACGAGCTTTGGAGGCAGGGAAATGAGTATAAATTTACACATACACATAATTAAAACAAAACATAATGGAACCAAATATACACATACACATATGTTTATACATGCATACATACACTTAATATATACACACATACATACATCAAAGAGAAAAAGTAGAACATGATGTACCTTACGAAGATATAAACCAACTAGAACCAAATGAACCAATTGGAACCACCTCAAATCCGAATCTCAAACAAAGATAAACCTTAATTAAAGACGGAAATTGAAGAACCCTAATTTAAACCCCAAATCGATTGAAGCCCAAATCGATTGAAAACCCTAATTTTATTGAAGTTGGTTGAAGCCCTAATCGATTAAAGCCCCAAATCTATTTGTGAAATTGATTAAACGCCAATTGTTTGAGTGATTTGATTTTTTTACCGTCGAGAGAGTGCGAGAGATGGAAAAGAGATAAGAGTGTGAGAGTGCAAAGAGATAGAGTGTGAGAGTGAAAATAAAAGAGAGAAGAGTGAGGGCGGTATATTTGCCGCTCGGTTTTTTGTCTGAAATTTTCAGCCCCCCACTCTTATTTTCGTGTTTGTCTGCTGTGAGCTTTTAACAAAAAAATATTTTCTATAGCAAAAATTGGGTTGCGTAGAATCGAACCCCTGCCTTCTCCCAGAATAACCAACTGCCCAACCACTGCGCCAACCATGCTTTTGTACTAAATTAGCAGTAAATTATATGTATCATGCTCCGAATCAATTTTGTAAATTATAAGTTTGATAGATAGATTCATTATAAAAATGTAGGAGCTTAAATTAAAAAAATCTAAAATTTCACATACAACTAAGAAATCAACATATTTAATCATCCGTAAGGTTAGATCGTTGAAAAAAAAATTAAAAAAATCGAAAAGCGTAACCCTAGACAACCCATAAAATATGAGTATAAACTCTAACTCAATCTTCGAACACCGACACTCTTTCGTTTTCTAAACGACTTTAACTTTTTGTAATTCTTTTTTGTTTAAATTTTTTTCCTTACCTTCATCAAACTACAAAACAACGTTTCATCTAAAAAAAAATAATTTATCAATATGTCTTTATATTTTTAAATTTTTTTTCGATATAATTAGGTTTTAGCGAATAACATAAAAACATAAGAATGTAAGTTTAAATCAACTAATTTTTATCCTCCACTACTAAAATGAGTAGATCTTTATGTCCGTAGAGTTTGATTAACAAAAACCATGATAACCGATAACAAAAAAATAATAAAAACACATTCTCCCATAATTTTATTTATTTTTATTATTTTATTAAGACATCAAAACCTACCAACAATGGTAGGTTTTGATGTGCGAGGGAAATTCAAATTTTTCGTGCCATTTTTGGCGGAAATTGCCAAAAAAATTGGGTTCTGCAGAATCGAACCCCTCCACTCTCCGAGAATGACCAAGTGCTAAACCACTGCACCAACAACACTTTTGCACTAAATCAACTGTAAATTTTCTATATCATACCCCAAATCTATTTTATACATTATAATTTTGATAGATAGATTCAATATAAAAATATAGGAGTTTAAATTAAAAAACTCTAAAATTTTACATACATCTAAGAAATCAATATATTTAATCATCCGTAAGGTTAGATCGTTGAATTTATTTTTTAAAAAAATCGAAAAGTGTAACCCTAGACAACCCCTAAAATATGAGTATAAACTCTAACTCAATCTTCGAACACCGACACTCTTTCGTTTTCTAAATGACTTTAACTTTTTGTAATTCTTTTTTGTCTAATTGTTTTTTCTTACCTTCATCAAACTATAAAACGACGTTTCATCTAAAAAAATATAATTTATCAATACGTCTTTATATTTTTAAATTTTTTTTCCGATATAATTAGGTTTAAGCGAATAACATAAAAACATAAGAATGTATGTTTAAATCAACTAATTTTTATCCTCCACTACTAAAATGAGTAGATCTTTATGTCAATAGAGTTTGATTAACAAAAAACATGATAAGCGATAACAAAAAATATAATAAAAACACATTCTCCCCTAATTTGCATTCTGCAACCCTTTCCTACCAATTTTGGTAGGAAATGCACTTAATAATTGAACCAATAACAAACAGCCACGACCGATGACATGGAAGCGGGGACCATAAAAAGTTAAAATTTTGCATTCGGGTCTTTTCCTACCAATATTGGTAGGAAAAACACCTGGAATAATAATAATATTTTTATTTTAAGAAATTGTTTATTAATCTAAAAATGTGAGGGATTGTGACGTGGAAGGTGGGGTCCTTTCATTATCAAAATGCAACTAAAACCTACCAAAATCGGTAGGTTTTGTTTTCCTACCAAAGTTGGTAGGAACATGTTGCTGGTAGTTTTTGTTGACGAGGCTACTTACGTGGATGGTGGGGTATCATCACATTCATTTCCTACCAGTTTTGGTAGGTTTTGATTTCCCATCAAAACCTACCAAAATCTAGTAGGAAATGACCCTGACAAAATTTCGTTATTTTTTTCCCCCGAAATTGTTTATTAATTTAAAATACGTGATGGATAATGATGTGGAATGTGGGGTCGTTGAAAAGTCAAATTGTGACCAAAACCGACCAAATCTGGTAGGAATTGATTTCCGACCAAGAATTGGTAGGAATTGATGCTTGCGTGTACAAAACTTGGGACCCACAGACACCATTTCCAACCAATTTCTTTGTTGGTAGGAAATGCTCAGTCATTTCCAACCAAATTTTTTTGGTATGTTTTAAATGGTAGGAAATAACAGTTTTTCTTGTAGTGACAATTCACAAAAGACCTCAAATGAAAAAAAATGTTAGATCACAAGCACCCTTTTAATGATCTTATGCGTATTACTTACTTTCAACATGGCTCTTTTAACTCCGTTCATTATATAAGAAAAATTACATAAACACAATAACACATGCTCCAATATTTTAAAGCACAAAACGATTTACGTGCATGCAGTAGAAGCATGCATGCAGATAGTTATTTTTACATGGAGAATCAACTCATACATAGAGTTTGGCATGCATATGGTCATGGAGACCTGGAGAATATCTAGGCCACATACTGATACGGCCCGGCGGTGGCAATGAGAATAAGACCACCAGTCAGATTGGTAACCACCCTAACCAACTGAAGAGGTGCTCGTAAGATTCCTGTGGGAGGAAACACTGTACAAGTAGTTCCAAGGACAGGAAGCTGCACGTTGATAAAACATGGCACTCCTAGACTCGGATCAAATAAAATACCATCTAAAAGGGAAAGTATACCGCTATAAAATCCATTGGTATCTGTTATGACCTGGCCAAGGTTGCCACTAGCACCGCTGCACGAGCCACCAAGAATCGCTCCGGCAATCCCTGGAATCCCACCGCTTGGTGGAGGATTTCCAGTAGGCGTGCAGTATAGTAGGCCGGTAAATCGGATCTCAACTATCTTAAGTATACCTGTAACTGGTTGCACTACCCCTGCATGGCCTAAAGGCAATGACGCAAATAGGGCTACAAGGGTTGATACAGCAATCAAGAACTTGGCTGAGTTAAAAGAAGTCATTGGAAGAGTGAGACACTTTTTAGTTATGTCTGTGTTGTAATTTGAATGTGAAGAGCTTAACGAGAGAGATTCCTAATTTATAGAGTTTTTTTAGCAAGATTTATTGATAAGTCATCCATTTAATATATTTTTATATTCAAAATGACACTTGCTCTACATCACCATTTAGAAAATATAGGTTTCGAAAATATGAAATTCAGAGTTAGTATGGAGTAAATAGTTTAAAATATTGAGCCAAGTAATGAGTGGTGATGGGGGAAAATATATTTATTCTAAAACCCGTATGAAGATGATCGATGGGCAGGACTTAGAACCACAATCCTAATAATTTTGATCCCCGTTATCGGTCACCCATACTGTCGTACCTCTAGCTATTTCCGTAGTTGCCGGATACTAAATAATATCATAACAAATAAAGAAAAAGAATGGTGCTAGAAACACAAAATTGATATAATTTTTTTTTCTAAATGACATAACATGAATTATATGACAGTTTGAAAATTTTGGATGCAGGAGATCCATTTATAATTACAAAAAATCAGGATCTTCATGTGTATTTGTAAAATATTTCGAAAATCAATTTGATACCCCTTTTATTTTCCAATGAAAAAACTTATCCAAAAAGTGAACACTTTCTGTGAGCTTTTCCCGATTAATATTTCTAATTTTAGAAAAACTACAAAAGTCAGATTACTTTTCAGTTATCACTCATTGCCATAAATCTTTATTCTAATTGTAAGGTATTTCCGTATTTTTATCATATAACTAAGAAAAATGCTCGATGCCCCAAAATTGTTCTCAAACATTGTTCCTAAATGAGCTTAGAATGATAACTTTTTTAATTGTAATATGAGACTCGCGCATTAATATGCGTTCACGAATTAAAAAATATCATGAGTTACCTGCATTATTTTGTAAATATTTTGGGAATAGTTTTTGAGGTAGGTAACAAATATTGTGATAAAATGACGTTCATTATCATATAGTGTAATATTCGTCATTTGATAAATTTTTTGATACCCAATTTGAAGCCTCTAACATTTTTACATTTTAATAAGTGTTTTTGGCCTTAAGTATTTGGTGAATATATGGATAAGTTGAGTCCAAAATCCAAATCATATTACAACGAATTAATATAGTATAAACAAAATGTTAGTAATAGAGGTCTGATTTGTTCGATAACACTGTTCCTTTCCCCGGAGAACTTTGTTCAAAAACTTGGATGTGTGATATTGGGCCTTTCTTCCATCTCATCTACCATTTTTTATTGAGAGCTGCATCTTATCTACCTTTATCTATTCAGGTATGCATTTGTAATACAGGTTCTTTACTATGTTGGGCTTTTGAAGTCAACTAATCAACATCATTCCTAAATTCCCGTGTATTAAGCCTTTTGAACAGCCTTAAGTTTACCATCTTCTTTGGCAGTGGCCCAATGGCATCTTCCTCTCTGCTAGCCAAACCATTTTTTTTAATTTTTTTTTTGCCATGTCTGACTATAAAAAAGAAGTTGGACAAGAAAAATAATATTTGCGTGCTAAATAATCATATTTAATAATCACAATAAATTATTATATAATAAAATAGATGATAAATCAACAAAAGAAGTCAATTTAACAACAAAACCTAGGAAAATCAATTTGAATGAGATTAAATAAGTCAAAGACAATACCTTTTTATTACAATTCAGCACGTGTCAGTGCCACGTCATTTGTGAAAAATACAACTTAATAGATATTCCTAAAATTTATAAGATTTCGTTAATCACACTTACTAAATACTAGCCTATAATCGGTGTTATGCACGGATTGTGTAATAGTTGTTAAATTATTATTTGTGTTACTGTATAATATTTTTATTAATTGGATATTAAATGAATTTGTTAAAAAACTAAGTAGGTCTCTAAATATATTTTTATTATAATTTATAATTATAATAATAAGACATGTTAAAAATAATAAATAACCTTTCAAAATAAATAGGACTATTTAAATAAGTTTTTCAAATAATTAGACATACTTTTAAAATAATTAGAGTAATTTGTGATAATTAATTATAATATATTATACTAATTAAAAATAATATACTTTATTAGTATATTATTTTAATTGATGTGTGATAATTATGCTTAAATAAATATTTTTAGAGATGTACTAAAATATTTTTAAATAAATAAGTCCGGTCAAAGTATATCGACTTATAACGTATAAGCTCATCACACAACCCAAATAAATAGGTTTAAGAGATGTATTCTAATTAGCATAGTTAATTTTTTTATATAAATATGTTAACTATTGAATGAACAAATTAAAAATGACTAACCAAACTACTAATACAACTTTTTTTTGCAAGTGTTACCTTTAAATATTTTCTTACTTAATTTTTAATTTTTTAATTTAAATTTTTGTTAGTTATAAATAGGATACAGTTGATATGTATCTATTAAAGAAAAAAAAAGTATAATAGTACATATTTGTCAAAATTGAATATTTATTTATATTTTTAAAATTAATAATATAAATAATAATTTTAATATGTTGTCTTGTTTGCTTTTATATTTTGATGATTAATTTATGCATTCATTTGCTATATTAAATTGTTAAAGAAAATTATAATGAATATTTATTTGACTCGACATGATTTAATAATTTATAGGACTGTCCTTGTCTAATTTTCAGCGTTTAGTGTCACATTCGAGGTAACTGATAATTATATATATGTCGTATGTGATAATTTTAGAAAAGTAGAAATTTTAGTTATAAAATATATAAAAAAATATATTATTTGGCTAATAAATGTAATCGGTTAATTATTAGTATTTATAGTATTAGTATTTTATGCCACTAAATAGAATAGCCCGTGATATTTTTGAGATTTTAGTTAGGATGCATGTTAGTTAGAAAATATAAAAAAGAATATACACTTTGACAAAAAAAGCTAATGGATTAGTTATTAGTAATTATAATATTATTATTTTATTTTATTAAATAGAATTGTCTGTGATATTTTTCCCCTATTGAGGTTTTAGTTAGGAGAAATTTTAGTCAGAAAATATAAAAAAAAATATAAGTTTTGGAAAAAAAATGTTGTAGTTAATCTCAAATTTGAGTTGTTCTCTTTTATTGCAGCTGTGTCTGAGTCATTCACAGTGTTCGAATAAGTCTTATTTGTCAAAGTTAGTTTCTAACGTGATTATAGGATCATGAATAAGTTAGCTAGTGGTAGAGTTGTTTTAAGAAGTGTTCTCAGAAGTGTCCTAGTTTGTAGCATTCTGTTTGGCTAGTTTCTTTATTTACTTTGTATCGCATCATTGAGAAATAACATAGAAAGTATTTCAGCCAAGTTTACATATGTTTCCATAGTTAGTATATTATATATTGTTAATATAAATTACATTAACAAGAAGTGCTATCACAGCAGGAGATTCTTGGTTGATGTCAAAGGCTCCAACGATGGAGACGAGCAAGCTTAAAGGAGGAACGATAGGCTTGAGTTATCCCATGCTGGCAATGAGCAACTACACATCTTGGGCTCTCAAGATGAAAGTATTTATGCAGGCACAAGGGGTTTGGAATGTTGTGGAATCAAACGACTCCAAGATCACATTCGAGGAGAAAACTGACAAGGTGACGATGGCTATGATATACCAGGGCATACCTGAGGATGTGTTGCTTTCTGTGACTGAGAAGAAAACAGCAAAGGAGGTATGAGAGGCAATAAAGACGTTGTGTCAAGGTGCTGACCGTGTGAAGAAGGCAAAAGTACAAACTCTCAAATCGGAATTTGAGGCTATGTGTATGAAAGATAGTGAAAACATTGATGATTTTCACATGGGATTGAATGGGCTTGTAACAAATATACGAGCCCTGGGAGAGACAATGGCGGAACCATATGTTGTTAAGAAATTATTGAGGGTTGTACCAACAAGATTCTTACAAATTACGTCCACCATGAAGCGGTTTGGTGATCTGGAAACCATGATTGTGGAGGAGGCAGTGGGCTCTCTCAAGGCCCATGAAGAACGTGTTAAAGGCAAGACAGGGACTGCAGAGAGTCAACTCTTGCTCACTGAAGAGGAGTGGAACAAACGAGAAAACAGTGATGGGAAATTGTTGTTGACTCGTGAAGAGTGGATTAAGCGTACCAGTGGAGAAAAATCTGCAGGTGTTAGGAGTCGAGGAAATTTTGACAAGAGTAAAGTTAAGTGCTTCAATTGTGGCTCGTACGGACATTTAGCAGCTGAATGTAAAAAGCCAAAGAAGAAGAAAGAGCTGAAACAGGAGGCAAACATGGCTCTAGTAGACGACGAGGAACCAGCCCTGTTACTAGCTAAGTACGAAAGGGGAGAACCAAAGTTGACACTGGATGGCAATGAGGTAATACTCTTGTTACTGTCAAAAAATGATGAAAAGATAAGTGAGTCCAACCTATGGTACCTTGATAATGGCGCGAGCAATCATATGACTGGATTCAAGGCAAAGTTCACAAGATTAGATGAAGAAATTCATGGTCAGGTGAGGTTTGGAGATGGGTCAACTGTCGAGATCAAAGGAAAGGGCACCATCAAGCTACAGTGCAAGAATGGAGAACAGAGGGATCTTCACGATGTGTACTACATTCTAAACTTACGAAATAATATCATAAGTTTGGGTCAAATGTCATAAGAGGGTAATAAAGTGGTGATAGGTGGCGAGTATTTGCGAATCTTTGATCAAGACGAGAGATTGTTGATGAAGGTTAAAAGGTCTGCCAACAGATTGTACAAGATAATTTTGGAAACCAGCAAGCAGGTCTGTCTGATGTCAAAGGTGGAAGAAGACTCAAAACTGTGGCATAAACGACTTGGCCATGTGAATTATCAAGCCATCTCGTTGATGTCAAGAACTGGAATGGTGCACGGGATATCAAAAGCTGTCAAACCAGACGTGGTGTGTGATGGATGCCTTATGTCTAAGCAAACCAGAAGATAATTTCCTGCCAAAGTTAACTACAAAGACAAGAAAATACTCGAGTTGGTACATGGTGACCTATGTGGACCAATTTCTCCGGAAACAACATCGGGTTACAGGTATTTCTTTTTATTAGTTGATGACTTTAGTAGTTTTATGTGGGTGAATTTTCTGAAAAATAAGGATGAGACACTCAAGGCCTTCAAGAGCTTTCGTGTTGCGGTTGAGAAAGAATCAGAGGAAAAGATTAAGGTTTTCAGAACTGACCGGGGCGGTGAATTCACAACGAATGAGTTCAAGGAGTACTGTGATGATGTTGGGATTGAGAGACATTATACTACGCCCTACACGCCTCAATAAAATGGCGTGGTAGAACGTCGTAACAGAGCAGTGGCTGAGATGACACGAAGTTGTCTAAAGGAGAGAAAGATGCATGCGAAATTCTGGGGAGAAGCAGTCAGAAATTCAGTGTATTTGTTGAACAAACTCCCTAAAAGAGCTCTAACAGGTCAAACTCCGTACGAAGCTTGGTTTGAAACAAAACCCGATATTAGTCATGTCAGGGTGTTTGGATGTGTAGCTCATATGAAGACACCTAGTGTGCTTAATCGGAAACTGGATGATCGAAGCAGAAAAGTCGTAAATTTGGGGCGTGAACCAGGGACGAAGGGTTTTAGACTATTTGATCCTGCATGCAATCGTATGCATATAAGTTGTGATGTCGTCTTTGAGGAGACGAAAACATGGCCTTGGGATAAACATGAAGATGATGAAGATGATTTGGTGCAGTTTACTGGGATAAATGGGTACAAATGTGATGGACATGAGCGTACTGGGACTGCAGATGCAGAGCAGAATGACAACTATGTTGAAGAGAGTGACGTTGAAGGTTCGCCACAGGGAACACCTGGCTATGTTGAAACATCAGCTTCAAGAGTTGACCGTGACACTTATGATGACAGTGTGGAGCCAAAAAAACTCAGACCACTCAGTGAAATCTACAATGAAACAGAAGAAATTGAATTGGATGAAGAGCTGTATCTTACGGGGGTTGACGAGCCTGTAAATTACAAACAGCTAGAGAAGGATAACAACTGGAAGCGAGCTATGAAGCAGGAGATGGACTCAATAGAAGAAAATCAGACATGGGAGCTAACAGATTTGCCACCTGGACAAAAAGTCATAGGGCTGAAGTGGATTTATAAGTTAAAAAAGGATGTCGATGGAAGAATTTTGAAGCACAAAGCGCGCCTCGTGGCTAAATGGTATGTTCAAGAACATGGTATTGATTTTGATGAAGTGTATGCACCTGTCACTCGTCTTGAAACAGTCAGATTATTGTTGGCCCTGGCTGCGAAGAAACAATGGGAGGTACATCACTTGGACGTGAAGATGACATTCTTGAATGTTTCTCAACCTGAAGGGTTTGAAAAACCTGGCCAAGAACATCTAGTCTATAAATTGTCAAAGGCCTTGTATGGTCTTCCTCAAGCGCCAAGGGCTTGGTATGCAAAGCTGAACAATTGTCTGGTAAATCTTGGTTTTGTTCGGTGTCCATATGAACACGCGGTTTATACAAAGAAGGAGGGAGATAACTGTTTGATTGTGGCTGTGTACATGGATGACCTTCTTGTCACAGGCTCTAATGTATCTACGATAGAGGATTTCAAGAAGCAAATGAATCAAAATTTTGAGATGAGCGATTTGGGCAAGTTAAGTTATTACTTGGGCATTGAAGTGGAGCAGGGACAAGGCTATATAAAATTGAAGCAATCGGGGTATGCAAGAAAAATCCTCGACAAGGCAGGGATGGCAGAATGTAACCCTACAAAATTCCCAATGGATCCGAAGGAGATGATTGATCGAGATGAGAATGGCAAACTAGTTGATGCAACGCAGTACAAGAGTATGGTAGGTGGATTGAGATATTTGGTTCACACACGACCGGATATTGCATATTCTGTTGGAGTTGTTAGCCGTTACATGGAAAGACCAACGAAACTTCACCAAGATGCAGTAAAGAGGATCCTGAGATATGTGAAAGGGACGATGCAATTTGGTCTGATATACTCGAAGAACAGTGGTAACAATATTCTTACTGGTTTTTCGGATAGTGATTTAGCCGGACAACTAGATGACATGAAAAGCACTGGGGGGATGGTGTTTTATTTGAACAAGAGCATCATAACTTGGGTTTCTCAAAAGCAAAAATGCGTGGCTCTTTCGTCATGTGAGGCTGAATTTATGGCTGCAACGGCTGCAGCTTGCCAAGGTATATGGTTGCGTAATATTCTGAGTCGAATCACATCTGAAATCATTGGACCAGTTACTTTGTGCATTGACAATCGTTCGGCAATTGATCTGGCTAAGAACCCTATGTTTCATGGGAGGAGTAAACATATAGATATACGGTATCATTTTATAAGAGAATGCGTTAAACGAGGCGAAGTGAAACTGAAGCATGTTCGAACTAGTGAACAACGTGCAGACATATTGACAAAAGGGCCTGGAAACACTAAAGTTTGAACAAATGAGAAAATTGCTTGGAGTTAAGGATCTTTGCAGACAGATTTGAGATTAAGGGGGAGAATGTTGTAGTTAATCTCAAATCTGAGTTGTTCTCTTTTATTGCAGTTGTGTCTGAGTCATTCACAGTGTTTGAATAAGTCTTATTTGTTAACGTTAGTTTCTAACGTGATTATAGGATCAGGAATAAGTCAGTTAGTGGTAGAGTTGTTTTAGGAAGTGTTCTCAGAAGTGTCCTAGTTTGTAGCATTCTGTTTGGCTAGTTTCTTTATTTACTTTGTATCGCATCATTGAGAAATAACATAACAAGTATTTCAGCCAAGTTTACATCTGTTTCCATAGTTAGTATATTATATATTGCTAATATAAATTATATTAACAAGAAGAAACACTAATCAGTTAGTCATTAGTAATTAAAATTTTATTAATTTATTTTATTAAATAGAAGTGTCTGTGATATTTTTGGGAAATGAGAGGTTTTAGTTAGGAAAAAAGAAAAGTAGAAATTTTAGTTAGAATATATATATATATATATAAAATATACACTTTGGCTAAAAAAAGGTAATGGGTTAGTTATTAACAATGATAACTTTATTTTGTTATTTTATTAAATGAAACTGGCTGCGATATTTTTAGAAAATGAGATGTTTCAGTTAGGAAAAATAAAAAAGATATTCAATAGAATAGTTTTAATATTTTATGTAACAGTTCTCATCGATTTGATCAGAAATATCTAACGGTTATGAATTTAGTGATCAGACTACAAAAACTTTCTTTCAACGTGTCATCTTTAATATAATACTATAGATTTGTTAAAAACTAAGTAGGTCTCTAAATATATTTTTATTGCAATTTATAATTATAATATTAAGACATGTTAAAAATAATAAATAACATTTCAAAATAAATATAACTATTTAAATAAGTTTTTCAAATAATTAGACCTGCTTTTAAAATAATTAGAGTAATTTGTGATAATTGATTATAATATATTATACTAATTAAAAATAATATACTTTATTAGTATATTATTTTAAGTGATGTGTAATAATTATGCTTAAATAAATATATTTAGAGATGTACTAAAATATTTTTAAATAAATAAGCCCGTAAGTTGGTCAAAGTATATCGACTTATAACGTATAAGCTCATCACACGACCCAAATAAATAGATTTAAGAGATGTGTTTTAATTAGCATAGTTAATTTTTTTTATATAAATATGTTAACTATTGAATGAACAAATTAAAGAACGACTAATCAAAGTACTAATAAAACTTTTTTTGCAAGTGTAACTTTTAAATATTTTCTTACTTAATTTCTAATTTTTTAATTTAAATTTTTGTTAGTTATATATAGGATATAGTTGATCTATATATATTAGAGAGAAAAAAAAGTATAATACTACATATTTAACGAAATTTAATATTTATTTATATTTTTAAAATTAATATTATAAATAATAATTTTAATATGTTGTCTTGTTTGCTTTTATTTTTTGATGATTAATTTATGCCTTCATTTGCTATATTAAATTGCTAAAGAAAATTATAATGAATATTTATTTGACTCGACATGATTTAATAATTTATGGGACTATACTTGTCTAATTTTCAGCGTTTAGTGTCGCATTCGAGGTAACTGATAATTATATATATGTCGTATGTGCTAATTTTAGAAAAGTAGAAATTTTAGTTGGAAAAAATATAAAAAAATATACTATTTGACTAATAAAGGTAATCGGTTAATTATTAGTATTTAGAGTATTAGTATTTTATGCTACTAAATGGAATAGCCCGTGATATTTTTGAGATTTTTATTAGGATAAATGTTAGTTAGAAAATATAAAAAAGAATATAAACTTTGGCAAAAAAAGATAATCGGTTAGTTGTTAGTAATTATAATATTATTATTTTATTTTATTAAATACAATTGCCCTGTGATATTTTTTAAAAATGAGAGGTTTTAGTTAGGAAAAATAAAAAAGTAGAAATTTTGGTTATTAAAAAGAATAAATGTTTTGACTAATAAAGGTAATTGGTTAATTATTAGTATTTTATGTTAGTGAATGAAATTCTCCTAATATCTTTTAGGTTTTAGTTAGGAGAAATTTTAGTTAGAAAATATAAAAAAAAATATATACGTTTTTGGGAAAAAAACTAATCGGTTAGTAATTAGTAATTACAATATTATTATTTTATTTTATTAAATAGAAGTGTCTGTGATATTTTTGGGAAATGAGATATTTTAGTTAAGAAAAATAAAAAAGTTAAAATTTTAGTTAGAAAATATAAAAAAGAATATACACTTTGACTAAAAAAGTTAATAAGTTAGTTATTAACAATTATAACTTTATCATGTTATTTTATTAAATGAAACTGTATGGGAGGTTAATATAATTGTATACAATAGATACTTTTCTATCATTGTGAAGTTACTTAATAGAAAATTGTTAAAAGTTTGGGATGAAGTAGGAATTTTTCTTCTAAAATATCCCCAGCTAATCATATTGGTTATATCTCAATAGACACACATGCATTAATAATTCAGTACAATTATTATTAAAAAAATATTTTTGAATATATTATTTTCGTAACAATTTATTATACGTACCTCTAATTTAAAGTATAAAGTTGTTGGTATCTTATTCGAACCGATTAATTTTCAATTATTCGAACTATTTTTTAGAGAAATTTGGAGTGTAGTTTTTTTTTGAGAATATTTAGAGTCTAGTTAAGTGAAGGTGTATGGTAGTGTAGAAAATGTGTGAATCAGGGAATCAAATCCATCTTTTCTTCCTCTTCACTTCACTACACTTTCTCCCTCCCATTTCATTATTTTTATTTTTTTTCTTATTTTTCGCATTTTCAAAACTCATAACAAACTAATCACCACCATCTTTTCACAAAATTCACTGTCGAGAGTCTCAACGTTTTCACTATGCGCTTCAACAAAGACCTGTAAGCTTTTGTATCTATACTTACAATATTATGTATGTAATTTAGTTAGGGTTTTGTTATACTACTCTGTTTTTATGTAAATCTCCTGTTTACACTTATTTCAGGTATCTTGATGAGAATGCGGAGCCGTCTATGTATTCCGACGGCGGCGGTCGGCGGCGCCGTGACCGATCTCCGACGCCGGTGCTATTAAGCTCCGGCAGGGAAGCAAGCTACCGGAATCGCCTCGTGAAGAGCGCCAGTGATATGGAGGTGAAGGAGATGTGGCATACTGTAGCTGGTGGTGATTCTGAGGTATATTTTACTCTAATTTCACACACTCACACACACAGAGAGAGAGAGAGAGAGTCGCACATAGATGTTTTGTCGAGTTTGCAGTCGAAGATGGATTTTACTCTAATTTCACACATTCACGGCGAAGGGGGAGGGGGAGAGAGAGGGAGAGAGAGAGAGAGAGAGAGAGAGAGAGAGAGAGAGAGTGGCACATAGATGTTTTGTCAAGTTTACGGTAAAAAATAGATTGTTTGGTATTACAGAGTACATATATATCGTTTATGAAGTTTGACTAATATTAGTGTAATGTATGTTTTCTTATGGTTTTTCAATAATTTTATGCCGTTGGAGTTTTGTTTTGTTCAATTACGTTTTTAAGTTTGTTCAGCTGAAATTTATAGCCTTCGGTTAGATTTCTGTAAAGGATGTTTTAAATTTTTGTGCTGGTTGTCTTCTCTTTATCAATTCATTTCTGGATTTTTGCGTAGTTTAAGATACATTGTGTCTTTAGTTGATGCCATTATTATATTAAATCTGGTTTATATGGACTAGAAAGAGGTTTTGTAGCGAAATAACGTTGTAGGTATGCAAGATGTTATGTTAAATGCTCTCTAGTGTCTACTTAACGGAGATACGGATTGAAGTTAAATGCTCTCTAGTATCTACTTAACAGAGATACAGATTGACTTCAAACTCTAATTCATGTCTTTTCACACAAGCTATACTATGAGATGGTTGTGTTTTCTTTATAATTAGTTAATGCAACAGAGGGATATGATTTTTAAAGCACAATAAAAAATTGTGGATGACTCTCTCCGCTGTATGAGAGATTCATAGAGGTTATTATACGAATTATTTCTTTTAGTACGAATGTTTCTGTGTAGGATGATCGTGAGGTTGCTAAGATGGTTGATACTGCTTATCGCTATGGAAGTGACACTAAACATCAGTCACCTGGTGATGCTCCTCAGGTAGGAATGTAGGATACACTATATTTGAATTGGGACTAAAATCAGAAAGTCACAGCTGTAAGATCACGTTAATGTATTGTTCTTGTTTTGTACCTCTAAAATAGACAAAAGATTCATTTGCTCAGTCAGTTAAGCAAATGAGTGCATGTAAGTTGCCTAGTTTGTCAGGGAAGTCGGATAACGTCTTTCTAAGAAGAAACGTATTTGAAGATCTGCAGGATTTTAAGCTTCCTTCTTTTACGTTTTGTTTGTTTTGATGACAGGAGGAAGAGGTTGCTGAAATCACAAATCTCTTTAACAGAGGAAAGAAGAAGAAGAAACGTGAGAAAACTGCTGCAGAAATTGCATTGCTAGTTGAGGAGGTCATGGCTGAGCTTGAGTTTGTAGCAGAAGAGGATGCACTATTGAATTTAGAGTCAAAACCTGCTATAAACAAACTTATGAAGCTTCCCTTTCTTACAGAAGTCCTGTCAAAGTAAGCTAGCTGTCTTCTTTCTTCTTCACTTGCTTAACAAAGTTGTAACCCTGGTTCTTATCCAATTGTATTTGCTTGGCTGAAGGAAGCAGCTTCAACATGAGTTTTTAGATCATGGAATTTTAGCTGTTCTGAAGAGTTGGCTTGAACCACTTCCAGATGGGAGCTTGCCTAATATAAACATCCGTGCAGCAATACTGAAGATTTTGACTGATGTATGGAAATAATTATTCTCATATATTAATATTACTATTTTCCCCATACTAAATTGCTGTTTTTGGAATTTTTGTCATTATTGTTATTCTAGCTGCTTTTAAATATGGTAGTTGATAACATTTGTTGGTGCTCACTTTGAAATTTTTTAACCCAGAAGTGGTTTATTCATATAATACAGTTCGCAATTGATTTAGAACAGGATGAAAGAAAAGAGCAACTGAAGAAGAGTGGTCTGGGAAAGGTCAGTCCTTCCACGTGGATATTTCTTTAAATACATTGGGCAATTGGCATACTTTTTCTATAGTATTTCATAGTTTTAAGTGGCATACTGTTTGTTATAGTATTTTGTAAAGGACATATGGATAACTAGTTACCTGTTATTTCTTGAATTTGGCTTAGGTGATTATGTTTCTGTCAAGATCTGAAGAAGAAACAACATCTAACAGAAGAATTGCTAAGGAACTGGTTGACAATTGGGTAAATATTCTCTGAAGTTGTTGCCTATTAATTTTGTAATAGTCAGTTTAAAAATATCGGCCTCTTGTTAGTTGTTACTGCATGAGATTTCCGCTTAAAGCCGTGTGACCGATATAAGAATTTATTAGCCTTTTCACTAAAATATATTGTATAGAGGGGAAGAACTGTGGAATTATAACTTTGAATTACCTTTTCTGTTAGAAGACATTGATAACATTTGTTCACGTTGTAAGATAAGAGTTCTACTTTCTTTCTTTTAATAGTATATGCCAGTGTTTTTCAAGTTGATGAATGTTGTTTGGACTTGTATGTGATGATTTACACTCGTGATTACTCTTTGATTATGCAGAGTCGTTCAATCTTTAACAAGAGCACTAGGTTTGCAGATATGAGAAACTTTGATGATGAGAGGATTCTGTTCCAGGGGGCTTCTGCGAAAAGGTAATTATCATCAGTTTATTTGTTCTTTTCGTATATTGTTTTTCTGAATTACAAATAACTTGTGTTTTTTTTAAAAGGTGTAGTTTTCCCTGACCATTGCTTCCCTTGGTCTTCGTGACAGGTCAATGAATAAAGCTGCAGGGGTGCATTCTAGAGATGATGATCTTGATGTGGCTAAGTTTTCACAGTAAGTTACCATGACACATAAGATCAAACCTAATTCTAGACGATTAGTGAGTCACACATTCTGCAAATATATTTAGTTTAACCTGTTTCCTATTTAATATAGTTAAGGGTAATGTAGGGAATCAGAGTTTGGCAAACAGTCCACTAGACAGAAAACTTCCAGGCCTGAGGCAATGCCTTTGGATTTTGTTGTCCGTCCTCCGTCCAAGATTGATCCTGACCTAATTAGGGCCCGAGCTAAGCATGTTGTGCAAGACCAGTATCGTCTCAAGGTTGGTTCCTTTTGTTGTTGACACTGAGTTTGGAGGTTTAAAATGAGTTTTTCCACCTGCAACTACTTGATTGTAGGACTAGAGACACTATCTGAAATTAATTTGTCACTGCCACTTTCCCTGTCATTCTGGTGATGAAACGGAAAGATATACAGAAACACTAGATCATTGGAGATTCAGAGGATACAGTGAGATGGATAAATTATATATACTGCTCTCATGCATACCCCAGATAAAATACAATGCTTAAGATCAAAACATAAATGTACCACTAAAGCATATCACAATAAAGTTAGTTAGTCACTTAGGTGAGAGGGCAATAAAACAAGATGAGTTGGAACATTGTTCGTGGACAGTATAAGGTGAAAATACTTCACAATTTATCCAGGAAAAGAAGTGGTTGCTAATCCAGTGGAACATCCATATTCCCTGGTTATTGATACTTTAATAAATTATTTTAATGGAGGATCCCTCTCCCTAGTTATTTATACTTATTTATAACTTTCAGCCTTGGTACTGTTGCTTTACAAGATCTCTTATTACTTAAATCTGAACTTTGTATTTGTAGTTTCCTTTTGCTTTGAAATGTACAAAAAATATATTTTCACTAATATGATGGATGTAATTCTTATGTACTTGTTCTGTATGTCTGAGGTCTCATCTTTCTCTCCACAACCTCTGCAAGTGTTAATTCACTAAAGACCTGTTTTATATTTTATCCTCGCTGTCTTGGATCAGATCTAACTTCTGACCTTGAGACTGGTTGTAATACTTCTTTCAGATGAATAAGAAATTGGAACAATTGAAAGGGCCGAAAAGAAAGCAGCTTCAGGCAGCGAAAATTAGTGTGGAAGGTCGTACAATGGTCAAGTACCTGTAAAAATAACCAAAGCTACAAAGATCGTTACTCTCTCAAGGGTTTAATTCATGACTGTAAGGACCGAAAAGATACATACACATACGAACCACCAAGTTGCATGGCATTAGCTTATTCTTCTACCTTTAGTAGCCCTGTATAGTGGTATAATATAAGTTTGAGATGAGATTACAGTGTTGGTCTTGCTTGTAGAGAAAACTTAAACCCAGTGCTCCCACTTAGAAATGATTATACCTTTAGGCTTAGTACTTAGTTGATGCTGATTAACCTTTTTTTTTACCTCTCTTTCTGTAATGATCAATTGTGCATCACAAGCTTTTGGGAGCCCTGGGTACTTCAATTTTGGTCAAAACAATATCTATCTTTCCTCTTTTATGGTCTACTTGAGCTTGCACAATTTATTAATTTTTTCGTTTTCAAAAAATTTGACTTGTATATAATTTCAATTTTGTGTTTGTGAAGTTGTGGAGAGTTCAACTATGTGTCAGGTAACAATTTTGCTATCTTCGTCTCTGGAAAATTATCTACTACAGAATTCAGTTACTGTCTTTGAAGCTTGGATCCTTCATGGAATCATTAATGAATCAGTTCCACCTGTTGGAAGTGGGAATATGTCATATCCTTTCTAGTTTTGTATACCTTTTGAAGTCTTTTACTGCCCAGAAACAAATTATCCGGTGTGGTTCCCATGCCACTTTACAACATCCCATGATCTGTTGTCGGAATCCGCCTATTTGGTTTTGACATATAATTCAACAGTAAAATGGACCTCTACACCTCTGGGTTGTAATTTATTTGGACATAAATCAATTGTCTGGTGATCAGAGCATCCTGATCACACTTCTTTCTTGGCCTGCACCCATGTGGTCATCTTTCATTTGGCTAAATGGGTGACATTCTTTATGATTGACGTTTCTTTCCCAATATCACAGTCTTTCTTAGTCTATATGTTGGACTGTAATTGCTTCGATCGACTCTTGATGTAATCTGAAGTTTCTTGTTCCGCTTCCATCTTTAACTGTTACCTTCTTTATGTTTTTAGCATATGGAGTGTTGTAAGTAAGCTTTTACACTGGTTTAAGAAACTATATATACTTACCTTCTGTACCTAAACACTTGTCAGCATGCATCTAACAAACAACAAACAAGCTCTGCAACAAAATGAAGATAAATTGCAAGGAAGCCAGGGCTAATTAGTTACTTACATAGTTACATACAGGTATTTTAACTGGTTCGTCACAGCTGCCAAGTCAATCCAGACGTGCTAGCTAGCTCGATCGGATCTCATGCGTGGGATTTCATTTAAGCATTTCTAGAAGCCTCATGAATTGTTTTTATTTACTATTTTTTCGATTTGCTTCCTTGCGTTAGAAGCCTCAACTTTAACATAGTAGTTAATTATGTGCCAAGTAATTTAGTGTCATCCGTACACAACAAAATTAATCAGACCTTCTAGATAGATACAAGCTCTGGTATCGTAGAAAGCAATCAATTTGCAGCATCTAAAAAGCCAAGTAATTAATGAGTGTATATATGTATATACTAATTGCCACGCATTAGGCGAGCTGATTATTTATTTGTGGCATGGCTTAAGCCCCCTAACTAAAGTGCTAAGTTACACAAATACTAACGGCATATATATTTGATATTTCCCCAGTGCATTGTATTAATCAATAGCCTCAACATTGAGTAATGAAGGTTGACCATTTTAATTATTTTATTTTTGAAAATTTTCTGCACTACAAAAAAATAAAATAGAAAAGATTCTTGGCGTCAATGTCAATTTATATACAAAACATTGTTAGTTATATCAGTTATCAGCTGCATGTACAAATGTGACTTTTAATTATTTAATCTTATCAGCTCCATCGTCCACGCTTTTAGGTTAATGAACACATGCAAGATTGATCCGAGAGGTCGCTTTGTAAACATGCACAAGTTTGAGAATAATTAATTAAAAGAAATTGCATGCACCATCAGCACTCGATCCCAAACAAGAACTTGTATAAATTCAGTGAAGTTTCATCCTGTTATATCATCCCAAAACCAGTAAGCAATTAACAATATTCTTGCATACCCTAAATATTTCAAATGGCTCTTCGCAGCTCAACCAACTCCAGCTTTTTACTCATCTCAGCCCTAGTCTTTTTGTTTTCAACACCCTCCCTAGGGATTCTAAACCTGCCAACAGATGATCTTAGTAGAATAACACAGCTTCAGGTTTTAGGTTTCTTGACCTGCCCGTTGACCTCACTCCCACTGTTAGGTAGCATCCTGGGGACTCCCGGAGTACCTGTCTCTGTCACATGCAATGGCATAAACATTGCCGATCCCCGTGCTGTGACTGATGCATTTGGATTTTTTTCTATTCCAATTACTGGATTCAATAATAGCGCTCTCGCTATACAGCCAGATCAACCAATTTCATGTTCGGTGGCCATCAATTTTCCGGTGAGCGGAACTAGTTGTCTGACGTTTCCTTCCACCGGAAGCCTTCAAGCACCACTTAGCTTTGGCAGTGTTGTTAATAATGGGCTTGGTAATCTGATTGCTCTCTTGAACCCCGGACCATTTCAGTACAGAGCTTAGCTTTTGTCTTTTGTTGGGCTCTGTCTCAAATCTCAATCAGTTCTCCACTTCAAATAAAACTTGTACTACGTTCGCGTATGTTGCTTCGTGCTCGCATATGATATTCATGTGCATGTAACTTCAAAATTTCTGTTTGATTTACATTTTCTAAGAATAAAAGGAGAACTAATTGTTATGTCTCGCCAGGTTTGAAATTTGAAATTTTCCACTTGACCGTATTCGTCGTTACATTGTTACGTACCTAGCCTAGCTGCTCATAACCGGTCGCCGTTCGACAATTGAAATTGTTTTCATTTTCAGTTTTAAAACATGCAATTCACAACCGCCATTAAATTAACTTAAGAAAATATGTACGATTATAACAAAATCAGTGGAGTGTTAACCCTTGCCATTTTGAGTTTTGACAAACACAAAGTTCCCGAAACTTGATTTTTGTAAGAAAAAACAAATATATATATAAAACTTCACCTGAATTAGTTTACGAGTAAATAGCACTTTACACCCCTTATCTTTAGTCACTTTTTCGATTTAGTCTCAAATTTTTAATATCAGCATAATACATCCCTTAACTTTAAATTTCGCTTCGTATTGCATCTTTTTAATCATTTTTCGTCCAAAATAACTATCACCGTTGATATGTATAGGGGTAAAATCAAAAGATTATTTCATTAAGTTTAAATAATAACTGTTACTGTTAATATGCACAAGAGTAAATTTAATTATTTTGGATGAAAAATAAGTAAAGTGGTGCAAAACAAAGCAAAATCCAAAGTTGAGAGATGCATTATGTCAATAATAAAAGTTTGAGATCAAATCGAAAAAGTGACTAAAATTAAGGGATGCAAAATGCTATATACTCATAGTTTATATGTAGTTATAATTTCGGCAATAACTCTAAATTAGTTTAATTTTTCAGACTCAAAATAAATTCTACATTTGTAGGGGTTTATATATACGCCTATCTCATCCAAGAAAACGTTATCAACAAACTTTAACACACGAATAATTCGAGTAATAGTTCCTTCTGTTAGAAAAATTGGTTTATCATTTGAGGTCATGGTTCGATTCTGGTTCAACTCCGAAATTTGTTAGAACAAATATTTATTTGTAAGATTATATAAATCTAATTATTAAAAAAAATTGAAAATCTCTTTTCTTGATTTATCATTTAGTATATCTATCTATAATTACCTACTAGCATATAACCGTGCAAGACACATGCCATCAAAGAAAATTAAAAAGTACTGCTCATGACATTTTTGGAAGTGTTTTAATTATATTAACTAGTTTCCTAAACCGCGCTTCGCAGCGGCTTTATAATAATATCTCTAAATTTTCTCAAAAAATCACTACACCAAAAATTGGCTTTTCCTACCAAGCATTTCCTACCGAAGCATTTCCTACCGAGCATTTCCTACCAATTTTCAAGTCAAAGGGCCATTTCCTACCGTCCCCGCAAACGGTAGGAAATGACCCATGGGACCCACCCATTTCCTACCGTCGACGGTAGGAAATGGGTCATGTGGACCCACAATGCCACGTCAAACGAGAAATGACGTCGTTTTGCTTCACCTATTTCCTACCGCCGAGAGTTGGTAGGAAATGTTGTCGTCATTTCCTACCAACCTTGGTAGGAAATAGGTGTTGTGGGTCTCATAAGCCACGTCAGTTGTTTTCTTTTTTGACCAATTTCCTACCGTCGCTAATTGGTAGGAAATGCTGTGCTCATTTCCTACCAACCTTGGTAGGAAATAGGTGTTGTGGGTCTCATAAGCCACGTTAGTTGTTGTCTTTTTTGACCCATTTCCTACCGCCTTCGAAGCGGTAGGAAATGGGTCGTCTATTCAGCACACCAAAGACAGCGTGTCGTCCTCTGATTGGTTGACATGCCATGTGGCTATTTCCTACCATTTATCGGTAGGAAAAGAGCTGTAATGGAAAATTGAATCTTATCTACTCCTTGCACTTTTTTTTTTTCTTGGTTGACAAAAGAAGTTCAAAGAAAAGAAGAGAAGGAAGAGAAGGAGGAGAAAGAAGAAGAAGGAGAAAACTTTCAATGTAAGTTTACATTTGTAAGTTATTTAATTATTTGTTAGAAATGTAAGTTTACATTAGATATTATTAATGTTTATGTATTACTTGAAATGTTTGTATAGATTATAGATATGTTTTACTTGAAATGTTTGTATAGATTATAGATATGTTTTACTTGAAATGTTTGTATAGATAATAGATGTACATTATATAAATGTTAAAAAATATGTTAAGAAAATGGTGTTAAAGAGAGTTTAAATAAATGTAATGAAATGTGTTTTTATAATATTGTAGATGTTGACCGGAAGTAATCGTGATTGGATTAAACGTCGTGTGGGAAATGATAAAATTACATTAACAACGGAGTACAAGAATGGTGTTAATGAGTTTTTAGATGTTGCAACTAAATTTGGGTTGGTTGGAGGTAAAACAAAGTGTCCTTGTGTTAAATGTAAAGCATCAAGGTGGCAAACTATAGATGATGTTACATATCATTTGTATGTCGATGGATTTTTGCCACATTATACCGTATGGACTTTTCACGGTGAGAGTGTACCAAGAACCGAATCCGAACGACCACGTCGTCGTCGTAGAACCGTACCAATTGATGTAGAACCACCGGTTGACATGAATGAGATGTTACGAGATGCCGCCGGGCAAGATTATTATAGTTTCAATGATATGACGGGTACTAGTTCTCAAAATGCCGAAGAACCCCCAAATAGTGAAGCTTTCAAATTCTATACCGATGTTAATACTTGTGGAGCTCCCATTTATCCCGGAAACAAAGAGTACACAAGACTCTCCTTTAGTACGAGATTGTTACATTTCAAAGATGTATTCAAGTGTAGCGAGAAAGCATTCAACTTGTTACTCGAAATCATTGGTGATGTCCTTCCAAAAAAGCATGCACTACCGAATACCCATTATGAAATAAAGAAGATGGTGATGAAATTGAATTTGGGTTATGACAAGATTGATGTGTGTGAAAATGATTGTATGTTATTTTATGGTAACGACTCAAAGAAAATTGTGTGTGACATTTGCAATAGGAGTCGTTATAAAGATGAAAAGGGAAAAAATGGAGGTAACATACCTAGAAAGGTTTTAAGACATTTTCCTCTTATTCCTCATCTACAACGGTTGTTCATGGGGGAACATACGGCTAAACATATGACGTGGTACAAGAATAGAGAAGTAAAAGAGGGCGAGTTAAGTCACCCCGCGGACGGAGATGAATGGAAGAACTTTGACAAGAAATACCCATCATTTGCTAAGGAGTTTCGTAATGTTCGACTCGGATTATCAAGTGATGGTTTCAATCCATTTGGAAATTCGGGAAAAAATGTGTACACATTATGGCCGGTTGTAGTGGTTGTGTATAATCTTCCTCCATCTATGTGTATGAAAAGACCCTACATGTACATGACTCTTCTAATTCCGGGTCCGAACTCTCCAAAAAAAGATCTCAACGTATTTTTAAGACCACTAATGGATGAATTATTTATTTTGTGGCAAAGTGGAGTTGAAACCTATGATCAATCGCTAAAGCAAAATTTCAATATGAAGGCGGCACTATTGTGGACAATTAGTGATTTTCCCGCTTTAGGTATGCTTAGTGGATGGTCAACAAAAGGAAAGTTGGGTTGTAACGTTTGTGTGGGAGATGTAAAAGGGTTTCAACTTACGCATTCAAAAAAATATTGTTTCTATGGTACATACCGTACATTTTTGGAAGAAAATGACCCTTTGCGGAAGAAAAGTGCAAAAGTTTCCACGATAGAGCATAATGTGTTTAAAGGGAGGTCCACGGGCGAGTCTTTGTTGTCTTCCATATTACAACTAGAATTCTCCCCCCCGGAAAAGCTTTTAAGATAAAAATGCCTATTGGTTACGGAAAAGAGCATCATTGGACTCACTTTTCTATGTTTTGGGAAATACCATATTGGTCGTCTCATAAATTAAGACATTGTATTGATGTCATGCACACGGAAAAGAATGTGTTTGAAAATATTTTTTACACGGTTGTGGATGATAGGAAGAAGAGTAAAGATCACACAAATGCAAGAAAGGATTGCAAGCTCCTAGGAATAAGGCCCGATTTGTGGCTTGATGAAAATGGAGTGAAACCGAAAGCACCATACACACTTACTAGGCCTCAACTTCGACTTTTGTGCAATTGGATTTCGACACTAAAACTTCCGGATGGATGTGCTTCAAACATATCCCGTTGCATCAAATGGGATACTTTAAGAATCACGGGTTTTAAATAACATGATTGTCATATTTTCATGCAAAAATTAATGCCTATTGCTTTTCGTGAATTTTTGCCATCTTATATTATGGATGCTCTCTCGGCCCTCTCAAATTTCTTCCTCGATCTTTGCTCATCGATTTTACTACGCAAGGATTTGGATTCTTTAGAGGAATCCATAAAAAGGACAATGTGTGTGCTTGAGACTATATTTCCGGCTAGTTTCTTTGATATAATGGAGCACTTACTCTTACACTTGGTTGAAGAATGTAGGCTTGGAGGACCGGTGTACTATCGATGGATGTATCCTTTTGAGAGGTTGTTGAAATTCATGAAAGATAAAGTAAAAAACAAGGCACGAGTGGAAGGTTCAATTGCGGAGAAATATGTTGAGGAAGAGATGGTCAACTTTTTCTCATTCTACTTTCGTTCCACCATAGATACGGTTCATAATGTTGTGCGTCGTAATGAAATTGTGATTGATGCACGAGATGAACCTATTTTAGAAGTTTTTAGATATCCGATTAAGACTAGTAAGAAAGAAGTCAATGGGTACTTGAATGATAATGATTTGAAGATTGCCGAATATTACGTACTTTTAAACATGCCAGAAGTTCAACCATATATTCGGTATAGTTAACTTTACACCTTATGTATTTTAATAATTCACACTAATTTATACTCATTTTTATTTAAATTCATTTATTTTCAGGGAATATGATGCCCATGTACGTGAAGTTTTTCCGGGCGTGTCAAATGAGCAATTAGAATCACTTCAAAAGTCCGAATTTAAACATTGGTTTCATCAAAAGGTATAGTGGTAAATTTAATATTTGTGTACTTGTATTTGATATAGTCAATTATACTTGTATTTGATATATTCTTATGATTTATTAGATTGAGAATGACAATGCCAAACGCTTGCTCTTCAAGAACTTGATTGATGGACCTATGCGCAATATTGTCTCATTTCATAGTTGCACGGTCAACGGATACAAGTTTCATATTAATGATGGTGTTCTTGTCAAAGGTACTTCTCATAATGATGCACTTACTAATTATTATGGTCAAATAGAAGACATAATAAAGCTTGTATATTTGTTCAAATGTCATTGGTTTGATAGTTTTGGAAATGGGGTTCAAGTTGATAAAAATCGAGTTGTGACCATGATATAAAATCAAGTTTGAGGTCGAATGAGGTTTTTGTTTTGGCAAGCCAAACGATTCAAGTATACTATGCGTGTAGTGTATTGAACCCTCAGAGTAATATTTATACGGTGGTTAATTGTAAAAATCATCCGATTGATGAAACTACTAATAAACCAAATGATGAAGCCTACCAAGAGAATGTATCGAATGCATCGACCTCCTCATTTTTTTATTGATTTTGCACAATACGAGCCAATTTGAATTGTAAGAGATCAAAATGTTGATGAAGAGGAAGAAGAAGAAGAATAAGAAGAAGAAGAGTATGAAGAAGAAGAAGAAGAAGAAGAAGAAGAAGAAGAAGTTGAAGAAAAAGAAGATGAAGATTACGAGACGGATGGTTACGAAGATATTGACTAGTTTCTATTGTAGTCCAAACATTTATTTGCAATACTCTTATTCTTAATTAAATGTTATTTTATGCTTTTAGTTAGCAAATTTTATTTTAATTCTTTTCTTGCAAAATATTGAATCTAGATATGCACAAAAACAAGTAAAAGAACAATATGTCAAAAATCCATTAATTCCTACCAATTTGGACATTTCCTACCATCCTTACCATTCAAAAACCAGTAATTCCTACTAATTTGGACATTTCCTACCGTCCTTGCCATTTAAAAATTAGCAATTCCTACCGCATATGGCCTATTTCCTACTGTATGGTAAGGACGGTAGGAAATGCTTAGTAGGAAATGGCAGCCCGAATGGTAGGAAATAATTGGTAGGAAATAACATTTACATTGCCATCTGATTTAAAACCTACCATCAACTATCACGAAAATTTCAAAAATGGCGCCTAAAATTTCACGAAAATTTCAAAAAATGGCGCCCAAACTCATTTCCTACCGCACGATGGTAGGATATATTAACACTATTTCCTACCGTTATGAGCAATTCCTACCGCCTTCCATTTATTAATTAATTTTAGAATACAATTTAAAATTTAGGGGTTAGCTAGGGTTAGACATATATTTTTCAAAAAAAAAAAAATTCGATGATCCAACCGTACGGATATCACTATCACTAAAATTACATCATGTATGCAAAGAATAAATTTTTTTAAACTCCATTTGCAATGATTTTACAATGATAAATGGTTTTCAAATAAATAATTAATTATTATAAAATAAATTCTAAATTTTTTAATTTATTTTTTTAGACATATTGTATGTTATAGCATTAAGTTACATAAACAAAATGACATTTACAATTTATTAAAAAAACAAAAGAAATTCACACTCTTCAATAATTGAACTTCCACGATTAAGTGTTGTAGTTTAGAGTTAATATTTAGGGATAAGTCTAGGGTTGGACCTTATTTTTTTTTAAAAAACAATTTGATCGATCCAACCGTACGGATCTCAAAATCACTACACATTAGTCGCGTGTACCAAAAATTGTGATTTTTTAAATTGAATTGATGTGATTTTATAAGGAATCACTACAAAATAGGCACATTTTACTAATAGTTTGTATTGGTTCATTTTTTTAAAAAATAATTTTTAACGATCCAACCGTACAAATCTCAGTATCACTATGAATTAATCATGTATGCCAAAAATTATAATTTTTGAAGGTCATTTGTAATGATTTTTTAATGAAAAAGTATAAAATAATGTGGAGTGGTCATATAATTTTTAATGACCACACTACACAAGAAATACCTTGGTAGAGTGGTTGGGAATGTTGTGCATTCATGATGAGCATGCGGGTTCGATTCCCACGGTAGCCCATTTTTTTGTTTTGCAAAATGGCGCCCAAATTTTACGAAAATTTCAAAAAATGGCGCCTAAACTCATTTCCTACCGCACGATAGTAGGATATATTAACACTATTTCCTACCGTTATGAGCAATTCCTACCGCCTTCCATTTATTAATTAATTTTAGAATACAATTTAAAATTTAGGGGTTAGCTAGGGTTAGACATATATTTTTCAAAAAAACAAAATTCGATGATCCAACCGTACGGATATCACTATCACTAAAATTACATCATGTATGCAAAGAATAAATTTTTTTAAACTCCATTTGCAATGATTTTACAATGATTAAAATGTTTTTCAAATAAATAATTAATTATTATAAAATAAATTCTAAATTTTTTAATTTATTTTTTTAGACATATTGTATGTTATAGCATGAAGTTGCATAAACAAAATGACATTTACAATTTATTAAAAAAAAACAAAAGAAATTCACACTCTTCAATAATTGAACTTCCACGATTAAGTGATGTAGTTTAGAGTTAATATTTAGGGATAAGTCTAGGGTTGGACATTATTTTTTTTTTTTTAAAAATTTAAACGATCCAGCCGTACGGATCTCAAAATCACTACACATTAGTCGCGTGTACCAAAAATTGTGATTTTTAAAATTGATTTGATGTGATTTTATAAGGAAGCACTACAAAATAGGCACATTTTACTAATAGTTTGTATTGGTTCATTTTTAAAAAAAATAATTTTTAACGATCCAACCGTACGAATCTCAGTATCACTATGAATTAATCATGTATGCCAAAAATTATAATTTTTGAAGATCATTTGTAATGATTTTTTAATGAAAAAGTATAAAATAATGTGGAGTGGTCATATAATTTTTAATGACCACACTACACAAGAAACACCTTGGCAGAGTTGTTGGGATGTTGTGCATTCACGATGAGCATGTGGGTTCGATTCCCACGGGAGCTCATATTTTTGTTTTGCAAATGGCGCCCAAATTTCACGAAAAAATTAAAATTCCACCCAAACTGATAACCTACCAACATGCAATAGGAAATGGCTCTTAACGGTAGGAATTGGAGATGTATGGAAGGAAATGTGTAATTAGGTTATAATCCGATCACTTTCCCCCATATTTTCATTTTCTTTTTCAACTTATCAGTCTCTCTCTCTCTCTCTCTCTCTCTCTCTCTCTCTCTCTCTCTCTCTCTCTCTCTCTCTCTCTCTCTCTCTCTCTGTTTCAAGGCGATTTCTCTCTTTAACAAGGCGATTTCTTCACCCGACTTCATCTTTTGGGTAAACCCTTGATTCTCTCAATCTCTCTTTGTCATTTTCTTGTTTTTTCTTGTTTTTTATGCATGTATAAAATCCTTTTTTGTATAAACCCTCTTTTTGTTGTGTATATAAACCCTCTTTTGTACAAACCCATGATTTTCTCTTTTGTTATTTGTTTTTTTCTTGTTTTTTGTTAATATGTATAAAAACCCTTATATAAATTTGTTAAGATTTGTTTATAAAACCCTCATATAAATCTGTATAGATGTGTGTATGTATGTGGTTGCGGGTGTGGGTGTGTGAAATTGTTGTTAATTTGCTCATATTATGAATTATGTGTGTGGGTGTGTATATTATGTTTGTATCTCTGATTTGTACTGTTTTTTGAGGGTTATGTGTGTGTTTGTGTTTACGTGCGACTTACGTGATCGTATTGTAGGTTTATATTTGTTTCGTATAATGGGCAATGTTTTCATACTGTTTCATGACTAATTCATGTGTGTTTCTGTGTATTGTTTGATTTCTTAATGAATCAATTTCAATGTGTGTGATTTCTTAATAAACGGGCTTGATTATGAATTATGTGTGTGGGTGTGTATATTAATAATGTGTTGATTTGGGTTTGAAGTCTTCATCACTTATTGTGAAAGAATAAAGATCCAACTTAATTAGGAACTTATACTTTTATGTTTGAATTTATGTAACCATAAGCGTTACTAACAAATGTTTATTGGCATAATTAAGTTGGATGTGTGTGACCATAAGCGTTACTAACAATGTGTGTGATTTCTTTTGTTATGATTTGGTAATGTGTATGAACTCTGATCCTAATTACTGTCATTGGCATTCTGTGACCATATTTCTTTTCTGGTTTCCCTTTTGCTGTGTGCTTCTATATGAAACTTCTTTACGTGTCTTCAGTTTTAAATTATATGTAACCATAAGCGTTACTAACAAATGTTTATTTAATTATGATCTTAGTATCATGGCAAGAACTAAGGGCAAGGCACCGCAAAAGAGCAGCGATAAGGACAACGGAAATAACGGGAAGCAAGTATCGAAAAAGAATGGCAAGGACATACCTGTTTTGGAAAAACAGGACAAGGGCAAGAAAGTTTCCGAAAAACAGGACAAAGGTAAGAAAGTTTCAAAGAAACAGGACAAAGGCAAGGCCATTGTGAGTTTGGCGCCTAAGAAGAAGATTGACAAGCGCAAGGGTAAGAGGAAGAAGGTCATGACAAGGAGGCAGAGGATACAAGTATTCAAAGAAAGTTATGGCAATATGACAAGGGAGGAAGCGGTTAAATGGAGGGGACCAAAGCCAAGATCAAACTCTCAAGGATTGTTCACCGCGGCTCTTCCATTACTTCCGACTCGCATAGACATTTCAAAGGGAATGTAAGTTATTCATTTTTTAGTTAATTAATCATGTGATAGTTTTATTTGTTATTCATTACACAAAGACAATTGTAATAGTAAGATTGTGCATATATAATTACGATATTAATGATTATGTATACATATATTAATTTATAGTATTAGGAGTAATTGTGCGAAGAAGACGATCTTGGGTACAATACGTGGATTTTGGCCGACGGGGGCCTACACGTGGACTGATTTGGAGGATAAGCATCCCGGATTTCCAAAACAGGTTTTGGATCACTTTCATGTATGTATCCACACTAGCTTATTTTATGTATTTTTCCATGATTAGCGTGTATGATAAATTTGAATCATAATTTGACGTATAAATATTTTTATTGCAGTTGTACTTTAGGCACAAAAAAGGTCAAAGTCGGTCACAATCCGATGCGATTGTAATCGAATACATCAAGGCAGTCTGCAAGAGAACATTGCATGAAGAAAAGGTGAGAGTTAATGAGAAGGCAAAGAAGACTGGAAAGTCGTTGGAAGA
Source organism: Heracleum sosnowskyi (assembly GCA_030848705.1). Taxonomy (NCBI): domain Eukaryota; kingdom Viridiplantae; phylum Streptophyta; class Magnoliopsida; order Apiales; family Apiaceae; genus Heracleum; species Heracleum sosnowskyi. The sequence continues at coordinate 96,444,811 of CM061241.1, forward strand.
ATTGTGTCCATCGTACTTTAATAGTGAATTTTGGGAAGGATTGCCGGCATACTGGAAATCAGAAACCCATCAACACAGATCTCAAGCGGGGATTGATAATAGGGATAGAGTGAAGAACTCGCATAGCTCAGGTGCAAGACCATTTCAGGAAGTTGAGGAGGTAGTATTTTTGTAATTGTTAAATTAGTATCTTTTTTTGATGTTTTATCAACCTTCGACTATTAAAAATACTCTTGCTTGCATTGTTCTCAGATAATGAAGGAGGAGAGAGCTGGAAAAAAGCCAACACGCCTTGAAGTTTGGGATAAAACTCATACTCGAGTTGGTTCAGAACTTGACGAGAATGGAAGGCCGTGTGAGTACACCTGTGCAGCAGCCATGGATATCGCTGTAAGAATTTTAGTTGTAAACAATATATGTTTGTTTGTTCTAATTTGCTACACATTTTTAATTTAAACATTTTATCCATTTTAATGTAATAACATATTGGTAATATTTGTTTCAGTCTCGCTATGCATCGATCTTAAACGAGAATGGGGTTGATCAAACCCAACTTGAAGGCTCCTTGGAACCATTTGACTGGTGGTTGCAAGCCACGGCACCAGGGCTGAGCAAGCCAAAAAGGAATAGGCTGATTGGTTATCCCCATGTTCCGGCTCGTCAACTCCTGCAAGACATGGCACACAATTACCAGAAGCGGATCACCAATGATGTAGGCTCTTCGATGGGAGAGTCATCTACCTCTGCTCGACGCAACATCCCAAACGATACTTTCAAGAAGGTTGTTTCCGGGGTGCTCGATATTTTGAAGAACAATCCAGATGCTTACCAGAGAAAGCTCAATGATGAGCAAATTGAGAGCCTGACTGAGGCGGCATTGAGTCTTGGCGATCCGGCTGGTAGAAGTCAGTTTTCGCAACTAATCTCCCAGGAAGTTGTGCATCTTGTTAAAGACATTGTCACTGACATGTTCAATAAGTATAAACAAGTAGTTTTATTTTATAATCATGTTATCTTTCTAATTTTAGCATTCATTCATTTATGCATTGTCAACCCTATAAACTTTTTTTTACTTAAATTGTAGGCTGTTGAGGAGGAGGGAGATATCGAGGCTTCTTTGGATGAAGCGGACTACACGGAAGAAAGTGATCAGGACATCGGCGACGACGGCGACGAGTGCAATGACGGTAATGAGGATAATGTTGATGAAGAGAATGCCCAAGAAAACATTGTTGGTGAAGATGAAGATAGCGGGCACAATGATGAGCACGACGATGAGGACAATGATGAGGCTGCTAGCCAAGATGAAGGTTAGGGCTCCGACACTGATCCCGACACCGGTGCTGATTAGTTAAGACTTTCGTAATGTGAATTATGCTTTTAATTGACTTTTGCTGGTGATACTTATAACTTTATTGATTTTTGTGGTCGTCTTGGTAATTTTTCTTAATGTTTATGGTACTTGAGAGTATTGGTTCGTTGAAGGTGTTGGAGAAGAATTGGTTGTTTTATGTAGTGAGAATTTGATATGGTGTTGGAGAAGACAATGGGATATATTATGGTGTGATAAGGATGGTTAAGTAATTAGTTGATAAGATGTTGGTTTAATGTAATGGATGTTTACTTTGGCCATGGGCCTTTTATGTAATTGATAGTTGTTTTGGTTATTTAAGTGTTTTTGCTATAAGATGTTGGTATTCTTGGTATTAAATTTTGTTTTGCTATTACGAATTGTATAATTAGCCAGGGAAACAAAAAACCAAAAAAAATCCAAAAAAAAAATGTCCAGTAATTCCTACCGTCTTCATGCTATTTCCTACCGTCCTTACCATTCAAAAACCCATCATTTCCTACCAACTATGGGGCATTTCCTACCGTTTGGTAAGGACGGTAGGAAATAGTTGGTAGGAAATTCTCACAAGGACAGTAGGAAATGATCGGTAGGAAATGCCATTCTACATGCATTCTGATATAATTCCTACCAATGTGCTCAGGGATGCTCGGTAGGAAATGAGTGAACAGAATTTTCACGTGGCATGCCACGTGGCAGCTGACGTGGATGGGTCCCACCCACGTGGCATCTGACATTTCATCTGACGTGGATGGGTCCCACGCAACGTCAGCATCCATGTTGGCACATGGGTCCCTGCCATGTGGCAGTCCAAGTCAGCATGTGGGGTCCCCATTGACCAAGTCAGTAGCATTTCCCACCAATGACATTTCCGACTTAAGCAATTCCTACCAACGCGGGTTGGTAGGAATTGAGCCATTTCCTACCGATTTCGGGCCTTTTCCTACCGATTCGACGGTAGGAAAAGCCCGTTTTTGGTGTAGTGAATATTCTACAAAATACATTTTTAAATAAAATAATATTTCTAATATAAAATTAAGTTTTGTTTTGAATTATATATATATATATAAAGTTCTAGATCGTTCAATAAAAAACTACAATTATACCTTCAGAGCTATTAAAAATCTTTACTATCTCCAAATCTACTCCCAGTAAGAAAAAAATCAAAAATATGAACAAACATCTTTTTTGTTGCTGGGAGATTTTTTTATTAATAATGGTATCTTTTTGTCATAACAAATAACAACAAAAACAACAACCTCCTCCTTTTTAAAAAAAAATTAACGACCTCTTCTCAATGTTTTTTTATTCTTGTATGACTTTTGTTATAGATGCACTGACTTATTGAATTTTGTTAAAAATGCACACACTAAATAAATTCTTCAGTCGAATAAATCTTAACATGATATTTACGAAATACATACACTATAAATTTCTTAATATACAATTTTTATCTTTGAATTTTCGTGTATGAATTACAAAAAATATTTTACTAAAAGATATAATATTTTCTCATAAAAATTAGAGCAATAACTATCTAAACGTTAAAAAACAATGATAAAATTTGTTTTTGAAGACATGATGAATTCTCCCTTTTCGAGTTACCTTGTATACGTGTGTATCAATTTTTAACTATAAATTCAAAACTAATAGCGTACACAAATAAACATATAAATCAATTCACAACTGAATGTATATGAAAATCACCTTGCTCGGCTTATTATTTTAACTGATTAACTGATGAATCCCCGTCCTTATTAATCCATGTCTTAATTCAATCAACACTAATAGCAAATAACTTGTCTTGTCAAAGATTTTAATATGATCCTACATTAGGATACAAACAAACGTAATAAGATAAATAACATAAAGGAAAAAGTCACATACTCGTGTACTCATATACACACTTTTAACATAGACAATTAACAGAGTTTATGTGTATATTTATACTATTAATTAGCTGTTTGTATGAAAGTATTAAAGGTAATTAATTATTTACCAAGTAATTACTTAATTTCTTATGCAAGACCGGTCTAATTTCTTAACTTCTTATTTACCAATATGTTTTTGTATTTTCTATTATATTACATTAAAAAAGAAAGTTTATGAGAGCAGAATGTTAAGATGATAATTTCATTTAAAACGAAATATTATGAGAATATCTAGATAATAATAAAGGAAAGTTCAAAATATTGTAAAGTAATACACTTTTTTTTTTAATTTAGATATTTGAAGGCAAGAATATTATAATTAAATATTTAGTTTCCTTCATTTGTAATATTTAGTTTCCTCTATTAGTAAAGATCTATTGTATATTTACTTTTTCCATTAGTAGAGATTTTAAATGCAAGAATATTATATTTACTTTCCTCCATTAGTAGAGATTTTAAATACAAAAATATTGAAATTGTATATTTATTTTCCTACATTAGTAAATATTTAAAAGGCAATTGAGATTTTTTCTAATCTTTGGTATTAATTACTTAATTTCTTATGCAGGACCGATCTAATTTCTTAACTTCTTATTTACCAAAACGTTCCTGTATTTTCTATTATATCACATAAAAAAAGAAGAAAGTTTAGGAGAAGAATGTTAAGATATTAATTTCATTTGAAAAGAAATATTATGAAAATATTTAGATAATAATAGAGGAAAGTTTAAAATAATGTAAGTTAATACACTTTTTTTTATAATTTAGATATTTTGAAGGCAAAAATATTATAATCAAATATTTAGTTTCTTCCATTAGTGATATTTAGTTTCCTCCATCAGTAAAAATCTATTGTATTTTTACTTTCTCCATTAGTAGAGATTTTAAATCCAAGAATATTACATTTCATTAGTAGAGATTTTAAATGCAAAAAAAATTGAAATTGTATATTTAGTTTTCTCCATTAGTAAATATTTAAAAGACAATTGAGATTTTTTCTAGTTTTTGGTATTAATTACTTAATTTATTATGCAAGACCAATCTAATTTATTAACTTCTTATTTACCAAAACGTTCCTGTATTTCTATTATATTACATAAAAAAAGAAAGTTTAGGAGAGCAGTATGTTAAAATAATAATTTCATTAAAAAATATTTTGAGAATATTTAGATAATAATAGAGGAAAGTTCAAAATAATGTAAGGTAATACACTTTTTTTTCTAATTTAGATATTTTGAAGGCAAGAATATTATAATTGAATATTTAATTTCTTTCATTAGTGATATTTAGTTTCCTCCATTAGTAAAGATCTATTGCAAATTTACTTTCTCCATTAGTTGGGATTTTAAATGCAAAAACATTATATGTTTCCTCTATTTGTAAGTATTTAAAAGGTAATTGAGATTTTTTCGAATTTTTAATATTATTAATTCAAAAAATTGAGAAAATTAGGAAAATAGAACGAAGCGATCTGAGAGCGCCACCTTACCGCCCCCGTCTTCTCCTTTATATAATAGTATTGATTGTATTTGTTAAAAAAATATGTTGGCATGTTAAAATATGTAAGCTTTTTTAACTAATTAAAAGCATTAAAATATGTTTTAAAATAAGGTTTACACTTGATATTTTTGGAAGAGAAAGATTTTAGTGAGAATAAATATAAAAGGTAATATGTTTTAATTTAAAGGTAATTGTCCGTGATATTTTTGAAAAATGAGTAGATATTGTTAGAAAAAAGTGTTATAATTATTAAAGGCGATCAACTAGCTATTTTTATATTATTTTATTATTTATTAAATAAAATAAATGACTGATATGGGCTAAAAATAACCCTAGATATGTAATTAATGATGTATTAATTAGACCTAGATTGGTCCAAGAATACGACCCAATAAACAAGGCCCAAAACCCTGATTATTTATTAATTTCGTAATTAATAAATATGGAAAATATACAGCTCATAAAAGAGTTATAAATACGGTAATATCTTCAAGGAAGGATCTAGAATCCCAATAAGAAGAAATAATGAGTCACCATACTTATCCTACAACAAAGAAAAGACTTGCCCGCCAAGTAATGTAATCCTTATCAGTTATCAAAAAAGAAACTTATTCCCTAAGTCTCCTAAACATACCATAAATACAAGACCCCCGACGCCTATATAAAGGACATGATCTTACAATCAGAACTACGTCTTTGGCTTGATTCTCAATAACGAATTGAGATACGTAGGCATCTTGTGAGTACCGATTTAGTCTCGAAACACAAGTGCAACCCTTAAAGCGCGAAACTCATTAAACCTTAGCATTAAATTCGCAAGCTCAGTTTTTATTCCACAACAATGACCAAAAACCGAAAACCAAAACTTTCAATGCATGGACCATCAAATGAGATTAAAAAATGACAAACTAAAAAAATTAATGGGAATGAAAAATATTAAATAAAGAATAAAAATCAATATGATAAATTATAAAATGAGAAACTTAAATATTAATTGGAACATAGAAAATATAAATAAAAAATGCAAATGGGGCTGAGGAAGATAAATAAGGCATTATTAATATTATTTTATTATTTATTAAAATAATATTAATAGCAAGGACAAATAGAAAAGCTAACTTGTTTTAATTAAAAAATGTAATTGTCCGTGATATTTTTAGAAGTATTTTAATTATATTAATTGTATTTTGTTAAAAAAATACGTTGACATGTTAAAATAGGTAAGTTTTTTAAAATAATATAAAGCATTAAAATAGATTTTAAAATAAATAGTTAAGGGTTGCACCTGATAATTTTGGAAAAGAGAAATTTTAGTGAGAACAAATATAAAAAATAATATGTTTCAATTTAAAGGTAATTGCCCCGTGATATTTTTTTTGAATAATATTAATAATAGGGACAAATAGAAAAGCTAACATGTTTTAATTAAAAAAACTAACCGCCCGTGATATTTTTGGAAGTGTTTTAATTATATTAATTGTATTTGTTAAAAAAATACGTTGGCATGTTAAAATATGTAAGATTTTTTAAATAATTAAAAACATTAAAATAGGTTTTAAAATAAATAAGTAAGAGTTGCACCTGATATTTTTGAAAAATAGAGATTTTAGTGTGAACAAATATAAAAGGGTAATTGCTCGTGATATTTTTGAAAAATGAGTAGATTTTGTAGTGAGAACAAATATAAAAGGTAATATGCTTTAAGTTAAAGGTAATTGCCCGTCATTGTTTTTGAAGATGAGTAGATTTTGTTACAAAAAAGTGTTTTAATTATAAAAGGAACCAAAAAACACTCCATGTGTATATCCAGCCCCAAATGAGAGTCGGCCGACCCATCTTCCCCTAACCCTAGCCCCAACATCTTCATCTCCATCCCCTTTCTTCCCATCTCCATCTCCATCCCCATCCCCTTTCTTCCCATCTCTGTCCACACAACACCTCTTCGCTTGTTTTTTCAATTTTCTTTCAATAAAATCGAGATTTGTTCCACAAAACTCGCAAAATCCATTTGAGTTTCTTCACTTTAATTTTCAGATCTACTAAAGTTAAGAGCTCGGATTTTATAATAAAATTCAGTTTTGGATTCAAAATCTCAGATCTAACATCATGTTAAAAATTGGTGTATTTCCGAGATATTTGAATTTTTGGGTTTTTCGTTTCGTTCTGTTTGAGTTATTAGGTGTGTGTTTGATTGTCTCGCTTTGTGCGATGTGTTGGTTGTGTTGAAAATGAATTTTGCGGTGTATTGGGAGATCTGGATATCTCGCATCAACACCACTTTCGGCAGGTATATAGCTGGTGTCCGACAAGTAGATAGCTGGGGTGCGTTTGGAACGGTGGTGAAAATCGTATGTGCTCACCTCTCACAAAAAATATTTGTTCATAACATGAGGTATCTAAGCTTAGTTTTTGCAACTGAGTCCTCTGAACATTGCACTATCCATGAAGTTAATGTGAAGGTCAATTGTGAAGCTACTGTTTTCAGGGGAGATGCAAGCTGGATTGCTCGGGAAACTGTTATCTTCATTTTTAATTTTAAGAATATTTGTATTCAATTAGTTAAGCAATCCGGAAACAAAACAACTAATTACTTAGTTTGTTTATTTGTTTTTCAACCTGGTTGCATGATCAGTTGGAGGTTTGTCCCGATTGAATCTCTTTCAAAGTATTAATGAAATCTGCTCTATTTTTTGCAAAAAAACAAAAAAGGAACCAAGTTAGTTATTATTTTTATATTATTTTATTATTTATTAAATAAAATAAATGACCGAAAACCAAAAATCAAAAATCATAATTTTCAATGTTCGTCTTTAATAATATAATATAGATTACTCTATTACATATGTTGAAGATCTTTCATATATCAATCCTTCATGTCTTCATTCTCCGTCATACTAACTTTCTTCACACTTATTTAGAATTTGTTCATTTTCAAAAATAAAGATCTTTTACCTTTAACTTCATTCATCTTTTATTTATCATTCATTTGGGAACATTAAATTGCAATCTTTGCAACAAAACACCGCAATAGTGCTATTTGCAATGTACTTTTTACGTACTGCTGAAATTTTCTGGTAATTAGCTCCAACCAACCAGTTAGTAATTATATTCAACTAAAATTCCATCTCAACATTCTAAAAGTCTGCACTCATCAATTCTTTTAACCAATGCAGAAAGTAACTGACTTTCATCCCAATTTCAACATTTTGGATCTTCTAGATAGAACTAAATTAATTAAGATCTCTTGAGAAAAAAGAAAAAAAAAACTGTTATGTGTAAATCGGCAGCAACAGTAAGTGCATGTATCATCGATTCGTTGCCTTGCCTATATTAATAATGTCGTCGCATACCTGCAGTACGTACTCTGCAGATCGATATTGCGTATAGTCAGGCTGCATGTGCATATGTAACTATTAACATTATAACTAGCAATGCTTTGCCACAAAACACTAGCACAAACAAACCACCTGTACATAGCAATTGTGAGTTAGTTACAAATAGCTTGTTACAGCAATATCCAGCTGTACAAAATCAGTTAGAAAATAGAGTCGGCAATGCTAGTATAAGTAGTGAGTCTTAGCTCCTGATATAGATTAACAGAAATAGATAGATATAGAATGTGTATAGCTTTCTTCTTCTACAATGGTACTTGAATATACAGTTTTTTCGTTAGAAAATAGAGTAGGCAATGCTAGTATAAGTGTGGACGACTTTAGTCGTTATACTTGGATTCATCTGTTTCATTCTAAATCTGATGTGCCAGCAATTCTTGAAAATTTTGTCAACTATGCTGAGACACAGTTTAAGACTAAAGTGCTATGTATTCGTTCTGATAATGCCCTTGAGCTTACAGCAGGAGATTTAAAACAGTTTTACTTACGAAAGGGTATTATAAATCAGACAAGCTGTGTTCATACTCCCCAGCAAAACGGAGTTGTCGAAAGAAAACATCGACATTTACTGGAAACCGCTCGTGCTCTATTCTTGCAGTCAAAACTTCCAGCTCAATATTGGGGTGACAGTATAATGTGTGCTACATATCTTATTAATCGAATGCCCCTTCAATCCATTGGTAATGTTTCTCCTTATTCTATTGTATATCACTCAAATCCTTCTCTTGATAATCTTCGTAATTTCGGTTGCCTTTGTTATATTTCCACATCTACTATACAACGTTCAAAATTTCAAACTCGTGCTATACCTGGTGTTTTTCTGGGGTACCCTCCTTCCCAAAAGGGTTACAAAGTTTTAAATCTTTTAATTAATCAAGTTCAAGTTTCACGGGACATTACATTTCATGAACTTCACTTCCCTTTTCATTTGATTTCACAAACTTCTACTCGACAGACATATGTTGATTCTGTTTTTTTACCATCTGTTAGACATGTTCCATTTTCTGATGACTTTCCTTCTGCTTCATCACAATTTCATACAACTCCCGAAATAAATGTTCCTCCCATGTCCACACAATCACCCATGTCCACACAATCACCTATGATTCATACTGATTCATCATCTACTTTTATCTCTGATATAATCAAAGCTCACTTACATCGTGTGTTTAGTATCAAAGACTTAGGTCTTCTACACTATTTTTTGGGAATTGAAGTAGGTTACTATGACAATGGTGTGACTCTTAGCCAAACAAAATTCACTAAAGAATTGTTACGCGATTGTCCGTTTGATCTACCCAATAAAGCTTCTACCCCATTACCATTACACCTTAAGTTATCTAGTGATGATGGTAAACTTCTTGATGAACCTGAAGTTTTTCGGTCTTTGGTTGGGAAACTTAACTACCTCACAAATACAAGACCGGACTTGAACTATGTTGTCCAAGTTTTAAGTCAGTTTATGCAAAAACCACGTACTTCCCATCTTGATGCTTTACTATATACTCTCAAATATATAGCAACATCCCCAAACAGAGGCATTCTTCTTCAAGCTTCCGACTCCTTGACACTCCAAGCATATTTTGATAGCGACTGGGCTGCTTGCCTCATGACTCGACGTTCCGTTACTGGATACATTCTATTGTTTGGGAATTCCCCTATAGCTTGGAAGTCTAAAAAGCAGGCTACTATCTCTCGTTCTTCTTCAGAATCAGAGTATCGGGCTATGGCTTCTGCTGCAGCCGAAGTTACTTGGACTGTAAGACTTCTTGAAGAACTTGGTGTCACTAATCTTAAGCCCATTACTCTCCACTGTGATAGCCAGTCTGTCATTCACATTGCCAAGAACCTGGTCTTCCATGAGCGAACAAAACACATTGACATTGATTGTCATTTTACGCGTGATAAAGTTCTCGAAGGACTCCTACAACTTACTTATTTACCTACGCAGAACCAACTCGCTGATGCCTTTACCAAGATCTTGCCTTTGCCTCAATTTCAACAGCTTATTTCCAAGTTAGGAATGTATTCTACCCTTCCCAACTTGAGGGGGGGTATTAACAGTACTAGCAATGCTTTGCCACAAAGCACTAGCACAAACAAACCACCTGTACATAGCAATTGTGAGTTAGTTACAAATAGCTTGTTACAGCAATATCCAGCTGTACAAAATCAGTTAGAAAATAGAGTAGGCAATGCTAGTATAAGTAGTGAGTCTTAGCTCCTGATATAGATTAACAAAAATAGATAGATATAGAATGTGTATAGCTTTCTTCTTCTACAATGGTACTTGAATATACAGCGTGAATATACAGTTTTTTTGTTTTGATTCTTCCATTACTGAAAGTTAACAGTAACACTGATACTTGGCGACTTAAGTGGATAATTAAACAAAATAAAAAAAATTGCTCGCTTTTTACCTACTACGGCATGTTATACTAGAAAAGCAAAAAAAAAAATTGATAACACATCTAAGTGAAATATTGTGTTACATTTGATTTAGCACAGATCTATCATAAATTGATGTTCGGATATCGAGTTAAGGTGATCTTCTTTGATTAAGATTGACAGAAAAAACAAGTGAGTATGACACATTTGTATACACACGAAAGTACTGTTTTAATACTAGGAAGGTTACCGGTTATATATGCATTGCAATAAATATGAATTTTTGTAACCGAATGACACAGAAAAATTTTGGGACAAATTTTCGATTTATATATATTTAGCGCTAATATAGAAATGTTCACTTTGCGATCATTTCACTTTACCTAGATCACATTATGCATGTACATAGCGAACAATATATAGTATTCTATAGAATATTTAGGATCTAATTACATCTGTACAGATATGACCCTATTATTTAATCTTATCAACTCCATGCATCTTGGATAAACACATGCATGAGTGATCCGAGAGCTCGATTAGTTTGTCACATGCTAATTTGAGATTATTTAAATAAAGTTGAATCACCACTCTATCTGAACCCATGTTCTATAAATTAGGGTTAGTTTCATGTTGTTATAACCACACTAAGCAATAACATACATACAAAGTACATACATCCCTAGCTAAATCCTTCCAATGGCTCACCCCAGTTCATCAACCAACTCCATTTTTTATTTCTTATCAACACTGGTGTTGTTGTTTGCTACACCCTCAATGGGGACTATTCTAGACCTGCCACAAGATAATCTCAGCCAAATAACAGAGTTTCAGATTTTAGGTTCCGTGACCTGCCCAATCACTTCAACCCTACCACTAAGTGGCATCTTAGGTGTTGCCGCAGTACCTGTCACTGCCACATGCCTTGGCGTAAACAACATCGTTGACTACACCAATGGGTTAACAAATGCATTTGGACGCTTCTCTTTGCCAATTACTGGCTTGAATAATGGCCCTCTTTCACTTGATCCTGATCAACAAATTTCATGTACTGTGACCATAAGTTTTCCGGTAAGTGGAACTAGTTGCCAGACATTTCCATCCAGCGGAAGCCTTCTCGCACCAGCTCAGTTTAGTAGTACTATTGTTAATAATGTGCTTGGTGGTCTCATTGCTGTATTGAACCTCGGACCGTTTCAGTATGTGGCCTAGCCTGTTGAAGCACTACTGTTCTCCAAGTCAAATAAAAATGCCCTCAGCTTACTGCTTGCGCGCATTGTTCTAATTAATAAGCTCCGCTACTTAATTTTGTGTTCGCATTACAAATTCACATGAATATAAATTCATGATGATCTTCTTGTTTTTCGTTCAGATGATATAAGGAGAACTACTTTTATATTTTACCACACTGGGCACATTTGTTGCAAGAAATTATGCATAAGAAAATGCATCTTAACTAATTAAATAAAGAGTAAATAGCAGTTTGCACCCCTTTACTTTGGGCGTTTTTTCGATTTGGTCCTGAATAATGTTCTGTAGCAGAATGCACCCTTATGTTTAATTGTCGCTTCGATTTGCACCCCTTTGACCAAATTCCGTTAATTTTGACTGTCACCGTTAATTACAGTAGGGGTAAAATTGGAAACAGACAACAAAAGACCTAATTAATCTCCTAGACATTTAATCAAACACTTTCAGGACAACATCTAGACAATCCCAAACCTGGGCTTGCATTGTCTTCGTGGAGTGCAGATGAATCGGTTGTTCATAAACCATTAGCAAGGGAGTCCTACTAGTTGTCAGATCACGATAAATAGGCCAATCATCAGAATTAAATGACAGCGATTGAAGGTGTTTACGACAAGCCTCTCGCCACTTCCGACAAGTAGCAGAGGCAGTTACCACATCTCGTGCAGCAGCTAAATGTGATAGAATATTACCAATCATTTCAACAGGTAAATACTCCATAAGCCAAAAATCACAAAACCCACACCCGAAACAAGTCCCTCAAAAACAATCACTAGGATCTCAACTATATATACTGCATATAGTAATATCCCTATCAGAATCTAGTATCAAAAGCATCAATGCCTAATCCATTAACAATACTTAAATTCAAGAAATAAGTCCTCAATACAAACAAGCCCCTCATAAGCAATCACTAGAATCTCAACTACACACAGTGTATATAAATTCTTATATCTAATCACATCAATGCCTAATCCATTAACAAAGCTTTAAATCAATAAAAGAGCACAAATTCAAATCCCATTTATGTCCACTCTAATTAATCAATAAATCATAGAATTTACAAAAGGGTAAGCATAAAACACAAAGAAAGCTGATAAAAAAACAAAAAAGAACAGACCCAGATGGTAAAATCGATGAAAAGGTACATAAATCGAAGAAATAAGATCGACCCACTAAAGAAATGGCATAAATTTACAACCCCAGAAAAGCAAATTGAACGATAAACTGACAGATGATGAATGAAAATGAGAGGGGGCGGGTTGAGGAGAGTGAGTCAGAGAGAGAAGAGGAGAGAGGGGCTAATTGAATGGCGGTAAGTGAGGGGGTAAATGAGATCCGCCAAGCATGATTTGATTTCAGAGTTGAGAGATGAGAGAAGAGGGGCGTCTTCAGATTTCAATATCTCCTTTTAAATACTGTACGTGTTTGATTAAATGTCTAGGAGATTAATTAGGTCTTTTGTTATCTGTTTCCAATTTTACCCCTACTGTAATTAACGGTGACAGTCAAAATTAACGGAATTTGGTCAAAGGGGTGCAAATCGAAGCGACAATTAAACATAAGGGTGCATTCTGCTACAGAACATTATTCAGGACCAAATCGAAAAAACGCCCAAAGTAAAGGGGTGCAAACTGCTATTTACTCTTAAATAAATTATTTATATATGTGTATATATAATTAAATTTTGAGATTTGAATACGTATATAAATGTTTAATTAAATAAGTTCAATTTTGAAAATATTAAGTAAATTAAGGAGAGTAATATTGTTGAAAATATTATTTGAAATTAAGAAAAGATCACTACAAGGATTTTTGCTATAGACAACAGGCAAAACGTGTTGTCTGAACATACCAAAAACTGTTGACTATTGAGAAGTCGTCTGATACACACCTCAGACAATACACGGCAAACTGTTGTGTGAAAGTTGAAAGACAAGTAAAAGTCTCCTGAAAACTGTTGTCTGATACCCAGAAACAACAACACTTCTTTGAAAACCTATTGTCAAAACTCCAATAACACAACACTTTTTAACGAATATATTGCTGTTATTAAGCAGAAAGACAATGGTTTTTGAAAAAAAACCTATTGTTTAAGTGGAAAAGATACAATCTTTTACTTGATCAAGGATGTTGTTGTATGTCACTACAGACAATGGTTTCTTAGCAAAAAACCATTTGTTTTATGGTTATATGTACAACATGTTATCTCATATGGCATGTTGTTGTACGGTAGGAAGGATAACACTTTCTTAGTATATAACTCTTGTTTGAAATTATTTCAAACAATGGTTTTGCAGAGTATAACATGTTGTTATTTGTTCATGAAGACAATGGTTATAGACATTAAGTGTTTGTTCTTTGTTAAAAGAGACAACAGTTTTGTGGTTGTAACCTGCAGTGTGTATTCTTCTCCCACATTACTTTGTTAAATGGTACATGTTGTTTGTTTGTATTTTTTACAACTGTTAACATTAAGTAATTTTTATTTTCCTGTTGTGTGAGTCATTTTCTCACAAGAGATTTTAATAAAAGCATTGCTTGATAAACAACTTAAACAATGGTTCTGGACAGAAAACCAAACTACACTATAAAATGAAAATGCAAGAAACAAACAATAGAAACCAATTCAATCCATCCATTACGACCAATATTCACCATACCATCAACCAAAACTACACAAGCATTTTTTCACCTTATAACGCCAACACCACCAACAAACGTACACAACCAACCAACCAAGTACATAATTAAAGTCTATCCACATCCAAAACAACTAATACATAAGTCATATTTTTACGGAACACATCCACAAAAGAGACGGACTAAAAGTTTAATTTCCGCTACTACCAAGAACATGTTCAGGTCAAAATACCAAGTTCAATAAAAGACGACAGTTCAAGGAGCCAGGTGCTTCAACATATAATTCGCCAAGTCAGTCCTTATATCATTAAGCTCAGGCATGCCATAGTGCAAGTTGTTTCTGCGTCGCCACTGCAAAATGGAACATGTATTGGAAGTCATATATCTTCACCACAAAACACAAGGATATCAGAAAAAAAAAATGCATTGTTACCTTCTTAGCAAATTTCAATTCCTTATCAAGACATATCTCCTTCATATAACGCATCACAAACACGCCACAGTCCTTGGACCCAGGTTGAAGAGGAATTCCCTGAAGAACATGTAGAATTAATTATATGTCTACACTGTCCTTGTGGAATTCAGAGATAGAAAAAAAATTAATTAAGGAAAGGATAATACCGCCAGGTTCTCCCATGTAATTTTGTTTTTGGTAAACTTCTTCGCATCGTCATTATAGAGATTGATGGCACTACGAAATATA
The DNA here is from genome assembly GCA_030848705.1 of Heracleum sosnowskyi. Lineage (NCBI taxonomy): Eukaryota > Viridiplantae > Streptophyta > Magnoliopsida > Apiales > Apiaceae > Heracleum > Heracleum sosnowskyi. The sequence continues at coordinate 96,459,967 of CM061241.1, forward strand.
ATGTAAATCAAATTTATGACATTTAACTTAAGAAGTGCTCTCAAATGAAATTAAGTTAATATAAAATACTCACTTGTCGACCACTTCCGTCCATTCTTCACTTGTAATTCGGCGCTTCAAAGGATCCATCTGGTAAACGATTTGAGCATCTGGATTTACAGCGGTGAGTGTCCAATGGTTCCTAATAATTCATGAAATTAAACTATATTAAAGTGTGCATTTAAAAAACATTAACACTAGCACCACACATTAAATAAAATAAAATTATAAATAAAATCATAAAAAAAAAAATTAAACGAACTGTGTTCAATTATATATACCCCGACTGTTCTTGTGTCCGATCTAAATTCATAATGAATTTTCTAATTATGAATATTAATAAATCAGATCACATGGTCACTCCTATAAAATTAATAGACTTGATAGCATATAAGTGTTAAAAAAAAAAACACAACTGACCCGGAGTTATATGGTAAGAGAAAATACCGGCCAGGCTGAGCATTCTTGAACCTGAGAGATAGGGATCGCGACCTCTCTGCTGGATTACCACAACCGAGGGCACCAATCTTATCAGGATCAACAAACGCTATCATATCAGTCATCTTGTGTTTTTTCAAATATACCTGCAGAAAACTGTATAAAAAAAGTCATTACACAAGCAGTCCATTTTCATTTAAGAACTATTTACAAAGTCAAATAAATTTTTGAACGTCGATACTTACTTAATGTATAAGCAAATGATGCCCCCTGACATCTCACCCCCACAGCTCAAAGCATGAATATCCGACAAAAAAAGAGCCTTCTTAGCAGTTGATCCGAAAGCTTCTTCGGATATCAGAAAAGTAGATGCTCGGCCGTCCGCCAAGGCATCCTTTGCCCAAAGCCACAAACGCTTCATGGTAGGGGGAAAGTCAGGACCAATGTCCACCCAATACTCTGGGACTAATCCCAGATCTTCCACCTTCTTCCACTTCTTTTGTCCATTTTTCTTGCTTCCCTGAAATATGACATTAAAAAACAATTGTGAATGAAAACTGCCTAATATATTAGGTTCGTTAAAGTAAACTGCCTAATATGTTTATTTTAATTATGATTTAATAGATTACAACGAATTTAACCTTTGTACTTCCATTCTGTCTGGCAGTGGTTGTCTTCAATTCCGTTATGAGATCTTTTGGCCATGCAATATAAGTCCCGACAGCTTGCTCCACAGTTATGATCTCATCTTGGATTGGAAAAGGAATCTTTTCAGATCCTTGAATTACACGAGTGATAGAGACTCGGGCATTCTCTTTTGTCAAAGGTTTCCCATGAAGAATCTGACTCTTTGTATCAACAGCAGCGTGTGCAACAATATTATTTGGGGAGTTAATTGCCAGTCCCCACTCTGTATCATTATCATCTTCCACACACAAATTTACAACCAGCTCCTGATCATCCTCCAAATGAACCCCCTCAACAGCCTCCTCAATTTTTTCTACCACGTCAACAATCTTCTCAGTCCTTTCTCCACCCTCCACAACCTTCTCATTCTTTTCTTCCACATCAACCTTCCCATTCTCTTGATCCCCTTCAGGAAGATTATAATCACCTTCGAGGAGATTGAGTCTCTTCTTTGCACCTGCCAACTCCAACTCCTTGATACCCTTAGAACAACTTGCTTGCTGAGATCCAATATTTGGACTACCTTCAGAATCAATTTTCTCACATAAAGCACTTTTCAGCTTTTCAACCTCAGCAGACCAAAAGGAATCTCGCTCTCGGACTATCCTCTCTGATTCCTCTCTCATATACTTCTTAATGCCCTCCTGAATCCTCTCATCCATTGACTTGCCGGTCTTCTTCTTCCGTGGAAGATTAAAGTATGTAGACTGCGTGACATAAGTACCTTGTCCACGTACCCTTCCTTTCTTCTCAGGGTTACCGAGAACCTTGGTCAAGACATCGCTTGTGCCTTCCACGGAAACTTCTCCATCCCTAACCCTCTTCTTCATTATCTCCTACAAAAGTGACATAAAAAATATAAGTACGTTAACTAAAAAAATAGATATCACATTGAAAGAACTCAAAATATAAAATAAATGAAAAACTTACAATATCTTTTGCAATTTCTGCAACTTTTACAGACTTATAATTCCCATTTTCATCCTACCGCGCACGGAACCACGTATCCGCTCGATCTATGTCAAATTCCTCAGGATCACCAAGAGCGAGAATCTGTAAAACAAAGTATTATTGTATTGTTTAACATACAAGTCATCGTAAAATTAAACACAATTATCATGCATGTTTGAAAGGGATATATGTATGATTACTAACCATTTCCTGTTCTAGGTTAGCATAACCTTTTCTTGACATGTTATGAGGATATTCGCTCAACTTCCTCCTTTTTGTGAGTTCTTCGTGGATCACCTTAAGGAACAATGATCAAAATGTTAGTAACAAAGCTGTTCAACTATATATTTTTGTAATCTCAGAAATTCAAAAACAAATATGGTAAGAAAACTTACACCAAATTTTTTTGACAGACGGTCAACAACGAACATGTCCCAATGATCCTTCTCAATAAAGGTGTAGTCAGCAGGAGGAAACTGTAGCAAATCAAGCTGATCATGGTGTGGCAGGACGTATTTGGTTGACAAGCGGCTCTTGAACTCTCGCCATTTTTTACCCGCAGATTTGAAAACTACCTTCTTGGCGGTTGGTGGTACATCAAACGCCATCTACGTAGATAAGTATTTTAATTAGCATACATGTATTAACTAAATAGGTGGTCATGAATGAAAAGTTACTTCATAAGATGTAATTTGTTTTACCTCCACACATTTCCAAATCTTGTTTTTCCTTTCAGTCGGAACAATTAGCCAGGAAGCATAGCAGATTGGGACTTTACTTCTCGCAAGAACACCAATATAAGATTCCATTTCCGTGGCTGCTTTACCGTAAGGCTGACCCTTTTCATTGAAACTCACCAAATGCTTTTCTCCCAACATCTTACGCCTAATAATCTTGTGCATCGTTACAGGTCCGCGCTTTAAAAGCTTCAGTCCAGTTTCCTTTTTCGTAGCCAACGGTTGCTCCATTCGTTTCCTTTTCTTAGATAAAGTGGCTTGTAGGTTCTTTGAAATAGACTTCTTCACAGATACAGGGGATGCTGAAAGAGCCCGTGTCACCGGTCGATTAGGGGAAAACTGCACCACCTTATTCTTCAGGTCAGGGCATGACTCCGTCGGCTTTTTCTTTATTTTCTTCACTGCAGGGGTAGACTGAACCGGTGAGTTCTTTTTTAGTGCCTTCATAATGGTTGTCGTACTTGCTTTGGGAGCGGATTTTCTCTTCGGCTTCATGATCAATCTACAACACCACATGTTAAGTGAATTATTTATATAAATGTAAGCATATTACACTAAGCATATTACATTCCACAAGATTGCTTATGCCGTTGTAAAATCATCATCTATTGCACCTGATGTGAAGTCGAATAGATGATGATTTTACGACGGCAAAAAAAATCTTTGAGGGAGCTTAATTCAGTAAATCAATCCCAACAATACATAACCAAAACAAAACAAAACAAATTAAGCTAAACATAATGAGAGAGAGAGAGGGACAGAGGGAGAGAGGGAGGCAGGGAGAGATATAGAGAGAGAGAGGGATGGAGAGAGAGAGGGATAGACAGAGAGAGAGAGACATAGAGGGAGAGACAGAGAGAGGGGGAGGGAGAGATAGAGAGAGAGAGAGAGAGGTAGAGATCAATTTAAGAGCATGCATAACCATATATCATAGTATCCATAAGCATATAACAGAAAGAGAGATGGAGAGAGAGAGGGAGAGAGAGAGAGAGAGAGAGAGAGAGAGAGAGCGACGATCTAGGGAGGGAGAGGGGGATGAGTTGTGGAATACCTGAGTGAGCTCTCGATTTTGGGGGAGTGATTTAGGGGGAGCTCTCGATTTTGGGGGGAGGGATATTAGGTCAATTGGGGGGGGAAATTTGGGGAAAAGAGGGGGAATGAAAATTTGGGGAAACAATTTTGGGGGGAGTGATTCTGGGGGGAGGGAGATGTTGTAATTATGTAAGTATTGTAACGTATATTAAGATATAATATTTATTTTTAATTAGTAAATTTTAGAAATAAATATTTATGTGTAATATTTTATGTGGGCTGATATAAAATATTAATATAAAATATTAAAATATTCTAAAATATTAATAAAAAATATGAAAATATTAATGTAAAATAACTGTACCCATATTCTCCAACCGGGATTTCGAAGCCCGGGTCGTACGGTCTCAAAGATCCATAGTCCGGTATGTCCATAGGGTTTAGGGTTTAGGGTTTAGGGTTTGACCGTTAACCCCTAAACAGGTACGGTTGACCAGGTGAATGTACGGTCAAACCCAGGTTTGACCGTTTAGTACTAAAAAGGTACGGTTGACCAGGTGAATGTACGGTCAAACACAGGTTTGACCGTTTAGTCCTAAACAGGACTACGCCCCTCTTAACTGTACCCATATTCTCCAACCGGGATTTCGAAGCCCGTGCCATACGGTCTCAAAGATCCATAGTCCGGTATGTCCATAGGGTTTAGGGTTTAGGGTTTGGGGTTTAGGGTTAAGGGTTTGGGGTTTAGGGTTAAGGGTTTAGGGTTTAGGGTTTAGGGTTAAGGGTTTAGGGTTAAGGGTTTAGGGTTTAGGGTTAAGGGTTAAGGGTTTAGGGTTTAGGGTTTAGGGTTAAGGGTTTAGGGTTTGACCGTTAACCCCTAAACAAGTACGGTTGACCAAGTGAATGTACGGTCAAACCCAGGTTTGACCGTTAACCCCTAAACAGGTACGGTTGACCAGGTGAATGTACGGTCAAACCCAGGTTTGACCGTTTAGTCCTAAACAGGTATGGTTGACCAGGTGAATGTACGGTCAAATCCAGGTTTGACCGTTTAGTACCAAAAAGGTACGGTTGACCAGGTGAATGTACGGTCAAACCCAGGTTTGACCGTTAACCCCTAAACAGGTACGGTTGACCAGGTGAATGTACGGTCAAACCCAGGTTTGACCGTTTAGTCCTAAACAGGTACGGTTGACCAGGTGAATGTACGGTCAAACCCAGGTTTGACCGTTTAGTACTAAAAAGGTACGGTTGACCAGGTGAATGTACGGTCAAATCCAGGTTTGACCGTTTAGTCCTAAACAGGTACGGTTGACCAGGTGAATATACGGTCAAACCCATGTTTGACCGTTTAGTTCTAAAAAGGTACGGTTGACCAGGTGAATGTACGGTCAAACCCAGGTTTGACCGTTAACCCCTAAACAAGTACGGTTGACCAGGTGAATGTACGGTCAAACCCAGGTTTGACCATTAACCCCTAAACAGGTACGGTTGACCAGGTGAATGTATGGTCAAACCCAGGTTTGACCGTTAATCCCTAAACAGGTACGGTTGACCAGGTGAATGTACGGTCAAACCCAAGTTTGACCGTTAACCCCGAAACAGGTACGGTTGACCAGGTGAATGTATGGTCAAACCCAGGTTTGACCGTTAACCCCTAAACAGGTACGGTTGACCAGGTGAATGTACGGTCAAACCCAGGTTTGACCGTTTAGTACTAAAAAGGTACGGTTGACCAGGTGAATGTACGGTCAAACCCAGGTTTGACCGTTAACCCCTAAACAGGTACGGTTGACCAGGTGAATGTACGGTCAAACCCAGGTTTGACCGTTTAGTCCTAAACAGGTACGGTTGACCAGGTGAATGTACGGTCAAACCCAGGTTTGACCGTTTAGTACTAAAAAGGTACGGTTGACCAGGTGAATGTACGGTCAAATCCAGGTTTGACCGTTTAGTCCTAAACAGGTACGGTTGACCAGGTGAATATACGGTCAAACCCAGGTTTGACCGTTTAGTCCTAAACAGGTACGGTTGACCAGGTGAATATACGGTCAAACCCAGGTTTGACCGTTTAGTTCTAAACAGGTACGGTTGACCAGGTGAATGTACGGTCAAACCCAGGTTTGACCGTTAACCCCTAAACAGGTACGGTTGACCAGGTGAATGTATGGTCAAACCCAGGTTTGACCGTTAACCCCTAAACAGGTACGGTTGACCAGGTGAATGTATGGTCAAACCCAGGTTTGACCGTTAATCCCTAAACAGGTACGGTTGACCAGGTGAATGTACGGTCAAACCCAGGTTTGACCGTTAACCCCTAAACAGGTACGGTTGACCAGGTGAATGTATGGTCAAACCCAGGTTTGACCGTTAACCCCTAAACAGGTACGGTTGACCAGGTTAATGTACGGTCAAACCCTGGTTTGACCGTTAACCCCTAAACAGGTACGGTTGACCAGGTGAATGTATGGTCAAACCCAGGTTTGACCGTTAACCCCTAAACAGGTACGGTTGACCAGGTGAATGTATGGTCAAACCCAGGTTTGACCGTTAATCCCTAAACAGGTACGGTTGACCAGGTGAATGTACGGTCAAACCCAGGTTTGACCGTTAACCCCTAAACAGGTACGGTTGACCAGGTGAATGTATGGTCAAACCCAGGTTTGACCGTTAACCCCTAAACAGGTACGGTTGACCAGGTTAATGTACGGTCAAACCCAGGTTTGACCGTTTTGATAAATATTTCAAAATTAAAAAAATAAAATAAATAATTATATTTAAATCGATTAGGAAAATGAGTTTAATTTTATATATGATCAAACAATTATATTTTTAAAAGTTATTAAAACTAATTTAGCTCGACAAAATGACACATTAATATATGTCATCGAGATATTTGTCTGAACATCTGAACTTAAGTTTTACACCCACTTTTCAATCACCTCCACCTCTGTCCTCCTTCGTCCTCCTCCGTCAATTCACCTCCACCTCCGTCGTCCTCCGTCCACCTCCACCTCCGTCCACCTGTGCTCTGTGCTCCACCTCTGTCATCTGTGCTCCACCTCTGTACCATCTTCACTCCACTACCCTGCGACACCTCCGTCCTTGCATCTCATCTTCGTAGTTTTGAAGCAGCTCCATCTTCGTAGTTTCAACGAGCTCCATCGACATCTCCATTAAGGTATTTTTGATGAAATTTGTTTCAAAAATTTGAAATTAGGGTTCATACTTGTATTTGGGGATCTGAGAAATTGTGTTAGTGTTAGTTTGAAATTGTGTTTGTTTGTCTTAGAAATTAGTCTATTATATATGCTCCAACTCTGTCTTCCTTGATTGACTTCAAAATCAAAGCTTACCAGTTTTCATTAATCATCAATTTTCACCTTTAGTGCTATCTTTAAACAGGAATAGGATAATGGTAAAAAATCCACATAATAGAAATTAGCTTCTATTATGCTAAACTAAATGTATGTGTTAGTGTTTGTTGATTTTAACAAGTAAATTGTGTTAGTGTTACGTTAGTTTGAAATTGTGTTTGTTAGTGTTATTATGTGCTGATTACATTTGTTTTTTTTATTTTAAAAGATGGACAAGTCTTGGATGAATGCTGATAGAAGAACAAAAGAGTTCCAAAGAGGAGTGGACGGATTGTTGATGTTTGCACTGGAGAATGGACAGGATGGAAATAAAATCAGTTGCCCCTGTCTAAAATGTGCACATAGTAAATCATGGAAAGCTCGAATTGTGAGGGGCCATCTTTTCCAGAATGGCATCGATCAGAGCTACACATGTTGGATTTGGCACGGGGAGGTAAGTACGGGAGAAAGTCAGCATGCCGCTGAAGATACTTCTAGTTCTTCACAATCTGTAGATCAAAACCCGATGAAAACAGAGAATGCCGGTGATACCGATGACAATGCAGATGACGTTTCCCTAGATTCCTCGGATGTATTTAACCATATACAATCTGAACATGAACCCCTCTATCCGGGATGCGAAGGATTTACAAAGATGAAGGCTTTAGTAAAATTATATAACTTGAAAGCAAAATATCAAATCTCTGATTCTGGCTTCTCAGAAATTCTTCTTTTGGTTGGGTCTATGCTTCCAAAAGGCAACAACTTCCCTTCTTCTTTCAGTGAAGCTAAAAAAAGCTTGTGTGCTTTGGGAATGGAGTATGAAAAAATACACGTTTGCCCAAATGATTGTTTAATATACCGTGGAGATAGAGATGAAGATGCGACCAGGTGCCGCATTTGTGAGGCCTCTAGATGGAAGTTGAATAAAAATGGGGATGAATTGGAAGGGGTTCCTGCCAAGGTTCTCTGGTATTTTCCGTTAATACCACGTTTGAGGAATTTGTTCAGTTCACCTCAAACAGCCAAGGAGTTGATTTGGCATGACACGGAGAGATTGAAGGATGGTAAAATGAGACATCCTGCAGATGCACAGACATGGAAGGAAGTTGACGCTAAGTGGCCTGAGTTTTCTTCGGATCCTAGAAACCTCCGGTTAGCTTTATCGTCCGATGGATTTAATCCGTTCTATAACACAAATGTTGATTACTCATGTTGGCCAGTTTTGTTGACAATTTACAATCTTCCACCATGGCTTTCTATGAAGAGGAAATATATTATGCTATGTTTGTTAATATCTGGACCAACTCAGCCCGGCAATGATATCGATGTGTTCCTTCAACCACTTATGGAAGATTTAAAAAAGTTGTGGCATGGGAAACAAGTGTACGACGCATACAAGAAGGAGTATTTTTTGCTTAGAGGCATTTTGTTATGGACAATCAGCGATTATCCAGCCTATGGCAATTTGTCGGGCAACATTATCAAGGGTTATAACGGGTGTCCTGTATGCGTTGATAACACAAAAGCTACAAGGCTAGTTAATTGTCGTAAGTGTGTGGTCATGAGGCATCGGAGGTGGCTGCCCCGTCATCATCCATATCGCCGACAGAAACAAGATTTTGATAACACCGTGGAAAAGGAAACTGCTCCAATTCCCCTAACCGGAGAGGAGGTGCTTCAAAGAGTACAACATTTGAAGGGCCATGTCTATGGTAAGACACAATGCCAACCTCGATTAAAGAAAGGTGATGTTCGACCTATTTGGAAAAAGGTATCTATATTCTTTGAGCTTCAGTACTGGAAGTTTCTACCGGTTAGACATGTTCTCGATGTGATGCACATTGAGAAAAATATATGCGAAGCTTTACTTGGCACCATGCTTAATATACCAAAGAAAACAAAAGACAAAGAATCTGTCCGTATTGACATGGCTGAAATGGGAATAAAAACCGAGTTGAGGCCAAAAAATCCAGGGAAAAAGGAGAAGTTACCATTAGCATCTTGGAATTTGACTCATTCCGAAAAAAAGGTTGTCTGCTCTTCCTTTCTTAACATGAAGTTGCCTGATGGTTTTTGTTCTAATGTTAGGAGTCTAGTTTCAATGGAAACTCTTAGACTTACTGGAATGAAATCTCATGACTGCCATATGATATTGCATCATTTGCTCCCAATTGCAATTCGGTCGTCATTGCAAAAAAGAGTCAGGAACACAATTATCAGGTTCTGCCTCTTCTTTAAGGCAATTTGTAGTAAAGTTATTGAGCCTGATAAGTTGGAGAAAATGCAATCGGAATTGGTAATTACTTTATGCCAGCTTGAAAAACACTTCCCCCCTTCCTTGTTTGATCTAATGTTTCATATATCGGTGCATCTTGTACGAGAAGTTGAGCTCTGTGGACCAATTTTCCTTAGGTGGATGTATCCTTTTGAGAGATACATGAAGACATTCAAGGGATATATAAAGAATCGGGCTCGTGCAGAAGGTTGTATTGCGGAGGCCTATATAGCAGAAGAGGCGGTGGAATGTTTGGTGGACCATGACGAAGGAACAACTATCGGGGTACCGAAAGCTGGTAGACATACTAAGGATGCCATCTGCAGGCCATTATCGGGTGCAACCATAATAACCCCGAGTAGGACTGATTTGCACGTAGCACATTTGTGTGTTCTCCAGAATACTACTGCAGTTATACCATTTTTCAAGTAAGCCATGAATTTAATTTCTTTATTTTATTTATTTGCATGCATTTCTTATGTCATTTTTAATGACTCCAGTGAACACATGGCATTTTTAATGACCAAATATCCGGAACATGAAAATGATGAAATGTGGTTAAAGAACAAGCAGAATGAGACATTCCCTAAATGGTTTAAAGAAAAGGTATTATGTGAGTTTAATAATACTTTTGTGATTTTTTTACAACAACCTAGCTCACATGAATCATTTTACAATTTGTTTATTTTTTTTCAGATTGCATCAGATTTGGAAGACAAAAAAGAGTTATCAAACGAGATAATATGGATCGCAGACGAACCCAACAAAGATGTTCCTACATTCAGCGGATACAGAATGGATGGGGTTACCTTTCGTACCAGGGAACGTGATGACATGCGTCAGGTTCAGTGCAGTGGTGTGTGTGTAGAAGCCGATACAATGGTTGTGCACGGTAAGGATAAAAACATTGAGCACACATCACACACATATTACGGAGTTATAACAAGTATATGGGAGTTGGACTATAATTACCTTAGGGTCCCTATTTTTCATTGTAAGTGGGTAGATATGAACATAGGCACGAAGGTAGACGACTTGGGATATACATTAGTAAATTTGAATAGGTTGGGCTTTTTAGATGATCCATTTGTATTGGCAAAACATGTTAAACAAGTTTGTTACATTGATGATCCTCTTGATAAATCATGGTCCGTTGTCTTGAAGTTACCGGAGAAAAATTACTATGAAGACAATGTGTATGAAAATAAGGCATCTGTAGAAGTAGAACTTGAGAATGACTTCTATATGCCCAATTTTCCGGATGTTGATGAGGAAGACATGCCTACTAGTTACATTCGAGATGATGTTGATGAACTAATACAACTTTCGTAATGTAATAAATTAATTTGTGCTCTTTAATTTGTAACTATAACTCTTGATAGATTGTTGGTTGGTTTGTTCAGAAGTTCTTCTGTTTGGCCTTTGTTGATTTGTTGGATGCCAATTTGGTAGGTTAGTCATCTTTTAAATATATTTTTTTTTCATGTACAGTTCATCAGACAACATTTTTAAACAGAAGACACTTGTATGAGGTGAAACACACAATAGGCCAGAACCTGTTGTGTGTTGGATTAAGATCATACAACACTATGTAAAGCACTTGTGTTAAATATCATTACACAATACCACATTGGAAACCACTTGTCTCATTCTAACAATACTTTTTACGAAGTATTGTCTATGCTTCATTCACATAATATTTCTAAAAAATGTTGTGTGTTGGTTCACTGTCACACAACACTGTGAATAACATATTGTATGACTTATAATTAGACAACATACCTAAAAACACTTGTCTGAATACAACAACGGTTTTCCTGGATATTGTGTTGCAGGCATTTACACAACACTTATTTTCTAAGGCTTGTCTGATCTTAAAAATACTTATGCATTTACACAACACCCCTGTTTTGGCCCATTGTGTGAATGTTGGATTACACAATACGATTTTTTGCAGGAAAATAACAGTTGTCTGATCATTTCGGGCAACACTTTTTTCCATGGGTGTTGTCTGATAGGTGTCGTCTATTGCCAGATTTCTTGTAGTGGATGGACACGTTTATAAGGATCAACTTTGTTCTGAAAGTGACTAGAGTGAGGGGAAATAAACTAACCTATGTAATAGAGATACATTGATTTCAATTATATGTTAATATACATGCATCAAACTAAACACAATTTCATTCATTTGTGTTAATTGGCTACTCCAATAATGCTCAAAGTAAAAATTGGAAATATGTATTAACAGGTTGAGATATCTATTTAGGATTAATCAGTAAATAGGAGATTAATAGGAAGGGTTAGTAGAAGTTAAAATTGGATGTATTTTAATATTATTTAATTTATTATTCTGATTCTATTAGTTATTTAATAACTAATATGTATTTATCATATCATAAACTAGTTTACTAAGCTGCGCTTCGCAGCGGTTTTATAATAACATCTTTAAATTTTCTCAAAAAATATTCTACAAAATACGTTTTTAAATAAAATAATATTTCTAATATAAAATTAAGTTTTGTTTTGAATTATATATATATAAAGTTCTAGATCGTTCAATCAAAAACTACAATTATACCTTTAGAGCTATTAAAATCTTCAATACCTCCAAATCTACTCCCAGTAAGAAAAAAAATCAAAAAATATGAACAAACATCCTTTTTGTTGATGGGAGAATTTTTTATTAATAATGATATTTTTTTGTCAAAACAAATAACAACAACAACTTCTTCCTTTTAAAAACTTCTTCCTTTTAAAAATAAATAAAAATTAATGACCTCTTCTCAATATTTTTTATTCTTGTATGACTTTTGTTATAGATGCACTGACTTATTGAATTTTGTTAAAAAAAGCACACACTAAATAAATTTTTCAGTCGAATAAATCTTAACATGATATTTTCGAAATACATACACTATAAATTTCTTAATATATAATTTTTATCTTTGAATTTTTGTGTATGAATTACAGAAAATATTTTACTAAAAGATATAATTTTTTCTCATAAAAATTAGAGCAATAACTATCTAAACGTTAAAAAACAATGATAAAATTTGTTTTTGAAGACATGATGAATTCTCCACCTTCAAGTTACTTTGTATACAGGTGTATCAACATTTAACTATAAATTCAAAACTAATTTAACTGATGAATCCACCTCCTTATTAATCCATGTCTTAACTCAATCAACACTAATAGCAAATAACTTGTTTTGTCAAAGATTTTAATATAATCCTAGGATACAAACAAACGTAATAAGATAAATAACATAAAGGAAAAAGTATGTACTCATATACACACTTTTAACATGAACAAACAAAAAAGTAAAGAAAACAATGTTGACAACAAAAATTGCAGTAGACAATTAACAGAGTTTAGGTGTATATTTATACTATTAATTAGCTTGTATGAAAGTATTAAAGGTAATTAATTATTTACCAAGTAATTACTTAATTTCTTATGCAAGACCGATCTAATTTCTTAACTTCTTATTTACCAATATGTTCTTGTATTTCCTATTATATTAAATTAAAAAAGAAAGTTTAAGAGAACAGAATGTTAAGATTATAATTTCATTTGAAAAGAAATATTATGAGAATATCTAGATAATAATAAAGGGAAGTTCAAAATAATGTAAAGTAATACACTTTTTTTTTAATTTAGATATTTGAAGGCAAGAATATTATAATTGAATATTTAGTTTCCTCCGTTTGTAATATTTAATTTCCTCCATTAGTAAGATCTATTGTATATTTACTTTCTACATTAGTAGTGATTTTAAATGCAATAATATTATATTTACTTTCCTCCATCAGTATAGATTTTAAATGCAAGAATATTGAAATTATACATTTAGTTTCCTCCATTAGTAAATATTTAAAAGGCAATTGATATTTTTTTCTAATCTTTGGTGTTAATTACTTAATTTCTTATGCAAGACCGATCTAATTTCTTAACTTCTTATTTATCAAAACGTTCATGTATTTTCTATTATATCACATAAAAAAAGAAGAAAGTTTAGGAGAAGAGAATGTTAAGATGTTAATTTCATTTGAAAAGAAATATTATGAGAATATTTAGATAATAATAGAGGAAAGTTTAAAATAATGTAAGGTGAAACACTTTTTTTTATAATTTAGATATTTTGAAGGCAAGAATATTATAATCGAATATTTAGTTTCCTCCATTAGTGATATTTAATTTACTCCATCAGTAAAGATCTATTGTATATTTACTTTCTCTATTAGTAGAGATTTTAAATACAAGAATATTATATTTACTTTCCTCTATTAGTAGAGATTTTAAATGCAAGAATATTGAAATTGTATATTTAGTTTTCTTCATTAGTAAATATTAAAAAGGCAATTGAGATTTTTTCTAATTTTTGGTATTAATTACTTAATTTCTTATGCAAGACCGATCTAATTTATTTACTTCTTATTATATTACATAAAAAAAAGAAAGTTTAGGATAACAGTATGTTAAGATAGTAATTTCATTAAAAAAATATTATGATAATATTTATATAATAATAGAGAAAAGTTCAAAATAATGTAAGGTAATACACGTTTTTTCTAATTTAGATATTTTGAAGGTAAAAATATTATAATTGAATATTTAGTTTCTTCTAATGATATTTAGTTTCCTCCATTAGTAAAGATCTATTGTATATTTACTTTCTCCTAGAGATTTTAAATGCAAAAATATTATATGTTTCCTCTATTAGTAAGTATTTAAAAGGTAATTGAGATTTTTTCGAATTTTTAATATTATTAATTCAAAAAATTGAGAAAATTAGAAAAATAGTACGAAGCGATCTGAGAGTGCCACCTCACCGCCCCCGTCTTCTCCTTTATATAATAGTATTGATTGATTGATTGATTGTAATTGAGATTTTTTTTGAATCTTTAATATTATTAATTCAAAAAATTGAGAAAATTAGAAAAATAAAACGAAGCGATCTGAGAGCGCAACCTATTAGTAATGATCTATTGTATATTTACTTTCTCCATTAGTAGTGATTTTAAATGCAAAAATATTATATTTACTTTCTTTCATTACAGATTTTAAATACAAGAATATTGAAATTGTATATTTAGTTTCGTCCATTTGTAAATATTTAAAAGGCAATTGAGATTTTTTCTAATCTTTGGTATTAATTAATTAATTTCTTATGCAAGACCGATTTAATTTCTAAACTTCTTATTTACCAAAACGTTCATGTATTTTCTATTATATCACATAAAAAAGAAAATTTAGGAGAAAAGAATGTCAAGATGTTAATTTCATTTAAAAAGAAATATTATGAGAATATTTAGATAATAATAGAAGAAAGTTTAAAATAATGTAAGATAATACACTTTTTTTTATAATTTAGATATTTTGAAGACAAAAATATTATAATCAAATATTTAGTTTTCTCCATTAGTGATATTTAGTTTTCTACATTAATAAAGATCTATTGTATATTTACTTTCTCCATTAGTAGAGATTTTAAATGCAAGAATATTGAAATTGTATATTTTGTTTCATCCATTAGTAAATAATATTTTGTAAATATTATTAACTCAAAAAATTGAGAAAATTAGAAAAATAGAACGAAGCGATCTGAGAGTGCTACCTCACCGCCCCCGTCTTCTCTTT
This sequence comes from Heracleum sosnowskyi, assembly GCA_030848705.1. NCBI lineage: Eukaryota > Viridiplantae > Streptophyta > Magnoliopsida > Apiales > Apiaceae > Heracleum > Heracleum sosnowskyi. Next base: position 96,475,128 of record CM061241.1, read on the forward strand.
TATATAATAGTATTGACTCTATAATTATTCATATTTGATTAATAAATTATTTAATTTTAATAATTTATTATAATTATTCTGATCAAGAAAGTACTCATAAAGATTAATCGAATTTTAAAATCGGATCGGTCAAGCACCTTATAGAGGATTAATCGGGGATTAATCAGTTAAATCGGGGATTTTTAGAGCCATGAATGCTCATATTAATTCATTCAAACTCGTTTTTTTAATTTAAAAATAAATTGTATCAGTGCAAAACACAATACCGTTTTTTTGAAAAGATATATATATTGATGTTTGTTTAATAAATCAAATTTTATTTTATGCTCTTATAAAATGTTTAAAAAGTAAATTATATTCAAACAAATAGTTAAAAATTAATATAATGTAAGCATTCCAGAGAGAACTTCTTATTATATAGAGTCTGGGTGTGAACAATTCCATAAATATTCATAATAAATATTTTTATCACATTTTTTATTAGATATGATTATAAATTTCAATTATTAAATCAAAAAAACGAAATTAAACACTTTTTTTAAAAAATAATAATTGAAAATTAGTCAAATAGTCCAAAGTGATTCTACAGCAGAATCAAATCTATCCAAAATGATTTTGCAAATCAAATTTAAAATCAATGTTTTTATTCAAATTTTAAATATTAATTTTTTTATAAAATTTGTATATTGTAATATTCTACGTTAGAATCAGATTATATATTTTATGTAAAAAAAAATTAAAATTATTTATGAGATTCTATTATAGAATATATGATTTTCCACGATATATATATAAGATGGTTCTCTGTAAAACAATAATCATACTATGTCTTTTATAAAAAGTATATTTTTTTTGAAACTCAAAGAAATTCATTAAAAGGAAGAAATATCCGACAATATAATCTCCAACACACAATGCAGAGGAGATATAAACAAATTATAGCATCCTATATCAAACAGGGGATTCTAGCTAGATTATGAGCTACCCTATTTGCGTGCTTTTTGACATGACGTACGACCAAATCATTCTGCTCTCGCAAAATTTTAAAGCAAGCCTCCAGAATATTACCAACTTCAACCAAATACTCAGAACATTGATGCATTGCTTGAACCACCTGGAGTCACTTTCGATTACTGATGTGTAAAAATAATGTAAACTACAAGTGCACAGTATTTAGTTGTAGCAATCACGGATCGATCCACAGAGACTATGAATTTTCAAAACACTTACAAATAAACTAGACAATAAGATTTGAGATGAGATTTGTTTAACCTAATTAACAATTAAAATCAGATATAGAAAACCTAGGAATCCGAATCCATTAATCAATTACAATTAATATCAACTCGCCCTAAAATCAATTCTCTTTCCTTCACAAATAAGATATATCAATTAATGGGACAATCATATACTATGAAACTTGTTATCTAACAATAACCTATCAAAATTTCATGGAGCAAGCATAAGCTATGAAAAATAAATTCGGTAACAATAATATATCAAAATCACTTTGTCAATTGACCAATTAAGCACCAAGAAAAATTATGAGAACCAATTAATAAGAACAAAAAGATATCAAAAATAATTAAATTAACTTCATCTTCATCCTAGGGTAAGAGAATTAGCTAGACATGATTTTAATGTAAACAAAACAATTAACAAATAATATATAAATATAATGCATGCGTGAACGGAAGCTTGTCAAACTTATATTATTAAACTAAATAACCTAAACATGGCGTACGAGTAAGGTAAATAGGAGAGATAAAAACAATATTGATGTAAACAAACAAATTACTCCCTGGAATTGAAGGTACAGTCGCACGTGGAAAATAAACAAGTAAAAACAGAACTATGTAATCAATATATTAAAAAACCAAGAAAAACAGAGTAACCACTAACGAGGACAAAACAGAAAAGCATATAAAATTCTAGGTGTCTCAATTGCTGTCTAAATTCTAGGTGTCTAAAATACAAGAAAGGAGATCTATATATATAAGAAAAATAATTGGTTTGGGCTCTTTGACTACAAATCGGATTCTAAAAATATTTCCTCAATTCCTTTTTCTTCTCCGATAAGTTTTCCAATTTTTCTCCAATTTTCTTTTGACTTCAAGTATTTCCATCTCCTTGCCTTTTTTCACCTTTTTCTGCTTGAAATATGATTTTATTTATTTTCCTACAAAACAAAAGAAAACAATTTATTAAATAATAAAATTACGAAAACAGACATAAATAGGTATTAAAAATGTATTGAATTATGGACCTATCAATTACCACATCCTTCAGCTGCAGTTCTTCAACCCACTTCATAGCTTCCGAGACACCATAAGCTTCAGATTCTAGCACGTTGACACAACCTACAATCCTTAGATTTTCCCCATAACAAAATTTCCAACCTCATTTCTTATGACCATTTCAATTGCAAAGTTTGAGTCGCCCTCTTTCACTGATGCGTCGACATTAAACTTAAACCAACCATGATCAGGAGGCTTCCATTTGTCTGCTGTATTCGCTACTGAACCTGACTGAGATTTAGCCCTCTGCATATTTCTATTTGCTACCTGCCATTCATTGATCTGCCTCGAACTCATCTCCATAATCACATTTGGCTCTAACACCTTTTCCTCCCAAACTTTTTTATCTCTAGCAAACCAGATCCCTGATAATACTTTTGTAATAGTAATCAATCTGTCATCTGACTCCGTACTCAACTTTTCTCGAAGCCAATCTGCTGCGTACTCAACTTCCCTCATATCAAACATTAAGTCCGTTCTTTGCCAGCAACGACGAGCATATTCACAATCAAAAAAGAGATGGATCACGTGCTCAATATCTCTTGAACACATTGGACATGTGATTGGAATTTGAACACCTTTACCACGAAGAAGAATTCTTACAAGGATATTATTTTTGCAGAACCTCCATAGAAAAATTCTCGACTTGTGAGGAATGTTCAGTTTCCAAATTCTACTCCATCTTTCCCCTGTGTTACCTTGAGTCACATTTGCCTGGTGCACTTGCCAAAACCTATACCCTGACTTTACTGAGTATTTACCATTTGGTGCCAACGCCCACACTAATCTGTCACTTACTTCGTACTGCGGAATTCGAGTCTGGAGAATACATTGCACATCCTCAGAGTGAAAATTTTGTTCTACTTTTGTCGCGTTCCATTCTTTGATTCTTGGACGGAAGTAATCACAAACTTTATCCTCTCTGACATTGTTTCTATGATGATCCTCCACCTTATGATCAGTTTTCCCTCGCAACCAGGGGTCTTGAAAAAATCGAATATCTTAACCATCGCCAAGAACCCATCTAAACCCTCTACACAACTGCTCTTTTGTTTCCCATATCCCCGATCATATAAAACTTTCTCATGTTCTTTTCTTAGCTTTTAAGATGTTACAATCATGGAAATATCATGCTTTAAAAATTCTGGCAACCAAAGAGGAAGGGTTACGCAGAAAATTCCAGACATGCTTTCCTAGGAGAGCAAGATTGAAACCATGAAGAGACCTGAAGCCCAAACCACCATTACATTTATCCAGACTCATTTTTTCCCACGACAACCAATTGATCCCCTTATTATTATTACTGTTAGATGACCACCATTAATTATTCATAATCCTTTCCATTTCTTGACAAAGCGTATTTGGTAGAAGAAAACATGACATGCTATAGGACGGAAGAGCTTGAGCAACATTCTTAACAAGAACTGTTTTACCAGCCTTCGAGAGAAGTTTATTATTCCAACCTTGAATACGTTACCAGAGCCTTTCTTTCAGAAAATTGAAAACTCGTTTCTTAGATTTACCAACCAACGAAGGTAAGCCCAGGTAGTTACTCTCGCTTAAATCTTTACTGACTACCAAAACATCCTTAATCTCCTGTTGCTTATCCGTTCGCACATTTGCGCTAAAAAAGATACCAGACTTTTGGTAGTTCACAGCTTGCCCCGAAAGACTTTCATACAAGTTCAATAAATCTTTAACTGCTTGAGCTTCATTTAAATTTGCCTTGAAGAATAGAAAGTTGTCATCAACGAAAAGAAGATGAGTGATAGTTGGCCCATTGTTACTGATTTTGCATCCGTGAATTTCATTATTTGCAGCAGCATCTTTAAGAACATGTGATAGACCTTCGACACAGAGCAGAAATAAATAAGGTGAAAGAGGATCGCCTTGTCTCAGACCCCTCCTGGGAAAAACAGGACCAATCAGAGTACCATTCATGCACATCATATATTCCACCGTTGTGACACATAAGAGCATCCAATTAATCCATTTTTTATCAAAACCCATCACTTGCATCCTATGTTTCAGATAACTCCAATCAACACGATCGTAAGTTTTGCTTATGTCGAGTTAGAGCAACCTCCCCCTCTTGGCCTTTATTCTTCCTTTTCATGTAATGAATGATCTCGAAAGCTATTAGCACATTATCAGTTATGCTTCTCCCAAGAACAAACACAGATTGGTTTTCCGAGATTGTAACATGAAGTATTGATTTCAGCCTATTTGCTAGAACCTTTGCCAAAATTTTATAAAGAGCAATAGGACGAACTTCTGTCATTCTTTCCACATTTTCCTTCTTGGGAATTAACACCAGAGTCATATTGTTTAGTTCAGGAGGCAATGCAACATCTTGTAACCAACTTTTACAACTAACAAAGATTTCCTTGCCAAGAAGCCCCCAAAAATGCTGGAACATTTTATAGTATATCTACTTATATATATTAAATGACATCTAAGGGCAAATTGAGCCCAAAAAATGGCTGTGAAATTACAATTTTACCCTTATTTGTTGAAAAATCACAAAAATGCCACTTTCTATATTTTATGCTAAAAATTAATTAATTTGTGTGCTCATTAAGAATCGAACCCTTAACTTCATCTTAGCAAGTTCATGTCTTAACCACTGTGCTAAGTTAACTTTTGATTTGTAATTTAGAATTCCTATTAGGTAAACCACATGATCACCTTTTATTCTTTTCATAATTTAAATTTTAAGTATATAGAACGTTGACTTATATTATTTATATACCATTATTTTTGTTTTCGTAGCTTTATATATAACTACATATCCGATCATGTTTGTAAATTTTTTATTATACATGTTTCTTTTCAATTAAAAAATACCAATTATATTGTTAATTGATATAATTTATATTTATTTGAACTGGTCAAGTATTTATACATAAAATATAATAATAAAATTTGATCTAATAAAAATTACATATTAGATACAAGGATCTCATTATTCGTTAGTTAATATTTTTTAAATTAAGAAAGTTAGCGTTGATATTTATCATTAAATTATGAAATAATTATTATACAATTTGTTCGTCTCATTCATTTGTTAATAGTTTTATTTTCGAAATGTACACTCCTTTATTTTTATCTTTCCAAAAGACATATTATTCTTTACAACTTTAATAAATCTCACATGTCACTAATTTGTCCATTTTTTTATCATTCCTTCACCATTCATGTCTTTCACAAAAATTTGATTTATGACGCGAAAATTTAGTGTTTGATTTAATTTTTGATACACGAAGTTACACGAACACGAAAATAAATGATAAAAATGTATAATGTCTTAATGACATATATTGTAAACTTTGTGATTATACAACAACCGCTCATATATATTATGTATATTTCCGTCAAAAAAAACCTTAACTCTCAATTTTTAGTTAAGGGGTTGTCATTAACCAAAAAGTTGGTGAGAAGACCCATTTTTACTGTTTTCTTTTGATTTCGTTTTCTAATTGTATAAGTCTCACTCATTATTGAGAGTTTTAGTACCCCGTTTAGTGGATTTTCTCTACCCATTCTTCGGGTTTGCTCTCTCTCCTTGTGAGAGTTTGGTTTGTTTTAGTATCCGGGATCGTAGATCTGCAGGATTTATAATAGTGGTTCATTGATTTGGATTGTATGGAGTCACAATTACGATTAATTGTTCGAATACGTATTGTCGAATACGTATTGCACGACTACAATAGATTGTTATATTGTCTCTCTAAAAAGGCTGCAAACTTCAGCGATATGAACGAGTGATGTTCCACAATGAATGATTTGCTCAACAATCATAGCTCGGGGTGAAGAAAATTCTGATTTGATCTATTTTATTATGTGTTTGTTCTATTTTGATTATTTTTGTAGATGTCGTATGGTCGTTTATTAATGAATTACTTGATTATCAAAAAAAATATTATGTATATGATATAAAAAATTAAGAAAATTTGTAATATATCTTAAGATATAATCTCACATACATGATTATCTTTTTTACAAATATACTTTTATTACATTAAAATCATATGAGTTTACAAACATCTATGTTATGCACGAACAATTATACTACAATAATTATTTATATTACACTTAATTGATCATTTTAATAAATTTCGTTTCACGACATTGAAAATTTAATTATTATTTGAGAAATTAATAATAATAATAATAATCATGTGATTATTATCGTATAGATATATTGATCCAACTTTTTAAACCTGATCAAATTATAAAATATTTGGTTCATGAAAACGGCATACAATATTATAAAATTAATTTACAAATATAAAATAAAGTTGAAATACTATAATTTACCATCTATTTAATTATAAAATTATTTCGAAGATGCTGATTTGTGCGAAAATTATTTCCGTATATGAACAGGCCCGTGCATCGCACGGGCTTCTACGCTAGTTATTTAATAATAAAACATTTGAAATAGTTTTATAGTGACATATATATAGATGATCTTTGATGAAACAAGGCGGCTTTAATCAAAATATGCATTGTACTCATGATTGCACCAATCGAATACTCATGTACGGACGTAGATCAGGATTATCTACGTAAGTAATAATGCAGTTTAACAATCATGTACATTTGCACCCCAGGTGCACTGGTATTTCTCTAACTTTCTTTACTGAGAATTCGAATATTGTACATAATTTGCATTAAGAAAACTGTCATCAACAAAATTTACACAATTTACCAATCTAATTAATTTTAGTATGCCACGGTGTTTTCTGGATCTGAATACAACTTTTGCATGTCCATTTATAATACACATTTTGCTGTAGTTCAACTTGTTTCCGATTAAATGTAGATAAGGGTAATATGCAGTAGGGGGGTCAGTGTGGCTGTGGCAAGCTGCGTCGATGCTGGCCTAATTAGGAACGGAGCTAATTAAGCATGTTGTGCAAGACCAGTATCTTCTCAAGGATTGGTTCCTTCGGTACTGACAATGGTGAGTTGGAAGTGGAAGGCCTGTGTAAATGAAATGAGTTTCTCACCGGCAACTACTAGCATATGCATATTGTAGGACTTGATGAGACGCTTTCATGAAATTAATTTGTCATCTGCCGCTTTCAGTTGTTACATAGAAACATTCGATCATAAGAGATTCATGAAAGGTGAGATCGATGAATGAATTACCTACCCCGTGCATATATATATACCCCAGATAAAGTTACCCATGAAAGCCAGGGGCTTAATGACTTGCAAACAGGTATTCAACTGGTTCGTGAAAGCTGCCAAGTCAAGTGTGGAATTTCATTTAAGCATTTCTACAAGCCTCAATTTTTTTAATTTTGCTTACCTAAATGTTAGAAGCCCTCGATCAACTTTAAATTTTTATTACGTGAAAAGTAATTTATGTTAATCGATCTGTACACATGAGTGATCAGCTGATTCGATTTGCAAGCATTAAAACAGTTTAGAGGTAATGCATATACATATACTTATTGCCATGTATGGCTGCACTACAGAAAGGAATTTTAGTCTCCATTAATTTTACGGATCAATTTCAAATCGCTTTATAATATAAAGACTGTCGATCGAATTGCGTGATTTAATTGCTAATCACCTCTCATCCTGTTACAAATCACTATCGAATCACCATAATCACGAATACGAAAATATTTAAATTTGCAATGCCGTCAGATTAGCCAAGGTCCCAAACTAATGCATTTAGTAAGTGTAGTGGACAAGCATACGATCGATAATGTAGCTGATCTTAAGTTTTCCTTCATTTCACTTTACCTAGCTAGCTCTTTCTGTCGAACATATTCCAAAATAGATTTCAAAATTGTTTTCAAATTATATATGACTGTCTCTTTGTCGGTGAGATTCATATTAACATATACGGATCCATTACATTACGAGGAAATAACCAATAAACAATGCCCTCTTGTCTTTTGGGAATTTTTTTGGAATTTATTTTGAAACCTCGAAAATTATGGTATTAAATTTTTATCTATAATTCTTAGCGTCACATTGTTAGTTAACCTGCTATATATGCATGTGTACATATATTTATATATGTGATTCAAATTATTTTATCATATCAACTCCATGCATGTGAGGTCGCTTTGTTACATGCACAAGTTTGAGAATAATTATTTAAAAATTGCACCATCTGCAGCACTCCATCCAACCAAAAACTTGTATAAATTCAGTGAAGCTTCATCCTGTTCTATCATCCCAAAACCTGTAAGCAGTTAATAAAGCACCTCCTGTATACCCTAAATCCTTCCAATGGCTCTTCGCAGCTCAACCAACTCTAGCTTTTTACTCATCTCAGCCCTAGTCTTTTTGTTTTCAACACCCTCCCTAGGGATTCTAAACCTGCCAACAGATGATCTTAGTAGAATAACACAGCTTCAGGTTTTAGGTTTCTTGACCTGCCCATTGACCTCAATCCCTCTGTTAGGTAGCATCCTGGGGACTCCTGGAGTACCTATCTCTGTCACATGCAACGGCATAAACATTGCCGATCCCCGTGCTGTGACAGCTGCATTTGGATTTTTTTCTATTCCAATTACTGGATTTAATAATACCGCTCTCGCTATACAGCCAGATCAACCAATTTCATGTTCGGTTGCCATAAATTTTCCGGTGAGTGGAACTAGTTGTCTGACGTTTCCTTCCACCGGAAGCCTTCAAGCACCGCTTAGCTTTGGCAGTGTTGTTAATAACGGGCTTGGTAATCTCATTGCTCTATTGAACCCCGGACCATTTCAGTACAGAGCTTAGCTCTTTTATTGGGCTCTGTCTCAATTAGTTCTCCACTTCAAATAAAACGTGTACTACGCACGTATGTGCTGCTTCGTGTTCGCATGTTATATTCGTGTGCAATATGTAACTTTACAATTTCTGTTTGTTTTACTCTCTTTTCTTTCAGAATAAAAGGAGAACCAATTGTTATGCCACCAGGTTAGACATATAATTTTTCCCGGTCGATCATGTTCATCGTTAGTACATACCTGGCCTAGCTGTTGATGCTACCGGAAGCTTTCCGGCAAAATTGTTTTAATTTGCAATTTAAATAACAATCACAACCGCCATTACAGTAAAAAGAATTCACTGTGTCTAAATAAACATGCTTGGGGCATATATAGCAGTCGATTTTTTGTCCAAGTTCCCTTTAACCTAGTATGAAAGACACCAAATTACAGTAGAAAAGTAACAGGAAGAGGGAGTCCTATCGATTGCTACATCTTTTGTTCATAGCTCTATTGGGGATTCGGATATCCGAAGAGCTTGTAATGAAAGAACATAGAAGGAAGCCAGGAACAAATTACACGGCAACTAAATCAGGTGTTTCAGCCTCCACTGATAATAAAGCAGTGTTTACTTTCCCCATCCAGCTGTCCAGCCGATCACGTAAAGATTTGATCTGGGGAATGCCCAAAACTCTTGGCTGCACCCATGAGACATGAACAGTCCCTTCAACTTGATCAATTATCCCATCAATAAGATGAACCTGCAGTATTCCATATATTCAATTCTTGTAAGAGACACCCAATTTAATACAATTAAGAACCTATCAAACAAACATCAGGATAGATAAATTAGAACAGGGACGTAGGAATAACATGAAAAAATTTAACAATTTAATCTACAAGCTGATATTCAAGAGGAAAAGTAGTAAGACCAGAAAAATGACACCTTGATAGGATAAATCTCTAATGTAGACATATCAGTTGCAAGGGATTGTTCTTGATAGGATTAATCTCTAATGTAAACATATCAATTGCAAGGGATTGTTCAAAACCATATGAATTCTTATCAATAAGAAACACATGATGTCAAGCCTGTAATCTTTAAACTTTGCCAGCAGTATTTTACTTTACCAAATGTATTAATTTACATGATAGTAACCAGCGTCCTTGCTTTTAAATGTAATGATCAAGAACTGAATCACATTAAATTGAAGAACTTTACAAGAAAATTAAAACAGTTTGCTACTAACAAAAAAGCAGCAACATTTTGACTAAATAGTACAGCCTGCAGTTTTCATTAACAGAAGACACAATATAAACAGGTGGGAAATGGTACAAAAAAAGTAACTCATATAATTTTATCAATTAAAACAAACTCATATAATTTTATCAATTAAACAAATATTTACCGATAGGCTCTTCATAAGAAGGTGCTCCACATCCTCTACAGTAAGTTTTGTGCGGTTTGCAATGATGCTCAAGGGAATAGTTCTATCTTCTGATGGTCGACTGGAAGGAAGTACATTTCAGTTAACATTACAAAATGACTGGCGCAATGTTAACAAGTAATATATCAAAATTATGTGCAGAGTACATTTAAGTACCTAAAGATAATTTCCATTAAGCAGAGAATGTTTATCTTCTCCAAAAGCTTTTTCTCATTCTCCACTAATGCTGGTTGTGCACTCATAGAAGCATTGTGGATATGACATAATTCTTGATAGCGAACTAAATCACCAGTGTTGAAAGATTCAAGGATATAGTAGAGCCACTCCACCTTGGTCCCCAGAAGACTCTTTATCTGCTCAAGTAGAATGTGTCAACTTATACAGCATATGATCTCATTCAGATGTACAAAAATACATAGATAAAACAGCTACAAATAGGACAAACACATGAAAATGCAAATGGGCTTCATGTTAATTGCATACTGTATCATTTTTTATTTTTCGCATTCTCTCAAGGTCCTCCTCTACAAGCATATCAATATATCATGAGAATGGTACTCATCAAAATGCACAGCAGACAACCATGGTCCAAGGTTTTACATGAGCACAAATTGAAGTAGAGTCGCTAAAATTAACTTAATCAATTTAAATAAGATGATGGTGCTTCAAGGTTGGGAGTGCGTTGCTTTATCTTGGTTCCTATTCCTGTTGTTGCAATGCTAACCAAGCACTAGATTTTCACATAAACTTGTACATTAAAACAGAATACAAATTTTATCTTCATATATAACTACGTCAAGACAAATAGCATGACAAAAATAAAGCCTTAAGATATGTAGTAGGGTGACCTTAATATTACCATGTTGTGACTTATGATAGCATTAAAACCATAAGTTACATCCTTACTAACATTGTTGTATCATGATCCATAATGTGAGATGTCAGAGGAAACAGTACAATTACATATTTGCATAATTACCACAACCTAGAGCTTTAAAATATATTAGCTTACAATATACTTACAATTGGATGCGCAAGCAGTTCACCGAAGTTGTAAATATTTTCCCCCAGCAATGCAGATAAGGACAGATCAAAAGCCAAATCCTAGAAATCACAAGTGCGGCAGATAAACAACTGATTACTCCATGGAAATAATTTTACAGATATGAGATATTACTAGCAATCATCTAGCTCATGGCTACAAATGCTATTCTTGGATTTATGTTGCCTAAGTTTACCACAAAATTTGTAAAGCATCACTTCTAAAACTAAACATGTCAGCCCAACACCGGAGAGCAATACATTCCTTAAAAATAGAAACATAAAAATAGGGATCCCATATTACACTTGGAAACATATAGTACATGTTTAAATTTAATTAAAAATAATAAAGCAATACAAAGCCCATTGTAGAAAGAAGTTGAGCCAAAATTATATAGAGCAACTCCATTTATTTTTTTACGCTTTTTGATCATTGATATGGTTCCAAACTCTATATTAATCAGCAGGTTATGCTAATTTCTATGCACTAGGTCACATATTTAAACCTCTGAAAACAGCCTTTTTGTGAAAAATAAAGTTATGCAAAACAAGGATAAGGTTGTGTACATCGGGAAATTCTCCGTATACCGAATCCTTGTGAACTACTTATAACTTTTTTTGTCAAGTACAGTTTCCTTATATATTAATGTGTAAGCACAAAATATAGCATACCAGCTTGAACGCTTCCGATAGAGTATCTACTGAAGTGTATGCCAAATATAAGAGAGAACTTTTGTAGAACTCGGCAAATTCTTGACGAGATTTGTGGTATTGAGACGAAATCCAGTAGTAGCTGGCATATACAGATGGATCAATGTCAGTCATGCTGTCAAGTGTACTTTTTCCATCTTCTAGTAGCTTCTTGCATTCCTTCTGATCTCCTTTCTCAAGATTGAACAACGCAATTTGCATTTTGATATACAGGACAGGCTCCTCGATGCGCAATTCTCTAGTAGCTCGAAGCTTCTCAATAATCCCATCAAGATAACTAATGGCAGCCTCTCTCTCAGAATATTGCCTAGAGACGATGACCGCAAAGTGCGCAAGCTTGAGAAGGTTGATTTTAGTCTCAAAGTCGGTGATGAAATTGTGGTATAGCTGTATTAGAGTATCACCAGCCTAAAATATAAACAAATAAATGCAACTTATTAAGTGTGCGTAGACAGCAGTGCACTGAGTAAAAAGGCTCCCATAGTATCATCGCCTAATAAACATGATAACCCTTTCACACAACTGCAGGACATGGGAATGAGATTGTACGGAATAACGAAAAAACAAGTAATGTTACTACATTAAGGATTCAAGCTTTAGCAGAGCTTGTCGACCAGTGAAAACTGAAAATTATCAATTACAATTACTACATTCAAATTAAATCAACTCAACTTAAATACTAAGAACTTAAAATAGATTCAAAAATTCAAAGTGAGCTTCTTTTTGGCTATATAGGTAGTGAAATTTACTACTCTAAATTTAGTATAATTATACAGAGACCTCTCGATGTTAGTATTGACTAGATCATTATACAATCTATATATAATGAGCAAAGACCACGTCAAGGGCCAAAATTAGTACAGTGTCAATCATCTTTTCATACTCATCAAGTACCATGTCATTTCCTTGTTCATTACTTTCAAAGTTTGCTTGCACTAAATTTTAAAGTACACCATATAACAGCACTCTCTAAAACCAGAATTTATTGTGCAGTGGCAATATTATAAACAATACAAAAAATTTACCAAAGGATGGGTAGTTACTCTAATCCACCGTATACGAGGTGCATACATGCCTAAGACCCCCATATTGTACAAATGCATATGCACCTCAGCACGCTAACCTCCTATCTACTTCGAATTAAACAATGCTACTCGCAAATCGCAATTTCTCAATATCTTTATAAATTATCTACAACAAAATGTCAGTTTCAACTTGCAAGACACCTAATTTTGCCTTGGTATCGAAAACATACCAAAAGCCGAAATTACACGTAGATTCAAAATGATCTTCTATGACAAAAAAAACAGTGAAGGTCCATACTTTGCATCTTTAAAAGCCCTAATTGCAGTGAAGATAAGGAATTGAAAATTAAATTAATGTAACTTAACATAAAGATACAAAGTATAATTAAAAGAAATGAAGAAATGAATGAAAATAAACCTGAAAAACAGCAAGGGCAACAAATTGATCAAGCTTAAGAGTGAGCTGGTGCCATAGCTTGCGTTGATACAGATCCGCAAGCGTATTGGACCAATCAGAGAGCTCTGGATGTGAATTGCGTAGAGAATCTAGGTATTGTAGAGCTGCCATGCCTAATTATACTGCTAATTCTGCACAAACAGTGTTTAAAATTGGAGAGAATATACAACAAGAGATACAATTTTACATGTATGTATATTTCTCAGTTTCTTTTTGTTGAAGAAAGGATCAGAATGTGATAAAAATATAATTAGGGGGTTGTGGTGTAAATAGTGTATAATTAGTGGTTGTTTTTAGAAATAATGGTAATGGGTTAAATTTTGTAAACTTGTCGGGTTATTGGGTCGACCCGTCCGGTTCGTAAACCAATATTCATACCCAAAATTTATTTTATGTAGTTATGAATTTTTTTTATTAAAAACTAAGTATATGGTACAAAAAATATATTTATAATAATTTTATCATAAATTTTAATGAAAATTCATTTTTTAATTTTTATGATAGATTTTGGGAAAAAATAATGAGGAACTCGTTAGAGAAGCTGTCATTTACCAAGGAAATGTAGAGACATTAAACAAGTTTTACAGAAGGATACATTAGCAGATACAAGTCCAATCATCTGGAACTCATTCAAGCACAAACAATACAATGTACGGAAGGGAAAAAAAAACTATGAGCTCATTTTGACTCTTTTTACATGCATCAAATCATTGCATTACAATCACGAGGTAGTCGTGTTTAAGATCAAATACTAGTAGATGAGTTACATTCTTCAAGCAACTTTACGATATTATGTTCAGGGGCGCTGACTGATGGAAGTATCAGGCGGTCAGACCGTGATCTAGAAGATCGAGGGGATATTTGTTTTGTTTCAGCTGAATCCTGTTTTGTTTGGGTGCCTTCCTGCGCGACTGACGATTCGGTCCTTCTTTCCCCTGCACACACTCGCTCCTTCCATATTCGTCCATCCTGATAATATGTAGATAACAGAGTGTATCAGTGGTTTTATACCAAATAAAAGGCATCATAATGTGAAGGGAAAGGTCATGCCCTTAACAGCGTGGAGATACACATAGGTACTTGTACTTGCAAGACATCACTGATTAACCTACCCCCAACAAACAAAAATTAGAAATCAAAATTTTGTAGAAGCCTAGAATAACAAATTAACACAACTGATGTGTTAAAAAGCAAAAACCATGTTACAAAATACAAACTCATCCATCAGTGTTCCTCGAAAACATACTTCACGAATTATGTTAACTGGCAAAAATGTCTCAAAAGTAATCTGCACTGATCCTTGGAGATTTAATCAACTAAACAGCTGCACATTGTATTTGCCATCACAGACATACAGATCCATCAGATTTTAACCTATACTTTAATTTGCAGGACACAAGCATTTTTCTCTAATAAATCAAGCCACTGGAACGCCACCGAACACTATCAACATTTAATCCTAGTTGATTAACATGGCTAATAAGTAAAGTAGTAACCACCATGACCATACTATTGTTTCCACTACTTTTCACTGTAAGCTTTTTACCAAAACTAAACTTTCCCCTTGGTATAAAAAATTAATTTGGTGATTTTCCTTGTTTTACTCTACGGACAACACACCAAGTATATATATAGGGAACATCGGTAAGAAACTAATCTTAGAAAAATGCTTGATGTATTATTTCTTTCTCTCTTCTAACCATAAGTAAAAAGATTTTCTCAACATAGGATGACGGTGCTTTGAAGCTTTTTCCTGTTGTAAACGTGTAATCTCCTTCAAACATGCACTTCCTACCCAGCAATCACTTTCACCAATTTCTTTCATGAATGAAATTCTCAATCTTGGGCATGCTAGGCGATAGAAATATCAGCTAAAGGTGATCTAAACTTTTCGGTCAATAATTAAATTAATAATAGTAGTAATATAAAAGATAAATATCTATTTGACTCCTCTTAAGTATATTAAAAACAAATGCACAAGTGCAAACAGCAACTCTGCATCCAAATTGTGCCAAGGCCAAAATAACTAATGTGAGATAAATGAGAAAACCTTTTTCCTCTCAGTCTCAGGTTCTTTTTAACTACAGCAAGAAATCGCTAACTTCATGCTAATATATATTTGATGTCCTTTTCTAACATGAAGTCAAAAACTTCCACCAACATTAGCAAAAACATGAGTTCCATACACGCTACATGGTTTAAAAGCTTACATTGAGTATTGAGGGCTCTGGCAATGGACATTGAA
Source organism: Heracleum sosnowskyi (assembly GCA_030848705.1). Taxonomy (NCBI): domain Eukaryota; kingdom Viridiplantae; phylum Streptophyta; class Magnoliopsida; order Apiales; family Apiaceae; genus Heracleum; species Heracleum sosnowskyi. The sequence goes on from CM061241.1 coordinate 96,491,077, forward strand.
TTGGTTGATCATAGTCAAGAGGCTCTATTGGGTGTTCAATTGGCTTAAACTCGATTTCTACTTCAATACCGTGACCAACAGCAAAGGCAGCTCCAGCCACAGCAGAAGCATCTCCCCCATCTATGGTGGGAGGTAATCCACTTCTGTCATCCTGCAACCACAGCAAGATCAATAAACATGTGAACTATATAAAATTAGAATAGAATTGATGCTAGTCCAACTGTACAAATAGATTTCAGAAGGTAAACTAATAATGAATGTCAAAGAAAATCCAATGAAACAATATGTGCATAAGGTCAATCAGAGGAACAAGTAGGCAACATAAGATTGGTTAAAATTGATTCAATTTCACAGCTACTATTAGCCCAATGAATACTAATCGAAAAACCATTACAGTCCTACAAGTTTCGAACTTTATGGCTAAATCAACCACAAATCAGTCAGTTAGTCATCAAACAAGACCAAAGAGCAGAAGGGATAAAAGGGTGATAACTGATCATCTGCAACTTATAGAATTGAACAAATCAGCTTACAGGCAAAAAACAAAAACAGGACACCTAGATCACATGCTGGCAATACACATAAATAACTCACAGTCACAGGTAACAAATGACAGAATAGTGTAGAAAAAATAATTAGCTATAAAACAATCCAGAGAAGTTGGAAGAGAGCGGGGGGTTACAAGTGAACTCTGAGTCCTCCGATGGCCATTTCTGGTTGAAGAGAATCTTGAAAAAATACCCACCATAGGATTTGATTATTAGCCAATATTTTGAGAGAGAGAGAGGGGGAGAGAGAGAGAGAGATGGAGAGAGATGGAGAGACAAGAAGGTGGCAATCGAGAGTTGGCGTGATAAATAGGTCTGGTTTTGATTCTTGTCTCTCAATTATATACACACACATGACCAGAAGGTAGTGAAAATAAAAATACATTTAAAAAACTAAAAAGAATTAAGTAGGGTAAATTATAGAAGAATGATAAGGCATGACTTTTTGAGATCGAAAAAATATCACAAACTGAAAGGCATGTATGTGAAATGTCACGTGCTTGTGATGATCATGGCTGAGGAAGATATTTTGTATTCACCAAATTATTATTATTTTATATTATAGTCATGGACTCATGGGTATCCCCTCAATTCTTTATATTGTGGTTGGACACAAAGTTTAAGAAAAGTATAATTTAATGAAGTAAAATGGTGGGAGCAATCAATATGGGAGAAAATAGTGAATATAGTTAATTTTTATATTATAAAATTTTATTATTTTAAGAAAATTTTGAAATATAAAAAATTGAAAGATCCTACAAAAAAGTAAAAAGAAATAAGAGGTACGGAGAGTAATAATCAGGGAGCTTATTTGATTCGATTGTAGAAGCAAATCTACCATTTCAGAAATAAAAGTTATTAAATAAAGTTTAACCTATTATTAAATTAATTATATATCATATTGCACAGACTATAAGCAGGGTATTGTGGGTTAAGTTATATGGAGACCACCGTTTTTTGGAGATCTATAGATCACATATGTTCTGCAAGCAAAATATATCATGTTTTGTAATCAAAAATTTGCAAAATGTACTGTTTTGTAAAGTATATTCTATGAAAATCACTATTTCATTGAAAATTATGTAAATTCTGCAAACCGATCATGTTTTGCAGAATAATATGTTTTGCTATGTTTTAGTTGTAGTTGCAAAACATATATAATTTTAAAGATTTTAAATGAAAATAGTTATTTTCATAGAACATAATTTATAAATTATTATATTTTGCGAAATTTAGATTGCAGAACGAATGTGGTCTCCAGGTCTCCACAAAAAAAGTGGTCTCCATGGAACTTAACTCAGGTATCTGTATATTATTTTACAATTTTTCGAAAAAATAGAATTTTTAATGTAATATAATAAAGTTATTTAGTGGGAAAAGAATATAATTTAATGACTCCTAAATTATAAAATTATGAAATTTCAAGAAAAATAAAAATAATAGTTATAAGGGTTTTTTTTTCATAAATACCCAACTCAAAAAAAAATTGCAAAAATATTATGTGTTTTTTAAATTTTTTGCGAAAATACCAAAATATTTTGCAAAAATCCAACTTTTTGAAAATATTTGCAAAAATACGGTCTGCAACTACTTTCAACCATATTTGCAACTGCAACCAAAATCAACCACATATGCAACTTTTTAATCAAAAATGGTTTTTCTCCGGCGTCCTGATTTTAGTGTAGGGTTTAGAGTCTAGGGTTTAGGGTTACCCTAAGTCCGTATACGAATTATTCCTAATTCTTAATATTTCTAAAACCCAACATTGAACCCCAAAGATTAACTACTGAACCTCATGGGAACGGCTTAATCAAGATCACAAGCTTACCAAACATATTACTAACAATTTTTTTGAATTCTCAGTTGTTTTTCAATCGTTTTTTAAAAAGTTGCTTCTGGTTGCATCCGATTGCATCTGGTTGCGTTGGTTGCAGATCGTATTTTTTGTTGCATCTGTGATTGATTTTGGTTGCAGTCGCATAGATGGTTGAAAGTAGTTGCAGACTGTATTTTTGCGAATATTTTCAAAAAGTTAGTATTTTTGTAAATATTTCCGGAAGATGTTAAAATTGTAAAAAAACTTAGAAAAGATAGTATTTTTGATAATTTCTCTAGTTATAATAATAAAGTTAAAGTTAGTAAGATAAATATCATCAACTTAATATAATTGTCCGATAATATCAATTCAAATGTCATATTATTCATCAAGGAGATGAGAGAATTTTTTATTATATATATACCATTTAAATAATTTCATGATATTAAAAATGATCCAAAAATAAATTTGTGCTAGGTGACTCAAAACAAACGATATCAAACGGGAAGTTATGGACTTGTTTGCTGGCCAACATTCCAAACTTAAAAATCATTCTTCCTGGTATAAAAATCTTAGATATTGTACTTTTCCCCTCCTAAATAATAATATTCTTTTTAAGGAGAATTTATTTTATAGTAAATCATTTTCTCAGAATAAATATATATATTTATTAAATTTTGAAATTATATTTTAATCTTTCAAAAAATTCACACATCGGATACCGATAAACAAAATGGATGTATATGTATTTTGGGGGTGCGGATCAAATTTGAATTATGTGACTAAACTAAACAGAAAATCTAAAAACAAAACTCCCTCCGCGTTGTGCACACACACACACTCCTCCATTTGGGGCTGGAAATGAACGGCGGCGAGGATGACATGGATTTAGAAGAATGGACAGAGGAGTTGATGGAAAAACTCATTGAAGTTGAAAAACAACACACTCAACATCCCTACCTTCCTCCGCCGCCGCCGCCGCCGCCGCCGCCACAATACTCCGCCGCATCCACGATCACTAGAAGCTACTCGCCGCCTCCGCTTTTATCGCAGAAATTCAACGATAAGCCACTCAAACAATACGATCATTTCTCTAATGCGCCTTCAAATAGCCGCACTAGTGATGTCACTGTCTCATCTCCAATTAATCATAACAATAATAGTATTGTTGCTGTTGATGCTAAACAACAAGAAATTGATAAATTAAAGGTTAGTTTAAACGCTCCTATTTATTGTTCTACAAACGAGATGAATTTTACTTCTCTTTCTTAGTGTATTTTATTTGTTTATGTGTGTAGATACTAGATACGTGCTTCAAAACTAGCTAATTCAGCCTACAATCTAGGTGATTTACGTTCGTGTTCGTAATTCTTTGCGAATCTTATTTCTGCGTGTATTTTTGTTAATTAACAGAAATGTGTTCGTGAATGACTGCAATCTATCAAGTATGTGTAGGTGAATTGTATCCTGTACTTTTCGGGAGTAAAATTTGTGTTTGATATGTGTGTATGAGGACGTGTTCTTAGTAACAAATAAGTAATAATAAAAACTAGGTGAATTTGTAAATTAGTGAATCTTGTTTATGTTCTTGATGTTTTGTGTATTTATGTATGATAAATCGTGTTTTAGGTTTTCGGAATCTGTTATGAATTTTATTTGAATAAATAGTGAAATTTGGAGGTTTATATAGTGAATGTTGAATGTTTGTAGTTTAGGATTATTGTATTAGGACTTTCATCCTATTTGTACATATGAGCCTCTGTTTGTAAACACCTCTAAATTTAAAGTATTTGATTGGTTCTACTTGCAGAGAGAACTTGAGCTAGCCTCAAAACAAATCACTCACCTGGTACGTCTGTTCTGTATTTTGACACTTGTGCCATTTTTTCTATTCTAGTAAATATGCTTTTAAAATATACTTGATGTTTTTTATGAGCATGTGTGTTTGATTAAAGTAGAACAATTCATTTTTTTAGGGATTTTATCATTGGTTGTAGAGAGTATTGAGTGTTTAGGCACTTTAGATTTCCAAGAATGCGGTTCACTTCTAAAATTTTTTAGATGTAATGTAACTTGTCCTGTATTTACCTTGAGTTTTTTATTTGCCGTATCTAAAAAAGTTACTTAAGTTTGAAATTTTGGGTGAGATTTGTCAAATTTGTTTTAATTTTTTTACAAGTTTGGGGTTTCATTTCGTGAGTAGTGATAATCAGTAAGTTGATGGTCAAATACATAGGCCATCTTTGTTTCATAGTATTAAGTACGGGAAGAATTATAATCCTTCAAGGCCATGTTTGTTTCAAAGGATTAAGTAGGGGATAGTATAATACTTTAAATTTTTTAATCCCATGTTTGTTTTGTAAAAACTTATTTGGGATTTGATAAGGGATTATGGTCTTTTAAAATAGTAATCCCATGTTTGTTTGGTTGGAATAAGGGATAAAATTATAATCCTCTCTAATACTTGATTGGAGGAGGTATTATTTATTCTCCTCTAACAAGTCATTTTTTTATTAAAGGATTATAATCCCCTCACTATAATCCCATGTGAAACAAACGTAGGATTAGAAATTTTAAAGGATAATAGTCCAATCCATGGGTTATCCGTCAAAGGATTATACCTCAAAACAAACATGGGGTAGGATAATTTAAAGGATTATAAAATTTTAAAGGTTTCTAGTCCAGTCCTAAACTTAATACTTCAAAACAAGCACATGATAGGATAAATTAAAGGATTATAATTATGGGATTATCAATGTGGGATTATAATACCCGATTAAAAATTCCAGGATTGTAATCCCCCGAAACAAACATGGCCATAATGTAGCATTGTGAAGGTCATTATTATTTTCTTTTTTCTTTCTCCTTTCAGTATTGCGCATGCACACTTAAAGAATTGTTTTGCAACTCCAGGAGAAAGATTGTTTAAATCTAAAAAAAGAAAAGGATGATAAAGAGGCACAGCTTACATCTGTCCTTTCACGGCTTGGGGCTGAGGTTCAGTGCAGGGATAGTACCGACCTGTAAGTTGACTTCTTTTCATCATTACACTATAATGAATACTTTGAAACTCAAATAATTGGTTCTTGACATTTAATCCCTCTCATCTAAAAACAAACTGCCTTGGCAGGATTTAGAGGGTTTTATTTGCCACATGAAATAAAGCTCTTTCCTCTTATTATCAATACGTAAACCGCATTGGCATGATTTAGAGAATTATATTGTACTGCCTAAATTTAAGCAATTATTTACCTTTTTTTCATTTGCATCAGATAACTGGCATGCACTAAACACAAGGTGCATCTTATAAATATTAGATACACACATCACTAGTATCTTAATATCATTATCTTTGCTAGTGCGATGCATGATGCTACCCATGATGGAGGGTCATTTGGAGTTAATAATCAGGAGTATCCTGCAGCTCTTTTAGGATGTACGAGTAAGAACTTCTCAGATCATCTAGTAGGATGTCAGATTAATGAAGGTGCAAATCCAGTTCAAGAACCACTGAAGAGTAAGATCTTTTTCTGGTCCTCTTCTTTGAAAGAATTGTTTACAAATATAATTAATCTTCTCCTTTCTGCTTCTGATGAAAGTTAGGTTTGCCGTCTTGTAAAGCTGTAGGAGTTCAAACAGAGACAGCTGTTGATTCTGTTAATTTGATAATGGAAAATGATCTATCTACCAATTGTCAACTTACAAGAAAGTTGCTATGTATCTGGAACCCAACTTCTGACGAGCTCACAGGAAGAAATTTGGTATCAAAGCTGTTTGTGGCTTGTGAAACAGACTTTCATGTCCTTTTTGGATACCTGAGCTTTAATTCCTCCAAAACAACAGTGAACTCTCTTGGGAACTACTCTGATGTTCCTATGCCACAGGCCACACAACCTTCTCAATCAACTGAAACTGCAACAATATCCAGTCTATACTCTGTGCTGACAAAGGTATTTATGAAAGGGGTTGGAGAGTTGTTAATTGTTATTAAACAGATATGGTACTTCATCAAATAATCCTCTAGGGGGTTGATGCTCATTCCTTTATTGTATTCTGGTTTATTAAAGTTCATGATTCTTGTTATACATCATGTCCATGATGTAAATAACATGTTTTTTAATCTGGCTGCTTATGAACGACTGATCCTTACCGACTTTGCAGATTACTAATGGTTTGGTAGAGTTGGAGGCTATGTTGCAAGTCTTAATTGATCTCTGCCGCCTTGATAATGTGAGGTCTAAAACTGAATTTTTGCATTTAATTTGAAAAAGATTCTGCAGTTGTTTGTTTATTCTTCTCTCAATGCAACAAAAGATAACTTATTTTCCAACTTAAGTTAAATCAACTGTTTAATGACAGTGAAGTGACACAAAAGTTGTGGTTCGAGACAGGAAAAGAAGAGAAGAAACATGCACTTTTTTTTGTTTTTTTTGAAGAGGGTATCAAGTCTTTTCGATGTAGGCTGAAGCAATTTGGATAATTAATTATCATAAAAGTCCTGCACTACCTGTAAACTTCTGTGCATGTTATATTTGGTGACCCTTGTAGAGAATGTTTCCTACCTCTGAGTCTGATACATCCTCAAGTCACATATGCAATCACACATCTGGTTATAGGATTACGGGTTTCCAAATATTAATTGTTTTTTCCCTAATATATTAATTATTATCAAAGCTACTTCGGAATCCCGACATGAAAAAATGTCCAGCTTGAGTCAACTTTTCTTCTCCTGTTTATAGGCCTAAATTTTAATAAGCTTCTCATATGTACCTCACATAATCAAACCAAAAACGAAATTGTGTGATGCACTAGTATGGAGATTTATTTCATTTAATATTTTATCTTGAATTATTATGTGATTGTTTTACTTCAATTTTATATAACAATTGCTTATGTCATTTCGTACAATATCTTCCACAGGCTGTTATTGTTTATCGATCTCTGCATATACTACATGTAGTTTTAAATCACTTGTCAAGTGTGAAAAGAAGATCTGAGAAAAGGTATTCCCCTCCATTTTCTTTGTTTCTCAACATTTATTGTGAGTACAACTATACAACATTTCTTGCTATCAGTTTAAGCATAATAAATACAGTTTAAATATGGTTAATGCATAGCTAGTAGCCACGTAACTCGTTTTAAGATGTAAGACCTCATTATTGATTTATGTCACTAGGCCATGACCAATTTTTCCATTCTACTCTTATACCCTCGAACTCTTAAAGTTCAAGATTTCATTGGATCAGCAGACATGTAAGCATTTAACAAAAATACACATGGAAGAAAGACTAAAGCTCTCTCTCTCTCTCTCTCTCTCTCTCTCTCTCTCTCTCTCTCTCTCTCTCTCTCTCTCTCTCTCTCTCATGTGGCTGACTAATTATCACAGCATGCTATGTGCTTCTCTCTCCCTAATATCATTTATTTTCTTTTTTGGTATCTTGAGTTTATTATATAAGCATACAGTTTTTTGATGCATAGCTTGGTTATGCTGGATGTCTTTTTTCCATCAAATATGTAGTGCTTTTCCTAAGTTAGAAATTTGTTCAGACCATCAGTTTTGCTATTGTTTTGCTTTGCTTTGATAATTTGATATATCCAGTGTATTATACTCAGGGACAATGTGATGGTTGAGGGGCCTCTATCTGTAAGCAAAAGTTCTCAGACACACGGGACTAATTTTTCAAACAACAATAGGCTGTTTTACTGTAATGCCACTGAGACTTCAGATGCAGTGATTAAACCTTTTAACCCTGAAAACATCATCAAGAAAGAAGAGCATGATCGCTGCTCTATATTGTCAAGTTCCGAGGTAGACTTGATTTCTCTCTTTGAACTTATGCAGCAGATTACTGTTCGACGTCATGAAGATCTTGTGAGGCTTGAAGCAGTCACTATTATGAATATAATTCTGATGAAGTCTAATGCTTATTTGGAAAGGGAGAGGTAAGAGCATATTCTGTTAATTTGAAGCAAGTTCTAGTCTTAGATGGACATTAATTTTATTTTAGTGCTTACCATGATTAACTTTGCTTGTTTTAGATATGCAGAAGTGGTGATTTTTCATAATGTTTCACAACTTTTGAGGAAGGATTCTGGCCTGCGTGTGCAAAAGCAAGCTGTGCATCTAGTCTATCTGCTACTAAATTGTAAGTTTACTTTGCTCTGTCTATCACAACAGTCTTGGTCTCTCCGCGTGCTTTGTTATTAATCTCCTTCTATATGTCAGTTACAATTGATGTGGATTTCATGTTCAATATTACTTGGGCTAATAAAAGTATTATAATACTAGTATTTACTAAATATCTTTACCTTTCTTGACAGCTAACTATTATGAAGTCTAAAAATCTTCTCTACTAGATAATAAGAACATCAATTCTAAATGTCTTTGTATTTGTCTTTCATCTTTTATCGTTTTGAGAGAGAGAGTCTTTACAAATATCTCGGATGGATCATAAATAGAAGTGGAAAATAGTGTGATTGAGCCATAAACCTCAACCTCTCTTCAAAAATGTTGCAGGAGATTATTTTTGTAATTATGTGGTATCTTATATTTCTTATCAGCAAATTTTACACAATGTCCTTTGTAGAGCTTCTACTGGTCGACTGTTTAAGTAGTGATATTCCAAATGTCTTATGGTCTCATGCTTAATGAAGGTCCACCAATTATGTCATTGTTCTGTTCTGGATGTAAAGACGAGATGGAGAATGCTGGAGCTGCAATCTCCGACACTGGAAAGGCTTCAACTACTCAACAATTCTGTAAAATTCTAGAGGGCGTGGCAGATTGCCTACCTTGCCATGGAGATGGTACGCTGGTAAGCTTCATACCGAGACTTATGCTTCTCAGGTTCGGCAACATTGATTGATTTCTTCTATGTTGCCCGGACTCTTCATTTTACCTTCAAGTACCCGTGTCGGACACTCGGACATGGACACTCGGACTCGGACACTTATTTTAGGCCAAAAACATGCATATTTTTCAAAATCTTGCCGAGTCCGGTACTTGGACACGTATCCATGTCGGACACTTCTAACCGAGTCCGAGTAACATAGGATTTCTTAGGTTCGGCAACATTGATTGATTTCTTTTGAACTCGTATGAAACATATAGGTTTTAGATAAATAATAAATTTCTGAATGATTTGTTATAGGGTTGATTTCCAATAAATTTCAGTTGCATCTAATTTTCAGGTCTTGCAGCTTCGAAGGAGTGCTATTATTTTTCTGGCTTTTCTAGTGTCATCGGGAAAATCTGGCCTGGAAATTCTATTAAGTCACGAGTTTTCAAAGAGGACCAACTTCCTTGCACTAATACTGAAGATGTTGGTAGTGGAGATGGATGTGGAAGCCTCAGCGTCTATTCATTCATCTGAAATTTTTAAAGAGCGGTAAGTTATTGTATAGTTTTTCCTCTGCTGCAGATGTTATGTACTTATGTCCATCAGTTTGGTGCTAATGGCAGTTGCCATATATTTCCTTTACTTGCTTTGTTTTATATCAGCTTCTCTTGATGGCTCTATTACTATAATCTGCTACTCTGTTTTGATGACTATTTATTGTTGAATTGGGATATGGCATGGTTAACAAACATAGTTCTTAACATAACCAAAGTGGGGTCTACTTTTTCAACTGACAAACTTATTTTGTTTATCGATCAACTTCTCTAATGATTTACTAACATCTTATGTAATATTTATTCTAAAGATTTTGGTTAGAATTCAACACCCCAATTTCTACGTTCCTCGATCTAAACCATCTCCTCTCTCTTTGTGTGTGCAGAACATTGCTTATTCGAGAAGCACTGATCTTTTTGAATAGATTGGTGTCAAATGCTCAATACTCTGCTCCCGTTTTGCGAGTCTTGACGAACAGCAGAGACATGGCCTTCTTGACCATCGATATTGCAAACAGGTTGTCGCGGAAAGGCAAGTGGGTATGGCAGTCAGATACAGTGATTAGGAATATGAGGGAAACAGAAATTGCAAGCTTAGGTCAAACATTTAAAAGAAAGGTTTTCAAGTTTCTAGGATATAGCAATGCATCAAAACAAAATTGAAATGTAAAAGTCTAGCAATGCATTAACGTTAGCTTTACGGGTAGGGGGGGGGGGGGGGGGGGGATCAACACTATGGCCAGAGGTGGGGACGCTCATGGGTAGGGGTGGACCGACACTATGGCCAGGGGTGGCTTTGTCCCCCAGAAACTCAACACCATTCTTAATATGATGTGCTACAGGGAAGATGGTGAGCACATACTCTAAATACCAATTTTGACAAGTGTGACAACTTTTGGAGATAGCTAACATCATCTAGCAGACTAACAAATAGATCAGTTTTACTACCAAGAGACTTGTTTCCTGCCAGACAAAAACAGAGAAATCTTGATTTTTTGGACGATCTTTTGTAACTTCCAAAAGTGTGTAAATTTGTCTCATTTAGTCATTTGTACGGGAGAATGTGCATCACCATGCATGTTCATAAAATTTTGCTTTACCCCGAATATTTCTTTGTTAATTGCTTTCAGGGTAATGTGCTTTTATTGCTATATAATTCATATTGCACTGGTGACTTTATTAACTGAATTTACTAGAAACAGAAGCTCTGGCAAACATTAACACTGTGTTCCCAGTTTAATTTTTACAGAGAGGTTTCCTACTTTCTTTGCAAAACTTGAAGAACATAAGAAAGAAAATTCTATATTAAATCTTTTGTTTTCTTTTCACCTAAATTATTGTTTTTAATCTAAAAGACGGAAACACGGCGTAGTAGAGTTGCTGGCTGTTGGATTTGTTAAAGGTGACTAGTAAAATTTTGATCGAGGAGTATAAATGGAGATATAGTGAAAGCTATCAATAAAGCATGTTTTCTTTAATTTACCTACGTAAACGGGTCAAATTTAAGTTCGCATATAATTGATTAAGAATAAAAATGATATAAATTATAACACGGTGAGGATATTAGTCAAATAGTGTTGAGAAGCATGTAAAATGGCTAAACCATTATACAAATATTCCAAAAACATGTATTAGCTTGACCAGTTAACCTATACTAACAAAGAGGGTTATAAAACCCTCCTAGCTATAGTTTTATACAACTATTATTTGCAATTTATGTTTTGGCCAAAATTTTGACGTGCAAAATTAGTTCTTCAAATGCTTCTCATCTATCTATTATTATTTATATAATAGAGCAACTAGAGAGTTTGTGAGACAATTTATTCAAGGTAAAATGACAATTATACCCTCTACGTTGTAAAATGGTCATTATACCCTCTAAGTTATAAAATGACATTTTTACCCCTTACTCAATTATTTCATATTAATTCTCTCTTATTTTACATATTAATATATCTAAACATTAATTACTAATCTTTATTAAAGTATGTTAATTGTATTATAATTAACATTTATTGTTTATTTACATGATATTTTAAATGATATATATTATTTGAGAAATCTATATAATATATTTAAAAAAATTAATGATATTGAATTAATTATATACAAAACACAAATTCTATGATATGTAGCATTGTTAGTGATATGATATGAGTTCAAGTTATCTTAATTGCGGTCATTAGTGATAGAGGATTATCCATCATTAACTAATTTAGAATATGTCTATAAAATCATATCGAGTAATATTTATATAAGTTTATGAACATGCAGTATGATCATTCATGTTTTTTGAAAAACAAATTATGCAGTAAAAAACATTAAACACTTACCTGGAAATCAACAACAACCTATTCACTTTAGATATAGGTGTATCATACGAAATTTCGATTAAACGAATACAATACAATAAAGAAACATTAAATACTTACTCGGAAATCAACAACTTATTCACTTTATATACGGGTGTATCATACGTAATTTCAATTAAACGAATATAATACAATAAAGAAGTGAAATATTAACTTCACAAGAACCATTAATAACTTACATTTTCAAATATCCCAAGCATAAAACCATCGATACGAGTATACGACAAACAAATAATTCGAAAGGGTTATCCATCATTAGCTAATTTAGAATATGTATGTATAAAATCATATCGAATATTATTTATATAAGTTTTTGAACATATAGTATGATCATTCATGTTTTTTGGGAAAAATATTGTGTAATAAATAAATATCAAATATTTACTCGGAAATCAACACCAACATATTCACATCTGATTGACGTGTATCACACGATTTTCTGATTAAATAAGTACAATACAATAAAAACGTGGAATTCTTAACAAAAACCATTGCTAACTTACATTTCCAAATATCTCTCCCATCAAATCATCAATACGAATATATCGAATTTGATGACAAATTATGTAATATTCTATAACAAACCCGTGCCTCGCACGGGTTATAGAGCTAGTTCCCCGTGAAAATACCAAATCAAAATGTACTATAAAACAGTTGGCAAATCAATTTAGCGTAGACAACCTTTATAAAGCAAAAACGCATATATCCTGAAAAGAATACAGTGAAGACATCGATCTATCGTCAAATTCGAGGCTATTCGAACCAGCAGTACTTTCACCAAGTAGATCAAGGCTCGCTGTCAAATTATGTACCCTCTGCAAAACTAATGCACTCCACTCCACATCTAAAATTGTGAATCTCTGTCCAATTTCATTATGTACATTGCATGAGAAGCTCTTATTCGTTGTTTTTCTCTATTCTTTTCTCCTTGTAGCATTACGCTAGCGATGTACACATGAAGATTGAAGAATAGTTAAGCAACTCCAGGAGAATTGAGTGCTTACATCTTACTACAATGGGAAGGGACGAGAAAGAGGAACAGCTTACACATCTCCTTTCACTGCTTGACGCTAATGATGCAAAGATTCAGTAATCGGTACAGAGATAATAAGTTGACGACTTCTCATCAATAAACTACATTGAATACCCTGAAACTCAAATACTTGATTCTTGACATTTAAATTCATTCCTCTCATTTACAGACAAACCACCCTCAGTCATCTAATATGTATAATAATATAATATGACTACAACACATTAAATTTTTTGACATTGAAAAACCCTGCATCATTAAAAGTTGTAAGATGTTAATAAATTATAATTCAAAATACCACCATCCCAAGTATAGAGCTACGAGTTCAACTCCTATTAGTATACAGTATTGGTCAAATGCATGTGCATGTAACATTTGACTACTGTTGTAATTAATAAATCTATTAAGTCTCTGCTAAATCAATAAAAGAAAAATCAACAAATGGTCAAGGTCCCATACAAATATATTCTCTTGTGCTCTATTACCCATGTCAAAATTTGCCAACTGTCCAACAATAAACTAGATATAAGAACTCTGAAGAGCAGAGAACCGGATTGCGCTCGGTGGCTCATAAATACAACAAAAATATTGCTGCATAATTCAGGAGTCAATCTTCATCATCGGAATCAAATTTTATTTTTGTTGCTTTTGGAGCATTTGCATCAATTTCCTTAAAATGTGCTCCATAAAGCTTGGACTCCTACATTGACAAGAAACAAGAGACAAATGAAAACTCAACTTGTTACATACAAAATAACTGTAGCTGAACAAGAAGGAAAAGATGTAAATCTCAAGACTTGCAGAATCATTAGGTTCTATACAAGCGCAAATGCATGCCATAAAATTTATGAACTGTAGAAGATTCATGATGTTTAACCTAAAACCAACAGTATGTGCTTGTTTACAGTGATTTTACTTGGATTTTCCAAATGGAGAAACTGCTTTTACCATGTAATGACAGTGAAACATTATAGTGGCACAATATTCTATGAGAAAGGAGAACATGCACATCATCTCATTTTAATAACTTTTAAGATGATAACAGTAAATGATCAAACACAAATATGGTAAAAGACAGAACAGATACATTTAAATTTTAAGTGATTATTTATACTTTAAAAAAATGACCACATCATATAGCTTCCGTTGCACCATTCATACAAGAGTAAATACTGAAAAATAGAATGTGTAGAGGGAGAAAACTACCTTTTTCTTAACATGTGTGCCAAAATTCATAAGCGCTGCTGGTACAACCTGCCCTGCTTCTCTTAAAACATTTATCAGCTCACCAGATAGTCCCTAAAATGAACCAGTTCACAAGAAATACAGCCCAACCGAGACATCAAGAGTTGCTCAAAAAGTCAGATGTGATGCAAGGTCCATGATAAGTTTTGGACAGTTACCTTGTTTTCCTTGGTGAAGAATGTGTGAGCTACTCCCTTTTTACCAGCTCGTCCAGTCCTTCCAATTCTGTGGACATAATCCTCTGTTGTTAATGGAAAACTATAATTTATAACTACTTCGACATCTGGAATATCCAATCCTCGAGCAGCCACATCAGTTGCTATCTGTGAAAATAGAATCACCAGAAATTAATTTAAAATTGTCTAATATTTCCTTTTTGTCCCGTTTTATTGCTTATCATGCCAAAGATTTGTCCAGCAGAAGTTGAAAAACTATATGCTCAATAGATGGTATGATTAAGTGAAAAAAAGGTAAATAGTTACAGCCAAAAGATACTAGAACATAAAGAAAAGACTTAGTATTTTCACCATATTCACAACATTAGTACAAATTCATAATATTAGTACTTTTCTAATATTAACTTACCAGGAGAGGACAGCTTCCATCTTTGAATAATGACAATGCATTTGTACGTGCATGCTGTGCTTTGTCCCCACTAATGGATACAACTTTCCAACCCCTAAACACCAGAAAGACTAATGTCAAGGAACTCATAAATGTTTGCCAAAAGCCCTATACTTGCATAGCAACTAATATTTAGTATGCCAGTAAGTTTATATTTCACTGAACTCGATAAATTTCATTAATAAAAACATCCCCGAGCTGCGTGAAGCTGAAGTAGGAAATACCTTCTCTGCAGCATAGTTTCAACTCGGGATGCTTCCTTTTTGTACAGAACAAAAACCAAGACTCTATTACTGCACAAAAATAAAGTCCCTGCATTAGCTGAATAACAGGGGATGACCTAAAGGACGTAAACAATTGGAGTTTCACTTTAAAACTTTTGAACTTGTGAAACATTGCATGTAAAAAGGTCATATGGCAGCAAATAAGTAAAAAAACACCACAGAAAGAAGCAGTTCCCGTATATGACAATATACAAACCAAAAATGTAATGCCGTAGAAAAATCGAACGTTATCGAATAAGTAAATTATGTAGAACATCAAAAAAATAACATTATAATGTACCTCCGAGACTTGTGGTATTTATCTAGCAAAGTTACCAAACGCTCATCACGTGCTCGATCTTCCAAGACCTACATTTTAACAAGAGAGGAGTCGACCAATAACATAAGCAGTAAGAATGATTAAGTATTCATACAAATATTTATGATCATGCTTGCTTACATACCTCCACAATCTGCATGACATCATGGTTGGCAGCCAAATCCTCAGACCCTACAACCACCTGAAACAAAGTTTTTTGTAATCTAAATACAATGACAATAGAAGGTCTTGTAAGTTATTTTAATGTAAGAAAAACAAAAGGGTATTAAAAAGTGTTCAACAATTATTTGCACCTTGACTGGGTTAGGATCCATGAACTCTTGAGCTAATTGATGCACAGATACAGGCCATGTTGCACTGAACATAATCATTTGACGTACTGGAAAGCTTAACAGTATTAGTCACATGCAAAATATAAATCTGACAATTACAAAACATGGCAAAAGTGGCGTTCTGTCCACCACAATTTGGCCCAAAAATGATACGAACATGCATGGCTTTAGTTATTTTGCAAGCTCACCAGAGATGGGGGAATATCAGGAAGTGGGCACAGCAGTAATTAAAATTTTTGAAGATCAATATACTTTCTATATAGATAGTTCCTGTACAACTTCACTTATATTTTTTTTTTTAAATTGTTCTTGCAAGCTTTTTCTAGGCAAACTACAGATTGACATACAAACAAAAGCAAGAACACAGGTTGAACACGAAACTTTCTGATCAAGTATCATAGTAAAGTGCGTGCAATATACAGGGAGAATAATAAGGCAGGTGAAAAACGGGCAAGTACGAGGTAACATATAGCTCTGCTTACCAGAGTTTGTCTGGTTCAGTATAGCGCGTACTTCAGGTTCAAATCCCATATCAAGCATTCTATCAGCTTCATCTAGTACCTACAAGAGGGATCATCATCATAGGTCAACATATGAAAGCAGCAATGCTACACATGGGCAACCATTTCAGTACAGAATTTAACAATGAAACGCTTTAAAAAAAACATCACAATATTATTATGGATAAATTATTCCAGTATTAGAAAGTGCAGATATATGAAGTTACAAACAAAATTATCGATCCAAGTAAAGAAGAGGAATGAAAATTTTGCAACTGAACAGAAGTTAGAAACGTCAATGCAAAACATGGCTCCTAATATATTACTCCACCGTGGCCTATAATTTGTCTTTGTTTCCATTTGTCCCAAAATGATGCCTTCACTTTGTATTAATATAATATTCCTTATGTAAAATAAACAAAACGAGAATTTCAATAATTGATTTACTTTAGAAATTATAAATGCACCATCCCACTCTCTTTTTCTTTCAAATTCAGCATACGTGTAGTATAATTACTTGTGAATTTGAATTTTACATGACCAACTTTACTGAGGGTACGTTGGGCACGTTAATAGATCATGCAGAATTTCCATGATATCGTTCTGATCAATTACTGGGATTTGGCGGGAAAGTGTTTGTGCACACCGTAACTACTACTTGTTCGCAAGTACTTACTGTTTTTTTGCGGCATTTCCTTCTTGCTTTGAGTATATTGAGGAATATAGAGAAATATAGATAATCTCAAGCTAGTTTTTTTCAGAAATTAAAGAAATTCTCTATTCCATTGCCCTACACAAATTGATGTTTCTTAGTCCCCAGAAAGATATTCAACAGTGGAAAATATTTACAAATCAAGAAATTCAGGATCAGCACAGTTACACTAAATCACCACATGGAATGTCTATCACTAGCCTTAATCATGTAAAGCTAGAGAAGGTAGTATTGCTCACCACGTAAGATACATCCTTCAGGTAGCATACACCCATCTCAATCAAGTCCCTTAACCGACCAGGAGTTCCAATGACAATGTCCTGTTTGGGCAAAAATATTAACAGATATGTGAATCAAACTAAAAAGTAGGTAATACATTAGACATATCCATGATAAAAAAATGTCATAAATCACAAACAAAACAAGAAGCTTCGTTTATTTCCAAAGCTTTTCCAAGATCACCCATCCCCATAATTTAGTAATGCATTTTACAACAAAGATACCACACCAAACCTACCTACCGGACATGGAAACCAGCTAAGGAAGTTAAAAGGGAAGTAAACAGCACTGCGAATTAATTTAAAAAATTATTCTTCTCTCAGTAATATTATATTATACAACATAGACTATAAGATCCAGTTGTGGTTAAACTTAGAAGTAACTTTTTATAATTACTCTGAAGTCCACAATTAGTACAAAGAGATATATAAACTCAAGTCCAACATAAGCAGTGGAACACTGCTGCTGCTTCATTACAACCATATTTTGTTTAATTAAATTATCATTACTACTCAAGTTTTATGTTCATCAGCACCAGGTAAAATCGATATAAAAACAATGTTATCAGTGAAGTGTATGCACTTTAAAGGTACCTAACTTGAGGAAGCTATAATATCAAGTCATCCACTTAAGAGCAAAATAAACAAATATATTACCACTCCAGATTTGAGAGCTGATATTTGTGGCCCTTTTGAGGTTCCTCCATAGATACAAACTGATTTTACCCCACTGGGTTTCCCGGCATCACATAAGACATCTGAAATCTGTTGACAAGCAAAATTTTAAAAAAAATAAAAAATTGGTTATATAAGTTTACAAATATAGCAATTAACTATTAATCAAAAAACCAAGAACATAATTCTCTTGGTAAAGTAAATAACTTCTTCACCTTAAAACAAATTGGATATGTACGTTGGTTAACCCTAAGGCCTAAACCCATAGCTGTTTTATTACAAAAGACTAAAATTTAATTTGGCTCACTAAACGCACATCCTTTATGGCTTATGACTCCTCTAATAAGCGTCGATACAAAACTTCAACCTTGATTCAATTCCTATAATATTTTTTTTTTAAAGATTCCCCTATACAATGTTTGTTCATTATAACGAGTACAATACATATAATAACCATACATTCTTTGGAGGGAAAATTATAATCACACATGACGTAAAAAAGACCAATACATTTCAGAAAATCTAGGAGAGAAATCGAGTACACCCCAACCTTAGACCTTAATTCACACCATAAGAAAAATAGGTATGTCTAAAAAGCCTACAAAGACTGCCCCTATCTATGAAGACATTGTCTATATGTCACCAAGTGTCGCTGAGTATCCGGACAATATGTTACTTAGAATTTATATACTGCCATAGTTGACAAAGCGAAAACTGTTGGATGCTAGAGATTCTTCATTTCCATAGTAAATTTCGAGAATCTTAATTCTTAATAGACAACTTCTTCAAAAGTGTGTGAAAACCTTACACCAAATCTGAAAATACCCAATTCTTTCCATACAACATTAGACAATATCTGTATATCATAAGAGTTCATTGTATCCAAAGAGTTACCATCACTGATCAAACTGAACCCTATTCAAAATTAAACAAATTGTGCAAGAATTAAATAATTTTGGTATAAGAACAGGCACACGACATCCCTACAACAGCATACTCACTTGTTGAGCTAGCTCCCTCGTTGGTGAAAGAACAAGACACTGCGGATTCACCCGCTTACATGTTATGTTCTTCTTCTTATTCAATACGTGCATAATAGCCGGAACCCCAAATGCCAATGTTTTACCTGCGATCACAAAAATCATAAACAACCACATTAAAAAACCCGAAAATAACACCTATACATAAATAACACATACAAAATCAACACCCTCACACCTTACACTAAACAAAAACCAAACCATCATCAAAACACACCATAAAAACAAACTACCTGATCCAGTCTTAGCAATCCCAATAAAATCTCGACCTTCCAAAAGAAACCTCCACGAATTAGCTTGAATAGGCGAAGGCTTATCGAAAGTCTTGCAACATTCCAACACCTCATCAGGAAGTCCAGCTTCATCAAAAGACTTCAAAGGTCTAAACTTTGAATCACTAACATCTTTTCCAGACACCACAATCCCTTCAGTACTTTCCCTAACCTCCCCATCACAATCTTGAACTGACCCATCAATCTGTTCACCCTCTTCTTTCATTTTCTTCATTTTCTTGCTGCTAATTTTCTCATCTGAACCATTAAGCACTGACCCATCACTCAAAGCTTCCTCCTTTTTCTTCTTTTTCTTGTCTTTTTTAGTTTCCACAACAGATTGAAGCTCTTCAGTGTCTTGAAGCTTTCTTTTGTGCTCACCTTCTGATTTAATTTTGTTTTTTTTCTTGGATTTTTTGTCACTGTCAATTGCCATTTTAGGGTTCTGTGGATTTGCTTGGAGTATTAGCTTGGTGGGTGTGTGTATATAGATAGGATAGACACACAAAGCAAAACCCCGGAAGCAAAAACCACAAAAGCCCTCTCAAGTTAAAGAAGGAGGCTGGCTGTTAAATTAGGGTTTATAATTTTCAGGTTGTACAAAATATCGCGTGTATGTAGGTATGTATAAGTACCATTATACCCCTTGGTTGATATGATAATGATACTGCTGGTTAGTGTATTGGTGGTATCTGTCGGCTATAAGTTCTAAAGAAAAAGGTAAGTATTAATTTCATATAAATCAATACTATTATATAAAGGAGAAGACGGGGCGGTGAGGTGGCGCTCTCAGATCGCTTCGTTCTATTTTTCTATTTTTCTCAATTTTTTGAAATAATAATATTAAAAATTCGAAAAAATCTCAATTATCTTTTAAATGCTTACTAATAGAGAAAACATATAATATTCTTGCATTTAAAATCTCTACTAATGGAGAAAGTAAAAATACAATAGATAAACTTACTAATGGAGGAAACTAAATATCACTAATGGAAAAAATTAAATATTCAATTATAATATTCTTGCCTTCAAAATATCTAAATTAGAAAAAAAGTGTATCACCTTACATTATTTTTAACTTTCCTTTATTATTATCTAAATATTTTCATAATATTTTTTTTAATGAAATTATCATCTTAACATACTGCTCTCGTGAACTTTCTTTTATTATGTAATATAATAGAAAATACAGGAACATTTTGGTAAATAAGAAGTTAATAAATTAGGTCGGTCTTGTATAAGAAATTAAGTAATTTATACCAAAAACTAGAAAAAATCTCAATTGCCTTTTAAATATTTACTAATGGAGGAAACTAAATATACAATTTCAATATTCTTGCATCTAAAATCTCTACAAATGGAAAAATTAAATATACAGTAGATCTTTACTAATGGAGGAAACTAAATATCACTAATGGAGGAAACTAAATATTTGATTATAATATTCTTGCCTTCAAAATATCTAAATTATAAAAAAAAGGTGTATTATTTTACATTATTTTAAACTTCCCTCTATTATTATTTAAATATTCTCATAATATTTCTTTTCAAATGAAATTAACATCTTAACATTCTTTTCTCCTAAACTTTATCACGGACAAACATTTAGTTATTTATTTTTAAACCTATTCTAATATTATAATTATTTTTTAAAAGTTTACCTATTTTAACATGTCTACTTATTTTTCTTAACAAATACAATTTTTAAAAATATTAAAATATAAATAATCAAATACCTATTTATAACCAATTACCTTTTAAGCTAAAACACATTATATAATTTTTATATCAAAGTCCCTCCTTTTCTAAATATATCACGAGAAATTGCCTTTTATAATTTATTTTTTCTATTTCTCTCACTAAAATCCATTTTCCCCCAAAAATATCACATGAAACCCTTTACTTATTTATTTTAAAACGTATTTAAATACTAAATATATCATTTTCCAAAAATATCACGTACATTTACCTTTTTAAACTAAATATATGTTACATTTTTTTTATCTTTTCTTACTAAAACCCCTCATTTCCAAAAATATAACAGACAAACCCATACTTATTTATTTTAAAATCGGTTTTAATGTTTTTAATTAATTAAAAATGTTTAGCTATTTTAACATGTCTACTTATTTTTTGCACAATTACAATTAATAAAATATGAAAATAAAAAATATAATAACAATTAAAAATCCGTGCATTGCACATATTGGTAAATAAGAAGTTAAGAAATTCTATCGGTCTTGCATAAGAAATTAAGTAATTACTTGGTAAATAATTAATTACCTTTAATACTTTCTTACAAAAAACTAATTAATAGTATAAATATACACCTAAACTCTGGTAATTGTCAACTGCAATTTTTGTTGTCAACATTGTTCTTCTTTACTTTTTTGTTTGTTCATGTTAAAAGTGTGTATATGAGTACATGAGTAGGAGACTTTTTCCTTTATGTTATTTATCTTATTACGTCTTTGACAAAACAAGTTATTTGCTATTAGTGTTGATTGAGTTAAGACATGGATTAATAAGGAGGGGATTCATCGGTTAAAATAATAGGCCTATAAAAGGTAACTCGAAAGTGGAGAATAATTCATTATGTCTTAAAAACAAAATTTATCATTGTTTTTTAACGTTTAGATAGTTATTGCTCTATTTTTTATGAGAAAAGAATATATTTTTTTAGTAAAATATTTTATGTAATTCATACACGGAAATTCAAAGATAAAAATTGTATATTAAGAAATTTATAGTGTATGTATTTCAAAAATATCATGTTAAGATTTATTCGACTGAAAAATTTATTTAGTGTGTGCATTTTTAACAAAATTCAATAAGTCGGTACATCTATAACAAAAGTCATACAAGAATAAGAAACATTGAGAAGAGGTTATTAATTTTTTTTTTAAAAAGGAAGAGGTTGTTGTTGTTTTTGTTTTGACAAAAAGAGATCATTATTAATAAAAAAATTCTCCCAGCAACAAAAAGGATGTTTGTTCATATTTTTTGATTTTTTTTCTTACTGAGAATAGATTTGGAGTTAGTGAAAATTTTAATAACTCTGTATAATTATAGTTTTTGATTAAACGATCTAGAACTTTATATATATAATTCAAAACAAAATTTAATTTTATATTAGAAATATTATTTCATTTAAAAACGTATTTTGTAGAATATATTTTGAGAAAATTTAGAGATATTATTATAAAGCCGCTGCGAAGCGCGGCTTAGTAAACTAGTTTTTGTATAATGTGAAAATGTGGTTTTGTAGAAAAATTACGATTTATAATTTTTTTCCTTGCATATATATTTCGTAATATTCTTGTCTAACTTTTATTTGTCTAGTAAAGATATAAAATATATTCTCAACGTTTACTATAAAATATAAATAAATTTGATTCATATATAGTTATCAACTCGAATGTGAATGAGTTATATTTAAAATATAATCCACACTAGTCATTAACACAATAAAAGTGCTAATAAATTACTGCCTGTTATTGCATCAGACAATAATTAAATTTTGATTAATAAGGTATATCTGTTTTTAAAGATACGAATAGTTAACAAAATGAAATGGAATATTTTAGACGAAAACAAAATTGCATATATTTTAACTGCTATTGTTTAATTTTTTTTATCAATGATGTTTATTATTTAAATTTAATATAAAAAAGTTTCACATCTATATTATTTTTACAAGAATCCACACGAATGATGATTGATACATCACCATCAAGCAAATCTTATAAACAGGTTTTCTGATTGAACATGAACAAATACAACACCTTCTTTCAAAAAAAACAAAAAACAAATAGAACACCTATCATATATGCGATCACGAAAATTTATAATTTTATTACATCTAATCTCATAAAAAATTATCGTAATTCTTTCCTAACATCTATTTATTATTATATATATAATAGGGCAACTAGGAATTTATGAGACAATTTATTCAATGTAAATAACAATAATACCCTATAAATTGTAAAATGACATTTTTGCTCCCTCCTTAATTATTTTATATTAATTCTCTCTTATTTTACAGATTAATACATCTATACATTAAATTAAAGCATGTTAATTGTATTATAATTAACATTTATTATTTATTTACATGATATTTTAAATGATATATATTATTTGAGAAAGTAATATAATATAATTAAAAAATTAATGATATTGAAATAATTATATACAAAATACAAATTCGATGATATAACATTGTTAGTGATATGATATGAATTCAAGTTATCTTAATTGTTAGTATTTATATAAGTTTGTGAACATGTAGTATAAGCATTCACGTTTTTTTCATTATGCGCGATAAAAAAATGTTAAATACTTACCCGAAAATCAACAATAATCTATTCACTTGTGTACTCCACGAATTTTTGATTAAACGAATACAAAATAATAAAAAAGTGAAATATTAACTTCACAAAAATCATTGCTAACTTACATTTTCAAATATCTCCGCCATCAAATCATAGATACGATTATACCACAAACAAATATTTCGAAATGGTTATTCATTATTAACTAATTTAGAGTATGTATTTATAAAATCATATCGAGTAGTATTTATATAATTTTTTGAACACATAGTATGATCATTCATGTTAAAAAAAAACAAATTATGCAGTAAAAAAATATCAAATATTTACTCGAAAATCAACATCAACATATTTACATCTAAATAATAGACGTGTATCACGTGGTGTTATGATTAAACAAATACAATACAATAAAAAAAATGAAATTCTACCCGAGAACCATTGTTAACTAACACAAATATCTTTTCCATCCAACCATCAATACAGATATATCGAAATTGATGATAAATTATATAATATTTTAGAATAAATTCGTGTCTCGCACGGGTTATAGAACTAGTTTTAATATTAAAAAGAGCAATCGAATCCTCAGCATAAAAAAGGTCAAATGGTCAATTATCAAATCAAAATTGTATATTTTATCTTCAGCATCATTCATTAATTTTCTTTTTTTAGGTGGGGTGCGATGATATTGTCTTGCCGGGAACTATGACAGAGTTTAAACAATGTGGAGTTGTTATTTGTGAAGCGGTCTGCAAATATGGTAGCCCATCAGCTAGCTAGGTAATCATATTTATACCTAGATCGTAGTTTTAGTAGGTTGACTATTCCGAATGTTGTCCAAAATTGTATTGAGATGGATTTGATAAGTCAATAAAATTTTCCAGCTTTTCGTCAAAAAAAAATAATATCAATAAATAATTAAATATTAAAATTATGCGATTTTCGCGGAGAGTAAAGTTGGAGGGACGAGTTTGCAAATAATGAAACCGGAAAGGAGCTTTACGCTGACATCAGTACATTACACTAACCCAAGTGATTATCTACACACTACCCATAATATTAATATTCTCTCTCTTTTGGCAGAGATAAATTCTGCATAATTAGCGCGAGAATCTAACAGAGAGAGAGACGAGAAGATGAATCGGCGGGACGATCAAAACCCCTTTGAAGAAGAAGCCGTCAATCCTTTTTCGGTAACCCCCCCCCCCCCCCCCACTATACGTATACGTCTGTGTGTATACATTTTTATCCTATTTTTAGTTATAGATCTACCCCTATTATTAGCCTCTTGTTAATTTTTTATGTACATTACTGTGTTGTGTTACTTATGCAAGGACTGAACCAATGTGTTGCATATTATTTTTTATATTACATTATGCATGCTTCATTCGCTGCTGGTGTTTGTTGATTTTGCATTGGATTATACAATTATTGTAAATCAGATCTGGGCTTTGTATATTATGAACACTATTTTAGTCACTAGCATTTTACACTTGTTTGGTTTGAATATAATGAAACATGGCTACAATTGGTTGATTTATGAACCATGTTGGGGGAATTCATTCATAATGTAGGTCCAATATGTAGAAATTTGAATTATTAATCGACCCTATAAACCCAACACACATAATGTATCTTGCTTTAGACTAGTTTTGAAGAGGGTTAGATTTCTCAAGGTAAGATGTAACCGTACCTCTATTTTTGAGAATCGAGAGAGGCTATTTTAGTAAAGACCCCGACAATGACACTATAACAGTAATACTACATAGACAGGAAACAACATGAGAGAGATACTTAATATCAAGCCGTAAAAATTGCAGTAGTACAAAGGATAAGAACCAGCATGCAATACACCGACAGATAAATTCTCTATCCTCGCTCCCCCTTTTGCTAGACCCAAATTTACAAATGCTCAATCTCTCAATCCTAAGCGTAAATCAAGTACTCTAATATCAACTTCTATTTAAGCTACTGTCCTTGGAGAGATTTAAAGTTCTCATGTGTAGTATGAGCTGCTCATCTAACGTCCTCCATGGCTTGCCTATCCTCCTTACCATCTTAACCAATATGATCTCCTCTCTTCTCACCTACTAACCTATGGATGAAAATTCAGTTGTGCCTCTTTTGAACATATGTTTAATTCATATTAGATTATGGAGTGGCCTACTGTAGAGAAAAACTACAATTGTCTTGGTCTCGAGGTGACTTTCTTGTGCTCAGAAACTAGAGATGGTTCTGTCATGAGTTGGGAGTTGTACTGATATTATGTTCAAGGTATAAGTTTTTAGTTTGTGTTTGAAATATCAGTTTTTGGGGATTGGTTGCAGAATGGCACTGCTGCTCCTGGAGCAAAGTCACTTATTCCGCAAATGGTCGCCAATACCCTGGGTTTTGGCAAAAAAAATGATGCTAATGTGGATATACCATTGGATTCTATGAGTGTAAGGAATTAACTGTTCCTTGGTTATGTACCTTTATTAATTTTTTTCTGGCATAGGCATCCTTGGTTTTTATTTGCTATAATTTTGTAGAATCCTAAGAAAAAGGAGAAAGAACTTGCAGCTTGGGATGCAGATCTAAAGAAGAGGGAAAGGGTTAGTTCATAAATTTCTTATCAAGTACTTAGTCCTTTGTGTATAATGCTAATGAACCTTGTATATGCCATTTTTTTCTTTTAATACCTTAGGATCGGTGTATAATGCTAATGAACCTTTTATATGCCATTTTTTTCTTTTAATACCATATGATCGACGCGACATATTGCTTTGTACTTTTACAGGACCTCAAACGCAGAGAAGATGCTGTTGCAAGTGGTAAGCTAATTTGACCAATTATTCTGTTGACAGGACTGTGAAACTTTGCTGATTCTTCTTTTGATTTGTCTTTTTCTATGTTCCTACTCAGCCAATGTCCCAATAGATGATAAAAACTGGCCTCCATTTTTTCCAATTATACACCATGATATTGCTAATGAGATACCAGTAAATGCTCAGAGGTTGCAGTATTTGGCTTTTGCAAGCTGGTTAGGTATGGATTTTGATTTGTTGTTGTGTTTGTGCGTGTGTTGTTTGATTTAGGTTTCTCTTTTTTTGATGCTTACAGTTCTTTTTAGCTGATGCTGCTTACTCAGCTTTAGTGTATGCTTTTTATATGTATGCATGTGGCACACTAAGTTGCTGTCTGTAATTTGTAAAGAAATGAGAAGTTGCCATCCCTAAAGAAAAAAAGTTGCTGCCTCTAAAAAATGGAAAGTTGTGGTCTATAGCCTAAGTATCTGTTTAGCTTGTTTCTAGAAATGTTATTCCATTGTGTTTGTAGACAATTCTAATTCTAAGACGAAAACTCAGTCAAGGGGTGTTGGCTACTGATGCATGCCTGGCTGTTGGATTTTTATTATCAGTTTCTTCGAACACATAAAGAAACACATGAAACTGTGTTATATTTGGGTATAGGTGCTTAGACATGATATGTAAGTAAAGAGTTTTGCCAATTCATGCAATGTTGTAAAGGTTATGCACTGAAGTGGAAATCAGTCTGAAATTTTATTTATTGCTTTGTAATATGATCACTGGGAACAAAATTGGTTCCAATAATAAGACTTGTGAAACTTCTGGTTGCTGTATTTTTAATTTCTTTTTATAATTATTTTGTTTTGTTCCACGCAGGTATAAACATTTGTCTTGTATTTAACCTCATTGCTGTGACTGTCTGTTGGATTAAGCATGGTGGTAAGTTATATATGATGAAAATTGTATGTTACTTTCTTTCTTAATTAGGTCAAAAGATATGAGGTTAGAAAGCTCCAGAAATATTGACATGTTTGAGTATCTTAGGTGTCAAAATTTTCTTTCTTGCAACTATCTACATGCTACTTGGAAGCCCACTTTCATACATTTTGTGGTACAGGCCACTATATCGTGCAATGAGGTATCAACATTTCTTTCTCTTGGTCCTATTGTGTGTTTAAAAAGATTAAGTACATTTGATAGATATGATATTTTAAGTAAATGACTGACATTGTGGCTTGGTTGGCGTCGGGTTGCTGTATATTCATTTCATCTCTATTATTATTAAAAACTTTATAATGGACCCAAGCGGGCAACTATCCTTGTAATTGTGTTGCATTCTCTTGTATGCTGATAAACGTAATTGGGCAAGTAACTGCACCGCCATCTTTGTTTGATTCTTAGAATTCATTCAAACGGCATAATATAAAGTTTTATTTGAACACTACCTGTTTAATCCACATGATAGTCATTAGTCAGTGATGACCAAATTTTGAACCTACTATACAAATATGCCAACTTCATTGTTCTGCAATCTATGCTGGCTTTAAACTTTCAATGGAAATAGATCTTTCAACACCCTTTAATCCAACCTGCCAGGTCAATGAATCGCCACGACTTAAGGATCGAGCCAGCAGCATCGGGCGTAATTTTAATTTTTTAATCTAAGAAGACCTTCTGTAATATATATATGCTAATCAGATTGATGAGTGGCAACCTATGACTAACTGAAGTTTAATCTAAATGCTGGCTGCATTTTATCTTTGATGGTGTTTGTCAATAGACTCATGAAATGTCAGTCTCTAACCCCAATATGCATTCTTCGAAATTCAACCTTGTGTTTGTCTTGTGTCAATGTTTTTGAGGCTGTTTTCATTTTTTTCAATATCAACTCTATTCTCTATTGCACCTAATTTGAGCACAATATACTAGAATAGTGCTCACAGTTTTGCAATTACCCTTTCTAGTATTATCCTATTTTGGTGACTTTGGATTATGTAATTATATGCACTGCCAGAGGTTATCGCCACATACTGTTTTATTTTAACATTCTTTTGGTGACTTGATGCATTTTTTTTGCTTAAGTATTGTTGATGTTATCACTGCTTTGATTATTGCATTATGTTCTGCTCGAAAGACTTTTTGACTGCGATTTTTTGTTTCGGGTTTTGCAGGACAGACAGTGCCTTCAAGTTTAGTTGGTTTTTTCTATTCTACATCGTAAGTTCAATTACCTAATGTTCCTTGTTAAACAGTTACATTTGTGTTTATTATTAGTCTTTTTTTGGTGTTGCAGCTCCATATTGGCTTTTGCATATTTGCTGCGATAGCTCCTCCAATTGTCTTCCATGGGAAGTCATTAACGTGAGTTCTTTTTCTGAAGATCAATTTTTCTTGCTTGTTAATAATCTTTATATCATGCTTCTAATCTTGTAACTAAAATGCTTTTCTCTTTTGCAAATCTTTCAGGGGAATTCTTGCAGCTGTTGATGTCTTTTCTGACCATGTTTTGGTTGGGGTAAGTTCCATATATATTTTAATAAAAATTAGGGACGAAGGTCTATGTGCACAAGCACAATGCCGGATTAGTTTCTCTCTAATGCACTTGACCTAGAGATGATTTAAATTTTGACATAGTAAACATTTGAAGTATCTCTGTTTTTCATTCATATTGTAAAGTTAAACAGATGGTGGCCCTGAATTATATGTTTCTAAGTCCAATTATGTTTACACACTCTATCTCTTTGTTTTCTTGGCAGGTCTTCTACCTCATTGGCTTTGCTTTCTTTTGTCTCGAATCACTTCTGAGCTTGTGGGTACTTCAGGTAAGCCATCAGTTGCAATTTATGTTAGTTGTAAGACTTTGGTCACTTTGCTAATACTTGTGGTCTTCTCAGTGATGCATATCATAAATTCTCCAAGTTTCAATTAAGTTGCCACTCAATTAGCAAAAAATAAAATAAAAAATGTCTGCCAGCTTCTCAATTTCTTACCTGCGACCTAGCTCCCTTGAGCTTTGACATCTCACCCTGCTATATGCAATAGCTCAGCACACTGGGTTCAATTATCCTTTCTCAAGTTTTTTGTTTTTTTGTCACATTACTCAAAATGTGTTATATTGGTGTGTGATACAACATGATATTCCAGTTAGTATGTTGAAACCCTGTCTTTATTGAATATGGAACTGCTGAAAGTAACATGGAATTACCTGAAATAATTCAGTGAACAATCAATTAGTTTAGCAAATGAAGTAGGACAATTAACAACTCAATGAGAATATGTCGTTCAATTTCTCCTCAAGTTCATTTTTTTTACATACAGAGTTATCAAGGAGAAAGGGTACTGCAGAATCCATTTGATTTGCTGCTCAAATGATGTGGTTGCTTATATTGTTTTCTTAATTTGTCTTTGCAGAAAGTGTACCTGTATTTTCGAGGGCACAAGTGATACATGATTACTGATTAGTATTGCAATTGGATATTTTGGGCGTGGCAGCTTCATGAGTGCTTCATTGTGTACTTTCCTAAGGCTTTGTTTATATTCTCTCTAAACAGACCATTGGTTTTGATTAGAAAAGGAAAAGCACTGCAGCAAGCAAAATGTTGAAGTTGGATTATATCCTAGTTTTCCATTTTTATTAATTTCTGATTAAATGAAGATGTGCTTTCCCCTTCACACTGCATAATGCGCACCTTATTTATTCTGTGTTTACAAACCATTGATTGTAGGCAACTGATGTAGTTGTTGAAAGATACAACTCAAATATCTGAAATCTATTTGAAATCAATCCTGTCGTAGGTCGTGCCCCTCTTAAGCATAAAAAAGAGTAAATAATATCTGAAAATTAAACTTTAAAGTCTTTATTTTTGAACGAAAAATCTGATGGACACCTCACATTTCATAGATTCGAATTCATGACAAAAACTTTCATTGCTCTCATTCTTGGGACTGTAATTCGAGTTGAGCCGGTCGAGTTCGAGTCGGATATTAATTCAAGTCAAGCTTTTTTTTACGAGCTAAGCCGGCTTGTTTAACTAAATGAGTTTAATCTTTTGAACTCGGCTCGTTTAATTTCACGAGTCGAGTCGAGCCAAGTAGTTTAACTCAACGAGCTTATTTAAACGAGTCGGCTCATTTAGTTAAGTTCGGCTCGTTAACGAGTTTGAGTCGAGCCGAGCCATGTTAAACGAGTTCGAGCCGGCGAGCTACCCGACTCGAATTATGGCCCTACTTGGAATGTAATTTGTCTAGGATCTTATGAAACTTATTACTCCCTCCATCTCATAAAAATAATTTTTTTTCAAATTTTTACGTTTATTAAAAAAAAATTATTTTAATAATACATTTTCACTTATACCCATCATAAATACATTGATTTCATAAAAATATAAATTACTTTATACATTTACTCCTAATAACAGAGTAGAGATACAGGCTCCATATCTCCTAATAACTTCCTCTGCTCCATTTCATTCTACATATCCCCTCCCCTCCGCACCTTAATCTCCTCATCTTCAAAATACCCACTAGGTTGATGCCACCTAGCAGCCTGAATATCTAAACTGCAAACAAATGACCACCAAGCTTCTCCCATGCCTATATTTATCACATATACACCTCACCCTCATCAACAATTCCATCTTTCTTTTTCCTAAAATTTATAATAACAAATCAAAACAGAAAAACATTACTATGACAAGATTATCCCCATACAAAATGATCAAGTACAACCCATGCACCTCTTATCTCACCTCAATAGTACCTACAAACTTGTCCAAAGCAAAGGGTAGTCAGGGAAATCTGTAAACCATCTGTAAACAGTGACACATCAGCATCCCCCTCATCATTTTAAGAACTTTTCTATCCTACCAAAATAGCCTCATGTTTTTTCTTGAACCATAACCTCTTATTCCTTTATCATATCTTTCAAGCAAACTCTTCCACTTAAAAGACAGAAAAGGATCAAAACACTGTTTGATAATGCTCACAAGAACCATCACATAATATACTTGAAAATTCCCATTTGGGAATTCACTTGAAGAGGAAGAGTTAAAGTACCTAGCCAAAAAAGATGGCAGTTTGCACAGTTTACAATGTCAAGTCTTTGAACTCAAGCTACTCAATCTCAACACCAGCAAAAACCAACCTAGGATTTCACCAAAAACAAGTGTTTTTTTATAGTTCCAAGAAAACAAACTACAAGAGATCAGGCAGTTCAGTAATAACATGTGCAGACTCAGGAACAATTGTGATTGGTTTAGCAGCTGATTCAGGTTGTGGGAAAAGTACTTTTATGAGAAGATTGACAAGTGTTTTTGGAGGTGCTGCAGAACCACCTAGGGGAGGAAACCCTGATTCAAACACTTTGATAAGTGACACTACAACTGTGATATGTTTGGATGATTATCATTCACTTGACAGGACTGGAAGAAAACAAAAGGGAGTGACAGCACTTGACCCAAAAGCCAATGACTTTGATCTTATGTATGAACAAGTTAAGGCTATTAAAGAAGGTATTGCTGTTCAGAAGCCTATTTACAACCATGTTTCTGGTCTTTTGGACCCTCCAGAGCTCATCAAGCCACCAAAGATTCTGGTTATTGAAGGACTACACCCAATGTAAGCGTGTGTGTGTTCCTTGCACACATATTCTGGAGTTTGTGCTTACATTTTCTTATTTTTTCCTTCCATATCTTTAAAACTGCAATATTTCTATAGTTTCCCTGCATAGAATATTCTCTAACATATGATTGGAATTACTTGTGATGTTCTGATAAGGGTCAAAGACAATAAACATGATATACCAAATATAAGCACTACAAAACATGTACCAAATAGTGTAACCAAATGATGATGATGTGGGAACTCCAGACTAACATATAGTTTTCTAGTGTTTGTGATTCTACCAAGGGACAAATGTTGGCAATTTCAACAAATCATTTCGTAGGATGCTAAATTCTAGTTATATCATATATGTAGTACTGACATCAAGTAAAATTTAATTTCACAATCCACATAATCTTAGCTTAATTGCTTATGCTATCTAGTTCGACACGAGGAAGTCTAAACACAATTGTCAACTAGATTCCATCAGTTTCTTCTTAGGTACTAAACAAATAGCCCACAGATCTGAATATGGGGATCTGCTGGTTGAGGGAAAGACATCTCCTGTTTGTTTACTCATTATGAAATTAGACAGTCTAAACCAAACAATGAACAATGAACTTCATGCATTTGGCTTCAGATCCTAACCATGTTGCAAATATATGTAGGTACGATGAAAGGGTGAGGGATCTCTTGGACTTCAGTATCTACTTGGATATCAGCAATGAGGTAAAGTTTGCATGGAAAATTCAGGTAAATAACTCCAGTTTCCTACGAGTTTCTTCCTTCTTTTGCAGAAATCGTTATAAATCACCTAGTTCTTAGAACCTTATTGAACTTTTTTTGTTTGTTCTGTAGAGGGACATGGCTGAAAGAGGACACAGCCTTGAGAGTATCAAAGCCAGTATTGAAGCCAGAAAACCTGATTTTGATGCATACATTGGTAAAGTACAGTTTTTCCATCTACGTTATGGTAGACTTGATTCAACTTGAGGTAGTGAATGGCGATACATAATTCTTTCGATCTTCCTAGCTAATGGTTCTTTTTTTTTTTTTGCAGACCCACAAAAGCAATATGCAGATGCAGTTATAGAAGTGTTGCCAACGCAGCTCATCCCCGACGACAATGAGGGAAAGGTTCTTAGAGTGAAGCTGATAATGAAAGAGGGAGTGGAGTTTTTCAGTCCAGTATACCTGTTTGATGAAGGCTCCACCATTTCTTGGATACCTTGTGGCAGAAAACTCACTTGCTCTTACCCGGGCATCAAGTTTGCCTATGGCCCTGACTCCTACTTTGGGAACGAGGTATTTTTCTGGCACTTAATTAATACTTATTTCTTAGAAGCAAGAGTAAATTTGATACTTACAGTTGTTTTGTTCTGAAATGTTGACCTCAGGTCTCTGTGTTGGAGATGGATGGACAATTCGATAGATTGGATGAGCTCATCTACGTCGAAAGCCATCTAAGCAATATTTCAACCAAATTTTATGGTGAGGTAACACAACAAATGCTAAAGCATTCCGATTTCCCTGGTAGCAACAATGGAACAGGTCTTTTCCAGACCATTGTTGGATTAAAAATCCGAGACCTTTATGAGCAACTTATTGCTAGTAAGGTTGGAGCTCCTTTGCAAGCCACAAAAGCCTAAAACAACCTGCACTTGGACATGCCATGCAGTCACCTGATATCTATTTGCTCTTCGTTATTTCTGTAGATTTTACATTACCCACCTAAAATTTTCATTTTTTAAGTCTACTATTCCTCAAGGATGAGATACCATACATATGTATTTAGTTCAAGATACTCTGCAAAATCATGTAATAGAGAGAAGAAAATGCAGCTATGGAATAAGAATATATTCACTTCTCTGCAAATAAGGATAAACTTAACTGTACCAGAAATAGTTGCGACAGATATTCATTAATAGTGCATGTTTATGCGGATCTAAATCAAAAACAGGATAATGCATTAGTTCCCATGAAGCAGAAGTAAGAGAGAAATAGCAGAATGACCGCTTCTTTGGTTGAAGAATAGGTATCATGTACTTGAGTAGAATTAAATGTAGAGAAAAATAGGGTAAAGTTATATATCTTTCTCTGGGTTTTACAATGTTTATATAGAATACAGAATTCTTCTATGGCCTGTACAATATCTAAATATGGAATTACAAGTAAAAAGATATGAGTAGTTGTACAACATTCTAAGAATAACTAGAGGATATTCAGGGATGTAATTGGAGGATATTCAGGGATTCTATACTCCCCCTCAAGGTGGAGTGTATATATCAAATATGCCCAGATTGACAAAAGAATCCGCAAAGTCTGAGTTTGATAAGGCTTTTGTTAACATGTCTGCAAACTGTCCTTTTGTACTAACATGAGGCACTTCAATTTCCTTATTCTCCAACTTCTCGTATATGAAGTTTCTATCAATTTCCACATGCTTTGTTCGATCATGTTGCACGGGATTTTCAGCAATTTTAATTGCTGACTGATTATCACAAAATAATTTCATAGGACTTTCAGAAGAGAAACCCAACTCCCCCATGAGTCCTTTTAACCATAGTAATTCACAAACACCTTTCACCATTGCCCTATATTCGGCCTCTGCACTTGACAATGAAACAACCTTTTGTTTCTTACTTTTCCAAGTCACAAGATTACCTCCAACAAATGTAAGATAACCAGAAGTTGATCTTCGATCTCCTTTACCAGCCCAATCAGAGTCTGAGTATCTAAGAATATTTGTATTGCCATGTTTTGAGAATAAAAGACCCTTGTTTGGTGCTGATTTTAAGTACCTCAAAACTCTTACGACTGCATCCATGTGTTGCTTACCAGGGTTATGCATGAACCTGCTCACCACACTTACAGCATATGCAAGATCAGGTCTAGTATGAGATAGATAAATTAGTCGAACTACTAATCTTTGATATCTCCCTTTATTTGCTGGAATTTGGTCAGCACATTCTTCCAAACCATGATTATGTTCCATTGGAGACTTAATTGGTTCATAATCAAGCATACCCGTCTCTTTTAGTAAGTCAAGCACATATTTGCATTGTGACAGAAAAATACCTTGATTGGAACGATTAACCTCAATACCTAAGAAATACTTTAGGCTCCCCAAATCCTTCATGTTGAACTCTTGAGAGAGGTAATCCTTCAAATTTTTCATCTCGGTAGGATCATTCCCTGTCACTATCATGTCATCTACATATATAATAAGAGCTGTAATTTTATCACCCACTTTCTTTAAGAACAGAGTATGATCAGCATTACTATGTTTATATCCATATTTTCTCATAACAGAACGAAACTTACCAAACCATTCTCTTGGAGATTGCTTCAAACCATATATAGTCTTCTTCAACCTACACACCAATCCACTAGAATTGTTAGGGGCACTATATCCTGGTGGCAAAGACATGTATACTTCTTCCTTTAAATCTCCGTGAAGAAAAGCATTTTTGACATCGTATTGTTGTATATGCCAATCAAGATTTGCAGCTAGTGATAATAAAACTCGTATGGTATTAATTTTTGCAACAGGAGCGAAAGTCTCCTCGTAATCAACACCATAGGTCTATGTAAATCCCCGAGCAACAAGTCTGGCCTTGCGTTTATTAATTGAACCATCTGGATTTTGTTTAATGGTTGTTAGGCTCAAGACATGTCTTAATACCACTATTAACAAGCCTACACTATGTGACTATGTCACACTACATGACCTAGTGAATTCTATCACTGGGATATAGTATAGGTCTCTCTATGTACTTGTCTTGTTTTCATGAACATTAGCTTGATCATGTATGCTCAGAATTATAATGAGCTTAGTAAATTTCTTGCATCTAGAATGTATATAGGCCATTGAATAATTGTCCTGGTAGAAGTTCAGAATTGTTCATGCAGCAGGATAGAGATGAATAAGGCCCTGAAGAAATAAAGTTGCAGAAATTTGACTAAGGCATTATATAGCAAAGTCAGAATAAAGCTATGTCGTGAAGTCATCAATATCCATGTCGAGAAGTGCTGGATCGCATAGTCCATTTTGACCTATGTCGCATAGTCCTAAAAAAGGCTGGATCGTGAAGTCCTCAGAAAGCCTATGTCACATAGTCCTCAAAAAGGCTGGATCGCGAAGTTCTCAAATGACCTATGTCGCAAAGTCCTCAAAGGCCATATCGCGTAGTCTTCACAAGTGACATCGTGTAGTCTGAAATGAAGTGGAGTTCACGATATCAACACTTAGCCGTTTATAACAAGACAAATCAAGGTACAGAAACAAGAATCAAAGGAGACAAATACTGAAGCATCTGTTCTGGCAAGGTGGTCCAAAGAACAGATGGCAAATCTACAGCTAAACTTGGAGAGAAAGATTATAGACAAGCAGCTACAAAAACGGGAAAGACTCCGAAAAG
The DNA here is from genome assembly GCA_030848705.1 of Heracleum sosnowskyi. Taxonomy (NCBI): domain Eukaryota; kingdom Viridiplantae; phylum Streptophyta; class Magnoliopsida; order Apiales; family Apiaceae; genus Heracleum; species Heracleum sosnowskyi. The sequence goes on from CM061241.1 coordinate 96,527,671, forward strand.
CAGGTGGTCCTTCCTGACACAGTTAACCTCTTATGGTAGGACAAGTTGGACTTTCAGCTAAGGGCAACTGTGTAATTAGGTGTGTGCACCAGTTTGTATAGGACTTATATATATATCGTGCACACCCTAATGTTAGAAGTAAGAGAGATATACATTGTTTTATCTTAAGCACTCTTTTCTCTGTAAGCAAAACAAGATACAAACTGTTCTTGTTTAGAAGCTAGAAATTTTGTTGTGAATTTCTGGAAAGCTGTAGTATTTAATTTACTTAATACAAATTAGATTAAAGTGATTGTGTGTGTTGTTTATTTTCTGCATATTACATAGCACAATCATCTACAACTTATTTAGTTTTCAAGAATCGAAAAATATCTAAACTATCCATTCACCCCCCTCTGTCTAGTTTCTAGTGGTATTCATTTCTAACAATGGTGAACACCCACCTACAACCAACAGTTTTCTTTCCTTCTGGAAGCGGTACCAATTCCCATGTATTATTCTTCTGAAGAGCTGTCATTTCTTCTTCCATAGCTTCAGCCCATTTTACATCAGATAATGCCTCACTGACTTTACTCAGAACATGTATTGCAGAAATATTATTAGCAAAAGCTTTAGAAGATTCTGTTAGTCTATGAGTAGACACATAATGAGCAATTGGATATTTGGACTTTTTGATAGGTTCTGGTGAAAATCTCTCTGCTGGTATCCCACGATTACTCCTCGGTGGTAGATGATATCTGTCACAACTAGCATGTTCAGGAAAAACATTAGTATTAATTACCGAATTTTCATTTACCTCATAATTATCAGCTTGAGGAAGATTAGGCGTGGGTTCTGTTGATGAGAGAGAGAGAGTTCTTCAGCACCACTATCACTATTCACATTATGGTCTTTAGAAGCATCATCACTATTAGAAAAAAACTGGCCAGACTCCATATTTCTTATTGATTTAAAAGGTTCGTGAATGGTCTCCTTAGATACACCTGCATTTTCCACTGCATTTTCCACCTCCAAGTTATCTAGAAATAGTTCAATCCAATTCACATCTTCAACATTACTACTCCCTCTCGGAAGACGTGAATTTAATATGGATGAGTCATAAAACATTTCTTGTTTAGAAAATGTAACATCCATAGAAACATAGAATTTACGGGTAGGATGGTGGTAACAACGATATCCCTTTTGGAATGGTTGATAGCCCACAAAAACGCATTTTAAAGCACATGGATCAAGCTTGCTCGTAAATGTTTTTATAAATTTACAAATGCTACACACCCAAAAACACGAGGAGGAATAGTAAGACAAGATGGAATGTCTATAAAAGAAGCAAGCTTATCTAATGGTGTTTGAAAGTTTAGAACACTTGTCGGAACACGATTAAGAAGATGAACAACAGTAGTAATGGCTTCTTCCCACCAATGTGGCCTCATATTTGCACCAATTAAACTGGCACGTGTAATCTCAAGTATTTGTCTATTTTTCCTTTCAGCCACACCGTTTTGTTGTGGGGTATCAACACAAGTAGTCTCATGAAAAATTCCATGCTCCTGAAAATATACTTTCAAATAGTTGTTTATAAACTCTCCACCATTATCAGAACGAATAACTTGTAAATTACCAGAAAATTGTGTCTCGATCATCTTATGAAAGTTTTGAAAATGTTCAGCTACTTCACTTTTGTGTTTCATTAAATAAAGCCAAGTCATGCGTGTACAATCATCAACAAATATAACAAACCATCGAAACCCTGAAGTAGTCGTAAATGGAGACGGTCCCCAAACATCTGAATGAACCAATGAAAAAGGTGTATTCTTTTTATTAGGACTAGGTGGATATGAAACACGATGACTTTTTGCCAAAATACATGTTTGACATTGAAACTCTGAAGGTTTACATTTAGAAAACAATGGAGGAAACAAATATGCTAAATAGCCAAAAGAAACATGACCCAGACGCCGATGCCACAACCAAATTTGGTCTTTTTCACCAGAAAATGAACCTTTTGTAGACAAGGAACGACTCACACATACATCATCAACATAGTATAAACCCTCTCTCTTAGTACCACGCCCAATTATCTCCCCGCTGCTGATATCCCGAAGAAGACAAAAATTGGGATAGATTAATACTAAGCAATTTAATTGTGAAGTTACTTGTGGTACAGATAACAAATTATTAGAAAGAGTAGGAATCAACAAAGTGTGCTCCAAACATAAAGATGGAGTTAGATCAATTCTTCCTGCTCCAGTTACGGGATATCAAACACCGTTAGCATTAATGATTGTTGAACATTTAGGCAAACAATGATCGTGAAAAATAGACAAATCAAAAGTAATATGATTTGTAGCTCCCGAGTCAAGAATCCATCCATGATCTCTTACTAAATTGGTAGCAACTAATGCCTTACCTTCACCAGTTGATTGTTGCAAAAGAGTAAAATCTACTATGGAGTGAGAGGTTGTTGTTGAATTTGCTACAGGCCGAGGTGTTGGTGCTGACGTACACAAAGCCACTTTTCCCTTGCCTCTGGACTTTAGTCGTTCTTTATGATCATTCCACCAATCTGGATACCCATTTTTCTTGAAACAAGACTCAACAAGGTGTCTGTTACTTCCACAATAAAAACACTTTCCACCAACTGTAGTCGAAGGACTTTGTTGAGAGAAAAGAGATGGAGCAAATTTTTTAGCCACCATGGCAACTTGAGATATATCTCCCTGATTCAGCATTGTATTTCGACGTTGCTCTTCACGTCGTAATATTGAAAAAACAGCTTCAGTGCTGGGAAGTGGATCCATACGTAAAACTTCACCTCGAATAGAATCATATATGTCATCTAGTCCTGCAAGAAACAAATAGACACGCTCTTCTTCAATTTCAGTTATTCGTACCTTGATAACATCTTCCTGGGTAAAAGTAATCGGTTTACGATGATCAAGTTCCTGCCAAATAAACTTCAGATCTGAATAGTAAATTGATGTTGGTCTTCCTGCCTGCTTCGTTGACATGGCCTTACGAGATAGATCATAAATTATTGATTTATCAGCACCCTCAAAAAAGGTGCGAGAAGCAGCATCCCATACATCTTTCGAAGTAGGAAGACGAATGAATAACATCATTACATCAGTTTCCATAGAATTGATAAGCCAACCCTTCACAATAGCATCATCCATGACCCATTTATCGTAAGTTACATCACTCGCACTAGGTCGCTTAGTAGTACCAATAATATATCCTTTTTTTCCTCTGCCAACAATGAACATAGTTACAAACTGAGACCAAACATCATAGTTAGAGCCTCCTTTCAGTTTTATCCCACCAGGAATTGGCATAGGTTCGGATGACATCATCAAGTTCATTGTTTGAGGAGTAGTAGTATGTGTGGAGATAACAGATTCACTTGTTGAAGAGATGAGAGAAGTGTTTGTATCGGTGTTTGACATTTTATGATAAACAGACTGTTGTAATAAGCAAACAATAGGTTTCCTAGGGCAGTGGTTAAAGCAGTAGACTCGTTTGCTCTGATACCAAGTAGAATTAAATGTAGAGAAAAATAGGGTAAAGTTATATATCTTTATCTGGGTTTTACAATGTTTATATAGAATACAGAATTCTTTTATGGCCTGTACAATATCTAAATATGGAATTACAAGTAAAAAGATATGAGTAGTTGTACAACATATTCTAAGAATAACTAGAGGATATTCAGGGATGTAATTGGAGGATATTCAGGGATTCTACACTTGGTGTATAGAAGTTCTTGAGATAGCTGCTTCTTAATGAGACTGATAAATTACTTAACCACATAGTAGTCCATAACCATGCCATTATGCTCCCCCGCATCAGCAGGGTCTGGATAGCCGTTGGTCCCAATCTAAGCAACTTACTTTACACTTATTTTTCGTGAAGAGGCTGAATTAAGTACTTTAAACATGTGAAGAAGAACATAAACACTTGACACCACTCTATGCATGAACTTCGGCATAAATTGCTTGCAGCTTCCAATGCTTACGAAAGAAACGTGATGAATCTTTTCATAATCTTTTCCTTCTACACTATCTATCACATGAACCTTTTCTCTAAATATCTTGGTCATTTCACAGTCATAAGCTCTTTAAAAATCAGGAGGAATCTCAAACCACGCAGAAGCATCACCAGATTAAGGCACTTTTAATCTGTAAGGAAGAAAGATTAGACTTGGAACCTTCATCCACCTTCGATATACTTTAGTGGGGCAACCTATGCAGCCATAGTTCTTTGAGTAAAAAGAACTCCGCGGCCCGTAGCATAACATACCAACTCCCTAGTCAGGTATGAGTTGTTTTCCATTTGTACGTTGGGAAGCTTCTCCAATAATATCATAGGATCTTATTCAAACTCACATTTAATCAAGACAATTCGAGTGAGTAACCGCGAAAATTGATCGTGGTCACATTTACTTGTTCCCCAATTGTAACACCCTGTCTATATCTAAATGAGGGACTACTTTTTAAACCATAAACCTGCAAACAGAGCACTAAAATAATCTCTAAATAAAATTAAACAGTCTATTAATCTCCGAGATAATATTAAAACTCCAAAACGGTTCAAAGCAATAAATATGAAAAACCAAAATCTCTAAAATAATATTCAAGTCTAAATAACGATAGAAGTCTGCAAATCTTAATCAATGATATAAAAGGGTGGCTCTCTATCACTCTATCACACATTCCCAGTCCCAGACCTCACTAAGCATCTGTCAAAAAAAAACGACATGAGCCAACCGCCCAGTACGGATTTGGAATACAGTTTATAAAACAGAAAACAGATATTCATATTTGACAATTTATAATAAAAAACATTTATTTAAAAATAAGCATGGCGGAAGCAACGAGGGGTTAGAATATTTCATACCGAGATCAGAACAGAACATATATAAATACACACATCATAGGGTACCTAATGTGTGCAACAAACCGGATAACGTGTACGGAATATACAACATCGCCGTCAAATCAAATCACAATTCATAAACTCTGGGTGCACCCACGTATCCCAAAACAAATATCAAAATGCGCAAAAGCTCGTGTCTCCTGAGCTAGTACCCCTACAGCTGCTATATAAGCCTTCAGTTCTGGTTACTACGGGCAAAATTGAATGATTTACATATTATTTTTTTCTAAAGTTGAAGCAGTTACTTTGTTTAAATTGGAAAAGAAACTGACAAAATATTGAAACAAACATTGAACTCGAAACTGACAAAATATTGAAACAACATTGAAGTTGAGGGAAAAAAACGACATGATGTATATGTCATATGCATAAACATAGTTCAACACTAGAAAGCTACTTGATCTTTAATTTGTATGTAACAACAGCAGTCGAATATAAGACCACTTTCAAGATGATGCTCTTGTAGTTCTTCAATAAAATCGTCGTCGTTGTCGGCGTACAGAGTGAGCGTCTCCATTCCCTCAATCGAAATCAGACTCTCCGAGTAAGTGCAAGTATCATAGATGTAAATACTTTTGTCTCCATTTTTTTCAGGGCTCTCAAGCCTCTTGATTGTATGTGTTTGGGGATTTACGCAGTATAATTTAAGATCAGGGCCCCCAAATAACATATCATTGTTCCGTAAACACGTTATGAATCGTTGTCCGAGAAGAAAACTTGGGTCCTTACCGATAAGTGGTCCAATGCACGTCTTGCTCCACACACTACATCCCTCGTTGAATATATAAATATCAACTGCGTTCCCGACGAATAATGTCCAGTCGTAACACATGAGAGCAACAGAGTCCCTCATGTTCATTAAAACATAATCTTGTCCCGGATGTTTCTCAAAAGAATCAGGCAACAACTTAAACACTTCATGTCGGATATCAAATGAGATGACATTAAGACTTGAAAGAGTTTGCCAATTCAGCCAATAAAGAGATTCATTGACAGTGACAGGCTGCTCGGGGTTGAGGAATTTTCCACCGGTGTAACGGAACTTAGAGGGAGCAATATTCCTCCAAGAATGAGTTGTGCTGGAATACATAAAACCTGCTAATGGTTTTTTGGCAATGGTCTTGATGTACACCACTTTGTAATTACTTTGTAAACTTTATTCCTTTGGTTTGCCAAGTGTAGAAACACAGTAGTCCATTGATGCAGCCAATTAAAATTTGGGAGGGCTCTCCTTGATAGTGCTGCAATATACCCATCCTAGTCCTATTCCTAAGCATGAGAAAATCGTTGCCAAGGTCTTGTTTTTGGGAGTTGCGAAGGTGAGTCTGCATGAAATCTTGGTTTTCGGAGATTAGCATCATCCAAGACTTACAAACTGATTTAAAACACACAAGAGATTTCACAGCAAGTCGAGTGAGTATCTCGAATTCGATTATTTCTTTTGAAAGAAAAGGAAGAAGAAGATTTTTCTTTGCCCTGCTCGCCGCCATGCTTAATATCTATTATTTTCCAGAGAGGGAGGGAAGTAAATCTACAAACAAGATATATGTATTTAACACAAATGCAACATGCAACCTTAATAACAGAGGTACGACAAAAACCTATTCTTCATCTTACTCTGAATTTCTACTTAAATAGAGTTTGATTTTGATTTTGATTTTGATTTATTTAGTCGCGCCTTCAATGAATAAAGCGGGCTCTCAATTCTCAACTTGTTTCGATATATATTTCTCTAAAATTTTCAGATATTTTGACTAACAAAAAAAAATATTAAAAAAAATTTCAATTTGTCATTATTTTCTAAAAAAATAAACTAAATATATTATTTTAATATTATCTTAAACTTTTTATATGAGTCCAATTTGCTTCCTATTATTTAGAAGGAAATAAAATATATTATTTTTTGACAAAAAAACAAAATATATTATTGTTACTATTCTTCAAAACTTTCTCTACAATTACAAATCCAATTTATGTACTAATTCTTTTCTTATTATCTTTGGGAAAAAAAATCTTATTTTCCTTTCTTCCAATTGAGGAAATCAAATATATAATAATTTAATATTCTCATAAAATTTTATTTCTTTCTACTACTTTCTTTTCTTTTAAAGGAGAAAACTATATATACTAGGTTAATATTTTGACTTCTAGGAGCATTTAATCTTGCATACTCCGTGAATCTTTGTCCGGGATTACCCTTCTTTGGTGCAGGATCAAAATCCTTGCTTAGTCGGGAAAACTTATCCTTAGCATTGTGCTTTTGATTTATTTTCCCTGTTTTATTGCCTCCTACGGGGGTTGTCTTCTTCTTCCTATTCTATTCAAACATGATATACATGTCAGCGTCTCTTGCAACTTGTGCATGCTTTCAGGTTTTTTTTAAAGACATCATGGAGTTGACATCCATAGTTCCTTGTTGGAGGGCTATCATAACTTCTTTATCATCTAAGTATCGGACCTCTAAGGCTTCCTTAGTGAATCGATCCAAGTAGTCCCTTACGTTCTCATTCTTTACTTCATTCATGCTAATTAAAGAGGTCGAGCTTTTTCATGAATTTTTCCACTAATGTAGTGGCTTATGAATGCACTACTCAGATCGTTGAAAGAACCGATCTTTAGGAGGCATGTGACTATACTATCATTGTGTCATGCCCCCGGGGTTTAAGGACATGTCCTACTTGATAGCGCTCGTGACTGGTTGCAACAACAATATTTTGCAGAAAGTTCGTACGTGATTTACCGGATCACTTACACCATCATAGGTATTGATCGTGGGCATCTTGAATTTTCTTGAGATAAAAGCATCCATTTTTTCATTGATGAATTGAAAAGTTAGATCATCATGATATGTTAGAGGGCTCAAGTCATTGAGGTCAGCCCCTTGGGTATCAACCATTGTCCTCCTCGGGGTCTCATCCAAGTTAATAATAGAGGGGATCCTAGCCCTTGGGGGCTGCATAGCCTGTTGTCCTTCTAGATCTTGCTTCAAATTATGAATACGTGTTTTATGAGCCAATTTCTTCTATACTTTGTGGGTTCATTCCCTTAGCCCCTTGGGTTTGGAAACGCCCATCTCTGCCCATAGGTTATTTGTCTGGATGCCTCCTTCTAGGAGCATTAGTCGAGGTTTCATCATCCGTAGTATAAGTCCAGAAAAGTTACGATTCCTTTCATGGAGAGGAGTCAAGCCTCTAATGTAATGAGAAACATACCCTCATAAGTTTGATGAGAGTGAACGCTTCCTTCAGAAGTTGGAAACAGAGATAACCCTTAAGCGGTTTTTTGAATTGCTCGTGGAGGCAATACGATGATACAAACTTGCAGCCCTTGTGGTGCACTAGCAACTAAGGGTGAAATCACCATATAAAGTTGGGATTTGTCCCTCAAATTTGGGGATCTTGAATCATCCTTTGAGTTCAAGGGTTAGCACCTTGAGTGCATCCCTTGGGGAATTGTTGCCCAGTAATAATCTATTGTAGAAGGGGGGTTGAATACAATAGTATAAGAAATCACTCTGTAATCACTGGCATGCAGATCCCTGGCACTGAGTTTCCAAAGTATCCCAGATTTCTTTTGAAGACTTGCATGCAATCACTCTGTTTGACATGACAGCATCAAGACTACTGTGTAAGATATTCTTTATCTTTGGTTCCCTGAGTACATGAGCTTTTTCTTCTGGAGTCCATTCACTTTTAGCCTTGACCACATAATGTTCAGGTACTGTATCTGTTCGTTCTACAATCCTTGTAGGAATATATGGTCCATCACGAATCCTGTCCAAATAGTCAGGATCCATAGCCTCCAGGTACATCAGCATCTTTACCCTCAATGTTGGATATTCTGATTTCTTCAAGATGGGAATCTTCATGCTTTCATACTTGGTTGTCGACATCTTTAGATCGTATCTGATTCAGAATTAAATCAGTTCGCTCTGATACCAATTGTTGCCCAGTAATAATCTATTGTAGAAGGGGGGTTGAATACAATAGTATAAGATAATCGACTTCTTAATGTATATATCACAAATATGAAAAGAAAGATAACAGCTTTATTAAATCTGATATAAAACTGTTACAAACTCTCTCAAGAAATTCTGATGTTCTTGAGAGCTGCTAGCTTACAAAAACTCTCTCAAGAAATTCCATGTTCTTGAGAGCTGCTATCTTGATTCACAAATACTCGATTATGTTCATGTGTGTTCATAAATCGAAACCAAGACTGTGTTTATATACTACACAGCTTCTCTATCAATGATAAGTCCTAATCAATTACAAAGATTGAAACCTATCCATAATTGATAGCTACATTCTACAAACCAGGAACCGACAGAATAAACTTCCATGTTTAACTAGACTCCAAATATAACTCGAAGTAGGAATCCTGATCAGCTTCCAGTCCTGATGATCAATCCTGATCCCAGTCCTGATATGTATCTTGATCCTGACGACCATGTAATCCTGATGACGTCAGCAATCCTGATCAGTTGAGTCTAGCTCCTGACGATCATTGAATTCTGAACTAACAATCTCCCCCAATCTCATACTTTGTGAAATAAAGTATAGATTCCTAAGATTCAATGATGTCAAAAACATATATACAAAATGTACAGAATCTGCAGCAACAACTTATCTGTTTAGATTCTTTGATAGAACAGATTCATCTTCAAGAAGTTGGATAACAAATTTTCTTCTTTTTCTTCAAGAATTTGAATCAATCTTTCCTTAAGATTTCTGAGTTCTTCATCTTCCTCATTAATCTGGTAGATAGCTGCTCTGAGATTCAATATGGAGTTTCTCTGAAGACTATGCTCTTCAAGCAAAAGATAAGCAATTTCCTTCCCATCAGGATTAAGAGTAAGATGAGTCATGCCAAAAGTTACTTCTTTAACAGCAGTACCCCTTTGCATTTTCACATCCTGACCTCTTTGATTTAAGTACATGGGAGTATAATTACCATTGAAATTATTGTTTCCATCCAGTCTTCTTCTTATTGTTGATAAAATCATGTCACTCCATTCTTTGCATATTTGATTCTTCGATCTCAAAAGATAATGAACATATTTCAGTTCCTGTGTAGTTTTCATCAGCAGATCTTGAATAGATAAAATCTTCACACTACCATCTTTCATAAAGTACAGAAGCTTTTCTTTCTTGTCAAAACCATCATGACAATCTATCACTATATCAACAGCTAGTAAATTGTTCAGGTTTTCAGAAGTTAAAGTACCTCCAATTTCAGTTAAGGAGTAAGGATCAACATATGACATATTTATATATTCAGCATCCCTGTGTCCAATACCTCCTCTTGAATTACTTGTCAATTGCTTCAGATTTGAAAACATCTTTAACCAGAGTGCTTTTGATCTAACCATCCCAGATAAATCAACAACACTTGAAGCGTTTGTAATAATTCCTCCAGACTGAAAATTGATAAGTGTATCACAACTTAATGTGCTAATATGTTTCCACTTTTTATCCTTTTCCTTTTCAAATGCATAGCTTCTTTCCAGTGAAGATTCTTGTCTGCTTGGGTTCCTCCACACTCTTCTGTTTGAGAGTTTAAGCCTTTGTACATAGAGATTGAAATCTCTATTTGTTGATCTTGTAATTTCACTTCTTCTGGCTTCTTCTTCTTCATCTACTTCCTTGTTGTGAGAATCAACCACAGTAGATAAGATTATCAAATCAATCTCTTGCAGAATTTCAGAATCATCAGGATCTTGAATATTATCAGGAACAACATCAGGATTAGATTCTTCAATTTGATTTGTATTGCAGAGAGTTGATTTTCTTCTCAATTCAGGTTCTTCTTCAATATTTCCATCATCACCAAAAGTAAATCTGTCAGGAACTACTAGAGTTTGAATAGGTTCAGGAATTTCTTCAATTCTTAACCCTCGAGACCTTGTCTGTCTCGGTATTGTTTGAGTTGAAGAACCTCTTCTACTTCTTCTAGCTCCTCTCCTACCTCTGCCTCCTCTACCTCTAGCAGGAGCAGGGTTATTAAAATTTTCCATCATTTCTCTCTGTTGTCTTAAGAATTCTTCATGTGAGAGATCAGGATATTCTTCACTTGCTGTAGAGAGTGCTTTTCTTGCATATAATTGTTGAACTCTTTTATCAGTGTGATATAGAGTAACAATTCTGCCATCTTTTGTAGAAAACTTCTGGAATAAATTTGATGCATCTTCGGGATTATCAATAAAAATATCTTCATCACCTTCAGGATTGTAGCAAGAGTATGTCCATGACCAGGTGTCAGAATTTGTTCTTCCGTCAGGATCTGAGATTGCACCAACGTTCTTACTGTCTTAACTCCAGAATCAGAAACATGAGTTGACTGCGTTGTTTGACTTTGTGAAGTTTGAATTGTAGACTTCATAACAACAGCATCAGAGGTTTCTCCTTGTATCACTTTGTCACTACCATCATCTCCAGTATCATCATCATTATTCCTTAATACTAGATCAGGTGTGCATTTTGTCCGACTAACCTTCTCCCCCTTTTTGACATCAGGATTTGACAATAAATTCAAAATTAAGGAAAGAGAGGCTTGAATGTCAGTTACCTTAGTATCCAGAGAATCAATCCTTCTGTTGATAGAGGTTTGTTCAGAAATAACAGATTTCACATGGGATTCTACTACCCTTAGCTGAAAAGCAGTAGGCACCTTTGTAAAATTTTGAGAAATATCATTCCTCACCAACTCAGTTGAGTTCTTGATAGAATCAATCTCACTTTTTAGGCTTTTGGATAACAGAGTTGTAGCCTTCAGATGATTCTTCAAGTCTTGATTCTCTATAGATTTCACTGCATCATAGGCATGTTCCAAAGCAGAAGAATAACTTACAGATTCAGTAGATCTATGCCATGAATTGTTCCATTCATTCTGTCTAAGTGCCTCAGCAGGATTAAAGGAAGGAATAGAAAAATCTTGTCTCTGATCTTTCCCAGTGGAAGCTTTGCCAGCCATATATGTACTTGATGAACCAAAATTAGTTCCAAGACTAATTTTGAGTGCTGTAGCAAGCTGTTCCTTCTCTTTTCGATTCTCATCATCATCACTGTCATCAGAGTCATCATCATCAGTACTATGAGTAACATCAGGATCAGGAATAGCTATACCTTTCATTTTATCATGTGAATCTGTGATAGGATGATCCATTGGTCTTGAACGAAGTGGCTGTATCAGGATAGGTTCAACATCAGGAGCACCACTAGCGTCATGATGAACACCGTCAGGATTTGATATGCTTGCATCAGTATTTGCTACCAATGGTTCTTGTGGAGCTTGAGGTTCAGAAGCTGCTTCAACACTTTGAGTCAAAGGTTCTTGTGTGCTTCCCTCATTGACAGTGTCCTCGACCAATCTTTGAACTTCATCTGCACCAGAAATCCCTTGCGCATTGTTAGGAAATTTCTCAGAAACTGTAGCTTGGCCTGCATCTTCACTTTGAGAAGATGGTTCTTGTGTAGCTGGAATGTTGATGTCTTCATTCTCCCTTTGAGAAAATGGTTCTTGTGGGACCATTCCACTAGCTAAGCCTTCACTCAAACTTTGATTGAGTGGTTCTTGTGTGGCTGGATCATCAGAAAGAGCTGCTGAACCACTTTGAGGTTCAAGTTCTTGTGGGCTTGATCCTTTCAGTTTCTTCTGTCTCTGATAGACTAACTCTTCTGCCTTCCTTAGTTTTTCCATTGGATGTTTTATCCCAAGATTGGAAGCAGCAGCACCATACTTCTCCCATGAAATATCAACATGTCTTTTTGTTGGAGAGTCCTGTGCTGGAGAGTCTGAAATATTAACCACTTGACTTGGTGCAGTATCAGGAATACTAACATCAGGATTTGCTTGAGCAGTTGAAACTGATTGCTCATTCAGAATAGAAGTGTCCTGTACATCAGTATCCTGCTTCTTTTCTAAAAGAATATGATACCTGCTTTTTGATAACTTCCTTTTCTTCTGTGGTGTAGACAATGGAACCACAGCTGCAGTAGCAGTATCAGCAACTTCCTTATTCACATTCAGCACAGAGGATATAGGTAAGTCATCCTCTGAATCAGTCTCATCCCTAAGAACTAATTTTCTTTTAACAGAAACAGCCTCACCTCCCTTTGCAGCTTTCTTCACCAGGACCCCTTGTACACCCCCTTGTAACTTCTTTGTAGTGATAGGTGTAGAGGAAAAATCCTTTGAACCTGATTGCCTTCCTGACACATCAGTTCTAGCTGACTTCTTTGCTTTTATAACTAAAGTCTTTTGAGAGACATTAGAGGTGACAGTTGACTGTTTAGACTGTTTAGGATGAATGCTTGGGTTAGGAACAAGGTGTGATTGGCCTTGCCCCATAGCATTAGAAATTAAACCATAACGAGTAGGCATTTTCCTATGTAAGAAAAACCTAACCTCATCAGGAATAAAAGCATTTCCTATGAAACCATTTGCCTTATCAGGATTGAAAAACGCAAAAATTTTAATATGAAGTAAAATAAATTTTATTTATGAAAACAAAATTTATTTTGACAATCGTGATAAATGTTGTGTTTTTTTTAAAAAAAAATGATTACAAAACAAATAGCATAATACCCATGTAACCATTCTTACCAATTACCGAGGCAAAGTAATTATGAGAAACTGAATAGTCACCTCGATAAACAAAAATGACCTGCATCCTTAACACACATTCTCTATAAAATAGAACTGTTAAGCATAAACATCATATATCTAGTAAAACACAAACCCTCTCCAGAGAAAAACTTACAAAACCTTTCACCTTCTTTGTTTTTCAATGGCTGCCAACCAACAACAAAACAACATACCTGATGCTGAGCTCGATATCATATGGCAAGAGATGGAAGAGGCTCTTGCTGACATTGAGCCACAACCAGTTCCTGACCCTCAGGAACATGAAGCGTTTATTAACGCAATGTTTGATGTGGTTTGGCACAACTTCCTGCAAGCCAATCCGAACTGGAATCCACTTGATAACCTCATCTATGAAGAGGATGAGGATGATGAAGAGGATGAGGATGAAGATGATGAAGAGCTCGTCCGAGAGCTTGAGAAAAGAAAGAAGAGAATCCGTGATGCTTGTATGTCATGCAAGTTGGAGGCACGGAAGCGTCCCGGTGGTCACGGTGACGATCCGCCTTCAAGTACATCAGCTCCTCTTCTTGTCTCCTAAGGATGGAACAAGAGAAGCCCTAGATGGATCAAAGCCTGGTTATGATCCATCAGGAGTGTTCATGCTTATTTGCAGGGCACGTGTTCCTGAGTAGAAAAGTAGACTAGGAAAAGAATATGTAATTTCCATTTTCATTTGTAAAGAATTTTTCAAGATTTAATGAAAACTATCAATTTGCTCAATTGTTCTTGTCCTTCTTACTTTTCCAGAAGTGTTGATGACAAATTAACATAGAACCTCTGGTTTTCATACCAGCTTCAATATCTGAGCATCAGGATTTGACCAGTTGACTTCCTGTCAGGATTGCATCCTATCAGGATTTAATCAAAGAAAACATACCTTTCTGAATAACCATCAGGATTTGACAGTTATCAGGATTTCCTCTCTGTAGCTTTCCTCAGAAATTCTCAAAGTTCATCATTCCAAGTTCATTTACCAATTTATTGAAAGTAGCTTCAGGTAGTGGCTTGGTGAATATATCAGCTAGTTGTTGATCAGTAGGAACAAAGTGAAGTTCAATTGTTCCTTCCAGAACTTGTTCTCTTATGAAGTGATATCGAATAATGATGTGTTTAGTAAGAGAATGTTGAACTGGATTTCCTGTCATTGCAATAGCACTTTGGTTATCACAATAAATAGGGATTTTTGAGTATGACAGGCCATAATCTAACAACTGATTTCTCATCCACATTATCTGAGCACAACAACTTCCTGCAGCAATGTACTCAGCTTCTGCAGTTGAAGTGGAAATGGATTTTTGCTTTTTACTGAACCATGAAACTAGTCTTCCACCCAAAAACTGACAGCTTCCTGAAGTACTTTTCCTGTCTATTTTGCATCCTGCAAAATCAGCATCTGAATAACCACACAACCCAAAATCTGATTCCCTTTCATACCAAAGGCCAAGTGAAGAAGTGCCTTTGAGATATCTGAAAATTCTTTTGACTACAATCAGATGGGGTTCTCTAGGTTTTGCTTGAAACTTGCACACAGACAGGTTGCAAACATGATATCTGGTCTACTTGCAGTGAGATACAATAAAGAGCCAATCATTCCTCTGTAGTGAGTTACATCTACCTCAGCACCTTGATCAGGATCAAGTTTGGTAGCTGTAGCTACGGGAGTTGTAGCAGGAGAACTATCTTGCATGTTAAACCTTGTCAATAAATTCCTTGTATATTTAGACTGATTGATAAAAATCCCTTCATCAGTCTGTTTAACTTGAAGACCAAGAAAGTAACTCATTTCTCCCATCATGCTCATTTGATATCTTGACTGCATAAGCTTGGAAAACTTTTCACAAAGCTTATTGTTTGTTGACCCAAAAATGATATCATCAACATAAATCTGAACTAACAACAAGTCCTTACCATGATTTAAATAAAATAGAGTTTTATCAATAGCACCTCTTTTGAATCCACTTTCTAGTAAGAATAGAGCTAAAGTTTCATACCATGCTCTTGGAGCTTGCTTTAGTCCATAAAGTGCCTTATCCAATCTGTAGACATGATCTGGATATTTAGGATCAATGAAACCAGGAGGTTGCTCAACATAGACTTCTTCCTCCAGTTCTCCATTTAAGAAAGCACTTTTAACATCCATCTGGAAAACCTTGAATTTCTTATGTGCTGCATAAGCAAGAAATATCCTGATGGCTTCTAGTCTTGCAACAGGAGCAAACGTTTCATCATAATCAATTCCCTCTTGTTGAGAATACCCCTTTGCAACTAGTCTTGCTTTGTTTCTGATTATTACTCCATCAGAATCAGTCTTGTTCTTAAAAATCCACTTTGTACCAACAATTGATCTATTCTTTGGTCTTGGTACCAGTTTCCAGACTTCATTTCTTTCAAATTCATTCAGTTCCTCTTGCATTGCAGTAACCCAATCAGCATCTTTAAGTGCATCTTCAACTTTCTTTGGTTCCTCCTTGGATAGAAAGTTATTGTATAGACATTCATTCTGAGTTGCACTTCTTGTTTGAACACCTGCATCAGGATCCCCAATGATCAAATCAGGGGTATGACTTGCAGTCCATTTCCTTGCTGGTGTTAAATTGTTTCTTGAAGTAGATGCTCTCCCTGGATTGGTGTTATCTTGATTTGAAGAACTTGCTTGTCTTGAAGCTCCCCCTGAATTATTGCTATTTCCTCCTGATAAGTTATCAGGATCATCACTTGAATCAGTATCTGAAGAATTCTGTCCTGATGATTGAGTTGACTCTGAACTTGTAGTAGAATGTTGTTGCTCCCCCTCAACATTAGCACTACTAGAAGTATTACTATTGATTGCATCATCAGTATTTGCACCATCAGCATCTGGTGTGTCATCAGGATTTGGTGACCCATCAGGATCTGATGTATTGACATGATCTGATTCACTTTCTTCAGGTTCCTTGGTAGCTTCATTTTCAAAAATCAATCTATCATGAGAGTCTTCATTGATTCCAGCTATCTTCTTGTCATCAAAAGATACATGTATTGACTCCATGACAGTCCTTGTCCTCAAATTAAAAACTCTGAAGGCTCTTGATGCAGGATAGCCTATGAAAATTCCTTCATCGGCCTTTGTTTCAAATTTCCCTAGTTGTTTAGGATGAGTTCTGAGAACAAAACATTTACAGCCAAACACATGCAGATGCTTCAGACTTGGTTTCTTCTCCTTGAGTGACTGATAAGGAGTAACACCATGCCTGTTTATTAATGTGAGATTTTGAGTGTAGCATGCTGTGTTGACTGCTTCTGCCCAAAAATATGTAGGTAATTTTGCTTCTTCCAACATAGTTCTGCCAGCTTCAATAAGAGTTCTATTTTTCCTTTCAACTACTCCATTTTGCTGAGGTGTGCCAGGAGCAGAGAATTGTTGAATGATTCCTTTGTATTTGCAGAACTCTTCCATCTTTGAATTCTTAAATTCAGTACCATTATCACTTCTCAATATCTTGACTTTGTACTTTGTGGTTGTCTCAATCATTCTTACATGATCCAACAGAACTTCAGGAGTCTCATCTTTTCTGTGCAGAAAATACACCCAGGTTCATCAACAATTACAAGAGTGTACCTTTTCTTACTGATGGACATGATGTTGACTGGACCAAATAGATCAAGATGTAGCATGTGATATGGTTCTTCAATAGAGGATTCTGATTTACTCTGGAATGATGTCCTTTTTTGTTTTGCTTTCTGACATGCATCACAGAGTCCATCAGGAGTATATAACACTTTTGGTAATCCTCTCATTAAATCTTTCTTAACCAACTCATTGATATTGCTGAAGTTGAGATGAGAAAGCTTCTTGTGCCAATTCCAACTTTCATCTACTGAAGCTTTACTGATCAGACAGGTAGGGGAGTCATCAGTATTTGATTGAATGTTGGCTTCATATATGTTACCATGCCTGTAACCAGTCAGTGCTGTCTTGCTTGTTGCTTTACTGACTACTTCACAATGAGTGGAATAGAAGTTGACATGATAACCTCTGTCAATGATTTGACTAATACTCAACAAGTTGTGTTTCAGTCCCTTCACTAGAGCTACTTTTTCAATGATGACATTTCCAATGATTATATTGCCATATCCCAAAGTTTGTCCAATGTTGCCATCTCCATAAGACACAGTTGGGCCAGCTTTCTCCTCATATTCTGATAACAGGGCTTTGTTTCCAGTCATGTGCACAGAACATCCACTATCCATGACTAACACATTTTTCTTTTTACCCTGCAATCAGAATAGAAACACACTAGTTAGAACATTTAGGAACCCATACTTGTTGGGTTCCTTTTCCATGCAATTTATTAACTTTCACAGCAGAAGACTTTCTGACCTTAGCAGTCCTGACAGGATTTACTCCATCAGGATTTACTTTGTCAGTATCAGTATTAACAAAAGCATGTTCCAACTTGACATTCTTAATGCTACCAGAGTTTGCACTATTTTTATCAACTTTAGGCAATGGATCATAAAAGTTATAGTACAACTCATGATAATCTTTACACGTATAAATAGAATGCCATATACTACCACAATGAAAACAGGACTTCTGTGGTTTATAGAATACTGATCTATTCCTAACATCAGTCTTAGAAATATCAGCAATCTTATTCTTACTCTTCTTACAATCAATAGCAAGATGATTAGAGTTACCACAGTTAAAACAACACTTTCTAGGTGCATTTGGGATATATTTATAACCATTCTCTTTATTGATCCCAACTTTACCATTCCTGTTTCTCTTAACAGTAGCTTCCTTTTTCTTATCTGTCACCTCACAGATTTTATCCTTAAGCTGTTTCTGAGACAATAGACCTACATTCTTAATGACTTTATTCAAGACAAGTTTAGACTTTATGATTTTAATTCCTTGAGTAGAGGTAGATCCCTTTTCAAAAGTAGAATTGGAATCCTTACCAAAAACAAAATTAACAGGAGTAATCTTAGATTTGGTTGCATCTATAACATGTATATAGGTCTTTGGACTGACTGTCTCATCAATGACAATTTTCTCTTTCAATTTCTTATCCTCATCTAACTTATATCCTAGACACTCTTTCCAATTCTTAGAGGTATTAATCTCATGAAATTTTCTACCAGAGTCTGTCCAGGTTCTGATTTTCTCATTAGCATATTCAAGTTCCTTTTCAAGAGCAGTACATTTGGATTTCATCTCTAAATGCATGTGATTAGCATTATCACATTCTTTTTGTACTTCTTGCATACGAGAAAATTCAGCTTATAATATATCATTCCTTTTTCTAAGTTCAGACATCTCAGATAAGATCCTAGTATTTTCAGCAGTTTGACTTCTAAAGCTAATATGTAATGACTTTAGAAAACGTCTTAACTCAGAAGCATTATCAGTATCAAAATCAAAGATAGTATTTAGTACCTTATCATCAGGAGCAGCAGTTACATCAGCATTGGCCATTAGAGCATAGTTGACCACCTCAGTATCAGATTCTGAGGAAGAGTCCATCCAATCCTTGCTTGATGTGATATGTGCCTTTGTCTTCTTGCACTCAGAAGCAAAGTGACCCATACCATTGCACTTGTAGCATCTAACCTTTGACTTGTCAAATTTACTACCCTTGCTGTCCTTTTTGATATACTTATCTTTGTTTGGATTGAAAGCCTTTTTCTGAAAGTTGCCTTGTCTTCTACTCTTCCTGAACTTCATCCTTCTGAAGTTTCTGACAATCATAGCAACCATCTCTTCCATGTCTGAGTCAGAAGAATCATCATCAGTATTGGCATCAGGATTGCCATCAGTATCTGATGAAGAGTCATCAGGATCTGACTCAACTATTCTTGTTTTACTTCTAGAGACCTCCATAGCTTTTCCTTTTGATTTAGCCTCTGCTTTCAAAGCAATTGATTTTGCCTTGCTGCTTTTCTTGTTCTTTCTCTGTTGAACTTCAAGATCATGAGTTCTTAGCATTCCATAGACTTCATCAAGAGACACAGTGTTAAGATCATACTGATGTCTAATGATCGAGGTCTGAGTGTCCCATTCTTCAGGTAAAGCTCTTAGAAACTTGGTGTTTGAATCTTCAGTTTCATATTCCTTGTCAACTAAAGATAAACTGTTCAATAGTGTCAGAAATCTATCATATAGATCAGTTAGGCTCTCATCGGGTCTTGCATCAAATTGTTCATATTCTTGAATCAAAAGAGCCCTTCTGTTTTTCTTGACAGATGCAGATCCCTGGCACTGAGTTTCCAAAGTATCCCAGATTTCTTTTGAAGACTTGCATACAATCACTCTGTTTGACATGACAGCATCAAGACTACTGTGTAAGATATTCTTTATCTTTGGTTCCCTGAGTACATGAGCTTTTTCTTCTGGAGTCCACATAATGTTCAGGTACTGTATCTGTTCGTTCTACAATCCTTGTAGGAATATATGGTCCATCACGAATCCTGTCCAAATAGTCAGGATCCATAGCCTCCAGGTACATCAGCATCTTTACCCTCCATGTTGGATATTCTGATTTCTTCAAGATGGGAATCTTCATGCTTTCATACTTGGTTGTCGACATCTTTAGATCGTATCTGATTCAGAATTAAATCAGTTCGCTCTGATACCAATTGTTGCCCAGTAATAATCTATTGTAGAAGGGGGGTTGAATACAATAGTATAAGATAATCGACTTCTTAATGTATATATCACAAATATGAAAAGAAAGATAACAGCTTTATTAAATCTGATATAAAACTGTTACAAACTCTCTCAAGAAATTCTGATGTTCTTGAGAGCTGCTAGCTTACAAAAACTCTCTCAAGAAATTCTATGTTCTTGAGAGCTGCTATCTTGATTCACAAATACTCGATTATGTTCATGTGTGTTCATAAATCGAAACCAAGACTGTGTTTATATACTACACAGCTTCTCTATCAATGATAAGTCCTAATCAATTACAAAGATTGAAACCTATCCATAACTGATAGCTACATTCTACAAACCAGGAACCGACAGAATAAACTTCCATGTTTAACTAGACTCAAAATATAACTCGAAGTAGGAATCCTGATCAGCTTCCAGTCCTGATGATCAATCCTGATCCCAGTCCTGATATGTATCTTGATCCTGATGACGTCAGCAATCCTGATCAGTTGAGTCTAGCTCCTGACGATCATTGAATTCTGAACTAACAGGAATCTTCCCTTGAGAATTTGTACCCTGAATGTTCGTTCCTTTTAACCCTCGGGGTTGTGAATGAGAATCCTTATCAATGGATTCGTTCGTATCAGTTGTATATCGACCAAAAAAATCATCGTTTCCTGTCTTTGGGGGCTTCAAGCCTTGAACATAAAGGGATTCATAACTCTTATTGATTTGAGGATGAGGAAGATCGATGTTACTTCCTCCTAGTATGGGCAACCCATATACTAGATCTCGGGTTTGAGCAATCCAAGGGGGGGTGCATTAGTGATAAAGGGCGCAGTCATGCCTTGTATTTGAGAATTCGCTTTCTAGGATGAGGGATTCGTCCCTACAGGCACGATTGCTAGGTGTTTTGGGATCGGCCCCTGGTGGATTCAATCCCTGATGTTAGAATTGGGGATTTGACCCTCGGAGATTCAATCCTTGAGTAGTCGCTGCAGGGGAATCCGTCCCTTGTGCAGAAGTTGAAGCGGGGTGGTTCTCGACGTCGAACGTCAAAACCTGAGTTATTGCTGGTGGTTCGTCACCACAATTGTTTCTCCGTGTATTCATCATGGTTGATATCCGTTTGTCCCACAGACGGCGCCAAATGTTATGGAATAAAATCTAGAGTGTATTTAATACATATATTTATTGCTAGGGTTTGGGAGATTCGAGCTTTAATGGCTACTCTTGTTGACGGGGACTAACTCGGTCCTAACAAGATGCCTACGTATCTATAGTGTTTAGAGAATCAAGCCAATAAAAACGTAGTTATTGGTGTTCCCTCGGGGCTATGGCGGCAGGGACACACCAAGGACGTAGTGACTTGTATGTCCTTATTCGAGGATGAAGTCTAAAATGTAGTTCTGAGATGAGGGGTCAGACCCTTTATATAGGCGTTTAGAAGCCTAGTGGATAAGTATTGATTTCCTTGAAAGATAAATCTTATCCTTGACGGTGGATAGGTATTATCACTTACTTGAAGGATAAATCTTATCCTTGACGGTGGATAAGTATTATCACTTCCTTGAAGGATAAGTCTTATCCTTGACGGTGGATAAAGATTAATTATAGATACTTCCTTATATGAGTTATTTCCATATCATAACGGACTTGTATTGAAACAAGCCTGTATTGGACGTCTCCTAATACAGATTGTACTTCTAGCCCAAATATTAATTACGAAATTAATATTTAATTAGAGTTTCGGGCCTTATTAATGGGCCTTATTTATGGACCATCTAGGTTTAATTAATGCAATATTAATTATGTATTTAAGGTTATTTTTAACCCATATCAGTTTATATTTTTTATTAGTGTATAATTGTTGCATGAACTTTTAACTTTCTATTACCATATCGTTTTGCTTTTTGTTTTTCTTTTGTGTTCCTTAATATTGGTGTTATAATGATCTATATTATCGATAATAATTTGTTATTTATATTATTTTTTCTATTTCTCAACTTTAAATTACATGTTCTCTTGGATAAATATAATTGCCCGAATCTTATCCTTCCTAATGTGAATATAATATCAAGATATGTTGTAGAATTTTGTGTTTCTTATTATTTATGTTACTATCTTTCTTATTGACAACAATTTATTATTTTTAATAATAGTACTTTATAAATAAATTAGGTTAATTAAGTAAAAATATTTTGGTACAGTACTTTATAAATAAATTAGGTTAATTAAGTAAAAATATTTTGGTACCGACCGACCAAACTTTTAATTTTTCATCTATTTTATAATAGTATAGATAATATAGATTTCTGAAATGATAAATATTTTGGATCTTTTATATTTTTAAAATTACTAACTGTTTTTTTGTAATTTAATTTTTATTTCATCATTTCCAAAATTCAACTTTGGTAATTGCTAGTATTATATCAAACTATTTGTTGACAACTTTTTTCCAACTTCTAAAGTTTAATAATTTCTTTTAAACATGTTATTAATAATTGATTAATTAGGATTTTTCTCGTCTTTATTTTAGTATTGCCATATTACTTTTACATACTTCAATTTTTAATTTAAAAAGCATTGTAATTTACAATTTTGTTTATATCCTTGATTTTTCATAAAAATAGGACCCAAATTAATTTTATTAACATTTAGTAATTATTAAAATAAATTATATTTATTAATATATAAAACTTCTTTTAGTTCATTAAATATTACTTTTCTAAAAAGGTTTATAAATATGAATTTGTTAGGTATAGACTAGCTTATAGCCAGTGCAAAGCACGACTTACTTTTAATTTTTTAAAATTTTCATATAGAGTAGTATAATATTATATATTAAATTAATTTAATATATAATATTATATATTAAATTTTCTATAAGTTCGTGCTTCGCACGGGTTATAAGCTAGCCTATAACCCGTGCAAGGCACGGGCCTTAAAAAATAATAAACTAAAAAATTTAACGTGAACGGAAAATATTAAAATAAAGGTAAAAATTAATATGATAAATTATAAAATGAGAAACTTAAATATTAATTGAAACATAAAAAATATTAAAAAAATACAGATGGGGCTGAGGAAGATTCATGAGGTATTTTTAATATTATTTTATAATAAAATAATATTAATAATAAGGACAGATAGAAAATCTAACATGTTTTAATTATTGGCTTTTTTCACAAATACCCTATTCCAGAAATATTTTTGCAAAAATACCTTTTAAAAAAAATTGCGAAAATACCATCTTATTTGCAAAAATACATTCTGCAACCAAATCAATCAAATTCAACTTGCTTGCAACCACATATGCAACTGCATGCAACGCGCTACGCAACCACACTTGCAAATTTAATTTTGAAAATTTTCACAATCCACCTGTTTGCAACCACATATGCAACTGAATCCAACCTGTTGCGCAGCCACAAATTTAATTTTAAAATTTTCACGATTCACGTGTTTGCAACCACATATGCAACTGGATGCAACCTACGTAGGTTGTATTTGGTTGCAGAACGTATTTTTGCAAATATTTTCTAAAAATGGTATTTTCGCAAAATATTTTTCAAAAAAAGGTATTTTTGCAAATATTTTGAGAAAATATTTTTAGAAGTATTTTATTTATATTATTGTATTTATTAAAAAAATACGTTGACATGTTAAAATAAGTAAATTTTTTTAATAGGAACAAATAGAAAAGCTAAAATGTTTTAATTAAAAAAAAGTAACTGCCCGTAATATTTTTAGATGTGTTTTAATTATATTAATTGTATTTGTTAAAAAAATACTTTCACTTGTTAAAATATGTAAGTTTTTTTTAATAAGGACTAATAGAAAATATAACATGTTTTAATTATAAAAAAAAAAACTACCCGTAATATTTTTAGATGTGTTTTAATTATATTAATTGTATTTATTAAAAAAATATGTTCACTTGTTAAAATAGGTAAGTTTTTTTAAATAATTAAAAGTATTAAAATATCTAAGTAAGGGTTGCACTTGATATTTTTGAAAAAGGAAGATTTTAGTGATAACAAATACAAAAGGTAATATATTTTAATTTAATGGTAATTGTCCGTGATATTTTTGGAAAATAAGTAGATTTTGTTAGAAAAAAATGTTTTAACTATAAAAGGCAATCAGCTTGTTACTATTTGTATATTATTTTATTATTTATTAAATAGAGTATTAAAATAGTTTTTAAAATAAATAAGTAAGGATTGCACCTCATATTTTTGGAAAATAGAGATTTTAGTGATAACAAATATAAAAGATAATATGTTTTAATTTAAAGATAATTGTCATGATATTTTTGAAAAAGTAGTAGATTTTGTTAGAAAAAAAATGTTTTAATTATAAAAGACAATCATCTAGTTACTATTTATATATATTTTTTATTATTTATTAAATAGAATAAAAGACCGAAAACCAAAATTTTTAATGTTTCGGCTTTAATAATACTAGCTTAAAACCCGTGCGATGCACGGATTGTTAATTGTTATTTTTTTATTATTTTTTAATTATATTTGTTAAAAAAACTAAGTAGGCATGTTAAAATAGCTAAACACTTTTACTTAATTAAAAATATTAAAACAGATTTTAAAATAATTAAGTAAAGATTTGCCCGTTATATTTTTGAAAAAGTAGAGGTTTTAGTAAGGAAAAATAAAAAATGTAACATATATTTAGTTTAAAAAGGTAAATGTCCGTGATATTTTTGGAAAATGAGGTTTTAAAATTTAATAATTTAAATATTTAAATATGTTTTAAAATAAATAAGGAAAGGGTTTCTTGTTAAATTTTTAGAAAAAGAATGGATTTTAGTGAGAAAAATAGAAAAAGTAAATTGAAAAAGGCAATTTCCCATGATATATTTAGAAAATGAGGGATTTTGTTAGAAAAAATCTATAATGTGTTTTAGCTGAAAAGGTAATTGGTTATAAATAGGTATTTGATTATTTATATTTTAATATTTTTAGGAATTGCATTTGTTAAGAAAAATAAGTAGACATGTTAAAATATGTAAACTTTTAAAAAATAATTATAATATTAAAATAGGTTTAAAAATAAATAATTAAGGTTTGTCCGTGATATTTTTGGAAAAGGAGGGGTTTTAATAATGAAAAATAGAAAAATTAACATGTTTTAGTTAGAAAAGTTAATTGCCCGTAATATATTTTAAAAAAAGTAGGAGAATTTGTTAGAAAAAATAATGTATTTTAGGTGAAAAAAGTAATTTGTTATAAATAGGTAATATTATTATTTAATAATATATTTCTATAAATAAGTAAGGTTAATTAAGTAAAAATATGAAGTGCAGTTAAGTAAGAGCAATTAAGTAAAATAACAACGTACCATACCAATCGACCAAACTTTTAATGTTTCGTATATTATATAATAGTATTGATAGTATAGATATTAATTTTAATATGAGGTTAACATCATTCGAACCTTGAAATTTTGTATAAAATAATTTTTAGTATTAAATCTAAATTAAGATGTTAGTGTAGTATAATATTATAAATATAAATTTTAAAATGTTGTTAGCGAGATTCAAATATTGGTCATTTGCAAAAAAATAACTTTTAGTATTAAATCTAAATTTATATGTGGATTCGAACAATAGACCTCTATATTAACCTATATTAGTATATATATTTGAAGTTTTAAATCTTAAATTTGAACATGTTGTTATTTATTTTCAAATCCTTGACCTTGTATACTACTTCTAAAAGTATCTTTTATACTCGTTATTATTATTATAGACTTTTTTGTATAATTGTAGATCACTATATATAATATTTTTTTTAATATTTATAGATGGAAATCAATCCATCGATATATGATAGTATTTTATTATTATTCCTCTTACTTTTATATTTTTGTAATATAAAAGCAGAGCTAATGTTCAAACTACAATCCATAAAACTCGTTAAATGAGTTAAATGAGAAATCTATAATCCATCTTTTTAAATTTTAATTGAATATATTTATATTTCATATATTCTAATAATAAAAGTAATTACTTTTAATATATTATTTATAGAATTTTAAACTTTCAAAGAAGTTTTTTACCTATCAAATATAACAATCTTTTTTATTAACAAAATAATTATATTAGAGATCGAATAAATAACATAAATTAATATGTATTATGTTTTAAGAGCTGTTTTAATCTTTATTATCTCTTGAATTCTAAAAATCTTATTTGGACAATTTTGCGGTCAACGTGAAACATGCAAAATAATTTAAATTTAATAATGTGTTAACAATTATTATTTATCAGGAAATATGCGAAATCGGAGAATGAAAAAAAGTGGAGGTTGCAAAGTGTTACATTAAAAATTCTATCCAATTTATACTTATATATGATTTAAATTATTAAAGCTCTTACAAATTGGATAGATTCAACGGTATTATCTATCTGTCTTTAAATCAGACAGTCTTTTTTTGTTAGTATTGACGAAAGTTCTAGATAAGATTCCTCCCACCTTTATTATATCTTTATATATAAAATGCGTAAGAAAGATCATATTTAGAATTTTGGTCATATACATCAAAACGATAAGGATCATTTAATGTTAAAATAAACGGATGAAAACCGTTAAATATAATAGTGTATTTGATTGTTAACAGATATTTCTAATTTGATAGTAATTATTAAACCATCAGTAAATTAAAGATTATTTTGTAAGTTTTGCATTGATTGTAAAATAATTCAAATATTTTATATAATTCCATTTTCATATTAATTATATTTTGTATTGAATTAGATTTTTGTTAGATTATATTTAATATTTTATTAAAAAATTAAGAATTTCTAAATTTGAAAAATTAGAGAAAAGAATAAACTAAATTTGAGTTAAAAGTAATATGAATTATTATTTATTAGATTTTGACAGTTACTTTACTATTTTGACTGTATCTTGAATTCTAAAAATTAGATTTTGACGATTTCAGAGTTCACGGGAACCTCACAACATAATTTTTAATTTGGTGATGGTTTAACAATTATTATCCAACTAAAACTCTATAACACTGAAGAGAAAAGAAAGTTACGAATTTTTATGATAAAAATTCTATTATTCAACTTAGAAGACATACTAATGTTTGGTTTATATTATTAAAATACAATATTTAATATTTAAATATAACTTTACTAACAGTCAAATACACATTTTAATATTAGATCTAATGGTTATCATTCATCTATTATGCTTATAATATATAACGATATAGCTAGATATAATTATAGACTTTTTAGTATAGTTCTAGATGTTTATATATAAACTAGCGTAAAAGCCCGTACGAGGCACGGACACTGCAATAATTTATCGCCCTAAATTGTTTATATATTGAGATAATTTTGTAATTTAAAATTCGAAAAAGGATAATATTTCGATTTTATCTCATATTTTAATAGTATTTTTGTTATATGACATAACAATTACATTAACCAGATATTCTATAACTTGATTAAATTTCATAAAATTTGGATAAATATCCATACGATAATGATCGCATGATTAGATTTAATTGCTAAAATATTAATATGATTTTCGATGACATGATAAGAACTTTATCAAATTGAACATTTGAGTATATAATAATATGGTTTTTGATGACGACACTTTATCAAATTGAACATTTAAGTATAAAATAAATAAATATTTTTGAAAATTGTCAATATATAATATAAACAACGTGATTTTAACTTAGTTAGAGTACATTTATAAAGAATCGATATATACGTAAGGCGAAAATATATTATGAAACTATTAATATTATGTAAAAGTCGTCTTTGCAGTGTATAACTCATTTTTTTAAAATATATTACATACATATTTTTACATTTTTAAACTCAAATATTTAGTTTTAGTCTAAAATTTATTACACAATATCGAAATTCTATTTTAAAATTTCGGTAAATTGAAACATTTTTTATTTTATAATATGAATTATTTTTTAACTCAACTTGAATTTTTACAAATATTTTGATCAATGTAAATTATGATAAGACGAACTTAATGACTGTGCATCAACATGATATCTAAGATGAATTTTTTTGGTTTCATCATAGGTTGATCTAATTATATGTTATAACTCAACCATCATATATTATGCTGATTGTTTGATCAATTTAGTATACTATATAAAATTCATATTACCATACTTTGCGTTATAGTCTAATTGGTCATTGTTAATAATTATTACAATTTTGTAATATTTATAATTCAAAAAAACACATATATTTTTATTTTATATTGAATATTAATTATGTTATTTTTTATATATACAACATAAATCCTACTTTTTGAGTTGTCATTTTTTTAAACATAAATTCAATTATTTTAGTTTCTTTTAATATTTATGTTTTTAGATCAATCACACTTTTAAATCACTGAAAGTCTAAATAGTTGGTCGACCAAAAATCTCTAATATAACTCACGTATTTAAAATTTTAGATACATAAAAATTATGCGAGACAATCATTCATTATGTATAATTTTATAAATAAAATTAAATATTTCTTAAAACCAAATCTTATTTTTTTTATTTCAATAGTTTAATATCTACACAAAAGAGAATGTAAATAAATTCATATATTTTAGGACTCGATTACATTTATGTCTAATTTTATATCAATCATTTAAAATGGCAAAAGAGAATTATAGAGTATACTCAATCCATTAAAATATTTTTTGTAATTATATACTATGCAACATTCTATAAATAATATAAACCAACGTTTTATTTAATCAAAAGTAAAAATAAAAAAAATGGTAGAAGAGGAGAAAATGTTATTTATCTAAAAATATTTTTTAAAGAAAACTCAAAATAACGTATAGTATAATGGTTATGGTATGAGTTTGATTAGAGAAGATTAGTGGTTCGATTTTCAACACTAAGATAATTTCATTTACTCTTTGCATAAATATAAAACACTATTACACTCACTACTTTCTCCACTATCTCTATTCTATAATAATATAAAACACTATTACACCCACTATTTTTCTCCACTATCTCAGATCTATTATTAAATATTGATAGGTCCCACCACTTTACTCACTTTTCATCTAATTTTACTCATTTTTTATATCTTTTCTTGGTCTCCGTGCTCAGTCCCAATGTATATAATTCGTTGGGACATGGAGAGTACTTTTTATCATATAGATATATATGGAACTATTCATTCTACTATAGAATTTCATTTATTATATTAAAATGTTATATTGAAATCATTTTGAATTTAAAATTTTATAAAATGCCTATTCTCCCGTGCAAGATACACTTCTTTTACGTATAAGAAGGTTAACAATTTTCTATCGTATGAAATAGATTTTCTTAACCCAAATTTTAAATATAACAATTTCCTTTCTAAATTAAGAAAATACGCTGAATCCTGAGAGTAAATGAGAAAAGTCAGTTGAAGATCCGTAATCTGTACTGTAATTATAACACATTTCAAGTTTAATATAAATTATATTTAACTTGAATCTTATTTCATTTTATTCCGCTTAAATATGTTCTTGGATTATTATTTCACGAACCGAACAAATTTGAGAAAACGGTATATTTTGTATTTAACACCCCTTCTTCAAACATATCAGGACCTAACAAAAATGGTTCAACAGAAATTTTCTTAGCCTTCGGTTCTATCATTTATGTTATCGTACAATATGGTTTAACTCTTTTACTTAATTACTGTAAGTGAAAGTTCATAAATAGTGACCACAAATAATGGAAAAGTCGGATTCCACTTTTTATTAACATTGTACAGAATCACATACACGAACATGCACCAACAACAAAGTTAAACACAAGATGTTTCAGTATAAATCTTACACACAACAAATATCTTTAGTATCAAGATTACTCATTCACAATTCTAAAAGACCTTAATTATGAATGATTCCTAACCAGCTAGCTTCATAACTTAAGTGCAATTTCTATACACACTTATATGTCTGTTATACGATTCATGATCCATCAAAAACACGACAATGCCTCAAAATTATAGAAATTTTGCTAGAGAATGACCCGTGTCTCACACGAATTTTGATGCTAGTTACCATACAAATTACAAATAAGAGTGGAAAATCTTATAATGTATCAAATATAAAATTTCAGTCTTCACTATTAGTTCACTATTAAGTTAGGATCTCATCAGTTTATCTTTTTTTGACACGAAGGACCTCATCAGTAATAAATATTATAGAGGAAATACAAACTTTTTAAGAAAAACACAGAAAATAAAAATCGTCGCATTGCTATTACAAAAAAAATTAACTCTATTTTGTTTTGTAACTAGGGATTGACATCGGGTCACTTCGGAGTCGGGGAGTGCTATCCCATCCCCGAACCCGCCCCATTCCCCGACCCCTCCCCGATCCCCGAATGACGAGTAATTTTTTCCCCGATCCCCTCCCCGAACGAGGGAACGGGATCGCCGCGGGTAATCGGGGATTTTAAAAAAAATAGAATTTATTCTTTTTTTTTATATATTTAGTAACAAAAGTAATTTGTTAAATAATAATATATAGTACATGTTTTAACTTTAATCTTATATTTTAACTAGACCTGACAATTCGTTCGTGTCGTGTACTTTCGTGTCGTGTACTTTCGTGTATCTAAATGCTAAACCCAAAACCACCCATTTAGGGTTCATGTAATTTCGTGTTCGTGTACTTTTTGTGTCGTGTTTTCGTGTAATTCTAATTAATAATAAGAATACAAATAAATAAGTAAATGTATTAAAATATTAAAAATTTCGGTAATATTTTTACAAATATGTATTTAAAATATATATTTACATAATATTTACAAATAATATTATAAATTTATGTATAATCACATAAATAAATGTTAAGTATCTAATAAAAATATAAAAATATCTAATATTAATATTAATTTATAAATATTTATTTATTTATTTCGTGTACTTCGTGTCGTGTCGTGTACTTGAAGGGTAAACACAAACCCGACACTAAATCTCGATCGTGTATTTTCGTGTTCGTGTACTAAAAATGCAAATCCAAACACTAAATTTTCGTGTTATTTCATGTTTTTGTGTCGAAAATTGCCGAGTCTAATTTTAACCCCATCGCTTTGTTCGCATATATATATGCGAGTCTCTTGTTTGTTTGTGAATTGTGGTAGCAAATGTGGCTCTCCTGTTCCACGACTGTACTGTACACACGTTACATACATGCTGCTGATATTGTGCTACTCCCGACAACCTCATAATTAGTTACCCCTTACATGTCCGCGTCATCTTTGTCACCTATAACCACATCTTTGTATTTCATTTCTGGAGTTGAACACTAAAATATCAATCAACTTTCAATATTTTATCACTTTAACCATTCAACAAATTTTTTTGCATAGCTCGAAACATCTCAAATTATAATTTATGGATACATTATTAAAAATATTATCAATTATGCACTCATCACCAAAAAATGTGGCACTTACTTGATCGATCAAAACTGCATTACTATTTTTGGAAGTCATCTAAATATTGAAATTTTAAATATCTTAAACTTTTTAACACGTACATTAACGGGTAAGAAAAATTACATCTAAACATAATTATTTATTTAATACTTACTAAAATTATACTAAAATGGTAAAATAAGGACCAAAATGCAGGGATGGTAGCCTAGAACTCCCAAAAACAAAAGGTGAAAAATACAAAAACTAAGGGCAAAAAGGACAAAGCAAACTCATCACATTCCATTCGTGTTTTGTTGATCTTTGAGAGTCCCGACAACGATAAACTATATCTCTCTCCAGTCTCCACAATATACATACATACATTACATACATGCGCAACAAAACTGTGATTTGTTAGCAATAAAGAACACACACACGTACACAGGGTGTACTGTACGGGTTTTGGGCCGAGTTTTTATTTGGACCAACCCAATTTTATGTTCAAACTAAAATTATCAAAATTGAAATTTTTTTCACTTTGAATTTATAGGCAACCTATTTTGCCAACTTTTTTTTTTTTTTTTAAAACTTTTTTTTAATTTTTTAACTTAAATTTTAACCATTATAATATTGATACTTGTTGAACAAGGTGATATTTTTTGATGAAAAAAATGACACATGAATTCAGAACGTGAAAGATAAAATCAAAGTCATTAAAAAATTTACGTCTAGCATGGGAACATATATGTGGCTTATATGTAATAGTTTGTTAGTGGGAAAAAGAAATCCCTGCACAAAGGTGGTGCACTGCTAATAAATGAAGCACCTAGCTAGGCTATATATAATATAGTGGTAACTAAAAAAGCAGAAGCGAGAGAGAGAGAGAGAGAGAGAGAGAGAGAGAGAGAGAGAGAGAGAGAGAGAGAGAGAGAGAGAGAGAGAGAGAGAGAGAGAGAGAGAGAGAGAGAGAGAGAGAGAGAGAGAGGAGGATGAAAAGTGGTGAGGCAGAGAGAGAAGGAGAAGAGGGTACAGAGAGAGGTGGAGAAGAGGAAGAAAAAAAGATGAGGCCAAGTACTTTCACTGGAGATGAAGTTTGTAACTGGGCTAAAATTAGTCTTTCTGAAAAAGATTACTTTTCTGCAATATACTTATTCTCTGAGGTTAGCTAGCTTGTGTTCAAATTCGTGTTTGTATTTTGTTATCCCTCCGTGAATTCATCATGTACAGTTATATGTTTTGTTAAACTTGGAGTCTGGATGTTTATATCTGATCCAGTTGTAATATACTTACTACTCATATATATTATGGTGATTATGAGCTTCTTTATGATCAAACAAATAATTTATTGATTTCTCATCAAGTGTGTAGTATCGTTTGTCTTCTCTTTTACTTGTACTGCCACTTTTCTACATGTGTGGGATTCACAATATATAAATGGAGTTCACCAGCAATTTCAGATTTTAATCCAAACATCAGTTGTTTGACGGAAGGAAGGGATACAATCAATGTTTTAACTGGATACTCTGCTCTGGTTACATGTCTTCTTAATTCCAAATTACCTTCATTTACTTCTCTCTTCATCCCTTTTTTATTTTAGGCTATTAAGCTCTTCACTGATGACTCCAAATCTGCTTCATGCTAAAGGTATATTTTACAATTTTACTCTCCCATGCTGTTATTTTACAATTCTTAGTTATAATCTTCTTTAATTCTTCCTCGCCTACTCCTTTAATTTCCAAACTCTTTCTCTTAATTTCATGCCTTTGTTTTAATTTCGTTATCGCCCATCAGATACCATCTCATCTTTCATAATCATTTAAACTTGTATGTTTTTTTTTTATTTTTATTTTTAGGCACTTGAACATGGTACGAGCAAGAAAATCAACAGTGACAAGTTGAGAATGATTGGAGCTAAATTCGTCATGTGGGAAAAAGAAAGGGTTTATGCTCCAGTAGAAGAACCTCCTATTTACTTTTTGTGCCCGATCAGCCATGATGTTATGACTGATCCGGTCACTACCTCCTATGGCATTAGCTATGACAGAGACCAAATGATGAAACATCTACAGGTACAATCTATTCATTTGTTTTCAAGGCTTCTAATTAACTCACTTTTGTTCAATCAGTTCAATAGATTTGCGACTGATCCAGTTGGTCAAGATAGACTCACTGAAAAGAAATTGATTCCAAATCAGTCACTGAAGCAAGCTGTTGAAGCTTACAACACTGGTTTATCTGTTCCATCCTATCTCACATGCAACTTGACCTCTGAAATCTTGGACGATCCAGTGATGGGCCCATCTGGAATCTTGATCCTATCAGTGCCAAGAGACTGACGGTGGAGCAACTTGTTCCCAACCTAGCTATGAGGGATGTCACCATGTCAATAGATGACACATATTCCCACGAACAGCTGTAAGCCATTATGAATAGTCACACACCTGATTATGATGTGCGAGCCGAGCAGAGGGCTCGAACCGTGATGATTAATGAAAATTCCTTGTTCTATTAAGGAATTTTGGGGGTAGTTGTTATACAAGATTTTCGATAATGGGCCCTAAGCAGGTCCATAAGTGATTTGGGCTTGAAAGGAAGTTATGTTGGTATAATTCAGGCTTCGGCTTGCACCAAGTGTTTTGGATGAACTGGAATGACCAAGTATAACGGGCTCGAACGAGCGTTATCATTTTGGGCTCGAACGAGCGTTTATCATTTTGGGCTCGCACGAGCGTTTATCATTTTGGGCTCGCACGAGTTCCTATTTATGATGAATAGGTACTGATTAGCCCATGGTACTTGGGAAATAAAATGGGTTGATTTGTTAAGATATGGTCAAGTATTATGAGCCCTAAACCATGTTGAGTTTGGGCTCTCACCATTATGAAGTAATGGGCTCGTGCTACTTATCAGAAATAAGAATATTTGAACATAGGTGAGCTCGCACCACTTGAACTACGAAAGGGTAATTTTCATATGTCTTGTGCGATGCGAGCCTGGCCAGCTCGCATCGTGGGTGAAGCCCAACATATGGAAAATTCCTAGTTATGGGATGTTTCTTGGTTGACACGGGACAGACCTACAATCATGGGAAGAAATGCGGAGATGCCGCGAGATTGTAGGAAAACGTGTGAAGACCGGATTATTTATGGGAACTTGAGGAGGATTGATGATCCTTGGACTATTTATGGGAACTTGAGAAGGATTGATGATCCTTGGAACTATTTATGGGGACATGAGGTGGATTGATAATCCTTGAACTATTTATGGGAACATAAATCCTGACTCTTTTATGGGCCTGGACTGAATGGGCTTATTCAATGACTTGTTCTCCAAGAACTACGTGAGGCTTGATCCCTATATAAAGGGGTACGTAGGCACCTTGTATGATACACAATTGACACTCGGCAAGAGCAAAGAGAAAAAACCCATTCTCTATTCAATTTCTGAGGAGTCATCATACAAATTCAGCCACAACTTTCCATAAACCTCCAACACACTGTTGTACGAAATTCTCCTAACAACAATTGGCGCTAGAAGGAGGGGGCTCATTGAGCACTACATCTTAAGGAGAAGGATGTCGAAGAACAACAAGGACGGTGACAAGAGGATGGAGCATAAGAAGGATACCACACCGCAAGGAGCGAGGACGGATCCACCACCCCAGGGAGAGGGCTCACCTCGTAAAACCACCCCTGTCATGCCTCAAGTCGCACCAGTTACACTAGATGGCCAGAAGGTCTTAGGCTACCTCGAGGGGATCGAGCTCCAATTCAAAGCTATGAACGCCCGACTAGCTAAGGTCGAGCAGAACTCAATCAAGAATGCGAAGAGGAAGGCTCGAAGGCTCAAGGGCACTAGGGACAAGAAGGATAAAACCTCTAAAAAACTCATACACGAGTTCGACGAGGTAGCTGATGGACTAAAGAAAGACGGGTCTCTTGAGACGGATGAGATATCTCCAAGCCATGAGGAGCGAGGCAGCCAGGCTCCGAGCGAGCCGCGGCATGAGCCAGCTTCGTCCGAGGCTAGATCTACTAGTGTTTTGGATCGAATTGGGAAGAAGCTAACTGAGCACGATCTAAGGCTTAGATTGGAAAAATCTAAATCTCGGAAGGAGGCGCCAGAGAGGACTCCGCCTAGAACAGAGCGAAGAGAGAGGACTCCGCCTAGAACAGAGCGAAGGGAGAGGACTCCGCCTAGAACAGAACGAAGAACTCCGCCTAGAACAGAAAGAAGAGAGAGGACTCCACCTCGAACTCATAGAAGGGAGCGAAGGGAGAGGGCTTCCCCCCACCATTCCAGCGGTGAGGGGTCTAACGAGAGGATTGGAGACCTAAGGGTTGGTGATTTGAGACGCCTGCTGACGCAGATGGAACATGAGAAGAGAGCCCCACCCCCTGCAACGGCCCCATCTCCTTTCACTACTGCAATAAGGATGTCCCCTCTACCCCCGGCATTTAGAAGCAACCTCGAGCTTGCCTTCAATGGAGATGCGGATCCTGCTGAATACTTGGCCCGTTTCAATACCGAGATGGAGGTCTACCAGGTGCCTGACCTAACTCGTTGTCGATTATTCGCGGCCTCATTAAGAGGGAGTGCCCAACAGTGGTTTACTAAGTTAGGGCCAGCTAGCATTAGCACATGGAGACAGTTGGGAGATCTATTCTTGAGGCAATTTCAGTCCACTCTTCATTATGCCCCACCGGTGGCTACCCTTGCAAACATTAAGCAGGGAGAGACGGAGTCCCTGCAGGATTATTTCATGAGATTTAATGCCGAAGTTCCTAGAGTCCGAGGAGCAACTGAAGAAGCCCAGAAGAATTTCCTAATCGCTGGGTTGAGGGAGGGCTCTAAATTCTGGAAGACTCTACAGGCTAGAGAACCGGAAACTTTGGCCGAATTTTATGAACAAGCAGAGCCTCACAAAAGGGTGGAAAAATCTATGAGAGATCTAAGAAGCAGTGGTCGAAGGATGGAGAAGAGAGGGAGGTCTTCTAGCCCAGAAGAAAGGAGAAAGACTTTCAGAAGGAGCCCTAGCCCAAAGAAGTTTAACAAGACCAAGGAAAGCAAAGAGACTGGAAGGCCTTACACAACAAAATGGCAGAATCATACCCCTTTGGTGGCTTCCATTGATCATATATATGCCACTTATGCTGGGAAAGGGGTATTCAAGAAAGCCACCCCGCTAACGGAATATAGTAAAAGGGACACCTCTAAATACTGTGCTTACCATGAATCTACGGGACATCACACGGCCGATTGCCGACAATTGAAGGATGAAATCG
Organism: Heracleum sosnowskyi; assembly: GCA_030848705.1. NCBI lineage: Eukaryota > Viridiplantae > Streptophyta > Magnoliopsida > Apiales > Apiaceae > Heracleum > Heracleum sosnowskyi. The sequence goes on from CM061241.1 coordinate 96,564,616, forward strand.
AGAGCCTGATTCGACAGGGAAAGCTAACAGAATGGGTCGTAAAGGAAGTACGGAAGCATAAGTCTGAGTACCATCAGGTGCCCCCTCCACCCCCGATAGCAAAGGATGATGACACAAAGAGAACTGCTAGGGAAGATAGCATTCACGTTATTATTGGAGGACCTCATGTGGGAGGAGATAGCAAGAAAGCCATGGAGAGATATGCCCGAGAAGCAAAGGACCGTCCTCTCACCAACGTTCATCATCTTGAACAAAGGCCTCCCCACCTGTTCACCAAAGAAAGGGATGACATTATGTTTAGTGAAGAAGATGCCAAATGGGTGCACCACCCTCATGCTGATGCTCTTGTGGTGAGGATGAAAATCGGGTCTACCAATGTATATCGGGTACTTGTGGACAATGGGAGCGCTGTAAATGTCTTAACCTACGACACTTACAAAAAACTTGGATTCCTGGACAGAGAGTTGGCCTCAAGCGGAAACCAGCTCTACGGGTTCACCGGGGCTTCAGTAGGAATTCGGGGAACAATCCAGCTACCGATCAGTTTGGGAGACAACCCCCACGTGGCCACACAAATTGTCACTTTTACTGTGGTGGATCAGCCGTGTGCTTATAACGCCATAATTGGGAGACCGCTCCTTAAGGAAATGAGGGTAGTTACCTCTGTCTACCACTTAACCATGAAGTTTCCAACTCCTACAGGCATCGGACAAGTGAAGGGATGCCAATATGACTCAAGAATATGCTACAACCAAGCTGTGAAAGGGGCAGAGAAGTTAGATGTTCGACGAGAAGTGGCAGACCTTAGGCAACAAGAGCCCGTGGAAGATGGTGAGGAGAAGAAAAGGAAGCGTGTGGACACTCTCATGTCAGATGTTTGTAACATGATATCTATAGAGGAACTCCCGGAGAACTACTTTGAAAATTTGGGAATTGAAGTGGAGCCTCGGCCCGGGGCCTTAATGATGGAACCCTCTCAACCTATAATGACACTGCAGGAAGGGATAGTAGAGGAGGCTAGTGATGATGAGGAGAGCCCAGAACAGATGGCCGCTAGGTTGAATAAAGGCAAATGGGTGAAGAAGGAAACTTCAATCTTAATAAACCTACCAACCGGGGTCTCCCGAGAAGTCACTATCACAACAGAAGGGAACCTCCCACAGGAAGAACCAAAGGAATCCATCACCAATGGGGGACATCCTAGCATCACTGAGATAGGAGAGCCTAGCAGGGATATAAGTTTCGATGAAGATTTGGACCCAAGAATGCCTCCCCTACCAGACGGAGCTGGAACATTCGAGGATATCATTCCTATCTTGGTGGATCCAAATGACTCGGCTAAAGTTTTGAGAATTGGAGCAAATCTCGGCCCCAACATAAGGAATAGTCTCGTCTCATTCCTCAAAGAGAACCTGGATGTGTTTGCATGGTCTCACGCCGATATGATAGGGATCGACCCAGAGGTGATGTGCCATAGGCTAAACTTAGATCCCAGCAAGAAGGGAATAAGGCAGAAGAGGAGACCTGTTAGTGGAGAGAGGGCAGAGGCCCTCAGGGAAGAGGTGGACAGGTTGATGGAAGTCGGGCTCATCAAGGAGTCATTCTACCCGACTTGGTTGGCTAATCCTGTGCTGGTGAAGAAGCCAAATGGAAAATGGAGAACTTGTGTGGACTTCACCGACTTAAACAAAGCTTGTCCGAAAGATAGCTTCCCTCTTCCTCGTATCGATCAGCTCGTGGATGCTACGGCAGGACATGCATTGTTAAGCTTCATGGATGCCTACTCAGGCTATAATCAAATTCCTATGTATGGGCCAGATCAAGAACACACTTCGTTCATCACTGATCGAGGCCTATACTGTTATATTGGGATGCCTTTCGGGCTAGTGAATGCAGGAGCAACTTATCAAAGATTGGTGAACAAGATGTTTAAAGATCACATCGGGAAGACAATGGAGGTGTATGTTGATGACATGCTTGTTAAGTCAAAGGAGGCCAAAGATCACATGCGGCACTTGGCAGAAATGTTCACCATCTTACGGATCTACAGAATGAAGCTCAATCCCCAGAAATGCGTGTTTGGAGTAGAGTCGGGAAAGTTTCTAGGATTCATTGTTAACCACCGGGGAATTGAGGCTAACCCGGCCAAGATCAAGGCTCTATTAGAGATGAAGTCCCCTCGAAAGGTGAAAGATGTGCAGAGTCTCACAGGGAGGATCGCGGCATTAAATAGATTCGTCTCCAAATCTTCTGACAAGTGCCATGAGTTCTTTAAAGCTATTAAAAAGGTGGGCAAGAATTTTCAATGGACAGAGGAATGTGAAGAGGCCTTTCAGAATATAAAGAAGCATCTGAGCACACCACCCTTACTGTCTAACCCACAACAAGGGGAGGTACTGGTGCTTTATTTGGCTGTGTCTGAGTATGCGGTGAGTGCGGTGCTAGTTCGAGAGGAAGGCAATACTCAGCTCCCAATATATTATATGAGCAAAAGGCTAGTCGGTGCAGAGACTCGATACTTGAACATGGAAAAACTGGTGTATGCTCTAATCCTCGCTTCAAGGAAGCTTCGTCCCTACTTCCAAGCTCATAAGATCGAAGTAAGAACTGCCTATCCTCTTAGGCAAGTATTGCACAAACCAGAAACCTCAGGAAGAATGTTGAAATGGGCGGTCGAGCTAGGGCAGTTTGACGTGGAGTATAAACCTCGGGTCGCGATTAGAGGGCAAGCTCTGGCAGATTTTGTGTTGGAATTCTCACCTCGAGTAGAAGAGGACTCTAGGGCCTTGCAAATTTACCCAGAGGTGCCAATGGAGGAAAATCAGAATAGTGCCCCTTGGTGGAGCCTATATGTCGATGGGGCATCTAATGGAGATGGAGCAGGAGCTGGATTCGAATTAGTGAGCCCAGAAGGATGTAGAGTGAAGAGGGCTGTTCACTTCACTTTTCATGCAACAAACAATGACGCTGAGTACGAGGCCTTGATCAACGGATTCAAGTTGGCATTAGAGCTGAAGGTGGAAAACCTTAACGCTTTTAGTGACTCCATGATTGTGGTATACCAGATAAATGGAGGGTATCAGGCACGAGGGCCTAGAACGGAGTTGTATTTGCGTTGTGCAGAGAGGTTAATCAAGCTATTCAATGAAGTCAGCCTAGAGCTCATCCCTCGAGGCCAGAATGAGACGGCGGACGAGCTTGCTAAGTTCGGTTCACGTCGCGAGACCACTCTGTTAGGGTCAACACCCTTGGAAATACAGAGGAGGCCTAGCGTGCCAGAGGTAGAGCTCATGGTTGTGGCAGAACAGGCTACATGGATGTCTCCACTCTTAGCTTATATAAAAAATGGTGTGTTACCAGATGACAAGAATGAAGCGCGGCGGATACGCTATATGGCTGCAAGATATGCAATATATGATGGGGACTTATATAGGAGAGGCTTCAACGTGCCCCTACTCAAGTGTGTTGATGGAGACGAGTGCAATTATATACTGAGGGAAGTTCATGAAGGTATTTGTGGTAATCACTCGGGGGGTAGCTCCTTGGCACAAAAGATACTTCGTCAAGGATATTACTGGCCGACTCTCAAGAAAGATGCTTTCGAGTTTGCTAGAGCTTGTGACAAGTGCCAAAGGTATGCAAATTTTCATAACAGCCCTGTGGCACCTTTAACCTCACTCATGAGCCCTTGGCCCTTTGCCATGTGGGGGATAGATTTGATTGGAGAACTGCCCAAGTCTAAAGGAAGTGTGAAGTATGCTGTGGTTGCGGTGGATTATTTCACTAAGTGGGCAGAGGCTGAGCCCTTAGCCACAATAACCGCAAAGAAGCTCATTGATTTTGTGTATCGGGCTATTGTTTGTCGATTTGGAATACCCTACAAGTTGATCTCAGATAATGGTAAACAGTTTGACAGTAAGGAGATGAGAGAATTTTGTGACAGGTTGGGAATGCTAAAGAGTTTCAGTGCCGTGAGCCATCCACAGACAAATGGTCAGACTGAGGCAATCAACAAAATTTTGAAGCACACGTTGAAAGCAAAGCTTGAGGATGCTAAGGGAAATTGGCCAGAGGAACTTCCACAAGTTCTATGGTCTTATAACACCACTCCCCGAACCACAACGGGTGAGACCCCTTTCTCCTTGGTGTATGGATGTGAGGCTATGGTCCCGGTAGAAGTGGGAGCTGGATCTTTTAGGAGAGCTCATTATGACCCAGAGAATAGTGAGAAGAATCATCGTCTTTACTTAGACATGATTGAAGAAACACGGGTTGATTCCCAAGCAAGGCTGCTAGCATATCACCAGAGAACTGCCAGGCATTATAACCGCAAGGTGAGAGCCCGACCTTTCCGGGTAGGGGACTTGGTTCTCCGTCGAGTCATGCCTAACACCAAGATAGTTAATCATGGAGTGTTTGGTGCAAATTGGGAAGGCCCATATCAGATCAAATCAGTTTTATGGGAGGGAACTTATCATCTCAATGACATACAAGGAAAGCTCATACCAAGGGCTTGGAATGCTGAGCACTTGAGGAGATATTATCAGTAGTTTCTATCTAGTTAAGACTTAGCATGCATTGATATTTATCCTAAGTCTCGGGGGGTAGTGTCATATAGGCACCTTCCCTTGGCGTACAATGTAATAAGTCTAGGTCTGTTATTATATAAGAAGATGGAAGTTTTATTATCTAAATAAAGTTGAAGTTTATTGTGCAGTAAGTAAATTTTACTTTCTTTTTAGAAGAACATTAGGTTGGGCCTCGGCCCATCAATTTTGCAAAAAGAGCTCGTGCGAGGCGAGCCCTCCCTAGATTCGAGCTCAGGAAAGTTGGGAAAATAAAAAAAAAATGATCTAGAAAATTTGTGTGCGAAGCGAGGCCTCTTCACGTGGTAAATTTGTGCGAGGCGAGGCCTCCGTATAAAAAGGGGCTCATAAGCTTGTGAAGTATGTATGCGAAGCGAGCCCATGTATGTTGAGCAAATTTAGGAAATAATTGAGATGAACCTTGTGCGATGTGTAACTCTATGCGAAGCTTCTTTAAAAGCAAGCCTCTACAGGTTGAAACATCTAAAGCATGCGACATGTGAACTCAATTATGTGCGAGGCGAACCTGGGCATACAAATACAAGAATCATGGGAAGATGCAAAAAACATGAATGATAAATATAAATAGGGTGCGACCACAAAGTACTTGAAAAAAAACAAGTCCAAATGTTAACTGGCCTTGGGCCATTAAATGTTTACAAACTGCGAGGCAAACGGGGTGCCCGCATCCCCAAAATAGATGTTCAAGATTTAGGAGTTTCATCATTGCCCCCTTGTGCGGTGCGAACCTCCTCTGCGAGCCGAGCCTCCTCCGCGAGCCGAGCCTCCTCTGCGAGCCGAGCTTCTTCTTCCATTTCAAGACGAAGCTTCGCAGCATAGCTCACAGTGGCGGCGCCTAGAGGACTCCAATCAAAGTCAGGGCACTTCACCATAAAACCCTTCATAAAATTTTTGGAACCTAGGGCCTTTGCATCCCTAACATCTGCGTCCCGGCTCGCCTCGAGCGCTGAGAGCTTGGCCTCGAACTCAATGCCTTGGGCTGCCAGTTTAGCCTCGAACCCAGCAACTTGGGTCTTTAGAGATTCATTTTCAGAAACAGCGACAGCTAGGGAAGTAGAATGCTCCTCTTTCATTTTTCCCACAAGTGCTTGGGACTCGCGCAAGTCTTTTTCAAGACTGGTGGTCGCATCAAGGACACTTTGCTTTGCTTCCTCAGCCAACTTCACATTTGCCCGTCTCGCTTCGTCCAGCTTGAATTTTAAAACTTTGTTATCCTTATCAAGGCGAGCGCTGGCTTGACCCATGGAGCGAAGCTCTTTGTTCCTATTCATCTGCCTTATGAAAGCCTCAGCTGTGACCCTGGTGAGAGCATCATTATTGGCCTCGAATGAGCCAGTAGTCCACTCCCTCAAATCACCCTCAGAAATATGTGGCCCAGCGAGTCGAACCAAGGTACTAGCCACAACATTCCCTTGGGGGGTAGGAGGGAGTTCCTTGCGAGGCCGCTTGGATGGCTCAATTTCCATGGGAACATCTTTAGAGTGTTTTGTTCTTTTCTTAGGTGGAGAGGCCCCCCCAGTCTTCAGATATTCGGTAAGAGTGATCTTGGGTTGAGGCGGAACCCCTTTTGATTTTGGAGCACGGTTCGAACCCTCAGCATGCGAGCCGGCTTGGCTGGCAGTAGGGGCGGTTCGAACAGGAGTTTCCTGTTCAGCCAAGAAGGGAGGTGGAGAAATAGCCATTCCTGCGATAAAACGAGGACAAAAGAGTTAGTCAAAAGAATAAATAAAATAACTGACTGCGAGGATTTCAATAAACAACGGTGCGAGCCGACGGCTCGCACCAAGTATGGAACTTACTTTTTCTTTTTCTTTTGGACACCTTATTGGGGGTTAATCGAGTTCCCTCTTTCAGAAAACCGTACTCGATAAGGTTGGCCGTTGTGATTAAATTGTTAATATTTCGATCAGCAACGGGAGTGTTCAGAAGATTGTCGGCATTAATTTTGTCTTGGCCGGTTAGTTTCGTTCTAACAGGGGGCTCTGTTAGAAAGGCAAAGCAGGTGTTAGAATACAATAACGGTGCGAGCCTTAAAGGAACGGTGCGAGCCTAAAAATCAATTTTTACTTACCAGGGTCGTAATAGAAGTGAGTTTGAACTCTAGGGACTTCATGAATATAGAAGAAAGGATTTTTCCAGCGACCAGAATTGCTGGGCCCTCCATGAATTAACTTCTTTTTATTGTAGCATGCCCACACAGAAAAATAAAAGTACCCAAAATCAGACGAGTGCTTGAGGGTCAGGAAATATCCAAGTTGACGAGCCGTGAGAGTAGGGTACCCTTGTTTTTTGTAAAGTATATACAGTGCTATGGCAGATCTGTAGCCATTGGGATTGATTTGCAGCGGTGCGAGCCCATAGTACTCCAAAACCTCTTGAATAAAAGGATGGAGGGGTGCACTTATTCCTAACTTCAATAGAAAAGTAGAAAGAACCATACGGGGCGCTCGACCTCCGTTTTCTTCATGATCGAATCGGTAACACCTCATGTGCGGTGCGGGGAGAATTATACGGCCCGCTGGCCTAAACTGATTCACTAGGTCACAAAGATTGTCCTCGGTTAATGAAGTGGACATGTCTCGACAGGCTAGAATTTTTCCCTCCTCTTGATTAGGGGTCGAGCTCTCGTCGCCATCTGGAATTACGCGTTTTTTAAGAAATACCACCCCTTCAAGCTCGGGCTGTTTGATGGGATCATATGGAATTGGGGACGGTTCGGGCACATAAGCATAGTTACAAAAATCTGTTTCTTTTGATACATCTGCTACCTCCTCGCTAGTAGGGCTATCATATGACCAAGTCGAACTAATGTCATCATCCTCATTCTGTTCGAACCCTTCTTGAGGAGTAACGGTGCGGGCCACCTTTTTTCCCTTACGTTTTTCGTAAAAGGCGCTTCCCAAAGAGCTATCTGTGGACTCTGAATCAGATATATTTACTGGATTGTTTGCTGAGCACGATGCGAAGCGAAGCTTGTTCTCTCTTTCCTGTAAAAGCTGTGCGACGCGAGCATCTGCTTCCTCTTGACTAAAAGGTAGTACAGGACGATTGAATAGGGCATCAAGACCAAGCGAACTGGAAATACTTGGCCCTATTTTCTTGTCCCTCCACGAGTATAAGTCCTTCTCTCTAGTGTAATTTTCTGGGGCAGAATTTGGATCGAGTTGAAGTCCAAGCGAACTAGACCCACTGGCTCGCATCGCATTTTCAATCTTAGCTATGTTGGCCGCCCTTCAGGTGTGATGGCCGAATTTGGGGAAATAGGCTGGCTTAAGCGACCTGAGATGGAGGTCAATTCCCGTTGGAATTCCTTTGAGCCTCTAAGTTCAGGGGGGTACTGATTCAAAGGGGAAGGAGTGGCTGAAGAATGAAACGAGCCCGGTGTGTCGCCGGGTGAGCCCATGGAGATGGATGGGGTCGCACTCGACATCTGAAAAAAGATGGTGAAGGTTAGTGTGTGCCCCTAAGAGAAAAAAGAAGTAAAAATTCCTAAGTGTCCTCACATCGCGTTAAAGAATCATACTACTGTGTTCGATACGAACACAGATTGTATTAATAAACTCAGGTTCGGCTCGAACAGTGAGTTGGGCTCTCCTCGATAAGAGGGCCCGGTTCGCACAAATTACCTCGAACAGACAGTATAATATGAACATCAAAACATATGATATAAAGGATGTTAAAAGATCAAAAAACTTACTTTGTGAAGAACTGGATGATGAACTCGAAGAACTGCTGGAAACTTGCCGGGAAGTGATGATAATTCTCGCCGTGTTTGATCCTTGAGCAAAATTGACAGAGTTTTGTTACTGTTTTTGATAGGAATGAAAATATGGTAAGAAGTTTTGAGGTATTTATAGTGGTGAGGAGAGAGAATGTGGGGGGCACGTGTCACCATGTCAATAGATGACACATATTCCCACGAACAGCTGTAAGCCATTATGAATAGTCACACACCTGATTATGATGTGCGAGCCGAGCAGAGGGCTCGAACCGTGATGATTAATGAAAATTCCTTGTTCTATTAAGGAATTTTGGGGGGTAGTTGTTATACAAGATTTTCGATAATGGGCCCTAAGCAGGTCCATAAGTGATTTGGGCTTGAAAGGAAGTTATGTTGGTATAATTCAGGCTTCGGCTTGCACCAAGTGTTTTGGATGAACTGGAATGACCAAGTATAACGGGCTCGAACGAGCGTTATCATTTTGGGCTCGAACGAGCGTTTATCATTTTGGGCTCGCACGAGCGTTTATCATTTTGGGCTCGCACGAGTTCCTATTTATGATGAATAGGTACTGATTAGCCCATGGTACTTGGGAAATAAAATGGGTTGATTTGTTAAGATATGGTCAAGTATTATGAGCCCTAAACCATGTTGAGTTTGGGCTCTCACCATTATGAAGTAATGGGCTCGTGCTACTTATCAGAAATAAGAATATTTGAACATAGGTGAGCTCGCACCACTTGAACTACGAAAGGGTAATTTTCATATGTCTTGTGCGATGCGAGCCTGGCCAGCTCGCATCGTGGGTGAAGCCCAACATATGGAAAATTCCTAGTTATGGGATGTTTCTTGGTTGACACGGGACAGACCTACAATCATGGGAAGAAATGCGGAGATGCCGCGAGATTGTAGGAAAACGTGTGAAGACCGGATTATTTATGGGAACTTGAGGAGGATTGATGATCCTTGGACTATTTATGGGAACTTGAGAAGGATTGATGATCCTTGGAACTATTTATGGGGACATGAGGTGGATTGATAATCCTTGAACTATTTATGGGAACATAAATCCTGACTCTTTTATGGGCCTGGACTGAATGGGCTTATTCAATGACTTGTTCTCCAAGAACTACGTGAGGCTTGATCCCTATATAAAGGGGTACGTAGGCACCTTGTATGATACACAATTGACACTCGGCAAGAGCAAAGAGAAAAAACCCATTCTCTATTCAATTTCTGAGGAGTCATCATACAAATTCAGCCACAACTTTCCATAAACCTCCAACACACTGTTGTACGAAATTCTCCTAACAACAGGTTTACAAGAAACATGTGAGGAAGACGGAACAAGGAACTCTGTACATCGACTTCTAGATTCATTTTGTTGGATAACTTATTAACTTATTACAACACTTTATCTATTTACCTCTACAAATATCAGTAATATCAAAAAATCGTTTTGTGGGATGTTTATACCAGTTTTGTTTTATGTTATCAAGTTCCAGTATAAGCCAAAAGCAAGAGAGATGCAGAACAAATCCTTTGAATTAAAAATGAGTATCTTCTACTTGGTGCATCAACAAGCTACTTTCAGGAGTTGAAATATGTGACCATAGCAGGATAGCAAGTATACACCTCATCACCAAGCTAAACACAAACTTCGACTAATAAGTTACTTGCAGCCTCATATGCTTATGTAAGGAATGTGGCGAATTTTGTAAAAATCTTCTCCTTCTACACCACCTATCACTCTAACCCTATCTTTAAATGTCTCAGGCATATTCGCAATCATAAGCTCTTTGAGAACTAGGAGGAATCTTAAACCATGTGGTAGCATCACCAGATTGAGACACTTGTTAATTTGCAAGGAAGAAAGATTAGACATGGCACCTTCATCCACCCTCCATATAGTTAAGCGGGGCAACCTATGCAGCCATAGCTTTTTGAGCTGAGGAAAACCCATAGCAGAACACACCAACTCCTTCCCCACATATGAGTTGTTTGCCATTTGCAGTGTTTGTAGGTTGGGAAGCTTCTCCAATAATATCATAGGATCTTCCTCGAACTCACATTTAACCAAAACAATTCGAGTGAGGAACCGCGAGAAATGACTGTGGTCATAAGTTCTTCAAGGTCCTTAACAATTACTCTTCCATGAAACACTCGAAGCTTCCTTAGTGTCATAAGATCATTTGTTTCACAGAAAGTTGTGTCAAAATATCGCATCAATTCCAACTCATTTAGGCCATGGAGTCTTAATTTCTTGACTGCGTCTTGTTTACGAATTTTATGAAGAGGAAAATATAAGTGCCTAAGCTGCGTTAGCTTCCATAGAACATTTGGAATATTAATATCACCCCTTACTCTTATATCAAGTGTTTGCAAGTTCTTCAAATCACCTACTGAAGATGGCAGCTCTTCCAGTGAACTATTCAAAAAACTCAAATACTTGAAGTAGACTAGCTTTCCTACTGTTCTAAGGGGTGAGCACTTGCTATTTCTAAAATCAAAATCAGTGAGCATCAAAACACGTAGCAGCTTAAACTTCTTGAGACAAAGGATTTTCCCCGGCCACTCTCTGAGTGAACTCTTGTAGTTCCGGAAGAACAGAAGAGATCGAAGTTGTCTAATAACATATTCGTCAAAAGCGTTAAAACTTGATCTATGACTATCATCATATGAATAAATACTGAGAATGCGGGAGACGTCTCTGCATGATTTAGATTCGGGACTTGGCAACATACTATACAAATATTTGTTTCATTGATATTATTGATTTAATTTTTATATTAGTTTTTTTAACCATTTATTTACTCTTATATTCAGATACAATTAGCTTTTCTATCACAAAAAATAGTAAAATTTATACAAATTTGGATACATAGTATGTGTCATCCCTGAGAAAATAGTAATATTATATGTTTATATTGATTTTTATCAATATAATTTTTTTAATATATATATGGCAATGACATCGGTCCAAGAAAATAAAAAATCAAACTCTATAAACAAAAGGAATATGTAAATAATTTATAATATTACTTACCCAAATGCAAATTTTACATAATATATTTTATTTGATAATTTATATAATTTTATAGATATTTATTTCACAATTTTTATTCAAATATTCGTTTTCTTAATAAATATATTCTAATGCCGCTGCGAAGCGCGGCTCAATAACCTAGTTAATAATAAGGACAGATAGAAAAGTTAACATGTTTTAATTAAAAAAAGTAATTGTTCGTGATATTTGTAGAAGTGTTTTAATTATATTAATTGTATTTATTAAAAAAATACGTTGACATGTTAAAATAAGTAAGTTTTTTTTATAAGGACAAATAGAAAAACTAATATGTTTTAATTAAAAAAAGTAAATGCCCGTAATATTTTTAGATGTGTTTTAATTATATTAATTGTATTTGTTAAAAAAATGCGTTGACTTGTTAAAATATGTAAGTTTTTTTAAATAATTAAAAGTATTAAAATAGGTTTTAAAATATATAAGTAAGGGTTGTACTTGATATTTTTGGAAAAGAGAAATTTTAATGATAACAAATAAAAAAAGTAATATATTTTAATTTAAAGGTAATTTCCCGTGATATTTTCGGAAAAAAAGTAGACTTTGTTAGAAAAAAATGTTGTAACTATAAAAGGCAATCATCTATTTACTATTTTATATTATTTTATTATTTATTAAATAGAGTATTAAAATATATTTTAAAATAAATAAGTAAGGATTGCACCTCATATTTTTAGAAAATAGAGATTTTAGTGATAACAAATATAAAAGATAATATGTTTTAATTTGAAGGTAATTGACGTGATATTTTTGAAAAAGGAGTAGATTTTGTTTGAATTTTTTTTAATTATAAAAGGCAATCAGCTAGTTACTATTTTATATTATTTATTAAATAGAGTATTAAAATAGGTTTTAAAATAAATAAATAAGGATTGCACCTCATATTTTTGGAAAACGGAGATTTTAGTGATAACAAATATAAAAGGTAATATATTTTAATTTAAAGATAATTATGGTGATATTTTTGGAAAAGCAGTAAATTTTGTTAGAAAAAAATATTTTAATTATAAAAGGCAATCATCTAGTTACTATTTTTATATTATTTATTAAATAGAATAAAGTACCGAAAACCAAAAACCGACCGAAAACCGAAAATCAAAACTTTCAATGTTTCATCTTTAATAATATAGTATAGATATATTGAATATAATTAATGAAAAAAATATTACAGAAAAATATAAGTAAATTATTATAACGTACATTTTTTAAATTTGAAAAATATAATTTAATAATTTTTAAAAGTTAGTCAAAATTTGATTAGTTTGACAAAAAAAATTGAAACAAGTCACTTTAAGTGGGACAGAGAGATTATTATTTATTTAGCAATAAATAAGCCGAATTATGAGAAAAAAGTATAGAGTATAAATTTTACTCTAAATTAACAATTTTTTTCGACAAACTTATATTGTGTGGCGTTTAATACGAGAGATATGACTGGCGGTTAATAACTTTATCCCCTTCTTTTTTTGCTAATTTTATCCTTTTGATTTTGATTGGAAGGTTGAAATCAAATAATGAGCCACAGCCATTCGACACGAAAAACCCCACCTGTGGAAGAGCTACTATATTCTTGCGTTGACGGGAGACACGTTCTTTCTATGGTCTTCCATCTTTGTTGTTTTACGATGTTGTCCAAGTGTACGAAGACCTGCCAACTTTTATCACAGTAGAAACGTCATCAGTAGAGACGTCATCACTTAATAATTTAACATACACCCAGGCCCCAGCGCCTTCCTACAATATCGCCGTCAAATCAAGTTCAAACTCTTTCTGTAACTATATTTAAATGAGTAATTCTGTTGTTATAAAATTATGTACAAAATATTGTTACAAAATAATGTAATAATATGAGATAATTTTATTGGTGATATCGGTGCAAATGCAGATAATCTTATTATTATATAACTAATTAGAATGTAACACATGTTATTTTGTAAAAAAAAATTATGCTCAATTTGGGGCCTTTAACATTTTTTTATTTAAATTTATATGTCAATCCTAAGTAAGATTTTAATAGTAATCATGGTTTCAGTTCGAACTCTAGACTTAATAAAATTAGGAGTAATGTTAAATAATCCAACAAAATTTTTTAATATTTGTACAGACCCATGGCATGGTTTAATTCGTAGACGTATACATATACACGCGGGTTTCATATTTTTGTTAAAAATATTATCAATTAAAAAAGATCACATAAATATTTGGGGGACTTTTTGGGAAAAAAACTTGTTAGATACTCTACTATTTTCTAAAATTAGAGATTATGATCCAACAATAACGTAGTAAAACAATCAAAATTTATTGTTAAAACTAGTTAATAAAGCCGCACTTCGCGGCGGCATTATAATTTTTTTTTAAAAATTTATTAATAAAATTATAACAATTATTCATTTCTTCTTAATACACCATCATACTGTTAAACACACTTTTCTTATTAAGATTAAAATCCTAAATTTGGTATATTGAATACTCATCTTATATATTAATTTTCATTTTAACATACACATTTCCAATAAGCTGCTCTCTCGTTAAAAAACACATATATAAATTCACACTCATATTGCACTTCCAATAAAACTTTTAATTATATCTTACAAACACCTATTATATTTTTAATAAAACTTTTAATTATATGTATTTCTTACAAATTCGAATTCTTTACTCCATAAATTCGAAAATATATTTTACTTCCGATAGAACTTCTAAGTATATATCTAACCTATAATTTGAACTATTCTCCTCTATAAATTCGAAGACCTATTTTACTTCAAATATAACTTTTATTTATGTGTCTTCCCTATTAATTCTAATTGTTCTCCGCTAATAAATCACCTTTTCTATTTTTAATATGTTGAAAGATAAATTTTTTTAAATTACAATAATTACTCAATCCTCCCTAATAAGTCGTCCTCATATTAAACACACGAAATTCAAATTTTAACATATTGAATATTTGTCTTATATTGTATATTAATTTTCATATTAACATACTCCTTTATAATAATCCGCTCTCTCGTTAAAAATACACGTATATAAATTTTCATTCCTATTTTACTTCTAATAATAGACCTTTAAACTATGTCTTACAAACTTACAAACATCTGTTCTACTTTCAATATAATTTTTAATTATATGTGTTTCTTAGAAATTCGAACTCTTCTGCTCCATAAGTTCGAAAACATATTCTACTTCTGATATAACTTTTAATTATATGTCTAACTTATAAATTTGAATTATTCTCCTTTATAAATTTGAACACCTATTATACTTCAAATATAACTTTTATTTATATGTCTTTTCCGCAAATTTGAACTATTTTCCTCTATAAATTCGAACACATATTCTACTTCTAATATGTTAAAAGATATTTTTTTATTAATAATATTTAATATTCTAAAATATTAAAAAAATAAATTGAAACGATCTTAGTAACGCCACCTCACCTCCCATCACCTCCCATGTATTCTCCTTTATACATTGATATATTGATGTCGGGTGTTGTGTGCTAAAGACTTAAAAAAAAATGGGTGTGCTCAACACCTTGAATTTTCTATTTTTTTGGTCAATACTTGAAATAAGCCCTCAATTAGATATGTGTGAATTGTGATTGTGGTTGAATCTATGTAAATAATAATTCCTGAACAGATTTTAAGGGTATGAAAGTAATTACACTTGCAAAATAAAAGGTTGAAAAAAGTCATGTCAACTTCTTCAATTATGAATTCAATATTATTGCCTTTTTTGGAGCATGCTAATCAAATCTAAATGATTTCATATATTTTTCAAATTATAGTAAGGAGAATCCAGACTTTCATTGTTATTTGTAAGCATGTATAAAAATTAACAATAATTTAAAGATTTAATAAATTCTGAATTCTGATTCTCGGGTCCATAATTTAAAATTAAATGTTTTTTCTAAACAAATTAAATGTTAGTAATTATTAAGAAAACAAAATAAAAAATTGGAAATCATCTCTCTTAATTTTTTTTTTAAAATTTTCCTAGACTGATTGATTTGAAATACAAATGTCCATGAGCCATGACAACAACTCTTGCACTAACGTTGCACTACACATAAACGAAAAAAATAATACATAAAAATGTTGAGAACGGGTGACCCATCCATTTATGAAAGAGAATTATGTTTCAGATCGTATTCTATTCCCGTGAGCTAATTGTTTTTAAGTGTATTACATGAACATAAGAATTTTATAGAAATAAATCTTTGTATAGTAAGTATACGGGAATATACAACTGTGGGATCTTAATTTTTGAATATAATGAATGAAAAGATTACACATGATTTCAAGTTATGCAGAGTTTTGAATTAGTGGCATTTAATTAGACACTCTTATGGGATCAAAATATTGCATGCATTATTGTGATTGATGACGTGGCATTTTGTAGATTTTTTTCAAGTGAAATTACCTTTATACCCTTCAAAACTGTTCAGAAATTATAATATACATAGATTATTGTACATTTATATTTTTCAAATGTTACTGTCCGTTACATTAATTGATTTTATTTTTATCCTACTACTTTAAATTGTAACAATTGTAGTATGCTTATAAGAAGCACATTCCCGATAAATAAATAAGAATAATTCATAAAGTTTAAAAAATTTATTTTCTTATATTCTCTTTGTTTATGACAAAAATTGTTTATGCTTTTAGGATAGATATTTCCATAAAACTATTCATTATTAATGTAAAATGTTGAGATATAATTTTTACTTTAATATTCTTTTTTCTTTGAAAAACATTACTTTAATATTCAATGATAGGAATAAGTAAAAAAATTAATATTTATATTGTAATGTGAATTAATCTTTATGATGAGTAGTGAGTGGTACGTGACTTCAGTAGCCCATATTACACCGAGAGACCCTTCATCATTACCGTCCATTACTTTTCAATCCGACGGCCTGAATCTTGTACAAATATAAGTGTATATTAGTTGATAAATAGTATAAGGGTAGTATTTGGGTTACAAAAAAATACAAAAAAAAACATACGTATTGTTTTTCATTTATTACCATTTTTGTAATGATCTAATTAGATGTTAATTTATTACCATATCTGTAAAGATTTGATGAGATATGATTTATGGTCAACTCTACACTTTTTATTTATCAGTTATCAATTTAATTCTTGTAATCAATTTTAATAATTTTGATTATGTATTATAATAAAATCAGATTAAAACATTCTTATCAGTATATAATGCATACAGGGAGGTGTTCTGAGAGGTGTTCTGGAAAGTGTTTTCAAAAGTGTTCTTGATAGCATTCATCATCACACGCAGCCTTGCAAAACTGTCGATGGACTCTAATTTGGAGAACGAATTAGGTTTTACTTTTGTTTATTGTATTGGAATCCATGGAAATGATCATCCTGGCTTCGTTGATGTGGTGCTTCGTAGTGAGGCCCCTGTGGACTTTGTTATGCTATTGTAGAACAAATCGATATGCTTGATGTTTGTCAGGTAAACGCCTCTCAGAACATATCAAACCGATATGCCTCGTCTATGACGCGTAAAAACCCTCACATCATTGACAATAAGGTTCAAATGAAATGAATGGACGGTAGGAAGAGGAGGTTGGCTAACAAGAAGTAGATACTTTTCTATTCTTAGAAACCCTCTCCAAAAAAAATAAAAAAATCATCCCCTAAAAGTGTGTTCTTTAGCAATATTAGAGTTTTCAAACGGGTGTTGTATATTCAGTATATGAGATTCTCAAACCTGTGTTCTTAAATTACTGTGAGTTCTGTATTGTTTTATATTTTATGTTTCTTACATACAATGTTGTTAATACTATTAATTACGACTATATATTATAAAATTACAATCAACTTCTTTTGTTACTTGTAAGACCATGTAGTAATGACACTCTGTTAATTCTCAAACATGTGCTATTAAATATTCTTTTACGATGTTAATAGGGTAATTATCACTTTTTTCCTTTTTAAGAATCATTTGCCTTTTCCTTTTGAAAGTATTTTCCATAATACTTATCTGAAATAAAATCATTCCATGAAGGCTATATAAATATTTAAATTTTAATGTTTGATTACTTCCATATTTAAAAGGATAACACTCACCTTAATAGATTTCTAGCTTTAATAAGGGTTTTTTTGGAGTAATTATGAGAAATTTGTATCATAAATACTCGTCCGACCTAATATTTTTATTTTCAAAATTAATATGTTCAATATCTTTATATTTAACACATATAATTCAGCAGAATCTCACAAAAAAATACATGTCAAATTATAATAAAATATATTAATTTATTATGTACCATTTTTCTTAGATTTCTTATTGTGTTTGACAAATTACATACTATGAAAATTTGTATCCAACATTGTTTATTGATTTTCTTCGAAATTTCTTTTAATTAATTATTTCTCTTTAGAAATAGTTTTTGAATTTACCGTTTTTGAGGTTCTCTAAGGTGTTTTGCAAAATATAAAAGTTTTTGAGGTTCCCAAATGTATTTAAGAAACTTATATCCTTTTAATAATATATTTTAAATATTTTTGAGACTTTCTATTATGTCAAATTATAATTATTAAGATTTTTTAAAATATTTTATAAAAAGAAAATCAATAAAATGGAGTATCATTATTTTTTTCAATAAATATAGAGATATACAAAATATTTAAAATTTTTATCATATAAGACTAGACTAATTATTAAATCGATGTACAACACTCAAGAGAATCTTACAATTTATTACATTTTTTTAAAAAAGTAGAATTAAAAATAGAATAATTAATATTTTTGATATAAAACACTGAATTGAATCTCTTGTGGCCATTTGAAAAATGATTTCAAGGAAATCAGAAAAGGCCACAAATTAAAATAAATATATATGTTCTAAACATGTAAGAAAATCTCGATGCAACGAGCTTAAAATATATTTATCGTCTTTATTTTTCATACACAATATAAAGTAATTTTTTTTTATAAATTGAAATTATTACTTTAAAATTATTTTTCAATAAAATGGATTATCATTATTTTTTCAATAGATATAAGGATTTATAACCCTCAAGAGAAATAGTTGATATATTCCTGTACAACACTTACGGCAATTTTATATATTGTTTTCTTTAAAAACAAATAGTTAACAATTAAAAATAAAACATTTAATGTACCACACTTAAAAGAATCTTACAACTTATAACATTTTTTTAAAAATAGTACAATTAAAAATAAAATAATTAATAATTTTGATATAAAACACTTAAATGAATCTCATGTGTCCGTTTAAAAATTAATTTAAAGAAAATATGAAAAGGCCACAAGGTAAAATAAATAAATGTATATTGTATATAAACACGTAAGAAAAGAATGCAATATATTGTATATATTAATTTTTTATGTACCATATTTCTTAGATTTCTTATTGTGTTTGACAAATTATATACTATGAAATTTTGTAACCAACATTGTTTATTGATTTTCTTCAAAAATTCTTTTAATTTATTATTTCTCTTTAGAAATATTTTTTGAATTACTACTTTTGAGGTTCTCTAGGTGTTTTTGCAAAATATATTATATTATTTTACTACATTTTTGAGATTCCGAAATGTATTTAAGAACCTTATATCCTTTTTAATAATACATTTTTAATATTTTTGAGACTTTTGATGATGTCTAGTTTATAATTATTAAGATTCTTTAAACTTTTTTATAAAAAGAAAATCAATAAAATGAAGTATCATTATTTTTTCAATAAATATAGAGATATACAAAACATTTAATTTTTTTTATCAAATAAGACTAGACTAATTCTTAAATCGATGTACAATACTTAAGAGAATCTTACAATTTGTAACATTTTAGAAAAAACGTCCTAAAAATATTTTTAATTCTTTGTTATGAGATACATGGTACTCATAGATTCAATACCGCCAGAAAATGGGATTCTTTTATTCAATCAAGAAAAGAAAAGGAGATACCTATTTTAAGGTTTTGTTTAAGTGCTTCAGAGTAATTTTGAGAAATTTTTGATTTTAAAAGGAAAATGAAATTAGAAAATGAAATTTGTTGGCCATCGTTTACAAAAAAAATAAAATAAAATTTTACAAGATTTTCTTGATTGATTTAGTATAATTATTTTAATATTTTGAGATTTTTAATCTTTCAATTTATTAGACAAGTTAGCGTATGATAATTGAAATTTTATTTTTTAGTTTTTTTTTTAAATATAAATATCTTAAGCGTGGTAAGATTACCTAAGTGTTTCCTCAGTAAATTTTGTATAATGTATGTTGTTTTAATATATATATAATAGGATTCAATTTTGTAATACATAGAAAAATGATTTTTTTAACAAGATTCCATTATATGTTTTAGAGTTATATTCTGAATAATTTATAATTTAAAATATTGTTTTTTTTTTGGAAATTGGTATATTCATTTTTTTAAATTTAGATATTTGACATTTTAAATATGTTTAGAATTTTTTATTTAATATTTATTATAAGATTGGTATATGTATTTTAAAAGTAAGATATTTTTAAAAAAATATATACTAAAAATATTTTAAAGATTCACCTAAGTGTTTTAGAGTAATTTTGTGAAAATATCTTATTTAAATTTTTTTTAATTCAATATTATTTTTTTACAAAAATACACAGAAATTATAGTTTTTTAACGAGATTTTCTTAAGTGTTCTAATACAATATTTTTAATGTTATGTGATTTTTAATCTTTCAATTCATGAAACAAGTTAACGCACGACTTTTTAATATTAATTAATAAATTAATATTTTATTTTTCAATTATTTTTAAATATAAGCACTCTAATATTTTATTAAGATTTTGCCGGTGTTGGTTGGATTCACTTAAGTGTTTTATAGTCAATTTTGAAATTTTTTGCTATTTTAATATAATTAAGTTTACTATCACCTTTTGCGTAACATAAGAAAAGTTCTTTTTTTACAAGACTCTATTAATTATTTAAGAGTAAAATTGTGAATTATGCATATTTAAAATATTTAATATTTTTAAGTTTAAATTGGCATATTCAATTTTAATTTTATATCTATAGATTTGAATTTTTTTATAGCCTTAGATTTTTTATTTATTTAATATTTATTATGAGATTAGTATATTTATTTTAAAAATTAGATATTAAAAAAATGTACTAAAAATATTTTGAAGATTTGCTTAAGTTTTTTAGAGTAAATTTGAGAAGTACCTTATTATGAAAAAAATTAAATTCAATATTTTTATTTTATAAAATTTTCTTAGGTGTTTTAGTATAGTATATCTCGGAGTTAACGTAGGACTTTTAAATATTACTATTTAATTAATTACTATTTATATTTTTCAATTAATTTTAAATATAAGGTACTTCAAGATAATATTAAAAATGTTCTCTTGAGTATTGTAAGATTCACTTAAGTATTTTGGAGTAAAAAAATATTTAGTTAATGGAATTTTAATAAACTATTCAGATTCCTTAAAATAACTTTTTAATATATATAGCTAGTTTTCTGTGTAATATCTATTTTAGTGAATATTGAGATTCCTTAAATTGTTTTTCTAGATACCTATATTTTCTATATTTTCAATTTCTGGGACTTAATATAATATTATATTGGAACACTTAGTAGAACACTTCAATAATTTCAATAATTATTGTTCAATTATGTGATTTTATAATGATAAATGGTTGAAATAGTTAAAGAAATACATGGTTGGTAGGATAATAAATTCAAGAATACATTATGAATATGGAAACAACTACCAGAAAACTCAAGACAACCTAAAATTACACAGGGGTTTAAGGTCATATATACGATTAAAACAAGAAGAAGAATACAACATTTACAAAAATAGACAAATAACTACCACACAACTCTAAAACCCTCTCTAAAGTCAAAGTCTATGATGCACATAACCCAGGAACACAATACATGACCAGGGTACTGCAGCTCTAATCCCAACACTTCTCCGATCCCTACACTTCACACTACCTTCGCTTGAAAAAATACCATCAAACAAGAATGTAACCTACCCCACAACAGGCCGACAGTTTAACATCTCCAGCAGAAGGCAAAGAAAACATTTAAAATCATACTAAAAAAAATTATGAAGGCACCTGGGAACACGCATATAATCTCTGCAAATACAAGCCCACACATTACATATTCAAGAAAAAATTGTCCATGACACGTACAACAACTATATTACAAAAGTAGAAATCCTAAAATTAAAAAGTCTCAAATAGCAAACAAAACAACAAATGAAAAAAGGTTGTCAGTATTCAGCAGGAACCAACACAAGATAAGGAAACACCAGCTGCAAACTTGATTGGATCACCGAAATACGCCTTTACTTTATCAGTTTCCATATGGCAACTACTGTTCTGTCTCACAAGGAATTGTCTACATATTCTTGTAGGCAATTAGTAATGAACATATGAGAAGTAGCTCTTGGAGTTGAGTTGGAGAATGTCGATGACAAGGATGTGACCATGGACATTAGACACACCAATATCAATGCTTTGACCCATTTTTTTAATCTACATGACAAAACGTAATCATTACAAGAATATATGCATGTTTCAAAATTATTATAAAATAGTTAATTTAGGGCTTATAGAACACATGTCGGAAGATCTTACAATCGTCCACTTCGGTTGGTTTTCTAAAAGCGAGGTTACCACGTTACTAAAAAATATAGGATTCATCTGTTACAATACTCTTGAATGAGAACTTTGTCCATCTCTTTCCACATACCGATAAAGGTATGATAAAGGAATAATAAAGAACACTTTTCTTTAAAAAAAACACATGATAAGGGTATAATAAAAATGACAAGAACACTGATAAGAATATGTAACTGAATCGTATATTATAAGAATTTGAGAAAGAAATCCTTCGCTTACCAGTTGATAGCTTCATTATTCTCCATAGCTATTATGATATGTTCTTTTTGAAGATGTGTGACGATATGTATGAATGATACGTAATGATTAATCATAAACCTGTTATATTATGTACTTGTAATTCTTGATTTGTTTCCATGTACATAATGATTATTGATTATATTAATTACACGTCAATTAACATACTTACCATACTTAATAGAATCTGTTACAAGTAATTAGTATACAATGTAGTAGTAGTGACCCTGGACATATGAAATAATAACAAGAATGCCACTGAATAAATTGACGGTCTAGATGATGGTCTCTTAGGTCTCTTGATAAGGAGGGTCTCCATGGAACCTTACCCCGATTGCAACAGATCTATTTGTAAAGCCATGTATTACATATGATGGGATTTCTTGATATAAATAAAATTTTGATTTTTTAAAAATAAATATATATTTATTAAAAGATTATAAGTGAAATTACTTTTGTACCCTTAAAACTGTTTGGGAATTATAATATATATAAATAGGGTGACATTCAAGAGATAACCTCTTATATAGAGTCCGGAAGATAACCATTACATAAATATTCATAATATATATTTTATCACATTTTTTATTAGATATGATTATAAATTTCAATTTTTAAATAAAAAAACGAAATTAAACTACTTTTTAAAAAAAATCGAAAATTAGTCAAATAGTCCAAAGTGATTATAAAGCAGAATCAAATCTATCCAAAATGATTCTGCAGCAGAATCAAATTTAAAATCAATGTTTTTATTCAAATTTTATATGTTAATTTTTTTATAAAGTTTGTATATACTAATATTCTACATTAAAATCAAATTATATATTTTATGTAAAAATATTTAAAATTATTTATGAGATTCTATAATAGAATATATGGTTCTCTCCAATTCTCTATATAAGATGGTTCTATCCGGAACAATGGCCTACATAAATAATTGTTCTCGGCAATGCGAGTTATAAACTCATAATTGTTCGGGCTGAAAATATAGAGGGCCATTAGCTTTTGGAGCCTGTGCTATTAGGCTGATTGCATATTAAAAAATTACAACAACCGAATTTTGAAGAATAATAACATTCAAATCCGATTTTGGATTTTTTGGAAATCAACGGTGATATATTATAAGACTAGTCTTTTTTGCCCGCGCTCTGCGAGCGGGTGTTGAATTTTTTTTAAAGTCTATAATCGTCTTGGTTTGAAATTTACAGTTGAGCAATTTTTTTCTGAAAGGTTACTATCGTATAGGCTTGTTTTTTTGTAAGAATTAGAAAGCAATATAATGAAAGGATGGGCAGGTAACTTAGTACATATACAAATTTTACATTGTAAATAAACATCTTCCTTTTGGTTTTTTCAATATTTATAACTCACATTTTAGTCAACTATATTGTAAATATAAATCTATCTTTATCTCTTTACAGAAAATCTGTTGACTTCTTTTCTATAACAAATATGTATGCGTTGGAGAATCGAATTATTTAGTTTAAGTGTATCCTAAATTCAATGAACAATATCGATGTTCTTTATGCAGAAAAAATTTGTTTATGTAGTCAATATATAGTGAAATTCTTTTCAAAGGAACACCTCCAATAAAGTCCAACAAATATTTGCAAACTTTTTATTGATTCATGTAAGTATTAAGTGATAGAATACTTATATTTGTTAAAAAAAATTCATCCATGTTAGTGTATGGTCGTGCCGAGTTGTGTTTATGAGATAAGCTTCCATACTAATATGATTTGATCATATTTATGAGACAATTTCAAGTTTATTTTCAAAATAGAAAATTAATTTAAAGAGGCATGTTAGATGGAAAATAAGTGATATTTTAAAATATATCAACTGTATAATGTTTTTTTAGAAAATAGTAAAAATGATGAAACAAATATCAACTGTATATTTTAAATATGCCTTTTTTGTGTTGACATTAAGTTTGATGTCTCAACCATATACATTAAATATGCTTTAATTTGTATTAGTATTTGTCCTAAATTGAAACCCTTGAACTCCTACGGAAAAATCATCTCACCTAATTTGTCTACTACTACTATTCCATTGAGAATTAAGTTTCACAGATGGAGGTATGCATTCAGTTAACTTTGATCTTATATAGCTTCTTCGATCATATCATAATTAAGGTTTTACAGTCTCCATTCTTATCATCGTTTATTTCTTCACTCCGTGTTTCAGAAGCAGGACAATGATCATGTTCAACATAGTTCAAACGCAAATCAATGTAAGAGTGATTCAGTTTTTTGTATCTATCATGATATTAACTTTTTAATTATATGAATTTCTTTTAGAACATATATAATGTATTGTGCTACTTGCATGTATAGGTGAGACTAAGAACAAAGTAAACATTGTTGTCTTGGAGCACTTTAAAAAAGGATCAATTGTAAGTTTTTTATGTTTATGGTAATTACATGCATCTGTAAATTGTTTGCATGTATGTTCGATTTGTAAATAAATTTTTTTTTATGATATTACAGCGACTTCCATATGCTTTCAATCAGATGCACAAAGACAATATATGCAGTTGTGTCACATTGAAAGTAGAAGAGGATGTTGAATTTAGAGCAAAATATGACAAAGAATCTGGTAGACTTCATGAACTGGATAATTTCATTTCTAAATTGAATATAGAATGGTTCAATCCTGTTATCTTAACCCATTTCGGTGGTAGTCATTTCTTCTTGAAAGTATTTATGATAAGTGGGATCGGAATTTCATTGTCATCTAAGTGCGGAGATTTTTTATATGACATGAATCGTCTTTCCTTGAGTAAGATTAGGAATGTGATTGAAGGTTCACTTACGTGGGAAGAGAAATTGAGATTTGATCATATGCCATTGGCAATTTCTAGATTCAATCTATACTCTTATTCAGTAAAACCTATAATTATCACGATAGAGGAATCTCATGTGTGTTCAGAAAGTATCTCTATGATTAGTTCCCTACTACTTTTTTTATTATATTTTTTTAGTTTCCTTACTAAAAATTGTTTTTTACAATTTGTAATTGTATTTTTGCACAATTTAAATCTTTTTGCTAGGTTGGCAATGAAGGTTTCAATAATATGATTAAGCATTCAACTAATGAAAACCTTTTTGGAGTTATGCTTGGACAAATTGAGTTCTGTTGTAAAATTACTTATAATGATGGTCACATAGTTTTTGGTCGAGGATGGAAAAACTTTGTTGAAGGTTCTGGTATTGAAATTGGTGATGTTCTTTTTTTACAACCGGACATGGAAATATTTAAGATTCGAGCTTGTTTGGTATCTTATTTGGAAACAAACCAAATTAGAAGCGTTAAAGGTATATATAAATTAATTGTATATATAGGTTAATTATTTTACCGGCTACTTAGTTCTTCGCTGGATGATCATATGTTATGGAATGATTTGAATTTGTTTTTTGCAGAGGACTTACCTGAATTCAGTTTTCTCTCAATCGCTAATATGCATAGCGTAGAGAAAGGAATTATAGTAAGTTATTAGAACTATGTCACCAGACTTTCTTATATGAATTTGTAAGTTAAATTTAAGGAAGAATTGAAAACAATTTGGTATTTTTAACAGGGAGTACCTGGATTCCTAAATTTTTTTGTTGGTCATTTAATCGATGAAGAGAATCGATGTATTTTGCCTGATGGTGTCACTGTTGAAATGACTTATGTGAGAGATGAAAATTGTTTTCATGGATTCAAAGGTTATTTCCAGCAATCTGCAATAGAGGAGGAAGATTTCTTTGTTTTATATTACAGAGGTAAAGCTGAGTGGTTTTTGGAGTTGATCAGGTCGAATGGAATTGGTATTCTTAATTCGCAGAATACTTTATCTGAGATGGAATTTGGTATGACACAAAAAACGTATGAGCTTAGATCAATGTACAGAACTGTACTGAATACAGATAGCCATGCTCTACATGGTACGGAGGACAACAAAGGTAAATTTTTAACTACTTAAACACTCTATTATCAGATTGTATAATACAAATTCTTATTATAATTCATATAACATTGTTGTACAGAGTGTTTTGTAGGATCTAAGTTTAGTAGTTGCCAAGCAATGTTTGAGGATATGAGAAGTAATGTTGAAACATCAACAAAAAACCAGGTTAACATACCACTGGATGTTGCAGGTAGTATTTTTTTTTAATCAAGTCTATATCATGTTTTTCTTTAGCTATACCATTATATTTAAGTACCAATGTGTTCGTATTCTTTTGTGTAATGTTATTACTTGCAGAATTTTATTTACATGATGCTTTTATCTGTATTAAAGCAGGCGGCAATAATGCATCACCTAATAGCGTGGAAGAGAATATAGAAGAAGATGCAGACTATTTTGAATTCAGGGAAACTCTGACCTCAACTCATGTGGACAGAAATAGTCATGGAGTGGTAAGAATCGTTATTATATTAAGCTATTTTATCTTATTTTAAATTAAGGGAGCTAATACTTGCTAAATTAATTTTTTTTAGTACATTCCAAAGTGGATAAAACCTCGAGATCGCGTGTGGATAGCAGGTGAAAGACTTATTTTGAATACAGGAACATGTACTTGCACTGTTGGAATAGTTCTGAGTAATGGGAATGCCAGATTCTCGGCAAAATGGAATGAATTCATTAGGATCAATCAGTTGGAAAAAAATGATAAGTTAGTTTTTACTTTGTTTGAGGGTGGCGATAACATTGGTTTTTTGGTCGACATTACACGTAACCGTGTTCCCTTATTTTCTTAACTGTAATTATAACTGTTATATGACTTCTGTATTTTGCAAAACTTGTTTGCATACCTATCTTCTTCTGTATTGATTTGGATATCTTCTTTATAATTGATTTGGATAGCTTCTATATTGTTCTTTAAATATCTTCTTTATAATTTCTTTGGATATTGATTTTTGTGTTTTAGAAAGTGAGATATTTTCTCTCTGATAAGAGGGAAAGATCATTTTTAGTTCAAATTGAAACGTAGATTATTGACTTTTATTGTAAAAATATTTTGTTGAAACTAAAGCCATTATAATTGTACACAATTGGAATTTTCTAATTTTAATTTTGTTCTGTTGTTTTCAATTTCTTGACTATAAAGTCTTGCTTACTTTTGTCCTCCTTTGAATTCTAATATGTATTCAAAATTTAAACATTTTAATTTTAATACAATGTGTTTAACTGAAGATTGTGTTCAATATTTTCTCCCTGTGATTGAATCTTGTAGATTATATGTCCATAACTTTTATTTATTATGGAATCATGGACAATATAGTCTTTGTTTATGCATATAAATTTGATTTTGTTTTCACTATAGAGATTACACATTTCATTATGTTTTGCAGCGTAAAATGCAAGAATTATTGCTAGATTCGTAGTTTTAAATATGTATGCTATATGGCAACGTCATAGTCGTACTACTTGCAGTACATGAACATATAGCTTGAATACTTGCACAGTTATGTTTAACTACTTTCTTTGTGATATTGATTGAAAAATAGTAGGATTATTATGAGTTTCGATATACCCAATTACGAAAATATAAGGTAGAATCGATGAAATTATCATATGCCATTGTATGGACATTCTGCACATTTTATGTTGCTAACTATGATTAACTTTAAATATATAACAAAAAAATGATATTAATTGAATTAAAACGTTAACATCACAGAAGCAAGCAACTTTAAAATATCCCGTAAAATATGCTGGAAATGAAATCAGGGCATCACAAAGCCTGAGAAAAACAAATGTTCAAAAGAAAAAGATTTATTCATAATGCGAAAAACAATAATTGAAGCTGCATAAGTACGCCATTCATGCATTTGCAATCTGGTTCAAACCTGTAGAGAATAATTAAAGATATATCATTTTAACAATGTAACCTCAGAATATGCAACCTTTTGACATAAGTGAATCTTAAAATTAATAATTTTGATTACCTTTTCCTTTTTAATATGCTTGAGTGTGAAAGGTTTTGGTTGTTTCTCATTGTCATCTACATGAGAGTGTTCATCCAGATCAGTTATTGAAATGACTGTTCCATCATTCAGTCTTTTGAGACGATTGCTAGTTGTAGATTTTCCGGTATCAGGTGTTTTTGATTCACATATTTGCACTGAAGGAGTTATTGATTCAGATTTGGGCATGGAGTATGTTGAGGAGTACTGTGTGAAAAGTAAACAAAAACCAAAACGAAAATAAGTATCATCTAAAATTAAAAGGGTGCAGAAACATGAACATGTATACCTGTGAAATATTAGGACCACCACTGAAATCACCATCATCTGAGTTATTGTTTTCATTGATTTCAAAACCCTGATAGATATCAACAACTGTGTACGTGTGTGAATTTTTCTTCACATTTTCCTCATTGATACGAATTGTGAGTGTATAAGCATTTCCTTCAAAAACCTTTAGGATATTTGGGAAGTCTTCTGGTTTTCCTGCCTGATGCATCAGATTAAATGCGAAACTTCAATGTTGAACACTATTATAAATTTAGATAATGTAGGTTTACGCAAATATTAACAATTAAATGGATATATTCTGTCAATTGATCATACCATTTCTTGATCAGCAATAACATCAAACACAGTTTTACCAATTACAGTCTCAACCTCTCTATCACACAGAATGAATGCAGCAACACCAGTCACATCTTCGGCCATCAAACATATTCTAAACCTTTCAATAAATTGAAGCAAATATTTTGTAAAATTTTTGGACCAAATAAAACATAAACTTCAAAACTAATGTAAATAAAACATTCTTGATTACCTTTTCTCAGGGAATGGAATATTTCTTTTACATTTTTCACATCTGAATTTACCCTCAATCATTTCAATTTCCTTTTGACACCTGCTGCAAGCATCGTAATTCCAATCTTTTGTTTCTTTGACTGACCTAACTGTCACTTGGCACATCACTGCTTTCTACAATCAGTAAGAATTCAATTAATTAAAGCTAATTCAATAGTCATAAAACAGAGCAACATAAATATCCAAATGAGAAATTAAAAAAAAAACCATAATGTAAGACTCCTCCAATGTTCGAAGCTGAGCAATTGTAAAAATTGTTGTTCTTTCTGCTGGTTCTCTCATAATCGGATAATCCATGTTGAAATCCGGTAAAATGCCTCTATAGAGTAAAATGTTAGTTGAATATTAGATGATCTATTTTGTTGTAACTACTTTCATCATCTAAATTTATATATGTACATACCTTTTTTTCATTTCGTCAACACTACGGTGATTGTAGTTCAGAAAGAACCTTGTAGCTCCAACATTAGACACATATGGTTCAGCTGAACATAGCAAGAAGTAAAATTGACAAATTATATCTTTGAAGATCACTTTGATTATTTTCGGAGAAGTAATATAAGTCAATACGAAACTGATACTTTAACAACAATTTCTAACACACATTTTAATCAATCTGAAATACCTTTGTACTCATTAACTCTGCAGCTGGAGACAATAACAACTACTGGTGTATCAGTAGTCTTCATTAATTCAGACAGAAAAGATTCTCCCAAATTGTCCCAAAAACATGTTTTGATAGATGCACTATACTCAAAATAATAAAGAATCCAATAAAAAACTGATAAACACAAGGACAATTTAGTGTATTATAAACGATGTACGTGAAGATGTTTAATTGATATTACCTGCCATCAGTTAGAGTAAATCTGATGCAACGCTGCTCCACATCTTTGTGAAATGTTCTTTGCCTAAGTAAATCCTCATCTTTGAGGACACCAATGATGTCTACAAAAAATTATAAAATTGATAATAGATTATTTTGCATGAAAGAGAAAGTAAGGCATACAGAAATAAAATCATTAAAATACTCCCATACCAATGAGACAATTATTATCAGATTGCTTGCTGATCATTTCGCGAATATCAGCAATGTCAAAGAAATCAAACTCAATGGTACGTATCATCCTGTCCATCCCTTTTGATTCATCGAATTTCACAACTTTAGTATATTTGGATAACCAAATCTGTTTGTCATATTTTGTGCATCGAAGAGTTTCCTTGCGGTATGTTTTGACAGAAAAGTTCCTGATAGAATATATCTTCCCTTCTTCAAATGTGTTTTCAAACGTATCAATATAGCTTGGCCATATGAAAGCATGCATTCTATCATGCTGTTAAAAGAGAGTTAAACAAAAAACACTGTCAAAGAATATATAAATTTGTTTATTATGCTCGAAGAAATATGATTACAGATTTGTATACCGACCTTATCATCGAGCAACAGCATGTTACGACCTTTGAACTCTTTATCTCCTCTTGTACTGTAGGTATCCCAGATTCTAATGACCCTAACCTTGATCGTCCACTCATACTTACTATCGTCGACCGAATCCAAACTATCAAACTTCACATTGGTCATCATGTTTATCTGCAAAATGAGGAAGTAGAAGATAACCAAACAATATAAGTTCAAGTTTGACTAAGTTCGTGTGTAAGTTGTTGTAAGTTCATAGATGATATATACACGACATCAGACGGTTATTTCTCATCCAAATACGGCTTAATATTTGCCACTAAGGACGTGAGTCCGATAATAACTGAAACAACATAATTTTAGGCTGCATTTTTGGGATTGTTATTGAGATAAATCTTTGAAATTAGTATGCAAATCCGTAGCTATAAGATATATTATATAACAAAAAATTAGATAAGCAAAATGAAAATAGGCTATATTATCAGATCAATATCTATATTTTAACGATGGTGTATATCTTAACTAACATTCTCATAAGATATTTTGGTATCAATCTATTTAATTCTGATTATCTCATGCTTCTCTAATTTGATTTCGTTATTTTAGGTAATTTGTAACAAATTCTACTTAATTCTTGATTTTTTAAACGAATATGCTATTTAATGAAACATATTTTCCGTTATATTTAAAATTGAAGATAAAAAAATATACATTTTTTATATGTGATATTTGTTGTGGTTTAAAATGTTATCTATTAAAACCAAAAAAATTTCAATATGTCAAAACATCTCAAAAAATTATATTATAATTTAATAGTATTTTTCGGAATTTTCCACATATGGCAAACTTTCAAAATTTAAAAAGTTATAACTCCTTTTATATTTCACACCTGCTAGAATAACTATAATGGTTGTCTATTGTGTCAATATTCTAGATTACTGAGAATGCAGATAAAAATAATTTAACTAATAACTGGCATACATGATTTATGATTTTAAATGACACTACTTAAGTTATTGTAGGTAGTGCATTTTGACATATTATGTCATTGCTGGTTTATTTTAGAACATTGACGAAAAAATCCATTTCTTTCCTCACAACTATGAGCATACATTCGGGAA
Organism: Heracleum sosnowskyi; assembly: GCA_030848705.1. Taxonomy (NCBI): domain Eukaryota; kingdom Viridiplantae; phylum Streptophyta; class Magnoliopsida; order Apiales; family Apiaceae; genus Heracleum; species Heracleum sosnowskyi. Next base: position 96,596,310 of record CM061241.1, read on the forward strand.
AGAGATTCTCTTTGAACTTATTAACACGTTATAAATAAAAAATAATTGTTGTGTGCTGTTTATCAACATACTTCTCTTGTCAAATATATGTAACCTTAAAACTTATCGGTAAAAATATTATACATAGATTCCATCAATGAAAAGAGTTCATACTTCATTACGTTATAGGAATGTGTGTCAAAAAGATTGCCAACATATATCATTATAAGTTCTTACAAATCATAAAATATTTCTTCGTAAACAATGTTACTGGTAGAACAACATGTGGTTCCCTCTGGATTTTCTATAAAGAATGTAAGACCTTGTGGAGATGTAACACGGCTTACAGCCACATACAATTGGCCATGACAGAAAACTGGTTCTGGCAAATATATCCCAACTCTATCAAGTGACTGTCCCTGTGCTTTATTTATTGTCATAGCAAAACAAACCTGAAGTGGAAATTGCAATCGAATTAAATCAAAAGGAAGATTTGTATCAGATGGGCATAACTCAATCCTGGGAATAAGGTGTCTTGCTCCTGCATGACTTCCACCTATGATCTCACATACAATGGTATGTTTCATACATTTCCTTACAATCATCCGGGTTCCGTTACAAAGCCCAACAGTCTGATTAAGGTTCCTTAACAACATTACAACGACACCCTCTTTCAAAATTAATTTGTGAGCAGGCATTCCAGGAACCTTAATAGAATTAAGGTACTCAACTGGGAATGCCGAAGTTAGATTCTCATGACATCCAACTGAGCATTGAACGGAATCAGAAGAACTATATGTAAATGACTCACCTTCTATTTTCTCAAGTATAAGATCATTAACATGATCAACAACCTTATTAGTAGGTGTCAATATAGCTCGTTCACGTAAGTAGCTGACTTCAGTGAAGCGACTGTGCAAATCAGGGAAGACAGAATTTATGAGCTGGTTTACATCAGAGGTATCAGATTGTATGCAAAATCCACTTGGTATACAGATAGTTTTGAATATCTCCAGCTCGCAGCTACTATCAATATGTGGTATTTTTCCATCACCAACATCGAGTACCCACTGACTAAATTCTTTAATCCTTCGTCTTTCTGTCTCCGAGTTTCCTCGACGTAATCTCATGTTATCTTTAAGAATAAACAAATGACATTCAGACCATAAATGAGACCGTGAAATAGAGGCGGAGACTATATCTGCTCGTGAACCTTTACTTATAACCGGCAAGATTTGTCGAAAATCACCACCAAGTAATACAGTAATTCCACCAAAAAGTTTCTCAGCTCTATCGGCACTAACAGATTTCATGATATCACGAAGGGAGCGATCCAAACATTCAAATGCAAGCTTGTTCTGCATTGGAGCCTCATCCCATATAATAAGATTTGTTTTCTTAATGAGCTCTGCTATATCTGAATTATGAGGAATAGAACATGATGATTCGTCATCCAATTTCAATGGTATTTTAAATCTTGAATGTGCTGTTCGGCCTCCGGGTAATAAAGTTGCTGCAATTCCGGAAGATGCAACTGGCAAAACAATTTTTTTTTCAGACCTGAGTTTAGTAATGATAGTGTTCCAAAGATAAGTCTTTCCACAACCTCCACTACCATAAACAAAAAAGAATCCTCCATCATTCTTGTCAACTTTACTCAGAACAGCGTCATATACTCTTTTCTGTTCATAATTCAAATTAGTAACTAAGCGTTGGTGTTCTTCTGTCATTTCTTTTTCACAATAAGTTGTCTCTTCCAAAACCAACTTATTCTTACAATTATCCAGGTATCTTGCTGGAGGCATTGACAATGTTGGATAATTCTTTAATGATCGTCCAATCGAATTTAGTAAATGCTCAATCTCTGTATAGTGTATACAAAAAACAATGAGTAGGACATTAGTATTATAACTAATGTAATTCAAAAATTAATACATAAAGCTTCATATATTACCTCCAAGTGTGTAATTTTCTAATTCTTTATCACTTAATGAGAGATTATGTTTCCCTGTCAATTTCCGTCGTTTTGATAGTATATCATCCGACATTGACCTCCAGTTAGAAGTCCATAATCTCAGAATGTCGCTGACCTGACAATTGACAATTATATGAACAAAAAGGGATCTTAACTGGCTTGGCATAGCAGTGTCAACATTTTCTTGTATTGCATCATGCCACTCATTGTCATCTTTAAGTAATCCCATTGCCCCACATGCTTCTTGAAAAGTATTATACGTCTTACCTTCAAAAGTCCGCAGATCTCTAAAGCATCTAGGACCTTTTACTCGACATAGTAGCATACGCAAGTACCACAACTCTCCAGATGAATAATGTGATGAATTCAATCTTCCGACTTTTTGTCCTTTTTTCCTTGAATTCCATTCAGATTGTCCAGCATCCCAAACAAAATGCTCTGGAATTTCTTGGTAGGTGTATTGTCTTGCTTCTCGATTTTCTTGGCAAAGTTTGAAAAATGCTTCTAACTTGCTATTTTTATAAGATGCTCTTCTACAAACATTGGCGAGATTATCATTATTGTTAAATGTAACATACTTTTCATTTGGCAAATGAAATGACAATCTTTCAACCGATATACTACGATGATGTATATCAAAACCAAACATTCGATGAGCTGCCTCAGCACCGCAAACATACCTGCAAAATTCAAAATGAAAAATATTGAAATAATGTAAATGATAAATTATATACAAAGCTTTCGACTTTTTTGTACATACCTCCCATCCAAATACATTTTAATTTCATTCCTTGTTTTGTTATTTTCTGTTCCACAATCTGTTGAACCTTGTACCATAACGGTAGCACGGTCTGGACCTTTTAAACAATACTTAAAAAGGTACTTGATACAACGTCCATGATTGCAAACTTCAAGATTAATATGACATTGGTACTGAACAATTAAATCCCTGTTGTAAGGAACAACCCATCGGTTATCCAAAATTGCTTTCCTGACTTCTATAATGTGGTTTGTTTTTCTCCGTTTATAAGCAGGAAAACCATATTCGTCAAACATCGTGGATGAACAATACCTAAAAGGAATAATATAAAATAATATAGACTAATTTATGAAATTATCAAAAATTAAATATAGGATATTAAAAAGGTATGTATGAAGTTATGTAATCTTACTGTTTAGGAAAACCTCTGGTACATTTATTATTTTTCATACACGGTGAATAAATATATTGAGCACCGCAAGGACCATGCATCATATATTGTTTGACAGCAGCATAACCATTAGGATCCGCTAATTCATCGGGTATTTCAGCGGAAACAAATCTGTCAATGTCTTTATTTAATCTTGATTTTGCAACAGGATCCAACCAGATTAACATATGAGCATGAGGCAATCCTCTCTTCTGATATTCCACAACATACATCACTACATTATCAGATTATAAATAATTAATATTAACGGTAGAATATCATAATTTGAAACACCTAGAATATTAAAATTTTAAAAAGAATGAATAAGGAATATAATAATACCTGAAAGACATTTTCCAAACCTATTTTTATTCTTTATATCATCATACAACTGGTCAAGTTTTAACTTGAAAACACGAGCAATTATATCCGGACAGTCCTCAGAATTGCAATATGGAAGAAGTGACATCATCTGCAAGATCTCATCCCAATACGGATTGCAGGTCATGGTTAAAAAAAGGTCTGGATAACCAATTTTTCGACATACAGCAAGGGAGTCTTGGAAATTTTGTTGCATATATCTAGCAGATCCGACAAAAGTAGATGGTAATATATATCCTTGTCCTACATTTCCTGCATCAATAGTATCAGTACTATAAACCACATCACAGAGGTTACGGTACAATTCTGCTCGTAATTTCTTCTGATTTTTTCTTATATACCATAACCTGGATTGTTCTACAGCAGAAAATGCATCCACTATAAACTGATGGTATAGTCTCCCACCAAGTCTAAGAGTATGACCTGCTTACAGAAATTACAAACAATATTTAGATTAAATTTTCTACTCAAAACTTAATAAATCATTTTAAGGAATTAGTCAGTACCTTGGTCCAACCTAACCATGAAAGTGTAAGAATAGTACTCTCTCATTGTAACATTCTCTCTTTTCTTTTGACGATCATCTGAACTAACAGAATACTTCAAACCCTTTCGGAAACCGTCTTCACCTCGTGGAAAAAGAATAGGATATTGGAGTGCCATCATCAAGGGATGCAAAGTAGTAATACGCTTTAAACCTTCGGTCTTGCTTGAAACAACAATATCTCGGTCTTCACATTGGGGATCGTCATCCCCAACCATAATTACCGCAATTTCATTTGAAGGCATTATGTGATTTTCACGACCACTGGTAGACCTTGAGATTTTCATAACTATCTTTAGATCAACTACATTATCATTCTTAAAACGATCTCTGGCCATTCGAAATTCTTGTACCAAATGATTATTTTCTTCAAGCATCTTGATCAATCCTTCAACAATTTCTGGATCTATTTTGCTCGAATGTTGTACATTTATAGACTTCATTCTATTCTCAACTTCATTCTCCGTATCATAAATATACAATTGGCAAAATTTTGGTGTCTCTCCATCCTTTGGTAACAGGTTACCCATTTTATGGTGATTAATTCCGGTCATTCTGAATACATTTGGTCCTCTACCTTTATTTATTCCATGATCTATTTTACCACCAATGGATGAAAAATTAAACATGGCGTTGTACGACCTAATATTTCGCTTGAAATTTGGTCCTTTTTTTTTGTCCATGTACAGATCTAGCAAATATTTAGGAGTATGACTTACCTTAGGGAGCTTAATTTGTCCTCTAGCACAACACAAAGAGAATACTGGTGCTTTATTTCGATTCCCTTTATTGACTCGCTCCCTTTCCCACATTTGAGCATTGCAATGAGTACATTTATATGTTGGACCACCAAGGCTACGGTATTCAGAACATATGGGTAAATGTCTTCTTCCAACATTCAACTCAACAAATGGATCTTTGCTTCCAAAAGAATCAGTGCCAAATGACTGTTCTCCAAATGTGGTAAAATGTTGCTCATTTGGCTCTGTATTTCCATTTCTATCATCTTCATGGTGATTATCAGAATGATTATCACTATCAGAATCACCAGAAAATACATTTTCAGATTGGCCTTCACTGCTGAAGTCATCACCATCGGCCTCCTCATTTGGATTATCAAAATGGTATTCTTCTGCAATACAAATTAAGGATGTAAGTAATTGATTATTTACAGAAATATGCAAATTTAAACCAAAGATTTTTGTGACATACCAAACATTGATGAAACTGGCGGCTTGTTTATAAACTCTGAAAACTGATTTCCTGACGAATAGTGAGTTTCATTATGTTGATTTTGAGCAGGAATATATGTATCCGAATCAGAACCCAAATCATTATCTGAGCGTAACAAATAATGGAAATCGTCATCAAAATCACTGTCAACATGTGGATTTGTCACAGGGATTCCATCTGAAAATTCAACAGTTCAAATAATTTAGTACAATAATAGCAACCTGGAAGATTACATGGTACTTATGTCGAGCCATATGATATTAGTATAGAATACTATACCATAATTCTCGAAATCTTGATCTCTTGAGTAATATGTTTCAGTCTCATTGCGTGAAAATGACTCATCCAAATTTTTGGATATAATATGGATTCCACCTGGATGGGCTATGTTCGTATTTGAATCACTCAAACAATATAGCTTTTACAGTAACTATGAATATTAACTTCAAATGTTTATTTAATAAAATCAAACATACCAGGGATATTGATTTTTTTCTTACAAACATTATATTTTCTTTCATCCACTTTCTCCTTCCCTTTGTATTTAGCATAATGCAGAATATCTGGAGTTTGTATTGTGTTCGCTGATATATGTGTAAAAAAAATAATATTAACCAATCATTTTAACTAAAAAACCTGAAATGCAATTTTAATTTGTGTGCAAGTTGAAATCTTACCTTTTTTAGATGTTGTCTTAGATGGAGTCCTTGATAGAGTGTTGGATAAGACAATGGGACTTCGATCATTATATTGTGAATTCATTACATGTCCTCTAATGGTTGAAATTTGTGTCTCACGACTGTCCAAAATCGTAGTCTTGTGTGATTTACCTGTGAAAGCATATAACAAATCATTTAAATAAAAAAAAGGTTAGAACAAAGAAAATATATATTATAAACATTTTTTTACATTAAAGTTTAGAGTTGTTGATTTAACATTAAAGTTTAGAGTGAACAATACTCTTACTTGTTTTAGGTGTATTATATCATATAAAGGATAATTGCTCTAACATTAAAGTTTAGAGTAAAAATTAAACTTACGTTTCAGGTTTGTTATATCATTTAAAGGACCTGACTGCTCCTGGGACTGCAACATCTGAATTGGTTGACTATTTTGCATTTTTGCTATATGTTCTCCAAGTGCTGGCATTTGTGCACAATGCTTAGCATGGTCGGTCAAAAGATTTGGTAAACCTGAAAACATAGTAACTGAGTACTGATTTTCACAATTGAATCAACATTTACAATGTTTTTCAAACATATTCATATATAAAATAAAAAACCTTGATGTAGAATTCAAAATTTGAAAATGACCTGCAATAAGTTCTGGTTGACAATTTAGCTGAACATTCATATTGTTCTGCTTCTTTGGCCTTCCTCGTTTTTTCAAAGATTGGACATCTTGATTAATCAAGATAGGAGCCGATGAATTAAGTTTCTTAGGCCTTCCTCGTTTTTTTGCAGATGGCTCATCCATATTTTTTTTATCCTCATGAGGCAATGTATTTTCTGTTAACATGTATTGACCTCCAGAATATAAATAACAAACATTAATATGAATTAATGACTACTTTATGCATACATGTTCTTATTAAAATTCATGAATTCAAAAAAATTTCATAAAAATGATAGTGCATTTATCAAAGGAATAAATAAGAGTAAAACATCACTTAACTCTGGTATGTTCTTGTGGACATTGGGTTCACATTCTCTTTATTTTCGGTGAATTGAGATAATTTGGTAGCCATAACATCAGGAGAACATCGTTTTCCTATATGTATACGATCTCTTTGCATAGAAGAAAGTGCAATGTCTGTAAATTAAAACGAATGAAGCAAATATAGGCATGATTCAAAGAGAAAGTCCAAATTCAAATAAAAAATCCCATATGCTTACATTGACGAAAAGATAAAAAAACATACCGGTTGTAGATTCCCTGCAGAAAAAACTCATTGATTTGTAATGTGTTCTTGACGTTGAAAAGGTAGATGCACGATGGTGATTTGTACTATGCATAGTGTCAGGCACGAGTGCAGTTCGTTTTTGGAGAACATCTGGCATCTGGAACATAGTACTATGGACAGTTCCTACTTCCGTTAGAGGTGGTTGAACAATTAATGGGTCCTCGATGTCGACTTCAATAACATCATCAATCTTTCGTTCACGTTTCTTGATTACAGGAGTACAAATAGATTTGTCATGTTCAGTACCACCAGTAGATTGAATCACTTTTCTAGGTCTACCTCTTTTCCTCGGAATGAAATCAATATTGGAGGAAACACTATATGCATAGCCTGGGTACGTATGCTTAAAACCTGAGTTCGTAACATTATCAAAAGTTTGTGATTTCTCCGATTGTTCATTCATTTTGATTATCATCTCTTTGTCATTGTTGATTGATAGGGTAAAGGAGGTTCAAATTTCAAATAAGGAAAAACACAGTAGTAGGCTGAAACAACGGAATATCGGTTATGATTTAAATGTTAGTAGTGATCATCTGACGTGGCTTTTTTTTTTCTCATGATTTTTTATGTAAAGTTACACTTATGGCCAAGACAAATGAATTAAAAGATACATAGATGCAGAGGGTAGAATTGTAAGAATGAAGCAAAAAGTATTCAGGATTTATAAGATACATAGATAGGTATCTATATTTTAATTCTTAAAACTAATATATATTGTAACAAAATAAATTTTACAACGAAAAATGACAAAATATTTAAATGTAATATTTTTATTAACTGGCAAACATTTTTTGTGATAAAAATTAAACTCAATTCAAACATTTTGTATTTTTATTTAAAAAAAATCAACGTCCGTGCGCGAAGCGCGGGCAAAAATACTAGTTTTTAGAATTTCGGCTATGCCTTTTTAAATAATTAGTTGAAAAAGCCGCGATTCGCGACGGTGTTTAAATTATTTTAAAAACTTTATCATTTAAATTACAAAAATTACCCGTTCCTTCCAAGCCGTCCTCCCGTTAAACACATTTTTCTTGTTAAGATTGAAATCCCAAATTTAATAGATTGAAAACTTGTCTCATGTATTAATTTTCATGTTAACATGCTCATTTCTAATAAACTGCTCTTTCGTTGAAAAAACACTTCTATAAATTCGCACTCATATTTTACTCGGAGTCGTTATAACTTTTTTTAAAAAACTCTATCAATTAAATTATGAAAATTACCCGTTCCTTGTTAAAATTTAAAATTTAAATTTAATAGATTGAAAACTTGTCTAATATATTAATTTTCATGTTAACATACTCCTTTTTAATGAGCCGTTCTCTCGTCAAAAAAATACATATATAAATTCGCACTCCTATTTTACTTCAAATAGAACTTTTAAGTATGTCTTACAAACATCTTTTATACTTCTACTTTTAATATAACTTTTAATTATATGTATTTCTTATAAATTCGAATTTTCCCCTCTATAAATTTGAAAACCCATTCTACTACCAATAGAACTTTTGATTAAATGTTGTACATATAAATTTGATATCTTTATAAATTTGAACCCCTATTCCACTTCAAGTTTAACTTTTATTTATATGTCTTTTCTATGAATTTGAACTCTTCTTCCTTAAATTCTAACACTTATTCTAATTCTATTATGTTAAATATATTTTTATTTAGCAGTATTTAAAATTCTAAAATTTTAATTTTAAAATCCGAGAGCACAATTATGAGTAAAAGTGAAATTACTTTACTTATTCTCAGCTTACTTTCCACCATTTTTAAAACTCACGAGTGAAGCATAAATTATGTATAATCATGGAGTCGACCTTGTTCCAAAGGATGTACAAATTACGATCTACAAGAGAAGAGATAATTTATACCATAAATTTTACATGTACATAGCGAACACCAATTGACTCGAAGCATCACTCCAGGATGCTCTAGTTCTCGACATTAATCGAAAAGCAATATTGATATCAAATTCAAGTGAGACACGTGGTTACTTTGGGTTAGTATCAAGAGAGAACCAATCACTAAAAAAGAATCTTAGAACTGTTATAAGCTGTTGGATTGTTACTAGATCAACTGTTAAGATTCAACTCATTTTTATATACAAAACCTTATAAGGGTATTGTTGGAATAAAAAGATTCTACTACCGAACCTATTTTGTTTCATAGTATAAATACAGTGTTCTGCAACTGAATTTTCAAAATTTAGCATATGGACTTCAAAGTTCTACAACTGAACTTACTTTTTTCCACGAAGTTCTACAAGTGAACTTGATTATTTTTATAATGTTCAGTTGTTGAACAATGTTATTCACATTATTTTCATACCATAACTTTCGTGTTCTACCGCTGAACATAAAAGTCATGCAATCGAATTTGAAATCAAACGCATAAATTTTAAAATTCTGCAACTGAACTTACTTGAATTTAAATGTTCAGTTGTTGAACACTGTTATCTGATGTTGTGTTTATACCATAACTTGAATATTTTCACAAAAAATGATAAAAATAATTGGTGGAATTTTTATGATTATGATGGAGAATTTTGTGATCGATATCGATGTATGATTATTATCATTAATCAAATATTAATTAGCTCTAAATTTATGTATTTTATGTTTTTGGACAACTTTATCCATGACCTACATATAATATATATATATATATATATATATATATATATATATATTATTTTAAAATATAAGATAGAGTTCTAAGAGTTCTTAGGTTAAGGGTTTTACAAGGAACATGACCCATAGAACAATCACTAATATGCTACTAGGGTTAGGATCAAGAGAGAACCAATCACTAAAAAAGAACCTTAGAACTGTTATAAGCCGTTGGATTATTACTAGATCAACTGTTAAGATTCAACTCATTTTTATATACAAAACCTTATAAGGGTATTGTTGGAATAAAAAGATTCTACTGCCGAACCTATTTTGTTTCATAGTATAAATACAGTGTTCTGCAACTGAATTTTCAAAGTTATGTATATGAATTTCAAAGTTCTACAACTGAACTTATTTTTTTTCCACGAAGTTCTACAAGTGAACTTGATTATTTTTATAATGTTCAGCTGTTGAACAATGTTATTCACATTATTTTCATACCATAACTTTCGTGTTCTACCGCTGAACATAAAAGTCATGCAATCGAATTTGAAATCAAACGCATAAATTTTAAAGTTCTGCAACTGAACTTACTTGTATTTAAATGTTCAGCTGCTGAACACTGTTATCTGATATTGTATTTATACCATAACTTGAATATTTTCACAAAAATTGATAAAAATAATTGGTGGAATTTTTATGATTATGATGGAGAATTTTGTGATCGATATCGATGTATGATTATTATCATTAATCAAATATTAATTAGCTCTAAATTATGTATTTTGTGTTTTTGAACAACTTTATCCATGACCTACATATAATAAATATATATTATTTTAAAATATAAGATAGAGTTCTAAAAGTTCTTAGGTTAAGGGTTCTATAAAAAAACATGACCCATATATTAAGTCAAATACAGTTATTGGAAATGCATGTACACAACTACACATCAATATATAGCAGTAGCATATTAGAGATTGATTGTTTATTTATAAATTCGAGTTTCAAATTCTTCTCCTTTTGCAAATTTGAATTTTTTTTCTACTTTCAATAATATTAAAAGATATTTATTAATTAATTTAAATATCTATTCTACTTCAAATAAAACTTTATTTATATGTCTTTTTTATAAATTTGAAATCTCATCCTCTATAAATTCGAACATATATATTCTAGTTCTAATATGTTAAAGAATATTTTTTGATATATTAGTATTTAAAATTCTAAAAATCTACGGAATTAGAAAAATAGATTGAGACGAATTTAAAGGCGCCACCTCACCTCCCGCGTATCCTCCTTTATATATATACTAGTCGACTAAGCCGCGCTTCGCAGCGGCCCTATAATATTTTTGTAAAATTTTAAATATAATATATAAATAGTGAACACAATATTTTAAACAGTAACATACATAAAAAATAAAATAAATTATTGACATAATTTTATGATAATTTTGTATCACATTTTCTTGAGCCAACACCCGTTACACTAAATACATTTAAGAAAAAATACTAAAAATATGCAGTAATATAAATTTAAGTATTAACACTACTTCAAACTTCAACCATTCGTAATATCACAAAATTATAAATCTTTAAAATATCCAGGGACTTTCTATGTCGATTTTGTGTCATGTTTCTTGTTCCGACACCCGTTGCATAAATACATATAAATAAAAAAATACTAAAAATATGCAATAATAAAATTTAAGTATTAACCATCTCTTCGAATTACAACTATTAGTATCATAAAAAAAATTACAAACTTCTTAAATATCCCTAAACTTTATATGCTGATTTTTGTGTCATGTTTTCTTGAGCTGACGATCATTGCACTAAATACATATAAATTAAAAATACTAAAATTAAGCAATAATAAAAATTTAACTATTAACCATCGCTTCAAAATTCAATTATTTGTAAAAATTACAAATTTCTTAAATATTCTTACATGTTATAATAAAACTTTTTAGTGCATACATGTGCATCATTATAATATAAAAGGGTTAATTATCTAGTTGATCACAAAAACGGGCCTAAGGTATCAAGTTGGTCACCAAACTGAAAACGATCTCAAACAGGTCATTAAAGTCGGCTACAGGTACACTCCATCAAATAATTTATTTATTTTTGGACTAAAAATGATGATGTATTAAAAAATATTTGATGTGACATCTATATGTTAGGGTACATATCCATTTTAGAATATAAAATTGAAGAAATCGTCATTAATATTAGTATTTTCCGTCCAGAAAAAAGTAAGTTATATAACAAAATATATCTGTAGCTGACTTTAATGACCTGTTTGAGACCGTTTTCAGTTTAGTGACCAACTTGGTACTTTAAGACCACTTTAGTGACCAACTTGATAATTAACCCTAATATAAAAGGTTCATCATCAAAACATAATCGATTTTTATACAATCATTGTGTTTTCTGTGAATTTGAATGTAAATAAGTTATTCAATTTTAGTTTAGTTAAGAAAAAAAATTAACATTTGTTAAATTTAATTTTGAATATGATTGACTTTTATATATTTATTGTTTTTACTGTGAATTTGAATGTAAATAAAGAAATTCAATTATCTAAACATGATTATTTAAAACATTTATGAGTTTAATGGTATTGAATAACTCTAATTAATTCTCAAAACCACAAAAATATATATAAAAAACTATATACAAAGATAAAATTGAATATAATTATTATTAGATATAGAAATCAACTAAAATAATTAGAAAAAAATAAAAATTGTATACACATTTAAGCTTTAGCCTTGAAGGGGGTTTGTCCGTCTTGGCTTTTATTTGAGTATAATCCGCAGTGGCTGTCTGCACTTTCTTTAGGCTCAGTCGTGTTTTATTAATATATTTGACTTATCGAAATAAATAAATATAATAATTTTAATCATCCCGGCTTATTACATTAGGTTTAGCTCTCGTGCTAAACCCTATCAACACATATATACCTAACATATTCATAAATCCAAAAAATTAATTAACAATAGTTTGTGTATGTTCTGTGCTACCTGCAAAACCTCAAGTTAAAATGCCAGATAGAAGAAAATAAATTAAAATATACAAATAATAATCATCAATATGCAATGTAATTAATGCACACGAATTATCATAAAATCTCAAATTTGTGATGTGAGAAAAACTATTTATAGCCAATTTAAGATATAATATAAAGATATAATAAAGATTAAATTCTAAATAAGATTATAATATAAAGATTAAATCAAGATTGAATCCTAAATATGATTCTAATATAATGTTATAATAAAGATTAAATTCTAAAAAAGATTGATTTATATATCTTTATTATCTTTTCTCTATAAATTCGTATCTAAGTAAGATACTGTAATTTATTTTGATTGAATTAAAATAGAGAAACTCTAGAAAAATAGATTAAAACTTAAATAAGATTTAATTTAGTTGAGAAAATAAATTAATTTTGTTTAATTAAATTTTAAATAGGATTGACTTTTATATATTTATTGTCTTCCCTAAAAATTTGAATTGAATTAAAATAGTGAAACTCAAGAAAAATAGATTAAAACTTAAATATGATTTAAGTTAGTTGAGAAAATAGGTAATATTTATTTAATTAAATTTTAAATATGCTTGATTTTATTAAATTAAATTCAAATGTATATAAGAAAATTTAATTTTATTAAATTAAAATCGAGGAGCTATAGAAAAATAGATAAATTTATTTTTAATTTAGTTTACAAAAGAAGTTAATTTTGTTTAATAAAATTTTAAATAGGATTGACTTTTATATATTTATTGACTTCCCTAAAAAATTGAATTGAATTAAAATAGTAAAACTCTACAAAAATATATTAAAACATAAATATGATTTAACTTAGTTGAGAAAAAAAAGTAATATTTGTTAAAATTAAATTTTAAATAGGATTAATTTTTATATATTTATTGTCTTTCCTAAAAATTTGAGTCTAAATAAGGAATGTCTTCCCTAAAAATTCGAATGTAAATAAGAAAATTTGATTTTATTGAATTATAATTGAGGATCTCTAGAAAAATTAATTTAGTTGAGAAAAAAAGTTAATTTTTTTATTTAATTTTTAAATAGGATTAACTTTTATATATTTATTGTCTTCCCTAAAAAATCGAATTGAATTAAAATAGTGAAATTCTAGAAAAATAGATTAAAACTTAAATATGATTTAAGTTAGTTGAGAAAAAAAGTATATTTGTTCAAATAAATTTTAAATAGGATTGACTTTTATATATTTATTGTCTTTCCTAAAAATTTGAGTGTAAATAAAGAATTTCTTCCCTAAAATTTTGAATGTAAATAAAGAAATTTTATTTTATTGAATTAAAATTGAGGAGCTCTAGAAAAATAGATAAATATGAATCGGGTTTTTCTTCTAATCAACCGTAAATCAAGAAACAAACAAAAGTTTAGTCTTCCTTAATAGAGTAACATCTTTAATAGGGTAAAATTCTTAGCTAAAATGTTAGAAGACATGTCATATATAAAATTTATAATATTAAATCCTTATATATAATAAGCGTAAGTGAGATCTTATCCAAAACTTTGGTCGGTCCTCAGTACCGCCAAAACAATCTCAACCGTTGGATCTGATATTTTTAAAAATAGACGATCAAGATTAAATCATATAAAAATAGAAACTATTATCTAAAAATGATATAAATCAAAGTGAAAGTATTAGTATTTGAATTAGAATTGGATTAGAAGTAATTAGAACTTAATAAAAATACCAGTTCCATTAATTCTAATATTCAATTCATATTAAATTAAATTCTTATATAGAATAAGCGTAAGAGCGATCTTAAAATAGATGAATCAGAACCGTTAGATTTAATATTAAAAAGATTTATTTTAATAATATAAACCAAATATGAGTAAATTTTCTAAGTTGACTAAAATTCTCAATGTAAAAAATCAAAATATCAAATTCTAAGTTGAGTAGGTTCATTTGATTCTTGGTCTATACTTTAATCTTAAGTTGAGTTGGTTTTTTTATTTTAATTCTATTCCTAAGTTGAATAGAACTAAGGTAAAAATTTGTTATTTTATTCCTTTTTCAGTTTCATGGTAGTTTTAATTCGAAAAGAATTTGTTAAACTATCACTAAATTAAAAATTATTTTGTGAATTTTATATGGACCGTAAATTGATTTTTAAATCTGATTTTTAGAACTCAAGATAGAACATAAATAATGTATTGAGCGTATAAAACGTAATAAATAAAATCTTAAAACTAATAACACAAAATTAATATAATTATAAATACTAAAAAAAGAACCGTGCACGGGTTATAAGCTAGTTATGTAAAAATTTCACAACTCCAACCATACAAAACCCTTACCAAAAAATTTAGACAACCTCAACAGGTTGACTATATTTGATGAACCCGTATGAAATCACACATCACCTATTGTCATATTCAAATAATATATTCTATTTATAATAACTTAAAGTAAAAAAAAAAATTACTATTTTTAAAATATAGCCAACTATTATAGCCAATGTCCGTTGAAACACATTACCTTATAGGTTCAGTAAATTTTACATAATCAA
This sequence comes from Heracleum sosnowskyi, assembly GCA_030848705.1. Classification (NCBI taxonomy): domain Eukaryota; kingdom Viridiplantae; phylum Streptophyta; class Magnoliopsida; order Apiales; family Apiaceae; genus Heracleum; species Heracleum sosnowskyi. The sequence continues at coordinate 96,611,772 of CM061241.1, forward strand.
TATTTTATATTATTTTAATCAACCATTTTAGCTAACACCGTCGGAGATGCTCTTATATTATAATAAGTAATAACACCAATCTTTTTACTAATTTTTCACTTTCAGTTTTACACTGAATTTACTCTGGTTTATTAAGTTTGGATTAGAAACTTGACTACATGAGTCGTGCACTAAATTATTTGAAAGGCATGCATGTGAGGTTGTTAGGGACTCACTTTCCTACACTTGTCGTTTCTCCTTTATCGAAAAAAATAATTTATTTAACAATTTTTTCAAAGATACCTGTAACTCGATGCATATTGTTGATCGATTGTACGTGGTAATGTGTATTGGTCAATTATACCTGCATAAATAAGGATGATGAGCTAAAATTCTCATAATAACAGTAATATGTTCATGTTTATTACGAAAAAGTAAATACAAATTCACAACCATCATTCATTTATCAAGAATCCGATTAAAACTAACACGAGAAAGAAATCAATATATATATACATAGCGTTAATCATTAAAAGTGAGTTGATATAGTCATTTTTAAATACGAACTCTTATTCCTCATAAACTCGAATACTTTTTCTAATTCTATTATATTAAAACGGTCTAATTTTTCTCCTTTATAAATTCGAATACATTTTCTATCTCTAATGTGTTAATGGATATTTTAGTTATTAATAATTAAAATTATAAAACTCTAAAAAAATTAAAAAAAAATAGATTGATACAATATTAGAGACGCCACATCACCTCCGTATCATTCTCTATTTATATTGTTGGTGATGATTTAACTTGTATATTAATATCATGCTAATTATACTCTGATTAGGGACCGCCGCTTCAAAGTTTTAAGATGTTATTGTTAAATTTGACTTATATTTTGGGATAATTAATTGGAATATAATAAGATTAAAATATTTAACCTGAAAATCCAGTTCAAAAATGTCACCAGCTACTCCGAATTACGCACAATCTACTGATGACAAATTTCTTTGTATTTGACATTTAATTTTAAAGTATAATACGAAGTTGCCGCCAAACGAGAAAAGTAAACATCGATGATCGATAATTTTGTGCCACTTATAATATTTTATTAGTCTCAATCATTAATGTTTTTTTATCTATTTAATTTATTAAACGTAATTTAAAATTATTTTTTACAATAAATAAAAATAATGAATTTTCTTCAGGAGAAAAGTTTTTTGGAATTTTGTTAAATACCTTAGCAAGAAATCAAAGGGTTAATGGATTAATATTTTCTGAATTCTCTTATCACTAAAGGCCTTTGTACACACATATGCAGAAACAGCGTATAGGGTACGTTATAAAAGGTAGGCAATGAAGAAGAAAGTTGGAAGTGCAACAACAGTTTAAAATAACTTTGTTTATCAATGGGGAATGCCACTGCTTTTTCCTTCATCTATCTTCACTTAATTTCCCTAGTAATAACAAGTTTAGTTCTCTTTTTTTCTTTCAATGGAGATGCAGCTGTTGACAGAAACCTCGTGGCTGCAGAAACACATGATTTCCATATCATCACAGTTAGTTCTATGCTACCGGACTCTGTCTGCAGTTCGTCTTCAGAAGGTACCACCTAGCTCCCATCAAACTCTTTGGATGTACACTATATAGAAACTCTTGAATGTATGATCGATCATATATATATCCAAAGACTTTCTAACATGCTAGCTAGGAGACTTTCTCTGTTTGCACGAAACTCTGAAACTGCTTCTATACTTTTTTCGGATTACCTAAAATTTTGAAATTTAGGCATCCAAAAACACAAAAAATATCAATTATTTTATATGTTTTTTTAACTTGGGCTTTTTTCATAAATATCCAACCATAATTTTTTTTTTTTGCAAAAATACTATATTTTTTTTTTTGATTTTTTTTGCAAAAATATAAAAATATTTGCAAAAATACGGTCTGTAACTAGATGAAACCATATCTGAAACTGAAACCAAAATCAACCACAAATGCAATTTATTAAAATTTAATAATTGGAATTATTTTGGTTGCATAATAAGTTGCATAAGTTAGTGCCCCTGTGGGACCTTGTATAATTAAAAACTAAATCCACGAAAAAGATGGATTATTTTGTGAAAGAGGTTGAAATGAAACTTTTTATAAACTCTCAACTACGTACGTATATATATATGTATACATAAACATATGTATACATAAACATGTATGTGTAGACGAAAGATGATGATTCCATGAAGAATGCGCGAATAATGGGATTTTTATATTTTATAAATGGGAAATGCAAAATGATGCGGGGAATGGAACCTGAGATCGCAAGTTTTATTCATTTTTATCTTCATTCACCACCTCTTACTAACAATTTTTTTGAATTATTAGCTGTTTTTAAATTATTATTTTTAAAAGTTGCATCTGGTTGCGTTGGTTGCAAACTGTATTTTTGCTGCAAATATTTTTAGGTTGCATCTAGTTGCAGACCGTATTTTTTCAAATATTTTCGGAAGATGGTAAAATTGCAAAAAAAAAAGTATTTTTGATAATTTCTCTTTTAACTTTCTCCAAAAGTCAATTAACTTTTTTCCAAATCAAGTTACATATTAGAAATTGAAAATTTTGAATTTATTAATGAAACATGTAATTAAAATTTTCCTTTAATATATTCGGAAAAGAAAAAATATTAATAATTAAAACTTCATTTAACACATTCGAAATAAAAACACCTTGAAATTTTTGGAAAGACCTATAAATTAAAACCTTTTTTTAACATATTTAAAATAAATATGATTTCGAATCACTTAGCAAAAACAATAAAATGAATTCGAATTAAAATAGAAATACATTTCGAATTCACAGAAAAAGACATAAAATGAAAATTGTTGCTGCTGGTAACCATAATATACTGTACCTTGAACATCGGAGCAAAATTTTTTTACAATTTTATGTTATAACTCCTTAATATCACAATTTAAAAATAAAATGTTCAAAATATCATAACCGAAAATAAAGGTCCTCTATCTCCGTATCACTCCAAAACGTATGTTTTTAGTTAGAAGATGGTGCACGTGGGTGGGCTCCACCTTAAAGTGGGGGGTTGTGGTGAGTGTAAATATTACGCAATCAACGCATGCGTTACATCAAGACGCATTAAAGTAATGCGTTTTTCTTTTTTCCTATTTACAGGTGACGAATGTAAAAAATGTGTTGATGTTAATAACGTTTGTTGCAAATGCGTTTTTACAAAAACGCAACTGAAAAATGCGTTTTTAAGTGATATAAAAGGCAATTTTTTCAGATTATAATATTTTAGACCATTTTAACTCGAATTATGATAAAACAGGCCAATACCCTTTTTTTAAGGTCAATTACGAGAAAATTAAACTCTTACGCACATATTTGTTTTTTATGGATAGGATCTTTTACTAACTTTAGTTTCCTTGGTTAAACATGTATATTTTCTCCTTTAACGAGGAACAAACTTATGATTTAACAGGTCACGAACTACCATCACCGTCACTCAAAGTTGTACACAGATATGGACCATGCCACAAAACAGATTCTCCACCTTCACCATCCCAAATCCTAACTCATGATGAGGCCCGCGTACAGTCAATCAACTCACAGATCACCGGCTTCAGTTCAGTTGAAAACAATTTTCCATCCACCGAATTAGTCACACTTCCCTCAAAATCAGGTTCATCATTGGGCAGCGGAAATTATGTCGTCAACATTGGTCTGGGATCACCAAGAAAGGACCTATCGTTGGTTTTTGACACGGGCAGCAGTCTAACATGGACACAATGCGAGCCTTGTGCTGCAATATGCTACAAGCAACATGATCCAATCTTCAATCCCTCAGAATCCACTGGTTACGCAAATGTCTCCTGCAATACGGCAATGTGTAATCAACTCAAAATCCGCGGGTGCAGTGGGACTACCTGTCTCTACGGAATCAAGTATGGCGATAAATCATCCACAATCGGTTACTTGGCAAAAGATACATTAACACTATCTCCGACAGAGATCATCACCGATTTCTACTTCGGATGTGGCCAACAAAATCAAGGTATTTTTGGTCAAGTTGCTGGAATAATCGGACTCGGTAGAAATCAATTTTCAATTATTTCACAAACATCTATGAAATACGGCAACATATTCTCCTACTGTCTACCATCCACTTCTAGCAAACCTGGTTACCTAACTTTTGGAAAATCAGAAATTTCCAACGCCATACAGTATATTCCGCTTGCCAATTCACAAGAGTTCTACTTCATAGATATTACCGCGATCTACGTTGGTGGTCAGAAACTTCCAATAAGTCCAACTGTATTCTCTACATATGGATCTATCATTGATTCTGGCACCGTCATCACAAGATTGTCGTTGGAAGCATACACTGCATTAAAAAACAGTTTCCGACAACAAATGTCCATGTATCCAATGGGACAATCGACTAAAACACTCGACACTTGTTATGACTTCAGCAGTTACACGGCAGTGAAAATTCCGCAGATCAGTATTGAGTTTGCCGGGAATACAAAAATTGACCTCGACAGTACAGGAATTTTGTATTACATTAGTTTGTCGCAGACTTGTTTGGCTTTTGCAACGAATACTGGTATTACTAATCTGACAATTTTAGGGAATGTTCAGCAGAAGACAATGCAAGTTGTTTACGACGTGGCAGGAGGAAAATTGGGATTTGGACCAAATGGATGTGCTTAATTAAGTTCAGTTAATATGCTGCTTATAAGTGTTGTCAGTAATTATGATCAGATAGATCTTAAAATGAATTACATTTGGAATAATATGAATGTCAGAAGTATTGATGCTACGGAAGTTCGAGTATTTATGATATTAGTAGTTAATTTGTACTCTATAAGATAAATATGTTTTACAAACTTAAATTCGCTTAATGTTTTGTTACAGATAATTATCCTCCTATAATACCACAACTGTATATACCTTAATGAGTCAAAGATACTCTTTCTTACAGTACCATTTGGATCAGCACAGAACATGTTCTTACAATTCAGAAATACAAGTCTTAATGGATATTTATCTATGTTGAAGAGCAATATGTAACAACTTCTATCCTTAATTTGGATCAAAATACTTCTCCCAAGGGGAAAATAGACATACATTCTCTAAGCTGATAGCAAGAGTGATGGCCTTAAATTTTCGAAGATAAGAAGCACCTTAGTTCCCTACGGAGAATTTTTCCAGCTGCTGAGCGCGGTATTGAATTTGTAAACACAACCTTCCGCACTTTCTTGTAAGGTGCAACCTGAAACAAATAAGATTAAACTATTGGCAGCTGATTCCTAGACGATAGAATTGATACAATGTTTATAACTGAAAGCTCTCAAACCTGCTTGGCTATGTAATTTATCAACTCTGCCTCTGAAACACTGCTTCCATGTTTTGTCACAACAAATGCTACAGGAACTTCTCCAGTTTCTTCATCTCTGGCTCTGCATAATAATTTAATGCACTTGTCTTCAATCATCTAAATGTTTTAGCATGATACTGTTAATTCATTATACTAACAACATAAAAGAACAATCCATCTATGTTGTGCTTAAGTACAGAACAATACCTAAAAACTGGATGGGATAAGACAATAGGACACAACTGCTAACCACCCGAGTTTATCGCCAAAAAATAAGCTGTTTTCTAATCATTAGTATACATAATCCTGCTGCACGTCATGCCTATATATGCCTATATATGACGTCATAAGTCTAGACAGATTTGACCTAAATGAAACTACACCTACTACACCCTAATTTGACAGATTTGACCTAAATGAAACACACCTACTACACCCAGATTTGACCTAAATGAAACCACACCGTACTACACCCTAATTTTATGATAACTCTTCAAGTAGACATACTCAGCTACTACTTTCAAAAAAAAAACTATTACTTATTCCCTTTACTTACAACTATTTTACACCTTCTCATTAAAACATACCAACTTATAAACACAACCTAACACTTATTTAACATATTTTCACAAAAACTTCTGTGTGAACACACACCTTTTAAATTTAAAACACATAATTTCATTTAAAATAATTATCTACACCTTTTTTTAACTAATGTTAAATCATAATTTTATCATCACTCTGAAACGCCTCCACTATTTAACACCTCCTCACTTGATAAATTAAAATTTTCTAATAAAAAAAATCACCTTTTGTGTGAATTTCTAATCATTATAATTATTAATTAATTTTTTCCATGAACTAAACCCAATTAAGTACCTACTAACATCCTAAACCTAATAACTTTAAACTTTTAAAAGGTACTAATAATTTAAGACAAGTGACTAAGTAATACAACATTTATTTTTACTATTACGAAAATTATATCTTTATATTTTATAAAACTTACCTACTAACATCCCAAACCTAATAACTTTTAAATTTTTAATAGATTCTACTAATTTTTACGAAAAATAAAATGAAAGAAACCAATGTAATAAATTATAAATATCGTATACTTTGAACTTTGTGTATTTACTTCAACAAAAATGAATAAAATAAAATTGTAAAAAAGTGTAATATAAATTATACTTTTATAATTTTGAATATTGAAAAGTTTATCTATATTAAGGGTACAAATTTGTCAATACTAATGACTACTTATTTTTAATGAATTTTATTTATACTTACAACCACAAACATTTTTTTCACCAATTCAAAATATTTCACAAAGAAATGAGTACGAATTACATTGATAATTTTTTAGTTTAATTTTTTATTATTTAATTCTCAACTGAAATATTGTAGTGTAGTATTAGACAAATTACAAATATATAAAATGCAAAGTAGTGTAGTATTAGGTAAAACTAAATGACAAAACTATTAACTTTTTTCAAAAAATAAGTTTACAAAGCTCAGTTGTGATAAGTTTCTAACTATATTACATCTCCATTTTGTGATATGCAACACAAATAATGGTTTATTTTCACATCTCATATCAAGTCTAAACGTTAGTTCTTAAAATCACCTTATACAATTACATTTTCTAAACTTAATTAAAAAGACACACTTCATACACATACTTGAACACACCTCATACATATACGTACTAAAAAATAATTTTAAAGTATTACGTGCCTCAAAAGATTTAATTTTATAAATTCATTACTCATTAAATTTTTTAAAATAATAAATCAAACAATAACACCAAAAACCCGTTTAATAAAATATGAATTAAAATATTTTACATGAATAATAATTGCCTACTAAAAATATTACTCCTAAACTAAACCCAAGATATACACTTCTACCAAATATACAATTAATTCAATTTAAGAGTTTTTAAAGTCTAACTACCAAAAACCCAAATTTTCTGCAAATCATTAGTATATTTAATTACTTAATCATATAGTGTGATTACTCTTAAATCCACCAATACCTGCATTTTCTAAGCCTAATTAAACACAAACACTTTATACTTACACATACAACTTTTTAAAAAGAAAAAACATTTTTACTTAAAATTCTTATTTACTACTAAAAATTGTTACATAAAGTTTAAATTAACCAACTTTTTTACCTTTTTCAAATGTACAATCTTTTCTTTTTGAAATAATGTACAAATTTTCACATTCAATATCCAAAACTAAAACTTTCAAATTACAAAATCATAATTTGAAAAGTTTAACTACCAATCAATATTACGTGCACTTTGGGAAAAGAATTTTATGATATTAGGTGCATTTTTAAAATGTAACATCCTAAATCTAATCTAATAGTAACAAATTCTCAAAAGATTGAATTTCTAAAATCACTACTAATTAAATTTTATAAAATAAATCAAACAAAAAAATTTGGTCTAACCTAGAGTGTGGAATAGAATGTGAATTAAATTTTTTTACGGTTAATTGACTACTAAAATAATTACTCATAAATTAAATCCAAATTATATACTTCTACTAAATTTTACCTGAAATCCTAATTAACAGCCAAATATTATTTTAGTAAATTTAAGCTAATACAAATTTTTAGCTTTTAAACCATACACTCTTTTATATTAACTAATCGAAAATTTAAATCTTAAAATTATAATTCATAAATGATTTTAAAGTAGAATGTACTACTATTATGTGCATCTTTAGAAATGATTTTAAAGTAGAATGTGCATTTTTTGAAAAATAACCCTAAATTTAACATTACAATTTCCTGTGAAGATTGGATCTTCTAAAAAAAAATAAAAAATTAATTCATTTGATTTTTTAATAAAAATGATAATATTGAATATTAAACTAATTACATAATTGAAAAATGTACCATAGTAGTACCTAACTAAATTAGTTATCATTTATAAAACTCAAAAGTCTTTAAAAAATCCAGCCTAAAGTGGGCTAACAAGTACTAGTTATATAGGTGGACTAATCAAAAAGTAAAATTTCCTCTTGCCTAAAAAAAGCACTTTCATCTATGTTGGTGGGATTACGGACTTTGTTTTCAAGAAGAAGGGGTATAGTCTTTCACTAGGATAACTTTTACGGTATTTCTTTAAATATTTAAATATAATAATCTGATCTCATATTTATAAATATGCCATTAAAATGTACTACGTACTTGGAGCATTTTTTCCTTGGTATAAAACTACTCATTAGTAAATGTTTCTCATGGAGAATATATAGGAAAGAACTGTCATTAGGAAGAATTCATTCAGATATTTATTAGTATGAATCATATTACAAAAGAAGCGGTTCACTTACGCTGTCACTCCTACATCAGCTATTTTTGGGTGGGCAATTAATATGGCCTCTAATTCAGCAGGAGCAATCTACAAAAATAGAATTGGTGTCAAGCTGAAGCAAGATATTTTGCAAAAAATTTCACATGCTTGATGGAGAAAACACAATTGGCGCTTCCATAAAATCCATAACTTAAAAAAAGCAAAACTGCGAAGTTTTAACAAAAAACAAATTACTGCAATTATCAGTATTATGCTAAACAAAGATTAAAGTACCAGGGAACCTGAAACTTGGTGTATAAAGAAAGGATAATGTCAACAGCAAGTTGAAAGGTGCAAAAATATTGTTATTACATAGTCAGGTTTACCTGAAAACCGTTGTACTTGATTATCTCTTTAACTCGATCAATTAAGTACAAGTATCCATTCTTATCAAAATAGCAAATGTCTCCAGTATGTAACCATCCTTCTTTATCGATAGTCGACATAGTTTCCTCCACATTGTTCAAGTATCCTACCAATTAAAAAAAAACAAACTGAGAAGTCTCCTCATAATAAATGGAAGCAATAAATTCAAGTAAGGTAGAAGTATAACAGCTTTGTGTATGTTGTTGAACAAGTAAAAGTGCTACAGTTTTAATACTATTTTTTATTTTCCTATTTAAAATTGAAACCTATTTAGATGATGGAGACGGATGGTGGCAAGAATTAAATTTAGTAAAAAGATAACCAGGAATACCAATAAAGATATACGGTACTTTCTCAAGGAGATGTTAGTTTGGTAGAAACAGCCCTTTCTTTTTCTTTTCTTTTTTACCGAAAAAGGGTTCTGATTAGTATCTCAATTAACAAACAGATAACTGAAACTGATCGTTTTGTCAAAATTGAATACGAGGCAAATGGAGAAAGAAGAACGTTTTTCCCCACTTGTTCTACAATGTTCTTCAAGAAGTGTGACACTATAGGTGGAGAGTATATAACAGAACAAATTTCATACATACTCTAAGCAACTTTGCATCATAAGTATAAAACAAACATTAATTTTATCTATGCACATCATTGGAAGTATCAAATGAAACCAGTAACTTTACCTTTCATAATAGAAGGTCCGCGTAACCAAAGCTCGCCTATACTGCCCGGGCCCTTGACGATTCCAGTTAAAGAATCTACAACTTTGGCTTCCATGTTTGGAGATAAAAGCCCCAGTGAAGAATAATTACAAAGGCCCTCAGTATTAAAGCCGCGGGTTGCTACAGCAGTTGACTCAGTCATGCCATAACCCTGAAAAGACCTTGTTACACATTAATCTGAAAATTATGTGTTTTTTTTAATCAAAAAAATGAATAAAATTACAGAACAGAAGTCAGAACAAATAAAAAACCAGTCATTCCATCTTAATGTCTCAGTTGGTTCCTACTTCCTAGCGAAGAGACATTTTCGTTTCTTGGACTTACGTGAGAAGTTTATATTTAGTCATGACATATAGCTCCTAGAATCAAAATGTTTGACAGTTTGGGAAGCCTAAGAATCAGGCTAGTGTCATAAGATTACAAATAAACACCTAATTTAAGATAAGTAAAAAACAACATTTTATATTGATTCTCTGTTCTCTGTTGCTTCATAGTGTCGCAACCTCTCCAAGAAAAGACATATTTTCCATTTTGGCATTCTGTCAGGACATGAGCTTTTTTAAGCAATGATTTGAAAAGGGGGTAATTCTTAGATATCTAATTTAGATACACACCTTATTGCTCACAATATTTGAAGTTTTCATGTAACAAGAAACGGGACAATAGATTTGTAACAACTAACAAATACTAGAAAGGGTTCAATATTAACTGTAGTACCTGAATGAAGTCAACATGAGGAAGAACACGTACAAAATCCTCAATGTTTTTTGTGTTCAAAGAGGCAGCACCACATGAAACCTGCTTCAAACTCTTGAATTTACTTTTATCATAAGTTTGTGCTGCTCTTGTCAATGCAGCCAGTAGTGGTGGTACAACCGGAAAGTGAGTAACTCCATATCTATGTATAACTACAGGCATCTCATCGACATTAAATTTTCTCATTACAATAATTCTTGAACCCAACGACAACAATCCCATAACAAAAAGGGAAAGTCCATAAATATGAAACATAGGTAAAACAGCCAAATAAACATTCTCCCAACTCATTAACTCATATTGGGAAGCTTCAAATCGAACAAATAATTCAACCATAGCTATAAAATTCTTATGTGTCAACACTACTCCTTTACAAGTACCAGTAGTCCCTGACGAATGCATTATCGCAGCAGTATCTTCCTGTCTAATAACCGGTCTCGACAACAAACTAGCATCACTACGAATAAGCTCATAAAAACATGAAAATTCACTTGGAACTGAATCATAATCAAATCTTTCAGGCACAGCAACCACAGAAACTCCCAATGCACTTAACTTATCAACACTATCAACAAGCGTAAACGCGAGTTTTGCATGACACTCAAGTGTTTGTTTTTTCAACTCAGAGAAACTAGACAAAGGATTCATAGTACTTACAATTGCACCCACATACATAACACCCAACAAAATAACAGGAAAATAAACAGAGTTCGGCAAGAGAATCATAACAACATCACCTTGTTTAACACCCATTGTTTGCAAACCACTAGCCATTGATTGCACCAAAGGGTAAAGATCTTGATAAGAAATTGACAACCCAGATGAAGAATCAACAAGTGCTGACACCCCTTTATGTTTTCTTGAAAAAATGTGAGACACAACATCAAGACAAGGGTGAGATGGTAGACTAACAGGGGAGTATATAGAGTTATAAATCCCTGTTTGTGGAGAAAACCAAGAGGGTTTTTTTGTAAAGGTTGGCATTGCTACAAGTTTTGAGTCCATTTGAAAAAATTAAGTACTTACACAACATGCATTTATAGAGAGACAATAGGTGAAGCGCTGGTCCAATTGACAGTATCGACTGTCGGTATTCTGTTTGTTACGCTGAATAAGGTTCTTATTTCGGCACATGATTTAGTGAAATTAAGCTAGAAATATGTACCAAGAAAATTTGTTAATAATACCTAATACAAATAATTTCCACCACATTTTAATCAAACAAAATTTTAGGTTTGCAATCCATTAACCAACTTCCCAATTGTGTGGTAGGGAATGAGATACCGTCAGGAATCAGGATGTTATCGAAATTAGTGCAATAAAACATTTGATAAATACAAGGAAGAGTATTATTATTGGAGAAAACTATTACTCCCTCCGTCCCTTTTTAGTTGTCCCCTTTGAAAATTTTACGCATATTAAGAAATTTTAAATGCTATGCTTATTTTCCCTTAATACCCATAATTAATACACTAGTTCTATGAGTAGAGGAAGAAAAGTCAACATTGGAAATGACAATAAATGAGGGTATTAGTGGAAAAATGATCAAAATTTTGTGTTGGATGAAGAGTTGGACAACTAATTTGGGACAAATTTTTTTTTCAAAAGGGACAACTAAATAGGGACAGAGGGAGTACTATTTTCAAAGAAAAGAAAAATAAGAACACGCTTATTTTCTCTACTTATTCGAAACGTTTATCTCGATCGGGTTAAAAAAATTAAATAGATTGGGTAGGAGTTTCATGTTTTTTCTAACAAGTTTTTTTTCGATAATTTAAAAATATACTTATATATTATATAAAACTACACAATATACGACATATCACATTTTTGTTTATTGATATATGATTATCTTTTGTGTCTATACATACGACTTACAACATAATTTATCACACTAAAGTTATAATATGAATTAAAATTAAATATTAGCACTAAAATCGTAAGTTATACATACTTTAATTTTTTGAAATTAGCGATATTATATAATACTAGCTTAAACATGTGCGATGCACAAATTGTCTTTAATTATTATTATTATTATTATTATTATTATTATTATTATTATTATTATTAAGTAGGTGTGTTAAACTTTTTTAAATAATAAAAAGTATTAAAATAGGTTTTAAAATAAATAAGTAACTCTTTGTCCGTGATATTTTTGGAAAAATAGGGGTTTTAGTAAAGAAAAATAGAAAAAGTAATATGTTTTAGTTGAAAAAGGTAATTGCCCGTAATTAAAAGTATTAAAATAAATAAGTGAGGGTTTGCCCGTGATATTTTTGAAAAATTAGGGGTTTTAGTAAGAAACAATAGAAAAAGTAACATGTTGTAGTTGAAAAGGTAATTGTCTGTGATTCTATTAGAAAAAAAGATGATTTTGTTAGAAAAAATAGAAATAATAATGTATTTTAGCTGAAAAGGTAATTAATTATAAATAATATTATTATTTATTAATATTTCTTTTAAAAATAAGTAAAGATAATTAAGTAAAATCACAAAGTACAAACCGATCGACCGACCAAACTTTAAATGTTTAGTCTATTATTATAAGATAGTATAGTATAAATTTAAATTTCTTTTTATAAAATATTCAAACCATTCAAAACGACCCAACCCGACCCAAATCGATATACGATGGATAGAATTGGGTTACGAATTTCTTTTTTATGAGTTGGGTTAAAAAATTTCAAACCGATTTAATTGGATCAGGTTGGAAAAACGCCTCCAACATAAACAAGATTTTTTTTTGGAACTACTGGACTATTTGTGAAGCGTATGGCACATTTACTTAGAGATGTTCAAAAAGCTTGAAATCCGAAATCCGGTTCGATTCGATTCGGAAAAAAGTCCGAAAAACCCAGCCCGAAGGCCTTAAACGGGTCTATTATTTTTCATCAAGCCCAATCCGGCCCGAAGCACGAAAATTCCGGTTAAAAGCCCGGGCTTTTAAAAAGTCCGGATAAAGTCCGGTCTTTCAAAAAGTCTGGATAAAGCCCGGTTCGACTCGGATAAAAGCTCGGGTTTTTTTAGAGATCCGAATAAAAACCCAATTTTTTATAGATAAAATCTGAAAATTTATAATATTTTAAATAAATTTCAAGAATATTAAAATTTGCAATTGAGGGAATGTGAAGAATCATGAGCCTAAGAAAAATCAACAATATTACAGAAGATTTATTGAGTGTAGTGTATGTGTTTCTTGAAATGGTCATGCACGAAAAGATTTATATGACTCACGGTTATGTTAAGTTCAGTAACGCACATTATGAGTAGAAAGTTCTTGAGTTACACTGATGTTTTATGATAAAACATTAGGCTAATAGTTTTTTAGCATTAGATATCGTGGTGTCTTTTATTATATATTCTGGATTCTAATAGTTGAGGGGTGTAACTCTTTAGGCGTTGTTTTTTTTTGTAAAACTTTGTTTTTCATGTATACTAATATATTAACTTTGAAAAAATAATAATTATATATAAATGAAAAAAAGCCCGGCCCGACTCAATGGCCTAAAATGGGCCTAGTATTTTAGAGGAAGCCCGACCCGATTTTTGAAAAAACTCACCCAACCCGATTGTTAAAAAGCCCGGGCTTTTTAAAGCCCGAATAAAGCCAGACCCGAAGGATTTTTTGTGCATCTCTACATTTACTACCCATAGTTACTTCCTCGGACTTTTGAATAATTAAATTTAATGAAAATTTATATTTATTATGAAATTTAAAAAAGTAAAAAATAATATATAATTAAAAAGCGCATCAATTATATTTTAATTATAGTTTTTAATCTTATAAAATAATTAAAAAATTATACTATCGAAAAGTGTGTCGAATATATTTTAAAATATAATCTCTAAATTTTATAAAAAAATAAAAAAAATAGCTCAAAATCTTTAGTGATTTAATCAAATCCTACAAATCAAATCTCTACAACTAAAATATAGGGACACAGGGTGTACTATCTTAACAAAGATCTTCGTCTTATCTTAAACTTTACTATGTCTTATCTTTTTAAAAAAAAAATAAGAGTTAAATGCATTTGGTGTGCCTGATGTATCAATAATATGCACTTGATGTACCTAAACTATCAATTAAACACATTGTATACCGAACTATGTATTGCTGGATAATTTGTGTACTATCATTGAATTGCTTATCTTTCGTTAGTAATTTAAACATTACAAAGGGTTATTCTTGTCTTTCCACACAATGTAAGGACATCAAATGACTACAAAAAATAGTAACTACAAAAAGTTGCATGGGATTCCTGCCCTTCTCTTGTGTCTTGTGAATAGTGGGCTGATGATGAATTATGAATGTCGTGCTATTGCAGATGACAGCTTCTCACTTACCTTACACTCGTAATGGACTGAAATTTTTCACAAAAAAAGAAGGATTGTCATCACCAGTACCTTACACTCGTAATGGACTGAAATTTTTCACAAAAAAATAAGGATTGACATCACCAGAAGTAGAGGAGATTTGTGACACTGCTGCTTGTAAATATGAAAACAAACATGTGAAGGTGTCAATTCTCCTCACTCCTCCCACAAAAGTTAATTTCATGAGTGCTTACTACAATCATCTTCGTAACATCATCAAGGAAATAGTCAACCACCCTGTCCATTATGATACTCCTTTTCTTGGGTTTCAGGTTCTTAATATCTCCTCTAGTTTCTTTATTCTTCTTGATTCTGTAATGTAATGTTTGTACTTGTGGCAATCAGTTGAATGTATTGCTGATCATTATGCAGCTTTTCTGTGATACTGTAAAATTATTTAAAGAACATAATTTTGAGCCTGTCTTTATTAATTTTTCAATCATCTTGTATATTCTATTTTTGGACAATATATTGAGACTGTTGAAATATCTGGACAACATTTTTGTTGTCTTGTTAGCCCCTTAATTGTTTACCCTTTCATTGTTATGATATACCATTTGACCATTTCGTGTTTGAATACAGATTGAAGAAGTATGTTTTGTGAAATATAGAAATGTGGAAGTAATTAGTTTTAAATGAATAAATTTACAGATTATAGTGAATGCTGGAAATGGATCAGGAGGCTTTATCACTTAAGATGTGTTGGACAAATTAGGGGCATACACTTTTGATTCCATAAACCTGCAGCAAGACGAAATGTTTCCAAACAACATTCTGAACCCTGAGGACAAAGTTGCCATGGCCTTGACAAGAGCTGTTGTACTAGAGAATTCAGATGATCTTAGCATTGTTTTCGACACTAATGTAGATCGTAGTTGCGTGATGGATAAAGAAGGAAATTCAATTAACGGTGATCCTAACATTCCATCAATGAAAGAGGGGTCATCATTGCTTGTATCGAGTTGGATATCAGAATGTAATCGATAAAAGTGTTGAGCTTAATAAAGATGGAATTGATGAGCATGATGGAATCTTAATTTTGAAAGAAAATTATTTTTGTGATGATGGTTAGCTAATTTCTAATGTGTTTACAATTATGTTATTGTTATCATAATCCTTTGTCAGCAGTATCGATGATATCATTACTAGTGTCAAATGATATTAGCAAGATAACTTATCATATATTTGCAAAATTAATTTTAGAGGTGCATATATGGTAGTAAGAATTATAATTGAAATGGTAAGAATGAAGTTGGAGGGGTCAAATGAAGGAATTGAGAGTCTTATAAAAGATTTGAAAGAGCCACTAGAATCTGCAGAACTTAGAATGGACGTCATGTCGGAACCTAAACATGCAAAGGCAAAAGCTGATGAAGTTATTAAAACTTTTAAGAACTAGGTAATTAGTATAGGGATAAATATCAAAGTCATCACTCGTTTCATCTAAATACATCAGTTGAGTCACTCATTTAAAAAATGACTCAATTTAGTCACAAATTTAAAATTTTGTATCAATTTAGTCATTTAAAAGTTGAAAATTTGTATCAATCTAATCATTCCCAGGTGATCTTCTTGATACGAATTTTACAATTAGTGACTAAATTGAGTCATTTTTGTAATGAGTGACTTATTTGAATGAAATGAGTGATGACTTTGATATTTTTCCCAATTAATATATCATAAAGCAAATTGATGGTTAAATATGCTTGAAATTTAAGTCGGTCCATTTATTGCAATATTTGAAATCTGAACACATTCTATTGTGAAATGCTAGGAAGGAAGCTAGGTGGGTGGAAATTAGACTCTTGTGAAGACTGCTGGGTAAGCGACAACTGCCTTTTGGATGCTACCAATTCTCCAATTGTTATCAATGCACATATGTATAGGTAAACTGAAAATACAACCATAATGTCCATATGAAAATGGTTCGTACTGAAATTGCCTTTCATTCATGTAGGGCTAAAGTTTTAGATGAAAGACATGGAGAATATGATTGGATACACATAAGGCAAAGAAAGAGGAGGGAAAAAAATTGAGGGAAATCAATAGAAAAGAAAAGGAGGGAAAGAAGCTTATAAACAATAAAATATAAAATGATTTAACGGGATTAAGTCCATCTAATGATAGTACACAAATTGTACTAAACTACATACATTAGGCACACAATGTGTTCAATTGATAATTTAAGTACACAAATTGCAGTTTTTAAAGTAGTTTTTACATACTTTAAGTACACAAAGTGCATTTAACTCAAAAAATAATGTAACTATGCTTGATGATGAATTAAATGAACGAAATAATTATGTTGGAAATTGTTTTCAGCTAACGGGTGCAATTTTATTCGATGCACAATAAGATCATGATCCTGTCACTGTCAATATTTTCTTCAATTTTTCGAAAACCATGTACCCCCGTCTCCCCGGCGATGCCCCTGCTTTAAACCACAAGGAATGAAAATAACCATGACATATATTGTACGTTTTATATTCTTAAATTTATAAATTTAAAGAGTATGCATAAAAATAAATTTACAAAAGTATAATATGACTGAAATCAAAATTAACTTAAAACTAGAAATAAACCATTTTTGTGATTCAGCGGGAAACTGAAATCTCCTGATCATTTCTTAAATAGCACCAAGAGCTAGTGGCGGATGAGGTAAAAATAAAAAAATACAAGACACCGCTTCCACCAAGCCCCTTGACACAAACCTAAAACATTTTTGCTCAGCAAAAAAAAAAGCATCAGGAAAAGAACCTAAGATTTCCATTGCTACAAGGAAAGCTAAGACTACACATCAGGTTGTTCCTTTTTTACCGGTGTTCCAGATGAGGATGCACAACTTCCGTTCTGTTGGTGAAAACTCTGGGACACCAGAGAGTCGCTAACAAGTCCAACGTCGTCAAACTTGAGCATGCCTCTCAACTTCTTGGGACTGAAATCCAAGCAAATGAAGCTATTTAGTAATTTAATTATTTTGTACTACATAATGTCTCAGTTTCTTTTATTGTCCCTTAGTGCATTCGAAGCTCAGTTGAGGTATGATAATGTTCGTATTCCAATTCTTGTGATTTGAAACCAAAAAAATGAAAAGAAAAAGCATACCCATTCAAATGGTTATTAATGGCTGTAAGATCCTTTGAAGGACTTTGGTAAGCACGGGTGCTCTCTCCAACACAGGCATAGTAACTTTTAGAGCTATGGGAATTCAGAGCATCCATCTGTAGAGACATGCAAATCACGTATTGTTATAAATACAAACTTGTGCATATGGCCATCTACACCTACTTTACATGATAAATTGATCCCTCGTTGAGCCTCTGTTAAAATATCAATATATCATTTTTCCATAATCGCCAACCACCCCAATCAAAAAATTTGATCAAAGTGAATATGTGTCTTTAAAAAAAATGTAAATACAAAAAAAAAAATTGATTCAGAAAAGGTATTTACAGTTGGAAATTGGTAGTTCCATTTGGTGTACTTAGGGCCATTCTGACCTATAAAAAAATATCTATGCAGTAGAAGCCACCATTCTGTTACTTGTGCTAGGAAATTTTCCAGAAAAAAAAAGAGCAGTGAACATTCCGAATGTTACTATTTATGTCTGAATATAGTTTCTCAATGGGTTGGTGACTAGAGGTAAAAGGAACAATAAAAATAATACATAGCATTACCTTTGATGATCGCAGTGGAGAGACATATACATTGTGTACTGCAGATACTTTCTTGGGGGACATATCTGGGAGACTGGGAAATTTAGATACTTTGGGTGATCCAGGGCATTGGCCTAAATGTAGATGATTACAATTATAAGAACAGATAAAATAAGATAGAGCAAGGACTATAATGTCTGGTTATATTTCTGAGAAACCCTAGAGAGTATAGAAAAATGTACCTTTGTCACTGTTATTGATAGCTTCTGATATCTGGTTACTCTTTTTAGCAATTCCAGCAGGCGCAAGGTCCATTAGTAGAGGCTTAACCGCAGGGATGAATATTTCATTGTAAAATGTTATAATATCAACATGATCCTTCCCAGTTTTCTGTTTCACAATTCATTAGAAGTTTCAGTTAATTCTTTAACATATTGAAGGGAGACGAGAATTAGTGACTTGAGATATACCCCGTTTCGACGAGCTGCTGACCAATCGACAAATACGCTTCGGAAAACCTGAGGTTTACATTGTGGCTGCTTTCTATAGTTGAAAATGATTTCCTTGAAAGTTAAATTCAGTTGGGAAATCTGCAGTTCCAAACAACAGAATTTGGGAGAATGATAAAAAAAGTACCTCAAGTTCTCACAAAGTCACAATTATCTTAATTGCATACCTTTGCAACTCCATAGAGACAACTTAGAATGATCTGATCTATATGGCGGCTAAAAAATAGAGCAGTTTGCTGCAGAAGAATCTTCTGAAAGAGACAGTACACGTTCTCTTTTATATGTTGTGACAACTGTAGCCTATCGATCATTCCGTTAATTCGAACAGCTGCTAACTTTACAATCTGGCAACTCAAAGAGGTACATAATATGATGCAACTTTTAGCATTTAAAAGGACAAATAATGGCAATGGATGATGTCCTATATGAATTTTAACCCTGAACCAGTGCAATGTACATAGACAGCTGCCTCAAAAAAAGGAAAAAGCTGACACTATTGTTGTTTGCTTACGAATGTTTTTTATGTAGCGTTTTATATATTGGTTGGAATGCTGATCATGGGAAACCTCATACCACACAATTAGGTATGGTTGGACATTAATTTAAAATATGATTAAACATTTTTAGTCCTACCAATTATTGTTCTAACATGTATGATTACCGCTAATGAGAAAATAACAATGTTATTCACAATGACTGAAGATGCGAAAATACTCCTTATAACAAGAATAAGCAGGGATATCAATTTATGTTGCAACTTAGAAAAGAATCAAGCCTTCTCAGTAATGATTAATGCATAGATCCTAGAAGTATATATATATATATATACCTTGCCAAAGAATACATTGATAGTAGTTTCAGCGCAAGTTTCACCTCCACCCCCTGGATTTGGCCTTGTTGGACTGCATATAATTAGCCAATGAAAATTTTCCTTATCAGACCATTTAAATTAAAATAAATGATAAAAAGACTCCGCATTATCACAAACATTCTGTAGGTAAGAGCTATGCTACGGCACCTTGAAAATGCCGACTGCAGAGCTGGAGGCAGTGACCTTGACTTGATGTTGTTGGTGGCCAGAAGGTGATCTTTCACTGGTGATGTGAAAGAGTTCCGCTCTACTAATACACTTCGGTTTTCAGTGCAAACTCTCTTTGGAGACCGAATATCACCATTCTGACCTGAAATTGTCAACCAATATATTTTGGTCAGTATAGAAACAGAACTAAGCTTTTTACCTGTTGATATTTATTATTACATCACAAACAGCTGTTCTTTTAAGAGTAAATAGCACTTTACAGCCCTTATCTTTAGTCACTTTTTCGATTTACTCTCAAATTTTTAATGTCGGCAGAATGCATCCCTTAACTTTAAATTTCGCTTCGTATTGCATCTTTTTAATCATTTTTCGTCCAAAATAACTGTCACCGTTGATATGTATAGGGGTAAAATCAAAAGATTATTTCAATAAGTTTAAATAATAACGGTTACTGTTAATATGCACAAGAGTAAATTTAATTATTTTGGATGAAAAATGAGTAAAGGGGTGCAAAATAAAGCAAAATCTAAAGTTGAGGGATGCATTATGTCGACAATAAAAGTTTGAGACCAAATCGAAAAAGTGACTAAAGTTAAGGGGTGCAAAATGCTATTTACTCTTCTTTTAAACTTATACTTAGTATTCTGCTTTTATTTGACAGTAAAAATCTGGTTAACATATTAATTAAAGTTCATTAGGTGAAAAACATAAAAACTTTCCATGAGTTATCCCAAATAATCTTTTTTGAACCAGGGAAATTCTGTAATTAAGATGAACTATTGCAATACCTGGGAATGATTCCTGCTTCTGCGAAGGTGTCAGTGGAGGCATAACTCCACTAGACATATTGACATGAATAGCGATCGCATCTAAAGATGGCATTGGCTCTGCCAACAACCCAAAACGGCTAATTTCTGCAGAAAGGGGTGGCCTTGCTACTGTCAGAGAATTGTACAGTGAAGAACCCTTCTCCCATACCATGCCTTCCAGAAGTCGCTCTTCCAGTGAATTCAGGTGCCTTTTAAGTTCTCTTGGAAGTGATTCCTCATGTCTAATAAAACTTTCTATCACCTTACTAAGATCAAAAGCTGTAACGCCAGTCCTTTCTAACACTACCGGAAACAACATAGTTACTGTCTTATGAGTGGCAAGAACTAGTTCTGCAGAACAGGCTAGCATACACCTATGAAACCTCTCATTCGTAAGCAAAGAGGTCAAATTCTTTGCATTTAAAATTTGGGCCTCTGCTGTACACATGGCTTGCAATACCCTGTAATAAAGCTTAATTGCTTCCAATTTACGTTGCTCTGCCCATATGTTATCCATAAGATTTGTACTCTGCAAGCTTCCAGTAACACTACGGTCACCTGGACCGCTACTTGGAAATATAGCTTCCAGTATTACATGTGCTCTACGTACAACATCATGACTTATATTCCTATCACACTTTGACAAGAATGCTTCCAACTCGGCTGAAGGCTTTGATGGAAGTGGACAAATAACATCTCGAAGCCACTTCGCTGTTGTCATTGCTGTGCTCACAGGGGTAGTGGCAATCCTTGAATTTTCAGTACCAAGGTTTCTAGCCATAAGAGATTTTGCAGGAGAGCGATATGGAGAAAGAGGACTTGTGATCGTCTTTGTTGGGGATGCTATCGAGTCAAGTTTTCTCTAAGAAAAAGAATAATTTAGAGTTAAACAATTGAACTTATCGAATAGCCTCCTTGTATATAAAAATATATACCTTCGTTCCACTTATATTTACAGCACCTCCAGATAAGCTGCTTGAGCCAAGCAAACTATCCTCCTCATCCAAAAACACTCTTTCATCCAATTCAATTTTGTTAAGGATTGCATCTTCATAGTCCTTTTCCAGAATGCTTAAATGAGTAGATAAGGCCATTTCCTCCAATAAACCATCATAGTAAATCAAACCATCTGCATCTCAGAGGAGAGTAATGTCAGCAAATGAGGATTAGTTTATATACTAAAATAGCACACTGATCAGACCAGAAACTAATCATATAATAATATTAAAGTGATACCTGTACTGATGTTGTAAAGATTTTCATTTTTACATTCCGAGGCCAAACAAGGTTTTATCTTTAAAATGCTTTCTATCACTTTATTGGTTTTGTCCATTGCTTTTCTCAACTCATCTTCCGAAGTCTCAAACATCTTGCAAAGTGATGCAATCAGATCCACACCTTCGTCGCCTTTCTTTACTGCTAGGCAGTCATAATGGTAAAAAAACTAATTATTAAGAAAGAAGACGGGAGATATGGATTTCGTAGAACAAATCTCGCGAAGATACTTACTGAAGCGTGAAGAGTCATCGGTGGTGAACTTTCTGTAGCAAACAGGGACATGAATAATCAAAATGGCCTGTACAAGATCATTCAACATTAACACACACCACTACATTCCACACAAGGTACGTAGTCTTACGAAGTGAAAGTGATACAACAAACGAATCTGTAACAGGCAATATGTTTGTTCTATGCTGCTTGAGGAGAGTGGTGGGACAAGAGGTTGGTGTTGTCAGAATAGAGTGAGATGTCATTCTTTAATGTATCTTTCATCTTCTGTTGCACAAACAAAAACAGCACATTTCCAAAAATTATGATAGAAGCTAACTAACCAATATAGAAACTAGACCATTTGAGCAGGTCACCAAATCCTTGAACCGGCTAAATGCATGAACACGGAGAGCTAGAAATAGCAACCATCCAAAGCGAAAATAGTCTGACACATCACTGACAGCTGATGGTTTATCAATGTTTGTATCCTTCACAGAAAGAAGTTCATGGAACGCACGTTTGTAGTGCCTGGTAAAAGAATTTATAGCTTAGTTTTGGAAAAATCATGAAAAACCTCATACAGTACCTACTAAGATTAAATCAGAAAAAAGAAAGCAGTTACATAAGTTAAAAAATACTTTTGAACTTTTAATGTTTGTACTTAATAAAAAAATCAGTGTTGAATAGATGAATGACATTTATTGGGCATCATAGCGAACTAATTTCATGTGATCCTCCTAACTATAATCTTAGAAGAATGCATAATTGCAATATATGCAATATGATATTATTCAGCTCTGTATTAGGCTCATCTGGGAGCTTTGCAGGATATATGCAATATGTTGCTAGTTTTATCCCTTCAAATATCATAACACGGAATTTATTTTTCACTAGAATAGAGTTGATTGGAATTTCCTACAAATTTGAGTTAAAAGAGAAAAACCAATTTGACATAAACAACTGTTGCTAACACCCGCCGTACTAAACAATGAAGTCCCCCCTACTGTTGTTTACAATAATTAATAATAGAAGTCCCAACGATATAAGATCTTGAACCTATATTGAAAGAACATGTGAAATAGTTCACACCACCAATATAAGCCAAATATTATTTAATTGATTCCTACGGATGTTTTAGATGGATAATACACAATTAGCAATTAAATATGATATTTTACTACCCTAAACTAGTACATCCAAAACTAAACAAAAAAAAAGGTAACAGTAACAACACAATTGTACTGACCTACTTAAAAGACTCATATGCACAAAATTGCCTTGCAGCTCCTTTGCCTGATTCAGATGAGAGAAAAGAAAACTAAGTAATACAAAAAAAATGTACATGACCAACCAAGAACCTACAATGGCACTAATGGCACAAGTCCCAGAAAAATATAAGATGTACGTACCTCAAGTTTCTTCTCCCAATCTGGGCCGTATAGATTGCATAAAATTGGGCCCACCTTAACAATAAACTGAGGAACTTCTTTGAAAAAATCCACAAGACTGCAAAGCCGACAAAATATCCACAATTATAATGACAATCTAATAAATAAAGTAGCCCCAAAACATTTGACACAGTAAATAAACTTTACTTTAGCTTCGCCACTCTCAGTATTTGGCATAAGGTAATCCCTATTTCATCTGTCTCTGAATTTGAGTTATCTGAATTACTCTCACTCAATCTTCGCACTGAATACAGAACAAACGCAAACCAATAACGTTCTGCTTCTTCCGGCTGGACCATAAATACAAATCAGAAACCGACATAAAATTTAATTCAATCTGATCAGTACAAATTTAGAAACATACAGACAATTCAGTATCATTAACTTTTTTAAACAAAAAAGCAGTTTTACCGTTCCAGTTCCAACAGTTGTGGATGTATTAGTCTGCAAAAGGTGTTT
Source organism: Heracleum sosnowskyi (assembly GCA_030848705.1). NCBI lineage: Eukaryota > Viridiplantae > Streptophyta > Magnoliopsida > Apiales > Apiaceae > Heracleum > Heracleum sosnowskyi. The sequence continues at coordinate 96,636,142 of CM061241.1, forward strand.
ACTTTCATTGAACAGCTTCATAGCTTCTATCATACTACTCTCACCCATCGATAATCCATTCTGCAAACAGATCACACACACAAAAATCTATGAATTTACACATACCAAATAACAACACATAAACAACCATTATACTCCTTTCTTAATTATGAAACCTTGCAAATATCAGTAAATCGAGCTTCAATATCTGACACCGAATCACTCTCCGGAGCCATAGGCTTCAACTTATCCATACTTTTCAAGCCTTAATTCTGCAAAAAAACCATTCTTTCACAATTATAAACACCAAATTAAACAAAACCAAAATCCAAACTTACAACAACCAAGAATCCATACATACAAACAACACATATAATCAACAAAAATTCACAAAACCCAGATCCCCAAATGTCAAGATTTCTACTAATTACAATCTCAACACCTTCATACCAACATAAAATAAAATAAAGAACCCAACTTTCAATAACCCCAGATCCCCAAACTTCAAGATTTCAACAAATCACAACAATAAAATCTTCAAACCAAGAAAATAGTTAAAAAAAACCCAACTTACAGTAATCAAGAACTCACAGATCTGATGAATAAAGGTACGATTTTTGGAAGTAATTCACGAAATGAAGAGCAGCCCTCTTTCTAAGAAGCCTTATTTTGTATATTCCCCCCCTCTTTTTTCTCTCTCTACATATATTAATATCGACTCTTACCACTGTGGGCTTTTCTCTCTCTAGGGTTCTCGCCGTCTGATTGCGCGGGAAAAAAACAACATCGATGCGTATGTGATACATTAACGTAAATGGGTTAGCTAATGAAATGGTGCCACGTGGCGTATTAATGTTTATTTTACCGCCAAATCTGCTGTTAACGGGGTTCGATGACTAACGGAGTTTAATCACCGTTATGGAGTCCGTTTACTATTTTTGCCCTATTTGTATTTGGTGAGATGTGAATTGGGCTGGGTTTTTGGGCTTGAATTTTTGGATGTGTATTTATTGGGCTTGTTATTTGGGCTTTTTTGGATACGGACTTTGTGTCATAGCTTCTACTAGACATATTTCAATCTGAAGCTCGAAAAAACAACCTGTACAAAAAATAAATATATATATATATTATAAAATATCTTATGCCAAAATATTATTTTTGTGGGTAAATAAAACAATCCGAATGACCCATCAAATATAATCCAAATTTTTATCGAGATCAAGTTAGCGGGACAATTAAAATTTTTGTATTCTTCAATGTATTCAAGGTAGGTAACTGCACCTTTTATCCTTACGGACTTGATCTATATATAATCCTTGGTATCCATAAGTCAAAAACAGAAATATTAGAATTAGCAAAAAAAGACATGCTAGATTTAATGGAGCCCTAGCCCTGACCAATGCACATTGATTACTTACTTATTTGCATAATATCCAGGGAGAAACAGCTAAGAGATCAGCCGTAGGTTAAAGAATGATGTTAATTCTGTTGTTGTGTTTGGCCATGTTTCATGCAGATGTACTGTTGCATGCACAAGAGACCAAGCACACTATAAATCAGGGTGATGATATGTCCAGCACATTCGTGACGTCTCCTGGGCAAGATTTCTATCTGGATTTTTTTACAACTGAAACAGGAATTTACTTTGGAATATTTTATTATATTCCAGATTCTGCTGATTATTTCCATCGTTCTACTAATCCAGTATGGGTTGCTAACAGGAACTCACCTTTAAGTTTCAATTCACGCTCATACTCGCTCCATCTAGACTACGTAACAGGCTATCTTATCATTGTCGCTGGTTATGTTGCGGGATACGGATACCCTTCTAGTCCTATGCCTCCTGCTTTGGTCTTGTATAATGCTTCGACGGGCTCCGACAGAACCGCTACACTTTTGGATACAGGGAATTTAGTACTAAAACAGGGGAATATTACTCTGTGGCAAAGCTTTGATTATCCTACCAATACACTTTTACCAGGAATGAAACTTGGGTTTCACCATAAGACTAATCGCACCTGCTCATTGACTTCTTGGATTAATGAAACTGATCCGGCATCCGGAGCTTTCACTCTTGATTGGGATCCCTGGGAAAGAGGCTTGGTTGTCAAATATCGAGGGAAGGTTTATTGGACTAGCGGAAAGTTGAGGAACAATACCTTTGACAACATTGTAAATTATGTGGACTATAAATACATAAATTACTCGGATGTTAAAAACGGAGAATATTTTTCATATATGCTTGACCATGAACGTGCAAAAATTTCTGAGCATGATCGGTCAGGATGGGTATTGTCATATAATGGAACTCTATATGAGCATGCACATGATAAAAGAGTGTTTGCAGCAGTAAATGATTGCTACGGATGCAACACAACAGGAGCAGATACTACTTGTGTTAATACTATTACAGGATGCGAGATACGGGAGCAGCCTAAGTGCAGGAATGTTACTCAGAAGTTTGTAGCCCAAACAGGTTATTTTGCTAATAGCACTGTTGTCAAATATGTCTCCAATGATACAAAAATTGGTTACAGTGACTGCAAAGCAAAGTGTTGGGAAGATTGTGCTTGTTCTGGCTTTAAAGATATTGACGAACCTGGATGCATATTCCACAGAGGAAGCACTAATACGAAGTTTTACACCAATGGTGATTTAGAAAAATTATACATCCTTACAAGTGATTTTGTGGACTCTTCTGATCTTCAGAGTAAGTTCAAACTACACCTTTCAATTATTTAGATAATCAGACATAAAATATTAAAAATGCTACTCCATTACAGAAGAAATGACCTTATTAGTTTTCCTCTTGGCTGCTACACAGAGCCAATTATTGATGGCAATGCTTCAATTATTGAAAGAAAGAAGGGGATGTTGATGGTGGTCGTCCCTATTTTGTTAGCTTACATCGTCATAATGCTTTTCTTGGGAGTTTTACGCAATCGACGGAGAAGCATAAAAGAAGGTACAATATTTACTTGATTTAAACTTTTGTTGTTACCATATATGTGTGTATCTGGTCAGGATATTTTATGTTGTTGATCTGAATAGCCAAGGAGAACCAAATTCAAGAACTGTTGAAAATGGATGGATACACAGTTGCGGTCAATGAACTAGGGTGTCAGAGCATAAATGACATTAAATTCTACAGCTTCAAAAGTATTGCAGCTGCTACAAGAAATTTTTCTTTGGACAATAGGCTAGGAGAAGGCGGATTTGGACCTGTTTTTAAGGTATATTCAGTCTATTAAATAGCCTTTTAAAGTAATTTATAGGTCCGTCATAATAAGTTAGCCAGGGTATTGTATAGACAATAGACATTAATATATAGTATATATTTATATGATATGCAGTGTGTCTCTCTCGTAGAGTACAGTCTCGGAAGGGTAAGATGTACTCATATTTTTGCTATACTTAAAAACAGTGTAGAGGCTGATTCTAAATATCACAGAATAGGAAAAAGAGCATTTTATAAAAGAACAGACAACAAATATAATAAAAGCATGACACAAAGGAAGAAAGATATAGAGGACATTAGTTAACATGAATAACACAATACTACATAATTCACAGGGAGAATTTCATGACGGGAAGGAAATAGCAGTAAAGATACTGTCGACACAAGGAATCTGTGAGTTGAGAAATGAGGTCATCCTCTTAGCCAAGCTCCAACACACAAATTTGGTCAGAATTCTTGGTTGCTGCGTCCATGGCGAAGAGAAGATGTTACTCTATGATTACATGCCTAACAAAAGTTTGGATCATTTTCTCTTTGGTAAGCAAAACCTTTTTTTTCGCTGGAAAGGTTAAATGCATTAAAATTCCAAGCATTTTAAATTTATGAAAAAGTTGTTGTCATTTATCTGAGACAGATGACTGTAAAAGGGCTCAGTTAACTTGGGAGAGACGTTTTAGCATCATAGAGGGAATTGCTCAAGGACTACTATACCTTCACAAGCACTCAAGATTAAAGATAATTCATAGAGACCTGAAAGCTGCTAATATATTGCTCGATCAAAGTATGAATCCCAAGATTTCAGATTTTGGTTTGGCTAGAATTTTCATGCAAAACCTACCAGAGGAAAATACAAGCAGAGTGGTCGGCACATAGTAAGTAGACTCATATTATTAACTCTTTTTTGTATTTACGACGAAAGGCCACATAATTACATATCATTATTCATCATTACACTATGCAGTGGTTACATGGCCCCTGAGTATGCTATGGAGGGATTATTCTCTGTCAAATCTGATGTTTATAGTTTTGGAGTTCTAATTCTTGAAATTTTAAGTGGACGAAAGAACAACAGCTTCTTTCACTCTGAAGCACTCAGTCTAGTGGCATTTGTAAGTACTATTGTACTCATCGATCTATATTTTACTAGTACTGGTAAACATGATGTCTAATTTTGTTATTGGGTAGGTTTGGGAGTTGTGGAATAGGGATGCTGCATTTGAGCTTATGGATCCGTCACTAAATATTTCATGTAACGAACGCCAATTTAGGAGGTGCGTTCATGTTGGCCTTTTATGTGTTGAAGACCGTGCTCTTGATCGGCCTACAATGGTTCAAGTTACTTCCATGTTAGCAAATGATATCTCTGCAGACCTGCCATTGCCTAAAAGACCAGCATTTTACAATGGAAGCATCTCAGGTGAGATTGAACCAAAGCTGACCAATTCCAATCTGTCACATAATATTTCAGTGAGTGATCTGTCCATGTCTAAATTGGAAGCCAGATAAGAAGATATCCACTTTCTCGTGAAGTTGCTATGGATAACCTTTCTACTAATTTATATGAACCAGGTTGTAAGTTTATAATCAGTCCATTTTTGTTGTATTCTGACCAGTGTATATACAAGTTTCAAACAATTATAACTGTTGAGACTTGAGGGCATTAAGTACAGAACTTCGTCACACCATTGAGTTGATTAGAACAGATTTAGATTAGATGGTTAATGAAGGTGTTTTTTTAATCGTCTGATTCGCAAATATAGAATTGAAGTATTCTTGTTTGCGGGCAAGACTTCTACCAGGTGTGATGAGTTCTGTGGTGTAGAATCAGGCTATGCGGATTTGGTGGGAAAGTTGAAGATATAAGCGACTGAGCGTCGAGTGAGTTGGACTAATTGGAGATGACTCTTGGTTGTCTCGCATAGTCACATCAAGTGGGGAAACCAGGACAGGGACCAACCCCGCTGGCTTCCGCGAAAACATTTAAAAATATTTTTACTTTTGACTCCTGATATAATTTCAAAATCTATTTGATATATTTTGCAGTTGAGAAGACATATGAGAAGCATAGCATACACTTGACAATGCTAGCCTTTAGTCATAAAACTGAGGAACAGAGTCTTTTGTAGTTATAACCTTTTTGTAGTGTAAAGAGCTTATAGCATATGGACATTTCCAAGGTATGATGCTTATATAATATACTTAGATGATAATGAGCCGTTAACTCATTTTTTTCCCGTTATTTGAATCAAAAGGTGGAATAACTATGGACCGTCTTTGGGGCATTTTGTAACATTACTGTCCAATCTAAATTTTGAGTATCTCAGAACTAGCAGGAGGAACTTAAGAACCCAGGATGACACGAGCTCCGATGGCATAGGAATTTAAGGTTTGAGAGGAGAGTCTTCTATGGTAGATAATGCTTCTATGTTAGAAGTGTTCAATACCTTGCCAACTATAATTACATGGCTTTCACTTTCGGCTCCAGCTCAGGGCCTTAACAAATTTCTGAAGGCAGAGTGCTGGATTTGTTAATGTCCGAGTCTTTTTTCCATATGACCCTCCCCAGACCCTGTGTTTTCACTTAGTACATACCGGGTATATTTTGTTTGGATTAGCTTCCTCACAGTATGGAGATACAGGATATAACAACATGGAGTAATATTTTTGTATACACATTTGCACTAACTGATGTAGACCAATCTTTGGCATTCAAATATTATGATCAAATTCAGTATTTCATCCAATGCATACCACAATAGACTTGATAAAATGCATAAGAATAACAAGTCTGTTGTGAATTCAGTACCTACACAAGATTGTTAAATGTGGAGTACAACATATTGGAATAAGGGTGATGTTAATTAATTACATGTTCTGAAAGATGTACTAACAAACCTTGTAGTCTTTTTTTCTGTTTCGTTCACTTGCCTATGGGAACCCCCAACAGTCATCAGTAATCTCCAGAGGCACTGTAATGATGACAATACGATGTTCTTCAACTGAACGAGCGTATCTATGCATTATCGCAGTGATTCCAGCAGAATTTCATACAGTCCCCAAAGACTGGGGCCTGAACTCGCATGTACTACATAGTAAGTTTTGATTCCGAAACATACTCTCTTGTCCAAAACCTATCAGGGAAGAATTAATAAGCGAATTGAAGATACTTTGTCTCGACAAATTTGTAATTTTCAAGTGAAATTATTAGTGAGTGAAAATTAAATCACAACTTTTATCATTCAGGAAAATATTTAGTGTTCGTGTTTGGTTCAAAAGAACAAAATTATCTCTGTGACTACTTTTTTTTTCTTTGTAATCCTATTTACAGTAAAACATACTTTGTTTGGTTTGATTTAGGTACATCATGGTAAAGAGTTGCATGACATAACTAAATATTAATTTCAGTATCATACATTTGAACTAGGCAATTCCAGTATCAAAGTGTGATCAGAGGTGGCCAAACGGATGGGCGAGCCGTACCGTGCCGGGTTGGAGGCGAGCCGGATTGGTGGAGGAAGGATACGGGACCGGCACGTTCCCGTTGGCGAGCCGTGCCGTGTCAAGAAAATGAAAGCTCGCGGCGGATATTGGCGGGTTAGGCGGGTTAGGCGGGTTAAGCGGGTTGGGGCGAGTCATGGCACGTAGGCAGACATTGGATTTGGCGGGTATTAGTATTGTTTGATGCATCAGCGAGTACGTCACACAAAACAAAGCAGGCAACTTGCAAGTTTTTTGTTAAATAATTCTCCTGATCAACTAAGTTTTTTAATGCCAAGCACTAACTGTATTAGTTACAATTAAAAGAGCAATAAAATGTATTTATTTTATTTACTTTATTTTATTTACAGAAATTTCATACAATATACTGCATTTATTTTATTTACAAAAATTTCAAATACATAAATGTTACAAACCTGTGTTTTTGGATGATTATTTAAAATTATAACGAATATTTTTTGGAATAAAAGAGGACGGTAACTCTACAAATTTTATTAATTAAAAAAATTACAATTAATTTGAGAGGACTCCTCTTTAAAAAAACGGAACAAACCGCATTAACATATTAAAACAAATACAAACACAAATTTTAAAAATACAAAACAAAACAAATCCTATCCGCTATTTTTGATTATTGTTGTCGACCATTTTGAATACAAAGCAAACAAAAAGCTTTAAATCGGTTTGGATCATCCGTTGCTTCTCTCGAAAAATAAGTCCAAACGTGTGATGAATGTCTAGTAGAAGTAGAAGAACCACCTATAAAACATAAAAACAAATGTTTTTAAAACATAAAAAACGAATATTTTTTAAACATAAAAACTGAATATTTTTTAAAAACATAAAAACGAATATTTTTTAAAGCATAAAAAATAAAACATAAAAATTGAATATTTTTTAAAAACATAAAAACAAATATTTTTTAAAGCATAAAAAACGAATGTTTTTTAAAACATAAAAATTGAATATTTTTTAAAAACATAAAAACGAATATTTTTTAAAGCATAAAAACGAATGTTTTTTAAAACATAAAAATTGAATATTTTTTAAAAACATAAAAACGAATATTTTTTAAAACATAAAAAACGAATGTTTTTTAAAACATAAAAACTGAATATTTTTTTAAAACATAAAAACTGAATATTTTTTAAAACATAAAAAACGAATCGAAATAAAATTAAATACGAGATCAATACCAGCTTCTACGGATCGTGGTGGTGGCATCGAGGTTGCTTGGGTTGAATCTTGAGATGATATAGTGCCCCTTCCTTCTTCCATTTTCTTTTAAAGCCTCGTCGGAATTTTTTGACAACTACCCCGAAATTACTTAAATCTTCGCCTGAATTTTTGACAACTTCGCCGGAATTAATTAAGAACACAGCTGACAATGTTAATGAATGTAGCAACTAGCAAATAGCAAGTGAGAATAGAAAGAGAGTGCGAAGGTGCAACAGAGAAAGTGCGAGAGAGAGAGAGAGATAGAGTACGAAGGTGACAGAGAGAGTAAAAAGATTGCCGGTGGAGAGAATGAGGGAGAGAGAGGATTATTTATAGGAGGGGAGCTGGGGAGGTGAAGATAACCGTTGGAGCATTGGAGAATGGAGAGTACCGTTGGAGGGGCAGAAAGATTGCTGCAAAGCCTGGAGGTGCACAAAAGACGAAGAAGTAGTCGTTGAGACGACAGAGTAGCCGTTGGCGAGAGTGAACCGTGACGTGCCGTGCCACCGTGCCGAGTTTGGCTGGCCGAGACGAGTAGAGAGTAGACACACTAACACTAAGTCACAGAGTTATAAACGTATAAATTTATAATTTATTGCATAATGCTAGTAGCCTAGTAAATTTCACAATTTTTAAATTTTCTAAAAGTTACCATTTTTTTACATTTTTAAATTTTCTAAAAGTTACCATTTTTTTACATTTTTAAATTTTCTAAAAGTTGTAAACTTTTATAATATACAAAATTAACTAATTTCACAATTTTTTTCCGATATACTCAATTTATACATTAAATATTAATTGATCTTATAAAAAATTAACTAATTTCACAATTTATCTGATTACCGGATAAATATTAAAACAAAATATAAAAAGTCCGATAGGATAAATATTAAAACAAAATAGGACAGAGAAGGTGGCCAGGTGGGTGGCATACTGCATGGAATTGACGTGCGGAGCGGGCCGAGCCGAGTTCACGTGCCGAGTTACATCACGGGCCGTGCCGAGCCGGGTTCACGTGCCGTGCCGGGTTGTTCGCGGTTCTCAAATTCTGGACTCGTGCACGCATCGTTTCACTGTATCGTGAATCGGCACTTCACCGAGCCGAGTTATGCGATTTGTTTGGCGAGCCGGTTCCGGGTCAGACGTTCGAATCCGCCCGTGTGGCCAGGTATAGTTGTGACTCAAACCCATGATTTAAAAATTAAATCATGTTTTGGACCTCATCCTACATAAACCTCAATAGAATAGATAAAATTCATGAGAATGAAAAAGACATGTAAATACAGTGATAAACTGATAATACAAATTGGAAGAAAGCTGATGATAATATATGACAAGATACTTATTCCAAACTTCCATCACTACAAACTATAGAAAGCTTACATATGTTAAATCAATTACAGAATAATTGAACCAACGTCACTATCGAGCATCCATGGCAGATACAGACATATGGCTGATTGAACATTCCTTTGAGTTCCCTTTATCTGGAGCTTGACCTGGCACACTTCTACCAGTAATAAAAGCAGGTTGATTTGGAGCCTGCAAAGGTATTGTTTCACTACCAAGCATAGAGACAACAGCTGACATGGTTGGCCTGTCCTTCGCATTTTCTTGTACACATAAAAGTCCGATATGAATAGTTCTGTACAATTGGTCACGAACATGCAGCTCATAATTTTCTAGTGCTAGATCTGTTAACTTCAATGCTTCTCCTTCTTTCCATAGCTGCCATGCCTGGATCAGTATTCATTTATCTTTAGATGAAATGAAATTACTTTGTAAGTAAACCAAATGAGAAAATTGTTAATCTGACTTACATATGCTATGAGATTGAATGGCAGGTCAATATGATAGAAGCTATTATTTCTCCTTCCACTCACGATTTCTAGCATCAAGACTCCAAAACTGAATACATCAGACTTCATGGAAAAAGTTCCTTGCATGGCATACTCAGGCGACATGTAACCACTGTGCACAACAATTGGATGAAACTTATTTCAGTAATTTGAGCAGGTAGTCAACAATCATGATAATCTTTGTTATTCATTTCTACTTAGCCAAAAAGGTCTAATATGAACTCACTATGTACCAACGACCCTTTTAGTCTTGGCTTCTGTTTCATTCCGCCAAAAAATTCTAGCCATTCCAAAATCTGAAATTTTAGGCCTCATATCTTCATCCAATAATACATTACCAGCCTTAAGATCTCTATGTATAACTCGCATTCTTGAATATTTATGAAGGTAAAGCAATCCTTGTGCTACTCCTTCAATTATGCTAACTCGTTTTTGCCAATCTAGTTGTGCCCTTTTAACAGCATCTACCTCCCATGCAGAGATATGCTATGTATTTAGTATATGCACAAAAGTGTTGGTACACAAATAAAATAAAATTAGATGGAAATGCAAACCAAAAAGGAAGAAGTCCAAGCTCCTGTTCGGCATGTACTCATAAATTAACATCTTTTCATCACCATGAATACAACATCCCAGTACTCGAACAAGATTTGTATGCTGTAATTTTGTTATGAGTATAAGTTCATTCTTGAACTCAACAAGTCCTTGCCCCGATGTTCTTGAAAGTCTCTTAATTGCAATTTCACTCATATCATGCAGCTTTCCCTAAAAAGACTATGAAATGTCAGTTTTGTGCATTTGCATATAAACTAACTTGATTGCATGTGATGTAATCTTTACCTTATAAACAGACCCAAATCCCCCAACTCCAAGCTTATTTTCATCTGAGAAGTTATTTGTTGCAACCATGATTAAATCGAAGCTATATATCTTTACGTCATGACCTTTTCGCCCATCAAATTGGCCCTCGTCAGATGGATCAATGAAGCCTTCTGAAGTCGTCAACTCAAGTAAATACTTCTCTTGCTTTCTTTTCTCTTCACCTATGGAGTTCGTAACAGTCATCAGTTATCTTCACAGGTACTGATAGACTGATACTAATACATCGAGTATAAATAAAGACAGTACTGGGATTCCTAAATGGAAGAAATGTACCTTTCAGAGAAAGCTTTCTCTTTCGGAGGCAGCATAATCCTATTATCAGCACCACCATACCAGCAATTGGTATGACTGCCCATATCCACTTCTTTCCTGAGTAAAATAACAACTAATTTGTTTCACTTGCACACATATCAAGAACTACATAGAATTAAGTTATTTATAACGACCCTAACCTTTAGTTGGTTTGTTGACTCTGACAGTTGAATTTTCTGAAACCAGTAAATATACCAAATCAACAGACCCACGCTCATCTACTCTATATTCCTTACTTCCAGTCAAAAAATTACAACGCATCCCATTTGTGCTAATTTCACTGGAAAAACCTATGCAACTGCAGTACTTCCAGCAGAATATCATACAATCACTAAGACTGGACTCTGAACTATCACGTTGAATTGTGCTTGTTTTACTGCCAAGAGATGCTCTCTTGTCCTCAAACTTTTCAAGGTCACTTCGACATTCTGGCAATTTGGATATAACGCACCCATTATCAGCCTCGTATCCATAACAGAAACCAATAGGGGAGACACGAAAGTTAAGTTCTATGTACTCAACACTTATTCCTCCATTTGGCGACAATACCAACATGGGTGACTTGCTAGATTCTGCAACAGCATAAAAAGTAAAGTACTTCTCGTCGTCATTAGAAATGAAACTAAGATTGTATTTATAATCATCATCTGGATGGTTTATCCTCATATATTTAAAATTGTTCTCTATCAAAGGCCCACTAGTCCAATATCGTTTGCCTCTTCGTTGCATAACCAGTTCCCCTGAAGCTTGGGTTGATTCCCAGGTCAAGGTGAAAGCCCCAGAAGCTGGAATCTGATCACTTAACCACGAAGTAAGTTCCCAAGTTTGTCCCGTTCTATGGTTAACACCGAGCTTCATTCCTGGTAAAATTACATTGGTAGGATGATCAAAGCTTTGCCACACAGTCTTGTCTTCCAATTCATCCCTCAATACAAAATTTCCAGTATCTTCTAGTGTAGCTGATAGTGATACATTAAGATTCTTCACCGTCTCTTCTTCCGTAATGTTCAATATACTTCTTCCTCCATTAGCAATCAATAACTTTCCTGCACTATCAATTGTAAGTACTGCTTGAGTAAATCCTGATATAGTTTCGATAGGTGTATTTGGATTGGCAACCCATACTTTAGTAGGCTTGTCATTGTTCGAAACTTCTTCATTGGTATACCAGATACCAAGGTAAGCGTAATCGGTTGCAGCAACCGTGAAGAATCCTAAAGTGAAGTTACCACCTTGAGAAACAAGTTGACTGGTGGAATTGAGTTCATCACCCAGTTTAATGGAGCTTCTTGCTGCCACGACAAGAGGATTGCTGCATAATAACGCAATAATGTGAAATACAATTACTCTGGCAAAACTAGGTCCTTGCAATGTAGTCATTGACCAGTATTGTACTGTATAAACACTTGCACACAGTACATGCACTATGATAAAGATGATCTTGGAAGAGAGGATTTAGGTTGACATACTGTATTGAAAAAGATTAAGCTATTCAACACTAATTTAATGCTAAAGTGTTGAGTTGGTAATGTAAATGACTGCAGAATTTGCATTTATTTAAGTAGAACATAAGAAAAAGAAAACATATAAAGTGATTTGGACCAACTCTTCAAAGTGCCAAGTAAAATCACCAAAGATATCTCGTATCAAATGACTGACAAAACCTTAACACTACAATATTAAGAAGAAAAGGTCAAAAATCTAAATCATCTTCAAGACACTCATCGGTGAACAATCTAATACTATAATTACTAGGACTCCACATGTTAAATAAATGTGAATATGTCAGCTGCTAATACAGTATTTTAAGTATATAGTCTGATTCTTGTAAATATGTTTTTGAAGAGTGTTCACTACTCCAAACAGTTTACTAATGTTTTGTTGTGAAACATGTGTTTTGAGTGCAATTTTGTATATATAAATTGAAGACTTTAGGATCAAAACAGCTTAAAGTATACAAGCTGGTCAATGGCTACCAAGAAATAAACATATGTTTTGCCAATCTATTGTTATTCAAGTATTGCTAACCTTTGTGTCCTGATTCTACAATCTTCTAGTGGCAGCGACAACCATGCTCAAGCCTGGCTGCCTGGCTACTGCTAAAACAGAATCCCGGGTTTGGTACACTGATGAAAAGGAAGCTGCAAAATTTGTATAAAATCACAACAAACTAATAATTGACAATTTTTTTTTATTTTTTTTACCGAATGCAGACTATTGAAACTCGAACTCATGCTTCCTTAAAACAGATTCGCCCCTTCGCCTCGTTGACCTGTGTCTCCCAGGATACACCAGTTGACCAGAATAATACATTTCTCCAACAAATAGAACTAATATTGCTCATGGCAACCTTAAAACTTCAAAGTTATTCTGGATAGCTATACAATGATGATAATAAAAATAATATAAGTTAACTTGAGGAGGTGATGGCAGGCAGGGTCTAACTGAGTCAGCCCTGATGAATAATGTAGAATTTTTACAACGAATGTTGCGTTTTATGCACTACGAGTCATCAGAGGCCTGCCAGGTGTTCGACTAAATGTTTGCAAAGAAATAAGAGCAGCTGAATGTAAGGTACACTTTAGCTTGTAAATACTTGCTCCATTTAGATGGCTTTCATTTCAGACATATAAGTTGGAAACCATCTGTTCCAAAACAACCTGCATTTTTCAGCGGAAGAAGTGATTTAGATCCGACTTCGTCAGAAATTAAATCAAAACAAATTTCACTAAATGACTTGTCAATTACAGTGATTGAAGCTCTGTAGTTGTACAGTTTGCGGCTGTTTGATTTATTTTTTTTCTTTCTGATTTTTAAACTTGCAGGTCAAAATTAGTTGTCCGCAAGTAGCTTTAATCTACTTTTCGACTCACTAATCGGGCTAAAACTTGGGGAATAATTGTTTAGTCTGTTCTTGCATTTTTGATGAAGTCTTTTGTGTATCTGTCAAATGCTTTGTTTTGATTTTATTTGCCTTTTAATTTACCATCCTTTTGTTGAAAGTTGTAGCCGTGTCTTAGTCTCTCTTTTATGATACTCCCTAGTCCGTTCAAATAGTACACACGAATCGTTCTAACAAATTATACGAGCACGATCAAAATTCTTGAAGTGATGATAGTATTGCAGCAGAAAAGTATCCAGAGGAGGAACTAACAGTAGTGGAGTTGATATACTAAGGAAACAAAAAGACCTGCATAATCATATTATTACATGTAAACATAGCAGTAATGTCTGAACCCATCAACACTATTCTTTTCCAACAGATAAAATTCATAAATTACATTAACATATAAACTAATTTTTTATCAAATTTGAGTAAGTTTTAGAAGTTAGAACTCTTTTCCGACCCTGAGTCAGAAATTTCTAGTTCACATTCAGCAACCACTGACAGGCTTGGTAGTCTTTGCACTTTCGGGATACAACCTTCCCGAACGCCACATGTTTCCCATCCAGAAACTCTGCCTTCACCGCACATATATGAAAGTGTGATCCATTCGTTCCTTGTCCAGTGTTAGCCATCGACAAGAGCCCTGGACCAGGGTGTTTCTTGGTGGATTTCAAGTCAGCGAAGCCATAGATCGACTCTCCTCCCGTGCCGTTTTCAATACTGAAATCTGCAATCCGGCACATGAATCCAGCAAAGACTGGGTGGAAATACTGGTTTTCAAAGACACCTGCATCGAAAAAGAGACGCAGATAATGATTATGACAGTCTGCGAAGTTTCTATCTCCAGATATCTATCTACTGGCAAATACTGCTGCCGCGTAAAGCTCATTGCATATGACGTATGCTGAAACTAACACAACACGGAGGAGGGCTGCTAGTAAGGGTTATAAATTTGGAAGTAATTTAATTTCTTCAAAATCTTCTGATTTGATTTGAATTTATCTTTTTAATTGTAACTTGATTCTGTGCCCATTTTTTAATTAAATTTGCCATGATGGATCATTGATTTAATTGAAGTATTTATGTCAACTAATTCATGATATAACAAATTAAATTCATATTTCTGGAAACAAAACTGGCATTGTGTATGGCTTTGAGTCGCTTATCTTACTAACAGTAATTTAGTGTTACTAAATCTAATTTCTGTTATAATTACAATATTTATTTATGATTAGCAAATCAATTAGTAAATATGTAGCTTCTGGAATATAGTAATGTCCAACAGAAAACATTAGCTATACATATGTATGAATCTGTCATTGACCAAATGCATCTATAATCATTCAAGGTGTAGCTAGGTACATTATTCAACAATGGTGCCTTTTCTCTTGTTGTGTTTGCTAATATTTCATTCAGGAGTAGTAACTGCACAAGTTCTGGGAGATACTCTTCAACAGGGTGGGCTGATGAATGCGACTAATTCACTCATGTCTTCCCAGAAAAAGTTTTCCATGAGATTCTTTGATGGTTACCTGGGACGTTACTTAGGACTCTATTACAATAATATTCAGTTTGGTTCGAATCCACTTTGGGTTGGTAATCGAAACACACCAGTAAATTTAACCTCTGTGCTCTCTGTAGAATCCGAATCAGGCTATCTTATAGTCAGCAGCGATCTGGGAACTACTGATTCTCCTCCTATTATGGTCTTATATAACAGTTCAATGGGTTTCAAC
The DNA here is from genome assembly GCA_030848705.1 of Heracleum sosnowskyi. Lineage (NCBI taxonomy): Eukaryota > Viridiplantae > Streptophyta > Magnoliopsida > Apiales > Apiaceae > Heracleum > Heracleum sosnowskyi. Next base: position 96,651,751 of record CM061241.1, read on the forward strand.
AGAACCGCTACGCTCTTGGATACGGGGAATCTTGTACTAAGAGAAGGGGGTGTAACATTATGGCAAAGTTTTGATTATCCGACTGATACACTTTTACCGGGAATGAAACTTGGATTCAATCACAAGACTAGTAGCGCCTGGTTGTTGACTTCTTGGATGAATGAAAATGATCCATCACTTGGAGCTTTTACTCTTGAATGGGATTCCAGGGAAAGAGGCTTGGTGGTCAAATTTCGAGGAAAGGTTCACTGGACTAGTGGAAAGTTAAGGAACAACATCTTTGAAAAAATGGTATCTAATATCGACTACAAATACATAAATCATTCAGATGTTGAAAGGGAAGACTACTTTTCTTATACAGTTGACCTTGAAGATGCACATTTATCTATGCCTGATTCGCCAGGTTGGAAATTGACATATAACGGAAATATATATGAGCATGCAAATGAAGAAATACTGATTGCAGCAGTTGATAATTGCTATGGATACAACACAAACAGATCAAAAAATACTTCTGTCAATAATATTGCAGGATGCGAGTTGTTCGAGCAGCCTAAGTGCAGAAATGCCATGCAGAAGTTTGAAGCCCAAACAGGTTTTTTTACTAGTAGTAGTGACATCAAATTTTTCACTAATGATCATATAACTGGTTACAGTGATTGCAAAGCAAAGTGTTGGGAAGATTGCGATTGTATTGGCTTTATGACTAATGAGGAAACTGAATGCATATTCTCTAGAGGAAGTACAAATCCAAAGTTTCATAACGATGGTAATTCTAACAAAATATACATTCTTACAACCGACTCTACCAGCCATTCTCACAAGAGTAAGTTCTATGTAGACCTTTCCATTGTTAAGATAATTAAATATTAACATATACGATATATGAGTATGGTATATCCGGATACTGGAATTTTATTTTAAATGATGGATGATGGATTTGGTCGAATTGACATGTTTGAATTTTCAAAAGAATTTGGATTCGGTTCAAGGACATGTCATTTGAAATGAATGCAAAGGTTTTAAAGTACTTATAGCCTATTATGAAAGTAAGGACTAATGACACCAGTGTGTACACTTCCATGCAGAATGGAATAAAGATATACTCGTGGTCGTTCTTATACTGGGATTCTACATCGTTGTAGTGTTTTCCTCGGGAATTTTATGCGATCGAGGGAAAAACATATTAGAAGGTAAATCAGTCACTAGATTTAGTGTAGTTTGTTGTTATTACCTATCTGGCAAAGAAATTTGGTTTTTTTTCCTCATGTTTTTTTTTATGTGAATAGCCAAGGACAATCAAATTCAAGAACTGTTGGAAATGGATAGAAACTCAGAACTCGGGAGACACAACATTAATGATATCAGATTCTATAGCTTCAAAAGTATTGCAGTTGCTACAAAAAATTTCTCTACAGACAATAAGCTAGGAGAAGGTGGATTTGGGCCTGTTTATAAGGTATATTAAATCTACTAATTTCTTTTTGAAAGCAATATGCATCTCTATCTTAATTAATAGCCAAGATATGTATAAAAACCAAACATGAATAACATACTTCTACATAAATCACAGGGAGAATTTCCTAAGGGAAAAGTTGTAGCTGTAAAGAAACTTTCAAGAAAGTCTAAACAGGGAATCAGTGAGTTGAAAAATGAGCTCACCCTTGTAGCCAATCTCCAACACACAAATTTGGTCAGAATGCTTGGCTGTTGCATCGATAGAGAAGAGAAGATGTTAATCTATGATTACATGCCTAACAAAAGTTTGGATCTTTTTTTATTTGGTAAGTAATACATTCACTTGCAATGTTGGTTCCATAATAAAATTTTAAAATATATGTGCTCATTTACTCGATGAGCAGATGAAAGTAAGAAGGTTCAGTTAACTTGGGAGAGACGCTTTAGCATCATAGAGGGAATTTCTCAAGGACTTCTATACCTACACAAGTACTCAAGATTGAAAATTATCCATAGAGACCTGAAAGCTGCTAATATTTTGCTCGATCAGAACATGAATCCCAAGATTTCCGATTTTGGCTTGGCTAGAATTTTCATGCAGAATTTACCAGAAGCAAATACAAGCAGAGTTGTTGGCACATAGTAAGTAGACTTTAATTATTAATGTATTTATAATCAATAATTATCATATCCTCATTACAATTTACAAAACAGTGGTTACATGGCCCCTGAGTATGCAATGGAGGGAATATTCTCTGTCAAATCTGATGTTTACAGTTTTGGAGTTTTAATTCTTGAGATCCTAAGCGGTCGAAAGAATAAGAGCTTTTATGATGTTGAAGTACCATACAACCTGGTGGCATTAGTAAGTAACGTTACACTCTTCAACTTTTTTTTTTTTTGCTCTGGTAAAATCATGTCTAATCTTATTATTGGGTAGGCGTGGGAGTTATGGAACAGCGATGCTGCATTTGAGCTTATGGATCCATCACTAGCTGATTCCTGTATCCAACACCAATTTATGAGGTGTGTCCATGTTGGCCTATTATGCGTTGAAAATTGTCCCCTTGACCGGCCTACAATGGATGATGTTATTTCTATGTTAGCAAATGATATCTCCGCAGATTTACCTTTCCCTAAGAGACCCGCAAATTATTATGGAAGCATGTCATCACAAAATATTTCTGCAAATGGTATAACAATCACTGCAATGGAAGCCAGATAGAAAGTACTGTTTCTCATCAATAATAATGAAATGTTACTCACTTTCTGCTGAAGTTGTTATGGGCAAATAATAGTTTGGTTTTAGACTTTGTTGTGAAATTTAAATATCTTGACTGCATTCATTTATTCATGTATGTACAACGAAGCAACTTCATTCTGCTGCCTGGTTTTAATTTGTATGAACAATCCTGTATTGTTTGAGTTCAACAATTTCTAGTATTATTCTGACTATGTTTTAGTACAAGTTCCCGAGTATAGAGCTTGACTTTTATTTAGATTTAAAATGGTTAACGAAGGTGTTAGTTTCATTTTCGTTTTACAAAACGTTGAATACTTCTGTGTTGATGAGCTATTTGTTTTATAAGACTAGCCTTATAAAATACATCAAAACCATTAATTTAATATTTAGAAAAAGAAGGGCTGATGCCATCACTGGATTATATAATTATCAAGATTCCTTGAACTCTCCGTCATTTTGATAACAACTTTGATAAGTTATGGATTTTAACATGGAGAAGCCAAGCAAAAAAAGTGATTACAAACTACAAGAAGAAAATCAAAGAAATGGGATGGATAGTCTGCCTCATGAAATTGCACTTGATATATTTTCAAGACTTCCCATCACATCTGTCATGCAGTCCAGGTTTGTATGCAGATCTTGGCACAAGTTGTCACTTGATAGCGATCTTGTTAGCTTGCATCTTTCTCAGGTTGAGAAACGCAATCCTTTGCTCATCTTTCACAGTGATTTTCCTATTCGAAACCAGCTTTGTTTTGCTGAATTCTCCAGACCTGATTTTAGTAGTGTTGCTGATGGTCACTCCTATCACTTGGCTAATCTAAAAGGATGTCTTTCTGCAGTAGTATATAAATATGGAACTAAAGAGTTGGAGATATGGGTTATGAAAGAATATAATGTGAAAGAGTCTTGGATCAAAGAGTTCAAAATTGGTGCTAATATACCAGAGTCACCCTCTACAAAGTTGCTGCAACCATTACGGATTTGGAGAAACAGTTCACATAGGGCACTGGTTCGAGTTTTATGCATTTTAGAAAGTGGTGAGATCTTAATAGAGTATAGAGTTGGAAGGTTGGCTTTGTATGATGTGGTTACTGGAAGATATAAAGACATAACATACAAGGGACTGCCAAGTATTTTTCAGACTGTTGTGCATATTGGAAGTCTGAACCAGATTGATCTCCCGAGTGAGTTGTAATTTGTCCTGAAGTTTTCTTTTCTTTTACTATTTTATGCCCCCTATTGGTGATTGCCAATACAAGTATGTTCTATAGCTTGTACCATCCAAAATCAATTCAGTGGGAAGTATTAATGATTTTTAGAACATTGATTATATCTGAATTTATACTCCGTTCCCCACCCCTTCAATGCAGTAGTTGGGTTATAGTCTTACATGTTAATGAAAAAACAGAGAAAATTCAATGTTGTACTAAAATCAGGTCTCATTAGTTCCATATCTCCAACTCTTGTTCCATATCTTGGTTGTACTAAACCAAGATTTCTTGTTTCATATCTTGGTTGAACTAAATTCAATGTTGTACAATAACTTGGTTGTTTACCTAGACTTCTTGTTTATCTTCCAAACTACAGTTCTCTCTTAAGCCTCATTGCTGTCCATGCCTTACAGTTCCTAGATTGAGAATGAATCTTAACCAGAACAAGTTAAGAAAAAGAAATGCAAACCGAGAAAAAATAATTGAAGTAATGGGCTTGATAGATTCCCTCATGACATCATCCTTGACCTATTCTCAAAGAAAATTAAACATGTACCTAGCTGTCTTCAAAGATGAAGCTCTGTTTACTAATGGAAGACTTCACTGGACGCCTCTAGGTGTACCACCTCACGTAAGTGGCTTGATAATCATTTCATTTGATCTTGCAAGTTCTACGAGTCCAAGACATGATTTTAATGTTATCGATGGCAACAATTATTATTTAGCTATTTTGGAGGATGTCTTTCTGCAGTAATCTCTGTTCATGGTTTATGCAGAGACTTAGATATATGGGTCATGAAAGAATAGTCGGCCTTTAGAAAGTTGCAGCGACCAGTTCCGATATGGAGAAACAGTATCATTAGGGCAACACTTCATGTTCTATGCATATTAGAGAATGGTGACATGTTGAATCTTGATAGAGAACAGACTTAGAGAATGGGATACACTGGTATAATTGCCTTCATATTATCCTAAAATGCAAGATAGAAAGAACTAGACTGAAAGATCACATCTTTGTTGTGGGGGGCTGCCATCCCTGTTTTATAGATCTTGAGAAAGTTGTTGTAATTTATTATTTAAGCCTCTAATACAATGCATCTAACACACTGATGCCACACCATCAATTGATTATAAATAACCAACAAAACTTCTTGTAATCAAAGTTATAGCTAATTTTAAGCTTTACTGCATTACAGTTCTACATTGAGTAATGGATCTTAACCTGAAGAAGCCAATCAGTAAAAGAAAATTCAAGACATAAGAAGATAATCGGACAAATATTTGAACTAGGAATTTTCTGTAAGGAGTATAAATTAAGATTATACATGAAATCAAGACAACAAGAATAAAATACCGAAAAGTAAGATCGAGGCACGTGAAGACCACGATGTCCTTAAAACAGATAAACCATTTCCGTATGGTGCTTGAAGGTTTGTTGGTTTTCGTCTCCCAGATACAACGAACAAAGGTAGCCTTGTAGTTTTTTTTTGTCTAAAAGAATGATGCATGAGTCTCTTGTTAGGCCGAATACACAATATAATCAAGTATGTATGAGAATAACAATAGTTAAAAACACTGTTTATGAATCAATAAAACTGTAATCGTATTAACAGCTTCTCTCTTTATGATGTTAATGAATCACAAAGAGCTTCTAGGTTACAAGAATAATATATCAATATTCACGCATCCCTTCTAGGGATAACCTATCTGTGTTTATATAGTACACAGCTACATACAATCCATCTCTAATTGATATTCCTATAAGTTAGCTATACAATTCATATCAATTAAGGATTGCTTCAGTCTTCTATTCCAATCTCCTTAGCTGTATCAATATATTCTGCTTCTTTCCATCTTCAGAATGTATTGCTTCTAGAATCTTCAATTCTGCACCGACAGCTAATTCAACTTTCACCTTGTCAGACTTTAAATAAACTCTGACCGGCTTCAATTAAACTCTTTACCCTGTCAGAGTTTAACTAAACTCTGACTGGCTTCTGATAAACTCTTGTCAGTACCTGTTGCTTAAACACTGATAAACAAACATTAGCAATTATATCTAACAATCTCCCCCAACTTGTTCATAATAAAATGTACAAGTTAAAACATATAATTGATGATGTCAAAACCTTTTAACAAATGCAGTGTTTAACATATAACAGAGTTTAATTTAAAACAGAGTTTAAATTTGACTTAGAATAGAAAATATTAAAAACTTACAGTCAGACTTTACTTGACTTCTTCAATATCAGGCACAGTCCTGAGATAATCAATCAGCAGTCTTCTCTCAGCATTCTCAAGTTCAGTTATCATAATCTCTTTCAGCTCCTTATACTCTGGATCTCCTTCACCAGTTTGATATATGGCAGCCCTCAGAGAATAGATACTGTTCTTCTTCATATCATTCCCTAGCCGAATGTACTGAGCTTTATCTGACTCTAAGTTGAATTCTAAGACTTTTAATCCCAGTGCAGTTTTAAATCTAGCACTGTTTCTCTTCATCTCCACCAATTTTCCAGTATGATCTCTATACTTTGGAATATAAGCATTTGAGACTTCTCCTCCTCCAAGCATCACTTTTGATCTCAGCATCTTTTCTCTTAAGATTTGAGCAACATTATGGGTGTGTCTGTTCTTAACTTTTAACAGATAAAGTACATATTCAAGTTCTTCCCATGATTTGAGATTTACATCAGATTCTCCAATTCTATAAACTCTTCCATCACTCATGAAATATAACAGAAACTGCTTCTTCAAGATCTTGTGAAAAATCAACTGAACAGATTCTAACTTATCAAGATTTTCTTGTATATTCCCAATACCAGATCCTGTCAGTGAAATATTGTCTTGAGATCTGTTATTTATTCTCTTCTCCCTATGTGAACCTAAACCAGACTTATCATAAGATTCTTTTCCAAGTACAGTCCTGGTTTGAGAAAAATCCACAGGTTGAAGTGTCAGAGTTTCAGAGAGTACAGGTCTTAAGAAACCTTTGAGTTGAGGAGCTAGCTGAGTTTGCACAGCTTGAGCCTTGTCAGAGGCTGGCTTAACTTCAATAGTATCATCAACTTGAGCAGCGTCAGAGGTTGATTTTGGTAATCTTGTTTCAACTTGAGCAATGTCAGAGGTTGAATAAATCTTCTTAGGTAACTGTTCTTCTTCTACCAGTTTACCTTTTCCTTTGTCAGCATTTTTAATCACAGGCCTCCTTGAGTACTGTAAACTCTGATCAGAGTTTACATTCTCTTTGATAACAATTCCTTTTTCTTTCTTTCTAGGAGCCTTGATTTCCTTCTTCTTGTAGATTCCAGCTTCAAGATTTTTCTTGTGTTCTTCAGCAAGCATCTGTTCTTCAGCTTGGATATCTTCAATTGTAATACCTTTTCCATGTTCTGCCATAAACATCTTAGCAGCAATTTCCTCATCAGTAGATGGCTTATCAGAGATTATCAAACTTTTATATCTTGAACCACTGGCAGAGTTTACATGTCCCTTTCCAGAGTTTGATCTTTTATCAGAGTTTGATCTTCTTGAAAGTAATCTTCTATCATCATTTGATCTTAAGCGCTTTCCATCTCCTCCCTTGTTTCCACCATCATTACCATCATCCCTCCGTCTCAGAGTTTGAGTGTCTTTGCATTTGTCACTTGGTACACTCTCCCCCTTTTTGACATCATCAGAAAGTAGTACTGATGTCAACAATTCAAGCGCAGTAGAAATGGAAGTCAGTTGAGCAGACATAGCATTCTGGTTGTCCTCAACTGTCCCAAGCCTCTTCTTGATTTCTTCAGAATCCCTGGCTTGCTGCTTGAACATGGTATAATAATAAGTTCTGTCAGCCTTTAAAGTAAGATCCCTCAAGCTTACTTCATTCCTCAGACTTGTAAGCATTTGTTGATTCTCATCAAATCTATTATTGAGAGATTTGACTTGAATAACAGTTGCCTGTAAGCTCGTAAGGACATCAGGATTTGTAATCTTCTTGACAGAATCAGATAAAAATTCTGCAGCCCTTTGCGCTGGAAAAATACAATCTGCACTAGCCCATGCATTGTAGTACATATTCTGAAAATGCTCAGAAGCAGCCCTTTGAACTTCCCTTTCTTCAGCAGAGTTTGCTTGAATATCAGAAACTTCCACTTGAACATCAGAGTTTGAATGAACAGGACTAGCTTCAGCATTGTCATCCTCTCTGTGAATATCTTCAAGCACATTTTCAGCAATGATTTCATCAATTAACTGTGCAGTCGCATCAGGTAGTTGATCTGCTACAGTTTGAGGAACATCAGAGTTTACTGAAGCAGTAACCTCTGCTTCTCTCTGAACAATCTCAACAACTGATTGTTGCAAAGTTTCAAGTAAGACAGTATCCTCATGATCATTGGCTGTTGCATCAGCATGTACAGCAACAGCTTCTGGAACTGGATCAACTCTAATCTGATCTACTTCATCACCGTTCTCAAAATCAATAGAAATGATTTCTGTGTGAGAAGCAATAGGTTCTACTAACTCAGTAGATGCTTGATCAGCTTCCGGTATAGTATCTTCATGATCCACAATCCTGCTGTCAGAGTATGCAGCAGCTTCCTCAACTACATCATCAGTTTTTGATGTAGGAGCTTCTGTGTCCTCAGGTTCTTTATCCAAATTGGCAATAATATCACCAAAAAGTTGATTAGCAACTAATCTTCTCTTTCTCTGATGAAGATTTTCTTCATCAGCTTCAGTTTCTGAGTCTGCACTAGAAGCAGCAGCAACAGACTTTGCCCTGTGGGCTCGCCTTTTCTTCATTCTTTTTCTCTGAGGCACAGCATCAACATTTGATACCTCAGCTTCAACAGACTGAACTGCTCGAACTTTAGATCTCTTTGACCTCTGTGGTTGAGATACAGAAAAAAATATCACTTTAAACAATAAACTAACATACTCAGTAGCATTACGAATCACTATCAGGACTTATCAAACGCACTCTTTCTTTTCTCCGTTCAATCATACTTTTTTAAAAAAAAATGACTAATCTCAAGAGTATAAAATGTCTGAAACAAGGAAATTATTTTAACCATCATAGATTAAAACAAAATAACCTCGGCGTATTTCACACAATACATCAGTGTTTACCATTTGTCCTTCTTTGTCAATAAACTCTTTTCTCAATCTGTTCAGTTGTGAAAAATGTGTGTGTAGTAGCAGAGTTTACCGAAATCAGTATTTAGATCATCTCAAAGTGCATAAAATCCACAAACTAAAGTAGTAAAAAATTGGTTGCCTAAACTCTCATTTATAACATAGACACTGATTTTTCTATCTAAACTCTGTATTACTGATATCCTTTCATTTGGATATGTCTTTTATTTTTCACCCCCCCTTTTTTTTATTAAATTTTTTTTTTTTTTTTTTTTTTTTTTTTTTTAATTTATTTTTCCAGTAATCAGTGGTTGGCACTAGTCACCAAAAATCAAAGATTTTAGCCCTTATTTCATACAATAAGTTCCTGGATCTTCCTAGGCACAACATGATCTCAAAGGAATTTGTGCTCTGTTTGGCATCTTTTGAGTTGAGGGTGAATTATTTGCAATGAATAATCAGAGTTTAGACTTTTCATCAGTGATTATAGTTAACTTATGAGAGAAAATGCAAACAGCTAATACAGACTCAGTGTATAGGATCAATAAACTAAGAGATGCTATAAATATAGAGACAGTATCATGCTGTGTTAGCTTACTGCACATATTTGAGATCAGAATCTATCAACTCTTAAGGATTCACAATTACTTACTGAGAATTATGTTTCATACAAATTTCTTCATTGGTCCATATGTTTCAGACAAAATTACAATCAGAGTATAGCATTTAAACTGTAATTACCAGAGTATGACCAACAGAGTTTAACATCAGAGTTTACGTTCAGAGTATGACTGACACTTCACAGAGTTTATCATCAGAGTTTAACATGCTGATTCACATAACAGTTAACACATGTAAGAAATCATGAACAACAAACAAAAAAAAATGAGTCTAACCCGTATCTCTAGTCAGAACCAGAGATCATTCCAAGTTCATTTACCAATCTTGTAAAAGAAGCTTCACTCAAAGGTTTGGTGAAGATATCTGCAAGTTGTTGGTCTGTAGACACAAAATGAAGCTCAATGTTTCCTTCTTCCACATGTTCTCTGATAAAATGATACCTTATGCTGATGTGCTTTGTCATGGAATGCTGTACTGGATTACCTGTCATAGCAATAGCACTTTGATTATCACAGAAAATAGGTATTCTAGAGTACCTTAATCCATAATCCAGCAATTGATTCTTCATCCATAAAATCTGTGCACAACAGCTACCAGCTGCTATATACTCTGCTTCTGCAGTGGATGTAGAAATTGATTTCTGTTTCTTACTGTACCAAGAAACCAATCTGTCACCTAAAAATTGACAGCTTCCACTTGTACTTTTTCTGTCTATCTTACAGCCTGCAAAATCTGCATCAGAGTAACCAATTAACTTAAACTCTGATTCTCTAGGATACCACAAACCCAGGGTTATGGTTCCTTTGAGATATTTGAAGATCCTTTTTACAGCTGTTAGATGAGGCTCTCTGGGATCTGCTTGAAATCTTGCACAAAGACATGTTGCATACATGATATCAGGTCTACTTGCAGTAAGATACAGTAAAGACCCTATCATTCCTCTGTAGTTAGTCATATCTACTGAGGCTCCTGTGTCTTTGTCAAGCTTCGTTGCTGTAGCCATGGGAGTTGTAGCAGATGAACTATCAAGCATACCAAATTTCTTGAGAAGATTTCTGGTATACTTTGCTTGATTGATAAAAATCCCATCATCTGTTTGCTTGACCTGTAAGCCTAGAAAATAACTAAGCTCTCCCATCATGCTCATTTGGTACCTGGATTGCATAAGCTTTGCAAACTTCTTACAAAGTTTGTCATTAGTAGATCCAAAAATAATATCATCTACATAAATTTGAACTAAAAGCAAATCATCACCAGAATTGAAATAAAACAAGGTTTTATTGATTGTACCTCTTGTGAACCCACTTTCTAAAAGAAACTGAGCAAGAGTTTCATACCATGCTCTTGGTGCTTGCTTTAGTCCATATAATGCCTTATCAAGCCTGTAGACATAATCTGGATGCTTGGAATCTACAAATCCTGGTGGTTGTTCAACAAACACTTCTTCTTCAAGCTTCCCATTGAGAAAAGCACTTTTTACATCCATCTGAAAGACTTTAAACTTCTTGTGTGCAGCATAGGCCAGAAAAATTCTTATGGCCTCCAATCTTGCAACTGGAGCAAAGGTTTCATCATAGTCAATTCCTTCCTGTTGTGAATAACCTTTAGCCACAAGTCTAGCCTTGTTCCTTGTAATCACACCATCACTGTCAGTCTTGTTTCTGAAAACCCACTTTGTACCTACAATTGATCTGTTCTTTGGTCTAGGTACAAGTGTCCAGACTTCATTTCTTTCAAATTCATTTAACTCTTCTTGCATTGCTGTAATCCAATTAGCATCTTGAAAAGCTTCCTCCACTTTCTTTGGTTCTGTTTGAGACAAGAAAGCATGATACAGACACTCATTGTTTGTTGCACTTCTAGTTCTCACACTAGCATCAGGATCTCCAATTATGAGATCAGGTGTGTGTGCCTGTGTCCACTTTCTTGCTGTTGGTAAGTGGTTTCTTGCATCATTATTGAATCCTCCCCCTTGATCCATGCTCTCCTGATTCATACGTTGACTTTCTGCAGTATCTGAGGCTCCCCCTGAGTTGGATGGCTCAGTGTTTGAGCTGTCAGAGTTTAAATCAGTTTCCTCAACTGACTCACTTGCTGTGTCTTGTTGAGCTTCTTCACGCTCCCCCTCAACTGGTTCTCTATTTTGTTCAATTTGAGAATTTCCAGTTTCTCCAGTATTTACCAGTAGAGGTTCAGAGTATGCTTCGTCAGAGTTTGTCAACCCTGCTTCATCAGAGTTTATATCATCAGAGAATAGATCTTCATTTTCAAAACGTAGTTGATCATATCCATCCTTGTCTTCAAGTCCAATTATTTTCTTGTCATCAAACGACACATGTATGGATTCCATGATCACCTTTGTTCTCAGATTGTAAACTCTGAATGCTTTTGTTGACAATGGATAGCCAACAAAGATTCCTTCATCAGCTTTTAACTCGAACTTGGTCAACTGTTCAGGATGAGTCTTCAACACAAAGCATTTGCATCCAAATATATGAAAATATTTCAAATTTGGCTTCTTGTTTTTCACCATCTCATATGGTGTTTTTCCATGCTTGTTGATCAGAGTAGCATTTTGAGTAAAACAAGCAGTTTGAACAGCTTCTGCCCAGAAATAAGTTGGCAATTTTGCTTCATCTAGCATAGTTCTGGCAGCTTCAATTAAGGTTCTGTTCTTTCTTTCAACTACACCATTTTGCTGTGGAGTTCCAGGTGCAGAAAATTCTTGTTTGACTCCTCTTTCCTTGCAGAAAGCTTCCATGATTGAGTTTCTGAATTCAGTTCCATTATCACTCCTTATAATTTTGACTTTGTGCTGTGATCCTTTGTCCAGTAGATTTATATGATCCATCAACGTTTGAGCAGTTTCATCCTTCTTTGACAAGAAATACACCCATGTATATCTAGTATATTCATCAACAATTACTAGAGCATATTTCTTTCTGCCCATGGACATCACATTCACTGGTCCAAAGAGATCAACATGTAGAAGATGATAAGGTTCCACTACTGAAGATTCAGATTTGCTCTTGAAAGATGACTTCCTTTGCTTGGCCTTTTGACAAGAATCACACAGACCATCTAGATTGAGTATTGATTTTGGAAGTCCTCTTACAAGATCCTTTCTAATAAGCTCATTTATGTTGTTCAAATTGAGATGAGAGAGCTTCTTGTGCCAATTCCAACTCTCTTCATTTGACATTTTTGCAGTCAGACACACTGTACTTCCATCAGAGTTTGTTACCAAACTTGCTTCATAAATATTGTTGCGTCTGTGTCCAACTAGAACAACTTTTCCAGTAGATTTACTGATAACTTCACAGTATTCACTATGAAAATCTACATGGTTTCCTCTGTCACAGATTTGACTCACAGATAACAGATTATGCTTGAGTCCTGAGACTAGAGCTACATTTGTGATGATGACACTTCCAAGATTAATATTGCCATATCCCAGAGTGTGTCCTATGTTGCCATCTCCATAGGAAACTTTTGGGCCAGCCTTCTCCTCAAAGTCTGATAGCAGGGCTTTGTTTCCAGTCATATGTCCTGAGCAACCACTGTCCAAGATAAGTGTGCTCTCTATTATACCCTGCAATCACAAACAAACACTAAGTGTTAGTTTTAAGGATCCAGACTTGCTTGGATCCTTTGTCCTTCTTAACAGTGTTAGCTTTTGCAGCGGAATCTGTATTATCAGAGTTTAAACTAACATTGTCAGATTTTACACTAGCAGAGTTTGCTCTAACCCATTTCAAGTTGGGTTTTAGCTCATAATAGTTATGATAAATTGCATGATAACTCTTACATGTGTAAATAGAATGCCAAGTGCTCCCACAATGTTTGCATAAAGTCTGTGGTTTTACTCTAACATAATCATTCTTTACTTCTGATGTAGAAGGTAAAGTATTAATATGTTTGTTCTTAGTGCAAAATCTAGCAAGATGATTAGAACTACCACAACTGTAACATGTTTTTCTTGAGGCACTAGCATTAGGCATATGATTATTTCTATTATTTATGCCTACTTTTCCATTCCTATTTCTCTTGGAACCTTTAGGTTTCATGGAAGACTTTACCTCTTTTAGCTTGTGATTGAACTGTTTTCCTGTCATCAAGCCAACATTAACCTGTTTTTCACAAGTTTTTACTGGTTTTCTAACAGCTTCTATTTCCATAAGTTTTTCTGTTATAATATTTTCCTGTTTGTCACAAGATTCATCTGATTCCATATCAGCTTCCCTTATTACAACAGATTTTAACTTATTGGCTTCTGGAACAAATTTCACAGGTTTAAGTTGTGGTTTTACCTTAACCTTGTCTTTAAACCTAAGTTCATCATTTTCACAATAACCTAAACCTACAGAATCAGTCTGAAACACTTGATGAGTGTCTCTTCCAGAATCTGTCCAAGTCTTGATTATTTTCCTTTCCTTCTCTAAATCAGATTCTAGTTGCTTATATCTTTTCAGCAACTCCTGTTCTACATAAACAGCATCATCTCTTTCTTTTTGAATCTGCTTCATATTCACAAGTTCTCTTTCAAGAAACTTGTTTCTTTCTTTAAGACTAAAATTCTCAGATTTAATCCTCTCATTCTCTAAAGTCTGATCCCTATAACTAACATGTATATTCTTAAGATAAATTCTTAATTCAGAAATATTATCAGTATCATAGGCATAAGTAGTTAGAGGTACCTTATTTTCTGATGACTCAACTTCATCTTTGATAGTTGCCATGAGTGCATAATTCACTCCATCATCAGAATCTGAAGTATCTGCCCAGTCTTTGCCTTTAGAGATGAGTGCTTTTTCAGTTCTTCCTTTCTTGCACTCTGGAGCATAGTGACCCATCTCTTTGCACTTGTAGCACTGGATCTCAGATTTGTCCTTCTTACCTGACTTGGTATCCCTTCCATCAGACTTTCTGAAATTCTTCTTCTCAGAATTTGAATCTTTCCTTGAGAATCTTTTACCCTTCTTGAAGTTCTTGAATCCCATCTTCTTAAATGTCTTGACCATCAAGGCAGCCATTTGCATCATCTCCTCTTCATCATCCTCAGAATCAGAAGCTTCATCAGAGTTTGAATCATCATCAGAGTTTGATGACTCACTCTCAGATTTGATCACTAAAGCCTTTCCCTTGGCTTTCTTCCTTGATGATTCCTTCTTGATGGGCTTCTCCTCGACTTTGAGAGCAACAGATTTTGTCTTCTTGCTTGACCTCCTGTTTCTTTGTTCTATCTCAAGTTCATGAGTCTTTAACAATCCATAGATTTCATCAAGATCTGTATCAGCAAGATCATAATTATCTCTGATTGTTGTTGCCTTTAAATCCCACTTTTCAGGTAGAGATAACAGAAACTTGAGATTGGACTCTTCAAGTTCATATTCCTTATCTACCAGAGACAGATCGTTCAACAGTTTACAAAATCTGTCATAAGTCTCAGTCAAGGTTTCATTAGTTCTTGAATCAAAGTGCTCATACTCCTGTGTGAGTATTGTTTTTCTGTTCTTCTTAATAGCACCTGTTCCCTGGCATCTGACTTCTAAAGCATCCCATATCTCTTTGGCAGTTTTGCAGCCAATTACCCTGTTAGACATAACATTATCTAAAGCACTGTGGAGAAGATGTCTAACCTTTGCATCCTTTGCAATTGATGAGATATCCTCAGGAGTCATATCTTTCTTTTCCTTTGGGACAGTCTTTTGTTCTTGACCATCAACAACAGGGGACAATTTAGTTGGCATATGAGGACCATCATTAATTCTGTCAAGGTATTCTGGATCTGTAGCCTCCAGAAACATGGTCATCTTCACCTTCCAAATCGGATACTCTACAGGCCTGAGAATCGGAACTCTGATTGTTTCATATCGACTCACAGAATTAGGCTTAACCTGTTCAGCCTTGGAAGCAGTTTGATTTTCTTCAGACATGATTATTACTGTGTTTGAATCGTAAAACTGTATATATTAAACAGCCTTGGCTCTGATACCAATTGTTAGGCCGAATACACAATATAATCAAGTATGTATGAGAATAACAATAGTTAAAAACACTGTTTATGAATCAATAAAACTGTAATCGTATTAACAGCTTCTCTCTTTATGATGTTAATGAATCACAAAGAGCTTCTAGGTTACAAGAATAATATATCAATATTCACGCATCCCTTCTAGGGATAACCTATCTGTGTTTATATAGTACACAGCTACATACAATCCATCTCTAATTGATATTCCTATAAGTTAGCTATACAATTCATATCAATTAAGGATTGCTTCAGTCTTCTATTCCAATCTCCTTAGCTGTATCAATATATTCTGCTTCTTTCCATCTTCAGAATGTATTGCTTCTAGAATCTTCAATTCTGCACCGACAGCTAATTCAACTTTCACCTTGTCAGACTTTAAATAAACTCTGACCGGCTTCAATTAAACTCTTTACCCTGTCAGAGTTTAACTAAACTCTGACTGGCTTCTGATAAACTCTTGTCAGTACCTGTTGCTTAAACACTGATAAACAAACATTAGCAATTATATCTAACATCTCTTATATAGGAGTACAAAAATATGTAACTTATTAGTACATTAACTTTGTAACCTACACCATAATGATCAAATAAAATATTCTCACATTATTATAGGAGTTATAAAATCAATACCCGTGAGTTACAAATAAAATAAAATAAAATGCAATTAATACTTTATTCAAAATAGTCCAACAATCCCCCACATGAATAAAAAATGACATTGCAAAACGACTCTTTGACACGGAGATAGAGCGCATGTTAGAAACCAGCATAGGATAGGTAGGCGTTATCCCTTAAACCTTCCCTTGTAAGAACATATTTACATTTCTAGAATTTCAGTAGTCGCGTTGACCTTGAACTGCCCTTCTGTATTCTGAAATGATGATACATCACCCACTGGAGGCATTCCCTATATTTGTTCAGTTCTCACTGTTAAGCCCATTTTGGTCCTGAGTTTTAGCCTGGTTCTGTGAGTTTTTCCCAGAATTAGTCCCCACAATTCCTTCTTGAAGCGACCCCACTTCACTCACATAGGTGATCACTTGAACAATAAAAAAGTATTATTTGTTCGACATATCGACATATAAGGATCATTAAAAGCATAGCTTAGCCTTTTCCAAATTTTATCACTGGTTTTCGTCATAGGAATAGACCCGGGAGTAAAACCCCCATAGTGATCTCACTAAGTCTTTACAGTTAAGTTGTCCCATTGAACCAAGATCTTGGGATCTCCAGTCAACAAGGTTGGGTTTCCTTTGTACCGACTTTTATTATGGGCTTCAGTCCCATTCCTTTCGATGATTTCTCAACTAACTCTCTTGTTAACCCTTTGGTTAGCGGATCCGCAATGTTATCTTTTGACCTGATATAGTCAATAGTGATAACTCCAGTTGAGAGTAGTTGTCTAACAGAATTGTGTCGCCGACGAATATGCCTCGACATTCCATTATATAGTACACGCTCAGCTGTACCTATTGCTACAGTACTGTCACAATGTATACTAAGTGGCGGCACTGACATCTCCCATTTAGGAATATCCTCTAAAAATTGGCGTAACCATTCAACTTGTTCGTCTGCTTTATCCAAAGCAACAAACTCAGCCTCCATGGTAGATTTGGTCACTACCGTTTGTTTCGAAGATTTCCACGAGATCGCTCCACCTGCTAGCGTAAATACATATCCGCTTGTGGACTTCGATCCTTTTACACCATTAATCCAGTTTGAATCGCTATACCATTCAAGTACAGCAGGATATCTCGAGTAATGCAACCCATAATCACGCGTATACCTTAAGTACCTAAGCACTTTAGTTATCGCTTTCCAATGATCCACACCTGGATTACTCGTGTATCGGCTTAGCTTACTCACTGTAAAGGTAATGTCTGGTCGTGTACAATTCATTAAGTACATCAGACTTCCTATTACTTTAGCATATTCTCCTTGAGAAACACCTTCACCTTTATTTTTAGATAGATATAAAGTCGTATCAAAAGGGGTTCTTGACACACTAGAATCATCTATACTAAATTTTCATCCCTGTTTTATAGATCTTGAGAAAGTTGTTGTAATTTATTATTTAAGCCTCTAATACAATGCATCTAACACACTGATGGTGGAACCATCAATTGATTATAAATAACCAACAAAACTTCTTGTAATTCTTATAAGTGTATTGTTACATTCAATTTATTTTTACATAAAAAATTCTTATAAGTGTATTGTTGGAATAAATTAATTACATTATTAGTTCAATTAATTTAATAAGTAAGTTTAATCAATTACTCATTTTTTAAAATTCTTCTCTTTTTATTTTAATTTTTTACTTCACATATCTTTTGACTGTTTTTTTAATTTTAATTTCTTCCTTAAAAATTATTTATTTATTTTATTCAAAATTTAATACAAGAAAAAAATTTGTAAGATAAAAGGATTCTACTGTAAAACCTATTTTATTTTGTAGTATTAATATAATGTTTTGCTATTGAATTTTTAAAGTTATGCACACGAACTTCAAAGTTTTACAAGTCAACTTATTTTTTTCCACAAAATTCTACAAGTGAACTTGATTTTTTTTAATAATGTTCAGCTGTTGAACAATGTTAATCATATTATTTTCATACCATAACTTTCGTGTTTTACCGCTAAACTTAAAATCATGTAATCGAATTTGAAGTCAAGCACAAAAATTTTAAAGTTCTACAACTGAACTTATTTGTATTTAAATGTTCAGCTGTTGAACATTATTATCTCATATTGTGTTTATATCATAACTTGAATATTTTCACAAAAATTGATAAAAATAAATGAAGAATTTGATGATGATGATGATGGAGAATTTTGTGATCGATATCAATGTATGATTATAATTGTCAATCAAATATTATTTTTCTTTAAATTATGTATTTTATGTTTTAGGACAATTTTATCCCTGATTTACATATAATAAATACAAGCCTATAACCCGTGCGATGCACGGATGAATTTTAGTATTTTTAATTTATTAATTTAGTATTTTTATATGATTTACTATTATTTTTTATCTTATTTTATTAGCATTTATTTGTATTTTGATCTTAAAATTTTTTAATACGTTGTCGACGGATTAATATCTTGAACTTTTGAATGTAGCTTAGAAAAATAGATGATATAAATATTTAATAATAATAATATGTTGTTGACGGGATTCGAATTTTGAACCCGTGAGAGTATTTTAGATACCAAGAAAATAATATTCTTTTAATATTATATCAAACGGTTCTCATTTATCTATATTTATATCTAACGGTTATTATTTAGAGAACCAAACTACCAACCAACCAAATAGATGGTAGTTTGCTTATAATAGTATTTTTTTTATATGATTTTTTAGTATTTTTTATCTTATTTTATTAGCATTTATTTGTATTTTGATCTAAATTTTTTTAATATTTTGTTGACGGGATTCGAACCCTGAACCCGCGGGAGCATTTTAGATATAAAAAAAAAGATATTCTTTTAATATTACATCCAACGGTTCTCATTTATCTATATTTACATCTAACGATTATTATTTAGAGGACTAAACTAAATGATCAAACTACCAACCAAATAGAGATGACCAAACTACCAACCAAATAGAGGGTGGTTTGCTTATAATATTATAATATAGATAATATAGATATATAGTATAGATAGATAGAGAGCTATTCTAGTGAGACCTTGTTATTATGAGAACTGCATATTGGACCACAAAATTAGGCCCAATAACTAAATGGGCGCTCCTTAGTCGATCCGGACAAACATTCGCTTTAATTTGAAATTAAAAAAAACTGCTATTCCTAACTACCTTCTTTATTGTTCACCATTACCGATGAAACACACCTCCCAAATTATCACACCTCCTCTTCCTTTCTGCTCTAAAACTTCAAATCACTACCAAATTTTCTGCAGAAAATACAAGAATATTGCAATAATATTCTGGTATATTGTATTTATCATCATATACGCTTCATTATCTGAAAAATTACGGTTATAAATCACTTTGTTTCGTTATGCAGAGAAGATGACTTACTTTATGTTCAAAACTACATTGATTTTCTGCATTTTTACTCGAGATGTGTTTGATGATATTTTAATTAGTTTTTTTGTTTCTTTTTTTGCAGAAATCGAGGCTTAAATGAGGTGAAGAGATCAAAATCAGCACATATAGAGATATTTTATAGTGATTTTGATGTTTAGGTGTGTATTGCTTTGAGTTTAAAGAGATTTTCATGTTTAGATCTGTATCACTTTGAGTTTTAAGTGATTTTGATGTTTAGGTTTTTTATTTTACTTTGATTTTAAAGTGATTTTTATGTTGATGGAATGAGTACTGACTTGTCTACTCTGTATTTTACAGATCTATTCAATTATCCTTCACTTCAATGGATAAAACTAAAAGTGGTAAACTAAAAGTCTAATGTTATTTTTACTCCTATGTGAAACAGGCATATGTAAAATCAGTTGATCTGCTAGCATGATAACTATTCTTTGTACTTGGTCTTTTTCATATTAGAAATCTAATTTAGTGACTTTTGATTCAAATTAGTGCTTTCAAATAAGTGTAAATTAGTTTCACAAATAGTGATTTGTGATAATATAAAGTGATTTGTGATAAGAATAAAAGTGATTTGTGACAATATAAAGTGATTTGTGACTATATAAAGTGATTTATGATAATATAAAGTGATTTGTGATACTATAAAGTAATTTTTGTTAATAAAATAAAATGAAATATATTAGGTGATACATACTTAACTTTATTTATAATTTTAGAATAAATTTAATATGTTCTTTCTGTGATTTAAACATTAAACTTCTATACACACCTAAACATCAAAGCCAATATATAAAGTGATTTATGATAATATAAAGTGATTCATAGTATTGACTTGTAAATTATTTCAGAAAATTATTAATTTATGATTTGTCATATGTTGAAATAATTGATTTTGGTACTTGGTGATAATAAAGATTTTTTATTTGCAGATTCTAGTACAAGACAAAGCAAGCGATTGAAACAACAGAAGTTTCCTAAAAACCCATCTTTACAAAAAACCCAAGAGTCTGTTGAGACTCAAAACTCACATTCTGCTTCTGCTTTTACTATCAAGCCTATTGTTTCTAAATCTGTTTCGAAGTCTCCTGATATGAAAACTCCTACTTCTAAGCCTGTCAGGGTTAAGTACAGGGCTAAGCGTCCTGCTGATTCTGAGGAAACTGATGCGCCTACTAAGGTTGTGTCGAAAAATCAAGAAGATGGGAATGCTAAAGGGGGGAATGGTAAGCGCCCCGCGGAGGTTGAGAAGGTTGAGAAGAGTAAGAAGAGTAAGGGGTTGAATGGGGAGGGACATAGTGTTGGGAAAGTCGAAAAGGATTCGAAAAGTAAGAACGGTGATGATGAAATAATTGATTTGTCATATGTTGAAATAATTGATTTGGTACTTGGTGATAATAAAGATTTTTTATTTGCAGATTCTAGTACAAGACAAAGCAAGCGATTGAAACAACAGAAGTTTCCTAAAACATCGTACAGCCATCCACAAAATCTTGATGATAGTAGATCTGAAATCAACAAAGTGACAGGTAAAGAGCAATATTCAATGTTTCAAGTAATATCCTATTTAAAGAAACAGGCATATGTAAAATCAGTCGATCATGCTAGCATGATAACTATTCTGTGTACTTGGTCTTTTTCATATTAGAAATCTAATTTAGTGACTTTTGATTCAAATTAGTGCTTTCAAATAAGTGTAAATTAGTTTCACAAATAGTGATTTGTGATAATATAAAGTGATTTGTGATAAGAATAAAAGTGATTTGTGACAATATAAAGTGATTTGTGACTATATAAAGTGATTTATGATAATAGAAAGTGATTTGTGATACTATAAAGTGATTTGTGATGATTAGTCAATTAGTATTGTTAAAGTAAATGTGAAGTAAATGTAACACGGTGTATTGTTTTTTTAGATTGTAGACATCAGAGTGATAGTGATGATGATTTTGTGCAACCAGTAATATGGAAAAGAAAAGATTCACGCACATATGATACACAACTTAAAACAAAAAGTGGGGTACGAAAAGAGTTTAGGAGAAAAATGACAGAAGATGTTCCAGAACTGACCCCAGAGAGCATTTCAATCATTAAAAAGCAAAGAAAGAAGTTCAAAATTAGAGGAATTAAGGCAAAAAAGGTGCAAGAAGAAGCTGTCGAGAGAAGAAGTTCAGGAAAACGGAAGCTTGATACAGAGGTACATTTTAAGTCACCAATTTGTAGCACTACATATTGTATTTGAACAATGTAATGATAGTCCAAAAAATGTACAGATCGAAAATGAACAAGAGGTGAGAAAGAAAGTACGTGATAAAAGTAAAAAGGTGAAGCTCAGACTTGTTGACGAGGTAATTGTTATTATGATTACATGTTCTTATCTAAAAACTTTTGACTATAATATTGTATTATTTATGTTGTTTTTTAACTTTTAATAGACAACTGATGAAGATGAACCACCAGAAGCCATGGAAAATGAAAAAATGAAGGGGAAATGGAAGATGCCTGAACATGTAAGTATTCCTCTCAAACCTTTAATTATCATGTACACACAGAACTCCTTTAATTTTACAAACAAATCACCTTTAAGTTTTGTTTTTAATATTTTTATCAATTGTTGATAGGTAATTGATGAAGATGAACCAAGAGGAAAATCCAAGAAAAAGAAGGGAAATATATGCAATGTCTTCAAGATAAGAAACTCACCATCAAACTTGACGGAAATGATATCTGGACTTTCTGAGCAACAAAAGGTGTGGGTGAGAAAAACTGGATTTGGACATCTCCTAGATTTCTCAATGGGAAAGATACCACATAGACTGGCTTATCATGTATTCAACTCATTTGATTCAATGAGCAGAACCTTGAAGCTTCCCAATAGTTCAATACAAATAACAGATCGAGATGTGTATGATGTGTTAGGCCTACCTGTTGGAAAACAAACTTTTAAGTTCGCAGACACTGCAGCAAGGAAGAATTTATGGACATCACAGTTCCCTCAAAAACCACAGTACAATATCTTACCGTCAACGGTGATTGATATAATGAAAGACATGACTGAAGACAATGAGATGTTCAAGCTAAACTTTTTGATGATAATGTCAAATGGATTGATCGAACGGAACACAACATCTTACTTGATTAGGGATGTGCTAGATTATGACATCAATCTAGACAATTGTGCTGCATATAACTGGGGAGAGTACTTGATTTCATGCCTGGTGAAGACAAAAAATAGTTGGGGTTCAATGAAATCTGTTTTTTTTCCTGGGCCAATAGTTTTCCTCACTATAAGCAACTGTTTACATTTATACTGCACACATATAAAAATTGGTCCTTGATATTAAAAATGTTACTAAAGTTTTATAACTTTACAGATATTCTATGTTGATCGTGTGCTCAAAGGGGAACAACAGATAGAACGACAGTTCCCAGCTTTCAAAGGTTGGACAACACAGCTCCTTAAAGCAAGACAAGCAGAAGAACTGAAGTCTGATTGTTTTGGAAGTGGCAAACTAATTCAAGCTAGATGGGAAAAGGGTGAGAATGCAGTCCAAAAAGATAATGTCAGCGGATACGTGGAGGAGGTATCATATCTTTACTAAAACATAGTAATAATTACATAAACCACTGTATTATTTCCACAAAGCACTAAAACATGTACAAAATCACTATAATTGTTTTAGTGATTAGAGTACAAATCACTAAATAATGGCAATATCTTCTCTAAATAGGAAAATGTACAAAATGATGATTTTGTTTATGTTGAACAACAAACGGATTCGACAATACAGTGCACACAACCTAGACCACAATCTGAACCAACACAAGAGGTAAATTAGAAAAATGTACTTGTTTTGGTTTATAAGGCATTCTTTATCTAATTTCAGTCCCATTTATCTAATTTTTTTCTTGTCAAATAGGACATGGACAAGAATGAAGATGGACAAGAAGAGCAACCTCCAAAACCTAAACCAACAGAAGAGGTACAACAATACCTCTTTTTTTTTAAAAAAAAACTGCACAATGAGATAGGTATAACCAAAGTATTAATCCTTTTTGACAGGGCTGGTTTGAAAGATTAAGTGTGAAGGCTGTAATGTTATTGGATGCACTTGAGACATATAAAATTGAATTGGACGAAGCAAAGGTTATGCATCCAAATGAATGTTCTGATATCGAGTGGAAAGTGACTGCAGGGTTTCAAAAAATGATGCAAAGCTCGATAAAAGAGAAAGTTGACTGTATCTCTAATTCAGAAAGTGAAAGTATTAACAACTCTGAAGATGGAATGGAAGATCAATATAACGGAGAAAATGTTGAGATAGAAACAGAGAATGAGATAGAAACAGATGTTGAGATGCAACCAGATGTTGAGAAGGAAGTTGGGGAAATTGATCCATTTGTACTTGATCACGTGGAGTTGATTGAGTATTTATACTCTTCACAGGGGATAAGAGATATTGATGACTACATGGACAACTTGTGGATACCTACATTTTCCCTAGGTATAAATGATCTAGTAATAGATATATGCAAGGACATCAACAAGGAACATGGAGAATCAGAGCCAAAGGCACAGGCTGATGATGATAAAATGGGCACACCAGCACCCGCTCATGATGATAAAATGGGCACACCGGCACCTCTTGAACAAGAAATAAGGGGTAAGAGGAAATTGAGACCTGCTGCTGCTTATAGGTCACCTTATGTTCGCAGGGTAATAGATTTGAATGAAAAATACAAAACACAAGAATATGCTGTATGGAGATGGATAATACAAGAGGGACAAGATAAACTGTAAGTATTCTGCACTAGCTACAATTTGTAAAAATTGCCACACTACAAATCACCACAAAAAGCAACATTTTGTATATTTTTTTTGTGTTTTACTAATTTTTTTCCTTAAAACACTGACAGAGGACATGTATTTGAGGCTGGAGATTTATTCTGCATACGAAAACACATGGCAACCCTGAGACCAAGAACCCGGTTATATTACTCTGTGATAGATATATGGGCTGCTCTAATGAATGAGAAAGAGACATATAAAGCAGCAGAATCACCAAAGCGTTTGTTCTTGAACATTGGCTTATCGGTAAGGCAATATAAAACTATGTTATAGCTCAAGACAGTTTAGATAGTATACTAACTTTATTATCCTAAAAATGTACACAGATTGTACCTTTGGACGAGACAAAATCAGAAGATGAACAATACAAGATATATGTCACAGAGATGAATCACTTCCTTCAGAAACACCCAAATACAAAATTCCAGGATTATGACCTGGTATATAATTAACAGCCTGTCTTATTCTGGAATAACTATAATCACCTAGTACTAACAATTAATGTTTGCAGATATTCTTTCCCATATTAGCATATGAGCATTTCTACCTCGTTTCCTTGAACGTAAAGGCAAGAACATGGGAGGTGATTGATAACATTAGACATGCCAAGGCTGCTAATAATGTATATACTGCAAAACTTCGTCGACTGGTAAGCTTGCACAAATCACCAACTCAATGATATTTACTATATTGTATGCCTTTGATTTTTTTTTTTTAACGAATGTGACATTTTGAAAATGATAAATTTAGAAAAAGCACTTTGCAAAGTACCTAAAGGAGAAAGAGCAGTCATGGTTCGCGAGCTCTATCATTCGAATGAAGACTATTTACTTGACAATGCCTTGGCAAACATTACAAAACAACACAGATTGTGGTGTGTTTCTCATGAGGCACATGGAGACCTACAAAGGGGATAAAAAGAAGTGGGATACTCAATTCAAAGAAGAAGGACAACCAGGGCAAAGAGAACAGCTGGTTAGGTTGAGAATAAAGTATGCAGATGCCATGTTGACCTCACATGTAAATGAGAAAAGGAACTTTGTCATTAGAGAGTCGAATTTCTTATACAACAAACTAGCAGGAAAAGGACTGCTAAAAGCAATCGTAGAATCAAGTAAAAAGAAGACGAAAGGAAGAAATGTTAAGAAAGGAACAGTGTTGTTTCCAGAGGACGATGCAGATGATGCTGTTGTAGATGATGCTGATGTTGCTGTAGATGATGCTAATGTTGCTGAAACAAAGAAAGGAACTGAATGATTGAACTGTCTTCGATTGGAAAAGATACCATTTATTGCATCTCTAATTGTTAAAATTTGGTTACATTTTATATTGTTGAAATTATGTTAAGACATTTCCATTGGCAGTGGTAATTACCTTAATTTCAAACAAGTTTATTCTATATTTTGCATTAATGTTCAAGCTAAACTTTATTGTGCACTTCTATTTTTATCCTGCACTTTTTTAAAATCACTTAAAAAATCACTTTTTTTTCTTATATAGGCAAGTCACTGAAAAAGTTGAATTCAAAAAATACATAGGAGTAACATATCAACAACTTCTTGTTTTTGGGCTAACCAAAGGCTGATAAAAAAATACACTTCTTATAGTAAACAAATCACCATTTCTGATCAACAAATCACCTTTTTCTAATAAACAAATCACCTTTCCAAAAACACAAATCACCTAAAACTTACTTTTTTCTTATATAGGCAAGTAACTGAAAAATTGAATTTAAAAAAATACATAACAGTAAAAAAAATTTCTTATAGTAAAAAAAAATGCAATGAAAAATTGAATTTCAACAACTTCTTGTTTTTGGGCTAACCAAAGGTTTCACTGATCAAAGATCACTTCTTACACAAGGTTCTATATACAAAAATACAAAAAAAAATCATTTGTTTTTATTACTCAATCTTCATGTCCTGAATCAACCTCAACTTCCCCGGTAACATCTACTGTACTCGACTTGTTTTTCTCAGTACTAGACTTGTTTTTCTCAGCATCCCCTGCATTAGAGTCATTTTTTCGTGGACAAGTTCTGGCATCATGCACACTTGACTGACAAATTTTGCACTTCCTAGCTCTTTTGTTTCCTTCTTTTATTGCCTTCTCTCTTTGACTGACAAACCTCTTAAAACCAGAACCCTTGTTTTTACATTGATTTGGAGCATGGATAGTAATGTCTTCCGTTGGTTGGGGCCCCATCATTACTTCCATATGAGCTTTCTTTGTCAAACCACTTCCATCACCAAGATCAGAATTCAATTGTTTCACTACTTTATCCACGTAAGAAAGCTTTTCAACATCCACACCTGCCTTGTTCATAGATTTTTGAAAACTAAACCATATGTTACTCACCATAAGAGATACATTTTCCATCTTCCTAAAATCATCAGAAACCCCAATTAACTTTGAAGAAGAGGGTCTATTTTCAGCAGTCCGGCTCCATCTATTTAGCACAAGAAGTCTTGGTATTTTAACCACTTCAAAATGGTTAAGGGCACAAAAAGCATGTCGGCAAAGAATGCCACACATCACAAACTTTTTACAAGAGCAGTCAGCATGGTTTTGACTAACTTTAACCTGAAAATGGTAGGCAATGGGAAAATAAGTCACTCAAAAATAACTTAGAAATACTAACACTTACTAGTAATAATATCAAGGATACATTCGGTATACTATAAGATTTAAAATAAATGAAGTTATTACCTCAAACAATTTGTCTTTCATTAGAACATCTTTCATTATATAACATTTCACCCCATCTACCAACGGACCAATATCCTGGATTCTCATGTCATAACAGGATGCCAAAATCTCTTGTTGGATTTTGTAAAAAATTGGACGAGTGTATAACTGGGCAGCATCAGCCTCAATAAACAACTTCGAAACTGTCGAAGGTATTGCAGACAAGTCCTCCTGATTTAAACGAGCATACTCATATCTTTGTCTATCCATTGCACTTCCAAAACGAAGATAAAATTCGCATAACGAATCACTTTGCCTATGAAACTGACTAAAGAAATTGTTTTCACTTTCAGACCTCGATGTTGTCCTCATTAGTCCAAACATAGGTTTATCTCTAAAAAAAGCCGGGATCCATGAGGTTCTAATAGCAAACATCTCCCAAAGCCATCTATTACCTTCCAATTTGAACTCTTTCAATACTGAAGTCCAACCTTTTTCAAACTCAGCAGGCTCTAAAGTGGAAGACCAGATATACTTTTTCATTTTTTCCATGAAATCAGTTTCCTTACACAAGTAATTCCCAAGCTGTAAAAAAGGACAAAATTTAAATACACATGAAACATGATACAAACTGAATTTCAAGGACAATTAAATATACACACCTTCATTGGAAACTTTTCCATTATGTGCCACATACATAGACGATGTCTCGTAGCTGGAAACTCATCAGTTGCAGCAAAAGAAATGGGGATAGCTTGCTTCATAGCTGGACACTGGTCAGTTACAATAACCACTGGATTACGACCCATTGCCTTTCTAAAATGATCAAAAGTCCATTGAAAATGTGGAATATCTTCCTTAGAGAGAAGGGCAAATCCAAAAGTAACACATTTATCATGTTTATCAACCCCGGTAAATGGACAAAACACCATGTTATACCTGTTATTGGAGCCAACATACACAAATCACCAAATTTAATTACTATAAATCACCAAAAATTAAAACATGTTAGCATGACAAAAGTATTGAATATCACATACATATTGGTATCGAATGTGGCATCGAAAGAAACGGCATCACCATACAGTTCATAATTCCTCCTAGCAACTGCGTCCGCCCAAAATAATTTGGTCAAATGGTCTTCAGAATCAACATCATACGCATAATAAAAGGACTCACAACTCGCATGTTTTGCTTTAAATTTGTTAATTATCATTTGTGCATCACGTTCCCCCACATACGCCTTTAAATCTCGACTGAAATTTCTAAAGTCTCTTACTGTAGCACCCACATTAGCATAGCCACCAACCTGCTCCTTCATAAAACTATGAGACTTGCTTACTCCTATGTTAACATTGGCAGCATCAAACATAAATTTTCGTGAAATAATAGACATTTGACGATTGACTCTCATAAACTGCCTACCACTTTTCGGAACAAGATCATGATTGTGTTCCTCAACAAACGTAGATATTCTGTAGGTCTTACCAGATACGACTCTCAAAATTATCTTTGCACCACAACCACACCTATTAGAAACAGTTCTGCGCCGTTGTACTTGACTACTCTTCTTATTAGACACAATCAATTTCTTCTCATTAAATCCAGCCCTACTACAAACCACATATTTGCTAACAATATTAGCATCATCGTCTGTCTTCTCCGTACTCCGACGGGTGTTAAAACCAGATAACCTACCATAAGCTTGATAAAATTCCATACCTTCTTCCATAGAGTCAAACAACTTATTAACAACGGGTATGCAAGCCTCATCAATAGATATAGGAACATAATATCTCCTACCACCTGGTGTGAAGGTACACTTTGAAATTGCATCATCACTTACAGTCGAATTAGAATGATCAGTGGAACCATTAGCACAATCTGAAACACTATCATTAATGAGTCGGCTAAGATGTGAAGAATCAACGCTGCTAACACCTATATAAAAACATAATAATCACCAATGAGCAATACAACAACATAAAAAACTGACTGAATACATATGCAAATCACTTAAAAAATTGACAAATCACCAAAAAAGTATAATGTATTCGTATAATTTACAATTTGTAAAATTGCAGAAAACATATACAATTCACTTGAATACTGACAAAATCACCAAAAATAAATCCAAAAATAGCAACAACTTGATATTTTTGACAAAAACAAATGAACATACTGATTCACTTAAAAAACGTAAGTATTTTTTGTTTCAACAGTAAAAGCTGAACAAATATAACTTGATTAGAGCCAATTCGCTACAAATCCTCTATAAACATGTTACATATCAATTTTAATTATAATTTTTTTAAAAATAAATACCTAGATTGCACCTAATACACACATAAACATCAAAAATCACTTTTAAAAATCAAAGTAACACACCTAAAATATCAAAAATCACTTAAGATACCTTGATTAGAGCTAATTCGCAACAAATCCTCTGTAATCATGTTGAATGTAGTTGTAAAACAAGCTTTCACCAACAATTTCGTTTCAATTGACAAACACAGTTTCAAAAGTGCACAAACTGAGATGAAGAGATGCGATTGAGATGTGATGAAGAACGAAATAAGAGATGTGATGAAGAACGAGCAAGATGCGAGAGATGCGAGATGCGGTGAGAGAGATGCGATGAGAGAGAGATGAGAGAGACAAAAATACGTATATTAATGTGTCTTTGTCTGTTATATCAGTTAAAATGATGAACAGACCAGATTAAAAGATATTATAAAAAATTAGACGGCTGTGATTAAGTCTCATTTCTCATTATAAGAGAGGGTCTCATTTGATCAATTGCCTAGATAGATATATATTATTTCAAAAATATAAGTTAGAATTTTAAGACATCATGACCCCGTTTATTTAGCAAAAAAAGAAAAGAGAACATGACCCAGTTTAGTTCTTTAAAATAGAACTCGCATAGAAAACTCCGGCAGAAGCCTTAGCTTTGAATGATTTTTAAATCTAAATTCAAGATTTTTTCACATATTATAAATTAACTTTTTTAAACTAACTATACATTTAAACGAAACGATTCACGTCATATGTTCAACTGGTTAGCTGATCAAAGATCAAAAACTTACTAACTACAAAAATAAGTACCTTACTAACTACAAAAATAAGTAGTACTTGAAATGTCGTGTAAACAAATAAGTTTAAAGTTTAGTGGTCGGTTTCTAAAAGTTTATAGTTCGTGGTTGATTTCTAAAAGTATATAAAGTTCTAAAAATATATAAAGTTGAGTGATAAAAAAATTCATTTTCCCTATTATGTATGATCCTTTAATACTTTCAACTAAATTTTAGTTGAATCAAAATAATTTAATAAATTATGATGCACATTAATTTAGAGTTTTATTATTAAAAAATTATTTATAGAGTTTCTTAATAAAGTTGCCCCTTTGGAATTTCAAATGTGTACTCAACTTTTTGATTGTGTGCAAAAAGTTATCCTGGGGTTTGATTAGTATGAATATTTGATTAAGATAACAAAGATTCAAAGTCCACAAATATGATTCAAGATGGCTGGCTTATTCAAAATTTTCCTTTTCATATAACAAGTCAATGATTAGATCAGCTCCTGTCATTCTGTAGGATTATATGATGATAATCATTTCGACATTTTAGACACTAATTTTATTCATGACTATGTTTAAGATTTTCTTCATTATCTTTGTCTTCTCGTGCAGCTATAAAGGGAACAAATTTTATCTTACAGAAGCAGCTGCGACAATCAGAGTTGGTGACCAACTAAATATTACCAGTCGACTTGTTTCAGAGGATGGTAATTTTACGTTGGGATTCTTCTCTATTGCCGAGACAAATTTTAGTTACTTGGGAATATGGTACACAAATGATGATCAGGTCAGGAAAGTCTGGATTGCGAATCGAAACCAACCTATTGTTGACACGTCTGCTACTCTGACAATTGATAAAACTGGTAAATTGATGATCACTAGTGCTGGGAAAATTGTTGTAAACATTTCTGATCAAAATCATGCAGGCAACATTTCTGCTACACTACATGATGATGGCAACTTTGTGTTGGCTGATCAATCTGATAATCATCGGGTTTTGTGGCAAAGTTTTGATAATCCAACAAACGTGCTTTTGCCGGGGATGAAATTGGGCTCTAATCTCACAGATGCTAAAAATTGGACCTTAACTTCTTGGTTTAGTACCCAAGATCCAGCTCCAGGGGCGTTCTCCTTGAGCTGGGATTTTTTTAACGAGTCCAATCAACTAGTTATTCGACGCCGAGGAATTGATTACTGGACTAGTGGGCAATTGATGCAGAGTCAGGATAATCAGGACAAGCAAGTATTTGAATTTATGATGGTGAATAATCCCTTTGATGCCTACCAGTACAACCTCAGCATCGGAGACGATGCTGAAGCAAGATACTTCACCTATATTCCCGTTAATGGAAGATTTCCCATGTGGATCTTGGATTACAAAGGAAATATTCTTACTGGTGAACCTTCTATTAACTTTGCTACTACAGCCTTCTGTCTAGGGTACAAAAATGAAGGCTGTGTCGCCAATTCTGGTTTGCCTGTATGCCGGAGCCACGACTACAGGTTCGAGGAAAAAAATGCAGACTTTATTAACGGCAAAAGTACCGATGATGACAATACAAACATAAGTCTTAGTGATTGCATGCAGAGGTGCTGGGATGATTGCAGTTGTCTTGGCTTTATCAACCACAGCGATGGCAAGGGCTGTATAATGTATTTTGAAACCAATTATACAATCAACGACCATCCTGGAGCCCTCTCAAGATACGTCTTGATTTCAAGTAAAACATCCCAAGACAAAAAAGCCAAAGGTGTGTTAGTTTAACATGTAAACTTTTAATCTTATACTGTTTTCTAGATAATTTTCCGAAGTTATTTGATATCACATAAATTTAGTTACCCGAAAATCAGGCTGTGCTCTAAAACAGAAGTCTCTGTCCACTTGTGTTTTTGCAGGAAGCAAGTGGGTATGGATAGTCATTGCTGTTGGTATATCTTTGGTTTTGCTTATATTGTCCTCTTTTTGTGTTTGGAGGATGAGAAAGATAAGACTACAAGGTGAATGGCTTATTTATTTCATGTTTTTTCTATGAGGCTTATATGCATCAAATAGACTTGTAGTATTAACCATGCTGCTTGTAGAAGAGGAGAAAAGAAAGCGTGACAAGTATTTACAGGAATTAGTAGCTTCTGACAGCTTCAACAATTCAGATGAGGTTGGAGGTGAGAGGAGGGAAGGCCATGATCTGAATTTTTTTAGCTTTGGGTCAATTGCAGCAGCCACAAATGACTTCTCAGATGTTAATAAGCTTGGACAGGGTGGTTTTGGACCTGTTTACAAGGTAATTAAGCTATAACCTCCACTTACTTTTCTTCATTTAACTTCCATCTTTAATCTCGAGCAATAACCGTTCTCAAATTATAGGGTAAACTACTTGATGGTAAAGAAATTGCAATTAAAAGGCTTGCAAAAACATCGGGGCAAGGGCTTATCGAGTTCAAGAACGAACTTATACTCATAGCAAAGCTCCAACATACGAATCTTGTTCGCGTCTTGGGGTGTTGCATTCATGGAGAGGAAAAGATGTTAATTTATGAATACATGCCTAACAAAAGCTTGGACTACTTCCTTTTTGGTATGCAATATTTCTCTTGCTTGTCGTAATTAATGAACGAGCTTAAGTTAAATTTAAATCTCTAATTTAAGCTTATTGTTTCTTCCCTCGCACAGATGTAAATAAAAGGGATATACTTGACTGGCAAAAACGATTCAACATCATAGAAGGAATTGGTCAAGGATTGCTTTACCTGCACAAATACTCAAGAATGCGTGTGATACATAGAGATCTAAAAGCTAGTAACGTGTTATTGGATGAAAATATGAATCCAAAAATTTCTGATTTTGGTATGGCAAGAATATTTAAACCGAATGAAACCCAAGCAAATACTGTTAAAGTTGTTGGAACTTAGTAAGTTAAACTCGATCCCTCTCAATCACATCGATCATGTATTGTTACTTCATATAGTAATTTCTTCAATCGTTTCTGCAGTGGTTACATGTCTCCGGAGTATGCGATGGAAGGGACATTCTCAGTAAAATCTGATGTATTCAGTTTTGGAGTCTTGGTCCTGGAAATTGTTAGTGGACGGAGAAATAATAGCTTCTATAACATTGAGCGTCCGCTCAATCTCATAGGCTATGTAAGTTGGTATCGCAAAAAACAAAATTATTATCCCTCTCACTGAATTGTGTGCAATTAAATTAATGAATGTGTTTATTCAGGCATGGGAGCTATGGAATGGAGGACATGTTTCGGACTTGAAAGATCCAACACTTGAAGCCTATGGTATAGATGTTAAAAAACAACTGTCAAGGACAATTCATATTGGACTTTTATGTGTACAAGAAAGTGCAGACGACAGACCAGACATGTCATATGTTATCTCAATGCTCGGTAATGAAACTATAGCTCTACCTGTTCCAAAACAACCTGCATTTTTCACTGGAAGAAGTGTTTTAGACCTTACTTCATCGGAAAGCAAATCCAAAGATATTTCAGTAGGCGATATGTCTATTACAGTCATGGAAGCTCGGTAGTTCTATGTTATAGTCAGAGAAGTTTCGTTTATATATTGCCTCAGTTCTTGTGCTTTTAACCTAGATCTTTTGTTTCACAGTCAAGTTCTTTCATTTTGTAAATACCTTTGTATTTTTAGCAGCTATATTTTTTATTAATACTTTTTGCATTTTTACTGTAATCCTTGCCATACCTGGTCTAAGGAGCCAGGTATTAAGTAATCCCACGTTGTAGTTCTTATTTTATCAAAAGTTCCAATAGTCCAAGACCTGATTTTAATGTTATCGATGGCAACAATTATCATTTAGCTATTCTAGAGGATTTCTTTCTGCAGTAGTTCATAGTTTATGCAGAGACTTGCGCTGTGCTCAAGAGATTTTTGGAGAAGATGAGAACGGTATAGAAGAGAAAAGAAACTAAAAATTTGTAAAAATTTTCTTTAGCATGTTCCCAAGTTTTTTTGTACAATAGAAGAGAAAATTTTGAAAAAAGAAAAGAGGGGGAATTTTAGAAAAGTTTGTGTGAGAGCTTCTCTCCCAATCATCTCATTTTTTGGAAGAAACTTTTGAGAAGAAATTTTTGAAAATTCTCTCTCCTAATCTTTTCCTTTCTCTCCTGATTTTTTTTTTTTAAAGTATTCTATTCCGTTCTCTTATCTCCATATTCCAACTCGGGAGCACAGCTTTGGAGATACGGGTCATGAAATGAAAGAATACGTGAAAGAGTCTTGGACAGAGTTTAAAAGTAGAACTTGCGTGCCAGAGTCGGCCTTTAGAAAATTGCAGCAACCGTTCCGATATGGAGAAACAGTATCATCAGGGCAACACTTTGTGTTCTATGCATATTAGAGAATGGTGACATGTTGAATCTTGATAGAGAACAGACTTGAATAATTAGCCTATTACCTAACAGACTAAATTTTCATTTTTAACCTATTTCGAAATTCTCATAGTATCCCATTATGCTCAACAAGTGGGATACACTGGTAGGGGGCGGGGGCCCCGGGGGGTACCCAATCCAGAGCTGCCATCCCTGTTTTATACTTTTATAGAAAGGTGTTCTATATTCAATTTCAACTTCGTTTTATCCTAAAACTGCACTGCTCTCCCTAATAATTTGCATGGCCAGGGACAGGCTTAGCGGTTTAACTTTGCTACGGGTGTATTGACTTTGGGCTATCTTAAACCAAAATAGGCCGGATATAATAAAGGAAAATGCTAAAGGTCCAAAAGTGTTCCTAAAATTTGTTCTCAAATGAGTTTCAAATGGTAAATTTTTTAATAGTAATATGAGACCCTGCGTGCATTAATATCATCATGTGTCGTACACATCATTTTGTAAATATTTTGTTGTAGCTAGCATTACTCTATAAAAAATAATTGAGAATTTATTTTAGGGCCCCGGGATATGAAAGTTTTAGGCCCACCAGTTGCTTGCAGTAGAGAAGGTGAGAAAAGTCCACACCATTCAAGATAGCCGGTTCATTCAAATTATGCAAACATTCTTGATTTTTTGATAAGAACTCAATGGCGTGGTTTGACCAGCTTGTGCAATATTGACATATTTGCATCAATTGTAGGAATTATTCTATTAGTATTCGACTAAGCATCTCTCACCACTAAATTTTGTTGATGACTATGTCTAGGATTATTCTCATCATCTTTGCATTCTTGTGCAGCCATGGAGGGAACAAATATAATCTTGCAGAAGCAACTGCCACAATTAGAGTTGGTGACCAACTCAATTCCACCCGTCAACTTGTTTCAGAGAATGGTAACTTTACCTTAGGATTCTTCACTATCGAAGTTGAGACGAAACTCAATTACTTCGGAATATGGTACACAGATCATGATGTGGATAGAAAAGTATGGGTTGCCAATCGAAACACACCTATTGTTGACGCGACTGCTGCTCTAACCATCGACAAAACTGGACAGTTGATAATTATTAGTGCAGGGAGAACTGTTGTAAATGTTTCTGATCAAGGCCATGCAGGTAACATTTCAGCTACACTACAAAATGATGGAAACTTTGTGTTAGCTGATGAATCTGATAATCATCGGGTTTTGTGGCAAAGCTTCGATAATCCTACAGACATGCTCTTGCCGGGGATGAAATTGGGTTCTAATCTAACTTCTGGTAAAAATTGGACCTTAAACTCTTGGCTGAGTGACAAGGTTCCAGCTTCTGGGACGTTCTCCTTGAGCTGGGAATTTTTTAACGACTCTAATCAACTAGTTATTCGGCGTCGAGGAGATGTTTACTGGACTAGTGGGCGATTGATGCAGAGTCAGGATTATCAGGACAGGCAAACATTTGACTTTATGTATCTTAATCGTCCTTTTGACGCCTACCACTACAACTTCAGCATCAGAGACGATGCTGAAGCAATAATCTTTACCTATATTCCCGTTACTGGAGTAATACCCCTTGATAGAAGATTTCCCATGTGGATCTTGGAAGACAAAGGAGATATTATTGACGGTGATAGTTCTATGTACTTGACTTCTACTGCCTTCTGTACAGGGTACGAAACAGATAATGGCTGTGTCACCAAATCTGGTTTGCCCCTATGCCGGAGCCACAACTACAAGTTCGAGGAAAGAAATGCAGAATTTATCAACGGCGAAACTAAATCTGATGACAATTCGAGCATAAATCTTAGTGATTGTATGCAAAGGTGCTGGGACGATTGCAGTTGTCTTGGCTTTCTGAGCTTAAACCAGAATGGCACGGGCTGTTTAATGTATTTTGGAACCAATTATACCATAAATGACCGTCCTGGAGCCACTTCAAGATATGTTTTGGTTCCAAGTGAAACATACCAAGATCCAAAAGCCAAAGGTCTGTAGTTTAACACGTATACTTTTTAATTCTACACTGTTTTGTAGATAATTTTCCAAAGTTTAGTAGATATCACATAAATTTATTACCCCGTAAATCAGACTGTGCTTTAAAACAGAATTGGGATATCAAAGCTAATTTTAAGGTTACTTGATCTCTTCCCTTGGGTTTTTACAGGAAGCAAGTGGATATGGATAGTCATTGCTGTTGTTATATCTTTGGTTTTGCTACTTTTGGCCTCTTTCTGTATTTTGAGGATGAGAAAGATAAGACTACAAGGTGAATGGCTTACATATTCCATGTTTGTTCTATCAGGTTATGTAAGCATTAAGCATGCTTATAATACTAATCATGTTGCATGTAGGAGAGGAGCAAAAACAGCGTGACGAGTATTTACAGGACTTAATAGCTTCTGACAGCTTCGAAAGTTCAAATGAGATTGGTGCTGCTAGGAAGGAAGGCCATGATCTGAAAATATTTAGCTTTGGGTCAATTGCAGCAGCCACAAATGACTTCTCAGATGATGCTAAGTTGGGACAGGGTGGTTTTGGACCTGTTTATAAGGTAATTCAGCTCATCCCTAGTTTCTTCAATGAATTTTTCTCTATTCAGCTCAGCAATGACGCGTTACTAAAATCTAGGGAAAACTAGTTGATGGTAGAGAAATTGCAATTAAAAGACTAGCAAAAACATCCGGACAAGGGCTTGTCGAGTTCAAGAACGAACTTATACTCATAGCGAAGCTCCAACATACGAATCTTGTTCGTGTCTTGGGGTGCTGCATTTACGGAGATGAAAAGATGCTAATTTATGAATACATGCCAAATAAGAGCTTGGATTACTTCCTTTTCGGTATGCGACATTTCTAATGCTCGTCTTAAACAGGCTTTCGTTGTGTATTAATTTTTAATCACTAATTTACAACTGAGGTTAAATTATTTTTTTCCCTCTCATAGATGAAAGTAAAAGGGATATATTAGACTGGAAAAAACGACTCAATATCATTGAAGGAATTGGTCAAGGATTGCTTTACCTT
Source organism: Heracleum sosnowskyi (assembly GCA_030848705.1). Lineage (NCBI taxonomy): Eukaryota > Viridiplantae > Streptophyta > Magnoliopsida > Apiales > Apiaceae > Heracleum > Heracleum sosnowskyi. The sequence goes on from CM061241.1 coordinate 96,689,534, forward strand.
CACAAATACTCAAGACTGCGCGTGATACACAGAGATTTAAAAGCTAGTAACGTCTTATTAGATGAGAATATGAATCCTAAGATTTCCGATTTTGGTATGGCAAGGATTTTCAGACAGAATGAGACCCAAGCAAATACTATGAGAGTTGTTGGAACATAGTAAGTTGCGCTCTCTCTCAACCACATTGATCAAGTATTGTTTCTTTATGTAATAAGTTCATCAATCTTTTTATGCAGTGGTTACATGTCTCCCGAGTATGCCATGGAAGGAACATTCTCAGTCAAATCTGATGTATTCAGTTTTGGAGTCTTGGTCCTGGAAATTGTTAGTGGACGGAAAAATAATAGCTTCTATAACCTTGACAGGCCACTCAATCTCATAGGCTATGTAAGTTATTATCACGCTATTTTCATTATCCCTCAGTGAACTATATAAATTTAAAATTAGCAAAAGCGATAAGGATTGATAAATATGTGCTTACACAGGCATGGGAGCTATGGAAAGGAGGACATGTTCTGGACTTCAAGGATCCAACACTCAAAACCACAGATTCAGATGTTGTCAAACAACTGTCAAGGACCGTTCATATTGGACTTCTATGTGTACAAGAAAGCGCAGAGGATAGACCAGACATGTCATATGTCATCTCAGTGCTTGGTAATGATAATATACCTTTACCTGTTCCAACACAGCCTGCATTTTTCACTGGAAGAAGTGTTTTAGACCTTACTTCTCCAGAAAGTAAATCTAAAGATATTTCAGTAAATGGTATGTCCATTACAGAAATGGAAGCTCGGTAGTCCTATTGCTTTATTCTTAGAAGTTCCTTCGATATTGCTTCAGTTTATACACTTTTTGTTACTGGATCATTGGTATCACTATCACTTTTCTTTAATCTTGACCTTTGTATATTTGTCAACAGATTATCATTATAGAAAGAATTTGTATATTAAATGTTAATAAACATATGGTATGTATTTTTAACTCGGTTAATCGCTGTCCGGGACTTTGTTGAAAGTCTCTTTGATGCTATTTCTTGTCCGTCTGAAAAATTCTCTCTGTGATTTCCTTCGAGAGCAATTTAGAGTTTAGACTAAAGACAACGACTAGAATTAAGGTAACTGCAACAACAAATGACGATAATCATTATCGGATTCAGGGTATCACGTGTCCCATTTAAATTTCACATAAATTAATTTATCCTCACAAAATTTCTATACTCCTGGTTGAGCTTAGAAATTTTTTTGACCCCAATGATTCCGAATTCTGGCTACTACCGATTCATCCTTTCTGCATTAAAAGGAAATTTCTAGTTTACTAGCTAAACCTTGTAAATTTTGCTCTATACACCAACTTTCCTAGGAGAAAAACAAGCCCGGATCTTTATTTTTCATACCTATAGCTAGAAGAAGGATGGCTCAAGGCAGAAGAACATATGTTTTCAGATAAATAACTCTGCTATAAAACTTCAAATCACCTCCCCTGCAGACTGTGGAAAGAGCCATCTAGTATTACTATTATTCTCAAATCCAAAACAATTCTCAACACTTAACTTTGCAACCAAGGATTGTGTATCATTCATAAACAGGCAAAACATTGTTATTTTCAAAATAACCTGTTCGAAATCTAAACATTGTTATTCTGATTATTGATTTACTCATAAGTTACACATAACAATAAAATTATCCAAACAGATATTGAATTTTTTACCTTTTAAGTAGCCTTAAGTCATACTGTAAGTAATTTTTCATATCGAGCGTATCACATGCCCAGGCTTGTTAGGTTGACTTCTCTGACTTTATTTCTTGTGTTAGAAAAGTCCACACAGATTATTCAAGATAGCGGGTTTAAATTAGGTCCCCGGCCCTGGCAAAGTTTATTTCAGTTGTTGGATCAAACTTTCAACAGTGACGATTAGAAGAAATGTTTGATTAAGTACCGCTGAAAGTTTGTGCAGTACATATGTATGTATATAGGTGTACAGACTTTGTGTATATTTAGGTTTAGAATGAATTAAAGTATTTAAAATTCTAAACATGTTTAAAATATATATCTTTTAAAAAATAATTTTTATAAAAAAACAAATTACCAGTTATATTATAATTTTTATCATTTTATATTTTTATTATATATTACATTATGCGTGTAATAACATTATAAGTTATTTACAAATTATTTGTAACAAAATTAAAATAAAATCATTTAACATTTGAATCAAGACCTAATTACCTGTATGTTTTAACCCGGACTATAATTTGCTAAACCTAATTCAGTAAAGGATAATTGGTTTGTGGTTGGAGCGCTAAACACAAGAAAAGGGAGAAAAGAGGATATCGATGGCAGGAATGTGGCCGTATGTTCGTCGATTTGGTAGCAATGCTAGGAAGGTAATCATCTCTCTCCATCTCTCTATGGATATATATGTACTATCTCTCTATATTAATGTATAATTTTGTGTTGTTGATTGTATATGTATGTGTTTAGTTTGCTGAGCATAACCCTTTGATGGATGAAATTTTGAGAACTGGGGTTTGCGGGACAATCTTATGGTCCTTGTTGAGGATGGAGAGTAAACATGATGCTGCCGTTGCCGCTGGCCTATGTAGTAATGATATGCTTTACACTAATTAATAGGCCTCCCAACTCATACCTATATTCACTTCCGACAACTATTTCATTTAGAAGAGATACGCATTTTATCCAGGAAAAAGAGTAGCAGCATGAAGGCATTAAGATCCCACTCAGTGATTTTTTTATCAATACATAGCATATATTTATTACATTGGAGCTTTGAATTTTCAAAATTCAGTCTTAGAAAGCTAGCGATGGCTTCATATAAATGCAACTGTAAATTGGATATCACCTCTAATACCAAGCGATCAGTAACCTCAATAGGCTTGCATCAAACATCTCACTCCTAGATACTCTTTGTTTTGTTTCTGCATTCTGCTTTGGTGCCTGACAATCTCAAATTTAAGTCTTGCATTCATTTAGATATAGCTCTTCGAATTGACTCCCTTCCGTTAAACACAAAACACCCCCGAACCGTCGGTTGCGGTTGCGGTTTTTAGTTTTCAAAATCCGAGACTTGCGGTTTCGATTTTAGACAAAAACCGTCCCGAACCGAACCGTGCTCTACCCTAGTAAACGGACCATAATCTTAAGGGTTTGAATTTGAGAGCCAATTGTGCTTCATATCTTTTAATTTATTTATGTACATTCTCATTATTTTATGGACTAAAACATCCTTGTTTTGTTGTTTTGGTTATTTTTTGATTTAACATTTGATCATTTATAAGTTTCTCGTGGCTGAATTAGATGAAACCCAACATTGTTAAAGATATCTTAAACTCAAATTAAGCAACTGATTTGATCAAATCACAGTGTTGAATTTTGTCATGCCTTTTTGTATTATGGTTGGAAAGTAATTTCCCAAGAAACTATGTTTTTCCCAGGATATATGACAACTTTAAAGTCCAACATTTTTTTACCAAAGAATGCCACTAAATGTTCGGCGTTTCATTTAGCCAGTTCAGTTAACGTAAATAGGGCAAGGACACAGTGATCTGTTAGGGAACCACACGTGATGGAACAACTTAGAGTGGTACAGTATTGATATTCATCATTCGATACGCTTTTTAGTTCAATTCTTTTTTTTTTATCTCCACTCGAACCAATACGCCTACTCGGCTTCTTGTAGTTAAAGCTATTTGTGTATCTATCCCAATAATACTATTGTTCCGTACCATTATGGAAGAAGATCCAGGTAAGATATGCACTTCCTCGGGAATGAAAAAGAACCGATCCACTTTTATTTGGGGAGGGGTGTTTACCTATTTAACAGGGAAATTATCTACTCCATCCGACTAGTTCCGGGTTCGAATCCCGGGCAAAATAATTATCAAATGTTTGAATTTTGATACACCCAACATTTATCTAGCTACATACAAATAAATTGTATGAGGGTTAATCAAGTTGACTCATTAATTGATAGGCATGAAGCAAGCATCTACGAAAATAGATCAAAGAGTGATTTACTCAAAGCTTGGTCACACTGAATAGAAATTGACCATCCATACCTTTATTATATATCGTCAAATTATTAAAATATTATATAAAGGTAAATTATAAAGTTTAAAGAGTAAAATAATATTGACGAAATTAATTGTGAAATTGTTGGGCTTTGCAAAACCTAATTACTAATTTAAATGAGGACGATTGTTTAAAACCTTGCAATTTCATGCAAGGTGACATGGTGGATTTGTGGGGGTGGGTTGCTTGCTTATCCATCCATGCATGAAGTTGTTTATAATCAATTCAAGTGATCCATCCATCTACATTAAAATGTTACAATGAACGATGTTTGGGACCAAGAGGGTCGAAGATATGCTGGGGCTAGTTTACCTGCTTTGGAACTCTACTACCATACCTAGTACCTAGAAAATCATCAAGACCTTTCTTGTTTCGAGTTATTTTCCGATCACTCCACGTGATTGTCAGCATGCTTGCTGTAGTTGAATACTCCATTGTAATACTGTAAAAATTTATTTAATATGTCCACCTGTAACATACACCACTCAACAATTTTGGGAACTCCAACGATAATATTTTATAGCAGATATGAGCAGTAAAATTCGTAATAATTTAAACAAATAATTTTGATTACGGGACAATTTCTTGTGAATTCGCGGACCAATAATTTTGCGTTCTTGTCATTTTCGGATCAATAATTACTATATTACAACAAATTGCGTGGTTTTTGTATTTTTAGGGTCTCATGTTCAACTGAAAAAAAGTCATAATAATGTTTGACATTTTTTCTCAATTTTTTTACTTTTTATAAAGTTGAACGGTTCAGCTTTGATATGGAAAAAAATAAGTTAATTAATACATTTTATAATTATATTTTTTAAATCCTCAAATTTGACGGTTAACCAGTTTTACTAAAAGACAATTTTATTACTTAAAGAAGGGAAAAAAAATAAATGTAGGGGTCGTCACGTTTTTGGCAGGAATTGCCACATGGCGTTCTATACCATATTTTGAACAAAAAAAATTGTATACTATACCAGAAATCTCAAAGAGCCGGATTATTTGGGCCGGTATGCTTGAACCCGACTATACCTTGGAAACCCTAATTGAATACAGATAAGATATCCTCATAACTTTGGTTGGTGGTTGGAGCGCTAAGCACAATAAGAGGGAGAAAAAAGGATATCGATGGCAGGAGTGTGGCCGTTTGTTCGCCGATTTGGTAGCAACGCTAGGAAGGTAATCATTTTTTGTATAATATTTTGTATCTATGTATGTGTGTGGTGTTGATTGATCTATTATATAACTATATATAAACGTGTGTTTGTTCTGTATATGTTTTAGTTTGCTGAGCATAACCCTTTGATGGATGAAATCTTGAGTTTTGGGGTTATCGGAACAGTCTTCTGGTCCTTGTTGAGGATCGACAGGAAACATGATGCTGCCCTTGCTGCTGCTCGTCGTAATCGTAGAAGTAATAGGTCTACCTAAATCTGATGTACGTATCTAATTAACTGTAGCTTCTGCTTTTATAATCTTGTATTATGGTATTGTATGATATTCAAATCTACCTCCTTATGTTATGTAAGATGATAAGATGATGGCCTTCTCGCGTATTTGGGGATGATGTTGTTGGTTGTTAGACTATGCTTCTGTTTATATATGTAGCATGATTTAATCATGATTAAGTCAACCTGAAGTTATATACTATTTAGCATGATTTACTCAAGTTAGAATCTTGAGATACCTTGCTTTGAATTGTGCAAAAAAAAAAGTGAGAAAGTTTAACTAGGTTTAATGGAGGATAGTGTTGTTTATTTGGTATAGAGACAGATGTTTCACATCCTTAGCGGGATGCATTATTACTACTTTTGTCATCCTATTTGATTAAAGGTCAAGAGTTTGAATTTTTACTACTTTTGTTGTGTGTGTTAGATTGTCGAAAGTAAAATGAGGTGACATGTGCATTATCAAATTAATGCGTGTTAATAAAGATGTCTTTCATTTGGTTGTGGCTGAATCTCTTTTTTCTCATGATTGTTGATGCTCTTTGTTGATCTGTTCTGTTTTTCGTTTTCTTTTTTCTTTACGCCATTTCTGTTTGTTATGTTTTTGGGGGCGTCATAACTCATCTAGATGATAAACAGGGACCCCTATTTTCTTTTGTTGTTATATGTCCACTTTTTTCTCCTTGCTGGCTTCTGGAAATCCAGATTATTGTGGAGAAACATGTTTGAAATGGCTGGCATTTGTTGGTTTAAATGTTTTAGATGAAAGTATTTCTAAACTTGAAGTGATTTTCAAAACAAAAAAGAAAGATCATTTTTTTTACTTCTTATTGAAAAAGGTATCATCATTGTCGTGTGCTGAATTAATCTGCACACCTACAATGCAAACATTTGTCTGTCATCAGAACTGTTTTGACCGTGATGTTCTTCCACGAGATGGCTTGGCTTAGAATGATCGATTGTGATCCGAGAGCACTTCTTTTGTTGAGAAATTGTCGATTTTGTTACTATGACTTCTACTAATTTCTATCAGGTGCAGCTAGACTCAGGTTGCTGGCTTAGTCACATCTTAGTTAACAATGCAAGAGTCCTCCTCTATGAGTTCTTCAGAACTCCTATTTTGTTTTATATTGTTTGTAATAAATTGACTTTCCCTGTCTACGTCTTTCCATGTGTACAGTGTACGTGCATTGTTAAAACTCATTATTCATTATTTGTTTTCTTTTAGTTCATTTAATTATTCCAGTCCTGTTTCTTGTGTTGTGGGGGCAAGCTCTTCTGGATATCTAACCAGAGAGCCATTTTTTTATAACTTGTTATTTGTATTGCAATATGAAAAATAATATATAAATTCTATATTTCAATTTTCAATAAACAACAATGTATATGAGAACCAATACAATGAGGCCAACTGCTCAGCTACCTTGTGCAATTGTCAATATAATTTTTTGCGTGGGATATCACAAAAAAATTGACTTATAGCTTAAAATGAGTAAATGTTTTATAAGTGAAAAGTTGATGGATTTTTATAAATTATACAGGTGTTTGGATAAATTTACTTATAAGTTAGTTAAGACTTTGCTAAATTAAATTTGAAAAAATAATTTTTAAATACAATGATTTCAACACTTGCATTTTAAATTAAAAAAATATTTAAAAACAAAAATATAAAAATATAAAGTATTAAAAAAATAAAGAAATCAAAGAATAAATTGATAAGTTAAGTAAAATGTTGGTGATTTTCAACATTCAACTTATCAAATCTTATTTCTATTAATAATAGCCCAACATGGATCAATTAATTGGGGGACATTTTATTCATGCTAAATTGGCAAGACATTTTACGTATTTGAAATGTCCAAATTACCCTTGTGTTTACTATTTTAAAAAAAATTGTTGTTGGGTGGATTCAAACTTGGATCTATACAATAATTTGCACCTCCTCTTACCACCACACCACTCAATTGTACATGATGTCAATTACACACATCACTAAATTGGTGAGATATTTTATTTAATTCAAAATATCTAAATTTCCCTTGTGTTTGCTCTTTTTTCTAAAAAAAATTGTTAATGAATGGAATCGAACTTGGATTTATGCACTAATTTGCTAATTTTCCTTACATAGCACTACTCAGTCATACATGTTCTATATCAAACACATTATATGTATATGTGTGTGTCGCGTGAGTAGAGAAGTATTTGGTATCTATTATTAAATCGATTAACACAATCTTATAATTGGTGAGATAATTTAACTATGGGATATTTTGTGCATGATTTGAACTGACTAACTTGCCTCTGTGTTTATTATTTATTAGAAAAAGTTGTTTGTAGAAATTGAACTTGAGTTTATCTATTAACTGAAATATCTTTATATCACTAGACTATAAAATCACAGATTTTTAGAACTTCACGCGAAATATGTGAGTGTCATTTGATAGAAGACATTTTATTTAACTTCAAAATATATAAAAATAATTATGTAGCTAAATTGAACTTAGGTTATATCTTTAATTTGTACATTTTTATACCAATAAGCACAAAGGCACATATGTTGTGAATCATACACATAGGTGCAGGGGCGAACCTACATTTGTAAAACTTATATGAAAAAAATTAGTTGAAAATATATAAAAGATACTCTATATAATATTTTTAGTTATACACAATATAAAAGGTACTCTATATAATATTTTTAGTATTTTATTTAACGGTTCTCATTGATTTTATTGGAAATATCTAACGGCTGTGGAATGAGTGAACAAACCACGGGGACCAAACTACCAACCAAACTTTTATTGTGCCGTCTATTATATAATAGTATAGATAGATAATGTTGTTAGAAAAGAGAAATTTTAATTATAAAAAATATAAAATGTACTCTATATAAAATTTGTAGTATTTTATTTAACGGTTCTCATTGATTTGATCGGAAAGATCTAACTACTGTGGATCTAACAGTTCTCATTGATTTGATTGGAAAAGTACTTAATTCACGCGAACATACTAGAAAATTCATTATATATTAAATTTTAATATTATGCATGTACACATTCTACAATGCAAATTACATTTCACAAACAAGAAAATGTATCATTCGCTCAATGAGCTAAATTAGTAAAATCATGTAGGTTAATGTCTTGTATGTAAGATAATCATATTTTGACATAGATCTTACACATAACAAATATCATAAGTATCGAATTTACTCATTTCTTAACTCGAAAACACCTCAACCAAGGATACTTTTCAACGCTACCTATCTCACTACGGAGATCAAGCCCAGCTTTCACTACAAGAAAAACGACTAAATTCGACATGCAGAATTTCTGTCGAATTTAACTAAAGTCGACGGTATTCTGTCGAATTTAGCTAAATTCGACGGAAATTCTGTCTGTCGAATACGCTCGCGTCGAATTTAGTAAATCGGTCGAATTTAGTATGCTAAATTCGACTAACTTTGGTCAAAATTGATATTGTTAAATTCGACCAAATCTGGTCGAAATTAGCATTTCAGGCGCCAAATTTCAAAATTTTGAAAATTTTAAATTTTGGTGAAAAATTCAAAATTTTTAAATTTTGCCGCCTGAAGTGCTAAATTCGACCAAATCTGGTCGAATTTAACATGCTAAAAACGACTGAATCTGGTCGAATTTAAAATGCTAAATTCGACCAAATATGGTCGAATTTAAAGTGCCGGAATTTAAAAAAAAACAGCAGCTTCTGGCTGCTACCAAAAAAATCCATTTGAACCTCCCGGAGTTACTGTTCCGGTGAACCAAAAACATCTCCAAAAATTACCAAATTAACATATCAGTAGGTAAATCCAACGATCTAAATATTCACCGAAACATAATTTAAAAACGAAAACTAAAACCCATATTCCGGTAAACCGAACATTTTCCGATGAGTCAAAACAAATCTGAAAAATTCTCAATTTAATATATGTATCCAAGCATCCGACGATATATACAATAGTCAAAATTGAAAATCAAAAAAAAATTATAATTGTTAATTCCGGCCACCTCAAGAATTTTCCGGCGAAATAAAAAGTGCCCGGAAAATTATAAAATTAATAACTAAGCATAAACAAGCACCAACATACAATCTTGCAGTCTCAAAATCATCAAAAACTTCATCAAACCTCCAACCCGAATTAAACTTCAAATATTACCCAGAAAAATATTTGATAAAAATCAAAAAATATTTATATCAGTGTATAGAGCTCGATTTGTAGAATACATACATATATAAATCACTAATTTTGGATGAGTAGATTGAGAGATGTGAATTTTTGAAGATTAAATATTATGTATATGTGCAGAGAGAGAGAGAGAGAGAGAGAGAGAGAGAGAGAGAGGTGTTGAAGACAGCAGGGGGGGTTTGGTTCGGCAGTGGATGGGAGGTGGGGGGGCAGGGTGGGTGGGGAAAAAGGTGGGGGGAGGGGTTGTTAAATGGTTTAATTAATGGGATAAAATATGAATCGTTGGATGTGTGTTTTTTTTGTTTTAATCAACGGTTAGAAATTGATTAAAGAAGCACAATCCATGTGCTATGTTGTCCACCAATAACACATTGACACATGTTATCAAACAGAATTTTTAATTTTCTATTCCTAATATAGAGTAAAATAAATATGGATTAAAGTTATAAATCTAATTTAATGTTATTCCCAAATTTTCAAAAAATAAAAAATTAATTAGGTTGGAGATCTTAGTAGATCATTATTATATTGACTAATACTCGTAACTAGTGCTTTGTCACAAATTATTATTTCTATTTTTTAAAAAATATTTCTCGACGATCCAACCGTACGGATGTCAATATAAATCTAATTTAATATTATTCCCAAATTTTCAAAAGATAAAAAATTAATTTGGCCACAGATCTTAGTAGATCATTATTATATTGACTAATACTCGTAACTACTGTTTTGTCACGGATTGTTGTTTCTATTTTTTGAAAATTATTTCTCGACGATCCAACCGTACGGATGTCAAGATATATCTAATTTAATGATATTCCCAAATTTTTAAAAATTAAAAAATTAATTTGGTCAGAGATCTTAGTAGATTACTACTATATTGACTAGTACTCGTAACTACTGTTTTGTCCACCAATAACACATTGACACATGTTATCAAACAGAATTTTTAATTTTCTATTCCTAATATAGAGTAAAATAAATATGGATTAAAGTTATAAATCTAATTTAATGTTATTCCCAAATTTTCAAAAAATAAAAAATTAATTAGGTTGGAGATCTTAGTAGATCATTATTATATTGACTAATACTCGAAACTAGTGCTTTGTCACAAATTATTATTTCTATTTTTAAAAAAATATTTCTCGACGATCCAACCGTACGGATGTCAATATAAATCTAATTTAATATTATTCCCAAATTTTCAAAAGATAAAAAATTAATTTGGCCACAGATCTTAGTAGATCATTATTATATTGACTAATACTCGTAACTACTGTTTTGTCACGGATTGTTGTTTCTATTTTTTGAAAATTATTTCTCGACGATCCAACCGTACGGATGTCAAGATATATCTAATTTAATGATATTCCCAAATTTTTAAAAATTAAAAAATTAATTTGGTCAGAGATCTTAGTAGATTACTACTATATTGACTAGTACTCGTAACTACTGTTTTGTCACGGATTGTTGTTTCTATTTTTTTAAAATTATTTCTCGACGATCCAACCGTACGGATGTCAACATATATATAATTTAATGATATTCCCAAATTTTCAAAAGATAACAAATTAATTTGGTTGGAGATTTTAGTAGGAAACTACTAAATCAATTAGTACGGTTGGAGATTTCTGGAAAGATGCGGCATAACCGGACATTTATATTTTTTTTTATTTTTTCCCAACACTAGAATGACTATCTATTAACATCCGTACGGTTGGATCGTCGAAAAAATCAATTGAAAAAATTATTCAGTAAATTTGAGACATGTCCAGTTCCTCGAAACAGTACTATTCCAACGTTTCTGGAAAGATGCGGCATAACCGGACATTCATATTTTTTGATTAATTTTTCCCAACCCTAGAATGAGTACCGATTAACATCCGTACGGTTGGATCGTCGAATAAATCAATTAAAAAATTATTCGGGTTTAGGGTTCGGGTTTAGGGTTTAGGGTTTAGGGTTTAGGGCACTCATGGGTCCCACGTTTTTCAATATTATTTTGAATTAAAAATTAATTACTAATTAATTATTCATTAATTTTTTTATTAATTTTTAATTGAAAATTAGAAAAATTAGTAGGGCCCACTATCATAATATTACTTTTAATTAAAAAAATTTTATTAATTAATTTTTAATTGAAAATTATAAAATTTTGTGGGGCCCACTTGTGGGGCCCACGTTTTTTCATATTATTTTCAATTAAAAATTAATTATTAATTTATTATCAATTAATTATTGATTTTTTTTCATGCTATTTATTCACATTTAATTATTTAATAACGTTTTTTTTTTAAAATTGCAAAAATAAACCTTCGACGGAATTCTGTCACTTTTATAAATGCGACTAAAAACTGTCGAATATAGTTTTGAACGGTCTGAAAAATTTCGGCGGCAATATTCCCACAAAAACTAAAAGTTAAATTCGACAGAATTCGGTCGAAGTTTGAAATCTGAAATTAATATTTTTGGTGGGATTGTTCCCGCTTTTTTTTGGTGGGTTCTAATTTCGACAGTACAAACAATTCTGTCGAATTTAGTATTGAAAATGCAACATAATAAAAATTTCTGTCGAATTTAGTACTAAATTCGACAGAATAATTTCGACAGAAACTAATTGCGACAGAATTGTGTCGAATTTAGCCGCAGTCTTAATTTTCAGCTGATATCTGTCGAATTTGGTGTCTGTCGAATTTATTCTGTCGAATTTAGCCTTACTTTCTTGTAGTGTTTTGTATCCACAATGAGACGTTTGTCAAACGATCTATAAATTATCATAAACATCGAATTACTTAAAAGTTAAAACAATTATGCTAGATAGTGACCCGTGCCTTGCACGGGTTTTCATGCTAGTTATAAATTATAAGTTATCAAATAAGTTGAGTACACAAACAACTTATAATGCATAAGTTAGTTTTTAAATTGCTAGTCAAACATGCCCTTTGTTGGCTGAGCTCCCTTCCGCAGTCGTCAATAGTCATAGACAGTAAATGAATATATGTATTAATTGATATCAGAGCATGAATAGAAACATTATTTTACTTGTAGCCTTTTCGAAAGTACAATTCTCAGGAAATGCTGTTTTAACGGACTAAGAATATTATTGATAGGATGGCATCTCAAATACAGTAGTGTAATACTAAAATTATGCAAGTCAAGAACCGCTATGATGTGAATTCTAGACAACTAGTTCACTCGATCTAACATTATAATGATTGAACTATTACACTAGTCGAATAAGAATGTGATTTCTGCATAACATTATGCAGCTGTGAATAAATTGGATATCAACAATAATGTTGCTTTTAAAGAGTGGAACATTTGCGATGATATTAGAACTGTTAAGTCGTCTCTGGAACCTTGAGAGTCCTGCCATGTTTAGTAGTGAAACGCCATTCCTAGCCCTTTGACCGACCATGGTGTTGAAAATGCTGATGATTTTTATGCCTATGTCGGGAAATTCAATGGTAATTAGAAGAATGAAGCTAAAGCTTAGAGTTGCGGGTTGTTCTAAAGATTGTAGTTCTAGGAGTGACATTTTCACGGGGTTCGGAAGGTGTTATAAACTTAAAAAAATGAGGGGAGTTTGTGGGATATTAAAATTATCAAGGGTCTCTGAAAAAATCGCTGGCACCACAAATGAATTAACGTATGTCTTCAAGTTCATTTTTTTGCGATAATCTAGTGATTTCATTGATACAAAAATGTGTAAGATAATTTGTTGATATAATAACATCTTCGTGCATGTTGACATGTCTTAAATGACATAATTTATAATTCTTAATTTCAAATTTATACTCTTGGAAAAGGAAAAAAAATCAAATTCATATTTGTATTTGAATGTTATAATCTTAAAAACAAAAAATTAAGCGCAAATAGAGTGAATTAATCCTTGTGTTCACATTGACAAGGATTCAAACTCATGATTATAGTGAGTTTGTTGGCTCAATTTACTTGCTCCATTAGACAAAGGTTTATATCTTGAATTTTGTAAATCAAAAAGAATAAATATCGATGGTTTAAAAGCAAAAAGAAAAAAAAGAAGATGAAATGTTACTGGGCCTAGGAGATTATAGGGTTAAATGGGCCACTATGTTTTAACCCGAAGCATGACTTGCTAACCCTAATTCAATTGCAAGTAGATCGGGACCTGTATTGTTTGGAGGGAGGGAGAGGATGGGATTGTTGAAAGCTTTTGGTAAGAGATTGACGGCGTTTGGTGGTGTTGTGATAAACAAGGTAATAAAAGATGTAAATTTGAATGTGTGCGCAGTGTACAACATTTCTAATATGATCTTTTTTATTTTAGATGGACGAGAACAACGGGACAGTCAATTTGGTAGCAAAGGTTGGATTATCTGTAGCAGTGGCCTCGCCGTTTGTGTATTTTGCACGTAAATAGAGTTATCACTATTAGAGAGACTAATTAATTGTGTTAGTTTTTGAATGTATGAATTAACTGCTATATTTGTGGATTATTGTTTAAGCTTTAGTATTTATTTTCTTTGATCTTCTGCTACCTGATTACATGTCTTATCGCGGTTTAGGATAATTACACTAAAATTACTGTTAAACGAATCAGTAGTAAAATATTGGAGGGAAGAGTGTTTATCCGAATGTTGTTAAGTGTAAAGTTATGATAAGTGGGTTGTGTAAGTGTGGGAAGTTTGAGGAGGGTATGGAGATTTGGAATCGGATGTAGGGGAATGGAATCAACGGGGGGTTGATCTGTTTACGTATAGTAGTTTGATACATGGATTGTGTGAGTCGGGGAATGTGGATGGGGCGGATAGGGTTTACAAGGAAATGATTGAGAGGGGTGTTTGTCCTGATACGGTGGTGTGCAATACGTTACTTGATGGGTATTGTAGGACAGGAAAATTGAAGGAAGGTTGGGAGTTGTGGGATTTTATGGGGAGAGAGTGTTTACTGAATGTAGTCAGTTTCAACATTTCCGTGAAAGGGTTGCTTGAGAATGCCAGGAAGCTATGGCAAGTTTGGCGTGACAATAATGCTTGTGCTGCTCACTCCAAAAGAGAACACTGCCTGATGCCTTCAAAGTTTTCACAGGCAAAGTGCAATTTCATGTTTAACTTGCTAAGATTAATTAGCTTTTACAAGATTACCTTTCACAAAATTTAATCATCATCTATACTCTTGCCAAGAAGATTATTTGTTTCTTCTTGGTTTCTCCATGGGTCACCTTAAGCAGATCTTTTCTTGAATTTAGAGTTCTTGGATGGGATAACCTTTCCCTGTACTCTGTTAATGTATAGTACAAATTTAATTTTGGCTCAAGAAGTGTATTTTCATTCAGTTATTTGCAATTCACCTGAATTTAGAAACACAACTGTCAATGGTGATTTGAGATATATGGTATGGGATGATCCCCCAAAGATGGACCCTCTTTTCCTTAATACTTCGGGTTATGACTTATGAACAGATGGTTCAGAGCGGAGCTGCTTTTGCAAGACAGTTTCGGAAAAATGAGGCAGTGCTAGACGAGAAGATTCTCAAGTGTGGTAGGCATAGAGCTGTGCCACGAGCATGGTGCACTGGCCGGAAAAGCTGGTTCACAGATCCATGTTCACAGATCCATGCTCAGATTGTTAACTCCCTCACCTGCACTATCTTCATATATATAATTTTAGATTATGTAGTAATGATATGCTTTACACTAATTAATAGGCCTCCCAACTCATACCTATATTCACTTCCGACAACTATTTCATTTAGAAGAGATACGCATTTTATCCAGGAAAAAGAGTAGCAGCATGAAGGCATTAAGATCCCACTCAGTGATTTTTTTATCAATACATAGCATATATTTATTACATTGGAGCTTTGAATTTTCAAAATTCAGTCTTAGAAAGCTAGCGATGGCTTCATATAAATGCAACTGTAAATTGGATATCACCTCTAATACCAAGCGATCAGTAACCTCAATAGGCTTGCATCAAACATCTCACTCCTAGATACTCTTTGTTTTGTTTCTGCATTCTGCTTTGGTGCCTGACAATCTCAAATTTAAGTCTTGCATTCATTTAGATATAGCTCTTCGAATTGACTCCCTTCCGTTAAACACAAAACACCCCCGAACCGTCGGTTTTGGTTGCGGTTGCGGTTTTTAGTTTTCAAAATCCGAGACTTGCGGTTTCGGTTTCGGTTTTAGACAAAAAACCGCCCCGAACCGAACCGTGCTCTACCCTAGTAAACGGACCATAATCTTAAGGGTTTGAATTTGAGAGCCAATTGTGCTTCATATCTTTTAATTTATTTATGTACATTCTCGTTATTTTATGGACTAAAACATCCTTGTTTTGTTGTTTTGGTTATTTTTTGATTTAACATTTGATCATTTATAAGTTTCTCGTGGCTGAATTAGATGAAACCCAACATTGTTAAAGATATCTTAAACTCAAATTAAGCAACTGATTTGATCAAATCACAGTGTTGAATTTTGTCATGCCTTTTTGTATTAAGGTTGGAAAGTAATTTCCCAAGAAACTATGTTTTTCCCAGGATATATGACAACTTTAAAGTCCAACAGTTTTTTACCAAAGAATGCCACTAAATGTTCGGCGTTCCATTTAGCCAGTTCAGTTAAAGTAAATAGGGCAAGGACACAGTGATCTGCTAGGGAACCACACGTGATCGAACAACTTAGAGTGGTACAGACAGTATTGATATTCGTCATTCGATACGCCCAATAATTATCAAATGTTTGAATTTTGATACACCCAACATTTATCTAGCTACATACAAATAAATTGTATGAGGGTTAATCAAGTTGACTCATTAATTGATAGACATGAAGCATTTACGAAAATAGATCAAAGAGTGATTTACTCAAAGCTTGGTCACACTGAATAGAAATTGACCATCCATACCTTTATTATATATCGTCAAATTATTAAAATATTATTATATAAAGGTAAATTATAAAAGTTTAAAGAGTAAAATATTGACGAAATTAATTGTGAAATTACTGGGCTTTGCAAAACCGAATTACTATTTTAAATGAGGATGATCAAAAGCTTAGTAGTTTGTGTAAACTAAACTTAAATTTGCATAAGAAAGTTTTTACACATTGAAAGGTTGAGTGAATGTTTAAAACCTTGCAATTTCATGCAAGGTGACATGGTGGATTCGTGGGGGGGATTGCTTATCCATGCATGAAGTTGTTTATAATCAATTCAAGTGGTCCATCTACATTAAAATGTTACAATCAACGATGTTTGGGACCAAGAGGAAGATATGCTGGGCCTAGTTAATTCTTAAAAAGCTTAATTATAACATAAACCTTGAACTATGACTCTTTGTACACTTATAATCTTGAAAAAAAATGTTGTACACATCAAACCTTTAAGTACCGATTATGTATATATAGACCCCTCTTTCAAAAACACAACCGAGTAAGGTGAGATTTGAGTGGTATTTCATGCTACCATGTCATCTCTTGCTTGAATAAGATGAGGTACAATGTCGATAATTATATAAATGTTTATTTTTCAATCACAGAAAGGCTTTTTCAAGGATAATATTTTCCATGAATGGACATGAACTATGGTTATTTGATAGTGTGTTTTGGAGTAGGGGTCAGTGTATATATAACCAATACTTGAAGGTTCGATGTGTACAGACATTTTTTGTTAAGATTATATGGGTACAAAAATCATAATTCAATATTTATGTTATAATTAAGCCTCTTAAAAATACGTATGTCCCCTCTAAAGGAACTCGAGTTTCATGTCAACATGAACCACATGAAAACGATGCAAGTATCAACATGTCAACAACTTTCCTCCTGTACCTTTTGCAAAACTGTCATTACTTTTGTTCTCCTCGCATAATTCAGAAACAATCGTAACCTGTGTCCTCTGAAATGTGTAAACATTGTTATAAGTGTGACTAATTTTTTCATGCTATAAATGATTATAAACTTAAATTAATTATTAGTACGTATTATAAAATGAGTATAGCTAGAGGCACAAAATTTGGTACAAAAATTTGTTACCAAATGACATGGCATAGGTGATGTGACAATTTGGAATGTTTTGATTGGTGTTGTTGGTGTCAATGCAGGGGGTCCACTTATTATTACAACGAATCAGGAATTATCATGTGTATTTGGAAGAATTTTGGGAACAAATTTGGTGCCTCTAGCATTTTTCTTATAAAATTAAGGTGCCATGGAAACCGTAAAGTACAGATTATCTGGCTGTCTCCCGAATTTTTGAAACTGAAAAAAATAAATGCCGAGAAAGTATAATATTTTATTCTAATTTCAGAGTGAAAGTAGGCTTAGTCTATAACTTTTGCACTTAATAAAAATTCGAAAACATAAATATGAGGAAATAATTTAATAATCCTTTGTCTCGCTTTTTTTCTTATATAAAACTGGGAAATATGGTGTTAGTAATTCATGAAAATGAGGTCATGAGCTCTGATTAATATACCAAAGAACAATTTTATACTATGTGAATTAAACTCCGATAAAACTGGATGAGATAATGCACTTGAAATAATATGTGATGAATAAATAACCATTATACGATGCAGAAAGACGTTAGAATCCCCAGGAATAGATCTATATATAAAAAAAATAGAAATATAAATTAATAATTTTCCTTTTTGGTGTACTTGCCATCAATAAGATGCATGCTTGCTTAAAATCATACCTAGTCTAGTAACATTTTGAAAGTTCACCGGCTTTGGAACTCTACTACCATACCTAGTACCTAGAAAATCATCAAGACCTTTCTTGTTTCAAGTTATTTTCCGATCACTCCACGTGATTGTCAGCATGCTTGCTGTAGTTGAATACTCCATTGTATAGAAATTCTATAATTTACTCATTTATGTGAGATTTTAAATATGATGCCAAGTTCAGAAGAGTAAAAGTTATTCAAAAGCTTGACACAAATTCGTTGAGTATAAAAAATGCTTTGCTTCAAAATCATGTGCACGGTGCACCACGTAAATAGTATGGAGTTCCTGGTTTCAAGTTCTATAACTCATTTTTTATTTTATCATAATAAAAAAATGGGCTGACATTTAGAATTGTTTTCTATCGAAGAACTATACAAGTTTGATCTTAATATCTTATTTTTGATAAGGAATCTTAGTATATTTTTTTGAATGAGAATTAATTCAATAATAAAATTATACGATATTTATCCATCGAGTCAAATAAATATAAAATAGATCATGATTAATTCAGTCTTCATATAAAATAATTTATTGAAGTTGATATATGTACACGTATGTAATAGGGTTTAAAATAATTTCGCTAAAATCAAATACTCCCTATGTCCCCCTCAATTTCTTTACATTGAGGTACAGCACGGAGGTTAAGAAAAAGTGTAAATTAATAGGAAAAAGTAAGAAAAATGAGTAAAGTGGTGGGACCAGTCAATATTTAATGTATAAAGTGAGTATAAAGTAGATATAGTAGAGAAAAGTAGTGAATGTGATTGAATTTTATATTATAAAATGTTACTATTTTTTATATGTAAATAAATGAGAAAGTCGTACCAAAAAAAATGTTAAAAAAATGAAAGAGACGGAGGAGGACTCAAATATAGAATCATTTTATTTTACACACATATGGAGTTTGTATATAACGTCAATTTGGACCACGTTACAAAAATCCAAAAAAATCCAAGTATGAAGCTCTACCCATTACAGAATGTATCCTTAAGAGTGCATGTTTTTAGCCGTGATACTTTTCAAGGCAATAACTATGCTACTCTAGTTTTGTTAAAGTTCTGAGGATTGTTCCCTCGCATCAATAGTAGGTAATTTGTACTACATTTTTAATCAAAAGAAACACCAAGTACACTGGTAGGGAGTAATGTTATACACGCAAACATGTACAGGGATTAACGTTTTTTTAGGGATCTACGTTTAATTTGTGGTGAGGGGCGTAGGGGTTGGAGAGAAATGACAGGAAAGAAAAAAGCAGGTGTCCCAACTCCCAAGGACGATATCTAAAAAATTTACTTTGATACCGGTGTTTTTAAATCATCATCAATATTTGTTCGGCGGTTGGGATCAGTGCAATGGCAACATAAAATAAATAGATATTGGGTGTATCAAACATATGATAATATTGGTTGTATCAAACTGATATGTTACCGCTTGCCACCTTGATTATCCAACTATGCAGTCTTACTCACTTACTTTGATCAATAAGTTTGCGGGTTAAATATCAAATTGGTCATTTAAGTGGAGGTCATATATCAATTTCTTCACTAATTTTAACAGGGTCTTATTTGGATCACTAAAGTCATAATAAATATCAAATAGATTTCTCTAAATATGTGATCAAGAAGTAAAATAATTTTTTATTGAGTTCTATACATTTTTCTTCAATGCCACCATAACCAAATGAAAAGTCATAAATTCTAGTATTTTAGATAATATATTCAGATTTTTTAAAATTTAATTAAAATCTGTTTTAAATTTTATAGTTTTTTTCTATGATTTAATTAAAAATAAATAGTAAATAATTTTAAAAAATTCTAAATATATTATCTAAAATACTAGAATTCATGACTTTACATTTGGTTATGGTGGCATTGAAGAAAAATGTATAGAACTCAGTAAAAAATTATTTTAATTCTCGATCACATATTTAGAGTTATTTATTTGATATTTATTATGATTTTAGTGATTCAAATGAGATCCCGTTAAAATCGATAAAGAAAGGAAAAATAGATTTTTTTATCACTCAACTATTGGATCTTTTAGAAAGTAACCACTGAACTACTAAATAATTAATTATAACCATTAACGTTACATTTGTTTTTACTTTTAGGCATTCCGTTAATTATGCCGTTAATATACCGTTAAAATAATATGGGAAAATAGATTTTTTTACCACTTAACTCTTGTTTCTATTAGAAAATAGTCACTGAACATTCAAATAATTAAAAATAGTCACTAACGTTACATGAGTTTTTGTTTTTAATCATTCCGTTAAGTATAAATTATGGAAAAAATTATAATGCTGATATATTTTAACGTTGTACAATGTTTAGTGGCTAATTTTCATTAATTTTGACACATTATCGATCTATTAAGCACATTAATATTATTTTAACGACACAATTAACGGAATGTCTAAAAACAAAAACGAATGTAACGTTGATGGTTATAATTAATTATTTGATAGTTCAGTGGTTACTTTCTAAAAGAGCCAATAGTTGAGTGATAAAAAAATCTATTTTCCCATAAAGAAATTGATATATGGTCTCCACTTCAGTGAGCAATTTGATACTTAACCCATATGTTCGCTTGTTCTAGGTTGTTTTGTCACCTCCACGTAAAATGTGACACCTACATTCCACGTACTTAGAAATATTCTTTAACCTACTTGTCTTTAACCTAGTTACGTGTCTAGCCACCTACATGTACCGCTACCTACCTACATGTACCGCTATCCCGCCACCTCCATAACATAGAAATATATTGTAACTTGTAACAGAGACATACATGTTTTAAATATCTTTCTTATTTTATGCATAGTCATTACAACAATGTTTAAATACATATATATGCAACAATATATTATAAGCAAAGAACAGACAACAAATCAAAGGCTGTCAAACACCATACTTACAACCATTCCCAAAAGACGCTCAACTGTTGATAGCAGGTACAACTACTACACTGTAGTATGACACCCATCACCACAGTACAAGGTAATTCATCCCTTACAAGCTACAGTGGTAAGAGACCACTATATAGATACATGTCTTGGCATAGTTTGCAACATACATTTTTTTTCCTCAACAACAACACACTTACATTTTTACTCACAAAAACATTTCACACACTCACACTCTGAAAATACATCTCGATACTTGTTGCACTTTCGCATATTGTTTTACTCCGTTACTGATTTTCACGTCGGAGGTGCTTGACGACCACCACCACTGGGCAAGCATTGTTTTTCAGGTTCCCACCACGGCCCAACCCACCACCGGAACAGTGTAACAGGCGACGGAGCAAGTGCAACACTTATCATGGGGTTTCTTCTTCCCTTTTTGGAGAAACCTCCACCAGTACAACATCACATTCCAGCCATTTAGGATAAATTTCAGTGAAAACACTCTGCTCGAGAGAAATACCCATGATTTTATTCATTTTGGAGGAACATTATGGGAAAAGGCACCGTGGAAGAACACCAATGACAAGAGCAACAAAAAAAAATACTACCTCAAAAAAGAATTTCTAGCACAAAAAAAATGTTTCTTTATCTCAAAAAATATTACTACCTCAAAATATTTCTATCCCACAAAAATATTTACTAGCCAAAAAAAAAAATCTTGTTATCTCAAAATATTTACTACCTCAAAAATAAAAATATTATCTATCTCAAAAATATTTTTATCTCACAAAAAGCAATTACCATCTCAATAAAATATTTCTATCTCCAAAAATTTTATCTCACAAAAACCATTTACAGGGAAAAAAAAATCCCAACTCACAAAGTCATCACCTACATCCAACAAAAAATTCTCTCTCATAACAAATTTTTACTACTTGCAAAAATTCATCATCTCAAAACAATTGCTTTCTCAAAAAAAAAAAACTATTCATCTCAAAAATATTTCTATCTCACAAAAAATATTTACTGTCCAAAAAAAACAATTAATATCTCAACAAAATATTTATATCTCCAAAAAATTTCTATCTTGAATTGTTTCTACCTCACAAAAAGCATTTAGCAAAAATTTATCTCTCAAAGAAAAAAAAAATATTACTTGCAACAAAAAATTTCTACCTCACAAAGATCTTTTACAAAACAATTCTATCTCATACAAATATCTACTATTTCAACAAAAACTTTCTATCTCACAAAAAACAATTACTACCTCAACAAACATTTATCTCTCGTAAAAAAAATATATTTACTATCTCAACAAAATATTTCTATCTCCACAAGATATTTTTATCTCAAAATGTTTCAATCTCACAAAAAATATTTACTACTTAGCAACAAAAAATTCCCTCACAAGAGTATTTAATTCTTGCAACAAATAATTCTCTCTCACGAAAAACATTTACAAAGTGTAACAAAAATTTCTATCTCACAACAAATATTATCACAAGTATCATTCACTGAGGGAAAAAAAATTCTAAACAAAAGTTGCAACAATTGCTAGCTAACTTGCATCTGCCATCACAAAAGTCACAACAATTGCTCGCTAACTTGCATCCGCCATTGCTCACAAACTTGCATCTGTCATCAAAAAAACATCCAGTACATTATCAATAGCCATCAAGAAAAAACATCTGGGTTATGCAACACCAACATCAGAACATTGGCCGATACCAACAAAAGAGCAATCAGGTCTTACAACAAAATAAGTAACACCCAACAAACAAACTCCTAGTTCTCACGACAACAAAACAACCATGTCAAAACAATGCAACATGCAACTATTTCTCAAGGAAACAAAGCAACTATGTCACAAACCAAAGTAACATGCAACTATCTCTCAAGTCAACAAAACAACTATGTCACAAAGTAAAGTAACATGCAACTATTTCTCAAGGCAACAAAGCAACTATGTCACAAACCAAAGTAACATGCAACTATCTCTCAAGTCAACAAAGCAACTATGTCGCAAAGTAAAGTAACATGCAACTATCTCTCAAGTCAACAAAGCAACTATGTCACAAATCAAAGCAACATGCAACTATCTCACAAAGCAAATCAATATGCAACTACCTCTCAACGAAAGTCACATCTCAAAATTTTCTATCTCCAAAGTTGGACTACACCCACCTTTGAAAGCACCAAAAAACAAATCAAAATTTTCTATCTCCAAGGGTTGGAAGACATTTATCCTTGGAAAACAACAAAAACACAGAATCCTCAAAAAATTTCTATCTCCAAGGTTGGACACCACCCACCTTAAGAAGCACCTCAAGACAAAAAAATTAAAAAATTTCATATCGGTTAGAAGATCATCCACCCTTGGCAAGAAAAAAAAACCAAGATTCTCGAAATTTTTAGTGTTGCTCGCTCACACCACTTGGAGGGCACCAAAATTCAAAAAAAATTCTAACTTCAAGTGTTGCTCGCTCGCTACACTTGGGGGCACCAAAAATCAATTTTTTTTCTAACTTCAAGTGTTGCTCGCTCGCTACACATGGGGGCACCAAAAATCAAAAAAAAAAAAATCTAACTTCAAATGTTGCTCACTCGCTACACTTGGGGGCACCAAAAATCAAATTTTTTTCTAACTTCAAGTGTTGCTCGCTCGCTACACTTGGAGAGCACTAAAAATCAAAAAAAATTCTAACTTCAAGTGTTGCTCGCTCGCTATACTTGGGGGCACTAAAAATCAAATTTTTTCTAACTTCAAGGGTTGTTCGCTCCCTACACTTGGGGGCACCAAAAATCAAAAAAAAATCTAACTTCAAGTGTTGCTCTGTTATCCCAGACAGTGAATCAAGATTGTAGAAGGGGGGGTTGAATACAATCTTTAAATTTTTAGTTCTTCAAATAGACAAGAGAAGTAAATTGAACCAAGAACAAAAACTAGATAATTGCAATTAAACTAAAAACACAAGAATTAAAAAATTCAGGTGGATTGATTGTTCCACTTGAGAGATTTTATTGAAGAAATCTCTGTGATGTTTATAAATAAACACACAGCTGCTTACACTATTTTAGCTCCAGCAATTTACAAAGAATATTGCTTTGGCTTTTGAAAACCTAATTGATTTCTTACTCTAAAACAGTGCTACACTTGGTTGTATATATATATATTCCAAGTTTACAAGACAAATTGAACTACTAAAAGTACAAAGTTGGTAGAGTCCAAAATGCTTGCTTCTCCATTCTGAGTAGTGGTCCAGTGTTGGTGGTTTGCCCTTTTGGCTGGTTGTCTTTTATGGTATTGCCACACTTGACCAAACAAAACAGAATGCTTTTTCTTCTTGTGAGTTTACCAGAAATACTGGTTCCCATGCCCTTTGTATTCTGTCAACCCATGTGCTCCGTCAGAACTGTCCTTTTCACAGTGTCACGTGCAAATAATACAGATGGCATCCGTTGAGGTTGTTTGAGTAGCATCCGTTGAGGTTGTTTGAGTAGCATCCGTTAAAAGTATTGTGGAGTCATCCATTGAAAGCTGAATGACTATTCGTTGAAACTCAATTTCACTTATGCAAAATTACAAGGCATAGACTAATTACAATTAGCCTCTCTATTCTGCATATTTATTGATAGTCAACAAGACTTATCCAGCCTAGAACTAATACTTCAACTGCTATTTCAGAATTACAAAATCATGTTACATTAAGTCTTATCCGTAGATGAGCTACCCTTCAACGGATACTATATGCATATGATATCCGTTGAAGGCCACATCTTTACTTATACAAATTTCACTAAGTTAGATTTGGTTATCATCAAGAATCAACAAAATTCCTAATAATCTCCCCCAATTTATGCCTGGTTAAGAATCAGACATAAATTAAACGTCTTGATGATAACAAAACCTTCTTTAAAGATAGACTACTGAAAGTAAAAATTGTATTAAGCTACAGAATTGAAAACTTTGAGATTAGAGAAACTTTACAAAGAGAGTGCTCCTCTAGACTAAGCAGATTCAATTCTTTTTCTTCTCTCTGGGAGGTTGAATCTTCTTTCTTCCTTCTCTAGCATAGTTGGTCTCAATTTGCTCTTGAAGCTTTCTGTAAAAGATGTCTTCTTCAACAATTTTAGGATCCAGTTTTGACTGCAACCATCTAAGATACTTTGAACTGGCCTTAGATAGTTGGTCATCAATTCTGAAGAATCTTCTACAACCCTCATCATCTGTGAATTTCATAACTTCATTTCTATCCATCCTTAAATCACCAAATTTTAACCATAGCTTCTCCACTCCATGGGAAACATTAGTTCAAAATTTCATGGCCAACAAAGGAGTGTAGCCTAGTCAAATCGCTTCCCCAAGTCGGAGAACAGAAACTGTCCTGCCTTTTCCAGTTTCGACCACTCACCTTAGAAAGACAATAGGTCGAGCTTCAAGCATCCCCTGGTGATTAGGTAGGACTAAAAAGAAATATTACGAAGAGTACAAGGTCTGGTAAAAATATTAGAACCAAACTCTTGTTTTTCGATTTTATATGGATTTTACAAAGTGATGATGAATAGTAACTTTTCATGATTCTTGATTTTGTTTCTTAAGGATTAAGCTTGTTAAGGTTTGTTCAAGGCTCAAGGAAGGATTATAAACCATTGTTAGTGTATATGAAGCAGTAGGGAAGGTATATAAACCTCTGCCCCTTTTTGTTTATATGAGTTTTGAAGTGGTTTTGATGTTCATGTAAGTTAAGATCATGATTAAGTGATTTAGTGATTGTTTGGCTTTGTTTAATGTGTAAAATGATGGGTGTTGGATTTGAGCCTCGCCACTGATCTTAGAGGTGTATGATGGTTGTTTTTTGAGGTTGTGGATGTATGATATGCCCGGTGTGGCTTGGTTATGTTGTGACAAAATTGGATTATTCGATTTTAAGCCATCGTAATGCCCGATTTTCGGTAACTCTATAAGCTGCCTAGAATCCGAAAACTTAACTGCCTCTTTTGGTTAAATGATAAACATGAGTGTGTAGAGCCTTGTTTCTAGTTTACATGAGCGCAAGAATCATGTTAATCCGATTTACGGTCTAAGAGAAAAGTGAGTTTTAGTAAACGCCGTTCGGAGGAACAACCCATCTCTGGTCAGTCACTTTGAGGCTACATTTGGACCACTTAGAAGCCATATTAAAATGTGAAATTTTGAGGAATAATACTAGAAACAGTTTGGAAGGCTCACGAAAAATATTCGGATTAAAAAGATCATTTTCCGATTTTATAAAAATGTTGTAGCCGAGGTCGCGCAAGTGAAAACCACTAAGAACATGACTTAGAAACCAATGTTGTAAATGGTTAAGTATAACTTGTATTCGAGGATCGATTTCGGACTAAACCTACGACTTAAGTAATTGTCGATTAAACATGGACTTAGTATGAGCCTATAACGAGCTAGTAATTCCTTGGTTGTGTTTCGCTTACGTGTTTAAGCATTGAGTACAAGTGGATTATCCAGGGGATTAATCGTGCGTTTTCTTTGACTTTGTCTAGATGGTCCGGCATCGTCGCGAACCCCTATCACTTCTCGAGCATCAGGCAAGTTTACTAACCCTTACTCTATTGTTATTGTTAGAGTGGGCATATTTTTGAATGTTTAGTACTTGTTGATTCAAGAATATATCTATGTATATATATTCTTTGTTCCAAGTATCGTGCAAGTTTCTAAAACCATATTTTGAAGTATGCATATACTAGATGAAAGTTTTCTAAATCCCATGCTGTATTTCATATTATATTATACTGATGATGCATATGATATGATAGATGCATGCTTTCAAACCTCACATCGTATATAGATGTTGTGATAAATAAGATATTGAGATATATGCTATGTGTTCATGATTTCGAATCAATATTTATATGCCGATCTGTTAAGAAAAACCCTCAGTAGGGGGTATATACTTCGTATTTATACTACGGACCGGGAATGGTATCAGTTGCTATCTAGGGTTATATTATTATACTATTATAATTTATTATCCATTCTTTCGTTAAGGAAGTATTTGGAAATTACTTCTAAATAAATATTCTTTATTAAATATAGTTTTCATTAATTATTTAAAGCCCTACTTCTTAAGGAAATATTTTGTGAAAACTATCCTTTAACCCTAGATAGCTAATAAAGTTTTAGTCAGACAATTATAAATATAATTAGAGAAGGCTCCCAAATCTATTTCCCTTTTAAGTCTATATACGGGAAGACTTAAATGTTCGCTCAAACTACAAGACTCATGGGACCTCTCTCAAGATTATATGTTTGCTCCAAGTGGACTGCCCGGTCCCAAATCTTTTTGAAACTATTAATTTAACAGCTTCGTATGCTACCATCAAAATGATTTTGATTACTTTCTCAAGATTCGAGAAGTAAGATCAGTGGAATAAGTTGTATCCATTAACAAGCATCAGCTTGGGAAATATGGGTGAATTTTCCTTTCCAACCAGACATGACTACTTTATGGAGTCGTATACTTGGGGAAAAAGGGAAAGGAACTTTATGTTTCAGAGTCATGGAACTCGGAGAATATGTAAGGGACTGAGTAGCGCCGGTCCCCTAAGGGAATTACAATAAGGCCGACGGACTATTGCAACGGGTCTGTTCTTCCCTTAGTTTATCAGAGTGCCCGACCGTAGGATAAAAGGAGAGTAACAGACTGACGGACTATTGCAACGGGTCTGTTCTTCCTACCTACAA
Organism: Heracleum sosnowskyi; assembly: GCA_030848705.1. Taxonomy (NCBI): domain Eukaryota; kingdom Viridiplantae; phylum Streptophyta; class Magnoliopsida; order Apiales; family Apiaceae; genus Heracleum; species Heracleum sosnowskyi. Next base: position 96,717,637 of record CM061241.1, read on the forward strand.
CCGATTGGCGGGGAGGTAAGTCGGTGTGAGACTGATTATCTTCCCTTCTACGTAGAAAAACAGCAGGGGGATTCGCCTTACGACTGATCATCGTAGGGGTATCCCTGGCGCCCAGAATCTCCATCTACAGTTCATCATCCATGAAAGAAAGTTTTATGCAAGTTATCAGAGAAAGAACATGTTTAAAGCAAGTTTCCAGAAAAGAAAAGTTTATTCAAGTTTACTCAAGAGTATTCAAGTTTATTCCAGTATATGAGTTTATCAGAAAGCATATGAAATTACAAAAAGATGATATTGAATTTTTCCTTATAACTTCATCTTTTAAGTTATATGTTGATAGTCTGCTTATATTCTATATAGCAGATATTTTACGAAAAGGATATACTGAGTTATCCTGTCTTTTATTTTATACTAGAACTTTGTTCATAGTATGAATATCGAAAGTTTGCAGAATATTATGGAGAGGATATTTGAAATACAACAATGGTATTTTTTTGGAATATATTCCGATAAGGAAATGATTTCAGTATCAAGATATTTTGACAAGTATTGTCGTATACCCGCTTTATTTCTGGGTTGAATTAAGGGCAGAATTATGCCATACTTTCATTACCTTGCTGAGCTATCGCTCACTCTTGCTATTATTTTATATATATTATATAGCAGCGAAGCAGGATGCCAATGGGACGGCACATACCTCGCAAGGCGTTTCCATAAACAGTTTTTAGCAGTGATCCCGGGAATAGTACGAACCAATCGAATCAGGCTACGACTTTTGGTATTCAACTTATGTATAGACCTGAATGGTATTAGAGGATTGTGAGCATCAGAAGGCTAAGTTGGTAATGTAACAATACTTAGAAATTGTATCAGTATCAGATTCAAAAGACATTTGGGTATTGTAATAAAAATTATTTATTCTGCAGTTGTTGTAGTGTGTCGTTTCTGAGACTCTAACCTGTGTGTGTGTGTGTGAGAGAGAGACATATATTGTGGGGTCATGAGCAGGTGAAATATGAATGGTGTGAGTAATACAGGTAAGGCAAGGAGTACAAGGATTGTGACAATCCTAAATCCCTGACCCCGGATTTGGGGCTGTTACAGGGGAAATCGATATTTGGGAGTCATGCTATTTTTTTACAAGAGTTGATCAATTTCTGTCTCTACTTTTGATTTTTTTTTAACTGTCAAAAATATATACACACCTATTCACGCACTCATGCATACTCCAATAGTAGCATATACTTTTTCAACTTAATAAGTACTCATGTTAATATATTTGTTCATGTGTTAAATAGAGATTATTGGGCAATTTTTTGTTGTCAAATTAGTTGTAATAAACATCTATCTATATTCTCCAAAATCATTTCTGTATTTTGATAGTCAACTTTGAATATGTACTTTTATAAGCTCAAGTGAAGAAATTATGTAACCCAAAGGAGTAAAACTTTACCAGTGCTTACTTTCTCTAAAAATGTTCAGCTTAGCCTTTTCTTATATTTGAAGGATCTATATAATATTTGGTGGATCTTAAATATGAGTGAATTTCATGCAAGAGTTAATGATTGTCATTTCCAAGCCGAGAATATAAGGTGCATTTCGTTTTTAATTTTTTTGGAAAATAAATTTTCCACTTTGCTATATTGGCTAGGTCACAGAACATACGTAAAGAAAAATATCTCACTAATGGCATATGTACTCTCTAATATCTATAAAGTACTTTATAGTTTGGCTACAAAGTTTTATTGTCGCAGTTGCATTCGAAAAAAAAGAAATATTTGACAAGCTCTCTATTTGACCGGTGTCATTAATCCTTATCAGTATTTGTAATACCTTTATAACCTCTAAGATCAAGTGCAATTTTTCTTTGGAAATAGTTTAAAAATTACTGAATGATATATGTAATTTTTTTTATTTTATTAAATCAGCTAGGTAATCTATGTGCAACGGAGAATGACCATTAAGCAGCCTCCAAAGACATTAAACGCATTGAGCAATATAAGAGGTACAATTGGCATTATAACTTGGTCATTCAACCGCCACAGAATAATTGGTCACTTACTATTTGCTTGCATTTATAGAAGGCAAAGTACACTTGCTTTAATTTTCTACTAATACTTATATTTTTATTATTTTTTGTCCGGTATTCAAGATAAGACTATATTGAACCGTAGTTTTCGTAAAAGTAACATCGTGATATTATTTGGGAAAAAACAAAAAAAAACTTATTTTAAAACACTTATATATGTCTTGTAAGTATTTTAAATTGTTTGAAATTGTGCTTTCGGTGCGTAGCACGGGTAAAATGCTAGTCAAAATAATAATGATGGTTAGATTTTAAAATAGATAAATAAAAATTGTTAGATCGAATATGAAAAATTGTATTTGGTTGTTAGTTGAATTATATTAAAAATACTGAAAAAATATATCTTGATTATTTAAACCAAATACATGAAAATTTCTTAAATCGAATAAAATTCTCAAAGTAAAAAATTTCCACTTTCTCTTATCTTTAGTTTCAGTGTAGTTTTTAATTGTAAAAAATTGTTAAAACATCACTAAATTAAAGATTATTTTGTTAGATCTTAAAATCGATACATGAAAATTGCTGGATTTAATATTAAAAAGTGTATTTGGTTGTTACTTGAACTAAATTCAAATACTAAAAAAAGAGTATTTTGATAATTTAAGCAAAATATAAATAAATTTCCTAAGTTCAATCAGAATTCTTAATGTAAAAATTCGTCACTTTCTTTTTTTCCTCTTTAGTTGCAGGGTATTTGCAATTGGAAAAAAATTGTTAAACAGTCAATAAATTAAGTATCAGTTTGTGAATTTTGTGTGTGCCGTAAAACGTTCAAATCTGATTTTTAGAACTCAACATACAGTACAAATAATTAATTGAGCTTCAAAAATCTAATAAATAAAGTCCAAAAAATTATAACATAAGAATATTAAGAAAATACAAATAAAGATAATTATAGATATTAGAAAAAGAGTTGTGCATTGCATGGGATGTTATCCAAAACTTTGGTCTATGTACCGTCAAACTAATAAGTACCGTTGATTTTGAAATAGATAAATAAGAACCGTTACATCTAATATTAAAAAGTATATTTGATTGTTATTAGAATTATAATCAAATACTAAAAAGTGATTTTTAATAATATAAACAAAAAATGAGTAGGTTTTCTAAGTTGAATAGAATTGTCATTGTAAAAATTCATAATATATTCGGGTTTCTAAGTAATTTCAGTTGAATAATAATGACCGAATCATCATTAAATTAAAAATAATTTCATTAATTAATATAACTATAAATTTTTAAAAATAACTATGGGTTATAAGCCAGTATAGAATAAATTAAAGAGATATTTCATTTGGTACCATTGTACAGTTGACTTTTCTATTTGGTACCACTCGAAGTTTTTGGCTTCCAAGTGGAACCATCATACTTTTGACTTCATCCACATATAACACTCCATTAACCAAACGTTAGTTGACCGTTACAAAATTATGAGATTTTCCATTTGGTACCACTCAAAGTTTTCGACTTCTAAGTAGTACCCTTCTACTTTGTGTTTTAACACCAAAATACCACTATGTTAATAAATTCGATGAATCTGATCATTCTCATCAAACTCCTTGGCTTTGTGGGCAAAGGGATACCCAATAATTTTTTTGAGGGGCATAAAATCAAGGAGTTTGAACAAATTCATCAGATTTATTAATAAGTGGTATTTTGGAATTGAAGCCGAAAGTAGAATGGTGCCACTTGGAAGTCAAAAATTTCAAGTGGTACCAAATGTAAAATCTCATAATTTTATAACGTCCGACTAACGTTTGGTTAACGGAGTGGTATTACGGAGATGAAGTCAAAAATATGATGGTGCCACTTGAAAGTAAAAAAAATTGTGTGGTACCAAATGGAAAAACCAATGGTGCCACTTGAAAGTAAAAAAAATCTGTGTGGTACCAATGGAAAATCCAATTGTACAACGGTACCAAATGAAATATTCCTAAATTAAAAGTTGAAATAAATGAACAATTTTTTTTATTATAAGCAAGTTCTAAAAGAAATGTTACGAATTTTAAATTGAACTAGGCAATAGGGCAGCTGATAAATTCTCCAGAAACTTCTATGATAAATTCCGGAGTTAAATGTATTTTATGTACATGAACTATATCTATTATGCACTTTGTGTATGTAAATTGTCTATTGTGCATTTTGTGTATCTAAACTATTCGTTTTTGTTCAATTTGTGTAATGCTGTTAATTTACACTAACGGTGTTTGTAAATACCAGAAACGTACAAGGGTAAAATTGTCATTTTATCTAAATGATTGTGTGCATGTCCGGTAGGAGTGCTTAGGTAAGGTAATTTTAATTTTTTTTTTGTCAGGCTCTAGTCACGTAATTAGATAATTTTGTACATCCGATGCTAAAATAATTTAAGTGCAAAAATATATATTATAAAAGTAAAAATGATTTCTTAATCATTTATGTTTCTTTTCTTCCAACATAAACACCAACACCCTCGTAAAAAAAGTTAAATAAATTATTTACATGTTATTTTCTTAAATTAGAACACGCATGCATTTAAATTATATAACTAGTACTTGAAATAAAAATATCCTATAAAATTATAATTCAAGTATAAAATCAAATCAATATCAATGTTTTCCCAACAATATAAATTATAGTATCATTGAGATTTTATATCTTAATTCAATTAAGATGAATAAGAATATATCCAAATGTATTTTAATACTAAAATTTCAAGACTAAATCTTACTAACAAAACTTAAATGTGAAGGAAAAATATATCATATTTTTTTGCTTTTATTTATTAAAATAAATTGTTTATTAAAATCAAATATTTATAAATACTACATAGTTGAAATTTTTGAAAGTAAAAGAACTTTAATTAATAAAACAACATTATCACCATATTTTCAAACATAAATAAGGTTGAAAGTTTTACTAAATATGATATGGTCAGAAAAGTAATTATAGAAATATAATTGGCTAGTCAAACAAAAGACCGATATTTAAGGCCCGACACCCTAATTATTCATTAATTTTGTAATTAATGAGTAGGGAAAATATACAGCTCATGAAAAGAGCCTTGATTATGGAAAATTAGTCAAGGAAGGATCTGGAATCCCAATTAAAGGCAATCAATGAGTCATAACCTTTATCAACAAGGAAACGAATTCTTCAGCAAGAAATACAATACTTATCCAATATCAAAAAGAAGACTTATCCGTCAAGTCTCCCAAACATACCATAAATACTAGGCTCCAGACGCCTATATAAGGTCCCTGATCCTACAATCAGAACTACGTCTTTGGCTTGATTCTCAACATTAATTGAGATATGTAGGCATCTTGTGAGGACCAATTTAGTCCGGATACACGAGTGCAGTCATTAAAGCTCGAAGCTCATTAAACCTAGCATTAAATTCACAAAGCACGTTTTTTAATCCATAACATTTGGCGCCGTCTGTGGGAAGACAACATCAACCATGGCAAACACACGAAGAACAGCTCGGGATACTCAAACTCCCGATGATCGCCCTATCACCTCTGAGGCTGATCAGCCACCGCCGACTACTGGCATACAAGGGGCGAATATCCCCACAAACACTCAAGGACCGGAAATCCCGATTTCGGTTGAAGGAACGAATCCCCTGCAGATGGTCATTCATGGATCTAATCCACAAGATACCGTTCACCAGCAACCAATCACAACCTCCCCGCTGCTCATGAGTGCACCAAGGAGCCTTCAACTCCATACTACTGATCTCCCTCAATACGCGAATCAGACTTTGGGGATGCCAAGCTATGGCATGCCCCCTCGACCTATGGCGGGCGGTAGTGGAACTAATCCAATCTACCATGAGGCATATGTGCCTCCTTATATTCAAGGTCTGGGACCCCAAAATCAACAAACTCGTCAGACCCCTCTCATTCAAGATTACTCTGGCCCATACATTGAGGATGAGGGTTATACAACTGGGGAGGATGTCGCCCCAAGGAGGAGACGTTATTCACAGACAAATCGGGAGCCACCCCAAACTACTAGGGAGAAATTTGCAGCCCATGAGGCAGAGACTGCAAGGCTCAAAAAACTCCTTGCTGAAGAAGAGGCCGCTCAATCTCGGGGCCGAACGACTGAAGGAATCCCGATAATCAACTTGGATCCACCAAGAAGGACCAAGAGGGCTGAAGCCCCAAGGGGTGATCCTAGTAATCTGTTGCCCCTAGGAGATCCTGATGATCCTACACCACCGTTTACTCAAGACATCATGAAAACGGCTATATCCAGAAAGTTCAAGATGCCTTCGATTAAAGCCTATGATGGAACGGGAGATCCCGCTAATCATGTGAGAACCTTCTCCAATGCACTGTTGTTGCAGCCCGCCAATGATGCAGTCAAGTGTAGGGCGTTTCCCCAAACTCTTGCAGGTATGGCTCAACGTTGGTACAGCCGTCTACCTCTCAACTCTATTGGGTCCTTTAAGGAGCTAAGCAAGGCTTTCATCAATCAGTTCATTAGTGGAAGGGTGCATGAGAAAAGTTCTGCATCACTCATGGCAATACGTCAAGGAAAGAATGAAGCCCTAAGGGACTACATTAATCGATTCACTCGAGAGGCTTTGAAAGTCCCGGACTTAGACGACAAAGTGGCTATGATAGCCCTGCAACAAGGAACCACTGATGACCACTTCAGGAGGTCGTTGGCTAAACATCCACCAGAGAGCATGTTGAAGCTCCAAGATAGAGCCGGAAAGTACATCAAGGCTGAGGAAAGCATGAGAAAGTATGAACCCACCGCTGGCGACGGTGGAAACTCAAAGAAAAGAAAAGAAACTCAGGAGTACGACGTCAAGGAAAAGTTTCCCCGAACATCAAAGAATTCTGACTCTCCACCCAAGAGAAATAACTTTGGGCCAAAGTTCACGGAGTATGCAAGATTGAATACTCCCAGGAGTCAAATTCTGATGGAGATAGCCAAGGAAGAAGATATCAAATGGCCAAAGCCAATGAGGGCTGATTTGTCCAAACGGAACCAAAATCAGTTTTGTCGGTTCCACAAAGAAGTTGGTCATGACACCGACGATTGTAGGCAACTGAAAGATGAGATCGAGTTTCTAATACGAAGAGGAAAACTCAGCAAGTTCACTAAGGATGGAAGCCAAGGGAGCCAAAGGGGGAACTATGAAAGAAAGGATTATGATAGAAGGGACAACGATCAAGATCGAAATCCCAAGCCCCGAGGGCCCGTGATCAACATGATATTTGGAGGACCAACTGCTGCTGGGTCCTCCCGAAACTCAAGAAAAGCTTATGCCCGAGAGGTACTGACCGTCGTTGGAGAAGCACCGAAGCGTGCACGAACAGAAGTGTCAATAGGTTTTGATGATTCAGACTTGGAAGGGGTGAAGTTCCCCCACGATGATCCTCTTGTCATAGTACCTGTGATAGGCAACTCCGAAACAAAGAGAGTCCTAGTCGACAATGGAGCCTCAGTAGATATATTGTTCCACGATGTTTTCATCAAGATGGGTTACACTGATTCTCAGTTGACACCCTCTAATATGCCCATATATGGGTTCAATGGAGTGGAATCAAAGGTGGAAGGCACTATCCAACTCCCAATGACCATGGGGCAAGGAACGAATACATCCACTCAGATGCTGAACTTCATAGTTATAAAGGCAACCTCAACCTATAATGCGATCCTTGGGAGGACGGGTCTTCATGCGTTTAAGGCTGTTGCCTCATCTTACCACCTGAAACTCAAATTCCCCACTCGGAATGGGATTGGTGAAGAACGGGGAGACCAAAAGATGGCTAGAAGCTGTTATGTAGCCGCGTTGAGGCCTGATGGAGTTGGGGGGCAGGTTCTCCCCATTGAAGATATGGACACTAGTGACAATGAGGACCGAAGAGGGAAACCAGCTGAGGATTTAATCCCAATTCCCTTAGTCCCGGATGAACCAGAGAAGGTGACTTATGTTGGGGCACTACTGCCCGAACCATTGAAAGGCAAACTCGCATCTTTTCTTCAAGAGAACAATGACGTTTTTGCTTGGACAGCGGCTGACATGCCAGGGATTGATCCCCAACTAATATCTCACAAATTGAATGTGGATCCAGAAAGGAAGGCAGTGAAACAAAAGAAAAGAAGTTTTGCTCCAGAGAGGCTTGAAGCCATTAAGCAAGAAGTAAATAAGCTTTTAGAAGCTGGGTTTATTGAAGAAATCCAATTCCCAGAATGGTTAGCTAACCCTGTGATGGTCAAAAAAGCTAACGGGAAGTGGAGAATGTGCGTCGACTTCACCGACTTGAATGATGCATGTCCTAAGGATTGTTTCCCCTTACCTAGGATTGATGCCTTGATAGATGCCACTGCTGGGCATGAGATGCTAAGTTTCATGGATGGCTTCAGCGGATATAATCAAATCAAGATGCACAAAGATGACATCGCCAAAGTGTCGTTCATCACTGACTTTGGTGTCTTCTGTTTCTTAGTCATGGCTTTTGGGCTTAAGAATGCTGGAGCAACCTATCAAAGGTTGGTGAACAAAATCTTTGAGCACCTGATTGGAAAAACCATGGAGGTCTACGTAGATGACATGTTAGTCAAGAGCCTTGATAAGGCCGATCACATTGAGCACCTCCGAGAGGCTTTTGAAGTGCTAAGACACCACAAGATGATGTTGAATCCAGCCAAGTGTGCCTTTGGTGTAGGCTCGGGAAAGTTTTTAGGCCTGATGGTTTCCAAGAGAGGAATCGAGGCTAATCCCGACAAAATCAAAGCGATTCTAGACATGGAACCACCAAAGACTGTCAAGGATGTCCAGAAACTGACGGGAAGAGTGGCTGCTTTGGGAAGATTCATCTCCAAGTCTGGAGAGAAGTGTTTACCCTTCTTCAAAGCACTCAAAAAAGTGAAGAATTTTGAATGGACAACTGAAAGTCAAGAGGCCTTTGAGGCCCTGAAGAAATATATGGCTGAAGCACCACTGTTGGCAAAACCCAAGCCAGGAGAAATTCTCTATTTATACTTGGCGGTTTCTAACACAGCCCTTGGAGCTGTTTTGGTAAAGGAAGAAGTGAAGGTTCAGAAACCCATCTACTATGTGAGCAAGATTCTACATGGGGCAGAAATAAACTACTCAATGGTTGAGAAGTTTGCCTTAGCCTTGATAATGGCCTCAAGAAAGCTACGCCCCAATTCCAGGTTCACAAGATAGAGGTCTTGACTGATCAACCTCTAAGAAACATCTTGCATAGCCCTCAAGTTAGTGGAAGATTGATCAAATGGGCCATTGAATTGGGAGAATTTGATATCAAGTATAAGCCTCGGACGGCCATAAAAGCTCAAGCACTTGCTGACTTCATGGTTGAATGCACCATTGACAACCAAGAAGTCGGGGGGCAGGAAGTAACTATGGAAGATAAGAAAGATGAGGAAATGACCTTCAAAGAATGTTGGGTGCTCTATTTTGATGAAGCATCAAAAACAAAATCAAGTGGAGCTGGTTTAGTGCTACAAAGTCCTGATGGATTCCTAATAGAGTATGCACTAAAACTTGACTTCCCGACGACAAACAATGAGGCTGAGTATGAAGCTCTGATAGCTGGCTTAGGGCTGGCTGGAGCCTTGAGAGTCAAAACTCTGAAAGTATGTGGAGACTCGAGGCTAGTGGTTTCCCAAGTAAATGGGGAGTTTGAGGCCAGAGATGAAGTCATGGCCAAGTACTTAAAACTTGTCAAGGCCATTATGACTCAGTTCGATGAATGCTATGTGGAGCACATTCCAAGGGAGGAAAATATGAAGGCTGATGCCTTGTCTAAGTTTGCCTCTTCTGAAATTGAAAACTATGCCGGGAGTGTATACTTCCAAGTCTTGAAGACCCCAAGCATCAATGGAAAGTTGGTAGCCCCCATTGGTATCACCAGTTGTTGGATTGATCCCATCAAAGCTCATCTGGAAACTGGGTGGCTGCCCAACGACACTTCAGAAGCACGAAAGCTATACGTCAGAGCACTAAGGTATGCCCTAATTGAGGGAATCCTATACAAGAAATCTTTTGTTATTCCGTACTTAAAGTGCTTGAGACCTCAAGAGGCAGAATTGGCCCTAAAGGAAGTGCATGAAGGGATTTGTGGGCAACACTTGGGGGGCAGAGCCCTGGCTCATAAAGTCACTCGTCTAGGTTTCTATTGGCCAAGCATACTTGCTGATGCTAAAAGCTACGTCAAGAAATGTGAACGGTGCCAGAAACATGCACCAGTGGTTAGGCAACCACCAGAGATGATGACATCCATTAACTCACCTATCCCCTTTGCTATGTGGGGAATGGATATACTCGGGCCATTTCCTATGGCAAGTGCTCAAAGAAAGTTCTTGATAGTAGCAATTGATTATTTCACCAAGTGGATTGAGGCTAAGCCATTAGCCAAGATAACCACCAAGCAAGTGATGCAATTCTTCTGGGAAAATGTGATATGCAGATATGGAATTCCACGAGTCCTGGTCACGGACAATGGAACTCAGTTTAACAACGATGAGTTCAAGAAGTATTGTGATGAAAACGATATCAAGTTGCGCTTCACTTCTGTCGCCCATCCTCAAACAAATGGGCAAGCTGAGGTTGCAAATCGAATCATCCTTGATGGACTAAAGAAAAGAGTTGAACGCTCCAGAAACACTTGGGTAGACGAATTACTCCCTATACTTTGGGCATATCGTACTACTTGCAAGGTCACCACCGGGGCAACTCCATTTCTATTGGCTTATGGAGCAGAGGCAGTGGTCCCGGTGGAAATTACTCACACCTCCCCAAGAGTTGAGGCTTATGAACCAGAAGAAAATGAAGAAGGCTTGAGGCTAGCTTTGGATCTAATTGATGAAGTTAGAGATGAAGCAAACGCCAAGATAGTTGAACATCAAAAGAAAGCCTCTTTCTACTACAACTTAAGGGTTAAAGAAAGGTTCTTTCGTCAAGGGGACTTGGTTCTCAGAAAAATTGAAGCATCCGGAGTTGGACAAAAAGGGAAGCTGGCCCCAAATTGGGAAGGACCATATCGCGTCAAGAACGTATTTGGTCGAGGCTCATACAAGTTAGAAACCCTTGAAGGGCATGAGGTGCCGAGGACTTGGCATGCCTCCAATTTGAAAGTTTATTATGTTTAAAAGTGTTTCCCAAGTGGACTTACTACTAGAAATAAGGTTCGATGAAACCAGCCCAAGTTTTTAAAAAAAACTTGAGTACTATGTAAGGGTTGATCCCATTTTTAAGTTATGAATTTCATATTCTTATGATTTCATTAAATATGCAACGCATTATGTTAGACATGTGAACTAAGCATGCAAAATCAAGAAAAGCTAGAAAAGCTGAAATAAACTTACTAAGAAAGTTAAATTAAAACCCCGAAGGGTGAGTTCAGAAAAGAACATAAAAATAAATAGCCACACAGGGCTAACCTATGCTATATCATCCTGATGAGTCTCCTCCTCAAAGTTAAGGGGAACATCATCCTTAGCAGCGTCCTCCAAATCTTCATCTCTAACTGGCTCAGAATCCAGAAAGAGCTCAGGAATATCATCAAAAGGCTGAGATGATGGGTTGGCAGTAGTGTCCTTGGATGTTCCAGATAAGTCAGGAACGGGAAACTTATCCAAAGACACCCCTTCAATCTTCGTCCCCAGCTCCTCAATAATGGATTCCCAACAATCCTTGAAGGTGCTAGGAAAGTTAGCATCATACTCAGCATTAAGGAGGTCATCAAACTCCTTAGATGCTCTGTACTCAGCAATAACATCCTCGCGACCCCTTTGGAGTTGGGCCTCCAGCTGCCTGACCTTCTCCTTCTCATCTACAAGCTCCCTCTCAACCCCTCTAAACATCTCAAAGTTTGAGGTATAGGAGGCGAAATACCTGTCTCTATCCCTCTCAGCTATCAGCTTTTCAGCTCGAACTGCCTTCAAGTTGTGAAGAGCAGCTTGATGATAGGTGTTAGCCTATGAAACAAAGGCACATATTTCAAAAAGTGAACTAAAGAATGAAAGATTAAACTAAAGTGAAAATTGCTTACAGAAGCAAGGGCTTGGGCCCCAAGAAGCTCAATCTGGAGATCCTCCGAGGACTCCACAACATGGGCCACGTCCCTTGGAGTGACCACATTTCTGGACCACTCTACGGCAGCCCTGGAATCACCAACTATGGTGTCCTTGTTAAGTAAACCCCATTTAACCACAAATGGGTTGGGATCCTCGTCAACAAGGACACCCCGCTCAGCCAAAAAAGAGGGCACCTTCTCCATAGCAGGGGAGCCATCTATGGCCTTCTTCCGCTTTGAAGGCCTATCTATCTCCACGATCACCGCCTTAGAGGCATGGTCCTCCCTCCTCTTGAAAATAGCATTCAAAGCGGTTTTGGCTGGAAAGAAAAGACAAACGTTACAATCATATTATATGACGACAAAGAATAAAGGAAAGGAAGTTAAGTTTATATACCCCGAGGTTCAAGGGTGCTAAGCCCCATAGCTTGAAGGTTATCCTCAGAAATTAGGAGATTGCAATGATGCAAGCAATCACCCGTCAGGAGTTGAATGCCGCAAGATCGTCTACCCCTAATTTAAGGGACCTCAAAGAACCGTCCGTAGCCCTTGTAAAGTTAGGACAAAAATAATTGTTCCAATCATCCCCATCTAAGTAAATATAAAACCACTCTTTTTTCCACAAGGGAAGAGAGTCGGGAGAAGAGCCAGAAACGAAGCAACTACGGTTTAAGGTTCGATATTGAATCTTAACCCAACCTATATCATCTGGAGCATTTACAAATTTAAAGAGGTATCGAAATACCGAGACACTGGGCTCTACCCTATGTTTCATGCATTGGGCCAGGAAACAATATATAAATCTCCACCCATTGGGCATTAGTTGTGTAGGACAAATTTTAACCTCAGCTAATAAACGACAAACAAAAGGATGAGGAGGAAGGCGAAAACCAGAATAAAAAGTCTCTTTGTATATCCTAATGGCCCCGGGCTTAGGATAACAAGCCCTGTCATTTGGGCCAGGTGCTACGGCCCTATATGGGGCCTTTATGCCAAAAAGAACGGAAATGTCATCAACCCTACTCTGTTTGTATTTAGAAGGAATATTATGGGCCTCTAAATGGAGAAGATTTGGGAAAGCATCCCCAAAATCAGAAAGTAAATCTCTAAGGGAAAAAACGTTTGCATGAACTAGAGACTTTGGAGGTGGATTACCTCGATTCGCTCTGGCAGGGCGAGAAGGTTGAGATAGCTGAGATTGAGATGAGCTTGAAACCGCCATTAAAATCCTTCCGAAGAATGCTTGAACCCAGAAAACTTGATGGAGAAGATGAAGATTTAAACGGAAACTGGAAAATGCACGGTGGCTTAAACGCCGGAAATCGCTTTGCCGCGGAACCCTAGCAGAGCTTTTCTAAGGAAAGTTTCTGAGAAAATTTAGTAGAATGACTTTGAAGTGTGAAAATGGAAGTTCTACTCCACTTGATTTATAGGAGTAGTAGCCGGTTACAACGTTCCAATAAACCGTCTATAGACGGTATATGGACCGAGAACAGGTCACTGGGCCTCTTATAGGCGGGAAGCCCAAATAAATTCAAAATTTGAATTACGAGTTCTAGAAGAACCTGGAGAATTGCTAGGCGGGAAGCCCAAATAAATTCGAATTGAAAGTTCTAGAAGAATCTAGAACATTCAACATATAAAAATATGTATGGTTTAAATATTAACCAAACAAAGGAAAAAGATCCGACATAAGAACCAATTTCGAAAAACTTATGTTCAAAGTTTCCTTGGCGTTCATACCAACGCCAAGAAATTAATTAAGGCAGGGCCTCTAAAACCCACGCCCATGAGACATAGTTTCTAGGCGTGGCAGCCTAGAACGTCTCCTAGGCGGGGGTACCCACGCCAAGAAACTGATTAAGGCAGGGCCTCTAAAACCCACGCCCATGAGACATAGTTTCTAGGCGTGGCAGCCTAGAACGTCTCCTAGGCGGGGGTACCCACGCCAAGAAACTGATTAAGGCAGGGCCTCTAAAACCCACGCCCAGGAGACATAGTTTCTAGGCGTGGCAGCCTAGAACGTCTCCTAGGCGGGGGTACCCACGCCAAAAACTGATTAAGGCAGGGCCTCTAAAACCCACGTCCAGGAGACATAGTTTCTAGGCGTGGCAGCCTAGAACGTCTCCTAGGCGGGGGTACCCACGCCAAGAAACTGATTAAGGCAGGGCCTCTAAAACCCACGTCTAGGAGACATAGTTTCTAGGCGTGGCAGCCTAGAACGTCTCCTAGGCGGGGGTACCCACGCTAAGAAACTGATTAAGGCAGGGCCTCTAAAACCCACGCCCAGGAGACATAGTTTCTAGGCGTGGCAGCCTAGGACGTCTCCTAGGCGGGGGTACCCATGCCCAGAAGCTCATTGAGCCCATCTTCAAAGACCCACGCCCAGGAGACATAGTTCCTAGGCGTGGCAACCTAGGATGTCTCCTAGGCGGGGGTACCCATGCCCAGAAGCTCATTGAGCCCATTTTCAAAGACCCACGCCCAGGAGACATAGTTCCTAGGCGTGGCAACCTAGGATGTCTCCTAGGCGGGGGTACCCACGCCCAGAAGTTCCTTGAGCCAATCTTCAAAGACCCACGCCCAGGAGACATAGTTCCTAGGCGTGGCGACCTAGGATGTCTCCTAGGCGGGGGTATGCACGCCCAGAACACAGATTTTCCAAGAAATAAAGGGGAAAATTATTATTGATTATTTTCCAGGAAAATGGAACAAAAATTCGTGAAAAATAAGATCTCGAATCTCGAAAAATGACTGTTATAACTTCTACGAAAATCCCGGGGAAATTTTCCCAGAAGTTGGGGGGCAAATGATATGGTCAGAAAAGTAATTATAGAAATATAATTGGCTAGTCAAACAAAAGACCGATATTTAAGGCCCGACACCCTAATTATTCATTAATTTCGTAATTAATGAGTAGGGAAAATATACAGCTCATGAAAAGAGCCTTGATTATGGAAAATTAGTCAATGAAGGATCTGGAATCCCAATTAAAGGCAATCAATGAGTCATAACCTTTATCAACAAGGAAACGAATTCTTCAGCAAGAAATACAATACTTATCCAATATCAAAAAGAAGACTTATCCGTTAAGTCTCCCAAACATACCATAAATACTAGGCTCCAGACGCCTATATAAGGTCCCTGATCCTACAATCAGAACTACGTCTTTGGCTTGATTCTCAACATTAATTGAGATACGTAGGCATTTTGTGAGGACCAATTTAGTCCGGATACACGAGTGCAGCCATTAAAGCTCGAAGCTCATTAAACCTAGCATTAAATTCACAAAGCACGTTTTTTAATCCATAACAAAATAATTAAAGCAGATAAAATGATTTAGTCCAAGTTTAGTTTAGGGTGGGTATGTATCAATTCCTTACAAATAATGTATTGTTAAATTTTATAATAATTGCAAAATTAATATCTCAAAATCAAAAACAAAAAAATTTCTTCCTAGTGTCATTACCATCCATGGACCAAGGTTCTGCGGTCCATCACTACTTCACTAAACCAAAATTGATTTTATTTAGATACATTTAAGTGCATTCCGAGATAAGAACCAATAAATTTAATAAATTTAATAATTTTAATGGGATCCGATACACACAAATGAAATAGTATAATGCGTTTATGTGAAATAAAAATGAGAGTTCAACATTCAAGTATGGACTTTACGGTAATTAGATGTTGATATATAGCATAAGATCCATTTGGGGCCTTTCTCTAACACCTTAAGATTTTAGATGAGCTGGTTATTCAACATGGTATCAGAGCTCTGGTCGGTGGGGGTCACGAGTTCGACTCCCTGCCACCCCCAATATTCTCACAATTTATGAGGGACACGAAGGCAAATTAATGCCCCAAAGATGGGCGCCCGTGATCCACTCTTCAACCCAAAAATGGGATTTCGAGTGAGGGGGAGTGTTGATCTATAGCATAAGATCCATTTGGGGCCTTCCTCTAACACCTTAAGGTTTTAGATGAGCTGGTTACTCAACAATGATGGGTAAAGGTTGACCGTTGATGCATTATTAAAAAAAAAAAAGGATTCCTTAAAGAGACGATAAAAACTTGAATGTGATTTCTTTATTTCGTTCAAGAAATCTATGTCCCTGTGCCTCCCTTTTTTCATCATCTAAAATCTAAACTACTACAGTTCTCGTCGATTTATAATTATACACCCATATTACATTCTGATTAAAATAATTATCCTATATGAACTACTAATATTATAAGGTATAAAAAACAAATGAACTTAACGGAGTTTAGACAAACTAACAGTAAAACATAAAATGAATAAAAATGAATAGTACAAGTATACGATGGGCATAATCAATAATTCAAGTACATAAAATGCAAAAAGTGTATACTTTAAGTACACAAAGTGCATTTAATTGCGGTAACCGCCTATTGTAGGTAACATTTGGTAGGTTATACATTTTAATGTATCAACACCTATTGCTCTATTTCATCCTTCCCCCCTCCTCACTCTCATCTCATGACAATGGCCGCGGGACTCATGAATCGGGTTGTTTTACGTCACCCACGACCTGCAAAATATCCACACAATTCTACCATTCACAATACAAGATACAAAGAATAAACTCAACCTTGACTACTTTTATGAGGTACCTCTCTCTCTCTCTCTCTCTCTCTCTCTCTCTCTCTCTCTCTCTCTCTCTCTTACGGTTATCGGAACAATCGTCTGGTCCTTGTTGAGGATCGACAGGAAACATGATGCTGCCCTTGCGGCTGCTCGTCGTAATAGTAGAAATAATAAGTCTGCCTAAATCTGATCTACCTATCTAATTAAGTGTAGCTTCTGCTTTTGTAATCTTGTATTATATGGTATTGTATGATATTCAAATCTATCTACTTAACCTCCTTATGTTATGTAAGATGATGGCCTAATCTCTCTCTCTCTCTCTCTCTCTCTCTCTCTCTCTCTCTCTCTCTCTCTCTCTCTCTCTCTCTCTCTCTCTCTCTCTCTCTCTCTCTCTCTCTCTCTCTCTCTCGTGTATTTGGGGATGATTTATTTAACCTTAAAGTTTTCTTTTGCTTTATCTTACATGGGTCTAGCTTTTTGTTGATGAGAATGTCAAGTGTGCTAAGTGGTTATTTGTTAAGACTGTTGTTAGCAAATTAAGCTGTTGGTTGTTACACTGTGTTTTAAGTTGTTTCTATATGCTTCTGTTTATATATTTAGCATGATTTAATCATGAATAAGTCAACCTGAAGTTATATATTTAGCATGATTTACTCAAGTTAGAATCTTGAGATATGTTAGCATGATTTACTCAAGTTATATATTTCAAGGAAAAGGTATGAGCAGGACTAGTATAGAGACAGATGTTTCACATCCTTAGCGGTATGCATTATAAACCCTACTTCGTCGCTACTGAATATTTCTAATAGGGTTTTTCATTTTAGATAGCGTACAGTCAACTTGGTACCAAAGGTTGGATTCTCTGTACCAATCGTCTCGCCGTTTCTGTATTTTGCAGGTAAATATAGATAGCCTATTAGAGTAATTATTTAACTGCTCCATATGTTAATCCTAACCCGGAGCTAAACATTTGGTATTTATAATTATGTTAGTGTATTGGGGATGATTATTAATTAACTTCAATGTTTGATTTTGCTAATCTGCTGCTATCTTCTCATTTTAATGTCTTCAATCTTTCATATTTGTTCTATCAGAATATTTGATTTGAAACAAGTGAAGATATTCTTTATATATGTTACATGTAGATATACATTTCGATATGCTTGTAGATTTCTGGTTTCAATCCTTCCTTTGTCCCCTGTCCCCTAGGTCTATAGGCTTATCTTACCTGAATTACAACAATTATGTGGTCAACTATTTTGTCATCCTATTTGATTAAAGGTCAAGAGTTTGAATTTTTACTACTTTTGTTGTGTGTGTGTTAGATTGTCGAAAGTGAAATGAGGTGACATGTGCATTATCAAATTAATGCGTGTTAATAAAGATGTCTTTCATTTGGTTGTGGTTGAATCTCTTTTTTCTAATGATTGTTGATGCTCTTTGTTGGTCTGTTCTATTTTCCGTTTTTTTTTTCATTACGCCATTTCTGCTTGTTATGTTTTTGGGGGCGTCATAACTCATCTGGATGATAAACAGGGACCCCTATTTTCTTTTGTTGTTATATGTCCACTTTTTTCTCCTTGCTGACTTCTGGAAATCCAGATTATTGTGGAGAAACATGTTTGAAAAGACTGCGTTTGTTGGTTTAAATGTTTTAGATGAAAGTATTTCTAAACTTGAAGTGATTTTCAAAACAAAAAAGAAAGATCATTTTTTTTACTTTTGATTGAAAAAGGTATCATCATTGTCGTTACTGTGTGCTGCATCAATCTGCACCCCTACATGGAAACATTTGTCTGTCATCAGAACTATTTTACTGTGTCATCAGAACTATTTTGACTGTCTGATGTTGTTCTTCCACGAGATGGCTTGGCTTAGAATGATCGATTGTGATCCGAGACCACTTTTTTTGTTGTTGAGAAATCGTCGATTTTGTTACTGTTTCTAAAGATTATATTTTGCATTTCAGAGGGGTTGTACATTTTAGCTGCTCTACTCTGCTTCTATTTGTTCTTATTCGATTATTATGTTTTAGGCTTTCTTTCGGCATACTCAAGAATTCAACTTGTATTGCTCATTATTGTGGATATGTATTTTTGTTAGTTTTGGTGTTCCACATAATATCTGGCTATTTTCTTTTATAAGTGATATATTTCCCGAATTTTATAGTGTTATGCTTAAGCGCGAAATCTATGAGCTAACTTATATTGTAATCACTTCTGCCAAGTAATGCACAAGCTAATAATATTGAGTTATTTCATGGTACTCGAGCCACTGAATAATTGATCCTATCTATTTACGAAAAATACTAATACATATCCACAATACTCATTTTTAGACCCCCACCCATGTAAGTTACCAAAAACAAATTACGCAGGTCCTGATATTATTCTATCTATAGTTGTATGTTTTCCACATTTGGGTTATTTGGGGAGTGATAGTACTGTGATACTATAATAAAGCGTGAACGAGAATGTGTGATGTTCTTGTCCGAGGAGACGGAGGAGATGTCTGCGGTTTTCCTCCCATGCGCCCATTAGGTTGTGTGTACATCTTGCAACGAGCTTTACGAAAAGCAAGGCATAAAAGAATGCCCTTCATGCAAGAGCACCATCATAAAGTGTATTCCTGTTTATTTTTCTCGTTCTTAAGTTATTCTAGACACCGAGTGGGTTTTCCTAATAATAAGTGTGTCTTTTTAAAAAAAAGTGAATAATGCTCAGAAATATCTTCCTCAAAGGTATAAACTTGTGAGCTTGCTATTTGTGAATGCTTTATAAAGAAGAAATATAGTGCATTTTGTTTGGGATTGTTTATTTTTTGTTTTGCCCCAAATTATTCTTCTTATACACTCCCTTCTCTGCTCAATTTTTGTGGTTTGCTAGGATAATGTTTTATACTTCACTTGAGGCGCGCGCACACACACAGATGTTCCCTTGCATATGACCAGTTTTTATGAGGTAGTTCGTGACTCATTCAAATTTGATGTTTACATAAATAAAACTCTTAGATGCCAGCAAAACAGAAATGTAAATGTGGGTTCAAACTCGTTAGTTTAAACCTATGTTCTGAATTACAATAATAATAACTATAGCCTAGTAGTTACATATATACACGCGTGTATAAGTATACACAAGAACCAAAAAATCTGTACACCATTAGCACCGAGAAAAGAAAATGAAAGAGTGGGATGATAGATAGGCATCGGTGTAATATACTCCCCTGAAAATCTTGTATCATAGGACAAGAATAATATATATCTTTTAATTTGTTACAGACTTCTTTCTTTACATTGCACTTAATTGTTGATGTGATTTTGAAGGTGTATTGGAAAAAGACAGGAGTAATAGTAGCGCAGATCTTGGGGTTATATGATATCTATAGGTCTCGGGAAATTGAATAAGAAAAAGAGGAACGACTTAATGACTATAGGTTCCAACTTAGTCATATTAAATCTATTTTTTACCATCTTGGGGTAATATGCTATCTATAGGTTAGTGGATACATTTCTTTCCAAGATTTTGTAGTAATTATCTTTGATTTCATTTATGTCAAATCAATCGTTAATCACGGTTAAGAAAAAAATAATATTATAGTATAATTATGTTTAAGTGGTCGCTCAGAAAGATACAACCAACCACACGGATGGATCATTCCCAACAAAAAAAAAAATAATTACTGTATATTCTATGTCTTAAGTTGGGTTATATAGGCAAGTTCGAATTGATTATCTGCATTCTTTTCCCCTTTTAATCTGGTAGTTACAGTCAATATTATGAATATACATGCTAGGTTGTAAACATTTTACTAAACTATCTGATTTCCTAATATTATTGTACAAATAAACGTAACTAGGTAGCAGAAGATGTACGACATTAATATAAAGTCTCCAAGTACATACCAATAATAGCAGTTATTTGTACATACATAAAGTAGTTGATTACATACAACTAATTTAGATAGACTAATCATAATTATCATCCTAATACAAATATCACATGCAACATCATTTTTCTTCTTCAAAAGCCTCTACCCATCTCATTGTTTCAAAATATCAAAAGCCTCAAAATAGCAGCATTCATCATCTGCGTGTCATCACTGAAATAAAATATATTAAATAAACATTTTTCACTACGCATATACATATAATTATTTATTAAGTAGAGTCCAGAGTTTTTTTCTTATACATGTAAAAATCAAATTTCATCATCCATAATAGCCTTAACAAACATCTTCTTATCTTTATATAAAGCTTTTACAAAACAAAACATTAATAGTTCATCGCCTTTAATTTTTTGCCCAACCTTCTCCAAAATATCCTCATTCGGAGAAGGTTGGGCAAAAAATTAAAGGCGATGAACTATTAATGTTTTGTATTCTAAGAGTTTCGCATGAAGATAAGAAGATGTTTGTTAAGGCTATTATGGATGGTGAAATTTGATTTTCACAGATATAAGACGTACTTAATAATTCTATGTATATGCGTGGTGAAAAATGTTTATTTAATCTATTTTATTTCAGTGATGACACGCAGATGATGGATGCTGCTATTTTGAGGCTTTTGATATTTTGAAACAATGAGATGGGGTAGAGGCTTTTGAAGAAGAAAAATGATGCTGCATGTATTTGTATTAGGGTGATAATTATGATTAGCATGTCTAAATTAGTTGTGTGTAATCAACTGCTTAGTATAATTATACCATAATATTATTTTTTCTTAACTGTGATTAACGATTTGACATAAATAAAATCAAAGATAATTACTACAAAATTTTGAAAAGAAATGTATCCACTAACCTATAGATAGCATATAACCCCAAGATGGTAAAAAATAGATTTAATATGAATAGTTGGAACCTATAGTCATTAAGTCGTTCCTCTTTTTCTTATTCAATTTCCCGAGACCTATAGATAGCATATAACCCCAAGATCTGCGCTACTATTACTTCTGTCTTTTTCCAATACACCTTCAAAATCACATCAACAATTAGGTGTAATGTAAAGAAAGAAGTCCGTAACAAATTAAAAGATATATATTATTCTTGTCTTATGGTATAAGATTTTCAGGGGAGAATATTACACTGATGCCTATCTATCATCTCACTCTTTCATTTTCTTTTCTCGGTGCTAATGGTGTACAGATTTGTTGGTTCTTGTGTATATATGTAACTGCTAGCCTATAGTTATTATTATTGTAATTCAGAACATAGATTTAAACTAACGAGTATGAACCCATATTTACATTTTTGTTTTGCCGGCATCTAAGAGGTTTTATTTATGTGAACATCAAATTTGAATGAGTCACGAATTACCTCATAAAAACTGGTCATATGCAAGGGAACATCTGTGTGCGTGCGCGCCTCAAGTGAAATATAAAGCATTGTTCTAGCAAACCGTAAAATTTCAGCAGATAAGGGAGTGCATAACAAGAATAATTTGGGGCAGAATAAACAATCCCAAACAAAATGCACTATATTTCTTCTTTATAAAACATTCACAAATAGCAAGCTCACAAGTTTATACCTTTGAGGAAGGTATTTCTGAGCATTATTCACTTTTTTTAAAAAAAGATCCACTTATTATTAGGAAAACAAAATCCACTCCTTTTCCAAAAATATCATGGACAATTACCTTTTTCAATTAAAATAGGTTACCTTTTCTATTTGTCTTTACTAAAATCTCTCATTTTCCAAAAACATATATAAAAATATTATATTTTTACTATAAAAGAAATATTATAATATATTAAAAGAAGCCCGTGATTTGCACGGGTTATAAGCTAGTCTATACTATATCATAAAAGACGAAACATTGAAAGTTTGGTCGGTACGGTACCTGTTTTTTGGTACTTCGTGATTTTACTTAATTACCCTTACTTATCTATAAAGAAATATTATTAAATAATAATATTACCTATTTATAACCAATTACCTTTTTCAGCTAAAACACATAATTTTTTCTAACAAGATCCTCTCCTTTTTTCAAAAATATCACAGGCAATTACCCTTTTCAACTAAAACATATCATATTTATATTTTTCTATACTAAAACACATCTTTTTTCAAAAATATCACGGACAAACTTTTATTTATTTATTTCAAAATATTATTAAAGACGAAACATTAAAAATTTGGTCGATGCGGTACCTGTTTTTTGGTACTTCTTGATTTTACTTAATTATCTTTATACTTATCTATAACAAGATATTATTAAATTATAATATTGCATATTTATAATCAATTAACTTTTTCAGCTAAAAAACATTAATTTTTCTGTTTTCTCTAACAAAATCCCTTATTTTTCGAACAATATCATGAGCAATTACTTTTTTCAACTAAAACATGTTACCTTTTCTATTTTTCCTTACTAAAACCTCTATTTTTCCAAAAAAATATCACGAACAATTACTTTTTCCAACTAAAACGTGTTACTTTTTCTATTTTTCTTACTAAAACCTCTCATTTGCCAAAAATATCACGGACAAACCTTTACTTATTTATTTTAAAAGCTATTCTAATGTTTTTAATTATTTAAAAGGTTTTCCTATTTCAATATACATACTTTTTAATAATATAATTAATAAAAATACTAAACGTAAATAATAAAATAACAACTATATATTAAAAAACAATCCGAGTTTGAAGTTACTAATCTATTGTTGGAGAAGGAGAACAACCACATCCAAATTTTTATTCAGTTAAAATTACTAACATAACCCTATCATTTGCACTCTATATTATGTGAACAGTTGCCCTCGCTTTGTCTCTTCTGTTTCTCTCATCCCCCCCCCCCCCCCCCCGCCCCGTCACTCTCCTGTTCATCTTGTGATCGCGAACGATTGTATACATCTTTCTAGGGCAAAGCAAAGGACATATTTGATGGCCTAATGAAATGTCACTGGAACTCATCTCTCTAAACAAAGTTTCCTCCAAGAATATGGAGTCGGGAGAGCCTTGTATGTGTATATGTATCTGTTTGGTTCGTTCTCATTGGTAAATTACTCACTCTGGTCTCTTTACTATTGGTGATATGGATATATTATTAATTTTGTTGTATCTGTTAGAATGTTTGATCCAGGGGTTTAACATCACTGGAGAAAACATGTGAAGAAAACAAAATGTCTCTTTACTACGACAAAAATGAACAAAAAGCTGGTGAGGACATATATTCTTAAAGTAGAGAAAGTGTCAATTATGATTGAGTCGAGCTGTAATGTAGCCGCCAGAGTGCATGAAACAAGAATCGACAATTGAAATGACCCACTCCTCCCTCTGATCTACTGTACTTCCTAAATCTACACTCGTGTGACCATGATAGGTTAGGTGTATATCCCTTACGTTATTCAGTTGAAAAGTCAGGCATTGGTGGAAGTATCCTTTCTACAGTTTTCATTTACTTATTTTTAAAAATGGGTTGCCTTGGATAGGTTATTCTATTTACTTCTGTTAATTATCATATAAAAATTTTATATATTTATACATAGGTTTTGAGAACAGAGATATAAATGTGCTGAAACAGTCGTCAAAGGAAAAAGAGGGAATTCAGTAACTCTGCCTGCTTTATTAAGATAGCTCTGTGTACTACTGTAAAGGGCGAATGAAGAGCTATATACAATAAAAAGGTTTGTATCCTGGTACTAGTTCTGGGTTAGTGATTTGATTATAACTTTTGGTTCTTCGGCTGATTATACATGTTTGACGTGCTGATGTGTTGAATGTTTATTTCTTCATTTGGATGTTAAATGTATGTATTTATTTTTTTAGTGTACTATTATGTACAATAATAAACAATTCAGATCAATTAAATTGTAATTGCTAATTTTTGGGCAGATTCACACTCTTTGAAATTTGACCTTTAACCTACTTCAAACATAATTTCTTGTCATAAAATAATTCTGACACTGAGAAGTTACTAGGGGGTTTTAGAGAGGAGAATACAGCCGTTCAAGCTGGTAGTGAAGATCGTTCCGGTGAATTTACATTTTCATCCCTTAAAAAGTTAATGCTGTGATGATACTTATCGAAACTAATTACTCGAACCATCATATATCTTTTGTCCAATTTCTTTTGTTTAATCATATCATATCATGCATCATATTTAATAAATGTAGACAGATCAGTTCAGTGATGATGTTGGACGCAGTTGGATCAATGACATGTTGAACTACATGTATTGCATCATTTCTAGATCTTTAATAAAATTTTATTTATGGCATCTCTCATAAGTCCAAAGTTCAATTAAATACAACTATCATTCAATTTAATGATTTTCACAAAGAAATCATACTACTATAGAATGATTATCGAGAGGTTCTTTCTGTAGGGGCTTTAGATCTATTATAGTATCACAAATAGTGCATTGTTTTCAAGTAAATTAAAATATTTGGTAATGTACATGTATTTTTAAATTATTTGTTTAAGCATAATTAATACTGATGGTCCTAAAGGAAAACATATAGCTAGCAGTTCACTGAAGGCAATCGAGAAGTATTCTTTTTAGTATATTACCTTGATCCCTGGATAACTGTCCCAGGAAACTAACATCGTGTGAGTTGTTCTTACTGTAAGCTAGCCAAAGGGACATATAATTACAACATGATGGAGTGTTTTTGTAAGTGCAAAGAGGCGTGTTGCTGGTGATTTTGTCTTTTTTCTACAGTAAGGCTATATATATGCTTTTCTTGCATTATTTACTCTTTCGATGACCAGAGGATATCTGAAGCTTCTGTTTGCTGTTGGTGTCCCATAATTTTGTTAAGCCACTACAATTTTGTAACTAGTATGCAAACTGGTTGATAAAGGAGGAGGCTCATCGCCCTTTAAGTTGCTTCCTAATAAGTACCTAAGTTATTTTGCAATTCTGAAATATGTCAAGTAATTCTCCCGAGGCAGGTTCATGTACATGAGCTTCAGAAAGTGGAATATAATAGTAATAGCTCATCTCATAAGTCTTTAACAAATGAAATGCTTGCTCGCAAGATAATATTAATTTGAAGCATAGCTTATTCTCAATTAAATATAAAATTTATCATACGGTTTATTCCGCGATAGCACGATTTGCTGAGAAGTTGCTTCTTGCATCTTAATGGATACCTGGATGAGTGGATGGTGAGAACTTGTAGACAAGTGGGTTTCTCATAAATCTAGGGGATGTGCATTAAGAAATCAGTCTTGTGAAAGTGGGGTGCCAAAAATGAAAGCAAAACTTTTTTAGGAACAGTGGGATACCTAATTTACTTGGTTGCACCAGAATATTTGACCCATAAATGGGTGATTTAGTACAAACCTCTCTTTAAATTATTTACAAATTGTCTCACCACTGTCCTTCTCTTGCCCAAACTGAACCTACATAGGAGTGCTTATAAACGGCCATGGACTCCATCTACCAACTCCTTACTCCATCTCTTTTGCTCTACAAGGCCCCGTTCTATCTGCTGATTCAGCTGTTGTCGTCTTATCGGCGGCTTCTGCTCAGAGGGTCCCCAATTTTTTACTCATTTTGCTTCTTCCAGGATATAAGGTGCAAAATTTAATTTTCAACCTAGAGATTGTTAGTGCTGCTGCTGTTGAGTGATTGTGTGTATGTGTTGTTCTTTAATTTGTGTGTTCATATCATCTTTTTACAGTGATTACTTTTGTTATTGTTAGCTCTGTTATAGTGTTGAAACCCTAAAGTGGCCAAATTCAGGGTTATTGTTAAACTTGCCCTGTTCACAAAACTGGCCAACTGCCCACTGCGTTGTATGTATTTATTGGCTTCAAATGGCGTATTTACAGTTTCCGTGTGTGTAAAACCTGATACAGTGGTAAAATATTTGTATGGTTCTTAAGCTTCTAGATACCAGATGCAGGCCTGGCTCAAGGATTGTCTGCTACTAAGATATAATTTTAAATCCACGAATTTTTAAAAAACTTGCGCAAGATGGATTTTTTAATTGTGTGCCTGTAATTCTAAATCCACAAGGTGTTTTAGAAAACTTGTTGCGCTTTTCAGGACATTGCAGTTATCTATATATTCTGCAGTTTCATGGAGGCACACTTCCACATGTTTCAGTGCTTCAAGTTGTTATCTATCACAACTATTGTTGCGATTGATGTTCAAGTTCTATGAATATTAGAAACTGGTGCTATGAATGCACAACAATTTTTAAACACTGGCTTTGATCTTCATTCTGCCATTTTCACAAATACTCGCAGCTTTGTGAATATTTTGCTCACCTAGCTAATTCACTATATTTCTTCTATCTTCATTACACAACTTGGTTACCTTTTGAGAAGTTGAATGCTAGATTATATTGATATTCGTTTGGAATGTCTCTGATTTTTTGTTCTTCTCAGAAATGATCACAAATGCGTGCCCTGTCCGGTCTTTTCCTGCCTGCCTAACTTGACCTTTTCTGGCTTGGCAGGTACATGGAACAACCTTCTAAAAAAAGGGACAGACCAAGGATTGTCATTATTGAGGCTGTGCCTGAGCAGCTGAAAAAACTCAAGGTACATTAATAGTAATGTCAACTCAAATTACTTAAGTTTTTGAACATGTATATTTTATGCGATTATATGTATTTTTTGGGAGGCATACATTCTCCTGTGGATATACAATATCAACCAAACTTTAGTTCAGTACATGGATTGGAGCTCCTCAGGAAAATATCTTAATACTTGATACTGAATCGTAGTCGACTTAAAATAATGAGGTTGTGAATAAACATTAGAAATTATTAACTTTTTTAGGCCTTTGTTTTCATTAACATGGTTAAGTTGTTTTTATATGTACCTTTGTAGTGCTCAAGTGGATATAAAATGAAATGAAAAAGTTAATCTCCAAGAGTAAGCGGGTAACAATACTGTAATTGCGCAATAATGGTGAAATTAGACTATCTGCGCATATTTTCCCCTGTAAGCCTGACATTAAATCTTCTAGTGCATTATATAACTTCAGGTGCAACATCTCTGTCTCTCGATGCTAAAGAGTATTATGTACATACTAAGAGTACAGTGATTTCCATTTCTTAAAAGTTGCATATATTGCTACTTATTCGTTATTATTTGCGGTTTATACACGGATATTAATCTTTTTATGCCAGTTTACCTTTTGTAGATATGATTGTAATAGTAGCACCCACTTACTTAACACTTAACTAATAAACAGCTTTGTGAGGCAAATTGGATTACCATTCTGAGAGCAAGACTTATACTTGCGCATCTTAAACCCGGAACTGCATATTTCTATTCAATTTATTGGTTGTAGATAGAAAAATAAATTTTCAAATGCTTACAGAGTCAGGTCATGTTATGGTGAAACACTATAAACTTAATGCAGATTTTCCTGTGGAATTGCTATGTCTGATCCGAGCCCTTCAAAATAAAACTTAGATATATTTTTTTGCTAAACAAAAGTTTAATCATATTGAGATTAATTAGAAATGTTGTTGAATTGTATTTATATCGGATGTGAGTGCCAAGTGCCAAACCTAGCCATCTCCATCCTTTTTCTACCTGATTCTAAATTGACAGGTTAATGAAACAACCTTTGAATTAGAATAGGGGCAGAAGAAGGATCGTCGTTACTGAGATTGTACTTGAGCAACAACGTCGGCTGGCTAAGCAGCACATGCCAACTCAAGGCACTTAACACCTCAGTTATTTGTTCATGATAGATATGGCCCACCAACTCTTTAGATGCAGTTGAATCTCGTTTTTTCTCATTATTGTCCGATACTCTTTGTTGGTCTGTTCTGTTTTTCGTTTTCATTTTTCATTACGCCATTTCTGTTTCTTGTGTTTTTGGGGGCGCCATAACTCATCTGGATGATAAACAGGGGCGCCATTCCTGTTGGTTGTTAGACTGTTTTAAGTTGTTTCTATATGCTTCTGTTTATATACGTAGCATGATTTAATCATGAATAAGTCAACCTGAAGTTATGTATTTAGCATGATTTACTCAAGTTAGAATCTTGAGATACCTTGCTTTGAATTGTGCAAAAAAAGTGAGAAAGTTCAGCTAGGTTTAATGGAGGATAGTGTTGTTTATGCTACCATGATACTGTTAAGCAATGCTGATAAAAACTGGAACAAGATGGTGAGAGTTTATGCATTTTGATATAAAACCTTCATTTCAAGGAAAAGGTATGAGCAGGACTAGTACGTCTTACGTACAAAGACAGATGTTTCACATCCTTAGCGTACAGTACAACGCATCTAAAACGCTACTTCGTCGCTACTGAATATTTCTAATAGGATTTTTCATTTTAGATGGCGTATAGTCAACTTGGTACCAAAGGTTGGGTTCTCTGTACCAATCGTCTCCGCCGTTTCTGTATTTTGCACGTAAATATAAATAGCCTATTAGAGAAATTATTTAACTGCTCCTTATGTTAATCCTATCCGGGAGCTATATATTTGGTATTTATAACTATGTTAGTATTGGGATGATTATTAATTAACTTGAATGTTTGAGTTTGCTTATCTTTGTATGGCAGAGATCTTTTATTGTTGTAATAAATTTAGTTTTTTGTATTTTTGGCTCAATGTAAGAAAAGAGATAATACAATATTCTGAAAATTTACGTATGTGATTGTTAATTCAATTTTGCCATGTTTTGATTTGTTTGCAACTACGGTTTTTATGTTTCGATTGTATGTGCCTATGAAATAGATTGGTATATGTCTGCAGTATCAGCAAGATGGGGCACTTCTTGGTGGTTTTAATATTAATATTTGCTCGAGTTTATAAAATTGACAATAATTGGTTGATTTAATTTGAATGAACGGGAAATTTAAATTTTCACCAGAATTTGAAAGTGTATTTTGAAATTGAAGGTAGAATAAAAATGATCGAAATTTTGGTTGCTTTGAATTAAGAGCGACTGATATCTATAAATTCCACCATCCTAAGAGCGATTCTTTACTTGTAGTGGAATTTATACTAAAAGTGACCGAAATTGATTGTTTATAACTAAATTCCACTGATTTGTAGGGGTGGAATTTAGTCATTTTTGAATTTCATTTCGCACCGGAAACTTTTCTAGGAGCACCGTGGTATGCGCCAATAAGACCACCAAAAGCCTTTGTGTACTTGGCCACATTACTCCCCACTGTATGACCGCCATCGTTTTCTTTGGCTCCTCTTTCTGTTGGGGTTGGGGTTCGTTCCGAATTTCTAAATAAGTTAAGAATTTTTTTACGAGCAGTATTTTATTTTGTGATAATTGAAATGAGTTTTATTTTGGTAGAAATAAGAATAGTGTAAAGAATTTTGGTAAAAATAAGAATTGTGAAAAGATTTATATCCAATATAAGAAAATATGGTAATTGTCACAAATAGAATTTGAAAGATACTAGCTTATATCCCGTGCGACGAACGGTCTTCTTTAATATTTTCTTATTTTTTATTTAGATTTTAGTTATTATATATAATTTGATAAAATTTTAATATATATATATTGGATTTATAAATCTAATAATATAATATTTAAATTTAATATATTCTTGACGTAATCTGTAGTAGTATTTTAGATATTAAAATATAAAATATTTTAAAATAACAGATCTAATGATTCGTATTTTTTTACTCTTAAAAATCTAAAAAGGGACTCAAGTGCAAATATCAAAATATGTGTTCGTGCAATATACCGAGTTTATTTGAATATACTATTAATTTTATTTTCATTAATTATCTCGTTTAAATTGAATGTTAAAAAAATTATAATAAACATGAATTTCATAATTTTAATATAATAATATTACCAATATATCTATCTTTTGCTCGTGTTATTTTTAATTTGAACATGAGTTGTTTCAGTTAAAAAATATATAATATGTAATATTCTTAAAAAGACAATTAGTTACTTATTAACAATTATATAAACTTATATTACTTTTTTTATATATATGTCGCATGCATTTTAGAAAATTAGTTGTTTAAGTTAGAAAATATAAAAGAAGTAATGTGTTTTAGCTGAAAAAAATAACTGATTATTTATTAATATTTATATAAAACAATATTACCATTGTATATTTATTTTGCATGTATTGTATTTAGAATATAAGTTGTTTTAGTTAGAAAATATAAAACACATAATGTGTTTTAGCCGTCGGTTATAGATATATGATAATATTACCATTTTATATATACGTTGCCCGTCTTATTTTTAGAAAATGATTTGTTTTAGTTAAATATATATATGAAATAGGTAATATGTTTTAGCTGAAAAATGTAATTGGTTATTAATAAATTGGTTTCCATATATGTGTATTTAGAAGATGAGTTGTTTTAGTTAAAAAAATATAAAAATAATGTGTTTTAGCCGAAAAATGTAATCGGTTGTAAATATATATTGATATTACCATATTATATATATGTTGCTCGTTTTATTTTTAGAAGATGGGTTGGTTTAGTTTTAAAAAATATATAAAATAGGTAATGTACTGAAAAAAGTAATTGGTTATTAATAAATTGATTATAGATAGACCCGTGAATCGGTCCAAATACCGACCGACCAAAACTTTTAATGTTTCGTCTTTAATAAGATAGTATAGATTAGGATTAGACTATTTGTGTTGTCTATAAATATAAATATTTGTAGGGATTTTGAAGTATTGCAAAAATTAGAGAGTTATGTATGATATACAAGAGAAAACTTTTGTGATTAAGGTGAGGTGATTGTATTCAAGAGTGTTGAGTGAGGGAGCGACTACAATTTTGTAATATATTCATAGTGGATTTGTGGTTTTACCCTTTCTTAAGGGGTTTTCGCGTTAAATTGTGTTCTTTACTTTCATGTTTGTTATTGTGTTTGATTAACGTTGATCTATAATAGATATGATCCTAACACTTTTGGCATCCAATGTTTTTTCCAGAGGCAGCTTTAAATTATATTAATTGTGAATCAGATTTTTATTAATGAAACTACAACTTTTACGAGTTTCCACCTGATCAATTATTAATCTGATTTTAAATTAGACTTAATTGCAGTTTGATGGCCTCAACTATTATCTTTTTGCACAAAAAATATTTTTTTTATAATTGTTGTCATTTTATGTACTAAACTATTATTTTTGTAACGGATGATTGCATTTCGTCAAATTTTTTTAACGGACGTTAACGGCTTTGCTTTCTTATTTTTAGTATTGCACTTTGATGACTCAACTATTATTGTTTCTCACAAAAATGATTCTTTTATATATTTTAACATTTTTTTATCAAATTTTTTAAAAAAAAATTAACAAAATTATACGTTTAAAATGCTCAACTAAATTTAAGATTATTTATTGTAAAATTACCGTACATGATTTTTAGGCACTAGTACTAGGAAAACAAGATAAATTGAAAAATATAAATATCTAATGAGTGTGCTATCAATTCAGATTACGTTAAATATTACATGAAAATCTAAGAACATTAGAGACATTTAGATTTAAAAAAATGCAATTAAAGAAATATTTATAAAAGTTATTAAAGATATTCAAATTAGAGGCGTGAGTCAAAATTTTGTTTTTACATTTTTCAGTTTATCATGTTCTTCTAGTATTGTGCCTAAAAATCATGTACAATAGTTGTAAAATAAAGAATCAGTTGAACATTCCAAAAATATAAATTTGTTAAATTATTTTTAAATAATTTAGTTAAAAAAATGTCAAAATATATAAAAGAATCATTTTTTGCAAACAAATAATAGTTGAGCTATCAAAGTGCAATAATAAAAATTAAAAAGTGAATTCATTAACGTTTGTTAAAAAAAATTGACGGAATCCAATCATATGTTAAAAAAAAAAAAAATTAGTCCATAAAATAATAACAATTATAAAAAAGTCATTTTTGTACAAAATAATAATAATTGAGATCATCAAACTGCAATTAAGTCAAATATAACTATGAATTTTACCAATTTCCAATAGATGTTGGGTTTATTTTCTCATTTGTCTATAGGCTTATCTCACTTGAATTATAACAATTATGTAGTCAACTATTAAGTATGGTCTTTTGTAAAGTTCCTTAGTCCTGCCAATAGCAAGAGTCGTCTTATTTGATTAAAGGTGGCAAAAGTCGTTTTATTTGATTAAAGGTCAAGAGTTAAAAATTTACTACTATTGTATCTTAGATTGTCGAAAATAAAATAAGATTACATGTGTATTATCAAATTTAACTAGCATAATAATTCATGCAAGGTATGGGTCATTTTCTAGCACCGTATCAAAATGCATCCCTTTAAAAAATTGAAATTGCAGAATGAACATGTTTAGTTAGCATCCAAACGTATGACCAAAGGGACCGTAAGTTGTAACCACACGTATTTTTGTTACATTATTGAAAGATAATGATAATGCTATAAGAATAAGTTTATGTGTTTAAAGAGTCAATACAATAGTTTGCAACATGCAATTAGCCATACAACGCCGGGCAAATATGAAATGTATGTTCCAAGACTTTCTTTGCGTACCTAATTTCATATTGAAACTTATATTAATGTTGTGCATTTAATTTCACCCCTGCAGTAGAATTTGTCCTCAACTCAAGGAGCAGTCCACGCACAATTTGTGCAGCAAACATGGTATCGCCCATTTCTGTGAAGGATGTCAATAATTTTTGCCTCGCAGAGACAGTTTACCCTTTTCAAGGTAGATGTTAGACGATTTATTTATCTGCATAGTTGTCATTTGCATTTACAAAGTGCTCCAATGTAGGTGACGTTTCAACTGTTTTGACACTTGAGACAACAAACTCCTGTTTCAGAGGGGGTAAGAGGTTCGTCGTTAATATTGAAGTACGACTTCGTTGCATCAGTGCTTGAAAGGGAGGCACAATTTGCAGCGTTATTTCAAAAAGGTTTTGAGGTTAGAGCATTTGAAAGGAATAATGCAATCTGTAGGAATACTATGTTTTTTCCCTAAAGTGAAGTACCAAGAGTGCCAGAGTATTATACGGACCCTTATAATGACCCTTACCTGAGGATTTTTTTTTGCCAAACAGTCCAGTGATAGACAACAAAAATTGTCGCGGCTAGTGCCAATGCTAGCGAGGCCTTAAACTGGCGTGCCCTGTCCTCTCATAAGGTGACCACTATTTTATCATTCCTGTTGGAGCAGTTTGAATGAGAAGGGAAGTCTTATATTTTAGGGTGAGTCGATGTCAGTGGAGTAAAGAGGAATCAAATATTTTTATAACTAAAACAACTCATTTTATAAAAATAAAATATTAATTTCTTGTATAAACTCCAACAACATTACTTATATCCACTACAGAGAAAAGAAATGTAGAAAAGGAGGGAAGTGAATTTTTTATTCATGAAAATTAAATAGGTAATGACTAGTGATTACCTATTAATAGGTAATGAAATGGATGTCCTAATAATTTAGGTAACCACTAGGACATTGTTGGAGCATCATTTTTGGCTAGATTACTTATATTTGAGCTTAGGACATGATATAAGTAAACTGTTGGACTTGCTCTTATTACATATTTATAACTGATTACCTTTTTCAGCTAAAACACATTACATGTTTTATATTTTCTAACTAAAACAACTCATGTTCTAAACATAACACATGCAAAATAAATATGTAATGATAATATTGTTATATATAATTATTAATAAATAACCAATTACCCTTTTCAGCTAAACACATAACTTTTTTTTATTTTTTCTAACTTAAACAACTAATTTTTCTAAAAGTAACACGAACAACATATATATAAAAAAGTAATATAATTTTCTATTTTCTAATTTAAACAACTAATTTTCTAAAAGTAACACGTGCAATATATATATATATATATATATATATATATATATATACTATATTATTAAAGACGAAACATTAAAAGCTTTGGTCGGTCGTCGGTCGGTCGGTCGGTATTTGGGCCGATTCACGGGCCTATCTATAATCAATTTATTAATAACCAATTACCTTTTTTCACTACATTACCTATTTTATATTTATTTTTTAAACCAAACCAACTCATCTTCTAAAAATAAAACGGGCAACATATATATAATATGGTAATATTATTATATATTTATAACTGATTACCTTTTTCAGCTAAAACACATTATTTTTATATTTTTTACCTAAAACAACTCATCTTATAAACAGGACACATATATGTAAACCAAGTTATTGATAACCAATTACCTTTTTCAGCTAAATTATATTACCTATTTCATATATCTATTTAACTAAAACAAATCATTTTCTAAAAATAAGACGGGCAATATATATATAAAATGGTAATATTATTATATATTTATAACCGACGGCTAAAACACATTATGTGTTTTATATTTTCCAACTAAAACAACTTATCTTCTAAATATAATACATGCAAAATAAATATACAATGGTAATATTGTTTTATATAAATATTAATAAATAACAAGTTATTCTTTTCAGCTAAAACAAATTACCTCTTTTATATTTTCTAACTTAAACAACTAATTTTCTAAAAGTAATGCAGACGTATATATATAAAAATTAATATAATTTTATATAATTGTTAATAAGTAACTAATTGTCTTTTTAAGGATATTACCTGTTTATACTTTTTAACTGAAACAACTCGTGTTCAAATTAAAATAACACGGGCAAAAGATAGATATATTGGTAATATTATTATATTAAACTTATGAAATTCATGTTTATTATAATTTTTTTAACATTCAATTTAAACGAGATAATTAATTAAAATAAAAGTAATAGTATATTCAAATAAACTCGGTATATTGAACAAGCACATATTTTGATATTTGCACTTGAGTCCCTTTTTAGATTTTTAAGAGTAAAAAAATACGAATCATTAGATATGTTATTTTAAAATATTTTATATTTTAATATCTAAAATACTACTATTGATTATGTCAATAATATATTAAATTTAAATATTATATTGTTAGATTTATAAATCCAATATATATATATATATATATATATATTAAAATTTTATCAAATCTATACTATTATATTAAAGACGAAACATTGAAAGTTTTGTACTCTGGTCCTGAAAGTTTTTGTAGTCTGGTCACTCCATTCATAGCCGTTAGATATTTCTGATCAAATCGATGAGAACCGTTAAATAAAATATTAAAATTATTATATAGAATATCTTTTCTATTTTTCCTAACTAAAACATCTCATTTTCCAAAAATATCGCAGGCAGTTTCATTTAATAAAATAACATAATAAGGCTATAATTGCTAATAACTAACTCATTACCATTTTTAGCCAAACTGTATATTCTTTTTTATATTTTCTAACTAAAATTTCTATTTTTCTATTTTTCCTAAATAAAATCTCTCATTTTCCAAAAATATCACGAACAATTCTTTTTAATAAAATAAAATAATAATATTAAAATTATTAATGACTAACCGATTAGCTTTTCTTTCCAAAACATATATTCTTTTTTATATTTTCTAACTAATATTTCTGTTAACTAAAACCTCAAAAATATCACGGGTTATTCCATTTAGTAGCAAAAAATACTAATATTACAAATCTATCTATCTATACTATATTATTAAAGATGAAACATTGAAAGTTTTGGTACCTATTTTTTGGTACCTGTTTTTTGGTACGGTACTTGCCTTATTTAATTATTTATTTAATTATTATAAAAATTATTATAATCAGTTACCCTTTCAGTTAAAATACATTATCATTTTTTTCTAAAAAATCATGGGCAATTTCATTTTCAGCTGTTACTTTTTCTATTCACTTACTAAAATCCCTCATTTTTCAAATATATCACGAGTAAACCCTTACTTATTTATTTTAAAACCTATTTTAATATTTTTAATTGACAATTACATTTCCCCTCTTTTTCTAGAAAAATCACGGGCAATTACCTTTTTTAGTTAAAACATGTTATATTTTGTATTTTCCTTACTAAATTCCTCCTTTTCCAAATATATCACGGGCAAACCCTTGCTTCTTTACTTTAAAATCTATTTTAATACTTTTAATTGACAATT
Source organism: Heracleum sosnowskyi (assembly GCA_030848705.1). Lineage (NCBI taxonomy): Eukaryota > Viridiplantae > Streptophyta > Magnoliopsida > Apiales > Apiaceae > Heracleum > Heracleum sosnowskyi. The sequence goes on from CM061241.1 coordinate 96,754,352, forward strand.
ACCTTTTTCAACTAAAACATGTCACATTTTCTATTTTTCTTACTAAAACTCCTCTTTTTCAAAAATATCACGGGTAAATCGTTACTTTTTTATTTTAAAATTCAACGAAAACATGTTACTTTCTTACTTAAACCCCATTTTTTCCAAAATATCACGGGCAAACCGTTACTTATTTATTTTAAAATCTATTTTAATACTTTTAATTATTTAAAAATATTTAACACGAACAATTCGTGCATCATACAGGTTTTAAGCTATATTATTAAAGACAAAACATTAAAAATTTGGTAGTCGGACGAACGGACGGTCGGTACTTAGTGATTTTACTTAATTACCCTTACATAATTTTTTAAAAAACTATCACTAAATAATAACATTATTTATAACCAATTACCTTTTCAGCTAAAATACAATATCTTTTTTTATTTTTTTCTAACAAAATAATCTTTTTTTTTTAAAACACGTGCGATTATTTTTTTTAACAAAAATATGTTACTCTGTCTATTTTTCCTTACTAAAATCCCTCAATTTCCAAAAATATCACGGCAAACCCTTACTCATTTATTTTGAAACATATTTAAATACTTTTAATTACGGGCACTTACCTTTTCAGCTAAAACATATTACTTTTTTCTATTTTTCCTTACTAAGACCCCTCCTTTTCCAAAAATATCACGGGTAAACAGTTATTAATTTATTTTAAAATCTATTTTAATAATTTTAATTATTTAAAAAAGTGTAACACACCTACTTATTATTTTTAGCAAATGCAAATTAATACTCCCTCCGTCCCCTTCAATTCTTTACTTCAAGTAAGAAAAGTGAGTAAAGTGCTGGGACCAGTCAATATTTAATGTATAAAGTGGGGAAAGTAGTGGATGTAGTTAATTTTTATATTATAAAACTTTACTATTTTAGAAAACTTTTGGAATGTAAAAAATTGAGAGGGACATCTCGAAAAGAAAAATGCAAAGAAACGAGAGAAATAGAGGGAGTAGAATATTAAAACATAAATAATAAAAATAACAATTATTAATAACAATCCGTGCATCGCACGGGTTTTAAGCTAGTATATATATATATATATCTATATATATATATATAATTTTATATAATCAATATACTTATATAAAGGAGAAGACGAGAGCGGTGAATAATTAATGTTAAAGATTCGAAAATATCTCAATTGACTTTAAAATCTTTACTAATGGAGGAAACTAAATATACAATTATAATATTCTTGCCTTTAAGATCTTTACTAATGGAGAAAACTAAATATACAATTCTAATATTCTTGCCTTTAAAGTTTTTACTAATGTATGAAACTAAATATACAATTCTAATATTCTTGTCTTTAAAATCTTTATTAATGATCCCATACTTTGTATTTGAAAAAAACAAAATATACTTAAAAAGATGTAATGCTGATAAATCTTGATTTAGGAAATGCAAATCTTGATTTAGGAAATGCATTTAAGGAAATCAAATTCATTTCATACCTGCTCGTAAAATAACAATGTAAGCAATTCACAAATTCTTTGGCAACTGAATAATTAGAATTACCACAAAATGATTATTTCTTTTTCTATTTACCAAACACAGGCAACTGAATAATTAGAATTACCACAAAATGATTATTCCTTTTTCTATTTACCAAATACAATCATTATTACTATTTTTTTGATAATATTGATTTAAATATAATTTTATTTTGTGAGATACACACGATTCTCATTTTAATTGTTTATTCTCTAGATTCTCATATTAAAAGCAAATTCCACCTAAACATATATAACATAATACATATATTGCAAAGATGGTAACAGAAAATGTCTTACAGGTAATATTACAGGTAATAGCTCTGGTTAGGGCTGTCAATGGATCGGAAATCCGATCCGATCCGAAGGCTAATGGAGCGGATATGGATCACTACAAAATAAATTCGATCCGTTAAAAATCCGATCCGGTAACGATCCGATCCGATTAGTATAGGATATGGATTTAACATGATCCGATCTGTTAACGATCCGATCCGATTATTTTATATTATATATATATATATATATAATTTATATATTATATATAATATGTTATATATATTAAATATATCATATATTTTTACCAATTAAGTCAAAATAGTTCTCTTTTTTACTTGTATAAACTGGACATCTCTTTTATTCAAATTCTGTGTTTTAGTTCTCGGATTTTAATTAGGTTTTAATTTATTGTGTAATCTGTAAATTAATGTTGATGTTAAATTTGCATTTCAACTTTGTGAAATATTTAGTGATGTTTGAATTTGAATTTGAGTAAAATATGTTTTTAAAATATTAACGGATCGGAGCTCCGATCCGTTAACCGTGATCCTAACGGATCCGGATATGGATCGGGCTATAAAAAATCCGGCTGTGATCCGATCCGAATCCGAATCCGGTAAAATTAAATGGATCAGGATATGGATCAAGGCCGATCCGATCCAGATCCGATCCATTGACAGCCCTAGCTCTAGCTCTGGTGACATCGGTGACATCGCATCGGGACGACAATGGCCTAAACCTTGAACCAAAATTCTCGTTTCCTCGTACCTTATTGAATCCTCGTACCTTATTGAATCGCAAACATGAAGAATTCTCCATTACAAAATATAATAATGAAATAATGACAAAATTATCAAGTACTATAAGATGCATTCAACCCTAGACTATATTAAATTTGCTATAATAATATTTTAATTTGTGGCCTTGATTCTTAATTTGATAATACTAACCAGTCCCAACCAATTAATTATGCATGAAGAAAATACACCGGCGTCTACTAAAAAATTTCAGTTTAGTTGTGTGCCTAAATATATCACAAAACTAGCCTAAAAACCCGTGCGAAGCACGGGCCTGCTTATTTACTAAAATAATTTTTTGCACGAAAATGTATATATATTGAAACAATTTTGTAATTAAAATTAATTTTGAATTTATCTTATATTTGTATAAAAAAATTTTAATTTTTTTAATATTTAATAAGATTTCACAAAATTTGGAAAAAAAAATCTATAAAATAAAGATCAAATTATTATTTTCATTTGACAAAATATTAATTTAGTTTTAAATGTCGTGAAATGCATTTTATCAAATTCAACAATTAAATATAATCTAAATGATTATTTTAGTATAGTTGTTTATGATATGGATGTATCTAAACTAATGTGTTTTTAACGAAATGACAATATACTTGTAAATAAAATATAAAGTTGGTCAGGTACGTAAGACTACACACCGTGATCACATCTTAAAATCTTTTAGTCTAAAGTCCGTATATAACATTAGTGTATGTAAATTAATATGATAACGTAACTGTGCCAAACCCAAGGCTTTAGGACTTGTTCATAGTGAGTATTATTGATATTAAGAACAAATAGAAACAATGTAAAATTTGAAACACGGTCGAACTATTGTTCTTGTTGTAATTATAATCAGGTTTACCGGAGTTTTCTATGTTGGAGAAAGTATAATTTGTAAATAGGTATTTTGCCTTAGTAGTTGTTGTTTGTTTTTCAGCGATCAATTGATTTGGTTTTTTTTATTTTTTTGCAGTCTAGAATATAAATCGTTAAATGCACACAATGTTGTTGTAATATAATCGAACACATGTGAATGAGATAGAGGATTTTAAAAAGAAGCTGAAGGTTGGTGCATCTTTGCACACTCTCACAAGACTATCTTGCGGTGTAAATTACAAAATTGTCGGTATATAACATAGGCGATGCAGTCTTAACATTGTCAGATATAAACGTAGGGCTGAGACTTATTACAAAATCTATTAATATTATTTAAAAGTCATCCATGCGGCGTCTCACTCAATTTTTTTACTTTTAAAATTTTATAAAAATTTTATACTCTAATCTTATATGTTATCTATAACCTTATTATTATGTAGAAATTATATGTTATCTATAATCTTATACTCTTTTAAAATTTTATTTTTTATATCAATCATTTAAAATAAAAGAAAGAGAATCGTAGAGTATGCTCAATCCATTAAAATATTTTTGGTAATTATATACAATGCAATATTTTATAAATAATATAAACCAACATTTTATTTATTTAAAAATAAAAAATTATAAAAAAGAAGATGAGAGAAGAAGAGAAATTAACATTAATAAGATTTTAAAGAAAACTTAAAACAAAATGTACTATGCTACTTATGCATGAGCTTGATTAGAGAAGATTAATGGTTCAATTTACTACACTAACATAATTTTATCTACTATTTGCATAAATATAAAAGAGTTGACGTTTTTGTAATTTTTTAACATGTAGGGGCAAAATCATAAATTCAAGGTATTAAAATGACATATATCAATAATTTAAATTGATAAAACAGAATTGTAGATTATGTTCAATTGCTAAAAATATTTATTATAACTATGTATTGTGCAATATTCTAAAAATAATATAAATCAATGTTTATTAACTCAAAAAATTAAAAAATTGGAAGAAGAGGTGGTTTATCTAATAAGAGTTTGAATATAAGCTCAAAACAAAGTGTAGCACAGTTGGTTATGACATGAGTTTGACATGGATATGTTAAGGGTTCGATTCCCATCATTAACATAATTTCACAATTTTTACATTTTCATTAAAGAATGGTATTTTTGTAATTTTAGAAAATATAAGGGTAAAATCGTAACTTCACAGCCATTAAAATGGCAAACTTTGCCCTTTGTTGGCTTTTAATATATAGAGAAAGATTGAAATAGAGTCCAAAATTTAAATCTCATATATATTAATTTGATTAAATATTTTTCGATCCAAACTCCTTTAAATTCACATTGTGTTTTTTTTTAAATCGTAGATGCAATCATACAAACGAAACAGTAGTTACGTAAAAATTGTTAAATGTATTAATTAAGTTACTTACAAATTACAAATTAGTGCATAGATGATGCAAATTGTAATTTATATATAAAAAAATATGAACCACTATCTATGTATAGTTGCATGGTTACATTTGCAAAAAACAAAATATGTTATAGATGAAAACATTCGTCTACTATTTTTAAAAACATTTAAAAGAAATTAAAACATTCGGCTATATATGTATTATTTCGACCGAAACGTTCTTAAATTCAAATTATTTTTCTTAAAAAAATTGTAAGTTCAATCATATAGATGAAAAGATGACGTAATAATTATCGAGTATATTAATTTATGAAAAAATTTATATGATAGACGACGCAATTTGTAATCTAATACGATATAAAGTTCAAACCGTTATATATTTAATGCAAATAAATAAAATTTATAATATTAAAATAATCTTATTTTCTACGGGTGAAATTTATAATATTTTGTGTAATTTGTTATTTTTGTACGATCTTTTCTTTTAGTATCGTTAGATTTACAAAAAAAATATGAAAAATATTTATGTAAATCATTTGTGTAGATAGATTCCCTATCTTGCGAAGTAAATTACAAAATTGTCGGTATATAACATAGGCGATGCAGTCTTAACATTGTCAGATATAAACGTAGGGCTGAGACTTATTACAAAATCTATTAATATTATTTAAAAGTCATCCATGCGGCGTCTCACTCAATTTTTTTACTTTTAAAATTTTATAAAAATTTTATACTCTAATCTTATATGTTATCTATAATCTTATTATTATGTAGAAATTATACGTTATCTATAATCTTATACTCTTTTAAAATTTTATTTTTTATATCAATCATTTAAAATAAAAGAAAGAGAATCGTAGAGTATGCTCAATCCATTAAAATATTTTTGGTAATTATATACAATGCAATATTTTATAAATAATATAAACCAACATTTTATTTATTTAAAAATAAAAAATTATAAAAAAGAAGATGAGAGAAGAAGAGAAATTAACATTAATAAGATTTTAAAGAAAACTTAAAACAAAATGTACTATGCTACTTATGCATGAGCTTGATTAGAGAAGATTAATGGTTCAATTTACTACACTAACATAATCTTATCTACTATTTGCATAAATATAAAAGAGTTGACGTTTTTGTAATTTTTTAGCATGTAGGGGCAAAATCATAAATTCAAGGTATTAAAATGACATATATCAATAATTTAAATTGATAAAAGAGAATTGTAGATTATGTTCAATTGCTAAAAATATTTATTATAACTATGTATTGTGCAATATTCTAAAAATAATATAAATCAATGTTTATTAACTCAAAAAATAAAAAAAATTGGAAGAAGAGGTGGTTTATCTAATAAGAGTTTGAATATAAACTCAAAACAAAGTGTAGCACAGTTGGTTATGACATGAGTTTGACATGGATATGTTAAGGGTTCGATTCCCATCATTAACATAATTTCACAATTTTTACATTTTTATTAAAGAATGGTATTTTTGTAATTTTAGAAAATATAAGGGTAAAATCGTAACTTCACAGCCATTAAAATGGCAAACTTTGCCCTTTGTTGGCTTTTAATATACAGTACTAGCCTAAAAACCCGTGCGAAGCACGGGCCTGCTTATTTACTGAAATAATTTTTCGCACGAAAATGTATATATATCGAAACAATTTTGTAATTAAAATTAATTTTGAATTTATCTTATATTTGTATAAATTTTTTTTAATTTTTTTTAATATTTAATAAGATTTCACAAAATTTGGAAAAAAAATCTATAAAATAAAGATCAAATTATTATTTTCATTTGACAAAATATTAATTTAGTTTTAAATGTCGTGAAATGCATTTTATCAAATTCAACAATTAAATATAATCTAAATGATTATTTTAGTATAGTTGTTCATATATGATATGGATGTATCTAAACTAATGTGTTTTTAACGAAATGACAATATACTTGTAAATAAAATATAAAGTTGGTCAGGTACGTAAGACTACACACCGTGATCACATCTTAAAATCTTTTAGTCTAAAGTCTGTATATAACATTAGTGTATGTAAATTAATATGATAACGTAACTGTGCCAAACCCAAGGCTTTGGGACTTGTTCATAGTGAGTATTATTGATATTAAGAACAAATAGAAACAATGTAAAATTTGAAACACGGTCGAACTATTGTTCTTGTTGCAATTATAATCAGGTTTACCGGAGTTTTCTATGTTGGAGAAAGTATAATTTGTAAATAGGTATTTTGCCTTAGTAGTTGTTGTTTGTTTTTCAGCGATCAATTGATTTGGTTTTTTTTATTTTTTTGCAGTCTAGAATATAAATCGTTAAATGCACACAATGTTGTTGTAATATAATCGAACACATGTGAATGAGATAGAGGATTTTAAAAAGAAGCTGAAGGTTGGTGCATCTTTGCACACTCTCACAAGACAAATACTTTGGGAGATGAGCACCTATTGCAATATGGAGTATTCATATCACGTGTTTATTTTTTTAACTTGGGAACTGATTTCGCACTTCTCTCTTGTGTCCATCACTGTATTAAATTATATGAACACACTTAGTACTTTAATAATATGTTTGGAATGTCGTTTTACAGTTACAAATTTTAATCCAATTTTTTTTATAAATGATCATCGTGTACTAATAATAATGTATTTTAACTTGACTATATATATGTATTTTATGTAATTAATTAAGCGTTAATAATATCGAATTCAAAATTCAAATCTCATTTCGATTAATTTAATATATATACATATATATTGGCGACCGGAACGCCCTTAAATTCATATATATATATATATATATATATATATATATATATATATATTGAAATCGTAGATCCAACCATATATTTGAAAAAAGATTACATAATTGTTTTTGAGTATATTAACTTATGTACAAATTGGCATGGTTAATGATGCAATTTATAATTTATAGGATATAAAATTTGAGTCTTTGTCTACTTGATACAAATAAATATTATTTACAATATAAAAGTAATTCTATTATTTTTGGGTCAATTTTAGAACAAGTTGTTTTCGTGCTTATTTATTTATGTTTTTTTTATATGTTATTATTTAAGAGATAATTGAAATAGAGTCCAAAATTTAAATCTCATATATATTAATTTGATTAAATATTTTTCGATCCAAACTCCTTTAAATTCACATTGTGTTTTTTTTTAAAATCGTAGATGCAATCATACAAACGAAACAGTAGTTACGTAAAAATTGTTAAATGTATTAATTAAGTTACTTACAAATTACAAATTAGTGCATAGATGATGCAAATTGTAATTTATATATAAAAAATATGAACCACTATCTATGTATAGTTGCATGGTTACATTTGCAAAAAAACAAAATATGTTATAGATGAAAACATTCGTCTACTATTTTTAAAAATATTTAAAAGAAATTAAAATATTCGGCTATATATGTATTATTTCGACCGAAACGTTCTTAAATTCAAATTATTTTTCTTAAAAAAATTGTAAGTTCAATCATATAGATGAAAAGATGACGTAATAATTATCGAGTATATTAATTTATGAAAAAATTTATATGATAGACGACGCAATTTGTAATCTAATACGATATAAAGTTCAAATCGTTATATATTTAATGCAAATAAATAAAATTTATAATATTAAAATAATTTTATTTTCTACGGGTGAAATTTATAATATTTTGTGTAATTTGTTATTTTTGTACGATCTTTTCTTTTAGTACCGTTAGATTTACAAAAAAAATATGAAAAATATTTATGTAAATCATTTGTGTAGATAGATTCCCTATCTTGCGAAGTAAATTACAAAATTGTCGGTATATAACATAGGCGATGCAGTCTTAACATTGTCAGATATAAATGTAGGGCTGAGACTTATTACAAAATCTATTAATATTATTTAAAAGTCATCCATGCGGCGTCTCACTCAATTTTTTTACTTTTAAAATTTTATAAAAATTTTATACTCTAATCTTATATGTTATCTATAATCTTATTATTATGTAGAAATTATACGTTATCTATAATCTTATACTCTTTTAAAATTTTATTTTTTATATCAATCATTTAAAATAAAAGAAAGAGAATCGTAGAGTATGCTCAATCCATTAAAATATTTTTGGTAATTATATACAATGCAATATTTTATAAATAATATAAACCAACATTTTATTTATTTAAAAATAAAAAATTATAAAAAAGAAGATGAGAGAAGAAGAGAAATTAACATTAATAAGATTTTAAAGAAAACTTAAAACAAAATGTACTATGCTACTTATGCATGAGCTTGATTAGAGAAGATTAATGGTTCAATTTACTACACTAACATAATCTTATCTACTATTTGCATAAATATAAAAGAGTTGACGTTTTTGTAATTTTTTAGCATGTAGGGGCAAAATCATAAATTCAAGGTATTAAAATGACATATATCAATAATTTAAATTGATAAAAGAGAATTGTAGATTATGTTCAATTGCTAAAAATATTTATTATAACTATGTATTGTGCAATATTCTAAAAATAATATAAATCAATGTTTATTAACTCAAAAAATAAAAAAATTGGAAGAAGAGGTGGTTTATCTAATAAGAGTTTGAATATAAACTCAAAACAAAGTGTAGCACAGTTGGTTATGACATGAGTTTGACATGGATGTGTTAAGGGTTCGATTCCCATCATTAACATAATTTCACAATTTTTACATTTTTATTAAAGAATGGTATTTTTGTAATTTTAGAAAATATAAGGGTAAAATCGTAACTTCACAGCCATTAAAATGGCAAACTTTGCCCTTTGTTGGCTTTTAATATATAGAGAAAGATTGATTACAATGCAATATGACAGGAAAGCTGTGAGCAGAGCAACCAAAAGAGAGAACCTGAAATTTGTTATCAACACTGTTATCAGTGTTGTTCGATTGTGTGTTGCAGGAAATATAACTACACATTAACGTGATCAGACTATATCGTAAGACCTCAATGCCTATTGTTAGAGGTCCGTTACTTTGTTGTACCGGACCGAGCCCATTTTAGAAGCCCATCTTTTGGTGGGCCCGTCAGTCCATTCGAAGGCCCAGTGTCTCCACTCGAAACGGCTGCGTCATTTATTCAGCGGGGACACGCTCCCGTCCGCCCCGCCCCCGCTTTCGCCTCCTTCGGTTACAAGCAGGAAGTAATATATAAACAGGTTTGGGCTCCCTTACCAGGGGGAGATTAGATCATTACAAAAAACACAGAGCTTTTACGTTTTCATAATCATATTCAAGATCACATTGACTGTTTCTTACACCGGAGGTGAATCGGGGGCCAACACCCTCGCATTCTTCTTCTGCAGGTCCGAAGTAAGAGGTTGCAGGTCGAAATCAGGTCGTAACATTGGCGCTGTCTGTGGGAACGTAGAAGATCATTCTGTGAATTTGTTGCAAAGAGCTATGACGAACGGAACTACTGGGAAAGATAATTCAACAGGTAGAGAAGGTATCGTTCCTCCCGGGTTCGGTATCAATCGAACTCCACCAATACAGCCCAGAATCTTTAGTCTTGATGAGGAGGAAGGCCCCACGCCCACTCCCGAAGAACAACGAGAACTAATCATGAGATGGAGGGAGGAGAAAATGGCAAAGGGGAAGGGCCCTGAGAATGAAAAAGACAAAGAAACCGAAAGATTGGCCAAGAGGAAGGAGGCCTATCGCCTAAGGCTACAAGCATTAAGGCTCCAAAGAGAGGAGTTGGAATCAGAGGAGAAGGCACTGGAATTAGAGGAGAAGGCACTTCACGAAGCCCTGGAGACTGAGCCCCGAAGGGAGAAGCGGGTCAGGGATGCCATAGATGACGAAGACGAGTCCTGGGACTCCGAGTCGCACTCAAGAAGGCTCCGGTCAAAGATTGCTTACACCTCTGATTCAGAGGAGAATGAAGGACCAGACACACAGGATAGAATTCGGAGAATCGAAAAGGCCATGTTTGGCGAAAGAAAAGTCAGCCACGAGCCTGTGGTGACCGAAGAGGTTGAAGATTTCCGACCACCCCCAGGGAGGCAATTCCCGAAAATGAGCGAGTTCAATGGCAAAGGTGATCCGACAGACCATTGTGAAAAATACGAGGCCCTGATGACTGGAATGGGGCATTGCGACGTTATGCTGTGTAAGATGTTCAAGACCTACCTCAGGGGACCGACGTCCATGTGGTATCGGTCGTTAAGGCCAAGGTCGATTGGGACCTATGAACAAGTGAAGCGGAAATTCTTGAGGCACTATTCCCATTTGTGCCGAAGAGAGAAAGACACCGAGGCCTTGATCCATTGTAGACAGAGGGCTAACGAAGAACTAGGTGATTACTTGGTTCGATTTAAGGAGGAGGCTGGGATGGTCACCAACTTAGACAAAGTCAAAGCGGCAGGCTTCCTTGCGGCAGGTCTTGACCCTATTAAAGGTAAGAAACTTCGTTCCTCGCTTTACGATATACCCCCCAAGTCTTTAAATGATATATATGTGAGGGGTGAGGCAATAAGGAGAAAGACAGAATCGATCGGGGGTTATAAGGAAAGTGTTAGATATAATTGCTGACGTTTGTTCATCAGTGTTTAAGTAACAGGTACATATCAGAATTTATATAGAAGCCAGTCAGAGTTTGATAAAGTCTGACTGGGTGAAGAGTTTATATAGAAGCCGGTCAGAGTTTGTTAAAGTCTGACAGGGTGATAGTTGACTTAAGCTGTCGGTGCAAAGATAAAGATTCTAGAAGCAATATATTCTGAAGATGGAAAGAAGCAGAATATATTGATACAGCTAAGGAAACGGAATAGAAGACTGAAGCAATCCTTAATTGATAATAATTGTATAGCTAATTTATAGGAGTATCAATTAGATAAGGATTGTATGTAGCTGTGTACTATATAAACACAGATAGGTTATCCCTAGAAGGGACACGCGAACATTGAATATATTATTCTTGTAACCTAGTAGCTCTTTGTGATTCATTAACATCACTAAGAGAGAATTATTTAATATAATTCAGTTTGTTGATTTACAAACCTGTGTTCTTGATTGTTATTCTCATACATACTTGATTATATATTGTGTATTCGGCCTAACAATTGGTATCAGAGCCAAGGCTGTTTAATATATACAGTTTTATGATTCAAACACAGTAATAATCATGTCTGAAGAAAATCAAACTGCTCCTAAGGCTGAACAGGTTAAGCCCAATTCTGTGAGTCGATATGAAACAATCAGGGTTCCAATTCTCAGGCCAGTAGAGTATCCGATTTGGAAGGTGAAGATGACCATGTTTCTGGAGGCTACAGATCCAGAATACCTTGACAGAATCTATGATGGTCCTCATATGCCGACTAAATTGTCCCCTGTTATTGATGGTCAAGAACAAAAGACTGTTCCAAAGGAAAAGAAAGATATGACTCCTGAGGACATCTCATCAATTGCAAAAGATGCAAAGGTTAGACATCTTCTCCACAGTGCTTTAGATAATGTTATGTCTAACAGAGTAATTGGCTGCAAGACTGCCAAAGAGATATGGGATGCTTTAGAAGTCAGATGCCAGGGAACAGGTGCTATTAAGAAGAACAGAAAGACAATACTCACACAGGAGTATGAGCACTTTGATTCAAGAACTAATGAAACCTTGACTGAGACTTATGACAGATTTTGCAAACTATTGAATGATCTGTCTCTGGTTGATAAAGAATATGAGCTTGAAGAGTCTAATCTCAAGTTTCTGTTATCTCTACCTGAAAAGTGGGATCTAAAGACAACCACAATAAGAGATAATTATGAGCTTGCTGATACAGATCTTGATGAAATCTATGGGTTGTTGAAAACTCATGAACTGGAGATAGAACAAAGGAATAGAAGATTGAGCAAAAAGACAAAATCTGTTGCTCTCAAAGTTGAGGAGAAGCCCATCAAGAAGGAATCATCAAGGAAGAAAGCCAAGGGAAAGGCTTTAGTCATCAAATCTGAAAGCGAGTCATCAAACTCTGATGATGACTCAAACTCTGATGAAGCTTCTGACTCTGAGGATGATGAAGAACAGATGATGCAAATGGCTGCATTGATGGTGAAAACCTTCAAGAAGATGGGATTCAAGAACTTTAAGAAAGGAAAGAGATTCTCAAGGAAAGATTCAAACTCTGAAAGGAAAAGTTTTAGAAAGTCTGATGGAAGGGAGACCAAGTCTGGCAAGAAGGATAAATCTGAAATCCAGTGCTACAAGTGTAAGGAGATGGGTCACTATGCTCCAGAGTGCAAGAAAGGCAAATCTGAGAAATCACTCATCTCTAAAGGCAAAGACTGGGCAGATACTTCAGACTCTGATGATGGAGAAAATTATGCTCTAATGGCAACTGTCAGAGATGAGACTGAATCATCTGAAAATAAGGTACCCCTAACTACTTATGCTTATGATACTGATAATATATCTGAGTTAAGAGTATATCTGAAAAGCGTACATGTTAGTTATAGGGATCAGACTTTAGAGAATGAGAGAATTAAAGCTGAGAATCTTAGTCTTAAAGATAGAAACAAGTTTCTTGAAGGAGAACTTGAAAATATGAAGCAGATTCAAAAAGAAAGAGATGATGTTGTTTATGTAGAACAGGAGTTGCTGAAAAGATATAAGCAATTAGAATCTGATCTAGAAAAAGAAAGAAAAATAATCAAGACTTGGACAGACTCTGGAAGAGACACTCATCAAGTGTTTCAGACAGATTCTGTAGGTTTAGGCTATTGTGAAAATGATGAACTTAGGTTTAAAGACAAGGTTAAGGTAAAACCACAACTTAAACCTGTGAAATTTGTTCCAGAAGCCAATAAGTTAAAATCTGTTGTAATAAGAGAAGCTGATATGGAATCAGATGAAGCCTGTGAAAGACAGGAAAATATTATAACAGAAAAACTTATGGAAAGAGAAGCTGTTAGAAAGCCAGTAAAAACTTGTGAAAAACAGGTTAATGTTGGTTTGATGACAGGAAAACAGTTCAATCATAAGCTGAAAGAGGTAAAATCTGCCATGAAACCAAAAGGGTCCAAGAAGAATAGGAATGGAAAGATAGGCATAAATAAAAGAAATAATCATTTGCCTACTGCTGCTGCTCCAAGGAAAGCATGTTATAATTGTGGTAGTACTAACCATCTTGCTAGATTTTGCAATAAGAATAAAAATATCAATTCTTTACCTTCTACATCAGGAGTAAAGAATGATTATGTTAGGGTTAGACCACAGACTTTATGCACACACTGTGGGAGCACTTGGCATTCCATTTATACTTGCAAGAGTTATCATGCTATTTATCACAACTATTATGAGCTAAAACCCAATCTGAAGTGGGTTAGAGCAAACTCTGCAAGTGTAAAGTCTGACAATGTTAGTTTAAACTCTGTTGATAGTGATTCCGCTGCAAAAGCTAACACTGTTAAGAAAGACAAAGGATCCAAGCAAGTCTGGGTCCTTAAAACTAACACTTAGTGTTTGTTTGTGATTGCAGGGCATAAAAGAGAGCACCCTTATCTTGGACAGTGGATGCTCAGGACACATGACTGGAAATAAAGCCCTGCTATCAGACTTTAAGGAGAAGGCTGGCCCAAAAGTTTCCTATGGAGATGGCAACATAGGACACACTCTGGGATATGGCAATATTAATCTTGGAAGTGTCATCATCACAAATGTAGCTCTAGTCTCAGGACTCAAGCATAATCTGCTATCTGTGAGTCAAATCTGTGATAGAGGAAACCATGTAGATTTTCATACTGAATACTGTGAAGTTATCAGTAAATCTACTGGAAAAGTTGTTCTAGTTGGACACAGGCGCAACAACATTTATGAAGCAAGTTTGGTAACAAACTCTGATGGAAAAACAGTGTGTCTGACTGCAAGAATGTCAAATGAAGAGAGTTGGAATTGGCATAAGAAGCTCTCTCATCTCAATTTGAACAACATCAATGAGCTAATAAGAAAGGATCTTGTAAGGGGACTCCCAAAATCAATACTCAGTCTAGATGGTCTATGTGATTCTTGTCAAAAGGCCAAGCAAAGGAAGTCATCTTTCAAGAGCAAATCTGAATCTTCAGTAGTGGAACCTTATCATCTTCTACATGTTGATCTCTTTGGACCAGTGAATGTGATGTCTATGGGCAGAAAGAAATATGCTCTAGTAATTGTTGATGAATATACTAGATATACATGGGTGTATTTCTTATCAAAGAAGGATGAAACTGCTCAAACTCTGATGGATCATGTAAATCTACTGGACAAAGGATCACAGCACAAAGTCAAAATTATAAGGAGTGATAATGGAACTGAATTCAGAAACTCAATCATGGAAGCTTTCTGCAAGGAAAGAGGAGTGAAACAAGAATTTTTTGCACCTGGAACTCCACAGCAAAATGGTGTAGTTGAAAGAAAGAACAGAACTTTAATCGAAGCTGCCAGAACAATGCTTGATGAAGCAAAGTTGCCAACATATTTCTGGGCAGAAGCTGTTCAAACTGCTTGTTTTACTCAAAATGCAACATTGATCAACAAGCATGGGAAAACACCATATGAGATGGTGAAAAATAAGAAGCCAAATTTGAAATATTTTCATATATTTGGATGCAAATGCTTTGTGTTGAAGACTCATCCTGAACAGTTGACCAAGTTCGAGTTAAAAGCTGATGAAGGAATCTTTGTTGGTTATCCATTGTCAACAAAAGCATTCAGAGTCTACAATCTGAGAACTAAAGTGATCATGGAATCCATACATGTGTCATTTGATGACAAGAAAATAACTGGACTTGATGACTTAGATGGATATGATCAACTGCGTTTTGAAAATGAAGATTTATTCTCTGATGATGTAAACTCTGATGAAGCAGTACCGACAAACTCTGATGAAGCATACTCTGAACCTCTACTGGTAAATACTGGAGAAATTGGAAATTCTCAAATTGAACAAAATAGAGAACCAGTTGAGGGGGAGCGTGAAGAAGCTCAACAAGACACAACAAGTGAGTCAGTTGAGGAAACTGATTCAAACTCTGACAGTTCAAACTCTGAGCCATCCAATTCAGGGGGAGCCTCAGATACTGCAGAAAGTCAACATATGAATCAGGAGAGCATGGATCAAGGGGGAGGATCCAATAATGATGCAAGAAACCACTTACCAACAGCAAGAAAGTGGACACAGGCACACACACCTGATCTCATAATTGGAGATCCTGATGCTAGTGTGAGAACTAGAAGTGCAACAAATACTGAGTGTCTGTATCATGCTTTCTTGTCTCAAACAGAACCAAAGAAAGTGGAGGAAGCTCTTCAAGATGCTAATTGGATTACAGCAATGCAAGAAGAGTTAAATGAATTTGAAAGAAATGAAGTCTGGACACTTGTACCTAGACCAAAGAATAGATCAATAGTAGGTACAAAGTGGGTTTTCAGAAACAAGACTGACAGTGAAGGTGTGATTACAAGAAACAAGGCTAGACTTGTGGCTAAAGGTTATTCACAACAGGAAGGAATTGACTATGATGAAACCTTTGCTCCAGTTGCAAGATTGGAGGCCATAAGAATTTTTCTGGCCTATGCTGCACACAAGAAGTTTAAAGTCTTTCAGATGGATGTAAAAAGTGCTTTTCTCAATGGGAAGCTTGAAGAAGAAGTGTTTGTTGAACAACCACCAGGATTTGTAGATCCCAAGCATCCAGATTATGTCTACAGGCTTGACAAGGCATTATATGGACTAAAGCAAGCACCAAGAGCATGGTATGAAACTCTTGCTCAATTTCTTTTAGAAAGTGGGTTCACAAGAGGTACAATTGATAAAACCTTGTTTTATTTCAATTCTGGTGATGATTTGCTTTTAGTTCAAATTTATGTAGATGATATTATCTTTGGATCTACTAATGACAAACTTTGTAAGAAGTTTGCAAAGCTTATGCAGTCCAGGTACCAAATGAGCATGATGGGAGAGCTTAGTTATTTTCTAGGTTTACAGGTCAAGCAAACAGATGATGGTATTTTTATCAATCAAGCAAAATATACCAGAAATCTTCTCAAGAAATTTGGTATGCTTGATAGTTCATCTGCTCCAACTCCCATGGCTACAGCAACAAAGCTAGACAAAGACACAGGAGCCTCAGTAGATATGACAAACTACAGAGGAATGATAGGGTCTTTACTATATCTTACTGCAAGTAGACCTGATATCATGTATGCAACATGTCTTTGTGCAAGATTTCAAGCAGATCCCAGAGAGCCTCATCTAACAGCTGTAAAAAGGATTTTCAAATATCTCAAAGGAACCATAACCTTGGGTTTGTGGTATCCTAGAGAATCAGAGTTTAAGCTAATTGGTTACTCTGATGCAGATTTTGCAGGCTGTAAGATAGACAGGAAAAGTACAAGTGGAAGCTGTCAATTCTTAGGTGACAGATTGGTTTCTTGGTATAGCAAGAAACAAAAGTCTATTTCCACATCCACTGCAGAAGCAGAGTATATAGCTGCTGGTAGCTGTTGTGCACAGATTCTGTGGATGAAGAATCAGTTGCTGGATTATGGTTTGAGGTACTCTAAAATACCTATTTTCTGTGATAACCAAAGTGCTATTGCTATGACAGGTAATCCAGTACAGCACTCAATGACAAAGCACATCAGCATAAGGTATCATTTTATCAGAGAACATGTGGAAGAAGGAAACATTGAGCTTCATTTTGTGTCTACAGACCAACAACTTGCAGATATCTTCACCAAACCTTTGAGTGAAGCTACTTTTACAAGATTGGTAAATGAACTTGAAATGATCTCTGGTTTCGACTAGAGATACGGATTAGACTCAAAAACTATACATGTTTGTTTTTTATGCTCATGATTCCTTGCATGTATTAACTGATATGAGTACCAGTGTCATAAACTCTGAACGTAAACTCTGATGCTAAATTCTGATAGTCATAAAAGTGTTGGTCATACTCTGATAGTTATAGTCTATGTTATACTCTGATTGTAATTTTGTCTGAAACATATGGACCGATGAAGAAAATTGTATGAAGCATAATTCTCAGTAAGTAATTTTGAATCCTTAAGAGTTGTATAGATTCTGATCTCAAATATGTGCAGTAAGTTAACACAGCATGATACTGTTTATGTATTTATAGCATCTCTTAGTTTATTAATCCTATACACTGAGTCTGTATTAGCTGTTTGCATTTTCTCTCATAAATTAATTATATTAACTGATGATAAGTCTAAACTCTGATTATTAATTGCAAATAATTCACCCTCAAATCAAAAGATGCCAAACAGAGCACAAATTCCTTTGAGATCATGTTGTGCCTAGGAAGATCCAGGAACTTATTGTATGAAATAAGGGCTAAAATCTTTGATTTTTGGTGACTAGTGCCAACCACTGATTACTGGAAAAATAAAAAATAAAATAAAATAAAAAATAAAATAAAATATCTATAAAGGGGGTGAAAAATAAAAGATATATCCAAATGAAAGGATATCAGTATTATAGAGTTTAGATATAAAATCAGATTTTATTTTATACATGAGAGTTTAGGCAACCAGTTTTTACTACTTAAGTTTGTGGATTTTATGCACTTTGAGATGGTCTAAATATTTGATTTCGGTAAACTCTGCTACTACACACACAATTATGCACACCTGTACTGTTTGCGAAAAGAGTTTATTGACAAAGAAGGATAAATGATAAAAACTGATGTATTGTGTGAAATACGCCGAGGTAACTTTGTTTTAATCTCTGATGGTTAAAATAATTTCTTTGTTTCAGACACTTTATAATTATGAGGAAAAACATTTGTTTTGGTATTTCAAAAGAGTATGTTTGGGCATTGGTCTAGAAAAGTGTTAAAGAGTGGAGAGAGATTGCATACATAGAAAAGTGTAATCGGCGGTAATTATTGCTGTTTTTACTGCGCATGCGCATTGGAAATTGCCAATTACTGCTGTCAGCCATTGTATGTGTGACACGTGTCTCATTTATACAGAATACGGGGTAAAACAATTGTGTTTTAATGTTTAAAAACTGTTCAGTTTTTAATTTTAAATTTTCTATTTATACATTATACACACAACCGTTACAGTTTTTCACGACTTACTCCAATTGTATTCTAGTTTCACTCACACATATTCACAAACACTTTCTTTTCTTAAACTCTCTCGTGTTTTTGAAGCTATTTTCTGCTTATTTCTTGACATTACTAATGGCTTCAACTGCTTTCACTGCTTCTGGACTTGAGTTTGTCCCTAATAACTATTCAGCCCCATTAAACACTGTCATTGCACCAGAGGCGTTTCATATCATACAAAACTTTCTTGCTCAGTCAGAAATTGGGCGTGCTTTAGTGGAGCCTGCAAAGCTTTATGGATCTCAGATCAAAGCTTTCTGGGAGACTGGTGTCTATGATGATGGTGGTGATTCTGGTACCCCATCCATAGTTTTTGAGTTCCAGGAGACAGAGTTTGTCATAACTCCAGGAACTGTTCGTGAAGCAATGGGCTTTGAAAATTCTGACGCGTACACCATTGCTGTTGGTGATACTGATCTTCAGAGAATGATGCAAGCTATTGGATATACTGGGTCTTTGGCAAAGATTGGCCAACTGAAGCGACCGCTCTTACGAAAAGAATGGAGTTTCTTTTTCGATTGCATAACTAGAGCGTTCGGGAAGAAATGCACAAATTGGGACGCCATTCCAATAGACAGTCTACAAATCGGGTATTCACTTCTATTTAACAGTAATTATGATTTTGCTAGACTTGTCTTAATGAACATAAGAGAGAAATTAACAGAGAATAGGCATGTAGTCTATTTTTCTAGATTTTGTCAAATGTTATTCTCTGCATGTGTTAATAATGTTGAGATTAATGAGGAGGATGTAATTCCCTCATTCAAATTGCACAAAAGGGTATTCTCTGATCTTACGAATAAGGATTTAAAGAAGGTAAATGTTGGTGAGTTGTTGTTACCTGAGAGAGTTCTTCAGTTTTTAAATCCTGAACCTCAACAACAACAAGAACCAGTAAATCCTGAGGTCTCTCCATCTTCAACTCAACCTCCATTTGTAAACTCTGAACCTATTCAATCTGCATCTCAACAACCACGGACTGGTGGTAGGACCAAGCATGTTGGTACTAAACCTCCAAGGATTGCTAAGCAAGCTGCTGAAGCTGGGGCATCATATACTGCTGATTTGCCTCAGAAGAAACGGATAAAGAAAAGAAGGGCCAACAGGGCAAAGTCTGATGCTGCAGATGAAGAGTGTGAAACTGATGAAGAAACTCTTCATCAGCGAAAACGTAGATTGGTGGCTGCACATCTTTTTGGTGCATCAAATGTACATACTGAAGCTGTCAATTTGGACAGAGTTTTTGAGGAAAATGCAAGTGTTGATGATGAAGCTCCTACATCAAACGCTGATGATGTAGTTGAGGAAGCTGCAACTGAAGCTGCAGATGAAGCTCCTGAAATTCTTGTTCAGGAGGCTACAGAACATGTTGAGGCTGAACAGGGATTTGATATGGATGTTGAAGCACACAACTCTGTCAATTCTGACCATCTTGAAGATTTTGATGAAACAGAGGGTGTGGAAGCTGATCATGCCACGGTTGTTCTTGAAGAATCTATGGCTACTCATACAGAGATCCTCTCTGTTACTCACCAGGTAATTGAAAAGGGTGAGGAAGTTGATCAGACCTTAAATACTGATGCTCCTGAGAATATTGCTCCTACTAAAGAAGCAGAGTTCCTGCATACTGCAAACTCTGAGATTCCAGAACCTGATGCTGAGAATATTCCTGCAGAGAATACAGCAGAGAATGATAATGATAATGATAATGATAGTTCTGATCATTCTCAAGAGGAGTTATTTGAGAATCAAGCAAACTCTGATGAGCTAAGAGAGGTCAATCGAGCTACAGCTGAGCATTTTCAAGATATGTACTACAATAGATGGGCTGCTGCAGATTGTATCTTTTCAGCACAGAGGGCTGCTGATTTTCTTGGAGATTCTGTGAAGACAATTTCAAGTCCTGATATTCTTACAAGTCTGAAGGCTACTGTGATTCAAATTAAATCTCTCCACAACAGATTTGATGAGTCTCATAAGGAAGTCACTGCTTTGAGGAATGAAGTTGGTCTGAGAGATCTCACTCTGAAGAATGATAGGACTTACTACAATTCCATGTTTAAGAAGCAAGCTAAGGACTCTGATGACATTCAGAAGAGGCTTGGGAAAGTTGAGGACAACCAGACTGCTATGTCTGCCCAACTAACATCAATTTCTAATGCTATTGAGTTGTTGACATCAGTACTACTTTCTGATGATGTCAAAAAGGGGGAGAGTGTACCAAGTGACAAATGCAAAGACACTCAAACTCTGAGACGGGGGGATGATGGTAATGATGGTGGACACAAGGGAGATGGAAAGAGCTTAAGGTCAAATGCTGATAGCAGACTACTTTCAAGAAGATCAAACTCTGATAAAAGATCAAACTCTGGAAAGGGACATGCAAACTCTGCCAGTGGTTCAAGATACAAAAGTTTGATAATCTCTGATAAGCCATCTACTGATGAGGAAATTGCTGCTAAGATGTTTATGGCAGAACATGGAAAAGGTATTTCAATTGAAGATATCCAAGCTGAAGAGCAAATGCTTGCTGAGGAACACAAGAAGAATGTTGAAGCTGGAATCTACAAGAAGAAGGAAATCAAGGCTCCTAGAAAGAAAGAAAAAGGAATTGTTATCAAAGAGAATGTAAACTCTGATCAGAGTTTACAGTACTCAAGGAGGCCTGTGATTAATAATGCTGACAAAGGAAAAGGTAAACTGGTAGAAGAAGAACAGTTACCTAAGAAGATTTATTCAACCTCTGACATTGCTCAAGTTGAAACAAAATTAGTTAAATCAACCTCTGACGCTGCTCAAGTTGATGTTTCTACTAAAGTTATAACAACCTCTGACATTGCTCAAGTTGTACAGAAATCTACACAACTTTCAGGATTCACCAAACCTAAAATTCTTGAAGACTTAAAGCTTGAAGCTGTGAAATTCTCAGAAACCAGAACTGTATTGGGAAAAGAAGCTTTTGATAAATCTGGACTGGGATCACACAGAGAGAGAAGAATAAATAACATATCTCAAGATAACATTTCAGTGGCAGAATCTGGTATTGGGGTTACACAAGAAAACCTTGATAAGTTAGAATCTGTTCAGTTGATTTTTCACAGAATATTGAAGAAGCAGTTTTTGTTATACTTCATGAGTGATGGAAGAGTTTATAAAGTTGGAGAATCTGATATTAATCTCAAATCATGGGAAGAACTGGAGTATGTACTTTATCTTTTAAAAGTCAAAAACAGATATACTAATGATGTTGCTCAAGTTTTGAGAGAAAAGATGCTGAGATCTAAAGCTATGCTTGGAGGAGGAGTATCAAGTGTCTACATTCCAAAGTATAGAGATCATACTGGAAAGTTAGTGGAGATGAAGAGAAACAGTGCTAGATTTAAAACAGCACTTGGAACAAAAGTTTTAGAATTCAACCTAGAGTCAGACAAAGCTCATTACATTCGGCTAGGAAATGATATGAGAAGAAACAGCATATATTCTCTAAGAGCTGCTATCTACCAAACGGGGGAGAGTGATTCAGAACTTAAAGAGCTAAAAGAGATTATGGTGGATGAGCTAGAGAAGGCTGAAAGAAGACTGCTGATTGATTATCTCAGGACAGTACCTGATATTGAAGAAGTCAAGTAAAGTCTGACTGTAAGTTTTTATGTTTTCTATTCTAAGTTAAATTTAAACTCTGTTTTAAAATTAAACTCTGACATATTTTAAACACTGCATTTGTTATATGTTTTGACATCATCAATTATCTTTTTAACTTGTACATTTTGATATGAACAAGTTGGGGGAGATTGTTAGATATAATTGCTGACGTTTGTTCATCAGTGTTTAAGTAACAGGTACATATCAGAATTTATATAGAAGCCAGTCAGAGTTTGATAAAGTCTGACTGGGTGAAGAGTTTATATAGAAGCCGGTCAGAGTTTGTTAAAGTCTGACAGGGTGATAGTTGACTTAAGCTGTCGGTGCAAAGATAAAGATTCTAGAAGCAATATATTCTGAAGATGGAAAGAAGCAGAATATATTGATACAGCTAAGGAAACGGAATAGAAGACTGAAGCAATCCTTAATTGATAATAATTGTATAGCTAATTTATAGGAGTATCAATTAGATAAGGATTGTATGTAGCTGTGTACTATATAAACACAGATAGGTTATCCCTAGAAGGGACACGCGAACATTGAATATATTATTCTTGTAACCTAGTAGCTCTTTGTGATTCATTAACATCACTAAGAGAGAATTATTTAATATAATTCAGTTTGTTGATTTACAAACCTGTGTTCTTGATTGTTATTCTCATACATACTTGATTATATATTGTGTATTCGGCCTAACAGAAAGAAAGAAGAACGATTCCAGGGAAGACAGGATGAACAACTCAAGGGACGACCGAAGGGGTCGTGGAGATATCAAGAGCAGGTTAACAGACAACAGGCCCGATAAAGGGGCCGACCGAAGAAGAGATAGAGATAACGCGGTGTTCACACCTCTAAACACACCTATCTCGAAGATTCTCCATGAGATAAAAGGTAAACCGGGGTTCGTTCGACCGTCAAGATTGAAAACTCCTGAGAACCGAAGAAACGAGAACAAGTACTGTGACTACCACAGAGATAAAGGGCACAATACCGATGAATGTTTCCACTTGAAGAAATTGATCGAGAAAATGATAAAGGATGGGGAGTTGACCCAGTTTGTGGGAGATCTCAGGGACAAGTTAGAGTCCATGGAAAAACAAAAGACGATTGAAGGTGGAGAGAAATACAGGGGAGAAGTCAGGACCATCTCTGGAGGAACCATACTCGATCGGGATAGTAAAACTGCCCGAAAGAAGTACGCCCGACAAGTGTATAACCTTCATTAGACTAGTACAGCCAAGCAACCACTCCCTATCTCCTTTACTGAAGATGATTATGAAGATGTCTTATGGCCGCACGAAGACCCTCTGGTCATCAACCCGGTTATAGGGGAGAACAAGATCTGGCGAGTGTTGGTGGACGGAGGAAGCTCAGTAAATATTCTTTACCACAGTACTTACCTCAAAATGAATCTAGGAGGCGAACAATTGGATCCATGTCACGAAGCACCTCTTTATGGCTTCGGCAATTATCCTGTGCCGATTGAAGGCACCATTACTTTGTCCGTTCAATTGGGGAAAGCACCATATATGATAAAGAAGGAGGCAAAATTCTATGTCGTTCGGGTGGAGAGCCCTTATAATGGGATCTTAGGGAGACCCGCTTTATCTCTGTTTCAAGCAGTGGCTTCGGTTCCCCACTTGAAGCTGAAATTTTCGGTCGGAGACGGGATTGGCGAGATGAGAGGCGATCAGAAAGCTGCCCGAACTATAATGTTGGAGGATGTCGCAAAAAATAGAGATTAGTCAAAAGGAAACGACACAAAGTATTGAAAGAGGAAGAGAAGGAAAGGACTTCACCATAGAGAGGAGGGCCATCGCCTCAGTAAGAGCCCTCGCCGCCGAGAGTTTCTCATATGTTGACCGGTCAGCCGGGAGAATCATCCCTCGGCAAAGATCCGGTCCCACCTCAAGAGCCGCCTAAGGAGCAGCCAGGGCGACCGAATCGGTAGCCAAGACACCCCACTGAGGAATATAAGTCTTGACCACCTCTTCGTTCGCCCGATTCTTTTTTTGGGTCTCTTTGAACGGCTCCCCCTCTGGCTCAGAATCCTTTTCCCGCTCTTTGCGAGGAGAAGTAGCAGGAGTCGTCTGCTTGGGAGATGGGGCAACCGGCCGCTCACTTGCGGAAGCCGTCTGGGCAGAAGCTTCAACCCTCTCCCGGGCATCCTTCGCCTCTTGGAGTTTCTTCGGTCGAAGACCTGGTTGTCGTTCGGTATGCCCACAAAACCCAAGGTAATTCTTCGGCCCACAAACCTTTGGCTTCGCCCAACCTCTTCTTAATCCCGTCAAAAATTATTTTATTAGCTGCTTCTATCGCCCCGTTACCTTGGGGGTGACCGACTGAGCTGAACTTCTGTTGAACTCCAAATTGGCTCAGAAATTTCTTGAACTTGCTCCCAACGAACTGCGCTCTATTATCTGATATACACACCATGGGAATCCCAAACCTTAATATCACTTGTTCCAACATAAATTTCATTGCCGCTGCTTCGGTGATGGCGGAGAGTGGCCTTGCTTCTATCCATTTGGTCATGTAGTCAATTGCCACTATACAATACTTTGTTTGCTTGGTGCTGGTGGGTAAAATTCCTACAATATCCACGGTCCACATGGCAAAAGGGATGGGACTAAGGACCGAAGACATTATCTCGGGCGGTTGCTTCGGAATCGTGCTAAATAGCTGGCACTGTTTGCACTTTTTGGCGTATTCTGTTGCATCTTCTTTCATCTTCGGCCAAAAGAAGCCCTGCCTAAGAATTTTGAAGGCTAAGGACTTCCCGGCCAAATGCTCTCCGCAAATCCCTTCGTGAACCGTTTCTAGTGCCAACTTTTGTTCGTCCGGATCTAGGCAGCGAAGGAGTGGCTGAGTTGCTGATCTTCGAAACAATCGGCCCCCTACCAAGGTGTAGTTTGCTGACCGATGGCGAATCTTTTGAGCTTCTCTTCGATCTAATGGCAGAGTACCCTTTTCGAGGAATGCCCTGACCGGAGTCATCCAATTAACTCCTTGGTGTATTTCCAGGCATTGTTTTTTGTCAATCGAAGGTGTCTTCGCTTCGGTCAGATAGATGGACCCTGTTAAATTGTGAGTATCTGCTGAAGCTAGCCTTGAGAGTGCATCCGCTCGACTGTTGTTTTCCCGGGCCACTTGGCTTAACTCAAAAGAAAGGAAAAACTGAGTGTTCTCGCGTACCTTTTGGGCGTAAGCCTTCGTGCGAGGGTCTTTCTGCCCATACTCCCCGCTGTACTGTTTTACCACCAACATTGAATCGCTGAAGGCCTTTAGGTGTTTAACTTCTAAACTTCGGGCCAAATCTAATCCAGCCAGCAAAGCTTCGTATTCGGCCTCATTGTTCGTTACCTGGAAATTGAATCGGATTGCCTGGCATATTTCGAACCCTTCGGGACTAGTTAGGATCAAACCTGCCCCATATTTGTTACCGGCGACCGACCCATCCACAAACAGTTTCCATTTTCCCGGAGACTGTACCAGATGCTCTTCGGGGACAAGGTCTTTTGGGCCGGAAAAGCTGCACTCGATCATGAAATCTGCCAGGGCCTGAGCTTTGATCGAAGTTCTTGGTACATATTCCAGCTCATACTCCCCTAGTTCAATCGCCCAAGCCACGATTCTTCCCGACGCCTCTGGCCTTTGCAATATTTTCTTTAAGGGCTGATTGGTTATGACCTGGATAGTTCGCCCTTGAAAATAATGCCTTAACTTCCTGGAGGCCATTATGAGTCCATAAGCAAACTTTTCAGCATTCGGATACCTGGTCTCGGCATCCTTCAATATGTGCGAGATGTAATAGACCGGGTGTTGATTCCCTTCATGCTCTTTGACCAAAACGGCTCCCAGCGTTCGATCATTCACTACTAGATATAGTTGCAATGTTTCCTTCGGGTCTGGTCTCATTAAGAGTGGGGTGTTTACCAAATATTCTTTTATTTCTTCGAAGGCCTTCTGGCAGTTTGGCCCCCACTCGAATGTCTTCGACCCCCGAAGCACTTCAAAGAATGGTAGTGCTTTCTCTGCTGACCTGGAAATGAATCTCCTTAATGCCGCTAACCGACCTGTAAGCTTTTGAATGTCCCTAATTGTCTTCGGAGCCTCCATATCAACTACTGCCTTGATTTTCTCTGGGTTCGCTTCTATCCCTCGGGCGCTAATCATGTAACCCAGAAATTTCCCACTGCTTACCCCGAACGTACACTTATTCGGATTAATCCTCATGTTATTCCGTCGGAGGGTTTGAAAACATTCCCGTAGATCTTCCGCATGATCCCGTAGAAGGGATTTGACTATCATGTCGTCTACATAGCATTCCATGTTTCTCCCAATCATCTCTTTGAAGACTTTGTTGATCATTTTCTGAAAAGTGGCTCCCGCGTTCTTCAGACCGAAAGGCATTTTAATGTATGCGTATGTGCCATTTGGTGTGATGAATGCTGTCTTCGGAATGTCCTCGGCATTCATCGCAATTTGGTGGTAGCCCGAAAAAGCATCAAGAGCCGCCTGAGGAGCAGCCAGGGCGACCGAATCGGTAGCCAAGACACCCCACTGAGGAATATAAGTCTTGACCACCTCTTCGTTCGCCCGATTCCTTTTTCGGGTCTCTTTGAACGGCTCCCCCTCTGGCTCGGAATCCTTTTCCCGCTCTTTGCGAGGAGAAGTAGCAGGAGTCGTCTGCTTGGGAGATGGGGCAACCGGCCGCTCACTTGCGGAAGCCGTCTGGGCAGAAGCTTCAACCCTCTCCCGGGCATCCTTCGCCTCTTGGAGTTTCTTCAAATGGCGATCAATCACAGCCTGACGCGAAGACACTGCACAAAGAAAAATGCAAGTCAATAAAAGACAAATATCAGTCAAAATACCGAAGGAAAACCAGGAAAAAGAATTGTAAACTGGAAAAAAAGACAGTAAATAAACAGTTACCCCCATTACCCCAGAGGGCGAACAACCAGTCTTTGTCGCGACTAAGAGACAGGGGAACCCTTCCCATGTCCAGATCGCACAATTTCCTATAATCCTCTGCATCCGCCCCCAAAATGGAAGGCATCACAAGGTCCTTTGGCTCTACATCCTTCCATATCGCAAATTGAGCGATTTTAGGGCCGGAGAAGAAGAACCACTTGGTGTGACTCTCCTTATTATTAGAGTTGGTGGACGCCCAGGCGACCCTGTTGGTCTTTCGGGCAATGGTATAAAAGCCCTTACTCTTCCCGTTGCGTCGGAAATCGTAATGATGCCAGAAGAGTGAAGTTCGGGGATCCACGTTCGCCGCCATACACCGTGCTTGGAACACATTGA
This sequence comes from Heracleum sosnowskyi, assembly GCA_030848705.1. NCBI lineage: Eukaryota > Viridiplantae > Streptophyta > Magnoliopsida > Apiales > Apiaceae > Heracleum > Heracleum sosnowskyi. The sequence goes on from CM061241.1 coordinate 96,782,369, forward strand.
TGTGTATAAAGCTGTTCGGATCCAATTGCCCTAAGGTTATCCCCATATCTTTGAATAAGTGTTTCAGGAGCTGTAGCGTCGGTACCCGAAAGCCGCATTTAAGTGCTGCTTCGGAGAGACCTGTAGCTATTTTTCCGTGCATCTCCAAGACCGGAGGATTGTGCCATATTCGGTCCTTCCGAGTGGCCAAGTGAATGAACCAGAGGGACCTGGGGATTTGGTAGTCGTCATAAAATCCAATGACCGTCTCTTCTGCCAATGTGGACCTATGGTTCGCCGCTGGATACAGTGCGGCGTCACCGAACGGAGATGGAGTCGACCGATCCATGTCCCTGCATCCGGTAATGAAGAGACAATTAGCCATGTACTCGGAATCAACATAAATAAACTAAAAATATGAAGGATAATAGCCGAGTACAGCGGGCCAGGATCGGTCGAAGATATTCTAAAATCTAAAGACGAAATGCGGCCCATAGGCTAGGCCTAAAGAGAGTAAAAATCTAAGAATTCAAGACGACCGAAGTGTTATGATGGATTTAAAGACCCCAGAAGATTTTAAACCCAGAACAACCTAGAAGCCCAGAAAGTCAAAAGGATGTATCCCTAAACTACGCACATAGGGACACATGCTTATCTGCTATCCTACTACAGTCACGATGGTAAAAAAAAAAACGCTACAAACAAAACAGAAAAACTGATGCAGAAATAAAAAGGTTACTTACTGTTTTGAAGATAAAGCAATAGCGGAATAGGAGGGCTGGGAAATTCCGGAGTTGAGATAACGGCCCCAATGTTGAAATGAAGTGTCTGTTGTTTGGAATTTTGAAGAGGATGCAGTGTTTGTTTGCGTAAAAAACAGAAATGAAGTGGTATTTGAGGTTTTAAAGGAAAGGAAAAGACGTTTTGACAACCCATGGTCTTTTCGAATTCAACGGCCAGGATGCAAGCTCGTATCCCAAGACCTGACAGCCGTCAAATTAAAAAGGCACGGCTTCCCAAGTGACGTCACGCCCCCCAACTGCCAATATCCTTACTTGAAGAAAAAACTAGAACATTGTTCTGAAGAAGGGGCCGGATTTTGGTCTTCGCCCAGAGGAAATACTCCGAACAAAGCCCAGGGACATGTTAGAGGCCCGTTACTTTGTTGTACCGGACCGAGCCCATTTTAGAAGCCCATCTCTTGGTGGGCCCGCCAGTCCATTCGAAGGCCCAGTGTCTCCACTCGAAACGGCTGCGTCATTTATTCAGCGGGGACACGCTCCCGTCCGCCCCGCCCCCGCTTTCGCCTCCTTCGGTTACAAGCAGGAAGTAATATATAAACAGGTTTGGGCTCCCTTACCAGGGGGAGATTAGATCATTACAAAAAACACAGAGCTTTTACGTTTTCATAACCATATTCAAGATCACATTGACTGTTTCTTACACCGGAGGTGAATCGGGGGCCAACACCCTCGCATTCTTCTTCTGCAGGTCCGAAGTAAGAGGTTGCAGGTCGAAATCAGGTCGTAACACCTATGTCCATCTTTTACGAGAATTAAAGTAATCGCATTTATGCAGCTAACTGTAAAATATCCTCAACTTCAGAACTTAGAAGGGCATGTCTTGTAGCATCCTGAATGAACATTTCTCCGTCCTCAATACTTAAAACTGTTTTTTATTACACATAAGGTAACGCAACTGTTTTTAAGGGATTGTTGAAAGCTTTTGGCAAACACAACTTATATGTATCCATCCTTAAAGAGATTTATGTATCTTGTAAAAAGATTCCGAACGAAGGATACATCATAAATTCAGTATATATAATGCTGAATTTCACTTCAGGAAAGGTGATCCATAAGACGGATCAATTTATGTCATTCACAACTGGTACAAGACACAGGAATTAGTCTGTTTATTACAAAAAGAATACGGATCGATACAATCAAAGTTACAGTCCAAATTGTATTCAAGGTTGAAACTTTACATAATCTTTTTTATATTTTAATACAATTTAAAAGTTGGGGCTTAGTCGCTTAGGCTGAGGCTGTTTCGTCCGGGGGCTTAGCCCCTTCGGCTGAGGCTGTTTCATCTGGGTTTTCGTAATCCTTTTCAATGTGCTCACTCACATTCCCAGCAGCAACAGCTCCTTCAAAGTTGCTTATATTTGAAAATATCAACACAAGGAATCCAAATATTGAAGCACAAAAAGCAACCCCAAATGACCTTCCAATTGTCCCAACACCAGCCGTTGCAAGCGTGAAACCTACACATGTTCCAAGAGCTCTCACCCATGAAAACCAAACTGAAAATGCGCCTTCTTTTCCCGGTGGAGAACAATCCAACAACAAATTTCTTCCGAAAGCATGCAAGACACCAGTGGCAGTGCCTTGTACCGCAGTAAAGAGCAACACGTGGTGGCTCTCCCAGTTCTTGTGGCGATAGTATAGCCCAAACCCGGTGGTCATTATTGTAAAAAGATACCCCAGCAACTGCATTTTTACTGCATCTGCACTAATAAGCTGTTGGAGTGGATGTAGTAGGGGTAGAGACAATAAAGGAAAGGCAAAGTATGTTAACCATATAAACAAAATAGTCTTTGGCTCCAAGCAAATTTGGCCTACTAGAAAGAGTATCCCTCCTGTGAATATGGACATTGTAGCCATGGAAGATAGAAAAACGCTAGCAAGACTACCTGCTGCATGAGGATAGCTGAATACGGAAACAGCATGTATTTTGTCGACAGAGCTAAGAGAAGTTGTGGAATTCCCACTAGGCCTATTAGCAGTGAAGATATGTACTACTCCTACAAGCCACTTCAAACCACTGAAAATCGCAACAATCCATAAGCTTGTAAATTGGTCTGGACCGCGGAGCATGTGGTATGTGAAGGTAGAGAAAATGGCAGAACCTAGAGAGCCAGCAGCAGTGGCATAAAGGGAAAGCCAGCTAGTAATTCCTAGCCTTGATGTGAACTCACTTTTAGGAATGGGGGAACCAACAAATCCGCGAACCATCTGGCCAAGGGAACGAGTGTGGGAGGCAGTTCCAACAGTAGCAGCTACAACAATGGCAGCAATATATGGTGGGAAGATCCAATATGTTCTGAAAAATCCAGCAGGGAGGCAGAAGATAGCTCCAAGGGCTGTGACAGCTCCTGCTAGGAGTTGAGGGTGCATGCCATAGTCAAGGTTAATTGAAATGATGCCAAGTACTGGTGCTGAAAGTATTAACCCTGTAAACCAAGAAATTGATGTCCACTCCAATGCAGAGAAATTCGAGTTGCTAATACTTATTAATTTTGATGTTAGACCTTGGTACCTGCAGTTAATGAAACATGTAGTAGAGTTTTTAATATGTTAGTACAGTTTTATATTTCATCAAAACCACATTTGATTCCCATTAAAGGGGCAGTGCCGCAGAAGTACCACGTCCTCTCCCTGAGGAAGAGGCAGAGGTCAGCAATATGAATAACGTGTTAGAAGATTTGTGTGTGAATTTATACTTAAAAAAGATATGAGGTAAGTACCAAAAAAAAAATTGAATTCCCACGGTCGTACACTATTTTGAGTATCAAATATAAGTTCAAACCTTGTAATTGCCTTAAGGAATGACTTGCGTAAATAACAAGATGTACTTACACTTGCATTTCCTTTTTAGTACAACTCAATCCCTTAAAGCTCTTCTCCCACCCCTGCAAAGGCTCTGGTGCCTTGAAAATCTGGCTTATGATAAGTGGAAACAAGATGGGAATTATAACTGTGTGAATAAAATATGAACACAGCCCATATAAACACCAAAGCATAACTTCACCCTTGCTAGGCCTATCTTGATGTCCTTCATACTCTGCATAAACCTCTTTAGCTCTCTCCAGTTTCATAGTCACACTATGCACATCTGGTGTGTCCTCTTCTTTCACCTCCTCTTCTTCTAAAGCTCTCGAATGTCGGGCTTGTTCTCCACCTTCAACATCAGTTGTTCCTTCCATTTAGTTCGCGTGTTGCAGAGCGCAGATGGAGAGAGACCTTGTTGGCTACAGCAAATTTTAGATCAAAATGAAGGCGTAAAAATGGTTAGATATATATATATGAACAATGCACAGCTGGTTGTTAAAGCCGAGGCATCGATTAATATGTTTATGACTATTTGGAGTTTATACTGCAGACGACAGTCATGCACAAGCAATCAAAATGATAGAAAATGGGATATAGATTATAATACAACAAGCCTTGTTTGTCACAAAAAGATGAACTTTACTATGAAAAACATTGTAAACCCCTACGGCTCATGACTAACAAAGAGGCATAACACTAAGTTTTGATTCGTTTGCTTGGTTAAAAAAAAATAGTATTGTCAAGCTATCGCTATTGCTATTATATTCCGTAGACATTTTTGTTTCTTACGATTTGTGTTTCTATTAGAAAAGAACAAATTGAATTTTGATCGGCAAGTTAAAAAATTCAAACCATATTGTAATATCATTTCTGAAATTCTACCTAAATCTTCTTATGATGTGACGACAACGATAATTGACTGTTTATGAACTTGGTTATTCTCACAAACAATGAACTGCTTGTGTCGTCAATTGCAGACAAGTTAATGACTGTTTGAAAAGAAAAAGATGTGCCGGCAAACCCCAACCAGAACGATCTACATGTTCCAATACACCAGAGTATGTGTTGCATAGACCAATATATGTGTGAACACAGAAGAAATCTGCAAGCGGTGCAAACTTTTGAGTGTTCCATCCAAACAGTTATGAAACTAAACCAAACTAAACTAAAACCTGGTTTATCCGCCCCCCTGGGGCAATGAAACTATTAAATTTTATGGGCAACATGCTACATAAGGATTTAGCCAAGTGAAATTCACAAATCTGCACATGCTTCAGATGATATTATAAAATTGTAAAAAGGCCAAAATAGATCAGACCATACATTCTACTAACAGAATTACTATCATACCCCTTCTCTTGTTAAAAATATAACTCAACTTCTAACATGTATGACAGAGCCTGTACTTTATCTCATAAAATCAAGTGATGCCAAAATTATCCTGCAACAACAACAAAATTTACTGTAAAAGATTCTCCCTTGTTCCATCAGTTCTGTCATCTACAGCTAGAGCGAGTAAAGCCACCTTAAAATACTTCTTTGTAATCCCTCTCTGCAGCAAACTCACAGACTAATGAATTTGTTTTAGCTGCAAAAATCAAGCTTTTTCATCACTTTTGCATAGGCCGCTGGAACAATGCCAGGTTGTCTGAGTCTACGTTTTGATTTCTTAGACTGCAATAAGCAACATATGTGCTTAATTTTTCGGTCAAACATACCGTTTACCATTAATCCATTTAAAACTCGTAAAAACATGAAAATCAAACATTGCCGACCGAAGTTTAATTCAATTTTCAATATTACAGTGCAGTAAATAGAAATTGGTGATAATCGAGACCTGGGTGCATAAGAAAAGTTCACTGCCACTCTGTTTACAATGAAACTTAAAAAAGGGAAATATAAATTATATATTTTTGACAGGTAGAGAAATATAACACGAATGAGAATTATCACAGCAGACGTTTTAATTTCCTTTTGCAACCCTATTAGTAAAGGTTACTTTTGAAAAACAGGTTAAAGGAATACTGCTCCACCACTAATGTGAATTTCTTGCTTACTATCACGAGTAAAAAGAATGAGACTTTCTATTTTATCCCAATAAAAAACTATATAGGATACTCTTGTTCATCAACAACTTTAATAACAAAGTTTGATAATATTTTTAACTTACAAAGTCATGCTAATACTTCATCAATAAGAATTAAGGACTTAACATAAAAATTTTGCAGATAAAATGATTCAGTAATATGACTAATGAGTAATGAGAAAGCACAAGTATACCTTTAAATGTGCATTGTGCCTTTTCCCCTCCTTCCAACGCCTAATCAAGCCATCATTCATAACCCTAAATCTTCCCTTGTACGACCTAATGAATACAATTTATCACATATAAATAATTCATCTTTTACTTATAGTTACAAACACCGGAACACACACGTAAAATTACTAGGCTGGCCTCCTAAGATTTCATACGATAATAAAAGGAAGAGGACATACGAATAAGATTTCATTTTGGTTTTCTTGACCTTGGAGACAATAGGTGTAGCTGGCCTCCTAAGCTTCAACGTTCTTTTCCTTTGTTTCAAAGTCCAATGCCGCACTTGTATCAACTAAATATACAATACCAAGAACCACAATCAACTCAAGCCACATATATATTTGTTCTACATACTAATAATCTTGCAACAATAAACACATTATATATGAACTTGCAACAACATAAGCAATACACATTTATTTCCTAAAGAGATCGTGTTTGGTGCGATAGTCACGTGTCTTTTGCCCGGGGCATTAGGCATCTACATATCATACAAACTACATTTTTCAAGAAAGAGTAATCTACATATCAAACAATTAGAAATGAGTAAAAAAGCAATAACATTTACAAGGGTCTGCTCAATTTCTCCACAAATTCTAATAAACAAACCAAGAAATGAAAATGGGGTTGTGAGAAAATGATATACTTACAGATAAATTGAGTGGAAAAGCATGATTATAGAGTGAGAGATGTGATGCTGAAGGGAAAGTGAGAATGGGCTTAACAGTAGAAGAAAAAATAAAGGGTTTGTGAAGAAAATGATTAGCAGAAGAGTGAAGAAGACGATGTGAATGTATCAGTGGAGTGGCGGTGGTTGTTGGGTGGTTGACGACGGCGGCGATTGGTCGGAGTTTAAAGCACCATCTATACATCTTGTGGGTTCTTTTTCTTTTTTTCACAAAATGATTTTGGGGTTTATCTTCTGTGTGGGTCAGATTTTCTCACAGATTTGTATATTTGTACTGCGGTTTTTTTCCAAAATTATTCGATTTACAGAAATTATTTACAAAAATACATTTTTTGTAATTTTTGTAATCTCATTTACAATCGCAACCACGTTTGCAACCTAGTTTACAACAATTTTAAACTCACTTGCAAGTAGAGCGTATTTTTGTAAATAATTTCAAAAAATTAAGTATTTTTGTAGAATTTCCTACATTTATATAATTTTTCTGTATATTTATTGATTTTTATTTGTTGTTGCGGAGAGTGGGGAGCATGTGAACCTAGGCGAATTATAAATAGTGTAACAAGAAAATAAAAGGAGAAATGTACATGTCTAATAATAGATAAACTAACATAAAAGCCCGTGCGAGGCACGGGCCTGTTTATATACTGAAAAAATAAATTTGCACCAATATATATATATCAAAATAATTTTGTAAATATGGTAAATGATGGTATTTTGAATTTATATTATATATGCGTAGTATTTATATATATATATATTCTAATTGAATAAGATTTCATAAAATTTGGATAAATTTCTATAAAATAAAGATCAAATGATTTTTTTTAATCTTCAAAATATTATTTTAGTTTTGAATGTCGTGAAATGAATTTTATCAAATTTAAAAATTCAAGATAATTTAAATGGTTATTTTATCAGAGTTCTCCGTATATAAAATGAATGTAGGTAAACTCATGTATTGTTAATAAAATAACAATACATTTGTAATATAATATTGGTCACAAATGTACGAATATACTTTAAATACATCATAAAATTTCTTACTTTTAATTTCGTGTATAAAACGTATGTAAAGTAATATAATTTTAATGAAATAAAAGTATATTTATAAAATATAAAATTGGTCATTCAGGTAAGACTATAGAGTGAACACATTATAAAATTTGTTTATTTTATGTAAAAGTCAATCTTGAAGTTGTTTTACTCTTTCCTTCATATGTACATATTTGTACCCTTTTAAACTCAATTGTATATTTTTAGTCTAGTATTAATTATAAAATATCTAAGATCGTAGTTTAAAAATTACACAAATTAAAAATTTATATATATGTAATTTAGAATCATTTTTTTAATACAACCATAAAATTCTATCCCATGCGATTTTAATATTTGAATTATAAATTATCTTGTGTTTGATCTTATATGAATCATAATATACCTAAATAATTTAACATCTGTGTAGACTCAGTTGTATTTATATGTATAATATATGTTCTAAACACTGGCGATTGACCGCTAGATGGTGACTAATCAATCCGAATGTGTTAAAATCGGATCGAAAAATCAATTTTTATAGAAATCGATCTAGAAATCATATAATTTAGATTAACTGGGCACAAATTGGTTTAATCGATCGAAAATTGGCTTACGAACCGATTAAAATGAACAAAATATACCCAGCCCCTTTTTCAACCAACCAAGACGACAAAGAAAACCCGATACTTAATTGGGTCTAAAAAAATTTCAACCCGATTTTAATGGTTGCATATCAGTTTTATATATTTCAGCCGACCTAACCCAACCCTATTTAAATTAAAAAATTTGTTCGATAATCTATGTATCTTACTTTAATTTTTTACATATAGAACATAAAATAATTTATAGAACATAATATATAAATTTATATATATATATATATATATATATATATTATATGTAACTGTACATTATATAATAAAGTATATCATCTTATTTATAGACGTGTACATAACTAAAATTATTATGTTAATAAAAAAAATATTAGCACTAAAATCGTAAGTTATACGTATTTTAGTTTTACTTAAATTTTTGAAATGAGGACATTGTGTAATATTTATTTTTTATAAAAATTATTTAACACATTCAAACCAACCCAACCCGGCGCAAACTTAAGGATGATAAGTATGGTTGGCCCATGAATTAATTTTTTGTGAGTTGGATTAAAAAATTTCAAACTTATTTAATTAGACTGGGTTGCAAAAATGCTTCCAACCCCCGACAACCTAACCCATCAACACCCCTAACTATGATTCCCATTTTTTACGGTCCTTTGTATAATTCTAAAATATAAAAGTTACGTATAATATGTGACTTATTTTAGATCAAATTTTGATTATAGATTTAACAATACTTGAATAATTCGTATAAAGCTAATAAGTGACATAATATTGTATAAAAATATAAATCGTATAACAATTAACATTTAATCAAAAAAATTAAGGGTGAATCGGGAGAAAAAAGCCTAGCGCACAGAAAGTGAAATAATAAAATTTGTAAAGAAATACATAATTATATATTAAAACTACGAAAACTTAAAAAAAATGGAGCTATATAATAATATAAACTAAGATTTTTTTATTAAAAAATTGAATAAGCATGTTGTATAAATAATATAAAACAACATATTATTTACTCAAAAGTTGAAATAATAAAAGATAATATGATGAGCGAATATACTTTATCTAATAATAATTTTAAAATAAACTCAAAACTCAATGTAGGATACTCGATTATGACATGAAACTGTTACGAGGAGGCCAACATTTCGATTCTCGATGTTTACACACAAATTTGACATTTTCTATCTTGAGTAATAAAGGGGTGACATGTTTGTAATTTTAAAAATACAAGGGTAAAGTTGTAATTTCATGAACACTTTTTGGGTTTTTTTTGCCTCTGATGATCTTTTAATATATAAAAGTAGATTTTTTTAAAAACTGGTTATGTATGTAAAATTATACATTTAGATTGTCCTGCTCTCTTTTTTTCCCATGTATATATATATATTTTCGTATTTATATAATTTTAAATTCAACTATCTATTTTAAGTCTATTATTCATTACACACATTATCTAACAGTCTAGTTTAGAAATTAAGTAAATTGAAACATATTTTATATTATGATGCAGAAATATTTTTTAACTCAACTTTAAATTTATATATCTAAAAATTATATGATGCAATTATATCCACACGTAAATGAAATATTTATCTTTCTTAAAATATTATCCTATTATTATCCAATAATCTAATATATACATAGAGACGAATTTTAACAAATTCATATTTCCCCTATTTGAATTTGGTTACATTTATGAATAATTTAGAATTTCTTTTTTATAAGAAATATAAACCAACAATATATTTAATCAAAAAGTAAAGTAAAAAAAGAGAAAATAGGATCATAAGGGAACCTGTAGCTTATCTAATAAGATTTTTAAGTTAACTCAAAGATTGATGTAGCACAATGGTTATGATTCTTTATTTGTAAGTGGAAGGTTTGTGTTCGAATCCTTAAAGCAACAAAATTTCATATACTTTTTGCATAAACTATAGAGGGGTGACATTTTTGTAATTATATGATAAATAAGGGTAAAACTGTAATTTCACAGCCATTTTATTGGCATATTTTGCCCTTGATTGGCTTTTAATTATATCCTATATATAATTGGCATAAGAGAGTTTAGGTGGTTTGGTCGTCAGGGCTAAATTAGTAAATTTGTAATTATTATTATAATTAAAAAGGAAAAACATTATATGTAAAATGCATGGTGGTAGCAAAAGACTACACACGTGAAAGAAAAGGAAACGTGTTGTGAACAAGTTTGTAGAAAATATATCAAAAAAAATTGTTATGTATGGTATCTAAATATTATAAAGTAAAACTCTCTTTTCTATAATTTGACATTTCACCGTAAAAATTGTTATGTATGGTATCAAATTAAACATATTATATATTATAAAATTTATATATTTAAAATATCTTAATAGAGGTTGAATATTCTATATAATTAGTAACATTGTAAGATTGTAAAATAATATTTTTAAATTATTAGTTAGCAGATAAATTTTACTTTGAAAAATTAAATTGAGATAAATATTATGTAACATAATAATAATAATAATAATATAAAATATATAAAATTATATAAAAAATATTAATAAATCATCCCGTGCATCGCACGGGTATAAAGCTAGTATATAGAAGAAGATGTACATTAAAATAGCAAAATTCATCTTCTTTTTTTTTAGTTTGAGAAAATTCTTACAATAAATATTTATTTGTTATTCAGATTCCACTATTCCAGCATTACTGTTTTAGTACTGTGTCGAAGCTTTTCATTTCGGGAGGATGTTCCCGATCTGAGCCGTTCACAAATAAGTTCGGCTCTCGAACACAAATAAATTATTCTGTAAAAGAATGAGCTTTAGTTGAGTTATTAGTGAGATCAACTTGAGCTCGATTCAAACTTGATTTAAGTTTGTTCGGTTCAATTAAAATTGAAAATATGATATATATTTGATATATTTTTATAGTATTTATTATACTTTCTCACATTTTAAATTAAATTTGTAATTTATATTATGTGTATTTTAAGTTCGTCGGGTCAAAAAAAATTGTGTTTTTTATTTATAAAAATTGTAAGTCTTAATGAGTTCGGCTCGACTCATTTTTGTTCGATAAAAACTTGTCTGAATTTGTCAAAAAAAATAATAAAACTTAGCTTATTCACATTAAAACTCGACTTGATTTAATTAGTGAACAACTCTACTTTTTAAACTGTCATCAATGATTTTGTTTAAGAATAAAGTGAATGGGGTTAAAATTTATCTTACCTTGGACCTAATATAGTCTGCGATTTGAATCCGAGTCCAGAAAAAATTGTGAATTCTATTTTGATTAACTTTGTCCTAATTTAAAACCTTTTATTTGAATAGGAATTTTTTTAATTATTGAAATTCATTTTCAAGACTAAATTTAAATCAAGGAGTATCTAGATTTTAACCGATTAAAAAATATAAAATAATGATAATGTAGGTTTTGATCGATTAAAAACGTTCCAACAACTTTAAAAAAAAAAAAAAAAAAGTTCCAACAACTTGATGTGATCTATTTTTGCTATGATAAATATCACAAAATTAACTTTCAAGCTGGCGGGTGAATTTGTACCGACGTGTTTAATCTTAAATTATTTACGTTGCGAGTTGAGATACACAAAAAATTCTTCGGGTTTGGTTTTATTCGGGTTTTAAACATTTAGTTTTTTTTTAACAATCGGACACGGCCAGGTTTTTTCAAAAATTGGACCGAGCTAGGGCGTGCTCCTTCTAAAATATGAGGCCCGTTTTAGGCTCTCGAGTCGAGTCGGGTCGGGCTTTTATCCGAGTTTTTTTATATATATATATAATTTTTTTTTATTTTCTACAAAATTAATATATTAATATATAGAAAAAACAAAATTTTACAAAAGAAACAACCCCTAAAGAACTACACCTCTGAACTATTAAAATCCATAATACATAAGAAGAGACACCGCGATACCTAATACTAAAAAATTATCAAAATAATGTTTTATCGTAAACAACAGTGCAACTCAATTTTTTTTACTCATAATGTGAGTTATTGAACTTAAACTGATCGTAAACCGTACGAATCTCCTTGTTCTTGAAAGAAGGTTTCCTGCATATTGTTGATTATTTTTAACCTCGTTATTCTTCACATCCCCTCTATTGCTAAGTTTAATATTTTTGAAATGTATATAAAATATTACTATTTTCAGATTTTATCTATAAAAAGTCGGGTCTTTATGTGGATCTCTAAAAAAATCCGGGTTTTTATCCGGACCAAAACCGGGGTTTTATTCGGACTTTTAACCGGGTTTTCGGCCTTAAGACCGGGCCGAGTTTGATGAAAAATAATATACCCATTTAATGTTCTTGAGCCGGGCCGGGCAGAATCAGACTTTTTTCAAGCCTAGATTTTCAAGATTTTTTGCGATCATATCGGACCAGATTTCGGGTTTCAGGTTTTTTGAACATCTCTAATTGCGAGTATGCTCAACGTAAATCATTTCTTAAATGAATATAAATTGTTCAAGAATTTAAGTTATATTAATTAATTTATTTATTTTCTATAAAAGTTATATTAATTTATTTGATCGCTTTGAACTTCTGAAAAACAGTAAAACTTGTACTTATTTGCTAAAAATTCGAACCCGATCGAATGTACAAGAATATCTGAGCTGAGTAAGATGAATTTTTGCCAGAAAATACTCGACTGAACATTTCATGATTAATATACAACATTTCTAGTTTGTTTGAGATACAAATTAAATGATTTGTACTCTTGTGCAAAATTTTCTTTCTAGTCGAAATTGCTTATTATTAGAAAATTTTAGTTATTTAAAGATTTTATTTATAAAATCTGGTAATATTCTTCCAGACTAACATGAATTATCTATAAGTATTAAGTAGATGTCAAATTTAATCTACTAAACTAAATTTATTTATTTTATTTTGTAGGCCAATAAAATAATTTGATTGTATTCTGCATCTATCCTTAGGAGACAGCCCCGTGGTTTTAAAAAAGCCCAAGGGTATTAAAGACAGCAGCAGTGATGCGGCTGGGAGAGAGTGAGAGAAGTGAGAAAGGCCAGACACAGGCAAGTAGTATAAAAGGATATTTTAGAGAGAGAAACTAAACAAAATACAATCCCATCTTATACATACATATACGCATATATATAGAGACATAAAGAGAAAGTACAAAGAGGTTTTTGTGTTTTGTTTCCAGTCTTCTTACCAGAGAAAAATAAAAGAAAGAGAAAGTAAAAACCCTAGCTTTGTTACTTTTGATGCTCCTAGGTAAGCTTCTCTTTTCAAACCCTTATCCTTCATTTTACATGCAATTTCAATTCTTGGGTGTGGATCTGAAATGGGCTTTACTTGTTTTTTCATTATTTCTTGCTAATTTACACCAACCCATTGATTTTTAATTTTTTGTTGGTTTGTGAAAATGAGATAAAGATGGAATCTTTGATGACCCATTTTAGTTTATGTTAATGGGTTTTGTTTGTTTCTTGAATTTAATGCTTTTTAGATGAATCTTGGGTTAATTAAAGGCTCATTTTGTTGGAAAGTTTGAGTCTTTGTTGTTGGTAAGGTGGGTTTTGATTGTGGTTTGTTGGAGTTGTTTGTTTGTTTGTGATGAGGTTAATTGTTTGCTATAATGATATTTTGGAGCTGTTCAATTTGATTAGAAGAAAATGGGGGTTTTGAATTTAAGGTCTTAATTGTTGTGGCATTATATTTGGTAGTTACAGTTTAAGCAGTTCTTCTTTATTTTGGATATTTATGCTTAATTATTTTTGTACAGGAAGTGGGATCAACTTCTCTTTTCCTGGGATTATATTGTGGTTTCGTTTATATTAGTACAGTGCTGGTTGAAGGGTTTGTGTGTTGAATTTTTAAAACTTGGAAGGAGCATGCTTAAATCTCGCAGAATTCAAATTTAGGAGTGTGTGTTCTGGCTAAGTTGCTTTCCAAGATAATTGGATAATTATAGTTCGCATACCTGCCTGTGTTCGTTCTCCACACCGTGTTTCTTAGTTAATACCGGACTTCTGCACTGGAGTATTTCGGGATCCCGGGAGCAGGTACTATGTCGTCTTTGAGTCGGGAACTAGTTTTCCTGATACTGCAGTTCTTGGACGAGGAGAAATTCAAAGATACCGTCCATAAGTAAGTTATTTAGCATATCTTATTTTAGGCTTTCGGCTCTATCCTGTTGTTAATTTTTTGTATTTTGCAATGTAGGATCTTATATAAATTGGGCCAAACATAGACTATTAAATTTTTAAGAATATATCGTAGTTAAAAAATCGGTTTCTTATACCGGAAAACTTCCTGCAAATTATTCTGAGCAGGCTGGAACATGAGTCTGGCTTCTACTTCAATATGAAGTACTTTGAGGATCAAGTTCAGGCCGGTGAGTGGGATGAAGTTGAACGCTATTTATGTGGTTTCACAAAGGTCGAGGATAACCGCTACTCAATGAAGATATTTTTCGAACTCAGGAAACAGAAATATCTGGAAGCTCTCGATAAGTAAAATCTTATTACTGATTCTTCCGTCAACTTGCTGCCGAAGACCAAGTTTTTTTAAATTTAATACCTTGTTATTATTCTCAGGAACGACCGTCCTAAAGCTGCTGAGATTCTAGTGAAAGATCTCAAGGTGTTCTCCTCTTTCAATGAAGAACTTTTCAAGGAAATCACTCAGTTGCTTACTCTCGATAATTTCAGGTATTTACGGCTGATAGTAAGTCTGTTATTAGAAGGACCTTTTTTGGTACCTTAGCCCATTCACTTGAGCAATAATTCCATCAGTGGGTCTGTTCTGCTAACTTCAATTGTATCTATTTTTATTGGGTCAATAGGCAAAACGAGCAGCTTTCCAAGTACGGGGACACAAAATCAGCACGCAGCATTATGCTGGTTGAACTGAAAAAGCTTATAGAGGCGAATCCCTTGTTTCGTGACAAACTTGCCTTCCCAACATTTAAAGCTTCGCGTTTGCGGACATTGATTAATCAAAGGTTTCAGCCTAGCCACACTATTGTTTTCCTTCGTATTTATTTTGGTTTCATAGGCATATTGTTTCTCCCAAAAGTTCTGTCTAATTAGATTAATTTGTGATTTTCAGTCTTAATTGGCAGCATCAACTTTGCAAGAACCCACGTCCAAACCCTGATATTAAGACACTTTTTATTGATCATACTTGTGCTTCTAGCAATGGAGCTCGTGCTCCTCCCCCGACTAACAATCTACTTGCTGGGCCTGTTCCAAAAGCTGGGGTTTTCCCTCCGCTTGGAGGTCATAATGTAAGTAAAATGGAGTTTTTGCAATTGTTTTTGTATACTCATTCAACAATCATTTAGGAAATACTTTTTTGTGAACAGCCATTCCAGCCAGTTGTTTCTCCTTCTCCAAGTGCAATTGCAGGTTGGATGTCAAGTCCCAATCCATCCATGCCTCATGCTGCTGTTCCATCTGGTCCCTCCGGTCTGGTCCAATCTCCCAGTGCAGGTTGGTCTTCTTCCTTTTCAGTGCCAAATAGATTCTTTTCAAGTTATTGTTATATGTTGTATGTCGACCACAATAATTATTACTATTATCAGCAGCTGCTTTCCTGAAGCACCCTAGGATGCCCCCTGGCGTTCCTGGAATGGAGTACCAAATGGGTGATTCAGAACACTTGATGAAGCGTCTGCGCACCGGTCAGTCTGATGAGGTTTGTATGAACTGCATTGCCTTGAGATATATGAAAACTCTTTCTATTGCACAGGATTGTTCAATATTTGCCCAGATTTTGATTTTTAACTTCAAATTTAACATGCTCAATCAGGTCTCCTTCTCCGGCTCACCACATCCTCTCAACATGTACTCGCCAGATGATCTTCCAAAAACTGTTGTGCGGATCCTTAATCAAGGGTCCAATGTCATGAGCATGGATTTTCATCCACAGCAACAGACTGTTCTTTTGGGTTGGTTCAGAATTGATCTCTGATGCGTAAACAAATAGTAAAAAAGACGAATATGTACAGTTGTTCTCAGTACTTGATGACTAATATTATGTATCATTTTTTCTGTAGTTGGAACTAATGTTGGTGATATTAGCATCTGGGAAGTTGGATCTCGTGAAAGGTTAGTGCATAAAACATTCAAGGTGTGGGATTTGTCAGCCTGTTCAATGCCGTTGCAGGTGAGAAGTTCATAGTCCTCAGCTCCTGTCCATTAATAAATGAGCTATTGCCTACAAGTACGTTAAATATTCTGACAATTTTAAATAAAATATTCCAGACAAATCTAGTAAAAGATGCAACAATATCTGTCAATAGGTGCATATGGGGTCCAGATGGAGCTATACTTGGTAAAGCTAAACCTTTACTTAATAGGAAAATTTAACTTCAAATGTTTTTTCATATAGTTTTTTTTGTAGTGTCTAACGTAAATATGTGCAACTTATTTTTACATCTTTAGGTGTTGCTTTTTCAAAGCATATAGTTCAGATATACACATATAATCCAGCAGGAGAATTGAGACAGCATTTAGAGGTAAGCCCTGAATCTGATGCATGAACATTCCGTTCTCTTCATCTTTGAACCAAAAAGCTACATGTGTACGTGGAAACCCGAGTTCATGAGACTCTTTGTATGTTGTAGATTGATGCTCACATTGGTGGAGTAAATGATATAGCCTTTGCTCATCCCAACAAGCAACTCTGCATTGTGACATGTGGTGATGACAAGACGATTAAGGTATCATATAGTTGGACATAAGACATAATATACTTGAAGCATGCCACACGTTTTTACAACATGCATGTCCATGTAATAGGTATGGGATGCTGTTTCTGGACGAAGACAGTACATATTTGAGGGCCATGAGGCTCCTGTTTATTCTGTATGCCCTCACTCCAAAGAGAATATACAGGTTATTCACTGAAATTTAACTTCTGCATCTTGCCTTTTTCATCTGCCTTGCACATTTAAATAAAGAATGAGCTCAATTAATATTTTGCGTCCCTTACACCTTTTCCACGCAGTTTATCTTCTCCACTGCAATAGATGGGAAAATCAAAGCATGGCTATATGATTGTCTGGGTTCAAGAGTTGATTATGATGCCCCTGGACGCTGGTGCACCACAATGGCTTATAGTGCTGATAGAACCAGGTTTACAACTCCTACCAAGTATCGATAGTTTCAGTATACTGACAGTATCCCATATAAATCTGAGTTTCAGTGTCTTCTTGAGTAATTCTTATGTTCCTAATCGCCTCATTTTCTAGACTTTTCTCTTGTGGGACGAGCAAAGAAGGTGAATCACACCTTGTTGAGTGGAATGAAAGTGAAGGAGCTATTAAGAGAACATACTCAGGTTTTCGAAAGCGTTCATTAGGGGTGGTTCAGTTTGACACAACTAGGAACCGTTTCCTAGCTGCTGGTGATGAATTTCAGATAAAGTTTTGGGACATGGATAACAACAACATTCTGACAACTATCGATGCTGATGGTGGATTGCCTGTCAGTACACATAATATTAAAATTCTAGTTGATAAAGAATGCATCTTTGAGTTGTTTTTTCACAATAAAAGTTATGTATATTATGATGCAGGCAAGTCCTAAATTGAGGTTTAACAAGGAAGGCTCATTACTGGCCGTGACAGCCAATGAAAATGCTATTAAGGTTATCGCAAATCATGATGGGCAGCGCATGTTGAGGATGCTGGAGAGCAGGACATTCGATGGGTCTCGCGGTTTCTCAGAAGCAGCCAATATTAAAGTAGAATTTTTATTCTATTATTTCTTTCTTTATGTTAGTCATGGCTCTGGATCTGAGTATCTTATTATCTGTTTCACAGCCCTCATTCGCTGGCGCCCTGGGCCATAATGTTTCTAACCCTATACAACCAGTTCTAGAGCGTGCTGAAAGAATGCAGACTCCATTATCCATTGGCAATCATGTAAGTATTCCTTCTTGTCAATTATTTTAATCCTCTTCATTTAAGTAGCTTTAGGAGTTTCTATGCTTCCTTTTAATGTGAAATATTTACAGGCTACTGCAGAGAGTAGCAAGATGGCGGATATTAAACCAAGGATTTTAGACAACACTGACAAAATAATAGCCTGGAAGTTTCCTGACATAAAAGACTCAACTCAACTAAGGGCTATACGGTTACCTGATTCATTTACAGCTAGTAAGGTATATGTTATAAACATGCTTTGTAGATACAGAAACATAATTCCTATATAGTAGTCAAGATGACAATCACAAGTTTCTTTTAGTTTATTATCGTGTCTTTGATGATTCAAAAATTAAGTCGCACTGTTAATATTCAGATAACGCCAATTCCTTGAATGACTTTCTTACTTTAATTTTATTTTAGAGTTTTCTTGATGGATTTAATATTTATTTTGTGTAAACTGAACTGCAAATGCATGAACTACAGGTTATGCGGTTAATTTACACAAATTCAGGGTTAGCTTTGCTGGCACTTGCTTCCAGTGCCGCTCATAAGCTCTGGAAATGGCAGCGTAGTGAGCGTAATCCATCAGGGAAAGTTAGTATTATAATAAGAAAATGACTTAATAGCAATCAAGTTTTATTTGTGACCTTTGATGTTTGATTGCTTTCCTTCTGTACTTGGTCAGTCTACAGCATCTATCATGCCACAGTTGTGGCAGCCCCCAAGTGGAGTTCCTATGTCTAATGACTTGAATGACGCTAAAGCAGCTGAAGACTCAGCTGCATGCATCGCTTTATCAAAAAATGATTCTTACGTCATGTCTGCTTCGGGTGGGAAAGTTTCCTTGTTTAATATGATGACCTTCAAGGTCTGTTGTAATCTTTTCTGTTTTTTCTCTGTGCATTCATTGCTTCTTAAGTACCATATTACACTATGGTTGCACACCATGTTTTGAAAAATGGTTTATTTATTTATTATGAACTCAATTCTGCAGGTCATGACAACATTTATGCCTCCTCCTCCAGCAGCCACCTATCTGGCATTCCATCCCCAAGATAATAATATTATTGCCATTGGAATGGAGGATTCAACTATTCAGATATATAATGTCAGGGTTGATGAGGTAATTAGCCTATAGTTTCATGTCAAGAGGCTGCTCTACTTGTTTGGAGAATTGCAAGGAAATGCTGCAAATGTTTATTGCAATAATAGTCCTATGGTCATAATTCCTTTTTCTTGACAGTTGCTGGACCATAGTGTTTTTTTGAAGGTGTCAGTTTAGATTTCTTAGATGACAGATTAAAATTTTGAGTTCTCAGAAAACAGCATAACAGGCTGGAAAATAATCAACTGTGAGAAGTATTTAGTTAGCTTAACTTATTGGTACTTGAGTGTTTGTGGTTTATAGCATCAATAAGATAATAAATATATTAGAATCTTCGTTAGATCTGAATTAGCATAAAAAAATTGTTCGAATAGTGAGGTTTAATTTTTTTTTTTCTGCATAATTAGGCGACAAGATAAGACGGTAAACATTTCTAAACATAAGGTTCTCTAATATCATTGTACTTATCTTGATGATTAATACAAAAAAAATTGAGTCAATCCTTGTCTCAGTCTTCAAAATTCTCGAATTCTTATGTTCTTTGAGTTCTTATAAATATTGATTGTATATGCATCAATGATTTTACAGGTCAAAACCAAACTAAAGGGTCACCAGAAACCAATCACAGGGCTAGCTTTTTCAAAGACCTTAAATGTACTTGTGTCGTCTGGAGCTGATGCACAGGCAAGTGGTAGAGAATAGAACAAATTTAAGCATTTATGTCATAGGGTAATTTGCATAACCAACAGTATGTTTCTTTTTCCGAATCACAGCTATGCGTCTGGAACATTGAGGGCTGGGAAAAGAGAATGGCCAGGCCAATACAAACGCCGCCTAGTCACTCGGCTCCCCTGGTTGGCGAAACACAAGTTCAGTTCCATAATGATCAAACTCATCTACTTGTAGTTCATGAAAGCCAAATTGGTATTTATGATAGCCAACTTGAATGCTTGCGATTGGTAAGTGATCTTTCTGGTCAAAGTACCAAGAAATCTGATTTCCGAAACTCAAAGATAACTCTTCGGATTCTCTAACTTTTGTGGACATGCTTTTGCTTCTTTTTGTCTTTCATCAATGTGCTTGTACGACTAGTTTCTAAAAGCAGCGATATAGGGGTGCCTATAAGAGTGCTAACATTTATGTGGCTCTGCCCTCATGGTCATGGGTGCCTTCTTGTTGGAGCCATAGGGTGCCCAAAGGGTACCAAGAAAAGTTGCCAACTTTTGGCACCCTGTTAAAATGGATAAACCACAATTTTTTGTTCAGAAAGCATACATCACACTTGCTTATTTTATGTAAAGCTATATTTTCTATTATCTATTTTTGCGGGGTTCATGTAGGCACTTCTTGAGGGTGCCAACTACTGGAGCATTTAATCACAAGAAGTTGGCAAGTAATACATTGATAATAGAGAAAATAAAAAAAATAATTATAATGATTTGGCAATGTATGGCACTCCTAAAGGGTGCTTATAGATGCTCTAATTCATTTCATGTCAGTGTTTTATTACATTCCAAATATAATTAATATGCTCTGCGGCTGGCAATTCTTAACAATAACAACATTAAGCATTTTCTGGGATTGGCTTAAAGTTATCATAAGATAATAATACAACTTGATCAATGTCTTTTTTACCTTATAATTATTTTTTAATTCTACAGTGTAATTTAATGCTTCTAACCTATAAATTTAAATCATTACAGTGGTCTCCCAGAGACTCGCTTCCTGCTGCCATATCAAGCGCGATATACTCATGTGATGGGCTGCTGATTTTTGTTGGATTTTCTGATGGAGCTATTGGAATTTTTGATGTGGATGGTTTGAGGCTTCGATGTCGTATAGCATCCGCTGCCTATATTCCTTCGTCACTATCCAGGTATTCTACTGGAATTTTTAATTTAATCAGTTGTAGAAGCAGAATGTTTCCTCTGCTAAATCTTAAATCTCTCTTTAGCCAATACATAGAAGTATAAACTAAAAGTATTGTTATTTGCTGGCGTTAATTATTTTCCAAGGTTATCTATGTCAGTCCTATTCTGCTCAATAGATTTGAGGCCTAACAATTTGATACCTAAACAAATAGGAGATATTGTAAGGAACTGTAGGATTGTTGTAGTACAAAGTTTATGTAACACATCCAGCCGTTCTTTCATTTCTTTGGCTCAGCCAATTTACCTTTCGTGAAACTTGGCAACCAGGTAAAAGTTGATAGAAAAATATCAGGAATCTCTTTTAGTTGTTCTTTAGACTGTTTGTCTAGATTACTTTTCCAAAAGTATCATTTGCCATGGTAATGCCAATTCAATCTATTCATCTACCTTTGTACTTTTGAAATAAATAAATACTGAATGATGTAATACTGCAACCAACTAAACTTTATTATTCACTCCCTTAGTGTGTGCGCGTGCCTTTCATTACCTGTAAGTGGATGCTTTCTCAGTTATTGAATTTTGGTGCACATATGTGTATTGTTGGTGTGCTTATATAAGTATTACCAGGTACATTATGGTTTAACATTTTGATAATGGTTTATAATTCTGCAGCAACAACAGCAATGTCTTTCCAGTGGTCATTGCAGCACATCCTACTGATTCTAACCAGTTTGCCCTTGGAATGACCGATGGCTCAGTTCATGTGATGGAGCCATCAGACGGAGAGCCCAAGTGGGGTGGACCGGTCCCCCAAGAAAATGGATCCCTACCTTCCATTCCCTCAAATTCTGCTTTGAACAGTCAGCCATCTGAAACCCCATCTAGGTGAAATTGTAAAACCAATTGTCAACTATTATGCTTTGGGCTTCACATGTTTATCTTAGCCTGTTAGTATATATATCTAAATACCCTCGTTTGAACCATTTGATTTGTTCTTGGTAGTAAAAATTTTGAAGGTGTAAATTGTTGCTTCGTTTCATATCGCATTAATATGCATTTCATGTTTCAATGTTGTATCTAAATCGGGATAGCGTAGCAGCAAATGCTAATGCCCTTCCTCTTTGCAAGTCATGTGAAGTGATTGTACCAGTGGATCCAAATGTAGAGCAACAGTGTTATGAGTTATAGTTGTAACTATTAATGTTGAAGAAGTTAACATCAATCCTAGTTCAACCTTTTTGAATTATACAGATATTTCACATTGTTTGTTATAGCTCCTTTTTTGGGGCAAGTAATCTCATGAACCGACTTGAACCCTCGACCTCAGTCTATGCTTACCACTGAGTGTTTCCGCCTGCTACGGTTGTGATGAAGCAACTATTGAACAATTCATGTATTGATGAAGCGCTAATGAGCAGCAGTTGACGAAGCCCTTTTCCTTTTAACCTTCAACTGCGCTGGATGAACATAAATTGATTCTTATTGATTTTGAACACTTGATTTTTGAAGTAATCTCCTTAGATATTTACAAATTTAAATAAACTCAGCATCTTGAAAAAAAAGGAACTGGTTAAGAGGTGATGTGAGTAGTGTTTGGGCCTGAAAAGGAAAGAAAAATGACAAGGGAGAGATGCACGCACAGAGAAACCAACACTTTAATAAACCTTATTTAAGAGTGTGATTAGTGGAAATTGCCAAAAAATTAGTCCGCCTATAGTCTAGATCTAGCTTAGCACCAAGATTATTATATTAGCAAGACACCACCTAATCCACATTACTCCTAATCTTGTGTCCCCTCATAGAGTTGTCCAAACGGAGGGAAATCATTGAATAGTTGCAAGTTAATTTCCAACTTTTTGGTTAAAGCAAAATCACCACTTTTACTTGATAATACCATTTTCAAATGGATCTCCCTCAACAATTCTTTATCCAAAAGAATGTTGTTGTCGTTTTTTTTTAACAGTATAGCTTTGGTCATTCTTAAAAGAATGGGTTCCTTTTAAGAGAAGTGATAAAAACACCCCATCTATTCCCAGAACACAATTTGAAATATAAGAGGAGTTACGTTTTTCGTATTTCATAATCGATAAAAGTCAACAGAAATTGTAAAACCGAACTCTGATATCGTAATAAGATTTAATGAAATGGAACTAAAGAGACATACATGATTAGCTCACCAAAAAATAAAATAAAATGTATGGTAAATAATAATCTAAGATCATGTCCGATTTGCAACGGACGTGATGATCCAACGTAAAATTTAGCATTTTATTATGCTTGTAACGCTTGAACTATATAAATAGACAACATGTATATAGAAGAATTATAGATCGTAGACGAATATTCTCAAGTCAGCTTCAAACAGGCATCCAAACGTGTCTCCCTATACTATTATTCGTTCATTATTTGGTCGTTTTCAAATTTGTAAAACAAAATCAGTACGTTCATAATTCAACTCTATACATTTATTATGACGATTTATTCATGTGACTGAGATTTGAGAACACAGCCTTGAAGCGGACGTGGCACGTGACTTTGACGAATATTTCGTTTCCTTAATTGCCGGCGAATATTCCAGGTGTCCATTTTTCTCATCCAATCCAAATCAACCCCACGATTATTCAATTTTTCCAACTATATATACAGCTTAAACCTCTTTAAATTAATGGCATTGAGATAAAAAAATATATATTATTTTATTGAATTTATTACTTTATTGAGAGTGATATTACACTGTTGATCGAAAAAAAAATATTATTTTAATAAAATTGTTATGACTCTATTTTTAGATCATAAAAAGTAGAGTAAAGTGCATTTTGTGTACTCGCACTTTAGTCAAGACACCACTTGTAATACTATAGTTCAAAATCGAGCAGTTGCAATATCAATGTTTGTATTTCAATGCACTTTGTTGCATTCCGTTAACTGAGGTTAACTCCGTTATTAATTTAGGGAGTAAAGTGCACTTTGTGTACTCGCACTTTACTCTAAAGTGCATTTTGTGTACCCGCACTTTGATCAATACATCACTTGCAATTAGGGGTGTAATCGAGCCGAGCCGAGCCGAACACTGCCAGGCTCGAGTTCGAGCTCGACTAAAAAGTTCGGGCTCGAGCTCGGGCTCGAGCTCGACCGAGCCTTCAATTTCAAGCTCGAAGCTCGGCTCGTAAAAAGTTCGATATGTTCGAGTTCGGCTCGAAAGCTCGAATCGATATCACCACATATTGACAAAAGCTCGAATGTGACAGGTTCGACTCGAGTTCGACTCGATTATATGGCTCGAGTTCGACTCGATTATATATATAAAATATATCTAAATACTAAATATTTATGAAAATATATATTTATAATATATAAACACTAAAAATAATAAAGGCTCGATTAGGCTCGCGAACCTAACGAGCCGAGTAATTTGAAGCTCGAGCTCGGCTCGATTATTACCGAGCCGAATTCGAATATTTTCCGAGCCGAGCTCGAGTAGATCACGAACTGTTTGACTCGTTTACACCCCTACTTGCAATACTTTAGTTCAAAATTTAGAATAAAGTGCGAGTACACAAAATGCACTTTAGAGTAAAGTGCGAGTACACAAAGTGCACTTTACTCCCTAAATTAATAATAGAGTTAACCTCAATTAACGGAATGTAACAAAGTGCAATGAAATACAAACATTGATATTGCAACTGCTCGATTTTAAACTATAGTATTGTAAGTAGTGTCTTGACTAAAGTACGAGTACACAAACTGCACTTTACTCTAAAAAATATACATAAGCTGGCCTTATTAACAACCGGAAAATAAAAGGGACATTTGATACTTTTAACCGTTTGTTAATAAGTAATTATTTTTTTTAAAAAAATATTAAGTCTATATCTTTTTATATAAAATAAAAAAAGTTACAAAAATATCTAATACTAGTGGATTGAAAGTTGGAACCATAAAAAGTCTTAATCCTTCCAAAGGCATATTAGCATGAAATTGACAAGGAATTTAATAATAACATTCGGCTAGATCATGTTTCTTCAGATTCGTCGCCGGTCTTTCCTCCCCTATGTTACACACACGCATATAATAAATATAAAATAATTGAACACATATATATTCTCGAAAATTTGTAAATTGTAATCATAACAACTCCCTCCCAAGTCGTTCTCTCTCTCTCTCTCTCTCTCTGTACCACTACTATTTACTTTTTATTGCTTTGGTCTTCTTCTTGAGTAGGAAAAAAAAGGGTACTTTTTTATTCCATTCTTGGCCTCATTTCTACTCAAGAATCTATAAACTTTCCATAAATTTGTTGTCAAATGATTGTTCCACAAACACTCGTTTTGTAGAAGCTAAACCCTTTTTCACTTTTTGTGTGTGGAATTAATTCTCCACTTGTTTATTATTAAACCTATCAAGATCATTCGTTAAAGAAGCACATATTTAGTTAGTGGGAGAGTTGAAATTTTAGTGTGTTAAAAAGTGATCAAGCTAGAGGGTTGTGGAAATGGAGAGAATGTGTGGAGGTGGTGGTGGTAATGGAAGTTTGTATGAATATGAGAGTGGCGTTGTGATGACAAGAGATCCAAAGCCAAGGCTAAGGTGGACTAGTGATCTTCATGATCGATTTGTTCATGCTGTCACTAAGCTTGGTGGCCCTGACAGTAAGTCTTTTCCTCTATTTTTATTCGATAAAATGCTTATTCGTGTATGTTAAGTTACCCGTTCTCGTAAAACCTTAACGTGTTAGGAGACTAAGGAGGAACGGTTAGCAGATTTATATTTGGAATAATTCGACTGAATTTTTATTTTCTATAATCAATATCTACATGTTGATGTTTCGGTAAAAATCAAACTACCAAAGTAAGAGACTCGTGGTTGTTAATATTTTTGTTAGTGTTTACAAATTTTAAAGGAAGATTTTATTAATTCTGGGGGTAAGTTAGGTTCTTTTTAAAACCGGAATGTTTATCATTAATCCTTTCAGCACCTGTCAGCAGATGATCTTACTGTTTTTTTTTTTGTTTTTTTGGGCATATTTTGATTTCAATGTGCTTGTGGTATGATTGTAAAATTTGAATTTTGACTGATTACTTAAACTTGTCCCCATATCATGGTGTTAAGAACCTAAACTAGTAGCTAACTCTACTTTACAAAATCATTTGTTGAAAGGATTTCTTTCTTCCACCAGAAATTGTTAGACTACAGTTACAATAATGTTATAAAAATCTAAGAACTCATTGTTCAAGTTCTTACTCATTTGTCAGCACATTCTGAATTAGCTTAGCTACCGATAGTGTTGTCCTGAAAACAGATAGCTATACCGTACGTATTCCTCCTTTAGTGACTTAACTCACTTTTGAGCTTCTCTACATAATGCAGAAGCAACTCCTAAATCGGTGCTGAGACTCATGGGGTTAAAGGGATTGACATTGTACCATTTAAAGAGCCATTTGCAGGTATACATGCCTATTAGCCTATGCATATGCGCATGTTTGTCTGGTTTATGAGTGTAAATATTTATTTAGACTCGTAATCCTATGTTCTTTTGTGAAAATCTGATGTAACAATGTTGCTTCAAATCTTTCATGTACAGAAATACAGACTTGGGCAGCAGGCCAGGAAACAGGACACGGTAGAGCAAAACATTGAGAACAGTGGTGAGTCTACCATGATTTAAAGTTTGTACCAATTGTGGGGGAAAAATGCAGTTCAGATAATTCTTGAGCTAAAAAACCATCAACATTTAAGAGTGCAGTTCAGATATTCCAGAAGGAGAATAAGAAAACTTGCAATAAGCCACTAATAAATTTTAGTTTTAGTTTACATTTTGGTAGTTAAAATACTGTGATAAAGGCTAGGTTGTTAAGTGACTGGAGGAAGAATTACCTATTGTGTTCATTAGGCTAGAAGTTCTAGTCGTATTACCTCTGAAACAACTTCATCTTTTTTTTTTGATATCGTGAACACGACCTCTTTTTCTGGAACTGGAGTTTTCTCAGGTTATTTCGTTACTCTGTTATTTTCTAGGAGATTCCTATGGACGTTACAATATGCATTCTATAAGCACGACTGACAACTCATCAAAACTGAACGGTGAACGAGGGTATGTGATCTAAAAACTCATGTTTTAAAGTTTCTTGGTTACTTTACCACCATAAAAGAACTCAAGCTCCCAACTCATCTAAAGAATGAGGGTAAACAACTTGTTTAACATTTGAAGTTCGGTCTATGTAACAGCAGAACTCAAAAATAGCTGTAGATGTGATTCAAAAGTGATGCGTGGCCTAATAATAATAACAATACTAATAAAAAATAGTCTAAGCAAACTGCCAATCAGACGTTATTTGTTACTGATGGAACTCTGCTGATACTAAACAGAGAATATTCTCTCGGGGAGACATTAATGTCTGAGACTGATGTACAGAAAAGATCAAAAGAGCAGCTTGATGTACGTATCTTGTAGCTTTTCTGCTAGCAACTTCCATTTGACTCTACCGCAAGCTTTTTAATATATTGACATGGCACAACAGGTACAGAAGAAATTACAAATGAGAATAGAAGCACAAGGAAAATACTTGCAGGCAATTTTAGAGAAAGCTCAAACAAACCTTTCACTGGATGTGAATAGTTCCGGAAACTTAGAAGCAACAAGAGTCCAACTAACCAGCTTCAATTTGGCTCTATCGAACTTCATGGAAAACCTAAATGAAGAGGAACGGAATCAGAACAATTCAGAATTGAAAATTGTTCATGGCAGTAGTAGGAACGCTAGTACATCACATTGCATGGGAGAAGTAGCAGAAAAGGAAGAAGTCAAGTTTAAGGTTGAAGAAGGTTCTATAAACTTTGATTTGAATATGAGAGGTAGCTACGACTTTCTTGGCACAGATGAAACTGTACTAGAACCTAAGCCACCTGCGTATAGGAGGTAGATGTCAAAATACTTACTTGCATAGTCTCACATATGATTCCATTGACCTAAATGCCAATGTTATAAGCTCTAATCGCATTGCATATGTTTGGTTGCTAAATATTAATATCCTACACTTATCCTGTTCTATCAAAAATACTTTTTGTATAAATAAAATAGTCTTGGGATATGAAGATGAGTGTTTAGAACTAGGAGTATAATACATGGTGTGTATTCGAACAAATAATATCATGAATTGTGAAATATTATGTTTTACATTTTTGTGCTTAAGTTTTAAAAGCTACATACTTACACATTACACTGTCATTTTAATCTGTATATAACCGCCATAAGAATTATTCACAAGCCGTGACAGCAGATGATCATTTTTGTATTAATATGCTATCGAAATCCGTTGACAACAACATTACAATCCCGTGAAAGAATCCGGCAAGTAAAGAATGGGGAGGTATCAATGTTACTTGTATGAACATTCATAAGTACATTCCCTGGAACTCTATGAACCTTGGACATGGCTCAAACAGCAATGCCCACGAGGGAGGCTGACTAAGTGATCAGAAAACGAACCCTACAGTCGAGGCAAAAGTTATTCTCATTTGAGAGTTCTTATTTAAGCGCGGTCTAGATTAGAGTTAGTGTCATACTTCGGGTTGAAACATACTAGCCCAATTACCCTTTGGCCCAATTAACCCTTTTATTTTTAAAGGTTCAGTGTTTATGTTACGAAACAGGTGACGCGTCCCATCAATATATTTTATATAAACGGAGAAGACGAAGGCTTAATATTATTCTAAACTTACTCCACGAGTCCAATTTAGTTACTAATTTTTATTTAATATTTTTTATTCGAGAAATCGAGAAAAATTATAAAAGAAGACGATTTGTGAGGTGCCAAGCGATTTCAGTAAAAAATATCTAAATTGGCTTTTAAATCTTTAGTAATAGAAATATTAATTAACTTATATTTTCCCAACCTTTCTTCTTAAGTCAAATTACTATCTTAATATTATCCTAAAATTTATCTTTAAGTCAAATTATCATGTTAATATTTTCTTAAACTTTCTTTTGAACTTAAAGCTATCATTTTAATATTCTCACATATTTTTTCTTCAAATATAAAATTTATCTTGAAATCATATTATCATCTTTACATTCTCCTAAAAAAATTATTAGAAATTATGTTCTCATAATTTGTTTTTGTAAAAAAATCCACGTTTAATTTATCTATATGTTTTACATATACATTAAAATTATTTTTTTAAATTTTAAATGAACAAGACACGTTTAAGTCAACAAAAAATATTGCCATCTGAGTCATATCTGTATTCCATTATCAATTCCTTTTTTTAGAGTTAGTTAACGAACTATAGGATGTCTTTGAAGTTTGGCTTCCTTTTTCAATGTTAGGTTAAACAACTATAATCATACCTAAAGTTACATTGTACAAAATAGTATTCATTATTCAAACCTATATTCGTATGTTAGAAGTCCGGTTATGAACCTTGGACATGGCTCAAACAGCAATGTCCACGAGGGAGGCTGACTAAGTGATCAGAAAACGAACCCTACAGTCGAGGCAAAAGTTATTCTCATTTGAGAGTTCTTATTTAAGCGCGGTCTAGATTAGAGTTAGTGTCATACTTCGGGTTGAAACATACTAGCCCAATTACCCTTTGGCCCAATTAACCCTTTTATTTTTAAAGGCTCAGTGTTTATGTTACGAAACAGGTGACGCGTCCCATCAATATATTTTATATAAACGGAGAAGACGAAGGCTTAATATTACACTGTCATTTTAATCTGTATATAACCGCCATAAGAATTATTCACAAGCCGTGACAGCAGATGATCATTTACCAGTCAGCACATGTTCTTTTTAACCGCCCCTGTCTTTGAAGTTTGGCTTCCTTTTTCAATGTTAGGTTAAACAACTATAATCATACCTAAAGTTACATTGTACAAAATAGTATTCATTATTCAAACCTATATTCGTATGTTAGAAGTCCGGTTATGAACCTTGGACATGGCTCAAACAGCAATGTCCACGAGGGAGGCTGACTAAGTGATCAGAAAACGAACCCTACAGTCAAGGCAAAAGTTATTCGACTTGGCTCGTAGCATTCTTGAAGAATCAACAGCAGCAACTTTAGAGGAGCATTGCTATTATTATTTCAATTAAAATTAATAATATATCTGGGAAACAAAGATAATTGCATAAAGTTCATGGGCAGGAAAGAACAGGGAACTTTACAAAGGACGACGTTACAAATTAAAGAAAATGTTTCAAGTAGGATTCCATGCGAATGTATTCAACTTCTGGATAAAGCTCAGAAGCTTCTTCAGACCCATCTTCCCCAATTTCAAAATTTGTTAAACAGCCTTCATAAAATATGTGATAAAAGTGTCCTACTCCCAACTTGAGAAGCATAGTCCATTCCTGCATTTTTTTCATCATGTAAATTAACTTACAGATAACTTAATATATAAAAAATATATATATGAGTTGCCTTTAATGTATATGTTTATTGATTGTCACCTTTCATGGAATCCAAGAAATCCTCGGCAGAGATGTTGAGTTTCTTTAGCTTATTTCCTGAGAGTCTCTCCCACTTATCAATCAGCTGCATCTGAGAAAGGATATTTTCCTTTGGCCTAATGTACAAAGTCTTGTTCAATGTCCGAGGGTCGTCAATGCTCTTAATCGTATATGTAGCAATGTCTTCTTCATCCATAAACCACTGTATTTATAACGATAAAATGCAGCTCAGATTTTCGTATGAAATGAAGATTTTGAATTAGTAGTATTTCACTTGATTGTTACAATTTACATTGACGTCTTGTGAGATTATACCCTACTCAGCTAGAGAATGCCCGTGCGGTACTAGTGTTCAATTTATATTAATAGAAAACGTGTTTTCCATATAACTCGATCTTGTATAAACAAATACATATACCTTTAACATTGCCATCACCGTATAAGCATACTCTGTCTTTAGGGGGGAGGAGGGTGCCAAGTTGGGAGAGATTAGGAACAAAATAACCGGCAAAGCAATTGGCGGACACGTAAGTAAATGGAATTTTAGCGTCTTCTATTGCTTTCCTCACCACCATCTTCTCATCAAATGTACCCTTCCTGGTTCAAGAGCGTTCACCATTCGTGCAGGGTCCATACCAAACTCAGATGGCAAAAAACGCTGCATTGTTGTTCTTGTCAAGTTTTGCACCATAATTTTTCATTTCATAAACCAGATCAAATGCACCAGGTAAAATCATTATATTCATGTAAAATTTGTAGGTAGAATTTAGGATGTGGATAAAAAAAACTCTAATCGAGCAAGACTTTTAACTCGATTCGTTAGACAGTTCCCAGAGTTCTAAATGAAATCATGACCTCTAATATAAAATATGCATACCTTAATGTTCCCAGCTTCTTTGATGGCATCAACAAGCTTGAGCTGCATCGTTATGTTGTGGCTCCGAAAATGTACCCCGGACATGGTGCAAATGACAACATCAACCTGGTTAACAGCGTTCACTAGGCTCTTGTGGTCAGAAAACGAGGCTTTGACTAGTCGAGCCCCTTTCTTTTTGAACGACAACAAAATCTGCAATTTATCGATGTCTAATCCTATCTCAGGGCGTTGAAGAACATAGGTAATATGTCCTTGAGCTAAGCTAGCTTTTACAATAGTCTTGCCAATGTAACCAGTTCCACCAACTACAAGAACTTTGCTTTTGGTCACGATTTTCTGGTAGATTTTCTTTTTCTCAGGTTGTGGTTTACAAGCATCTAAAACTGAGATTATATAGACAGTTTGTACAGCCTACTTAGAGATTAAGTTTTACAATAATATTGTTATTTTGATATTGATTGATACATATAATGGATATGCATGCTGTGCAAACTACATAACATGGGTTTGGTGGCTTAATACTTGATAATTATTTAACGGGCAGTGTTAAAAGAATCAAATTAGGTGTTAAATATTGTTCACGTCACATGAAAAATGTGGGGTTAATAGGTGATATTAATGTAAATATATTGAATTATTTTTATTATAATTAATCAAAATCTAACACGTGATATTTGAGAAGAATTTTGGATATCAATTTAATACATCTAATATTTTCCATAATTAATTAAGGAGTGGTTCGCTTGAACTTTGAAAATCTCTAATAAGGAAGTTTAAACATAAGATCTTACAAATTTGAAAATAATAAGGAAGTTGTAATTTTCTAATTCCTCCAATTTTGCAAATTTGAAAATAATAAAAGAAAGTTCTATCAAGTTTGAAAATAATAAAAGAGAAAATTGCAATTATTACCATAAAATCCTACAAATTCGAAAATAATAAAGAAGTTATAATTTTCTAATTGAAAGAAAGTTCTGTCAAGTTTTAAAATAATAAAAGAAAGTTCTATCAATTTTGAAAATAAAAGAAAGTTCTATCAATTCCCTTCCTACAAAATTGAAAATAATAAAGGAAGTTGTAATTTTTCAATTTCCTTCCTACAAAATCAAAATCAAAAATAATAATAATAAGGAAGTTTTAACAAAAGACCCTAAAATTTTGAAAATAATAAGGAAGTTGTAATTTTATAATTTCTCCAATCTTACAAATTTGAAAATAATAAAAGAAAGTTCTATCAAGTTTGAAAATAATAAAAGAGAAAATTGCAATTATTAACATAAGATCCTACAAATTCGAAAATAATAAGAACGTTGTAATTTTCTAATTCAAAGAAAGTGCTATCAAGTTTGAAAATAATAATAATAGGACTTAAAGAAGAAAGTTTAATTTAAGTATTTAAAATTGAGGAGCTCTAGAAAATTAAAAAAATATGAATCAAACGATTTTAGAGCTCATAGAATTTTCCTTTATATATATAAAGATAAGTTAAAATGATATTGATATTGATTCTTTTTATAATTTTGTTAAAGTTAGAGAACAACTTTTCAGAGAAAGATATCACACATATTTTAGTTACAAATTTTAATACTTTGAAAATAAAAAGAATTATAAATAATTTTACAGTTGAATTTTTCAATATTTTATTTTATGTTATTTTATATTTGTTACATTAATGTATTTAAAATTTAACATTATGTGTAACTAATAAATCATTTTATTTTTGTTGAACAAAATATTTTAGAAATGGAATATTATACACTAAAGTAGAATAATATATATTTTAATTACTTTCGACTTGTTTTGACAATGTTTTGTTAAGCTGTTGTTGATTTATGTTGGTCAGGTTGTAATACTTGGGTTATAAATTTTTTTTGTAAAGCAACACTTAGGTGTTCTGCTTTACTTGTTAAGACTTATGAACTTCAAGATTATACTAATGATTTAAAGCGTCGGTAATTTCAGTTGCACAAATCCGAAAAATTAAGCATAACTCATACATAAAACAACACAACAAGAAAAATTTGAACATAAAGCAACACGTGCTTGGATGAAATAGATTAATATCGGTTGAGTATAGTCACAAAGACTTGTTAGGGCTTAGTTCATGTATAAAATATAGTTAGTACTTACCCCCTATCTTCTAGCTAGGTTACATAAATTGGTCAAGAAGAACCATCTTATACATAATCATGAAAAATCATATATTTTATTATAAAATCTCATAAATAATTTTAATTTTTTTACCTAAAATATATAATCTGATTCTAATGTAGAATATTAGCATATAAGAACTTTATAAAAAAATTAACATTTTAACTTTGAATAAAAATATTAATTTTAAATTTGATTCTGTTGCAAAATCATTTTGAATAATATTGATTCTGTTGTAGAATCACTTGAGATTTTTTGACTAATTTTCAATATTTTCTTTTTCAAAGTAGTTTAATTTCATTTTTTAATTTAAAAATTGAAATTTACGATTATATTTAATAAAAAAGATGATAAAATATGTATTATGAATATTTACGTAAGGTTCTCGGACTCTAAATAAAAAGTTCTCTCTTAAATGTCACCCAAATAAATTATCATATGTTACATTTACATGACTGAAACTATAATGACAAACATTGGCACTTCTAATTCTAAAAAGGTGGTCTGCTAAGAAATATAGAAATATAGACATCTAATTTTTTAAGAGAAACGAAGTAAATGAGTTTGAGTGGTCACACATGACACAATGTAATACATCCATCATACCGTTTGAAACCTTTTTAATCCTCTCCCTCCAATTTCCATAGTCTTTCATAAGAAAATAATTCGGGTTAGAGTACTAACACTAAAGTGTTGTTACTCATTTTCCCCTTGTTTATCTTGCTCGTGTGTGTGATGGCCAATTGGTCATGGCCTTGTAAGGTCATTATAGTCATTACATCATTCATCAAACTCCAACCCTATCTATAAAAATTCTTCTTTCTATCTATCACTGTTGTTCTCCCTTCCTCTCTCTCAGAACACAGATGTTCTCCCTTCCTCTCTCTCAGAACACAGAATAATAACAATGACTGCCCTGGTGAAAGCTAAACACGCTCTTCTTCATGTCCGTTCCACACTTCACAACCGACTCTCCCTTACCAATCATCCTCCACCACTCCATAAACTCATCATCAATCACATCCATCAGTCCACTTTTCTTTCTCATCATTACCCGCCAAGAGACCCGAATATTCCATATGAGCCTCGGTGGAATCCCGCTTCTCTATTTCCTCCGGGTACTTACACAAAAGTATTTGAAAAATTTGTGAATGCAAGTTCTAAATTCAATAGTTTCTTCTTAAAGGATTAGGGTTATTATGATAACACTGTGAAAGTGGTCACGCCGGTGTTAGTCACAATGAGTGCGTTTATTTACTGGAAGAAGAACAAGGAGCTTGAATTGGAACAAAGAAGCGAAAATATGAAAACGAGGAAAGATAACTTGGAAACAAGGAACGATCTGCATCTTCCAATTAAGGAACTTAAAGCATCTTCTGGACGCAGTAAGGAAAGATCTGCCGAGAGTGAGAAGGTAGTGGAGGAGGTGTCGAAAATGGAGAATGTTGGTGTGATGGACAAAGTTAAGGTTGCTGAGATGATTGTGAAGAACGAGGTAATGATGTTGGTGTTTTTAAAAGTTGGTGATGATGAAAAGAAGCATATCGTAAAAGTTGGTGATGATGAAAACAAGCAGATCGTAAATTAGAGGTAATTAGTTGGTGTTTAGTAATTACAGGTATCACAAGGATCATAGCAAAAGCATACACAAAAGTAAAATAAACATCCACAAAGTACAACAAAATACATGCCAAATTAAAGAGTTCAAAGTTAGATAAATAAATTATCATTATTATACTACGAGCACCAACAGTATAATCATCACTTTTCTTTATATCAAGCCTTCAGCCCATATAGTTTCTTCATTAATACCAAGCTCTTCAAAAGGTCATCTCATCGCTGGTACTCATCAATCGTTGGTACTTGCCAAACTAGATCATAAATAAATTAGAAAATAAAAACATACGAGAAGGATTTATAGAAATAAACATTGATAATTCTAACTTGGACGGGTTAACGTAATTTGATTTTACGATCTGCTTCTTTTTATCATCACCAACTTTTAAAAACACCAACATCATTACCTCGTTCTTCACAATCATCTCATCAACCTTAACTTTGTCCATCACACCAACATTCTCCATTTTCGACACATCCTCCACTACCTTCTCACTCTCGGCAGATCTTTCCTTACTGCATCCAGAAGATGCTTTAAGTTCCTTAATTGCAAGATGCAGATCGTTCCTTGTTTCCAAGTTATCTTTCCTCGTTTTCATATTTTCGCTTCTTTGTTCCAATTCAAGCTCCTTTTCTTCTTCTAGTAAATAAACACACCCATTGTGGCCAACACCGGCGTGACCACTTTCACAGTGTTATCATAATAACTCCGATCCTTTAAGAAGAAACTATTGAATTTAG
The DNA here is from genome assembly GCA_030848705.1 of Heracleum sosnowskyi. Classification (NCBI taxonomy): domain Eukaryota; kingdom Viridiplantae; phylum Streptophyta; class Magnoliopsida; order Apiales; family Apiaceae; genus Heracleum; species Heracleum sosnowskyi. The sequence continues at coordinate 96,818,351 of CM061241.1, forward strand.
AACTTGCATTCACAAATTTTTCAAACACTTTTGTGTAAGTACCCGGAGGAAATAGAGAAGCGAGCTTCCACCGAGGCTCATACGGAATATTCGGGTCTCTTGGCGGGTAATGATGAGAAAGAAAAGTGGACTGATGGATGTGATTGAGTGGCAGAGGAAGATCGGTAAGGGAAAGCCAGTTGTGAAGTGTGGAACGAACATGAAGAAAAGAGTGTTTAGCTTTCACCAATGCAGTCATTGTTATTATTCTGTGTTCTGAGAGAGAGAAAAAGAGAGGAAGGGAGAACAGTGATAGATAGAAAGAAGAATTTTTATCGATAGGGTTGGAGTTTGGTGAATGATTTAATGACTATAATGACCTTACAAGGCCAAAATCACCAAAGGGTTGTAAACAAGGAATAAACATAAAATAACAAATAAATAAAAGTAAAAACAATTACCTTTGTCGTCGAGAAGAGCTTTTACGAGCTGCTTCTTTTCATCATCACCAACTTTTAAAAACACCAACATCATTATCTCGTTCTTCACAATCATCTCAGCAACCTTAACTTTGTCCATCACACCAACATTCTCCATTTTCGACACCTCCTCCACTACCTTCTCAACTCTTCATTTCCTTTCTTTCTTTCCTCCTCAAGTTCCTTATTTTTAAGAAATACCATGGCAGCCATTGTGGCAACAGTAGAACCAACCACTTTCATGGCCTTCTCATAAATTGATCAAATCCTTGTTGTGTAATCAATGATCATGGTTGTTCCCCCTCTAATTTTTTCAAAAGCTTTCTTGTAAGTGCCAGGAGGAAATAAGGGGCGAGTTTCCAAGGTGGGTTATATGGTTGGTTGGGATCTCTTGGCTTATGATGAACAAGAATCCTAGATCGGTGAAAGGAGTGGCAACGGATTATTTGGTAAGGTGATGAATTGTAAGAGATAGTCTTGCCAAGACTGGAATGAAGTGAGCGGATAACTAGGGTTTTCAAAAAGGCGGCCTCTAACATAAGGTCCCCAATATGGTGTGGCCGGCTCATTTATCTTCCTCAACCCCATTTGTATTCTTTATTTATATTTTCTATGTTCTAATTAATATTTAAGTTTCTCATTTTATAATTTATCATATTGATTTTTATTCTTTATTTAATATTTTCCGTTCCCATTAATTTTTTTTAGTTTGTCATTTCTTAATCTCCTTTGATGGCCTGTGCATTGAAATTTTCGGTTTTCGATTTTCGATCATTTATTTTATTTAATAAATAATAAAATAATATAAAAATAGTAACTAGATGATCGCCTTTAATAAGTAAAACACTTTTTTCTAACAAAATCTACTCCTTTTTCCAAAATATTGCGGGCATCTTTAAATTAAAACATATTATCTTTTATATTTGTTCTCACTAAAATCTCCATTTTTCAAAAATATCAGGTGCAAACCTTACTTATTTATTTTAAAACATATTTTAAAACCTATTTTAATGCTTTTAATTATTTAAAAAAGCTTACCTATTTTAATATGCCAATATATTTTTTTAACAAATACAATTAACATAATTAAAACACTTCCAAAAATATCACGAGCAGTTACTTCGTTAATAATTTAAAATTTATACAAATTTTATGTTTTGCAAGTGTTACGCAAAATCAATGCCAACTTAAATAATACGAATTATCAATTTGTTCGGCTATTTCACAACAAGTTTGCATCGCAATGAGATGTACTTGACATGTAATTACGGGGAATATCTACGTGAAAATTAACATACGGGGGCAAAAAATAGGCGCGTGTTCTACAAATTAATGTACACATCTGGGTAGATGTTGGGGCTGCGTTAACATCATATATTTATAGGAAAAATAAATTGATATGTCACTAAACTATTCTCGTTTTATTGTTCAAGTCCCTAAAGAAAAGATTCCACAATCCGAGTAATTAAACTTTTGAAATTTTTTGGATCAGGTCCTTCCGTCAATTGGATTCTGACGGACGTCAAAATCTAGCTGATGTGACAAACTTTTTACTATTAAATTATTCAAAATTTACATGTCAGCTACACTTTTATATAAAATTATTGAAATTCTAAATTAAAAGAGAAAAATTCTACACAAGCCTCATATGTATATTGTGTATTAAGGTTCATAACATAAATTGGGGAAATTTTGGATAACATCAATTATTTTATTAATATAAATTATTTTATAGTTTTAATTATTTTATTAATATAAATTATTTTATGGTTTTAATAAAATAATTTTTCTTAATAAAATTATAGCGGATAACCTAAAATTTTTATATACTTGATTATATTATTTAAGAAAAATTAAAATACTAATACAATATTTTTACAATCAATCTATTATATTTGGTATATTTCTTGTCATTTAATTAAAATTATGAAAAATATAATATATTTTTTTAAGCTTCATCTTTAATTTATTTATAAAATTGTTTAGGTGATTATTTTAGTGTATTCAAAATGTAAATTTAAAAACTGCTTTTAGGATAGCTAATTGTGGGTAAACAATTAGGAAAAATTAAAATATTTTTTAGGGAAAGAACAATTAAAATAATTAAAATTTGGAGAAGAATAATTAAAATAATTGAAAGTAATGATATGTAGTTGTTTAAGGTGTTAACAGCTAGGTTTAGCTTAGCATTTTAGTATCAGCCCATCCGTGAAATAGAAGCGCGGAGCTTAGGTTAAAACACCCATCCGCAATAATTTATAGCGTACAACTAGGGCTCCGCGAAAATTTATAGCGGAGTGACTAAAAATTTTGTTCTAATCCTGGTCGTTAAAATCTCAATCCAATGATTGAGGAACTGATTGTTAGATAAATCGTCCCCGACAATATTGTCAGGGACAGGGACCAGGACACTTAGTGTAATATATAGATTATTATGGTGTTGGATCAGGTGAAATATACATAGGTGATGCTTACCTTACTCAATTTTAGCGTCGTGGTAATGCTTACCTTACTCAATTTTAGCATCATGGTACTGTATTTGAGATGCCATCCTAACCAAATTCTGAGAATAGGATTTCCTGAACACAGAATATTTAGAAGCATACACATTACGAAATATGTGACATGTGTGACATTAAGGACAACAAATTATCCAGACGTGTGACATTACGGACAACAAATTGTCCACATTTTTTTAACTTTAGATAGCTGACCGTGGATTGTTGATTGTTGATTAAGATGAGTTTTAACCTAAAGACTTATTTTAAGCAATCAGTAAATAACCTTTACATCCATTGGAAATTGATACAAGTCATGGTTACAAAATCTCAAATCCGACTCTCAGTCTATCATTATAAGCCACCTCGTGGGAGAACTTAACAGGGACTACTATCATTTTAAACCACCTCGCTGGAGAAGTTAACAGAGACAAACGCCATGGTGGTGATATATAAGAGTGTCAGTAGTTGGTTTTATGGTGGTGGTGCTGACTAATGCGTAATCACTAAAAAGCATGGACCAAAAAGAAAGATTCTAGTTATGTGGATGGATCTAAAAATTTGATAAATTTAAGAAATGTTCTTAAAACTAGAAGTGTAAAACACGAAAAAAAAAATTCTAAAATTCATTTCAAGTTTAAGATTTATTTTCATCCAAAACATTAGAAACGATGCAGCACTTCTCAACATGTTTCTCCACAAAATTTTGATTTTCAGAAGCCATCAAGGAGAAAATAGTGGACTGACAACTTAAATATCCAAAGGAGTTATGGCACTCACAACACAAGAAACAGGAATGGCATAATGAAAAAAAAACAGCAGCAGCACCGACAAAAGCATGCCAGATAACGAGGAAAAAGAAATACAACCAGAATTAAATGAAAGACATCTTCTTTAACACACATCAAATTTCACAACGAAACTGTAACCGTGAAACGTCAGTGACACAACAGAAAATCTGGATTTTCCGAAGCCAGCAAAGAGAAAATAGCTAACAAAACAACTAAAGAAACATAAGCGTCCCACAAAACACAAGAAAATGGAATGGCGTATTGAAAATACAAAAAAAAACAGACAATACCAAGTAAAAAGAAATTCAAGCAGAACCAAATGAAAGACATCTTTATTAACATACATTGAACTTGATAATGCACATACAACCTAATTTCACTACCGACAATCTACACACAACAGAAGTAAATATTATCTTCCCCAAACATGTAATCTATAAACATTTACATATGGGCAGGTTAATTACGATATATAAAGAGACCATATTCATGTGTTTCGATTCAAATAAAAATAAAACATAACATAATATTGAGAAGCTAAGAAGAGATAGACAAAAGCAAACACTAAATTCAAATATCATCCCCAATACACATTCATAATTATAAATACTTGAGAAGCTAGCAGCAGCTAAAGTTAATTAATAATCATCCCAAGTACACATCCGTAATTATAGATACATAATACTTAGAATCAGTAGGATTACCATAAGGGGAGAAGGCTAATTTAACAATTACTTCACATACCTGCTAAGCTGGACAAACGGGTAGCTGATTGCTACACACACCCCAATCCTGCCCACCAAATTGACTGTCCCCTTCAAATCTTGGAGCTACAATGAACAAACACTACTAGTTAGATACTTATACACAACACATACGTACAAATATACCTATACCACAAAAACAAAGATATAATTGATTACCTTCTTACCAACGGCTGGACCATAACCCGCCAATCTCGCACCACAAGCTTTCAACAAACCCATCTTCTCTCTCCCCGTTCGTCCCTCTCTGTATTTCTATAAAACTCTCTCTCTCTCTCTCTCAACAATATAACGCTGCAGCCAGTCTATTTATAATTCAACTAGATGAAACAACCGCGCTTCGCGCGGTTTGTGAAAAATAATTAAACGACCCGAGAAACTCAAAACACTTACTCCCTCCGTCCCATCCATTTGTTATCATTAAAAATGGAAGGTTTGACACGCATTTTAAGGCTCTTATAAAATATAGTTCCATTACTTATTTTTAAAAAATTTCTTCTTTGAATAAAAATTAAATGTTTGGATTTTTATTCAAAAAAGAATTTTTTTTAAAAATAAGTCATAAAACTATATTTTATAGGAGCCTTAAAATGCGTGCCGAACCTCCCATTTGAAACGATAACAAATGGGCGGGACTGAGAGAGTAATTTTTATCAAGTAACTTAGTGATTTACAAATATCTAGTAGTAAATTGTTTCACAAAAGTGTCATTTTATTTAGGAAATTTTTTTAGTTCTTTGTGGCTCACTAAATATAATTAGCTCATATAAATTTTAAGGACAGAATCACTAAAAATCATAGTACTGAAAATACAAGCAGGAGAAAAAGTTCAAAAAATAAGTAGTGTGTTATCTTTTACAACGAAAAGAGTAATATTTCCAATATCCTTTGACACCCTACATTTGGTTTTTCTTTTCTTTCCGTTGTTTAATACAATCTGAATAAACCGTGTCAAATTATTAAAATTTATTATACGCAGAAGATACACATGGACACAACACAACTTAAAAACTTTGTAAGGCAACCGCAGAGCTGAATACCAACGAATTGAATCATAAAAAATATATATGCATTAGTAGAAGAATAGATTCCATTGTTATCTATAGCAATACAAATAATCTTCAAATGGATTACCTCCTTCAGTCCTACAAAGAAACGGAGAGTTCACTTTTATTTCAATAAAGTCCACGTGACTTATTAGTATTCACTTATAGCAGTATCTAACTTCTCCAAAAAATTCACAAAATCCAAATGTATGAATGCATACTTTTTGTTCCGTCAGTCTGATGCACTTTGTATAATGGTTGTCATACCAACAAAAAATAATCAATCCTGCAGCAGGAATGGAATACAATTATCGGTCACAGAACCTTGTATCAGTATGATATGACAAGAGTACACCAATGTGAAAGTAACCGGAAGGAATATGGTACTGATGTTGCAGGAAAAGATTGTTTGAAGCACTTTTAAGTTCCAAGAGGTGATGCAAATTTCAGAAAAAGTGTATATAGTTTATTTAACTTCTATACAACCAATGATATATTCAATCTCCAACATTGTTTTACATACATTTGTATCTAAACCCAACGCCTCAGATTGTTCAGCAACAATTGTAGAAGTGCATAAGAGATATAGTGGTCGGAGTGAGGTCATGAGTTATGTCCATTGTAACTTGTTCCTTCAATTCTAACTATGTGCAAGCCACAAATTGGAAGCGGAAATATATCTGACATCACATTCTAACACTAATAATACCAACTATGATCACAAAACTGTAAAGACATATGCAAAATTTAAGGACTTTAAAATTTCAATCCTACATAGTCTTCTCAGGATCCAAACCTATCAATATTTTGGTCAATAAAATTCTAATTTTGTAATATCGTTGAACTTCAATAATTAACCAAAACATGTGATATGAGTGTAAAAGATATAAACTGCATGTACTTTTGCCAAAATTTGTTCGTAGGATGCCTATTTGTGCAGCAACAAAAAGTAATCCAAAACTTATCTAGGGTTCATACTTTCAATATATCCTTTTAAACCGACACCTGCAGTTAAACCAAAGAAGTCCTTTGCTACTATTACAAAGCTCTTTCAGTAATACAAAAAACTACATAACACATAAACCAAAGACAGCTGCAATCATAATCAATAGAGAGAATGATAATGAGTGTTGCAAAGCTAATTTTTAGAAATTCTGCTATCTTAGAATGGCTTAGACATGAGTTAAGATTTAAATTTGAAAAGTTTCTTAGGCAAGTCACAAATCAAAGAGACAAATATGACAATATACTACATTAAAAAATACCTCAATCTCAGACACCTCAAGGCCTCTGTAGAATACAATTTACATCAATTACTTCTTTCGCTCCTTTAACCTGATTCCTTCTCAGAATTGTTTAATTTACATCTCATATTCCTGGCTAAAGATAGAAAGATTATTAATAACCTAAAGTCATCTGGCAAATTTGTAATTTGTACTCTTATAAACCAAATGACTAACACATGCACTGATTCTCGCAAACGTAAAATCAGTTTTTTTTCGTATGAATGAGGCCAGTTACTTAGTTCACTTTGCACTTGTTTCCCCAATACACTATTGTTTGAGAGAATATCAAATTCACTAACTCTTAGAATCTCAAACGCTAATTAACTAAAACATTTAACAAAACACTTAGATTTTGTGATACCAGTAAAAAATAAATATAATAATTTTGGGGATTCATGGGTGTTCCTCACGAGTTCACCTATGCATTCAAGCCAACTAAATAGTCTATAGTCTGCTTCTTTCGACGGAGGAAAACAATATTCATCCATTATTCAATTAATCAATGAAATGAATATATATATATATAAAGAATACTTAAAGGTACTTAACAGTAGTTGAAGCTGTCCATTTCTTTTTGTCAAAATAGCAAAAGGCATAATCTAGAAATAATTGCAAAGATGGAGACATCGTATGATGCACAGATACAAATGTTAACATATTGCTAGGGCCGAATTCCTTGTTTCATGAGTGCAATAACTCCATCACATGAAAACATTATGTACTGAGAGTATACCATAAAAAAATCATACCCTACACCGAGATTGACAACATTAGTCACATAGAGAATAGGAGAGTTTTTAGCCTCACATTATGAAAATCACGGTAGAGCAAGTTTTTGCGATGAAAACATCAGCACACTGGTTCTGTTTCTTACCTGTAAGTAGAGAGAGCTAATTCAAAAATACAAATCTATATATAGAAGCCTGATTTTCCAGTTATTTATCTGAACACCAACACATGTATACAAACAAACATTATAATGCCAGAATTACTTGTAACAACATGAACCGGGATGTCGACCTTAAGTTAAGTTGCTTAATTTTGCCTTTTGAGAAATAAGGAAATGCATGTTCTAGATATAAGTTACGATCACTGAGAAGTTTCTAGGTAAACAGGGGTTTAAAGAAAAATTCACAGACCGAAACAAAAAGTAAAAACAACTACAGCTAGCAGATGCATACGTGTTTATATGCCACCAGAGAGGAATTTCTGATTTCATAACTATTATCACAGCATACAACTCAATTGTAGTATTAAAAAACAGTTGCCATTGTAGCACTTTCAATGAGGCCAGAATGAATTAATGGATGGGTAGTCATCATTCACTGAAAGCAGCTAAAAATCAGACATAGTGCAGGTATATATAGCCTACCTATCTGCAAAGGAATACAAAGAAAAACCCAAACATAATATAAAGAAAAAACAAAGCTAGTAAGAGTACCTATTTCTATCTGAATTATCCCAAATGATTTATATACATTCGATTGGATCAGTTTTGGAGATAAAAAGACGAAAGATCAATATAAGAGAGTGTCTCTTCACATTTCAGTAACTGGCGTGTAATTATGAGAGAGGGAGAGTCGTGATTAGGGTGTTTTTGGGAAGCCACGTACACCGCCCGAGATTTTATTTTATATAGATACATTCGATTGGATCAGTTTTGGAGATAAAAAGACGAAAGATCAATATAAGAGAGTGTCTCTTCACATTTCAGTAATTGGCGTGTAATTATGAGAGAGGGAGAGTCGTGATTAGGGTGTTTTTGGGAAGCCACGTACACCGCCCGATTTATATAGATATAAATATAGGGTCATATTCAACTAGAAACATGTACTAATTAAAAACTAGAAACTGCATCACACACAGTTAAATACACCCTCTCACATACAACCCCACCTAATCCACTCCATTCGTAATTATATTTTTCCCGTTAATTGGTGATCTCTTTTTGAAATCTGACTTCACTGTATTTTTTTTCATCTCGCAACAATTAGTTTGCATACCATATTTGATATATTTCGACGATAAATCACTATTTATGCTTGCGAGAATCACTAAAATGTTGGTGATTCCTGTAAGAATAAATAGTGATTTCTGCGTAAATGTAGTGATTTTTTCTCCAGATTTATACGTAAATTACATATTTTGTACCGTAAAATCACTAAATTTATACGTGTATAAAAATAAATAGCTAGATCTATGCTGAAATCACTATTTATTCTTACAGAAATCACAAAAATTATTTAGTTTGTAGTTTGTAGTCTAAGAGTGGTTTGTATTGGAGTAAAACTACAAACTAAATAATTTTAGTGATTTCTGTAAGTATAAATAGTGATTTTAACATAGATCTAGCTATTTGTTTTTATATACGTATAAATTTAGTGATTTTACGGTACAAAATCTGTAATTTACGTATAGATCTGGAGAAAAAATCACTACATTTACGCAGAAATCACTATTTATTCTTACAGGAATCACCAACATTTTAATGATTCTCGCAAGCATAAATAGTGATTTATCGTCGGAATATATCAAACATGGTATGCAAATTGATCGTTGGGAGATGGAGAAAAATACGGTGAAGTCGGATTTCAAAAAAAGCTCTCCGATTGACGGGAAAAGTCAAATTAAAAACGGAGGGGAATAGGTGTGATTGTGTGTGGGAGGGTGTATTTTAGTTGTACGTTGTGCATATAGGGGGGCCATTGGATTAGATTAATCTAAGGGTTTAGATTAGTTCTTAGTTTGTATTTTTAAAAAAGGTTTGTATTTGATCACTAGCCTATATATATATATATATAGAGAGGGCTACTCTAGTGAGACCCCTCTTATAATGAGAACTGAGTCCAAATCACCAAATCACTAAAAAAAAAAATCATCATTCATATACATACATCAATATTTATACATATATCACAATCACCACCATATCAAAATCACCAAATTTAAGCTAGAATCAACAGAAAATTCAACACAAATCACCGAATTTCAATCAAAATCACTAATTTTTTTGAAACAAATCATTAACAATTTTAAAACAAATTACCAAAAATCGCTGCTTATACCATGTATACCACCACCAGTATACTAAATTATAAACCACCACCAGTATACTGCCATTAAAACTACAAAATCACCAAAAATTTAATACAAATCATCAAAATTTCAACACAAATCACTAATTTTCAACGCAAATCACCAAAAATTCCGAATGTAAATCATCTTCTTTCAAATGTAAATCACTAATTTAAGCGATTGTGTGCGGACCCCACTTCGATTGAGATTCATCTTCTTTCGCATTAGCAACCAAATACGACTGCAATCGAGACCAGAAACCACCTCCTCCAGCTCCTCCGCCACCACCTCCACCGTCGGAACCACCAAAATCACCGCCGGAGTTGCCGAAACCGCCGTCTCCGGTGGCCAGGAGGTGGATGAGGAAGCCGGAGCCGACGGAGAGAGCAGTGAACACAATTAATACAACTAATACAACAAATCGAAAACATACCAGCTCGCATGGGGAGTAGTAACGTACACACCCAAAGAAATGAATTTGCAAACTACATACAACAAATTCTCCCCACAAAACAACTAGCGACACAATTTGAGATCTTACATAAGGTATTGAACACTGCTCAGTATTAATTGAACACAATTAATACAACTACATACAACTTGACTGAAAGATCTCAGTATAACTACTTGCTTGACACTTTTGAGGATTACTATTGGTAGCATCGTCGACGCCATTTTAATTGGGGAGAGAGAGAGAGAGAGAGAGAGAGAGAGAGAGAGATCGGGAAGTGGGTGGATGAGTGATGTGAGGAGAGAGAAATAATTATTTTAATTTAAAGATATGTGTGTTTATTTGTGGTCCAGATTAAAAGTAATTTTAAAATTGAGTGGCTGAGATTTAGTCTCAGTTCTCATTTTAACATAGGGTCTCATTTGATCACTTGCCTATATATATATATAGAGCTATTCTTGTGAGACCTTGTTATTATGAGAACTGCAAATTGGGCCACAAAATTAGGCCCAATAACTAAAACTAAAACTATATACTGTACATGTATTACAAACATGAGTATCACTGCTTTCATCCCACCGTCATTCCTGTTACTGTCGAGGTCATCATCATCAGACTACCATCACAATCACCAACACCACAAACACAACCACCACATCATCAGCAACAGAAACATGTCACCGCAATTATCACCACTATTATCACAACATATTTGTTACCGGCCATCACCACCATATCGCCAATAACATCACTTACAACACCAAAATCAAATCGAGAATAAGTAAAAAATTAATCATCACTAATATACTGCTACCCCCACAACCTACAAAATCACCAAATTACAATCCCGAATCACCTAATTATAATCCCGAATCACCAAAACTTTAACACAAATCACCAAATTTCAAATGAAAATCATCAAAAATTAATAGCGTAAATCACTAAAACAACAATCAGATCTGACTATGTACTGGTATGAAATTACACAGATCGAATCATTAAAACTTTTCATCTTATAAAATCAACATTCTTTTTGCATTTTCATATCTCCTTTTCACAAGAAAAAGATTATAGTAGAGAGAGAGAGAGAGAGGGGAAGAAGAAGAAGAAGAAGAAATGAAGATATTGCCAGAGTTTATGGTAGAAGCGGCCGAAATTTGTAATATAAAAGGAGGTTGTTGTAATAGCAAAGCATGTGATTAGTAAAGAAGAAGAAGATGGTTAATTGAGAAATTAGAGGAAGATGAGATAGTGAATTGGAGATCGGAACTGAAAGTCTTTCTTGCCGGAAGTGAAACAGGTTAGATAGCGGTAAATGTGAGAGAGGATAAATAGATATACTCTACATACTATATTATGTGTATTATTTATATATAATACGTGGTTCTGAGAGAGAGAGAGAGAGAGAGAGAGAGAGAGAGAGAGAGAGAGAGAGAGAGAGAGAGAGAGAGAGAGAGAGAGAGAGAGATAGAGAGAGAGAGAGAGAGAGAAGTGGGTGGATGAGTGATGTGAGGAGAGAGAAATAATTATTCTAATTTAAAGATATGTGTGTTTATTTGTGGTCCAGATTAAAAGTAGTTTTAAAATTGAGTGGCTGAGATTTAGTCTCAGTTCTCATTTTAACATAGGTTCTCATTTGATCACTTGCCTATATATATATATATATATATATATATATATATATATATATATATATGGAGATACTCAAATGAGAACCCACCTTAAAATGAGAACTGAGAACTCGGTGGCATTTTTGTAATAAAATTAAAGTCTCGGGGCAATTACAAGTTATAACGCGCAAAAAAAGAACTGATCTATCATTCTTTTATTTTCCTGTTCCACAACCATAAGACTCGACCCTTCTTTTCCTTCTCTTCCCTTTTCGCTGCTACTCACAATTCCCTATCACCGTTCAAAATCGAACAGATCCTTCTTAAGGTTATCAATCAACAATATGGAGTAATATCCAAACTCTTCATATCACCATTTTGTATTTCTCTGCCAGTGTTTCAAAGTCCTCGACAACAACCACCCTACACCGTCGTACGTCAACGGTCTATCTTCATCTCCACATTAATTTGTTAATATTAGCACAAATCACCACCATCGTCTCCTCTGTTTTTCATAATAACTTCCAAACTCTTCGAATCACCAAATTGAACCACCACCGCATTATCACCGTCGTAAAACCACCGCAACATCATCATTATCACACACAATCAACGGAACCACCAAATTCAATGTAAAATAACCAAATTCAAATTGAAATTACCAAAAATTTAACCACACAATTGTCATTGCCACCACAATCATTTCTGAAATCACTAAAACCAAGTTCGAATCACTAAAAATAAAACTGATATCACTACTATAATCACTAAATTTCAAATCCGAATCACCACCGCTACACCACCACACTTCCACCATCATCACAACCATAATGACTAAATTCAAAATCAAATTACTTATCACTAAAAATGTAAACCACCAACATCACTACTTACAAAAATCACCAATCACCAAAATTTAAGTAACATCACCAATTTCTACATATAAATCATAAAATATACGAACACAAATCACCAAATAAAAAGGTGATTCATATTAAAGAATAGGTGATTAGTCATAAAAAAAGGTGATTTGTGTGCAAAATTGACTAAATTGCACAAACATAATTATTCCCCATTGAACTCTTTTTTTTGTCTCTCGTTCATTCCATTCAACGATGTTGTTTCCTTTATATCTATTCAACTGTGTTCTTGTTTCATTACTTGTGCCGCCCTCAGATCTGAAGATGGTGACGAAGATAAATTCAATTGGATTGTAAAAATGAATATTAATAGAGAAAAATGATTCAGTTATGATGAAGAAGGTGGGAGAGGTGTGGTGAGATTATAAGGAAAGAGACATTGGAGAAGAGAATTGTAGAGGTTTTGTTAAGAAAGAAAGATGAAAAGAATGGGGGAGAGAGAAGAGCGGGAGAGGAAGAAGAGAGAGAGAGAGAGATGTGTATGTATATCATTGTTGAAAAATCTGGATATGTGAAATGAAAATGTAAAGGTCAGCACTCAGCAGAACAACAGAAATAAAGGAGAGATGAGAGAATAATAAATTTTTAGATCTAAATACATGGCTGAGATTTAACCCTAGTATAAAAAATATGTGGCTGAGATTTAGTCTCAGTTCTCATTATAAGGTGGGTTCTCATTTGATCATCTCCCTATATATATATATATATTAGAGTTAGTGTCATACTTCGGGTTGAAACATACTAGCCCAATTACCCTTTGGCCCAATTAACCCTTTTATTTTTAAAAGCTCAATGTTTATGTTACGAAACAGGTGACGCGTCCCATCAATCTATACTATCTATACTATATTATTAAAACCGAAACATTGAAAGTTTTGGTTTTCGGTTTTCGGTACTTTATTCTATTTAATAAATAATAAAATAATATAAAAATAGTAACAAAATACTTAAAATCTACTCTTTTTTCAAAAATATCACGAACAATTATCTTTAAATTAAAAAATATTATCTTTTATATTTGTTTTCAACCCTTTTCCAAAAATATTACATGCAATTTACTTTTTTTAATTAAAACATGTTAGCTTTTGTATTTGTCCTTATTATTAATATTATTATCATGGGAAATTACCTTTAAATTAAAAAATATTACCTTTTATATTCATTCTCACTAAAATTTCTCTTTTTCAAAAATATCACGGGCATTTAATTTTTTTAATTAAAACATGTTAGTTTTTCTATTAGTCCTTATTATCAATATTACTTTAATAAATACTAAAATAATATTAATAATGCCCCATTTATCTTTTTCAGCACATTTGTATTCTTTATTTATTGTTTCTATGTTCCAATCTATACTATCTATCTATACTATATTATTAAAGCCGAAACATTGAAAGTTTTGGTTTTTGATTTTCGGTCATTTATTCTATTTAATAAATAATAAAATGATATAAAAATAGTAACTAACTGATTGCCTTTTATAATTAAAACATTTTTTTCTAACAAAATCTACTATTTTTCCAAAAATATCACGGACAATTATATTTAAATTAAAACATAGTACCTTTTATATTTGTTCTCACGGACAATTATATTTCAATTGTAGTATTAAAAAACAGTTGCCATTGTAGCACTTTCAATGAGGTGAGAATGAATTAATGGATGGGTAATCATCATTCACTGAAAGCAGCTAAAAATCAGACATAGTGCAGGTATATATATCATACCTATCTGCAAAGGAATACAAAGAAAAACCCAAACATAATATAAAGAAAAAACAAAGCTAGTAAGAGTACCTATTTCTATCTGAATTATCCCAAATGATTTATATACATTCGATTGGATCAGTTTTGGAGATAAAAAGACGAAAGATCAATATAAGAGAGTGTCTCTTCACATTTCAGTAACTGGCGTGTAATTATGAGAGAGGGAGAGTCGTGATTAGGGTGTTTTTGGGAAGCCACGTACACCGCCCGATTTATATAGATATAAATATAGGGTCATATTCAACTAGAAACATGTACTAATTAAAAACTAGAAACTGCATCACACACAGTTAAATACACCCTCTCACATACAACCCCGCCCAATCCACTCCATTCGTAATTATATTTTTCCCGTTAATTGGTGATCTTTTTTTGAAATATGACTTCACTGTATTTTTTTTCATCTCGCAACAATTAGTTTGCATACCATATTTGATATATTTCGACGATAAATCAATATTTATGCTTGCGAGAATCACTAAAATGTTGATGATTAATGTAAGAATAAATAGTGATTTCTGCGTAAATGTTGTGATTTTTTCTCCAGACCTATACGTAAATTACAAATTTTGTACTGTAAAATCACTAAATTTATACGTATATAAAAATAATTCGTTAGATATATGCTGAAATCACTATTTATTATTACATAAACCACTAAAATTTTAGTACTCCGTAATATAGCACATATGGTATGCATATTGATCGTTGGAAGATGGAGAAAAATATAGTGAAGTCGGATTTCAAAAAAAGTTCACCGATTCACGGGAAAAATCAAATTAAAAATGAAGGGAATTAGGTGGGATTGTGTATGTGAGGGTGTATTTTAACTGTGTGTGGTGAGGGCCATTAGATTAGATTAATGTAAGGGCTTAGATTAGTTTTTAGTTTTTAGTTTCTATTTTAATTTTAGTTTCTAGTTGAACAAAAGCCTAGATATATATATATATATATACAGAGGCTTGTGCTAACCCCATTAATTGCGAGAACTGCATACATTTTTTATATCTAAATCAAATCATAGCCACATAATTAATATTTTAATTTTTATCTTTTTAATCTTTCATCTATATCATCTAACCTCATTCTCTCTACCCACCACCTCCACCCACCACACCTCCACCTGCCTCCACCACCACCACCACCACCACCTGCCTCCACTCATCAACAACGCCACCACCCCCGCTGCCACCATTATCCTCACCACACGCCGTCGTTGTCGTCGTCGTCGCCACCACCCCCACCGCCACCACTTTATCCGCCCTTTCCCCATCTCTCTCTCTCTCACCTTCACATTTATTCCGGCCACCACCATTTCACTACCTTCTCTCCGATCTAATTCATAAACATTTTATAAACATCAACCTCCATCCCTCATATACATAGACATACATACATACATATAATTTTTATTTAATTTGTATAACATGTTCATCATCTCCGATTTTGCCGATCTGAAATTTGAATATGGTGGTGGTTGGTGATTAGTGTTGACGTTGTGGTGATTATGTTGATACTGGTGGTGACAATGCTGATTATTGGTGGTGACAGTGGTGATTATGGTGACGACGGTGGTGATTTTTGATAACAGATGGTGATTTGTGATGACAACAGTTGGTGATTTTGTGTTTTCCGGTGGTGATTTTTTGTTTTCCGATGGTGGTCGGAGGTGACAACAGTGTGGTGATTTTTTGTCTTCCGGTGGTGATTTTTTGGATTGACCGGAATTGATCGCCGGAGATGGAGGTTCCCGGTGGCCAGAGGTGGTGGTTGGGTGGGGATGGTGAAAAATTAAAATATTAATAAATTTAATGAGTGGTGGAAGATTAATATGGTGTATTTAAATAAATGACTATGATTAGATCTCATATCTCACAATAGTGAGAGTTCTCATTTGAGCGCGACCCTATATATAGATTAGAGTTAGTGTCATACTTCGGGTTGAAACATACTAGCCCAATTATCCTTTGGCCCAATTAACCCTTTTATTTTTAAAGGCTCAGTGTTTATGTTACCAAACAGGTGACGCGTCCCATCAATATATTTTATATAAACGGAGAAGACGAAGGCTTAATATTATTCTAAACTTACTCCACGAGTCCAATTTAGTTACTAATTTTTATTTAATATTTTTTAATCGAGAAATCGAGAAAAATTATAAAAGAAGACGATTTGTGAGGTGCCAAGCGATTTCAGTAAAAAATATCTAAATTGGCTTTTTAATCTTTAGTAATGGAAATATTAATTAACTTATATTTTCCCAACTTTTCTTCTTAAGTCAAATTACTATCTTAATATTATCCTAAAATTTATCTTTAAGTCAAATTATCATGTTTATATTTTCTTAAACTTTCTTTTGAACTTAAAGTTATCATTTTAATATTCTCACATATTTTTTCTTCAAATATAAAATTTATCTTGAAATCATATTATCATCTTTACATTCTCCTAAAAAAATTATTAGAAATTATGTTCTCATAATTTTATTTTGTAAAAAAACCCACGTTTAATTTATCTATATGTTTTACATATACATTAAATTTTTTTTTTAAAATTTTAAATGAACAAGACACGTTTAAGTCAACAAAAAATATAGCCATCTGAGTCATATCTGTATTCCATTATCAATTCCTTTTTTTAGAGTTAGTTAACGAACTATAGGATGTCTTTGAAGTTTGGCTTCCTTTTTCAATGTTAGGTTAAACAACTATAATCATACCTAAAGTTACATTGTACAAAATAGTATTCATTATTCAAACCTATATTCGTATGTTAGAAGTCCGGTTATGAACCTTGGACATGGCTCAAACAGCAATGTCCACGAGGGAGGCTGACTAAGTGATCAGAAAACGAACCCTACAGTCGAGGCAAAAGTTATTCTCATTTGAGAGTTCTTATTTAAGCGCGGTCTAGATTAGAGTTAGTGTCATACTTCGGGTTGAAACATACTAGCCCAATTACCCTTTGGCCCAATTAACCCTTTTATTTTTAAAGGTTCAGTGTTTATGTTACGAAACAGGTGACGCGTCCCATCAATATATTTTATATAAACGGAGAAGACGAAGGCTTAATATTATTCTAAACTTACTCCACGAGTCCAATTTAGTTACTAATTTTTATTTAATATTTTTTATTCGAGAAATCGAGAAAAATTATAAAAGAAGACGATTTGTGAGGTGCCAAGCGATTTCAGTAAAAAATATCTAAATTGGCTTTTAAATCTTTAGTAATAGAAATATTAATTAACTTATATTTTCCCAACCTTTCTTCTTAAGTCAAATTACTATCTTAATATTATCCTAAAATTTATCTTTAAGTCAAATTATCATGTTAATATTTTCTTAAACTTTCTTTTGAACTTAAAGCTATCATTTTAATATTCTCACATATTTTTTCTTCAAATATAAAATTTATCTTGAAATCATATTATCATCTTTACATTCTCCTAAAAAAATTATTAGAAATTATGTTCTCATAATTTGTTTTTGTAAAAAAATCCACGTTTAATTTATCTATATGTTTTACATATACATTAAAATTATTTTTTTAAATTTTAAATGAACAAGACACGTTTAAGTCAACAAAAAATATTGCCATCTGAGTCATATCTGTATTCCATTATCAATTCCTTTTTTTAGAGTTAGTTAACGAACTATAGGATGTCTTTGAAGTTTGGCTTCCTTTTTCAATGTTAGGTTAAACAACTATAATCATACCTAAAGTTACATTGTACAAAATAGTATTCATTATTCAAACCTATATTCGTATGTTAGAAGTCCGGTTATGAACCTTGGACATGGCTCAAACAGCAATGTCCACGAGGGAGGCTGACTAAGTGATCAGAAAACGAACCCTACAGTCGAGGCAAAAGTTATTCTCATTTGAGAGTTCTTATTTAAGCGCGGTCTAGATTAGAGTTAGTGTCATACTTCGGGTTGAAACATACTAGCCCAATTACCCTTTGGCCCAATTAACCCTTTTATTTTTAAAGGCTCAGTGTTTATGTTACGAAACAGGTGACGCGTCCCATCAATATATTTTATATAAACGGAGAAGACGAAGGCTTAATATTACACTGTCATTTTAATCTGTATATAACCGCCATAAGAATTATTCACAAGCCGTGACAGCAGATGATCATTTACCAGTCAGCACATGTTCTTTTTAACCGCCACTGTCTTTGAAGTTTGGCTTCCTTTTTCAATAGGTTAAACAACTATAATCATACCTAAAGTTACATTGTACAAAATAGTATTCATTATTCAAACCTATATTCGTATGTTAGAAGTCCGGTTATGAACCTTGGACATGGCTCAAACAGCAATGTCCACGAGGGAGGCTGACTAAGTGATCAGAAAACGAACCCTACAGTCGAGGCAAAAGTTATTCGACTTGGCTCGTAGCATTCTTGAAGAATCAACAGCAGCAACTTTAGAGGAGCATTGCTATTATTATTTCAATTAAAATTAATAATATATCTGGGAAACAAAGATAATTGCATAAAGTTCATGGGCAGGAAAGAACAGGGAACTTTACAAAGGACGACGTTACAAATTAAAGAAAATGTTTCAAGTAGGATTCCATGCGAATGTATTCAACTTCTGGATAAAGCTCAGAAGCTTCTTCAGACCCATCTTCCCCAATTTCAAAATTTGTTAAACAGCCTTCATAAAATATGTGATAAAAGTGTCCTACTCCAACTTGAGAAGCATAGTCCATTCCTGCATTTTTTTCATCATGTAAATTAACTTACAGATAACTTAATATATAAAAAATATATATATGAGTTGCCTTTAATGTATATGTTTATTGATTGTCACCTTTCATGGAATCCAAGAAATCCTCGGCAGAGATGTTGAGTTTCTTTAGCTTATTTCCTGAGAGTCTCTCCCACTTATCAATCAGCTGCATCTGAGAAAGGATATTTTCCTTTGGCCTAATGTACAAAGTCTTGTTCAATGTCCGAGGGTCGTCAATGCTCTTAATCGTATATGTAGCAATGTCTTCTTCATCCATGTAAACCACTGTATTTATAACGATAAAATGCAGCTCAGATTTTCGTACGAAATGAAGATTTTGAATTAGTAGTATTTCACTTGATTGTTACAATTTACATTGACGTCTTATGAGATTATACCCTACTTTGCTAGAGAATGCCCGTGCGGTACTAGTGTTCAACTTATATTAATAGAAAACGTGTTTTCCATAGAACGCAATCTTGTATAAACAAATACATATACCTTTAACATTGCCATCACCGTATAAGCATACTTTGTCTTTAGGGGGGAGGAGGGTGCCAAGTTGGGAGAGATTTGGAACAAAATAACCGGCAAAGCAATTGGCGGACACGTAAGTAAATGGAATTTTAGCGTCTTCTATTGCTTTCCTCACCACCATCTTCTCATCAAATGTTACCCTTCCTGGTTCAAGAGCGTTCACCATTCGTGCAGGGTCCATACCAAACTCAGATGGCAAGAAACGCTGCATTGTTGTTCTTGTCAAGTTTTGCACCATAATTTTTCATTTCATAAACCAGATCAAATGCACCAGGTAAAATCATTATATTCATGTAAAATTTGTAGGTAGAATTTAGGATGTGGATTAAAAAAAACTCTAATCGAGCAAGACTTTTAACTCGATTCGTTAGACAGTTCCCAGAGTTCTAAATGAAATCATGACCTCTAATATAAAATATGCATACCTTAATGTTCCCAGCTTCTTTGATGGCATCAACAAGCTTGAGCTGCATCGTTATGTTGTGGCTCCGAAAATGTACCCCGGACATGGTGCAAATGACAACATCAACCTGTTTAACAGCGTTCACTAGGCTCTTGTGGTCAGAAAACGAGGCTTCGACTAGTCGAGCCCCTTTCTTTTTGAACGACAACAAACTCTGCAATTTATCGATGTCTAAGCCTATCTCAGGGCGTTGAAGAACATAGGTAATATGTCCTTGAGCTAAGCTAGCTATTACAATTCTCTTGCCAATGTAACCAGTTCCACCAACTACAAGAACTTTGCTTTTGGTCACCATTTTCTGGTAGATTTTCTTTTTCTCAGGTTGTGGTTTACAAGCATCTAAAACTGAGATCATATATAGACAGTTTGTACAGCCTACTTGGTGATTAAGTTAATAAGTTTTACTATAATATTGTTAATTTGATATTGATTGATACATATATTGGATATGAATGCAGTGCAAGCTACATAACATGGGTTTGGTGGCTTAATACTTGATAATTATTTAACGGGCAGTGTTAAAAGAATCAAATTAGGCAAAACCCTCCTAAAACTAATGAGAGTAGACCCCCTGCCACCATAGCTGCCGCCCTCCCCCTTCTTCTCCATCTACAGCTTCGTTTCCCCCATCAATCCATTCTCCAATCCTCCTCTCAATTATCTAAACCTTTTGTTCCAGTTTTTGTTCAATAAAAATCGAACCAAAACCAAACATCTGGAATTTATTTCTCAGATCTATCTTGATTTTGAGTCCGATTCTGCAAATAAAAAATACCTTTAGATTCAAATTCTCCTCCTTAACATCATACCAAAATTTGGTGTTATTCTGAGGTCTTTGAATTTTTGGTGTTAGTCTCGCCTATTAGCGTGTGTCTGGCTTGTTACCCTTTTATTGGGATGTTAAGGTATATTCTTTTGATGTTGGTATGTGTTTTGTTCCTCGTTACTTTGAAAATGATTTATGTGGTTTTGTGGGAGATCTGTAATTCGTGCATTGGATTTGGGCTGGTGTCGGATATTGCAAGAGCTTACTTTTCACAACTAAAATTTGTTCGTCTTATGAGATCTTTCACCTGCGGCATGTCTATAGCTGGTTTTCGGCATGTAGATAGCTGGGGTGTGTCTGAACATTGGGCTACAGGTGATGCGTACGTGAAGGTCATTTGTGATATTACTGGTTCCAGGATTGGTGCAGGGTTGATAGACCGGGAAGCCATTTTAATCTTTTCTAGTTCAAAGAATTTAGAAATTCATGATGTTAAACAGTCTGAAAACATAAGCGGCTATTTGTTTAGCTCGTTTATTTGTTTCTATTCAGGTTGTAGTGTCAGTTCAGGGGTTTGTCCTGGCTATGATTCCGTTGATGCAAGTTAATAAAATCTCTTTGTTTGTAAAAAAAAAAAAAAAAAATCAAATTAGGTGTTAAATATTGTTCACGTGACATGAAAAATGTGAGGTTAATCGGTGATATTAATGTGAATATATTGAATTATTTTTATTATAATTAATCAAAATCTAACACGTGATATTTGAGAAGAATTTTGGATATCAATTTAATATATATCTAATATTTTCCATAATTAATTAAGGAGCGCTTGAAGCTGCCTAGTATTGCTGATTGGATTGGAGTGCAAAGAGTATTGCTGATTGGAGGGAAGCCAAAGTTCAGAGGTACAAGCAGGCGAACAGTAATTCGAGTTCTACTACTGCTGTACCAGTGAGATGGCAAACACCAGATGCCGGAGTTCTTAAGTTGAATGTAGATGCAGCTGTGAGGTCGGGTGCAGAGTCGTTCTCGATGGGACTGGTTCTCAGAGATAGTGCAGGAGCCTTTGTGATGGGTAAAACAGTTGTAAAGCGATGGTGTCTACAGTGTTTGAAGCAGAAGTGTTTGCCATCCTTGAAGGCCTTCATTGGCTGCAAGTTCTGAACCATAATAGAGTGGTTATCGAATCAGACTCACTACTTGCTATTCGAGCTTTGCAAGACACTCAGGATAATCTTTTGGAAGTTGGTCATGTGTTGAATGCCTGCAGAGTTATTCTAGATTCTAAGCCAGGTTATTCAGTTTCTTTTGTTAAAAGACAAGCGAACGGGGTAGCTCATCTAGTAGCCAAATTACCTTGTTCTCTACATTGTCAAAACGTGTTTACGTCTCCTTCAAATGTGTTGTTGGATGCTCTCCTTTATGATGTTTCTCATTAATGAAGTTTATCTCTTATTCAAAAAAAAAAAAAAAGTTTGAAACATATTCCATCTTCATTTATTTATGACTAGTTTATTAAGTGGCGTGGTTTTATAACAATTTCTTTAAAAACATTTTTAAAATATTCTACAAAAACTATTTTTAAATGAAATAAATAATTATTTTCTAATATAAGATTTCTTTTGGATTGAAGACAATTGTTTAATATTTTCATTATTCTAATATTATGTTAAATATTATTATATTGATAATCATTTATATTTTTTCAAAATTTATATTTCAACTTATATTTTAAAATACATAATATAATATTTTAATTCTAGAATATATCATACTGCTCATAATATCAATATATTTTAGATTATTTTTAGAATATAATCTAATGTTTCCTCATAATTAATACTAGTCTATATGTGCAAGCCCGACCTTAAAAAATAATAAACTAAAAAATTTAATGTAAACGGAAAATATTAAAATAAAAGTAAAAATTAATATGATAAATTATAAAATGAGAAACATAAATTTTAATTGGAACATAAAAAAATATAAAAAAAATACATATGGGGGCTGAGAAAAATAAATGAGGTATTATTAATATTATTTTATAATAAAATAATATTATTAATAATAAAATAATATTAATAATAATAAAATAATATTAATAATGATGACAGATAGAAAATCTAACATGTTTTAATTAAAAAAAGTAATTGTCCGTGATATTTTTAGAAGTGTTTTAATTATATTAATTGTATTTATTAAAAAAATACGTTGACATGTTAAAATAAGTAAGTTTTTTTAATAAGGACAAATAAAAAATCTAACATGTTTTAATTAAAAAAAGTAACTGCCCGTAATATTTTTAGATGTGTTTTAATTATGTTAGTTGTATTTGTTAAAAAAATACGTTCACTTGCTAAAATAGGTAAGTTTTTTTAAATAATTAAAAGTATTAAAACAGGTTTTAAAATATATAAGTAAGAGTTGCACTTGATATTTTTGAAAAAAAAGATTTTAGTGATAACAAATATTAAAGGTAATATATTTTAATTTAAAGATAATTTCTCGTGCTATATTTGGAAAAGAAGTAGATTTTGTTAAAAAAAATTTGTAATTATAAAAGACAATCAACTAGTTACTATTTTTATATTATTTTATTATTTATTAAATATAGTATTAAAATAGATTTTAAAATAAATAAGTAAGGATTACACCTCATTTTTTTGAAAAAATAGAGCTTTTAGTGATAACAAATATAAAAGACAATATGTTTTAATTTAAAAATAATTGTCGTGATATTTTTGAAAATTGAGTAAATTTTGTTAGAATTTTTTTTTAATTATAAAAGACAATCAGTTAGTTACTATTTTTATATTATTTTATTATTTATTAAATATAGTATTAAAATATGTTTTAAAATAAATAATTAAGGATTGCACCTCATATTTTTGGAAAATAGAGATTTTAGTGATAACAAATATAAAAGATAATATGTTTTAATTTAAAGGTAATTGTCATGATATTTTTGGAAAATGAGTAGATTTTGCTAGAATTTTTTTTTAATTATAAAAGACAATCTGCTAGTTACTATTTTTATATTATTTTATTATTTATTAAATAGAGTATTAAAATATGTTTTAAAATAAATAAGTAAGGATTGCACATCATATTTTGGGAAAATAGAGATTTTAGTGATAACAAATATAAAAGATAATATGTTTTAATTTAAAGGTAATTGTCGTGATATTTTTGGAAAATGAGTAGATTTTGCTAGATTTTTTTTTAATTATAAAAGGCAATCAACTAGTTACTATTTTTATATTATTTTTAGTATTGATTAAATAGAGTATTAAAATATGTTTTAAAATAAACTAGCTTAAAACACGTGCGATGCACGGATTGTTAATTGTTATTTTATTATTATTATTATTATTATTATTATTATTATTATTATTATTATTATTATTATTATTATTATTATTATTATTATTATTATTATTATTATTATTGTATTTGTTAAAAAAATAAGTAAACATGTTAAAATAGCTAAACACTTTTACTTAATTAAAAACATTAAAACAGATTTTAAAATAAATAAGGGGTTGCTCGTTATATTTTTGGAAAATGGGGGGTTTTAGTATGGAAAAATAAAAAATGTAACATATATTTAGTTTAAAAAGGTAAATGCTCGTGATATTTTTGGAAAATGAGATTTTAAAATTTAATAATTTAAATCATTTAAATACATTTTAAAATAAATAAGTAAAGGGTTTGTCCGTGATATTTTTAGAAAAGGAATGGATTTTAGTGAAAAAATAGAAAAAGTAAATTGAAAAAGACAACTTCCCCTAGTATATTTAGAAAATGAGAAATTTTGTTAGAAAAAATCTATAATGTGTTTTAGCTGAAAAGTTAGTTGGTTATAAATAGATATTTGATTATTTATATTATAATATTTTTAGTAATTTCATTTGTTAAGAAAAATAAGTAGGCATGTTAAAATAGGTAAACTTTAAAAAATATATTATAATATTAGGTTTAAATATAAATAACTAAAGGTTTGTCCGTGATATTTTTGGAAAATGAGAGGTTTTAGTAAGGAAAAATAGAAAAACTAATATGTTTTAGTTATAAAAAGATAATTGCCCGTGATATCTATATATTATAAATTTTTGGATATCTCAGTAATGACCCATGATCCAATATAAAATTGAATACTTGAGGTTTGTGATCCGTTTATAACTCCACACCAGATTGGGGATACCCATATTAATTCATTAGTGACCGGATTTCTACATTAGTGCGACCCGGTTTTAATGTTTCAATTAATGATTCTTTCCAAATTTAAATATGTTACAAATTTCAACTCTTTTCAAATTTGATTGATGTATTAAATGAAAATGCAAATAATTTATTTTTTGTCATGTAAACAAGTTTGTTTCAATTATCTACTTGATTTAGTTTAATTTAATTTATTTAATTTTATTAAAAATAAAATTTAATTTAATTTTATTATTTAATTTAATTTTATTATTAAATCTTATAAAAATATTTAATTTCAAATAAAATTTTAAAATACGTGTGCGTAGCACGGGCAATAATCTAGTATTTGAAATAGTGGGAGAATTTGTTAGAAAAAATAAAAAAATAATGTATTTTAGGTTAAAAAGGTAATTAGTTATAAATATGTAATATTATTATTTAATAATATATTTCTATAAATAAGTAAGGTTAATTAAGTAAAAACACGAATTTAAGAAATGATAATTAAGTAAAATCACAACGTACCAACCGACCAAACTTTTAATGTTTCGTCTATTATATAATAATATTGATCGATAGATAGTATAGAAGAATTTAATAGAATCCACTATGGCTCTTAGTTAAGAAAAAATAATACTTGTTTGATTAAATTTTAATCATAATTGATTTTTGTATTCCTTATAAATTCTAATGTAAATAAAAAACTGTTGAATTATATTATAAAGATTATAAATAAGAAAATTGTTTGATTAAATTCTAAACATGATTCATTTTTATATATTTATTGTCTTTCTCATAAAATCGAATTAAAGCTCTAAAAAGTTAGATAAATATTTAAAAATACATTTTTAGACATATATAATATATTTTAATTTGACTGTAGAATTTAAATAGGATTAAGTTATTAGTCTAAATTGATTGTTATATACACTAGCTTAAAACCAGTGCGATACACGGATTGTTAATTGTTATTTTATTATTATATTTTAATTGTATTTGTTAAAAAAATAAGTAGGCATGTTAAAATAGCTAAACACTTTTAATTAATTAAAAACATTAAAACGTATTTTAAAATAAATAAGTAAGGGTTTGCTCGTTATATTTTTGGAAAAGGAGGAGTTTTAGTATGGAAAAATAAAAAATGTAACACATATTTAGTTTAAAAAGGTAAATGCCCGTGATATTTTTGGAAAATGAGGTTTTAAAATTTAATAATTTAAATTATTTAAATACATTTTAAAATAAATAAGTAAAGGGTTTGTCCGTGATATTTTTAGAAAAATAATGGATTTTAGTGAGAAAAATAGAAAAATTAAATTGAAAAATGCAATTTCCCGTGATATATTTAGAAAATGAGGGACTTTGTTAGAAAAATGTTTTAGCTGAAAAGGTAATTCCTTATAAATAGGTATTTGATTATTTATATTTTAATATTTTTAGTAATTGTATTTGTTAAGAAAAATAAGTAGACATGTTAAAATAAATAACTAAAGGTTTGTCCGTGATATTTTTGGAAAAGAAGAGGTTTTAAAATAAAATATTCATTTTCCTTCAAATCTATTCATCTTTTTCTCTTTCTTCCAATATAAAAAATGTAGGTGAATTTTGAATTTAATAATAAAGACTGTATATAAGGAGTATTGTTAAAGTTATCATTCCTTATCTTAAATAATTAGGAGGTTAATTTTTTAAAATATTTATAAATAACACATTAAGAATCTGTCTACAAGAGAAATGAACTATCGGGGTTTCCGACTTTCCGCGTGGGGCAACTTTCTCACTTAATTTTGGGGCTTACAACTTGGGTATCGAGGTTACCTATTTTACTCTTAACTTGGATTGGGCTTCCTTGTGGGGTTTTGGCCCAACACATTCCTTAGCATATCTTCATTTGCATTTTTGTATCTTCATTTACATATTTGTTTGTTAGGTTATCTTCATCAACATTTTTGTTTACAATATTTAATATTATCAATTTACAACCCCAGAAGACGTTTATAGAATTTTCAGTACAAAATATAAATACGTAAGAGAATAATTTTCAGAACAAGCCCAGTACTAATAAGTTGAAAACAAGCCCAGAATATCGTAGTAAGTCCAGTATGGATAACTGGATGTTTTCAAAATTCTTGAATTGATAGTAATTGAAATATATAGTAGGCAGTAAGTAGGTCACTGGTACAACTTGAAGTGCAGCGTGCATCAACATTAGTGCTAAGTGCTAACTAGAGTATAAAATAGCTTCGGTTCAGTTAAATGAAAAACAGTAAACACATTTACTCGATCCAATTATCTCATTTAAGTGGTTAGTTACCCTTAGTTAGGGCAAGACACATGCATACTACATTTTCTTTGAAGAGGTCTATCTGACATGTTATATTTTACTTGTAGATATGTCGTCATCATTCAATAACAAATATTAGTATTTTTTCAACCCCATGACCCGGACCGTTTCGAACTGTTATTTATTTATGTGAACTAAAATTCAATTATGAAAAGTATCTATTTGAGTAGAAGAATCTTTTTTTAAGATTCCAATTCGCATCCAAAGCTTTCATCTCAATGTAATTTACAGTGAAATACTAAAACGCAAAAGAGCAAGTCCGACAATCCACGCCTGTATTCAATTTCTAAGACATTATCTAAAAATTTATTAAAATAAGGAGCTACAAAATTCATCGAAATTTTAGTATGCCAACAACTAAACAAATTAACTAATCCAAATTTTGAATTACAGATATTCCAATTGCAGAAGATTTACGTAAACAGTTTCATCCATCAAACGGCAACATATATATACAGTCATATAGATATAACAGACGAAACAAACACTGATCAAGAACACGTGTATAGATTTTTACGTGCAAAATATACATAGTAGTACATAAGAGGGATACAAGATATTATTACACCTACCGCCCTAGCCTAGCCATTTCAAAGTCCCGGTCATCTCTCTCACACTCTCTCTCTCTCTCTTTCCTCTCTGCTATCTTTACATCTCAAACCACAACTGAAAATGGACGTGGATCTCGAAGAAGAGTTGATTGGATACTAGTTTTATAGTAGTATCTTCATAGGTTCCTTCTTATCGTTATACTAGTAATAATTTTATATTAATATTTCCAGTCACGTGGCTACGTTTCTTTGACGTGAGAGACAAAAGTGATCAAACTTTTTAGAGAAAGTACAAGAGGAAAATTGTTGATAAGAAAAGTATATTCATTTCATTTCATGATGTGATCCATATATATATATATATTATTGACATGAAACACAAACTCCTTATACCAAGAGAGGGATTCATATTTCATATTTCTAACAAGGTAAACAAAAAAGATACTTCTACAGTTCCCCTTGTTTCTCTGTCATGAAATATTCTAGTAGCTAGAGAGATTATTGTAGTAATGTTTATTAAATAAAGTTTTGATAAATTTAGGGATTATCATTTTTTTGATTAATATATAGCAGTTCATGTATTTCAAAAGGTGAAATCTTGAAAGCATTGTCATTACTTAATTTTAAATGAACCTTGTGTTTGAGACTATTAACTTATTATATTGAAAGAAGTAAGCCGTCAACTTGTCTTCATTTTAGGAAAGTAGTAGGAGCGGGAACAGAGAAAGAAATATTATAATAGTAATATAAATACAACATATAGGATTGGGGAATAGAGGGACCTAACTCTGACCATCATCACATAAACAAAAAAATAGACGCGGCAGATAGGTGTATGATGACCCTGTGACAGCACCTACGCTAGTATTAGAAGTGTGTTGAGTGCAAAACCCTCCCTCTCCCTCTGTATTACAAGTAGCCCAGACGTTGCCACAAATTTGACATTCACACAATCACACCACATACATATATATATATCATCAGTATCATTCTTAACATAGTTGATAAACTCGAAAGTTGGTAATGTAACTAAAATAATAAATGATTATATGTTGTAATATGTATATTGATCTAAATTTCATATTATTTTGAACAATTTTACGTTATTTAAGTAATTTAGGGTGCAACCTTTTGTCCCTCTCCCGTATTAACCCCTTCTACATAATTAGGTCAAGACAAGTAATCCTTTAGGGCAAGCAATTTACTAACACAAATTTTTAAAATTATTAATTGTTCATATTTGATACTCCCTTTAAACAACTGCCCCATATATGATGCACCAAACTTAGTTTGATCACTTTGTAAATCATTTGAGATATGGAAACATATATATATATATATATATATATATATATATATATACCGCATCATGGTAATATTTTTAGATTTTAAGGGTCGTTTGATTCGTAAAGTGGTATGAGTTTGAATCAAACATCTGATTGTAATGAATATATTTTATTTATGATATTTTTAATTGACTAATTTAATTAATTTAAAATATTAATTTAATTATATTTTTAAATATGTTTTAAAGTTATTGATTTATTTTTGTATTAAAATTTACATTTAATTGTTTAAAAAATTTGAAAATAATAAAAAAATACATGATACTCATACCCCTTCCTCATATTCACCTCCCCTAAGATATCAAAATCTCATACCTTGAGGGTTTGAGGAATGAATTTAAAAATAATTTTTTCTCAACCAAACATAGGTTGGAATAAACGAAACTCGTACATATACCAGAAAAGCTCACAACAAACTACCCCTAAATGGTTTGTTTGACAACTTGCTACATTGTAAGTTGACAACTACGAAATATATAATCGAGTATCCCGATTCATACTAAGGTAAAGATGTATGTACAACTTAGGAAGGTATATACCATACAACTTGGAATGAAAACACGATAGGCCTCTCATACTATATCTTTGTATTGAAATTGATCCATTTCAATTTTACTATTTTCAGAAAAATTAAATGTGTATAAAACCCAAATGAGATATTTCAAATTAAAAATTATTAACAATTAAACGATGACATCGGGAGTAATTTACATGATTAATTCCTCACAACAAATAAAAGTTAGTGGAATATATTTCTGCATCATCTTCCCGGTAAAATGTGATATTGCTAGTGGTAAAATGTTTCTACACCATTTCTCTAGAAAAATGAGATATTGCTAGGGGAGTTCCTCCTTTATTGTGTCAGACGCAAATAAAGTTTAAATTGCCTGTTACAAGTTATAACTTACAACTGATAATTAGTATCCCCAGTGATACTCAATCGCGTGGCTGGCTGGCTGCTCCGCTTCTTGAAGTCGGTTGATGTGAGCAGAGGGGGACAAGTAGTGATCAAAATTTTCAAAATAGCACAGCCGTTAACATTACATACTAGGTTTTTTAATTTGTCCGTTACAAATTGTCACATAATTTTGTCAAATAAAGTACACATGCATGGATGTATGATGGTTAATTTCCTAAAGTCGATCACTGATCCGAACTTGTTACTAGTTAGGGTCAGCGAGTCCATTAGATTTTAAATTCCAGACGACATAGGAGGCTAACTTGTCCTTTGTTTAATCCACTCTATTCTTGTTTACAAGTTCAAACATAAAAGCAGAAATACAAGGTCAATAATACAAACCAAATTAATTAAAATAAAATCACAGATGTTGTGATTTAATGATTCGTTTATTAGTATTATAATATTTTGATTAGTTCCGAATTCTCTAAAGGTAACATCTTAAAAGTTTGAAAACATTTATCCATTTTGAAAGTTTGAAAGCATTTATAGCCCTTTAACTTCCCCTCTTTTCAAGAGAAAAAGAAGTAGGTTTGGAAAAATTATAATCTATATTTTTTATTAATAAACAAAATAAAGTAAAAATAATATGCGGTATTAAAATATCAAATTACTAAATTCGATTATCACTAAATGTGAATTCGATTACTCGCAACTACATTATTTTACAACATTTATTTACTTTAAATTATTTAGGATTCCTTACAACTACGTAATTATATATAAGATTTATTTATTCACTTTAAATTCATTATTTTCATCTAGGTTTCGTATCTTAATTTCTTTAGATTTATCCATAATTCAATTGTGTTATAATTAAATAATTAAATAGTGATTATTTATTATATTATTTTTATCATTCAATTCTCGATAAATATATTTTTTAATAATATTTATTAATAACTAGTTTACTAAGACGCGCTTCGCAGCGGCTTTATAATAATATCTCTAAATTTTCTCAAAATATATTCTACAAAATACGTTTTTAAATAAAATAATATTTCTAATATAAAATTAATTTTTGTTTTGAATTATATATATATATTTATTTATTTATTTATATATATAATTCTAGACCGTTTAATCAAAAACTACAATTATACCTTCGGAGCTATTAAAATTTTTACTACCTCCAAATCTACTCCCATATAAAAAAAATCAAAAAATATGAACAAACATCCTTTTTGTCGTTGGGAGAATTTTTTATTAACAACAACAACAACAACCTCTTCCTTTTAAAAAAAGAATTTAATGACATCTTCTCAATGTTTCTTATTCTTGTATGACTTTTGTTATAGATGCACTGACTTATTGAATTTTTTTAAAAATGCACACACTAAATAATTTCTTCAATCGAATAAATCTTAACATGATATTTTCGAAATACATACACTATAAATTTCTTAATATACAATTTTTATCTTTGAATTTTCGTGTATGAATTAAATAAAATATTTTACAAAAAGATATAATCTTTTATCATAAAAATTAGAGCAATACCTATCTAAACGTTAACGTACCTACATAAACATTTAAATCAATTCACAACTGAATGTACATGAAAATCACTTGCTCGACCTAGCTCAATCAACAATTATAGCAAATAACTTGTTTTGTCAAAGATTTTAATATGATCCTGCATTAGGATAGAAACAAACGTAATAAGATAAATAACATAAAGGAAAAATTCTCATACTCATGTACTCATATACACACTTTTAACATGAACAAACAAAAAAGTAAAGAAGAACAATGTTGACAACAAAAATTGTAGTAAACAATTAACAGAGTTTAGGTGTATATTTATACTATTAATTAACTATTTGTATGAAAGTATTAAAGATAATTAATTATTTACCAAGTAATTACTTAATTTCTTATGCAAGACCGATCTAATTTCTTAACTTCTTATTTACCAATATGTTCTTGTATTTTCTATTATATTACATTAAAAAGAAAAGTTTAGGAGAGTAGAATGTTAAGATGGTAATTTTATTTGAAAAGAAATATTATGAAAATATCTAGATAATAATAAAGGGAAGTTCAAAATAATGTAAAGTAATACACTTTTTTTTAATTTAGATATTTGAAGGCAATAATATTATAATTGAATATTTATTTTCCTCCATTTGTAATATTTAGTTTCCTCCATTAGTAAATATCTATTGTACATTTACTTTCTCTATTAGTAGAGATTTTAAATGAAAGAATATTATATTTACTTTACTCAATTAGTAGAGATTTTAAATGCAAGAATAAATATTTCGAAAAATTGAGAAGAATATTATAATTGAATATTTAGTTCCTTCCATTAGTGATATTTAGTTTCCTCAATTAGTAAATATCTATTGTATTTTTACTTTCTCCATTAGTAGAGATTTTAAATGCAAGAATATTATATGTTTCCTCTATTATTAAGCATTTAAAAGTTAATTGAGATTTTTTCGAATATTTAATATTATTATTTCAAAAAATTGAGAAAATTAGAAAAATAGAATGAAGCGATATCAGAGCGCCACCTCACCGCCCCGTATTCTCTTTTATATAATAGTATTGATGATTTATCAATATTAATATTTTAATATCAACTCATATTCCACCGATACTTGACATGCATTATCAGCTTGTATACATATAAAATATTGGTGAGCAGAGGGGACTCTGATCAGAAGAAAGAAAAGCAAAATAGCCGTAGATCTGGGCATTACAAGTATATATTGACTTATTGAGTGTAAAACACTCTCCCCGTCTGAGTTTGAATAATCACTGCTTATTTTGTTACAAATTTGAGGGTCTGTAGAGTTTGGCCTCGTTTCTCTACCATAACAATAACAGATGCATCGATCTTTACAAAAATATTAGTACGCAACAAAATACCTTCGATTCGAAATATAGATAGATTCAAACATATTGTTGATGGGATAATTCGTGTTTACCATATTTTAATAGTTAGATTTAGTGGGTTTGGGGTATTAAGTAAAAGTTGATTTATAGCTTAAAATGAGTAAGTGTTTTATAAGTGATAAGTTGATGGATTGTTATAAGTGTTTGGGAGAACTAAAAAAAGTGAACGTATGTATTATAATAAGTAAGTGTTTTATAAGTGATAAGTTGATGCAAACTTATAAGTTACGTAAGTGTTTGGATAAATTTACTTATAAGTTAATAATTTTTTTGTTAAATTAAATTGAAAAATTAATTAATTAATATAATGATCTCGATAAATACATTTTAGATTAAAAAACATTTAAAAGTATAAATATAAAAATATAAACAACTAAATTGAAAAAATAATTAATTAATATAATGATCTTGATAAATACATTTTAGATTAAAAAATATTTAAAAGTATAAATATAAAAATATAAACTACTAAATAGATAAAGAAATCATGAAAAATGAAATAAGTTGAGCAAAATGTTAGTATTTTCTAACATTCAACTTATCAATTAATAAGTTATAAGTTAGATTATAAGTTGGGTAGACAAACACCCCCCATAAGTCATAAGCTAAAAAAATAAATTATAATTTATAAGTTGATGAAATAAGCTGAGTACACAAACACCCCTCATAAGCTGAAATGGGTTTATAAGCTATAAGTCAACTTAATTTTCTTTTGCCAAACAGGCCCTTAGTTTTCACTTTTGAGAGATGGTATACTACTACTCCCTCCGTCTCTAAATTCTTTTCTGGTTTGGTGAATGACATAGGTTTTAAGAAAATTAATGGTTGTGTTAATGCATGGGGAACTGGAGTACTTGAATTAGTGGTTCAGTACTAATTCAAAATTATGGTCAATCCACCACTAATGCTTTCAACCAATCAGCTTACAAGATTAATTTTAAACAACCAATCAAAACTTAAGATTACATATACAAGGATTGTGCTAAAATCTCACACTTATACAACAAAACTTATGAAAATATAAATTGAAAAATTAATCTCCCAGCATCATTGCTTTGCCCTGTTTGTTCATAAATGAATTATGTTTTTCCTTTTGATCTCAATGAACCAAGCAGCTTTCCTTTTGATTTAAATCAGCCGCAGATGGAGACACGGAAGGGCAAACACATCAACAACAAAAACCAACAAATGCTCATCATCACAAAAAAGGCCAAAGCTCAGCTGTGACTCAAGGATGCAAGTAGTCATGTGGTTTTTGAACAACCAAACAAATGGAAAACTAACCCCGATGTGCAATTCAAGATGTGGCCAAAATCTACAATGTAACAACAAGAACAATCAGCACAATATGAAGCACTGCAAGGAGGCAAAAGGCAGCAAGGCAAACATACAACATAACAACAAAGGGTCATAACTCATGAAGAAAAAGAATTCAATTGCAACCTAAGACAATAACTGACATCAACATGGGGGACATGTCATGCATAAGAGACTTGGCAGTACAACTGAAAGTGTGTGCAAGTACAACAAACAGAATGGTAAAGAAGGGACTCGTTAAACCTCACACAAATCCTTTACACCCAGCTTTGAAAGATGCAAACCTAATGCAAAGAGTTGAATGGGTTTTAAACTTGTTAATGGGGCAAATATATCGGGCAAATCGTTACTTTTATATTTTAAAATTCAACGAAAACATGTTACTTTCTATTTTTCTTACTAAAACCCCTATTTTTCCAAAATATCATGGACAACCAGTACTTATTTATTTTAAAATCTATTTTAATACTTTTAATTATTTAAAAATGTTTAACACGCCTACTTATTTTTTTAATAAATGCAATTAATAAAATATAAAATATAAATAATAAAATTAATAATTATTAAAAACAATATGTGCATCGCACGGGTTTAAGCTATATTATTAAAGACAAAACATTAAAAGTTTGGTAGTCGGACGGACGGTCGGTCGGTACGTAGTGATTTTACTTAATTATCCTTACTTATTTTTTTAAAAAACTATCACTAAATAATAACATTATTTATAACCAATTACATTTTCAGCTAAAATACATAAATTTTTTTTATTTTTTCCTAACAAAATCCTTTCTTTTTTTAAAAACAACACGGACGATTATCCTTTTTAACAAAAACATGTCACTCTTTCTATTTTTTATTACTAAAACCCCTCATTTTCCAAAAATATCACGGAGAAACCATTACTTATTTATTTTAAAATCTATTTTTAATACTTTTAACTATGAGCACTTTTTCAGCCGAAACATGTTATTTTTCTATTTTTCATTTTCTAAAAATATTATTATTAAATAATAACTATAACCAACTAACTTTTCAGCTAAAATACATTATGTTTTCTATTTTTTCTAATAAAATCCTCTCTTTTTCTAAAAAAATCACGGGAAACATGTTACTCTTTCTATTTTTCCATACTAAAATCCCTCATTTTCCAAAAATATCCCGAGCAAATCCTTACTTATTTATTGTGAAACCTATTTCAATACTTTTAATTACGGACACTCACCTTTTCAGCTAAAACATGTTACTTTTCTTTTAAAATCTATTTTAATACTTTTAATTATTTAAAAACAATTAACATGCCTACTTATTTTTTTAGCAAATGCAAATTAATAGAATATTAAAAAATAAATAATAAAAATAATAATTATTATTAATAAGGACAAATTGGAAAAGCTAACATGTTTTAATTAAAAAAAGTAATTGTCCGTGATATTTTTGGAAGTGTTTTAATTATATTAATTGTATTTGTTAAAAAAATACGTTAGCATGTTAAAATATGTAAGATTTTTTAAATAATTTAAAACATTAAAATATGTTTTAAAATAAATAAGTAAGGGTTGTACCTGCTATTTTTGGAAAAGAGAGATTTTAGTAAGAATAAATATAAAAGGTAATATGTTTTAATTTAAAGGTAATTGCCCGTGATATTTTTGGAAAATGAGTAATTTTGTAGTGAGAACAAATATAAAAGGTAACATGCTTTAATTTAAAGGTAATTGCCCATGATATTTTTTTGAAAAAGAGTAGATTTTGTTAAAAAAGTTTTTGAATTATAAAAGACGATCACCTAGTTACCATTTTTTTTTTATTTTTTTTATTTATTATTAAATAAAACAAATGACGGAAAACTGGAAACTTTCAATGTTTCGAATTTAATAATCAATACTATTATATAATAGACGAAACATTAAAAGTTTGGTTGGTCGGTATGGTACGTTGTGATTTTACTTAATTGCCCTTAATTTTGGTTGGTCGGTATGGTACATTGTGATTTTACTTAATTGCCCTTAATTAATTGTACTTTGTGTTTTTACTTAATTAACCTTACTTATTTATAGAAATATATTATTAAATAATAATATTACATATTTATAACCAATTATCTTTTTCACCTAAAATACATTATTTTTTCTATTTTTTCTAACAAATTCCCCTACTTTTTCAAACTAGCTTCAATACCCGTGCAAGGCACGGGATCGCTCTAACCGACAAAACTTGATGTTATTTTGTAACGATATTTTCTAGTTCACGTCAGTTTAATTTTGCGATGATAAGTATTCTACAGTTTGTTGTGACGATCCCGTCACCAGTTTGAACTTGTTGGTGGCACTATGTGTCATGATTCAGAAGATTTGCAAGGAAGATCGGTTTGGTATTAGTCCGAAGAAGGTTTTGTTCTTAGTTGAATGTATTTGATGATTAGTTTTATAAGCTAATTAATAATCAGATAGGAATTACTTGAAGGTGTCAAATAAAGGCTCCATTTCGAAAGTACCAATACTCTCCATAATTCTCTATATGCAGCCGGAGTAGTATACTTGTCCTTAATGCATGAGGTGACGGGATTGAGATGCACATAAATTCGTATTCGAAAAAACTGATCGATCTGGTTAAAAAATCGGAAAAAATCTGATTAAAAAAAAAGTCCACCTCAATTGGATCCAGCCCGCAGGCTTAAACGGATCACATATTTTTCACAAAATCCCGATCCGGTTCGAGCTGAATAAACCCAAATTTAATCTCGATTTGGACGTAGTCTTGATCAGTATAAAAGTCCAATCTAAAATCTCAGATAAAAGCTTAAAATTTTCAATTAAATCCGAAAAAATAAAAATAAAAAAAAGTTAGAGTTATCAATATCTAAAATAATTTGTAAAAATCCGATTTGGCCCCTCCTGATCCGACCCTATCTACGGGTATAAATATTTTAGAGGAAATTTGTCTCGGTTTAAAAAAGTCCGGCCCTATCGGATATCGAAAAATCCGACCTGAATTCGGATTACGTTCATCTCTAGTCAGGGTAACAACTATAGAGGTGCTTAGATTATTACTTATATTATCTGATATGTATGAACCTAGTTGAGACAAAATGATTACTATTTTGTATTATTTGAGCTAGTCGTTAACATGAAAGCCCGTAATTTTAATTCTATACCCCATATAAATATTTTTGCAGTAGAATTAACATCCTGATAAGTATTGGATGCTCAGACTAAAAAGTGATATTATGTGACTAAAAATGCATTTGTACTTTGTCTTAAAATTGTGAATACAACAGAAAAAACGTAATTGAATTTACTTAAAGAGATACGTGTCTATTGGATATACTTTATAACAATAACCACTTTTATTAATAATTAGACGAATGAAATTATCATGAAAGAATCTTGAATAAAAACTAAAGTGTAAAATAATATATGTGAAAGGCATAACCACACTAATGGGTTTTATAGCACAACAAAAAAACCCAAGTAGCTCAATGGTTAAATTGATGACTTGAAATCAACTACTTAAACTATTTTCCTCTACTTTACTTACTTTATACTTTAAATATTAGCGGTTCCACCACTTTACTCATTTTCTTTATTCTTCTCCATTACTTTACCTATTTTACTTAAACTCCGTGCCCAACCCAAATGATAATTATTGGACAAGACGAAGGGACTACTATTTTTGAAATGTATAGAAATGAGAGGGACATCCAAAATAAAAACGGTATAGAAATGAATGAGACAGAGGCGGTATATGTTTATGATAACTAAATTGCAATATTTTGTAAATTTTATTGTTCTAAAATAGATATTGTAAAATATGAAAACTTTATGTAAGTTTGTCAAAATGTACTAACTATGAAATAAACATACAGACGATAAATTTATGATTCGTTTTGCAATATTTTATGATAAATAGTTTGTTAGTGTATAAATATAATTATTTTATTTTTTTATTAAATTAAAATTATCTCCAATTAATAATTTCAATTAATTACCTATCGTTAATCACTACAAAGTGAGTTTATAATCTAAAACCGATTCCACACTCGTTTTTTTAATTTCAATCTTAGTGTAAATTTGATCATCAAAATATAACTAACTCGTTTGTTAATTTTGATGTGGATTGTATTTAGATACCGTGATATTTTCGTAAAATTCGATGTATCCATTATTGTTATGATAAAGAAAGAAGGCCAAGAAGAGATCTCTAATACTTGTCTCTGCTTTACAGATTAGTAACCATTCGAGAGTGTGTTTTATAGTCCTTATACTTTTGAATTTGATACAAGATCGGTCGAGCATACAACTATATCAGAGTCCCCTTTTTTAAGAAAGAGCAAATAAAAATAAAAAATGTAACTGAAATCGAATAAAAGTGAATTAAAAATCGAACTGAAATTAACGAAATGGTTCCTATTATAATTCGAATCCATCCTAAAAAAATTAGAAACAAATCTAGTAATATATATATACTTTATATTTAGTTTTTTGTATATAAATCTGAATAATAGATTTTGGGAGCAAATTTTAGAGAAGGTTAGTCATCATGTGTCTATGTATGTGTAATGGATCACATAAAACCCTAGTGTGTCATTGACAACTGACGTTACACCGGGAGTAAGTATTTTACACCTTTATCATTTTTTATACTAACAAGTAACAACTGTACCCCACTTTTTATTTCTTGAATCACTATTACCCTCAACAGAAATTATCTATATGTCACTATTTGTTTCTCATCTCTCACTCCCTCACTCTCCTTCCCAGAACTCTCTCTGTGTATCTTAACCCACCTCTCAACAAACAAAAAAATGGCTGCCATTTTAAAAACCATAGTTAAACGCTCACTTGGTACTGTCTCTTACCATCCACCACCTTACCAAATAATTCATTGTCACTCCTTTCATCAATCTCGAGTTCTTGCTCATCATAAACCACCAAGAGATCCCAATCAACCATATAACCCACCTTGAAAACCCGCCCCCTTATTTCCTCCTGGTACTTACAAGAAAACGTTTGAAAAAATTAGAGGGGGAACAATCATTATCATTGATTCCACAACAAAGATCTGGTCGATTTATGAGAAAATCATGAAAGTGGTTGGTCCTACTATTGCCACAATGGCTTTCATGATTTTTTTTAAAAATAAGGAGCTTGAGGAGGAAAGAAAGAAAGGAAACGAAGAGTTGAAAAATACCGTTCTTGAAACCAAGAAAATTCTGGATGGTGCGGTAGAAGAGCTCAGGGTTGCGAAAATGGAT
This sequence comes from Heracleum sosnowskyi, assembly GCA_030848705.1. Taxonomy (NCBI): domain Eukaryota; kingdom Viridiplantae; phylum Streptophyta; class Magnoliopsida; order Apiales; family Apiaceae; genus Heracleum; species Heracleum sosnowskyi. The sequence continues at coordinate 96,858,398 of CM061241.1, forward strand.
GCAAAAGAGAATGTTGAATTTAAGGAGAAGGTTGTGAAGGAGCTGTTAAAAATGGAAGGAGTTAAGATAGTGGATAAAATCAAGGTTGGAGAAAAGATTGTAGAAAATGAAGTGATGGCAATAATGTTTTTAGCTGCTAGTGATGTTGTGAAGAATGAAATTGTGAAAATGCTTCTAGACCAAGGTACAAAATTTCAACTTTTTTGTATAAATTTTTGTGATTTTATGTATCTTTCGATTTTTGTAATTTTTACAAATTACAAGTACATATGGATGGTAACATGATCTGATTCTAGAAGTTAGTCAAGGTCCTGGTATTAATATATAATTTTGAATAAATTTTTAAGAATATAATTTAACTATCTCTATACAAATGTGTTTATACAATTTTTTAATCATATTTATTTATCGTGATTTAGCGTGATGAGAAGTGATGGAGTGATGAATGATCTTTTGTGATGGAGTGATCTTTTGAAATAGGAGTGGAGGCTTTACAAGAAGATAAATTGATGATAATGCTTGCTGCTGCTCAATTCTGTAATAATGTTAGTTTGTTTAACTTAAACTGTTTCGTTAACTCTATTGATATCATGGTATGTAATTAATTAGACAAGTGCTTATTTGACTTCAATATTTGCTTTTGCTATAAAGCAATTCGACTTGTTGTGGAGATTAAAAACAATGCAACTGGGCCGGCTTGAAATGACTAGAAGACTTTACTAAACCTAATTACATATTTTAAATGATGATCAACACCCTAATATATTTTGTTGGAAACTAAACTTGATTGCATATATAAGAGAGATTTTACATATTGAAGAGTTGAGTGATTGTTGTAAACCTAGCAATTCCATGCATGGATTGGTGGGGATTTCTGAACCTTGCATCAACTGTAGTGGTCCAAGTATATAAAAATGTTACAATGATAGAGGAACAAGTGAAAGATATGCTAGCAGTATATTTGTTGTTTACCTTCTTAAAGTATATTTGTCCCCTTTGCATAGTCCTAAGGAGTTTGAGTTTCATGTCAACATGGACCACATGAAAGGATGCTAGTATCAAAATCCGTATATTACAAAAATAAATTCTACTTCTTTTTTAGTAATTTTGATGCAAGTCAATTTGAATTCATATCTATACTTTGAGGTACCCTGGGATGTAAAAAGAAATGATCTTTTCATATTTAGAAGGAAAAGAAATGATCTTTTCTCTTTTGTTTTGTTTTAAAAATCACTTCAAGTTTGGAGATATTTTCATCTAAACATTTCACCTACAAATGCAACCTTTTCAGATATGTTTTCCCACAAATATTAGGGGGTTTTTAGTTACATTTACGGTTGAGGTAAAATGTTTAAAACCTATCATATTTATGATTAGTGCTACTGTTGATTAGCAAAATAAATGAAAAATAAAAACTGTGCACATCAGCTCACGCTTCACGTAGTTATAAATTTAAACCTGCCTAGCTTGAGTGCTTGAATCTAGTCGCTCCCTGAACTTGTACATTTGAACCTCTTGAACAATGTATTCGTTTAAGTTGGCATGTACGATTATTTTAACCACTTGATGAATGTACAATGTAATATATTTGACATTCTTGAACGATTATGCGATCTCATCTGTTTGAGTTTGTGTGCATCATTACCTTTCACCACTTGACATAACATATAATAATATCATTTTTTAGCGTTTAATAAGGATGGCATGAAAGGAAATCAGAGAAAATCACGAATTACGTGAGGGAGAGCCGCAGTGTATTTTTTAATATTTTGGTAAGACCTACTATTGTGATTGAAGTTTATGTTTTGCAAACTAATTTCTAAAAGCATTTATGTGACAGAAAATAGGTAAATAAAAATGAGGGTTTGGAGATGCTCTTGATATGTTTGTTGTAGTTTTCAAGCAACTATGGTAGTCTAGTTTCGTGAAAGTTCCCAGCATGCTTGTCCCTTCATATCAACAAGTCGTGACCACGCCCTGCATCCTGTTGCTACTAGGCTAAGTGTACTACATTTTATAGCAAAAAAAACAGCAAATAGACGATTTGACAGTACGATAAATGAAAATCTATAAGTTGATGTACATGCAAAACGCCGGTTGAAGGGTAAGTGACTGAGTGACAGAAATGACAGGAAAGAAGATGTAGGTCTCCATGACAGTAGTCGAAACTGCATGATAATGTAAAACAATGACTTAAAAAAGATTTGCTTTTATACATGTATCTCTAAGTGATTGATTAGCAACGGTTGGGAACTTGGGATCATCTGTGCAATTGCAAAGATAAATATTGAACGTATTATTTCTTTTGTTGGGTCCCACCAATATCAATAATTTCTACACTATATCTTATTAGATCACGTGTGGCTGCCCTAGCAGATCACTATGTCTTGCCTTAATTACGGTTTAGTCAATCTACCTGAACACTAAATAACTAAATTAGTGTAATCAAGGGTCAATCGAGGTAGCACATAAAATTATTTAAAGTTAAATAAAAAAAATCAATTTCTTAAAATATTTTGGTATTAAATCGAAGCGAACATATCCATTAAGAAATGATTATGTTTGGAATAATTTGCATTCAATTTGAGCTCCGTTGATGTTTTCTAAACCAAGAATTAATCATGTTTCTAAGTTTTCAAAACCGAAATTTATGTTTGATTTGATTTAGGCTTTCAAAATTACTGTCGTGCTTCTGTTACAGGTTTGGGCCGTTTTGGCGCTTCATTTGCCTATTAAGATCTTCTTCAATAGTGACCTAAAAATTTAAATTTGGACATCTATTCAAATTCACTCAATAATGACCTAAATCTCAATCCAAATTTAGATCTATTAATAGTTCTTGCCTAAATTTGTACTAACATTATTCATCGGTTCAAATTTATTTAATTATAAATAATAGTTTATCAGTTTTTTTATTTAATTTATTAGATAAGGTTTTGATTTAAGATATTTATATATATAATAAGTAATATTAAAGTTATTTATTTTCATTTTAATAGTAACAAAATACTAAAACGTAATTAAATAAAATATACTTGCATTTCTTAATTCAAATTGAATACACTCAAACACATAAAATAAGAATTACAACACATAAAATTTAAATTAAAATATCAATGCGAACTAAATTATCAATTTAATTAGTCGTCCAAATTAAATCGATTTTCTTTAAGATAGTTGAAATACTGTCCGTAACTATTTAGGTTACTTTCGAATCCTTGTATTATAAAAAAATGAAATGGCTTTGGTTATAACATTTAAAATATTAAATAATGATTTTATAACTTGGACCGGAATTTGGATCAAAACTATTAGAGTCGGAGAGGGGTTTGGTTCAATTTTAGACAAAAAATTAGTCGAGGGTAAAAGTCTGTGCGAGGCACGGGGACTACAATAATTTTTTATCCAAAATTATTTATATATTGAAAAAATTTGTAATTTAAAAATTGAAAAAGGATAACATTTCGATTTAATCTCATATTTTAATAGTACTTTTGTAATATGACATATCAATTACATTAACCAGATATCCTATAACTTGACTAATTTTCATAAAATTTGGATAAATATCTATACGATAATAATCGCATGATTACTTTTAATTACTAAAGTATTAATATGATTTTCGATGACGTGATAAGAACTTTATCAAATTGAACATTTGAGTATAAAAAAATAAATATTTTTGCAAAATTGTCGGTATACAACATAGACAACGCGATTTTAACTTAGTTAGAGTATATTTATAAAAAATCGATATATAAGTAAGGCCATAACATATTATGAAATCTATTAATATTATGTGAAAATCGTCCTTGGCTCATTTTTTTCATATAATATATACATATTTTTACACTTTTAAACTCGAATATTAATTTTAGTCTAAAGTTTATTACACAATATCGAAGTTCTATTTTAAAATTTTGGTAAATTGAAAAACTTTTTATCTTATAATACGAATGACTTTTTTACTTTAACTTAAATTTTCACAAATATTTTGATTAATGTAAATTATGATTAGACGACCTTAATGACTCTACATCGACATGATATCTAAGATCAAACTTTTTGGTTTTATCATAGGTTGATCTAAATATATGTTATAACTCAACCATCTTATATTATGTTGATTGTTTGACCAAAATTAAAAAAAATGGTGGAAGAAGAGAAAATGCGATTTATCTAAAAATATTTTTAAAGAAAACTCAAAATAACGTATAGTATAATGGTTATGATATGAGTTTAATTAGAGTAGGTCACTGGTTCAATTTTCAACACTAATATAATTTCATCTACATTTTGCATAAATATAAAAGGGAACGTGTTTTTATAATTTTTAACATGGATGAGCAAAATGTAAATTCATAGGTATTAAAATGACATATATCAATCATTTAAACTGGCAAAAGAGAATGGTAGATTATGCTCAAGCGATAAAAATATTTTTTTTGTAATTAATTATATGTTGTACAATATTTTAGAAATAATATAAATCAATATTTATTTACTCTAAAATAAAAATGAGAAAATGGGAGAAGATGTGATTTATGTAATAAGAGTTTGAAATTAAACTCAAAATAAAGTGTAGCACAATTGTTGCGGTACAAGTTTGAGTGTGGAAGTTTATATGTTCAATTCTCAACATTAACATAATTTATGTTATTTTTTGCATAAACATTAAAGAAGTGATATTTTTGTAATTTTAAAAAAATAGGGGCAAAATTGTAATTTCACATGCATTAAAGTGACAATTTTTGCACCTGTATTGTGATTTAATATATAAAGTAATAGATTTGAACCAAACTATTAGAGTTACCATATTTTACATTTTAGACTCTCCACCTAACAGGTAGTAATGAGTAATGATCAGACACCAATAATGTTTTAATTTATAAGTAAAATTTAAATTTGTTCATTTACACAACTTCCATGTTTTAATTAGACCGTTTCATAGAAAAACTTGTTGTTAAAAAAATATTCGATTTAATTACGAAAAAACATTTTTCCTATTTACGAGTCACCAAAAGATTTGATATAGACTCCTCTATTTGTAAAGTGATCGATAAACTTTTGTTAGGGTTGGGATAAATCTGTAGCAAGATAAATAGTGAGTGTGTCAGAATTTTTGAATATTTAGTGGATGTGTGCATCTTCAGTAATAATAATACTTACTCTCAGAAATTAGTACTTTTTTTTTGCACACATATCCAAGTTAGTAATAATAGAGTATTCCCACGCATGTAAGACGTATAGTATAGGTCTAATTAGCAAAAATAATAATCGAGTACTCTTGGAAAGATCACGTGTACTGCCCTAGCAGATAACCGTGTCTTGCCCTTACAGGCGGGCAAGTAGACTACCTACATGGATGATGGGGTTAGTTTAGGGGTGCAGTCATTCCAATTTGAATTTAAGCATAGCTTCGTAAAATTGACAGCGTGTGTACACAAATTAAAGCTAAATTCAACAAATTATCTTTTCTTTTGAGGTGGACTCAATAAAGTATAGGAAAAATAAATTAAATCATCTTTAAGCTATTATTATTTTATTGTTTAGGTTCTTAAAAAAAGAATTTTGTATTTAAGATCATATAATTTTCTAATTTTTTGATTCCCCTTGTGTTAAAAAATAACTAAAATACATTAAATTCACCGGAATCTGGAAATGTCCAGAAATCGATCACCGTATTTTCGCTAACAAAAATTAGGTCACATGAAAAACAATCTCAGAACTCAAACAATCAACCATCTTACAATCTATACAACCGTAGAAACAAATTACGACCTTTTATATCAAAATTCATTCACAATAACAAAAAATTCAAGTCCAAAAATTCTGAAAAAATTATTGAACCCTTCAACTACATGGATATATATGTATATACAAGCAAAACCTTCAAACGATTACATAAAAAAATCCGTTCAAAATCAAGAAATCCGTTGATACAGAAAATTAAAGATTATCGAAACTTGATTTTGATGATGGGGTGGATGAGGGTGAAGGAAGGTTTGTTATGGATATTTACACGCTCAATTTAGACACTAAAATCACCACAAAAAACCGTCTGTTTCTGCGCTTGGTGAAAAATTATTGACACGTGAAATGATTTAAATCAGAAAAATTAAAAAATTAAATTACCCTAAATGCATTATCTTTTCTTTAAGAACCTAAACAATAAAATAACAACAATTTAGGAACAATTTAATTTATTTTTCCAAAATTATATTTAGTTATGTTATATTTTATATACGATGTGAAGTAAAGAAAAAAAACACGAATCTTAAAAGTTTAAAAGTCACCCAAAGCCGTACTAAAAGAAGTCGTATAAAGTAAATATTAGCACTATGTTTTAAAGTATTATTAATTTACTAAGTCGCGCTTCGTTACGTTTTTATAATAATTTTTCTATTGTTTTTTAAAAAATATTCTACAAATTATGTTTTTAGATAAAATTATATTTTTATAATATTAATGTTTTTTTCTGAATTTTCCATTTCGTCTTGGTCATTTACCCAAATTCTGATTAAATATTGAAAAGAGCAATTTTTTAATATTTTAATATTTTAATATTATATCAAGGAAGATGGTCGCCAACAAATATTTTACACAGCAAACGGGCAAACCATATAGCGGAAAGTTTCCGCGATACGTATAAATGATGGGCTGAAAGGCATATGTATAGGCCTATTTGTAAACACAGAGGATTCTACTCAACATAAACAAGATGTAATAAGTAAATAATAAATACAGATGTCACAGGAATCTCAGAAGATTATATCTGTCAAGAGAATGAAGATTAAGGTCATCTACAGTCTTGAAGTAAGTCTACATTGAAAGAAGTTCAATTTATTGATCAAGCCTCAGTGAAGTGTTCAAGGAAGTGGAACTATTTAAAGGTGACAGAGATTTCAGAAGTGTGACAAGAAAAAGTACAGGTTACAGTCCTTTGTTTAGATAGAAGGAGAAAAGAATCACAGCTTAAAATTTAGTATGAAGAACAACCATTAAAGTTAGTCGCTCATGAACCAGACAGTACATAGAGTGTCAACGTTAGTCAATGGAAGTTCGTCATCAATTTTAGTGGTTCTTAGAATTAGTTTTAATTCTCTTTTAATTTATTCTATAAGATAATTAATTTAATCTATGAATTAATCAATCTAGATCTTAAGTAATTTAATGAATAAATTAATTCTCTAGAATTAATTTATTTATGGAATTATTTAAGTCAATAATTTAATTTTTTTAATCTGTGAATTAATTATAAATGAATTAATTCATTTGTTAAATCAATTAAGTATAATAAATTAAATAGAATTTATTCTAATTCTAATTAGTACTAGTAGTACTATCATACTTAGTACTACCGATAGTACTACCAATACAATTGGATAGTACTACCGATAGTACTACCAAGTGTATTGATAGTACTGCCAGTATTAAAATCAAATGTTTTGTTTTTGGTGCATGGAAAAAGACTTCTGTGACTTGTTAAATACAAGTGGATGATCAAAAGAGACAGAACACTTAAACACAAGAAAAAAGACAGAAAGAACAAAGCATCATATCCTTCTTCTGCCATTAACGCAAACCAACCACAAAGCTTTCATTTAAATCATTGTAATAAATTCTAGTCATTAATGTTATATCAAATCCACTAGAATTCAATTACTTGTACTGCTTTGATAATCTAGCGGATCATAATCCCTAGAATTACTATCGAACTACTTTTTAGTATTCGATCCTTTTATTAGAAATATAGATAAATTCATGTCGAATTTATTCTAGATTTGTTTTAACAAGAACTCTGTAATCTGTACACAGAATTGTAACAACCTTCAAGTTTAATAAAGTTTTATTTAACTTGAATCTTGTTTCATTTTATTCCGCATTAAATTTGGTATTGTAATTGTTAAATTCAACAATACAAATTCGATTAAAAGGTACTGTTTGTATTCAACCCCCCTTCTACAAACATATCAGGACCTAACAATTGGTATCAGAGATTTTTAATTGATATACAAATCAAAGATCCAATTGTTTTGAGATTTTTTTTCTTAAACTCTGAAATTTTTATTATTCCTAAAAATCTCAAAAGATGTCTACTACACAGAAAGTGGGTACAGTCAAAATCCCAATGTTCAGCAATGAGCATTATCCTATGTGGAAGAAGAAAATGCTCCTATTTCTCAAAGTTGCAAATGCTAAATACATTGATGTGTTGAAGAATGGTCCCAAAGTCCCTATGATTATTGAGGGAGAACTAATAGAGAATGATGTTGTTACTAGGGCTGCTAGGATGTACCCTAAAGATCCCAAAGATTACACTCCTGATGAAAAAGAGGATGTTACCTTGGATTCCTGTCTACAGTTGATACTTGTTGATTGTCTTGATCCTATCATGCATAATCATGTCCTAAACTGTGATACTGCCAAACACATTTGGGACACTATAGAGATAATCAATGAGGGGACAGAGGAAGTTAGAGAGAATAAGCTGGAAATTCTCACCTCTCAATATGAGCATTTCAGATCAAACCCTGGTGAAGGTATCTCTGAGGTTTTTGAGAGATACAACAAATTAATCAATGATCTGAATCTCAATGGGAAGCACTACACTATCAAGGAAATTAACAAGAAGTTCCTACTTACACTTCCACCTCATTTGGAGCACAAAATATCTGCCATTAGAGAAGCAAGAGATCTGGGAGAGATTGCTTTGGAAAGACTGTATGGTGTTCTGAAGACCTATGAGCTGGATCAGATTCAACAAAGGGAGCTGTATGGAACTGGGAAGATAGTTAGTACTTCTGCTGCATTGACTTCTGAAGTCCCACAGAAACTGGAAGTGAAGGCTGTTCAACCTTCCAGTTCTAACATGAATGTTATTGATGCTGAATATGGCTTAACATCCATTGATCAATCTGGTGGTGACTTATATTCTTTAGAGGAACTTGATCAGCTGGAGGATGGTGATTTGGCTTTGATAGTCAAGAAGTTTGGGAAGTTCAGATTCAAAAGGAACCCCAATCTTAAGTTCAGGCCCAGATTTCAGAGAAGTGGATCTTCCTCTTCAAGTAGCACAAGGTGTGGCTACAAAACTGGAACTGTGGAAAGGAGCACAATCAGGTGCTACAATTGCAATGAGTTAGGTCACTTTGCTACTGAATGCAGAAAGCCAAAGCAAGTGACAAGGAACACATTTGATTCTAGCAAGAAGATTAAGATTGGGAAAGCCTATGTTGCTGAAGGAAAGAGTTGGGATGACACTGATAGTGATGAAGATGCTGGAGAAATTGGAAACTTAGCCTTAGTGGCTAGTGGAGCAAGCACTTCATCTACATACATGTCAGAGGTAAAGTTCACTGATGCTGAAATGATCTATCATCTTGGTGGTACTATTTATTGTGCACGTACTGAAAATGATAGAATAATTCTTTTGAACACGGCTCTTGAGAAGGAAATAAAAGAATTAAAACTTGTGCATGTTAATCAGAATGAACTTACTGAGAAAATAGCATTTCTTAAGAATATGGTTAAATGTTATATTCAACTGGAAACCATTCTCAAGGAAAAGAATAGTGAGCTTAAGACAAAAGCTAATGCTTATTACAACTCTTGTAAGACGCTAAAGAAATCATCAATAAACAATGCATTGATCATACAACAGGAATAGCGTATGACTATAATGAGTCTATTGGTGAATTAAGCATAAATACCCCTAATAGAGTCAGTGCTGAAGAAAGGGGTATACCATATGTGCTTAAGGGTATTGAAACACCTTTCTTTAGAGAGTCCCAAGGAGAACCTCTGAAAGAATACTCTATCATCATTGCAGAGGAGATACTTGAAGAAGATCTTGCTTGTAAAGTTGAACAGTCCAACAAGTGTATATCTGATATACCAGTCAAAGTTGTTACAACTAGAAAGACTAAATCAGATATCCATAAGTTGGATCAAAACAACTATAGAACTAACATGCATGCTGTTAATTCTTCTCATAAAGCATGTGGTGTGATTAATTGCATGTCTTGTGCTTTCAATGTTATGTATGCTTATTTTAATAGTAAGAATGTATCTAATGATAAGACTGCTCCACGTTAACATGTTAATAATAAGAAGCATGTTAGAGCTAAGACTACTAGTTCTTCTAAGACTATAGTGGATTCATTTATCCCTAAGCCTACTCAGAAATGTGTTAAGGCTGGCTATAAATGGAAGCGTTCTTTTGTGAAAGAGGTTGAAGTAGTTGTAGCTAAAAAGGTTGTTTTGCCTGACAAAGGCCAGTTCTTTAAGTATGCCGGACCCAATCAAGTTTGGGTTCTGAGGAAGGACTAATCAATTTGATATTGCAGGGAGTTAAACAGGTAAACCGTGTTATGTGGATTCTTGACAGTGGTTATTCAAGGCATATGATCGGAGATAGAGCCCTGCTATCAGATTTGGTTGAGAAAGCTGGCCTAGTAGTTACCTTTGGAGATAACAACAAGGGTATTACGAAAGGATATGGCTGTTTGAAGTTTGGAAATGTTATCATTGAAGACGTATCATTTGTGGAAGGTCTGAGGTTCAATCTTCTCAACATCAGTCATTTCTGTGACAGAGGATATGTTGTTTCCTTTGAAAGAGAGAAGTGTCAGATCCTTCACATGAAGAATGGAAAGCCTGCTCTTCAAGGAGTAAGGAAAGGTGACTTGTTCATAGCTGATCTGCACTCTGGATCCAAAGATGAAGTTAATTGTTTTTATGCTAAAGCTTCATCAGATGAAAGTTGGCTATGGCACAAGAAGATGTCTCACCTTAACTTCAAAACCATGAACTCTTTAGTCAAGAGGGAATTGGTTAGAGGTTTGCCTCAGATGGAATTTGCACAGGAAGGACTGTGTGAGGCATGTCAGAAAGGAAAGTCAAAGAAAGCTTCTCACAAGGGCACTGACACATCATCAATAATTGAACCACTTCAGCTACTGCACATGGATTTGTTTGGTCCAGTTAATGTTATGTCCATGTCAAAGAAACAATATGCACTTGTGATTGTTGATGACTTTTCAAAATATACATGGGTTTTATTCCTACATTCCAAGGATGAGACCCCACACCTGGTGATTGACCATATAAAATTGATTGAACTGGATTCTAGATTCCCTGTTAGATCCATAAGGTCAGATAATGGTACTGAATTCAAGAATGCAGTCCTAAATGACTTTTGTGCTGATAAAGAAATAACAAGACATTATTCTGCCCCTAGAACTCCTCAACAAAATGGAGTAGTGGAAAGAAAGAATCGTACATTGATTGAAGCTACAAGGACTATGTTAAGTGAGTCTAAACTTCCAACGTACTTTTGGGCTGAAGCAGCGAATACAGCTTGTTATACTCAGAATCGAACTTTAATCAACAAGGACTTAATGAAGACTCCTTATGCGATCATGAAAAACAAGAAACCAAATGTCAAGTACTTTCAAGTATTTGGAGCAAAATGCTTTGTGCTTATAGATGACAATGTTAAACGTGGCAAGTTTCAGGCCAAGGCACAAGAAGCTATTTTTATTGGTTATTCCAGAAGATCTTACAGAGTCTACTTGGTTGGCAGTCACACAGTAAAGGAAAGTGTCAATGTTACTTTTGATGACACTAAGCTCCCTAATATCCAAAAAGAAGACTCATCTGAAAAGCTGAAGTTTGATAACTTGCCAGACTCAGAATCAGACGATGTAGCCTCACCTGAAGTTATTGCTGGTAATGATAATAACAATGATGATAATGATCATGGTGGTGGTGGTTGAAACACTGGTAACAATGGAGATACCACTAACACTGGAGAAGAATCATCAAGGCAATCAAGCAACAACTCAGGGGGAGCAAATGGAGGATCATCTAGTCACTCACAACATCAAAGTGAATTTCAAGGCGAATCATCAAGATCAAATCTTCCAAGACAGACTGTATGGAATAGAGCTCATCCTTTTGAGCTGATCATTGGTGATCCAGATGTTGGAGTTAAAACTAGAAGTGCAACTCAGAATGAATGTCAATATTCGGCATTTCTATCTGAAATGGAGCCAAAGAAAACTGAGGAAGCATTGACTGATCCAGATTGGGTGATTGCTATGCAAGATGAACTCAATCAGTTTGAACAACAACAAGTCTGAAAGCTGGTACCCAGGCCAAAGAACAAGAAAGTAGTTGGTACAAGATGGGTATACATGAACAAGCTAGATGAGGATGGCATTGTCACAAGGAACAAGGCAAGACTGGTTGCTCAAGGGTATTCACAAGCTGAAGACATTGATTATGATGAAACCTATGCACCAGTGGCTAGACTTGAGGCCATCAGGATGTTCTTAGCATTTGCAGCTTATTCCAATTTTAAAGTCTATCAAATGGATGTTAAGAGTGCATTCCTGAATGGTGAGCTTGATGAAGAAGTTTATGTGGAACAGCCCTTGGCTTTGAAAATCAGGAGCTGCTGGACTTTGTGTATTTTCTCTTCAAGGCTATTTATGGTCTCAAACAAGCCCCAAGAAAATGGTATGACACTCTCTCTGGTTTTTTTTTTAGAAAATGGTTTTGTTAGAGGTATCATAGACAAAACTCTTTTTTCAAAGAAACACAAAAGTGATATGATATTAGTCCAAGTCTATGTGGATGACATCATATTTGGGTCTACTAATGATGATCTCTGTAAGTGATTTGCTAAGCTAATGCAGAGTAAGTTTGGAATGAGTATGATGGGTGAGCTGAAGTTCTTTCCTGGATTGCAAGTAAGTCAAAGGTCAAATGGTATATTTATTTGTCAATCCAAGTATCTTAAAGAACTCCTCAAGAAGTATAACATGGAGGATTCAGCATCAGCAAGGACTCCATCTTCAACAGCTATCAAACTTGGAGTTTCTGACAATTCTATCAAGGTAGATGTTACAAGCTACAGAGGTATGATTGACTCCTTACTCTACCTTACTGCAAGTAGACCAGATATTATGTATGCTACATGCTTGTGTGCAAGGTTCCAAGCGGACCCTAGAGATGTACATCTCGTTGTTGTGAAAAGAATCTTGAGATATCTTAAGGGTACACCTAATCTAGGTATCTGGTACCCTAAAGATTCTGGTTTTAATCTTGTTGGATATACAGATTCTGATTATGCAGGTAGTGTTGTGGATAGAAAGAGTACCTCTAGGAGTTGTCAATTCCTAGGAGGTAGATTGATTTCCTGGTATAGCAAGAAACAACAAACAGTTTCCAATTCAACAACAGAAGCTGAATATATTGCTGCTGGAAGCTGCTGTGCTCAGATCTTATGGATTAGGAATCAATTGAAGGATTATGGCTTTGCATTAGAAAAAATTCCCATTTTGTGTGATAATACAAGTGCCATAGCAATCTCCAACAACCATGTTCAGCACTCGAGAACGAAGCACATTGATATCAGGTATCATTTTATCAGAGAACAAGTCATGAATGGAACTGTGGAGTTACACTTTGTATCCACAGAAGAACAAACTGCAGATATATTCACTAAATCTGTTGATGAATCCACATTTACCAGGTTAGTTGGTAAATTGGGTATGTTAAACAGTCTTAGTGATTGATAATATATCTGTTATGTTTGTTCTCAGCCAAAAATCATTTTCTCTTGTTGACTAATAAGTAATATTACTGCTCATTCTTGTTTGAAATTGCTTGTTTGTTAATTTAAATGTTTCTGAATATTTTATTTTCTTTAAAAATATTTTTCTCATATTTTTTTTAAGTGGAGAAATGTATTTTTATTGAAAATATATTTATTCAGAATTATTTAGATGAGTTTCAGATTGTAAATATTGTTGTTTAAATTTTTCTGCAGGTTTATATTAATTTAATGCACTTCTATAATTTTCTGCATATTTTTCTAGGATTTATGGAATTTTCTATGAATTTTTCTAGGCTTGTACAAATTTTTCATGCATTTTTATTCATTTTCTGTAAAGTTTATTTATTCTCAGCATTTTTCTTTTTAGTTAAATCTGTTTTTATTCATTTTCCGTTAGTATTACTAGTTTGGAACTAGTAGTACTATCGGTAGTACTATCCAGTGATAGTACTACTAGTTCTTTTTATTAGTCCTACCAGGTTTTTTTTTTGTTTTTTTTTGTTTTTGCCATAGTACTACCGTAGTCTTTTAATTAGTACTACTAGGTCTTTTTGTCATAGTACTGCTAGTGTATTTTTAGTTAGTACTACTAAGTGTTTTTTACTGTTCATAGTACTACCGCGTTTTTTATTTCTTTATTTTTTTTTTGTTTTTCTTTTAAATTCTGATAGTACTACCGTGTTTTTACCATAGTACTAACAGGTTTATATGTATACACAGCTTTTAATTTTTACTTTTTTACTTAGTCCTATCAGTTCATGTTTCTACATAACTGACTTTTAACTTTCTCTCTTTTTATTCTTAAAAGAAACGAACTGTTGTCCATTGATTTTCAGTTTCTGAATTCGTTTCTTACTTGTTTTAAAAACTGAGACCATCACTGTGTTCATCTTCTCAAGCCCATTAATTTGAGTGTTTAAAATCAATTTTTCATCAAGTTTTTGTGTTCTTGAGTTTTTGAATTCAAAGGGTTTTGGATTTCGTTTTTAGGGTTCTAGGAGTGATTTTTTGAGTTCTAAAAATATCAGTGTGTGTGGTTTGTGTCAAGGATTAACATACTAAAATTTGGTAATTTTTGGAGAACTTTGAAATTTTGGATTTTTAATTAATTTTTAAATCCTTAAATTCGAATTATTCATAATTATTTGAGTTTTTGATTTTCTGTGTTAATTTTTACTTAGTAAATTATGGCTCGGAATTTTGAGGTTGTTAAAAACAATTATATTGGGTATTTTGATCCTTTGAAATGCTCGGTTGATCGTTTTCGACCTTGGATTCAGTTTTTAAATTCGCAGTGTTGTGTTAGTCGTGCTATATGTTTATCTGCTGATTTGAAGATTGAACCACTGAGGTTGTTGTGTTCTAGTGCTGTAATTTCTGATGATTTTAATTCTATATCTTTCACAATTGAGCACACACAGTACACTATTACTGAGGATCTGTTTTGTGAAGTTTTTCAACTTCCTAGGGACAACTTTGATAGGACTCCTTCTGATATTGAATTAATTCAGTTTTTCAACAGAATTCAATATCAAGGTCCTTTGGAGTTGCCTAAACTCAATAAAGCTAATTTGTTCTGTGAATGGGATGTGTTATTTGATACTTTAGCAAAGGTTTTCAGCAATTGTACTAAAAGCAATTTTCAAAATATTCCATCTTTGTTACAGTACATTGCTTATGCTATTGTGTTTAATGTTAGACTTAACATTGGTCATCTTATCTGGATTCTTATAGTTAGAAGAGTATCAAATGCCAGGATTGATCATGATAGTGGTAGAAAAGTCAGGTGTTTCTATCCTCGATTTCTCACTATCTTAATCAATCATGTGCTAACTGATGCTCACAAGGAGATGTTTTTAAATGCTTTATCTGTTACTTCTCCTACTACTGATCGTAAGTTCTATCAAAGACTCCACACTTCTCTTTTGGTAGTCAGCCCATTTATGGCACAATTCATTAACCTTCCTACTTTTGAACCTTTTGTTCCTGATCAACAGCTAGTCATTGCAGCTGGAACTTCAGAGGAACTGCCAATACATGTAATACATCCTATCTCTGGATCATCTGGCACATTTGATGAAACCCAAGTGGTTGATAGGACAGACCAAGAGGTTGTAGAACCACAATCTCTAACCCAGGTCAGAGAGCTAAACACAGTGTCTAATCCTTTAACCTCTCAACCTGAAACTGCTTCATTAATAAGACAAAGGTCAAGTAGTGAACAAACACTGAGTGCACCCACAGCTCTGTCTCCACCTCTAAAGAAAAGAAGAACCTATAGGGAGACATCTGTAAGCCCATCCATATCCTCCCAACAGGATTTGGACTTTGATATGGCCATTGAACAGTCTCTGGAGACATCCTCTCAACAGGATGGATCTATTGAAATTCGCCATCGGGCCCTGGCAACCTGTAATGAGTCAAGCACTCTCCCATTACTCACAATGGGAGAAGACATCCAAATAGAAGAAACTCAGGACACGTTGTTAAGAGAGCACTTAGGATCTGAAATAGTGCCTACTATTGTCACGGTAGAAGTGCCTTCACAGGCATCAGAGGGAAAATCTGATTCTTTGCCACTTTTAATAGAATCATTTTCTCCCCTCCCAGAGGGAACATCTCTGGCTCCCCTAAGGGATTTTTCACTCGCAGTTTATTCTGGGGAAAGTGAAAGGCAACCAGGTGAGTCTGTCACTGAAGCAATTCAGTTTACAATGTCAGATATTTTGACAGACTCAACCAGGGATTGGGATTTGCGAACTCCCATTGCACCACCACTGACCTCTCTTGAAGGGGCTAGGGTGATTTCTATTGCAGGTACTCAATCTGATAACTTGGAAAGACATCTAGTGATTAGAGATCAAAATCAAACAGAGAGTGATACACAAGCACGTGAGTTGAGTGAAACACCACTGAGAGAAATTGAAGTGAGTGCACACACTGACACAAACATTGCTTCTTTGTTAGCTCAGATAGCTGCTCTACAGAAACAACTGCAAGAAACCCAGGCTGAGAAGGACATTCTTAAAGCACAAGTGGTTGAACGGCCTTCTTCTTCCACCTCTGTAACAAATCAGCTGGGTTTGATTAAAGATGATATTGAAAGCTTGAAGACTACTCTCCTACCAAAGATCAATATTGTTCAGCAATCTCAAGTACTTTTGGCTTCGGACGTCTCTGATCTTACAACGTCAAATGTTGATCAGTTTGCTGCCATTACTGCTCAAGTGGATTTTATTCAGCAAACTGTTGATGAAAATCAATGGTTTAATGATCAAAGATTCTCTAAAATTGAAGGTGGAATGGAGCATCTGAACGAAGGGATGAAGCATCTGTACTATATGATAAATAATTCACATCAACCTACAGCTGAACAAAGAACATTCTTTGAGGGAGATGATGATGCTGATCAAGGAGGAGATATGGAAGAAAAGAGAGAAGGAGGTGATATAAGGGGAACATCTGAGGTGAATCCTAGAGCTTCTAAAGCTCAAACTGTAGAGGATTCCTCAACAAGGGGGAGAAGAAAGGAGAAGAAAAAGAGAAAGAGAAGCTGGAGGAGCTTCTGGAAAAGATAAAGGGAAGGGTAAACAATCAATGGAGGAGTCTTCTTTTGATGATGCCTACTACTACCATGGCTTCTGGAAAAGATAAAGGGAAGGGTAAACAATCAATGGAGGAGTCTGCTTTTGATGATGCCTACTACTACCATGGTGAACAGGATGATTTCCAATTTGATATGTCTGGTGATCTGGAGAAGACTATCCCTGAAGAACCTATGGGTGAGGAGGAGGTTGAAGAAGTGGCCAACTTTGATGATTGGGAAGATGAAGCTGATTTATACACACCTGACCCTTTGTTTCAAAGGGAGCTGAAGAAACAACAAGCAGAGTTAAGGAGAAAGGAGGATGAGAATGCCAAGGTCTCCGACATCATATCTCAGAAGCTAAAGATTCAAAAGGCTGAACATGAAGACAAACAATGTCTTCATAGTATTCATGTCAAAGAAAGGAGATTGGATGTGAGGATGAAGCAGAGAAGCAATTGGGATAAGGCAAGGGAGATGTTTGATATCCCTCAAAGAGGCACAAACAATGATGCTACTTTTCTGAAGTTACTTGAGAAGATCAGAACTGTTAATCCGGACAACTCATTATACATGAAGGCTTTGAAGGAAGATATCCTGAGGATTACATCTGTATTTGATCAAGTGAGGCAAGAACTGTTTATCTATGTGTCAAGTGATCTTGAAGGGTCATTCACTGTTTCACTTGAACTACTCCAAAGAAGATCTCTCTCTGAATTGTGGATTCTAATGAGTAAGGTAAAGAGATCTTCTTGCTTGAACGAGCTTCTATATGACCGGCTGAGAGATTCTGCTATGAAGGCCAGCCCTCAAGTTGTACACTTTCCTTATGAAGTCAAAATCTACAGAGGTATAACTTTGGAGACTGTAAGGTTGGATCCTGATTCTTTGAAGCTACCGACTGCAATGCAACTGGTGAAGTTGGAGAATCTTCTGAGAACTTCTGGGTTTACCACTGAAGACAAGTCTGAAGTTGCTGATATGATTTCAGACTACTGCACGGAGAAAGTTCCAAGGTATGCTCAGATGAAGAACATATTGAAGAAGATCACCACTCAACCAGTAATGCCAAGTCAAGTGGTTTCTGAAAGTGATCGTGTCCTTGACAAAGATCTTCTAGTCACCTTGCAAGAAGCCAAAGAAGGTGAAATTAGAGACTAAAGGCATGATGTAGTTAGCTCAATTTGTAAATGTTAAATGTTTAGAGCTAGGTAAATCAAGATAGGAAAATGTATCATTTGTTCAGACTAGAGGAATATCAATCTTGTATTTATCTTTACTGTTTGAATCTGGAAATTGTTATATTTAATCCAGAACTTTTTATTATTTACTTGACTCTTAAAAGTCTTATATTTTCTTGTTTTAGTTGAGTTATCCTCTAGAGGTATTTAATTGTTATTGTCTAACAAACAAATATGGGGAGATTGAAAGGCATATGTATAGGCCTATTTGTAAACACAGAGGATTTTACTCAACATAAACCAAGATGTAATAAGTAAATAATAAATACAGATGTCACAGGAATCTCAGAAGATTATATCTGTCAAGAGAATGAAGATTAAGGTCATCTACAGTCTTGAAGTAAGTCTAAATTTAAAGAAGTTCAATTTATTGATCACGCCTCAGTGAAGTGTTCAAGGAAGTGGAACTATTTAAAGGTGACAGAGATTTCAGAAGTGTGACGGGAAAAAGTACATGTTACAATCCTTTGTTTAAATAGAAGGAGAAAAGAATCACAGCTTAAAATTTAGTATGAAGAACAACAATTAAAGTTAGTCGCTCATGAACCAGACAGTACATGGAGTGTCAACGTCAGTCAGTGGAAGTTCGTCATCAATTTTAGTGGTTCTTAGATTAGTTTTAATTCTCTTTTAATTTATTCTATAAGATAATTAATTTAATCTATGAATTAATTCTTTCAGAATTAATTCATATATATTAAATTAATCAATCTAGATCTTAAGTAATTTAATGAATAAATTAATTCTCTAGAATTAATTTATTTATGGAATTATTTAAGTCAATAATTTAATTTATTTAATCTGTGAATTAATTCTAAATGAATTAATTCATTTGTTAAATCAATTAAGTAAAATAAATTAAATAGAATTTATTCTAATTCTAATTAGTACTAGTAGTACTATCATATTAATACTAGTAGTACTATAATACTTAGTACTACCGATAGTACTACCAATACAATTGGATAGTACTACCGATAGTACTACCAAGTGTATTGATAGTACTGCCAGTATTAAAATCAAATGTTTTGTTTCTGGTGCGTGGAAAAAGACTTCTGTGACTTGTTAAATACAAGTGGATGATCAAAAGAGACAGAACACTTGAACACAAGAAAAAAGACAGAAAGAACAAAGCATCATATCCTTCTTCTGCCATTAACGCAAACCAACCACAAAGCTTTCATTTAAATCATTGTAATAAATTCTAGCCATTAATGTTATATCCAATCCACTAAAATTCAATTACTTGTACTGCTTTGATAATCTAGCGAATCATAATCCCTAGAATTACTATCGAACTACTTTTTAGTATTCGATCCTTTTATTACAAATATAGATAAATTCATGTTGAATTTGTTCTAGATTTGTTTTAACAAGAACTCTGTAATCTGTACACAGAATTGTAACACCCTTCAAGTTTAATAAAGTTTTATTTAACTTGAATCTTGTTTCATTTTATTCCGCATTAAATTTGGTATTGTAATTGTTAAATTCAACAATACAAATTCGATTAAAAGGTACTGTTTGTATTCAACCCCCCTTCTACAAACATATCAGGACCTAACATGGGCCCCCCCATACATACACACCAAAAAAATTATATTATTAGTTAGAAACAATACAAGCTATTAATTAAATAACTATGATGATTATTATTATTAATATTATATTATAAAACAATTATACAAAGGTTATAATAAGAAAAAATTATGATTTTAAAAGAAGTTCGTGCATCACACGAGTTATAAGCTAGTAAATTATAAATGGAGGAATAAGTTAAGTACACAAATTATTATTGTTATAATTAATTTACATATATATTATTGTTATATCACGTGCATCAGTATACCCATTATGCATATCATTTCGCGTTTTGAATTGAGCTGCTATTTTGTTATGAATTATCATGTATTGGTGTGTTCTAAAAATCGTCCGATTTTTCAAAAATCGTCGATAAATCGTCGATTTATCGTTTAAAAATATTTGACCGATTCGATTTTTGAAATCCGATATATCGCTATGAATTATTTTTAAATGGTTTATTATATTATAGATAAGGCTAATATATTAAATATATTTAAAATATTACAATTTATTCGATTTTTGTTCCGATTTATCATTCCGATAAATCCCCGATTTACCGATAAATCGCTATACGGCATCTCAACCGATTTGTTCCGATTTCCGAAATCTACAACCATGTGCACTGCAAGCTATATAATTAATAATCAGTATATTCTCATATTGTTATATTTAAGCTATAAATATTACTAATAGATAGAGAAATATAGAGGAGAGACAAAGTAACCTTAATATGTTTATTGATCCTTTTTCGATCACTTTACATATGACCCTCACCATCTATTTATAGGAGAAATGTACACCGCCTTACTAGCACGAGGCGTGTTTGGCTACTCTGCATCGGGAACATAAACTTACAAAACTTCTAAGCTAAGCTCTACAAAACTTATCTAGTAATCTTCTTTTACTTAATCACATTTACAATCATATTTTATAACACTCCCCCTTGATTGTCAATGTGATTTAATTTTAAAGATTAACTGCCTCGTTAAAACATTACAAGGAAAAACTCAGTGGGATAAAAACCTTGCTAAAGGAAAAATAGTACAGTCTCCCCCTGGATAAAATATCTCATATGTTGACATATTGATATAGCAAGTTCTTTAATCTGCGCATGCCAATTCTATTTCGCAGCTTCTCAAATATTGACGTGGGTAGTGTCTTTGTAAGTATATCCGCCAAATTGTCGCATGAGCGTACTTGTTGAACCTCAATATCACCATTCTCTTGTAGTTCGTAAGTGTAGAAAAATTTCGGGAAGATGTGCTTTGTTCGATCTCCTTTAATATATCCTTCTTTCAATTGTTTAATACAAGCTGAATTATCTTCAAACATAACTGTAGGACTATCTGTGATATTTGATAATCCACATGATCGCTGATAGGTCCATAATTAATACATTTTTAATACCTATTTTATGTTTGTTTTCGTAATTTTATTATTTAATAATTTGTTTTTATTTGTTTTGTAGGAAAATAAATAAAATCATATTTCAAGCAGAAAAAGGTGAAAAAAGGAAAGGATATGAAAATACTTGAAGTCAAAAGGAAATTGGAGAAAAATTGGAAAACTTATCGGAGAAGAAAAAGGAATTGAGGAAATATTTCTAAAATCCGATTTGTAGTCAAAGAGCCCAAACCCATTATTTTTCCTATATATATAGATCTCCCCTCTTGTATTTCAGACACCTAGAATTTTATAGTTGTTTAATCTTCTGTTTTAGTGTCATCGGTGGTTATTATCCGGCAAAACCTTTTTGCTCCCTGTCATTAATATATTAGTTTCTTGTTCTTGTATTCAATTTCCGTGCCACGCGCTGGTCATCTTCTTCCTTTGTTTAATTATTATACATTAGTTAATTGTTTTTTTTTATTTTCATCCCCTGATTAGTTCCCGCGCCTGCCATTCACTTTTATTTATATGTTTAATTTTGTTTGTTCAGGTAATTGCCGTAACTATTAGTTAATTAATATTATTTAATCCACATCACTTTATTTAATCATGCTTATTATATGTTTTGTTCATAACTGTTTTGTTAATTATAAAATTATGAGTAGCTAAATCTCTTGCCCTAGGATGAAGATGAAGTTAATTTAATTATTTTTGATATCTTCTTGTTCCTATTAATTGGTTCTCATAATTTTTCTTGGTGCTTAATTGTTCAATTAACAAAGTGATTTTGATATATTATTGTTACCGGATTTATTTTTCATAGCCTATGCTTGCTCCATGAAGTTTTGATAGGTTATTGTTAGATAACAAGTTTCATAGTATATGCTTGTCTCGTTAATTGATATATCTTATTTGTGAAGGAAAGAGAATTGATTTTAGGGTGAGTTGATATTAATTGTGATTGATTAATGGATTCGGATTCCTAGGTTTTCCTTATCTGATTTTAATTGTTAATTAGGTTAAACAAATCTCAACTCAAATCTCATTTGTCTAGTTCGCCTGAGTTAATTGTTAGGGTTTTGAAAATACATAGTCTCTGTGGATCGATCTGTTATTGCTACAACTAAACACTGTGCGCTTGCAGTTTACATTATTTTTACACATCAATCGCCGAATATGTTGAATGACGGATCGCAGCCAGACGCATTCTCTACTTGCTTCATAGATTGCCAGTAATTCTGCATGATTTGATGAAGTTGCAGCCATAGTCTGTTTTGTAGACTTCCAAGAGATAGCAGTTCCACAATATGTGAATAAATAACCTGTTTGTGACCTTCCAAAGTGAGGATCTGACATGTACCCAACATCTGCATATCCAACTAGCTGTGATTTCGAGTTGTTTGGAAAGAACAATCCAAGGTCAATCGTCCCACGAAGATATCTCAAGATATGTTTAATTCCATCCCAATGTCTTTTAGTTGGATCAGAACTGAATCTTGCAAGTAGGTTCACATCAAATGCAATATCAAGTCGTGTGTTGCTTGCGAGGTACATAAGAGCACCAATTGCACTAAGATATGGAACTTCAGGTCCAAGAGCATCTTCACTTTCTTTTCTGGGACGGAATGGATCTTTTTCAACTTCAAGTGATCGAACAACCATTGGCGTAGTCAGTGGATGAGATTTGTCCATGTAAAATCGATCATGAACCTTTTCTGTGTATGTTGACTGATGAACAAATATGCCTGAAGATAAGTGTTCCACATGTAAACCTAAACAAAACTTTGTCTTTCCAAGATCTTTCATCTTAAACTCATTTTTCAAATAATTAGCAGTGTTAGTAATATTTTCAGAAGTACCAACAATATTTAAATCATCCACATAAACAACAACAACAACAAAACCAGTTTGAGACTTTTTAATAAACACACATGGACACACTTGATTATTAATATACCCATTATTCAATAGGTACTCACTAAGCCTGTTATACCACATACGACCAGACTGCTTTAAGCCATATATTGATCGTTGTAATTAAACTGAGTATAAATGTCGAGGCTTAGTTTCCTCTAACTTTAATCCTTCAGGGATTTTCATATAAACATCACTATCAAGTGATCCGTATAGCTAGGCTGTCACAACGTCCATGATACACATTTCTAAACTTTCCATGCAAGTCATACCCATTAGAAAACGAAAAGTGACTCCATCTATTACCGGAGAGTAAGTTTCATGGTAATCAAATCCAGGCCTTTGAGAGAATCCCTGGGCCACTAGCCGGGCCTTATATCTCACAATTTCATTTCTCTCATTTCGTTTTCGTACAAATACCCATCTATTCCCCACAG
Source organism: Heracleum sosnowskyi (assembly GCA_030848705.1). NCBI lineage: Eukaryota > Viridiplantae > Streptophyta > Magnoliopsida > Apiales > Apiaceae > Heracleum > Heracleum sosnowskyi. The sequence goes on from CM061241.1 coordinate 96,882,179, forward strand.
GGATCACACCAGTTGGTGTTTGGACTGCAGGTCCAAATACATTTCTCTTGCGCAAGGACTGCAATTCCTCTTGGATTGCAATTTTCCATTTTGGCCAATCATCTCTTTGTCGACATTCTTCCACACTTTGTGGTTCAGGATCGGAGTTCATAGAAATATCACATGCCACTGAAAAAGCATATATATCATCAATCTCAGTACTCCCACGATCCAATAATTTCCCGTTATGTACATAACTCAATGAGATCTCATAATTATCAGGAACCTTTGCTTCTATGGAGGCATGTGCCACTTCAGGAACAATATCCTCTTCTGGAGGTAATCCCACTTCTGGGGGTTTCGTTATAGCCTCTTCAGGGGCTCGAACATCTTCAGGAGGTAATACCACTTCTGGGGTATTATCTGGAACACTTGCCATTTCTTGGGCAGGTCCAATCATTTTCCGTTTTCGTGGTATAACATCCTTTGCACCAATAGGTCTGCTACGCTTCTGACGTGGTTTTAAATCACCGACCAATTTTTCAGGAATTGATTTACGAGTAGGGATTTCAACCCTTGCCGGAGCATTAACAGTAGGTATATGCAATTTTATAATACGTCTAGAATCACTAAAAGCATCAGGCATTTGATTAGCAATATTTTGCATATGAATAATTCTTTGAACTTCAGATTCACATTGATTAGTACGAGGATCTAAATCATTCAATCCTGATGTATTCCATGTCAATTCAGAATTTAAATTATGTACAATCTTATCTCCCCCTAATGAAGGGAAGACAGACTCATCCAAATGACAATATGCGTATCGAGCAGTAAACACATCACCAGTCAATGGTTCAAGATATCTTATGATAGATGGTGAATCAAAACCTATATATTCCTATTCTTCTTTGAGGTCCCATTTTAGTTCTTTGTGACGGCGAAATAGGGACATATACGGCACAACCGAAAACCTTGAAGTGAGATATATCGGGAATTTGACCAAGGGCTAGTTGGTGGGTAGATTGTTTATGATAGGCAGATGGTTTGACCCTTATTAGGTTCACATCATGTAATATAGCATGACCCCAAACTGATGTGGGTAGTTTGGCTCTGAGAAGTAAAGGACGGGCAATAAGTTGAAGTCTCTTGATTAAAGATTCTGTCAAACCATTTTGTGAGTGCACGTAAGCTACTAGGTGTTCAACTGAGATTCCTACCGACATACAGTAATCGTTGAAAGTTGAAGATGTAAACTCAGCAGCATTATCTAGTCGAATTGATTTGATAGGGTGGTCAGGGAATTGAGCTCGTAATTTGATAATTTGAGCGAGTAGTTTGGCAAAGGCTGTATTTCGTGTAGAGAGTAGACAAACGTGAGACCACCTAGTTGATGCATCAATTAAAACCATGAAATACCTAAATGGGCCTGAAGACGGATGAATGGGTCCACAAATGTCACCTTGGATCCGTTCTAAGAATTTAGGGGATTCGACTTGAAGTTTAACAGGGGATGGTCGAACAATTAGTTTTCCTAGAGAACATGTTGAACAAGGAAGTTCATCTTGTTGTATGATCTTTTGGTTTCTAAGAGGATGTCCCGTAGAATTTTATATAATACGTCGCATCATGGAAACTCCAGGATGACCAAGTCTCTCATGCCATAGGGTAAGTGATTTTGGGTCTATAATTTTGGGAATAGTGATACTGTGAGACTCAATTATCCTGATTTTTGTAGCGTACAATCCAGAAGAGATTGAGTGGAGTTTTTCTAAAATTTTCTTGTAGCCTAAAGTGGTTGAAGTGATTAAAAGATATTCGTTTCCATCCTCACTAGTAGTTTCAATGTGAAAACTGTTAAGGCGAATATCTTTGAAACTTAAGAGGTTCCTAGTTGACTTGCTAGAGTACATGTCATTTGGTATATGAATTTGTGTTCCATTTGGCAGGATAAAACTAGCATTCCCAAGACCTTCGGTCATATTAGATGTACCCGATATCGTTAATACTTGAGAGTTGGTTTTAGTTAACTGTGAAAAATATTGTCGACTTTGTAGAATTGTGTGAGTGGTGGCAGATTCAGCAATGCAAATATCTTCCATACTTACTCTAAATACACACATAAATAAATAAACGACATTTTCATTAAAACAAGTACACAAAACAGAAATATATAGAACATTACATAGAAAGCAAAAGCGTATGTTACGCCATAATTTCGGTTGCCTCAATTATCTCCTAATTTCCCAATATTGATCTAATAATAATTATTGCTTAACCACTAAGTAATATCCTCTCTCTGAAACGAGAAAACAATCAATCTAAATCAATCAATTACTAAAAAATATCTCCAAACGATTCTTTCAAATCAGAAAAGAATCACAACGCTAATATAACTCTAAAAAGATAAAATCAACTTATCTCAACATATCCCTTAACAATCACAGGGATTAAAAATATTATCCTATCACAGAACTGCGTTGGCTTGATCCCTATATATAAACAGGGTACGCAGGCATCTTGGGATAGGATCCGACACATCAAACAAGTCGAGACACCTTTCAAGTCCAGCCCCAAACATCCAAAAATCCCAAATCCCCCATCATCATAATTCGTTATTCCAGCAATTCCCCGAAATATGTTATCACCAAATTCCTCCGTTAACAATTGGCGCTAGAAGGAGGGGATACTTTTTGATTGTGGAGGACAATCAATCTATACAATACGCATGAGGGGTTATTATGGATCTGGAGCGGCTTTAATGGAGGAGCTAAACGGTGGAGACGGTGGTTCGTGGTTCTATTCAAAATAAAGATAAGTTTTCTTATGATTTTGTTCGTACAAATAAGCTATCTTATAAAATTCGTAGTAAATTTATTACATGTTAGATTTTGATGATTTTTTATGATCCGGAAAGCTTTTGTGATTTCCTGCAACTTTCGTTCTTGGTGTTTTCTGAGATTATGTTTCGATCTATTATCGAAATCACGAAACATAATCAGATCCCGTTTTTCAGTATTGAGAAGTTAATCAGCAGACGTTTTATTTGATTCCCGATTCGTTATAAGTCCGTTTCTGACGAGCCATATATCATCGGAAAGCTCTTTTCGTTTCCTGCAACTTTCATGTTTTGTGTTTTCCAAGAAAATATCGTTTACAGGGCCAAAAAGGTAAAAAAACAGATCTGAGCAGAATATGAATCATGAAGATGTTAAATAATTGTGATGCAATATTCGTAGCACATGATTTGATTACTTCACTAGCTCGTGCATGGAAAAAAATAATTGTGGAAGGTCCTCATCTGATAAGGGTAATATTTTCGAAAGCTCTCTTTTCCAAGGAGAATAATATTTTTGAAGACCCTATTTCGAGTAGGATAATATTTTTGAAGACCCTATTTCGAGTAGGATAATATTTTTGAAGACCTTCTTTCGAAGAAGGATAATATTTTTGAAGAACCTATTTCGAGTAGGATAATATTTTTGAAGAACCTATTTCGAGTAGGAAAATATTTTTGAAGACCCTATTTCGAGTAGGATAATATTTTTGAAGACCATCTTCCAAGAAGGATAATATTTTTGAATACCCTCTTTCGAATAGAAAATTATTTTTGAAGACCCTCTATTGAAGATGTTAATATTTTTGAAGGCCCTTCTTTAAGGTGTTGCTTGGAAATTATATTTTTGAAGGCCCTTCTTTAAGGTGTTGCTTGGAGTTAGGGCTGAGCAAAAAAAAATCAAACCGCCTGAACCGGACCGGACCGAACCGACCAAACCGCATTTTTCGGTTTTTTGGACGGTTTGGTTTGGTTTAGGTTTGGTAAAATAATAAACCGTTATTTTCTGGTCCGGTTCGGTTTTCATATCTAGACCGATCGTTTAGGTCGAACCGGACCGTTTCAGTTTTTATTAATATAATATATTATATTTAATAATTTAATTTTAACCTCACATATTTCTTAGACTTTCTAATTTTTATCCAAACCTAAGACTAACACATTACATCGCATTCGCCTCCAGGCTCCAGCCTCTCTTTCTTCTTCCATCGTTCTGTACTTCTGTTCTCACTTCTCCACTCCAGACTCCATTCATCCAGATTTAAGGTACTTTATTTTATTTGCCTTATTTATTTATTTATCTATCTTATATACATGTTGAAATGGGTTCTTGTCTCGTGGTTTCTTTACTTGAAATCTTGAGTCATGAAATTTATTGTGTGAATCTTGATATTGAGTTTGGTTGTACTTAAATCTTTCAATTTGTAGTGTTTATATCACTAAAGTATTCATTAAAATATCCAAACACACTTTTTTTGGTTGAGAACTTTTAGCAAACACTTGGTGTGTAATGTGCAGGTGATAAAAATGACAAGTCAGAATGATGAAATTAGTGAACCTATTACAAACGAAGCTCCACACGATGTGGCAATTGCTGAACCTGATGTTACTGCGGATAAAGAACCAGCAGAACCTCCTACACAAGCTCAGGTTCAATCTCAAGGTACAAAAAAGAGAGCACTTAGATCAGGCATTTGGGAAATGTTTACTGAAGATAAGGTAAGAAAAATTGCATCTTGTACCTATTGCAATAAGGAATATGTTCATGATAGTAAAACTAATGGGACAAGTACCTTATGGAATCATGCTAAAAAGTGTCCAAAAAATCCGTCTAAGAGAGCAAATAAGAATCAACCTATACTTTCATTTGAAATGAAAAAAGAGGGGTCAGGAACTCTCAAGGGTCATATTTTCAGTGCTGAACGTTGTAGGCAGGCCTTAGCTAATATGGTCATACTAGATGAGTATCCCTTTCGATGTGTTGAAGGTGTAGGTTTTATTAGATATAGTAAAGAATTGGAGCCTAGGTTTAACCTCCCATCAAGGTGGACAGTGGCAAGGGATTGCATAAAGGTGTTTAAAGAAGAAAGGAAAAAACTTAAACATCTCATGAATGGTAGAAGAATATGTATGACTACTGATTGTTGGAGTTCAAACCAAAAGATGAACTACATGTGCTTAACAGCCCACTGGATAGATGATGAGTGGAAACTTCATAAAAAAAATTTAAATTTTCGTCGTATAACAAGTCATAAAGGGAAGATACTAGGAAAAGCAATCGAAAAGTGCATGTTAGAGTGGGGGGTTGATAATATCTTGACATTAACAGCTGATAATGCCTCTGCAAATGACTTGTTACTTGGGCACTTAAAAGAGAAGACAACAAACTGGAAGTCATGTGTCTCTAACAATGAATTTCTGCATGTTCGTTGTTCTGCCCATATCCTTAATCTAGTTGTAAAAGCTGGTTTGAAAGCTGAAATTAAGTCCATAGAAGTAATTAGAAATGTTGTCAAGTATGTACGTGCTTCTGCTAGTCATTTTGATACTTTTAGAACTTGTGTTGAGATGGAGAAAATTGATTCCAAGTGTATGCCAACAATGGATGTTGATACACGTTGGAATTCGACGTATCTTATGTTAGAGAGTGCTGTTAACTTTGAAAAAGCATTCGAAAGATTAGAAGAAGAAGATAAAGGTTATAAGGCTTATTTTGATAAATTGGGAGGAACACCTACTAAAGCTGATTGGACTTGTGCTAGAGTTTTTATTGAATTTCTGAAGCTTTTTTATGATTGCACGTTGAAATTTTCAAGTTCATTATTTGTCACTTCTAACTTATTTTTCCGTGAAATGCTTCAAGTGCATGATATGTTGAAATGGATGATACACTCAAGTAATGATGAGGCTCTGGCAAGTATGGCAATTAAGATGAAAATTAAGTATGACAAGTACTGGGGCACTTATTCTGATTTTAATTACATGTTATTTGTTTGTATTGCATTAGATCCAAGATACAAGATGAAGTATGTTAGGTGGAATATAAAACGGCTGTGTGAAAATGAAAGTGAGAGGAACAGTATTATTACTACCAAGGTTGAGGAGGCACTTGAAAGATTGTTCAGGTTTTATGAATCTTCAAGTGTAAATCGTAATTCAACTTATGTTTCAGAATCTAGGGGAGTCAGAGGAGATACTATTGCATCTGCCGAGGGGATGGACATGTATGCGATACTAGAAGAAGAGAGGTCAAAACAATGGGAGATGGATATGATTGCAGAAAATTCAGATGAGAATAGAAGTGAGCTAGAACTGTTTATGCTAGATAGGATTGAGGCGCAAACTAAAGATTTTGATATACTATTATGGTGGAAAGTTAAAACGCCTAAATATCCGATTCTTTCTAAAATGGCACGTGAACTATTGGCTGTCCCTGTATCCACGGTTTCTTCAGAATCTGCATTTTCTACTGGAAGTAGAGTCTTGGATACATTTAGGAGTAGTTTGCTTCCTAAAACCGTTGAAAGTTTAATCTGTGCCCAGAATTGGTTAAAGGCTCCTGAAGAACCAATCCACCTTCGTGATATGCTTGTGGAGTTGGAGAAGTATGAAGAGATTGCACAAGGTATCTAATTCTTTAATAATCGCATCAACTGAACTATACTTTTATTGTAATAGTCACTTAATTTTTATTTCAGATTTGGATGCTGCTATGGAGTTGGATGGGAATCATGATAATTCTGGTAAGACTAAGGACCATATTTCTGATAATTCTGGTAAGGCAGCATGTTATTATATTTTCCTTTTGAGATGTCTTATTTTTTTTTATTTTTTTGTATGTCAATTACAGATTAAAGGCCACAGATTTGATCTTGTTGAATGTTGAGAATGAAGACTACTGGAGTGGATCTTTTTTTATATTTTTGCTAAGACTTTCATATTTTAATGATGTGTAATTTGATTCAAGAACAATATTTTTATTTTGTGAACTACAAGTTTATTTTGTGAACTATAAGGATGTCATGTTAGTAGCAGCAGCCAGCAAGTTTGTAACATTGTCAATATTTTTTTCAGTCCATTTATTTTAAATATTTAGGTGATATTTAGGTTTAAAACCGAAACCGACCGAACCGAACCGTTTAATTGCGGTCCGGTTCGATCTGGTCACAATTTCTAAACGGTCTGGTCCGGTCTCATTTTCAATAAAACCGTCATATATGGTCCGGTCTGATTTGATCGATAAAAACCGACCAAACCGACCGTTGCTCAGCCCTACTTGGAGTACCTTGGTAAACCCGTACTTCCGGGGTGCTTATCCGTACTTCCGGAAAGCTCACCAAGAAAAGAGTTCTACCTCTTAAGAAGGCGAGGTTACACTTCCCTTTTCTTAAACTCTGCTTTGCATAGAGTGTATAAGAAGGCGAGGTTACTCTTCCCTTTTCTTAAACTCTGCTTAGCATAGAGTGTATAAGAAGGCGAGGTTACTGTTCCCTTTTCTTAAACTCTGCTTAGCATAGAGTGTATAAGAAGGCGGGGTTACTCTTCCCTTTTCTTAAACTCTGCTTTGCATAGAGTGTATAAGAAGGCGAAGTTACACTTCCCTTTTCTTAAACTCTGCTTTGTATAGAGTGGATAAGAAGACGAGGTTACTCTTCCCTTTTCTTAAACTCTGCTTTGCATAGAGTGTATAAGAAGGCGAGGTTACTCTTCCCTTTTCTTAAACTCTGCTTTGCATAGAGTGTATAAGAAGGCGAGGTTACACTTCCCTTTTCTTAAACTTTGCTTAGCATAGAGTGTATAAGAAGGCGAGGTTACTCTTCCCTTTTCTTAAACTCTGCTTTGCATAGAGTGCATAAGAAGGCGAGGTTACACTTCCCTTTTCTTAAACTCTGCTTAGCATAGAGTGTATAAGAAGGCGAGGTTACTCTTCCCTTTTCTTAAACTCTGTTTTGCATAGAGTGTATAAGAAGGGGAGGTTACTCTTCCCTTTTCTTAAACTCTGTTTTGCATAGAGTGTATAAGAAGGCGAGGTTAAACTTCCCTTTTCTTAAACTCTGCTTTGCATAGAGTGTATAAGAAGGCGAGGTTACTCTTCCCTTTTCTTAAAACTCTGCTTTGCATAGAGTGTATAAGAAGGCGAGGTTACTCTTCCCTTTTCTTAAACTCTGCTTTGCATAGAGTGTATAAGAAGGCGAGGTTACTCTTCCCTTTTCTTAAACTCTGTTTTGCATAGAGTGTATAAGAAGGCGAGGTTACTGTTCCTTTTTCTTAAACTCTGCTTAGCATAGAGTGTGTAAGAAGGCGAGGTTACTCTTCCCTTTTCTTAAACTCTGCTTAGCATAGAGTATTTAAGAAGGCGAGGTTACTCTTCCCTTTTCTTAAACTCTGCTTTGCATAGAGTGTATAAGAAGGCGAGGTTACTCTTCCCTTTTCTTAAACTCTGCTTTGCATGAGTGTATAAGAAGGCGAGGTAATTATCTAATTCTCATTCTCCTACACTTACAAAGTTACTCGTACATATGTTCTTCTCACATCTCGCATGTTGTCTCTCTCGCAAGCACAGACATATTACGGGCACATCATGCTGTCTCTCTCGATTTTACAGGCATATTACGGGTAATTATCTTCTTCATATTATCTGCTAATCTTCTACTCCTAGTTGTTTCATTGACTCAGGAAATTCGGAAGATCAAAGCACACTTAGTTCTCCAGTCCATCAAGCTGCACTGAAGAACCGGGGGGTAGTTGTTACGACATAATTTCGGTTGCCTCAATTATCTCCTAATTTCCCAATATTGATCTAATAATAATTATTGCTTAACCACTAAGTAATATCCTCTCTCTGAAACGAGGAAACAATCAATCTAAATCAATCAATTACTAAAAAATATCTCCAAACGATTCTTTCAAATCAGAAAAGAATCACAACGCTAATATAACTTTAAAAAGATAAAATCAACTTATCTCAACATATCCCTTAACAATCACAGGGATTAAAAATATTATCCTATCACAGAACTGCATTGGCTTGATCCCTATATATAAACAGGGTACGCAGGCATCTTGGGATAGGATCCGACACATCTAACAAGTCGAGACACCTTTCAAGTCCAGCCCCAAATATCCAAAAATCCCAAATCCCCCATCATCATAATTCGTTATTCCAGAAATTCCCCGAAATATGTTATCACCAAATTCCTCCGTTAACAGCGTACATAAAAAATATTCATCTAGGTCATAATAAAGATTAGTCCTACTATCTAGTTCATTTGAGGTCTTGTTGATTGGTTCATCATTAAAATTTGCCAAATTTGTTTCCACCCTTTGTCCATTCTGACTTTTAGATGACCTAGTAAAATTTTACAAGATGTCCAGGTGTGCGACAAGTACGAGTCCAATGCCCATGAGCCCTACATCTGAAACATATATCTCTAGTGTCTCATTCCTGCGGTGCATTTCTTTTATTTGGTACATCAGTTTGCCACTTCTGGTGGTCAGAGTTGTTGTAGCCATCACGCTGCCACTTCAGGTGGCCAGAGTTATAATGATTTCGAAACCGACCACGAAAATTTCCACGTCCACGGTTTCGTTCATAACCTCGTCCTCCTCTTTGCCCTTTCTCACGCTCATTCTTCCGGAATGACGTGTTATGTACTTCGGGTAACTGGGCAGAGCCTGTGGGACGTATCTGATGATTTTTCAGCAACAACTCATTATTTTTCTCAGCTACAAGAAGAAGGGATATTATCTCACTATATTTCTGAAAATTGTGCTACCTGTATTGTTGCGATAGGATCATGGTGTTGGGGTGAAAGGTTGAGAGGTTCTTTTCGATCGTGTCAGCATCAGTAATATTCTCACCACACAAAATCAGTTTTGAACTTATTTTGAACAGGGCAAAATTATATTCAGCAACAGATTTAAAATCTTGCAACCTTATATTAATCCACTCATAACGGGCATGCGGTAAATGGACAAGTTTCTGGTGATCAAATCTATCTTTAAGATTATTTCAAAGGGTGAGTGGGTTTTTGACAGTTAGTAATTCAGATTTTAAATTTTCATGAATGTGATGTCTGAGAAAAATGATAACTTTGGCATTTTGTTCAACAGTTGGGGCTTTTCCTAATTCTATGGTGTCTTTTAATCCGTTAGCACTAAGGTGTAATTCTGCATCTAGCACCCAAGATAGATAATTGTCCCCATGTTAGATATAATTGCTGACGTTTGTTTATCAGTGTTTAAGCAACAGGTACTGATCAGAGTTTATCGGAAGCCGGTCAGAGTTTATTTAAAGTCTGACAGGGTGAAGAGTTTAAAAGAAGCCGGTCAGAGTTTATTTAAAGTCTGACAGGGTGTTAGTTGAATTAGCTGTCGGTGCTGAATTGAAGATTCTAGAAGCAATATATTCTGAAGATGGAAAGAAGCAGAATATATTGATACAGCTAAGGAAACAGAATAGAAGATAAGAAGCAATCCTTAATTGATATAACTTGTATAGCTAATTTGTAGGAATATCAATTAGATAAGGATTGTGTAACTGTGTACTATATAAACACAGATAGGTTATCCCTAGAAGGGATGCGAACATTGAATATATTATTCTTGTAACCTAGAAGCTCTTTGTGATTCATTAACATCATAAAGAGAGAAGCTGTTAATATAAATACAGTTTTTGTTGATTCATAAACTGTGTTCTTGATTGTTATTCTCATACATACTTGATTATATATTGTGTATTCGGCCTAACAGTTGGTATCAGAGCTTAGCTGATAATGCTACAGAAGCTGTTGCTGTAAATGCTGATGCAACAGAGCATGTTCTAGACGACAATGTCTTACTTGAAACTCTACAACAATCTGTTGTAGAGGTTGTCACAAAAGCAACAGAGTCTATGCACACTGCAACCTCTGATATTCCTGAAAAAGTAAATGATGACGCTGCACAGTTGCAAAATGAAATTACTGCTGAACATGTTCCTGAAGAGATTCCAGGAGAGGATGACAATGTTGAAGCTAGTCCTACTCATTCAAATCCAGATATACAAGAGGAGGTATCTAACATTCAAGCAAACTCTGATGAAGAAAGAGAGTTCAATCGGGCTACTGAAGAACATTTTCAAGATATGTACTTCAAGAAATGGACAGCTGCAGATTGTATTTTTACTGCACAGAGGGCTGCTGATTTCACTGATGATTCTGTTAAAAAGATTTCAAATCCTGAAGTTCTTGCAAGCTTACATGCAACTGTTGTTCAAGTCAAATCTCTTAATAATAGATTTGATGAGAATCAACAAATGCTTCAACATCTAAGGAATGAAGGTTCTGTCAGAGATCTTACTTTGAAGAATGATAGATCTTACTACTTTAATATGTTCAAGCAGCAAGCCAAGGATTCTGAGGAAATTAAGAAGAGGCTTGGAAAAGTTGAGGAGAATCAGGCTGAAATGTCTACTCAATTGAATTCTATTTCTAATGCTCTAGAATTGCTGACATCAGTATTACTTTCTGATGATGTCAAAAAGGGGGAGAGTGTACCTAAAGACAAATGCAAAGACACTCAAGCTCTGAGACGGAGGGATGATTCTACTGATGGGGGAAGCAAAGAAAATAAAAGAAAGATTTTTGCTCAAAGGCAAAGCAGGACAAGAGTAAACTCTGTTAGACAAACAAACTCTGACAAGATAAACTCTGGTGGTCAATCTACTTCAAAACTCAAGAGTTTAGTTGTTTCAACTAATCCATCTACTGATGAAGAGATTGCTGCTAAAATATTCATGAAAGAGCATGGAAAGAATGTTACTATTGAAGATATCCAGGCTGAAGAGCAAATGCTTGCTGAGGAACATAAGAAAAATCTTGAAGCTGGAATCTACAAGAAACAGGAAATCAAGGCTCCTAGAAAGAAAGAAGTTGGTATTTCTATCAAAGAGAATACACAACAGAGTATACAATGTACAAGGAGACCTGTGATTGGAAACACTGATAAGGGTAAAGGCATAATGATTGAAGAGCCTAACCTAGAGAAGAAAGATAATTCAACCTCTGACATTGCTCAAGTTGAAACAAGATTAGCAAAATCAACCTCTGACGCTGCTCAAGTTGATGATACTACTAAAGTTATGACAACCTCTGACGTTGCTCAAGTTGTACAGAAATCTACACAACTTCCAGGATTCTGCAAACCAAAAATTCTTGAAGATTTAAAGCTTGAAGCTGTGAATTTCTCTGAAACCAGAACAGTATTGGGAAAAGAAGCCTATGATAAATCTGGACTGGGTTCACACGGAGAGAGAAGAACAAATAACAGATCTCAAGACAACATTTCACTGGCAGAATCTGGTATTATTACTCAAGAAAATCTTGATATGCTAGACTCTGTTCAAATGATCTTTCATAAGGTGTTGAAGAAGGAATTTTTGTTGTACTTTATGAATGATAGAAGAGTTTATAAGGTTGCAGAGTCTGACATAAATCTCAAATCTTATCAAGAATTGGAGTATGTTCTGTACTTGTTAAAAGTCAAAAATAGAAATACTCACAATGCTGCTTCAGTTATCAGAGAAAAGATGCTAAGATCGAAGATAATGCTTGGAGGAGGAGTATCAAGTGCATACATTCCCAAATACAGAAATGCACATGGGAAGATTGTTGAGATGAAAAGAAACAGTGCTAAGTTCAGAACAGCACTGGGTACAAAAGTTCTTGAATTTAATTTAGAATTTGATAAAGCTTATTATATTAAGCTAGGGAATGAGATGAGGAAGAATTCCATCTATTCTCTAAGAGCTGCAATTTATCAGACTGGAGAATTTGATCCAGAGTTGAAAGAAGTGAAGAAGATCATGGTGGAAGAGCTAGAAAGAGCTGAAAAGAAATTGCTATCAGACTATATCAGGACAGTGCCTGATATTCAAGAAATCAAGTAAAGTCTGACTGTAAGTTTTTAATATATTTTTTATTCTAAGTCAAATTTAAACTCTGTTTTAAATTAAACTCTGTTATATGTTAAACACTGCATTTGTTAAATGTTTTTGACATCATCAATTATATGTTTAACTTGTACATTTTATTATGAACAAGTTGGGGGAGATTGTTAGATATAATTGCTGACGTTTGTTTATCAGTGTTTAAGCAACAGGTATTGATCAGAGTTTATCGGAAGCCGGTCAGAGTTTATTTAAAGTCTGACAGGGTGAAGAGTTTAAAGGAAGCCGGTCAGAGTTTATTTAAAGTCTGACAGGGTGTTAGTTGAATTAGCTGTCGGTGCTGAATTGAAGATTCTAGAAGCAATATATTCTGAAGATGGAAAGAAGCAGAATATATTGATACAGCTAAGGAAACAGAATAGAAGATAAGAAGCAATCCTTAATTGATATAACTTGTATAGCTAATTTGTAGGAATATCAATTAGATAAGGATTGTGTAACTGTGTACTATATAAACACAGATAGGTTATCCCTAGAAGGGATGCGAACATTGAATATATTATTCTTGTAACCTAGAAGCTCTTTGTGATTCATTAACATCATAAAGAGAGAAGCTGTTAATATAAATACAGTTTTTGTTGATTCATAAACTGTGTTCTTGATTGTTATTCTCATACATACTTGATTATATATTGTGTATTCGGCCTAACACCCCAGACACATCTAAAGCAACAAACTCTAATTTTGCAAGGTTTGCCATTATGATAAAGGTTTTAACATGATAAAATATCGCACATCAAGATTTAAACAGTTAATTAAATTTATATGTATATATTAATAATTTAATTCAAAAGTTACGACGGCATAGCTGACCACAAAACTTTTGAATACTACTTGACGGCAAGGCCATCTTTATAGTAGTACTGACGGCATAACCATCTTTAATATTAAACAATAATAATTTAATAAATTAAAATAACTAATAAAAATGATAATAATTAAAATTAAATCGTACCTCTTTTGTTGAACAAACTTCAGTTGGCAGAGGCTCGTGTTGATAACGTGTTATATTTAAGCTATAAATATTACTAATAGATAGAGAAATATGAAGGAGAGACAAAGTAACCTTAATATGTTTATTGATCCTTTTTCGATCACTTTGCATATGACCCTCACCATCTAATTATAGGAGATGTACACCGCCTTACTAGCATGAGGCGTGTTTGGCTACTCTGCATCGGGAACATAAACTTACAAAACTTCTAAGCTAAGCTTTACAAAACATATCTAGTAATCTTCTTTTACTTAATCACATTTACAATCATATTTTATAACACATATCCTATTCTCATTTTAGTAATTGTTAGCTACAAGTGTAATATCTTTAATTTTTTATATAGAAGGCATTTAACCCTAATTAATGCTATTTTCCCATGTTATATACACATGTCTTTTATTTTATTTGTGAAAAATCAAATGTTTTTATTAGTCTTTTTCTACTTTTAGTTGATTAAGTTGCTACAAATTTTGGATTTTTGGTTATTTCGATAACTGAAACGAACTAAAAATATGGTTCGGGAACCGATCAAATTTAATTCGGTTCGGTATTTGGAAATGATTAATTTTCTATTAGGATATTTGTATATCCAAAATAATTTCAGCTCGAACTCCAAATTATCGAATACTCACTTCTACAAACTCCCATTATAAGTTCTTATGGACTTATAAAACATAAGTTAGGAATAAAAAATTGTTGCCAAACATGCCCTATCAGTTTTATATCCGGTTTGGTGATTTAAAAGTTGAAATATTTGTACAAGATTACCACTTTTAGGGTTTTGGAATGTGAAAATGGCCTGAAATGAAATGATAAGTAAAATTCTAAATTGTTGATTTAAGTTTGAGGCGTAACTATAAATGTTTACGGGCCATGATAAAAATATCGAGTTTCTCCCTTGATTTCCAATCAGAAGTGCATAACTTATAAATAGTACAGATATTGGATTTGGGTATAGGTTCTGTTGTTGTAGTAATTTCGTAACAATACGAAATCGGAAGTTATGTAATATTAGAGCAATTTTGTATGTATGTGGCTGTTTTAGGAGTTTAGGGGTTGTAAAAAACATATGAGCTGAATTTGGGATGTGTCTCGATTTGTCTTGTATATCAGATCTCTTTTATCAAAATACTTGCGTACCAATTTATATTGGATCAAGCCCACACAGTTCTATGCAATTGTGTTTATCCCTGAGAGACTTTATGGATAGACTTTGTTAATGTGAGCAATTACTGATTTTATCTTTCATTATCTTGGCGTTGTGATATCTTCCTGATTTAAAGAATACCGCTTGAAGATATTTTCCGTAATTTTTTGATTGAGATTGATTCTTTCCTCGTTTCAGAAAGAGTATATTATTTAGTGATTGAAATTTTAATTATTATTCTAAATTAATAATTATTAAATGGTGAAATTTGGATTATGCCAAAATGGGACATAACCGGTTCAGTTTTTTGTTTCCAGAAGTGTAAAAAATATTCAAAAGCTTGAGACAAATTTGTTGACGTATAAAAATTGCGTTACTTCAAAAGGGTGTTGCTAAATGTCATAATATTTTGCTTAATGTAGTAATCAGAAATTACCATTAAGTCCTTCTATGTATTAAATGTTATTTAAAGCAGTTAGTTTATTATATGGATTAGTGTGTATAACATTGTTGTTATTCATTTCTCTTGCACGTCTTTTCACATGTATTTGAAGTTAATGACGGGAGCATGGATTAAAACTACATCCCTGCAAATTACAAGTCCAGTTCTCATAATATTCATATTATTAATTTGTAATCATTTTCTCAAACTTTAAATGAAGTGAAAATTAAAATTGAAAAATTAATAATATAAATTCTTATTAAATATGAATATTTAATATTTTAAATATTTTATTTAGAACATAAGGATGCGTTTAATGAAAGTTGTTGAATTTATGTAAATTAGCTTTAAACCTGTGCAATGCACGGATACATTATAAATATTATTTATGAGTTTGTTTATATTATATTAACTTACTTTAATTTTATTTTAAGAAAAATCACAAAATAATGTTTGTAACTACACATTACAAAAGTTATTTATAAGTTTTTTTATTAGAATTAATTATTTTTTTGGAAAATTTGCAAAATAATATTTGCAAATTCCTTTAAGTTGATGATACTTATTTTATTAACACTGATTTTTATTATTTTGGTTATTATTGTATATTTTTCCATAAAATTTCATATATTGTTTTAATTTTAAAAATATTGAACTTTATATTATTCATATTTTTCACTCACTAACTTAATGATATTAAATATAATCAGTTTCTATTTTTCAGGGAAACTTGCAAGATATTATCCAGAAATTCTATTCATAATTTTTGCAATTAGGAGTATAATTTAACAATATTTTTAGTTTTTACTTAATATTATTTGATATAAAATTATTAATAATATTTATGAAATTACATATGTGTCTCTGATGATCAAACCATCTTAACCCTTTTAAACTAATTATATATATGATATAATTAGAATCAATTGTAAATAATATGATTTAATCATGTATTAATTTTCACTTGTCTATTCTAAATTTTAGAGCACCTCCCATGTACAGAAATTTCACGAAACTTGAACCAAAATCCACGAATATGTATAATAGGGCAATTTTCTACCATAACGACCTGTAATAACAATTATAATGTTAATAGAGTATAATATGAATTAATAATTTAAATATTAAGTTAGAAATAAGAAATTATTAAGTTAAACAAACAATAAAAAATTATTAAGTTAAATAAATGATAAAAAATTGTTAAACAAACAATAAAAAAATTTATTAAGTTAAACAAATAATAAACAATTGGTATTAATGCTAATGTCATGAAATTTTGATTTTTTAATAGAAATATGATTAAATTATTAGATCATTGTGCTAATGTCATGGATTAGTTATTTGTTCAGTGCATTTAGAAAATTAAAATTATGTACGTATTTAATGAAAATCAGGTACGTATTTAATGAATTGAACCTTTTGTCGATCATGCACTAAAAACAAGTCAGGATCATATGATAATTTCTCATTGTTAAGAAAATATACTGTAACATTTTGTAAAATATAATTGCGTGTGGGCTTTGTTTTGAAAACATGAGTACCGGGCTAGGTTATTTGGGCCTTTATGTTTTAACCCGGACTATAACTTGCTAAACCTAATTCAGTATAGGATAAGAAATCCTCATAACTTGGTTTGTGGTTGGAGCTAAACATAAGAGAAAAGAGGATATTGATGGCAGGAATGTGGCCGGTCCTTCGCCGATTTGGTAGCAATGCTAGGAAGGTAATCATCTCTCTCTCTCTCTCTCTCTCTCTCTCTCTCTCTCTCTCTCTCTCTCTCTCTCTCTCTCTCTGTTTCTATAAATTAATGTATAATTTTGTGTTGTTCATCTTATATGTATGTGCGTAGTTTGCTGAGGAAAACCCTAAGATGGATGACCTTTTGTGTTTTGGGGTTGTCGCAACAGCCGTCTGGTCCATTGTGAAGATGGAGATGAGACATGATGCTGCTCGTGCTAATAAAAATAATAGTTCTGCCTAAATGCTCATCTGTTTGACTGAAGCTTCTCCCTTTTGTAATCCTATATTATAGGAATTGTATGATATTCAGATCTGTGTACCTTAACCTCGTTATGGTTAGGTAATCGTATGTCATGTATGATGATGACGTAATATCCTATCTATCACTCTGATCTGTATTTGGGGATGATTTATTTAACTTTGAATTAAGCTTGTTGTTTGTTAGACTGTGATGGGGCAAATTAAGTTGTTTATATATGTAGCATGATTTAATCATGAATAACTCAACCTCAAGTTAAATATTTAGGCATCGTTTAATCAAGTTAAAATCTGGATTTACCTTGCTTTGAATGTGCAGAAACGGTGACAAGGGTTTAGCTAGGTTCAATGGAGGATAGTGTTGTTTATACTATCATGATACAACTTGTTAAGAGGTTCTGATAAGAACCAAGTTATGCAAGCTTTTACTTTCTTGTGAATTTTAATACAGCGTTTAACAATTCCCAAATAAATTTCTTTACACTCAATCTCTTTTAAGTCCCAAGGACTTACATTTGCCCGATTTCATGTAATATGTGGATCTCTTTTGTTGACTAATATATAGACAACAAATGTACAATGCATATAAAACCATACTTCATCGCGACTGAAAGATATTTCTGATATGATATTTCATTTTAGATGAACGAGACGACGGGACAGTCAGTTTTATAGGAAATATTTGGGTTCTCTGTAGCAATCATCTCGCTGTTTGTGTGGCACGTAAACAGAGATAGCCTATTACTGTTTGAGTAATTATTTAGCTTCTTACCTTATGTTGATCTTATTCTGGAGCTATCTATTTGTGTATTTATAATTATGGATGTGTATTGGGATGATTATTAATCAGCTTGAATGTTTGCTTTTGCTTATCTGCTCCTATCTTCTCCCTTTAATGTCTTCAATCTTTCATTTTTGTTTGGGAAAATTTTAGCATTGTAAGAGAAAACCTGCGAGAAATGCCTGGTTTTATTAACAGAGGGAGACCCCTACTTGAGAATTGCTCTGTTATTAAAACTTGAGAATTGCTCTGTTATTGCCTCTGTTTAGATGAAAACATTTTTAAACTTGAAGTGACTTTTAGAACAAAACAAAAGAAAAAAGATCACTTCTTTTACTTCTAATTTGTTATAAGTTTAAACTAATTAATTAATCAATATAATACTAAATAATTAAAAGAGAAATGTGTGTGTTTAAGAAAGAGGGAGAGAACTAATAGTAACTTATTTTCTATATGTTCAGTGTACCCAACTCAATTGTACATTGGGCTATTTATAGTCGAAGTTTACTTCGCTTGCACTATGAACACTAACGGGTAACTGTGTATTGGAAAGGTACACTAGAATACAATTTCAAGCTACATGTATTGGTAAATGTAGTCACTTTGACAATCACAGCTGTTCATTTATAACACTCCTCCTTAATTGTCAATGTGAGTTATTACAAGGATTGACAGCCTCGTTAAAACCTTGCAAGGAAAAACCCAGTGGAATAAAAACCTTGACGAAAGAAAAAGAGTACAACCTCCCCCTGAATAAAACGTATCACAATTTGACTTCTTGATGTTGCAAATTCCTCAATCTTCGCATGCCAATGTTATTTCGCAGCTTCTCAAAAGTTGAGGTAGGTAATGACTTTGTAAGTAAATCTGCCAGATTATCACATGAGCGAACTTGTTGTACATCAATATCACCATTTTCTTGTGGTTCACGAGTGTAGAAGAATTTTGGCAAGATATGTTTTGTTCGATCCCCTTTGATATATCCTTCCTTTAGTTGCTTAATACAGGTTGAGTTGTCTTCAAACATTACCGCAGGACTGTCTGAGATACTTGATAAACTACATAATTCTCGAATATGTTGAATGACTGATCGTAACCAAATACATTCCCTACTTGCTTCATGGATGGCAAGTAATTCTGTGTGATTAGATGAAGTTGCTGCCATGGTTTGTTTTGTAGATTTCCAAGAGATAGCAGTACCACAATATGTGAATAGATAACCTGTTTGAGATCGTCCAAAATGAGGATCTGACATATACCATGCATCCGCATATCCAACCAGCTGCGATTTTGAATTATTCGGAAAGAATAGCCCAAGATCAATCGTCCCCCGAAGATATCTGAATATATGTTTGATTCCATCCCAATGCCTTTTAGTAGGGTCAGAACTGAATCTTGCCAACAAGTTTACAGCAAACGCAATATCGGGTCGTGTATTATTTGCGAGATACATAAGAGCTCCAATTGCACTAAGATATGGAACTTCAGGTCCAAGTGCCTCTTCATCTTCTTTTCTAGGACGGAAAGGATCTTTTTCAACTTCGAGTGACCGAACAACCATTGGCGTAGTTAATGGGTGAGCTTTGTCCATGTAGAACCGATCAAGAACCTTTTCCGTGTAGGTTGAGTGATGAATAAATATTCCTGTAGATAAGTGTTCCACATGTATACCTAAACAAAATCGTGTCTTTCCAAGATCTTTCATTTCAAACTCATTTTTCAAATAATTAGCAGCATTAGCAATATCTTCAGAAGTACCTACAATATTCAAATCATCCACATATACATCAATAATAACAAAACCAGTTTGCGACCTTTTAATAAACACACATGGACACACTTGATCATTTACATATCCATCATTCAATAAATACTCACTAAGCCTGTTGTACTACATACAACCAGATTGCTTCAAACCATATAATATCGTTGTAATTTAACTGAGTATAAATGTCGAGGCTTAGTTTCCTCTAACTTTAATCCTTCAGGGATTTTCATATAAATATCATTATCAAGTGATCCGTAAAGGTAGGCTGTCACAATATCCATAAGACGAGTTTCCAAACTTTCCATGCAAGCCATACCCATTAGAAAACGAAAAGTGACTCCATCCATCACAGGAGAGTAAGTTTCCTGGTAATCAAAACCAGGCCTTTGAGGAATCCCTGGGCTACCAGCCGGGTCTTATATATCACAATTTCATTTCTCTCATTTCGTTTTCGTACAAATACCCATCTATTCCCGACAGGGACTACACCAGTTGGTGTTCGGACTGCAGGTCCAAATACATTTCTCTTGCGCAAGGATTGCAATTCTTCTTGGATTGCAATTTTCCATTTTGGCCAATCATCTCTTTATCCACATTCTTCCACACTTTGTGGTTCAGGATCAGAGTTCATAATAATATCACATGCCACGGAAAAAGCATATACATCATCAACATCAGTACTCCCACGATCCAATAATTTTTTATTATGTTCATAACTTATTGAGATCTCATAATTTTCAGGTACCTTTGCTTCTATAGAAGCATGTGCCACTTCAGGGGCAATTTCCTCTTCTGGAGGCAATACCACTTCTGGCGGTTTTGTCATAGCCGCTTCAGGGGCTTGAACCTCTTCAGGAGGTGATACTGCTTTTGGGGTACTTGATATAGCCACTTCAGGGGCTGATCCAATCAATTTCCGTTTTTGTGGTACAACATCTTTTGCACCAACAGGTCTTCCACGCTTATGGTGTGGTTTTGAATTACCAACCAATTCTTTAGGAACTGATTTATGAACATGGATTTCAACCCTTACCGGAACGTTAAAAGCAGGTATATGTGATTTTATAATATGTCTAGAATCATTAAAAACATCTGACATTTGATTAGCAATATTTTGCATATGAATAATTCTTAGAACCTCAGATTCACAATGTTTAGTACGTGGATCAATAACATTTAATCCTGATGTATTCCATGATAGTTCAATATTTAATTTATGCAAAACATTATCTCCCCCTAATGGAGGGAACACAAACTCATCAAAATGACAATCAGCCTATCGAGCAGTAAAAACATCACCAATTAATGGTTCAAGATACCTAATTTTCTTTGTGGACCCATTTTGGATCTCTGTGGAGGTGGAATGGGAACATATACAGCGCTACCAAAAACCCTTAAATGTGAGATATCAGGAATTTGACCAAGAACTAATTGTTGAGGGGATTGTTTGTGGTAAGCAAATGGCCTTATCCTAATTATATTTGCAGCATGAAGAATTCCGTGACCCCAAACAGATGTAGGTAATTTTGCCCTTAGAAGTAAGGGACGTGCAATTAGTTGAAGTCTTTTAATTAAGGACTCTGCTAAACCATTTTGTGTGTGTATGTGAGCTATAGGGTGTTCGACTGAGATCCCTACTGACTTACAATAATCATTGAAAGTTGCAGATGTAAATTCAGCAACATTATCTAGTCGAATTGATTTAATGGGATGGTCAGGAAATTGAGCTCGCAATTTGATTATTTGAGCAAGTAGCTTGGCAAAGGCTATATTTCGTGTAGAGAGTAGACATACATGAGACCATCTAGTTGAAGCATCGATTAGAACCATGAAATATCTAAATGGACCAGATAGTGGATGGATAGGACCACAAATGTCACCTTGAATTCTTTCTAAGAAATTGGGAGATTCTGTTTGAAGTTTAACTGGAGATGGTCAGACAATTAGTTTTCCTAAAGAACACGCTGATCAAGGAAGTTCATCACGTGGTATAACTTTTTGACTCTTAAGGGGATGTCCTGTAGAATTTTCTATTATACGACGCATCATTGATACTCCTGGGTGACCAAGTCTTTCATGCCAAAGGGTGAGTAATTTTGGGTCTATGACTTTGGGAATGATGATAGTGTGAGATTCGATGACTCTAATTTGGGTAGCATATAATCCAGAAGGGATTGATTGTAATTTTTTCTAAGATCTTCTTATGGCCTGATATAGTTGAAGTGATAAGGAGATATTCTTTTTCATTCTCACTAGTATCTACGTGGAAGCCATTAAGACGAATGTCTTTAAAACTCGGAAGATTCCTAGTGGATTTACTAGAATATAGAGTATCAGATATGTGAATTTGTGTCTCATTTGGTAGGATAAAACTAGCTTTCCCAAAACCTTATATTATATTTGATGTGCCCGAAATCGTCCAGACATGTGAACTGTTTTTAGTCAACTGTGATAAATATTTCTGATTTTGTAAAATTGTGTGAGTGGTGGCGCAGTCAGCAATGCATATATCTCTCATATTTATGCTGTGTACATATATAAATGAACAACAATTTTTATTAAGACAAACAAAGTACATTGAACCGGAACATAAACAAGTACATAAAAGCAGAAAATTAAAACAAGTACAGATAAACACATGACATGAAAGAAATACATATAGAAACTTAGTCATCTAAGCCGTAGTAAAGATTAGCACCAGTGTCAAGTTCATTTGAAGTCTTGCTAATTGGTTCATTATTAAAGCTAGCCAAATTTGTTTCCACCCTTTGTTCATTCTGCTTTTTAGATGCCTCGTAAATATCTACAAGATGTTTTGGTGTGTGACAGGTACGAGTCCAATGTCCATGAGCCCCACATCTAAAACATATATCTCTAGTATCTTCTTCTTGTGGTGCCTTCCTTTTATTTAGCCCCTCATTTTGCCACTTCTGGCGACCAGAGTTATTGTAACTATCACGCTGCCACTTCTGGTGGCCTGAGTTGTTGTAGCCATCACGCTACCACTTCTGGTGGCCAAAATTTCGAAACCGACAACGAAAATTTCCACGTCCACGGTGTCGTCCGTAACCTCGTCCTCCTCTATACCCTTTCCCACGTCCATTCTTCTGGAATGACGTGTTATGTACTTCAGGTAATTGGGTAGAACCTGTGGGACGTATCTGATGATTTTTCAGCAACAATTCATTATTCTTTTCAGCTACCAAAAGGAGAGATATCAACTCGCTATATTTCTGAAAATTGCGCTCCCTATATTGTTGTGCTAGAATCATAGTGTTGGGATGAAAGGTGGAAAGGGTCTTTTCAATCATGTCCGCATCAGTAATATTCTCACCATATAAAATCAGTTTTGAGCTTATTTTAAACAAGGCAGAATTATATTCAGCAACAGATTTAAAGTCTTGCAACCTTATATTAATCCATTCATAACGGGCATGTGGCAAATGAACAAGTTTCTGGTGATCAAATCTATCTTTGAGATTGGTCCAAAGGGTGAGTGAGTTGTTGACGGTTAGGTATTCAGATTTTAAATTTTCATGAATGTGGTGCGTGAGAAAAAAAATAGCTTTGGCATTTTGTTCAACAATTGGGGTTTTTCCAGATTCGATGTTAACTTTTAAGCCATTAGCACTAAGGTGTAATTCCGCATCGAGTATCCAAGATAAATAGTTATCCCCAGACACATTCAATGCAACAAAATCTAATTTTGCAAGTTCGCCATTCTGAATATAAAATAAGTATTTAAAACATGATATAATAATATCGCACATTAAGACGTAAACAATTTAATCATGTATCACATAATAAGATTTGTAGCATAAAATGATAAATGACATAATGTAAACATTAACATCACATAACTAATTTTTAATTTAAAAAAAATAATATCAATATATTTATGAATAATGGGCATGATAATATCAACATTTATAAAATTAAAATAGACAAAATTCGAGCGTACCTTATTGATCGAATAAACTTCAGGCAGGATTTCAACTAAAATTAAAGAAATTAAATTGCACCTCCTTCACCAAATAAAGCTCGGGCAGAGACTCGTGCTGATAACGTATTATAAGTTTAAACTAATTAATTAATCAATATAATACTAAATAATTAAAAGAGAAATGTGTGTGTTTAAGAAAGAGGGAGAGAACTAATAGTAACTTATTTTCTATATGTTCAGTGTACCCAACTCAATTGTACATTGGGCTATTTATAGCCAAAGTTTACTTCGCTTGCACAATATGAACACTAACCGGTAACTGTGTATTGGGAAGGTACAGTAGAATACAATTTCAAGTTACGTGTATTGGTAAATGTAGTCTTCTAGTAACACTTTGACAATCACAGCTGTTCATTTATAACATAATTGAAATACTTATATTTTTACATCCCGGGTTCCTCAAAATATAAAATATAAAGGGGATGATTCATGCACGCCCTAAACTTATTCTTGCACACTCTTTCTTATGCATTTGACCAATTTATCCCCACTATATCTTATATTGTCAAGTTTACCCCTTCAAGTACCGCTTAAATTGTACTCCTTCAATATTGTTTTGTTATTAATTGTTTAACTAGCTCTTTAGCCCGTGCAATGCACGAGCATACTTTAAATATGACTAAACAGTTTATTTGTTCGAAAATTTTTTGTACGTCCACGTATTAGAGTAGCAATTGATGAATTATACGACATTAAAATTAGTACAAATTTGTATTTCACTTATATACATGAAAGTTTTTTTTTTTGTTAGCTTGTACTGATTTGGACGTATTTGTGTCGTAACAAATATAATACTTCAGAAATGTTGGAAATTATGTATAGTATGATTTAATAGAGATATAAATAATTACAATGCACAAACACGCTTTAATATATAAAGAGTAAAGTGCAATTCGTGTACTTACACTTTGGCTGTCAGACCACTTGAAATATTGATATTCAAAAACTCTCACTTGCAATACTGCACTTCCGGAATAATTAGAGAGTGTGTAATGCCGTCAAATTTGGCAAACTCCGTTAGTTTTAAGGGCATTTTAGTATTTTCAGCTTGTAATGAATATAATGCACCCAATTAAACCCCCAATTCAATTCAATGAACCCTAATTGTAATCAACCCCCAATTCAATTCAATTCAATGAACCCCCAATTCGGGAAGCTGTAGCTTGATAGCTTCAATAGCTTCACTAATAGCCACCCATATAGTTTCTTTATATTCATATCCTGCTGTTGGTGTTGGGATTCTTCGTGCATCTTAATTTGATTTGTCAACATCACAGGATTAATATGGTCAGCAGGCATGACCACAGTACTATTAGTTGCGGGTTGTGGCAATCCCCATCTTGAATAAAGTTTCAGTTTTTAGGGTTCTCTTGGGTAAATTCTTGATTTCTACTTGAAATTGAAAAGACCCAGTTTGTGTGCTTTCAAGATTTGTGATTTTGGTATCTCGGTGTTTCTTGAATTTGTGATTTGGGTGTTTTTTATTTTTGGAATTAGGTACTAATTTGAGTTGTTATGATGGTTCTTGAATATGGGTGTTTTAGGGTTCTTGATTTTAGCTGTTTTGTGATTTTAGTAATTTTTGGGGTTTGTTATAGTGATTCCGTATTGTATGATCATTTGAGAGGTCATCTTCATAAGATACGGTATGATGCTGCGAAAGCTACTTTGTTGAAACCAAGTTCGTGGCCGTTTAATAATGGTGTATATTTCTTTCATGATTTGTGTGACCATGTTGAGAAGTCGAAGGATTCGAATGCTGATGGTTTTAATTTCTTAGAAATTGATGAAATCGAGGTGAATAATAACCTTGCAATAGTTCCTCACAATGGGAAGAAGAATCCTGGATGTTTTCGGCTTGTGTCTCCGGATAGGCCTGAGTCGGAAGTTGTTTACTCAGACTTTGACAAGGATTCCAGTGGGGATTGTAATGGTAACGAAAATGAGGATTTGATCATTACTGGTGTTTTGCACAAAGATGAAATTTGTAGTTTCATGTGAGGTTCATTGGTGTGTCTAAACTTGCTGCTAGATTCTGTTAGAAAGAAGGGATCACCAAGGATATTAGTAGATTGTGGTGTGAGTGGTTGGGAAAGAATGATCTTGAAAATGAAGACATCCTTTTCCCAGACAGTGACTTCTTATGACTATGAATTAGGTCGGAAAGCATTGTTCACTGATGTGCAACACGGTG
Source organism: Heracleum sosnowskyi (assembly GCA_030848705.1). Classification (NCBI taxonomy): domain Eukaryota; kingdom Viridiplantae; phylum Streptophyta; class Magnoliopsida; order Apiales; family Apiaceae; genus Heracleum; species Heracleum sosnowskyi. The sequence continues at coordinate 96,908,312 of CM061241.1, forward strand.
GTGGAGTTGTTGGCAATGTGTGGGTGGTTAAAAGAATTCATATTATTTTTACTCTTATTATTCATCATTCAAAAGACTGAAATGCCCTTGCACAAACTAACAGAGTTAGCCAAAATTGACGGTAGTACACAGTTTGTAAATTTTTTGAAAATGCAGTATTGCAAATGAGGGTTTTTGAATATCAGTATTTCAAGTGATCTGACAGCTAAAGTGTAGGTACACGAAGTGTACTTTACTCATATATAAACTAGCTCTTTAATCCGTGCAAAGCACGAACATGTCCTAAATTCGAAAAAAATTAATTTTTAAATCTCCTCTTTAACACATCATTTTTTATATTTTTTCTAACAAAATCTCCTCTTTTTCCAAAAATATCATGGATAATTAAAATTTTAAATTGAAACATGTTATTTTTAAAATTAATACTTTAATTATCTAAAAAAGTTTACCTATTTCAATATGTTTACTTATTTTTTAACAAATGTAATTAATAAAATATTAAAACATAAATAATACAATAACAACTATTATAAACAATCCATGAATCGCACGCGTTTTAACTTTTATGATTTAAAGCCTATTCTGGATTATTATAATGTAATCGCAAAAAATTGTGATGTATATTATATATATATATATATATATATATATATATATATATATATACTAATTTTAGGACAAAAATTCATTAGAAGAATATAGTCACTAGAAATGAATTACTAAAATATTACCTTAATAAATTTTTAAAACATGTTTAGTGAATTATTTACTTTTGATAAATTTCTTCTTGAAAGAAAATTAGTAGAAAAGAAATTCTTTATCAAAGTTGGAATATGAAAAATATAAATATACGCAATTCATTATAATTCCATTTATCCACTCTTGGTTGTTGTTAGAAACAAACTTGTATTTTTTTAAAAATAAGAATAAAATAAACCAGGAAGAGTACCAAACTTGTCACTTCAATATATCTTCTCATTATTTTTTATAAATTAATGAATAATAAAAAAAATATGTTTAACATGAAAAAAACAAAAGATACATTAAGGTTGCGTTTTAGCTATTTTAAGACAACATGCAAAAATGAAAATTAGCCAAAGAGTTGGACCGTGAAACGTGCAATCTTGAATAAGGTCATTTTGGTTCATTTGATATAAAGGGTGTGCAAGAATAAATTTGGGATGTACATATATCGGCTTTCAATATAAATTCAAATTGGCTTACATCAAAATTAGTAAAAATGAAGTTGAATTTATTTTGTAATACACAATATCTTGATACTAACATCCTTTTCACGTGGTCCATGAAACTCAAACTCTTAGGCAATGGAAATGGGGCATGTAATTCCTCTATAATAAACATAGTATATTGTAACATTTTTATATAGATGGACCACTAACCCCCCTCACGTGGTCTATGTTGACATGAAACTCAAACTCCTTAGACCATGGAAAGGGGATATGTAATTCCTCTATAATAAACATAGTATATTGTATGTATGGAATTGCTAGGTTTTAAACAATCACTCAACCATTCAATGTGTAATATCTTTCTTATGCAATTAAATTTAGTTTCCAACAAAAAGTACTACGGTGTTGATCATCATTTAAAATGTAATTAGATTCAGCAAAGCCTAACAATTCCAAGCCTAACAATTCCAGTATGTAACAGAAAGTACTACGGTGTTACATACTTGCATTGTTTTTAAGAGAAGCCCCGCAAGTAAGCCAATGTTTTACTCTTTTAACTCAATATTTAATCATTGGATATGGATGTAAAAATAGTGAATTGTCACACCTGTGAACATTACAGGTGAAGTGAAGAATAAGAAGATTGAATGATGTATTTAACATAAACTGCCATTAGAACTCAAGCTTGATTCATAAGAGTTGTTACATTTCATATAGAACTTGATACAACTCAAAACTACTTTACTAAATAGAAGACTAGAGTTTTTATAACTCTCTAAACTGTAACTAACTTGTAACAAACTTGCTGATCTGTCAATCCAGCCTGTCAATCCAGCTAGCACCAGCTAGCATCTACTCCAACTCAGCTGCTGAGTCAGTTGAGGTAGTATCACTTACTGTAACATCCCCCCTCAAGTTAGAGGTGGCAAACAGATTGGCAACACCTAACTTGGACTGCAAAAGATGTAACTGAGAGGACGACAGTGCCTTGGTAAACATATCAGCAGGTTGAACATTAGAGCTAATATGACAAGTAGAGATAAGACCTTCAATCAATTTATCACGAACAAAATGACAATCAATTTCAATGTGCTTTGTACGCTCATGAAATACCGAATTAGATGCAATATACAAGGCAGATTGATTATCACAATGGAGAGGAACAGGTAGTGGCGAAGGAGATTGTAGAGACTGAAGCAGATTCACCAACCAAACAATTTCACAAGAAGTCTCAGCCATATCCCTATATTCAGACTCAGCAGAGGACCTAGACACTGTGTGTTGTTTCTTACACTTCCAAGAAACCAAAGATGACCTCAGCATGACACAATAGCCAGTAAGAGACTTCCTTGTTTCATGACACCCTCCCCAATCAGATTCACTGTAAGCAGTTAACTGTAAAGAAGAATCACGAGGAAAGAAAAGACCTTGACCAGGTGAACCCTTGATATATTTCACCATTTTATAAGCAGCTTGCAGATGGTCTATCCTTGGAGAGGAGATGAATTGAGACAAAACATGAACTCCATAAGACAAGTCAGGTCTTGTGATGGTTAAGTAGAGTAAACGACCAACCAATCTTCTATAGATAACAGTGTCATTAGAAGATAAAAAGGCAGAAGTGTTATCAAGAAGATGATGGTTCTGTTCAATAGGAACAAGGGATGGTTTAACAGCAGTCAAACCAGTGTCTTGCAAGATGTCACAAGCATATTTCCGTTGGTTGACAAAAATGCCAGCATCAGACCTAGATATTTCCAGACCCAAAAAATACTTCATAGGACCTAAGTCCTTGATCTTGAACTGAGAATGCAGAAACACTTTAACTGAGGAGATAAGTTCAGCCGAATTACCTGTGATCAAAATATCATCGACATGGACAATGACCACTACAAACTGGTTAAGTTTTTTCAGGCTGAGTAAGCTATGATCACATACAACCTGAATAAATCCAAATGTACATAAAGCTTGGACTGACTTCTTATTCCAAACCCGAGGAGCCTGTTTTATCCCATATATGGACTTTCGGAGTCTACACACCAACTCAACATTGGAAGGAAATGTGGTAGAAGCAGAACACAGATGCTTGAAACCTGGTGGCAACTTCATATAGATCTCCTCAGATAGCACTCCATGAAGGAATGCATTATTCACATCCATTTGGTGGATATACCAATTATATTTGGCAGCAAAAGCTAAAACAACCCTCACTGTTGTCATTTTGGCAACCGGGGCATATGTCTCAAAATAGTCTACCCCAATAGTCTGTGTGAATCCCTTAGCAACAACCCTGGCCTTGTATTTGTCCACATGACCCTCAGGAGTATACTTGACTTTAAAAAGTCATTTGAAATCAACAATATTTTTGTGAAGAGGTCTGGGAACAATATCCCAAGTATGGTTAGCCTCAAGGGCCCTAATCTCAGCAATCATAGCCTCATTCCAGTATTTATGACCAACAGCCTGTTTATAGGTATAAGGGACATGGGTGTTGTTAATATTAGACAGGAAAGCCTGATGCTTTGAAGTAAAGCCATTGGAAGAAACATAGTTCTGTATATGGTAGATTGCTGTTGAATTGACAACAAAATCTTTGAATTTATGAGGTAGTCTAGTTGGTCTTGATGGTCTGACCATCTTTGTTACAGGAGGGGAGCTCTGATCAGAACTGTGACCAGTGGGTGGTAATGTACTGTGATCAGTAGAAGTAGAAGTAGTAATAGATTGAGAATGTAAAGGAGATGAATGAGTGATATTGGGAACAAAAACAGGGGAGTCTGAATCATCAATGATAGGGCAAGAAGGGTACAATAAATCCGGGGAACTGTGTGACTTGATATGGTGAAATGGAAAGACATTCTCAACAAATATAACATCTCTGGAAATGTAACACTTGCGAGACTCAAGATGCATAACTCTGTACCCTTTTTGAGCAAACAGATAACCAAGAAAAACACAATTGAGGCCTCTTGGATTCAATTTATCTGGTGTACTGGTTATATCAGCAATATAGCAGAGGCACCCAAACACTCTAAGAGACTGATATTGGGGTGGTTTGTTATATAGTAATTCAAATGGACTTTTATAGTTGAGCTGTTGAACAGGTAACAGGTTGATTAAATGGACAGCTGTAAGTAGACAATCCCCCCAAAAATATTTAGGAAGATTTGCTTGAAGTCTCAAAGACCTTGTAACATTCAGCAAATGCTGATGCTTCCTTTCCACCACCCCATTCTGCTGGGGGGTGTGAGGACAAGATGTCTGATGGATAACACCAGTAGTTGCAAAAAATGATTGCAAGGTCTGATTGGTGAATTCAGTACCATTATCAGACCTCACACATTTAATTGAGGTTTTGAATTGTGTGAGAACATACTTAAAGAAGTTTTGTATAAGTGAGGGAACATGAGATTTGCTGGAAATGAGAAACACCCAAGTGCATTTGGAATAATCTTCCACAATTGTGAGAAATTGATTACAAGTTCCATGAGTACATTGTTTGTAGGGACCCCATAGGTCACAGTGAATCAAATCAAATAAGGCATGACTAACACTATCATGACTAGAGAAAGGTAACCTATGGTGTTTGGCCTGAAGACAGATATCACATATAGTAAACAAAGATGAATTTACAGAAGACATGACATTCAGTTTGTTAAGAATAGTAGATGTATGATGACCCATTCTATTATGCCATAATTGAGCTTCAACAGAAGGTTCAGTGTGGAGTCTATTAGTACATTGACTGACAAGAGAAAAAGATGGCAACAAAGCAGAATGGTGAACTTGATATAAGCCATCTGTCACCTTACCAATCTCTACCATCCTCTTCAGGGAAGGGTCCTGTAGAAAACAAGCAGTGGAAGAGAACACAACAGTCATAGTAGAATTGGTAGTGAGTTTGGAGATTGACACGAGGTTGCAATGAAAAGATGGGACACAAAGAACATTAGTGAGAGTGATCTGAGGTGTAAGATGTACATCTCCAACATGAGTAATAGGAATTGTATCACCATTTGGTAAATGTAGAACATAATCCAAAGACTCAGGATTGGTTAACAAAGACACATTAGCTACAATATGATCTGTAGCACCAGAGTCAACTATCCAGCTAATATGAGAATTTGTATGCACATTATAAGCAGTGTGAGTAGAAGAGACACTAAGAATGGTACCTGATAAATGAGCACCAGATGTAGAAGGGTTCCAGGGACTAATATGCTTAATACTTTGCTGAATCAGTTTAGCAATTTGCTCACATTGAGATTCACTGAACACTTCCTTAGGCTTGTTGTCATCGACAGTTACTCCATCAAGATCATTAAGAGCAACATATTTGCTAGTAACATTAGCCACTTTTTTTACATTTGAGCCAATGGTAGTATCACTTACTGTAACATGAATATAAATATTTACCATAAACGTTTATCCGATAGTTAGTTGAAATCGTTTGTCTTGTACACTGCCTGCTTCTTGTACAAATTGCCTACTAGGAGTATCAAGTATGCAATGCGAAGCACTACATTAGCAAATTATAATTAGCCTGAACCAGTTCTGTCTAGTCAATTGCTTTATTTTCTGCATGCATGAATTAACTGCTATATTTGTGTGTATTTGGGGATTATTGTTTAAGCTTTAGTATTTATTTTCTTTAGTATACATAATTAATTTGAACTTGCCTAACCCATCCAGTCATCCATACAGCTGGGCATATTCTGGGCTTGTTTTGAAAATATTAGTACTGGGTTTGTTTTGAAAATAATAAGGGTAGCATAGATATTAAACAAAGTAGGGGTTGCAAATTGATTATAATAAAAAATGCAAATTATTATGTTAAGGAATATGTTGGACCATAAGCCCACAAGGAAGCCCAGGCCTAGTTAAGAGTAAAATAGGTGACCTCGAAGCCCAAGTTGTAAGCTCAAGTTCTAGAAGATTAGGTGAGAAAGGAGCTCCATTCTCCCACGGAACCCCCGATAAATAGTTCCTTTCCCTTACATTTGAATGGGTTGGAATATGACTTAAATCCCTCTGAATAGGATGTAATTATTACAATATGACTTGAATCAAATCATGAGACCAAATCAATCATGCTAATAAATGAGGCAGCTAAAAATATAAATTTTTAAGGAGACATTTTACATATATGAAAGTACAATAAGATTTTAAAAAAAAAGATACAGACACAAAAAAAATATTAGGGACACGCATTTTAATTTTAAAAGAGAACTACAAAAAATAAATAAAGATACAAGTAACACAAAACCCAAAAAAACTAAGAGGTAGAACTCTCTTGTTTTAATAAAGAAGAAAAAAAATAAGAACTGAAAAAAAAACAAGCAAACAAGTAGATTAATGTCAAACAATAGATTGGATGTATTATCAATGATATTTATTGAAAAATCTAGAAAAGTTCATAAATAATTTTACTAGCAAAACAGCTAAAAGAGTAATTTTTCAGAAGTAATAAATATTGTATGTGAGTGATTGTGCTCGAGTTACGTAGTAATGCGCTTGACAACAAGTTTATAAGCCGACTTATGATTTATAAACTCGTAAGAATTTATGGATGGTGTTTATCAATCCAACTTATTACCTCAACTAATAACTTATATGTTGATAAGTTGAATGTTAATAATGATGTACATTTTTCTGAACTTATTGACTTATTAATTGATTTCTATGTTTTTAATACTTTTTATTTTTACCTTTGTGTTTTTAAATATTTTTTTAATTTAAAATACAAGTGTTGAAATCATTGTATTTAATAATTATTTTTTCAAATTTAATTTAACAAACTCTTAACTAACTTATAAATAAACTAGTTTACTAAGCCGTACTTCGCAGCGGCATTAAAAAATTTCTCTAATCATTTTCAAAAATAATCTAAAAAAAATGTTTTTAACTATAATAAATAATACTAACATTTTAAACAAAACTTTAAGGTTTCTTTGGTATTCCATGTATTGGCTTGTCCATTTACTAAAATGCCGAATAAATAAATATAAAAATATTTTCGTCTTCACCTTTATATATGCATAGATACTGATTGATTGATATTGATTAACACTCGAAGAAAATCTAGCAATTTATTATATTAGAAAATTTTCCTAAGATCAGAACCCTATTCTTATAAAAAAAATATGTATTAGAATATTAATATAAATAATTAGATAAAAATATAAAAAAAAATCGTACGAATTATAAGTTAATATGCTATTAAACTCAAACTGGCATATCTCTACAATGTCCCATGTAAAGACTTTGAACAATTTAAGAGAGATCATTAAGAGAGAGTTTAACCGGGTTTCAACTTTCAAGTTCCAACTCGTGAAAAGTATGCATGCAACCTGTAACCCAAGTTATAAAGATTATGAAGAAGAAAATAAAAGATAATTATATACGCACATAAAATTTTATGATCAGATCAATATATAAGTACTATTAACATAGACATCTGAATGCGCAAAATATGACTTTTGTAAAAGGTAGACAAAAATAAAATTAAAAATAGATGGAGACAATTTAAAAGTGCCCCAGATTCTTCAAAATCAAACAATAATAGTGACCATCAAATCAACTAAATTTAGCATGGGATAGTTAACAACTTGATCAAAAACCTCGTAATCACTAATTAAAACAAAACTTAAAAAATTACACTTGAATTTAAAAAAATAATGATTAAATTGAACAAAAATAGCATTAACAAAAAACTATATCCATTGATTGAAACTCTTAAAACAATCTAAATTAAATTATTAGAAAAACATGAAAGTATACTTGTCTGTATTACAATACAAATCGTACACCAAAGATTATTCATAAAATTATCATACAAAATATATAGAATAAACAACCGCAACTCCATCTCATACCTTAAAATTTTTAAATCGATGACAAATTCGTAAACCCGAAAGTGCATGGTACAGTATCAACATGCATCCATCTATATTAATTTGTAGGCACGCTGAAAGAAAAAATATGTTAAGGATTGATTACGAAAAAACAAATTAACAAAATCACACGTAATGTTCTAGTAGGGTGAAATTCGATTTATATAGGATGTTTGGTTTTAAGACAGACAGTAATTAGATTTATAATTTTGGAAATACCTCTATTTTATAATTATTTCTTTCTCTACAAATTTGAAAATAATAAGGAAGTTTTAACATAAGATCCTACAAATTGAAAATAATAAGAAAGTTGTAATTTTCTAATTCCTCCAATCTTACAAATTTGAAAATAATAAAAGAAAGTTCTATCAAGTTTGAAAATAATAAAAGAGAAAATTGCAATTATTAACATAAGATCCTACAAATTCGAAAATAATAAGTAAGTTGTAATTTTCTAATTCAAAGAAAGTTCTATCAAGTTTGAAAATGATAAAAGAAAGTTCTATCAAGTTTGAAAATAATAAGGAAGTTTTAACATATGACCCTAAAATTTTGAAAATAATAAGGAAGTTGTAATTTTCTAATTTCTCCAATCTTACAAATTTGAAAATAATAAAAGAAAGTTCTATCAAATTTGAAAATAATAAAAGAAAGTTCTATCAAGTTTGAAAATAATAAAAGAGAAAATTGCAATTTTTAACATAAGATCCTACAAATTCGAAAATAATAAGGAAGTTGTAATTTTGTAATTGAAAGAAAGTTCTATTAAATTTGAAAATAATAAAAGAAAGTTCTATCAATTTGGAAAATAAAAAGAAAGTTCTATCAATAAAAGAAAGTTCTATCAAGTTTGAAAATAATAAAAGAGAAAATTGCAATTATTAACATAAGATCCTACAAATTCGAAAATAATAAGGAAGTTGTAATTTTCTAATTGAAAGAAAGTTCTATTAAGTTTGAAAATAATAAAAGAAAGTTCTATCAATTTTGAAAATAAAAGAAAGTTCTATCAATTCCCTTCCTACAAAATTGAAAATAATAAAGGAAGGTTAAAATTTTCAATGTGCTTCCTAAAAAATCGAAAATAATAAAGGAAATTGTAATTATTAATATTAAAAATTGTGAAAAATTGAGAAAATTAGAAAAATAGAATGAAGCGATTTGAGAGCCGCCACCTGACCGCCCCCGTCTTCTCCTTTATATAAGTATATTGATTTATCCAAACACTCGTATAACTTATAAGAACCCGTCAATTTATTACTTATAAAACAGTTACTTATTTTAAGTTATAAGTCAACTTTTTGTAATATCTCAAACACGCACAATGTTTCTTGTGACTATAACATATATATTTTATATTTCAACTTTTCCGGGTAATTATTCATCATGTCAGACACCCAAACATCGCATTTTAGGGGGATGTAACCAAAACACTGCAGGAGATGTGTTCAATAAAATTAAAATAAAGATAATTGTGTGCTACAACATGTATGTTTTTAGAGCATCTCCAATGCAGTTTTCTAAAATAAAAAATAATAGTTATGTGCATATTTAGTTATCGTAAAGATCATGTAATTTTGACTCGTCGTTGGACCATAATCCTACTTCTGTCACCGATCACAATTAGAGGTTTCTTAAATTGTTTAGCTTCTTGTTGATGAGAATGTGAAGTATGCTAAGAGCATCTTCGATACATGTAAATCTCTTAGCAATATTTTATGTGATAAGATATTTAGTTAATCAATATAGATAATGACCATCTCCAATCACATGTTTTTAGCTAAAAAAATTTTAGATAACCTAGCTTAGAGCATCTCTAATGGTACTGGCTAAAGTGGTTATCTAAAATAAGATAAAATACTGATTATCTAAAATTTGTCGAACCTGTAAGGTATTGTGCTCCAATGGAGTTGGCTATAATAATTGGTTATATTTTAAAAATAGTATGTTATTATTATTTCAGATCGTTACAAATAGAATATGTTATTTTAATAAGGCAATAGATGATGTGGAATATTGCTACAGATCCCTAGAGGTTCAGCAAATATAGCCAACGTAAGGAGGTTGGCTAAATTTTTTGCTAACAGGAATGGACCATTGGAGTGCATCTTTTTATACATAATCTTTATAATTCGTAATTATGGCATGTTAATTTGAATTTTAGCTAAGGGGTTGCTCCCATTGGAGATGCTCTTAGAGCATCTTCCATGGTGTTAGCTAAAATCGTTGGTTAAAATCATATAATATACTGATTATGTAAAATTTGTTGAACCTGTAAGATATTGTACTCCAATGGAGTTGGCTATATTTTAAAAATAGAATATTATTATTATTTTAAGTTGTTAAAAATAGAATATATAATTAGAATATGGTAATAGATGAGGTGGAGTTTGACTACAGGTCCTAGAGGTTCGACAAAAATAACCAATACGAACTGAATGGTTATATTTTTGGCTAACAGTAATGTTCCATTGGAGTTGAGAGAATTTTACATATTCTCTAATTTTTTTATTTATAACATCTTATCTATATTTTTAGCTAAGGGTTGTAGATCATTGGAGATGCTCTTAGTTGGCTATATTTGTACAATCACTATATTCTTTATAATATTTCACATCATCATCATCTTACCATTTTTAATTGATATTTAAAATTTATTTTATTTTCATCTCATACCTTGCCTTATATTAAGAATGATAAAATACTATTTTCGAAATATAACTATAGATAATACCATTAGAGACAAAACACATTTTCATTCTCTTAATATAACCAACTATTATTTTATAATATTTTAACCAACTTATATAGCTAACGTGGTTGAAAATGCTCTTAGCAAATTAAGCAGTTTTTTGTTTAACAAAATTAAGTTGCTGTTCGTATTTGTTTATGTATATGTAGTATGATCTGATTATTAATTCAGCTGAATGAAGAAAAGTCAAGTTATTTAAGTGTTTAGAAGAATAAATCAGTGTGTTTTGTTTTGATTAGTGGAGAGGTTTTAGTGTATGATATCTCAAAGATTGATTGGGTTGTTGGGTGTCGAAGTGTTGAACCGTAAACAAAACCCGCTTATATATTGATCAACCTTAGTCAAATATGACTGATTGAAACGACTTTTTTGGAAGCAAAACGATTTCATTAATTAGAGGTATCAGCCATACAGGAGGTACATAACATATACATAACTCGTATAATTATTTCTCGAATAGGTTTCTCTCCGTAGGTTTCCCTCCGTGAGAGTCTTGTTTTGTCTATCCGTGGAGTTTTTTCTGTGTGAGAGTTTTCGGAATGGCTAGATATCAGGATCTAGATGATCAAATGGCAGGGCTTGATACTGAGGATGAAGAGAATGCAGTTCTTACTTTTGATGGGGAGATTGTGGAAGAAGTAAACAAATATGAGCTTTGTTTGGTAGGGCGCTTTCTTACGGAGAAAAATATTAATGCCAGGGCCATGAAATCCAAGATGACAGATGTTTGAAAGCCTACCATGGGTATTAATATCAAAGAAATTGATCCGGGTATCTATCTTTTTCAATTTTATCATAAAGAAGATTTGATGTGGGTGTTGAATGGAGGACAGTGGTCTTTCGATAATGCAATGCTTCTTGTCTCTGTAATCCCTCCCTCCTGGAGAGGAACCTGTGAAAGTCAACATTTGGCATATAAATATCTGGGTCCAAATTCATGAGTTGTCTACAGGTTTTATGTTTGAGATGGTTGGAAAACAATTGGGAAATTTTTTCGGGAAGTTCTTGGAGTATGACATTAAGAACAACACAAACATATGGAGAGAATGTATGTGCCTCAAAATAAAGATGGATGTTCGTAAACCTCTGAAAAGGAAAAAGAAGATAACACGTAGAGATGGTTCAGAATTTGTGGTGCTTTGTAAGAATGAACGGTTGGGTGATTTTTGCTTTGTTTGTGGACTAGTATCACATACAGAACGTTTTTGCAGAAAGTTTATTGTCAGAAAGTTGGATGAAGAAGCTAAGGAATGAGGGCGTGGTTAAGAGCTCCACCGCGCAGGGCGGCGGGTCAAGGAAAAAGCAAGTGGTTCAGGGAGGAGGGTGACGTGGCATGGGAGACAAAGATGGGAAGGGATAACAATTTTCCGTTTTATCAGGGAGAGGAAGTTACGAAATCAGATATCTTGCAAAATAAAGGGAGAGATAATAGGGATTTGGTGCATAGTTTGGCTGGCAGTTCTGTTATAAGGGATATTCAAAATATTAATCCTGAATTTTCTGAGCGGGGTTTTATTTCAAATATATCAAATGGGCCTGAGGATGAGGAATTAAATGGGTTCCAATTGGAAAATAGTAAAAAACTAAGGAGTGGGCCTGAAGGAAAAGAGACCATGGATACAGAAGGAGATTTGGTAGGTTCATAAGGAAGTTGTTCTTTCTGAAGGGATTGTGCAGCATCTAATAAATCTGATTTGGCTCAGCTTGCGGTGCAAGCGAGCCAGTTGAAATGAATCTCTTAAGTTGGAACTGTCGGGGATTGGGGAATTCCCGACCAATTCGTGTTCTGGGAGATTTAGTAAAATCTCATAAACCTGTTTTCTTGTTTTTATCAGAAACTCTGGTATGCTCTAATAAAGTGGAAGATTTGTGTGTTAAGTTGGGGTTTGATCATTGTTTTTCTGTCGACAAAGTAGGTAGGGGAAGTGGTCTTGCTATTATGTGGAGAAGGAATTTTCCAGCTCGGGTGTTTGGTTCTTCTTTAAATCATATAGATGTTCATGTGTATGAAGGTAGTTCTGTAAATTGGAGACTGACTTGTTTTTTCGGTATGCCGGAGAGGTCTCGCAGAAGAGAATCCTGGGATATGATTAGACAGTTGGCAGCTTTTTTTTCTGTGCCTTGGTGTATTTTCGGGGATTTTAACGACCTTCTTTATGATACGGACAAAATGGGGAAGCATCCCCACCCTCAGTATCTTTTTGATGGTTTCGAAAGTGCCATTGAGGATGAAGCTCTAGTGGAATTAGAACTTTCTGGAGGAAAGTTCACATGGGAAAAAAGCAAGTGTTCTTCTAACTGGGTTCGCGAAAGGTTAGACAGAACATTCGCAACGAGAGACTGGTGGCATAAATTCCCGTTAAACAATCTGTCTGTTATCCATACCACGTGCTCAGATCATGATCCTATTATGTTAGATCTTATGTTCATGTCTTTTTCTCGTAAGCAATTTCGTTTTAAATTTGAGAATACTTGGCTAAAAGAACCTCGTTTTCATGAAGAGGTGTCAGTGTTTTTGAAAGATTTGCCTCCTTCGAATATCCTTCCAAAGTTGGTATCGGTCTCGTCTTTCATGGCTAGACGGGGCCGCAATTTTTTCCATAAATTTCGTGATAAGGTCAGAAAACAAAAAGAGGTGGTGAATTCTTTTGTAAAGAAGACAGATGAGGAGGGGATAAAAAAGTATTTTATTGAAAGAGATAAATTGAACGACATTTTATTGCATGAAGAAATATATTGGAAACAAAGAGCGAAAGTGTTTTGGCTAGTTGAAGGGGACACAAATTCGAAGTTTTTCATGCTTTTGCCTCTGTGCGTAAGAAATCTAATCAAATTTCGTTTTTAAAAGATGAAAATGGAGAGGTTGTGTCAGATCATAATGGGATGTGCGACTTTGTTAAAGAGTATTTTTCTAAAGTGTTTGCAGGGTCAGATAGCTCCAAGGCACAATCTGTTCGGACTGAAGGACCAATCATAACCAATTCTCAAAATGCAAGTCTTATACAAGATCTTACTTTCAAAGAATTTTCTAAGGTAGTTGTTGGTCCTTGTGTATTGCAGAAGGGAGGGGATGAATGCAATACTGATAAAATTCAATCTCAGTTTCAACAACCAAAACTAAGATTTAATGTTATCAATAATATGTATGCATTCACAAACAGTATAATCGAGAAGACAAGATTCACAAAATAAATGTTTTATTTATTTTGCAAAGTGTTGCTACAACCTCAAGAGAGAATTCTTGAGCTTCGGTTTTCTTCAAGACACTTCCTTGTCTTCGTTACGTTCCTAGAATGAATTAATAGTCTAAGTATAAAACTAATCCTATCACTGTCAACACGGGTCTGTGAAGCTGTTGTCATTATCAAGTGGCAGCTTATTACAAAGTGTCTACCCATGTGACTTTCCTAAATTGCTAACAATGTCAGATATACATTACAAAGAAAGCAACCTAGATTCATTCTATTTCTAGCTAAAACAATTCAGCAAATAGAGACTTGACCTTGCTCTTGAATTGATTCGCTTTTGTTTGCAGTGCTTGAAGCTTCTGTCGTAGTCTTGCAGACTTGGTGTAGCTTAGGGATACTGCAACACGCCTGTTTCTTGAACATTGAAACTATCACGGGATTTGACTGAGAAAGATACCTAGAACAAGGATCTTTCTCGAGATAGTTACTTTTGCCGCAAAGCTTGCTGTCACAGGAATGTGCTTTTGGTGACAGTAGGAGTTCCCCGCATAGTGTACTGTCGAGGTTTCCAAACTTGCTGTCGAGGGCTAAAGTTGCTGTCGCGTAGTCTTCCGCCAATGTTGCTGTCAGAGTGAATATGTTGTCTTGACTTGCAACATTCTGTCTTCTTGTAATCTTACTGTCAATGCTTATGACAGTAACCTTTATTCATGCTGTCATCTAATATGCATTCTTTGAGGCTTGAACACAGAAAGTGAACTTCTTCCAAATTACACAATTACAATAACATTGCATACTGATTACAAGAACATACTTTGGCTGTGACAGTATGTTCTACTTAATTAAAAAATTAAGTATATACAAAGTTAAGTTGTTCCTATGCTATCACCCATAAATCCCAACAATCTCCCCCAATTTGTTTTTATGGACAATAACAACAAATTTACAATATATGCTGACAACTTAACTAACAAGATCAGAATGGATTTAGAATGTTTACTTAGCTTGAGATTTCCTCTTCTGTCTTGTTGCTTCCTCTCTTCTGAGAGCTTCTACCAAGTAGCCTCTTAGACCTTCTACAAGAGAGATTTCAGCAGGTGTGACTGCAGCATCTTCTATTTCTTTAATGATCTTCTTGATAGTAGGAGAAATAAGAGAACTAGCATCCCTGAGATTCATCAATTGCTCTTGATCAAATGGATAGCTTCTGAAATGGAGTTCTTCAAGAATGAGCTTGAATCTACTTCCAGGATAAGAATTGAGAGTCATCCTCCTTTGCTTGTCCAGCTTTGAATTTTCTCCTTTTCTCCTTTCCAATATTTCCTTTATCTCATCAGAACAAATCTGCTCCAAGGGATGAATTGATCCAGCTACCATATACTGTAAATCCTTCATAATAGTTGTTTTTAGCTTGTGAAAGCTGCAAACATAGATTTCTTCTTTTAGATACTTCATTCTTAGGGGATTTTCCAGCATACATGTTTGATAATTTGGAGCTTCACTTTCTGCCTTGTTGGCAGTTTTGCATCTTTCCAGGAGTTCAGCTTCCTTCTTATCAAGTTCTGATTGATATTGAGAGTATTGAGAAGATTCAGGTCTTTTGCTTGGCTTGGGTTCCCTTTCCTGAGTTGGTTGGGTTTGCCCTTCTTCTGTGGGTAAATCCTCAAACTCATAGTACCAGTGGTATGGTATAGGAGAAGGTGGTAGATCAGTGAGAATATCAGCATCATCAAAATCTGCAAAATTGTAGCCAAATTTCTGATAGAATTCAGCATCCCTATCAGCCTGATATCTCAGAATATGTTCCATGACAGGCTCTGGAACATCATCATAGCTTTCCATCAACTCTACCATCCTTTCCAGGTAGAAGAAATCAATTCTTCTTTTATCTATTTCCATCATGTTACCATTGAGTGATGTGGCTACAAGATCAAAGTCCTTGTTCATCCTGACAGATCTTGATTCTGGCCACCACAGAATGTACTCAATAACCTCTTGATTTGCATCCAGCTTAATCTCAACACTTTTGATTTCTTTTGATTGCATCTGTTGTACCTTAAGACTGTTGGGAGGTATTGATTGAATTGGCCTCTTCAGATTTCTGCCAAATCCAGTGGCCTTTTCCTTTCCTGAGTACTTGTGCTTTCCATGAGGTTTCTGTCTAGAAAACCATGCTCTTGCTTTAGCTTTCAGTCTTTTGGGCTTGACAGTAGCTTTGGCTTCATTCTTGACATAATCTTCCTTGACAGCACCTTTGTCGACAGTATCTTCCATGACAGCATCTTCTATGACAGTATCCTTGTCGACAGTACCTTTCGTTACAGCATCCTTTTCAGCATTTATGCAGTCAATATCACATCTAAGAATGCTTGCCTCCAAAGCTTCCAGTATTCTTGGCTCCTCTTCATCTGTTGCATCAGCATCTTTCTTTTCTTGACTAGGAGTTTCTTCATTGCCTTCATCCTGAGATTGAATACCAGTATTCCCAGAATTACTTCCACCAGCATTTCCAGCATTTCCAGAAGCTTCACCACCTCCAACCTCATCATCATCATCATCATCATCATCCTGAGGAGGAATGTTATAGAGACAGCTTCCACCTTGATCATTTCTTTTGGCATTGGCTCTAGAGATTAGTTCCTTCACTCTAGCTCCCAGTGCCTTGTCTCTCAACACCAGCATTTTGTAGATCTCTTGAACAGCATGAACTCTTCCTAGATTGGCATTTGAACTGAGTATTCCATCTAACACTTTCAGAATTGACTTGGTTTCCATTCTGGATGGGCTAACCAAATTCATGAAGCTGTTCCTTCTTGTGCCATCCTTAGTTTTAGATCTGTAGAAAACACTTGGTGGATTTGTGTAGACTTCAGGTAGCTTTTGTGTGAGCAGGTTCTGGATTTGCATATCCAATATTTCATTGAATGGTGTTTGAGTTGCCCTGATATTTCCCTTCAAAGCACACAACACCTTTGCTGGCAGACTCTGCAATAACTGCATTGTGATGAAATAAAATATGCCAGAAGTGAAATAGATACTTACAGCCCATCTTTTCTCATCATTCACCATTACACTGACACTGGTGATTTGATCCTTTAACAGTTTTGTGGTGTTGGTTGGACGGTTGCTTGGAGCATTCATTGCTTCTTCCACCAAACTGCTAAATTCACTGTCATGGTTGTGTAATGTGCTCTCCCTGTAATCCACCATTAAAGTATTGACTTCTTCTTGACCATACTCAGTACCATTGGACCAAGTAGTTCCTTTATGGATGGATTCAGGTAGTTTCCTTTTACCTTTCCCAACCTTATTCTGTTCCTCCATTTCTTTCCATCTTCTTTGTAGAGCAAATTCTTGAGTTTCTGAAGTTGGCTCTCTAATTACCACAGGAGGTAGAATTGGATGTCTAGATGCAGGTCTTCTTTGCAATGCATCTTGAGTTGCCTTGGACATTAACACCCTTTCACCATCCAAGTCACCTTCAACAAGATCTTCAGCTTTATCCTTTGATTTTTCACTGCTTGGTTTGACTTGCTCCCCCTTAGACATTGCTTTCCCCTTAGCTCCCCCTTTGGTCTTCACAGTTACTGGCTCCCCCTGAGTTCCACCTGATTCCTGAATAGGCAATGATTCTGATCTTGCTACCTTCTCCCCTTAGTTGAGTTGGCAGCTACTAGGTCAGTAAGGAACTGGATAGAGAGCTGAGTAGCAGCAAAACCATCAACCACCAGTTGAGAGAGAGAGTCCATCTTGGAGTGCAATGTAGCACACTGTCCTTCCAGAGCTGCAATCTTGTTACCAAAAGTAGCAGAGGGGCCACCATACCTTAACCTGCTTGGAGGGGAAGGAAAAGAAAGGGGCTTGGAGGCTATGGGGGTTCTCACACTCTCAGGGTGTTTTTGAGTGATCTCATCACTCCTCACAGATTGACTCTCAAGGCCTAATGCCTGAATAGTGTGGGCTCCCTCAAAGTCTCTCTGGACATGCTCAAGTCCCTCTCCTTTTGCCAGCTCATTTGGCTGCCTCTCATTTTTATGATCACCTCTCTTTTCTTTTATCTCTCTTTTCTTTTTTGCACACCCTCACTCAACCTAGATGCATGGGTATGAGCAGTACTAACATGCATGGAAGGAGTAGATTTAGAATGTACCTTTAAGAGTTTGGCAAGAGGTAGATCATCATCAGAGGCATCCTCAATGATTACAGCATCAAAATCAGGCTGAGAGGACTGGACAGTATCTGTGGCAGGAATGTTACTGTCAGTTGGAGTCTGGACAGCAGGTTCTGGCATGACAGCAACTTTGGGATGTGGAGTGACAGTAGGTTCTGTAGTGACAATATCTTTCTCTCCACCCATGACAGCAGCTGTGTCCAGGACAGCAACATTGCCAGTGTCTTTGACAGCAACAGAGGCTGTGACAGCATCTTCCTGAAGGTAAGATGCTCCTTGGAGTTCAGACAAAGTGTTGGCTGTTTCATTTTCTGACAGAATACCACTTTGCCCTAGCTCAGTGTTTGGAGGAGTGGTGTCCATCTCACTTTGAGAAATGGGTTCTTGTGGACCACTAGATGGGGGCTCATCCATGATTGGAGATGGATGATCAAAACCTGAAGGGTTGGGACTGTCCCCTTCTCTAGGTTGTGGAGAAGAAACAAGAGAATATGTAGGTAAGGAAGAAGGTGAAAGTGTAGTAGAGAGTGGGGGCTGATTCACAGGAGAAACATGTGAATCATCAAAAGGAATAGAGAAATCCTCATTGTGCCCTAACTCACTGTGTGTTTCTTCAAGTGGGGGTTCCTCAGGTTGTGAACCATGAGTTTGTGCAGACTCTGGACAGGGTGCCTTGGGAGACAGGCCAATTTCAATAGATGCACCTTGTTGAGAAGGCACATCTAGGGAGGTGTTTGAATCCCTTTCAGTAACCACAGTTTGTTGAGAAACTGCAGCTTGGCTAACAGTGGTTTTAGTCCTCCTAGCTCTCTTTTTCTTAGGCTCAGGGGGAACCACTGGGGTTCTATTTGACTAGCCTCCTTATTTGATGCACTAGGTGCAGTGTCTCCCTCTTGACTAACAGAGCTACCACCAACATCAGCTTCTAAAGGTCGTTTTCTGGACTCTTGCAAGGCTTCTCTTTGGGCTTTGGAAAGTCTAGAGGGCCTAGGCTGAGTGTATGGTGTTGAATGTGGGTTAACTGAATTTGGGTCTAATTCAGTTTCATTCGCAAGAGTGAAAGAGGCATAACCAGATGGTAATGGTAAATCAGGGTTGGACACTTGATCAACCATGTGCTGAGTGAAACAAAGTGGAATATGTGCATTGAGATCCTGTGATGATAACAGTGTGTGTGTGTGTGTTCTTTTTCAAAACTGAGCAAGCCTCTAAACGAGGGGCAGCATCATTAAAATCACAGAATGAATTAATGCACATCATAAGAAAGCGAGGGTAGATTGATACCTTCTTACCTATGGCAGCTTTGAGGTGTGCCATGAGGAGATCTCCAACATTCACCTTGTATCCATGGACAAGAGAATGTGTCAGTTTCTTGATGTAGGAGGGTATTCCATTCCAGCCTGTGGACTTGGTAGAGAACACCTTGACCATCACATCAAGTATCATGCTCCACTCCTTTCTCAGATGCTTCCTATCCATTTCACCAGTTGGATACCATTTGGTAGTCCCCTTTTCGAGAATAGGGCCTGCATACCCAATCTTCAAGAAGAGCTTCTTAAGAGTGTCATCATTGGCAAGTTCAGTAAATTGTTGTCTTGCTTCAAGTGTAATTCCAAGAGCAGTGTTGATGACCTCAGCTGTAAGAGTGTATTGTTGCCCAGATATTGTGAATTGAATACCCGGGTTCTCACCCTCAGTTTGAGCAACAGCAGTTCGCCAAAACGCCTCAATTCTGTCTAAGTCGAGAATGGGGGTTGAGGTGATGGCAGAACCGAGATAGGACTTGTTCAAGAAAAACACGAGTCCTTTGAAACCTTCACCAGCATCATTTGGGGAAAAGATGCCAGCAAAGTTTGTTTGAGAGAGAGTTTGTTTGGGTGCCATGGAGATTTCAAGAAAAGAAGAAGGTAAGAAAGTTGCTTTTTGCTGGAAGAAAAGTATTTTGCCTTGAGTTTGATGAGAGTGATATGTCTGAGTAACTGGGGAATAAATAGAGGTATCTCAAACGTTGTGCACAAAAAAGTGGAATTAAAGAACGTGTCTTAACCCACTCTTATAACACGTCAGTTACTGCCCGTTATTCACTGACCAACGTGGGATAAATATCCAATTTCAACGGTCCACTATTGTTGACAGTAACCTGTGCTCATCAAACCTATTGTTTAAGGCTTTGACTTGAACCACAGTGGCTTTTAAACTCGTAAGAACATCAGAGTTTGAAATCTGCTTCACAGAATCATTAAGAAAATCAGCAGCCCTCTGTGCAGAAAAGATACAATCTGCAGCTGCCCATCTTTTGTAGTACATTTCCTGAAAGTGCTCAGCAGTGGCTCGATTGACCTCTCTTTCTTCATCAGAGTTTACTCGAATATCAGATAACTCCTCTTGTGAATGAGCAGAACTATCATCATCATTATCATTCTCAGCTGTATTCTCTGCAGGAACATTCTCAGCAGTAGTTTCAAAATTACTCTGTGCAGCTTCATCAATAACTTTCTCTGCAACACGTTCTGGAATCTCAGAGTTTGCAATTTGCATTAACTATGTTTCTTTTGTTACAACCTCAACAACAGATTGTTGTAGAGCTTCAAGAATAATATCCTCAGAGATTAGCTTATCATCAGCCTCTTGTACATTCTCTGCTACATCCTCCAAACTCTGATCAACTTCCTCACCTTGTTCAGAATTAGCATTGTTTACCGAAAGAACCTCTGTGTGAGAACCCACAGAGTCTTCAATTACTAAGGTGGCTTGATCAGCTGCCACATCCTTAGTATCACAAATACTGATACTAGGATGTGCATCTTGAATATCTTCATCAACAAAGAAATCCATTGGCCCAGCTTCATTATCAAAAACTCTGCTGTCAGAATGATCAGCAGCTTCCTCAACTACATCATCAGCCTTTGATGTAGGAGCTTCGATATCAGCATTTACCATTTCAGGCATAGATGCTGCTTCAGCATTTACATTTGATGCACCAAAGAGATGTGCAGCCACCAGTCTTCTTTTCCTCTGATGAAGAGTTTCATCATCAGTTTCACTCTCCTCATCAACAGTACCAGACTTTGCCCTGTTGGCCCTTCTTTTCTTTAACTTTTTCTTCTGAGGCATATCAGCAGTGTTTGATACCCCAGCTTCAGCAGTTGATGGATTCACCCTAGCAGATTTAACAGCCCTCAATTTAGACTTCTTTGACCTCTGTGATTGAGACACAGAAGGTCCAGCTTCAGCATTTGATGGTGATTGTTGTTGTTGTGAATTGATCAGGAATTGTTGCACAGACTCAGGCAACATCAAAACACCAACATCTCCTTTCTTGTTATCTTTATTGATTAGATCAGAGAATACACGTTTATGTAATTTAAAACAGGGAATCATATCATTCTCAGCTATCTCTACTTCAGAAACACATTCAGAGAATATCAATTGACAAAATCTTGCAAAATAGACTACACCTCTGTTTTCAGTCATTTTTTCACCTATATTATTTAGAACTAGCCTAGCAACATCAAAATTACCTCCATAAAGAAGAGAATACCCGATTTGCAGACTATCAGTGGGAATTGCATCCCAATTCGTGCACTTCTTCCCGAACGCCCTTGTTATGCAGTCGAAAAAGAAACTCCATTCCTTTCTCAAGAGCGGTCGCTTCAACTGACCAAGCTTTGTCAGTGGTCCAGAGTAGCCAATTTCTCTCATCATTCTAACCAACTCAGAATCACCAACAGAGATTGTGAATGCATTGAAATCCTCAAGACCCAAAGCATCACGAACAGTAGTTGGAGTAACTATAAACTCTTCTCCTTGAAATTCAAAAATTATGGAAGGAGACCCAGACTCTCCTCCATTATCATAAGTACCTGTCTGCCAAAGAGTCCTGATTTGAGATGCAGACAGCTTCAATGGTGCGGTGAGAGCAGTGCCAATATCAGAGTTTGACAAAAAGTCCTGAATCAAATGAAACGCCTCCGGTGCGTTCTCATTTACCAAAGGAGCAGCATAGTTGTTTGGGACAAATTCTAACCCAGAAGCAGTAAACATTGTTGTAGCCATTAGAGATGTGTAGAAGAAATCAAGAAATAAGACAGAGAAAAGTGTAGAATGTATGCAGTGAAAGTGTTTGAGACAGTGTTTGTGAGTAAAGAAAATGAAGTGTGTAAAAGAATGAACCGTTTATGTGTAGTAAGTTTAAATAATGACTGTGAAAATTAAAACTGAATCGTTTTAATCATTACTACACACAGCAGGCATCTTTGAAAAATGTATGAGTGGGACAGATGTCAAACATGTATATGCTGACAGCTGTATGTAACAACTTCCAATACACACGCGCAGTAAAAATAACCATAATTACCGCTTTTTACACTTTTCAAAACACTCAACCTCTCTCTCCTCTGTTTAATACAAATATGAACCGTTTGTACTCATACTCTTTCGAATTTCTAAACAAATGTCTAATCAAACAAAGAAATCATTTTAACCATCAGAGATTAAAACAAAATTACCTCGGCGTATTTCTCACAATACATCAGTGTTTACCATTTGTCCTTCTTTGTCAATAAACTCTTTTCTCAAACTGTACAGGTGTGAATAATTGTGTGTGCTATAGCAGAGTTTACCGAAATCAATATTTAGATCATCTCAAAGTGCATAAAATCCACAAACCTAAGCAGTAAAAACTGGTTGCCTAAACTCTCATGTAAAACATAAAATCTGATTTTTATATCTAAACTCTGTATTTTGATATCCTTTCATTTGGATATATCTTTTATTCTTCACCCCCCTTTATATATGTTTTTTTTAATTTTTCCAGTAATCAGTGGTTGACACTAGTCACCAAAAATCAAAGATTTTAGCCCTTATTTCATACAATAAGTTCCTGGATCTTCCTAGGCACAACATGATCTCAAAGGAATTTGTGCTCTTTTTGGCATCTTTTAATTTGAGGGTGAATTATTTATAATTAATAATCAGAGTTTAGACTTTTCATCAGTTAATGCAATTAATTTATGAGAGAAAATGCAAACAGCTAATACAGACTCAGTGTATAGGATCAATAAACTAAGAGATGCTATAAATACAGAGACAGTATCATGCTGTGTTAACTTACTGCACATATTTGAGATCAGAATCTATACAACTCTTAAGGATTCATAATTACTTACTGATAATTATGTTTCATACAAATTTCTTCATTGGTCAATATGTTTCAGACAAAATTACAATCAGAGTTTAGCATTAGACTGTAACTATTAGAGTATGACCAACACTTTATGACTAACAGAGTTTAGCATCAGAGTTTACTTTCAGAGTTTATGACACTGGTACTCATAACAGTTAATACATGCAAAGAATCATGAGCATAAAAATCAAACATTTATAGTTTTTGAATCTAACCCGTATCTCTAGTCAAAACCAGAGATCATTCCAAGTTCATTTACCAATCTTGTAAAAGTAGCTTCACTCAAAGGTTTGGTGAAGATATCTGTAAGTTGTTGGTCTGTAGACACAAAATGAAGCTCAATGTTTCCTTCCTCCACATGTTCCCTGATAAAATGATACCTTATGCTGATGTGCTTGGTCATGGAATGCTGTACTGGGTTACCTTTCATAGTAATAGCACTTTGGTTATCACAGTAAATAGGTATTTTAGAGTACCTTAACCCATAATCCAGCAACTGATTCTTCATCCACAGAATCTGTGCACAACAGCTACCAGCAGCTATATACTCTGCTTCTGCAGTGGATGTGGAAATTGATTTCTGTTTCTTGCTATACCAAGAAACCAATCTGTCACCTAAGAATTGACAGCTTCCACTTATACTTTTCCTGTCTATCTTACAGCCTGCAAAATCTGCATCAGAGTAACCAATCAGCTTAAACTCTGATTCTCTAGGATACCACAAACCCAAGGTTATGGTTCCCTTGAGATATTTGAAAATCCTTTTTACAGCTGTTAGATGAGGCTCTCTCTGGGATCTGCTTGAAATCTTGCACAAAGACATGTGGCATACATGATATCAGGTCTACTTGCTGTGAGATACATAAGAGACCCTATCATGCCTCTATAGGTTGTCATATCCACTGTAGCACCTGTGTCTTTGTCTAGCTTTGTTGCAGTAGCCATGGGAGTTGAAGCAGATGAACTATCAAGCATACCAAATTTCTTTAGAAGATTTCTGGTATACTTTGCTTGATTGATAAAAATCCCATCATCTGTTTGCTTGACCTGTAAGCCTAGAAAATAACTAAGCTCTCCCATCATGCTCATTTGGTACCTGGACTGCATAAGCTTTGCAAACTTCTTACAAAGTTTGTCATTAGTAGATCCAAAAATAATATCATCTACATAAATTTGAACTAAAAGCAAATCATCACCAGAATTAAAATAAAACAAAGTTTTATCAATTGTACCTCTTGTGAACCCACTTTCTAAAAGAAATTGAGCAAGAGTTTCATACCATGCTCTAGGTGCTTGCTTTAGTCCATACAATGCCTTGTCAAGCCTGTAGACATAATCTGGATGTTTGGAATCTACAAATCCTAGTGGTTGTTCAACAAACACTTCTTCTTCAAGCTTCCCATTGAGAAAAGCACTTTTCACATCCATCTGAAAGACTTTAAACTTCTTGTGTGCATCATAGGCCAGAAAAATTCTTATGGCCTCCAATCTTGCAACTGGAGCAAAGGTTTCATCATAGTCAATTCCTTCCTGTTGTGAATAACCTTTAGCCACAAGTCTAGCCTTGTTTCTTGTAATCACACCTTCACTGTCAGTCTTGTTTCTGAAAACCCACTTTGTACCTACAATTGATCTATTCTTTGGTCTAGGTACAAGTGTCCAGACTTCATTTCTTTCAAATTCATTTAACTCTTCTTGCATTGCTGTTATCCAGTTTGCATCTTGAAGAGCTTCTTCCACTTTCTTTGGTTCTGTTTGAGACAAGAAAGCATGATACAGACACTCATTATTTATTGCACTTCTAGTTCTCACACTAGCATCAGGATCTCCAATTATGAGATCAGGTGTGTGTGCATGTGTCCACTTTCTTGCTGTTGGTAAGTGGTTTCTTGCATTATTATTTGATCCTCCCCCTTGATCCATGCTTTCCTGATTCATATGTTGACTTTCTGCAGCATTTGAGGCTCCCTCTGAATTGGATGACTCAGAGTTTAAACTGTCAGAGTTTGAATCAGTTTCCTCAACTGACTCACTTGCTGTGTCTTGTTGAGCTTCTTCACGCTCCCCCTCAACCGGTTCTCTATTTTGTTCAATTTGAGAATTTCCAGTTTCTCCAGTATTTACCAGTAGAGGTTCAGAGTATGCTGCGTCAGAGTTTGTCAGAACCGCTTCATCAGAGTTTGTCGGTACTGCTTCATCAGAGTTTACATCATCAGAGAATAAACTTTCATTTTCAAAACGCAGTTGATCATATTCATCTAAGTCATCAAGTCCAGTTATTTTCTTGTCATCAAATGACACATGTATAGACTCCATGATCACCTTTGTTCTCAGATTGTAGACTCTGAATGCTTTTATTGACAGTGGATAGCCAACAAAGATTCCTTCATCAGCTTTTAACTCGAACTTAGTCAACTGTTCAGGATGAGTCTTCAACACAAAGCATTTGCATCCAAATATATGAAAATATTTCAAATTTGGCTTCTTATTTTTCACCATCTCATATGGTGTTTTCCCATGCTTGTTGATCAGTGTAGCATTCTGAGTAAAACAGGCAGTTTGAACAGCTTCTGCCCAGAAATAAGTTGGCAATTTTGCTTCGTCAAGCATAGTTCTGGCTGCTTCAATTAAAGTTCTGTTCTTTCTTTCAACTACACCATTTTGCTGTGGAGTTCCAGGTGCAGAAAATTCTTGTTTCACTCCTCTTTCCTTGCAGAAAGCTTCCACAATTGAGTTTCTGAATTCAGTTCCATTATCACTCCTTATTATTTTGACTTTGTACTGTGATCCTTTGTCCAGTTGATTTACATGATCCAACAGAGTTTGAGCAGTTTCATCCTTCTTTGATAAGAAATACACCCATGTATATCTAGTATATTCATCAACAATTACTAGAGCATATTTCTTTCTGCCCATGGACATCACATTCACTGGTCCAAAGAGATCAACATGTAGAAGATGATAAGGTTCCACTACTGAAAATTCAGATTTGCTCTTAAAAGATGACTTCCTTTGCTTGGCCTTTTGACAAGAATCACATAGGCCATCTAAGCTAAGTATTGACTTGGGAAGTCCCCTTACAAGATCCTTTCTTATTAGCTCATTAATGTTGTTCAAATTGAGATGAGAGAGCTTCCTATGCCAGTTTCAACTCTCTTCATTTGACATTCTTGCAGTCAGACACACTGTTTTTCCATCAGAGTTTGTTACCAAACTTGCTTCATAAATGTTGTTGTGCCTGTGTCCAACTAGAACAACTTTTCCAGTAGATTTACTGATAACTTCACAGTGTTCAGTATGAAAATCTACATGGTTTCCTCTATCACAGATTTGACTCACAGATAGCAGATTATGCTTGAGTCCTGAGACTAGAGCTACATTAGTGATGATGACACTTCCAAGATTTATATTGCCATATCCCAGAGTAAGTCCTATGTTGCCATCTCCATAGGATACTTTTGGGCCAGCCTTCTCCTCAAAATCTGATAGCAGGGCTTTATTTCCAGTCATGTGTCCTGAGCATCCACTGTCCAAGATAAGGGTGCTCTCTTTTATGCCCTGTAATCACAAACAAACACTAAGTGTTAGTTTTAAGGACCCAGACTTGCTTGGATCCTTTGTCTTTCTTAACAGTGTTAGCTTTTGCAGCGGAATCACTATCAACAGAGTTTAAACTAACATTGTCAGACTTTACACTTGCAGAGTTTGCCCTGACCCATTTTAAGTTGGGTTTTAGCTCATAATAGTTATGATAAATAGCATGATAACTCTTACAAGTATAAATAGAATGCCAAGTGCTCCCACAATGTGTGCATAAAGTCTGTGGTTTAACTCTTACATAATCATTTTTTACTCCTGATGTAGAAGGTAAAGAATTAATATCTTTGTTCTTATTGCAAAATCTAGCAAGATGGTTAGAACTACCACAATTATAACATGTTTTCCTTGGAGCAGCAGCAGTAGGCAAATAATTATTTCTTTTATTTATGCCTATCTTTCCATTCCTATTTTTCTTGGACCCTTTTGGTTTCATGACAGACTTTACCTCTTTAAGCTTATGATTGAACTGTTTTCCTGTCATCAAGCCAACATTAACCTGTTTTTCACAAGTTTTTACTAGCTTTCTAACAGCTTCTAGTTCCATTAGATTTTCTGTTATAATATTTTCCTGTCTTTCACAGGTTTCATCTGATTCCATATCAGCTTCTCTTACTACAACAGATTTTAACTTAGTGGACTCTGGAACAAATTTTACAGGTTTAAGTTATGGTTTAACCTTAACCTTGTCTTTAAACCTAAGTTCATCATTTTCATAATAGCCTAAACCTACAGAATCTGTCTGAAACACTTGATGAGTGTCTCTTCCAGAGTTTGTCCAAGTCTTGATTATTTTTCTTTCTTTTTCTAGATCAGATTCTAGTTGCCTATATCTTTTGAGCAACTCCTGTTCAACATAAACAGCATCATCTCTTTCTTTTTGAATCTGCTTCATATTTTCAAGTTCTCCTTCAAGAAACTTGTTTCTATTTTTAAGACTAAGATTCTCAGATTTAATTCTCTCATTTTCTAAAGTCTGATCCCTATAACTAACATGTACGCTTTTCAGATATACTCTCAATTCAGATATATTATCAGTATCATAAGCATAAGTAGTTAGGGGTACCTTATTTTCAGATGATTCAGTCTCATCTTTGACAGTTGCCATAAGAGCATAATTTACTCCATCATCAGAGTCTGAAGTATCTGCCCAGTCTTTGCCTTTAGAGATGAGTGCTTTCTCAGATTTGCCTTTCTTGCACTCTGGGGCATAGTGACCCATCTCCTTACACTTGTAGCACTGGATTTCAGATTTATCCTTCTTACCAGACTTGGTCTCCCTTCCATCAGACTTTCTAAAACTTTTCCTTTCAGAGTTTGAATCTTTCCTTGAGAGTCTCTTTCCTTTCTTGAAGTTCTTGAATCCCATCTTTTTGAAGGTCTTCACCATCAATGCAGCCATTTGCATCATCTGTTCTTCATCATCCTCAGAGTCAGAAGCTTCATCAGAGTTTGAGTCATCATCAGAGATTGATGACTCACTTTCAGATTTAATGACTAAAGCCTTTCCCTTGGCTCTCTTCCTTGATGATTCCTTCTTGATGGGCTTCTCCTCAACTTTGAGAGCAACAGATTTTGTCTTCTTGCTTGATCTTCTGTTTCTTTGTTCTATTTCCAATTCATGAGTTTTCAGTAACCCATAGATCTCATCAAGTTCAGTTTCAGCAAGTTCGTAATTATCTCTTATAGTTGTTGTCTTCAAATCCCATCTTTCAGGTAAAGATAAGAGAAATTTGAGATTTGATTCTTCAAGATCATATTCTTTATCAACTAGAGATAAATCATTCAGCAGTTTACAGAATCTGTCATATGTCTCAGTCAAGGTTTCATTGGCTCTTGAATCAAAGTGTTCATACTCCTGAGTGAGTATTGTTTTCCTGTTCTTCTTTATAGCAGTGGTTCCTTGACACCTGACTTCCAAAGCATCCCAGATTTCTTTTGCAGTTTTGCAACCAATTACTCTGTTAGACATAACATTATCTAAAGCACTGTGGAGAAGATGTCTAACCTTTGCATCTTTTGCAATTGATGAGATGTCCTCAGGAGTCATATCTTTCTTTTCCTTTGGAACAGTCTTTTGTTCTTGACCATCAACAACAGGAGACAATTTAGTCGGCATATGAGGACCATCATAGATTCTGTCAAGATATTCTGGATCTGTAGCCTCCAGAAACATGGTCATCTTCACCTTCCAAATTGGATACTCCACTGGCCTGAGAATTGGAACCCTGATTGTTTCATACCGACTCACAGAATTAGGTTTAACCTGTTCAACCTTGGAAGGAGCTTGATTTTCTTCAGACATGATTATTACTGTGTTTGAATCGAAAAACTGTATATATTAAACAGCCTTGGCTCTGATACCAATTGTTAGGCCGAATACAGTATAATCAAATATATATGAGAATAACAATAATCAAGAACACTGTTTATGAATCAATAAACTGTAATTGTATTAACAGCTTCTCTCTTTATGATGTTAATGAATCACAAAGAGCTACTAGGTTACAAGAATAATTTTTCAATAATCGCATCCCTTCTAGGGATAACCTATCTGTGTTTATATAATACACAGTTACAATCAATCTCTAATTGATACTCCTACAAATTAGCTATACAATTGTAATCAATTAGAATTGCTTCAGTCTTCTGTCCAATCTCCTTAGTTGTATCAATATATTCTGCTTCTTTCCATCTTCAGAATATATTACTTCTAGAATCTTCATGATATGCACCAACAGCTAAATCGACTTTCACCCTGTCAGACTTTAACAAACTCTGACCGGCTTCCAGTAAACTCTGATAAGTACTTCAGACTAAACTCTGAACAGTACCTGTTACTTAAACACTGATTAAACAAACATCAGCAATTATATCTAACAGCTAGAAACAATCTGTCAGTAATAAGAGGTGGTGACAATAGGTTTTGCGCGACAGCAACTATTGCGCAAAAACTTGCTATCACCGTTAAGCATATGAATGACAGTATCCTTTACAAGTCTTGACAGAAAGTCTTTCCCTGCTGTCAAGAATCACATGACAGTATCCTTCTTAACGACAGTAACTTCGATTGGGAATTGGTTTTGTCATGAACTTATTAGAATGATTTTTTTCATATACGTAACTTAATATTGACAAATTATGGATTTAGCAATGTAATCTTTTGAGCACAGATATTAAGCAATTAACACAGACAAGTCATAAACTCAATAACCACAAAAACAAGAACTTTTATTATTATTAATAAAATCATTAAAATAGAACATTGAGTACATCATTCTATGATTTTATCAACTAGTTCTAAAAGCTCTTCCTTAATCTCTTCTTCAGTGCGACCTTCTTCCTTGAGAAGTGCCTGAAGCTCCTTCTCTTCTTCCTGAGCCTTGGCCTCCTCTTCCTGTTTTTTTTCCTCGTCTATCTCATTGAGGGCATCCAATAGTACCTCGAAGAGCTCCTCAACCTCTTCATTGTAGGGTTCACTATCACACCTCTTTAGCCCAACTTCAATTCCTACTTTGTTTTCCATTATTTAATTTAAAACTGAGAGCAGACTGGGGAAACCGAAGGTTAATTTATAGGCAAAACCGTCTAAGGATTAAAGTCTAATCGTCAACAGTTAGAGTACCCATACAACTACCACAAAAGTAATTAATGGTCGTGTCCTCCTTTAATCCTACAGATTAATGCAAAAAGGTGTGAAAGTCCAATGGAACAGATTTTTATCTCTCAAACTTAACAAGTAACCACATTAATGTCATACACGGTCTAAAAGTATGAGACTGGCACAAAATACTGACATGAAAATTCAAATCAACAAATGCTATCACATAACAGACATAGACCAAGTAGACAGTAACTTCTCTTGACAGCAGGTTTGAAGTTGCTGTCATGAGCTTCAATAGAGAATTTGGAAATATAGAAAACTGAGTAAATCAACATACCAGATTCAGCATTCCCAATTCATTTACCAACCTGTTGAAGGTTGCTTCATCCAATGGCTTAGTGAAGATGTCAGCAAGTTGCTTGTCAGTTGGGACATAGATCAGCTTCACAGTTCCTTGTTCAACATGCTCTCTGATAAAGTGATGTCTTATATCAATGTGCTTTGTCCTAGAGTGTTGAACTGGATTGTCTGAAATGGCTATGGCACTAATGTTGTCACAGTAGATAGGAATGTCTCTTAACACTAGACCATAATCCAGAAGTTGATTCTTCATCCATAGAATTTGTGCACAGCAACTGCCTGCAGCAATATACTCAGCTTCTGCAGTTGAGGTAGAAACTGAATGCTGCTTCTTGCTAAACCATGAGACCAATCTTCCACCAAGAAATTGACAGCTACCAGTAGTACTCTTTCTGTCAATCTTGCATCCAGCATAGTCTGAGTCTGAGTAGCCAACTAGATCAAATCCAGGTGTTCTTGGGATCCCAAAGGCCTAGGTTAGGAGTGCCTTTTAGGTATCTAAAGATTCTCTTGATGGCTACTAAGTGAGACTCCTTTGGATCACTTTGAAACCTTGCACAGAGACATGTGGCAAACATGATGTTAGGTCTGCTAGCAGTTAAGTATAGGAGAGATCCTACCATGCCTCTATAGGTGCTTGAGTCAACTTTCTTCCCTTTAGGATCAAGATCCAGACTAGTTGAGGTGGACATTGGTGTCTTTGCAGGTGATGAATCTTCCAGGTTGATTTTTCTGAGAAGTCCCTTGATGTATTTAGCTTGACAAATGAAGATTCCATCAGATTGTTGAAGAATTTGTAATCCCAGAAAGAATGACAATTCTCCCATCATACTCATCTCATATTTGTTACTCATGAGAGAGGAAAACTTCTCACACAACCTCTCATTTGTAGAACCAAAAATGATATCATCCACATAGATTTGTACCAGAATGATGTCCTTGCCATGGTGTTTATAGAAAAGTGTCTTGTCCACAACTCCTCTAGTAAACTGATTGTCCAAAAGAAAAGTGGAAAGTGTGTCATACCAAGCCCTGGGTGCTTGCTTTAGTCCATACAAAGCTTTGAAGAGTTTGTATACAAAATCATACATTTCAGCATCCTCAAACCCTGGTGGCTGTTCAACATACACTTCTTCTTCCAACTCTCCGTTTAGGAAGGCACTTTTGACATCCATCTGAAATACTTTGAAGTTACAGTGTGCAGCATAGGCTAGAAAGATTCTTATAGCTTCAAGTCTTGCAACAGGTGCAAATGTCTCATCATAATCTATTCCTTCCTGTTGACAGTAACCCTTAGCCACTAGCCTTGCTTTGTTTCTTGTCACTGATCCATTTTCATCAAGCTTGTTTCTGAAAACCCATTTGGTCTCAATGACTGACTTTCCCTTAGGTCTTGGAACCAGCTTCCATACATTGTTCCTTTCAAACTGATTTAGCTCTTCTTGCATGGTTATCACCCAGTCAGAATCCAACAATGCTTCATCAGTTGTCTTGGGTTCCATTTGAGACAGGAAGCATGAAAACATGCTGTCAGCAGAGACTTTGTTCCTTGTCCTCACTCCAGAAGTAGGGTCACTAATGATGAGGTCACTTGTGTGATCCTTGTTCCACTTGGTGATTCTGGGCAAGCTACTTGACTGTACAGGAACATTTGCTTCAGTTTGTTGAGTTGAGTGATCACCAATCCCATTGTCTTCACCATGTTCTTCATTGTCTCCAGAGTCACCACTGTTATGAATGTTAGAGGTTATGGTATGTGACTGAGCTGGAGTTTGGTTGACAGTAGTGGTATTGACAGTATCTTTAACAACTTCAACAATTTGAGTGAAGCTAGGTTCTTCATCAACAATTTCCTCAGTTTCCAGGTATCCTTGATTCTCAAATCTGAAAGTCTGCATCTTTCCTTCTTCATGCAGTCCTGGGAACTTGGTTTCATCAAATGTGACATTAACACTTTCTTCAATAATCTTGTGTTCCATCACATAAACTCTGTAGGCAGTCCTTTCTGTGCTGTAACCCATAAATAGTCCTTCAAAAGCCTTGGTGTCAAATTTTCCTTTCTTCTCATGGTTATCCTTCATCATAAATCATTTGCTCCCAAACACATGAAAATATTTGACAGTAGGTTTCTTTCCAGTTAACAGACAGTAAGGTGTACTTGCATGAGTTTTGTTGATCATGGTTTTGTTTTGAGTATAACAAGCTGTGTTGATAGCTTCAGCCCAAAAATATGTTGGCAGTTTGGCATCATGCAACATAGTTCTAGTTGCTTCAATGAGAGTCCTGTTCTTTCTTTCTACAACTCCATTCTTCTGTGGAGTCCTTGCAGCAGAGAATTATTGTACAATTCCTTCATCTTTACAGAAATTTCGAAGTGTGGCATTTCTGAATTCTGTACCATTGTCACTCCTCAAGATTTGAACTTTTGAGTTTGGAGTTCTATCAAGAACTCTGACTTGATCAATAATCACTTGAGCAGCTTCATCTTTGGATTCAAGAAACTTCACCCAGGTGTACCTTGAGTAATCATCCACCATTACTAAGGCATATCTCTTCTTGGCCATTGATGGTACATTGACTGGTCCAAAGAGATCCATGTGAATCAACTTGAGTGCTTCTATGTTGGTGTTCATTTGCTTTGAGTTGTGCACAACTCTCCTTAGTTTGCCCATTTGACAATCTTCACACAGTCCTTCTTGACAGAATTCCTGTTGGGGCAAACCTCTCACTAACTCCTTCTTCATCAGAATATTCATTGTTTTGAAGTTGAGATGTGAGAGCTTCCTGTGCCAAAGAATACTGTCACCAACAGTTGCTTTACTGTAGAAACAGTAAACTTTATCCTTCTTTGTTGAGTTTAAGTCAGCAACAAACAAGCTTCCTTTTCTAACCCCTTTTAGTGAGAGGCTACTATCCTTCTTGTGATAGATGTTACACAGCATCATATCAAAATCAACCTTGAATCCCCTGTTACTGAATTGGCTGACACTGAGTAGATTGTGCTTCAATCCATCCACAAGAGCAATATCTTCAATGACAACATTTCCAATTTCCAGACAGCCATATCCCACTGTGTAACCCTTGCTGTTGTCTCCAAAGGTTATGATTGGGTCAGCTTTCTCTACATAGTGTGATAGCAGGGCTTTATCACCTGTCATGTGTCTTGAGCAACCACTGTCAATGATCCACATGACTTGATCTTTCTTCTTGCCCTGCAAAATAGAATGTATTTAAGATGCATATGGTACCCAATCCTTGTTGGGTCCTGCAGCTTTAGTATCTCCTGAGTTTCTTCCAGTTACAATTTCACAAGTATCATCAATAACCTCTTGTTTGACTTCTCTTTTCACCCACTTAGGTTTAGAATTGGACTTGATCCTTATCTTAGTAGATGAAGCCTTTTTGCTGTCACCAGCAGGCTCAGAAGTCTCAACAGTGTGCATGTATGAGCATTTTTCAGTAGTGAGAATAGGTAAGTTAAAGCATGTACTCATGGCAGTGATCTTGCATGGCATACATTCAATGTTATTACAGACACTCATAGTTCTATGCATAAGGGGGGTTCTGTGTAAATTACCATTGAGTTCAGTAGCATTGATCTTATCCTCAATTAGCTTATTACAAACATGTGTTAAATGATGTGAAGATCCACAGTTATTGCATAGTTTCCTAGAAGCACCTTCAACATTAGTGTATCCATTTCCCTTATTGACACCTACCTTACCATTCCTATTTTTAGACTTGGAAGTTACTGGATTGACAGTGTGTTCAGAAGTTGCTGTCGAACTTTCCTTGACAGTACCTTTTATTCCTGCTGTCTTGACAGAAGGTTTGGAAGTTACTGTCTTGGAAACATTCTTGACAGCATCTTTGGAAGATACTGTCTTGCCAACTGTGACAGCATCTTTTGAACTTACTGTCTGATTGCTTGGTAAGTTTACTGTCTTGGGGATTGTGACAGTATCCTTTCCATCCTTGAATGTGCTGTCAACACCTTCATCCTCATCAAGAATTTCTTGTTTGATGAGCATGGCTTCTTCATCAAACTCAATTTCTGCAGCTTTGAAAATAGGAGTTTTAACCTTCTTGAGAATGGTGGGTTTGACAGCAGCATCTCCAGAACAATCTTGAATCACAGTTTCCTTTCCAGGTCTCCTACCATATGAAAAACCTATGCCAACAGTTTGATTATCTGTATGCTTATCATTGTAATCCTGAACTATCTTAGATGAGTTTTTATAAGCCTTAATCTTGAATTCATTTTCAGCAATCTCATTCCTCAGGAATTCCTCAACTTCTTTAGCACATCTTAATTCATTTTTAAATTTTGCATTCTCCTGAGCTAAAGAGTCTAGTGAACTGGTTTTGAGAACAAGAGATTCATTTTCAGACTTTAGTGTTTCATTTAGCTTACTCAGCCTAGTGATCTCCTCATTAACAGCAGATACGTTAGTATACACATTGAACATTTCAGCACTTAAGTCTTTAATGGTTTTCTTATACTCATCAATGGACATATAAAGTAAGACAAGTGAAGGTACCTGACTTGAAGATGTTGATATTACTTCATCAGTGCTAGCCATGAGAGCTAGGTTGACATATTCTTCTTCATCTTCATCATCAGACTCATCCCAACACTTTCCTTCAGCCACATAGGCTCTACCTTGATTCTTCTTAGAGTATCCACCAGTTCCTTTCTCAAATCTCTGAACCTGTTTGGGTCTTTTGCACTCAGTAGCAAAATGACCAGGTTCACCACAGTTGTAACACTTGAATTTAGATCTATCCACAAATCCAGTCTTGTATCCTCCTTTGAATGAGCTGAAAGACGTGTGTCCTAAATCCAATCATGGATGATGAGTTAGGAGATACTTTGTTCGATCTGATTCAGGTTTGTTTAATTTAATAAAATGGTAATATGTTTTATAACGGGCTTTATCTATTTAAAGTGTTTAAATTAGATGATCCATAGTATAGAGTAAAGCTTTAATGGATTATGATGAGATCATGATAATGAGACCTTAAAGATGATAACTCTAAACTTAAATAGTTCCTGGTCGTAGGATAATTAATTGGTAGTTAATTAATCCGCAAAGATCGATACATACTATGCTTGCTTCATTATGAAGGATGTCTGTTCTCATAGGCATTTGTATGGTGACACTATAGCTAGTATGTAGGTGCTTATTAGGAATGAGTTCACTGAACATGACTCGATCAGTTGAACAACTAATGGAGTTCACTCATGTGTCAGTAGTTGTTCATATAGTGATGGTTGTACAAGTGTCCTTTGACTTGAGATCATCATAGTCATCTTGTGTACACTGAACTATACTTTGGTTTAGCTCTTAGTCTCGAGGGACAATAATTAGTGCTCTTCTGGGTATAGGAATTTGTGCACGAAGATAGTGAATGATCAATAAAGGATCTGCCCCTTCCAGTGAAGGAAGAGAATGTCCTATGTTATTCCATTTATGCTAGTTCAGGAATCTCTGGCCAGAGTGAATGAAATTAGAAAGAAGTTTCTAATTTGCATTAATCGGAACTAAGCATAGTGAATAGGAAATACATATGATTAAATTAGATAGGCTTGACACGAGATCCATGCCTTGTATTTAATCGGGACATTGATGGGTAGAAGGAATTAATTGTACGGTAACTAGTCACTGAATAGGTTCTTGGTATTCTAAGCAGTGAATTCATATTATCTGGATAGTCGCGATATGCTGAGAAGTATCACTCATGATGTAGAATAAATATGATTAATTTATTAATCGTATTTAATGAATTAGAAGAATTCATATAAATAATAATAAAATAGTTTTATTATTATTAATTTCTACTACCGGCTTAATATTGAACCTACAGGGTCACACCATAAAAGAGAATGATTTGATGGTGAAGGAATTAATTAATAATGGCTAGTCATTATTTATTTATGAAATAAATATTTGATTAGCATTTTTTATAATCAATTAAATATGATTTAATTTATTATAAATTAAATAAGAAGAGTTCTTAATATTATTAATTAAGAATTTAATTTAAGAAATTAAATTAAGTGAGAGAATTATTTTCTAAAGAGTTTAGAAAAAGAATTAATGATTAAAAGAGTTTTAATTATTAATTAATTGATTAATGAGATTAATTAATTAAAGGGTTAATAATAATAATATTTTATAGGACAAATATTCAGCTGAATATTTTGCCTATAAATATACTATTATAAACCCTATTGCCTTCAACCATAATAATTTTATAAGAAAAAGAAAAATGGAGGCAACCCAAAATTCTCTCTCAGCCGTTTTCTCTCTCTGTCGAATCATCTTCTCTTGGTGGATACTTGTGGAGTGCTTCACACTTGAGGAGCAGCTGCTAGAGCCTTTCTACATCATCCATGGATCGCTTTTAAAGGTTAGTAATCGATTCGTTAATTTATCCATGAATCGTATGTGGTTTTACGGGTTTTATACGTAATAAATTGTTATCCATGCTTTCGCTCATGCAATAAAATCCAACATGAGCTTCCCACAGCAGCCTTTGATGAGCTTCCCTTGGTGAACTTGGATGCTTGGCCTTGGGGCCTGAATGACCTATCCTTCTTGAACCTAAAGTTCTTGAACTTTTTAGCCATGTAGGCCATAGTAGGATTGTCCATGCTTTCCAGTTCCTCCATTGTGTAGAAGTCTTCATCTTCCACATCCTTGAGCTGTAGTACTACTTTCTCATCATCTTCAACAACCTCTTCTATCTTCAAGGATTGTACAGGGGTTGGTTGTGTGATTTGTAGTACTTCACTTGGTTGTGTGATCCTTGGCACTTGTGCTACTAGGGCACTTGACATATTAGCCATCTTATTCCTTGTTCCACTTTGTATGGCTCTCTTTTGAAAGAGTTCAAGTTCATAAGATTTCAGAATGCCATAAAGTGTCTCAAAGGTTATATTGTTGAGATCTCTTCCTTCTCGTATAGCTGTTGTCTGTGTTCAAGATGATCAGGCAGTGTAAGCAAGAACTTGACATTTAATTCCTTTCTGTCATAGTACTTGCCATGTATCTGTAGTTCAGTTAAGAGCTTACTGAACCTTTCAAACATGGAAGTTAAGTCTTCACCAGGCTTGGCCATGAATGCCTCATATTGTGATATCAGTATTTGCCTTTGATTGCCCTTAACTTCTTCACTTCCTTCACATAGTAAAGCTAACCTGATCCACATCTCCTTGGCAGATGTGCAGTTTATCACACTTCCACACATGGCTTTATCCAACGTGAGAGAATCGAGCAAGATGAGTTGCAAGTGATCATCTAGCACCATTTTCTCCTTCTCAGGTTCCAAAAATTCGGAGGGATCTTTGGGAACCCAATGTGCAGGAATGACTTCACCATTTACTGTTGTGGCTTCAATTTCCTTCCTTGGAATGAAAGGACCATTCTCGAGAATACCTGGGTAAAGTGGATTCGCAGCTTTGATAAACAACAAGATCTTTCTTTTCCAAATGTTGTAGTTCTCTTTATCAAAAGCTGGGATCTTGATACTGTTTGATTTCTGCAT
Organism: Heracleum sosnowskyi; assembly: GCA_030848705.1. NCBI lineage: Eukaryota > Viridiplantae > Streptophyta > Magnoliopsida > Apiales > Apiaceae > Heracleum > Heracleum sosnowskyi. The sequence continues at coordinate 96,946,803 of CM061241.1, forward strand.
TGTCGTCGTGATCTCAGATTTGTATGTTAATCTGATAGCTCTGATACCAGTTGTTGGTCCTTGTGTATTGCAGAAGGGGGGGGGGGGATGAATGCAATACTGATAAAATTCAATCTCAGTTTCAACAACCAAAACTAAGATTTAATGTTATCAATAATATGTATGCATTCACAAATAGTATAATCGAGAAGACGGGATTCACAAAATAAATGTTTTATTTATTTTGCAAAGTGTTGCTACAACCTCAAGAGAGAATTCTTGAGCTTCGGTTTTCTTCAAGACACTTCCTTGTCTTCGTTACGTTCCTAGAATGAATTAATAGTCTAAGTATAAAACTAATCCTATCACTGTCAACACGGGTCTGTGAAGCTGCTGTCGTTATCAAGTGGCAGTTTCTTACAAAGTGTCTACCCATGCGACTTTCCTAAATTGCTAACAATGTCAGATATACATTACAAAGAAAGCAACCTAGATTCATTCTATTTCTAGCTAAAACAATTCAGCAAATAGAGACTTGACCTTGCTCTTGAATTGATTCGCTTTTGTTTGCAGTGCTTGAAGCTTCTGTCGTAGTCTTGCAGACTTGGTGCAGCTTAGGGATACTGCAACACGCCTGTTTCTTGAACATTGAAACTATCACGGGATTTGACTGAGAAAGATACCTAGAACAAGGATCTTTCTCGAGACAGTTACTTTTGCCGCAAAGCTTGCTGTCACAGGAATGTGCTTTTGGTGACAGTAGGAGTTCCCCGCATAGTGTACTGTCGAGGTTTCCAAACTTGCTGTCGAGGGCTAAAGTTGCTGTCGCGTAGTCTTCCGCCAATGTTGCTGTCAGAGTGAATATGCTGTCTTGACTTGCAACATTCTGTCTTCTTGTAATCTTACTGTCAATGCTTATGACAGTAACCTTTATTCATGTTGTCATCTAATATGCATTCTTTGAGGCTTGAACACAGAAAGTGAACTTCTTCCAAATTACACAATTACAATAACATTGCATACTGATTACAAGAACATACTTTGGTTGTGACAGTATGTTCTACTTAATTAAAAAATTAAGTATATACAAAGTTAAGTTGTTCCTATGCTATCACCCATAAATCCCAACACTAGTAAAATAAATGCATCCAGATAAGGCATCATGCCCGGATGGCCTGAACCCAGCATTTTTTCAGCATTTCTGGTCTTTATTGGGGCAGGATGTGTTTAAATGTTGCAGTTTATGGCTGAAGGACTGTTCGTTTCCAGTAGTTTTGAATGATACTAATGTCGTTCTTATCCCGAAAAAAAGAACGCAGACACCATGAAAGATCTTCGTCCTATTGCGTTATGCAATGTTTTATACAAGATTGTTGCAAAGGTGCTGGCTAATCGGTTGAAGAGTATTCTTCCTGTGACGATTTCTGAAAATTAATCCGCTTTTGTTCCGGATCGTAGTATCACAGACAATGTGCTTGTAGCTTTTGAAATGTTACATTTCATGAAAAGAAAGAATTATGGCTCAGAGGGTGAAGTGGCTCTTAAACTTGATGTTAGTAAAGTCTATGATCGCGTTGATTAGAGGTATTTGAAAGATAAAATGTTTCAAATGGGTTTCTCTAACACTTGGATCCAGTGGATTCTTCTATGTGTAACTATTGTTTCCTATAATTTCTGTTTTAATGGCTCGAGTATTGGCCCCAGTGATAAGGCAAATGGTTTCACAGGCAATGCCTATATTCCTGATGAGGTCAGGCTTTTCTTGAAAGAGAAAATGCCTACTCAATATGGATCAGTTTCTGATGCTATGGGGTAAGGCCAATCACACCTTGTTCCTGACCCAATCATCCAACCCAAACACTCTAAACAGTCAACAGCCACCTCTATTGTCTCCCAAAAGACTTTAGTTGTAAAAACTAAGAAATCAGCTAGAACTGATGTGTCTGGAAGGCAATCAGGTTCAAAGGATTTTTCCTCTACACCACTCACTAAAAAGAAGTTACAAGGGGGTGTACAAGGGGTCCTGGTGAAGAAGGATGCCAAGGTTGTTCCTGATAAGGTTGTTGAGGGTGTGACAGTGAAAAGAAAGTTAGTATTGAGAGATGAAAGTGATTCTGAGGATGATATGCCTATATCCTCTAAGTTCAAGATAATCAAGGAAGTTGCTGATACTGCTACTGCAGCTGTGGCACCATCTACTAAGCCACAGAAGAAAAGGAAATTATCTAAAAGCAGGTATCATATTCCTTTGAAGAAGCAGGATACTGATGGACATGACACTTCAAATCCTGATGAGCAATCAAATCCTGATGCTCAAGCAAATCCTGACGTTGGTAATCCTGATGCTACATCAAGCAAGGTTGTCTCTATTTCAGACTCTCCAGCTAAAGCCTCTCCAACATCAAGAATTTTAGAAATACCATGGGAGAAGGTAGCTGAGACTGCTTCCAAACTTGGGTTTACTCATCCCTTGGAGAAGAAAAGGAAGGCATATGAGTTTGTTTTTAAGAGACAGAAGAAACTGAAAGGATCTAGCCCACAAGAACCTGAACCTCAAAGTGGTTCAGCAGCTACTGATGATCCTGCCACACAAGAACCACTCACTCAAAGTGTGAGTGAAGAGCCTACTCAAATTCCAGTAGTTCTTGAAAAGTCTACTTTTGGTGATGATGGAATTATTGAAGAAGAACCTGAATTGAGAAGAAGACCAAAACAATCAACTCTAATCAGTAATACAGCTCAAATTCCAGATTCTAATCCTGACATTGTTCCTGACATTGTTCAAGATCCTGATGAATCTGAAATTCTACAAGAGGTTGATTTGTTAATCTTATCTACTGTGGTTGATTCTCATAATTGTGAAGTTCATGAAGAAGAAGAAGCAAGAAGAAGGGTGATAAGAAGATCAACAGATAGAGATTTTAATCTCTATGTGCAAAGGCTTAAACATTCAAATAGAAGGTTGTGGAGAAATTCAAGTAGACAACAACCTCAGTTGGAAATAAGCTATGTTCTTGAGAAAGAAAGAGACAAGAAGTGGAAAAATATTGACACACTTAGGTGTGATAGACCTATCAACTTTCAGTCTGGTGGAATTATAACAAGTGCCTCCAGTGTTGCTGATTTTTTTGATTCATTTAGATCAAAAGCACTCTGGTTACAGATGTTTTCAAATCTAAATCAAATGACACATAATTCAATTGGAGGTATTTTAACTTTTGAACACCTGAACAATTTATTAGCTGTTGATATAGTTATAGATTGTCATGATGGTACTGAAAAGAAAGAAAAGCTGTTGTACTTTATGAAAGATGGTAGTGTGAAGATTCTATCCATTCAAGATCTATTGGTGAAGACTACAAAGGAACTGAAATATGTTCATTATTTGCTAAAATGGAAGAATGAAGTGTGCAAGGTATAGAGTGATATGATTCTGTCAACAATAAGGAGAAGATTTTATGAAGGAAAGAATTTCAATGGTGATTATACTCCCATGTACTTAAATTTAAAAGATCAGGATGTGGAAATGCAAAGAGGCACTGCTGTTAAAGAAATGTCTTTTGGCATGAAGCAACTGATTCTTAATCCTGATGGGAAGGAAATTGCTTATCTCCTACTTGAAGAACAAAGTCTACAGAGAAGCTCTATACAGAATTTGAGAGCAGCTATCTATCAGATAAATGAAGAGGATGGAGAACTCAAAGATCTAAAAGAAAGACTAATTCATATTCTTGAAGACAAAGAAGAAAATCTACTGTCAAGCTTCTTGAAGATGAATTTGTTCTACCAGAGAATCTGAGAAGATAAGTTTGCTATTATAAATACTTGTACATTTTGTAAAAAAGTTTTTGACAACATTGAATCTAGAAATTTATACTTTATTTTACAAAGTATAAGATTGGGGGAGATTGTTAGATCAGGATTCAATGATCGTCAGGATCTAGACTCGGCTGATCAGGATTGTTGACGTCATCAGTATTGCATGGTCATCAGTATTGCACAAGCGTCAGTATCAGGATTGTCATCAAGATTTATATCAGGACTATGATCAGGATTGATCATCAGGACTGGAAGTTGATCATGATTTCTATTTTGAGTTGGTTTATGTGTCTAGTTAAAGAAGGAAGTTTATTTTGTCGGTTCCTAATTTATAGGAATGAAGCTGTCAATTAAGGATATGTTTCAACCTAGTTTGTAATTGATTAGGACTTATCTTGTAATTGATAGAGAAACTGTGTAATATATAAACACAGTTTAGGTTTCGATTTATATCGATCACATACACGAGTATTTTGTAACCTAGAAGCTCTCAAGAACATCAGAATTTCTTGAGAGAGTTTGTAATAGTTTTATACCAGATTTAATAAAGCTGTTATTATTCTTTATATTTGTGATCTATATTTTATTAAGTCGAGAATCTTATACAATTGTATTCAACCCCCCTTCTACAATTGTTATTTACTGGGCAACAGCCTCTCATCTCACCGATGCCATGCTCGGTCGGGAATTTTAACTTGAGATGAGGAATTGAGGCCACGGCCTGGAAGGATGTAAGAGCTGGCCTTCCGAGGATTGCATTGTAGGGGCTTTCCACCTGAACCACATAGAATTTAACCTGCTTTTCTACAGTGTTGGGGCTTTACCTAAGAGAACAGATAAACTGATGGTACCTACGATGGGGACTGGTTGATTGCCAAAATCATACAAGGGAGATTTGTGGCATGGCTCCAGCTGTTCGCCTCCAAGGTTCATTTTGATGTTAGTCCGATGATATAGAATGTTCACCGAACTTCCCCCGTCTACTAGTAATTTCCAAATTTTGTTTTGCCCGATCACTGGATTGATGATTAGAGGGTCTTCGTGGGGCCAAATCACATCCTCATAGTCGTCCTCGGTGAACATGATCAACATCGCCTGCTTGGCTGACTGAAACTGGTACAAATTATCTACCTGCTTTGCATACCTTTTCTTCGCTGTCTTACTATCCCGACCCAGGGTGCTTCCTCCGGAGATAGTCTTCACTTCGCCTCTGTACCTCTCGCCTTCCTCAGGCTCCTTCCGTTTGTCTTCCTTCGGGGCTAGTTTATCCCTCGGGTCTTTGACAAACTTGTTTAGTTCTCCGTCTTTTATCATCTTCTCGATCAACTTCTTCAGATGGTAACACTCATCGGTATTGTGGCCCTTGTCCTGATGGTAGTCACAGTACTTGTTACCGTTCTTTTTGTAATCAGCATCTTCATTCGGGCTGGGCGAACGAAACCAGGTTTTCCTTTTATTTCATGGAGAATTTTCGAGATTGGGGCGTTCAAAGGGGTGAACGCTGTGTTATCTCTATCTCTTCTTCGTTCGGCTCCTTTATCTCGGCCCTTTTCGTCTTGCCTGTCCTCATATCTTCGGCCAGACTCGTACCTGTCATGCCCTTTCTTCCCTCGGTCTTCTCTTTTATTCTCCTTGTACCCCCCAATAGATTCCATCTTCCTTCGGATGATTTCTCCCCTCAATTATATATCATTCAAAAATTTAGGCGGAGTATTATAAAGAGAGGATCAGAGCTTTTTACCTTTTACCGGGTCCAATCCTGCCGATAAGAATCCAGCTGCCTTCACCTTGTCCAAGTTCGTCACCATGCCGGCTTCTTTCTTAAACCTGGCCAGATAATCTCCCAACTCTTCGTTCGGCCTTTGTCGGCAGTGAATCAAAGCCTCAGTATCCTTCTCTCTTCGGCACAAGTCTGAATAGTGCCGCAAGAATTTCCTTTTTAGCTGGTCGTACGAGCAGATTGATCTCGGTTTTATCGACCTGTACCACATGGTGGCAGCTTCCTTCAAGTACGTTTTGAACATCTTACACAACATGATGTCGCAGTGTCCCATTCCAGTCATAAGGGACTCATATTTCTCGCAATGATCCTCAGGATCACCTTTCCCGTTGAATTCATTCATCTTCGGGACCTGTCCTCCCGAGGGAGGTCTATACTGCTCAATCTTCATAGATCCGACCGGTTCATGACTAACTCTCTGGTCGCCAAACATCGCCTTTTCCATTCGACTTAATATGTCCTTCATACGAGGATCCCCTTCATCATCGGTGTCCGAACGGACCGTAACTTTTGAACGAATCCTTCGGGGGTGTGATTCAGAGTCCGAAGACTCATCTTCATCATTATACACCCTTTTTTCCCTTCTGAGACTGGACAGTATCAGTGTCTGTTCGCCAGTCTCCACAGCACCCTGAAGAGCCTTCTCTTCTGCATCCAATTCGGCCCTTCGTCGCTTAATGGCTTCCAATTTGGCGAGATCCTCCTCCCTTTTCTTCGCTCTAGCTTGGGCTTCTGCTTCCAGCCTTTCTTTTTCCCTTTGCTTTCCACTCTTCATCGCAGTTTCCTCACGCCATTTGAGAATCATGGTTTTTTGCTCATCGGGAGTGGGCATCGGGCCTTCTTCCAGCTCAACATCGAAATTAAGGACTCGGTTTATCGGAGGCGTAGTAGTAGAAGTGCCTTGACGATGAGTTTTAGTAAAACCCAGTGCCCTATCATCAATGTTATCAATTGCCATGGTTGAACTCTATCTTTATCTCTATGAAGGCTTCAGTTATAGTAAATGGTTCACCCACAGAAGAATTTAATTTTGAAAGGGGATTGAGACAATGAGATCCTTTATCTCCACTACTATTCAATATAGTAGGAGAAGTATTTTCCTTCATGATAAATAGAGCCCAGGAGACTGGACTTTTTAAGGGTCTCATAGTAAATGAAGGAAGCCCTCCAATCTCTCATCTACAATTTGCAGATGACACTATTTTATTTCTGGAAGCCTCGGAGGATAATATTAAAAATGTAAAGTGAATCCTTCAATGCTTTCAACTGTCCTCAGGCCTGAAAATAAACTATCAGAAAAGTTTACTTTATGCTGGGGGGAAATGACCAAAACTTGGGTCAGTGTGGAGCTGGCATTCTTGGATGTGGACTGGGCTCTCTACCTCTAAATTATTTGAGAGCTTGTATCGGGGCCAACCCCAGAAGGAAGATTTTCTGGGAATCACTTTTGAGAAAGGTAGATAATAAATTGGCAAACTGGAAATGCTAGTCATTAAATATGGCAGGCAGATCCATTCTCATTAAGTCCACTATCAACAGCATACCAAATTACTGGTTTAGCCTCTACAAGGTGCCTAAGGGTGTGTGTAAATTGATAGACAAGAAAAGGAGAAAATTCCTATGGAGGGAAATGGAGGACGACAACGGGGGTAAGAGAAAGATACATCTGACCAGTCGGAATTCGATTTGTATGCCTATAAGTAAATGGGGTCTTGGTCTAGATGATCTGGAGAGCAGAAATATAGCCCTTTTGAACAAGCAGTGGTAGAGATGGAATTCAGAAAGAAAGAAAATATGGTGGTTAGTGATCAAATCTAAATATGATCTGAAGGAGGATAAAAATCTTGACCAATGTCTACATAAAAATGATCGTTCACACATGATGAAAGATATTCGCAGGGTTAATGTTCAAGAAAACAGGGAGAATTTTTTTAGTAAAGAAAATTTTGTTTGAAATTTAGGAGACGGACAAGATATCTTATTCTGGGAAGATAATTGGCATCAAGAGGGAGTATTAGATGACAGATTTCCTAGGCTTTATTCTCTATCTAGTTGGGGTTATATCCCCATTGCTACTTTTGTACAGGTTTGGTATCAGAATCAGTCAGAATGACGGACTAGAGGTTTGAGAAGACGAGAACACAATGAGGAGGAGAGGCTGGATTATATAATACAGGGTGTGGAATTAAGGTACTCTAAAGACAAGGTTTTTTGGATATGCAATAGTAATATTTATACCACTAAAGAAGGTTACTCTTTAGTCAGGAATCTGAATACAGTAAATGAGGCCAATTGGATGAAAATTTGGAAAGTGAAGATACCTCCAAAAATCCATTTTTTTCTGTGGAAAATTGAGAAGAATATTCTCCCCACAGCTGTGTTTATTGGGCATAGAATTGGCTTGAATTCCATTTTATGCAAAAAATGTCAACTAGGCCAAGAAGATCAATCTCATATATTTTGGGGATGTATTATAGCTAAGCAATTGTGGGAATTGGTTAGTAACTGGTGGAGTTTAAGCTCTCAACAGAAATCGAATCTGAATTCTTCTTCTTGGATGTCTTCTAGTGTATTCTCAGGGAAAAATCTCAAAGCTTGCTGGTTAATCAATGTGGCTGCATGTTTTTGGAATTTGTGGTTAGCCAGAAACAATCTTATCTTCAACAACATTAAAGAAGACAAAGAACAATTGTTATACTGTGTCCAAATTATGACCTTCAAATGGATGGTAGCTGCGGGCATCTTAAAGCAGGAGCTAGAGGATTTATAAAAGGTAAACCCAATGAGTGCTATTCTGCTATTCAATAAAAAAATACTAAAGGATGATCATACTAAATAATGGAGCGATTTGTGGAGGTATGTGAGGGTACTTGAAGGACAACAAGGAAAAAACACTCTTTATATTTTCAGGTCCTAATCCTTTCGTGGTGCTCTCTTGAAGCGGAGAGAAATGCAGTTCTGTTCTTTTTCAACAATATAAATTCCAGCATAAACTTTCAAGGCTCATGCACTATCTGTTCAGATAGCATGCTATTACTTTCACAGTTCTTGAGAGCTAGAGCTGGGTATCAGGATTTTGAGGGGCAAACTCTCCCTCCTCCTGGTATCTGCTAATCAAAGATCCTCGCTTTAAACTCTACTACATGCCAAGGGAAAATCTTCAGGGGGCAGATGATCTGGCTAAAGAAGGAAGGGCACGTAGTTGCATGGTATGTGCCTGGTCTTAAGTCTTAATCCATGAAAGGATTTTCTTTATTTTTAAGTGGTAGTCATAAGTGTGTTGGATCTCATTGCTTTGGGCTGAAGTCCAAGTAAGCAAGAGCCCACTTCAAAGCCTTTACAAATGAAAGTCCTGGAAGCAACTTCACTAGTGGAATTTTACGGAAAATTAAAACTCATTTACTCCAACCTTAACTCATTGGTGTAGTATTTGAACAGTTAGGGGTTAAGTGCAATCTTTGGGATAGTGAAAAGTCTAAAACCAGATTTAATGCATGCATGTTAAATAGTGTCCCTCAGATCTACATACTCATTTCTCTACTTCTTTCTTCTCTGCATTGTTGAGCATGAAGAGGAGATGGACATTTCCAAAGAAACACTTCGTTAAGGTTAACACACATGTTGTAAATTACCCAAATAGGTTACCTAATGGTAACTTGATGGGTTGGGAGTGGTTATAAGAGATCGTAGGGGTGCTGTGGTGATGATGGTCTCTGGTACCATTAGAGGTCTGACAGTGATGATCAGTGAACTATGGGCTTTACTCATCGGGTTAAGGTGTGCTTTCTATGAAGGGGAGGAGAGGGTTCAACTGGAAACAGATAACGAAGAAGGGATTCAAGAATGGAATGACTGACGTTGGAGGTGGGGTCAAAATCTTCATCATAGAGGGCTGATTGAGCAACTGGAGCAGAGAAAGTATGATCCAAACCTGACTCTTGAAGTGGATACCATTAGGGCGAGCCAAAACAGATTGGCCAGGTTTCTTGCAGTAGATGGTGCTCAGAATCGTAACAGACTGGTAGTCTTTCGTAGAGGCGTTAGGAGAGCTGGAGAAATATGGAGATTGGATACGGGGCCAGGCCCGTTGGATGCTCGTTTCCAGGTGGTGGAGGAGGATGTTGTTGCAGCACAGCAGGTGGCGGAGGAAGAAGTCGAAGGCATATGGGAGTGGCTAGTGCAAGACCTGGGTTCGCAAAGTATGGGTGTCTAGAACTGAGATTCAGAATTCGAGCTCTGCAAGGTTGGGACATAGAAATTGTGTCGATCAGTTTTACTTACCTTTAATTAAGTTTTATTTAAGTTGTCTTAGTGGTAGCTTTCAATGGCCGTGTCAACCCCTTCCTCGTACATTTTCCAAGTGTCTGGGAAAGGTTTTATCGTAAGTTGATCCTTTTAAACATGGTTTTATTGTTCACCTTGAGGGGCTTCTCCTTTTATAATATTCTCTGTTTACCAAAAAAAAATGTTGTACATCATCTTATTTTCTTTTTTACAAATCATAACGGGCAGCGTAAAAAGTAAAAACCAATAATTTCACTGGGCTTTAAAAGCGAGAAGTATGTTTGGGCCAGCATGTATTGGGCATGTTTCGAATCACAACTACATCCCTAATTCAATTATATACAAATCTGCACTTCAGCAGCCGCAGTTGTATTGCATTTACAAAGAAGATAGAGAGATACAGAGTGAGAGAAGCATACATACAAATGGCAGGACTGTGGCCAGCTATTCGCCGATTTGGAAGCGATGCTAGGAAGGTAATGAAATCATCTCTCTCTCTCTCTGTCTGTCTCCGTCTCTCTCTCTCTCCCTCTCTCTCTCGCCCACCCACAATCGACACACACATGTATATGTTTTTTGTACGATCTTTGTATATGTGTTTGATCTAAATATTATGTTTAAGTTCGCCGAATCCGACAGGATAGATGAGCTTTTAAGGCTTGGTATCTATGGAACAATTTTCTGGTCTGGGATGAGGATTAAGAAGAGGAATGATGCCTCCGAAGCTGCCATTGCTGCCGCCGAAGCTGCTGCCGCTGAATTTGATGCCGAAGCTGCTGCTATTCGTAATAATAATTACAATTAATAGACTGCCTGAATTATGCTTCTGTTAAGTAATTGTATGATAATTAAATGTGTAAGTAACTGCAGCTTTTGTTAAGTAATCTTATGTTAGGTATGATAATCAAATGTATCTATTTAACTGCAGCTTCTCTTAGGTCATCCTATGTTAGGTATGATAATCAAATGTTTCTAGTGTTAATTGACTGCTGTCATGTACAATGATTTTCTAATATCCATCTATAATTATGCTTATTGGTGTGATTATTTAACCTGTAGTTTTTGCTTTTGCTGTATTTTCTGCTGCCTTATTACAATTGGTGGTTTCTTATAATTATGACTGATAATTACGACTACTGTGGATGCTAGCTAAATGGTTTTTCGTTTGACTGAATAATTATTCCATGCTTAGTGTAATTACATCACTACTACTACTATAGTTGATTGTGTATCAACATGACAACTGAAGTTATATAGTTAAAATAGTAAGAACTCAGTGACTCTATACGTGTGTGTGAGTCTGTTGTTAGAGTTCCTCGCCATCTCTCCTGAGGTAATATCCCTCCATAAAGGTCTTTATAAACAACTCTTGTTTGTTTATATATAATTATATGTATTGAGATTCAACTTTATAGTTTGCTTATATTCAGCTGTTATTGTGCTGAATTTGGAACGGGTTCAAGCACAGAAGCATGTTTGTCATCGGACTTCGTATGATTTCTTCTGTTTACTAGTATTTAGTCAAATAATGTGCTTAACAAGGGATGACAATGGATTAACCCTTGCTGAAAATAACCTGCATTGAGGGTTATTTTATTTGTTCCCCTTTGGTAAGCATACGATCGTGTTCTTAGAATCTTGATATACATTGGTTTGATATGCAAAAGAAGGTGAAAAGGTTTAGTTAGGTTCTATGTAGGATAACATGTTTATACTTCACACTAAAGATGGGGATAACAATGGTTATCGTTCGGCTTGTAGAATTCCAGTGTGTACTTGATATTTGATATAACTGTACTTGGTAGTTATCACATAACAAGTATGTCATTTTTCTTTTTAGCAATTTGTATTGGCATTCAAGTTATAATGCTTAGAACAGTTTGAATTTTGTTCCACGAGCCTTTCCCCGTTGTGTTTCTTGAACAATTAAGCCATTGTGCTCCTAGTCCTAGTTTTTTTCTCCTGGTTCAATGTATGAGCAACAATTTTAACTCAAAAAGGTACATATCTTTCAGCTTTTTTTCGCAATGTATTCAGAGAAGACGCTTGTCCAAGATCTGGCCGGGTATATAGATATGGACTTGAGTTTTGCTTGTTCTCCTTTGGTGGATGGAATTAGTTGAAATGTAATAATGTCGTGTGTTGTTGCTGCTCGATATGTTGGAGACCTGTAATTAAGCTGTTGCTGCTCTACATGTTGGAGATGTAATTAGGCTGCATGAATTGTTTAACCACCCCTTAGTCTGCATGAACTGTTTAACAGGGAGACTCATAATTTTACCTCACATATCACAGGTTGATCAGTAACTGAAGGGTCCCAAGGGTCCTGGTCCGTGTCAGGGATCAGTTGTCCAACAATTTGCTTGTATGCTATTGAATTGACTTTTCAACGGTCAAGATTAGAAACAAAATCTCAGCTAGCTAGCAGTTTTTTTCCGCGGAGACCCATCCAACAAGCGGTTTTTTTCTGCGGAGTAAGAGCCTGCCAGCAAGAATGCAACTTAGTAATTCTTTTTATATTTTATCAAACAACGTTTGCAAATTGCAACCCCTACAATAGTTACAATTTTTTTAAATAAATCTGAGTTCCAGAATTGCAACTTATGCAACTCAATTTCACTACTCCATTCCATCAAACAACTGGTATGTGTGATTAAATAAATCAACTAAACAACCCAAATCAACTACATCCTTTCAACCAACAACAAAAAAATCAACTAAAAACAAAATCAAAGTAACAAAATCAACTTAATCATATTTATAGGAAGAAGACGGGGAAACTGAAACTGCCCTCTGCGAGGCCGATTATATGTATATGTGTGTATGTATGTATAAGTGTATAGTTGCATGTATATATTAATTGATTTTGTTGTGAGAAATAAAGAACAAGAAAGAACACCTCATTGACAAGAAATCGATGTTGTAATACAGTGGATGTATTTTTAAAAATGTAAAACATTTTTTACATACTGTAGCGTATATATGAAAATTGAAAAGTATAAAACTGAAATAAAAGTAACGAGATAGTAAAAATTGAAACCCTGGTATTTTGATGATAACACTATAGCAGTAAGCTGGGTTGATTGTGTGTACTAACATTGTTTTGCAGGAGATAAAAACTTTGTATTTTCTAACAAAACATGTTGTAGCAGCTAGCTGGCAGACTAATTTTCTATGCAGGCAGGAAGCTGGCAGACTAAATTTTGTATGCAGGCAGCAAGCTGGAAACACTCCCAGCAGATAGAGTTTCAGTCCTATTTTATAGCAAATATTCTAGGAACTGAATTGTTAGGACTTTATCACTTATATAAGTCGTATATATATATATCTGAGCTAAATATTTTCAAAACTCTTTTCATATATATATAATTCCTATTAAATGGGAGTTTGTTGTTCAACGTTTTATTCTTTAAACAAACTCTATTTTCTAGGGTTTTCATTAGTTGAACGTGTCTTCTTCTTCAACGTCTTTATTCTTAAACGTTCACCTATTTTCTAAACGTTACTTTTATGAACGTTGGGCTTGAATTAATCAAGGAACAAAAACACGTGAGACTTGGTAGTCAAGACCGTTAGTTGTTGTTAGATTAATTCAAAATCATTGGTTCATTATATATAGACTTGTGTGTTTTCATTCTCAGAGGTTGGACGACTTTCAAAAGAAAACACAAGTATTCTTGAACTGATTTGATATATCTTTCATATTCCTTTGAGCTCTAATATATATTACATCTTATATCTTTGATTAGAGTTCATAGTGTCAATTGTAATTGATTATACTTGTATGGTTCAACTTGTAAGTTGGTAGTTGCTGGTTTTGTGAGCTTGGGAAACAAGGGTTCAAGGAACTTGATAGCTAGAGGAGTTTATACTTGGTTTAGTATAGTACTTAGAGAGCTGTGTTCAAGGAACAAGGTGTTTCAGCAAGCTGCTAACAGTAACAGGGAGTTCAGGGAGATATATTATTGTATTGTGTAGTTGTAATTCACTTTGATCAATAATATATTCCTTTGCCGTGTTGGTAAAGGACCAGGACGTAGACCTATAGGAGATAGGGGTCGAACCTGGCTAAAATTGCTGTGTGTTCTTTATTTTCTGCACATATTTTATTCTGCTTTGAACTACGTAGCTAGCTGCCACTCTATATTCTGTAAACTCAGTAAGCTGCCAGACAGCAAAAACAGACTGATTTTTGCTTTTTCAGTCACATAACTTGGTAATAATTAAAATCGGTCATTGTTAGTCATAACACCTATTCACCCCTCCCCTCTAGGTGTTGATTCTCAATTGGTATCAAAGCTTTGGTGTACTAACATTTCTGTAACAGGAAAGTACAGATCCTATGGCACACTTTTATGTAGAGGGAGAATCATTAAACACGCCACCACTTCTCAATGGGGCAGAAAATTATGATTTATGGAGACTAAAGATGAAGGTGTTCTTGAGCAGAAATCCATTTGAGTGGAGAGTCGTTAAGGACGGTCCATTCACTTTTTTGGATAATAATGGCAAGCCAAAAGATGTTGATGATCTTACCGAGGCGGAATTGATAAAATCAAGCTATGATGGAAGAGCAAAGTACACACTAATATGTGGTCTTTCAGATTCAGATTTTGACAAGGTTTCTTCATGTAGCACAGCAAAGGATATATGGGATACATTAAAAATACATTATCAAGCTACATCAAAATCAGAAGATGTATGTTTCAAGTCAAACCAGCAAGCTGCCTCAAGAGACGAAAACAAAGCAAAGGCTCAAATCACTTGGAGTGACGAGGAATTTAATTCCAATGAAGACTCAAGCGAAGATATGCTAAATATTGCATTGATTGGCATTGACGATGATGTGGTTCGAGGAAACACCGAAGACGTTCTTGTAGATAGTGATGTATCACATTCAGACTCAGATGTTGAATCTAGTGCGGTGAAATCATTTCAGTTTAATATATCTTCTGAAAATGTTATATTAGAATCACTAACCATGCAGGAACATAATAATATATCTATTGTGGAGTTCATGGAATTGAAGAATGAAAATAATAAGCTTGAGAAGAAAAATGCTTCTCTTCGAAAGATCATTTCTGAGCTTATGGTTGAAAAGACTCCATCAAACAATCATGAAGGTCTCATTTCTGATCTAAAGGGAAAGCTAACACAACTTGAAGGGTTTAACAAGCTGCTCCTCAAAAGAAATGATACATTGATGAAGGAACTCAGCGAGCTACGTGCAGAAATTGAAGCTAGAGATGTATGTCTTGAGACATTCAAAATCAGAGAATCCATCTCAATTGAAGCTACTCAACAAGCTGAGAAGATAAAAGAATTAGAAGCTGAAGTTGCAAAGCTTGAGAAAGGCATGGGAAAATTTGTTCAAGGAGAGGAAGTATTAAAGACTATTATGAAACAAACAAAGGTTCCTATGGATAAAGAAGGACTTGGAATGGCTTCTACATCAAAGACCAAGGCTTTTCAATATGAAGGCAAACAGGGTATACCATATAATTATGCTATGTCGTGGAAAATTTGCTACAAATGTGGAAAAAAAGGTCATTTGTCACACCACTGCCCGACAGAGAACACTAAGCCAGCAAGCTGGAATAGACAGACTACTTCTGGGCAGCAAGCTACCAGAACAAGGAGAACAGGAGATCGAGCATCCAAAGTGGTCCAAATGTGGATCAAGAAATCTGAATTGAATGTTCTTTATGTTTTATCAACTAACCATGCTGGACCCAACAAAATTTGGGTACCAAAACGTTGAGTTGTTTGTTCTTTGTTTTTGTAGGTATGTCTTGTGGTCAAAGTCAATGCAAATCAATGGATATTGGATAGTGGATGTACAAGACATATGTGTGGTGACAAATCTCAGTTCCTTAGCCTCAAGATGAAAAAGGGTGGTAGTGTTACAATTGGGGATAGCAAAACACTCCGTATACTTGGCAAAGGAACAATTGGTAATAGTAACATTTCTATTGATAAAGTACAATATGTTCAAGGTCTTAAATATAATTTGCTTAGTATAAGTCAGTTATATGATGATGGACATACTGTTGTTTTTGATAAAGAGAAATGTACTATTAATGTTGGCACTAACAAAGTCCCCCTAGTTGCTAGAAGGGAAGGAAATATATATATGTTGGACTTTGAGATGCAGGAAGTAGGCTGCTGTTTAGCTACTGTGGATACAAACCCAGATCTTTGGCATAGAAGGCTAGGACATGCTCATATGGACTTACTCAGCAAGCTGTCTACAAAGAAGCTAGTTAGAGGACTACCCAAATTGAAGTATGTCAAGACGGAAACCTGTTCAACTTGTCAATTAGGCAAACAAATCAGGACTCCCCATAAGTCAAAGACAATGGTATCATCTTCTAAACCTTTAGAGCTTCTCCATTTGGATTTATTTGGTCCGGAAGCATATAAAAACATTGGAGGTAAACAATATGCATTTGTTATTGTTGATGATTATTCTAGATATACATGGGTATTGTTTCTTCGTACTAAAGATTGTGCTTTTAGTGAATTTGAGAAGCTAATCACTTTACTTGAGAACAAGTTGAATACGAGACTAATAGGTATAAGAAGTGATAGAGGAGGTGAATTCATCTCAAAAGGCTTCATTGATTACTGTGAAGAACGAGGTATTTCACATGAATTCTCTGCTCCAAGAACCCCACAGCAAAACGGAGTTGTGGAGAGAAAAAACAGATCTTTGCAAGAAACTGCGAGGACTTTGCTGCAAGAGAGCAAGCTGCCAAGGAGTTTCTGGGCAGAAGCAGTCAACACAGCAAGCTATGTTCTGAACAGAGTGCTTATCAGGCCTATTCTCAATAAAACTCCCTATGAATTGCTGAGGAATAAGAAGCCAAACATTGGATATTTCAAAGTTTTTGGCTCCAGGTGCTTTGTACTCAAAACTATTGATAGAGATGGTAAATTCGATGCTAAATCTTATGAAACAATAT
The DNA here is from genome assembly GCA_030848705.1 of Heracleum sosnowskyi. Taxonomy (NCBI): domain Eukaryota; kingdom Viridiplantae; phylum Streptophyta; class Magnoliopsida; order Apiales; family Apiaceae; genus Heracleum; species Heracleum sosnowskyi. The sequence continues at coordinate 96,963,630 of CM061241.1, forward strand.
TTTTGGGTTATTCTTTAACAAGTCGTGCTTATAGAGTGTATAATACATCTAAACGTATTGTTGAAGAGTCTATAGATGTTTCATTTCAAGAGTCTAATGTTGATCTGTCAAGAGATGAGGAAGATATTGCAGGTGCAGGTGATGACAGCCAGCTGCCAGTGACAAATACTGTATCGCAGCAAGCTGCCAACCAGCCTGAGACAACTACAGCAGCTGAAAAGCAAACTGAAACCTCTTCTCCAGTAGATGAAACTATTGCTAAGTTGTCAAAGCTCACCTTGGAAGGTCCAAGAGGTCAAAGATCACAAGAAAAGATGCTTATATATGAAGGTGGTGAAGTTTCTCCTCCATCCAAGCGAATCTGAGTACATGAGGAAGTCATAGCTCAACATTCTTTGCCAAAGTCAACAAGAACAGTGAAGAACCATCCTCCAGAGTTGATCATTGGTGATAAATCAGAAGGAATCAAGACAAGGAAGGGTCAAGCCAACTTTTGTGCATTTGCAGCCTTTCTAGCTCAAGAGGAACCAAGGAATGTTAAAGAAGCACTTCAAGATAAGAATTGGATCATGGCAATGCAAGAAGAACTCAATCAGTTTGAAAGATGTGATGTTTGGGAACTTGTGGAGCCACCTAAAGATGCTTCAATCATTGGTACTAAATGGGTCTTCAAGAACAAAGTTGATGAATTTGGTACGGTTACTCGAAACAAAGCAAGACTAGTTGCACAAGGATACAATCAACAAGAAGGAATAGATTTTGAGGAAACTTATGCCCCGGTTGCAAGGCTTGAATCAATACGGATGCTACTTTCATTTGCGTGCTTCAAGAAGATCAAGCTACATCAAATGGACGTGAAAAGTGCATTTCTTAATGGATTCTTAAAGGAAGAAGTTTATGTCAAGCAACCCCCTGGTTTTGATAATGAGCAATTTCCAAATTATGTTTTCAAGTTGAAGAAGGCATTATATGGATTGCGGCAAGCTCCTAGATCATGGTACGAAAGGTTAAGTAAGTTTTTGATCAAAAATGGATTCATTCGAGGTAAAATTGATCCCACATTATTTACTAAACATAATGGTACTGATATTTTAGTTGTACAAATATATGTGGATGATATTATTTTTGGATCTACTAATGATGCTATGTGTAAGTGGTTTTCTAAGTGTATGCATAGTGAGTTTGACATGAGCATGATGGGAGAGCTCAACTATTTTTTGGGTCTTCAAATTAAGCAAACTCCAGAGGGTATTTATGTGCATCAATCCAAGTATATCAAGAATCTACTCAAAAGATTTGGATTTGAAAATATCAAGCCGAAATCAACACCAATGACTCCTGCCAGCAAGCTGACTGTAGATGAACAAGGTATAGATGTTGATGTTCGCAAGTATAGAGGTATGATTGGGAGTTTATTATATCTTACTGCCTCTAGACCTGATATAATGTATAGTGTTTGTGTATGTGCGAGATTTCAATCTAAACCAAAAGAGTCTCACTTGAGTGCGGTTAAAAGAATATTCAAATATTTGAGTGGCACAATTACTCTTGGTTTATTTTATCCAATCACAAATGCTTTTGATCTTGTTGGGTTTAGTGATGCAGATTATGCAGGTTGTCAAACTGATCGCAAGAGTACAAGTGGTGTTTGTGCATTTTTAGGACAGAGTTTGGTGTCTTGGCAAAGCAAGAAGCAAGCTTCTGTTGCATTATCCACTGCAGAAGGTGAATATTTAGCTGCAGGAAGCTGCTGTGCCCAAATTCTTTGGATGATACAAACACTCAGGGACTATGGCATCAAATGCGACAAGATTCCGATTTATTGTGACAATACAAGCACAATTAACATTTCGAAGAATCCGGTGAAGCACTCAAGAACGAAGCATATTGACGTTCGACATCACTTCTTGAGAGTCAATGTTGCAAAAGGAAAAATTGAGCTACTATTTGTTTCTACAGAATACCAGCTAGCTGACATCTTCACTAAGCCATTGGCCGAAGAACGATTTTCTGTTCTTCGTAGGGAAATTGGCATGTGCAATGTCTAGACAGCAAGCTGCCTACAATTGTCTGGTAATATTAGCTCACTTAACTTGATAATCCATGCTTATTTGAATTTTCTGTTATTGCGAATAACCTTTTTGATGAATAAGGGGGAGAAAATTCAGGATCATTGCATGTGTGATTTAGGGGGAGTTTTTAGTTACTCTTTGGGTCACATGATTTTAATGTGAATTTATGCTAATGCTATTTATGCTAATGCTAAATTTTAATGTGATGCCATGAAAATATGCTTAGCTGCTTGGATAGAATGCTAATCTTTTTGCAGGGGAAGCATAATTTTAGGGGGAGTATTTTGCTCCTGAATATTGGTGTGTAATCATCAAAAAAGGGGAGATTGAAACCCTGGTATTTTGATGATAACACTATAGCAGTAAGCTGGGTTGATTGTGTGTACTAACATTGTTTTGCAGGAGATAAAAACTTTGTATTTTCTAACAAAACATGTTGTAGCAGCTAGCTGGCAGACTAATTTTCTATGCAGGCAGGAAGCTGGCAGACTAAATTTTGTATGCAGGCAGCAAGCTGGAAACACTCCCAGCAGATAGAGTTTCAGTCCTATTTTATAGCAAATATTCTAGGAACTGAATTGTTAGGACTTTATCACTTATATAAGTCGTATATATATATCTGAGCTAAATATTTTCAAAACTCTTTTCATATATATATAATTCCTATTAAATGGGAGTTTGTTGTTCAACGTTTTATTCTTTAAACAAACTCTATTTTCTAGGGTTTTCATTAGTTGAACGTGTCTTCTTCTTCAACGTCTTTATTCTTAAACGTTCACCTATTTTCTAAACGTTACTTTTATGAACGTTGGGCTTGAATTAATCAAGAAACAAAAACACGTGAGACTTGGTAGTCAAGACCGTTAGTTGTTGTTAGATTAATTCAAAATCATTGGTTCATTATATATAGACTTGTGTGTTTTCATTCTCAGAGGTTGGACGACTTTCAAAAGAAAACACAAGTATTCTTGAACTGATTTGATATATCTTTCATATTCCTTTGAGCTCTAATATATATTACATCTTATATCTTTGATTAGAGTTCATAGTGTCAATTGTAATTGATTATACTTGTATGGTTCAACTTGTAAGTTGGTAGTTGCTGGTTTTGTGAGCTTGGGAAACAAGGGTTCAAGGAACTTGATAGCTAGAGGAGTTTATACTTGGTTTAGTATAGTACTTAGAGAGCTGTGTTCAAGGAACAAGGTGTTTCAGCAAGCTGCTAACAGTAACAGGGAGTTCAGGGAGATATATTATTGTATTGTGTAGTTGTAATTCACTTTGATCAATAATATATTCCTTTGCCGTGTTGGTAAAGGACCAGAACGTAGACCTATAGGAGATAGGGGTCGAACCTGGCTAAAATTGCTGTGTGTTCTTTATTTTCTGCACATATTTTATTCTGCTTTGAACTACGTAGCTAGCTGCCACTCTATATTCTGTAAACTCAGTAAGCTGCCAGACAGCAAAAACAGACTGATTTTTGCTTTTTCAGTCACATAACTTGGTAATAATTAAAATCGGTCATTGTTAGTCATAACACCTATTCACCCCTCCCCTCTAGGTGTTGATTCTCAATAAAAATGGGAAAAAAAAAATTTAAAAAGTAGTATTTAGTGCAAATTTCCTAAAAAAACTCTGTTTTTCAGAAAAATATTATGTCTTGAAATATATAAGAATTTTTTTTACCATTTTGATGGTAATTTATTAAAAAATATTTGACTTTACCGTTTTGATGTAGATCTCACCTGATCCAAAACTATAAAACTATAAAATAATGTAAATATTGCACTAGTAGAATGGAGATGGGGTATTGGAATATATAGGAAGCGGATAACTGGATAATATATGGATTGAACTATTGCAATAGAAAAATCCTGTATTTGCGGTAATATTCGAATTGTCAAGTTCCTGGAGGGTCGTCACATGTTTGCATGGAAAGGAAAATGGATGCATGATTGATGATTCTGGGTAGAAGCCAACTGGGGTGGGTGACAATTTCTTGCCATTTCACTGAACACCTGCCTTGGATTCTTTCGAATTTGTACATGCTTTTTAAACAACTCCGAGTTTAAAACTTGATATCTTTAGAAGCAAGTCCTACTGGAGATTTGAAAATGGCTTTGCGAGTTGATTAGTTACACTGTGTTCAGGAACCATGTATTTGAAAGAAATGAAAAAAAATTGATTTAATCTTTAAGTGTCTTCGACTAAGGATGAACAAAGAACTCATTTTCTACTATTTTTTTCCGTAAGTCCAGGGGCACTGTATTAATTGATAGACGGACATGTTCTGTCTTGAGTAAGTAAAAATTGAGTTAAAAAGAAATTTTGTTTTAAAAATCGATCAAAAAATTGGAAGAAACAGATTTAGGCTGTGTTTGAAAAAAATGCTATTAAAATAAGTGTTGTTCTGAAAATCAGATAACTGTTTGGTAATATTTTTGACATGTACATGTTTTGGTTTATAATATAAAATTAATGTTTTTGATGAGTTTTGATGTTGAAATCAGTAGATACTTCCCGCAAAAGCCGAAAAGCATGAGGGACCTGCTTTCTCTAAAAACAGCTTTTCAGCCAAAAGCGCTTTTCAGAAAAACAGCTTTTAAATTTTACCAAACACTTTTTAAGCTGCTTTTCAGAAAAAAAAACCGTTGATGCCAAACGGAGCCTTAGTCGGTAAAATGGTCACTAATCGATATTACTTGGTCAAAGTTAAGAAATTTTTTCAAACACAAAATCAAAAAGTTAATTTTTTTTAAAAATACGAGTTAATAAATAAAATATCAACTATTAAATGATATGGGTTACGAGACTAAATTCTTTATTGAATCTCTAATATATTAATTATTTTTTTAAACTGAATTACATTTTTCGTTCATACCGATGATATGGGTTCTTTTTTGTAAATCTTAACACTTATATACTATATTATTAAAGACGAAATATTAAAAGTTTTGGTCGGTCGGTCGGTATTTGGGCCGATTAACGGGCCTATCTATAACCAATTATATTTTTCAACTAAAACACATTACTTATTCTATATTTTTAATTAATTAAAACAACTAATTTTCTAAAATTAAACGGGCAACATATATATATAAATATTATTACTAATCTATAATAGCTATACGATATTATTAAATACTTCGTGTTTTTACTTAATTACCCTTACTTCTCTGAAAAAATATTATTAAATAATAACATTACCTTTTTATAATCAATTACCTTTTTCAGCTAAAACACATTACTTTTTCTATTTTTCTAATTTATATCATTGACAATTACCTTTTTCAACTAAAACATGTTAAAATATTAAAAATTACCTATTTAAACAAAAATTACATATTTTAACATGCATACTTATTTTTCTAACAAATACAATTGATAAAATATTAAAACGTAAATAATAAAATAACAACTACTAAGAACAATAATGTTGTGTTTGGTTGGGGTGATTAGAATGGAATGGAATGAGATTTAAATTATAAAATAGTTAAATACTCGCAACTTTCATTATTTACCTCATTCCATTCTTAATCACCTACCTTATAATTTAAACAACTCACTTTGAGATGCAATGCTTCATTACTTAACTCATTCATTTTCTTCACAATTCTTATCATAATAATTTTGCACTATTTCATTTCTTTTCAAAACTTCCCTCCAACTCCCATTATTCTCCTTTAATTCCATCCATTCCATTCCATTTCATTCACCTCAACCAAACACAACATATGTGCATCACAAGAGTTTTAAGCTAACAAACATGTTACTTTTTTTATTTTTCTTTACTAAAACCCCTCTTTTTCCAAAAATATCACGGGCAAACTATTACTTATTTATTTTAAATTTTATTTTAATACTTTTAATTACGGGCAATTATTTTTTTCAACTAAAACATGTTATTTTTTCTATTTTTCCTTACTAAAACCTTTCTTTTCCAAAAATATCACGGGCAAACCATTACTTATTTTTTTAAAAACCTATTTTAATGTCTTTAATTATTTTAAAAAGTTTAACACGCCTACTTATTATTTTTAACAAATGCAATTAACAAAATATTAAAACTTAAATAATAAAAATTAAAATTATTAAAAACAATCCGTGCATCGCACGAGTTTTCAGCTAGTAGATATTAACTATGAACTTATGATATATGATATTCTTTTGTAATTTTTTTGATAGTTTGATGATATTAAAAATGAAATACACATATATTATTATTTATTAAATTGAATGATTATTATAGTTAAATATTAAAGTTTACGAACATATATAAGACATAAAGTAATAATTATAATTTTGTTTTTACCGAAGGCATTTTGATCAGGTTGACAACAGGGTGTGCACAAATGAATGTAGGGTGTGCACATATGCTCCCTTATTTCTCTTGTCTAAATTTAGACGGAGCCCTCTCTAACTCCAACATTTTTGTTCAAATTAGTTCCAAATTATAATTTTTTAATTATTTTAAGTTTTTACAATAAAAAATATTTATTTATTATAATTATTTATATTATTTTAAAACTATGGTTAATAATAAATTATGTAATTATAATTTTGATTTTTAATATGTATTAACGTATTAAACATACTTAATAATTATTTCATAACAAATATTAGTATTTAGTTCGCAAATCCATTTTGGTTAGGTTATATTTTAAATTAAGTTTTATGTTATAATCCTTAATATAAGATATATAATCATACTAGCTTATATCCCGTGCGATGCACGGTTTTCTTTAATATTTTATTAATAATATAAATAATTTAATTTAATAAATTATTGACGTAATCTTTAGTAGCATTTTAGATATTAAAATATAAAATATTTTTAAATAATAGATCTAACGGTCTGTATTTATTTGCTCTTAAAAAATCTAAATGGGACTAAAGTGCAAATAACAACATATGTGTTATGTAGTGTACCGAGTTTCTTCTAACATAGCTATTACATTTATTTTTTTTATTAATTATCTTATTTAAATTGTATGTTATAAAAAATTATATTAAACCTGAATTTTATAAGTTTAATATAATAATATTGCCATTATATCTATATTTTACCCGTGTTATTTTTAATTCGAATATGAATTGTTTTACTTAAAAAATATATAACATACCTTAAAAAGACAGTTAGTTACTTACTAATAATTATATAAAATTATATTACATTTATATATATATATATATATATATATATATATATATATGTTGCCCATGTTACTTTTAGAAAATTAGTTGTTTAAATTAAAAAATATAAAATTATATTATCTTTTTATATATATGTTGCTCGTGTTACTTTTTGAAAGTTAGTTGTTTAATTTAGAAAAAAGAAGGTTATGTGTTTAGCTGAAAAAGGTAAGTGGTTATTTATTAATAATTATATATAACAATATTACCATTACATATTTATTTTCCATGTGTTTTGTTTAGAAGATGAGTTGTTTTAGTTAGAAAATGTATAACAGACAATGTGTTTTTACTGAAAAAGGTAATCAATTATAAATATGTAATAATATTACCATTTTATATATATGTTACCTATTTTATTTTTAGAAGATGAGTTGTTTGGTTAGAAAAATATATAAAATAGGTAATGTGTTTAGTTGAAAAAATATAAAATTATATTACATTTTTATATATATGTTGCTCATGTTACTTTTAGAAAATTAGTTGTTTAAGTTAGAAAAAAAGGTTATGTGTTTAGCTGAAAAGAGTAAGTGGTTATTTATTAATAAATATATATAACAATATTACCATTACATATTTATTTTCCATGTGTTATGTTTAGAAGATGAGTTATTTTAGTTAGAAAAATATAGAACAAATAATGTGTTTTTGCTGAAAAAGGTAATCAGTTATAAATATGTAATAATATTACCATTATATATATATATATATATATATGTTACCTATTTTATTTTTAGAACATGAATTGTTTTGGTTAGAAAAATATATAAAATATGTAATGTGTTTTAGCTGAAAAAAATAATTGATTATAGATAGGCCCGATCCAAATTATAGATAGACCCGACCCAAATACCGACCGACCGACCAAAACTTTTAATGTTTCGTCTTTAATAATACTAGCTTAAAACCCGTGCGATGCACATATTGTTAATTGTTATTTTTTTATTATTTTTTTAATGTTTTATTAATTGTAATTGTGCAAAAAATAAGTAGGCATGTTAAAATAGCTAAACACTTTTAATTAATTAAAAACATTAAAACAGATTTTAAAATAAATAAGTATGAGTTTGCCCGTTATATTTTTAGAAAATGAGGGGTTTTAGTAAGAAAAAAAATAAAAAATGTAACATATATTTAGTTTAAAAAGGTAAATGCCCGTGATACTTTTGGAAAATGAGGTTTTAAAATTTAATAATTAAAAGTATTTAAATACATTTTAAAATAAATAAGTAAAAGATTTCCTGTGATATTTTTGGAAAAAGAATGGATTTTAGTGAGAAAAATAGAAAAAGTAAATTGTAAAAGGCAATTTCCCGTGATATATTTAGAAAAGGATGGACTTTGTTAGAAAAAATATATAATGTGTTTTAGCTGAAAAGATAATTGGTTATAAATAGGTATTTGATTATTTATATTTTAATATTTTTAGTAATTGCATTTGTTAAGAAAAATAAGTAGACATGTTAAAATATGTAAACTTTAAAAAAAAATTATAATATTAAAATAGGTTTAAAAATAAATAACTAAAGGTTTGTCCGTGATATTTTTGGAAAAGGATGGGTTTTAGTAAAGAAAAATAAACATGTTTTCGTTAAAAAAGATAATTGTCCGTGATATATTTGAAAGAGTAGGAGAATTTGTTAGAAAAAATAGAAAAAATAATGTATTTTAGGTGAAAAAGGTAATTGGTTATAAATAGGTAATATTATTATTTAATAATATATTTCTATAAATAAGTAAGATTAATTAAGTAAAACCACGAAGTACAGTTAATTAAGGGCAATTAAGTAAAATCACAGCGTACCGACCAACCAAATTTTTAATGTTTCGTCTATTATATAATAGTATTGTTGTGGAATAAAATCTGAGCTTACGAATTTAATACGAGGGTTTAATGAGCTTCGAGCTTTTATGGCTGCACTTGTGTTTCGAGACTAAATCGGTCCTCACAAGATGCCTACGTATCTCAAATCGTTATTGAGAATCAAGCCAAAGACGTAGTTCTTGGTGTTGCCCTCGGGGCTATGGCGGCAGGGGCACACCATGGACGTAGTGACTTGTATGTCCTTATTCGAGGATGAAGTCTAAAACGTTGTAGATGACGTATGTAGCTGTGTCCAAAACGTGACGTATGGAGTTGTGTCCGAAACGTATTTCTGATTGTAGGATCAGAGTCTTTATATAGGCGTCTAGAGCCTAGTATTTATGGTATGTTTAGGAGTCTTAGCGAATAAGTCTCCTTTTTGATATTGGATAAACATTGTATTTCTTGCTGGAGAATTCGTTTCCTTGTTGATAAAGGCTATGACTCATTAATTGCCTTTAATTGGGATTCCGGATCCTTCTTTGATGAATTTACCATATTTTGGACTCTTTTTATGAGCTGTATATTTTCCCTATTCATTAATTACGAAATTAATGAATAATTAGGGTGTCGGGCCTTAAATATCGGCCTTTCCATTGACTTGTCAATTATATTTCTATAATTACTTTTCTGACCATATCATTTGCCCCCCAACTTCTGGGAAAATCTCCTTGGGGTTTTCGTAGAAGTTATAACGTGTTTTTCCTCAAAATTTTCCATTTTAAGGGCATTTTCGACCTCAAATTAGGTCATTTTTGACCTCCTTTTTGACCAGGAAACAAGTCATTTTCGACCTCAAATTCGACCTCATTTTGGCGTGAGGTCGAACGCTTAGACCTCGTTTTCTAGGTCATATTCGACCTCATTCTTTCGACCTTGAATCCTTCTGTTTTCGACCTCACTTGGGTGAGGTCGAGGGGTTCGAGCTCGATTTATAGTGTATTTTCGATCTCAATCAATCGACTTCGATCTAGGGTCTTTTCGACCTCGAATTTTCAATTTTTGACTGGATTTTTGGTGTGAAGTCGATGGAAACGACCTCAATTCCTCGTATATTTTCGACTTCGAGCCTTCGATGTCGTTCTAAGGTTTTTTCGACCTCAATTTCATTATTTTTCGACTTTATTTGGGAGCGAGGTCGTTGGAATCGACCTCGTTTTCCCATATGTTTTCGACCTCGGTCGTACGATTTCGATTTAATGTCTTTTCGACCTTAAATCTTTGATTTTGCCTTAGCTATATTTCAAATTTCATTCTTTTCTTGGGCCTTAACTAGCCCAATTTTTAATTGGACTTAAATTATTCCAGCCTTGGGCCTTATTGGGCCTTTATTGTTTGGGCTTCGAATTTGCCTAAGACCCAAATTATTTGGGTTTTAATCTCTATAATCCATAAATGGATTTGTGGGCCTTAACTGGCTATAGACGATTGCCCTTCCTTAACCGGTTGGGTTTCCAGTCACTAGGCGATTCCTGGCGAGATTTTCTGTTGAATCTCATCATTTTCTGGGTTTCTTACTTGAAGTTTTGAAGAATTCTTTGAAGATTCTGGGCTTTCTTTGAAGATTCTGGGTTTAAAATGGTTGATCGCGCTTCCCAACGTCTATGATAATGCACTAGGATTTCATAGAAGTTATACCGGTCTTTTTCGAGACTTGGGGTCTTTTTATCCCTTACCTGGGACTTACTACCCTTTTTTGGGGATTTTAATATACACTAGTGTTTCACGAGTATCGTCTTGGTGTAAAGTGTGGAGCGACCTACACATTTACGACGATTTTGCCTTATTCGAGGCTAACTAAACATTTGCATAAGCCTTTTATGTCTTATACCGTCTTGTTTTGGCTTCAAGCCTTTCATTGAGCATATCGAATGATGGGGTTTGGACTGAATGTCTTAGGTTTCTGGGGTTTCAACCCTTCATTTGCTTTCTAGGAAGCTCATGATTTCATCGAACCTTATTTCTATTTGTCCTAGTAGTGAGTCCAATCAGGACACACTTTAAACATAATAGACTTTCAAATTTGAGGCATGCCAAGTCTTTGGCACCTCATGCCCTTCGAGGGTTTCTAGCTTGTACGAGCCTCGACCAAATACGCTCTTGACGCGATATGGTCCTTCCCAATTTGGGGCCAACTTGCCTTTTTGTCCAACTCCGGATGCCTCAATCTTTCGGAGGACTAAATCTCCTTGTCGAAAGAATCTCTCTTTAACCCTTAGGTTGTAATAGAAAGATGCTCGTTTCTGATGCTGAACTATCTTGGCATTTGCCTCATCTCTAACTTCATCAATCAAATCTAAGGCCAGCCTCAAGCCTTCCTCATTTGTTTCTGGCTCATAAGCCTCAATTCTTGGAGACGTGTGAGTAATCTCCACTGGAACCACTGCTTCTGCCCCATATGCCAACATAAAGGGGGTAGCTCCAGTGGTGACTTTGCAGGTAGTACGATATGCCCATAGTCTGGGGAGCAATTCGTCCACCCAAGTGTTTCTGGAGCGTTCAACTCTTTTCTTCAGTCCATCTAGGATAATTCAATTTGCAACCTCAGCTTGTCCATTTGCTTGAGGATGGGCGACAGAAGTGAAGCGCAACTTGATATCGTTTTCATCACAATATTTCTTAAAGTCATCGTTGTTAAACTGAGTTCCATTGTCTGTGACCAAGATACGTGGAATCCCGTATCCGCATATCACATTTTCCCAGAAGAAATGCATCACTTGCTTGGTGGTTATCTTGGCTAATGGCTTAGCCTCAATCCACTTGGTGAAGTAGTCGATTGCTACTATCAAGAACTTTCGTTGTGCACTTACCATTGGGAAAGGTCCAAGTATATCCATTCCCCACATGGCAAATGGAATTGGTGAGTTTATGGATGTCAACATCTCTGGTGGTTGCCTAACCACTGGTGCATGCTTCTGGCACCTTTCACATTTCTTCACGTAGCTTTTAGCATCTACTAGTAGAAACCTAGAAGAGTGATCTTATGGGCAAGGGCTCTGCCCCCAAGTGCTGCCCACAAATTCCTTCATGTACTTCCTTCAGGGCCAATTCTGCCTCTTGAGGTCTCAAACATTTCAGGTACGGAACGATGAAAGACTTCTTGTATAGGATTCCCTCAATCAGGGTATACCTTAGTGCTCTCACATAAAGCTTTCGTGCTTCTGAAGTGTCGTTGGGTAACCACCCAGTTTCCAGATGAGCCTTGATGGGATCTATCCAACAACTAGCAACATCAATGGGTTCTACCAACTTTCCGTTGATGCTTGGGGTCCTCAGGACTTGGAAGTATACACTCTCTGCATAGTTTTCAATTTCGGAAGAAGCAAATTTTGACAAGGCATCAGCCTTCAAGTTTTCTTCCCTTGGAATGTGCTCTACATAGCATTCGTCGAACTGAGTCATGATGGCCTTGACAAGTTTCAAATACTTGGCCATGACTTCATCTCTGGCCTCAAATTCCCCATTTACTTGGGAAACCACTAGCCTCGAATATCCACATACTTTCAGAGTTTTAACTCTCAAGGCTCCAGCCAGCCCTAAGCCAGCTATCAGAGCTTCATACTCGGCCTCATTGTTTGTCGTTGTGAAGTCAAGTTTTAGTGCATACTCTATGAGGAATCCATCAGGACTTTGTAGCACTAAACCGGCTCCACTTAATTTTGTTTTTGATGCTCCATCAAAATAGAGCACCCAATATTCTTTGAAATCCATCTCTTGATCTTTCTCATCCTCCACTCTTACTTCCTGCCCCCCGACTTCTTGGTTGTCAATGGTACATTCAACCATGAAGTCAGCAAGTGCTTGAGCTTTTATGGCCGTTCGAGGCTTATACTTGATGTCGAATTCGCCCAATTCAATGGCCCATTTGATCAACCTTCCACTAACTTGAGGGCTATGCAAGATGTTTCTTAGAGGTTGATCAGTCAAGACCTCTATCTTGTGAGCCTGGAAGTACGGGCGTAGCTTTCTTGAGGCCATTATCAAGGCTAAGACAAACTTCTCAATCGTTGAGTAGTTTATTTCTGCCCCATGTAGAATCTTACTCACATAGTAGATGGGTTTCTGAACCTTCAATTCTTCTTTTACCAAAACAGCTCCAAGGGCTGTGCTAGAGACCGCCAAGTACAAATAGAGAATTTCCCCTGGCTTGGGCTTTGCCAACAGTGGTGCCTCAGCCATGTATTTCTTCAGGGCCTCAAAGGCCTCTTGGCTTTCAGTTGTCCATTCAAAGTTTTTCACTTTCTTGAGTGATTTAAAGAAGGGTAAACACTTCTCTCCTGACTTGGAGATGAATCTTCCCAATGCTGCCACTCTTCCCGTTAGTTTTTGGACATCCTTGACAGTCTTTGGTGGTTCCATGTCTAGAATTGCTTTGATTTTGTCGGGATTGGCCTCGATTCCTCTCTTGGAAACCATTAGGCCTAAAAACTTTCCCGAGCCTACACCAAAGGCACACTTAGCTGGATTCAACATCATCTTGTGGTGCCTTAGCACTTCAAATGCCTCTCGGAGGTGCTCAATATGATCGGCCTTATCGAGGCTCTTGACTAACATGTCATCTACGTAGACCTCCATGGTTTTTCCAATTAGGTGTCCAAAAATTTTGTTTACCAACTGTGCATCTTGATTTTATTATATCCACTGAATCCATCCATGAAACTTAGCATCTCATGCCCAGCAGTGGCATCTATTAGAGCATCAATCCTTGGTAAGGGAAAACAATCCTGAGGACATGCATCATTCAAGTCAGTGAAGTCGACGCACATTCTCCACTTCCCGTTAGCTTTTTTAACCATCACGGGGTTAGCTAACCATTCTGGGAATTGGATTTCCTCAATGAACCCAGCTTCCAAAAGCTTATTCACTTCTTGCTTAATGGCTTCAAGCCTCTCTGGAGCGAAACTTCTTTTCTTTTGCTTCACTGTCTTCCTTTCTGGATCCACATTCAGTTTGTGAGTTATCAATTGGGGATCAATCCCTGGCATGTCGGCCGCTGTCCAAGCAAAAACGTCATTGTTCTCTTGAAGAAAAGTCGTGAGTTTGCTTTTCAATGTTTCGGGCACTAGTGCCCCAACATAGGTCACCTTCTCTGGTTCACCTGGGACTAAGGGAATTGGGATCAAGTCCTCGGCTGGTTTCCCTCTTCTGTCCTCATTGTCACTGATATTCATGTCTTCAATTGGGAGAACTTGCCCCCCGATTCCATCAGGCCTTAACGCGGCAACAGCCTTGAACGCATGAAGACCAGTCCTTCCCAAGATTGCATTGTAGGTTGAAGTTGCCTTTATAACTATGAAGTTCAGCATTTGAGTAGACGTATTCATCCCTTGCCCCGTGGTCATTGAGAGTTGGATAGTGCCTTCCACTTTTGACTCCACCCCATTGAATCCGTATATGGGCATATTCGAGGGTGTCAACTGAGAGTCAGTGTAACCCATCTTGATAAAAGCATCGTGGAACAAGATATCCACTGAAGCTCCGTTGTCGACTAGGACTCTCTTTGTTTCGGAATTGCCAATCACATGTATACTAGAGGGTCATCGTGGGGGAACTTCACCCCTTCCAAGTCTGAATCATCAAAATCTATTGACACTTCTGTTCTGGCACGCTTCGGTGCTTCTCCAACCACAGTCATTACCTCTCGAGCATAAGCTTTTCTTGAGTTTCGGGAGGACCCAGCAGCAGTTGGCCCTCCGAATATCATGTTGATGACTGGCCCTCGGGGCTTAGGGTTACGATCTTGGTCGTTGTCCCTTCTGTCGTAATCCTTCCTTTCATAATTTCCTCTTTGACTCCCTTGATTTCCATCCTTGGTGAATTTGCTGAGTTTTCCTCTTCGTATCAGAAATTCGATCTCATCTTTCAATTGCCTACAGTCGTCGGTGTCGTGACCGACTTCTTTGTGGAACCGACAGAATTGATTTTGGTTCCGTTTGGACATATCAGCCCTCATTGGCTTCATCCATTTGAGATCTCCTTCCTTAGCTATCTCCATCAAAATTTGACTCCTGGGAGTGTTCAATCTTGCATACTCCGTAAACTTTGGCCCAAAATTGTTTCTCTTGGGTGGAGAATCAGAGTCCTTTGACATTCTGGGAAACTTTTCCTTGACGTCGTATTCCTGAGTTTCTTTTCTTTTCTTTGAATTTCCACTACCGCTAGCAGTGGTTTCATACTTTCTCATGCTTTCTTCAGCATTGATATACTTTCCGGCTCTATCTTGGAGCTTCAGCATGCTCTCGGGTGGGTGTTTAGATAATGACCTTTTGAAGTGGTCATCAGTAGTTCCTTGTTGCAGAGCTATCATATCCACTCTGTCCTCTAAGTCTGGGACTTTCAAAGCCTCCCGAGTGAATCGATTGATGTAGTCCCTTAGGGCTTCATTCTTTCCTTGTTGGATTGCCATGAGTGATGCAGAGCTTTTCTCATGCACCCTTCCACTAATGAACTGATTGATAAAAGCTTTGCTTAGTTCCTTAAAAGACCCCATTGAGTTGGGAGGAAGACGGCTATACCAGCGTTGAGCCATGCCTGCCAAGGTTTATGGAAACGCCCAACACTTGACCGCATCGTTGGTTGGCTGCAACAACAGTGCATTGGAGAAGGTCCTTACATGATTTGCGGGATCTCCCGTTCTATCATTGGCTTTGATCGAAGGCATCTTGAATTTTCTGGATATAGCTGTTTTCATGATGTCTTGAGTAAACGGTGGTGTAGGATCATCAGGATCTCCTAGGGGCAACAGAATACTAGGATCACCTCTTGGGGCTTCGACCCTCTTGGTTCTTCTTGCCGGCGGATCCAAGTTGATTATCGGGATCCCTTCAGTCGTTCGGCCTTGAGATTGAGCGGCCTCCTCCTCAGCAAGGAGTTTCTTGAGTCTTGCAGTCTCTGCCTCATGGGCTGCAATTTTCTCCTTAGTAGTTTGGGGTTGATCCCGATTTGTCTGGGAAGAACGTCTCCTTCTTGGGGCGACATCCTCCCCAGTTCTATAACCCTCATCCTCGGTGTATGGGCCCGAGTAATCTTGAACGAAAGGGGTCTGGCGAGTTTGTTGATTTTGGGGTCCCAGACCTTGAATATAAGGGGGCACATATGCCTCATGGTAGATTGGATTAGTTCCACTACCACCCGCCATGGGTCGAGGGGGCATGCCATAGCTTGGCATCCCCAAAGTCTGATTGGCGTATTGAGGGAGATCAGTAGTATGAAGTTGAAGGCTTCTCGGTGCATTCATGATGAGTGGAGAAGTCAAGATTGGTTACTGGTGAACGGTCTCTTGTGGATTAGATCCATGAATGACCATCTGCAGGGGATTCGTCCCTTCAACCGAAATTGGGATTTCCGGTCCTTGAGTGTTGGAGGGGATATTCGTCCATTGAGTGCCAGTAGTTGGCGATGGTTGATTTCCGTGAGTATCAGCCTCAGAGGTGACATGGCGATCCTCAGGAGTTTGAGTATCTCGAGCTGTTCTTCGTGTGTTTGCCATGGTTGATGTTGTCTCCCCACAGACGGCGCCAAATGTTGTGGAATAAAATCTGAGCTTACGAATTTAATGCAAGGGTTTAATGAGCTTCGAGCTTTTATGGCTGCACTTGTGTTTCGAGACTAAATCGGTCCTCACAAGATGCCTACGTATCTCAAATCGTTATTGAGAATCAAGCCAAAGACGTAGTTCTTGGTGTTGCCCTCGGGGCTATGGCGGCAGGGGCACACCATGGACGTAGTGACTTGTATGTCCTTATTCGAGGATGAAGTCTAAAACGTTGTAGATGACGTATGGAGCTGTGTCCAAAACGTGACGTATGGAGTTGTGTCCGAAACATATTTCTGATTGTAGGATCAGAGTCTTTATATAGGCGTCTAGAGCCTAGTATTTATGGTATGTTTAGGAGTCTTAGCGAATAAGTCTCCTTTTTGATATTGGATAAACATTGTATTTCTTGCTGGAGAATTCGTTTCCTTATTGATAAAGGCTATGACTCATTAATTGCCTTTAATTGGGATTCCGGATCCTTCTTTGATGAATTTACCATATTTTGGACTCTTTTTATGAGCTGTATATTTTCCCTATTCATTAATTACGAAATTAATGAATAATTAGGGTGTCGGGCCTTAAATATCGGTATTTCCATTGACTTGTCAATTATATTTCTATAATTACTTTTCTGACCATATCAAGTATTGATAGTATAGATTTAATCTAATTATGTTTTAGTTTTTTGTTAGTATACAGTAAATTATTATAATATTAATTAATTATATATATAAATATTTTAAATCAAGATTTTATATATGGATCTAAACAAGAAAAACTGAGAATTTCTTATTTTAATATCAGTCCAGATTTGGACCCGATTTAGGCGGGTGAAATTGGTCCCCATTCTTGGAGACATAAATAAAAGGGTTATTGGGCCTGTATGTTTTAACCCGGACTCCACTTGCTAACCCTAGTTCAATTATAAATAGATAGAAGTAGATGGAAGGGCAGCAGCGTTTGTATTGTTTTGAGAGAGAGAGAGAGAGATGAGTTTGTTGAAAGCTTGTGGTAAGAGATTGGCTGGTTATGGTCCAGCTTTTGTGAAGAAGGTAACCAATAATATCTTTGTTTTTTTTGTGGTATATGTATATTTTGTACGTATATGTAGTTTACAAGTATCTAACTAGTAGTGTTTGTTCATTGTAGGTTGAAGATTACAAAGGGACAGCCAATTTGGTGTTTAAGATTGGGGTGTCTGTAGCAATTGCCTACCCGTTTGTACATTTTAGCAAGGAGTAATCAGAGATAACCCTATTAGAGTAATTATTAAATTAGCCTTGTTAATCCTATCCTTGATCTAAGGATTATGTATGTGTACTTGGGATGATTATCAATTAACTTGGATGTTTGCTTTTGCTTATTCGCTGCTAGCTTCAATCATTGTGTTGTATCAGAAGTACTTATAATTATGGATGTGTATTGGGGATGAAATTTGTCTTTAATGTTTATCTCTTCATAGCTCCTCAATATTATGTATGTATTCAATCATCCATGTTTTATTTGAATCAAAACACTTGAATATAGTCTATATATCCTACTTAACCTGCCCATATGTACAGCGTTATTATAGATTACATGTTTGGGGAAGATTGACTAGTAAACTAAATTTAACGATAAGTGAGAAACTATTGGAGATGTCTTGGTTTTGATCCCCTCGTTCCCAGATCCTCATATTATCCATATCACTTGAATCTACCCATGTCTCCAGTGTCATCACTGCCTTTGCAACGGGTGCCACGCTATGGCCTATGATTGACACAGTTTTCACTCCTTATGTTGTCCATGGTATTTGATTGAATTGGGTGAGAGAGAAGACCGAGGAAAAGAGAGGCAGGGAAAATGAGACACTAGGAGAGAGATAAGAAAATGAGATGTGATTGTTTTTTAATATTTTTGTATAAAATGAAGCCCACTCTCACTTAACCTGAATGTACAAACCAAACACAATATTCAGTCCATTTGTGGTTTTAAGTATTCACAATAGAGTTGTTTGGGCTTGTATTGTATGTATCAACCCCAAGTATGACTAGACTAGATAACCCTAATTCTGTTATACATCGCGCTTGTACTTTACCTAGTTTGGACTTTGAAGAGAGAATTATATAGAAAGAAACAGAGAGAAAAAGAGAAGATGGATTGTTCAGGTGTACGTATGTTATCTCTTGT
This sequence comes from Heracleum sosnowskyi, assembly GCA_030848705.1. NCBI lineage: Eukaryota > Viridiplantae > Streptophyta > Magnoliopsida > Apiales > Apiaceae > Heracleum > Heracleum sosnowskyi. The sequence goes on from CM061241.1 coordinate 96,982,468, forward strand.
CAAAGATATCTCAAATCCGAGATATATAATAGTAGTACTTAAGTAGTAAGCATGCATATTCAATATATGTATCAATCAATAACATATTAACAATAGAAAAACTTAATCTCTAAGTAGGCTGTACAAAACTGTCTATATACAATCTCAGTTTTAGATGCTTGTAAACCACAACTTGAGAAAAAGAAAATCTACAAGAAAATGGTGATCGAAAGCAAAGTTCTTGTAGTTGGTGGAACTGGTTACATTAGCAAGAGAATTGTAAAAGGCTAGCTTAGCTCAAGGACATATTATTACCTATGTTCTTCAATGCCCTGACCCCTGAGATAGGCTTAGACATCGGTAAATTGCAGATTTTGTTGTCGTTCAAAAAGAAAGGGGCTCGACTAGTTGAAGCCTCGTTTTCTGACCACAAGAGCCTAGTGAACGATGTTAAACAGGTTGATGTTGTCATTTGTACCATGTCAGGGGTACATTTCCGGAGCCACAACATAACGATGCAGCTCAAGCTTGTTGATGCCATCAAAGAAGCTGGGAACATTAATATGCATATTTTATATTAGAGGTCATGATTTTATTTAGAACTCTGGAACAGATTTTGGCGTTAGCGATGCAAGTGACTCTATTTCCAGGAGAAGTACTTCAGAATGTTCATACGGGTAACATTGATACCTCTCCATTCTTTACTTGCCGGATTCTTTCATATTGGATCCCAAGAATTTGTGCGAGTGGTAAATGATCATCTGCTTCCATGGCTCGCTCATTTGTCCAAGTAACACTCTTGTGAATAATTCTTATGGCGGTTATATACAGATTAAAATGACAGTGTAATGTGTAAGTATGTAGCTTTTAAAACTTAAGCACAAAAATGTAAAACATAATATTTCACAATTCATGATATTATTTGTTCGAATACACACCATGTATTATACTCCTAGTTCTAAACACTTATCTTCATATCCCAAGACTATTTTATTTATACAAAAAGTATATTGTTGACAAAACAAGATAAGTGAAGGATATCAATATTTAGCAACCAACCAAATGCAATGTGACTGAGCTTATAACATTGGCATTTAGGTCAATGGAATCATATGTGAGACCATGTATGCAAGTATCTTGACATCTACCTCCTATACATACTTCTCCAGTGCAATGTGATGTACTAGCGTTTCTACTACTGCCATGGAGATTTTTCCATTTCTGAAATGTTTTGTTTCCTTTCTTCTTCATTCAGGTTTTCCATGAAGTTCGATAGGGCCAGATTGAAGCTGGTTAGTTGGACCCTTGTTGCTTTTAAGCTGCAGGTACGTACATCAAGCTGCTCCTTTGATCTTTTCTGTACATCAATCTCAGACATTAATGTCTCCCCGAGAGAATATTCTCTGTTTAGTATTAGCAGAGAATATTATAAAGTTGCTTTATTATAAAGTTATGGTTGGAGATGGCCTAAAGTGAGTTTGAAGAAATATTTAGAGTAATGGTTGGAGATGAAATAGTGATTTAAAGTTAAAAAGGTGAAAATTTGAAGATAAAATTACTTTATAATAAAGTGATGATTGGAGATGGCCTAAGAAAACAACTTTATCTTCAAATATTTCATCACTCATTTATTATAAAATCATTATTTTATATGAATAGTGTTGCTTCATATTTGAAGTTGAAGATAAAGTTATAGAGTATTACTTTATATTTGAAGATAAAGTTGAATGTCATTGGAGATGTATTTGTTCATCTTTAACTTCAAATATGAAGTTAAAGATGGACTATTGGAGATGCCCTCAGTGACTCTCTATGTGTGTCAGCCTGCTGTTAGAGTTCCTCGCCATCTGTCCTGAGGTGATATATGAAATCTGACATATCCATGGCGGTACTGCTTATCCCTCCATAAAGATCTTTATAAACAACTCTTGTTTGTTTATATATAATTATATGTATTGAGCTGTTATTGTGCTGAATTTGGAACGGGTCAAGCACAGAAGTATGTTTGTCATTGGACTTCGTATGCAGATTTCTCATGTTTACCAGTATTTAGTCAAATAATGTACTTAACAAGGTATGACAATGGCCTGCGTTGAGGGTTATTTTATTTGTTCCCCTTTGGTAAGCATACGATCGTGTTCTTAGAATCTTGATATACATTGGTTTGATATGCAAAAAAAGGTGAAAAGGTTTAGTTAGGTTTTATGTAGGATAGCATGTTTATACTTCACACTGTTAAAAAATGGGGATAAGAATCGTTATCGTCCCGCTTGTATAATTGCAGTGTGTACTTGATATAATTGTACTTGGTACTTATCACCTAACAAGTATGTCAGTTTTCTTTTTAGCAATTTGTATTGGCATTCAAGTTGTTATAACGCTTAGAACATCTTGAATTTTGTTCCACGATCCTTTCCCCATCATGTTTCTTGAACAATCAAGCCATTGTGCTTCTAGTCCTAGTTTTTTTATCCTCGTTAAGTTTATGAGCAACAATTTTAACTGAAAAAGGTAAATATCTTTCCGCATTTTTTTTGCAATGTATTCAGAGAAGACGTTTGTCCAAGATCCGTAAAAACTTGTATTTTCTGTAAGTATTATCTTCTATATAAATTGAACGTGGATTTTTTAACAAAAAAAATTATGTAAACATATGATAATCTGATTACAAGATAAATTTTAGAGCTTCAAGAAAAAATATATGAAAATATTAAAATGGTAACTTTGAGTTTAAGAGAAAGTTAAGAACATGATAATTTGACCTAAAGATAATAATTTAGGAGAGTATAAGGTAATTACAAATTTCCATTAGTAAATATTTAAACACTACGCCATATGTGCTCGTGCACAATGCTTTTTTAATGTGGCTGTAGACGAAAAAACCGTTGCATTAAGCTTGGTTTTAAAAAATGCAACACAAAATGGGCGTTGCATCCGCGGGCGTGACATTTGTTATGTAATGCAACACTTTTTACCATCTACTACAACTGAGAGAAATCATTACATTATACGTGTACTGCAACTAGGGCTGATCATTCGGTTAATTCGGTTAAAAACCGAACCGAATTAGAAAAACCGAAAATCCGAAATTTCGATTTTGTGAAACCGAACCGAACCGAAGTTTTACTAAAACCGAATAGAAAACCGAACCGAAATAATTCGGTTTTTCGGTTCGGTTTATAAAAAAACCGAAATTTAAAAACATTTTTTTTTAAAATTATTAATTATTATTAAATAGTAACATTATTTAAAATCAATTACCTTTTCAGCTAAAATACATGGTTTTTTAAACAAAATTCCCGCTTTTTCTAAAAAAAATACAGAGAATTACACTTTTTCAACTAAAACATGTTATTTTTTTCTATTTTTCCGTACTAAAATACTTTCTTTTTCAAAAATATCACGGACAAATCCTTACTTATTTATTTTAATATCTATTAAAACATAAAAGTAACAATTATTACAAACAATATGTGCATCGCACGGGTTTTAAGCTAATATATATATAATTTTAAAAAATATATAAAAATATTTCGGTTTTTCGGTTTTTAACCGAACCATAATTCTGAAAACCGAACCGAACCGATTTTATTTCGGTTTAATCCGAAAAACCGAAATAACCGAAATAACCGAAATTAATGAAATCAACTAAAAGATAATTGTGATTTTTTCTAAAAGGAAATTGAGAATTACACTTTTTCAACTAAAACATGTTATTTTTTCTACACCAAAATCAAGGAAATGCAACACCATTGCGTGTTGCCTTACATTTAATTTGCAACACCAAATAGTGCGCACTTATGGGGCAGTGAAAAGACATTTTAGATATTTTCTAACATTTAATATTATTAATTCAAAATTTTGAGAAAAATTAGAAAAATAAATTAAGATAATTTGAGAGTCGCCACCTCAACGTATAAATATACTTCTTTATATATATATATAAAGGAAAACCCCAGGAGCTCTTAGATCGTCCGAAAACTATTTATCTATTTTTCTAGAGCTCCTGAATTTTAATTCAATAAAATTAAATTTCCTTCTTTAATTTCGAATTTATAGAATAGAAAAATATCAACTGCCTTTTAAATCTTTACTAATGAGGAAACTTTAAATTCGAATTTATATGATAGAAAAATATCAACTGCCTTTTAAATCTTTACTAATGAGGAAACTGATATACAATTTTAAGATTCTTTCCTTTCTCAATTTTGATTCAATAAAATGAAAGTTCCTTATTTAAAGTTGAATTTATATGATAGAAAAAATCTCAATTGTCTTTTAAATCTTTACTAATAAAGGAAACTAAAAATAACTATTTATTTATTTTTATAGAGCTCTTGAATTTTAATTTAATATGATTAAATTTCCTTATTTAAATTAAAATTTATAGGATATAGAAAATATCAATTGCCTTTTAAATTTTAGCTAATGGTGGAAATAAAATATATAATTTTAATATTCTTTTCTTTCTCAATTTTAATTCAATAAAATTAAAGTTACTTGTTTACATTTGAATTTATAGGATATAAAAAATTTAAATTGTCTTTTAAATCTTTGTTAATGGAGGAAACAAAATATATAATTTTAATTCAATAAAATTAAATTTTCTTATTTAAATTAGAATTTATAGGATAAAAAATATCAAATACCTTTTAAAACTTTATTAATGGAGGAAACTGATATAAAATTTCAAAATTCTTCCCATTTTCAATTTTTATTCAATACAATGAAATTTTCTTATATAAATTTGAATTTATAGGATAGAAAAAATCTCAATTTCGTTTTAAATTTTACTTATAGAGTCTCAATTTTAGAAAAAATAACAATTATCTTTTAAATATTTACTAATACAGGAAACTAAATATAACTATTTTATTATTATTTTTTAGAGCTCTTGAATTCTAATTTAAGATAATTAAATTTTCTTATTTAAATTCAAATTTATAGGATAGAGAAAATATCAATTGTCTTTTAAATTTTAACTAATGGAGGAAATATAATATACAATTTTAATATTCTTTCCTTTCTCAATTTTGATTCAATAAAATGAAAGTTCCTTATTTAAATTTGAATTTATATAATAGAAAAAATCTCAATTGCCTTTTAAATCTTTGTTAATGGAGGAAACTAAATATACAATTTTAATTCAATAAAATTAAATTTCCTTATTTAAATTGAAATTTATAGGATAGAAAAATATGAAATACCTTTTAAATCTTTAATAATGGAGGAAACTGATATACAATTTTAATATTCTTTCCTTTCTTAATTTTTATTCAATAAAATTAAAGTTCCTTATATAAATTTGAATTTATAGGATAGAAAAAATCTCAATTTCCTTTTAAATCTTTACTAATGGAGGAAACATAATATACAAGTTTAATATTCTTTCCTTTCTCAATTTTAATTAAATAAAATTAAAGTTTCTTATTTAAATTTGAATATATAGGATAGAAAAAATCTCATTTGTCTTTTAAATCTTTGTTAATGGAGGAAACTAAATATACAATTTTTTTTCCCATTAAAATCTTTAATAACAGAGGAAAGTAAATATACTATTTTAATATTCGATATCTTTATCTTTTTATCTTTTTATCTTATCAATCTTTATATTCTTTCTCTTTTTATTTATCTTTTTCTTTATATATACTACCTTAAAGGAGTGTTTTTAATAATTATTATTTCAATAATCATATTTTCATATTTTATTAATTGTATTTATTAATAAAATTAAGTAGGCATGTTAAAATAGGTAAACTTTTTTAATAATTAAAAGTATTAAAATTATTTTAAACTATATAAGTAAGGTTTTAGTCGTGATATTTTTGGACATCTTTATCTTTTTATTAATATTCAGCATCTTTATGTTTTAAGCTTACCAATCTTTATCTTATTTCTTCTTTTATTTATCTTCTTCTTTATATATATAAGGAAACTGAATATACAATTTTAATATTCTCCTTAATTAAAAAATATATCATTTGTTTTTTAAAATCTTTCCTAATTAAGGAAACTGAATATACAATTTTAATATTTTTGTCTTTAAAATCTTGACTAATGGATATTCTCCTAAAATATTTTCCTAAATTTTAAAATTGAAAAAGATTTTTACTAATATTTTCCTAAATTTCTCTTCGGCACCAATTTGAAACTTATTACAAAAGTTTACCTTAATTATTCAAGACTAACTTCTTCTCCAACAATCATTCATATATATAAAAAAAGTTGACCATCGAAGATAAGTAAGTTAAAATATATATAATTACTAACATATGAAACTAAATATATTATATTAATATTCTTCTAAATTTTATATTAAAGCCAAAGCTTAAAATTTTAAAAAATATTATGGAGAAGACAACGACGATGACGTGAGCCCCCCATATCACCTCAATCTTTTTTTATAATTTTCTTGAATTTTTATTAATGAAGGAAACAAAATATATTATTTTTATTTTCTTGCCTTTGAAATTTTTTACTAATGGAGAAAACTAAGTATATGATTTTAATATTCAATTTTTTATTAAGAAACTAAATTTACCATTTTAGTATTCTCCTAAGTTTTCTATTTAAGTCAGATTTTAAAATTTTAAAAATTAAATATCAATCAATATCACTATATACACACACATCTTTTATTATATTATTATTTTATCATGTAAAGGACGATTTAAATTAAATTTTAAGATATAATAAAATTAATTAATAACTGATATAATTTATTTAGTAAATTAGTTTGTTATCTATTTTGATTAGTAACAACGAGAAAGCGAGTTATTGAGAGAAAACTTGTTTAACGAGCTAAGCCAAAATTTTAACGAGAGCCGTGTTATTAAGAGAAAACATGTTTATAATGATATAATTTTAGGGAAGACAATCCTTATTTACACTCAAATTTTTAGGGAAGCCAATAAATGTATAAAAGCCAATCCTATTTAAAATTTAATTAAACAAATATTACCTTTTTTTCTCAACTAACTTAGATCCTATTTAAGTTTTAATAATTTTTTTTAGAATTTCACTATTTTAATTCAATTAAAAAATTTAGCAAAGACAATAATATATAAAAGTCAATCTTATTTAAAATTTAATTAAACAAGATAAATTTTTTTCTCAACTAAATTAAATTGTATTTAAGTTTTAATCTATTTTTTTTAGAGTTTTTTAATTTTAATTCAATAAAATTAAATTATCTTACTTAGATTTGAATTTATAGGAAATACAATAAATATATAAAAATCATTTTTTTAGAATTTAATATTCATTATAACGTTATATTATAATCATGTTTACGATTTAATATTTATTAGATCTTTATATTATAATCCTATTTTGAATTTAATCTTTATTATATCTTAAATTGCCAATAAAATCATGGTATACTAATTAGTTTTACTCACGTCACAAATTTGAGGATTTTATGATAACATGTGTGCATTAATAACATTGCATATTGATAATAACTGTTTGTATATTTTAATTTCTAAAAAGTTTAATTATGACATCTAAGAATATTTAGGAAATTTGTAATTTTGTGATAATACAAATAGTTGAAGTTTGAAGCGGTGGTTAGTACTTCAAGTTTTATTATTCCGTAATTTTAATATTTTTAATTTATATGTATTTAGTGCAATGGGCGTCAGCTCAAGAAAGTAGGACACAAAATCGACATATAAAGTTTAGGGATATTTAAGAAAGAGTTTGATGCATTTTGGTGCCAAAGTTTGCACCGATTTCTAAAATGGTGGCTAAAGTTTGAAAATTGCAAATCGATGGCCAAAGTTTTTACCAAGTTTCAAAATAGTGGCTATACTTTCAGATTTACAAATCGGTGGCCATACTTTATATCGTATTTCACAGTAATAATTCAACAAATAAAAAAATGAAAAAACAAAAATATTATTGAAAATTAATTAATTTAAATTTTTTAAAAATAATATTGATTTAACAGGAACACCAAAAAAATTCATCTGAAGTTTAAAAAAAAGATCATTGAGTCTAAATAATTCTCGAAAAAGAGTTATAGTCAAATTTTCAAAAAGGTTAATATTTAAATTTTATTATTTCATATATTATTAATATTTTCTGTTATATGTATTTATGCAACGGGCGTTGACTCAAGAAACATGACACAAAATCGGTGTATAAAGTCTAAATAATATAAAGATAATTTTTGTGATAATACGAATGGCTGGAGAATTAAATGGTGGTTAATACTTAAATTTATATTACTGTATATTTTTAGTATTTGTTTTATATTTATTCAGAGTAACGGGTGTCGCATCAAGAAAATATGATACAAAATCGGCATAAAAATATGTTAGTAGTTTATTTTATTGTTTATGTATGTTATTTTGTAAAATATTGTGTTCACTATTTATATATTAACTTATAGCCCGTACCATGTACGAGTTTTTTTTAATAAATTTTATTAATTAATTAAACAATTAAGAGATATATTTGGATGTATTAATAAGTTATATATATTATTAACTACTGAAAGATTTCCCGTAAGGTATTAATTGGAGTGTATTAATGATCTTTAGGTGTGTTTTGGAAAGATAATATTGTTTAATAAAAAGGTAACATGTTAATTTAAAAAGTTAACATTAATGGTTGAAAGATATAATATAATTAATATTTTTAGATTTGTTAATAAAAGATAGTATGTTTTAATTAAAAGGTAACATGTTTTTAATGACTGAAAAATAAAATATGATTAGTATTTTTAGGTGTGTTTATAAAAGATAGTGTTTTTTTAATTAAAAAGTAATATGTTTTGGTTAGAAAATACAATATCCTATTATTCATATTATTTATAAATTAAAATGACCGAAAACTAGAATACCAAAAAATCTTAAAACCAAAATTTTCAGTGAAATGATTATTATATAATAGTATAAATCGTATATATTTTTTTCTTAAATAGTTAATACTTAAAAGTTTACAAAACATTTATAGAGCCGCTGCCAAGCACTTAGCCGACTTGTACTTATATAAAGTAGAAGATAGGGTAGTTAGGTGGAATATCTCAAATCGCCTCATTTATTATTTTTCTTGATTAAAAGATAGTAAAAAAAATGTAGTAAATAAATTAGTATTGCATGTTATTATTATTAGGTCTTTAATCTATCTAAAGTTAATTTTGATTTCTACTGTTACAATTGGTGGTTTCTTATGCTGCTTCCAGTTGATAATTACGACTACCGTGGATGCTAGATGGTTTTTTGTTTGACTGAATAATTATTCCATGCTTAGTGTAATTACATCAGTACTACTACTATAGTTGATTGTGATTTGTGTATCAACTTGACAAATCAAGTTATATAGTTAAAATAGTAAATGAAGTTATATAGTTAAAATAGTAAGAACTCAGTGACTCTCTACCTGTGTCAGACTGCTGTTAGAGTTCCTCGCCATCTGTCCTGAGGTGATATATGAAACCTAACATATCCATGGCGGTACTGCTTATCCCTCCATAAAGATCTTTATAAACAACTCTTGTTTGTTTATATATAATTATATGTATTGAGCTGTTATTGTGCTGAATTTGGAACGGGTTCAAGCACAGAAGTATGTTTGTCATTGGACTTCGTATGCAGATTTCTTCTGTTTACTAGTATTTAGTCAAATAATTTTATATGTTATGACGAGTTTAGGCATCTACCACCTAGTCCCAAAAGCTACTAATGTATCGGGAGGTCCACATGTTTTTTTTTTTGAGTAAATTGTACTTGCATTACTTAAATAATATCTTCTTCAAGTACATGAATAATAAAATCAGGGGGAGTGACAAGCCACTCTCCGAGGCCTGACATAGAATGTGCAGCTTTTGCTAACTCATGAGCCACACAATTCGCAAAAGGATAAACAAACTCCACTAGCACATGATCAAAGTGCTTCAATAACTTACTACATTCAGAAGTAATGGTATGAAAATACGCTTCTCCCCCTTTATCATTACACGCTAGTACTAACTCCTTCGAATCTGTCTAAAAAACGCAGCACTTCAACTCCATCTCCTTGACCCACGACATTGCCTCCTTAAGGCTAATAGCTTCAGCCTCCCTCGGACTCCAACTACCCTCTACCCGACTGCAACGTGCACCCACAAACCTCCCTTGTGCATCACGGATAACATAGCCAATACCCACATTACCATTAACTACACCTGAAGCATCACAGTTCACCTTATACCAACCATCTACAGGCTTACTCCAACTCTTCCCAGCCGTATTCATACCTTGGTTTATATTTCGTTTACTAACTTCCTGAGCTTCTCTCCAGTCATGTAGCAGATTCCTTTCTGCAGCCAAAACTCTAAAAACTGAACCATTAACTCTCTCCCACACCCACTTATTCCTTCTACTCCAGATACTCCAACAAATCATACCAATTAGCACACATTGGTTTATTGAACATACAACAAAACATCTACTAAGCACCTCAAACGCAGATTTCATCGGTACAAATTGAACCACATTCTTAACTTCTGAATTTTGCCATACAGTTTTAGCAAAATCACACCCAAAAAGTACATGACCATCAGTTTCAATTTCGTTATGACACCAAGGACAATATACACTAACCTCAACACACTTCATGGCCAAAGCATTAGAAGTTGGTAAGCACCCTCGACACACCCTCCACAGAAAACTAACAACCTTACCAGGCATCTTCAAAGACAATGTAACACCCCAGTCCCACATCGAGGAGATTTGAGACTTCTGTTCAGTTTATAAGGCAAAGTACTACTACTAATTAGCACCAACAAAATCATGATATTTTGGGGGCCTGTGGTGGGCTAGTCGTTACCCAAGTTGGCTGCGTTTGGGCCAGTAGGCTTCGGCTTATTCAGACTCGGAATCGGGATTTGACCCGATTTTCGAAAAAGGCTCGGGATTTGACCCGGGTGTTTCACATATGATTTTGTAATTTTGTGATAATACAAATAGTTGAAGTTTGAAGCGGTGGTTAGTACTTCAAGTTTTATTATTCCTGTGACAACCCGGGTCAAATCCCGAGCCTTTTTCGAAAATCGGGTCAAATCCCGATTCCGAGTCTGAATAAGCCGAAGCCTACTGGCCCAAACGCAGCCAACTTGGGTAACGACTAGCCCACCACAGGCCCCCAAAATATCATGATTTTGTTGGTGCTAATTAGTAGTAGTACTTTGCCTTATAAACTGAACAGAAGTCTCAAATCTCCTCGATGTGGGACTGGGGTGTTACAAACTCCCCCACTTAAACTCTTGACGTCCTCGTCAAGCCTGAACGGATAGCCCATAGGTTCCAAGATCGTTCCTCCCTAGCCATTGTGGGATAATACCGGCTGGCTTCGTGTCCCCACCTCCGGACCTCTGTCCATTGTGGGATAATACCACCAGCCTTCGTGTCCCCACCTCCGGCAACTTGCCTCGACAAGCTTTCGAGAGTCGGCTCTGATACCAACTGTAACAGCCCGACTTTTCAGACTATTAATTCTAAATTCGAAACTAAAATAAAATACATTTCTTTATTCAATAAATACAAAATTGCACAAAAGTCAAATGCAGTGGTCAAACTTAATAATCAAAAATATAAAATCGGAGACGCTGCTCCACAATTCAATAATACATATCTTGCAATTTAACAAAATTGATTCTAATAGCACAACTACTCTTAACTAGTAATTTACATCCAAACACATATCACGGAATTCACAAGTTCTCATCCATATTCTCAATAAGCCTCCAAAATCGAAACCTGAAATGTTAGGAAAGGGGTGAGCTACACAGCTCAGCAAGTAACAATTTGACTTACAGATATTCTCAAAAATCAGTGGGCGTTTTAATAAAACAGATTTCTCAAAATAATAATAATTTTTAAAAACCTTTACAAAAAAAAAATCCAGCCCAAAGTTTATATTTTCAAAACTAGAACAGAAACAGATTTAAAACAGAATTAAAACAGAAACGAAATTCTTATAAATAACCACAGTCTTGCTCTACGGCCACACTTTCCCAGTAGCTGGGATCTTATTCTTATTCTTATAATTTCGCCACACTTTGCCAGTGACCGGCATCTAAAGTTCAATAATTACGCCCCCTTAATAGGTATCTAAAGTTGCACACTTGTGCGCCTACTACGGGTATCTAAGGCTAGTTCCGGAACTATAGCGTAAATTACGAACGAGTTCGAAACGTAGAGACTGAGGGATTCGAAGATTCTCGTATCTTATATCTTATACAGTTCGAAACAATATTCTTATATCTTCTACGAAATTTAAAGCAGAGTCAAAATATCTTTTTCGAAAATAAAAGTAAGTCAAAAAGTACTTACCTCAAAAGCGATCAAATACCGAAATCAATGCGAGCAAATCCTATAATTTTATTAAACCAGTCAAACTCAAATAATGTTCACACCATCTTAATATAACCAATGCGACACTTACATATAACTTACTCAATGAAATTTCAAAAATCAGACACCAAAACATCTTGCAAAATAGACCAATATTAACAAACTCAATCCTGACCAGTTCTGAAAATTGACAAATTACTCTATGAAAATGAATTTATCTGAAAAAGTACAAAACAAGAAAAATGTAGGCAATTCCGAGACCTTTCCAGAATGATAAGGCTCGTTAAAAATGGACAAGTAACGAACTGAAAACATAGACATTTGTGGACTGCATAACAGAATCAGCCCCTGATCAGGTTAGTATTTCGACGTTTAAGACATCGCAATCACAGAAATAGTCAGAGGAATGAAACACAACGTGCAGAGGTCGAAAGGAGCTTTCCAGAATGGTATCGCTCGTAATTTTTGGATAAAGACTCAATTTACTATGAATTTTCAAAATTAGACTTCTCAGTTTCAAAAACATACTGGCTGGTCAATAAATCCCAGAAAAACTCATATCTACAGACCTAATTTCGGAAAACACAAAGAATCAAAGTTGTAGATAATTAAAATACCTTTTCACAGAGTCTAATATCATAAGAATCCAATTAATAACGAATCAGATACGAATTTTATAAGAATTCAGAATCCAAACATATACATACGAAATTGGAGTAATCATACGACGACAATGGATATAACAAATAACTCAAGGATATACATCAAATTATACACATATACAAATACTGAAGACAATATACAAAGATCCTTAACATAATCAAAATAAATCAAATATCATAGACGTAAAATAACACGAATAGCAAGAGAATTAAAGAATCGTTACCCATTCTTTTTAAGCTTGTTGTGAGACCTTCTCCCCTCGTGCTCTTCTTCTTCTCTTCCTTGTTTCTCTCTCTCTCTCTAGCGGCGTTTTTTTTTTCTCACCCCGACTGTTTGCTAGGTTTTTTTTTTATCTTACAAATTACCTATGTTTGTATCTATATATTAGTCCATTTAATTAAATTGGGCCAGCTAAAATTTTAAACTAAAGCCCAACAAAATTAAATTAGCAAAACTCAATAATCTATTTATATTCTAAAGTCAAATTATATAATTATCTTAAACTTTAATCCACTTCTAATTCTAATTTCTAGCAAATTTTAATCTATTAAAATTACAAAAAAAATCCGGGATATTACAATTTGTAACACCCCAGTCCCACATCGACTAGATTTGAGACTTCTGTTCAGTTTATAAGACAAAGTACTACTACTAATTAGCACCAACAAAATCATGATATTTTGGGGGCCTGTGGTGGGCTAGTCATTACCCAAGTTGGCTGCGTTTAGGCCAGTAGGCTTCGGCTTATTCGGACTCGGAATCGGGACTTGACCCGATTTTCGAAAAAGGCTCGGGATTTGACCCGGGTTGTCACATATGGTATCAGAGCCGACTCTCGAAAGCTTGTCGAGGCAAGTTGCCGGAGGTGGGGACACAAAGGCTGGTGGTATTATCCCACAATGGACAGAGGTCCGGAGGTGGGGACACGAAGCCAGCCGGTATTATCCCACTATGGCTAGGGAGAAACGATCTTGGAACCTATGGGCTATATCCGATCAGGCTTGACGAGGACGTCAAGAGTTTAAGTGGGGGAGTTTGTAACACCCCAGTCCCACATCGAGTAGATTTGAGACTTTTGTTCAGTTTATAAGACAAAGTACTACTACTAATTAGCACCAACAAAATCATGATATTTTGGGGGCCTGTGGTGGGCTAGTCATTACCCAAGTTGGCTGCGTTTAGGCCAGTAGGCTTCGGCTTATTCGGACTCGGAATCGGGACTTGACCCGATTTTCGAAAAAGGCTCGGGATTTGACCCGGGTTGTCACATAAGTTTGTAATATCCCGGATTTTTTTTGTAATTTTAATAGATTAAAATTTGCTAGAAATTAGAATTAGAAGTGGATTAAAGTTTAAGATAATTATATAATTTGACTTTAGAATATAAATAGATTATTGAGTTTTGCTAATTTAATTTTGTTGGGCTTTAGTTTAAAATTTTAGCTGGCCCAATTTAATTAAATGGACTAATATATAGATACAAACATAGGTAATTTGTAAGATAAAAAAAAAACCTAGCAAACAGTCGGGGTGAGAAAAAAAAACGCCGCTAGAGAGAGAGAGAGAAACAAGGAAGAGAAGAAGAAGAGCACGAGGGGAGAAGGTCTCACAACAAGCTTAAAAAGAATGGGTAACGATTCTTTAATTCTCTTGCTATTCGTGTTATTTTACGTCTATGATATTTGATTTATTTTGATTATGTTAAGGATCTTTGTATATTGTCTTCAGTATTTGTATATGTGTATAATTTGATGTATATCCTTGAGTTATTTGTTATATCCATTGTCGTCGTATGATTACTCCAATTTCGTATGTATATGTTTGGATTCTGAATTCTTATAAAATTCGTATCTGATTCGTTATTAATTGGATTCTTATGATATTAGACTCTGTGAAAAGGTATTTTAATTATCTACAACTTTGATTCTTTGTGTTTTCCGAAATTAGGTCTGTAGATATGAGTTTTTCTGGGATTTATTGACCAGCCAGTATGTTTTTGAAACTGAGAAGTCTAATTTTGAAAATTCATAGTAAATTGAGTCTTTATCCAAAAATTACGAGCGATACCATTCTGGAAAGCTCCTTTCGACCTCTGCACGTTGTGTTTCATTCCTCTGACTATTTCTGTGATTGCGATGTCTTAAACGTCGAAATACTAACCTGATCAGGGGCTGATTCTGTTATGCAGTCCACAAATGTCTATGTTTTCAGTTCGTTACTTGTCCATTTTTAACGAGCCTTATCATTCTGGAAAGGTCTCGGAATTGCCTACATTTTTCGTGTTTTGTACTGTTTCAGATAAATTCATTTTCATAGAGTAATTTGTCAATTTTCAGAACTGGTCAGGATTGAGTTTGTTAATATTGGTCTATTTTGCAAGATGTTTTGGTGTCTGATTTTTGAAATTTCATTGAGTAAGTTATATGTAAGTGTCGCATTGGTTATATTAAGATGGTGTGAACATTATTTGAGTTTGACTGGTTTAATAAAATTATAGGATTTGCTCGCATTGATTTCGGTATTTGATCGCTTTTGAGGTAAGTACTTTTTGACTTACTTTTATTTTCGAAAAAGATATTTTGACTCTGCTTTAAATTTCGTATAAGATATAAGAATATTGTTTCGAACTGTATAAGATATAAGATACGAGAATCTTCGAATCCCTCAGTCTCTACGTTTCGAACTCGTTCGTAATTTACGCTATAGTTCCGGAACTAGCCTTAGATACCCGTAGTAGGCGCACAAGTGTGCAACTTTAGATATCTATTAAGGGGGCGTAATTATTGAACTTTAGATGCCGGTCACTGGCAAAGTGTGGCGAAATTATAAGAATAAGAATAAGATCCCAGCTACTGGGAAAGTGTGGCCATAGAGCAAGATTGTGGTTATTTATAAGAATTTCGTTTCTGTTTTAATTCTGTTTTAAATCTGTTTCTGTTCTAGTTTTGAAAATATAAACTTTGGGCTGGATTTTTTTTTTGTAAAGGTTTTTAAAAATTATTATTATTTTGAGAAATCTGTTTTATTAAAACGCCCACTGATTTTTGAGAATATCTGTAAGTCAAATTGTTACTTGCTGAGCTGTGTAGCTCACCCCTTTCCTAACATTTCAGGTTTCGATTTTGGAGGCTTATTGAGAATATGGATGAGAACTTGTGAATTCCGTGATATGTGTTTGGATGTAAATTACTAGTTAAGAATAGTTGTGCTATTAGAATCAATTTTGTTAAATTGCAAGATATGTATTATTGAATTGTGGAGCAGCGTCTCCGATTTTATATTTTTGATTATTAAGTTTGACCACTGCATTTGACTTTTGTGCAATTTTGTATTTATTGAATAAAGAAATGTATTTTATTTTAGTTTCGAATTTAGAATTAATAGTCCGAAAAGTCGGGCTGTTACAGTTGGTATCAAGAGCAGTCTGTCCTTCGGAGTGTGTTAGGTATGGGACTAGTACACTTCCTAGGATGCGTTTCTGTGGACCATAGTTTAAGTTTGACTTGTAGGAGATTAGTGGGTAAACGTGTCACGATCTTTTGGAGTATAGGATTGTTGTGAATTTGGGGACCAAATTCTTTTTAAGGAGGGTAGTTTGTAATATCCCGGATTTTTTTTGTAATTTTAATAGATTAAAATTTGCTAGAAATTAGAATTAGAAGTGGATTAAAGTTTAAGATAATTGTATAATTTGACTTTAGAATATAAATAGATTATTGAGTTTTGCTAATTTAATTTTGTTGGGCTTTAGTTTAAAATTTTAGCTGGCCCAATTTAATTAAATGGACTAATATATAGATACAAACATAGGTAATTTGTAAGATAAAAAAAAAACCTAGCAAACAGTCGGGGTGAGAAAAAAAAACGCCGCTAGAGAGAGAGAGAGAAACAAGGAAGAGAAGAAGAAGAGCACGAGGGGAGAAGGTCTCACAACAAGCTTAAAAAGAATGGGTAACGATTCTTTAATTCTCTTGCTATTCGTGTTATTTTACGTCTATGATATTTGATTTATTTTGATTATGTTAAGGATCTTTGTATATTGTCTTCAGTATTTGTATATGTGTATAATTTGATGTATATCCTTGAGTTATTTGTTATATCCATTGTCGTCGTATGATTACTCCAATTTCGTATGTATATGTTTGGATTCTGAATTCTTATAAAATTCGTATCTGATTCGTTATTAATTGGATTCTTATGATATTAGACTCTGTGAAAAGGTATTTTAATTATCTACAACTTTGATTCTTTGTGTTTTCCGAAATTAGGTCTGTAGATATGAGTTTTTCTGGGATTTATTGACCAGCCAGTATGTTTTTGAAACTGAGAAGTCTAATTTTGAAAATTCATAGTAAATTGAGTCTTTATCCAAAAATTACGAGCGATACCATTATGGAAAGCTCCTTTCGACCTCTGCACGTTGTGTTTCATTCCTCTGACTATTTCTGTGATTGCGATGTCTTAAACGTCGAAATACTAACCTGATCAGGGGCTGATTCTGTTATGCAGTCCACAAATGTCTATGTTTTCAGTTCGTTACTTGTCCATTTTTAACGAGCCTTATCATTCTGGAAAGGTCTCGGAATTGCCTACATTTTTCGTGTTTTGTACTTTTTCAGATAAATTCATTTTCATAGAGTAATTTGTCAATTTTCAGAACTGGTCAGGATTGAGTTTGTTAATATTGGTCTATTTTGCAAGATGTTTTGGTGTCTGATTTTTGAAATTTCATTGAGTAAGTTATATGTAAGTGTCGCATTGGTTATATTAAGATGGTGTGAACATTATTTGAGTTTGACTGGTTTAATAAAATTATAGGATTTGCTCGCATTGATTTCGGTATTTGATCGCTTTTGAGGTAAGTACTTTTTGACTTACTTTTATTTTCGAAAAAGATATTTTGACTCTGCTTTAAATTTCGTATAAGATATAAGAATATTGTTTCGAACTGTATAAGATATAAGATACGAGAATCTTCGAATCCCTCAGTCTCTACGTTTCGAACTCGTTCGTAATTTACGCTATAGTTCCGGAACTAGCCTTAGATACCCGTAGTAGGCGCACAAGTGTGCAACTTTAGATACCTATTAAGGGGGCGTAATTATTGAACTTTAGATGCCGGTCACTGGCAAAGTGTGGCGAAATTATAAGAATAAGAATAAGATCCCAGCTACTGGGAAAGTGTGGCCGTAGAGCAAGACTGTGGTTATTTATAAGAATTTCGTTTCTGTTTTAATTCTGTTTTAAATCTGTTTCTGTTCTAGTTTTGAAAATATAAACTTTGGGCTGGATTTTTTTTGTAAAGGTTTTTAAAAATTATTATTATTTTGAGAAATCTGTTTTATTAAAACGCCCACTGATTTTTGAGAATATCTGTAAGTCAAATTGTTACTTGCTGAGCTGTGTAGCTCACCCCTTTCCTAACATTTCAGGTTTCGATTTTGGAGGCTTATTGAGAATATGGATGAGAACTTGTGAATTCCGTGATATGTGTTTGGATGTAAATTACTAGTTAAGAATAGTTGTGCTATTAGAATCAATTTTGTTAAATTGCAAGATATGTATTATTGAATTGTGGAGCAGCGTCTCCGATTTTATATTTTTGATTATTAAGTTTGACCACTGCATTTGACTTTTGTGCAATTTTGTATTTATTGAATAAAGAAATGTATTTTATTTTAGTTTCGAATTTAGAATTAATAGTCCGAAAAGTCGGGGTGTTACAGACCACAACCGGTTCCAGAACCTCGCATGATTACTAACAAACTCACCTGTCAACCCCCTGTAACAGCTTCTTACCGTAAAAACTCCCCTGTCATCTCTTATCCAAAACCACGAGTCTTCCTTCTCGTCCACATGAATTGGGATACGCTTAATAAGCTCAATATCTCTGTCATTGCATATGTCTCGAATAACCTCTAAATCCCAGTGTTTGTTTCCCATGTCCATGAAACTATCAACCGTAATGTTCTTAAGCTGTGAAGGCATAACTGTAGACATAAAACCATTATCAAGATCTGGCAACCACTGAAAATCCCAAACCTTAGTAGAGCCTCCATTCCCAATCTTTCTCCTACACCTCATCTTAATCACCTCCTGTGCACTGACAATGCTACGCCATACAAAGCTAGGATTAACTCCTACCTCTACATCTAGAAACTACGTATTAGGGAAATAGCGAGCCTTCATAATTGCAGACACCAACGGATTATCATTATTTAAAATCCGCCCACCCTGCTTATCCAACATAGACACTTTTAAGTTCTTAAGGCTTTTCATCCCCAAACCACCACCACATTTCGGGACACATAATTTATCCTACGCCATCCAGCTAATTCCTTTACCATTCTCACCTATCCCCCACCAAAACCCATTCATTAATTTCTCTATAGCCTCACACACACCATTTGGAATAAAAAAAATAGACATCCAAAAATTTGGAATTGTTTGCGCAGCCGATTTCAACAACGCAATCTTACCAGCTTTTGAAATTTCCTTATTCATCCACCCCTGCAATTTATGCCTCACTCGATCTGTTAAAAAACCAAAAATCTCAGATTTATTCTTCCCAATGCACATAGGCATTCCAAGGTACGTTCCTGGTTTACTTACCTCACCAACCTCCAAACTTGCACAAATTCTTTCTCTATCTATAGAGCTTGTATTCGGACTAAACACAATATTGGATTTTGAATAATTAACAGCTTGCCCTGAGATTCTTTCATACCTGTTCAAGATCGATTTCATTATATCAGCCTCCATTTTTGATGCCTTGAAAAAGAAATAACAATCATCCGCAAACAGGAGATGGGAGACACTTGGCGCTCCTCGAGTAATTTTACATCCATGCAACAACCCAGTAGCCTCATAACTCATAATAATGGCAGACAATCCTTCTGCACACATAATGTACAAGTAAGGGGAAATGGGATCTCCCTGACGGACCCCTCTCTAAGGTTGAACTTCACCAAACAGTTCCCCATTCCGTAAGAAGCTATAGGACACCGTAGTAACATAAGTCATTATTCTTCGAATCCAATCCGAGTGGAAACCAAATTTCTCTAACATTTTTTCAACAAAACTCCACTCTAACCGATCATATGCCTTCGATACATCTATTTTCAAACCAGCAACACATGTTTTGCCTTGAGTCTTTCTATGAATAAAGTGATTAATTTCAAACTCTATCAAAGCATTATCTATTAGAAGACGACCTTCAATGAATGCACTTTGGTTCTCAAACACAATAGATTTCAAACATGGTTTTAATCTATTAGTCATTACCTTTGACAAAATCCTCATAAGCATATTGCATAAAGAGATTGGTCTAAAATCTGACATTTGCTTCGGGCACTTAACCTTAGGAATCAAACAAATCAGAGTACGATTTAATTCTCTCGGAAGCTCACATGTTGCTATAAACTTCTGACAAAACCGAACCACATCATCTCTTACAATATTCGAGTAAGTTTGGAAAAAAGCTGGGTTAAGTCCATCAACACCCGGGGACTTTTCTGGATACATAGCAAACACTGCCTGCTTTACTTCATCTGCTGAGACTGGTAACATGATCTCAATATTCTGCTCCTCCGACACCTGACAAACTTTCTCTCTATTCAGCAAACCTTCATCCACCTCTCCTGCTTTAAACAGCCCCGTAAAATAATCTGTAATCACCCCTTGGATCACAGCATCAGTTTCCTGTCACTCACAATTGACATCTTTGATCTTCTTTATATTATTATGCTCTTTTCTAGTCGAAGCATATTTATGGAAAAAACATGTGTTTTTGTCTCCTTCCTGCAGCCAAAACTGCTTCGCCCTCTGCTTCCAGTAAATTTCCTGTTTTTCCAATAAGCATAAAAAATCCCAACGCACTCTATTGTACTGCAAGACTCCATTTGAATCTCTTCTCGATCTAAGTTTCTTCATCTCTTTTCTGCAATTCTCCATCTTTGCTTTCATCTCCTTTAATAACCCCCCATTCTTCTAATTTAGCACAACACCTCACCATCTTCTCTACAATATCATCTACACCCGCCATGTTCCAACAACGTTGAACAATATTTCGACACTCATTATCTTTAATCCAAATATTCTCAAAGCAGAACCTTCTTTCCCTCAGTTTATACACATGTCTATTCAACCAAATACATAAAGGCAAATGGTCCGAAGTTGAAACTTCTAAAACACGAACCTCAGCTGCAGGAAACCAGTCTTTCCACTCATTATTAGCCATTCCTCTATCTAAACGCTCTTGAACCCACCTGCTACTGCCCCTAAACCTCTCTCAAGTAAATTTTTCTCCTACAAAACCCAAGTCAGAGAGTCCACACTCTACCAAAGTCTGATTAAAACCTTCCAGCAAATTCCTCGGTTGATGACGACCTCCTCTTTTTTCATCTAGACTTACCATATCATTGAAATCACCAACTATACACCAAGGTAGTACTGATCGTTGAGATAAGTCTTTTAATAAATTCAATGAATCCACTCTCCTACTCCTTTCCGGGTAGCCATAGAAACCAGTGTAACGCCATCTACCCACTTGCTCATTGAACACCTCAAAATCAATATAGTTTAACGTACTTGACTTTATCACCACACCCCCTTCATTCTTCCAGAACAAAGCTAAACCAGCCCCATGACCTAGGGCATCCACTGAATGATAACCAGCAAAACCTAACGAAGTACACATTTTTTTAATTTTATTTTCTTTAACCAAAGTCTCACACAAAAAGATAATACTGGGCCGAAGTTGTTTATTGATTTCTTTTAGAAATCTAACTGCTCGTGGGTTAGCCAACCCACGACGCCAACCCACGACAGTTCCAAGATAAAAGACTCATAATGCTTGGTGGGCCTGGAGTCCAGAGCCCATCCCTTGTCCGTTTTTTGATCCATTCTTTGATTGATCCTCAGTAATTAGATTATCATTTTCTCCTACAATTTCTCCCTCTAATATTTCATCCACACGCTTCCTTTTTGAATCTGTAACCACTAATTCACTTTCACTAACTTTCCCTCCCATAAAAATCTCCATTTGATTTTGAATTTGATTTCCACTATCTCCTTTCCCTGATTCTCGCCCTCTAACATTAACCACATCTGTATCCCCGTTGATTTCGCTAACGACACCATCAACTTCCATGAATTTCGCTGCAACTCGTTGCCCTTCTCCATCCTTAATAGTGTTTGATGTTCCATAAAAATTACTACTTGATGACCATGCCTGACTACCATCATTGTTGTTTCGAATCCACCTTGATCCTGTATTCGTATTGGCAATCTTCATTGGTGTACGAAGCCAAGCTCCATATGCTCTAGCAACCATCTTATCCGGATTTGCATAGACAACATTACAGTCACGCTCAGAGTGGCCAAGTCTACCACATACAAAGCAGAATGTGCTAAGTCTCTCATATTTAAAATTAATCCAACTTCCCTCTGCTCCTTCGCGCTTTATTTTCATTCTTCTCTTCAGTGGTTTTTCCACATTCATAGCTACTCTAATCCGTACATATGATTTCCATGCTGTTGTATAATTGACTTCTTTTTTTAATTCATTAAAAACACAACACTACTTATACCATATTAAACTTCCAAGTACATTGACTCACATAATAATAAGTTAATTGTTTTCCCCAATGTTATATTAAATATATAGATTAGAATGTATTTGATATACTTACTAAATAAATAATTGAGACTAAGAGAGGGGTTCCAATAAGAGCCAGGAACAAGCAATCTTTTGTGTGCTTTTTCATTGAGATATTACTCACAATTTATAGGCATACTTAGCACTATTTCCACCCCCTCAAGAAGTAACCGCCCCATGATTCTCTCCATGTAATAAATAAATAATATGTAACTCCAATATAACTCCTACAATCAAATATTGATTTGTAACTCCCAATTTCCATAACTCATTTGATATGTAATAATATAATATTTGTAACTTCTATTTTGTAACCCCCAATTTATGATCACAATATCTCAAATATATTATTCTTATATTTGATAAATATATTTACAACTCAATGCATTTTATTTTCTAAGTTCTATATTTAACAAATCAAGTCAAATATACAACATCTCCCAGTTTGACTTTATTTGTTAAACATCCATGTAACTCCCACTTTTCTGACGTTGTAATAATATTCTTTCAATTTAAACTTCTTTCATTAATTCATTAAAAACACAACACTACTTATACCATATTAAACTTCCAAGTACATTGACTCACATAATAATAAGTTAATTGTTTTCCCCATGATCAATGGGTTGGCGCCGGACTACAATTCTGCATCCAAATTATTAAACACTTGATTCAAAAAACAACAACTAGAGGTTCCATATTCTCAAAAAAAAAATTCTTGCCTTTTAACTTCTTGGTTGCAACCTTATTCTTGTAGGCAAATATGTTCATCTTTAAATGTGATATGCACACATGCAATGTAACCAAAAATAGAGAAAATTTATTATCATAGCTCAATTCCAACAATAACTACAAACATTCCACGGGCTCATACATGCCCATTATTGACAAAACTCCAATCACAATTTTAAAATTCAAAATAACTTAGGTATGGGCACGACTTGCCCATTATTCATAACCTTTAATTTTTGATTCAAAGTTTGAACAACTCATGATCGGGCTCATACTTGCCCATTGCATACACCTTCTTGTCCTTTCCGATTGATACCCTATTGTTATAAAAACGCACTTCCAATCCATTCTTAAGGAGTGCAGGAACAGAAACAAGGTTACGCCTCATTCCAGGCGCAAACATTACATTCTTGAGTACCATCACACTATCACCAAGATCCAGCCTATAAGAACCAATCCCCACCACATCCAAGTAGGTGTTATTTCCCATGAAAATTCTTTGTTCCCCTTTTTTCACCTCTTCAAACTCAATCAAACCTTCTTTGGTTTTTGCAATATGGCGGGTCGCACCAGAGTCAATCCACCATCCCTCAATGTCAGTGGCGACATGACCAGCATTGCACTCAATAACCCCAACAAACTCACGTTTGTTTTGTCCTTTTTGCTCTTGGCCCTTGACATCATCTCTTTCTTGATTCTCAGGACATTCATTCTTAAAATGTCCATACTTTCCACAATTGTAACAACTTCCAAGAGGAAACTTCTTCTTTGGTTGATACGGCTTAAAAACTCTTCCTTTTGAAGGACCTAGCCTTCCTTGTCCTTTGTTTTGATAGCTTTGTTTAAATTTTCCTTGAGCTAAATTAAGCTCCTCATCTTGAATCAAGTTCAACTCCAAACGCTTACGACTATTTACCAAATCATGTTCCATAGCTAATGCCGCTGAAAGCTGAGATGCACTCTTGATAGTTCCATTCAATCTCAAAGTTGTTGCAGCCATGTTAAGTGAGCTTGGCAGGCTGTTCAAGATTCCGGCGATTTGCATATTTTCAGAAAGCTCATTTCCCGTTGCTGCCAAATCCTTGGCCATCACCAACATCTTGTTACAATGGTCGATAACATTGTCACTCTCACTCATCTTGCAAGTGTTGTACTTGTGCAATAGAAGTTGCACATTCACATCAGAAATTGCATCATATTTTTCTTTGAGCGCATCCCAAAGCTTCTTGGCACTTTCATAAGTCTCGAAAACCTTAATCAGATTGTCTTCCATAAACATTAACATGAGACTCTTTGCCTTTTTGTCACAAACTTTCCACTCCTCATACACCTTCTTTTCAACATCAGTGGGTTCGTCTCCCAAAATCGGGTCATCCTTTTCAATGGCACTTTCCAAATTATCATGGATTAACCCATATCTTATTTTTCGACTCCACATATCATAGTTAGTGCCGTTCAATCTTTCAATCTTTGCCAACTCTGATGCAATCAATTTGCTTGCCATTTCAATCTATCAAATACAAACCAAACAAAAACTTATTAAAAACAATTCACATGTAAAACATGCAACTAATGTACAACCTCAAAAAAAATTATCAAAACACGTTAGTGGAGAGATCCAAAAGATAAACAATATACCACAAAAAGATATACAAAATTGTAAAGTAGGCAAAAAGAAAATAACTTGCAATATTACTCATTTTTAATACAAATAAAACATGCATGCGTTATTAAAATTAAAGCAATCAAGAGGTTCTAATAATCAAGATAGAAAACTAGACTTATTAAAAAAAAATGATCATCACCGTATAGAAAATTAGGCAGATAATATCATAAAGTTATATGGGCCAAAGGAGTAGGCCTGTGATGAGACTTGAAAGGAATATGTAAACTGGGCTGGACCAGTGATGTGGGCTGAAGAGAATCAATCCACCAGGGAGCAGTGAATACCAGATGCATGCATTAACAGATAACTTAGCACCGCAGGTAGCATGTGAGACACCGCGGGTAGTTAACAGAAAGAATTGCACTGCCAATAAATTAGGCTGCACCGTGGGTAGAAAAAAACAAAAAACACCGACAACTATGAACATGACTAATTCTCACCAACTAAAGAAAATTAGATTATCCAAAAATATCCTAAATAATATGCAAGACATTTATAAAAACTATGGTCTAGATGGCAAACATGTAGTTTGCGAAAAACACAAAAATTTAATAAAACAACAATGGATTATTCACATGAGTAACCAAAAATGGCACCTATGATCTAACAATTAGGCACATAACACTGGCCAGCAAATAAAGATACAGCATGGAGGGAGAAAAGGCCCGGACAATTAAAATGGAAAGTAAAGGCTAGCCAAAAAAAAAAACAAAACCAGACGATCACCAATTAGAGTGAATAACATGAAAAAAAATAAGATAACCGGAAACAGTGAAATTCTCCGAGGATCACCTCTCGCTCTGATACCAATGTTATATTAAATATATAGATTAGAATGTATTTGATATACTTACTAAATAAATAATTGAGACTAAGAGAGGGGTTCCAATAAGAGCCTAGAAAATTGGTATCTTTGTTAATTTTTAAGATGGTTGGTTGTCAGATTATGCGTAAATTGGTTTTCACCGTTGAAAAAGACGGTATTGTACTAGAAAAGAATTTTAGTAATGCTCGGAATAGAGAGCAAGTGAAACATCAATTTATTGGTATAGTCGAATGTGATGTCGACAAAATGATAAATGATTTAAATGGGTGGTGGATTGATTCCGGTGCGACCCGTCACATTGCAAAAACAAAAATTGATTTAACTGAATTTGTTGAACTCGAGAAAGGAGAACAAATAATTTATATGGGAAATGGTATCGGCCTCGATGTGGTAGGAGTTGGTACATATAAATTGGATCTTGGGAATAGTATGTTGGTTCTTAAAAATGTATTTTTTGTCCCTGAAATGAGGCGTAATCTCATCTCTATTCCCGCTTTGACTAGAAATGGTTTGGAAGTGCGGTTTTATGATGATAAATTTTCAATCGAAAAGGATAATGAAATATTTGCTATGGGCATATATGAACGCGAACATGGATTGTTTAAACTTTCGACTGTAAAAAATATTGAGAATAATGATGTTGGCACTTCCACTCAAATTTTGTCTGATAATACATCTACGTATGACATGTGGCATCAAAGATTGGGACACCCGGGAATTAACAAGATGGAACGCATTATTAAAGATAATTTGTTGCCTCAAATGGTTATTAGCAAATCAGTTTGTGAACATTGTGTAAAAGGAAAAATGACGAGAAAACCTTTTAAAGAAGGGGAAAGAGCTAAAGAGCTTTTGAGTTTGGTACACTCGGACATATGTGGTCCGTTGAGTTGTAAAACCTACTGTAATAAAGAATATTTTATTACATTTATTGATGATTACTCCAAGTATGCTCAAGTGTATCTTATATCAAGAAAATCTGAAGCGTTTGAATGTTTTAGGCGATATAAGATGGAAGTTGAGAAACAACTTGGAAGAGATATAAAGGTGTTGAGAACCGATAGAGGTGGTGAATATAGATCCATAGAATTTGAAAATTATTGCAAAGAAAAAGGAATAATAAGACACATGACTATGTCTTATACGCCGCAACAAAATGGTGTGGCAGAAAGAAAAAATAGAACATTATTAAATGTTGTGAGATGTTTGTTGTCACATTCTGGATTTTCTAAAATTTTTTGGGGAGATGCATTAATTGCTGCAAATTATATATTGAATAGAATTCCCACAAAGTCAGTTGAATCAACACCCTATGAGATATGGACTGGACGGAAACCAGATTTAAGTCTTATGAGAAAATGGGGATGTAATGCACATGTAATGATCCCGTCTCAGAATAGAGATAAATTAGACTTCAGAACAGTGAAGTGCAATTTTATCGGTTATCCTGAAAATTCTAAGGGTTATAAATTTCATAACAAAGAATTGGGAATAATTGAAAGTAGAGATGCTGTTTTTATAGAAAATATTGAGGAACAAGAGAACGTGGTGGAAGACACACACCCTCTGAGTATTGTTGATGATGAAACTAATAATGAGTTTCCTCTAGAAAATATTAGTACATATATGGAACAAGATCCAACCGAGAATAGTGAACCGAATCAGGATATTGGTAATGAACCGATTGACATGATCAGAAGAAAGAGATCAAGAGCTCCACCTGAGTGGATGAATGACTATCATATATATGATAGTGAGATTTCTTGTTTCTCGGTAGACATGGATGTAAGTGATCCTATTGATCCCACTAATTATTTAGAAGCGATGAGGTCGCAAGAATCTGAATTATGGATGGAGGCCATGAAAGATGAAATTGAGTCTATAGAGAAGAATCAAGTGTGGGAGTTGTGTGATCTGCCTAAAGATAGAAAATCTATTGGTTGTAAATGGATCTTGAAACGAAAATATAAGGCGGATGGGTCTATTGACAAGTTTAAGGCCCGCCTAGTTGCGAAAGGTTTTACACAAAAACCGGGAATAGATTATCAGGAGACGTATTCTCCAGTGGCAAAGTTTGCGTCAATAAGAATTATTTTGGCTTTAGTAGCCTGTCTTGATTTAGAACTTTACCAAATGGATGTAAAGACAGCTTTTCTTAACGGGGAGTTAAAGGAGGATATATACATGGATCAACCTGAAGGGTTTCAGATTGAAGGACAAGAAGACAAAGTCTACAAGCTAAAAAAGTCAATATATGGACTAAGGCAAGCATCTAGAGATTGGAATCTCAAATTTCATGAGGTTATAGTTCAACTTGGTTTTGTCAAGAATAAATTAGACAATTGTGTATACATTTTGAAAAGTGGGAGTTCGTTTACAATATTATCAGTATATGTGGACGACATATTACTTGCGGGAAATGACAAAGACATGTTAAACAACGTCAAGTTGGAACTTAGTAACGAGTTTGAGATGAAAGATATGGGTGAAGCTTCATATGTTCTAGGAATCCAGATTATAAGGGATAGAAAAAATAGAACATTAAGTTTGAATCAAGAAAGGTATCTACGTAAAGTACTTAATCGTTTTGGGATGCAGAATTGCAGTCCGGCGCCAACCCCATTGGTAATGGGTAAACGATTAACACGTAGTAATAATCCAGAACGGGGACAAAAACCACTGGATGTACCATATGCACAAGCGGTCGGAAGTTTGATGTATGCAATGTTGTGTACTCGACCTGATTTGGCATATCCAGTAAGTCTAGTAAGTAGATACCAAAACAATCCTAACCAAGCCCATTGGGAGGCTGTGAAGAGGATAATGAAGTATTTGAAGGGTACATTGCACCATAAATTGGTCTATCACGCGAAGAAGCCTGAAATTATTGGTTACTCCGATTCAGATCTCGGAGGTGACAAAGATGATGGAAAATCAACTTCGGGACACTTGTTTGTATTTGGTGGAGCTGCCGTAAGTTGGGGAAGTAAGAAACAGGGATGTGTTGCAAGATACACCCAGGAAGCTGAGTATGTAGCTTGTAGCATGGCTGCTACTCATGCTGTCTGGATAAGACGATTTCTACTTGAGTTAAATCTTAATTTAGTAGATGGACCCATTGAGATTTTTTGCGATAATACATCGGCTATTGATTTGATTTATAGTGGTGCAAATAGCTCAAGAGGTCAACATATTGATATACAATATCACTATATTCATGATATTGTGGTAGAGAAGAAGGAAGTAAAAGTCACATATATTCCTACTAGTGATATGATTGCAGATCCTTTGACAAAATGCATTCCTGCGGGAACATTTGTTAAACATGTTGGTTTGATGGGACTTAGAAATGTATAAGTTTGAGGCTCCGAGAAATGTGGGAGTAATAGAAGTGTTTGACAAAGAAGTCAAGTGGGAGATGTTGTATAATTGACTTCTTTTTTCAAATTCAAATAAAGGAATATATTGTATTGAATATTTTGGAGTTACAAAATATATGTATTTAATGTATGGCAAATATTAATTATATTAATTACTTGGGCAGTTTTGTTTTTGGGATGTAAATGTGTTGAGGAAGCCCATATATTGTGAAATACACCATTTGAGAAATATAGAAAAAATATTATCAGCATCATTGGAATCCCAAAAACAATTATCTACTCTCTCTCATATTTGGGCTAATTGTATCACATGCTCCATCAAAATTACGTGGATCAGATTTTACATACTTCCCAATCGATGCTCCAACGCTCTTAAGTATATTTTCAGATAAAAATCCTCTCGGGATATCATACACCTGAACCCATATCTCTGTTTCTTTTAACTCCATCATATGAGGATTCTCAGATGCCTGCAACCGATTGAACACCAATAATACCTGCTCAAACGATCATGGGCCACCGTCACATGTTTAATGAGACTCTAATGTCTATCAAATTAAGTTGTTAATAAAAATTGTAGTACTTGGCCCGCTTTGTTTTGAAGCACAATCACCATACACCAGTGCTTTTTTGTATTTCCGTTATAATGAGTTTTTTTTGTTCTTTTTGACTAGGAAGGGTAACCCTTTATATTAACAGAAGCACTCCTCACCGGAAGTACAACAACGAAAATATTATCTTTTTCTCCACATATATGAGGGAAGAAATTATATTCTAGAGTTTACATTAAAGGAAAAATTAATTCTATAAACTCTCAGTGAAATACACTGAAACATTAAATTATCTAACAAATATTCGAAAAGCACTTCACCTTAAGTTAGAGCGGGGTATTACTAGCAGTGAATCGATTTCAATTGAAGATAGTGTTAGATAATCAGAGATTCAAGAAATATAGAGATTATAAAAAATCCTAAACACTAAATTACATATGAACATATTTAATACAACTTCAAATAAAACTCTAAATTTAATTAATTAAATCGCAACAAGAGAAATTTGATCCGTCCTCGAATCAACAAGCTACCAAGCTTTAAACTTTTATAAATATGTGAACCGATCACGATTCACACGGTTGTTCTTATATGCGTTCGTAGAACTGACAATTTACTAAAACACATTATATATTTTTTCAACAAAGTCCCTCATTTTCTAAATATATCACAAGAAATTGTCTTTTTCAATTTACTTTTTCTATTTTTCCCACTAAAATCCATTCTTTTTCTAAAAATATCACAGACAAACCCTTTATTTATTTATTTTAAAACGTATTTAAATAATTTAAATTATTAAATTTTAAAATCTCATTTTCCAAAAATATCACAGGCATTTACCTTTTTAAACTAAATATATGTTACATTTTTTATTTTTCCATGCTAAAACCCCTCTTTTTCCAAAAATATAACGAGCAAACTCTTACTTATTTATTTTAAAATTTGTTTTAATGTTTTTAATTAATTAAAAGTGTTTAGCTATTTTTACATGCCTACTTATTTTTTTAACAAATACAATTAAAAAAAGACTAAATTGCAGTATGATGGCTTGAACTAAAATTTTTTTGCAGAAAAATGGCCGATGTGTTCGATGAAACACTTTAATAGCCAAACAAAAAATTTTAAAGCAGAAAAAGGGCTCCGCCTGTTTTCGGTAGACGCCGTTAACGTCAGTAAGGGTATTTTGGTCAGTTCGAGCATTTCAACGGATCTATTTTGTGTATATATGCATGTATGTCTTTACCCCCAATTCATTCTAACCTAGAAATTAACAAACACTTAAATCTCTCTATCTCTTCTTTCAATTAAGCGAAATATGAGCCAACAATGCTTCTGTAGGAACTGGGCAGTGGAGAAGACATCGTGGACTGATGCTAACCCGGGCGGAGATTTCTAACTTGTGCTAATGGCAACTACAACTTCTTTCGATGGGCCGAAGCAGAGTTTGATTATCGAAGCAAATGTGTGATTAATCGTATAAAAAGGTGCATAGGAAAGAAAGATGATGACCATATCATGGAGTTGGTGAATGCTAGAAAGGAGTACAATGAACAATTGAAACAGTTGAAGAATGAAGTTTGGATGTGGAAATGCTTTTCTATGTTCTAATTAATATTTAGAGTAAAGTGCACTTTGTGTACTAGCACTTTAGTCAAGATACCAATTGCAATACTATAATTCAAAATCGAGCACTTGTAAAATCAATGTTTGTATTTCACTGCACTTTGTTGCATTTCGTTAACCGAGGTTAACTCCGTTATTAATTTAGGAAGTAAAGTGCACTTTGTGTACTCGCATTTTATTCTAACGTGCATTTTGTGTACTCGCACTTTACTCTATATTTTGAAGTAAAGTATTGCAAGTGATGTTTTGAGCAAAGTGTGGGTACACAGAATGCACTTTAGAGTAAAGTGCGAGTACAAAAAGTGCACTTTACTCTCTAAATTAATAACAAAGTTAACCTCAGTTAACAGAATGTAACAAAGTGCGGTGAAATACAAACATTGATATTGCAAGTGCTCGATTTTGAACTATAGTATTGCAAGTGGTGTCTTGACTAAAGTGCGAGTACACAAACTGCAATTTACTCTAATATTTAAGTTTATCATTTTATAATTTATCATATTGATTTTTATTCTTTATTTAATATTTTATGTTCCCATTAATTTCTTTAGTTTGTCATTTTTAAATCTCCTTTGATGACCCGTGCATTGGAATTTTTGATTTTCGGTCATTTATTTTATTTAATAAATAATATAAAAATAGTAACTAGTTGATCGCCTTTAATAATTAAAACACTTTTTTCTAACAAAATCTACTCATTTTCCCAAAATATCACGGTCAATTATCTTTAAATTAAAACATATTACCATTTATACTTGTTCTCACTAAAATCTTCATTTTCCAAAAATATCGGGTACAAACCTTACTTATTTATTTTAAAATCTCTTTTAATGCTTTTAATTATTTAAAAAAGCTTAACTATTGATAAGTCTACGTTCCTCCCTCTTGCCTTCCTCTTCAGCTGTGACCGGGTAGGGGGTTCGGTTGTGTCGGGATAGGTATGGGACCCCCAGGTGCGGGAGTGTGGATAACGATACAAATTTTAGAGAGAGAGAGAGAGAGCTAGAGAGAAGGTAGAGCTTATTCTGTAGAGAATTCTGTGTGTGTTCTTTTTATTGTTGCCTTTGACGGGGTATTTATAGGCAGGGGGCATGTGATGGGCACATGGTTATCGGGAACTTTGTCCGGTTATCGGGAACTGTGTTCGGCCCTCTCTTGGCTTGGGCATGTTGGGCTTTTAGTGGTGCCTTGTTTGGTGTTCGGTCGGGTCTGGGTAGGGTGTGCCTTTCCTGCCGGTTTGGGCTGGCCCAAATGGGCTCTTCTTGTCTATTTGGGCTGGGCCAATTGGGTCCCTCCTATCATTTACCCCCCACTTCCTCATTCAAGCCTTGGTTGGATGGGGGAGTAGACGGTGTGATAAGGGTTATTGTTTGACTTGGTTCTTCCTCTTGGTCGGGTGTGGCTGGTCGTGAGGGGTAAGGGCTAGTAGTTGACGAGTGTCAACGTTGAAATGGTGCCCCCTCTTGTAGTCGGGTATGGCCGACTACGAGAAGTAAGGTGTAGGGGTTGACGAGGGTCAATGTTGAAATGGTGCCCCCCTCTTGTAGTCGGGTATGGTCGACTATGAGAAGTAAGGTGTAGGGGTTGACGAGTGTCAACGTTGAAATGGTGCCCCCCTCTTGTAGTCGGGTATGGCCGACTACGAGAAGTAAGGTGTAGGGGTTGACGAGGGTCAACGTTGAAATGGTGCCCCCCCTCTTGTAGTCGGGTATGGCCGACTACGAGAAGTAAGGTGTAGGGGTTGACGAGGGTCAACATTGAAATGGTGCCCCCCTCTTGTAGTCGGGTACAACAGACTACGAGAAGTAAGGTGTAGGGGTTGACGAGGGTCGACGTTGAAATGGTGCCCCTCTTATAGTCTGGTATGGTCGACTACGAGAAGTAAGGTGTAGGGGTTGACGAGGGTCAACATTGAAATGGTATCCCCCTCTTGTAGTCGGGTACAGCCGACTACGAGAAGTAAGGTGTAGGGGTTGACGAGGGTCAACGTTGAAATGGTGCCCCCCTCTTGTAGTCTGGTATGGCCGACTACGAGAAGTAAGGTGTAGGGGTTGACGAGGGTCAACATTGAAATGGTATCCCCCTCTTGTAGTCAGGTACAGCCAACTACGAGAAGTAAGGTGTAGGGGTTGACGAGGGTCAACGTTGAAATGGTGCCTCCCTCTTGTAGTCGGGTATGGCCGACTATGAGAAGTAAGGTGTAGGGGTTGACGAGGGTCAACGTTGAAATGGTGCCCCCCTCTTGTAGTCGGGTACAGCCGACTACGAGAAGTAAGGTGTAGGGGTTGACCTCGTGTTTGAAAAAGCATGTTTATCGGGATTTGAGAAAGATAACGGAAAAGGGAAGAACGGACGTGCACCGAAATATGGAGGAATGTGCATTAATGTCTCTCAAATGATGTCATCAGTGCACTGGGGAGTTACACGTGATTCTAGGCGAGGAGGTGAGTGGGGGTAGTGGTAGGGGAAACGTTTTTCACGCACGCGAACGTGTCCAGTGAGAGCGTGCCACATGGCGGAGAAAGTTATAGAAGTTTTTTGTTTTGTCTAGATAAAGGCTAGGGCCTTTACAATCTTTGTTTTTACTGTGCTTTATACATTCTACGAAGAGGCAAAGGTTTGAAGTAGAGAGAGAGAGAGAGAGAGAGAAAGGTAAAGAACTTCAGGCGAGTTTACGTCCCCGGAGTCCGCTACGATCCGGTCGTTCTTCTTTTTAAGTTGCGTTGGCAACTCCTTCCTGCTCTGAAATATTTTTCTGATTATGTATGAATACTGTAGTGCGTGTGGGTCAAATTATGTCTTGCCAGAATGCATGTTTGTAGTCTTTGGTTTGTTGTTTGTAACTTGTTGATTCTTAAACATGCGTATATATCTTGGTTGAATGTTCTGGGTTTCTGGGTTTATGGGTTCTTGGGTTCTTGGGTTTCTGGGTTTATTCATGTGAGATATATATATGTATATACTAGCTGTAGATCTTGGTAGATTATCTGTTGAGTGTTTCAGAGGTGTTTCTTCCTTTTAGGTTTCTCGGGTGCGGAGTGCGGTGAGGATGGCTAGGACAGCTAAGGTTAGGAGGCCGAGTACAGCGGCCGACGCTGCTAA
This sequence comes from Heracleum sosnowskyi, assembly GCA_030848705.1. NCBI lineage: Eukaryota > Viridiplantae > Streptophyta > Magnoliopsida > Apiales > Apiaceae > Heracleum > Heracleum sosnowskyi. Next base: position 97,016,989 of record CM061241.1, read on the forward strand.
GGAGTATGCTAGGGTGTAAGTAGGCGGGGTTCCGTACGAGTCGATAATGTCCGAAGGGGAGAGCCGGACGGTCGCTGGTAGTATGGCTGAGCTATTCGGGGGTCGGACGACACGATATCCGAGAGAGATAACCCACTAGAGGCCGGTGTTGGTGGGGAGGTAGCTGTAGGTAGGCCGAGTGTGGTATCAGTAGTCGAGGGGGAAGGGGATAGCAGTGGTGCCGTGATTTTGACTGCGGTGCCCGTGCACCATGTTGTTGAAGTTGTCGCAGAGGCGGAGCTGGGTGGAGCTGACTTGGTTGCTTTATACGTGCGTGGGCGTCCGAGGTACGAGGGCGAGACGCAGCCGCTGCACGGGGGGGGGGGGGGGAGGATGGTTGGAGGTACACAGCTCAGATGTTCTATCCCGCGCCGAGGGATTTTATGGCAGTGCGGGATCAGTATTTTCGTACTTATTAGAGGGAGCTGGTGGAATCCGGGGACCGGGCTGTGCAATACGACCGGAAGCGGCTGGATGAGGCCTTCGAGAGTATGACTTATATGAACGTGCAAAGTCTATACATCCAGGATCATCGGGATTATGTGAAGTGGGCGTTTGATATCCCGGATGAGTATGAGTGGCGATATGCCGAACCGTGGGAGAGGCCGTACCATAGGTCCGAGGATGGATGGGTGGACGTACCCGTGAGCTTCTTCCGTGTTGAATTCAGGTTGCCTCTTCACCGGTTCGTTCGAACATTATTTGCGGATCACTTCAACTGTGGATTCGGTCAGTTTACTCTGAATAGTATGAGGTGCATTGCATACTTCATAGCCCGTTGTGCTGAGTTCGGTTGGGAGCCGACCACGAGATTGTTCTTCACAATTTTTAGGGTCCAGGCTACATCCAATAGGCCCTTTTATGACTTGCACTTGAGGTCTACTGCCAAGTTCGGGAAGAAATGGTTTCGTACACTATCGTCCAACAGGACATGGCACGTGGAGTATATATTCATCCGTGGAGGAGATTTGGCGTGGATGCCCGGTTGGGCCGCGGAGGTGGACGTTCCCTTGGAGCCGTTTGGGGTGTCCGCGGATGAGCTTGAAAGGATAAGGGCGTTCACCGATTATCCGCCGACCGAGCTGTGGGGTTTGGAACTTGTCCAAGATAGGGCCTTTCTGGTTATGTATAACGGTATGGGGTGTTGGTTTATCTTTTAAAGTTAATTATTGGGTGTCTCACTGACTCTGTAGAATATGTATATTGGTCCTTTTAACTGCTTTGTAGAGTCGCTATTATGCCTGTGTTTTAACTCTCTATCTTTTTTGTCACAGTTCTTCACCGAGCTCTTACCTATCCAGCCATGTTGGACAAAAATAAAATGATGCTGACCTTCAAGGATAAGGTCGTGGTGGGTGAAAAGGGGGGTATGACCTCGAAAAGGAAGCCGGGTGAGAGCGTAGAGGTGCCCACTGGTTCCCGGGACAGTGACTCTACGACGGGTACTGTGTCCAAGAAGCCGAAGAGGACTCTGGATCCTTACCTACAGGTGGCTTTGGACCGGGCCGGGCCCGTCAACGGTCTGCCACTCGAAGTTTTGCTGAGTTCGGATGAGGGGAATAGCCCTCCTCAGGGGGGTCCAAAGGGAAAATGGATCGTTGTAGAGGATGTATACGAGGATGAGGTGTGGCTTAGTGTGAAGTCGGTTGCTGGTGGTTTCCGGGAACCGATCAGGAAACTCACCCAGCCCCAAGAGAAGCTTGGTTGGTCCACGCTAGATATGCGCACCTATGAAGGGTGGTCGAAGGGGAGTAACCCCTATCCCTTTGACACTCTAAAGGCTTTCCAGATTCCTACCGACATTGAGTATTACCGGGGGTTGGAGGACAAAGAGTTTGACCGCACTCTGCGGGGAAAGGCTGGCGAGGTAATTCCTATGGGCCTACTCCTTACAACCTTTGCGTGTCTTTGCTTTCTTTTACTGATTTTGAATTTAATTCTTGGTGTCGCAGTTCTTGTCGGTTTTTGCTACCAACTCCGAACGGTTTCAGACTATGGTAGCGACTGTGGAATTCGAGAAGAGGAAGGCTCACAAGGCTATGGTGGATCAAAGAGCCGCTGAGGCCCAGTTAAAGCTTGTTGTTGATCAGGGAAAGATCTGGGAGAAGAAGTCTGGGGAGCTGAACACTGAGCTCGGGAAATGGAATGTGGAGATGGCAAATTTGAATGTGGAACTCGGGAGCTTGACGGCTGAAAAGACACTGTGGGGGGCGGAGAAGGCCGAGCTAGAGAAGCTGAAGAGGAAGAATGAAAAGCTGAGGAGCGGGCCATCTCGTTCGGGCAGTGATTATGTCGGGGTTGTGAAGCGGTTTTTAAAGACCCAGTCCTTCTCGGACTTGCTGAACCAGAAGGCGGCACCGTCTTATGAGATGGGTTTCACTGACTTTGGCAAATTTATTGGTGTTGGGACCGCATACGACCCGGAAATCCAAAACTATGGGGAGTATGTGCGCGTTGAGATGGAGAAGATGGATACCGCGGATGGAGAGGATGCTGGAGCCGAGGCCGAAGCTGGACCGAGCATGCCTCCTGAGGATGAGATTCCTTTGGCGGAGCTGTTGTCCGAGGAGGAGGGCGACGAATAGGTTATTGCTTATTTGTAATAAGTAGTTTTAGGATTTCTCTGTAATTTTCTTTTTGTGTTGGAGTTACTATGCTCGGTTATCTGCCTTGAGCTGACCTCTGTTTCTGGTTTTCGCAATGTACTCGTACCTTTACCCTTTAATAGAACAAAGTGCCTTTATTTCTTTTTGCTTCCTTCCTCTTTTCTATGCATGTTAATTTGTATTTTTTCGACCTCCGAGTCCGAGTTGTGTTGACCGAATGATCCAGGACACGTAGGTCGGTTTCTGTTGGAGCGAGCTGAGTTTGAACGGTACATATAAAGATAAAGGCCTTGGAGGATTTTCATTAATTACATAGTGGTTGGGTTAAAGATTCTGGTCCCCGGGTCGATTCTTATAATATGAACCGGCATTGGGGTTACATAGGTTAAAGACTTGACAAAACATCTAGTGGTAAAACTGTCGAAGCCGAAGCCCGTTCTAGGCGTTGGGTATCGCGTCGCCGTCCATCGTGGCGAGTGAGTAGGTTCCAGGACGGATGACCTTGGTGATCTTGTAGGGACCCTCCCAGTTAGGACTTAGGTTACCTTGATGGCTGAGGTCGGACACCTCTGTTGCTCTTAAGATGAGGTCTCCAGCCTCGTACTGTCGGGGCCTGATTTTCTTCCCGAAGTAGGCTACGGTTTTCTGCTTATAATCGTTCATTCTGATGACGGCCTGGTCTCGGCATTCGTCCAAAAGGTCAAGATTGGTCTGGATACCCTTTTCGTTTGTTAGTTCATTGTAGTGCACCAGCTGGAAAGATGGCGACCCTATTTCGACTGGTATGACTGCCTCGGTGCCATAGCACAACTTGAAAGGCGTCTCACCGGTCGTGGTCCTAGGGGTCGTGTGGTAGGACCACAGTACCTTGGGAAACTCTTCGGCCCATTTCCCCTTGGCGTCCAGGAGTCTCTTTTCCATCCCTCGTAGGAGACTTCTGTTAGTGACCTCGACGTTCTCATTGGTTTGCGGATGGGCAACGGTCGAGCGTCGGTGGGTGATATTGAAGCTTTGTATGAAATTCGAAAAGATGGTGTTGGTGAATTATGTACGATTTTCCGAGATCAGGGTGATGGGAATTCTGAATCAGAGGATGACGTTGTCGTGGAGGAAATTTTTGCATTCTTTGTCGGTGATGTGTGCTAAGGGTTTTTCCTCGACCCATTTGGTCATGTAGTCGACGGCGACTACCATGTACTTGAACCGTCCTGGGGCGGTCGGGAATGGTCCCATGATGTCGATTCCCCAGGTTGCAAACGGTATCGGGGATAGGATCGAAGATGGTGGGACCGGGGCCTGCTTGGGCACATTGCTGTAGAACTGGCATTGTTTGCATTTACGGGAGAAGTCAATATAGTCTTTGAACATGGTCGGCCAAACGTATCCCATCCGGAGGATTTTATGGGCTAGAGACTTGCCGCACATGTGGTCCCCTCACATTCCTTCGCGGACTTCGACCATGGTGTATTCGGCCTTTGTCGGGTTTAAGCACTTGAGCAGGGGATCGTGGAATCCTTTGCGATATAACGCGCCGTCGATGAGGGACTATTGCGAGGCCTTGGCTTTGAGGGATTTGGCCTTTCTTGAGTCAGCCGGTAGAGTCCCGGTTTGTAGATAGACTATATAGGGGGTTTGCCACCCAGGGTCGGTTGAGACTTCCATGATGTCTGATTGAGGGCTGATGTTGGATTTCTCGATGTGTTCGAGGTAGACAGCCCCTTCCAATTTCTCGAGGTCGGAGGTGGCCAACTTGGAAAGAGCGTCGGCGATGATGTTATTCTCGCGGTCTACTTGTTTAAGGGTAAAACTTTTGAACCTGAGCATCTCCTGTTGTGCTCATCGTTGGTACTGCAGCATGATCGAGTCTTTGGCCGAGTATTCTCCCTGTACTTGACGAATGACTAGCTGGGAATCACTGTGTACGAGAAGGTCGTCTACCTTTAGGTGGTGAGCCAGTCGGAGGCCGGCCAGCAGAGCCTCATACTCGGACTGGTTGTTGCTGGCTTTGAACTTGAATTTGAGGGCCTGTCTGATTTGGAATCCGTCGGGCGAGGTGAGGATGACTCCCGCCCCACTTCGGTCATTAGTTGCCGATCCGTCCACGCAAAGCTCCCAGCAATGGGGCTCGGGCGTTTCTGGAGATTGATTGTCGGTCGTGGGGCCAACCTTCAGGAATGTGCACTCCATGATGAAGTCGGCTATGGCTTGTGCCTTAATGGAGGTCCGAGGGACGAACTCCAGCTGGAATTGGCTGAGCTCCATCGCCCAGTTTACAATTTTCCCGGAGAGGTCAGGTTTGTGCAGGATCTTTTTCAGTGGTTGGTTGGTGATGACCCTGATTTCTCGGCCTTGAAAATAGGCCTTAGCTTTCGGCTGACCATAACCAGGGCGTAGGTGAACTTTTATAAGTCAGGGTATCGAGTTTCAGCCTCTTTCAGAACCTGACTGACATAGTACACGGGTTTTTGAAGTCCAGACTCCTCTCGAACGAGCGCGGCGCTGACTGCCTTGGGTCCGGCTGAGAGGTAGAGTGACATGGGCTCCTCTAGGAGGGCTTTGGATAGCACCGAGGCTGACACTAGGTAGTGTTTGAGAGACTCAAAGGCGGACTGACAATCCGAGGTCCAAGTAAAGGTCTTGGAAGTCTTGGCACCTTTCAGAGTATTAAAGAAAGGTATGCAACGCTCGGCCAACTTGGAGATGAATCGTCGGAGAGCTGCCAATCGGCCGGTGAGTCGTTGGACGTCTTTCTGGCTACGAGGCGGCCTCATGTCGAGGACGGTCTGGATTTTATCAGGATTGGCTTCGATGCCCCAGTGATTGATAAGGAACCCCAGGAATTTCCCGGCCCCGAGGCCGAAAGTGCACTTGGCTGGGTTCAGCTTCATGCCACTCTGTCGTAGGTTATCGAAGCATTCCTTGAGGTCGTCAGGTGAGTTTCCGCCAACAGGGACTTTACGATCACGTCGTTGTAGACCTCCATGTTCCTTCCCAACTGGGATTTAAAAATTTTGTTTATTACTCGTTGATAAATGGCACCGGCGTTAATCAGTCCAAAGGGCATAAATCTGTAGGCATACACCGCCATGTGAGTGATGAAAGATGTCTTGGGCTGGTCTTCGGGGGCCATGGGGACTTGATTGTATCCGGAGAAAGCATCCATGAAGCTGAGCATGACGTGACCGGAGGTGGCGTCTATCAACTGATCAATGGTAGGCAGGGGGTGTGAATCTTTGAGGCAGGCTTTTTTGAGATCGGTGTAGTCGACGCAGATGCGCCACTTTCCATTCGGCTTTTTGACCATGACTACGTTGGCTAGCCACTCGGGGTACTGGATTTCGTAGATGATGTCAGCCGTAAGCTGGTTTTCAACCTCGGTATCGACCGCTTGTTGCCGTACGGGGGCAAAGTTTCTCCTCTTTTGTTTGACAGGGGCGCATCTAGGGTCCACGTTGAGACGGTGCATGGCGACCGAATCTAGAAGGCCGGTCATGTCGGTTGCGCTCCATGCGAAGACATCCATGTACTCCCGGAGCAGATGGATGAGACCGTTCCGTAGTTCCGGACTCAGGCCGGTCCCAATATTCACTGTTCGGTCGGTGTTCCCTTGCATTATGCTGACTTGCTCGGTTAGTTCTGCGGGGGACGACCGTAAAGAATCTGGGGTAAAGTCGGACCCCGCAGACGGTTCAGGGCTATCCCTGCCATGGAGCTCGGGATTTATGGTTAAGACTTTTCCGGAAGTCCGTCGTTGGTGATGGGCCATCATATGACCCTTGTGTGCTTCGGCCTTAGCGGCTTTCTTTGAGGATCGAGTGGCCCGTGATTGTTCCTCTTGGAGCTCGGAGACCTTTCTCTTGTTCTTTCGGTTGGTCTCGCCCATGATGACCGTTGCTCTGTAGCATGTCTTGGCGTCCTCGGGCTCGGCTTTCAGCTCCCCTACCCCTCTGGGGGTGGGGAGTTTTACTTTCAGGCGAGGAGTTGATGTGACTGCGCGGAGCTTGGTGTGGGAAGGTCGGCCAAGGATGGCGTTGTAGGAAGATGGAATGTCGATTACGTAGAACTTGACCATGTGACGTACTTTCCAAGGCTCGGTTCCGAAAGTTACGGGGAGGTTGATCGTCCTGCTAATTGGTACGGCATTGTGCCCAAAACCATAAAGAGCGCTCTCTGAAGCGGGCTCCGGCCCGATTGTTCCCAGTTACATCCTGTTCATGGTATGGGCGAAGAGTACGTCAACTGAGGACCCATTGTCCACTAGCATCTTCCGGACGTCGTGGTTGGCGATGTCGATGATGATAACGAGAGCTTGATTGTGGTTAGGGTCGATGCCCTCATAGTCGGCGTCGCTGAAGGTAATCACGTTGTTCTCGACTGGATTGGGCCCCAATAGAAGGATCCGAGGGGATGTGGTGCATGATGGTGGGGATTCGCTTTTGCCTACCTGTATATTGATGACGATTTTGGCTTTTCCAGACGGTTCAGCTATCTTCGAGGCGGGGGGAAGATATTGTGTTAGGTGCCCCTGCTAGGCCAACCTTTCCAAATAAAATTTGAGGGAGAGGCATTCCTCCGTCGTGTGGTCGCACTCATTATGGTAGTTACATTGTTTTGCCTGATTTCGGGTTTTGGAGGGTGCCAGGAGCCGGGGTTTTTCGAAGAAGGGGTTTCCCTTGATGTCACTCAGAATGGCAGAATTCCTTTTTGTGAAGCAGGTCCACTCCGGTAGGGTCCTCGGTGGCCGGGATACATCCGAATACGGGGATCGGCTTCCCTTGTCGGTAGGTATGGCCGCCGAGCTGGGGGCCTGAATGAAGTGGCTCTGCTGGGATGGTGCCGAGCTAGGATTGTGGTAGAATTTTTTGTTCTTGTCCCTGTGGGGGTTCTGGCTTCGAGGATGGTCTTGCTCTTCGTCCTCGTCTTCTCCGCGGTTTAGCCTAATGGCTCTGAGAGCGTTGTCGACTGTGATGTAATCGAAAACCATGACATAGACTTTAGCCAGGTCCCGCGGCTTTTTGCAGATGAGCTCGAGGACGTAGTCCTTGTAAACATAGTTGTTTAAGTTTCTTTGGAAGGCGCTTATCGCCTCATGCTCGTCTACGGAACTAACCTTGTTGACTCCTTCCTTGAACCTTTCGATGAAGTCGCTGAGGCTTTCGTTCCTTTTTTGAATTATTGTTTCTAGGGATACGGTATGTATGTCATGGGGGCGGTTGGCCCTGAACCTTTTGAGGAATGCCGATCGGAACTCGGACCAAGTGCTTATGCTTCGGGCCGGTAGCAGAGAGAACCACTTTTGGGCGTGCCCTTCCATGGTGGAGGCAAACAATCGGCACTTGGTCAGATCATTGTAGTCATGGAGGGCCATCTACTGATCGAAGAATTGGGTATGATCGCCCGGGTTCCGATCGCCATTGTAAAACCGGAGTCGAGGATGCTTGACTTTGGAGTCTCGCTTCTAAGCCTCTAGTTTTTCCGTAAAGGGGGATTCCCTAGGGTCACAGTCCTTGATGTGTAAAAATAATGTAAACTGCAAGCACACAGTGTTTAGTTGTAGCAATCACAGATCGATCCACAGAGACTACGAATTTTCAAAACCCTAACAATTAACTCAGGCGAACTAGACAATAAGATTTGAGTTGAGATTTGTTTAACCTAATTAACAATTAAAATCAGATAAGGAAAACCTAGGAATCCGAATCCATTAATCAATCACAATTAATATCAACTCGCCCTAAAATCAATTCTCTTTCCTTCACAAATAAGATATATCAATTAACGAGACAAGCATATACTATGAAACTTGTTATCTAACAATAACCTATCAAAACTTCATGGAGCAAGCATAGGCTATGAAAAATAAATCCGGTAACAATAATATATCAAAATCACTTTGTCAATTGACCAATTAAGCACCAAGAAAAATTATGAGAACCAATTAATAGGAACAAGAAGATATCAACAATAATTAAATTAACTTCATCTTCATCCTAGGGCAAGAGATTTAGCTAGACATAATTATAAAATTAACAAGACAATTAAATATATAAAACAAACCTAACATGAATAGTCGAATTTAACAAAACTAATATTAATGTAATATGGCCAGGAATTCACTTAACAAACAAAAATAATTAAACTAATTAACTAACGTGAATGGCAGGCAAGTTTGTTAATGAATTAAACAATTAAACTAACTAACCTGACGAAGAGAGAGATGCAAACAAACTTAATAAAACACGTGCTAGATAACTAAACTGAATTTAGAGAAAACAATGATACAATCTAATAAAGAAAACTGAGCTGCCGGATAATAGCCACCGATGAAGTAAAAACATAAAAACAATTAACTATCAAATTCTAGGTGTCTAAAATACAATAGAGGAGATCTATATATATAGGAAAAATAATGGGCTTGGGCTCTTTGACTACAAATCGGATTGTAGAAATATTTCCTCAATTCCTTTTTCTTCTCCTATAAGTTTTCCAATTTTTCTCCAATTTCCTTTTGACTTCAAGTATTTCAATCTCCTTGCCTTTTTTCACCTTTTTCTGCTTGAAATATGATTTTATTTATTTTCTTACAAAACAAAAGAAAACAATTTATTAAATAATAAAATTACGAAAACAGACATAAAATAGGTATTAAAAATGTATTAATTATGGACATATCAAATGCCCCCATACCTATCTTTTGCTCGTCCTCGAGAAAAACTAATATAATATAAACTACTATATAATAGATAATACCACTTCCGTAGGTGATCACGGTTGCATTTGTCATATGCAACAAGCCCTTTAAACCCTTAGGCAGCCCTAGTGGACGAGTGAGGTCTCGTGAGGGTTTATAGTGAATGTACCCACAAAATCCATCTAGCTCATTTAAAAGATCGCATGGCAATGCAACGCCAAACATACAAGTCCTCTCATGCTACATCAACTTAAGAATAAAAAATGACTTTGCAATGTCTTGTCGTGGAAGATGCAAGGATTCAAATAGTCTACTCAAAGAAATATGCATAAGTGCTCAAAAGTCCATGTCAAGTGTAAGAATAAGTTGGTAACCATGCTAAGCCCACAAGAGTACACCTTTGAGTCAAAACTTGGAATCTCAAATGCAGAAACAAGCAATAACTCACCTTTCACTTACAAAAGAATATTCACTCAAGAACAAGGGTAAGTGTATCACTCTATTCCAGCAAAATCATAAGCATGCTTGACATTTGGTATCAATCTAACTTTAACACAACATACATCAATGATGATAATCAAAAGGTCTTCATTGGGTTGTAACGGGGCTAGGGACAAGGTATGTCAAGTAAGGCCAAATAAGGTGAAGTGTCAAAAGCTAGTAGGCACTATAATAAATCATACACATCACCAAACATCCTCCCCACAAATGAATTTTCTAATTTTCTTCCAACAAAAGGCTTGATTAGTCGAATGAAGAAGGATCACACAAACATAAGTATGCTCTCATGATATTTTTTTTTTCATATATTTTTTTTTTCTCTTTTTTTTTTCTTTTTTTCGAGAGCTAAGAGATAAATATAAGCAACCACAATCCTCCTTCAAAAATTTATTGAACAACGACTATCAAGTAAGCAATCAAACCAAATATTTCCTCAAAAGTAATGAACAAAAGTAAACCCATCTCACACACCTTATTACTCCATCAAGTTCCTACTAGCCATTGACAATTTGGGATCAAGCATAAGTAAGGCTAAACAAGAAAAAGGTCTTAGGCACATAATGTGGTATGTCACCGAAAAAATAGGATTAAGCTCAAGAGGGTAACTAATTGATCATATAGAAATGGTGTGGTAATTTGGAAAATATAGGTTATTCCTAAATGCCTTTATCATCTTATCATCAAATAATGTCATGTGTTCCAAGAAAGGTCTCAAACAAGTGCTAGCAATGCAAACAACATGTGAACACTCAAGCAAACGAATATAAAATGCAAAAGATATGCATATAGGCTTAAAAACTCACTTGGTGGTAAAACATAATCAATCCCAAGTAAAAATCTCTTCAATGCACCAACTTGTACTTAAAGCATGGAAACCAAATGATCTTGCACATATTCATGTCCTTCTAATTACTTGCAACATTCAATAAGTCTACTAGTTTCACTTGCTAGTGTATGTGTGTGAACAAGAACTTAGCAAATCACTTCTTAATCAAAAGTATCAGAAATACAAGATTACTATAGCATGTAAGGGTGCATCAAGCCACAAGAAATCATTTCACAAGGCTAGAATTCTATAATTTACAAGACTAAAACTCTTTTTGAATTTTTTTAGTTTTCAATTTTTTATTTTTTATTTTTGGTTTTTTTTACTATAATACTACTAAACCCCTCCCCCATACCTAAATCATGCATTGTCCTCAATGTATGCAAATAAGAGAAAAATGACAAAGTAAAAGGACGAGAATACCTGATAAGGGCATGATGGAGATACATAAGAATACCTATAAGACACAAACAAAAAATACACAACACACTCACACACACAATCCCCCATACCTACACTTGACTATGGGAGACACACACAAAAACTCTTACTAACCAATACCAGATCGAGGGAAAACTTCTGTCTTAACAAAATCATCAAACATGTGAAACTCACCCACAGAGACAACATTATCCACTAGAGAAAGATGATCTTGAACCAGAATAAAACTCATCCCATTAACATCATTCATAGACCAAGTAGATGCTTCTTTATGTTGTTTAAACAGATTAATAACTTGAAATTCTTGGTTATGAACTATGGCACTAGAGATAACAACATGATGAGTTTCATTATTAACTATCAAAGACTGATCAAGAGTGGAAATAGATGGATTAAAATCAAGTGGGGGTGGCTCACCAACAGAATTCTTAACAACTGACTTAGGATTCAAAGAACTATCCTCAAGTTGAGTTTCATGCTTACAACAAATAGCATTTAATTCATCTAACATCTCATCAGAAGAAAAATTCTTATACATCTCATGAAGTTCTTTATTGCTCTCACAATCTAACAAAAGATCTTCTTCAAGAAAGGACTCAATTGCAATATCCTCAAGATGTGACCATGAAACAACCTCATCAATCAAATTAACTCCTACGGGTTGTTCAAAAAGCTCATTAGGTTGATTACCTACATTAAAGACATTAAGATCTATTGTCATATTTCCAAAAGTGAGTTTCATCGAACCATTCCTATAGTTAATCAAAGCATTAGACGTGGCAAGAAAAGGTCTTCCTAGAATGATGGGAATTTGATTTTTGAGATTTTGGACAGGTTCGGTTTCTAGAACAATGAAATCGACGGGGAAGACAAAATCACCAACCTTAATCAACACATCTTCCACCATACCCTTAAGAATTTTGACAGAACGGTCAGCTAAATGAAGAGTGATAGTAGTCTCTTTAAGTTCACCTAAACCCAGGTCTTGATAGACAGATAATGGAAGAAGATTCACACTAGCTCCTAGATCGAGTAAAGCTTTATCGATGAAAGTATTACCAATGACACAAGAAATGGTAGGACAACCAGGATCCTTATACTTCAAAAAAATTTGATTTGACAAGATGGAGCTAATATTAGATGTTAGGAAAGCTTTCTTAGGAACATGAGTGGTTCTTTTATGAGTACACAAATCTTTTAGACACTTCGCATAAGAGGGAACTTGTTGAATTGCATCTAAAAGAGGAATGTTAATCTTGACTTGCTTGAAGACATCCAAAATCTTATCTAATTGAGCAGATTGTTTGTTTGAAGTAAGTCTATGAGGAAACGGAGCTTTCGGCTTAAAGACTTTTTCAATAGACACATCAGATTGGGGTTTTGAAGGTGGTTCATCGGAAGGTGATGACTCATTAGATTCAACTTCTTCAGGACTCTTGGGATTGGAAGATTGTTTAAGACTAGGATTTAAGAGTAACGGATTTGGTTCAGATGTAAGCTTATCTTCTGTTTGAGTATTGACACCAGCATGATTATTGAATTGATTACCAGACCTTAGAGAGATAACAGAATTCACATTTTCATGAGACTTTTGATTTGGATGAAATTTAGGATTAATCTCGGGTTGACTAGGAAATCGATTTTTCTCTCTCTCACTGATGGTGTTTGCCAACTAACTAACTTGGACCTCAAGCTTAGATATGGCTTGAGCGTTGGAATTTAGCAATTGCCTATCTTGGGTTATAGTGTTCATGAAATTTTGTTGAGATTTGATTAATACCTCCATACTCTTTTCTAAAGAAGTAAATCTCTTATCAGATTCGGCAAAACCAGGAGGATTCAAAGGGACTGAATTTTGATATTGACCGAGATTTTGTGGAGGATCTGAGTTAGGATTTTAAGTTGGGTATGGACCAGGATTGAGCTTTTGAAAAGCAGGTTGAGAATTTTGGTTATACTGATTGTATTGACCTTGGTTCCATGAGAAATTTGGATGATTTTTCCAACCAGGATTGTATGTAGATGAATAGGGATCATTCCTAACTCTAGATTGAAACATGGCATTGGCTTGTTCAATTCCAGGACAATTTTCTATCAAATGAGTAGGAGAATTACAGTTTGCACACAGAAACACTTGTGAGGACACCTTGTTGGTTTCTAAGGCTTCTAGACGTCTAGTGAGAGTAGCTAACTTAGTTTCAGTTGCAATAGAATTACCAACTACATGTACGCCCTTAGATTTTTCAGTTTCTTGACTGGGTTCCCTAGTTGACTCCCACAACATTGTTCTTTCAGCTAACTCCTCAAAAAATTGCCAAGCTTCTTCATCAGTTTTATCCATAAACCTACCATTACACATAGACTCTAACAAGGCAGTGGTTTGGCTATCTAAGGCTTCATAGAGAATTTTACAAAGTCTCCATTTTTCTATACCATGTTGAGGACACTTAGACAACAATTTTTGAAATCTATCAAAATATTTCCAAAAAGGCTCATTTGGATTTTGTTGAAATTGGTTGATTTCATTCCTAAGCTTGTTAGCCTTATGATTACGAAAATATTTTTTAAGAAATATGGCAACAAATCCCTCCCATGTGGAAATAGAATTAACGGGTAGACTATACAACCACTGTTTAGCATCTTCTTTTAAAGCAAAGTTAATGAGTCTGAGCCTAATGGAATTCTCTCTTAGTTGTTGAAGTTTTTGTAAAGCACACACTTCCTCAAATTCTCGAATGAAAAGATATGGATCCTCTCCCTCTACCCCAGCAAACCTAGGTAACATGCTAATGTTATGATGTTTGATTTCAAAATTGTTTGCGGTTACTGCTGGTAGCACTATGCATGAGGGTTGAGCAGTATGAGCGGGGTAACAACGTTCTTTAAGAGAGACAGCCATGACGGTTGTTGGAATTTCTACTTCTTTTGACTCAATTTTAGTGGGTGAAGAGAAATCAAGTAAGCACGTAGCAGACAAGAGCTATAAGTAAACACCAAGAAAAAATGGAAAATCAAAAGAAAAATCTATCTTATCCTAAAAAAAATCTAGACCTTGCTCCTAACAATAAGATACTACTAAAAGTAACAGCTCAAAAAGCATTCGTCGTGACTGGCCAGGCAGGAGGAAGCATTGCCAAGAGGCTAACCACCATTCTAGGCACCAGTCTAAAGGCCAGGTAAGCTTTCGCTAGTCCTAGACACCACCGAAAAATACTTAGTGATTTGTTCCTCCTAGATTCTCTTCCTAGTTGAGCGCAATATCCTAGGGGCTAACGTCTAATTGATTTTATTAAGGAAAAATAATGCAAGATGAACGAATTAGTGATTTGTGGGCCAAGGAAAAAGTGATAAAATCCCTCACCTTATCTTGAAATTGGGTGGCGCCCTTAAGATTGATTAGATGATGCAACACACAAAGAACGAGAAATAAACACTTATGGATGCACTACACTACGTGTTCTATTCTAAATTGTACGTACCTCTTTCCTCCAGCAATCACCACAATTGTATAAGATGGAAAGCGATAAAGACAATAAATAAATCTAGATGATGTGCTCCTATGTGAGAGAATGAATGATGCAACAAATTGGTTTTTAACAAATAACTAATTAATATTTTTGGATTTTTCAAATATTTAATTTTTTTGTGTTTTTCAATAATGGGTGGAAAAAAAACAGAGAGAGGTGATACGGAATACCGAAAAACGCTTTCAAAAATTTCACAAGAGACGACGAGGCCTTCTAGCAATCTTCTTGTCCAAGCTTTCCTCCGCTTCAATGTATCCTAAAAGACAAACAATGCAGAACAAGAAACTAATCCAAAGAATTAAATATCAAGGAGTGAAAATTACCAATAGTCCCCGGCAGCGGCGCCAAAAACTTGATGTGTAAAAATAATGTAAACTGCAAGCGCACAGTGTTTAGTTGTAGCAATCACAAATCGATCCACAGAGACTATGTATTTTCGAAAACCCTAACAAATAACTCAGGCGAACTAGACAATAAGATTTGAGATGAGATTTGTTTAACCTAATTAACAATTAAAATCAGATAAGGAAAACCTAGGAATCTGAATCCATTAATCAATCACAATTAATATCAACTCGCCCTAAAATCAATTCTCTTTCCTTCACAAATAAGATATATCAATTAATGAGACAAGCATATACTATGAAACTTGTTATCTAACAATAACCTATCAAAACTTCATGGAGCAAGCATAGACTATGAAAAATAAATCCGGTAACAATAATATATCAAAATCACTTTGTCAATTGAACAATTAAGCACCAAGAAAAATTATGATAACCAATTAATAGGAACAAGAAGATATCAAAAATAATTAAATTAACTTCATCTTCATCCTAGGGCAAGAGAATTAGCTACACATGATTATAGATTTAACAAAACAATTAATATGAAAGTTAATAATTTTAAACATAAAATCAGGACAATTTAATGAAACATGCGTATGATTTAATGAACTAACAAATCTATTAATTAGGATGACAATTAAAGGAGGCACCATGAGGTTTATATAATTAATATAAAACACAAAAAAGAAACATGCGATTGAACACAAATAATGGCGAATGACTTACTGTAATAAAAGACAAAAGACAAGAAAAAGAAGTGTACGCATAAAATTATAAAAACAAAGGATCGATATTATACTAAAAAAACGAAGATTTGCCGGATAATAACCACCGGCCAAAGTATAAAACCAGAAAGGCAATTAGCTATCAAATTCTAGGTGTCTCAATTACAAGAGGGGAGATCTATATATATAGGAAAAATAATGGGTTTGGGCTCTTTGACTACAAATCGGATTGTAGAAATATTTCCTCAATTCCTTTTTCTTCTCCGATAAGTTTTCCAATTTTTCTCCAATTTCCTTTTGACTTCAAGTATTTCCATCTCCTTGCCTTTTTCACCTTTGTCTGCTTGAAATATGATTTTATTTATTTTCCTACAAAACAAAAGAAAACAATTTATTAAATAATAAAATTACGAAAACAAACATAAAATAGGTATTAAAAATGTATTAATTATGGACCTATCAGTCCTCATCCTCGTTGACCTTCCTCTGTAGTTGGTCTATCTGTTTTTGTAATTCGGAATCGGATCCTCACCGGCGGCTCGACGAAGTACGTTGATGATCCCTTCGGGGGCTGTCGGGAGTGCTGATGTGGGATTTGTGGACGTTAGGTGACGTGCGGTCTCGGTCCCGCCTAGTTCTCTTTTCGGGTCTCGGAGGTGGCGGAAGATGGTTCTCGTTCTTGTCATGGCCTCCTATTACTGTTCGGAGGTCGGAAAAGTCCTCCGGGTGAGAGTGGTAATGTTCCCATATTTCTTTCCTGTGTCGAGGGCCGTTCTGCTCTGGGTGACCCTCTCGTCGGGAGGAGCCGAGTCTGGAGAACACAAGCCTGCGGCACGGACTGGCTTCCGAATTGTCGTCCAAATCCTCGAAAGCGGTTTCTTCTTGGTCGAGAGGGGCGGGGTTGGGCACGACCTCTGGTATGTGGCCGGGTGCCGAGGCTGGGATCATGGTTTGGTAGAATACGATGAGGGCCGCCAACTGGGATTGACTCAAGGTATGAAGCTGTTGGCCCGTCATTATCTGCGGTCCGGCGAGACCGCGGCAGGGGCCACGGGCACTAGCTGAGCTCGGCGCCGCTCCTCAACGGCCTTCTCCTTGGGTGCTGCCCGGGCCTTTCATTTTGCGTCTCCAGCACCCTGGACTTCCAGTCTGGCTCCTTCTTTTTCCTTAGGGAATCTATTAAGGCGGACTCTTTGGTCTTCGGTTGCGGCCAATTGTATCACAGGCTGTTCGGTACTCCGGGGCGGTGGTTGGTTGTCGTCCGGGTTGGCTGGTGTACTCCGAGTGCTGTCATGCATTTTTCGGTGTTCCTCAAGCTCTGATTGGGTGTTAACTGAGTCGTGGCCCAGTTAAATGCTAATCAGGGTGAGGGAGACCGAGATCTAGGCTAGTATGCTGAGTGGGGAGTCTTGGGGAAGTGCCCTCCTTCTAGCGCCAAATGATAAGTCTACGTTTCTCCCTCTTGCCTTCCTCTTTGGTTGTGACCGGGTAGGGTGTTTGGTTGTGTCGGGATAGGTGTGGGACCCCTGGGTTCGGGAGTGTGGATAGCGGTACAACTTTTAGAGAGAGAGAGAGAGAGGGTGCTAGAGAGAAGGTAGAACTTATTCTGTAGAGAATTTTGTGTGTGTTCTTTTTATTGTTGCCTTTGACGGGGTATTTATAGGCAGGGGGCATGTGATGGGCACATGGTTATCGGGAACTGTGCCCGGTTATCGGGAACTGTGCCCGACCCTCTCTTGGCTTGGGCATGTTGGGCTTTTAGTGGTGCCTTCTTAGGTGTTCGGTCGGGGCTGGGCAGGGTGTGCCTTTCCTGCCGGTTTGGGATGGCCCAAATGGGCTCTTCCTGTCTGTTTGGGCTGGGCCGATTGGGTCCATCCTATCACCTATTTTAACATGTCAACGTATTTTTTTAACAAATACAATTAACATAATTAAAACACTTCCAAATATATCACGAACATTTACTTTTTTTTATTAAAACATGTTAGTTTTTCTATTTTTCCTTATTATTAATATTATTTTAATAAATAATAAAATTATATTAATAATGCCCAGCCCCATTTATATTCTTTATTTATTTTTTCTATGTTCCAATTATATATTATATACTATTATATAATAAGAGTAAAATGGATAATAAGCGAGTACTACCGAGGTCGGGATCGAATCTCAACAATAACATATTATTTATGGCATGTTTGGCTAAGAGTAAGTCCAACAGTATGCTAGTCCATTCCCTGTAATTTCTATAAAATAAGGAATCTTAGTAGTCCAGGGATATCATTTTTAATATTTACTCCAACAACAATCTCTATTTGTCTACCTCATTATTATTAAATTGTCACCAAAATTGTTATAAATCTGGACAGTTATACACTCCTTCACTAAAATTGTTATAACTTTTTGTAGAAAATTTCTTTTTACGAACCATTTTTTGCTTAAAAAAGTAGACTCCATGATCTTTCTTATGGTAAATGATTTACTATATTTTGAATAGTGATTTTGACAAGAAAGTCTATGGGACTTCTAGTATTTCAGTGGTAAAAACAAGAGGGAAGGGAGAAAAAAAAAAGGAAAAAGGGAAGGGAGAAAAAAAGAGGAAAAATGGGGGAAATGAATATTTTATTTATAAAAATGAAATAGGGGATGACTAGAGGATACCTATAAATAGAGAATGACTAGTGAATTTGAGGTTGTGCTAGTGGTTTAGGGGATCACTAAGATACTGTTGGATTTCCATTTTGTATCATATTCCCTGTATTTGAAGTTAGGATATCATTTAGGGATATTATTGGACTTGCTCTAATGGTTTATAAGCTAACTTATAACTTATAAACACCTAATAACTTATAGAGGGTGTTTGTCAACCCAACTTATAAATCAACTTATAACTTATATATTCATAAGTTGAATGTTAGTAACAACGTATATTTTCCTTAACTTATTGACTTATTGCTTGATTTATTTTTATCTTTTAATACTTCATATTTTTACATTTGTGTTTTTAAATGTTTTTTTTAATTTAAAATATATGTATTTAGCTCATTGTATTTAATAATTATTTTTAAAATGTAAATTAGCAAATTCGTAACTAACTTATAAGTAAATTTATCCAAACACCTAATAATTCATCAACTTATCACTTATATGACAATTATTCATTTTAAGTTATAAGTCAAAATTTTTAAAATACCCAAACATGAACTTAATGTACTTTCGATACTGTGACCACCGAAAACAATTCGTGTGTACAGTTGGATTTCTAGTTGCTAAGGAATGACGGGGTTACTATTTTGTTTCGACGAGCAGTAATCAAATATCCAATCCAATTTAAACCAGAACACATAATTCATTAGGATTAAATTATATTTTATTATATAATCTTATTATGTCACATGTATATAAGTAAAAGAGATATTATCCGATAATATTTACTTGGCTTGAATATTATATCTTATACTTACCAAAAAAAAATCCAACAAGATCCAGGTGGTTGAAATTAGAATATCAAAACCTGACTAACAATATTTATTTAATAAAATGTACTTACTTCGTTAATAATTTAAAAATTATACAAATTCTACGTTTTGCTAGTGTTACGCAAAATCAACGCCAACCAATACGAATTATCAATTTGTTCAGCTATTTCACAACAAGTTTGCATCGCAAATTAGCATCAATATATATATATAAAGGAGGATACGCGGGAGGTGATGTGGCGCCCTAAGATTGTCTCAATCTATTTTTCTAATTTTTCTAGAGGTTTACAATTTTAAATACTGATAAAAAAAAAATTATTTAGCATATTAGAAGTAGAATTGGTGTTCGAATTTATAGAGGAGAAGAGTTCGAATTTATAGCGAATACATATAATTAAAAGTTCTATTTGAAGTAGAATAGGTGTTTGAATTTGTAGAGGGAAAGAGTTCAAATATAAAAGAAGTACTTGCAGAGTTCTATTTGAAGTAGAATAAGTGTTTCGATTTACAGAGGAAAAGAGTTCGGATATAAAAGAAGTACTTGCCGTTAAAAGTTCTATTAGAAGTATAAGTAGAATAAGTGTTTGTAATACATAACTAAAAGTTCTATTTGAAATATAATATGTAAAATTATATAGGTGTTTTTTCAACGAAAGAGTGTCTCATTAGAAAGGAGTATGGTAACATAAAAATTAATATATAAGACAAGTATATATTCAATATATTAAATTTGAGATTTTGATATTAAAAAGGAAAACGTGTTTCACGGGAGGACGGCTTATTAGCGAGAACCGAGTAATTTTCGTAATTTATTTGATAAAAATTTTTAAAAAAATTATTACGCCGCCACGAAACGCGGCTTTTTCAACTAGTTTTTATATATATGAGATGTACTTGACATGTAATTGCGGGGAATATCTGTGTGAATATTAACATACGAGGGCAAAAAATAGGCGCGTGTTGTACAAATTAATGTACACTCACTTAAATTCATTGTAACTAATCTCTGGGTAGATGTTGGGGCTGCGTTAACATCATATCTATAACATAGCAATTAAACAATTTATACTAAGATTTATAATATTTATAAATCTAAAATTAATAATATTATATTAAAATTTGATTGGGTACATGAGAATGTACCTGGAATTGTAGAAAATTTCTATACCTAAGCATCTCAAAATCACGTTTTTATCAACTTTTTCATAAATCTAACCGTAAAAAAATATATGCAAAAAAAAGTAGATGTGAAAAATTTAATAAATTTTACCCATTAGAAATATATCTAATTTACCATGATTTTTATATATCGTTTACAATTTGAATATAGCCGCTCAGATTTTATATTCTTTTTTGATTAAAAATTGGATCATATGCAAAATCAATTTTTATATAATTTAGTATATCCACTAATTTTTGTGTAATATTTTAATTTCTACGGTTGGAAATTTTGAGAACGCTCAGGTAGAGAAATTTTCTACAGTATCAAGTAGATTTTGTTTATCGAATTTGAAAATCATCAATGACATGTTAATATCTAATACTTATACTAGTATAATAGCCCGTGCGAGGCACATGGTTTTTTCTAGCAAAGTATGAAAGTGCGGGATGCTAAGAATTTGAGAATTTTGATTGTACATGGAATTTTATTTGAAATGAAATATGTGAGCTTCTAGACATTGTATTTTAAATGTACGAGCCAACTAAAATGCAATCGGAAGCACTCATTTCTTAGTGAATGTTTAGGCACGCGGGTGGCGATAGATCGTGTCATGTTTGCCATTTTTCCTCTTTTGTTTAAGTTTGAGGCTTAGATGATGCTAGTGATTGCATATATTTTGGTTGTAAGTGATCCGTGATTGATGCTCTCACGTTCCTCGAATGAAACTTTAGTTTCCTTGATAACACAAAAATTTGTTGTGAACTGGGCATTGTCATAGCATTCCGTTATGTATATATGTGTGCATGTATCTATGCGTTGATATCATATGGAATTTTATGGTAATACATAATGTCCTTTTTATGTTTGTCGGCAACGATAGAAGGAATAGCTATGATAGTTCCCTAGTCTTACTGAAAGATTAAGCATGCTCCGATTTATAAGGGAGCCTGTTGCATCTTCTAGTGTCATTATCCTCCATCCGATAAAAGCAGATTCTAAGTCACCTATTATTTTCTAACAATTGACATTAATCCGTATACTTTATGATTTAAAGAATTCTTTTGAATATATTTATAAATTTTCCTTTCATATTGTCATAATATCCCTAATTTAATTTATAGAGAATTTGATTTATTCAAAATTTGGTATGCACTAAAAATAGATATTTAGTAACATATAAAGATGTTGCATAATACATGTTTAGACTGATTCACTGAACTTGTACGAATTTATGACACGTCATGCAGCAACTTTGAAACATAAATTTTTACCGGAAAAAATAATTGAAGTTAAGAGAACATAAAATTTAAAAAATAGGTGTATTTTTCTTTTTCATTCTCAGTAAATCTATCTGTTAACATATATAATATTATTATAATTGGATGGTTCAATTATTGTAATAATTTTCTTTGTTAGGACGGTTCTCTTTGTTATTGTTTGGTTATTAGTTATATAAGTCTTGTCTCTATTGTAATCGATAACAAATTTCATTATAATAGGATACTATTGTTATATCTCCTCTCCGTACTTTATCCCTATCTATGGATTTTAAATTTTTGAAGTTAATTGCTTAATAGTTTACTCTAATTATTTTGCCTTTCTTTTATTAAAAAATTCAATAAACATAGTTTTAGTGTTAGTTGAACATGGTGAGATATTTGTTTGCATCAATTATGTTATTTAATTTTGTGTGTTGTAGGAAATTTAATATTTATCCACGTAATGATGAGAAGTGGTAGAGGTATTGTCCAATCTATGTACAAAAAAATAATTTGATTGATTATTTAAGCCTATTATTTTAAATAACTCTGAGTATATAATTTGATTGATTGATTAATCATAATATTTTTCGTACTTGTATGATATGAAATATCATGTTTTCTAAAATTTGTGAACTTAACTATATATTTTAATCTATATAATTTATTTTACAATTTATTCTCCATTTTCTTTTCATTTATTCCAACCCAAATTTACCTCTTTGTATTATTCGACCTTCTCAACATGATAATATAACTTGTTTAATTATTTTCTTGTATTGTCTAATAATTTTAAAATCACATCATTTGAATTTTTTAACTCAAGAGAAATAATTTTTCATATGTATCACTTATGATTTTTCAAAAAATATATTCAAATTTACCCATATATATTTATTAATTTAATTTCAAATTAATATAAAAAATTTGTATTGAAATTAAATAAAAATGTGTTACACACAGAATTTATTTAATATAATTCTAAATCTAGTCACTTCTATTATATTTATACTATATTATTAAAATAGAAATATTAAAACTCTAATAGTTGGTCGGTTCGACACTTATATTTTGGTATTTACACTTTAGTTCTTTTATTTTTCCAATTTTACCTTAATTTTTTAAAATAATAATTTTATTCAACACATGTCTCAAAATATTTTTAATACAAGACTCTTAAAAAAAATTATCGCGATCAAATACAGACACCTACGTCAATTCGACACCGAATTATAAATGTTTAGGTTTAAAACTAGGTTACTAAGTCGCGATTCGCAGCGGCATTAGAATATATTTGTTAAGAAAAACAATATTAAAATAAAAATTATGAAATTAATATCTACAAAATTATTTAAATTATCAAATAAAATATATTCTATAAAATCAGCGGCATTAGAATATATTTTTTAAGAAAACAAATATTAGAACAAATATTGTGAAATAAATATCTACAAAATTATTTAAATTATCAAATAAAATATATTCTATAAAATTTGCATTTGGGTAGGTAATATTATAAAGTATTTACATATTTCTTTTGTTTATATAGTTTGGTTTTTTATTTTCTTGGACCGATACCATTGCCATATATATATAAAAGGAAATTTATATTGATAAAAAAATACTAATTATTTGTAATAATAAAAATTTAAATACTTAAATATAATTTTTTTTAGTCATTTTATCTTTAATATGAAGATTTATTATGTATGTTAAAAGAATATGTTTAAACCCAAAATTTTGGATTTTGAAATAAATTTGTTGGGGCTTAAAGTAATTTTTTAATTTAAGTTGAATTTTTTTTGTTTGTGTAATAACTTAGAAAATGACTTAAAGTTAAAAAAACAGTTTAAAATCAGAAGTTGGTAAAATGTACTTTTTTGAATGACTTATTTTATTTTAATGTATTTATTTGATAAAAGTTAATATCATCATTCAAATGCATTATTTATCAAATTTAATTTAATTGTTACAATTTTAATAACTCATTAGTTTATCATAATACAAAATTACCCAAACAGATATATTAACTTAAAATTTTACTTTTTACTTATAACTTTAGGTAGTTTTAAATCATAAGCAATAATTTTAAGTTTAGCCAAAAGGCTAGGGTTCATAATTATATAAAAAAATTTGATCGCTTCAAAAAATTATACAAAATAAAATTGAGAATGAAAATAAACATTAACATGTTTTGATTATATAAAAAATAGTTGAATTTTTTTTTGTTAATAGTTTTTTTTTCAATAATAAAGAAGCCATAGATATCACTGCATAACCAAAAAAAGGGATAAAATACAACACCTAAATTAAGGTAAAAATCTAGTAATATCAATAAATATTATAAATATGTAATATCTAAAATATTTAAAATCTAGTAATATCTAGTAAATTAATATCAATGAAACAAATATTTGTAAAATATCTAATGATATTCGTTCAATCGAGATAAGATAGATTTATATATGTGTAATTTCTAAAACTATATATTATAAAAACATTAATAAAGATAATTACTTTTAAAAGGTAGATGTGACAATTATCATATAGGGTCCACCATCCTTCTTGTATAAATTTGTATCAACCATCTCGACCAACTTTTCCCACAAAATTATGGTACTGGTGATGAAGCTGTTTAAGAAAAAAATTAGAACAAATTAAATAAGTAAAACAAATAAATTGGGCTAACCAAAGAAGTAATATAAAATTACAAGAACAATAAAAAACAATTAACAGTTATATTAAAATTAATATAATGCATAACTTACTAATTTGGGACATTTTGAGATCTCTTTTTTTTCAACCGCCTTTGACAACTTCAATGCCACCCAAGTAGGTCAAGCAACCCACAATATCTAAATCAACATAGAAAAAATAATATTAGAACATGATAGTTTGAATTATAACTTATATAATAGTATTACTTATATATTACTGCATCAAAAACCTGAGATTATGTTGGTCCAATATCTAAATCAACATAGAAAAAATAATATTAGAACATGATAGTTTGAATTATAACTTATATAATAGTATTACTTATATATTACTCTAATATATTACTGCATCAAAAACCTGAGAATATGTTGGTGTCATTAATACGTGCATCAATCATATCCGGACATATGAACTGAAATCCATGCAATGATATGTTGACGATGCCTTCTTCCAATCTCTTAGGCAACGTTATGCGTATGAAGAGCAATTTAGACCCATGTGATAGTGGTCTATATTTCCTTGTACTTGAAACAAATTTCAGATTTTTGATGATGTACACAGAGCCTTCCTCTAAAAGATTTTTGAACTGAGAGACCAGAATCTTCGGGATCGTAGCATGGATCAAATTTTCCTGTCATACAACATATCTTAGAAAAGTTAATAACATCATACAATTTGACAAACTAATAAGTTATAAGTATATTGATTTATTAACCTTTTAATCGATCAAAATCATGTCAAGACTGATCAGTTCTTCAGTATTTGGATTGACAGATTCCCACATTCTACACACTCGTACTCTTATCATCCAGGTATAGTTGTTGTCGTTCAAAGCATCCAACATGGTGTAGGCCATAGTTGTATTGATTGTAAATATGGTTGTAAAAATTTGAAGCTATGTAAAAAATGTTTCGGTGTAGATTTTTTGTTATGAATGACCTTTAATTTATAGGTGTTTGTAAGGTGAATAACATGGAAATCCATTATGTTTAAAAGTCAAGAAGTATTATAAAAGAAAAGTTCTATCAAGTTTGAAAATAATAAAAGAAAGTTCTATCAAGTCTACAAATTCAAAAATAATAAGGAAGTTGTAATTTCCTAAATCAAATAAAGTTCTATCAAGTCATACAAATTCGAAAATAATAAGGAAGTTGTAATTTTCTAAATCAAAGAAAGTTCTATCAAGTCTTACAAATTCGAAAATAATAAGGAAGTTGTAATTTCTACAAATTCGAAAATAATAAGGAAGTTGTAATTTTCTAAATCAAAGAAAGTTCTATCAAGTCCTACAAATTTGAAAATAATAAGGAAGTTGTAATTTTCTAAATCAAAGAAAGTTCTATCAAGTTTGAAAATAATAAAAGAAAGTTCTATCAAGTTTGAAAATAATAAAAGTGTAATTTTCAATTTCCTTCCTACAAAATCGAAAATAATAAAGAAAGTTGTAATTATTGAAATTAAAAATTGTGAAAATTTAAGAAATTAGAAAAATAGAACGGAGCGATTCTAGTCTAAATCAAAGAAAGTTCTATCAAGTCCTACAAATTCGAAAATAATAAGGAAGTTGTAATTTTCTAAATCAAATAAAGTTCTATCAAGTTTGAAAATAATAAAAGAAAGTTCTATCAAGTCTACAAATTCGAAAATAATAAGGAAGTTGTAATTTCCTAAATCAAAGAAAGTTCTATCAAGTTTGAAAATAATAAAAGAAAGTTCTATCAAGTCTACAAATTCAAAAATAATAAGGAAGTTGTAATTTCCTAAATCAAAGAAAGTTCTATCAAGTCCTACAAATTCGAAAATAATAAGGAATTTGTAATTTTCTAAATCAAAGAAATTTTCTAAATCAAAGAAAGTTCTATCAAGTCCTACAAATTCGAAAATAATAAGGAAGTTGTAATTTTCTAAATCAAATAAAGTTCTATCAAGTTTGAAAATAATAAAAGAAAGTTCTATCAAGCCTACAAATTCGAAAATAATAAGGAAGTTGTAATTTTCTAAATCAAAGAAAGTTCTATCAAGTACTACAAATTCGAAAATAATAAGGAAGTTGTAATTTCTACAAATTCGAAAATAATAAGGAAGTTGTAATTTTCTAAATCAAAGAAAGTTCTATCAAGTCCTACAAATTTGAAAATAATAAGGAAGTTGTAATTTTCTAAATCAAAGAAAGTTCTATCAAGTTTGAAAATAATAAAAGAAAGTTCTATCAAGTTTGAAAATAATAAAAGTGTAATTTTCAATTTCCTTCCTACAAAATCGAAAATAATAAAGAAAGTTGTAATTATTAAAATTAAAAATTGTGAAAAATTGAGAAAATTAGAAAAATAGAACGGAGCGATTCTAGTCTAAATCAAAGAAAGTTCTATCAAGTCCTACAAATTCGAAAATAATAAGGAAGTTGTAATTTTCTAAATCAAATAAAGTTCTATCAAGTTTGAAAATAATAAAAGAAAGTTCTATCAAGTCTACAAATTCGAAAATAATAAGGAAGTTGTAATTTCCTAAATCAAAGAAAGTTCTATCAAGTCCTACAAATTCGAAAATAATAAGGAAGTTGTAATTTTCTAAATCAAAGAAATTTTCTAAATCAAAGAAAGTTCTATCAAGTCCTACAAATTCGAAAATAATAAGGAAGTTGTAATTTTCTAAATCAATAAAGTTCTGAAAGGCATATGTTTTAGCCTATTTGTTTACATCGAGGATTCAACTCAACTTAAACAAGTTTGTAATAAGTAAGTAATAATTCAATTGTCACAGTCACAGGAATCTCAGAAGATCATATCTGTTAGAAGAATACAGATTAAAGTCATCCTACAGATTTGAAGAAATACTACATTGAAAGAAGTTCAATTATTTGTTCAAGCCTCAGTGAAG
This sequence comes from Heracleum sosnowskyi, assembly GCA_030848705.1. Taxonomy (NCBI): domain Eukaryota; kingdom Viridiplantae; phylum Streptophyta; class Magnoliopsida; order Apiales; family Apiaceae; genus Heracleum; species Heracleum sosnowskyi. The sequence goes on from CM061241.1 coordinate 97,044,187, forward strand.
TCTTCAAAGAAGTGGATTTATTAAAGTGACAGAGGTTTCAGATTTGTGACAGCAAATGTACAAGTTACAAAGGTTGATCAACAGTCAAAAGCAGACAATGGACCACAACTTAAAGTCAAGATGAAGAACAGACATTGAAGTTAGTCATTTATGAACTAGACCGTGCATCAAATGACAACCTCAGACAATGGATACTCTTCATCAGTTCAAGTGGTTCAAGAATTGGTTTTTCTATGTTATAAGAATTTACATTCTCTTTTAAATTAGTTATTAATTTATTTATTAAATTAATTCTTATGAATTAATTTAACAAATAAATTGAGTAATTAATTTATTGAATAAATTAAATTCATCAGAATTTAATTTATGAAATAAATTAATTATCAGAATTAATTTAAATTAGAATTAGAATTAATTTAGAATTTCTTAATTAAATGAACTGGAATGACTATCAAAGGATAGTCATCCCGATAGTCATTCCAAGTTTATTTATATTAAAAATGTACTGGAATGACTATCAAGGGATAGTCATCCTAGTACATTTCTAGAAATTCTGACTTAATTTATGTAAATTCTTATAGTCATTCCAGTTCTTTTGATAGTCATTCCAGGCTTTTAAGATAGTCATTCCAAGACTATTTTGATAGTCATTCCTAGTGGAATGAAAAGCAAGAATGTGCAGGCTTTTTAATCAAGTGGATTAGTGTACATAAAGAAAGAAAAAGCACAGAAGAAAATATACTTAACATAATATCATCAAGAACAGCTTCTGTGAAGAAAAGAAAAAAAACCACTGCCGAATCATTTCTTTTTCTGAGGATTAATTCTAGTAAATCTTGTGTTAAATCTAAACCACTGGAATTCATTTACTTGTACTGCTTTGACTATCTAACGGATTTTTATCTCTAGAACGTATCTCAAATTATCAAATATTGTTATATCTTTTTATTACAAAAATAGATAAATTCATGTCGAATTTATTCTAGATTTGTTTTAATTAGTTTGAGATTCAATCTTGTAATCAATACTTCATTTGTAACACCTTTCAAGTTTAATATAAGTTATATTTAACTTGAATTATGTTTCATTTATTTCCGCCATAATTTGTTCTTATATTGTTTGATTCTAAACAGAACAAATTCGATAAAACGGTATAGTTTGTATTCAACCCCCCTTCTACAAACTTATCAGGACCTAACACTTGGCATCAGAGCCTTTTGATTAATATACAAATCAAAGATCCAATTGTTTTGAGATTTTTTTCTTAAACTCTGAAATTTTTATTATTCCTAAAAATCTCAAAAAGACGTCTACTGCACAGAAAGTGGGTACAGTCAAAATCCCCATGTTCAGCAAGGAGCATTATCCTATGTGGAAGAAGAAAATGCTCCTATTTCTTAAAGTTGCTAATGTTAAATATTTTGATGTGCTGAAGAATGGACCAAGACTCCCTATGATTATTGAGGGAGAGCTAATAGAGAATGATGTTGTTACTAGGGCTGCTAGGATGTACCCTAAGGATCCCAAGGACTACACTCCTGATGAAAAAGAGGATGTTACCTTGGATGCCTGTCTACAGTTGATACTGGTTGATTGCCTTGATCCTGTCATGCATAATCATGTCCTAAACTGTGATACTGCCAAACACATTTGGGACACTATAGAGATAATCAATGAAGGGACAGAGGAAGTTAGAGAGAATAAGCTGGAAATTCTCACCTCTCAATATGAGCATTTCACATCAAACCCTGGTGAAGGTATCTCTGAGGTTTTTGAGAGATACAACAAATTAATCAATAATCTAAATCTCAATGGGAAGCGCTACACTATCAAGGAAATTAACAAGAAGTTCCTACTTACACTTCCACGTCATTTGGAGCATATAATATCTGCCATTAGAGAAGCAAGAGATCTGGGAGAGATTGTTTTGGAAAGACTGTATGGTGTTCTGAAGACCTATGAGATGGAGCAGATTCAACAGAATGAGTTATATGGAACTGGGAAGATAGTTAGTACTTCTACTGCATTGGCTGCTGAAGTCCCACGGAAACTGGAAGTGAAGGCTGTTCAACCTTCCAGTTCTAACATGAATGTTATTGATGCTGAATATGGATTAACATCCATTGATCAATCTGGTGGTGACTTCTATTCTTTAGAGGAACTTGATCAGCTGGAGGATGGTGATTTGGCTTTGATAGTCAGGAAGTTTGGGAAGTTCAGATTCAAAAGGAATCCCAATCTTAAGTTCAGGCCCAGATTTCAGAGAGGTGGATCTTCCTCTTCAAGTAGCACAAGGGGTGGCTACATCTGGAACTGTGGATATGAGCACAATCAGATGCTACAATTACAATGAGTTGGGTCACTTTTCTACTGAATGCAAAAAATCCAAAGCAAGTGACAAGAAACACATTTGATTCTAGCAAGAAGAACAAGATTGGGAAAGCCTATGTTGCTGAAGGTAAGAGTTGGGATGACACTGACAGTGATGAAGAAGCAGGTGAGATTGGGAACCTTGCTTTAGTGGCTAAAGAGGCAAGCACTTCATCAACATACATGTCAGAGGTAAAGTTCACTGACACTGAAATGATTCGTCATCTTAGTGGTACTATTTCTTGTGCACGCACTGAAAATGATAAAATAATTCTTTTAAACACAGCTCTTGAAAAGGAGATAAAAGAATTAAAACTTGTGCATGTTAATCAGAATGAACTTACTGAGAAAATAGCATTTCTTGAGAATAGGGTTAAATGTTATATTCAACTGGAAACCATTCTCAAGGAAAAGAATAGTGAGCTGGAGACTAAAGCTAATGCTTACTTCAACTCTTGTAAGACAGCTAAAGAAATTATCAATAAACAAAGTATTGATCATACAACAGGAATAGTGTATGACTACAATAAGTCTATTGGTAAATTAAGCATAAATACCCCTAATAGAGTCAGTGCTGAAGAAAGGGGTATACCATATGTGCTTAAGGGTATTGAAACACCTTTCTTTAGAGAGTCCCAAGGAGAACCTCTGAATGAATACTCTATCATTATTGCAGAGGAGATACTTGAAGAAGATCTTGCCTGTAAAGTTGAACAGTCCAACAAGTGTGTGTCTGACAAACCAGTCAAAGTTGTTTCTGCAACGAAGACTAAGTCAGACATTCATAAAGTGGATCAAAACAACTGTAGAACTAACATGCCTGCTGTTAATTCTTCTCATAAAGCATGTGGTGTGATTAATTGCATGTCTTGTGCTTTCAATTTTATGTATGCTTATTTTAATAGTAAGCATGTATCTAGTGATAAGACTGCTCCACGTCAACATGTTAATAATAAGAAGCATGTTAAAGCTAAGACTACTAGTCCTCCTAAGACTAGAGTGGATTCATTTATCCCTAAGCCTACTCAGAAATGTGTTAAGGCTGGCTATAAATGGAAACGCTCTTTTGCGAAATAGGTTGAAGTAGTTGTAGCTAAAAAGGTTGTTTTGCCTGACAAAGGCCAGTTCTTTAAGTATGTCGGACTCAATCAAGTTTGGGTTCCAAGGAAGGACTAATCAATTTGATATTGCAGGGAGTTAAACAGGTAAACCGTGTTATGTGGATTCTTGACAGTGGCTGTTCAAGGCATATGACCGGAGATAGAGCCCTGCTATCAGATTTGGTTGAGAAAGTTGGCCCAGTAGTTACCTTTGGAGATAACAGCGAGGGTATTACGAAAGGATATGGTTGTTTGAAGTATGGAAATGTTATCATTGAAGATGTATCATTTGTGGAAGGTCTGATGTTCAATCTTCTCAGCATCGGTCATTTCTGTGACAGAGGATATGCTGTTTCCTTTGAAAGAGAGAAGTGTTAGATCCTTCACAAGAAGAATGGAAAGCCTGCTCTTCAAGGAGTAAGGAAAGGTGACTTGTTCATAGCTGATCTGCACTCTGGATCCCAAGATGAAGTTAATTGTTTTTATGCTAAAGCTTCATCAGATGAGAGTTGGCTATGGCACAAGAAGATGTCTCACCTTAACTTCAAAACCATGAACTCTTTAGTCAAGAGGGAATTGGTTAAAGGTTTGCCTCAGATGGAATTTACACAGGAAGGACTGTGTGAGGCATGTCAGAAAGGAAAGTCAAAGAAAGCTTCTCACAAGGGCACTGACACATCATCAATAACTGAACCACTTCAGCTACTGCACATGGATTTGTTTGGTCCAGTTAATGTAATGTCCATGTCAAAGAAACAATATGCACTTGTGATTGTTGATGACTTTTCAAAATATACATGGGTTTTATTCCTCCATTCCAAGGATGAGACCCCACACCTGGTGATTGACCATATAAAGTTGATTGAGCTGGATTCTAGATTCCCTGTTAGAGCCATAAGGTCAGATAATGGTACTGAATTCAAGAATGCAGTCCTAAATGACTTTTGTGCTGATAAAGGAATAACAAGACAGTATTCTGCCCCTAGAACTCCTCAACAAAATGGAGTAGTGGAAAGAAAGAATCGTACATTGATTGAAGCTGCAAGGACTATGTTAAGTGAGTCTAAACTTCCAACGTACTTTTGGGCTGAAGCAGCAAATACAGCTTGTTATACTCAGAATCGAACTTTAATCAACAAGGACTTAATGAAGACTCCTTATGAGATCATGAACAACAAGAAACCAACTGTCAAGTACTTTCATGTATTTGGAGCAAAATGTTTTGTGCTTATAGATGACAATGTTAAACGTGGCAAGTTTGATGCCAAGGCACAAGAAGCTATTTTTGTTGGTTATTCCAGAAGATCTTACATGGTCTACTTGGTTGGCAGTCACACAGTAAAGGAAAGTGTCAATGTTACTTTTGATGACACTAAGCTCCCTAATATCCAAAAAGAAGACTCATCTGAAAAGCTGAAGTTTGATAACTTGCTAGACTCAGAATCAGATGATGCAGCCCCACCTGAAGTTATTGCTGGTAATGATAATAACAATGATGATAATGATCATGGTGGTGGTGGTGGAAACACTGGTAACAATGGAGATACCACCAACACTGGAGAAGAATCATCAAGGCAATCAAGCAACAACTCAGGGGGAGCAAATGAAGGAGAATCTAGTCACTCACAACATCAAAGTGAATTTCAAGGCGAATCATCAATATCAAATCTTCCAAGACATACTGTATGGAATAGAGCTCATCCTTTTGAGCTGATCATTGGTGATCCAGATGTTGGAGTTAAAACTAGAAGTGCAACTCAGAATGAATGTCATTATTCAGCATTTCTATCTGAAATGGAGCCAAAGAAAACTGAGGAAGCACTGACTGATCCAGATTGGGTGATTGTTATGCAAGATGAACTCAATCAGTTTGAACAACAGCAAGTCTGGAAGCTGGTACCCAGGCCAAAGAACAAGAAAGTAGTTGGTACAAGATGGGTATACAGGAACAAGCTGGATGAGGATGGCATTGTTACAAGGAACAAGGCAAGACTGGTTGCTCAAGGGTATTCACAAGCTGAAGGCATTGATTATGATGAAACCTATGCACCAGTGGCTAGACTTGAGGCCATCAGGATGTTCTTAGCATTTGCAGCTTACTCCAATTTTAAAGTCTATCAACTGGATGTTAAGAGTGCATTCCTGAATGGTGAGCTAGATGAAGAAGTGTGTGGAACAGCCCCTGGCTTTGAAAATCAGGAGCTGCTGGACTTTGTGTACTTTCTCTTCAAGGCTATCTATGGTCTCAAACAAACCCCTAGAAAATGGTATGACACTCTCTCTGGTTTTCTTTTAGAAAATGGTTTTGTTAGAGGTATCATAGACAAAACTCTTTTTTTAAAGAAACACAAAAGTGATATGATATTAATCCAAGTCTATGTGGATGACATCATATTTGGGTCTACTAATGATGATCTCTGTAAGAGATTTGCAAAGCTAATGCAGAGTAAGTTTGAAATGAGTATGATGGGTGAGCTGAAGTTCTTTCTTGGATTGCAAGTAAGTCAAAGGTCAAATGGTATATTTATTTGTCAATCCAAGTATCTCAAGGAACTCCTCAAGAAGTATCACATGGAGGATTCTGCATCAGCAAGGACTCCATCTTCAACAGCAATCAAACTTGGAGCTTCTGACAATTCTATCAAGGTAGATGTTACAAGCTACAGAGGTATGATTGGCTCCTTACTCTATCTTACTGCAAGTAGACCAGATATTATGTTAGATATAATTGCTAACGTTTGCTCATCAGTGTTTAAGTACCAGGTACTCATCAGAGTTTACTAGAAGCCAGTCAGAGTTTAATAAAGTCTGACGGGGTGAAGAGTTCATTAACTGTCGGTGCTGATATAAAGATTCTAGAAGCAATATATCTTGAAGATGGAAAGAAGCAAGATATATTGAGATAGTTAAGGAAACAGAACAGAAGACAGAAGCAATCCTAAATTGATATAAATTGTATAGCTGATTTATAGGATATCAATTAAAGATTGATTATGTAACTGTGTATTATATAAACACAGATAGGTTAACCCTAAAAGGGATGCGAATACTGAATATATTATTCTTGTAACCTAGCAGCTCTCTGTGATTCTTTAACATCACTGAGAGAAGAGTTATTTATATAATTCAGTTGTTGATTCATAAACAGTGTTCTTAATTGTTCTTCTCATACATATATTGATTATATATTGTGTATTCGACCTAACAATTGGTATCAGAGCCAAGACTGATTAGTATATACAGTTTATCGATCCAAACACAAGTATAATCATGACTGACAACTCTCAGGAAGGTTCTAATGCTCAGAAGGTTCAACCTACTTCTGTGAGTCGATATGAGACTATAAGGGTTCCAATTCTCAGACCAGTTGAATATCCAATATGGAAGGTGAAGATGACCATGTTTCTGGAAGCCACAGATCCAGAATACCTTGATAGAATCAATGATGGTCCTCATATGCCAACTAAATTGTCTCCTGTTATTACTGGGCAAGAACAAAAGACTGTTCCAAAAGAGAAGAAAGATTTGACTCCTGAAGACATCTCATCAATTGCAAAGGATGCAAAGGTTAGACATCTACTACACAGTGCCTTAGATAATGTCATGTCTAACAGAGTTATTGGCTGCAAGACTGGCAAAGAAATTTGGGATGCTTTGGAAGTCAGGTGTCAAGGAACAAGTGCTATAAAGAAGAACAGGAAGACTATTCTAACACAGGAGTATGAACACTTTGACTCTAGATCTGATGAAAGTTTGACAGATACTTATGACCGATTTTGTAAATTGTTGAATGATTTGTCCCTGGTTGATAAAGAATATGAACTTGAAGAGTCAAATCTCAAGTTTCTTCTATCCCTACCTGAAAGATGGGATTTAAAGGCAACAACAATCAGAGACAATTATGATCTTGCAGAAACAGATCTTGATGAAATCTATGGGTTGCTCAAAACTCATGAACTGGAAATAGAACAAAGAAACAAAAGATCTGGAAAGAAGACAAAATATGTTGCTCTTAAAGTTGAAGAAAAGCCTGTCAAGAAGGAATCATCAAGAAAGAAAGCCAAAGGAAAGGCTTTAGTCATTAAATCTGACAGTGAGTCATCAAACTCTGATGATGGCTCAAACACTGACGATGAAGCTTCTGATTCTGAGGATGATGAAGAAGAGATGATGAAAATGGCTGCTTTAATGGTGAAGACCTTCAAAAAGATGGGATTCAAGAACTTCAAGAAAGGAAAAAGATTCTCAAGGGAAGATTCAAATTCTTATAAAAGAAAATTCAGAAAGTCTGATGAAAGAGATACCAAGTCTGGAAAGAAAGACAAGACTAAGATCCAGTGCTACAAGTGTAAAGAGATGGGTCATTATGCTCCAGAGTGCAAGAAAGGAAAAACTAAGAAAGCACTCATCACTAAAGGCAAGGACTGGGCAGCCACTTCAGACTCAGATGAGGGAGTCAATTATGCTCTTATGGCAACTGTTAAAGATGAAGCTGAGTCATCTGAAAACAAGGTACCCCTAACAACTTATGCTTATGATACTGATAACATATCTGAATTAAGAATTTATCTTAAAAGCATACATGTTAGTTATAGGGATCAGACTTTAGAGAATGAAAGAATCAAATCTGAGAATCTAGGTCTTAAAGAAAGGAATAAATTTCTTGAAGAGAAACTTGTTAACATGCAACAAGTTCAAAAGGAGAGAGATGATGCTGTTTATGTTGAACATGAATTGCTTAAAAGATATAGGCAAATAGAATCTGAGTTGGAAAAAGAGAGGAAAGTAATTAAAACCTGGACCAATTCTGGAAAAGACACACATCGGGTTTTTCAGACAGATACTGTAGGTTTAGGTTACTGTGAGGAAGATGAACTTAGGTTTAAAGATAAAGTTCAAGTAAAACCACAACTTAAACCTGTGAAATTTTTACCTGAATCCAGTAAGCGAAAGTCTGTAGTTGTGAAAGAAGCTGTTATGGAGCCAATTGAAACTTGTGAAAAACAGGTTAATATTGGTTCAATAACAGAGAATAAGATTGAGATAGAAGCTGTTAAAGAACCAGTAAAAATCTGTGATAAACAGGTTAATGTTGGTTTAATGACAGAGAAACAATTCAAACATAAGCTTAAAGAAGTAAAGTCTGTCAACAAACAGAAAATGTTTAAGAAAAATAGGAATGGAAAAGTAGGCATTAATAAAAGAAATGATTATCTGCCTAATTCTGCTGTTCCTAGAAAAACATGTCATAGTTGTGGTAGTACTAACCATCTTGCCAGGTTTTGCAAGAAGAACAAAGATATTAACTCTTTACCTTCCACATCTGGAGTAAAGAATGATTATGTTAGGGTTAGACCACAGACTTTATGCACACACTGTGGGAGCACTTGGCATTCCATTTATACTTGCAAGAGTTATCATGCTATTTATCACAACTATTATGAGCTAAAACCCAACTTGAAATGGGTTAGAGCAAACTCTGCAAGTGTAAAGTCTGACAATGTTAGTTTAAACTCTATTGATAGTGATTCCGCTGCAAAAGCTAACAATGTTAAGAAAGCCAAAGGATCCAAGCAAGTCTGGATCCTTAAATCTAACACTTAGTGATTGTTTGTGATTGCAGGGCATAAAAGAGAGCACTCTTATCTTGGACAGTGGATGCTCAGGACATATGACGGGAAATAAAGCCCTGCTATCAGACTATGAGGAGAAGGCTGGCCCAAAAGTTTCCTATGGAGATGGCAACATAGGATGTACTTTGGGATATGGCAATATCAATCTTGGATGTGTCATCATAAAAAATGTAGCTCTAGTCTCAGGACTCAAGCATAATCTGCTTTCTGTGAGTCAAATCTGTGACAGAGGAAACCATGTAGATTTTCATAATGAACATTGTGAAGTAATCAGCAAATCTACAGGGAAAGTTGTTCTAGTTGGACACAGGCACAATAACATCTATGAAGCAAGTTTGGTAACAAACTCTGAAGGAAAAACTGTGTGTCTATCTGCAAGAATGTCAAATGAAGAGAGTTGGAAATGGCATAAGAAGCTCTCTCATCTAAACTTGAACAACATCAATGAGCTGATTCGAAAAGATCTTTTAAGGGGACTTCCTAAGTCAATACTCAGCTTAGATGGCCTGTGTGATTCTTGTCAAAAGGCCAAGCAAAGTAAGTCATCTTTCAAGAGTAAATCTGAATCTTCAGTTGTGGAACCTTATCATCTTCTACATGTTGATCTTTTTGGTCCAGTAAATATAATGTCTCTGGGCAGAAAGAAATATGCTCTAGTCATTGTTGATGAGTACACTAGGTACACATGGGTGTATTTCTTAGCAAAGAAGGATGAAACTGCCTCAATACTAATGGAACATGTAAAGCTACTGAACAAAGGATCAGAGTACAAAGTGAAAATTATAAGAAGTGACAATGGTACTGAATTCAGAAATTCAGTATTGGAAGCTTTCTGCAAGGAAAGAGGAGTGAAGCAAGAATTTTCTGCACCTGGAACTCCACAGCAAAATGGTGTAGTTGAAAGAAAGAACAGAACCCTAATCGAAGCTGCCAGAACAATGCTTGATGAAGCAAAATTGCCAACTTATTTCTGGGCAGAAGCTGTTCAAACTGCTTGTTTTACTCAAAATGCAACACTGATCAACAAGCATGGGAAAACACCATATAAGATGGTGAAAAATAAGAAGCCAAATTTGAAGTATTTTCATATTTTTGGATGTAAGTGCTTTGTGTTGAAAACTCATCCTGAACAATTAACCAAGTTTGACTTAAAAGCTGATGAAGGAATTTTTGTTGGATACCCACTATCAACTAAAGCATTCAGAGTCTACAATCTAAGAACTAAAGTGATCATGGAATCTATACATGTGTCATTTGATGACAAGAAAATAACTGGAATAGAAGATGGAGAATATCATGATCAACTTCGCTTTGAAAATGAAGATTTAAACTCTGATGATGTAAACTCTGATAAGGCAAATCCAACAAACTCTGACGAAGCATACTCTGATCCTCTACTGGTAAACTCTGAAGAATTTTCTCTGACAGAACAAAATAGAGAACCAGTTGAGGGGGAGCGTGAAGAAACTTCAGAAACTTCTCAAAGTAATGACTCAAATTCTGAAAGAGAGTCAAACTCTGAAAGTTCAAATACTGAACAGTCCAATTCAGGGGGAGCCTCAGAGAATGCAAATGGTCAAGCAGAAAATCAGGATAGCATGGATCAAGGGGGAGGATCTTATAATGCTAGTAGAAGCCAATTACCAACTGCAAGAAGGTGGACACAAGCCCATACACCTGACTTCATAATTGGAGATCCAGAAGCTAGTGTAAGAACTAGAAGTGCTACAAATAATGAATGTCTGTTTCATGCATTCTTATCTCAAACAGAACCCAAGAAAGTGGAAGAAGCTCTTCAAGATGCTAACTGGATAACAACAATGCAAGAGGAGTTAAATGAATTTGAGAGGAATGAAGTTTGGACACTTGTGCCAAGACCAAAGAATAGATCTATTGTTGGTACAAAGTGGGTTTTCAGAAACAAAACAGACAGTGATGGAGTGATTACTAGGAATAAGGCTAGACTTGTGGCAAAAGGCTATTCTCAACAGGAAGGAATTGACTATGATGAAACTTTTGCTCCAGTTGCAAGATTGGAGGCAATAAGGATTTTTCTGGCCTATGCTACTCACAAAAAGTTTAAAGTCTTTCAGATGGACGTGAAAAGTGCTTTTCTCAATGGGAAACTTGAAGAAGAAGTGTTTCTTGAACAACCACCAGGGTTTGTAGATCCCAAATATCCAGATTATGTCTACAGGCTTGATAAGGCATTATATGGACTAAAGCAGGCACCTAGAGCATGGTATGAAACGCTGGCTCAATTTCTCTTAGAAAGTGGGTTCACTAGAGGCACAATTGACAAAACCTTGTTCTATTTTAATCATGGTGAAGACTTGCTGTTAGTTCAAATCTATGTGGATGACATAATTTTTGGGTCTACTAATGACAAACTCTGTAAGAAATTTGCCAAGCTTATGCAGTCAAGGTATCAAATGAGTATGATGGGAGAGCTTAGTTATTTTCTAGGCTTACAGGTCAAGCAAACAGATGATGGGATTTTCATCAATCAGGCAAAATATACCAGAAATCTTCTCAAGAAATTTGGTATGCTTGATAGCTCATCTGCTACAACTCCCATGGCTACTGCAACAAAGCTAGACAAAGATACAGGAGCCTCAGTAGATATGACAAACTATAGAGGGATGATAGGGTCTCTTCTTTATCTGACAGCAAGTAGACCTGATATCATGTATGCAACATGTCTTTGTGCAAGATTTCAAGCAGACCCCAGAGAGCCTCATCTAACAGTTGTGAAAAGGATTTTCAAATATCTCAAAGGAACCATAACTCTTGGTTTGTGGTATCCTAGAGAATCAGAGTTTAAATTAATTGGTTACTCTGATGCAGATTTTGCAGGCTGTAAGATAGACAGAAAAAGTACAAGTGGAAGCTGTCAATTTCTAGGTGACAGATTAGTTTCTTGGTACAGCAAGAAACAGAAATCAATTTCCACATCCACATCAGAAGCAGAGTATATAGCTGCTGGTAGCTGTTGTGCACAGATTTTATGGATGAAGAATCAATTGCTGGACTATGGATTAAGGTACTCTAAAATACCTATTTACTGTGATAATCAAAGTGCTATTGCTATGACAGGTAATCCAGTACAGCACTCCATGACCAAGCACATCAGCATAAGGTATCATTTTATCAGGGAACATGTGGAAGAAGGAGATATAGAGCTTCATTTTGTGTCTACAGACCAACAGCTTGCAGATATTTTCACCAAACCTTTGAGTGAAACTACCTTTACAAGACTGGTAAATGAACTTGGAATGATTTCTGGTTTTGACTAGAGATACTGGTTAGATTCAAAATTTATACATGATTGATTTTATGCTCATGGTTCTTTGCATGTGTTAACTGTTATGTGTACCAGTATGTTAAACTCTGATAAGTAAACTCTGTTAGTTATACTCTGTTAGTCATACTCTGTCGGTTAAACTCTGATGTCAAACTCTGATTGTGATATTGTCCGAAACATATGGACCGATGAAGAAAGCGGTATGAAGCATGATTTTCAGTAAGTAATCATGAATCCTTCTAAGTATTATAAATTCTGATTACAAAATGTGCAGAAATTTTACACAGCATGATACTGTCTCTATATTTATAGCATCTCTTAGTTTATTGATCCTATACACTGAGTCTGTATTAGCTGTTTGCACTTTCTCTCATAAATTAATTGTATTAACTGATGAAAAGTCTAAACTCTGATAATTAATTGCAAATATTTCACCCTCAAATCAAAAGATGCCAAAAAGAGCACAAATTCGTTTGAGATCATGTTGTGCCTAGGAAGATCCAGGAACTTATTGTACGAAATAAGGGCTAAAATCTTTGATTTTTGGTGACTAGTGCCAACCACTGATTACTGGAAAAATAAAATTTAAAAAAAAAATTATATATAAAGGGGGTGAAAATAAAAGATATATCCAAATGAAAGGATATCAGAATACAGAGTTTAGATATAAAAATCAGATTTTATTTTCTATGAGAGTTTGGGCAACCAGTTTTTACTGCTTTAGTTTGTGGATTTTACGCACTTTGAGATGGTCTAAATATTCATATTCAGTAAACTCTGTTAATACACACACAAATACTCACACCTGTACAGTTTGTGAAAAGAGTTTATTTATAAAGGAGGAGGATTGGTAAAAGCTGATGAGTTGTGTACTCTATGCTAAGGTAATTTTATTTTAATCTCTGATGATTAAAATTAATTATTTGTTTCAGACAGTTAACAATTTTGAGAAAACATTCTTGAAAATAAAAGAGTATGATTGGTAACGGTTCTAATTTGTATTAAACAGAGGAGAGAGGTTGAGTGTCTAGAAAAGTGTAAAAGGCGGTAATTATTGCTGTTTTTACTGCGCATGCGCATTGGAAACTGTCAATTATTTGCTGTCAGTCATTGCATGTGTGCCACGTGTCCCACTCACACAGTTAACGGAGTAAGACAGCTGTGTATTGATGATTAAAAACTGTTCAGTTTTTAATTTTGAATTGCATATTTATACAATACACACACTTACGTTTAAACCTTTCACATCTTACTCAAACTCACATCTATTCACACACACATATTCACAAACACTTTTCTACTTTCAAACTCTTTCGAGCTTTTGCATCTGATTCTTTGTTATTCTCTCAAACACTTTCTAATGGCAACCTCTATGTTTAACTCTGTTGGATTAGATTTTGTCCCAAATAACTATGCAGCACCTCTTAGCAATGAGAATGCACCGGAGGCGTTTCATTTACTGCAGAATCTCCTTGCTCAATCAGAAATTGGGCGTGCTTTGGTGGAGCCTGGAAAGCTTTATGGATCTCAGATCAAAGCTTTCTGGGAGACTGGTGTCTATGATGATGGTGGTGATTCTGGAACGCCATCGATTGTATTTGAGTTTCAAGAGACAGAGTATGTTATTACTCCAGGAACTATTCATGAAGCAATGGGATTTGCAGAATCTGACGCGTACACCATTGCTGTTGGTGATACTGATCTTCAAATAATGATGCAAGCCATTGGATACACTGGGTCTTTAGCAAAGATTGGTCAATTGAAGCGACCGTTCTTGAGAAAGGAATGGAGTTTTTTCTTCGATTGCATTACCAGAACATTCGGAAAGAAGTGTACCAACTGGGATGCTATACCAACTGATAGTCTGCAAATCGGGTACTCTTTACTTTATGGTACTCACTTTGATTTTGCAAGATTAGTTTTGACTAATTTGGGTGAGAAAATGACTGCAAACAGGAGGGTAGTTTACTTTGCTCGTTTTTGTCAGATTTTATTCTCTGTTTGTGTTACTGGGGTAGATATTAATGATAATGATATTATTCCTTGTTTTAAACTGCACAAAAGAGTATTCTCTGATCTTATTAACAAGGATGTCAAGAAAGGTAATGTAGGTGATTTCCTATTACCTGAGTTGATTCAACAATTTTTGATCAATTCTACACAAACACAATCTGAACCTCAACCACAAACACAATCTGAACCACAGCCTGAACCTCTAAATACTGTTCTTCCAACTCAACCAAAATCCAGTGGTAGGACTAAACATATGGGTTCTAAGCCAGCTAGGATTTCTAAAACATCTGCTGATGTTGGGGTGTCAACCTCTGTTGGTACTTCAAGGAAAAAGAAAAGGGCAAATAGACCTTCTAATGATGAGAATAGGATTTCTGATGAACCAGAATCTGCTAATGCTAAGAAGAGGAAGCTAGTTGCTGCTTACCTATTTGATGGATTGATTCCTGGTTCTACACCAGTTGAAGCTCCTGAGGTTGTGATTGAAAATCATTCTGCAAATGCTACTGTGCCTGAAGAAGCCAGAGCAAACACTGATGAAAATGTTGCTTTTCCTGATGATTTTCTTGAACCTATATTGGAGATGGATATGGAAGACGAAATTGAAGCACATCCTAGTATCAGTGTTTGTGATACTGAGGATGTGGCAGCTGATCAACCCACCCAGATGATAGATGAGTCAATTGCTACTCATACAGAAATTCTTTCTGTCAATAATTCAATTCCAGAAAAGGGTGAGGAGGTTGATCAGGTACTGGAAACTGCTCAGATAAATCCTGAAGCTGCTGTAGAGAAAGTAAATGAAGCTATAGCAGAGGAAATAGTTAAGTCTATTCCTGAAGAAACAGAGGTTTTTGCCACTGCAAACTCTGAGCATATTGAAGTTGTTGAAAAGTCTGTTCCTGTAGAAGCAGAGGTTCTTGTCAATCCAAACTCTGAGAATCCTGAAGCTGCACAGTCAAACGCTGAGGCTACTGCAGAAAATGTTGCTGAAGAAAATGAAGCTGCAAACTCTGAACATTCTTTTCATGCCAACTCTATGATCAATGCTGAAGTTTCAAACTCTGATGAATCCATACCTTTTCTAAGGGATCCTACAGCTGAGCATATCAAGGAAAATATAGCTGCCACTGAAGCTCATTATAGAGATATGTACTATGCCAACTGGTCAGGGGCAGATTGTATTTTCTCCAAGAAAAGGACTGCTGATTTTGTTGCTCAATCTGCAAAGGAGATTTCAAATCCTGAGCTAATGACACATTTCAAGGCTACAATTGTTCAAGTCAAATCATTGCACAATCGCTGTGATGAGACTCACAAAGCAGTCATTGGATTGAGTAATGATGTTGCTGCTAAGGAGTTAATCTTGAGAAATGAAAGAACTAGATTGTCTTCTCTGATTCAAGATCAAGTGGAAATAAAACAAAGGCTAAGCAAGGTGGAAGAGCATCAGACTGTTATGTCTTCTCAACTTGATTCTATTGCTGCCTCATTGGAGTTGCTGACATCAGTACTTATTCCTGATGATGTCAAAAAGGGGGAGAGAGTTCCTAAAGACAAATGCAAAAGGACTCCAACCTTGAGATTGAGGGATGATGCAAATGATGGTGGAAGCAAGGAAGCAGAGAGAAGGTCAAAGACTAGTCAAGAGCAAGGGAGACTTAGGTCAAACTCTGCTAGACAGACAAACTCTGAGAGGTTAAACTCTGGTGGTCAATCTTCTTCAAGACTTAAAAGTCTAGTGATTTCATCAAATCCAACTACTGATGAAGAGATTGCTGCTAAACTTTTCATGGAAGAACATGGTGGTGAAGCCACAATGGAAGATATGGACATTGAGATGAAGCTTCTTGCTGAAGAACACCAGAAAAATATTGAAGCTGGTACTTACAAGAAAAAGGCTAAGGCTCCTAGGAAAAAGGAAATGGGAATTTCTATTAAAGAGAATGTGAACTCTCAACAGAGTTTACAATATACAAGGAGGCCTATGATTGCAAAGTCTGATAAAGGAAAAGGTAAACTGGTAGAAGAAGGACAGTTACCAAAGAAGAATTATTCAACCTCTGACGTTGCTCAAGTTGAATCAAGGATAAACAAATCAACCTCTGACGTTGCTCATGTTGATGTTTATACTAAAGTTCATACAACCTCTGACATTGCTCAAGTTGTTCAAAAATCAGAAGCTGTGACAACCTCTGATACTACTCAAGTTGTACATACAAAATTATCTTCACAATTACAAAGGACTTTTGGCAAGCCAGTCACTGTTCAACACTCTTTGATTCCAGCAAATATAAATCTTCTCCAAAGCAGAACAGTCATGGGAAAAGAATCAAGAGATAAATCTGGGCTTGGATCTCATAGAGAGAAAAGAGTTAACAATAGTCCAATGGATCACACTTCTTTAGCTGAACCTGGTGTTGGAGTAACTCAAGAAAATCTTGATACTCTAGAATCAGTTCAGTTAATATACCACAGAGGTTTGAAGAAGGATTTTCTGTTATACTTCAAATCTGATGGCAGAGTATACAGAGTTAGTGAAGATGATATTGGTTTAAAGATGAAAGAAGAACTGGAATATGTGCTGTATCTGTTGAAAGTTAAAAATCAAAGAACTCATCAAGCAGCCGAAGTGTTAAGAAGCAGGATGATGAAAGCTAGAATTCTTTCTGGTTTAAAGTCTGCTGGCTCTTACATACCAAGGTACAGAGATTACAATGGAAAGCTTGTTGAGATGCAAAGAAACAGTGCAAGACTCAGAACAGATTTTGGCATAAAAGTGTTGGAATTTAATCTGGAATCAGATAAATCCTTCATAATAAAGCTAGGAAATGATATGAGGAAAAACAACATTTATTCACTAAGGGCAGCTATCTACCAGACTGGAGAAAGTGATCCAGAGCTCAAGGAACTGAAAGAAATCATGGTAGATGAGCTAGAAAAAGATGAAAGAAGACTTCTCATCGATTATCTCAGGACAGTGCCTGATATTGAAGAGATTAAGTAAAGTCTGACTGTAAGTTTTTAAAGTTTTCTGTTCTAAGTTAAAGTTAAACTCTGATTATATTTAAACACTGCATTTGTTATATGTTTTGACATCATCAATTATCTATTAACTTGTACATCTTTATTATGCACAAGTTGGGGGAGATTGTTAGATATAATTGTTGACGTTTGCTCATCAGTGTTTAAGTACCAGGTACTCATCAGAGTTTACTAGAAGCCAGTCAGAGTTTAATAAAGTCTGACGGGGTGAAGAGTTCATTAACTGTCGGTGCTGATATAAAGATTCTAGAAGCAATATATCTTGAAGATGGAAAGAAGCAAGATATATTGAGATAGTTAAAGAAACAGAACAGAAGACAGAAGCAATCCTAAATTGATATAAATTGTATAGCTGATTTATAGGATATCAATTAGAGATTGATTATGTAACTGTGTATTATATAAACACAGATAGGTTAACCCTAAAAGGGATGCGAATACTGAATATATTATTCTTGTAACCTAGCAGCTCTCTGTGATTCTTTAACATCACTGAGAGAAGAGTTATTTATATAATTCAGTTGTTGATTCATAAACAGTGTTCTTAATTGTTCTTCTCATACATATATTGATTATATATTGTGTATTCGACCTAACATATTATGTATGCTACATGCTTGTGTGCAAGGTTCCAAGCGGACCCTAGAGATGTACATCTCGTTGCTGTCAAAAGAATCTTGAGATATCTTAAGGGTACACCTAATTTAGGTATCTGGTACCCTAAAGATTCTGGTTTTAACCTTGTTGGATATACAGATTCTGATTATGCAGGTAGTGTTGTGGATAGAAAGAGTACCTCTGGGAGTTGTCAATTTCTAGGAGGTAGATTGATTTCCTGGTATAGCAAGAAACAACAAACATTTTTCCAATTCAGCAGCAGAAGCTGAATATATTGCTGCTGGAAGTTGTTGTACTCAGATCTTATGGATTAGGAATCAATTAAAGGACTATGGCTTTGCATTAGACAAAATTCCCATTTTGTGTGATAATACAAGTGCCATTGAAATCTCCAATAACCCTGTGCAGCACTCGAGAACGAAGCACATTGATATCAGGTATCATTTTATCAGAGATCATGTTATTAATGGAACTGTGGAATTACACTTTGTACCCACTGAAGAACAGACTGCATATATTTTCACTAAATCTGTTGACGAATCCACATTTACCAGGTTAGTTGGTAAATTGGGTATGTTGAACAGTCTTAGTGATTGACAATATCTCTGGTAGGTTTGTTCTTATCTAAATCATTTTCTCTTGTTGATTTTAGATGTTAAATATTGTCAATCCATGTTTATTGTGTAAAGCTTGTTAATTTAAATATTCTAAATAATTTATTTTCTTTAAAAAATATTTTTCTCATATTTTTTAAGTGGAGAAATGTATTTTTATTGAAAATATATTTATTTAGAATCATTTAAGTTATTTTCAGATTGTAAATATGGTTGTTTAAATATTTCTGCAAGTTTATATTATTTTTATGCAATTCTATATTATTCTGCATATTTTTCTAGGATTTATGGAATTTTTTGTGAATTTTTCTAGTCTTTTATAAATATTTCATGCATTTCTATTAATTTTATGCATTTTTCTGTATTTATTTTAATTAAATTCTTCTAGTTTTTGTTATCAGGTTTGCTTATTTTGTTTTTGTACTAGCATGACTATCGGAATGACTATCTTACATAGTCATTGTAGTTTAGTTTAGTTTTAATTCTTTTTAATTACTTTTTCTGCCGTTTATTTTAGTACTCTAATTTTTGTACTAGAATGACTATCGGTATGACTATCCCATAGTCATCCCGGTAGTCATTCCAATAGTATTTTAATTAATCTTTTATTTTTTGTCCTAAAAACCTGTTAGTATTCTTATTTATTTCAGTTTACACTGGAATGACTACCGGTATGACTACCCGGTAGTCATCCCGGTAGTCATCCCAGGCATAACCAGTTTGTCTATAAATATTATTCCGTACTTCTCATTTTTTTTACTTCTTTTCAAACTCTTGTTTTTACAAAGTTTACATTTCTCTTGTTTGGCTTCTTTATTCTCTAAGATAAAGAGGTGTTGTCAATTTTTCTGTGCGCATTATTTTTATTTGGATCAACATATTTTGATTTAATTAATTTCTGATCTAGTTTTTATTTTTGGAATTTTTTCCCGAAATTGAAATTAATCTAAAATTAACTCTATTAATTTGTGTTAAAATGGCCCAGCAATTTGAGATTGTTCTTACTAATTACCATGGCTATTTTGATCCCCTGAAATGTTCACTTGAACGTTTTAGACCTTGGATCTCCTTTCTTAATCAACATTCTTGTGTTAATTATGCTATATGTTCAAATGTTGACTTGAAAGTTGATCCTTTATATTTACTTTGCTCAACTGCTGTTGTCTCGGATGATTTCTCAACTATCTCTTTCAATATTCAGGACACACAGTACATTATCACCGAGGAAACATTTTGTAATGCCTTGCAGTTTCCTCGGGATAATTGTGACAGACTCCCCACTGAAGAAGAATTAACTAGGTTTTTCATCAGTATTCACTATCAAGGTCCCCTAAATATGACTAAATTACTTGAATCTTGTGTGTGAATGGGATTTATTCTTTGATACCTTGGCTAAGGTCTTTGGCAATTGCACGAAAAATAACTTTCAGAATATTCCTTATCTTTTACAAGTTATTGGTTATGCAATTGTCTTCAACAAAAGACTCAATTTTGGCCACCTTCTATGGGAAATTGTTGTTAGGGGGGTGTTTAATGCTAGAAAGGAATTTGACCATGGTAGAAAGATTAAATGTTTTTATCCTCACTTTCTATCACTTGTTCTTAATTCTTTACTTTCTAATGAGCATCAAGAACTGTTCAGGAATGGTCGTTTTTTCATTTCTCCGACCACTGACAAAAAGTTCTTTCAAAGATTGGAAACATCCTTCAGGTATAGCAATGTTCCAGTTCTCATATCCAACTACATGACAAACTTCATCAACCTACCATCATTTGAACCACCAGTTCCCGAGCAAAGGATAGTTACATCAGCTGGAACTGAAGAAGTCATACAACCACAGGTAAGGACTTCTATCCCTGGTTCTTCTGGTACTGTTTCTGAAACCCAAGAGGTTGATAGGGCTGACCAAGAGTTTGTAGAACCACAAACTCTATCCCCGGTCATAGAGCCAAACACTGAGTCATATCCAAATCAACCTGAACCTTATCTCTATACCAGAAACAGAAATAGTAGTGATGAAGAAACAATGAGTGATCCCGCAGCTCTATCTCCACCTCCTAAGAAAAGAAGAACATATAGGGAGATATCTGTAAGCCCATCTGTATCCTCCCAACAGGATATGGATTTTGAAATGGCCAATACACAGTCTCTGGAGACATCCTCTCAACAGGGTGAATCTATTGAAGTTCGCCATAGGGCCATGGCATTTTGTACCGAGTCAAGCACACTCACGTTACTCACAATGGGAGAAAACATAACTTTAGATGCAACTCAGGACACTTTGCTAGGAGAGCACTTAGGACATGAGACAGTGCCTACCATTGTAACGGTAGAAGTGCCTTCACAGGCATCTGAGGGAAAATTTGATTCTTTGCCAACTCAAATAGAATCATTTTCTCCCCTCCCAAAGGGAACATCTCTGGCTCCCTTAAGGGATTTTCCACTCGCAGTTTATACTGGAGAAAGTGGAAGGCAACCTAATGAATCCAACACTGAAGCAATTCAGTTTCAAATTCAATCAAATTTGGATTTCATTAGGGATTGGGAATTGCGAACTCCCATTGCACCACCACTGACCTCTCAAGAAGAGGCTAGGGTGATTTTTCCTGCAGGTACATCAACTCCTAATATGGATAGACAGCTAGTGGTTAGATCTGAGAGACAAACACAGAGCGATACACAAGCACGTGAGCAGAGTGAAACACCATCGAGAGAAATTGAGATGAGTGCACACAATGACACATACACTGCTTCTTTATTGGCTCAAATAGCTGGTCTACAAAAACAACTTCAACAAACCCAGGCTGAAAAAGATATTCTCAAGGCACAAGTGGTTGAACGGTCTTCTTCTTCCACCTCTGTAACTAATCAGCTGGGTACTATCAAGGATGAAATTGAAGGATTGAAGACTACTCTACTCCCCAAGATGAATGCTATTCAGGAGTCCCAGGTGTTAGTGGCTTCAGACATCTCTGAGGTAATGACTTCAAATGCTGAGATAACAGAGAGTGTCAAACAGATTGCTTCCATTTCAACTCAGGTGGACTACATTCAGGAGACTGTTGATGAAAATCAGTGGTTCAGTGATGAGAGGTTTGCAAGGATTGAAGGAGGGATGCAACATCTGAATGAAGGCATGAAGCATCTTTACAACATGATCAAGAACTCACATCAACCCAACGCTGAACAGAAGAAATTCTTTGAGGGTGATGATGATGAAGAGGACAATGATGGCAAGGATGAAGAAGGAGAAGGAGGAAGTAAAGAGGAGGATCCTAAGGCTGATAAAGTTAAATCTATAGAGGATTCCTCAACTAAGGGGGAGAATAAGGAGAAGGAGATACAAGGAGGAGAAGAAGTGAGAGATCAAGGAGGAGAAGCTGGAGGTTCTGGTTCTGGAAAGGACAAAGGGAAGCAGAAGTTAACTTTTTCTGATGCTGACTACTATCAAGGTGAACAGGGAGATTTTGACAATATTGAATCTGAAGAAACCCCTGAAGATATCTTTGGTGAAGTGGAGGTTGAAGGAGAGGCTGACTATGCTGACTGGGAAGATGAACCTGAAGTGGATCCTGCCTTTGAAGCTGAGCTGTTAAGACAGAAAGCTGATCTGAAGAGAAGAGAGGAGGAGAATGCTAAAGTGTCTGACATCATCTCAAAGCATCTAGTTATCCAAAAAGCTGAACATCAAGAAAAGAAACGACTTCATGATATAAAGGTCAAGGACAGGAAGTTATATGTGAGGCTGAAGCTTGGAGAAGAATGGGATAGAGCTAGAGAGATGTTCTCACATCCGACAGGGTCAGACAATGATGGAAAGTTCTTTAGCATGTTGGAAAGGTATAGAAAGGTCAATCCAGACAACACAGTCTATATGAAAGCTCTTCATGCGGAGATTTCAAGAATTACTACTGGATATGACAGAGTCAGAGAGGAGTTGAAGATCTACATCTACACTCATAATGAGGGAACTTTCATAGTTTCTCTCAATCTTCTGGAAAGTATAACTCTCTCTGAGCTTTGGGTTTTCATGACAAAGATTAAAAGGTCTTCACCTCTATGTGAGCTGTTGCATGATCAGCTTAGAGATTTTGCCATGAAAGCTAGTCCTCAAGTTGTGGATGTGCCATATGAAGTTAAATTTTATAAAGGAAGGGCACTTCAAACTTGTGGTGTGGATCCCATCTCTTTGAAAGATTATCCTGCCAAACATCTTGTCTATATGGAGAACATGTTGAGGACAACAGGGTTTGCTACACAAGAAAAGACAGAAGTTGTTGATTTGATTCAAGACTATTGCATTGCCAATATCAAGAGATATCATCAAATGAAGAATAGGCTGAAGAAAGTTACAACTCAACCTGTCAGACCAAGTGGCATTACTTCTGAATTTGATCGTGTTCTGGACAAGGATTTGCTTGAAGCTCTTGAAGAAGGAGAGATTATGGATGAAAAAATTTGAAGAAGCTCTGGTCTGTAAATGTTAAATGTATAGAGCTTAGGTAGATCAAGATAGGATCAATGTAAACACATGTTCAGTCTAGAGGAACATCTATCTTGTATTTATCTTTACTGTTTGAATCTGGAAAATGTTTAATGAAATCCAGAACTTTTTGTTATTATTTACTTAACTTTTAAAGTCTTATTTTTACTTGTTTAGTTAGTTGAGTTATCCTCTAGGTATTTGCTTGTTATTCTCTAACAAACAAATAGGGGAAGATTGAAAGGCATATATTTTAGCCTCTTTGTTTACATCGAGGATTCAACTCAACTTAAACAAGTTTGTAATAAGTAAGTAATAATTCAATTGTCACAGTCACAGGAATCTCAGAAGATCATATCTGTCAGAAGAATACAGATTAAAGTCATCCTACATATTTGAAGAAATACTACATTGAAAGAAGTTCAATTATTTGTTCAAGCCTCAGTGAAGTCTTCAAAGAAGTGGATTTATTAAAGTGACAGAGGTTTCAGATTTGTGACAGCAAATGTACAGGTTACAAAGGTTGATCAACAGTCAAAAGCAGACAATGGACCACAGTTTAAAGTCAAGATGAAGAACAGACATTGAAGTTAGTCATTTATGAACCAGATTGTGCATCAAATGACAACCTCAGACAATGGATTCTCTTCATCAGTTCAAGTGGTTCAAGAATTGGTTTTTCTATGTTATAAGAATTTACATTCTCTTTTAAATTAGTTATTAATTTATTTATTAAATTAATTCTTATGAATTAATTTAACAAATAAATTGAGTAATTAATTTATTGAATAAATTAAATTCATCAGAATTTAATTTATGAAATAAATTAATTATCAGAATTAATTTAAATTAGAATTAGAATTAATTTAGAATTTCTTAATTAAAATGAACTGGAATGACTATCAAAGGATAGTCATCCCGATAGTCATTCCAAGTTTATTTATATTAAAAATGTACTGGAATGACTATCAAGGGATAGTCATCCCGATAGTCATCCTAGTACATTTCTAGAAATTCTGACTTAATTTATGTAAATTCTTATAGTCATTCCAGTTCTTTTGATAGTCATTCCAGGCTTTTAAGATAGTCATTCCAAGACTATTTTGATAGTCATTCCTAGTGGAATGAAAAGCATAAATGTGCAGGCTTTTTAATCAAGTGGATTAGAGTACATAAAGAAAGAAAAAGCACAGAAGAAAATATACTTAACATAATATCATCAAGAACAACTTCTGTGAAGAAAAGAAAAAAAACCACTGCCGAATCATTTCTTTTTCTGAGGATTAATTCTAGATTTGTTTTAATTAGTTTGAGATTCAATCTTGTAATCAGTACTTCATTTGTAACACCTTTCAAGTTTAATATAAGTTATATTTAACTTGAATTCTGTTTCATTGATTTCCGCCATAATTTGTTCTTATATTGTTTGATTCTAAACAGAACAAATTCGATAAAATGGTATAGTTTGTATTCAACCCCCCTTCTACAAACTTATCAGGACCTAACAAGTTCTATCAAGTTTGAAAATAATAAAAGAAAGTTCTATGAAGCCTACAAATTCGAAAATAATAAGGAAGTTGTAATTTTCTAAATCAAAGAAAGTTCTATCAAGTCCTACAAATTCGAAAATAATAAGGAAGTTGTAATTTCTACAAATTCGAAAATAATAAGGAAGTTGTAATTTTCTAAATCAAAGAAAGTTCTATCAAGTCCTACAAATTTGAAAATAATAAGGAAGTTGTAATTTTCTAAATCAAAGAAAGTTCTATCAAGTTTGAAAATAATAAAAGAAAGTTCTATCAAGTTTGAAAATAATAAAAGTGTAATTTTCAATTTCC
This sequence comes from Heracleum sosnowskyi, assembly GCA_030848705.1. Lineage (NCBI taxonomy): Eukaryota > Viridiplantae > Streptophyta > Magnoliopsida > Apiales > Apiaceae > Heracleum > Heracleum sosnowskyi. Next base: position 97,069,206 of record CM061241.1, read on the forward strand.
TTCCTACAAAATCGAAAATAATAAAGAAAATTGTAATTATTAAAATTAAAAATTGTAAAAAATTGAGAAAATTAGAAAAATAGAACGGAGCGATTATAGTCTAAATCAAAGAAAGTTCTATCAAGTCCTACAAATTCGAAAATAATAAGGAAGTTGTAATTTTCTAAATGAAAGAAAGTTCTATCAAGTTTGAAAATAATAAAAGAAAGTTCTATCAAGCCTACAAATTCGAAAATAATAAGGAAGTTGTAATTTTCTAAATCAAAGAAAGTTCTATCAAGTCCTACAAATTCGAAAATAATAAGGAAGTTGTAATTTCTACAAATTCGAAAATAATAAGGAAGTGGTAATTTTCTAAATCAAAGAAAGTTATATCAAGTCCTACAAATTTGAAAATAATAAGGAAGTTGTAATTTTCTAAATCAAATAAAGTTCTATCAAGTTTGAAAATAATAAAAGAAAGTTCTATCAAGTTTGAAAATAATAAAAGTGTAATTTTCAATTTCCTTCCTACAAAATCGAAAATAATAAAGAAAGTTGTAATTATTAAAATTAAAAATTGTGAAAAATTAAGAAAATTAGAAAAATAGAACAAAGCGATTCTAGAGGCACCACCTCATCGCCCCCCGTCTTCTCCTTTATATAAGTACTAGTTTACTAAGCCGCGCTTCGTAGTGGCTTTATAATAATATCTTTAAATTTTCTCAAAAAAAATTCTACAAAATACTTTTTTTAATAAAATAATATTTCTAATATAAAATTAAGTTTTGTTTTGACTTATATATATATATATATATATATATATATATATATATATATAAAGTTCTAGATCGTTCAATCAAAAACTACAATTATACCTTCAGAGCTATTAAAATCTTCACTACCTCCAAATCTACTCCCAGTAAGAAAAAAATCAAAAAATATGAACAAACATGTTGCTGGGAGATTTTTTATTAATAATGATCTCTTTTTGTCAAAACAAATAACAACAAAAACAACAACAACCTCTTCCTTTTAAAAAAAAAATTAATTAAAGGTAATTTATACTATTAATTAGTTGTTTGTATAAAAGTATTAAAGTTAATTAATTATTTACCAAGTAATTACTTAATTTCTTATGCAAAACCGATCTAATTTCTTAACTTCTTATTTACCAATATGTTCTTGTATTTTCTATTATATTACATTAAAAAAAGAAAGTTTAGGAGAGCATAATGTTAAGATGGTAATTTCATTTGAAAAGAAATATTATGAGAATATCTAGATAATAATAAATGGAAGTTCAAAATAATGTAAAGTAATACACTTTTTTTTAATTTAGATATTTGAAGGCAAGAATATTATAATTGAATATTTAGTTTCCTCAATTTGTAATATTTAGTTTCCTCCATTAGTAAAGATCTATTGTATATTTACTTTTTTCATTAATAGAGATTTTAAATGCAAAAATTGTATATTTACTTTCCTCCATTAGTAGAGATTTTAAATGCAAGAATATTGAAATTGTATATTTAGTTTCCTCCATTAGTAAATATTTAAAAAGCAATTGAGATTTTTTATAATCTTTGGTATTAATTAATTAATTTCTTATGCAAGACCGATTTAATTTCTAAATTTCTTATTTACCAAAACGTTCTTGTATTTTCTATTATATCACATAAAAAAGAAAGTTTAGGAGAAAATAATGTTAAGATGTTAATTTCATTTGAAAAGAAATATTATGAGAATATTTAAATAATAATATAGGAAAGTTTAAAATAATGTAAGGTAATACAAGTTTTTTTTTAATTTAGATATTTTGAAGGCAAAAATATTATAATCAAATATTTAGTTTCCTCCATTAGTGATATTTAGTTTCCTGCATTATTAAAGATCTATTGTATATTTAGTTTCTCTATTAGTAGAGATTTTAAATGCAAGAATATTATATTCCATTAGTAGAGATTTTAAATGCAAGAATATTGAAATTGTATATTTAGTTTCCTGCAATAGTAAATATTTAAAAGGAAATTGAGATTTTTTCTAATCTTTGATATTAATTAATTAATTTCTTATGCAAGACCGATTTAATTTCTAAACTTCTTATTTACCAAAACGTTCCTATATTTTCTATTATATCACATAAAAAATTGAAAGTTTAGGAGAAAATAATGGTAAGATGTTAATTTCATTTGAAAACAAATATTATGAGAATATTTAGATAATAATAGAGGAAAGTTTAAAATAATGTAAGGTAATAATTTGTTTTTTATAATTTAGATATTTTGAAGGCAAAAATATTATAATCAAATATTTAGTTTCCTCCATTAGTGATATTTAGTTTCCTCCATTAGTAAAGATCTATTGTATATTTACTTTCTCATTAGTAGAGATTTTAAATGCAAGAATATTGAAATTGTATATTTAGTTTTCTCTATTAGTAAATATTTAAAAGGTAATTGAGATTTTTTCTAGTTTTTGGTATTAATTACTTAATTTTCTTATATATGTATTTCCTATTATATTACATAATAAAAAAAAGTTTAGGAGAACAATATGTTAAGATGGTAATTTCATTAAAAAATACCATGAGAATATTTAGATAATAATAGAGGAAAGTTCAAAATAATGTAAGATAATACACTATTTTTCTAATTTAGATATTTTGAAGGCAAGAATATTATAATTAAATATTTAGTTTCTTCCATTAGTGATATTTAGTTTCCTCCATCATTAAAGATCTATTGTATTTTTACTTTCTCCATTAGTAGAGATTTTAAATGCAATAATATTATATATTTGCTCTATTAGTAAGCATTTAAAAGGTAATTGAGTTTTTTTCGAATTTTAATATTATTAATTCAAAAAATTGAGAAAATTAGAAAAATAGAACGAAGTGATCTGAGAGCGCCACCTCACCGCCCCCGTCTTCTTCTTTATATAATAGTATTGATTATTTTCATAAGAAACAAATAAAAAATAAAATATTAAACTCATGCATGATACATGTTAAGAGCTTCTACTTATATATGTAGTAAGAATACTCATGAAGATCGTGTATAAATGTCATCGATATGTGCTATAATAGTGATTGTTGTCTAATTTGAAATATTTCGACACTAATTTTTATTAAATTAAAAATAAATAATTAAAAAAATATGTAAAGAAACTACTTATAATATGTTACTTATGTTATATCAATGTTCAATATTACGTTTTACATATTAAATATATGAATTATTCAAATATATTGTGTAGTACAAGAAAGATTGACCGTTGTGCAAAAATATAAATAATTTTATAGTAAACATGACATATACAAAATATTTGTTTAACTAAAACACATATAGATATACATCACACATGATATTGCTTTTAAAATTTAGCATTAAAATTGAATAAGATTGGTTGTTTTTAATTCTATACGAAATTCTCAAAACTGAAAAATATAATTTAATATATATTATAAATCTTAATATAATAATAAATATTGGATAAAGAGAGATATAAGGTTCATGTAATAGGATTTTTAACTAATAACCAAAAGAGACAGGTAGCACAATGGTTACAAGCACAAATCTCTTACACGAGGTTGGTGGTTCAATCCATCATTGAAACATTATTTACTCTTTTTTTTTTTAATAAGAGAGCAGTGGCATGATCATCAGATCATGTAATTTCTTAAAAAATAAGTACAATATGGTAATTTCAGAGGGGGTAAAACAAATATTATTGTAATTTTTTATATATTAAATAAATTTTATGAATAAATACGATTTGTATGTATTCTTATAGTTTAAATTTTTAATTCATTTGTCTAATTCAAAGTTTTCATATAGAATATAATTAAATTACAATAATATTTATTTTATCTTTTATTATAAATAAATATTAATTTGAATTATTATTTAAAATATTACATTAAATTCAAAATATATGTTATATATCATGATTTGTTAAATTAATTTTATTTGAATATATATTATAAAAGTTTTTAAAAAAATATTTGAAATAAAAATAAAAATCTCTGGTTTCCTGCGGGATCCCTCTTTCCCATACGGGGTGGGGATCGAGGAGTAAAACAATCCCCGTCCGGGGATCGAGGCGGGTTCAGGGAGTGAGTTCAGGTTTTGGGATCGAGGACGGGAATAACATTCCCCGACTCTGAAGTGACGATCGCCTATTTCTAGATTATTGTCTAATTCTTAAATATTTTTTAACACTAATTTCGTTAATTTAAATATAAATATTTAATAAATATGTAAAGAAACTACTTGTAAAGTTGTCATATGTTATTTATGTCATATCAATGTTTAATAATACATTTTATATATTAAATATTTGAACAATTCACATATATTTTGTAGTATAAGAAAAGTTAGACCCTTATATAAGAAAATACAATATATTATAGCTAACATTAAAATATACAATTTATTTATATAACTTGAAGAAATATAAAAAGACACGACACACAATATTATTTTTAAAACTTAATATTAATATTTTATTAGATTGGTAGTATATAAAATTATGCATGATATTTTAAGAATTAAAAAAATAATTTTAATAAATATTATAAATCACCTTTACTTTAACTCAAAATTTTTAATAATAATAAATATATGATAAGAAAGACGTGTCATGTGAGGTTGATGTAATATGATTTTCAAATCAAAATCAAAATCAAAGAAATCATGTAGCTCAATGGTTATAAGGATGACTTCTTTAGAAAAGTTCAGGGGTTCGATCCATCACTAAATGGTTATTTACTCAATTTTTTCCTTTAGATAAGAGAGTAGTTGCATGACATGTAATTTCGTAATAAATAAGGGTAAATTGGTAATTTCCTTTAGATAAGAGAGTAGTTGCATGACATGTAATTTCGTAATAAATAAGGGTAAATTGGTAATTTCACAGGGAATTTATTGGCTCAAAATGCCCCTAAATTATCCTCTTGTTATCCTATTATATTATACTAGCTTAAAACCCGTGCGATGCACTGACTGTTAATTGTTATTTTATTATTATTTTATTATTATTTTTTTAATTGTAATTGTGCAAAAAATAAGTAGGCATGTTAAAATAGCTAAACACTTTTAATTAATTAAAAATATTAAAACATATTTTAAAATAAATAAGTATGGGTTTGCCCGTTATATTTTTGGAAATGAGGGGTTTTAGTAGGAAAAAAAAGTACCATATATTTAGTTTAAAAAGGTAAATGCCCGTGATATTTTTGGAAAATGAGGTTTTAAAATTTAATAATTAAAAGTATTTAAATACGTTTTAAAATAAATAAGTAAAGGGTTTCATGTGATATTTTTGGAAAAAGAATGGATTTTAGTGAGAAAAATAGAAAAAGTAAATTGTAAAAGGCAATTTCCCGTGATATATTTAGAAAAGGAGGGACTTTGTTAGAAAAAATATATAATGTGTTTTAGCTGAAAAGGTAATTGGTTATAAATAGGTATTTGATTATTTATATTTTAATATTTTTAGTAATTGCATTTGTTAAGAAAAATAAGTAGACATGTTAAAATATGTAAACTTTTAAAAAATAATTATAATATTAAAATAGATTTAAAAATAAATAACTAAATGTTTGTCCGTGATATTTTTGGAAAAGGAGGGGTTTTGGTAACGAAAAATAGAAAAACTAACTTATTTTAGTTAAAAAAAGGTAATTGTCTGTGATATATTTGAAAAAGTAGGGGAATTTGTTAGAAAAAATAGAAAAAATAATGTATTTTAGGTGAAAAAGGTAATTGTTTATAAATATGTAATATTATTATTTAGTAATACATTTCTATAAATAAATAAGGTTAATTAAGTAAAAACTAATTAAGGACAATTAAGTAAAATCACAACGTACCATACCGACTAACCAAACTTTTAATGTAATATTTTTGGAAAATAAGATGTTTTAGTTAGAAAAAATAGAAAAGTTATTCTATATAATAATTTTAATATTTTATCTGACGGTTCTAATCGATTTGATTAGAAATATCTAACGGCTATGAATGCAGTGACCAGACTACAAAAACTTTCACCAGACTACAAAACTTTCAATGTTTCGTCTTTAATATAATAGTATAGATATATATAATGGATTATTACCTTTAAAAAAATTAAAAAATATACAAATTTTAGTATTACTTAATATTCATATTATTTGTTCCAAAATATTGTCAAAGAAATACAATCTAATCTAAAAACTATTTGACAAGATATAAAAGAATTAATGAATGCAAATTTAAATTAATGTTTGCTTAATAAATTCGTATAAAGAACCCGTGCTTTGCACGGGCTATAAACTAGTTAATATTTAAGTTTCTCTATTTATAATTTACCATATTGATTTTTATTCTTTATTTAATATTTTCCGTTCCCATTAATTTTTTTAGTTTGTAATATTTTAATCTCTTTTGATGGTCCGTGCCTTTCACGGCTTATAGGCTAGTTATATATAAAAAACAAAATAAATAATTTGACTTGAAGCCCTAATTCAATATTAATTTCATAATTAATAAAATGACTAATAATACAGCTCATTAAATGTGTCTGAAATACAACCTACTTCGACAAGAAATAGTCTTGAGGGACGCCAAGTCATAAAAGGAGTCAGTCTCCTGCTGATATGGACAGAAAAGTAATTATAGAAATATATTTGGTTATTCATTGGAAAGGCCCTAAATTTAAGGCTCAAAACCCTGATTATTTATTAATTTCGTAATTAATAAATAGGGAAAATATACAGCTCATAAAAAGAGTCCAAAATATGGTAAATTCGTCAAAGAAGGATCTGGAATCCCAATTAATGAGTCATAGTCTTTATCAACAAGGAAACGAATTCTCCAGCAAGAAATACGATGTTTATCCATTATCAGTAAGGAGACTTATTCGCTAAGTCTCCTAAACATACCATAAATACGAGGCTCCAGACACCTATATAAGGACCCTGATCCTTCAATTAGAACTACGTTTTGGACACAACTCCATACGTCATCTACTACGTTTTGGACACAGCTCCATACATCATCTACTACGTTTTGGACACAGCTCCATACGTCATCTACTACGTTTTGGACACAGCTCCATACGTCATCTACGACGTTTTAGACTTCATCCTCGGATAAGGACATACAAGTCACTACGTCCTTGGTGTGCCCCTGCCGCCATAGCCCCGAGGGCAACACCAAGAACTACGTCTTTGGCTTGATTCTCAAGAACGAATTGAGATACGTAGGCATCTTGTGAGGACCGATTTAGTCTCGAAACGCAAGAACAGCCATTAAAGCTCGAAAGCTCATAAACCCTAACAATAAATTCACAAGTATGTTTTTTTATTCCACAACATTTGGTGCCGTCTGTGGGAAGACAACATCAACCATGGAAAACACACGAAGAACAATTCGCGATCCTCAAACTTCTGATGGACTCCCAATTACCTCTGTAACAGAGACTCATGGGAGCCAACCTCCACCAATTACTGGCGCTGAAGGGGCGGACGCCCCCATCACCACCACTCAAGGACCGGAAGTCCCGATTACTGTTGAAGGGACGAATCCCCTACAAATGGTCGTTCATGGACGAAATCCACAAGAGGCCACTCTCCAACAACCGATCATAACCACTCCGCTTCTTGCAAACGCACCACGTGGTCTCCAACTTCACACCACAGATCTCCCCCAGTATACTACCCAAACTCTCGGCATGCCAACCTATGGTATGCCACCTCGACCCCCGGTGGGCAGCAGTGGGACTAATCCCATCTACCATGAGGCATACGTGCCCCCTTACATCCAAGGTCTGGGCCCCTAAGCTAGGCGAACCCCTTTCCAAGACTACTCGGGTCCCTATACCGAAGATGAGAATTACTCAACAGGAGATGAGAGGGATGTTGCCCCAAGAAGGAGACGTTCCTCCCAAACCAATCGAGAAACTACTAAGGAAAAACTTGCGTCCCTTGAAGACGAGGCTCAAAAAGTTATTGGCAGAAGAGGATGCCGCAAGGTCACAAAATCAAGGAAGGGTCCCGGTGATCAACTTGGACCCAGCACCAAGGAAAAGCAAGAGATCCTGATGATCCAACACCACCATTCACTCAAGACATCATGAAAGCCAACATCTCCAGAAAATTCAAGATGCCAACGATCAAGGATTATGATGGAACGGGAGATCCCGCTAACCATGTGAGAACCTTCTCCAATGCACTACTGTTGCAGCCAACCAATGATGCGGTTAAGTGCCGAGCGTTTCCACAAACCCTAGCGGGCATGACACAGCGTTGGTATAGCCGTTTGCCTACCAATTCTATTAGATCCTTCAAGGAATTGAGCAAGGCGTTCATCAACCAATTCGTAAGTGGGAGAGTGCACGAGAAAAGCTCTGCATCCCTCATGGAAATTCAGCAAGGAAAGAATGAAGCCTTGAGAGATTACATTAATCGATTCACTAGAGAGGCTCTAAAAGTCCCAGACTTGGAGGACAAAGTGGCTATGATAGCCCTACAACAAGGAACTACTGATGATCACTTCAAGAGATCATTGGCAAAACACCCACCTGAGAGCATGTTAAAGCTCCAAGACAGAGCCGGCAAATACATCAAGGCAGAAGAGAGCATGAGAAAGTATGAACCCACTACTGGTGGTAATGGGAACTCAAAGAAAAGGAAGGAAACCCAAGAATATGATGTTGAGGAAAAATTTCCTAGAACGTCAAAGGGCTCTGATTCTCCACCAAAGAGAAGCAATTTTGGGCCAAAGTTTACAGAATATGCAAGATTGAATACTCCCAGGAGTCAAATTCTGATGGAGATAGCAAAGGAAGAAGATCTCAAATGGCCGAAGCCAATGAGGGCTGACTTGTCCAAACGGAACCAAAACCAATTTTGTCGGTTCCACAAAGAAGTTGGTCACGACACCGACGATTGTAGACAACTGAAAGATGAAATTGAGTTTCTGATACGGAGAGGAAAACTTAGTAAATTCACTAAGGATGGAAGTCAAGGGAGTCATAGAGGAAATTATGAAAGGAAAGATTACGACAAAAGGGACAACGACCACGATCGTAATCCCAAGCCCCGAGGGCCTGTCATCAATATGATAATTGGAGGACCAACTGCTGCTGGGTCCTCCCGAAACTCAAGGAAAGCTTATGCCCGGGAGGTAATGACTGTGGTTGGAGAAGCACCGAAGCATGCCAGAATAGAGGTTTCAATAGGTTTTGATGATTCCGACTTAGAAGGGGTGAAATTTCCCCACGATGATCTCTTAGTCATCGTGCCCGTGATAAGCAATTCCGAAACAAAGAGAGTTCTAGTTGACAATGGAGCTTCAGTGGACATCTTGTTCTATGATGCCTTTTTCAAGATGGGCTATACTGATTCTCAGTTGACACCCTCGAATATGCCCATATATGGGTTTAATGGAGTGGAATCGAAGGTGGAAGGCACTATCCAACTCCCAATGACCATGGGGCAAGGGATGAATACATCTACTCAGATGTTGAACATCATAGTCATAAAGGCAACCTCAACCTACAACGTGGTCCTTGAAAGGACTGGCCTTCATGCATTTAAGGCCGTTGCCTCATCTTATCATCTGAAAATCAAGTTCCCGACGAGGAATGGAATTGGTGAAGAACGGGAAGACCAAAAGATGGCTAGAAGTTTTTATGTAGCCGCGTTGAGGCCTGATGGAATTGGGGGGCAGGTTCTTCCAATTGAAGACATGAATACAAGTGACAATAAGGACATAAGAGGGAAACTAGCTGAGGATTTGATCCCAATTCCCTTAATCCCAGGTGAACCGGAGAAGGTGACTTATGTTGGGGCACTATTGCCTGAACCATTGAGAAGCAAACTCAAATCTTTTTTTCAAGAGAACAATGACGTTTTTGCTTGGACAGCGGCCGACATGCCAGGGATTGATCCCTAATTGATAACTCACAAACTAAATGTGGATCCTGAAAGGAAGACGGTGAAACAGAAAAAGAGAAGCTTTGCTCCGGAGAGGCTTGAAGCCATAAAACAAGAAGTTGAAAAGCTTCTGGAAGCCGGGTTCATTGAGGAAATTTAATTCCCAGAATGGTTGGCTAATCCGGTAATGGTCAAAAAGGCCAATGGGAAATGGAGGATGTGTGTGGACTTCACTGATTTAAATGATGCATGTCCTAAGGATTGTTTTCCCTTACCAAGGATTGATGCTCTAATAGATGCAACAGCTGGGTACGAGATGCTAAGTTTCATGGATGGCTTCAGCGGATACAACCAAATCAAGATGCACAAAGATGACATCTCCAAGGTATCATTCATCACTGACTTTGGTGTTTTCTGTTATCTAGTCATGGCATTTGGACTTAAGAATGCAGGGGCAACATATCAAAGGTCGGTAAACAAAATTTTTGAACACCTAATTGGAAAAACCATGGAGGTCTATGTAGATGACATGCTAGTCAAGAGCCTCGATAAGGCCGATCACATTGAGCACCTCCGAGAGGCATTTGAAGTGCTAAGGCACCACAAGATGATGTTAAATCCAGCTAAGTGTGCCTTTGGTGTAGGCTCGGGAAATTTTTTAGGCCTGATGGTTTCCAAGAGAGGAATCGAGGCTAATCCCGACAAAATCAAAGCAATTCTAGACATGGAACCACCGCGGACTATCAAGAAAGTCCAGAAACTAACGGGAAGAGTGGCAGCATTGGGAAGATTCATCTCCAAGTCAGGAGAGAAGTGCTTACCTTTCTTCAAAGAACTTAAGAATGTGAAATTTTTTGAATGGACAGCTGAAAGCCAAGAGGCCTTTGAAGCCTTGAAGAAATATATGGTTGAGCCACCACTATTGGCCAAACCAAAACCAGGAGAGGTTCTTTATCTATACTTGGCAGTATCCAATACTGCCCTCGGAGCTGTTTTGGTAAAAGAAGAATTGAAGGTTCAGAAACCCATCTACTACGTGAGCAAGACTCTACATGGAGCAGAAATAAACTACTCTACGATATAGAAGTTTGTCTTAGCCTTGATAATGGCCTCAAGAAAGCTACACCCATACTTCCAGGCACACAAGATAGAGGTTTTGACCAATCAACCTCTAAGAAACATATTGCACAACCCTCAAGTTAGTGGGAGGTTGATCAAATGGGCCATTGAACTAGGGAAATTTGACATCAAGTACAAGCCTCGAACGGCCATAAAAGCTCAAGCACTCGCTGACTTCATGGTTGAATGCACCATTGACAACCAAGAAGTCGGGGGGCAGGAAGTAACATTGGAAGACAAGGAAGCTGAAGACATGATCTCCAAAGAATGTTGGGTGCTCTATTTTGATGGAGCATCAAAAACAAAATCAAGTGGAGCCGGTTTAGTACTACAAAGTCCTGATGGATTTCTCATCGAGTACGCACTAAAACTGGACTTCCCAACGATAAACAACGAAGCTGAATATGAAGCTCTGATAGTTGGCTTAGGGCTGGCTGGAGCCTTGAGAGTCAAAACTTTGAAAGTATGTGGAGACTCGAGGCTAGTGGTTTCCCAAGTAAATGGGGAGTTTGAAGCCAGAGATGAAGTCATGGCCAAGTATCTAAAGCTTGTCAAAGCAATCATGACTCAATTTGATGAATGTTATGTGGAACACATTCCAAAGGAAGAAAACATGAAGGCTGACGCCTTATCTAAGTTTGCTTCTTCAGAAATTGAAAACTATGCAGGGAGTGTATACTTCCAAGTCTTGAAGACCACAAACATCAACGGAAAGTTGGTAGCACCCATTGATGTTGCTAGCTGTTGGATGGATCCCATCAAAGCTCATCTGGAAACCGGGTGGCTACCCAACGACACTTCAGAAGCACGAAAGCTATACGTGAGAGCACTAAGGAATGCCCTAATTGAGGGAATCCTGTACAAAAAGTCTTTCATCATTCCTTATCTGAAATGCTTAAGACCCCAAGAGGCAGAATTGGCCCTAAAGGAAGTACATGAAGGAATTTGTGGGCAACACTTGGGGGGCAGAGCCCTTGCTCATAAAATCACCCGTCTAGGTTTCTATTGGCCAAGCATACTTACTGATGCTAAAAGCTATGTGAAAAAATGTGAACGGTGCCAGAAACATGCACCAGTGGTTAGGTAACCACCAGAGATGTTGACATCCATAAACTCACCAATCCCATTTTCCATGTGGAGAATGTATATACTTGGACCATTTCCAATGGCAAGTGCGCAGAGAAAATTTTTGATAGTGGCAATTGACTACTTCACTAAGTGGATTGAGGCTAAACCCTTAGCCAAGATAACCACCAAACAAGTGATGCACTTCTTCTGGGAAAATGTGATATGCAGATACGGGATTCCACGTATCTTAGTCACAGACAATGGAACTCAGTTTAACAATGATGAGTTCAAAAAGTATTGTGAAGAGAATGATATCCAATTGCGCTTCACTTCTGTTGCTCATCCTCAAGCAAATGGGCAAGCTGAAGTTGCAAATCGGATTATCCTAGATGGACTGAAGAAAAGAGTTGAACGCTCCAGAAACACTTGGGTAGACGAATTGCTCCCCATACTTTGGGCATATCGTACTACCTGCAAAGTCACCACTGGAGCAACCCCATTTCTGCTGGCATATGGGGCAGAAGCAGTGGTTCCAGTGGAGATTACTCACACGTCTCCAAGAGTTGAGGCCTATGAACCAGAAACAAATGAGGAAGGCTTGAGGTTGGCCTTAGATCTAATTGACGAAGTTAGAGATGAGGCAAATGCCAAGATAGTTGAACATCAAAAGAAGGCATCTTTCTACTACAACATAAGGGTTAAAGAAAGGTTCTTTCGATAAGGAGACTTGGTTCTTCGAAAAATTGAGGCATCCAGAGTTGGACAAAAAGGCAAGTTGGCCCCAAATTGGGAAGGACCATATCGCGTTAAAAATGTGTTTGGACGAGACTCGTATAAGCTAGAAACCCTCGAAGGGCATGAGGTGCCAAGGACTTGGCATACCTCAAACTTAAAAGTTTATTATGTTTAGTGCATCCTAAAAGGATCCGCTACTAGGACAAGTAAAAATAAGGTTCGATGAAATCATGAGCTTCCTAGAAAGCAGATGAAGGGTTGAGCCCGTTTTGATTAGTAGAAACATCCTCAAAGCTTTGCCAAGACAAATTACAAATGAATGCAAAGGAAAGCATACAAAATATGCATGTCAACTGCACAAATAGAGTTGAATACAACGAACCCCGAAGGATGAATGTTGCTAATAAACATACAAAAGAAAGCCTAAGTTGCCTATTGTTAATTAGCGAAAATTTTAAGATCAGGAGAAGTTTGATATGATAGGCTTGAGAATGAATCACTACGAGTGGAGCCATCAGTAAGAACTCGTAAGGGTGAAGGGCTGAAACCCCATAAACCTAAGACATTCAGTCCAAACCCCATCATTCGATATGCTCAATGAAAGGCTTGAAGCCAAAATAAGACGGTATAAGACATAAGAGGCTTATGCAAATGACAAGTTAGCCTCGAATAAGGCAAAATCGTCGTAAATGTGTAGGTCGCTCCTCACTTTACACCAAGACGATACTCGTGAAACACTAGTGTACATTAAAATCCCCAAAAAAGGGTAGTAAGTCCCAGGTAAGGGATAAAAAGACCCCAAGTCTCGAAAAAGACCGGTATAACTTCTATGAAATCCTAGTGCATTATCATAGATGTTGGGAAGCGCGATCAACCATTTTAAACCCAGAAAAAGCCCAGAATCTTCAAGAAATCTTCAAATCTTCAAAAGAAAAGACCCAGAATCTTCAAATCTTCAAGCAAAAGAACCCAGAAAATGGTGGGTTTAAACGGAAAAACTCGTCGGAAATTGCCTTACCACGGAGTAGCTAGAGAGAAAAGCTAAAGAGAAATTTTTTAGAAATTGAAAGTATGAAGTGAAGAGTGAAGTGGAAATCTCACTCTTTTATAATCAAGACAGCCGGTCACCCAACTAGTTAAGGGAAGGGCAACCGACTATGGCCAGTTAAGGCCCATAAACCTTTTATTGGACTACAAAAATTTAAAGCCCAAACAATTTTTGGCTCAGGAAAATTTAAAGCCCAAACAAATTAAGGCCCAATAAGGCTCAATGCTGGAAAAAATTAAAGCCCAATAAAAATTCAGGCTAGTTAAGGCCCAAGAAACAATAAGGTTTAAATTACGATTCAAGGCCTAAATAGATTAAAGGTCGAAAAGACCTTAGATCGAGGTCGATCGACTGAGGTCGGAAACATATGGAAAAACGAGGTCGAATTCATCGACCTCGCACCCATTTGAGATCGAAAAATAATAAACCTGAAGTCGAAAAGACTTTAAGTCGAGATCAAAGGCATGAAATCAAAACTACACTGGAAAACGAGCTTGAATCCTTCGACCTCACACTAAATTGAGGTCGAAAACAAATGGATTCGAGGTCGAAGACTCGAAGTCGAAAATACATGAGAAAATGAGCTCAAATCCTTCGACCTCACAACAAGTTGAGGTCGAAAAACCAATGGATTTGAGGTCGAACAGTTGAGGTCGAAAAAGACCTAGGAATCGAGGTCGAAATCTTCGACCTCACACCAGTCGAGGTCGAAATCGAGGTCGAAGACTTGAGGTCGAAAAAGACCTAGAAATCGAGGTCGAAACCTTCGACCTCACACCAGTTGAGGTCGAAAATGAGGTAGAAAATGACCTGAATCCTGGTCGAAAATGAGGTCGAAAATGACCTAAATCCTGGTCGAAAATGACCTATTTTGAGGTCGAAAATACCCTTTAAAATAGAAAATTTTGAGGAAAAGTACGCTATAACTTCTACGAAAACCCCAGGAAGATTTTCCCAGAAGTTGGGGGGCAAATGATATGGACAGAAAAGTAATTATAGAAATATATTTGGTTATTCATTGGAAAGGCCCTAAATTTAAGGCTCAAAACCCTGATTATTTATTAATTTCGTAATTAATAAATAGGGAAAATATACATCTCATAAAAAGAGTCCAAAATATGGTAAATTCGTCAAAGAAGGGTCTGGAATCCCAATTAATGAGTCATAGCTTTTATCAACAAGGAAACGAATTCTCCAGCAAGAAATACGATGTTTATCCATTATCAATAAGGAGACTTATTCGCTAAGTCTCCTAAACATACCATAAATACGAGGCTCAATACGCCTATATAAGGACCCTGATCCTTCAATTAGAACTACGTTTTGGACACAGCTCCATACGTCATCTACTACGTTTTAGACACAGCTCCATACGTCATCTACTACGTTTTGGACACAGCTCCATACGTCATCTACTACGTTTTGGACACAGCTCCATACGTCATCTACGACGTTTTAGACTTCATCCTCGGATAAGGACATACAAGTCACTACGTCCTTGGTGTGCCCCTGCCGTCATAGCCCCGAGGGCAACACCAAGAACTACGTCTTTAGCTTGATTCTCACGAACGAATTGAGATACGTAGGCATCTTGTGAGGACCGATTTAGTCTCGAAACTCAAGAACAGCCATTAAAGCTCGAAAGCTCATAAACCCTAACAATAAATTCACAAGTATGTTTTTTTATTCCACAACACCTACGAATAAGGACTCGGAATCCTCATCGAAGAAGGAGGTTTGCCACCAAGACTCTAAACCCTAGTCCAAACTCTTTGACTCTAAAAGGCTATATAAACGCCCACAACCCTCATCCTAGAACTATGTTTTATTGACTTGATTCTCAACACTCGTTAAGATACGTATGCATCTTGTGAGAACTAATTTAGTCACGAAACACAAGAACAGTCATTAAAACTTGAAACTCATCCCTAGTCTTAAATTCACGAAATCCTAGCCGCAATTTGAAGACCTAGTTTTATTCCACAACATTTGGCGCCGTATATAAGAAAACAACATCAACCATGATAGATACACGAAGTACAATTCGAGATCCACAAACCTATGAAGGGTTATACCCAGAACTTCTGAAATAGAAACTCATGACACATGATCTCAATCTTCTCCCACTACGGGAGAAACGGGTGCGAGTATCCATGTGATAACAACCCAGGAGTAGGTGCCTCTCGTCATCACACCCCAAAGGGCGAATCCCCTGCAGATGGTTGTTCATGGAACCAACCTTCAAACTCAAGGGTCGACTCCCCAATTAACTTATTCTACTCAAGTTATCCCAAATCGACCATTTCTACTTCATATCACTAATATTGTGAATCCGACTCGTGGCATACCTCCGCGACCCACGGTTGGAGGTAGTGTTGTCAATCCTTTCTACCACGAAGCATATGTGCCCCTTTATTCAAGGATCGGGACCCTCTAATTAACAAACTCAACCTCAATCAACTCTGCATATTCGAAATTTTTCTAATCCTTGTACCGAAGAGGACGATTATTCAATCGACAATGAAAGGGAAGTTGTCCAAGAAGGAGACGCCCTCAAGGAAACAAGGAACAACCCCGTGCTTTCAAAGAGAAACTTGCTGCCCACAAGGCTGAAGTTGCAAGATTGAAGAAGATATTAGCAAATGAGGAAGCTAGAGCCTAGAGACAATCGATCGGGACTTTCGTGTATCGTCTATCTAGGGTAAACCAAAAACCTGACACTAAATTTACGAGTTCGTGTACTTTCATGTTCGTGTACCGAAAAGATAAACACATTAATATGACATTATCGTATCGTTTTCATTTCGTGTTATCATCATGTTACATAACTGAATAATAACGAATTTTTCTTTAAAAATGAATTTTCAATTTGATGTCATCGCACAAATGCATGCAGGAATCGAAACGCAAGTGGGAATTGCACAAATCGTGATTGTTTGACATTTTAGAGATTGGCGGTCAAACATTGGTCCGGTGAAAGGGTAAGAAATTGTCACCCACACCAGCTGCTACTGGTCAAACGTCTATTTTCCTTTCCATTATTCCATACACAAACAATGGTCCTTGCGCTACTAAACATGGAACAACTCTCCAAGAAGTAGAAACGAGTTAAACATTTCACCGGAAACACATGATTTTCATATTGCAACATTCTTCAGCCCTTATCCAGTTATCTGCCTCCTATATATTGCAGTACCCCCATCCCTATTCAATTAGTGTAATATATAGATTATTATGGTGTTGGATCAGGTGAAATATACATCAACGTGATGCTTACCTTACTCAATTTTAGTGTCATGGTACTGTATTTGAGATGCCATCCTAACAAAATTCAGAGAATAGGATTTCCTGAACACGGAATATTTAGAAGCATACACATTACAAAATATGTGACGTGTGACATTAAGGACAACAAATTGTCCAGACATGTGTGACATTACGGACAACAAATTGTCCACATTTTTTCAACTTTAGATAGATGACTGTGGATTGTTGATTAAGTTGAGTTTTACCCTAAAGACTTATTTTAAGCAATCAGTAAATAACCTCTGCATCCATTGGAAACTGATACAAGTCATGGTTACAAAATCTCAAATCTGACTCAGTCTTATCATTATAAGCCACCTCGTGGGAGAACTTAACAGGGACTACTGTCATTTTAAACCACCTCGCTGGAGAAGTTAACAGAGACATACGCCATGGTGGTGATATATAAGTGTCAGTAGTTGGTTTTATGGCGGTGCTGACTAATGCGTAATCACTAAAAAGCATGGACCAAAGAAAGATTCTAGTTATGTGGACGGATCTAAAAATTTGATAAATTTAAGAAATGTTCTTAAAACTAGAAGTGTAGAACACAGATTTTTTTTTTTTTTTTCCAAAATTCATTTCAAGTTTAAGATTTATTTTCATCCAAAACATTAGAAACGATGCAGCACTTCTCAACATGTTTCTCCACAAAATTTTGATTTTCAGAAGCCATCAAGGAGAAAATAGTGGACAAACAACTAAAGAACATATCCAGAGGAGTTATGGCACTCACAACACAAGAAACAGGAATGGCATAATGAAAAAAAAAAATCAGCAGCACAGACAAAAGCATACCAGATAAGAGGAAAAAGAAATACAACCAGAATTAAATGAAAGACATCTTCTTAAACACACATCAAATTTCACAATGAAGTGACACACAACAGAAAATCTGGATTTTCCGAAGCCAGCAAAGAGAAAATAGCTAACAAAACAACTAAAGAAACATAAGCGACCCACAAAACACAAGAAAATGGAATGGCGTATTGAAAATACAAAAACAAAACAGACAATACCAAGTAAAAAGAAATTCAAGCAGAACCAAATGAAAGACATCTTTATTAACATACATTGAACTTGATAATGCACATACAACCTAATTTCACTACCGACAATCTACACACAACAGAAATAAATATTAACTTCCCCAAACATGTAATCTATAAACATTTACATATGTATGATATATAAAAAGACCATATTCATCTTTACTGCTCCAGTTAAATCTGTGGTTGAGAAAGCATGACCAGCACTGTGAATCCTACAGTTGCACTCATGGAAAGCCAGACACGAAGAAGTAAGCAGTATTCCTTCTAATAGAATCTATCATGCCCACAATGATGTTACCAGCAGTGAAATGCGACCAGTTGATGTTCAGGGGGACAGGGCAAGCTTTAAGTACAGTACGAGTGTAAGAACAGCAGCAGAGTAGTTGCTCATGAGACTCCATACCAGTGTTACATAGCAAAACACAAGAAAATGGAATGGGGTATTGAAAATACAAAAACAAAACAGACAATACCAAGTAAAAAGAAATTCAAGCAGAACCAAATGAAAGACATCTTTATTAACATACATTGAACTTGATAATGCACATACAACCTAATTTCACTACCGACAATCTACACACAACAGAAATAAATATTATCTTCCCCAAACATGTAATCTATAAACATTTACATATGTACGATATATAAAGAGACCATATTCATGTGTTTTGATTCAAATAAAAATAAAACATAACATAATATTGAGAAGCTAAGAAGAGATAGACAAAAGCAAACACTAAATTCAAATATCATCCCCAATACACATTCATAATTATAAATACTTGAGAAGCTAGCAGCAGCTAAAGTTAATTAATAATCATCCCAAGTACACATCCGTAATTATAGATACATAATACTTAGAATCGGTAGGATTAACATAAGGGGAGAAGGCTAATTTAACAATTACTTCACACCCCTGCCAAGCTGGACAAACGGGTAGCTGATTGCTACACACACCCCAATCCTGCCCACCAAATTGACTGTCCCCTTCAAATCTTGGAGCTACAATGAACAATCACTACTAGTTAGATACTTATACACAACACATACGTACAAAATATACCAATACCACAAAAACAAAGATATAATTGATTACCTTCTTACCAACGGCTGGACCATAACCCGCCAATCTCACACCACAAGCTTTCAACAAACCCATCTTCTCTCTCTCCCTGTTCGTCTCTCTCTGTATTTCTATAAAACACACTCTATCTCTCTCTCTCTCTATCTCTCTCAACAATATAACGCTGCTAGCCTGCTGCCCGTCTATTTATAATTCAATTAGGGTTAGTGTCGAACTTCGGGTTGAAACCTACTGGCCCAATTAACCTTTTCATTTTTAAAGGCTCAGCGTTTATGTTACGAAACAGGTGGCGCGTCCCATCAATATATTTATATAAACTAGTCGAAAAAGTCGTGCTTCGCGGCGGCGTAATAATTTTTTTTTTTAATTTTATTAGTTAAATTACGAAAATTACTCGGTTCTCACTAATAAGTCGTCCTCTCGTGAAACACGCTTCCCTTTTTAATATCAAAATCTCAAATTTAATATATCGAATATATACTTGTCTTATATATTAATTTTTATGTTACCATACTCCTTTCTAATGAGTCACTCTTTCGTTAAAAAAATACCTATATAAATTTACATATTCTACTTCAAATATAACTTTTAGTTATGTATTACAAACGCTTATTCTATTTCCAATAGAACTTTTAATTGCATGTACTTTTTTATATATCTGAACTCCTCCTCTGTTAATTGAAACACCTATTTGAATTATTCTACTTCAAATAGAACTTTGCAAGTATTTCTTTTATATTTGAACTATTCCCCTCTACACATTCAAACACATATTCTACTTTAAATAGAACTTTTGATTATATGGCTATAAATTCGAACATTTCTCCTCAATAAATTCGAACACTCATTTTACTTCTAATATGTTAAAGGATATTTTTTTGATTTATTAGTATCTAAAATTCAAAAATTCTAGAAAATTAGAAAAATAGATTGAGACAATCTTAGGGGCGTCACCTAAACTCCTGCGTATCCTCCTTTATATATATATTGATGGAGAATACGAGGGCTTAATATTATTCTAAACTTACTTCACGAGTCCAATTTAATTACTATTTTTATTTAATATTTTTTAATTGAGAAAAAATAATAAAATAAGACGATTTGTGAGGTGCCAGACTATCTGAGTAGAAAATATCTAAATTGGCTTTTAAACCTTTAGTAATGGAAATATTAATTAACTTATATTCTCCCAACTTTTCTTCTTAAGTCAAATTACTATCTTAATATTGTTCTAAAATTTATCTTTAAGTCAAATTACCATGTTGATATTTTCTTAAACTTTCTTTTGAACTTAAAGTTATCATTTTAATATTCTCATATATTTTTTCTTGAAGTCTTAATATTTATCTTGAAATCATATTCTCATCTTTACATTCTCCTAAAAAATTATTAGAAATTATGTTCTCATAATTGTTTTTGTAAAAAAACTCACGTTTAATTTATCTATATGTTTTACATATACATTAAAAATCATTTTTTTTACTTTTTACCTTCTAATTATGTAAAAGATAATACTTACAGAAAATGCAAGTTTCTATATAATAAAAGAAAATAGAGGAGCCTTATTTTCTTTTCATTTATTTTCTCGAGTACCTATATTTTAAACAATAAAAATTAGAATTTTAAAAAAGATTTGAATTAAATTTTATGATATAATAAAATTGATTAATAGATGATGTAATTGATTAAGTAATTAGTTTTTTTTATGTTCAATTTGGTAACAACGAGAAAACGGGTCAGCGGAAGAAAACATGTTTAACGGGAGAACGATTCATTATGAGGAGCATATTATATGCTAGAATTTAATATTTATGTATTTTGTATTTTTAAATAGATGTAGCAATATAAAATTTTAGAAAAATAAAGTGATTAATATACTAATATTTGATATAATATTAAAATAATGAAATATATTAAAAAATTGTCATTTTCTATAATTATTCAAAATTTCGGTAATGAACAACACTAAACGGAGAATTTAAAAGAAACCTTAATTTCATGTTTTAAATATAATTTTGTTTAAAAACATATTTTTTAGAATAAATTTTAGAAAAATTTGGAGAAATTATTATAAAGCCGCTGCAAAGCGCGGCTTAGTAAACTAGTTAATATTTGATTTTAGGATCATTTAGGATCCAGTTAAAAAAATCTGATTACGTTTCTTATTTCTTTTATAACAAGCACGAGTATTATTCCCAAATTAAATACACTTAATTAATACTAGGTTATAGCTCGTGCTACACACACGGGTACTTAAAAAATTATTTAATAATAATTTAATAGTTTAAATTTAATATTTTACATTATAATTTTAAAAAAATTAATATTAATATAAAAGTACGTTGCTTTTATATATTATAATAAATTTGTTTAACAAAATTTACTTATATATTTTGTTGTATATGTTACATATATTATGAGATAATTTGCATTAATTGATTAGCAAAATTTAAAAGATTGTATCATATTTTAATTAATGAACTTACCTTAGATAATATTATTGTATTAATGATATTTAAAATTGAAATGCAAAACTTCTATAATTGGATATGGGTCAAAATAAATACATGGATCTTTACAAACCTGAATATGGATACCATGCCTAAAAATGGATAGTATATTGGGTCAAATTAGAGTTAAAATTTTAATCAAACCTAAATATGAATATCGAACCTTAGGAATGGGTTATGCAGAAATTTATAATATACTAGGTTATATAGTCTGTGTTAAGCACACAGGACTTCAAAATATTTAATAATAAAATTTTAAAAAAGCTAGTATTAGTTTCAAAAAAAAGCTGGTATTAATATAGATAAAATATTATTTTGAATAATGTAAATATGTAATAATTATGTTTAAAATCCATTTATTAAATCTTTTATTATATATATATATATATATATATATTATATAATGATATGTATTGATAAGATTACCAAAATTGAAATATTAGCATATATTTATATTAATGATCTTATAATGAGCCATTGATGATTATTAAATTAACTAAACAATAGTCTTTGAATCTTGCTTAATTAGCAAGGTATGTCTGTCATTTTGACAGTTCTTTTTCATTATATTTGTATTGTCTTTTGCTGTCTTTCTTTGTAATTATGGAGAGATCCAGTCAATCATTGGAGGAGATATACTCGAGGATGACACTAGAGGATAAAGAGGAGGGAGGAGTGATTGTTGGAGAAGAGGAGGTTGTTGAGAAACTGCAGATGTTTGTGTTAGTGGGGAAGTTCTTAACGGAGAAAAACATTAATTTCAATGCAACGTGTAATGTGATGGCTTCGCTATGGAGACAAAAGGAAGGCATGGAGATTCATGAATTAGGAGGGTTTCGATATTCCTTTGTTTTTTTTTATTATGTGTTGGATTTTCAGAAGGTGTTAGATGGTGGCCCTTGGTCATTTGAACAAAGTATGCCGATATGCCATCAATTGACTAGTACTGAAGATCCCCATACAGTGTAACTGAAGGAGGCAGATGTCTGGATTCAAATATATGACATTCCAAAAGGATTCATTTTTGAGAATGTCTTGAAGAGTGTAGGTAATTCAATTGGTAGATATATTAAATCTGATCCTGCAAATTTTGATGGGCGATGGAAAGAGTATGTGAGAGTCAGAGTTGCTATGAATGTTAACAAGCCACTCAAAAGAAGAATGAAGATTAACAGGATGAAAACAACTGGAATTGGATAAATTTTAAGTATGAAAGGATGAGTTCATTTTGTTTTGTCTGTGGAATAATAGGTCACTCTGAAAGGGATTGTAATGTGGTATATGCAAATCCGGAGAAGATGGTTGAACGTGCATATGATGTCTGGCTGCAGACTCCAACGCAAAATACTAAGGTGGGTACTGGTGCAAGGTGGCTGCGTAATGTGAATGACTGAGATAATTGGTGGACTAGAAACAACACTTCTACTGAATCATCAACCACCATTCATGGTGGCAAGAAGGAGGAGGCGAGGTTCATGGAGGTGGATGGTGAACTTCGTGAGATTTTAGGGGATAGGGATGCGGAAAAGATTATCACACGAGATATGTGGATATGGTTGAGTTGAATCAGGAACAAAGTCAAGGCGAAGATAGGGTGGGAATCATTTGAATTCAAATGAAAGAATTGTAATTGACCCTAAACGAAGGTAGGTGGATACAGAATTACAGGGCGAAAATGCTGGAAGAGATAACATGCAAACTGAAGGGCTGGTTAATGATAATGGGCCAAAAAACTTGATTATGGCGGGTGCTGGACTCCAGGCCCGCCAGACATTATGAGTCTTATAGCTTGGAACTACCGTGGGCTGGCCAACTCACGAGCAGTTAGGTTTCTAAAAGAAATTGTGAATCAATATAGGCCCAACCTTTTTTTTTTTGAAACTTTAGTTAAAACAAATAAAGTAGCAGACGTTTGTAAAAGTATTGGGTTTGCATGCTACTATGTTGTGGATGTACACGGTCATGGAGGTGGTCTTGCACTTCTATGGAAGAATGATGGGGGAGTTCAAGTAAAAGATAGTTGTAGTAATTATATAGATTTTGGTTGTGACCGGGTAGGGTGTTTGGTTGTGTCGGGATAGGTGTGGGACCCCTGGGTTCGGGAGTGTGGATAGCGGTACAACTTTTAGAGAGAGAGGGTGCTAGAGAGAAGGTAGAGCTTATTCTGTAGAGAATTTTGTGTGTGTTCTTTTTATTGTTGCCTTTGACGGGGTATTTATAGGCAGGGGGCATGTGATGGGCACATGGTTATCGGGAACTGTGCCCGGTTATCGGGAACTGTGCCCGACCCTCTCTTGGCTTGGGCATGTTGGGCTTTTAGTGGTGCCTTCTTAGGTGTTCGGTCGGGGCTGGGCAGGGTGTGCCTTTCCTGCCGGTTTGGGATGGCCCAAATGGGCTCTTCCTGTCTGTTTGGGCTGGGCCGATTGGGTCCATCATATCACCTATTTTAACATGTCAACGTATTTTTTTAACAAATACAATTAACATAATTAAAACACTTCCAAATATATCACGAACATTTACTTTTTTTTTATTAAAACATGTTAGTTTTTCTATTTTTCCTTATTATTAATATTATTTTAATAAATAATAAAATTATATTAATAATGCCCAGCCCCATTTATATTCTTTATTTATTTTTTCTATGTTCCAATTATATATTATATACTATTATATAATAAGAGTAAAATGGATAATAAGCGAGTACTACCGAGGTCGGGATCGAATCTCAACAATAACATATTATTTATGGCATGTTTGGCTAAGAGTAAGTCCAACAGTATGCTAGTCCATTCCCTGTAATTTCTATAAAATAAGGAATCTTAGTAGTCCAGGGATATCATTTTTAATATTTACTCCAACAACAATCTCTATTTGCCTACCTCATTATTATTAAATTGTCACCAAAATTGTTATAAATCTGGACAGTTATACACTCCTTCACTAAAATTGTTATAACTTTTTGTAGAAAATTTCTTTTTACGAACCATTTTTTGCTTAAAAAAGTAGACTCCATGATCTTTCTTATGGTAAATGATTTACTATATTTTGAATAGTGATTTTGACAAGAAAGTCTATGGGACTTCTAGTATTTCAGTGGTAAAAACAAGAGGGAAGGGAGAAAAAAAAAAGGAAAAAGGGAAGGGAGAAAAAAAGAGGAAAAATGGGGGAAATGAATATTTTATTTATAAAAATGAAATAGGGGATGACTAGAGGATACCTATAAATAGAGAATGACTAGTGAATTTGAGGTTGTGCTAGTGGTTTAGGGGATCACTAAGATACTGTTGGATTTCCATTTTGTATCATATTCCCTGTATTTGAAGTTAGGATATCATTTAGGGATACTATTGGACTTGCTCTAATGGTTTATAAGCTAACTTATAACTTATAAACACCTAATAACTTATAGAGGGTGTTTGTCAACCCAACTTATAAATCAACTTATAACTTATATATTCATAAGTTGAATGTTAGTAACAACGTATATTTTCCTTAACTTATTGACTTATTGCTTGATTTATTTGTCTTTTAATACTTCATATTTTTACATTTGTGTTTTTAAATGTTTTTTTTAATTTAAAATATATGTATTTAGCTCATTGTATTTAATAATTATTTTTAAAATGTAAATTAGCAAATTCGTAACTAACTTATAAGTAAATTTATCCAAACACCTAATAATTCATCAACTTATCACTTATATGACAATTATTCATTTTAAGTTATAAGTCAAATTTTTTAAAATACCCAAACATGAACTTAATGTACTTTCGATACTGTGACCACCGAAAACAATTCGTGTGTACAGTTGGATTTCTAGTTGCTAAGGAATGACGGGGTTACTATTTTGTTTCGACGAGCAGTAATCAAATATCCAATCCAATTTAAACCAGAACACATAATTCATTAGGATTAAATTATATTTTATTATATAATCTTATTATGTCACATGTATATAAGTAAAAGAGATATTATCCGATAATATTTACTTGGCTTGAATATTATATCTTATACTTACCAAAAAAAAATCCAACAAGATCCAGGTGGTTGAAATTAGAATATCAAAACCTGACTAACAATATTTATTTAATAAAATGTACTTACTTCGTTAATAATTTAAAAATTATACAAATTCTACGTTTTGCTAGTGTTACGCAAAATCAACGCCAACCAATACGAATTATCAATTTGTTCAGCTATTTCACAACAAGTTTGCATCGCAAATTAGCATCAATATATATATATAAAGGAGGATACGCGGGAGGTGAGGTGGCGCCCTAAGATTGTCTCAATCTATTTTTCTAATTTTTTTAGAGGTTTACAATTTTAAATACTGATAAAAAAAAATTATTTAGCATATTAGAAGTAGAATTGGTGTTCGAATTTATAGAGGAGAAGAGTTCGAATTTATAGCGAATACATATAATTAAAAGTTCTATTTGAAGTAGAATAGGTGTTTGAATTTGTAGAGGGAAAGAGTTCAAATATAAAAGAAGTACTTGCAGAGTTCTATTTGAAGTAGAATAAGTGTTTCGATTTACAGAGGAAAAGAGTTCGGATATAAAAGAAGTACTTGCCGTTAAAAGTTCTATTAGAAGTATAAGTAGAATAAGTGTTTGTAATACATAACTAAAAGTTCTATTTGAAATATAATATGTAAAATTATATAGGTGTTTTTTCAACGAAAGAGTGTCTCATTAGAAAGGAGTATGGTAACATAAAAATTAATATATAAGACAAGTATATATTCAATATATTAAATTTGAGATTTTGATATTAAAAAGGAAAACGTGTTTCACGGGAGGACGGCTTATTAGCGAGAACCGAGTAATTTTCGTAATTTATTTGATAAAAATTTTTAAAAAAATTATTACGCCGCCGCGAAACGCGGCTTTTTCAACTAGTTTTTATATATATGAGATGTACTTGACATGTAATTGCGGGGAATATCTGTGTGAATATTAACATACGAGGGCAAAAAATAGGCGCGTGTTGTACAAATTAATGTACACTCACTTAAATTCATTGTAACTAATCTCTGGGTAGATGTTGGGGCTGCGTTAACATCATATCTATAACATAGCAATTAAACAATTTATACTAAGATTTATAATATTTATAAATCTAAAATTAATAATATTATATTAAAATTTGATTGGGTACATGAGAATGTACCTGGAATTGTAGAAAATTTCTATACCTAAGCATCTCAAAATCACGTTTTTATCAACTTTTTCATAAATCTAACCGTAAAAAAATATATGCAAAAAAAAGTAGATGTGAAAAATTTAATAAATTTTACCCATTAGAAATATATCTAATTTACCATGATTTTTATATATCGTTTACAATTTGAATATAGCCGCTCAGATTTTATATTCTTTTTTGATTAAAAATTGGATCATATGCAAAATCAATTTTTATATAATTTAGTATATCCACTAATTTTTGTGTAATATTTTAATTTCTACGGTTGGAAATTTTGAGAACGCTCAGGTAGAGAAATTTTCTACAGTATCAAGTAGATTTTGTTTATCGAATTTGAAAATCATCAATAACATGTTAATATCTAATACTTATACTAGCATAATAGCCCATGCGAGGCACATGGTTTTTTCTAGCAAAGTATGAAAGTGCGGGATGCTAAGAATTTGAGAATTTTGATTGTACATGGAATTTTATTTGAAATGAAATATGTGAGCTTCTAGACATTGTATTTTAAATGTACGAGCCAACTAAAATGCAATCGGAAGCACTCATTTCTTAGTGAATGTTTAGGCACGCGGGTGGCGATAGATCGTGTCATGTTTGCCATTTTTCCTCTTTTGTTTAAGTTTGAGGCTTAGATGATGCTAGTGATTGCATATATTTTGGTTGTAAGTGATCCGTGATTGATGCTCTCACGTTCCTCGAATGAAACTTTAGTTTCCTTGATAACACAAAAATTTGTTGTGAACTGGGCATTGTCATAGCATTCCGTTATGTATATATGTGTGCATGTATCTATGCGTTGATTTCATATAGAATTTTATGGTAATACATAATGTCCTTTTTATGTTTGTCGGCAACGATAGAAGGAATAGCTATGATAGTTCCCTAGTCTTACTGAAAGATTAAGCATGCTCCGATTTATAAGGGGAGCATGTTGCATCTTCTAGTGTCATTATCCTCCATCCGATAAAAGCAGATTCTAAGTCACCTATTATTTTCTAACAATTGACATTAATCCGTATACTTTATGATTTAAAGAATTCTTCTGAATATATTTATAAATTTTCCTTTCATATTGTCATAATATCCCTAATTTAATTTATAGAGAATTTGATTTATTCAAAATTTGGTATGCACTAAAAATAGATATTTAGTAACATATAAAGATGTTGCATAATACATGTTTAGACTGATTCACTGAACTTGTACGAATTTATGACACGTCATGCAACAACTTTGAAACATAAATTTTTACCGGAAAAAAGAATTGAAGTTAAGAGAACATAAAATTTAAAAAATAGGTGTATTTTTCTTTTTCATTCTCAGTAAATCTATCTGTTAACATATATAATATTATTATAATTGGATGGTTCAATTATTGTAATAATTTTCTTTGTTAGGACGGTTCTCTTTGTTATTGTTTGGTTATTAGTTATATAAGTCTTGTCTCTATTGTAATCGATAACAAATTTCATTATAATAGGATACTATTGTTATATCTCCTCTCCATACTTTATCCCTATCTATGGATTTTAAAATTTTGAAGTTAATTGCTTAATAGTTTACTCTAATTATTTTGCCTTTCTTTTATTAAAAAATTCAATAAACACAGTTTTAGTGTTAGTTGAACATGGTGAGATATTTGTTTGCATCAATTATGTTATTTAATTTTGTGTGTTGTAGGAAATTTAATATTTATCCACGTAATGATGAGAAGTGGTAGAGGTATTGTCCAATCTATGTACAAAAAAATAATTTGATTGATTATTTAAGCCTATTATTTTAAATAACTCTGAGTATATAATTTGATTGATTGATTAATCATAATATTTTTCGTACTTGTATGATATGAAATATCATGTTTTCTAAAATTTGTGAACTTAACTATATATTTTAATCTATATAATTTATTTTACAATTTATTCTCCATTTTCTTTTCATTTATTCCAACCCAAATTTACCTCTTTGTATTATTCGACCTTCTCAACATGATAATATAACTTGTTTAATTATTTTCTTGTATTGTCTAATATTTTTAAAATCACATCATTTGAATTTTTTAACTCAAGACAAATAATTTTTCATATGTATCACTTATGATTTTTCAAAAAATATATTCAAATTTACCCATATATATTTATTAATTTAATTTCAAATTAATATAAAAAATTTGTATTGAAATTAAATAAAAATGTGTTACACACAGAATTTATTTAATATAATTCTAAATCTAGTCACTTCTATTATATTTATACTATATTATTAAAATAGAAATATTAAAACTCTAATAGTTGGTCGGTTCGACACTTATATTTTGGTATTTACACTTTAGTTCTTTTATTTTTCCAATTTTACCTTAATTTTTTAAAATAATAATTTTATTCAACACACGTCTCAAAATATTGTTAATACAAACTCTTAAAAAAAATTATCGCGATCAAATACAGACACCTACGTCAATTCGACACCGAATTATAAATGTTTAGGTTTAAAACTAGGTTACTAAGTCGCGATTCGCAGCGGCATTAGAATATATTTGTTAAGAAAAACAATATTAAAATAAAAATTATGAAATTAATATCTACAAAATTATTTAAATTATCAAATAAAATATATTCTATAAAATCAGCGGCATTAGAATATATTTTTTAAGAAAACAAATATTAGAACAAATATTGTGAAATAAATATCTACAAAATTATTTAAATTATCAAATAAAATATATTCTATAAAATTTGCATTTGGGTAGGTAATATTATAAAGTATTTACATATTTCTTTTGTTTATATAGTTTGGTTTTTTATTTTCTTGGACCGATACCATTGCCATATATATATAAAAGGAAATTTATATTGATAAAAAAATACTAATTATTTGTAATAATAAAAATTTAAATACTTAAATATAAATTTTTTTTAGTCATTTTATCTTTAATATGAAGATTTATTATGTATGTTAAAAGAATATGTTTAAACCCAAAATTTTGGATTTTGAAATAAATTTGTTGGGGCTTAAAGTAATTTTTTAATTTAAGTTGAATTTGTTTTGTTTGTGTAATAACTTAGAAAATGACTTAAAGTTAAAAAAACAGTTTAAAATCAGAAGTTGGTAAAATGTACTTTTTTGAATGACTTATTTTATTTTAATGTATTTATTTGATAAAAGTTAATATCATCATTCAAATGTATTATTTATCAAATTTAATTTAATTGTTACAATTTTAATAACTCATTAGTTTATCATAATACAAAATTACCCAAACAGATATATTAACTTAAAATTTTACTTTTTACTTATAACTTTAGGTAGTTTTAAATCATAAGCAATAATTTTAAGTTTAGCCAAAAGGCTAGGGTTCATAATTATATAAAAAAATTTGATCGCTTCAAAAAATTATACAAAATAAAATTGAGAATGAAAATAAACATTAACATGTTTTGATTATATAAAAAATAGTTGAATTTTTTTTGTTAATAGTTTTTTTTCAATAATAAAGAAGCCATAGATATCACTGCATAACCAAAAAAAGGGATAAAATACAACACCTAAATCAAGGTAAAAATCTAGTAATATCAATAAATATTATAAATATGTAATATCTAAAATATTTAAAATCTAGTAATATCTAGTAAATTAATATCAATGAAACAAATATTTGTAAAATATCTAATGATATTCGTTCAATCGAGATAAGATAGATTTATATATGTGTAATTTCTAAAACTATATATTATAAAAACATTAATAAAGATAATTACTTTTAAAATTCGTAATATGGGTAGATGTGACAATTATCATATAGGGTCCACCATCCTTCTTGTATAAATTTGTATCAACCATCTCGACCAACTTTTCCCACAAAATTATGGTACTGGTGATGAAGCTGTTTAAGAAAAAAATTAGAACAAATTAAATAAGTAAAACAAATAAATTGGGCTAACCAAAGAAGTAATATAAAATTACAAGAACAATAAAAAACAATTAACAGTTATATTAAAATTAATATAATGCATAACTTACTAATTTGGGACATTTTGAGATCTCTTTTTTTTCAACCGCCTTTGACAACTTCAATGCCACCCAAGTAGGTCAAGAAACCCACAATATCTAAATCAACATAGAAAAAATAATATTAGAACATGATAGTTTGAATTATAACTTATATAATAGTATTACTTATATATTACTCTAATATATTACTGCATCAAAAACCTGAGATTATGTTGGTACAATATCTAAATCAACATAGAAAAAATAATATTAGAACATGATAGTTTGAATTATAACTTATATAATAGTATTACTTATATATTACTATAATATATTACTGCATCAAAAACCTGAGAGTATGTTGGTGTCATTAATACGTGCATCAATCATATCCGGACATATGAACTGAAATCCATGCAATGATATGTTGACGATGCCTTCTTCCAATCTCTTAGGCAACGTTATGCGTATGAAGAGCAATTTAGACCCATGTGATAGTGGTCTATATTTCCTTGTACTTGAAACAAATTTCAGATTTTTGATGATGTACACGGAGCCTTCCTCTAAAAGATTTTTGAACTGAGAGACCAGAATCTTCGGGATCGTAGCATGGATCAAATTTTCCTGTCATACAACATATCTTAGAAAAGTTAATAACATCATACAATTTGACAAACTAATAAGTTATAAGTATATTGATTTATTAACCTTTTAATCGATCAAAATCATGTCAAGACTGATCAGTTCTTCAGTATTTGGATTGACAGATTCCCACATTCTACACACTCGTACTCTTATCATCCAGGTATAGTTGTTGTCGTTCAAAGCATCCAACATGGTGTAGGCCATAGTTGTATTGATTGTAAATATGGTTGTAAAAATTTGAAGCTATGTAAAAAATGTTTCGGTGTAGATTTTTTTGTTATGAATGACCTTTAATTTATAGGTGTTTGTAAGGTGAATAACATGGAAATCCATTATGTTTAAAAGTCAAGAAGTATTATAAAAGAAAAGTTCTATCAAGTTTGAAAATAATAAAAGAAAGTTCTATCAAGTCTACAAATTCGAAAATAATAAGGAAGTTGTAATTTCCTAAATCAAATAAAGTTCTATCAAGTCCTACAAATTCGAAAATAATAAGGAAGTTGTAATTTTCTAAATCAAAGAAAGTTCTATCAAGTCTTACAAATTCGAAAATAATAAGGAAGTTGTAATTTCTACAAATTCGAAAATAATAAGGAAGTTGTAATTTTCTAAATCAAAGAAAGTTCTATCAAGTCCTACAAATTTGAAAATAATAAGGAAGTTGTAATTTTCTAAATCAAAGAAAGTTCTATCAAGTTTGAAAATAATAAAAGAAAGTTCTATCAAGTTTGAAAATAATAAAAGTGTAATTTTCAATTTCCTTCCTACAAAATCGAAAATAATAAAGAAAGTTGTAATTATTGAAATTAAAAATTGTGAAAATTTAAGAAATTAGAAAAATAGAACGGATCGATTCTAGTCTAAATCAAAGAAAGTTCTATCAAGTCCTACAAATTCGAAAATAATAAGGAAGTTGTAATTTTCTAAATCAAATAAAGTTCTATCAAGTTTGAAAATAATAAAAGAAAGTTCTATCAAGTCTACAAATTCGAAAATAATAAGGAAGTTGTAATTTCCTAAATCAAAGAAAGTTCTATCAAGTTTGAAAATAATAAAAGAAAGTTCTATCAAGTCTACAAATTCGAAAATAATAAGGAAGTTGTAATTTCCTAAATCAAAAAAAGTTCTATCAAGTCCTACAAATTCGAAAATAATAAGGAAGTTGTAATTTTCTAAATCAAAGAAATTTTCTAAATCAAAGAAAGTTCTATCAAGTCCTACAAATTCGAAAATAATAAGGAAGTTGTAATTTTCTAAATCAAATAAAGTTCTATCAAGTTTGAAAATAATAAAAGAAAGTTCTATCAAGCCTACAAATTCGAAAATAATAAGGAAGTTGTAATTTTCTAAATCAAAGAAAGTTCTATCAAGTACTACAAATTCGAAAATAATAAGGAAGTTGTAATTTCTACAAATTCGAAAATAATAAGGAAGTTGTAATTTTCTAAATCAAAGAAAGTTTTATCAAGTTTGAAAATAATAAAAGAAAGTTCTATCAAGTTTGAAAATAATAAAAGTGTAATTTTCAATTTCCTTCCTACAAAATCGAAAATAATAAAGAAAGTTGTAATTATTAAAATTAAAAATTGTGAAAAATTGAGAAAAATAGAAAAATAGAATGGAGCGATTCTAGTCTAAATCAAAGAAAGTTTTATCAAGTCCTACAAATTCGAAAATAATAAGGAAGTTGTAATTTTCTAAATCAAATAAAGTTCTATCAAGTTTGAAAATAATAAAAGAAAGTTCTATCAAGTCTACAAATTCGAAAATAATAAGGAAGTTGTAATTTCCTAAATCAAAGAAAGTTCTGTCAAGTCCTACAAATTTGAAAATAATAAGGAAGTTGTAATTTTCTAAATCAAAGAAATTTTCTAAATCAAAGAAAGTTCTATCAAGTCCTACAAATTCGAAAATAATAAGGAAGTTGTAATTTTCTAAATCAATAAAGTTCTGAAAGGCATATGTTTTAGCCTATTTGTTTACATCGAGGATTCAACTCAACTTAAACAAGTTTGTAATAAGTAAGTAATAATTCAATTGTCACAGTCACAGGAATCTCAGAAGATCATATCTGTTAGAAGAATACAGATTAAAGTCATCCTACAGATTTGAAAAATACTACATTGAAAGAAGTTCAATTATTTGTTCAAGCCTCAGTGAAGTCTTCAAAGAAGTGGATTTATTAAAGTGACAGAGGTTTCAGATTTGTGACAGCAAATGTACAGGTTACAAAGGTTGATCAACAGTCAAAAGCAGACAATGGACCACAGCTTAAAGTCAAGATGAAGAACAGACACTGAAGTTAGTCATTTATGAACTAGACCGTGCATCAAATGACAACCTCAGACAATGGATACTCTTCATCAGTTCAAGTGGTTCAAGAATTGGTTTTTCTATGTTATAAGAATTTACATTCTCTTTTAAATTAGTTATTAATTTATTTATTAAATTAATTCTTATGAATTAATTTAACAAATAAATTGAGTAATTAATTTATTGAATAAATTAAATTCATCAGAATTTAATTTATGAAAT
Source organism: Heracleum sosnowskyi (assembly GCA_030848705.1). NCBI lineage: Eukaryota > Viridiplantae > Streptophyta > Magnoliopsida > Apiales > Apiaceae > Heracleum > Heracleum sosnowskyi. Next base: position 97,103,413 of record CM061241.1, read on the forward strand.
AAATTAATTATCAGAATTAATTTAAATTAGAATTAGAATTAATTTAGAATTTCTTAATTAAATGAACTGGAATGACTATCAAAGGATAGTCATCCCGATAGTCATTCCAAGTTTATTTATATTAAAAATGTACTGGAATGACTATCAAGGGATAGTCATCCTAGTACATTTCTAGAAATTCTGACTTAATTTATGTAAATTCTTATAGTCATTCCAGTTCTTTTGATAGTCATTCCAGGCTTTTAAGATAGTCATTCCAAGACTATTTTGATAGTCATTCCTAGTGGAATGAAAAGCAGAAATGTGCAGGCCTTTTAATCAAGTGGATTAGTGTACATAAAGAAAGAAAAAGCACAGAAGAAAATATACTTAACATAATATCATCAAGAACAGCTTCTGTGAAGAAAAGAAAAAAAACCACTGCCGAATCATTTCTTTTTCTGAGGATTAATTCTAGTAAATCTTGTGTTAAATCTAAACCACTGGAATTCATTTACTTGTACTGCTTTGACTATCTAGCGGATTTTTATCTCTAGAACGTATCTCAAATTATCAAATATTGTTATATCTTTTTATTACAAAAATAGATAAATTCATGTCGAATTTATTCTAGATTTGTTTTAATTAGTTTGAGATTCAATCTTGTAATCAGTACTTCATTTGTAACACCTTTCAAGTTTAATATAAGTTATATTTAACTTGAATTATGTTTCATTTATTTCCGCCATAATTTGTTCTTATATTGTTTGATTCTAAACACAACAAATTCGATAAAACGGTATAGTTTGTATTCAACCCCCCTTCTACAAACTTATCAGGACCTAACACTTGGCATCAGAGCCTTTTGATTAATATACAAATCAAAGATCCAATTGTTTTGAGATCTTTTTCTTAAACTCTGAAATTTTTATTATTCCTAAAAATCTCAAAAAGATGTCTACTGCACAGAAAGTGGGTATAGTCAAAATCCCCATGTTCAGCAAGGAGCATTATCCTATGTGGAAGAAGAAAATGCTCCTATTTCTTAAAGTTGCTAATGTTAAATATTTTGATGTGCTGAAGAATGGACCAAGACTCCCTATGATTATTGAGGGAGAGCTAATAGAGAATGATGTTGTTACTAGGGCTGCTAGGATGTACCCTAAGGATCCCAAGGACTACACTCCTGATGAAAAAGAGGATGTTACCTTGGATGCCTGTCTACAGTTGATACTGGTTGATTGCCTTGATCCTGTCATGCATAATCATGTCCTAAACTGTGATACTGCCAAACACATTTGCGACACTATAGAGATAATCAATGAAGGGACAGAGGAAGTTAGAGAGAATAAGCTGGAAATTCTCACATCTCAATATAAGCATTTCACATCAAACCCTGGTGAAGGTATCTCTGAGGTTTTTGAGAGATACAACAAATTAATCAATAATCTAAATCTCAATGGGAAGCGCTACACTATCAAGGAAATTAACAAGAAGTTCCTACTTACACTTCCACGTCATTTGGAGCATAGAATATCTGCCATTAGAGAAGCAAGAGATCTGGGAGAGATTGTTTTGGAAAGACTGTATGGTGTTCTGAAGACCTATGAGCTGGAGCAGATTCAACAGAATGAGTTATATGGAACTGGGAAGATAGTTAGTACTTCTACTGCATTGGCTGCTGAAGTCCCACGGAAACTGGAAGTGAAGGTTGTTCAACCTTCCAGTTCTAACATGAATGTTATTGATGCTGAATATGGATTAACATCCATTGATCAATCTGGTGGTGACTTCTATTCTTTAGAGGAACTTGATCAGCTGGAGGATGGTGATTTGGCTTTGATAGTCAGGAAGTTTGGGAAGTTCAGATTCAAAAGGAATCCCAATCTTAAGTTCAGGCCCAGATTTCAGAGAGGTGGATCTTCCTCTTCAAGTAGCACAAGGGGTGGCTACATCTGGAACTGTGGATATGAGCACAATCAGATGCTACAATTACAATGAGTTGGGTCACTTTTCTACTGAATGCAAAAAAGCCAAAGCAAGTGACAAGAAACACATTTGATTCTAGCAAGAAGAACAAGATTGGGAAAGCCTATGTTGCTGAAGGTAAGAGTTGGGATGACACTGACAGTGATGAAGAAGCAGGTGAGATTGGGAACCTTGCTTTAGTGGCTAAAGAGGCAAGCACTTCATCAACATACATGTCAGAGGTAAAGTTCACTGACACTGAAATGATTCGTCATCTTAGTGGTACTATTTCTTGTGCACGCACTGAAAATGATAAAATAATTCTTTTAAACACAGCTCTTGAAAAGGAGATAAAAGAATTAAAACTTGTGCATGTTAATCAGAATGAACTTACTGAGAAAATAGCATTTCTTGAGAATAGGGTTAAATGTTATATTCAACTGGAAACCATTCTCAAGGAAAAGAATAGTGAGCTGGAGACTAAAGCTAATGCTTACTTCAACTCTTGTAAGACAGCTAAAGAAATTATCAATAAACAAAGTATTGATCATACAACAGGAATAGTGTATGACTACAATAAGTCTATTGGTAAATTAAGCATAAATACCCCTAATAGAGTCAGTGCTGAAGAAAGGGGTATACCATATGTGCTTAAGGGTATTGAAACACCTTTCTTTAGAGAGTCCCAAGGAGAACCTCTGAATGAATACTCTATCATTATTGCAGAGGAGATACTTGAAGAAGATCTTGCCTGTAAAGTTGAACAGTCCAACAAGTGTGTGTCTGACAAACCAGTCAAAGTTGTTTCTGCAACGAAGACTAAGTCAGACATTCATAAAGTGGATCAAAACAACTGTAGAACTAACATGCCTGCTGTTAATTCTTCTCATAAAGCATGTGGTGTGATTAATTGCATGTCTTGTGCTTTCAATGTTATGTATGCTTATTTTAATAGTAAGCATGTATCTAGTGATAAGACTGTTCCACGTCAACATGTTAATAATAAGAAGCATGTTAAAGCTAAGACTACTAGTCCTCCTAAGACTAGAGTGGATTCATTTATCCCTAAGCCTACTCAGAAATGTGTTAAGGCTGGCTATAAATGGAAACGCTCTTTTGCGAAATAGGTTGAAGTAGTTGTAGCTAAAAAGGTTGTTTTGCCTGACAAAGGCCAGTTCTTTAAGTATGTCGGACCCAATCAAGTTTGGGTTCCAAGGAAGGACTAATCAATTTGATATTGCAGGGAGTTAAACAGGTAAACCGTGTTATGTGGATTCTTGACAGTGGATGTTCAAGGCATATGACCGGAGATAGAGCCCTGCTATCAGATTTGGTTGAGAAAGTTGGCCCAGTAGTTACCTTTGGAGATAACAGCAAGGGTATTACGAAAGGATATGGTTGTTTGAAGTATGGAAATGTTATCATTGAAGATGTATCATTTGTGGAAGGTCTGAGGTTCAATCTTCTCAGCATCGGTCATTTCTGTGACAGAGGATATGCTGTTTCCTTTGAAAGAGAGAAGTGTCAGATCCTTCACAAGAAGAATGGAAAGCCTGCTCTTCAAGGAGTAAGGAAAGGTGACTTGTTCATAGCTGATCTGCACTCTGGATCCCAAGATGAAGTTAATTGTTTTTATGCTAAAGCTTCATCAGATGAGAGTTGGCTATGGCACAAGAAGATGTCTCACCTTAACTTCAAAACCATGAACTCTTTAGTCAAGAGGGAATTGGTTAAAGGTTTGCCTCAGATGGAATTTACACAGGAAGGACTGTGTGAGGCATGTCAGAAAGGAAAGTCAAAGAAAGCTTCTCACAAGGGCACTGACACATCATCAATAACTGAACCACTTCAGCTACTGCACATGGATTTGTTTGGTCCAGTTAATGTAATGTCCATGTCAAAGAAACAATATGCACTTGTGATTGTTGATGACTTTTCAAAATATACATGGGTTTTATTCCTACATTCCAAGGATGAGACCCCACACCTGGTGATTGACCATATAAAGTTGATTGAGCTGGATTCTAGATTCCCTGTTAGAGCCATAAGGTCAGATAATGGTACTGAATTCAAGAATGCAGTCCTAAATGACTTTTGTGCTGATAAAGGAATAACAAGACAGTATTCTGCCCCTAGAACTCCTCAACAAAATGGAGTAGTGGAAAGAAAGAATCGTACATTGATTGAAGCTGCAAGGACTATGTTAAGTGAGTCTAAACTTCCAACGTACTTTTGGGCTGAAGCAGCAAATACAACTTGTTATACTCAGAATCGAACTTTAATCAACAAGGACTTAATGAAGACTCCTTATGAGATCATAAACAACAAGAAACCAACTGTCAAGTACTTTCATGTATTTGGAGCAAAATGTTTTGTGCTTATAGATGACAATGTTAAACGTGGCAAGTTTGATGCCAAGGCACAAGAAGCTATTTTTGTTGGTTATTCCAGAAGATCTTACAGGGTCTACTTGGTTGGCAGTCACACAGTAAAGGAAAGTGTCAATGTTACTTTTGATGACACTAAGCACCCTAATATCCAAAAAGAAGACTCATCTAAAAAGCTGAAGTTTGATAACTTGCTAGACTCAGAATCAGATGATGCAGCCCCACCTGAAGTTATTGCTAGTAATGATAATAACAATGATGATAATGATCATGGTGGTGGTGGTGGTGGAAACACTGGTAACAATGGAGATACCACCAACACTGGAGAAGAATCATCAAGGCAATCAAGCAACAACTCAGGGGGAGCAAATGAAGGATCATCTAGTCACTCACAACATCAAAGTGAATTTCAAGGCGAATCATCAAGATCAAATCTTCCAAGACATACTGTATGGAATAGAGCTCATCCTTTTGAGCTGATCATTGGTGATCCAGATGTTGGAGTTAAAACTAGAAGTGCAACTCAGAATGAATGTCATTATTCAGCATTTCTATCTGAAATGGAGCCAAAGAAATCTGAGGAAGCACTGACTGATCCAGATTGGGTGATTGTTATGCAAGATGAACTCAATCAGTTTGAACAACAGCAAGTCTGGAAGCTGGTACCCAGGCCAAAGAACAAGAAAGTAGTTGGTACAAGATGGGTATACAGGAACAAGCTGGATGAGGATGGCATTGTTACAAGGAACAAGGCAAGACTGGTTGCTCAAGGGTATTCACAAGCTGAAGGCATTGATTATGATGAAACCTATGCACCAGTGGCTAGACTTGAGGCCATCAGGATGTTCTTAGCATTTGCAGCTTACTCCAATTTTAAAGTCTATCAAATGGATGTTAAGAGTGCATTCCTGAATGGTGAGCTAGATGAAGAAGTGTGTGGAACAGCCCCCTGGCTTTGAAAATCAGGAGCTGCTGGACTTTGTGTACTTTCTCTTCAAGGCTATCTATGGTCTCAAACAAACCCCTAGAAAATGGTATGACACTCTCTCTGGTTTTCTTTTAGAAAATGGTTTTGTTAGAGGTATCATAGACAAAACTCTTTTTTTAAAGAAACACAAAAGTGATATGATATTAATCCAAGTCTATGTGGATGACATCATATTTGGGTCTACTAATGATGATCTCTGTAAGAGATTTGCTAAGCTAATGCAGAGTAAGTTTGAAATGAGTATGATGGGTGAGCTGAAGTTCTTTCTTGGATTGCAAGTAAGTCAAAGGTCAAATGGTATATTTATTTGTCAATCCAAGTATCTCAAGGAACTCCTCAAGAAGTATCACATGGAGGATTCTGCATCAGCAAGGACTCCATCTTCAACAGCAATCAAACTTGGAGCTTCTGACAATTCTATCAAGGTAGATGTTACAAGCTACAGAGGTATGATTGGCTCCTTACTCTATCTTACTGCAAGTAGACCAGATATTATGTATTCTACATGCTTGTGTGCAAGGTTCCAAGCGGACCCTAGAGATGTACATCTCGTTGCTGTCAAAAGAATCTTGAGATATCTTAAGGGTACACCTAATTTAGGTATCTGGTACCCTAAAGATTCTGGTTTTAACCTTGTTGGATATACAGATTCTGATTATGCAGGTAGTGTTGTGGATAGAAAGAGTACCTCTGGGAGTTGTCAATTTCTAGGAGGTAGATAGATTTCCTGGTATAGCAAGAAACAACAAACATTTTTCCAATTCAGCAGCAGAAGCTGAATATATTGCTGCTGGAAGTTGGTGTACTCAGATCTTATGGATTAGGAATCAATTAAAGGACTAGGGCTTTGCATTAGACAAAATTCCCATTTTGTGTGATAATACAAGTGCCATAGAAATCTCCAACAACCCTGTGCAGCACTCGAGAACGAAGCACATTGATATCAGGTATCATTTTATCAGAGAGCATGTTATTAATGGAACTGTGGAGTTACACTTTGTACCCACTGAAGAACAGACTGCAGATATTTTCACTAAATCTGTTGACGAATCCACATTTACCAGGTTAGTTGGTAAATTGGGTATGTTGAACAGTCTTAGTGATTGACAATGTCTCTGGTAGGTTTGTTCTTATCTAAATCATTTTCTCTTGTTGATTTTAGATGTTAAATATTGCCAATCCATGTTTATTGTGTAAAGCTTGTTAATTTAAATATTCTGAATAATTTATTTTCTTTAAAAAATATTTTTCTCATATTTTTTAAGTGGAGAAATGTATTTTTATTGAAAATATATTTATTTAGAATCATTTAAGTTATTTTCAGATTGTAAATATGGTTGTTTAAATATTTATGCAAGTTTATATTATTTTTATGCAATTCTATATTATTCTGCATATTTTTCTAGGATTTATGGAATTTTCTGTGAATTTTTCTAGTCTTTTATAAATATTTCATGCATTTCTATTAGTTTTATGCATTTTTCTGTATTTATTTTAATTAAATTCTGCTAGTTTTTGTTATCAGGTTTGCTTATTTTGTTTTTGTACTAGCATGACTATCTGAATGACTATCTTACATAGTCATTCCAGTAGTCATTGTAGTTTAGTTTAGTTTTAATTCTTTTTAATTACTTTTTCTGCCGTTTATTTTAGTACTCTAATTTTTGTACTAGAATGACTATCGGTATGACTATCCCATAGTCATTCCGGTAGTCATTCCAATAGTATTTTAATTAATCTTTTATTTTTTGTCCTAAAAACCTGTTAGTATTCTTATTTATTTCAGTTTACACTGGAATGACTACCGGTATGACTACCCGGTAGTCATCCCAGGCATAACCAGTTTGTCTATAAATACTATTCCGTACTTCTCATTTTTTTTACTTCTTTTCAAACTCTTGTTTTTACAAAGTTTACATTTCTCTTGTTTGGCTTCTTTATTCTCTAAGATAAAGAGGTGTTGTCAATTTTTCTGTGCGCATTATTTTTATTTGGATCAACATATTTTGATTTAATTAATTTATGATCTAGTTTTTATTTTTTGGAATTTTTTCCCGAAATTGAAATTAATCTAAAATTAACTCTATTAATTTGTGTTAAAATGGCCCAGCAATTTAAGATTGTTCTTACTAATTACCATGGCTATTTTGATCCCCTGAAATGTTCACTTGAACGTTTTAGACCTTGGATCTCCTTTCTTAATCAACATTCTTGTGTTAATTATGCTATATGTTCAAATGTTGACTTGAAAGTTGATCCTTTATATTTACTTTGCTCAACTGCTGTTGTCTCGGATGATTTCTCAACTATCTCTTTCAATATTCAGGACACACAGTACATTATCACCGAGGAAACATTTTGTAATGCCTTGCAGTTTCCTCGGGATAATTGTGACAGACTCCCCACTGAAGAAGAATTAACTAGGTTTTTCATCAGTATTCACTATCAAGGTCCCCTAAATATGACTAAATTACTTGAATCTTGTGTGTGAATGGGATTTATTCTTTGATACCTTGGCTAAGGTCTTTGGCAATTGCACGAAAAATAACTTTCAGAATATTCCTTATCTTTTACAAGTTATTGGTTATGCAATTGTCTTCAACAAAAGACTCAATTTTGGCCACCTTCTATGGGAAATTGTTGTTAGGGGGGTGTTTAATGCTAGAAAGGAATTTGACCATGGTAGAAAGATTAAATGTTTTTATCCTCGCTTTCTATCACTTGTTCTTAATTATTTACTTTCTAATGAGCATCAAGAACTGTTCAGGAATGGTCGTTTTTTCATTTCTCCGACCACTGACAAAAAGTTCTTTCAAAGATTGGAAACATCCTTCAGGTATAACAATGTTCCAGTTCTCATATCCAACTACATGACAAACTTCATCAACCTACCATCATTTGAACCACCAGTTCCCGAGTAAAGGATAGTTACATCAGCTGGAACTGAAGAAGTCATACAACCACAGGTAAGGACTTCTATCCCTGGTTCTTCTGGTACTGTTTCTGAAACCCAAGAGGTTGATAGGGCTGACCAAGAGTTTGTAGAACCACAAACTCTATCCCCGGTCATAGAGCCAAACACTGAGTCATATCCAAATCAACCTGAACCTTATCTCTATACCAGAAACAGAAATAGTAGTGATGAAGAAACAATGAGTGATCCCGCAGCTCTATCTCCACCTCCTAAGAAAAGAAGAACATATAGGGAGATATCTGTAAGCCCATCTGTATCCTCCCAACAGGATATGGATTTTGAAATGGCCAATACACAGTCTCTGGAGACATCCTCTCAACAGGGTGAATCTATTGAAGTTCGCCATAGGGCCATGGCATTTTGTACCGAGTCAAGCACACTCCCGTTACTCACAATGGGAGAAAACATAACTTTAGATGCAACTCAGGACACTTTGCTAGGAGAGCACTTAGGACATGAGACAGTGCCTACCATTGTAACGGTAGAAGTGCCTTCACAGGCATCTGAGGGAAAATTTGATTCTTTGTCAACTCAAATAGAATCATTTTCTCCCCTCCCAAAGGGAACATCTCTGGCTCCCTTAAGGGATTTTCCACTCGCAGTTTATACTGGAGAAAGTGGAAGGCAACCTAATGAATCCAACACTGAAGCAATTCAGTTTCAAATTCAATCAAATTTGGATTTCATTAGGGATTGGGAATTGCGAACTCCCATTGCACCACCACTGACCTCTCAAGAAGAGGCTAGGGTGATTTTTCCTGCATGTACATCAACTCCTAATATGGATAGACAGCTAGTGGTTAGATCTGAGAGACAAACACAGAGCGATACACAAGCACGTGAGCAGAGTGAAACACCATCGAGAGAAATTGAGATGAGTGCACACAATGACACATACACTGCTTCTTTATTGGCTCAAATAGCTGGTCTACAAAAACAACTTCAACAAACCCAGGCTGAAAAAGATATTCTCAAGGCACAAGTGGTTGAACGGTCTTCTTCTTCCACCTCTGTAACTAATCAGCTGGGTACTATCAAGGATGAAATTGAAGGATTGAAGACTACTCTACTCCCCAAGATGAATGCTATTCAGGAGTCCCAGGTGTTAGTGGCTTCAGACATCTCTGAGGTAATGACTTCAAATGCTGAGATAACAGAGAGTGTCAAACAGATTGCTTCCATTTCAACTCAGGTGGACTACATTCAGGAGACTATTGATGAAAATCAGTGGTTCAGTGATGAGAGGTTTGCAAGGATTGAAGGAGGGATGCAACATCTGAATGAAGGCATGAAGCATCTTTACAACATGATCAAGAACTCACATCAACCCAACGCTGAACAGAAGAAATTCTTTGAGGGTGATGATGATGAAGAGGACAATGATGGCAAGGATGAAGAAGGAGAAGGAGGAAGTAAAGAGGAGGATCCTAAGGCTGATAAAGTTAAATCTATAGAGGATTCCTCAACTAAGGGGGAGAATAAGGAGAAGGAGATACAAGGAGGAGAAGAAGTGAGAGATCAAGGAGGAGAAGCTGGAGGTTCTGGTTCTGGAAAGGACAAAGGGAAGCAGAAGTTAACTTTTTCTGATGCTGACTACTATCAAGGTGAACAGGGAGATTTTGACAATATTGAATCTGAAGAAACCCCTGAAGATATCTTTGGTGAAGTGGAGGTTGAAGGAGAGGCTGACTATGCTGACTGGGAAGATGAACCTGAAGTGGATCCTGCCTTTGAAGCTGAGCTGTTAAGACAGAAAGCTGATCTGAAGAGAAGAGAGGAGGAGAATGCTAAAGTGTCTGACATCATCTCAAAGCATCTAGTTATCCAAAAAGCTGAACATCAAGAAAAGAAATGGCTTCATGATATAAAGGTCAAGGACAGGAAGTTATATGTGAGGCTGAAGCTTGGAGAAGAATGGGATAGAGCTAGAGAGATGTTCTCACATCCGACAGGGTCAGACAATGATGGAAAGTTCTTTAGCATGTTGGAGAGGTATAGAAAGGTCAATCCAGACAACACAGTCTATATGAAAGCTCTTCATGCGGAGATTTCAAGAATTACTACTGGATATGACAGAGTCAGAGAGGAGTTGAAGATCTACATCTACACTCATAATGAGGGAACTTTCATAGTTTCTCTCAATCTTCTGGAAAGTATAACTCTCTCTGAGCTTTGGGTTTTCATGACAAAGATTAAAAGGTCTTCACCTCTATGTGAGCTGTTGCATGATCAGCTTAGAGATTTTTCCATGAAAGCTAGTCCTCAAGTTGTGGATGTGCCATATGAAGTTAAATTTTATAAAGGAAGGGCACTTCAAACTTGTGGTGTGGATCCCATCTCTTTGAAAGATTATCCTGCCAAACATCTTGTCTATATGGAGAACATGTTGAGGACAACAGGGTTTGCTACACAAGAAAAGACAGAAGTTGTTGATTTGATTCAAGACTATTGCATTGCCAATATCAAGAGATATCATCAAATGAAGAATTGGCTGAAGAAAGTTACAACTCAACCTGTCAGACCAAGTGGCATTACTTCTGAATTTGATCGTGTTCTGGACAAGGATTTGCTTGAAGCTCTTGAAGAAGGAGAGATGATGGATGAAGAAATTTGAAGAAGCTCTGGTCTGTAAATGTTAAATGTATAGAGCTTAGGTAGATCAAGATAGGATCAATGTAAACACATGTTCAGTCTAGAGGAACATCTATCTTGTATTTATCTTTACTGTTTGAATCTGGAAAATGTTTAATGAAATCCAGAACTTTTTGTTATTATTTACTTAACTTTTAAAGTCTTATTTTTACTTGTTTAGTTAGTTGAGTTATCCTCTAGGTATTTGCTTGTTATTCTCTAACAAACAAATAGGGGAAGATTGAAAGGCATATGTTTTAGCCTATTTGTTTACATCGAGGATTCAACTCAACTTAAACAAGTTTGTAATAAGTAAGTAATAATTCAATTGTCACAGTCACAGGAATCTCAGAAGATCATATCTGTCAGAAGAATACAGATTAAAGTCATCCTACAGATTTGAAGAAATACTACATTGAAAGAAGTTCAATTATTTGTTCAAGCCTCAGTGAAGTCTTCAAAGAAGTGGATTTATTAAAGTGACAGAGGTTTCAGATTTGTGACAGCAAATGTACAGGTTACAAAGGTTGATCAACAGTCAAAAGCAGACAATGGACCACAATTTAAAGTCAAGATGAAGAACAGACATTGAAGTTAGTCATTTATGAACCAGACCGTGCATCAAATGACAACCTCAGACAAAGGATTCTCTTCATCAGTTCAAGTGGTTCAAGAATTGGTTTTTCTATGTTATAAGAATTTACATTCTCTTTTAAATTAGTTATTAATTAATTTATTAAATTAATTCTTATGAATTAATTTAACAAATAAATTGAGTAATTAATTTATTGAATAAATTAAATTCATCAGAATTTAATTTATGAAATAAATTAATTATCAGAATTAATTTAAATTAGAATTAGAATTAATTTAGAATTTCTTAATTAAAATGAACTGGAATGACTATCAAATGATAATCATCCCGATAGTCATTCCAAGTTTATTTATATTAAAAATGTACTGGAATGACTATCAAGGGATAGTCATCCCGATAGTCATCCTAGTACATTTCTAGAAATTCTGACTTAATTTATGTAAATTCTTATAGTCATTCCAGTTCTTTTGATAGTCATTCCAGGCTTTTAAGATAGTCATTCCAAGACTATTTTGATAGTCATTCCTAGTGGAATGAAAAGCATAAATGTGCAAGCTTTTTAATCAAGTGGATTAGAGTACATAAAGAAAGAAAAAGCACAGAAGAAAATATACTTAACATAATATCATCAAGAACAGCTTCTGTGAAGAAAAGAAAAAAAACCACTGCCGAATCATTTCTTTTTCTGAGGATTAATTCTAGATTTGTTTTAATTAGTTTGAGATTCAATCTTGTAATCAGTACTTCATTTGTAACACCTTTCAAGTTTAATATAAGTTATATTTAACTTGAATTCTGTTTCATTTATTTCCGCCATAATTTGTTCTTATATTGTTTGATTCTAAACAGAACAAATTCGATAAAACGGTATACTGTAGTTTGTATTCAACCCCCCTTCTACAAACTTATCAGGACCTAACAAGTTCTATCAAGTTTGAAAATAATAAAAGAAAGTTCTATCAAGCCTACAAATTCGAAAATAATAAGGAAGTTGTAATTTTCTAAATCAAAGAAAGTTCTATCAAGTCCTACAAATTCGAAAATAATAAGGAAGTTGTAATTTCTACAAATTCGAAAATAATAAGGAAGTTGTAATTTTCTAAATCAAAGAAAGTTCTATCAAGTCCTACAAATTTGAAAATAATAAGGAAGTTGTAATTTTCTAAATCAAAGAAAGTTCTATCAAGTTTGAAAATAATAAAAGAAAGTTCTATCAAGTTTGAAAATAATAAAAGTGTAATTTTCAATTTCCTTCCTACAAAATCGAAAATAATAAAGAAAGTTGTAATTATTAAAATTAAAAATTGTAAAAAATTGAGAAAATTAGAAAAATAGAACGGAGCGATTCTAGTCTAAATCAAAGAAAGTTCTATCAAGTCCTACAAATTCGAAAATAATAAGGAAGTTGTAATTTTCTAAATGAAAGAAAGTTCTATCAAGTTTGAAAATAATAAAAGAAAGTTCTATCAAGCCTACATATTCGAAAATAATAAGGAAGTTGTAATTTTCTAAATCAAAGAAAGTTCTATCAAGTCCTACAAATTCGAAAATAATAAGGAAGTTGTAATTTCTACAAATTCGAAAATAATAAGGAAGTGGTAATTTTCTAAATCAAAGAAAGTTATATCAAGTCCTACAAATTTGAAAATAATAAGGAAGTTGTAATTTTCTAAATCAAATAAAATTCTATCAAGTTTGAAAATAATAAAAGAAAGTTCTATCAAGTTTGAAAATAATAAAAGTGTACTTTTCAATTTCCTTCCTACAAAATCGAAAATAATAAAGAAAGTTGTAATTATTAAAATTAAAAATTGTGAAAAATTAAGAAAATTAGAAAAATAGAACAAAGCGATTCTAGAGGCACCACCTCATCACCCCCGTCTTCTCCTTTATATAAGTACTAGTTTACTAAGCCGCGCTTCGTAGTGGCTTTATAATAATATCTTTAAATTTTCTCAAAAAATATTCTACAAAATACTTTTTTAAATAAAATAATATTTCTAATATAAAATTAAGTTTTGTTTTGACTTATATATATATATATATATATATATATATATATATATATATATAAAGTTCTAGATCGTTCAATCAAAAACTACAATTATACCTTCAGAGCTATTAAAATCTTCACTACCTCCAAATCTACTCCCAGTAAGAAAAAAGTCAAAAAATATGAACAAACATCCTTTTTGTTGCTAGGAGATTTTTTATTAATAATGATATCTTTTTGTCAAAACAAATAACAACAAAAACAAAAACAACCTCTTCCTTTTAAAAAAAAAATTAATTAAAGGTAATTTATACTATTAATTAGTTGTTTGTATAAAAGTATTAAAGGTAATTAATTATTTACCAAGTAATTACTTAATTTCTTATGCAAAACCGATCTAATTTCTTAACTTCTTATTTACGAATATGTTCTTGTATTTTCTATTATATTACATTAAAAAAAGAAAGTTTAGAAGAGCATAATGTTAAGATGGTAATTTCATTTGAAAAGAAATATTATGAGAATATCTAGATAATAATAAATGAAAGTTCAAAATAATGTAAAGTAATACACTTTTTTTTTTAATTTAGATATTTGAAGGCAAGAATATTATAATTGAATATTTAGTTTCCTCAATTTGTAAATTTGTAATATTTAGTTTCCTCCATTAGTAAAGATCTATTGTATATTTACTTTTTCCATTAGTAGAGATTTTAAATGCAAAAATTGTATATTTACTTTTCTCCATTAGTAGAGATTTTAAATGCAAGAATATTGAAATTGTATATTTAGTTTCCTCCATTAGTAAATATTTAAAAAACAATTGAGATTTTTTATAATCTTTGGTATTAATTAATTAATTTCTTATGCAAGACCGATTTAATTTCTAAACTTCTTATTTACCAAAACGTTCTTGTATTTTCTATTATATCACATAAAAAATAAAGTTTAGGAGAAAAGAATGTTAAGATGTTAATTTCATTTGAAAAGAAATATTATGAGAATGTTTAAATAATAATATAGGAAAGTTTAAAATAATGTAAGGTAATACAAGTTTTTTTTTAATTTAGATATTTTGAAGGCAAAAATATTATAATCAAATATTTAGTTTCCTCCATTAGTGATATTTAGTTTCCTGCATTATTAAAGATCTATTGTATATTTAGTTTCTCTATTAGTAGAGATTTTAAATGCAAGAATATTATATTCCATTAGTAGAGATTTTAAATGCAAGAATATTGAAATTGTATATTTAGTTTCCTGCAATAGTAAATATTTAAAAGGAAATTGAGATTTTTTCTAATCTTTGATATTAATTAATTAATTTCTTATGCAAGACCGATTTAATTTCTAAACTTCTTATTTACCAAAATGTTCCTATATTTTCTATTATATCACATAAAAAATTGAAAGTTTAGGAGAAAATAATGGTAAGATGTTAATTTCATTTGAAAACAAATATTATGAGAATATTTAGATAATAATAGAGGAAAGTTTAAAATAATGTAAGGTAATAATTTGTTTTTTATAATTTAGATATTTTGAAGGCAAAAATATTATAATCAAATATTTAGTTTCCTCCATTAGTGATATTTAGTTTCCTCCATTAGTAAAGATCTATTGTATATTTACTTTCTCATTAGTAGAGATTTTAAATGCAAGAATATTGAAATTGTATATTTAGTTTTCTCTATTAGTAAATATTTAAAAGGTAATTGAGATTTTTTCTAGTTTTTGGTATTAATTACTTAATTTCTTATACATGTATTTCCTATTATATTACATAATAAAAAAAAGTTTAGGAGAACAATATGTTAAGATGGTAATTTCATTAAAAAATACCATGAAAATATTTAGATAATAATAGAGGAAAGTTCAAAATAATGTAAGATAATACACTATTTTTCTAATTTAGATATTTTGAAGGCAAGAATATTATAATTGAATATTTAGTTTCTTCCATTAGTGATATTTAGTTTCCTCCATCATTAAAGATCTATTGTATTTTTACTTTCTCCATTAGTAGAGATTTTAAATGCAATAATATTATATATTTCCTCTATTAGTAAGCATTTAAAAGGTAATTGAGTTTTTTTCGAATTTTAATATTATTAATTCAAAAAATTGAGAAAATTAGAAAAATAGAACGAAGTGATCTGAGAGCGCCACCTCACCGCCCCCGTCTTCTTCTTTATATAATAGTATTGATTATTTTCATAAGAAACAAATAAAAAATAAAATATTAAACTCATGCATGATACATGTTAAGAGCTTCTACTTATATATGTAGTAAGAATACTCATGAAGATCGTGTATAAATGTCATCGATATGTGCTATAATAGTGATTGTTGTCTAATTTGAAATATTTCGACACTAATTTTTATTAAATTAAAAATAAATAATTAAAAAAATATGTAAAGAAACTACTTATAACATGTTACTTATGTTATATCAATGTTCAATATTACGTTTTACATATTAAATATATGAATTATTCAAATATATTATGTAGTACAAGAAAGATTGACCGTTGTGCAAAAATATAAATAATTTTATAGTAAACATGACATATACAAAATATTTGTTTAACTAAAACAAATATAGATATACATCACACATGATATTGCTTTTAAAATTTAGCATTAAAATTGAATAAGATTGGTTGTTTTTAATTCTATACGAAATTCTCAAAACTGAAAAATATAATTTAATATATATTATAAATCTTAATATAATAATAAATATTGGATAAAGAGAGATATAAGGTTCATGTAATAGGATTTTTAACTAATAACCAAAAGAGACAGGTAGCACAATGGTTACAAGCACAAATCTCTTACACGAGGTTGGTGGTTCAATCCATCATTGAAACATTATTTACTCTTTTTTTTTGAATAAGAGAGCAGTGACATGATCATCAGATCATGTAATTTCTTAAAAAATAAGTACAATATGGTAATTTCAGAGGGGGTAAAACAAATATTATTGTAATTTTTTATATATTAAATAAATTTTATGAATAAATATGATTTGTATATATTCTTATAGTTTAAATTTTTAATTCATTTGTCTAATTGAAAGTTTTCATATAGAATATAATTAAATTACAATAATATTTATTTATCTTTTATTATAAATAAATATTAATTTGAATTATTATTTAAAATATTACATTAAATTCAAAATATATGTTATATATCATGATTTTTTAAATTAGTTTTATTTGAATATATATTATAAAATTTTTTAAAAACATATTTGAAATAAAAATAAAAATCTCTGGTTTCCTACGGGATCCCTCTTTCCCATACGGGGTGGGGATCGTGGAGTAAAACAATCCCCGTCCGGGGATCGAGGCGGGTTCAGGGAGTGAGTTCAGGTTTTGGGATCGAGGACGGGAATAACATTCCCCGACTCCGAAGTGACGATCGCCTATTTCTAGATTATTGTCTAATTCTTAAATATTTTTTAACACTAATTTCGTTAATTTAAATATAAATATTTAATAAATATGTAAAGAAACTACTTGTAAAGTTGTCATATGTTATTTATGTCATATCAATGTTTAATAATACATTTTATATATTAAATATTTGAACAATTCACATATATTTTGTTGTATAAGAAAAGTTAGACCCTTATATAAGAAAATACAATATATTATAGCTAACATTAAAATATACAATTTATTTATACAACTTGAAGAAATATAAAAAGACACCACACACAATATTATTTTTAAAACTTAATATTAATATTTTATTAGATTGGTAGTATATAAAATTATGCATGATATTTTAAGAATTAAAAAAATAATTTTAATAAATATTATAAATCACCTTTACTTTAACTCAAAATTTTTAATAATAATAAATATATGATAAGAAAGACGTGTCATGTGAGGTTGATGTAATTTCGTAATAAATAAGGGTAAATTGGTAATTTCCTTTAGATAAGAGAGTAGTTGCATGACATGTAATTTCGTAATAAATAAGGGTAAATTGGTAATTTCACAGGGAATTTATTGGCTCAAAATGCCCCTAAATTATCCTCTTGTTATCCTATTATATTATACTAGCTTAAAACCCGTGCGATGCACTGACTGTTAATTGTTATTTTATTATTATTTTATTATTATTTTTTTAATTGTAATTGTGCAAAAAATAAGCAGACATGTTAAAATAGCTAAACACTTTTAATTAATTAAAAACATTAAAACATATTTTAAAATAAATAAGTATGGGTTTGCCCGTTATATTTTTGGAAATGAGGGGTTTTAGTAAGAAAAAAAAAGTACCATATATTTAGTTTAAAAAGGTAAATGCCCGTGATATTTTTGGAAAATGAGGTTTTAAAATTTAATAATTAAAAGTATTTAACTACGTTTTAAAATAAATAAGTAAAGGGTTTCATGTGATATTTTTGGAAAAAGAATGGATTTTAGTGAGAAAAATAGAAAAAGTAAATTGTAAAAGGCAATTTCCCGTGATATATTTAGAAAAGGAGGGACTTTGTTAGAAAAAATATATAATGTGTTTTAGCTGAAAAGGTAATTGGTTATAAATAGGTATTTGATTATTTATATTTTAATATTTTTAGTAATTGCATCTGTTAAGAAAAATAAGTAGACATGTTAAAATATGTAAACTTTTAAAAAATAATTATAATATTAAAATAGATTTAAAAATAAATAACTAAATGTTTGTCCGTGATATTTTTGGAAAAGGAGGGGTTTTAGTAACGAAAAATAGAAAAACTAACATATTTTAGTTAAAAAAGGTAATTGTCCGTGATATATTTGAAAAAGTAGGGGAATTTGTTAGAAAAAATAATGTATTTTAGGTGAAAAAGGTAATTGTTTATAAATATGTAATATTATTATTTAATAATACATTTCTATAAATAAATAAGGTTAATTAAGTAAAAACTAATTAAGGACAATTAAGTAAAATCACAACGTACCATACCGACTAACCAAACTTTTAATGTAATATTTTTGGAAAATGAGATGTTTTAGTTAGAAAAAATAGAAAAGTTATTCTATATAATAATTTTAATATTTTATCTGACGGTTCTAATCGATTTGATTAGAAATATCTAACGGCTATGAATGCAGTGACCAGACTACAAAAACTTTCACCAGACTACAAAACTTTCAATGTTTCGTCTTTAATATAATAGTATAGATATATATAATGGATTATTACCTTTAAAAAAATTAAAAAATATACAAATTTTAGTATTACTTAATATTCATATTATTTGTTCCAAAATATTGTCAAAGAAATACAATCTAATCTAAAAACTATTTGACAAGATATAAAAGAATTAATGAATGCAAATTTAAATTAATGTTTGCTTAATAAATTCGTATAAAGAACCCGTGCTTTGCACGGGCTATAAACTAGTTAATATTTAAGTTTCTCTATTTATAATTTACCATATTGATTTTTATTCTTTATTTAATATTTTCTGTTCCCATTAATTTTTTTAGTTTGTAATATTTTAATCTCTTTTGATGGCCCGTGCCTTTCAGGGCTTATAGGCTAGTTATATATAAAAAACAAAATAAATAATTTGACTTGAAGCCCTAATTAAATATTAATTTCATAATTAATAAAAGGACTAATAATACAGCTCATTAAATGTGTCTGAAATACAACCTACTTCGACAAGAAATAGTCTTGAGGGACGCCAAGTCATAAAAGGAGTCAGTCTCCTGCTGATATGGACAGAAAAGTAATTATAGAAATATATTTGGTTATTCATTGGAAAGGCCCTAAATTTAAGGCTCAAAACCCTGATTATTTATTAATTTCGTAATTAATAAATAGGGAAAATATACAGCCCATAAAAAGAGTCCAAAATATGGTAAATTCGTCAAAGAAGGATCTGGAATCCCAATTAATGAGTCATAGCCTTTATCAACAAGGAAACGAATTCTCCAGCAAGAAATACGATATTTATCCATTATCAGTAAGGAGACTTATTCGCTAAGTCTCCTAAACATACCATAAATACGAGGCTCCAGACACCTATATAAGGACCCTGATCCTTCAATTAGAACTACGTTTTGGACACAACTCCATACGTCATCTACTACGTTTTGGACACAGCTCCATACATCATCTACTACGTTTTGGACACAGCTCCATACGTCATCTACTACGTTTTGGACACAGCTCCATACGTCATCTACGACGTTTTAGACTTCATCCTCGGATAAGGACATACAAGTCACTACGTCCTTGGTGTGCCCCTGCCGCCATAGCCTCGAGTGCAACACCAAGAACTACGTCTTTGGCTTGATTCTCAAGAACGAATTGAGATACGTAGGCATCTTGTGAGGACCGATTTAGTCTCGAAACGCAAGAACAGCCATTAAAGCTCGAAAGCTCATAAACCCTAACAATAAATTCACAAGTATGTTTTTTTATTCCACAACATTTGGCGCCGTCTGTGGGAAGACAACATCAACCATGGAAAACACACGAAGAACAATTCGCGATCCTCAAACTTCTGATGGACTCCCAATTACCTCTGCAACAGAGACTCAGGGGAGCCAACCTCCACCAATTACTGGCGCTGAAGGGGCGGACGCCCCCATCACCACCACTCAAGGACCGGAAGTCCCGATTACTGTTGAAGGGACGAATCCCCTACAAATGGTCGTTCATGGACGAAATCCACAAGAGGCCACTCTCCAACAACCGATCATAACCACTCCGCTTCTTGCAAACGCACCACGTGGTCTCCAACTTCACACCACAGATCTCCCCCAGTATACTACCCAAACTCTTGGCATGCCAACCTATGGTATGCCACCTCGACCCCCGGCGGGCAGTAGTGGGACTAATCCCATCTACCATGAGGCATACGTGCCCCCTTACATCCAAGGTCTGGGACCCTAAGCTAGGCGAACCCCTTTCCAAGACTACTCGGGTCCCTATACCGAAGATGAGAATTACTCAACAGGAGATGAAAGGGATGTTGCCCCAAGAAGGAGACGTTCCTCCCAAACCAATCGAGAAACTACTAAGGAAAAACTTGCGTCCCTTGAAGACGAGGCTCAAAAAGTTATTGGCAGAAGAGGATGCTGCAAGGTCACAAAATCAAGGAAGGGTCCCGGTGATCAACTTGGACCCAGCACCAAGGAAAAGCAAGAGATCCTGATGATCCAACACCACCATTCACTCAAGACATCATGAAAGCCAACATCTCCAGAAAATTCAAGATGCCAACGATCAAGGCTTATGATGGAACGGGAGATCCCGCTAACCATGTGAGAACCTTCTCCAATGCACTACTGTTGCAGCCAACCAATGATGCGGTTAAGTGCCGAGCGTTTCCACAAACCCTAGCGGGCATGACACAGCGTTGGTATAGCCGTTTGCCTACCAATTCTATTGGATCCTTCAAGGAATTGAGCAAGGCGTTCATCAACCAATTCGTAAGTGGGAGAGTGCACGAGAAAAGCTCTGCATCCCTCATGGAAATTCAGCAAGGAAAGAATGAAGCCTTGAGAGATTACATTAATCGATTCACTAGAGAGGCTCTAAAAGTCCCAGACTTGGAGGACAAAGTGGCTATGATAGCCCTACAACAAGGAACTACTGATGATCACTTCAAGAGATCATTGGCAAAGCACCCACCTGAGAGCATGTTAAAGCTCCAAGACAGAGCCGGCAAATACATCAAGGCAGAAGAGAGCATGAGAAAGTATGAACCCACTACTGGTGGTAATGGGAACTCAAAGAAAAGGAAGGAAACCCAAGAATATGATGTTGGGGAAAAATTTCCTAGAACGTCAAAGGGCTCTGATTCTCCACCAAAGAGAAGCAATTTTGGGCCAAAGTTTACAGAATATGCAAGATTGAATACTCCCAGGAGTCAAATTCTGATGGAGATAACAAAGGAAGAAGATCTCAAATGGCCGAAGTCAATGAGGGCTGACTTGTCCAAACGGAACCAAAACCAATTTTGTCGGTTCCACAAAGAAGTTGGTCACGACACCGACGATTGTAGACAACTGAAAGATGAAATTGAGTTTCTGATACGGAGAGGAAAACTTAGTAAATTCACTAAGGATGGAAGTCAAGGGAGTCATAGAGGAAATTATGAAAGGAAAGATTACGACAAAAGGGACAACGACCACGATCGTAATCCCAAGCCCCGAGGGCCTGTCATCAATATGATAATTGGAGGACCAACTGCTGCTGGGTCCTCCCGAAACTCAAGGAAAGCTTATGACCGGGAGGTAATGACTGTGGTTGGAGAAGCACCGAAGCATGCCAGAACAGAGGTTTCAATAGGTTTTGATGATTCCGACTTAGAAGGGGTGAAATTTCTCCACGATGATCTCTTAGTCATCGTGCCCGTGATAAGCAATTCCGAAACAAAGAGAGTTCTAGTTGACAATGGAGCTTCAGTGGACATCTTGTTCTATGATGCCTTTATCAAGATGGGCTATACTGATTCTCAGTTGACACCCTCGAATATGCCCATATATAGGTTTAATGGAGTGGAATCGAAGGTGGAAGGCACTATCCAACTCCCAATGACCATGGGGCAAGGGATGAATACATCTACTCAGATGTTGAACTTCATAGTCATAAAGGCAACCTCAACCTACAACGTGGTCCTTGAAAGGACTGGCCTTCATGCATTTAAGGCCGTTGCCTCATCTTATCATCTGAAAATCAAGTTCCCGACGAGGAATGGAATTGGTGAAGAACGGGGAGACCAAAAGATGGCTAGAAGTTTTTATGTAGCCGCGTTGAGGCCTGATGGAATTGGGGGGCAGGTTCTTCCCATTGAAGACATGAATATAAGTGACAATAAGGACATAAGAGGGAAACTAGCTGAGGATTTGATCCCAATTCCCTTAATCCCAGGTGAACCGGAGAAGGTGACTTATGTTGGGGCACTATTGCCTGAACCATTGAGAAGCAAACTCAAATCTTTTTTTCAAGAGAACAATGACGTTTTTTCTTGGACAGCGACCGACATGCCAGGGATTGATCCCTAATTGATAACTCACAAACTAAATGTGGATCCTGAAAGGAAGACGGTGAAACAGAAAAAGAGAAGCTTTGCTCCGGAGAGGCTTGAAGCCATAAAACAAGAAGTTGAAAAGCTTCTGGAAGCCGGGTTCATTGAGGAAATTTAATTCCCAGAATGGTTGGCTAATCCGGTAATGGTCAAAAAGGCCAATGGGAAATGGAGGATGTGTGTGGACTTCACTGATTTAAATGATGCATGTCCTAAGGATTGTTTTCCCTTACCAAGGATTGATGCTCTAATAGATGCAACAGCTGGGTACGAGATGCTAAGTTTCATGGATGGCTTCAGCGGATACAACCAAATCAAGATGCACAAAGATGACATATCCAAGGTATCATTCATCACTGACTTTGGTGTTTTCTGTTATCTAGTCATGGCATTTAGACTTAAGAATGCAGGGGCAACATATCAAAGGTTGGTAAACAAAATTTTTGAACACCTAATTGGAAAAACCATGGAGGTCTATGTAGATGACATGCTAGTCAAGAGCCTCGATAAGGCCGATCACATTGAGCACCTCCGAGAGGCATTTGAAGTGCTAAGGCACCACAAGATGATGTTAAATCCAGCTAAGTGTGCCTTTGGTGTAGGCTCGGGAAAATTTTTAGGCCTGATGGTTTCCAAGAGAGGAATCGAGGCTAATCCCGACAAAATCAAAGCAATTCTAGACATGGAACCACCGCGGACTATCAAGAAAGTCCAGAAACTAACGGGAAGAGTGGCAGCATTGGGAAGATTCATCTCCAAGTCAGGAGAGAAGTGCTTACCTTTCTTCAAAGCACTTAAGAATGTGAAATTTTTTGAATGGACAGCTGAAAGCCAAGAGGCCTTTGAAGCCTTGAAGAAATATATGGCTGAGCCACCACTATTGGCCAAACCAAAACCAGGAGAGGTTCTTTATCTATACTTGGCAGTATCCAATACTGCCCTCGGAGCTGTTTTGGTAAAAGAAGAATTGAAGGTTCAGAAACCCATCTACTACGTGAGCAAGACTCTACATGGAGCAGAAATAAACTACTCTACGATATAGAAGTTTGCCTTAGCCTTGATAATGGCCTCAAGAAAGCTACGCCCATACTTCCAGGCACACAAGATAGAGGTTTTGACCAATCAACCTCTAAGAAACATATTGCACAACCCTCAAGTTAGTGGGAGGTTGATCAAATGGGCCATTGAACTAGGGAAATTTGACATCAAGTACAAGCCTCGAACGACCATAAAAGCTCAAGCACTCGCTGACTTCATGGTTGAATGCACCATTGACAACCAAGAAGTCGGGGGGCAGGAAGTAACATTGGAAGACAAGGAAGCTGAAGACATGATCTCCAAAGAATGTTGGGTGCTCTATTTTGATGGAGCATCAAAAACAAAATCAATTGGAGCCGGTTTAGTACTACAAAGTCCTGATGGATTTCTCATCGAGTACGCACTAAAACTGGACTTCCCAACGATAAACAACGAAGCTGAATATGAAGCTCTGATAGTTGGCTTAGGGCTGGCTGGAGCCTTGAGAGTCAAAACTTTGAAAGTATGTGGAGACTCGAGGCTAGTGGTTTCCCAAGTAAATGGGGAGTTTGAAGCCAGAGATGAAGTCATGGCCAAGTATCTAAAGCTTGTCAAAGCAATCATGACTCAATTTGATGAATGTTATGTGGAACACATTCCAAAGGAAGAAAACATGAAGGCTGACGCCTTATCTAAGTTTGCTTCTTCAGAAATTGAAAACTATGCAGGGAGTGTATACTTCCAAGTCTTGAAGACCACAAACATCAACGGAAAGTTGGTAGCACCCATTGATGTTCCTAGCTGTTGGATGGATCCCATCAAAGCTCATCTGGAAACCGGGTGGCTACCCAACGACACTTCAGAAGCACGAAAGCTATACGTGAGAGCACTAATGAATGCCCTAATTGAGGGAATCCTGTACAAAAAGTCTTTCATCATTCCTTATCTGAAATGCTTAAGACTCCAAGAGGCAGAATTGGCCCTAAAGGAAGTACATGAAGGAATTTGTGGGCAACACTTGGGGGGCAGAGCCCTTGCTCATAAAATCACCCGTCTAGGTTTCTATTGGCCAAGCATACTTACTGATGCTAAAAGCTATATGAAAAAATGTGAACGGTGCCAGAAACATGCACCAGTGGTTAGGTAACCACCAGAGATGCTGACATCCATAAACTCACCAATCCCATTTTCCATGTGGAGAATGTATATACTTGGACCATTTCCAATGGCAAGTGCGCAGAGAAAATTTTTGATAGTGGCAATTGACTACTTCACTAAGTGGATTGAGGCTAAAGCCTTAGCCAAGATAACCACCAAACAAGTGATGCACTTCTTCTGGGAAAATGTGATATGCAGATACGGGATTCCACGTATCTTAGTCACAGACAATGGAACAGTTTAACAATGATGAGTTCAAAAAGTATTGTGAAGAGAATGATATCCAATTGCGCTTCACTTCTGTTGTTCATCCTCAAGCAAATGGGCAAGCTGAAGTTGCAAATCGGATTATCCTAGATGGACTGAAGAAAAGAGTTGAACGCTCCAGAAACACTTGGGTAGACGAATTGCTCCCCATACTTTGGGCATATCGTACTACCTGCAAAGTCACCACTGGAGCAACCCCATTTCTGCTGGCATATGGGGCAGAAGCAGTGGTTCCAGTGGAGATTACTCACACGTCTCCAAGAGTTGAGGCCTATGAACCAGAAACAAATGAGGAAGGCTTGAGGTTGGCCTTAGATCTAATTAACGAAGTTAGAGATGAGGCAAACGCCAAGATAGTTGAACATCAAAAGAAGGCATCTTTCTACTACAACATAAGGGTTAAAGAAAGGTTCTTTCGACAAGGAGACTTGGTTCTTCGAAAAATTGAGGCATCCGGAGTTGGACAAAAAGGCAAGTTGGCCCCAAATTGGGAAGGACCATATCGCGTTAAAAATGTGTTTGGACGAGACTCGTATAAGCTAGAAACCCTCGAAGGGCATGAGGTGCCAAGGACTTGGCATACCTCAAACTTAAAAGTTTATTATGTTTAGTGCATCCTAAAAGGATCCGCTAGTAGGACAAGTAAAAATAAGGTTCGATGAAATCATGAGCTTCCTAGAAAGCAGATGAAGGGTTGAGCCCGTTTTGATTAGTAGAAACATCCTCAAAGCTTTGCCAAGACAAACTACAAATGAATGCAAAGGAAATCATACAAAATATGCATGTCAACTGTACAAATAGAGTTGAATACAAAGAACCCCGAAGGATGAATGTTGCTAATAAACATACAAAAGAAAGTCTAAGTTGCCTATTGTTAATTAGCGAAAATTTTAAGTTCAGGAGAAGTTTGATATGATAGGCTTGAGAATGAATCACTACGAGTGGAGCCATCAGTAAGAACTCGTAAGGGTGAAGGGCTGAAACCCCATAAACCTAAGACATTCAGTCCAAACCCCATCATTCGATATGCTCAATGAAAGGCTTGAAGCCAAAATAAGACGGTATAAGACATAAGAGGCTTATGCAAATGACAAGTTAGCCTCGAATATGGCAAAATCGTCGTAAATGTGTAGGTCACTCCTCACTTTACACCAAGACGATACTCGTGAAACACTAGTGTACATTAAAATCCCCAAAAAAGGGTAGTAAGTCCCAGGTAAGGGATAAAAAGACCCCAAGTCTCGAAAAAGACCGGTATAACTTCTATGAAATCCTAGTGCATTATCATAGACGTTGGGAAGCGCGATCAGCCATTTTAAACCCAGAAAAAG
Source organism: Heracleum sosnowskyi (assembly GCA_030848705.1). NCBI lineage: Eukaryota > Viridiplantae > Streptophyta > Magnoliopsida > Apiales > Apiaceae > Heracleum > Heracleum sosnowskyi. The sequence goes on from CM061241.1 coordinate 97,129,753, forward strand.
CCCAGAATCTTCAAGAAATCTTCAAATCTTCAAAAGAAAAGACCCAGAATCTTCAAATCTTCAAGCAAAAGAACCCAGAAAACGGTGGGTTTAAACGGAAAAACTCGCCGGAAATCGCCTTACCACGGAGTAGCTAGAGAGAAAAGCTAAAGAGAAATTTTTTAGAAATTGAAAGTATGAAGTGAAGAGTGAAGTGGAAATCTCACTCTTTTATAATCAAGACAGCCGGTCACCCAACTGGTTAAGGGAAGGGCAACCGACTATGGCCAGTTAAGGCCCATAAACCTTTTATTGGACTACAAAAATTTAAAGCCCAAACAATTTTTGGCTCAGGAAAATTTAAAGCCCAAACAAATTAAGGCCCAATAAGGCTCAATGCTGGAAAAAATTAAAGCCCAATAAAAATTCAGGCTAGTTAAGGCCCAAGAAACAATAAGGTTTAAATTACGATTCAAGGCCTAAATAGATTAAAGGTCGAAAAGACCTTAGATCGAGGTCGATCGACTGAGGTCGGAAACATATGGAAAAACGAGGTCGAATTCATCGACCTCGCACCCATTTGAGATCGAAAAATAATAAACCTGAAGTCGAAAAGACTTTAAGTCGAGATCAAAGTCATGAAATCAAAACTACACTGGAAAACGAGCTTGAATCCTTCGACCTCACACTAAATTGAGGTCGAAAACAAATGGATTCGAGGTCGAAGACTCGAAGTCGAAAATACATGAGAAAATGAGCTCAAATCCTTCGACCTCACAACAAGTTGAGGTCGAAAAACCAATGGATTTGAGGTCGAACAGTTGAGGTCGAAAAAGACCTAGGAATCGAGGTCAAAATCTTCGACCTCACACCAGTCGAGGTCGAAATCGAGGTCGAAGACTTGAGGTCGAAAAAGACCTAGAAATCGAGGTCGAAACCTTCGACCTCACACCAGTTGAGGTCGAAAATGAGGTAGAAAATGACCTGAATCCTGGTCGAAAATGAGGTCGAAAATGACCTAAATCCTGGTCGAAAATGACCTATTTTGAGGTCGAAAATACCCTTTAAAATAGAAAATTTTGAGGAAAAGTACGCTATAACTTCTATGAAAACCCCAGGAAGATTTTCCCAGAAGTTGGGGGGCAAATGATATGGACAGAAAAGTAATTATAGAAATATATTTGGTTATTCATTGGAAAGGCCCTAAATTTAAGGCTCAAAACCCTGATTATTTATTAATTTCGTAATTAATAAATAGGAAAAATATACATCTCATAAAAAGAGTCCAAAATATGGTAAATTCGTCAAAGAAGGGTCCGGAATCCCAATTAATGAGTCATAGCTTTTATCAACAAGGAAACGAATTCTCCAGCAAGAAATACGATGTTTATCCATTATCAATAAGGAGACTTATTCGCTAAGTCTCCTAAACATACCATAAATACGAGGCTCAAGACGCCTATATAAGGACCTTGATCCTTCAATTAGAACTACGTTTTGGACACAGCTCCATACGTCATCTACTACGTTTTAGACACAGCTCCATACGTCATCTACTACGTTTTGGACACAGCTCCATACGTCATCTACTACGTTTTGGACACAGCTCCATACGTCATCTACGACGTTTTAGACTTCATCCTCGGATAAGGACATACAAGTCACTACGTCCTTGGTCTGCCCCTGCCGTCATAGCCCCGAGGGCAACACCAAGAACTACGTCTTTAGCTTGATTCTTAAGAACGAATTGAGATACGTAGGCATCTTGTGAGGACCGATTTAGTCTCGAAACTCAAGAACAACCATTAAAGCTCGAAAGCTCATAAACCCTAACAATAAATTCACAAGTATGTTTTTTTATTCCACAACACCTACGAATAAGGACTCAGAATCCTCATCGAAGAAGGAGGCTTTCCACCAAGACTCTAAACCCTAGTCCAAACTCTTTGACTCTAAAAGGCTATATAAACGCCCACAACCCTCATCCTAGAACTATGTTTTATTGACTTGATTCTCAACACTCGTTAAGATACGTATGCATCTTGTGAGAACTAATTTAGTCACGAAACACAAGAACAGTCATTAAAGCTTGAAACTCATCCCTAGTCTTAAATTCACGAAATCCTAGCCGCAATTTGAAGACCTAGTTTTATTCCACAACATTTGGCGCCGTCTATGAGAAAACAACATCAACCATGATAGATACACGAAGTACAATTCGAGATCCACAAACCTATGAAGGGTTATACCCAGAACTTCTGAAATAGAAACTCATGACACATGATCTCAATCTTCTCCCACTACGGGAGAAACGGGTGCGAGTATCCCTGTGATAACAACCCAGGAGTAGGTGCCTCCCGTCATCACACCCCAAAGGGCGAATCCCCTGCAGATGGTTGTTCATGGAACCAACCTTCAAACTCAAGGGTCGACTCCCCAATTAACTTATTCTACTCAAGTTATCCCAAATCGACCATTTCTACTTCATATCACTAATATTGTGAATCCGACTCGTGGCATACCTCCGCGACCCACGGTTGGAGGTAGTGTTGTCAATCCTTTCTACCACGAAGCATATGTGCCCCTTTATTCAAGGATCGGGACCCTCTAATTAACAAACTCAACCTCAATCAACTCTGCATATTCGAAATTTTTCTAATCCTTGTACCGAAGAGGACGATTATTCAATCGACAATGAAAGGGAAGTTGTCCAAGAAGGAGACGCCCTCAAGGAAACAAGGAACAACCCCGTGCTTTCAAAGAGAAACTTGCTGCCCACAAGGCTGAAGTTGCAAGATTGAAGAAGATATTAGCAAATGAGGAAGCTAGAGCCTAGAGACAATCGATCGGGACTTTCGTGTATCGTCTATCTAGGGTAAACCAAAAACCTGACACTAAATTTACGAGTTCGTGTACTTTCATGTTCGTGTACCGAAAAGATAAACACATTAATATGACATTATCGTATCGTTTTCATTTCGTGTTATCATCATGTTACATAACTGAATAATAACGAATTTTTCTTTAAAAATGAATTTTCAATTTGATGTCATCGCACAAATGCATGCAGGAATCGAAACGCAAGTGGGAATTGCACAAATCGTGATTGTTTGACATTTTAGAGATTGGCGGTCAAACATTGGTCCGGTGAAAGGGTAAGAAATTGTCACCCACACCAGCTGCTACTGGTCAAACGTCTATTTTCCTTTCCATTATTCCATACACAAACAATGGTCCTTGCGCTACTAAACATGGAACAACTCTCCAAGAAGTAGAAACGAGTTAAACATTTCACCGGAAACACATGATTTTCATATTGCAACATTCTTCAGCCCTTATCCAGTTATCTGCCTCCTATATATTGCAGTACCCCCATCCCTATTCAATTAGTGTAATATATAGATTATTATGGTGTTGGATCAGGTGAAATATACATCAACGTGATGCTTACCTTACTCAATTTTAGTGTCATGGTACTGTATTTGAGATGCCATCCTAACAAAATTCAGAGAATAGGATTTCCTGAACACGGAATATTTAGAAGCATACACATTACAAAATATGTGACGTGTGACATTAAGGACAACAAATTGTCCAGACATGTGTGACATTACGGACAACAAATTGTCCACATTTTTTCAACTTTAGATAGATGACTGTGGATTGTTGATTAAGTTGAGTTTTACCCTAAAGACTTATTTTAAGCAATCAGTAAATAACCTCTGCATCCATTGGAAACTGATACAAGTCATGGTTACAAAATCTCAAATCTGACTCAGTCTTATCATTATAAGCCACCTCGTGGGAGAACTTAACAGGGACTACTGTCATTTTAAACCACCTCGCTGGAGAAGTTAACAGAGACATACGCCATGGTGGTGATATATAAGTGTCAGTAGTTGGTTTTATGGCGGTGCTGACTAATGCGTAATCACTAAAAAGCATGGACCAAAGAAAGATTCTAGTTATGTGGACGGATCTAAAAATTTGATAAATTTAAGAAATGTTCTTAAAACTAGAAGTGTAGAACACAGATTTTTTTTTTTTTTTCCAAAATTCATTTCAAGTTTAAGATTTATTTTCATCCAAAACATTAGAAACGATGCAGCACTTCTCAACATGTTTCTCCACAAAATTTTGATTTTCAGAAGCCATCAAGGAGAAAATAGTGGACAAACAACTAAAGAACATATCCAGAGGAGTTATGGCACTCACAACACAAGAAACAGGAATGGCATAATGAAAAAAAAAAATCAGCAGCACAGACAAAAGCATACCAGATAAGAGGAAAAAGAAATACAACCAGAATTAAATGAAAGACATCTTCTTAAACACACATCAAATTTCACAATGAAGTGACACACAACAGAAAATCTGGATTTTCCGAAGCCAGCAAAGAGAAAATAGCTAACAAAACAACTAAAGAAACATAAGCGACCCACAAAACACAAGAAAATGGAATGGCGTATTGAAAATACAAAAACAAAACAGACAATACCAAGTAAAAAGAAATTCAAGCAGAACCAAATGAAAGACATCTTTATTAACATACATTGAACTTGATAATGCACATACAACCTAATTTCACTACCGACAATCTACACACAACAGAAATAAATATTAACTTCCCCAAACATGTAATCTATAAACATTTACATATGTATGATATATAAAAAGACCATATTCATCTTTACTGCTCCAGTTAAATCTGTGGTTGAGAAAGCATGACCAGCACTGTGAATCCTACAGTTGCACTCATGGAAAGCCAGACACGAAGAAGTAAGCAGTATTCCTTCTAATAGAATCTATCATGCCCACAATGATGTTACCAGCAGTGAAATGCGACCAGTTGATGTTCAGGGGGACAGGGCAAGCTTTAAGTACAGTACGAGTGTAAGAACAGCAGCAGAGTAGTTGCTCATGAGACTCCATACCAGTGTTACATAGCAAAACACAAGAAAATGGAATGGGGTATTGAAAATACAAAAACAAAACAGACAATACCAAGTAAAAAGAAATTCAAGCAGAACCAAATGAAAGACATCTTTATTAACATACATTGAACTTGATAATGCACATACAACCTAATTTCACTACCGACAATCTACACACAACAGAAATAAATATTATCTTCCCCAAACATGTAATCTATAAACATTTACATATGTACGATATATAAAGAGACCATATTCATGTGTTTTGATTCAAATAAAAATAAAACATAACATAATATTGAGAAGCTAAGAAGAGATAGACAAAAGCAAACACTAAATTCAAATATCATCCCCAATACACATTCATAATTATAAATACTTGAGAAGCTAGCAGCAGCTAAAGTTAATTAATAATCATCCCAAGTACACATCCGTAATTATAGATACATAATACTTAGAATCGGTAGGATTAACATAAGGGGAGAAGGCTAATTTAAAAATTACTTCACACCCCTGCCAAGCTGGACAAACGGGTAGCTGATTGCTACACACACCCCAATCCTGCCCACCAAATTGACTGTCCCCTTCAAATCTTGGAGCTACAATGAACAATCACTACTAGTTAGATACTTATACACAACACATACGTACAAAATATACCTATACCACAAAAACAAAGATATAATTGATTACCTTCTTACCAACGGCTGGACCATAACCCGCCAATCTCACACCACAAGCTTTCAACAAACCCATCTTCTCTCTCTCCCTGTTCGTCTCTCTCTGTATTTCTATAAAACACACTCTCTCTCTCTCTCTCTCTCTCTCTCAACAATATAACGCTGCTAGCCTGCTGCCCGTCTATTTATAATTCAATTAGGGTTAGTGTCGAACTTCGGGTTGAAACTTACTGGCCCAATTAACCCTTTCATTTTTAAAGGCTCAGTGTTTATGTTACGAAACAGGTGACGCGTCCCATCAATATATTTATATAAACTTACTGGCCCAATTTTTTTTTTTAATTCTATTAGTTAAATTACGAAAATTACTCGGTTCTCACTAATAAGTCGTCCTCTCGTGAAACACGCTTCCCTTTTTAATATCAAAATCTCAAATTTAATATATCGAATATATACTTGTCTTATATATTAATTTTTATGTTACCATACTCCTTTCTAATGAGTCACTCTTGCGTTAAAAAAATACTTATATAAATTTACATATTCTACTTCAAATATAACTTTTAGTTATGTATTACAAACGCTTATTCTATTTCCAATAGAACTTTTAATTGCAAGTACTTTTTTATATATCTGAACTCCTCCTCTGTTAATTGAAACACCTATTTGAATTATTCTACTTCAAATAGAACTTTGCAAGTATTTCTTTTATATTTGAACTCTTCCCCTCTACACATTCAAACACATATTCTACTTTAAATAGAATTTTTGATTATATGGCTATAAATTCGAACATTTCTCCTCAATAAATTCGAACACTCATTTTACTTCTAATATGTTAAAGGATATTTTTTTGATTTATTAGTATCTAAAATTCAAAAATTCTAGAAAATTAGAAAAATAGATTGAGACAATCTTAGGGGCGTCACCTAAACTCCTGCGTATCCTCCTTTATATATATATTGAAGGAGAATACGAGGGCTTAATATTATTCTAAACTTACTTCACGAGTCCAATTTAATTACTATTTTTATTTAATATTTTTTAATTGAGAAAAAATAATAAAATAAGACGATTTGTGAGGTGCCAGACTATTTGAGTAGAAAATATCTAAATTGGCTTTTAAACCTTTAGTAATGGAAATATTAATTAACTTATATTCTCCCAACTTTTTTTCTTAAGTCAAATTACTATCTTAATATTGTTCTAAAATTTATCTTTAAGTCAAATTACCATGTTGATATTTTCTTAAACTTTCTTTTGAACTTAAAGTTATCATTTTAATATTCTCATATATTTTTTCTTGAAGTCTTAATATTTATCTTGAAATCATATTCTCATCTTTACATTCTCCTAAAAAAATTATTAGAAATTATGTTCTCATAATTTTTTTTGTAAAAAAACTCACGTTTAATTTATCTATATGTTTTACATATACATTAAAAATCATTTTTTTTTACTTTTTACCTTCTAATTATGTAAAAGATAATACTTACAGAAAATGCAAGTTTCTATATAATAAAAGAAAATAGAGGAGCCTTATTTTCTTTTCATTTATTTTCTCGAGTACCTATATTTTAAACAATAAAAATTAGAATTTTGAAAAAGATTTGAATTAAATTTTATGATATAATAAAATTGATTAATAGATGATGTAATTGATTAAGTAATTAGTTTTTTTTATGTTCAATTTGGTAACAACTAGAAAACGGGTCAGCGGAAGAAAACATGTTTAACGGGAGAGCGATTCATTATGAGGAGCATATTATATGCTAGAATTTAATATTTATGTATTTTGTATTTTTAAATAGATGTAGCAATATAAAATTTTAGAAAAATAAAGTGATTAATATACTAATATTTGATATAATATTAAAATAATGAAATATATTAAAAAATTGTCATTTTCTATAATTATTCAAAATTTCGGTAATGAACAACACTAAACGGAGAATTTAAAAGAAACCTTAATTTCATGTTTTAAATATAATTTTGTTTAAAAACATATTTTTTAGAATAATTTTTAGAAAAATTTGGAGAAATTATTATAAAGCCGCTGCAAAGCGCGGCTTAGTAAACTAGTTAATATTTGATTTTAGGATCATTTAGGATCCAGTTAAAAAAATCTGACTACGTTTCTTATTTCTTTTATAACAAGCACGAGTATTATTCCCAAATTAAATACACTTAATTAATACTAGGTTATAGCTCGTGCTACACATACGGGTAATTGAAAAATTATTTAATAGTTTAAATTTAATATTTTACATTATAATTTAAAAAAAATTAATATTAATATAAAAGTACGTTGCTTTTATATATTATAATAAATTTGTTTAACAAAATTTACTTATATATTTTGTTGTATATGTTACATATATTATGAGATAATTTGCATTAATTGATTAGCAAAATTTAAAAGATTGTATCATATTTTAATTAATGAACTTACCTTAGATAATATTATTGTATTAATGATATTTAAAATTGAAATGCAAAACTTCTATAATTGGATATGGGTCAAAATAAATACATGGATCTTTACAAACCTGAATATGGATACCATGCCTAAAAATGGATAGTATATTGGGTCAAATTAGAGTTAAAATTTTAATCAAACCTAAATATGAATATCGAACCTTAGGAATGGGTTATGCAGAAATTTATAATATACTAGGTTATATAGTCCGTGCTAAGCACACGGGACTTCAAAATATTTAATAATAAAATTTTAAAAAAGCTAGTATTAGTTTCAAAAAAAAGCTGGTATTAATATAGATAAAATATTATTTTGAATAATGTAAATATGTAATAAGTATGTTTAAAATCCATTTAGTAAATCTTTTATTATATATATATATATATATATTATATAATGATATGTATTGATAAGATTACCAAAATTGAAATATTAGCATATATTTATATTAATGATCTTATAATGAGCCATTGATGATTATTAAATTAACTAAACAATAGTCTTTGAGTCTTGCTTAATTAGCAAGGTATGTCTGTCATTTTGACAGTTCTTTTTCATTATATTTGTATTGTCTTTTGCTGTCTTTCTTTGTAATTATGGAGAGATCCGGTCAATCATTGGAGGAGATATACTCGAGGATGACACTAGAGGATGAAGAGGAGGGAGGAGTGATTGTTGGAGAAGAGGAGGTTGTTGAGAAACTGCAGATGTTTGTGTTAGTGGGGAAGTTCTTAACGGAGAAAAACATTAATTTCAATGCAACGTGTAATGTGATGGCTTCACTATGGAGACAAAAGTAAGGCATGGAGATTCATGAATTAGGAGGGTTTCGATATTCCTTTGTTTTTTTTATTATGTGTTGGATTTTCAGAAGGTGTTAGATGGTGGCCCTTGGTCATTTGAACAAAGTATGCCGATATGCCATCAATTGACTAGTACTGAAGATCCCCATACAGTGTAACTGAAGGAGGCAGATGTCTGGATTCAAATATATGACATTCCAAAAGGATTCATTTTTGAGAATGTCTTGAAGAGTGTAGGTAATTCAATTGGTAGATATATTAAATCTGATCCTGCAAATTTTGATGGGCGATGGAAAGAGTATGTGAGAGTCAGAGTTGCTATGAATGTTAACAAGCCACTCAAAAGAAGAATGAAGATTAACAGGATGAAAACAACTGGAATTGGATAAATTTTAAGTATGAAAGGATGAGTTTATTTTGTTTTGTCTATGGAATAATAGGTCACTCTGAAAGGGATTGTAATGTGGTATATGCAAATTCGGAGAAGATGGTTGAACGTGCATATGATGTCTGGCTGCAGACTCCAACACAAAATACTAAGGTGGGTACTGGTGCAAGGTGGCTGCGTAATGTGAATGACTGAGATAATTGGTGGACTAGAAACAACACTTCTACTGAATCATCAACCACCATTCATGGTGGCAAGAAGGAGGAGGCGAGGTTCATGGAGGTGGATGGTGAACTTCGTGAGATTTTAGGGGATAGGGATGCGGTAAAGATTATCACACGAGATATGTGGATATGGTTGAGTTGAATCAGGAACAAAGTCAAGGCGAAGATAGGGTGGGAATCATTTGAATTCAAATGAAAGAATTGTAATTGACCCTAAACGAAGGTGGGTGGATACAGAATTACAGGGCGAAAATGCTGGAAGAGATAACATGCAAACTAAAGGGCTTGTTAATGATAATGGGCCAAAAAACTTGATTATGGCGGGTGCTGGACTCCAGGCCCGCCAGACATTATGAGTCTTATAGCTTGGAACTACCGTGGGCTGGCCAACTCACGAGCAGTTAAGTTTCTAAAAGAAATCGTGAATCAATATAGGCCCAGCCTTTTTTTTTTGAAACTTTAGTTAAAACAAATAAAGTAGCAGACGTTTGTAAAAGTATTGGGTTTGCATGCTACTATGTTGTGGATGTACACGGTCATGGAGGTGGTCTTGCACTTCTATGGAAGAATGATGGGGGAGTTCAAGTAAAAGATAGTTGTAGTAATTATATAGATTTTGAGGTTGTTAACGACCAAGTGGGACGATGGAGGTATACATGGGTTTATGGTTATCCAGAGAGGAATAGAAGAATGGAAGCTTGGAGTATGCTTCGGAGTTTGGCGACGACATATGCACTTCCTTGGTGCATCATTGGGGATTTTAATGACCTCATGGCTGCATCTGAAAAACGAGGAGGTCGAAATCATCCGTGAGGGTTGTTACAAGGCTTTTCTGAAATGGTACTTGATTGTGGCTTAATAGACCCGGGTTTTGAGGGAGATATGTTTACTTGGGAGATATGTAGATGTACTGATAAGTGGGTGCAGGAGAGGTTAGATAGAGGTTTGGAGAACAAACAATGGATGGATATGTTTCCTAATGTTGTAGTGAAGGTTGTGGAGGTTTCAACATCTGACCATCTCCCTCTTTTTCTTGAATTCAATAGAAGAATTTATGTGCAATAGAAGAACATGTGGATTCGTGAAAAAGAGTGTTATGGGTTGATTAATGATTGCTGGAATGGTGAAGGGATTGGAAATATAATGGATAAAATGGCTCGGTGTTGTATTAAACTTGAATAGTGGGGTGGAGGCTTGGTGAAAGAAATGCCAGAAAAGCTGAGGTTTTATAGAAATCAAATACGAAGGTTTCGATCTAGGAGAGATAACCAAGGGATTGGAAAATATAATGAGGCGCGGTGGGAGTTTCTTTGTTTATTGGAGAAGCCAGAGGTGTTCTGGAAATAACGAGCTAAACAATATTGGCTTGCTAAGGGAGATCAGAATTCACGATTTTTTCATAAGTATGCTTCGCAACGTAGGAGGAATAATAGCCTTAAAGGTTTAAAAGATGTGAATGGGGTTTGGAAAGAGAGTCAATCAGATGTGCAAGAAATAATGAGTGCCTATTTTTCAAATTTGTTCCAATCAAATGTTACTGATGGTCGACTTATAGATGGAGAGAGTGTGTCCATTGTGTCAGAAGATCAAAATCACAGCTTACTGGTGCCGATTAATGATGAGGAAGTTAAGGCTGCAGTGTTTGATATGTATCCTGATAAGTTGCCTGGGCTGGATGGGCTCAACCCGACTTTTTTCAAGACGTACTGGCCCATTGTGGGAACTGATGTTATTCAGTTTTGTAAGTTGTTTTTCTGTTCTGGTGAACTTCCAGGTGGGATAAATCGTACGCTAGTTTGCTTGATTCCAAAGGTTAAGCATCCATAACAGATGACGAAGCTAAGACCTATCTCATTGTGTAATGTTCTTATGCGCATTTTATCGAAAGTCATGGCTAATCGGTTGAAACCATGCTTAAATTCCATTATCTCGGATAAACAAAGTGCATTTGTGGAGGGGCGTTTGTTGACAGACAATGCTCTCATTGCTTATGAAATAAACCATTTTATCCGTAGGAAGACTCAAGGGAAGATTGGGGTTGCGGGTTTAAAGATCGATGTTTCAAAAGCATATGACCGTCTTGAGTGAAGCTTTATTGAAAATATGCTAAAAAAAATTGGGTTTCATCATAGATGGATTGATAGAATTATGAGGTGTATTCGAAGTGTTTCCTATAGTTTTTTGCATAATGGTGAGGTGTTTGGTGATGTTAAACCTCAACGGGGTATTCGTCAAGGGGACCCTATTTCTCCTTATTTGTACATTCTATGTGCGGAGGGTTTGAGTGCAATTATTCGGCGAAATGAGAATGTTGGGTTGATTTATGGATGTACTATTGCTAGAGGAACACTGTTGGGATTTATGGGTGATAGCATAGGAACAACTTAACTTTGTATATACTTAATTTTTTAATTAAGTAGAACATACTGTCACAGCCAAAGTATGTTCTTGTAATCAGTATGCAATGTTATTTTAATTGTGTAATTTGGAAGAAGTTCACTTTCTGTGTTCAAGCCTCAAAGAATGCATATTAGACGACATCATGAATAAAGGTTACTGTCATAAGCATTGACAGTAAGATTACAAGAAGACAGAATGTTGCAAGTCAAGACAGCATATTCACTCTGACAGCAACATTGGCGGAAGACTACGCGACAACAACTTTAGCCCTCGACAGCAAGTTTAGAAACCTCGACAGCACACTATGCGGGGAACTCCTACTGTCACCAAAAGCACATTCCCGTGACAGCAAGCTTTGCGGCAAAAGTAAATGTCTCGAGAAAGATCCTTTTTCTAGGTATCTTTCTCAGTCAAATCCCGTGACAGTTTCAGTGTTCAAGAAACAGGCGTGTTGCAGTATCCCTAAGCTGCACCAAGTCTGCAAGACTACGACAGAAGCTTCAAGCACTTCAAACAAAAGCGAATCAATTCAAGAGCAAGGTCAAGTCTCTATTTGCTGAATTGTTTTAGCTAGAAATAGAATGAATCTAGGTTGCTTTCTTTGTAATGTATATCTGACATTGTTAGCAATTTAGGAAAGTCACATGGGTAGACACTTTGTAAGAAGCTGCCACTTGATAATGACAGCAGCTTCACAGACCCGTGTTGACAATGATAGGATTAGTTTTATACTTAGACTATTAATTCATTCTAGGGATGTAACGAAGACAAGCAAGCGTCTTGAAGAAAAACCGAAGCTCAAGAATTCTCTCTTGAGGTTGTAGCAACACTTTGCAAAATAAATAAAACATTTATTTTGTGAATCCTGTCTTCTCGATTATACTGTTTGTGAATGCATACATATTATTGATAACATTAAATCTTAGTTTTGGTTGTTGAAACTGAGATTGAATTTTATCAGTATTGCATTCATCCCCCCCCCCCCTTCTGCAATACACGAGGACCAACAAACACCGTCTATATCTCATCTGTTTTTTGTAGATGATTGTTATTTTTTCTTTCGGGCGTCAGAGGTAGAGGCTTGTACTATGAAACGAATCTTACAAAGGTATGAGGCGATGTCGGGGCAGACTATAAACTTTAACAAGTCCAGTCTAACTTTCAGTCCAAATACGGGCGAGGAAGATAGAGTGCGGATTTGTACGAATCTGGGAGTGCAAGAAACAAATATGCCAGGGAATTATTTGGGTATGCCAATGTGTGTGGGTAAGAATAAAAATGAAGTTTTTGGTTCTTTGATTGATCGAGTGGGACGGAAATTACAGGGCTGGAATAATTTGAAGTTATCAAAAGGGGGGAAGCTTATTCTGTTGAAGACTGTTGCTCAAGCGATGCCCAACTTTTGGATGAATATGTTCTTGTTGCCAGCAAATGTTTGTGATACTATTGAAAAGAACATGAATGGGTTTTGGTGGGGGCAGGGTTCGAGTGGTAGATGAATCAGGTGGATGGCTTGGGATAGGCTATGTGTTTCGAAATATGGTGGAGGGTTGGGGGTGAAACGTTTGAAGAATTTCAATAAGGCTATGTTAGCTAAACAAGGTTGGAGGATTTATAATGAGGAGAATCCGTTGGTATAAAAAAATGTTAGGCCGAATACACAATATATAATCAAATAGATGTATGAGAATAACAATAAGAACACTGTTTATGAATAATAAACTGAATGGAATTAAAAACTCCTCTCTCAGTGATGTAAAATATCACAGAGAGCTGCTAGGTTACAAGAATGATAATTCACGTATTTGCATCCCTTTTAGGGTTAACCTATCTGTGTTTATATAGTACACAGCTACGTACAATCTTCTAATTGATATTCCTATAAATCAGCTATACAATTAATATCAATTTAGAATTGCTTCTGTCTTCTGTTCCGTTTCCTTAGCCATCTCGATATCTCTTTGCTTCTTTCCATCTTCAAAGAATATCGCTTCTAGAATCTTCATTGACTTTACACCGACTGCTAAGCAAACTCTGACCATCAGACTTTAACAAACTCTGACTGGTCCTCCAGCTAAACTCTGATAGTTTCCTGGTACTTTAAACACTGATAAACAAACATCAGCAATTATATCTAACAATCTCCCCCAACTTGTTCATACTAAAATGTACAAGTTAACAGATAATTGATGATGTCAAAACATATAACAAATGCAGTGTTTATAAAATCACAGAGTTTATATTTAACTTAGAACAGAAAAATTTAAAAACTTACAGACTCCATTTACTTAATTTCTTCAATATCAGGTACAGTCCTGATATAGTCCATAAGCAGTCTTCTCTCAGCTCTCTCTAGCTCAGCTATCATTATCCTCTTTAGCTCTTTCAACTCTGGATCACTCTCTCCAGTTTGGTAGATAGCAGCCCTTAGAGCATAGATATTGTTCTTCCTCATATCATTTCCTAGCTTTATTATGAAGGATTTATCTAATTCCAGATTAAGTTCCAACACTTTTATACCAAGATTTGTTCTGAGTCTTGCACTGTTCCTTTGCATCTCAACAAGCTTTCCATTATAATCTCTGTACTTCGGTATGTAAGCACCAGCAGTCTTTAGTCCACAAAGAGCTCTAGCTTTCACCATTCTGCTTCTGAATACCTCAGATGCTTGATGAGTTCTTTGATTCTTTACTTTCAGTATATACAGTACATACTCCAGCTCTTCTTTCATCTTTAATCCTATATCAGCTTCACCAACTCTGTATACTCTGCCATCAGCCTTGAAGTATAACAAAAAATCTTTCTTCAATCCTTTATGATGAATTAACTGAACCGACTCTAAATTATCAAGATTTTCCTGAGTCACACCAACACCTGGTTCAGCTAATGAAGTTTGATCCATAGGACTATTGTTTACTCTCTTTTCTCTATGAGATCCTAAACCAGATCTATCTCTTGATTCTTTACCCATGATGGTTTTGCTTTGGAGAACATTGACATTTCCAGGAATCAGAGTGTGTTGAACCATGACTGGTTTAGCAAAAGTTCTTTGAAGTTCAGAAGAGAGTTTAGTCTGTACAACTTGAGTAGTATTAGTGGTTGTCACAGCTTCCATTGTTTGAACAACTTGAGCATTGTCAGAGGTTGTTTGAGCTTTCTTCATTATCTGATGTTCTTCCACAAGCTTTCCTTTGCCTTTATCAAGCTTAGTTTCTACAGCCCTCTTTGCTTGTTGTAAACTCTGTTGAGAGTCTACATTTTCTTTAATGATAATTCCTCTTTCTTTAGGCCTTGAAACCTTCACACTCTTCTTCACCTTCCCAAACTTTAGATTCTTTTCATGCTCTTCAGCTAGCATCAATTCTTCAGCTTGGATATCTTCTATGGTTGCATCAGTACCATGTTCTTCTAGAAACAGCTGAGCTGCAATCTCTTCATCAGTTATTGGTTGAGAAGTAAGCAATAAGCTTCTAGCTCTTGAAGAAGATTGACCACCAGTGTTTATTCTTTCAGAGTTTGTAGCAGAGTTTGTCTTGAGTCTCCCTTGTTGTTGAGTATATGTATATTTTAACCCTTTTCCTTTTACACCACCATCAGTAGAATCATCATGTCTACTCAGAGTTTGAGACTTCTTGCATTTGTCTTTAAGTACTCTCTCCCCCTTTTTGACATCATCTTGAAGCAACACTGAGGTGAGCAGTTCTAGAGAAGCAGAAATAGAATCAAGTTTGTCAGACATAACATTCTGATTTTCTTCAATTTTGCCGAGTCTTGTCTTGAGAACCTCTTGATCTTTAACCAAGGTAAGCAGCATAGATTTATCTTGTTTCAGAGACATATCTCTAACAACCACATCATTTCTCAACCCAGTTACAGACTTCTGAGTTTCATCAAAACGATTGTGAAGAGATTTGACTTGAACAATTGTTGCTTGGAGATGAGTAAGAAGCTCTGGATTGGTAATTGAGTTAGCAGATTTTGTCACAAAATCAGCAGCTCTTTGATCAGTGAATATACAATCCTTGTTTGACCACTTGGAAAAGTACATATTCTGAAAGTGAAGTTCAGTGTTATGCTGAGTGGAACCTCCAACATCAGTTTCTCTTGGATTTGGTTGAGCAGAAAGTCTTTGAGAAGATGAATCAGCTTGATCATCAGACTTTGCAGAAGATTCAGCACTTGGAGAATATGGAATATTCTCAGCAAATGTTTCTTGAGCATCTTCATTTGCGAGCTTCTCAGAGTTTATATTTTCTTGAACATTTTCTTCTTGTACAGCCTCAACAACAGGCTCTGTATGAACTTCAATAATAATCTCTGCATTGGCTTCAAAATTATTGTCTGCAGTTTCTTCAAGAACAGTTTCTGCAGCTACCATCTTTGCTCTCTGATCAACCTCTTCACCATTTTCAAGTACCTGGTGAGTAACAGAGAGAACCTCTGTATGAGTAGCTAAAGACTCATCCATTATGACTGTTGGTTGATCAGCTCCCACATCCTCTGTTTCACCAATACTGCCAAACTCTTCAAGAGTTGCAGTAGGATGTGTTTCAAGATTTTCTTCAATATCCATCTCCAGAATAGGCTCAAGAAAATCATCAGAGTTTGCTCTGGCTTCTTCAGGCACAGTAGCTTTTTCAGAAATATCTTCAATTACAATCTCTGGAGCTGCAGCAGTTGTAGACTCAGGAATTAATCCATCAAAAAGATATGCAGCAACCAGCTTCCTTTTCTTGGTATGGATAGACTCAGTTGCATCAGAATCCCTATCCTCAGTAGAAGTAGGTCTATTTGCTCTTCTCTTTTTCCTTGAAGTACCAACAGAGGTTGGTAAATCATTAGCAACTGAAGGTGTAGCAGCCTTGAAAGCTCTATGCTTAGTCCTACCCCCAGTTTTTGGTCTTTGGGATGTAGACTCTGGTTGAGGTTGTGGTTGAGGTTGTAGAAATTGTTGGATTGAAGCAGGAAGCAACAATTCACCAACATTACCTTTCTTGATGTCCTTATTAGACAAATCAGAGAATATTCTTTTATGCAATTTGAATGAGGGAATTACATCATCCTCAACAATCTCAACCCCATCAACACACATAGAAAAGATTAATTGACAAAAATGAGCAAAATAAACTACTCCCCTATTCTCTGTCATCTTTTCTCCAATATTAATCAAAACAAGTCTAGCAAAATCAAAGTGAGCATCATAGAGAAGAGAATACCCAATTTGCAGACTATCTATTGGAATAGCATCCCAATTAGTACATTTCTTTCCGAACGCCCTTGTGATGCAGTCGAAGAAAAAGCTCCATTCCTTCCTCAAGAGCGGTCGCTTCAGATTACCTGTCCTTGCCAAAGACCCAGAGTAACCTATCTCCCTCATCATCCTTTGCAGCTCAGCATCACCAACATAAATAGTGTATGCATTGAAGTCTTCAAACCCAAGAGCATCACGAGCTGTGGTTAGAGTGACCACATACTCTTGTTCACCAAACTCAAAGATAATAGAAGGAGTTCCAGCCTCTCCTCCATCATCATAAACACCAGTTTTCCAGAATGCTTTGATTTGAAGTCCAGACAGCCTTGCTGGTTCCACAAGCGCTTGCCCAATATCTGATTGAGAAAGGAAGTTCTGAAACAAGTGAAACGCCTCCGGTGCGTTCACAGTAGATAAGGGTGCTGCATAATTGTTAGGGACAAATTCGAGACCAACTGATTGAAACATAGTAGTTGCCATTAGAAAGATTTGAAACTAGATCAGAGTTTATGCTTAGAGAAAGTATTTGAGAAAGTGATGCAGAAAAGTGTTTGTGAATATGCTTATGTGAAAGTGTCATGTGAATAGAGTAAATCTGTAAAAATTTGAAACGCTGTGTGTATAACTATTAAATATGAATTAAAACTGAAGAGTTTTAATCATTAAGATACACAACAGGATTACTCGTTAAATGTGTGAGTGGGACAGTTGTCACATATGCATTAACTGACAGCACTAATCGTGGTAGTTTCCAACACGCATGCGCAGTAAAAACAGCCACTAATTACTGCTAGTGAATAGACACTTTTCATCATTTCCAAAACGCAAAAACCGTTATCAATCATACTCTCTATTTTCAAAAATAATGTTCCTCAAAAATTATGAAATGTCTGAAACACCTTTATTTATTTTAATCATCAGAGATTAAAAATAAATTACTTCTGCGTAGAGTACACATTTCATCAGTGTTTATCAATTCTCCTCCTTCATTAATAATTTCTTTTCTCAAAATGCACAGTTGTGATTATTTGTGTGTGAATAGCAGAGTTTACTGAATATAAATATTGAGAGCATCTCAAAGTGCATAAAATCCATAAAATAAATCAGTAAAAACTGGTTGCCCAAACTCTCATATGCAAAACAAAATCTGATGTCATCTAAACTCTGTACCTTTATCTGTACTTATATGTTTTCACCCCCTTTCGATTTTTTTTAATTCTTTTCCAGTAATCAGTGGTTGGCACTAGTCACCAAAAATTTCAAATTTTAGCCCTTATTTCATACAATAAGTTCCTGGATCGTCCTAGGCACAACATGATCTCAAAGGAATTTGTGCATATTTTTGCATCTTTTGCTTGAGGGTGAAGTATCAGTAACTATTCATAAGAGTTTAGACTGACACCATTTAACATATTACTTTATGAGAGAAAGTGCAAACAGCTAATACAAACTGAGTGTATAGGACCAATAAACTAAGAGATGCTATAAATATAGAGACAGTATCATGCTGTGTTACTTTTCTGCACACATTTGAGATCAGATCATATATAACTCAGAAGAATTCATGATTGCTTACTGAGAATCATGCTTCATACTTTTTCTTCATCGGTGATTATGTTTCAGACAATACCATAATCAGAGTTTAACATCAGAGTATGCTTCCAGAGTTTATCAACATGATTTGCATGACAGTTAACATATGCATAGAAACATGAGCAACATATCACAAAAGAGTTAATTTTGAGTCTAACCAGTATCTCTAGTCGAAACCAGAGATCATTCCTAGTTCATTCACCAGTCTTGTAAATGTAGCTTCACTCAAAGGCTTAGTGAAGATATCTGCAAGCTGTTGTTCTGTAGACACAAAGTGAAGCTCAATATCTCCTTCCTCCATATGTTCCCTGATAAAGTGACACCTTATGCTGATGTGCTTGGTCATGGAATGCTGTACTGGATTACCTATCATAGCAATAGCACTTTGATTATCACAGAAAATAGGTATCTTAGAGTACCTTAACCCATAATCCAGTAATTGATTCTTCATCCACAGAATCTGTGCACAACAGCTACCAGCAGCAATATACTCTGCTTCTGCTGTGGATGTGGAAATTGATTTCTGTTTCTTGCTGTACCAAGAAACCAATCTGTCACCTAGAAATTGACAGCTTCCACTAGTGCTCTTTATGTCAACCTTACAGCCTGCAAAATCTGTATCAGAGTAACCAATTAACTTAAACTCTGATTCTCTAGGATACCACAAACCCAAGGTTATGGTTCCTTTGAGATATTTGAAAATCCTCTTCACAGCTGTTAGATGAGGCTCTCTGGGATCTGCTTGAAATCTTGCACAAAGACAGGTTGCATACATAATATCTGGTCTACTTGCAGTAAGATAAAGAAGAGACCCTATCATGCCTCTGTAGTTTGTCATATCTACTGAAGCTCCTGTGTCTTTGTCTAGCTTTGTTGCAGTTACCATAGGAGTTGTTGCAGATGAACTATCAAGCATACCAAATTTCTTGAGAAGATTTCTGGTATATTTTGCTTGATTGATAAAAACCCCATCATCTGTTTGCTTTACCTGCAAGCCTAGAAAATAACTAAGCTCTCCCATCATGCTCATTTGGTACCTGGACTGCATAAGCTTGGCAAATTTCTTACAGAGTTTATCATTAGTAGACCCAAAAATTATGTCATCCACATAAATTTGAACTAAAAGCAAATCATTACCAGAATTGAAATAGAACAAGGTTTTATCAATTGTACCTCTAGTGAACCCACTTTCTAAAAGAAATTGAGCCAGAGTTTCATACCATGCTCTAGGTGTCTGCTTTAGTCCATAAAGTGCTTTGTCAAGCCTGTAGACATAATCTGGATACTTGGGATCCACAAACCCTGGTGGTTGTTCAACAAACACTTCTTCTTCAAGTTTCCCATTGAGAAAAGCACTCTTCACATCCATCTGAAAGACTTTAAACTTCTTGTGAGCAGCATATGCTAGAAAAATTCTTATGGCCTCCAACCTTGCAACAAGAGCAAAGGTTTCATCATAATCAATTCCTTCCTGTTATGAATATCCTTTTGCCACAAGTCTAGCTTTGTTCCTTGTAATTACTCCCTCATTGTCAGTCTTGTTTCTGAAGACCCACTTTGTACCAACAACAGACCTGTTCTTGGGTCTTGGTACAAGTGTCCATACTTCATTTCTTTAAAACTCATTCAACTCTTCCTGCATTGCTGTTATCCAATTAGCATCTTGAAGAGCTTCATCCACTTTCTTAGGCTCTGTTTGAGATATGAATGCATGAAACAGACATTCATTTGCTGTAGCACTTCTTGTTTTCACACTTGCATCTGGATTTCCAATTATCAGATCAGGTGTATGAGCCTGAGTCCACTTTCTTGCTGTAGGTAAGTGGCTTCTTTCATCATTATTGGATTCTCCCCCTTGATCCATGTTATCCTGATTCTCTTGTTGACCATCTGCATTCTCTGAGGCTCCCCCTGAATTGGACTGTTCAGTGTTTGAACTTTCAGAATTTGTGTTAGATTCTTCAGCTGACTCACTTTCAGAATGTGAGTCATCATTTTGAGATATTTCTGAAGTATCTTCATGCTCCCCCTCAACTGGTTCTCTATTATGTTTTGTCTGAGAAACTTCATCAGTATTTACCAGTAGAGGTTCAGAGTATGCTACTTCAGAGTTTGTTGGATTTGCTTCGTCAGAGTTTATATCATCAGAGTTTAGATCTTCATTTTCAAAGCGTAGCTGATCATGATTTTCTTCATCTTCAATTCCAGTTATTTTCTTGTCATCAAATGACACATGTATAGATTCCATGATCACTTTAGTTCTCAGATTATAAACTCTGAATGCTTTAGATGACAGTGGATATCCAACAAAAATTCCTTCATCAGCTTTTAAATCAAACTTGGTCAAATGTTCAGGATGAGTTTTCAACACAAAGCATTTGCACCCAAAAATATGAAAATATTTCAGGTTTGGTTTCTTATTCTTCACCATCTCATATGGTGTTTTCCCATGCCTGTTGATCAGTGTAGCATTTTGAGTAAAACAAGCAGTTTGAACAGCTTTTGCCCAGAAATAAGTTGGCAATTTTGCTTCATCAAGCATTGTTCTGGCAGATTCAATTAAAGTTATGTTCTTCCTTTCTATTACACCATTTTGCTGTGGAGTCCCTGGTGCAGAAAATTCTTGCTTCACTCCTCTTTCTTTGCAAAACTCTTCCAATGTTGTGTTTCTGAATTCAGTACCATTATCACTCCTGATAATTTTCACTTTATACTGTGATCCTTTGTCCAGTAGCTTCACATGTTCCATCAGAATTAAGGCAGTTTCATCCTTCTTTGCCAAAAAGTACACCTAGGTGTATCTAGTGTACTCATCAACAATGACTAAAGCATATTTCTTTCTGCCAAGAGACATTACATTCACTGGACCAAATAGATCAACATGAAGAAGATGATAAGGATCCACAACTGAAGATTCAGACTTACTCTTGAATGATGACTTCCTTTGCTTGGCCTTTTGACAAAAATCACACAGACCATCTAAGCTGAGTATAGATTTTGGAAGTCCCCTTACAAGAGCTTTTCGAATTAGCTCATTGATGTTGTTCAAGTTCAGATGAGAGAGCTTCTTATGCCATTTCCAACTCTCTTCATTAGACATTTTTGCAGACAGACACACAGCTTTTCCTTTAGAGTTTTTTTACCAAACTTGCTTCATAAATATTATTTCGTCTGTGTCCAACTAGAACAACTTTCCCTGTAGATTTGTTGATAACCTCACAGTATTCAGGTTGAAAATCTACATGATAACCTCTGTCACAGATTTGACTCACAGATAGCAAGTCATGCTTGAGTCCTGGAACTAGAGCTACATTTGTGATGATGACACTTCCAAGATTGATATTGCCATATGCCAGAGTACGTCCTATGTTGCCATCTCCATAGGAAACTTTTGGGCCAGCTTTCTCCTCATAATCTGATAGCAGGGCTTTATTTTCAGTCATGTGCCCTGAACATCCACTGTCCAGGACTAGGGTGCTTTCCCTTATGCCCTGCAATCACAAGCAATTATAAAGAGTTAGATTTAAGGATCCAGACTTGCTTGGATCCTTTGGCTTTCTTAATATAGTTAGTTTTTGCAGTGGAATTCTTATCAACAGAGTTTAAAATAACTGTATCAGAGTCTACACTATCAGAGTTTACACTTGCAAAATCAACTTTAACCCATTTCAAATTGGGATTCAACTCATAATAGTTGTGATAAATAGCATGATAATTCTTTCAAGTATAAATAGAATGCCAAGTACTCCCACAGTGAGTGCATAAAGTCTGTGGTCTAACCCTTACATAATCATTCTTAACTCCAGACTTGGAGGGTAAATAATTAATATCTTTGTTTTTCTTGCAGAAACTTGCAAGATGGTTAGTACTACCACAATTATGACATGTTTTTCTAGGAGTATCAGTGATATGCAAATGATTTTTGCTTTTATTAATGCCTACTTTTCCATTTCTATTGTTCCTAGACACTTTCTGTTTTTCAACAGACTTTACCTCTTTGAGCTTATCCTTGAATTGTTTCTCTGTCATTAAACCAACATTAACCTGTTTAATACAAGTTTTTACTGGTTTTTCCTTAACCGTTTCTTTTTCAAGTACAGAGTTTAGCTTACTGGATTCAGGAACAAATTTCACAGGTGGAAGATGTGTTCTAACTTTAACCTTATCTTTAAACCTAAGTTCATCTTTTTCACAGTAACCTAACCCTACTGAGTCTGTTTGAAACACCTGATGTGTGTCCTTACCAGAGTTTGTCCAGGTTTTAATTACCTTTCTTTCTTTTTCCAAATCAGATTCTAGTTGCCTAAATTTCTTAAGCAACTCCTGTTCAACATAAACAGCATCATCTCTTTCCTTTTGAACTTGTTGCATGTTAACAAGTTCTTCTTCAAGAAATTTATTTCTCTCTTTAAGCTTTAGATTCTCAGATTTAATTCTCTCATTTTCTAAAGTCTGATCTCTATAACTAACATGTATGCTTTTAAGATAAATTCTCAATTCAGATATATTATCAATATCATAAGCATAGGTTGTTAGAGGTACCTTGTTTTCAGATGAATCAGATTCATCTTGGACAGTTGCCATGAGAGCATAGTTGACATCCTCATCTGAATCTGAAGTGTCTGCCCAGTCTTTTCCTTTAGTGATGAGTGCTTTTTCAGATTTTCCTTTCTTGCACTCTGGAGCATAGTGACCCATTTCTTTACACTTGTAGCACTGGATCTCAGACTTGTCTTTCTTCCCAGATTTGATATCCCTTCTTTCAGACTTTCTGAAATTCTTCCTTTCAGAGTTTGAATCTCTCCTTGAGAATCTCTTTCCTTTCTTGAAGTTCGTGAAACCCATCTTCTTGAAAGTCTTCACCATCAAAGCAGCCATTTTCATCATTTGTTCTTCATCATCCTCGGATTCAGAAGATTCATCAGAGTTTGAGTCATCATCAGAGTTTGATGACTCACTTTCAGATTTTATAACCAAAGCCTTTCCCTTAGCTTTCTTCTTTGATGTTTCTTTCTTAAGAGGTTTTTCTTCAACTTTGAGAGCAACATATTTTGTCTTCTTTCCAGATCTTGTGTTTCTTTGCTCTATCTCAAGTTCATGAGTTTTAAGCAAACCATAGATTTCATCGAGATCTGTTTCTGCAAGATCATAATTATCTCTTATTATCGTTGCCTTCAAATCCTATCTTTCAGGTAGAGATAGAAGGAATTTGAGATTCGACTCTTCAAGTTCATATTCTTTATCAACAAGAGATAAATCATTCAACAGTTTACAGAATCTGTCATATGTCTCAGTCAAAGTTTCATCAGGTCTCGAATCAAAGTGTTCATACTCTTGTGTAAGAATAGTCTTCCTGTTCTTCTTTATAGCACTTGTTCCTTGACATCTGACTTCTAAAGCATCCCAAATTTCTTTGGCAGTTTTGCAACCAATAACTCTGTTAGACATAACATTATCTAAAGCACTATGGAGAAGATGTCTAACCTTTGCATCCTTTGCAATTGATGAGATGTCTTCAGGAGTCAAATCTTTCTTTTCTTTTGGAACGCTCTTTTGTTCTTGACCGGCAACAACTGGAGACAGTTTTGTTGGCATATGAGGACCATCATTGATTCTATCAAGATATTCTGGATCCGTGGCTTCCAGAAACATGGTCATCTTCACCTTCCATATTGGATACTCCACTGGTCTGAGAATTGGAACCCTAATCGTCTCATATCGACTCACAGAAGTTGGTTGAACCTTCTCAGATTTAGAACCTGCTTGACTATTTTCAGCCATGATTATAACTTGTGTTTGGATCAAAAACTGTATATATTAAACAGCCTTGGCTCTGATACCAATTGTTATGCCGAATACACAATATATAATCAAATAGATGTATGAGAATAACAATAAGAACACTGTTTATGAATAATAAACTGAATGGAATTAAAAACTCCTCTCTCAGTGATGTAAAATATCACAGAGAGCTGCTAGGTTACAAGAATGATAATTCACGTATTTGCATCCCTTTTAGGGTTAACCTATCTGTGTTTATATAGTACACAGCTACGTACAATCTTCTAATTGATATTCCTATAAATCAGCTATACAATTAATATCAATTTAGAATTTCTTCTGTCTTCTGTTCCGTTTCCTTAGCCATCTCGATATCTCTTTGCTTCTTTCCATCTTCAAAGAATATCGCTTCTAGAATCTTCATTGACTTTACACCGACTGCTAAGCAAACTCTGACCATCAGACTTTAACAAACTCTGACTGGTCCTCCAGCTAAACTCTGATAGTTTCCTGGTACTTTAAACACTGATAAACAAACATCATCAATTATATCTAACAAAAAATTTAAAGGCCAAGTATTTTCCTAAGACGGATTTTTTAAATACAGAAGTGGGTGCGAACCCCAATTATATGTGGCGTAGTATTCTATCTGCACAGGATGCTATTCGAGTTGGGTGCCGTCGAAGGATTGGTGACGGGACGAGAACAAAAGTTTGGAAGGTGTCGTGGTTACCTTGTGTAACAGCCCCAAATCCGGGGTCAGGGATTTAGAGTAGTCACGATCCATTTACTCCTTGCCTTACCTGTATTACTCACACCGTTCATAATTCACCTGCTCATGACCCCACAATATATGTCTCACACACACACACACACACACACATGTTAGAGTCTCAGAAACGACACGATACAACAACTGCGGAATAAATAATTTTTTATTACAATACCCAAATGTCTTTTGAATCTGTCACTGATACAATTTCTAAGTAATATTACATTACCAACTTAGCCTTCTGATGCTCACAATCATCTCATACCATTCATGTCTATACATAAGTGGAATACCAAAAGCTGTAGCCTGATTCGATTGGTTCGTACTACTCTTCGGGACCACTGCTAGAAACTGTTTATGGAAATGCCTTACGGGGTATGTGCCGTCCCATTGGCATCCTGCTTCGCTGCTATATAATATATATAAAACAATAGCAAGAGTGAGCGATATCTCAGCAAGGTGATGAAAGTATGGCATAATTATGCCTTTAATTCAATCCAGAATAAAACGGGTATAAGACAATAATTTGTCAAAATATCTCGATACTGAAATTATTTCCTTATCGGAATGTATTCCAAAAATAGTACCATTGTTGTATTTCAAATATCATTTCCATAATATTCTGCAACTTTCGATATTCATACTATGAACAAAGTTCTAGTATAATATAAAAGATGAAGTAACAAGGTAACTCAGTATATCCTTTCCGTAAAATATCTGCTATATAAAATATAAGCAGACTATCAACATATAACTTAAAAGATGAAGTTACGAGGAAATTCAATATAAGGTTTCCGTAACCCAGAATCCACTTATGCATATATAATCTGAGTAAGGTTTTATCAGAGTCATAACTCATAAAAGATGAAGTTGCATGAATTTATTGCCACTTCGTTTCCAAGCACTTTTCGACCTCCTACTAACATGATCGGTTCTTCACCCCAATACATGTTGCAGGAATATCCAAATTGGATGATGAACCAATACTAGAGCCTTCTCCGCGCCCGTCGTACCAACCTTACTATGATCAGTAGCAGGTCGTACAACAAAAATATGTTTTCTACATGTAGATGGAAGAATCACGACAGCCTGACATTGTCTACCGCCTTTCTGGATCTCCCGGCCCATTTGGGGCAATAAAATGATGGATCGGCGCGACTCGACCTCTTACACTTGCTCCTAGTTCAGATGAAATCCATGATTCTGAAACGTAAAGATCGTCCTCCTTTCCCCAAGTGTAATACTTGTTGATACGACTCCACTCAGTAGTTATATCTAGGTTGGAAAGGAAGATTCTTCAATATTTCCCAAGCGATGCTTGTTAATGGATATCGACTTGTTCCAGGAATTTACCCCTCGAGCGTTGAGGTGGTAGCACAATATTCGACTTGCAGCAACTAAATTGCTTCGAGAAAATATCTGTCCCCTGACAGTTTTTGAGTTTGAGAGTTTAAAAAGAGTAGCAAACACTTAAGTCAGGTTTCCCATATTTTTGATAGTTGAGCGAGCATTTAAATCCTCTTAAAAGACGGACTTAAATGGAAAACATTGTTTTGGGAACCTCTTTTTGATCTAAAAACAATTAATAAAATTTATTAAATAAGTAAACATTAAACGAATCTTCGAAAATAATATTCATTAAGTAAATAATGATTAAATGAATATTCAAAGATAATATTCATTAAATAAATAAGGATTAAATGAATATTTAAAATAATATTCATTAACTAATAAACCCCGAATGAATATTCAAGATGATATAAACCTCGAATGAATATTCAAAATAATATTCATTAATTAATAAATCTCAAATGAATATTCGAAAATAATATTCATTAAATAATTAAGTCTCAAATGAATATTCAAAAGTAATATTCATTAGATAAATAACCCTTAAATGAATATTCAAAATAATATTCATTAAATGAATAATTAATCCTCGAATGAATATTCTAAAAGTAATATTCATTAAATAAATAATCCTCAAATGAATATTATAAAATAATATTCATTAAATAAATAATTCTCAAATGAATATTCTAAAATAACATTCATTAAATAAATAATCCTCAAATGAATATTCTAAAATAATATTAATTAAATAAATAATTCTCAAATAACAGTTACCCGATATCTAGCTTATAAGACAATTACCAAATCATTTCCAAGTAATAAATACTTTCCGGAACATAAATAATGATTATTAATAATACTCCTCAAGATGAATAGTAATCTGCCGCTGGAATCCCTCCGGGTTTCCACGACTATCTATATAACAAAAATATCGACTCCCGGTCTAGAGTCGAAACAATGAACATGCTCTTATCTATAGAGCCACAAGGTATACCGGTTCGTAAGTACATTATCTCAAAGCTCGTATAATATCCAAAAGTCCAATTCTATTTAACACGATATAATCATTTATCTCAAAACTATACAACACTATACATGGCAAAGGCAGTGTTATATAATTAATACTTCAAAGTAGGGATTTAGAAACTTGCATGATGCTCGAGAAGTGATAGGGGTTCGCGACGATGCCGGACAATCTAGACAAAGTCAAAGAAACCGCACGATTAATCCCCTGGATAATCCACTTGTACTCAATGCTTAAACACGTAAGCGAAACACAACCAAGGCATTACTAGCTCGTTATAGGCTCATACTAAATCCATGTTAATCGACAATTACTTAAGTCATAGGTTTAGTCCGAAATCGATCCTCGAATACAAGTTATACTTAACCATTTACAACATTGGTTTCTAAGTCATGTTCTTAGTGGTTTTCACTTGCGCAACCTCGGCTAACACATTTTTATAAAATCGAAAAATAATCTTTTTAATACGAATGTTTTTCATGAGCCTTCCTAACTGTCTCTAGTATTATTCCTCAAAGTTTCACATTTTAATATGGCTTCTAAGTGGTTCAAATATAGCCTCAAAGTGACTGACCAGAGATGGGTTGTTCCTCCGAACGACGTTTACTAAAACTCACTTTTCTCCTAAACCGTAAATCGGATTAACATGATTCTTGCGCTCACGTAAACTAGAAACGAGGATCTACACACTCATGTTCATCATTGAACCAAAAGAGGCAGTTAGGTTTTCGGATTCTAGGCAGTTTATAGTGTTACCGAAAATCGGGCATTACGACAGCTATGTTTTAACGATTCCAAAATTTATAATCAACCTCAACATCAAACCAAACAACTCCCAATCAACAAGATCACAATTTTCATCATCTAAGCTAGCTCAAGATCTCCAACATAATCAAAGCTCATATGTATGGACCATCCATCCAAAATTAATCATTAAATCCACTTAATACATTTATTCACCATTAACACATGCAAAAGGACTATATCTTTAAATCCAAGCATGAAAACTCATACATATTAAGAGGGCAGAGGTAATATACCTTCTCTGAAGCTTCACAAGGGTCAACAATGGCTTAACTAGGCTTGGGGGTGCTTGGATGATCCTTGTAAAACTTAATCTCATGGAAACAAAAATCAAAAACCAAGAAGTTACTATTCATCATCTTCCTTAATCACTAAAATCGACTGGCTAAATCACAAGGGTGAGGAGAGTGCTTACCATGGTTACGTCGGGCTTCTCGAGAGCTTCGATTTGAGTGGTGGAACGCCAAAAACCGCCAAGAGAAACTCAAGTTATGATCAATTCTTTCTCCACCATTTTCCTCCTCATTTCCTCTCGGTTTTCTTCTTCAAGGTGGAAGAGTTTTGCTTTTTCTTTTTGACTTGGTGGATTGATAATTATCTAGATATTTTGTGGTTAAAGGGGGTGAGTCATCACATTTGGCTTGTCATCAGGACACGTGTCGAACATGCAAGAGTTTGGCTAAAGCAGCTTTACTGGTTTGCTTTACTGGTTCGTTTCCTTTCACATGGATGATCCAAATGTTGCATTCCTCGAATTAATCTTGTTACATGTTACTTCCATGTCTATATTTAATCCTGTAAATGTTGCCTTGTTCCGTCACCGCTTAATCTCGTAAAATGTTCGCAGGGTTTCTTAAACGTTCTATCGAAGTAGTTTTCTGTAAATGTTCTTGATATCTCTAACTCTTTTATTAATCCATATCCATGGAATTGATAATTTAAATCCTTCAATATTCTCAAATAATGATTAATCCGTCCGTTATTGGTGAAATTTCGGAGAAAACAGAAATGCTATTTTTCCGATTCTGACAGTTTTTGCATTCCTAACATCGTAGATCACTAATACGACTTCGGAACATCCACACTACGTCTGATACATAGGTGACATGAAAAATTTTCTTAACCCTCAAAATCACTATTCATCCACCAAATTCACTATTCACTGATGCACTTAATCATAATAAGAAAAGTTTTAATTTTACCAAAAATTCGGGTTATTACAGTCTCCCCTCCTTAAAAGGATTCCGTCTCGGAATCAGCTTAGGAATAACTGGGGGTACTTCTCTCCCATTGCACTTTCTAACTCCCAGGTGGATTCTTCCACTTCTTGATTTTCCACAAACTTCTCACTAGCTTGGCAACCTTGTCTCTTAGCACTTGCTCTTTTCTATCAGTGATTTCCACAAGTTGCTCTTTGTAAGTCAGAACAGGTTGTATATCTACCTGCTCGTACTCTACATATGTCGGGCATCTATAGTATACTGACGTAGCATTGACACATGAACCCCGTTATGACCATTCTAAAAGTTTGGGGGGTAAGGCTGGCTCGTAGGCCACCTTCCTGACGCGTCTTAAATCTCAGATGGCCCAATGAATCTCGGGCTCAACTTCCCTTTCTTTCCAAATCTCATTAATTCTTTCCATGGAGATACCTTTAGCATCACGAATCGCTAACCTAATACTCTCTATCTTGTTTGTACAGAAATACACCAGCATAAACTTGTTTGTCATTCATCAACTTGCCATTTAGCTTATCAATAGCAGTACTATCTCTATACTCGCGGGCTTAGTCCGCATACTTTCTATGTCTGTCTTGGTTGTCACCAGCCGCTTGTTGGTGAAATCTTTTGTCTTTCTAGTTTGTTGGACTGACTTGGGTTTTGTGTAAAATCTCATCCTTTAATTCCCGATCATTCGGAATCCATCTCTATCTCATTTTAATTAAGGGTATCGGCCACCACATTGGCCTTCCCCGGATGGTAGTGTATCTCACAGTCATAATTCTAGGTCAATTCTAGCCATTTCTCCATCTCATGTTATCTACTATCACGGATAACTGAAAA
This sequence comes from Heracleum sosnowskyi, assembly GCA_030848705.1. Lineage (NCBI taxonomy): Eukaryota > Viridiplantae > Streptophyta > Magnoliopsida > Apiales > Apiaceae > Heracleum > Heracleum sosnowskyi. The sequence goes on from CM061241.1 coordinate 97,160,281, forward strand.
CCACTTGTTAGGCCGAATACACAATATATAATCAAGTATGTATGAGAATAACAATCAAGAACACAGGTTTGTAAATCAACAAACTGAATTATATTAAATAATTCTCTCTTAGTGATGTTAATGAATCACAAAGAGCTACTAGGTTACAAGAATAATATATTCAATGTTCGCGTCCCTTCTAGGGATAACCTATCTGTGTTTATATAGTACACAGTTACATACAATCCTTATCTAATTGATACTCCTATAAATTAGCTATACAATTATTATCAATTAAGGATTGCTTCAGTCTTCTGTCCAGTCTCCTTAGCTGTATCAATATATTCTGCTTCTTTCCATCTTCAGAATATATTGCTTCTAGAATCTTTATCTTTGCACCGACAGCTAAGTCAACTATCACCCTGTCAGACTTTAACAAACTCTGACCGGCTTCCATGTAAACTCTTCACCCAGTCAGACTTTATCAAACTCTAACTGGCTTCTATATAAACTCTGATATGTACCTGGGACTTAAACACTGATGAACAAACGTCAGCAATTATATCTAACAATCTCCCCCAACTTGTTCATACTAAAATGTACAAGTTAAAAAGATAATTGATGATGTCAAAACATATAACAAATGCAGTGTTTAAAATATAACAGAGTTTAACTTTAACTTAGAACAGAAAACTTTAAAAACTTACAGTCAGACTTTATTTGATTTCTTGAATATCAGGCACTGTCCTGAGATAGTCCGTAAGTAATCTTCTCTCAGCTCTTTCCAGTTCAGCAATCATAATCTCCTTCAGTTCTTTATACTCTGGATCTCCTTCACCAGTTTGATATATGGCAGCCCTCAGAGAAAAAATACTGTTTTTCCTCATTTCATTTTCGAGTTTTATATAATATGATTTGTCTGACTCCAAATTGAATTCCAAGACTTTGATACCCAGTGTTGTCTTGAACTTGGCACTATTTCTTTTCATCTCAACAATCTTTCCATAAGCATCTCTGTACTTAGGAATGTATGCACTAGAAACACCACCTCCAAGAAGCACTTTAGATTTCATCATTCTGTCTTTTATGACAAGAGTAGCATTATGAGTACTTTTGTTTTTGATTTTGAGAAGGTATAAAACATACTCAAGCTCTTCCCATAGCTTCAATTGAATATCAGCTTCTCCTACTCTGTATACTCTTCCATCAGACATGAAGTATAACAGAACCTCTTTCTTCAAACCCCTGTGATAGACCATCTGAACAGATTCTAGTTTATCAAGGCTCTCTTGAGATACCCCAATACCAGCTTCTGCCAGTGAAGTTTGATCTAAAGATCTGTTGTTTATTCTCTTCTCCCTATGTGAACCTAAACCAGACTTATCAAAAGATTCTTTTCCAAGTACAGTCCTGGTTTGAGAAAAGTCCACAGGTTGAAGTGTCAGAGTTTCAGAAAGTACAGGTCTTAAGAAACCTTTGAGTTGTGGAGCTAGCTGAGTTTGTACAACTTGAGCTTTGTCAGAGATTGTCATAACTTTAGTAGAAACATCAACATGAGCAGCGTCAGAGGTTGATTTACTTATTCTTGATTCAACTTGAGCAATGTCAGAGGTTGAATAATTCTTCTTAGGTAACTGTCCTTCTTCTACCAGTATACCCTTTCCTTTATCAGTATTTGCAATTACAGGCCTCCTGGTGTATTGTATACTCTGTTGAGTATTTTCCTTGATAGAAATTCCAGTTTCTTTCTTTCTAGGAGCCTTTACTGATTTCTTCTTATAATTTCCAGAAGCAACTTTCTTCTTATGTTCTTCTGCTAGCATTTGTTCTTCTGCTTGAATATCTTCAACAGTAGCATCTTGACCATGTTCAGCTAGAAACAACTGAGTTGCAACTTCTTCATCAGTAATTGGAGATTGAGAAGAAAGAAGTAAACTTCTTACTCTTGAAGAAGACTGCCCTCCAGTGTTTATTCCTTTTCCAGCATTAGCCTGAGCATCAGAGTTTGACCTCCTCCCTTGCTCTTGAACATTCTTTTTCATTTGTTCTTTATCTTTTGCACCACCATCAGTGGTATCATCCTTCCGAGTCAGAGTTTGAGAGCTCTTGCATTTGTCTTTAGATACTCTCTCCCCCTTTTTGACATCATCAGAAATCAATACTGATGTGAGCAGTTCCAAGGAATTAGCAATTGCATCCAGCTTATTTGACATTGCAGCTTGATTCTCTTCAACTTTTGACAATCTGGAGTTAAAAGCCTTCTGTTCTTTACACAAAGAGATATATAGAGATTTATCCTTTTGCAGTGTAAGTTCCCTTGCAGCTATGTCATTCCTTAGACCATCAATAACCTTGTCAGTACCATCAAAACGATTATTTAATGATTTGACTTGGACTATTGTAGCTTTGAGATGAGTTAAAAGTTCAGGATTTTGAATCTCCTTTGAAGACTTGGTCACAAAATCAGCAGCTCTTTCATCAGAAAAGATAGTTTCTCTGCTTGACCAATTGGAGAAATACATATCCTGGAAATGAGCATCTGTAGCGCGTTGAGCAGAAATTCTTTGAGAATTGTCAACAGAGTTTGCAGAAGAATCAGCATTAGAAGAATCAGGAACATCTTCTTCAGTATCATCTTGTGCTCCCTCATGAAGATCAGAGTTTACAATAACATTTTCTGCAGCTTCTTCAACATTCTCTGCAGTAACTTCAACTTTGTCTGCTACAGCTTCATCTTTCTCAGCATCTCCTTCTATTGCTGGAACAACTTCTTCTATTATCATTTGCTTCTCAGCATTTTCAACAATCTGCTCAGAAGAGACAGATTTTGCTGCCTGATCAACCTCTTCACCAACTTCAATAACTTGATTAGTGACAGAGAGAATCTCTGTATGAGTTGCCATTGACTCTTCAAGTACCAGAGTGGCTTGATCAGCTGCCACATCCTCAGTGTCACAAACACTGACAACAGGATGTGCTTCAACAATGGTATCCATTTCAAGATCAGTATTTAAATCTTGTTTCTCAAAAATTTCAGCCTCTTCTTCAGCATTTGCCAAGACAGACACAGAGGCTGCTTCAAGATTCTCATTAGCCTCCTGAACAATAATCTCAGGAGCTTCAGCTTCCATAAAAACCCTGTCCTCAGCATCAGCATTTACAACAAGCTCCTCAGCAATAATTTCAGGAGCTTCATGCTGGACAGCTTCAGGAATCTCAATTTCAAGATCTTCAACAGCAGTTGAAGAGATATTCTCAGCACCAAACAACTGTGCTGCTACCAATCGTCGTTTTCTCTGATGAAGAGTTTCTTCATCAGTTTCAGTCTCTTCATCAACAATAGCAGACTTTGCCCTATTGGCTCTTCTTTTCTTCATTCTTTTCTTCTGAGGCATATCATCAGCATTTGATGCCCCAGCTTCAGCGTTTATCCTGACAGACTTAACAGCCCTCTCTTTAGATTTCTGTGACCTTTGTGGTTGAGACACAGAAGGTCCAGCTTCAGCGTTTATCAGTTGTGGTTGTTGTTGTTGTTGTAAGTTTACCAAGAATTGTTGCACAGACTCAGGCAACAGTAACACACCAACATCTCCTTTCTTGTTATCCTTGTTAGTGAGATCAGAAAATATGCGTTTATGCAATTTAAATGAGAGGATAACATCATCCTCTAAAATCTCAACATTAGGGCAGCAAAAATTGAATATCAATTGACAAAATCTAGAGAAATAAACAACATTTCTATTCTCTAGCATTTTCTCACCAATATTAGTTAAAACTAATCTAGCAACATCAAATTGACTGCCATAGAGAAGAGAATACCCGATCTGTAGACTATCCGTGGGAATCGCATCCCAATTCGTGCACTTCTTTCCAAAAGCCCGAGTAATGCAATCGAAAAAGAAACTCCATTCCTTGCGCAAAAGAGGCCTTTTGAGTTGACCTATCTTTGTCAAAGGTCCAGAGTATCCTATCTCCCTCATCATTCTGACTAACTCAAAGTCTCCAACAGTTGTGAATGCATTGAAATCTTCAAGACCCAAAGCATCACGAACAGTAGTAGGAGTAACAACAAATTCATCTCCTTGAAACTCAAAAATGATAGATGGAGATCCAGACTCTCCTCCATCATCATAAGTACATGTCTGCCAAAAAGTCCTTATTTGTGACGCAGACAGCTTCGACGGTGCGGTGAGAGCAGTGCCGATATCAGAGTTTGTCAAGAAACTCTGAATCAAATGAAACGCCTCCGGTGCGTTCTCATTTGCTAAAGGAGCTGAGTAATTGTTAGGAACAAATTCTAACCCAGAAGCAATAAACATTGTTGTAGCCATTAGAACAGTTTAGAAGAAAGCAAACAGAGAATAGATTGTATGCAGTGAAAGTGTTTGAGACAATGTGTGTAAGTAAAAGCTTATGAAAAGTTGAGGTGTGTAAAAGAGTGAACCGTTTATGTGTAGTATATTTAAATAATAACTGTGAAGATTAAAACTCAAACGTTTTAATCATTACTACACACAGCAGGCGTCTTTGAAAAGTGTGTGAGTGGGACAGGTGTCAAACGTGTATACGCTGACAGCTGTATGTAACAACTTTCAATACACATGCGCAGTAAAAATAGCCATAATTACCGCATGTCACATTGTTCAAAATACTTAATCTCTCTCTCCTCTGTTTAATACAAATATGAACCGTTTGTTATCATACTCTTTCGAATTTCTAAACAAATGTCTAATCTCAAAATTATAAAATGTCTGAAACCAATAAAATTTATTTTAATCATCAGAGATTAAAATTAAATTACCTCGGCATATTTCACACAATACATCAGTGTTTACCATTTGTCCTTCTTTGTCAATAAACTCTTCTCTCAAACTGTACAGATGTGAAAATATGTGTGTGCTATAGCAGAGTTTACCGAATATTAATATTTAGACCATCTCAAAGTGCATAAAATCCATAAACTAAAGTAGTAAAAACTGGTTGCCTAAACTCTCATGTATAAAATAAAATCTGATTCTTATGTCTAAACTCTGTATACTGATATCCTTTCATTTGGATATATCTTTTATTTTTCACCCCCTTTATATATATATATATTTTTTTGTGTGTTTTTTTTTTCCAGTAATCAGTGGTTGGCACTAGTCACCAAAAATCAAAGATTTTAGCCCTTATTTCATACAATAAGTTCCTGGATCTTCCTAGGCACAACATGATCTCAAAGGAATTTGTGCTCTTTTTGGCATCTTTTGATTTGAGGGTGAATTATTTGCAATTAATAATCAGAGTTTAGACTTATCATCAGTTAATATAATTAATTTATGAGAGAAAATGCAAACAGCTAATACAGACTCAGTGTATAGGATTAATAAACTAAGAGATGCTATAAATACAGAAACAGTATCATGCTGTGTTAACTTACTGCACATATTTGAGATCAGAATCTATATAACTCTTAAGGATTCATAATTACTTACTGAGAATTATGCCTCATACAAATTTCTTCATTGGTCCATATGTTTCAGACAAAATTACAATCAGAGTATAGCATTAGACTCTTACTATCAGAGTATGACCAACACTTTATGACTAACAGAGTTTAGCATCAGAGTTTACTTTCAGAGTTTATGACACTGGTACTCATAATAGTTAATACATGCAAGGAATCATGAGCATAAAAATCAAACATGTATAGTTTTTGAGTCTAACCCGTATCTCTAGTCGAAACCAGAGATCATTCCAAGTTCATTTACCAATCTTGTAAAAGTAGCTTCACTCAAAGGTTTGGTGAAGATATCTGCAAGTTGTTGGTCTGTAGACACAAAATGAAGCTCAATGTTTCCTTCTTCCACATTTTCTCTGATAAAATGATACCTTATGCTGATGTGCTTTGTCATGGAGTGCTGTACTGGATTTCCTGTCATAGCAATAGCACTTTGGTTATCACAGAAAATAGGTATTTTAGAGTACCTCAAACCATAATCCAGCAACTGATTCTTCATCCACAGAATCTGTGCACAACAGCTACCAGCAGCTATATACTCTGCTTCTGCAGTGGATGTGGAAATAGACTTTTGTTTCTTGCTATACCAAGAAACCAATCTGTCACCTAAGAATTGACAGCTTCCACTTGTACTTTTTCTGTCTATCTTACAGCCTGCAAAATCTGCATCAGAGTAACCAATTAGCTTAAACTCTGATTCTCTAGGATACCACAAACCCAAGGTTATGGTTCCTTTGAGATATTTGAAAATCCTTTTTACAGCTGTTAGATGAGGCTCTCTGGGATCTGCTTGAAATCTTGCACAAAGACATGTTGCATACATGATATCAGGTCTACTTGCAGTAAGATACAGTAAAGACCCTATCATTCCTCTGTAGTTTGTCATATCTACTGAGGCGCCTGTGTCTTTGTCTAGCTTTGTTGCTGTAGCCATGGGAGTTGTAGCAGATGAACTATCAAGCATACCAAATTTCTTGAGAAGATTTCTAGTATATTTTGCTTGATTGATAAAAATACCATCATCTGTTTGCTTGACCTATAAGCCTAAAAAATAACTAAGCTCTCCCATCATGCTCATTTGATACCTGGATTGCATAAGCTTTGCAAACTTCTTACAAAGTTTGTCATTAGTAGATCCAAAGATAATATCATCTACATAAATTTGAACTAAAAGCAAATCATCACCAGAATTGAAATAAAACAAGGTTTTATCAATTGTACCTCTTGTGAACCCACTTTCTAAAAGAAATTGAGCAAGAGTTTCATACCATGCTCTTGGTGCTTGCTTTAGTCCATATAATGCCTTGTCAAGCCTGTAGACATAATCTGGATGCTTGGGATCTACAAATCCTGGTGGTTGTTCAACAAACACTTCTTCTTCAAGCTTCCCATTGAGAAAAGCACTCTTTACATCCATCTGAAAGACTTTAAACTTCTTGTGTGCAGCATAGGCCAGAAAAATTCTTATGGCTTCCAATCTTGCAACTGGAGCAAAGGTTTCATCATAGTCAATCCCTCCTGTTGTGAATAACCTTTAGCCACAAGTCTAGCCTTGTTTCTTATAATCACACCTTCACTGTCAGTCTTGTTTCTGAAAACCCACTTTGTACCTACTATTGATCTATTCTTTGGTCTAGGTACAAGTGTCCAGACTTCATTTCTTTCAAATTCATTTAACTCTTCTTGCATTGCTGTAATCCAATTAGCATCTTGAAGAGCTTCCTCCACTTTCTTTGGTTCTGTTTGAGACAAGAAAGCATGATACAGACACTCATTATTTGTTGCACTTCTAGTTCTCACACTAGCATCAGGATCTCCAATTATGAGATCAGGTGTGTGTGCCTGTGTCCACTTTCTTGCTGTTGGTAAGTGGTTTCTTGCATCATTATTGGATCCTCCCCCTTGATCCATGCTCTCCTGATTCATATGTTGACTTTCTGCAGTATCTGAGGCTCCCCCTGAATTGGATGGCTCAGAGTTTGAACTTTCAGAGTTTGAATCAGTTTCCTCAACTGACTCACTTGCTGTGTCTTGTTGAGCTTCTTCACGCTCCCCCTCAACTGGTTCTCTATTTTGTTCAATTTGAGAATTTCCAGTTTCTCCAGTATTTACCAGTAGAGGTTCAGAGTATGCTTCGTCAGAGTTTGTCAGAACCGCTTCATTAGAGTTTGTCGGTACTGCTTCATCAGAGTTTACATCATCAGAGAATAAACCTTCATTTTCAAAACGCAGTTGATCATATCCATCTAAGTCATCAAGTCCAGTTATTTTCTTGTCATCAAATGACACATGTATGGATTCCATGATCACTTTAGTTCTCAGATTGTAGACTCTGAATGCTTTTGTTGACAATGGATAGCCAACAAAGATTCCTTCATCAGCTTTTAACTCGAACTTGGTCAACTGTTCAGGATGAGTCTTCAACACAAAGCATTTGCATCCAAATATATGAAAATATTTCAAATTTGGCTTCTTATTTTTCACCATCTCATATGGTGTTTTCCCATGCTTGTTGATCAATGTTGCATTTTGAGTAAAACAAGCAGTTTGAACAGCTTCTGCCCAGAAATAAGTTGGTAATTTTGCTTCTTCAAGCATAGTTCTGGCTGCTTCAATTAAAGTTCTGTTCTTCCTTTCAACTACACCATTTTGCTGTGGAGTTCCAGGTGCAGAAAACTCTTGTTTCACTCCTCTTTCCTTGCAGAAAGCTTCCATGATTGAGTTTCTGAATTCAGTTCCATTATCACTCCTTATAATTTTGACTTTGTGTTGTGATCCTTTGTCCAGTAGATTTACATGATCCATCAGAGTTTGAGCAGTTTCATCCTTCTTTGATAAGAAATACACCCATGTATATCTAGTATATTCATCAACAATTACTAGAGCATATTTCTTTCTGCCCATGGACATCACATTCACTGGTCCAAAGAGATCAACATGAAGAAGATGATAAGGTTCCACTACTGAAGATTCAGATTTGCTCTTGAAAGATGACTTCCTTTGCTTGGCCTTTTGACAAGAATCACATAGGCCATCTAGACTGAGTATTGATTTTGGGAGTCCCCTTACAAGATCCTTTCTTATTAGCTCATTTATGTTGTTCAAATTGAGATGAGAGAGCTTCTTATGCCAATTCCAACTCTCTTCATTTGACATTCTTGCAGTCAGACACACTGTTCTTCCATCAGAGTTTGTTACCAAACTTGCTTCATAAATGTTGTTGCGCCTGTGTCCAACTAGAACAACTTTTCCAGTAGATTTACTGATAACTTCACAGTATTCAGTATGAAAATCTACATGGTTTCCTCTATCACAGATTTGACTCACAGATAGCAGATTATGCTTGAGTCCTGAGACTAGAGCTACATTCGTGATGATGACACTTCCAAGATTAATATTGCCATATCCCAGAGTGTGTCCTATGTTGCCATCTCCATAGGAAACCTTTGGGCCAGCCTTCTCCTTAAAGTCTGATAGCAGGGCTTTATTTCCAGTCATGTGTCCTGAGCATCCACTGTCCAAGATACGTGTGCTCTCTTTTATACCCTGCAATCACAAACAACCACTAAGTGTTAGTTTTAAGGACCCAGACTTGCTTGGATCCTTTGTCTTTCTTAACAGTGTTAGTTTTTGCAGCGGAATTACTATCAACAGAGTTTAAACTAACATTGTCAGACTTTACACTTGCAGAGTTTGCTCTAACCCACTTCAGATTGGGTTTTAGCTCATAATAGTTGTGATAAATAGCATGATAACTCTTGCAAGTATAAATGGAATGCCAAGTGCTCCCACAGTGTGTGCATAAAGTCTGTGGTCTAACCTTAACATAATCATTCTTTACTCCTGATGTAGAAGGTAAAGAATTGATATTTTTATTCTTTGTGCAGTAATTAGCAAGATGATTAGAACTACCACAATTATAACATGTTTTCCTTGGAGCAGCACCAGTAGGCAAATGATTATTTCTTTTATTTATGCCTATCTTTCCATTCCTATTCTTCTTGGACCCTTTTGGTTTTATGGCAGATTTTACCTCTTTCAGCTTATGATTGAACTGTTTTCCTGTCATCAAGCCAACATTAACCTGTTTTTCACAAGTTTTTACTGGCTTTCTAACAGCTTCTCTTTCCATAAGTTTTTCTGTTATAATATTTTCCTGTCTTTCACAGGCTTCATCTGATTCCATATCAGCTTCTCTTATTACAACAGATTTTAACTTATTGGCTTCTGGAACAAATTTCACAGGTTTAAGTTGTGGTTTTACCTTAACTTTGTCTTTAAACCTAAGTTCATCATTTTCACAATAGCCTAAACCTATAGAATCTGTCTGAAACACTTGATGAGTGTCTCTTCCAGAATCTGTCCAAGTCTTGATTATTTTTCTTTCTTTTTCTAGATCAGATTCTAATTGCTTATATCTTTTCAGCAACTCCTGTTCTACATAAACAACATCATCTCTTTCTTTTTGAATCTGCTTCATATTTTCAAGTTCTCCTTCAAGAAACTTGTTTCTATCTTTAAGACTAAGATTCTCAGATTTAATTCTCTCATTTTCTAAAGTCTGATCCCTATAACTAACATGTATGCTTTTCAGATATACTCTCAATTCAGATATATTATCAGTATCATAAGCATAAGTAGTTAGGGGTACCTTATTTTCAGATGATTCAGTGTCATCTCTGACAGTTGCCATAAGAGCATAATTTTCTCCATCATCAGAGTCTGAAGTATCTGCCCAGTCTTTGCCTTTAGAGATGAGTGCTTTCTCAGATTTGCCTTTCTTGCACTCTGGAGCATAGTGACCCATCTCCTTACACTTGTAGCACTGGATTTCAGATTTATCCTTCTTGCCAGACTTGGTCTCCCTTCCATCAGACTTTCTAAAACTTTTCCTTTCAGAGTTTGAATCTTTCCTTGAGAATCTCTTTCCTTTCTTAAAGTTCTTGAATCCCATCTTCTTGAAGGTTTTCACCATCAATGCAGCCATTTGCATCATCTGTTCTTCATCATCCTCAGAGTCAGAAGCTTCATCAGAGTTTGAGTCATCATCAGAGTTTGATGACTCACTTTCAGATTTAATAACTAAAGCCTTTCCCTTGGCTTTCTTCCTTGATGATTCCTTCTTAATGGGCTTCTCCTCAACTTTGAGAGCAACAGATTTTGTCTTTTTGCTCAATCTTCTATTCCTTTGTTCTATCTCCAGTTCATGAGTTTTCAACAACCCATAGATTTCATCAAGATCTGTATCAGCAAGCTCATAATTATCTCTTATTGTGGTTGTCTTTAAATCCCACTATTCAGGTAGAGATAACAAAAACTTGAGATTAGACTCTTCAAGCTCATATTCTTTATCAACCAGAGACAGATCATTCAATAGTTTGCAAAATCTGTCATAAGTCTCAGTCAAGGTTTCATTAGTTCTTGAATCAAAGTGCTCATACTCCTGTGTGAGTATTGTCTTTCTGTTCTTCTTAATAGCACCTGTTCCCTGGCATCTGACTTCTAAAGCATCCCATATCTCTTTGGCAGTCTTGCAGCCAATTACTCTGTTAGACATAACATTATCTAAAGCACTGTGGAGAAGATGTCTAACCTTTGCATCTTTTGCAATTGATGAGATGTCCTCAGGGGTCATATCTTTCTTTTCCTTTGGAACAGTCTTTTGTTCTTGACCATCAACAACAGGGGACAATTTAGTCGGCATATGAGGACCATCATAGATTCTGTCAAGGTATTCTGGATCTGTAGCCTCCAGAAACATGGTCATCTTCACCTTCCAAATCGGATACTCTACTGGCCTGAGAATTGGAACCCTGATTGTTTCATATCGACTCACAGAATTGGGCTTAACCTGTTCAGCCTTAGGAGCAGTTTGATTTTCTTCAGACATGATTATTACTGTGTTTGAATCGTAAAACTGTATATATTAAACAGCCTTGGCTCTGATACCAATTGTTAGGCCGAATACACAATATATAATCAAGTATGTATGAGAATAACAATCAAGAACACAGGTTTGTAAATCAACAAACTGAATTATATTAAATAATTCTCTCTTAGTGATGTTAATGAATCACAAAGAGCTACTAGGTTACAAGAATAATATATTCAATGTTCGCGTCCCTTCTAGGGATAACCTATCTGTGTTTATATAGTACACAGTTACATACAATCCTTATCTAATTGATACTCCTATAAATTAGCTATACAATTATTATCAATTAAGGATTGCTTCAGTCTTCTGTCCAGTCTCCTTAGCTGTATCAATATATTCTGCTTCTTTCCATCTTCAGAATATATTGCTTCTAGAATCTTTATCTTTGCACCGACAGCTAAGTCAACTATCACCCTGTCAGACTTTAACAAACTCTGACCGTCTTCCATGTAAACTCTTCACCCAGTCAGACTTTATCAAACTCTGACTGGCTTCTATATAAACTCTGATATGTACCTGGGACTTAAACACTGATGAACAAACGTCAGCAATTATATCTAACACCACTTCATTACATTCCATAAAATTTGTGGGTGCATTAGTCAACCCAAAATAACCTCGCTGAAAACTCGAAGTGTCTATTCCTAGTTCGAATCGCAGACTTGGGTATATCTTCGGATTTAACTTCCAACTGGTGATATCCAGTTCTTGAATAAATTTGGAAATATACAGCGTTCTTCCGCTGATCAAACAATCATTTACAAGGGTGCCTATTCTCCATGTCGAACTCATACAACTCTCGAGGTTCGATGCATAATCTTGTGTTAACATCTTTCTTTCTTACAACAACACCGGGCTCTCCACGGTGGTACACTGGGTCTTATCATATTCTTGCCCAGCCATTCTCGTAATTGAGTCGCTAACTCTTTCATTTCCACTGAGGCTAACAGGAGATGCAACACTATAACCTGAATACTCGTTATTCATTCTCATGTCATCCCAATCGATATTTGGTAGCGCGTTAAGATCTTGTACAGCCTCCCAAAACCACTGTAGTTTCCTTTATACTTGGTGTCTCTTTTCTTGGCGTCAACCATAAGGGCTAATTAAGCCTCGTATCTCTGGCGTAATAGTTTCTTAGTCTGAACTATATTCAAGAATCTCTGAATCTGTCTCCATCCTTTATTTATTACTCTCTCTTCCTTACAATCAGTCTGGGCTCCATTGGGTGTCAACCAACCCATTCTTATTATAATATCAACTTCTCCCAACTTGAAAGGAATCAGGTCTATCAAAAGTGTCGACCTCATATTTCTAGTTCACAACCTGGATGTACCAGTCTTATGGGAAAGTCCCCTGATTGACTATTTCTACTTAATTATTCTCTTTAGCGGCTCGGCCTTAAGGTTTAATTGTCATGCAACTTCTTGATATACAACGATACATTAGCTCTGTCTACATAGTATAGAAGGGTACCTGCTATTTAAAGGTCCTGACAGTGGGCTGCTGGTTGGAGGTAGCCCTGGTTGAAACCTACTGGCTTTCTTTCCTTCTGTGTTCACAAACTCCGGAACAAACCTCGATAACTCGGAAAACTTGGCCTCATACTCGGTCACAGTCATGGTTTCTTGTTTTAACTCTTTAACTTTCATTTTCATCCGGGTCTCCATATATTTCTGAAAATTATTCCTCTAAAACAACACACGTTGCACCTCTCCCAAGTCACAATACCAGCTCCCTCTGACTTCATCGTCAGTACTTATCTTGCTAACCCAGAGGTAGTGTCCATTCGTAAACAACTCCTCCAAAATCTCAATTCCACTATAGGGCATCTATCTAACACCGTTGTCACTGGAGTTCACGGCACATCGCTATTCCTTTCACATATATCGATTGACACGCTTTCCATTATCATAATATCCTTGGGAGAATAAACCAATTTCATTGATATGTCACTAACATTCTATTCGTCTTAGGGATTCGCTCCTATCATAGGCGATTTCGTTGCGAATCTAATTCCTATCAACAAATTTTGACTTATTTGACCTGGGTGGCCTCCCCTTAGAATTCAATGATGATAACAAAAATTATGGGGCCTTGAAAAGACAGCTCCCATATCAAGGAAAATGTCACACACTGGTGATCATAAGGTTATGAGTTTTAAGGTAACCTTATTGGAGGTAAAAGAATTTACCGAGAGATCAACATGATCATAAGAACTCAACATTGTGTGCCTCGATTGAGACATTACTAAAGGTAATTAGCCTTCTTGTATTTCACAACTTACAAGTGATGGCGTCCCATCAGACTTCTATCACATAGACAGATAGTCCTTGTAGCCCCTATGAGTATAGGGTTGTTCGTCTCAGTGGAAGTTGAAAAGTATGAAAGCAATTCGATATCAATTTAATGATTATCGTCGTTCGACAATATTTCTCAAAGGAACACCTTGGATTAAAATTGAACAGATTCCAAAGGTGCGGTTTCCAAAGAAAATACAAAGAAAAGAATAACCAAAAAGATACTGGTACTTAACAAACAAGTGGTGAGGTATCACCATAGGGTCATTCATTATTTGAAGAAAAGTGAAAGCTTAAATAACATCATTTGACAGGGCTTCGAAAGTCTGAAAGTAGGCATTGTGACAGCCTCTGGCACAAGTGAAACTGAATATGGTTTAGCACAAGTGTTATAAAACAACTTCGAAGAGGGAATATACCATTTATCAGAATTCTTTCCTGGAGAGAGGTCAAGATAGATCATAGATTGGGGAGGTACCCCACATAATTTGCAAATGGGGAGGGTACTACCAAAGTCTCTACGGATGCCTTTTATGTCGGCTCCTCTAATGGATAATCGTTCAATTCCAAAGCTTTTCTTCTCCATGCACACCCTAAGGTGCTCGATACTTACGTTATTGCCGACTCATAATAGTTGCTAAGGATTCAACCATCGACCTTTGCAATCGCAAGGAATTCTATTCGACTAGGCGCAAACATCTCAAGTAAGCGTTCTGTTCTATAAGAAGACTTCGATACCGTTGTCGCCCGTAGCAATGACAATTCCACATGTCGACTGGGCGGTACTTCGGAAGATCGTTAGAAACTACAAGCTTAAATCCGGTCTCTATTTCAATCATCCTTATACCCAATATTCCTTCTCCCATATCCATCCTGTGTGCTACATAAGCTTAACACTTTTGGCACAATAGCCTTTTCATTTAAGTCAATCCCGGAATTTCTCAGTCCGTCTTGGTCCTTAAATATATTTCGCCTTTACCGTCCAATCTCAACTTCATCATTTTATCTCTACAATCAGTTGTAGCAATCAGGGTCTGTCCACCAACCCATATAGCGGCCATCTTACCCAATCCACAGGGTTCGCTCTAATTTCCACTCTCTTTGGTGACATCCTCTGGTAATCAGAAAGACAAGGTTTGCCAAAATTTGCTGAATTTCTCTCCAAATCTGGGAAATTTGATCAATCTATTTACCTACTAGTAATACTCGGATCTGATTTCCGACCTTTCTGTTCTATCCTCATAATTCCTTCCTGGTTTCCTGAGGGTGGTAAATCTCGTTCTCGATTCCGTCTTAGCGTGCTTGTCTTACAATAACATTTGCATGGTACATATACCCAAAATTCTCATTGAGATAATAAAATCCCTCAATGATGTAATAGACACTATTTCCAGTGGAGTCGCTGGTCGTGGGGGATTGAAACCTCATAGCCAAAACAATTCCTTCCACTATTTTAGGCAACTAAGTACCCCTAATCATTCGTGAAAATCTGAACATCTTGGTTCTTACGTATGCCGCCTCCTTATGGGCAACTATAACCGACTACGAGTAACAGGTTTCGTTCAAGTCGAATCAATCCACTGATACTGGCTATACTGCCTCTACCTCTTCTGCTTCGGAGACTCTACTCCATTTTCTTTGTCATATCTCTTGATGAATCATAAACGATCCTTAAACTCTCGTCTCGTCACTTATTTGTCCCTTGAAGGTTCGTCCGGTCTTATTATAAGACCTCAAGTAACACACCACATCTTTATCAATCGGCACATTTTCTACAAGATTCTTTCCTTGACCCGCCATGGGGTCCTCTTCTAGATCCTCCTACGGATCCTCCTTTATCGGGTCTTCGTCCATCTCAAGGAGCGCATCATCAAATGCCTACTCGAAGGCCTCGGGATCTGGTATCTCAGAATCCCATCCATCTATAACTCATACGAATCGAGGTGACTAACCATGAAGTCCTAAGTACGGTTTCCCAGAAGAAGTCCCCTCTCGGGCTTCATCTTAAACAGTCAGGGTCATGTCCCCTAACCCGACTACGAACTCAATTTGAGCTCTAGATGTTCTTATTATTAAGGGTATTGTAAGACTCGATCTCCTATCATTTCTGAGGACTGTAACCTAACGCTCTAATACCATTTCTGTAACAGCCCCAAATCCGGGGTCAGGGATTTAGAGTAGTCACGATCTATTTACTCCTTGCCTTACCTGTATTACTCACACCGTTCATAATTCACCTGCTCATGACCCCACAATATATGTCTCTCTCACACACACACACACACACACAGGTTAGAGTCTCAGAAACGACACGATACAACAACTGCGGAATAAATAATTTTTTATTACAATACCCAAATGTCTTTTGAATCTGTCACTGATACAATTTCTAAGTAATATTACATTACCAACTTAGCCTTCTGATGCTCACAATCCTCTCATACCATTCATGTCTATACATAAGTGGAATACCAAAAGCTGTAGCCTGATTCGATTGGTTCGTACTACTCTTCGGGACCACTGCTAGAAACTGTTTATGTTAGATCAGAATTCAATGATCGTCAGGAGCTAGACTCAACTGATCAGGATTGCTGACGTCATCAGGATTACATGGTCGTCAGGATCAGAAGGCATATCAGGACTGGGATCAGGATTGATCATCAGGACTGGAAGCTGATCAGGATTCCTACTTCGAGTTATATTTGGAGTTTAGATAAACATGGAAGTTTATTCTGTCGGTTCCTGGTTTGTAGAATGTAGCTATCAATTATGGATAGGTTTCAATCTTTGTAATTGATTAGGACTTATCATTGATAGAGAAGCTGTGTAGTATATAAACAAAGTCTTGGTTTCGATTTATGAAGGAGAACATAATCGAATAGAAGCTCTTGAGAACATATAATTTCTTAAGAGAGTTTTTGTAAGCTAGCAGCTCTCAAGAACATTAGAATTTCTTGAGAGAGTTTGTAACAGTTTTATATCAGATTTAATAAAGCTGTTATCTTTCTTTTCATATTTGTGATATATACATTAAGAAGTCGATTATCTTACTCTATTGTATTCAACCCCCCTTCTACAATAGATTATTACTGGGCAACAATTGGTATCAGAGCAAACTGGTTTATTTTTAAATCAGAGACGATCTAAGATGTCGACAACCAAGTATGAAAGCATGAAGATTCCCATCTTGAAGATATCAAAAAACCTACATGGAGGGTAAAGATGTTGATGTACCTGGAGGCTATGGATCCTGACTACTTGGACAGGATTCGTGATGGACCATATATACCAACAAAGTTCGTAGAATGAACAGATACTGTACCAGAACATTATGTGGTCAAAGCTAAATCTGAATGGACTCCAGAAGAAAAAGCTCATGTACTCAGGGAACCAAAGATAAAGAATATCTTGCATAATAGTCTTGATGCTGTCATGTCAAACAGGGTGATTGCATGCAAGTCTTCAAAAGAAATCTGGGATACTTTGGAAACTCAGTGCCATGGATCTGCATCTGTCAAGAAGAACAGAAGGTCTCTTTTGATTCAAGAATATGAACAATTCGATGCTAGACCTGAAGAGAGCCTGACTGATCTATATGATAGATTTCTGACACTATTGAATAGCTTATCTTTAGTTGACAAAGTATATGAAACTGAACATTCAAACACCAAGTTTCTAAGAGCTTTACCTGAAGAATGGGATACTCAGACCTCAATCATTAGACACCAGTATGATCTAAACATTGTGTCTCTTGGTGAGATCTATGGGATGCTAAGAACTCATGATCTTGAAGTTCAACAGAGAAAGAACAAGAAAAGCAGCAAGGCAAAATCAATTACTTTGAAAGCAGAGGTTAAATCAAAAGGAAAAGCTATGGAGGTCTCTAGAAGTAAATCAAGAGTAGCTGAGTCAGATCCTGACGACTCTTCATCAGATACTGATGGCAATCCTGATGCCAATATTGATGATGATTCTTCTGACTCAGACATGGAAGAGATGGTTGCTATGATTGTCAGAAACTTCAGAAGGATGAAGTTCAGGAAGAATAGAAGACAAGGCAACTTTCAGAAAAAGACCTTCAATGCAGACAAAGAAAAGTATATCAAAAAGGACAGCAAGGGTAGCAAATTTGACAAGTCAAAGGTTAGATGCTACAAGTGTAATGGTATGGGTCACTTTGCTTCTGAATGTAACAAGACAAAGGCACTCATCACATCAAGCAAGGATTGGATGGACTCATCCTCAGAATCTGATACTGAGGTGGTCAACTATGCTTTAATGGCTAATGCTGATGTAACTGCTGCTCCTGATGATAAGGTACTAAATACTATCTTTGATTTTGATACTGATAATGCTTCTGAGTTAAGACGTTTTCTAAAGTCATTACATATTAGCTTTAGAAGTCAAACTGCTGAAAATACTACGATCTTATCTGAGATGTCTGAACTTAGAAAAAGGAATGATATATTAGAAGATGAATTTTCTCGTATGCAAGAAGTACAAAAAGAATGTGATAATGCTAATCACATGCATTTAGAGATGAAATCCAAATGTACTGCTCTTGAAAAAGAACTTGAATATGCTAATGAGAAAATCAGAACCTGGATAGACTCAGGCAGGAAATTTCATGAGATTAATACCTCTAAGAATTGGAAAGAGTGTCTAGGATATAAGTCAGATGAAGATAAGAAATTGAAAGAGATTGTCATTGATGAGACAATCAGTCCAAAGACCTATAGACATGTTATAGATGCAACCAAATCTAAGATTACTCCTGTTAATTTTGTTTTTGGTAAGGATTCCAATTCTACTTTTGAAAAGGGATCTAGCTCTACTCAAGGAATTAAAATCATTAAGTCTAAACCTGTCTTGAATAAAGTCATTAAGAATGTAGGTCTATTGTCTCAGAAACAGCTTAAGGATAAAATCTGTGAGGTTACAGATAAGGAAAAGGAAGCTACTGTTAAGAGAAACAGGAATGGTAAAGTTGGGATCAATAAAGAGAATGGTTATAAGTATATCCCAAATGCACCTAGAAAGAGTTGTTTTAACTGTGGTAACTCTAATCATCTTGCTATTGATTGTAAAAAGAGTAAGAAGAAAATTCCTGAAATTCCTAAGTCTGATGTTATGAATAGATCAGTATATTATAAACCACAGAATTCCTGTTTTCATTGTGGTAGTCTATGACATTCTATTTATACCTGTAAAGAGTATCATGATTTGTACTATAACTTTTATGATCCATTGCCTAAGTTTGAAAGTAGTACAAAGTCTGATAGAACTAAAAATGTCATAGTGAAGCATGCTCTTGTTAATACTGATGCTGACAAAGCAAATCCTGATGGAGTAAATCCTGTCAGGACTGCTAAGGTCAGAAAGTCTTCTGCTGTGAAAATTAATAAATTGCATGGAAAAGGAACCCAAAAAGTATGGGTTCCTAAGTGTTCTAACTAGTGTGTTTCTATTCTGATGCAGGGTAAAAAGAAAAATGTGTTAGTCATGGATAATGGATGTTCTGTGCACATGACTGGAAACAAAACCCTGTTATCAGAATATGAGGAAAAAGCTGGCCCAACTGTGTCTTATGGAGATGGCAACATTGGACAAACCTTGGGATATGGAAATATAATCATTGGAAATGTCATCATTGAAAAAGTAGCTCTAGTGAAGGGACTAAAACACAATTTGTTGAGTATTAGTCAAATCACTGACAGAGGTTATCATGTCAATTTCTATTCCACACATTGTGAAGTAGTCAGTAAAACAACAGGAAAGATAGCACTAACTGGCTACAGGCATGGTAACATATATGAAGCCAACATTCAATCAAATGCTGATGGATCCCCTACATGTCTCATCAGTAAAGCTTCAGTAGATGAAAGTTGGAATTGGCACAAGAAGCTTTCTCATCTCAACTTCAGCAACATCAATGAGTTGGTTAAGAAAGATTTAGTAAGAGGATTACCTAATGTCTTGTATACACCTGATGGACTCTGTGATGCATGTCAAAAAGCAAAACAAAGAAGGACATCATTCCAGAGTAAATCAGAATCCTCTATTGGAGAACCATATCACATGCTACATCTTGATCTATTTGGTCCAGTCAACATCATGACCATTAGTAAGAAAAGGTACACTCTTGTAATTGTTGATGAATATTCTAGATTCACCTGGGTGTATTTTCTGCACAGAAAAGATGAAACTCCCGAAGTTCTGTTGGATCATGTGAGAATGATTGAGACAACCACAAAGTACAAAGTCAAGATTCTAAGAAGTGATAATGGTACAGAATTTAAGAATTCAAAGATGGAAGAGTTCTGCAAGTACACAGGAATCATTCAACAATTCTCTGCTCCTGGCACACCTCAGCAAAATGGAGTAGTAGAAAGGAAGAATAGAACTCTTATTGAAGCTGGCAGAACTATGTTGGAAGAAGCTAAATTACCTACATATTTCTGGGCAGAAGCAGTCAACACAGCTTGCTATTCACAGAATCTCACATTGATAAACAGACATGGTGTTACTCCTTATCAGTCACTCAAGGAGAAGAAACCTAGTCTGAAGCATCTGCATGTGTTTGGCTGTAAATGTTTTGTTCTCAGAACTCATCCTGAACAGCTAGGAAAATTTGAAACAAAGGCTGATGAGGGAATTTTCATTGGTTATCCTGCATCAAGAGCCTTCAGAGTTTTTAATTTGAGAACAAGGACTGCCATGGAGTCAATACATGTATCTTTTGATAACAAGAAGATAACTGGAATCATTGAAGACTCTCATGATAGATTGATTTTTGAAAATGAAGCTTCCAAGGAACCTGAAGGAAATGAATCAGAAGCTGTCAATACTTCAGATCCTGATGGGTCACCAAATCCCGATGACACACCAGATACTGATGGTGCTAATACTGATGATGCAAACAATAGTGATACAACTAGTAGTGCTAATGTTGAGGGGGAGCAACAGCATTCAACTACAAGTTCAGAGTCAACTCAATCATCAGGACAGAATTCTTCAGATACTGATTCAAGTGATGATCCTGATAACACATCAGGAGGACATAACAATAATTCAGGGAGAGCTTCAAATCAAGAAAATTCTTTCAATCAAAATAACACCAATCCAGGGGGAGCGTCTACTTCAAGGAACAATTTGACACCAGCAAGGAAATGGACAAAAGATCATACTCCTGATTTGATAATTGGAGATCCTGATGCAGGTGTTCAAACAAGAAGTGCAACTCAGAATGAGTGTCTATACAATAACTTTCTATCCAATGAGGAGCCAAAGAAAGTTGAAGATGCACTTAAAGATGCCGATTGGGTAACTGCAATGCAAGAAGAATTGAATGAATTTGAAAGGAATGAAGTCTGGAAACTGGTACCAAGACCAAAGGATAGATCAATTGTTGGTACAAAGTGGATTTTCAAGAACAAGACTGATTCTGATGGTGTCATAATCAGAAACAAAGCAAGGCTAGTTGCAAAGGGGTATTCCCAACAAGAGGGAATTGACTATGATGAAACTTTTGCTCCTGTTGCAAGACTAGAAGCCATCAGGATATTTCTTGCTTATGCAGCTAATAAGAAATTCAAGGTTTTCCAGATGGATGTTAAAAGTGCTTTCTTAAATGGAGAATTGGAGGAAGAAGTCTATGTTGAGCAACCTCCTGGGTTCATTGATCCTAGATATCCAGATCATGTCTACAGACTGGATAAGGCACTTTATGGACTAAAGCAAGCTCCAAGAGCATGGTATGAAACCTTAGCTCAATTCTTACTGGAAAGTGGATTCAAAAGAGGTGCTATTGATAAAACTCTATTTTATTTGAATCATGGTAAGGATTTGCTGTTAGTTCAGATTTATGTTGATAATATCATTTTTGGGTCAACAAACAATAAGCTATGTGAAAAGTTTTCTAAGCTTATGCAGTCAAGATATCAAATGAGCATGATGGGAGAAATGAGTTACTTTCTTGGTCTTCAAGTTAAACAGATTGATGAAGGGATTTTTATCAATCAGTCTAAATATACAAGGAATTTATTGACAAAGTTTAACATGCAAGACAGTACTCCTGCTTCAACTCCCATAGCTACAGCTACCAAACTTGATCCTGATCAAGGTGCTGAGGTAGATGTAACTCACTACAGAGGAATGATTGGCTCTTTATTGTATCTCACTGCAAGTAGACCAGATATCATGTTTGCAACCTGTCTTTGTGCAAGATTTCAAGCAAAACCTAGAGAACCCCATATGATTGCAGTCAAAAGAATTTTCAGATATCTCAAAGGCACTTCTTCACTTGGCCTTTGGTATACAAGGGAATCAGATTTTGGGTTGTGTGGTTATTCAGATGCTAATTTTGCAGGATGCAAAATAGACAGGAAAAGTACTTCAGGAAGTTGTCAGTTTTTGGGTGGAAGACTAGTTTCGTGGTTCAGTAAAAAGCAAAAATCTATTTCCACTTCAACTGCAGAAGCTGAGTACATTGTTGCAGGAAGTTGTTGTGCTCAGATAATGTGGATGAAAAATCAGTTGTTAGATTATGGCCTGTCATACTCAAAAATCCCTATTTATTGTGATAACCAGAGTGCTATTGCAATGACAGGAAATCCAGTTCATCATTCTCTTACTAAACACATCAGTATTCGATATCACTTCATAAGAGAACAAGTTCTGGAAGGAACAATTGAACTTCACTTTGTTCCTACTGATCAACAACTAGCTGATATATTCACCAAACCACTACCTGAAGCTACTTTCAATAAATTGGTGAATGAACTTGGAATGATGAACTTTGAAAATTTCTGAGGAAAGCTAAAGAGAGGAAATCCTGATAACTGTCAAATCCTGATGGTTATTCAGAAAAGTGTGTTTTCTTTGATCAAATCCTGATAGGATGGAATCTTGACAGGAAGTCAACTGGTCAATCCTGATGTACAGGTCAGTATTTTCATTTCTAAATTTGTGCCTAATTTTTCGTCCAAATCTGCTAATGGACGATTGAGTTTTAGTAGGACAACTGTATGTGCGCGTGTGTTGCACTTTTATAGATATATCTATACATACACATAAAAAGCGGTGCAGTTTTATTTAATGTCACACGTAATCTGTCCACTAATTATTTATGCACAAATCATATTTTGCCACCTGTTATTGAGAGTAATATTTTGTTTTAACAAACTACTTTTCATTATTCTACATCTTTAATTACTCTCTCATCATCCGGTTTTCGTTTTCTATCTCTCTCTCTGTGCTTTCATATCCTAATTGCTTCAAATCTTACTTCTCGAGTTTTCAAAAGCATTACAATGGCGTCTTCATCATTCATGAACAAACAAACAGTAATTCGTGATATTACTTTTGCCACTAATAACTTTGTAGCCATACTAGACCATCAGGAATTGCCTACTGAGTTCCATATAATTCAAGATTTTCTTACTTCAAGTCCATTGAAGTATGCTTTAACAGAGCCTGCGAGTGTTTCTTTTAAGTCTGTAATGCAGGTTTGGAACACAGTTGTTTTTGGTCAAAGTTCTACATGAACCATTTTGATGCAGTTCGAATCAAATGGAGTAACTCATCATGTCACCCCTGCTGTTATTGAAGAGGCGTTGCATTTTCCTATTCTGGGTGATAATGTTCCTAGTGTGATTTCAGACTCTGCTCTATTTGAGTTTGTCAAGAAACTGGGCTACAATGGTGACGTAAAGAGATATGGCAACCTCTTTAGGACAAAGCTTAAGAAGGAATGGAATTTCTTCTTTGATACAATCAGCCGCTGTTTCCTGAACAAGACATCAAATTTTGATGCTCTTCCATCAGGATCTCTCAAAATTGGGTACTCTCTTATCCATTCTACAGTGTTTGATTATGGGTCTTTTATTTTAAAAGCCTTAAGTGATAGGAAATCAGATAAGTTGGGTTCTGTCTGTTTTCTTAGATTTTTACAGTTGATATTTAATCACTTATGTCCTAATGTTGTTTTTGAGAATGATGTAGTTCTACCAATCTGTAGAATTACTGAGAATAATATTAAGTCCTTAGTCAACAGTGATAAGGCAAATGGTTTTATAGGAAATGCTTTTATTCCTGATGAGGTTAGGTTTTTCTTACATCAGAAAATGCCTACTTGTTGTGGATTACTTTCTAATGCTATGGGGCAAGGCTCAACCCACCTTGTTCCTGACACAAGAATGCAACCTAAACAGTCTAAACAGTTAACAACCACCTCTAATGTCTCTCAACAGACTTTAGTTGTAAAATCAAAGAAATCAGCTAGAACTGATGTGTCTGGAAGGCAATCAGGTTCAAAGGATTTTTCCTCTACACCACTCACTAAAAAGAAGTTACAAGGGGGTGTACAAGGGGTCCTGGTGAAGAAAGCTGATAAGGTCATTAAGGATGTTTCTGTGAGAAGGAAGTTAAGGCTGATTGATGAAAGTGATTCAGAGGATGATTTACCTATATCCTCTGTGATGAATGTGAACAAGGAAGTTGCTGATACTGCTACTAAAGCTGTGGTACCTTCATCAAAACCACAAAAGAAAAGGAAATTATCAAAAAAATAGGTATCATATTCCTTTGACAGTGCAAATGAAGGATACTGATATTCAGACATCAAATCCTGATGCTCTAGCAAATACTGATGTTAGTATTCCTGATGCAACAACAAAAGTGGTCTCTATATCAGACTCTCCAGCCTCTCCATCTAAGTTTAGAGAAATTTCTTGGGAGAAGGTTTCTAAAATTGCTTCCTTGGTTGGTCTTACACCAAACTCAAAGAAAAAGAGGAATGCAGAGGAGTTAGTCTATCAAAGACAAAAGAAGCTGAAAGGATCAAGCCCACAAGAACCTGAATTTCAGAGTAATTCAGCAGCTACTGTTGATCCTGCCACACAAGAACCACTCAATCAAAGTTTGGGTGAAGTCTTAGCTAGTGGAATGGTCACACAAGAACCATTTTCTCAAAGGGAGAATGAAGACATCAACATTCCAGCTACACAAGAACCATCTTCTCAAAGTGAAGATGCAGGCAAAGCTACAGCTTCTGTTGAAAGATTGGTCGAGAACATGTGTTCAGAATCCTTGTTTCTCCATTCCGAACAGTGATCCGTGTTTGTAGCTTGTCCTTCTTGGCTGATTGTCTTTTAAGGAAATGCTACATTGGACCATGCAAATAGAATGCTTCTTTCTTCTTGTCACGTTTCCAGAAATACTGGCTTCCATGCTCTGTGTAGTCTGTCAACCCATGTGCTCTGACATCGCTGTCCTTTTCACAGGTACAGAGAGTATCCGTTGGTAGTTTCTTGATCAGCCAGTACTGCTATCCGTAGACAGTATAGTGTCCATATCCGTAGAAGGTTAGTCAAGCTATCCGCAGACAATCAACTTCATGTATGCAGAATTACAAGGCATCAACTATATACAATTCGCCTCTCTATTCTACATATCTATTGATAGTCAACATGACTTAATTAACCTATCAAGACTACTTCAACTTCAACATCAGAAATACACAAGCATGTTACATTTGATCTTATCCGTAGATAAGCTACCCATCTACGGATACTGCAATGGCAAACTATCCATTGATGGCTACATATACTTGTACAATTTTTACTAAGTCAGTTTGGTTATCATCAAGAAACAACATAGTTCCTAACAATCTCCCCCAATTTATGCCTGGTTGAGAATCAGACATAAATTAAGAGTCTTGATGATAACAAAACCACTTTCAGCATATGAATATTAGCAGTAAAAAATTATGTCAAGCTACATGAATTGAAAATCAGAAGAGTAGAGATAGTTACATAGAGAGTGCTCCTTTAGTCTGAGCAGAATCAATTTCTTTTATTCTCTCTTGGAGGTTGAATCTTCTGTCTCTCTTCCTTAGCATAGTTTGCCTGGATTTGTTCTTGAAGCTTTTTTTAGAATGCATCTTCTTCAGCAATTTTTGGATCCAGCTTGCCTTGCAACCATCTAAGATACCTATTGCTGGCCTTAGACAATTGATCTTCAATTCTAAAGAATCTTCTACAACCCTTTTCATCCTTGAATTCCATCATCCAATAAGGTTGAAGATGAATTCTTTGTCCTTTAAAAGGGATCTTCAGCTTCCTTGGAAAACAATCAGGAGAGTTCCAGTTGTTCCTTATTTCCTCAATTTTCTTTAACACATCACCCCTGGCAACCTCAGAGAATCCCCTTAGATTTTTGAAGCCTGAAAAGATTTTCACCAAGGTAGAGTATCCTTCATTCAGCACTTGTTGCAGGGGCCATGCTCTCACATTTCCTCCTTTGTAGACAAAAGTTAGTCTTTCAGGCAACACTCTGAATTTGTCTGTGCCTCTGATTTCACTAACTTCCTCAAGGAATAGGTCCATGGTTGAGTACTCATGTATCTCTGCAATGTACAAAAAGTCTGCCTTGTTCTCAACTGGTTTGGCAACTTTTGGTGCAACATTAAGCTTGATTGGTCCCTGTTGAGCTTTCTTGACTAGTGTCCTTTTCCTTGATGTCTTTTCTTTTTCAATTAAGAACTTAGGAAACACTAGGTCTTCAAGCTCAATAGGTTCTTCTTTAAATTCCACAGGAGTTCCATGGAAGGTGACTTGAGATTGGGTTGAAGCTGGGACAGAATCTTCAAAGACAATCCTCCTCTGTGTATCTCTTCTCTCTTCTCCCTTCACAGGAGAGACGGACCTATTTGATCTCTTCTTCCATCTAGGGGGCTTGGATTTAGGCATTGTCTTCCTTTTCTTCAACCTCTTCTTAGTAAGGGCCTTTTCCACCTCAGCCTCACTACTTTCTTCCTCCAATTCCCTCTCTAGTTCTTGGGCTAATCTAGCCTGTCTTTCAGGTGTAGATTCATAACCCTGGGGATTGGCTTCTCTCCTTATCCTGGAAATCTCTTCTGCCTTTGCTTCATTGAACCTGGGGTGGCTGTTTGTGATGTGAAGTTCTTTGTCATTTCTGTAGATAACAGCCAGCCCTTGTCTCAGCATTACATCCTTGGAATTTTTGAGATCCATGATAAGAGTTGCTAGCACCTTTTTCTCATCAGGCTTAGGAAGTGGAAAGTCCACCTCTAGCTTGTTCTTGCCATGATGTTTAGGTGGTGATCCAGTCCTGCCACTGAAGAGAGGTTCAAACTCCTTGACACTAGAGTGTTCAACATCATAATTACTTTGCAGAACAATGGTGTTAGGGGTGAGAACCTTCAGAATTGTTGTGTGGACAGGATGGCTGCTTCTGGATGAAGTCACAGCCTGGAAGATGGATTCCTTGATCAGATTTTCAGAGTTGAGAAACATTTAGACATCCTCATGTCGAGGAGAGACCACCTTTGTGAGTTGAAACTCACTCGGATTAGCTATAATTTGATGTGACTCCCCCTAACTTGATGGCACACCTTGAGTTGTAAAGACCACTAGTGCACTCTCCCCCTTTTTGTTATCATCAAGGGTTTGAGTGACAGCAGTTGACTGCAACAACTGTTGCACAAGTTGAGTCTGTAGATTTTGGTTAGCCAAGAAGGTGTCCATTTGCTTTTCCATCTTATCCATTCTCCCAGTAAGAGCAGCCACATCCTTTACCAGCTTGTCTTGCTTGCATCTTTGAGATGTGGAAGGAGCAACAACATCAATTCGTCTTGCCAAAGCATCCTTTACCCCATCCAGATGGTTCTTGATATCATCAGTACTGGCTCTTTGTTTCAGGATGTGGGCTTGATGAAGCTGAAGTGATGCCACAAAGTTCTGAACTGTGGTGGCATGCTGTGAGTTTGATGTTTTAGCTTCATCATGTGCCCTTTAATGATTCCTGAGAATGACTGACTTGGTGGCATTGTGATCATAGGAGTTGGAGAACAACCAAGTAGGCATCTCTTGAAGAGTGGAAAGGCCTTCATCTCCTCCTTCACCACTTTCAGAATCATCACTGTCTTCATCATAGCTGAAATCTTCACCAGCTCCTGGAGGCAGATTTTGAATGGCTTCCTTTGCTCTAGACATTGATTCAGTTGTGTGTACTAAATTCAACATCCTTTCTGCCTCCACATTGCCCTGTCCAGCCAAGACTTGATAGGCTGGGTCAGGATGAGTAAATGTCTCAGCATTCAGGTTGACTTGTTCCAACGCATTTTGGTATTCAAGTTGGTACAGTCTTTCCCTGTCTGCATCACTGACATCCATTAACTCACTTGCAATGGCTGAGTCTTCCATCCTTATCTCTCATGTACCTGCTTTTCTCTCATTTTCTCTCAGTTCTTGCATCAGGGGCTCCCCCTGGCTCACACCTCTCACACCCTCACCGTCACCTACTAAGGTGGAACTCTCATTGCTCACTTTTACCAGACTGGAAGAAATAGTCTGTCTCTCTTGCTCTTCCTCTCCTTTTGCCTGGTTGCAAACCAGCCTCTCACTCTCAGTTGCTTCACTTCCTTCCCTCAATCCTAGAAGTGTTTGAACTACTGCTAACTCATCCACACTTGAAGTAGAAATACTTGAAGTTTGAAGTGCAAGTGTGGAAAGGTTATCCGTAGAGGCAGTAGAAATGGATGTCAACGGATAGCTGACTTGGGGCATATCCGTAGACGGACAAACACTTGTCAACGGATGAGGGATATCCGTAGATGAAGGAAAAGAAGTAGCTCTCGAAATGGAGACTAAGGCGGAATCTGTGGAGATTGATTTGAGATTTGAAGCCACAGATTTAGCCAGAGTCTGAGAAATGATAGATTGGTGATCCAACAAATCATCAATAAGATGATGATCACCAATTTCAGAGTGGGGCTTCTCCAAGAAGGTTAAAGATGGAGAATCAGGAAGTGATGTGTGAATCATATCCACATCCAGAGAGAGAGTGGGTGAGCTTGGTGCTTCTGTTTCAGTTTGAATGATTAGAGAGGACGGTTGTGACTCCACATTTACTGGAGCCACATCAAACTGAATTTGAGATGGTGTCACAGACACTGTGTGTGATCCCTGTGTAACCCCAGATGGTTTAGACCATTTTCTCCTTGAATAGGCCATGGTTGTATCTATGAGGCTGCTTGTGTCCCTATCCCTCTTGTTCTGTTTCCCTGGTTGGGGACTCTTTTCAATAGTAACATCCTTTTGGGAGAATGCCACTAGGGATGTGATATTTTCCTTTTCAACCACTGCATCCTTTTGAGAAGATACAGGGTGGCTAGGATGGGACACACTTAACTCACCCTCCTTGTTCTTGGGGTTTCTTTGATGTTCACCCTTTCCCTCACCTCTCACTACCTCCTTCACACTCCCCTCAAGGGTTTTGGTAGTTTTTGAAACAGATGCCTTTTGAGAAGCACCTGAGGTTTTCTTTCTAGACTTTGATTTGGGAAGAATGATGGTGACCACTTGGGTAGGAGACTGTTGGACAGTTCCAGTCTCCATTGTGATACTTGGAATCAAAGAAACAACAACAGAGGTAGGAACAGTTGAGGAGATTACCTGACTCACCTGTGCCTTTTGAGCTGCAATTACAATTGGTGGATACACCAATGGAACTTCCCTGTTGTGGCTCATCCTATTCAAGTCCTCAAGGACTCTCTTATTCTGAACCGAACACTCCTTGGAGTTTGCAGGGAATTGGATCACCAGGTTGCTTTCTACATGGTTAGCTAGCATCATAAAGAATCTAGCATAATAGATATTTTTGCTTCTAGATGCTTTGTTTCCTAACTTAGCACCTAATTCATAAAGAATCAGAGATCCTAGGTTGAAAAAGCTATCATTAAGAAGCATGAACGCAATATCTAGCATGGAAGCAATAACAGCATCATAATTGCTAATCTTACCAGAAAACACCTTTAGAATGGCATCAAAGAAAAAGCTCCATTCTTTGACCATTCATTTTCTTTGAATTTTACTCAGATTATCAGTAGGTAAAGCATAGTTAATCATATTCAGCATGTTAACTATATCAGTATCACTATGCTTTTCCAACCTATTGTTATCAGGTAAATTCAAGCAAGCAGAAATGACATCACCATTAATCACATGTTCCTTACCTTGAAGAACAAAAGTAATTGTAGCATTCACAGAATCAAAAACTGCCGATTCCCAGATAGCTTCAATTACCTCAAAATAAAGAGTGGGGGCTTCGAGCATAACTTTGGAGAGCCTGCAGTTCTGAATGAACCTCATCACAGTGTGATATGATGAGCTGTTTTCCTCAAAGTCCACCAGAGCTTTGAAGTTGTTCTTCTCATAGGTGAACCTAGTTAGTGACATTATTTTGCTTACAGGTGCCATTGGTAACAGCTTTGAGCTTGCAGAGAGAAATTAGTCTTGAGAGAAAAGAGGGTTTCTTGCCTTAGTGAATTTTTGGAGAAAGATAGAAGAAAATGAGCTGAGAGTAAAATTTAATTTATACTCCCCCAAAATAATTCACTAATTAAATCAGAGTAATTGGAAGAAATTATCTGATTTGGCAAGAAAGTAACCGTTTAAAGATAATGAAGTGAAAAGTAAAGTCACGAATTTACCGTAATTACTCACACGTACTGTACGCAGGTAACTACTGATAAGATTGTGACTTTAACGGTCACGATTAAACTAAAATATCTACTGATAGAATTCTACCTAGGGATTTGATATCCATAGAGGTGTAAAACTATATCCGTAGAGAAAGAAAAATCCAGTGTCAGAAACGACCAACAACGGATGAAGGTATCCGTATAGGGAGAAATTTTGTCTTGGCAAATTTTTTCTTTTTCAGAGAGTTTTAATTCTCATGAAAATCATTTTGACACTGGCTACATATCAGACTATCAGACATTTTAAATAGATTAAGAGAAGTTAAGCATACCTAGCTCACTTACCAACCTAGAGAATGTTGATTCGTCAAGTGGCTTGGTAAAAATGTCTGCAATCTGCTGTTCACTTGGAACAAAATGAAGTTCCATAGTACTGTTCATCACATGTTCCCTGATGGAGTGATACTTTATATCAATGTGCTTAGTTCTTGAGTGTTGCACTGGATTCTCAGTTATAGAAATTGCACTAGTGTTGTCACAGAATAATGGAATCTTATTGACTATCAGACCATAGTCTATTAGTTGATTTTTCATCCACAATATCTGTGCACAACAACTTCCAGCAGCAATGTATTCTGCCTCAGCTGTAGAGGTGGAGACATAATTTTGCTTCTTACTGAACCATGAGACAAGCTTGTTTCCTAGAAATTGACAGGTGCCTGTAGTACTTTTTCTGTCAATCTTGCAACCTGCATAGTCTGCATCTGAATAACCAATTAGATTAAAACCAGATTCTCTAGGGTACCAAATGCCAAGGTTTGGTGTTCCCTTGAGATATCTGAAAATCCTCTTGATAACAATTAAGTGAGACTCTCTAGGATCAGCCTGAAATCTAGCACAAAGACATGTAGCAAACATAATATCAGGTCTACTAGCTGTTAAATATAGAAATGAGCCTACCATGCCTCTATAACTTGAAATGTCCACAGATTTTTCCTTAGTATTCAGTTCAAGTTTAGTGGCAGTGGGCATGGGTGTTTTAGCAGGAGAGCAATCCATTAGATCAAACTTCTTCAATAAATTAAAGATATATTTAGTTTGACTAATAAAGATTCCTTCTTTCACTTGCTTAACTTGTAAGCCAAGGAAGTAGGTAAGTTCACCCATCATGCTCATTTCATATTTACTTTGCATAAGTTTGGCAAACCTTTTGGAAAGCTTCTCATCTGTAGACCCAAAAATTATGTCATCTACATAAATTTGAACAAGTATGCTAGAGCCATCAACATTTCTAAAGAAAAGAGTTTTGTCAACAGTACCTCTAGTGAAATGGTTCTCTAAAAGAAACTGTGACAGAGTGTCATACCAGGCTCTAGGTGCTTGCTTCAATCCATAGAGTGCCTTGAGTAGGAAGTAGACAAATTCTGGATAATCTGGATCTTCAAAAGCAGGAGGCTGACTGACATATACCTCATCTTCCAGTTCCCCATTCAAAAAGGCACTCTTGACATCCATTTGATAGACTTTGAAATTGGCATGGGCTGCATAGGCTAGGAATATCCTTATTGCTTCCAGTCTAACAACATGGGCAAATGTTTCATCATAATCTATTCCTTCTTCTTGAGAATAGCCCTTAGCAACCAATCTAGCTTTGTTCCTTGTGACTATGCCATTTTCATCCATCTTATTCCTGAATACCCACTTTGTACCTATAACACTTCTGTCCTTAGGTTTGGGTACCAGCTTCCATACTTTGTTTCTTTCAAATTGGTTTAGCTCTTCTTGCATGGCTAAAACCCAATCCGGATCTAGAAGAGCATCCTCAACTTTCTTTGGTTCTTCTTGAGAAAGAAAGCTGTTGTATAGACATTCATCCTGAGTAGCTCTTCTAGTTTGGACATTTGCAGAAGCATCACCAATGATCAGTTCAAATGGGTGATCCCTTGTCCATCTTCTTCTTGTAGCAGGTGTAGGTCTTGAAGGTGCAGAATCATTCTCATTATCATGATCATGTGAGGTTGATCCTTGACTTAAAGAAACTCCCCCTGAGTTTAATGGGGTTGTAACTCTGTGTTGCGATCCACCTCCGGATGCTCCAATTTGGCTTCCTACGGATGCTCCCATTTGGCTTCCTACGGATGCTCCCATTTGGCTTCCTACGGATGCTCCCAATGTTCCTTCTATGGATGGCTCATTAGAACTTGAGTTGTCCATATTAGAGACTGCCGTTCTTGAAGGAACTGATTCATCCTCATGACCATCATCTTCATCACCAAAGTTGAGACCTTCCACCTCATTGTCAAACCTGAGAGTCTCATGAAAACCCTCATCAGTAAGACCCTGTATTCTGGCATCATCAAAAACAACATGTACAGATTCCATAACAATGTTGATTCTGTGATTAAAGATCCTTTAGGCTTTTCCAGCTGCATATCCCACAAAAGTGGCTTCATCTGCCTTGGATTCAAACTTTCCAAAATTTTCACCTTGATTTCTCATTACATAGCATTTGCATCCAAAGACATGTAGAAAATTCAAGGATGGTTTCCTTCCTTTGAGCAGCTAATATGGAGTCATTCCTTTTGCTTGATTGATCAAAGAAATATTTTGAGTGAAACATGCAGTGTTAACTGCTTCAGCCCAGAAATAAGTAGGTAACTTTGACTCTCCTAGCATTGTTCTAGCAGCTTCAATAAGAGTTCTGTTTTTCCTCTCTACCACTCCATTTTGTTGTGGTGTCCTAGCTGCAGAGAACTCATGAATGATTCCAGTTTCCTCACAAAACAGCCTCATTATGGAATTCTTGAACTTAGTGCCATTGTCACTCCTGATTCTTCTTACTTTGAGATCAGGATGATTGTTGGCAGCCTTGATGTGGTTGATTATAATTTCACTTGCCCCATCTTTGGAGTATAGAAAGTAAGTCCACGTGAATTTAGAGAAATCATCCACAATCACAAGGCAGTATCTTTTCTTTGAGATTGAC
This sequence comes from Heracleum sosnowskyi, assembly GCA_030848705.1. NCBI lineage: Eukaryota > Viridiplantae > Streptophyta > Magnoliopsida > Apiales > Apiaceae > Heracleum > Heracleum sosnowskyi. The sequence continues at coordinate 97,193,485 of CM061241.1, forward strand.
ATGACATTTACTGGTCCAAACAAGTCCATATGTAACAGCTGTAGTGATTGATCAATTGATGAATCCAGCTTGCTTCTGAAGGAAATATTTTTCTGCTTCCCTTTCTGGCAAGCATCACAAAGTCCATCCTTGGAGAATTCCAGTTGAGGAAGTCCTCTTACTAGGTCTCTTCTTACCAACTCATTCATAGATTTGAAGTTCAAATGTGACAGTCTTTTGTGCCATAGCCAACTTTCATCCTTGCTTGCTTTACTCAGAAAATAGGTGGTGGAATCAGCACTTGTAGAGTTGAAGTCAGCTATGTACACATTACCTTTCCGGTAACCTGTCATCACCACATTGTTGTTTTCCTTGCTGGATACAACACATGCTCCTTGGTTGAATGAGACTGAAAAACCTTTGTCACACAGTTGAATGATACTCAGCAAGTTGTGCTTAAGTCCGTCAACCAGTGCTACTTGATCAATGATGACATTATCCTTTGAAATCAAGCCATATCCCTTAGTGAAACCTTTGCTGTCATCTCCAAAGGTAATGCTAGGGCCAGCTTCCTCCACAAACTCTGTGAGCAGGGTAGAATCTCCAGTCATGTGCCTAGAACATCCACTGTCTAAGTACCATAGATTCTTTCTGTATCCCTGCACACAATCAAAACCAAATCAAGTTGATTTTGGTACCCAAGTTTCCTTGGGTCCTTTCCTGTTAGTTTTGCCTCTCTTGTCATTTTGCACCTTAATCTTAGATTGAGTTAAATCAACCTTGACCCTGGGTGTTGACCTCTGATTAGATGATGAACTGGCCTCATGCTCGCTTGAATCAGCCATCAGTGCAAGGTTCACAAATTATGTGTCCTCCTCAAGATCATTCTCGTCTTCAGCCCAGTCATAATCCTGTGTAATGAATGCTCTACCCTTTTGTTTGAGAAGATCAAAGTATTTCTTTTTGTAGTCAACAGGTTCAAACTTCCTGTCACTCTTCTCAGACTTTGGTTTTCTACACTCATTTTCAAAGTGACCTCCCATTCCACAGTTGAAACATTTGAATTTGGACCTATCAACAAGATCCTTCTTGAATGGTCTGGACACATCAGGGTTTCTCTTGAACTTGAGCTTTGAGAACTTTCTTGACAGAAAAGCTAAGTGAACATCAAGCTCATCAATCTCCTCTTGAATGATGGGCTCGCTTTCTTCAATCATCTTCCCTTTGCACTTTCTTGATTCAGCTCTACCTTCACAAGCACTTTGGCTTGGTGTAGCTTCAACAGATTCTTCTTTCACGTACTCAGCCTTTTCAACACTTGCCACTAGAGCAACAGATCCAATTTTCTTTTGGACCTTCTCAATTTCTTTATCATGCTCTATCTCCAGTTCATATGTCTTTAGGGTTCCATACAGCCTCTCAAGAGTGTAGTCCTTATATTCTTGAGTGTTCCTCAAAGAGACAGTCATGGATTTCCACTCTTTTGGCAAGGCTCTGAGAAATTTGAGATTTGAGTCTTTGACTTGATACACTCTTCCATACAACTTCAGTCCATTTAGCAATTTTTGAAATCTACTGAAAGTGGCATTCAAAGATTCTCCACTTTTAAAGTGAAAGTGTTCATACTGTTGTATGAGGAGTTGCATCTTATTTTCTCTCACCTGCTCAGTCCCTTCACATATGGTTTGGACAGTGTCCCAAATCTCTTTGGATGTAGAGCAGTTGATGACATTGTCGAACATATCAGAATCAAGACCATTAAACAAAATGTTCATGGCCTTCTTTTCTTTATGAACAACGACGGTGTCCTCAGGAGTCCATTCTGCGCGAGGCTTTGGGATTGTGCTTGGAGCTCCTGCTGGTTCCTGAGCTAATGAGGTGTTTGGCTTCATCGGTACATGAGGGCTATGTTCTATGCACTCTACATAAGCTTCATCCATTGACATAAGATGTGTAAAGCATAATGTAAGATAAGATGTAAAAGAGATAACTACAACTCAACAAAGGACAAGACAGACAATAGTATTAACAGAAGCACAGGAATCCAGAATCAAAGAAGAAAAGGTAAACTCAAAAAATCAAAATACGTTATGTATTCTTGAAGTCCGTAAACAGGTCACAGAAAGAAGTTCATGAAAATGTTCAAGCCTCAGTGACAGCAAAAGAAACAAGACTTTCAAGACTACAGAAGTATGTGAATGATTTAGGGTTAAGTACCACGGGATTCGAGTGATTTAAATGAAGCAACCAGAACGACAAGAGACTTATCAGAAGCATTGAATTGAAGACATAAAAGAAGAATTGATCAAGTGTTATTCATCTGTGAACCAGACCAGTTGCACTAGGTGACGACACTAAAAAGATCAAGTTGTTTTATCGTCTCAGAAGGAAGTGATACAGTCTATTACTTAAACGCCCAGGAGCTCAGTGGAATCATTAAAAGATATAAGACAAGAAAAAGGATTCGATAGTTTTTCATTTCAGAAAACTATCGAATGGTATTAAAAAGTGATTCATAGAAAACCAATTTGAGTTAATTTAGTATTCGATAGTTATGTTTTAAAACTATCGAATGGTAAAATAACTTAAATCATTCGATGGTTTTTTAAATCATTCGATGGTTCTTTAATAAGGGGCAGGTGAAAAGTATTCTTGTTTTACAGGTTGATTTTGAAGATGGACGGCCATGATTGATTCCTTCATTCCTAGTTCGATAGTTTTCAAATCCAAAGCCTACAATTACTAAGAGAGAGGCAGTGTCTTCCTCAGTCAAGTTCATTCACTACAGAAGCAATTACGGAGAGAGAGGAAAAACCAGAGAGAAAATACTAAGAACATTAATTCTGCTGGAACTCTATCATTGTATTGATTGTGGATAACTTAGAACTCATTGAAGCTAATCTACGGATTAGAAATTGTAGCACCCCTCGAGGTTTATATTTATAAAAAGATATATTCCCCGAAACTTGATTTGGTTTGGTGTGTTTGATTTCGTTATAGAACTGAATGATTTATCCGCGAACGAAATTGAATTATTTGTGAGTATCGTATTCAACCCCCCCCCCCCCTTCTACGATACTTTGGACCTAACAATTGGTATCAGAGCTACTTGATTGATATACAAATCAGATCCGGTGAATGAGACCAAAATCAAACGTAGCGTGAAAATACGAAGCAAATTTTTTAACTTTCAAAAATTTTCATTTAATTGGAATTTCTTGAATTTTAAACAATTTGAAATTTTCAGAAACCATGAGTGCTCCAAAGACAACCGCTGGTATTAAAGTTCCCCCGTTTACTAGAGATGATTTCGGTTTGTGGAAGATGAAGATGCTATTATTTATCAAGGCATCTAATCCGTTGTATATGGGCATATTAGAAAACGGACCATATGTACCAATGAAATCAGTTGATGAATCTACAGCCCCTGATGGTAGCAGGATTCCTTCAGGCACCCAACCTAAGGATATTACTGAGTATACAGATTCTGACAAAGAACTGATTCGATTTGACACAGGTTTAATGTTAATATTGGCGGACTCCGCAGACAAGGAAATGAGCTATCAGTTGATGAACTGTACAAGCGGGAAACATATGTGGGATACCATTAACTTGATAATGGAAGGAACTGAAGACGTTCAGGAAAACAGATTGGACATCCTGACTTCTCAATACGAAGAGTTTAGGTCTTTGCCAGGAGAAAGTATAACTCGGGTCTTTGAGAAATATACTAAACTCCTCAATGAATTGGCAATGAAAGGAAAGACCTATCCACTGAGAGAACCAAACAGGAAGTTCATGATGACGCTGCCCCATCATGTAGAACACAAGTCATCATCCATAAGGGAAAGAATTGACTTCACAAAGATGTCATTAGAGATGATCTATGGGAAGTTGAAGACCTATGAGATGGAACAGGAACAAAGAGTGATAATCTACGGATCAGGGACAGTAGACAGCAAGCACAATGCACTTGTGAGATCAGCAGCACTTGTAGTGGATGAACCAATAACTTCTGAGATTCAGGTTCAAACCCCTAGAGCTGGAAAGGAGGTGATAATAGAAGCAGAAATGGATTCTGTGAATCTGGGTGTTGATGAAAGTGATTACTACACCCTGGAAGAGCTTGAGCAAATGGAAGACAAAACCATGGCGTACTTAGCTGCAAAGTTTAGTCATATTCGTTTCAAGAGAAACCCTAAGTACAAGTTCAAGGGCTCAACCAACAGATTCCAGAAGAGCAATTATACACCTAGTACAGGCTTTAAGGGAGGCTACAAGACTGGCATGATTGATAGAAGCAAATCAAGATACTACAACTGCAATGAGTTACGGCATTTCGCCACTGAATGCCGGAAGCCTCGTCAAGCGAGAGACATGAAAGATGTCTATGGAAAGAAGGATTCTTATGATGAGTTGAAGAAAGAGAATGCCAAGCTCAAACAACAATTAGAGGCATTCTCTGGAAAGCAGAAAGGGAAAGCTTATATAGCAGAGGGAAAGCACTGGGATGATACTGATTCGGATGAAGAGGAGGAATATGTAAATGTTGCTCTAATGGTTGACTCTTCAGAGGAATCACCACAATCATCTCAGGTACCTATCTTAACTACAATTGATATGTCTAATTCTGAGTACAAGAAAACTGTGCAAGATCTTAGTGTAGAATTGTTTAATGTACACACAAGCATGCTAGCATCAGAAATGGAAAATGCTAAACTAGTTCTTAAGATTAAAAAGTTAGAATCTAAAAATGAAGAACTAGAGCTTGTAGCTGTAACATTAGAAGATCTTAAGCAAAAGAATGCGTACTTAGAGAACAAGGTCAAGTGTAATGCTGAGATAGAGACTATCCTCAGGAAGCAGATTTCAGATTTAGATTTGAAGCTGAATGATTTTAAGAATTCTGCCCTAATTGCTAAGGAGATCATTGATACTCAGGCCATAGGGAATAAAACTGCTATAGGATTTGACTATGACAAGAAAGCTGGTAAGAAGATAGTGGAATTCCCTATGACACCTTCAGTTGTCAAAAGGAATACTCCACATGTTCTTAAGAATGTTGATTGTCCAGTTTTTGTCAAGCCATTTCCACCACTCTTTCATGAGGATGACCTTTTCATAAGACAAGAATTGCTTGAGGAGGATTTGTTGAAGGAAAAAGAGGTAAAGACTAAGTTGCCTAGGAAATCAGTAAAAAATGAATTACCTAAACCTGATTTACCTAAAACTGAAGTAGGTGACGTAGTTAGTAATGTTAAAAAGAACAGGAATGGGAAGAAGAAGATTGTTAATCAGGAAATGGTTCCATTTTCTCCCATTGCATCTAGGAAGTTGTGCACTATTTGTAATTTTGCTGGACACCTTACACATGCATGTAAAAAGGTTAAAGTAGAAACTGCTAATACTTCTGAAATGCATAACATGTCTGACATGCCTGATCTTCATGAACCCTGTGGAAAGAAAGAGTGTTTGCTATGTAAGTACAACATCATGCATGCTTATTTTAAGTTGATGAATGATAGTAGCAAAAGCACTGTTAATGTTAAATCCACAGATACTATGAATATCAAACAGGGTAAGACTAAATTGAATGTTACTCCTGTTAAATCATCTAAACCTTCAGGACCCAAACAATTTTGGGTACCAAAGTCCGCTTAATCAATCTGTGATTGCAGGGTAAGGTTAAAAGCTCAAAGGTTGTGTGGATTATGGATAGTGGTTGTTCTAGACACATGACAGGTGAAGAGTCCCTGCTTATAGAGGTGGTTAAGAAGACCGGCCCGATTGTAACCTTTGGAGATGACAGCAAAGGATACACTACGGGATATGGTAAATTGAAAGCTAGAAATGTCATCATTGAAAACATCTCTCTTGTTGAAGGATTAAAGCACAATCTTCTAAGTATCAGTCAGTTCTGTGATAAAGGCTACAATGTAGATTTCAGAAAGGACAAGTGCTTGATCACCAACAGGAAGGATGAGAAGCTTACTCTACTGGGAGTGAGAAAAGGAAATTTGTTTATAGCTGACTTAAGTTCTACCAGTGAAGGAGAAGTTACATGTTTCTATGCAAAGGCATCTTCAGAACAAAGTTGGCTATGGCACAAGAAGCTCTCACATATGAACTTCAAAACTATGAACTCTTTGGTAAAGAGAGAGTTAGTGAGAGGGTTGCCCCTGATGGAATTCAATCAGGAGGGACTATGTGAAGCATGTGAAAAGGGGAAGTCGAAGAAAGCATCACATGGAAGCAAAGGAATGACAAGCATTACTGAACCATTACAACTGATTCATATGGATTTATTTGGTCCAGTCAATGTTATGTCACTTTCAAGAAATAGATATGCATTGGTGATAGTGGATGACTACTCCAAGTACACGTGGGTGTTGTTCATACAAACAAAGGATGAAACAACACAACTAATCATTGATCACATCAAGAAGATAGAAGTGGAAGCTAAGCTACCTGTGCGGACAATCAGATAAGACAATGGAACTGAATTCAAGAATGCAGTTCTTAATGATTTCTGCTCAGAGAAAGGAATATCAAGACAGTTTTCAGCACCAAGAACTCCTCAACAGAATGGAGTAGTGGAAAGGAAGAACAGGACCTTGGTTGAAGCAGCAAGGACCATATTGAGTGAATCAAAACTTCCCACTTACTTTTGGGCTGAAGCAGTGAACACAGCTTGCTACACTTAGAATCGAACCCTGATCAACAAAGATCATGAAAAGACTCTGTATGAGTTAATGGCCAACAAGAAACCAACACTGAAGTACTTTCATGTGTTTGGTGCAAAGTGCTTTGTACTTAAAGATGGAGAACATCTTGGCAAGTTTGATGCCAAAGCAGATGAAGGCATTTTTCTGGGCTATTCTCTGGAATCTAAGGCCTTCAGGGTATATGTGATTGAAGATAAGAAGGTGTTGGAAAGCTTTAATGTAACATTTGACGACACCAAAAGACCAGGCCTGCAAACTGGAGAGAACTCTGAATCCTTGGTATTTGAAAATCTATCAGGAGATCTCTCTGACAATGAAGAAGTACCTGAATTTGTTACAGTTATTAATAATAATCATAATGACAATGATTCTGGACCAAGTGGTGACCAAAGTGGAGATCCTCAAAATTCTACAGGATCCACTAGTCAGTCTTCAGAATCAACAAATCAAACCGTCAACAACTCAGGGGGAGCAGGAGAAGGATCAACTAGTCACACTCCACAACATCTAGAACAAGGAGAATCATCAAGATCACATCTGCCAAGACAAAGGGTATGGAATAGAGATCATCCCTTTCACTTGATCATTGGTGATCCAGACACAGGAGTGAGAACTAGGAGAACATCACAAAATGAATGTCACTATTCTGGGTTTCTTTCAGAAACAGAACCTAAGAAAGTTGAAGATGCTCTAGATGATCCAGATTGGGTGATTGCTATGCAAGAGGAACTCAATCAGTTTGAAAGGCAGAAAGTTTGGAAGCTGGTACCCAGGCCTAAGGGAAAATCTGTTATTGGAACAAGATGGGTATTCAGAAATAAGTTGGACGAAGATGGCATTGTAACGAGAAACAAAGCCAGACTGGTTGCTAAAGGTTACTCTCAAGAAGAGGGTATAGATTATGATGAAACCTATGCACCAGTAGCAAGACTTGAGGCCATCAGAATGTTTCTGGCATTTGCTGCACATTCCAATTACAAGGTATATCAGATGGATGTGAAGAGTGCTTTTCTGAACGGGGAGTTAGAAGAAGAAGTGTATGTGGAACAACCTCCAGGTTTTGAGGATTCAAAACTGGCAGACTTTGTGTACTTTCTATTCAAAGCTCTCTACGGACTCAAACAAGCTCCAAGGACATGGTATGACACTCTCTCTGAATTCTTACTTGAAAATGATTTTACAAGAGGTGTCGTAGACAAAACTCTCTTTGTCAAAAAGCATAAAAATGATTTGATATTGGTGTAAGTATATGTTGATGACATAATATTTGGTTCTACTAATGATGATCTATGCAAGAGATTTGCTAAGTTAATGCAGAGTCGTTATGAAATGAGCATGATGGGTGAATTGTCATTCTTTCTTGGACTGCAAGTATATCAAAAACAAGATGGTATATTCATTTGTCAGTCCAAGTACATCAAAGATCTTCTGAAGAAGTATCAAATGGAAGACTCATCTACAGCAAAGACTCCTATGCCAACTGCCACTAAGCTTGATAAGGATGAAACTGGTAAGAAGGTTGACATCACAGGCTACAGAGGTATGATAGGCTCATTACTTTATCTCACTGCAAGTAGACCAGATATAATGTTTGCAACATGCTTGTGTGCTAGGTTTCAGTCTGATCCTAAAGAATCTCATCTAATAGCTGTTACGCGAATATTTAGATATCTTAAGGGGACCCCAAATCTTGGAATTTGGTACCCTAAAGATACAGGATTTGATCTTATTGGATACACAGACTCTGATTTTGCAGGTTGTAAGATTGATCGGAAGAGTACTTCAGGAAGCTGTCAGTTTCTTGGAAGAAGGTTAGTTTCCTGGTATAGCAAGAAGCAGCATTCAGTTTCCACATCAACAGCTGAGGCTGAATACATTGCTGCTGGAAGCTGTTGTGCCCAAATCTTGTGGATGAGAAACCAACTCCGTGACTATGGACTTTTGTTGACAAAGATTCCAATATTTTGCGACAACACAAGTGCCATAGCAATCTCAAACAACCATGTGCAACACTCGAGGACGAAGCACATCGACATCAGGTATCATTTTATCCGAGAGCATGTCATGAATGGAACTGTGGAGTTACATTTTGTACCCACAGAGGATCAAATTGCAGACATCTTTACTAAACCGCTTGATGAATCCACTTTCAATAAGCTGGTTGGTGAACTTGGGATGTTAAATCTTTCTAATTGATTTTGATTAGAAGTCAGTAACTGCAGATAGTCCTAGTAAATACATGAGTTTAAGAATTTCTATATCCTTAGGACTCGTGAGTTTATTTTCTGGAGCAATTCTCGTAGTTAGGATTAGTATACTAATTTTATGTCATAATTATGGATGATATATCTTCTGGCATTTAATTGGTTATTAATTCTAAAAATTATTTAAGTGCTAATATTTGTTCTAAATATTCAAGAAGTTATTTAATTTGAATTAATTTACTTTGTTTTTTAACATTGTAGATTAATGCAGCATAATTGATTGGATTTTAATTGATTAATGTCACTTAATGATATTTAGTTGATTTTACTCTGAGAAAATTGTGAATTTTCTGTTGACAATTGATTTTGATAAATTTGTAAAAGTTTATTCAAAATAAAACTTGACAGGAAATAAAAGGTTTGAATTTTAGAACATGAACAGGTTTTAGAATTTAAACAGAAGCAACAAATATCGAATTTTAGGAAATTCGATAGTTTTTCAAGTACATAGATAAATCTATCGAATTTAATTTTCGATAGTTTTTGAAAAGGAAAAGAAAATCTATCGAAAACAATTCTCGATAGTTTTTGAAGAAAATTTGAAAAAGCATCGAATTGAATTTCATTAATCTTTATCTAAATTCTCGATGGTTTTTTGAAATAAAAAGAAAATCTATCGGAGAGAATTAATTTTTCCTTTATTTTAATTCTCGATAGGTTTTCAACAAAAGGTTTTCGATAGTTTTTGTATTAAACAGCAAAGACATTCGAAGGTGAGGAGACCATGGAGTGCATGAGGATGAAGAGCAATGCAATAACCGCTCTGATAAGAAAGAATCATCTTCCAGGGGTACCCACTGTTCTCACTGAATATCTAAGAACGGTGCCCCTACCACTTCTACCCCTAGGGGAACAGGTAAATGAAGGTAACATTCCTGAACCTGAACTGGCTCCTGTGCCACAACCAATGGATGTTGATCCAGAGCCCTCAGTGGCCATTCCAGACCAGGAGGTTGCAAACCCACAACCTCTAACCACGGTCGAAGAGCCTTTGGACGAGCAAAATGAAAACATAAACGAAGCTCCTTCCCCTACTATACCCAGTATACAGACATCCATGAGTGTAGAGGGAGATAGTGCCTTAGCAGCACCACATAAGGAGATACACCCTTCAACAGCAGCTCTGCCTACCTCTAAAAGGAGAAGAACAGAAACTGAGGCAACTGTTGATACTTCATTTCTCTCATCCAAAGAACCCTTCACAGATTTTTCTGATTTTGATTGGGCAATGCTAACTAAAGCCATATCTGAACCCTTTGCTGAATCAAGTAAAGAAGAATTGACGGAAGCAACTGGTGTTCCGACCATATTACGGTCAGGTTCACTGGTTGAAGGTTCTAAGAACCAAGGGTCTTCACAGACGTCGAGAGAAGGCTTTGACCTAAATGCACAATCTAAAGGGTCATTGTCTACCTCCCCAGATGGAACATATCTGGAACCTGCGGGTAAAGGGTCTGACGTAGGTGCAGATCGGCAACTCGTTGACAATGAATCAATTACTATTGAGGAGTCAACTGAGGTAAAGTCTTCACAGACTATTGGGGAAGATTCGGGATCTCTGCTGTTAATAGAGCCTGTTTCTAACCCCCTAGAGATTCAAACTCTAGATCCTTCAAAGGATATATCATCTACGGATGATCAGCAACTTGGTTTATCCAAGGACGGGGACTTGCGAAGCCCCATTGCACCACCGGTGACCTCCTTAAGGACGGCTACGGTGTTTTCTTCTGCAGGTACATTGAGCAAAAAGGGATTGAGTGAAACAAAAACACTTACACCTGGCCTGAGTGGGAAAGGTAAAATGAGTGAAACACCGACAGAAACGTTGAGTGTACACCCAGAGCCAAACGTGAGGAGTGACACCCTAACCCTTCCAAATATAGATGATCAGCTACTGCCTACAGAAAGAGAGTTACAAGTTCAATCTACCCTCAAGGAGATGACAGTTCGTGACAAAGAAGGAAATCCACTATTCAAGGTTCCACTGCGACCTTCCTTTGACCAAGGGATCTCCTCTAGTCAAGCCAATGCTTCTTTAAAATCTATTCAAGAGAAGGTTGACTTGGCTGCAGCTGATTCCAGAAGAACATTCAGGGTCATTGGCAGTGCATCTGGCAGTATAACAGGTACGAAGCAGGCAGTGGACTCCTTAAAGAAGGAAGCCATGGACGAACTGATCGAGTTGAGGACGGACGTCAAGGAACTTAAAGATGGATTCATGAATGAAGTAGATGCTTTGTCGCAAGGACAAGAAGCTTTGAGAGAAGACGTTCTGGTTATCCGGGATGGTCAAGCTAGGGTAAAAGATGTAATGAACACCCTTTCTAGAGTGGAGTCTAAGCTGAACCAGAGACTGGACAAGATTGAGAAGACTACCAACTCCAGATTGGATGACATTGACCTGAAGCTGGCTTCTATGCAAGAGATGAACAAGGATCTATTGGATTTCATGGAAAATCAAAGTGATGGAGTACAGTCGATCTGGACTATGCTGAAGAACCAACAAACTGGCCAACCTGGTCCTTCAAATCAGCAACCTGATCCTTCTACTACCTTTTATGCTGAGGATGCTTTCGTCGAGGATTCCTCAACTAAGGGGGAGAAAGTTGGAGAAGGGGAGAAAGAGAAGCCTAAGGATGGATGGGGAGTTTGGGAAACAGTTGAAGCTATTCCAATCAGACAGTACTGGATAGAAGAACTTGTACAGGAAGAAGAGAAGAGTGAAGAGGAATTTGAGGTCATACAAGAGCAACCAATTGAGGAGGAGCATGAGCCATATTATCCAGAGCCCGTTGAACATCCAATATGGGAGGATATTATGGAAGAAGAAGCAAATTCTCTATCACCTGAAGAAGAAGCTGCCTTGGAAGCAATAAGAGCTCAGAGAGCTGCAGTAGATGCCAGGCAAGCTGAGAAAGAGAAACAACAAGCAATTCTGAGGAGTGAAAAACTGAAGAGATTCAAGGTGTATAATGAAGTGAGGAGGAAGAAGATGATAGATCTGGCAAAGAAAGAAGGTAATGAATGGGAGATGGCTTATAAAACCTTTTGCGGAGTTGAAGACGGATTAGAAGTCAATGACAATGCTGAGGTGGAAGTTATCATTCAGGACATCAGAAGTGCCAATCTTGAAGATCAGACTTACTTCAAAGCATTGAGAAACTCTATGATCTTTCTGAAAGCTGGGGTTAAAGCAAATGGAGCCTGGAACATCCTGATCAATTTTCTGGAGAAAGGTACATTTGTGATTTCCACTAAGTTTTTAGAACAGAGGACATACACAGAGTTGCAGGCTATTCTCATCAAGATTCAAAGGACGACAAGGCTAAATGAACTGCTCCGTGAGCATGTTAAGGAGATCTTGATGAAAGTCGGTCCAGAGATTACTGAAGATCCCCCAATGGTTAGATTCATGACGAATGACTTGTTCAGAATCTGCTATTTGGCTGAGGACAAACTGAGAGACTACCCAAGCAACTATCTAATCTCAGTTGAGAAGTATCTTAGATCCACTGGATTCTCATCAACGGAGAAGGACAAAGCAGCAGACACTCTTAGAAGATTTCTAATGGAGAATGTTCCTTACTATAGGAAAAGAGTGGAAAGAGGATTGGAAGTGCATACCAGATTACCAAACATGCCAAAGCTGAACAAGGAAGATGTTAACATTGCATGGTTGTGGGCTGGAGTGGGTCAAGAGGTTGAATTTATTGGAAGACACATCCAAGGAGCAATCCTTAAACCTGGAGAACCACTGCACTATCTGTTAGCGATTGATTATCAAGCTGCTAACTCCGATCCAATGATTGAAGAAGGTGAGATTGGAATGGACTGAAGATTGAAGCAAAGAACAAAAGAACTATCAGCTCAGACTAGAGGAGCAACTTCATTGTATAAAGTTTTATTGTTTTTTGATTTTATGAAATCTGGAAATGTATATATATCTGATCCAGAATGTATTTAATATTATTACGCTGTCTTACTTTAATTAGTTTAATGTTTCCTTAGTTAGTTGAGTTATCCTCAAAGTATTTGCTTGTCGAACTCTATCCAATCAAATAGGGGGAGATTGTAAAGCATAATGTAACATAAGATGTAAAAGAGATAACTACAACTCAACAAAGGACAAGATAGACAATAGTATTAACAGAAGCACAGGAATCCAGAATCAAAGAAGAAAAGGTAAACTCAAAAAATCAAAATACGTTATGTATTCTTGAAGTCCGTAAACAGGTCACGGAAAGAAGTTCATGAAAATGTTCAAGCCTCAGTGACAGCAAAAGAAACAAGACTTTCAAGACGACAGAAGTATGTGAATGATTTAGGGTTAAGTACCACGGGATTCCAGTGATTTAAATGAAGCAACCAGAACGACAAGAGACTTATCAGAAGCATTGAATTGAAGACATAAAAGAAGAATTGATCAAGTGTTATTCATCTGTGAACCAGACCAGTTGCACTAGGTGACGGCACTAAAAAGATCAAGTTGTTTTATCGTCTTAGAAGGAAGTGATACAGTCTATTACTTAAACGCCCAGGAGCTCAGTGGAATCATTAAAAGATATAAGACAAGAAAAAGGATTCGATAGTTTTTCATTTCAGAAAACTATCGAATGGTATTAAAAAGTGTGTTAGGCCGAATACACAATATATAACCAACATAAGTATGATAATAACAATTGAGAACACTGTTTATGAATCAACAACTGAATTATATAAATAACTCTTCTCTCAGTGATGTTAAAGAATCACCGAGAGCTGCTAGGTTATAAGAATAATGTATTCAGTATTCGCATCCCTTTTAGGGTTAACCTATCTGTGTTTATATAGTACACAGTTACATAATCAATCTCTAATTGATATTCCTATAAATTAGCTATACAAATTATATCAAATTAGGATTGCTTCTGTCTTCTGTTCCGTTTCCTTATCTGTCTCAATATATCTTGCTTCTTTCCATCTTCAAGATATATTACTTCTAGAATCTTGATATTAGCACCGACAGCTAAGGTAAACTTTCTCCCCGTCAGACTTTAATAAACTCTGACTGGCTTCCAGTAAACTCTGATGAGTACCTGGTACTTAAACACTGATGAACAAATGTCAGCAATTATATCTAACAATCTCCCCCAACTTGTGCATAATGAAGATGTACAAGTTAAATAGATAATTGATGATGTCAAAACATATAACAAATGCAGTGTTTAAATATAACAGAGTTTAACTTTAACTTAGAACAGAAAACTATAAAAACTTACAGTCAGACTTTACTTAATCTCTTCAATATCAGGCACTGTCCTGAGATAATCGATGAGAAGCCTCCTTTCAGCCTTTTTTAGCTCTTCTACCATGATTTCTTTTAATTCCTTAAGCTCTGGATCACTTTCTCCAGTCTGGTAGATAGCAGCTCTTAGAGAATAAATGTTGTTCTTCCTCATTTCATTCCCTAGCCGGATATAGTAAGATTTGTCAGACTCTAAGTTGAACTCCAAGACTTTTATTCCCAGTGCTGTCTTGAACTTGGCACTGTTTCTCTTCATCTCAACAATCTTTCCATAAGCATCTCTGTACTTAGGAATATATGCACTTGAAACACCTCATCCAAGAAGAACTTTGGATTTCATCATCCTATCTCTTAGAACTAGAGCAGCATCATGAGTACTTCTATTTTTGATTTTGAGAAGATATAGAACATACTCAAGCTCTTCCCATAGCTTCAATTGAACATCAACTTCTCCTACTCTGTAAACTCTTCCATCAGACATAAAGTATAACAGAACCTCTTTCTTCAATCCTCTATGGTAGACCATCTGTACAGACTCTAGTTTATCAAGGCTCTCTTGAGATACCCCAACACCAGGTTCTGCCAGTGATGTTTGATCTAAAGGTCTGTTATTTATTCTCTTCTCCCTGTGTGAACCTAAACCAGACTTATCATAAGATTCTTTTCCAAGTACTGTCCTGGTTTGAGAAAAGTCCACAGCTTCTAGCGTCAGAGTTTCAGAAAGTACAGGTCTTAAGAAACCTTGGAGTTGTGGAGCTAGCTGAGTTTGTACAACTTGAGCCTTGTCAGAGGTTGTCACAACTTTAGTAGAAATATCAACATGAGCAACGTCAGATGTTGATTTATTTATCCTTGATTCAACTTGAGCAACGTCAGAGGTTGAATAATTCTTCTTTGGTAACTGCCCTTCTTCTACCAGTATACCTTTTCCTTTTCCAGAAACATTTACTGTAGGCCTCCTTGTGTATTGTATACTATGTTGAGTATTTTCCTTGATAATAATTCCTTTTTCTTTTAACCTAGGAGCCTTTACAGATTTCTTCTTATAAGTACCAGCTTCAATCTTTTTCTGGTGTTCTTCAGCAAGAAGCTTCATCTCAGCATCTATATCTTCCATTGTAGCTTCACCACCATGTTCTTCCATGAAAAGCTTAGCAGCAATCTCTTCATCAGTAGTTGGATTTGATGAAATCACTAGACTCTTAAGTCTTGAAGAAGATTGACCACCAGACTTTAACCTCTCAGAGTTTGTCTGTCTAGCAGAGTTTGACCTAAGTCTCCCTTGCTCTTGAATAGTTTTTGACCTCTTCTCTGCTTCCTTGCTTCCACCATCATTAGAATCATCCCTCAGTCTCAAAGTTGGAGTCCTTTTGCAATTGTCTTTAGGTACGTTCTCCCCCTTTTTGACATCATCAGGAATAAAAACTGATGTCAGCAACTCAAGTGATGCAGCAATAGCGTCAATCTTAGTAGATATTTCAGCCTGATTGCCTTCAACCTTGGTTAGCTTCTGTTTGATTTCTTCTTGATCCTTTACCAGAGATGTAAATTGAGCTCTATCTTTCTTCAATGCTAACTCCTTAAGAGCAATGTCATTACTCAATCCAAGAACAACCTTGTGAGTCTCATCAAAGCGATGATGCAATGACTTGACTTGAACAATGGTAGCCTTAAAATGCGATAACAACTCAGGATTAGAAATTTCTTCAGCAGATTTTTTTACAAAATCAGCAGCCCTTTGTGTAGAGAAAATGCAGTCTGCTCCTGACCAGTTAGCATAATGCATTTATCTGAAATGAGCTTCAGTTGCATTTTGGTTTTCCTTGATAGACTCTGTAGTAGGATCCCTTAGAAAAGGTAGTGACTCATGACTATCAGAGTTTGAAAGTTCAGGATTAATCTCAGAGTTTGCATGATCAGAGTTTATAGAAGTGTGATCATCATTATCAAAATCAACTCTTGCTTCATTAACATTTTCTGCTATCTGCTCTGCAATTTCTTCAACATTGTCTGCAATAGCCTCAGTATTTATCTGAGCAGCTTCAGGAATCTCAGAGTTTACAAGAATCTCTGTTTCTACAGGAACAGACTCTGCAACAATTTCTTCTGTTTGAACAGTAGTCTCTTTCAGAGTCTCTGCCATAGCTTCATCAAATTTCCCTATAGCAGCTTCAATTACCTGATCAACCTCCTCACCTATTTCAGGAATTGGATTATTGACAGAAAGAATCTCTGTATGAGTTGCAATTGACTCATCTAAAATTTGGGTGGGTTGATCAGCTGCCACATCCTCAGTATCACAAACACTGAAACTAGGATGTGCTTCAACATTTGCATCCATTTCAAAATCAGCAAATAAAGTATCTTGCTCAAAAATTTCAGCCTCTGAATCATCATTTGCCATGTTAGGCACAGTGACTGCTTCAATATTTTCAGTAGCCTCCTGAACAATAACTTCAGGAGCTTCAGTGTTTACAAAAACCCTGTCCTCATTAGCAGTATTTACAACAGGCTCCTCAACAAAATCTTCTGGAGCTTCATGCTGGATAGCTTCAGTGTCTGGTGTAGACTCATCCAAATCATCAAAAAGATAATTTGCTACCAATCTTCTTTTTCTCTTGTGAAGAGTTTCATTTTCAACATCATCTTCATCATTAGCTTTGTGTCTATTTGCTCTTCTCTTCTTATAATGACCCTTGGGCTCATCATTAGACTTAGACACCCCCACTACATTAGCTGGTCTAACAGACCTTGCAGGTTTAGTACCAACATGCTTAGTCCTGCCACTGGATTTAGGTTTGACAGATGTTGATGGAGGAAGCTCTGTTTGTAGAGGTTCAGGTTGGGGTTCTGATTGAAAAGGAGCTTGTGTTGGGAGATTAACTTGATCATTGACAAACTGCTGCACAGATGCAGGCAGTAACAAATCTCCAATAACCCCTTTCTTAACATCTTTATTGATAAGATCAGAGAATATCCTCTTGTGTAATTTAAAACAAGAAATGACATCTTCATCAACTATATCTACCCCTTCAACACAGTAAGAGAATAAAAGCTGACAAAATCTAGAAAAGTATACTACCCCTCTATTCTCTGTCATTTTCTCCCCTAAATTATTTAAGACAAGTCTTGCAAAATCAAAATGATAATCATATAACAGAGAATACCCGATTTGCAGACTGTCTGTGGGAATAGCATCCCAGTTGGTGCATTTCTTTCCGAACGTTCTTGTGATGCAATCAAAGAAGAAGCTCCACTCCTTCCTTAAGAACGGTCGCTTCAACTGTCCAATCTTAGTCAAAGGCCCAGAATACCCAATCTCTCTCATCATTCTCAGCAAATCATTGTCACCCATGCCAATGGTATATGAAGAGAACTCAGGAAACCCCATTGCAGCCCGAATGGTACCAGAAGTAATTACATACTCTGCTTCTTCAAATTCAAAGATTATTGATGGATTGCCTGATTCACCACCATCATCATACATACCAGTCTCCCAGAAGGCCTTGATTTGCGAACCAGAAAGTTTAGTTAGTTCGATTAGAGCACACCCAATCGCTGACTGAGCAAGAAATTCTTGTATCATGTGAAACGCCTCTGGTGCATTGGCAGTGTTTAGTGGTGTTGCGTAGTTGTTTGGTACAAATTCTAACCCAGAAACAACAAAAGCTGTAGTGGCCATTAGTACAATTTGAGAGAATAACAGAGAATCAAGTGCAAAAGCTTCGAAAGAGTTTGAAAGTAGAAAGGTGTTTGTGAATATGTGTGTGTGACAATAGATGTGAATTGGAGTAAGATGTGAAAGGTTTAAACGAATGTGTGTGTATTGTTTAAATATATAATTTAAAATTAAAAACTGAACAGTTTTTAATCATTAATACACAACTGTCTTACTCCGTTAATTGTGTGAGTGGGACACGTGGCACACATGCAATGACTAACAGCAGTAATTGGCAGTTTCCAATGCGCATGCGCAGTAAAAACAGCAATAATTACCGCCTTTTACACTTTTCTAGTGTTAGGCCGAATACACAATATATAATCAAGTATGTATGCGAATAACAATCAAGAACACAGTTTATGAATCAACAAAAACTTTATTTATATTAACAGCTTCTCTCTTTATGATGTTAACGAATCACAAAGAGCTACTAGGTTACAAGAATAATATATTCAATGTTCGCATCCCTTCTAGGGATAACCTATCTGTGTTTTTATAGTACACAGTTACACAATCCTTATCTAATTGATATTCCTACAAATTAGCTATACAAGTTATATCAATTAAGGATTGCTTCTTATCTTCTATTCCGTCTCCTTAGATGTATCAATATATTCTGCTTCTTTCCATCTTCAGAATATATTGCTTCTAGAATCTTCAATTCAGCACCGACAGCTAATTCAACTATCACCCTGTCAGACTTTAAATAAACTCTGACCGGCTTCCTTTAAACTCTTCACCCTGTCAGAGTTTAATTAAACTCTGACCGGCTTCTGATAAACTCTGGTCAGTACCTGTTGCTTAAACACTGATAAACAAACGTCAGCAATTATATCTAACAATCTCCCCCAACTTGTTCATAATAAAATGTACAAGTTAAACATATAATTGATGATGTCAAAAACATGTAACAAATGCAGTGTTTAACATATAACAGAGTTTAATTTAAAACAGAGTTTAAATTTGACTTAGAATAGAAAATATATTAAAAACTTACAATCAGACTTTACTTGATTTCTTGAATATCAGGCACTGTCCTGATATAGTCTGATAGCAATTTCTTTTCAGCTCTTTCTAGCTCTTCCACCATGATCTTCTTCACTTCTTTCAACTCTGGATCAAATTCTCCAGTCTGATAAATTGCAGCTCTCAGAGAATAGATGGAATTCTTCCTCATCTCATTCCCTAGCTTAATATAATAAGCTTTATCAGATTCTAAATTGAATTCAAGAACTTTTGTACCCAGTGCTGTTCTGAACTTAGCACTGTTTCTTTTCATCTCAATAATCTTCCCATGTGCATTTCTGTATTTGGGAATATATGCACTTGATACTCCTCCTCCAAGCATCATCTTCGATCTTAGCATCTTTTCTCTGATAACTGAGGCAGCATTGTGAGTATTTCTATTTTTGACTTTTAACAAGTACAGAACATACTCCAATTCTTGATAAGATTTGAGATTTATATCAGACTCTGCAACCTTATAAACTCTTCCATCATTCATAAAGTACAACAAAAACTCCTTCTTCAACACCTTATGAAAGATCATTTGAACAGAGTCTAGCATATCAAGATTTTCTTGAGTAATAATACCAGATACTGCCAGTGAAATGTTGTCTTGAGATCTGTTATTTGTTCTTCTCTCTCTGTGTGAACCTAGACCAGATTTGTCTTTTCCTTCCTTACCCAATACTGTTCTGGTTTCAGAGAAATTCACAGCTTCAAGCTTTAAATCTTCAAGAATTTTTGGTTTGCAGAATCCTGGAAGTTGTGTAGATTTCTGTACAACTTGAGCAACGTCAGAGGTTGTCATAACTTTAGTAGTATCATCAACTTGAGCAGCGTCAGAGGTTGATTTTGCTAATCTTGTTTCAACTTGAGCAATGTCAGAGGTTGAATAAATCTTCTTTTTCAGGTTAGGCTCTTCAATCATTATGCCTTTACCCTTATCAGAATTTCCAATCACAGGTCTCCTTGTATATTGTATACTCTGTTGTGTATTCTCTTTGATAGAAATACCAACTTCTTTCTTTCTAGGAGCCTTGATTTCCTTTTTCTTGTAGATTCCAGCTTCAAGATTTTTCTTGTGTTCCTCAGCAAGCATTTGCTCTTCAGCCTGGATATCTTCAATAGTAACATTCTTTCCATGCTCTTTTATGAATATTTTAGCAGCAATCTCTTCATCAGTAGATGGATTAGTTGAAACAACTAAACTCTTGAGTTTCGAAGTAGATTGGCCACCAGAGTTTATCTTATCAGAGTTTGTTTGTCTATCAGAGTTTACTCTTGTCCTGCTTTGCCTTTGAGCAAAAATCTTTCTTTTATTTTCTTTGCTTCCCCCATCAGTAGAATCATCCCTCCGTCTCAGAGCTTGAGTGTCTTTGCATTTGTCTTTAGATACACTCTCCCCCTTTTTGACATCATCAGAAAGTAGTACTGATGTCAGCAATTCAATGGCAGTAGAAATGGAATTCAGTTGAGTAGACATTGCATTCTGATTTTCCTCAACCTTTCCAAGCCTCTTCTTGATATCCTCAGAATCCTTGGCTTGCTGCTTGAGCATAGCATAATAAAAAGTTCTGTCAGACTTGAAAGTAAGATCCTTCATACTGGCTTCATTCCTTAGATTTGTAAGCATTTGTTGATTCTCATCAAATCTATTATTAAGAGATTTGACTTGAACAACAGTTGCATGTAAGCTTGTAAGTACATCAGTATTTGAGATCTTCTTGACAGAATCAGATAGAAAATCTGCAGCCCTTTGTGCTGGGAAGACACAATCTGCATCAGCCCATTTGTTGTAGTACATATTCTGAAAATGCTCATTTGTCTGTCTATTGACTTCCCTTGCTTCATCACTATTGACATCATCAGCCAATGAAACTTGAATACTAGGGTGTGAATGAGAACCCTCAGCATCATTTCCAGCATCTTCAGTATTGTCTGCTGCAGTTTCAGTAAGAATATTTTCAGCGGTAAACTGTGCAGCTTCATCAATTTTCTCCTCTTCTACAGCTTCAGGAATATCAGAGTTAACCTGAGCAAAAACCTCTGCTTCTCTTTGAACAATCTCAACAACAGATTGTTGCAAAGCTTCAAGAATCATATCCTCAGAGTTTAGCTCATTAGCAGCCTCTTGTTCCTTTTCTATCACAGCTTCATCAAGAATTGTCTCTGTGACTTTTATCAGCTGATTAACCTCCTCACCTTTGTCAAGATCACATGAAATAATTTCAGTGTGAGTGGCCAGAGAATCTTCTATCTGATCAGTTACTTGATCAGCTTCCACACCCTCTGTATGATGATCAGAATGTATAGAGGTGTGTGCTTCAAAATCAAAAACTCTGCTATCAGAAAGAGTAGCAGCTTCCTCAACTATATCATTAGCCTTTGATATAGGAGCTTCGAAATCCAAATCCATCAGATTATCTTCAGGAATTATCCTGTCTAGATTGACAGCTTCAGTATTTGCAACATCCTCCTGAACAAACATTGCAGGAGTATCTTGAGGAACAGATTCAGTCACAATCTCCGCATTCTCTGATGCAGGAGCTTCAGATTCATCAAGATTTGCTTCCTGAATTACCACTTCAGAGTTTATAGGCAATTCAGCTTCTTCCTCCTCATCAAAAAGATAAGTGGCTACAAGCTTTCTTCTTTTTCTCAGAGTTTGAGAATCCTCTGCTTCATCTTCACTAGCAGATACTCTTGCTTCTTCAGAACGAGGTCTTTGTGCCCTGACTTTTCTTTTAAATGCTCTTGTCTTTGACTTCTTTAACCTTTGTGATGGAGACACAGAAGGTCCAGCTTCAGCAGTTTGAAGTGTTGGTGTGATCAGTGTTTGTTGTGCTGTTTCATGTTGAGGCATTGTAGGTTGGGTAGAATTTGCTAAAAACTGTTGTACACTCTCAGGTAAGAGAAGAACACCAACATCCCCTTTCTTGTTATCTTTGTTAGTCAAATCAGAAAATATGCGTTTATGCAATTTAAATGATTGAATAACATCCTCATCTAAAATCTCAACATCAGGACAACAAATGTTGAATAGCAATTGACAAAATCTAGAGAAATAGACAACATTCCTATTCTCATGCATTTTCTCACCAATATTTGTCAAGACTAATCTAGCAACATCAAAGTTAGCACCAAAAAGTAAAGAGTACCTGATTTGCAGACTATCAGTGGGAATTGCATCCCAATTGGTGCACTTCTTTCCGAATGCTCTAGTTATACAGTCGAAAAAGAAACTCCATTCCTTGCGCAGAAACGGCCTTTTCAATTGCCCAATCTTTGTCAATGGTCCAGAGTATCCAATCTCTCTCATCATACGGACCAACTCAGAATCTCCAACAGAGATTGTGAAGGCATTGAAATCCTCAAACCCCAAGGCATCACGAACAGTTGTTGGAGTTATTACAAACTCTTGACCCTCATATTCAAACAAGATGGACGGTGACCCAGTCTCCCCTCCATTATCATAAACACCTGTCTGCCAGAAAGATTTGATTTGAGTTGCAGACAGCTTCATCGGAGCAGTGAGAGCAGTACCAATATCCGAGTTTGTCAAGAAATTTTGAATCAAATGAAATGCTTCTGGTGCGTTTGCAGTGTTTAGTGGTGCGGTATAGTTGTTTGGAACGAACTCTAACCCAGACGAAACGAAAGCTGTGGTTGCCATTAGAAGATTTTGAAGAAAGAACAAGTAATTGATGCGAAAGCTTAACAGAGTTTATGTGTAGAAAGGTGTTTGTGACTATGTGTGTGTGATAATATATGTGTATGAGTAAGATGTGAAAAGTGTAACTGAAGATGTGTGTATTGTATTTTAAAAAAAATAAAAGATTAAAAACTGAAGAGTTTTTAATCATTAATACACAACGGTCTTACTCCTGTAATCATGTGAATGGGACACGTGTCACACATGCAGTTACTGACAGCAAATAATTGGCAGTTTCCAATACGCATGCGCAGTAAAAACAACAATAATTACCGCCTGTTACACTTTTCTATGCAATTAACCTCTCTCCTCTGTTTAAAACATTCTTGAACAACTTTCCAAACATACTCGTTTTAAATTTTCAAAACAAATGTCTAAACTCAAAATTATAAAATGTCTGAAACAAAGAAATTATTTTAACCATCAGAGATTAAAACAAAGTTACCTCGGCATATGTCACACAATACATCAGTGTTTACCATTTATCCTTCTTTGTCAATATACTCTTTTCTCAATCTGTACAGGTGTGAAAATATGTGTGTGCAATAGCAGAGTTTACCGAAATCAATATTTAGATCATCTCAAAGTGCATAAAATCCACAAACTAAAGCAGTAAAAACTGGTTACCTAAACTCTCATTTATAACATAAAATCTGATTTTATATCTAAACTCTGTATACTGATATCCTTTCATTTGGATATATCTTTTGTTTTTCACCCCCTTTCTTTATATATATATATATATATTTTTTTTTTATTTTTTTATTTTTCCAGTAATCAGTGGTTGGCACTAGTCACCAAAAATCAAAGATTTTAGCCCTTATTTCATACAATAAGTTCCTGGATCTTCCTAGGCTCAACATGATCTCAAAGGAATTTGTGCTTTGTTTGGCATCTTTTGATTTGAGGGTGAATTCTTTGCAATTAATAATCAGAGTTTAGACTTTTTATCAGTTAATACAATTAATTTATGAGAGAAAACGCAAACAGCTAATACAGACTCAGTGTATAGGATCAATAAACTAAGAGATGCTATAAATATAGAGACAGTATCATGCTGTGTTAACTTACTGCACATATTTGAGATCAGAATCTATACAACTCTTAAGGATTCATAATTACTTACTGAGAATTATGCTTCATACAAATTTCTTCATTGGTCCATATGTTTCAGACAAAATTACAATCAGAGTATAGCATGAAACTGTAACTATCAGAGTATGACCAACAGAGTATGACTGACACTTCACAGAGTTTATTGACAGAATTTAACTGTCAGAGTTTACCATCAGAGTTTAACATGCTGGTGCACATAACAGTTAACACATGTAAGAAATCATGAACATAAAAAGCAAACATGTATAGTTTTTTAGTCTAACCCGTATCTCTAGTCAGAACCAGAGATCATTCCAAGTTCATTTATCAATCTTGTAAAAGTAGCTTCACTCAAAGGTTTGGTGAAGATATCTGCAAGTTGTTGGTCTGTAGACACAAAATGAAGCTCAATGTTCCCTTCTTCCACATGTTCTCTGATAAAATGATACCTTATGCTGATGTGCTTGGTCATGGAGTGCTGTACTGGATTACCTGTCATAGCAATAGCACTTTGGTTATCACAGAAAATAGGTATTTTAGAGTACCTTAACCCATAATCCAGCAATTGATTCTTCATCCATAAAATCTGTGCACAACAGCTACCAGCTGCTATATACTCTGCTTCAGCTGTGGATGTAGAAATTGACTTCTGTTTCTTGCTATACCAAGAAACCAATCTGTCACCTAAGAATTGACAGCTTCCACTTGTACTTTTTCTGTCTATCTTACAGCCTGCAAAATCTGCATCAGAGTAACCAATTAGCTTAAACTCTGATTCTCTAGGATACCACAAACCCAAGGTTATGGTTCCTTTGAGATATTTGAAAATCCTTTTTACAGCTGTTAGATGAGGCTCTCTGGGATCTGCCTGAAATCTTGCACAAAGACATGTTGCAAACATGATATCAGGTCTACTTGCAGTAAGATACAGTAAAGACCCTATCATTCCTCTGTAATTAGTCATATCTACTGAGGCTCCTGTGTCTTTGTCTAACTTTGTTGCTGTAGCCATGGGAGTTGTGGCAGATGAACTATCAAGCATACCAAATTTCTTTAGAAGATTTCTGGTATACTTTGCTTGATTGATAAAAATCCCATCATCTGTTTGCTTGACCTGTAAGCCTAGAAAATAACTAAGCTCTCCCATCATGCTCATTTGATACCTGGATTGCATAAGCTTTGCAAACTTCTTATAGAGTTTGTCATTAGTAGATTCAAAAATAATATCATCTACATAAATTTGAACTAAAAGCAAATCATCACCAGAATTGAAATAAAACAAAGTTTTATCAATTGTACCTCTTGTGAACCCACTTTCTAAAAGAAATTGAGCAAGAGTTTCATACCATGCTCTTGGTGCTTGCTTTAGTCCATATAATGCCTTGTCAAGCTTGTAGACATAATCTGGATGCTTGGGATCTACAAATCCTGGTGGTTGTTCAACAAATACTTCTTCTTCAAGCTTCCCATTGAGAAAAGCACTTTTTACATCCATCTGAAAGACTTTAAACTTCTTGTGTGCAGCATAGGCCAGAAAGATTCTTATGGCCTCCAATCTTGCAACTGGAGCAAAAGTTTCATCATAGTCAATTCCTTCCTGTTGTGAATATCCTTTAGCCACAAGTCTAGCCTTGTTTCTTGTAATCACGCCTTCATTGTCAGTCTTGTTTCTGAAAACCCACTTTGTACCTACAATTGATCTATTCTTTGGTCTAGGTACAAGTGTCCAGACTTCATTTCTTTCAAATTCATTTAACTCTTCTTGCATTGCTGTAATCCAATTAGCATCTTGAAGAGCTTCCTCCACTTTCTTTGGTTCTGTTTGAGACAAGAAAGCATGATACAGACACTCATTATTTGTTGCACTTCTAGTTCTCACACTAGCATCAGGATCTCCAATTATGAGATCAGGTGTGTGTGCCTGTGTCCACCTTCTTGCTGTTGGTAAGTGGTTTCTTGCATCATTATTGGATCCTCCCCCTTGATCCATGCTCTCCTGATTCATATGTTGACTTTCTGCAGCATCTGAGGCTCCCCCTGAATTGGATGGTTCAGAGTTTGAACTGTCAGAGTTTGAATCAGTTTCCTCAACTGACTCACTTGCTGTGTCTTGTTGAGCTTCTTCACGCTCCCCCTCAACTGGTTCTCTATTTTGTTCAATTTGAGAATTTCCAGTTTCTCCAGTATTTACCAGTAGAGGTTCAGAGTATGCTTCATCAGAGTTTGTCAGAACCGCTTCACCAGAGTTTGTCGGTACTGCTTCATCAGAGAATAAACCTTCATTTTCAAAACGTAGTTGATCATATCCATCCTTGTCTTCAAGTCCAATTATTTTCTTGTCATCAAATGACACATGTATGGATTCCATGATCACCTTAGTTCTTAGATTGTAAACTCTGAATGCTTTTGTTGACAATGGATAGCCAACAAAGATTCCTTCATCAGCTTTTAACTCGAACTTTGTCAACTGTTCAGGATGAGTCTTCAACACAAAGCATTTGCATCCAAATATATGAAAATATTTCAAATTTGGCTTCTTATCTTTCACCATCTCATATGGTGTTTTCCCATGCTTGTTGATCAATGTTGCATTTTGAGTAAAACAAGCAGTTTGAACAGCTTCTGCCCAGAAGTATGTTGGTAATTTTGCTTCATCAAGCATAGTTCTGGCTGCTTCAATTAAAGTTCTGTTCTTCCTTTCAACTACACCATTTTGCTATGGAGTTCCAGGTGCAGAAAACTCTTGTTTCACTCCTCTTTCCTTGCAGAAAGCTTCCATGATTGAGTTTCTGAATTCAGTTCCATTATCACTCCTTATAATTTTGACTTTGTGCTGTGATCCTTTGTCCAGTAGATTTACATGATCCATCAGAGTTTGAGCAGTTTCATCCTTCTTTGACAAGAAATACACCCATGTATATCTAGTATATTCATCAACAATTACTAGAGCATATTTCTTTCTGCCCATGGACATTACATTCACTGGTCCAAAGAGATCAACATGTAGAAGATGATAAGGTTCCACTACTGAAGATTCAGATTTGCTCTTGAAAGATGACTTCATTTGCTTGGCTTTTTGACAAGAATCACATAAGCCATCTAGACTGAGTATTGATTTTGGAAGTCCCCTTACAAGATCCTTTCTTATTAGCTCATTGATGTTGTTCAAATTGAGATGAGAGAGCTTCTTGTGCCAATTCCAACTCTCTTCATTTGACATTCTTGCAGTCAGACACACTATTTTTCCATCAGAGTTTGTTACCAAACTTGCTTCATAAATGTTATTGCGCCTATGTCCAACTAGAACAACTTTTCCAGTAGATTTACTGATAACTTCACAGTATTCACTATGAAAATCTACATGGTTTCCTCTGTCACAGATTTGACTCACAGATAACAGATTATGCTTGAGTCCTGAGACTAGAGCTACATTTGTGATGATGACACTTCCAAGATTAATATTGCCATATCCCAGAGTGTGTCCTATGTTGCCATCTCCATAGGAAACTTTTGGGCCAGCCTTCTCCTCAAAGTCTGATAGCAGGGCTTTATTTCCAGTCATATGTCCTGAGCATCCACTGTCCAAGATAAGTGTGCTCTCTATTATACCCTGCAATCACAAACAAATACTAAGTGTTAGTTTTAAGGACCCAGACTTGCTTGGATCCTTTGTCTTTCTTAACAGTGTTAGCTTTTGCAGCGGAATTACTATCAACAGAGTTTAAGCTAACATTGTCAGACTTTACACTTGCAGAGTTTGCTCTAACCCACTTTAGATTGGGTTTTAGCTCATAATAGTTGTGATAAATAGCATGATAACTCTTGCAAGTATAAATGGAATGCCAAGTGCTCCCACAGTGTGTGCATAAAGTCTGTGGTCTAACCCTAACATAATCATTCTTTACTCCTGATGTAGAAGTTAAAGAATTGATATTTCTATTCTTTGTGCAGTAATTAGCAAGATGATTAGAACTACCACAATTATAACATGTTTTCCTTGGAGCAGCACCAGTAGGCAAATGATTATTTCTATTATTTATGCCTATCTTTCCATTCCTATTCTTCTTGGACCCTTTTGGTTTCATGGCAGATTTTACCTCTTTCAACTTATGATTGAACTGTTTCCCTGTCATCAAACCAACATTAACCTGTTTTTCACAAGTTTTTACTGGTTTTCTAACAGCTTCTCTTTCCATAAGTTTTTCTGTTATAATATTTTCCTGTTTTTCACAGGCTTCATCTGATTTCATATCAGCTTCTCTTATTACAACAGATTTTAACTTATTGGCTTCTGGAACAAATTTCACAGGTTTAAGTTGCGGTTTTACCTTAACCTTTTCTTTAAACCTAAGTTCATCATTTTCACAATAACCTAAACCTACAGAATCAGTCTGAAACACTTGATGAGTGTCTCTTCCAGAATCTGTCCAAGTCTTGATTATTTTTCTTTCCTTTTCTAAATCAGATTCTAGTTGCCTATACCTTTTAAGCAACTCCTGTTCAACATAAACAGCATCATCTCTTTCTTTTTGAATCTGCTTCATATTTTCAAGTTCTCCTTCAAGAAACTTGTTTCTATCTTTAAGACTAAGATTCTCAGCTTTAATTCTTTCATTCTCTAAAGTCTGATCCCTATAGCTAACATGTACGCTTTTCAGATATACTCTTAATTCAGATATGTTATCAGTATCATAAGCATAAGTAGTTAGGGGTACCTTATTTTCAGATGATTCAGTCTCATCTCTGACAGTTGCCATAAGAGCATAATTTTCTCCATCATCAGAGTCTGAAGTATCTGCCCAGTCTTTGCCTTTAGAGATGAGTGCTTTCTCAGATTTGCCTTTCTTGCACTCTGGAGCATAGTGACCCATCTCCTTACACTTGTAGCACTGGATTTCAGATTTATCCTTCTTGCCAGACTTGGTCTCCCTTCCATCAGACTTTCTGAAACTTTTCCTTTCAGAGTTTGAATCTTTCCTTGAGAATCTCTTTCCTTTCTTAAAGTTCTTGAATCCCATCTTCTTGAAGGTTTTCACCATCAATGCAGCCATTTGCATCATCTGTTCTTCATCATCCTCAGAGTCAGAAGCTTCATCAGAGTTTGAGTCATCATCAGAGTTTGATGACTCACTTTCAGATTTAATAACTAAAGCCTTTCCCTTGGCTTTCTTCCTTGATGATTCCTTCTTAATGGGCTTCTCCTCAACTTTGAGAGCAATAGATTTTGTCTTCTTGCTGGATCTCCTATTTCTTTGTTCTATCTCAAGTTCATGAGTCTTTAACAATCCATAGATCTCATCAAGATCTGTATTAGCAAGATCATAATTATCTCTGATTGTTGTTGCCTTCAAATCCCATCTTTCAGGTAGGGATAAGAGAAACTTGAGATTTGACTCTTCAAGGTCATATTCTTTGTCAACCAGAGACAGATCATTCAATAGTTTGCAAAATCTGTCATAAGTCTCAGTCAAGGTTTCATTAGTTCTTGAATCAAAGTGCTCATACTCCTGTGTGAGTATTGTCTTTCTGTTCTTCTTGATAGCACATGTTCCCTGGCACCTGACTTCTAAAGCATCCCATATCTCTTTGGCAGTTTTGCAGCCAATTACTCTGTTAGACATAACATTATCTAAAGCACTGTGGAGAAGATGTCTAACCTTTGCATCTTTTGCAATTGATGAGATGTCCTCAGGAGTCATATCTTTCTTTTCCTTTGGAACAGTCTTTTGTTCTTGTCCATCAACAACAGGGGACAATTTAGTTGGCATATGAGGACCATCATAGATTCTGTCTAGGTATTCTGGATCTGTAGCCTCCAGAAACATGGTCATCTTAACCTTCCAAATCGGATACTCTACTGGCCTGAGAATTGGAACCCTGACTGTTTCATATCGACTCACAGAATTGGGCTTAACCTGTTCAGCCTTAGGAGCAGTTTGATTTTCTTCAGACATGATTAATACTGTGTTTGAATCGTAAAACTGTATATATTAAACAGCCTTGTCTCTGATACCAATTGTTAGGCCGAATACATAATATATAATCAAGTATGTATGAGAATAACAATCAAGAACACAGTTTATGAATCAACAAAAACTTTATTTATATTAACAGCTTCTCTCTTTATGATGTTAACGAATCACAAAGAGCTACTAGGTTACAAGAATAATATATTCAATGTTCGCATCCCTTCTAGGGATAACCTATCTGTGTTTTTATAGTACACAGTTACACAATCCTGTTAGATCAGAATTCAATGATCGTCAGAAGCTAGACTCAGCTGATCAGGATTGCTGACGTCATCAGTATTGCATGGTCATCAGTATTTGATCAAGCGTCAGTATCTTATTGATCATCAGGATTCCTACTCAGACTATGATCAGGATTGATCATCAGAACTTGAAGCTGATCAGGATTCCTACTTCGAGTTATATTTGGAGTCTAGATAAACATGGAAGTTTATTCTATTTGTTCCTGGTTTGTAGAATGTAGCTATCGATTAAGGATAGGTTTCTATCTTTGTTATTGATTAGGACTTATCTTGTTATTGATAGAGAAGCTGTGTGCACTATATAAACACAGTTTTGGTTTCGATTTATGTATTCATTCGAGAGAGAACATAATCGAATAGAAGCTCTCGAGAACATAGAATTTCTTGAGAGAGTTTTTGTAAACTAGCAGCTCTCAAGAACATCAGAATTTCTTGAGAGAGTTTGTAACAGTTTTATATCAGATTTAATAAAGCTGTTATCTTTCTTTTCATATTTGTGATATATACATTAAGAAGTCGATTATCTTACTCTATTGTATTCAACCCCCCTTCTACAATAGATTATTACTGGACAACAATTGGTATCAGAGCAAACTGATTTAATTCTGAATCAGATACGATCTAAAGATGTCGACAACCAAGTATGAAAGCATGAAGATTCCCATCTTAAAGATATCAGAATATCCTACATGAAGGGTAAAGATGCTGATGTACCTGGAGGCTATGGATCCTGACTACTTGGACAGGATTCGTGATGGACCATATATACCAACAAAGTTCGTAGAACGAACAGATACAGTACCAGAACATTATGTGGTCAAAGCTAAAGCTGAATGGACTCTAGAAGAAAAAGCTCATGTACTCAGGGAACCAAAGATAAAGAATATCTTGCATAATAGCCTTGATGCTGTCATGTCAAACAGAGTGATTGCATGCAAGTCTTCAAAAGAAATCTGGGATACTTTGGAAACTCAGTGCCAGGGATCTGCATCTGTTAAGAAAAACAGAAGGGCTCTTTTGATTCAAGAATATGAACAATTCGATGCAAGACCTGAAGAGAGCCTGACTGATCTATATGATAGATTTCTGACACTATTGAACAGCTTATCCTTAGTTGACAAAGTATATGAAACTGAAGATTCAAACACCAAATTTCTTAGAGCTTTACCTGAAGAATGGGATACTCAGACCTCAATCATTAGACACCAGTATGATCTGAACATTGTGTCTCCTGATGAGATCTATGGGATGCTAAGAACTCATGATCTTGAAGTTCAACAGAGAAAGAACAAGAAAAGCAGCAAGGCAAAGTCAATTGCTTTGAATGTAGAAGCTAAATCAAAAGGAAAAGCTATGGAGGTCTCTAGAAGGAAAGCAAGAGTAGCTGAGTCAGATCCTGACGACTCTTCATCAGATACTGATGGCAATCCTGATGCCAATACTGGTGATGAATCTTCTGATTCAGACATGGAAGAGATGGTTGCTATGATTGTCAGAAACTTCAGAAGGATGAAGTTCAGGAAGAATAGAAGACAAGGCAACTTTCAGAAAAAGACCTTCAAAGCAGACAAAGATAAGTATATCAAAAAGGACAGCAAGGGTAGCAAATTTGACAAGTCAAAGGTTAGATGCTACAAGTGTAATGGTATGGGTCACTTTGCTTCTGAATGCAACAAGACAAAGGCACTCATCACATCAAGCAAGGATTGGATGGACTCTTCCTCAGAATCTGATACTGAGGTAGTCAACTATGCGTTAATGGCCAATGCTGATGTAACTGCTGCTCCTGATGATAAGGTACTAAATACTATCTTTGATTTTGATACTGATAATGCTTCTGAGTTAAGACGTTTTCTAAAGTCATTACATATTAGCTTTAGAAGTCAAACTGCTGAGAATACTAGAATCTTATCTGAGATGTCTGACCTTAGAAAGAGGAATGAGATATTAGAAGCTGAATTTTCTCGTATGCAAGAAGTACAAAAAGAATGTGATAATGCTAAACACATGCACTTAGAGATGACATCTAAATGTACTTCCCTTGAAAAAGAACTTGAATATGCTAATGAGAAAATCAGAACCTGGACAGACTCTGGTAGGAAATTTCATGAGATTAATACCTCTAAGAATTGGAAAGAGTGTCTAGGATATAAGTCAGATGAAGATAAGAAATTAGCAGAGAAAATTGTCATTAATGAGACAGTCAGTCCAAAGACCTATAGACATGTTATAGACTCAACCAAATCTAAGATTACTCCTGTTAATTTTGTTTTTGGTAAGGATTCCAATTCTACTTTTGAAAAGGGATCTTCTTCTACTCAAGGAATTAAAATTATAAAGTCTAAACCTGTCATGAACAAAGTCACTAAGAATCTAGGTCTATTGTCTCAGAAACAGCTTAAAGATAAAATCTGTGAGGTTACAGATAAGAAAAAGGAAGCTACTGTTAAGAGAAACAAGAATGGTAAAGTTGGGATCAATAAAGAGAATGGTTATAAATATATCCCAAATGCACCTAGAAAGTGTTGTTTCAACTGTGGTAACTCTAATCATCTTGCTATTGATTGTAAGAAGAGTAAGAAGAAGATTACTGATATTTCTAAGTCTGATGTTAGGAATAGATCAGTACTCTATAAACCGCAGAAGTCCTGTTTTCATTGTGGTAGTCTATGGCATTCTATTTATACATGTAAATAGTATCATGATTTGTACTATAACTTTTATGATCCACTGCCAAAGTTTGAAAGTAGTACAAAGTCTGATAGAACTGAAAATGTCATAGTGAAGCATGCTTTTGTTAATACTGATACTGACAAAGCAAATCCTGATGGAGTAAATCCTGTCAGGACTGCTAAAGTCAAAAAGTCTTCTGCTGTTAAATTTAATAAAATGCATGAACAAGGAATCCAACAAGTGTGGGTTCCTAAACATTCTGACTAGTGTTTTACTATTCTGATGCAGGGTAAAAGGAAAAATGTGTTAGTCATGGATAGTGGATGTTCTGTGCACATGACTGGAAACAAAGCCCTGTTATCAGAATATGAGGAAAAATCTGGCCCAACTGTGTCTTATGGAGATGGCAACATTGGACAAACCTTGGGATATGGCAATATAATCATTGGAAATGTCATCATTGAAAAAGTAGCTCTAGTGAAGGGACTAAAACACAACTTGTTGAGTATTAGTCAAATCACTGACAGAGGTTATCATGTCAATTTCTATTCCACACATTGTGAAGTAGTCAGTAAAGCAACAGGGAAGATATCACTAACTGGCTACAGGCATGGTAACATATATGAAGCCAACATTCTCTCAGATACTGATGGCTCCCCTACATGTTTCATCAGTAAAGCTTCAGTAGATGAAAGTTGGAATTGGCACAAGAAGCTTTCTCATCTCAACTTCAGCAACATCAATGAGTTGGTTAAGAAAGAGTTAGTAAGAGGATTACCTAATGTCTTATATACACCTGATGAACTCTGTGATGCATGTCAAAAAGCAAAACAAAGAAGGACATCATTCCAGAGTAAATCAGAATCCTCTATTGAAGAACCATATCACATGCTACATCTTGATCTGTTTGGTCCAGTCAACATCATGTCCATCAGTAAGAAAAGGTACACTCTTGTAATTGTTGATGAATATTCTAGATTCACCTGGGTGTATTTTCTGCATAGAAAAGATGAAACTCCTGAAGTTCTGTTGGATCATGTGAGGATGATTGAGACAACCACAAAGTACAAAGTCAAGATTCTGAGAAGTGATAATGGTACTGAATTTAAGAATTCAAAGATGGAAGAGTTCTGCAAATACAAAGGAATCATTCAACAATTCTCTGCTCCTGGCACACCTCAGCAAAATGGAGTAGTAGAAAGGAAGAATAGAACTCTTATTGAAGCTGGCAGAACTATGTTGGAAGAAGCTAAATTACCTACATATTTCTGGGCAGAAGCAGTCAACACAGCATGCTATACACAAAATCTCACATTGATAAACAGGCATGGTGTCACTCCTTATCAGTCACTCAAGGAGAAGAAACCAAGTCTGAAGCATTTGCATGTGTTTGGCTGTAAATGTTTTGTTCTCAGAACTCATCCTGAACAGCTAGGGAAATTTGAAACAAAGGCTGATGAAGGAATATTCATAGGTTATCCTACATCAAGAGCCTTCAGAGTTTTTAATTTGAGAACAAGAACTGTCATGGAGTCAATTCATGTATCTTTTGATGATAAGAAGATAACTGGAATCATTGAAGACTCGCATGATAGATTGTTATTTGAAAATGAAGCTTCCAAGGAACCTGAAGAAATTGAATCAGATCCTGTCAATTCATCAGATACTGATGGGTCACCAAATCCTGATGACTCACCAGGTACTGATGGTGCTAATACTGATGATGCAAACAACAGTGATACAACTAGTAGTGCTAATGTTGAGGGGGAGCAACGGCATTCAACTACAAGTTCAGAGTCAACTCAATCATCAGGACAGAATTCTTCAGATACTGATTCAAGTGAAGATCCTGATAACACATCAGGAGGGCATAACAATAATTCAGGGAGAGTTTCAAATCAATCAAATTCTTTCAATCAAGATAACACCAATCCAGGGGGAGCATCTACTTCAAGAAACAATTTGACACCAGCAAGGAAATGGACAAAAGATCATACTCCTGATTTGATAATTGGAGATCCTGATGCAGGTGTTCAAACAAGAAGTGCAACTCAGAATGAATGTTTATATAATAACTTTCTATCCAAGGAGGAGCCTAAGAAAGTTGAAGATGCACTTAAAGATGCTGATTGGGTTACTGCAATGCAAGAAGAACTGAATGAATTTGAAAGGAATGAAGTCTGGAAACTGGTACCAAGACCAAAGAATAGATCAATTGTTGGTACAAAGTGGATTTTCAAGAACAAGACTAATTCTGATGGAGTCATTATCAGAAATAAAGCTAGACTAGTTGCAAAGGGGTATTCTCAACAAGAGGGAATTGACTATGATGAAACTTTTGCTCCTGTTGCAAGACTAGAAGCCATCAGGATATTTCTTGCTTATGCAGCACATAAGAAATTCAAGGTTTTCCAGATGGATGTTAAAAGTGCTTTCTTAAATGGTGAACTGGAGGAAGAAGTTTATGTTGAACAACCTCCTGGTTTCATTGATCCTAAATATCCAGATCATGTCTACAGACTGGATAAGGCACTTTATGGACTAAAGCAAGCTCCAAGAGCATGGTATGAAACCTTAGCTCAATTCTTACTGGAAAGTGGATTCAAAAGAGGTGCAATTGATAAAACTCTATTTTATTTGAATCATGGTAAGGAGTTGCTGTTAGTTCAGATTTATGTTGATGATATCATTTTTGGGTCAACAAACAATAAGATGTGTGAAAAGTTTTCCAAGCTTATGCAGTCAAGATATCAAATGAGCATGATGGGAGAAATGAGTTACTTTCTGGGTCTTCAAGTTAAACAGACTGATGAAGGGATTTTTATTAATCAGTCTAAATACACAAGGAATTTATTGACAAGGTTTAACATGCAAGACAGTACTCCTGCTTCAACTCCCATAGCTACAGCTACCAAACTTGATCCTGATCAAGGTGAAGAGGTAGATGTAACTCACTACAGAGGAATGATTGGCTCTTTATTGTATCTCACTGCCAGTAGACCAGATATCATGTTTGCAACCTGTCTATGTGCAAGATTTCAAGCGAAACCTAGAGAACCACATCTGATTGCAGTCAAAAGAATTTTCAGATATCTCAAAGGCACTCCTTCACTTGGCCTTTGGTATGCAAGGGAATCAGATTTTGGGTTGTGTGGTTATTCAGATGCTGATTTTGCAGGATGCAAAATAGACAGGAAAAGTACTTCAGGAAGTTGTCAGTTTTTGGGTGGAAGACTAGTTTCATGGTTCAGTAAGAAGCAGAAATCTATTTCCACTTCAACTGCAGAAGCTGAGTACATTGCTGCAGGAAGCTGTTGTGCTCAGATAATGTGGATGAGAAATCAGTTGTTAGATTATGGCCTGTCATACTCAAAAATCCCTATTTATTGTGATAACCAAAGTGCTATTGCAATGACAGGAAATCCAGTTCAGCATTCTCTTACTAAACACATAAGTATCAGATATCACTTTATAAGAGAACAGGTTCTGGAAGGAACAATTGAACTTCATTTTGTTCCTACTGATCAACAACTAGCTGATATATTCACCAAGCCACTACCTGAAGCTATTTTCAATAAGTTGGTGAATGAACTTGGAATGATGAATTTTGAGAATTTCTGAGGAAAAGCTACAGAGAGGAAATCCTGATAACTGTCAAATTCTGATGGTTATTCAGAAATGTATGTATCTTTGATCAAATCCTGATAGGACTCAATCCTGACAGGAAGTCAACTGGTCAATCCTGATATGGCAAAATATTTTGTGCGGAAATGCTTTTATTCCTGATGAGGTTAGGTTTTTCTTACATCAGAAAATGCCTACTCGTTATGGACTACTTTCTAATGCTATGGGGCAAGGCCCAACCCACCTTGTTCCTGACACAAGCATGCAACCTAAACAGTCTAAACAGTTAACAACCACCTCTACTGTCTCTCAAAAGACTTTAGTTGTAAAATCAAAGAAATCAGCTAGAACTGATGTGTCTGGAAGGCAATCAGGTTCAAAGGATTTTCCCTCTACACCACTCACTAAAAAGAAGATACAAGGGGGTGTACAAGGGGTCCTGGTGAAGAAAGCTGCTAAGGTTGTTAAGAATGTTCCTGTGAAAAGGAAGTTAAGGTTGATTGATGAAAGTGATTCAGAGGATGACTTACCTATATCCTCTGTGATGAATGTGAACAAGGAAGTTGCTGATACTGCTACTAAAGCTGTGGTACCTTCATCAAAACCACAAAAGACAAGGAAATTATCAAAGAGCAGGTATCATATTCCTTTGACAGTGCAAATGAAGGATACTGATATTCAGACATCAAATCCTGATGAGTCATCTACTCCTGATGCTCTAGCAAATCCTGATGTTAGTATTCCTGATGCAACAACAAAAGTTGTCTCTATATCAGACTCTCCAGCCTCTCCATCTCAGATTAGAGAAATTTCTTGGGAGAAGGTTTCTACAACTGCTTCCTTGGTTGGTCTTACACCTACATCAAAGAAAAAGAGGAATGCAGAAGAGTTAGTCTATCAGAGACAGAAGAAGCTGAAAGGATCAAGCCCACAAGAACCTGAATTTCAGAGTAATTCAGCAGCTACTGTTGATCCTGCCACACAAGAACCACTCAATCAAAGTTTGGGTGAAGGCTTAGCTAGTGGAATGGTCACACAAGAACCATTTTCTCAAAGGGAGAATGAAGACATCAACATTCCAGCTACACAAGAACCATCTTCTCAAAGTGAAGATGCAGGCAAAGCTACAGCTTCTGTTGAAAGATTGGTCGAGAACATTGTCAATGAGGGAAGCACACAAGAACCTTTAACTCAAAGTGTTGAAGCAGCTTCTGAACCTCAAGCTCCACAAGAACCATTGGTAGCGCATACTGATGCAAGCATATCAAATCCTGACGATGTTCATCCTGACGCTAGTGGTGCTCCTGATAATGAACCTATTTTGATACAGCCACTTCGTTCAAGACCAATGGATCATCCTATCTCAGAACCACAGGATAAACTGAAAGGTATTGCTATTCCTGATCCTGATATTACTCATGATACTGCTGATGATACTTCTTATGATAGTGATGATGATAATGAGAATTGAAAAGAGAAGGAACAGCTTGCTACAACACTCAAAATTAGTCTTGGAACTAATTTTGGTTCATCAAGTACATATATGGCTAGCAATGCTTCCACTGGGAAAGATCAGAGACAAGATTTTTCTATTCCTTCCTTTGATCCTGCAGAGGCATTTAGACAGAATGAATGGAACAATTCATGGCACAATTCTGATGAATCTATCAGTTTTTCTTCTGCTATTGAACATGCCTATACTGCAGTGAAGTCTATAGAGAATCAAGACTTGAAGAATCATCTGAAGGCTACAACTTTGTTATCCAAGAGCCTGAAAAGTGAGATTGATTCTATCAAGGGTTCAACTGAAAAAGTGAGGACTGATATCGTTAATAATTTTACAAAGGTGCCTACTACTTTACAATTGAGGGTAGTGGAATCCCAAGTGAAATCTGTTGTTTCAGAACAAACCTCCATCAAACAATGAATTGATTCTCTGGATATTAAGGTAACTGAAATTCAAACCTCTCTTTCCTTAATTTTGCAATTATTGTCAAATCCTGATGTCAAAAAGGGGGAGAAGGTTATTCAGACAAAATGTACACCTGATCTAGTATTAAGAAATAATGATGATGATACTGGAGATGATGGTGGTGACAAAGTGATACAAGGAGAAACCTCTGATGCTGTTGTTATGAAGACAATCCAAACTTCTCAAAGTCAAACAATGCAGTCAACTCATGTTTCCGATTCTGGAGTTAAGACAGTAAGAACATTGGTGCAATCTCAGATCCTGACGGAAGATCAAATCCTGACACCTGGTCATGGACACATTCTTGCTACAATTCCTGAAGGTGATGAAGATGTAATTATTGATAATCCTGAAGATGCATCAAATTTATTTCAGAAGTTTTCTACAAAAGATGGCAGAATTGTTACTCTATATCACACTGATAAAAGAGTTCAACAATTATATGCAAGAAAAGCACTCTCTACAGCAAGTGAAGAATATCCAGATCTCTCACATGAAGAATTCTTGAGACTACAAAGAGAGACAATGGAAAGCTATACTGCTCCTGCTAGAGGTAGAGGAAGCAGAGGTAGGAGAGGTGCTAGAAGAAGTAAAAGAGGTTCTTCAACTCAAACAGTACCTAGACAGACAAGGTCTAGAGGGTTAAGAATTGAAGAAATTCCTGAAGCTTCACAAAATCTAACAGATCCTGTTATCAAGGATATCATGGAGAAAGAAGACAAAGAATTTGTTGAAGAAGAACCTGAATTGAGAAGAAAATCAAGTAAATCAACTCTCAGCAATACAAATCAAATTGAAGATTCTAATCCTGACAATATTCAAGATCCTGACGAATCTGAAATTCTGCAAGAAGTTGATTTGATAATCTTATCTACTGTTGTTGATTGTCACAACAAAGAAGTAGATGAAGAAGAAGAAGCCATAAGAAGAGATATTGCAAAGAGAACAAATGAAGATTTCAATCTCTATCTACAAAGGCTTAAAGTTTCAAATGAAAGAAAATGGAGAAATACAAGCAGGCAAGAATCTTTACTTGAAAGAAGCTACACTCATGAAAAGGAGAAAGACAAGAAGTGGAAACATATTAGCACATTAAGTTGTGATACACCTATCAATTTTCAGTCTGGTGGAATTATTATAAGCGCTTCAAGTGTTGTTGATTTATCTGAGATGGTTAGATCAAAAGCACTCTGGTTAAAGATGTTTTCAAATCTGAAGCAATTGTCAAGTAATTCAAGAGGAGGTATTGGACACAGAGATGGTGAATATCTGAATATGTCATATGTGATCCTTACTCCTTAACTGAAATTGGAGGTACTTTAACTTCTGAAAATCTGAACAATTTATTAGCTGTTGATATAGTTATAGATTGTCATGATGGTTTTGAAAAGAAAGAAAAGCTTTTGTACTTCATGAAAGATGGTAGTGTGAAGATTCTATCTATTCAAGATCTGCTGATGAAAACTACACAGGAACTGAAATATGTTCACTATCTGTTAAGATGGAAGAACCAAGTGTACAAAGTATGGGCTGACATGATTTTGTCAACTATAAGAAGAAGACTGGATGGAAACAGTAATTTCGATGGTAATTATATTCCCATGTACTTAAATCAAAGAGGTCAGGATGTGGAAATGCAAAGAGGTACTGCTGTTAAAGAAGTAACTTTTGGTATGACCCAACTTACTCTCAATCCTGATGGGAAGGAAATTGCTTATCTTTTGCTTGAAGAGCACAGTCTACAGAAAAGCTCCATACAGAATCTCAGAGCAGCTATCTACTAGATTAATGAGGAAGATGAAGAACTCAGAAATCTTAAGGAAAGACTGATTCAAATTCTTGAAGAAAAAGAAGAAAGTTTATTATCCAACTTCTTGAAGATGAATCTGTTCTATCAAAAAGCTTAAACAGATAAGTTGTTTCTGAAGATACTTGTACATTTTGATACATGTTTTTGACATCATTGAATATTTGGAATCTATACTTTATTTCACAAAGTATGAGATTGGGGGAGATTGTTAGATCAGAATTCAATGATCGTCAGAAGCTAGACTCAACTGATCAGGATTGCTGACGTCATCAGTATTGCATGGTCATCAGTATTTGATCAAGCGTCAGTATCTTATTGATCATCAGGATTCCTACTCAGACTATGATCAGGATTGATCATCAGAACTTGAAGCTGATCAGGATTCCTACTTCGAGTTATATTTGGAGTCTAGATAAACATGGAAGTTTATTCTATTTGTTCCTGGTTTGTAGAATGTAGCTATCGATTAAGGATAGGTTTCTATCTTTGTTATTGATTAGGACTTATCTTGTTATTGATAGAGAAGCTGTGTGCACTATATAAACACAGTTTTGGTTTCGATTTATGTATTCATTCGAGAGAGAACATAATCGAATAGAAGCTCTCGAGAACATAGAATTTCTTGAGAGAGTTTTTGTAAACTAGCAGCTCTCAAGAACATCAGAATTTCTTGAGAGAGTTTGTAACAGTTTTATATCAGATTTAATAAAGCTGTTATCTTTCTTTTCATATTTGTGATATATACATTAAGAAGTCGATTATCTTACTCTATTGTATTCAACCCCCCTTCTACAATAGATTATTACTGGGCAACAAATCCTTATCTAATTGATATTCCTACAAATTAGCTATACAAGTTATATCAATTAAGGATTGCTTCTTATCTTCTATTCCGTCTCCTTAGCTGTATCAATATATTCTGCTTCTTTCCATCTTCAGAATATATTGCTTCTAGAATCTTCAATTCAGCACCGACAGCTAATTCAACTATCACCCTGTCAGACTTTAAATAAACTCTGACCGGCTTCCTTTAAACTCTTCACCCTGTCAGAGTTTAATTAAACTCTGACCGGCTTCTGATAAACTCTGGTCAGTACCTGTTGCTTAAACACTGATAAACAAACGTCAGCAATTATATCTAACATCTAGACACTCAACCTCTCTCCTCTGTTTAATACAAATTAGAACCGTTACCAATCATACTCTTTTATTTTCAAGAATGTTTTCTCAAAATTGTTAACTGTCTGAAACAAATAATTAATTTTAATCATCAGAGATTAAAAGAAAATTACCTCAGCGTAGAGTGCATAACTCATCAGTGTTTACCAATCCTCCTCCTTTATAAATAAACTCTTTTCACAAACTGTACAGGTGTGAGTATTTGTGTGTGAATTAGCAGAGTTTACTGAATATGAATATTTAGATCATCTCAAAGTGCATAAAATCCACAAAATAAATCAGTAAAAACTGGTTGCCCAAACTCTCATGTATAAAATAAAATCTGATATTTAGCTAAACTTTGTCTTCTTATATCCTTTCATTTGGATATTTCTATTATTTTCACCCCCTTCAATTTTATTTTATTTTTTATTTTTTTTTATTTTTCCAGTAATCAGTGGTTGGCACTAGTCACCAAAAATCAAAGATTTTAGCCCTTATTTTATACAATAAGTTCCTGGATCTTCCTAGGCACAACATGATCTCAAAGGAATTTGTGCACTTTTTGACATCTTTTGATTTGAGGGTGAAATATTTGTAATGAATTATCAGAGTTTAGACTTTTCATCAGTTAATACAATTAATTTATGAGAGAAAGTGCAAACAGCTAATACAGACTCAGTGTATAGGATCAATAAACTAAGAGATGCTATAAATATAGAGACAATATCATGTTGTGCAAAATTTCTGCACATTTTGTAATCAGAATTTATAATACTTAGAAGGATTCATGATTACTTACTGAAAATCATGCTTCATACAGATTTCTTCATCGGTCCATATGTTTCAGACAATATCACAATCAGAGTTTAACATCAGAGTTTAACCGACAGGGTATGACTAACAGAGTTTACTATCGGAGTTTAACATACTGGTACAAATAACAGTTAACACATGCAAAGAACCATGAGCATAAAATCTATCATGTATAGAGTTTAAATCTAACCGGTATCTCTAGTCAAAACCAGAGACCATTCCAAGTTCATTTACCAGCCTTGTAAAGGTAGCTTCACTCAAAGGTTTGGTGAAGATATCTGCAAGCTGTTGGTCTGTAGACACAAAATGAAGCTCAATATCTCCTTCTTCCACATGTTCCCTGATAAAATGATACCTTATGCTGATGTGCTTGGTCATAGAGTGCTGTACTGGATTACCTGTCATAGCAATATCACTTTGATTATCACAGTAAATAGGTATTTTAGAGTACCTTAATCCATAGTCCAGCAATTGATTCTTCATCCATAAATCTGTGCACAACAGCTACCAGCAGCTATATACGCTGCTTCTGCTGTGGATGTGGAAATTGATTTCTGTTTCTTGTTGTACCAAGAAACTAATCTGTCACCTAAAAATTGACAGCTTCCACTTGTGCTTTTTCTGTCTATCTTACAGCCTGCAAAATCTGCATCAGAGTAACCAATTAATTTAAACTCTGATTCTCTAGGGTACCACAAACCAAGAGTTATGGTTCCTTTGAGATATTTGAAAATTCTCATCACAGCTGTTAGATGTGGCTCTCTGGGGTCTGCTTGAAATCTTGCACAAAGACATGTTGCATACATGATATCTGGTCTGCTTGCAGTGAGATAAAGAAGAGACCCTATCATTCCTCTGTAGTTTGTCATATCTACTGAAGCTCCTGTGTCTTTGTCTAGCTTTGTTGTAGTAGCCATGGGAGTTGTAGCAGATGAACTATCAAGCATACCAAATTTCTTGAGAAGATTTCTGGTATATTTTGCTTGATTGATAAAAATCCCATCATCTGTTTGCTTGACCTGTAAGCCTAGAAAATAACTAAGCTCTCCCATCATACTCATTTGATATCTTGACTGCATAAGCTTGGCAAATTTCTTGCAGAGTTTGTCATTAGTAGACCCAAAAATTATGTCATCCACATAGATTTGAACTAACAGCAAGTCATCACCAGAGTTAAAATAGAACAAGGTTTTGTCAATTGTACCTCTAGTGAACCCACTTTCTAAAAGAAATTGAACAAGAGTTTCATACCATGCTCTTGGTGCCTGCTTTAGTCCATATAATGCCTTATCAAGCCTGTAGACATAATCTGGATGTTTGGGATCTACAAACCCTGGTGGTTGTTCAACAAACACTTCTTCTTCAAGTTTCCCATTGAGAAAAGCACTTTTCACATCCATCTGAAAGACTTTAAACTTTTTGTGAGCAGCATATGCCAGAAAAATCCTTATTGCCTCCAATCTTGCAACTGAAGCAAAGGTTTCATCATAGTCAATTCCTTCCTGCTGTGAATAGCCTTTTGCCACAAGTCTAGCCTTATTCCTTGTAATCACTCCATCACTGTCTGTTTTGTTTCTAAAAACCCACTTTGTACCAACAATAGATCTGTTCTTTGGTCTTGGTACAAGTGTCCAGACTTCATTCCTTGCAAATTCATTTAACTCCTCTTGCATTGATGTTATCCAGTTAGCATCTTGAAGAGCTTCTTCCACTTTCTTGGGCTCTGTTTGAGATAAGAATGCATGAAACAGACATTCATTATGTGTAGCACTTCTAGTTCTCACACTAGCTTCTGGATCTCCAATTATCAAGTCAGGTGTATGGGCTTGTGTCCACCTTCTTGCTGTTGGTAATTGGCTTCTAACTTCATTATTAGATCCTCCCCCTTGATCCATGCTCTCCTGATTTTCTTCTTGACTATTTGCATTCTCTGAGGCTCCCCCTGAATTGGACTGTTCAGTATTTGAACTTTCAGAGTTTGACTCAGAGTTTCTGTTTGATTCTATATTTGACTCTCTTTCAGAATTTGAGTCATCACTTTGAGAAGTTTCTGAAGTTTCTTCACGCTCCCCCTCAACTGGTTCTCTATTTTGTTCTGTCAGAGAAAATTCGTCAGTGTTTACCAGTAGAGGATCAGAGTATGCTTCGTCAGAGTTTGTTGGATTTGCTGCATCAGAGTTTACATCATCAGAGTATAGATCTTCATTTTCAAAGCGAAGTTGATCATGATATTCTTCATCTTCTATTCCAGTTATTTTCTTGTCATCAAATGACACATGTATAGATTCCATGATCACTTTAGTTCTCAGATTGTAGACTCTGAATGCTTTAGTTGACAATGGGTATCCAACAAAAATTCATTCATCAGCTTTTAAATCAAACTTGGTCAACAGTTCAGGATGAGTTTTCAACACAAAGCACTTGCATCCAAAAATATGAAAATACTTCAAATTTGGCTTCTTATTCTTCACCATCT
The DNA here is from genome assembly GCA_030848705.1 of Heracleum sosnowskyi. Lineage (NCBI taxonomy): Eukaryota > Viridiplantae > Streptophyta > Magnoliopsida > Apiales > Apiaceae > Heracleum > Heracleum sosnowskyi. Next base: position 97,238,070 of record CM061241.1, read on the forward strand.
CATATGGTGTTTTCCCATGCTTGTTGATTAGTGTTGCATTTTGAGTAAAACAAGCAGTTTGAACAGCTTCTGCCCAGAAATAAGTTGGCAATTTTGCTTCAACAAGCATTGTTCTGGCAGCTTTGATTAGGGTTCTGTTCTTTCTTTCAACTACACCATTTTGCTGTGGAGTTCCAGGTGCAGAAAATTCTTGCTTCACTCCTCTTTCCTTGCAGAAAGCTTCCATTACATAATTTCTGAATTCAGTACCATTATCACTCCTTAGAATTTTCACTTTGTACTGTGATCCTTTGTCCAGTAGTTTTACATGATCCATTAGAATTGAGGCAGTTTCATCCTTCTTTGCTAAGAAGTACACCCATGTGTTCCTAGTGTACTCATCAACAATGACTAGAGCATATTTCTTTCTGCCCAATGACATTATATTTACTGGACCAATAAGATCAACATGTAGAAGATGATAAGGTTCCACAACTGAAGATTCAGATTTACTCTTGAAAGATGACTTCCTTTGCTTGGCCTTTTGACAAGAATCACACAGACCATCTAAGCTGAGTATTGACTTTGGAAGTCCCCTTACAAGATCTTTTCGAATCAGCTCATTGATGTTGTTCAAGTTTAGGTGAGAGAGCTTCTTATGCCATTTCCAACTCTCTTCACTAGACATTCTTGAAGATAGACACACAGTTTTACCTTCAGAGTTTGTTACCAAACTTGCTTCATAGATGTTATTGTGTCTGTGTCCAACTAGAACAACTTTCCCTGTAGATTTACTAATAACTTCACAATGTTCAGTATGAAAATCTACATGGTATCCTCTGTCACAGATATGACTCACAGAAAGCAGATTATGCTTGAGTCCTGAGACTAGAGCTACATTTTTGATGATGACACTTCCAAGATTGATATTGCCATATCCCAGAGTACGTCCTATGTTGCCATCTCCATAGGAAACTTTTGGGCCAGCCTTCTCCTCATAGTCTGATAACAGGGCTTTATTTCCAGTCATATGTTAGGGTCTAACCCTAACATAATCATTCTTTACTCCAGATGTGGAGGGTAAAGAGTTAATATCTTTGTTCTTCTTGCAAAACCTGGCAAGATGGTTAGTACTACCACAACTATGACATGTTTTTCTAGGAGCAGCAGAATTAGGCAGATAATCATTTCTTTTATTAATGCCTACTTTTCCATTCCTATTTTTCTTAAACATTTTCTGTTTGTTGACAGACTTTACTTCTTTAAGCTTATGTTTGAATTGTTTCTCTGTCATTAAACCAACATTAACCTGTTTATCACAGATTTTTACTGGTTCTTTAACAGCTTCTATCTCAATCTTATTCTCTGTTATTGAACCAATATTAACCTATTTTTCACAAGTTTCAATTGGCTCCATAACAGCTTCTTTCACAACTACAGACTTTAGCTTACTGGATTCAGGAACAAATTTCACAGGTTTAAGTTGTGGTTTCACTTTAACTTTATCTTTAAACCTAAGTTCATCTTCCTCACAGTAACCTAAACCTACAGTATCTGTCTGAAAAACCTGATGTGTGTCTTTTCCAGAATTGGTCCAGGTTTTAATTACTTTCCTCTCTTTTTCCAACTCAGATTCTATTTGCCTATATCTTTTAAGCAACTCATGTTCAACATAAACAGCATCATCTCTCTCCTTTTGAACTTGTTGCATGTTAACAAGTTTCTCTTCAAGAAATTTATTCCTCTCTTTAAGACCTAGATTCTCAGATTTGATTCTTTCATTTTCTAAAGTCTGATCCCTATAACTAACATGTATGCTTTTAAGATAAATTCTTAATTCAGATATATTATCAGTATCATAAGCATAAGTTGTTAGGGGTACCTTGTTTCCAGATTACTCAGCTTCATCTTTAACAGTTGCCATGAGAGCATAATTGACTCCCTCATCTGAGTCTGAAGTGTCTGCCCAGTCCTTGCCTTTAGTGATGAGTGATTTCTCAGATTTTCCTTTCTTGCATTCTGGAGCATAATGACCCATCTCTTTACACTTGTAGCACTGGATCTCAGACTTGACTTTCTTTCCAGACTTGGTATATTTTCCATCAGACTTTCTGAAATTTCTCTTATCAGAATTTGAATCTTTCCTTGAGAATCTCTTTCCTTTCTTGAACTTCTTGAATCCCATCTTCTTGATGGTCTTCACCATTAAAGCAGCCATTCTCATCATCTCTTCTTCATCATCCTCAGAATCAGAAGCTTCATCATCAGTGTTTGAGCCATCATCAGAGTTTGATGACTCACTGTCAGATTTAATGACTAAAGCCTTTCCTTTGGTTTTCTTTCTTGATGATTCCTTCTTGACAGGCTTTTCTTCAACTTTAAGAGCAACAGATTTTGTCTTCTTTCCAGATCTTTTGTTTCTCTGTTCTATTTCAAGTTCATGAGTTTTAAGCAACCCATAGATTTCATCAAGATCTGTATCTGCAAGATCATAATTGTCTCTGATTGTTGCCGCCTTTAAATCCCATCTTTCAGGTAGGGATAGAAGAAACTTGAGATTTGACTCTTCAAGTTCATATTCTTTATCAACCAGGGACAAATCATTCAACAATTTACAAAATCTGTCATATGTATCTGTCAAACTTTCATCAGATCTAGAGTCAAAGTGTTCATATTCCTGTGTTAGAATAGTCTTCATGTTCTTCTTTATAGCACTTGTTCCTTGACACCTAACTTCTAAAGCATCCCAAATTTCTTTGGCAGTTTTGCAGCCAATAACTCTGTTAGACATAACATTATCTAAGGCACTGTGGAGTAGATGTCTAACCTTTGCATCCTTTGCAATTGATGAGATATCTTCAGGAGTCAAATCTTTCTTCTCTTTTGGAACAGTCTTTTGTTCTTGACCAGTTATAACATGAGACAATTTAGTTGGCATATGAGGACCATCATTGATTCTATCAAGGTATTCTGGATCTGTGGCTTCCAGAAACATAGTCATCTTCACCTTCCATATTGGATATTCAACTGGTCTCAGAATTGGAACCCTGATAGTCTCATATCGACTCACAGAAGTAGGTTGAACCTTCTGAGCATTAGAACCTGCATTTGAACCTTCCTGAGAGTTGTCAGTCATGATTATACTTGTGTTTGGATCGATAAACTGTATATATTAATCAGCCTTGGCTCTGATACCAATTGTTAGGCCGAATACACAATATATAACCAATATAAGTATGATAATAACAATTGAGAACACTGTTTATGAATCAACAACTGAATTATATAAATAACTCTTCTCTCAGTGATGTTAAAGAATCACAGAGAGCTGCTAGGTTACAAGAATAATGTATTCAGTATTCGCATCCCTTTTAGGGTTAACCTATCTGTGTTTATATAGTACACAGTTACATAATCAATCTCTAATTGATATTCCTATAAATTAGCTATACAAATTATATCAAATTAGGATTGCTTCTGTCTTCTGTTCCGTTTCCTTATCTGTCTCAATATATCTTGCTTCTTTCCATCTTCAAGATATATTGCTTCTAGAATCTTGATATTAGCACCGACAGCTAAGGTAAACTTTCTCCCCGTCAGACTTTAATAAACTCTGACTGGCTTCCAGTAAACTCTGATGAGTACCTGGTACTTAAACACTGATGAACAAACGTCAGCAATTATATCTAACAAAGTGATTCATAGAAAACCAATTTGAGTTAATTTAGTATTCGATAGTTTTGTTTTAAAACTATCGAATGGTAAAATAACTTAAATCATTCGATGGTTTTTTAAATCATTCGATGGTTTTTTAATAAGGGGCAGGTGAAAAGTATTCTTGTTTTACAGGTTGATTTTGAAGATGGACGGCCATGATTGATTCCTTCATTCCTAGTTCGATAGTTTTCAAATCCAAAGCCTACAATTACTAAGAGAGAGGCAGTGTCTTCCTCAGTCAAGTTCATTCACTACAGAAGCAATTACGGAGAGAGAGGAAAAGCCAGAGAGAAAATACTAAGAACATTAATTCTGCTGGAACTCTATCATTGTATTGATTGTGGATAACTTAGAACTCATTGAAGCTAATCTACGGATTAGAAATTGTAGCACTCCTCGAGGTTTATATTTATAAAAAGATATATTCCCCGAAACTTGATTTGGTTTGGTGTGTTTGATTTCGTTATAGAACTGAATGATTTATCCACGAACGAAATTGAATTATTTGTGAGTATCGTATTCAACCCCCCCCCCCCCTTCTACGATACTTTGGACCTAACAAGATGTAGGCGCATCTTTACTTTCCAGTGAAAATAATTTTCTCTATCAAGAACTGGTATCTTAACTCCATGATCCTTTTGACTCATGATTCAGCTGTCTTTGATCTTTAAACTTCTTGTATGTTAGAAGCTTGCTCTGTTACCAATGGTTATTCCCAGACACTGAACCAAGATTGTAGAAAGGGGGGGGGGTTGAATACAATCTTTGAAAACTTTTCGTTCTTGATAATGAAAATATGAAAAGTAAAACAAGAACAGAAACACAAATACAAGGATACAAGAATTAAAAATTCAGGTGGATTGTTTTTGTCCACCTGAGAGATTTTTATTGAAGAAATCTCTGTGATGTTTACGAATAAACACACAGCTGCAAATACACAACTCTGGCTTCAGCAATTTACAAGGATACTGCTTTTTGCTCTTTAAATTGCTAAAACCTGATTTCTTGATTTCTAGAGTTATGCTACAACTTGGTTATATAACCCAAGTTTACAAAGATACTTGAACAGCTAATAATACAAAAAGTACATGTGTTCAGAATCCTTGTTTCTCCATTCCGAACAGTGATCCGTGTTTGTAGCTTGCCCTTTTGGCTGATTGTCTTTTAAGGAAATGCTACATTGGACCATGCAAACAGAATGCTTCTTTCTTCTTGTCACCTTTCCAGAAATACTGGATTCCATGCTCTGTGTAGTCTGTCAACCCATGTGCTCTGACATCGCTGTCCTTTTCACAGGTACAGAGAGTATCCGTAGAAGCTATCTGAGTTGTATCCATTGGTAGTTTCTTGATCAGCCAGTACTACTATCCGTAGACAGTACAGTGTCCATATCCGTAGAAGGTTAGTCAAGCTATCCGCAGACAGTCAACTTCATGTATGCAGAATTACAAGGCATCGACTATATACAATTTGCCTCCCTATTCTACATATCTATTGATAGTCAACATGACTTCATTAACATATCAAGACTACTTCAACTTCAACATCAGAAATACACAAGCATGTTACATTTGATCTTATTCGTTGATAAGCTACCCATCTACGAATACTGCAATGGTAAACTATCCGTTGATGGCTACATATACTTGTACAATTTTTACTAAGTCAGTTTGGTTATCATTAAGAAACAACATAGTTCCTAACAAAAGTTATTCTAATTAACTCTGTAACTAATTTTACAGCTGTCATTTGCATATTTCACTCAAGGAGGTTGATGAGGTGGACCCTGACTTGACTTGGTATTGTCTTGACTTGAATTAGTAATGTCAACATATGAATTTTTAGAAATCCCTTTAAAACCCCCACTTTGATCTTAGTGTCTATACATGTTCTTAATTTTGTTTATGCTCACATGTTTGTACACCTGTATCTATGAATATACACACTTTAAATTCCAAGTTCTTTGAATGTATCTCATCTGAGTTATGGATTGTGGTGGTTACGTGGCCCTGTGAGTGTGTGTGGGAGGGGGGGTGGGGTGGGGAGGGGGGTGGGGGTGGGTGGTTTGTTGTAGATATCTTTACGTCTTCAACTGTAGTACTTAATAATGATTATTCGATTTGTGTTGGTTATGTGGAATTTGAGCCTCTTAATTTACAAATTTCATGAATTCGAGCAATGTTATATTTACTCACAAACATAGTATTAGATTATATAGAGTAAAATTTGTTTTAATTGCAACCATGTCTTGTCCTATATATACCTGAATTATACTCATTATATGTGTATAGGCCTCTTCTGCTTTGTTTCGCAAAACTTAGTTGTATATAATATATGGATGAAAGTTCAAGGCTAAGTCCTCCATGTAGACGCTCAAAACTTTGGCATCACTAACCAGCAGCGTTGCCCTACGCCCTACCTCCGCGGACCTGGGTAATTTATTTTAAAGTTTTATTCCGCATTCTTACGCCTTCTTGCCTTTTTGCTTTCGATATTATCTTTTGCATATGCACACTAGTACAGCCTGATATTCATGTAGTACTCGGGGGCTCCCTCGCTTTTCTGGTACACTTACGTACTAGAATTGCGGAACTGGTACAGCTGCGTACCAGTTTGCAAAAATGGTATAGGGCGCCACAGCCCGTGGCGACCTAGGATGGGTGCGCCACAGCCCGTGGCGACCCTGTATATTCCATTTTTATTCATTTCGCTTTCCCCGTAGTTACTTAGTAAAACAGATTTGTCACTTAGTAAAAATTGTTTTGTAACTCTCTCTTTTGTAGGTTTATAGATTATACTTGCAAAAATTATATTAGCATTTTCTTTGTTTTAAATTAAACATGAGCTGTTGTACTTTGGGACTATCCAAAATTTAAAAAATAATATTACGCGTAACTATGTAAAATTTTGGTCCAAAAATGATAACTACAGCCTTTTATGCAATTTTTATGGACTATGCGTAGAGATGCCCCTTTATATATTTGAATTATTTGCTGTGGAATTGATCTCGTGACTTGAAGAGTGTCCATATTTTTACTTTGCAGAGCCTTCGGTGAGCTTTTCAGTAATAAAGCAAAGTTGGATGCACTGCAAACCTGTTTTTTTGGTTTTTCAGAGCTTGTCTGTGGTTATATATTTGAATTATTTGTTGTGGAATTGATCTCGTGACTTGAAGAGTGTCCATATTTTTACTTTGCAGAGCCTTTAGTGAGCTTTTCAGTAATAAAGCAAAGTTGGATGCACTGCAAACCCGTTTTTTTGGTTTTTCAGAGCTTTTCTGTGCTTATCACATTAGCAATAAAGTTGAGTTATCACATCAACAATAAAGTTGAGTTGTCTCCTTACATCTCATAATGTGCAGGCCAAAATAATGCACTTGTATTACTTTTGTGTACTATAGATCCAATTTTTTCCCCTATAAATAGTTCTTATCTCTTATAGATACAACATCACTTCAGATATATTATCCTATCTTATCTCTTTAGATTTTCTTATCTTATATCAGAACCTATCATCCTCTCAACCACCAATATCACAAGCACCATCCTCTCGCAAACCTCCTCAACAGACCTCCTTCATACTTCATTTCAGACCTCCTCAACAGCCCACTAACTTCAGTTACCAAAATCCTCTCCACAAAGGTACGTAATCTTCCTTTTCGTTCAGTTATAACATATTAGGCAAATGGAAGGTTGTGTAAATGTGAATTTCTTTTGGGGTGGAAAAGTAATTAGGCAAAATGGTGATATAACATATTCCACGGATCCAAAATGTATGCGTTATGTTATGTTTGGAACCACATTTGAAGAATTCAAGGCAACTGTTTATGAGGTTATGAACATAAGTCACAATCATTGGAATTTGCGCATAAGTTATAAACATCCAGAAATGGGTATTGGTAATGTCGTTAAGCGATATTACTTAGGTGATATTACTTCCGACGTGGATGTTGGTAGGTTGTTGAGTATCCCTCGGACCATGCAGATGGGTTGGGGTGATGTGTCTGTGTTCATCGAGGCCGAACAGATTCAAGCTCAGGATCCATACTCTAATGCTTACGGTACGCATTATGAGCCTACCCAACCAAGTTACCAACACAACCATGGGAGGAGCAACCAATTTCCTGAATTCGGAACAACGGGATGGTCAAGCTCTTTTTTCGGTGAAGGTGAAAACAATGAAGGATTTCACGGATATGGGGGGGGGTTCTAGTAGCCAAGCAGTGCAACAAACACATCATGGCGAGGATCTTGACATGCATGAATATTATAACCAAACAGATTGTGTAGAACGGTCTCCAGCACATGATACAATGACAGGAAGAGAGTTGGCATGCATAGATGATAATCCTCTTGAATTTAATTTCAATAGTTCAAGCAGTGAGGAGTCTGAAGATTTTAACAGTGATGAGGACGAGGATGTATCATCCGAGGAGGATGAAGAGGTATTGAGGAACCATGTTCCATTGGCAACTTGGTTTGAAACTGAGGAATATTCACCGGTGGTATTAAACAACCAAGCTGGAAACTACCTTGCTTTATCTCAAGATACAGAAGATCTTTCCATTGGTCAAACGTTTAATGACAAACAAATTGTAATATTCCGATTTTTTTTTAATTTTAATAGATTAAAATTTGCTAGAAATCAGAATTAGAAGTGGATTAAAATTTAAGATAAATTATATAATTTGATTTTAGAATAAAAATATAGAATTAATGAGTCTTGCTAATTTAATTCTGTTGGGCTTTAGTTTAAAGTTTCAGTTGACCCAATTTAATTAAAATTGACCTATACATATCTAGATACGAGCGTGTTAAAAAAAAGAGATGAAAACCCTAGCAAACATGAGAGAGAGAGAGAGAGAGAGAGAGAGAGAGAGAGAGAGAGAGAGAGAGAGAGAGAGAGAGAGAGAGAGAGAGAGAGAGAGAGAGAGAGAGAGAGAGAGAGAGAGAGAGAGAGAGAGAGAGAGAGAGAGAGAGACGCTGAAAGAGAGAGAGGAGGAGAAGAAGGAAAAGAAGAAGAGCACGAGAGGAGGTCTCACAACAAGCTTAAAAAGAATGAGTAACGATTCTTTAATTCTCTTGAGTATTTGTATATGTGTATAATTTGATGTATATCCATGAGTTATTTGTTATATTCATTATCGTCGTATGATTACTCCAATTTCGTATTTATATGTTTGGATTCTGAATTCTTATAAAATTCGTATCTGATTCGTTATTAATTGGATTCTTATGATATTAGACTCTGTGAAAAGGTATTTGAATTATCTACAACTTTTATTCTTTGTGTTTTCCGAAATTAGGTCTGTAGATATGATTTTTTCTGGGATTTATTGACCAGCCAGTATGTTTTCGAAACTGAGAAGTCTAACTTTGAAAATTCATAGTAAATTGAGTCTTTATCCAAAAATTATGAGCGATACCATTCTGGAAAGCTCTTTTCGACCTCTACACTTTGTGTTTCATTCCGCTGACTATTTCTGTGATTGCGATGTCTTAAACGTCGAAATACTAACCTGATTAGTGGCTGATTCTGTTCAGCAGTCCGCAAATATCTATGTTCTGAGTTCGTTACTTGTCCGTTTTTAACGAGACTTATCATTCTGGAAAGGTCTCGGAATTGCCTACATTTTTCGTGTTTTGTACTTTTTCAGATAAAGTCATTTTCATAGAGTAATTTGTTAATTTCTAGAACTGGTCATAACTGATTTTGTTAATATTGGTCTATTTTGCAAGATGTTTTGGTGTCTGATTTTTGAAATTTCATTGAGTAAGTTATATGTAAGCGTCGCATGGGTTCTATTAAGGTGGTGTGAACATTATTTGACTTTGATTGATTTAATAAAATTATAGGATTTGCTCACATTGATTTCGGTATTTGATCGCTTTTGAGGTAAGTACTCTTTGACTTACTTTTATTTTCGGAAGAGATATTGATATTCTGTTTTTGAATTTCGTATAAGATATAAGATTATTGTTTCGAAATGTATAAGATATAAGAATTGAGAATCTTTTGAATCCCTCAGTCTCTACGTTTCGAACCCGTTCATAATTTACGCTATAGTTTCAGAACTAGCCTTAGATACCCTTAGTAGGCGCACAAGTGTGCAACTTTAGATACCTATTAAGGGCGCGTAATTATTGAACTTTAGAAGCCGGTCACTGGAAAAGTGTGGCGAAAGAATAAGAATAAGAATAAGATCCCGACTACTGGAAAAGTGTGGCCGTAGAGCAAGACTGTGGTATTTATAAGAATTTTGTTTCTGTTTTAAATTATGTTTCTGTTCTAAATTCTGGATTTTTATAATATAAACTTTGGGTTGAATCATTTTTCGCAAAGACTTTTCAAATTATTATTGTTTTGAGAAAATCTGTTTTGCTAAAACACCCACTGATTTTTGAGAATATCTGTAAGTCAAACTGTTACTTGCTGAGCTGTGTAGCTCACTCTTTTCTAATTTTCAGGTTTGTACATTGTGGAAGCTTATTGAGAATATGGATGTGAACCTGTGAATTTCGTGCTACGTGATTTGATGTAATTTATTGAATAAGAATTATTGTGATATTAGAGTACTTTTTGTTATTATGGAGCTGCATCTCCGATTTTATATTTTTGATTATTAAGTTTGAACGCTGCATTTGACTTTTGTGAAATTTGGTATTTATTGAGTAAGGAGATGTATTTTATTTAAGTTTTGATTTAGAATTAATAGTCCGAAAAGTCGGGATGTTACACAAATGTTAATTCATGACGTGCGACAAATGCACATTACTAGCAACAGGACATATATTGTGGAGAGGAGCAATCCAAATCAGTTTATTGCAACGTGTGTGGTGGAAAATTGTCATTGGAGAATGAGAGCCACGAAGAAAAAGACCCATGGATTGTTTGAAATCACAAAGTGCACGGAGCACACTTGTTTAGTTGATCTACCAACGCAGGATCATAAAAAAATCTCTGCAAGATTTATTGCAAATATTGTCAAACCACATGTAAGCTATCTATTCTCAACCATTGTTGACATATGTTCAAACACTTTTATTGACTTATTTTTTGGGAATGTGTCGCAGGTTAGAGAATCACCCAATCTCCGAGTACCATTATGACAATGGTTAATGACGAATTCAACCACCGTGTAAGTTACTGTAAAGCATGGAGGGGCAAGCAGTTGGCTGTTGAGGAGGTCTACGGTAACTGGACTACCACATATGATGCACTCCCACAGTTTTTCCTGGCCATGGTACATGCCAATCCTGGCACTGTCGCTGTAATCGATGTTGTTCGTCATGAAACTAATAGAAGCAGTTCTGTTTGCAAACGGATTTTCTGGTGCCTTCGCGCAATTATGGATGGTTGGCAACATGCCCGTCCAGTACTTTCGATTGATGGTACCTTTCTGAAGGGAAAATATAATGGGAAATTATTGGTTGCAATGGGGGTGGATTCGAATAGTCATCAATATCCAGTTTGTTATGCCTTGGTTGACGAAGAATCGGAGAGAAACTGGTCTTGGTTTCTGAAGTTGCTACGTAACCATGTATGCAGAGACAGGTTAAATGTCTGCATAATTTTAGATCGTGCTGCTGGCATCCTAGCAGCGATGAGGAACCCGGCAAGTGGATTCACAGCACCTTACGTGATTCATAGGTTTTGTTTATTTCATGTCAGAAGTAACTTCTCAAGTAAACATGCCGGTGGAGAGTTAAAACTATTGATGTGGAAAGCCGGAACTACCCCCCAAATCAGCAAACACCAGGCATACATGAAGAGAATAGGCGCGATATCACCCCCTGCTTTGCAATACCTAGCAGACATTAATCCAGAATTGTGGACCATATGTTACGATATTGGTGGTGCTCGTTATGGACAAGCCACAACAAACGTGATGGAAGGCTTCAATGGTAGCATAAGAATGGCTCGTTTCCTTCCTGCAACGGCAATGATGGAGTATATCTTCTACAAGACTGTTAGAATTGTCAACACACAGCGCAACCAAACTGTCGATGCTATGCAGCGGGGTCAACAATTATGCCAAAGTACGGAGAGTATGATAAGCAAATATATGGAAAAGGCTAAATCACATACGGTGCATACATTCAGTAAACAACTAGGGATTTTCAAAGTTGTTACGCAACGCTATCGGGTTAAAGGAGGCACAAAGGGGGGGCGCACCCAAAATGTGGACATGAGTAAACAGAGTTGCACTTGTGGAAAATGGATGTGCTATCATTTGCCTTGTTCTCATGTATTGGCTGGTTGTTTGGCAGAGAATCTTGATTGGAAAAAATGGATTGAACCTTACCACTACACTTCCAAATTGCATAAGTTATGGGAGCCTATCATATATCCATTGGATCCTACTGAGTGCTGGAACTACGTCTTACCAGTACAGTGGCAGAGGTATGGTAAGTTGGTACCGGATGAAGCCTGCAAAAAGATAAAGAAAAAACGTGGCGACAAGGGGGAGTCTGTAAGAATTCGTACTGAGATGGACCAATCGCGTTCGCGGATAAAATGTAGCCGCTGTAACCAAGAAGGACATACAAAACGGAGCAAACTTTGTCCTCTACGTTCCAATGCAGTTTGACGTTGCTCCACTTAGTTTTCGTATGAATTTGTAGTATTTGCTTTGTGTGATTTCATTTCCTACATGTACTTATTTTATTTCATTTCCTATTTGTGTGGGTTTAATATCGCTTCCATTTCATTTCCTATGGCATGCAAATTTAGTTAACAATGCAAAACTAGCATGTCTTTAGTTAACATAGTCATCAATTCAACAATTACTCGTACTTGAAAATTAAAAAGTACAATAGTTTAGTCCTCGTCGGACATGAAGCTGTCTGAGTCATTATCAACACTGACGCTCCATTCGGTTCTCTTCCTCTCGTGCACGAAACAATGCAACTTCAAGTTGTTGTGGAGTATTGCGTTGCATCAGTATAGCGCGTTGTTTCGGAATTCTAAGTCCATTCGAGCGACATTGTTCAACACAACAAGAAAGACATTGCGTACGCCACTCCCACTCCCTCTGCATTGTTGTTATTGCCTGACTTGAGTAACGATGATTAGGGTTCATTGAGTACACAAAATCATCGTCACATAGCCATTTTCTACCCATGGCTCTGAAAATATCACCACTAGTATAACCATTTGCCATTTTTCAAAGATGATGAGAATGAGCATAGGGTATTTATAGTCATAATTCAAATTCTTTAACACGTAAAGACAATAGTTTAGATCACGAGACCATTTTCCTATGTATTCACGGGTTCATACTATGCCAAAATAAATTCAGAACTGCATACGCACTATCATTACATTTTCCTGTGTATTCACGGGACACTTTTACAAAACTTGAAAGTTGTGTCTTCTTGTCGCTTTCGGACCAATAATTTTTTTTTTGTTTTTGCATTTTCAGGATCTCATGTTCGGCTAATAAAAATTCATAACTTATCCAATTTTTGTAACTCAATTTTTAAATTTTAACAAAATTTGACCGTTCAACTGTAATATGCCAAAATAAAAAACCAAATTTTTTCTTTTATTATTTCAGTTTTCCAATCTTGAAAATGGATGTTTAAAACTTGAATATGATGTCAAACAAAATATTTTACCAATGGCAAACCAACCAAAAAAAAGGATAACCCAGGGTCGCCACGGGCTATGGCGCACCCCTCCTAGGTCGCCATGGGTGTGGCGCCCTATACCATTTTTGCAAACTGGTACGCAGCTGTACCTGTGACAACCCGGGTCAAATCCCGAGCCTTTTTCGAAAATCGGGTCAAATCCCGATTCCGAGTCCGAATAAGTCGAAGCCTACTGGCCCAATCGCAGCCAACTTGGGTAACAACTAGCCCACCACAGGCCCCCAAAAGATCATGATTTGTTGGTGCTAATTAGTAGTAGTGCTTTGCACTATAAACTGAACAGAAGTCCCAAATCTACTCGATGTGGGACTGGGGTGTTACAAACTCCCCCACTTAAACTCTTGACGTCCTCGTCAAGCCTGAACGGATAGCCCATAGGTCCGGATCGTTCCTCCCTAGCCATTGTGGGATAATATCGGCTGGCTTCGTGTCCCCACCTCCGGACCTCTGTCCATTGTGGGATATAATACCACCAGCCTTCGTGTCCCCACCTCCGGCAACTTGCCTCGACAAGCTTTCGAGAGTCGGCTCTTATACCATATGTGACAACCCGGGTCAAATCCCGAGCCTTTTTCGAAAATCGGGTCAAATCCCGATTCCGAGTCCGAATAAGTCGAAGCCTACTGGCCCAATCGCAGCCAACTTGGGTAACAACTAGCCCACCACAGGCCCCCAAAAGATCATGATTTGTTGGTGCTAATTAGTAGTAGTGCTTTGCACTATAAACTGAACAGAAGTCCCAAATCTACTCGATGTGGGACTGGGGTGTTACAGTACCATTTCCGCAATTCTGGTACGTAACTGTACCAGAAAAGCGAGGGAGCCCTACTCGGGTTTGTCCTGCTCTACCTAGTCCTGTTATTTTTATAATTGTTATTATAAATGAATATTGTCAGTATCTAACATAAGTTCGTATTTACAAATTTGCTCATGGATATTCTCGTATAATAGATACTGTAGACTGTAATTTGTAAATGAATATTGTCAATATTCAACATAGTTTGTATTTGTTCATTTACATCTGTTTATCCATCTCTGATGTATAATTATGTTGTATATATACTTGTGAGTTGTGTATATACATGTAATGTATTAATATTTACAAAAGAATATTATATTCATTTAGTTCATAGTTGATATCTAGTGTTAAGATTTACTAAAACTAGCGTTTAACCCATGCTTCGCACCGAAAACACAATCTTAAAATTTTTAAATCTTAAAAATTTCAAAAAATTTATAAATATGTTATATAACAGAACTTATATCAATTTTTACCACATACTTTTACTAAATATACACATGCATGTATTAATAAATATAAATTATGTTAATAATACAATAGTTGTTACAAATCTGAAAATACCATTGAAGGGAAACTCTACGATCGAGGCTCTGAGGCGCCCCGTACGGGATCGGGACGGGTTCGGGGACTGATTTCAAGGCCGGGGGTCGGGTGCGGGGATAACACTCCCCGTCGCCGAAGTGATCCGACGTCCATCCCTAGTTATGTTATTGGTTGCTAAGAAAATAGATATTTATAATTAAAAATTAAATATTCAACTGCATAAAATATTGATTGAACAAATATATAAAATTCTACCATCATAACAAAATAACATAAAATACGATATTAGAATTTGTTTGAACTGTACCATCAGTTTTTAAATTAATAAGAATGTGGAACGTCCTAACCCATTTTAGAATTATACGTTTTTTTAACTCCATCATCATTGACGTGGATATGTGTTTATTTGTTCCCAATTTTGACTCTAGATTATCACAATAAAATTATCATTATTAGTTGAATCATGCACCTGCTTCAAAAGAAACAAAATGGTTGAGTTATTAAGAATGTGAAAGACAAATTTGATGTTCACCACATCATAATTAACATTGTATGAGGTGATTTTAAATTCTTGTGAGGGCATTAAAACTGTAGAATTTGAACTAATTTTACCACATTCGAGGCGAAGTATATTGTATTGATATGTACTAACTTTCAATCATTCAAAGATATAATGAATGTCTGAATTTTTCCTGTAATGATTTTCAATTTTCCAGGATACTGGTTTTCATTTTCTTCTTATGATGAAGGTTTTAAATTCATTAGAATAAATTTTAAACTTACATTAATATGCTATACTTTTAGGATTTTGTATTTAGTACGTCATTACGTTTGACCACAAAGGTTCTCGTCAACATTTGATGATATTGACCGCACTACTTCACAATCTTTGAAGTACTTAACTTCAATTGATAATATATATGGGTACCTTAAACCTAAAATAATTATATATAATTATGGTAAGAGGATAAGAAGAATTTTATTTTTTTGAAGAATTTAATTTATTAAACATGATGCCTCATATTCGGGTTTGAGATGATTTTACCATATTTGTATTTATATGTATAGCTAATGATACAGAGTTTCCCGGATTATATCTTCAACACTGCAAACTCATAAATGATATATCGCCTCCATCTACATTAAGATTTTAAAAGTTTAATAATAAAGAATTGATGAGTCTTATGACTACACCAAATTGATAACGAAATAAAGAAGAAGTAACGTACCAGTTTACTATATGAACTTCAGAGATCCATAATATGCTTATGTAGAATATATTATCAAGCTAATGTGAAGATATGTCTTATTTTATTAATAAATTAAAAGTACTTAAAGAGATGATGTATTCGTTCACGTACAATGTTTAAAAGTTACTTATGAATTAAAATAATTTAAAATTTTATGTTATTAATTCGAATTTATATTGCTAATATTATTTTAAAACGGCCTGGAAACGGTTGTGTTGACCCCACATGTAATTTGTGTAAGATAGGTTTAAATTATTTTTACATTGGTAAATTGAATTTTTAATACTCCGTCAACATATTATGTACTAAAATTAATTTCTATTACTTTTAAATTTTAATTTTGTTTAAATTCAAAATAATTATACTTACGAAGATGATGTGTTCGTTTAGGTATGATTTTAAAAATTATATGTGAATTAAAATAATTCAAAATTTTAAATTTAATTAAATCTACATAGTTTATTATTTTAAATCGGCGTAAAAGACGGCTTAGCTACCAATCAAATGAGACAGATTTAAAATAGTTATATATTGATAATTATTGAATGTTGATTGATTATTCAAGTTATATGAATAGTCTAACCACCCCTTGCTAATAAAATTATATGAGAAAAGTTTTAATAGATATAAATTCTAATTAAAAATAAATTAAAATTTGAATTTTGATTGGTTAATTGTGTTATATGGATGGTCTAACTACGATTGGTTGATAAAATTATACTAGGAAAGTTTTTTGGCTCTTGTGATTGGTCTAAAATTTAGTATTAACATCTGACTGGTTAACCGATTAATAAAATTATATGAGGAAAGTTTCAATGAATTTAAATTCTAGTTTAAAATTATATGTGGAAAGTTTTTAGACTTTTGTGATTGGTCTAAAATTTATGATTGACCAACCTTTGGTTAATAAAATTAAATGAGGAAAGTTTTAATGGATTTAAATTTTAATTAAAAAATTAATTTTTAAATTTTGATTGGTTAATCACGTTGTATGGATAATTTAACCACCTTTGGTTAATAAAATTATATGAGGAAAGTTTTTAGGTTCTTGTGATTGGTCTAAAAATTTAGGATTGACATCTGATTGATCCTAAAATAATTCAAAGATTTCAGATTGATTAACTGACTAGCGTTTTACCTGTGCTACGCACCGAAAACACGCTCTTAAATTTTTTAAATTTTAAAAAATTTAAAATAATTGAAAATATATTATATAATGGAACTCACATTAATTTTTTTTCATATACGTTTACTAAATATACGCACGCATGTAAAAATAAGTTATGTTTAATCGAATTTATATTGCTAATATTATTTTAAAACGGTCTGGAAAACAATTTAATTGACCCCACATGTAATTTATGTAAGATAGCTTTAAATTATTTTTACATCGTTAAACTGAATTTTTAATAATTCGTCAACATATTTTGTACTAAAATTAATTTCTTTTACTTTTAAACTTTAATTTTGTTTAAATTCAAAATAATTATAGTTACGAAGATGATGTGTTCGTTTAAGTAGGACTTTATTACAAATAAATTAAAATAATTCAAAATTTTAAATTTAATTAAATCTACATAGTTTATTATTTTAAATCAGCTTAAAAGACGGCTTAGTTACCAATCAAATGAGACAAATTTAAAATAGTTATATATTGATAAATTGAGGCAAAAATGGTTGAGTACTTATTAAGAATGAGAAAGACAAATTTAATGTTGGACAAATATCATAATTAATTATTTGAATTGAAAATTTTATGTTCACCACATCAAAATTAATATTGTATGAGGTCATTTTAAATTCTTGTGAGGGCGTTGAAACTCTAGAATTTGAACTAATTTTACCTCATTCAAGGCGAAGTATACTGTATTGATATGTACTAACGTTCAATCATTCGAAGATATAATGAATGTCTGAATTTTTCCTGTAATAATTTTCAATTTTCCAGGATACAGTTTTTTATTTTTTTTTCTTATGATGAAGGTTTTAAATTTATTAGAATAAATTTTAAAATTACATTTAACATGATATACTTTTAGGATTTTGTATATAGTACGTCATTACCTTTGACCACAATGGTTCTCGTCAACATTTGATGATATTTACCGCACCACTTCACAATCTTTGAACTACTTCACTTCAATTAATAATATATATGGGTACCCTAAACGTAATATAATTATATATAATTATGGTAAAGAGGATAAAAAGAAAATATTTTCGAAGAAGAAGTAAATAAAGAAGAATTAACGTACTGGTTTACTATCTGAACTTCAGAGATCCATAATATGCTTATACAGAATATATTATCAAACTAATGTGAAGATATGTCTTATTAATAAATTAAGAGTACTTAAAAATATGATGTATTCGTTCACGTACAATGTTAAAAGTTACTTATGAATTAAAATAATTTAAAATTTTATGTTATTAATCGAATTTATATTGCTAATATTATTTTAAAACGGTCTGAAAAACAATTTAGTTGACCCCACATGTAATTTGTGTAAGATAGCTTTAAATTATTTTTACATCATTAAATTGAATTTTTAATACTTCGTCAACATATTTTGTACTAAAATTAATTTCTTTAACTTTTAACTTTTAATTTTGTTTAAATTCAAAATAATTATACTTATGAAGATGATGTGTTCATTTAAGTATGACTTTATTACAAATGAATTAAAATAATTCAAAATTTTAAATTTAATTATATCTATATAATTAATTATTTTAAATCAGCTTAAAACACGGCTTAGTTACCAATCAAATTAGACAAATTTAAAATAGTTATATATTGATAAATTGAGACAGATATTGTATTAAAATGGTTTTTTCACTTTTAACATTTATTTAAAGCATACAATAATGTAACTAGTAATCCATACAGTTAATGTAATATGCATGTAAATAAATGAATAACAAATAGTTATTAAAATTGTGTATTATAAATTTCATACTTGAAATTGAATTATTAATATCGTATTTAATGTAAAATAGTAATCAAATTGTTTAATTAATAAATATTTATGAAACTTTAATTATAAATATGATAATATAATTGTGAATAATTTTAAATAAAAAGTGATTTATTAACAAATATTTTTTGTGACTAAAACAAATATGTAATACATGGATATTTTAAATCAAGTAATTACTGGATTTAAATTAGAATTGTCAAATAATCATGATTATTAAAATAGGATGAGAATGATAAATAATAAAAAAATGTAATATTTTTGGTCTAAAATTTAGGAGTGGTTTGTGATTGGTTTTAAAATAAAATTTTCTGATTGGTGAAGTATATAACATCTAGACTCAAGCATTATAATGAAGGATTACAATAATTTTTATTCATAAAAGATTCAAGTATCTATTAATATATTAAGTTACATTTTCTTTAATATTTTTAACATAATTGATTAACATCGAATTTTTTAATTACAATAAATAATATATTTGATAAGTAACCTCAAATCTATATAAAAACCTGAAATTACGACTTTTAACAATTAAATAAACAAAAACTTAAATTACTGATTAAAGTTGTAAAAGTTATACACATACTTAAAATATTTCATTATTAAGTGTGTTAGATCATAGAGTGATATTAAAAATTTATCTATAAAATAGACGATTGTTTATTGAACGCATAGTACAAAAAATGATCGTAATTTCGAAGTATAAAAATATAATAAAAGATTAGATTATAATTAAAAATAAAATAATTTTAGTTGATAACCAAATTCTCGAAATACAAAAATATAATTGTGAATAGATTTAAATTTTTTAATATAATCAATTAACATCGGATTTTTTTGGCTTTACAATAAATAATAGATAACTAACCTCACATCTCTGTGTAAAAACTCTAAATTACGACCTTTAACAATTAAACAATCAAAAATATAAATTATTGATTAAAGTCATAAAAAATATACATATACTTGTAGTGCTTGTTAGGAATATATTGTTCTTGATGATAATTATAAAAACACTTAGTAGATTTTGTATTAAGTCACTTTTGTAACTGTCAACTGAATGGTATGCTTTGCAGCTTCCGTTGACAGGTAGCTCATCAACGAAATGAGTGATGTAGCAATTGCACTGTACAATACTTCACCGGTTGATATACATTTGTTGTAGCTATTAGATAGGTTTTCTAAGTCATGTTGACTATGTACTAGATAGGCAAAATAGGTTGGTTAAGTGTAAATATAGTGTGCCTTGTAATTTTGCCTACGTGAAGACATGTCAACGGAATGAAGATCAGTCTATCAACGGAATGAAGATTAGTCTATCAACGGAATGAAGACTAGTCTTTCAACGGAATGAAGACTAGTCTATCAACGGAATGAAGATTAGTCTATCAACGAATCATTATCACTTTTCTGAATAGTTGACAAAGTGATAGTGACAGTTTTCTGACAGATCAAAAGGTGATGTAGAAGTGTACTTTGCATTGGAAGCCATCAAAATGGACACTGGGATTAAGGAAACATTCCAATTTCCAATTAGGTTCTTGAGTGGGATCATAATAAGCATGAAGACAAAAGACAAGATCTCCAAGGACCATTGGACAAAAGGGATGAAAAGCAAGCTACTGGCGGTTACCTATAGTGTATTTTAGTGTAGCCAAAAATAGCATTGTAAACTTGGGTTTTATAACCAAGTGTAGTAGTTCATTTTTAAGATAAGTGAGTGAGATAAAAATAGTTTGTATTAGCTTCTTTCAAGAGCACTCTCACTCCAAATCAGGAACTGAGTAGCTGTGATACTTTTGTAACACAGATTATTTCCGCAATAAAAACATCTCAGTTGGATCCTCAAAACATCCAACTGAAATTTTATATTTGCTTGTGTTTTTATTTTCAGTATTGTTTTATTTGAAAGTTGTTTTAAGTTTAGAAAATATCTAGAATTGTATTCAACCCCCCCCCCCCCCCCTTCTACAATTCTGTTAGGTCATTTGGGATTAACAATTGGTATCAGAGCAAGCTTCTAACATACAAGAAGTTTAAAGATCAAGGCCAAAACAGAAACCATGGTGAAGAAGGATGCAGGTGTAAAGATACCAGTTCTAGATAAGGACAATTACTTTCACTGGAAAGTAAAAATGCATCTACA
The DNA here is from genome assembly GCA_030848705.1 of Heracleum sosnowskyi. Taxonomy (NCBI): domain Eukaryota; kingdom Viridiplantae; phylum Streptophyta; class Magnoliopsida; order Apiales; family Apiaceae; genus Heracleum; species Heracleum sosnowskyi. Next base: position 97,259,141 of record CM061241.1, read on the forward strand.
TCTCATGTCTATAGATGAGAGATATGTAGACTGCATTGAGAAAGGTCCACACGTTCCCATGAAGTTTGCATCTGGAGTTGGACTGCCAGATGATGCTGAAGATGTAGAAATTCCAAAACCTGTCTCGGAATGGACTATTGAAGATATTGCAGAAATCCATAAAGATAAAAGAACCATGAACATTTTGTTTAATGGTTTGGAGCAAGAGATGTTTGACAATGTTATAAACTGTACAACTTCTAAAGAAGTATGGGACACTGTTAGAACACTCTGTGAAGGAACTGAGCAAGTTAGGGAGAACAAAATGCAACTCCTCATACAACAATATGAGCACTTTCATTTTAAGGCTGGTGAAACCCTAAATGACACGTTTAGTAGGTTTCAAAAGCTTTTGAATGGATTAAAGTTGTATGGGAGGGTCTACCAAACCAAGGATTCAAATCTCAAATTTCTTAGAGCTCTTCCAAAAGAGTGGAAGCCTATGACTGTTTCTCTGAGGAACACTCAAGAGTACAAAGACTACACTCTTGAAAGGCTTTATGGAACCTTAAAGACATATGACCTGGAAATGGAGCAAGATGAAGAAATTGAGAAGGTACAAAAGAAAGGTGGATCTATTGCATTGATTGCATCTGTGAACCAACTGGAAGATGACAATGAAGAAGCTGTAAAAGCCACAACTAGTCGAGCTAGTTGTAGGAGTGATGTTAGCAAGGGTAAAGGAAAGATGACAGAAGAAGAAGAAGAACCAGCCAACTTGGATGACTTAGATGAGATTGATGAACACATTGATTTTCTTTCAAGAAAATTTTCTAAGTTCAAATTCAAGAGAAACTCAGAAGCAAGGCCACCAAGGAGAGACTTTTAACCTAGCAAAAATAATTGGATTGAAAAGTCTAAGTCTAAATGTTTCAACTGTGGAATGATTGGTCACTTTGCTGGAGATTGCAGAAAGCCCAAAGTTGAGAAGGGCAACAGGAAATTTGAGCATGTTGATTATAAAAAGAAATACTTTGAACTTCTCAAGCAAAAAGAAAAGGCTTTCATGTCTCAGGAGTATGATTGGGCTGGTAATGGTGAAGATTCAGATGATGATGTTGAGTATGTCAACTTGGCTCTAATGGCTAACAATCATGAGCAGGAAGCAAGTTCCTCTAGCAACCAGGTAACAATTACTAATCTTTCTGAGCTTTCTAAAGAGGAATGTGATAGTGCAGTTAATGAAATGTCTATTGTACTGTATAATTTGCGTGTTACTCTTAAATCACTTACCAAAGAGACCAATTTGCTCTTAAGTGATAGAAATGCCATGTTAGAAGCACAGCTAATTGAATTTGAGAAAATGAGGTGTGTTAGTAGGGATGCTAAGATGGAACTTGAGAAAGTGTTAAAAAGGGAAGAGATTCTTAAAACACAACTAGAAATAGAACAAAACGTGATTGCAAAATGGAAAGATTCCAGGAATGTTGCTACCAACATCATTAATGTTCAAGGTATGGAATCTTTCTGTGAGCAATCATGGAAAAAGAACAAAGAGAAGCTAGGGTATGCTGTTGAAACCTTAGAATCAGAAACAGAGTCAACAAACAACAATGATCATTTGGAGAAGGTTGATATGTCAACGGAATGCAAGGTTTCGTTGACAGATGAACCATCAACCGATCAAGCTGTTTCGTTGACAGAGAAAAATAAAGAAGAACTCACTAGACTTAATAACAAGTATGGTCCTGTCACCAATAACTTTGTTCAAGGTGAGTCTAGTAAATCAAAGAAAGTTTAGAAGTCTGTTGAAAGAGCGAATGTAGGTCACTTGTCTAACAAGCAATTGAAAGACAAGTTAGAGAAAATTCAAGTTGAGGTTAAGGGCAATAAAAAGAATAACAGAAATGGCAAAGTAGGGATTAACAAACATAACAATTACACACCTGATAAGTATGCTCCTAGAAAAACATGTGTCAATTGTGGTAGTGTTAGTCATTTATCTGCTAATTGCAAATTTGTTAAGAAGTCTACTAATGTGAAAATGCCTAAGCCTACAATGAATGTCTTGTTAGGCCGAATACACAATATATATAATCAAGTATATGTATGAGAATAACAATAAGAACACTGTTTATGAATAATAAACTAAATGGAATTAAAAACTCCTCTCTTAGTGATGTAAAATATCACAGAGAGCTGCTAGGTTACAAGAATGATAATTCACGTATTCGCATCCCTTTTAGGGTTAACATATCTGTGTTTATATAGTACACAGCTACATACAATCATTAATTGATATTCCTATAAATTAGCTATACAATCAGAATCAATTAAGAATTGCTTCTGTCTTCTGTTCCGTTTCCTTAGCCATCTCGATATCTCTTTGCTTCTTTCCATCTTCAAAGAATATCGCTTCTAGAATCTTCATTGACTTCACCGACAACTAAGTAAACTCTGACCATCAGACTTTAACAAACTCTGAATGGTCCTCCAGCTAAACTCTGACTAGTTCTCCAGCTAAACTCTGATAGTTTCCTGGTACTTTAAACACTGATAAAAAAACATCAGCAATTATATCTAACAATCTCCCCCAACTTGTTCATACTAAAATGTACAAGTTAACAGATAATTGATGATGTCAAAACATATAACAAATGCAGTGTTTATAAAATCACAGAGTTTATACTTTTACTTAGAACAGAAAACTTTAAAAAACTTACAGACTTCAGTTACTTAATCTCTTCAATGTCAGGTACAGTCCTGATGTAGTCCATAAGTAGTCTTCTCTCAGCTCTCTAGCTCAGCTACCATTATCTTCTTTAGCTCTTTCAACTCTGGATCACTCTCTCCAGTTTGGTAGATAGCAGCCCTTAGAGCATAGATACTGTTTTTCCTCATATCATTTCCTAGCTTTATTATGAAGGATTTATCTGATTCCAGATTAAATTCCAACACTTTTATACCAAGATCTGTTCTGAGTCTTGCACTGTTCCTTTGCATCTCAACAAGCTTTCCATTATAATCTCTGTACTTCGGTATGTAAGCACCAGCAGTCTTTAGGCCACAAAGAGCTCTAGCTTTCACCATTCTGCTTCTTAATACCTCTGATGCTTGATGAGTTCTTTGATTCTTTACTTTCAGTATATATAGTACATACTCTAGCTCTTCTTTCATCTTTAATCCTATATCAGCTTCACCAACTCTGTATACTCTGCCATCAGCCTTGAAGTATAACAGAAAATCCTTCTTCAATCCTTTATGATGTATTAACTGAACCGACTCTAAAGCATCAAGATTTTCTTGAGTCACACCAACACCTGGTTCAGCTAATGAAGTTTGATCCATAGGACTATTGTTTACTCTCTTTTCTCTATGAGATCCAAGTCCAGATTTATCTCTTGATTCTTTTCCCATGATAGTTTTGCTTTGAAGAACATTTACATTTCCAGGAATCAGAGTTTGTTGAGCCATGACTGGTTTAGCAAAAGTTCTTTGAAGTTCAGAAGAGAGTTTAGTCTATACAACTTGAGTAGTATCAGTGGTTGTCACAGCTTCCAGTGTTTGAACAACTTGAGCATTGTCAGAGGTTGTTTGAGCTTTCTTCATTTTCTGATTTTCTTCCACAAGCTTTCCTTTGCCTTTATCTAAGCTGGCTTCAACTGGCCTTCTTGAGTATTGTAAACTCTGTTGAGAGTTTACATTTTCTTTGATTACAATTCCTTTCTCCTTTGGCCTTGAAACCTTCACAACTTTCTTTACCTTCCCAGACTTTAAATTCTTTTCATGCTCCTCAGCTAACATTTTCTCTTCAGCTTCAATATCTTCAATAGTTGCATCAGCACCATGTTCTTCCAAAAATAACTGAGCTGCAATCTCTTCATCAGTATTTGATTGAGAAGTAAGCAATAAGCTTTTGGCTTTTGAAGTAGATTGAGCACCAGTATTTACTTTATCAGAGTTTGCTCTAGCAGAGTTTGTCCTTAATCTCCCTTGATCTTGAATTAATTTGGACCTTGACTCTCTTCCTTTTTCACCACCATCAGTAGAATCATCCTGTCTACTCAGAGTTTGAGGCTTTTTGCATTTGTCTTTAAGTACTCTCTCCCCCTTTTTGACATCATCTGGAATCAATACTGATGTGAGCAATTCAAGTGAAGCAGCTATTGAATCAATTTTCTCAGACATTACATTCTGATTTTCTTCAACTTTGGTCAGTCTGTTCTTGAGAACTTCTTGATCTTTGACCAGAGTAAGCAGCATAGATTTATCTTGCTTCAGAGACATATCTCTAGTAACCACATCATTTCTCAACCCAGTAACTGACTTCTGAGTTTCATCAAAACGATTGTGAAGAGACTTGACTTGAACAATTGTTGCCTTTAGATGTGTAAGAAGTTCTGGATTTGTAATTGATGTAGCAGATTTTGTTACAAAGTCAGCAGCCCTTTGATCAGTGAATATGCAATCTCTGTTTGACCACCTGGAAAAGTACATATTTTGAAAGTGAAGTTCAGTGGCATGCTGAGTTGAACCTCCAACATCAGTTTCCTTTAGATTTGGTTGAGCAGAAAGTCTTTGAGAAGATGAATCAGCTTGATCATCAGACTCAGCACTTGAAGAATGTAAACTATTCTCAGCAAATGTTTCTGGAGCATCTTCATTTGCGAGCTTCTCAGAGTTTATATTCTCTTGAACATTTTCTTCTTGTACAGCCTCAACAACAACAGGCTCTTCAGTAGCTGCAACAATATTTTCTGCAGTTTCTTCAAGAACAGTTTCTACAGCTACAGCCTTTCCTGTCTGATCAACTTCTTCGCCTTTTTCAAGTTCCTGGTGATTGACAGAGAGAATCTCTGTATGAGTAGCTAAGGACTCATCTATTATGACTGTTGGTTGATCAGCTGCCACATCCTCTGTTTCATTAATACTTCCACACTCTTCTAGAGTTGCAGAGGGATGTGCTTCAACTTCCTCTTCAATATCCATCTCCAATATTGGTTCAAGAAAATCATCAGTAAAAGCAGCATTATCATCAGTGTTTGCTCTGGCTTCTTCAGGCACAGTAGCATTTTCAGAATGATTTTCAATCACAACCTCAGGAGCTTCAGAAGTTGTAGAATCAGGAACCAATCCAACAAAAAGATAAGCAGCAACCAATTTCCTTTTCTTGGTATGAACAGATTCAGTTTCATCAGAAACCCTATCCTCATCATTATAATTATTAGGTCTGTTTGCTCTTTTCTTCTTCCTTGAAGTACCAACTGATTGTGGTAAATCATCAGCATTTGCAGGTTTTGCAGCCTTGACAGCCTTAAAAGCTCTATGTTTAGTCCTACCCCCAGCCTTTGGTTTTTGAGATGTAGATGGAAGATGTTCAGTGTTTAAAGGTCGTTCAGGTTCTGGTTGTGCTTGTGGTTGTGGTTGAGTTTGTAAAAACTGTTGAATTAAGGCAGGAAGCAACAAGTCTCCAACATTCCCTTTCTTAATATCCTTGTTTGTTAAATCAAAGAATATTCTTTTATGCAATTTAAATGATGGAATGACATCCTCCTCGGTTTCAGATGATTCATCAGCATTTGAGTCATCATCAGAGTTTGATGACTCACTTTCAGAATTTATGACCAAAGCATTTCCCTTAGCTTTCTTCTTTGATGTTTCTTTCTTAAGAAGTTTTTCTTCAACTTTGAGAGCAACATATTTTGTCTTCTTACCAGATCTTTTGTTTCTTTGTTCTATCTCAAGTTCATGAGTTTTAAGCAAACCATAGATTTCATCGAGATCTGTTTCTGCAAGATCATAATTATCTCTTATTTTCGTCGCCTTTAAATCCCATCTTTCAGGTAGAGATAGAAGGAATTTGAGATTCGACTCTTCAAGTTCATATTCTTTATCAATAAGAGATAAATCATTCAACAGTTTACAGAATCTGTCATATGTCTCAGTCAAAGTTTCATCAGGTCTAGAGTCAAAGTGTTCATACTCCTGTGTAAGAATAGTCTTCCTGTTCTTCTTTATAGCACTTGTTCCTTGACATCTGACTTCTAAAGCATCCCAAATCTCTTTGGCAGTTTTGCAGCCAATAACTCTGTTAGACATGACATTATCTAAGGCACTATGGAGAAGATGTCTAACCTTTGCATCCTTTGCAATTGATGAGATGTCTTCAGGAGTCAAATCTTTCTTTTCTTTTGGAATGCTCTTTTGTTCTTGACCAGCAACAACTGGAGACAGTTTTGTTGGCATATGAGGACCATCATTGATTCTATCAAGATATTCTGGATCTGTGGCTTCCAGAAACATGGTCATCTTCACCTTCCATATTGGATATTCCACTGGTCTTAGAATTGGAACCCTGATTGTCTCATATCGACTTACAGAAATTGGTTGAACCTTCTGAGCATTAGAACCTGCCTGGGTATTTTCAGCCATGATTATAACTTGTGTTTGGATCAAAAACTGTATATATTAAACAGCCTTGGCTCTGATACCAAATGTTAGGCCGAATACACAATATATATAATCAAGTATATGTATGAGAATAACAATAAGAACACTGTTTATGAATAATAAACTAAATGGAATTAAAAACTCCTCTCTCAGTGATTTAAAATATCACAGAGAGCTGCTAGGTTACAAGAATGATAATTCACGTATTCGCATCCCTTTTAGGGTTAACCTATCTGTGTTTATATAGTACACAGCTACATACAATCATTAATTGATATTCCTATAAATTAGCTATACAATCAGAATCAATTAAGAATTGCTTCTGTCTTCTGTTCCGTTTCCTTAGCCATCTCGATATCTCTTTGCTTCTTTCCATCTTCAAAGAATATCGCTTCTAGAATCTTCATTGACTTCACCGACAACTAAGTAAACTCTGACCATCAGACTTTAACAAACTCTGACTGGTCCTCCAGCTAAACTCTGACTAGTTCTCCAGCTAAACTCTGATAGTTTCCTGGTACTTTAAACACTGATAAACAAACATCAGCAATTATATCTAACATGTCTCTATGCCTGCAATGTCTGTTATGCCTAATGTGTTTGCTCCATATGCACAATTTCAGAATCCATATGCTAGCATGCCATTTGTGCCTAATCCATACATGAATATGTTTAATGTACCACAAATGCCATGGAATGTGAATAACATGCTTGTTCCTCCAAATATGCATGCTATGAATGAAAATGTGAGCAACCCTCAGAAATCAACACCAAAGGTAAAGGTTGATTTAACTCAATCTGAGCCCAAGGTGAAAAATGATGTAAAGAATAAATCAAAGGCTAACAAAACAGGACCCAAAGAAACTTGGGTACCAAAATCAACTTGATTTGATTTTATTGTGTGCAGGGAGACAAAAGGAATCTTTGGTACTTGGATAGTGGTTGTTCAAGACACATGACTGGTGATTCTACCCTGCTCACAGAGTTCCAGGAAAGAGTTGGCCCTTGTATTGCTTTTGGAGATGACAGCAAAGGCTACACTAAGGGATATGGCTTGATTTCAAAAGAGAATGTCATCATAGATGAGGTTGCATTGGTGGATGGTCTTAAGCACAATTTGCTTAGTATCAGCCAACTTTGTGACAAAGGATTTTTAGTTACTTTTTCAAAAGAAGCCTGTGTTGTTTTTAAAGGTGGAGACAACAATGTGGTAATGACTGGATTCAGAAGAGGGAATGTGTACATTGCTGACTTTAGTAGCACAAGTCCAGACACTATCACTTGTCTTTTCAGCAAGGCAAGCAAGGATGAAAGTTGGCTATGGCACAAGAAATTGTCTCATTTGAATTTTAAGGTTATGAATGACTTGGTGAGGAAAGATCTTGCTAGAGGAATTCCACAGATGGAATTCTCAAAGGATGGTTTGTGTGATGCCTGTCAAAAAGGGAAACAAAAGAGGGCATCATTCAAAAGCAAGACTGAGTCATCAATTGTCCAGCAGCTTGAGTTGCTTCATATGGATCTATTTGGCCCTGTAAATGTCATGTCCATTTCAAAGAAGAAATACTGTCTTGTGATTGTTGATGATTTTTCTAGATTTACATGGACTTTCTTTTTGCACTCCAAAGATGAGGCAAAGGAAATCATTATCAATCAGATCAAGATCGTAAATAATCATCCTGATTTTAAAGTAAGAAGGATTAGGAGTGATAATGGGACAGAATTCAAGAATTCAACTATGAAGATGTTCTGTGAAGAAAATGGTATTTTGCATGAATTTTCAGCAGCAAGGACACCACAGCAAAATGGTGTAGTTGAAAGGAAAAATAGAACACTTATTGAAGTTGCAAGGACAATGCTAGATGAATCAAAGTTACCAACTTATTTCTGGGCTGAGGCAGTTAACACAGCTTGCTTCACTCAAAATATTTCTTTGATTAATCAAGCCAAGGGAATGACCCCTTATCAACTACTCAAAAGAAAGAAGCCACTATTGGATTTTCTTCATGTCTTTGGATGCAAGTGCTTTGTTCTGAGAAATCAAGCTGAGCATTTAGGGAAATTTGAAGCAAAGGCAGATGAAGCAATATTTGTGGGATATGCAGCAGGGAAAGCTTACAGGGTCTATAATCTCAGAACCAACATTGTTATGGAATCTGTACATGTTGTTTTTGATGATCTCAAAATTCAAGGTCTCTGTGATGAAGGTTTCCATGAAAGTCTTTCTTTTGAGAATGAGGAAGGAGATCAAGTGAATCATGTTAAGGCTATTGAGAAACAGCCTAAAGTTGTTGTGTCTAGCACAGATGAAAGCAGTAGTGAAGATGAAATTGTTGCATTAAGATTGAAAAGAATAGCTGTTAGCAGACCAAATGGTCATTCCGTTAACAGTAATGGTGGAAGATTCGTTGACATACAAAATGAGCATTTCGTTGACAGTCAAAACGGGCTTTCCGTTGACAGTCATGGAAATGTTTCTAAGAATGATCACTTAGGGACAATAAACTCAGGGGGAGTTTCTCAAGGACAAATATCTAATCAAGGTAATCATGATCACGAAGCTACATCTTCTAGAGCTAATCTACCTCCCTCAAGGAAATGGACTAAAGATCATCCTTTTGAACTCATTATAGGTGATGTTTCTTCAAAAGTCCAAACTAGAAGAGCAACTCAAGAGGAATGTCTATATAGTAGCTTTATGTCTCAAGATGAGCCAAAGAAAGTTGAGGATGCACTTCTAGATCCAGATTGGGTCTTAGCTATGCAAGAGGAGCTAAACCAATTTGAGAGAAACAAAGTTTGGAAGCTGGTGCCCAAGCCTAAGGACAGGAGTGTTATAGGCACAAAGTGGGTGTTCAGAAACAAGATGGATGAAAATGGCATAGTCACAAGGAACAAAGCTAGATTGGTTGCAAAAGGCTACTCACAGGAAGAGGGAATTGACTTTGATGAAACCTTTGCTCCTGTTGCAAGACTAGAAGCAATGAGGATTTTCCTAGCCTATACAGCCCATGCCAATTTCAAGGTCTATCAAATGGATGTGAAGAGTGCTTTTCTGAATGGGGAATTGGAAGAGGAGGTGTATGTAAGTCAACCTCCTGGTTTTGAAGATGATGATTTTCCAGAATATGTGTACTTCCTCCTCAAAGCACTCTATGGTTTGAAACAAGCACCTAGAGCCTGGTATGACACGCTTTCACAATTCCTCCTTGAGAATCATTTCACTAGAGGTACTGTAGATAAAACTCTTTTTCATAGGATTGTGAATGGCTCTACTATACTTGTTCAAATTTATGTAGATGACATAATTTTTGGGTCTACAGATGAAAAACTTTGTCAAAAGTTTGTCAAGCTTATGCAAAGTAAATATGAAATGAGCATGATGGGAGAATTAACTTATTTTCTTGGTCTCCAAGTAAAGCAAGTTAATGAAGGCATTTTCATTAGTCAAACAAAGTATATTCATGATCTGTTAAAGAAATTTAACTTAATGAAATGCTCTCCTGCCAAAACTCCCATGCCTACTGCCACCAAACTTGAATTGAATACTAAGGAAAAATCTGTGGACATTTCAAGTTATAGAGGCATGGTAGGCTCACTTTTATATTTAACAGCTAGTAGACCTGACATTATGTTTTCTACTTGTCTATGTGCTAGATTTCAGGCTGACCCTAGGGAATCCCATTTAGTTTCTATTAAAAGGATTTTCAGATATCTCAAAGGAACACCAAACCTTGGCATTTGGTATCCTAGAGAATCTGGCTTTGAACTAATTGGTTATTCAGATGCAGATTATGCAGGATGTAAAATTGACAGGAAAAGCACAACTGGCACCTGTCAATTCCTAGGAAACAAGCTTGTGTCATGGTTCAGCAAGAAACAAAACTCAGTTTCTACCTCCACAGCTGAGGCTGAGTACATTGCAGCTGGAAGTTGTTGTGCACAGATTTTATGGATGAAAAATCAACTACTTGATTATGGATTAAGAGTTGAGAAAATTCATATATTTTGTGACAACACTAGTGCCATTGCCATTACTGAGAATCCAGTGCAGCATTCAAGGACCAAGCACATTGACATCAAGTACCATTTCATTAGAGAACATGTTATGAATGGTACTGTGGAGTTACATTTTGTTCCAAGTGAACAACAACTTGCAGACATCTTTACCAAGCCACTTGATGAATCAACATTCTCAAGACTAGTAAGTGAGCTAGGTATGCTAAATTTCTCTTAATTATTTTTGAGATTTTTGCAAGTTAAGCTGCAGCCAGAAATTTGCTATGATTTTTTGTGAATTAATTTTCTCAGGAAAAAGTGAAATTTTGTCTAAGTCAAAATTACTTTGTCAACGAATGCTTCATTCCGTTGACAGTCTTAGCATTTTTCTGGGTGTTTCGTTGACAGCACTTTTTATGTCAACGAAACGCAGCTTTATCAACGAAATAGACGGGACCTTAAACGCCCAATTCTGATTCGTTGATATAGCGTGGTTAATCTGAACCGTTGAATTTGTACGTCTCTTTACCACGATCTATGCATACACCTCTGTAAGTATAAATCATGGTAATATTTTAATTGTAACGGTTAGATTTTTAAGCCAATCCAGTAATTTATATTTATTATTGGACTTAATTTTTGAGAAATTTTGGGGGAGTATTTAAGAAATTTTGTTTTCTTTAATTCTTTTCTACCTTGCTCTCAAAATTTCCAAAGGCTTTCTTACTTCTTCTCTCTCAAAGCAAAACAAAGTTCGAGCTTTTCTTCACTCAACAATGGCACCCATAGTCAAACTCATGTCAGCTGGAGGGTTCATTTACGAGAAGAACAACTCCATTCCATTTGTTGTCAAGGAAAGCCCGAACAAAATCTTTCACAAGATGATGGATTTCCTGATGAATTGCAAGCTCAGTTACGCGATGTTTCACTCCACTCCGCTTTACAATGAAATCATAGAGGAGATTTGGACCTCCTGCGAGTATAGTGGGACAAACTGCACTTTGCAATTCACCATTCAAGGTAAAGAGTATATTGTCAATTCAGATGTTTTACAAGCATGCCTTCACATTCCTGAGAATAACTGCTTAGCTTTACCTTCAAATACTGAAATTGTTAACATGTTTAATTCTATAAATTACTCTTTGCCAACTGATAATTTGGGTAAGATAATTAGGAGAGGTTTGGTCAGGGAATATAGTTACTTAGCTGATGCATTCATTAAGGTCTTTTCTGGTAAAATCAGTAATTTTGATGCATTAAGTAACTCAATTTTGATTCTGTTTACCATGCTCTTAACTTATAGATATTATAACTTTAGCACCCGACTTATGTATGAATTTGGTGCTAAGTTGGGTGATAAGGCTAATAGGAAAAATAATATCTATTATGCTAGATTTCTAATGATGTTGGCTAACCATGTTAGTCCAGCACCATTGGTTATCTCTAACCCAAATTCCAGGTTTAACTGCTTTGTACAAGAGAAGAGGGTCTTCACAGACATCCTGAGGCTCAATCACAATGGTGATGTCCCAGTGGTGTATCTGCCCATAATTGAGGTAACCACTTCTAACCCTGTTAGTTTAACTGTTACTTCTAATATTTCACCCACTTCTGTTTCTATGGAGTCTGTAGTTGTGACCCAACAGGCTCCTGCCCCTGCAACAAAACCAAAATCTAAGAAATCCTCCAAGCCAACCTCAGATGCTTCTCAAAAGGCACCTGTTGTAAAATCCACTACAAAACCTAAGGGGAGTGGTGCAGATGGTGTGAGAGGTGAGGGAAGGGGTGAAAATCAAAGAAACCCTAAGAATAAGGTGGGAGAGATAAGTGAGACCCAGCCAAGCCCCATTGTGTCTTCCCAACAAGACACAATGAGTAAAAAGGATTTAAGCTCAAGTCTAACTACATCCTCTCAAAAGGATGTAGTTATTGAAACAAGCTCTCCTCCAAGAGCACACTCCAAAAGGGTAAGGGACACATCTAGCCCCCAAACAGCTATTTCCCAATACCAAAGAAGGGTAAGACAAAAATCCCAGGTCACACAGGGTGCACACACACTGGAAGCAACAATTCCAGTTTCTCAAATTCAGTTTGATGTAGCCCCAATTTTTACTCTGGGGTTACAGTCCCACTATCTCAATATTAATATTGAGACACCTCTACAAAATTCACCAACACAATCATTAGATGTGGATATGATCCATACATCTATTCCTGATTCTCCAACTCTATTCTTGGAGAAGCCCCACTCTGAAATTGGTGGTCATCACTTGTTAAGTGATTCGTTGGGCCACCAATCATCTTTTTCTGAAGTTACAAGAGGATCTGTGGAACCATATTTAAAATCAATCACCACATATTCTACTGTAATTTCACTTTCTCAAAATCCTTTCTTGACTTCATCAACGAAACAGTCCCTTTCGTTGACAAGTGTTTCTCCATCAACGGTATCCATACCGTTGACAGTTCAAACTACCATTCCGTTGATAGTTCATTCTGTACCTTTTATTGAAAATCAAGTTGTTCACACAACTAGTGCAGATGATATAGTGGTAGTTGAAACACTTCTAGGGTTGAAAGGGAGTGAATCTGAGAGGCTGGCTTGCAGCCAGGCAAAAGGAGAGGATGTGAGTGAGAGGCTGGCTATTTCTTCCAGCCAGGCAAAAGGAGAGACTGAGAGTTCCACCTTAGTAGGTGAAGGTGAGGGTGTGAGAGGTGTGAGCCATGGGGAGCCCATGATGCAAGAAAAGAGTGGAGAGAGAGAAGGGACTACAGGAGAAATAAGGGAGGAAGCAGCCATTGCTAGTGAGTCAATGAAGGTTAATGAGGGTGAAAGGGGAATGACTTTCCAAGAGCATTATCAACAGACTCTGGATAGTCTTTCTCTGGATCCTGAAACCTTTACTCATCCTGTGCTAACCTATCAACTAATGGCTCAACAAGGCAATGTGGAGGCAGAGAGGTCACTTAATCTTATTCATACAACTGCATCCATGATGAGGGATAAGGATGCATTTGTCAATCTGTCTCCAGGAGCTGGTGGAAGCTTTGAGTATGATGATTCTTCAAGTGATGAGGATGCTGATCTACAGGTGGCTATTTCTTCACAGACTGGGAGTTATGTGGTGCCTCCTACTCCAAGATGGCTTTCTCAACACTTGCATGGAAATCATAGCCTGGATGCTGCAATTTCTAGGCAGTACAATGAGGCTTACCTGGCTCATGAGTCTGCTAATGACAATGACAAGAAATTCTACAAGGCTATAATGGACTCTTTGGAGATTCAGAGGCTATAGATGCTGCAGACCAGGATTGAAGCTAGGGAAATCAAGGACTCCATTGCAAATCTAAAGGACTCCACAGATAGGAGGTTTGATGAAAAACTCCCACTTCTCACTGTTGCCAGGATGACCACCTTCTTCAACGAGGATAATTAGGTGGCAACTACCTTGAAAACTCTTACTTCTAGGGTGGACAAGGTGGAAGCCACATTAACTCAAATGCAGCAGGCACGGGAGAAGCAAACTCAACTTTTGACTCACCTAGTGGCAGCTCAAGGTCTCCCTGTTATTACTCTTGATGATAACAAAAAGGGGGAGAAATCTAAGGAGCTTCATATTCAAGTCACGAAAGTTATGGTCCCAGCCATTTCTTTACCACAGGAGCCATTAGCTATGGGGGAGTCACTAAAGGATAAATTGGATGGCATTGACCTGATTAACCAAGCATCTATGAGGATACAACTTGCTGCACAGATTAAAGAACAATGGTCTAGCATTGATGCAAGGATTAAGAAGTTAACTGAAACTGCAAGAACACATCCATCAACGGATCAAGCTACTTCTACAGCAACGGATGAGCCTATCACATCATCAACGAATGCCATGGTCTTAGTGTCAACGGAATGGGAGCCACAAACTAAATCATCTTATAATCTAAAACCTCTTCTACATGGAGTGATTACTGGTCCAAGGAAAGAAAAGGGACAAACTTCATGTATTAGGGATGTGGACTCAGCTACTCTTCAAAGATGCTTATCTCCAAAATCCCCAGCTAAACCAAAGGGCAAGAATATTGCTAGGACATTCTTTCCACCTCCATTCCCAGATGAACTCAAGATTCTGAGTGAACTTATCATAAAATGCAAGGAAAGCAATGTGCCTGAGATAAGGAAGCAAAGAGCAATAATCTACAGGAATGAGCAAGAGATTTGTGTTTGGGCTGGTCACCCAAATTTTACTGAAGCTAAAGCTGAGGAATCAGCTAGGGCAGACATTGAAGCTCTTGCAGTTGCCCAAGCTCTTGATGAAGAGGAAAGACAGCAAGAAGAAAGAGATAGGGTTGAAGCTGAGGATGCAAAGGAAAAGAGAAAAAGTACAAGGCAACCCAAGGTAAGGGCTAAAAGAAACTTGGCCTTTGATAAGGATGATTCTCAAGACACTGTAACAGATGCCCCTGTAACAGCTGTGCCTTCAACTTTTTCAGATCAAAGCATTGGAGGAAAATTAGCTTGTGATCCTAAACATCCTGTTAATTTTCATGATCAACCAATTGTGCCAAAGGAAGAGCCTTTTGAGTTTGATGAAGCTAATTTTCCCAAATTTCTAATTGAGATGGATGCAAAGAAGAAATCACAGCAGAAGGTTTCTAAGGCTAAGCAAGTTTTTGTGAGGAGGCCACAGGTTGAGAAACCACCAACAAACCCAGAGGACTTCATCTACATTGCTAACATAAAGGAGGAGTCTGACTTAAACCTATATCTTGAGGACTTGGTAGAAGTGAGAGGGATGTTGGAACGGATGATTACTGTTCTGCGTTTTACTATATGATTGATTACGAGTTCGAAAAGAAAACTTTACCTTAATCGATACGATTCTGATCCACGTCTTCTACTGAATTCCTTGATTCCCTTCGAGCGAAGTGTGGCCTTCGATCTCCCGAAGTTTCCTCTCCTTAAAGCCTCGAAATCCCAAAACCCTAGCTCCTTGCGGCTGCCCTAGGTTTTAATCTCGAATTATGAAAAACCGAAAAAACGTTTTCAGCCTTTAGGAGAACAAGAATATTTATAGGCTCCAGTAGGGATCATGGACAATTAGGTCGGGCCTCCCAATGACATTCTGGGTCAAGCCCAATGTCATTAAATATTAATTCTATCCACTAACGAATTAATATCTGCACTGCCTTTCCTAATACCGTAATTGCTTTATTATTAAATTCGGCTCCTATATTATTTGCTTATTAAATTCCCCATGTTTAAGATATCGTATGTCCATTAATTAAATTAATTTCTGATAATTAATTTAATTAATATCTTTTTATCCTTGATCATCCACTCAACCTTATAATTATGCAAGAACAAATCTGCCTGCAGGACTAAAGCATAATTATCTTTATGAGCTTTCAAGAGGACATCATCAACCCGAATATTATCAGGACATGGTTTCCTTATGTAATTAATATCCCACTCTGCATGCAATGTCATTGCTCAATACATAATATTGTAATTAACAATTAATTACATCACATATGAATCAAAGCATGTGCATTGCATACAAGTGTCAATCACTACACTTGGATTGAGAACCTAAGCATTAATAATATCATAGAATCTTAGTTCTTCTTTATTGTCAGAATAGAAGAACAATTCTAATATTTCGATCCTGTTCAATATACACAAAGTATACAAGTATTATTTAATAGTCAAGATAAACTATTCCCAAATAATACTTCAGTTATTCCAGTGGTTTGTCTAATTCCACTTAAACTGTGAACCCTTTATATTATATATAGACACTGATAATTTAATCTTCTGTTATCCCATTTGATACTAAATTATCCACAATATATAATAAACAGACAATGAATAATATGCAATCAAGATTCTCAATAAAATGGACAATGTTTATATACTACTAATGAATAGTTTAGTATAAAACCCAACAATCTCCCACTTATACTCAAGCTATTCTTTGAGTATATCAGTGTTTATTAATATAATCCGCTACCAGTTTAAATAACTATTCCGTGACCAGACATCTGACTCCTATCGCCTCCACGTGTTCTTCAAAAACCTTAGCTGGTAAACTCTTCGTGAAAGGATCAGCCCGGTTGTCCTTTGATGCTATATCAGTCACAATAATATCTCCTCGCTTAACGAACTGTCGTATGAGGTGATACTTACGCTCAATGTGTTTTGCTGCTTTATGTTCTCGTGGTTCCTTTGTATTTGCAACAGCACCAGTATTATCACAATAAATTGTGATTTGCCGTGGCAAATTAGGAACTACATTCAAATCCAGCAGGAAATTCCGGAACCATATAGCCTCCTTGGCTGCCTCAGAGGCTGCCACATATTCAGCTTCCATGGTTGAGTCTGCGATGCATTTCTGCTTCACACTCCTCCATATTACAGCTCCACCTCCTAAAGTAAAAACACACCCCGAGGTTGACTTCCTCTTATCCCTATCTGTCTGGAAATCTGAATCGGTATATCCCACAGGAAACAAGTCTGAAGCCTTGTAAATTAACATATACTTCTTAGTCCTTCGCAGGTACTTAAGTATCGTTTTTACTGCACTCCAATGTTCCTGACCTGGATTGGACTGATATCTACTGACCATGCCTACGGCAAAGCAAATATCAGGTCTCGTGCATAACATGGCATACATTAAGCTTCCACATGCTGAAGCATAAGGAACTGCTTTCATGTTCTCTATCTCCTTAGGTGTCTTAGGACACTGCTCCTTTGATAGAGAGACTCCATGTCTAAAAGGTAAATTACCCTTCTTAGAGTCCTGCATGTTAAAACGAGCCAATACCTCATCAATGTACGGTTCTTGAGATAAAGCCAACGTTCTTTTCTTGCGATCTCTTATAACTTTGATCCCAAGAATGTATGCGGCTTCACCTAAGTCTTTCATTTCAAATTGTTTGAACAACCATGCCTTAATAGATGACAACATCTCTACATTGTTTCCAATGAGCAAAATGTCATCTACATATAGTACTAGAAAAACCACTGCATTTCCTTCACTTTTCCTATACACACATGCTTCGCTTGGAGTCTGATCATAACCATTTGTCTGGACGGCCTGATCAAAACGAATGTTCCACTCCCTGGAAGCTTGTTTCAGTCCATAAATGGACTTCTTAAGCTTACACACTAGATGCTCTTGGCCCTCTTTGATGAATCCCTCTGGTTGCTGCATATGGATGTTTTCATCAAGACTTCCATTTAGGAAAGCTGTCTTGACATCCATTTGCCAAATCTCATAATCGAGATGAGCTGCTATAGATAAAAGAATCCGGATTGACTTAAGCATGACTACCGGAGAAAAGGTTTCCTCATAATCAATTCCTTGTTTCTGAGTATACCCTTTCGCAACAAGTCTTGCTTTCCAGGCTTTCACCTTTTTGTCAGATCCTCTTTTTCTTTTGTAGATCCACTTGCATCCAATGGGTTTTACACCATTGGGTGGTTCCACGAGATCCCAGACTTCATTGGAATACATAGATTCCATCTCAGATTGCATAGCCTTTTGCCAAAGATCTGCATCCTTATCTTGCATTGCTTCTTCGTATGTCCTGGGATCCTCGTCATATTCACCAGAGACTAAGTCCGAAGACTCTCCCAAAAACATGAACCTCTCAGGTTGTTTAACAACCCTCCCACTACGACGAAGCATTGGTGTGGTATTAGTGATAGGTTGTTCATTTACTTGTGGTTGTTCTACTTGTACCGGTGGCATATTAGAATTATCTTGTCCTCCCACTATTTCCTCTAAAACAACAGTACTTATGGGTTTGTGATTCATTATATAGTCTTCCTCTAAGAATCTAGCATTGGTGCTTACAATGACATCCCGATCCTTAGGACTATAAAACAAATACCCTTTTGTTCCCTTGGGATAACCCACAAACAGCCTCACTTCTGTACGAGAATCTAACTTAGTCACGTTCTTGTTCAGCACATGTGCTGGACAACCCCAAATCCGAATGTGTTTCAAACTAGGTTTGGTACTAGTCCACAATTCTTTTGGAGTTTTTGGAACTGACTTAGAAGGTACCAAGTTTAGAAGATAAGCCGCTGTTTCTAGAGCATGTCCCCAAAACGACTTGGGTAAATTCGAATAACTCATCATCGATCTAACACTCTCTAAAAGAGTCCGGTTCCTTCTTTCTGCTACACCATTCTGCTGAGGTGTGCCAGGTGCAGTCAACTGGGATGAAATCCCATGTTCTGATAAATATTCTCTAAATTCTCCAAGCAGGTATTCGCCCCCACGATCTGATCGTAGTGACTTGATACATTTTCCTGAATGTCGCTTCTCCGCACTTGCTTTGTACTCTTTGAATTTTTCAAAGCACTCAGACTTGCGGTGCAACAGATAAATGTATCCATATCTCGAATAATCATCAATGAAAGTGACAAAATATTCATACCCACCTCTCGCTTGGATATTCATAGGTCCACATAAATCAGTATGAACCAATTCTAACACATCTTTGGCTCTATTTCCTTTTGCCTTAAAAGGTCTACTGGTCATTTTTCCTTCCAAGCAAGATTCACAGACTGGAAATGGCTCCACTGCCAACGAGCCTAAAGGCCCATCTACTACCAATCTTTGAATCCTCCTCAAGTTAATATGACCTAATCTCAAGTGCCAAAGATATGTTTGGTTCAATCCAGAAGGTTCCTTTCTTTTACTAGAGGTAGAAAATGTATTATTAATTTCACTTGGTTGCAGCATTGGTTCTATAGGATCAATAATATATAAATTGTCTTTCAATGTACCAGAACATATAACTCGTTTATTCATCATAATGGAAACATTACGA
This sequence comes from Heracleum sosnowskyi, assembly GCA_030848705.1. Lineage (NCBI taxonomy): Eukaryota > Viridiplantae > Streptophyta > Magnoliopsida > Apiales > Apiaceae > Heracleum > Heracleum sosnowskyi. The sequence goes on from CM061241.1 coordinate 97,278,407, forward strand.
TCCAAACAAACATTATAACCATCCATAGCAAGTTTAGAAACCGAAATTAAATTCCTTCTAAATGAAGGTACATAAAGACAATTATTCAAAACCAAAATCCTATCATAACCAAAAGATAAAGAAATAACTCCAACTGCAACCACTGCTACTTTCGTAGCATCTCCCATGAACACATATATCTCGCCATCTCTAAGCAGCCTGGTTTTCTGGAACCCCTGCATGGAATTACAAACATGATCAGTGGCTCCTGTGTCTACACACCAAGTGCTCGTAGACATAGCCGCTATATATGTTTCCGTAACAAGAGAAAGAGACATACCAGTATTGTTCTTCTTAGAAAGAGGACAATCCTTTTTCCAGTGACCCGACTGCTTGCACTTGAAGCACTTGCCCTTAGGCTTCTTCACTGAATTCTGAACTCCCAATGGTTTCACAACTTTCTGTGTCTGAACCTTCTTCTTCTTCTTTCCTTTCGGCTTTGAAGAAGAAACTTTCTCAGCCACATTTACCTGAACATGCTGCTGAAATAATGATTCCGCTGCCTGAAGCTCTGTCAGAAGTTCCGCAAGACTATACAACTTCTTGTTCATGTTGTAATTCAAGCGAAACGGCTCAAAGCTTTTGGGCAAACTCATAAGTATGATATCGACCTGCGTTTCCGCATCAATATCAGCACCAAGGACCTCTAGTTCATTTATATGAGACATCATCAGAAGAACATGGTCCCTTACAGGTGTTTTTTCAGCCATCTGAGTGTTCATTAGAGACTTCATTGCTACTTGCCTAGCAGCCCTATTCTGATCTCCGAAAAGCTCCTTGAGATTAAAGAGCATATCTGCAGCAGTGGTCATGGCCTGATGCTGATGTTGCAAAACACCCGACATTGCTGCCAGAATGTAACATCGCGACATCTCATCTGCCTTAGTCCACTTCTTAAAATACTCTTTTTCCTCATCCGGAGCATCGGCAGCAGGCTGGTCCGGTTGGGGTTCAACAGTACAAAATTTGAACTCTTCAGCAGTCAACACTATGTCCAAATTGCGTTTCCATTCAATATAGTTAGGTCCGGTAAGTTTGTTATCCTTAAGTATGGTGAAAAGTGGATTAAAGCCCATTCTATCCTGAGAATCATGCATATAACACTTAATCAGAAAATTGCATATATCTTAAAACCTATTGGTTTCCTCTAACAATTAATTAAAATTAATGCACTAATATTTAAATTCCATAAATATCTGGTACGCCATGATGGATGACATATATACCATTTAAATTTAAATATTACTTCGGTCCTACTACTAAATAATACGCCACGTTAGGGTGGACTATATATTATCTTTCATAGCTAAGTGTATACCATTATTTAGATCTTAAGTTGCCTTTAGTCAGACCCATCCGTTCGATGTATCAATGGATAAATCCCAGGTGTTTTCGGTGAAGTCACAGACGGACTCGCTTAAGAACACAACTCCGTAGACAGAAATATCCATTATCAACATCAATCAAGGAATGTCCAACTTTTTTCTCGAATTCTATGAAACTTGGTTTGTCACGATGGGGTGAGCTTACCTTTCAATATTCGTGATTAACTTAAGAAGATTGTCCTAGTAATATCCTTAACACTACCCAGACGTCATAAATCATACGCCACGATGGGTGACATATATCCAATTCATAATCGTCCTAGTGTTAAATTACATACAACCAATAATGGATGACCATGGGATCTAATATCAAATTAATTCCCTCTCCCACTTAGTATTTTACTTTGAGGATTTTTTTATATCTACATGCATCGTCCTATGTTAATTCTTCGAGGTCCACATGTTATCATAATAACAAGACAAAGAACACATAACATAGTAGAACATGGCATGACGATCAACATAATTAAAGCATAACATATAACCCTATGTCCATGTCGTTCTAGCATACTAAGGTTAGTATTGCATGGCATGATAATCACGTAAGGCATATAAAATTGCAATAATTAAAATAAATAGCAGAAATTATGTAAAACATAATAAAACACATCCACTATTATGGCCCCAGAAAATCAGCTTCGAATTCTTTCGTTGAAAATTTCCCGAAATCTTCAGGAGCCCGTTTGGAGGCCTAAACAGCGTCAGAATGGGTCGAAAAATCGGGGAATGGTTCTTTAGATACATTCCAGCCTGTTCGTCTCGTTCTGCCGTTTCCGAAAAGTGCTTATTCGCCCAAATCGGACATCGTATGCAAAATCTGCAGCCAAAACAGCGAAGCTCCCACGAAAACAGTATGGCGCAGCGGAAGAACTCTGTTTCTCGTATCTCCGATGTTTAAACGATTACATACAACATAATACAGCAAAACAAACCTATTCTATTACATACATCTGATCATAATCTTAACTATCACGATAAACCCTCGTGATTTACAACAATCAAACATCCACGATAAACCACGTGGGATCCAATCACATAATCAAATAAAACATGACCATAATAGTGGATTACAACCTGCATCACAAAATCAATACAAGCAACCACCATATACATGCATATATAATTACGACATGGACATCATATCATAAAACGCAGAACTGCATAACCAGGCTCTGATACCAATTGTTGGAACGGATGATTACTGTTCTGCGTTTTACTATATGATTGATTACGAGTTCGAAAAGAAAACTTTACCTTAATCGATACGATTCTGATCCACGTCTTCTACTGAATTCCTTGATTCCCTTCGAGCGAAGTGTGGCCTTCGATCTCCCGAAGTTTCCTCTCCTTAAAGCCTCGAAATCCCAAAACCCTAGCTCCTTGCGGCTGCCCTAGGTTTTAATCTCGAATTATGAAAAACCGAAAAAACGTTTTCAGCCTTTAGGAGAACAAGAATATTTATAGGCTCCAGTAGGGATCATGGACAATTAGGTCGGGCCTCCCAATGACATTCTGGGTCAAGCCCAATGTCATTAAATATTAATTCTATCCACTAACGAATTAATATCTGCACTGCCTTTCCTAATACCGTAATTGCTTTATTATTAAATTCGGCTCCTATATTATTTGCTTATTAAATTCCCCATGTTTAAGATATCGTATGTCCATTAATTAAATTAATTTCTGATAATTAATTTAATTAATATCTTTTTATCCTTGATCATCCACTCAACCTTATAATTATGCAAGAACAAATCTGCCTGCAGGACTAAAGCATAATTATCTTTATGAGCTTTCAAGAGGACATCATCAACCCGAATATTATCAGGACATGGTTTCCTTATGTAATTAATATCCCACTCTGCATGCAATGTCATTGCTCAATACATAATATTGTAATTAACAATTAATTACATCACATATGAATCAAAGCATGTGCATTGCATACAAGTGTCAATCACTACACTTGGATTGAGAACCTAAGCATTAATAATATCATAGAATCTTAGTTCTTCTTTATTGTCAGAATAGAAGAACAATTCTAATATTTCGATCCTGTTCAATATACACAAAGTATACAAGTATTATTTAATAGTCAAGATAAACTATTCCCAAATAATACTTCAGTTATTCCAGTGGTTTGTCTAATTCCACTTAAACTGTGAACCCTTTATATTATATATAGACACTGATAATTTAATCTTCTGTTATCCCATTTGATACTAAATTATCCACAATATATAATAAACAGACAATGAATAATATGCAATCAAGATTCTCAATAAAATGGACAATGTTTATATACTACTAATGAATAGTTTAGTATAAAACCCAACAAGGGATAGCAGCCACTCAGAGATTACCAGAGAGATTAGTGTTTGTGTACAAGGGTGGAAGGGAAAGAATCTGGCCTCTGCACAGAATTCTAGGAGACGACTATCAGACACTGATGGTGGTGTTCAAATGCTTAAAGAGAGATTTTGGGTTCACCAAAACTGCCAAGTCTGAGGTTGTCTCCAAGATTTGTCAAGTCAAAGCTAGCTGGAACAAACCTGATGCACTTCCCAGGGTTCTAAAGGTCCCTCAATCAGGAAAGAAAATTCATCTCCAACCCTTTTGGATTATGGAATTCAGAGACAAGGACAACTGCAGAAGATTCTTCAGAATGGAGGACCAATTGGAAAAGGCATCTAATGAAACTCTAAGATTCATGCAATCCAAGTTGGGTGAACAAGATGAAGAAGAGAAGATTTTCTACAGGAGGCTCCAAGCTCAGATTGAGGAGAACAATGCAAGGAAGGGGAAGAAAACAAGGCCACAGAGACAAAGTTGATAAATCTGCTCAGGCTAGAGGAGTAGCTCTGTGCACTGTATTGTAAGAATTTCTAATTTGTTTTCAGTCAATTTTCAATAAATCATGTAGCTCAATACAAATTCTACTTTTGTAATTTATAATTTGTCTAAGTGTTTTTGTTATCATCAAGGCTCTTGATTTATGGCTGTTATTCTATCAGTCATAAATTGGGGGAGATTGTTAGGAATATATTGTTCTTGATGATAATTATAAAAACACATAGTAGATTTTGTATTAAGTCACTTTTGTAACTGTCAACGGAATGGTATGCTTTGCAGCTTCCGTTGACAGGTAGCTCATCTACGAAATGAGTGATGTAGCAATTGCATTGTACAATACTTCACTGGTTGATATACATTTGTTGTAGGTATTAGATAGATTTTCTAAGTCATGTTGACTATGTACTAGATAGACAAAATAGGTTGGTTAAGTGTAAATATATTGTGCCTTGTAATTTTGCCTAAGTGAAGACATGTCAACGGAATCAAGATCAGTCTATCAACGGAATGAAGATTAGTCTATCAACGGAATGAAGATTAGTCTATCAACGGAATGAAGATTAGTCTATCAACGGAATGAATAATATACCATCAACGGAATGAAGAATAAAGCTATCAACGAAACACATCTTCCTGCTATCAACGAATCATTATCACTTTTCTGAATAGTTGACAAAGTGATAGTGACAGTTTTCTGACAGATCAAAAGGTGATGTAGAAGTGTACTTTGCATTGGAAGCCATCAAAATGGACACTGGGAATAAGGAAACATTCCAATTTCCAATTAGGTTCTTGAGTGGGATCATAATAAGCATGAAGACAAAAGACAAGATCTCCAAGGACCATTGGACAAAAGGGATGAAAAGCAAGCTACTGGCGGTTACCTATAGTGTATTTTAGTGTAGCCAAAAATAGCATTGTAAACTTGGGTTTTATAACCAAGCGTAGCAGTTCATTTTTAAGATAAGTGAGTGAGATAAAAATAGTTTGTATTAGATTCTTTCAAGAGCACTCTCACTCCAAATCAGGAACTGAGCAGCTGTGATACTTTTATAACACAGATTATTTACGCAATAAAAACATCTAAGTTGGATCCTCAAAACATCCAACTGAAATTTTATATTTGCTTGTGTTTTTATTTTCAGTATTGTTTTATTTGAAATTTGTTTTAAGTTTAGAAAATATCTAGAATTGTATTCAACCTCCCCCCCCCCCCCCCCCACCCCACCCACCCCCTCTACAATTCTGTTAGGTCATTTGGGATTAACAGTGCTTTCTCACTCAGTGTGTTGGGTTAGAAGTTAATCCGTAAAATAGACGATTTTATAGTAAATAGATAATACAATTGACGATCAAAATCCCGAAGTATATAATTATCATAAAAGATTTAAATTCTAATCAAAAATTAAGTTATTTAATTGATAATCAAATTCTGGAAATATATAAATATAATAATCAATAGATTTAAATTTTAATTAAAACAAAATAAAGTTTTGAATTTTGATTGATTATCGCGTTGTATGGATAGTCTAACCACCTTTAATTAATAAAATCATGTGAGTAAAGTTGTAATAGATTTAAATTCTAATTAAAACCAAAATAATTATTGAATGTTGATTGATTAATCAAGTTGCATGGATAGTCAAACCACACCTGGTTAATAAAATTACAGGAGAAAAGTTTTGATAGATTTAAATTCTAATTAAAAATAAATTAAATTTTGAATTTTGATTGGTTAATTGCGTTATATGGATAGTTTAACTACGATTTGTTGATAAAATTATATGAGAAAAGTTTTTTGGCTCTTGTGATTGGTCTAAAATTTAGTATTGACATCTAACTGGTTAACTGTTTAATAAAATGATATGAGGAAACTTTCAATGAATTTAAATTATAGTTTAAAATTATATGAGGAAAGTTTTTAGACTCTTGTGATTAGAGATGCACAAAAAGCCCTTCGGGGCGGGCTTTATCCGGGCTTTTTAACAATCAGGCCGGGCCGGGCTTTTTCAAAAATCGGGACGGACCGGGCCGGGCTTCCTCTAAAATATGAGGCCCGTTTTAGGCCCTTGGGCCGGGCCGGGCTTTTATCCGGGCTTTTTTAATTTATATATAAATAATTTTTTTCTTTTTTTTTGCAAATTTAATATATTAAAATATAGAAAAAACGACCCTAAAAGAGCTACACTCCTCAACTATTAAAATTCAGAAAACATAACAAGAGACACCATGATAGCTATTACTAAAAAACTACTAGCATAATGTTTTATCATAAAACATGAGTGCAACTCAATTACATTCTACACATAATATGCGTTATTGAACTTAACCTGGTCGTGAGCCATACAAATCTCCTCGTACATGACCATTTCAAGAAGCACATACACTACACTCAATAAATTTTCTTGAAAAAAAGGTTTGTCCTGCACATTGTTGATTCTTCTTAGCCTCATTATTCTTCATATTCCCTCTATTACTAAGTTTAATATTCTTAAAATTTATTTAAAATATTATAAATTTTCAGATTTTATCTATAAAAAATCAAGTTTTTATCCGGATCTATCAAAAAGTCCGGGCTTTTATCCGGGCCGAACCGGGCTTTTATCCGGGCTTTTTGAAAGCCCGGGCTTTATCCGGGCTTTTAACCGGGATTTTCGGGCTTCGGACCGGGCCAGGCTTGACGAAAAATAGTATGCCCGTTTAAGGCCCTCGGGCCGGGCCGAACCGGGCCGGGTTTTTTTCGGGCCGGGCTTTTCGGGCTTTTTTCCGGATCGGGCCGGGCCGGATTTCGGGTTTCAGGCTTTTTGAACATCTCTACTTGTGATTGGTCTAGAATTTAGGATTGACCAACCCTTGGTTAATAAAATTAACTGGGAAAAGTTTTAATGAATTTAAATTCTATTTAAAAAAAATTAATTTTGATTGGTTAATCGCGTTGTATGGATAATTTAACCACCTTTGGTTAATAAAATTATATGAGGAAAGTTTTTAGGCTATTGTGATTGGTCTAAAATTTAGGAATGACATCTGATTGGTCCTAAAATTATTCAAAAAAATTTGATTGGTTAACTGATGTGTGGTAGACTTAGATATTATAATAAAGGAAGGATATGTGATAGACTCAGGTATTATAATAAAGAATAAACCCCGTATCATTGGTATGAACGAAAAAGTAATTCAATTTAAAAGAATAGAAAGAGATTCAGTAAAAAAAATTAGTCAATTAATCCTAACTCATATCATTTAATAGTAAATATTTTATTTAATAACTTTTATTTTAAAAAAATTAACTTTTTGATATTGTGTATAAAAAAAATTCTCAACTTTAACCACGTAATACCGATTATTGATCGACTAATTCTGTCGAGTCCAATTTTCGATCAATTGTTTTCACCCAATTTTTGCTTAGTCAAGACAGAGCCGACCGTCTACCAATTAATACAGACTCAGTGCATCTGGGGAAAAAATAATAGAAAATGAGTTCTTTGTTCATCCTTAGTCAAGACACTAAAAGATTAGATCAATATTTTTTCATTTCTTTCAGAAACATGGTTCCTGAACACAGTGTAACTAATCAACTCGCAAAGCCATTTTCAGAACTCCGGTAGGACTTGCTTCTAAAGATATCAAGTTTTAAACTCGGAGTTGTTGAAATTCGATGTTTAAAAAGCATGTACAAATTCGAAAGAATCCAAGGCCGGTGTTCAGTGAAATGGCAAGAAATTGTCACCCACCCCCGTTGGCTTCTACCCAGAATCATCAATCATGCATCCATTTTCCTTTCCATGCAAACATGTGACGACCCTCCAGTAGAGCTGGCCAAACGGGCGGTTCCGGACGGTTAAACCGGAACCGGCCCGCCAATTTAACCCGCCTGACTCGTCTCGTTACGGTTTGGACCGGCCCGGCACGATTCGTAAGCATAAAACGAGCCGTTTACGGGTTTATATTCTGAGAACCGGAACCGGCACGGCACGGCACGGCGAACTGCACGAACCGGCAGCCAGAACCGGCACGCACGGCCCGGCCGGCACGGCACGGCCCGGGTACATGTTGTACTAGTTATTCAATATTTATTCAATGTTTATTCAATGTACTTGTGAATTGTGATGTGATGTGAACTGTCTGTGTCTCAGTCTGTGTGTCTGTGATGCATGCATGTGTGACTGTCCGACCAGTCGACCACACCACAGTTCCGAACTTCCGACTTCTTTTGCAACGGCTACATACAAACGGCTACATACAACGGCTATATTTTTTATTATAAATACCTCCACAATCCTCCCATTTTTCTCCACCCCACTCTATCTCTCTGCTCTATCTCTCTGCTCATTCTGAATTTAATCTCTAACATTCCGAAGAATTTAAATATTTCCGGCCAAATTCCGACGAAGCTTTAAAAAAAAATGGAAGAAGGAAGAGGCACCGTATCATCTCAAGGTTCAACCCAAGCAACATCGATGCCACCTCCTCGATCCGAAACTGGTATTTATTTTTTTATTATTATTTTTTATTTATTCAGTTTTTATATTCGGGAAAATGTTTTTTATATTAGTTTTTTTTATATTTGTTATCTATAAAATGTTTTTAAAAAGATATGTTTTTATGCTTAAAAAATTATTTGGTTTTTATTTCGATTTTTTATGTTTTGAAATTAATCAGATTTTATTTGATTTTGTAGGTGGTTCTTCTAGTGTTACGAGACATTCGTCACATGTTTGGAATTATTTTTCGAAAGATCCAACGGAAGTTCCGGACCGATTTAAAGTTTGTTGTTTGATTTGTATTCAAAATAATCGAAAACAAGATCCTTTTGTTCACACTAAAGGGGGCGGTACGGGTACACTTGATCGACACTTGAAAAATCACCATGGAATAACAAAGCAAAGTCATGAAAGTGGAGCGGCACGTGGAGGTTCACAACAAACACAAATTGGTGGTTTTGTGACTTCGTCTCCCGGTGGAGGTATGCCTTTTGCCTATAATAGAGATAGAATGATAGAAGATTTTGCTACTTATATTACTTTAGACGAGTTACCTTTCTCCCACGGTGAGAGTCCGAATTTAGAGCACATGGTTAAACATTCACTAAACCCGGCATTTAGAAGAATTCCTAGGAACACACTTAAACGTCACACACAAAAACAGTATTATGCTCAACGTGCACAATTAATTGAAAGTTTCGATAATTTTGATGGTATGGTTTCTTTAACTAGTGATTGTTGGAGTTCGGGTCAAGGCGAGCCTTATATTTGTGTTACGGTTCATTGGATTAGTGATTGGCATATAGAAAAACGAATTATTGCTTTTGATATTATGGATGAGTCACACACCGGTTATAACATAAAACAAAGAATTTTAGATACAATAAAGGAATTTAATCTGTTTAACAAGGTATTTACGATATCTTTAGATAATGCCGCTTCTAATAACAAAGCCATGGATTATGTTAAGAACGACATTCCTTTACTTTTAGATGGAGTATTTTTACACGTTAGATGTTGTGCTCACATAATTAACTTGTCGGCCCAAAAGGGAATTGCACAAATAACGAGTTTATTAGAACCTATTAGGAAAGTAGTTAAGTATCTACGTTATGCGGGTACATATAGGTCTAAGTATAAAAAATTATGTAGAGAAAATGGATTTAGGCCGAAGAAGTGGGGTATCGATTGTTCTACGAGATGGAATTCGACTTTTAAATTATTAAATGATGCAATTCAATATAAGATCATTATCACCGAATTATATAATGAAGACCCTAGAAACCAATACGAAGGTGGACCTATTACCGAATTTGATTGGGAATTGGCATCTAGAGTACGTAACATACTTGATTGTTTTGCACATGCTACTAAGGTTTTTTCTTATGTTTATGAACCAAATGTACATCATGTTATTATTGAGTGTGTTAATATAGTTACTACTTTAAAAGAATATGAAAAAGATCCATATTTTAGTGATATTATTGTTGACATGAAAATTAAGTGGATCGAATACTTTACGGAATTTCCTTATATTTATGGTGTTGCATGTCTTCTTGATCCCGGTGTTAGAAAGGAAGGTTTAGAAGGAATTTTAGGGCATTATTATGAAGTTTTAAACGTTTCATATGATCATGTTGTATATGTTACTCAATGTTTAAACTTGTTGTATCGTCTTGTAGATATTTATGCTCCACAAGTTCAAACTTCTATACAACCTAGTAGTACTGGTAGTAGTGGTGGTCGTAGTAGGTTTAATACTACAATTTCTTCTATATTGAGTAAAAAACAAAAATGTAGAATTTCCACTTCATCTCCCGTACCCGCTTCTTCTTATGGTATGGTTAGGGAATTTTTTTCTTATCATTATGAATTAAATGAAGATTTTGAAATACTAACATGGTGGAAGAATCATGAGTTACAATTTCCGATTTTAGCAAAAATTGTAAGGGATATTTTTGCCGTACCCGCTTCTACGATTGCGTCCGAGTTCGCTTTTAGTGCAAGTAGAAGAGTGTTAGACGAGAAGAGAACGAGTTTAGCGCCGGACGTAGTAAAAATTTGTGTTTGTAAAAAAGATTGGGATCAAGCCGCAAAAAGACAACAAGGAAGAAAAGAAGATGACTCGGACGACGAAAACGATCCGTGGATGACAATGGATACTTCGGATTCCGACGCCGCCTGAACTACCAACGAACAACAATAATCAAATAGTGGATAGCATTTGTTTTGTTTTGTATTTTTATAATTTGTTTGGTTTGTAATTGTTTTAATATGTTAATGCGGTTTGTTCCGTTTTTTTAGAGAGAAGTCCTCTCAAATTAATTGTAACATTTTTTTAATTAATAAAATTTATAGAGGTACCGTCCTCTTTTATTTAAAAAATGTTCGTATAATTTTAAATAATATTCTTTTGTTCTTTTTGTAGATATAGTAGAACCATAGACATTGTAATGCATTAATGGGGTACCTACCGTACATGATTGTAAAATAATTGTAATATATTAAACACTGCCTAAACCGCTCGCCCCGCCCCGCCTAAACCGCCGAGCCGTGCACGAGTTATTCTCCCGCAGAACCGCCCCGTCCCGCCCCGCCCCGCCCCGCCCCGCCCGTCCCAGCCCTGCCGTCCACGTCCCCTGGCTTCAGCAACCCGGCACGCCCCAACCCGACACGCCCGGGTGGCCACCTCTACCCTCCAGTACCCCATCCCCATTCTACTAGTGCAATATTTACATTATTTTATAGTTTTGGATCAGGTGAGATCTACATCAAAACGGTAAAGTCAAATATTTTTTAATAAATTATCATCAAAATGGTAGTTATTTTTCTTATATATTTTAAGACATAATATTTTTCTGAAAACAGAGTTTTTTTTAATATACCATGCTATATTTGTAAAATTAATTAATTTTTAGCTTTATACAATACAACTTTCATAAAAATATAAACAAAAAATTATAATGAAATAAAATTTATTCTAAGGACATGAATAAGTTCTGAGGTTTATAATTATAAGCAACGTAGAACGAGATTCTAAAACCCATTCTTATTGTTACTTAATTTTAATTTCTTCAAAAAATTAATGCACAAACTGTTAGATAAATCATCTATAAGATTAAATTGATCAAAAAATCAGATTGCTCCATCAGTAAATATTCTGTAAAGTACTTCGATTATATTAACTGTACATTTCTATTCTTAACTACCAAAATACAAGTTCACAAAAGGAAGAAAAAAAAAACCCTCTTACATTTTCTGAAGAGGAAACGATTGCGAAACAACCTCTGCTGCCATTCCATTATTTGGTATGCACTTTCTGGAGCTTGGTTCCTTTTTATCAGGTCTCGCTTAAGCTCAGAAAACCATCTGGTACAGTAATTGAAACTTGGCATGCACTTGCACCTTAGTTTACAGCAAGGAAGGTAACTAGAACATTTTTCATCAAATTTCGCGTTACCGTCACAAAAAAATAAAAAAAATCTTGGCATTCCTTTGGTCCCGCAACTTTGGAATCTTCCTTCAAACTACAAAGGTGGGGGAATCATTGATGTCATTATAATGTAATCGTAGCAAGGTGTAAAAGCGGGGATCTGATATTTACAGAACTAATCCAAACAAGCATCAAAATTTGCAATTATGCATCATAGATTGTAAACACCAGTAGAATAATTAGCGAGAAAAAACATTCAAAAGATTAGATATTGGAATACCCTTAAGCTATAATGAAACCTTCTTACTATTTCTAGGCAAGTATATATATAAAGGTAAGCAAACTGGTGATCACGACAAAGTTCTTTTAGCATTGGGGGGGGGTTAATGATTGGAACCGAGGATAAAGAATACGCACACTGGAGAAAAAACAACCGTGTACGCTTGGAAGAGGTAAAGCAGCTTAGCTTTATTCAGATGGATCTGACTCCAGCTTTGGAACTATAGCAGATGACAACTCAATATGAGAAACACGGACAGCGCTTATCAATCGCTCTGGTAGTTCATCTGTAGTGTTTGCCTGTGAAAAAGTAAATAAAGCAAGCCTCTTCCTTAGGCTGAACTACAAGGAATATTTTCTTTTTCTTTCTTTTTTGCTAATTAGGAATATTATAGATATACTTGGATAGCGAAATACCACCCCATCTGGGGAAAAATGAAAATAAACTAAAATTCAAGTACTACGTCTACGTCATTTACAAAGAATGAGATATTCTAATTTATCAACATCGAGAACTATATCATCATAAATGTCCAATTGCTTGCTCCTTGATTACAAAGCACGTAGTCTAATCATCTTTTCAAATAAGGTAAGAGCTACCTACATCAAATTTCATAGGAGACACCCCCACACTTTCTCTTTTTTTTTTTTTTTTATAATTGAACACACACACCCTGACTCCCACTGGAGTTGAACCCTCGACCTCCTTGTTACCGGAGGGGAGAGGTATCCACTCCACCAATTGGTGGGGGATTACTTTCTCTTTCCTTTTCTGTGACAGAATACTATACATGTAGAATCTGGAAACCATATAATGATCACGAGTTGAACAAACATACCTGTACAAGGAAAGCCATTTCTACAACAAGACTTGTCATTACCCCAATTACAAGTCCCAAAACTCCATTAGCTACGGTAGAAGAACCAATATCAACATCAATCTATAGCAATAATAGGAAAGTTTTGAGTTGGTCTATGCGGAGAATATATTAATGAACGTGCACAGCCCACACGTACACATACACATAACCAAAGACTTGTACAAAATTCGAAAATGCATGAGGAGCTTTACCTCTAAGTACTCGGGACCACGTATATAGTTGCAATCGACTGCCTTCCCCAATAGACAAGCGGTACTTCCTACACTCTGACGGACAATCCAAGAGCCCTGTGAGATAAACAAGAAAAAATTATGATTAGAAGGCATATTATACAAGCGTATGAGACTCTTCAGCCCATTACTTTATAGAATTTCTCAGCTACAGGGTAACAAATTTACATATCAAGCAAAGGGTGAATTCATTTAAATCGTAATTAATATATAGATTAAATAAGTATATATGGTCGAACCACACTATTGTAAGCATCTACCTTTGGAACTGATGGGATGAGTTTTAGTCTACTATTACGGAACTCATCATCCCCATCAACAAACCGCTGTAAGAGAGATCCAGGAACCAATCCCCTCGTTACAAAATAGAAAACCATGCTGTAATTTGTCGTTCCCGGTACCTTGAGTAATACACTGTTACTTCCTCTCTAGCTTTCTGATGCATGTGTCTAATTACATTGACAATGGAAGCAACTTACTTGTAGATTGATCACCAAGGAAAAGTATCCCTTGTCAGAGGCAACCTACAAAGAATTTATAAGAAAACAAAGATTATTACATAATCCTACCATGCGTTACATGGGTATCACACCACTGATATTATTTACAAAATTTTCAAAACTTTGAAGCATGAATGGATCAGAATCCCTCAACTAAAAGGTACCACAGAGAACATCACTTGGTTTAAGGATGATTTTAATTTATAATTCGTGTTGAAAATGAGTCAAAGCATGTTTCAATTAGATAATTACATTCCAGCATTGTTTATGATAATGAATATGGTATTCAATTTAGTTTGAAACTACTTGCAGTAATTCCTTACTAATTATTAGAAAAGTATCGGAATGTGTGTAAAAGCCAAATCAAATTGTCAGCAACAAAACGTATTAGTACATGGTGGCTACAAGATGATGAAACTTCAAAATCCATTGAAACAAAAAAATAACTTGGTTCAAATTTTAGAAAGGTACAATATTAAAAATTACTGATATTAAACAAAGACAAATTTAAACATATATGATACTAAAAAATGTACAAGTTAATCATCCCTCATATATGTGTGCACATAAGGAGACGGGAATTAATTTCATAAGAGTTGCTTAATAATTACACCTACTACAAAGAACTTTTCAATAGAGAGTTTCACACAAAAGGCCATTCAAACTCTTAGTGTCAAATTTTTACCTGATTACTCTGTTATTCTTCTTCCCCTCTCATTCTCATTCCAATGATTCTCTCTGCGTCATAAAACTAAATATCTTCTTTATCGGTCTATTGGTCAATCAAATGTGAGAAGTAGCGTAACATAATTTCCCATATTATCCCTTTGAGATGGCAGGTATGGCAAGTAAATGGATTTTTTTTTTTACATGAGTAATCTGATTTCACTGCATTGAATTAACTATTACTTAACAAGCTTGCCTTATTCTCAAAATAATTTAATGAGAGTTCAGTTAATCGATATAAGTTTAAAAGAATACTGTTCTTATCAAATTATGGTACCAAATAGATATACTACGACATTGTTAAAACTGTCCCATAATTTAATCCATTCCTCTCACTTTAAACATAATTTGCTGT
Source organism: Heracleum sosnowskyi (assembly GCA_030848705.1). Classification (NCBI taxonomy): domain Eukaryota; kingdom Viridiplantae; phylum Streptophyta; class Magnoliopsida; order Apiales; family Apiaceae; genus Heracleum; species Heracleum sosnowskyi. The sequence continues at coordinate 97,293,572 of CM061241.1, forward strand.
GAAGACATGTCCTATATTATATGACAATTGATGCTACGTACATAGGATAAGTTGTCAAACAAACCCTTTAAACTGAAAGTAGGTGTCTGTCGAACCTCAGTAACCGCAGTATATAATTTGGACTATGAGGTTGAATATTGCCCCTGAAGATGGGCTCCTAATGATCCTCTCTTAAAACCCAAAAACATAAATTTCTAATGAGGATGATAACAAATGCAAGAAGTTGAATGCTTGTAATAATCTTAAATATGATTGATGGAAAAAGATAAACAGGCGATCAGTGTCAGTGACAAGTCAGAAGGTATACAAGGAAGCAGCCTAGTATGTAACACATTACTACTCTGATAAAAACAAAATCATCAAAAAGGGGAACTTATGCTAAGAAAACTTGCCTGTGCTGCACAACCATGGCGTCTAACAACATGGTCCATTCGTTTTGTGTCTTTGAGCCAATCAACAGCAACTAGATCCATAAGATATTTACCTGCAGAAATCTTTAATAGTATAACAATAATGATATTAGAGGAAGCCTAAAAATTATTGAGCCATACATAACAAGGAGACAAGTGAGGTGTCAAAACCTTTGATTTGTCATAACAGAAACGCTTGCTACGAATTCGAAAATTATTTCCATCAGCGATCTTCCAACAGTCACGACCATTTTCATGGTCGTCCTGGCGGAGGTTTCCTGAGAAACAGGATAGATCAAGCTCTTCCTTAGGTTCCTCCTCAATTGCTTCATCTGACAAACAAGATCATTAGCCGATGCACCACTTGGTTTACCATATAAGGAAAACATAAAATTTTCAGAATATAATATAATATAATCTCATTTTGTACCGATTCTCTTAACATCATTCTCAAGGACAGTCGTAAATGCCTGAAAGAGGATCAATATACAATTGAAACAACAGATCTAAAAGGGACTTTCAGATGAAGAATGTATAAACTAACTATTGCAACGTTTAACGCAAACCTCGCTATCAGCCATTTGATACTCTTCATCATCATCTGAGTATTCATCCATCAGTGATTTTTTATTAAAAGCAATTTGATCAAGAGACTGGCTGCGATTATGAACGACTGACTTCCGCAGCTTCCGACCCTTCCTCGCAGGAACAGAAGCTGATGCCAAATTAACCATAACAGGTTTTCTTGGAGGGGCATTAATCTTATCAATTTGAGAAAAGTATTCTCGCAAACCTGAACGAAATATGAAAGAAAACATGTAATATTGCAGTGTACTAGTAAAAACAGACAATTAAATAACAATATATTACGAGTGCCTTAATCCAAATTATCACAGAACATTGTGAATACATTGCAAGATTATCATCATAAATGTACGACATAACGTAAAATAATTGTTGAACGTCTACTACCCTTTCATTATCCGATGATACAACATTACAAACAGATGAATCTAACTTACGGACTTCTAAGTTCTAGTTACTAAGAACCAAATAACTTCAATATGACTACCTGAACAACGATTTTCCACTGCCACATATTAAAAAGGAAAGAAAATTCAATCTTCCACTTTTCTCTTTCTGAAGTTACTCCTACTAATAATCAATCACTAGAAATCCCCAACCCCACTCAATCTTCCAGCAACATCAAATTCTTGGCACAATACTCCATCAATAACGGCATCAACCCCCCACTATTCCTCCAGTATATGACCTCAATTTCAAACTTTCTCTACATACCAATGACAAGAGAAGACAAAAATTTTATACAGATATTTTAGCCTGCACAAGTTTTTCATAAATGTACGTAATGACTAATGATACAAGCCAAAATAGAACAATAGAGTGAAGAAAGAGGTGGACTACAAAAATTTCAATGACCAGAAAGGTTAAGTTAAATATTACTACTTTGGTGTTCACTGCTTAGAACCAGACCTGGAAATTCGTTCGTGTCGTGTACTTTCGTGTTTCGTGTACATGAATGCTACACCCAAACACGACCCATTAAGGATTCATGTAATTTCGTGTTCGTGTACCTTTGTGTCGTATACTTTCCGTGTCGTATTTAGTGTAATTTTAAATAAAATAAATAATTAAATATATTTAGATATTAAATTTTTCGGTTAAATTTTTACTAGTTGAGTCTTAGATCAATAAGCCATAACGAGCCAAGTGTGATCAAATCTTGTTAAACTTAAATCTGAAACTATTTCCTATTTTGCTTTCGTAAAAATAATATATATAATATTTATTTATAATATGGATTTATATAATATTAAGATATTTATTTAATTATTTATTATTTATTATTTTGTGTATTTTCGTTTCGTGTCGTGTACCCAAGGGTAAACCCAAAACTGACACTAAATTTACCCGTGTAATTTCATGTTCGTATACTTTCGTGTTTGTGTACCAAAAAGTCAAACTCAAGCACGAAATTGTCGTGTCATTTTCGTGTCGTGTACAAAATAGCCGGCTCTACTTAAAAAGCCCTGGAAAATTTCCAGGTCAAATATTTATTCTCAATATCTAATGTACTCCCTCTGTCCCTCTCATTTCTTTACACTTTCCTTTTTGGGATGTCCCTCTCAATTCTTTACATTCCAAAAGTTTCCTAAAATAGTAAAATTTTATAATATAAAAATTAACTACATCCACTACTTTCTCCCACTATCTCCGCTTTATACATTAAATATTGATTGGTCCCACCACTTTACTCACTTTTCTTACTTTTCTTAACTAAATTACACTTTTTCTTAACCTCCGTGTCCAACCTCAATGTAAAGAATTGAGGGGGGCGGAGGGAGTAGATCTGAGCTCTGATAATGATGAAAATTGGAAGAATTGGCAAGTTTCAGTGATCTGTCTGCTGGAATGCTGCAGTTTGGCGAAAGACTTTTAGAGTTAGCGCATAAGCTGAACTGAAGAATTAGGAAAACTCTGGGAAAGAACACAAGGAGGGCAGATTAAAGTTTCTAATCAGTCGCATACCAAAATTAAGATAACATCACATAATAAAAGTTACGATAGGGTGGATTTGCTGACAAGCTTATTCCGATTTTGTAAGCTCAAAGGTAGTATGGACTACAGTTGAAAAGACACCAAGACAACAAAGCAAAATATCTGTAGGCTTAACAGTAAATTTATTACATCATTGTTTTGTCTTGACAATAAAGTTAAGCATAATCATTAAGACTCACCAGCAACGCTGTTTAACATCTGAAGCAGACAATGATGCTGAAATGATGACATATGACCTACTCCCCAGCCTTTTAAATCAATTTGCATAAGATGCTGCACTTGTGTTCTTGGTCTGCCATTCCAAGGTTTCATTGGGGAAATATTGAAACCTCCACCTGCAAACAAGATACAGAGGATTGTCAAATTAGCTTACGTCGAATGACTAGAAAAGCAACTACCTTCAAACAATTTAATTCTGGATCACTGATAAACAGAAGAAACATTACTCTCAATATGTGCACGAACAAATCCTGGTTGTGGACCACAGTTCTCATGCTCCCTTGAACAGAATAACACAACTACACATTAACAAAGATAAACAAGCTTCAAAACTAGATTTTGTGCCACTTGCTTTCAAATCTTAACATTTTCCTCGACAAAGGAAAGAAATACTTATTCTTAGTGAACAGATTGAAAAATATGAATGTAAAAGATATCATAACTAACGACACTCACCATAACTTCCATCATCATTTCGGCGCCAATAACGCACATAACAAAGGTCACGGGGCCAGACAAACCTGAAGTAACTAGCATTCATCACGAAAGAGAGATGACAAAGTGCATTTTATCAACTTTTCATAAGAGATTTAATATAACTCTGTACATTCAATAATCAACTAAAATTTTGTATATTTAATAATAGAATAAGGTCATCTGCAGAACAAAATCTTCAGGTCAGTTGCACACTTGCACTTAGGAAGCCCTACCAGAAGATAAACAATAGCTTTAAGAATGGCAATTATCCGAATGAAAAAGGCTACAGTGCAGGTAGGTAATTTTGTGTAAAGCTCACTATTCTAAAATAAAGTGTATTAAATAGTCTGTGCTTAACAAAAGACAGGCATATCATATATGTAATCATGATCAGTGAATAGATAAACATATCTCTGTACAGTAGACGCATAAGAGGAGACACATTAGATAGATTTTCTCTTTAACAGGTGTTCTCTCGTGTCCAGTTATTATTTCATTGCAAGTTATTTGCATTGAACAACAAGTAACTAAAAACTACTATCTCGTTTCCTGTTTGTTACATCTTTCATTCTTCTCAATCATTTTTTTTTATTTTCCTTATGACTTATTTTTGGCTAAATCCTCAATATATTCTTAGTATTATTCAGTTGTTCTCAAACTCTTCCCTCAGAAGCAAAGAATCACCGATAAGTCAACAAGCTACCTAGGGTACATTAGTTACTTCTTTTAAGCCTGGTGAAGTCATTGGCAGATAGTCATACGTATTAAAGATATGTTCTAATACTGCAACTAAAAGAAAGATTGATTCTTTGGATATAACCTATGGAAAGGTGGGCTAATCCGACCACTTTGGTCTTCCAGACGATTAATAGAACCAACACATAAATGGTTTGGGGTTCATGTTCTCATCGTCTTGGGGTAAAATCAAGTTTCGTTTCGCTCTGTTTACGACTTTACGTTATCTCCCTCTAGGGGTACTTCAGTGATAGGTCCTATAGGAACCGACCCTCAAATGCAGTCAGCAATTCTCCCCAGAGTCCACAATTTCCGTGAGCAAACATATTAATGACGATAATTTGTTAAGCTACTAAGACTTGTACTTGCTCTACTATTCTGACCCAACAACTAGGTTAGTATTTTCTATTATCTTCTCTTTTTAAACCAAAATTTACAACGTTACAAAGAACTTCAGGACTTTATAGCTATCCTTGGGTCGGACGAATTATCCAAGAGAGATCGCTTAACCGTAGCAAGAGCCCAAGAACTACAGACATAATAATATTCACAGAAATCTGATAGCTATAGATTAAAGCAGAGAACTAGTAGGAGGAGAGAAACATACTCTCAACAGATTAAGGAAGCCACAAAAACAGTCCTCATGGCATTTGTTTCCTTTGCCTAAGAACTACGGCGGCACGTATTTCTCTATCTAAGACCTTATTAACGTACAAATGCATAAAATGTATGCATTTCTCTAATTAAGACTTTCTTAACATACAAAACCATAAAAAAATTATCAACAAGCATGCATTATTGCAGGAAACACGTAAAAGATATTAATTTCAAGTATTTTTAACTCCCTGGAGAAAAATAACAGAAGTGCTACGTTGAGAATGGGACATGGTGCACCACAGACTAAAGTAACACCTTGCTAAAATTTCAGGCCACTAAACCTAATTACCTTATTTTACTTAATTTGTAGTGTTGGGAGGAAAAAAGAAGTGAAAGTTGTTTGCATGTACTAGCGTGCTTAAAGCCTTAAACACATTAGTAACCAAATTTGAACAGGACTTGGACACTGAATCACTAGGTAACATATCCTTGTAGAGCATTTAAGCAATAACAAGGTCTACAGATTGAGAGCATATATTACGTGGGAAACCAGTCCAATAAAAGTCTGTGATAAACAATTGATGTATGTCCATCAACCTCTTCAACCAGGCTGCCGTACTGGAAACTACAGTCCCACCTGCACAAGTAAATAAACAACACTTATAGCATTTGAGATTACATCTCTGTGTGTGTGTGTGTGTGTGCGTGTGCGTGTGTGTGTGTGTTTCTTGGAATTAGTTAAAATTTAATTAACGTAATCCATTTGTATCATAACTAGCATCACTTACTCAAACCGTGTTATATCCATGCACATAACCAACTCAAAAACTTCTTCACAGGTAGCCTCCACGACTCCAACAGCCTTCATTGCTCTACTGCAGCTTTTTGGCTGCAATAAGGATTATAATGATGTGTGTGTTTAATTCAACCCAGAATACGAAGAAAAAGAAAGGGCCAATAGTTCCATACAAGGAAATCAACTTCAAGCAGCTCTTCAAATATGCGGAGTCCTAAAATTATGCATAGGTTTTATTAGTAAAGCTCATAAATTCTGTAACACAATTAGTACGAAGTTTGTGACATTATGTTCCGTAAATCCTGAAGATGACAGGACTCCCTGTAATGTATAAGGACATAATTGACAACTAACCATTCTGGCACTGTAGAAGACGCCAGTGTTTTCTTGATAAAGCCTGACTATTCGTATTTTGCTTAGATAAGTCTGAATTTTCCTGTGTCCAGTCAAATATAGATTCTGGAGGACCTGCCAAATGTCATTGATGAGAATATTCAGCTAAACGCAATCAAACTAAATTATTGGAGGCTCAGTAAAATGATAGACGGGTATAATACCATTTCCTATTGTTGTTCTCCGGAGTAAATCTGGTTGTGAATCATCTTCGTCTTCAGCGGCACTAAACCTGCAATATATGCCAAATGTTAACTAAGCAAAGTTAAAGCTAATCGTCTAAAAAACTACTGTGGCAAAACTGGAAGTAACAATTGTTTTTTTAAAAAAAAACTAGAAGTATCAACGTACATATAAAGTAGGTACTTACTGACTTTCCTGATCAGAGGATGAACCATTCCTTCCATTATCCATCCCAGATTTGTGACCAATGGAACGGTATTTACTACCATTGGCACGCAGTGATTCCTGATGCTGCATATAATAGACATTTTCGGTGACACAAAATGCATCCTTTCACAAAATGAAGGACAGATGATGAATAAAATACAAAAACAATGGAGGGAGTCCTTTTTTCCAACTCTAAGGAGGGGTGGGTGTCAAAGGTTTAAGATTAGAGACCTGATCAATAACGTGTTCAATTTTTTCTTTCCAGATTAGTGCCTCCTGGATGTTGAATGCTGCCATCTAAAACAGAAAGGACCAACATGGATGAGTGATCCTAAACCATACATTATTCAGTATATAACATTCTGACGACTGAAAACAATGACAGTATAGCACACCTCCTACAAGAAGCTTATAGGGGTATAAGGTACTGTTAGCATTACTAATTATGTAAGTTACCAGCATCTTCTTGCCATTTTTAGTTTCCTACTAGACTTGTCAGTATACATATATATAACTTGCAAAAAATAATTAAAATATGGAGAACTGAAAAAATCCATGTACCGTAATTCGATGATATTTCTCATGCGTGTTGTAAATTGATAATACATAAACCATCTGCCAAACAGAATGGCATGGTCAAAGATAAATAAAGATGAAGTTACAAATGTTTGATAGTTAAGAAAGTGATATTTCCCAATGCCACAAGATCACAATACTATCTAACACAGAAAATCAAACTTTATGCAGAATTATCCATACATGTTCACATATGTAAGTATCTTTATAATGTGCGCACCTGAGCACATTTGAGCCAAGGAGCAGAGCAATGAAGGAGATGTGTGTGTTTCCATATAGAAGACAAGACGATTGACAACTAAAGCAGCACTATTCAAAACAAATTAAAAGTTTTATACTAGCACTATTCAAAACATTCTTGCTAAGCATATCTCTTCGTCCACATCAGAACAAAGACCCCTTCTGCAAATTATGAGCTTGGGCTTACCCACTCAATCCTCCACTTGTGCAAAAAGTCAGGCCCGTCCTACAGTGTTCATAAAGCATCAGCTGCACATTTAGTGACGGTCCATCTCTACTGACTAATGAGCCTTCGATATATCTTTTGAGAGAGTCTCAACATACAAAACCTACTACTTGCTGGGCGAGTACAGCAATCACATCATCACTTCTTGTCAAGAAAAGCATGAGCCTTTTCATTAAAATTTTACAGCTAGCTCTATAAATTCAGTAATTCACCAATCAACCACCACCCTTGGCAAACATGACCATGGCTGCATACCAGTTCTTAAAGTGTTTCAATCCCATATAACCTGGCTAAAGACCAAGTCTCTACGAAAAGGATTAATCCATCTAAGTCATGGTCCGTTGGATTATGATATGTCCTCCAGTAATCTCCCTGTTTCGATGAGGGATTTTTCTATCATGTGGTACCTCATTAAAATCTTTTATACTAATAAAAGAGCTGGAAATTCTTTTATACTACCTCCAGTAATCTTTTATACAAAGATATTAGTCAAAACTGCCTAATAAGCAATCTTACAGAGCTGGAAATTCTTCAGCCAGTATCTCCTCAAATTTACACACACACACACACAGACTTTTGTACCTATATCCAGATTTGTTGCTGAGCTGTTATGTTTAGATTATGTGAATAGTTATCTACTGAAATGCTGACATGCTGCAACAATTACTAAAGTCTTACATGATGGAGAAGTAATCAACGATAAAAGATGCAAACTCACATGTCCATTATGAGTTTTCAATCCACGGTCCTCCACCCTGCAATTGCCATCAATAAGAAGTGTCTTGATTGGAACCTACATTAAATAATTAGGTATCAACATTAATTATTAAGTGCAGAGGTTGAAAGACATAAAAGTTGCAGGAAAAAATGTGAAGTGAGATAATTCAAGCATTCAACTTCACTTGTTCAAGCCACATTATCAATGTAAGTAAAATACTCTGCAACAGCATTCTCCTACTTCCGTATACAACATACAAGGCATTTGCAACACAAACTGTACAGTCGCTAATAGATGTTAATTAATGTTTAAAATAAAAATATTACCACATTATCCTGAGGCTTCCGCTTATAATACGCAAGCAATTGAGACTCAAGAACAAAATACCGCATATGAATGTAGGATCGTCCAATCTTCCTCCGCCCATACCGGACCATCCAACCTTCATATACTACTTTAGACATGTCGTAACAATTTCAATCCTCAATTTTCTCCAACTACACAAACTATCATATCCCGAACTCAAAATACACTATCACCAATCCTCCGATCAACCTTGATCAGTCCTCATTACCAACACCTTCTCATAAAACTTCTCACAATTCGACAATCAAAAATGTAACTCAAATAATCTCGAAACCTAACAAATCTCACAAATTCAAATCTCAAATTTCAATTCCACCTATTCACAATACTTGATCAGTCCTCATAACAACCACATTTCCACCAAAAACATCACAATTCAATTATTATAATTCGACTAATTTTTCCGTAAACACGAAACAAAATTCAACTAAAATCCACTACAATCTCAACGAATTTTCACGCCAAAATCTGCAAAAACACACAGTGCAGAGAGAGAAAGTTAGAGAGAGAAACAATTCCACGCAAAACTAAAAAATATGTCGACGGAGAGAGAGTAAAAGCGACATTCAACATGTTCTTATGTCTGATTCCAAATCGAATTGTCCTCATTATATATACACAAATAGTTATTCAAATGCATAATAATTAATAATTAAATATATAAACAAAATGTATGTATACATGTAAAGAGATTCTCACACGATCTACTGCGCCAAATTTACAGCCGGCAAGGCACTTGCTTCGCATCGACGACGTGTGTGTATGTATATATGATGATGTTCATTTGTGTTCACATTTATGTATATGCGTGTTCGTTTGTATACAGGGGGTTAAAGATACAGATATTAAAGAGACAGTGGGATCTTCAAATAAATTATTATTATAAATTTAAATGGGTAGAGGCGATGTAGAAATCGTTGCCTCAGCTTTTTTGTTTCCAAACGTGATACTCCCTCCGTCCCAATGGGTTCTTTACGTTTGTTTTTTGCACGGAGACCAAGGAATATTCTTAAAATAAGTGAGGTAGTGGATGTAATAGTGTATTTTATTGTTAAAATAAATGAAGTAGTGGGTGTAATAATAATTTATTGTTAAGATGAGTGAGATAGTGGGTGTAATAGTATAAAGTATTGAAAAAGTGGAGTGAAGTAGTGGATGTAATAATGTATTATATTATTAAAAGTTACTATTTTTAGTAATGTAAAGAATTGGTGGGACGTCCCAAAAAGGAAAGTGTAAAGAATTGATTGGGACGGAGGGAGTATAAATTTATTTTAAATTACTAAGTGTCTGTTTGGGTATCACAAAAAAATTGATTTATAATTTAAAATGAGTAAGTGTTTTACCAGTGATAAGATTCTTATAAATTATACGAGTATTTGGATAAATTTACTTATAAGTTAGTTAAGAGTTTGCTAAATTAAATTTGAAAAAATAATTATTAAATACAATGATTTCAACACTTGCATTTTAAATTAAAAAAATATTTAAAAACACAAAGATAAAAATATAAAGTACTAAAAAAATAAAGAAATCAAAGAATAAGTTGATAAGTTAAGTAAAATGTTGGTGATTTTTAACATTCAACTGATCAATTTATAAGTTATAAGTTATCAAATAAGCTGAGTACACAAACAGCTCTCATAAGCTATTATCAATTTATAATACATAAGCTAGCTTTTAAATTGCTAGCCAAACAGACCCTAAGTAAAAAACTATCGAGAAATTATAAAAAAAATTACTTTTTCGGGCAGTTTTACGATTTTATTATGTTTTGAAAATATTTATAAAAATACGGTATGTAATCAAAATAATCAAATACAACTTGAATACAACCTGTTTGTTGGATGACTTTATTGTATTTACGTCTCCTCCAAATACAGTATTGGAGACCTTGAATTCGGAGATTATTATGACGTAATGATATTTCAACTTGTTTTAAAAAAAAAAAAATACAACTTGTTTTTCTATTTTTCTGAAAAAATAACTAAAATTGATTTTGGTTGCATTGCAGTTAATTTTGATTGTATTTAATTTAATCGATGCAATAATCAAAAATAATTTCAATTATTAAATTTTATAAGTTGCATTTATGGTTAATCTTTGGTTGATGTCTATTGTAAATATGATTGTAAAAGTTGCAGATCGTATTTTTGTAAATATTTTTTTTTTAAAAATGGTATTTTCGTAAAATATTTTAAAAAAAGACAGTATATTTGCAAAAAAAAAAAGTGTCTGGATTTAGATATTTTTGAAAAAAAACAAAATTATTTCTTTTTAATTATAATAATAGTTAATAAATAATTGACAAAATTATCTTACTCTGCCGAGAAGGATTTAAAATGTGTGTTGTAAATATTGTGTTAGACAATTATCAAATAAAATTAAAAAAAATTTAATATAAAACTAATTAGCAACCTTTTTATGATTTGGAAACAAAAAACCTATCTTTTAATTATTATTTTTTGAAAAATAAAATAAATCAACCAAGTAGTATGATTTTGACATAAATATTATCAGAGAAGAATTATTATTATTTTTCAAAACAAAGAGAGGAATTATTATTAATGCATATAATTGTATAAATTAATTTTAAAATTCAAAATGGAAGAAATAGAGAATGGACCCTATGAGGAGAGTGGTAGGGGGACAGGAGGGGAGAGTGGGCCAAATTTTACAAAAGGCCTGCATTGAGATTTGAAATGCATGTATTAAAGATAATGCCAAATACGGCCTGCGATGCGCCCCCACTCGTCCATTACTCATATTTTGATAGACAAGGACAATCTTTCTTTTTCTCATTTTAAGAGAAGGGGTACCATGAAATATGAATACAAAAAGAAAATATCTTTACTGTAGTGTAGGTCTTCACTATCAGTCCCAAAGAAAAAATCTTGATTACTGGAACAAAGAAGCATCATTTTCAAGTGAAATTCAACCAGAAATAATAAACGTTATAATCTGTTTATTTCGTATATATGTCTGGATAAGAACTTTCTCCAATCCTAACATTACCGGAGTAATTTGGTTTAATCATTGGTTAGGCCACAAACTATAGGCACTGGACAAATATCTTGATTCTTGACAACCCTTTCCCAAGGCCAGGCCTGGGCCATAACGTTGTAAGAAGAGGTGATGAGAAGTTCAGAACAACTTTGCAGATATAGTTATGTTAATTTAATTTGACTGCATAGTCTAATGTTTATGGACCACCTCAATTTACTACTGTATGAATATTGAATAACAAAACAAATATCTTTGCCGGAGTTAAAGAGACATACTTGTTTCTTTTGAAAATGCCAAAAGCTAAACTAATAGTACCATGTAACTTATTGCTCACCTATCCTATCCCATCACCAGAATGCCATGGCTCATGTAAGTATCTCAGACAAAAATTATGCAACTTATCTGATGAAGATTTACAACAGAATCATATGATTGCAGGATCAAACAAGAGATCTTATTGATAGTGTACAACATTTCTTAGCCAGGCATAATATGTAAATCCAGAAACCAGTAACCTGGTGGACTGACCGTCGCAACTGCAATTGGTTGCCTGGTTCCACTTGGGGTACGTACTTCAGTGTGCTCTTTGAGCTCACCCAGCTTCAACATGAACAGTAACATCCTACAAACCAAACCACAAATACCCAAGGTATGGCTTCAGTGGGATAAGATTAATACAAATCTTACATCTGCTAAAAGGTAGGGAGCTAAGCTTTAATTTTATGGACAAACTGTGTTAAATTTCGGAAAATGTTGAAAAATAAATAGGAAATATATTTTGGATGATTCTCTGGCTGCCACAGAACAGGAAAGGTACAAAGTAGGTTATCCCTATTTAACTTGATCCACTTATTATCAGAAAATAAATTTAATGAGGACTGCATTTTTCAAAAAACAAAGAATTGCTACAATCCTGATAGGCAATGTGAACCTGAAATGGAACATCTTTGTGTATTATATTGTACAAGTACATCAATCACATAGTTGCAACTGCAATGCAAACTATATAGCTGGCACATGTACACACTCTTATCATGTAACCTTATTGTGTCTATAATATTTGTAAAACAAGTTTATATAGGAAAACATTCAGCCCATTCAGTAAGGGACAACAATGGACTCAATAAGCTCCTGAAGTGGAGCTAGCTCCTTCTTGTCAATTAGAGCAAATTCCTGCAAGGACATGCAACCGATAAATTAAAAGTTAGCACCTTGAACTAGGCATGTGTACTTTATAATGGATGAGTGTACAATACATAGTAACTTTTCAAAAAAAATTCTAAACCATTTCTAATGTTTTACATGAAATTTGTGCAAGTTCTTGGTGTCAAAGTTACACTGTTGTCAAAAACTCCTCCGAGCGATTACACTATATATCTCACAAAAAAAAAAATCTTACACACACAAAAGTTGGGATTTAGAAGGAATAAATTTGTTTCAGTCGAAAAGTGCAAGGCTAATATTAAAATTTTGAAAAAGTAAATTTGGTGTAAAAGTACACCAAATTTGGTGTCACACTATTTATTTGGTACAACTTCCACACCCTTTTATGTCTTATTGAAGAGCATTTTCACCTAAATAGTGTAATAGTTACACTGTTTTGGTGTTACTGTCCCATTGGAGATGCTCAAATGAAGATGTCTAAATATATAGCAACTTTAAATGTTAACGAAAGATTTTGATGACACTTACACATGTAAACAATATGAAATGCTTGAAACAAGTATTTAGATGGGCCTCCTCCTTAAGACTCACAATCTTCTGAAAGTGAGAGTGATATATATGCGCATATACACGGAACAGACGTTTAAATATTGTTTTCACAACATCCCTGAAGTTGGGAGGAAAGGGTGCACCTGCAAAATATAAATGAACATGTTGTGGGCTTAAAGTAATCTACACTTAATCCAGGAGGCCTTTTTCATTTTATAGGACACAAAATGGTAGAAAAAGATTCAAGTTTAAATTCAAGCTATTACCAAGCCTCTGAGGGAATAAGGACTCATCATCCAGCTGAGATTCAATCCAATCCATCAAATACTCCACATATTTTGGAGCTGAAACTTCAATAGGTTTCTTGATTTGTACACCATCTGCCCATCTATACTCATACCTAATATTTTATTCACAAGGATATGGTGACAGATATTAGCTGTTTCAACTATTAGAGAGGTGGTACTATAATAAGTAGTTGAAGAACATATCTACTCGTAAAATCAAAGTTGCAGAAAAAATTTCTAGAACATAAGAACCTCATTTTTTTCCTAGCTAATAAAATATTTCATCAAACAACTCGATTCACCAAAACATACTTTGGACCTGCAGTCATCGTAGGGCAGTTTTCTGCTGTACAGAACTCAGTGAGGGTGCCAAAAAGAAGATTCACCTGGTTGAAGAAATCAACAGCTGGCAAAACAGTAGAAATTTATTCAGCACTAATTATTTAAGAGGTATTGTAGATAATGCAACTTAAAAAGGAAAATTAAATGATACATCTATATGTTATCTGGATTGGAAAATGGACCTTGCAAACAATGACAACGCATAAATAAACCATGATAACAATTAATAAATGCACTACCCAGAAAAAAGATGTTCCTTGAAAAGACTCGGAGAGTATTAAAGAATAAAGACAGACATTTTAAATAGTGACTTATAAGTCATACTGGACCCTTGACATTTTCCATAGATACAGCTGCACAGATTTGTGACTACTCACATTAAAATTTCTACTCAAATGAGAACAACCAGTTGTGGTATAAATCATTAAACGATCCAGACTACAAACTGACCAAGGAGCTGCAGAGGAGACATTTATAATCTATGATAAAAGTACGAGCATGTTTTCAGTTAGGATACATGACTAATAACGTCTTGAAAAATCAAAAAATTCAGATGCCTAACAGGCTTTTCTTGGATTTTAGTTCACTTGTAAGTATAAAGATAGCTATCACCCTTACAGCACTATTATACAGTAATCCAATGAGTAGACTGGCCAATTTATATTAAATTAGCAGTCCATAGGCACAAGTCACAACACATAACAGAAGATAACAGAGAAACAGCATACTAGATATGTAATATATGTACGTGTATATATATATATATATATATATATATATATATATATATATATATATATATATCCCCGGCGGAGGCATGTTGATAATTAAGACAACTACTCGAGTTTAGATAGAAAGGGAGAGGGACTTACTATTCACAGCAAGCCATTCATTCATATCCTCCCCCGGAGGAAGCCTTACCGCTTCTCTCAAGTTTCCGCTACCCAAAGTAGCATCAATGTGCTTCCTCAGTTGCGCCCCCTGCATTTTGAATAAAACCTAAATTTTCGCCCAAGAAACACGTATAGGTAACCACGAGTATAGACCCTAATTGCTAACATTATAAAATATGTAATTGGACTAGAGCATATCCTGGGCCTGTCCTGTCCAAATTGGGCCGGGCTCAAATTGTCTTTTTTTTTTAAAAACCCAATAACTGTTCCTGAATTACTTACGAAACATTCTTCTCCTAAAATCTAATAATATTGTTAAAATAAACAGAGGAACCAACTCCACTGCGGTGAGAAAAGGGAAGCAGCGGCGAAAAGAGTGACGTCGAAGCACAATTTATGAATTTATTTCCCTTGAACAGAACTTTCTATAAAAATAAGCATATAGATCTGAAACAATGTATAAATAGTAATATATATATATATACCACAAAGGCGAGAGAACTGACTTTGCAGTTTTTTGTTTGAGCTTGCTTATAAAATCACAGTGTTAATTTTGACTAAATTTAATTAAAACTAAGTACTGCTATTTATTTAGAAAAAAGGTACACTTTTGCAGTGTTTACCGTATACCATATTAATTACAGTCTATAGGATTAGCCATAACAAATATATTATGCTACACACACAAGCAAATCGCAATATAGGACAATTAAATTTTGGGCCCTAGGGGGCTGCCCTGGTTGTCAATATCATATGTGCTAATGAACAAAACCTATAGAGTGAAACAATCCACAATTACACGGCCGAGGAAAACACTAAAACAAGTTTAAACATTCCAATAATTTTTACACTACAAACAATTAGGTAAGATATCGGCTATCAGCATCTTCAATATAATAGCACAAAAATTAAAGGATAAATAATCAACTAAATACAAAGAGCAACTGAAAAAGAGATGAAAGCACAGACAGAATATAATTTTTAGTATTATGGAGAATTCTACCTTACTCCCAGAAGGCGCGCTTTTTTTGGGACGAAATGTTCGTTGGTTCCTAGTTTGCAAAAGATAAAGGTTGGGATCACAATTTAAAAAAGAGATAGAGAAAAAGTCAAGATCCATTGTAAACAGTAATAGTGACAAATTAATGACAAGAAGTTACGTACAATTAGAAAATGTGAAATGCAACTCAAAAAACTACTCTAGTCCACAATTTATGTGTATTCTTTCATGTATATTTCCAAGAGACATATTCGCATTTTCATAACAAAAAAGGATAACTAATTTCCGTATCCACTCTGAACTGCAAAAATCAAATATCAATCCTGCAAAAGATCTACTCTGAAGCACTTAATTTTTGTTTCAATTACTAGTTCATGACCTAATTGAGATTTACCTTCAATCACCGTTAAGAATCACCAAATCATCATAACATATCCCAAGTGATTGATTACCGTATTAACCTAATAAGTAAATAAGGTAACTTATATACACTTCACAAAGAAACAAAAACCACATTGCTGATATATTGTTCAAAAGATGCTAAACCTCTTCCACCAAGCCAGAAGTAAAAATAGTTGCCAACGACTTCTTAAGTCAACATCATTTTTATAGTAGTAACCATATGTCAGTAAGGCATACACAACTTCCTCACTTGTCCATTAATTTTATGTAGTCATAAATATAAAGCTAACGATATTTCAAAAGGATCTAGCAATTCACCATATCTTACCAAGTTACCGGATAAAAGTTGAACTCATTAAAGAGGCGGACCTAGGTAAGGACTTCGGATGGCTATAGCCCCACATAAGTTTTAGTACCGACAATTTTTATGTCTTATATATTCATTTACCAAAAAAACTTATATAGAGAGTTAATCAATGTTTAAATCTTACTAAAGTCGTATTGTTTCGCGGAATTTTTACAATTTATATTTTACTTGTATATCATTTTTCCCCTACTAAGCCACCGATCCTCTCACTCTCTCACTGTCACTCATTTCGAAAAGCATCCATCCAAGTCATGCATTAGTCTCGTATCCAATTCCCTAATCTTAATTCATTTTTTATAACATCATAACACCTCGATTCTTCAAGTCAAATCAAAAACACGAAATCACAAACAAACTCTATGACTAGCTCAAAACATAAAATTAATACTTTAAGAAAAGCATAACATCGAAGTTAAACACAAAGTACTCCAAGTCATTTTAATCATACAACTTATGGCAGATACAATCAAAACAGAATTAAACACAAAAACATACAGATCTGAACGAAGCAGTGAAGAGTAGTGATCAAGTAGAGTTAGTAAAGTAAATCAAAAAAAAATACACAATTAAATCAAATTAAAATAGATATATGTGTGTATTAATATGTAGCGTACCTTCCAAGCCCGAAGAGACTCATGATTAGGGAGGGAGGGAGAGAGAGAGAGAGAGAGAGAGAGAGAGAGAGAGAGAGAGAGAGAGAGAGAGAGAGAGAGAGAGAGAGAGAGAGAGAGAGAGAGAGAGAGAGAGAGGCTGAGTGATCGTTTGAAGAAGAAGCGGATCTGCACGGGGATATATGTTAAAAATGTGTGTATTTGTGTGTGTGTTTTATATGGTGAGGGGTTTGAATAGCGCAGTCACGACTCAGGAGGGTTAACTGGTGGAAGCGTCGAAAAAAGCTGAACCCGCACTGACTCGCAACTGACTTGACCCCTACAAGCCCAAATATTCACAACACAAAATAAGCTTGTTTAGTTGTTTCTATCCCCAACCCCAACATCCCCGGAAATAAGCTTGTTTAGTTGTTTCAAAAATTGTACACGGAGTCACATCTCCGGAAAAATTTCGTCACCTCAGATTACGACCCCTTTTATATATTTTTTTTAATTTCTTCCTCCGTTTTTCAATTAGTAAAAGTGTGATGAAACATGACTTAGTAAAATTGATTTTTAGTAAAATTAGTTTTTAACCATCAATTTTAAAGGTTTAAAAAATGTAATTATAAAATTTATTAAAAAAAAAAATCTGATCAAAGTTGAACCGTTCAACTTTGTTACAAGTAAAAAATTGAGAAAAAATATTCAGCATAACTATGAATTTTTTTAAGCCGAACATGAGACCCTAAAACGACAAAAACACAAAAATTGTTGTAATATGTTAACTTGTCCCGTGAATACAGAGGAAAAAACAATAAAAGTGTGTATGTAGTTTTGTTGTTTTATTGTATAATTGGCTCCGTGAATACACATGAAATTGTCCCGTGATCCAAATTATTTGTTTTAACTGTTACGAAATCTAATACTCATCTATTTTATAAATACCCTTATACTTGTGCACTTGCTTATGCTCATTATTATGAAAATTTGAAAAAATGGCAAATGGTTATAGTCCTAGTGATATTTTCAGAGCCATGGGTAGAAAATAGTTATGTGACTATGATATCGTGTACTCGATGAATCCTAGTAATCGTTACTCAACTCAGTCAATAACAACAATGCAGAGGGAGTGGGAATGGCGTACGCAATGCCTTTCTTGTTGTATTGAGCAATGTCGGTTGCATGGACTTAGAATACCGAAACAACGTGCTATAATGATGCAACGCAATACTCCACAACAACTTGAAGTTGCATTGTTCCGTGCACGAGAAGAAGAGAACCGAATGCGATTGCGCTTACATCGACATAGTCTAGCAACAGATGCAAGGATGTTTTTTTACAGAGAAAAGAGTGTTTGAATATTTCTATGTGTATCTCTCTTACAGCTAGCTCTGGGGTGTGCACAATATATATAATACCTATACAAACTGGTGCACACTCATATTTACACAGCTACCCCTAACTATAACTCCAACTTGTTCTTCCATAAGAGGTTAACTGTGTCAGGAAGGACCATTTGCTTTCTATTGTCCTTTCCCGTATCTGTAGCTACTTCTCTCTAATCTTTCTCTCCAAGTTTTGCTGTAAATTTGTCACCCGTCTTTGGACCACCTCACCGTAACAGATGCTTCAGTATTTGTCTCCATGAACTCTGATATTGTACCTTGATTTGTCTTGTTGTAAATCGCCTAAGTGTTGACATCGTGAACTCCAGCATACTCCTTATCCCGTGACTTGTCGACATAGAGCATTTGTGACTTTGCTATATGGGTATTTTAGGAGTATGCGATATGGCATATTTCTGACTTCACGATATGGACTTTTGAGGACTTCACGATATAGCCTTTTTTAGGACTTCACGATCTAGTACATTTCAGACTTTGCGATCTCAACACTTCACGACATGTGCCTTGAAGACTTCACGACATAGTTCATTTCAGACTATGCGATCTCAGCACTTCACGACATGGACTTTGAGGACTTCACGACATAGCTCATTCTGACTTCACGATATAGGGACTTGGACAAATTTCTGCAACTTATTCACTTTTATCTTGCTGCATGAACAAACTGAACTTCTTCCAGGATAATTATTTCATGGCCTATGTACATTCTAGGTGCAAGAAACTTATTAAGCTCATTATAAACTTGAGCATACAGAATAAAACTAAGTACATGGAAACAAGACAAGTACAATAGAGACCTATACTATATCCCAGTGATAAACTTCATTAGGTCATGTAGAGTGACATAGTCACAAGGTGTAGGCTTGTTAATAGTGGTATTCAGACATGTCTTGAGCCTAACAATCTGTAAGGCATAATGTAACATAAGATGTAAAAGAGATAACTACAACTCAATAAAGGACAAGACAGACAATAATATTAACAGAAGCACAGGAATCCAGAATCAAAGAAGAAAATGTAAACTCAAAGAATCAAAATATTTTATGTATTCTTGAAGTCCGTAAACAGGTCACGGAAAGAAGTTCATGAAAATGTTCAAGCCTCAGTGACAGCAAAAGAAACAAGACTTTCAAGACGACAGAAGTATGTGAATGATTTAGGGTTAAGTGCCACGGGATTCCAGTGATTTAAACGAAGCAACCAGAACGACAAGGGACTTATCAGCAACATTGAATTGAAGACATAAAAGAAGAATTGATCAAGTGTTATTCATCTGTGAACCAGACTAGTTGCACTAGGTGACGGCACTAAAAA
This sequence comes from Heracleum sosnowskyi, assembly GCA_030848705.1. NCBI lineage: Eukaryota > Viridiplantae > Streptophyta > Magnoliopsida > Apiales > Apiaceae > Heracleum > Heracleum sosnowskyi. The sequence continues at coordinate 97,313,618 of CM061241.1, forward strand.
GATCAAGTTGTTTTATCGTCTCAGAAGAAATTGATACAGTCTAAAACTGAAACACCCTGGAGCTGAATGGATTTTCTAAAAGGTCAAGGACAAGGAAAAGAGTTCGATGGTTTTTCTTTTAAGAAAACCATCGAAGGTGACATAAAGAAAAACAAAAGAAAATGTTCGATAGTTTTCTTAATTAGAAAACCATCGAATGAAAAGTAAAAAGTGAATGAAAACTTTAATAAAGTAAAAGTTCCATTCGATAGTTTTTATTTTAAAAACCATCGAATGTAATTATTACTTTATTATTCGATAGTTTTCAATTCACAAAGTGGGTGAAAAGTTTTCTTTGTTTGTCAGGTTGATGAAGATCCAACAGCCAAGATTGTTTGTTCAAGTTTGGTTCGATGGTTTTTCAATTGAAGACTACAATTAATACTGAGAGAAGAGTGTGTCTTCTTCAGTTAAGGCATTCAACACAGAAACATTACTGAGAGAGAGAACTGAGCCGGAGAAATTATCAGAGAATTAATAGTGCTCAGAATTTGATCATTGTTTTGTATTTGTGTAACCTTAAACTCATTGAAGCTAATCTACGGATTAGAAATTGTAGCACCCCTCGAGGTTTATATTTATAAAAAGATATATTCCCCGAAACTTGATTTGGTTTGGTGTGTTTGATTTCGTTATAGAACTGAAAGATTAATCCGCGAACGAAATTGAATTATTTGTGAGTATCGTATTCAACCCCCCCTTCTACGATACTTTGGACCTAACACAATCTCCCCCAAATTGTGAGTAAGAAACTTAGGCACAATTTCATGTCTGATAACAAGCCTAACTTAAATAAAAGGAATCATACTTCAGAGAAAATAGTAGATGAACATTATGAACAGGATTTGATTACAAAACAGAAAATGATAGCTTACAGATGATTTTTCTGTTGCGGAACAGCTTCAGATTCCATTTATTTTTCTAGATAATCATCATAAACTTTCTTCTTTCTAGCTTCTTCCCTTCTGTTCATTTCTGAAATGGCTACAAGAATTTCATCACTTGCTGTTAATTCTTCTAAGAGAGGAGAGTCTTCTAAATCTTCAACAACAGCTTTCAGAGCACTTTCCACATAAGAGTCCAGGAAGGCCATCCTTATTTTTCTTTTTCCTCCATTTTTATTTCTGTACTCCACTATATAAGGATTGAGCTTCACTTTGCATAGCCCTTTCTTTCTTAGCTCCTTAGCCTTCTCTTCCATTTCTTCCATCTCCTTTTCTTTCTGAATTTTCTTTTCTTCATTCCACTTCCTTATTTCTTCTTGATAATCAGAGTGCATTTTCAAGTACCTGGCAATTTCTATCTTCCAAATTCTTTCTTCCTTTTCCTCAAAATTCAGCAAGGCATTGATCCTTTCTAGTTCATAGATTGGGAAGTATTGCCAGCTTCCAGTTTTCATCTCTTTCTCCCTTCCATCAATGTATTTGATCTCTAGATGATCTTGTATCACTTTGACTTCAAAGATTCTTTGGGCTCTCAGGAATGTTAGGGCTTCTTCATCATAGTTTTTATCCAGAGGAGGAACATTTAGCCCAATAACATTTGTGATCACTCCATTTCTCTTTGTTATTCTTGTTCTTTTGGCTACACTTTTGATTTTCCAGTGCTCCACTTGTGGTAGCTTTCTTGAACAAGGAGATTTAGTCTTCAGTGCCACATCACTTGGAAGTAACCTTAATCCTTTCCCCTTAATCCACTGTAGAACTCCACTAGCTGTGACTTTATGGAAGTGTCTTTTAGATTTTGCTGTTGTGGCTTCACTTTTCTTCTGTGGCAAATCAGTTTCAGAAGCCTTGGATTTAGATTTTGGAGGATCATTACTAACAGTATCCACCCTAGACTTAGAGTCTTGTGTTGTGGTTAAGATACTGCTAGCAATGTCATTGGCTTGCTGATTTCCACTCTTTCTCTTTTCAGCTTCTTTCTTTCTATGAATGTCTTTCTTGTCACTAGCAGCATCTTTGGATTTCTTGGATGATTTGCTTTTGCTTCTTTCACTCTTCCCATCCTTATCACTCCTTTGGAGACTCCTTCTTCCACCACTTTTATCTTCATCCTCCTTGTCTTCTTTCCTTTCTTTCCTCACTTTGATTGATTTAGGTATTCTGCCAGAAGTGAGGAATGTTTGCAAAATTTGAATTGACTTTAATTCTTCTGCAGTTCTGAATCCCCTCTTAGCTCTCAGCATCTGAATCACTTGTAAGATCTTGTCTTTGTTCTTCATCTCTAAGTTAGTGGGAATCACCAATTGATCAATGGAGTTTGCCTTTGTGATGCTTTGGAAAATTATTGTTCTTGGATTGGAAATGACCTCAGGCAGCCTCAGAAATTGATCTCTTTTCAGTTCATCATATAATCTTTTGTTGTTCACCCCTTTCTTTTCAATGAGCTCCAGTAGTGTATCCAGTTCAGTGTACTTTAGGTTGTCTGGAGATTCAAAGGACAAATGCCAAATTCAATTGCCTTTGGAGACTATGATTATCTCTCTCAGATGCATTTCTTTCACTCTCCTGACTACCACTGTAAAATATTTGATTTCTTCATTGAGTTTGTTTCTGTAGTTCAGGGTTTGACTATGTACACTGATTTTAATGGCTTTCAGAAACTCCAGGAAGGCTTTATCATGATAAATGTTTGAGTTGGCAACTTCCTGTAGCTTGGCCTCGGTGATAAAATCAGCTATGACTGGTTGAGCATTTGATGTGACTTGAGGAGCATTGACATCCATGGGCATAGTTCCAGGATAGAATGTTGAGGTGACAGTACTCTTCTGGCCATCTCTACTGGTGACAGTCACTGTAGGAAGGGTAATAGGCTTAAGATCTTTTTCCTTGATTTTGATACCCTTTTGCTTTTCCTTTGCTAGAGCTAGAGCTCCCCCTCTCTTCTCCAGGATGATGCTTTCCTTTTCCTTCTCCCCTTAGGCTTGGGATCAGACAAGATGCCTTGGGCTTCACCAGGAATAGAAAGATTCATGTTTTTCATCATTGCTGTCATCATTTGCTGCTGGACTAGCAAGATGTTGGAGGTGGTATTGCTTTGATCATCCAGTTTTGAATTGAGGAGCTCCAAAGAATGAGAAATCCCTTGGTTTTCAAATTTTAGCTCAGCCACCTCTCTTTCTAATCTATCAACCTTGGAAAGTAGTTGCTCATACTTGAAGGGATTAAGAGGTTTGAGCTTGGAGAAGTCAAATTTTGAGATATTGGAGAGGGGTGCTTCATCCACCAGCTTGTCACCATGTTTATTTTTCCACATAACAGAAATCATGGAGTTGGAATTGATATTGGATTGCATCTGATTCTCTAGCTTGGTAGACAACTTCTTTAGATTATCAATGACCAAAGCCAGGGTGCAATCCATCTTGGTGACATTCTGAGCAGTCTTTTGCACTTCTTTGAGGATGTCATCTACCTTGGGATAATCAGAAAGATAGGAGTTCTTGAGCTTTGCCAAAGATTGATCTGTTTCTTCTTTGATAGTGGAGATTTCTGAATGAAGACCATTCCCAAGATAGTGCAGAGCCTTGAGCTGACTTTTATAAACCTCATTGACTGCATCATAGACTTCTGCAGGAGAAAGATTTTTGGCATTGGACCCCAATGGGGTAAGGTATTCTTCCCTGAGAAAAGCTAGAGCATCCTTGAGCTTCACAGACCTTTTGGCATCCAACCAGGCATCCACATTGCCATCCTGTTGAGCCTCATCAACTATCTTCTCCTTTTGTGCCTCAACATCCTCCTTGTGACATAAGAGAATTGCCTCATAATCCTTATTTGGGAGGCCAGCTGTTAGGAGATGTTGAACAATCTTTGAGAACTCATCAATCTGTGCCATATGTAAGCTTTGGAGGGCTTCTTCCGTTAATTGAGTGGGCACATATGATGATCCTGAAGCCCTGTCATGGTGCACAGACCCCAGCCAGTGAGACATAGTGGCCTGAGCCAAGTTAAAGCTAGTATTAGGCACTTCTGTCACAGATGAGGGTTCCGCAACAGGGATGAAAGTGGTTTGAGTCTCATCCAGCCTTGGAATGGTTGTAGAGTATGATGTTGTCTCCATTGAAATAGGATGAGTTACAGCATCATCTCTATTTGCCTGTGAAGGCATTTTCAAATCCCTGAGGATTGGAAAAGTAGGCACAGAGTCTCCAGTAAAAACGGGTGAATCCTCTATGTTTTTGTTGGTGTCAATAGAATATGCCCCAACATGTATTTCCTGACCAACAAAATGGGGGTCCTGGGTGGTGAGCACAGTGTCAAGCACCATGTCACTTGAAAGGGGCTCATTCACAGAGTTAAAGAGTGAATGATCAAATGTAGGAATGTCATGAGAATGACTTTCCTTTAGAGAAGAAATATGTGCATTTGTAGATTCTAAAAGAGAAGTGGGGTTGAGATTTGATTTTGGCAACTCTCCCTGAGAAATAGGAGAAATTTGAACATTGATGTGCTCTCCACTCTGTGTAGTTCCACCCTGTTGTTCACCTGAGTCAAGAGTGAGTTCTTGACTCTGTGCAGACTCTTTACAGGTTGTAGTGGGGAGACTACTCTTTTCAATACCAATGACCTTTTGAGAGGCCATTGATAGTAACCGGTTTACCCCTTTTATCACATCTGAATCCTGTTGGGAGGATTCAGTGGTGGCTATTTGTTTAGACTTCTTCTTTTGTCCGGTGAGCTGTGACTCAGGTTCCTCACTACCTAAATCTACAGTATCATCAGTTATAGCAATGGCTCTCTTCTTACTCTTCTTTTTAGTAACAACAACCTTTTGAGAGGTTGGTGCACTTGGCTCCCTAATGACTAAAGTACTGTTTGCAGAAGGGTTACTGGATGGGTTAGGAAGGCTTGGGATAAACTCTGAAGCTCCATCAGTCTTAGCATTCCCTTTCCAGGAAAGTGAATGATATATAGGCTTATCATGGGTGTAGGTTTCGAATGTGTCTTACATATGCTTAGTCACACTCAAAACCACATCCACCTGATTCCTAGTGTCCAATGTTCCAAAAATGATTTTGGACATGGACTTAGGATAAGCCAGCTGTTAATCCCAAATGACCTAACAGAATTGTAGAAGGGGGGGGGGGGTGAATACAATTCTAGATATTTCGAAACTTTAAAACAACTTTCTAAAATAAAAACTGAACTGAAATAAAAACACAAACAACTTTAAAATTTCAGTTGGATATTTTGAGGATCCAACTGAGATAATTTTTATTGCGGAAATAATCTGTGTTACACAAGTATCACAGCTGCTCAGTTCTTGATACAAAGTGAGAGTGCTCTTGAAAAAGCTAATACAAACTATTTTATCTCACTCACTTCTATATCTAAAATGAACTGCTACACTTGGTTATATAACCCAAGTTTACAATGCTATTTTTTTGCTACTTTAAAATAATCTAAAGTAAATTTCAGTAGCTTGCTTTTCATCCCTTTTGTCCAATGGTCCTTGGAGATCTTGGCTTTTGTCTTCATGCTTATTATGATCACTCCCAAGAACCTAATTGGAAATTGGAATGTTTCCTTATTTCCAGTAACCATTTTGATGGCTTCTAATGCAAAGTACACTTCCATATCTCCCTTTTGATCTGTCAGATAACTGTCACTATCACTTTGTCAACTATTCAGAAAAGCAATAATGATTCGTTGATAGTAGAGAGATGTGTTTCGTTGATAGCTTTATTCTTCGTTTCGTTGATGGTATAATCCTCGTTTCGTTGATAGAGTAATCTTCATTCCGTTGATAGAGTAATCTTCATTCCGTTGACATGTCTTCACTTAGGCAAAATTACAAGGCATGATATATTTACAATTCACCAACCTATTTTGCCTATCTAGTACTTAGTCAACATGACTTAGAAAACCTATCTAATACCTACAACAAAATGCATATCAAACTATGAAGTATTGTACAGTGCAATTGCTACATCACTCATTTCGTTGATGAGCTTCCTGTCAACGAAAGCTGCAAAGCATGCCATTCCGTCGACAGTTACAAAATGACTTAATACAAAATCTACTAAGTGTTTTATAATTATCATCAAGAACATCATATTCCTAACAATCTCCTCCAATTTATGACTGATAGAATAACAGCCATAAATCAAGAGCCTTGATGATAACAAAAACACTCAGACAAATTACAAATGATAAAAGTAGAAATTGCATTGAGCTTCATTGAATTTTAATTGAAATACAAAGTAGAAAATCTTACAAAACAAGTGCACAGAGTTGCTCCTCTAGTCTGAGCAGATTTTTCATCTTTGCCTCTATGGTCTTGTTTTCTTCCCTTTTCTTGCATTGTTCTCCTCAATCTGAGCTTGAAGTCTTCTGTAGAAAATCTTCTCTTCTTCATCTTGATTCCCCAACTTGGATTGCATTAATCTCAGAGTTTCATTGGATGCCTTTTCCAGTTGGTCTTCTATTCTGAAGAATCTTCTACAGTTGTCCTTGTCTCTGAATTCCATCATCCAAAAAGGTTGGAGATGAATTTTCTTTCCTGTTTGAGGGACCTTCAATACTCTGGGAAGTGCACCAGGCTTGTTCCAGCTAGCTTTGATTTGGCAAATTTTGGAGACAACCTCAGACTTGGTTGTTTTGGTAAAACCAAAATATTTCTTCAGACATTTGAACACAGATAACAGTGTCTGATAGTCTTCTCTCAGAATCCTGTGTAGAGGCCAAATCTGTTCTCTCCCACCCTTGTAGACAAACACCAATCTCTCTGGTAGTTTGTAAGAAGCTGTTATTCCTCTCACTTCAACCAGGTCATTAAGATTAATATGTAGGTCAGACTCCTCCCTGATATCAGCAATGTAGATGAAGTCTTCTGGGTTGGTAGGGGGTTTTTCAGCTTGTGGTCTCCTTACAAAAATTGGCTTAGCCTTGGCAGCCCTCTGCTTAGATTTCTTCTTTGGATCCATTTCAAAGAGGAATTTTGGAAAGTTGGCCTCATCAAACTCAATTGGCTCTTCCTTTGGCTCAATTGGCTGATCATGGAAATTTACTAGATGTTTAGGATAACAGGCTAACTTTACCTCAGAAACTGGATCAGGAATTGTTGGAGGTGCAGAAGAGTCTGTTGCATTGCTCTGAGAGTCATCATTCTCAAAAGCTACGTTTCTCTTAGCTCTTTCCTTGGGTTGCCTTATGCTCTTCTTTGTACTCCTTTCCTCTTTGGCTCTTTCCTCTTGCTGTCTTTCTTCTTTATCTAGAGATTGAGCAACTGCAAGGGCTTACATAGCTGCTCTTTCTGACTCCTCAGCCTTAGCTTCAGCAAAATTTGGGTGACCAGCCCAAACACAAATTTCATGTCCATTTTTGTAGACAATTGCTCTTTGCTTCCTTATCTCAGGATTATTGCTTTCCTTGCATTTTGTGATAAGTAGTCCAAGAAGCTTGAGCTCATCTGGATAGGGTGAAGGATAGAAAGTCCTTGCTATATTTTTGCCCTTTGGTTTAGCAGGAGACTTGGGAGATAGGCTTCCTTGAAATTTAGCTTGTTCCACATCCCTAATGCATGAAGTTTGTCCTTTTTCTTTCCTTGGACCTTGAGTGACTCCATGTAGAAGGGGTTTTACCTCATAGAAAGAATTGGTCTGTGGCTCCCATTCCGTTGATACTAAAACCATGGCATTCGTTGATGGTGTTGTAGAAGTAGCTTGATCCGTTGATGGATTTGAATTCTTTGCAGTTTCAGCTATCTTCTTGACTCTTGCATCTATGCTGGACCATTGGTCTTTTATTTGTTCAGCAAGTTGTAGCCTCATAGATGCTTGCTTGATCAAGTCAATACCATCCAGTTTATCCTTTCCTGACTCCCCCATAGCGAGTGGCTCATTTGGCAGGGAAATGGCTGGGACCATAACCTTTGTGATTTGAATGTCTAGCTTCTTAGATTTCTCCCCCTTTTTGTTATCATCAAAAGGGATGATTGGGAGTCCTTGAGCTGCCACTAGCTGGGCTAAAAGTTGGGTTTGCTTCTCCTGTTCCCTTTGCATGTGAGATAAAGTAGCTTCCACCTTGTTCACTCTAGAAGAGAGAGTCTTCAAAGAGGTAGCCACCTCAGGTTCCTTAGAGAAAAACTTGTTCATCTTGGACACAGTGAGAAGAGGAAGCTTTTCATCTAGCCTCCTGTCAGTAGCATCCTTAAGATTACTAATGGAATCCTTGATTTCTCTAGCTTCAATCCTTGTCTGCATCATCTGTAGCCTTTGGATTTCCAGTGAATCCATAATAGCCTTGTAGAATTTCTTGTCATTGGCATTTGCAGACTCATGAGCCAGATAGGCCTCATTGTACTGCCTTGTGATTGCAGTATCCAGGGTGAGTCTTCCTTGCATATCTTGAGAAAACCAGTTTGGTGTAGGGGGCACCACAGAAGTCCCAGTCTGTGAAGTGATGGCCACCTGTAGATTGTCACCAAAACTGTCATCATCATCAGAAAAATCAAACTCACCACTGGCTGCAGCTCCTGGAGACAGATTGGTGATTGCATCCTTTGCTCTTTGCATAGATGTAGTTGTATGGATTAGGTTGAAAGACCTTTCTACCTCCACATTGCCCTGCTGAGCCATAACTTGATAGGCTGGAACAGGATGAGTAAAGGTCTCAGGATCCAGGGAAATACTATCCAGAGTTTGTTGATAATGCTCTTGGAAAGTAAGTTCCCTTTCTCCCTCATGAACCTCCATTAACTCACTTGCAATGGCTGCTTCCTCCCTTATAGCTCCTGTAGTCCCTTCTCTCTCTCCACTCTTTTCTTGCATCATGGGCTCCCCATGGCTCACACCTCTCACACCCTCACCTTCACCTACTAAGGTGGAACCCTCAGCCTCTCCTTTTGCCTGACTGGAAGAAATAGTCAGCCTCTCACTCTTAGCCTCTCCTTTTGCATGGCTGCAAGCCAGCCTCTCAATTTCACTCCCTCTCATTCCTAGAAGTGTTTCAACTACCACTAGATCATCTGCACTAGTTGTGGAAACAACTTGATTTTCAATAAGAGGTGCAGAATGAACTATCAACGGAATGGTAGTTTGAACTGTCAACGGTATGGATATCGTTGATGGAGAAAAACTTGTCAACGAAAGAGACTATTTCGTTGATGAAGTCAAGAAAGAACTTTGAGAAAGTGAGATTACAGTAGAATCTGTGGTGATTGATTTTAAAGAGTGTTCCACAGATCCTCTTGTAACTTCAGAAAAGGATGATTGGTGGCCCAACAAATCACTTAACAAGTGATGACCACCAATTTCAGAGTGGGGCTTCTCCAAGAAAAGAGTTGGAGAATCAGGAATAGATGAATGGATCATATCCACATCTAATGACTGAGTTGGAGAATTTTGTGAAGTTGGTTCAAGATTGATGTTTAAAGAATGGGATTGTAACCCCAGAGTAATGATAGGGGTTACATCAAACTGAATTTGAGATACTGGAAGTGTCGCTTCCAGTATGTGTGCACCCTGTGAAACCTGGGATTTTTGTTTCACTCTCCTTTGGTATTGGGAAATTGTAGACTGTGGGCTTGAAGTGTCCCTTACCCTCTTGGAGTGTGCTCTTTGAGGAGAGCTTGTTTCAATAATTACATCCTTTTGGGAGGATGCAACTAGACTTGTGCTTAAATCCATATTACTCATTGTGCCTTGTTGGGAAGACACAATGGGGCTAGGCTGGATCTCACTCATCTCTCCTTCCTTATCCTTAGGGTTTCTTTTATGTTCACCCATTCCCTCACCTCTCACAACACCTACACCACTCCCCTTTGGTTGTGTAGTGGATTTTACAACAGGTGCCTTTTGAGAAGCACCTGAGGTTGGCTTGGAAGATTTCTTTGATTTTGGTTTTGCTGCTGGGGCAGGAGCCTGTTGGGTCACAACTATAGACTCCCTAGCAACAAGGTTGGGTGAAACAGTAGAAGTAACAGCTATACTAGCAGGGATAGTAGTAGTTACCTCAATTATTGGCAGATACACCACTGGGACATCACCATTGTGGTTCAGCCTCAGTATGTCTGTCAAGACCCTCTTCTCTTGCACAAAGCAATCAAACCTGGAAACAGGGTTAGTGATAACCAATGGTGCTGGACTAACATGGTTAGCCAGCATCATCAGAAATCTTGCATAATAGATATTTTTCTTCCTATTTGCCTTATCACCCAACTTAGAACCAATTTCATACATAAGTTGGGTGCTAAAGTTGTAATATCTATCAGTTAGGAGCATGGTAAATAGAATCAACATAGAGTTAGTTAATGCATCAAAATTACTAATTTTACCAGAAAAGACCTTGATGAATGCATCAGCTAAATAACTATATTCCCTAACCAAACCTCTCCTAATTATTTTACCCAGATTATCAGTAGGCAAAGAGTAGTTTATGGAATTTAGCATGTTAATCATTTCAGTATATGTAGGCAAAGCAGAGCAATTATTTTCAGGAAGGTGTAAGCATGCTTGCAACACATCAGAATTGACTATGTACTCATTACCTTGAATGGTGAATTGCAAAGTGCAATTTGTCCCACTGTACTCACACGAGGTCCATATCTCCTCGATTATCTCATTGTAGAGTGGAGTTGAGTGAAACATTGCGTAGCTCAGTTTGCAGTTCATCATGAAATCCATCATTTTGAAAAAGAGTCTGTTCGGGCTTTCCTTGACAACAAAAGGGATGGAGTTGTTCTTCTCATAAACCATCCAGCTGACATGAGTTTTACTATTGGTGCCATTTTTGAGTGAGAAAAAGCTTGAACTTGGATTTGCTTTGAGAGAGAATAAGTAAGAAAACCTTTGGAAATTTTGAAAGCAGGTAGAAAAGAATTAAAGAAAACAAAATTTCTTAAATACTCCCCCAAAATTTCTCAAAAATTAAGTCCAATAATAAATATAAATTACTGGATTGGCTTAAAAATGTAACCGTTACAATTAAAATATTACCATGATTTATACTTACAGGGGTGTATGCATAGATCGTGGTAAAAGACGTGACAATTTTCAACGGTTCAGATTAAAAGCGCTATATCAACGAATCAGAATTGGGCATTTAAGGTCCCGTCTATTTCGTTGATAAAGCTGTGTTTCGTTGACATAGTAATTTTGACTTAGACAAAATTGCACTTTTTCCTGAGAAAATTAATTCACAGAAAAACATAGCAAGATTCTGGTTGTTTTATAACTTGCAAAAATCTCAGAAATAATTAAGAGAAATTTAGCATACCTAGCTCACTTACTAATCTTGAGAATGTAGATTCATCAAGTGGCTTGGTAAAGATGTCTGCAAGTTGTTGTTCACTTGGAACAAAATGTAAATCCACAGTACCATTCATAACATGTTCTCTAATGAAATGATACTTGATGTCAATGTGTTTGGTCCTTGAATGCTGCACTGGATTCTCAGTAATGGCAATGGCACTAGTGTTGTCACAGAAGATAGGAATTTTCTCAACTCTTAATCCATAATCAAGTAGTTGATTTTTCATCCATAAAATCTGTGCACAACAACTTCCAGCTGCAATATACTCAGCCTCAGCTGTGGAGGTAGAAACTGAGTTTTGTTTCTTGTTGAACCATCATACAAGCTTGTTTCCTAGGAATTGACAGGTGCCTGTTGTGCTTTTCCTGTCAATTTTACATCATGCATAATCTGCATCTGAATAACCAATTAGTTCAAAGCCAGATTCTCTAGGATACCAAATGCCAAGGTTTGGTGTTCCTTTGAGATATCTGAAAATTCTCTTAATAACAACTAAATGGGATTCCCTAGGATCAGCCTGAAATCTAGCACATAGACATGTAGCAAACATAATATCAGGTCTACTAGCTGTTAAATATAAAAGTGAGCCTACCATGCATCTGTAACTTGAAATGTCCACAGATTTTTCCTTAGTATTCAATTCAAGTTTGGTCAGTAGGCATGAGAGTTTTGGCAGGGGAGCATTCCATTAAGTTAAATTATTTTAACAAATCATGAATATATTTTGTTTGACTAATGAAAATGCCTTCATTAACTTGCTTCACTTGGAGACCAAGAAAGTAAGTTAATTCTCCCATCATGCTCATTTCATATTTACTCTGCATAAGCTTGGCAAACTTTTGACAAAGTTTTACATCTGTAGACCCAAAGATTATGTCATCTACATAAATTTGAACAATTATAGTAGAGTCATTCACAATCCTATGAAAAAGAGTTTTATCTACAGTACCTCTAGTGAAGTGATTCTCAAGGAGGAACTGTGAAAGTGTGTCATACCAGGCTCTGGGTGCTTGTTTCAAACCATAGAGTGCTTTAAGGAGGAAGTACACATACTCTGGAAAATCATCATCTTCAAAACCAGGAGGTTGACTCACATACACCTCCTCTTCCAATTCCCCATTCAGAAAAGCACTCTTCACGTCCATTTGATAGACCTTGAAATTGGCATGGGCTGCATAGGCTAGGAAAATCCTTATTGCTTCTCTTAGGCCGAATTACACAATATATAATCAATATAAATATGATAATAACAATTGAGAACACCGTTTATGATCAATAAACTGAATTATATAAATAACTCTTCTCTCAGTGATGTTAAAGAATCACAGAGAGCTGCTAGGTTACAAGAATAATGTATTCAGTATTCGCATCCCTTTTAGGGTTAACCTATCTGTGTTTATATAGTACACAGCTACATAATCAATCTCTAATTGATATCCTATAAATCAGCTATACAATTTATATCAATCTAGGATTGCTTCTGTCTTCTGTCCCGTTTATTTAGCTATCTCAATATATTCTGCTTCTTTCCATCTTCAGAATATATTGCTTCTAGAATCTTCATGTTAGCACCGACAGCTAAAATAAACTCTCATCCCGTCAGACTTTAAATAAACTCTGACTGGCTTCAAGTAAACTCTGATGAGTACCTGTTTCTTAAACACTGATAAAACAATCATTAGCAATTATATCTAACAATCTCCCCCAACTTGTGCATAATAAAGATGTACAAGTTAATAGATAATTGATGATGTCAAAACATATAACAAATGCAGTGTTTAAATATAATCAGAGTTTAACTTTAACTTAGAACAGAAAACTTTAAAAACTTACAGTCAGACTTTACTTAATCTCTTCAATATCAGGCACTGTCCTGAGATAATCGATGAGAAGCCTCCTTTCAGCCTTTTCTAGCTCTTCTACCATGATTTCTTTTAATTCCTTAAGCTCTGGATCACTTTCTCCAGTCTGGTATATAGCATCTCTTAGAGAATAAATGTTGTTCTTCCTCATTTCATTCCCTAGCCGGATATAGTAAGATTTGTCAGACTCTAAGTTGAACTCCAAGACTTTTATTCCCAGTGATGTCTTGAACTTGGCACTGTTTCTCTTCATCTCAACAATCTTTCCATAAGCATCTCTGTACTTAGGAATATATGCACTTGAAACACCTCCTCCAAGCATAGTTTTTGTTTTCAGCATCCTTTCTCTTAGAACTAGAGCAGCATTGTGAGTACTTCTATTTTTGATTTTGAGAAGATATAGAACATACTCAAGCTCTTCCCATAGCTTCATTTGAACATCAGCTTCTCCTATTCTGTATACTCTTCCATCAGACATAAAGTATAACGGAAACTCTTTCTTTAACCCTTTGTGGTAAATCATCTGAACAGACACTAGTTTGTCAAGATTTTCTTGAGTAACCCCAACACCAGGTTCTGCCAGTGATGTTTGATCTAGAGGTCTGTTATTTATCCTTTTCTCTCTATGTGAACCTAAACCAGACTTATCATAAGATTCTTTTCCAAGTACTGTCTTGGTTTGAAGAAAATTCACAGATTCTGGCTTCAGAGTTTCAGGCAGTATAGGTCTTTTGAATCCTTGGAGTTGTGTAGATAATTGAGTTTGCACAACTTGAGCAACATCAGAGGTTGTCACAACTTTAGAAGAATCATCAACTTGAGCTTTGTCAGTGGTTGATTGATTTAGAACAGATTCAACTTGAGCTATGTCAGAGGTTGAATAATTTTTCTTTGTTACTATATCTTCTATCAGCTTCCCTTTGCCCTTACCAGAAATAATATCTGTTGGCCTTCTTGAATATTGCATGCTCTGTTGAGAGTTTTCCTTGATAGAGATACCTAGTTCTTTCTTTCTTGGAACTTTTACAGCTTTCTTCTTGTAATTTCCAGAAGCAACTTTCTTTCTATGTTCTTCAGATAGCATCTTCATTTCTGCTTCCAAATCCTCAACTGTCACTTCACCATCATGCTCATCTAAAAACAGCTTGGCTGCAATCTCTTCATCAATTATTGGATTAGCTGAAATCACTAGACTCTTAAGTCTTGAAGAAGATTGAGCATGAGTACCAGAACCAGTAGCACCAGAGTTTATCATATAAGAGTTTGTCTGTCTAGCAGAGTTTGACCTAAGTCTCCCTTGCTCTTGAGAAGATTTTGACCTTTGCTCTGCTCCTCTGCTTCCACCATCATTTGCATCATCCCTCAGTCTTAAGGTTGGAGTCCTTTTGCATTTGTCTTTAGAAACTCTCTCCCCCTTTTTGACATCATCAGGAATAAGCACTGATGTCAGCAACTCCAGTGAGGCAGCAATAGAATCTATCTTAGTAGATAGTTCAGCCTGATTGCTCTCAACATTTGTTAGCCTCTGCTTGATGGTTTCTTGATCCTTGATCAAAGATGAAAACTGAGCTTTGTCTTTCTTCAAAGCTAATTCTTTAAGAACTATATCATTACTTAATCCAAGAACTACCTTGTGAGTCTCATCAAAGCGATTGTGCAATGATTTGACTTGAACAATGGTAGCCTTAAAATGTGATAAAAGCTCAGAATTTGTGATCTCCTTGGCAGATTGAGCGATAAAATCAGCAGTCCTTTGCTTGGAGAAAATACAATCTGCCCCTGATCAGTTGGCATAGTACATATCTCTATAATGTGCTTCAGTGGCATTGACATTTTCCTTGATATGCTCAGCTGTAGGATCCCTTAGAAAAGGTATGGATTCATCAGAGTTTGAAAATTCAAGATTAATGTTAGAGTTGGCATGAAGAGAATGTTCAGAGTTTGCAGCTTCTGCAGTAGCTTCAGTATTTAACTGTGCAGCTTCTTCAACATTTTCTGCAACAGCTTCAACAAATTCTTCATCTACATTGTTTGCATTTATCTTTGCAATTTCAGGAATGTAAGAGTTTACAAGAACCTCTGTTTCGACAGGAATAGACTCTGCAACAATGTCATTCAATTTCTCTATTGTAGCTTCATCCAAGTTATTGACAGCAACTTCAATTACCTGATCAACCTCCTCACCCTGTTCAAGAATTGTATTATTGACAGAGAGAATCTCTGTATGAGTTGCAAGAGACTCATCTAGAATTTGGGTGGGTTGATCAACTGCCACATCCTCAGTATCACAAACACTGATACTAGGATGTGCTTCAATTTCAAAATCAGCAAATAAATTATCTTGCTCAAAAACTTCAGCCTCTTTATCAGCTTGTGCCATCTCAGGCTCAGTAGCTGCTGCATCATCTTCAGTAGCCTCCTGAACAATAACTTCAGGAGCTTCAGTGTTTAGAAAAACCCTGTCCTAAATATCAGCATTTGCAGTAGACTCCTCAACAACAACTGCAGGAGCTTCATGCTGGACAGCTTTTAGGAACAGCTTCATCCAAATTATCAAAAAGATAATTGGCTACCAACTTCCTCTTTTTGTGATGAAGAACCTCATAATCAGCATCATCTTCATCATCAGACTTTGGTCTATTTGCTCTAACTTTCCTCTTGAAGGCTCTTTTCTTAATTCTACCACCAGATTGTGGTTGTTGAGAAGTAGAGGGTAGAGGTTCAGTATTTAGAGTTTGAGGTTCTGGTTGTAATTGTGGTTGTGGTTGTGTTTGTGGATTAAGTTGATCATTTACAAACTGTTGCACAGAAGCAGGTAGCAACAATTCTCCAACAACCCTTTTCTTAACATCCTTATTAATAAGATCAGAGAATATACGTTTGTTCAATTTAAAACAAGGAATCACATCTTCATCAGAAATTTCCACCCCAGCAACACAAGCAGTAAATAAAAGTTGACAAAATCTTGAAAAGTAAACAACTCCCCTATTTTCTGTCATCTTATCACCCAAATTGCTAAGAACTAATCTACCATAATCAAAAGAAGTACCATAGATCAGAGAATACCCAATTTGAAGACTTTCAGTAGGTATGGCATCCCAGTTTGTGCACTTCTTACCGAACGTTCTAGTGATGCAGTCGAAGAAAAAGCTCCACTCTTTCTTCAAGAATGGTCGCTTCAGTTGACCAATCTTTGCTAAAGATCCACCATAACCAATTTCCCTCATCATCCTCAATAATTCAGCCTCACCAACATCAATAGTGTAAGCATTGAGGTCAGGAAATCCCATAGCTGCACGAACTGTACCAGGAGTAATAACATACTCGGCTTCTTCAAACTCAAAAACAATTGATGGAGTACCAGAATCTCCACCATTATCATAAAGACCAGTTTCCCAGAAGCTTTTGATTTGAACTGCAGACAGCTTCCCTGGTTTGACAAGAGCACGCCCAATAGGAGATTGAGCAAGAAAACTTTGTAACAAATGAAATGCCGCCGGTGCGTTCTCATTACTCAAAGGAACAGAATAGTTGTTAGGAACAAACTCTAACCCAGAAGAAACAAACGCTGTAGTTGCCATTAGCAAGATTTGAAAGAATAACAAAGAAACAGATGCAAAAGCACGAAAGAGTTTGAAAGCAGAAAAGTGTTTGTGAATATGTGTGTGTGACAATAGAAGTGAATTAGAGTAAGATGTGAAAGGTTTAGACGTATGTGTGTGTATTGTTTAAATATGAAATTCAAAATTAAAAACTGAACAGTTTTTAATCATTAATACACAACTGTCTTACTCCGTTAATTGTGTGAGTGGGACACGTGGCACACATGCAATGACTGACAGCAGTAATTGACAGTTTCCAATGCGCATGCGCAGTAAAAATAGCAATAATTACCGCCTTTTACACTTTCCTAGACACGCAACCTCTCTCTTCTATTTAATACACTCTTGAACAACTTTCCAATCATACTCTTTTTGAATTTTCAAAACAAATATCTTTTCTCAAAATCATAATATGTCTGAAACAAACCAAATTTATTTTAATCATCAGAGATTAAAATTAAATTACCTCGGCGTAGAGTACACAGTTCATCAGTGTTTACCAATCCTTCTTCTTTATAAATAAACTCTTTTCACAAACTGTACAGATGTGAATGATTGTGTGTGAATTAGCAGAGTTTACTGAATATAAATATTTAGATCATCTCAAAGTGCATAAAATCCACAAAATAAATCAGTAAAAACTGGTTGCCCAAACTCTCATTTATAACACAAAATCTGATAGTATCTAAACTCTGTACCTAAAAATTATTATTTACACCCCCTTTAATATTTTTTTTTCCCAGTAATCAGTGGTTGGCTCTAGTCACCAAAAATCAAAGATTTTAGCCCTTATTTCATACAATAAGTTCCTGGGTCTTCCTAGGCACAACTTGATCTCAAAGGAATTTGTGCTCTTTTTGGCATCGTTTGAGGGTGAAATATTTGCAACTAATTATCAGAGTTTAGACTTTTCATCAGTTAATACAATTAATTTATGAGAGAAAGTGCAAACAGCTAATACAAACCAGTCAAAACCAGAGACCATTCCAAGTTCATTTACCAGCCTTGTAAAGGTAGCTTCACTCAAAGGTTTGGTGAAGATATCTGCAAGCTGTTGGTCTGTAGACACAAAATGAAGCTCAATATCTCCTTCTTCCACATGTTCCCTGATAAAATGATACCTTATGCTGATGTGCTTGGTCATAGAGCGCTGTACTGGATTACCTGTCATAGCAATAGCACTTTGATTATCACAGTAAATAGGTATTTTAGAGTACCTTAATCCATAGTCCAGCAATTGATTCTTCATCCATAAAATCTGTGCACAACAGCTACCAGCAGCAATATACTCTGCTTCTGCTGTGGATGTGGAAATTGATTTCTGTTTCTTGCTGTACCAAGAAACTAATCTGTCACTAAGAAATTGACAGCTTCCACTTGTGCTTTTTCTGTCTATCTTACAGCCTGCAAAATCTGCATCAGAGTAACCAATTAATTTAAACTCTGATTCTCTAGGGTACCACAAACCAAGGGTTATGGTTCCTTTGAGATATTTGAAAATCCTCTTTACAGCTGTTAGATGTGGCTCTCTGGGGTCTGCTTGAAATCTTGCACAAAGACATGTTGCATACATGATATCTGGTCTACTTGCTGTCAGATAAAGAAGAGACCCTATCATTCCTCTATAGTTTGTCATATCTACTGAGGCTCCTGTGTCTTTGTCTAGCTTTGTTGCAGTAGCCATGAGAGTTGTAGCAGATGAACTATCAAGCATACCAAATTTCTTGAGAAGATTTCTGGTATATTTTGCTTGATTGATAAAAATCCCATCATCTGTTTGCTTGACCTGTAAGCCTAGAAAATAACTAAGCTCTCCCATCATACTCATTTGATATCTTGACTGCATAAGCTTGGCAAATTTCTTGCAGAGTTTGTCATTAGTAGACCCAAAAATTATGTCATCCACATAGATTTGAACTAACAGCAAATCATCACCAAAATTAAAATAGAACAAGGTTTTGTCAATTGTACCTCTAGTGAACCCACTTTCTAAAAGAAATTGAGCCAGAGTTTCATACCATGCTCTAGGTGCCTGCTTTAGTCCATATAATGCCTTATCAAGCCTGTAGACATAATCTGGATGTTTGAGATCTACAAACCCTGGTGGTTGTTCAACAAACACTTCTTCTTCAAGTTTCCCATTGAGAAAAGCACTTTTCACATCCATCTGAAAGACTTTAAACTTCTTGTGAGCAGCATAGGCCAGAAAAATCCTTATTGCCTCCAATCTTGCAACTGGAGCAAAGGTTTCATCATAGTCAATTCCTTCCTGCTGTGAATAGCCTTTAGCCACAAGTCTAGCTTTATTCCTTGTAATCACTCCATCACTGTTTGTTTTGTTTCTGAAAACCCACTTTGTACCAACAATAGATCTGTTCTTTGGTCTTGGTACAAGTGTCCAGACTTCATTCCTCTCAAATTCATTTAACTCCTCTTGCATTGCTGTTATCCAGTTAGCATCTTGAAGAGCTTCTTCCACTTTCCTGGGCTCTGTTTGAGATAAGAATGCATGAAACAGACATTCATTATTTGTAGCACTTCTAGTTCTTACACTAGCTTCTGGATCTCCAATTATCAAGTCAGGTGTATGGGATTGTGTCCACCTTCTTGCTGTTGGTAATTGGCTTCTAACTTCATTATTAGATCCTCCCCCTTGATCCATGCTCTCCTGATTTTCTTCTTGACTATTTGCATTCTCTGAGGCTCCCCCTGAATTGGACTGTTCAGTATTTAAACTTTCAGAGTTTGACTCAGAGTTTCTGTTTTGATTCTATATTTGACTCTCTTTCAGAATTTGAGTCATCACTTTGAGAAGTTTATAAAGTTTCTTCACGCTCCCCCTCAACTGGTTCTCTATTTTGTTCTGTCAGAGAAAATTCGTCAGTGTTTACCAGTAGAGGATCAGAGTATGCTTCGTCAGAGTTTGTTGGATTTGCTGCATCAGAGTTTACATCATCAGAGTATAGATCTTCATTTTCAAAGCGAAGTTGATCATGATATTCTTCATCTTCTATTCCAGTTATTTTCTTGTCATCAAATGACACATGTATAGATTCCATGATCACTTTAGTTCTTAGATTGTAGACTCTGAATGCTTTAGTTGACAATGGGTATCCAACAAAAATTCCTTCATCAGCTTTTAAATCAAACTTGGTCAACTGTTCAGGATGAGTTTTCAACACAAAGCACTTGCATCCAAAAATATGAAAATACTTCAAATTTGGCTTTTTATTCTTCACCATCTCATATGGTGTTTTCCCATGCTTGTTGATCAGTGTTGAATTTTGAGTAAAACAAGCAGTTTGAACAGCTTCTGCCCAGAAATAAGTTGGCAATTTTGCTTCATCAAGCATCGTTCCGGCAGCTTCAATTAGGGTTATGTTCTTTCTTTCAACTACACCATTTTGCTGTGGAGTTCCAGGTGCAGAAAATTTTTGCTTCACTCCTCTTTCCTTGCAGAAAGCTTCCATTTCAGAATTTCTGAATTCAGTACCATTATCACTCCTTAGAATTTTCACTTTGTACTGTGATCCTTTGTCCAATAGCTTCATATGATCCATCAAAGTTAGGGCAGTTTCATCCTTCTTTGCTAAGAAGTACACCCAGGTGTATCTGGTGTACTCATCAACAATGACTAGAGCATATTTATTTCTGCCCAATGACATTATATTTACTGGACCAAAAAGATCAACATGTAGAAGATGATAAGGATCCACAACTGAAGATTCAGATTTGTTCTTGAAAGATGACTTCCTTTGCTTGGCCTTTTGACAAGAATCACACAGACCATCTAAGCTGAGTATTGACTTTGGAAGTCCCCTTACAAGATCTTTTCGAATCAGCTCATTGATGTTGTTCAATTTTAGGTGAGAGAGCTTCTTATGCCATTTCCAACTCTCTTCATTAGACATTCTTGCAGATAGACACACAGTTTTTCCTTCAGAGTTTGTTACCAAACTTGCTTCATAGATGTTATTGTGCCTGTGTCCAACTAGAACAACTTTCCCTGTAGATTTGCTAATAACTTCACAATGTTCAGTATGAAAATCTACATGGTATCCTCTGTCACAGATTTGACTCACAGAAAGCAGATCATGCTTGAGTCCTGAGACTAGAGCTACATTTGTAATGATGACACTTCCAAGATTGATATTGCCATATCCCAGAGTATGTCCTATGTTGCCATCTCCATAGGAAACTTTTGGGCCAGCTTTTTCCTCAAAATCTGATAGCAGGGCTTTATTTCCAGTCATATGTCCTGAGCATCAACTGTCCAAGATAAGAGTGCTCTCTTTTATGCCCTGCAATCACAAACAATCACTGAGTGTTAGATTTAAGGATCCAGACTTGCTTGGATCCTTTGGCTTTCTTAACATTGTTAGCTTTTGCAGCGGAATCACTATCAACAGAGTTTAAACTAACATTGTCAGACTTTACACTTGCAGAGTTAGCTCTAACCCATTTTAAGTTGGGTCTTAGCTCATAATAGTTGTGATAAATAGCATGATAACTCTTACAAGTATAAATGGAATGCCAAGTGCTCCTACAGTGTGTGCATAAAGTCTGTGGTCTAACTCTAACATAATCATTCTTTACTCTAGGTTTAGAGGGTAAAGAATTAATATCTTTGTTCTTCTTGCAAAAACTAGCAAGATGGTTAGTACTTCCACAGTTATAACAAGTTTTTTTGGAGCAACAGTAGTAGGCAAATGATTATTCCTTTTATCTATGCCTATCTTTCCATTCCTGTTCTTCTTGAACCCTTTCTGTTTCATGACAGACTTTACTTCTTTGAGCTTATGATTGAATTGTTTTTCTGTCATTAAACCAACATTAACCTGTTTATCACAGATTTTTACTGGTTCTTTAACAGCTTCTATCTCAATCTTATTCTCTATTATTGAACCAATATTAACCTGTTTTTCACAAGTTTCAATTGGCTCCATAACAGCTTCTTTCACAACTACAGACTTTAGCTTACTGGATTCAGGAACAAATTTCACAGGTTTAAGTTGTGGTTTCACTTTAACTTTATCTTTAAACCTAAGTTCATCTTCCTCACAATAACCTAAACCTACAGTATCTGTCTGAAAAACCTGATGTGTGTCTTTTCCAGAATTGGTCCAAGTTTTAATTACTTTCCTCTCTTTTTCCAACTCAGATTCTATTTGCCTATATCTTTTAAGCAACTCCTGTTCAACATAAACAGCATCATCTCTCTCCTTTTGAACTTGTTGCATGTTAACAAGTTTCTCTTCAAGAAAGTTATTCCTCTCTTTAAGACCTAGATTCTCAGATTTGATTCTTTCATTTTCTAAAGTCTGATCCATATAACTAACATGTATGCTTTTAAGATAAATTCTTAATTCAGATATATTATCAGTATCATAAGCATAAGTTGTTAGGGGTACCTTGTTTCCAGATGACTCAGCTTCATCTTTAACAGTTGCCATGAGAGCATAATTGACTCCTTCATCTGAGTCTGAAGTGTCTGCCCAGTCCTTGCCTTTAGTGATGAGTGCTTTCTCAGATTTTTCTTTCTTGCATTCTGGAGCATAATGACCCATCTCTTTACACTTGTAGCACTGGATCTCAGACTTGTCTTTCTTTCCAGACTTGGTATATTTTCCATCAGACTTTCTGAAATTTCTCTTATCAGAATTTGAATCTTTCCTTGAGAATCTCTTTCCTTTCTTGAAGTTCTTGAATCCCATCTTCTTGAAGGTCTTCACCATTAAAGCAGCCATTCTCATCATCTCTTCGTCATCATCCTCAGAATCAGAAGCTTCACCATCAGTGTTTGAGCCATCATCAGAGTTTGATGACTCACTGTCAGATTTAATGACTAAAGCCTTTCCTTTGGTTTTCTTTCTTGATGATTCCTTCTTGACAGGCTTTTCTTCAACTTTAAGAGCAACAGATTTTGTCTTCTTTCCAGATCTTTTGTTTCTCTGTTCTATTTCAAGTTCATGAGTTTTAAGCAACCCATAGATTTCATCAAGATCTGTATCTGCAAGATCATAATTGTCTCTGATTGTTGTCGCCTTTAAATCCCATCTTTCAGGTAGGGATAGAAGAAACTTGAGATTTGACTCTTCAAGTTCATATTCTTTATCAACCAGGGACAAATCATTCAACAATTTACAAAATCTGTCATATGTATCTGTCAAACTTTCATCAGATCTAGAGTCAAAGTGTGCATACTCCTGTGTTAGAATAGTCTTCCTGTTCTTCTTTATAGCACTTGTTCCTTGACACCTGACTTCTAAAGCATCCCAAATTTCTTTGGCAGTTTTGCAGCCAATAACTCTGTTAGACATGACATTATTTAAGGCACTGTGGAGTAGATGTCTAACCTTTGCATCCTTTGCAATTGATGAGATATCTTCAGGAGTCAAATCTTTCTTCTCTTTTGGAACAGTCTTTTGTTCTTGACCAGTTATAACAGGAGACAATTTAGTTGGCATATGAGGACCATCATTGATTCTATCAAGGTATTCTGGATCTGTGGCTTCCAGAAACATAGTCATCTTCACCTTCCATATTGGATATTCAACTGGTCTCAGAATTGGAACCCTGATAGTCTCATATCGACTCACGGAAGTAGGTTGAACCTTCTGAGCATTAGAACCTGCATTTGAACCTTCCTGAGAGTTGTCAGTCATGATTATACTTGTGTTTGGATCGATAAACTGTATATATTAATCAACCTTGGCTCTGATACCAATTCTTAGGCCGAATTACACAATATATAATCAATATAAATATGATAATAACAATTGAGAACATTGTTTATGATCAATAAACTGAATTATATAAATAACTCTTCTCTCAGTGATGTTAAAGAATCACAGAGAGCTGCTAGGTTACAAGAATAATGTATTCAGTATTCGCATCCCTTTTAGGGTTAACCTATCTGTGTTTATATAGTACACATCTACATAATCAATCTCTAATTGATATCATATAAATCAGATATACAATTTATATCAATCTAGGATTGCTTCTGTCTTCTGTCCCGTTTATTTAGCTATCTCAATATATTCTGCTTCTTTCCATCTTCAGAATATATTGCTTCTAGAATCTTCATGTTAGCACCGACAGCTAAAATAAACTCTCATCCCGTCAGACTTTAAATAAACTCTGACTGGCTTCAAGTAAACTCTGATGAGTACCTGTTTCTTAAACACTGATAAAACAATCATTAGCAATTATATCTAACAGCTTCTAGTCTTGCAACAGGAGCAAAGGTTTCATCAAAATCAATTCCCTCTTCCTGTGAATAGCCTTTTGCAACCAATCTAGCTTTGTTCCTTGTGACTATGCCATTTTCATCCATCTTGTTTCTGAACACCCATTTTGTGCCTATAACACTCCTGTCCTTAGGCTTGGGCACCAGCTTCCAAACTTTGTTTCTCTCAAATTGGTTTAGCTCCTCTTGCATAGCTAAAACCCAATCTGGATCTAGAAGTGCATCCTCAACTTTCTTTGGCTCATCTTGAGACAGAAAGCTACTATATAAACATTCCTCTTGAGTTGCTCTTCTAGTTTGGACTTTTGAAGAAACATCACCTATAATGAGTTCAAAGGGATGATCTTTAGTCCATTTCCTTGAGGGAGGTAGATTTGCTCTAGACGAGGTAGATTTGCTCTAGACGAGGTAGTTTTGACTGTCAATGAAACGCTCATTCTGACTGTCAACGAATCCTTCATCATGACTGTCAACGAAATGACCATTTGGTCTGCTAGCAGCTATTCTTTTCAATCTTAATGCATCAATTTCATCTTCACTGCTGCTTTCATCTATGCTAGATACAACAACTTCAGGCTGTTTCTCTATAGCCTTGACATGATTCACTTGATCTCCTTCCCCGTTCTCAAAAGAAAGACTTTCATGGAAACCTTCATCACAGAGACCTTGAATTTTGAGATCATCAAAAACAACATGTACAGATTCCATAACAATGTTGGTTCTGAGATTATAGACTCTGTAAGCTTTCCCTGCTGCATATCCCACAAATATTGCTTCATCTACCTTTGCTTCAAATTTCCCCAAATGCTCAGCTTGATTTCTCAAAACAAAACACTTGCATCCAAAGACATGAAGAAAATCCAACAGTGGCTTCTTTCTTTTGAGTAGTTGATAAGGGGTCATTCCCTTGGCCTGATTAATCAAAGAAATATTTTGAGTGAAGCAAGCTGTGTTAACTGCCTCAGCCCAGAAATAAGTTGGTAACTTTGATTCATTTAGCATTGTCCTTGCAGCTTCAATAAGTGTTCTGTTTTTCCTTTCAACTACACCATTTTGCTGTAGTGTCCTTGCTGCTTAAAACTCATGCAAAATACCATTTTCTTCACAGAACACCTTCATGCTTGAATTCTTGAATTATGTCCCATTGTCACTCCTAATCCTTCTTACTTTGAAATCAGGATGATTGTTTACCATCTTGATGTGATTGATAATGATTTCACTTGCCTCATCTTTGGAGAGCAAAAAGAAAGTCCATGTAAATCTAGAAAAATCATCAACAATCACAAGACAATATTTCTTCTTTGAAATGGACATGACATTTACAGGGCCAAATAGATCCATATGAAGCAGCTCAAGCTGTTGGACAATTGATGACTCTGTCTTGATTTTGAATGATGCCTTCTTTTGTTTCCCTTTTTGACAGGCATCACACAAACCATCTTTGGAGAATTCCACCTGTGGAATTCCTCTGGCAAGATCTTTCCTCACCAAATCATTCATAACCTTAAAATTCAGATGAGATAATTTCTTGTGCCATAGCCAGCTTTCATCCTTGCTTGCCTTGCTGAAAAGACAAGTGATGGTGTCTGGACTTGTGCTACTAAAGTCAGCAATGTACACATTCCCTCTTCTGAATCCAGTCATTACCACATTGTTGTTTCCTCCTTTAGAAACAACACAGGCTTCTTTAGAAAAAGTAACTAAAAATCCTTTGTCACAAAGTTGGCTGATACTAAGCAAATTGTGCTTAAGACCATCCACCAATGCAACCTCATCTATGATGACATTCTCTTTTGAAATCAAGCCATATCCCTTAGTGTAGCCTTTGCTGTCATCTCCAAAAGCAATACAAGGGCCAGCTCTTTCCTGAAACTCTGTGAGCAGGGTAGAATCACCAGTCATGTGTCTTGAACATCCACTATCCAAGTACCAAAGATTCATTTTGTCTCCCTGCACACAATAAAATCAAATCAAGTTGATTTAGGTACCCAAGTTTCCTTGGGTCCTGTTTTGTTAGCCTTTGATTTACCTTTTATATCATTTTTCACCTTGGGCTCAGATTGATTTAAATCAACCTTTACATTTGGTGTTGATTTCTGAGGATTGCTCACATTTTCATTCACAACATGCATAGATGGAGGAACAAACATGTTATTCATATTCCATGGCATTTGTGGCACATTAAACATATTCATGTATGGATTAGGCACAAATGGCATGCTAGCATATGGATTCTGAAATTGTGCATATGGAGCAAACATGTTAGGCATAACAGGCATTGTAGGCATATAACCATTCATTGCAGGCTTAGGCATTTTCACATTAGCAGTCTTCTTAACAGATTTACAGTTAGTAGATAAATGACTAACACTACCACAATTAACACATGTCTTTCTAGGAGCATATTTATCAGGTGTGTAATTGTTATGTTTGTTAATCCCTACTTTGCCATTCCTGTTATTCTTTTTATTACCTTTAGTCTCAACTTGAATTTTCTCTAACTTGTCTTTCAATTGCTTGTTAGACAAGTGACCTACATTTGCTCTTTCAACAGGCTTCTCAACTTTCTTTGATTTACTAGACTCACCTTGAACAAAGTTCTTGGTGACAGGACCATACTTGTTATTAAGTCTAGTGAGTTCTTCTTTCCTTTTCTCTGTCAACGAAACAGCCTGATCGGTTGATGGTTCATCTGTCAACGAAACTTTGCATTCCGTTGACATATCAACCTTCAACAAATGATCATTGTTGTTTGTTGACTCTATTTCTGATTCTAAGGTTTCACTAGCATACCCTAGCTTCTCTTTGTTCTTTTTCCATGATTGCTCACAGAAAGATTCCATACCTTGAACATTAATGATGTTGGTAGCAACATTCCTGGAATCTTTCCATTTTGAAATCACACTTTGTTCTATTTCAAGTTGTGTTTTAAGAATCTCTTCCCTTTCTAACACTTTCTCAAGTTCCTTCTTAGCATCCCTACTAACACACCTCATTTTCTCAAACTCAATGAGTTGTGCTTCTAACATGGCATTTCTATCACTTAAGAGCATATTAGACTCTTTGATTCTTGAGTTCTCTTTGGTAAGTGATTTAAGAGTAACACGCAAATTATATATACAGTAGACATTTCATTTACTGCACTATCGCATTCCTCTTTAGAAAGCTCAGAAAGATTAGTAATTGTTACCTGATTGCTAGAGGAACTTGCTTCCTGCTCATGATTGTTAGCCATTAGAGCCAAGTTGACATACTCAACATCATCATCAGAATCTTCACCATTACCAGCCCAATCATACTCCTGAGACATGAAAGCTTTTTCTTTCTGCTTGAGAAGTTCAAAGTATTTCTTTTTATAATCAACAGGCTCAAATTTCCTGTTGCCCTTCTCAACTTTGGGCTTTCTGCAATCTCCAGCAAAGTGACCAATCATTCCACAGTTGAAACATTTAGACTTAGACTTTTCAATCCAGTTATTTTTGCTAGGTTGAAAGTCTCTCCTTGGTGGCCTTGCTTCTGAGTTTCTCTTGAATTTGAACTTAGAGAATTTCCTTGAGAGAAAAGCTATATGTTCATCAATCTCATCTAAGTCATCCAAGTTGGTTGGTTCTGGTTCTTCTTCTTCTGTCATCTTGCCTTTACCCTTGCTAACATCACTCCTACAACTAGCTCGACTAGTTGTGGCTTTTGCAGTTTCTTCATTGTCATCTTATAGTTGGTTCACAGATGCAATCAATGCAATAGATCCACCTTTCTTTTGTACCTTCTCAATTTCTTCATCTTGGCCTCTCAAGAATGTAGTCTTTGTACTCCTGAGTGTTTCTCAAGGAAACAGTCATAGGCTTCAATTCTTTTGGAAGAGCTCTAAGAAATTTGAGGTTTGAATCCTTGGTTTGGTAGATTCTCCCATACAGCTTTAATCCATTCAAAAGCTTTTGAAACCTACTAAACGTGTCATTTAGGGTTTCACCAGCTTTAAAATGAAAGTGCTCATACTGTTGTATAAGGAGTTGCATTTTGTTTTCCCTAACTTGCTCAGTTCCTTCACAAAGTGTTCTAATAGTATCCCATACTTCTTTAGAAGTTGTACAGTTTATAACATTGTCAAACATCTCTTGCTCCAAACCATTAAACAGAATGTTCATGGTTCTTTTGTCTTTATGGATTTCTGCAACATCTTCAATAGTCCATTCTGAGGCAGGTTTTGGAATTTCCACATCTGGAGCATCATCTGGCAGTCCAACTCTAGATGCAAACTTCATAGGAACGTGTGGACCTTTCTCAATGCAGTCTACATATCTCTCATCCATAGACATGAGATGTAGATGCATTTTTACTTTCCAGTGAAAGTAATTGTCCTTATCTAGAACTGGTATCTTTACTCCTGCATCCTTCTTCACCATGGTAACTGTTTTGGCCTTGATCTTTAAACTTCTTGTATGTTAGAAGCTTGCTCTGATACCAATTGTTAATCCCAAATGACCTATCAGAATTGTAGAAGGGGGGGGGGGGTTGAATACAATTCTAGATATTTCGAAACTTTAAAACAACTTTCTAAAATAAAAACTGAACTGAAATAAAAACACAAACAACTTTAAAATTTCAGTTGGATGTTTTGATGATCCAACTGAGATAATTTTTATTGCGAAAATAATCTGTGTTACACAAGTATCACAACTGCTCAGTTCTTGATACAAAGTGAGAGTGCTCTTGAAAAAGCTGGTACAAACTATTTTATCTCACTCACTTCTATATCTAAAATGAACTGCTACACTTGGTTATACATGGGGTTTGAAGCTTTGATGAACATCAACATCTTCTTCTTCCATAGATTGTAGTGTTCCTTGTCAAATGGAGGAATCGTGATACTGCTTAGTTTCTGTGAACTCATTCTTGATCTTTTTCTGTTTGTATATCAACAGCCTGCTCTGATACCACTTGTTAGATATGAATATCACTAGGAAACTAGACAGATGGGGGTGAATGGATAGTTTGAATGTTTTTCAAAAACTTGAAACTAAAAACTGTATTAGATTGTGGATGTATGAAAATGCGGAAATAAAAAGAACAGAACACACACAATCACTTTAATCTACTTTGTATAAAGTAAATCAAATACTACAGCTTCCAAAATTTCACAAGTGAAATTCTGGCTTCTAAACAAGAACAGTGTTTTCTTGTTTTCTTACAGAGAAAAGAGTGCTTGAATATTTCTATGTGTATCTCTCTTACAGCTACCTAAAGGGTGTGCACAATATATATAATACCTATACAAACTGGTGCACACTCCTATTTACACAGCTACCCCTAACTGTAACTCCAACTTGTTCTTCCATAAGAGGTTAACTGTGTCAAGAAGGACCACTTGCTTTCTGTTGTCCTTTCCCGTATCTGTAGCTGCTTGTCTCTATTCTTTCTCTCCAAGTTTTGCTGTAGATTTGCCATATGTCTTTGGACCACCTCACCGTAACAGATGCTTCAGTATTTGTCTCCATGAACTCTGATACTGTACCTTGATTTGTCTTGTTGTAAATCGCCTAAGTGTTGACATCGTGAACTCTAGCATACTCCTTATCATATGACTTGTCGACATAGAGCATTTGTGACTTTCCTAAATGAGGACTTTGTTATATGGGTATTTTAAGAGTATGCGATATGGCATATTTCTGACTTCACGATATGGCCTTTTGAGGACTTCACGATATAGCCTTTTTGAGGACTTCACGATCTAGTACATTTCAGACTTTGCGATCTCAACACTTCACGACATGTGCCTTGAAGACTTCACGACATAGTTCATTTCAGACTATGCGATCTCAGCACTTCACGACATGGACTTGAGGACTTCACGACATAGTTCATTCTGACTTCACGATATAGGGACTTGGACAAATTTCTGCAACTTATTTCTATAAGGCCTTATTCACTTTTATCCTGCTGCATGAATAAACTGAACTTCTTCCAGGACAATTATTTCATGGCCTATGTACATTCTAGGTGCAAAAAACTTACAAAGCTCATTATAAACTTGAGCATACAGAATAAAGCTAAGTACATGAAAACAAGACAAGTACAATAGAGACCTATACTATATCCCAATGATAAACTTCACTAGGTCATGTAGAGTGACATAGTCACAAGGTGTAGGCTTGTTAATAGTGGTATTCAGACATGTCTTGAGCCTAACAATGTCAAACCCTATCGGGACGTTGTGAGCAAAGTTTGCTCAGTTTCGTATGTCCTTCTTGCTTATAATGACTATATTTTATCCCCGAACGCGACTGGTCCATCTCAGTACGAATTCTTACAGACTCCCCCTTGTTGCCACGTTTTTTCTTTATCTTTTTGCAGGCTTCATCGGGTACCAACTTACCATACCTCTGTCACTGCATCGGTAAGACATAGTTCCAACACTCTGTAGGTTCCAATGGAAATATCATAGGCTCCTATAACTTATGCAATTTGGATGTGTAATGGTAAGGTTCAATCAACTTTTTCCAATCAAGATTATCTGCCAAACAACCAGCCAATACATGAGAACAAGGAAAATGGTGGCAAATCCATTTTCCACAAGTGCAGAATTGTTTACTCATGTCAACATTCTGGGTGCCCCCCCCCCCTTTATCAATCCTTTGAACCGATAGCATTGCGTAACGACTTTGAAAATGCCTAGTTGTTTACTGAATGTGTGGACCTTATGTGATTTAGCCTTCTCCATATATTTGCTTATCATATCTTCCGTCATTTGACATAATTGTTGACCCCACTGCATAGTATCGACGGCTTGATTTCACCGTGTATTCACAATTCTCACAGTCTTGTAGAAGATATACTCCATCACTATTGTAACCAGAAGAAAACGAGCCATTCTTATGCTACTATTGAAGCCTTCCATAACGTTCATCGTGGCTTATCCGTAACGAGCACTACCAAGATCGCAACATATGGTCCATGGTTCAGGATTAATGTCTGTCGGGTACTTCAAAGCAGGGGGTGATATCTCGCCTATCCTCTTTATGTAGGCTTGGTGTTTCAAGTATTGGGGGGTAGTTCCAGCTTTTCACATCAACTATTTTAACTCTCCATCGGGATGTTTATTGGAAAAGTTACTTCTCACGTGGAATAAGCAAAACCTATGAATCCCGTAAGGGGGGGGGGTGAATTCATTAGCCGAATTCATCATTGCTACAAGGATGCCAGCAACACGATTAGAAATTATGCAGACATTCAACATTTCCCTGCATACATGTTGACGTAGCAGTTTAAGTAACCAAGACCAGTTTTTCTCGGATTCCTCGTCAACCAAGGCATAAAAAATTGGATACTGATGATTATTAGAATCCACACCCATTGCAACGAGTAATTTCCCGTTGTATTTTCCCTTGAAGAAGGTACTATTAATCGAAAAGACTAGCCGGACATGTTTCCAACCATCCATAATTGCGTGAAGGCACCAGAATACCCTTTTGCAAACAGAATTGCTTCTATCAATTTCATGAGGAACGACATCGATCACAACGACACTCCCATGATTGGCATATACCATGGCCATGAAAAACTGTGGTAGTGCATCGTATGTCGTAGTACAATTACCGTATACCTCCTCAATAGCCAACTACTTGCCTCTCCATGCTTTATTGTAACATACATTGTGGTTGAATTCATCATTAACCATTGTTATAATGGCGTTCACTCGGATATTTGGTGATTCCATAACCTGTGGCACATTCACAAAAACAAGTTAAACAAATGTTTATAATATATGAATTGTATAAATTTAGAAGATGGTTAAACGTAGATAACTTACATGTGGTTTAACAAGATTTGCAATAAATTTTGCAGAGATTTTTCTGTGATCCTGCGTAGGTAGATCAACCAAACAAGTATGCTCTGTGCATTTTGTGATTCAAACAATCCATGGATTCTTCTCTTGGCGGCTCTACAAAATATATATTTTTTCATAATTTTGGCTCGTATAGAAGTACAAAGTTTGAAGTTTAATGCGGAACACAGAAAAATAAAAAAATTTATGTACAAGAATGTTTTTTATACCCCTAAAACTGGCTACATAAACAAAAAATTTGTCTAGTTATCAATTTTGGACCAAAATTTTACATAGTTACGTTTAATATTTTTTCTCAAATTTTGGCTACTAGAGAAATATGACAGTTCAACTTTAATATAGAAAAGAAAAAATAAAAATTTAAAATTTGCAATTATATTTTTTAAACCTTCAAAATTGATTGTTGAAAACAAATTTTTACTAGTGACCAATCCATTTTTACTAAGTGAACCACAGAAGGAAGAAGAAAAACGAAAAAAAATAAAATAAAAAAGGGGGTCGCCACCTGAGGTGGCGGAAATTTCTGGGGTCACCATCTCATGTGGCACCCTATACCATTTTTGAAAAGTTGAATGCAATTGTACCATTTCTGCATTTCTAGTATGTACTAGAAATGTGAATGAGCCCCCCCACATCAAATTCTTATCCAAATTTGGATATTACAATTTCTTTTTCAATTATTTTTTATGAGAATAAGTTCATGTAGGGCTCGAGTTGAGTCGAATTAGGTATATAATAGAATACACCAATTTTAAATAATTAATCGAATCATTCGTACGATTCAAGTCGAACGTTTGTAGCATATATTGTATGTCATATAACATTTATTGAATATGATCCATGAAAAAAAATATGATAATGGTGTTTAAAAAAAGATGATAATTATGAAATTGGAGTTTAAATCGTCGAAGTTAAGATCTCAAATGATAATTGTTGAAAAGGTCATTGCAATCTGATGATTGTGATTAATTGAGAGCTCGTATCATTAGAGTTTTTTGTGGTACTTGTGAATACGTATTTTTGTTCATAAAAAATTAAAATTGACATAAATTTTTGCGGAATTGAAAATCTTAAATGACAAGATTTTTTATTTTAGAACCTCGCTTGAAACTGTACATTATGATGAGATCTAATCACAAAGCATATGATCCAGACGTCTATGTACTTTTATACATTAAAATATGAAAAATGCTAGAGGTCCCAAAAGTGTTTCCAAAAATTGTTCTGAAATAAGTTTAGAATGGTAACTTTTCTAATAGTAATATGGGATCCTGCGTGCATTAATATACGCTCCCGAATTAAAAAACGTCATGTATCGTCCACATCATTTTGTAAATATTTTGTGAACAATTTTTGGGTACCTAGCACTCTCTTAAAATATATAATCAAACATATGATCTAGGTGTCCATGTACTTTTATAAAAAGATATATAGGTTATATAACACATAAATTCTTTTGCGTGTAAACTCATTAATCAAATACTATTTCTCTTTCATTAATGCATAATTTTAAATATATTATATTTATCTCATTCATTTATTAACATCATTTTTTAAAATATCACATTTAATTGTCCATTTCTTAAACATTAATATAAGATTAAAATGTCAAATGTATGTCTACACTATTATCGATACGTAATTTGGGTACATGAACTAAGAAAATTAGCCAAAAATTGATTAAAGTATTTTTAGTTAACTAGCTTTGATTTCATAGATAATTTTATGTAGGTATATATATATAAACGAAAAATATATATTGATATAACTGTATAATATTTTGGTAGGACATACTAGTTTGTTCTATTGTGTTTTAAGCATCTACTACAGAAGTTCTTATAGCATCATCATCTATAATGGTCTTCCACGTATGTCATTTTTCTTCCTAAATCTTTCATCGGACTTTTCCTGGGCTGATTGGGTTTTGTGCGGAGAAACTCTTAACTGCACTTGTACCAGTGTCTGCATGCATTGTATAGTCAGATCACATGTGCTAGCTTATGAATACTATGGCCCCTCACTAAAGTTTACACCCTTACTAAGTAAAACCAACAATCGAAACTTAATGCATTCATGTAAGTCTAACCCTGTGCGCTAAATGACTTTTCTTTTACAAAATACAATTATTTACTAAAAACTCAGCAGAAGTAAAACTTGGAAAGTAATATACTGCGCGTAGCTACCGGACATCCTCAGTAACATGATTGTACAGAGATCGCATTCCTTTCTTCTAGGGAATGGCATCCATAGCCAAGTAACTGCTTTGACAACTTCTTGACCTGCAACAGCTTCATGAAAAGATTGTCATAACTCTAACCATTTGTGCTATCTAGTGTACTCGTTGCTACAAAAATATTTGAATGCGACAACATTAAGTATATATTTTCATTTGTTTTTATTCTTCTCTTAGAAACAATAACAATGCTAATACAAGAAGATCAAAACAAATTGTGTAGTTTTATACTTAGATGGTACTGTTCTCATGTTAATGTTGAAGCTTTGAGTCATATTCAGAACAAAATACACTGGGAACTAATTGAAGTAATTAACTTATTGGACATCTACTTATTTCTGGATAGATGGTGCATAGTCTCTTAAAAATGGTTCTGCTTATAACTTCAAGTCTTTAAATCTGAACTTTATCTTGCATAGGATTCCTTAATTGGGCAACCTACATAAGGTTATAAATATCTCCTCTAGTTATAATAAGAAAAAAAATCAAGTATGGTTCGCACTAATAGTCCACTTCTCCTAAACCTTTAAGCCAACAAGGTGCGAATATTAACAACTTGACTTATAAATATTAGTAGTCAATTATAATTCCTATTTCATTAGTAATAAACTGATATTAGAATTTTGTCATTGC
Organism: Heracleum sosnowskyi; assembly: GCA_030848705.1. Taxonomy (NCBI): domain Eukaryota; kingdom Viridiplantae; phylum Streptophyta; class Magnoliopsida; order Apiales; family Apiaceae; genus Heracleum; species Heracleum sosnowskyi. The sequence continues at coordinate 97,348,337 of CM061241.1, forward strand.
TAAAAATTAGGAGAACTTATAGAGCTTTTACAAAGAATTATGCAATTTTAAACTTCTTAAAAAGTCCAAATTCCTTGTAAGGCCCCAACTAACAACAAATTATATATAGTGATATTTGTAACAAAATACAAAATGTGTTTGATCAAAAAATTAAAACAATACAAACAGATTGTCAATGACCAGATAAAAAGATTAATTATATGTGTTAACCTCACAAAGTATCAAAATCAAACCTAAAAATTTCATAGGTGATTAAACCTTGCAAATGTGTCAATATGTACATACACACAAAAGACTGACATCAAAACAAAAAAAAATATTAGTGAGAGGGAGGGAGGGGAATGGTGAGATAGAGATCGAGAGACAGAGAGAAAGGGGGAGAGAGAGAGAGTCTAAGTACCTGAAAAATCAACTTCAAATCTCCATACATAGAACCTAGTTGGACAACAATATGCTAAAACCGATTAATATGTATATTTTTTATATCAATCTTCCTTTAAAATTGAACCAGCACATCAGACCTCTTTCATAATTGTGCTCTACATTTCGCAAGATAAGACCTTTTATTGATGGTAACCAACGATTGAGGGAAGTTGTGCGGAGGAGTGTGGGGGAGAGATACAAAAAGCCATAATCTGTGTATAATATGTACTTATAGTAGGGATTTTTTAGTGTTCAATAGCTATCTGACATGGTAGCCAAGGTGGAAAATCAAAAAAACTCAAAAAAATTGATGATCAAGAAAGTAAATAATCTATCTGCAAAAAAAACATAACCACAACCATCCTGGCTATCCAAAAAAACAAGATTGACAAGCTAAGAAGTAATGAAATGAAGGGAAAACACAAAAGAAAAGTTAGAATGAGAGTAGAATAAATAACATTTCTCACCCGACTATCTCATTCAATACAAATTGGTGTAGGTTGTTGCAGCACACCTGAAGTATTCCATCATTAACATCCGTTGCAATATATTAAACATATATTAGACGTTCTAATACAATTCTCTAGTATGATTCTACCAAATTATTAAGAAAAAAAGAGGAAATTTAAATTTTAAATAATAAGTAATACAATGCATCCCCATCTTATTATCAAAAAACTACAACATCTAACCACAAGACTTTTGGAAATCATGTATGGCTTCCAAATTTGTTTTCAGCATGTGGCTCTTATTATTTCTACTCACTTTACTGTATCTTGTATATTTGAAATTGGTGCTACTTTTTAATAATTGTTCACTCTGTAGATGTTAACATCTGAACTTAATCTTATAGAAAGCAGAGTGTTAAACATGATTTGTAATCTGAACCTTATTTAAGACACAACTATATATTTTACGTATATGTACCTATATGTGCAACAAATGGTGCCAACAACATATATGTGAAGGGTGCTAGATGCAAGGGGCAAGAAATAACAGATAATCAAGTTGAGATTGCAGGAAAGGGATAAACTAGATATATAACTCAATATCCAAGTACAAATGTGTAATCAAAATATGAGAATGATCTTCAAGCAAGCATTTTAAAAAAACCAAACTTTATTAAATGCAAACTTAAATGATTTATTAATCATAAGCTGGGTTTTTTAGTTACCTAAATCTTTGAATCAAAATGTGTAATAGTGAGATGCAAATTATAATTATCAACTATACTGTAATTTTTGGGCTGACTTGTACGAGTTTTGCTTAAATGTGGTAGCAGTACAGGAGTCACAAAAAGATTCTTTTTCGATAAAAAAGCACCAAAATAGTAAATATCAAAATAGTGACAATTAATCCGGGTTTGAAAACATTAACTAAATTGAGAAACGTGCAACCAAGTTACTGAAAGTATCAAACATTTCAGAATCAAATGAGTACAAGCATGGATTAAAAGCACCTGTCGGATGCTTTAATCAACAATAATCAGCAGTTGAGGCCTTGAGGTAGCTGGGCGGAGGAGTTATGGTATGAGAGATGTAGAGAGACGCAGTCTATATACAGCACGAGAGAACGATGAATTAATCATGAATATTGAAACTTAATGGGAAGATGATATGCGATAATCAAATATATATACTATACAACTTCTTTCTCTTCACTGTGCCATAAGTCAAGATTTTTATCGTTCAGTACAGAGAGATGAGAAAAGAGAAGATGAGTAGATGAGCAGATTTGATGGAGGGGTGGAACACGGAGAGACGAAAAAGTGCGTAAAAGTTTAGAGTGGAGTATATATTTACCTACGCAACTGAGCTGATGTGGCTTCTGAACCAGATCTGACCTCGTAGCTGAGCTGGAATTAAATGTCTCACCAAACCCCTATGTTGCACTATTAACACGGGCATGCTCTAGATTAGAAAAAAAATTCTTGTCCTAAATCTGACAATACTGAAGCAATCTGCACAACACATAACCTCTTTTTTGTGACTTGGTGATTTTTGGATATAAATGAATTAGTGACTGATTAAAGGATGTTTTCTTGCTGACATAAGGGTAGATATACTTATAAATTAGAAGAATTATTTGATCACTAATTTACTTAGATTACAAGAATGCTATACTTCCACCTGGTTAGATACAGAGTAGTAAGTAAAATAGAGTAGCAAGTAAAAGATTAGGTTCTCATACAAGGGTCCATATAAAAAACTTCATCACTAAATTCAGTCCTCAGTGGAGTCGTATAGAGCCCGGATCCTTCATTTGTTGTGATAGCCTTCACATTACATATTAGGTTAAAACTTTGTCACGTTCAATCACTGTCATATTTCAAGTGATTTAAGATGACATTTGTCTATAATAGCATATTCCTAAAGAATTGTTGATGGAATAGCCCATAACTTATTTATCCAATAGCTAGATCATCCTGATAGGCATCAAAAGTTAGGATACTGATGGCATAAATTATTTACTTTATACGACGCCTTTGCAGCTCCATGAGTTGTGGATTTTTCCATTCAATGATGCTTGATATTTGGCATTTAGTTCGCCGTTCTTGTTTTCAGTTTTAATGTCTTGATTTTTTCGACTAATTTCTGTACAAAGAGGAAATGTTAACACGTTTAGAAACTCATATATGAAAAATCTGTACATCATAATTCAAGTAGAAAAAAATATAAATAGCACCAGCACAAATGTTAATTCCCAAAATAAAAAAAGCATAGGCGTACCTTATACAGTTAACAATTGATATTCTTAATCCAAAAAAATGCAAACACATGTAACTCCTAAAGTCCATCTCAATGATGACAATAATCAAGTAGTAAGTGCATGTTTAAGATCTTAAACTCTACTATCTCTATTTTCATATTACAAATCAATCACGATCAATACGACTCAGCTCAGAAATGAGATATGGGGGAATTAAGGTCGAAAGTAGAGATATATTTGATTAGTTGCAGTTAAAGTAAAGAACTGAAATATAAACAGGAAAAAAACTTTGGTATTGATTTATGTTTCTGCAAGTGACAGGCAGGGGTAGTTTATTATTTAGCTCTAACCAAACAGTTGATCAAGGATGACTTATTGATCTTAGTTCAAATTAATGAGGAATATGAATAGTTGTCGAGGCTTTACTTAAAAAGGTTTTTGAGATGCTAAAGTATGGGAGGGAAGATGAGTCTAAAAGTAAAACATGGTCGGATTTCTCTCTAAAAGCAAAGGAAAACCCTTTTCTCGCATCTCGGGATAAATGAGAGGATACAACGGAACATAGCAATACTCGCCCACTGTGTAACTCGCCATGGCAACATTTGCCTAAAGTAGAAACTCATACTTAAAACTTAAATGCCTAAAGGTTGAAAATTTTAGTTGTTATGTGGGAGAAACATAAGGCGGCACAACATGTGTTTGTATACATAAATGCATTAAAGTGGAAAGAGTTAATTAGAAACTGTGCGGATAATACATGTACTTGTTCTTTAATTAGTACATGTATATTTTAATTGGAAATAAGTTTTCTATGAAGTTAAAAGTAATTGTAGTTAGATAATTGACTGATTTTGTTAAAACATAAAGGAGAAGATCTAATTATATATAGGTCGTTTATATATAGACTGTACCAGCACATAAATAGCTTATCAAATAAAAATACATTTCAAAAAAAATTATCAAGAAGACTGGATGCTCTTCACTAAAACATTCAAGGAGACACCTCTGATTAGGCCCCTTAATTCTTAACGGTGTCCACAAGATCGAAGTCAACCACTTCTAATTGTTAGCTCTTGTTGACATTATATAAATATATTAGATTTATTAAGTCAAACCTAACCTCCATGATTTGCCAAGTATAGTTGTTATTCCCAATTACACACTTACAAAATTGTAGAAGGGGGGGGGGGGGGGGTTGAATATAATTCTTGATTTTTACAACTTTTCTGTAACTTGAAAGTAAAAACAGATAAACTAAATTACAGAAATAGAATAAAGTTAAAAATTTTAGGTGGATTGTTTTGTGATCCACCTGAGATATATATTGAAGAAATAATATGTGATATTTGGTTACAAATACACAGCTGCTATTATAGTTCTTTGCTTCTAAGAAATGTAAGAGAGAAAACCTAAGTAAAGACAATGTAAAACTATTTTATCTGTTTTCAAAGAACTGCTACACTTGGTTATAAAGCCCAAGTTTACAAGTCATACTACAGACAAAAACTATCTCTATTTTCTAGGTCTAGTATGCTTGTTTCTTCATTCCAGATGCATGTGACTAAGATGTTGTACTCTTGACCAGTTGACTTGTTTGTACATCTCTTATGTTTGTATGAAAATGGAATGTTTCTTCTTCTTCGAGGTTCACCAGTGTTTGGATTCCATATTTTTTTTGTTTACTTGATCAACCCATGTGCTTCCACCAGTGTCAAGTCACCATCAACCTTTAGTCTTGAGCTTCATCCGTTGGTAGTGTTCTTGACTATTCGTGGATGACTATCCGTGGATATCATTAAGTTGGTCATCCGTGGATAGCATTAAGTCTTCATCTGTTGTCATTCATTTTCACTTAAACAGAATTACATAGCACAACCTATTTACAATTAGCTATCCTCTCATGCTTATCTACTGAAAGTCAACATGACTTAGTACTTAATACATTCAATCCTTAGACTAGAGTAAAATTGAATATGCTACATGATTACTTATCTGTGGATAAGCTTCCCAACAACGGATACTACAGAAAGTATGACATCCGTTGTTAGTTACAAAATGACTTATACAGAAATGTGTTATATGTTAAGTTATCATCAAGAACAACATATTTCTTAACAATAGTTTTGTCCATGACATATTATATTTGTTGCACTCACCATGTATTGACTCGGATAATGAAGCTAATTTTATAACACATGCTTGACTGTAAAGCTTGTGAAAAATGATGTATTTAACTTTATAGCATGATAGTTGTTAGAAATCAAATTTATGAATGAGATAGAAACTGAACTTGCATTCTACCATATAAAAAAGTGACAAACATCGATGACTTTTTTGGACAGATGATAAGCTAAATGAAAATATCAAAAACAATTTCATTCTCTGAAAACTAAATACAAGATAAATCATAAATGATCTTTGTAGTAGCTGCATACATGACAATTACTATTTTTTTTTGTTAATTGGCTGTAAAACGAAAACATACTTACTATAGTATCTTTTTTAAATTAAACACATCTAGATGTATCAAATTCGCACAGCTCCATAGGCATTGTAGCAACTTCAATAACTTCCATCCTTTTAATCATTCACAAACAATACACTTTAGCTTACGAAAAAGGAATTAGGACTCTACTGAAATCATTAACACAAAAATTATGCGTCAAAATAGTAGTCAAATTTACAATTAGCTATTCAAAAATTAAGGCATGGCCATAAGTACATTTACCTATATAGGGAACCCGAGGTATGAATTTGTATGGGAAGGATATGCTAGAATCTGAGAAAACTGGTCAATCACTTAAGTTTATGAAATTGTGTGTGTCATAATCCAAGATCAAATTAAAATACAGCATACTATGAAATACATCGTCACAAAGACATAGATATTTGATGGAGAAAAATTGTCATTAGAATCATTTTGGTAATTCAGGTTATAGAATTTACAATCCTGCAACTTGTACATTGCATGGCTACTTGTTTCGTACCTCAAACATGAAATGGTCCATTTGTGAATAGTGTTTGTCAGTCCAGCATTCGTAAACATCCTTGAATATCAGAAATCTGGAAATCATACCAGATTTGAAAGATGAACACTTAATGTTGTGTAGCTAGTAAATCGATTAAAGTCTGAGAAATGATTCTTTTAACATTCTTTTTCTAACCTTGAGATAGACTTGAAGGAACCGCTGAATCGAAAAAATTGGTTGTGTTTTATGAACTTCACAACTACGAAGTTAGTAATCAAAAAGAAATACACAATATCAAGTAGTTAATATCTACGACAAAAAAGAACCCTGAGCATTAATAAACTTGGCAATATCGGATTATAAAAATTCTATAAAACTTTGAAAAAAAAAAATACTCAAATCAATTTCCTTGCATCGGAGGTAGAAATCAAGAGAGTTATGGTGAATTATATGTTGATTCAATCAAATATATTATCATAGATTAGATGAAATGTGACATAGATATTAACCTATATTAGATAATATAGAAAAGATCGGGCAAAAAATGAAATCAGTCCAAGATATATGGGAACCAACTGGATTTTTTTTTTTTTTTTTTTGCTTTTGAGAGTAGTGAGATGCTCAATTCTCAAATGCAGCAACCATAGATTTTTTTTGGTTATGTAATATTTGGATTTAGAACAAGGACATCTAGAGGCAAAAGTATACATGACGGGGTTAAGTTTTTAACAACTATCAAGTTGTCACCTGTTATAGGCCGAGAGGTTCTCTAGTTTGCCTTCCTCAGCAGATCAATCCAAAATTCAGTTTAAGCCCAATTATACATGAATAAGGTATATTTATCGTATATCACAATTAAGGGCACACACAATCACAACCTCGAAAAAATAAACATACATAAGCGGATATAACTACCTAATACCAACCTTCGACAACCGCGAAATATGTTGCTCCAATTCCTCCTCTGTCTCCCTATTTGTTATCAAACAACCACCATGAACGACCACGACAAATTTAATCTCAACCAGATGGTTATTCTAACTTGTACTTGTGCTTCCGTCGATGAGCAATCCGACGAGTTTGTGCAAATGGAGCTGATTTTATGAATTTGGTTGTGTGGAAAGTAAAAGGTGAAAGGTTTGAATAAGCGGAAGAGTTCTTGTACTGATATACATGACACGAGGTACAATAGGGGTTAAATTTGTAATTTTAAATGAAATAAAATTGTTCACAAAGTAGCATGTTACCGTATTAGATATATAATAGATATATATACACAGGTAAAAAATTCTAATGGCCGAGTTAGTAATGGATAGTTAATGAATTAATGTACAAATAATATTTTACCAAACATATTCGGTATATTTCGAAAAATGAAGAGTCTGTTTCAGAAATACCCCCAAATTGTTTATTTGAATGAGTGCAAGACATAAAAAATAACAAATTATGATAAACTAAAAAGATATACACATGAAATAACAAGTGACAATAATAAACAATAATCAAATTAAGTGTTTTTCATATAATTAGTAAAATGGTCTAGATATAATACATTTACTCGTGATTTCTCTTTACATGGAACTTAGCTCGTCAAGCCTGAGACATTTTCTAAAGGACGAGGCATTAAAAAAGAAAGCTCGACCATCTTTTTTGTCATTATATTGAAACTTCGACCATCTTTTTGCTATTTCCCTTAGTTACGTAAATTATATATCTACTAGCTTTATATTCGTGCAATGCACAAGATATTTAATAAATTATTATTTTTAATTAAATTTTAACTTTTATTTATTTTTTAATATTTTTGTGTATTTTCCTAAACATATAACTTAATTAGTTTTGATAAATATGTAATTTTTCATATGTTTATATTCTTCGGTTTGTGTTATATTTCTTGGAATGATAAAAATTAATGATTTTTTATACTTTTAGAATAATTAAAATTTTATTTTTTATTTATTTATTCATTGTTTTTTAAATTCAAATTTATTAACTTTTCGTGTAAATATCTATATAAATCATTAAAATATTAAACTTGTACTACTTCTATTTATTCTTTATTTTTATAAAAATATTACTTTTTTCTAAATAAGAGTATTATTAATTGTTTAATTTGTGATTATATTTTTCAGTTTGTGTTATACTTCTCGGAATAATAAAAACTACTAATGTTTTATACTTTTAGAATTTTTTTTTTTTTATTCATTGTTTTTCTAAATTCAAATTTATTAACTTTTCATGTAAATATTTATATAAATCATTAAAATATTAAAATTGTACTACTTCTATTTATTCATTATTTTATAAAAAAATATTACTTTTTCTAAATAAGAGTATTATTAATTATTTAATTTGTGATATTGCTTTATATGAGAGATAGTTTAGCTCTGTAGGACCGCTGACGACCATACCATTTTAAGTGTTTTATATCAATTATATATAAATATATTATATCCTATATATAATATATCTCTCCTAAATAAGTTGGCTAAATGTACATCTCTCCTAACATTCAATTTATCATCATATAATTTATAAGTTGAGTTCATAATTTGGGTAGATAAACATGCTTCATAAACTCTTATCAACTTATAATACATAAGTTGACTTAAAGAGAGGTAGTCAAACCCTCTAAGATATATATTTGGGTCCGGGTCTGGTTTTTACAAAATCCGAAATGTACCCGACCCGTTCCGACCTGAATAGACCCAACGGAACCCGAAATTTTGGGTTTGGGTATGGGTTTGGATCTCATATATAGACACGATTAAATTTCGGGTCGGGTTTGGATATTTCCCTAATTATATATATATATTTATATATAATATGGTGTATATAATATATATTTTAAATCATTAATATTCTAATAATTTCACTTTAACTTCCTGACTACGTGATGTATAGTTATTGAGACATTAACGTGTCATATTTCTAATTCATTCTCTTATTCTAAATTCTTTAACTTATTCCACTTCTAGGGTTCCAGTTTTAAATTTCTCGCTTGATGTATTCGCTCTCCCATTGACTCTCAAAACAAAGTTAATCTACACAATTTGTTGGTATGTTTTTATGCTTAAACTTTCTAATTTTTTTTTGTATTATAAACCCCAATACGAATATTAGATTATTTTATGTATCTTTGGACGATGTTAACTAGTTTTTAAAAAACTCTTGAATTTATTTAGAATTTGGATTGTGTATTTTGCTTAGAATTTAAGAAACTCAATTATTTTAGTCAAAATTTTAAATAAAGGTTTGTATTAAATTGATAAATAATTGTATAAAAGTTAAAATCAATCGGGACCCAATTAAAACTCGAACTGAACCAAAACCCGACGGGCCGGGTCTGGATCTTCACATTCAGGATCCAATCGGGTCCGGATCCGGGTCCAAGATAAATATTTGGGTCTGGGTCTGGTTTTTACAAAACCCTTCAACTTAAAGCTAGGAGACGAGGAGGGTGTTTGGCTCCAGCTTACAGTGATTTGTTACTTTAAGTTAAAAAATGTTTACTTAAAGTTAAAAAACAGTTTAAATCATAAGTTGATAGGATGTACTTTTTTGAACGACTTTTTTATTTTATTTTAGTGATTTTGTTCGATAAAAGTTAATGTTATCATTAAAATATATTATTTATCAAATTTATTTTAATTGTTACAATTTTTATAACCTATAAATTACTCATAATATAAAATTATCGAAACAAATATTAACTTAATTTTTTTACTTTTTACTTATAATTTTAAGTAACTTTAAGTCATAAGCAATAATTTTAAGTTTAGCCATGAGTTCTGACATTGAATTTTTTCTAACTATTTTTGTTTCTAAAAATGAATAATATGACCCATTTCACATGTTTCTTGAAAAATTAAGCGCTTTCAATTATCACTCGTAATTTTACTTGTTATTTTTATAGTGAAAAGAGAAAAAATTTGAAAATAATTTATCAATTTCATTAATTTGAAATTTTATATTCTTGTAATTATTGTATAAAACATCCCCTTAAAATAAATTTTCAGCGTCCGTCACTCAATGTAATAGGAATTTAATTAGCTTTTATATTATTTGTAAGATTTAATTTGGTGACTTGTAAATTTTAATGATTTAATCTGGCGCAACTCGAGAGTTTATGTTTTTTTTAGAATAAGAGAGTTTATGTTTTAATTAATTCAATAATCCTTGTTTCAACTTTCAAATTGAGTTTACCTATACAAACTCAAGTCTAACTGTCTAAGATATTGACAATGACAACAAAAAAACAGTCCAAGTAAAATTACCTAGTACATTTAGCAATTGTTTTTTAAAATTTAGCATAAAAAGATATTAATTAAGTAGTATAAAAAATAAAATTAAGTAAAAACTGAAAAAGAAAAAGAAAAGGAGAAATGAGTACAGGAAGACCATGTGTTCGTCCTTTGAGGTTGGTTCTGAGTTCTGACTTTGGTTGTTGGACCCCATGAAAGTAATATTGTTTGTTTGTTGTTCTCTAGGCCCATATGAGCTGTGATTATGATGAGTTACAGCCTTTTTGGGCCAGAAGTCACGTGAATGACCATCAATCTTAAGTTAGTAATGATTTGATAGGAGGGGACAAAAATAGTCCATGTACCGAAAGGTAAAAGGATTTATATATGATTCGACAATCCACCTTTTTTTTTTAAAGTAAGGGGTAAGGTAAGGTATCAGGTATCAACGGTCCAACAGGTCTTATGAAATCAAGGGCAATGACTGATTCGTAACATGATTCCAAACATTGTAAAACAAGTGATATTTTTCGTCCTTTGTCTGTAACAAGACAGCCAGAATTCAGATTTTATCTTTTACAATCAATAATATCTAGAAAAAACAGTGTTTCAAAAATGGTATTGCTAAGTATTAAAATTTATTTGATTTTTGTTCAAATTTATTGTTCCGATAAATCTCTGCTTTGTCGATAACTCGCTAAGTAGTACCTTTGGTTCCGAATTCCGAATACATGAACCCAGACCCAAGGTGCTAATAATTACAAGGAATCAAGAACTAATAAACATGCAATACCACATACCCACGGTAGTGGTATTTAAGAGGTTATCCTATGCGTCCATAACTATTGAGATAAGAAATACTTCGCACAGTACAATGAGAGCAATGCTATGACAACAAAAATGGGAGCACTAAATGGGGTTGTAAAATGAGTGTCGGAATCTAGCTAGGCCATTGAGGGGGGTTGTGTTGAAAGAAAGTGCAGTACACATCCCCCCATACTCCTCTGTCTCCAAATGCCAGCCAGCTCTCCTTCTTCTCCCTTTGTGCCCCACCACCTTCAATTATATCCCTCCCTCTGCTCCCTCTCCCGCAGATCATCATTTCAATAATTTTAACGGAATTCAAACCAAAGTATTTAATTCAAACTGAAAATCTTAGTTCCATTATAAATCAAATGTCACATTCCATACTAATATATGATATATGAAATAGGTGTCCATGATGTGTCGGAGATTATTTCAAGTATCATATTCGTACATATATAAAAGCTCAATTATTTGTTTCAAGAAAAAAAAGGATTATGTTGACAGTAAGAAATATGAATTTATACATCCAACCAATTTTTTGAGCATTCGGGTTTTTTTTATAAAATGAAACAACTCGAAATATAGATGTAAATTGCAACTTATCAATTTTTTTGTAATTACTACAATAATAAGGATGCAGCACTGTAGAAGTCGATAAATATCCTACCAAACATTCTGTTGTTTGTCTATTTGACCGTTTCATGTTTTAAAACTAAACTAACTACTCACGACAAACGATTAAAATAACAAACACAACTAGTTTAACCAACACCTGTGTGTTTGAAATGCTCACTTCTCTCATATAGGCATCATCAGCTTTTATAACTCTTATCTTCTTCTGCTTCTCTCTCTTGCCCCCCATTTCCAAGTATGGCCAAACCCTAGATCTGTCCCCCCCAGAGGTAACCCTATCTCTCCCACTTATATATACACACATTTGTGTAACTGGGTCACTGTCTGATTTTGTGTTTGTGTATTTGACTTTGCAGCTTTTCTTTTAAGTAATAGAAAGAAGTATACATTCACAGGTTGTAGGTAAGGTGAGTGGGTGAGATGAGTGGCAACTCAGTGTCGGTGGCCATGACCGGAGATGGGTTCCGGCCACCTTTCACGGCGGTGCAATGGCAGGAGCTGGAGCAACAAGCACTGGTGTATAAGTACTTGATGGCAGGGTTACCTGTACCACCTGAACTTGTTATTACTATTAGGAGGAGCTTGGAGGCTCTGTCTGCTAGGTTCTTTCATCACTCCACTTGTAAGGCCTCAAATCATATTCTTGTTCTTTTTTTATAATTTTTTTAGTTTATATATATTATGTTGCCAGTTTTTAATATTTTCATGTTTCTTGATTTGGTCACTTGTATATACTTTACCTGAATTGCTATTTACTAGTTCTTGATGGTTACATTTGGGGATGTAGTCACTTGGGTGGTTGACATTCAATATTCAATTGTTTGGTTAACAATCTTAGATGTAATGTAACACCTATACTCTGAGATTTTAGATTGGATAACTAGGAGTCCATTTTCAAGGCAATATTTAACTTTAGTATACTAATTAATTTTTTAAGATGTTGGGATTTTAACTCGAGACTGCTGGGAGCTCTGTTAAAGTGTTAGATACCAACTCTCCTATTATGTTGAGGTGTTTATAGATAAGCTTATCATGCTACAACATTAAGCTTTTGTGTTAATAAAATACCGTTTTTATGGATCTGAATGATGTGTTAGTTGCTATAATATCTATTGAAGTAATTTTGGTCACGAGATAGGGCAAACTCGACTGTTCTTCATTGTGGACTCTGCTACATTTGATTAGAATTGAGTACTTAAAACTGCGTCACAATAATATAATCACTTATCTGTAATCACACTTGATTAATTGGATATTGCTGAATCCAGAATATATAAAATAGTGGATTCATGAAAGTACATGGAACAGTTATTGTATCACATTTAGATTAAATGTGTACCTATAGTCTCTAAAATTCTGAATAAGAGGTAATGCAGATATATGATGTTACCTTACGGGGTTTTGTTCAACCTTGTAGATGTAATAAAGTTTTCTGTCTATACTTGCAAAAATTTCATTCTACTCATCTTCCGTTTATCTGATGCCTACTGCCTACAATACGATTCTTTGTGTGCAGTGGGCTATTGTTCCTATTATGGGAAAAAATTCGATCCTGAGCCGGGTAGGTGCCGCAGGACTGATGGCAAAAAGTGGAGGTGCTCCAAAGATGCCTATCCAGACTCCAAATATTGTGAGCGGCACATGCACCGTGGCCGCAATCGTTCAAGAAAGCCTGTGGAATCTCAACCTACTTCGCAGTCATTGTCGACTGCTATGTCCCACATAGCAACTGGGAGCAGCAGTAGTAGTAGAAGCTTTCAGAGTAGTGGGAGTGGAAGCTTTCAGAGTTTACCCTTGTATTCAAATATGAATTCAGAGACTTTATGTTATGGAAGCAATCTATCAACGTTGCAGATGGAACAACCTTTGCCTTATGGTATCGCAAACAAAGAATACAGGTTTATTACTTTCTCCTTTGAAGCCAGCTGGTTTTAGAAGTGCTTTAATCAAATCTGATCAACTTCAAGAAGAGGCTTTTTTTTCCTCTGGTTGTCTTATGTTATGATATTCATTTGTTACTAGTTACATAGTTTTGCGGTAGTTCTCTCAAGGGTGACATGTAAAATGAGTAGAATCCTTACATATTATTATATCAATATTTACATACACATATAGTCTTTCTGTGGCATATATATATTATATATATATATATATATATATATATATATATATAGTTCTAACGACAATTTTAAATGAGTTACATTTTTTAGGAATGGAAGAAGGGGGATATGTAGCATCTAGTGTGTCCTTCACTCATTCGCATGCTAACCCTGAATATTCAACACCATTTGTATTGAAAATAATTCTATTCAACCCGGGCCTGTATGGCTGCTCGTAAACCAGCTGTGTAGGTTATAGATCTTCACCGAGTTGTTGATATGTTACCCCAAGTGGGTTAGCCACCACTGTTAAGCGTGTAAAGGAATTTAGCTTCAATTACTTTGTTCATTATCAGGCTGAAATGTTAACTTCGATGAAAATACTGGAAATTGCCCAAGAATCAACTGTATGCTTAAGAAAAGTATACACTTTCTATGCATTTGTGTTTTAGTGTCAACTCATGTAGTTTTATGGGTTGATTATTAATTCACACGGGGTTGTAGTTCGCTTAGTCTCTATTCGCTAATTTGCCTTTGATTAACTGAGCTGCATGCGAACTGGCTTGACTCAGACTGCTGATAAAATCAAAGTGAAACATAAAATTAAAAATAAAAAACCAAGTAGATAATAATTTGAGAAGGTAGAAATTAATTGAAAGTATTAGAAGCATCAGCTGATTTGAAATTCTCTTTTGCAAACACAAGAGGCTTAAAGAGTTGGTCAACATTTTACTAAGCATCCTTGATTATCTCTCTTTATTATATCGAATTTAAGTATTTAACTGTGTAAATTTATGTTAGATCAAATGCTAAGTTTTTAAGTTTAGTTGAAAATTTTACAATGCCCGAAATATACATTTTCACGTATTGTAGAGCTTCTAAAGTAATAAAATGCATGATGAAATGATGAAATTTGCAGGTATCTCCAGGGTCCGACTCCTGATGCAGATGTGCATAATTTCTCTCCTGAAGTTTCAGGCACTGTTGGGGGTCTTGGATTGGACACTAATATAGACAACGCATGGCGTCTGATGCCGTCTGTTCATTCAAGCTCCTCTTTGGAACCAAGGAATGTTTCTAATTCGCAGGGGCCAACAACTTATGAACATGATTCTACAATGTCAAAGCAGCAACATTGCTTCTTTAGCAATGAAATTGGCTCACCAGGCCCGGTTAAACAAGAGGATCTTTCTATGCGTCCATTTTTTGACGAGTGGCCAAAAGCTAGAGATTCATGGACTGAACTTGATAATGTTAGTTGTAACAAGAATTCATTCTCCACCACTCAGCTATCAATCTCCACTCCAATGGTTACTTCCGAATACTCTACAGGAATTGGTTGTTCCCAAGATCGTGAGTTCAAAGTTCGTCCGAACTAATATTTTCTTTATCACTACCTTATTCCCCTATATGCGGGTTTTTTTTGGGGGGGCACCGAGCTGATGATCAGAACACCAAAGCTGGTCCAAGTAGAATGACTAGTACAGCTTAGATTCTAAGATTATGCTTGTTTGTTTGTTAACATTGCTTCACCTTTAGTAGTTGCTTTGACACAAAAACTATGCTTGCATATGCTTTCCAGAATAAATGAAATTTGTGCCTGATATCGGGATGATTGTAGACTGTTAGTTTATCAGGCTTTTATGCTTCTGGGATCCTTTTTTGGCAGATGATGCAAACATGTGTAATTTGTCTATAAATCTGGGATTTCAAGCCATCTTTTTCCATCTCTTTTAGGTTTCTCTTCAAAAGGTGGCCTGAAATTTACCCGATCACAGCTCCACTAAATGTTATTCTTAATTTTCTTTTCTCAGTTCATACGTCGGGCATAATGTCTTTCTCTGCATAATGAGAAACATAAATGTACACCGAAGATGGAGCAGCTCCATAATATATTTTGTGGCTATTAAACGTCCATTTTGATGAATTGTTTTAGTACTAAGTATGCATTGCTAAATGTACAACTATACAGGATTGCTTGAAATTTTAGAAAGTAAGAGAGAGTTAAATTCAGCTTCCCCTTTTCAGAATCGAGCAGCATGGGACTAGGGATAAGATTTGCTAACGTCTCATCCTAATATCCTACTTTCAAGTGTTCTATTCAGTCTTTACACCTGAGTAAGATATACCCGCATGGTTGGTTTGGCTTGCCACATGGGAAGAACATAAAAAAAATAGATCATGAAACAACTTCAAAGATGACTTGACATTAGACTAAGCAGCAGTCACTGGTACACGCATATTTGAGTAATATATGATAGGTCTATCCATAATTGTATAAAATCATGAAATTATTGACCCTGGCAAAACTCATGAATGGGGGAAATGTAACTTTAAATTTCAACTAATTGTGATGCTCAAAAAATTATTGGTCAAATCATAGAAATTACTACTATACAAACTGAATCATGTAATTAAATTCTGCAAGTTCCCCGGGTACCTGCAGAACAGTGATAGGTCGAATGTTCGTTCTCTCCTCCACAATCACAAATCTAAGGAGATAACTGTATATTGTCTATCATCGTTGACGTACATTAAGTTCTAGAGTGAGGCCAATATGAAATGTTTACAGAAAGCCAAAAATGGGGATGATACATTCCTCTGTTTCTTTAATCTTCGAAGCCTGCAACAGCAAATTGAAAAGCTATTACTCCAGTATATTTAGAAAGAACAAACTTGCAAGGACAGAAAAGCAGCCTTCACAGGAGTTGTAAAAAGAAATGAAGGCAAAAAGAAAAAGTTAAATACTGGCATCTAGTTTATGTCCAAAAGATGCTTGAGTTGCACGGGCAAACATACCTTTGGGAGGACGATTTTTGCTTTGGAATTTCTTTAGACAATCTTGCATAGACTTGGAATGGGAAGATATGATGGTCCTCATGTCAGGAAAATCTATCCTTCCGTTCATATGTTGTTTATGCCTCAAGTTTAAAAAACTACGGCTTGCTTTTTCTTTCACACCAGATATGTGCAGTCCTATATTGCTCCAACCATCCAATGCAACATTCCTCATCTCAGGTAGGGCACTGGAATGAGCAATACCCATCACACCACTTCTTGTAGCCGTAAAAGCTTGGTAAAAAAGTTTTAAAGAATTCAAGAACTCAGAGGTCTACTTTAGCACTCAAAAACACATAAAAATGCTTTGAAGTGACTAAATGGGAATTTTTTTTCTTTCAGATCTAATCTCTTTCAGTTATGCATCCAATAATTTTGTTGGAGTATATAATGAATAGTAGAGATGGAAGACTGGAGACTTCACACTTATCTTGCTAGAGCTATTCATCCAAAAACAAGTGAAAATGGACAATGTACAACCTTCCTCAAAAAGTGAAAAGGTAGTTTATAACACAAGCAGTTGGCAAAGAGTCTATAATTTAAATTGCAATTTTTTTTACTGTCTTCACCTTTGCAAAATCAATAACAATGTAGATAGAAAGTGTTGGCTTCCTTCTCCTTTAGTTTTCAGCCCATATTAGCCTCTCCATGTTTTCTTTTCCATAGCGTCCAATGGGATGAGAAGCTACGCTACTGTACTTAAAGGTCGAACTGTTATAAGGCCTAATTCACCTATCCATCAATTTATTTTAAAACACTTTTAGGAGCAAAGGCTAGATTGATGCATCTTATAGTTGGTTCTTTTATTTTCTAGCTCCTTTATAAAGGAAATGAAAAAAAGTTATTTTTTTCTTCTCTTCCTAGTCTACTATACTCCTGAACAAAGTCATTTTAAGAAACCTAGTAGCAGAGATATATTAGAAAGCTGTTCATATAGGAGGGCGGTCCACAACAGACGATTGTTGTAGCAAACCGTACCGCGAAAAGTTTCCGCGGTACGTGTACAGTAGGGTTTCAGGTGTGCATACATGGGGGGCCCATCATTTACACGTACCGCGAAAAGTTTCCGCGGTACGGTTTGCTACAACAATCGTCTGTTGTGGACCATTACCCGTTCATATAAATGTAGCCATCCAACATATGAAAATAAAGGACAGTAAAGAGAGAAGACATTTTCACAAAAAACATTAATAAGCAAATGAAGGTACCTTTATAAGGACCTTCATAGATAAAATTAGCCGGAAGACCAATGCCAAAACCAAGTAAGGTGATGCCAACACTAAAACCAACACCACAGCCAGCTCCCACATAACCAATCACCTCAGGACCAAATCCAGGACCCCACCCAACACCACAGCCTACGCCTATTCCTATTCCCCAAAGGGCTCCAGATGTTGGATGCACCGGGTTCCATCTTTCGTATCTCCTAAACAACCCCTTTATGATCATTAGTACCTGTAACTAAAAGCTGATGAATTTAGCAAACAATAATTAATAGCAAAAAAAATAAAATATTTAACTTAAAATAAATTATAACCTGTCTAACAGTATTAGCGGTTGATCTAACTAAAGCATATAGGAAAAAATATAATGCACGTGTTTGAAGTAATGAGTACTTAAACAGCTACCAACTATCTGTTCAATGCTTTGTACATCAATTATCGGTTCATGACGATTAGGAAGAGGCCTATTGGAAACAGTTCAAAGAACCAAAAAGTAGCAACAATGTACTAGGGGTAACCAATCATAGAGCAACGACTACACGAGCACTTGAGAATTGAGATAATTATGATCACTCAATTTAGAAGAATTGAGACAATTTACCCCCACTACAATGCTTCAAATCAATCAAATTAGGGCACTATAAATCATTTCTTTTAAATGTTGATAGTTTTCAAGCAATCAATTCCAAACCCAGTTAGGAAACCGTAATCAAACTTACAATTCTGCTCTAAAGTAGTGCTTCAACATTTCATTATAGACAAATCAAACTAAATAGAGCTTTTGTAGAATTTTATCTACAAAATTTTAGAACACACATACAACAGTTCTTATTGAACAATAAATACTGATATACATATACACAAAGAAAAAGAGAGGATGCTTAAGGTGAAATAGAGAAATCGATATCTTACATTACCATCAAACAGTGCTTCGAGTTTTGTAATTTAATCATGGTAATCTTAAAACACAAATAGTACATGTTTGTAACATTTTCAAAAAGGAAAGGAAAACAAATGTATGTTTGTAAAATCCTTTGCAATTTGTACATATCAAATCAAACATATATCGGTTTAACATCCTAAACTTGCAAGTATCCATATATTGATATTCGATTTAACACGTGTTGTAGTTACAAGCAGAACAAGAAGGATAAGATATAACTAAACAGAAAATATATTAAATTTTAATATTAGGAGTAACAACATCACATATGTACCAGTCAGATTTAACTAATACATGGGTTGCACCTATAATTGGACTTAGAACTACATTATAATTAACTTAAACCTAATATAAGAACTTGGTCAAAAGTACTCAAATGCATGCATGTTAATTACTCCTCCAAAACCAGTAACGATCAAATCAGGCTAGCTTCAACAACTGCTTCCCAAACTTGGCGAACCACCCGTTGGGTAGACCTATGAACTTGAATATTTCTCTGCATCCCGTTTCCACTTCCACTACATACTTCTTTTGAATACAGAGCTTCCTCAATTCTTTCTCAACTTGATCAATTTCTTCATCCCTTTTCATCTGAATTTGATAACTTAATTCACTTACTTTTTCCTTTACATACTCATCATTTAACACTCGTCGAATAACACTTGCAACCTTCTTTGCATGAAGCTTCAAGTCATGGCTTCTCAAGACTTCAATGCCCGCACCAACTTCCACAACAAGTCTTGCATTGATGGGCTGATCAATGTGCATGGGCATGGCAATAATTGGGACACCAAACTTCATGCTTTCAATCACAGAGTTCCACCCACAATGACTAACAAAGCCACCAATGTTCGGGTGTCCTAAAATCTTCGCCTGTGGAACCCAGCCCTCCACAACCATTCCCCTGTCCCCTACCCTATCATAGAACCCTATTTTTTGCAGTTTATCTTCCAGACTGATCTTTTCACCAAGAGGAAACCTCACGACCCATATGAAGTTGACGTTGCTCTGCAACAAACCCTCTGCAATTGCTTCAAAATCCTCATTCGAGAGAAAGTACTCACTCCCGAACGAAACAAACACAGTGGACGCCTTCTCCTTCTTCTCAAGCCATTTAATAGTATCCAAATTCTCAACTTCAGCATTATTGGTAGGTTCTTGAACCAAAGGCCCAACAGGGACTATTTTTTTCCCGCACAAAATAGACAAATACTTGATATACTTTTCATCAATCTCATTAAACCCCTTGATCAACACCACCTTACTAGATTTCTCAATGCAATCAATAACCAGATTGGACCGATCTCTTTTATGATCATCAACAGATTTTCTCAGTTCCGCAACATTAGCGGTCTCATAATCTTGATAATAAATGTGTTGTGAGTAAGGGAACTCAACATCCGGCTTCTTGTATGCATGAAACAAGACTGCGGTTTGTGTAGTGCTGCTGGTTATGAATTGAACAGCGGGAATATCAAGCTTGAAAGCGGCCTCCGGTGCCCATGGCTGAAGAAAATCATAAACAAGCAAATCGGGTTTGTATTTTGAGAGAATGTCGAAAAAGGAATGTTTTGACATGTCAAAGGCCTTCTTCAAAGTAGGCATGAGGTGTGATGGAAGGCCATTCGTGGTATGGTAACAAGGAGGGAGATCTGGTAAATTTGGGAGATGAAGTTCAATTAATTTAATCGAACTGTCCTCAAAACCAACCTTTTTCTCGATGGATTTGAGGTTAACGGGGGTGGAACAAAGATATACGGTGAAATTTCTTTGGGCAAGTTTTTTTGCTAGCTCTAGGTATGGTGATATGTGTCCGTGGCCTATCCATGGGAACATCAAAACACTCAACTTCTTTTGCATGCAATCCATGAAAGTTTCTCTCGGTAACAAATTTGAAAGGTTTATGGGTATACTGTGTGGGTAATGTGCAGGGGTTAGAGGCTTAGAGTTAAGTGTATTTATAAGGAAAATAATGGTTCTACTACTGCGTGGGTAATGTGCAGGGATTAGAGGCTTAGAGTTAAGTGTATTTATAAGGGAAAATAAATCATGGAAACTATTTTGTTATGAGAAAGATGTCGAAATTGATCCTTTGTAATAAGTGCAAGTGTATAAAGTTAAGAATATATCATTATCCGGTTTGATTTTTGGCTGCGGATAAAATTTAACTTGATTCCATCCAGGACTGAATATCACACAAATAATAGACCAACAAATAGATGTATCTTTTCCTGCTGTTTCTATTTGATTTGCATCCTTAATTAACATCTCCCGGTGGGGTGCACAAAGGTCCCCTATTGACAAACCAATCAAGGTTCAAATCTAATACTAAATATGGGATATATAAATATCAATGATACCCGATATAATATCAGAATTTCAAGATAAAATATTAAGATACCGTATGATATGAAGATTTAATTTTGAATTTTTAATGTAAGATAAGGAATTAGTAGTAAATTGCTACTCAAGAAACGTACTAACCTACCTTTAATAAAATAAGGAAGAATTTAAGGCATAGAGGCCTATTGGAAACAATTCAAAGAACCAAAAATACGATTAACGAGCACTTATATTCAGAAACAAAAGCAGCAATACTGGGCATGAATGAATTTATTAGAGTTGAAACAATGAATCCCCACTTGAATGCTTGAAATCAATCAAATTAGGACAACTTTTGAAGCAACCAATTGAAAACCCAATTAGCACACCTTAATCGAAATTACAAACTTGGTCCAAAGTAGTGCTTGAACATTTCATTACAGACAAATCAAACTAAATAGAGCATTATTATTCATAAAAATTTAATACAACAGTTCTTATGAGAAGATGTTTAAGGTAAAACAGAGAAATCGATATCTTACATTACCATCAAACAGGGGTTGGAGTTGAGAAAGACTGCCTTTCTTTCTTCTGCCTTGTTCAGTGTGTCTGTATGTCACTATGTCAGTGTGTATGTCTTTTAGATACTTCAATACATCTTTTGCTATCTTGGAATATTCCTACCTTAAGTGGGCTGGGCTTTTTGTAGTTTCCGAGAACCGGGCTCCTGTAACCAACAACCCAACTATTTTTCCTACCAAAATTATCCTTACTTACTAGTAGTAAATACACCATTTTTTTTTGTTTAAATATACTATCACGTGTCTCAAATTTTTCATGGAAAAAATTGTAAATCTATTTTATTATATTAATTTTTTTAGAAATCGACACAAACTACTCTATTTTCACGAAAAATAAAATATGATTATCATATTACAAATTTGAAACATAACACTACCAAATTGCTATCTTAAATAAATCTCCAATATATTTTTTTATTTACTCAAAAATGCGGTGTATTTTAAAGCTAAATTTATACACATTTAAACTAAGAAAATAAACAAAAATAAGCTATTAATAATTTTGTATTGTATCAAAAACTCCCCGTCATTATAAATACTCCCTGCCCTTCACTTTTCATCTATCAATTCACCGCCAATTCCACTCCCAAAATTTGAAAACATGAAAACCAGAGGAACCAAAAAAAGCGCAGCGCCTGATTTTGAATTATCAGCAGCAGTAGCGAGTCCAGATCCATCGTTAACCGACTCTCCTCCGATCAAATTCTCTTTCAATCTCAACACCTTCAACATTCCTAACACTAGTGCTGCAAAAGCTACCTCATCTTCCAAAAAGACCAACCGAAATGACGTCAACAATAAGATCTCTACTGCTGCTGCTGTTGCTTCGGTGCCTAATGGAGCATCATCGCCGATGAATAACCCTAGCTCGATCGCCGATCTCAAGGCTCTGGCGTCCTCTCAATTGGAAGCGGTGAAGCGCCAATTCGAACGATCGCACTCTGATTTTGTTAAGGATGCTCAGGCTTTTCACTCTCGTCTCCATAAACGACTCAAGGTCTCTCTCTCTCTCTCTCTCTCTCTCTCTCTCTCTCTCTCTCTCTGTGTATTTAGATGTGTTCCTGTAATCAAAGTGCGTGTGTGCGCTTGCCTGTAATTGTGAGCTTGAATTCATAATTAGAATAGTTTTGCTATTTGTTTGATTAGATTATCGCAATTTCAATTTGCCTGTTCAATTATGTTTTTCTAGGTTGTATTTGTTTGAACTGATCTAGTATTTATTAATTATATTCTGTATTACGCGAGAATTTAATTATATTCCTGTTATGATTTCTGATTATGTCTACATATATACATTTGTATATGCAGAGATCGGCGTGATGATTAATTTTATGCGTTGAAATGTGTTTCGAGGAAAAATAAAGTGTTATAGTGTCTTATATGCATGTCTTATTGCCACCGCTGCTTGAGGTGAAATTAGGCTTATTCATGATGATTAGGTAAATTTTGCATGATGATCTATGTATTGTAAGTGTATTCCTTCAAAAGGTGATTGTTCAGTGTTATTCCTGTCATCTCAGGCATTCATAATGCGTTTTTTTGGGTTCTGTTTTACATGATTCTGCTGAAATCTACAGATTTAGTTTTATCTGAATTTCTGTACATGTACGGTACTTGTTTATTTCAACATTTCAGTGAAAAGTATGGTTCTGATTTCCATGTCAGGGTTGAAGTAGCTCATTCATGATAATGAAGTACATTCTGCATTATGATCTAAGTATTGCAAGTGCATTCTTCGATAGTTTGATTGTTCGTGGTACCTATAATGATCCGATGACAATGCTGGCTTTTGGAACGTTTTTTTTTACTTCAAGCAAATAAATTAGATAGGATTTCCTTTATAATCTGCTGAAATTCATATATTTAATATACCTGTATGTGTACATTACTAAATTATTTTAACATTCCAATGCAACATTTTTCTTTGTTTCAAATGAAAAGTACTGGTCTGATTTGCATGAAACAGACCATTTTAGGAATTTCTGGATCACTGGATGTCTAAAATATTATTTGGAAATTCTTTGTCCTTGTTTATAAGGATTTCCTTTGGCTTCTGGTTGGCTGTTAGAATAAGTTACATCTTTCAGTGGCTATAGCCTAACTGAGACGAGAAGTTCTACCATCTTCTTCGGCGAGGTGAAATTATGTTTACTAAAAAATAAAGGCAAAAATCATTTGTGGAAGTTAAGTGGCCAGCTATTTATGTTAGTATTACCTTAGAAAGGGATTTGGTGTTTTTATCCGAACTAGCAAGTGATTTCCTGAGCAGTTAAAAGGCATCTCTTCTATGCTAAGCTTTCTAATAGTAGTTTCAATATGTGTATGTTGATGTTTGTTTACCTCTTATATTATAAAGCTTCTTTTATAAATTTATTACTTGGAGTAATTGTGATGACATCATGCTTTGGTAATTGCTGAATATTGCTATAACTAAACAAATCTGTGCCAGACTAGTAGCCTATTGTTGCCATATTCAGCTGTTTGTTGGCTTTCAAATATCAACAGATTCAAACACAAGGATGTCAGCAAGCTATGGATGAAGCTGAAAAGGAGTTTAAGAAGATTAATGGGCAGATAAGTGAAAGCCAGGAAGCAATGAAGGTAATCTGTTATCAGTTTCATTGTGTAACTATGTAATATTTATGATCGTTACACTTTTGTAACAAATTTAATGTGTCTGTTCAGGCATCATACATGGAGTTCATAGCTGAAGCACAGGCTAGTGCATCTCGCGGTACATATGCCTCCACTTATCTTATCTAAAGATCCCAACTACTGAAGTGGATATCTAGAATACTATTTAGTTTTATCTAGTATAATTACTACACATTTTATTGATGTCATGTTTCAGTGTGCAAAACATCTATTCCCGAGCTTACCCAATCCTTGGAGAAGTCTGTTGAAAGTCTTCGGAGCCGTTATGGTAATGCATCAAGTTTGGGATAGCATGCCCATTGCAGTCTGATTGGAGTCTTCTGGTGAGAAACCTTTTCTTTCTTAATGCAATCTTTTTCTTTCTCATTTCTCTTTTAGCTCCTCATGTACTGTGCAGTCATTATCTACTTCTAGATACAGCGCCTACTTATTTTAATTTTCTGTATTCACATTGTGTACTAAAAGGTCTTATTATCCACCCTTCCCGGGGTTGCGCTTCTGAGTTTTTGTATCGACTAAGAATGAACACTCGTATGGATAATTAGATGTTTTACCTGTTGGTTTATAGCAATGTAACCAGACAAACACAGCTGCAGAACTTATTTGCTTTGAACAAAATAAACTAGTCTCAAATTATACAGTGGACTGCAGTAAAATAATTATAGCAAACACTTGGTCAGTGCTCTCTATTTTCCTACATTTGGTGGATCAGTGTTTAATGTAGTATGCATGTTTATCACTGTACAGATTGGTGGTTGTACTATTATTTTTGTAAGTGGTCAAAACTGATACATACATACTTTAAGATGGAATTACAAAAACATCATTCTTTTTTTCTTTTTTTTAATATTTTGCCTCAAGTTAACTCTGCCGATGTGGTTCAAGTAAAATATGATGAATTTACAAATCTACATGATATGATTTTTCATTCTTCATTGGCCTTAATTACTGGTGACTGTTTCAGGACAAATGGTAGAAGAGAGCAACAGTTACATATATCTCCAGCAGCAGTGATGGTGCAGTTTTTTTACTTCTTTGTGCTACTTTGCATAGATGTTGCTTTAAACTCAGAAACAGTGACTATAGAAATTAGTTTAAGCTAATGGTTGCATCTTAGAAAATTATACAGTGAAGTTGTTTTTGCTATCCTAAAGAATTCTTACTTTGTATCGTCGCCAAATAACTCAATCTGTTGCCTTATTGAAAGTTAACGATCTCACTCATGTGTATCGAGAACTGTACTGGACTATTGTCCATTACAATTTACAAATACTTGTTTTATAAAGGACTGATTTTATATAACATTGATGATAAACTACGCATTAAATACATTTTTGAATTCTATATACCTGACTGTACAGGAAAAGGTTTAGCGGTAGTCAGCAGTATTTGTTTAAAGCAGTGACTGAATACAAAGATCAATATTTGTTCATACATCCATTTCACAGAACTCGGAAATAGGCTGTCTGGTGCTGGCATGTCTTTCCAGGCAGTTTTTTTTTTAGGAACAATGGTAGCATCCTACCTGGTAGAATGAAGTCGGTCAATCACCACTCACAACCCAAGACGTCGGGATCTTTTCTATTTCTAGGTGGTGCAATGAAGCAAAATAGCCAATGTTACGACAGTAACAGAGAATATTTTGCTTCCGCGTCATTTAGTCTTATCTCTGTTAAGATACAAAATATTTCAGAACTGTGCTATTAGTCCTTGTGAAAACTTTTGTATCTGGTTTACGTGACTGTAAAACTAGGATAATACATTATTCTTTTCAAAGAAAGCAAAAGATAAATCAAATTTTTAGACCACCTTTAGATTTTATATTTGTGTGATTCTCTGTTGTTAAACTGTGCTTTAATTACACAAGCTCTTTGTTTTTCACCATTATTTTCGCTGTTTCATGGGTTGCAGGGTAGAAAAAAATAAATACTTCCCAGCAATAATATTGTGCATAATGCTTCCATTGACATCCACCCCTTTTGTCAGCAAAACCTTGTTCGAAGTCTGTGATCCACAAGACCTTTTGTCGATTACAGTACAAAGAACAAGTGCCATCTTCTGGTCTATATTCCTAGCATTTTGTGATCAAGCAGATAAAGAAAAAATTGAACTCAATACCAACAATTGACCCCCAAAAATGGAATTTTTCCAATCTCGTCAATGTCATTATTATCACATGTAATAAACATAAATATTATTGATGTAACATTGTTTCAATCAGTTTGAAAACAAAAACCAAATCTCCATAGTTATGTTAAAAAAACAAGAATAACTTCCATCCACCAAAACAACTTGAGATAGCTATTCTTCAACCCGCCACTTTCTTGCTGAAGGCTTGTCCATGATTAAAGTCCTGAGATCTCCCAAGAAACGGATCCGACTGGGGTTCCCATCCCCCAGCTTTCATAGGTGGTGGTAATAGTTGCCCAGGAGACTGTGTGTTTTTACCAATTGTCATGTTTGACAACTTCTCAGCTGTGTTAAAAACTTCACGTGCTTTCCAAGCATGAACTGTTGCTGCGACAAAATTAAGTCTTACTTAATGTATATGTGTGTGGCACAAAACAAATGCATGTCACATGTACGCTTTCTGTTTAGTGTTTACTAAACAAGCCAAAGCATAAATATAAGGATTCAATCCAATAATGACGACATATTTTTAGTGTCAAAATGTAGGTACTGTTATCGGTGCATGAATCATCAGCTAGATAAATAGCAACACGATCATTAACCACAGAGTATCTTCATTCTCATTTAGTGGTCACATGAAAAACTGCCAGACAAGTTCCCTCGTAACAGCAAAACAGCATATTCTTAATGTCGAGCTACCTCGTACTTTAAAAAGACTGAAATGGAAGAAACAAAGCAAGGATAGAAACTTACTTGAATTATTCTTCATAGGTGGTTGGTATCTTGGTGGTTGTTTCACATCAGTGTTCTTCACAGTTTTGTCATACTTATTTGACTAAAAATCCAATATAATATATATAAACAAAAGTTAAAAAGGAGAAACATATTAAGAGCACTATAAATTATAATTCACTCCCCAGGCCTGGTAAAAAACTAAGGCCACGGCTGACTGAGTCATAGTTTGAAGAATGCCATTACCTGATAATCCATCTCCAACTTCCTTTGCGCAACTGTTGCAACATTAAATAAGGTTAGGGACCAAGTATGCTTAAGAGGGAAAAGATTACTTTGTAAAGAGGAAACTGACGAGTTCTCAAAGAAAACAGCCAATGCTGATGAGTGGTTTATTTATGTTGGGTCAAGTAACAAAGGGAAGGACATACTTAGCAAAAAAAAAAAACAAAGGGAAGGACATGGTCTTTTTATTTCGTGAATTATACATGTATTTTGTTTGCATCATTGGAGTAGCATTTCTTTTAAAGGTCATAGAATCATGATAGCTAATTCTTATTGTCACCTAAAAGGAAGGAGGGAAATAGTAATTAAATTGTAATGTTGGACAGAGGGAGATTATACTATTTCATCCTCAGAAAGTAATGCAAAGTAGACATTGTTATAATCATCCAGCGCTCACACATCACGTGCATATAAAATTGCATGTGGTCTGACTGAGGGAACATACCTGGCGGCTTATAATATGACAAATTTCCATTATATCTCCCCACGTGTTTCTGCTGCATAAATCCTCTAGTTCCAGCAGCTGCTCCAAATAAATCAGGGACCTGCATATTCTTCTTTTGTAGAGTGAATTGAGGAGACAAATTCGATGGAGGAGTCCTCACAACAGCAGGCTTGGAGCGAAGAGACGGAGGAACATAATAGCAACTCTGTCAAAATAAGTTCTATATAAGTAACAACAAAGGAAGAAAGCAAACTGATAATCAGGATTTCTGCAAGCAAAAGATAAAATATATACCTGGAAGAAAGGATGCTGAAGAGCCTCCAAGGCTGTTGGCCTCTTGCAAGGATCCCAGGAACACAGGGACTGAAATTTGCAAAAGGAGACGTAAAGTTGAAATAAGGTGCAAACATGATGCTGGCAAAAATCAAATCAGGAAACAGGTCCCTGACGGAGGAAACAATACAATAGAAAACTAGCACTTACAGTAATAAGGCTGATTGCATCCTTGCTTGCAGATGGTACAAGCATAGATAGAGGAACACCGGCAAGCTTCAATTGAAAGATAGAAGCATTAGAGATGGTCAATAAAAGTCGCCCCTTAAAAGCGATGTAACAATTATATCCTATATATAATAAGAGTAAGAGGGGTAATATGAAAGTACTACCAAAGGTCGAGGGTTCAATATTCACTAACAATAATTTTAAATCTGATATATTCAACATACTTATATAGGTTTAGAGTTCGAATCACGTCAATTACATACTAAAAATAATAATTATATTATCAACTCCAAGAACTGACAATTTTTTTAATTTTGAATCGTAGAACTTAATAATTATAAATACATATAAAAGAAACCGTGCTTTGCACGGGGTAAAAGCTAGTTTCTATGAAATAAGACTTGAGTTACAGCACCGGGAGCAAGAATTCTAAATCACCTTAGGAAACTGATAGTTGACTTCACTTGCTAGTTGAAGCCCTTCACCCCACTCTATTTCGGTTGGGGTGCCTATGACACTGCATATTTTGTAAATTTCATCTGCTTCACTGCATAAAAGAATGTAAGCAAGCTTAAAAAATAATGTCCAGCTCAATGTAATCGAACAGGGAGATGAGATCTACATATCACTATACAAACTAGTCACCAATATTCTGTTCCTTTACTCTCTCACAATCACATGCACACTCAAGCACACGCGCACACACACCTTTAACAGGTTTCACAGGTCTTAATTTAGTCAGAAAAGTATAATACAATCTTCACAACACAACAAAAATGTAAACACGTCGAAAACTAGAAAGTCGGCAAGAATGAGCTTTCAATAAAACTTTTCATTACAAGAGTACCATGATAAGAGAGTAAATGGTTGAACAAAATACCTTGAACCTGGAAAAAGGGGACGCAGAGTTAACAGCTCAGCTATGATTGCTCCCATAGCCCACATATCTGTCCCACATGGCAAGATGCAAAATAGAGCTTTAGTGTTATGTTCTACAACAGCTTAGTGAATATTAACTTTTTTAATGTGTAACTCACCAACTGCAGAACCATAGGCTGGAGAACTTAGCAGAACTTCAGGTGCTCGATACCTGATAAAAACTAAAATCTTAAGCACTAAATGAAAGGGATAAAATAAGAAAAATGGAGAGGAACCATTAGGACTCACCAACGTGTTGAAACATACTCCGTATATGGTGGTAAAGAATTGATCTCACGAGCTAGACCGAAGTCGGCAATTTTTATCAAGTCTTTAGAAACTAGCAAGTTTTCTGCCAGTTAAGGAAGTGGAAAATGTAGATTTCAATAAAATGACAGTATTGAGGTAATCATTACGAATAAAATATGAGTAGCAAATCATTAAAGACACAGCTAAACAGGATATAGAGAAGTCTGAAAAGTACCAAAGTTTGAAAAGGAAAAAAACAAGACATGCATGATGCAACTTAAATATTAGACAAAACCAGATGCATAATATCATTCTTCAGCACATCCACCCTAAAATTTTATGATAAGATATTTTTACATGTTTCTAGATTTACTAAAGCATATGCCCACTGACAGTTGCATTTACGTGTCGCCTCATACAAACTACATTGTGAAGAAATATAAAGGTAATATATAGATGATTTATTCAAGTTAAAAGACAATGTATGTCTAAATGGCAAACTATGACCAATTACATTCCTAAACTATATCTTCCTTCATCCATATCTTCATATGCCATCTGTAGGAACTACTTTCTATCTACCTATAATAGATAAAGCAGGAAAAATTAAAAGGAAAAATTAATTCTAGAACTAGTGTGGGACTGAGGGTTTATCCACTTTGTTCCTTTTTTCGCACCTAATTGAGTAATTATTACTCTCGGCCTATTCCCTTTACTTCCAAACATTTCCCCCGTTTCCCTCCACACCTAGTCCTCCTTGCACATATCTAACATCTTTGACATGGAGATAAGTCACGTGTGCATCGAATATTATGGCTTCGCAAAACTTTTCAATTTATTATGTTTTTAATCAACCTGATAGGAAATTAGACATAAAATAATTGTTTGCAAGTAGCAAAGGAAGCCTGTTGCATATTTATCCATAACAGGTACTAGTCTAGTTCACTCGATAGAGTACAATGGTTACCTGGCTTCAGATCCCGGTGAAAATATCCACGCTGTTGCATGTAAGCAAGACCCTGAAATACTTGGAAGCACCAATTTCTTACTTCAGCTTCTGAAAAAAGTTTTCGCCTGTCCTTCATAAGTTGGTAGAGATTGCACTCCTAAAAGAGATATAAAATGTCTTTCATCAACTTAAAAATGCAACCACATGACTAAAAAGAAGCAAGATAAGATAATTTCAATTACCATGTATTCAAACACAAAGTACAAGATGTCATTTTCTCTTATTACTTCCTTGAGCTTCACAATATTAGAATGGCTCATTTTCCGAAGCGACTGCCAAGAAAGAAGCTATATTTGTTCAACTGAATTAAAGAGAATATGACTGTAAATTAAAGAATCAATTTTTTTACCTTCACTTCTCTCAGATTAATGCATTCTTCCCATGAATAGTATTTTTTCTTCATTTTTTTAATTGCAACCTGTTAAAACATAAGCCGTTAAACAAGGCAGAACATACTCTAGCAGCACTATCACAAGGTTTTCTTCCAAATCTATATTTAACAACTTCAATCAGTCCCAAAAAGATACTTACAATTTCACCAGTCTGTTTATTCATAGCTTGCCAAACACTTCCAAATGTTCCACTGCCAACTTCCTTAATTATATCGTACCTAGATCCGAGATTGATATAAGTAAATCTAAAGCAAGTGCAGAATTTGCCGAATAAAAATAAAAGATAAGGCTCACCTTTCCATTTCCGTGACTTCAGCTGCTATCCACCTCTTATTTAAATGGATAGAATGAGGAGATAGACAAAACTTATGGTTTATTTCTACTAGGTAACTATTGCCAATTTCAATAAAGTGTAAACTTAACGGCCAGACTTATACATTTGAATGCACTATTAATTTTCTCCCGTGTCCAGGCATGACCACAAAACTAGAAGCATTAGATAGACAGGTACCACAACTTATCCCCTAAATATATCCACTACTAGCTTCTAGGAAGTATCAGGCACAAGGAGCGAAGAGTATAGAACCACAGATCATTGCGACACCAGTCAAGAAAAAGCCGAGCACAGTAACACAAAGTAGATGGGACTCCTAGATTGGAACCAGCTATCACAGGTTTGCCAACATCAAACTTCACTACAATATAGTCAATCTGATCCCAGACATACCATCAACAGATATGGTTGCTCTAAACATGAGGAGAAGGATAACTTATTTCTTAAGACAGACACAGTGGACCAAGTTCTTCTAATAGTAATAGTTGACGAAGTGCTCAATTTTTTTCATTAATTGCAGACTTGAGCCCTGTGATAAGAAAAGAAATGCATACAAGTTAGAATTATCTTCGAAATTTCAACAGACTGACGAATGAAGGCACAATCAACAAATAAATTAAAGATGTACCCCAGAACACGATTTCTGAAGGATGTTGAATCAATGTTTACCGGCAAAGCACTAGCATCCAAAATATTTATAAAAAAAAAAGGTCAATAAGACATAGTGGTACAGTGTATCCCGATCTTTAAAACAAAGTATTATCAACTTACTTGTAGATATGAGCTAAAGATTCAATGCCTATCTTAGAAGAAAATTGCATCACGCCTTCCGTACTGATTAAAAGTCTGATCACTATGTGCAATTGACGAGGAAAACAAGAAAGAATTCTCTAAGGTTGAGAAAACGCCAATCAAGCAGTTCCTGGAATGAAAAACTCGATCCTGGAAACAATCTGACCATGTGCATACTTTCTCCATGTCTTAGAGGAGATTAATACTTTTGAATAGATGTCTGATCGAACCTGTAACCACAATATGAACAATTAAACATCTGTCAAAGATCCCATAGTCCCATCCCAAGAAAGAAGCACATTCATGACAATCTATGCGATACCAACCAAATTTTTTAATATATACGAAATAATTTTTCAAACATGTAAATTGAGAATAGGTTAACGGAATACCTAATATGGTACAAAAGGCAAATGACATTGATTGTATTAGAAGTGCCACTTCATCTATATCTATATGAATCAACATAAAAAAAAAACAAAGAATATTTTGGTGCCTGAGGTTACAACCACCACAAATCCCTTTTATCGATGCTACATTACAAAGGTCCCTACCAAATTCATCAACCAATCAATCTGTTTGCAAATGAATTTATATCTGGTTGCATAGCAGTACTAAAGCATTAAAAGAAGAACATTTAAATTGCACAATTGATTATAATCCCGGTGGAAGAGGTATCACATACTAAAGCAGGACCAATAAATTCTACCCTCTATCACCTTCATCTAGATACTAAAATCCAAGATAGAAGCCTACAGTAAGCTCCTGCCAAATATCTATCATCTACTTGTTTCCTCATATAACTACAAATAAACCGAGAACCAAGCAATACCCCTCCCGTAAACCGTGTGCTGCTCCCTTTGCAGAATATTAATTTGATTGTAATATCTATAGAAATGATTACTATTTAAGTGAACATATTCTCTAATCCTACAACTTGTCAGAATAATTTGACACGAGAAATAAAGCTGGATTTCATTCCTATTTCGAAACAAAACCGCCAAGCGAGCATCATCCAATCCAACACAAAATCAAATCATAACAGAACCTCAAAAACATATAAACCCTAAATTCATAACCACCAATTGACACAACCAAAAAGCAAAGAAATAAATTGAAGAAAACACCTAAAACAACTGAACCCCTAGAAATACGAGCTGCTATTATACTATAATCAATTAATCAACAAACACAAATTAGAACAAAATTAAAAACCCTAGATCTCAATTAAAAGTCAAATACAAGAATTTCAAAGCAAATAAACATGATGATGATGATGAGTTATATAGAAACTTACCGACGAAATTTAAAACATGACTCCAGCGCTTGTTAATTTTGTTGTTCTAATAAAATATTTTCTCTTGTATAAATATTTCTCCTTGTCAAAATAAAGCACCGCCTGCCACCGCCAGTTTTTGGTGTATATATAGGCTGTCTATATAGTGGTGGATGATGATTCCCTTCCTCTGACAGTTTTACCCCTCCAGAATCATCCAATACTTATTAGACACGTGTCTTTTGAGTTATCAATATATCTAATTTATTTTAGTATTTTGGTGTTAGAAAATTTAATTTTTCATTTTTTTATTTTAAAGAAAAAAGAACTTGATTCTTTTTATTTTCTAATTTAAGACGGTATGTTTTTTTCTCGAATTTATCTATTAGAACTAAACTGAGTTATTTTTAATTTTTACATGTGATTTATTAATGAGGAAAATGAGGTTAAGGAAAACAATATTCATAAATGAGTATTGATATATATACACACCCTATTTTGATTGTCGCACACTCTATAATTTTTTAAAACTAAAATACCGCCATTCCTATATGTTAAATTTGAAGGACTAATCGACTGCTATATAATGTTATGTTAGATATATAATTTTATTTTAAAACATGTTTTATAGAATACTAGCTTATATCCCGTGCGATGCACGGTTTTATTTAATATTTTATTAATAATATAAATAATTTAATTTAATAAATTTTTGACGTAATCTTTAGTAGTATTTTAGATATTAAAATATAGTTTTTTTTAAATAATAGATCTAACGATCTGTATTTATTTGCTCTTAAAAAATCTAAATGTGACTAAAGTGCAAATAACAAAATATGTGTACTGTAATGTACCGAGTTTCTTCTAACATATGTTATTACTTTTATTTTTTTATTAATTATCTTATCTAAATTGTATGTTATAAAAAATTATATTAAACCCGGATTTTATAAGTTTAATATAATAATATTGTCATTTTATCTATATTTTTTCCGTGTTATTTTTAATTCAAATATGAGTTGTTTTACTTAAAAAATATAAAATAGACAATGTCCTTAAAAAGACAGTTAGTTACTTATTAATAATTATATAAAATTATATTACATTTATATATATGTTGCCCATGTTACTTTTAGAAAATTAGTTGTTTAAATTAGAAAATATAAAATTATATTACCTTTTTATATATATGTTGCTCGTGTTACTTTTAGAAAATTAGTTGTTTAATTTAGATAAAAATAAAAAAGGTTATGTGTTTAGCTGAAAATGGTAAGTGGTTATTTATTAATAATTATATATAACAATATTACCATTACATATTTATTTGAGTTGTTTTAGTTAGAAAATGTAGAACTGATAACGTGTTTTTGCAGGTAACAGTTATAAATATGTAATAATATTACCATTTTATATGTATGTTACCTATTTTATTTTTAGAAGATGAGTTGTTTTGGTTAGAAAAATATATAAAATAGGTAATGTGTTTTAGCTGAAAAAATATAAAAATTATATTACCTTTATATATATATGTTGATCGTGTTACTTTTAGAAAATTAGTTATTTAAGTTAAAAAAAAATAAAAAAAGGTTATGTGTTTAGCTTAAAAGGGTAAGTGGTTATTTATTAATAATTATATATAACAATATTACCATTACATATTTATTTTTCATGTGTTATGTTTAGAAGATGAGTTGTTTTAGTTAGAAAATGTAGAACAGATAATATGTTTTTGCTGAAAAAGGTAATCAGTTATAAATATGTAATAATATTATCATTTTATATGTATGTTACCTATTTTAGTTTTAGAAGATAAGTTGTTTTGGTTAGAAAAATATATAAAATAGGTAATGTGTTTTAGCTGAAAAAAAATAATTGGTTATAAATAAATTGATTGTAGATAGGTCCGACCCAAATTATAGATAGGCCCGGCCCAAATACCGACCGACCGACCGACCGACCGACCGACCAAAACTTTTAATGTTTCGTCTTTAATAATATAGTATTGATTTTTAAAAAAAATTTAAATAAATTATTACAAAAGTCGCAATACGGATTAGTAAACTAATAAAATATGATAATAATTATAATACGTTTCACACAAAACAAACGGACAAAAACTAGCCTAATAAAACACAGGCTCAAGACTCGTAAGGGATATTTGATATCTCAATTTAATATATAAAATAAGAATAAGTATATTTTGTGATAATTAGGGCATAAATAATTTAATATTTAATAAATAATAATGAACATGCTAGCAATTTATGTTATTTTTAAGTTTATTTAGCATTATATATATTTATAAAACGTAATAATATATGAGAAATCAAGAATCATTGTAAATCTGATGAAGGGTTAGAATTGGGAAGAGAGAAAGAAGTAGGGGCATTTTGGTCAATTATTCAGTTTAAGGGTATACAATTATTGATTAGGGTATGCATATATAAGTACCTTTCGTAATTTTATAAAATTCAGATGTAACCACATTTCAAATGCCTCGTACCATCTAAAACAAGCATTCAGTAGGAATAATTTTTTTTTCTCTCCTTATGTGAGAGTCGTTTGAATGTTTTCTCTCCTTCTATAATCTAGAATAGTGAGAGGCTGTGATATTCATGGCAACGATGGGAGACATAGAGATGCAGATGGAAGATTTGAATATTGAGAATGAAGAAAATGAAGAACTAGTTTTTGATGAAGGGATGGAAGAGGAATGCAACAGGTTTGAGTTATGCATTGTGGGGCGGTTTTTGACTGAGAAGAACATCAATAGCCGTGTCATGAGGACGAAGCTAGCTGATTTATGGAAACCTGCAATGGGCATCAACATCAAAGATCTCAAGCCTGGGATTTTCTTATTTCAGTTCTATCATAGGGATGATATGAATTGGGTGCTGAATAATGGGCCGTGGACATTTGATGGAGCGCTTCTTGTGATGAACACAGTAAGAATGGGAGAAGATCCGGTGAAGGTGTCATTGAATGAGGTCGATTTTTGGATACAAATACATGAACTTCCGGTAGGATATATGACAGAGGTAGTGGGTAAACAGTTGGGCAATTTTTTTGGAACATTCTTACAGTATGATACAAAGAATAATTCAAGCATATGGCGTGAATTCATGCGAATAAGAATTAGAGTTGATGTTCGTAAGCCTCTCAAAAGAAAGAAAAAGATTGTGAAAAAAGATAAAACGGAGGTGGTGGTTAACTGTAAGTATGAGAAATTGGGAGATTTTTGTTTCATTTGTGGTTTGTTGTCCCATACAGAACGCTTCTGTAGAAAGAAATTGGAGATCAATGATGGGGAAATTGCTAAGGAATGGGGGCATTGGTTACGTGCTCTACCACGGAGAGCAACTGGAGGTAGCACGAGTAAGTGGCTCCGGCAGGAAGGGGACGGTGACTGGGGGCGGTGGAAAGGAAGGGATAATTACAAGGCTGAAAATCAGGGATTTCAAAAAACTGATGGTGCGCGCCCACCAACTGATTTGCGTGATCAAAGGGATAAGATGAATATTTCAGAAAATAATCAGGGATATGGAGGTGAATACGGGGATAATGTAACAGCTAAGGCGGGGAATTCAAATTCAAGTAATACCAATGGGCTGGACTCTGATGAGTTATATGGGCTAAATTTGGAGGAAAGGAAAAGACAGAGAATAGAAGCCCAATATGTTACAGTGCAGACACAACAAACAGATACAATAAACAAGGACCCTACTCTTTCTAATAGTGATTGTGCAGGGACCTCTCCACACTTAATGGCTAAGCTTGCTACGCAAGCTAGCCAGCTGAAATGAGTCACATTAGTTGGAACTGTCGAGGGCTTGGGACTCCTCGTACAGTTCGAGCACTTGGTGATCTTATAAAAGATCACAAACCCATCTTTGTGTTTTTGATTGAGACAATTTCTTTTTCTAATAAAATAGAGGAGCTTCGAGTTAAGTTTGGCTTCGATCAGTGTTTTTCAGTAGATAGAGTTGGGCGTAGTGGAGGATTGGCTGTTTTATGGAAGCAGGTTGCAAATTGTCAGGTGGCTGGTTACTCTAATCACCATATTGATATGCTGTTTATGGAGAATAATACTGTGTCATGGCGTCTCTCATGTTACTATGGGTATCCAGAGCGTACAAGACGTAGAGAATCATGGAGTTTAATTCGTCGACTGGCGGAGATATCAGATGTCCCTTGGTGCATATGGGGAGATTTTAATGACCTACTCTTTGCTTCTGATAAAAAAGGTACGATTGCACACCCTCAGTATCTTCTTGATGGGTTTTGTAATGTGATTGAAGAATGTCGTTTGTCTGAAATAAGTTTAAGAGGTGGTAAATACACATGGGAACGAGGTCGAGGTACTACTGCTTGGGTACGAGAAAATTTGGATCGTGGTTTTGTTAATGCGAACTGGATGGCTAAATTCCCAGCAAACAGTCTGAAATTGGTTCATGCACCAGTTTCTGATCATAAGCCGATTGTTTTGGAGCTGATAAGTACAGAGATATCAAAGAAAGAATGGCGATTCCGTTTTGAAAATATTTGGCTAAAAGAACCAGATTTTATTCGAGAAGTTTCTGAAATTTGGGTTTCGACTCCAATTATACATCTCCTTCCAAAGATTGTTGAGGTTACCTCGTTTATGGCCAGGTGGGGGAGGTCGTTTTTTCATAAATTCAGAGAGAAGATAAGGAAGCATAAGGCGAACTTAGAAGGGCTTGTAGACTGTGAGGATGCTGCGAGTGTGAAGAAGTATCTAAGCGAGAAAGAACAATTAAATACACTTTTGTTTCAGGAGGAGACTTATTGGAAGCAGCGTGCTAAGCTGTATTGGCTCCGTGAGGGTGATGAAAATACCCGGTTCTTTCATGCTTCTGCATCTGCAAAGAAGAAAGCGAATAAAATTGAATTTCTAATCGATGATGCTGGTGAAAAAGTGGAGGATCACAATGGAATGTGTGAAGTTGTGCGAAAGTATTTTACTAAGCTGTTTACGGAGGAGGAAGGGGAAACTAATATGGCAATTCCTAACAGCCACAGGATGCTATCTGCAGACCAGAATCATAAACTAGTTGAGGAGTTTACATTTGAGGAATTTACTACAGCACTGAAACAAATGCACCCTGATAAAGCTGGGGGCCCTGATGGACTTAATCCAGCGTTTTTTCAGAGTTTTTGGAAAGTGATGGGACAGGAGGTGTTTAAGCAATGCACGCAGTGGATTAAAGGAATAAGATTTCCAGGAGATCTTAATTGTACAAATGTGGTCTTAATTCCGAAAAAGGAAAATGCTTCGAGTATGAGAGACTTAAGACCCATTGCTTTGTGCAATGTACTCTATCGAATCATGGCAAAGGTGCTAGCCAATAGATTGCAAGAGGTACTTCCATCTCTAATCTCAGAGAACCAATCTGCATTTATAAAGAACAGAGGTATAACAGATAACGTGCTTATAGCTTTCGAGATGATTCATCATATGTCTCGTAAAAAGCAAGGAAGAATAGGAGAAGTTGCGCTGAAGTTGGACATAAGCAAGGCCTATGACAGAGTAAATTGGCAATTTCTGAGAAGACAAATGAAGGCTATGGGGTTTTGTGAGCAATGGATTAAGTGGATGATGTTATGTGTTACAACAGTCATGTATAATTTCACGTTAAATGGATCACTTGTTGGACCAGTTGTTCCTAGGAAAGGGTTGAGACAGGGCGATCCCTTATCCCCGTATTTATTCCTACTGTGTGTTGAAGGTCTGTCCAATGAAATTGATGATGCTTCTAGTAACGAAATGATTCATGGGTGTCAAATTAGCACAGCAGCACCAACGATTTCCCACCTCTTGTTTGCTGATGACAGTTTTTTATTCTTTCGAGCTACCACTGAAGAAGCAAGAAATATCAAAAACCTCCTGGTTAAATATGAGAAATATTCGGGGCAGTCTGTAAATTTTCAGAAGTCGGGTGTGTATTTTAGTGCGAATGTTAAGGAAGATAAGCGAAGGGAAATATCACAGCTTTTGGAAGTACATAATGGAATTACAAACACAATGTACCTTGGGTTACCATCGTTGGTGGGTCGATCGAAGAGAAGGGTGTTTAGCTATCTGAAGGAGAAGGCGAGTAAGAAAATTCAGGGCTGGCAAGCTAAGCCAATGTCTCAAGGAGGTAAAACTGTGCTAATAAGGAATGTGGCCCAAGCAATTCCATCATATAGTATGTCATGCTTTTTGCTCCCTACGACTCTATGTCATGAACTTGAACAGATGTACAACAATTATTGGTGGAGATCGAGTAGAGGTGATAATCAAAAGGGCATTAACTGGCTTTCTTGGAATAACATGAGCTATGCAAAGAATAAAGGGGGCTTAGGTTTTAGAAATTTGCATGGTTTCAATGTTGCATTACTGGGCAAGCACATTTGGAATTTTATGCAAAATCCGAATTCTCTTGTGGCAAGAGTTTTCAAAGGAAGATATTTCCCTGGTACTCATGTGTTGAAAGCAGTTAAAGGACAGGAATCAAGCTTCATATGGACAGGAATATGGACTGCGAAGGAGGAATTAGCTAAAGGATTCAGATGGGTGTTGGGAAGTGGTGAAGACATTGTAGCTACTCGAGACCCATGGCTAAGAAACAAGATGAATTTTCAGGTGGAACAGACTCAGTTCTATGCAGGAAGAGATGAAAAGGTGTATAGCTTATTCTTGCCAGGTGAGAAGAAATGGAACACAGATTTGATTCAGAGGAATTTTCTTAAAGAAGATGCAGAGGCAATTATAGCACTGCCCATTCCACAGCGTACAGTGGCTGACAGGGTAGTGTGGGCTAATTCGAATGATGGGGTATATACGGCTAAACATGCGTATCATTTCTGGTATGATGCTCACTTTGGTACTACTGTGGTTCCGCAATGTGCAGGTTGGAAAAATATCTGGCATTTAAAGCTACCTCATAAAATCAGAGTATTTGTGTGGCGGTTTTGTCGAAATGCAATTCCAGTGCGTAGGCGTTTGAGTTCTAAAGGAGTCAGAATTGGCATTACGTGTCCCATGTGTACAGGTGATGTTGAACATATGTCACATTTGTTTTATGATTGTAGTTTTGCTGCTGGATGCTGGAATCATGTGGGCTTGATGTACGATTGGAGTCAAGTAGAGCTTGCTCCAGACTGGTTACTTCAGCAGCTTAGCTCTGCAACAAATGAAGAGAAGGTTAAAATCTGTGTGGTTTTATGGGGCATTTGGTATTGGAGGAACAAAAGGGTATGGGAGGGGAGGATAGTTACACCAGGT
Source organism: Heracleum sosnowskyi (assembly GCA_030848705.1). NCBI lineage: Eukaryota > Viridiplantae > Streptophyta > Magnoliopsida > Apiales > Apiaceae > Heracleum > Heracleum sosnowskyi. The sequence continues at coordinate 97,389,134 of CM061241.1, forward strand.
TTTGCTATGGACAGCAGCTTTCAAGTGCAGGCAGACTGGATTCAGGCAAGGAAGAAACGAGACAATAATGAGGCAGTGAGAACAGATGGCAGTAGAGGAAGGCAAACGTCAAATACAAAATGGCAATGTCCTACAGCTGGGGTGGTTAAAATAAACGTTGATGCCTCTATTTATCCAGGAACAAATGCTTTCTCAATAGGAATGGTAATGAGGAATGATAAGGGTGAATTCATGGCAGCCAAAACTCACAAGTTCGATGGTGAAGTATCAGTAGTCGAGGCTGAATCGGTTGGTGTTCGGGAAGCCTTATCGTGGATCAAGGAGCTGCGAATGCAGGATGATGAGGTAGTAGTGGAGTCGGATTCTCAGCTCGCTATTAATGCCATTCAGAAGCATAATATAAACTACTTGGAGGTTGGAGAGATAATTGAGGATTGCAAGCAGATTCTTAATAGTCTAAGTAGAGTTTCAGTTGTTTTTATCAGGAAAAATGCTAACAGGGTAGCACATGAGGTAGCTAGAATCCCTTGTTTAGTAAATTCCTATAATGTTTTCACGTCTCCTCCTACGTGTTTGTTGGAGGCTCTTTCCTATGACGTTTTGTTTTGAATGAATTGATTCAGTAAGTTTCAAAAAAAAAAAATGCCTCGTACCAAAACTGCAACTGATGACTCGTGAATGATTAGATGTCTGTACTCGGTGCATATATCTCTATGAAAATGCAATGTCTAATGAATTACTAACATTGTCCCACACGATCAAGTCATATCCCAATATCACGTGCACTTGTGTCCAAATTTTATATCAAGGTCGACCAAAATTAATTTGAACAATAATTGAATTTTATATATTGAGCACCAAATTTATTTAGGGATGGTATTGTATTACAACTTTAAATGATTTTTATTAATTTTTTTAGAAATTAATGACTTTTGATGATTTCATAAACTTTTAATGATTTTTATGGAGTTTGTACATTTCATTATTACTTTTAAAGACTTTTTTATAATGACTTTTGATAAACTTTTAATGATTTTTATGGAGTTGTACTTACATCTAATGACTTTTGATCAATAACTTATATTAAAATATGAATATAAAATTATAAATACCTAACATGTAGAAAAAAATTAATAAATTATAAATTTATATCAAAATTTATATAATAAGAAGATCGAGTTATTGATATTTCATCAATAAATTTTTTTACATACAATACTAATATAAACTATTATTAAATTATTGATTTTTAATTTTTAATCTTGGATATATATATCTATACTATATTATTAAAGCCGAAACATTGAAAGTTTTGATTTTCGGTTTTCGGTCTTTTATTCTATTTAATAAATAATATAAAAATAGTAACTAGATGATTGCCTTTTACAATTAAAATATTTTTTTTTCTAACAAAATTTACTTATTTTCCAAAAATATCATGGCAATTATCTTTAAATTAAAGCATATTATCTTTTATATTTGTTATCACTAAAATCCCTATCTTCCAAAAATATGAGGTGCAATCCTTACTTATTTATTTTAAAACCTATTTTAATACTCTATTTAATAAATAATAAAATAATATAAAAATAGTAACTAGTTGATTCCCTTTTATAGTTGAAACATTTTTTTCTAACAAAATTTACTTATTTTCCAAATATTTCACGGACAATTACCTTTAAATTAAAATATATTACATTTTATATTTGTTATCACTGAAATCTCTCTTTTCCAAAAATATTTACTTATATATTTTAAAACCTATTTTAATATTTTTAATTATTTAAAAAAGCTTACCTATTTTAACAAGTGAACGTATTTTTTTAACAAATACAATTAATATAATTAAAACACATCTAAAAATATTACGGACAGTTACTTTTTTTTTAATTAAAACATGTCAGCTTTTCTATTTGTCCTTATTAAAAAAACTTATTTATTTTAACATGTCAACGTATTTTTTTAATAAATACAACTAATATAATTAAAACACTTCTAAAAATATCACGAACAATTACTTTTTTTAATTAAAACATGTTAGATTTTCTATATGCCTTATTATTAATATTGTTTTATTTTAAATAATATTAATAATATCTCATTTATCTTCCTCGGCCTCATCGGTATTTTTTTTATATTTTTTTATGTTCCAATTAATATTTAAGTTTCTCATTTTATAATTTATCATATTAATTTTTACTTTTATTTTAATATTTTCCGTTCATATTAAATTTTTTATTTTATTATTTTTTAAGACCTGTGCTTTGCACGGGTTATAGGCTAGTATATATATATATATATAGGTAAAAGATAATTTTTTTGTCACGAATACATAAACATACAAGAATATATTCCATGTAGAGAAAATTTAAACTTTCAAAGGTATATCATCCAGTCGAAGGATATATAATGTCCACGGAAGCTTAGACAATAAGATTTTAATGTCTAAACATAAAAATCCACCATTTCAAGCGCACCCGGAGAAAAAACAACGTTAAAACCTAGAAAATAAAGCTCTGTAAGTAAAGTAAAAAATCTTACAACAAAATCTAAACGAAAATAAAATTATATCATTAATAATTAATACAAATGGAAATCCAATAATTTTTTTTTACTAGAATATGACTCACAATTTCTTGAACAATGAAATTGTCAGGTTAATTTTGTTAAAAGGTCTGAATCGAATCAGGTTGTCTAGGAGGGTGGGGTGTTGTTGGTTGTCTAGGAGGGTGGGAGTGTTGTTCCTCTTCACTTTCTTATTGATGTACTGCAAAATGATACATAATAGTAAAATTATCGGTTCTCAAAAAAAAATCCAACAAAGGAGATCCCTTTGGTTATACTCGTTAAATAACCAAATAGTATAAAATCAAGTAAAAAAATAGAATTCTAATCTTCAACATCAATATAATTTAATAAAATCAAATATTTGACAAAAAAAAAATCAAAGAGATAATAACCATTCTTTTAAGAGAGAAGATATTTTATTTGTGAGAGAAAAATGACAAAATTCTGAAATAAATGAAATTGAAGAAAATAAAATAATATTTAAAAAGTCATGTGAAATCTTACCCCAAAATCTCGAAACTTTTCAAATTAGATTTTTAGTTATATTTTAAGTTAAAAATCATTAAATGTAATTGTCGTTCAAAATCCATGACTTTTTGAATGACAATCTCTATTGAATAATACTTTACTTTTAGATACTTCTTAAAAGTTAGAATTGAATAATACATGACTTTTAAAATTCTTAAAAGTCATTAAAAGTTGATATTGAATACCACCGCAGTTCTTGCAAAAATGAAAGTAAAGAAGAGAAAGGAAGCTATGTAAATTTTCTTTTCCGATCATGCTCCACAATTCTTATAGAAAAGAAAAGAATTAAGAGAGCAGAATTTTTATAAGAAAGAAAAGAAAAAAATTAAGAGAGGAAATTAGATCCAATATGAATCTCTGAATAATTTTATACCGAAAAATGAGAAGATTAATGGCTTGTTTGGGTGGGTGAACTTATGTATTATAAGTTGATAAGAGCTTATGGGGTGTTTGTGTACTCAGTTTATTTGATAACTTATAACTTATAAATTGATAAGTTAAATGTTAGAAATCACCAACATTTTACTTAACTTATCAACTTATTCTTTGATTTCTTTATTTTTCTAATATTTTATATTTTTACATTTGTGTTTTTAAATATTTTTTTAATTTAAAATACAAGTGTTAAATCACTGTATTTAATTTATTTATTTTTCAAATTTAATTTAACAAAATTTTCACTAACTTATAAGTAAATTTATCCAAACACCCATATAATTTATAAAAATTCATCAAATTATCAACACTTACTCATTTTAAACTATAAATCAATTTTTTTGTGATACCTAAATCACTTTTTATCTAAAGTTTTGATATGCCATCAATACCCTTAAAATATCTTATTAGTTGGTAGGGTTTTCATATTTTCTAGGATTTTAGGATTTTCAAATGGTTGTGTTCAATTTTCAGATTGAGTTTTTCAGATTTACATGTCCCTGGTAGGTATCTTCAATTCACGAATCACGATTTGCCTCATTTTGACTTTCTGTATAGACTTAAAATGATTTTTTTTTTCAAAAGAAGACCTATACTAGTTCTTAGAGTTATTTAAGCATGATATTATACTGAGTTCCTCAATGAGTGGCCGGTTAATATCACTATTCACTGATATAACTTAAATGCCAGAGTGAAATTTGTTTGTTCCTGCGGAGTACGGACTTCTCTAACGTTGAACTTGGTGAAGGGGAGGTGATGTTGGTGTAAATGTTAACTCTGTTCGATATGTCGTGTAAATTTGATAATTTATTTCGTTCGTGCACTTTTTGTGTTTCGTGTATTTGAATACTGAACACAAAAGACGACCCATTAAAAATTCATGTCGCTTCGTGTTTGTGTACCATCGTGTCGTGTACTTTTCATGTCGTGTTTCGTGTAATTTTAAATAAAAATAAAAATATATTAAATAAATAAAAATAATTAAATATTAAAATTTTTCTTTAAATTTTTGCTAGTTGAGGCTCAAGTCAATAAGTCATAATGAGTCAAGTGTAATAAAATCTTGTTAAACTTAAATTTGGAACTATAATCTATTTTATTTTTGAAAAAATTGTATATACAATATCTATTGATAACATGCATTCATATAATTTTAAAATATTTATTTAATTATTTATTTATTTCATGTACTTTCGTTTCGTGTTGTGTATTCAAAGGTAAAATCAAAACCGACGCTAAATTTACCCTATACTTTTGTGTTCGTGTACCGAAAAAGTAAACACAGACACAATATTATCATGTCATTGTACTAAAACACTGTAGACTATTCACAATGTCAGTTTGTTATTCACAATTTTTTATGATTTCTGGCGTGTAACTATTTTATTACCAGTGATATACTAGTCTCTTGCAGAACAATTGTTTTTTGAATTTTTCAAAACTTTTTCATATACATGTCTGGTAACTGCAGAAATTTTGATCAGGCTCTTAAAAAAATACTCTTCAAACTTTAGACTTGTAAACTTATGTAAGCTCCAGAATTGCTGGTTCCGGTTCAGAAGACAACACAACACTAATGTTTCCATTTGCCTACGGCCTCTGTTCAACACAAGCTGATGTAGAAGAAAATTTTCAGATTTTTACAAGTCTGGAGCTGGACATTGCTTCAAAAAATAGATTTATGTAGAACAATGAGCAGTTTGCACCAAAAAAAAAAAAATAGAACACAAGAGATCATACATGTAACATGTGCCAAGCTAACTTGGTGCATTTTAAACTAAACCTGGGAAGTGCAAATTGCAATTCCGATGACATTTAGATGCAGTCAAATTTTATCGCTAATTCATAGATGTTGCTTACGTAAAAATCCCAGCTTCATAAGTGCAATTCAGTTTTTTTTTACAGTTGTTATATGGTTTCTTGTTCTTTGCAGTTTGATTTTACTAGTCTCCTGCGATTTTCTTGGTTTCCAAATAAGTGCGATTTGTTGATATAGGAGTGCAATTTGTTGATATAATGGAAGGAAGAAAATTTAGAAGATTACATAGCAAAAAATGTTATGTAGAAGATTTTCAACTTCTCAGTTCCAATGAAAAGAAACTAATATTGTATCAATTTCATTGAATACATTTAGATCAAGAACTGTAATGTTACGAGTTTCCGAACACATTACATATTATAAATTTAAGAACATGTATGAGGATGAAAAAGAGAAGGAAAAAAAATTAAACGATTACAACATGAAACTGTGAATCATTACAAAAAAATACAGTGTGTGAAAGGATCTTTCAGTTTCAAGAATGTATAAATAATCTATCTTTCTGTGTAAATGTTGTGGAGAGCCTTTCTTCTCTTCTCTATAAGGCCGGTACAATCCGTCCATGATGTTTATCACCGGAACTTGTATTTCGCTGCTTGTTTGTCTAAGAGCTTTGTTTAGAGTACCACAGCTTCTTCTGGCAAATCAACAACTTCTCCTTTTCTACTCCGTATTCGGTGTCTTCTTTACGACAGCTCCATTTCATCCCCTTCGCTAGTGTTGCGACTGCATCTGTGTAGAAGCTTGACTCGCGGATTATTGCATATCCGTTAGGACGAAGAATTCTATCCATCTCTAATAGCACAAACTTCATATCACATCTGTAAAAGTAAATAATTTAACATTAAACACACCCTGTTAAGAGTAGAACAGTGGCAAAGCACCGATCCTTTATGGTAAATTTTGATTAATTATATGATGTAACGTCAATAAACTGATCAAATACAAGAATATTTTGACAAGTTTAAGAAGGATGAATAGGAATCTCTTACCTGTGACTTTCAGAAGTAAAGAGGCCATCTGCATGAAGTAGGTCGTATGTTCGAGGATATGTTGAGAAAGCCTCACACCTGCAAAGTAAATGAATCAACATCTAAATAATTATTATATATTCCAGTAGAAACTGTAACTTAAGGCCAAGAGATGTGCTATTTATGCAGACTTTCTATACATATGTAGTAATATTACCAGTCATGGTAGGTTCCAATAAGGCCCCTGTCATATACTACTGCTAGTGTATTCTCAGCATAGGACGAGACAACATTCATCACCCACAAGGGAGCATCAATCACAGAAGCAGCAAATCCTCCGTATAGTGTATTCATGTCCATGACATTTCGTATCTTATCGGTCCCAATTGCTGGAAGCAACTTCTTGTAGTGCTTGGCCCGTACCTTCCATTTACTATCATCGTGTTTGAAGGAACCATCACTGCCACCACGAACATCAGCAACACGTTCTGGTGCAGAGTGCAATCTTTCGGGCCATTTCGGTAGTGATGGTAGTGCTAGCTTCCTCTTCTTGTTTGGTATAACAACACAAGGCCGAAGCGGGGTGTACCATGCTGAATCTGGTTCAGTGCCATCATCACATTTAGGCGGATATATGTCTACGCTATCAAGCTGCTTATAGCAGTTATTATCTGAAGACTTCTGCCACACAGCAATGTCATCCTTTTTGTCATATAACTTGAAGCACATTGTTGTGAGTAACTCTTGCAACTTCTCGTAATCAGATTTCTGGTCTTCAATAGTAGTGTTCCAACCTCTCCAACGGTTTTCATAGTTCACTGGAGGACCAGAGAGAACCCAAAATCCTCCTGGACGAAGGATACGATGAACTTCAAGAAGGTAAATTCCACCTAAAACAGATCACAAGAACATCAGCATAAATAAGCTTGGAAGAAACAAAGATAATGCAGTACAAGTGAAATTTTTGACTTAATACATGTATGGAACAAACAGAGTCCACTGTACCACATGCCACTCGCTAAGTCAAAATTAGTGTGGTTGCATGCAATCTACATATTTCTATAAGGTTAATAAGAAATGGTTCCATTCCCTATCAAAGTTTAAACATCAAAATCACTCTATACCTATTAGGCTGTTACAAACTAAAAGAACCAAAAAAAACAATATCAATGATGTGCTTGACAAAGAGCTTCTTAGAAATGGACACTTGGTGATAGTACGTTTTGCAGCGTGGTTAAAAATCTGAATGTGCATCCAAGATAAAAGATATTAAACAATGCTTTACAACCACTTGATGTTTAATTTGAGATGCTAGAGGTTACATACCAAATTCTGTCCATGGGATAAGGCATCTCGAGCAATGAGCCATATCAAATGAGTTTGAAGGGAATGGAAGTCTTTGGGTGGAGATAATTCCTAGAATTGCAGGGATTCCTCGTTCCAAGGCAAATTGGACTTGCGCCTCATGGTTATCTCTTGGAGCAAGAGAAACTGTTAAAATCCCCCGATCAAGTAAATCACCTCCCCAGCTAGCAACCTGCAGAAACAGTTGTACAGATTTTAATATTTGAACACAACATAGATAACCATTAAACACCAAATCATCGATCTCATCAGAATTATTTGCTCAATGGGAAGGTGAAATACTAATATTCAGGTCAAGCCCCTACATATAAATAATTATAGCATTCTTTATATGCTTTATTTGTATTAATAAAGGCAACAAAATAGACTTACGCCACATCCAGTATCAATGGCAGTCCGAACAGTCCCGTCTTTCATACCGGGAATTAGATCTTGCATCAAATCAACATATGCACCAACACCATTGGGAAACATAGTACCTCCACCAGGGAACCGAAACTTCTCCCCTTCTTTTTGCAGCCAATGCTGATTAGACTTCTGCTTATTAATCCAATCATATGGCACATTCCTGAAAGATTACCAATAATTAACAGCTAGGAGAATACAGGGGAAAAAAAGTACAATCAATTGAGTGATAAAAGCTATGAGAGTAAGAGATGTGTGTTACCTGTACCAACATTCATTTTTGCTTGTAGGCCACTTAATTGGTACCTTGTAACCATCAGGGGGAGGAACCAAACATTCCTTCCTCTCGAAAAGTGGAGGACAATGGCGTTCCATGAATGTAAGGCGGTGAACATCATACTTTCTCCATCTCTGTGCCACAAAATAATATATGTATAATTAAAATTAGATACATAAACATATACAAAGTCATAAAGACATATCTAAACATCACTATATCAGTAACTAATAGTACATTGGGATCTGTGCATGGAGTGTAATCTTGATAGTCAATTCCACATTCGGGGAAGGAAACGGATTTCACTTGCAGAGGAACATGAACGGCCGCCTTGGATGATTCCACTGCTTTGCCAATGCCATTGGCCACAATTCTGTCTTTCTCTGGACAGTAGACTTTACCAAGATAGAAAGAAAATGCACATAGCACAACAAGCAGTACTGTCAGGGGAACAACCCTGGAATTTTTCTCAATTATCAGTTTTCCATCCTTGTGCTTCATTGCGTCTCAGAACTAGTTAGCTATCTGAAAATAGAAACACAAAGTCATATATCTAAACTTCAGCAGATCTACACAAGAGTAAGGACTGCTCAACGAATCAGCAATTAGAAGTTACAAACAATCTGAGTTGATCAGACATGTTTTCAAATATAAATCAAAAGCTACTTAATTTCTGGAAAATAGACCTGCTAAACGAGGGAGGGAGGGCACGATAATAGTACTAATGTTTAAGAGAATGTGCAATTCCACTCATCAAGTTGAAGGTGATTCTGATTCTTGAGAAGACTACATTATTTAAAGGAAAACCAGAACATGCATAAGTAGCAAGTACTCGTGTTTAAGAAAATAAAGCAGATCCAATGGTCAAATCCAACCATGAAACTGTTCTGGAATCCTTCCAAAAACTTAAAGATCAAATTGCAATAAACCTAATTACATTTCACATGATACTGGGCCCGAGACTTTGATAAATGAAAATCAGCCGGCCTGAAGGGCCCCTCCAGCCCACTAAGTCTTAGGAGAAAAAGGAAATCAAACCAATCAACTTGATTGCAACAACCATGTTCAGGCTGAGAAAGTGAAGTAGCTTAGTAGAGTATCAAATTAAGTATTGTATACACAAGTTGAGTGTGCATCTAAAGTCAATAATTCTTGAAACCAATAAAAAAAACTAAACTTTTTACATTATACTATGTGCTAAGTAGTCAGCTGTTTGTGTTTGTCATTGATCAAATACCAACACATATAGTAATAACTTAAAAAAAGACCATCTTCAGGAAAATAAGAGAACATGGTACTACCACTAAAGTAACAGAAAGATATTAACATAGGGAAAGAACCAAACTTGCCATACACCCTTATACAAATAGTAACCAATAACAATTTCAACTCATGATATCATTTGAAATTCAAGAAAACCAAGAAAAAATGGCCACATTATGATATCCTTTGGTTATCTGATTCAGATCTCAAATGCAAAACTAAAGAAAACCCAAAATTTACAAGTTTGGCAACTAATCACTTCCCACACACAGAGTAAAGAAGTTTGGCATTTGACACACACAGAAACACACAGTTAAGAAGTTTGGCAACTGACCATTCGACACAACTAAAGACTACACATATAAACGCAATATAAGTCAGAAAAGTTAGGAATAAAGCAATAAAACAAAGACTATTATATCAAAATAAACAGAGAAGAAGAGATCAGATTTAAGTACCTCAAGTTATACAAAAACAGCCTACTCAGGTTCTGATATGTAAGAATCTGTGTGTGTAAATACTCAAAACTTAAGTGTTCCTCCTCGGTAGAACCCCAAAGCTCCAGGAAAAATGGAGATAATGAGAAGAGGAAGAATGAGATTTGTGGCCTCACATAGATATGTTTTATATATGAACGAACATATATTTATAACTATAGGAATACAGAGCAAGGCATCATAAAAGAAGTGCACTGGCTCCTTTGCATACTGCCTAGCTGTCTAATTCAGTATTAAAATCTTTATTACCGAGTAGGAGTATATTTCATTATTCTTCTGTTCTTTATTTTACCATTTAAACATAATTTCAAGATTCCTTCCTTGCTTCTTCCTCCTCCCTCTCTCTCCTCTGTTAAAAAAGGTGACTTAATTTCTCATATAAATTATTGAAATCAGAATTTATTTTTACACTTGTTATGCAACATGTAACTGTGCAATCACTTGTCAAACTAAAATAAACTATGTACAATCACAAAAGTTGGGGAAAAAATTAATTCGATCTGATATTTATTTTAATTTTTTCAACTTCTGAATTTGATTATCCGAAAATCATGCACAAATATATGTCTTTCTTAAATCTTTAGAGACCCTCAAGATCGCAGAAATATACGTTTGGTAACCAAATATACGTCTTTCTTAATCTTCCGACAAGTATATAAATAGTAACGGAGCAACAAATTTCTAAAATCATGAGATTTAAGATTATGATTGTGGTAATATACGAAGGTACTCCCCCCGTTACCCCCAGGTTCTTTACATTTACGTTGAGAGACGGGGTTTAACACATATTTTAAGTTTAATATAAAATATAATTTTATATATTATTTTAATTTTTTTTTTTTGAATAAAAATTTACTGTTTGAATTTTTATTAAAAAAAGAATATTTTAAAAATAAATTGTGAAATTATCATTTATACGAGCCTTAAAATGTGTGTGAAAAAAACGATACAAAAATGAGCGGGACAAAGAGGAATAATAATTGTGTAAGGTAGAGAAATTGAGGGGCACTAAAAATTGAAGGGGGGGTCTAATGATCAGGGAAAGTTTTGTCTGGGTCACAAAAGATCAAAGTAGTGAGGTCCATGACAGGGACTTGTTACCCCAAAGTGTTATACTTGGATTCACTAGTACAAGTATGCCATACTATTTACTTCCCATTCATCTGCATTCCGCAATCACCGCACCTACCTAGCTTTCAGTGTTTTTCTAACTAACACGTTTTGACTCTTATTTTCTAATTTTCTAATTTTCCTTGCCATCCATAACTGCTTAAGTTCAAACTTGTAATACAAGTCCTGGATTTTTTTAATTTTTAATTAATTAAAATTCATTTTATTGAACCGACAAGATGTAGGAGGGAATCGTCAAGTCCAAGCTATAAATTTTGTTTGTAATAGGTCATTGGTTTGTTAATTTTGATTTTTTGTGATAATTATTCTTGTCTTTGTTATATATTCCACCTTATACAACGTTGAAAACACTTATTCTACATCCTGTATTTGACTTTATTGTAATTAAATCAACTATGGATGGCAGAAAAATCCGATCCGATGGATACCCGATCCATTCCGACTCGATTGGATTTTACCGAACCCGATATTTTGGATTTGGATATGGATTTGGATCCAATTTTTAAACCCGAATGAGTTTGGATTTGGATTTGGATATTAGGTATTCCGATCCAAACCCGACCCGAAATCCAAAACCCGATACAAATCCGATCCAAACCCGAAACCCGAAAAAAAATCCAATTATATATATATAAATTAATATTACTTTTTCAATTTTAATTTATATTTTTGTTATATTATTTACCATACTCATAACATATCCCTATCTGGTATTCGACTCAATTGGCTAATACTTACTTACATTACATAACAATTACATAACAGTAACACTTATAGAGTCATATCAATTAGTCTCATATACCTCTAAGGTTGAACACTTTTGCAGTTGGATAGCAATTTTCCGCATGCTTGGTTCTCCATAATATTTAATGAATTTTTAAATTTCTATTCTAGTACCTCTGTGTTTGTTTTAATTTGTGGATTTAAACTCTAAAGTTGAAACTTTAATTCTATTTCATAAGAATTTGTAAAAAAAATTGTTTGTACCCTAAAGTACTTTTTATCTAAAAGTAAAGTTCCATGAATTTTCGGTTCAAAGGAAAAGTTGGTACGAAGTTAATTTTTGTTTATTTGAAATTTGAAATTTTTGATTTGGATAAACCCGAACCCGATCCAAAACCCGATGGATTGGATTTGGATTTCAATTTTAAAATCCAATTGGATTTGGATTGGATTTGGATTTCAAAAAATATATTTGGATCTGGATATCTCGGAAATCCAACCCGATCTGACCCGTTGCCATCCCTAAAATCAACAAGACAAGTCATCCCGTCGTTAATGGAAATCAATTTTATATTTTTAAGCAAATATTAATAAATGAAAAGGAGATAAAATTTTCACAAAATATAAGTTTTAAAAATATTATTACGATATCTATCTATACTATCTATACTATTATATTAAAGACGAACCATTAAAAGTTTTTATAGTCGGTTTGTAGTTGGTTTGTAGTCTGGTCCTCCATATTTTGGTCATCTAATCTATAACAGTTAGATCTTTTAAATTAAATTAATGAGAGTTATTGGATATAATACTAAATATTTTTTGGTATGTTGTGATTTTACTTAATTGATATTACTTAACTGTACTTCGTGTTTTTACTTAATTATCCTTAATTATTTATAAAAAATATTATTAAATAATAATATTATCTATTTATAACCAATTACCTTTTACACCTAAAATATATTACTTTTTTTATTTTTTCTGAAAAATTCTTTTACTTTTCCAAAAATATTACGGACAATTATCTTTTTTAGCTAAAACATATAAACTTTTTATTTTTGCTTACTAAAACCTCTCCTTTTTCCAAAAATATCACAAACAGTTTTATTTATTAAAATAAAATAATAAAATTATAATTGTTAATAACTAACCAATTGCCTATTTTAGCCAAAGTGTATATTTTTTTATATATTTTCTAACTAATTTTTTTTTCTATTTTTTCTAACTAAATCTCTCATTTTCCAAAAATATCACGGACAGTTCTTTTTAATGAAATAAAATAATAATATTTATAATTACTAATAACTAACCGATTAGTTTTTTTTCCCCAAAGCGTATATTCTTTTTTATATTTTCTAACTAAAATTTTTCCTAAGTAAAATCTCACATTTTTCAAAAATATCACATGCAATTTCATTTAGTAATATAAAATAGTAATATTATAAATACTAATAATTAACCGATTATCTTTGTTAGCAAAAGTGTATATTCTTTTTTATATTTTTTAACTAAAATTTTTCCTTTTCTAAAATTATCGCAGACGACATCTATCTATAATATACGGTCTATACTACTATTATATAATAACCGAAACATTGAAAGTTTTGATTTTGATTTTCGGTAATTTATTCTATTTAATATATCTATCTGTACTATTATATAATAGCCGAAATATTGAAAGTTTTGATTTTCGATTTTCTCACATATATAACATAACTACAAACTCTTTTAATTTTACTTTACTTAGACTTCAAAAACACGACCTTTTTTTAGAAAAATATTTTTATTTTTATTTATATATATTACAACAAAATATATTGATAATTTTGATGGTTATCTTGACTGACATACTTACTAAGCTAATAAACTTTTATAAAATCTGTTGCCCAGTAAATAACAATTGTAGAAGGGGGGTTGAATACAATTGTATAAGATTCCCGACTTAATAAAATATAGATCACAAATATGAAAGAATAATAACAGCTTTATTAAATCTGATATAAAACTGTTACAAACTCTCTCAAGAAATTCTGATGTTCTTGAGAGCTTCTAGGTTACAATATACTCGTGTATGCGATTGATATAAAATCAAAATTTAAACTGTGTTTATATACTACACATCTTCTCTATCGATTACAAGATAAGTCCAAATCAATTACCAACTATATTGAAACATATCCTAACCGACAACTGCATTCCTATAAACTAGGAACCGACAAACTAAACTTCCTTCTTTAACTCGACTTCATATATAACTCGAAGTTGTAATCCTGATCAGCTTCCAGTCTTGATGATAAATCCTGATCACAGTCCTGATAGAAATCCTGATAGCAATCTTGATACTGACGCTTGAGCAATACTAACGACGTCAGCAATCCTGATCAGCTGAGTCTAGATCCTGACGATCATTGAATCCTGATCTAACAATCTCCCCCAATCTCATACTTTGTAAAATGAAGTATAGATTTCTAGATTCAATGATGCCAAAAATATATTTACAAAATGTATAAGTATTTACAGCAGCAGACTTATCTTTTTAGATTTTCTGATAGAACAAATTCATCTTCAAGAAGCTTGACAGTAGATTTTCTTCTTTGTCTTCAAGAATCTGAATTAGTCTTTCCTTAAGATTTTTGAGTTCTTCATCTTCCTTATTTATCTGGTAGATAGCTGCTCTAAGATTCTGAATGGAGCTTCTTGATAAACTATCATCTTCAACCATGAGGTAAGCAATTTCCTTCCAATTAGGATTAAGAGTAAGTTGCTTCATGCCAAAGGACATTTCTTTAACAGCAGTGCCCCTTTGCATTTCCACATCCTGACCTCACAGATTTAAGTACATGGGAGTATAATCACTATTAAAATTTCTTCATTCATCAAACCTTCTCCTTATGGTTGACAAAATCATATCTGACCATTCCTTGCACACTTTATTTTTCCATTTAAGCAGATAGTGAACATATTTCAGTTCCTTTGTGGTCTTAACCAACAGCTCTTGAATGGACATAATCTTCACACTTCCATCTTTCATGAAGTACAAAAGTTTCTCTTTCTTTTCAGTACCATCATGACAATCTAAAACTATATCAACAGCTTGTAAATTGTTCAGGTGTTCAGAAGTTAAGTTACCTCCAATATCAGTCAAAGAGTGAGGGTCAACATATGGTATGTTCAGAAACTCAGCATCTCTGTGATTTATCCCTCCTCTTGAATTGTGTGGCATTTGCTTTAAGCTTGAAAACATTTGTAACCAGAGTGTTTTGGATCTTTGTGAACCAGAAAAATCAGCAACACTGGAGACATTTGTTATAATTCCACCAGACTGAAAATTGATAGGTCTATCACACCTAAGTGTGTCAATATGTTTCCACTTCTTGTCTTTTTCCTTCTCAAGAACATAGCTTATTTCTATCTGAGGTTGTTGTCTTCTTGCATTTCTCCATAACCTCATATTTGAATTTTTAAGCTTTTGCGCATAGAGATTGAAATCTCTATTTGTTGTTCTTGTGATTTTTTTTTTCTTCTGACTTCTTCTTCTTTTTCTACTTCTTCATTATGAGAATCAACCACAGTAGATAAAATTATCAAACCAATCTCTTGTAAAAATTCAGATTCATCAGGATCTTGAACAATGTCAAGAACAATGTCAGGATTAGAATCTTCAATTTGAGCTGTATTACTGATGAGATTTGGTTGTCTTGGTCTTCTTCTCAATTGTGGTCCCTCGTCTATTTCTTGATCTTCTTCTTGAATGATAGTCCCGATAGTTAGAGTATCAAAAGCTATTGGAGTTTGAGAAACATCAGAAATTTCTTCAATTCTTAAACCTCTAGACCTCGTCTGTCTAGGCATAGATTGATTTGATGAGCTTCTTCCTCTTCTTGCACCTCTCCGAGCACCTCTTCGAGCACCTCTGCCTCCTCCTCCTCCTCTAGCAGGAGCAAGATTATTAAAACTCTCCATCATTTCTCTTTGTTGACTTAGAAATTCTTCATGTGAGAGATCAGGATATTCTTCACTAGCAGTAGAAAGTGGCTTTCTTGCAAATAATTGTTGAACTCTTTTATCAGTATGATAAAGAGTAAGAACATTACCATCTCTTGTCTTGAACTTTTGGAATAGATTTATAGCATCTTCAGGATTTTCAATGAGAACATCTTCATCACCTTCAATAATTGTAGATAAGGTTTCATGACCAGGTGTCAGGATTTGATCTCATGTCATGATTTGCTCTTCCGTCAGGATCTGAGATTTCACCAATGTCCTTACTGTTCTAACTCCAGAATCAGAAATATGAGTTGACTGCATGGATTAACTTTGAGAAGTTTGAATTGTAGACTTCACCATAGCAGAATCAGAGGTTCCTCCTTGTAGTACCATGTCATCACCATCATTTCCAGTATGATCATCATAATTATTCTTTCTCAATACTACATCAGGTGTGCATTTTGTCTGACTTACCTTCTCCCCCTTTTTTGGCATCAGGATTTGATAATAAATTCAAAATTAATGAAAGAGAGGCTTGAATGTAAGTTACCTTAAAATCTAATGAATCAATTCTGGTGTTGATGTGAGACTGTTCAGAAATTATTGACTTAACTTGGGATTCCACTACTCTTAGTTGAAAAGCAGTAGGTGCCTTTGTCAAGCTATTAGAAATATCAGTCCTCACTAGTTCAGTAGCAACCTTCACAGAATTGATTTCATCCTTGAGGCTCTTGGATAAAAGAGTTGTAGCCTTCAAGTGATTCTTCACATCTTCATTCTGAATTAAGCTTGCAACATAAGAAACATGGTTCAAAGCACATGAATAACTGACAGAATCTTCAGACATGTACCAGTCATTTTCCCATTCATGTATTCTTAGCTGTTCAGCTGGATCAATTGCAGAAGGAACATAAAAGTCTTGTCTTAGATCTTTTCATGTAGTAGCCATGTCAGTCATGAAAGTGCTTGAAGAACCAAAGTTAGTTCCAAGAGTAGATTTTAGTGCTCTAACAAGCTGATCCTTCTCAATATCATTATCATCATCAGAATCATCATCGCTATATCCAGAATCATCATCATCATGAATAACAACTCCTTTCAATTTATCTTTGGATTCCGAGATAGGATCTTTCATTGACCTTGAGCTTAGTGGTTGAATCAGGATTGACTCAGCATCAGGAGCACCACTAGCGTCAGGAGCAACACTGTCAGAATTAGAAATGTGTGCATCAGTATTTTCTACTAATGGTTCTTGTGTAGCTTGAGGTTCAGAAGCTGCTTCAACACTTTGAGTTGGAGGTTCTTGTGTGCTTCCCTCAATGACAGTGTCCTCGACCAAAGAATCCATTTCAGGAATAGTAGAAGTCCCTTGAGCATTGTCAGGAAACTCCTCAGAAACTGTTGTTGTCTTGCATGCATCTTCACATTGAGAAGATGGTTCTTGTGTGGCTGGAATGTAGATGTCTTCATTCTCCCATTGAGAAAATGGTTCTTGTGTGACCATTCCATCAGCCATGCCTTCACTCACACTTTAAGTAAGTGGTTCTTGTGGGGCTGGATCGTCAATAGTTGTTGAACCACTTTGAGGTTCAGGTTCTTGTGTGCTAGATATCCCTTCAGTTTCTTCTGTTTTTTGAATACAAACTCATATGCCTTCCTTTTCTTTTCCATGGGATGAGTAAACCCAAGCTTGGAAGCAGCAGCACCAAGCTTCTCCGATGATATATCTACAATTCTCGAAGTTGGAGAGGCTTTGGCTGGAGAGTCTGAGATAGAGACAATTTTACTTGGTGTAGCATCAGGATGACTAATGTCAGGATTTGCTTAAGCATCAGGATTTGACTGTTCATCAGGAATTGAAATGTCATGTCCATCAGTATCCTGCTTTTTCAATGGAATATGATATATGCTTTTAGTTAATTTTCTTTTCTTCTGTGGCTTAGAAGATGGTGTCACAGCTTCACCAGCAGTATCAACAACTTCCTTATTCATTCTCAATTTGGAGGATATAGGCATGTCATCCTCAGAATCAGTCTCATCCCTTAAAACCAACTTTCTTTTCACAGAAACAACCTCCTCAACCCTATCAACTTTTTTCACTAGGACCCCTTGTACACCCCCTTTTGATTTCTTTTGAGTGAGTGGTATAGAGGAGAAATCTTTTGAACCTGATTGCTTTCCAGACACATCAGTTCTAGCTGATTTCTTGTGTCGTGTTTCGTGTAATTTTAAATAAAAATAAAAATTTAATAAATAAACAAAAATAATTAAATATTAAATATTTTCGTTAAAATTTTGTTAGTTGAGGCTCAAGTCAATAAGCCTTAACAAGTCAAGTATGATCAAATCTTGTTAAACTTAAATTTGAAACTATATTATATTTTATTTTTGTAAAAATTATATATACAATTTTTATTGATAACATGCATTTATATAATTTTAAAATATTTATTTAATTATTTATCTATTTTGTGTACTTTCATTTCGTGTGATGTATCCAAAGATAAAACTAAAATTGACACTAAATTTATCCATGTACTTTCGTGTTCGTGTACTGAAAATGTAAATACAAACACTACATTATCGTGTCGTGTACGAAATTATCGACAAAGCCGTAAACCCACAATCTAAAAATCTTATACATATTTTAATAATAAAATATAAGTTACAATTTTTTAAAATACTTAGTCATAAAAATATGTCGTGAGTCTGACTTTCACAAATCTAATAATATCTCAAAATTATTATCGCGAGTAACAAACTTTTACAAAACAGTTTGTACATATCGGTCCAAATTCGCTACCGACAACGTAGATTAGTAAACTCTTGACGGTGGGGAACAAATCGCGATCACCAATAAATGCATGCAGTAAACGCATGAATACGAATATTATACAACTGCATGTGTTCGGACTTGGGATAGTCGACTTACACTATTTTCTTTTTTATTTTATTTTTATCGTTTCAACTTCAGTGATCTGATTTGCCCGTTTCTTTCAGTTGGATTTTGTAACCCTTAATCGAAAATTGTTTCCGTCACTATATAAGTTGTTTTTTTTTTTAAAAACATTTCCAAATTAATTGTACATTTTTTTTGAAAAACTTTAATTGTACATTTGTTTATTCATACAAATCTATAATTGCTTTGTATTAATATTCTCATTTATTTATTAGTTTTATTAATAACTTTATTGTTCCTATACTTAAAATTACTAATGTATTAATTAAAATATGAATAAAAATTAAACATATTAACATTCACTCTCTCTCTCTCTCTGGCAAAATTTCGTTAATTTTTCTGCACATATTTTAATATGTTTTGACTGTATAATTAGGGTTATTATTTTTACAACTTTATTTTGAATTAAATTATTAATCGTATATACATGTAGAAATGTCAAATATTACCTATACCTAATTTTCCAGAAAACAGTATTTTTAGAAGAAGTGAGTACACTCCGTATAAATGCCAACACGCCAAGACCGATCATATAGAGATTTTATTAATCGAACATAAGATGGAATCTGAACCAGTTCCGTACACACCATTAAATCATACAATTATGGTACAAGTTTAACAAAGTCTGTTCTTCAGTTGCCTTGCTTGCCCTTGACATGCCGACAAGCAGCCGGCTTCACATCGATGCAGATCCATTTCCTTCTTCTTTTTCTGTATATTGCTGAAAGAGATTTATTTGCTCAAGTAACAGTTTTGCATAACTGGGAGAATTTGAATTTAAATTTCAAGTGAAACTAAAAATATACAAATATTGGCAAAAATATGAAAATTGGGAACGGGAGTTTGTGATTTGAAATAAATTTCATGTTCCTAAAGTACAAATTTATATAAATATTTAGGGAGGGTAAGATTTTTAGAATTGGACGAAATTGTTTCAGGTTGCATGAATCTGTACCTCATGTAACTGATCGACTTCAAAAATCAACTGGTATATAAAGTACATCACAGATGAAGCACTTAAAGATAGACTACCCACACACACACACACTCAAGTTTCAACTTTCAGAAACATTTGGTAATGTCTGTTTCCACTTGTGATCACAAGTAGTTAGGATATACACAGACATCTATGGTTGCATTGAATATTGCAGATTGTAACTTTGGCTGGTAGTATTGGATTATACAGGATTTATTATGATACTTGAACAGACATGAAAGACAGGACATAAACAATGTGGACTGCATATATGTTGTTGTGATCTCACAGGATGGTATTTTGGGTTCTGGTTAGCAGTCACGGTTTAGGCTCCACTCAGGGACACTCTCTACATGGAATTTTATTATTTCACCTGTCCTGTGAGATGCAAAATATGGTTGGAATTTATTGCAATTATGCATCTTATGATTTGGTGGTACCGATGCAAAGTCTATTAGCCTCGTATTCCTTCCTCTAGCTTGTCAAATGTAGATGATATATATATAAAGTTGTAAAATATTAATTTCTTGTTCAAAGTCGTGCTAATATATGACATGCAACTAAGGCAGCATGCACAACCTAATTAATTAAGAAACGATTCAAGAGAAAAGAAAGATTATTCATCATCCCCTTTGTAGTTTTGAATGTATATTTTTAAGGAAGACATGCACGCACGATACCGTTTGTAACTAACAATACTCTCTCGTAACATTAATATATAAAATCTGGTATTGGAAAAGACTTGTGCACCGAC
Organism: Heracleum sosnowskyi; assembly: GCA_030848705.1. NCBI lineage: Eukaryota > Viridiplantae > Streptophyta > Magnoliopsida > Apiales > Apiaceae > Heracleum > Heracleum sosnowskyi. Next base: position 97,409,795 of record CM061241.1, read on the forward strand.
AGTATGAATATATTTTCGTGTTTTACTTTATTCTTTGCTTGCCCATTTTCAATTCAGCTATGTTTAATGATAATAGTAGTATGTTGTTTGTTTTTTGTGATTAAAGAATCTAGAAAGTTAAATCGAATTAGATCTGGTTTTGTAAAGCTTAACTGACAATGCATTCTCACCTTTTTTGGAAAAGCTCGCTCCCCTTTAAATACAGGTAACTACAGTAAATTATTTGATTAGGTCGCAATTAAATCACCTAACCGTAAATATATCTTTTGTTTAAATAAATAATTATATATTAGTTATAATGTAACCTTTGTACTAGCTTACTAGCTGATTATCTAACCTCGTACTGTAGTTAAGTTAGTTATCGAACAAGTTATGGGCATTCTTTCTTCATTGCTATGATATGATTTGAAACACAATTTACATAATTGTTTTGCTAATGATTATTGTAATCCACTAGCAACAAAATATTAATCAGTGGATATGCGATTATCAGTTGGTTAATTATTATAACTAGTACTGTATTTTCGAAGGGGTAAAAGACAAGATTTAACTAAAGCAATGGCTATCAACTTGAGAAGCAAGACATGACTAAATGATAATGAGTGATGATGATAGACACTGACAATTAATTAATTAAGCTTTGCAATTGTGACTTTACTTTCAATTAGCAAAAAAATAAAATAAAAAATCGTGACTTTATTGACAATTAATTAATTGCATGAATTATTTTTTTTTGAATTTTTTTCTAAATACATCAAAGTACACATATCACATTCTATCGGTCACCGTCACATGACTGATGACACGAATACTTAATACATGATGGATCATGAACCAAAGAGATGGATCATGAAGACCGAAACAAGAGCTAATCTAGACTAAAGGGACGTTTGGGATATTAAATAAAAGTTGACTTATACCTTAAAATGAGTAAGTGTTTTATAAGTGATAAGTTGATGGATTCTTATAAGTGTTTGGGAGAACTTAAAAAAGTGAACTTATGTCTTATAATGAGTAAGTGTTATATAAGTGATAAGTTGATGCAAACTTATAAGTTACGTAAGTGTTTTGATAAATTTACTTATAAATTAATAATTTTTTTGTTAAATTAAATTGAAAAAATAATTAATTAATATAATGATCTCGATAAATACATTTTAGATTAAAAAACATTTAAAAGTATAAATATAAAAATATAAACTACTAAAATGTTAGTATAAATATAAAAATATAAACTACTAAAATGTTAGTAAAATATAAAAATAACATTTTAGATTAAATATAAACATTTAAAAGTATAAATAGATAAAGAAATCATGAAAAATGAAATAAGTTGAGCAAAATGTTAGTATTTTCTAACATTCAACTTATCATCTTATAAGTTATAAGTTAGATTATAAGTTGGGCAGACAAACACCCCTCATAAGTCATAAGCTAAAAAATAAGTTATAATTTATAAGTTAATGAAATAATCTGAGTACACAAACACCCCTCATAAACTGAAATGGGTTTATAAGTCATAAGCTGGCTTATAAACCCTCGGCCAAACAGACCCTAGATTATAAACTAGAATATTTACATTAATCCTTTTAAATCAATCCCCAATATTTTTAAATACGACATTGACACCGTGTTCCCGAATCTATGTGATAAAAGAGAAAAAAAAATAGAAAATAAGATATTTTCTTTTCTCTCTAAATCACTCCAAAAGCGAAAAAAAAAAGATTTTGAAGATAAAAATGTAAAGATTTTCTTTTTCAAATATTCAGAAATCCTTTCTTTTCTCTCTTTAAAAAAAATTCGGAAACAAGCTGAAGAAAATAAATTTAACACTTTTTTTTCTTTTCTTTTCGGAGAAAGTTTTTGGAACACAGTGAGTAATGTGAGGAATTTTTTAATTGTTTATTTAAGAAAAGGAAAATCAGGAAGATTGGTGAATAGACGGGGGATAGAGGATAGAGTCGGTGGAGGGTATGATGGATGTAAACGCGTATGGTGAAGAGATGACAATTGACAAACAATTCGGAATTGGTTACCATTGCATCACCTATATTTATTTATTTATTTTGTACTTGTTACGTGGGAAAGAGATGCAATCTTGAACCTCACTTATTACACATGGCATCAACCACGGCATGTGTTGTGCTTCCCCCCAACTGTTTATTTGTTGACTATTTTGGTCTGTCCCCTCCTTTTCGCCTGCAAAACTTTCAAAGCCCTCACTCACAGTCTCACAGCCCACAGCTTCTGCCTAAATTTAACATTTGCATATTAATTAACAATCAGGCCCTTCATCTTTCAAAATGATAATCTCCAGTCGGCTGGACCCTTGGACTTGTTTTTTAAAATTTTATGGCATTATGTATAAGGTGGCCCATATTGAAAGTCCAGCCTCGCAAAACCCGTTAAGGGTTCAGACTAATCGCAAAAGCTAACCTGTGGCCTTTAAATTGAACGCAACGATACCATCAGTACTAAAACACTAGTACAGATTACAGTCCGTCAGTCTCACTATCACCGATTATAGGTGTGTGGGCTACATTCTCCGTTTTAAGTTTGTGACACAAATTAACTTAAAACCCGTATTGTTAATTGTTATTTTATTATTATTTTATTAATTGTAATTGTGCAAAAAATAAGTAGACATGTTAAAATATCTAAACACTTTTAATTAATTAAAAACATTAAAACAAATTTTAAAACAAATAAGTATGGGTTTACCAGTTATATTTTTGGAAATGAGAGCTTTTAGTAAGAAAAAATAAAAAATGTAATATATATTTAGTTTAAAAAGGTAAATGCCCGTGATAATTTTGGAAAAATAATGAATTTTAGTGAGAAAATTAGAAAAAATAAATTGTAAAAGACAATTTCCCGTGATATATTTTGAAAAGGAGAAACTTTGTTAGAAAAAATATATAATGTGCTTTAGCTGAAAAGGTAATTGGTTATAAATAGGTATTTGATTATTTATATTTTAATATTTTTAGTAATTGCATTTGTTAAGAAAAATAAGTAGACATGTTAAAAATAGGTAAACTTTTAACAAATAATTATAATATTAAAATAGGTTTAAAAATAAATAATTAAATGTTTGTCCGTGATATTTTTGGAAAAGGAGCGGTTTTAGTAAGGAAAAATAGAAAAACTAACATGTTTTAGTTTAAAAAGGTAATTGCCCATGATATATTTGAAAAAGTAGGTGAATTTATTAGAAAAAATAATGTATTTTAGGTGAAAAAGGTAATTGGTTATAAATAGGTAATATTATTATTTAATAATATATTTATATAAATAAGTAAGGTTAATTAAGTAAAAACACGAAGTGCAGTTAATTAAGGGCAATTAAGTAAAATCACAATGTACCATACCGACCAACCAAACTTTTAATGTTTCGTCTATTATATAATAGTATTGATCAGCTTAAAATCGATACACGAATTATTTATAATAGTTTTTATTTTATTATTTTATTTTATTATTTTATTAATTGTATTTGTTAAAAAAAAATAGACAGTATGTTAAAATAGGTAAATTTATTTCAATAATTAAAATAGATTTTAAAATAAATAAATAAAAATTTGTCGTTGTTATTTTTGAAAAATGAGGGTTTTTAGTAAGGAAAAATTAAAAAAAGTAAAATATTTAGTTAAAAAAAATAATTATCCGTGATATTTTCAGAAATGTGAGAATTTTGTTAGAAAATAGAAAATGTAACATTCTTTACTTGAAAAAAGTAATTGTCCGCTATATTTTTGGGAAGGTAGAAGATTTTGTTAAAAAAATAATGTGTTTTAACTAAAAAGATTATAATAGTTAACGTTATTATATAATAATATTTTTATAGATAAATCAGGGTAATTACGTAAAAACATGAAGTACGAAAAAATTATACCGACCGACCAAACTTTTAATGTTTCGTCTTTAATATGAATACTAGCTTATATCCCGTGCGATGCACGGTCTTCTTTAATATTTTCTTATTTTTTATTTAGATTTTAGTTATTATATATAATTTGATAAAATTTTAATATATATATATATATTGGATTTATAAATCTAACAATATAATATTTAAATTTAATATATTATTGACGTAATCAATAGTAGTATTTTAGATATTAAAATATAAAATATTTTAAAATAACATATCTAATGATTCGTATTTTTTTACTCTTAAAAATCTAAAAAGGGACTCAAGTGCAAATATCAAAATATGTGCTTGTTCAATATACCAAGTTTATTTGAATATACTATTACTTTTATTTTAATTAATTATCTCGTTTAAATTGAATGTTAAAAAAATTGTAATAAACATGAATTTCATAAGTTTAATATAATAATATTACCAATATATCTATCTTTTGCCCGTGTTATTTTTAATTTGAACATGAGTTGTTTCAGTTAAAAAATATAATCAGATAATATCCTTAAAAAGACAATTAGTTACTTATTAACAATTATATAAAATTATATTAATTTTTTTATATATACGTCTGCATTACTTTTAGAAAATTAGTTGTTTAAGTTAGAAAATATGAAAGAGGTAATTTGTTTTAGCTGAAAAGAATAACTTGTTATTTATTAATATTTATATAAAACAATATTACCATTGTATATTTATTTTGCATGTATTATATTTAGAAGATAAGTTGTTTTAGTTAGAAAATATAAAACACATAATGTGTTTTAGCTGTCGGTTATAAATATATAATAATATTACTATTTTATATATATATTGCCCGTCTTATTTTTAGAAAATGATTTGTTTTAGTTAAATAGATATATGAAATAGGTAATATAATTTAGCTGAAAAAGGTAATTGGTTATCAATAACTTGGTTTCCATATATGTGTCCTATTTATAAGATGAATTGTTTTAGGTAAAAAATATAAAAATAATGTGTTTTAGCTGAAAAAGATAATCAGTTATAAATATATAATAATATTACCATATTATATATATGTTGCCCGTTTTATTTTTAGAAGATGAGTTGGTTTGATTTAAAAAATAAATATAAAATAGGTAATGTAGTGAAAAAAGGTAATTGGTTATTAATAAATTGATTATAGATAGGCCCGTGAATCGGCCCAAATACCGACCGACCGACCGACCGACCGACCGACCGACCAAAACTTTTAATGTTTCGTCTTTAATAATATAGTATAGATATTATTTTTGTTAAACTTATTTAAATAATTAAAATTATTAAAATATGTTTTAAAATAAATAAGTAACGATTTGTGCGTGATATTTATGGAAAAAGAGGGGTTTTGGTAAGGAAAAATAGAAAAAGTAAGGGAAAATAGATTGTTTTGTCACTAAAGTATATGGTCTTTTAGAAACTTACCACCGAACAATAAATTTACTCAAAATTATCACTAACGTTACAGACGTTTGTGATTTTTGCCATTCCGTTAAATTTAACATTTAAATTTTAAAAAAATAATGAAAAATAGATGTTTTTACCACTGAACTCTTGTGTCTATTAGAAAGTAACCAATGGACATTTAAATAATTAAATATAGCCACTAACGTTACATGTATTATTGTTTTTAATCATTCCGTTAAATATAAATGAAATCTCAGTTAAAATAACATTGATTTGGACTTAATCTTCCACATAATATTTTCCAAATAATTATTTTTCCCCAATTTGGTATTGTAAAATTTTCAAGATAAATTTTTTTGATTTAGAATCTAATATTTTAATTCAAAATATCTAGATATTGATCGAAAAGAATAAATTAGATATCTATTCTTTTTTTTTTGTGGTCAAATTTGGTTTATGAAATCTTAAAAATCAATGATACGAATCTAAAACATTTATACATATATATAATAATATTATGTTTTTAATAAAAATATATAATTTCATTAATCTTTTGTTTAATATGATAAGTTTTAAACGAATATTATTAACAAGGTAAATGATTTCAATATTATTGAGTTGATTTATGAAAAGATAATAAAATTTATTCAATAATATCTCTCTATTCATGTTTAGTATCTAATTTTTAATAATTATGCAATAATATATGTCTATTCATCATATTAATAATATTTCAACGACACATTAACGACACAATGAACAGAATGACTAGAAACAAAAACTAATGTAAGGTTAATGGTTAAAATTAATTATTTGATAGTTCAATGATTACTTTATAAAAAACTCAATAGTTGAGTGATAAAAAAATCTATTTTCCCTTACTAAATTTAACGGAATGGCAAAAATGACAAACGTCTGTAACGTTAGTGATAATTTTGAGTAAAATTATTGTTCGGTGGTAAGTTTCTAAAAGACCATATACTATAGTGACAAAACAATCTATTTTCCCAAAAAGTAACATGTTTCCGTTGAAAAGGGTAATTGTTCGTAATTAAAAATATTAAAATAAAATAAATAAGTAAGGGCTTGCCCATGATATTTTTGGAAAATGAGGGGTTTTAGTAAGGAAAAAATAGAAAAAGAAATTGTTTTAGTTGAAAAAGGTAATTAATTGTCCGTGATTTTTTTAGAAAAAAGATGGAATTTTGTTAGAAAAAATAGAAAAGGTAATATATTTTATCTGAAAAGATAATTGGTTATAAATAATATTACTATTGAATAATATATTTTTTTAAATAAGTAAGGGTAATTAAGTAAAACTCACAAAGTATCATACGATCAACAATCAATTTTTACGGTTTCCTCTTTAATAGTACTACTAGCTTAAAACTCGTGCCATGCACGTATAATTTTTGATATTTGTTATTTTATTATTTATGTTTTAATATTTTTTATTAACTACATTATTAAAAAAATAAGTAGACACATTAAAATAGGTGAATTTTATTAAATAATTAAATAGGTTTTAAAATCTATAAGTAAGAGTTTTCCCGTGATATTTTGGAAATGGGGAGGTTTAAGTAAGAAAAAATAGAAAAGGTTATATGGTTTGGTTGAAAAAGGTAATTGTCCGTGATATTTTTGAAAAAAGATAGATTTTTGTTAAAAAATAGAAAAAGTAATGTGTTTTAGCTGGAAAAGGTAATTGATTATAAATTGGTAATAAGTTTTAAAATAAATGAGTAACGTTTTTCCGTGATATTTTTGCAAAAGGAGATATTTTAGTTAAAAAAAGTAGAAAAGGTAGCATTATTTAGTTGAAAAAGATAATTGTTCGTTATATTTTTGGAAAAAAGGGAATTTCGTTAGAAAAAAATAGAAAAAATAACGTGTTTTAGCTGAAAAAGTCAATTGATTATAAATAGGCAATCTTAATATTTAATAATATCTTTACAGATAAGTAATGCTAATTAAGTAAAATACAAAGTAAATAGATAGGTAAGAGTAATTAAGTAAAATCACGAATTACCAAAAAACATGTACTGTACCGACCAAATTTTTAATGTTTCATCTTTAATAATACTAGCTTATTACCCGCGTGAAGCACATACTTCTTTTAATATATTATAATATTTCCTTTACGATAAAAATATAATATAATATTTTTATATATTTCTTTTATTAGATAATATTTTTTGAAAAGGGAAGTTTTGGTAACGAAAAATAGAAAAAAATAACATATTTTAATTGAAAAAGGTAATTGCCCTTGATATTTTTGGAAATTGAGTAGATTTTGTTAGAAAAAAATAGAAAAATGTGTTTTAATTATAAATAAGTGGGTATGTTAAAATAGGTAAGATTTTTTAAATAATTAAAAACATTAAAATATGTTTTAAAATAAATAAGTAAGGGTTGCACCTGATATTATGGTAAAACATAAATTTTAGTGAGAACAAATATAAAAAGGTAATATATTTTAATTAAAAAAGGTAATTGTCCGTGATATATTTGGAAAATGAGTAGATTTTGTTAAAAAAAATATGTTTTTATTATAAAACGCAATTAGCTAGTTACTGTTTTTATATTATTTAATTAAGATAAATGACCAAAAACTGAAAACCTAAATTTTTAATGTTTCGGCTATTATAAGATAGTAATGAAAATATTTTGTTAAAAATAATTAAATAAGGCAAGTACCATACCAAAAAATAGATATAAAAAATTTTAATGTTTAGTATATTATAAGATAGTATAGTATAAAAGTTTTTTTAATTAATATAAATGACCGAAAACTAAAAATCAAAACATTTATTGTTTCGATTATTATAAGATAGTAATAAAAATATTTTGTTAAAAACAATTAAATAAGGCAAGTACCGTACCAAAAAACTGATACCAAAACTTTTAATGTTTCGTCTATTATAAGATAGTATACATTTGTTAATAAAATAGGCATGTTAAAATATGTAAATTTTTTTTACATAATTAAAAGCATTAAAGTAGGTTTTAAAATAGCGAAGTAACGGTTTACCCTTGATATTTTTGGAAAATGAAAGTTTTAGTAAGAAAAAATAGAAAAGATAACATATTTTAGTTGAAAAAGGGTATTTGTCCATGATATTTTTGTAAAAGGAGGAGATTTTATTAGAAAAAATAGAAATTACGTTTTAATATTTTATTAATTATATTTGTTAAATAAATAAATAGGCATGTTAAAATATGCAAATATTTTTAAATAATTAAAAGTATAAAAATAGGTTTTAAAATAAATAAGTAAGAGTTTGTCTGTGATATTGTTGAAAAAAGAGGGGTTTTATTAAGAAAAATAGAAAAAAATAACATATTTATGTTAAAAAAGGTAATTATCCGTGGTATTTTTGGAAAAAGAGAAAATTTATTGGAAAAATAAAAAAAAGTAACGAGTTTTAGCTAAAAAAAGTAATTGGTTATAAATATGTACTGTTATTATTTAATAATATTTTTCTATAAATAATTAAGGGTAATTAAGTAAAATCACTTAGTACCGACCAAACTTTTAATGTTTCGTCTATTATAATATAGTATAATATATAATAGATTTGTGCAAAAGGAAGATATTTTATTAGAAAAAATAGAAATTACGTTTTAATATTTTATTAATTATATTTGTTAAATAAATAAGTAGGTAGGTTAAAATATTTAAATATTTTTAAATAATTAAAAGTATAAAAATAATTTTGAAAATAAATAAGTAAGGGTTTGTGCGTGATATTGTTAGAAAAAGAGGGGTTTTACTAAGAAAAATAGAAAAAAATGACATGTTTAAGTTAAAAAAAGTAATTATCCGTGATATATTTGCAAAATGAGGAAATTTTATTGGAAAAATAAAAAAAGTAATGGGTTTTAACTGAAAAAGGTAATCGGTTATAAATATGTATTCTTATTATTTAATAATATTTTCTTATAAATAAGTAAGGGTAATTAAGTAAAATCACTTAGTACCGACCAAACTTTTAATTTTTCGTCTATTATAATATAGTATAGATTTTCTATAAATAAGTAAGGGTAATTAAGTAAAACCACTTAGTACCGACCAAATTTTTAATGTTTCGTCTATTATAATATAGTATATACTAGCTTAAAACCCGTGCGATGCACGAATTGTTTTTTGTAATTTTTATTTTTATTATTTACGTTTTAATATATTATTAATTGCATTTGTTAAAAAAAAGTAGGTGTATTAAACTTTTTTAAATAATGGAAAGTATTAAAATAGATTTGAAAATAAATAAGTAACGGGTTGTCCGTGATATATTGGAAAAAGGAGGGGTTTTAGTAAGAAAAAATAGAAAAAGTGACATGTTTTAATTAAAAAAGGTAATTGCCAATTAAAAGTATTAAAATATGTTTTAAAATAAATAAGTAAGTGTTTTTCCGTGATATTTTTAGAAAAAAAGAGATTTTAGTAAGTAAAATAGAAAAAATAACATGTTTTAGCTGTAAAAGTTAATTGTTTGTGATTTTTTTTAGAAAAAAGGGATTTTGTTGTAAAAAATAGGAAAAATAAAATATTTTAGCTGAAAAGGTAATCGGTTATAAATAATATTATTATTTAATAATAATTTTTTAAAAATAAACAAGGGTAGTTAAGTAAAATCACTTACGTACTGACAGACCAATTTTTTTAAAAATAAGTATGTGTAGTTAAGTAAAACCACTTACCGACCGACCGACCAAACTTTTAATGTTTCGTCTATTATAAATTGAAATATCCTTAAACTATTATTGTTTTATTGTCTAGGTTCTTGAACAAAAGATTCCGTATTTCGGGTAGTTTAACTTTTTAATTTTCTAATTGAAGTTCTTCCGTTAAAAATATTTTAACATACGTTAGAATTCACCAAAATCTGGAAATCGGTCACCGGAGTCCGTAAAAAAAAATCCAGTCACATGCAAAACAGTCTTAAAACTCAAATAATTAATCATCTTACAATCTATGCACCCTTATAAACAACCAGGACAAATAATTACATCAAAATTCATTAACAACAATAATAAAATCCGGTGACAGTTATTTTCCGACGAACAAAAAACAAGCCCAAAAATTCTTAAAAAATTATGTAACTCTCCAACTACAAGCAAAACCTTCACAGAATTACATAAAATCCTATTCGGGTCAAAATCAAGAACGCCGATGATACTGAAAATTAATAATTATTAAAACTTGATTTTGATGATGGGGTGAATAGAGGGTAAAGACAGGGTTATTTTGGATATTCACGTGAGGAGGTTTGATTCAGCGTTCGATGAAGAACTTAATATTCTAACATCCGTTAATTTTTTTTTAACTTAAATCAGAAAAATTATAAATTTTAATTACCCAAAATACAGAATATTTTATTTTGAGACCCAGATCATAAAGCATCCTCGTTTGACGGTCCACAAAACGTTTCATAACAGTCAAACATCCACCAAATTACATACTCATCCCAAATAAAACATTTATGCCGATCACCGGAATATTCTTCTGGTGACCGGAGATACTCCCCATTGATCACCTAACAACACAATTCTATCAACTATGGACTCGCCGGAGACTGACCGGAAGAAACCTCGCATCACCGGCTTACTCCGTTTCACGTGTGCCCTAATTTTCACTCTCTCCCTGTTTCTATCAGCTTCATCTGTGATTGTTTTGTTCTCAATTTTGATCGGAAATTACTCCATATCTGATCCTATTTCTATTCCTTCTCAGTGCAAAATAGTTTCTAGCAGTAAGTTCTTTACATTATTTTGTAGTTGAAATCAATTATTTATGTTTGAATTTTGTTATGAATATGCTTGATTGTGTAATTTAGGTGTTGTATGTATGCACTATTTGTGTGTATTGATTTTGTTGCCTGTCTGTCTGGTAGAATGTGTATGTTTAGTCACGAAAACTCAAAAACTAACTGAAGTGCTTGCTGACATCGAAGATGAAATTTTGGATGAATATTAGCTTTTTTATTGTTCTATATTTATGTTGGGGATACGGTGATGGTTTCAGTTAGGAGCTAGTAATTTATTAGAGGATGCAAATTAAAGTTTGAGTAGCTGGTTCGGTTAGAATCAGACTCCGTCTTACAGGATAAAATGGAACAGATAAAGGAAAATGTTTGGTTTGGACTTGGGAGCTTGTTCTAGTCCAAATAAATTGAGTAATGCTTAAGGTCGGCTACTTATAAAGGGAAAAAGGGGAAAGTGCCAGGATATCCGTAATGAAATTGTTTTTAGCGGAAGCATTCAATTGCTACACGACTGTTTTCTTACAATGTTAAGCTACTTTTTTTATAAGAAGTAACACGTGTGAAGATCAAATTCTGTGAATTTTGGTTGGTGAGGAATCAGTGATCTATGTATCACCAACTGTACAATTGTCGTATTACTGAAATGACTACTTGTCTTTTTGACGTCTCTTTGGAGTATCCTTATGCGTGCGTGTTACGGTTGTCCTAGTTATTACGTTTCCCTCATTTACTCACCTTCATGGTTATTCAGTATTAAGTTAAATATATTAGATCTCCAGACAAATTATGGAAGTAGCTAATGAAAAGTTTTAGATTTCAATTTATACCCTGTGCTCTTTCCTTTCTATTCCATCTTGACTCTGGTACAATCTATACTCTTTATTATAAGCAAAACAATGTGTAAATGGCGCGCGGTACCAAAGTACCAAAAGTATCAAATTTGGTTATCACTAAATCCGGGTTCGATTCCTTGCAAATATATAATTATACAAGATTTATTTACTTTAAATTCTTTAGCTTCATCCATCCTTACAACTACGTAATTATACAAAATTATTTATTTACTTTAATTTCATTAGCTTATTTACTTTATTAATAAATAAATAAATGAAAGCAAAGTACCAAAGTACCAAATTTGGTTATCACTAAATCCGGATTTGATTCCTCGCAACTACGTAATTATACAAGATTTATTTACTTGAAATTCTTTAGCTTCATACGGGTTCAATTCCTTGCAACTACGTGATTATACAAGATTTATTTATTTACTTTAAATTCATTAGCTTCATCGAGGGTTCGATTTCTTGCAGTAATAATACAAGATTTATTTATTTACTTTAATTTCTTTAGCTTTATGCCTTTATCCATGGTTTGATTGTCTAACACTTCATAACTAAGTAGTGGTTTATTTATTATATATTTTTATCATTCAATTCTCGACAACTACATCTTTTAATAATATTTACTAATAATTTATCAATTTAAATATTTTAATGTCGATTCATGCTCGGCCGTGCTCGGCACATCCAGGGTTCAATTGCATATAACTACATAATTAAATAATGTTTGTGTATTATATATTTTTATCATTCAATCCTCTACAAGTACATTTTTTAATAATATTTTTTAATAATTTATTAATATTAATATTTTATTATCGGCTCATGCTAGTCTCGTGCTTGACATGGGTTATCAGCTCGTCTATTATAAGAGGAACATGGTGCTTTTGTGTCAAAAGAGATTAAAAGTTTTTGTAAATGCGTAATAGACTGCTTCCATGTGATTCCAGTTCTAGCTGTCATAACAAGACTAGTTTTTTTTTTAAAATTTAAATTTTGTACTTATTACACTCTAACTGCTCTTTCCAGTGTCTTGATTGTTATTTATCTCATGGGTGGAGGTTGTATATTCTATTTATAGGCTCGTATAATATTGTGGCTCGCTCTAATGATTTTAACTTATCTACAGGAGTGGATCTTAGGTCATCTAAGATCTGTGAACTTGGATTTCTTAACTACAAAGCGAAAAATGTGTTTTATCCATCTGAGAGAAAGAAATTCCGATGTCGTTATGATTATTACTGGGCGTCTATCTTTCAGGTAATACTTGAATACCTTAATTACGTACAGTAGTGATTTTAGATTTCTATTTGCACATGTAATTTTGTTTTAGTGCGGTGTCCTTTTATAATAATGAATGATTTTGCTGGACAAATGATTAATAGTAAATTTAATTTCATTTCTAGTAGGTAATCAACTACAGTGCTAAATAGGTGCATGGCTTGGTCTAGGTAATTGAGTCGTACCACGTCAGGAACATAAAATGCAAGTTTAAGTGGACAGTCAGTTTTATATCTTAAAATTGATAAGTTTGTGAATGAGATTTACTGTAATTGATAAGCAGTAGTCTTGTATTCCTCTAAAAAATATCTGTTTTATGTATTTAACCAGAATATAGATCAGGTATTCTATTTCTTTCTAATTAGTGAGATTCTATTGAACCCGTAATCTTCAAATTTAACAATACTGTATCAGAAATATTAAACTTATATGAAACAAACTCCATTGTTTAGTCTCATCCAGGAACTTAAACTATCTAAAATTCTGAATAATAGGTTCGGGGATTATTTAGTGTCTTTGAGTAAAAACAGAGGGCAGAAATTTAGATGAGACAACTTACACACACAGACACAGAGGGAGAGATGGATTAATTGTTAAATTCATGGAGAGAATTAGGGAGAGTGAGAGATGGATGGAATTTACACATAAAATTGAGGGTGATTATATCAATTAGGAATATTTGATATTCTTCTATGTTTTAAGAACTTGGAAATAATTTAATTATCACTGATATGGGTTTGCTATAAGAAAGTAACCCTAAGAGTTGAGACTTGAGTATAGTAAGATCGAGAGAGTCGAGTAAAGTGTCAACGAGTGGGGTCTGAAGAGGCGCACACTGAACTACGAGACTGTGACGAGACTCAGATATCAGTTACTGCTTACTGGGGTCTATATATGAACTGGGACTCTAGGAGAGATGGATTAATAATTAAATATATAGAGAGAAATACACACATACAGGTAGAGATGGATTAATAATTAAATATATAGAGATTAGAGAGAAGTTAAGAGAGTGAGAGATGGATAGAACTTGCAGTTAAGATAGAGGGTGAATGGTGATAATATTAATATTTGATATTCTTCTATGTTTAACAGAACTTGGAAACAATTGAATCATCGCTGATATATGGGTTCACTATAATAAAGTAACACTAAAAGTTCAGAGTAGAGTAAGACCGAGAGAGTCGAGTACAGTGTCAATGTGTGGGTTTGAAGAGGTGCACGCTGGACTACAAGACTGTGATGAGACTCAAATATCAGTTACTAGGGTCTATATATGAATTGGGCTACATTTCAGGGGTAATGATCTACAAATCGTAGTCAGATATAGATGATATATAATTAGGACTTGACACTCAATATGAGTGGGTCAGAGGTTGATTAGATTCTGTCGGCATAATATTTTAATTTTAAACTATATTTGGGTTGGATTTCATCCAATTTACTATGTAAAGAACGAACCTGAGCATCATATCAAATTTTCGCAGTCGATCAGGACTATACTCGGGCAGATTGGTTGGTTTTCAGTCTTAATATATGGTGTATAAGTAACGATAATTAATTTCACACTAGAAAGTTCTATGTTTAATCTATTTTGTAATTTTTGTATGTCAGCAGGTGGTGTATATATTTGGCTTTCTGATATGTAAATTGGATTTATTTTAACTATCTAACTAGTAAATTATTTCTTTTTATTTGGAGGCATTTGAGAGAACAATTAATTGGTTTTCATATCTTAATACCATACAGTGATGTCAATTTCAGGTAGAATACATAGATCTTTCAGGTCAAGTTCAACTCGCATCGGCAGAAGCTCCTAATGAGGCCCTTCCACATGACTGCAGGCCAAATTTTGGTGTTGCCTGGTTATCAAAAGATGAGTTTAAGGTAGATCTTGCCTTTTTTCTATATTTCTCAAGATTACATAGCTCAGACATGGTCTACCGTAATTATGCAATTCTATATTATGCTTTGCTTTTTTGTCGTTTGGAGTTCATTTGGACCTATATTTTGAATGATGACTTGGTGACTTATGTCAATTGTTTGCTTTTTAGGTGAATGAAACTTACGATTGTTGGTATACATTGGGCATCTCTAAAGTTAACCTATATCATGACGAGTTATTTAATTGCCATGCAAATGATCCATCTACACTTGAGATGGTCAGGCGGTACTTTTTCCTGTGAGTAAAATTATAATTATGGAAAATCATTTAATGCCGACTGTCTATATATATTGTTTCTCAAGATATTCTATACCCGTATGGTCCTTGTTATGAACGTTTTAACCTTATCAGGAGTAGACTGGTGTAGTTATATTCTCCATAGTGTTAATAATTCCCTTAAAGGATAAGATACCATCAAAGCCATGGCTCATTGCATTATTTTGTCTGCGCGTGAGTAATAGGGTAGAATTTGGTACAGCTGAAATGCATATTATGCTGTTGTCTGCATAAAAGGGCATGACATTTTTGCTTTAGTGGCCATAACATGATGCATGATCTTCTACTTGTTCCATCCACACGATGCATCATTGTAGCCTTTCCATTCAGTTAATGTTACTATGCAAGACTGACATCCATTAATAGTTTTGACAGTATAAAGCTTTAGTATCGTGTTCCTTGTTCTCTCTTTAGCTGATGGTGTTGTTGTGCTTATAGGTCCTCAAAGATGTTAATATCCTGGCTGGCTAGCTTGGCGAGAGTAAGGCGTTGGAGATGGGACGTAGTCCTTGGAGTATTTACTGGCTTCTCAACATCTCTAATTTCCATCAGCTTGGCTAGACTTCTGCACCAAGCCTTTTCTCCCATTCGTAGAATCTGTGCAGCATGGGTACTACCTATGGCTGCCCGCCTAAGGAAAACTTGTTTTCTTGTAGCATACTTCTCTTTTGCAGGTTGGCTAGCCATTGAATATGGGAAAAGGCTCGGCCTCCCAGGAATCCAAGAGCTCATTAGTGGATAGTAGCACTCATTTCACACAAGTGCTTACTTCCCGTGAGACACAGTGTTCCCAAATGTTAAAATGTGTGATGTAAAATAATTGTAACATACTTGTGGTTATAGCTTGTAAGAAAGCGACTTAACGCACTGTATCATAGAGGATCTGGGTTCACAGGTACATTAGAAAAAGTTGGAGGTGCCGAAAAAGAAATTTGCAATGCAGATTCATCACTTGTGCTACATTTTTAAAGAGTGTAATTGTTGTTGAGTGCTTTTATGGTTTGTTTGCAAGTGACCACAAGTTATCGACATCTTATAAGAAAGAGCGTGACGAGTATTCCTAACACAAAAAGTCAAAAACGTTCCAGGAGCAATGAAAGTAAAGTAATAGATGAGAATTCATAGGCCGACATTTAATGTTCAAAAACTTTTAATTTCTTCTGTATAATGATTTCCAGATGCTTCGCATACTGAAGTGGCCGAGGGGTTTCAACCTGGAATCTGAAGTCTAGACAACACTGACGCTGCTTAAAGTTATCAATAGTAGTTGTGGTCCTTGCTTGTGCTTTGAGCCAGTAAGAAGTACTCTCTAAGTTGAAAGAGCCTGATCAGGTCTTACATTTTGCTTGTCTCGGAGATGATTCTTTCGATTTCTTCCAGAAGCCGCTCCTTTTCATCTGTCAATTCATCGTTCTGCTTCTGAAGCTCTTCTATCTGCTTAGTTTGTTCGGAGTCTTTTCTGAAATATACATAAACAGCACACTCAATACAAGTAATTCTCTTAACAGACTATGCTACATGCATGAAAAATGATTGTTACCGTCTCTATATGATACTGCAATAGGAGTTACCTAGTATAGTACAGAATTAAGAAGGCCATAACAGATTTTGGTCTAAAAACTAGTATTTAAACATCATTGGGCTTAATATACATATTTAAACAGATAAAACCCTATTCATGGGACAATTTTGAACGCTTCTTGGTTTATTAAACAATAAGGATACAAAATTATAGATGAATGATTAGAAGCATTTATTAGTTTACTTCGCGTGGTTGCTTCTTGTTGCCTACAATTCTACAATGTAGATAACTAGTTTATCTTTTGGAAAATTGGATTTGGTAAGTAAATCATGTTTGTTGTCGTTACCTATTCATGAAAGACAAGTTTAGCTTCAGTGATCGTGCTTCCTTCTCCAGATTTTCGCAGCGCTTCAAAACAGATTGCATGTCTGAAGGGATTGCTGGTGTCAGGACTCTTTCCTTTGCCTCTGCCATCCTGGATAATTCGTTAATGAAAGCAATGTCAATTAACCATGTCACCACAAGCACATGCTGCGAACATACTTTACTATTTTTCACAACATACTACATACTTGTACAATGTAAACAATGATTCCAGTTATTCCCAATTTAGATCAACATTCTCTCGGTTAAGATATGGAGAAAGAAAGTTGTCATTGTACTGCAATTCATTCAAACGGAGAATGAACAGAGAAAACAATATCTGAAGATGCATGTTTGCTTCGAGATTATTTGCTAATCATATGTGGATTGTTGGATATGTTTGAGATTAATATTTGAGCACCAGGACATTGTTCATCTTCATTGTTTAGGAATCTTTTATTTAGTAACATGATATAGTTACTGTACATCTAAGTACTAACTGATTTCTACAAGCTATAGCAGATGCAGTTGTACACTAAATCAGCTAATGTTGAACAAAAATGAAAAAAAAAATCCCTATATAGAATTATAGCCGTACCACCAAGGAAGCACAAAATAATCTCATAGACAATGATAAGTGTGGCATTATAATCCTCTTTATGCTCTTGTGATGACATTTTAAAGGAAGGCATAATTCTTTAAAGAATCAAAGAAAACACAGAATAAAATTCATGCACAATAGTTAGCTGACTTAGCAAATAGCAGTGATATCCGGAGAATGCAATGGTATACTTACTTTCGCGATCGTTCCACTCTTCGCTTCTTTGTGGGATCACCTTTATCTGCTGCAATTCAACTAAGATTTAGAAACTAACACATGCATGCACTTCACAATAATGCTAATGTTACACTAGGGAAAAAGTAGAACTAACAGGACCGAACACACATTTAATTGTACGATTTGTTCTATGATTTCATAGCCAATTTCTCTATCTGCAGAAGATTCAATCTTAGATATCAGTGACCATGTACTAAAAAGTCTAAATGGTGCAATTAAGGCCATCTTCTTTCTGAGTTGCAGCGGTTAGGTAGCAATCACATGTTTAATTGTCCAAGTGCTTGCTTATGATTCCACCAGATTTCCTTTCCAAATTGAATCATTCTTTTTGAAGTAATGAAAAATCTATGATTTTTCATCTAAAGAAAAAATTACTTGTACTCCATCATGAAGGAAATAGGTACACTTTCTGATATGTTATGAGAAAATTTATGTTTCAACCTTAAGTCCATAACTACAAAAGTAACTCAACATTATAGTTTGGTAGATGAAACACCATCTTTCTGTTTAGACCTTACAATCACATAGGAAATTATAGATCAAATGCAAAAACTATAACTGTGAGATCCCGAACATATATTAATTACCTGAACCAGCTGATGATACAGAGCCATATCGAACCAAACCTCCTTTTTGCTGAAAGCAATATCAAGAGATTTAATGAGAAATGGGAAGTACAGGATGTCAGGATACCAGTAACACATTGACATTTTAAAGAAATAAAAGGATGGGTCAAACTATACCTGAGAATCTTCTTTTTGGTTATCATGTATCCTTTTTCTGATATCTGCAACAAAGATGCTTCAGTACTACAAATTTATTTATAGATAAAAAAAAATCTGAGAGGAAGCCCTGTAGTTGGTACGTAGCTAACAAGTTCGTTATGGACAACTACAACGCCATATATATCCTCCTGTTTGACTGACGTGAAATTGGATGCAATTTCTGATAACTGATTGACACTGCATGGTACTCAGACATATACTAACTTCATGTAAATATGGAATTACAACTAAAAAGTGATCTGAACTGTTATACAGATCATATGCTCGTTTAGCAGAAAATCAAGTGAGTGATTCATGAAACAAGAAGGAACAGACTTACTTCCTGAGAGTGGTTAAGTAAATGACAATATACTCTAGTAGTACTTTTATCTTTTAAGATACAATAGCATGGCGACTGAACTAATAATTTAAGTATATACTATGTAAGTACGGGTATTAGTTTTGTTATAAGTAGCTAATATAATTTAGATTAATTAAAGAGACGGTAAAGTGCGGTCTTCGGTAACATTTTTAGCTTCAGTAGATTAAGTAAACAGGAAAAACATCAGAATATTTGAGTACTGTCAGATAGGCTTAACTTGCTCTGTTGCACCTACCTTTGGCTCTTATCCCATTTTCGGACTTCTTCTCATTTCCAGCTTGTTGTCTAGAGCTTTCACCATTGCTTCGAGCTTGACCTGAGTTGCTCGGACCATCATATGCATCAAAACCAATGGAAACTGCAGGTGTGGCAGCAGAAGATTCACTCTGTGACTGCTCCCGGGATACAGTGTGCATTTGAACTGGATTTATAGGAGCTACAGTTTCTTCTGACTCCATATCCAGCAATCCTTGAACTCTTTGCAGGACCTCAGGATCAAGAACTTGGAGCGTAGTTGTATCTTGAAAAGTTCCTTGTGCCTTGTAATTCTGTAATTCTTGTTCTTGATCAAGACTAGAATTAGCTACGACGCCTTGAACACCATAGTAGCCTAACGAACTATCTTCGCCACATTTTTCATTCTGGTTATTAAGCCATTTGCGTTCTAGTGTACCCTTTAGCATGCTCACAACGGAAGACACATTATCCACAGTACCCATATGGGGAGAGTTGAAATTAGATGATGAGGAATTTGATGGAGACATAAATGTATTGAGGTGACTGAGGGTTTCAGAAAATGGAACGTTAGATAATCTATCGGAATTTGTAAAATCCTGTTGCAAATTACTGATACCATATCCAGAAGCATTTATATTATGCATAGCTTCTATGCCAAATGCCGTCTGTGAATTCTGGGAAGCAACATATCTTTTCCTGCAAAAAGTTTAGTTAAATAAAAGAAAGAAAGTATCGATAGAGTACCTACATTCTACATTTTTCACTTTTACTTTGCGACTCTAATTTACAGCAAAAGATAGATCCATAATTGAGGATGTTAAGAGAGATACTATGGTTGCTATAAGTTTTAAAGAATAGATGTTATGAGTGTACCTTAATTCAGAGGAGCGACTTCTAGTCATGGGCTGAGAACTATGAAACCATGCCTGCAAATAAGGTGCGATTTAATTTATATACATAAACAATATATTAAACTGATGCATTTGCATGGCCTACTGTATACAAACCTTAGCCAGGTAAAGGTTTCCAGTTGGTACCCCTCTCTCCACCACACTGCTGCTTAAAATATGATACAAAATTAGTGAGCATCTATTAATTACACTTAGATATTAAAAAACGCCTCATATTGTATACAATAGAGAAAACAAGGTAATGTAAATAGAGAAAGAGTTGCACAATGACGAATGCATGACAAAGAAAACCAGTATTTTCCAAGTGTGGCCTGTGGGTATAAAGATTCAATGATAATGAAGCCCCTCACCGAGTTTATGATCATCTCATACAAAATCTCCTCGTAATATGTAGAAAGATATAGGTAAAGGAAGAGTTACCTGGCAGGATACTGATTGAAGTCATTTGAAGATTCTTCAGCAATACAAGCATGTTCTGAAGTTGAGTTCTCATTGCCTTGTTTCTGAAGCATTGTGCCATTGTGCTGATTATTCAAAGGGTTCAATTCAGAGGTAATTCTGCATTTAGAAAATCACACACTTTAACCAATATTTACTAAAGACTCTTACACCTACTATCCAGAAATGAAGAAGGGAGGGAAAAAAGAAAACATTAGACATATCAAAATAAACGGTAACAAAGAAGCAGGCAACAAAAAAAGTTGCTATTATAATCGAATCCATTTAACAAGATTCGTTGTTATCAAAGCTATGTAACAACACAGAATCCTTTGTAAGCAAATAAGGAAATTAAAGCGAATTCAATACGGTGATATGGCATAAGGTCACATTACTCCTAACTGATCACGATTTATCTGGAATATAGGTTAAAACCCTGTGAGACTGTATTACAAAGAATTGGGCATCAACTTACTGATATAGTTGTCTTTCACTTTAGACATCATATAACAAGAGGGGAGGGGGGTAGAAACAGAAATATGTAAATATCAAGGTATCTCGTTTCATTCTTCTAAAGAATCAACTATAAGTTTAACTAGTTCCTGAAAATCTCAATGAACGAACTGGTAGTGAAACTGACAAACCTTCGTGATGCTTGCCGAGTTCGATGAGGTATGCTTGCTGAATTGATGACTTGATTCTGGAAAGAAAAGGAAAAAGATCAAGGTCAATTATGTACTGAAGATGGACCAAAGTATATCACTTGTGAGAAGAAAGTGGTGCTAAGTTAAAGATCAATCTGCCTTATAGTGTCTTCAGTCAGACTCTGTACCTTGAAGAGTTCGATATACCACTGAAAATTTTCACATTAGTACACTATAATGAAGTGTCCACTTCCATTCCCATGTCCAGAGTGTCGATTGTGAGTGCCAAAGATAAGTAATTCAACATAGAGTGAAAATCTAGGTATCGTATTGAGAACGCATTTAATTAAAAAAAAAATTGTCAATAGGTAGAGGAAAACAATCAATTTCACTTGTCACTCAGAATGTTTCTGGGTATAATATATATCATATGATCTTTTTAATAGTTATAGAATCCGAAGGATTGAAATAAGAAATCACTTGTATAACAACTTCTTAAAAGCACTTTTATGTTGATAAGCTTCTTGAAATCTCTCTTCTGCCCTGACATTACATGGGTTAAATAATAACTTCAATCATTCCTTATCTTCTAAACAGAAGTTGTCTTTCAGTGAGCGTGAGAGTCTACTCCATAATTTCCATAGCTTGTATATAAGAAGCAGAAGAGTTTTTAGAAAGTATACTTGAACGCAGAAGAAATTTTTTAGACCCCAGCAGCTATAACTATATATAAATGTTCCAATGTTTGATTACACTGGAAATTACTACTAAAGGGATTATTTATAAAATGTGTACTGAAGTCTGAAGATAATTATAATAACAAGTTCTTGCCTCTCCGTTTGTAAGCCAGCTATTGAAGAGTTCCTCACTATCAGCGCGGAAGTTTTGGGTAAGATTCTTGAAGCCTAGCATATCCATGGTCGGCGCTGCTGATCCCTCCATGAAGGTCTTTATAAACAACTCTTCGGTTGTGTTTCTATATAAATCCGAAAACCTTCTTTCTTCCATATCCTTGAGACTTTTTCCTGCTTCAATTCTTTGAACTGCTTGAGTTTGAGGCGAAGTGAAATTCTGATGACTAGGTTCAGGTTTTAGATATGAACTATCAACAGAGCTTCTCTTCTTTCCATCATGCACCATGATAGTTAAACACAAGTTAAAAGCTTGTACCAAAAAGAAGTGGAAACGAAGAACCAAGACACTTACAAGGTTGAACAGATTATGTATACCACCCCTTCACCAGGTATCACAGCAAAAATGGTTGATCAGAACATAACATCACTGACCAGATATCTAGTAAATAATTAGCAGAAATCACATTTATATAATCAGAACAGTGAATGGAGGGTGAGCGAAGGTATATAAATATAAAATATGCAATATGTATGTACTGTGCAAGTCATGTTGAAGGCCAGGGGCTTTTTAGTACTATTTGGAGTAGCTGGATTAAGAAAAAGGAAGTGACAGAAGCCATGACAAGGACTTCTGCAACTTCCATTTAAAATTATGAATTAAATATGTAGCAGCTGTTGGGAGGGTGCTTTCACTTCCATTTGACATTCTTGAACGACTACCTGATTATGTTAACAATTTTTAATTAGAAAATGTTATATCCTTGACTACCAATTTGTCTGAAAGCCACCATTAGTATGAAAAAGTTTTCCCCTGATTGCAAAGTATGAATCTGATGTCTGATTGGATTGTTAGAAGCAGTTTGTTAAGGCAATAATCTTCCGCAATAATATTAACTGGGTAACTACTTAAGCTTCATACACTAATTACCGCAGTAAACAAACAAAGGATGACAACATTATATAGAGAATTTTCTCCCTCCATCTCAACCCTATTATGTAACTGATCGTTGTCCGCCGACCCAGCGCACAAATATGAACTGGTAGATTTCACAAAGTTACTTTGAAGGATCTTAGTATTCCCTGAGACCAAACTTTTGGGAATATGAAAACAACAAGGTCAACTCCACAAGTTAGTAATATCAAATACTAAAGACCAGAAGATCGACATCCTGGGGCCAGATCTGTCTACATACATGCTTGTGCCGGCACTTATGGCAACAGTGATATTTTTCTATCTATCATTTCTAAATTTATAGAGTTGGCTTTTCCCAACCCCAAAGACTTGACAAAAAGAAGTTTCCTACTGTCTCATTAAGCAGGGAATTATTCCCAACCAACAGCAGAAGATACCCCGGCCAGTAACAGACATATCTTAGAAATACATAAACAGTTTCAAGACTCATCAGGCACTTTTCCTCACACTGTTGTATAAAAATTACATTGAACCTCCTACTTCTAAGCCTCCCGAGCACAAGAATTCATGGGATGTGATTAATAAGAAAAGACAACATGAGCTAAATTCTGACTCACTTACATTTTCAGCAGCATTATTTGTTTCTCTTATCTCAATCAATGACACTGCAAATTTTCTGATCGTAGAAATCCTTTAACCATCCGCAAAATGAACTTTCCGCAAAACAAATAAAGCACTCTAAATTTGTGTTCCGAGTCTGGTAACAATTTTAGTGACGCTCCTAAAGAGCAGACATGCACTACAACAGACATAACCCTGCTGTCAAAACAAACAAATATGAACAGGTTATATGTGAAATTTGATACCTTAGTAAAACTAAGACTGATAAAAACCATTGTTAGTTGAATAGGTTCTTATCACTCACATGCACATCCAAACCCAAGGTTAAGGGAAAAACTGAGAGAGACATCTCCCAACATTCAATCAAAGTAACAAAGTTCTACAAATACAGTAATGTAGGCAATAAACGAATCATTGACTTACTCTGGCCTGGTGTGAATATAGAGTGCAGTGCCGTCTCTCTAAAATATGCATTATACCATGTAAAAACGTATGAATACCAATTCTTACTTTATATTTTATCATTAGAAAAGAGAAATCTTTGCAGGCATCTAAAGAACCAACTTGCAGGCGTAGAATTATAGTACAAGTCTTTGCATTTTCGTGATGGTAAGAACATACATATACTTGAATACTTAATATTGCAAACTAATCACAGGAGTAGAGGTGGCACCACCTCTATGAACTTCAAACACATTATTAGATACACCAAGAAAGTAATGAATTCCCCTTTGAGAACCATTGGTATCAATTTCAAAAAGATAAAAGTGATTAGCATAACTACATCTGAAATCCCATACCTGATCATATAAGATTACTTTCTCCTTCAAGCACACGCTTAGATCTCCTCTAGACATTCATCTATAGCCTAATCTCAGAATTTCAACACTGCCAGAGGCCACAAGAGCTTTTCTTCTGTGAATTCTTCAACCAAAATTTAACTTGTGATAATAAAATTTACCAAACCGTCATAGTATACACCACATACTCAATATCTTTCCCATCCACTAAGGATAAAAGTGAAAAACTATATAAAAAAAAAGGATAAAAGTGAATAATATAAAGATCTACATATAGTCAAATGGAGAAACAGCAGTAATAGAAATGAGATGTATTCCGATTCCTGCATAATGGAGTAACTGCTAATGGAGTATAGATACCCTGTGTCACCTTGACAGTCACAAAATCATTTGTATGAATTTTATTTTATTTTAGATTGCACATGAATACATATCAAAATATGCAGCACTCAAGAACTTTCCCTTTCATTAAATTTATTATATCACTTCTGCATTCCAATAGGGAAATTTTAACTCATTTGCAAAGTCTCCACACAAAACTATAACGATATAGCTGAACAAGGTTAAAGGTTCCATTACTACGCAATATATATCAAATACAGATTTAAAGGAAAAGAAAGCAGCAGCAGTCATGGATGTAGCAGATAACAGCACACACTTAATTCAAATTTCGAGCCATAACAAACCCAATCGCACCATAATTAGAATGTGGAATAGGGTTGAACCAGTCAGTACTAAATTTGGGTGCAAAGATAAGAAGAAGAATCTGTCTAGAAATGTAATTACCCAGTGGACTAAAGCACTCAGACAAAAAATGAATCCATTTGAAAATTAGTTCAATATGTTTAAAAGGGTTTGTTTATACGATCTGGTACAAATAAGATAGTTTACAAAAGAATGATTACATTCAATATACAAATGGATACATAATGACTTTGCAGATAATAAAAGTGGTGCACACGCTTATAATTAATCTACAAAGTGGAAAGTCTATTCACCATAATAACATTTCATCATTGAAAACCAACATTGATCAATTATAGTGAAGGCTTCCTAGTATCTGGAGAAGTACAAGAATCTTCATCCTGACTTTCTTGCAGATGATACTCAGCTAGTATACCTAGTATGAACCTATCAGGAATAATTCCATCTCCCAACATTTTGTTATAAAATAACACGGCATCAGACAATTTTCCAGCTTTGCAAAACCCATGTATCAAAATCCCATATGTTATTATATCAGGCAGTAAATGCATCTCCTGGGCGCGATAAAAAAAATGTAATGCTTCCTCCATCAATCCCCTTTTGCATAGACCATCAATCAGAATGCTGTAGCTCACAATGTTGGGAGATATATTATTACCCAGCATCTCATCATGAAGATCAAGGGCATTCCTCATATCATGGCATTTAAAATGACCATCAATTAAACAACTGTATGTAAAGACATTAGGTTCTAAACCTTTGTCAAGCATGGTAGAGAATAATGATGCTGCATCTTCCAAATTACCATCTTTACAAAATGCATCAATCAGAATGGTATAAGTCACAGCATTTGGTCTGATGTGATTATGTTTAAGCTCTTCATACAGCTGAGTGCCCTTCATCAACAATTTAGAAGAGCAGTACCCACAGATCATTGTGTTATAGGTCACAATATCAAGCTCGGGACCACTGTCACACACCTGGCTAAATAGCTCCTCTGCTCTTTGCAAACAATTTTCTTTAAGAAGCATTTTCAATACAATATTGATCACTGCAATATCAGGTTTTACATTATCCTTGATCATCAGCTCAAACACCCGTAACCCAGCAGTTAAATTCTTTTGTTTGCAAAATCCATTTATGAGGGTGCAATATGTTACAACATCGAGACAGAAGCCCTTCTTTAGCACTTGGAAATAAAAACTTAATGCTTCATGTGCTCTCCCTTCCTCAAATATCCCTTTAATAAGAACAGTGTGAGTAACTACATCTGGTTGAATATCATAATTATCAATCTGGCGGTAAACTTTTACAGCATCATGTATTCTCTTTGATCTACAGAGACCATCTATTAAAGAATTAAATGTATAAACATTAGGCCTTCCCCCCACTTTCAGAGCCTGGTAGAAAAGGCTGATTGCATCACTTATCCTATCTTGTTTGCTAAAACTATTGATAACTATACTACAAATAAAAGCATCAGGTGTAAGTCCATTATTTACCATTTCCCTGTACAAAACCAGCCCATCTCTTAAGTTTCCGAATTTACAGATGCCGTCAATAAGACTACTATAAATTATCAGAGATGGCTCAATACCACATTTCATAATATGGCCAAAGACACCAAGAGCCTGAAGAAGCCTACCACTTAGACATAACCCATTTACAACAATCCCATAGGTAACGATGTTTGGTCTAATACCTTCTTTCAACATATTATTATATACATCAATTCCCTTTTCAACATTCCCAATTTTCATGTATGCATCAATTATGGTACTAAAGAGCACCAGATCCAGTTTGATGCCTCGTTTTATTGCGACTAACAGTAATTTATGTGCCTCCTCATGATTTCCATCTCTGAAAAGTCCATCAATCAAAATGCTATAGATGAACACATCGGGAATAATACCCTTCAGAGTCATAAATTTATAGACCTTAAATGCCTCTTCCATTCTTAAATCCTTACAGAGTGCATTAATCAATGTGGTAAAAGTAATCAAACTCGGATTAGGACCTACCTCTACTATGGACGTAAAATATTTACATGCCACCTCAATACTCTTATTATTACAAAGACCTTTCATAATCTTATTGCAGGTAATAATATCAGGTGAGAAACCGCTCTCAATCATCCCTCTATGAAAATGTAGAGCCTTTTCAACATCTCCTTTCTTAAAGAAACCACCTATCACAAAACCATACAAATTCATACGTTCATTATGTTTTCCTCTTAATCCATCACTTGCAACTCGACAAACATTCAATATAACATCCATCCCCTCACAGTCTACCAAACAACTCAACATTGAACACAAAGCATATGGTGATACCGAAATCCCCAACGCAGACATTCGATAGAAAATCTCAACCGACATATCAATCATCTCAATTCGACAATAATTATCAATCAAGAAGCTATAGACAGTATTAGGATTAGAATTATAAACCTGCAATCCTCCGTAAAAAGCATCGAAACAATCAAAAGTTCCAAACTTCACAGCCATTTTATCAAACACCTGTCTAGCAGGATCAAACAATCGATTAGAAAGCAACAAATGTAAAAGCCCACAAAAAGAATCAAGATTATGATCAAACCCTAGAAAATTTTCAGACCACTCAAAGAACCTAATTGCTGAACTGGGTTTTGTCCGGAGATTAAAAAGAATAGACCCCACATGATTTTCTTGAAGTTTAGAGGTCAAAAGAGAGTCCAAGATTTTGGGATTTTCTTGGTGAAATGCAGCTGTAATTTTGTCAATCAAGTGTTTAGATACGGTAGAGTAGAAAAATGTATGTGAAAGTGAATGAGGAGAAAGTGAGAAAGGTTTAGAAAGGATTGGTAAAAGTAGCTTAAAAGGGAGTGTCATGTAAATGGGTTTTGTAGAGCAGAAACTTCCATTTATTTGAAGCTTCTTGATTTTCTTGAATGTTAGCTGAGGGTTTTGCAGGGTTTTAGAGAAAAGAAAGAAAAGGCTTATGAGAAATGGAGAAATGGGCCCGGGGTCCTTGACAATCAATTATCTAAACATTTATTTCCATGATTGCTAAATGTCATAATATTTTGCTTAATGTAGTAATCAGAAATTACTCTATTATCTCTAACTTGTTTTGAGTGCAGAATTGATAAAAGCCTTAATTCATTTAATACTTACATGATTTAAATGCAGTAAACAAATGACTTATCAATTCATCTTCACTCCATCATGTATAATATAAATATGTATAAAAGTTTCATTTTTTGATCCTTCCTCCTAATTCAAGGATTCTATGTATATATTTTAATTTTTTTTCCCACACTTGCATACTGTCATTTTGGCTTGAAGTTTTTTGCCAGCATAAATCAAAGGTAAATTTATATTATTTTATTTCTTTTATCATCTCTCTTTCATACATATATAATATATATTCTTTTTTTGTTTACGTGTTAGGTATAATTTTTGTTTACGTGTGTTATGTTTTAATCTCTAAAACATTTTGTTTTGGTATGTCTATATTATTAGCAAGTATTGTCATATTTAAATTATTAATTCATATTATACTCTATTAACTTTAAAATTGTTATTTAGATGTCGCTATGGTAGATAATTGCCCTATTCCACAGGTTTCTGTACACGGATAGGAGACCGCAGTTAGAATAAACAAGTGGAAAACTAATACTCGGAAATTAATATGTGATATAGAACACATTTATATCTCTAATTTTTTTGTAAGTAATTTGAACATGATTATTCATAATTTTGTCATTCATAATCATTCAGTTTTGCCTTATTAAAAAATTTATTTAATCATCAAAATTTTAAGATTAAATTTAAAAATTGTAACATAAATATTTAAAATATTAAATATTTATATTTAATAAAAATTTATATGATTAATTTTTCAATTTTTATTTCACTTTATTTAAAGTTTGAGAAAATGATTTACAAATTAATAATATGAAAATATGAGAATTGAACTTTTGTAATGTAGGGATGTAGTTTTAATACACTCATGTAGCTAACTTTAAATCACGTGGAAAGACTAAATCAATACAGTAGTAGTATCCTAGCTGCTTTAAATAACATTTAATGCATGTAAGGACTTATTGGTAATTTCTGATTACTACATTAAGCAAAATATTATGACATTTAGCAACACCCTTTATTTCCTGGCCGCTGGCTAAGATTAAAAAAAAATATTCAGCCACTCCGCGCTTATTTTCCGCGGAGCCTTAGTCCTCCGCGCTTTTTTTCCGCGGATCAGCCTACCGCTTCGCGTATCTTTTCCGCGGATCACTGTACCCCTCCGCGCTAATTTTCCGCGGAGTTCTGGATTACCAAAATGCCCCTCCGCGGTATTAACCCTAAAAGCCAATGTTTGTGATCATTTGTGGCCACTTTGCATCAAGAAAGAAGGGAAAAAGGGGAATTTGAGAGCTTGAAGAGATTTTCATCATTTGTTGAATTGGGTAAGTGTTTGTTGTTGTTATTTATTGATTAATATGGCGGATAAGATGTTTGCTAAGTTTGTTCCTAGGAAAAAATCAAAATCAATTGAAGTTGATGATATTTATATGGGGTTAGATGATTTAGAAGTTGACGTTGATGTTGATAATGTTAGTTGTGGTGTAGAGTATGTTAATATTGATGATGATAATATTGATGAGCATTATGGTAAAGATGATAAGTTGCATGAAAAAAATGTACATAATGTTGATGAAGATGTTAATAATGTTGTCCCTTATTTGCACCAAAGATTTGATAATTTAGAAGCCGTTGAAAATTTATTTAGAGCTTATGCCTTGAAAAATGGTTTTGCAATTAAGGTTCAAGAAACCCAAAAACGTGTTAATAAAGAAATATATGCGCGGTTATTTGTTTGTAATTTATTTGGTGAGAATAAGGATAAAAATAGTGGTAATGATGATGCATGTTTGATGGGTAGTACAAAAGGTAAACGCAGTCGAGATGTTCTTCCAAGATGTGGTTGTAAGGTTAGAATGTATGTTTTGAATAAAAAGAAAACAAGTTTTTGGGAGATAACCGCACTAGAGTTAGAGCACAATCACGAGGTAGTTACACCTTCGAAAATGAATTTAATTCGAAGGGAAAGACATGTAAGCGCGACACAAAGAAATATCATGAGAACACTACATATGTCGGGTGTTCCTCCTAGGCAACAAATGTCCATTTTTAGCAATTTAAAAGGCGGAGCTCAACATGTTGGTTTTGATGGACAACATGTAAGAAATGTGGTACGTGAGTTTAGAAAGACCAATTTAGATGTTAATGATGCTCAAGCTGGTTTAGACTTGTTGAATAGGTTGAAAGAAGAAAGTGGTGGAAAATTTTACATTAAAACTTTACTCGATGAAGAACAAAGGTTGAAATGTCTAGTATGGGTTGATCACCGTTGTTTGATGGCATACCAAAATTTTGGTGATGTCGTTGCCTTTGATACCACTTACCGAACTAATAGATATGCTATGTCATTTGTTCCTTTTATCGGGGTAAATCATCACTACCAATCGGTTGTTTTTGGATTTGCACTAATGAGGGACGAGGTTAAAACAAGTTTTGAATGAGTATTAGGTAGTTGGCTTGAGGCGGTTGAAAACAAACATCCCTTGACTATCATTACGGATCAAGACCAAGCCATGGCCGGAGCTATTTCATCACAACTACCGAACACCACTCATTTGTTGTGTAGTTGGCACATTAGTAACAAATTCCCCGAGAAACTTGCAAGTTACTATTCGAAGCACCCGGATTTCAATGTTGATTTCAATAATTACATTTATAACTCATTGACCGAAGATGTGTTTGAGGATAGGTGGAAAGCATTGGTTGTGAAGTATGAATTGGAAGATAATACATGGCTACAAGGATTGTACGGTTTGAAGCATAAATGGATCAAGGCTTTCACTCGAAGCACATTTTCCGCGGGACAAACAACAACTTCAAGGAGTGAGAGAATGAATGTTTTTTTTATAGTTATGTTAGTTCTTGCACGGGTTTGAAAGAATTTGTTGAAAATGCTCAAAAAGATTTGGAAAGACAATTTATGAAGGAGAAAGAAGAGGATTTTAAGATTCGTCAAACTTGTCATGGGATAAAAATGAAGACCGCCTTGGAGCAACATGGTGCTTCCATTTACACAAAAACAATGTTTAGGAAGTTTCAAGAGCAATTGGTGGAAGCTACAACCTACTTTGTGGAGAAAGATAGAGATCGTTCTTTGGAAGAAGATGAGTATACATACTACAAATGCTATAGGCAATTGGTGGATCCCGAAAGAAGAACAATGTATCTTGTTACATTCAACAAATTGGCTCTAAGTGGTAGTTGCAAGTGTAGAATGTATGAATATTTGGGCATTCCTTGCCGACACATTATAGCCGTATTGACAAAGAGATGTGTTTCCGAAATACCTAATGCCTTTTTGAGACGACGTTGGACAAAGGATGCCAATAGAGTTGATGGTATGTTGCTTTATCATTTGACCGGAGAAGAAGCATCATCCCATGATTTGACTCATACCGAAAGATTCAACAACATGAAAATACTCACCATGGCCTTTTGTCATAGTAGCATGGCATCAAAGGAGCGTTACGAGTATGCCGTTTCGGTAATCAATCGGGAAACCAAAATTCTTGAGAATATGGGAGTTGATGGAATTGAGCATGTAAGTAATGAAGTTGGCACGAAAACAACTCAAGAAGATGGTGATGACTTGCATGAGCCAATTCTTGATCTCATTGTGTCACAAACCAAAGGAAGGAAAAAGGACCCTCGTTTCAAAAGTCCCATCGAAACAATTCGCAAAACACCGAGGAAATGCTCTAAATGTGGACTTGAAGGACATGATATTATAAAATGTGCAAAAATAACCGAAATTTTATTAAATGCTCAAAGTAGTCAAAGTGGTCAATGTGGTGGTGAAAGTGGCCAATTGTAATTGATATAACTCTCTACCTCTCCATTGTTAACTTTACATTATGTTCTTCTCACATTATCTAACAATTTTTTTTATCGTCATGTGTAGGTAACATGGATGGTGGTAATGTTTCAGATAATGATTCGGTTTCACATGTTAGTGATTCACTTCCGAGCTCCGAAGGAGAGATATTTATGGAGTCACCAACTTGCGATGAGTTGGATGAAATATGTCGCAATTTACCACCTTATTATGACATAATGGAGTTCAATGAAGTTAGTGACACACCACCAATTGTTGAAGAGGAAGATGTTGACTTGTATCCCCCGGAGGAAATGGCGTATAGGTCAACCAATTGGAAAGATGCATGCCTTTGGACGGCTAGTGAGTCGATGTTTGAAAAGGTTGCATATAATGTCACATCCTACTTTCTTCCAATCTTGAATTTGGGTAAGGACATTGAAGACAAATGGAGGTTTTCCGATTGGGATGGTGGTGATGTTGTGGAATGTGACAACATTAGGGACATTTTCAAATTGAGGCTTAGGGAGGGTTGCACACGCGATCAAATGCGCGTTGAATATGTGAAGGGATGAGTTTCCAACGTAACCGATGGTGGGAAGGTGAAGGGATTGTATGCAAGGTTCCACCTTTATGATGGAACAAGCACTATACGTGTATCCCTTCACAATGACACCGCTATGCACAAATCAATTAGTACGGGTGTCCTCCGCGATGGTTGTGTTGTAGTATTGTACCATGTAGTTGTGTTCATCACCAAGGATCCTCCTCCGGGTGCGCGTAGTCATCGTTTGTCCGCCGATTTCTCGAATGTGTTAGAATATTTTGGTTAGATAACCAAAATATCGTAGGATTTGCATTACTTTTGTTTTAATATCTAAGTATTTGAACCATTATGGATTTGGATGACTTATGTTGTAACCTTTATGGATTTGGATGACTTATGTTGTAATATTGTAGTATTTGAACCATTATGTAACCATTATGGTCATCAAACCCTTGTTTCAAATTTTCAGTGTTCACTTCTTTTTAAAGGATTTTTTCCCAAAAACCAAGTTAGTTAGGTAGTTTGGAGTTTACTACAAGTGAAATTGATGGAAAATGATGACCATAATTTCCAGAAAACCCCTGGGCTGTTCGCGGTTTTTTTCCGCGGAGTGGACTAAAAGGAAAAAAGCGCTCCGCGGAAAATTTCCGCGGATCAGTAATTTTTTTTTAAAAATATTCTGTTTGTTTTGTGCACTTCCCACCTGTACCAATCCAGTCAAAATACTAGATAACAATTGCACAAACTGTAACAACCATAAAAATCGAAAAAAAAATTCAAAAAATTACAGAACCGCCTAAATATGGCCAAAATGGACCAAAATTTTCAAAACACCAAAAAAATGATCACCTCTAAATCCAACGAACTTCACCCTAAAGGGGAGGGAGACAATAACAACCAAGAAAATGTATAGGGGAGGGGGAGAAATATCTAAAGAAGTTAGAAGTTAGGCAGTTTTTTGAATAACTTATTTTATTTTTGTGATTTTATTTGATAAAAAATAATATTTTTATTAAAATATACTATTTATTAAATTTATTTTGAATATTATAATTTTAAGAATTTATAAATTATTCATAAATACAAAAATTATTTAAATAAATATTAATTTAAATTTTCACTTTTTACTTATCACTTTAAGCAATTTTAAGTCATAAACAATAGTTTTAAGTTTTGCCAAACGACTCTATAACTTGTCTTCTTTAAACTCCTCCCTCATAGTTAATTTTTTTTAACTTAAATAATTATTTGACATTAATGTTATCTTTGTTCAATTTATCTTACAAGTTATAACCCTGATCATATTTCGGTGACTTTTAAATTTATTATCTACGTATGATTTTAAACTTAAATAATTATTTGTGATTGTTGAACTTGATATTAAATTGAGTTATGTATTTGAGTTTGATTGTGATTAAATTATTTATTTAAGAATTGTGTGTTTATAATATTTTAAAATATGTTTTAGTTAAAATTGTTATTTTTAAAAATTAAGATGGAGTTACAAAAATTAAAAGGCCAAAGTGTAAATATTTGTATTGGATCCCAATCATTAAATTTTTAAAATTTTGATTTTAATAAAATAGTATAAATATAAATTTACAATATTTTATACACACATACTTTCTACGTCCCATTATACATGTTCAAAATGTTCTTTTTGATTGGTCAAATTAATTAAAGTTTGACTGAAGTTATATCATTAAAAAGTATATTGAATCTATTTTAATACATAAGTTTCAGTTTTTTAAAATTAATAATTGAATAATTTTTTAAATTTTAATCAATAATTGGTCAACTTAATCGTCAAAATGTTAAAAAGGCATGTAAAATGACAGAGGAAGTATTACATAAATTGTAAAAATAATACCATTAAAATTGTTATAGGGTTTGGTGTGAATTTAATACAATTAAATTAATGTAAGGCTAAGTTTCTTACAAGTCTTCGTATTCATTTAATCAAGCAATTAAACTTCTTGTCCTTGTGTTCATAATTTCCTCCTTACATTTTGTTTAATAGACGGGTGGGTATAAGGTTGTAAAATAATTGAACAGGGATGAGGAAATTGGGTAAGGGAGGGATGGAAAATGACAGTTATTATTATCGTTTTTTGACAGTTACCGTCATCATCAATTCTCGATTCTATATTTTGAGTTTTGGGTTCGCAAATTTAATTTTCAATTTTATAGAAATCAACAACAAATGTCAAAGAATAATACGGACAAAATTAATTTTAGATCCAAGGATAACATTTCAATTTATATATATATTTATGAAACCCTGGTGTTTTGATGATAACACTATAGCAGCAAGCTGGGTTAAGTGTGTTGTACTAACATGGTTTTGCAGGAGATAAATACTGTGTATTTTCTAACAAAACATGTTGTAGCAGCTAG
Organism: Heracleum sosnowskyi; assembly: GCA_030848705.1. Lineage (NCBI taxonomy): Eukaryota > Viridiplantae > Streptophyta > Magnoliopsida > Apiales > Apiaceae > Heracleum > Heracleum sosnowskyi. Next base: position 97,445,108 of record CM061241.1, read on the forward strand.
TTGGCAGACTTATTTTCTTTGCAGGCAGAAAGCTGGCAGAGTAATTTTGTACGCAGGCAGCAAGCTGGCAACACTTCCAGCAGATAGAGTTTCAGTCCTATTTTATAGGAAATCTTCTAGGAACTGAATTGTAAGGACTCTATCAGTTATATAAGTCGTGTATATATATATGAGCTCAAATAATTTCGAATTTATTTTCATATATATATAATCCCTATATTATAGGAAGTTGTTCATAAACGTTTTATCTTTTAACAACTTCTATTTTATTGGGCTTTTCAAACCAGTTGAACGTGTCTTCTTGACGTTCTTATTTTCTCTATTCTTCTGGTTTCTAAACGTTACTTTCATGAACGTTGGGCTTGAATTAATCAAGGAACAAAATACGTGAGACTTGGTAGTCAAGACCGTTGGTTGTTGATCGATTAATTCAAAATCATTGTTTCATATAAATATACTTGTGTTGTTTTCATTCTCAGAAGTTGGACGACTTTAAAACAGAAAACACAAGTACTTTCGAACTGATTTGATATATTCTTTCATATACTTTTGAGCTCTAATATATATTACATCTTATATCTTTGATTATAGTTCATATATTCAATTGTAATTGATTATACTTGTATTGTTCAACTTGTAAGTTGGTAGTTGCTGGTTTTGTGAGCTTGGGAAACAAGGGTTCGGAACTTGATAGCTAGAGGAGTTTATACTTGGTGTAGTATAGTACTTAGAGAGCTGCGTTCAAGGAACAAGGTGTTTCAGCAAGCTGCAAACAGTAACTGGGAGATCAGGGAGATATATTATTGTATTGTGTAGTTGTAATTCACTTTGATCAATAATATATTCCTTTGCCGTGTTGGTAAAGGACTAGGACGTAGACCTATAGGAGATAGGGGTCGAACCTGGCTACAATTGCTGTGTGTTCTTTACTTTCTGCACATATTCTATACTGTTTTGAACAACGTAGCTAGCTGCCACTTTACATTCTGTGAACTCAGTAAGCTGCCAGACAGCAAAACAGACTGATTTTTGCTTTTTCAGTCACATAACTTGGTAATAATTAAAATCGGTCATTTTTAGTCATAACACCTATTCACCCCTCCCCTCTAGGTGTTAATTCTCAATTGGTATCAGAGCTTTGGTGTACTAACATTTCTGTAACAGGAAAGTACAGATCCTATGGCACACTTTTATGTAGAGGGAGAATCATTAAACATGCCACCACTTCTCAATGGGGCAGAAAATTATGATTTATGGAGACTAAAGATGAAGGTGTTCTTGAGCAGAAATCCATTTGAGTGGAGAGTCGTTAAGGACGGTCCATTCACTTTTTTGGATAATAATGGCAAGCCAAAATATGTTGATGATCTTACCGAGGCAGAATTGATGAAAACAAGCTATGATGGAAGAGCAAGGTACACACTAATATGTGGTCTTTCAAATTCAGATTTTGACAAGGTTTCTTCATGTAGCACAGCAAAGGATATATGGGATACATTAAAAATACATTATCAAGCTACATCAAAATCAGAATATGTATGTTTCAAGTCAAACCAGCAAGCTGCCTCAAGAGACGAAAACAAAGCAAAGGCTCAAATCACTTGGAGTGACGAGGAATTTAATTCCAATGAAGACTCAAGCGAAGATATACTAAATATTGCATTAATTGGCATTGACGATGATGTGGTTCGAGGAAACACCGAAGAAGTTCTTGTAGATAGTGATGTATCACATTCAGACTCAGATGTTGAATCTAGTGCGGTAAAATCATTTCAGTTTAATATATCTTCTGAAAATGTTATATTAGAATCACTAACCATGCAGGATCATAATAATATATCTATTGTGGAGTTCATGGAATTGAAGAATGAAAATAATAAGCTTGAGAAGAAAAATGCTTCTCTTCGAAAGATCATTTCTGAGCTTATGGTTGAAAAGACTCCATCAAGCAATCATGAAGATCTCATTTCTGATCTCAAGGGAAAGCTAACACAACTTGAAGGGTTCAACAAGCTGTTACTCAAAAGAAATGACACATTAATGAAGGAACTCAGTGAGCTGCGTGCAGAAATTGAAGCAAGAGATGTATGTCTTGAAACATTTAAAATTAGAGAATCCATCTCAATTGAAGCTAATCAACAAGCTGAGAAGATAAAAGAATTGGAAGCTGAAGTTGCAAAGCTTGAGAAAGGCATGGGAAAATTTGTTCAAGGAGAGGAAGTATTAAAGACTATCATGAAACAAACAAAAGTTCCTATGGATAAAGAAGGACTTGGAATGGCTTCTACATCAAAGATCAAGGCTTTTCAATATGAAGGCAAACAGGGTATACCATATAATTATGCTATGCCGTGGAAAATTTGCTACAAATGTGGAAAGAAAGGTCATTTGTCACACCACTGCCCAACAGAGAACACCAAGCCAGCGAGCTGGAACAGACAGACTACTTCTGGGCAGCAAGCTACCAGAACAAGGAGAACAGGAAACCAAGCATCTAAAGTGGTCCAAATGTGGATCAAGAAATCTGAATTGAATGTTCTTTATGTTTTATCATCTAACCATACTGGACCCAACAAAATTTGGGTACCAAAACGTTGAGTTGTTTGTTCTTTGTTTTGTAGGTATGTCTTGTGGTCAAAGTCAATGCAAATCAATGGATATTGGATAGTGGATGTACAAGACATATGTGTGGTGATAAATCTCAGTTCCTTAGCCTCAAGATGAAAAAGGGTGGTAGTGTTATAATTGGTGATAGCAAAACACTCCGCATTCTTGGAAAAGGAACAATTGGTAATAGTAACATTTCTATTGATAAAGTACAATATGTTCAAGGTCTTAAATATAATTTGTTTAGTATAAGTCAGTTATATGATGATGGACATACTGTTGTTTTTGATAAAGAGAAATGTACTATTAATGTTGGTACTAACAAAGTCCCCCTAGTTGCTAGAAGGGAAGGAAATATATATATGTTGGACTTTGAGATGCATGAAGTAGGTTGCTGTTTAGCTACTGTTGATACAAACCCAGATCTTTGGCATAGAAGGCTAGGACATGCTCATATGGACTTACTCAGCAAGCTGTCTACAAAGAAGCTAGTTAGAGGTCTACCCAAATTGAAGTATGTCAAGACAGAAACCTGTTCGGCTTGTCAATTAGGCAAACAAATCAGGACTCCTCATAAGTCAAAGACAATGGTATCATCTACTAAACCTTTAGAGCTTCTTCATTTGGATTTATTTGGTCCGGAAGCATATAAAAGCATTGGAGGTAAACAATATGCATTTGTTATTGTTGATGATTATTCTAGATATACATGGGTATTGTTTCTTCGTACTAAAGATTGTGCTTTTAGTGAATTTGAGAAGCTAATCACTTTACTTGAGAACAAGTTGAATACGAGACTTATAGGTATAAGAAGTGATAGAGGAGGTGAATTCATCTCAAAAGGCTTCATTGATTATTGTGAAGAAAGAGGTATTTCACATGAATTCTCTGCTCCAAGAACCCCACAGCAAAACGGAGTTGTGGAGAGAAAGAACAGATCTTTGCAAGAAACTGCAAGGACTTTGCTGCAAGAAAGCAAGCTGCCAAGGAGTTTCTGGGCAGAAGCAGTCAACACAGCAAGCTACGTTCTGAACAGAGTACTTATCAGGCCTTTCTCAACAAAACTCCATATGAATTGTTGAGGAATAAGAAGCCAAACATTGGATATTTCAAGGTTTTTGGCTCCAGGTGCTTTGTACTTAAAACTATTGATCGAGATGGTAAATTCGATGCTAAATCTTATGAAGCAATATTTTTGGGTTATTCTTTAACAAGTCGTGCTTATAGAGTGTATAATACATCTAAACGTATTGTTGAAGAGTCTATAGATGTTTCATTTCAAGAGTCTAATGTTGATCTGTCAAGAGATGAGGAAGATATTGCAGGTGCAGGTGATGACAGCCAGCTGCCAGTGACAAATACTGTATCGCAGCAAGCTGCCAACCAGTCTAAGACCACTACAGAAGCTGAAAAGCCAACTGAAACCTCTTCTCCAGTAGATGACACTATTGATAAGTTGTCAAAGCTCACCTTGGAAGGTCCAAGAGGTCAGAGATCACAAGAAAAGATGCCCATCTATGAAGGTGGTGAAGCCTCTCCTCCATCCAAGCGAATTCGAGTACATGAGGAAGTTATAGCTCAACATTCATTGCCAAAGTCAACACGAATAGTGAAGAACCATCCTCCAGAGTTGATCATTGGTGATAAATCAGAAGGAATCAAGACAAGGAAGGGTCAAGCCAACTTTTGTGCATTTGCGGCCTTTCTAGCTCAAGAGGAACCAAAGAATGTTAAAGAAGCACTTCAAGATGAGAATTGGATTATGGCAATGCAAGAAGAACTCAATCAATTTGAAAGATGTGATGTTTGGGAACTTGTGGAACCACCTAAAGATGCTTCAATCATTGGTACTAAATGGGTCTTCAAGAACAAAGTTGATGAATTTGGTACGGTTACTCGAAATAAAGCAAGACTTGTTGCACAAGGATATAATCAACAAGAAGGAATAGATTTTGAGGAAACTTATGCTCCGGTTGCAAGGCTCGAATCAATAAGGATGCTACTTTCATTTGCATGCTTCAAGAAGATCAAGCTACATCAAATGGACGTAAAAAGTGCATTTCTTAATGGATTCTTAAAGGAAGAAGTTTATGTCAAGCAACCCCCTGGTTTTGAGAATGAGCAATTTCCAAATTATGTTTTCAAGTTGAAGAAGGCATTATATGGATTGCGGCAAGCTCCTAGATCATGGTACGAAAGGTTAAGTAAGTTTTTGATCAAACATGGATTCATTCGAGGTAAAATTGATCCCACATTATTTACTAAACATAATGGTACTGATATTTTAGTTGTACAAATATATGTGGATGATATTATTTTTGGATCTACTAATGATGATATGTGCAAGTGGTTTTCTAAGTGTATGCATAGTGAATTTGACATGAGCATGATGGGAGAACTTAATTACTTTTTGGGACTTCAAATTAAGCAAACTCCAGAGGGTATTTATGTGCATCAATCCAAGTATATCAAGAATCTACTCAAAAGATTTGGATTTGAAACTATCAAGCCGAAATCAACACCAATGACTCCTGCCAGCAAGCTGACAGCAGATGAACCAGGTATAGATGTTGATATTCGCAAGTATAGAGGTATGATTGGTAGTTTATTATATCTTACTACCTCTAGACCTGATATAATGTATAGTGTTTGTGTATGTGCGAGGTTTCAATCTAAACCAAAAGAGTCTCACTTGAGTGCGGTTAAAAGAATATTCAAATATTTGAGTGGCACAATTTCTCTTGGTTTATTTTATCCAATCACAAATGCTTTTGATCTTGTTGGGTTTAGTGATGCAGATTATGCAGGTTGTCAAACTGATCGCAAGAGTACAAGTGGTGTTTGTGCATTTTTAGGACAGAGTTTGGTGTCTTGGCAAAGCAAGAAGCAAGCTTTTGTTGCATTATCCACTGCAGAAGGTGAGTATTTAGCTGCGGGAAGCTGCTGTGCTCAAATTCTTTGGATGATACAAACCCTCAGGGACTATGGCATAAAATGCGACAAGATTCCGATTTATTGTGACAATACAAGCACAATTAACATTTCGAAGAATCCGGTGAATCACTCAAGAACGAAGCATATTGACGTTCGTCATCACTTCTTGAGAGACAATGTTGCAAAAGGAAAAATTGAGCTACTATTTGTTTCTACAGAATACCAGCTAGCTGACATCTTCACTAAGCCATTGGCCGAAGAAAGATTTTCTGTTCTTCGTAGGGAAATTGGCATGTGCAATGTCTAGACAGCAAGCTGCCTACAATTGTCTGGTAATATTAGCTCACTTAACATGATAATCCATGATTATTTGAATTTTCTATTATTGATAACATGTGAATAACCTTTTTGATGAATAAGGGGGAGAAAATTCAGGATCATAGTGTGTGTGATTTAGGGGGAGTTTTTGGGTCACATGTTTTTAATATGAATTTATGCTAATGCTAAATTTTAATGTGATGCCATGAAAATATGCTTAGTTTCTTGGATAGAATGCTAATTTTTTTGCAGGGGAAACATAATTTTAGGGGGAGTATTTTGCTCCTGAATATTGTTGTGTAATCATCAATAAGGGGGAGATTGAAACCCTGGTGTTTTGATGATAACACTATAGCAACAAGTTGGGTTAAGTGTGTTGTACTAACATGGTTTTGCAGGAGATAAATACTGTGTATTTTCTAACAAAACATGTTGTAGCAGCTAGCTGGCAGACTTATTTTCTTTGCAGGCAGAAAGCTGGCAGAGTAATTTTGTACGCAGGCAGCAAGCTGGCAACACTTCCAGCAGATAGAGTTTCAGTCCTATTTTATAGGAAATCTTCTAGGAACTGAATTGTAAGGACTCTATCAGTTATATAAGTCGTGTATATATATATGAGCTCAAATAATTTTGAATTTATTTTCATATATATATATAATCCCTATATTATAGGAAGTTGTTCATAAACGTTTTATCTTTTAACAACTTCTATTTTATTGGGCTTTTCAAACCAGTTGAACGTGTCTTCTTGACGTTCTTATTTTCTCTATTCTTCTGGTTTCTAAACGTTACTTTCATGAACGTTGGGCTTGAATTAATCAAGGAACAAAATACGTGAGACTTGGTAGTCAAGACCGTTGGTTGTTGATCGATTAATTCAAAATAATTGTTTCATATAAATATACTTGTGTTGTTTTCATTCTCAGAAGTTGGACGACTTTAAAACAGAAAACACAAGTACTTTCGAACTGATTTGATATATTCTTTCATATACTTTTGAGCTCTAATATATATTACATCTTATATCTTTGATTAGAGTTCATATATTCAATTGTAATTGATTATACTTGTATTGTTCAACTTGTAAGTTGGTAGTTGCTGGTTTTGTGAGCTTGGGAAACAAGGGTTCAAGGAACTTGATAGCTAGAGGAGTTTATACTTGGTGTAGTATAGTACTTAGAGAGCTGCGTTCAAGGAACAAGGTGTTTCAGCAAGCTGCAAACAGTAACTGGGAGATCAGGGAGATATATTATTGTATTGTGTAGTTGTAATTCACTTTGATCAATAATATATTCCTTTGCCGTGTTGGTAAAGGACTAGGACGTAGACCTATAGGAGATAGGGGTCGAACCTGGCTACAATTGCTGTGTGTTCTTTACTTTCTGCACATATTCTATACTGTTTTGAACAACGTAGCTAGCTGCCACTTTACATTCTGTGAACTCAGTAAGCTGCCAGACAGCAAAACAGACTGATTTTTGCTTTTTCAGTCACATAACTTGGTAATAATTAAAATCGGTCATTGTTAGTCATAACACCTATTCACCCCTCCCCTCTAGGTGTTAATTCTCAATTTATGCACTAGATATTCATCTAGTAAGAGATACAAGTCTCAATATTTAAGTTTCATTACATATATATATTTGATGTATAGTTAATTTTCAATTTTGTCAGAAAAAGATCATCTTAATTCTTAAAGAAGCAACAACAATCGAAAGATCAGCAGTCCATGTCCACCAACTTTTCGACGCTTGGTCACTAAGAATACTTATCATGCAAATGCGGAAAGGATTGCTATTCACGCAAAAATGGAAACAGAAGTGATGACATAATGCTCAACATTCAATAGAAACATTAGGGTTTCAATTCGAGTTCAATTTGGGGGTTTAGGGCTTCGGTTTGTAGATTTGAGGTGGAAGTTGTACAAATGAAATTCTTAGTTGTAATGGAAGTGTGAAGGCTTATAAAGAGGGTTTCAAATGTTTCGACTTGGCGGGAGCAAGGGGAACTTGAGGGCCCTTAAACTGAAAGAAACGGAAGGTACTATAAATGCCACTACGGAGGAAGAGGCACCTTCAAGTAATACACAACATACGAAAGAGTAAATAGAGATGCATTACATAGCTTAAGTGCAGTGTTTTCTAGATAGACATGAGAGGTGCTGGGTCTTATGGAGAAACTCGTTGATGGTGATGTTCTTGAGGAAACTCAAATTAATCTTTTGAATTTTTTAGAGAAAAAAGAGACAAAATATATGCATATTTAAAGACATGAGATGGGCGTTGATGTCTCTGATCCTCTAACAATAATACGAAGGGTGCATTCAGGGAGATTTTAGGTTGCGCAAAACTCTTGACCAAAGTAATTTTCTAGATTCGTAAGGACTAAGGGATGTGGAGTAAATCCTGGGACTGTGCTAAAAGGTGTTATCTATTACAATACCACATGGCCAAAGCTTTCACAACAGGAACAACTGTTACGCTGGCAAAAGAGCAGAAGAATATTGCTATGCCTTGAAGAAAATGCAATGTGGACTGGTGGAAATTTGGCTTATTGAAATGTTGGAACTCCTGACCACATTGGTGTAGAAGTACTGTTAAAAATGGACATGGAATGGAATATGACCGATGTTAGATTGGCGAATTGTTAGGCTCAAGGCATGTCTGAATACCACTATTAACAAGCCTATATCTTGTGACTATGTCACTCTACATGACCTAGTGAATTTCATCACTGGGATATAGTATAGGTCTCTATTGTACTTGTCTTATTTTCATGTACTTAGCTTTATTCTATATGCTCAAGTTTATAATGAGCTTAGTAAGTTTCTTGCACCTAGAATGTATATAGGCCATGAAATAATTGTCCTGGAAGAAGTTCAAATTGCTCATGCAGCAGGATAAAAGTGAATAAGGCCTTGAAGAAATAAGTTGCAGAAATTTGTCTACGTCCCTATATCGTGAAGTCAGAATGAGCTATGTCGTGAAGTCCTCAAAGTCCATGTCGTGAAGTACTGAGATTGCATAGTCTGAAATGAACTATGTCGTGAAGTCTTCAAGGCACATGTCGTGAAGTGTTGAGATCGCATAGTCTGAAATGTACTAGATCGTGAAGTCTTCAAAGGCCATATCGTGAAGTCCTCAAAGGCTATATCGTGAAGTCTGGAATATGCCATATCGCATACTTCTATAATACTCATATAGTAAAGTCCTCATATAGCAAAGTCAGAAATGCTCTATGTCGACAAGTCACAGGATAAGGAGTATACTGGAGTTCACGATATCAACACTTAGGCGATTTACAAAAAGACAAATCAAGGTACAGTATTAGAGTTCATAGAGACAAATACTGAAGCATCTGTTACGGTTAAGTGGTCCAAAGACAGATGGCAAATCTACAACAAAACTTAGAGAGAAAGAATAGAGACAAGCAGCTACATATAAGGGAAAGGACGACAGAAAACAAGTGGTCCTTCCTGACACAGTTAACGTCTTATGGAAAGACAGTTGGAATTATAGTCAGGGGTAGCTGTGTAAATAGGAGTGTGCACCAGTTTGTATAGGTATTATATATATTGTGCACACCATATAGTTAGCTGTAAGAGAGATACACATAGAATTATTCAAGCACTCTTTTCTCTGTAAGAAAACAAGAAAACACTGTTCTTGTTTAGAAGCCAGAATTTCACTTGTGAAATTTTGGAAGCTGTATTATTTGATTTACTTTATACAAAGTAGATTAAAGTGATTGTGTGCGTTTTGTTCTTTTTATTTCCGCATTTTCATACATACACAATCTAATACAGTTTTTAGTTTCAAGATTCGAAAAACATTTAAACTATCCATTCACCCCCCCCTGTCTAGTTTCCTAGTGGTATTCATCTCTAACAAGTGGTATCAGAGCAGACTGTTGAAACACAAACATAAAAAGATCAGGAATGAGTTCACGGAAACTAAGCAGTATCAAGATGCCTCCCTTCAACAAGGAACACTACAATCTATGGAAGAAGAAGATGTTACTATTCATCAAAGCTTCAAACCCCATGTATTTAGACATTCTAAAACACGGTCCCTTCATTCCACATATTGAGATTCCTGAAACAACTATTGGTATTGAGAAAATACCAAAGCACTATGAGCCTAAAGATCCTTCTAAATCCCCTGAAAAGGAGAAAATTGCTCTAAATGGAAATCTTCAACTCATCATTTGTGAATCCATGGATTTTAGCATGTATGGAACTATTGCTCATTGTACTAGTGCTAAGAAGATGTGGGATCTCATAGAGGTGCTCTATGAAGGAACTACTGAAGTAAGGAAGAACAAGAAACAAATTCTTGTTTATCAGTATGAAGCCTTCATGGCTCAACCAAAAGAGGGCATCACTGAAGTGTTTGAAAGGTTCAACAAGTTGATAAATGATCTCAGGCTCTATGACAAACACTATGAAACTGAAGAGCTTAACATGAAGTTCTTGCTGACTCTTCCAAGTCATTTAGAGCCAAGAATCGCTTCTCTCATGGAAAAAGATCTAACTAAGATTGGATTTGATGTGTTATATGGTGTGCTGAAAACATATGAACTGGAGCTATTTCAGAAAAGATCCATTCAGGCAAAGCAAGGCATAATGGCCAACACATCATGTGCCCTCATTGCTGATAATCTAAGCCAAATGATGGAAGCTATGAAAGTCAGTAAAGCTAAGGTTGAAGAGCTGCATGTTGAGGACACTGTCGAAGAACCTCAAGTCACTTATGACTTGCCTGAGGAAGATGACTTTTATAACATAGATGAACTGGATAAAATGGATAACAAGTCTTTTGCTTACATGACTAGGAGGTATCCTAACATAAGATTCAAAAGAAAGCAACCATTTAAGTCCAAGTTTAATGCAAGTGAAGCTGGTGAATCAAGTGGTTCAAACAACTTCAACAAAGGGAAATGAATTATTGGTGCTGCAAAGGGTGGATACAAAACTGGAAGTGTGGATAGAACAAAGATAAGATGCTACAACTGTAATGAACTTGGACACTTTGCTACAGAGTGCAAGAAGCCCAAACAAGTCAAGAAGGACAAAGCATACTTGGAACTTGAAGCAAAGTATGAAGCTCTACTCAAGAAACAACAGGGAAAGACTTTTATTGCAGAGGGAAAATGCTGGGATTACTCAGATGAAGAAGAAGAACATGAGTATGTAAACTATGCCTTGATGGCTTATTATGATGATGGTGATTCTAACTTCTCAAGTCAGGTACCTATTCTTACCTCCCTTGAAATGTCTCCCTCTCAATACAAGCAAACTGTTGAAGATACGAGTATAGAGATGTTTAATATTCATACTAGTATGTCCTGGAAGAAGTTCAAATTGTTCATGCAGCAGGATAAAAGTGAATAAGGCCTTGAAGAAATAAGTTGCAAAAATTTGTCTACTTCCCTATATCGTGAAGTCAGAATGTGCTATGACGTGAAGTCCTCAAAGTCCATGTCGTGAAGTACTGAGATCGCATAGTCTGAAATGAACTATGTCGTGAAGTCTTCAAGGAACATGTCGTGAAGTGTTGAGATCGCATAGTCTGAAATGTACTAGATCGTGAAGTCCTCAAATGCCATATCGTGAAGTCCTCAAAGGCTATATCGTGAAGTCTGAAATATGCCATATCGCATACTCCTATAATACTCATATAGCAAAAGTCCTCATATAGCAAAGTCATAAATGCTCTATGTCGACAAGTCACATGATAAGGAGTATACTGGAGTTCATGATATCAACACTTAGGCGATTTACAACAAAACAAATCAAGGTATAGTATCAGAGTTCATGGAGACAAATATTGAAGCATCTGTTACGGTTAAGTGATCTAAAGACAGATGACATATCTACAGCAAAACTTGGAGAGAAAGAATAGAGACAAACAACTACATATAAGGGAAAGGACGACAGAAAACAAGTGGTCCTTCCTGACACAGTTAACGTCTTATGGAAAGACAGTTGGAATTACAGTCAGGGGTAGCTGTGTAAATAGGAGTGTGCACCAGTTTGTATAGGTATTATATATATTGTGCACACCATATAGTTAGCTGTAAGAGAGATACACATAGAATTATTCAAGCACTCTTTTCTCTGTAAGAAAACAAGAAAACACTGTTCTTGTTTAGAAGCCAGAATTTCACTTGTGAAATTTTGGAAGCTGTATTATTTGATTTACTTTATACAAAGTAGATTAAAGTGATTGTGTGTGTTTTGTTCTTTTTATTTCCGCATTTTCATACATACACAATCTAATACAGTTTTTAGTTTCAAGATTCGAAAAACATTTAAACTATCCATTCACCCCCCTCTGTCTAGTTTCCCAGTGGTATTCATCTCTAACACGAATCCACTTGAAATTCCCTGAAGAAGTACGACTGTCTTTAGGGCTGTCTTTAGAGATTAAAAATCTCATTACCAGATTCCTGTGCAATGTCTATCACAGGCTTTGGGACTGGAGGGGCGTACGAGATGAAGGCACACTTATGGTTTAAAAGAATCAATTAGGATCGGTTATATCATATGGAAGCTGCATTTCTGCCAGAGGTTTTTAACAAACTAGGTACTCAAAACTTCAAGATGATTGAAGAGTTTTTCAGGGTTTCGATCTTCTTTTTCTAAAGAATTTTTCATACATGATACTTGAAATTCATAAACGGTGAAGATTAATGCAAGTGTACAAAGTGACATGTTTGGATTCTTCGGCATTATCCAATGGTGTCATAAGAACAAGATGAACCCGCTTAACCACTTTCATGTCTTGTACCAAACCAATATAAGGGGTGGTGGATAACCAACGTAACACTTTTGGATTTTGAGATAACATCAACGAGGGAATTGCTTACATTTTAGGCATATAAATGTTGTTTGCGCTTATGTAGGCTTGACGAGGTAAGTCACATGTGAAGAAAGTCATGGGCAAAGGTATCTAGACCATCTTACGAATTAGGTGATTAGTTTTATATTTGATTATTATTGTTATTTGTTTCTTCACATGTGTACATTTTTGATTTATCGTAATTTATCACTTTTTATATATTGTGCACGTGCACACACAAGTAGGGGTTTTTTCTGGAAACAATCTCTTCATTCTTTTGAATGAGGGTAAGGCTGCGTACATATTACTCTCCCAAGACACTGCTTATATATAATTAGAATAAGGAACCTAGATAATGTGATTGTTAGAAATATTAATAACTTATATTAAGTAATTATGATCGTATTTTGCATATGGACTTAGATAAATTTGTTTGTATTCTTAATGATATCAATGAACATTAACTCCTTATATATAATAAACGTAAGGGAGATCTTATCCAAAACTTTGGTCGGTCACTGTACTACCAAAAGTATATGATCCGTTGGATTATAAAATTATAAATATTCAAATAGATGAGGACCGTTAGATATAATATTAAAAATTGTATTTGATTAATAATAGGATATTATTTAAATACTAAAATGTGTATTTTGATAATTTAAACCAATTATAAATAGGTTTTCTATATTGAATAGAAATCCTTATGTAAAAAATCGTAATTATATTTTCTCTTTAGTTTATGGATAGTTCCAGTTAGATAATAATTATTAAACCATCATTAAATTAAAGATAATTTTGTTAGCTTCGTGTGGGCTGTAAAATTGTTAAAATATGTTGTCTAAAACTCAAGATAGAGCCCAAACAGTAAAGTGATTATCTAAATTTTAATATTTTTTTTTAATTTTATTTACCTATTCAAACTCGATTTAGTGAAAGTAATGCAATTCACGAACTGGCCGAACTGGCCGACTTGACTTTGAGTCTCATAAATCATAATAGGAAAAGGAATACTCCCTCCTTTTGGCGTCTTTTTCAAATATATTTTAAATATCGTATTATAATTATTTATTATAATACATGAGTCTACCGCACTATCCTATCCGGTTAACTAATCAGAAAATCAATACTTATCAATACTATTATATAATAGACGAAACATTAAAAGTTTGGTTGGTCGGTATGGTACGTTGTGATTTTACTAAATTGCCCTTACTGAACTTTACTTCGTGTTTTTACTTAATTAATCTTACTTGTTTATAGAAATATATTATTAAATAATAATATTACCTATTTATAACCAATTACCTTCTTCACCTAAAATACATTATTTTTTCTAATAAATTCATCTACTTTTTCAAATATATCACGGACAATTTTTTTTTTTTTATAACTAAAACGTGTTAGTTTTTCTATTTTTCCTTACTAAAACCCCTCCCTTTCCAAAAATATCACGGAAAACCTTTAGTTATTTATTTTTAAACCTATTTTAATATTATAATTATTTTTTAAAAGTTTACCTATTTTAACATGCTTAATTATTTTTCTTAACAAATGCAATTACTGAAAATATTAAAAAATATAAATAATCAAATACCTATTTATAAACAATTACCTTTTCAGCTAAAACACATTATAGATTTTTTTTTCCTAACACAGTCCCTCCTTTTCTAAATATATCACGGGAAATTACCTTTTTCAACTTACTTTTTCTATTTTTCTCACTAAAATCAATTCTTTTTCTAAAAATATCACGGGCAAACCCTTTATATATTTATTTTAAAACATATTTAAATATTTTTAATTATTAAATTTTAAAATCTAATTTTCCAAAAATATCATGGGCATTTTCTTTTTTAAACTAAATATACATGTTAATTTTTTTATTTTTCCTTACTGAAATCCCTTCTTTTCCAAAAATATAATGGGCAAACTCTTACTTATTTATTTTAAAATCTATTTTAATATTTTTAATTAATTAAAAGTGTTTAGCTATTTTAACATGCCTACTTATTTTTTTAACAAATACAATTAAAAAAATATTTAAAAAAATAATAAAATAACAATTAACAATCCGTGCATGGCACGGTTTAAAGCTAGTATATTAAAAAGCGCTATTGTACTTAATTATATCCTATATATAATTAGAATAAGGAAATTAAGATGGCTTGGTTAATTATTAAAATAATGAAACATTAATAATATGATAAGTTTCATAAATCTAATGATGATAGATATTATATTCCAATCTTTGCATAAAGAAAATTAAAAATTAATTTAATTTAAGAATAAAATATCCGGTACATTGCACGATATAAAATTAGTATCTTTAATTATTAGACCGTGCTTTATTAAATAATAATTTTCAATTATTTACGGAACGCTAATCATTGTAAAATTTTAATGTGTCCATTGAAATAAAATTATTTTGGGCCTTTTACCTTGTAATTGTACTGGTACTGGGCCATTTCTGGCTCAATCACAAACGCCGGGCCTTTATGTAAATTACCTAAAAATCGTATTGCTAAATTTAAGCACATGAATACGAATTTGTCTAGACGGCCCTAGATACCTTTCCCTTTCGTGGAGCTTCTCACAACGAACATCATCTCTGCACTCAGTGTCTGCCTCTCTGGTATTTCCTTAACCTCTTCCTCCCTTTAATTTTATTTATTTAAGGGTAATATAAATATATATTTATTTTTCTCGCTGGGGCTTGGGACATGAGAAATGAGTTAGAATATTTAACTGTATGTACGTACAAATTTACTGCAATATTATTGTTATTGGTTAGTATATAGACTTAATTGCAGATTGATGGTCTGTAGTTTAATATTTTTGCACGAAAATGGCCAAATTAGTGATGGCTAATTGTTGAATTTCTCAGCACTTTGGTGGCTCTGGGTACTTCCGTTACCGTTAGCTCGCAACTAACGGCGTTAGGATTTTTAAAATAAACTAAGATTGAATAGCATTTTGATGGCTATAATTTAATTTTTAAATAAATAAACAAGGGTTTGCCCGTGAGTAAGTGTAATTAAGTAAAATTATGAAGTACCAAAAAACATACACCGACCAAACATTAAAGTTCGTTTATTAGAAGATAGTATAGATGTATGAATTAGGCTTAACTTAGTTAAAACTCACATAATTAAGAGAGATAGATCGCTTCTATGACATCAGTTATTCAAAGTTCCAAACCTTTCCAGTTTTGTGTGACTTAATTCATTCATTTGAAAGGATAATAAAAGTATCGCCGCTTTTAATTTGAAAGAGATAATAATTATTTATAAAATTAATTGTTTGTTATCTTATCTAGCCACCCAGTATGAATAATAATATACCTACCATTTTACTTTAGCCAACAATGTGTAAAAAAAATTAAATTACAGCCATCAAAATGCAATTGAATCTTAGTTTATTTCAAAAACCTTAACACCGTTAGTTTTGAACTAACGGAAGGGACCTGGAGCCACCTAAGTGCTAAGAATTTAAAAATTAGCCATCACTTTGACACAACTAATAATTTAGCCATCTCCGTGCAAAAATATTGTGCAAAAATATTAAACTACTGACCATCAGTCTGCAATTAAGTCTAGTATATATTATGCGAATGATTTCAACTCATACTTTGTATAGGAAATGAAAAAGCGTAGATTATCAGGGAAGAAGAAGGATATCATTAGTGATATGCCTCAAAGCCTTATCGACACCATCCTAATGAAACTCCCAATAAGGGATGCTGTAAGAACCAGCATTTTGTCTACCAAGTGGAGGTTTCAATGGGCTACCATGACGCAACTCGTATTTGACGAAAACTGTGTGCCTGCACCTTTCACTCCGCAAAAACTTACCAACTTCGTGATGGCATGTCTTTTTCTTCATGACGGCCCAATTCATAAATTTAAATTATTTACTCCGTGCATAGGTAACTTTCCTGAAATAGATCAATGTTTACGGTTCCTATCAAGGAAAGATATGAAAGAGTTGGATCTTTCTGTGGATATGGATGCTCCACTACAATTCGACTACCCTATGTTACACACACCTTCTTCAATGTTTTCTTGTCAGCAAATAACTAGCTTGACACTTAGTGGGTTTTTAGTGCAACCACCTCCAAAATTTCGAGGATTTCCATGTTTGAAGTGCCTTAACCTATATTATTGCACGAGTACTCTTAAGGTTATTGAAAACCTTATTTCAGGTTGCCCTCTTCTTGAGAGTTTTGAATTTAGTAATGATGACCAACTAGCTTTGACTGTCGATGCCCCAAATCTAAAGCATCTTACTGTCAATGGGACCTTTAAAGACTTATATCTTAAGCATACTCCACTTCTTGCTGCGATAACTGTAGACTTCTTTTCAGAGGTAACATTCTAAACATGTTTCTAGTCAGCTTTATAAATTTTATAAATATTTAGAACTTAGAAGCTGTTATGATTTTCCATACTTTCCAAAATTTTGTTTTAAATTTACAAAGGACGCACTCTTTCCATACACTCACTCTCTTTGTGTTGTTCCTTTTGCTCAGACTTGGGAAGGTGATGTCTTTGTGAAGCTTCCGATTACATTCAACCATCTAAAGTTCATTAAAGTTGAAGGCGTAAATTATAAAGAAATGAAAGAAGTGTCGTATGTTCATCACTTGCTTTTGCAGTCCCCTTATCTACAAGAACTTCATATTAGTGTAAGTTCCATATCTTGCTAATTTGTGTGCTTATTTACTTATACATTTGTCTTTGTTTTTTTGTTACCAGTCTATTTTTATATTGTTGTATTTCACTCCATCATACAGGCTGTGCAGTAACACCCTATATGTCGTCATCTACAAATCTTACAGACTTGGGTTGTCACATTCACTTACTATTACCACTAATTACCATAAATCACATGAATTTCAATAAATTTCAACACTTACGTTACATAACTAGATTCTAGTACTTATGGTTTAGCAAAAAACAAAGAAAAACTAGATTCTAGTATAGCAGTAAATTTTGTAATCCTTAAACACTTCATTCTGTACTCATTCCTCTGGCTAGAACCTATTATATAACAGAAGTATATGCTAAATAGATTACAGATGTTTCAAGTCTACATAATATACATTTACTTCTACCTCTGCTAAAGACATCTCATGACACGTCTTCACATTTCCCTTTACCCTTGCCTCTCGCGACTGGTCAAATGTAGTGTGTGCAAGAGTATGCTCAACAAATATACTCCAGAATGTGTTGCAACTTAATTTAATTGAATTTAATTGATTTATACTTCTAGATAATGGATAAGATTCCCTATTCCCTATTGAATTTAATTGATTTATACTTGATAGGGAATAGGGAATAGGGAATGTTGTAACAACTTAAGTTTACCCTTGATAATGTGTGATGCCTCCTAGATTTAAGTTTATTACAACTTCTGATCCATCTATAAAATCAAATGGATAAGATTTTAGAGTTAGTATTGGAAATATATATAATACTGGAGACAAAACTAGATTGCGAATTATAGGAAGAACTTGTAGATTGAATATGTAGATGCCATGAATCTTTGGGTGTATAATATCTTCACTTGTTTCGTAATGTATGTAATTTACTTCAATGTCCTCCTATATTTTCCTAATCATCTTACTTTCTCTTTTAGTTCCCCGGCTTTGTTTTTTTACATCCTATACTGTATCACCTACTACTTGACACCATTTACTAGTTCTTAGCAAGGTGTTATGTAAGCTCATGGGTTAACTTCATCAGGTTAATAGTTTGAAGCCAAGATAAAAGCTTTTATTAGACTTGAATAGAAATCTCACTTCGGTTATGGTTATCTACCTTCATGAGACTTAAATATGGAAACAGAGGTAGGTATCTGGTTTCAGTGCAGGGTACATTAGAGAAGATTACTAAAGTACCAGTATTCGATCATTATATAGATACTGTTTCTTTATGCTCTTACCTTACATAACTGTGACCTGACATATTAAAGTTTGATTATGGAGGATCGCTTTGATACCCTTTTAAGGTGTATGCACAATACTCCAACAGTTTTCCGCCTATGGTATATCCTATCAATTTTTCCTATTTAGTCGCTTTTTTAAGGCCAGCTTGTTAATACATGTATCCTGTATCATACTTATGGTATGAAGAAGTCACCATTCTACAATATATATAGCGTCTACATCCAATTAAATTGAATTTAATTGATTTATACTTCTCTGTATACTCCAGAAACAACCGAAAAACACATCCAAGACTTCCACACTTACACAAAACTAACTTTAGGATAGAACGAGGTTCTAAGTAGCGGTGAGTACACACACACAAACGCACGTTTATAACCGCAAACAAGTCATTGAGGGCAAACAATTTAAGACTTTAAAACACCCAATATTTATGACTTAATAATCACCTTGATTAACTTAGTGATTTTGATTTAGTCTCTTTGCTAACCCCTCCATTCTCCTTCAGTGATTGCCCTACGCTCTCTTCCTCTTGTTTTTTTTTTTCTAAAAATGTTGTGTTACATTTTTTTTTGTATCCTGATTACATTAGAAGTTGGTTCAAGCTTCTGGGTTATTCTACTTGTTTCCTTACATTTTTTACAATAAAATATCAAGCTCCCTCTCTTATTAACATGTAGGCAAGTTTGGTTAGTCATCAGTTACTCCCTTGTAAAGCCAGGTTACCTTGTAATTTTGAGTAGAGAAATTCATATTTTCACAAACGTGCAAGTTGTTCTAATCTCACATATGTTAAACTCCATAATATGAACAATTACTCAATAGTTGTGATTAAAATTAGTCTCACTTCACTCTCAGTGTAAAGTAACTCCTGTTATAAGCTGTAGAATCATTCATAGAGTTTTACAAGTCTCCGAGTAATTATCATTTTACGGTCTGCTTTGAATTATGTGTTAGAACCTAAAATTTATAATACTTGCAATTTGTCTCGTCTTTATAAATGTTGTAAATTTTTAATATATATCAATTAATTAATTTTTTTAATAGCATCTATTGATTTTTTATATATAACAGATTGTATATTGTTTCTCCTTCTGTATACTAACAAAATAACTAAATAATTCCTCACTTTTAAAAATAATCTCAAATATAAATTATAAAAATTATAATGAATTCACACTTGTATACGGTTATAAAAAGAACTCAATACAAAAATGTTCAAAACTTTACGCATACTTTGTCAAAAAAAAAAAACTTTACGATAACTTTACACTTATACACGTGCTTATAACAAAAATTGTGTGGGTTATCAGTTATCACAGGCTGCACCAATTGGAGATGCTCAATTTAATGCTGCTGATTTGGATTTATGGGACAAAGAGGGCCTTACTGATTTCAAATTCATGCACCTTGAAATAGTAAAGATGTGGTATGTGTCCAATGAATATGACAAAAAATTCATCAAATTTGTGCTTGGACGTTCTCCGATGCTTCAGATGATGAGCATTTCACTAGATGAAGGATGTACTGGTAAATTGAGTATGGTGAATGAAGTGCTGCATTTTCGACGAGCTTCTCCAAAAGTTGATATTAATTTCTTTGACTAGACATCATATTGCTATCTCATGCTTTTCCTTTCTCTCTTTGTTCCTGGACCATGGCTGCTGTATTCAGATGTAATTGTAGAAGGAAGGTGTACTTGAAACAATCAGCTTTTGCAAAATGATTCTACTGGGCTTTCATGAGGATGTTTTGCTAATTTACTATTTCAACAGGCTATTTTCTGATGTGCAAACAAGTTGCTAGTTCCCTACTATGATTAAAATTTTGTATATGCTTTGGAAGTTTATGTACTCTTGAATAATGTCTTGGAAGGTCATTGGAAAATCCATTAAATTGGAAATAACATGAGTTATTTAGTCCACTAGAGAAGACAAATTAGGAGTTTTAGTGAGTTATGATTTCCGTTGTGATGGGAACTTGCATAAGTTTATGCATAAAATGTCTCTATTGTGATGAGAAGAATCAACAAATTTCATGAAATACATAACAAATTGAAGCGAAGTAACAAATTGAAATTAGCACTCTTGTAGGCTTCTCAAGGAAGGATAACATCATGATCTGCCTCAGGCTCAAAGTAATATTGAAACCATTTGGACAGAACTGCAAAATGAGGGATGCTGTGAGAACCAGCACTTTGTCTAGCAAGTGAAAGTATTGATTGGCTACTATGACAAAACTCGTATTTGACGGAAAATGTGCTATTACTCGGGAAAAAATGTAAAACTTATTATGCAATGTCTTTTACTTAATGAGGTGTATCAAACAAAATTACTAGGCAAATCATTCCCATATGAAACAGCTTTTGCAAATTGCCTGTTTTGGATCTCTTATGTTATATGAGCTCTTCAAAGAGCAGCAGTTTAGAACAATTTTGATATGAGAAAAATATCATAATTTTTATATGATTCTATTATATCAAAATTTTATAATTTTAAAAGAAATGATATAATTTTAAAACCCCCACTGATAACGGCTAGATCGTACAGCTAAAATAGATATCTATACTATATTATTGAAACCGAAACATTAAAAGTTTTGTTTTTCGGTTAGTTTTCGATCTTTTATTCTATTTAATAAATAATAAAAAAAATATAAAAATAGTAACTAGATGATTGCCTTTTATAATTAATATATTTTTTTTCTATCAAAATTTACTCTTTTCCAAAAATATCATGACAATTATCTTTAAATTAAAACATATTACCTTTTATATTTGTTACCACTAAAATCTCTGTTTTTCAAAAATACGAGGTGCAATCCTTACTTATTTATTTTAAAACATATTTTAATACTCTATTTAATAAATAATAAAATAATATAAAAATAGTAATTAGTTGATTGCCTTTTATAATTAAAAAAAAAAACAAAATATACTCATTTTCCAAAAATATCACGACAATTACCTTTAAATTAAAACATGTTATCTTTTATATTTGTTATTACTAAAATCTCCATTTTCCAAAAATATGAGGTGCAATCCTTAGTTATTTATTTTAAAACTTATTTTAATACTATATTTAATAAATAATAAAATAATATAAAAATAGTAACTAGCTGATTGCCTTTTATAGTTAAAACATTTTTTTCTAACAAAAATAGGTTACCTTTAAATTAAAATATATTATCTTTTATATTTGTTATCACTAAAATCTTTATTTTCCAAAAATATCAAGTGCAACCCTTACTTATATATTTTAAAATCTATTTTAATACTTTTAATTATTTAATTTTTTTTACCTATTTTAACAAGTGAACGTATTTTTTTAACAAATACAATTTATATAATTAAAACACATCTAAAAATATTACGGACATTTTTTTTTAATTAAAACATGTTACCTTTTCTATTTGTCCTTATTAAAAAAATTTACTTATTTTAACATTTCAACGTATTTTTTTAATAAATACAATTAATATAATTAAAACACTTCTAAAAATATCACGGACAATTACTTTTTTTAATTAAAACATTTTAGATTTTCTATATGTCCTTATTATTAATATTATTTTATTATAAAATAATATTAATAATACATCATTTATCTTCCTCAGCCCGATCTGTATTTTTTTTTATATTTTTTTTATGTTCTAATTAATATTTAAGTTTCTCATTTTATAATTTATCATATTAATTTTTACTTTTATTTTAATATTTTTCGTTCACATTAAATTTTTTAGTTTATTATTTTTAAGGCCCGCAGATTATAGGATAGTAATAATAGGGTCATGTTCCTTGTAGAAGCCTTAACCTTAGAACTCTTAGAACTCTATCTTATTATTATTATTTTTTTAAAATAATATATCTATCTATACTATAATATTATAAGCAAACCACCCTCTATTTGGTTGGTAGTTTGGTCATTTAGTTTGGTCCTCTAAATAATAACCGTTAGATGTAAATATAGGTAAATGAGAACCGTTGGATGTAATATTAAAAGAATATTCTCTTTTTGATATCTAAAATGCTTCCACGGGTTCAAGGTTCGAATCCCGTCAACAACATATTAAAAAATTTTAAGATAAAAAATACAAATAAATGCTAATAAAATAATATAAAAAATACTAAAAAATCATATAAAAAAATACTATTATAAGCAAACTACCATCTATTTGGTTGGTTGGTAGTTTGGTTCTCTAAATAATAACCGTTAGATATAAATATAGATAAATGAAAACCGTTTGATGTAATATTAAAAGAATATTATTTTCTTGGTATCTAAAATACTCCCACGGGTTCAAGATTCGAATCCCGTCAACAACATATTATTATTATTAAATATTTATATCATCTATTTTTCTAAGCTACATTCAAAAGTTCAAGATATTATTACGTCGACAACATATTAAAAATTTTTAAAATCAAAATACAAATAAATGATAATAAAATAAGATAAAAAATAATAATAAATCATATAAAAATAATACTAAAATAATAAATTTAAAATACTAAAATTCATCCGTGCGATGCACGGGTTATAGGCTTGTATTTATTATATGAAGGTCATGGGTAAAGTTGTCCAAAAACACAAAATACATAATTTAGATCTAATTAATATTTTAGTAACAATAATAATCATACATCGATATCGATCACAAAATTCTCCATCATCATCATAAAATTTCCCCAATTATTTTTATCATTTTTTGTGAAAATATTCAAGTTATTGTATAAACACAATATCAGATAACAATGTTCATCAGCTGAACATTTAAATACAAGTAAGTTCAGTTGCAGAACTTAAAATTTATGTATTTGATTTCAAATTCGATTGCATGACTTTTATGTTCAGCGGTAGAACACGAAAGTTATGGTATGAAAATAATGTGAATAACATTGTTCAACAGCTGAACATTATAAAAATAATCAAGTTCACTTGTAGAACTTTGTGAAAAAAAGTAAGTTCAGTTGTAGAACTTTGAAGTCCATATGCATAATTTTTAAAATTCAGCTGCAGAACACTGTATTTATACTATGAAACAAAATAGGTTCGGCAGTAGAATCCTTTTATTCCAAGAATACCCTTATAAGATTTTGTATATAAAAATGAGTTGAATCTGAACATTTGATCTAGTAATAATCCAACGGCTTATAACAGTTCTAAAGTTCTTTTTTAGTGATTGGTTGAATCTGAACAGTTGATCTAAACGGTTTATAACAGTTTTAAAGTTCTTTTTTAATGATTGGTTCAATCTTGAGCCTAACCCACTAATAATAATATTTAAAAGTCCAATAATAAGGCCCATGATAATTAATTAAAAAGCCCACTTAATATACATGCTATCACTAAACCTGGTGCTAAATTTTTTCACAGACAGCGATATTTTGTAGGCGGCCCCAGATATGTTCCCCCTTTAATCGGAGTTTATTGCATCTCATACGGACATCATTTCTGCATTCACTCTCTGGTATTTCCTTTACCCTCTTTCTTCTTTAATTTCTTTTATATGTTTGTAGACTACAAATTAATTACTGCATGATACCTCGATCGCTTGTACTTAATGCATAAGACTTGGTGTGCCTGCAAAACGTTTAATAATTAAATTGTCTGTTAAATCTTTTATGTACCATGAGCTCTTAAAAGATTTATAGCATAAAAAGAATATATATGCAACTCATTGGGATTTAGGGCATATGCTTTTTAGAGATATGAGATACCGCTGGTTGGGATTTTTGACTATTTTTGTAAGGGTCCTGGTCATTGTCAGGAGGGACCAATTATTTAACAATCTGTTTCGTAGCCGTTTGTTTCGTAGCCGTTGGATCAACATTTCAACGGTCAGGATTAAAAAAAAAAAAAAAATCAATTCCGCGTTTTTTTTTCGCGGGCAGCAGACCCTCCGTGCTTTTTTTTCCACGGAGCACTGTACCGCTCCGCGTAAAAAAAACGCGGAGCCGTTAGATCAGTTCAGGTAAATGAAAATGTGATTATGGTCTCTTTTCATAAAATGCGTATTAATTGTATTAAAATGTTACTACATGTATTCTTTTGTCAATAGGTTGGGCTTTCTGGCATGTCTTGCTCATTGCCAACATTGCTGCACTTATTGCTAGCCGAACAATGACAACTGCACTCTAGTTATGCTCCGCGCTTTTTTTACGCGGAGCGGTACAGTGCTCCGCGGGAAAAAAACGGGGAACTGATTTTTTTTTTTTAATCCTGACCGTTGAAATGTTGATCGAACGGCTACGAAACAGATTGTTAAATAATTGGTCCCTGACAATCAATTGTCATGGTCCTCAATTGTCAGGGACCAGGACCCTTTTTGTAATTGCTTATATATATATATATTATTCGAATGATTTTAACTTTGTATGTTTTTTTAGGAAATGAGGAAGCGTAGATTCTCAGAGAAGAAGAAGGATGTCATTAGTGATATGCCTCAAAACATCAAGGACACCATCCTAACGAAACTGCCAATAAGGGATGCTGTAAGAACCAGCATTTTGTCTACAACGTGGAAGTATCAATGGGCTCATATGACGCAACTTGTGTTTGATAAATATTGTGTGCCTCAACCTTTCACTCGGGAAACATTTATAAATTTTATGATGCATTGTCTTCTTCTTCATGACGGCCCAATTCATAACTTCAAATTATCTAGTCCGGGATTCAGTAAGTCTCCTGGAATAGATCGGTGCTTACGGTTCGTGTCCAGGAAAGATGTGAAAGAGTTAGATCTTCATTCAGAAGTGGAAGCGTCAGATCTTCCTGTACTAATGGGAGGCTCCTTGTCACTCGCGCCTTCTCCTTTGTTTTCTTGTCAGAAGATAACAAGCTTGACACTCGTTGGGTTTGACGTGCGACCACCTCCAAATTTTCGAGGATTTCCATGTCTGAAGTACCTTAAAGTAGATTATTGCATGGTTACTCTTAAGGTTATTGAAAACCTTATTTCTGGTTGCCCTCTTCTTGAGAGTTTTGAATTTAGTAATGCTGACCAACTAGCTTTGACTCTCGATGCCCCAAATTTGAAGCGTCTTACCGTCAAAGGGAGCTTTAAGGACGTATATCTTAAGCATACTCCACTTCTTGCTGCTCTAAGCGTAGACTTCTTTCCAATGGTAAAATGCTAAACTTCTTTCTACTCAGCTCTATAAATTGATCAGATAGATAAAAGCTATTATGATTTTCCACATTTTCTAAATTTTGTTTTAAGTTTACAAAGGATGCGCTCTTTCCATACACTCTTTCTCTTCTTTATGATTTTCCATATTTTCTAAATTTCGTTTCAAGTTCACAAAGGATGAGCTCTTTCCATAGACTCACTCTCTTTCTGTTGTTCGTTTTGCTTAGGCTTGGAAAGGTGATGCCTTTGTAAAGCTTCCTATCACATTCACCTGTCTCACATTTATTGAAGTTGATGGCGTAAATTATCAAGATAAGAACAAAGTGATGTATGTTCATCACTTGCTTTTGCAGTCCCCTAATCTACAAGAACTTCATATCAGTGTAAGTTCCATCGTGGTAATTCTGTGATTGTTTACTTGCTCAGACATCGGTCTTTATTGATTATTATTTTGTCAACCTTTGGTCTTCTTGTTGTATCCCTCTCCATCACAAAGGCTGTGTAAAGCCCTATATATTGTCTACAAATCTTCCAGACTTAGGTTTGTAACATTCACTTACTATTACAACTAATTTACCATAAATCGCATGAATTTCAATATATTTCAACATTAATGTTACACAACTAGATTCTATTACACAACTACATTAAAGAATTTACGTAAGCACTTTCATTTTATACTCATTGATGGTTACGACCTATTAAATTATAAAAGTATTTGCTAAATATATTAGAGATGTTAATAGTCCATATGAAGTATTTCTACCTCTACAAATCCCACTTTGGTAATGATTGTACACCTTCATCAGACTTAAATATGGAAACAGAGGTAGGTATCTGAGGTTTCAGGTACATAAAAGAAGATTACGAGGGTATCACTATTCATTTATTATTATTTGTATAGTACATATACTGCTTCTTTATGCTCTTACCTTACATCACTGTGATCTTACATATAAAACTTTAATTATTGAGGATCGCTTGATACTCTTTTAAGGTGTATGTACAATACTCGGAAAATTTTCCACCTGTGGTATATCTTCTTAATCTACCCTAATTAGATTTTTCAAGACCAGCTTGTCTATACATGTATCGTGTCTTATACTTGTAGTATCCAGAAGTCACCATTCCACAATATAGCTTTAACATCTAAAAAAATTGAAATTAATTGATCTATACTTCTGCGTATACTCTAGAAACAACCGAAAAACACACGCAAGATTTCCACACTTGTACAAAACTAACTTTAGAATAGAACGAGCTTCTAGTAAGGGTAAGAAAATATCCATGCACACAAGTTTATAACCGCAAACAAGTCATTGAGGCCAGAAAATTTAAGACTTCGAACCACCCAATGTTTATCACTTAATAGAGTTTCTTTGCCAACTCCTCTATTCTTCCTCAGTGATTGCCCTACGCTCTCTTCCTCTCTTGGATTTTTTTAAGTGTTTAATGTCACATATTTTTTAATCTCCTATCATATTGGAAGTTGGCTCAACCTTCTGGGTTATTCTAGCTACTTGTTTCCTCACCTTTTTCTAGAATAAAATTATGGAGTTCCCCTCTTATATACATGTAGTGAAGTTCGGTTAGTCATCAGTTACATGCTCTCTCGTAGAGGCCAGGTTACCATTTAATTTGGGTATAATAAATTTTTAAGTTCACAAACTTGTAATTTGTTCAAATCAGATATGCTACACTCCATAATATAAACAATTGCTTACTGACATGATTAAATTTAGTCCTTTTCACTTTCACTATATGATAAGTCCTATTATAAGCTGTAGAATTATTCATAGAATATGAGTTATGTGTTTGAATCTAAAACCTATGATGCTTGCAATTTGTCTCATCTTTCTTGTTGTAATATATATTTATTAAATATTGTTTTTTTGCTTAATGTAAGATATATTTTTTCTCCTTAGGTATAATAACAAAATAACTGAAATATATAATTCCTCTCTTTTAACTAATGATATCAAATATTTTAAATTCTAAAAATTATAATTAATTCACACTTGCATATGGCATGCCCTTATAAAAAGAAGTCAGTACAAGAATGTTTAAAACTTTAAGCATACTACTTTACACTTTACACATGTGTCAATAACATAAAACTGTGTGGGTTATCACAGGCTGCACCAACTGGATATGGTGAATTTACTGCTGCTGATTTGGATTTATGGGACAAAGAAGGCCTTACTGATTTCAAATTCATGCACCTTAAAATAGTAAAGATGTCGTCTGTGTCCAATGAACATGACAAAAAATTCATCAAATTTGTGCTTGGACGTTCTCCTGTGCTTCAGATGATGAGCATTTCATTAGATGAAGATTGCATTGGTAAAATGGGAATGGTGAACGAACTGCTGCATTTTCAACGAGCTTCTCCAAATGTTGATATTACTTTCTTTGACTAGAGGACATTTGGGTATCTCATGCTTTTCCTTTCTCTCTTTTTTCCATACCATAGCAGCTGCTTTATTCAGATCTAATTGTAGAAGGATCAATTTGTACCTGAAACAACTTTTGCAAAATGATTTTACCAGACTTTGATGAGGATGTTTCTGTAATTTACTATATCAACAGGTTTTTATCTCATGTGCAAACAAGGGAGTAAGGAAATGATTGTTCCCTACTGTGATGATTTGTTTTTATGCTTTGGAAGTTTATGCACTCTTCAAAAATGTCTGGGAAAGTCATTATGAAAATAATTAAATCGGAAATAACATGAGTTATTTAGCGCACTATACAAGACATGCGTTTGTAACAACCATCACTAGGTACACTTAGTAATTATAAACCATATCTAACTTGGTAATTGTATCTTTGATTTACCTGGTTTTTCTTGTAATCCTTAATTAGGTGGAAGTTATAATATGAAATTCTTGAATGAGGTTGATACTTAAGCATTTGGTTTTTCATGATTTTACCAAGAGGATGGTGTTTAACGTACGGAGTGCCTGCTTAAATTGTAGATACATGTTCAACTTTTTTGTGGTGTAGGGATTTTTTGTATCCCAAGTAGTGTAACATTTACTTGGTGTTTGGTTGGAGAGCTTGAGAAGAATGGGGTTAATGTATCAAGTTGGTCACTGAACTCAAATTGAACTCAAACAGGTCACTAACTCGAATTAATTGTTAACTCCATTAAATTGGTTGATTGTTTTTAACAAAAATTGCTACATGGTAAGCCTGTTATCCACGTGACTAACGTCTATTAACTTAACTATAGTTAGTTAACTAAGTTTAAGCAATTGAATAAAACATACGAACAAAAATAAAACATATGAATCATATTTATTGTGTATTACATATTGATTGTAGTGTATATATCAATTAGTTCTTTCAATTTTACAGGATGTCGACAAGGGTTAATGTTTATGTACATCATCATGGTTTTTTAGACATTATCAAACCGAGCTACCAATTTAGTTGTAATGTTAAAGATCACCAATTTTCGTGTAAAAAAGTGAACACATTTAACGGAGTTAACAATTGATTCGAGTTAATGACCTGTTTGAGTCCAATTTCAGTTCAGTGACCAACTTGATACATTAAGCTGACTTCAGTGACCAACTAGATCATTAACCCGAGAAGAATGTAATGAAATTTGTACTTTTATGGATATATATACTTAATTATTGTTTTTCCTCCACTGCATTCGTAGCCATTCTAAATTTTGAGTCTTAGTGAGTCTTAAATTCTAAATTTGTATCATGATCTGCCTCAAAGCATTGCTGAAACCATTCCAACAGAACTGCCAAGAAGGGATGCTCTAACATCTTGTCTAGCAGGTGAAAGTATATATTGATTGACTATCATGACAAAACTTGTATTTTACTGAAAATGTTATTGTCTACCTGACGGCAATGTCTTTTACTTCATGACGGCCCTTGTCAAACATATTACTAGTCAAATCATTGTCATTTCAAACAATTAGCTTCTGCAAATAGACCGTTATGAATATCTTGTACAATAAGCTCTTCACAGAGTTGTAGGCTAGAAACAATTAGCAGGGAAATTAGGCATATACATGTTCTCATGTGCTTTGTTTACTTTTC
Organism: Heracleum sosnowskyi; assembly: GCA_030848705.1. Taxonomy (NCBI): domain Eukaryota; kingdom Viridiplantae; phylum Streptophyta; class Magnoliopsida; order Apiales; family Apiaceae; genus Heracleum; species Heracleum sosnowskyi. The sequence continues at coordinate 97,474,954 of CM061241.1, forward strand.
CAAGTATATTCATTATAATTATATTCTAATTATTGCATGTTTTTCTACTGATATAATTTATAAAATGGGTTAATCCTCAAGGAAGAATTTTTTGAGTGATCTCCCTCAAAGCATTATTCATCCATTCTAACAAAACTTTCAGCAAGGGATGCTGCCTTCTCGATGTCAAATTCAGTCATTCTTTTATTACATGTGCAGTTGGCTTAATTAAGTGTACATGTGCGTATACTAGTTTCCAAGATTTGAAAAAATATTTTTAGGCCCTGTTTAGAGTAAAATGTATTTTGTGTACTCACACTTTAATCAAAACCGAGCACTTGCAATATCAATTTTTGTATTTCATCATGTTTTGTTGCATTCCGTTAACTGAGGTTAACTCCGTTATTAATTTAGGGAGTAAAGTGCATTTTGTGTACTCATACTTTAGAATAAAGTACATTCTGTGCACTTTACTCTAAATTTTGTATCAATATTGCAAGTGACGTCTTGACTAAAGTGCGAGTACACAAACTACATTTTACTCTATTTTTAATTAAAAAAAATTAATTTTAGAATTGTATAATTATACAATATATAAAATTAGTTATAAGTTTTTAATATTAATTCAAGAAATATAATAGAGAACCCAAAATTTGTCAAAAAACTTGTTTCGAATGTTTACGAGTTATTAGTTGAATTTTTAACTTTCTTCGAAACAAAATAGTCTCGGAAATTTTATATATGCACCCCAAATTAATAGGTTTCAGAGAAGTTTTTTCGAGAGAGTTTTTGGAATCTCTAACATTAATATTAATTTTAAATCACATAATTAATCAAAAAATATTTGAGAATTATAATAAATCATAATTATAATTTAAATTTAAATATTTTATTGTAATATATACTCCAATATAAAATCGACTGCGGAAATCGAGGGTTCAGTGGTTCGTTGTGCCCCCAACAACGAAAATTTCTCGTGATTTTTCAGTTAAATAAACTTAAAATATAATTATGTTTGGAGAAAATTGTATTTAATTGTTTCCCTCTCTTGCTCTAGCTGGATTTATCTTCCCCTTCAGGCTCTCACGGAGTCACGTCGCATGCGAAAATTTATAGCTTCAATCTTTGGTATGTAAATCTTTTAACCCGTCTTCTTCGATTTTAATAAAATTAGGTCAATAATTCGTTTTGTTTGTTAGAGTACTGGTGCAGTTGTAGTAGTTAAGCAAGGCTTCTTGGATCTTTTTACACGACTAAGGTCCCAATAGATAAGTTTTTTTCATGTTGTCACTTATATTCCATGATTTCGATGATGTAGCCGTACGGATGTGACAATTAATGTCAAAATATTATTTTCAAGTTATTTTTATCGAATATTAGGTCGTAGAGTATTGTTTTTATAGTGCTACTGTTTTCTTATATGATGTTAACTAAATGGTTTCAGTGCACATCTTTTGCTATATATAACGTGATTCAAGTAGATTTGAGATTAATGTAGAACTTATATATATATGTGGTTTAACTTGGTAACATGTAGTTTTTTCGATCAAACTCATAATTACACGTAATGAAATTAAATAATTTTGATATAAAAACTGAAGTGCATTGTAGTCATGTTGATAGCGGAAGAATATATTCAAGAGGAAGAGTAAAACAATGAGAGAAGTAGTTGATGTAGAGATGAGGCATTCATCCCCAAATTTGTGGAATTGAGGTCTAAGATAAAAATGGTGAATGTAATGGAGGGTGGAAACAAAATTATAATTTTTTTTTTGCAAATTAGCGTTGAACCTTAAGGCTTTGTTTGGATGGGGGGTTGAGAGGGGTTGTGAAGAACTATGTTTGACAAAGTTATTTGAGGGAATGGTTGGTGTTGAGAGGGATTGAGTAGGGGTTGAACAAGGGTTGATGATAGTTAATTTTTGAGGACTTTCCAACACCCCAAATTGGGGTGTCAAGAAGAGTTAAATTTTTTGTCTCATCGCCTACCTAGTCTTTCGTACATTTTAATTATTTATTTAATTTTATATTAATATTTTAAATAGAAAAAATAATTTGAGAAATATTTTTCTTATATGATGTTAACTACGTATATAGATTCACAGTGTACATCTTTTGCAATAACGTGATTCAAGTAGATTTGAGACTAATGTAGAACTTATATATGTGGTTTAACTTGGTAACATTTAGTCTTTTCGATCAAACTTAGAATTACACGTAACGAAATTAAATTATTTTGATATAAAAACTGAAGTGCATTGTAGTCATGTTATTGTCGTAGATAGCGGAAGAATAGATTCAAGAGGAAAGAGTAAAACAATGAGAGAAGTAGTTGATGTAGAGATGAGGCATTCATCCGCAAATTTGTGGAATTGAGGTCTAAGATAAACATGGTGAATGTAATGGAGGGTGGAAACAAAATTATATTTTTTTTTTTTTTGCAAATTAGCATTGAACCTTAAAATACTAATATACGTGACCTAATTTTAAGCAGTAACTAGTCCAGTTACATTCATAGAGTCTCTTACATTTTCAAAATGTCTCGAAGATCCTTTATTGTTGAGCCATAAACTTTATTAACTTTGAACTTCACTCCTAGTGTTACCTCATCAATTTACTGCCTTGCTGGGGCACACTTAGTAGGAAACACGAAAGGGATTGTGGATACAGTACATATTTACTGCATTATTATTAAAATTGGTTGATTGTAAGAATAATTCTGAATCATGTTTTCCAGGCTTTTCTAGGGATCCAAAATGAGTAAATTGACTAAATTTTCAAGTGAGGATATTATCAGTGATCTGCCTGAAAGCATTATTGATTCCATTCTAACAAAACTGCCAGTAAAGGATGCTGTAAGAACCTGTGTTCTGTCTAGCAAGTGGAAGTATCAATGGACAACCATGACACAACTTGTATTTGATGAAAAATGTTTGTGTCTTTCCAATGACAAAAAAGTTGCTGAGAAAGAACTCGTAGACTTTGTCATGCGATTTCTTTTACTTCATGATGGCCCTATTCAAAAGTTCAAACTATCTACATCTTACTTGCAAAAATCTACCGATATTGATCAATGGCTACGTGTCATATCAAGGAAAAATATAAAAGAGATAGTTCTTGATGTATATGGAGGCAAGTGGCGGTGGAGTGACCCAAGGTTTTCCACACCTCGTAGTATATTTTCTCTTCGAAAACTGACTGGATTGACACTTTCTGAGTTTGCAGTCAAACCTCCTCTAGGATTTCAAGGATTTCCATGTATAAAGTACCTTGAGCTACATGGTGTTACAATTACTCTTGAGGTTATTGAAAATCTTATTTCAGGTTGCCCACTTCTTGAAAAGTTCAAATTTAGTCATTGGAACAAGCTAGCTTTCGCCATCCGTGCCCCAAATCTGAAGCTTCTTACTGTGAAAGGAAATTTGGAAGACTTTTATCTCGAGCATACTCCGCTTGTGGTTGCTTTTAGCATAAACTTTTATCCTTTGGTAAAGTGCAGTCTTTTTCACATTGCTTTATAAAATTTAATACAGGGAAAAGGTGTTGCTGATTTCCATCTTTCTATATGAGTTTACAATTGATGGCTCTTGTTTACTCATTCTCTTTTTGATGTCCCTTTTGCTCAGGCTTGGAGAGGTAATGTCCTTAAGAAGGTTCCAGTGACATATGACTATCTAAAGTTTATTGAAATTGGTAAAATGGATTTTAAAGACACGGATGAAGTGTTGTATGTTCTGCAGTTGCTTTTGCAGTCCCCTAATCTACAAGATCTTCAAATCTCAGTAAGTCACATGTCTAGTTATTTTCTATGTTCTGTATAAGTAATACAAGTATTATTATTTACTTCGATAGAAATTACCCTTTTTTTTATTGACATTAGATCACAATCTATACAAAAAGAACGTGATTATATAAAATGGACATGATAATATAAAATTTAGTAAACATTGTAATATGATGGAGCTGAATTGTATGTTGTATGTTCTTCACTTGATTTTGCAGTCCCCTGATCTTGAAATGGAAGAACGTGAAATAATAGTAAGTCATGTGTGTTATATACTTTGGTCTTGGTTTTTTAAGTAAAGCTATTAGCCTGTACTTATCCTGCCTCCCTTTTGATCATATAGGCTTGTGGTGAAGAACCCAATGATTTTCAGTATAGAACTGCAGATTTTGACATTTGGGAGAGGAACTGTCCTACTGATTTCACATTCAAGTGCCTTAAAACAGTAAAGCTGTCTTACATTTGCACTAAACATGACGTGGAATTTGTCAAATTTTTGCTTGGACGTTCTCCGGTGCTGGAGGTGATTAGCATTTCACCAGACTATGAATATGGCGAACCCATGAGGATGGTAAATGAAGTGGTGCATTTTCGACGAGCATCTCAAAAAGTTAAAATAATTTTTTTTGACTAATCATCTTTATACATATTTCATGCCTTTCCTTTTCTGCTTCATTCTTAGCTGTTATGTTATGTCAGCTCCCTGATCTAATTGCACATATGGAAAAAATTAGCTTTTCGAATATGTGGATTCTACAAGACTTTGATCGGGATTTATTGCTATATTACTTAGTCAATTTTAATGCTTAACAAGGGAGTTTGTTTCTTAAGTAGAACTTGCCAAGTCAGATAGTACTAAGCAGCCATGTAGGGCATGCTAATGCTTGTTATTCGGTTATGCTTTGAAGTTGATGCACACTTGAAGAATGCTTGAAATGGTCATTTTTGATAAATAACTCAGTAGTTCAGTATTGGCTGTTTGTTTGATAAGTAAAAGTGACATATAACTAACTTATATGAGATGAGTGTTTCACCTCCTCCTGATTCCCGTGGACATAGGAATATGGTGACTGAAGTGCTGCATCTTGGACAAACTTCTCTAAATGTCAAATGAAATTCTTGGACCCCTAGTGAAGTGCTGCATTGTTTTTTTCTTTGCACATCTATATGTCTTTCCTTTTTGACTTTGTTCTTAGCTGCTTTATTATTGTCAATTTTTTGATATAATTGTTGAAAAAATCTATACAGTAGATGACAAGAACAATAAGCTTTTGCCAGATGTGGCCTTTAAAGACATTGATCAGGAACTTACTCGCTACTGTACATATAATATTTACCAGGTCCTTCGTCATCTTAAAGGAGTATTTGTCGACCCTTTCCCGTATACTCTTATTTGTGTATGTTATGTATCCTTAAGTATAGGGTATACCTGTTTTTATTCTATTATATGTAGAATTCACCGAATCAACCGGCTGGGTGTATGTTTATCCAAAAAGGTTGAAGATTGGATCACCAACTGGACTTAAGAGTCTGTTTCGCTAAGGTTTTAAGATTTTCTTTCCGAGTTGGATGGATGGTGATGGAGGAGATAGCGATTCAGTTGATTTGAATACTTTAAGGAATGTAAATGAATCTCAGCCGAGGGTTTTGTTGCAGGATTTTAGCGACTGTTGGCAACTGTACATGTAGTGTTTGCCTCTGATTTAATTTTTTTGGGTCGTCTTGACATTTGTTCTCAAGTAAATTTTGATTAAGATTTCTAATTTTACTGTATATTTCGCCAAAGAAATGACAACAATGTGGTACTTTCTCAGAATTTAAATGAAATTTAACTAGATTTACTGAAAAATAGACTAGTTTTTAACATAATAATCATCAATAATCAAAGGGACGTGATATGATTAATTTCCGGTTCTATCCATTTTTCACATTTTAAATTATCCTACTCTTCATTCGAATCCTAGAAAAATGCAAATCAAATATAAAAAGAATTACAGAAATAATTTGTTTTTTTAATAGGGAAGAAATCAAGTAATCTACTAAACAAGATTTAATTAGCAAAAAAACAAGATTTAACCCCTTTTTGTTTTTAATTTGCTTGCTTTAATCGTTTTGTTTTTGTAGACGGTAGATTGTACATAAGTAAATATCGTTATGCACTATCAATTGTTTGCCAATTTTTCTCTTCAAATCTGGTATTTTAACATACAAGTAAAATCATGCATATCTAAGGTTAACTGTGAGATTGATTCTTGACTCACAATTTGTATGCTCTTTTTTCTTTGGAAGCCAATTTGTATGCTTTTTTAGGAATATGAGTAAGGGTAAAGTCTCAAGGAAGGATTATATTAGTGATCTGCCTGATAGCATTGCTGATTCTATACTTACAAAGCTCCCAAGAAGGGATGCTGTACGAACCAGCATTTTGTCTACCAAGTGGAGGTTTCAATGGGCTACCATTAGAGGTGGCAATTTGATACACGACACGTGAACACGGTACGAACACGACACGGATAATTAGTGTTTGGGTGCAAAAATTTGGTACACGAACACGAAAGTACACGAACACGAAAAAACACGAATATAATTAGTGTCGGGTTTGGGTTTTCACAATAGGTACACGACACGAAACGAAAGTACACGAATTCATGAAGTAAATAAATAATTTTAAAAAATATATATTATTTATAGTATTGCATATTTAGAAAATATGTAAGGAATTACATATGAACAATAAATAAAAGTTTTATGACTAATTAGCAGTAAGTTATACATTTATATATAAGAAGTATACATTTATATATATAAGTTATATTTACAAATTTTTGTAAAATTGTATGTATAACATATTTAATACACATTTCATAAAAATTTACATAATTAAAATAGTTTTATAATATATAAATTTTAATTTAATTAAATTTATATTTTTGTTTAATGTACATGAATACGACACGTAAAGTACACGACACGTTTTGAATTGGATATGTGTTTCAAATTTAGTACACGAATCCAAAACGGGTCGGATATGAGTTTTACATTAAGTACACGAAAACACGAAAGTACACGACACGAAAGTACACGACACGGTCCAATTGCCAGGTCTAGCTACCATGATGCAACTCGTATTAGATGGGAAGCTTGTAAATCTACGCGTGGACAGAGAAACTGTTGCTGAAAGATTCGTAAACTTTGTCTTGCGCTTTCTTTTACTCATATTGGGAAATTTAAACACTACGCATCTTGAGCATGCTCCCCTTCTAACTGCTACAACCATAAGGTTCTTTCCACAGCTAAAAGGCTAAAAACACCTTTACATTGCTTTTAGAGTAAATTGCAAAATGGTGGATGGACTTTACCCGCATTAGCATTTTGGTGACCACACTTTCAAATTTACAATTTGATGGCCATATATTGCTTTTAATTTTCAAAATGATGGCTAAGAGCCACTTTTTTTAGAACTTTTTTTTAAAAAAAGTGACCCTTAGCCATCTTTTTGAAAAATAAAAGTAATGTCTGACCACTATATTGCAAATTTGAAAATCTGGCCACCAAAATGCAAAATGAGGTTAAGTTCAGCCACAAATTTGCAATTTACTCGGAAGCGAATGAAGTAGCCTAGCAGGAAAAAGAGCCAACTATCAAGTACTTCCTTATTGATCCTCCTGTTCCGGATTGTTTAACAAGGGAACACATGGAAAATTGTACACACGAGAAGAGGCTGAAGGGAGCCTGAATAACCCATTCAACACCATCACCGAAGAAATTGGGATTAATTAATTAACCAAGAATAGGTTTTGTAGAGCTGAAACTTCCATTTATCTGAAGCTTCTTGATTTTCTTGATTAATTTCTTGATTTTCTTGAATTTTAAAATTGCCGAACATAATGGGGGTTTTCTGTGGTACCTACTGACTACTGATACAGAAGCAGTTGAAAACTTGAAATGTCCAAGGGCCTATTTCCCTTGGGCATGGGCAGCTACTGCGTGTGCGGTGAGTGCAAGCTAACAAATTAATTTATCATAAAAATTACTTAATATAATCGATATTATAATAATATTTCTTTCTATAATATTAAATAAAAAATTATTAAAATAATGAAATTAAATTTATAAAAATTATAAAAAGACATTAGTTAAAAAATTATAATATATTAAAACAGAGTTACAATAATCTAAATTTTGAAAAATAAATTAATTAAATAGGGATTTTGATAAATTAAAGACCTTATATGACCTTTAATAAAATTGAAGCCAAAGGTAATAGAGAGGCCAATTTTAAATCATTAACTCCTTATATATAATAAGCGTAAGGGAGATCTTATCCAAAACTTTGGTCGGTCACTGTACTACATTATACGATCCGTTGGATTATTAAACTATAAATATTCAAATAGATGATGACCGTTAATATAATATTAAAAATTGTATTTGATTAATAATATGATAATATTTAAATACTAAAGATGTATTTTGATAATTTAAACCAATTATAAATGGATTTTCTATATTGAATAGGAATCTTTATGTAAAAATTCGTAATTATCTTTTTTCTTTAGTTTATGGATAGTTCCAGTTAGATAATAATTATTAAACCATCATTAAATTAAAGATAATTTTGTTGGCTTCGCGTGGGCGGTAAAATAGTTAAAATCCGTTGTCTAAAACTCAAGATAGAACCCAAACAGTAAAGTGATTATCTAAATTTTAATAAATATTTTTTTTATTATTGTAGCACCAATTTATTTTCCTAATTCTTTTAAATTTATAAATTCTATGTTTATTTCAATAAAATATTAAAACCAATTTAAGAAAAAATTAAAATCGATATGGTCCGTGTACGATCACTATACGACCAAATTAATAATTATAGTTAGATCTTAAATAGATTGATGAGAATCGTTAGATCTAATATTAAAAAGTGTATCTGATTAATAATAGAATTATATTTAAATACTAAAAAGTGTATTTTGATAGTTAAAAATTTTTTCTATGTAAAAATTCTTAAATATCTTTTCTCTTGAATTTATGTATAGTTCCAGTTAGATAATAATTGTTAAATCAAATATCAAGATAACAATTCATATCGATTACAATATTAAAAATTATCAATATAATGCTCATATATATCATACTAACAATGATACACGTGGACCCTACGTTATAAGAGACTTAGAAGAACTCCTGTACATGAATAAATTTAAACACTTTTTTTTTCTGAAGTAACATAACAATTTGATTAATCCAAATTATAATTATATTATTTTACATATAACAAACATAAAATGATAATATCAAAATATTATTAAAATATTGAGGGTTTCATATTCATAAACGATAATTTTGAATATAATACTTATATTAAATGTGTATTTGATTAAATGTAGAATTATATTTAAATACTAAGAAGTATGCTTTGATAATTTAAACCAATTATAAATTGGTTTTCTATATTGAATTGAATTCTTTATGTAAAAATTCTTAACCGTCTTTTCTTTTCGGTTTATGGGTAGGTCAACTGGTCAAGTTAGATAATAATTATTAAACCATCATTAAATTAAAGATAATTTCGTTAGTTTTGCATGGGTTGTAAAATCGTCAAAATTCAATTTCTAAAACTCAGGATATAACCCAAATAGCAAAGTGAGTATCTAAATTTTAATAAATATTTTTTTATTATTGTAGCACCAATTTATTTAATTTTCCACTAATTCTTTTAAATATAGAAATTTTATGTTTCTTTCATTAAAATATTAAAATTAATTAAGAACAAATTCAAATCGATAAAGAATATAATAATATGATAATAAAATTTTATATAATCATAACATAATTTTTATTCTGTTTAATAATTTTTAAGTAATAATGTATTTTAAAATTTTATATACACTGTAAATAAAACCGAAATATTAAAAGTAAAAGCAGTTAGTAAGATACTTATATCAGTATATACTTGATGTCCTTATTATATTAAATCCTTATATATAATAAGCATAATATGGATCTTATCCAAAATTTTGGTCGTACGGTCCTTGGACAACCAAAATTAATAAGGACCATTAGATCTTAACTAGATAAATGAAAATCGTTAGATCAAATATTAAAAAAGTGTATTTTATTAATAATAGGATTATATTTAAATTCTAAAAAGTGTATTTTGATAATTTAAACCAAATATACCAAATATAAATAAGTTTTCTATATTGAATAGAATTCTCCATGTAAAAATTTCGTGACTTTCTTTTCTCTTTCATGGACAATTCCAGTTAGATAAAAATTGTTAAACCATCTTTTAATTAAAGATAATTTAGTTATCTTCATGTGGGGTGTAAAATCGTCAAAATCTAATTTTTAAAATACAAGATAAAGCCCAAATTAGTAAAGTGAGTATTTAAATTCTAATAATAATTATTATGTCATCATTATTTTAACGTCAATTTATTTACTTTTTTCTAACTATTTTAAATTTAGAAATCTATGTTCAAAAATTAAAATCAATCTAAGACAAATTCAAATCAACAAAGAATATAATAATACGAGGATAAAATTTTATAAAATTGTGCATATTTTTTATCCTATTTTATTAAGTTTTAGATCATAACTAATCAAATATTATTTATTATTAAATAATAAATTATACGCAAATGGTGATTTTGTTTTATAAGAACTCATAGAAACCTAATTTCATTGTTAGCACGACTATATTCATATTAAAAAAAACAGTATTTTGAAATTTTAGACTCAGCTACAGAAGAGGCCAAACTTTTTTAACCTATATACATTGTAAATTATTAAATTCGAAACTTTAAAAATTTGTTAATCAATTACTATACCACTTTTCTGAAAAATCGTACTTTACAAAAAATATTATCAAATAACCTATGTCTGCAAGAAAAAAAATGAAAAAATTCTTATTTTTAAAAAAAAACCTGTAAATTTTAATATGTTGTTGGTAGATTCAGACCTTAGATCATTATACATGATAATTTTACTGTTATATGTAACGTTTCTCAACAATTTAATTTGAAAGATCTAACGATTATGGATTGAGTGATCAAACAAAGCGACCATACTTATAAGGAAGCTTTCATTATTTAGTCTTTAATATAATAACATAAATATTTACGAGATATACTATAAAAAATGAATTTTATACAGAATTTTGATTGTCACGGTGTACTACTTTAAAAGAAGAACTATTACAAAAAAATTATATTTTAATTGATAATTTATTTCCTCAAAAGTTCAAAGTTCCCGCATCATTAACATATTACAAAAAAGAGTATATTAAATTTTAGCAATAAATATTTAAAAAAATTAAAAATTAATTTTTTTATAAATATTAAGAAAAATTATTGATATTATCCTGGTAGTTTGGTCCTAAATACCGCCAAAACATTCTCAACCGTTAGATCCAATACTTTTAAAAATAGATGATCATGATTATATCATATAAAAAGAAGTTATTATCTAAAAATGATATAAGTTAAAAGATATTATATTAGGATTGGATTTTCTAAAAAGTCAAAACATAAAAATAGTTGTAATTAAATAAGGAAACTCATTTAATAACAAAATAATAAAAATCGTTTAATCTTAAATAGATAGGTGAAAACCGTTATATTTAACATTAAAAACTGTATTTGGTTAATAAATGGTATTCTAATAATCTAAACTACATATAAGTAGATTTCCTAAATCGAATATAATTCTCAACATTAAATTTCGTCACTTTATTCTCTTTTTAGTTTTAGAATAGTTTTTAATTGAAAAAGAACTATTAAACCACAACTAAATTAAAGATTATTTTGTGAATTTCATGTGGACTATAAAATTGGCCAAATCTAACTTTTATAACTCAATATAAACAAATATTAAATTGAGCGTGTAAAATATAATAAATATCAAATTTGTAACTACAATTTTTTTGGCTAAATCCTTTTTAACAATAATTTAATCATGTAAACTAATAACTTTTAAATATTAAAATATTCATAAATAAATATAATTATAAATATTAAAAAAACAATCGTGTGTTGCATGGGTAATAAAAATAAAATTATAAATAAAATTTAAGTAACCGTGCATCGCACGGGCTATAAGCTAGTATTATAAATTTTTGCATAACCCATACCTAAGGCTTGGTATCCAGATTTTGGTTCGGATAAAATTTTTAACTTTATTTTGATTCATGGACTATCCATGTTTTAGGGTTGGTACCCATTTTAGCTTTGTATAAGATCCATATTAATATTTGACCCATGTTCAATTATAGAAATATCATTAATGTATTATATTATATTTTTGGTAGCCTCATTAATATAAATATATATCAATCTTTCAATTTTGGTAATGTTATCAATACATATCATTACATAATATATATAATAAAAATTTTACTAAATGAATTCTTAACATGGACCTGTTTGGCAAACATAATTTAAGTTGGTTTATGTATTACTTTCAAAAAAAAAAGTTGGTTTATGTATTATAAGTCTATAATGAGGATGTTTGTCAACCCAACTTATAACTTATATGTTCATAAGTTAAATGTCAGTAACAACATACATTTTTTCTTAACTTATTGACTCATTGCTTGATTTTTTTTGTCTTTTAATAGTTCATATTTTTACATTTGTATTTTTAAATGTTTTTTTAATTTAAAATGCATGTATTTACCTCATTGTATTTAATAATTATTTTTAAAATATAAATTAGCAAATTTGTAAATAACTTATAAGTAAATGTATCCAAACACCAATACAACTTATAAGAATTCATCCATTTATCACTTATATGACACTTATTCATTTTAAGGTATAAGTCAACTTTTTTAAGATACCTCAAACACGATATTTATCACATATTTACATTATTCAATATAATCTTAAACGATAAATTTCTTTTATGTAATTTATCATTATATTATGTATAAATTATTTTTATTAAATAATATAATAATATTTTAAAGTCCCGTGTGTAACACGGGCTATAACCTAGTTATATATAATAAGCATAAAAGAGATTTTATCCAAAACTTTGATCATGTACCGTCAAATTAATAAGGACCGTTAATCTTAAAATAAATGAATGAGAACCATTAGATTTAATATTAAAAAAAATATTTTAATAATATAAATTAAATATGAGTAGGTTTTTTAAGTTGACTAGAATTCTCAATATAAAAATTCGTAAATTCAAATTCTAAGTTGAGTAGATTTATTTGATTGTTGGTCTATACTTTAATTCTAAGTTGAGTAGGGTTTTTTATTTTAAGTTTGTTTCTAAATTGAATAGAACTATTGTTAAAATTCGTCATTTTAATTTTTCTTCAGTATCAGGGTAGTTTATTTGAAAATTTTTTGTTAAACCATCACTAAATTAATTAAAGATTATTTTGTGAGTTTTGTGGGCTGTAAAATTGTTTAAATCTTATGTTTAGAACTCAAAACACAACATAAGTAATGTATTAAGCGTATGAAACGTAATAAATAAAGTCTAAAAACTAATAACATAAAATTATTTAAAAAATTACGAATTAACATAATTATAAATTTAAAAAAAACCATAGATTGCATGGCTACTAATATTAAAAGCCTTAAGCAACCTACCTACTCCAAATTGCCTAGGAATGGGAGATGACCGAGGGAATTTGTGTGTTAAAAAGTACGATCACGGGGAATTAATACAACAATTTTGTAAAAGCAATGATTATTGTATGTGCAAGTATTTCTGTAAATAATGTTATTTGTCAATCTCGATCGAATAAATTATGTCTTATATATAATAAGCGTATGAGAATCTTATTCAAAATTTTGGTAGTCTCGTCCCTGTACAATCATTTTACAACCAATTAATAAGGATCATTAGATATCAAATGATATATGAGAATAGTTAGATCTAATATTACAAACTGTACTTGATTAATAGTACAATTATATCTAAAAACTAAAAAATGTATTTGATTAATAGTAGGATTATATTTAAAAATTAAAAAGTGTATTTTGATAATCTAAACCAAATATAATTGGGTTTTCTATATTAGATAGGATTCTCTATGTAAAAATTGGTAACTCTCTTTTCTCTTCAATTTCAATTTATGAGTAGTTCTAGTTTGATAATAATTGTTAAACCAAATTTTGAGATATTGATTCATATCAATTACATTATTAAAAATTTCTCAATATAGTGTTCATGTATACCATAGCTAAAATTCGTATCAATTACTGTAAAGCATAATGTAACATAAGATGAAACAGAGATAACTACAACTCAACAAAGGACAAGACAGACAATAATATTAACAGAAGCACAGGAATCCAAAATCAAAGAAGAAAAGGTAAACTCAAAAAATCAAAATATGGTATGTATTCTTGAAGTCCGTAAACAGGTCACGGAAAGAAGTTCATGAAAATGTTCAAGCCTCAGTGACATCAAAAGAATCAAGATTTTCAAGACAACAGAAGTATGTGAATGATTTAGGGTTAAGTACCACAGGATTCCAGTGATTTATTTGAAGCAACCAGAACGACAAAGGACTTATCAGCAGCATTGAATTGAAGACATAGAAGAATTGATCAAGTGTTATTCATCTGTGAACCAGACCAGTTGCACTAGTTGACGGCACTTAAAAAGATCAAGTTGTTTTATCGTCTCAGAAGAAATTGATACAGTCTGAAACTTAAACACCCTGAAGCTCAGAATCTTTTCTTGAAAGTCAAAGACAAGAAAAGAGTTCGATGGTTTTTCTATTTAGAAAACCATCGAATGTAATTCAAGAAATCCATAAGAAAACTAATATGAATTAAATTCTCATTCGATAGTTTTTATTTAAAAACCATCAAATGGAAATTTGATTCTAAATATTCGATAGTTTTCTTATTTGAAAGCAGGTGAAGAAGTGACATTGTTGTCAGGTTGATGAAGATCCAACGACCAAGAATATTCCATTATTTTTGGTTCGATGGTTTTTCTAAAAACAAGTCTACAATTACTAAGAGAGAAGTGTGTCTTCTTCAGTCAGGTTCATTTACACAGAAGCAATTACGAAGAGAGAGAGATCAAGCCAGAGAGAATACCAGAGAAATTAATTATGCTTGAATTCTATCATTGTATTGATTGTGTATAACCTAGAACTCATTGAAGCTAATCTACGGATTAGAAATTTTAGCACCCTTCGAGGTTTATATTTATAAAACGATATATTCCCCGACTCTTGGTTTGATTTGGTGTAGTTGATTTCGTTATAGAACTGAATGATTAATCCGCGAACGAAATTAAAATAATTTGTGAGTATCGTATTCAACCCCCCCCCTTCTACGATACTTTGGACCTAACAATTGGTATCAGAGCTACTTGATTGACGTACAAATCAGATCCGGTGAATGAGACCAAAATCAAACGTAGCTTGAAAATTCGAAGCAAATTTTTTAACTTTCAAAATTTTTCATTTAATTGGAATTTCTTGAATTTTAAACAATTTGAAATTTTTAGAAACCATGAGTTCTCCAAAGACAACTGCTGGTATTAAAGTTCCCCCGTTTACTAGAGATGATTTCGGTTTGTGGAAGATGAAGATGCTGTTATTTATCAAGGCATCTAATCCGTTGTATATTGGCGTATTAGAGAACGGACCGTTTGTACCAATGAAACCAGTTAGTGAATCTACAGCTCCTGATGGTACCAGGATTCCTCAAGGCACCCAACCTAAGGATATCACTGAATACACAGATTCTGACAAAGAATTGATTCGATTGGATACAGGTTTGATGTTGATATTGGCAGACTCCGCAAACAAGGAAATGAGCTATCAGTTAATGAACTGTACAAGCGGGAAACATATGTGGGATACCATAAACCTAATAATGGAAGGAACTGAAGACGTGCAGGAAAACAGATTGGACATCCTGACTTCTCAGTATGAGTCTTTTAGGTCACTACCAGGAGAAAGTATAACTCAGGTCTTTGAGAAATATACTAAACTCCTGAATGAGTTGGCAATGAAAGGAAAGACCTATCTACTGAGAGAAACAAACAGGAAGTTCATGATGATGCTGCCCCATCATGTAGAACACAAGTCATCATCCATAAGGGAAAGAATAGACTTCACCAAGATGTCATTAGAGATGATCTATGGCAAGTTGAAGACTTATGAGATGGAACAGGAACAGAGAGTGATAATCTACGGACCAGGGACAGTGGATAACAAGCACAATGCACTTGTGAGATCAGCAGCACTTGTAGTGGATGAACCAACAACTTCTGATATTTAGGTTCAAACCCTAGAGCTGGAAAAGAGGTGATAATAGAAGCTGAAATGGATTCTGTAAATCTGGGTGTTGATGAAAGTGATTACTACACCCTAGAAGAGCTTGAGCAAATGGAAGACAAAACCATGGCGTACTTAGCTGCAAAGTTTAGCCACATCCGTTTCAAGAGAAACCCTAAGTACAAGTTCAAGGGCTCAACCAATAGATTTCAGAAGAGGAAGTATTCACCAGACACTGACTTTAAGGGAGGCTACAAGACTGGCATGATTGATAGAAGCAAATCAAGATGCTATAACTGCAATGAGTTAGGGCATTTTGCCACTGAATGCCAGAAGCCTCGTCAAGCAAGAGACAGAAAGGGAGTCTATGAAAAGAAAGACTCATATGAGGATTTGAAGAAGGAGAATGCCAAGCTGAAACAGCAAGTGGAGGCATTGTCTGGAACAGCAAGTGTTAAAAAACTGAAAAGCGAGGGAGCGAATAGTCACTCTGCATATTTGCAGATTAAATGTTTAATTCATAATATATCGTGCTTACAGCTTTTCAGTTCGATTTATATACCCTTTGAACCCTTTCATTGAGTGTCTTGCATCGCATGCAAAGATTTATAGCTTCAGATGCTCTCTGTCTCTGGTAAGCCCCCAATACTATTTTTTTGGCGTATCGTATCATTTAATTATAAGTTCAGAGTATTGTTAATTGAATATTTGCTTATATTATGTTCGTAGGTTTAGATTTGTAATTAGATAACTGAATCAAGTAGATTTGAGGCTAATATGAAACTTATCTTTTCTAGGCCTTCTGGGGCCTTTCCCTCGTAACAGTTTTTATCATCGATGAAGATGGGAATTACAGATTTGAAATTAGGTAATTGTGATCTAAAAACTGAGGTGTCCTGTAGCCATATTTTATGGCCAGAGAAGACTATTCAACAAAATTAAAAGCAGAAGAACAGAATTGGGGGCGGGGAACTAATTCCATTCAGCTCCAAGATAAATTGTGTATGAATATTGTGGAGGGTGGAAACAAAATTGTGAATATCAAGTCTCTCAATTTCCACCTAATTTCATTTTTTTCAACTGACTAAAACATTAAGTTTTAATTAGTTTTGACTGCCATTCAACCTCTAAAATACCAAAATTCTAAAACTGATTTCATGCCGCAATTGGTAACTAGTCCAGTTTTATTCATATGCCTCCTACATTTTCACTATGTTCAGGAAATTCCATAACGAAAGGGTGCGGAGAAGAATAGGGAGCCCGAGGTGCCCCCTTTAAAAAGGACTTATTCCTAATATCACCTCATCAACTTATGCCTTACTAGGGATCCAATATGGGTAAATTGACTAAATTCTTAAGCAAGGATATTATCAGTGATTTGCCTGAAAGCATTATTGATTCCATTCTAACAAAACTTCCAATAAGGGATGCTGTAAGAACCAGCGTTCTGTCTAGCAAGTGGAAGTATCAATGGACAACCATGACACAACTTGTATTTGATGAAAAATGTTTGTGTCTTCCTGATGACAAAAAAGTTGCTGAGAAAAAACTTGTAGACTTTATCATGCGATTTCTGTTACTTCATGATGGCCCTATTCAAAAGTTTAAACTATCCACATCACACTTGAAAAAGTCTACTGCTATTGATCAGTGGCTACGTGTCATATCAAGGAAAGATATAAAAGAGATAGTTCTTGATGTACACGGATACAAATGGCGGTGGAAGAACCCAAGGATTTCCGTACCTCGTAGTATATTTTCTTTTCAAAAGCTGACCACATTGACACTTTTTGCATTTACAGTCAAGCCTCCTTCAGAATTTCGAGGATTTCCGTTTCTAAAGTACCTTGAGCTAGATGGTGTGACAATCACTCTTGGGGTCATTGAAAGCCTTATTTCAGGTTGCCCTCTTCTTGAAAAGTTTAAATTTAATAATATGGACAAGCTAGCTTTGACGGTCCGTGCTCCGAATCTGAAGCATCTTACTGTGGGTGGAAATTTTGAAGACCTATGTTTTGAGCATGCTCCGCTTGTGGTTGCTATTAGCATGAACTTCTATCCATTGGTAAAGTGCTAATATTTTTTACTTTGTTTTATAAAACCTAATAAATAGGGACAATGTGTAATTTTTTATCCTCTTCTCTATCTTTCTTTCCGAGTTTACATTTGATGGGCTCTTTCTGTACTCACTCTCTTTCTGATGTCCCTTCTGCTCAGGCTTGGAGAGGTGATATCCTTATGAAGGTTCCAGTTACATATGACTACCTAAAGTTTATTGAAATTGAAAAAATGGATTATAAAGACATGGATAAAGTGTTGTATGTTCTTCACTTGCTTTTGCAGTCCCCTAGTCTCCAAGAACTTCAAATCTCAGTAAGTCGCATCACATGTCCTGTAATTTCGTATGTTGTGTTATGATTTTAAAAATATATTTTATTATACTTACGTGCGAGTAAAATTTACTCTATTTTTTTAACATTAGATGACAATGTTTAGAAATATAACGTGATTATATAAAAATAAAGTTATCTAATATAAAATTATAGTTTACATCGTAATATGATGAAAAGATGAATGATGTGTAGTACGTTCTTCACTTGATTTTGCAGTCCCCTGATCTTTCATATGAAGAACGTGATATATATGTAAGTGACATGACGTGTTCTATACTTTGGTCTTTGTTTTTTATTTCTCTATGAGCCTTTGTTTATCCCGTCTTCCTTTTGATCACATAGGCTTTTGATGATGCACCCAATCCTGCTCAATATAAAGCTGCAGATTTTGACATTTGGGAGAGGAAATGTCCGGCTGATTTCACATGTAAATGCCTCAAAACTGTAAAGTTGTCGTACATTTCCACCAAACATGACATGGAATTTGTCAAATTTGTGCTCGGACGTTCCCCGGTGCTGGAGGTGATTAGCATTTCACCAGATGAATATGAATATGGCGGTGCCATGAATATGGTGAATGAAGTGATGCGTTTTCGACGAGCTTCTCCAAAAGTTAGAATAAAATTCTTTGACTAGTCATGTAATGCATATTTCATGTTGCTTCTCATTTTCCCTTTGTTCTTAGCTGCTTTTCATTTTGTCAGCCCCCAGATCTAATTGCGTACATGAAAACCATCAGTTTTTGTTCAATGTGGATTCAGAAAGACTTTGACTGCGATTTATTGCTATATTACTCAGTCATTTTATCATGTAGAACAAAGGAGTATTTTTCATCTTTGAAATCTTGTTTCAAGTATGCATCACGAATTAGATGGTTTGCTTGTGTTCTAGTCTACGTAGAACTCTTAATTAGATGTTTTGCTTGTTTTTTGTTCTAGTATACGCAGGACTCGCCCTGTCAATGAAATGATAGCACTAACCAGCTATGTTAGGCATGCTAGAAATCTGTCCAATGGTTGTTATTCCATTACATAATCCAGCATAATTGTTAACCTGAAGTTAGTAAAATTATACACTTGGAGGATGTTCGGATACAACATACAAGAGACTAAAACATTGAAACCTGATCTGCATACAGTATGTCTCCTTAGATTTTCCATTAAAACTGTTAAAAATTGTCAGTGATGGTTCTCAGAATAAGTATAGGTAATGATTTTCCATTAAATCAGTATCGAGAAAGTTCCAACAAAAAACCCTGCAAGGGATGCTTGTCTACACAGTGAAGGTATTTATTCCCTATAATTCAACAAGACATAAATTTAACAAAAAATAAAAAATCATATATGTTACTAATTAATTTTAAATAATAAAAATTGGTAATCTACTTGTACATAAATTTTAGAAAACGTACTTGTCAAAAAAATAAAAAACATATTATTTCACAAATGATATATATTTTTTTAAATTAAACCCAAGTCAGAATCATTAGTTAAAAAAAATCTGTCAACAATAATTAATGTATGTTTTGAGTTCTATAAAAATTTTATTAAATTAAAGACCTTAAAGATTATATGAAATTAGGGGTGAGCATGGATCGGTTTGGGCGGTTTTTAGGATCCAAACCAAACCAAACTGAAATTTTCGGTTTGAATAAATTCAAAACCAAAATCAAACCGTCATATAAAAAACCAAACCAATCCGTTTATAATGGTTTGGTTCGGATTGGTTTTGGTTTAAACCGATTTTTCTCTATGCAACAAATAAAAACAAATTAAACTTTAACTTGAAAGAATAAAAGAAATTGAAAGTTTCAAATTATATTATAAATCAATATTTTCCATTTTAGTCATTTTTTAAAAGGATATAAAGAAAATATGAACTTAGCAAATAAAAAAAGAGATCATAAGGTGGAAAAAATATGGCTATTGTACTTTTGATGAATAAAAATAAATGGATGCAAATTTAGTACATAGATAAAAATTAATATCTTAAAAGATAATGCATAATTATTTTTTATTTTTTTATAATGGTGCATTTTATATGTTTAGACTTAAATATAATTTGTAAGTTCTACTTAAAAATTAATCGTATATCTATACTATTATATTAAATACGAAACATTAAAAGTTTTTGTAGTCGGTTTGTAGTCTGGTCCTTTATAGTTTGGTCATCCAATCTTTTAAATTAAATTAATGAGAGCCATTGGATATAATACTAAATATTTTTTTATATGTTATGATTTTACTTAATTGCCCTTACTTAACTGTACTTCGTATTTTTACTTAATTACCCTTACTTATTTATAAAAAAATATTATTAAATAATAATATTACCTATTTATAACAAATTACTTTTTTCACCTAAAATACATTTTTTTTTTCCGGAAAAATTCCCTTACTTTTCCAAAAAATATCATAGACAGTTTCATTTATTAAAATAAAATAATAAAATTATAATTGTTAATAACTAACCAATTACCTATTTTAGCCAAAGTGTATATTTTTTTTATATTTTCTAACTAAAATTTTTACTTTTCTATTTTTCCTAACTAAAACCTCTCATTTTCCAAAAATATCACGGGCAGTTCTATTTAATGAAATAAAATAATAATATTTATAATTACTAATTACTATCTGATTAGTTTTTTTTGCCAAAACGTATATTTTTTTTATATTTTCTAACTAAAAGCTTTCCTAAGTAAAACATCACATTTTTCAAAAATATCACAGACAATTTCATTTAGTAACATAAAATAGTAATATTGTAAATACTAATAATTAATCAATTACCTTTGTTAGCCAAAGTGTATATTAATTTTTATATTTTCTAACTAAAATTTCTCATTTTCTAAAATTATCGCAAACGACATATATATGTACTATACTATTATATAACTAGGTTATTGAGCCGCGCTTCGGAGCGACATTAGAATATATTTATTAAGAAAAAAAATATTATAATAAAAATTGTGAAATAAATATCTATAAAATTATATAAATTATCAAATAAAATATATTATGTAAAATTTGCATTTGGGTAAGTAATATTATAAATTATTTACATATTCCTTTTGTTTATAGAGTTTGATTTTTTATTTTCTTAGACCGATACCATTGCCATATATATATTAAAAAAAATTATATTGATAAAAATCAATATAAACATATAATATTACTATTTTCTCAGGGATGACACATACGGTGTATCCAGATTTGTATAAATTTTACTATTTCTTGTGGTAGAAAAGCTAATTGTATCTGCATATAAGAGTAAATAAATGGTTAAAAAACTAATATAAGAATTAAATCAATAATATCAATGAAACAAATATTTGTATAATATCTAATGATATTCGTTCAATCGAGATAAAATAGATTTATATATGTGCAATTTCTAAAACTATATATTATAAAAACATTAATAAAGATAATTACTTTTAAATTTTTTAATCTCGGTAGATTTGACAATTATTATATAGGGTCCACCATCCTCCTTGTATAAATTTGTATCAACATCTCGGCCAACTTTCCCCACAAAGATATGGTATTGGTGATGGAGCTGTGTAAGAAAAAAATTAGAACAAATTGAAAAAGTAAAACAAATAAATTGGGGTAACCAAAGAAGTAATATAAAATTACAAGAACAATAAAAAATAATTAACATTTATATTAAAATTAATATAATGCATAACTTACTAATTTGTGACAATTTTGAGATCTCTTTTTTTCCAACCGTCTTTGACAACTTCAATGCCACCCAAGTAGGTCAAGCAGCCTACAACATCTAAATCAACATAGAAAAAATAATATTACAACATGATAGTTTGAATTATAACTTATATAATAGTATTACTTATATATTACTCTAATATAGTACTGCATAAAAAATCTAAGAGTATGTTGGTGTCATTAATACGTGCATCAATCATATCCGGACATATGAACTGAAATCCATGCAGTGATATGTTGACGATGTCTTCTTCCAATCTCTTAGGCAACGTTATGCGTATGAAGAGAAATTTAGACCCATGTGATAGTGGTCTATATTTCCCTGTACTTAAAATAACTTTCAGATTTTTGATGTTGTACACGGAGCATTCCTCTAAAAAGATTTTTGAACTGAGAGACCAGAATCTTCGGGATCGTAGCATGGATCAAATTTTCCTGGCATACAACATATCTTAGAAAAGTTAATAACATCATACAATTTGACAAACTAATAAGTTATAAGTATATTGATTTATTAACCTTTTCATCAATCAAAATCATGTCAAGACTGATCAGTTCTTCAGTATTTGGATTGACAAATTCCCACATTCTACACACTCGTACTCTTATCATCCAGGTATAGTTGTTGTCGTTCAAAGCATCCAACATGGTGTAGGCCATAGTTGTATTTGATTGTAAATATGGTTGTAAAAATTTGAAGCTATGTAAAAAAATTTCGATGTGGATTTTTTGTTATGAATGACCTTTAATTTATAGGTGTTTGTAAGGTGAATAACATGGAAATCCATTATGTTTAAAAGTCAAGAAGTATAATAAAAGAAAAGTTCTATAAAGTTTGAAAATAATAAAAGAAAGTTTTATCAAGTCTGAAAATAATAAAAGAAAGTTTTATCAAGTTTGAAAATAATAAAAGAAAGTTCTATCAAGATTGAAAATAATAAAAGAGAAAATTACAATTATTAACATAATATCGTACAAATTCGAAAATAATAAGGAAGTTGTAATTTTCTAAATCAAAGAAAGTTCTATCAAGTTTGAAAATAATAAAAGAAAGTTCTATTAAGATTGAAAATAATAAAAAAGAAAATTACAATTATTAACATAAGAGCCTACAAATTCGAAAATAATAAGGAAGTTGTAATTTTCTAAATAAAAGAAAGTTCTATCAAGTCCTACAAATTCGAAAATAATAAGGAAGTTGTAATTTTCTAAATCAAAGAAAGTTCTATCAAGTTTGAAAATAATTAAAGAAAGTTCTATCAAGCCTACAAATTCGAAAATAATAAGGAATTTGTAATTTTCTAAATCAAAAGAAAGTTCTATCAAGTTTGAAAATAATAAAAGAAAGTTCTATCAAGCCTACAAATTCGAAAATAATAAGGAAGTTGTAATTTTCTAAATCAAAGAAAGTTCTATCAAGTCCTACAAATTCGAAAATAATAAGGAAGTTGTAATTTTATAAATCAAAGAAATTTTCTAAATCAAAGAAAGTTCTATCAAGTCCTACAAATTCGAAAATAATAAGGAAGTTGTAATTTTCTAAATCAAAGAAAGTTCTATCAAGTTTGAAAATAATAAAAAAAAGTTCTATCAAGCCTACAAATTCGAAAATAATAAGGAAGTTGTAACTTTCTAAATCAAAGAAAGTTCTATCAAGTCCTACAAATTCGAAAATAATAAGGAAGTTGTAATTTTCTAAATCAAAGAAAGTTCTATCAAGTTTGAAAATAATAAAAGAAAGTTCTATCAAGTTTGAAAATAATAAAAGTGTAATTTTCAATTTCCTTCCTACAAAATCGAAAATAATAAAGGAAGTTGTAATTATTAAAATTAAAAAATGTGAAAAATTGAGAAAATTAGAAAAATAGAACGGAGCGATTTTAGAGGCGCCACCTCACCGTCTCCGTCTTCTCCTTTATATAAGTATATTGATAGCCGAAACATTGAAAATTTTTGATTTTTGATTTTCTCACATATATTACATAACTACAAACTCTTCAATTATATTTTAGTTAGAATTCAAAAACATGACTTTTTTTAGAAAACATTTATATTTATATTATTACAACAAAATATATTGATAATTTGTACGGCTACCTTGACTGACATGCTGACTAAGCTAATAAACTTTTATAAAATCTATAAATTTTTTCAGATTTGAAGTATTAAAGTAGTACTTTTAATTCTTTTTAAAAATGCAGCATTTTTAAAAGTATTAAAATCTCAAAAAAATTAATTAATTTTTTAAAATTAATATTAAAGTCACTCGTGTTTTGCAAGAGTTATAGGCTAGTATATATATATATATTAGGGTTTCAATTCAAAATTACGGTTCAATTATTTCGGTAGGTTTAAAGGTAAAATTCAAAACCAAACCGAAAAAATTCGGTTTTTAAAATATCAAACCAAACAGTAGTAAACCGTAAAAATCGGTTTGGACGGTTTAGGTCGGTTCGAAAAATTCTTGTTCAGCCCTATATGAAATATTCTGCAAATAGGTTATTTTGGAAAATATATTCAACTTACCACACGCTTAAGAGCTTACAAAATATATTTTTTATTTTATAGTTTTACTTTTATTTTTAAAAGCTTACAAAATAGATATGAAATTCAAGATTTTTCACTAAATTTTGATCTAGGTGCATAAGATTTAGATTTATGTAGCCTATAATATAAAAAGGACTGTCTAATAAATATTGTTCTTATCCGAAATAGTTTTGGTACAAAATTCTCTTTTCGGAAAATTTTGAATGAATGAATAGCTTCATCAGAAAGCTTGACAGTTTAATGTATACCACATACGTTAAGACCATATACACCTATGAAGTCTTTGATTCATGAATTTATTGATTAAATTGATGGAGTTAATTACTATTTATGATAAATTAATTATTTTTAACCATTCATAAAATTCCATTAATTCATCAAATAAATAAATACATTATAAATTAGTACCCATTATATATTTATAGGCCGAATACATATTCATGATCCTCAACTTTGTATTAAAATCCCCTTGTACCCTTGAGTTATTAAGTATTTTTATTTTAAGATGATAATTTTTTTTATAATTATATTGTTATTAAAGTATTGAATTATACAAATAACAAAAGACTAAATAGAATAATATCATATTGCATTCAGTTTTATGATAATATATATATTTATAATTTATTTATATTTGATTTTATTTTTCCTAAAGTACATTGTATGGTTACAACGGTTGAAAATGATATTATTTATATTATTTTATGGCTAAACAATTATATAAAATTATTATTTTTTTCCCAATATTAAGTTAATAATAATCTTACTATTTAGAAAGGGCTCTAAATATTACTAAATGAGAAGCACACGGGTGTGACAGATCCATAGCAAATGTTAGGGACATGAGAGGCTTTTGAGACAGAATTGAAGGTCCTCTATATGCATTCTGCCCATTGCCTGTATTTATACCGGATAATACCCGTGCAAAATACGGACGGAGGTTAAAATATTAAATTAGATTATTGAGAACAAATATAATTAATAAGTATTACTTAAATATGAACTTGTAGAGAATTGAACCTTAAATTAGTATAAAAATATATAATAAATCAATATTATTTAATTATGTAGTTATAGAGAATCGAAAGTGGGGTGAAACCAAATAAATTAAATCAAATAAATAAAATTTTGAATTATGTAGTTGTAGGGAATGGGTGAAAACAAAGAAATAAAATCAAATAAATAAATCTTGATTAATTATGTAGTTGAAAGGATCAAATTCAAATTTTATGATAATCAAATTTGATACTTCAACATTTTTTTGAATCAATTAAATATTATTTTATTTATTAATAAAGAGTATAAATATATAAAATATGAAAAAAAATTGAGATTGAGAAGATAACAAACGTCGGTGTTATAAAGACTGGAAAAAGCAAGAAAAAAGTAGAAAATACTAGGCCCTACACAATTGCCATCCGTTAGCGAGTCCTTTGATTTTCAAAAAGGTCATGTTAATGAACAACGGACCATCAATTATTGATGTTTTTGTTTCGTCAATTTTTTAGTTATATAAGAACTTAAATTTCAGGTAATTAATTTATAATTATAAGTTTCAAGCTATGTTTGTATTTGGTTTATTATTACGTAACTATATATTATATTATATGATTAATTTTGATAAGTAGTTAATAATTATATACTTGATATGTAGTGATCCTTGGTAACTAAGTTCCTATGTTTTGTGATAATTATCAAAATCTTAGAACTTTGACACCGTAACCAATTTAAAATTCAAGGAATCTTGAGTTAATTAGTTGAGTTACATCTAAATAAACTAGACCTAAGTATCTAAAGAGTGCATTGAAAAAGCAGCCGAATCAGTTTTTTAAGAGCCCCGGTGCATGTGCTCTAAGTGTTACACCTTTGATCTCCCCTCTGCGAGTCTCTTCGCATCGCTCAAGATTTTCTTTTAGTTACCTTTGTTCTCAGGTTAGTATATTCTCACGATCTCATCACTTTTCTCTTTTTCGTTTAATTATCGAGTACTTGTACATGTTTTGTTGGACTAATATTAGATACATAATGCTTCTTGTGCTTGTCAACTGTTAGGCTCATTGTCTTCTTTGAATCTTTAAACACTTTGTATAATTTGTATGCTTTTCTAGGGGTATTATTAGATGGGTAAGTGCTCAAGGAAGGATAACATAAGTGATCTGCCTCAAAACATTATCGAAAAAATCCTAACAAAGATCCCGATAAGGGATGCTGTAAAAACCAGCATCTTGTCTAAAAAGTGGAGGTATCAATGGACTACCATGACGCAACTCGTATTCGGCGAAATACCTAACGGTACTTATGATGAGCGGAAGACTGCTGAGAAAAAACTTGCAAACTTTATGACACAATTTCTTTTACTTCATGACGGCCCTATTCATAAGTTCAAAGTAACTAGTTCATACTTGACAGTGTCTACTCATATTGATCAATGGCTACGTGTCATATCAAGGAAAGATGTAGAAGAGTTACTTATTGGCAAATATTGGAACTGTCCAGATACCATCCGCACACCTTCTCATATATTTTTGTGTCAACAACTGACAAGATTGAAGCTTTGCAAGTTTGAAGTAAAACCTCCTTTAAAATTTCAAGGTTTTCCATGTTTGAAGTACCTTAATCTACGAGATTGCACAGTTGCTCTTGAGGTTATTGAAAACCTTATTTCAGGTTGCCCTCTTCTTGAGAAGTTTAAATTTGAAAATTCGGATGGTCTAGCTTTGTCTGTCCGCGCCCCCAATTTGAAGTATCTTTGTTTGGATGGAAACTTCAGAGACGTATATCTTGAGCATACTCCATCTCTGGTTTCTTTAAGCTTACTTTTCTTCAAAGTAAGTCCTCTTAGCTTGATAATTAAACAAGTAATTATTGGATAGGGAAAGTCCTCTTAGCTTAATAAACACTTATTTATTAGATAGGGAAACATTATTGTTTTACATCTTCCTAAACTTGTCTTTGATTTTAAGAATATACACATTTATTGTACACTCACCCTTTTTCTGCGCGCTGACCCTTTTGCTCAGGATTGGGAAGATAGTATCCTTGTGAAAGTTCCAGTTACATATGACTCTATAAAGGTCATTGAACTCGGAGGCATAAATTTTGAAGTGATGAATGCAGTGTTGTTTGCTCTTCAATTGATTTTGCAGTCCCCTAATTTACAAGAACTTCGAATCATAGTAAGTCACATACATGCCCTGTTATTTTATGTGCTTATAATTCTCATCAGTATTATATACTAGTCTTTGCGTATTATTCTTTTATCAGCCTTTGTATCCCTTGTGATCACGTAGGAGGCAAGCAGTCGTGCCCATCATCAAGCTGCTGATTCAGATTTTTGGGAGAAACAATGCCCTACTGATTTTACATTTAAGCACCTCAAAGTAGTAAAAATGATGGACGTGTCCAACGAACATGAAATAAAATTTCTCAAATTTGTGCTTGAACGTTCTCCGCTGCTTGAGACGATGAGTGTTTCACCTCCTTGTCATTCCCGTGAGCAAATGAATATGGTCAATCAAGTGCTGCGTGTTGGACAAGCTTTTCCAAATGTCGATATAAAATTCTTGGACCATTATTGAACTGCTGCCTATTCTTATGCCTTCCTGTTCTTACTTTGTTCATGGCTTCTTTATTTTTACTTGTTAAATAAATCTATACACTAGAATAATATATATATATTTTTTAATTGTGGCTTCTTCAAGACATTGATCAGGATGTATCAATACCAGGTCCTTCTTTCCTCTTTTTCAGACTTATGTAATCTCTAAGTAGTAGGCATACCTGTATGGTTTCTGGTATATGCAGAACTCACCAAGCAAAATGTTAGAAAGTGTGTAGTGCTTGCCTCAATTTTTTTTTTTTTTTTTTGTGGTCCTTATTTTCCATGTAAATTATAATTCTGATTTCCAATTTTACATTTTATATTTGTCAAGAAATTACCAAAAATTGGTATTTTCTCAGAGTTTAGTTAAGATTTATTCAGAAATACCAAAAATTGGTATTTTATTACTAGTCAGGAATTTTGGTTGACTAGTCAGGAAAAGAGAAGGGGTTTGCTGTCCTTGAGGCTTAAACTGGTTAAACATTGCACTCTTAAACCTTTTCCACACAAAGTTTTCCTAATAATCTTTTGTTTTTCTTGACTTGATGGGTTGGGAAGGATTACAGTAGAACCTCGATAAATAATATATTTGGATCAAAAAATATATTCAATTAACAAGATTATTTATTTATCGATTAATGAATATAAGTCTATAATCTCACGGACGACTTTAATAGTATTTATTTTGAAATTTATTTTTAAAAATTTTGAGATTTTAATACTTCTGAAAATGCTATCTTTTTAAAAAGAATTAAAAGTACAATTTAATACTTTAAATCTAAAAAAATTTATAGATTTTATAATAGTTTATTAACTTAGTAAATATGTCAGTCAAGATAACCGTCAAAATTATCAATATATTTTGTTGTAATATATATAAATATAAATATTTTTAAAAAAAGGATCGTGCGAGTTTGTAGTTATTTTTGAAGAGAAAAACCTATCATCGATTAAAATTTCGAGCGGGAGACGCAAAAACAGCATTTTTTTTCCTCGCAAATTGAATAGCATTGTTTAATCTTCCATTTTGAAACCTGTTGCATCGCCTGGGAAGATTTTTAGCTTCAGTCTCTGGTATGTATTACTATATCCCTAACCCCCTTCTTCCTTTAAATTTAATAGTTAGTTAGAAAGTTAGATTAGTAATGTGTTACAAGTTATGCAATGCTTCTGTCTGCCTGTAAACTGTTCGACGAATTGTCTATTTTATTAGATCCGATTTTTGTTTCGATTTATCACTCCTAAATCCCTGATTTCCGATAATTCGTTGTTCAATATCTTAACCGATTTGTTCCGATTTCCGGAATCTGTAACATGGATAAATGTAACAACTAATTTGTGTATATATTCCAAAGTGGGAAATCATTTTTGAGGTGTGGTAGTAGAGATTATATACTAATACACTCTACTGATGATGACACAAAACAAACAATCTGCACAATATCCCGTTCAACAGTTGTGAGTGAGCTGGCAAAATACATGACATCATCACAGATCCAAGTGGGATAATTCTGTTAGAAAAGTTAGTTAGATTTGGAGTAACATTACTCTCTAAGTAGGATGTGTATATAAGTTCTCATATCTCTCATTGTACACTAAGAGTGTTTTTGATAATCTTCTTGATTAAGAAATGTAGTTTGTTATTCATCTTCTTCATCCTCTCATTTATTCAATTAATCTTTTTGTCACTAGGCTTATCTAAAACCCAAGTTATTCATTTTTAACATATGTGCAACATTATTTTTGAAATTTATTAATCAGGAGATAATGATTTGAGTCATAATTTGGATGTTTCTATAGGGTTATGAAAATGGGTAAGTGCGCGAGGAAGGATTATTTAAGTGATCTGCCCGATAGCATTATTGATTCCATACTTACAAAGCTGCCAATAAGGGATGCTGTAAGAACCAACATTTTGTCTACCAACTGGAGGTATAAATGGGCTACCATGACGGAACTTGTATTTGAAAAATATACGGCGTATAATAGTGACATAAAACTTGCTGAGCAAGAAGTTTCAAACTTTATCATGCGATTTCTTTTTCTTCATCACGGCCCTATCTATAAGTTCAAACTAACTGCTACTTGCTCCATGGATTCTACTGATATGGATCAATGGCTACTTTTCCTATCAAGAAAAGATATAAAAGAGTTAGTTCTGGAGCTATACGGATACTTTCGGAAGATACCTTCTTGTATATTTTATTGTCAAAGATTGACCATATTGAAGCTTCAAGGGTTTGATGTGAAACCTCCTTTAAGATTTCATGGATTTCCATGTTTGAAGTACCTTAACATATGTAATGGCTCGTCTACTGTTGAGGATATTGAAAACCTTATTTCAGGTTGCCCTCTTCTAGAAAAGTTTATATTCTTAAATGTCGGTGACCCTCTGGGTTTGGTCATCCATGCCCCAAATCTGAAGCATCTTTCTTTGAAAGGGGACTTTACAAATTTATATCTTGAGTATTCTCCACTTCTGGATGTCTTAAGCATAGACTTCGGTGCACAGGTAAATGTACTAGTGTTTCCACTTGCTTAATAAACTCAATAAATAAGGATTAGTGTTATGGTTGGCCATTTATTTAACCTTGTGTCTGAGTTTACAAAGAATGTCCTCTTTTTGTACCCTCACTCTCTTGTTGTTGTCCGTTTTGTTCAGGCTTGGGAAGGTAAAGTCCTTATGAAAGTTCCAGTTACATATGACTGTCTAAAGTTTATTGAACTTCAAAGAATAAATTATGAAGAGATGAATGCAATGTTGTATGTTCTTTACTTGATTTTGCATTCCCCAAATCTACAAGAACTGGAAATTGAAGTAAGTCACTTGTCCTGTTATTTTCTGCTCACGCTTACTTGTTCGTCATAATATATTTAGGTCTTTGTTTATTGTTCTTTTATCAGCCTTTTAATCCTTCTCGATGGAACAGGCTACACCATTCGAAATTTCTCATGATAAAGCTGCTGACTTGGATTTTTGGGAGAAAGAATGTCCTACTGATTTTACATTTAAGCATTTTAAATCAGTAGAGATGTCATGTTTGTCCAACAAAAACTCTGTGGAATTTCTCAAATTTGTGCTTAGACGTTCTCCGGTGCTTGAGGTAATGACAGTTTCACCTCATCAGGCTTACAAAGGAAAAATGAATGTGGCGAATGAAGTGCTGCATTTTCGACGTGCTTCTCCAAAAGTTGATATTATATTCTTTGACTAGTCATATGAAGCATACATATTGCATGCCTTTGCTTCTCCCTTTGTTCTTAGCTGCTTTATTTTGTCATGTCTCTAGTTTTGTAGCAAAAGAAATCTAAACATGAAAACAATCAGCTTTTGCAAATTGTGGATTCAACAAGACTTTGATGACGATTTATTACTCTATTATTAGGTCCTATTTTACTCATTTACAAACGAGGGAGTATCTTTTACGTAATCTTGTTTAATGAAGTTTGCCTATATGGTTCCATTTATCAACAGTGATGGTTAGATGATTTTTTTATCTGATAAGACAAAATTATCATATTTTTGAGCCTTACTTGCATGTCACCTGAGCAAAATATAACACATATACATGAATTCTATATTTTGAGAACACCCTCGTTGCACACCAGCACTGATACATGTATTTTCTAACACTTACTAAGAGGATCATATTCTTTTACAATATTTATTTTGAAAATAAGTTTCCAAAACCATAATTTGGGGAAAAAAGTAATACCAAATTCTTTTTTTGTTAATTGTAATACCAAAACTTTAAATGAAGTATTTCTATATAAAAACTTCAAAATCTCAGAGCAAGCGTGTTTGGGATTTTCCCTATAGTAGTCTGGATGAATAGGTAAATATGTTATGCTCATCAGGTGCTCGTCATATTGTCTCTTGGAAATTTTGATTTCATACAACTATTACAGTAACATGCGACTATCCTACAATTTGACTGGTTTGAACTTTATTAAACCCCCTTGAGACAGTTGCATTATCAAACTGTCCTGAAAATTTCTTAAAATACAGTACCATACTAATTGCACATTCTAACTATGCTAGCACTAGTAAGATGCCGAACGTGTCTAACGAAAATGTCATAGTTTTTCATATTTGTTCTTAGACGTTCTCCGGTGCTTGAGGTGATTTCGCACACTCGCACCTGCTTATATGATTACAGCGGACAAAAGAATATGGATAATGAGGTGCTTTCTGAAGAACTTTTCGACAAGTTGACAATTCTCTGAATATTTATCTTATGCATTTATCATGCCTTCCCTTTTCCCAATTGTCCTTAGCTGGTACTTCCTTAACCTTTCTCTTTTTGGTTTAATTTATGGATTGTTTTGTTTTGGTAGACTGTAAGTGGATATGTAATGCTTCCTGTGCTTATCAACTCTTTGACAAATTGTCCAAATTTTATGAGTTACAACTTACAAGTAAAATGCAACTATATTTGTAGGGCTAAAATTTGTTGGAAAAATATGAATATTTATCCATCGAGTTTGAATGAGAAACTTAAAGTAATTTTTGAACTGTTGTGACTATTCAATTTAGCTATCTGGCCAAGAGTTGTCTATAAAATGATTGTTGAATAGTGTTGAGAAGAAGAGTCAGAAAAACAAATGTCTGAGTAGTTACTAGTTAGAGTATAGCCTTTGAAATCTTATTAGTGGGAGCCATTGCAGATTGAAGTGTTTTCTTTCCAAAGGATGGATCCGTTTTATCAATGTCCATAGCCTTGAGCACGGTAGAGGGGGCTTAAATCGTTCAAGGCGACGACCAAATAATCGGACTCAGATTACATCTTCTGGTTACATCTTCATCTTCATCTTCTTACTCATCACAAATGCAGGTTTTTCAGTTCCATGCCTGTGTATATGTCTCTCTATATATTTTTCCTTTATGTGATTATAATCTATTTATAGTTATTTTTGATCAGATATACTGCATATAAATACTGTTTACATATATGTGCATAATTTAATGTATATTAGTTGTCAGCGTATAGATATTGGGATAAAAAAAAACCATGTCATCCTGAAAACTCTAGAAACTAGATACAGATCACCATTTACAGACAGTTTTAGTACAAATCGCTAGTTGTAATTGTACTTATCACCAATCATTATAGTCCACTTTACCAGAATGATTATTTTTAGATTATCAATGATGCCCAATTGTGACAAATTTTATGGTTTTCTTTTGTATATACAGCATGTATTTTACTTTTCCTTCCCTACCACTGAACCTGCACTTTTATCTGTCAAGTTGTCTCTTTGTAGTTGTGCTCAGGTTACAACCAGCTCATATATGTGCACTAGAACATAAAGTAGCATAGCTAAATTGTTGATGTATGTGTAGTCCGACTGCAAAGCTGCCATTGTCTCCTTTAGAAAGAAATGATTGTGTTTAATGAAGCATTCAACTATGGACCTGGTCTGCAAGAACTTATAGATTTCCCTTGTGCTCAATCGATCCCTGTCATGACTCATGAGGAGTCCGATAGCAACTGTCACAATACGTAACCTTTTTTGGCTCTCACCATTTCCTACTTGCTTAGCTGTCTATCATTTCTGTTTAAACTTATTAGAAGTGGCAAGAAAACCTTTATCACTTTTCTAACTCTTAGTGTATTCTCCTCATCAATGACATCCCATACCTCCCTTAGTATTCTCTATTTCTCTTTATGTTTCTATTTATTCTCATGATTATTACTAGAATTATCAACCTGGTAGAATGTAACATCGTCGTAGTTGTGCTGAATTAAACAGGAAAGCAACTAATTGGGTATGGAGTTAAAAATATTGGTGTAATGGTGAATGAAATTCACGTCGGCGGAGGCATAGTTGCGGTTATAGAGGAACTGCGTTGTTAAGCGATCTGCTTTTGGGACAGGATCGCGAGACTGGTCAGCAAGGTGTTGCTGAAGACAAAGGCGTGATGATCTGCGTAGAGGTGAAATGTCATTGCTTATTACCATTTTTTATTTAAGTCTCTTATATCTCTTACAAAAATACCACTGTTTTTATTTTAAGTGGGCTGATCAGGGCCTTAGGTTTTTCTGATCTAACGGTTGTTATTGGCGTCAGAGTTTCTATTGGTGATGGACCCTATATATAAATATACATTTTTTCAGCCCCCTCCCCCTTATTCGAGTTTCTCGGCTTCTGGCATGCATTCGAAGATTACTACCTTCAGTCTCTGGTATTCGCTTAACCCTTCTCTTTCACTTTAGTAGGTATTTGTTTTGTTTGGTAGACTACCGATACACAATGATTCGATTCGCTTAGCGACTGTTGTGAGAAATTGCAATTTTAACTATTTTCCGATTAAATTAAACAGCTGTGCCCTGAAAATACTCTTTTGAGCAGTTTGATTGCAAATTTTTACCTTTTTGCAGAATTGGTAGCAAAATACTCTGTCCGGCTTATATATGGTAACCAGAATTTTAATTAAATTCACTAACAGAATAGATCATGACAGTTTAGTCTATTAGAAAGAAGTTAATTAACATACTCAAATATCCGACCCGACCTAGCCTAACCCAGTTAATTGATCTCCTTCAATGTTCTCTAAAATTGGGTTCAGATCTGTGTGTGTGTTCATACTCCATTGTTTGCATAGTAAAAAAGAACCATGCCCTTTTTTTGTTAAATGACCCATCCTTATTTTTAACTGAGTTTATTAAGAATTAACACAACTACCAACTTGAAAGGCAAACATGATGTTCAGCAACCAGTTTGCGAGGTGAAAAATAAGAAATAGAAAAAATGGTTTTTTTTTAAAGTTGTTCATTAAACTGCGAGTGTTATTTGTCAGGCAACCACTGTACTCTGTGAGTTGATCAATCTCTTATTAACTATTAACTTTTCCAAGAAAGTAGGATAGAAATAGAAGGCATATGTCCGAAGGGGGGGGGGGGGGGGTAAGGTCTAAGTATGTATACCTTGTCCTTCCCAGACCCTGTTCAACAAACAGGACATACGGTATACATTTAGTTCGGTTTTGAAAACAAGCACATGTATACATATTTATGTATTACTTTCTTACAAAGTGAAAGTTTTGTTATCCATCAAATTGGGCATTTTATATAAATATAAAAATCAAGTCGCTGTAATATAAAGTTCAAGGTTTACTGTGAAATGTGGTCTTTCTACTGCTAGAGATTGATTTATTCAGTCGAGATGTTTTGGGATTTTATTTATTTGAAACAAGGTTTAGTTCTAGGTTTGGTTGGAATGAATGGAATGGGAATTTCAATGGCATTAATTGAGATATTTGACTTAACTGAGAACTTGCAAGGGACAGTGAATCTACTAGTATACATATGTACTGCATTATTTTTGAAATTGATTTGTTATGGAGATGATTTGACTTATAAGTTTTACACTTTTCTAGGGATATAAATGGGTAAGTTCTCAAGGAAAGATTTTATCAGCGGTCTGCCTCAAAGCATTACTGAAATCATCCTAACGAAACTCCCAATAAGAGATGCCGTAAGAACCAGCACTTTGTCTAAAAAGTGGAGATATCAATGGGCAACCATGACACAGCTCATATTTGACGATAAAAGTGTGTCTCTTTCTGATGACAGACAAGTTACTGAGAGAGAACTTGTGAACTTTATTACGCGATTTCTTTTACTTCATGACGGCCCTATTCACAAGTTCAAACTATCTACTTTTAACTTAATAAGCTTTGCTGATCTAGATCAATGGCTACTTTTCCTTTCAAGGAAAGATGTAAAAAAGTTGGTTCTTAACATGGACAGGTGGCGTCTAGACTATAGGGAGTTCCGCACACCTTCTTGTATTTTTTCTTGTCAGAAACTAATCAAATTGAAGCTTATTGGATTTGAAGTGAAACCTCCATTAGGATTTCAAGGATTTCCATGTTTGAAGTCCTTTAGCCTATGTGGTGGCACGGTTGCTCACGAGGTTGTTGAAAAACTTATATCAGATTGCCCTCTGCTAGAGAAGATAGAATTAGTAATTGATTCTGACCATGCTTTGACCATCCGTGCCCCAAATTTGAAACATCTTACTGTGGGCCTGAGTTTTAAAGACGTCTATCTTGAGCATACTCCACTTCTGGTTAATATGTTGATGTTCTTTTCAGAGGTAAACTGCTTAAAGCATTTACAGTTGGCTTTATAAACTTAAATCTTAATAGATAGGGAACAGGTATTATGGTTTTTCCTCTTCTCTAACAATAACGTGGTGTTGACAAATTGTGCGACCTTTTTTGTTCCCTAACATTTTAAGTTTTGTACCGTAACATTGTGTTGACAAATTGTGCGCCCTTTTTTGTACCCTAACATTTTAACTTTTGTACCTACTGCTCAGGAATGGGAAGGTAATGTCCTTCCGAAAGTTCCAGTAAGATATGACTGTCTAAAGTTTATTGACTTTGAAGGCATAAATTTTCAAAAGATGAATCAAGTGTCGTATGTTCTCCAATTGCTTTTGCAGTCTCCTAATCTGCAAGAACTTGAAATTGATGCAAGGCAACTTGAAACTGATGTAAGGCACATGTTCTGTTATTGTGTGCTTACATCTGCCTGTCCGATATTATATACTTTGGTTTGTGTTTATCATTCTTTATCTTCATTCAATAATCATTTTTCACCTTTGATCACATAGGCTGTAGCAGTCAGACTTGTTCATCATGAAGCTGTTGCTTTGGATTTTTGGAAAAGAGAATGTCCTGCTGATTTCACCTTCAAGCACCTCAAAAGAGTTAATATGTCATTCCTGTCTAACGAACATGACTTGGAATTTATCAAATTTGTGCTTGGACATTCTCCGGTGCTCGAGGTAATGAGAGTTTCACCTCGTGAGGTTTACAATGGAAATATGAATATGGTGAATGAAGTGCTGCATTTTCAACATGCTTCTCCAAAAGTTGATATAAGATTCTTTGAGTAACCGTCTCAAGCATACATATTGCATGCCTTTCCTTCTCCGTTTGTTCTTAGCTGCTTTATTTTGTCATTTCTCAAATCTAGTTGCAGAAGAAATCTATATATGAAAACAATCAGCTGTTGCAAATTGTGGATTCTACAAGACTCTGATGAGGATGTATTACTATATTACTAGGTCCTCTTTTACAGTTTTTACTCCTCATTTACAAATGACAGAGTAGTTTTTACCTAATCTGCTTGTTTTGGTTCCATTCATCAACTGTGATGATAGATGATCTTTGTATGCAACGATTAAGCACAGTTTTCACTTGTTTGAGCATTGCTTACATGCCACATACGCAAAAGGGCTTCAGTGAAAAGAGTGGCAAACAACTTCTAAAGTTCAAATGCAAAATTGATATTTTGGTCTTTTTTATGTTATGTTCAAGTTTGTATGATGCTTTTATATATTTTTATCTAATGTTTGTTTATTCATTATAATTTTGGGGAGAGTGGTTTGGTTTTTGGATAAACCCGTAATCAGAATCACATGTCTATAATTTTATAAATTGAAAATCATAATGGTTCAGTGTCGATTTTAGGGGTCATTTGGTTCGTAAAGTGGTATGAGATTGAAATCTGGAATCGGGTTAATGTGGTATGGGGTTGATGTATCATTTCTATATCATGTGTTTGGTTCAGTGTTGTATTGAATATATTTTATTTATGGTATTTTTAATTGACTAATTTAATTAATTTAAAATATTAATTTAATTATATTTTTAAATATGTTTTAAAGTTATTGATTTATTTTTGTATTAAAATTTACATTTAGCTATTTAAAAAGATTTGAAAATAATAAAAAGAACATAATATCCATACCCCTTCCTCATACCCACCTCCCACCTCCCCCTGGATATCAGAAAAACTCAAACCAAACGACCCCTTAATAGTGTTGATATCAACGGCACTGTTTGAAATTAGTGTTAAAAAAGTGTTTTTAGAATGAGAATAAGGATTCATTAGATAGCGATATACTTGAGTCCACTACAT
Organism: Heracleum sosnowskyi; assembly: GCA_030848705.1. NCBI lineage: Eukaryota > Viridiplantae > Streptophyta > Magnoliopsida > Apiales > Apiaceae > Heracleum > Heracleum sosnowskyi. Next base: position 97,513,192 of record CM061241.1, read on the forward strand.
TAGCAACACATTATTCATTTTTATATTTTATAAACAAATCAAAATAAATGACAAATAATTTTTTTTTATAATTAATAATAATGAAATTTAATTATTTACATATATTTTTGATAGACCTGACAATTCGTTCATGTCGTGTACTTTCGTGTTTCGTATATCTAAATGCTAAACCCAAAATCACCCATTTAGGGTTCGTGTAATTTCGTGTTCGTGTACTTTCGTTTCGTGTTTTCGTGTAATTCTAATTAATAATAAGAATAAAAATAAATAAGTAAATGTATTAAAATATTAAAATTTTCGGTAATATTTTTACAAATATGTATTAAAAAAATATATTTACATAATATTTACATAATATTATAAATTTATGTATAATCACATAAATAAATGTTAAGTATCTAATAAAAATATAAAAATATATAATATAAATATTAATTTATTTATTTCGTGTACTTTGTGTCATGTCGTGTACTTGAAGGGTAAACACAAACTCACCACTAAATCTTGATAATGTATTTTCGTGTTCGTGGACTTTCGTTTCGTGTACTAAAAATGCAAACCCAAACACTAAATTTTCGTGTCGTGTCAAAAATTATCGAGTCTAATTTTTGATGATCTTAGGAAAAATATTTCGGCTTAATCTCAGTATCCAGTTCTCTTTTAGAATTTACTTAACAATATTTTAATTGATTTTCAGCTAAAAGCTTGTGCCGACGAACCCAAGATTTAAGAAAACAAATTGTTTCCAAGGGAAGAATCAAGTAAATCAAGTAATTTAATAAACAAGAATTTGAAAATCTCGGCGATTCACTACACCAAAAATTGGCTTTTCCTACCAAGCATTTCCTACCGAACCATTTCCTACCGAGTATTTCCTACCAATTTTCAAGTCAAAGGGCCATTTCCTACCGTCCCCGCAAACGGTAGGAAATGACCCATGGGACCCACTCATTTCCTACCGTCGACGGTAGGAAATGGGTCATGTGGGCCCACAATGCCACGTCAAACGAGAAATGACGTCGTTTTGCTTCACCTATTTCCTACCGCCGAGAGTTGGTAGGAAATGTTGTCGTTATTTCCTACCAAGCTTGGTAGGAAATAGGTGTTGTGGGTCTCATAAGCCACGTCAGTTGTTTTCTTTTTTGACCCATTTCCTACCGTCGATAATTGGTAGGAAATGCTGTGCTCATTTCCTACCAACCTTGGTAGGAAATAGGTGTTGTGAGTCTCATAAGCCACGTCGGTTGTTGTCTTTTTTGACCCATTTCCTACCGTCTTCAAAGCGGTAGGAAATAGGTCGTCTATTCAGCACACCAAAGACAGCGTGTCGTCCTCTGATTGGTTGACATGCCATGTGACTATTTCCTACCATTTATCGGTAGGAAAAGAGCTGTAATGGAAAATTGAATCTTATCTACTCCTTGCACTTTTTTTTTTGCTTGGTTGACAAAAGAAGTTCAAAGAAAAGAAGAGAAGGAAGAGAAAGAGGAGAAAGAAGAAGAAGGAGAAAATTTTCAATGTAAGTTTACATTTGCAAGTTATTTAATTATTTGTTAGAAATGTAAGTTTACATTAGATATTATTAATGTTTATGTATTACTTGAAATGTTTGTATAGATTATAGATATGTTTTACTTGAAATGTTTGTATAGATTATAGATATGTTTTACTTGAAATGTTTGTATAGATAATAGATATGTTTTACTTGAAATGTTTGTATAGATTATAGATATGTTTTACTTGAAATGTTTGTATAGATAAGACTGATCCCGACACCGGTGCTGATTAGTTAAGACTTTCGTAATGTTAATTATGCTTTTAATTGACTTTTGCTGGTGATACTTATGATATGGTGTTGGAGAAGACAATGGGATATATTATGGTGTGATAAGGATGGTTAAGTAATTAGTTGATAAGATGTTGGTTTTATGTAATGGATGTTTACTTTGGCCATGGGCCTTTTATGTAATGGATGTTGTTTTGGTTATTTAAGTGTTTTTGCTATAAGATGTTGGTGTTCTTGGTATTAAATTTTGTTTTGCTATTACGAATTGTATAATTAGCCAGGGAAACAAAAAACCAAAAAAAAATCCAAAAAAAAAAATGTCCAGTAATTCCTACCGTCTTCATGCTATTTCCTACCGTCCTTACCATTCAAAAACCCATCATTTCCTACCAACTATGGGCATTTCCTACCGTTTGGTAAGGACGGTAGGAAATAGTTAGTAGGAAATGCTCACAAGGACAGTAGGAAATGATCGGTAGGAAATGCCATTCTACATGCATTCTGATATAATTCCTACCAATGTGCTCAGGGATTCTCGGTAGGAAATGAGTGAACAGAATTTTCACGTGGCATGCCACGTGGCAGCTGACTTGGATGGGTCCCACCCACGTGGCATCTGACATTTCATCTGACGTGGATGGGTCCCACGCCACGTCAGCATCCATGTTGGCACATGGGTCCCTGCCATGTGGCAGTCCAAGTCAGCATGTGGGGTACCCATTGACCAAGTCAGTAGCATTTCCCACCAATGACATTTCCGACTTAAGCAATTCCTACCAACGCGGGTTGGTAGGAATTGAACCATTTCCTACCGATTTGGGGCCTTTTCCTACCGATTCGACGGTAGGAAAAGCCCGTTTTTGGTGTAGTGATTAACAAGGAGAGAAACCAAGCCAACAGCGTCCTTGAGAAGCTTGTACACGAACTCGAAGTGATACCAACACTACAAGTACATGATTAGATCATGCCAACATTTTAGGTTGCTTTCATTGTTTTCTCCTGGCTCTCTGGCGTACCAACATTTCTGCATTTTAGGTTTCTGGGTTAGTATCTCTTTAATTTTTAATTTGTTTTGTTTGGGTTAGTAGATTGTACACAAGTAAATATCGTTATGTAATATGTACTATCAATTGTTTGCCAAGTTTTCTCTTCAAATCTGGTAATTTAACATACAAGTAAATTCATGCATATCTAAGGTTAACTATGGGACTGATCCTTGACTCGCAATTTGTATGCTTTTCTGGGAATATGTATACGGGGTAAAGTCTCAAGGAACGATTATATAAGTGATCCGAGAGCATTATTGATTTCGTACTATATATAAAACTCCCAATAAGGGATGCAAGTGATCCGAGAGCATTATTGATTTCGTACTATAAAACTCCCAATAAGGGATGCACTAACTCGTAAGAACCAGGACGATCTAGTATGGGGTATGGGGTATGAGGGGACACGTCAGGCGAGTCCTTCCTAAGAGAAATTCCAATACAACATTATAACACCAAAATAGTGTAAGTTTTGGTATAAAACCAACTCCAATACAATATTATAATAATGTTAAACTTCCACCAAATGAATATGTGATACCAAATCTGGTGTCAAAAATATATTTTGTGTAATTTTTACACCAATTTAGCGTCTTTCATAATTTCTATATTGTCCTTGTGTTTGTTAACAAAAATAAATTTAGTTCTTTCATGTTCTATTTATTTCTTGTTATATCCCAACAAATTACTTGCTTTCGGAAAAGTGAAATTATTATATCTTCTTTTAGACATTTAATGTAAGATATAGTATAATTGGATTGGAATTGGTTTTGTGAATAGTGTAATTTTCACACTAAAATTATGTAAAAATTACACTATTATAGTGTTATGAATTGAAAATGATCTAAAACAAATTTTAACATTTTTTCATCATTAAAGTTTTAAAAATATATGAAAGTGTCCCAACAAAATATAGAATAAAAATATAAAAGTATAAGGGTATACACAATGTTACTCCTAAAAAATATTTTTGGATCCGCCCCTGTCTCCGGTAAGAACCATATATAAATTGTCTTGTTTGTTAGGACTAGTGCTAGACACACGGGCGGTCCGTCCCGTGCCGTGCCGGTTCACGGGCGGGCCGTCCCGTGCCGTGCCGGTTCACGGGCGGGCCGTCCCGTGTAAACACTAACCCGCGAACGGCACGTTTCTGGAGACGGGGCGGGGCGAGCCGTGCCGTGCTGTAGAATGATTGGCACGTGCACGGTTCCGCCGGGTTGGCGGACGGGTTGCGGGTCGGGTCGGTTTAAATTTTTATTTTTTAATTTTAATTTGATACAAATAATTATTTGAAACTATAAAAAAAATTTGGAATAAAAGAGGACGGTACCTCTATAAATTTTATTAATTAAAAAAAATGTTATAATTAATTTGAGAGGACTGCTCTCTAAAAAAACGGAACAAACCGCATTAACATATTAAAACAATTACAAACCAAACAAATTATAAAAATACAAAACAAAACAAATGCTATCCACTATTTGATAAAACTATTTGTTTTGTTTTGAGCTAAATATACATAAACATATTATACATATTTTAAGGCAAGAGAGCTGCCTGCTTCATGCCTCCATCAGTAACATTATATGCATGCACGCCAAGTGTCACATACTAAGAGACCCTAAAATTTTAAACTAAACACGTATCCTGTCAAATGTCAATTGTCTCTGTGACTGTGGTCTGTGCTGTGCGGCTGTGCCTCTGTGCATGTGGAGATAACATATAATTTGCTAGCTAGTACAAGCTACAGAAGATAACATAATGCATGGATTTGGTGCATGCATGATGTCAAAGTGTCATAAGTCATAACTAGAGCTGGCCAAACGGGCGGTTCCGGACGGCTAAACCGGAACCGGCCCGCCTAACTAACCCGGCTAACTCGGTTCGTAACGGTTTGGACCGGCACGACACAATTCGTGTATATAAAACGGGGCGTTTACAGGTTTATAGTTCAAGAACCGGGGCACGGCACGGACCGGCCCGTGGAACCGTGCGAACCAGCCACGTCACCGAACCGGCACGGCACGCACGACACGGCACGGACGTCTCACTCAGTAATCCATGCATTATGCATGCTGCCAGCCATGCACTGATGCACACGGGCCGTGCCTATTCGTGAACAATCAAATAGATGATCTGATTTAGACTTGCCAACACAAGTCTCTAATTTGGCTTCCTACACTAATCATTTCTAATTATTGTTGTCTTATAATACAAGTTTAATAATAATCTTTTGTTATTAAATTTAAAAACATTTAATTACTAAAATGTGTTTGATTTTCTTATAGTTAAACGCTAATATAAATTATATTACACGTAAACGAAGTGGTGTACTTTTAAAATTTGTGTTTGTATTTAATATTTGTTTTAATATGTTAATGCAGTTTGTTCCGTTTTTTTAGAGAGGAGTACTCTCAAATTAATTGTAATTTTTTTTAATTAATAAAATTTGCAGATGTACCGTCCTCTTTTATTCCAAAAAATATTCGTATAATTTTAAATAATATTTAATCGAATTAAAAGTAAAAAAAAAAAATTAAATTGAACCGCAACCCGCACAACTCGCCCGCCCAACTCGGCGAGCCGTGCACGAGTTGCCCTCCCCGCGAACCGGCCCGACACGGACCGGCCCGTCTCCCTACTGCGTGCCGTTCACGTCCAATGTTTCCAGTGACACAACCCGTATATAGCCCGGCACGGCACGGCACGGCCGCCCGTGTGGCCAGCTCTAGTCATAACTCATAATTCATAATGCACATGGGCTAGCTAACTGAGTGAAACAATTGTTCAACGTGCCGTGCCGGTTCAGTGATGTGGCCGGTTCGAACGGTTCAAGCGGGCCGGTCCGTGCCGTGCCCGGTTCTTAATACATTAACCCGTAAACGTCCCGTTTTATTTATACGAATTGTGCCGGGCCGAATCAAACCGTTACGAGCCGAGTTAAGCGAGTTAGTTAGGCGGGCCGGTTCCAGTTTAGACGTCCAGAACCGCCCGTTTGACCAGCTCTAGTTAGGACCGAAGGTGAGTAGGACTAATTAGGCATTATTGTTTCGTGGATCAATTAATTAACACGATACAAGTAACTCACACAAGGACCACAACTATTGACAATAGTGTTCAAGTTTTCTATAAACATATAAGGATTATGATGACTTATCATTGTACAATTTAATTATAAGTTTATTTTTTTTTGTTCGTAGGTTTAGATTTTTTATTAGACAACTGAATCAGGTAGATTTGTGGCCAAACTTATTTGTTCTGGGCCTTCTGGCCTTCCACTAGTAACAATTTTTACTGGGAATTACAGATTTAAAATATAATCACTGTGACATAAAATTGTGGTATCCCAAAGTAAATTTCTGTTTATGTAATGGAAATGGAGGGTGGAAACAATATTATGAATATTTAGTCACAAAATTGTACAGAGTTCTTTCCATTTCCATCTAATTTTCATTTTTTCCCAACTGTATAAGACATTACTTTTAAGTTTCAATTAGTAAGGGCCTGTTTGGCTGAGGGTTTATAAGTCAGCTTATGACTTATAAACCCATTTCAGCTTACGAGGGGTGTTTGTGTATTCAGCTTATTTCATTAACTTATAAATTATAACTTATTTTTTTAGCTTGTGACTTATGGGGGGTGTTTGTCTACCCAACTTATAATCTAACTTATAACTCATAAGATGATAAGTTGAATGTTAGAAAATACTAACATTTTGCTCAACTTATTTCATTTTTCATGATTTCTTTATCTATTTATACTTTTAAATGTTTATATTTAATCTAAAATGTTATTTTTATATTTTACTAACATTTTAGTAGTTTATATTTTTATATTTATACTAACATTTTAGTAGTTTATATTTTTATATTTATACTTTTAAATGTTTTTTAATCTAAAATGTATTTATCGAGATCATTATATTAATTAATTATTTTTTCAATTTAATTTAACAAAAAAATTATTAACTTATAAGTAAATTTATGCAAACACTTACGTAACTTATAAGTTTGCATCAACTTATCAAATATATAACACTTACTCATTATAAGACATAAGTTCACTTTTTTTAAGTTCTCCCAAACACTTATAAAAATCCATCAACTTATCACTTATAAAGCACTTACTCATTTTAAGCTATAAGTCAACTTTTGTTTGATACCCCAAACGCCCACTAAGTAGTCCAGTATTATTTTATATTTGTCCTACGTTTTCAACATGTCCGGGAAATTCTGCTGAGCCTTAAGCTTTATTAACTTTTGGACCTTCACCCTAATATCACCTCATCAACTTACTGCCTTGCTAGGGCATCCAGCATACTTTGTAGGAAACATGTAAGGGACTGTGGTTTGTGGAGCATGTTTACTGCATTTTTTAAAAAAATTGGTTGATTGTGGAAATGATTTTAAATCACAATTTTCAGGCTTTTTTAGGCATCCAATATGAGTAAATTGACTAAATTCTCAAGTGAGGATATCATCAGTGATCTGCCTGAAATCATTATGGCGGTCATTCTAACAAAACTGCCAATAAGGGATGCTGTAAGAACCAGCGTTCTGTCTAGCAAGTGGAAGTATCAATGGACAACCATGGAACAACTTGTATTTGAAGAAAACAATTTGTGTCTTCCTGATGACAAAAAAGTTGCTGAGAAAAAACTCCTAGACTTTATCATGGGGTTTCTTTTACTTCATGATGGCCCTATTCAGAAGTTCAAATTATCCACTTCGTACTTAAAAAAGTCTACTGCTATTGATCAATGGCTACGTGTCATATCCAGGAAAAATATAACAGAGATAGTTCTTGATGAATATGGAAACGAATGGCGATGGAAGAACCCAAGGATTTCTGTACCTCGTAGTATATTTTCATTTCAAAAGCTGACCACATTGACGCTTTCTGCGTTTACAGTCGAGCCACCTTTAGAATTTCAAGGATTTCCATGTTTGAAGTACCTTGAGCTAGATGGTGTTTCAATCACCCTTGAGGTCATTGAAAACCTTATTCCAGGTTGCCCTCTTCTTGAAAAGTTTAAATTTAATAATATGGACAAGCTAGCTTTGACCGTTCGTGCCCCAAATCTGAAGCATCTTACTTGTGGTTGCAGTTACCATATGCTTCTGTCCATTGGTAAAGTGCTCATATTTTTTTCACATAGCTTTATAAAACTTAATAGATAGGGAAAAGGTGTTATTTCTTTCCCTCTTCTCTATCTTTCTATTTGAGTGTACAGTTGATGGGCTCTTTTTGTACTCGCTCTATTTCTTATGTTCCTTTTGCTCAGGCTTGGAGAGGTGATATCCTTGTGAAGGTTCCAGTTACATATGACTATCTAAAGTTTATTGAAATTGGATGTATGGATTATAAAGACATGGATGAAGTGTTGTATGTTCTTGACTTGCTTTTGCAGTCCCCTAATCTACAAGAACTTCATATTTCAGTAAGTCGCATATCCTTTTCTTTTGTATGTTGTTTTAGGAGTATTTATTAGTGTGTGAAGAATATTTACTGTTTTTTTTACATTAGATTAGATTACAATGTTTATAAAGAGAACGCGATTATATAAAACGTAATTATTTGTAACTATAAAATTTAGTAAACATTGTGAATTCATATTATGTCGAAAAGATGATTGATGTGTTGTAAGTTCTTCACTTTGTTTTGCAGTCCCCTGATCTTGAAGAGGAAATAAGTGGTATATTTGTAAGTCACATGACATGTTATATTTTTAGGTCTTTGTTGTTTGTTCTTCTATTAACCTTTACTATTCCTGTCTATTCTGATCACATAGGGTTATGGTGAAGAACCCGATCCTCCTCATTATAAAACTGCAGATTTTGACATTTGGGAGAGGAAATGTCCTGCTGATTTCACATTCAAATGCCTTAAAACAGTAAAGCTGTCATACATTTCCACCAAACATGATATGGAATTTGTCAAATTTGTGCTTGGACGTTCTCCGGTGCTGGAGGTGATTAGCATCATTTGACCTGATGATTATGAATATGGCGGAGCCATGAATATGGTGAATGAAGTGCTGCGTTTTCGACGATCTTCTCCAGAAGTTCAAATAAAATTCTCTGACTAGCCATCTTATGCATATTTCATACTGCTTCTACTTCTACCTTTGTTCTTAGCTGCTTCACTTTGTCAGCCCCCAGATTTAATATTGTACATGAAAAGTTGAAAACTATCAGTTTTTGCGCAATGTGGATTCTAAAAGACTTTGACTGGCACTTATTGCTATACCACTAGGCCATTTTGTCATGGACAACAATTAAGTTTTTTTCATCTATAAAATCTTGTTTCTAGTTTACGTTGTTTTAGTATAAGTGGAACTCCTGATCAGATGGTTTACTTGTTTTTTGTTCTAGTACATGCCGCCAACCTCAATGCGATGAGAGTACTAACTAGCTATGCAGGCATGCTATACATCCTTCCGATGCTATAAATTTCCTAAGAACCATAACGAAATATGGGATAAATGGTTAATCTTAAACTAGTACGTACAATTATTTTTTGAAGTTGATGAACAGTTGAGAGTAGAGACCAAAAGATTGAAGCCTCATGTAAGTCTTCTTTTATTTCCATACAAACTGTTGATAAAAATAATCAGTGATGCTTGTATATAATCATCAATGAGGCAGATAAAGTGAATATTTTCACCATTGACCTAAATTTGTTAGACCGAAAACTAATTTTTTTATTTAAAGTTAATATCTTCTTGTATTATTTTATAATTATGTAAAATTTATGAGTTATTATATATACAAAAATTAAAATAGATATTACATATTTATAATGATACTTAATTTTATTTTAAAATAAGTTCTTCAAAAAATAACTTATACTAGCCAATAACCCTTGCACGGGCCTTAAAAATAATAAACTAAAAAATTTAATGTGAACGGAAAATATTAAAATAAAAGTAAAAATTAATATGATAAATTATAAAATGAGAAACTTAAATATTCATTGGAACATAAAAAAAAATACAAATGAGGCCGAGGAAGATAAATGATGTATTATTAATATTATTTTATAATAAAATAATATTAATAATAAGGACAGATAGAAAATCTAACATGTTTTAATTAAAAAAAGTAAATTGACCGTGATATTTTTAGAAGTGTTTTAATTATATTAATTGGATTTATTAAAAAAATATGTTGACATGTTAAAATAAGTAAGTTTTTTTAATAAGGACAAATAGAAAAGTTAACATGTTTTAATTAAAAAAAAGTAACTGCACGTAATATTTTTAGATGTGTTTTAATTATATTAATTTTATGTGTTAAAAAAATACGTACACTTGTTAAAATAGGTAAGTTTTTTTAAATAATTAAAAGTATTAAAATAGGTTTTAAAATATATAAGTTGCACTTGATATTTTTGGAAAAGAGAGATTTTAATGATAACAAATATAAAAAGTAATGTATTTTAATTTAAAGGTTATTGCCCGTGATATTTTTGGAAAAGAAGTGGATTTTGTTAGAAAAAAATGTTTTAACTATAAAAGGCAATCGACTAGTTACTATTTTTATATTATTTTATTATTTATTAAATAGAGTATTAAAATAGGTTTTAAAATAAATAAGTAAGGATTGCACCTCATATTTTTGGAAAATAGGGATTTTAGTGATGATGTGTTTTAATTATATTAATTGTACTAGTTTACTAAGCCGCGCTTCGTAGCGGCTTTATAATAATATCTCTAAATTTTCTCAAAATATATTCTACAAAATACGTTTTTAAATAAAATAATATTTCTAATGTAAAATTAATTTCTGTTTTGAATTATATATATATATATATATATATATATATTTATATATATAATTCTAGATCCTTTAATCAAAAACTACAATTATACCTTCTGAGCTATTAAAATTTTTACTACCTCCAAATCTACTCCCATATAAAAAAATTCAAAAAATATGAAAAAACATCCTTTTTGTTGTTGGGAGAATTTTTTATTAACAACAAAAACAACAACAACAACCTCTTCCTTTAAAATAAATAAATTAATGACCTCTTCTCAATGTTTTTATTCTTGTATGACTTTTGTTATAGATGCACCGACTTATTGAATTTTGTTAAAAATGCGTACACTAAATAAATTTTTCAGTCGAATAAATCTTAACATGATATTTTCGAAATACATACACTATAAATTTCTTAATATACAATTTTTATATTTGAATTTTCGTGTATGAATTACATAAAATATTTTACTAAAAGATATAATCTTTTCTCATAAAAATTAGAGCAATAACTATCTTAAAAAACAATGATAAAATTTGTTTTTGAAGACATGATGAATTCTCCAGTGTTACTTGTATACAGGTGTATCAACTTTTAACTATAAATTCAAAACTAATAACGTACACATAAACAGTCAAAAATTGTAGTAAACAATTAACAGAGTTTAGGTGTATATTTATACTATTAATTAGTTGTTTGTATGAAAGTATTAAAGGTAATTAATTATTTACCAAGTAATTACTTAATTTTTTTATGCAAGACCGATCTAATTTCTTAACTTCTTATTTACCAACATGTTCTTGTATTTTCTATTATATTACATTAAAAAGGAAAAAAATATTATGAGAATATCTAGATAATAATAAAGGGAAGTTCAAAATAATGTAAAGTAATACACTTTTTTTTAATTTAGATATTTGAAGGCAAAAATATTATAATTGAATATTTATTTTCCTCCATTTGTAATATTTAGTTTCCTCCATTAGTAAATATCTATTGTACATTTACTTTCTTTGGTATTAATTACTTAATTTCTTATGCAAGACCGATTTAATTTCTTAACTTCTTATTTACCAAAACGTTCATGTATTTTCTATTATATCACATAAAAAAAGAAGAAAGTTTAGGAGAAAAGAATGTTAAGATATTAATTTAATTTGAAAAGAAATATTATGAGAATATTTAAATAATAATATAGGAGAGTTTAAAATAATGTAAGGTAATACACTTTGTTTTATAATTTAGATATTTTGAAGGCAAGAACATTATAATCGAATATTTAGTTTCTTCTTTTATAATAAAAGAAAGTTCAGGAGAGCAAATATTATGAGAATATTTAGATAATAATAGAGGAGAGTTTAAAATAATGTAAGGTAATACACTTTTTTTTTATAATTTAGATATTTTGAAGGGAAGAATATTATAATCGAATATTTAGTTTCCTCTTTTATAATAAAAGAAAGTTCAGGAGAGTAGTATGTTAAGATGGTAATTTCATTAAAAAATATTATGAGAATATTTAGATAATAATAGAGGAAAGTTCAAAATAATGTAAGGTAATACACTTTTTTTCTAATTTAGATATTTTGAAGGCAAGAATATTATAATTGAATATTTAGTTTCTTCCCTTAGTGATATTTAGTTCCTCCATTAGTAAAGATCTATTGTATTTTTACTTTCTCCATTAGTAGAGATTTTAAATGCAAGAATATTATATGTTTCCTCTATTAGTAAGCATTTAAAAGGTAATTGAGATTTTTTCGAATTTTTAATATTATTATTTCAAAAAATTGAGAAGAATATTATAATTGAATATTTAGTTTTCTCCATTAGTAAAGATCTATTGTATTTTTACTTTCTCCATTAGTAGAGATTTTAAATGCAAGAATAAATATTTCAAAAAATTGAGAAGAATATTATAATTGAATATTTAGTTTCTTCCATATTTAGTTTTCTCCATTAATAAAGATCTATTGTATTTTTACTTTCTCCATTAGTAGAGATTTTAAATGCAATAATATTATATGTTTCCTCTATTAGTAAGCATTTAAAAGGTAATTGAGATTTTTTCGAATTTTTAATATTATTATTTCAAAAAAATTGAGAAAATTAGAAAAATAGAACGAAGCGACGTGAGAGCGTCACCTCACGTCTTCTCCTTTATATAATAGTATTGATTTGTTAAAAAAAATACGTTCACTTGTTAAAATAGGTAAGTTTTTTTTAAATAATTAAAAGTATTAAAATAAGTTTTAAAATATATAAGTAAGAGTTGCACTTGATATTTTTGGAAAATAGAGATTTTAGTGATAACAAATATAAAAGGTAATATATTTTAATTTAAAGATAATTACCCGTGATATTTTTGGAAAAGAAGTAGATTTTGTTAGAAAAAAATGTTTTAATTATAAAAGGCAATTAGCTAGTTAATATTTTTATATTTTTATATTATTTATTAAATAGAGTATTAAAATAGATTTTAAAATAAATAAGTAAGGATTGCATCTCATATTTTTGGAAAATAGAAATTTTAGTGATAACAAATATAAAAGATATTATGTTTTAATTTAAAGGTAATTGTCGTGATATTTTTGGAAAAGGAGTAGATTTTGTTAGATTTTTTTTTTAATTATAAAAGGCAATCAGTTAGTTACTATTTTTATATTATTTTATTATATATTAAATAGAGTATTAAAATAGGTTTTAAAATAAATAAGTAAGGATTGCACCTCATATTTTTGGAAAACATAGATTTTAGTAATAACAAATATAAAAGGTAATATGTTTTAATTTAAAGATAATTGTAATGATATTTTTGGAAAAGGAGTAGATTTTGTTAGAAAAAAAATATTTTAATTGTAAAAGCCAATCATCTAGTTACTATTTTGGTAACTTGACAATAATACAATTCCATTAAAGATTTGATTTGCAGTAGCTTTCGTTATCTTAAAAAGAAAGAAGTACATTTGTAGCAGTGTATCCTAAATTTAAACAAATTAGATCCCCTATTTCCATTTTTTTTATTAGATTTCAATATTATTTGATTTTTATGTAGTAAAATATAGTGAAATATTAATGTAGAATAAAACTTTCCCGAATTTTGATTATATTATTAATTTATTAATTAGAAAAAGTACCGAAAACCAAAAACCTACCGTTAACCGAAAACCAAAACTTTCAATGTTTCGGTTTTAATAATACTAGCTTAAAACCCGTGCGATGCACGGATTATTAATTGTTATTTTATTATTATTTTTTAATTTTATTTGTTAAAAAAATAAGCAGACATGTTAAAATAACTAAAAACTTTTAATTAATTAAAAAATTAAAATAAAATTAAAATAAATAAGTAAAGGTTTGCCCGTTATATTTTTGGAAAAGGAGAGGTTTTAGTATGGAAAAATAAAAAATATAACATATATTTAGTTTAAAAAGGTAAATGCCCGTGATATTTTTGTAAAATGAGGTTTTAAAATTTAATAATTAAAATTATCTAAATACGTTTGAAAATAAATAAGTAAAGAGTTTCTTGTGATATTTTTGGGAAAAAAATGGATTTTAGTGAGAAAAATAGAAAAAATAAATTGTAAAAAGAAATTTTCGGTGATATATTTAGAAAATGAGGGACTTTGTTAGAAAAAATATATAATATGTTTTAGCTAAAAAGTTAATTGGTTATAAATAGATATTTGATTATTTATATTTTAATATTTTTAGTAATTGCATTTGTTAAGAAAAATAAGTAGACATGTTAAAATAGGTAAACTTTTAAAAAATAATTATAATATTAAGATAGGTTTAAAAATAAATAACTAAAGGCGTGTCCATGATATTTTTGGAAAAGTAGGGGAATTTGTTAGAAAAATTAGAAAAAATAATGTATTTTAGGTGAAAAAGAGATTTGATTATAAATAGGTAATATTATTATTTAATAATATATTTCTATAAATAAGTAATGTTAATTAAGTAAAAACACGAAGTACAGTTAATTAAAGGCAATTAAGTAAAATCATAACGTACCATACCGACCAACCAAACTTTTAATGTACCGACCAACCAAACTTTTAATGTTTCGTCTATTATATAATACTAGCTTATATCCCGTGCGATGCACGGTCTTCTTTAATATTTTTTTATTTTTTATTTAGATTTTAGTTATTATATATAATTTGATAAAATTTTAATATATATATATATATATATTGGATTTATAAATCTAACAATATAATATTTAAATTTAATATATTATTGACGTAATCAATAGTAGTATTTTAGATATTAAAATATAAAATATTTTAAAATAACATATCTAATGATTCGTATTTTTTTACTCTTAAAAATATAAAAAGGGACTCAAGTGCAAATATCAAAATATGTGTTTGTTCAATATACCGAGTTTATTTGAATATACTATTACTTTTATTTTAATTAATTATCTCGTATAAATTGAATGTTAAAAAAATTATAATAAACGTGAATTTTATAAGTTCAATATAATAATATTACCAATATATCTATCTTTTGCCCGTGTTATTTTTAATTTGAACATGAGTTGTTTCAGTTAAAAAATATAAACAGGTAATATCCTTAAAAAGACAATTAGTTACTTATTAACAATTATATAACATTATATTAATTTTTTTATATATACGTCTGGATTACTTTTAGAAAATTAGTTGTTTAAGTTAGAAAATATAAAAGAGGTAATTTGTTTTAGCTGAAAAGAATAACTTGTTATTTATTAATATTTATATAAAACAATATTACCATTGTATATTTATTTTGCATGTATTATATTTAGAAGATAAGTTGTTTTAGTTAGAAAATATAAAACACATAATGTGTTTTAGCTATCGGTTATAAATATATAATAATATTACCATTTTATATATATATTGCCCGTCTTATTTTTAGAAAATGATTTGTTTTAGTTAAATAGATATATGAAATAGGTAATATAATTTAGCTGAAAAAGGTAATTGGTTATCAATAACTTGGTTTTCATATATGTGTCATATTTATAAGATGAGTTGTTTTAGGTAAAAAATATAAAAATAATATGTTTTAGCTGAAAAAGGTAATCAATTATAAATATATAATAATATTACCATATTATATATATGTTGCCCGTTTTATTTTTAGAAGATGAGTTGGTTTGGTTTAAAAAATAAATATAAAATAGGTAATGTAGTGAAAAAAGGTAATTGGTTATTAATAAATTGATTATAGATAGGCCTGTGAATCGGCCCAAATACCGACCGACCGACCGACCGACCGACCAAAACTTTTAATGTTTCGTCTTTAATAATATAGTATAGACTAGCTTAAAACCCGTGCGATGCACGGATTGTTAATTGTTATTTTATTATTATTGTTTTAATATTTTATTAATTGTAATTTTGCAAAAAATAAGTAGACATGTTAAAATAGCTAAACACTTTTAATTAATTAAAAACATTAAAACAGATTTTAAAATAAATAAGTATGGGGTCTCCCGTTATATTTTTGAAAATGAATGGTTTTAGTTAGAAAAAATGTAACATATATTTAGTTTAGAAAGGTAAATGCCCGTGATATTTTTGGAAAATGAGGTTTGAAAATTTAATAATTAAAAGTATTTAAATACGTTTTAAAATAAATAAGTAAATGGTTTCCTGTGATATTTTTGGAAAAAGAATGGATTTTAGTGAGAAAAATAGAAAAAGTAAATTATAAAAGATAATTTCCCGTGATATATTTAGAAAATAAGGAACTTTTTAGAAAAAATATATAATATATTTTAGCTGAAAAGGTAATTGGTTATAAATAGGTATTTGATTATTTATATTTTAATATTTGTAGTAATTGCATTTGTTAAGAAAAATAGGTAAACATGTTAAAATAGGTAAACTTTTAAAAAATAATTATAATATTAAAATAGTTTTAAAAATAAATAACTAAACGTCCGTGATATTTTTGGAAAAGGAGGGGTTTTAGTAAAAAAAAAATAGAAAAACTAACATGTTTTAGTTAAAAAAAAGGTAATTGCGTGTGATATATTTGAAAAAGTAGGGGAATTTGTTAGAAAAAATAATGTATTTTAGGTGAAAAAGATAATTGGTTATAAATATGTAATATTATTATTTAATAATATATTTCTATAAATAAGTAAGGTTAATTAAGTAAAAACACAAAGTACAGTTAATTAAGGGCAATTAAGTAAAATCACAACGTACCATACCGACCAACCAAAATTAAGGGCAATTAAGTAAAATCACAACGTACCATACCGACCAACCAAACTTTTAATGTTTCGTCTATTATATAATAGTATTGATAGTATTGATAGTATAGATTCATTTTAATTAAAATTATTATTTTTAATTCAAATACTTCTTCCTAACAACACATTTTTGTTTAAACTTTAAAAGAATTATTTTCGAGTTAATGACTTAAGTTCAGATAAAAAGCGAAACCAATGACTTTCTCAGAAAGCTTCCTCTCGCTTACGAAGTTTTTCTCTGGTTAGTATTTACATGACTATTTTTCTTTTAGTCTTTGTAGTTTAATTGAATACATGTTAATGATATTTTTGTTGTACGTTGATACACAATGCTTCCTGTGCCTGTAACCTGTTTGACACATTGTCTCTCTGATTGTTTGAATATATAAGCCAGTGTTACTTATAATTTGGTTTATCATGGGAATGAGTTTACTTATAATTATGCTTTTCTAGGGGTATTATAAGATGGGTAAGTGCTCAAGGAAGGATAACATTAGTGATTTGCCTGGAAACATTATCGAAAAAATCCTAACAAAGATCCCGATAAGGGATGCTGTAAAAACCAGCATCTTGTCTAAAAAGTGGAGGTATCAATGGACTACCATGACACAACTTATATTTGACGAAGTAGTTGTGGGACGGGGTACTTACGATGAGCGGAAGACTGCTGAGAAAAAACTTGCAAACTTTATTACACAATTTCTTTTACTTCACGATGGCCCTATTCATAAGTTTAAAGTAACTAGTTCATACTTGACAATGTCTACTGATGTTGATCAATGGCTACGTGTCATATCAAGGAAAGATATTGAAGAGTTGATTATTGGCGACATTACTGACATCCGCACACCTTCTCATATATTTTCTTGTCAACAACTGACAAGACTGAAGCTTTGCATGTTTGTAGTGAAACCTCCTTTAAATTTTCAAGGTTTTCCATTTTTGAAGCACCTTAACCTACTGCATTGCACAGTTGCTCTTGAGGTTATTGAAAACCTTATTTCAAGTTGCCCTCTTCTTGAAAAGTTTGAATTTCTAAATTTGGATGAACTAGCTTTGTCTGTCCGTGCCCCAAATATGAAGCATCTTATGTTGGGTGGAAACTTTAGAGATGTATATCTTGAGCATACTCCACTTCTGGTTTCTTTAAGCTTAAATTCCTCTAAAGTAAGTCCTCTTAGCTTTATAAACTACATAATAGATAGAGAAAAGTTGTTATGATTTTACATCTTCCTAAACTTCTCTTTGAGTTTAATAATATGCACACTTTGGTATACTCACCCTTTTTCTGCTGACCCTTGCTCAGATTTGGGAAGATAGTGTCCTTGTGAAAGTTCCAGTTACATATGACTCTTTAAAGGTTATTGAACTTGGAGGCATAAATTTTGAAGCGATGAATGCAGTGTCGTATGCTCTTCACTTGATTTTGCAGTCCCCTAATCTACAAGAACTTCGAATCATAGTAAGTCACATGCCCTGTTATTTTGTGTGCTTATAATGCTCATCAGTATTATATACTAGTCTTTGTGTATTATTCTTTTATCAGCCAGTCAGTTATTTTGTATCCCTTCTGATCACATAGGAGGCTAACAGTTGTGTTCATCAAGAAGCTGCTGGTTTAGATTTTTGGGAGAAACAAATGCCTACTGATTTCACATTTAAGCACCTTAAAGTAGTAAAAATGTTGGACGTGTCCAAAGAACATGAGATAGAATTTCTCAAATTCGTGCTTGGACGTTCTCCGGTGCTTGAGATGATGAGTGTTGCACCTCCTTATTATTCCCGTCGACAAATGAATATGGTCAATGAAGTGCTGCGTCTTGGACAAGCTTTTCCAAATGTTGAAATTAAATTTTTGGACCCCTAGTGAAATGCTGCCTGTTCTTCTGCATGTCTATGTCTATGCCTAACCTTTCTTACTTTGTTTTTAGTTGCTTTATTTTTATCAGTTCTCTGATCTAACTGTTGAAGAAATCTTACACTAGAACACTAAACTTATTTAAATTGTGGCTTCTACAAGACATTGATCAGGATTTATTGATGCTAGGTCCTTCTTTCCACTTATTCAAACAGCGGGGCTATTCCCCGTATTCCCCCTTTAAACTTATTTGTGTATTTATGCATCTTTAAGTAGAGGGCTTACCTGTATGGGTTCTAGTATATGCAGAACTCACCGAGCAAATTGTGGATAGCACTAATCAGTTATTACACTACTAAATATTTTGTGAGCTGCCTCGGTGCATACAGAAAGGTCAAGGTCGAATCACCAACTGAACTTTAGAGTTTATTTGGCTAAGATTGTTTTTTTGTTTTGTTTTTTTGCGAATCAGATGTGAGAAAATGAAAGAGATGAAGGAGAGAGTGAAAGGTTCCAACTTCAAAGAGGAGTGGTAATCGTGGAATTGGAACTTACATTTAATAAGCTTTTTTCCCCCATAATTTTCTCTGAAGGCTTTCGTTTCAAGGTTTTGGAGAATGTTAGAAAGTGTAGTGTTTACCTCAAATAATTTCTTTTTTGTTTCTTTTGGTCATTAATTTCCACGTAAATATTGGTTCTAATTTAAAATATTTTGTTTCATATTTGTCAAAGAAAAAGGTATTTTCTCATAATTTTAACTAAGATTTATTCAAAATTTAAAGTTCTTTTATGCAATGATAAGTTTTAACAGATGGATTATCAATAATCTAGAGAATTGATACTACTGATCAGATTTTGGTCGAGTCATGTTTGGATTCGCGTCTTCTTGAATGACGTTGGAGTTCGTGTTCGCTTACCTCAAGTTGTTTTCATTCGATGAATTTGAATTCTCGCTTACAATTCAATTGTCTGTCTTCATAATATTTTACACACCGCATGCTTCATCCAGTTCTTCTATGTGAGGAATCTACAAGACTTTGATATGGATGTATTGCTATAATGCCAGGCCCTTCTTTACACCTCTTGGAGAAACAAGGGAGTAGTTTCTCCTATAATCTTGTTTGTGATGTGTGTTATGCATCATCAAGCTGAGGGTTTGCTGTTGGCATGTTTTTTTTCATTTGCTAAATAAAATTTATATTGAAGAAAAGAAAGATACAGTACAGTAAAAGAGGCATACCCTGCTTAAGCTAGCTGACAAGCCAGAAGCTACAACCAAGCAGAGCCAAAGCTACTAACAGTAAACAAGAACGTCAACTACAAAGAGCATAGTGCAAGAAAAGCATAAGCAGAGTAACATCTCTCCTAGACTTAAGTTTAACTTCTCCCTTACTTTCATCTTTACTGCTCCAGTTAAATCTGTGGTTGAGAAAGCATGACCAGCACTGTGAATCCTACAGTTGCACTCCGACTAAATAGCATGGAAAGCCACAGACACGAAGAAGTAAGCAGTATTCCTTCTAATAGAATCTATCGTGCCCACAATGATGTTACCAGCAGTGAAATGCGACCAGTTGATGTACAGGGGGACAGGGCAAGCTTCAAGTACAGTACGAGTGTAAGAACAGCAGCAGAGTATTTGCTCATGAGACTCCATACCAGTGTTAGGCTAACATTCATTCTAAATCTGATCATCCTGTCACGAGTGAGGACCCTTCCCTTCGTTACTAGCCAGAAAAGCATAGAGTACTCCGGTACAGAAAACTTGTGGCAAATCAAATTAATTACCTAATATAAAATTTTATTTATTTAAATTATTTTAATCTCCATTATCTGCTAGTATATTAATTTAGCTATGAATAAATAATTTTTGATTTTAACTATTATCATTCAAGATTTCTAGAGGGAAATCAAATAATAGCATATTTTTTTTTACCTTTTCCATTTCTCTTTATCTTCCCTTTCTTGGGACCTCTTGCCTCACCTGCGAAGATTTTTAGCTTCTGTCTCTGGTATGTTGTACTACTGTTTCCTTATTTCCTTCGTTTTTTAAATTAATTTAAATTTTGTTGAGTAAAATACATTGTTTTGTTTTGTTAGATCAGTAGATTGTTAGGAGTTAAACAATGTACAATGATTTGTATGTCTGCCCTGTTCGACGAATTGTCTCTGTAAAAATCTGACATAAGTTTATTGGACAGAGATGTATTAAATTAAGATGACATATTTTGAGACTCTATTTATGCAAAAATAAGGATGTATTAAATTAAGATGACATATTTTGAGACTCTATTTATGCAAAATTAAGGTCATTAATTTTCAACATATGTGCAACATTATTTTTGAAACTGATTTTTGAAAACCTTATTTCAGGTTGCCCTCTTCTTGAGAAGTTTGCATGTACAAATGTAGCTGACAGTCTAGCTCTGGCCATCCATGCCCCAAATCTGAAACATCTAACGTTGAATGGGTTCTTTACAAACTTATATTTGAAGCATACTCCACTTCTGATTGTTTTGAGCATAGACTTCTTTGGACGGGTAATTGTACTAACAGTGTTTCCACTTGCTAATAAACTAAGGAAAAGTGTTATGGTTGGGGGTCTTCTCTAACCTCGTGTTTGAGTTTACAAAGGATATGCTCTTTTTGTATACTTACTCTCTGTTGTCCTTTTTGCCCAGGCTTGGAAAAGTAATGTCCTTGTGAAAGTTCCAGTTACATATGAATACGATTGTCTAAAGTTCATTGAACTTCAAGCCTTAAGTTTTGATGAGATGATAAATGTGTTGGATGTTCTTTATTTGATTTTGCGGTCCCCTAATGTACAAGAACTTCAAATTGAAGTAAGTCACGTCGTGTTTTATTCCGTGCACATGTACATGTCCATTATTATGAACTTGGTCTTTGTTTATTGTTCTTTCAGCCTTTAGTTGTTGAGTATTCCTTAAATTACTTTTGATCACATAGGCAACAAGTTTTGATGATAAAGCTGCTGATTTGGATTTCTGGGAGAACGAGTGTCCTACAAATTTCACATTCAAGTACCTTGAAAGAGTAAAGATGTCAGGTGTGTCGACCGGAAATTGCATGGAATTGCTCAAATGTCTGCTTGGATGTTCTCCGGTGCTTAAGGTGATGAGTGTTTCGCCATGTGACAATTGCAATGGAAAAATGAAGATGGCGGATGAAGTGCTGCATTATTTTGTCAGCTCTCAAATTTTAATTGTAGAAGAAATCTTAACACAAAAAGATGAGGGTTTTGCACATTGTGGGTTGTACAAGACTTTGATTTGGATGTATTACAATATTACCAGATCCTTGTTTACTTCTCATTCACAAACGAGGGAGTAGTTTTTACCTAATCTTGTCTTTGTCTGTTAGGCAGCCAGCAGCCAGCAGCCAGCAGCATCAAGTAAAAACTAATTAAGTTTGCCTGTTCTGGTTCTATTAATGTATTATGAAAATTGCAAAACTTGGTCAGAACAAAGTTGCTGCTAGTTATCCAAGTGTGATGGTAGATGTTTTTTTGTTTAATGTTTTATCTATTAGAGCAGAGATGTATATTAACAAGATAAATTTGCATGTACAACGTTCTAATTGTTTTAATGAGATAAAAAGAAGTAATAATTGAAAAATATAGATCGGAACTCCTAAATTAACTCCTTATATATAATAAGCGTAAGGGAGATCTTATCCAAAACTTTGGTCGGTCACTGTACTACCAAAAGTATACGATCCGTTGGATTATAAAACTATAAATCTTCAAATCGATGAGGACCGTCAGATATAATATTAAAAATTGTATTTGATTATTAATAGGATAGTATTTAAATACTAAAAGATGTATTTTGATAATTTAAACCAATTATAAATAGGTTTTCTATATTGAATAGAAATCTTTATGTAAAAATTCGTAATTATCTTTTCTCTTTAGTTTATGGATAGTTCCAGTTAGATAATAATTATTAAACCATCATTAAATTAAAGATAATTTTGTAAGCTTCGCGTGGGCAGTAAAATCGTTAAAATCTGTTGTCTAAAACTCAAGATAGAGCCCAAACAGTAAAGTTATTATCTAAATTTTAATAAATATATTTTTATTATTGTAGCACCAATTTAATTTTTTTTCCTAATTATTTTAAATTTATAAATTCTATGTTTATTTCAATAAAATATTAAAACCAATTTAAGAAAAAATTAAAATCGATCGTCTGTGTACGATTACGACCAAATTAATAATTATAATTAATAATTATAGGTAATAAAAATATAATTATAAATAAACTTTAAGTAACCGTGCATCGCACGGGTTATAAGCTAGTTTGCAATAACATTTGTACAGAGACAACGTATATTCGTTAAGATGTGGCCAGGCGGCCTAGACCCATCCTTGTCAAGAGAAGTACAAAAAATGGTGAAATCTAAGCTTATCTTGTGGTTGTCACCAATAATCCATACAAGAACATGATCCATTTCTAAAGTGGTGAAATCGAAGCTTATCTCGAACAACAATCTCTCTGTTGCAAATAAGTGAAATGAACTTTAAAGCTGTATGACAATCCTCACACATACGAAGGTTCTTCACAATTGTTATGGTCATCCCCAGCCTCGTCTTCAGAAGACCAAATGCTACTGCAAGCTTCTCACTATGATATCTAAGGGAATACTCTCTTTCCTCTTCTTCCAGTTCATGCATTACAGACTCACATACAGGCACATAACCCGCAGCTCGACTCCGCTGCATTAACTTATCTAAGAACTGATAAATAGCAGTTGCCTCTGGATGGGACTTATCACCTGTGCTAAACAAATATGTCTTCTGATCGATCTCTACTGTGCTATATCCCACTTGCTTCTTAAGGCCTTTTTGAATCATCATGTTTCTTACCACTTCCACTCTGTCAGTCCGACCTGCCATTGCATATATATTTGAAAGCAAGACATAGTGACCAGGAATTTCAGGTTCCGCAGCTAGAAGATGTTCAGCAACTTGTACGCCAAGTTTTATGTTCTTGTGCATTTTGCAAGCCCCAAGCAATGCAGTCCACATGGCTGGTGATGGTCTAACAGAGTCTATATCTTTTATGTATTGAAATGCTTCGTCTAAAAGTCCAGCACGCCCAAGCATATCGACCATAGCAACATGATGTTCCATTTTTGGCACTAGGCCATGATCAGTTGTCATGGTAGCAAAAGCTTCACGGCCTTCTTGGACTAACCCTGCATGAGCACATGCTGATAACACAACAATAAACGTCACACTATTGGGAGTTGGCCCTCGGGATTTCATCAGTTCAAACAACTCCATTGCTTCCTTACCATAACCATGCATTCCATAACCAGAAATAATAGCTGTCCATGACCCAACATTATGCTCCTTCATCGAATCAAATACCTCCCTAGCTTTGCTGACATCTCCACACCTAGCATACATATTAATCAAAGCAGTACCAAGAACCACATTCAATTTTAACCCATGACTCCTTATATATTTATGCACCCAGCAACCCAAATCAATAGCTCCCAACTGCGAACAAGCAGATAACACACTGACAAAAGTCGCAGAATCAAACTCCACACCCAAATCTCTCATCCTACAAAACAATCCAACAGCCTCATTAGCATACCCATATTGCTCGTACCCTGAAATCATTGCATTCCAAGCAACCACACTTCTCTCAGGCATTGCATCAAACACCTTCCTAGCAACACCCAACTCGCCACATTTCGCATAAAAACTAACCAAACTAGCCTGAACAAACACATTCAAACCATACCCAAATGCCAAAACATGACAATGAACAACTCTACCAAACCCCAAAGCAGATAGCTCAGCACAGGCCTTGATCACAGCAGTGAAAGCATAGCTTGAAGGCCACACACAAGAACTAATCATACGATGATAAAAATATATAGAATGAAGTGGAAAATGAGATTTAGTGGTGGAATTAATGAGGGTGCTGTAAAGAAAAGAATCAGGATTCGAGATGGATAAAAAGAGCTGGTGGGCGTGTTTGATTGAGCCAGTGGTGCAATATAATGTAAGTAGTTTAGTTAAAAGATAAAGAGAGTGGTGTGAGCCAGAGACTATGAAATGAGTGTGAATTTGTTGTAGGGGTTTTAGACGACCGTTTGATGATTGGAGAAGTGACTGGTAGTTGTAATATTTGTTGAGGAAGTGTTTGGTTGCCATGAAATAGATATTCAGTTTTAGGCTCTTTATTTGAAATGTTAGCTTTAGGCTTTTAGCCACACTTACTAGTAAATGGTTAGAAGGGGGAGAGTATGAGTCGGTCCGACTATTTGGTGGCAAGTGAAGTGTTATGGATTGTCGACGGGTATCATAACAAGCTGCTTTCGCAACTGCACAATTGCAGATTCGACAAGACTTAGGTAATTAATTCCTATTATTCTCAGGTTCTTTCTTCAAGTACAAGCAGATTTTTCATCTGTAATCGGGTTTGTGTCTGTCGGCATCTGTCCAACCGATTACGGAACATTTCATCAACTGTAATCACCAAAACAGTAGGTTTTTGGATTGGATAAGTAAACATAGATGCAGTTACTAATAATGTTCCTAGGCCTTCTTTTTATTTCAGTAGTGTCTTTTCCCAAAAAACTATTATCTTCAACTTTTTAGCGAATTATCCTTCTTGAATGTTAAATTCGATTAAGTAATTTCAGGTGAAGAATTTTTGAGTCTATCACATTGGATACAAGGATTTTCAACTTTATAGTTCCTTATAATTTTCAACTTCGTTCTCTGGTATTTCCTCAACTTTTCTCTTTTTATTTTGATGCATAATATTGTTTTTAGTATAAAAAAATAGCAGTAAATACACAGTGCCTCATCTTGCCTACCAATTGTGCGATTAAATGTATTTCAAATATTTTGTAACATAATATAATTGGCCTGGACTGCCATCTAAACCCCTAAAATTATGTCCTACATTTTCAGAATGTCCTGGAAATTCCTTTTTGCCGAGCCATAAAGTTTATCAAGTTTTAGCTTCAAGTACTTTGTAGGAAACTTGCAAGGGACCGACTATACATGTGTTCAGCATTATTCCTACTACTGGTTTATTATGGGAATGATTTTTGACTAATGAGTTATATGCTCTCCTAGGGATATAATATGGATGAATGCGCAAGGAAAGATTTTATCAGTAATCTACCTCACGGCATCATTGAAATCATCCTCACGAAACTCCCAATAAGAGATGCTGTAAGAACCAGTGTTTTGTCTACCGAGTGGAGGTATCGATGGGCTACCATGACAATACTCGTGTTTGACAAAAATTGTGTGTGTGTTCCTCATGGCAGCATTTTTAATGAGGAAAAACTATTTAACTTTATGTTGCGATGTCTTTTTCTTCATGATGGCCCTATCAATAAGTTCAGGTTATCTACTTCGTGCTTGGATAAGTATCCTGACATGGATCAATGCCTACTTTTCCTGTCAAGGAAACACCTAAAAGAGTTAGTTCTTAAGATAGACCTCCTCGACCCAATGTTACCTGCACCGTCTGCTATATTTTCTTGTCAGAGACTAACTAGCTTGACACTTTGTGGGTTTGAGTTGAAACCTCCTCTAACATTTCGAGGATTTCCATGTTTGAAGTACCTTAAACTAGATTATGACATAGTTACTCGTGAGGTTGTTGAAGACCTTATTTCAGGTTCCCCTCTTCTAGAGAAGCTTAAAATTTTAAATTATGAGCATCTAGCTTTTATGGTCCGGGCCCCAAATCTGAAGCATCTTATTCTCGATGGGAACTTTAAACACATATATGTCGAGCATGCTCCACTCCTGGTTGATATAAGTATAGAGATCGATACAGAGGTAAGATGCTGAAAGTATTTCTAAGCTAAATAAATTTAATAGCTAGAAAGAAGATGTGATAATCTATATCTCTAACCTTCGATCTCTTTAAGTTTACAAAGACTATTTTTGTACCCTTTTTTCTTTGTTGTGCCTCAGGTTTCAGAAGGTAAGATCCTTGTGACGGTTCATGCTACATTTCACTGTCTAAAGTTTATTGAACTAAAAGGCGTAAATTTTAAAGAGATGAATGAAGTGTTGTATGTTCTTCACTTGCTTTTGCAGTCCCTAATCTACAAAAACTTCAAATCTCAGTAAGTCATATGTCCTGTTATTATCTGTTCACCTTTACCTGTCCATAATTATGTAATTCTGTCTTTGTTTATTGTTCTTTTATCAACCCGTCGTGTATCCTAAAATCCTTCTTTCTTTCTCTTTTTTGGGGTAATTATCATATAAATTATAATCCCTTTTGATGACAGGCTACAACAATCAAATATTCTCGTTCAAAATTTTATCATTTGATTTTATCTATTTTTCATATATACACTACACCTCCTCCAGTGATGCTACATCTCTTTTGATGACATAGGCTGAAGCGTTCGGATGTGCTTTCTTTAAACCAGCTGGTACGGGCTTTTGGGAGAAAGGATGCCCTACTGATTTCACAATGAAGCACCTTAAAAAAGTACAGATATCAGGTGTTTCCAACAAAAAAGACATGGAATTCATCAAATTTGTGCTAGGACGTTCTCCGGTTCTAAAGGTGATGAGAGTTTCACATCATGATAATTCCAATGATAACATGAAAAATTGAAATTGGAAAATAAAGTGCTGCATTTTCAACGAGCTTCTCCGAAAGTTGATATAAAATTTTTGGACTCTTCATATCTCCTGCCTTTCCCTTCTCCCCTTTGTTTTAATCTGTTTATTTGGGCAGCTTTCAGATGTACTTGTATCAGAAATCTATACAATAAAACAATCAGCTTTTGCAAATTCACAGTTGTGCATTCTACAACTGAGGTCCTTTCCTCATTTACAACCAAGGGAGTATTTTCTCTCTATGATCTTGTTTTGTTTATGTTGCTAAATATTGACAGCGGCCGAACTTATTTTTTAGAAATGTTTCTGATTCCTGCACTTGTTAGAGCAAATTGTACAAGTGAAACCAATTTCGTCTAAGAACAACCCTACTAAACCCCAGAGCAGGTAACTCAGCAGACAGCACAGGCCCTGATCGCACAATCAAAGCATAATTTGAATGCCTGCACGCACAAGAACTAATAATACGATGAATAAAATATATATGAGAATGACGAGAAAAATGAAATTTAACCGGAGGAGTTAACCAGGATGCCAAAGAGAAAGGAATCCGGATTGAGTTTTGTTATAAAAGTTTAAAATCAAAAGTTGGTAAAGTGTATTTTTTTAAAGAAATTATTTTATTTTTAAAATTTTATTCGATAAAAATTAATATTATCAAATCATTCAACTTATTAAATTTTATTTTTATTTTTAGACATTTAATAACTTCAAATAATAACAACACAATAAAAGTAAAGTATACTATTTTCATTTTAAGTAACGATTTTTCTCTCCATTAATTCTCCAGCGTCGCATACTCAGATTCATAGCTTCACTAGTATCTGGTTACTGGTATATCCTTAACTCTTTCATTTAAATTTTTAGTTTGTTAGACTAGAAATTGATATATGTTAGTGTCTAAAATCGATAAAATAGGTTAAGTATTAAGAGAAAAGGGATGATAAAGTATTCAATGCTTCATGTTGCATATCAACTGTTTGTCATTTTGTTTTTCCAATCTTTAAAAGATAGAAGTGATAATTGATAATTTGGTTTATCATGAGAGTGTTTTCACCCTTAATTTGTTTGCTTTTCTAGGGATATTTTCTAAGATGAGTAAATGCTCAAGGAAGGATCATATTAGTGATCTTCCGCAAAGCATTATTGATTCCATTTTAACAAAACTCCCAATAAGGGATGCCGTAAAAACAAGCATTTTGTCTACCAAGTGGAAGTATCAATGGGCTACCTTGACGCAACTCCTTTTTGACGAAAATTTGTGGTTATACCTGAAGACGAAAGAGATGCTGAGAAATACAGTAAACTATAGTATGCGATCTCTACTGCGTCATGACGGCCCTATTCATAAGTTCCTACTATCTACTTCGTGCTTGACAACGACTACTGATATAGAGCAATGGTTACTTTTCCTATCAAAGAAAGATATAAAAGTGTTAGATCTTTTATGCATGTTTTCCACGATTGGTGGTGCAAAGACCAAAGGTTCCACATACCTACTTGTATCTTTTCATGTCAGAAACTGACTAAATTGAAGCTTTTTGGGTTTGAAGTACGACCTCCTTTAGGATTTTGAGGATTTCCTTGTTTGAAGCACCTTAACATATGTGGTGGAGCAGCTCCTGCTGAAGCTGCTGAAAACCTTATCTCAGGTTGCCCTCTACTGGAGAAGTTTAGATTTTCAAATATGTTTGACCCTCTAGCTTTGACCATCCGTGCCCCAAATCTAAAGCATCTATCTATAAGTGATGCCTTTAAAGACATATATCTTGAGCATACTCCACGTCTGATTTCCATAAGCATACACCTAACTACGGTAAAATTCTAAAAGCATTTCCACTTGGCTTTACATCTTCGTTTACCTTCCTTTGAGTTTACAAAGATGCACACTCTTTTTGTACACTCACTTGCTTTTTATTGTCCCTTTTGCGCAGTCTCTGGAAGGTAATTTCCTTACTAAAGTTCCAGTTACATATGACTGTCTAAAGTTAATTAGACTTGAAGATATAAGTTTTGAACAGTTGAATGAACTGTTGTGCGTGCTTCACATGATTACGCAGTCCCCTAATTTACAAGAACTTCAAATCATGGTAAGTCCTATGTCCTCTTACTTTGTTCATCAGTCGTAATTATATACTTTGGTTTTTGTTTATTATATTTTTTTATCAGCCTTTACTTATCTAGTATCCATTTTGATTACGCACACTTTTGGACTCGGATTAGATAAAGCTTCTGATTTGGATTTTTGGGAGAGAATGTCCTGCTGATTTCACATTCAAGCAACTTAAAATAGTAGATATTTCATTCGTGTCCAGCGAAAATGTTATGCAATTTCTTAAATTTGTGCTTGGGCATTCTCCGGTGCTTGAGGTGATGAGCATTTCCATTAATGGCAATACAGATGGGAAAATGAAAATGCTGAATAAAGTGCTTCGTTTTCAACGAGCTTTTCCAGAAGTTAAAATAAAACTATCTGACTAGTCATCTTATTATAAGTCATGCATCTTCTTTTCTCCTTTGTAATTTAGGTGCTTTACTTTTTTCATATCAGTGATCTAATTGTAGAAAAATCTACAAATGGAAACAGTTAGCTTTTGCGCAAATTTTGAATTCTTGAAGACTTTATAGATAATGTCTTATATCCGGTTAGTCACTTTCGAGGAAAACAATCAGACCATATCCATGTAGCAAAACATGATAATTTGAGGGCATTGAATAGACGAGGGAGCTCAAAATAGTTAGGATTGGAAATTAATAAAAACTTGAAAGAGTTGGTGGGTGTATTAGATTGAGCCGGTGGTGGCAATAATAGTGTAGAAAGTTTGGTTGGAAGATAAAGGGAGGGGTGTGAATTGGAGACTGTGAGGTGAGTGTATCTGTTGCAGGGGTTTTAGATGATTCCTTGACAAGTGAAGATGAGATTGGTATTTGCGAATTGTGATAATGGTAAAGGAAGTGTTTAGATGCCATGAAATACGAATACTGTGAACGGCATGGATATTATAGTGATGAAATACAGAGACTGTGCTTTCAGGCGGCAGTAGTTACTAGATGTGTTATATGTATACATCTAATTTTATTTTTGGGGTACTTCAATTCACATGATAATTATGATTTTGATAACTTTTTTTCCTCTCAGAAAATATCACCAGCTCTAAAAGTGCAGCATGATATAACAGTATTGTAACTTGTAAGAATTTCAAAAGGATCGTAAGTTATCTTGAAGATGATGATTTAACATGCTACAGGTACAATTGAAGGTGCAAAGTTTGGAAAGTTGGCAATTCATATAAAATCCACTGCTATCTAATTCCAAAAACTGCAAACTAGCAAATTAAATGTAAGATTTATAAGTCATGCAACTGCATTGAAATCCCCTAATATATCTCATCATCTGGAATTTCTGGAGTCAAAAATTTCTTTGGATCCTTACTCATGTCCTCGTAGTTTAGTGTAGCTCTCACCCTATATGGCACAGGCTCGAGTGGAATAATGCTATCTCTATCAATAACACCATCAATGATACCGTACTCAACTGCTTCCATTGGAGACATGTACCTATCCCTATCTATATCTTTTTGAACCTGCTCAAATGAGCGACCTGTGGCTTCTGATATTATTTGGGTGACATTATTCTTGTTGTGCATGATTTCATTAGCTTGGATTTCAACATCTATTGCTTGTCCACTTGCACCTCCAAGCGGCTGGTGGATCATAATTCTTGCATTGGGCATTGCTAGTCGTTTGCCTTTGGTGCCACCAGCAAGGATTACAGAAGCTGTTGACGCTGAAATGCCAAGTGCAATCGTGGAAACATCAGCTCGCACTAGCTTTACAACATCATAGATAGCCATTGTAGCACTGGAAAATGTTGAAAATGATATCAATTAGTGAAAAATAAAGGGGGCATAAAATGATAGCCATTGTACAAAAAAGAAGACAAGATGATTGCCTAAGATTCAGTACCCGGCCTTTAAATAAGAGGGTCGGAGGTGAAAAAGTAGAGCACGCTGTTTAATGTATACACATCAAAAGCCATTTATAAGTGAGGTTGAACGAACACCACAGCTCTTTGCTACTCTTAAGCTCAAGTAGTAGTAATTCGAACATGTTGGATCACAGCCAAAAAACTAGAGATGTGCTACTTTAACAGACTTTGGCTCAATGTGCTAGATTCATTAATTAGCCAAGTGGAGCCACTGGATTCATTAATTAGCTTGAATCATACCACAAGCATCTGCATAGATGTGCTTTGCGAAGATTTTGAAAGATGAAACCCTTACTACTAAACAGAGATCTGCACATAATGCATGAACAATAATGTTGTGTTTGGTGGGAGAAATTGGAACAAGTGAAAGTAAAGCGAAACAATGGAGGTATGAGGGAAATTACAAAAAAAAAAAAAAAAAAAATTAGTTAACGGTGCAAATTTTTTATGACAATCATAAATAACATGGGTATGGTAGAGAATGGAGCATTTCTTCTGAGTTTGGGGGGAGTTTGAGCTCTAGTATAGGTTGTTACTTGTTAGGAATGGAATGGAGGAAGGAATAAAAATTTGGACCCATATAACCATATTATTGTCCAAATTTCATTCATCCCCACCAAACACAACATAAGATATATGCGGGGACAAATATTTCAAGTGTTAGAGGTTGATTATGCTCAATGGTCCAACTTATAGAAATTATACTTGACTTAAAAGTGGTTTTTAATGCAGAATCAGATCCAAATGAATCATGGTAGAAGAAATATAGGAGATTACTGAGTCGGCCAATAGTGATGAAGAGGGTGTTCAAAATACAATACAACCACTCAATTGATAAGTATTCATATTATAGTAACTGGCCTGTACTAACTACCAAGTAGAACAAGGTCCAAATGTCCAATTAATGATGACCAAGGCACATTGTGTTTGCAGTTGTACTATTATTCAGTTCAATGTCTTAAGCACCAATAGTTCGAATTGATCGTAAGAGTTTCACACTACCTACGCATAACCAAAAGTTCTAAAAAAACTATATTAGCAAAATGTACGACAAAGTGCACATTCACGAGAGACAATACGAGAGACAAGCATTCACATTCCACTATGCTACTAACTATTTTAGTTTACCCTCCGTTTCCAACGCTCTTGCATATCTCAAGTCATTATATTCCCATTTCTGAAAACTATATTACTAAAACCCAATTTGAACACACCACACTCAGCAAATGCTGCCCAATTGTAATTACACAACCATCGTAACCTAGAACACAATCCAAATTCCAAAAGCACTTTACATGAATATTACTAATATAAACACATTTGTTCAATTTTATGTAATCTAATCAATACACTTACTTCAACACAAATAAATGTACAAGAAACTAAAAAACAAGAGGGTTCGAATCACGAAAGAAACAATGAATAAATAGCTACCTGAGTGATCCGCCAACAGAATTAACAAAAAGCCTGATATCCTTAGTTGGGTCCTGAGCATCCAAAAGAATCAACTGACTAATAATAGAATCAGCAACAAAATCATCAATTTGAGACCCCAAGAACACTATTCTCTCTTTCAGTAGAAGTCCCATTGCATCGGTATCTCCGCCTCTCATCGCCTGAGACGGCGGTGCTGATGCCATGAAGTGGAGGGTGGGCTTGGATTGGGTAATGTCCAAGTGAAGAGCATTTTGGGCTTTGGGGTTGGTGGGTTTTGAGCCCAATTGAAGAGAAGACTTGATGGGTGAGAATGAGATGGAAGAAGAGAAAAGGGGTTTGGGTTTTAGAGAGGTGGGGAAGGGAGAGAGAGAGTGGGAGGAGATTGGTGTTGAGAGAGAAAGTAGCTCCATTGTAGAGACGCGAGAGAGAGAGGGAGAGAGAGAGAGAGAGATAGGGAAAATGTACTCTATTTGTTTTTTTACCTAATTCGACTCCTTTTTGTTTTTTAAAGATTATTTTGTCCTGGAAATCTCCTAATGTGAACTTAACTTCATACGGACTTCACATTTTTCTTTATCTTTTTGAGACAAATGGTTAAAAATAATAATTTTTTGATAAAAATAATAATTTTTGAGTGAGATGGTTATTTTTAACGAGATACTCAATTGGCAGTTGGGTAGTTAAAAATTAAAATACATTTGTACTGGATACCCAACTCACAAATATGAGATATTCAATTATCAGTTGGGTATCCCATTTGTTATAAATAACCATTTGATTTCAGAATTGATATTTTTATTTTTTTTCTCGAAAAAATGGATAATTATCGCCATTTACCCTCTTCAAAACTCACACGGACTTTACAATTAAAGTCATTAATAAATAATAAATCGTAATAAAACATTAATAATGGATAATTTTAATAAATAATAAATCGTGATAAAACATTAATAATGGCTAATATATATATATATATAATTAAATGATATTTTGAATTGTTCCCTTTTAGTTTAATCTTTTTCAAATGATTTTTCTTTCTTTTTGATATATCAGTGATACCTTTGTATGTAGGAGTACTTTCTTTTTAAGTTTCACATACAATAAAATTCGTATAGATTAATAGGCAATAATTCTTCTCCTCTCCTTTCTCTCTCTTCTTCCTCCTCTAAATCATAATCACAAATTTATGTATTTTATCTTCTTTCTCTATGATTCTCATCTCCACATGGTATCCTCGTGTTTGAAGTTTTTGTTTCTTGCTTCACCTCGTTTTCGCAGAATTATTGTTCTCAAAATTTCTAAATTGAATTTAAGGTGGGTGTTAATTTCTTAATATCCTCTCTTGTGATCCTTCATTTAAGAACGATTGGCGAGATCTTCATTTAATTGATTGTGGCTGTGAAATCTGGGAGGACCAAGCGTGGGACTGAAAGTATGATTCCTGTTGATGGGATTTCTTCTGAAGTTTCCATGCGAGCAAAGTGTATGACTCTTATTAAGGGCATTATGAGACTACCCGTATGGAGACGTGTATCGCAGAGAAGCTGCTATAAAATAAACTGGTCAGGTTATACTACGAAAGTTTCAGAGAACTCAGGGAAACAAGAGGAGCCAACAATGGTTAACACATGGGAGAATATGCAGGGTGTTGTTCAGGAGAATATGTTGGACGTTGTTGCCATAGGAATGGAACATTGCTGGAAGCATGCTGGTTTAAATCACATAGAACTTAAATCACATTGTTGGTCATATCTTTCTGCTATCTAATTAGGTTGTTCTGCACAATTATTTATTGCACTTAAATTTTGAATCTCTGATACCATGAACTTCTCGGCTTGCCGAACTTGTACCCCATAATATCCGATTTCATGTTATAGTGGCATGTTCAATTATATAAAATTAGATGATTTATAAAAATAACTGTATAAATTAGTTTCTTTAAATTAATAACCTCTCTAAAATAATAATTTTGCACGGTCCCAACTTGAACCAGTTGAAAAAAAGACAATTTTCGATAAGATAATAAATAATAATTTTTTTAAAAATCCTTGTATAAATATATAATCTCAATAATATCATAAATTAATCATGGTTCGTAACCATTTAAAAACATCTATCATAATCCTGTATAATATGTTTCTTGTGTTTCTGTTCTTTCCTAAAGTTTAAATCTACTTGAAAACTCATCTCGAAACGTTTGGCTATGTCGCTTTCGACCATATTCAAAAGTTATGTGTTTCTTTCGACCTTATTCAAAAGTTAAGTGTTTTGAATCAAAGATGTTCAATCATCTTTAACATGGGTGTCTTGTTTTTGAACTTGGTGAAAAAGTTAAGTGTTTTTGATCAAAGATTCTATATAATCTTTAACATTATCATTTTTAAGAATACATATATACAAAATTTTGCCCGTGTGCATTAAATTTATAACTAATATACTGTAAAACATAATGTAACATAATATGTAACAAAGATAACTACAACTCAACACATGAACAAGATAGACTATAATATTAACTGAAGCACAGGAATCCAAAAGAACAGAATACATAATAAACTCAAGAAATCAAAATATGGTATGTATTCTTGAAGTCCGTAAAAAGGTCACGGAAAGAAGTTCATTAATATGTTCAGGCCTCAGTGACAAATAAAGAATCAAGAATTTCAAGACTACAGAAGTATTTGAATAATACAAAGTTAGTACCAAAGGATTTCAGTGATTTTATAATGAAACAACCAAGACGGCAAAGGACTTATCAATTGTATCGTATTGAAGACATATAGGTTTTGATCTATGTTAGTCATCTGTGAATCAGACTAGTTGCACTAGGTGTCAGCACATTTAAGAATATCAACATGTTTATCGTCTCAGAAGATATTGATTTAAAGTCAGATCTGAAACATCCTGGAAGTTAAAAGAAAAACTAACAAGGTATGTTTAGGTTAAATTGAAGTGCAATATCCTTACTGCAAAAAGAAAGAATCTTCAAGAATCAATCTGCAATTAAAGACATTCGATAGTTTTCCTTTTTGAAAAACTATCGAAAGAGAAAATGAGGTTTTGATAAAAACCATCGAAGTTATGATAATCCAATTTGATAGTTTCTTATTTAGAAACCATCGAAGTGGATAAAATGATTATGTTTGATAGTTTTATTTATAAAACTATCGAACTAGTTTCAAAGAAACAAGTGATGCTTTTCGATAGATTTTATTTAAATCTATCGAATGAAAAGTAAAAACTTGTCTTCGATAGTTTTTAAAAAATGTAGCAGGTGATATGCATTGAAGGTTATCAGAGGTTGGTGAGGAAAATGGACGGCTTAGATTTTCTCTAAGCATTCGATAGTTTTCCTAAGTCTATATTTATGAGAATGAAGACAGTGTCTTCAGCAGACAATTGCAGAAGTTAATACGTAAAGAAAATTTAAGATCTTGAAATTTTACAAGAGTAATTGCTAGTGCCTTAAATTCTATCAATTATATTGATTACTGTAACTTGAACTCATTGAAGCTAATCCTACGGATTAGAATTGTAGCACCCCTCGTGGTTTATATTTATAAAACGATATATTCCCCGACTCGTGTTTTTGATTTGGTTGATTTGATTTCGAACAAGAACACAAATAATTATATGCAAACGAAATCGAATAATTTATGAGTATCATATTTAACCCCCTCATTCTACGATACTTTGGACCTAACAATTGGTATCAGAGCTTGTTGATTGACGTACAAATCAGATCCGGTGATATAGACAAAAAAAACAAGTTCTTGAAAATTAAAATCGAATTTTTTAATTTTCAAAATTTTCATTTTATTGGAATTTTTTTAATCTTAAATAATTTGTTTTTCAGTAACCATGAGTGCTCCAAAGACCACTGTTGGTATCAAAGTTCCCCCCTTTACTAGAGATGATTTCGGTCTGTGGAAGATGAAGATGCTATTATTTATCAAAGCTTCAAATCCTTTGTATCTTGGCATCTTAGAGAACGGACCATTTGTACCAATGAAACCAGTGAGCGAATCTACAAATCCTGATGGTACTAGAGTTCCCCAAGGTTCAACCCCAAAGGAATTGTCTGAGTACACAGATACAGACAATGAATTGGTTCGATTGGATACGGGTCTAATGTTGATATTAACTAACTCCGCAGATAAAGAAATGAGCTATCAGATAATGAGTTGTACAAGCGGGAAACATATGTGGGATACCCTAAATCTAATAATGGAAGGTACTGAAGACGTGCAGGAAAACAGACTGGATATCCTGACATCTCAATATGAGTCATTTAGGTCACTTCCCGGAGAAAGTATAACCCAGGTCTTTGAGAAATATAATAAGTTGTTAAATGAATTATCAATGAAAGGGAAAACCTATCCTCGGAGAGAAACCAACATGAAGTTCATGATGACACTGCCCCACTATGTAGAACACAAGTCTTCATCCATAAGGGAAAGAATAGATTTTACTATGATGTCACTAGAGATGATCTATGGCAAGCTTAAGACTTATGAGATGGAACAATAACAAAGAGTGATAATCTATGGACCAGGGATAGTGGACAACAAAAATACTGCACTCGCAAGATCAGCTGCACTTGTAGTGGATGAACCAACAACTTCTAATATTCAGGTTCAAACCTCTAAAGATGGAAAAGAAGAGATTATAGAGGCTGAGTTGGAATCTGTAAATCTAGGTGCTAAAGAAAGTGATTACTACACTTTGGAGGAACTTGAGCAAATGGAAGACAAAACCATGGCGTACTTAGCTGCAAAGTTTAGTCATATTCATTTCAAGAGAAACCCTAAGTACAAGTTCAAGGGCAAATAGGTTTCAAAAGAACAAATATTCTTCAGGCTCTGGCTCTAAGGGAGGCTACAGGACATACATGATTGACATGAGCAAATCAAGGTGTTACAACTGCAATGAGTTAGGGCATTTTGCCATTGAATACAGGAAGCCTCGTCAAACAAGAGATAAGAAAGGTGTCTATGAGAAGAAGGATTCTTATGAAGATCTGAAAAGAGAGAATGCAAAGCTGAAACAGCAACTGGAGGCAATATCTGGAAAACAGAAAGGGAGAGCTTATATTGCTGAGGGTAAAAGATGGGATGATACTAATTCGGATGAAGAGGCAAAGTATGTAAATCTTGCCCTGATGGTCGACTCTCTAGAGGAATCACCACAATCATCTCAGATACCTATCCTAACTACAATTGACATGTCTAATTCTGAGTACAAGAAAACTGTGCAAGATCTAAGTGTTGAATTGTTTAATATACATACAAGCATGCTAGCATCTGAAATTGAGAATGCTAAACTAGTTCTTAAGATTTAAAATCTAGAATCTAAAAATACAGAACTAGAGCTTGTAGTTGTCACCATAGAAGGTCTTAAATAGAGGAATGAGTACTTAGAGAACAAGGTCAAATGTAATGAAGAGATAAAGACTATCCTTAGGAAGCAGATTTCAGACTTAGAGTTGAAACTGAATGCATATAAGAACTCCTCCCTAATTGCTAAGGAAATAATTGATAATCAGACCTTAGAGAACAAAACTGCTATGGGATTTGACTTCAGTAAGAAAGCTGGAAAGAAGCTAGTGGAGTTTCCTATGACACTTCCAACTGTCAAGCAGAATGTTCCACACATTCTTAAGAATGTTGGATGTCCAATTTTCGTTAAGCCTGTTTCAGAACCATTCAATGAAGGAGACTTGATCATTAGACAAGAATTGCTTGAAGAGGATTTAAAGATGAAAGTAGAGGTAAAAATTGTGTTCCCTAGGAAGTCAGTAAAAACTGAATTACCTAAAACTGATATAGGCAATAAAGTAGGAAAGGCTAAAAAGAACAGGATTGGGAAAGCATGTGTTATTATTCAGAATGATGTTACATCCTTTCCTATTTCATCTAGGAAGTTATGCAATAATTGTAATTCTGCTGGTCACCTTACACATGCATGTAAAAAGATAAAAGTAGAAAATGTTGTAGCTTCTGAAATGCATAACATGTCTGACATGCCTAGTCTTCATGAACCATGTGGTAAGAAAGAATGCTTACTTTGTGATTACAATATCATGCATGCTTATTTTAAGTTAATGAATGCATCTGGTAGCACTAGCACTGAAACTGAGAAAGCCACAGTCAACGTGAAAACTAAACAGGTTAAGATTGAACCAAATGTTACTCCTGTTAAAGTTCCTAAACCTTCAGGACCCAAACAAGTTTGGGTACCAAAGTCAGCTTAATCAATCTGTGATTGCAGGGTAAGGTTAATAATGCAAAGGTCGTGTGGATTCTGGATAGTGGTTGTTCTAGGCACATAACAGGAGAAAAGTCCCTGGTTACAGATGTGGTTGAGAAGACCGGCCCGACAGTAACCTTTGGAGATGACAACAAGGGATTCACTACGGGATACGGTAATCTGGGAATTGGGAATGCCATCATTGAAAATGTCTCTCTTGTTGAAGGATTGAAGCATAATCTACTAAGTATCAGAAAAGATAAATGCTTGATCTCAAACAGGAAAGATGAGAAGCTTGTTCTACAAGGAGTAAGAAAAGGAAATTTGTTTATAGCTGACTTAAGTTCTGCCAGTGATGGAGAAGTCAAATGTTTCTACAGTAAGACTTCAACAGATCAAAGATGGTTATGACATAAGAAGCTCTCACACTTGAACTTCAAAACTATGAACTCTTTGGTAAAGAGAGAGTTGGTGAGAGGGTTACCTTTGATGTAATTTCATCAGGAAGGACTATGTGAAGCATGTGAAAAAGGGAAGTCTAAGAAAGCATCACACAGAAGCAAAGAACTGACAAGCATCTCTGAACCTCTTCAATTGATCCATATGAATTTATTTGGTCCAGTAAATGTCATGTGAGTTTCAAGGAAAAGATATGCGTTAGTGATGGTTGATGACTACTCCAAGTACACGTGGGTGTTATTTTTATAGTCAAAGGATGAAGCAACACAATTAATCATTGATCACATAAAGAAGATAGAAGTAGAAGCTAACCTACTTATGCGGACAATCAGATCAGACAATGGAATTGAATTCAAAAATGCAGTTCTAAATGACTTTTTCACAGAGAAAGGAATATCCATACAGTATTCATCACCAAGAACTCCTCAACAAAATGGAGTAGTGGAAAGGAAGAGTCGTACCTTGGTTGAAGCAGCAAGGACTATGCTAAGTGAATCAAAACTTCCCACTTACTTTTGGGCTGAAGCAGTAAATACAGCTTGCTACACTCAGAATCGTACCCTGATTAACAAAGATCATGTAAAGACTCCGTATAAGTTCATGACCAACAAGAAACCATCACTGAAGTATTTTCATGTGTTTGGTGCAAAGTGCTTTGTATTGAAAGATGGAGAACATCTGGGAAAGTTTGATGCTAAAGCAGATGAAGGCATTTTTCTAGGCTATTCTCTGGAATCTAAAGCTTACAGGGTTTATGTGATTGAAGATAAGAAGGTTGTGGAAAGCCTTAATGTAACGTTTGATGACACCAAAAGACCAAGCCTCCAAACAGAAGAGAACTCTGAATCCTTGGTATTTGAAAATCTACCAGGAGATCTCTCTGATAATGAAGAAGAACCTATAGTTGTTCCTGGTAATAATAATAATAATGACAATGATAATGATTCCGGACCAAGTGGTGACAGTGGTGGAGACCCTCAGACTACCACTGGATCCACTAGTCAAACAACAGGGTCAACAGATCATACCGACAACAACTTAGGGGGAGCAGGAGAAGGATCAACTAGTCACACTCAACACAATTATGAACAAGGAGAATCATCAAGATAGTATGTTAGGCTCAAGACATGTCTGAATACCACCATTAACAAGCCTACACTATGTGACTATGTCACACTACATGACCTAGTGAAATCTATCACTGGGATATAGTATAGGTCTCTCTATGTACTTGTCTTGTTCTCATGAACATTAGCTTGATCATGTATGCTCGGAATTATAATGAGCTTAGTAAGTTTCTTGCATCTAGAATGTATATAGGCCATTGAATAATTGTCCTGGTAGAAGTTCAGAATTGTTCATGCAGCAGGATAGAGTTGAATAAGGCCCTGAAGAAATAAGTTACAGAAATTTGACTAAGGCATTATATAGCAAAGTCAGAATAAAGCTATGTCGTGAAGTCACCAATATCCATGTCGAGAAGTGCTGGATCGCATAGTCCATTTTGTACTATGTCGTGAAGTCCTCAAGACTCATGTCGTGAAGTGTTGAAGTCAGCAAAGTCAAGATGTGCTAGATCGTGAAGTCCTCAATCAGCCTATGTCGCATAGTCCTCAAATAGTCTATGTCGAATAGTCCTCGAAAAGGCTAGATCGTGAAGTCCTCAAATGGCCTATGTCGCAAAGTCCTCCAAGGCCATATCGCGTAGTCTTTACAAGTGACATCGCGTAGTCTGGAATGAAGTGGAGTTCACGATATCAATACTTAGCCGTTTACAACAAGACAAATCAAGGCACAGAAACAAGAATCAAAGGAGACAAATACTGAAGCATTTGTTCTGGCAAGGTGGTCCAAAGAACAGATGGCAAATCTACAGCGAAACTTGGAGAGAAAGATAAGAGACAAGCAGCTACAGAAACGGGAAAGACTCCGAAAAGCAGGTGGTCCTTCCTGACACAGTTAACTTCTTATGGCAGGACAAGTTGGACTTTCAGCTAGGGGTAACTGTGTAAACAGGGGTGTGCCTAGTTTGTATAGGTGAATATATATCGTGCACACCCCACTGTTAGCTATAAGAGAGATACACATAGTTTTATCTTAAACACTCTTTTCTCTGTAAGCAAAAACAAGGTACAAACTGTTCTTGTTTAGAAGCCAGAAATTCTGTTGTGAATTTCCGTAAAGCTGTAGTATTTAATTTACTTAATACAAAGTAGATTAAAGTGATTGTGTGTGTTATTCATTTTCTGCATATTACATAGCATAATCAAATACAGTTTATTTTAAGCTTCAAGAATCGAAAAATATCAAAACTATCCATTCACCCCCCTCTGTCTAGTTTCTTGTGGTATTCATTTCTAACAAGTGGTATCAGAGCGAGACTGTTAACGTACAAACAGGAAAAGATCAACAATGAGTTCACAGAAACTGAGCAGTATAAAGATTCCTCCCTTCAACAAGGACCACTACAGCTTATGGAAGAAGAAGATGTTACTTTTCATTAAAGCTTCCAATCCCATGTATTTATATATTCTAAAGCATGGTCCCTTTGTTCCAATGATTGAGATTGGTGAAACAACTGTACGCACTGAGATAATACCAGCAAGGCATGTTCCTAAAGACCCCTCAAAATACACTGATCCTGAAAAGGAGAAAATAGCACTGGATGGACATCTCCAACTTATCATCTGTGAATCTATGGATTTCAACATGTATGGCACTGTTGCTCACTGCAGTAGTGCAAAGAAAATGTGGGATCTTATAGAGGTACTATGTGAAGGAACTCCAGAAGTAATAAAGAACAAAAAACAGATTCTGGTTTCCCAGTATGAAGCTTTCATGGCTCAACCAAATGAGGGAATCACAGAAGTGTTTGAGAGGTTCAACAAGCTGATAAATGAACTCAAACTCTATGACAAATACTATGAGACAGAAGAGCTCAATATGAAGTTCTTACTAACTCTTCCAGATCACTTGGAACCAAGAATCTCTTCCCTTAAAGAAAGAGATCTAACAAAGATTGGTTTTGATGTGTTGTATGGTGTTTTGAAGACATATGAGCTTGAGTTGTTTCAAAAGAGATCTATTCAAGCAAAGCAAGGATTAATGGAAAATACTTCCTGTGCCCTGATTGCTGACAATCTAGGTCAAAGGATGGAATCTCTTAAAGTCAGTCAAGTCAAGATTGAGGAACTGGAAAGTGATGACACTGGTGATGAAACTCAAGTTGTTTATGATTTGCCTGAGGAGGATGAGTTTTACAGCATAGATGAGCTGAAAAAGATGGAAAACAAATCTTTTGCATATATGGCTAGGAGATATCCTAACATTAGATTTAAGAGGAGGCATCAATTCAAGTCCAAATTTAATAGTGGAAATGCTGGTGGTTCTAGTGGCTCAAACTCCTTCAATAAAGGGAAAGGTATTGCTGGTGCTGCTAAAGGAGGATACAAATCAGGGAGTGTGGATAGGTCCAAAATAAGATGCTATAACTGAAATGAACTTGGACATTTTGCCACTGAGTGCAAAAAGCCTAAACAGGTCAAAAAGGACAAAGCATACTTAGAGCTTGAAGCTAATTATGAAGCTCTACTCAAGAAACAACAGGGTAAAGCTTTTATTGTCGAGGGAAAGTGCTGGGATGACTCTGATGAAGAAGAAGAACAAGAGTACTCAAACTATGCCTTGATGGCATTTTCTGATGATGGTGATACCTCAAGTCAGGTACCTATTCTTACTTCTCTTGATATGACCCTCTTTCAATATAAGCAGACTGTTGAAGACATGAGTACTGAAATGTTTAATATTCATACTAGCATGTTAGTTGCAAATGAAGAAATTGATAGACTAACTGCCAAAAATCTTGAGCTTACAGAAAAGAATGATGAACTTGAGTTATTGGCTGTGAGCCTTGATGGTTTGAATAAGGAGATTGAGTATCTCAAAAAAAAAGTGATTTGTGTTGAACAAATAGAGAAAGCTCTTAAAGAACAAATTGCTGAAAATGAATTAAAGCTAAGAAGTTTCAAGAACTCCTCTGAACTTATTCAAACCTATCACAAGGAACACACTGAAGACTGCAAGGTTGGAGTTGGTTTTGATTATGAGAATGATAAAGGAAGGAAAAAGGCAAAGGGCAAAGGAAAAGAAACTTTTACAAACAAAAATGCCCCAACCATTTTGTCTAGTGTTGAAAAGCCAATTTTCAAAAAGAGTGTTGTTGAGTTTGATGAAGAACTATTGATCATCAAACAACAACTTCTTGAAGAAGATGAGGCTGCTAATGACACTTCTTCCTCTCCTAAATCTGTTAATAAAAAAGAAACCAAAGACAACATTGTCAAGAGTCCTAAAGTCAAGAAAGAAGTTGTTAGGAAAAAGAAACAAAACAGAAATGGTAAGATAGGTGTCAACAAGGGTAACAACTATGCTTATGTGCCAAATGCTCCTAGGAAACAATGTCAAAAATGCCTATCTGTAAATCATTTGACTCATAGGTGTAGTAAAACTGATAATGCTGAGGTTGATAACCTGAGTAACCATTCTGCAGGCATAAATTCTAGTCATGATTCTTTCTGTGGTAAGTGTTAGATATAATTGCTGATGTTTGTTTATCAGTGTTTAAAGTATCAGGATACCATCAGAGTTTAGCTGGAAGACTGGTCAGAGTTTGTTAAACTCTGACAGTCAGAGTTTGCTTAGCAGTCGGTGTAAAAGTCAATGAAGATTCTAGAAGCGATATTCTTTGAAGATGGAAAGAAGCAAAGAGATATCGAGATGGCTAAGGAAACGGAACAGAAGACAGAAGCAATTCTAGATTGATAATAATTGTATAGCTGATTTATAGGAATATCAATTAGAAGACTGTACGTAGCTGTGTACTATATAAACACAGATAGGTTAACCCTAAAAGTGATGCGAATACGTGAATTACCATTCTTTTAACCTAGCAGCTCTCTGTGATATTTTACATCACTGAGAGAGGAGTTTTTAATTCCATACAGTTTATTATTCATAAACAGTGTTCTTATTGTTATTCTCACACATCTACTTGATTATATATTGTGTATTCGGCCTAACAATTGGTATCAGAGACAAGGCTGTTTAATATATACAGTTTTTGATCCAAACACAAGTTATAATCATGGCTGAAAATAGTCAAGCAGGTTCTAAATCTGAGAAGGTTCAACCAACTTCTGTGAGTCGATATGAGACGATTAGGGTTCCGATTCTCAGACCAGTGGAAAATCCAATATGGAAGGTAAAGATGACCATGTTTCTGGAAGCCACAGATCCAGAATATCTTGATAGAATCAATGATGGTCCTCATATGCCAACAAAACTGTCTCCAGTTGTTGCTGGTCAAGAACAAAAGAGCGTTCCAAAAGA
Organism: Heracleum sosnowskyi; assembly: GCA_030848705.1. Classification (NCBI taxonomy): domain Eukaryota; kingdom Viridiplantae; phylum Streptophyta; class Magnoliopsida; order Apiales; family Apiaceae; genus Heracleum; species Heracleum sosnowskyi. The sequence goes on from CM061241.1 coordinate 97,558,073, forward strand.
AAAGAAAGATTTGACTCCTGAAGACATCTCATCAATTGCAAAGGATGCAAAAGTTAGACATCTTCTTCATAGTGCTTTAGATAATGTCATGTCTAACAGAGTTATTGGTTGCAAAACTGCCAAAGAAATTTGGGATGCTTTAGAAGTCAGATGTCAAGGAACAAGTGCTATAAAGAAGAACAGGAAGACTATTCTTACACAGGAGTATGAACACTTTGACTCGAGACCTGATGAAACTTTGACTGAGACATATGACAGATTCTGTAAACTGTTGAATGATTTATCTCTTGTTGATAAAGAATATGAACTTGAAGAGTCAAATCTCAAGTTTCTTCTATCTCTACCTGAAAGATGGGATTTAAAGGCGACAACAATAAGAGATAACTATGATCTAGCAGAGACAGATCTTGATGAAATTTATGGGTTGCTCAAAACTCATGAACTTGAAATAGAACAAAGAAACAAAAGATCTGGAAAGAAGACAAAATCTGTTGCTCTCAAAGTTGAAGAAAAACTTCTTAAGAAAGAGACATCAAAGAAGAAAGCTAAGGGAAAGGCTTTAGTCATAAACTCTGAAAGTGAGTCATCAAACTCTGATGATGACTCAAACACTGTTGAATCATCTGAAACTGAGGATGATGATGAACAAATGATGCAAATGGCTGCTTTGATGGTGAAGACTTTCAAGAAGATGGGTTTCACGAACTTCAAGAAAGGAAAGAGATTCTCAAGGAGAGATTCAAACTTTGAAAGGAAGAGTTTCAGAAAGTCTGAAAGAAGGGATATCAAATCTGGGAAGAAAGACAAGTCTGAGATCCAGTGCTACAAGTGTAAAAAGATGGGTCAATATGCTCCAGAGTGCAAGAAAGGAAAATCTGAAAAAGCACTCATCACTAAAGGAAAAGACTGGGCAGACACTTTAGATTCAGATGAGGATGTCAACTATGCTCTCATGGCAACTGTCAAAGATGAATCTGATTCATCTGAAAATAAGGCACCCCTAACAACTTATGCTTATGACACTGATAATATATCTGAATTGAGAATTTATCTTAAAAGCATACATGTTAATTATAGGGATCAGACTTTAGAAAATGAGAGAATTAAATCCGAGAATCTAAAGCTTAAAGAGAGAAATAAATTTCTTGAAGAAGAACTTGTTAACATGCAACAAGTTCAAAAGGAAAGAGATGATGTTGTTTATGTTGAACAGGAGTTGCTTAAGAAATTTAGGCAATTAGAATCTGATTTGGAAAAGGAGAGAAAGGTAATTAAAACCTGGACAAACTCTGGTAAGGACACGCATCAGGTATTTCAAACAGATACAGTTGGGTTAGGTTACTGTGAGAAAGATGAACTTAGATTTAAAGATAAGGTTAAAGTTAGAACACATCTTCCACCTATGAAATTTGTTCCTGAATCCAGTAAGCTAAACTCTGTACTTGAAAAAGAAACGGTTAAGAGAGAACCAGTAAAAACTTGTGTTAAACAGGTTAATGTTGGTTTAATGACAGAGAAACAATTCAAGTATAAACTCAAAGAGGTAAAGTCTGTTGAAAAACAGAAAGTGTCCAGGAAGAATAGAAATGGAAAGGTAGGCATTAATAAAAGCAATAATCATTTGCCTATCACTGATGCTCCTAGAAAAACATGTCATAATTGTGGTAGTACTAACCATCTTGCAAGTTTCTGCAGGAAAAACAAAGACATTAATTCTTTACCCTCCAAGTCTGGAGTTAAGAATGATTATGTTAGGGTTAGACCACAGACTTTATGCACTCACTGTGGGAGTACTTGGCACTCTATTTATACTTGCAAGAATTATCATGCCATTTATCACAACTATTTTGAGTTGAAACCAAATTTGAAATGGGTTAAAGTTGATTCTGCAAGTGTAAACTCTGATACTGTTAGCTTAAACTCTGTTGATAATAATTCCGCTGCAAAAGCTAACGATGTTAAGAAAGCCAAAGGATCCAAGCAAGTCCGGATCCTTAAATCTAACTCTTTGTAATTGTTTGTGATTGCAGGGCATAAGGGAAAGCATCCTAGTCTTGGACAGTGGATGTTCAGGGCACATGACTGGAAATAAAGCCCTGCTATCAGATTATGAGGAGAAAGCTGGCCCATAAGTTTCCTATGGAGATGGCAACATAGGACGTACTCTGGGATATGGCAATATCAATATTGGAAGTGTCATCATCACAAATGTAGCTCTAGTTCCAGGACTCAAGCATGACTTGCTATCTGTGAGTCAAATCTGTGACAGAGGTTATCATGTAGATTTTCAACCTGAATACTGTGAGGTTATTAGCAAATCTACAGGGAAAGTTGTTCTAGTTGGACACAGACGGAATAATATTTATGAAGAAAGTTTGGTAACAAACTCTGAAGGTAAAGTTGTGTGTCTGTCTGCAAAAATGTCTAATGAAGAGAGTTGGAAATGGCATAAGAAGCTCTCTCATCTGAATTTGAACAACATCAATGAATTGATTCGAAAAAATCTTGTAAGGGACTTCCAAAATCAATACTCAGCTTAGATGGTCTGTGTGATTCTTGTCAAAAGGCCAAGCAAAGGAAGTCATCATTCAAGAGTAAGTCTGAATCTTCAGTTGTGGATCCTTATCATCTTCTTCATGTTGATCTATTTGGTCCAGTGAATGTAATGTCTCTTGGCAGAAAGAAATATGCTTTAGTCATTGTTGATGAGTACACTAGATACACCTGGGTGTACTTTCCGGCAAAGAAGGATGAAACTGCCTTAATTCTGATGGAACATGTGAAGCTACTGGACAAAGGATCACAGTATAAAGTGAAAATTATCAGGAGTGATAATGGTACTGAATTCAGAAATACAACAATGGAAGAATTTTGCAAAGAAAGAGGAGTGAAGCAAGAATTTTCTGCACCAGGGACTCCACGTCAAAATGGTGTAGTAGAAAGGAAGAACAGAACTTTAATCGAAGCTGCCAGAACAATGCTTGATGAAGCAAAACTGCCAACTTATTTCTGGGCAGAAGCTGTTCAAACTGCTTGGTTTACTCAAAATGCTACACTGATCAACAGGCATGGGAAAACACCATATGAGATGGTGAAGAATAAGAAACCAAATCTGAAATATTTTCATATTTTTGGGTGCAAATGCTTTGTGTTGAAAACTCATCCTGAACAGTTGACCAAGTTTGATTTAAAAGCTGATGAAGGAATTTTTGTTGGATATCCACTGTCAACTAAAGCATTCAGAGTTTATAATCTGAGAACTAAAGTGATCATGGAATCTATACATGTGTCATTTGATGACAAGAAAATAACTGGAATTGAGGATGAAGAAAATCATGATCAACTACGCTTTGAAAATGAAGATCTAAACTCTGATGATGTAAACTCTGACGAAGCAAATCCAACAAACTCTGATGAAGCAAACTCTGAACCTCTACTGGTAAATACTGAGGAAGTTTCTCAGACAGAACAGAATAGAGAACCAGTTGAGGGGGAGCATGAAGATACTTCAACAACATCTCAAAATGATGACTCACATTCTGAAAGTGAGTCAGCTGAAGAATCTAACACAAACTCTGAAAGTTCAAACACTGAGCAGTCCAATTCAGGGGGAGCCTCAGAGAATGCAGATGGTCAACAAGAAAATCAGGAAAGCATGAATCAAGGGGGAGAATCCAATAATGATGAAAGAAGCCACTTACCTACAGCAAGAAGGTGGACTCAGGCTCATACACCTGATCTAATCATTGGAGATCCAGATGCAAGTGTGAAAACAAGAAGTGCTACAGTAAATGAATGTCTGTTTCATGCATTCATATCTCAAACAGAGCCTAAGAAAGTGGATGAAGCTCTTCAAGATGCTAACTGGATAACAGCAATGCAGGAAGAATTGAATGAGTTTGAAAGAAATGAAGTATGGACACTTGTACCAAGATCTAAGAACAGGTCTGTTGTTGGTACAAAGTGGGTTTTCAGAAACAAGACTGACAGTGAACGAGTAATTACAAGGAACAAAGCTAGACTTGTGGCAAAAGGATATTCACAACAGGAAGGAATTGACTATGATGAAACCTTTGCTCCAGTTGCAAGGTTGGAAGCCATAAGAATTTTTCTATCATATGCTGCTCACAAGAAGTTTAAAGTCTTTCAGATGGATGTGAAGAGTGCTTTTCTCAATGGGAAATTTGAAGAAGAAGTGTTTGTTGAACAACCACCAGGGTTTATGGACCCCAAGTATCCAGATTATGTCTACAGGCTTGACAAAACACTTTATGGACTAAAGAAGGCACCTAGAGCATGGTATGAAACTCGGGCTCAATTTCTTTTAAAAGTGGGTTCACTAGAGGTACAATTGATAAAACCTTGTTCTATTTCAATTCTGGAAATGATTTGCTTTTAGTTCAAATCTATGTGGATGACATAATTTTTGGGTCTACTAATGATAAACTCTGTAAGAAATTTGCCAAGCTTATGCAGTCCAGGTACCAAATGAGCATGATGGGAGAGCTTAGTTATTTTCTAGGCTTGCAGGTAAAGCAAACAGATGATGGGATTTTTATCAATCAAGCAAAATATACCAGAAATCTTCTCAAGAAATTTGGTATGCTTGATAGTTCATCTACAACAACTCCTATGGCAACTGCAACAAAGCTAGACAAAAACACAGGAGCTTCAGTAGATATGACAAACTATAGAGGCATGATAGGGTCTCTTCTTTATCTTACTGCAAGTAGACCAGATATTATGTATGCAACCTGTCTTTGTGCAAGATTTCAAGCAGATCCCAGAGAGCCTTATCTAACAGCTGTGCAGAGGATTTTCAAATATCTCAAAGGAACCATAACCTTGGGTTTGTGGTATCCTAGAGAATCAGAGTTTAAGTTAATTGGTTACTCTGATGCAGATTTTGCAGGCTGTAAGATTGACATAAAGAGCACTAGTGGAAGCTGTCAATTTCTAGGTGACAGACTGGTTTCTTGGTACAGCAAGAAATAGAAATCAATTTCCACATCCACAGCAGAAGCAGAGTATATTGCTGCTGGTAGCTGTTGTGCACAGATTCTGTGGATGAAGAATCAATTGCTGGATTATGGGTTAAGGTACTCTAAAATACCTATTTTTTGTGATAATCAAAGTTCTATTGCTATGACAGGTAATCCAGTACAACATTCCATGACCAAGCACATCAGCATAAGGTATCACTTTATCAGGGAACATGTGGAGGAAGGAGATATTGAGCTTCATTTTGTGTCTACAGAACAACAGCTTGCAGATATCTTCACTAAGCCTTTAAGTGAAGCTACATTTACAAGATTGGTGAATGAACTAGGAATGATCTCTGGTTTCGACTAGAGATACTGGTTAGACTCAAAATTAACTCTTCTGTGATATGTTGCTCATGTTTCTATGCATATGTTAACTATCATGCAAATCATGTTGTTAAACTCTGGAAGCATGCTCTGTTGGTTAAACTCTGATGTTAAACTCTGATTATGGTATTGTCTGAAACATAATAACCGATGAAGAAAATAGTATGAAGCATGCTTCTCAGTAAGTAATCATGAATTCTTCTGAGTTATATATGATCTGATCTCAAATGTGTGCAGAAAATTAACACAGCATGATACTGTCTCTATATTTATAGCATCTCCTAGTTTATTGGTCCTATACACTGAGTCTGTATTAGCTGTTTGCACTTTCTCTTATAAAGTAATATGTTAAATGATGTCAGTCTAAACTCTTATAACTAGTTACTGCTACTTCACCTCCAAGCAAAAGATGCAAAACCATGCACAAATTCCTTTGAGATCATGTTGTGCCTAGGAAGACCCAGGAACTTATTGTATGAAATAAGGGTTAAAATTTGAAATTTTTGGTGACTAGTGCCAACCACTGATTACTGGAAAAGAATAAAAAAAAAAATTCGAAAGTGGGTGAAAACAAATAAATACATATAAAGGTACAGAGTTTAGATGACATCAGATTTTGTTTTGCATATGAGAGTTTGGGCAACCAGTTTTTACTGATTTATTTTGTGGATTTTATGAACTTTGAGATGCTCTCAATATTTACATTCAGTAAACTCTGCTATTCACACACAAATAATCACAACTGTGCATTTTGAGAAAAGAGATTATTAATGAAGGAGGAGAATTGATAAACACTGATGAACTGTGTACTCTACGCAGAGGTAATTTATTTTTAATCTCTGATGATTAAAATAAATAAAGGTGTTTCAGACATTTCATAATTTTTGAAGAACATTATTTTTGAAAATATAGAGTATGATTGATAACGGTTTGTTGAGTTTTGGAATTAAAGAAAAGTGTCTAGTAACTAGCAGTAATTAGTGGCTGTTTTTACTGCGCATGCGTGTTGGAAACTACCACGATTAGTGCTGTCAGTTAATGCATATGTGACAACTGTCCCACTCACACACTTCACGAGTAAGCCTGATGTGTGTTTTAATGATTAAAACTCTTCAGTTTTAATTCATATTTAATCATTCTACACACAACGTTCAAAATTTTTACAGACTTACTCTACTCACAGGACATTTTCACATACACATATTCACAAACACCTTTTCTACATCACTTTCTCAAACACTTTCTCTAAGAATAAACTCTGATCTATTCAAAATCTTTTCTAATGGCAACTACTATGTTTCAATCTGTTGGTCTAGAATTCGTCCCTAACAATTATGCAGCACCCTTGTCTACTGAGAACGCACTGGAGGTGTTTCACTTGTTTCAGAATTTCCTTACTCATTCAGATATTGGGCAAGCGCTTGTGGAACCAGCAAAGCTGTCTGGACTTCAAATCAAAGCATTCTGGGAAACAAGTGTTTATGATGATGGAGGAGAGGCTGGAACTCCTTCGATTATATTTGAGTTTGATGAACAAGAGTATGTGGTCACTCCAACCACTGTTCGTGATGCTCTTGGTTTTGAAGACTTCAATGCATACACTATTTCTGTTGGTGATGCTGAGCTTCAAAGGATGATGAGGGAGATTGGTTACTCTGGGTCTTTGGCAAGGACAGGTAATCTGAAGCGACCGCTCTTGAGGAAGGAATTGAGTTTCTTCTTTGACTGCATCACAAGGGCGTTCGAGAAGAAGTGTACCATTGGGATGCTATTCCAATTGATAGTCTGCAAATCGGGTATTCTCTTCTCTATGATGCTCACTTTGATTTTGCTAGACTTGTTTTGAATAATATTGGAGAAAAGATGACAGAGAATAGGGGAGTGGTTTATTTTGCTCGTTTTTGTCAGTTAATATTTTCTACTTGTGTAACTGAGGTTAACATTATTGAAGATGATGTTATTCCTTCGTTTAAGTTGCATAAGAGAGTATTTTCTGACTTAACAAATAAAGATGTTAAGAAAGGAAATGTTGGGGATTTGTTACTTCCAGCCTCAATCCAACAATTTCTACAACCTCAACCACAACTAAACTCTGAGCCTCTTCCATCTACATCCCAAAGACCAAAAGCTGGGGGTAGGACTAAGCATAGAGCTTTCAAGGCTGCTAAACCTTCAGTTGCTAATGATTTACCAAACTCTATTGGTACTTCAAGGAAAAAGAAGAGGGCAAATAGACCTACTTCTAATGAGGATGGGGATTCTGATTCAAATGAGTCTATCCACACCAAGAAAAGGAAGCTGGTTGCTGCTTACCTATTTGATGGATTGATTCCAGATTCTACAACTGCTGCAGCTCCAGAGATTGTAATTGAAGATATTTCTGAAAATGCTACTGTGCCTGAAGAAGCCAGAGCAAATACTGATGATAATGCTGCTTTAAATGATGATTTTCTTGAGCCTATCTTGGAGATGGATATTGAAGAGAATGTTGAAGCACATCCTACTGCAACTCTTGAAGAGTTTGGCAGTGTTGGTGAAATTGAGGATGTGGCAGTTGATCAACCTTGTTAGGTCCTGATAAGTTTGTAGAAGAGGGGTTGAATACAAACTATACCGTTTTATCGAATTTGTTCTTTAAATGATTTAACTGTTTAGAACAAATTAGTGCGGAATAAAAACTGAAACAATATTCAAGTTAAATAGAAACTCTATTAAACTTGAGAGGTGTTACAATTCAGTGCACAGATTACAAGGTTCTTGTTAAAACAAATCTAGAATAAATTCGACATGAATTTATCTATTTTTGTAATAAAAAGATCGAATACTAAAAAGTAGTTCGATAGAAATTCTAGGGATTATGATCCGCTAGATTGTCAAAGCAATACAAGTAATTGAATTCTAGTGGATTGGATGTAACTTTGATGGCTAGAATTTATTACAAGAATTAAATTGAGCTTGGCAGTTGGTTCGCTTGAATATGCAGAAGAGAGTAAATGAGAAGCTGTTTTCTTTTCTGTCTTTCAATTGTGATGTCTTCTGTGTCTTTTGATCATGTATTTAACAAGTCACAGAATTCATTTTTCACGCGCCAACCCACTTGCATTTCTATTCTTTTTAATACTAGCAGTACTTACAAATTTAGCCTAATAGTACTATCGGTAGGACTACCAATTTGAACTGAAAGTTCTATCGGTAGTACTAACATAGATAGTACTACTAGTACAAACTTATAGTACTACTAGTATAAATAGATTTAGGATAAATCAGTTTTAACAAAATTCTACATTTAATTGATTTAACAAATGAATTAATTCTTTTCGAATTAATTCACTGATTAAATAAATTAAATAAATGACCCAAATAATTTCATAAATAAATTAATTCTGAGAATTAATTTATACATTAAATTACTTAAGATCTAGATTGATTAATTTAATATATGAATTAATTCTGTAAGAATTAATTCATAGATTAAATTAAATATCTTATAGAATAATATTAAAAGAGAATTAAACTAATTCTTAGAACCACTGAAATTGATGACGAACTTCCACTGACTGACGTTGACACTCCATGTACTGTCTGGTTCATGAGCGACTAACTTTAATGGTTGTTCTTCATCTTTAACTTTAAGCTGTGATTCTTTTCTCCTCTTATTGAAACAAGGACTGTAACCTGTACTTTTTCCCGTCACACTTCTGAAACCTCTGTCACTTTAAATAGATCCACTTTCTTGAATACTTCACTGAGGCTTGATCAAATAAATGAACTTCTTCCAGTGTAGAATAACTTCAAGTCTGTAGATGACTTTAATCTTCATTCTTTGACAGATATAACCTTCTGAGATTCCTGTGACATTTGATTTTTTTTATTATTTACTTATTACATCTTAATTAAAGTTGAGTAGAATCCTCGGTGTTTACAAATAGGCTTAGACATATGCCTTTCAATCTCCCCCTATTTGTTTGTTAGACAATAACAACCAAATACCTCTAGAGGATAACTCAACTAAAACAAGAAAAGATAAGACTTTTAAGAGCCAAGCAAATAATAAAAAGTTCTGGATTAAATATAACAATATCCAGATTCAAACAGTAAAGATAAATACAAGATAGATGTTCCTCTAGACTGAACATATGAATACATTTGCCTATCTTGATTTACCTAGCTCTAAACATATAATATTTACAAATGAGCTAAACCTATCATGCCTTCAGTCTCTAATTTCACCTTCTTCAGCTTCTTGCAAGGTGACTAGAAGATCTTTGTCAAGGACACGATCACTTTCAGAAACCACACCACTTGGCATCACTGGTTGAGTGGTGATCTTCTTCAATCTATTCTTCATTTGAGCATACCTTGGAATTTTCTCCGTGCAGTAGTCTGAAATCATATCAGCAACTTCAGACTTTTCTACAGAAGCAAACCCAGAAGTTCTAAGAAGATTCTCCAACTTAACCAGTTGCATAGCAGTCTGTAGCTTCATGGAATCAGGATCCAGCCTCACTGTCTCTAAAGTTGTACCTCTGTAGATTTTGACTTCATAGGGAAAATGTACAACTTGAGGACTGGCCTTCATAGCAGAATCTCTCAGCCGGTCATAGAGAAGCTCATTCAAGCAAGAAGATCTCTTTACTTTACTCATCAGAATCCACAATTCAGATAGAGATCTTCTTTGTAGGAGGTCAAGAGAAATGGTGAATGACCCTTCAAGCGCACTTGAGACATAGATGAACAATTCTTGCCTCACTTGATCAAATGCAGACGTAATCCTTAGGATATCTTCCTTCAATGCCTTCATATATAATGAGTTGTCTGGATTAACCGTTCTGATCTTCTCAAGCAGCTTCAGAAAAGTAGCATCATTGTTTGTGCCTCTCTGAGGGATATCAAACATCTCCCTTGCCTTATCCCATTTACTTCCTTGCTTCATCCTAACATCCAATCTCCTTTCCTTGACATGAATACTATGAAGACGTTGTTTGTCTTCATGTTCAGCCTTTTGAATTTTCAGCTTCTGAGATATGATGTCGGAGACCTTGGCTTGCTCATCCTCCTTTCTCCTTAGCTCTGCTTGCTGTTTCTTCAACTCCTTTTGAAACAAAGGGTCAGGTGTATATAGATCAGCTTCATCTTCCCAATCATCAAAGTTGGCTGCCTTCTCAACCTCCTCCTCACCAAAAGCTTCTTCAGGTATGGTCTTCTCCAGATCACCAGATGTGTCAAAGTGGAAGTCATCCTGTTCACCATGGTAGTAGTAGGCATCATCAAAAGCAGACTCCTCCATTGATTGTTTACCTTTCCCCTTATCTCCTCCAGAAGCTTCTCCAGCTTCCCTTTCTTCTCCTTTCTTCTCCTTCTCCCCCTTAGTTGAGGAATCCTCTACAGTTTGAGCTGTGGAAGCCCTAGGATTCACCTCAGTTGTTCTCCTTATGTCTCCTCTTTCCCTTGCATCTCTTCCTTCATCAGCCTCATCATCCCCATCATCATCTCCCTCAAAGAATGATCTTTGCTCCACAGTAGGTTGATGTGATTCCTTGATCATGTTGTATAGGTGCTTCATTCCTTCATTAAGATGCTCCATTCCTCCTTCAATCCTAGATATCCTTTGCTCATTAAACCTCTGGTTTTCATCAGATGTTTGCAGAATGAAGTCCACCTTGGTAGAAATAGCAGCAATCTCCTTGACACTCTCCGATATCTGAGCATTTGACGTTATAATATCAGAGATGTCTGAAGCCACCAGTACTTGAGATTGTTGGATTGAATTCAGCCTCGGGAGAAGATTATCCTTTAGTCCTTCCAGGTCATCTTTCAAAGTACCCAGCTGATTTGATACAGAGGTGGTAGATTGTGCAACCACTTGTGCTTTCAGAAGATTGTTCTCAGCCTGGGTTTCTTGTAACTTTCTTTGTAGATCAGCTAGTTGGTTCAACAAAGCAGTGTTTGTGTCAGTGTGTGCACTCACCTCAATTGCTCTCAGTGGTGTTTCACTCAACTCACGTGCTTGTGTTTCACTCGGTGTTTGATTCATATCTCTCACCACTAACTGTCTGTCAAGATTCTCAGTAGATGTACCTGCAGGAAAAATCACCCTAGCCCCTTCAAGAGAGGTCAATGGTGGTGCAATGGGAGTTCGCAATTCCCGATCCCTGAATGAGTCTGTCAAAATATTTGACATTGTATACTGAATTTCTTCAGGGACAGACTCATCAAGTTGCCTTTCACTTTCTCCAGTATAAACTGCGAGTGAAAAATCCCTTAGGGGAGCCAGAGATGTTCCCTCTGGGAGGGGAGAAAATGATTCTATTATAGATGGCAAAGAATCAGATTTTCCCTCTGATGCCTGTGAAGGCACTTCTACCGTGACAATGGTAGGCACTGTTTCAGATCCTAAGTGCTCTCCTAACAAAGTGTCCTGAGTTTCTTGTATTTGGATGTCTTCTCCCATTGTGAGTAATGGGAGAGTGCTTGACTCATTACAGATTGCCAGGGCCCGATGGCGAATTTCAATAGATTCATCCTGTTCAGAGGATGTCTCCAGAGACTGTTCAATGGCCATTTCAAGATCCAAGTCCTTTTGGGAGGACATGGATGGGCTTACAGATGTCTCTCTATAGGTTTTTCTTTTCTTTAATGGTGGAGACAGAGATGTGGGTGCACTCAGTGTTTCTTCACTACTTGACCTTTGTCTAATTAAAGAAGTAGTTCCAGGTTGAGAGGTTAAAGGATTAGACACTGTGTTTGGCTCTCTGACCTGGGATAGAGATTGTGGTTCTACAATCTCTTGGTCTGTCCTATCAACCACTTGGGTTTGAGCAGAGGTGCCAGATGATCCAGAGATAGGATGTATTACCTGTAGTGGCAGTTCCTCTGAAGTTCCAGCTGCAATGACTAGTTGTTGATCAGGAACAAAGGGTTCAAAAGTAGGTAGGTGAATGAAATGAGCCATGAATGGACTTACAACCACTGGTGTCATATTCCATTTACTAGAAGTATGGAGTCTTTGAAAGAACTTACTAAAAGTAGTAGGAGAAGGAATAGATACAGCATTTAAAAACAACTCCTTGTGAGCATCAGATAGCACATGATTGATTAAGATAGTGAGAAATCTAGGATAGAAACACCTGACATTTCTACCACTATCATGATCAATCTTGGCATTAGATACTCTCCTAACTATAAGACTCCAGATAAGATGACCAATGTTAAGTCTAACATTAAACACAATAGCATAAGCAATGTACTGCAACAAGGATGGAATATGTTGAAAATTGCTCTTAGTACAATTGCTGAAAACCTTAGCTAAAGTATCAAATAAGATATCCCATTCACAGACTAGATTTGCTTTACTGAGTTTAGGCAACTCCAAAGGACCTTGATAATGAATTCTGGTGAAAAACTGAATTAATTCATCATCAGAAGGAGTCCTATCAAAGTTATCCCTAGGAAGTTGAAACACTTCACAAAACAAATCCTCAGTAATAGTATATTGTGTGTGCTCAATAGTGAAAGATATAGAATTTAAATTCTCAGAAGTTACAGCAGTAGAACACAACAATCTAAGTGGTTCAATCTTTAAATCAGCAGATAAACATATAGCACGACTCACACAACACTGCGAATTTAAAAACTGAATCCAAGGTCGAAAACGATCAATCGGACATCTCAACGGATCAAAATACCCAATGTAATTGTTTTTAACAACCTCAAAATTCTGAGCCATAATTTACTAAGTAAGAATTAACACAGAAAATCAAAAACTTAAATAATTATGAATAATTCAAATTTTAGGATTTTAAAATTAATTAAAATTAATTAAAAATCCAAATTTTCAAAGTTCTCCAAAAATTACCAAATTTTAGTATGTTAATCCTTGACAAAAATCACACACAGTACTATTTTTAGAATCCAAAAACACCTTCTAAATCACTAAAAACGAATAGGAAAACCCTTTGAAATTCAAAAACTCGAAAACTTAAAACTCAATGAAACTTGGATTTTAAGTACTCGAATTAATGGGCTTGAGAAGATCTATTCAGTGATGGTCTCAGATTTTAAAACTAACAAGAAACGAATTCAGAAACTGAAAAACAAAAGGGCAGCAGTTCGTTTTCTTGAAGAATAAAACTAGAGAGAAAAATCAGTTAAGTAAAAACTTGAACTGTTGGAAGTACTCAGTAAAAAAAATTTACTATACATATATATATATAAATACACTGATAGTACTAAGGTGAAAGAACTAATAGTACTATGGTAAAAGGAAAAGGAAAACACGGTAGTACTATCATAAATTAAAAAGAAAATCAAAAAGGTAAAAACTAAAAGAAAATACTTAGTAGTACTATCCAAAATTCGGTAGTACTATCAATAAAACAGAAAAAGAATAATAATAATTAAAATGGAAAATGCGGTAGTACTATCTAATGAACTAGTAGTACTATGAAATAAAAGGAAAAACAAAAAACAAAAATAAACATAAACACTAGCAGTACTATTAAAATGAACTGGTAGTACTATCAGGGGATAGTACTACCGATAGTACTACTAGTTCAAAACTAGTAATACTAACAAGAATTAAATAAAAATAAAAGGAAATGCTGAACAATACTGAATCTTTACAGAAAACTGCAGAAATAATATAGAAATGCATGAAAAATACTTACAAACCTAGAAAAATTCACAGAACATTCCATAAATCCTAGAAAAATATGCAGAATATTATAAAAATGCATAAAATTAATATAAACTTGCAGAAATATTCAAACAACAATATTTACAATCTGAAAAATATCTAAATAATTCTAAATAAATATATTTTCAATAAAAATACATTTCTCCACTTAAAAAAAATATGAGAAAGATATTTTTAAAGAAAATTAAATATTCAGAACCATTTAAATCAACAAGCATGCAATTATTAAATGAGAACTCTCAGTGAATATCATTAACAAAGCAAAAGAAAATGAATTTTGAAAGAACAAACATGACAGAGATATTGTTAATCACTGAGACTGTTTAACATACCCAATTTACCAACTAACTTGATAAATGTGGATTCATCAACAGATTTAGTGAATATATCTGCAGTCTGTTCTTCTGTGGGTACAAAATGTAACTCCACAGTTCCATTCATGACATGCTCTCTGATAAAATGATACCTGATATCAATGTGCTTCGTTCTCGAGTGCTGCACAGGGTTGTTGGAGATTGCTATGGCACTTGTATTATCACAAAATATGGGAATTTTGTCTAATGCAAAGCCATAGTCCTTTAATTGATTCCGTATCCATAAGATCTGAGCACAACAGCTTCCAGCAGCAATATATTCAGCTTCTGCTGTCGAATTGGAAACTGTTTGCTGTTTCTTGCTATACCAGGAAATCAACCTACCTCCTAGGAATTGACAACTCCCAGAGGTACTCTTTCTATCCACAACACTACCTGCATAATCAGAATCTGTATATCCAACAAGATTAAAACCAGAATCTTTAGGGTACCAGATACCTAGATTAGGTGTACCCTTAAGATATCTCAAGATTCTTTTCACAGCAACAAGATGAACATCTCTAGGGTCCGCTTGGAACCTTGCACACAAGCATGTAGAATACATAATATCTGGTCTACTAGCAGTAAGATAGAGTAAAGAGCCAATCATACCTCTGTAGCTTGTAACATCTACCTTGATAGATTTGTCAGAAGCTCCAAGTTTGATGGCTGTTGAAGATGGAGTCCTTGCTGATGCTGAATCCTCCATGTGATACTTCTTGAGGAGTTCTTTGAGATACTTGGATTGACAAATAAATATACCATTTGACCTTTGACTTACTTGCAATCCAAGAAAGAACTTCAGCTCACCCATCATACTCATTTCAAACTTACTCTGCATAAGCTCAGCAAATCTCTTGCAGAGATTATCATTAGTAGACCCAAATATGATGTCATCCACATAGACTTGGACTAATATCATATCACTTTTGTGTTTCTTTGAAAAAAGAGTTTTGTCTATGATACCTCTAACAAAACCATTTTCTAAAAGAAAACCAGAAAGAGTGTCATACCATTTTCTTGGGGCTTGTTTGAGACCATAGATAGCCTTGAAGAGAAAGTACACAAAGTCCAGCAGCTCCTGATTTTCAAAGCCAGGGGGCTGTTCCACATACACTTCTTCATCAAGTTCACCATTCAGGAATGCACTCTTAACATCCATTTGATAGACTTTAAAATTGGAGTAAGCAGCAAATGCTAAGAACTTCCTGATGGCCTCAAGTCTAGCCACTGGTGCATAGGTTTCATCATAGTCAATGCCTTCAGCTTGAGAATACCCTTGTGCAACCAGTCTTGCCTTGTTCCTTGTAACAATGCCTTCCTCATCTAGCTTGTTCCTGTATACCCATCTTGTACCAACTACTTTCTTGTTCTTTGGCCTGGGTACCAGCTTCCAGACTTGCTATTGTTCAAATTGATTGAGTTCATCTTGCATAGCAATCACCCAATCTGGATCAGTCAGTGCTTCCTCAGTTTTCTTTGGCTCCATTTTAGATAGGAATGCTGAGAAAAGACATTCATTCTGAGAAGCACTTCTAGTTTTAACTCCAACATTTGGATCACCAAGGATCAGCTCAAAAGGATGAGCTCTATTCCAAACAGTCTGTCTTGGAAGATTTGATCTTGATGATTCACCTTGAAATTCACTTTGATGTTGAGAGTGACTAGTTGATCCTTCATTTGCTCCCCCTGAGTTGTTGCCTGTTTGTCTTGATGATTCTTCTCCAGTGTTGGTGGTATCTCCATTGTTACCAGTGTTTCCACCACCATCACCATGATCATTATCATCATTATTATTATCATCACCAGCAATAACTTCAGGTGGGGCTTCATCATCTGATTCTGAGTCTGGCAAGTTATCAAACTTCAGCTTTTCAGATGAGTCTTCTTTTTGGATACTGGGGAATTTAGTGTCATCAAAAGTAACATTGACACTTTCCTTTACTGTGTGACTGCCAATCACATAGACCCTGTAAGATCTTCTGGAATATCCAACAAAAATAGCTTCTTGTGCCTTTGCATCAAACTTGCCACGTTTAACATTGTCATCTATAAGCACAAAGCATTTTGCTCCAAATACATGAAAGTACTTGACAGTTGGTTTCTTGTTGTTCATGATCTCATACGGAGTCTTCATTAAGTCCTTGTTGATTAACGTTCGATTCTGAGTATAACAAGCTGTATTCGCTGCTTCAGCCCAAAAGTACGTTGGAAGTTTGGACTCACTTAGCATAGTCCTAGCTGCTTCAATCAATGTACGATTCTTTCTTTCCACTACTCCATTTTGTTGAGGAGTTCTAGGGGCAGAATACTGTCTTGTTATTCCTTTATCAGCACAAAAATCAGTTAGAATGGCATTCTTGAATTCCGTACCATTATCTGACCTTATGGCTCTAACAGGGAATCTAGAATCCAGCTCAATCAACTTCACATGGCCAATCACCAGGAATGGGGTCTCATCCTTGGAATGTAGGAATAAAACCCATGTATATTTTGAATAGTCATCAACAATCACAAGTGCATATTGTTTCTTTGACATGGACATCACATTAACTGGACCAAACAAATCCATGTGCAGTAGCTGAAGAGGTTCAGTTATTGATGATGTATCAGTGCCCTTGTGAGAAGCTTTCTTTGACTTTCCTTTCTGACATGCCTCACACAGTCCTTCCTGTGTAAATTCCATCTGAGGCAAACCTCTAACTAATTCCCTCTTGACTAAAGAGTTCATAGTTTTGAAGTTAAGGTGAGACATCTTCTTGTGCCATAGCCAACTATCATCTGATGAAGCTTTAGCATAAAAACAATTAACTTCATCTTTGAATCCTGAGTTCAGATCAGCTATGAACAAGTCACCTTTCCTTACTCCTTGAAGAGCAGGCTTTCCATTCTTCTTGTGAGTGATCTGACACTTCTCTCTTTCAAAGGAAACAGCATATCCTCTGTCACAGAACTGACTGATGCTGAGAAGATTGAACGTCAGACCTTCCACAAATGAAACATCTTTAATGATAACATTTCCGTACTTCAAACAGCCATATCCTTTCGTAACACCCTTGCTGTTATCTCCAAAGGTAACTACTGGGCCAGCTTTCACAACCACATCTGATAGCAGGGCTCTATCTCCGGTCATATGCCTTGAACAGCCACTGTCAAGAATCCACATAACACGGTTTACCTGTTTAACTCCCTGCAATATCAGATTGATTAGTCCTTCCTCGGAGCCCAAAATTGATTGGGTCCGGCATACTTAAAGAACTGGCCTTTGTCAGGCAAAACAACATTTCTAACTAAAACTACTTCATCCTCTTTCACATAAGAGCGTTTCCATTTATAGCCCGCCTTAACACATTTCTGAGTAGGCTTAGGGATAAATGAATCCACTCTAGTATGAGGAGGACTAGTAGTCTTTGCTTTAACATGCTTCTTATTATTAACATGTTGACGTGGAGCAGTCTTATCACTAGATACATGCTTTTTATTAAAGAAAGCATACATAACATTAAAAGCACAAGACATGCAATTACTCACACCACATGCTTTATGAGAAGAATTAATAGCAGGCATGTTAGTTCTACAGTTGTTTTGATCCAACTTATGGATATCTGATTTAGTCTTTTCAGTTGTAGCAACTTTGACTGGAATATCAGATACACACTTTTTGGATTGCTCAGCTTCTAAAGCAACATCTTCTTCATGAATCTCCTCAGCAATAATGATAGAGTATTCATTCAGAGGCTCTGCCTCAGACTCCTTACAGAAGGGTGTTTTAATACCCTTAAGAATATAAGGAACAACCTTTCCTTCTTCTCTGACTCTACAAGGTGTATTAGTACCAAGCAATCCTATAGCCTCATTATAATCATAACCTATACTGACATGATTACCAATAGCTTGTTTATTGAAAATTTCTTTAGCCGTTTTACAAGAGTTGTAATAGGCATTAGCTTTGGTTTTGAGCTCACTAATCTGATCTTTGAGAATGGTTTCCAGTTGAATATAACATTTAACCCTATTCTCAAGAAAAGCAATTTTCTCAGTAAGTTCATCCTGATTAACATGCACAAGTTTCAAATCTTTTAATTCCTTTTCAAGATTTGTGTTTAAAAGATTTATTCTATCATTTTCAGTGCGTGCACAACTTATGGTGCCACCAAGATGATAAATCATTTCAGCATTAGTAAAGGTTACCTCTGACATGTATCTGGATGAAGTGCTTTCCTCTTTAGCCATTAAAGCAAGGTTCCCAATCTCACCTGCTTCTTCATCACTGTCAGTGTCATCCCAACTCTTTCCCTCAGCAACATAGGCCTTCCCAATCTTGTTCTTCTTGCTAGAATCAAATGTGTTTCTAGTCACTTGCTTTGGCTTTCTGCACTCAGTAGCAAAGTGACCCAACTCATTGCAATTGTAGCATCTGATTATACTTCTGTCCACAGTTCCAGTTTTGTAGCCACCCCTTGTGCCACTTGAAGATGAAGATCCACCTCTCTGAAATCTGGGTCTGAACTTAAGATTGGGATTCCTCTTGAATCTAAACTTCCCAAACTTTCTGACTATCAAAGCCAAATCACCATCCTCCAGCTGATCAAGTTCTTCCAAAGAATAGAAGTCACCACCAGATTGATCAATGGATGTTAATCCATATTCAGCATCAATAACATTCATGTGAGAACTGGAAGGTTGAACAGCCTTCACTTCCAGTTTCTGTGGGACTTCAGCAGCCAATGCAGTGGAGGTACCAACAATCTTTCCAGTTCCATACAGCTCCCTTTGTTGAATCTACTCCAGCTCATAGGTCTTTAGCACACCATACAATCTCTCCAAAGCAATCTCATTCATATCTCTTGCTTCTCTAATGGCAGAAATTTTGTGCTCCAAATGAGGTGGTAGGGTAAGAAGGAACTTCTTGTTAATCTCTTTGTTGGTGTAGTGCTTCCCATTGAGATTCAGATCATTGATTAATTTGTTGTATCTCTCAAAAACCTGAGAGATACCTTCACCTGGATTTGATCTGAAATGCTCATATTGTGAAGTGAGAATTTCCAGCATATTCTCCCTAACTTCCTTTGTCCCCTCATTGATTATCTCTATTGTTCCCCAAATGTGTTTGGCAGTTTCACAATTTAGAACATGATTATGCATGACAGGATCAAGACTCTCAATAAGGATCAACTGTAGACAGGAATCCAAGGTAACATCCTCTTTCTCATCAGGAGTGTACTCCTTGGGATCTTTAGGGTACATACTAGCAGGCCTAGTAACAACGTTATCCACTGTTATCTCTTCCTCAATAATCATAGGGAGTTTGGGACCTTTCTTCAGCACATCAATATATTTAGGATTTGCAACCTTAAGAAATAGGAGCATTTTCTTCTTCCACATTGAATAATGCTCCTTGTTAAACATTGGGATTTTGACAGTACCAACTTTCTGTGTAGTAGACATCTTTTGAGATTTTTAAGAATACAATAATAAAAAATCAGAGTTAAGAAAAAAAATCTCAAACAATTGGATCTTTGATTAGTATATCAATCAAAAGGCTCTGATGCCAATTGTTAGGTCCTGATAAGTTTGTAGAAGGGGGGTTGAATACAAACTATACCGTTTTATCGAATTTGTTCTTTAAATGATTTAACTGTTTAGAACAAATTAGTGCGGAATAAAAACTGAAACAATATTCAAGTTAAATAGAAACTCTATTAAACTTGAGAGGTGTTACAATTCAGTGCACAGATTACAAGGTTCTTGTTAAAACAAATCTAGAATAAATTCGACATGAATTTATCTATTTTTGTAATAAAAAGATCGAATACTAAAAAGTAGTTCGATAGAAATTCTAGGGATTATGATCCGCTAGATTGTCAAAGCAATACAAGTAATTGAATTCTAGTGGATTGGATGTAACTTTGATGGCTAGAATTTATTACAAGAATTAAATTGAGCTTGGCAGTTGGTTCGCTTGAATATGCAGAAGAGAGTAAATGAGAAGCTGTTTTCTTTTCTGTCTTTCAATTGTGATGTCTTCTGTGTCTTTTGATCATGTATTTAACAAGTCACAGAATTCATTTTTCACGCGCCAACCCACTTGCATTTCTATTCTTTTTAATACTAGCAGTACTTACAAATTTAGCCTAATAGTACTATCGGTAGGACTACCAATTTGAACTGAAAGTTCTATCGGTAGTACTAACATAGATAGTACTACTAGTACAAACTTATAGTACTACTAGTATAAATAGATTTAGATGACTGATCAAATAAATGAACTTCTTCCAGTGTAGAATAACTTCAAGTATGTAGATGACTTTAATCTTCATTCTTTGACAGATATAACCTTCTGAGATTCCTGTGACATTTGATTTTTTTTATTATTTACTTATTACATCTTAATTAAAGTTGAGTAGAATCCTCGGTGTTTACAAATAGGCTTAGACATATGCCTTTCAAACCTACAATAATCATTGATGAGTCTTTGGCTACTCATACAGAGATTCTCTCTGTCACTCGCCAGGTTATTGAAAAAGGTGAAGAGGTTGATCAGACAGCAAAGGTTGTAGCTGAGGAAAATGTTCTTGAAAATACTGCTGAAAATGAAGTTGGAGTTGATAAAGAGCCTGTTGTTGCTACTGCTGAGACAGTTGATGAGAACTTACACTCTGAACATGTAGCTAATGAAGAATTTGTTCAAGACAATGTTCCAGTACATTCTGCTCTTAATGATGCACAAGAAAATGTTTCTAAGAATGTATTTGATTCTTCAAGTGCAAACTCTGATGATGGTGCAGCTGATTCATTTTCTCCAAGGGTTAATGCTCAATCTAATCCTAAAGTGCATGATGTTGGAGGTACATCTCAACGTGATACTGAAGCTCATTTTCAAGACATGTACTTTGCCAATTGGTCAAGTCATGAATGTATCTTTCCTAAGCAAAGAGCAGCTGAATTTGTATCAAAGTCTGCTACTACTATCAAGAATCCAGAGCTACTTGCACATCTCAAAGCTACAATTGTCCAAGTAAAGTCTCTTAACAATCGTTTTGATGTCACTCAAAAAGATGTTATTGGACTGAGAAATGATGTTCCTACAAGGGAGCTATCTTTGAAGCATGAAAAACTTTCCTTCACTAGAGAACAAGAAGCTTTAAAGAACAGATTAATCAAGGTTGAAGCAAATCAGAATGTAATGTCTGAGAAGATTGATTCAATTGCTGCTTCACTTAAGTTGCTCACCTCAGTGTTAATTCCTGATGATGTAAAAAAGGGGGAGAGATTATCTAAAGACAAATGCAAGAAATCTCAAACTCTGAGTAGACAGGATGATACTACTGATGGTGGTGCAAAAGGAAGAGAGTCAAGGTCCAAATTAATTCAAGAGCAAGGGAGATTAAGGTCAAACTCTGCTAGGGCAAACTCTGATAAAGTAAATACTGGTTCTCAATCTACTTCAAAAGCCAAAAGCTTATTGCTTACTTCTCAACCAAATACTGATGAAGAGATTGCAGCCCAGTTATTTTTGGAAGAACATGGTGCTGATGCAACTATTGAAGATATTGAAGCTGAAGAGAAAATGCTGGCTGAAGAGCATGAGAAGAACCTGAAATCTGGAAAGGTCAAAAAGGTTGTTAAAGTTTCAAGGCCAAAGGAGAAAGGAATTGTGATTAAAGAAAATGTAAATTCTCAACAGAGTTTACAATATTCAAGAAGGCCGGTTGAAACTAATCTTGATAAAGGTAAAGGGAAGCTTATAGAAGGACAAGTACTGAAGAAAGTCCAATCAACCTCTGACATTGCTCAAGTTGATAAATCAATGAAAGTTGTGACAACCACTAATACTACTCAAGTTGTACAGACTCAACTCTCTTCTGAACTTCAAAGAACTTTTGCTAAACCAATCATGGTTCAACACACTCTGATTCCTGGAAATGTTAATGTTCTTCAAAGCAAAACCATCATGGGTAAAGAATCAAGAGATAGATCTGGTTTAGGATCTCATAGAGAGAAGAGAGTGAACAATAGTCCTATGGATCAAACTTCATTAGCTGAACCAGGTGTTGGCGTGACTCAGGAAAATCTTGATACTTTAGAGTCAGTTCAGTTAATTCACCATAGAGGACTGAAAAAGGATTTTCTGTTATACTTCAAGGCTGATGGCAGGGTATACAGAGTTGGTGAAACAGACATTGGGTTAAAAATGAAGGAAGAGCTGGAGTATGTACTGTATCTACTGAAAGTCAAAAATCAAAGAACTCATCAAGCAGCTGAGGTATTAAGAAGCAGAATGGTGAAAGCTAGAGCTCTTTGTGGCTTAAAGACTGCTGGTTCTTACATACCAAAGTACAGAGATTACAATGGAAAGCTTGTTGAGATGCAAAGGAACAGTGCAAGACTCAGAACTGATCTTGGTATAAAAGTGTTGGAATTTAATATGGAATCAGATAAATCCTTCATAATAAAGCTAGGAAATGAGATGAGGAAAAACAGTATCTATGCTCTAAGGGCTGCTATCTATCAAACTGGAGAAAGTGATCCAGAGTTAATAGAGCTGAAAAAGATAATGATAGCTGAGCTAGAGAGAGCTGAAAGAAGACTGCTTATGGACTACATCAGAACTGTACCTGATATTGAAGAAATTAAGTAAATGGAGTCTGTAAGTTTTTAAGTTTTCTGTTCTAAGTTAAAATATAAACTCTGTGATTTTATAAACACTACATTTGTTATATGTTTTGACATCATCAATTATCTGTTAACTTGTACATTTTTGTATGCACAAGTTGGGGGAGATTGTTAGATATTGTTAGGCCGAATTACACAATATATAATCAATATAAATATGATAATAACAATTGAGAACAGTACTGTTTATGAATCAACAACTGAATTATATATATAACTCTTCTCTTTGTGATGTAAAATATCACAAAGAGCTGCAAGGTTACAAGAATAATGTATATTGTATTCGCATCCCTTTTAGGGTTAACCTATCTGTGTTTATATAATACACAGTTACATAATCAATCTCTAATTGATATTCCTATAAATTAGCTATACAAATCATATCAAATTAGGATTGTTTCTGTCTTCTGTTCCGTTTCCTTAACTGTCTCAATATATCTTGCTTCTTTCCATCTTCAAGATATATTGCTTCTAGAATCTTTATATTAGCACCGACAGCTAAGGCAAACTCTCACCCCGTCAGACTTTAACAAACTCTGACTGGCTTCCAGTAAACTCTGATGAGTACCTGGTACTTAAACACTGATGAACAAACGTCAGCAATTATATCTAACAATCTCCCCCAACTTGTGCATAATGAAGATGTACAAGTTAAATAGATAATTGATGATGTCAAAACATATAACAAATGCAGTGTTTAAAATATAACATAGTTTAACTTTAACTTAGAACAGAAAACTTTAAAAACTTACAGTCAGACTTTACTTAATCTCTTCAATATCAGGTACTGTCCTGAGATAATCGATAAGTAGCCTCCTTTCTGCTTTTGCTAGCTCATCCACCATAATTTTCTTCAACTCCTTAAGCTCTGGATCACTTTCTCCAGTCTGGTAGATGGCAGCTCTCAGAGAATAAATGCTATTCTTCCTCATTTCATTCCCTAGCCGGATAAAGTATGATTTGTCTGACTCTAGGTTGAATTCTAAAACCTTTATACCCAGTACAATATTGAGCTTGGCACTGTTTCTCTTCATTTTAACAATCTTTCCATAAGCATCTCTGTACTTAGGAATATATGCACTTGAAACTCCTCCTCCAAGAAGAACTTTGGACTTCATCATTCTGTCTTTTAGAACTAGAGCAGCATCATGAGTACTTCTATTTTTGATTTTGAGAAGATATAGAACATACTCAAGCTCTTCCCATAGTTTCAAATGAACATCAGCTTCTCCTATTCTGTATACTCTTCCGTCAGACATAAAATATAACAGCACCTCTTTCTTCAACCCTCTATGATAGACCATCTGAACAGATTCTAGTTTATCAAGGCTCTCTTGAGATACCCCAACACCAGGTTCTGCCAGTGATGAATGATCAAAAAGTCTGTTATTTATTCTTTTCTCCCTGTGTGAACCCAAACCAGACTTATCATAAGATTCTTTTCCAAGTACTATTCTGGTTTGTGAAAAGTCCACAGCTTCTAGCGTCAGAGTTTCAGAAAGTACAGGTCTTAAGAAACCTTGGAGTTGTGGAGCTAGCTGAGTTTGTACAACTTGAGCCTTGTCAGAGGTTGTCACAACTTTAGTAGAAATATCAACATGAGCAACGTCAGAGGTTGATTTATTTATCCTTGATTCAACTTGAGCAACGTCAGAGGTTGAATAATTCTTCTTTGGTAACTGCCCTTCTTCTACCAGTATACCTTTTCCTTTTCCAGAAACATTTACTGTAGGCCTCCTTGTGTATTGTATACTCTGTTGAGTATTTTCCTTGATGATAATTCCTTTTTCCTTGAATCTAGGAGCCTTTACAGATTTCTTCTTATAAGTACCAGCTTCAATCTTTTTCTGGTGTTCTTCAGCAAGAAGCTTCATCTCAGTATCCAAATCTTCCATTGTGGCTTCACCACCATGTTCTTCCATGAAAAACTTAGCAGCAATCTCTTCATCAGTAGTTGGATTTGATGAAATCACTAGACTCTTAAGTCTTGAAGAAGATTGACCACCAGAATGCTTTCTCTCAGAGTATGTCTGTCTAGCAGAGTTTGACCGAAGTCTCCCTTGCTCTTGAGAAGACTTTGACCATTTCTCTGTTCCTCGGCTTCCACCATCATTTGAATCATCCCTCAGTCTAAAGGTTGGAGTCCTTTTGCATTTGTCTTTAGGTACTTTCTCCCCCTTTTTGACATCATCAGGAATAAAAACTGATGTCAGCAACTCAAGTGAGGCAGCAATAGAGTCAATCTTAGTAGATATTTCAGCCTGATTGCTTTCAACCCTGGTTAGACTCAGCTTGATATCTTCTTGATCCTTGACCAAAGATGAAAATCTAGCTATATCTTGCTTCAACCAAGTTCTCGACAGCAGCTTCAACTACCTGATCAACCTCCTCACCCAATTCAGGAATTTGATTATTTACAGAGAGGAGCTCTGTGTGAGTTGCAATTGACTCATCTAAAATTTGGGTGGGTTGATCAGCTGCCACATCCTCAGTATCACAAACACTGATACTAGGATGTGCTTCAAGAATATTATCCATAGCAAGATCAGTAAATAAAGTATCTTGCTCAAAAATTTCAGCCTCTATATCAGCATTTGCCATGTCAGGCACAGTGGCTGCTTCAAAATCTGCAGTAGCCTCCTGAATAAAAACTTCAGGAGCTTCATTATCCACAAAAACCATGTCCTCATTAGCATTATTTACAACAGGCTCCTCAACAAAATCTTCTGGAGCTTCATGCTGAACAGCTTCAGTGTTTGGTGTAGACTCATCCACGTTATCAAAAAGATAATTGGCTACTAATCTTCTTTTTCTCTTATGAAGAGTTTCATTGTCAACATCATCCTCATCATTAGCATTTGATCTATTGGCTCTCCTCTTCTTATAATGACCCTTGGGCTCATCAGTAGACTTGGACATCACCACTGCAGTAGCTGGTCTAACAGACCTTGCAGGTTTAGTACCAACATGCTTAGTCCTACCACTGGATTTAGGTTTGACAGATGTGGATGGAGGAAGCTCTGTTTGTAGAGGTTCTGGTTGAGGTTCTGGCTGAGAAGGAGCTTGTGTTGGTGAATTAACTTGATCATTTACAAACTGCTACACAGATGCAGACAGTAACAAATCTCCAACAACCCCTTTCTTAACATCTTTGTTGATAAGATCAGAGAATATCCTCTTGTGTAATTTAAAACAAGAGATAACATCTTCACCAACTATTTCTACCCCTTCAACACAGTAAGAGAATAAAATCTGACAAAATCTAGAAAAGTATACTACTCCTCTATTCTCTGTCATTTTCTCCCCTAAATTATTTAAGACAAGTCGTGCAAAATCAAAATGATTATCATATAACAGAGAATACCCGATTTTCAGACCGTCCGTGGGAATAGCATCCCAGTTAGTGCATTTCTTTCCGAACGTTCTTGTGATGCAATCAAAGAAGAAGCTCCACTCCTTCCTCAAGAACGGTCGCTTCAACTGTCCAATCTTAGTCAAGGGTCCAGAATACCCAATCTCTCTCATCATCCGCAGCAAATCATTGTCACCCATTCCAATGGTATAGGAAGAAAAGTGTTTATGAATATGTGTGTGTGACAATAGATGTGAATTGGAGTAAGATGTGAAAGGTTTAGACGTATGTGTGTGTATTGTTTAAATATGAAATTCAAAATTAAAAACTGAACAGTTTTTAATCATTAATACACACTGTCTTACTCCGTTAACTGTGTGAGTGGGACACGTGGCACACATACAATGACTGACAGCAGTAATTGACAGTTTCCAATGCGCATGCGCAGTAAAAACAGCAATAATTACCGCCTTTTACACTTTCCTAGACAATTAACCTCTCTCCTCTGTTAAATACAAATTGGAACCGTTACCAATCATACTCTTTTATTTTCAAGAATGTTTTCTCAAAAATTGTTAACTGTCTGAAACAAATAATTAATTTTAATCATCAGAGATTAAAATAAAATTACCTCAGTGTAGAGTACACAGTCCATCAGTGTTTACCAATCCTCCTTCTGTATTCATAATCTCTTTTCTCTCAATGCACAGTTGTGAAAAATTGTGTGTGAATAGCAGAGTTTACTGAATATAAATATTTAGAGCATCTTAAAGTGCATAAAATCCACACAATAAATCAGTAAAAACTGGTTGTCCAAACTCTCATTTATAAAATAAAATCTGATTTTATCTAAACTCTGTACTGTAAAATTTATTATTTTCACCCCCTTTGAATTTTTATTATTTTTTAATATTTTTTTTTAAATTTATTTTTCCAGTAATCAGTGGTTGGCACTAGTCACCAAAAATCAAGGATTTTAGCCCTTATTTCATATAATAAGTTCCTGGGTCTTCCTAGGCACAACATGATCTCAAAGGAATTTGTGCACTTTTTGGCATCTTTTGTTTGGAGGGTGAAATATTTGCAACTAATTATCAGAGTTTAGACTTTTCATCAGATAATACAATTAATTTATGAGAGAAAGTGCAAACAGCTAATACAGACTCAGTGTATAGGATCAATAAACTAAGAGATGCTATGAATATAGAGACAGTATCATGCTGTGTTAATTTACTGCACATTATGAGATTAGATCATATATTATTCAGAAAGATTCATGAT
This sequence comes from Heracleum sosnowskyi, assembly GCA_030848705.1. Classification (NCBI taxonomy): domain Eukaryota; kingdom Viridiplantae; phylum Streptophyta; class Magnoliopsida; order Apiales; family Apiaceae; genus Heracleum; species Heracleum sosnowskyi. The sequence continues at coordinate 97,585,799 of CM061241.1, forward strand.
TACTTACTGAGAATCATGCTTCATACAGGTTTCTTCATCGGTCCATATGTTTCAGACAATATCACAATCAGAGTATAACATCAGAGTTTAACTTCAGACTTTAACCGGCAGAGTATGACTGATACTTTATGACTATCAGAGTTTACTATCAGAGTTTAACATACTGGTACACATAACAGTTAACACATGCAAAGAACCATGAGCATAAAAGCAATCAAGTATAGATTTTGAATCTAACCAGTATCTCTAGTCAAAACCAGAGATCATTCCAAGTTCGTTTACCAGCCTTGTAAAGGTAGCTTCACTCAAAGGTTTGGTGAAGATATCTGCAAGCTGTTGGTCTGTAGATACAAAATGAAGCTCAATATCTCCTTCTTCCACATGTTCCCTGATAAAATGATACCTTATGCTGATGTGCTTGGTCATGGAATGTTGTACCGGATTACCTGTCATAGCAATAGCACTTTGATTATCACAGTAAATAGGTATTTTAGAGTACCTTAATCCATAGTCCAGCAATTGATTCTTCATCCATAAAATCTGTGCACAACAGCTACCAGCAGCTATATACTCTGCTTCTGCTGTGGATGTGGAAATTGATTTTTGTTTCTTGCTGTACCAAGAAACTAATCTGTCACCAAGAAATTGACAGCTTCCACTTGTGCTTTTCCTGTCTATCTTACAGCCTGCAAAATCTGCATCAGAGTAACCAATTAATTTAAACTCTGATTCTCTAGGGTACCACAAACCAAGGGTTATGGTTCCTTTGAGATATTTGAAAATTCTTTTCACAGCTATTAGATGTGGCTCTCTGGGGTCTGCTTGAAATCTCGCACAAAGACATGTTGCATACATGATATCAGGTCTACTTGCTGTCAGATAAAGAAGAGACCCTATCATCCCTCTGTAGTTTGTCATATCTACTGAGGCTCCTGTGTCTTTGTCTAGCTTTGTTGCAGTTGCCATGGGAGTTGTAGCAGATGAACTATCAAGCATACCAAATTTCTTGAGAAGATTTCTGGTATATTTTGCTTGATTGATAAAAATCCCATCATCTGTTTGCTTGACTTGTAAGCCTAGAAAATAACTAAGCTCTCCCATCATACTCATTTGATATCTTGACTGCATAAGCTTGGCAAATTTCTTACAGAGTTTGTCATTAGTAGACCCAAAAATTATGTCATCCACATAGATTTGAACTAACAGCAAATCATCACCAGAATTAAAATAGAACAAGGTTTTGTCAATTGTACCTCTAGTGAACCCACTTTCTAAAAGAAATTGAGCCAGAGTTTCATACCATGCTCTAGGTGCTTGCTTTAGTCCATATAATGCCTTATCAAGCCTGTAGACATAATCTGGATGTTTGGAATCTACAAACCCTGGTGGTTGTTCAACAAACACTTCTTCTTCAAGTTTCCCATTGAGAAAAGCACTTTTCACATCCATCTGAAAGACTTTAAATTTTTTGTAAGCAGCATAGGCCAGAAAAATCCTTATTGCCTCCAATCTTGCAACTGGAGCAAAGGTTTCATCTTAGTCAATTCCTTCCTGCTGTGAATAGCCTTTTGCCACAAGTCTAGCATTATTCCTTGTTATCACTCCATCACTATCTGTTTTGTTTCTGAAAACCCACTTTGTACCAACAATAGATCTGTTCTTTGGTCTTGGTACAAGTGTCCAGACTTCATTCCTCTCAAATTCATTTAACTCCTCTTGCATTGCTGTTATCCAGTTAGCATCTTGAAGAGCTTCTTCCACTTTCTTGGGCTCTGTTTGAGATAAGAATGCATGAAACAGACATTCATTATTTATAGCACTTCTAGTTCTCACACTAGCTTCTGGATCTCCAATTATCAAGTCAGGTGTATGGGCTTGTGTCCACCTTCTTGCTGTTGGTAATTGGCTTCTATTATCATTATTAGATCCTCCCCCTTGATCCATGCTCTCCTGATTTTCTTCTTGACCATTTGCATTCTCTAAGGCTTCCCCTGAATTGGACTGTTCAGAATTTGAACTTTCAGAGTTTGACTCAGAGTTTCTGTTTGATTCTTCATTTGACCCTCTTTCAGAATTTGAGTCATCACTTTGAGAAGTTTCTGAAGTTTCTTCACGCTCCCCCTCAACTGGTTCTCTATTTTGTTCTGTCAGAGAAAATTCTTCATCGTTCTGGCAGCTTCAATTAGGGTTCTGTTCTTTCTTTCAACTACACCATTTTGCTGTGGAGTTCCAGGTGCAGAAAATTCTTGTTTCACTCCTCTTTCCTTGCAGAAAGCTTCCATTTCAGAATTTCTGAATTCAGTACCATTATCACTCCTTAGAATTTTCACTTTGTACTGTGATCCTTTGTCCAGTAGTTTTACATGATCCATTAGAATTGAGGCAGTTTCATCCTTCTTTGCTAAGAAGTACACCCATGTGTACCTAGTGTACTCATCAACAATGACTAGAGCATATTTCTTTCTGCCCAATGACATAATATTTACTGGACCAAAAAGATCAACATGTAGAAGATGATAAGGATCCACAACTGAAGATTCAGATTTACTCTTTAAAGATGACTTCCTTTGCTTGGCCTTTTGACAAGAATCACACAGACCATCTAAGCTGAGTATTGACTTTGGAAGTCCGCTTACAAGATCTTTTCGAATCAGCTCATTGATGTTGTTCAAGTTTAGATGAGAGAGCTTCTTATGCCATTTCCAACTCTCTTCACTAGACATTCTTGCTGATAGACACACAGTTTTTCCTTCAGAGTTTGTTACCAAACTTGCTTCATAGATGTTATTGTGCCTCTGTCCAACTAGAACAACTTTCCCTGTAGATTTGCTGATAACTTCACAATGTTCAGTATGAAAATCTACATGGTATCCTCTGTCACAGATTTGACTCACAGAAAGCAAATCATGCTTGAGTCCTGAGACAAGAGCTACATCTTTGATGATGACACTTCCAAGATTGATATTACCATATCCCAGAGTACATCCTATGTTGCCATCTCCATAGGAAACTTTTGGGCCAGCCTTCTCTTCATAGTCTGATAGCAGGGCTTTATTTCCAGTCATATGTCCTGAGCATCCACTGTCCAAGATAAGAGTGCTCTCTTTTATGCCCTGCAATCACAAACAATCACTAAGTGTTAGGTTTAAGGATCCAGACTTGCTTGGATCCTTTGGCTTTCATAACATTGTTAGCTTTTGCAGGGGAATCATTATCATCAGAGTTTAAACTAACATTGCCAGACTTTACACTTGCAGAGTTTGCTCTAACCCATTTCAAGTTGGGTTTTAGCTCATAATAGTTGTGATAAATAGCATGATAACTCTTGCAAGTATAAATGGAATGCCAAGTGCTCTCACAGTGTGTGAATAAAGTATGTGGTCTAACCCTAACATAATCATTCTTTACTCCAGATGTGGAGGGTAAAGAGTTAATATCTTTGTTCTTCTTGCAAAACCTGGCAAGATGGTTAGTACTACCACAAATATGACATGTTTTTCTAGGAGCAGCAGAATTAGGCAGATAATTATTTCTTTTATTAATGCCTACTTTTCCATTCCTATTCTTCTTAAACATTTTCTGTTTATTGACAGACTTTACCTCTTTGAGCTTATGTTTGAATTGTTTTTCTGTCATTAAACCAACATTAACCTGTCTATCACAGATTTTTACTGGTTCTTTAACAACTTCTATCTCAATCTTATTTTCTGTTATTGAACCAATATTAACCTGTTTTTCACAAGTTTCAATTGGCTTCATAACAGCTTCTTTTACAACAACAGACTTTAGCTTACTGTATTCAGGAACAAATTGCACAGGTTTAATTTGTGGTTTCACTTTAACTTTATCTTTAAACCTAAGTTCATCTCCCTCACAGTAACCTAAGCCTACAGTATCTGTCTGAAAAACCTGATGTGTGTCTTTTCCAGAATTGGTCCAGGTTTTAATCACTTTTCTCTCTTTTTCCAACTCAGATTCTATTTGCCTATATCTTTTAAGCAATTCCTGTTCAACATAAACAACATCATCTCTCTCCTTTTGAACTTGTTGCATGTTGACAAGTTTCTCTTCAAGAAATTTATTCCTTTCTTTAAGACCTAGATTTTCAGATTTGATTCTTTCATTTTCTAAAGTCTGATCCCTATAACTAACATGTATGCTTTTAAGATAAATTCTTAATTCAGATATGTTATCAATATCATAAGCATAAGTTGTTAGGGGTACCTTGTTTTCAGATGACTCAACTTCATCTTTAACAGTTGCCATGAGAGCATAATTGATTCCCTCATCTGAGTCTGAAGTGTCTGCCCAGTCCTTGCCTTTAGTGATGAGTGTTTTCTCAGATTTTCCTTTCTTGCACTCTGGAGCATAATGACCCATCTCTTTACACTTGTAGCACTGGATCTTAGACTTGTCTTTCTTTACAGACTTGGTATCTCTTTCATCAGACTTTCTGAATTTTCTTTTATAAGAATTTGAATCCTCCCTTGAGAATCTCTTTCCTTTCTTGAAGTTCTTGAATCCCATCTTCTTGAAAGTCTTCACCATTAAAGCTGCCATTTTCATCATCTCTTCTTCATCATCCTCAGAATCAGAAGCTTCATCATCAGTGTTTGAGCCATCATCAGAGTTTGATGACTCACTTTCAGATTTAATGACTAAAGCCTTTCCTTTGGCTTTCTTTCTTGATGATTCCTTCTTGACAGGCTTTTCTTCAACTTTAAGAGCAACAGATTTTGTCTTCTTTCCAGATCTTTTGTTTCTTTGTTCTATTTCAAGTTCATGAGTTTTAAGCAACCCATAGATTTCATCAAGATCTGTATCTGCAAGATCATAATTGTCTCTGATTGTTGTTGCCTTTAAATCCCATCTTTCAGGTAGGGATAGAAGAAACTTGAGATTTGACTCTTCAAGTTCATATTCTTTATCAACCAGGGACAAATCATTCAACAATTTACAAAATCTGTCATATGTATCTGTCAAACTTTCATCAGATCTTGAGTCAAAGTGTTCATACTCCTGTGTTAGAATAGTCTTCCTGTTTTTCTTTATAGCACTTGTTCCTTGACACCTGACTTCCAAAGCATCCCAAATCTCTTTGGCAGTCTTGCAGCCAATCACTCTGTTAGACATGACATTATCTAAGGCACTGTGTAGTAGATGTCTAACCTTTGCATCCTTTGCAATTGATGAGATGTCTTCAGGAGTCAAATCTTTCTTCTCTTTTGGAACAGTCTTTTGTTCTTGCCCAGTAATAACAGGAGACAATTTAGTTGGCATATGAGGACCATCATTGATTCTATCAAGGTATTCTGGATCTGTGGCTTCCAGAAACATGGTCATCTTCACCTTCCATATTGGATATTCAACTGGTCTGAGAATTGGAACCCTTATAGTCTCATATCGACTTACAGAAGTAGGTTGAACCTTCTGAGCATTAGAACCTGCATTAGAACCTTCTTGAGAGTTGTCAGTCATGATTATACTTGTGTTTGGATCGATAAACTGTATATACTAATCAGCCTTGGCTCTGATACCAATTGTTAGGCCGAATTACACAATATATAATCAATATAAATATGATAATAACAATTGAGAACACTGTTTATGAATCAACAACTGAATTATATATATAACTCTTCTCTTTGTGATGTAAAATATCACAGAGAGCTGCAAGGTTACAAGAATAATGTAAATTGTATTCGCATCCCTTTTAGGGTTAACCTATCCGTGTTTATATAATACACAGTTACATAATCAATCTTTAATTGATATTCCTATAAATTAGCTATACAAATCATATCAAATTAGGATTGCTTCTGTCTTCTGTTCCGTTTCCTTAACTGTCTCAATATATCTTGCTTCTTTCCATCTTCAAGATATATTGCTTCTAGAATCTTTATATTAGCACCGACAGCTAAGGCAAACTCTCACCCCGTCAGACTTTAACAAACTCTGACTGGCTTCCAGTAAACTCTGATGAGTACCTGGTACTTAAACACTGATGAACAAACGTCAGCAATTATATCTAACAGATATAATTGGTGATGTTTGTTTATCAGTGTTTGAAGTATCAGGATACCATCAAAGTTTAGCTGGAAGACTGGTCAGAGTTTGTTAAACTCTGACAATCAGAGTTTGCTTAGCAGTCGGTGTAAAAGTCAATGAAGATTCTAGAAGCGATATTCTTTGAAGATGGAAAGAAGCTAAGAGATATCGAGATGGCTAAGGAAATGGAACAGAAGACAGAAGCAATTCTAGATTGATAATAATTGTATAGCTGATTTATATGAATATCAATTAGAAGATTGTACGTAGCTGTGTACTATATAAACATAGATAGGTTAACCCTAAAAGTGATGCGAATACGTGAATTATCATTCTTGTAACCTAGCAGCTCTCTGTGATATTTTACATCACTGAGAGATGAGTTTTTAATTCCATACAGTTTATTATTCATAAACAGTGTTCTTATTGTTATTCTCATACATCTACTTGATTATATATTGTGTATTCGGCCTAACAGTAAGTCTAACTGCATGACATGCTATGTGACTGTGATTGCTAACTGTTTATCTCTTAAGCATAAACTTGACTCTGCACAATCTTGTGAATCACACACACATGTGCACACTCACAGGACAGGATCCCCAATCAAGGTTGAGAGGGTGAAAACTTCATGTGAGCCTAAGAGTGTAAACTCCAAAGCCACAATCAAAGTGAAGTCTCCTACTGTGAAGAATGCTATTTATGAAAGAATTGTTAACAAAACTGTTTCTAAATCAACTGGACCCTACCAAGTGTGGGTACCAAAAACAACTTAGTCATTTTGTGAATGCAGGGCAACATGAATAAAAGAGTCATATGGATCTTGGACAGTGGATGCTCAAGTCACATGACTGGTGATATAGCCCTGCTGTCACAATTTGAGGAGAAGGCTGGCCCATCAGTAACCTTTGGAAATGACAACATTGGTTATACAATGGGATATGGCAGTGTTAAATCTGGAAATGTCATTATTGAAGATGTAGCATTTGTTGAAGGACTGAAGCATAACCTCTTGAGTATTGGACAATTCACCAACAGGGGTTTCAAAGTGGAATTTGATGAAGATCATTGTCTAATCTCAAAAAGAGGAAGTGGTGAAGTTGTTTTAACTGGTGTGAAGAAAGGAAGCTTGTTTGTAGCTGATCTCAAGGCTGCAGACAAGGGAGAAATTTGTTGTTTCTACACCAAGGCCACAAATGAAGAATTCTGGCTATGGCACAAGAAACTGTCTCACTTGAATGTTCAGGCAATGAACTCTCTATCAAAGAGAGAACTCATCAGAGATATGCATGCTTTGGAGTTTGTGCAAGATGGAACATGTGAAGCATGCCAAAAGGGAAAGATTAAGAGATCAAGTCACAAGAACAAGTTGCTAAATTCAAACTCCAAGCCTCTGCAGCTAATTCACATGGATCTATTTGGCCCTGTGAATGTATGTCCCTTTCCAAGAAGAAATATGCTCTAGTCATGGTTGATGATTATTCAAGATACACTTGGGTGGAATTTCTATTCTCCAAGGATGAAGCACCTCAAGTAATCATAGAGCATATTAAGAGAGTTGATAGAGAAGCACAAAGCACTGGTTCTTCTGTAGTTACTTTGAGAAGTGATAATGGGACTGAGTTCAGAAATTCAACACTGTATGAGTTCTGTAAGGATAAAGGAATTTCTCAACAATTTTCAGCTCCTAGAACACCTCAACAAAATGGAGTAGTTGAGAGAAAAAATAGAACTCTCATTGAAGATGCAAGAACAATGTTGTTGGATGCAAAGCTACCTACTAGCTTTTGGGCTGATGCTGTTAACACAACATGCTATGTGCAAAATAGAACATTGATCAATAAGAAGTCTGGAAAAACTCCTTACTCATTAATGACTGGCAAAAGAGCATCCTTCAAGCATCTTCATGTGTTTGGAAGCAAGTGTTTTGTGATGAAAGATACCTCTGAACATGTTGGAAAATTTGATGCTAAAGCATTTGAAGGTATTTTCATTGGATACTCTCTGGAAAGGACAGCATACAGGGTGTTTGTACCTGAGCAACACAAAGTCATGGAAATCATGGATGTTACCTTTGATGACAAGAAAACTCCTGGACTTAAAACAAGTGAACAAGACAGTGTGCCATTAAGATTTGAAAATCAAGGTTACCTTGAGGATTCTGAAAGTGAGGATGAACCTCCTGCTCAAACTGTTCTAGAAAATGAAACTCTTGAAGTTGATGATCTTCTTCAAACACCTGTGCAAGGATTCACAAACACAGGGGGAGAAGAAGAGAATGCAACTGACACTCAAAATGATCCTGGATCAAGTCAAGGAAATGAACAGGGTCACACAAGGAAATGGGACAGAGCCCACACTAGGGATCAAATCATTGGAGATCCTGGTGAGGGAGTTAGAACAAGAAGGGCAACAATGAATACATGTCTCTATAGCTGCTTTCTGTCACAAGAGGAACCAAAAGTAATTGAAGAAGCTTTGAAGAACTCTGATTGGATTGTTGCCATGCAAGAAGAATTGAATCAATTTGAGAAAAACAAAGTATGGGAACTAGTGCCACCTCCAGAAGGAAAGAATGTTATTGACACTAAATGGGTGTTCAGGAACAAGATGGATGAAGAAGGAGTGGTGATAAGAAACAAAGCAAGGTTGGTTGCCAAAGGATACTGTCAACAAAAGGGCATTGATTATGATGAGACATTTGAACCTGTAGCAAGACTGGAAGCCATCAGAATCTTCTTGCCTTTTGCAGCTCACTCAGATTTCAAGGTGTATCAAATGGATGTGAAAAGTGCATTTCTCAATGGTGATCTTGCTGAAGAAGTTTATGTGTCCCAACCACCTGGCTTTGAAAATGAAAATTTCCCAGACTTTGTGTATAGACTGCTCAAAGCACTCTATGGACTCAAACAGACACCTAGAGCATGGTATGAAACTCTATCTCAATTCCTTCTTGATCACCAATTTACCAGGGGTACAATTGATAAAACCTTATTCTTCAAGAAGCATGGAAATGATATCATTCTAGTCCAAATTTATGTGGATGATATCATCTTTGGCTCTTCAAATGAAAAACTCTGTTAAAGGTTCTCTAAGTTGATGCAAAGCAAATATGAGATGAGTATGATGGGAGAGTTGACCTACTTCCTAGGTCTACAAGTACATCAAAGGGAGGATGGCATCTTTATAAATCAATCAAAGTATGTCAAAGATCTTTTGAAGAAATATGGTTTGGAAGACTCATCCCCTGCAAAAACTCCCATGTCCACTGCTATCAAACTTGATGAAGACAAGAAAGGCAAGAAAGTTGACATCAAGGTTTACAGAGGCATGGTTGGACCACTGCTCTATCTCACAGCTAGCAGGCTAAACATCATGTTTGCCATATGCCTTTGTGCAAGGTTTCAATCTGATCCCAAGGAATCTCACATGATGGTTATCAAAAGAATCTTCAGGTATCTGAAAGGGACTCCTAATCTTGGGCTATGGTATCCAAAAGGCACTGGGTTCAACCTGGTTGGTTACACAGATTCTGATTATGCTGGATGCAGAATTGACAGGAAGAGCACCTCTGGAAGCTGCCAATTCTTAGGTCAAAGGTTAGTGTCCTGGTTCAGTAAGAAACAACAATCCACAGCAATATCCACAGCCGAGGCTGAATATATTGATGCTGGAAGTTGTTGTGCTCAATTTCTTTGGATTAGAAATCAACTTATGGATTATGGACTGGTGTTGGAACACATTCCTCTGATGTGTGACAATACTAGTGCAATATCCATAGTTGCCAATCCTGTTAATCATTCTACTACAAAGCACATTGAGATCTGGTACCATTTCATTAGGGAACATGCTGCAAATGGTACCATAGAAGTCTCTTATGTTCCAAATGAGAAACAATTAGCTGACATATTTACTAAACCTCTAAATGAAGCCGTCTTCAACAGACTTGTGAGTGAAATTGGAATGCTTAATCCTTCATTTAGTTGTTCCAAGTAAGTATGCTAGTTAATTGTTGCAGCAGTAAATTTTCACTGTATTTAGATGCTCTATTCATTTGGAGTGAAAATTAGCTGAGATGTGATTTATAAATATTTCAGTATTTTTACTGCATATTTTTCAAATCATACTTTTATGAGAAGTTATGAGTTTTTAAGACATCTCTACATAGGTGATCTTGAGAGTTCACGACTTAGTTCAAATCAAACAGACTTATATCGCAAACTGTTGAAACTGTGAGACTTCACGATATAGTTCATTTCATGAGTTTGCGACATAGTTCATTTTATGACTTCGCGACTTAGAATAACTATATCGACAAGTCTCCAAATTTGACAGAATTTTGAATTAAATTAATGTTATTTCAGAATTTTGGTATAAGTCTGACAAAATGCTTGAAATTCCAATACGAGAGTTTTAGACAGGGTATTTATACTATATCGCAAAGTCCCCCCAATCTTTCGATCTCTAAGACTTTGCTATATAGTTCATTTTTGACTCTGCGATATACTTTTTAAGACTTTGCGGTACATGCCATTTTGAGACTTCGCGACATACAAATAACCTGTACATATTCATAACTCCATATCGCAGTGTCTCTATCATATGAATACTTTTTGCCGATCGTTCACAACTTTTCATTCTGTCTATTGCTCTCAATTTTTAAAACCTAAACTCAAACTCTCTTCTCTCTTCTTCAATCTCAATTTCAAATGGCACCCAAATCTCAAACAACTTCTTCATCAAACCCTTTAACCATTCCCAAAGAAACCAATCTTCTCACCATTCCATCTGAAACCGAGGCCAATCCAAGGTATAAGTGCTTTGTATGCTTTTTGAACACCTCATATCTTCGTCAGGCGTTGACGATGAATCCACCCATGTATGTTGATATCCTTGAGGCATTTTGGAGGATGGCCAATTGCACTTTACTGGCAAGGGAGGATGGCACTTCATTCTATGAAGTAACCTGCAGTATTGGAGGAAAGGAGTTGGTGTTTGGGGAGAAAGAAGTAAATGAAACCTTTGATTTTAAGACGGAGGGGCATGATGCTGAAGCCAGTGACCAGGAAATGGTGGATTTCTTGACACTGATAAAGTATGCTGATGAGATAGATATGGGGAAGCTGACCAAGAAGAATGTAAGGAGGGAGTGGTCATTCTTGTTTGATGTTCTGCAGAAGATGTTTCTGTGCAGAAAGACTGGGTGGGATCAAATCAGCCACATTATAGTGAGGCTTGCTCATTCCCTGGCATACAACCAAGAAATCAATGTAGGAGAAATCATTATAAGGGAGTTGGCTCAAAGGTTGGGTAAGTCTCCACGCCACAGAGGTACTGAAATCTTCTATCCTCGTTTTCTGCAATGCATTTTAAATCATTTAGACTCTCATTTGCATGAACTAGAAGGGATAGACACAACAAAGTTGGCTTATCCTAAGTCCATGGCCAAAGTTCTATTTGGTACATTGGACACTAGGAATCAAGTTGATGTAATTTTGAGTGTGACTGAGCATATGCAAAACACATTCAAAACTTACACACTTGATCAGCCCATATATCATGAACTTTCTTGGAAAGGAAAGGCTAAGGCTGATGAAGCTACAGAGTCTAACCCAAGCCTTCCTAACCCCTCCAATGACCCCCTACAAATAGTACAGTAGTAATTAGGGAGCCAAGTGCACCAGTCTCTCAAAAGATTGGTGCTACTAAAAAGAAGACAAAGAAGAGACCCTTAGCTATTATAAATGAGTCTGTAGAAATAGGATGTGAGGAATCTGAGTCACAGCTCACCAGACCAAAGAAGAAGTCTAAAGCAATAGCCACCACTGAATCCTCCCAACAGGATTCAGATGTGCAACAAGGGGTACACCTATTACTGGCAATGGCCTCTTAACAGGACATTGGCATTGAAAAGAGTAGTCTCCCCACTACATTCTGTACAGAGTCTGCACAGGGTCAAGAATTCACTCTTGACCCAAGTGGAAATAAGGGTGGTCCTACACAGAGTGGAGAACACATCACAATTGAGACTCCTCCTATTTCTCAGGGGGAGTTGCCAAAATCTGTTCTACACCACACTTCTCTTCCAGAATCTACATCTAATATTTCTTCTCAACAGAATAGTCATTCTCATGACATTTCTGCAATTGATCAATCACAATCCAAATCTGTGATTGAGCCAACCTCAAGTGACATGGTGCATGACACTGTGCTCACCACCCAGGAACCACATCTAGTTGGTCAGGGAATGCATGCTGGGGCATATCCTAATGACACCAACACAAACATGGAGGATTCACCAGTTCTCACTGGAGACTCTATGCCAAACTCTCCATTCCTTATGGACATGGACCTGCCTTCACAGGCACATGGAGATGATGTTGTCACTCATCCCATTTCAATGGAGACAACATCAGACTCCACAGTCATTCCAAGACTGGAGGAAACTCAGACATCCACCCCACCTGAAGTGCCAAACACTAGCTCTAACTTGGCTCAGGCCACCATGACAGAATGGCTGAAACCTGTGCAACATGACAGGGCTTCAGGATCATCCTTCGTGCCACCACAATTGATGGAAGAAGAATTGCAAAATCTTCATGTGGCACAGATAGATGAGTTCTCAAAGATTGCCCAAAATCTCCTCACAGTTGGACTCCCAAATCAGGACTATGAAGCTATTTTGATCTGTCACAAGGAGGATGTTGAGGCTCAGGCAGAAAAGATTGTGGATGAAGCCCAACAGGATGGAAATGTGGATGCCTGGTTGGATGCTAAGAGGTCAGTGAAGCTGAAGGATGCACTAGCCTATCTCAGGGAAGACTATCTCACTGCTCTAGGATCAAATGCCAAGGGTCTTTCTCCTGCAGATATCTATGAGGCAGTGAATGAGGTGTATAAAAGTCAATTGAAGGCTCTGCACTATCTTGGGAAAGGTCTTCAATCAGAGGTCTCAACTATCAAAGAGGAAACTGACCAATCTATGGCTCAGCTAAGGAATGCCTATCTCTCTGATTTTCCCAAGGTGGATGGCATCCTCAAAGATGTCAGGAAGACCACTCAGCAAGTGTCTACAATGGATATCTCTCTCGCTATGGTGGCTGACAATTTGAAGAGAATGTCCACCAAGTTAGACAACCAACTGCAGTCTAACATCAATATCAACTCTATGCTCTCAGTGCTGTGGAAAAACCAGTATGGTGACAAACTGGTGGATGAGGTTCCTGTGTCCAATATTACAAAATTTGACTTCTCAAAGCTCAAGGACCAGACCCTCAATCCTTTCAAGTCTGAGCAGCTGTTTACCGAGGTTGAAAGGTTGGAGAAGGAAGTGGCATCCTTGAAATTTGAAAACCAAGGGATTTCTCAATCCTTGGAGCTCCTAAATGCCAAAATGGATGATCAAACCAACTCAACCTCCAACATTTTTTTGGTACAACAACAAATGATGACTTCTATGATGAGAAGCATGAATCTTCCTGTTCCTGGAGAAGCTCAAGATATCTTGTCTGATCCCAAGCCTAAGGGGGAGAAAGGAAAGGAAGGTGTCATTCTAGAAAAGAGAGGGGGAGCTTCTACAAAGCAAAAACTGAAAGGGAAAGTTACATCAGAAGAGGAGCTCAAACCAATCACCTTTCCTACTGTTTCTGTCACTAGTCTAGCTGGCCAGAAAAGTAGTGTGACTACAACCTTCTACCCTGGCACATTGCCAAGTGATGTCTCTGCTCCTCTCATCTCAACAAGTGCTCAGCCTGTCAAAGCCAACACAATCACCGAGGCCAAGCTACAGGAAGTTGCCAACACAAACATCTATCATGATGTGGCCTTTCTGGAGTTTCTGAAAGCCATCCTCATCAGTGTACAAGGTGACACCAAGAACTACAGGAGAATGATCAAGGAAAACATCAAATATCTAACTGTGGTAGTCAGGAATATCAAGAATGCCTATCTAAGAGAAATTATCATGGTATCCAAAGAAAATGACCTTTGGAATTTGTCTTTTGAAACTCTGGAGAAGCTGAGATATTCTGAACTAGATGTCATACTAGAGCTAATAGAGAAGGAAGGGGACAACAACAGAATGTTGTATGAGGATTTGAAGAAGGACCAATTTTCAAGATTTCCTGAGGTCATCTCAAAACCAAAAACAGTAATTTTCCAAAGCACCACCAAAGCAAACTCTATTGATCAGATTGTAGTTCCTGCACAGTTGGTGATGAAGAATAAGGACAAAATAAATGGGGTACTTCAGATGCTCAGGGCAAAAAGAGGTTTCAGAACAGCAGAAGAGCTAGAGATGATCCAAACTCTTCAATCATTTCTCATTCATGGCAGAATTCCTGAGTCTTTAAAAGAAAGAAAGGACAGGATGGATGACAAGGATGATGATGAAGATAAAAGCTATAGAAGAAGAGGTCAGTCAAGGAGTGATAAGGATAATGCAAGTGAGAGCAGCAAGAGCAAAACCTCAAAGAAGACTAAAGATGCTGATGATGACAAGAGGGAAAGAAGGAAACTGTTAAGAGAAGTGGAAATCAGCAAGTGAAGGACATTGCTAGCAGTACCTTAACCGAAACACAAGACTCTAAGTCTAGGGTAGGCACTGTTAGTAATGATCCTCCAAAATCATTACCCAAGACTTCTGGACCTGATTTGCCACAGAAGAAAATCCAAGCCACAACAGAAAAATCTAAAAGACACTTCGACAAAGTCACAGCTAGTGGAGTGTTACAGTGGATGAAAGGGAAAGGAATGAAGCTGCTTCCAAATGATGTGGCACTGAAGACTAATTCTCCCTGCTCCAGAAAGCTACCTCAAGTGAAGCATTTGAAGATTAAAAGTGTAGCCAGAAGGAAAAGGATAACAAAGAAGAATGGGGTAATCACTAATGTAGTAGGGATCAAAGTGCTTCCTCTGGATGAAGACTATGATGAAGATGCCCTAGCATTTTTGAGAGCTCAAAGAATCTTTGAAGTCAAAGTGAAGAACAATCATCTTGAGATCAAATACACTGATGGAAGGGAGAAAGAGATGAAGTAAGGCAGCTGGCAATATTTTCCAACCTATGAACTTGAAAGAATAAATGCCTTATTGAACTTTGAAGAAAAGGAAGAGAGGATGTGGAAAATAGAGATTACTAGATTCATGAAGATGCACTCTGACTATGAATAAAATCTAAAGAAGCTAAATGAAGAAAAGAGGTGTTTGAAAGAAAAGGAGATGGCTGAGATGGAGGAAAAATCAAAGGAGCTGAGGAAGAAAGGGCTATGCAGGGTAAAACAAAATCCTTATATTGTGGAGTACAAAAATCATTATGGAGGAAAAAGCAAGATAAGGATGGAGTTTATAGAACAGCAGCTGAAGATCTAAAAGACTCTCCTCTCATTGAAGAGCTGATTGCAAGGGATGAAATTCTACTAGCCATTTCTGAAATGAAGAAGAATAAAGAATTAAGGAAGAAGAAGGTCTATGATGATTTCTTAGAAAAACAATTGGGAACTGAAGCTATGTAGCTCAAGGAAAAATTCTGTAAGGCTATGTTTCCAAGTTGTTATCAATTTATGTTCATCTTTCTATCTTCCTTATATTTTATGTTAGTTAGGCTTGTTATCAGACATGAAATTGTGCCTAAGGGTCTTACTCACAATTTGGGGGAGATTGTTAGGCTCAAGACATGTCTGAATACCACCATTAACAAGCCTACACTATGTGACTATGTCACACTACATGACCTAGTGAAATCTATCACTGGGATATAGTATAGGTCTCTCTATGTACTTGTCTTGTTCTCATGAACATTAGCTTGATCATGTATGCTCAGAATTATAATGAGCTTAGTAAGTTTCTTGCATCTAGAATGTATATAGGCCATTGAATAATTGTCCTGGTAGAAGTTCAGAATTGTTCATGCAGCAGGATAGAGTTGAATAAGGCCCTGAAGAAATAAGTTGCAGAAATTTGACTAAGGCATTATATAGCAAAGTCAAAATAAAGCTATGTCGTGAAGTCACCAATATCCATGTCAAGAAGTTCTGGATCGCATAGTCCATTTTGTACTATGTCGTGAAGTCCTCAAGACTCATGTCGTGAAGTGTTGAAGTCAGCAAAGTCAAGATGTGCTAGATCGTGAAGTCCTCAATCAGCCTATGTCGCATAGTCCTCAAATAGTCTATGTGGAATAGTCCTCGAAAAGGCTAGATCGCGAAGTCCTCAAATGGCCTATGTCGCAAAGTCCTCCAAGGCCATATCGCGTAGTCTTTACAAGTGACATCGCGTAGTCTGGAATGAAGTGGAGTTCACGATATCAATACTTAGCCGTTTACAACAAGACAAATTAAGGTACATAAACAAGAATCAAAGGAGACAAATACTGAAGCATTTGTTCTGGCAAGGTGGTCCAAAGAACAGATGGAAAATCTACAGCTAAACTTGGAGAGAAAGATAAGAGACAAGCAGCTATAGAAACGGGAAAGACTCCGAAAAGCAGGTGGTCCTTCCTGACACAGTTAACTTCTTATGGCAGGACAAGTTGGACTTTCAGCTAGGGGTAACTGTGTAAACAGGGGTGTGCCTAGTTTGTATAGGTGAATATATATCGTGCACACCCCACTGTTAGCTGTAAGAGAGATACACATAGTTTTATCTTAAACACTCTTTTCTCTGTAAGAAAAAACAAGGTACAAACTGTTCTTGTTTAGAAGCCAGAAATTCTGTTGTGAATTTCCGGAAAGCTGTAGTATTTAATTTACTTAATACAAAGTAGATTAAAGTGATTGTGTGTGTTATTCATTTTCTGCATATTACATAGCATAATCAAATACAGTTTATTTTAAGCTTCAAGAATCGAAAAATATCAAAACTATCCATTCACCCCCCTCTGTCTAGTTTCTTGTGGTATTCATTTCTAACATAGTATCTGCCAAGACAAAAGGTATGAAGTCGAGCACATCCCTTTCACTTGATCATTGGTGATCCAGACTCAGGAGTGAGAACTAGAAGGACATCACAAAATGAATGTCACTATTATGGGTTTCTTTCAGAAACAGAACCTAAGAAAGTTGAAGATGCCCTGTAAGATCCAGATTGGGTGATTGCAATGCAAGATGAACTCAATTAGTTTGAAAGGCAGAAAGTTTGGAAGCTGGTACCCAGACCTAAGGGAAAATCTGTTATAGGAACAAAATGGGTAATCAGAAATAAACTGGATGAAGATGGCATTGTAATGAGAAACAAGGCCAGACTGGTTGCTAAAGGTTACTCTCAAGAAGAGGGTATAGATTATGATGAAACCTATGCACCAGTAGCAAGACTTGAGGCTATCAGGATGTTTCTGGCATTCGCAGCACATTCCAATTACAAGGTATATCAAATGGATGTGAAGAGTGCATTTCTAAATAGGGAGCTAGAGGAAGAAGTTTATGTGGAACAACCTCCAGTCTTTGAGGATTCAAATCTGGTGGACTTTGTATATTTTCTGTTCAAAGCTCTCTATGGACTCAAGCAAGCTCCAAGGACATGGTATGGCACTCTATCAGAATGTTTACTTGAAAACAATTTTACTAGAGGTGTCATAGATAAAACTCTCTTTTACAAGATGCACAAAAATGATTTGATATTAGTGCAAGTATATGTTGATGACATTATATTTGGTTCTACTAATGATGATCTATGCAAGAGATTTGCTAAGCTAATGCAGAGTCGATATGAAATGAGCATGATGGGTGAATTGTCATTCTTTCTTGGACTACAAGTGTATCAAATGCAAGATGGAATATTCATTTGTTAGTCCAAGTACATCAAGGATGTTCTAAAGAAGTATCAAATGGAAGACTCATCTACAGCAAAGACTCCAATGCCAACTGCCACTAAGCTTGATAAGGATGAAACTGGTAAGAAGGTTGACATCACAAGCTACAGAGGTATGATAGGCTCATTACTTTATCTCACTGCAAGTAGACTAGACATTATGTTCGCAACATGCTTGTGTGCTAGGTTTCAGTCTGATCCAATAGAATCTCATCTTATAGTTGTTAAACGTATATTTAGATATCTTAAGGGAACCCCAAATCTTGGAATTTGGTACCCTAAAGATACAGGATTTGATCTTATTGGCTATATAGACTCAGATTTTGCAGGTTGTAAGTTTGATCGGAAGAGTACTTCAGGAAGCTGTCAGTTTCTTGGACGAAGGTTAGTTTCCTGGTATAGCAAGAAGTAGCACTCAGTATCCACATTGACAGCTGAAGCTGAATACATAGCTGCGGGTAGCTGTTGTGCTCAAATCTTGTGGATGAGAAACAAACTCTGTGTCTATGGGCTTTTGTTGAACAAGACTCCAATATTCTGCGACAACACAAGCGTCATAACAATCTCCAACAACCTAGTTCAACACTCGAGGACCAGGCACATCGATATCAGGTATCATTTTATCCGAGACCATGTCATGAATGGAACTGTGGAGTTACATTTTGTACCCACAGAGGAACAAATTGCAGACATCTTTACTAAACCGTTTGATGAATCCACTTTTTCTAAGCTGGTTGGTGAACTTGGGATGTTAAATCTTTCTAATTGATTTAATTAGAAGTCAGTAAACTGCAAGTAAATCCTAATAAGTCCATGAGTTTAAGCATTTCTATATCCTTAGGACTTGTGAACTTATTTTCAGGAGTAATTCTCGTAAATTAGAATTATCTTACTAATTATATGTCATATTTATGAATAATATATCTTCTGGCATTTAATTAGAAAATAATTTTAAAATTATTTAAGTGCTAATATTTGTTGTAATAACCCGAATTTTTGGAAAAATTAAAACTTTTTTTTATTATGATTATGTGCATCAGTGAATAGTGAATTTGGTGGATGAATAGTGATTTTGAGGGTTAAGAAAATTTTTCATGCCACCTATGTACGAGACGTAGTGTGGATATTCCGAAGTCATATTAGCGATCTACGGAGTAAATAAGTGAATGCAAAGACGATCGGAATTCAGAAATTCCAAATTTTATTTTGGTGTAGTATTTGACCGGGCAGTGAATTATATATTATTATATTCAAGAAATGAGATATTAAATTTGAGGATTTGAGGATTTAATATTTTGGAATTTTATTATTTAATTAAAGTCGATTTAAGGATTCGATTGTTGGAGCGAATAGTGAATAGTTACTATTCACTGCGAGAATCGCGTAGAGTTTTATTCGCTCTTTTTAGGAAATATTTTCGAATCGTTGCAAGAGGAACAAAAACAAGGATGAATAGTAAAATTTATGAATAGTACTCCAAGGTGAATAGTAAAATTTTATAGTCTCCGATTGATTTCATATTTCAGCGGAAGTTCAGGAATAATAAACGGTTACTAATCGCGTAGTCAGAAATCGCAAACGAAAACGAGAATCGAAAATCCGTTCGAAGGAGCAATTTTGGACGTATTATAACTTAGGAAATAAAGAAGAAGATATGTATTAAAAGAAGAATAATGGGTGGAAGAAGTGTGTGGAAGAAGCTTTGTAACTTAGCAAACTTGGGGGACTAGTTGGCAGTGACTAACTTGCATTTTGGCAAACAAATATCTAAACCTTATAACCAAACCTCATCCACACATTATACACACAAAAGGACCAGCCTCCACCCCCATTTTATCGAAGAAAAACTGAACCTAAGGAATGAGGAAGAAGGAGCTTGAAGCTTGAGCAATTCTCCACCAAACTTAGTGTTTAATAGCTTAAATCAAAGAAGAGCTCAAGCTCATTCTTTTAAAGGTAACATCTCCAACACCCACCATCTCTAGCATGATCTTTTATTGATTTTAAGAAGATGATGAATAGTGTTTTCAAAAAGTTTTGTGTTTATAATTTAAGTTTGAAAGCATGTATGTGTAGTATATGTAATGGGTTGATGTTTTAGGTGATTAGAGGAATTGTTGGTTAAGTTTGGAGGATGGGTTATGAATTTGTTTTGAATATTCATGGAGGATTTGACTGAGTGGAGGGAGTATAAGGTGGATGGTGAGTTTGGGATTGATTGGTATTGATTTGGTTGTGTTTTGAAAATGGAAAACGTTAAGTTTTAAGCCGTCGTAATGCCCGATTCTCGTTAACTCTAAAAACTGCCTAGAATCCGAAAACCTAACTGCCTCTTTTGGTTCAGTGATGAACATGAGTGTGTAGAGCTTTGTTTCTAGTTTACGTGAGCGCAAGAATCATGTCATTATGATTTACGGTTTATGAGATATGACCATTTTAGTGAAAGTGGTTCAAGGAATGAGATTACAGAAATGTACCAATTTGTGGCTATGTTTGAGACCCTTAAGAGTTGTTTTAAAATATTAAATTTTGTATTGAAGTGCCAAGGTCAGTTACGAAAGTTTGTACGAAGGTTTCGAGTCCAAAAGATTATTTTTCGATTTTATAAAAATGTGTTAGCCGAGGTTGTGCAAGTGAAAACCACTAAGAACATGACTTAGAAACCAATGTTGTAAATGGTTAAGTATAACTTGTATTCGAGGATCGATTTCGGACTAAACCTACGACTTAAGTAATTGTCGATTAACATGGACTTAGTATGAGCCTATAACGAGCTAGTAATGCCTTGGTTGTGTTTCGCTTATGTGTTTAAGCATTGAGTACAAGTTGATTATCCAGGGGATTAATCGTGCGTTTTCTTTGACTTTGTCTAGATTGTCCGACATCGTCGCGAACCCCTATCACTTCTCGAGCATCAGGAAAGTTTCTAAATCTATACTTTGAAGTATTGACTATATAATACTGCTTTTGCCATGTATAAAATTTGACAGTTTTGCGATATATCTTATTTCTTGTTGAAATGGATTTGACCTTTGGATTATATAAAATCTTTTGAGTTAAGTAGTTATGAACCGGTTTACCTGGTAGATCTAAATATAAGAGCATATTCATTGTTTTCGACTCTAAATCGGGAGTCGGTATTTTGAGATATGTAGATAGCCGTGGAAACCCGGAGGGATTCCATCGGCAGAATACTATGTATTTTGAGGATTGTTATTCGAGTGTGACATCATTCGAGGAATGATATTTGCTTACTATATCTTTCAAGGAATGTTATTTGAGTATTATCTCGGTCAAGAAATACTATTTGAATACTATTTCAGTTATAAATGCTAATGGAAGGCATAACTGTTTTCGAAAGTATATTGTGATACTTGCTTTATGATTTAATTATGGGCTTCTAAGCTAAATATGAGATATTAGTTAGAAGCCAGGTTTTTATAAAGGCCCTAGGTAAAAGGGCGTATGATTTTATTCTTTAGACCGATAGTAGTTATATTTTCTGTATATGTTAAAGATTATTTTCCGATAAAGATATCGGGCAATTATTATTCAATGATTATTTATTTAATGAATATTATTTTAAATATTCATTCAAGGTTTATTTATTTAATGAATATTATTTTAAATATTCATTCAAGGTTTATTTATTTAATGAATATTATTTTAAATATTCATTTAAGATTTATTTATTTAATAAATATTATTTTGAATATTCATTTAATCCTTATTTATTTAATGAATATTATTTTTGAATATTCATTTAATCATTATTTACTTAATGAATATTATTTTCGAATATTCGTTTAAGGTTTACTTATTTAATAAATATTATTCGATTATTTATTAAATACTTTTAGAATGTTTTAAAAGTGAGAAATGTTATTTAAAGTTTATCCCCGACCTTAAATAATTACGAAGGATACTCTAAGCTGCATTATTTTAAATCAAAAAGAGGTTCCCAAAACATTGTTTTTCCATTAAAATCTGTCTTTTAAGTGGATTTAAATTCTCGCTCAACTATCAAAAATATGGGAAACCTGATTTAAGTGACTGCTACTCATTTTAAACTCTCAACTCAAAACTGTCCGGGGACAGATATTTTCTCTGAGCAATTTAATTGCTGCAAGTCAAATGTTGTGTTTCCACCTCAACGATCGAAGGGTAAATTGATGGAACAAGTCCATATCCATTAACAAGCAATCGCTTGGGAAATATTGGAGAATCTTCCTTTCCAACCTAGATATAACTACTGAGTGGAGTCGTATCAAAAAGTATTACACTTGGGGAAAGGAGGACGATCTTTACGTTTCAGAGTCATGGATTTCATCCGAACTAGGAGCAAGTGTAAGAGGTCGAGTCACGCCGATCCATCATTTTTATTGCCCCAAATGGGCCGGGAAGATCCAGAAAGGCGGTAGACAATGTCAGGTTGTCGTGTTCTTCCATCTACATGTAGAAAACCCTTTTTAGTTGTACAACCTGCTACTGATCATAGTAAGGTTGGACAACTGGCGCGGAGATTACTCCAGTATTAGTTCATCATCCAACTTGGATAATTCTGCAACATGTATTGAAAGGGACTAAAGGGTAGCCCCCTTAGTACAGGTTTACCGATCATGTTGACAGAGGGTCGAATAGTGTTTAACAAAATGAAGTTATAATAAATCCTTGCAACTTCATCTTTTACTTTATGGGTTATGACTCTGATAAAACCTTACTCAGATTATATATGCATAAGTGGATTTTGGGTTACGGAACATTATATGAAATTTTCCTCGTAACTTCATCTTTTATATCATATGACTCTGTGGATACCTTACATAACATGAGTTATGGTAAGGGAGTTGTTTATACTGAATCACCTTATAACTTCATCTTTTATATTATACTAGAACTTTGTTCATAATATAGCAAAAGTTCACAGAAATATTATGATAATGATATTGAAATACAATAATGGTACTGTTTTTGGGAATACATTCCGATAAGGAAATAATTTCAGTATCGAGATATTTTGACAAATTATTGTCTTATACCCACTTTATTCTGGGTTGAGTTAAAGGCAGGATTATGCCATACTTTTATTACCTTGCTGAGCTATCGCTCACTCTTGCTATTGTTTTATAAATATTATATAGCAGCGAAGTAGGATACCAAGGATTCAGCGCACATCCCTCAGGCGAGTGGTAAGCGCAAGGCAGTCTCATGAGCAGTTTCTAGCAGTGATCCTGGAAGTAGTGTGAACCAGTCAGATCAAGCTGGAGCTTTTGGTATTCATCTTATGTATAGATATGAATGGTATGAGAGGGTGGTGAGTATTACAAGGCTAGGTTGGTAATGTACCATTACTTAGAAGTTGTATCAGTAGCAAATTCAAAAGACATTTGGATATTGTAATAAAGATTATTTATTCCGCAATGGTTGTATTTGTGTCGTTTCTGAGACTCTAACCTGTGTGTGTGGGTGAGAGATATATTCATTGTGGGGGTCATAAGCAGATGAATTGTGTCTATTGTGAGTAAAGCAAGCAAGGCAAGAAGTAAGTGGATCGTTACTACTCTAAATCCCTGACCCCGGATTTGGGGCTGTTACATTTGTTCTAAATATTATGCATTTATTTAATTCAAATTATTTTATTCTGTTTTAAATAAAATAAAATAATGCAGCATAATTAATTAGACTTTAATTGATTTATATCAGTAAATGATATTTAGTCGATTTTATTCTAAGTTATTTGTGAATTTTATTTTTTGTGAAGTTAAATGGATTTTTGATACTTAGAAATTCACAGGAAATAAAAAGAGATTGTTTTTAAACTAGTTATAGGTTTGAAAATGACAAGGTAGGAAAATCTAACGAAATATAATTTTCGATATTTTTTCAAGTACTTTATCAAAACTATCGAAGTGATTGAAATTCATCTCGACAAGTTTTTGGAAAAGGAAAGTAAAAACTAACGAAGCAGTTTTTAGATAAATTTTGAAAGGAAACTGAAATCTATCGAACACATCTATTTTGTTCATATTCTAAATTTTTTGATAGTTTTTCAGTGAGTACAAGTATTCGATAGTTTTTAGTTTTTGAAATATCAATTTTCGATAGTTTTTTTGTAAAAGTCGGTTTAAATTCTGATTTAATCCACTTCGATAGTTTTTTTAAAACTATTGAAGTGTGATTTGACTTTTATGCCCCTGTACAAAAACTATCTATAGTACAATTTAAAATCTATCGAACATGAAATTACTAAAATACCCTTGACAGTTCAGTAAGTATAAAAGTAGCACTAAGACGTTTTTTTTTGTTATTCTCAGATCTAAGTTTGGTTTTATATATACTTACAAATACATACAGCCAAAAACCAAGAAAACTCGATACTTTCTTCTTGTTTAACCGTGATTTACTTAAGAAAATCAGTTTTTACCACATTAAATTCATTTTAACCGTGAAAGTGTTGTGTATTCGTGATTATTTTGAGTTTTCAAGTCGGTTTCCATACAAATCAGTCGAGAGTGAATATTTCGAACCTTAAGTCTTGTTAATTGTTCTTGAATAGTAATATTTAGTTGTAAACTAATTTATTTCTTGAATTTAGTTTCAATTAAGTTAAAAATTTCCGAATTACAAAATTAGGGTTCTTGAAATTGGGAATTTTGTTTGGTTCGGTTTTTAATTTAGTAAAAACGGATATTTAAAGTAAGTTAATTAGCAATAATTAATTGGGTTTATTTTTTGTTTTAATTTTAATTTTCTGGACTTTGTAAAAAATTCAATGGCTGGAGAATTTATTATCACCAAGACTAATCACGCCTCGTTTCAAAACGTGCAATCCATCACGAACTTACAGTTTCGTGCATGGGCACAATTTTTGAACTCACATTCACTGGTGGCATATGCACTAAGTACTCCAGCAGTTCTTTGCGTTGATCAATTAACTGCACTTTACACCACTACCACTGACACGTCAGAAGATAATGTGTTAGCCTTTAGTTTTGTTGGGCCAGGGGCCAGAACAATAAGGGTGACAGAACAAGATGTGAATAGAATTCTTCATTTTCCATATAAAATTCTTGTTCCTGATCCCACAACTGAAGATATACATGCCTTCTTCACTCTTATAAGAAGTCAACAACCCAACTTCTTCGTAGGAGAGTTTTTGAAGAATCATCTAACTATGCACTGGAATTTTTCCTTTCACATACTTATACATGTTTTTACTGCCAAGACCACAAATCTGCATGGCATTCCTCTATTTCTTCAGAAATTAGGGTTTGCTATTGCTCATAATAGGCATATTAACATTGGAAGGTTAGTGATAGATCAGATAATTCAGTGCATGGGACCTTTGGAAGAAAGAACATGGCAGTTTGATACGCTTTGCTTCTATCCAAGGTTTCCATAGTTGATTTTGAATGATGTGTTAAGAGGTGAGAGAGAGAGATCTTTGCAGATGAGGAGAGGATGAAGTGTATGAAGATGAAGAGCAATGTCATTGCAGCTCTTATTAAGAAGAATCATCTTTCAGGGGTACCTACTGTTCTGACTGATTATCTTCGAACAGTACCCCTGCCACTTCTACCCCCAGGGGAATTGGTAAACCAAGGTATGAATCCTGAACCTGTTGTTCCTCCACAAACTGCACCAATGGATGTAGATCTAGTGATAGAGCCCTTAGTGGCCATTCCTGACCAAGAGGTTGAAAACCAACAGCCTCTAACCACGGTCATAGAGCCTTTGAAAGAGACAAATGAAACAAAAATAGAAACTTCTACCCCTACTATACCATCCATTCAAACAACTGAGAGTGTAGAGGGAGAAAGTGCCAAAGATGCACCAAATAAGGAGAAACACCATTCAACAACAGCTCTGCCTTCTGCTAAAAGAAGAAAACTTAAAACCAAGGCAACTGTTGAATCTTCATTACCATTTTTCACTGAGCCTCTAACTGATTCTTCTGAAGCTGATTGAGCAGCAATAACCAAAGCTATATCTGAACCCCTAACCCAACCAGAGGAAGAAAAATTGACGGAAGCATCTAGTTCTCCGACCATATTACAGTCAGGACCACTGGATGAAGGTTCCTTTGTGAACCAAGAGTCTTCACAGACGTTGAGATAAGGCTCTGACCCAAATGCACAATCTGAAGGGTCATTGCCTAACTCCCTAGATGGAACATATCTGGATCCTGCGGGTACCGGGTCTGATATAGGTGCAGATCGGCAACTTGGTAACAATGAATCAATTTCATTTGAGGATTTACCTAAGGAAATGTCTTCAAAGACCTTAGAGGGAGTTTCAGGACCTCTGATGTCAATAGAGCCTGATTCTACCCCCCCAGAGATTCAAACTCTGGATCATGTTGAGGATAAATCATCGCAAGATGATCAACAACTTGGTTTAACCAAGGACGGGGACTTGCGAAGCCCCATTGCACCACCAGTGACCTCCTTAAGGACGACTATGGTGATTTCAATTGCAGGTACACAAAGAGCAAAGGATTTGAGTGAAACAAAAACACTTACACCTGGCCTGAGTGGGAAAGGAAAAATGAGTGAAACACCAACAGAAACGTTGAGTGAACACCCAAAGCCAAATGTAAGGAGTGAGACCCAAACCCTACTAAATATTGATGATCTGCTACCACCAACGAACAGGGAAATTCAAGTTCAATCCACTCTAAAGGAGATGACAGTTCATGATAGAGAGGGAAAACCTTTATTCAAAGTCCCTTTCAGACCTTCCCTTGCTCAAGGGATCTCATCCGGTCAGTCGATAGCTCTCTATCATCAATTCAACAGAAAATTGACTTGGCTGCAACTGATTCCAGAAGAACGTATAGAGCTGTGAGCAGTGGATCTGGCACAATTACGGGCACAAAAGAGGCTGCAGACTTAATGAAAAGGGATACAATTGAAGAACTCATCGACTTAAGAGCGGACATCAAAGACCTAAGAGACGGTTTTATAAATGATGTACATGTAATACAACAAGGTCAAGAATCTCTAACGGAGGATGTTTTGGTTGTCCGGGACGCACATGCCAAGGTCAAGGATGCAATGAATAGTCTGTCAAGAGTGGAGTCTCGCCTCAACAAAAGATTGGATAGAATTGAGCAGACGACCAACTCAAGACTGGATAGTATGGACAAAAAGCTTATTGTGATGTAAGAGGTGACGAAAGACATTGCTAGTTATATGGAAAATTAAGGTGACGGTCCGGAGTCTATCTGGAGAATGCTAAAAAATCAACAAGCTGGCCCCTCAACCCACTATGCGGAGGATTACTTTACGGAGGATTACTCAACTAAGGGGGAGATGGGAGCAGCAGTGGAAACACCAATTCCGGTAAGACAGTACTGGACAGAAGAAATTGAAGTGGAAGAAATTGAAGTGGAAGAACTTGAAAAGGAGTTTGAAATTATGAATGAGCCAACAATAGAAGAGCATGAACCATATTATCCAAAGCCAATTGATCATCCAATCATTGACGATATTATGGAAGAAGCTGCTGAAGCAAACCCTCTGTCAATTGAGCAAGAAGGTGCCTTGGAAAGATTAAAAGCTGAAAGAGCTGAAAGAGAAGCAAGGCAAGCTCAGAAAGAGAAGCACCAAGCAGTCCTGAGAAGTGAGAAGCTGAAAAGGTTCAAGATGTATAGTGAGATAAGGAAGAAGAAGTTAGATTTGACACAAAACAAGGAAATGACTGGGAGATGGCTTACAAAACATTTTGTGGAGTTGAAGACGGATTAGAAGTCAACGACAACACTGATGTGGAAGTGATCATTCAGGACATAAGAAGTGCAAATTAGGACACTCAGACTTACTTCACTGCATTGACACAATCTATTATCTACCTGAAGGCCGAAGTTAAAGCAAGTGGTTCCTGGAACATAACAATCAATTTCATCGATAGAGGTCCATTTGTGATCTCCACGAAGTTTTTCGAACAAAGAACATATACAGAACTGCAGGTGATACTCATCAAGATCCAGAGAAGCACAAAACTAAATGAACTGCTCTGTGAGCATGTTAAGGAGATCTTGATGAAAGTCAGTCCAGAAGTAACTGAAGACCCTCCAATGGTAAGATTTATGAAGAATGACATGTTCAAAATCTGCTATCTAGATGAGCAAAAACTAAAGGATTACCCAAATAACTATCTAATATCAGTTGAAAAGTACTTGAGATTTACTGGATTCAGCACACCAAAGAAGACAAGAGATGCAGACACTCTGAAGAACTATCTCATGGAGAATATGCCTTACTACATGAAGAGAGTAGAAAGAGGATTGGAAGTGCATCCCAGACTACCAACCATGCCAAAGCATAATCAGAAAGATGTCAGCATTGCATGGGTGTGGGTTGGAGTGGGTCAAGAGGTTGAATATATTGGAAGACACATCATAGGAGCAATCCTAAAACCTGGAGAACCACTGCACTATCCAACTATGATTGATCATCAAGCAAAATTTTTTGATCATGTGGCTGAAGAAGGTGAAATCCTAGTGGACTGAAGATGAATCAAAGAACTATCTGCTCAGGCTAGAGGAGCAACTTCATTGTTAAACTTTTTATTGTTCTTTGTAAATTAGATATATGGAAATGTAAATATTTAATCCAGAATGCAATTAATATTATTAATTTGTCGTACATTAATTAGTTTCGTGTTTCCATTGGTTAGTTGAGTTATCCTGTGGGTATTTTTTTGTCGAACTCTAACAATCAAATAGGGGGAGATTGTAAAACATAATGTAACATAATATGTAACAGAGATAACTACAACTCAACAAAGGAACAAGACAGACTATAATATTAACTGAAACACAGGAATCCAAAAGAACAGAAGACATGGTAAATTCAAGAAATCAAAATATGGTATGTACTCCTGAAGTCCGTAAACAGGTCACGGAAAGAAATTCATTAATATGTTTAGGCCTCAGTGACAAATAAAGAATCAAGAATTTCAAGACTACAGAAGTATTTGAATAATACAAAGTTAGTACCAAAGGATTTCAGTGATTTTATAATGAAGCAACCAAGACGACGAAGGACTTATCAATTGTATCGTATTGAAGACATAGAGGTTTTGATCCGTGTTAGTCATCTGTGAACCAGACCAGTTGCACTAGGTGTCAGCACATTTAAGAAGATCAACATGTTTATCGTCTCAGAAGAAATTGATTTAAAGTCAGATCTGAAACATCCTGGAAGTTAAAAGAAAAACTGACAAGGTATGTTCAGGTTAAATTGAAGTGCAATATCCTTACTGCAACCAGAAAGAATATTCAAGGATCAATCTGCAATTAAAGACATTCGATGGTTTTCCTTTTTGAAAAACTATCGAAAGAGAAAAGGAGGTTTTGATAAAAACCATCGAAGTTGTGATAATCCAATTTGATAGTTTCTTATTTAGAAACCATCGAAGTGGATAAAATGATTATGTTTGATAGTTTTATTTATAAAACTATCGAACTATGTAAAGCATAATGTAACATAAGATGTAACAGAGATAACTACAACTCAGCAAAGGACAAGACAGACAATAATATTAGCAGAAGCACAGGAATCCAGAAGTAAAGAAGAAAAGGTAAACTGAAAAAAATCAAAATATGGTATGTATTCTTGAAATCCGTAAACAGGTCACGGAAAGAAGTTCATTAAAATGTTCAAGCCTCAGTGACAAATAAAGAAACAAGACTTTCAAGCTACAGAAGTATGTGAATGATTAAGAGTTAGTACCATAGGATTCCAGTGATTTAATTGAAGCAACCAGAACGACAAAGGACTTATCAGTAGCATTGAATTGAAGACATAGAAGAATTGATCAAGTGTTTTTCATCTGTGAACCAGACCAGTTGCACCAGTTGTCAACACTTAAAAGATCAAGATGTTTATCGTCTCAGAAGAAGTTGATTTAAGTCTAAATCTGAAACATCCTGAAACATCCTGAAACTCAAAAGAATACTAAAAGGTATGTTTAGATTTAAATGGAAGTACAAATCACTTGGTGAAAAAGAAGAGAATCTTCAAGGGTCAAACTGCATAAGGAAAACATTCGATAGTTTTCTTTTAGGAAAAACTATCAAAATTGATCAAGTAGATTTGAAACAAAAACCATCGAAGAAGTAATTCTTTAAAATCTATCGAAGGAAGAATTAATTAAATCCTTCGATAGTTTTTATTAGAAGGAGCAGGTGAAAAGTATTCTACTTTGTCAGGTTGATTGAAAAATGGGCCAGGATTAACTTGATTTTGGTTCGATAGTTTTTCAAAACAAAGACTACAAATAGAGAATGAAGACAGCGTTCTTCTTCAGTTGGTTGGCAGTTGTGATCATATTTACTCAGAAGAATTTAAGAGCTCAAGAACGATTACTAGAGAAAATTTATAGTGGCTTAATTTCTAAAGTTTGTATTGATTACGTTAACCTAAACTCATTGAAGCTAATCTACGGATTAGATTTGTAGCACCCCTCGCGGTTTATATTTATAAAACAATATATTCCCCGAATCGTGTTTTGATTTGGTGCATTTGATTTCGTATTAGAACTTAAAGAATTATCCGCGAACGAAATTGAATAATTTGTGAGTATCGTATTCAACCCCCCCTTCTACGATACTTTGGACCTAACAAACTAGTTTCAAAGAAACAAGTGATGCTTTTCAATAGATTTTATTTAAATCTATCGAATGAAAAGTAAAAACTTGTCTTCGATAGTTTTTAAAAAATGTAGCAGGTGATATGCATTGAAGGCTGTCAGAGGTTGGTGAGGAAAATGGACGACTCAGATTTTCTCTAAGATTTCGATAGTTTTCCTAAGTCTACATTTGTGAGAATGAAGACAGTGTCTTCTTGAGCAGACAGTTGCAGAAGTTAATACGTAAAGAAAATTTAAGAGCTTGAAATTTTACAAGAGTAATTGTTAGTGCCTTAAATTCTATCAATTGTATTGATTACTGTAACTTGAACTCATTGAAGCTAATCATACGGATTAGAATTG
This sequence comes from Heracleum sosnowskyi, assembly GCA_030848705.1. Taxonomy (NCBI): domain Eukaryota; kingdom Viridiplantae; phylum Streptophyta; class Magnoliopsida; order Apiales; family Apiaceae; genus Heracleum; species Heracleum sosnowskyi. The sequence continues at coordinate 97,616,651 of CM061241.1, forward strand.
TAGCACCCCTCGTGGTTTATATTTATAAAATGATATATTCCCCGACTCGTGTTTTTGATTTGGTTGATTTGATTTCGGACAAGAGCACAAATAATTATCCGCAAACGAAATCGAATAATTTATGAGTATCGTATTCAACCCCCCTTCCAAAAATATAACGAGCAATTACCTTTAAATAAAAAAATATTACATGTTATATTTGTTTCCACTAAAATTTCTTTTTTCCTACTATATTATTAAAGCCGAAACATTGAAATTTTTTGTTTTCGATTTTCGCTCATTTATCCTATTTAATAAATAATAAATCTATATAAAAATAGTAATTAGCCGATTGCCTTTTATAATTAAAACACTTTTTCTTATCAAAATCTACTTCTTTTCCAAAAAATATAACGGACAGTTACTTTTTTTAATTAAAACATATTAGCCTTTCTATTTGTGCTTATTATTAATATTATTTGAATAAATACAAAAATAATATTAATAATGCCCCATTTATCTTGCTCAACCCTTTATTTATTTTTTCTATATTCCAATTAATATTTAAATTTCTCATTTTATAATTTATTATATTGATTTTATTCTTTATTTAATATTTTTTGTTTCTATTAATTTTTTTAGTTTGTCATTTTTTTGATCTTCTTTGATGACACGTTCCTTGCACGGGTTATATGCTAGTCTATACTATCAATACTATTATATAATAGATGAAATATTAAAAGTTTGGTTGGTCGGTATGGTACGTTGTGATTTTACTTAATTAACCTTATTTTGGTTGGTCGGTATGGTACATTGTGATTTTACTTAATTGTCCTTAATTAACTATACTTCATGTTTTTACTTAATTAATCTTACTTATTTATAGAAATATATTATTAAAAACTAATATTATCTATTTATAACCAATTACCTTATTTTACTTAATTAACCTTATTTTGGTTGGTCGGTATGTTAGTTTTTCTATTTTTCCTTACTAAAACCTCTCATTTTCCAAAAATATCACGGACAAACATTTAGTTATTTATTTTTAAACATATTTTAATATTATAATTATTTTTAAAAGTTTACCTATTTTAACATGTCTACTTATTTTTCTTAACAAATGCAATTACTAAAAATATTAAAATATAAATAATCAAATACCTATTTATAATCAATTAACTTTTCAGTTAAAACACATTATATATTTTTTCTAACAAAATATCACCTTTTCTAAATATATCACAGGAAATTGTCATTTACAATTTAATTTTTCTATTTTTCTCACAAAAATCCATTACTTTTTCAAAAATATCACAGAAAACTCTTTACTTATTTATTTTAAAACATATTTAAATAGTTTTAATTATTAAATTTTAAAACCTTATTTTCCAAAAATATCACGGGCATTTACCTTTTTAAACTAAATATATGTTACATTTTTTATTTTTTTTAATAAAACCCATCATTTTCAAAAAAAATATAACGGGAAAACACATACGTATTTATTTTAAAAAATGTTTTAATGTTTTTAATTAATTAAAAGTATTTACCTATTTTAACATGTCTACTTATTTTTTGCACAATTACAATTAATAAAATTAAAAAAAATAATAATAAAATAACAATAAACAATCCGTGCATCGCACGGGTTTTAAGCTAGTATTATTAAAGACGAAACATTAAAGTTTTGGTTTGGTCAGTCGGTCGGTCGGTATTTGGGCTGATCCACCGGCCTATCTATAACCAATTTATTAATAACAAATTACCTTTTTCAGGTTAACTAGTTTATATTTTTTTTAAACTAAAAAAACTCATCTTCTAAAAATAAAATTGGCAACATATATATAATATGGTAATATTATTATATATTTATAATCAATTACCTTTTTCAGCTAAAACACATTATTTTTATATTTTCTAACTAAAACAACTCATCTTCTAAAAAAGACACATGCAAACCAATTTATTAATAACCAATAATCTTTTTCACCTAAAACACATTACCTATTTCATATATCTATTTAACTAAAACAATTTATTTTCTAAAAATAAAACAGGCAACATATATATAAAATGGTAATATTATTATATATTTATAACCGACAACTAAAACACATTATGTGTTTTATATTTTCTAACTAAAAACACTTATCTTCTAAATATAATTCATAGGGAAAAAATATACAATGGTAATATTGTTATATATAAATATTAATAAATAACCAGTTATTCTTTTCGGCTAAAACACATTACCTAACTAATTTTCTAAAAGTAATGCAGGCAACATATATATATAAAGTAATATAATTTTATATAATTATTAATAAGTAACTAATTGTCTTTTTAAGGATATTACCTGTTTTATATTTTTTAACCGAAATAACTCATGTTCAAATTAAAAATAAAATGGGAAAAATATAGATATATTGATAATATTAATATATTAAACTTATGAAATTCATGTTTATTATAATTTTTTTAACATTCAATTTAAACGAGATAATTAATGAAAATAAAAGTAATAGTATATTCAAAGAAACTCAATATATTGCACGAGCACATATTTTGATATTTACATTTGAGTCCCTTTTCATATTTTTAAGAGCAAAAAAATACGAATCGTTAGATCTGTTATTTTAAAATATTTTATATTTTAATATCTAAAATACTAATACAGATTACGTCAATAATATATTAAATTTAAATACTATATTATTAGATTTATAAATCCAATATATATATATATATTAAAATTTTATCAAATTATATATAATAACTAAAATCTAAATAAAAAATAATAAAATATTAAAGAAAACTGTGCATCGCATGGAATATAAGCTAGTATATGTAAAAATTAAAATACAAAAACACCACCTGTATAAGTCAAAAAAATATGATATTAGTTAGAAAAGCCAAAATTTAAAAGATACTATTAAAGATATCCCTATAATTGAATGTATTGACCATAAATAGCATCACACTCCGACTAGGATCACCATAAACATTTTATTCTTCAATTAAAAATTGAAACGTACTTTTGCAAGATAGGAAAATATAAACTTGCAAAATAAATTCTAAACGAATCTATTGTTCAAAATATATACTACTCAATATCTCGGTAAAGTTTTTCATTTTAACTAAAAAGTATCTCGAATTAGTAACACAAACCATAGATGAATTGACACGAACTTTATATATTTCACTCTAATTCGTCAATACAAAATCACATTTGTTTTATAGAACTTTGCAATCAAATTTTATAATTTGAAAAGGATATCAGTCATTGTGGTTTTTTACCCAAAATCCATATCATAATTTTTTTCCTAAAAAGTTAAGAAGAAAAACCATATCCCTAATGTTTTTATTGCGAAAAAAGAAAAAGACAAAAAAAGGCAAAAAGACAAAAAGACAAAAAAAGGGGGAAATGCATGCAAGCGGAATAAATGGACAGATGTCATGGAATCGACAGCAATACTTAGCACTTAGCAGTGTGGCGTTGCTTTCAAATTCTATCACGTTTACTCCCCCGTTTCTCCAAGAACAACACCCGCTACCTGTTGCTTCAAAGCTCTCTCTCTCTCTCTCTCTCTCTCTCTCTCTCTCTCTCTCTCTCTCTCTCTCTCTCTCTCTCTCTCTCTCTCTCTCTCTCTCTCTCTCTCTCTCTCTCTCTCTCACAGACAGATAGATGTATGTGCACTTCTATTTTTTTTTTTATTAAAAACTAACGTGTATTCTATACTTCTGTGTCTCCTGAATTGGGCAATCCTAAATCTTTCATTAAAATGTTTAGTTAGTTGACATCAATTTTGTGCATTTTTGTGTTTCTTGATGCATAATTAACATTTCAATTAATTATTTAACTGTTTCAACTTTCATCTTGTTCTGATTATTCAGTTATGCATGTGTGTTCTATCGTTTGTTGATTTTAGTTGTGCACACAATTTAAGTTATGTGTTGATTGCTGTTTAAATTGCCTTTGTACATTAAATTGTTGCAGCTCTACCTTCTTTTGATATGATAACAGCTAGGAACGTACTAGAGTTAAAAGAATTAAAAAAGGAGTACTTGTTTTTGTTCACTTTGAAGGTAAAGGGTAAGAGAAAATCTTGTTTTATGACTTTAGTCCTATGTTTTTTTTAACTTACTGATCTATTTGTCTAATTAATTGGTGTCTAGACAGATGACATTAGAAGGCACGAAGAAGACACCGGTTATAATTAGGGTTAAGAGAGTATAATTCCAGTGAGGCGGAGAGCCAACAGGTCATAGAGACCGGACAAGGGACTCCATTAGTCACCTTAAACTTCTTCAAGACCTTTGATACAAGTCCTTGAGACAATAGATTAGGAAAAAATGTCTGTCTCTTGTAGTGTTTGAAAATCACTGCAGCTGGGTATAGGTCTAGGACATGTTAGCATCTTTCTATTGATGTTTTTTTACACTTCCAGAAAAACATCTTATAATTTTCTTTTATTGATGTTATGTTATAAGGTATTTCTATTATGTTTTGTGCTACATATTATTACACAGTTAAAGTATTTGAACCAACAGTGAATGTCTATCTATACATCGTATCTGACGAGATATATATTAGAAGTATTTCCACTATTTTCTGGCAAAACACACACACATTTCGAGTATGTTTGGTTTACGTACTTCACAAGATTTCCCCAAATTCTGTTTCAGATTGGGACATTTTGGGGATGTTTGGTTTGGTTAATTTGTGCCACGTATATTTTAGAATTCCTAGCACATTCTTGAAGTTATAGTTTGTATTTTATTGATTGTGAGTTTCAAGGTGGAATTTGGTGTTGAATTTCTTTGATAAGGAAGAATTCTGATAATTGTTTGGCGAAATATCAGTAAAGCTAATTTAAGTATGAAGAAGATGCACTTTTTTTGAGAATATGTTTCTAATTGCTGAATATAATTTTCTCGAAAGAAATTAACCAGAAGAAGGGGTGGATCAGCTTAATTTGTTATTTTTGAGCAATAACCAGTAAGTTTGTTGTACAGTCCGCAAACCGATAGCAACCACTTAACTTTTTGGCGGCGCTATAGAGTTACCATTTTGGCGGCACTATAGAGTTCAGTAAAATGTGTGTGGTTTGACAATGTCCATATTTCTATGTAGTAATATGTAGTTGGTAAGTATCTAACATGTTAAGGATCTATTACAAAGCCTTCACCCTGTTAATGCTGAAGACCTATTGATAGCCGAATTGCTTATTGAATTAACCTTGAGTTTATTTTTGTTGAAACTATTCGTTGATGTTTAATGGTGTATGTGTTGTATTATCAATGCATCGTTGTCATCTATTCTCTTGTTCTAGTGAGCTTTGCACTTAAGGCAAGGCCGTGAGGGAACATCAAGCTGTTCCCAAGTAGAAAATGTTTGCTCAACAAGTTGGATATGCCATTGAAGAATTTTTACAATAGTGCTTAAAATTCGGAGACGCTATACACCGTGTCTTAACTTTTGAGTTCGTGCTATAATTTAATATTGTATACAATTCAAAAACATCGATTGTAGGATGCATTGTCTAAGGTGTATATGATTGTTGATTTCATCAGCGGTTAATATTCTGCATTTAAATAATTTCTCGGTTAATTTTGTGCAAGATGAAACGAGATGACACAAGAATGACCGATATACCCAGTGATATACAAAAACATATACTGAAGTTGTTGGCTACCAGTAGTGAGGCATCTGACTTTGTCCGAGCGACTTCCAGGTCAGACTTAGTTTATTGTTTTATGTTGGTGGTTAACTGTTGATGCTTCACACAAAAATATAAGAAATGAATTAGAGTAGCAGTCGGTTCTTTTAAAACCGAACCAAAATAACCGAAAACCGAATTGGTGCATTTTTTGTAACCGAAACAAAATATTTCTGTTATTCCGGTTCGGTTTTTAGATACTGAAAATTTTAAAAAGCTTGTTTTAAAATTTTATGAATTATGTTATCTTGCTAAATTAAAAATTTATTCAAAATATTACAGTACAAGAATTTAAGTGTACAAGTTTCTAACCATCAGATTACTTTCAAGGACTGAAATTAAAATCAAACATAGGGTTAGATGTTCGAGTAAAGTAAATGCAGTGACGAGTTTAGTAATTAGTATATTATAATAGGTATCTAGGTCAGTAGATATACATAAAGTACATATAACATACTGACTAGTGTATTAATGAAGAAAACATATACAAAATCTATATATGCTTTATATAATTCGGCCTGTTCTGTTAAAACCAAATTAATTTTCTGAAAACCAAACCGAACCGATTTTCTTTCCGGTTCAAACCGATATTTGTAAAAAAACTCGAACCAAACCGAACCGAAACTGTATAGTTTGGTTCGGTTTTGCTCAGCCTGCCCTCTCTAAGAATATAATGATGTTTTTTCATGTGATAAGAAATATTATTTGAACTTCTTATAGCTGCAAGGAGTGGAAAGAGTTTGCTGAAGATGCTGAGATCTTAAAGACTGTGCAATTTGATAGGATGCACAGGCTTGATAAATCATTCTGGAATAAGAACAGGTTTCTGGTAAAATGTCTAAATGCCGGTAACAGAGGAGCCTTTGATATTATAGTACTCAAGGTACATTTCTTCTCTACAATTTTCTTTTATGATTGCTTTTATTCAAGTCCTTGAAGTAAATTACATTAACATGGCTAGATGATTTAATCTGATCTCGTCCAAAAACCACTCATTAGTTTTGTATAATCTGCACAATCTATTTTTCCATTATGTAGCCTTCTTGTTGGAATATTGTGCCATAAATTTTAGCTATTGGTGACTCGATGATAGTCACTACAACAAATACAGGTTCTTCCGACAAAAAACATACCAAAAAGTTTTTATTGTTGTAGTGAGTTTCAAATTTTAAAAGTAAATAGTATTATTAGAATTATTCAGAAGTTATTAGAAATGCAATACTCCTGGTTGTACTGGATAGATTTAGTGGGCAATTATGCTTTAGGTTGTATATAGTTGTGTATTTATCACTTTATAATTGATATCAATGGAAAAGTCAATACAAAATTACACTTTCTGTACAAGAGATGTGCTTATTGTTATCATCTTTAATACTTTTTTAGTGATTGAACCAATACTTTTTTTTCAAATTTTCAGTTGAATACTTTCATTAGCTTAATTCTACTTGACAAAATGCCATAGTAGCTTAGAATTGCATATATATGTTGTTCGAAATTTTTTGCTGTCAATACTCATAAAATTGTTAATTTGGTGTGTTTCACACAGGAAAAACCTTTTAAATAAGTTTTGATTTCGATTTTATAACCTGTAGTCCAACTCTGTGTTTCTATTTTATTTAGTTGGATCACGTTTATTTTCAAAAATTCTATAATTTGTTTCCTAAGTTGACACGGTTTAAAATTCATCAAAAGAAGTTATAGTATAAAATAATCGATAAGATAATAATTCTTAATATTGATAAGATAATAATTTTCAGAAATATCTTTGTACAAATATACAGTCTCTCTAATTATATAAATTAAAAATTATATGAAACTTTAAATTTAGTTATAATGATTTAGTAAAGATTTGATGTTATGGTTGTTTTCATATAGTTTGAATTTTGGTCAAACTTGATTTCTTATGAATAATTCAATATTAATATTAAAAAATCGGATATGTACACATAAATTTTGTTGGTAAGTGTAATAAAAGAATGAATACTAGTCTAATAAATGTGGTACTTGAATTGTTATAAAAACATAAGTTCATTGTATGTAGTTGCTAATTTGTTTAGACACCAAATTGTAGAATGTTAAAATGAGACAAGTTGAGATACCAAATAGAGCATTTACTAAGTTGAGATGGATACCAAATAGAGCATTTACTCTCAAATTAAAGACTTCACGCATCAGGTTACATTACCTGAATATTCCATGGAAGTGAAGTGATATATTTTTGAGTTACCTGTTATAAAGTTGAGATTAAGCTTATTTGAAAGGTTGGATTACACCAAATTATTAACAATTTGGTGCAAGGTGCCGATCACCCATGTTAAAATTGAAGGTGCGTATACTTATATGTTAATTAAATTGTAATATTGCAGAAGAAGCAGGATGTACTCAAAGTGTTCATGCAAAAATTGAAGGCCGGAGAATGTTGGCCTGACATGCTACAGGTTATTTTGCCATCTGTTTTACCACAGTTGATACTATATATTGGCACTTTTAGTAAGAGATTGATTTAAAACCTATAACTTATCATTTAACATGAACATGCAGTTGAGAAATGAGCTCAGGCGTACTCGATCATGATTTCTTCTCGTACGGGGTCTAGTAGCATGCTCGTGGCTGCTAATTCAAGTTCCTGTATGTTATAAAATTATAGAAAGTTTCTTATGCGTGATTTTCACAGACCAGACAGCTTGTTAAGTGTCACTGATGTTTTTGTTGTTTAATACCTTTATGTTGTCCCTGGTTTTAGACTTTTTAGTAGACTGCGGAGTGCCTGTGATTTCCTTTCTGAAGTCTGTTGTATTTGTATGTTGCACCATGTTTTGAGTAGCTGTTACAATTATGGAAACTGTTTACCTATATGTACTATGTTTAATAAGCAGTTGAGCATAGTCCGCCTTTTGCTCGAACAGTTCAACCATAGCATCTGAGGATTGAAGGAGCTAGCATTTACCTCATGAAAATAATAAACTTTTCTTTGATCCGAAATTTAGTTTTGTTTGTCCCTAATTACAAACCATGCAGTGCAGCTCCTTTGTAAGGCGTAAATCGCCACCGTTCATGTGTAGAAATTGCAGCACGCACAAGATCCACTAATTGAAAGCAATTAAAAGCTAAGAACAAAACGGCAGCCGCTTAATGTACAATTAGATTTTGTGTTGAGGTATGAACTCAATGCAAAACTTTTTGACTTGGTGTCGTAACATCTAGAGTTAATAGTAACTAATGTTTTTGTTTATACACGTTTTTTTAACATATCTCGAGTCATTTAGTAAATTCACTACAAGAAATTATGGGCAATTTCGACCTTCCAAATTCGACCGCGGCTAAATTCAACCGTTTGTGGTCGAATGTATGGACTGTGGCTAAATTCGACCATTTCTGGTCGAAAATAAAAATTGTCGAATTTGGTATGTCGAATTTACTACTAAATTCGACTGATTTTTTTTATTGGTCGAATTTAATCCTAAATTCGACCGATTTTTTTGTCTGGTCGAAAATAAAATCCCCCCAAAAAAGGAGGGAAAAGTCCCGCCAAAATATTAAATTTTGAAAACTAAATTCGACCAAATTCGGTCGAATTTAAAATTAAGTTTGGCGGTAATTTTGCCGCCTATATTTTTACAATTTCGGTAAAAAGTGGGAAATTTCCCTCCAAAAATTCCCCAAACTATTCAAATATATTTTCAACCGAATTTAGTCAAATTTAATAAATGTGACCGAATTCGGTTGAATTTATTTTTTTTAGAATTTTTTAAATATGTTATTAATTTTATAAATGTTTGTACACATCATGAAAAATAATTAAAAATACAAGGATACCATTCACTACATGTAAAAATTTAGTTAGTACAAAAATTTTACAAAATTTTTTTATATGATTAGAAAATGTTGAACTTTCATTTTTTGATATTTTTAAAAAAATTAAATGAAATATCTAATTGTTGTTAAAAAATACAAAACAAATATGAAAGTATTTTGACGACATACTACATTCAATAAAATAAATTTGAATAAATAATAGTCGGTAGAAAAAAAAATCTTCATAGCTCTGTACATCGTCATAGTTGAGTAGAATATGGGGGGTTTAGGGTTTAGATTTAGGGGTTGGGCTAGGGTTAGAGTTTTTATTTTATTTAAAAATTATTTTGATTAATCCAACCGTACAGATGTGAAGATTATCAAAAAAATATAGTGTGTGCAAAAAATTAATTAATTTAAATATTAATATCTTAAACATTTTAACAAATATATATGTCACCTACACTAAATTCGACCACAAACCCTAGTTGGTTGAATTTAAGCTTTAGTTCGACTGATATCGGTCGAATTTAGCTAAATTCGACCAACTCAAGTTTCGGTCGAATTTAGCTAAATTCGACCGACTTAGGTTTCGGTCAAATTTAGCTAAATTCAACCGATATTAGTCGAATTTACCCGTGTTCTATTTTCGACCAAATTTGGTTGAATTTAGTAAAATTCAGAATAAGCCAATTTATTCATGCCACGTGTCACGCTTGTAGTGGCTGAAAAACAAGCACATGGATTGCTCTTTTACATTCAATCTAGACCATTCATTTGTTTCCTAAGATATTCCATCCTAACCATTAATTCAATTACATTCATCTTTTTCTCTCTTATATATTTCATCCATTCATATTCTCTCATAAACATTCTTCTATACTCCTACTCCATTCTTCTTCTCTAACAAACATACATATACTCCTACTACATTCTTCTTCTCTAACAAACATACATATAAATTTATATACATAAATACTAACACATGTTTCATACATTTCGAACAATATATATACATCCTTTATATTAGCACATCCTTTAATTACATTTTTAACATTTGGCGAGTTCATCCCAATTAATTCTGACGAGTTCATCTTCACCACTTTCGGCCTCTACGACCTCCGACGATTTCATTTCCGGTAACTTAAAAGCGAAATAACACAAGTCATTATAATTATACACACACTAAGTTAATTTTTTTTAATTTTTTCACATTTGGATATTATTGGGGTAGAGTAATTTTTATAGTGTTTGATTTTTAATTATGTGTATCAAAAGAATGAAAAATTATTGCATTTTTAGTCCAACATTATTTATGTATATTATTTAGGATTAGTAGAAAAAATAACTATTATATCCATTATTATTTAATGTAATCATCCTTCTTGATATGTAGAAACTAGTGAAAAATTGCAGAATTTTTTTGCATTTCTTGGGCAGCAGATTCTGCTGCTTTTTTTTAAACTGGTGTTCGTTAAATTCGACCGAATTTGGTCGAATTTAACAAATAATTTTGACTGTATTCGGTCGAATTTAGCATAAGATGTAACAGAGATAACTACAACTCAGCAAAGGACAAGACAAACAATAATATTAGCAGAAGCACAGGAATCCAGAAGTAAAGAAGAAAAGGTAAACTGAAAAAATCAAAATATGGTATGTATTCTTGAAATCCGTAAACAGGTCACGGAAAGAAGTTCATTAAAATGTTCAAGCCTCAGTGACAAATAAAGAAACAAGACTTTCAAGCTACAGAAGTATGTGAATGATTAAGAGTTAGTACCATAGGATTCCAGTGATTTAATTGAAGCAACCAGAACGACAAAGGACTTATCAGCAGCATTGAATTGAAGACATAGAAGAATTGATCAAGTGTTTTTCATCTGTGAACCAGACCAGTTGCACCAGTTATCAACACTTAAAAGATCAAGATGTTTATCGTCTCAGAAGAAGTTGATTTAAGTCTAAATCTGAAACATCCTGAAACATCCTGAAACTCAAAAGAATACTAAAAGGTATGTTTAGATTTAAATGAAAGTGCAAATCACTTGGTGAAAAAGAAGAGAATCTTCAAGGGTCAAACTGCATAAGGAAAACATTCGATAGTTTTCTTTTAGGAAAAACTATCGAAATTGATCAAGTAGATTTGAAACAAAAACCATCGAAGAAGTAATTCTTCATTCGATAGATTTTATTTAAAATCTATCGAAGGAAGAATTAATTAAATCCTTCGATAGTTTTTATTAGAAGAAGCAGGTGAAAAGTATTCTACTTTGTCAGGTTGATTGAAAAATGGGCCAGGATTAACTTGATTTTGGTTCGATAGTTTTTCAAAACAAAGACTACAAATAGAGAATGAAGACAGCGTTCTTCTTCAGTTGGTTGGCAGTTGTGATCATATTTACTCAGAAGAATTTAAGAGCTCAAGAACGATTACTGGAGAAAATTTATAGTGGCTTAATTTCTAAAGTTTGTATTGATTACGTTAACCTGAACTCATTGAAGCTAATCTACGGATTAGATTTGTAGCACCCCTCGCGGTTTATATTTATAAAACGATATATTCCCCGACTCGTGTTTTGATTTGGTGCATTTGATTTCGTATTAGAACTTAAAGAATTATCCGCGAACGAAATTGAATAATTTGTGAGTATCGTATTCAACCCCCCCCCCCCCCTTCTACGATACTTTGGACCTAACAAACTAGTTTCAAAGAAACAAGTGATGCTTTTCAATAGATTTTATTTAAATCTATCGAATGAAAATTAAAAACTTGTCTTCGATAGTTTTTAAAAAATGTAGCAGGTGATATGCACTAAAGGCTGTCAGAGGTTGGTGAGGAAAATGGACGGCTCAGATTTTCTCTAAGCTTTCGATAGTTTTCCTAAGTCTACATTTGTGAGAATGAAGACAGTGTCTTCTTGAGCAGACAGTTGCAGAAGTTAATAGTGCCTTAAATTCTATCAATTGTATTGATTACTGTAACTTGAACTCATTGAAGCTAATCATACAGATTAGAATTGTAGCACCCCTCGTGGTTTATATTTATAAAATGATATATTCCCCGACTCGTGTTTTTGATTTGGTTGATTTGATTTCGGACAAGAGCACAAATAATTATCCGCAAACGAAATCGAATAATTTATGAGTATCATATTCAACCCCCCTTCCAAAAATATCACGAGCAATTACCTTTAAATAAAAAAATATTACATGTTATATTTGTTTCCACTAAAATTTCTTTTTTCCTACTATATTATTAAAGCCGAAACATTGAAATTTTTGGTTTTCGATTTTCGCTCATTTATCCTATTTAATAAATAATAAATCTATATAAAAATAGTAATTAGCCGATTGCCTTTTATAATTAAAACACTTTTTTCTATCAAAATCTACCTCTTTTCCAAAAAATATAACGGGCAGTTACTTTTTTTAATTAAAACATATTCGCCTTTCTATTTGTGCTTATTATTAATATTATTTGAATAAATACAAAATAATATTAATAATGCCCCATTTATCTTGCTCAACCCTTTATTTATTTTTTCTATATTCCAATTAATATTTAAATTTCTCATTTTATAATTTATTATATTGATTTTATTCTTTATTTAATATTTTTTGTTTCTATTAATTTTTTTAGTTTGTCATTTTTTTTGATCTTCTTTGATGACACGTTCCTTGGGTTATATGCTAGTCTATACTATATTATTAAAGACGAAACATTAAAGTTTTGGTTTGGTCAGTCGGTCGATCGGTATTTGGGCTGATCCACCGGTCTATCTATAACCAATTTATTAATAACAAATTATCTTTTTCAGTACGTTACCTAGTTTATATTTTTTTTTAAACTAAAAAAAACTCATCTTCTAAAAATAAAATAGGCAACATATATATAATATGGTAATATTATTATATATTTAAAATCAATTACCTTTTCAGCTAAAACACATTATTTTTATATTTTCTAACTAAAACAACTCATCTTCTAAAAAGGACACATGCAAACCAATTTATTAATAACCAATAATCTTTTTCACCTAAAACACATTACCTATTTCATATATCTATTTAACTAAAACAATTTATTTTCTAAAAATAAAACAGGCAACATATATATAAAATGGTAATATTATTATATATTTATAACCGACAACTGTGTTTTATATTTTCTAACTAAAAACACTTATCTTCTAAATATAATTCATACGGAAAAAATATACAATGGTAATATTGTTATATATAAATATTAATAAATAACCAGTTATTCTTTTCGGCTAAAACACATTACCTCTTTTATATTTTTTAACTTAAACAACTAATTTTCTAAAAGTAATGCAGGCAACATATATATATAAAGTAATATAATTTTATATAATTATTAATAAGTAACTAATTGTCTTTTTAAGGATATTACCTGTTTTATATTTTTTAACCGAAATAACTCATGTTCAAATTAAAAATAAAATGGGAAAAATATAGATATATTGATAATATTAATATATTAAACTTATGAAATTCATGTTTATTATAATTTTTTTAACATTCAATTTAAACGAGATAATTAATGAAAATAAAAGTAATAGTATATTCAAAGAAACTCAGTATATTGCACGAGCACATATTTTGATATTTGCATTTGAGTCCCTTTTCATATTTTTAAGAGCAAAAAAATACGAATAGTTAGATCTGTTATTTTAAAATATTTTATATTTTAATATCTAAAATACTAATACAGATTACGTCAATAATATATTAAATTTAAATACAATATTATTAGATTTATAAATCCAATATATATATATATATATTAAAATTTTATCAAATTATATATAATAACTAAAATCTAAATAAAAAATAATAAAATATTAAAGAAAACTGTGCATCGCATGGAATATAAGCTAGTATATGTAAAAATTAAAATACAAAAACACCACCTGTATAAGTCAAAAAAATATGATATTAGTTAGAAAAGCCAAAATTTAAAAGATACTATTAAAGATATCCCTATAATTGAATGTATTGACCATAAATAGCATCACACTCCGACTAGGATCACCATAAACATTTTATTCTTCAATTAAAAATTGAAACGTACTTTTGCAAGATAGGAAAATATAAACTTGCAAAATAAATTCTAAACGAATCTATTGTTCAAAATATATACTACTCAATATCTCGGTAAAGTTTTTCATTTTAACTAAAAAGTATCTCGAATTAGTAACACTGACACGAACTTTTTATATTTCACTCTAATTCGCCAATACAAAATCACATTTGTTTTATAGAACTTTGCAATCAAATTTTATAATTTGAAAAGGATATCAGTCATTGTGGTTTTTTACCCAAAATCCATATCATAATCTTTTTCCTAAAAAGTTAAGAAGAAAAACCATATCCCTAATGTTTTTATTGCGAAAAAAGAAAAAGACAAAAAAAAGGCAAAAAGACAAAAAGACAAAAAAAAGGGGGAAATGCATGCAAGCGGAATAAATGGACAGATGTCATGGAATCGACAGCAATACTTAGCACTTAGCAGTGTGGCGTTGCTTTCAAATTCTATCACGTTTACTCCCCCGTTTCTCCAAGAACAACACCCGCTACCTGTTGCTTCAAAGGTCTCTCTCTCTCTCTCTCTCTCTCTCTCTCTCTCTCTCTCTCTCTCTCTCTCTCTCTCTCTCTCTCTCTCTCTCTCTCTCTCTCTCTCTCTCTCTCTCTCTCTCTCTCTCTCTCTCTCTCTCTCTCTCTCTCTCTCTCTCTCTCTCTCTCTCTCTCTCTCTCTCTCTCTCTCTCTCTCTCTCTCTCTCCCCCTCCCCATATACACACTGACAGATAGATGTATGTGCACTTCTATTTTTTTTTTTATTAAAAACTAACGTGTATTCTATACTTCTGTGTCTCCTGAATTGGGCAATCCTAAATCTTTCATTAAAATGTTTAGTTAGTTGACATCAATTTTGTGCATTTTTGTGTTTCTTGATGCATAATTAACATTTCAATTAATTATTTAACTGTTTCAACTTTCATCTTGTTCTGATTATTCAGTTATGCATGTGTGTTCTATCGTTTGTTGATTTTAGTTGTGCACACAATTTAAGTTATGTGTTGATTGCTGTTTAAATTGCCTTTGTACATTAAATTGTTGCAGCTCTACCTTCTTTTGATATGATAACAGCTAGGAACGTACTAGAGTTAAATGAATTAAAAAAGGAGTACTTGTTTTTGTTCACTTTGAAGGTAAAGGGTAAGAGAAAATCTTGTTTTATGACTTTAGTCCTATGTTTTTTTTAACTTACTGATCTATTTGTCTAATTAATTGGTGTCTAGACAGATGACATTAGAAGGCACGAAGAAGACACCGGTTATAATTAGGGTTAAGAGAGTATAATTCCAGTGAGGCGGAGAGCCAACAGGTCATAGAGACCGGACAAGGGACTCCATTAGTCACCTTAAACTTCTTCAAGACCTTTGATACAAGTCCTTGAGACAATAGATTAGGAAAAAATGTCTGTCTCTTGTAGTGTTTGAAAATCACTGCAGCTGGGTATAGGTCTAGGACATGTTAGCATCTTTCTATTGATGTTTTTTTACACTTCCAGAAAAACATCTTATAATTTTCTTTTATTGATGTTATGTTATAAGGTATTTCTATTATGTTTTGTGCTACATATTATTACACAGTTAAAGTATTTGAACCAACACTGAATGTCTATCTATACATCGTATCTGACGAGACATATATTAGAAGTATTTCCACTATTTTCTGGCAAAACACACACACATTTCGAGTATGTTTGGTTTACGTACTTCACAAGATTTCCCCAAATTCTGTTTCAGATTGGGACATTTTGGGGATGTTTGGTTTGGTTCATTTGTGCCACGTATATTTTAGAATTCCTAGCACATTCTTGAAGTTATAGTTTGTATTTTATTGATTGTGAGTTTCAAGGTGGAATTTGGTGTTGAATTTCTTTGATAAGGAAGAATTCTGATAATTGTTTGGCGAAATATCAGTAAAGCTAATTTAAGTATGAAGAAGATGCACTTTTTTTGAGAATATGTTTCTAATTGCTGAATATAATTTTCTCGAAAGAAATTAACCAGAAGAAGGGGTGGATCAGCTTAATTTGTTATTTTTGAGCAATAACCAGTAAGTTTGTTGTACAGTCCGCAAACCGATAGCAACCACTTAACTTTTTGGCGGCGCTATAGAGTTACCATTTTGGCGGCACTATAGAGTTCAGTAAAATGTGTGTGGTTTGACAATGTCCATATTTCTATGTAGTAATATGTAGTTGGTAAGTATCTAACATGTTAAGGATCTATTACAAAGCCTTCACCCTGTTAATGCTGAAGACCTATTGATAGCCAAATTGCTTATTGAATTAACCTTGAGTTTATTTTTGTTGAAACTATTCGTTGATGTTTAATGGTGTATGTGTTGTATTTTCAATGCATCGTTGTCATCTATTCTCTTGTTCTAGTGAGCTTTGCACTTAAGGCAAGGTGAGGGAACATCAAGCTGTTCCCAAGTAGAAAATGTTTGCTCAACAAGTTGGATATGCCATTGAAGAATTTTTACAATAGTGCTTAAAATTCGGAGACGCTATACACCGTGTCTTAACTTTTGAGTTCGTGCTATAATTTAATATTGTATACAATTCAAAAACATCGATTGTAGGATGCATTGTCTAAGGTGTATATGATTGTTGGTTTCATCAGCGGTTAATATTCTGCATTTAAATAATTTCTCGGTTAATTTTGTGCAAGATGAAACGAGATGACACAAGAATGACCGATATACCCAGTGATATACAAAAACATATACTGAAGTTGTTGGCTACCAGTAGTGAGGCATCTGACTTTGTCCGAGCGACTTCCAGGTCAGACTTAGTTTATTGTTTTATGTTGGTGGTTAACTGTTGATGCTTCACACAAAAATATAAGAAATGAATTAGAGTAGCAGTCGGTTCTTTTAAAACCGAACCAAAATAACCGAAAACCGAATTGGTGCATTTTTTGTAACCGAAACAAAATATTTCTGTTATTCCGGTTCGGTTTTTAGATACTGAAAATTTTAAAAAGCTTGTTTTAAAATTTTATGAATTATGTTATCTTACTAAATTAAAATTTTATTCAAAATATTACAGTACAAGAATTTAAGTGTACAAGTTTCTAACCATCAGATTACTTTCAAGGACTGAAATTAAAATCAAACATAGGGTTAGATGTTCGAGTAAAGTAAATGCAGTGACGAGTTTAGTAATTAGTATATTATAATAGGTATCTAGGTCAGTAGATATACATAAAGTACATATAACATACTGACTAGTGTATTAATGAAGAAAACATATACAAAATCTATATATGCTTTATATAATTCGGCCTGTTCGGTTAAAACCAAATTAATTTTCTGAAAACCAAACCGAACCGATTTTCTTTCCGGTTCAAACTGATATTTGTAAAAAAACTCGAACCAAACCGAACCGAAATTGTATAGTTTGGTTCGGTTTTGCTCAGCCTGCCCTCTCTAAGAATATAATGATGTTTTTTCATGTGATAAGAAATATTATTTGAACTTCTTATAGCTGCAAGGAGTGGAAAGAGTTTGCTGAAGATGCTGAGATCTTAAAGACTGTGCAATTTGATAGGATGCACAGGCTTGATAAATCATTCTGGAATAAGAACAGGTTTCTGGTAAAATGTCTAAATGCCGGTAACAGAGGAGCCTTTGATATTATAGTACTCAAGGTACATTTCTTCTCTACAATTTTCTTTTATGATTGCTTTTATTCAAGTCCTTGAAGTAAATTACATTAACATGGCTAGATGATTTAATCTGATCTCGTCCAAAAACCACTCATTAGTTTTGTATAATCTGCACAATCTATTTTTCCATTATGTAGCCTTCTTGTTGGAATATTGTGCCATAAATTTTAGCTATTGGTGACTCGATGATAGTCACTACAACAAATACAGGTTCTTCCAACAAAAAACATACCAAAAAGTTTTTATTGTTGTAGTGAGTTTCAAATTTTAAAAGTAAATAGTATTATTAGAATTATTCAGAAGTTATTAGAAATGCAATACTCCTGGTTGTACTGGATAGATTTAGTGGGCAATTATGCTTTAGGTTGTATATAGTTGTGTATTTATCACTTTATAATTGATATCAATGGAAAAGTCAATACAAAATTACACTTTCATCTTTAATACTTTTTTAGTGATTGAACCAATACTTTTTTTTCAAATTTTCAGTTGAATACTTTCATTAGCTTAATTCTACTTGACAAAATGCCATAGTAGCTTAGAATTGCATATATATGTTGTTCGAAATTTTTTGCTGTCAATACTCTTAAAATTGTTAATTTGGTGTGTTTCACACAGGAAAAACCTTTTAAATAAGTTTTGATTTCGATTTTATAACCTGTAGTCCAACTCTGTGTTTCTATTTTATTTAGTTGGATCACGTTTATTTTCAAAAATTCTATAATTTGTTTCCTAAGTTGACACGGTTTAAAATTCATCAAAAGAGGTTATAGTATAAAATAATCGATAAGATAATAATTCTTAATATTGATAAGATAATAATTTTCAGAAATATCTTTGTACAAATATACAGTCTCTCTAATTATATAAATTAAAAATTATATGAAACTTTAAATTTAGTTATAATGATTTAGTAAAGATTTGATGTTATGGTTGTTTTCATATAGTTTGAATTTTGGTCAAACTTGATTTCTTATGAATAATTCAATATTAATATTAAAAAATCGGATATGTACACATAAATTTTGTTGGTAAGTGTAATAAAAGAATGAATACTAGTCTAATAAATGTGGTACTTGAATTGTTATAAAAACATAAGTTCATTGTATGTAGTTGCTAATTTGTTTAGACACCAAATTGTAGAATGTTAAAATGAGACAAGTTGAGATACCAAATAGAGCATTTACTAAGTTGAGATGGATACCAAATAGAGCATTTACTCTCAAATTAAAGACTTCACGCATCAGGTTACATTACCTGAATATTCCATGGAAGTGAAGTGATATATTTTTGAGTTACCTGTTATAAAGTTGAGATTAAGCTTATTTGAAAGGTTGGATTACACCAAATTATTAACAATTTGGTGCAAGGTGCCGATCACCCATGTTAAAATTGAAGGTGCGTATACTTATATGTTAATTAAATTGTAATATTGCAGAAGAAGCAGGATGTACTCAAAGTGTTCATGCAAAAATTGAAGGCCGGAGAATGTTGGCCTGACATGCTACAGGTTATTTTGCCATCTGTTTTACCACAGTTGATACTATATATTGGCACTTTTAGTAAGAGATTGATTTAAAACCTATAACTTATCATTTAACATGAACATGCAGTTGAGAAATGAGCTCAGGCGTACTCGATCATGATTTCTTCTCGTACGGGGTCTAGTAGCATGCTCGTGGCTGCTAATTCAAGTTCCTGTATGTTAAAAAATTATAGAAAGTTTCTTATGCGTGATTTTCACAGACCAGACAGCTTGTTAAGTGTCACTGATGTTTTTGTTGTTTAATACCTTTATGTTGTCCCTGGTTTTAGACTTTTTAGTAGACTGAGGAGTGCCTGTGATTTCCTTTCTGAAGTCTGTTGTATTTGTATGTTGCACCATGTTTTGAGTAGCTGTTACAATTATGGAAACTGTTTACCTATATGTACTATGTTTAATAAGCAGTTGAGCATAGTCCGCCTTTTGCTCGAACAGTTCAACCATAGCATCTGAGGATTGAAGGAGCTAGCATTTACCTCATGAAAATAATAAACTTTTCTTTGATCCGAAATTTAGTTTTGTTTGTCCCTAATTACAAACCATGCAGTGCAGCTCCTTTGTAAGGCGTAAATCGCCACCGTTCATGTGTAGAAATTGCAGCACGCACAAGATCCACTAATTGAAAGCAATTAAAAGCTAAGAACAAAACGACAGCCGCTTAATGTACAATTAGATTTTGTGTTGAGGTATGAACTCAATGCAAAACTTTTTGACTTGGTGTCGTAACATCTAGAGTTAATAGTAACTAATGTTTTTGTTTATACACGTTTTTTTAACATATCTCGAGTCATTTAGTAAATTCACTACAAGAAATTATGGGCAATTTCGACCTCCGAAATTCGACCGCGGCTAAATTCAACCGTTTGTGGTCGAATTTATGGACTGTGGCTAAATTCGACAATTTCTGGTCGAAAATAAAAATTGTCGAATTTGGTATGTCGAATTTACTACTAAATTCGACTGATTTTTTTTATTGGTCGAATTTAATCCTAAATTCGACCGATTTTTTTTGTCTGGTCGAAAATAAAATCCCCCCAAAAAAGGAGGGAAAAGTCCCGCCAAAATATTAAATTTTGAAAACTAAATTCGACCAAATTCGGTCGAATTTAAAATTAAGTTTGGCGGTAATTTTACCGCCTATATTTTTACAATTTCGGTAAAAAGTGGGAAATTTCCCTCCAAAAATTCCCCAAACTATTCAAATATATTTTCAACCGAATTTAGTCAAATTTAATAAATGTGACCGAATTCGGTTGAATTTATTTTTTTTAGAATTTTTTAAATATGTTATTAATTTTATAAATGTTTGTACACATCATGAAAAATAATTAAAAATACAAGGATACCATTCACTACATGTAAAAATTTAGTTAGTACAAAAATTTTACAAAATTTTTTTATATGATTAGAAAATGTTGAACTTTCATTTTTTGATTTTTTTAGAAAAATTAAATGAAATATCTAATTGTTGTTAAAAAATACAAAACAAATATGAAAGTATTTTGACGACATACTACATTCAATAAAATAAATTTGAATAAATAATAGTCGGTAGAAAAAAAAATCTTCATAGCTCTGTACATCGTCATAATTGAGTAGAATATGGGGGGTTTAGGGTTTAGATTTAGGGGTTGGGCTAGGGTTAGAGTTTTTATTTTATTTAAAAATTATTTTGATTAATCCAACCGTACAGATGTGAAGATTATCAAAAAAATATAGTGTGTGCAAAAAATTAATTAATTTAAATATTAATATCTTAAACATTTTAACAAATATATATGTCACCTACACTAAATTCGACCACAAACCCTAGTTGGTTGAATTTAAGCTTTAGTTCGACTGATATCGGTCGAATTTAGCTAAATTCGACCGACTCAAGTTTCGGTCGAATTTAACTAAATTCGACCGACTTAGGTTTCGGTCGAATTTAGCTAAATTCAACCGATATTAGTCGAATTTACCCGTGTTCTATTTTCGACCAAATTTGGTTGGATTTAGTAAAATTCAGAATAAGCCAATTTATTCATGCCACGTGTCACGCTTGTAGTGGCTGAAAAACAAGCACATGGATTGCTCTTTTACATTCAATCTAGACCATTCATTTGTTTCCTAAGATATTCCATCCTAACCATTAATTCAATTACATTCATCTTTTTCTCTCTTATATATTTCATCCATTCATATTCTCTCATAAACATTCTTCTATACTCCTACTCCATTCTTCTTCTCTAACAAACATACATATACTCCTACTCCATTCTTCTTCTCTAACAAACATACATATAAATTTATATACATAAATACTAACACATGTTTCATACATTTCAAACAATATATATACATCCTTTATATTAGCACATCCTTTAATTACATTTTTAACATTTGGCGAGTTCATCCCAATTAATTCTGACGAGTTCATCTTCACCACTTTCGGCCTCTACGACCTCCGACGATTTCATTTCCGGTAACTTAAAAACGAAATAACACAAGTCATTATAATTATACACACACTAAGTTAATTTGTTTTTAATTTTTTCACATTTGGATATTATTGGGGTAGAGTAATTTTTATAGTGTTTGATTTTTAATTATGTGTATCAAAAGAATGAAAAATTATTGCATTTTTAGTCCAACATTATTTATGTATATTATTTAGGATTAGTAGAAAAAATAACTATTATATCCATTATTATTTAATGTAATCATCCTTCTTGATATGTAGAAACTAGTGAAAAATTGCAGAATTTTTTTGCATTTCTTGGGCAGCAGATTCTACTGCTTTTTTTTTAAACTGGTGTTCATTAAATTCGACCGAATTTGGTCGAATTTAACAAATAATTTTGACTGTATTCGGTCGAATTTAGCATAAGATGTAACAGAGATAACTACAACTCAGCAAAGGACAAGACAAACAATAATATTAGCAGAAGCACAGGAATTCAGAAGTAAAGAAGAAAAGGTAAACTGAAAAAAATCAAAATATGGTATGTATTCTTGAAATCCGTAAACAGGTCACGGAAAGAAGTTCATTAAAATGTTCAAGCCTCAGTGACAAATAAAGAAACAAGACTTTCAAGCTACAGAAGTATGTGAATGATTAAGAGTTAGTACCATAGGATTTCAGTGATTTAATTGAAGCAACCAGAACGACAAAGGACTTATCAGCAGCATTGAATTGAAGACATAGAAGAATTGATCAAGTGTTTTTCATCTGTGAACCAGACCAGTTGCACCAGTTATCAACACTTAAAAGATCAAGATGTTTATCGTCTCAGAAGAAGTTGATTTAAGTCTAAATCTGAAACATCCTGAAACTCAAAAGAATACTAAAAGGTATGTTTAGATTTAAATGAAAGTGCAAATCACTTGGTGAAAAAGAAGAGAATCTTCAAGGGTCAAACTGCATAAGGAAAACATTCGATAGTTTTCTTTTAGGAAAAACTATCGAAATTGATCAAGTAGATTTGAAACAAAAACCATCGAAGAAGTAATTCTTCATTCGATAGATTTTATTTAAAATCTATCGAAGGAAGAATTAATTAAATCCTTCGATAGTTTTTATTAGAAGAAGCAGGTGAAAAGTATTCTACTTTGTCAGGTTGATTGAAAAATGGGCCAGGATTAACTTGATTTTGGTTCGATAGTTTTTCAAAACAAAGACTACAAATAGAGAATGAAGACAACGTTCTTCTTCAGTTGGTTGGCAGTTGTGATCATATTTACTCAGAAGAATTTAAGAGCTCAAGAACGATTACTGGAGAAAATTTATAGTGGCTTAATTTCTAAAGTTTGTATTGATTACGTTAACCTGAACTCATTGAAGCTAATCTACGGATTAGATTTGTAGCACCCCTCGCGGTTTATATTTATAAAACGATATATTCCCCGACTCGTGTTTTGATTTGGTGCATTTGATTCCGTATTAGAACTTAAAGAATTATCCGCGAACGAAATTGAATAATTTGTGAGTATCGTATTCAACCCCCCCCCCCCTTCTACGATACTTTGGACCTAACAAACTAGTTTCAAAGAAACAAGTGATGATTTTCAATAGATTTTATTTAAATCTATCGAATGAAAAGTAAAAACTTGTCTTCGATAGTTTTTAAAAAATGTAGCAGGTGATATGCACTAAAGGCTGTCAGAGGTTGGTGAGGAAAATGGACGGCTCAGATTTTCTCTAAGCTTTCGATAGTTTTCCTAAGTCTACATTTGTGAGAATGAAGACAGTGTCTTCTTGAGCAGACAGTTGCAGAAGTTAATAGTGCCTTAAATTCTATCAATTGTATTGATTACTGTAACTTGAACTCATTGAACCTAATCATACGGATTAGAATTGTAGCACCCCTCGTGGTTTATATTTATAAAATGATATATTCCCCGACTCGTGTTTTTGATTTGGTTGATTTGATTTCGGACAAGAGCACAAATAATTATCCGCAAACGAAATCGAATAATTTATGAGTATCGTATTCAACCCCCCTTCCAAAAATATCACGAGCAATTACCTTTAAATAAAAAAATATTACATGTTATATTTGTTTCCACTAAAATTTCTTTTTTCCTACTATATTATTAAAGCCGAAACATTGAAATTTTTGGTTTTCGATTTTCGCTTATTTATCCTATTTAATAAATAATAAATCTATATAAAAATAGTAATTAGCCGATTGCCTTTTATAATTAAAACACTTTTTTCTATCAAAATCTACTTCTTTTCCAAAAAATATAACGGGCAGTTACTTTTTTTAATTAAAACATATTCGCCTTTCTATTTGTGCTTATTATTAATATTATTTGAATAAATACAAAATAATATTAATAATGCCCCATTTATCTTGCTCAACCCTTTATTTATTTTTTCTATATTCCAATTAATATTTAAATTTCTCATTTTATAATTTATTATATTGATTTTATTCTTTATTTAATATTTTTTGTTTCTATTAATTTTTTTTAGTTTGTCATTTTTTTTGATCTTCTTTGATGACACGTTCCTTGGGTTATATGCTAGTCTATACTATATTATTAAAGACGAAACATTAAAGTTTTGGTTTGGTCAGTCGGTCGATCGGTATTTGGACTGATCCACCGGCCTATCTATAACCAATTTATTAATAACAAATTACCTTTTTCAGTACGTTACCTAGTTTATATTTTTTTTAAACTAAAAAAACTCATCTTCTAAAAATAAAATTGGCAACATATATATAATATGGTAATATTATTATATATTTAAAATCAATTACCTTTTTCAGCTAAAACACATTATTTTTATATTTTCTAACTAAAACAACTCATCTTCTAAAAAGGACACATGCAAACCAATTTATTAATAACCAATAATCTTTTTCACCTAAAACACATTACCTATTTCATATATCTATTTAACTAAAACAATTTATTTTCTAAAAATAAAACAGGCAACATATATATAAAATGGTAATATTATTATATATTTATAACCGACAACTGTGTTTTATATTTTCTAACTAAAAACACTTATCTTCTAAATATAATTCATACGGAAAAAATATACAATGGTAATATTGTTATATATAAATATTAATAAATAACCAGTTATTCTTTTCGGCTAAAACACATTACCTCTTTTATATTTTTTAATTTAAACAACTAATTTTCTAAAAGTAATGCAGGCAACATATATATATATAAAGTAATATAATTTTATATAATTATTAATAAGTAACTAATTGTCTTTTTAAGGATATTACCCGTTTTATATTTTTAACCGAAATAACTCATGTTCAAATTAAAAATAAAATGGGAAAAATATAGATATATTGATAATATTAATATATTA
Source organism: Heracleum sosnowskyi (assembly GCA_030848705.1). NCBI lineage: Eukaryota > Viridiplantae > Streptophyta > Magnoliopsida > Apiales > Apiaceae > Heracleum > Heracleum sosnowskyi. The sequence goes on from CM061241.1 coordinate 97,642,284, forward strand.
AACTTATGAAATTCATGTTTATTATAATTTTTTTAACATTCAATTTAAACAAGATAATTAATGAAAATAAAAGTAATAGTATATTCAAAGAAACTCAGTATATTGCACGAGCACATATTTTGATATTTGCATTTGAGTCCCTTTTCATATTTTTAAGAGCAAAAAAATACGAATTGTTAGATCTGTTATTTTAAAATATTTTATATTTTAATATCTAAAATACTAATACAGATTACGTCAATAATATATTAAATTTAAATACTATATTATTAGATTTATAAATCCAATATATATATATATATATATATTAAAATTTTATCAAATTATATATAATAACTAAAATCTAAATAAAAAATAATAAAATATTAAAGAAAACTGTGCATCGCATGGAATATAAGCTAGTATATGTAAAAATTAAAATACAAAAACACCACCTGTATAAGTCAAAAAAATATGATATTAGTTAGATAAGCCAAAATTTAAAAGATACTATTAAAGATATCCCTATAATTGAATGTATTGACCATAAATAGCATCACACTCCGACTAGGATCACCATAAACATTTTATTCTTCAATTAAAATTTGAAACGTACTTTTGCAAGATAGGAAAATATAAACTTGCAAAATAAATTCTAAACGAATCTATTGTTCAAAATATATACTACTCAATATCTCGGTAAAGTTTTTCATTTTAACTAAAAAGTATCTCGAATTAGTAACACAAACCATAGATGAATTGACACGAACTTTTTATATTTCACTCTAATTCGCCAATACAAAATCACATTTGTTTTATAGAACTTTGCAATCAAATTTTATAATTTGAAAAGGATATCAGTCATTGTGGTTTTTTACCCAAAATCCATATCATAATCTTTTTCCTAAAAAGTTAAGAAGAAAAACCATATCCCTAATGTTTTTATTGCGAAAAAAGAAAAAGACAAAAAAAAGGCAAAAAGACAAAAAGACAAAAAAAAGGGGGAAATGCATGCAAGCGGAATAAATGGACAGATGTCATGGAATCGACAGCAATACTTAGCACTTAGCAGTGTGGCGTTGCTTTCAAATTCTATCACGTTTACTCCCCCGTTTCTCCAAGAACAACACCCGCTACCTGTTGCTTCAAAGGTCTCTCTCTCTCTCTCTCTCTCTCTCTCTCTCTCTCTCTCTCTCTCTCTCTCTCTCTCTCTCTCTCTCTCTCTCTCTCTCTCTCTCTCTCTCTCTCTCTCTCTCTCTCTCTCTCTCTCTCTCTCTCTCTCTCTCTCTCCCCCTCCCCATATACACACTGACAGATAGATGTATGTGCACTTCTATTTTTTTTTTTTATTAAAAACTAACGTGTATTCTATACTTCTGTGTCTCCTGAATTGGGCAATCCTAAATCTTTCATTAAAATGTTTAGTTAGTTGACATCAATTTTGTGCATTTTTGTGTTTCTTGATGCATAATTAACATTTCAATTAATTATTTAACTGTTTCAACTTTCATCTTGTTCTGATTATTCAGTTATGCATGTGTGTTCTATCGTTTGTTGATTTTAGTTGTGCACACAATTTAAGTTATGTGTTGATTGCTGTTTAAATTGCCTTTGTACATTAAATTGTTGCAGCTCTACCTTCTTTTGATATGATAACAGCTAGGAACGTACTAGAGTTAAATGAATTAAAAAAGGAGTACTTGTTTTTGTTCACTTTGAAGGTAAAGGGTAAGAGAAAATCTTGTTTTATGACTTTAGTCCTATGTTTTTTTTAACTTACTGATCTATTTGTCTAATTAATTGGTGTCTAGACAGATGACATTAGAAGGCACGAAGAAGACACCGGTTATAATTAGGGTTAAGAGAGTATAATTCCAGTGAGGCGGAGAGCCAACAGGTCATAGAGACCGGACAAGGGACTCCATTAGTCACCTTAAACTTCTTCAAGACCTTTGATACAAGTCCTTGAGACAATAGATTAGGAAAAAAACGTCTGTCTCTTGTAGTGTTTGAAAATCACTGCAGCTGGGTATAGGTCTAGGACATGTTAGCATCTTTCTATTGATGTTTTTTTACACTTCCAGAAAAACATCTTATAATTTTCTTTTATTGATGTTATGTTATAAGGTATTTATATTATGTTTTGTGCTACATATTATTACACAGTTAAAGTATTTGAACCAACACTGAATGTCTATCTATACATCGTATCTGACGAGACATATATTAGAAGTATTTCCACTATTTTCTGGCAAAACACACACACATTTCGAGTATGTTTGGTTTACGTACTTCACAAGATTTCCCCCAAATTCTGTTTCAGATTGGGACATTTTGGGGATGTTTGGTTTGGTTAATTTGTGCCACATATATTTTGGAATTCCTAGCACATTCTTGAAGTTATAGTTTGTATTTTATTGATTGTGAGTTTCAAGGTGGAATTTGGTGTTGAATTTCTTTGATAAGGAAGAATTCTGATAATTGTTTGGCGAAATATCAGTAAAGCTAATTTAAGTATGAAGAAGATGCACTTTTTTTGAGAATATGTTTCTAATTGCTGAATATAATTTTCTCGAAAGAAATTAACCAGAAGAAGGGGTGGATCAGCTTAATTTGTTATTTTTGAGCAATAACCAGTAAGTTTGTTGTACAGTCCGCAAAACCGATAGCAACCACTTAACTTTTTGGCGGCGCTATAGAGTTACCATTTTGGCGGCACTATAGAGTTCAGTAAAATGTGTGTGGTTTGACAATGTCCATATTTCTATGTAGTAATATGTAGTTGGTAAGTATCTAACATGTTAAGGATCTATTACAAAGCCTTCACCCTGTTAATGCTGAAGACCTATTGATAGCCAAATTGCTTATTGAATTAACCTTGAGTTTATTTTTTGTTGAAACTATTCGTTGATGTTTAATGGTATATGTGTTGTATTATCAATGCATCGTTGTCATCTATTCTCTTGTTCTAGTGAGCTTTGCACTTAAGGCAAGGTGAGGGAACATCAAGCTGTTCCCAAGTAGAAAATGTTTGCTCAACAAGTTGGATATGCCATTGAAGAATTTTTACAATAGTGCTTAAAATTCGGAGACGCTATACACCGTGTCTTAACTTTTGAGTTCGTGCTATAATTTAATATTGTATACAATTCAAAAACATCGATTGTAGGATGCATTGTCTAAGGTGTATATGATTGTTGGTTTCATCAGCGGTTAATATTCTGCATTTAAATAATTTTCTCGGTTAATTTTGTGCAAGATGAAACGAGATGACACAAGAATGACCGATATACCCAGTGATATACAAAAACATATACTGAAGTTGTTGGCTACCAGTAGTGAGGCATCTGACTTTGTCCGAGCGACTTCCAGGTCAGACGACTTAGTTTATTGTTTTATGTTGGTGGTTAACTGTTGATGCTTCACACAAAAATATAAGAAATGAATTAGAGTAGCAGTCGGTTCTTTTAAAACCGAACCAAAATAACCGAAAACCGAATTGGTGCATTTTTTGTAACCGAAACAAAATATTTCTGTTATTCCGGTTCGGTTTTTAGATACTGAAAATTTTAAAAAGCTTGTTTTAAAATTTTATGAATTATGTTATCTTACTAAATTAAAAATTTATTCAAAATATTACAGTACAAGAATTTAAGTGTACAAGTTTCTAACCATCAGATTACTTTCAAGGACTGAAATTAAAATCAAACATAGGGTTAGATGTTCGAGTAAAGTAAATGCAGTGACGAGTTTAGTAATTAGTATATTATAATAGGTATCTAGGTCAGTAGATATACATAAAGTACATATAACATACTGACTAGTGTATTAATGAAGAAAACATATACAAAATCTATATATGCTTTATATAATTCGGCCTGTTCGGTTAAAACCAAATTAATTTTCTGAAAACCAAACCGAACCGATTTTCTTTCCGGTTCAAACCGATATTTGTAAAAAAACTCGAACCAAACCGAACCGAAATTGTATAGTTTGGTTCGGTTTTGCTCAGCCTGCCCTCTCTAAGAATATAATGATGTTTTTTCATGTGATAAGAAATATTATTTGAACTTCTTATAGCTGCAAGGAGTGGAAAGAGTTTGCTGAAGATGCTGAGATCTTAAAGACTGTGCAATTTGATAGGATGCACAGGCTTGATAAATCATTCTGGAATAAGAACAGGTTTCTGGTAAAATGTCTAAATGCCGGTAACAGAGGAGCCTTTGATATTATAGTACTCAAGGTACATTTCTTCTCTACAATTTTCTTTTATGATTGCTTTTATTCAAGTCCTTGAAGTAAATTACATTAACATGGCTAGATGATTTAATCTGATCTCGTCCAAAAACCACTCATTAGTTTTGTATAATCTGCACAATCTATTTTTCCATTATGTAGCCTTCTTGTTGGAATATTGTGCCATAAATTTTAGCTATTGGTGACTCGATGATAGTCACTACAACAAATACAGGTTCTTCCAACAAAAAACATACCAAAAAGTTTTTATTGTTGTAGTGAGTTTCAAATTTTAAAAGTAAATAGTATTATTAGAATTATTCAGAAGTTATTAGAAATGCAATACTCCTGGTTGTACTGGATAGATTTAGTGGGCAATTATGCTTTAGGTTGTATATAGTTGTGTATTTATCACTTTATAATTGATATCAATGGAAAAGTCAATACAAAATTACACTTTCTGTACAAGAGATGTGCTTATTGTTATCATCTTTAATACTTTTTTAGTGATTGAACCAATACTTTTTTTTCAAATTTTCAGTTGAATACTTTCATTAGCTTAATTCTACTTGACAAAATGCCATAGTAGCTTAGAATTGCATATATATGTTGTTCGAAATTTTTTGCTGTCAATACTCTTAAAATTGTTAATTTGGTGTGTTTCACACAGGAAAAACCTTTTAAATAAGTTTTGATTTCGATTTTATAACCTGTAGTCCAACTCTGTGTTTCTATTTTATTTAGTTGGATCACGTTTATTTTCAAAAATTCTATAATTTGTTTCCTAAGTTGACACGGTTTAAAATTCATCAAAAGAAGTTATAGTATAAAATAATCGATAAGATAATAATTCTTAATATTGATAAGATAATAATTTTCAGAAATATCTTTGTACAAATATACAGTCTCTCTAATTATATAAATTAAAAATTATATGAAACTTTAAATTTAGTTATAATGATTTAGTAAAGATTTGATGTTATGGTTGTTTTCATATAGTTTGAATTTTGCTCAAACTTGATTTCTTATGAATAATTCAATATTAATATTAAAAAATCGGATATGTACACATAAATTTTGTTGGTAAGTGTAATAAAAGAATGAATACTAGTCTAATAAATGTGGTACTTGAATTGTTATAAAAACATAAGTTCATTGTATGTAGTTGCTAATTTGTTTAGACACCAAATTGTAGAATGTTAAAATGAGACAAGTTGAGATACCAAATAGAGCATTTACTAAGTTGAGATGGATACCAAATAGAGCATTTACTCTCAAATTAAAGACTTCACGCATCAGGTTACATTACCTGAATATTCCATGGAAGTGAAGTGATATATTTTTGAGTTACCTGTTATAAAGTTGAGATTAAGCTTATTTGAAAGGTTGGATTACACCAAATTATTAACAATTTGGTGCAAGGTGCCGATCACCCATGTTAAAATTGAAGGTGCGTATACTTATATGTTAATTAAATTGTAATATTGCAGAAGAAGCAGGATGTACTCAAAGTGTTCATGCAAAAATTGAAGGCCGGAGAATGTTGGCCTGACATGCTACAGGTTATTTTGCCATATGTTTTACCACAGTTGATACTATATATTGGCACTTTTAGTAAGAGATTGATTTAAAACCTATAACTTATCATTTAACATGAACATGCAGTTGAGAAATGAGCTCAGGCGTACTCCATCATGATTTCTTCTCGTACGGGGTCTAGTAGCATGCTCGTGGCTGCTAATTCAAGTTCCTGTATGTTATAAAATTATAGAAAGTTTCTTATGCGTGATTTTCACAGACCAGACAGCTTGTTAAGTGTCACTGATGTTTTTGTTGTTTAATACCTTTATGTTGTCCCTGGTTTTAGACTTTTTAGTAGACTGCGGAGTGCCTGTGATTTCCTTTCTGAAGTCTGTTGTATTTGTATGTTGCACCATGTTTTGAGTAGCTGTTACAATTATGGAAACTGTTTACCTATATGTACTATGTTTAATAAGCAGTTGAGCATAGTCCGCCTTTTGCTGGAACAGTTCAACCATAGCATCTGAGGATTGAAGGAGCTAGCATTTACCTCATGAAAATAATAAACTTTTCTTTGATCCGAAATTTAGTTTTGTTTGTCCCTAATTACAAACCATGCAGTGCAGCTCCTTTGTAAGGCGTAAATCGCCACCGTTCATGTGTAGAAATTGCAGCACGCACAAGATCCACTAATTGAAAGCAATTAAAAGCTAAGAACAAAACGGCAGCCGCTTAATGTACAATTAGATTTTGTGTTGAGGTATGAACTCAATGCAAAACTTTTTGACTTGGTGTCGTAACATCTAGAGTTAATAGTAACTAATGTTTTTGTTTATACACGTTTTTTTAACATATCTCGAGTCATTTAGTAAATTCACTACAAGAAATTATGGGCAATTTCGACCTCCGAAATTCGACCGCGGCTAAATTCAACCGTTTGTGGTCGAATTTATGGACTGTGGCTAAATTCGACAATTTCTGGTCGAAAATAAAAATTGTCGAATTTGGTATGTCGAATTTACTACTAAATTCGACTGATTTTTTTTATTGGTCGAATTTAATCCTAAATTCGACCGATTTTTTTGTCTTGTCGAAAATAAAATCCCCCCAAAAAAGGAGGGAAAAGTCCCGCCAAAATATTAAAATTTGAAAACTAAATTCGACCAAATTCGGTCGAATTTAAAATTAAGTTTGGCGGTAATTTTGCCGCCTATATTTTTACAATTTCGGTAAAAAGTGGGAAATTTCCCTCCAAAAATTCCCCAAACTATTCAAATATATTTTCAACCGAATTTAGTCAAATTTAATAAATGTGACCGAATTCGGTTGAATTTATTTTTTTTAGAATTTTTTAAATATGTTATTAATTTTATAAATGTTTGTACACATCATGAAAAATAATTAAAAATACAAGGATACCATTCACTACATGTAAAAATTTAGTTAGTACAAAAATTTTACAAATTTTTTTTATATGATTAGAAAATGTTGAACTTTCATTTTTTGATATTTTTAGAAAAATTAAATGAAATATCTAATTGTTGTTAAAAAAATACAAAACAAATATGAAAGTATTTTGACGACATACTACATTCAATAAAATAAATTTGAATAAATAATAGTCGGTAGAAAAAAAAATCTTCATAGCTCTGTACATCGTCATAGTTGAGTAAAATATGGGGGGTTTAGGGTTTAGATTTAGGGGTTGGGCTAGGATTAGAGTTTTTATTTTATTTAAAAATTATTTTGATTAATCCAACCGTACAGATGTGAAGATTATCAAAAAAATATAGTGTGTGCAAAAAATTAATTAATTTAAATATTAATATCTTAAACATTTTAACAAATATATATGTCACCTACACTAAATTCGACCACAAACCCTAGTTGGTTGAATTTAAGCTTTAGTTCGACTGATATCGGTCGAATTTAGCTAAATTCGACCGACTCAAGTTTCGGTCGAATTTAGCTAAATTCGACCGACTTAGGTTTCGGTCGAATTTAGCTAAATTCAACCGATATTAGTCGAATTTACCCGTGTTCTATTTTCGACCAAATTTGGTTGAATTTAGTAAAATTCAGAATAAGCCAATTTATTCATGCCACGTGTCACGCTTGTAGTGGCTGAAAAACAAGCACATGGATTGCTCTTTTACATTCAATCTAGACCATTCATTTGTTTCTAAGATATTCCATCCTAACCATTAATTCAATTACATTCATCTTTTTCTCTCTTATATATTTCATCCATTCATATTCTCTCATAAACATTCTTCTATACTCCTACTCCATTCTTCTTCTCTAACAAACATACATATACTCCTACTCCATTCTTCTTCTCTAACAAACATACATATAAATTTATATACATAAATACTAACACATGTTTCATACATTTCAAACAATATATATACATCCTTTATATTAGCACATCCTTTAATTACATTTTTAACATTTGGCGAGTTCATCCCAATTAATTCTGACGAGTTCATCTTCACCACTTTCGGCCTCTACGACCTCCGACGATTTCATTTCCGGTAACTTAAAAGCGAAATAACACAAGTCATTATAATTATACACACACTAAGTTAATTTTTTTTTTAATTTTTTCACATTTGGATATTATTGGGGTAGAGTAATTTTTATAGTGTTTGATTTTTAATTATGTGTATCAAAAGAATGAAAAATTATTGCATTTTTAGTCCAACATTATTTATGTATATTATTTAGGATTAGTAGAAAAAATAACTATTATATCCATTATTATTTAATGTAATCATCCTTCTTGATATGTAGAAACTAGTGAAAAATTGCAGAATTTTTTTGCATTTCTTGGGCAGCAGATTCTGCTGCTTTTTTTTTAAACTGGTGTTCGTTAAATTCGACCGAATTTGGTCGAATTTAACAAATAATTTTGACTGTATTCGGTCGAATTTAGCATAAGATGTAACAGAGATAACTACAACTCAGCAAAGGACAAGACAAACAATAATATTAGCAGAAGCACAGGAATCCAGAAGTAAAGAAGAAAAGGTAAACTGAAAAAAATCAAAATATGGTATGTATTCTTGAAATCCGTAAACAGGTCACGGAAAGAAGTTCATTAAAATGTTCAAGCCTCAGTGACAAATAAAGAAACAAGACTTTCAAGCTACAGAAGTATGTGAATGATTAAGAGTTAGTACCATAGGATTTCAGTGATTTAATTGAAGCAACCAGAACGACAAAGGACTTATCAGCAGCATTGAATTGAAGACATAGAAGAATTGATCAAGTGTTTTTCATCTGTGAACCAGACCAGTTGCACCAGTTATCAACACTTAAAAGATCAAGATGTTTATCGTCTCAGAAGAAGTTGATTTAAGTCTAAATCTGAAACATCCTGAAACTCAAAAGAATACTAAAAGGTATGTTTAGATTTAAATGAAAGTGCAAATCACTTGGTGAAAAAGAAGAGAATCTTCAAGGGTCAAACTGCATAAGGAAAACATTCGATAGTTTTCTTTTAGGAAAAACTATCGAAATTGATCAAGTAGATTTGAAACAAAAACCATCGAAGAAGTAATTCTTCATTCGATAGATTTTATTTAAAATCTATCGAAGGAAGAATTAATTAAATCCTTCGATAGTTTTTATTAGAAGAAGCAGGTGAAAAGTATTCTACTTTGTCAGGTTGATTGAAAAATGGGCCAGGATTAACTTGATTTTGGTTCGATAGTTTTTCAAAACAAAGACTACAAATAGAGAATGAAGACAGCGTTCTTCTTCAGTTGGTTGGCAGTTGTGATCATATTTACTCAGAAGAATTTAAGAGCTCAAGAACGATTACTGGAGAAAATTTATAGTGGCTTAATTTCTAAAGTTTGTATTGATTACGTTAACCTGAACTCATTGAAGCTAATCTACGGATTAGATTTGTAGCACCCCTCGCGGTTTATATTTATAAAACGATATATTCCCCGACTCGTGTTTTGATTTGGTGCATTTGATTTCGTATTAGAACTTAAAGAATTATCCGCGAACGAAATTGAATAATTTGTGAGTATCGTATTCAACCCCCCCTTCTACGATACTTTGGACCTAACAAACTAGTTTCAAAGAAACAAGTGATGCTTTTCAATAGATTTTATTTAAATCTATCGAATGAAAAGTAAAAACTTGTCTTCGATAGTTTTTAAAAAATGTAGCAGGTGATATGCACTAAAGGCTGTCAGAGGTTGGTGAGGAAAATGGACGGCTCAGATTTTCTCTAAGCTTTCGATAGTTTTCCTAAGTCTACATTTGTGAGAATGAAGACAGTGTCTTCTTGAGCAGACAGTTGCAGAAGTTAATAGTGCCTTAAATTCTATCAATTGTATTGATTACTGTAACTTGAACTCATTGAAGCTAATCATACGGATTAGAATTGTAGCACCCCTCGTGGTTTATATTTATAAAATGAAATATTCCCCGACTCGTGTTTTTGATTTGGTTGATTTGATTTCGGACAAGAGCACAAATAATTATCCGCAAACGAAATCGAATAATTTATGAGTATCGTATTCAACCCCCCTTCCAAAAATATCACGAGCAATTACCTTTAAATAAAAAATATTACATGTTATATTTGTTTCCACTAAAATTTCTTTTTTCCTACTATATTATTAAAGCCGAAACATTGAAATTTTTGGTTTTCGATTTTCGCTCATTTATCCTATTTAATAAATAATAAATCTATATAAAAATAGTAATTAGCCGATTGCCTTTTATAATTAAAACACTTTTTTCTATCAAAATCTACTTCTTTTCCAAAAAATATAACGGGCAGTTACTTTTTTTAATTAAAACATATTCGCCTTTCTATTTGTGCTTATTATTAATATTATTTGAATAAATACAAAATAATATTAATAATGCCCCATTTATCTTGCTCAACCCTTTATTTATTTTTTCTATATTCCAATTAATATTTAAATTTCTCATTTTATAATTTATTATATTGATTTTATTCTTTATTTAATATTTTTTGTTTCTATTAATTTTTTTAGTTTGTCATTTTTTTTGATCTTCTTTGATGACACGTTCCTTGGGTTATATGCTAGTCTATACTATATTATTAAAGACGAAACATTAAAGTTTTGGTTTGGTCAGTCGGTCGATCGGTATTTGGGCTGATCCACCGGCCTATCTATAACCAATTTATTAATAACAAATTACCTTTTTTAGTACGTTACCTAGTTTATATGTTTTTTAAACTAAAAAAACTCATCTTCTAAAAATAAAATTGGCAACATATATATAATATGGTAATATTATTATATATTTAAAATCAATTACTTTTTTCGGCTAAAACACATTATTTTTATATTTTCTAACTAAAACAACTCATCTTCTAAAAAGGACACATGCAAACCAATTTATTAATAACCAATAATCTTTTTCACCTAAAACACATTACCTATTTCATATATCTATTTAACTAAAACAATTTATTTTCTAAAAATAAAACAGGCAACATATATATAAAATGGTAATATTATTATATATTTATAACCGACAACTAAAACACATTATGTGTTTTATATTTTCTAACTAAAAACACTTATCTTCTAAATATAATTCATAAGGAAAAAATATACAATGGTAATATTGTTATATATAAATATTAATAAATAACCAGTTATTCTTTTCGGCTAAAACACATTACCTCTTTTATATTTTTTAACTTAAACAACTAATTTTCTAAAATTAATGCAAGCAACATATATATATAAAGTAATATAATTTTATATAATTATTAATAAGTAACTAATTGTCTTTTTAAGGATATTACCTGTTTTATATTTTTTAACCGAAATAACTCATGTTCAAATTAAAAATAAAACGGGAAAAATATAGATATATTGATAATATTATTATATTAAACTTATGAAATTCATGTTTATTATAATTTTTTTAACATTCAATTTAAACGAGATAATTAATGAAAATAAAAGTAATAGTATATTCAAAGAAACTCAGTATATTGCACGAGCACATATTTTGATATTTGCATTTGAGTCCCTTTTCATATTTTTAAGAGCAAAAAAATACGAATCGTTAGATCTGTTATTTTAAAATATTTTATATTTTAATATCTAAAATACTACTACAGATTACGTCAATAATATATTAAATTTAAATACTATATTATTAGATTTATAAATCCAATATATATATATATATTAAAATTTTATCAAATTATATATAATAACTAAAATCTAAATAAAAAATAATAAAATATTAAAGAAAACTGTGCATCGCATGGAATATAAGCTAGTATATGTAAAAATTAAAATACAAAAACACCACCTGTATAAATCAAAAAAATATGATATTAGTTAGAAAAGCCAAAATTTAAAAGATACTATTAAAGATATCCCTATAATTCAATGTATTGACCATAAATAGCATCACACTCCGACTAGGATCACCATAAACATTTTATTCTTCAATTAAAAATTGAAACGTACTTTTGCAAGATAGGAAAATATAAACTTGCAAAATAAATTCTAAACGAATCTATTGTTCAAAATATATACTACTCAATATCTCCGTAAAGTTTTTCATTTTAACTAAAAAGTATATCGAATTAGTAACACAAACCATAGATGAATTGACACGAACTTTTTATATTTCACTCTAATTCGCCAATACAAAATCACATTTGTTTTATAGAACTTTGCAATCAAATTTTATAATTTGAAAAGGATATCAGTCATTGTGGTTTTTTACCCAAAATCCATATCCCTAATGTTTTTATTGCGAAAAAAGAAAAAGACAAAAAAAAGGCAAAAAGACAAAAAAAAAGGGGGAAATGCATGCAACCGGAATAAATGGACAGATGTCATGGAATCGACAGCAATACTTAGCACTTAGAAGTGTGGCGTTGCTTTCAAATTCTATCACGTTTACTCCCCCGTTTCTCCAAGAACAACACCCGCTACCTGTTGCTTCAAAGGTCTCTCTCTCTCTCTCTCTCTCTCTCTCTCTCTCTCTCTCTCTCTCTCTCTCTCTCTCTCTCTCTCTCTCTCTCTCTCTCTCTCTCTCTCTCTCTCTCTCTCTCTCTCTCTCTCTCCTCTCTCTCTCTCTCTCTCTCTCTCTCTCTCTCTCTCTCTCTCTCTCTCTCTCTCTCTCTCTCTCTCCCTCCCTCCCTCCCTCCCTATACACACTGACAGATAGATGTATGTGCACTTCTAATTTTTTTTTTATTAAAAACTAACGTGTATTCTATACTTCTGTGTCTCCTGAATTGGGCAATCCTAAATCTTTCATTAAAATGTTTAGTTAGTTGACATCAATTTTGTGCATTTTTGTGTTTCTTGATGCATAATTAACATTTCAATTAATTATTTAACTGTTTCAACTTTCATCTTGTTCTGATTATTCAGTTATGCATGTGTGTTCTATCGTTTGTTGATTTTAGTTGTGCACACAATTTAAGTTATGTGTTGATTGCTGTTTAAATTGCCTTTTGTACATTAAATTGTTGCAGCTCTACCTTCTTTTGATATGATAACAGCTAGGAACGTACTAGAGTTAAATGAATTAAAAAAGGAGTACTTGTTTTTGTTCACTTTGAAGGTAAAGGGTAAGAGAAAATCTTGTTTTATGACTTTAGTCCTATGTTTTTTTTAACTTACTGATCTATTTGTCTAATTAATTGGTGTCTAGACAGATGACATTAGAAGGCACGAAGAAGACACCGGTTATAATTAGGGTTAAGAGAGTATAATTCCAGTGAGGCGGAGAGCCAACAGGTCATAGAGACCGGACAAGGGACTCCATTAGTCACCTTAAACTTCTTCAAGACCTTTGATACAAGTCCTTGAGACAATAGATTAGGAAAAAATGTCTGTCTCTTGTAGTGTTTGAAAATCACTGCAGCTGGGTATAGGTCTAGGACATGTTAGCCTCTTTCTATTGATGTTTTTTTACACTTCCAGAAAAACATCTTATAATTTTCTTTTATTGATGTTATGTTATAAAGTATTTCTATTATGTTTTGTGCTACATATTATTACACAGTTAAAGTATTTGAACCAACACTGAATGTCTATCTATACATCGTATCTGACGAGATATATATTAGAAGTATTTCCACTATTTTCTGGCAAAACACACACACATTTCGAGTATGTTTGGTTTACGTACTTCACAAGATTTCCCCAAATTCTGTTTCAGATTGGGACATTTTGGGGATGTTTGGTTTGGTTAATTTGTGCCATGTATATTTTAGAATTCCTAGCACATTCTTGAAGTTATAGTTTGTATTTTATTGATTGTGAGTTTCAAGGTGGAATTTGGTGTTGAATTTCTTTGATAAGGAAGAATTCTGATAATTGTTTGGCGAAATATCAGTAAAGCTAATTTAAGTATGAAGAAGATGCACTTTTTTTGAGAATATGTTTCTAATTGCTGAATATAATTTTCTCGAAAGAAATTAACCAGAAGAAGGGGTGGATCAGCTTAATTTGTTATTTTTGAGCAATAACCGGTAAGTTTGTTGTACAGTCCGCAAACCGATAGCAACCACTTAACTTTTTGGCGGCGCTATAGAGTTACCATTTTGGCGGCACTATAGAGTTCAGTAAAATGGGTGTGGTTTGACAATGTCCATATTTCTATGTAGTAATATGTAGTTGGTAAGTATCTAACATGTTAAGGATCTATTACAAAGCCTTCACCCTGTTAATGCTGAAGACCTATTGATAGCCAAATTGCTTATTGAATTAACCTTGAGTTTATTTTTGTTGAAACTATTCGTTGATGTTTAATGGTGTATGTGTTGTATTATCAATGCATCGTTGTCATCTATTCTCTTGTTCTAGTGAGCTTTGCACTTAAGGCAAGGTGAGGGAACATCAAGCTGTTCCCAAGTAGAAAATGTTTGCTCAACAAGTTGGATATGCCATTGAAGAATTTTTACAATAGTGCTTAAAATTCAGAGACGCGATACACCGTGTCTTAACTTTTGAGTTCGTGCTATAATTTAATATTTTATACAATTCAAAAACATCGATTGTAGGATGCATTGTCTAAGGTGTATATGATTGTTGGTTTCATCAGCGGTTAATATTCTGCATTTAAATAATTTCTCGGTTAATTTTGTGCAAGATGAAACGAGATGACACAAGAATGACCGATATACCCAGTGATATACAAAAACATATTTTGTAACCGAACCAAAATAACCGAAAACCGAATTGGTCCATTTTTTGTAACCGAAACAAAATATTTCTGTTATTCCGGATCGGTTTTTAGATACTGAAAATTTTAAAAAGCTTGTTTTAAAATTTTATGAATTATGTTATCTTACTAAATTAAAAATTTATTCAAAATATTACAGTACAAGAATTTAAGTGTACAAGTTTCTAACCATCAGATTACTTTCAAGGACTGAAATTAAAATCAAACATAGGGTTAGATGATCGAGTAAAGTAAATGCAGTGACGAGTTTAGTAATTAGTATATTATAATAGGTATCTAGGTCAGTAGATATACATAAAGTACATATATAACATAGTGACTAGTGTATTAATGAAGAAAACATATACAAAATCTATATATGCTTTATATAATTCGGCGTGTTCGGTTAAAACCAAATTAATTTTCTGAAAACCAAACCGAACCGATTTTCTTTCCGGTTCAAACCGATATTTGTAAAAAAACTCGAACCAAACCGAACCGAAATTGTATAGTTTGGTTCGGTTTTGCTCAGCCTGCCCTCTCTAAGAATATAATGATGTTTTTTCATGTGATAAGAAATATTATTTGAACTTCTTATAGCTGCAAGGAGTGGAAAGAGTTTGCTGAAGATGCTGAGATCTTAAAGACTGTGCAATTTGATAGGATGCACAGGCTTGATAAATCATTCTGGAATAAGAACAGGTTTCTGGTAAAATGTCTAAATGCCGGTAACAGAGGAGCCTTTGATATTATAGTACTCAAGGTACATTTCTTCTCTACAATTTTCTTTTATGATTGCTTTTATTCAAGTCCTTGAAGTAAATTACATTAACATGCGCTAGATGATTTAATCTGATCTCGTCCAAAAACCACTCATTAGTTTTGTATAATCTGCACAATCTATTTTTCCTTTATGTAGCCTTCTTGTTGGAATATTGTGCCATAAATTTTAGCTATTGGTGACTCGATGATAGTCACTACAACAAATACAGGTTCTTCCGACAAAAAACAGACCAAAAAGTTTTTCAGAAATGCCTGTATTTGTTGTAGTGAGTTTCAAATTTTAAAAGTAAATAGTATTATTAGAATTATTCAGAAGTTATTAGAACTGCAATACTAGTGGTTGTACTGGATAGATTTAGTGGGCAATTATGCTTTAGGTTGTATATAGTTGTGTATTTATCACTTTATAATTGATATCAATGACAAGAGATGTGCTTATTGTTATCATCTTTAATACTTTTTTAGTGATTGAACCAATATTTGTTTTTCAAATTTTCAGTTGAATACTTTCATTAGCTTAATTCTACTTGACAAAATGCCATAGTAGCTTAGAATTGCATATATATGTTGTTCGAAATTTTTTGCTGTCAATACTCTTAAAATTGTTAATTTGGTGTGTTTCACACAGGAAAAACCTTTTAAATAAGTTTTGATTTCGATTTTATAACCTGTAGTCCAACTCTGTGTTTCTATTTTATTTAGTTGGATCACGTTTATTTTCAAAAATTCTATAATTTGTTTCCTAAGTTGACACGGTTTAAAATTCATCAAACGAAGTTATAGTATAAAATAATCGATAAGATAATAATTCTTAATATTGATAAGATAATAATTTTCAGAAATATCTTTGTACAAATATACAGTCTCTCTAATTATATAAATTAAAAATTATATGAAACTTTAAATTTAGTTATAATGATTTAGTAAAGATTTGATGTTATGGTTGTTTTCATATAGTTTGAATTTTGCTCAAACTTGATTTCTTATGAATAATTCAATATTAATATTAAAAAATCGGATATGTACACATAAATTTTGTTGGTAAGTGTAATAAAAGAATGAATACTAGTCTAATAAATGTGGTTCTTGAATTGTTATAAAAAAATAAGTTCATTGTATGTAGTTGCTAATTTGTTTAGACACCAAATTGTAGAATGTTAAAATGAGACAAGTTGAGATACCAAATAGAGCATTTACTAAGTTGAGATGGATACCAACACTACAAGAATAATTGAATCAGACAAGGCTTTTTGCCCGTTGTCTGATGCCCTAGAAAACCGTTGCTCAGACAACGTTGTCTGATTCCCTACAGACAACGGTTTTGGTCTGAAACGCGTGAACAACAACGGTTGTTGTAGAAACCATTGTCTGATAAATAAATCAACAATTATTTATTAACTAGAAAATGTTGTTATTTTAATTTTCAGACAAGGCTTTATTTTCCAAAAGAGTGTTGTGTGATCTAAATATTTACGACGGTTTTAGTAGAACAACCCCATTGTCTTAATAGTTTAACACAATGGTTTCCTTTCTAAAAACTGTTGTCTATTCTTGACTTGCACAATTGTTTTCTTTAAATACCTGTTATCTGAAAGCTGTTAGGCAATGGTTTAAAAAGATAAACATGTTTGAACATTAGCAGAACCACAACAGTTTTTGTTTCTAAAACACTTGTTTCTGATTTTGATAGACAACGGTATTGGACAAAAAACTGTTGTCTGAAGTGTTTACGACAATGGTTTAGCATAAAATACGTTGAATTATTTTTAAAACAACAACGGTTTTTATTAGTATATTGCTTGTAAAAAATCTCTATGGACAGTGGTTTGAAATTAAGTATCTGTTGTCTGATGTCTTTACCACAATGGTTTCATATGCTTGTATTGAAGTAATGTATTTGGACAACGGTTTTTTTTAACAAGAAGTTGTTACCTAGCTTAATAGACAATGGTTTCATAGAAAATTCAACACATTGCCTAGTACAATGCTTGACAACAGTTTTCATTATAGTCCAATTACCTAAAATAACAAGAGACAATGGTTTTATATAACAAAATTAAAAAACCAAACTGGCAATATAAAGAAACCAAACTGACAATATAAAGAAGCCAAACTAAAACCAAAACAAACAGTCATTCCATTCCATCGTGTTCAATAAACCATTACAACCAACACATCCAACCAAGTAAAATTCACGAACTAATTAAGTTAAATATGTTCAACAACATCAGATTTTCGGATGCACATACCCCAAAAGTAGAGACTGAAACCTTCACTTAAGTTAAATAGTTACGCCATTACATGTCCATAGCATATCAGTTAGCCTCTTCTTCGTCTTGGACAGTTTGGGAGACCTGTCCTGTTCTCGGTGGCCAGGACCTGAACCACCTTCTGTTTGCCAACCTTGTTAACTATGGGACAGCAAAGTAAGACCGTCACCCTGTTTTTTACATCATTTGTGCAAAATATGTACTTTAATGTGTTTTTCCTAGTGGCATATGTAAATGTTACTGAGTCTACCTGTTAAAATCTTGAAACAGAATAGAAGGTAGATGGGGTTGGAGGTTGTCATTGGGATTGGCTGGAATTCCAGCACTCTTACTAACATCTGAAGAACATGCCACAACTTATCATCTGAAGTAGCAGCATTGCATTCACCCTGGAGAGCAGTATCCTGAGAATTTCAGCTTGTGTCTGAACTGATTTTTTCCTGTTAGTACTTGGCTGCTAACAGAATACCAGCACACTCATATTAAAGGACAACCAGCACACTCATATTAGAGGTTAAAAGTGATTAACTTAAAAAAAAACTTAAGCTGAAGTACTCCAGCTGCTATATCTTCTGTATTGGCAATACATAGACTATATTTCACTCTTCAGCTGCTATATCTTTTGATAGTTTCCTGTAATTGTGATTTAATCTTTCATGGTAACACTAAGTTAAAGTATATAGTTGTTTTATATAGTACGTTCTCTGCAAATAGTGACATCCATTTTTGTTATCTCATACAAAGATATAAAACACTTGTTCTTGTGTCACCTTGTTAGATTTTGAATGTATTAATCTCTCAATGAGTAATATGCATTAGGAAATGTGTGCTATATGATTATTAACATTAAGTTCTTGAAAGAGCCTACAGTGAAATATAATATGAAATAATATTATACCATTGCTGTTATTGTGTGCATTAACAAGAAACCATCAATAAGTGAAGAAGAGGAGAAAGGAACAGGCTGTGGTGTCCTACTGATACACTCATGAGCTGCAGCAATGCAAGAATTGTGGAGAGTAAATGATTGAAGCATTACCAGATAGTTAAATTGCTTCTTCAGTTAATTATTTGCAATTTGGAGATTAATGTCCTCTTGAAGCACAGCTTGCCAGACCTAATTCCTCTGGTCAAAAAGTTACATCATTCACCTTAATCTGAAAGAGTAAATGTATTATAGTTTAGTCACGGGAAAAAAACTAAATACATACTACAATTTAAGTTTTTTTACCTACCAACTCCATTGCATATTATATATCTGATGGATAACATAAACATTAGAAGTACACGTAGTATGTAGGATGTTAATGTTATTTCTTGACTTATATGTAAGACCCAAGAGAGACAAGGAAATGAAGCTAAGTATGTAGGATGTGACAAGGTCACATAGTAACCCACAAGAACATACCTCCCTTCTCGTAAGGCCTGCAAGAGTGAGCTTCACGTTTTCTCAACCGTGTGTGACCTAAGCGATGGATAGGATGGTGAAATACACACCTCTCCCACCAAACAATCATTATTCACCTTTCATCTAAGACTCACATATGAAGAACACTAAATACTGATTTGTAAAGAACAATTAATAAGTGATACAAATTTATAGGTGAGAAAAAGAAAACACGCATCACATTCAATATTTCCTCATCGAGGATAGATCATTGGTCCCATATCAAGCTACATCCAAAACAGAAGAAACTGATTTCGTATTTTTTAGAACAGAGGATATCCTCAATGGTACAATTGTGTTTTGGTTAGTAGGTACACCTAAAATTTCAACTTTATCACTCTTATACCCTCATAGTTAGCACACGTCAAGAAAAAATACTGCAAGGAAAAGAGAGTTTACTTTTAATGTTCTACATAAAATGTTAGAGAAAAATTTGGTATATACTTTTACAATATCAATCATCATCTCATGTAAATAATGCATTACCCAGCTACTTTGTGATCCTTTTTAAATCATGCTCTAACAAGACATGTGTATGCAAAGTACTAACTACTACTGATTCTACGCAACAATAATTCAGTTTAGGTACAAACCTTGCTATGTCTAGTGCAAATCTAACAGCTTTCAGCGGTTTCAGTTGTCCTCCTTCTTTCATATAAGCACAGAGAACACCCTACAAGAATGGCTACCAACTATGAGTCTGTAAATTCTATACAGCCTGATTGAATATATATATATATATATATATATATATATTCAGATTAAAGGAATTTAAAAGAACTACAACTTTCTCCATCAGCCTAAATTGTCCGTACATTTAATAATTCTTAAAAGCAACAGATCCACATGATAACCAGTAGGAAGTAAACATATGTTTCACCTTGGGTAAATACTCTGTCACAATCATCATTGGACTACTTTGAGTAACAGCACCAAGAAACTGAACGAAATTTGGATGCCTTATTTTCTGAAGCAATGCAAGCTCATCTATAAAAGCCCTCCTAAGGGAAACAACAAATAAAAACATAAGAGGAGACTAGAAAATTTTACTAATGATGTACACACACATACATAACAAGTTAAAATAAGAAACAAGTACCCACAATTTATCATCATCGTTAGTCACTTCCTCAGCAAGCTTCTTCACAACAACTTGTGAAGCATGTTCAACGTAATCTTGAAAAATAGGGTCCCTCTGAAAAACAACCATTGAATTGTACATATTCAAACGTTACAAATTCATGTCAAACATTATGATGGTGACATCATCCAATCTTAGAGTCACTGCAGCTTGTGACACCAAAGGATAATAAAAGATTAATAACATCGCAAATAATTACAAATATTGATCAGCTACAGGTTACAGCATATGACATTAGCATTTTACCGAGAATAGGTCAAATAAACTAGAACTGAAGTCTAGAAAATGGAGCCAGTTTTAAAAGTTAAAACTAGCAGCAGGCCAATATTAATCTAAAATACCTAAAATATAAGGAGCAACTCATAATTTCAAGAAATACCTAAAACTAATCCACCTTCATGCAAAATCAAAACCACCACAATCACAAAAAAAACACTTACATGCCATAGATACAAGAAACATCCAAAATATTTTCATCTTTACAGTAATCAAAACCCAACAAAACTACACAAAGACACAAATATAAGTACAAAGAAACATATAAATATATGTAATTACACATACATGCCAATAAAAGATGAATATCTTACTAATTCAATGCCCTTTCTGAGGTCAATAAAGCACTAGACCTGTAAAACAAATTGAATTAAAAATAAAAAAAATTGAAAATAAAATTAGAATTTACTTAGATATTTCACCAAAATAGAACCAAACAAGCTATTTCAAATGCTATTTAGCATGAATTGAGCCAATTTCAAGTTGGGTTCCTGCTTAATTAGAGTTTGTTATTTGTATTTGTGGGAGTGTGTATCTAATTTAGGAGAGGTGGTGTAAATTAGGGTTGAGAAATAGACGGGAGAGGGAGGGGAGAGAAATGGCGAGAGAGAACAAAGAGAGGGAGGGAGAGAGAGAGAGAGAGAGAGAGAGAGAGAGAGAGAGAGAGAGAGAGAGAGAGAGAGAGAGAATCGAGAGAGGTGAAGGAGAAGAGAGAGATGTGAGAGTTGACTGTGCGAGGAAAGGGGGAAAGGGGGAAAAGGGGGAAAAGGGGGAAAGCGGGAATAGAAAATTGGTGGAGGGGGGAAACAATTTTTTTGTTAAGGGGGAAAATGCTTGGGTAATAAAGGGGGAAAGTAAAGTACATGTATTTTCAATTTTTCAAGACAATAGATAACAGTTATTTTATCAACCGATGTCCAAAATATGCTTTAACATCGCTAAAAATTATTTTGATTTTAAAAAAGTCTTTAACATCGGTGGCTTTTTCAACCGATGTTAAAACACCGATGTCGTATCTACTTTTTCCAGTAGATATACCTTTGCCTAACTTATTTTTTACACTTCTTTGAAGATACCGAACATGTTATTGATTGAAAATTTTATAAAATAATACTTATAATAATAGATTGTTCTTAGGGTTTTGTGGTTTAGGGGTTACGATTTAGGGGTTACGACTTAGGGGTTATGTTAGTTTACACACGAAATTATGTAAGTCATGTATAAGCGAGACTGTACGCCATTCCCGACTTGTATGTTTAGTAAATTGTGTGGTGTCCTTGGTCCGACAAAGAAAAATATGTACATTTTATATGTTGTTAAGTATAATAACGAGGATAATACGAAAGTCTTAATATGATAAGAGAACTACAAACTATGATATCCGGCTTAATTAAGAATATTATCCTATAATTAATTGTGTCAATTAAACATAAACTTTATTATTCAAACAAAGTTCACAATTAAAGTTTGTCACGAACGAGAAATTCAAAAAAAAAAAAAAAAGTCACACAACTGTTTTTAAGTTGTAAAACAGTTGTAGTAAAATCATTCAGACAACAGTTTATAAATAAAAAACCGTTGTGGTAATCACACAACGGTTTCTACAAAACAACCGTCGTGGAAAGTAAAGTACAACAATGGTTTATTCTTAAAAAAACCGTTGTGTGTTTTTTTTATAAAAATTTTGTTAATACCTTTGCCTAACTTATTTTTTACACTTCTTTGAAGATACCGAACATGTTATTGATTGAAAATTTTATAAAATAATACTTATAATAATAGATTGTGCTTAGGGTTTTGTGGTTTAAGGGTTACGATTTAGGGGTTATGTTAGTTTACACACGAAATTATGTAAGTCATGTATAAGCGAGACTGTACGCCATTCCGGACTTGTATGTTTAGTAAATTGTGTGGTGTCCTTGGTCCGACAAAGAAAAATATGTACATTTTATATGTTGTTAAGTATAATAACGAGGATAATACGAAAGTCTTAATATGATAAGAGAACTACAAACTATGATATCCGGCTTAATTAAGAATATTATCCTATAATTAATTGTGTCAATTAAACATAAACTTTATTATTCAAACAAAGTTCACAATTAAAGTTTGTCACGAACGAGAAATTCAAAAAAAAAAAAAAAAGTCACACAACTGTTTTTAAGTTGTAAAACAGTTGTAGTAAAATCATTCAGACAACAGTTTATAAATAAAAAACCGTTGTGGTAAACTACAGAATGTTCTTTGGTTGTTTGGTTGTTTGGTTGTTTGGTTTTGCCTTTGAAATTGCAAACTACAGAATGTTCTTGTGAATTAGTGTTAATGTATGCAGTATTGATTGGTTTTGCCTTTGAAACTTTGGCAGGGGGTTACTTCTTTATATTATTTTTTTTTAATTTTTTTAACTATCAGACAACGGTTTATGTAAGCTAAACAATTGTGTGACAGCAACATATTTAACAACCAAAAACCATTGTCTCTAAGATTTCAATTGGACAACGGTATGCAGAAACTGTTGTGTGAATTAAGTATAGTCCACATACAAGTAAAACACTTGTCTGATTCTAACAACGGTATGCTTTTACTGCCAACCGTTGTCTGATAAGTGTTGTCTGTTTCAGTTTTTCTTGTAGTGCAAATAGAGCATTTACTCTAAAATTAAAGACTTCACGCATTACATTACCTGAATATTCCATGGAAGTGAAGTGATATATTTTTGAGTTACCTGTTATAAAGTTGAGATTAAGCTTATTTGAAAGGTTGGATTACACCAAATTATTAACAATTTGGTGCAAGGTGCCGATCACCCATGTTAAAATTGAAGGTGCGTATACTAATATGTTAATTAAATTGTAATATTGCAGAAGAAGCAGGATGTACTCAAAGTGTTCATGCAAAAATTGAAGGCCGGAGAATGTTGGCCTGACTTGCTACAGGTTATTTTGCCATCTGTTTTACCACAGTTGATACTATATATTGGCACTTTTAGTAAGAGATTGATTTAAAACCTATAACTTATCATTTAACATGAACATGCAGTTGAGAAATGAGCTCAGGCGTACTCGATCATGATTTCTTCTCGTACGGGGTCTAGTAGCATGCTCGTGGCTGCTAATTCAAGTTCCTGTATGTTATAAAATTATAGAAAGTTTCTTATGCGTGATTTTCACAGACCAGACAGCTTGTTAAGTGTCACTGATGTTTTTGTTGTTTAATACCTTTATGTTGTCCCTGGTTTTAGACTTTTTAGTAGACTGCGGAGTGCCTGTGATTTCCTTTCTGAAGTCTGTTGTATTTGTATGTTGCACCATGTTTTGAGTAGCTGTTACAATTATGGAAACTGTTTACCTATATGTACTATGTTTAATAAGCAGTTGAGCATAGTCCGCCTTTTGCTCGAACAGTTCAACCATAGCATCTGAGGATTGAAGGAGCTAGCATTTACCTCATGAAAATAATAAACTTTTCTTTGATCCGAAATTTAGTTTTGTTTGTCCCTAATTACAAACCATGCAGTGCAGCTCCTTTGTAAGGCGTAAATCGCCACCGTTCATGTGTAGAAATTGCAGCACACACAAGATCCACTAATTGAAAGCAATTAAAAGCTAAGAACAAAACGGCAGCCGCTTAATGTACAATTAGATTTTGTGTTGAGGTATGAACTCAATGCAAAACTTTTTGACTTGGTGTCGTAACATCTAGAGTTAATAGTAACTAATGTTTTTGTTTATACACGTTTTTTTAACATATCTCGAGTCATTTAGTAAATTAATCCAGGCACCTGAGAAGGTTGGTTGATTACGTAAATGGTAGATTACGTAAATGGTAGAGGATAATATTGTTTTACAATTACTTTCTTTCATGCATGCTTCACATTTTAACCTTCACTCGAAATTTTAGGCAACTTTCTTTCGCCGTGACTCAAGTGTGACCCCTTCAGCTTACGCAAACATGTGAATAGATTTTTGAAAAAAGTTACTCCCTCCGTCCTCTTAATTCTTTATATTGAGGTTGAGCACAGAGGTTAATAAAAAGTATAATTCAGAAGAAAAATAAGAAAAGTGAATAAAGTGGTGGGAACAATCAATATTTAATGTATAAAGTGGAGATAATGAGGGAAAGTAGCGGATGTATTTAATTTTTATATTATAAAACTTTATTATTTTAGGAAACTTTTGGAATGTAAAGAATTGAGAGGGACATCCCAAAAAGGAAAGAGTAAAAAAATGAGAGGGACAGAGGGAGTATGTACTATCTACCGAGTTTTAAATCTACAACCTCCCTCTCAATTATTTTGACATATTTGATCCTTCAATTCTTTCGTCATATACTAGCATCTATCTAAGTATCTTTTTCCTTGTGTAATTTACCAAATTTAAGAAATATATATTAAAGTATATTTCTGAGGGCGGAACCTCGTCGTAGAAATCACACAATTGGTGCCAAGTGGCCGAGGCAAGGAGGTGTTATTCCGGCAGATAAGGAGACGAAAATGATGAGGGTGCCGCAGAAAGTTCTTACCACAGAATGTGCTTGGGTGGGTGAAAGTTCCGAGAAATCTAAGAGTTTAGTTGGTGAGGCCAGGTTGAGTCGAATGGATATGCAGGCCGAGAATTGGTGTAAAGTGGCTGAGGCAATGAGGTGTTATTCCGACAGATAAGGAGACGAAAATGATGGGGGTGCCGCAGAAAGTTGTTACCATAGAATGCGCTTGGATGGGTGAAAGTTCCGAGAAATCTGGGAGTTTAGTTGGTGAGGCCAGGTTGAGTCGAATGGATATGCAGGCCAAGAATATAGGCGTAAAAGACTCTGGGAAGGTGGCAAATGTTATCATGACAGCTGATTTAAATTTGAATGAAAGGACAGAAAGGGAAAATATGTCTCAAGAGGAAGTGGATGGGCTTAATGTTATTGACCCAAAACGACGTAGGGTAGACGAGCCTATTATAGGAAAAGTTCAAAATACAATAGGCCCAAATGAAATAGGTATGCTAGATCAGAACTTGGATAACAAGAACCAAAAAAACGAGCTTATGGCGGGTGTTGCAGTGCAGGCCCGCCTAGAATTATGAGTTTACTCAATTAGAACTGCTGAGGGGTGGGCCTCCCTTGGAATATTCAGTTCCTAATGGACGTAGTGCGTCATGAAAAGACCAATTTTTTTTTTTTGTGAAACGATCAGTAAAAAAGACAAGTTGGAGTGGCTACGGAGAAAATTAGGGTTTGAAGGTTTATTCACGGTGGATCCCCAGGGTCGAAGTGGGGGGTTGGCTCTGTTGTGGAAGGAGGCTGAGCATGTTAATCTTTTGGGGTTCTCTCAAAATCACATAGATGTTACTATTCCAATAAGTCGTTTGGTCTCTTGGCAGTTAACAGGTTGTTATAGGGAGCCTGATAGAGCTCAGAGAAGAAAGACATGGGATCTTCTCCGTCATCTATCTAGAGATTCAAATGTCCCTTGGTGTGTGATTGGTGACTTAAACAATGTAAGTTCTCAAGATGATAAGCGTGGTGGTGCCCCATATCTGAATTGGTTGGTTGAGGGGTTTAATGAGACATTGATGGAGGTGGGGTTGAGCGATATGGATCTTGTAGGTCATCAATTTACGTGGGAAAGAGGCAGGGGCACAGATGAATGGATGGAAGTGAGGCTTGACAAAGCCCTTGTGACGGAAAATTGGTTGGAGGTATTTTCACTGGCAAAGCTCTATAATTTAGAGATTTCCTCATCTGATCACAACCCAATTTTGTTAGTCCCAAAGAAAGTCGAGCATCAAGGTGATGTGTATAGGTTCAAGTTCGAAAATGCCTGGTTAATAGAGCCCATGTGTAGTCAGTTGGTTCGTGAAGGGTGGGACAATTATGGGATAGTGGACATTCAAAATAAAGTGAAGATTTGTGGAGAGAAGCTGGGGGTTTGGGGAAAGGACATAACAAGTCATTTCGGTAAACGGATAAAGGCGTGCAAAACTGAGCTCAAACAGCTTATAAACAAAAGGGACATTCAATCTCAACAGCGATATAAGGAGGTGAGGAAGAATTTGTGTAAGATTTTTTAGCAGAAGGAGATTTTTTGGAGGCATAGATCAAAACAACTTTGGCTCCAGGCTGGTGATAAAAACAGTAAATATTTTCATGCATCAGCTACTGCTCGTCGTCGAACAAACCAGATTCACAAACTCAGTAATTCAGCTGACCAGTGGGTGGACTGGAGTAGTGGTTTAGCTGATTTGATAAATGTATATTTTATAGAGCTATTCACTTCCTCGGGGTCAAATTGGGAGGAGGTGGTGTACTGTGTTCAACTGTTAGATCAGGATTCAATGATCGTCAGGATCTATACTTCAACTGATCAGGATTGCTGACGTCATCAGGATTGCATGGTCGTCAGGATCAGAATGAATATCAGGACTGGGATCAGGATTGATCATCAGGACTGGAAGCTGATCAGGATTCCTACTTCGAGTTATATTTGGAGTCTAGTTAAATAAGGAAGATTATTCTGTCGGTTCCTGGTTTGTAGTAATGAAGCTATCGATTATGGATAGGTTTCAATCTTTGTAATTGATTAGGACTTATCATTGATAGAGAAGCTGTGTAGTATATAAACACAGTTTTAGGATTTGGTTCGAAGAGAATCAAACGCACAGAAGCTCTCAAGAACATAGAATTTGTTGAGAGAGTTTTTGTAAACTAGCAGCTCTCAAGAACATCAGAATTTCTTGAGAGAGTTTTGTAACAGTTTTATATCAGATTTAATAAAGCTGTTATTATTCTTTCATATTTGTAATTCATATCTTATTAAGTCGAGAATCTTATACAATTGTATTCAACCCCCCTTCTACAATTGTTTATTACTGGGCAACAATTGGTATCAGAGCGAACTGATTTAATTTTGAATCAGATACGATCTAAGATGTCGACAACAAAGTATGAGAGCATGAAAATTCCCATCCTGAAGAAATCAGAATATTCAACATGGAAGGTTAAGATGCTGATGTACCTGGAGGCTATGGATCCTGACTATTTGGACAGGATTCATGATGGACCATATGTTCCTACCAGATTCGTAGAAAGAACAGATACTGTACCTGAACATTATGTGGTCAAGGCTAAAAGTGAATGGACTCCAGAAGAAAAAGCTCATGTACTCAGGGAACCAAAGATAAAGAATATACTGCACAATAGTCTTGATGTTGTCATGTCAAACACAGTGATTGCATGCAAGTCTGCAAAAGAAATCTGGGATACATTGGAAACTCAGTGTCAGGGATCTGCATCTATCAAGAAGAACAGAAGGGCTCTCTTGATCCAAGAATATGAACAATTCGATGCTAGACCTGATGAGAGCCTAACTGATTTATATGATAGATTTCTGACACTTCTTAACGACCTATCTTTAGTTGGCAAGGAATATGAAACTGAAGATTCAAACACCAAGTTTCTAAGAGCTTTACCAGAAGAATGGGATACACAGACATCAATCATTAGACATCAGTATGATCTCAACATTGTGTCTCTTGATGAAGTATATGGAATGCTAAGAACTCATGATCTTGAAGTTCAACAGAGAAAGAATAAGAAAGGCAGCAAGGCAAAATCTATTGCTTTGAAGGCACATGCTAAATCAAAAGGAAAAGTTGTGGAAGTCTCAAAAAGGAAAACTCGAGTAGCTGAGTCAGATCCTGATGACTCTTCATCAGATACTGATGGCAATCCTGATGCCAATACCGATGATGACTCTTCTGACTCAGACATTGAAGAGATGGTTGCTATGATTGTCAGAAACTTCAAAAGGATGAAGTTCAGGAAAGCTAGGAGACAAGGCAACTACCAGAAAAGGATCTTCAATGCAGATAAAGACAAGAACATCAAAAAGGACAACAAAGGTAGCAAATTTGACAAGTCAAAGGTTAGATGCTACAGGTGTAATGGTATGGGTCACTTTGCTTCTGAGTGCAAGAAGACAAAAGCACTCATCACATCAAGCAAGGACTGGATGGACTCTTCCTCAGAATCTGATACTAAGGTGGTCAACTATGCACTGATGGCCAATACTGATGATACTGCTATTCCTGATGATAAGGTACTCAATACTGTCTTTGATTTTGACACTGATAATGCTTCTGAGTTAAGACGTTTTCTAAAGTCACTGCTTATTAGCTTTAGAAGTCAAACTGCTGAGAATACTAGGATCTTATCTGAGATGTCTGAATTTAGGAAAAGGAATGAGCATTTAGAAGCTGAATTTTCTCTTATGCAAAAAGTACAGATAGAATGTGATAATGCTAAACACATGTATTTAGAGATGAAACTTAAATGTACTGCTCTTGAAAAGGAACTTGAGCATGCTAATGAGAAAATCAGAACCAGGACAGATTCTGGTAGAAAATTTCATGAGATTAATACCTCTAAGAATTGGAAAGAGTGTCTAGGGTATAAGTCAGATGAGGATAAGAAACTTAAGGAGAAAATTGTTATTGATGAGACAGTTAGTCCAAAAACCTATAGACATGTTATAGACAAAACCAAATCTAAGATTACTCCTGTTAATTTTGTTTTTGGTAAAGATTCCAATTCAACTTTTGAAAAGGGATCTACTTCTGTTCAAAATATTAAAGTTATTAAGTCTAAACCTGTCCTGAGTAAAGTCACTAAGAATGTAGGTTTACTGTCTCAGAAACAACTTAAGGATAAAATCTGTGAGGTTACAAATAGGAAAAAGGAAGCTACTGTTAAGAGAAACAGGAATGGTAAAATTGGGATCAATAAAGAGAATGGTTATAAGTATATCCCAAATGCACCTAGAAAATGTTATTTTAACTGTGGTAACTCTAATCATCTTGCCATTGACTGTAAAAAGAGTTTAAAGAAAAGTACTGAAATTCATATTTCTGATGTCAGGAGTAGATCAGTATTTTATGAACCACAGAAGTCCTGTTTTCATTGTGGTAGTATATGGCATTCTATTTATACTTGTAAAGATTATCATGATTTGTACTATAACTTTTATGATCCATTGCCTAAGTTTGATCATAGTACAAAGTCTGGTAGAATTGATAATGTCATAGTGAAGCATGCTTTTGTTAACACTGAAACAGACAAAGCAAATCCTGATGGAGTGAATCCTGTCATGACTGCTAAAGTCTTAAAGTCTTCTGCTGCTAAAATTAATAAATTGCATGGAAAAGGAACCCAACAAGTATGGGTTCCTAAATGTTCTAACTAGTGTGTTTCTATTCTGATTGCAGGGAAAAAGGAAAAATGTGTTAGTCATGGATAGTGGATGTTCTGTGCACATGACTGGAAACAAAGCCCTATTATCAGAATATGAGGAGAAAGCTAGCCCAACTGTGTCTTATGGAGATGGCAACATTGGACAAACTTTGGGATATGGCAATATAATCATTGGAAATGTCATCATTGAAAAAGTAGCTCTAGTGAAGGGACTAAAACACAACCTATTGAGTATTAGTCATATCACTAACAGAGGTTATCATGTCAACTTCTATTCCACACATTGTGAAATAGTCAGCAAAGAAACAGGAAAGATAGCACTGACTGGCTACAGGCATGGTAACATTTATGAAGCCAACATTCTCTCAAATACTGATGACTCCCCTACATGTCTCATCAGTAAAGCATCAGTATATGAAAGTTGGAATTGGCACAAGAAGCTTTCTCATCTCAACTTCAACAATATCAATGAGTTGGTTAAGAAAGATTTAGTGAGAGGATTACCTAAAGTTTTGTATACTCCTGATGGACACTGTGATGCATGTCAAAAAGCTAAACAGAGAAGGACATCATTCCAGAGTAAATCAGAATCCTCTATTGAAGAACCATATCACTTGCTGCATCTTGATCTATTTGGACCAGTCAACATTATGTCCATCAGTAAGAAAAGGTACACTCTTGTAATTGTTGATGAATATTCTAGATTCACCTGGGTGTATTTTCTGCACAGAAAAGATGAAACTCCTGAAATAATGTTGGATCATGTGAGGATGATTGAGACAACCATAAAGTTCAAAGTCAAGATACCGAGGAGTGATAATGGGACTGAATTTAAGAATTCAAAGATGGAAGAGTTCTGCAAATACAAAGGAATTATTCAACAATTCTCTGCTCTTGGCATACCTCAGCAAAATGGAGTAGTTGAAAGGAAAAATAGAACTCTTATTGAAGCTGGCAGAACTATGTTGGAAGAAGCTAAATTACCTACATATTTCTGGGCAGAAGCAGTCAACACAACGTGCTATACTCAAAATCTCACATTGATAAACAGACATGGTGTTACTCCTTATCAATCTCTCAAGAAGAAGAAACCAAGTTTGAAGCATCTGCATGTGTTTGGCTGTAAATGTTTTGTTCTCAGAACTCATCCTGAACAGCTAGGAAAGTTTGAAACTAAGGCTGATGAAGGAATTTTCATAGGTTATCCTGCATCAAGAGCCTTTAGAGTTTTTAATTTGAGGACAAGGACTGTCATGGAGTCAATACATGTATCTTTTGATGATAAAAAGATAATAGGCTTGAATGAAGACTCACATGATAGACTGATTTTTGAAAATGAAGCTACCAAGGAACCTGAAGAAACTGAATCAGATCCTATCAGTTCATCAAATCGTGATGACACTTCAAATCCTGATGTTACACCAAATTCTGATGGTGCTAACTCTGATAATACAAATAATGGAGATTCATCTAGTAGTGCAAATTTTGAGGGGGAGCAACAGCATTCGACTACAAGTTCAGAGTCAACTCTATCATCAGGACAAAATTCTTCAGATACTGATTCAAGTGATGATCCTGATAATTCATCAGGAGGAAATAGCAACATCTCAGGAGGAGCTTCATCTGAAGCAAATTCATCAATTCAAAATAACACCAATCCAGGGGGAGCATCTACATCAAGGAATGACTTACCATCAGCAAGGAAATGGACTGCAAGTCATACTCCTGATTTAATCATTGGAGATCCTGATGCAGGTGTTCAGACAAGAAGTGCAACTCAAAATGAATGTCTATATAATAACTTTCTGTCAAAGGAGGAGCCAAAGAAAGTTGAAGATGCACTCAAAGATGCTGATTGGGTTACTGTAATGCAAGAAGAATTGAATGAATTTGAAAGGAATGAAGTCTGGAAACTGGTACCAAGACCAAAGAACAGGTCAATTGTTGGTACAAAATGGATTTTCAAGAATAAGACTGATTCAGATGGTGTAATAATCAGAAACAAATCAAGACTAGTTGTAAAGGGGTATTATCAACAAGAGGGAATTGACTATGATGAAACTTTTGCTCCTGTTGCAAGACTAGAGGCCATCAGGATCTTTCTGGCATATGCAGCTCATAAGAAATTCAAGGTTTTCCAGATGGATGTGAAAAGTGCTTTCTTAAATGGTGAACTGGAGGAAGAAGTATACGTTGAACAACCTCCTGGTTTCATTGATCCAAAATATCCAGATCATGTTTACAGATTGGATAAGGCACTTTATGGACTAAAGCAAGCTCCAAGAGCATGGTATGAAACCTTAGCTCAATTCTTACTGGAAAGTGGATTCAAAAGAGGTACTATTGATAAAACTCTATTATATTTGAATCATGGTAATGATTTGCTTTTAGTTCAGATTTATGTGGATGATATCATTTTTGGGTCAACAAACAATAAGCTGTGTGAAAAGTTTTCCAAGCATATGCAGTCAAGATATCAAATGAGCATGATGGGAGAAATGAGTTATTTTCTTGGTCTTCAAGTTAAACAGACTGATGATGGCATTTTTATCAATCAGTCTAAATATACAAGGAATTTACTAAAAAGGTTCAACATGGAAGACTGTGCTACTGCAAGTACTCCCATTGCTACAACTACCAAACTTGATCCTGATCAAGGTGCTGAGGTAGATGTAACTCACTACAGAGGAATGATTGGCTCTTTATTGTATCTCACTGTAAGTAGACCAGATATCATGTTTGCAACCTGTCTGTGTGCAAGATTTCAAGCAAAACCTAGGGAACCTCATCTGATTGCAGTTAAAAGAATTTTCAGATATCTCAAAGGCACTTCTTCACTTGGCCTTTGGTATGCAAGGGAATCAGATTTTGGTTTGTGTGGTTATTCAGATGCTGATTTTGCAGGATGCAAAATAGACAGGAAAAGTACTTCAGGAAGCTGTCAGTTTTTGGCTGGTAGACTAGTTTCATGGTTCAGCAAAAAGCAAAAGTCTATCTCTACATCAACAGCAGAAGCTGAGTACATTGCTGCAGGAAGATGTTGTGCTCAGATAATGTGGATGAGAAATCAGTTGTTAGATTATGGTCTGTCATACTCAAAAATCCCTATTTATTTTGATAACCAAAGTGTTATTGCAATGACAGGAAATCCAGTTCAACATTCTCTTACTAAACACATCAGCATTAGATATCATTTCATAAGAGAACAGGTTCTGGAGGGAACAATTGAACTTCACTTTGTTCCTACTGATCAACAACTAGCTGATATATTCACCAAGCCACTGCCTGAAGCTACATTCAATAAGTTGGTGAATGAACTTGGAATGATGAACTTTGAGAATTTCTGAGAAAAGCTACAGAGAAGAAATCCTGATGACTATCAAATCCTGATGGTCATTCAGAAAGGTATGTATTTTTGATCAAATCTTGATAGGACAAAATCCTGACAGGTAGTCATGAACTGGTCAATTCTGATGTACATGTTAGTATTTCATTGCTTAATTTGTGCCTGATTTTTCGTCAGTTTCTGATGAGAAACGTTTGAGTTTTGGACAACTGTATGCGCGCGTGTGTCACACTGACAGATATATACATATAGATACACATAAAAAGCGGTGCAGTTATGTTTAATTATGCACTTAATTTGTCCACTAATCATTTAAGCACAAATCATAATTTGCCACCTGTCATTGAGAGTAATATTTTGTTTTAACAAAATACATTTGATTTGCTAAATTTCTGATTACTCTCTCTTCATCAGTTTTTCATCTTATTTCTCTCTCTGCGTTCAAGAACCCTAATTTCTAAATCTCAATTCTCACGTTTTTGATACTATTTTAATGGCGTCGTCATCATTCATAAACAAACAGATTGTGGTTAGTGGTGTTACGTTTGCCACTAATAATTTTGTAGCTATTCTAGATCATACCTCAGCATACCACCTAAACAGTCCAAACAGTCAACAGCCACCTCTAATGTCTCTCAAAAGACTTTAGTTGTAAAACCAAAGAAATCAGCTAGAACTGATGTGTCTGGAAGGCAATCAGGTTCGAAGGATTTTTCCTCTACACCACTCACTAAAAAGAAGATACAAGGGGGTGTACAAGGGGTCATGGTGAAGAAAGCTGCTAAGGGTGTTGACATTTCAAATGATACAAGTTCTGAGATCGACTTCCAAATTTAGTGGTTCCTCCTTTTCATCTTTGATGGTAGAATGTCTAAAACGAAAGAGATAATTTATTCAAAACTTGGAATCTTGTTTATAAATTCGGAGCTGTCAAGGGATCATTGGAGTCTCTGTCACAGAATAAGGACCACAGTCCACAAGTAAATAGAAAACCAAGTTGAGCTCTAAAATTTCTGAAGAGGGAAATGAAGAGAATGCTACATTCACACGCAGTTAATACTATGAGACAAAGCAATATTTGGTCAGAGCAAGGAGTTCCCAACTCCACAAGCACAAACAAGTTGAAAATTTTAAATAGACATATTGAGAATAAGCAGTTTCTGAATATTCCCAATATGCACGGGTTCTCTACTTCTTTCGGAAAAACTTTATAAGATCTAAATTATTTAAAAAGTTACGAGAGACAAAAGAAGCTGAAAGGATCTAGCCCACAAGAACCTGAATCTCAAAGTGATTCAGCAGCTCAGACTGAAGATCCTGCCACACAAGAACCACTCAATCAAAGTTTGGGTGAAGGCTTAGCTATTGGAATGGTCCCACAAGAACCACTTTCTCAAAGAGAGAGTGAAGACATCAACATTCCAGTCACACAAGAACCATCTTCTCAAAGTGAAGATGCAGGCACATCTACAGCTTCTAGTGAAAGATTGGTCAAGGACACTGTCAATGAGGGAAGCACACAAGAACCTCCAACTCAAAGTGTTGAAGCAGCTTCAGAACCTCATGCTACACAAGAACCATTGGTAACAGATACTGATGCAAGCTTATCAAATCCTGACGGTGTTCATCCTGATGCTAGTGGTGCTCCTGATGCTGAGCCAATTTTGATTCAACCACTACGATCAGGACGAATGGACCATCCTATCACAGATTCACAGGATAAACTGAAAGATATAGCTATTCCTGATCCTGATGTTACTCTTGATGATGATGATGATTCTGATGATAGTGATGATGAAAATAATGATGAGAAGGAACAACTTGCCAGAGTTCTAAAATCTAGTCTTGGAAGTAATTATGGTTCGTCAAGCACATTCATGGCTGGCAAGGCTTCTACTGTAAAAGACTTCAGACAAGACTTTTCTATTCCTTCTGAGATCAATCCTGCTGAGAAATTGAAAATGCATCAATGGGAAAATGAATGGTATAGGTCTGATGAATCTGTCAGCTATCCATATGCCTTGGATCATGCTTATGATGTAGTGAAGATTATAGAGAATCCAGATTTGAAGAATCATCTGAAGGCTACAACTCTTTTATCTAAAAGCCTGAAACATGAAATTGATTCTGTCAAAGCTGCAACTGAGTTGGTGAGGGACACTATTTATATGAGTTTTACAAAGGTGCCTACTGTTCTTCAACTAAGGATAGTGGAATCTCAAGTGAAATCTGTTGTTTCTGAACAAACCTCCATCAACAGAAGGATTGATTCTCTTGATACAAAGGTAACTGACATTCAAACCTCTCTTGCCTTAATTTTGAATATATTGTCAAATGCTGATGTCAAAAAGGGGGAGAAGGTAAGTCAGACAAAATGTACACCTGATCTAGTATTGAGAAATAATGATGATGATGATAATACTGGAAATGATGGTGGTGACAAAATTCTACAAGGAGAAACCTCTGATGCTGCTGTTATGAAGACAATTCAAACTTCCCAAAGTCAAACAACACAATCAACTCATGTTTCTAATTCTGGAGTAAGGACAGTAAGAACATTGGTGCAATCTCAGATCCTGACGGAAGAACAAATTCTGACAAGTGATCAAATCCTGATGCCTGGTCATGAACAAACTCTTGCTACAATTCCTGAAGGTGATGAAGATGTGATTATTGATAATCCTGAATATGCATCAAATCTATTCCAGAAGTTCTCTACAAAAGATGGCAGAATGGTTACTCTATATCACACTGATAAAAGAGTTCAACAATTTTTTGCAAGAAAAGCACTCTCTACAGCAAGTGAAGAATATCCCGATCTCTCACATGAAGAATTCTTAAGACAACAGAGAGAAATGATGGAAAACTTTAATAACCCTGCTCCTGCTAAAGGTAGAGGAAGCAGAGGTAGGAGAGGAGCTAGAAGAGGTAGAAGAGGTTGTTCAACTCAAACAATGCCTAGACAGATAAGGTCTAGAGGTTTATTAATAGAAGAAATTCCTGAACCTACTCAAACTTTAGTAGTTCCTGACAGGTCTACTTTTGGTGATGATGGAAATGTTGAAGAAGAACCTGAATTGAGAAGAAAGCCAAGACAATTAATTCTCTGCAAAACAAATCAAATTGAAGATTTTAATCCTGACATTGCTCCTGACAATGTTCAAGATCCTGATGAATCTGAAATTCTGCAAGAGATTGATTTGTTAATCTTATCTACTGTGGTTGATTCTCACAACAAGGAAGTGGATGAAGAAGAAGAAGCCAGAAGAAGAGAAATCACAAGATCAACAAATAGAGATTTCAATCTCTATGTACAAAGGCTTAAATTCTCAAATAGAAGATTGTGGAGAAATTCAAGCAGACAGGAATCTTTACTAGAAAGAAGCTATACTTTTGAAAAAGAAAAGGATAAGAAGTGGAAACACATAAGTACACTGAGGTGTAATACACCTATCAATTTTCAGAAAGGAGGAATTATAACAAGTGCTTCAAGTGTTGTTGACTTATCTGATATGATTAGATCAAAAGCACTCTGGCTACGAATGTTTTCAAATCTGAAGCAATTGTCAAGTAATTCAAGATGAGGTATTGGACACAGGGATGCTGAATATCTGAATATGTCATATGTTGATCCTTACTCCTTGACTGAAATTGGAGGTACTTTAACTTCTGAAAACCTGAACAATTTATTAGCTGTTGATATAGTTATAGATTGTCATGATGGTATTGAAAAGAAAGAAAAGCTTCTGTACTTCATGAAAGATGGTAGTGTGAAGATTCTGTGCATTCAAGATCTGCTGATGAAAACTACATAGGAACTGAAATATGTTCATTATCTGTTAAGATGGAAGAATAAAGTGTGTAAAGAATGGAGTGACATGATCTTGTCAACTATAAGAAGAAGACTGGATGGAAATAAAAATTTCAATGGTAATTATACTCCCATGTACTTAAATCAAAGAGGTCAAGATGTGGAAATGCAAAGGGGTACTGCTGTTAAAGAAGTAACTTTTGGCATGACTCAACTTACTCTCAATCCTGATGGGAAGGAAATTGCTTATCTTTTGCTTGAAGAGCACAGTCTACAAAGAAGCTCCATACAGAATCTCAGAGCAACTATTTACTAGATTAATGAGGAAGATGAAGAACTCAGAAATCTTAAGGAAAGACTGATTCAAATTCTTGAAGAAAAAAGAAGAAAATTTGTTATCCAACTTTTTGAAGATGAATTTGTTGTATCAGAGAATTTAAACATATAAGTTGCTACTGAAGATAATTGTACATTTTGTAAATATGTTTTTGACATCATTGAATCTTAGGAATCTATACTTTATTTCACAAATTATGAGATTGGGGGAGATTGTTAGATCATAATTCAATGATCGTCAGGATCTAGACTTCAATTGATCAGGATTGCATGGTCGTCAGGATTAGAATGAATATCAGGACTGGGATCAGGATTGATCATCAGGACTGGAAGTTGATCAGGATTCCTACTTCGAGTTATATTGGGAGTCTAGTTAAATAAGGAAGATTATTCTGTCGGTTCCTGGTTTGTAGTAATGAAGCTATCGATTATGGATAGGTTTCAATCTTTGTAATTGATTAGGACTTATCATTGATAGAGAAGCTGTGTAGTATATAAACACAGTTTTAGGATTTGGTTCGAAGAGAATCAAACGCATAGAAGCTCTCAAGAACATAGAATTTCTTGAGAGAGTTTTTGTAAACTAACAGCTCTCAAGAACATCAGAATTTCTTGAGAGAGTTTTGTAACAGTTTTATATCAGATTTAATAAAGCTGTTATTATTCTTTCATATTTGTAATTCATATCTTATTAAGTCGAGAATCTTATACAATTGTATTCAACCCCCCTTCTACAATTGTTTATTACTGGGCAACATCAACCTTCGATAACTGAAGCACAAAATGCAAATTTATCGAGACAGGTTTCATGGGAGGAAGTGCGTAATGCCTTATTTCAGATGCACCTGGACAAAGCCCCGGGGCCGGATGGCATGACCCTTGCTTTTTTCAAAAACATTGGGGGATTGTTGGTCGGGACGTAGTTGAGATGGTCAGGAGCTTTTTTCGGACAGGTAAAATTTCGAAGGGTTTGACTGAAACAAATGTGGTACTTATTCCTAAAAGGATAAGCCCAACAGTGGTTACAGACTTGACCGATATCCTTATGTAATGTCTTGGTTAAGATTATTACGAAGGTGCTTGCAAATCATATGAAGGAGCTGTTAGATGGGGTAATGTCGCAAAATAAAAGTGCTTTCATCCCGGGCAGGCTTATCACAGATAATATAATGATTTCATATGAGGTTATGCATTATCTGAAGAGGAAGAGACATGGTATTGAAGGTCATATAGCGCTGAAAATTGACATGAGTAAGGCTTACGACATGATAGAATGGAGTTATCTTCGGGCCATCCTGCTAAAAATGGGTTTTCATATTCAATGGGTAAATTTGATCCTTGAATGTGTTGCCTCAGTTTCGTATCATATTGTTCATGGAAAGGAATCTTTGGGGCCTATAGTTCCGAATCGAGGTATTAGGCAGGGCAACCCGTTATCGCCATATCTCTTTATTCTTTGTGCAGAAGGGCTATCAGCGCTGATCCAAAGAAGTGAGAATCAGAAATTGTTGCATGGAATTAAGGTGTGTAGACGAGCTCCTGTTATTATGCATATGTTTTTCACGGATGACTCATACCTCTATTATAAGGCTACGAACGAGGAAATTAGTCATCTCTTACTACTGTTACAAAAGTTTGAGAATGCTTCGGGCCAAAAGGTGAATCTAGGGAAGTCATCGGTGTTTTTTAGTTCGAATGTTCAGCAGCAATCTCGTTTAGAACTCTATCAAAGATTAAAGATGAGTGAAGCTGGAGAGTCCAGTTCATACCTTGGTCTTCCAAATATGATGGGACGAAATAAGTCAGCAATGTTGGGGTTTCTCAAGGATAGAGTAAACTAAAGAGTTCATAGTTGGGACGGCGGTTTAATTTTGCAAGCAGGTAATGAGGTCTTAATTAAGACAGTGGCGCAGACGTTGCCTACCTATGCCATGAGTGTCTTTTTATTACCTTTGGAGATTGTAAAGGATTTTGAAAGAAGTTTTTCAAAGTTTTGGTGGAGATCAGGTTCGGGAGATAATAAAAAAATTCACTGGATGAGTTGGGAGCGTATGGCTCGCCATAAGTCTACAGGTGGTTTAGGATTCCGAGATTTTAGAGACTTTAATCTGGCGATATTGGGAAAGCAAAGTTGGAGGTTGTTATCTAATCCAAATAGATTGGTTAGCAGGCTTTATAAAGCTCGGTATTTTCCAAACTGTACCTTCTTGGATGCTTCTATTGGCAATAATCCCAGTTTCATCTAGAGGAGCATTTTGGAAACAAAAGGGTTGATTATGGCTGGTGTTCGATGGAGAATAGGATCAGGGGAGAAGATTAACATCACGGGACAACCATGGATATCAAATTCTGAATATCCTTACATAACGTCGTTGTCTCAGGCTTTTGAAAACAAAACAATCTCCTCTTTAATGAGAACGGATAGTCGTATGTGGGATATGGATGTTATTCAAGATCTTTTTAATCCCAGAGACCAGTAGTGTATTTTGAATACGATTTTATGCGAAGGTCCTAAAGAGGATTATGTGTACTAGAGTAAGGAAAATTCGGGGTAGTATTCTGTGCGTAGTGGGTACCGTCTTCTGCAGGCTCAAAAAGGTTTGTGGACTCCTCAAGACAATAACAGTTTATGGAGAATGATTTGGCGAATAAAGGCCCCTCCAAAGGTTCTTAATTTCACATGGCATGCCATGTCAAACTATTTGCCTACTATGGATTTGTTGTTTCAAAAGTATGTTCATATGCATAATATTTGTCCTATTTGTAATGGGAGTGTGGAGACTATTCTGCATGCTTTAGTTACGTGTCAGTTTGCATCGCAATGCTAGCAAGCTCTAGCTCATGGCTTGTTGTCAATCCAAGGTGATGATGATTTTGTAAGTTGGTTGGGTTGAGCTCTAACAAATCATCATCAAGTCAGTAGAGCAGATATTGTGGTGCTGGGTTGGGCTATCTAGGGGGCTCGTAATGACTTGGTCTGGAAGAAAAACTTTCTCTATGTAAAGGTGTTATCTCATCAGCACGGCAGTACCTTGAACAATGGAAGCAAGCCCAAGCATTATCAAAAAAATGATTTATCTCAATACAAAATTCCAGGAGATTGAGCTGAGTCTTGGGTTAAACCACATGAGAATATAATCAAGGTATCGATTGATGCAACAACATTTGAAGAGCATGTTGCGCATGGTCTGGGGATGTTAGCTAGAGACCATTCTGGGGAGCTTATTCAGGCGCCTACTCGGTGCTTTCAAGGGAATGTTCCTGCAGAGGTTGCTGAAGCTATAGCCATAAAGGTGGCTCTTAGTTGGATAAAAAGTAAAGCATGGAGGATTGTCGAACTGGAGACAGATTGCTTGGTGGTTGTTTAAGCTATTCGAAGCAAGGTGGCTATGGTTTCTCCGTTTGGTAGAGTTATTGAGAGTTGTCGGAGTATGCTGCAGGAATTAAACACTGTGTCGGTGTATTTTGTTAAATGATCTGCTAATATGGCGGCCCATTTCTTAGCTAGGGAGTCATATTCTTCTCCAAATCGAGTTTATAACAGGACGGATGTTCTAGTTTAGTGAGTATTTTGTCTTCTGATTCTGCAATTTAATAAAATTTAAGTTTGGATAAAAAAAAAAATTATACGTACTTAATTAGGGCTGGTCCTGAAATATTGAAACCCCTAATAATTTTTTGTACCCAACAATTATATAAATTCAAGTACATTTGGTTTACTTTTTGATAATTCTCGTATATTTACTTGTTTTTAGTGCTTTTTTTAATAAATAATAAATCGCGATAAAACATTAATAATGGGTAATTTTAATTATATATATAATTAAATGATATTTTGAATTGTTCCCTTTTAGTTTAATCTTTTTCAAATGATTTTTCTTTCTTTTTGATATATCAATTATACCCTTGTATATAAGAGTACTTTCTTTTTAAGTTTCACATACAATAAAATTCCTATAAATTAATAGGCGATAATTCTTCTCATCTCCCTTCTCTCTCTTTTTCCTCCTCTAAATCCTAATCACAAATTTATGTATTTTCTCTTCTTTCTCTATGATTCTCATCTCCACATTGTATCCCCGTGTTTGAAGTTTTTGTTTCTTGCTTCACCTCGTAGAATTATTGTTCTCAAAATTTCTAAATTGAATTTAAGGTGTGTGTTAATTTCTTAATATCCTCTCTTGTGATCCTTCATTTAAGAACGATTGGCGAGATCTTCATTTAATTGATTGTGGCTGTGAAATCTGGGAGGACCAAGCGTCGGACTGAACGTATGATTCCTGTTGGGGGGATTTCTTCTGAAGTTTCCATGTGAGGGCATTATGAAACTACCTATATGGAGACGTGTATCACAGAGAAGCTGCTATAAAATAAACTAGTCAGGTTATGCTACGAAAGTTTCAGAGAACTCAGGGAAAACAAGCGGAGCCAACAATGGTTAACACATGGGAGAATATGTTGGACGTTGCTGTCATAGGAATGGAACATTGTTGGAAGCATGCTGGTTTAAATCACATGGAACTTTGCCATGTGGCGCGAATAAAGGAAGGTCTAAAACTATGTTGGTACGAAACAATTTGACTTTGACATGGTCATAAACTTTGTTGGTCCCATCTTTCTGCTATTTAATCGGGTTGTTCTGCACAATTATTTATTGCACTTGAATTTTGAAACTTTGATACCATGAACTTCTCGGCTTGCCGAACTTGTACTCCATAATATCCGATTTCATGTTATAGTGGCATGTTCAATTATATAAAATTAAGATGATTTACAAAAAAAAACTGTATAAATTAGTAGTCTTTAAATTAATAACCTCTCTAAAATAATAATTTTGCACGGTCCCGACTTGAAACAGTTTAAAAAAAGTCAATTTTCGATAAGATAATAAATAATAAACTTTTTAAAAATCCTTGTATAAATATATAATCTCAATAATATCATAAATTAATCATGGTTCGTAATCATTTAAAAACATCTATCATAATCGGGTATAATATGTTTCTTGTGTTTCTGTTCTTTCCTAAAGTTTAAATCTACTTGAAAACTCATCTCGAAACGTTTGGCTATGTCGTTTTCGACCTTATTCAAAAGTTATGTGTCGCTTTCGACCTTATTCAAAAGTTAAGTGTTTTGAATCAAAGATGTTCAATCATCTTTAACATGGGTGTCTTGTTTTTGAACTTCGTGAAAAAGTTAAGTGTTTTGGATCAAAGATCCTATATGATCTTTAACATTATTGTTTTTAAGAATACATATATACGAAATTTTGCATGTGCATTAAATTTATAACTAATATACATTGAATTAAATCAATATAATAGAGTTCATTTTATCTAAATTTATATAATTTAAAATTTAATTTTGTTTGATAACGATAATTCACATAAATTAATAAATAATAATTTATCGATTAATTAATATCTCTCATAATTAATAAAATTCTTTGGTCCAGACTATATTAATTTAAAAATATTTTGCTGTATATGGTACATTTCAGCTAGACAATGTTAGTTAAACGTTAAGATATAATGATAACACATGTAAAAGTAAAACATATAATGGTATCAGTTGCAAAAGTCAATAAAAAATAGTATTATCGAGAAAATCAACAAACATAAATTTTGAAGTTTTGGACTATTTTTATTCAAATTTTTTGATCGATGATGTTTACATATGTAATAAATACGTAAAATTGTTAGAAGTGCGAGCGATTTGAGATTTAAATGAGAAATTGATCATTTACTCATATTTTCAAATTTAACTAACACATGATCAACAAAA
The DNA here is from genome assembly GCA_030848705.1 of Heracleum sosnowskyi. NCBI lineage: Eukaryota > Viridiplantae > Streptophyta > Magnoliopsida > Apiales > Apiaceae > Heracleum > Heracleum sosnowskyi. The sequence goes on from CM061241.1 coordinate 97,685,658, forward strand.
TGATATCATATATGTGAGATTTTAAATATAAGAATACCACTCGTAGGTCAAAGGTACGTAACTACATCTATACTATATTATTAAAATCGAAACATTAAAATTTTGGTTTTTGGTTTTCGGTTTTCGGTCCTTTATTCTATTTAATAAATAATAAATTCATATAAAATAATGATTAGCTGATTGCCTTATGTAATTAAAACAGTTTTTTCTAACAAAATCTACTATTTTTTCAAAAATAGCACGGATAATTACCTTTAAATTAAAAAATATTACATGTTATATTTGTTTCCACTAAAATTTCTCTTTTCCAACTATATCATTAATGTTTTGGCTTTCGATTTTCGGTCATTTATCTTATTTAATAAATAATAAATCTATATAAAAATAGTAATTAGCCTATTGCCTTTTATAATATAAACACTTTTTTCTAACAAAATCTACTTCTTTTCCAAAAAATATCACGGGCAGTTACTTTTTTTTTATTAAAACATGTTAGATTTTCTATTTGTGCTTATTATTAATATTATTTGAATAAATACAAAAATAATTTTAATAATGCCCCATTTATCTTCCTCATCCCTTTATTTATTTTTTCTATGTTCCAATTAATATTTAAGTTTCTCATTTTATAATTTATTATATTGATTTTTATTCTTTATTTAATATTTTTCGTTCCTATTAATTTTTTAGTTTGTCATTTATTTTATCTTCTTTGATGGCACGTGTCTTGCACGTATTATATTATTGGTCAATACTATTATATAATAGACGAAACATTAAAAGTTTGGTTGGTCCGTATGATACGTTGTAATTTTACTTAATTGCCCTTAATTTAATTAACTGTACTTAGTGTTTTTAATTAATTAACCTTACTTATTTATAGAAATATATTATTAAATAATAATATTACATATTTATAACCAATTACCTTTTCACCTAAAATACATTATTTTTTCTATTTTTTCTAACAAATTCCTCTACTTTTTCAAATATATCATGGACAATCACCTTTTTAAACTAAAACATGTTAATTTTTCTATTTTTTCTTACTAAAACCCCTACTTTTCCAAAAATATCATGGACAAACATTTAGTTATTTTTTTTAAACTTATTTAATATTATAATTATTTTAAAAGTTTACCTATTTTAACATGTCTACTTCTTTTTCTTAACAAATACAATTACTAAAAATATTAAAATATAAATAATCAAATACCTATTATAACCAATTACCTTTTCAGCTAAAACACATTATATATTTTTTTTTAATAAAGTCCCTCCTTTTCTAAATATATCACGGGAAATTGCTTTTTACAATTTACTTTTTCTATTTTTCTCATTAAAATCCATTCTTTTTCCAAAAATATCACAGGAAACCCTTTACTTATTTATTTTAAAACGTATTTAAATACTTTTAATTATTAAATTTTAAAACCTCATTTTCCAAAAATATCAAGGACATTTACCTTTCTAAACTAAATATATGTGACATTTTTTATTTTTTCTTACTAAAACCCCTCATTTCCAAAAAATATAACGGGCAAACCCATACTAATTTATTTTAAAATCTTTTTTAATATTTTTAATTAATTAAAAGTGTTTAGCTATTTTAACATGTCTACTTATTTTTTGCACAATTACAATTAATAAAATATTAAAAAAATAGTAATAAAATAACAATTAACAATCTGTGCATCGCACGGGTTTTAATCTAGTATATGTAAAAACTAAAATACAAAAACACCATTTATATAAATAAAAAATATATGATATTAGTTAGAAAAGCCAAAATTTAAAAGATACTGTTAAAGATATCCCTGTAATTCAATGTATTGACCATAATTAGCATCACACTCTCAGACTCGGATCACCATGAACATTTTATTCTTCAATTAAAAATTAAAACGTACTTTTGCAAGATAGGAAAATATAAACTTACGAAATAAATTCTAAACGAATCTATTGTTCAAAATGTATACTACTTAATATCTCTCTAAAATTTTTCATTTTAACTAAAAAATATCTCGAATTAGTAACACAAAATGAATTGACACGAACTTTTTAAGTTTTTTTTGAAAGAATTGTACTTGCGTTAAATTAAATCATACGTAAGTACATCCGATAAGAAGTTAGGAGCAACATCACCCCACTCGTGTAAGTCTGACATACAAATGAGCGATTTCGTTCGTAGGCCTATACACAAAATGCACTAGCACGTCTTCAAAGTGCTTAAACAAATCAACAAAATCTCTAACAATAGAATGAAAATATGATCGTCCTGGACAGTCATTACATACATCTGCTAGTAACTTTGAATGCGTCTCGAACACACATCGTTTAAATCCATATTGCTTCATCCAAGAGAGCACCTCCTTAAGACTTAAAGCTTCAACCTCTCTAGGCGACCACGAACCTCCAATCTGCTTGCACATAGCCCTTAAGAAACCTCCCCTCTCATCCCGAATTACTCCTCCAATACCAATGGTTCTTGTATCAACAAAAGTAGTTGCATCAATATTAATTGATAGAGTATATATTTATATATTTTTTATATGATTTTATTCCTCATATTTATTATATTTTGCATTTAATTGGATTTTTATTTAATAAATTTTAATGTTTTATTGTAGGAAGCATCGAAATCCTAAACTTGGAAGGATTGGAGAATAAAGAGCTTAATTTGGAGATATATTAGAAGGAAATTCGGATTTGTTGGGCTGCCTGCACATAATTCATTGTTTGGGTCATATCTTGAGATCTAGAAGTCAGAATTGGACGATTTAACAGCCCACACGAAGATAATGGAAATCTCTTTTATTCTAAAGTGGTCCAATTATCAAATTAATTCAGGAACGGCTCAGATTTACTGAAGAAAAGTCAGCTACGAATTTTCCTTGTAAAACAGAATCAGTTTAGGAAACGTAATTTTACTTTTCTCAAGGCATTAAAATATTTGAGAATATGTATATAAACATCAGATCTGAGAGATACAGATATACAGATATACAGATATACATACATACAGACATAGGGAGACTTGTACTTTTCTTCTTGGAAAAAGATTAAAGGTTTTTATTCTCTGTTCTTAATATTATCATGTGTTCTTATTATATTATGTGTTTTGTTAGTTTAATTATGAGTGAGTAGTTATTTAATCTAGGGTTAAGTTGAACCCTAGTTATGATTGATGTATGATTTTCCATAACCCCCCAGTTTAGTTATGTTGAATGCTCTTGTTTATTGAGTTGTGCTTAATTAACAATAACATGTCAGACGTGATTATGTGTATTGTTTGAACCCAATATCTATTTATCATCGAAAGTTGGACTTAGATGGTTGTGATTTATCCAATAAGGACATGAACTTCTCCATGAAAATAGGTAGAACGAATTGTTAGGAAGTTAGGATGCTGTGTTTAATGTCTCTAAATTGCATGATACCATGAAAATAGGCTTGAGTGTATTTTTAGAGAAGCCATTAATACTCGAGAGAGGTTATTGGTATTTTATAGGGCGCATCTTTCCTCTTGAGTAGCGTATGATTAATTGGGGTGGAAAATCATGATTGCATTGATTCATGCTAGTGGGGATACTTAATTCTAGATGGTTTTAGTTAATTGATAATACAATACAATTTGCCTTAGTATAATATTAGTTTAATAATCTCTCAACAATTTATTGTGTTACTTGCTTAGTTGAATTGAATCAAGAATAACTAGTGATTGATACGTTTGTCTCTGTGGGATCGACTCTAACTTGCCCTACTACATAGTTAGAAGGATTTGTTAGATATTATTATTTGATAGGCACGCGACAGCCTTGTCAAATTTTTGGCGCCGCTGCCGGGGACAAAGTGGTATTAGATTAGTTAATTTTTGAGTTAGTTTAGCTAAGTCTTTTAGTTGTGTTGCTTCGGCTATTATTCCCTTGTTATTTGATCTTTGTTTTTAGTTTTCTTGTTGCATGCACACTCGAAGTTCAGGTACAGAAAATTTGATTGCTCTTGATCCTGAAATTGAAGCTACAGCAAGAAGACAAGCAGGACTACGAAGGAAAAATAAAGACAAGGAAGTTATGGGTGAGACATCTGCTAAAGCTCTCAGGGAGCATGGTATGCCAGACGCTACAAACGTACTCTCCAGTATTGTCAGACCAATAATCACGGCTACCCACTTTGAACTCAAGCCACAATTCATACAATTCGTCTCCAATGATTCTTTCGCAGGATTGTCCACTGAAAATCCTGTTGATCATCTTGAGAGTTTTCTGGAAAAATGTGATACTCTAAAGCTTACCAATGTTAGTGATGATGCTATTAAGCTGCGCTTATTTCCATTCTCTCTCCGAGATGCAGCAAAAGATTGGTTGAAGGATGAAAGACCTAATACATTCACTACTTGGGATAGTCTAGCAAAGGCGTTTCTACTTAAATTCTTCAGTCAAAAGAAGACTTCAAAGCTCAGGAATGAAATATCTAACTTTCGTCAAGATGATGACGAGTCACTTCATGATGCTTGGAGAAGATTCAAACGACTTCAGAGACAATGCCCTCACCATGGAATTCCTGACTGGTTGTTGATCCAAACATTCTACAATGGGTTAACAAAAGAGTTTCAAAATTTTGTTGATGCTTCTTCTGGTGGATCTATTATGAAAAAGAGTACGGAGGATGCAAAAACTTTGTTAGACGAGATTGCGTCTAATGATAATTATCCTTACAGTGACAGAAATCATCCTAAGAAGGGTGGTAAGTATGATGTTGATGCTCTAACCATGTTGAATACTACTATGCAGACAATGGTTAAGAAGATTGAGCAATTGGATTCTAGAACTTCATCTACAGTTTCTTCATGTGAAATATGTGGGGTAGTTGGACACACTCAACATGCTTGTCAATACAATCCCTCTGGAACAACAATGGAACAAGCAAATGCCCTCTACAACCAAAATCAAAGGCCACAATATAATCCTTACTCTAACACATACAATCCAGGTTGGAGAGATCATCCTAATTTCTCCTACAGAAATAGTCAGGCTCAAGCTCAACCTCCACAAAATAACTTTTCTCAACCGCTAGGTTTTCAACCAGCTCAGCCACAAAAATCTAACTTGGAAAATCTTTTGGAAGGATTTATCTCTACACAGGCAAAGAAGAATGATTACTTTGAATCAAGTATCAATGAGATAAAGGCTCATAACAAGTTGATGGAGAATTCAATCACTCAAATTGCTCAACAGTTGAATCAACTTAACAAGTCTTCAGGCCAACTTCCTGGCCAAACTGAACAACCACATAAAGCCCACGTGAATGCTATAACGTTAAGAAGTGATCATGAATTGCAAGGGCCAGAGATGAAGATGAGTACTGATAATTTGAATGTTGAGGAAGATATGGAGAAAATTCAAGCTGAAAATGTGATTGTGCAAGAAGCGATTGAAGAAGAGAAGAAGGAACCCATAGTTGCTCCAGTCAGACCTTACGTACCACCTGTTCCGTTTCCGCAAAGGTTGGTGCAAGCTAGGCTTGGAGAGAAGTTTATGAAGTTTATGGATATCTTGAAGAGGTTAGAACTTAATATCCCTTTCTTAGATGCTATCAAAGAGATGCCTTCTTATGGGAAGTTCCTTAGGGAATTATTGTCAAACAAAAGAAAGATTGAAGAAAGTTCTATTATCTCATTAACGGCAGAGTGCAGTGCTCTCTTGCAGAATAGTCTTCCTAAAAAGCTAATTGATCCAGGTAGCTATTCTATTCCTGTCAAACTTGGGAATTTGGAAATCAAAAGAGCTCTATGTGATCTTGGGGCAAGTGTAAGTCTGATGCCCTTATCAATCTACAATAAGCTTCAGATGGGTGAACTCAAACCCACACGTATATCTCTACAACTTGCAGATAGAAGTGTAAAAGTTCCACTTGGAATACTTGAAGATGTTCCTGTCAAGGTAGGAAAGTTTTTTATTCCATGTGATTTTGTTGTCATGGAGATGGAGGAAGATGTACAAAATTCTATTATTCTCGGAAGACCTTTCTTAGCTACAGCTGGTGCAAAAGTTGATATGATGTATGGAAAAATTTCTTTTGAAGTTGGAGATGAGAAGATGGAATTTAAATTTTCCAACTCTTTGCTTAGCCCTTCTCTGAAGAAGAGTGATCTTGGAAATAATAATGAACCTGTTCTTATGGTTAAGTCTTTGGGTGGAGATCAAGATATGAAGGTTGATATTTTTCTCTCTAAACCTCCAGCAATTTTGGTGAGAGATTTACATGTCACTAATGTTGATTTGAAGCCTTCAACAATGAAATCGATTGGTGAAATTCAGTTTGGTGGATTATCTGTTGAAGATCATGATGCTCATATTGAAAACTTTTTGAAGATTTGTGATACTATCAAGTATGATGGAGTTTCTGATGAGGCCATTCGACTTCGATTATTCCCTTTCTCTTTAAGGGATGGAGCTAAAAATTGGTTATTTTCATTACCCTCAAATTCCATTACCACATGGGAAGACTTACTTATTAAATTTCTTTTTAAGTTTGTCTCACGAGATGAAACGTCAAGGATAGTTGTTGCACTCTTAAAGTTTGCTCGAGATAGAAGAATTGTATTGTTGGATAAAACCGTGGATGAAAGTTATAAGTTTTTGGGAGATGTCATGAGAAAATATATTGAAAAAGTGGATGCTCCACTTTCGATCCATTCACCAGGTTGATTGATAAGAAGGTCAAGCTAATGACCTTAAAAAAGCGCTTCTTGGGAGGCAACCCAAGATTTTGGAGGAGGAACACTCTCCCACATTTTCCAACCGGGACTTCATGCACTAGGGGAGTATTTCTAACCTTTCTTTGTATAATTTTTTCACTCTTATTCTTTTTGTATTTCTTTTAGGATCTTGTTAGTTTTGTATATTTATATATATTGTTCATTGAGGACAATGAACCACTTAAGTTTGGGGATGAGTTCTCAATGATGTAAAAAAAAACCCAAAAAAAAAATTATATAGTATAAAATCCAAAAAAATTTGAAAATTTAAAACTTTTTGTATATAATTGCCTAGTCTCAAAAGCATGTTAGCATGGATAAGTACACATTGTGTAGATTAATTTCGCATGATTAATTCTGAGTGTCACTTTCATGATAAATCATTTGATGTTTGGTAATTCCTTGTGTGTGCTTGCGAACATTTAAAAACTTGAGATGTTTCTTGGTCAATTTTAGTGAGTTAAGCATGCTTTCACCTTGTGAGGATTTGAGCCTAATTTATGATTGATGCATTTTTTATCAATCCATTTTTTTGTTGTGTGTTGTTCATCATGATTCATGTTGCTCTAGAACTTGTTTTAAACCGTTTTGAGACTACATGATATGTGTATGCATGAATATGATAAAGGCACTAGGATTAACCTCATTTACCCATACAGTACCCATATGAAAAATAATCCTTAGTGAACCCCTTGAGCTTATACTCGTTTCTTTCGTATATCACCAATCTAAAATTTTTTGAGCCTACTTATTTATTCTTGTCTTGATTTACTGGTAGAGCATATTGATTCAATTCAAGGGTTGGTGAATATTTAGTGTGGGGATTTCGTTTGGTTAAAGTGTTACATTTTGGTGGGATACAATATGGTATGGAATTGTAAACCAAGTATCAAGTACTCCTTTGAGATCAATGGGTGGCAAGTGCAATGTCATATGAAAGGGATGATCCATGTGTGCTGGTATTAAGTACATTCTTGGTGACTTTTCACTGCCCTTGGTTACTGGAGAATGACTTGACTTTGAAAAGAAAAAGAAAAAAAAGAAGTTATGAGCAAGAGGAAAATAAAGTAGAGTTGTGTTCATTTGATTGATACAATGTGAAAGTGGGAAAGTACATGGGGTATATGTGCTTTAAGGTTTAATGCTTGTGAAAGCTTGATCAACTTTTACATGATCTAAGTTTCATGTTGGGTGCTTTAATTAAAAGTGAACACTATGCTCTATTAGTTATCAAGTTTAGCCACTTGTTAGCCTGTTTTTGTGATATCCTACCCGTACCTAAGCCCCGTTACAACCTTTAACAAAGACCTTTTGATTCATGTATGCATATAAACGAGGTGGTGGAGATTTGGTGGACAACCAAGCATATGGTAGCACATGAGTACATTGATTGAACTTACTTGAGCGATACACTTATACCCATACACTTGTGTGAAGTGAGAGCAATGTGAGATATTTATCTATAGCATGCTTACTTGTTGAATGCGACTTTGATGTCTATCTCATGATATTTTTGTCTATCTAGACATTGTGTGCATACTTGGATTATTTTGGGTTAATGATGCTTAAAGTGAGAGTACTTGTACTTTCAGACACTTTCAGGTTGTTATGTGATTGAGATTTACAATGTGTGGAGTACTATGATATTTTGCATGTTTGAGAGACTTGGTGGTTGAAAATATTTGATTTTGTGGGTATATCTTCTATAAACCCTCACGAGACAAAACTCGTCCTACTAGGGCTGCCTAGGGGTTTAACGGCTTGTTGCATACGCTCAATGCAATCGTGTCATCTACGAAAGTGGTGGTCCTATTAGTTAGTATTATTTTTATTTCTTTATTTGCCCGAGTACGTGCAAAATGCTAAGTGTGGGGATGTTTGATAGAGTATATATTTATATATATTTTATATGATTTTATTCCTCATATTTATTATATTTTGCATTTAATTGGATTTTTATTTAATAAATTTTAATGTTTTATTGTAGGAAGCATCGAAATCCTAAACTTGGAAGGATTGGAGAATAAAGAGCTTAATTTGGAGATATATTAGAAGGAAATTCGGATTTGTTGGGCTGCCTGCACATAATTCATTGTTTGGGTCATATCTTGAGATCTAGAAGTCAGAATTGGACGATTTAACAGCCCACACGAAGATAATGGAAATCTCTTTTATTCTAAAGTGGTCCAATTATCAAATTAATTCAGGAACGGCTCAGATTTACTGAAGAAAAGTCAGCTACGAATTTTCCTTGTAAAACAGAATCAGTTTAGGAAACGTAATTTTACTTTTCTCAAGGCATTAAAATATTTGAGAATATGTATATAAACATCAGATCTGAGAGATACAGATATACAGATATACAGATATACATACATACAGACATAGGGAGACTTGTACTTTTCTTCTTGGAAAAAGATTAAAGGTTTTTATTCTCTGTTCTTAATATTATCATGTGTTCTTATTATATTATGTGTTTTGTTAGTTTAATTATGAGTGAGTAGTTATTTAATCTAGGGTTAAGTTGAACCCTAGTTATGATTGATGTATGATTTTCCATAACCCCCCCAGTTTAGTTATGTTGAATGCTCTTGCTTATTGAGTTGTGCTTAATTAACAATAACATGTCAGACGTGATTATGTGTATTGTTTGAACCCAATATCTATTTATCATCGAAAGTTGGACTTAGATGGTTGTGATTTATCCAATAAGGACATGAACTTCTCCATGAAAATAGGTAGAACGAATTGTTAGGAAGTTAGGATGCTGTGTTTAATGTCTCTAAATTGCATGATACCATGAAAATAGGCTTGAGTGTATTTTTAGAGAAGCCATTAATACTCGAGAGAGGTTATTGGTATTTTATAGGGCGCATCTTTCCTCTTGAGTAGCGTATGATTAATTGGGGTGGAAAATCATGATTGCATTGATTCATGCTAGTGGGGATACTTAATTCTAGATGGTTTTAGTTAATTGATAATACAATACAATTTGCCTTAGTATAATATTAGTTTAATAATCTCTCAACAATTTATTGTGTTACTTGCTTAGTTGAATTGAATCAAAAATAACTAGTGATTGATACGTTTGTCTCTGTGGGATCGACTCTAACTTGCCCTACTACATAGTTAGAAGGATTTGTTAGATATTATTATTTGATAGGCACGCGACAGCCTTGTCATTAATCTTCACCCAGTCTCGTTGGGGCGCCTGCCATTTTCTCGTATTCGATCTCGATGCTACTGTAGACCTGGTACACTCCAATTGAGCTGTTTTCCTGTCCACCAGTAATGTTGTTGCAACAATAGTTGTACCAAACACAAAAATATCGATTTTATCCCACACCCACCCACTTATTACGACGATTCCAAATACTCCAACAAAGCAGTGTTAGTAAGACACATTTCACTCTAATTCGTCAATACAAAATCACATTTGTTTTATAGAACTTTGCAATCAAATTTTATAATTTGAAAAGGATATCAGTCATTTGTGGTTTTTTACCCAAAATCCATATCATAATCTTTTTCCTAAAAAGTTAAGAAGAAAAACCATATCCGTAATGGTTTTATTAAAAAAAAAAAAAAAGGCAAAAAGACAAAAAAAAAAGGGGGAAATGCATGCAAGCGGAATAAATGGACAAATGTCATGGAATCGACAGCAATACTTAGCACTTAGCAGTGTGGCGTTGCTTTCAAATTTTATCACGTTTACTCCCCCGTTTCTCCGAGAACAACACCCGCTACCTGTTGCTTCAAAGGTCTCTCTCTCTCTCTCTCTCTCTCTCTCTCTCTCTCTCTCTCTCTCTCTCTCTCTCTCTCTCTCTCTCTCTCTCTCTCTCTCTCTCTCTCTCTCTCTCTCTCTCTCTCTCTCTCTTCTCTCTCTCTCTCTCTCTCTCTCTCTCTCTCTCTCTCTCTCTCTCTCTCTCTCTCTCTCTCTCTCTCTCTCTCTCTCTCTCTCTCTCTCCCTCTCTCTCCCTCCATATACACACTGACAGATAGATGTATGTGCACTTTTAATTTTTTTTAATTAAAAACTAACGTGTACTATAAATTCTATACTTCTGTGTCTCCTGAATTGGGCAATCCTAAATCTTTGATTAAAATGTTTAGTTAGTTGACATCAATTTTGTGCATTTTTGTGTTTCTTGATGCATAATTAACATTTCAATAATTATTTAACTGTTTCAACTTTCATCTTGTTCTGATTATTCAGTTAGTTATGCATGTGTGTTCTATCGTTTGTTGATTTTAGTTGTGCACACAATTTAAGTTATTGTGTTGATTGCTGTTTAAATTGCCTTTGTACATTAAATTGTTGCAGCTCTACCTTCTTTTGATATGATAACAGCTAGGAACGAACTAGAGTTAAATGAATTAAAAAAGGAGTACTTGTTTTGTTCACTTCGAAGGTCAAGGGTATGAGAAAATCTGTTTTATGACTTAGTCCTATGTTTTGTTTTAACTTAGTGATCTATTTGTATAATTAATTGGTGTCTAGACAGACGACATTAGAAGGCACGAAGAAGACACCGGTTATAAGGGTTAAGAGAGTATAATTCCAGTGAGGAGGAGAGCCAACAGGTCATAGAGACCGGACAAGGGACACCATTAATCACCTTAAACTTCTTCAAGACCTTTGATACAAGTCCTTGAGACAATAGATTACGAAAAAATGTCTGTCTCTTGTAGTGTTAAAAATCACTGCAGCTGGGTATAGGTCTAGGACATGTTAGCATCTTTCTATTGATGTTTTTTTACACTTCCAGAAAAACATCTTATAATTTTCTTTTATTGATGTTATGTTATAAGGTATTTCTATTATGTTTTGTGCTACATATTATTACACAGTTAAAGTATTTGAACCAACACTGAATTTCTATCTATACATCGTGTCTGACGAGATATATATTAGAAGTATTTCACTATTTTCTGGCAAAACACACACATTTCGAGTATGTTTGGTTTACGTATTTCACAAGATTTCCCCAAATTCTGTTTCAGATTGGACATTTTGGGGATGTTTGGTTTGGTTAATTTGTGCCACGTACATTTTAGAATTCCTAGCACATTCTTGAAGTTATAGTTTGTATTTTATTGATTGTGAGTTTCTAGGTGGAATTTGGTCTTGAATTTCTTTGATAAGGAGAATTCTGATAATTGTTTGGCGAAATATCAGTAAAGCTAATTTAAGTATGAAGAAGATGCACTTTATTTTGAGAATATGTTTCTAATTGCTGAATATAATTTTCTCGAAAGAAATTAACCAGAAGAAGGGGTGGATCAGCTTAATTTGTTATTTTTGAGCAATAACCAAGTAGAAAATGTTTGCTCAACAAGTTGGATATGCTATTGAAGAATTTTTACAATAGTGCTTAAAATTCGGAGACATGATACATTGTCTCTTAACTTTTGAGTTCGTGCTATAATTTAATACTGTATACAATTCAAAAACATCGATTGTAGGATGCATTGTCTAATTAGGTGTATATGATTGTTGGTTTCATCAGCGGTTAATATTCTGCATTTAAATAATTTCTCGGTTAATTTTGTGCAAGATGAAACGAGATGACACAAGAATGACCGATATACCCAGTGATATACAAAAACATATACTGAAGTTGTTGGCTACCAGTAGTGAGGCATGTGACTTTGTCCGAGCGACTTCCAGGTCAGACTTAGTTTATTGTTTTATGTTGGTGGTTAACTGTTGATACTTCACACAAAAATATAAGAAATGAATTAGAGTAGCAGTTATGTTGTAACATGTTGGCCGGCTGACCATTCCGTCGGTTCTTTTAAAATCGAACCAAAATAACCGAAAACCGAATTGATGCATTTTTTTGTAACCGAAACAAAATATTTCTGTTATTCCGGTTCAGTTTTTAGGTACCGAAAATTTTAAAAAGCTTGTATTAAAATTTTATGAATTATGTTTATCTTACTAAATTAAAAATTTATTCAAAATATTACAGTACAAGAAATTCGGGTAAAAACGACCAAAATATTTCTGTCGAACTTAGCTAAATATTTCAGTCAAATTTAGCTAAATGATTGATCAGGATTGGAACAATCTCCAGCAAGAGCAGGCAGCAATCCGAATGTTTAAACACTAAACCAAAAACAAGCAATCAACAATAGAATTTAAGTGTACTAGTTTCTAACCATCAGATTACTTTCAAGGACTGAAATTAAAATCAAACATAGGGTTAGATGATCAAGTAGAGTAAATGCAGTGACGAGTTTAGAAATTATTATATTATAATAGGTATCTAGGTCAATAGATATACATAAAGTACATATAACATACTGACTAGTGTATTAATGAAGAAAAAATATACAAAATCTATATATGCTTTATATAATTCGGTCTGTTCGGTTAAAACCAAATTAATTTTCTGAAAACCAAACCGAACCGATTTTCTTTCCGGTTCAAACCGATATTTGTAAAAAACTCGAACCAAACCGAACCGAAATTGTATAGTTTGGTTCGGTTTTGCTCAGCCTGCCCTCTCTAAGAATATAATGATGTTTTTTCATGTGATAAGAAATATTATTTGAACTTCTTATAGCTGCAAGGAGTGGAAAGAGTTTGCTGAAGATGCTGAGATCTTAAAGACTGTGCAATTTGATAGGATGCACAGGCTTGATAAATCATTCTGGAATAAGAACAGGTTTCTGGTAAAATGTCTAAATGCCGGTAACAGAGGAGCCTTTGATATTATAGTACTCAAGGTACCTTTCTTCTCTACAATTTTCTTTTATGATTGTTTTTATTCAAGTCCTTGAAGTAAATTACATTAACATGGGCTAGATGATTTAATCTGATCTCGTCCAAAAACCACTCATTAGTTTTGTATAATCTGCACAATCTATTTTTCCATTATGTAGCCTTCTTGTTGGAATATTGTGCTACAAATTTAACTATTGGTGACTCGATGATAGTCACTACAACAAATACAGGTTCTTCCGACAAAAAACAGGCCAAAAAGTTTTTCAGCCTGTATTTGTTGTAGTGAGTTTCAAATTTTAAAAGTAAATAGTATTATTCGAATTATTCAGAAGTTATTAGAAATGCAATACTACTGGTTGTACTGGATAGATTTAGTGGGCAATTATGCTTTAGGTTGTATATAGTTGTGTATTTATCACTGGATAATTGATATCAATGGAAAAGTCAATACAAAATTACACTTTCTGGGATGTGCTTATTGTTATCATCTTTAATACTTTTTTAGTGACTGAACCAATACTTTATTTCAAATTTTCGGTTGAATACTTTCATTAGCTTAATTCTACTTGACAAAATGCCATAGTAGCTTAGAATTGCATATATATGTTGTTCGAAAGGCATTTTTGCTGTGAGTACTCTTAAAATTGTTAATTTGGTGTGTTTCACACAGAAAAACCTTTTAAATAAGTTTTGATTTCGATTTTATAACCTGTAGTCCAACTCTGTGTTTCTATTTTATTTAGTTGGATCACGTTTATTCTCAAAAATTCTATAATTGGTTTCCTAAGTTGACACGGTTTAAAATTCATCAAAAGAAGTTATAATATAAAATAATCGATAAGATAATAATTCTTAATATTGATAAGATAATAATTTTCAGAAAGATCTTTCTACAAATATACAGTCTCTCTAATTATATAAATTTTAAATTATATGAAATTTTAAATTTAGTTATAATGATTTAGTAAAGATTTGATGTTATGGTTGTTTTCATATAGTTTGAATTTTGCTCAAACTTGATTTCTTATGAATAATTCAATATTAATATTAAAAAATCGGATATGTACACATAAATTTTGTTGGTAAGTGTAATAAAAGAATAAATACTAGTCTAATAAATGTGGTACTTGAATTGTTATAAAAACATAAGTTCATTGTATGTAGTTGCTAATTTGTTTAGACACCAAATTGTAGAATGTTAAAATGAGACAAGTTGAGATACCAAATAGAGCATTTACTAAGTTGAGATGGATACCAAATAGAGCATTTACTCTAAAATTAAAGACTTCACGCATCAGGTTACATTACCTGAATATTCCATGGAAGTGAAGTGATATATTTTTGAGTTACCTGTTATAAAGTTGAGATTAAGCTTATTTGAAAGGTTGGATTACACCAAATTATTAACAATTTGGTGCAAGGTGCCGATCACCCATGTTAAAATTGAAGGTGCGTATACTAATGTTAATTAAATTGTAATATTGCAGAAGAAGCAGGATGTACTCAAAGTGTTCATGCAAAAATTGAAGGCCGGAGAATGTTGGCCTGACTTGCTACAGGTTATTTTGCCATTTGTTTTACCACAGTTGATACTATATATTGGCACTTTTAGTAAGAGATTGATTTAAAACCTATAACTTATCATTTAACATGAACATGCAGTTGAGAAATGAGCTCAGGCGTACTCGATCATGATTTCTTCTCGTACGGGGTCTAGTAGCATGCTCGTGGCTGCTAATTCAAGTTCCTGTATGTTATAAAATTATAGAAAGTTTCTTATGCGTGATTTTCACAGACCAGACAGCTTGTTAAGTGTCACTGATGTTTTTGTTGTTTAATACCTTTATGTTGTCCCTGGTTTTAGACTTTTTAGTAGACCTGCGCGCTGCATATGTTTAGTGTGCGGAGTGTCTGTGATTTCCTTTCTGAAGTCTGTTGTATTTGTATGTTGCACCATGTTTTGAGTAGCTGTTACAATTATGGAAACTGTTTACCTATATGTACTATGTTTAATAAGCAGTTGAGCATAGTCCGCCTTTTGCTCGAACAGTTCAACCATAGCATCTGAGGATTGAAGGAGCTAGCATTTACCTCATGACAATAATAAACTTTTCTTTGATCCGAAATTTAGTATTGTTTGTCCCTAATTACAAACGATGCAGTGCAGCTCCTTTGTAAGGCGTAAATTGCCACCGTTCATGTGTAGAAATTGCAGCACGCACAAGATCCACTATAATTGAAAGCAATTAAAAGCTAAGAACAAAACGGCAGCCACTTAATGTACAATTAGATTTTGTGTTAAGGTATGAAGTATGAACTCAGTGCAAAACATTTTGACTTGGTGTCGTAAAATCTAGAGTTATAAATAGTAACTAATGTTTTTGTTTATACATGTTTTTTAACATATCTGGTGTCGTTTAGTAAATTCCAGACACCTGAGAAGGTCGGTTGATTACGTAAATGGTGGTGGATAATAATATTATTTCACAACTTTCTTTCATGCATGCTTCACATTTTAACCTTCAGTCAAAATTTTAGCTAACTTTCTTTAGCCGTGACTCAAGTGTAGGGTACCTGTCACAAGCCTTCCCAAAGGCCTTCCCAAAGGCATGTATATGGGTATGATTTTTGTCAAAAGACATGCCCAAATGACATGTCATTCGTACTTATAAAAAAATAAAAATTAAAGCACAAGTAGATAATAGTGTCGTGTACTTTTCGTATCGTGTTTTCTTGTAATTTTAATTAATAATAAAAATAAATAAATAAACCCAAACCGACACTAAATCTCGATCGTATACTTTCATGTTCGTGTATTTTCGTTTCGTGTACTAAAAATGTAAACTCGAACACTAAATTTTCGTGTCGCTTCGTTTCTTATTTTCGTGTCGTGTCGAAAATTGTCAGGTCTAACTGTAATTGTAATCGTAGAACTAAGGAACAGAGAGTTGGTTTTGACTTCTCAAAGTAAAAATAAGGTCAAGTAATAAATTAGTAATTGGACTAATTGTTAATTGGGCTTTGGACTTATATGATTATAAAAAGAGGGTTAGGATCAAGAGAGAACCAATCACTAAAAAAGAATCTTAGAACTGTTATAAGCCGTTGGATTATTATTAGATCAACTGTTCAGATTCAACTCATTTTTATATACAAAATCTTATAAGGGTATTGTTGGAATAAAAAGATTCTACTATCGAACCTATTTTGTTTTTATAGTATAAATACAGTGTTCTGCAACTGAATTTTAAAAGTTATGCATATGGCCGGACTTCTGAGTTCTACAACTGAACTTACTTTTTTCCACGAAGTTCTATAAGTGAACTTGATTTTTTTTATAATGTTCAGCTGTTGAACAATGTTATTCACATTATTTCCATACCATAACTTTCGTGTTCTACCACTGAACATAAAAGTCATGCAACCGAATTTGAAATCAAACGCATAAATTTTAAAGTTCTGCAACTGATGAACACTGTTATCTGATATTGTGTTTATACCATAATTTGAATATTTTCACAAATATTGATAAAAATAATTGGGGGAATTTTATGATGATGATGGAGAATTTTGTGATCGATATCGATGTATGATTATTACCGTTAATCAAATATTAATTAGCTCTAAATTATGTATTTTGTGTTTTTGGACAACTTTACCCATGATCTACATATAATAAACATATATTATTTTAAAATATAAGATAGAGTTCTAACAGTTCTTGGTTAAGGGTTCTACAATGAACATGACCCAAAGATATTTTAGCCCACTTTAAAATTCTAATTAGTTATATTAAAATTATATTTATTGTTTATAAAAAATATTTTATATAAAAAATATTTAAAAATTAATTAAATAATTAGTAAAAAAGCATGTCAAATAATAAAAAGGCATGCCTAGCTAATTGTGGTCATGGCATGCCCATGCCCTGTGACTAGAGCTGTAAACGAACAGAGCCGAGCCGAGTTTTGTCCGAATCGAGCCGAGCTTGATTTTTTTTTAAAACGAACCGAGTCGAGCCGAGCTTTCTAATCGAACGAAAAGTGATGTTCAAGATCGGCTCGTTAATAAACGAGCCGAACACGAGTTTGTTCACGAACATTTCGAGTCGAGCCGAACACAAACCGAACTCGAGTCGAGTCGAGTTGTTCACTTATAGTTCGTACTTTTATACTCCACCAAATCCAATTTTTAAAATTACTTACTCAATTTACAGTCTCACGCCTAAAATCACATCTTAAGAATACATGATTATGTTTGAATTTCAAAACTAAAAGTTAATTTATTTTCTTCTAATAATCATATTATGTTAATATTTGTATTTATGAGTAATCAAACCTTACTCACTTCACCTAATAACAATAGTTAAAATAAAACAATTTTATCACTAACTTAGAGCCTCTCTAAGAGCCTCTTTATCTTGGCTCTTAACTTGAAATTTGAGGAGGTTTACAATTTTTTTTTCTCCAAGATACTCTTATTAACCTTAAATTTACCAAAAGTCTCGTCTTTCTCCTCAATTTTAAGAGGTACGGGCCACTTTTAAATAATATTATATACTGTAATAAATTAATAAGACAAACTCTCTCTCTCTTTTCACTTTCTTTTGTAATTTTATGAATGCAACTTATAAATTTTAATAATGAAAAACTAATTTGGATTAGATATAAAGAGTTTTAACTTTTGGTAGTACGTTGATGTTATACCTTTTAGATATAACAAATACAATTCCCTATTCAACCACAAAATAACTAAAATAGATCGTAATTAAGTTTTATTTAACATATTCAAATTGTTAAGGATATTATGAAATTCATAAATTTATAATTAGTTAAACGAATCGAGCCGAGTTTAACGAGTTCGAGCCGAGCTCGAGCCGATCCCGAGCAAAACGAGCCGAGTTCGAGTCGAACAGGTGTAAAGCTCGGCTCGAGCTCATTTACTAACCGATCACATTTTCATGTTCAAGCTCGTGTTCATTTAGTAAACGAACCGAGCCGAGTTCATCTAAAACGAGCCGAGCTCGAGTTTTGTTCACGAACGGCTCTGTTCGCTTACAGCCCTACCTGTGACATGCACCTTACTCAAGTGTGACCCCTTCAGTTAGGGGTGAGCATAAAAATCCGAAAATTGGATTATCCTAATTTCCGATCCGGTATCCGATTTTAAAAATCCGGAAATTTAGATATCCGATCCGAAAAAACCGGACCAGATATCCGATCCGGATTTTTTTATAAATTCGGATTCGGATCCGGATCACAACTTTATATAAAACCGGATATCCGAATCCGATCCGGTTTTTAATATATATTAAAAAATAATATATTTATATATGTATAATAAATAATATTAAAGACAAATAATTAACATATGATATATTAGATTAAGTAATAAATTATTACTAATAAATTACTAAGTTTGTGTGCATTGATCGAGTTTATAAACATTCTAGGTGTCAAATCGAAATAATACACATCAAATTTTATATTTGAGTGCGCATTTATAAACACTATACCATATATTTGTACGTGAAAAATCTCGTAATCTTAGTTAATAAAATTTTAGAACGAAGTTAATGAAAAAGTGTTCTCGTTTAATATTATTATTTTATTTAATAAAATAAACTCGAGAGTGAACATGCTATTAATATCTCTAAAAAAAAGTACGTAGAAGTATATATTAAACAAATGAATGATAATTTGATGGGTTAAATTAAAATTAGGAAAAAATAAATTTATAAATGTTAATATATGAGATTTTGATGTCTCTAAAATGCTATTAATCAATTTAAAATTTGTAAAGTTAACGATAACCTATCAAAATATAATAAAATTTATTATATTTTACAACTTAAAATATATTTTAATTAATTACTTCGGATCTGGATTATCCGATTTTCCATCCGGTTTAAACGGATATCCGAATTCCGGATATCTGATCCGATTTTTATAAACAGGACCGGATATCCGATTTTGCTCAGCCCTACCTTCAGCTAATTAAGCAAACATGTGAATAGATTTTTGAAAAAAGTTATGTACTATCTTATGTTTTAAATCTACAGCCTCCCTCTCAGTTATTTTGTTATATTTGATCCTTCAATTCTTTCGTCATATAGCATCTATCTAAGTATCTGTTTCCTTGTGTAATTTACAAAATTTAAGAAATATATATTAAAGTATATTAAATATACGTACGTACTTATAGGGCTCGTCCTGAAATATTGAAACCCGTAATAATTTTTTGTACCTAACAATTATATAAATTCAATTACATTTGATTTACTTTTTTATAATTCTAGTATATTTACTTGTTTTTAGTGCTTTTTTTTAAAAAACATTCGTGTCCTAATTATTCTATCATTCTTGTATATCTATAAATCTTAAATATCTTTTGTTTGCTTAAAAAAAATGTGCCCCTAAAAGTTTAATTTTTCGACTACCCTTATTTAGTTAGTAAAAACGGTTTGATCTTAAGTTGAGTTCTGAATATACTTGATTGTTGGCGTAACTAACATTGCCACATCAGCATAGTTAGTTACGCTGCCTTGCCACATCACCACGTCCAGCTTGCCACTACATTCGCCTATATATATATACATTACTTCTTAGATAGTAGTTAGTTAGTTATGAATTGTATTGATGCTTACTCTTAGTTTATGATACACAGTCTCTATGTAGAGATACAAACACTATTCTGTTAAGCTTCTGGTTGTTAGACATTGCTTTGGTTATCACTTTCATTTACTGCAATATACAAAAATTAACATGGTATCAAAGCTTGGTGATTCAAGTTCAGAGCGGTGATTCAAGTTCAGAGTTTGTTTACGATACTCGATTTTGCTGTGGTTTCTTCAATCTGCGATCTCGATCTCTTTTTCAATCGATTAATTCTGGTTTTCTTTCCTGCAAATCAGGTGTTATCGTAACTCAATCTGTTTTCTCAATTTGTGTTATCGATTAAGCTTTGATTGATAACTGTTTGATGATTTGTGCATTTGATATTGTTCATCAAATTGCAAGAGTTTGATTTGTTAGTAATGGCTGATAATAGAGTTAGAAGTCTTAATCAAGATCCTTCGAGTGTTTACTTCATTCATCCATCTGATTCGAATTCATCACAATTAGTATCAGTGAAATTTAACGGATCTGGATTTAATAACTGGAAACGATCTATGATGTTGTCTCTTTCGGCTAAAAATAAACTAGGATTTGTAGACGGCACCATTGTTAAACCAGATGCTGCATCTAATGATCTTAAAGCTTGGGAGCGTTGTAACGATCTCGTTTGTTCCTGGATAATTTTCAATCTCGATGATGTTATTGCTAAAAGCGTTTTATTTCTCAAAACGGCCAAAAACATATGGGATGATCTTAATGAGAGATTTGGCTACACATCGATGACACAGATGTACTCGATTGAACAGCAATTATATGAATTGAGTCAAGGTTCAGATAAGATATCAGAATTTTTTACGAAGATTAAAACTCTATGGGATGCAGTTAGTGATGCAAATCCTTTGCCTCAATGTACTTGCCTTAAATGTACTTGTAATTTGGAGCAACGAGTTCATCAGATGCAGGATAGTCAGCGAATGATTCAATTCATGATGAAACTCAATGAGGAATTTTCTGCAGTTCGAGGCAATATCTTAATGCAGCATCCATTGCCTACTATTACTAATGCCTACAGGTTGTTTGCACAAGAAGAACGACACAGGGAACTGTCTCAACTCAATTCACAGACTGAATCTCTGGCTTTTTATTCAGATAAAAGGCGATCCAATGAGTCCAAACCATTTTATGCAGCAAAATCTCAGAATAATAATGCTGTTTCTCCTGGTTTCAAATCTACAGGAAATTTGACAAAGAAACCTGGTTCACAGTACTATTGTACTAATTGTAAAATTGCAGGACATAGCATTGATCGATGTTTCAAGGTCCATGGTTATCCACCGAATTTTAAAGGGTTTAAAGATAGAAAGATTGCAGCTGTTTCAACTCAAAGTCCTTCTGATCAGCTATCAAGCCCCATTACTGTAAACCAGTATAATCAGCTGATGGACATGTTGAACAAACAGCAAGCTAATGGAAGTTCTTCCAGTCATTCAGTTAACAATCCTGAATCTGCTCATGCTCTTCTGGCAGGTACTTTCTGTCTATCTTCTAGTTCTGATATAAACTGGATTTTGGACAGTGGTGCTACGGATCACATTTGCTCCAATCTAAACTTATTCAGTAACTTTGAGCCTTGTGAAGGGTTAAATAAATACATCACAGTTCCTGATGGTCGCAAAGTTCAAATATGTCATACTGGTGACATAGTTCTTAATCAGGACATCATCCTGCATAATGTTCTACATGTTCCACAGTTCAAGTTCAACCTTATATCAGTCCAGACACTTTGTAGGGATTTACAGTGCAATTTGATTTTTGATCATACTAATTGTTTCCTTCAGGACCGTTTTCAGAAGTTACCTCTGAGGCTTCTTGGTAAACAACAAGGAGGATTGTATAGCATTACTACTTCTGCACATCAATCAACCAGTGTTTGTTGTTCTTCGATTGAAGATGCCAAGTTGTGGCACTTACGTTTAGGCCACATTCCTTTTGCTCAGTTGAAATTAGCTAATCCTCAGTGTGCTATTCCGGATGGTATCAAAGATACAATTTGTCAGATTTGTCCTGTGTCAAAACAGACACGGTTGTCTTTTTCACATAGCAGTATTAAAACTTCTGCTCCTTTTGATTTGTTGCATTTGGATATATGGGGACCATATCAAACTAAGACCCCATCTGGTTGTAACTTGTTTTTAACAATCGTGGATGATTTTAGTCGCTTCACTTGGGTACATTTGTTGAAAAAGAAATCAGACATTGCACAGATTTTACAGAATTTTGTGGTTTATGTCAATAATCAATTTCAGGCTAAGATTAAAGTCTTTCGTACAGATAATGCTAAGGAATTTTGTGAAGGCGATTTGCAATTGTTTTGCAGTGCACAAGGTATTATTCAGCAGAAAAGTTGTACTTATACACCCCAACAAAATGGGGTGGTGGAACGAAAACATCGACACTTGTTAGAGACAGCACGTGCTTTATCATTTCAATCTAAGCTTCCTCTCAAATTCTGGGGAGAGTGCGTCCTTTGTGCTACATATCTTGTCAATCGAATGCCATTGAAAAGCATAAACAACAACACTCCTTACTACAAACTGTATAAAGAGGTTCCTGATATCAGCAATCTCCGTACTTTTGGATGTCTATGCTATGTATCCACCTCAAAAGCTCATCGTACAATGTTTGATCCACGAGCTAGTCCTGGGGTTTTCATTGGTTATCCCACACATACAAAGGGGTATAAGGTACTTGATTTTTCCACTCAGCAAATAGTTATTTCTAGAGACGTTATATTTCATGAAAAACATTTTCCCTATCTTTTTCAATCCAATTCAGTTCCTGATTCTTTTCCTAGTGATATCTATTTGCCTGTTGTTACTAATCTTCCGACAGCAGATCATTCTATGTTTGATTGTTCTGAACCATATACACTCTCTTCAGATTCTCCAAGTCCAGTATCACATCAGGAAACTGGTCGTGATTCTTTTACATTTAATAATGACACACCTAATACTGGCTCCTCTAATACTGGCACTTCTGATACTGATACATCCATTAATGTTCATGATTCTTCTGCTTTGCTTGACCTTAGTCAGTTGCAACATTCTGATTTACAACTGCAACCTGTTCGACATTCTTCTCGTATACATAAAACACCTGCTTATCTTGATGATTTTGTTTGCAACACTGTTACAACTCCACATATTTCACCTACACTTCATAACCATTGGTGCAATCTTGTACAATATTCTTCCCTATCTTCGCACAATCAATGTTTCATTTCAAAAGTTTGTGACATCCGTGAACCTACCAACTATGTTGAAGCTTCAACTAGTCCTTTGTGGATTGAAGCTATGTCTAAAGAAATTGATGCTCTTAATGCTAACAAAACTTGGGACTTGGTTGATTTACCGCCTGGAAAAAAGGCCATTGGCTCTAAATGGGTTTTTAAAGTGAAGCTTAAATCTGATGGGTCGTTAGAGCGATGCAAAGCTCGTCTTGTTGCTAAAGGTTTCAATCAGCGTTACGGCATCGATTATGAAGAGACCTTCTCACCTGTTGTAAAGATGGCTACTGTTCGTTGTTTATTAGCTTTGGCTGCAAGTAAGCGTTGGGTTCTGCATCAATTAGATGTAAATAACGCATTTCTACATGGTGATTTAGGTGAGGAAGTTTACATGAAAGTCCCGGAAGGTATCCCTAATCCTCTCAATAAAGTTTGTCGATTACGAAAATCAATATATGGCCTTAAACAAGCCTCTCGTGAATGGTTTACCAAATTACTTTTCACTCTACAAAATCAGGGTTTTGTGCAATCGAAAAATGACTACAGTCTGTTTATTAAGAAATCTGGTGATCTCATTTGTTTGGCTGCTGTTTACGTGGACGATATTATTCTAACTGGCACTGATGCACAAGCTATACATGATCTTAAATCGCATTTACATCAGGAATTTGGTATAAAGGACCTTGGTGTTTTGAGCTATTTTTTGGGTATTGAGGTTAGCTATTTACCCAATGGAATTTTTCTGAGTCAGAAGAAGTTTACTCATGAGTTGTTGGATTCTTGTGGTTTTGATTTGTCTCACAAAACTTCCACTCCTTTGCCGTTAAATGTTAAACTGACTGCTTCGGAAGGTGTTCTCATTTCTAAACCAGAACTGTATCGTTCCTTGGTTGGAAAGCTGAATTTTTTAACCAATACAAGGCCTGATTTGGCGTATGCTGTTCAGTCATTAAGTCAATTCATGCAGCAACCACGCAGCTCTCATTTATCTGCTTTGCTACACACCTTGCGGTATGTTTCTCATACAATTGGACAAGGTATTTTACTGAAAGCTGATGCTCATATTACCCTGCGTGCCTTTAGTGATTCTGACTGGGCTGCTTGTATTGATTCCCGTCGTTCGGTTACTGGTTATGTCCTACTTTTGGGTTCTTCTCCTGTTACATGGAAATCAAAGAAGCAGAGTACAGTATCACGTTCTTCTTCGGAAGCTGAATACCGGGCAATGGCTTCTGCTGCATCAGAGGTAACTTGGTTGGTTCGGTTGCTGGCAGAAATGGGTGTTACTCAGTTACAACCTGTTACACTCCATTGTGATAGTCAATCAGCGATCCACATTGCTAAAAATCCAGTCTTCCACGAGCGAACGAAACATATTATCGACTGTCACTTTACTCGGGATAAAGTTCTTGAAGGCCTTATTCAACTCACTTATCTTCCTACTCAGTCACAGTTGGCTGACTTGTTTACTAAGGCGTTACCTTCTTCTCAATTCTCCAATCTTCTGTCCAAGTTAGGGTTCCATATTCCTACTACTTCTGGCACTCCTAACTTGAGGGGGGGTGTTGGCGTAACTAACATTGCCACATCAGCATAGTTAGTTACGCTGCCTTGCCACATCACCACGTCCAGCTTGCCACTACATTCGCCTATATATATATATACATTACTTCTTAGATAGTAGTTAGTTAGTTATGAATTGTATTGATGCTTACTCTTAGTTTATGATACACAGTCTCTATGTAGAGATACAAACACTATTCTGTTAAGCTTCTGGTTGTTAGACATTGCTTTGGTTATCACTTTCATTTACTGCAATATACAAAAATTAACATTGATATAGTTACGTTTTTAGGCAGAAAGTTACCGTCACTCAAATGTTGTTTTTGAGTGGAAAATGCTAGAGTATTCAAATTTGTTCCCAAATGACACTTGGTACAAATTCAATAATTAATTATGATGAATCTCCTTATATTTATATAAATTATATTAATTAAAACATTTCAAAATGTCACGTCAATCATGCCACAAAAACTTTATTTAAGAATATTTTTGGGGTATGTAGCATTGCTCTTTATGAATGGGGGTAATCCATGATATGTTTTAGTTATTTTGGTTTGATTTATTTGTTTAGTCTAAATAAGCTAACTTTAACTTGTAGCTGTGTTTAAATTAATTAACTCTTAAAAGATATAGTTCATAAATTCAAGTATACAAAATTGCAATATTCATTTTATGTCTTTCTATTTTTTCAAACTAAGAACCTACTTACTAATCTTGTTTATTACCAAAAACTGAATACCAGAAATTTTTGTAGACGGTTTTGTAGTGTGTTGATGTTAATTGATAGCACGAAGGGTGTAGAGATATATATGCATGTATTTTTGAAACTAGTCTCGTGCAAACACGTTAGTTAGCATGAAGTCCCGAACTCATACCAACCATCTAACTTACACCCCTCTATTTGATTCAAACATGGTAACCACGATTCTTTGTATCGTTTATTTTAATAATTAATTCAACAGAGAAAAACATATTCTATAAATCTACCAATTATTTTGTCTTTCTAATTCAACTAATTCCAAACAATATGGCATTAGCTCATCCAAGTTCCCTCCTTTTCCTCTCTTGTCTTCTAACTTCTCTTCTTTCAACCATGCAAGCAAAAAACCCGGTAGCTTACAAGCCCGAATCACTACCCGATTTTCGTATCCCACAAAACAAACTAATGAACATTATAGATTCTTGTTGGAGATTAAATCAGAACTGGGCATCAAATCGCCAAGCCTTGGCTGATTGTGCTATAGGCTTTGGAAAATCTGCATTAGGAGGCAAGAATGGGAAAATTTACATTGTCGATGACTCGTCTGACGACGCGGTTGACCCCAAACCCGGTACACTTCGATATGGAGTGATCCAACCCGAGCCGCTTTGGATCATTTTTGAGGAGGATATGGTGATTAAACTTGAAAATGAACTTATTGTGAATAGTTACAAGACTATAGACGGGAGGGGAGTGAAAGTTGAGATTGCTGGTGGACCTTGCATTACTTTGGATGGTGTGAATAATGTGATTATTCATGGGATGAGTATTCATGATTGTAAGCCAGGGAAACCCGGGCTTGTTCGAAGCACAACGGAACATCTTGGACATAGGCTAGGTTGTGATGGAGATGGGATTAGTATATTTGCATCATCGAATGTTTGGGTTGATCATTGCTCATTAGCTCGGTGTAGTGATGGCCTTATTGATGTTACTCATGCATCTACTGCTGTTACTTTGTCTAACAACTACTTGACTGAGCATGATAAAGTAAGCACACGATCACTAACACTTAATTAGTAATTTAAATTTGCATGTAGAAGTGAATATGAATTTCTGATCGATTACTTAATTTAATTTCAGGTGATGTTGCTTGGACATAGAGACGACTTCACAGCAGATAAAGACATGAAAGTCACTGTTGTGTTTAACCGTTTCGGCCCTGATCTAGTTCAAAGGATGCCACGGTAAGAATTTCAACATGCTATCTTTTTACTCTATCGATCAATTACTGTAAATATCTAATACTAAGCTTTAATATGTATTAACAACATTATGATGCTATGTGCAGGGTCAGAAATGGATACGCCCATGTTGCGAACAATAGGTATGACCAATGGATAATGTACGCAATAGGAGGGAGTGCTGATCCAACTATTTTAAGTGAAGGCAACTACTTTTTAGCTCCAAATGATCCCTCCAACAAAGAGGTATACTATTTTAAGTAAACAATTTTTACTAAGCAAATCGCAAACACGAACAATTTACAGGTATCGAACATGATTATATGTAAATTTATACTCTGTTACTTGCATTACAGGTTACTAAAAGAGAGACCCAAGAGGGTCCGGATTATTGGAAAAGTTGGAAATGGAGATCATCCAAGGATGTATTTATAAATGGTGCTTACTTTAATCCATCAGGATGGGGAAGCTGTGCTCCACCTTATACCAGACCCCAGTTATTTACTGTAGCTCCAGGATCTTTCGTTCCTGTTTTAACTGCTGATGCTGGTGTTCTTGATTGTTCCACTAGTAGAGCCTGCAAATAGTTAATCTAGAGCACAAACTTCCCCTAAATTTTCAGTTCAATTTTTCCATATATATTAGCCTATTTCCCCAAGTTTTTGTTCTTGTTATTATAATGTTTTAGCATGCTTCTGAAAAAGAGAAGTGATCAGACAAAAATGTATGTTTGCTTTGCTTTTATTCTAACTGGTGGTGATATCAAATATATATATATATATATATATATAGGGTCCTATTCAACTAGAAACATGTACTAATTAAAAACTAGAAACTAGTGGCAATTTTGTAAATTTCATCAATTATAAACCCAAATAAATATCAGTTTATTCTTTTTTTTTCCTTAAATGAATATATCTACATACAACACAACAAATCATCATTTCTGTTACTTTTTGATTACCATCGACAATCGTTGTCGTCGGAATCTCCGATTGCCATCAACTCCACCTTCACATTCGATTAAAATCATTTGATTTAGAAAAAAGATGAAGCTTAACATAAGATTAATTGGATCATCACTGATCACCGGAAACAACATCACCATCATCTTCTCAGTTTAATATTGCCATTAACTTCTCCTTTCCGGCCATCAATATCATCATGTTGTATATGTGATACACCAGATCTAAAAAATCACCGATTTTTATAACTAAATTCACTATTTAGACAGCGAAAATCACTCATATATGATGCGGAAATCACTAATCTATATTACATAAATCACTAATTTGTATCACGAAAATCATCAATTTGAATTAAGAAATCACCAAAATATAAAACTGATATAAACACCATTATATTAACATCTCCTCCTACATCGTCGTCAACCTCTGATCTACTCCGAGCATCGCCATCACCGTCACTTACAACAACAATCCCAGTAATCACTACCTCCACTTATTACTTTCAATCATTAAAATGTGAAACAAAAAAGTGAAGTAAAATTAATTCATTCACCAAGATCTCTAATTCATACCGGATTTCATAGCGATCGACGCCATAATCCATGGTAGAGATGTTAAAAAAGAAAAAGAAAATGAAGGAAGCAAATCGGTTATGAAAAAAGTTTAGATCAAGAGAGAGAGGGGGGAGGAGAAGAAGAAGAAGAAGAAGAAAGCGACGATGGAGAAATTAGTATAAATCTAATTAGAAGAACGGAGGGATGGAGATTTCCGATGATGAGATCGCCGAACAACTTTATTGGAGACGATGAAGAAATAGGCACAGGTCTGACAAGATAAAGGAGGAGAGAGAGTTAATAATAATTGAATAAATACACATATATGTGCGTACATAACTTAAGTATGTGGTTCAGATTTTAAAAGGTTTAAAAAACGGATAGTTAAGATAAGTTTCTAGTTTCTATTTTATTTTTAGTTTCTAGTTGAACAAAAGCCTATATATATATATATATATATATATATATATATATATATATATATATATATATATAGGGTAAGGTTCTAGAGAGAACCTCCTTATCAAGAGACTCAAGAGACTCAATCCTAGCCATCCAATCATAAGATTTTTTGTGTATTTCATAATTATGTGAATAATGGCATAAATGTAATTATCCTGAAAGATGAAGGCTAATTAGAATCCAGGTACATGTATTATACGGTGGAATATGTTTTCGCATAAGGAAACGATGACAACGACCAGATTTGATTGCAGAACAGAATCTTTGCAGTTTTGGAAACAAATAAATCACGCTGCAAAGAAAGGATATACATGATTATACAATAGGATTCAGAACACTTCTTTAACCTAGCTGAAAATGGAGAGGAAGGATGAGACTCCAAGGTACTATTTACAATAGGATTTAGAACACTTCTTTAACCTAGCTGAAAATGGAGAGGAAGGATGAGACTCTAAGGTACTGTTTCTTTATTGAGTTTACAATGGATTACGTATATAAAACTTATTAAAATTTTGTTGTTAAATGAGTTCAATGTTTGTGAAGAATCTGAATTCCAGATTCAAGCTTGAGAAATGAAGTGATGATTGATACTTACAAACATTGTGTGTATGATATTTGTTATAGAGGAAAGATAAAATTTCATTCTAAAATAAAAGGTACAAGCAATGTGTTTATATACAAGACAAAGTGTCACTCATTTTGTAACTAACTTTCCCGCCTAAACTAAACTATCTAACAAACTCTATATACAATACTGAATACCCCCCCCCCCCCTCAAGCTGGATGTCAAGGTGAATCGAACTGAAGACCCAGCTTGAGACATAATTCCTTGTGATGAACAGCAGTAAGAGGCTTAGTTAACAAATCAGCAAGTTGCAAGAATGTACGAATGTGAAAAACTCGCAGAAAACCAGAAGTGACATAATCTCGGACAAAATGACAATCAATCTTGAGGTGTTTAGTACGTTCTTGAAAGATTTGATGTTCTGCAATATGCTTTGCTGCAGTATTATCACAGTAAACATTAATCGGAGTAGGAACACGAATCTTTAAATCTTGGAGTAGTCCTTCAATCCAGATAAGTTCACTAGCCGTATAACTCATACTTCTATATTCAGCCTCAGCAGTACTTTTAGAAACAGTCTTTTGTTTCTTAGTTTTCCAAGAAACTAATGAGGAGCCTAAAAAAATTGCATAACCAGAAAGAGATCGTGCAGAAAACGGACAAGTGCCCCAATCAGCATCACAATAGGCTGATAACTCCAGAGAAATCCCAGACTTGTAAAACAAACCAACATTGAGTGTCCCTTTTAAGTACTTTAAAACATGAGAAGCTGCATCAAGATGAGACTGAGCAGGAGCAGAAAGAAATTGAGATAATTGTTGTACAGAATAAGAAATGTCAGGCCGTGTAAGATTCAAGTAGAGAAGCTTCCCAACAATTCTTCTGTATACTTCAGGATCAACAAGTTTTGGTGTATCATGAAGGCTTAGTTGTAAACCTTTTGCCATAGGTGAAACAGCAGGAGTACAATTCTGCATACCTGTATCTTGTAAAAGATCTAAGATATACTTTCTTTGATTCAGCTTAATACCAGAAGCATCCCTTGTAACTTCAATGCCAAGAAAATATTTGAGGTCTCCCAGATCTTTGATAGTAAACTCTTTGTGTAATGCAGACTTGACAGAAGAAATTTCAGAAAAATCATTGCCTGTAAGCAATAGATCATCAACATAACAAACAACTGCAGTGAAGGAAGAGCCAGAAGTTTTCACAAAAAGAGAATAATCTTGAGCTGATTGGACATATCCCACAGAGATCAAAAATTTTGACAATTCAACATTCCACTGTCTAGAAGCTTGTCTTAACCCATAAATCGACCTTTTAAGTTTGCAAACAAGACCTGGAGCAGCTTTAGTGTATCCAGGGGGAGGAGTCATGTAAATGTCTTCATCAATAAAACCATGAAGAAATGCATTATTGATATCACATTGTTGCAGATGCCAGTCATATGCAGCAGCCATTGCAATCAACACTCTAACAGTAGTAAACTTTGCTACAGGACTGAAAGTATGCTTAAAATCTTTACCCTTTATTTGTTTATCACCTCTAGCCACCAATCTGGCTTTGCATCTCTCAACTGATCCATCAGGATTAAACTTAGTTTTAAAAACCCATTTTGATCCAATAACATGGGCATTAGGAGGAAGAACTGTTAACTCCCAAGTTTTATTTGCATCAAGAGCATCAAGCTCTTTTTGCATAGCATCCACCCATCTTGGGTCATCTTTAGCTTGATTATAAGAACTGGGTTCAGTAGTATTGAGAACTGAATTAAGACTAATAAGATAGTCATGATGGAAATGAGAAAGAGTTGGTTCTGTAAAAACATTGAAAACCTGACAGGAAGATGATAAAGCAGTAGAGGATTTAGGAATAGAAGAAAGCAGAAAATTATCAAATTTCTTTGGAATTTGAGAAACTCTAGAGGACCTTCTCACTGGAACTATATCATGTACAGTGATATCAGTAGGATTTGTAGAACTAGAAGGAGAATCAGAAGTAGAGTGAATTAGTTCAGTAGAATTAGGAGAATGATCTGAAGAATTTGATAGTTGTAATGGAGAATCAGAAGATGAAGGAAGGAAATCATCTTCAGGAATGATAGGACTGACAAGTGGAATATTAGAATTAGAAGGAGAGACAGATGATGGCAATTTAAAAGGAAAACAATTTTCCTTAAATATGACATCTCTGCTTAAAAAAATTTGATGAGAATCAAGATCATACAATTTATATCCCTTTTGAGCATAAGGATAACCCAACAAGATACACTTTCTAGCTCTTGGAGCTAACTTATCAGGAGGTTTGATTGCAGCAAAACAAAGACAACCAATTATTCTGAGATGATCATAAGAGGCTGGCTTATTCAGAAGGAGTTCATACGGAATTTGCCAATCCAACACAGAACTAGGCATTAAATTGATCAAGTATGTAGCAGCCAAGATACAATCTCCCCAGAACTTGATTGGTAAATTAGCATGAATTCTAATTGCTCTAGCTGTATCTAGTAAGTGTCTATGCTTACGTTCAACCCTACCATTTTGTTGAGGATTACCAGGAATACTTTTCTGATGGACTATACCTTTTGAAGAAAACAATTTAGCACAACTGGATTGAACAATCTCAGTACCATTGTCAGATCTAATGAACTTCACAGAATGCTGAAATTGATTAGCTATATAATCCAAAAAACTTTGAACTATGCCAAACACCTGATCTTTAGTATGTAATAAGTGAGTCCAAGTTACTCTTGAAAAATCATCTAAAATTGTGAGAAAATATCTGCCACCAGTAAGATTAGGGGTATGGTATGGACCCCACAAATCAACATGTAATAGGTGAAAAAGTGCAGGAGCTCTGGACACAGAATCAGAGAATGGAAGTTTATGATGTTTAGCAAGAATACATGACTCACAAAACAAATCATGAAGTTTATTACAAGAAATTGATCCAGGCAAATGTTTAATTTTGCCTAAAGAAGCATGCCCTAACCTGGCATGAAATATATCCAGAGTATTTGAAGAAACAACATGAGAATTCAAACTGTTGTGGAATGAAAAATTACAAGAGGAATCAGAAGAACAACTAATTCTGTATAATCCATTTATTCTGGTTCCAGTAGCTTGAACAGAATCAGTTGAAAGGTCCTGAAAAATACAGGATTCCTTATCAAATTTAGCCAACAAATTGTGATTTTCTAACAACTTGCCAACTGATAAAAGATTGTGTTTAAATTCTGGTACATATAAAACGTTTTTCAATTTGATTTGAGGAGTTAAGAAAACTGTTCCAGTATGATGAACAAATTGAAAAGAACCATCAGGCAAAGATATTTGGATAGGAGAAGAAAGATTAACCATGTCATGGAATAAATCTGACAAACAAACCATATGATCACTAGCCCCTGTATCAATAATCCATGAGGGAGAATCAACTGCAGATTGAACATGAAAAGCAGAAACAATACCTGCAAAATTGCACTCAGACATTCCTGCATTTTGTTGCATCATTTTCATGACTTCTTTACACACAGCAGCCACCATTTGTGTGTCCATTGAAGGAAAATTCTGAGAACTAGACACAGAAGAAATCTCCAATGGAGAAGAACCAAGCAAACCAGAAGTATCAGTGACCTGTGCTGCAAACTTATTGCCCGTATTCTGTTTACCTTTGAGATTAACATACCAATCTGGTACACCAACTAGCTTAAAACACTGATCCACAGAATGTCCTTTCCTTTTGCAATGATCACAAAACAAGTCCATCTTATTCTTCTTAAAATCTTTCTTTTGTGAAAAAGTCTTTTGTGTAGAAGGATAAGAAGCATTCTTGTTACTATAGAGAGCACTAACATCAGAAGGATTAGCCAAAGGGACATTAATATGATGTTGTTTCTCAATTTGTTGCAGAATGTGGTAAGCCTTCAAGACAGTAGGTAATGGCTCCATACTTAACAGATTGGTTTTCACAGTATCATAGTTCTTATTTAGCCCAGAAATAAACTGAATAAGCTTCTTAGTCTCAGCATTCTCAACAACCTTCTTCAACAAATCACAAGTACAAGTAGCAAGAACGCCACAACTACAATCAAAATAGCCTTCAAGAACTTGTAGTTTATCCCATACTACCTTGAGTTTTCCATAATACTCAGCAATAGACAAATTTTGTTGCTCAATTCTGCTAAGACTAGTGTGCAGTTCATATAGTAATGGAGCATTAGTTTTACCAAAACGATCAGAAACATCAATCCACAAGTCTCTAGCAGATGAAGCAAACATAAAACTATCCGCAATAACTGGTTCCATAGAAAATGTAAGCCAAGAAAGTACCATATAGTCATTCCGAGTCCATTTGTTGAAATCTGGAGATGCAGAATCAGGAGCAACTAGAGTTCCATCAATGAATCCAAGCTTATTCTTTGCTCCTAAAGCCATCTTGACACCACGACTCCAATTGATGTAATTATCGCCATTAAACAACATATTTCCCAATTGTTGCCTCGGATTATCGCCAGAAGAAAGAAAATATGGATCATTGTAATTGGTCGCACTGTTTTGAAGATTAAACTGCGTTTCTGCCATTTTCAAGAAACTAGGGTTTCAAGAAACGAATTTGGGGATTATATGCGGAAGAAGAAGACAATCAAGGTACAAAGAAGAGACTACAATCAGTCAAAATCAGGAAGCGAAGATTAATCGCGAACTTCACCGTGAAGCTCTGATACCATGAAGAATCTGAATTCCAGATTCAAGCTTGAGAAATGAAGTGATGATTGATACTTACAAACATTGTGTGTATGATATTTGTTATAGAGGAAAGATAAAATTTCATTCTAAAATAAAAGGTACAAGCAATGTGTTTATATACAAGACAAAGTGTCACTCATTTTGTAACTAACTTTCCCGCCTAAACTAAACTATCTAACAAACTCTATATACAATACTGAATAGTTTGAGTGATATACATATAACTCATGAAACTATTTAGAACTGTAACAAAAATCTTTTTTTTCTTTTTTGAACAGTTATATGGAATCATCCCTTTCTTCTAGATGATCGAGCGATTTCATTATGGTATCAAGATTCATCAATAAAAATTAGATAAAAGCATCAAATAGTTATATTTCAATATGAGCTTTTGACAGATGCGATTTCATCTTTGACGGATGATCAGAATAAGTGGATTAGTGGTACAGGTTTTGGTCCAATCTTGGTTTTCAGTATAAGGGTTGGGTATCATGTTATTAAGGTTCGCTAAGGTGTTTTTTTTAGGGCTGGGTATCATGTTATTAAGGTTCGATAAGGTGTTAAGATTCGCTAAGGTGTTATTAAGATTCTCTAAGGTGTTAAGATTAGCTAAGTTGTTAAGATTCATTAACGTGTTCCGTAGAATATATAGTACTATGTTATTTTTAATTGTTTTCTTATAAAATCTCCTACGTGTTCTCTCAAAGGTACTGGTTTTATGAATATTCAGGTTTTTTAACATAGGGGACTTCTATGGTTTTGAGAATTCACCAGCTCAACTTCTAACATTTGTACTTTTATTTGTTTTATTTGTGGTAAAGGATTTTGTATGCCTTATATAAGGTTTGAGCTGTCAAGTGTTGATTTAAGTATATATTTTTGCAATAAGGATTTATATGTTCGGATGAGCATGAAATCTTATACTAACAAATTTCTCTCGAACGTGTATACTGTTCATGCATCGTGTTCATCTGCATCCGAGCAGGAGTCATAAGATCGAACTTGTAATCTTTGTCAAAGAGAAGGAATTATGGGACAAGAACACCACAGATGATCATGCATGCTTAAGGCTGGTAAATATACAGAAGACCTCAAAGAGCTACCAAGTATACAGAGTATGGCAGAACATTCGGAGAAGAGGAGAAAAAGCTGTGTAAAAAATTATAAGGAATCATGCAGGAAAGCAATATACCAAGGTTCTGGAAATTGATTTATTTAGTTATTTACACCAACATTGTTGATCTTATCATTTTGGTGATTATGTGTCTCTGACATTAACTTTTGATCCATAAAAATAAAAGACTGAGAGTTTCTTATTTTGATATGTTTTGTCCAAATTTTATTGGGTCTTTTTAGAAAAACAATTTATGATTTTTTGGGCTCTAATAAGTGTTCTTATAGTAATTTAAAATTTTAATGTCTTAAGAAAATACAAAAATGAAATTTTTTTAAAAAAAATGACAAATCTTAGTTTTTTATAAGAAAAAACATATGTGAAGAATGAACAATAATTTTTATTAAAAAAGTCCAAACTCTAAATTTAATACAAAAAAATGAATACGCTAATTTTTATAAAAAATCAAATATTATAAACTATACATTATTAAGAATATTACTCTTAAACAGTTAAGAGAATATTGTAAAATTTAAAAGATTTACATATTTTGTAAAAAGGACAATTATGAATTTCATTATATTAAAATAACATACAATTTAAAAATATACTCTCAAACACTTAAGGGCATATTAAAACACTTAAGAGAATCTTAATAAAATCTTAATGTGCCTTTTCCTTCAGAACAATTCGAAAATAAAATCTCTATTTACTAAATTATATTAAAAACATTATACATTAACTTGTTTAATGAATTGAAAGATTAAAAACCTTAAACTATTAAAATATTAAGATAAATTGTACTAAAATACTTAACAGAATCTAGTATTTGTTTTTTGTTTTATAAACGATCATACTGAATTTCATTTTTTCAAAATAAGATATTTTCTTAAAATTACTCTAAAACACTTAAGCGAATCTTTAAAATATTGTTAATACATATTTTTTATGATGTCTAAATTTTAGAAATTCCTATACAATAGTAAAAAAATTAAATTTTTATATATTTTGCAAAAATACAATAGTGAATTTTATTATATTATGTTAACATACATCCTCAAAATCTTGTCTGAGGTACTTAACCGAATCTTATAAAATTTTAATAAAATCTTAAAGTGCCTTACATTTAATGAATATTGAAAAAATATAATCTTTATTTATTAAATAATCTTATAAAGTAATATTTTAACTTATTTAATAAATAAAAGTACAAAAGACCCCAAAATATTAAAAATATTCTACTAAAACACTTAAGAGAATCTCCTAAAAAAATATGCATTTTTTAATTTTTGTAAATGATCATATTGAATTTCATTTTTTTTTCAAAATAAGATACTTTCTCAAAATTAGTGTGAAACACTTCCTTAGATCTTTAACATACTTTTGGTACGTCTTTTATGATATCTGAATTTTATAATGCATTTACTAAACTTACAATAAACATTAAATAAATAAGAAACTAACCTTATAAAAAAAAGTCCAAACTTCAAATCTAATATAAAAAAAATGAATACGCCAATTTGTTTTATAAAAAAACAAATATTTTAAACCGTACATTATTCAGAATATTACTCTTAAACAAAATTTCATAAAAATTTAAATTTTTTACATATTTTGTAAAAAGAACCATAATGAATTTCATTATATTAAAATAACATACAATTTTAAAATCTATTCTCAAAGCATTTTCCTTAAGAACAATTGACACATAAAATCTCTATTTACTAAATATTATTATAAAAAAAATCATACGTTAACTTGTTTAAAGAATTGAAAGATTAAAAACTTCAAAATATTAAAATATTAAGATAAGTTGTACTAAAATACTTAACAAAATCTCTTTTTTTTTTTTTTTTTGTAAACGATCATATTGATTTTTTTGTAATCTCTTCAACACTTAATAGAATCTCGTAAAAATTATTTTTTTAATGTTTTGCAAAAGATCATAGTGAAATTTATTGCATTAAAATAACACACAATCTTACAACACTTAAGATAATCTTAATTGAAATATTTTAATATTAATTATTTTATTAATTAAATATTTAAATTATTTATTAAAAATATTTTAATTAATATTTTCCTAAGTGTTTCATTAAACAAAATTTAATTATTAAAGAAAAAATACTTCTGTGAAAAAATTATTTTTATGACTAGACTAGATTCTTTTAAGTGTTTCACTAAAAGAATATCAATAATTTAAAATAACATTCTTGTGTCATTTGTAGAACAGACAAGATTCTCTTAAATGTTCCACACAATTTTAATAAATTTAATTTTTTTGTAAGTTTTTTATATTCACTCAAATGTTATGTTATAAACATTTTATTATATACTATTAAATTTTACAAAGTATACTTATAATTGGTTATTAACTTTTATTTTCTTACAAAACTTTAATTGTGTTGATATATATTTTCAGAGTTTTATATTAGGCTGATATATTCTTCAAAAGAAATAAAATAATACGATTTTTTTTATGTCTTTTGGTTAGATTTCTATATATGTGTTTTACATAGATTCTCTTTAATGCTTCATCAAAAAAAATATTGATTACAAACTTACTTTTTGTAAACAAACTCTTTTTAGGATTAGATGAGATTCTATTAGATGTTTTGTTAACAAAATAATAATTATTTTAAATAGTGCATTTCTATGACGAGAAGAGATTCTTAAATATTTCACCTAAATTTAATAAATTTTCTTTTTGCCACATTTTTTTATTTGCTTCAGTGTTGTTGTGTAATTAAATTATACCATATTTCATTAAATTTTACAAATTTTAGTTATAACTAGTTGTCAAGTTACATTATTTACAAAATTTCAACCGTGCCAACAAATTTTTCAATCACTAGACAAGATTTCTTAAGTGTTAGACAGTAAAGTACTATTTTTTTTAATTATTAGTGTTGTTGCATAATAACGTTGTGCTATGTTCGGTTAGATTATAAAAATTATTTTATAATAAATGGATTAATGAAATTATCATTTTTTGTCAACAAAACATTCTACAACCAGTAAGGAGTCTATTAAATGTTTGAAAGATTTTCTTAATTGTTTTATTTAAAATTTATTCATTATTTAAAATACTTTCTTTTGTCACCCAAATTTTCTATTATGATAGGAGATTTTCTTAAGTGTTTCACATAAATTTAAGAATTTTGTTGTATATCATTTCGTTTAGAAAATTATAATAGTGTTGATGCATTTTTCAAAATTTTATATCTTTGTATATATGGAATCAAATAATTAAATGAAAAGGAATGTAATCTAAAATAATATCTATTAAAAATATAAGTTTTAAATAAGATCTACTTTACATTTATACTTTAGCCCCCAACACAAATATAACAGAACCTTTAAAATGTAATGTAAGTACATAATACTTTAAATAATCTTTTATATGTAATTTTTAAAATATCACTCGAGAAAAATATTAGAAAATCTCTAATCTCTAATATGAAAGATATAAATCTCGCACAAATAATAACTAAGGTAAAGTTTCAGCGGACTAGTATGATGAATCAAATGCTCCAAAAATAAAAAATAAAAACAGTAGTGACAAACATGTGTATAGCGTGAATGATGCAATTGTAATAATTGATTAACATAACTTTTTTTATTAAGATTCTAGTAAGTGTTTTAACCATATTTAACATTATTTATTTTGAATTTAGATTCTATTACATGTTTTGTTAGTATTTGAAATAACAACTTCTTCAAAATAAGATTTTGAAATAATTTTTAAGTTAGAATAGAATTTTAAAAAATCTATAAATTTTCAAAGAAAAACGATAAAATAGTTGCAATATGGAAAACAATTAATGAAGAATGGGCAAGAGAATTAACTAAGCAACTATATCATAAGTTCTAGGCTTAGCACAACACCATCAATATATAAGAATAATAAAAGCCAAAAAATGATGAATTTCTCCCACAACATCACCATGTGCTCTGAACACCAAACCATATGAATTAAAGTTATGTTTCAACAGTTCAAACTAAAACTATATTACATCTAACACATTGCATAAATTAATAATCACATATCCTTTCTTCAAAGAACCTGACACATTGCATAAACTAATAATCATGTATCCACCAACGCACCTAATATGACCACTTTCTCCAAAGAACCAACACACCTAATATGACCAAGATAATTACAGCAGTTCATTCCCAGAATAGTAGCAAAACCAACCATGTTTCATTAGACTAAACCCCTCAAAGGGACATGGACATCAGTGCATTAAACTCCATGCTTCATTTCTATCCCTTCATATTTGGAGATACATTATCATCTCCGGCGAGACTTGTTCAACATCCATTAGCTTCACATTTTCGTACCGTTATTGCACACGAACTAGTTTTTGCTAGCACCTTAACACAAGTTCTGCCACATTACTCAATATCATCTCTCATTTCCATATTCTTTTTGAATGCCGACAAAATCATTCATTAAGGAAAAACTACATTCTATTATCGGCTTTATATAATCATCCATGACTTTGTTCCTTTGGGTGTTTGACCTGTTCGTTCTGCAGGTTGAAAATTCTACAAAGTGATCTTTCCGTTTAAAGGTTAAACCTATACTAGAACATAACTTTTAGTAAAATGTGAATATGACAGCCTACAATAAATTTATAGTTAATGTCACTAAAAAAATTTGTTACTTTAGTATAGTCTTGGTCGGTTCTCCATAGTGTTCCTATATGGATCCCAGAAAATGGAATACAATATAAATACTGTAGAATATATAAGAACACACATGTGAGAATCTAGAATGCATAACATACAAGAACACATGTTTGTGAAAATCTATTATCTACTACGATAAGTAACATACCTACCAGTTAGTAAAATCATTTATTAGATAGTTTACACATGAAGAATTCTGCATAGTATTCTTTACTGGATCCCAAATAACATGATAACAATAGAACACCTTAATGAATCTTAACAGTTTGTGTAAGTAATCGACACAATTCAGGTCTGTATTAGGAAACATTTCTCATAAAAAACAATAGATGAACATATATGTAAGTAATAGTTGATACCTTATATGTTAACATCAAAGGAACCAATGGATAGTCTAGTCCATATAGTCATGTTTTGTATAAAGGAGTGGTGTATAAGAAAAAAAAAATCCTAAACGACCAATCTTACAAAAACGATTATTATAACCAAGACAATAATCCTGCAAAAAAAACCAAACACTGCTAATTAAACAAGCTCAATATCAGTATCCGATTAATTCATGTTCGCACATGTCATACTATGATGTGTATATTATAAGAATCGAGTAGCTTAAAACAAAACACTGATATGTAAGGTTGTATATATTGATACCTGATCCATTATATTCTACATTTACAAGATGTAACCTACTATGATGCGATGAACTTAAAGAAAATATGAAGACGAGTAAGTTATAAAACTGATAGAGTAATGATATGTAATCAATTACCTAGCAATTAGAAAAAATAGATGATAAGCACGTATATAGCAAGTATTACGTGATTGTGGATGCAATCTTTAGACAATCTTTTCAGATATGGTATTGTTATTCAATAATACATATGATTAAAGTATATCTGTATTGTATTTTAAGTTATCAAGTACTACCCTTATAGTGTTAATAAGGAAAAATAATATTTTGTATGTATAAAATCTAGACCACAAGATTAAGAATAAATCAATGGTAAAGATCAGTGGTCTCTTGGTCTCTCAATAAACAATGGTCTCTTTTGTCTTTTGAACCTCCCCTATATATATATATATATATATATATATATATATATATAGGGTTACTCTAGTGAGACCCCTCTTATAATGAGAACTGAGTCCAAATCACCAAATCACTAAAAAAAAATATCATCATTCATATACGTACATCAATGTTTATGCATATATCATATTCCTATTACTCTACCACCACTGTCCCTTTCATCTGTTTTACCACTACCGTCATCATTTCTCCTACTCCATAACCACCATCTCCACTACACCATTATATTAACAAAATCAACATCATCATCCCATCTGATGCACCTAGCACCACCACCTTAACTGTCGTTTTCACTATTTATGTCTCATGTAAAATCACCACCATATCACAATCACCACCATATCAAAATCACCAAATTTAAGCTAGAATCAACAGAAAATTCAACACAAATCACCGAATTT
Organism: Heracleum sosnowskyi; assembly: GCA_030848705.1. Classification (NCBI taxonomy): domain Eukaryota; kingdom Viridiplantae; phylum Streptophyta; class Magnoliopsida; order Apiales; family Apiaceae; genus Heracleum; species Heracleum sosnowskyi. The sequence goes on from CM061241.1 coordinate 97,727,158, forward strand.
CAATCAAAATCACTAAATTTTTTTGAAACAAATCATTAACAATTTTAAAATAAATCACCAAAAATCGCTGTTTATACCATGTATACCACCACCAGTATACTAAATTATAAACCACCACCAATATACTGCCATCATAACTACCGAATCACCAAAAATTTAATACAAATCATCAAAATTTCAACACATATCACTAATTTTCAACGCAAATCACCAAAATTTCAGAATGTTTTTTGCCAAATCAATCCTTTCCACCAACGTTTGACTCGCCTCCTGCAAAATCCTCACAACTTCCTCATTAACTTCCTCAACCACATTCATCTGACTTTCGACTTTATCTGACTGTAATCGGGTGATCCAAGTTATTAACCGGAAAGATCATGGTTGGGCAGAGTATGGTCTAGGATGAGCAACGGAATAATATGAATCAGGTTCTCCGGCGATTTATGAGGCTTTTGTGACTTCCGGAGTTGTTTGTCGTCGCCGGTGACAAGTTGATAAGCTAGCTGCTGCTTTAAATTAAAGTCGTCTGTAGTGAGTAGTTCGATGCTATCATTGGCGGCAATCAGGACTCCGTTGCTGTGGAGCTTCGAGTTTGGGGAGCCAAGGGATTGTCGATGCATTTTTGAACTAGAGAGAGAGAGAGTGGATAGATCGGGAAGTGGGTGGATGAGGGATGTGGGTGGATGAGGGATGTGAGGAGAGAGAAATAATTATTCTAATTTAAATATATGTGTGTTTATTTGTGATCCAGATTAAAAGTAGTTTTAAAATTTAGTGGCTGAGATTTAGTCTCAGTTCTCATTTTAACACAGGTCTCATTTGATCACTTGTTTATATATATATATATATATATATATATATATATATATATATATATAGAACTAGTATCTATGCCCGCGTTGTTCGGCCTTGCAAGGATTTAAATGCGATCCGTTACAAATATAGTGACAATTATATAAGTTCTTAATCCATTGAAGCTCTTTATCGATCAAGGTCATGTTGGAGTCTTGAAATGAATGAAAATTATTCCATTATTATTGGTAAAGGTGACATTTTTGCAGGGCAGATTTAATTTATATCCAAAACAAAGAGTTATGTATTCGTGTTGTTCTCGTAAAAATAGGAGTGAGATCGCCGAACCAAAATGCCATTGATTTTATTTTTGATTTCGTTTTCATCATTTTTGTTCTTGCGGTAAACAAAGCCTATGTACTTTTTAGTCGATTTTGCAGTTGAATTATGGGTCCTTAAATCCGCTTAAAAATCAGTCTATAAATATTAAGCAATCGCTAGCTTTACACGCAATGCACGAGAATTTTTATAAATTATTTATAATAAATATATTTTTCAAATTTTATTCATTTATAAAAAATTTTGCTTTTTTGTAAACGTTGTTAAAATAAATATAAGTCATTTATTAATTTTTTCTTTTAAAAATGTTTGTAATCGAATCTTCAATTTGATGTTTAATATCATTTATTTATTTTAGAATGAATATAATATCCATGACGATCAAACCACAAATATTCCATTATCCTAATTATTATATCCATCAGTAATGTACGGAGAAAATCTTATATATCTTCAATGACAGAAATGCACCACAAGTCCAAAACCCACATTCCTTCTTTTTGTCTTACTGGGCCTAGTAATACGGTAGCAAACTTTTTTTTTTTTGGTCAGGCGGTAGCATTTATAATTTTTAGAGCGAAGGACGTCAAACATGTTAATTTATTATAACTAGTTTATTAAGCCGTGCTTTGCAGCGACTTTATACTAATTTCACTAAATTTTCTTAAAATTATTTTACAAAATATGTTTTTAGATAAAATAATTTTTCGAACATAAAATTAGTTTTTTTTTAAATTCTCTGTTTCAGAGTCTAAAATATGCAATAAGCCAAGGGCTTCTCGGTCATTTACCAAAATTGTGAATAAATATAAAAAATGACAATTGTTCAATATTTTTCATTATTTTAAGATTATATCAAATATTAGTATATTTACCATCATTTTTATTTTTCTCAAAATTCATATTCGAACTTCTATTTTAAAATAAATAATATATCATAAATATTAAATTTTAGCATATAATATGCTACTCCTGATGACTCGCTCTTTCGTTAAACATGTTTTCACCAACGAACCATTTTCTCATTGTTACAAAATCTAAACAGATAACAAACTAATTTATTAAATAAATTACATCATCTATTAACCAATTTAATTATATCATAAATTTAATTTAAATATTTTTAAAAATTCTAATTTTTTTGTTTAAAATATAGGTACTCGAGAAAATTAACGAAAAGGAAATAAGACTTTTATATATTGTTTTATTTTATAGAAACTTGTATTTTCTGTAAGCATTATCTTATGAGAACATAATTCTAATAGTATTTTTAGGAGAATATTAAGATGATAATCTGATTTGAAGATAATTTTTATAACTTCAAGAAAAAATATATGAGAATATTAAGATGGCAACTTTGTGTTCAAAAGAAAATTTAAGAGAATATCAATATGGTAATGGACTTGAAGATAAATTTTAGGAAAATATTAAGATAGTAATTTGACTTAAGAAAAAAGTTTAGGAAAATATAAGATAATTAAGATTTCCATTACTAAAAATTTAAAAGGTAATTATACATTTTCTAACCTTTAATATTATTAATTCAAAATTTTGGAAATATTAGAAAAATAGATCAAGGCAATTTGAGAGGCCCTCGCCGTACTTATGTAAAAATAGTAAAAAAGAAATTAATAATTAAATTGGACTTTTATAGTAAGTTTATGAGAACATTAACATAATATACTTAGTTTCCTTCATTTGAAGTTTCCAATTTCGTGGAGCATGTTTTACAGCCGGTGTAGTACAAGTTATGGGTATTATCAATCCCAAAAATCTCAGCTCTTACCGTAACAATTTGTTCCTATAGTAATATGATTAGAGTATAAATATGATAACAAAAATAACATTAATAATAATTGAGGTCAAGTGCAAGGTGTTAGGAATGAATATCACCTAGAAACTAGACAGAACGGGGGGGGGGGGGTGAATGGATAGTTTGATGAATTTTTGCTTTCTTGAAACTAAATATAAACTGTATATGATTATGCTATGTAATATGCAGAAAGTAAACAACACACACAATCACTTTAATCTACTTTGTATAAGCAAATTAAATACTACAGCTTTCCAATAAATTCACAATCGAATTTCTGGCTTCTAAACAAGAATAGTTTGTACTTGCTTGCTTACAGAAAAAAGAGCTTAAGATAAAAACTATGTGTATCTCTCATACAACTAACAGTGGTGTGTGCACAATATATATTCACCTATACAAACTAGGCACACACAATATTACACAGCTACCCCTTCTGAAAGTCCAACTTGTCCTGCCATAAGAAGTTCACTGTGTCAGGAAGGACCACCTGCTTTTCGGAGTCTTTCCCGTTTTTGTAGCTGCTTGTCTCTTATCTTTCTCTCCAAGTTTAGCTGTAGATTTGCCATCTGTTCTTTGAACCACCTTGCCAGAACAAATGCTTCAGTATTTGTCTCATTTGATTCTTGGTTATGTACCTTGATTTGTCTTGTTATAAACGGCTAAGTGTTGATATCGTGAACTCCACTTCATTCCTGACTTCGCGATCTCCCTTGTGAGGACTACGCGATATAGCCTTTGAAGACTATGCGACATAGACCATAAGATGACTATGCGACATGGGTCATTTGACGACTATGCGACATAAGTCATTTGACGACTATGCGACATAAGTCATTTGACGACTATACGACATAAGTCATTTGATGACTATGCGACATAGGGCTTCTGAGGACTTCACGATCTAGGCTTCTTTGACTTTGCTGACTTCAACACTTCACGACATGAGTCTTGAGGACTTCTCGACATAGTACAAAATGGACTATGCGATGTAGCACTTCACGACATAGATATTGGTGACTTCACGACATAGCTTTCTTTTGACTTTGCTATATAATGCCTTAGACAAATTTCTGCTACTTATTTCTTCATGGCCTTATTCATTTCTATCCTTCTACATGAACACTTCTGAACTTCTACCAGGACAATTATTCAATGGCCTATATACAATCTAGATGCAAGAAACTTTGCTAAGCTCATTATAACTTTGAGCATACATGATCAAGCTAATGTTCATGAGAACAAGACAAGTACATATATAGACCTATACTATATCCCAGTGATAGAACTTACTAGGTCATGTAATGTGACATAGTCACATAGTGTAGGCTTGTTAATAGTGGTATTCAGACATGTCTTGAGCCTAACACAAGGTACGTAAAATAAATTAGCTAAACAAAAAATGTGCAAAATTAACCTTTAGGTCTTCACTCCACTCCGCTTTCGGCAATTCCTCGATGTTCATCCTATTAATAAACATTTTTTTCTCAGGCGACATTATGGGGATATAGTCTCCACTGATTTGCAATTTAGTAGAGAGGTGAGCAAATCTCTCTCTCAGGGATGACACATACGGTGTATCCAGATTTGTATAAATTTTACTATTTCTTGTGGTAGAAAAGCTAATTGTATCTGCATATAAGAGTAAATAAATGGTTAAAAAACTAATATAAGAATTAAATCAATAATATCAATGAAACAAATATTTGTATAATATCTAATGATATTCGTTCAATCTAGATAAGATAGATTTATATATATGCAATTTCAAAAACTATATATTATAAAAACATTAATAAAGATAATTACTTTTAAATTTTTTAATCTGGGTAGATGTGACAATTATTATATAGGATCCACCATCCTCCTTGTATAAATTTGAATCAACCATCTCGACCAACTTTTCTCACAAAGTTACGGTACTGGTGATGGAGCTGTTTAAGAAAAAATTAGAACAAATTAAATAAGTAAAACAAATAAATTGGGGTAATCAAAGAAGTAATATAAAATTACAAGAACAATAAAAAACAATTAACAATTATATTAAAATTAATATAATGCATAACTTACTAATTTGTGACAATTTTGAGATCTCTTTTTTTCCAACCGCCTTTGACAACTTCAATGCCACCCAAATAGGTCAAGCAACCCACAACATCTAAATCAACATAGAAAAAACAATATTAGAACATGATAGTTTGAATTATAACTTATATAATAGTATTACTTATATATTACTCTAATATATTACTGCATCAAAAACCTAAGAGTATATTTTTGTCATTAATACGTGCATCAATCATATCCGGACATATGAACTGAAATACATGCAGTGATATGTTGACGATGCCTTATTTCAATCTCTTAGGCAACGTTATGCGTATGAAGAGAAATTTAGACCCATGTGATAGTGGTCTATATTTCCCTGTACTTGAAAAAACTTTCAGATTTTTGATGTTGTACATGGAGCCTTCCTCTAAAAGATTTTTGAACCGAGAGACCATAATCTTCGAGATCGTAGCATGGATCAAATTTTCCTGTCATACAACATATCTTAGAAAAGTTAATAAGATCATACAATTTGACAAACTAATAAGTTATAAGTATATTGATTAATTAACCTTTTCATCGATCAAAATCATGTCAAGACTGATCAGTTCTTCAGTATTTGGATTGACAGATTCCCACATTCTACACACTCGTACTCTTATCATCCAGGTATAGTTGCTGTCGTTCAAAGCATCCAACATGGTGTAGGCCATAGTTGTATTAATTGTAAATATGGTTGTAAAAATTTGAAGCTATGTAAAAAAGTTTCGGTGTAGATTTTTTCTTATGAATGACCTTTAATTTATAGGTGTTTGTAAGGTAAATAACATGGAAATCCATTATGTTTAAAAGTCAAGAAGTATTATAAAAGAAAAGTTCTATAAAATTTTAAAATAATAAAAGAAAGTTCTATCAAGTTTGAAAATAATAAAAGAAAATTTTATCAAGTTTACAAATAATAAAAGAAAGTTCTATCAAGCCTACAAATTCGAAAATAATAAGGAAGTTGTAATTTTCTAAATCAAAGAAAGTTCTATCAAGTCTAACAAATTCGAAAATAATAAGGAAGTTGTAATTTTCTAAATCAAAGAAAGTTCTATCAAGTTTGAAAATAATAAAAGAAAGTTCTATCAAGTTTGAAAATACTAAAAGTGTAATTTTCAATTTCCTTCCTACAAAATCGAAAATAATAAAGGAAGTTGTAATTATTAAAATTAAAAATTGTGAAAAATTGAAAGTTGTAATTTTCTAAATCAAAGAAAGTTCTATCAAGTTTGCAAATAATAAAAGAAAGTTCTATCAAGTTTGCAAATAATAAAAGAAAGTTCTATCAAGCCTACAAATTCGAAAATAATAAGGAAGTTGTAATTTTCTAAATTGAAGAAAGTTCTATCAAGTCTTACAAATTCGAAAATAATAAGGAAGTTGTAATTTTCTAATCAAAGAAAGTTCTATCAAGTTTGAAAATAATAAAAGAAAGTTCTATCAAGTTTGAAAATAATAAAAGTGTAATTTTCAATTTCCTTCCTACAAAATTGAAAATAATAAAGGAAGTTGTAATTATTAAAATTAAAAATTGAGAAAATTAGAAAAATAGAACGGAGCGATTATAGAGGCGCCACCTCACCGCCCCGTCTTCTCCTTTATATAAGTATATTGATGATATGGACAGAAAAGTAATTATAGAAATATAATTGACGGTCCAATGAAAAGGCTCGATATTTAATGCCCAAATCCCTAATTATGCATTAATTTCGTAATTAATGAATAGGGAAAATATACAGCTCATTAAAAGAGCCTAAATTATGGAAAATTGGTCAAAGAAGGATCCAGAATCCCAATTAAATGCAATTAATGAGTCATAGCCTTTATCAACAAGGAAAAGACTTCTCCAGCAAGAAATACGATGTTTATCCAACATCAAAAAGGAGACTTATTCGCTAAGTCTCCTAAACATACCACAAATACTAGGCTCCAGACGCCTATATAAGGTCCCTGATCCTACAATCAGAACTACGTCTTTGGCTTGATTCTCAATAACGATTTGAGATACGTAGGCATCTTGTGAGGACCGATTTAGTCCGGAAACACGAGTGCAACCATTAAAGCTCGAATCTCATTAAACCTTAGCGTTAATTACACAAGCACGTTTTTTAATCCATAACATTTGGCGCCGTTTGTGGGAAGACAACATCAACCATGGCAAACACACGAAGAACAGCTCGGGATAATCAAACTCCTGAGGATCGCCCTATCACCTCTGAGGCTAATCAGCCACCGCCGACTACTGGCACTGAAGGGGCGAATATCCCCACCAACACTCAAGGATCGGAAATCCCAATTTCGGTTGAAGGGACGAATCCCCTGCAGATGGTCATTCATGGATCTAATCCACAAGAGACCGTTCACCAGCAACCAATCTCGACTTCTCCACTCATCATGAATGCACTGAGAAGCCTTCAACTACATACTACTGATCTCCCTCAATACGCGAATCAGACTTTGGGGATGCCAAGCTATGGCATGCCCCCTCGACCCATGGCGGGCGGTAGTGGAACTAATCCAATCTACCATGAGGCATATGTGCCCCCTTATATTCAAGGTCTGGGACCCCAAACTCGCCAGACCCCTTTCGTTCAAGATTACTCTGGCCCATACACCGAAGATGAGGGTTATACGACTGGGGAGGATGTCGCCCCAAGAAGGAGACGTTCTTCCCAGACAAATTGGGAGCAACCCCAAACTACTCAGGAGAAAATTGTAGCCCATGAGGCAGAGACTGCAAGGCTCAAGAAACTCCTTGCTGAGGAGGAGACCGCTCAATCTCGAGGTCGAACAACTGAAGGGATCCCAATAATCAACTTGGATCCACCGGCAAGAAGAACCAAGAGGGTCGAAGCCCCAAGGGGTGATCCTAGTATTCTGTTGTCCCTAGGAGATCCTGATGATCCTACACCACCGTTTACTCAAGACATCATGAAAACGGCTATATCAAGAAAATTTAAGATGCCTTCGATCAAAGCCTATGATGGAACGGGAGATCCCGCAAATCATGTAAGGACCTTCTCCAATGCACTGCTGTTGCAGCCAACCAACGAAGCGGTCAAGTGTAGGGCGTTTCCACAAACCTTGGCAGGCATGGCCCAACGCTGGTATAGCCGTATTCCTCCCAACTCAATTGGGTCTTTCAAGGAACTAAGCAAAGCTTTTATCAATCAGTTCATTAGTGGAAGGGTGCATGAGAAAAGCTCTGCATCACTCATGGCAATCCAGCAAGGAAAGAATGAAGCCCTAAGGGACTACATCAATCGATTCACTCGGGAGGCTTTGAAAGTCCCGGACTTAGAGGACAGAGTGGATATGATAGCCCTGCAACAAGGAACTACTGATGACCACTTCAAAAGGTCGTTTGCTAAACATCCACCCGAGAGCATGCTGAAGCTCCAAGATAGAACCGGAAAGTATATCAAGGCTGAAGAAAGCATGAGAAAGTATGAACCCACTGCTGGCGGTAGTGGAAACTCAAAGAAAAGAAAAGAAACTCAGGAATACGACGTCAAGGAAAAGTTCCCCAGAACATCAAAGAACTCTGATTCTCCCCCCAAGAGAAACAATTTTGGGCCAAAATTCACAGAATATGCAAGATTGAATACTCCCAAGAGTCAAATTCTGATGGAGATAGCCAAGGAAGAAGATCTCAAATGGCCAAAGCCAATGAGGGCTGATTTGTCCAAATGAAACCAAAATCAGTTTTGTCGGTTCCACAAAGAAGTCGGTCATGACACCGACGATTGTAGGCAATTGAAAGATGAGATTGAGTTCCTGATACGAAGAGGAAAACTCAACAAATTCACCAAGGATGGAAATCAAGGGAGTCAAAGAGGAAATTATGAAAGGAAGGATTATGACAGAAGGGACAACGACCAAGATCGTAACCCTAAGCCCCGAGGGCCAGTCATCAACATGATATTTGGAAGACCAACTGCTGATGGGTCCTCCCGAAACTCAAGGAAAGCTTATGCCCGAGAGGTAATGACTGTGGTTGGAGAAGCACCGAAGCGTGCCAGAACAGAAGTATCAATAGGTTTTGACGATTCAGACTTGGAAGGGGTGAAGTTCCCCCATGATGATCCTCTTGTCATAGTACCTGTAATAGGCAACTCCGAAACAAAGAGAGTCCTAGTCGACAATGGAGCTTCAGTGGACATCTTGTTCCATGATGCTTTTATCAAGATGGGTTACACTGATTCTCAGTTAACACCCTCAAATATGCCTATATACGGATTCAACGGGGTGGAATCAAAAGTGGAAGGCACTATCCAACTCTCAATGACCATGGGGCAAGGGATGAATACGTATACTCAGATGTTGAACTTCATAGTTATAAAAGCGACTTCAACCTACAATGCAATCCTGGGAAGGACTGGTCTTCATGTGTTCAAGGCTGTTGCCTCATCTTATCATCTAAAAATCAAGTTCCCAACGAGGAATGGGATTGGTGAAGAACGAGGAGACCAAAAGATGGCTAGAAGTTGTTATGTAGCCGCGTTAAGGCCTGATGGAATCGGGGGGCAGGTTCTCCCCATTGAAGACATGAATACAAACGACAACGAGGACAGAAGGGGGAAACCAGCTGAGGACTTGGTCCAATTCCCCTAGTCCCAGGAGAACCAGAGAAGGTGACTTATATTGGGGCACTACTGCCCGAACTATTGAAGAGCAAACTCACGTCTTTTCTTCAAGAAAATAATGACGTTTTTGCTTGGACAGCGGCCGACATGCCAGGGATTGATCCCCAATTGATAACTCACAAACTGAATGTGGATCCTAAAAAGAAGACGGTGAAACAGAAAAAGAGGAATTTTGCTCCAGAAAGGCTTGAAGCCATTAAACAGGAAGTTAATAAACTTTTGGAAGCTGGGTTCATTGAGGAAATTCAATTCCCAGAATGGTTGGCTAACCCCGTGATGGTCAAAAAGGCTAACGGAAAATGGAGGATGTGCGTCAACTTCACTGACTTGAATGATGCATGTCCTAAGGATTGTTTTCCCTTACCAAGGATTGATGCACTAATAGATGCTACAGCTGGACACGAGATGCTTAGCTTCATGGATGGCTTCAGTGGATACAATCAAATCAAGATGCATGAGGATGACATCGCCAAAGCATCATTCATCACTGACTTTGGTGTTTTCTGCTTCTTAGTCATGGCATTTGGACTTAAGAATACATGGGCAACCTGTCAAAGGTTGGTGAACAAAATTTTTGGACACCTAATTGGAAAAACCATGGAGGTCTACGTAGATGACATGTTAGTCAAGAGCCTCGATAAGGCCGATCACATTAAGCACCTCCGAGAGGCATTTGAAGTTCTAAGGCACCACAAGATGATGTTGAATCCAGCTAAATGTGCCTTTGGTGTAGGCTCGGGAAAGTTTTTAGGCCTGATGGTTTCCAAGAGAGGAATCGAGGCCAATCCCGACAAAATCAAAGCAATTCTAGACATGGAGCCACCACGGACTGTCAAAGATTTCCAGAAATTAACGGGAAGAGTGGCAGCATTGGGAAGGTTCATCTCCAAGTCAGGAGAGAAGTGTTTACCCTTATTTAAAGCACTCAAGAAAGTGAAAAATTTTGAATGGACAGCTGAAAGCCAAGAGGCCTTTGAGGCCCTGAAGAAATACATGGCTGAGGCACCACTGTTGGCAAAGCCCAAGCCAGGGGAAACTCTTTACTTGTACTTGGCAGTATCTAACACAGCCCTTGGAGTTGTACTGATAAAGGAAGAATTGAAAGCTACACCCGTACTTCCAGGCTCACAAGATAGAGGTCTTGACTGATCAACCTCTGAGAAACATCTTGCATAGCCCTCAAGTCAGTGGAAGATTGATCAAATGGGCCATTGAATTGGGCGAATTCGACATCAAGTATAAGCCTCGAACGACCATAAAAGCTCAAGCACTTGCTGACTTCATGGTTGAATGTACCATTGACAACCAAGAATTCGGGGGGCAGGAAGCAATAATGGAAGACAAGGAAGCTGAAGACATAATCTCCAAAGAATGTTGGGTGCTCTATTTTGATGGAGCATCAAAAACAAAATCAAGTGGAGCCGGTTTAGTGCTACAAAGTCCTGATGGATTCCTCATAGAGTATGCACTGAAACTCGACTTCCCAACGACAAACAATGAGGCTGAGTATGAAGCTCTAATAGCTGGTTTAGGGCTGGCCGGAGCCTTGAGGGTCAAAACTCTGAAAGTATGTGGAGATTCGAGGCTAGTGGTTTCCCAAGTGAATGGGGAATTTGAGGCCAGAGATGAAGTCATGGCCAAGTACTTGAAACTTGTCAAGGCCATCATGACTCAGTTCGACGAATGCTATGTAGAGCACATTCCAAGGGAAGAAAACGTGAAGGCTGATGCCTTGTCTAAATTTGCTTCTGCCGAAATTGAAAACTATGCAGGGAGTGTATACTTCCATGTCCTGAGGGCCCCAAACATCAACGGAAAGTTGGTAGCACCCATTGATGTTGCTAGTTGTTGGATAGATCCCATCAAGGCTCATCTGGAAACTGGGTGGTTACCCAACGACACTTCAGAAGCACGAAAGCTATACGTCAGAGCACTAAGGTATACCCCGATTGAGGGAATCCTATACAAGAAGTCTTTCATCATTCCATATCTGAAATGTTTAAGACCTCAAGAGGCAGAATTGGCCCTGAAGGAAGTACATGAAGGAATTTGTGGGCAGCACTTGGGGGGCAGAGCCCTTGCCCATAAAATCACTCGTCTAGGTTTCTATTGGCCAAGCATACTTGCTGATGCTAAAAGCTACGTGAAGAAATGTGAACGGTGCCAGAAACATGCACCAGTGGTTAGGCAACCACCAGAGATGATGACATCCATTAACTCACCTATCCCCTTTGCTATGTGGGGAATGGATATACTCGGGCCATTTCCAATGGCAAGTGCTCAAAGAAAGTTCTTGATAGTAGCAATCGACTACTTCACCAAGTGGATTGAGGCTAAGCCATTAGCCAAGATAACCACCAAGCAAGTGATGCATTTCTTCTGGGAAAACGTGATATGCAGATACGGAATTCCACGTATCTTGGTCACAGACAATGGAACTCAGTTTAACAACGATGAGTTTAAGAAATATTGTGATGAGAATGATATCAAGTTGCGCTTCACTTCTGTTGCCCATCCTCAAGCAAATGGGCAAGCTGAGGTTGCAAATCGAATTATCCTAGATGGACTGAAGAAAAGAGTTGAACGCTCCAGAAACACTTGGGTGGACGAATTGCTCCCCATACTATGGGCATATCGTACTACCTGCAAAGTCACCACTGGAGCTACCCCCTTTCTGTTGGCATATGGGGCAGAGGCAGTGGTTCCAGTGGAGATTACTCACGCGTCTCCAAGAATTGAGGCTTATGAGCCAGAAACAAATGAGGAAGGCTTGAGGCTGGCCTTAGATTTGATTGATGAAGTTAGAGATGAGGCAAATGCCAAGATAGTTCAGCATCATAAACGAGCATCTTTCTATTACAACCTAAGGGTTAAAGAGAGATTCTTTCGACAATGAGATTTAGTCCTCCGAAAGATTGAGGCATCCAGAGTTGGACAAAAAGGCAAGTTGGCCCCAAATTGGGAAGGACCATATCGCGTCAAGAACGTATTTGGTCGAGGCTCGTACAAGCTAGAAACCCTCGAAGGGCATGAGGTACCAAGGACTTGGCATGCCTCAAATTTGAAAGTCTATTATGTTTAAAGTGTGTCCTGATTGGACTCACTACTAGGACAAATAGAAATAAGGTTCGATGAAATCATGAGCTTCCTAGAAAGCAAATGAAGGGTTGAAATCCCAGAAACCTAAGACATTCAGTCCAAATCCCATCATTTGATATGCTCAATGAAAGGCTTGAAGCCAAAACAAGACGGTATAAGACATAAAAGGCTTATGCAAATGTCAAGTTAGCCTCGAATAAGGCAAAATCGTCGTAAATGTGTAGGTCGCTCCACACTTTACACCAAGACGATACTCGTGAAACACTAGTGTATATTAAAATCCCCAAAAAAGGGTAGTAAGTCCCAGGTAAGGGATAAAAAGACCCCAAGTCTCGAAAAAGACCGGTATAACTTCTATGAAATCCTAGTGCATTATCATAGACGTTGGGAAGCGCGATCGGCCATTTTAAACCCAGAATCTTCAAAGAAAGCCCAGAATCTTCAAAACAATTCCCAGAAAAACTTCAAAGAAAACCCAGAAATCTTCAAGGGATGAAGGTTAAAACCCAGAAATCTTCAAGGGATGAAGATTGATCCCAGAAAAACAAGAACACCACCGAACAAAAACTCGTCGGGAATCGCCTTACCACGAAATAAAAGAGAGAAAAGCTAAGAAGACTAGAGAGAAATTTTCGGAAAGAAAGAAGTATGAAGTGAAGAAAAGAGTGAAAAATCACTCTTTTATAATCAAAGTGACTGGAAACCCAACCGGTTAAGGAAGGGCAACCGTCTATAGCCAGTAAGGCCCATAAATCCATTTATGGATTATAAAGGCAAAAGCCCAAATAAATTAAGTCTCAGGCAAAATCGAAGCCCAAATCAAATAAGGCCCATTAAGACCCATTAAGGCCCATTAGGGCCCAAGGCTGGAAAGATTTAAATCCAAATTAAAATGGACTAGTTAAGGCCCAAGAAAAAGAATGAATCTTGGAATAAAACCAAGGCAAAAACAAAAATCTGAGGTCGAAAAGAACTTGGATTGAAATCGTCCGACCAAGGTCGAAAATATATGAGAAAACGAGGTCGTATCCAACGACCTCACTCCCAAATAAACTCAAAATTTAAAGATTTAAGGTCGAAAACCCTAAATCGAGGTCGCACGACCCAAGTCGAAAATATACACGAAATTGAGGTCGTGTCCATCGACTTCGCACCAAAAGCAAGTTAAAAAATTGGAAATTCGAGGTCGAAAAGACCCTAGATCAAATTCGATTGACTGAGATCGAAAATACACTATAAAACGAGTTCGAATCCCTCGACCTCACACTAAAATGAGGTCGAAAAACAAAAAGGTTCGAGGTCGAAAAACAAAAAGGTTCGAGATCGAAAAATCGAGGTCGAAAATGACCCAGAAAGTGAGGTCTAAACAATCGACCTCACGACAAATCGAGGTCGAGGATGACCCAAAGAATAAAGTCTATTTTGACCTAGAAAAAATGCGGTCGAAGAGATATGGGGTCGAGATCGAACAAACGAGATCGAAAATACATTGGAAATCGAGGTCGTATTATACGACCTCGTACCAAAATAAAGCCAGGAAATCAGAAAATCCTGGTCGAAAACATATAGAAATGAAGTCGAAGCTATGAGGTCGAAATTAACCTATGATTCGAGGTCGAAACAAACGACCTGGAACTAAAATCGAGGTCGAAAATTGTTAGGTCCTGATAAGTTTATAGAAGGGGGATTGAATACAAACTATACCGTTTTATCGAAATTTGTTCTTTTAAGATTAAACAAGTTAGAACAAATTAATGCGGAATAAAAACTGAAACAATATTCAAGTTAAATAGAAACTCTATTAAACTTGAGGGGTGTTACAATTTTGATCACTGATTACAAAGAACTTGATAAAACAAATCTAGAATAAATTCGACATGAATTTATCTATTTTTGTAATAAAAAGGATCGAATACTAAAAAGTAGTTCGATATAAAATCTAGGGATTATGATCCGCTAGAAAGTCAAAGCAGTACAAGAGAATCACTTCTTATGAATTAAATGATTAAGAACAATCAAGAAGTAAATTTATCCTGCAGAATTTAAGCTTGACAGTTGAGAGAATTTAAGACAGTGAAGAATGTTATGTTGCTGTGTGTTCTGCCTTTTTCTTTTTGATGTTGTAATAGAATGATATGTCTTCCAGTAGTCTGCCTTGTCTTTAAATACTAATTGCTTTTCTTTTTGTTGACCACGTGCAAGCCACTTCAACAGAATGCAATTTGCCTTTGGAAGACTTAGAGGAAAACAAACAATTAAGCCTTGGAAGACTTTTGGGAAGACAAGGAATGCATTAGGAAGACAATCGGGAAGACAAGGATTTACACTAGGAAGACAATCGGGAAGACTCGCTTGTGAGTCTTCCTAGTTTAAAAAACAGAGTCTTCCTAGTTTAAATCTAAGTCTTCCTAGTTCATTTTTATTCTAATTTAAATAATCAACTAAATAAATTATGTATTAAATTAATTCTTTACAGAATTAATTTAATAAATAATTCACTTAATAGTATTAATTATTTATAAGAGAATAAATAGAATTATTTGACTTCTCAATTAATTTCTGAATCACTTAAAACTTAGATAAATAACAAACACAATAGTACGTTGACACTCGATGCACTGTCTGGTTCATGAGTGACTAACGACAATGTTTGTTCTTTATCCATTTGACTTTAAGCAGTGATTCACTTCCTTCTCATCCAAGAACTCTGTAACCAGTATCTTTTGCTGTCACCACTTGAAATCTCCGTCACTTTAATAAATCCACTGAGCTTGAATACTTCATTGAGGCTTGATCAATAAATTGAGCTTCTTTCAATGTAGAATCACTTCAAGTCTGTAGATGACTTTAATCTTCATTCTTTGACAGATATAACCTTCTGAGATTCCTGTGACATTTGATTTTTATTATTTACTTATTACATCTTAATTAAAGTTGAGTAGAATCCTCGGTGTTTACAAATAGGCCTAGACATATGCCTTTCAATCTCCCCCTATTTGTTTGTTAGACAATAACAACCAAATACTCTAGAGGATAACTCAACTAAAACAAGAAAAGATAAGACTTTTAAGAGCCAAGTAAATAATAAAAAGTTCTGGATTAAATATAACAATTTCCAGATTCAAACAGTAAAGATAAATACAAGATAGATGTTCCTCTAGACTGAACATATGAATACATTTCCCTATCTTGATTTACCTAGCTCTAAACATATAACATTTACAAGTTGAGCTAACTACATCATGCCTTTAGTCTCTAATTTCACCTTCTTCAGCTTCTGCCAAGGTGACTAGAAGATCTTTGTCAAGGACACGATCACTTTCAGAAACCACACCACTTGGCATTACTGGTTGAGTGGTGATCTTCTTCAATCTATTCTTCATCTGAGCATACCTTGGAATTTTCTCCGTGCAGTAGTCTGAAATCATATCAGCAACTTCAGACTTCTCTACAGAAGCAAACCCAGAAGTTCTAAGAAGATTCTCCAACTTCACCAGTTGCATAGCAGTCTGTAGCTTCATGGAATCAGGATCCAACCTTACAGTCTCCAAAGTTGTACCTCTGTAGATTTTGACTTCATAAGGAAAATGTACAACTTGAGGGCTGGCCTTCATAGCAGAATCTCTCAGCCGGTCATACAGAAGCTCGTTCAAGCAAGAAGATCTCTTTACTTTACTCATCAGAATCCACAATTTAGAGAGAGATCTTCTTTGGAGTAGTTCAAGAGAAACAGTGAATGACCCTTCAAGAGCACTTGAGACATAGATGAACAGTTCTTGTCTTACTTGATCAAATGCAGACGTAATCCTTAAGATATCTTCCTTCAATGCCTTCATATATAATGAGTTGTCTGGATTAACCATTCTGATCTTTTCAAGCAGCTTTAGAAAAGTAGCATCATTGTTTGTGCCTCTCTGAGGGATATCAAACATCTCCATTGCTTTATCCCAATTGCTTCCTTGCTTCATCCTTACATCCAATCTCCTTTCTTTGACATGAATACTATGAAGACGTTGTTTGTCTTCATGTTCAGCCTTTTGAATCTTTAACTTCTGAGATATGATGTCAGAGACCTTAGCATTCTCATCCTCCTTTCTCCTTAGCTCTGCTTGCTGTTTCTTCAACTCCTTCTGAAACAAAGGGTTAGGTGTATATAATTCAGCTTCATCTTCCCAATCATCAAAGTTGGCTGCCTCCTCAACCTCCTCCTCACCAAAAGCTTCTTCATGTATGGTCTTCTCCAGATCACCAGATGTGTCAAAGTAGAAGTCATCCTGTTCACCATGGTAGTAGTAGGCATCATCAAAAGCAGACTCCTCCATTGATTGTTTACCTTTCCCCTTATCCTTTCCAGAAGCTCCTCCAGCTTCTCTGTTTCCTCCTTCTTTCTCCTTCTCCCCCTTAGTTGAGGAATCCTCTACAGTTTGAGCTTTGGAAGCCCTAGGATTCACCTCATATGTTCTCCTTATATCTCCTCTTTCTTCTCTCCTCTCTCCTCCTTCATCAGCATCATCATCCGTATCTTCATCATCACCCTCAAAGAATGTTCTTTGTTGTATTGTAGGTTGATGTGACTCCTTTATCATAGCGTACAGATGCTTCATCCCTTCGTTCAGATGCTCCATTCCACCTTCAATTTTAGAGAATCTTTGATCATTAAACCACTGATTTTCATCAACAGTTTGCTGAATAAAGTCCACCTTGGTAGAAATGGCAGCAATCTCCTTGACACTCTCTGATATTTGAGAATTTGACGTTGTAAGATCAGAGATGTCTGAAGCTACCAGCACTTGAGATTGTTGGATTGAATTCAGCTTCGGGAGTAGAGTATTCTTCAATCCTTCGAGGTCATCTTTCACAGTACCCAGCTGATTTGATACAGAGGTGGTAGATTGAGAGACCACTTGTGCTTTTAGAAGAGTGTTCTCAGCCTGGGTGTCTTGCAATTTCCTTTGTAGATCAGCTAGCTGTTTCAACAAAGCAGTGTTTGTGTCAGTGTGTGCACTCACTTCAATTGCTCTCAGTGGTGTTTCACTCAACTCACGTGCTTGTGTTTCACTCGGTGTTTGATTCATATCTCTCACCACTAACTGTCTTTCAAGATTTTCAGAAGATGTACCTGCATTAAAAATCACCCTAGCCCCTTCAAGAGAGGACAGTGGTGGTGCAATGGGAGTTCGCAATTCCCGATCCCTGATTGAGTCTGTCAAAATATTTGACATTGTATACTGAATTGCTTCAGGGACAGACTCATCAGGTTGCCTTTCACTTTCTCCAGTATAAACTGCGAGTGAAAAATCCCTTAGGGGAGCCAGAGATGTTCCCTCTGGGAGGGGAGAAAATGATTCTATTTGAGTTGGCGAAGAATCAGATTTTCCCTCAGATGCCTGTGAAGGCACTTCTACCGTCACTATGGTAGGCACTGTTTCAAAGTCAAAAGTAAAGTGCTCTCCTAACATGGTGTCCTGAGTGTCATCTATATGGATATCTTCTCCCATTGTGAGTAATGGGAGTGTGATTGACTCAGTACAAGATGTCATGGCCCTATGGCGAATTTCAATAGATCCACCCTGTTGAGAGGATGTCTCCAGAGACTGTGTAGTGGCCATATCAATGTCCATATCCTTTTGAGAGGATACAGATGGGCTTACAGTTGCCTCGCTATAGGTTCTTCTTTTCTTTAAGGGTTGAGACAGAGCTGTGGGAACACTCATTTCAGCTATATCACTAACTCTTCTTGAACTGGTTTGAATATTAGGCTCAGGTTGTGTATCAGAAGTGTTTGACTCTCTGTTTGGCTCTATGACCTGGGTCAGAGATTGTGGTTCTACAATCTCTGGGTCAGCCCTAACAACCACTTGGGTTTGAATTAAAGAACCAGAAGAAGATGCAGGGTTAGGAATAACTACCTGTAGTGGTACTGGATGTGGTTCAGGAACTTGTTCACCAAAGATAGGAAGATTAATGAATTGACTCATCAATGGTGAAACAAGAACAGGTATATTGAGGAATTTGGATGAGACATCAAGTCTGGTGTAGAATTTGGTGTCTGTGGTTGGGGAGGTTTCAAATCTTGCTTCTCGAAACAGTTCTACCTGCTCAGCAGTGAGAAGATGATTAATGATAAGAGTTAGAAAGCGAGGGTGCCAACACTTTACTTTCACACCATTATCAGAATCTCTCCTAGAGTGAGCAAGCCTGTTGAGCAATAGGTTCCACAGAATCTCAGCAAAGTTCAATCTACGACCAAATACTATAGCATAGGCAATATACTGATTAAGACTGGTAATGCAATGAAAGTTTGTTTTTGTGCAGTTACCAAATACCCTAGCTATAGTATCAAAGAACAGATCCCATTCCCTTACAACAAAGCTTTTGGACATCTTAACCATTTGTAAGGGACCCTGATAATGAATATTCACGAAGAACTGTGATAACTCATCATCAGTGGGTAAAGGATCAAACCTGTCCTTTGGAAAGTGTAAAACATCACAAAATAAATCAAAAGTGACTGTGTATTGCTGATTTAAAATATTAAATGAAAAAGATTTTGAATTTCCAGCAATAACAACACTTGAACACAAAAACCTTAAAGGATCAACTTTTAGAGGTGCATTAGCACAAATAGAATGACTGATACAAGTCTCGCTATTTAAAAATTGAATCCAAGGTCTAAAGCGTTCCACCTTGCATTTTAAAGGATCAAAATACCTAACATAATTATTTAACACAAGTTCAAAATTAGGATCCATTTTAATAAAACAAGAAAATTTTAATCAATTTAAAATAAAATTAAAATTTTAGGGATTTTCAGAATTAATTAAAATTAATTAAAACCCACAAAATTAAAATTTTATTAAAATTAACCAATTTTAAAATTTTAGATCCTAAAATTCAAACCGGAACTCTTGAAATGCAAAAATGAAAGGGCAATGATCTTCAAACACACACACAGTAAACACAGTAACAACTCTCAGAAACAACTATGATCAAGCACAAAACAAGCAATCACTTAGCAAATCTCAAAAAAACAAGTCGAATGGTTTTTTTTTTTAAATGAAAATTTTAACAGCACTTCGACTTAATTGTGTGATTTTGAGAGAACTAAACGCTTTGCTAAGTAAAAACTTGAGCAATCAAGAACAGGATCAAAGCTTTTTTGCAGAAATGAATGGATTCGAAGGGGGTTTTTGGAGCAGAAAGAAAGAAAGAAAAAAAAACAACTGATAAGAACTGAAAACTAAAGGGCGTATGTACTTGTATGTATATATATATAAGTAAAAGAATTAAACTGTAAAAGAAAAAGAATTTCAACGGTTTTATTTCTAAGATTGTACTGGGAAGACAGTCGGGAAGACTTAGGATAGTATTCCCGGTAGTCTTCCTAGTACAAACTAGAAAGTCTTCCGGAAATTCAATAAAAGAAAAAAACAGAAATAAATCTAATAATTCTAAGTCTTCTCGATAGTCTTCCTAGTTCAAAAACTGGGAAGACTTAGGAAAAAGACTTAAAATTAAAAGGAAAAAACAAAAAAACAAAAAAGAAAAATCCCTTGTTTTCCCGGTAGTCTTCCTAGTACAAAACTGGGAAGACTTAGGAAAACTCAGAATTTAATTAAACTATTTACAGAAAAGTGCAGAAAAGGGATAAAAATGCATGAAAAATATATAAAAACCTAGAAAAATTCACAGAAAATTCCATAAATCCTAGAAAAATATGCATAATATTATAGAAATGCATAAAATTAATATAAACTTGCAGAAATATTTAAACAACAATATTTACAATCTGAAAAATATCTAAATAATTCTAAATAAATATATTTTCAATAAAAATACATTTCTCCACTTAAAAAATATGAGAAAAATATTTTTAAAGAAAATAAAATATTCAGAACCATTTAAATCAACAAGCATGCAATTATTAACAAGAATGAACAGTAAAATCACTAAACAACCACAAGAGAAAAATGATTTTTAGACAAGAACAAACAGAAAGAGATATTTTCAATCACTAAGACTGTTCAACATACCCAACTTACTAACTAACTTAGTAAATGTGGATTCGTCAAGAGATTTAGTGAATATATCTGCAGTTTGTTCTTCTGTGGGTACAAAATGTAACTCCACAGTTCCATTCATGACATGTTCTCTGATGAAATGATACCTGATATCAATGTGCTTTGTTCTCGAGTGTTGTACAGGGTTGTTGGAGATTGCTATGGCACTTGTATTATCACATAAAATAGGGATTTTGTTTAATACACAACCATAGTCCTTCAATTGATTCCTTATCCATAGGATCTGAGCACAACAGCTTCCAGCAGCAATATATTCAGCTTCTGCTGTTGAATTGGAAACTGTTTGTTGTTTCTTGCTATACCAGGAAATCAACCTACCTCCTAGGAATTGACAACTCCCGGAGGTGCTCTTTCTATCAACAACACTACCTGCATAGTCAGAATCTGTATATCCAATAAGATTAAAATCAGAATCTTTAGGGTACCAGATACCTAGATTAGGTGTACCCTTAAGATATCTCAAGATTCTTTTCACAGCAACGAGATGTACATCTCTAGGGTCCGCTTGGAACCTTGCACACAAGCATGTCACATACATAATATCTGGTCTACTTGCAGTAAGGTAGAGTAAGGAGCCAATCATACCTCTGTAGCTTGTAACATCTACCTTGATAGAATTGTCAGAAGCTCCAAGTTTGATTGCTGTTGAAGATGGAGTCTTTGCTGGTGCTGAATCCTCCATGTGATATTTCTTGAGGAGTTCTTTGAGATACTTGGATTGACAAATAAATATACCATTTGACCTTTGACTTACTTGCAATCCAAGAAAGAACTTCAGCTCACCCATCATACTCATTTCAAACTTACCCTGCATTAGCTTAGCAAATCTCTTACAGAGATCATCATTAGTAGACCCAAATATGATGTCATCCACATAGACTTGGACTAATATCATATCACATTTATGTTTCTTTGAAAAAAGAGTTTTGTCTATGATACCTCTAACAAAACCATTTTCTAAAAGAAAACCAGAGAGAGTGTCATACCATTTTCTTGGGGCTTGTTTGAGACCATAGATAGCCTTGAAGAGAAAGTACACAAAGTCCAGCAGCTCCTGATTTTCAAAGCCAGGGGCTGTTCCACATACACTTCTTCATCAAGCTCACCATTCAGGAATGCACTCTTAACATCCATTTGATAGACTTTAAACTTGGAATAAGCAGCAAATGCTAAGAACATCCTGATGGCCTCAAGTCTAGCCACTGGTGCATAGGTTTCATCATAATCAATGCCTTCAGCTTGTGAATACCCTTGTGCAACCAGTCTTGCTTTGTTCCTTGTAACAATGCCATCCTCATCTAGCTTGTTTCTGTATACCCATCTTGTACCAACTACTTTCTTGTTCTCTGGCCTGGGTACCAGTTTACAGACTTGTTGTTGTTCAAACTGATTGAGTTCATCTTGCATAGCAATCACCCAATCTGGATCAGTCAGTGCCTCCTCAGTTTTCTTTGGCTCCATTTCAGATAGAAATGCTGAATAGTGACATTCATTCTGAGTAACACTTCTAGTTTTAACTCCAACCTCTGGATCACCAATGATCAGCTCAAAAGGATGAGCTCTATTCCATACAGTCTGTCTAGGAAGATTTGATCTTGATGATTCGCCTTGAAATTCACTTTGATGTTGTGAGTGACTAGATGATCCTTCATTTGCTCCCCCTGAGTTGTTGCTTGATTGCCTTGATGATTCTTCTCCAGTGTTGGTGGTATCTCCATTGTTACCAGTGTTTCCACCACCACCACCATGATCATTATCATCATTGTTATTATCATTACCAGCAATAACTTCAGGTGGGGCTACATCATCTGATTCTGAGTCTGGCAAGTCATCAAACTTCAGCTTTTCAGATGTGTCTTCTTTTTGGATATTAGGGAGCTTAGTGTCATCAAAAGTAACATTGACACTTTCCTTTACTGTGTGACTACCAACCAAGTAGACTCTGTAAGATCTTCTGGAATAACCAACAAAAATAGCGTCTTGTGCCTTGGCCTCAAACTTGCCATGTTTAACATTGTCATCTAAAAGCACAAAGCATTTTGCTCCAAATACATGAAAGTACTTGACAGTTGGTTTCTTGTTGTTCATGATCTCATACGGAGTCTTCATTAAGTCCTTGTTGATTAAAGTTCGATTCTGAGTATAACAAGCTGTATTCGATGCTTCAGCCCAAAAGTACATTGGAAGTTTAGACTCACTTAACATAGTCCTTGCAGCTTCAATAAATGTACGATTCTTTCTTTCCACTACTCCATTTTGTTGAGGAGTCCTAGGGGCAGAATACTGTCTTGTTATTCCTTTATCAGCACAAAAGTCATTTAGGACTGCATTCTTGAATTTAGTACCATTATCTGACCTTATGGCTCTCACAGGGAATCTAGAATCCAGCTCAATCAACTTTATATGGTCAATCACCAGGTGTGGGGTCTCATTCTTGGAATGTAGGAATAAAACCCATGTATATTTAGAAAAGTCATCAACAATCACAAGTGCATATTGTTTCTTTGACATGGACATCACATTAACTGGACCAAACAAATCCATGTGCAGTAGCTGAAGTGGTTCAGTTATTGATGATGTGTCAGTGCCCTTGTGAGAAGCTTTCTTTGAATTTCCTTTCTGACATGCCTCACACAGACCTTCCTGTGTAAATTCCATCTGAGGCAAACCTCTAACCAATTCCCTCTTGACTAAAGAGTTCATGGTTTTGAAGTTAAGGTGAGACATCTTCTTGTGCCATAGCCAACTCTCATCTGATGAAGCTTTAGCATAGAAACATCTAACTTCATCTTGAGATTCAGAGTGCAGATCAGCTATGAACAAGTCACCTTTCCTTACTCCTTGAAGAGCAGGCTTTCCATTCTTCTTGTGAAGGATCTGACATTTCTCTTTTTCAAAGGAAACAGCATATCCTCTGTCACAGAAATGACTGATGCTGAGAAGATTGAATCTCAGACCTTCCACAAATGATATATCTTCAATGATAACATTTCCAAACTTCAAACAGCCATATCATTTCGTAATACCCTTGCTGTTATCTCCAAAGGTAACTACTGGGCCAGCTTTCTCAACCAAATCTGATAGCAGGGCTCTATCTCCGGTCATATGCCTTGAACAGCCACTGTCAAGAATCCATATAACACGATTTACCTGTTTAACTCCCTGCAATATCAAATTGATTAGACCTTCTTCGGAGCCCAAAATTGATTGGGTCCGGCATACTTAAAGAACTGGCATTTGTCAGGCAAAACAACCTTTTTAGCTACAACTACTTCATCCTCTTTCACAAAAGAGCGTTTCCATTTATAGCCAGCCTTAACACATTTCTGAGTAGGCTTATGGATAAATGAATCTACTCTAGTCTTAGGAGGATTAGTAGTCTTAGCTTTAACATGCTTCTTATTATTAACATGTTGACGTGGAGCAGTCTTATCACTAGATACATGCTTACTATTAAAATAAGCATACATAACATTGAAAGCGCAAGACATGCAATTAATCACACCACATGCTTTATGAGAAGAATTAACAGCAGGCATGTGAGTACTACAGTTGTTTTGATCCAACTTATGGACATCTGATTTAGTCTTTTTAGTTGCAACAACTTTGACTGGTTTATCAGATATACACTTGTTGGACTGTTCAACTTCCAAAGCAAGATCTTCTTCACGAATCTCCTCTGCAATGATGATAGAGTCTTCATTCAGAGGTTCTGCTTCGGACTCCTTACAGAAGGGTGTTTCAATACCCTTAAGCACATATGGAACACCCCTTCCTTCAGTTCTGACTCTACAAGGGGAATTAATTCCAAGCAATCCAATGGCCTCATTATAATCATAACCTATACTGACATGATTACCAATAGCTTGTTTATTGAGAATCTCTTTAGCCGTCTTACAAGAGGTGAAATAGGCATTAGCTTTAGTCTTCAGCTCACTAATCTCTTTCTTAAGAATGGTTTCCAGTTGAATATAACATTTAACCCTATTCTCAAGAAAAGCTATTTTCTCAATAAGTTCATCCTGATTAACATGCACTAGTTTTAATTCTTTTATCTCATTTTCAAGATTTGTGTTTAAAAGAATTATACTATCATTTTCAGTGCGTGCACAATCTAAGGTGCCAGCAAGATGACGAATCATTTCAGTATCAGTAAACTTTACCTCTGACATGTATCTAGATGAAGTGCTTTCCTCTTTAGCCATCAAAGCAAGGTTCCCAATCTCACCTGCTTCTTAATCACTGTCAGTGTCATCCCAACTCTTTCCCTCAACAACATAGGCTTTCCCAATCTTGTTCTTCTTGCTAGAATCAAATGTGTTTCTAGTCACTTGCTTTGGCTTTCTGCATTCAGTAGCAAAGTGACCCAACTCATTGCAATTGTAGCATCTGATTGTGCTCCTTTCCACAGTTCCAGTCTTGTAGCCACCCCTTGTGCCACTTGAAGAGGAAGATCCACCTCTCTGAAATCTGGGCCTGAACTTAAGATTGGGATTCCTCTTGAATCTGAACTTCCCAAACTTCCTGACTATCAAAGCCAAATCACCATCCTCCAACTGATCAAGTTCTTCTAAAGAATAGAAGTCACCACCAGATTGATCAATGGATGTTAATCCATATTCAGCATCAATAACATTCATGTTAGAACTGGAAGGTTGAACAGCTTTCACTTCCAGTTTCTGTGGGACTTCAGCAGCCAGTGCAGTAGAAGTACTAACAATCTTCCCAGTTCCATACAGCTCCCTTTGTTGAATCTGCTCCAGCTCATAGGTCTTCAGAACACCATACAATCTCTCCAAAGCAATCTCATTTATATCTCTTGCTTCTCTAATGGCAGATATTTTGTGCTCCAAATGAGGTGGAAGTGTAAGAAGGAACTTCTTGTTAATCTTCTTGTTGGTGTAGTGCTTCCCATTGAGATTCAGATCATTGATTAATTTGTTGTATCTCTAAAAAACCTGAGAGATACCTTCACCAGGGTTTGATCTGAAATGCTCATATTGTGAGGTGAGAATTTCCAGCATATTCTCCCTAACTTCCTCTGTCCCCTCATTGATTATCTCTATGGTTCCCCAAATGTGTTTGGCAGTATCACAATTTAGGACATGATTATGCATGATAGGATCAAGACAATCAATAAGGATCAACTGAAGACAGGAATCCAAGGTAACATCGTCTTTCTCATCAGCAGTGTAATCCTTGGGATCTTTAGGGTACATTCTAGCAACCCTAGTAACAACATTATTCTCAATGAGTTCTCCCTCAATAATCATAGGTACTTTGGGACCGTTCTTCAGCACATCAATGTATTTAGGATTTGCAACCTTAAGAAATAGGAGCATTTTCTTCTTCCACATTGGATAATGCTCCTTGCTGAACATTGGGATTTTGACTGTACCCACTTTCTGTGTAGTAGACATCTTTTGAGATTTTTAGGAATAATAAAAAATCAGAGTTTAAGAAAAATCTCAAAACAATTGGATCTTTGATTTGTATATCAATCAAAAGGCTCTGATGCCAATTGTTAGGTCCTGATAAGTTTGTAGAAGTGGGTTGAATACAAACTATACCGTTTTATCGAAATTTGTTCTTTTAAGATTAAACAAGTTAGAACAAATTAATGCGGAATAAAAACTGAAACAATATTCAAGTTAAATAGAAACTCTATTAAATTTGAGGGGTGTTACAATTTTGATTACTGATTACAAAGAACTTGATAAAACAAATCTAGAATAAATTCGACATGAATTTATCTATTTTTGTAATAAAAAGGATCGAATACTAAAAAGTAGTTCGATATAAAATCTAGGGATTATGATCCGCTAGAAAGTCAAAGCAGTACAAGAGAATCACTTCTTATGAATTAAATGATTAAGAACAATCAAGAAGTAAATTTATCCTGCAGAATTTAATCTTGACAGTTGAGAGAATTTAAGACAGTGAAGAATGTTATGTTGCTGTGTGTTCTGTCTTTTTCTTTTTGATGTTGTAATAGAATGATATGTCTTCAAGTAGTCTGCCTTGTCTTTAAATACTAATTGCTTTTCTTTTTGTTGACCACGTGCAAGCCACTTCAACAGAATGCAATTTGCCTTTGGAAGACTTAGAGGAAAACAAACAATTAAGCCTTGGAAGACTTTCGGGAAGACAAGGAATGCATTAGGAAGACAATCGGGAAGACAAGGATTTACACTAGGAAGACAATCGGGAAGACTCAATTGTGAGTCTTCCTAGTTTAAAAAACAGAGTCTTCCTAGTTTAAATCTAAGTCTTCCTAGTTCATTTTTATTCTAATTTAAATAATCAACTAAATAAATTATGTATTAAATTAATTCTTTACAGAATTAATTTAATAAATAATTCACTTAATAGTATTAATTATTTATAAGAGAATAAATAGAATTATTTGACTTCTCAATTAATTTCTGAATCACTTAAAACTTAGATAAATAACAAACACAATAGTACGTTGACACTCGATGCACTGTCTGGTTCATGAGTGACTAACGACAATGTTTGTTCTTTATCCATTTGACTTTAAGCAGTGATTCACTTCCTTCTCATTCAAGAACTCTGTAACCAGTATCTTTTGCTGTCACCACTTGCAATCTCCGTCACTTTAATAAATCCACTGAGCTTGAATACTTCATTGAGGCTTGATCAATAAATTGAGCTTCTTTCAATGTAGAATCACTTCAAGTCTGTAGATGACTTTAATCTTCATTCTTTGATAGATATAACCTTCTGAGATTCCTGTGACATTTGATTTTTATTATTTACTCATTACATCTTAATTAAAGTTGAGTAGAATCCTCGGTGTTTACAAATAGGCCTAGACATATGCCTTTCAAAAATGCATCGAGGTCGATAATGGCCTATGAATTGAGGTCGACAACTTCGACCTCACAACCAATCGAGGTCGAAGACATATTAGAAATGAGGTCGAATAGGTGAGGTCGAAAAAGACTAGGAATTCCTGGTCGATAGCTTTGACCTCACAGTTGTTCGAGGTCGAAAAAAGACTTGATCGAGGTCGAACGATCCTGGTCGAAAATGACCGGGAATTTGAGGTCGAACTCTCCGACCTGGGACCATTCCTGGTCGAAATTGTACTGACTTCCAGGTCGAAATCCTGGTCGAAATTGTACTGACTTCCAGGTCGAAATCCTGGTCGAAATTGCACTTCTTCCAGGTCGAATTCCTGGTCGAAAATGACTTAATTTGAGGTCAAAAATGCCCTTAAAATGGAAAATTTTGGGGAAAATACACTATAACTTCTACGAAAAAACCCCAGGGGAGATTTTCCCAGAAGTTGGGGGGCAAATGATATGGACAGAAAAGTAATTATAGAAATATAATTGACGGTCCAATGAAAAGGCTCGATATTTAATGCCCAAATCCCTAATTATTCATTAATTTCGTAATTAATGAATAGGGAAAATATACAGCTCATTAAAAGAGCCTAAATTATGGAAAATTGGTCAAAGAAGGATCCAGAATCCCAATTAAAGGCAATTAATGAGTCATAGCCTTTATCAACAAGGAAAAGACTTCTCCAGCAAGAAATACGATGTTTATCCAACATCAAAAAGGAGACTTATTCGCTAAGTCTCCTAAACATACCATAAATACTAGGCTCCAGACGCCTATATAAGGTCCCTGATCCTACAATCAGAACTACGTCTTTGGCTTGATTCTCAATAACGATTTGAGATACGTAGGCATCTTGTGAGGACCGATTTAGTCCGAAAACACGAGTGCAGCCATTAAAGCTCGAAGCTCATTAAACCTTAGCGTTAATTACACAAGCACGTTTTTTAATCCATAACAATTGATGATTTTTTTTTCTTCATTCATTTATATTATCTCTGACATCTTCAAGTTTAATAATTGACGTTGCATGTAAGATGTCTGGAGGTTAGATGGTATCTAATCAAATAATATTAAAATTAGATACAAAATAATAGGAATCGACAATATATACTTTTAGTACTAATTTTTGGGATTTTTTTTATTCATAGAGGGTGCCAAAAATTAGCAACTTTTTTTGGTACTTCTTAAACACTCTTGCAACTCTAATAAAAAGATACCCAGGAGTGTTATGTCATATAGGATTTGACATCTCTTGACACCTCTGTTAAAGATGTTCTTATCTACGAAGAAGTGGAATAAAAAGAATGAGTTTCGAATCAAAAATTGAAGATTGAAGAGAACGATGTAGGGAAAAAATTATAGATTAATAAGATAGTCTAATGTTATGACGAGGATCCATTTTACTTTGAATTGGTATTGACCAAATTAGAGAATAAATATTATTATGAAAAATCAATCACCAAAGTAAGCTACTCGCCTCTCGTTCGTTTGTTAATATTTGCATACAAAAATTAAGATACAAAAATTAAGAAAATGTATAAAATAATATAAAAAAAGTAAGAAAATTAAGTAAAGTAATGAGAATAATCAAATATTTAACACATAAAGATAAAACACGGTAGAGAAAATAGTAGATTTAGATTTAATTTTTATAGGATTTTTTTCATAAATACCCAATCATAAAAACTTTTTTGCAAAAAAATTGTGTTTTTTTTAAATATTTTGCAAAAATACCAACTTTTTTAAAATATTTACAAAAATACTGTGTAACTTCTTGCAACCATATATGCAACTGCATACCCCAATTGTTGATGGTTGAGATGAAACTACCTATGAACTCTTAACTATGACCGTATTTATATATGCAACTGCATACCCCAATTGCTTTTCTTTTTGTTGACCACGTGCAAGCCACTTCAACAGAATGCAATTTGCCTTTGGAAGACTTAGAGGAAAACAAACAATTAAGCCTTGGAAGACTTTCGGGAAGACAAGGAATGCATTAGGAAGACAATCGGGAAGACAAGGATTTACACTAGGAAGACAATCGGGAAGACTCAATTGTGAGTCTTCCTAGTTTAAAAAACAGAGTCTTCCTAGTTTAAATCTAAGTCTTCCTAGTTCATTTTTATTCTAATTTAAATAATCAACTAAATAAATTATGTATTAAATTAATTCTTTACAGAATTAATTTAATAAATAATTCACTTAATAGTATTAATTATTTATAAGAGAATAAATAGAATTATTTGACTTCTCAATTAATTTCTGAATCACTTAAAACTTAGATAAATAACAAACACAATAGTACGTTGACACTCGATGCACTGTCTGGTTCATGAGTGACTAACGACAATGTTTGTTCTTTATCCATTTGACTTTAAGCAGTGATTCACTTCCTTCTCATTCAAGAACTCTGTAACCAGTATCTTTTGCTGTCACCACTTGCAATCTCCGTCACTTTAATAAATCCACTGAGCTTGAATACTTCATTGAGGCTTGATCAATAAATTGAGCTTCTTTCAATGTAGAATCACTTCAAGTCTGTAGATGACTTTAATCTTCATTCTTTGATAGATATAACCTTCTGAGATTCCTGTGACATTTGATTTTTATTATTTACTCATTACATCTTAATTAAATTTGAGTAGAGTCCTCGGTGTTTACAAATAGGCCTAGACATATGCCTTTCAAAAATGCATCGAGGTCGATAATGGCCTATGAATTGAGGTCGACAACTTCGACCTCACAACCAATCGAGGTCGAAGACATATTAGAAATGAGGTCGAATAGGTGAGGTCGAAAAAGACTAGGAATTCCTGGTCGATAGCTTTGACCTCACAGTTGTTCGAGGTCGAAAAAAGACTTGATCGAGGTCGAACGATCCTGGTCGAAAATGACCGGGAATTTGAGGTCGAACTCTCCGACCTGGGACCATTCCTGGTCGAAATTGTACTGACTTCCAGGTCGAAATCCTGGTCGAAATTGTACTGACTTCCAGGTCGAAATCCTGGTCGAAATTGCACTTCTTCCAGGTCGAATTCCTGGTCGAAAATGACTTAATTTGAGGTCAAAAATGCCCTTAAAATGGAAAATTTTGGGGAAAATACACTATAACTTCTACGAAAAAACCCCAGGGGAGATTTTCCCAGAAGTTGGGGGGCAAATGATATGGACAGAAAAGTAATTATAGAAATATAATTGACGGTCCAATGAAAAGGCTCGATATTTAATGCCCAAATCCCTAATTATTCATTAATTTCGTAATTAATGAATAGGGAAAATATACAGCTCATTAAAAGAGCCTAAATTATGGAAAATTGGTCAAAGAAGGATCCAGAATCCCAATTAAAGGCAATTAATGAGTCATAGCCTTTATCAACAAGGAAAAGACTTCTCCAGCAAGAAATACGATGTTTATCCAACATCAAAAAGGAGACTTATTCGCTAAGTCTCCTAAACATACCATAAATACTAGGCTCCAGACGCCTATATAAGGTCCCTGATCCTACAATCAGAACTACGTCTTTGGCTTGATTCTCAATAACGATTTGAGATACGTAGGCATCTTGTGAGGACCGATTTAGTCCGAAAACACGAGTGCAGCCATTAAAGCTCGAAGCTCATTAAACCTTAGCGTTAATTACACAAGCACGTTTTTTAATCCATAACAATTGATGATTTTTTTTTCTTCATTCATTTATATTATCTCTGACATCTTCAAGTTTAATAATTGACGTTGCATGTAAGATGTCTGGAGGTTAGATGGTATCTAATCAAATAATATTAAAATTAGATACAAAATAATAGGAATCGACAATATATACTTTTAGTACTAATTTTTGGGATTTTTTTTATTCATAGAGGGTGCCAAAAATTAGCAACTTTTTTTGGTACTTCTTAAACACTCTTGCAACTCTAATAAAAAGATACCCAGGAGTGTTATGTCATATAGGATTTGACATCTCTTGACACCTCTGTTAAAGATGTTCTTATCTACGAAGAAGTGGAATAAAAAGAATGAGTTTCGAATCAAAAATTGAAGATTGAAGAGAACGATGTAGGGAAAAAATTATAGATTAATAAGATAGTCTAATGTTATGACGAGGATCCATTTTACTTTAAATTGGTATTGACCAAATTAGAGAATAAATATTATTATGAAAAATCAATCACCAAAGTAAGCTACTCGCCTCTCGTTCGTTTGTTAATATTTGCATACAAAAATTAAGATACAAAAATTAAGAAAATGTATAAAATAATAAAAAAAAAGTAAGAAAATTAAGTAAAGTAATGAGAATAATCAAATATTTAACACATAAAGATAAAACACGGTAGAGAAAATAGTAGATTTAGATTTAATTTTTATAGGATTTTTTTCATAAATACCCAATCATAAAAACTTTTTTGCAAAAAAATTGTGTTTTTTTTAAATATTTTGCAAAAATACCAACTTTTTTAAAATATTTACAAAAATACTGTGTAACTTCTTGCAACCATATATGCAACTGCATACCCCAATTGTTGATGGTTGAGATGAAACTACCTATGAACTCTTAACTATGACCGTATTTATATATGTATGTATAGACGAAATGTGAGGGGATGGAACTTGAGATCAGAAGCTTTATTCATCTTTATCTTCGTTCATCCGTTCTTGTTAACAAATTTTTTGAATTCTTAGTTGATTTCAAATTATTTTTTTAAAAGTTGCATATGGTTTGCTTTGGTTGAATTTGGTTGCTTTGGTTGAATACCGTATTTTTGCAAATATTTTTAGGTGCATCTAGTTGTATATCGTATTTTTGCAAATATTTTCAGAAGATGGTAAAATTGCAAAAAAAATTAAAAAATAATAATATTTTTGATAATTTCTCATTTTTATATTATTAAATTGTACTCCCTCTGTCCCTCTCATTTCTTTACACTTTTCTTTTTGGTACGTCTCTCTCATTTCTTTACATACCAAAAATAGTACTCCCTTTGTCCCCCCCTGAGTTCTTTACATTGGGGACGGGGGCTCGGCACGCATTTTAAGACTCCTATAAAATATATTTTCATAAATTATTTTAAATATTTTTTTCTTCGGAATAAAAGTATAATGTTTAAATTTTTATTTAGAAAAAGAAAATTTTGAAAATAAGTTGTAGAATTATACTTTATATGAGCCTTAAAATGCGTGCCAAGCAATGTAAAAAATTGTAAAGAAATGAGAGGGACAGAGGGAGTAACATTTTATAATATAAAATTCAATTACATTCATTATTTTCCTGCACTATACCTACTTTATACCCACTTTATACATTAAATATTGATCGATCCCACCACTTTACTCATTTTTCTTACTTTTTTCTATTAATTTACAATTTTTTTGACCTTGTCGTCCACTCAATATAAAGAATTGAGGGTACGGAGGGACTACTATCTTTGAATTTTAAGAAATTTTTTAAATTGAAAAGATATTAGAAAAATATAGAAGAAAATGACTGGGATGATGACAATGACAGTTTTACTATTTCGTTGCCAATATCCTATATTGACTTTATCTTGTGGAAACATGTCTTTTAAATTATTTTAAGCAGCAGAAAGATCAAACTTTCATTAATCGTATAAATAAAAGATCGTGAACCTCGTAATTTTCCAAAGTAAACATAGCATGTGGAAATATTTCAAAGAAAAAATGTCAGAGGGTCATAAAAAATGTTTGAGCTATTAATCAAAAAATCCCAACAAATTTTATTAAATTAAGAAAATAATTAGCTATAGCTACTAAATGCTGAGATGGACAAATCATGATAAACCCATACCTTGTGTGGAAACATATCATAGATTCATAGTTAATTAAATTTTAGTAAAAATAACTAAAGATTTTTTTTTAAACAATTTAACTATAAGATCGAATCTAAGTACAGAATAGTCTAGCTTACAATTTAGATACAAATATTTATGTGTGCAAGTGTCGCCAAAAAATAATGATGATTAAGGAGTTTACTTGACAAATTCTTCAAAAGAAAAAAGAGAAGAAGAATGATCTAAAACACACCGGACTGAGACCGTTCAATAAATGTAGCGGAAGCTCGACTTAAATAAGGTAAACAGAGAAAAAATTTCAGAAAGAAAACAACTCGCTCGTCACTCTCGGTTCACGTCTTTTAATTTCAATGTCTTAAGTTCTTCCCTTCTTTCTGGCGTGGCAGTCGCTTTCTTTGTTGTCTTTTTTATTTTGACTTGGTTGACAAGGTCAGGGCCTTTCTTGTCCCGTGATGGATAGGAGCGGGTCAAGTTCATATTGTCGCGGAGCAACATCTTGAGAGAATCATATTGAAGGAACTCAGTAAAATGACCCCGTAACTTAACATATAGGCCTTCGCCACTTCAAACAGAGGATTCGCCCCCCACCCCCCCTATTTTTTATGAGAAAGTGCGGGGACTTACTTATTGGAGGGGGACCACTGTGGACGAGACCCCCGGCCTCGATTCTTTTGCATAGTCCGGGGCCCGGCCGCGACGAAGCAGCGGAGCATAGCAGCATAATCGGATCTTGGTTTGTTGTCCCGCCGATTATCCAGTCTAGAACTACAAAGAGAGGGCAATAGGAGTCAAAGTAGTCGATGCGACACATTGAGGCACCTCTTCGACGGTCATCGTACGCCCGGCCTAAAGGCCCGCTCCGAAGAATTCATGGATCGATGACGAGACATGAATCTCCTATTTGTATCCTCTAGTCAACAATCGTTCTTTTAATTCCACTCGTTCGCTTGAAAGCACGAGCCCCCCACCGCGCTTACGGCTTACGGCTCTATACCCTAACCCAACTTGCTCTAGCCCCGGGTCTTGGCCCTTTCTCCCTTATTACCCATGGCTTCTTCACTCGAGGGTGCTATAGCATCTTCCCGTTCAGCAAAAAGGGTGAAAGAGAGCGGACAAGGAGTTGGAAGACGCTGCAGAACCGCGTGATTGATCTATCTGCGTAGCTATCGCAGCATCTTTCAAGGCATCGAATTCACTACAAGAAAAACGCCTATCAGCTACCACATTTTTCAGCGACCGCGACTTCCGTCGCTATTAACTACAATCAGCGACCGATTTCTGTGACGAACAATAAATTCGTAGCTAAAGAATTTCAGCGACAACTGTTCGTCGCTATTATGTCGCTAAGTTTCATTTCGCGCCAAAATAAACACCGGGAAAAATTGGTGCTTTATTATCAGCGACTAATTTGTTTCGGCGACCGCAATCCGTCGCAGGTAATGCCACGTGAGCAAAACAGCAGTGACCGATAGCGGTAGCTATTCCGTTACTGTAGTAAAATTTCCCTCTCACCTTTTTCCTACGAAAATTGTGCGGTAAATGTTAGCGACCAAATATTGTCAGCGACTGAAGTCGGTCGCAAAAAGTGCCACATCAGTTTTCAGCTACTGAATCGATCGCAGATAGTCATCACAATGTTATAATATATTTGATTATAAAAATTTAATCTAATATTTGTTTTTGCAAATTTAAGGTCAACTAGGTTAGAGCTCGTGTTACGCACACGTGTATTTTAAAAAAAAATAATTATAATGAATTATTTAAATTTAGATTTAAGATCAAAGGTATAATAAATGTTTTGCTTTAAATGTTAAAATAAATTTGTTCAAATTTTTTTATCTATATTTTGTTGTATATGTAACATATATTTTAAGATAATTTACATTAAATGCTTACCCAAAATTAAAAGATTAGTTTATATTTTAATTAATGAACTTATCATAAATATTATTATGGTATTGATGATATTAAAAATGAAATAGAAAGTTCTATAATTAAAGATGGGTCAAAATAAGTATATGGATATTTTATAAACCTAAATATGGATACCAAGCCTAAAATGGATAGTCCATTGGATCAAATCTATATATTAAAATGTTATCCAAACCTAAATATGAATTTCGAACCTAAAGTATGGGATATCCACAAATTTATAATATATAGATTTTGAGATTAAAATTTATTTTTAATTTAATGGAACTTTAATTAATATATTTTATCTTGTGCAAAACACGACTCTAATATATTAGAGTATATATTTAGCTTATCGACCCTTATTTTGAGTACTCGTTAAACATCCAGTTATGGCACGATCATCCGTGCACTTGCCTATATTCGAGTCTATTGATCAATTTCCGAATACTCAACCACTTAAAGCGAATTTTTAGAATAGTGATTATATATAATTAGATATTAAACTTAAAAAATACTCTTGTCAAAAAAAAATTATAATATTTGTTTTTTTCTAAAAAAAATTATTAGTGA
This sequence comes from Heracleum sosnowskyi, assembly GCA_030848705.1. Classification (NCBI taxonomy): domain Eukaryota; kingdom Viridiplantae; phylum Streptophyta; class Magnoliopsida; order Apiales; family Apiaceae; genus Heracleum; species Heracleum sosnowskyi. The sequence continues at coordinate 97,763,190 of CM061241.1, forward strand.
GGATAAAACTTGTGGCATTAAATAGTTTGTGATTTTTTTAGATATTACAGATTTATAAAAAAAACAAAAAAAGGTATTTAAAAAAGTGTTTTTATTGTGGATTTTATATTTTTTTTAGACATTACTGATTTTTAAGAAACATAAAAAAATTAAAAAAACTAAAAGAGAGAGAGAGAGAGAGAGAGAGAGAGAGAGGTGATCAGTCTTTCTACTTCATCATCGGTGGTTTTTACTCATTATCGTCATCGTGGGTTACTCATCATCATCATCTTTCTGTATTCATCCATCGTTAAAGAAAAAGAGGTAACATATTTGTTTCATTCTACCTGTGTATGTATATGTAATTGTATTTTTATCGTCATTTACAAACCTATGTAATGGTGTTTTTAACCTAGGTAATCATCATTTGTTATATATATATATATATATATATATATATATATATATATATATATATATATGTTTAACTATGGGTGTATGTTTAATTTATGATTCTTATTGTGTATGATTGTGAATTGTGATAGTATATGTTCAATGAGTGTGTACTTTAGAATAAAATGTTGTAAAAGGGAGAATTAAACAATGTTGGGTAGATCGAAACAACTTCTAATTCTGAGAACCATGTAAGGAAATAACAAAAAAGACAATACAACGAGGCATGTGGTGTTGCTTTCATCCAACTGGATGGTTGTGAATTTTAGGGTTAATGTGTCCATGATTACCTAATTCAATTACAAAACTTTAGCAGATATAGTCAAAGAGTATTACAATAGTATTCAGCATTATAGTTGAAATATTTCTGAAAAACTTACTTGTCTGGAAGTTGAAGTGAAGGATATAGCTTGCGCAGAATACCGACAATCTCTGAATAGTGTACAACACTCTCAACTAAACAATATCTTCCATTAGCGGAAGGAGTTTCATATGCTAGAATATGAGCATTAGCAACATCCTTGACGTTAACCCAGCCGAAAGAAGCATTTGGAAATGTCTGTGCCCCTGCACAAGTTCAATAAGTAAATAAAATTCTATACTACAGGTCAGACAAAGAAATTTTAACAACTTGGAGGAGCTTAGAAGTCAACTTGTTACAATCACAGTAGTTACATTTAGTCGCCCTTCAAGTCTCACAAATTCACGTTAAAACAACAATTTAACAAGTTTCATAACAGAGTCCTGATCACTGTGTATTAATGTATACACATGTGAGTTGTGAAAGACGCCTATTTAGGGCCGATAACCATTGATGGATTGATTGTAACCATGTCGATGCCTTTTTCTCTGACAAACTTCCATGCGTCATCTTCAGCTAATGTCTTTGAAAGAACATAACACATCTGATTGATTGTTCCTTTTTCTCTTGTTCTGCTTATGTGCTCAAGTGGTAGAATGTGCTACCCTGAGAAAAAGAAACACAACCATAAATTCATCTATATTCCTCTATCCGAACTAAATGTCCTTTTCCCACCTATACCTTTCTAAAAAAGAGTCAATCAAAGATAATTAATGATTCTGAAGCCAAAGATTTTCATTCCATATATATTATAAGAAAAAATATCACATATATCAGATTTCTGAGAACCTGTATAGAGATTTAACATATATTCGGAATCATACTTTTAAGGAGGCTGCCCAAATTTTCATCCTGGATGATCAACGGCCGCTGACTGTGATAAGTTGTCATGTTCCGCTAAATCTGAGGTAAAAGCAATGCCAATTAGAAGATCAAGAATTTCAAACAAACACCTGAGTTCTCGAATCAGTAATACAAAATCATGTGTGCAATATGTGTTTAGTTTGTGTAAAAATAATTTCCAGCAGAAATAAGCAAGTGATAACATTTGTAACAGAAACAATATATAGCATATAGCAGGTGACAATTATATACAATGATATGGAATAGCTAAAAGCACCCAATAGTGTCCCCATACAATTTATCACCAGTATAGAATGAATGATGCACTACTATCTACAGAACCCAAATCTGTGCTTCCTTACAAGGAGCACAGATTACTACATGTGTTCATGCTGTTCACATAATCATGGAACAAATCTTCTAAGAAAATGCTTAGTACGACCTAGAATTTACAGCTACTTAAGTAGCACTCTTAGACAACCAACTCTTTCATTAACAGAAATGGTCAAACAACACAAAGCACAAATTCTAGACATATAACCTGAATACTCTTACACTGTTACAAGAAATATAGATTAGGTTTCATGTTAATAGGGAAAGGGAGAGAAATTGAGGCATTCCTCGAGTAAACATGACAGTGATAGTCATGAATGTAGTTTATGGCACAAGGAACAATGTACATTTGCACACCCTAAGATAATAGTGCCACTGTACAAGTAAAACACATTTAAAAGCTAAGATTTTAGTTAGTCGTTCTTGCAGACTTTAAGCCAAGCATGACAAGCAAAGGTTCTTCCACTCGGAGATATTCTAGTTTTGGTCGTTTCCTAATGGAGCTACCATTAAACCTGGACTACAATATCAGTTCCAGGGCTAAAGTTATCTTTTGTAGGACAGATTAACTGATATCTAGTTGAAAATTCTACCAATTTGCACTTTCAGAAGGCTTCTTTTGAACTTAAAGACGTGAGTAAAAGTTAATCTAAATTCTTTTGAACATGCTAAATATGTAAATATAAAGACGGAGACACTAAATTCTAAATGTTAATCTCACTATTGTGGATATGACATAATTAATTTAACTTGAATATCACTAATAATAAGGTACATATAAATAAGTTTTTTTACAATCCTGAAATATCACAGAGTTTCACATGTTTACTTGGTACTAATGACATAATGTTTTTCATAGGAGGCTGAGTCTGAGGGCACTCTTATCCAATGGTTGGATGTCTACGAGTCCACTCGTGATGGTCTCCCCGATGCGCAGAAAATAGCGGTATAACTTTGATAGTTTTTGTTTAAGTTCAACATCATTCTCTAGGATTTTACTGAATTATTAGTGAGCAGCAAAATCTTTCTCAATAATATGTAGTTTTGATAAATAACTTTAGGATCATTTTAACCTTATTTTTACCTATTTAATTATTATAACAGGATAATTATTGACGTTTATTTAATGAGCGCTATCTTGAGGGCACTGAGCGTCCAGACTTTGATCAAGAGTTGTGGGAAAGGGCTTCTGTTGTGAGGAAAAACTATATAAAGGGTCCAGGACAAAAAAAACGCCCATCTTTCAGTGGTTCATTCAATGGTTTTGGGAGCACTCAATCATCACAATCCTCAACTCATCCACATACTCATACTCCGGCAGATTGCGTCAGGGCCATTTGCAAAGATCCTGAGCTTCTTCGCATATTAGGCGGGCATCTTGGGGCTTTGGATCCCGATGTCTTAGCTCGTGCAGTGGCGGAGGCAACAACATCACAGCGAGCTGATGGCAACCAGGTATATTGTTTAGTAAAGCTACTTGGGATCCCTTTATTTCTTTTCTTGAATTTGCATAAATAGTTTGTATAGGTAACTAGTTTTATTAATTTGTTAATTACAGGGACATCATGATGATCAAGAAGGCGAGTCTGGCGGATCTTAGTTTGTTTTGGTCGCACTTATATCTTCGTTGTAATTTCGTACTTCAATGATATCGAACATATGGTTATGTTTTTTAAGGATACAAGGTTGAATTTTTAAGATGATGTGAAAATTTTAAGATGATATGGTTATGGTTGGATTTGGTTGGTAGTATATCTTTAAGTTATGAATGTGAGATGTAGCATATGTTTATGGTGTGAATGTGGTGAAACAAAATAGGTGTAAAATTTTGGGTATTTGCAAAAACAACAGAAATATTGTATCCGTAAATTATACATCAGCGACCGCATGTGGTAGCTAATACTATGTACAAATTAGCGACAGACAACGGTATCTGATGATGGTCGCTAAAACTAGCGACAGAAGGTGGTAGCTGTTGTTGGTCGCTGAGGTTAGCAAAAGGACGCAGTAGCTAATGTTTTGGTCGCTGATATTAGCGACATGATGTTGTAGCTGAAGTTGGTCACTAACAGTAACGACGGATTGGTAGCTGATGATGGTCGCTGACACGTGGACTTCTGAAAAGTAAAAGCTGACTAGGATTAGTGACTACTCTGTTGCTGATAGCGGTCGCTAACACAACGATCGCTGAATGGTGTCGCTGAAACTTGTATTAGCTACCAATTTTTGTGCTACCAACATCCGCTATCGTAATCAGTCGCTAATAGGCTTTAGCTATGGCAAACGGTCGCTGATATGCGGTAGCTGATAGGCGTTTTTCTTGTAGCGAACCATAACTATCTCATCCCGCAATTCCTCAATTCTAATCTCATACTTGACACGCAATAAACAACAGTCTATCTTCACAATGAGATCTCGGCACCCCTGTGACTAGATCATCCTGAAGGCAGAACGAAATGGGAGGTCCTGATTCCGGGGCGGAGCCGTATGACGCAAGAGTCTCATGATCCGTTCGTTCTTTTTTCTCTGACAGATGGTCAGAGGAAAAGTGGCACTCGGTGCGCTTTAGTTTGATTGCAGCTAGCGCGGCCCTCGGCCCGATCATCCAATTCGCTCCAACAGACTATTTCTATTTTGTCCACCCGATCTTCATTCACAATCATCAGCTTGCTGCTTAAGAACCGGAATTGACATAGAAGAAGAGTCTCGGTTTGTGAGAAAGAGCTGGTGCCTTTAATATGCCTTGTTAGGTACTATCCTTAAAGTAGAGGAGGAACCGTCCAAAGAGGGATCAAGACTATAACGCGCTATCTGAATTCCCTTATCTCAACACGCTCGCTAGCTTCTCGAGAGACGTGTTCGCCTTTGGTCTACACGGATCATGGCCCAGCTAACGCGTGAAACACTCCGCCTGGGAGTACGATCGCAGGACTGAAACTCGTGGAATTCGTCATCAAGATGGATTGTCATTACACGATCAACGAACTCATACTAATGCTAAAACTTGTTGCAAGCAAATTAGGAAATGAAAGAAATTTACCGAAAGCCCAGAGATCATCACTTATTTTCATGTTATTTTTTAAACCAAAAATAAGAAGCATCGGATTTCAAAATCACAATCCATTAAAATCATAAAATATTGTAAATTAATAAAAAATAAATTATTAATATTAAGACAAGTGAATAGATATTGTATGACACACACATGTATAAAAGATACAAATCATGAAAAGATACTTGACAAGTTAGATGTATGAATTTAACCATAGTTTATTTTTTATAAAATTTCAATAATTAAAAAAAATTGTTGGGATTGTTAGTGAAAAAATTGTTTAAAGGTAATAGGCAAAAAAATTAAAAGTTCGTTGGGTTTTTTGATTAATAGCTCAAAATGTCCATAAAAATTACTTCATCCATCCCACACATTTGTTTACATTTGGGTTGGGCACAGAGTTTAAGAAAAAGTAATAAAGTAGTGGAAAAAGTAGAAAAAATGAATTAAGTGGTGGGTTCAATAAATTTTTAATGTATAAAGTGGAGGTAGTGGAGGTAGTGGAGGAGAGTAGTGAAAATAGTTGATTTTAATATTATTAAAAATTACTACTTTTGAAAAGTTTAGAAATGTAAAAAATTAAATGGAACATCCTAAAAAGGAAAGTGTAAACTAAGTCTTCCGTTTCATAAGGATATTAGCAGGATTGTCCTACATGGTTATTTTTATAAATGCACGTTTCAGTATTTATATTTTTTATAATTCAGTTTTTCGATAGATAAAAATTATGGCTAGAAAATTTGAAAAGCAGCTCTGGCATTAAACTGAGAAATTGATTAATGACGGTGATTGCTAAGTCAACAGTTTCTACATATAATTCGTAGGTTGTAGATACAAGAGATGGGTTTATTTTTCTCAAAATGGATGTTGAAATCGGGAGAAACTTGCTTAGCCTGGAATTGAATGTAAAGTTGAATAATAGTAGATCTCAACAGAAAAAAGAGAAAAAGAACATTAAAGAATATTTGACTAAAGAATACAGACTTTCTAAAAAGTTGCCTTTTACATCTCCAAGCTAGACAAACAATCCGTGAAATTTGCATGGTATGCACGAGTAAACAGGAATACTTCTGAGTTCTGGCTACAGCATTGTGGGCTGGTGCCTGGTGGCTATTTAGGGGTTGTACACGGTTCGGGTTGAGCGGGTTAAGAGAATTTAACAACCCAACCCAATTAAATCGGGTTTGCAAATTTTCAAACTAACTCATAAAAATAAAATTCGTAATCCAACCCATTTAGTGTATTTCGGTTTGGATTGGTTCGGGTCAGAGTGATCGGGTTAATAAATATTAATATTTTCAGTAGTAACCATTTTTTGGTGATGCAAGTAGCTTTCCAATAAGCTCTTGTTTGTTTCATTGCAAACATTTGTTGTCGGTTGGCTTTGATAACACTACAAGAATAATTGAATCAGACAAGGCTTTTTGCCCGTTGTCTGATGCCCTAGAAAACCGTTGTCTATTGAGATGCCGTCTGTTACGCAGCTCAGACAACGGACGCGTCCGTTGTCTGATTCCCTACAGACAACGGTTTTGGTCTTAGAAAACGTTGTCTGAAACGCGTGAACAACAACGGTTGTTGTAGAAACCATTGTCTGACAAATAAATCAACAATTGTTTATTAACTAGAAAATGTTGTTATTTTAATTTTCAGACAAGGCTTTATTTTCCAAAAGAGTGTTGTGTGATCTAAATATTTACGACGGTTTTAGTAGAACAACCCCATTGTCTTAATAGTTTAACACAATGGTTTCCTTTCTAAAAAACTGTTGTCTATTCTTGACTTGCACAATTGTTTTCTTTAAATACCTGTTGTCTGAAAGCTGTTAGGCAATGGTTTTTTTTAACAAGAAGTTGTTACCTAGCTTAATAGACAATGGTTTCATAGAAAATTCAACACATTGCCTAGTACAATGCTTGACAACAGTTTTCATTATAGTCCAATTACCTAAAATAACAAGAGACAATGGTTTTATATAACAAAATTAAAAAACCAAACTGGCAATATAAAGAAACCAAACTGACAATATAAAGAAGCCAAACTAAAACCAAAACAAACAGCCATTCCATTCCATCGTGTTCAATAAACCATTACAACCAACACATCCAACCAAGTAAAATTCACGAACTAATTAAGTTAAATATGTTCAACAACATCAGATTTTCGGATGCACATACTCCAAAAGTAGAGACTGAAACCTTCACTTAAGTTAAATAGTTACGCCATTACATGTCCATAGCATATCAGTTAGCCTCTTCTTCGTCTTGGACAGTTTGGGAGACCTGTCTTGTTCTCGGTGGCCAGGAAGATGGACAACGGTATGCAGAAACTGTTGTGTGAATTAAGTATAGTCCACATACAAGTAAAACACTTGTCTGATTCTAACAACGGTTTACAAAACCATTGTCTGAAGTTTCTTCAGACAATGGTTTTGTAAACCGTTGTTAGAATCAGACAAGTGTTTATTCAAACTGTTGTGTGACATCCATTTAAGTAACCAAAAAAAAAAACACTTGTCTGTTTTTAACAACGATTTATGAAACACTTGTCTGACCTTTCTTCAGACAACGGTTTTATAATTCCGTTGTGTAAAGCCTCTGCTTTACTCCTTCTAATAGACAATGGTTTTAGAAACCGTTGTGGAAGTTCTTTCAGACAACAGACAGATTTTGCAAAAACAAAAACCGTTGTGTGAAAATTTCAAACAATGCTTTTACTGCCGACCGTTGTCTGATAAGTGTTGTCTGTTTCAGTTTTTCTTGTAGTGTAAGCCTATTAAAGACAAAACTAGTATAACATCATATAACAGAAAAGATACCAAATGCATTAAACAGGTGTTTAGATGCTAATTAAACAAAGGTAAAATATCAGACTTAAAAGATACAACATCACCGTTATTTCAGCTGCTTCACCATGGGGAATTCAAGAAAATGACTAGGAGAAAATCAACATAAGAAGCATGTAGGTGTATGAATCTATTATCTATTATGTGTAGTTCCTTTTAGATTCATAGAAAAACCTGATGTAACCATACAAAAACTAGAGAAACAACATGTGTGAAACAAAAACCAACAGAAATGCATCTGAGAGCAACCTAAGTTCAATAATCCATATTTTTTAGTTAAACTTTATTATTTTTAATCGGGTTGGGTTGGTTTGGCTAAAAAAATTCGAAACTCATACACAACCCATTTAAATCGGGTTTATAGTTTTTCAGTGTATCGGTTTAAAAAAATTCGGTTTGGATCGGACGAAAAAAGGTCGGTTTGTATTGGGTTGGTCGGTTTTTACAACCCGTGTACACCCCTATGACTATCTATAAAAAAGGAAAAAATGACATAAATATCACTTTTTTTAGACTAAGTGACAAGAATACTATTTTTAAAATTTTTGGTCAAAAATACCATTTTATTACGCATTTTAAATTTGAATAACACTATTACGCATTTGAGAAATGGGTAACATGTAATTTTTCAAAAAAAATAAAAAATAAACTGAAAAAAAGGTTACGCATTTTGGAAATGTGTAACACCTTTAAAGAGATGTTACGCATTTCCAAAATTCGTAACCCTTTTTTCAATTTTTTTTTTTGCAAATTTTTTCGAAAAAATACGTGTTACCCATTTCTCAAATGCGTAATAGTGTTATCCATTTTCTAAATGCGTAATAGATCGGTATTTTTGGCCCACATGTATGAAAATGGATATTTTTGTCGCCAATTTTAAAAAAAAGGTATTTTTGGCCATCATCCTATAAAAAACAGCCAAGAAATTCCAAAATTTTGTCTTAATTTTTTTAAAAGTAGTATATGATAAATGTTAATTGGTGAAAGCATACGCATGCACAATAATTCATTATTTTTAAGAAAACTATTGTCAATATTGATGTGTCAGTTTTTTAAAAAATTTGAAACTTTTTTCTTGAAAATTTTATCATCTCTATATATATAATACTATATTTTTCTCCTATAGCACAAATTTTTCCTTATTATTTCCATATGTTCTGCATCATATTGGTTCAATATATACAATATACTGTTCACTTGCCTCTTTATTTCTTTATCATTTCCTTTTTGAATGTATTTATCAACTTTTGACATTTTAAAAGTTTTCAAAAATGAGTTAATTTCAGTACATATCCCCAAGGATTGGCTATTTGGCAGTTTAATAGACCTACTTTGTAAATAGACGTTTTACATCTCGCAATTTCCAAAAGCAAGTCAATCTGCAACCCCGGTTGCAACAACCCCGGTCTCAACCCCGGTCTCAGTTCCTTTAAAATGTCTTAAATGGCGTCAAGAAATTTCCTAAAACCCTCCTAAAATTTAATGATAACTACTTCAATTTAAATACATCTTTATTACTTAATTTTTTAAAAAATTATTTCAATACGAAATTCTATGTGGCCTAATTATTTTAAGGACATAATTACGAAAAATCTATTCTAATGGTTGTAATTATTTTACAAATATATTATAATTTAAAATATATATATATAACTATTTAATTTACCACACTTAACGGGATTAATTATTTTAATATCATGAATTAAATTTATTTAATAATTTTATATGTTTTTCTTAAAGTTAAATTCAAATATATAATAAAAATAATTATTTAATTTTATGTTAGTGGTCTTTCATATTCTACCAAAAATGATGCGTATTTTATTCTGTTTTTAATTCTTTGGTTATTGAAAATAAAATTACACACACGACGTTTAGGGAATTTTAACGAAAATGAAAAGAGGGATGCATATATTGATCAGTGTTTTGAAGTGGAGAGATGTAAGATGTCTGTTTCCAAAGTAAATACATTGAAGTGCCAAATCACCTATGCTACGGGATGTAAATTAAAATTAACTCTTCAAAAATAGTAAGTTTTATAATATAAACATTAACTTAATTCATTATTTTACTCCATTATATTCACTTACACATTAAATATTGATTGATTCTACAGTAGAACCTCGATAAATGAATACTTGGGACCAAAAATATATATTCATTTAGTGAGATTATTTATTTATCGATTAATGAATATTTTATTCAATTATCAATAAATGAATATTTATTCATATAGATATTATTTTCAGATTTTTTTATTATAATTATATTATTTTGTACATTTTGTTTTAACAAGATTTTTTTATACATTTTATGTTAATGTACCTAAAATTTATCATGGTTATTATTTTTATGTAATGTTTAATTACATTAATTTTATTTTGAATTCTAGATAAGTTATAGAATAGATAAGTGCACACTACTATGTATTGAGACAACACCAGTGTATAAAATATTTAGAGATAAGGTATATATACAGAACCACCAATAACAAGCTATATATAATTCTAAATTCTTATTTTGATCACAGAGTCATAAAAATACTAGATGCATTTTGGTGGAGGATCGGATATATTTTGGCGGAGGAAAAAAACAAGCAACTTTAAAAGCATTTTTCGAGAAGATATGACTTACAGTATTATTTATTAATGTGTATGCAAATTATTTATTGGATCAAATGTATTCATATATTCCATAAATATAAAAAAATTATTTAAAATACAGTGATTATTCATTTATATTTACATAGAGCCTATAAAGACTTAGGAAAAAAATATTTGTTAATACATTTAGCGAGATTATTCATTAAGCTCATTGTCCCAAGTCGGGACCGAAAAAAATTATTCATTTGAAGAGGTTATTCATTTATCGAACATTCATTTATCGAGGTTGTACCGTACTACTTTGCTTTTTGTTCATTTTTCTTACTTTTTTCCACTAATTTGCATTTTTTTAAACTGTGTGAAGGAGTATTTGTTTTATTGTTTAGATAACGGACTGAGACTATATTTGATTATTTGTAATGAAGTTCATTGCACTTGCATGTAAAACCTACTTTCTTCGTCCAAATCAATTCTTTAAAATTTTATAATATAAAAATCAACTACTTCCACTACTTTCCTTTACTATACTCACTTTATACATTAAATATTGATTAATCTTACCACTAAACTCATTTTTTCTACTTTTTTCACTACTTTATTAATTTTTCTTAATCTTCGTATCCAACTCAAATATAAATAAATGAGTAGGACATGCTTATCTTCGTATTTCATGCACGCTGGTCCACCAATCTATTTTTCAAGGCCATGAAAAGGCTACGTTATCTGTAGTCAACTCTCTGTCGTCTTTAATCTCCAAGTGGATTGAGTTGATTTTCCCGCCGTTTATTAGACGTTGCTCGCCTTTGTCATTTTCAGCACGCCACTTGATGCTTAAGCTACACTCAACTCAATAACCTCGAGGTTGATTTTTCCCGCCGTTTTTTATTGGTAACGCAACGAGGTGTTAATTGAAAGTTAACAGAAGAAATTAGATGATCATTTGGTTCTAAAATAATTGGTGTTCTAAAGGGAAAAGCAAAGTGACAAGAGGACAAAATAGGAGCGTTAAATAGCTGCAAAATGAGACCAAAATGGGGCCATTAATAAAGACAAATTCAAAGAATTGTCCTTCATCTTTGACAATGTATATACAATTAATTATACAGCATATTACACCCAAATGCTTGACTAAGGCCATGTTTAGCATTGCTGTTGCAGACAGTAATAATAACTTTTTTCTGAAAATCAGTAAAATATTATTTGGTATGTTGGGGTTCGTCCCGAATTTTTAAATAAGTTCAGAATCCTATTGTGAACAGTATTCTAATTTGTGATAATTGAGAAAGTTTTATTCTGGTAGAGATAAGAATTGTGAAAGATTTCTATCCAAGATAAGAAAAGATGGTAATTGCCACAAATAGAATCGAGATATATTAGGATTAGAATATTTGTGGTGCCTATAAATATAGATATTTGTAGGCGTTTTGAAGTATTGCAAAAGTTAAAGAGTTGTATGCGATACACAAGAGAGAACTTTTGTAATCAAGGTGAGGTGATTGTATTCAAGAGTGTTGAGTGAAGGAGCGACTCCAATCTTGTAATCCATTCATAGTGGATTTGTGGTTTTACCCTCCATTGAGGGGTTTCCACGTTAAATTGTTGTGTTCTTTACTTTCGTGTTTGTTATTGTGTTTGATTAACGCTGATCTATAGTGGATGCGATCAGGCCCGTCTCAAACTTTACAAGGGCCCTGTGCTATTTATAAAATTGGATCCTTAATTTATTCAAAATTTAAACAAGCTATATATAATAAATATATTTCTACACTTTTACATGACAATTTCCTAATTATTAGGCGTGATATTTGAAGAGACATCAGAGAGGAGTTATTGATTCTGGACGTGAGTAACTGAATAAGTCAATTTTGGTGGGATTTTGCTGATAATTAGATGAATATATATAGAATATTTACATGGGCTTTTCTGATTTGGGGGCCCTAATAATTTTGGGGCCCTGTGCTATTGGGCTCCTTGCACACCCTCCTAGACAACCCTGGATGCGATCCTAACAAACTGGTATCAAGAGCTTGGGTTCGAGGAGTAGATTCGGCGTTAAAGAGAAGGCAATCACGAAGTAATTACGAAATTTGGCATGATTTTTCTGGTATGCGCAGCTGTTGAAGAATTGATGATTGGGAGGTCATCCGTGGTCGGATCGTCCTGATGTTCGGACAATAGAGTCGTTACATCAATATCTAATATCTGAACGGTGGAGATCGGATTTTGGGTTCGGAAGAGTGTGATTTCTGGTGTCCGAAGTTGACTGTTTGTGCATGGATAGTTGGTCGTGAGTTGATCTTTTTTTGGCTTGAAGATCTAAAGTCGTTAAGGATTGATGCACCCAAGTATGATGGGAAGACGGATTTCACTATGTGGTAATTAACCGTCAAGGATGTGTTAATTCAACAAGTACTTGATGATGCCTTGGAGAAGGCGAAACCAAAAGAGATGAGTGATGCAGATTGGGCGAAGATCCAGAAGAGAGCGGCGAGTACAATCAGGCTGGAACTTGCACCCGATGTGAGATATAACGTGTTGAAGGAGTCGACACCGAAGGAGATATGGGACAAGTTAGCAAGCATATACGCTTCGAAGTCGTTTACCAACAGACTTAATTTGAAGATGAAGTTGTACTCTTTAAAACTGGATGAAGAAAGTAGTCTCCATGATCACATTAGTTGTTTTAATCAACTAGTATGTCATCTGGCTAATGTTGATGAGCCGATGAAAGACGAGGAACAAGCTCTGGTGTTGTTGTCATCGTTTCCGAAGTCCTTCAAGTATTTTAAGCAAACGCTTTTAGTAGGGAGGACAACTCTTACGCTTGATGATGTGTTAAAGGCGTTAAGAGATAATGAGAGGATGACAAATGATGTTTTTTCTCAAAGTGGTGAGGCAGTTTTAGCTGTCCAAAGTGCTGAAAGAAGGAGTCGCAACCACAATGACCTGCAAGGAAGAAGTAAATCTCGGCCGAGTAAGAGGGATATGAGCACTGTTGAGTGCTATTATTGTGGTGAAACGGGTCAAATGCAGATGTTCTGTGCAAGCTTTAAAGAAGATGTGAAGTCCTTTAAGCAGATGAAGGGAAAGAACAAAGTGGATGATGCGGACTCTACAGTTGTGATTGATGAGGGAGAGTTTTTGATGGCGAGTGAGGATACTGTTCCTGGTTCAGTGAAGAATAAATTAGAATGAGTGATGGACTCTGCTGCTTCTATGCATATTTGTAGGGATTGAGCGATGTTTGAGACCTTATGCACTGATGAAAGTCTTGGTAATATCGTTGTGGGGAATGATTAGAAAATGAAGGTTCAAGGAGTTGGAACTGTTCGTCTTAAACTCCATGATGGTACGATCAAGAAAGCTCTCAATGTGAGATATGTACCAGATGCATCAAAGAATGTGTTATCTTTGAGTGTGTTGGCATCACGTGGGTACAGGTTGTTTGGACGAGGGCGAAGTTGCAAGGTGTATAAAGGAAGAAACTTGATTCTACAAGGGATAATGCATAAGAATAACACCTATTGTTTAGATGGTGAAGCAACAACGATGAAGACCGAGAAAAATGTGAAATTCTCGGAATCGGTTGAGGTATTAGGGAATTCGAGCCGTGGGATGATTTGTTGGAGTCCGCCCCGCATTCCTATATAAGTTGAGAATCCTATTATGAGCAGTATTCTAATTTGTGATAATTGAGGAAAGTCTTATTCTGGTAGAGATAATAATTGTGGAAGATTTCGATACAAGATAAGAAAAGATGGTAATTGTCACAAATAGAATTGAGATATATTAGGATTAGAATATTTGTGGTGCCTATAAATATAGATATTTGTAGGAGTTATGAAGTATTGCAAAAGTTAGAGAGTTGTGTGCGATACATAAGAGATAGCTTTTGTAATCAAGGTGAGGTGATTGTATTCAAGAGTGTTGAGTGAAGGAGCGACTCCAATCTTGTAATACATTTATAGTGGATTTGTGGTTTTACCCTCCCTTGAGGGGTTTCCACGTTAAATTGTTGTGTTCTTTATTTTCGTGTTTGTTATTGTGTTTGATTAACGTTGATTTATAGTGGATGCGATCATAACATGGTAAATATCAAAAACAACTTTTCTAAAAAGCGTTTTTGACTGAAAAGCTGCTTTTAGAGAAATCATGTTCCCCATGCTTTTAAAAAAAGCTGATTTTCAGCTGTTGCGGGAGGCAGCTACTGATTTCAACATCAAACCTTACCAACAACATTAATTTTTTATATTATACCTCAAAACATGCACATATCAAAAATATTATCAAACAGTTATCTGATTTTCGTAACAGCACTTATTTTAACAGCACTTTTTTCAACAACAATCCCAAACAGAGCCTAAATAACTCAAGTCTTCTTTGTTACGTCCACATCCCTAACCTTTTTTTTCTTCCTCCTCTTTTCTTTTCCTCTATTCTTCTCTATTTAGTAAAAAGAAAAAAAAATCTTATGTTTTTCTTTTTTATCGGTTATAATCTTATGTTTTCAGTTTATGTGTAACTAGTTAATAATAAAGCCGCGCTTCGCGGCGGCGTTATAATTTTTTTAGAAAAACTCTATTTATAAAATTACAACAATCAATCATTTCTCTCTAATAAGCCGTCTTCCCGTTAAACATATTTTCCTTGTTAAGATCGAAATCGCAAATTTTATACATTGAATACTTGTCTCATATATTAATTTTCTTTTTAAAATACTCCTTTCTAATGAACCGCTTTCTCGTTGAAAAAATACTTATATAAATTCGCACTCCTATTTTACTTCCAATAAATTTTTTAATTATATATGCCTTACAATTCACAAACACATATTCTACTTCTAATATATTTTTTTTAATATGTATTTCTTATAAATTCGAATTCTTCTACTCTATAATTATATGTCTCTATAATTATAATTTATAATTATATAATTATAATTCTACTTTTAATTATATGTCTAACGTATAAAGTCTCTATAAATTCGAACTCTTCTCCTTTATACATTCGAACACTTATTCTACGTCCAGTAGAACTTTTTATTGCAAGTATCTCTTATATATTTGAACTCTTATCCTCTATAAATTCGAACACATATTCTACTTTAAATAGAACTTTTATTTCTATGTCTTACCTATAAATTCAAATTATTCTCCTTTATAAATTCGAACACCTATTCTACTTCAAATCAAACTTTTATTTATATGTTTTTCCTATTAATTCGAACTCTTCTCCTCAATAAATTTGAACACCTATTCTACTTCTAATAGGTTGAAGGATATTTTTCATTTATTAGTATTTAAAATTCAAAAATTCTAAAAAATTAGAAAAATAGATTTTGACAATCTTATAAGAAGCGTCACCTCACCTTCCGCGTATCATACTTTATATATATATATATATATATTGATACCCAAACTCTAACGTGAGTTGTGTAAGCGGGATGTGGTCTCAAATTTAGATCATGAGGTTGGCTGGAATTTAGTGGGATTTTTTTTTTTTTTTTTGGTCAGGAGTGGGAAATATTTTAAATGTATTATTACTTGGTAATTAGTCTTATTTTCTGGTCAAGTCATTTTGTTCTATATATTTGGTCACTGTCGAATATATGAAAAAGTCAATTTAGTATGCAGGCTAGAGAATCGAACTGAACCGCATAATTTCATTTCGGTTCTGTTTCTAATTTTCTAAAAATTTAATTTTTAAATTTAAATTAAATAAATCGAAATAAATATCGATTCGATGATATGATATTTTTAAATAAAATTTGGTCTGAGCAGATTAAACTGAAATATTTTTATTATATAATTATATATTAATTTTACATGGGTGTACGTATCAGTTTCCACCTAACAAGCTGCGAGTAGGTATTTTAATATGTAAACACTAGCCGCTTATTGTCATAAACTCATAATTCACTTACTCAAATCTAAATGCCTAATCAATATTCAAAAATCAGAGATTCAAAAATCAAGTTTTGTTGTTCCATTTCATATTCAGACTTAAGAGTTTAGACTATTCTATTCAGACTTTTATTTGACTTGTTTTTATTTGGACCTTTGAAGTTTGAATTATTGTATTTATATTTCAACTTGTATTTTTTTCTTTTAATTTTTAGAGAAATCATGTATTTTGACTTTGTTTGAGATCTTTTATTTGTTTTGAATTTTTTTTCAATTTTTAAAAAAAATAATTAAACTGAATAATATTATCTCAGTTATGTCCATAGTGTAATTTTGTTTCAGTTCGGTTCGAAAAAAGTGATAATTCAATTTTTCAGTCTATTCAGTTCGATTCATTTTTGGATCGAACCGATCAATTACCGAATGCTCAACCCCAATACACAACTATTGAAATCATGCAAATTGACTTAAACTCTTTTAATTTGATAACAAATTTATTTCATCTGATTTGAACTTGTTAAAGCTTGTTGAATTATAACATAAGATTCATTTGGAACCTTCCTCAGTTCACACAAACTGAGGGGTTGGATTTCTTTGATACATTTACCCCTGTTGCCAAAATGACAACATTTAGAGTTATTTTAGCTTTAGCAACTATGCAAAATTGGGATATTACACGGTTAAATGTTACAAATGCTTTTCTGCATGGTTCACTTCATGAAGAGGTGTTTATGGAACTGCCTCAGGGTTATCATATTTCTGATGATATCTTACAAAAGTATCCTAATGCTCATCTAGTTTGCAAACTTATTAAGTCTTTCTATGGATTAAGGCAGGCTCCTAGAGAGTGGTTTGATACACTATTTGAAGCACTTCTAAAATTTGGCTTCACTCAGACATGTAGTGATTCTAGTTTGTTTGTGTTCAAGCAAGGGTCTCAGCTTATGGTTCTCCTTGTATATGTGGATGATATGGTGCTTACAGGAAATGATAAAATATTGATGTCTCAAGTTACTGTTACTTCATTTCTAGCTAGTAAATTCAAGATCAAAGTGTTGGGTCCCTTGAAGTACTTCTTAGGAATTGAAATTGAGAGATCAGTTCAAGACATATATATTCATCAGAATAAGTATATATTAAATCCACTGGAAAGTTTACTGTAATGTGATTCTAAGGGCATAATAGTCTATTCAGCATAGGGCAATTCAGTTACAGATTCTGTTACAGATTCTCACTATATAAAGCTGTAATGTGTGTGACACAGTGATTTGAGAGAGTAAAATACAATTTGTTTGTTTCTCATTCTGTTTTCCTTGAATCTATACATACATAATGAAAGTCAATATGGTATCAGAGCTGTATGTATAGTTTGTTTTTTCTTCTTTGTTTTCTTTATCATCTACATCTTCATAGCTGTGTGTTTGGATAGCTTGTAAGCTTAATCATGGCAAATGGAGGTCGATTTAAATTTGCGGATATGCAGAATCCGTTATTTTTACATCCATCAGACGGTCCTTTGTCTGTTAGTGTACCGAAATTGCAAGGTGCAACAGATTTCAGGTCTTGGAAGCGTTCAATGGAGATACAATTGGCTGCTAAGCGAAAGCTAGGTTTTGTTGCTGGAACGGTGATGCGCGATGTTGATGAAATCAATGGTGTGCAGTGGGATACGTGCAACAACTTGGTGATATCTTGGTTACATAATAATGTGAGTGATTCAATTCGTAAATCGATTTTGTTTGTTGAATCTGCATCTGAACTTTGGAGTCAATTGGAGAAACGATTTCTTTTAACTAATGGATCGCGTAAGTACAAGTTGAATCGTGATCTGTTTTCTCTTAAACAAAACAAACTGTTGATTGCTGAATAGACTATTATGCCCTTAGAATCACATTACAGTAAACTTTCCAGTGGACTTAATAGTATACTCTGGATATCATTAGAGATGTGCGATACATGGATGCCTAACCTATATTAGTGCCTCTTGATCAACATCATAACTTGACTGTTGAATTTGATTCTCTCTATCTTTCAGATGTGTCTGCCTATAGAAGATTGGTTGGAAGACTTATATATCTGACTATAACAAGGCCAGACTTATCTTATTCTGTTCATATTCTTTCACAGTTTATGCATAATCCTCAGCAGGTTCACTGGATAGCTGCTCTTAAGCTAGTTAAGTATATTAAACACACTTGTGGTCAAGGTATTCTACTACCTCGTTCGTCTGGTTTTAACCTCAAGGTCTATACAGATGCAGATTGGGGTAGTTGCAAGGAAACAAGACAATCTCTTACAGGTTTTTGTGTGACTTTGGGTAATTTACTGATCTCTTGGAAATGCAAACGTCAACACACTGTGTCTAGGTTCTCTGCTGAGGCAGAGTATAGAGCCATGACAGATTCCTGTTGTGAGCTTACTTTGTTAATTTCATTGTGCAAGGAATTGCATATACCATCTATTACACATGTTTCTCTGTACTGTGATAATAAGTCAACCTTGCATATCTCCTTCAACTCTGTCTTTCATGAGCGCACTAAGCATATCAAAATTCATTGTCATTTAGTGCGCCAGAAGATCAAGCAAGGGATCATAGTTACTCATCATCTTCCTATAATTGAACAACCTGCTGATTTGTTTACAAAATCACTGCCTTTTTATCAACTCAAGTTTTTACTTTCCAAGTTAGGAGTGTATAATTTCTTCCACTCTTCTCGCTTGAGGAGGGATGTTAAGTATATACATAATGTGGACAAAGAAACAAGAGATACTGGTGGCCAAGTGTGATGACAGTTGTTAAAGTCAATACACAGCTAGATTAGTCAAAGAGAGAAGGTTTGTTGGTTAGTTAAAAATAAAGACTTGTATATAAGATCAGGAACAATGAGATGAGAGACTAAGAGATTATCTAATATATATACTGTAAAACTTCATCTTCTTCAGTACAATACTTCTTAATTCTGTTTGAATATATACAAAATATATGTTTGTAACAAAGCTCCTGGTGTCGATTATGTATACTGTCTGAATTAAAAAATCTTAATGAACTTGCGAGTTTCATTTTCATTCCACCATATACATGAATGTGGCGTTTATTTTTCAGAAAATTTTTCGTTTATTATTCATCCTCTAGTTAAGTTATTTAAATTTTTACCTTCAAAAAAAAAGTTATTTAAATTTTAATCAAATTAGGATATTTAGATTCTACCCCCTCTTTGTTTACGTGATCACAACTCTAGGTGGGACACCAAAAGTCAACACGTCAACAGCAAAGGCGTCCAATTCGTTGACTTTAAATCTCGCTACTTGTCTCCTTTTCTTTAGTTTCATTTTCAACACGTGGAACCCGGCGCCCCCGTAGGGACGGACGGTGGTTCATAGACTTTGATTTTCCCAAGTCTAGGTGGACCCAGAGCAGCCACCTGTCACCACCACTGACGCACCACCTTACGTATCTTTTATCAAAACCCTACACTTTTTCAACCCTACAACGTCAATCTTCACACACTCTTTGTCTTAGTCTTCTCCTTATATCTCATGCTCTTCTTCTTTTTATACTCCTTCCGATTGCACCACCTGAAGACTCTTCATTTCTCCTTATTCACGCTTCTCTGATCTCTCTCTACAATAATATAGGTCATATCTTCTGCGGTGTTTATTAACTTTGATCAATCAGCTGGTTTTTTTTTGTTAAACCCTAGATTTTGTTTAACTAGCTCCTACAAGTTCTAGTATTGGTGCGGATATGTTTTCTATGAATAACTCGGGAAGAGACACTAATCGAAAGGTGCATACCGGAGAATTGGACTTCTTTTCTAGAAAGCCGACGAGTGATAATTATAATCGTGGTGTCAATTATCCTGTGATGGATAGTAGCAGTGTAGTTATTAAGCAGGAGAAATCACATGTTGAAGCTCAAATGGATGTAAATGTAAGTGTTACATGAATATATATTAATGTTTGTTTTTCTATGCTAACCGATATTTTAAATTAAATGATTAATTTGGTTTTTAATCCTCTCTTTGTAAATGTAGACAAGATTGCATCTGCAAACAGCTAACCCTGGAAGTGATCACTCAATTGTGGATGATGGGGTTTCATCCAACGTGGTAGAGAAAGGAGCTATGAATGAGGTAATTTACCTAGCTCTAGCACACCGGCCTCCAAGGCTCGAACCCTACACCTTACTTAGCACCTTGACTTCCTTAAGTTAGCAACTAAACCAGAGAGTATCCAATATATGTCTCTAATTAATTCTTAATTTATGATCTACAGCTAGTGCAAATACAATCTGAGCTTCAAAGGATGGTCACCGAAAATCAAAGGTTGAGAGGGATGGTTACTCAAGTTACCAATAATTATTCTGCACTTCAGATGCATATTGTCACAGTGATGCAACAGAATTCAAGAGCTGAAACAACACAACAACATGATGATGTAAGTTTTTAATCATACGTTTTCGGGAAAAAAAATCTATATCAGTTGTGTAAAGTTTTTGAATCGGAGCTAACCATATACGGGACTTGTAAATTTGCTGAATTAAATGTTTGTTAATGACAGATTACTGAAGAAAAATTAGAAGACAAGAAAAACGGGAGTGGTACTGATCAAGGACAAATAGTACCTAGACAATTTCTTGATCTCGGACCAAGTGGCGGTGACAATCAATCTCATTCTTCATCGGAAGAAAGAACCCAATCTGGATCACACATTAACAATGTAGAATTGTCAAACAATGGCAATAGAATTCATGCTATTGGTAAAAGGGTTGGTAGAGAAGATAGTCCGCAATCAGAAAGTTGGAATCCGAACAAGGCTCCTAAACTTATTGCTTCTTTTAATTCTACTCCGAATGCTATTGATCAAGCTACTGAAGTTACAATGAGAAAAGCCCGTGTATCAGTCCGAGCTCGATCCGAAGCTCCAATGATTACTGATGGTTGCCAATGGCGTAAATATGGTCAGAAGATGGCTAAGGGAAACCCATGTCCACGAGCTTATTATCGTTGCACAATGGCTGTTGGTTGCCCTGTGCGTAAACAAGTATGTTGCAAATACAATCTTTTAGTAAAACAATGCTACCAAAATAAAAAATTTAGTATTCGTCAACAATTTTAAAAAGTATTCAATGTTCAACTGCGGAAACTTAAATACTGTATCCTACTCCCGACTTCTTGCTCCTAAGATCGTGGTCATAATATATCAATCTGTTGTGCAATAATGGTAGGATAGTTACTCATGATATGTTGATTTACTTAACAGGTTCAAAGGTGTGCTGAGGACAGAACCATATTAATAACAACATATGAAGGAACACACAACCATCCACTTCCTCCCGCGGCCATAGCAATGGCATCGACTACCTCTGCTGCAGCCAATATGCTACTTTCCGGCTCCATGTCGAGTGGTGAAGGAATAATGAATCCGAATTTACTAACTAGATCAATTCTGCCAATGTCATCATCAAGCATGGCAACAATCTCAGCATCAGCTCCATTTCCAACTGTTACATTAGACTTGACACAGTCCCCAAATCCTTTACAATACCAAAGGCCCTCGTCCCAGTTTCAAAGCCCATTCCAAGCTGCTCCTCAACAAAATTTTGTTGGGCTGTCACCAACTCCACAAGTATATGGACATCCCGTTTACAATCAATCTAGATTCTCGGGTCTACACATTTCATCACAAAAAATGGGAACAAATCAATTACAAGATCAAGCTCATCATCCCCAGCCACAGTTTCAACAAACACAACCGCAGACTTCATTTGCTGAAACCCTCAGTGCTGCTACAGCTGCAATCACCGCCGACCCGAACTTCACCGCCGCACTAGCTGCCGCCATATCCTCAATGATGGGTGACAGTACTGGTCATCATAATAACAGCAACCAACAATAACAGAAGAAGTTTCCAGTGGAAATGTATGCACAGTACATAATCTTAGTACTTAAATTTTTCTTTTAATTTTGTTCAAATATTAAATACGTCCTACTGTTAATTACTTAGTTTTCTTTCTTCCTTTCTTCTAAAATTTTCTTTGTAATACGTAGAGAAAATATAGAACACCATATTTGTAATTCTTTGTTAATTTTCAGGATGTTGTTCAGTTATAAAATATTAGAGGTTACCAGTGTTAGAAAATGAAAACTTTGAGTCATATTTTATATATATATATTTTCTTGATGGAATTTCCGTAAACTAACAATTGGAGGTGTTATGAGCACTTAAACTTTCATGTTTAGATCTAAAACATTTTTTAGTGAAATCCATAAATAAATTAAGTTGAAATAAGTTGCACGAAATGAGTTATGTGGGATGTTTAAGTTGAAAAAACTTTTGTCCCACATATAATAACATGTGCAAGAGTAGTGTACAACTACTAAAACATATGCAAGAGTAGTGTACAACTACTAATGCATCTAAGTGGACATGGTGTTCTTGTTCTGTTCTTGTTCTTTACGGTATTTGTTAAAGTTAATTATACCCGACAACCGATACATTTTTTTAAAAATGTTTGTTTTGGGCACCAATTTTTGTCTTTAAGGAGATACAAGTCTACAACGGTTATTGCAAAGAAAGCGTGGAGATACAAGTCTACAACGGTTATTGCAAAGAAAGCGTGAGAATATAGGAAGAAGAAAAACAACTGGTATAAGTCTGAGAAGTATAATTGTCTGCGTCGTCTGACTATTAATTTAGTCAACAACTACGGCCACAATATCTAGTCGTCGGTAATTAAATTCTTTTGCAATATATATTCTATCTTCTTGCATGATTATATTATGTACGTTACTTCATAAGTCTAGCTCCGAGATTAGACCAAAAGGCAAGTTCTTCTGCATCGACATTTGAGTACTAATAAGTAATACTCTTTCCGTTTCAAAATAATTATCATGTTTTGATTTTATATGATTAAATTGAATGAATTTTGACTGAAATTTACGTAAAAAAAATAATAAAAAAAACTAAGAAATTTACATAATTGGAAAATATAGACTATTTTCTTTCAAATGCATATTCAAAATTTTACAAATTATAAATAGATGAATCGTAATTTATAATTCAAGTTTGATCAATTTGATCATCTAAAGTCAAAACATGATTACTATTTTGAAAGGGAGAAAATAATAATATTCGTAATTAAAATTAACAACCGCGTGCGTAAAGGAGGAACAGAGTTCTAGGTGCGAATAGAAGAACAGATTTGATTAGGGACTAATAATGGAATGAAGGTTTATAAAACAAGACTATCAATATTCCCTACAACAAAAAATTGGTCATTCTCATCCGTCACGTATATGGAAATTAAACAATTTGAATAGCCTATTGGTCTTTTCTAGGTCTGTCAACTGAGCTCCAATTCGATCCGAAACTTAATCATATTGATATGATCTAAAATAAATTTTGATTGGATGATGATTTGATCCAATAGAAATTCTATCTGAGAAACATGAATACGAATTTTGTATGATCTGATTTTGACTAAAATTTTCTGGCGACTATATAAATGAAGTAATATGTGCATAATTAATATTTTTAGTGATTGCGATGGATTTGATGACCGATATTTATTCCCATCATTTAATATACTAGTTGAAAAAGTCGCGTTTCGCGGCGCTGTCATAATTTTTTTTTAAACTTCATCAATTAAATTACAAAAATTACTCGGTCCTCTCTAATAAGCCGTCCTCCCGTAAAACGTTTTTCCTTTTTAATATCAATATCTCAAATTTATTATATTGAATACTTGTGTTATATATTAATTATCATGTTAACATACTCCTTTTTCTAATGAGTTGCTCTCTCGTTAGAAAAAATACATCTATCAATTAAATTACAAAAATTACTCGTTACTCCCTAATAGTCGTTCTCCCATAAAACACCCTTTCCTTTTTAAGATCAAAATTTCAAATTTAATATATTGAATATATACTTGTCTTATATATTAATTTTATATATCAATATATAATACTTGTCTTATATTAAACTTTTAATTATATCTACAAACACTTATTTTACTTCTAATAAAACTTTTAATTGTATGTATTTTTTATAAATTCGAACTCTTCTCCTCTATAAATTCGAACATCTATTCTACTTTTAATAGAACTTCTAATTTTATGGCTTACCTATAAATTCGAACTATTCTCCTATATAAATTCGAACATCTACTCTACTTCAAATAGAACTTTATTTATATGTCTTATCTATAAATTCAAATTCTTCTCCTCTATAACTTCGAACACCTATTCTACTTATGATAAATAATATTTTTGATTTATTAGTATTTAAAATTGTAAACCTCTAAAAAAATTAGAAAAATAGATTGAGACGATCTTAGAGACGCCGCCTCACCTCCCGCGTATCCTCCTTTATATATATATATTGATTTTTACATTTTTATCATTAAATTTGAATAAGAATTAAACATTCTCGTATCTACTTTAGTTATGAGAGAATATTGATTTTGATTTTCAGTCTCGTGTTAAAATATTTTATATTTTGATTTTTTGTGATTAATGTTAGTTCCTAACCTATTTGGAAAAAAAATTAAATAATAAAAAATTAATCATATCTATACTATCTATACTATATTATTAAAGCCGAAATATTAAAAGTTTTGATTTTCGGTTTTCGGTCAGTTTTTGGTCTTTTATTCTATTTAATAATTAATAAAAAAATATAAAAATAGTAACTAGATAATTGTCTTTTATAATTAAAATCTTATTTTTTTTCTAACAAAATCTACTACTTTTCCAAAAATATCATGAAAATCATCTTTAAATTAAAACATATTACCTTTTATATTTGTTATCACTAAAATTTCTGTTTTCCAAAAAAATGAGGTGCAGTCCTTACTTATTTATTTTAAAACATATTTTAATAATCTATTTAATAAATAATAAAATAATATAAAAATAGTAACTAGCTGATTGCCTTTTATATTAAAAAAAATGTGACAAAATATACTCATTTTCCAAAAGTATCACGACAATTACCTTTAAATTAAAACATATTATCTTTTATATCTGTTATCACTAAAATATCTATTTTCAAAAAATATGAGGTGCAATCCTTATTTATTTATTTTAAAATCTATTTTAATACTCTATTTAATAAATAATAAAATAATATAAAAATAGTAACTAGCTGATTGCCTTTTATAGTTAAAACATTTTTTTCTAACAAAATCTACTTTTTTTCCAAAAATATCACGGACAATTATATTTAAATTAAAAGATATTACATTTTATATTTGTTAACACTAAAATCTCTCTTTTCCAAAAATATCAAGTGCAATTCTTACTTATATATTTTATAACCTATTTTAATACTGTTAATTAATTAAAAAAACTTATCTATTTTAACAAGTGAATGTATTTTTTAAACAAATACAATTAATATAATTAAAACACATCTAAAAATATTACGAGCATTTACTTTTTTTTTAATTAAAACGTGTTAATTTTTTTATTTGTCCTTCTTAAAACAACTTACTTATTTTAATATTTCAACGTATTTTTTTTAAGAAATACAATTAATATAATTAAAACACTTCTAAAAATATCAGAGACAATTACTTTTTTTAATTAAAACATGTTAGATTTTCTATCTGTCCTTATTATTAATATTATTTTATAATAAAATAATATTAATAGTACCTCATTTATCCCCATCTATATTTTTTTATGTTTCAATTAATATTTAAGTTTCTAATTTTATAATTTATCATATTAATTTTTATTTTTATTTTAATATTTTCCGTTCACATTAAATTTTTTAGTCTATTATTTTTTAAGGTTCGTGCCTTACACGGATTATAGGCTAGTACTTATATAAAGTAGAAGACGGGGGTAGTGAGGTGGCGCTTCGATTAATTTTTCTAATTTTCTCAAATTTTTGTATTACTAATATTAAAAATTCGAAAAAATCTCTGTTTTCTTTAAAATCAATACTAATGGAGGAAACTAAATATACAATTTTAATATTTTTGTCTTTAAAAAAACTTTACTAATGCAAGAAACTAAATATACAATTTTAATATTCTCCTAAATTTTTTATTAAAAAATATCTCAATTACTTTTTAAATTTTTACTAATGCAGAAAATTAGAAATACAATTTTAATATTATTGCATTTAGGATCTTTACGAATAAAGTAAACTAATTATACAATTTTAATATTCTCCAAAACTGGGACCCTGATATGCAACTGATTTATATGTTATATAAATCCTTCTTTCATTAAGCAAATTACGAATTGCCAATGGTTCTCCGATTTGTCTCTCATCTGATGTCTATTATTTTGCTAATTTACGATATACATAATTGTTATGCCACGTTTTGGCATAGTCTAAATTTCTCCGTTTAATAATTATTAATTCAGATTAATAATTAATTGCTTAGCCACTAAGTAATTATCATTTCCCTGAAACGAGGAAAGAATCAATCTTAATCGACGAATAACGGAAAATATCTCCAAGCGATATTCTTCAAATCATGGAAATAAATGCGGAGATGCCGCGAGATTGTAGGAAAACGTGTGAAGACCGGACTATTTCTGGGAATGTAAGGTGGATTGATAATCCTTGAACTATTTATGGGAACGTGAGGTGGATTGATAATCCTTGAACTATTTAGGGGAACATTGGATGGATAAACTTTGACTATTTATGGGCTTGAACTGAATGGACTTATCGAATGACTTGTTTTCCAAGAACTACGTGAGGCTTGATCCCTATGTAAGGGTACGTAGGCACCTTGTATGACACGATAATTGACACTCGGGAAAGAGGAAGAGAAAGAACCCATTCTCTATTCAATTTCTGAGGAGTCATCATACGAGCTCAGCCCCCAAACATCCAAAAATCCCAAATCCCCCTATTTTCATAATTCGTTATTCCAGCAATCTCCGATTTTGGTTGTTACGAAATTCCTCCAACAACAATTGGCGCTAGAAGGAGGGGATTATTTTTTGATTGTGGAGGACAATCAAATCATCTACATCATACGCAAGGGGGGTTATTATGGATCTGGAGCGGTTTTAATGGAGGAGCAGAACGATGGAGGCGGTGATTCATGACTCTTTTCAAAATTAAGACAAGTTTTCTTATGTTTTTGTCCGTATACATAAGTTATCTTATAAAATTCGTAGTAATTTAGTACATGTCAGATTTTGATGATTTTTTATGATCCGGAAAGCTTTTGTGATTTCCTACAACTTTCGTTCTTGGTGATTTCTGAGATTATGTTTCAATCTATTCTCAAAATCACAAAACATAATTAGATCCCGTTTTTCAGTATTGAGAAGTTAATCAACAGATGTTTTATTTGATTCCCGATTCATTATAAGTCCGTTTCTGACGAGCCATATATCATCAGAAAGATATTTTCGTTTTCTACAACTTTCATGTTTTGTGTTTTCCAAGAAAATATTGTTTACAGGGCCAAAAAGGTAAAAAACAGATCTGGGCAGAATCTGAATCATGGAGATGTTAAAGAATTGTGATGCAATATTCGTAGCACATGATTTGATTACTTCACTAGCTCATGCATGGACAAAAATAAGTGTGGAAGGTCCTTATCTGATAAGAGTAATGTTTTCGAAAGCTCTCTTTTCCAAGGAGGATTAATATTGAAGACCCTACTCTTAGAGGAGAGTTCATGGATAAAATTACATTATTGAAGATCCATTGGTAGATGGATATTTCTTGGTTGACATGAAACATTCCTACAATCACGGGAAGAAATGCGGAGATGCCGCGAGATTGCAGGAAAATGTGTGGGACTGGACGTGATATGGTTGACACGAGACATTCCTACAATCACGGGAAGAAATGCGGAGATGCCGCAAGATTGTAGGAAAATGTATGGGACCGGATGTGATATGGGCTGAAAGCCTGACATTTGAAATTGGGTATCTTATTAAAGCCTCAGCTCGGGGGCTCGCGGATGATCGAAAACACATCCTTATGTGGGCAATAACACTTGAAAAGCGTGTACGCCAATTCGGATTATATACAAAACTCTAAGCGATCGAAGAAATTTGGAAGCTCGAAAATTTTTAGTTCTCCACTGCAGCAAGCTACACTGAAGAACTGGGGGCTTGTTGTTATGCCACGTTTTGGCATAGTCCAAATTTCTCCGTTTAATAATTATTAATTCAGATTAATAATTAATTGCTTAGCCACTAAGTAATATCCTTTCCCTGAAACGAGGAAAGAATCAATCTCAATCGACGAATAACGGAAAATATCTCCAAACGATATTCTTCAAATCATGAAAATAAATGCAGAGATGCCGCGAGATTGTAGGAAAACGTGTGAAGACCGGACTATTTATGAGAATGTGAGGTGGATTGATAATCCTTGAACTATTTATAGGAACGTGAGGTGGATTGATAATCCTTGAACTATTTAGGGGAACATTGGATGGATAAACTTTGACTATTTATGGGCTTGAACTGAATGGACTTATCGAATGACTTGTTTTCCAAGAACTACGTGAGGCTTGATCCCTATATAAGGGTACGTAGGCACCTTGTATGACACGACAATTGACACTCGGGAAAGAGGAAGAGAAAGAACCCATTCTCTATTCAATTTCTGAGGAGTCATCATACGAGCTCAGCCCCCAAACATCCAAAAATCCCAAATCCCCCTATTTTCATAATTCGTTATTCCAGCAACCTCCGATTTTGGTTGTTACGAAATTCCTCCAACAACAATAATACATGATTCTGTTCTTTAAATTATGTATATTCAAAACTAAATAATGTTCGTGTTATGATGGAGGATCCTACACAAAGTTGGGAAATACTGCACCATGAGTATACATAAATCACAATATGTGCTCACGAAAGAGTTCCATGCATAGCCGTTTTTGCTGAAATTCCTTTGGTCCCTATTCACAGTAAGATAGCAAGCCTATAGAGTTCACTGTATTTTGGTATTCAACATACTAATAATTAAGTCTTAAATTTTAATGTACATGTGGTCTATTTCAATGTATTCAGGCAAAGAAAGGCGAGCAAGGAGGAGTATCGAATTTGAATCTTATGATCACACTTTTAGGTGTAAGTCTCTTTTTTTTGTCAGTGACACAATAGTATTATTTTTTAGTAATTTTTGACTTATTTATGTATTACATATTCTTATATTGCTCTTTTAATATAAGTTTGCATGCACATGTCATCAAGTCTCAATGTACGATAAATCATCACTTCTATGATTTGCTCTAATTAAGCATCTTCAAGGGTATAAAATTTTTAGCTAAATAATTTATATAATATTTATGTGTCACGTTAAAAAGCAAACAAGCAAACAAGCAAACAAAACTGCTCATTTTATGGCCAAAGTTCCATGTTTGCTAATAACTACAATTGTTTTATGTCACCTCCAAGTTTGTTGTTGGAGATGTTACCTTCTGAATTTTCAACTTAATGAGAATTTACCTTATTAAAAAAAAATCTACGTGTCACTTTTTAAATAATATATAAAATATTAAGCACTCTAGTCATATATCTTTTAGTAAAAACATATAGACAATTATTTTTTATTGACTATATTTGTTGAACTAATGAACCCCTTGTGCATAATCTATCTATTATAAAAAATTTGTTCTTGATGGGAATTAAACCTAGGACCTAGGTGTGACAAATGTGTACATATGTATCCACTACACCATCCCAACACTTGAATAAAAACTTAAAAATTATTAATCTCATATTCACGAAAATCACTTGTTCTATGTTTCTTAATATTTTTTGAGAGTAGTATCAAATACCAATAATCTTTATAATACAAATTCGATATTAACATTTGCCACTACTACAATATTGAAATTTTTTAATGTCAACCAAATATCACTTGCTATATTTTTCTTTAATATTTAATTTAAAATTTAAAACTATCAACATATTTACTCCTTTCTAATTATATTCTCATATGTAATAAGCATAAAATGAATTTTATCTATTATTTTACATTTAAATCTTTTTCATTATTAGACATTAACAATTTATAATTGCAGATCCATTTTTTAAATTTTCGTCTTCAATAAATAAAATTTATATGTTGATTATTTTCGAAATCTACACTATTAGTGTATAAAGTATTGAACTTAAAAACTGGAAAAGATTTTTCTCTTTGTATACTAATCAAAAAGTTTTTGTAGCAGAATTTTAGAAGAAAGTTGAGGTTGTCATCGTACGACTAAATAAAATATAAACTAATATTTGTTTAAAATTTTCGAATATTTATTTTAAAATATTAAATTATTTGTGTCAAGTGGTAATTGTAAAGTAAAACGAGTAACTTATCAAGAATTAATTTACCGACTTTTTGAGAGATATAAGTAATAGTTTTCTAAAATAATGTATATCCACAATTGAACAATTATCGAATTCAATATGTTTGCTATTAAGTTTAAACTCGGATGAAGATTACAATTATCAAATGTTTATATATATAAGCATAACACTTCAACAAAGCACGAGATCGTTTACTTCATAACAATATTGATGTCAATATTAACTATCATGTAATTGATTTATCGCACATTTAACGTTTACATATACAAAATATTTTGAAAAAAGGAATAAAAATTATATTCGTATCTAGAGCATGCCCGTACGTAGGACTAAAAACATAATTCTAATGGCAGTGTTTAAACAATATCTGCATAAACTTGTCGTTTATCACTAACTGGATCTTGCCAAACTAGTATATAAAGTATTGAATCTGAAAACTGGAAAAGATTTTTCTATTTGTATACTAATAAAAAAGTTTTTGCAAGAGGCTTTTACAAGAAAGTTGAGGTTGTCATCGTACTAAATCAAATATAAACTAACATCGGTTTAAATTTTTCGAATATTTATGATAAAATATTAAAAGTATTGAATGTTAAATTATTTGTGTCAAGTGGCAATTGTAAGGTAAAACGAGTAACTTATCACGAATCAATTTACCAATTTTTGATAGATAAAAGTAATAGTTTTCTAAAATAAAGCATGTCAACAATTGTACAATTATCGAATTCAATATGGCTGCTATTAAGCTTAAACTTGGATGGAGATTACAATTATCAAATATATATATATATATATATATATATATATATATATATATATATATATATATATATATATATATATATATATATATATATATATATATATATGAGTAAGGTTCCAGAGAGAACCATTTTATCGAGAGAACCGAGAGAACCCTTCTAAGACCATTGGTATACTATAATATAATTAATGAATCTTAATAAAACACTTAAAAGAATCTTGATTATCAATTGAAATTTATTATAAATAAATTTTATATTGAAAAATATTATAAAACACTTTATAGAATACTTAACAGAATCCTAATTTTAATATAATTATTAAAAAACTTAAAAGAATCTTATAAAATTATTAAAACACTTAAAAGAATCTTAAAGTACTAATAAAAGTATTATAGTAAATCTTTAAAACATATCAGCCGTTGGATGGTGTGGGAAATTAAGGGCGATTGATTAGTTTTCTCGGTTCTTTAAAAAAAAAAAATGTTCTCTCTGGATCTTTCCCCTATATATATATATAGGCAGGTGCTCAAATGAGACCCCCTCTTAGAATGAGAACTGAGAACAAATCTCAGCCCTGTATTTTATATTAATTTTTTTAATCTCGGCCTTTTATATTATTCTTCCCTGCGGCCTTCGTTCACCCCACCTCTCACCCTACTTTCTTTGCACTCTTTTCGATCTTAATTCCGATCGTTACTCCTCCCATACATATACATACATACATCGACTCTCTTTCTATATCTCTCCCGATTTGAAATTGAGTGGTCGATATTGTGCAATGATGTTGTTGATAATGTTGACTTTTTCTTTCCTCTAGATCTGGAATCTCAAACTATGTATTACCGAAGATGATGAAGTCTCCAATCGATAGGCTTTTGCGAAATTATTTAATTTACAATGCTATGTTTATGGAGATGGTGACGATTACGAGGGAGGTGGTAGTGGTCATCGTAGATGTCGTAGAGGTGTAATGGATGATAATGAATGGACTAGGTGATGGTGAAGATTCTTCATACTAGGTGATGGTGAAGATTCTTCATTTTGATTAAAGATAGATGATCAATGGGAGAAATGCTCTAATCTGCCTTTTGTGATTTTCAATTAAATTTTTTTAGTGTTTTGCATTTAAGTTTGGTGATTTGAGGTAAATTTTAATGACGACGTGGGGCTGCTGGTGTGTGGCAATGTATTGGCTCCAATTTTGGTGATTTTGGTTTAATTTGAATTGGTTTTTTTTTGTGACTTTGTTATTGTAAAAGGTGATTTGCTTTTAAAATTTAGAATAATTTCTGTTTAAATAGTAAACAATAATTTTGTGTAATTTTCAATTTAGTGTTAAAGGTGATTTATGTTTTTTAATGGACAATTTGAAGATGATCTGTTTGTAATTTTGTTGATGAGTTGGTTTAATTTGAAAGTAAGTTTTTTTTGGAGAATTTTCTAGAAAAAAGTTGATTTGTATTTAAATTGTTAATTTTAAAATGATCTCTTTGTATTTTTTTGATAAATTCTATTCAAAAAAGTTATTTATACTTAACATTTTTTTTAAAGTTGACTCTGTGTAACAATCTTATGTATATTTAGAAATCTAAGTAGAACAAGAGTATATGTTCATTTTCCAATTTAATTAATAAAAGTGCTTTCAAAAGATAATGACTAAGATTTTCCAAAGAATCAATTCTTTTGCAATTCTAATCATCATGAATTCATTACTTATAATGATAAAGCCTAACATTCACACAAGAGTGACAACAGCCTTTCATACAATTAGCATACATGGCCTGGTATCAAATGCCAGTTACCATGACAGAATGTTAAAGGTTTTGACATAAAAAGTTTTGTATATTACATTGCCAAGAAAACAATATTAACATATTAAAGGCAGAAATTTAAGGAAGAAGAAAATCTACAGTGTTTTCATAGTTGGAATTATGATTAAAGAAGAGAATTGAGGTGGTAGTATGAGCCAAGGACTGAATCATATTATGTGGCAAGGTCAGTAGTTCAAAGAGCGGGCAAACTTGGCTGGCTTGGCACCACCATAGGTACCGGACTGAGAATAGAAATCCCTTACTTTAACAGCTTTTCCAACTTCAGCAACCAAGGAGCGCTGTGAGAGCAACATCTTCTGAGTACCATACTTGTTCTTTTCCAGATGCATTGCACTTACTTTTGCAAAAGACCTAGGCTAGCATAAGAAACACTAATGTGTCACAGAGAGTAATAAGGTTGGAAAGTAAAGA
Organism: Heracleum sosnowskyi; assembly: GCA_030848705.1. NCBI lineage: Eukaryota > Viridiplantae > Streptophyta > Magnoliopsida > Apiales > Apiaceae > Heracleum > Heracleum sosnowskyi. Next base: position 97,796,878 of record CM061241.1, read on the forward strand.
AAATTGATGAATGAATAAGAATAGAATTAGCATGATATATACAAGGACATTTTGGCATTTTATGCAATAACAAACATTAAACAAAAGGTAGGCGTATATGAAACAGAAATTGGAATGATCGCAGATACTGAAACAATGATTCATTATATAAATGAGTATGTAATGTGATATTATATACTAACAAGATTAAGTTAAATGAACTAATGAAGTTTTCAATAGCATGAGGATCAGAAAGATAAAACATAAATAGAACATACATAATGCTGGCTACCTAAAACCTTTTTGGTAGTTGTCACCTGTTGAGATTATCCCATTGGCATCTGTATTACATTTTAAAGGCAATATATATAAGATGCAGATCTGTCATAAGATAACAAGCTAAGAATATAAATAGTAGAGATCCCTTACAAATGTGGAATAGCTTCCCTGGTAATTGTGATACTTAGTAGATAGCATCATTAATCCTTGCAGAAACTGTCAAAGCCCAAGACTCAGTACATTATGTTAGGAAATACATGTTTATCACTTGGTTTAGTATGCACTTATCAATATCTCCACTATCATCAATATTTTGTGGGTGAGTATAAGATGTTTTCGGAAACTTCATTTGTTGCAATCTCCTGCTTTGTCTTGCACTAGAACCTGTATACTAACACAATCATAAATCACTGTTTTATATCACTTTAAAATAGAACAGATTACAAGTCACTATCTAAGCATAAATTACAAGTCACTGCATATCACAAATCACTGTTTTATATCACTTTAAAAAGAACTAGCATAAATTACATAAGCACACAAGTTTTATATCACTGCATATCACAAATCATTATTTTATATGGTATTATAAGATTAAATTTTCAAATTTATGTAAGCATGAGAAATTAAATTATTATTTGAGAACAAAATTTGGTTAATGAGACCCCTCTTATAATGAGACTTTCTCTTATGATGAGTCCTCCTCATATTTCATCTATTCTAAAGGGCCCCGCTAGGGGCACCCAATACTAAAAATCAAATTAACACAGAATAAATGGGACCGATAAAGTAACTGTAGCATGCCACTCACAAGTCACTTTTTATTATAACAAATTATTGTTTTATATCACTTTTAAAAAAGAAATAGCCTTTAAACAAATGAGTACACTATATAGAAAAAACACAATATAATCAAAACTAGCAAATCACCTTTTATTATAACAAATCACTGTTTTTATATCAGTACATATCAAAAATTACTATTTAATCACATATCACACATTACAAATCACAAATCACTTATTATAATCACATATCTCTATTTTATACCACTTTAACAAGAACTAGCACCTCTGAACAAATAACTTACACTATATACAAAAAAGCACAATATAATCACAACTCAGAAGTCACCTTTTATTATAACAAATCACTGTTTTTATAAATCACAAACACATACACACAAATCACAAATAACAAATCATTGTTCTAAATCACAAATCACTTTTCTATATCACAAATCACAAATATATTATCACAAATCACTGTTCTATATCACTTTTATATAGAAAATCACTATTTTCTAATACACATTCATTACAAAAATTAAAAAAATATTACCTCCTTTACTATTATCCATCGAAAAAAATTATGAGTGAATAGATCCTGCAAAAAATAGTAATAAACATACACACACACATTAGAATCACTTTAAAATCAAATGAAACAAACATAAACATCAAAAATCACTTAAAAACAAAACTATTCTCTGTTGTAACATGCAAATAATGTCAATTATGCGCTGTATAAGGAGATTTACCTCTATTTTTGTTTCCTCAATTCGTTCCTTCAATTTCTGCAAAAAAAAACAAAAATATATGATTCAAGTATAATAAAACGTGATTCAAGCAAAATATGAGCGAAACCAGTTTGTAAAGTGAGTCATCTTCTTCCCCAATGTAACAAAGTGATTTATAGTCGTAATTATCAGAATAATGAAGCATATAATACTGATATTGTAGTGTTAGGAAGATTTCGAACGGTTTAGAGGCTTAATTAGGGCAAATTTGGGGGTGATTTGAAGGTGAAAAACAGAGATAATGGTGAACAATAGAGATAATAGTGAATAATTTTGCAACAGAGAGTGTGTTTATCGATAATGGTGAGTAATAACGAAGCAAAAATGGAAGGGGGTTTAGGTAGAATATGGAGGGCGTTGATGTCTATCAGTATTATATTTATCCGCACTTTTCACTTTAATTACAAAATTGCCATCGAGGGACTCAGTTCTCATTTTAGTAGGGTCTCATTGGAGTAGCTCCCTATATATATATATATATATATATATATATATATATATATATATATATATATATATATATATATATATAAGCATAACACTTTAACAAATTAGGGGATCGTTAACTTCACAACAATATTGATGTCAATAATAACTATCATATAATTGATTTATCGCACATTTAACGTTTAGATATACAATATATTTTGAAAAAAAGAAAAAAATATGTTCGTATCTAGAGCATGCACGTACGTAGGACTAAAAACATAATTTTAATGGCAATGTTTAAACAATATCTGCATAAAATTACCATGTATCGCTAACTCGATCTTGACAAACCAGTATATAAAGTATTGAACCAAAGTATATAACCTGAAAACTTGAAAAGATTTTTCTCTTTGTATACTATTAAAAAAAATTGTAGGAGACTTCTACAAGAAAGTTGAGATTGTCATCGTATGACTAAATCAAATATAAACTAATATCGGTTTAAAATTTTCGAATATTTGTGATAAAATATTAAAAGTATTAAATGTTGAATTATTTGTGTCAAGTGGCAATTGTAAGGTAAAACGAGTAACTTATCACGAATCAATTTACCAACTTTTTGAGATATAAAAGTAATAGTTTTATAAAATAAAGTATATCCACAATTGTACAATTATCGAATTCAATATATCTGCTATTAAGCTTAAACTCGGATAGAGACTACAATTATCAAATTTTTATATATATATATGAGGATAACACTTCAACAAATTAGGGGATCGTTAACTTCAAAGCAATACTGATGTCAATATTAAATATCATATAATTGATTTAGTGCACATTTAAGGTTTAGGTGTACAATATATTTTGAAAAAAGAATAATAAATATATTCGTATCTAGAGCATGCCCGTATGTAGGACTAAAAACATAATTTTAATAGCAGTATTTAAACAATATCTGCATAAACTTGTCGTTTATCACTAACTGAATCTTGCCAAACAAATAAATGTCTGTGCTTAGTGACATCAACTGTAGAATTCAAAACTTTAAAACGTTTTCAAGGTATATCACTAACTAACGTTATTCATTAGCACGATAAGTCCATGTACAAAATTGAAGAAATTACATCTTACAATACAATATGTACACATTTTAGTAACATGTGAGTTTAGAGTATGCCCGTGCCTCGCACGGGCTATAAAGCTAGTTTTACATAACAAGATATATAGACGATACCATTGGAGTACATATAATTACCCTTAGTACAAATATTCCATAATCATTATAGGCAACCATTTTACCTACGGAAGGAGTTGTATTATAACTATTTTTTTGTCAAGAGTATTATAACTATTTATTCATTGATTTTTTACAAAATTATAAACTATATTAATTTGTTTGTTCAATTAAAATTTTAGTAAGACAATAAGATGATACAATTTAAATTAATTTCTCATAAAAATTGAAATCAAATTTTATGATATTATAAAATTGATTAATTGATGATTTAGTTTATTTAATAAAATGATGTCTTAACTGTTATATTTGGTAATAACGACATAGCGTCTCTCATTAAAAGAAAACATGTATAACGAGAGGATGATTTATCAGAAGAAGCGTATTATAAGCTCGAATTTAATATTGATGTTATATTATGTATTTATAATATAAGTTATTTGAGATAATATTAAAATAATAAAAATATTAAATAATTGCACTTTTTTATATTTATCCAGAATTTCAGTGAAAGATCAAGATCAAACGAAAAATCCATAGATAAGACCAAACGAAAAATCCATAGATAAGACCAAATGGAAAATCCATAGACAAATCTTAATTTTTTGTTAGAAAAATTATTTTTTATTTTATTTTAAAATATGATTATAAAATATTTTAGAAAAAAAAAATTATGACCGTTTCAAAACGCGGCTTAGTAAACTAGTTTTTTTTTTTCAATTCGAGAGCAGATATAAATTGTTATTTAAAAAATTCGACATTTGATCCGATCCAATTAAATTTAGTATAATCCAATTGCGATTTACATGCTCAATCTCTACCATTCTATGATCATTAAGTCTTATTTGACTTAATTGTAGGAACATGGCCTGAGTTATAATTTTTTTGCACGAAAATGGCCGACCTATAATAATAGGCACCCGTATGGCTCAAGTTAAATTTTTTTAACACCTGATTGCATTCCGTTAGTTCTCTCTAACAGACGTTAATACCTTGAAAAATTACTTACCCACATCCGTATTCTTGACTACTTGAACTTTCCATAAATTCAAATACGTAAATTAACAGTCAAATAATTTTTGTCACTACCTTGAAATTTATAAAGAACAAATAACACGTACTTTCTATAAAGAGTACATGTTTTAAAATTTTCATGCAACCAAACACTTCACTAATTCGATTCAAATTAATATGCTTGTACATCAAAAAATTATTAAAAACCTATAGGTGCCAGTGCCACGTTGTTATCTAAGCAACATGGATTATTACGACTCTAATCCCAAACTAAGCAAAGCTAATCTAATTCTTCATTAGTTACCCATATACAACACTCTTGCTTTCATTTTTTTTTTCTAATTGAATACACACACATCCATGCATTCTCTTTAATAAGTTTTGAAGCCTCGACATCCCGTAAAGGAAATGAGAGAGATACCGTTATATCAAGAGGTGTAAATATCTTTGAAAAAACTCCATTTGTCCTTAATTATTTGTCACATTTGACTGGTCAAATTGACCGATTTTTGACTAGCATTTACGCGTTCTCATTATATAATATACGAAATCTGAAAAATACATATTAAAGTAGATTAAATGTACTTTCCAACGATATAATTTTTATTATACTTTTTATTTAAATTATATATATAATATTTGATCAAAATTTGATTTATTAACCATTCAAAAGTTAAATGTGACAACTAATTAGGAACGGAGAGAACAAGGTTAATATAGATATCTTTGGTTTTAACACTCTTGCTTTCATTTTCCATCAAGCTTATGTATCGTAATCCCCCAACCCCCAGTTTTAGCACTATCATGTTCACCGTTCAATCCAACGGCTGATAATAACCGTATAGTTACCGCTACGCAACCGCTAAACATCTCAACCCATTAGTGGGCCCATTTTTCCCTTACCAGAACATAGAGTTACGTGAAAGCAAAACCTTAATTCAATTTTAGCAAAAAAGAAAAAAAAACACTTTAATTCAATTATTTAAAATAAACACCTTAATAGTTAATTCAATCATCTAACGGCTCAGCACAATCTAATTAAACAATCCAACTACCAGTATTAAAAACGTTGGGCTCCAGAATCGTGTAAGCTTGTAGCACACTTAACACACTCCATAACTAGACATACAAAACATATATATATATATATACACACACAGTGCAATTCAGTATCAACACATTCAAAGCTTGCGAACCGATCAATCATTCTTCAGGTCAGTAATGTTGATTTCTTTATATTTCTTTTCAAAGAAATGCACTGTTTAGTGTTCTATAATGCTTATATTGTTTAGTTAATTTGATGAATTGTGTATTAGTTAATGGCTTTGTGATGCTAATTCATTTTTTTAAAGTTTAATTATGAACAGTGTGTGATATTCGATCACTGATCATGCTTAGGTTATTGTTTAATTACTGTTTTTTTGGTAGTTTATACTTTAGAATTAGAATAGCTCATGCTGTTTGTTTAATCACACATTTAATAATATAATAATCTGGTTTAGAGGGAATTTCTCGTTGATTTTAGAAATGGATTTATATGACAGGGAGAGGCACGTGTATTAGTGTATATCAGTATATGGATTTAGTTATTTAGGTTCCAATTTAGTTAAATTCGAAAAGTAGTTTTTTTTTTTTTTTTTGCTTGAATTTTTATAATGCCATAGTATTGTTTCAATGGCAAATTGCTTGTTGGTGGAGAACAAGGTAAAGGGACAGTATGAATTGATTTAGAGCCCAGGCAAAGATAAGATAAAATGTTTGTTGAAAAGATTTGTATGAGTAAATAAAAATTAATTAATCTCGCTCATCCCCACTCCAATTATCTTTCCATTTTGGGCCAGTAGGTCCTTCCTGGCCTAATGCCTCGGGAGGAAGGCTTCGGACAAAACGGTCAAACACGTCCTTTAGTTTCCCGGGTAGCACCTTTTCTATATCCTTTAAGCGCTTGTCAAGGTCGAGTTCACGTTTTGGACCCCATTCTCTAGCATAGTTTAACCATGGTGGTTCAACAATGCCCAAGCCTCCTAGATAGTCAGCTCCAACCAAGCTAAATTGTGCCGCGGTATCCATCTTGAAGTTGCTTTTTGAGGTATCATTTCGTGCCCCAATTATAATCTTCTCTGGTTGTGGAACATCGTGGATAAATGTTCCTGCATGAGGATATGATGCATGCCCGTACAGTGAGGCGTAGACGATAGGCTTGTTATTGTTCTCAAACTCAAGGTTGGGGGCACTCACCCACATTCCTTTACTATGAGCTGAATAATATACACTTTGTAACTCCCCGTTGAAATTACTGACCCTTAGTGTCACGTGTTCCCAGTCACTAACATGTTCACCAATTTCCCCTAAGGAAATAGTGAAAAATGCAATTTTGATCTTCCCAGGACCATTAAAAGGGCAGAAGATCCACACTGCAATGTCAGTGAATGTGCCACCAAGAGCAGGCTTAATGTGCACATAAGCCTCTGCAGATTGCAAGTTACCTTTCTGGAGACCTTCACTAGCATTTTTATCTGTTGGGAGATCTATCCAATAGGTACCGTCGTTGGAACCATTCTGAGGAAGGTTCGAGCCATCCTGTGCAATCTGAACAGGATTAGATTCTTGGCCTTTTGTATAAAGTAGTGCTCCGTTTTGGAAAAACCAACTTACGCTAGAGGGGAAGTATTTTTCATCAGGATGAAGGTACACCACCGGAGCGTAAGCTTGTATCAGTGCTTGAACTTGATCTAAATTTGGCATACTAGGATAACTTAAGTTTAAATTTTTCAAACCAGATAAAGTCATTTCCTCCCCATCCTTTTTGGCAATAAATGTTCCAACTGATAAACCCAATGCTTTACTTCCTCTTTCCACTGGCCTAAGACTATATACATTGAACCCACTGTTTGCTCCCCAAATCCAAGTGTCAGTTTCAGCACTTTCAGTTAGTACTGACCGAACAACACGGACTTTATCAAGGGAGGGCTTCTGTGGTGACGTCGTGACAATATGACCCACAGACGTATAACCATCTGGTGGAACTGGAAGCCAAAAATAGCCAACATCATCTTGCTTAATTTTTGGAGACTCACTACTCCAAACAAGAGTATAATCAATTGGTAATGTTAGTCCTGGTGGATCCCCAGGTGACGAAACATCCTTAGCAACGAGAACCCATCCAAATAGAGACTGGTTATTTGGTTGGCTATAGCAACCGAGCATAAAAAACCCTTCTGGGATTGAACTTGGTTCATAAAATGTTGCACCCTGATTGTCCAGCCCCCCTTCGTAGGTAGCCCAAACTTTTTCGAAAGATGTGGTCTGAGAGACATGTAGTGCTCCTAGATCAATTATCCCACTTGCAAAACTTGTACCTACATACATAAATAGTCATGAAAAAAAAAAGATGATTTAATAGGTAGGTAGCATGGACATTTAATGGATGGATCATTATACCAACAGGGTGACAAAGTATTTGGTCCTGGTATCAAGTACGAGAGATGAGGGACATTTAGAACCTTTTAAAGAAACTTCGCATATACCTGGTGGCCATTTGGGAACTGGTGCTGGAAGCTTGAATATGGTTTTAATGAACAACGTACTGTTGTCTTTCTTAAGTTTAGTAGATGGAGAAGATGCCTGAAGTCGGCAGTTCACTTTTGTGGATTCCATGAAACACACCCTTAGAGAGTAGCAGAGTTTTAGTATGCAGGGGTAAAGAAAAAAGAAGCCTCGCAAACTATTGCTAAAGCCATGAGGCGATCACAAACTATTGCTAAAGCCATAAGGCGATGCACACTATTTGTACCACTTGGATAACAATATGATGCTACAATACTATAATATATGAATAATCAAGTAAGTTGCGTAGATATACTTCCCATGTGTAAAGTAGGTTTGAATAATAGCTCACATGTAGATATCTTATTATCTGGAATTGGAAAAATATTACGAAAACTATAGTAAGAAAGCATAGATCCATTCATAAATTACGAGCTGAATATAATAAAAAATTATTAAATAGTGACAGGTATGCAATAATTTTTATTTAAGTTCGGGTACCATATGAACAGTATCCAAGCAGAATTTGCATACAGCTTTGAACCTCTCTTCATGTAGTCTATGTTGATATACAAAATCCTGAAACCATAGAGATTTTTGCACATTTAAATCGACAGAAAATTACAATGAAAGAAGATTAGTATTTTCAACTTGAGAAATATTAAGTGACAATGAGAAACTTGATACACTTATTGCTGGATTGTAATCATCTAGACTGCACAGAAGAGTGTAAGATAAAGATTAAGTTTGTGATGCAAATGCTACAATTAATAGAATTGAGCCACATTCGTGATACATGTGTGCTCTGTATTGTGTGTATATAATAAAACAGAAAGATGAATATTTTTAAGAACCAAGGGAAAAGAAACTTGCCAGAAATTTGGAGCTTCAAAGTATTTAACTCAGGATTGGGGACTTTGTTATGAGAATATGGAGCAACCAGGAGTGATAGAAAGTAAGGGGAGTGAGAGAGAGAGACTTGCACTCGTACTATATATATGCAAGGGTGATAAATGCCGAAAGGCATATAATCTTGCTTGATCTTATACAGATATTTTTAATTTCAACCATATTAATACTTGTGATCATCTTTTATTAACTATATATATCCAAATCAAATCTACAAAATTTATTTTCAAATCAGCATGTTTATCCAAAATAAATCTACAAACTTTATTATATATCTGCTTCCTGATATATATAGTGCTATTCTTATAATAAAATATAAAAAATAAATGATATATTTTCATTTCTTTCCCAACTTTTTTTTGTTAATTGTATCAGCAAAAGGTGCATGCCTACGATAAAGTCCTACAAAGTAAATACACTAAAACACAACAGAGATTCCTTAAGTATAGCAAAACCTTAAACCTTTAAATTTGCATGAATCATACAAAACTGTATTTTACAATATGTCATTTTACTAAAATTAAATAACAAATGAAGTACTTGGAAGTTTTGAAATAGTGGGCGAGGGAAATAGTTGTCAGCGTGGATATTTTGCTCGTCATTTATATTCTGTAATAGCAGTGCAAACTCTATGAAATAGCAATGCAAACTCTATGAAATTTTTTGATGGTGAGCTAAAGTGTTATCTTTCAAGTTGGCAGTTTTCCTCAAATTATAGACAAAGTATCATATGCCTAGACCATGCTATAAAGTTAGCAAAGACATTTTTACTGTGTCCAGTAATGCCGATACTAGGTGATATGGTACTAATACATAAATGTACAGAAGTGTGATTGAGCAGATTGCATTAGACCCTTGACATCTGATACTTTGATATCTTCTTACAGGTAATAGAAGATTACAAGGTGATGGGAACCAAAGTGAAAACTATTGGAGTAGCTCTGTTCTTTACATTGCTCTTGTTCCCTCTTGTGTTTTCGGAGACAAAAGATGGGTTTGTCAGGATTGGACTAAAGAAAATTAAATATGATCAAAACAACCGCCTTGCCTCTCAGCTTGATTCCAAGGATGTGGAGTCTTTAAAGAAGGCCTCTGTTAACAAGTATCATCTCAGAGATACACTTGGAAGTTCGGAGGATACTGACATTGTGGCATTAAAGAACTACATGGATGCTCAGTACTTTGGTGATATTGGCGTTGGTACTCCCCCTCAGAAGTTCACTGTGATATTTGACACTGGCAGTTCTAATCTTTGGGTACCATCAGCAAAGTGTCACTTATCGGTGAGATTCACTTGCTATTTATGAGCCTGGTGAAATATTCTGCGTTTAAGTATGCAAAATCTCATAGGTAAATTTTGTCCCAGGTGGCATGTTTCTTTCATGCAAAGTACAAGTCAAGCCAATCAAGTTCCTACAAGAAAAATGGTTGGTTTAAATTATCTTTCAACCATGTCACGTTGATAGTATAATTCATATAATTATTTCTATATATAAATACAATTGACAGATTTATTTTGGGTATCTAGTGGTGTACATGCATGAAACATCAACATTCTATGTAATTTTGTCTGGCATCTAAATTTTAGATAAAAATTTCCGTGTATTAACTGTCTGTCTTTCCACAAAATTGTTGTTCTTCTGGTCTTGTGAGAATGGGCTCATTCGAAAAACTAGAACAGAAATTAACCAGCGAATAAGAAGATTTGAATTGATGGTTAGATCTTCGCTGCAGAGTGGTGGTAGAGTATCCGAAGTCTTTTAGCCTAGTGATAGTGGATACCCCTATCTTCTGTTAACAAGATGTTTAAGTTCAACTCATTGGAGGCATGGGTGTGTTTAAGCTTCTGCATTTGGTTATTTCCGAAATAAAAATTAAATAATTGGTAGTAGGAATGATGGATACGAAGGGGGTGTCAACTTATGGACTTGACTCGGCACTTAAATACATCCAAAACACATTGACAAATTGCTGAAAACTTTATTTGTGAACTGACTAGAGGAGCACCTAACTTGCTGTACCCTTTGTGAATTGACTGTGCAGGTTACATGTATCCACAGTGGGATAAATTACGCTGATTATGTAACTGTTGCTGAATTATGTCTTATTATGCTTGACATGATCCATCTTGCAGGAACATCTGCTGCTATTCAGTATGGTACTGGAGCTATATCTGGTTTTTTCAGTCAAGACAATGTCAAAGTTGGTGATCTAGTTGTTAAGAAACAGGTAACTTGATTAGCAAATGTTTTTCGGAATAAAAAATCAGGCAACTTCTGAAACAGTTTTAATATGTAAGTTCTAGATTTATCATTGACTCATGGTGCGACTTTGTCAGAATTTCATTGAGGCAACCAGGGAACCCGGTGTTACATTTGTGGCAGCAAAGTTTGATGGTATTCTAGGGCTTGGATTCCAAGAAATTTCTGTTGGACATGCAGTGCCGGTTTGGTAATGTTTCAGTAGCTTGACATGGCATGCATAATGTTTCTACTTCGTAGAAGTCAAAGGAAACAGAGAGAGCATTGTTGTGGCACTTGTTAAGGATAAACAAATTTACGATATCTAGTTAATGTTACAGGTATAACATGGTGAAACAAGGTCTAGTGAAGGAGCCGATCTTTTCATTTTGGCTAAACCGAAATCCACAGGCGGATGAAGGGGGGGAGATTGTGTTTGGTGGGGTTGATCCGAATCATTACAAGGGAAAACACACTTATGTCCCAGTGACACATAAAGGCTACTGGCAGGTTGGTTACTGTTCCTTTTTATGTTAAATTTCTGATATGTGTTTAGTTGTTTTTCATTCTTTAACTCTTTGTTCTTGTGTTTGTAGTTCGATATGGGCGACGTTCTCATCGATGGGAAAGAAACTGGTATGCTCTTTTTGGTTCTCATTACAGCACTTGCCAACATTTTCTTTTCAATGATAAAGTAAAATCATATAATTAAAAAGGAAAAAAGAAAAGGAGTGACTTTGTTACCAAGCTTTGATCAGTGTTTCAGTTTATTGTGGGAACTTTATTCTTTCTTCTCACATTAGCATATGTTGCTTCTCAGGTTACTGTGAAAAGGGATGCTCAGCTATTGCAGATTCTGGAACTTCTTTGCTAACAGGTCCAACGGTATGTTTCTACTTTATCTTCTGGAAAAAACCCGAAATCTTTCAGTATCAAGGTATAGCTGTGTTTTGTTTGCATCTGGACTAATTTGTTTCCTGACATTCAGTTTATCTATATATTATAGTACTGAACGCAATAATTTTAACATGAATCTCATATTTATTTGGAGTGCAAAACATATTGCTACTATTTTTCTGAATTTGAAGCTGGTGCTATAATGGCTTTTTATTGTCTATTAAAATGTAAAAGCTATGATTTGGTAGGTCATGATACTGGCATCGATGTTAGGCATTTCCTGTTACTTTTTTGAAGTTCTCCCGCTGTTACTTTTTCCCAATATAGCTTACTAGCTTTTGTTCTTCCTGTTCTACCTTTACCAAATTTTTCAGACCGTGATCACAATGATTAATAATGTCATTGGAGCATCTGGTGTTGTTAGCAAGGAATGCAAGGCTGTGGTTGAACAGTATGGGTCAACAATCATGGATATGCTTTCATCAGGGGTAATATAAACTATACCTCTTTACCATTATTATGTTGGTTTTTTCTTGAAATACAATCTTGGACTCTAAAAGCAATATTACCTTCAATTGTGCTCAGTACTGATTTTTCCTACTGAATTTATACAACAGGTACAGCCTAAGAAGATATGCTCCCAAATCGGCCTTTGCACCTTTGACGGAACTCGTGGTGTTAGGTCAGACTCAAATATTTACACAATAATATTGTTTTTGATCACAGCTGCTGACTTCATTATCAATATATAGTTAACATCTGTTACAAAAACATACTATTTGAAGAATTTGTGTTTAGCTATATACTCGTGTTCATTTGGTTTGTTGGCTCTAAATCGATCTATACAGCATGGGCATAGAGAGTGTAGTAGATGAGAGCAGCGGCAGATCATCTGGACTTGGTCATGCTATGTGCTCCACTTGTGAAATGACTGTGTCGTGGATGCAGCATCAGCTTATGCAAAACCAGACCCAAGATAGTATTTTGACTTATGTCAATGAGGTATGTATCACTGTGTATTTTGCATTATTCAGTATTATCTTAATCAACCCGAAAGTAGAAGGAAAAATTTAGAGGAGATTAAAATTATGTGTTACTTTTATGATTAATGTGGATTGAGAGTTCTGGAAATTGCAGTTGTGTGATCGTTTGCCTAGCCCAACAGGGCAATCTGGTGTTGACTGTGGAAAGATTTCCTCCATGCCTAACATCTCCTTTACTATTGGTGGCAAAGTTTTCACACTTCCTGCTGAGCAGGTATGTTAACCTTGCCCCTAAAACAGTACCTTCGAAGCTGTCAAGTAAGAACTTTAACGACCACCAATTTTGACATAGGTTTCTAGACACAAATGCTTCTTTATAATATTTTATCAGGCAGTGCACTTTCACTGTCATCATCATGACTGATGACATAGATGTCACTGAATCATCAGTTCTCTTGATTTCATATTGCAAATAACTTTACCTGCATCTACTTGTAAAAGAGTACATCAATTGTTATGTTCCCATAAGAGCTGTACCTGCAAAAAGAAAAAATTGTTGTGAAAAATGCCTGCAAGATTATCACTTAAGGTGTACATTATGTGAATTATATTCTGCATTGCTTGAATCATATATGTTCTCGATTTATTCAATTTCATTTTAGATTTTTTATTTGCATACAATCTTATGCTATACAGATCAGCAGGCTTAATAGTTTCGTACCTTGTCTTCATTATAGTTCTTAGTCAGATAATTCACTACTTCACATATATAGCATGTCACATCACCATGTCATTTGAGGTGTAATTATGTTCATCGTTGGGATATTATTTACAAGTTTAGTGATAGATGAACACTTATCTTATGCTTGCCAAGGCCTCTTTAAACTTTATGTAGTTACTTGTAACATTTCTTAGGTATATGTAGTGCATTGTGCCTCTTAAATTTTCAGACTGTAGCAGAATTACTCAGCATTAACCTCGACTAGTTTGTTGCTATACATTCTAAATTGATTATTGACCATTGACATAATATCATGTTGTAATCTTGTTTTTGGGTTTCTCTGCTTGCCTATTATCAGTACATACTTAAGGTGGGTGAGGGACAAGCTGCACAGTGCATCAGTGGGTTTACTGCTATGGATATCCCCCCTCCTCAAGGACCTCTATGGTATGCAATTCTCCGCGTTTTCGTAATTTTTGCCTTGACAAGTATTACCTAGTAGTGTACATAACAATTTGATTGATGCTGCGATCTTGTGATGCAGGATATTGGGAGACATCTTTATGGGTTACTACCACACCGTATTTGATTATGGCAATGCAAGAGTTGGATTTGCAAGAGCAGCATAAATGCAGCACCTTGGTTTAGTTGTGTTTACATTTGATGGGCCTATTTGTATTTAGTACATACACAATGCAAAAAGTGATGGCTACGAACCATTAAACATCACATGTATTGACCATATCTCCATCTATCTGAAGGAGTTGTTAATACTGCGTTTTTACTTTGTAATCTGTGATTCGTTACACAATATGTTTAGGATGTGTTGCCTGCTCGTGATCCCAATACAACACTCACTGAGCTAACTTTTCATTTTGGGGCTTATCCAAATCCGAAATGCAACACTATTTACCATAGCGGAATATTGGTTCTGAATCATCAAATGAGGCTTTTCTGCTTGTAATATCTTGAGCACCGAAAGTGCAGATAGATGCATTTACCAATTACCAGCATCATGAAACAGACCCAAATTTATTTATATGGATTTTCATGTAACAAAATTGTATGCAAATATAACATAAATATGTAAATTTAATATATATATATATATATATATATATATATATATATATTATAAAACATACATAAAAAAATATAATATTACATATTTTTTTTTGACAAGCATGTATTTATTTATACACGAAAAGGAAAATATGCAAGTAAAAAAAAAAGCACACCAATTCTGTTTAATGTCATACTAGCCTATAACCCGTGCGATGCACAGATGAATTTTAGTATTTTTTATCTTATTATCTAGATTTATATAATTTTAAAAAGTAATCAAATATAATAATATATGTATGATGTTATTCTAAGTTTTTTTTGTATTTTTATTTTAAAAATTCTTAATATGTTGTCGACGGAATAATATCTTGAACTTTTGAATTTAGCTTAGAAAAATAGATGATATAAATATTTAATAATAATATGTTGTTGACGTGATTCGAACCTTGAACCTGTGGGAACATTTTAGATATCAATAAAAAAATATTATTTTAATATTACATCCAACGATTATTATTTACCTATATTTACATCTAACGGCTATTATTTAAAGGACCAAACTACCAACCAACCAAATAAAGGATGGTTTGCTTATAATATAGTAATACTAGCCTATAACCCGTGCGATACACGAATGAATTTTAGTATTTTTGATTTATTATTTTAGTATTTTTTATATGATTTTTTAGTATTTTTTATTTTATTTTATTTGCATTTATTTGTATTTTGATCTTAAAAATTCTTAATATGTTGTCGACGGAATAATATCTTGAACTTTTGAATATAACTTAGAAAAATAGATGATATAAATATTTAATAATAATATGTTGTTGACGGGATTCGAACCTTAACCCGTGGTAGAATTTTAGATATCAGGAAAAAAATATCCTTTTAATATTACATCCAACGGTTCTCATTTATTTATCTTTACATCTAATGGTTATTATTTATAGGACCAAACTACCAAACAACCAAATCGAGGATAGTTTACTTATAACAGTATAGTATAGATAGATAGTATACATGATATCAGTGGACCCTAAACTTGTAAATAAACCGGGGGCGAACTTTAGCCTAAACAAGTGAAGGCCTAATTAACTTAGCAAACAAAATAAGTGAAGCCCTAATTAATTTTCTTTAACGAACCTAGCTCCGTCTGTTTCTCGCACAAAGTATGTTTGTATTCGAGCTTGTTAATGGATTGAGCCGCATTTGACTCTATATCGAATAAAAATGAGTCGAGTCAAATTTCAGCCTTTAACAAACAACTAATAGTAAATTTTAATATGATAAGAAAAGAAAATTTTTAATAAATTTTAATTCACTTAACCCAACTAATTATCAATTTCGAATCAATCCAATCTCAAATTTTATTCTATTATTTAAAAAAGTGTACATATTTTTAAAATAATAATAAAATAAATTAAAAATAATTCATGCATGACACGGGTTTTAAGCTAGTAATTTTTAAAAAAAATAGAACAATAATTTCTCCAAAACAAGTATCATGACAAATTTGGTAATTTATAAATGAGTAAGTATAAATTAGAGAATAATGCTAGAGCTACCAAATTGTGTACAAAAATATGTACAAAATGACATGTGTCATTATTTAATTTGCTATAAATTAATCGACCCCCTGCATTCACATCAATATCACCAATTAAAACATTCCAAATTGACACATCAACAATGCCACATCATTCTGTACCTAAATTTGGTACCCCAATTTGGTACCTCTAGCACTAAGTAAATTAAGATTTTGATCGATCAATTTTTTAATAAACTTTCTATATTATAATTAAAATTAAACATTTTAGTTCCAATAACTCTTACTATATCAACCGGCGGCAAACTAATATTAGAATCGTAGTGGACAAATTAACTCAACTGCAAAAGCCCACTGGCTAAAGCCCATTTGAGGATTTCAGAGTTTGAAGTGAAAAGAAAGAGAGGGAAAAAAGGTTTCACGCAGCTGAAAAATAAGAGAGAAAAAGATTGAAAGATAATGGCTTCCATCAACATCAAATCTATAGGTACCAAAATGGCTTCCATCAACATCAAATCTGGAAGTTCAATAAGGGCAATCCCCAAACTCTCGGTGCAATTTCAACTTTCAAAATCATTCTCCCTGTCAATTCAATCGCGTCATCGAGGTTCATTCCCACATTTCTCTTTTTTTCATTTCTATTTCATTTTATAAGATATATGCAGCCTCAATGAGTCATTATCGATTTCTTATATTTTAAATGATACGCATCTCCACTTTTCTTCAATTTTATCTTATATGCTCAGTAGATCTACATTACAACTTTCATTGGTTTTTCAAAATTGTAAAAAATGCTCCTCTTATTACTTTTGTTCATTTTAATGTCCCATGCATGAGAATAACATATCATCCAAAGCGCTGAATATAAATTATAATAATTATATTCTCTTTTGTCATATATGACAAATCTCTTTCCTCTTTAACAAAAATGTAATGATATTTACTCGATAATATTTTAATAAACTTGCTATATTATAATTAAAACTAAACATTTTAGTTTCAATAACTCTTACTATATCAACCAGCGGCTCACTAATATTAGAATCGTTATGGACAAATTAACCCAACTGCAAAAGCCCACTTGCTAAAGCCCATTTGAGGATTTGAGAGTTTGAAGTGAAAAGAAAGAGAGAGGGAAAAAGGGTTTCACGCAGCCGAAAAGTAAGAGAGAGAAAATTGAAAGATAATGGCTTCCATCAACATCAAATCTGCAGGTACCAAAATGGTTTCCATCAACATCAAATCTGGAAGTTCAATAAGGGCAATCCCCAAACTATCGGTGCAATTTCAACTTTCAAAATCATTCTCCCTGTCAATTCAATCGCGTCATTCAGGTTCTTTTCGACATTTTTTTTTTTTCATTTTTCTTTCATTTTATAAGATATTTTTCTTTCATTTTATAAGATATATACAACCGTAATGAGTCATTATCGATTTCTTATATTTTAAATGATACGCATCTCCACTTTTCTTCAATTTCATCTTATATACTCAAGAGATCTACATTGCAACTTTCATTGGTTTTTCAAAATTGTATAAAATGCTCCTCTTATTACTTATGTTCATTTTAATGTCCCCTGCATGAGAATAACAGATCATCCAAAGCGCTGAATATAAATTATAATAAATATATTCTCTTATGTCATATATGACAAATCTCTTTCCTCTTTAACAAAAATGTAATGATATTTACTCGGTAATATTTTAATAAACTTGTTATATTATAATTAAAATTAAACATTTTAGTTTCAATAACTCTTACTATATCAACCAGCGGCTCACTAATATTAGAATCATAGTGGACAAATTAACCCATCTGCAAAAGCCCATTTGAGTATTTCAGGGTTTGAAGTGAAAAGAAAGAGAGAGGGAAAAATGCTTTCACGCAGCTGAAAAGTAAGAGAGAGAAATATTGAAAGATAATGGCTTCCATCAACATCAAATCTGCAAGTCCGAAAATGGCTTCCATCAACATCAAATCTGGAAGTTCAATCAGAGCAATCCCCAAACTCTCGGTGCAATTTCAACTTTCAAAATCATTCTCCTTGTCAATTCAATCGCGTCATCCAAGTTCATTCCCACATTTTTTTATTTTTTTTCATTTCTCTTTCATTTTGTAAGATATATGCAGCCTCAATGAGTCATTATCGATTTCTTATATTTTAAATGATACGCATCTCCACTTTTCTTCAATTTCATCTTATTTTCTTCAATTTCATCTTATATGCTCAGTAGATCTACATTGCAACTTTCATTGGTTTTTGAGTAAAGTGCACTTTGTGTACCTGCGGTTTGTGTGTCGGACCACTTGGGATACTCTATTTCAAAAACCACCACTTGTTATACTGAAATTTCAGTTTCATAACATTATGTGTATTTCAGTTAAAATAACATTAAAATGCAAGGGTAAAATAGTCTTTCTGTCATCATCTTCTTCATCAAACCCATTTTTACCATTGTTGAAGCTTTTGAGAAATTAGAACTTGAGTATTTGATTCATTTCTTAATGAAATCGAGTCATTTAAGTTGCAACAGAATGATCACTTTCTCTTCTACAAATTGATATCGATTTTGGCTATGAAAAATTAACTTGAAGAAATTTTCATATTTAGATTCTAAATATAATAAAAATATATGAATTTCTTGAAATTATTCTTTCATAGTCAAAATCAATATCAATTTGTAGAGGAGAAAAAGATCATTCTGTTACAACTTAAATAACTCGATTTCGTCAAGAAATAATTGAGATATCCAAGTTTTAATTTCTCAAAAACTTTATCAATGGTAAAAATGGGTTTGATGAAGAAGATGATGACAAAAAGACTATTTTACCCCTACATTTTAATGTTATTTTAACTGAAATACACATAATGTTACGAAACTGGAATTTCAGTATAGCAAGTGATAGTTTTTAAAGTAGAATATCCCAAGTGGCACACAAACTGCAGGTACACAAAGTGCACTTTACTCTTGGTTTTTCAAAATTGTATAAAATGCTCCTCTTATTACTTCTGTTCATTTTAATGTCCCATGCATGAGAATAACAGATCATCAAAAGCGCTGAATATAAATTATTATAATTATATTCTTTTCTGTCATACCTATCCATCCGTCAGATTTTCATACTCCAATCCATAATGTTTTAATAAACTTGTTATATTATAATTAAAATTAAACAGTTTAGTTCCAATAACTCTTACTATATCAACCAGCAGCTCACTAATATTAGAATCGTAGTGGACAAATTAACCCAACTGCAAAAGCTCATTTGGGGATTTCAGGGTTTGAAATGAAAAGAAAGAAAGAGGGAAAAAGGGTTTCACGCAGTTGAAAAGTAAGAGAGAGAAAGATTGAAAGATTGGCTTCCATCAACATCAAATTTGCAGGTCCTAAAATGGATTCCATCAACATCAAATCTGGAAGTTCAATCAGGGCAATCCCCAAACTCTCGGTGCAATTTCAACTTTCAAAATCATTCTCCTTGTCAATTCAATCGCGTCATCCAAGTTCATTCCCACATTTCTCTTTTTTTCATTTCTCTTTCATTTTATAAGATATATGCAGCCTCAATGAGTCATTATCGATTTCTTATATTTTAAATGATACGTATCTCCACTTTTCTTCAATTTTATCTTATATGCTCAGTAGATCTACATTGCAACTTTCATTGGTTTTTCAAAATTGTAAAAAATGCTCCTCTTATTACTTCTGTTCATTTTAATGTCCCATGCATGAGAATAACAGATCATCCAAAGCGCTGAATATAAATTATAATAATTATATTCTCTTCTGTCATATATGACAAATCTCTTTCCTCTTTAACAAAAATGTAATGATATTTACTCGGTAATATTTTAATAAACTTGTTATATTATAAAATAAATTTAACATTTTAGTTTCAATAACTCTTACTATATCAACCAGCGGCTCACTAATATTAGAATCGTAATGGACAAATTAACCCAACTGCAAAAGCCCACTTGCTAAAGCCCATTTGAGGATTTCACAGTTTGAAGTGAAAAGAAAGAGAGAGGGAAAAAGGGTTTCACGCAGCCGAAAAGTAAGAGAGAGAAAGATTGAAAGATAATGGCTTCCATCAACATCAAATCTACAGGTACCAAAACGGCTTCCATCAACATCAAATCTGGAAGTTCAATAAGGCAATCCCCAAACTCTCGGTGCAATTTCAACTTTCAAAATCATTCTCCCTGTCATTTCAATCGTGTCATTCAGGTATTGTTCTACATTTCTTTTTTTTTTTCATTTTTTTTCATTTTATAAGATTTATACAGCCTTAATGAGTCATTATCGATTTCTTATATTTTAAATGATACGCATCTCCACTTTTCTTCAATTTCATCTTATATACTCAGGAGATCTACATTGCAACTTTCATTGGTTTTTCAAAATTGTATAAAATGCTCCTCTTATTACTTCTGTTCATTTTAATGTCCCATGCATGAGAATAACAGATCATCCAAAGCGCTGAATATAAATTATGATAATTATATTATCTTGTGTCATATATGACAAATCTCTTTCCTCTTTTAAAAAAAATGTAATGAAATTTACTCGGTAATATTTTAATAAACTTGCTATATTATAATTAAAATTAAACATTTTAGTTCCAATAACTCTTACTATATCAACCAGCGGCTCACTAATATTAGAATCGTAGTGGAGAAATTAACCCAACTACAAAAGTCCATTTGATGATTTCAGGGTTTAAAGTGAAAAGAAAGAGAGCGGGAAAAAGGGTTTCACGCAGCTGAAAAGTAAGAGAGAGAAATATTGAAAGATAATGGCTTCTGTTAGTCCTTGTGTATTGCAGAAGGGGGGGGGGGGATGAATGCAATACTGATAAAATTCAATCTAAATTTCAACAACTAAAATCAAGATTAAACGTTATCAGCAATATATGCAATCACGAACAGTATTTAGTAAGAACAAGATTCATAAAATAAATGTTTTATTTATTTTGCAAAGTGTTGCTACAACCTCAAGAAAGAATTCTCGAGCTTCGGGTTTTCTTCAAAAGACACTTGCTTGTCTTCGTTCGTTGCCCTTCTAGAATGAGTTGATAGTAGGTATAAGACTAACCCTATCACTATCAGTCACGGGTTTGTGAAGCTGCTGTCACTGTCAAGTGGCAGCTTCTTACAGATTGTCTTACCCATGTGACTTTCCTAAATTGCTAACATGTCAGATATACATTACAAAGAAAGCAACCTAGATTCATTCTATTTCCAGCTAAACCAATTCAGCAGATAAAGACTTGACCTTGCTCTTGAATTGATTCGCTTTTGTTTTGCAGTGCTTGAAGCTTCTGTCGTAGTCTTGCAGACTTGGTGCAGCTTAGGGATGCTGCATCACGCCTGTTTCTTGAACATTTAAACTGTCACGGGATTTGACTGAGAAAGATACCTAGCATAAGGATCTTTATTGAGACAGTTACTTTTGCCGCAAAGCTTGCTGTCACAGGAATGATCTTTTGGTGACAGTATGAGTTCCCCGCATAGAGTGCTGTCGAGGATCCCAAACTTGCTGTCGAGGGCAATAGTTGCTGTCGCGTAGTCTTCCGCCAATGTTGCTGTCAGAGTGAATATGCTGTCGTGACTTGCAACATTCTGTCTTCTTGTAATCTTACTGTCACAGCTTTAGGACAGTAACCTTTATTCATGTTGTCATCCAAAAAGCATTCTTTGAGGCTTGAACACATAAGTGAACTTCTTTCAAACAATACAACTAGAATAACATTACATACTGATTACAAGAACATACTTTGGCTATGACAGTATGTTCTACTTAATTTGAAAAATTAAGTACAATCAAAGTTAAGTTGTTTCTATGCTATCACCCATAAATCCCAACAATCTCCCCCAATTTGTTTTTATGGAAAATAACAGCAAATTTACAATATGTGCTGACAACTTAACTAACAAGATCAGAATTCAAGAATTTTTACTTAGCTTGAGATTTCCTCTTCTGTCTTGCTACATCCTCTCTTTTGAGAGCTTCTGCCAAGCAGCCTCTTAGACTTTCTACAAGAGAAATTTCAGCAGCAGACACTGCATCATCCTCTACTTCATCAATGATCTTCTTTATGGAAGGAGATAAGAGAGAACTAACATCCCTGAGATTCAGCCATTGCTCTATATCATATGGATAGGTTCTGAAATGAAGTTCTTCATTAATTAGCTTGAATCTACTTCCAGGATAAGCATTGAGAGACTTCCTTCTTTGCTTGTCCAGTTTTGAGTCTTCTCCTTTTCTCCCTTCCAATAACTTCTCTATCTCATCAGAACAAATCTGTTCCAGGGGATGAATTGAACCAGCTACCATATACTGTAAATCCTTCAGAGTGGATGTTTTAAGCTTATGCAAGCTGCAAACATAGATTTCTTCTTTTAGGAACTTGACTCTTAGGGGATTTTCCAGCATATATGGTTGATAATTTGGAGCTTCACTTTCTGCCTTGTTAGAGGCCTTGTGTTTTTCCAGTAATTCAGCTTCCTTCTTATCAAGTTCTGACTGAGTTTGAGCATATTCAGAAGATTCAGGTTGTTTGCTTGGCTTGGGTTTCCCTTCCTGAGTTGGTTGGGTTTGCCCTTCTTCTGTGGGTAAGTCATCAAACTCATAGTACCAGTGGTATGGTATAGGAGAGGCTGGGAGATCAGTAAGAATATCAGCATCATCAAAATCTGCAAAGTTATAGCCAAATTTCTGATAAAATTCAGCATCCCTATCTGCCTGATATTTTAGAACATGTTCCATGACAGCCTCTGAAACATTATCATAGCTCTCCAGCAACTCTACCATCCTTTCCAGGTAGAAGAAATCAATTCTTCTTTTATCTATGGTTGATGTGCTGTTCTTGGTTGGTGTGGCTACCAGATTGAAGTCCTTGTCAATCTTGGCTGACCTTGATTCTGCCCACCACAGAATGTACTCAGTGGCCTCTTGATTTGCATCCAGCTTAACCTCAACGCTCTTGATTTCTCTTGATTGCATTTGTTGAATCTTTAGACTGTTGGGAGGAATTGATTGAATTGGCTTTTTGAGATTCCTGCCAAATCCAGTGGCCTTTTCCTTTCCTGAGTACTTGTGCTTCCCTGTTGGTTTCTGTCTAGTAAACCATGCCTTAGCTTTAGCTTTCAGTCTTTTGGACTTGACAGTAGCCTTGGTTTCATCCTTGACAGAACCTTCCTTGACAGTATCCTTGTCGACAGCATCTTTCAAGATAGCATCTTCTATGACAGTATCTTTGTCGACAGTACCTTTGGTGACAGCATCTTTTTCAGCATTTATGCAGTCAATAGCACATCTAAGAATGCTTGCCTCCAAAGCTTCCAGTATTCTTGACTCCTCTTCATCTGTTGCACCAGCATCTTTCTTTTCCTGGCTAGGAGTTTCTTCATTGCCTTCATTCTGAGATTGAATACCAGTATTCCTAGAACTACTTCCACCAGCATTTCCAGCATTTCCAGAAGCTTCACCACCTCCATCCTCACCATCTTCATCATCATCATCATCATGGGGAGGAATGTTATAGAAGCAACTTCCACCTTGATCATTTCTTTTGGCATTGGCTGTAGTGATTAGCTCCTTCATTCTAGCTCCCAGTGCCTTGTCTCTCAACACCAGCATTTTGTAGATTTCTTGAACAGCATGAACTCTTCCTGGATTGGCATTTGAACTGAGTATTCCATCTAGTACCTTCAGAATTGACTTGGTTTCCATTTTGGATGGGCTACCAATATTCATGAAGCTGTTCCTTCTTGTGCCATCCTTAGTTTCAGATCTGTAGAAAACACTTGGTGGATTTGAGTAGACTTCAGGTAGTTTCTGTATGATCAGGTTCTGGATTTGCATATCCAATATTTCATTGAATGGTGTTTGAGTTGCCCTGATCTTTCCCTTCAAAGCACACAACACCTTTGCTGGCAGACTCTGCAATAGCTGCATTGTGATGAAATAAGATATGCCAGAAGTTAGATAAATACTTACAGCCCATCTTTTCTCATCATTCACCATTACACTGACACTGATAATTTGTTCCTTTAACAGTTTTGTGGTGTTGGTTGGACGGTTGCTAGGAGCATTCATTGCTTCTTCCACCAAACTGCTAAACTTACTGTCATGGTTGTGTAATGTGCTCTCCCTGTAATCCACCATCAAGACATTGGCTTCCTCTTGATCATACTCAGTACCATTGGACCAAGTAGTTCCTTTATGGATGGATTCAGGCAGTTTCCCTTTACCTTTTCCAAGTTTGTTTTGTTCCTCCATTTCTCTCCATTTCTTCTGTAGAGCAGTTTCTTGAGTTTCTTGAGTAGGTTCTCTAATCACCACAGGAGGCAAGATTGGATGTCTAGATGCAGTTCTTCTTTGCAATGCATCTTTAGTTTCCTTTGACATTAACACCCTTTCTCCATCCATTTCCACTTCAACAGGCTTTTCAGCTTTATCCTGTGGTTTTGCACTGCTTGGTTTGACTTGTTCCCCCTTAGACATTGCTTTCCTTTTAGCTCCCCCTCTGGTCTTCACAGCTACAGGCTCCCCCTGAGTTCCACCTGATTCTTGAATAGGCAATGATTCTGATCTTGCTACCTTCTCCCCCTTAGTTGAGTTGGCAGCTACCAGGTCAGTAAGGAACTGAATAGAGAGTTGAGTAGCAGCAAAACCATCAACCACCAGTTGAGAGAGAGAGTCCAGTTTGAAGTCCAAAGTAACACACTGTCCTTCAAGAGCTGCAATCCTGTTACCAAAAGTAGCAGAGGGGCCACCAGACCTTAACCTTCTTGGAGGGGAAGGAAAAGACAGGGGCTTGGAGGCTATGGGGGTTCTCACACTCTCAGGGTGTTTTTGAGTGATCTCATCACCCCTCACAGTTTGACTCTCAAGGCCTAGTGCCTGAATAATGTGGGCTCCCTTAATATCTCTCTGGACATGCTCAAGTCCCTCTCCTTTTGCCAGCTCATTTGGCTGCCTCTCATTTTTATGCTCACCTCTCTTTTCTTTTATCTCTCTTTTCTTTTGCACACCCTCACTCAACCTAGATGCATGGGTATGAGCAGTACTAACATGCATGGAAGGAGAAGATTTAGAATGTACCTTTAGGAGTTTGGCAAGAGGTAGGTCATCATCAGAGGCATCCTCAACCAGTACAGCATCAAAATCAGGCTGGGAGGACTTGACAGCATCTTGAGTAGGAATGTTACTGTCAGTTGGAGTCTGGACAGCAGGTTCTGGCATGACAGCATCTTTGGGAGGTGGAGTGACAGTAGGTTCTGTAGTGACAGTAGCTTTCTCTCCACCTTTGACAGTAGCTGTGTCCAGGACAGTAGCATCCCCAGTGTCTTTGACAGCAACAGAGGCTGTGACAGCATCTTCCTGAAGGTAAGATGCTCCTTGGAGATCAGACAAAGTGTTGGCTGTTTCATTTTCTGACAAAATACCACTTTGCCCTAGCTCAGTGTTTGGAGGAGTGGTGTCCATCTCACTTTGAGAAATGGGTTCTTGTGGACCACTAGATGGGGGCTCATCCATGATTGGAGATGGATGATCAAAACCTGAAGGGTTGGGACTGTCCCCTTCTCTAGGTTGTGGAGAAGAAACAAAAGAATGTGTAGGGAAGGAAGAAGGTGAAAGTGTAGTAGAGAGTGGGGGCTGATTCACAGATGAAACATGTGAATCATCAATAGGAGTAGAGAAATCCTCACTGTGCCCTAACTCACTGTGTGTTTCTTCAAGTGGGGGTATCTCAGGTTGGGAACCATGAGTTTGTGCAGACTCTGTACAGGGTGCCGTGGGAGACAGTGAACTATCTTTGATGAGTTTCTATAGGCCTTAATCTTAAATTCATTTTCAGCAATCTCATTCCTCAGGAATTCCTCAACCTCCTTAGCACATTTTAATTCATTTTTAAGTTTAGCATTCTCTTGAGCTAAAGAGCCTAGTGAACTGGTTTTGAGAAAAAGAGAATCATTTTCAGACTGAAGTGTTTCATTTAGCTTACTTAGTCTAGAGATTTCCTCATTAGCAGCAGATAAGCTAGTATAGACATTGAACATTTCAGCACTTAAGTCTTTAATGGTTTTCTTATACTCATCAGTAGACATATCAAGTAAGACAAGTGAAGGTACCTGACTTGAAGGAGTTGATGCTACCTCATCAGTGCTAGCCATGAGAGCTAGGTTGACATATTCTTCCTCTTCTTCATCATCAGAATCATCCCAACACTTTCCTTCAGCCACATAGGCTCTACCTTGATTTTTCTTGGAGTATCCACCAGTTCCTTTCTCATATCTTTGAACCTGTTTGGGTCTTTTGCATTCAGTAGCAAAATGACCAGGTTCTCCACAGTTGTAACATTTGAACTTTGATCTATCCACAAATCCAGTTTTGTATCCTCCTTTGGTTGAACTTCCCACAGCAGCCTTTGATGAGCTTCCTTTGCTGAACTTGGATGCTTGGCCTTGAGGCTTGTATGACCTATCCTTCTTGAACCTAAAGTTCTTGAACTTCTTGGCCATGTAAGCCATAGTAGGGTTGTCCATGCTTTCCAGTTCCTCCATTGTGTAGAAGTCTTCATCTTCCACATCTTTAAGCTGTAGTACCACTTTCTCATCATCTTCAACCACCTCTTCTATCTTCAAGGTCTGTGTTGGGGTTGATTGTGTGATCTGTAGTACTTCACTTGGCTGTGTGATCCTTGGCACATGTGCTACTAGGGCACTTGACATATTAGCCATCTTGTTCCTTGTTCCACTTTGTATGGCTCTCTTTTGAAAGAGTTCGAGTTCATAAGATTTCAGAATACCATAAAGTGTCTCAAAGGTTATAGTGTTGAGATCTCTTCCTTCTCGTATGGCTGTTGTCTTGTGTTCAAGGTGATCAGGCAGTGTGAGCAGGAACTTGACATTTAATTCTTTTCTGTCATAGTACTTGCCATGTATCTGTAATTCAGTTAAGAGCTTACTGAACCTTTCAAACATGGAGGTTAAGTCTTCACCAGGCTTGGCCATGAATGCCTCATATTGAGATATTAGAATTTGCCTTTGGTTGCCCTTAACCTCTTCACTTCCTTCACAGAGTAAGGCTAACCTGATCCACATTTCCTTGGCTGATGTGCAGCTTATCACACTTCCACACATGGCTTTATCCAGCGTGAGAGAATCGAGCAAGATAAGTTGCAAATGATCATCTAGCACCATTTTCTCCTTTTCAGGTTCCAAGATTTCTGAGGGATCTTTGGGAACCCAATGTGCAGGAATAATCTCACCATTCACTGTTGTGGCTTCAATTTCCTTTCTTGGAATGAAAGGACCATTCTCGAGTATACCTGGGTATAGTGGATTTGCAGCTTTGATAAACAACAAGATTTTTCTTTTCCAAATGCTGTAGTTCTCTTTATCAAATGCTGGGATCTTGATACTGTTTGATTTCTGCATTTTCTCCGGGATCTCAGATATGTATGTTAATCTGAGTGCTCTGATACCAGTTGTTAGTCCTTGTGTATTGCAGAAGGGGGGGGGGATGAATGCAATACTGATAAAATTCAATCTAAATTTCAACAACTAAAATCAAGATTAAACGTTATCAGCAATATATGCAATCACGAACAGTATTTAGTAAGAACAAGATTCACAAAATAAATGTTTTATTTATTTTGCAAAGTGTTGCTACAACCTCAAGAAAGAATTCTCGAGCTTCGGGTTTTCTTCAAAAGACACTTGCTTGTCTTCGTTCGTTGCCCTTCTAGAATGAGTTGATAGTAGGTATAAGACTAACCCTATCACTATCAGTCACGGGTTTGTGAAGCTGCTGTCACTGTCAAGTGGCAGCTTCTTACAGATTGTCTTACCCATGTGACTTTCCTAAATTGCTAACATGTCAGATATACATTACAAAGAAAGCAACCTAGATTCATTCTATTTCCAGCTAAACCAATTCAGCAGATAAAGACTTGACCTTGCTCTTGAATTGATTCGCTTTTGTTTTGCAGTGCTTGAAGCTTCTGTCGTAGTCTTGCAGACTTGGTGCAGCTTAGGGATGCTGCATCACGCTTGTTTCTTGAACATTTAAACTGTCACGGGATTTGACTGAGAAAGATACCTAGCATAAGGATCTTTATTGAGACAGTTACTTTTGCCGCAAAGCTTGCTGTCACAGGAATGATCTTTTGGTGACAGTATGAGTTCCTCGCATAGAGTGCTGTCGAGGATCCCAAACTTGCTGTCGAGGGCAATAGTTGCTGTCGCGTAGTCTTCCGCCAATGTTGCTGTCAGAGTGAATATGCTGTCGTGACTTGCAACATTCTGTCTTCTTGTAATCTTACTGTCACAGCTTTAGGACAGTAACCTTTATTCATGTTGTCATCCAAAAAGCATTCTTTGAGGCTTGAACACATAAGTGAACTTCTTTCAAACAATACAACTAGAATAACATTACATACTGATTACAAGAACATACTTTGGCTATGACAGTATGTTCTACTTAATTTGAAAAATTAAGTACAATCAAAGTTAAGTTGTTTCTATGCTATCACCCATAAATCCCAACAGCTTCCATCAACATCAAATCTCCAAGTCCGAAAATGGCTTCCATCAACATCAAATCTGGAAGTTCAATCAGGGTAATCGCCAACTCTCGGTGCAATTTCAACTTTCAAAATCATTCTCCCTGTCAATTCAATCGCGTCATCCAGGTCCATTCCCATATTTCTTTTTCTTTTTTTCATTTCTCTTTCATTTTATAAGATATACGCAGCCTCAAGGAGTCATTTTCGATTTCTTATATTTTAAATGATACACATCTCCACTTTTCTTCAATTTCATCTTATTTTCTTCAATTTCATCTTATAAGCTTAGTAGATCTACATTGCAACTTTCATTGGTTTTTCAAAATTGTAAAAAATGCTCCTCTTATTACTTCTGTTCATTTTAATGTCCCATGCATGAGAATAAAAGATCATCCAAAGCGCTGAATATAAATTATAATAATTGTATTCTCTTCTGTCATATATGACAAATCTCTTTCCTCTTTAACAAAAATGTAATGATATTTACTCGGTAATATTTTAATAAACTTGCTATATTATAATTAAAATTAAACATTTTAGTTTCAATAACTCTTACTATATCAACCAGCGGCTCACTAATATTAGAATCGTAATGGACAAATTAACCCAACTACAAAAGCCAACTTGCTAAAGCCCATTTGAGGATTTCAGAGTTTGAAGTGAAAAGAAAGAGAGAGGGAAAAAGGGTTTCACGTAGCCGAAAAGTAAGAGAGAGAAAGATTGAAAGATAATGGATTCCATCAACATCAAATCTGTTGGTACCAAATGGGCTTCCATCAACATCAAATCTGGAAGTTCAATAAGGGCAATCCCCAAACTCTCGGTGCAATTTCAACTTTCAAAATCATTCTCCCTGTCATTTCAATCGTGTCATTCAGGTTCTTTTCCACATTTCTTTTTTTTTCATTTTTCTTTCATTTTATAAGATTTATACAGCCATAATGTGTCATTATCGATTTCTAATATTTTAAATGATACGCATCTCCACTTTTCTTCAATTTCATCTTATATACTCAGGAGATCTACATTGCAACTTTCATTGGTTTTTCAAAATTGTATAAAATGCTCATCTTATTACTTCTGTTCATTTTAATGTCCCATGCATGAGAATAATAGATCATCCAAAGCGCTGAATATAAATTATAATAATTATATTCTCTTCTGTCATATATGACAAATCTCTTTCCTCTTTAACAAAAATGTAATGATATTTACTCGGTCATCCAGGTCCTTTTGCCACATTTTTTTTTTCATTTCTCTTTCACTTTATAAAATATATGCAGCCTCAAAGAGTCATTATCGATTTCTTATATTTTAAATGATACGCATATCTACTTTTCTTCAATTTCATCTTATTTTCTTCAATTTCATCTTATATGCTCAGTAGATCTACATTGCAATTTTCATTGGTTTTTTAAAATTGTAAAAAATGCTCCTCTTATTACTTCTGTTCATTTTAATGTCCCATGCATGAGAATAACAGATCATCCAAAACGCTGAATATAAATTATAATAATTATATTCTCTTATGTCATATATGACAAATATCTTTCCTCTTTAACAAAAATGTAATGATATTTACTCGGTAATATTTTAATAAACTTGTATATTATAATTAAAATTAAACATTTTAGTTCCAATAACTCTTACTATATCAACCAGCGGTTCTATAATATTTGAATTGTAGTGGACAAATTAACACAACTGCAACATCTCATTTGAGGATTTCAGGGTTTGAAGTGAAAAGAAACAAAGAGGGAAAAAAGTTTCACGCAGCTGAAAAGTAAGAGAGAGAAAGATTGAAAGATAATAGCTTCCATCAACATCAAATCTGCAAGTCCCAAAATGGCTTCCATCAACATCAAATCTGGAAGTTCAATCAAGGCAATCCCCAAACTCGTGGTGCAATTTCAACTTTCAAAATCATTCTCCCTGTCAATTCAATCCCGGCATCCAGGTTCATTCCCACATTTCTCTTTTTTCATTTCTCTTTCATTTTATAAGATATATGCAGCCTCAAGCAGTCATTATCGATTTCTTATATTTTAAATGATACACATCTCCACTTTTCTTCAATTTCATCTTATATGCTCAGTAGATCTACATTGCAACTTTCATTGATTTTTCAAAATTGTA
The DNA here is from genome assembly GCA_030848705.1 of Heracleum sosnowskyi. NCBI lineage: Eukaryota > Viridiplantae > Streptophyta > Magnoliopsida > Apiales > Apiaceae > Heracleum > Heracleum sosnowskyi. The sequence continues at coordinate 97,828,024 of CM061241.1, forward strand.
TAAAATGCTCCTCTTATTACTTATGTTCATTTTAATGTCCCCGACATGAGAATAACAGATCATCCAAAGCGTTGAATATAAATTATTATAATTATATTCTCTTCTGCCATATATGACAAATCTCTTTCCTCTTTAAAAAAAATGTAATGATATTTACTCGGTAATATTTTAATAAACTTGCTATATTATAATTAAAATTAAACATTTTAGTTCCAATAACTCTTACTATATCAACCAGCGGCTCACCAATATTAGAATCGTAGTGGACAAATTAACTCATCTGCAATAGCTCATTTGAGGATTTCAGGGTTTGAAGTGAAAAGAAACAGAGAGGGAAAAAGAGTTTCACGCAGCTGAAAAGTAAGAGAGAGAAAGATTGAAAGATAATAGCTTCCATCAACATCAAATCTGCAGGTCCCAAAATGGCTTCCATCAACATCAAATCTGGAAGTTCAATCAAGGCAATCCCCAAACTCGTGGTGCAATTTCAACTTTCAAAATCATTCTCCCTGTCAATTCAATCGGGTGTCATCCAGGTTCATTCCCACATTTCTCTCTTTTCATTTCTCTTTGATTTTATAAGATATATGCATCCTCAAGGAGTCATTATCGATTTCTTATATTTTAAATGATACACATTTCCACTTTTCTTCAATTTCATCTTATATGCTCAGTAGATCTACATTGCAACTTTCATTGGTTTTTCAAAATTGTATAAAATGCTCGTCTTATTACTTCTGATCATTTTAATGTCCCCTGCATGAGAATAGCAAGAATAGCAGATCATCCAAAGCGCTAAATATAAATTATAATAAGTATATTCTCTTCTGCCTTATATGAAAAATCTCTTTCCTCTTTAACAAAAATGTAATGATATTTACTCGGTAATATTTTAGATCCAAGCCACTTGACTAATGAATAACTTTAAAACTTTCACTTAATTAATAGCAATATGCCATTTAGATAAATCAGGCTGTAATTAACCGAAGCACCTGCTTTATTTCTGTCACAAGGTAGCCAGAGATGCATCTCTGCTGGCCTCTTCAGTTCTGGAGGAGGGGAGAGGTACTCCTTGGGTAAAATTGACCCCAAAGAGTTCCCAGATTGGATCACTAAAGAGCATAAATCGATGAGGTTGATGCAAATCTTGGTTACTAATAATGAAGATGGTATATCTCATGCATGCAAGGAAGGATGATCTGCTAGAATGAAGCCAAGTTTATTTCGTGTTTCATGCATTTACGTTTGCTCAAATAAAGTAACAGTAGTATTTCATGTACTGTTGTATTTGCCTTGTGTGTTGGCACATTATGCTTTATCTTATTTAGTTTGTTAAGGATTGGCAGGTGCTCTATGATCAAGGGCACTTGTGTAATTCAATGTTTAGTTTGTTAGCATCAGGTTAAGTTTGTAAGGCTTAAGAGGACAAGGTGTTGACAGTATGGACCATATGTGAGATTGGTATAATTTGAATCAATAGCCTTGTTTCCACGTATCCTCTCTCTCTCTGTTCTACATAGCTTTCATATGTTTATTATCAATTTATTTACATGGTATCAGAGCTGTATATGATAGCTTGAGAGTAGAGTTCAGTAAAAGGAGTGAGTAAACAATTTTACATATCTTGATAGCTTGTTTAAAACTTCTGGTCTAGGTGTGTCTTTTTCACCTTCTTGTTTAGACTTAATGGCTACAAGCAGTAATAGAATCTCTTACACAGATTTGCAAAATCCGTTGTTCTTACACCCCTCTGATGGACTTAATTCAGTCCGTGTGTCTAAATTGCAAGGGGATGTTGATTATAGAGCATGGAAAAGGCAGTTTGAAATTCAACTTTCTGCAAAAAAAAACTGGGGTTCGTTGATGGGTCAGTCAAAACGAGTGCCTCCACTGATACAGCTGAAGCAGGACAATGGGACACATGCAATAATATGGTAATCTCTTGGATCCATAACAATGTCTCTGAAACAATTAAATCTTCTATTTTGTTTCTTAATACTGCTAGTGAAATATGGAATCAGTTAGAAACAAGGTTCTCTTTGACCAATGGCTCCAGAAAATATAAGTTGAGTCGAGATCTGTTCAATTTAAAACAAAATGGTGCCAAGATTAATGACTATTTTACTAGCTTGAGTGTGTTATGGGAAGAGCTTGAGTCAATGAATAGTCTTCCTGTAGTAACTACTACCACTGTTGAGGTCACAAATTTATTAAAGGCTATTCATACTATGAAAGAGGAAGCAAAATTATTTCAATTTCTTAATGGTCTTGATGATATATGGTGCACAGAGGAGTTAGTTGTTAATGTTGAATCCTTTACCATCTGTGGACATGGCTTGTGCTGCTGTATAACAGGAGGAATCTCAACGAGAGGTCTTATCACATTTTCTTGTTGGTGAGACTGATATATCAGCCATGTTTAGTAAGGGGATTGGTGGAAAAGAAATGACGTGTGCAGCATGTGGTGTTAGAGGACATACTCGAGATGGCCAATAATGTGCAAGGTACTGTTAATGAAAGTGAAGTGACTATGACTACTCAACAACTTGAACAATTGTTTAAATTGCTGCCTAAAGATGCTTTACAAAGTCAAAGACACTCAGAGACATATGATGAGCTAGAGTATGGTTTTTCTGGTATGGTCAATGTCATCAAAGAGAAAGCAAACGGAAGAGCAAAGATGGGTGAAATGTAGTGGATAGTTGACTCAGGGGCGTCTGACCATATGACTTGTTTATTGGACAATCTGATTAATGTTAAAAGTGCACCATCTACTTTTACAATAAAATTACCTACAGGAGCAACAGTTTCTATAAGTCATATATGTGATGTACTTTTACCCAATGGACTGAAATTGTTGAATGTGCTCCATGTGCCTGGGTTCAGTCACAATTTGTTGTCGATTCATAAACTAGCAAGGGATGCTCAGTGTGATGTGATCTTTCAGCCAAAACGTTGTCTTGCTATTAACTCCAAAACCAAAAAGGTGATTGCTACAGGCGTACTAAAGCAAGGGCTGTATTACCTAGATGGGAAAGGAGAGTCACTGGGAGAGAGCAATAAAATTGAGGATAATAGGGGATTGTGTCTGACAGCTGATACGATTTCAACTCTTGGAAATCAATTTTCTATGTGGCAAGATGAAGTATATCAACTATGTTAAACCATTCCTGACTCAACAAACCCAAGTGTGTCTTACATGTCCAATGGCAAAGATGACAAGACAATCGTTTCCACTAAGCACTTCTCATGCTACTGCTGCATTTGCACTGGTGCACACGGACATATGGGGGCCCTATAAGGTCAACACTAGAGGTAAATTTCGATTCTTCCTCACTATTGTGGACGATTATAGTAGGGTGACATGGGTGTATTTGTTGCATAAAAAGTCTGATTATCTGAGCACTATGATTGGCTTTCAACATTACATTAAAACCCGTTTTAAGAGTCATATACAAACAATTCGCTCTGATAATGCTCTCGAATTTTCTGATAAAGCATGCACTGAATGTTTTGTGAAGAATGGCATTGTTCATGAAAAGTCATGTCCTTACACACCTCAGAAAAATGCTAGGGTGGAAAGAAAACATAGGCATGTCTTGGAAGTCGCTAGAGCTTTAAGATTTCAATCTGGGTTGCCCCTCTCTTTTTGGGGGGATTGTGTTTTAACAGCCGTCCATCTGATTAATAGGCTGCCAAGTGTAGTTTTGAACTTTTGCACTCCCTATGAAAAGTTGTATGAAGAGCCTGCTACGTATGATCATTTAAAGGTGTTTGGGTGTCTTGCCTTTGGTAAAGATCAAAGTCCTAGTACTGATAAGTTTGGAGTCAAGGGACTTCCATATGTTTTTATTGGATATCCTAGTTTGCAAAAAGGATATAGACTGTTGAACCTCATTTCGATGCAACCCTATGTGACAAGACATGTGATATTCAATGAAGATGTGTTTCCCTTGAACAGTCACTCTTCACCATCTTATATGAAACCTTTGCCTGCAAAATTGCCAACTCCACAGCAAATTGCTTGCACTGATGAATTCGATATCAGTGTTCAAGATTCTGAAGACCAATCACCTCTATTTGAACCACAAATTTCAGTGTCTGACTCACCCTCTTTATCCCCAAATATTGAAACCTCTGAATCTACCTCTTCGACCTTACATCAGACTACAGATGCCTCACCTATACAAAGTCCTGTCCTCAGACATTCCACACGAACTATCAAACCTCCAACATGGCTCAAAGATTTTGATCATCCTCTTTCAAACACAGCTGTTAGTGTTTCTGGGGTTGTGTCTCAACCAATTACTAGTGCTTGTAATTGTTTTCTGGCAAACATTGTTCAAGGTACTGATCCTGTCCATTTTAAGTATGCTGTCACCCAATCTCATTGGATTGATGCTATGAATGTCGAGCTTGACGCTCTTGAAGCAAATCAAACATGGGAAATCACTGAGCTTCCCAAAAACAGGACTGCTATTGGCAGTAAATGGATATATAAGACAAAGTACAAACCAGATGGAAGTGTGTATAAATTCAAGGCTCGATTGGTGATTCTAGGCAACAAGCAAACCTATGGTGTGGATTACATGGAGACTTTTGCTCCGGTAGCTAAGATGTGAACTGTACGAGCAGTTCTTGCAGTAGCAGCTATGCATGATTGGGGTGCTACTCACATGGACATGTCAAATGCCTTCCTACATGGCACCCTTAATGAAGCTGTGTATATGCGTTTCCCATAAGGTTATTCAGGATACGGTAGTAGGATCTCACATGATCAGGGGAGATAGTGGCTAAAATGGTAACTACTTTGGTGTGCAAATTATTGAAGGCCTTATATGGGTTGCGTCAAGCACCACGTGAATGGTTTGACAAGCTGTCTGAGACACTCTTATCTATTGGTTTTGTGCATTCCAAGGCAGACTATAGTCTCTTCACCAAGGTAACATCTACATCCATTACTCTTGTGCTTATATATGTGGATGACCTGTTAATTACGGGTAATTATGATGCATCCATCAAAAGCTTGAAGTCTGTGCTGTCTGCTACCTTTCACATGAAGGATTTAGGTCATGTCACCTATTTCTTAGGACTTGAAATTGACATAACACAAGCTGGTTTCTTTATCTCTCAAAAGAAATATGTGTTGGATCTTTTAACTGAATTTGGTATGTTATCTGCTACTCCTCTAAAGCTGCCAATGGACACTCATTTTAAACTCACACCAGATAAATGAACTCCTCTCATCAATCCTCATCCCTATCAGAAGCTGCTAGGTAAATTGATCTATCTCACTCTTACTCGTCCGGACCTTTCCTTTCCAGTACACAATCTTGCTCAGTTTATGCAATGCCCAACTAATGTGCATATGCAAGCTGCCAAACGCATTCTTCGCTATCTTCTCTCCAATCCTGGACAAGGTATTCTTTTAGCTTCATCTTCGGCAGCTCAGTTAACGGCTTACTGTGATAGCGATTGGGCGAGTTGTCCCACAACACGAAAATCAACTACTGGGTATTGTATTCTGCTTGGGTCTTCACCTATATCGTGGAAGACTAAGAAGCAATCAGTCGTGGCTCGTTCTACGGCCGAAGCAGAATATCGTGCAATAGCGCTTACTTGTTGTGAGGTCACTTGGTTACATTCACTACTCAAAGACATGGGTCTGGTCAATCTCCCTCCAACTGTAATCAAGAGTGATAACCAAGCAGCCTTGTCTATCGCTGCTAACCCTGTGCTTCATGAGAGGACGAAACACATCGAATTGGACTTCCATTATATACGAGATAAGATACAAGATGGATCTGTTACTACAAGTCATGTTCCCTCTCATCTTCAACTCGTAGACATTCTCACTAAGTCGTTGCCAGTGAAGCAACACAACTATCTTTTGCACAAGATTGGAGCCTCGGTTAACACCTCATCTCCACTTGACGGGGAGTAATGAAGATGGTATATCTCATGCATGCAAGGAAGGATGATCTGCTAGACTGAAGCCAAGTTTATTTCGTGTTTCATGCATTTACGTTTGCTCAAATAAAGTAACAGTAGTATTTCATGTACTGTTGTATTTGCCTTGTGTGTTGGCACATTATGCTTTATCTTATTTAGTTTGTTAAGGATTGGCAGGTGCTCTATGATCAAGGGCACTTGTGTAATTCAATGTTTAGTTTGTTAGCATCAGGTTAAGTTTGTAAGGCTTAAGAGGACAAGGTGTTGACAGTATGGACCATATGTGAGATTGGTATACTTTGAATCAATAGCCTTGTTTCCACATATCCTCTCTCTCTCTTCTACATATATGCTTATTATCAATTTGTTTACAACTAATTATGCACGTAAGTCTTTCCAGCCCTTTGCTTACACCCTAATTTCTTTTTCGTGTTTACAAAAATGAAAAAGGCCTGAAATCAGTAGGCTTTTTGCAGCCCTTATAAAGGCCCAGGCAATAGCAGCAGTGGTGCTTGGCAGTATTGTGCTACTATGCACCTGGACCTACAAGGCCTACCAAGCTTTCAAGCCCGCTGATCCAGCCACTCAAGCTTCGCCTACTTTTCCAGGGCCTAAGAGGGTGAACAACAGTGCTGCTTCGCAGAAAAAGCATCGAGACCAGTTCAACCAAGAGCTGGCCGAGCTGAGGATTGCAGTGCCTTTTATCACCACCACTAATACTTCTGTCATAACAGCTGCCCTTGCCTATATAAAGTTGATGGAAGGACAGATCAGAGCACTGGAGGAGGAAAACAAGGATCTCAAAAATAAAATGAAGCCGTGAAGGAGTAATCAGTTGTCTTTGAAAGCTATTGTGCACCCCTTACCGGGGTTAAATATTTTGGTACATTTAATGCGATTGTGAACTACTACTGTCTGAAATTGCTAGACTTACCATACCAGCGTATTTTGGTACATTTATGCAAATGTTGTGACATTGTGATGTAACATGCTGTATGTGTGAAGTAGTGAATTATCCAGAGAACTGATGATTCAATGACAACTATGTCATCAGTCATGATAATTACAGAGAAAGTGCACTGCCTGATAAAATATCATAAAGAAGCATTTGTGTCTATAAATATGTCAAAATTGGTGGTCTTTAAAGTTCTTACTTGACAGCTTCGAATGTACTGTGAAAACTTTGCCACCAATAGTAAAGGAGACATTAGCCATGGAGGAAATCTTTCAGTCAACACCAGATTGCCCTGTTGGGCTAGGCAAACGATCGCACAACTGCAATTTCCAGAACTCTCAATCCACATAAATCATAAAAGTAAAACATAATTTTAATCTGCTCTAAATTTTTTCTTCTACTTTCAGGTTGAATAAGATAATACGCAAAGCACAATACACAGGGATACATACCTCATTGACATAAGTCAAAATACTATCTTGGGTCTGGTTTTGCATAAGCTGATGCTGCATCCACGACACAGTCATTTCACAAGTAGAGCACATAGCATGACCAAGTCCAGATGATCTGCCCCTGCTCTCATCTACTACACTCTCTATGCCCATGCTGTATAGATCGATTTAGAGCCACCAAACCAAATTAACATGAGTATTTAGCTAAACAGAAAGTCTTCAAAAGGTATATTTTTGTAACAAATTTTAACTATATATTGAATATTGATAATGAAGTCGGCAGCTGCGATCCGAAAACAATATTATTGTGTGAATATGAGTCTGACCTAACACCACGAGTTCCGTCAAAGGTACAAAGGCCGATTTGGGAGCATATCTTCTTAGGCTGTACCCGTTGTATAAATTCAGTAGGAAAAATCAGTACTGAGCACAATCAAAGGTAATATTGCTTTTAGAGTCCAAGATTGTATTTCAAGAAAGAACCAACATAATAACAGTAAAGAGGTATAGTTTATATTACGTACCCTGATGAAAGCATATCCATAATTGTTGACCCATACTGTTCAACCACAGCCTTGCATTCATTGCTAACAACACCAGATGCTCCAATGGCATTATTAATAATTGTGATCACAGTCTGAAAAATTTGGTAAAGGTATAACAGGAAGAACAAAAGCTAGTAAGCTATATTGGTAGGAAATGCCTAACATCGATGCCAGTACCGACCTACCAAATCATAGTTTTTACATTTTAATAGACAATAAAAAAATCCATAATAGCACCAGCTTCAAATTCAGAAAAATAATAACAATATGTGCTGCACTCCAAATAAAAATGAGATTCATGTTGAAATTATTGTGTGCAGTACTATAATATATAGAAAAACCGAATGTCACGAAACCAATAAGTCCAGATGCAAACAAGACACAGCTATACCTTGATACTGAAAGATTTCGGGTTTTTTCCAGAAGATAAAGCAGAAACATACCGTTGGACCTGTTACTAAAGAAGTTCCAGAATATGAAATAGCCTAGTGAGAAGCATCATATGCTAATGTGAGAAGATAGGATAAGAGGTAATCAAGTTCTCACAATAAACTGAAACACTGATCAAAGCTTGGTAACAAGGTCATTCCTTTTCTTTTTCCTTTTTAATTATATGATTTTACTTTATGATTGAAAATAAAATGTTGGCACGTGCGGTAATGAGAACCAGAAAAAGCCCACATATACGTGTTTGGTACAGCAAGTTAGGTGCTCCTCTAGTCAGTTCACAATTAAAGTTTTCAGCAATTTGACAATGTGTTTTGGAAGTATTTAAGTGTGGAGTCAAGTACTCAAGTCCATAAGTTGACACCACCTTCATATACGTAATTCCTACTACCATTTATTTAATTTTATTTCAAAAATAACCAAACGCAGAAGCTTAATACACACCCATATATGGCTCCAATGGCTTGAACCTTAAACATCTTGTTAACAGAAGATAGGGGTATCCACTATCACTAGGCTAGAAGACTTCAGATACTCTACCACCACTCATGCAGGGAAGATTCAACTATCAATTTAAATCTACTTCGCTCATTAATTTTTGTTTTAGTTTTGCGAATGAGTCTGTTCTCACAACACCAGAAGAACAAAAATTTCGTGAAAAGACAGACACTTGATACACAGAAATTCTAGATGCCAAACCAGGATCTCAGTATTACATTGAATGTTGATGTTTCATGCATGTACACCACTAGAAATACCCAAAATAAATCAGCCGATTGTATTTATATATTGAAATAAATTAATGACATGTACTATCAAAGTGCATGGTTGAAAGAAATTTAAACCAACCATTTTTCTTGTAAGAACTTGATTGGCTCGACTTGTACTTTGCATGACAGAAACATGCCACCTGGGACAAAATTTACCTATGAGATTTTGCATACTTTAAACACAGAATATCTCACCAAGCTCATAAATTGCATGTGAATATCACCGATAAGTGACACTCTGCTGATGGCACTCAAAGATTAGAAACGCCAATGTCAAATATCACAGTGAACTTCTGAGGGGAGCACCAACGCCAATATCACAAAGTACTGAGCATCCATGTAGTTCTTTAATGCCACACTATCAGTGTATCGCTGAGAAGATACTTGTTAACAGAGGCCTTCTTTAAAGTTTGCTGAAAAGATTATTCTGGAGTTAAATATAGTAGTTGAAGGTGCTTTCCGAAAAGAAGAGAAACTTCTCTGAGACATAGCCTAGAATAAACAAAAAAAATTAATAGGGAATGAGAAATGGAGGTGATAGGCATGATGACAGACTATATAAAAATACTAATACACCAATTACCAAGAATTCAACAAAAAAGATGAGAGAATTATAGTGAGGGGGGCTTAATTCAGAGAAAAATTCAAAATTGGAGAGCTTCATCAGTAAAGGTCAAAATTTTATACTATAATTCATGGGGGAATTGCCCAATTGAAGAGGTTTGAGCAATAAAGATACCATCTTTATGATAAAAACAAGCTTAATTGATGGCCAATTGAAGTCAATTAGTTGAATTTGGGAGGAAAAACAAGATTGGGAATTGGATGAAGAATGGTCTGCCTGCCCCTGCCCTGTTCTTCAATTAACCTAGTCTAGATATCAACGACAAAAATTATTACTAGCTATTTTAACGCCTTTGATTCCTACACGTCTTTCTCCCCCACTTTTATTTATAAAATATATTATTCTTTTTAGTTGATAAAAATATAATTCGAAATTTGAGTGGATTGTAGTTATTTTATAAAAATTATCGTATAGCCCGTTGTGGTGGAATAAAAACTGTGCTTGCGAATTAATTACTAAGGTTTAGAGAGCTTCAGAGAGCTTCGAGCTTTAATGGTTGTTCTTGCGTTTCGAGACTAAATCGGTCCTCACAAGATGTCTACGTATATCAGTCAGTTATTGGACGTAGTTCTGATTGTAGGATCAGGGTCCTTATATAGGCGTCTGGAGCCTCGTATTTATGGTACGTTTAGGAGACTTAGCGAATAAGTCTCCTTATTGATAATGGATAAACATCGTATTTCTTGCCGAATAAGTCTTTTCCTTGTTGATAAAGGCTATTACTCATTAATTGGGATTCTGGATCCTTCTTTGATAAATGTATCATATTTTGGACTCTTTTCATGAGCTGTACATTTTCCCTATTTATTAATTACGAAATTAATAAATAATTAGGATTTTGGGCCTTAATTATTGGGCCTTTCCAATGGATCATCAATTATATTTCTATAATTACTTTTCTGTCCATATCATTTGTCCCCCAACTTCTGGGAAAATCTCCCCGGGGTTTTCGTAGAAGTTATAGCTTATTTTTCCTCAAAATTTTCTATTTTCAAGGGTATTTTTGACCTCAAAATAGGTCATTTTCGACCAGGATTTAGGTCATTTTCGACCTCAATTTTGACCATGATTTAGGTCATTTTCGACCTCAATTTTGACCAGGATTTAGGTCATTTTCGACCTCAATTGGTGCGAGGTCGAATGCTTCGACCTCGATGTCTAAGTCTTTTTCGACCTCGACTGTTCGACCTCGATCCCATATATTTTCGACCTCAATTTGGTGTGAGGTCGAAGGGTTTGGGCTAGATTCTCAGTGTATTTTCGACCTCGATCCCATATATTTTTGACCTCAGTTTGGTGTGAGGTCGAAGGGTTCGAGCTCAATTCCTAGGTCTTTTTCGACCTCGACTGTTCGACCTCGATCCCATATATTTTCGACCTCAATTTGGTGTGAGTTCGAAGGTTCGAGCTCATTTCCTAGGTCTTTTTCGACCTCAAGCCTTCGAACTTGATCTCAGGTCTTTTCGACCTCAAATCTTTAATTTTTTGACCTTATTTTGGTGCGAAGTCGATGGATGTGACCTCAATTCCTCGTGTATTTTCGACTTCGGGCCTTCGACGTCGATCTAAGGTTTTTTCGACCTCAATTTCTTTACTTTTCAATTTCATTTGGGAGCGAGGTCGATGGATTCGACCTTGATTTCCCATATGTTTTTTATTTCGATCGTATGACTTCGATTTAAGGTTTTTTCGACCTTAAATCTATTATCTTTGTTTTTGCCTTGGCTTCATTTCAAATTTCATTCTTTCTTGGGCCTTAATTAACCCGAATTTTATTGGACTTCAATTTTTCCAACCTTGGGCCTTATTGGGCCTTAGATTGTTTGGGCTATATATTTGCCTGAGCCTCAAATCGTTTGGGCTTTGATTTTTGTAGTCCAGTAAAGGACTTATGGGCCTTAACTGGCCATAGTCGGTTGCCCTTCCCTTAACCGGTTGGGTGACCGGTTGCCTCGATTATAAAAGAGTGGGATTTCCACTATCACTCTTCACTTCATACTTTCACTTTCTAAAAATTTCTCTCTAGCATTCTTAGTTTTTCTCTCTATTTATTCCGTAGTAAGGCGATTTCCGGCGAAGTTTCCGCGGTTGTATTTTTTGATTTTCTGGGTTCAATCTTCATCCTTTGAAGATTTTCTGGGTTTAATCTTCATCCCTTGAAGATTTACTGGGTTTTAGCTTGAAGATTTGAAGATTCTGGGATTTCTCCTTGAAGATTTGAAGCTTTTCTGGGTTTTACTTTGAAGTTTTGAAGATGTCTGATCGCGCAGCTCAACGTCTCCAAAAGGTCAATCAAGTTTCTAAGAGAGGTATCACTATTCGTTCTTCTCATATGTTCAAGATATGATTTTAGAACGTAGTGATGAATACCCCTCTGTTTCACATTTAGATTCCTTCGATTGTAGCAATAAGTTTCATGAAATTGACATGATTAGGGATTATAATAAAATGTATAGAGTTAAAACTACATATAGGCTTATCCCAGTTGGCCCAGGAGATCGTTCCTGCCATTGGCGTCCTAATGTTCTCTGCATTTATAAGGATGCCATTGTGGCTGGGCTTAGATTTCCTTTCCATGAATTCATTCCCAAGCTTTTGGTAGACGTTAGGATTAACCCTTGCCAACTTCCCCCAAATGCCTGGAGAATAATTATGTGTTTTATTGTTCTTTGTTTGAAGAACAAATTTCCTCTTTCTGTTGCTCTGTTTAGGAAGATTTTCCAATTTAAAAATAGTTCTGTAATTACCCTGGGTTGGGTTTACATTAACCATCGCCCTTCTACTCCTCCCATTTTCCACCCAAAATCCATCCCTGATAATAATCCAAAGTGGAAGAATGAATTCATGTATTTAACTTCGGAAGGAGGGGATTGGGGCACCCTATTCCGTAGATCTTTCAGTAGGGTCTCGGATGGTAGCCCCAATGATATTACTTTGACTGAGGAGGAGGCTCATGCCTATGCCGAGCTCACCAAAGATGATTATGCTACAATGGCTTGGGAGCTCCTGGATGAGTTTCAGCTTAAGTCCTTGGGACTTTCAAGCGTTTCTGATAAGGATAATTCTCATTTCATTCTTTCGTTTATTTATCTAAGATTGTCTTATACCCACTGTTTCTTTCCTTGTGTTTTTGCAGTTGCGGCCTTTATTAACAAGACCAATGAGCCCCAGGATGGTGAAACAACCAGAATGAAGAGGGCTCGTTTGGGAGGGAAGGATCCCCGTGCTACAAGTGTCCCAGCCTTTATAAGGCCTCATGTGGACCTTACTGATGAGGTTGAGGGTCCTTCCTCGGCCAAAAGTTCAGTTTGGCGCCCCAACTGGGGTTTTAGGAAGAAAGACACCGTGGTGGGGGTGTCTAAGCATGCTGTGGAGTGGTCCTATCACTCCTTGACTCCTTGTGACTACAAGGATTTTGTCTCCAACTCTACCATTGAGGGGGTGGAGCATGCTGGTGCCCAGGTTGTTGCTGCTGTAAGTTATTTTCTTCTCTTTTTTCTTTGTAGTTGCTAATGTATTTCAAGTTCATGTTTTGACTTGTAACTTGCTTGCAGGCTAATGCCAACTTCCAAGGGGCTCTCTTTCAAGCCAAGGCTTGGAGCTCATCTTCAGAGGCCAACCAAGGCAAGTTTGAGAAGTCCCAAGAGGAGGTGGGCTCCTTGAGGGCCACTCTGGCTAGGAGGGAGAAGGAGTTGGCCGACTCCCAGGCTGAACTGGTTGCACTCAGGAAGGGTCGTGATGACTTTATCGATGAGTACCTTGACTCCCAAGAGTACAAGGACTTAATTAGTAAGCATGATGAGCTCCTCTTCCCAGTTCAGTTTATTAAGGGATGGGATGGTGCTCTTGCTGAAGTCTTGGAGAAGATGCCTGGATCTCTCATCCTTTCTGACTTTCCAAGTCCTTATGCCCCTACCCCTTTAGAGGTGGCTTTGGCTGGAGAGAACGATATGGATGAGGATGACAAGATTTTGGATCTAGGACATTCTTCTCCCCCTGGTCAGACAGCCGGGGCTGATTCTGCAGCCACTCGCTCTGGTTCTGGTTCAGAAGAAGAAGAGGAGGAGGCCGTCGACAAGGAAGGAGAAGATTAGTTTGTAGTTTTATTTATGGCCAATCATGGCTTGTACTAGTTTTATTTATATTTTCAGCCTACGGGCTTAACTCAACTTTTATTTAAGTCTTAGCTTTTGTTCAGCTTTTTACATTCTTGATTTTGCATGCTTAGTTAACATGTCTATCAGAATGCGTTGCACATATAATGAAAACATAAGAATATGGAATTCATAACTTTGAAAATGGGATCAACCCTTACATAATACTCAAGTTTAAGAACTTGGATTGGTTTTGTCAAACCTTATTTCTACTTGTCTTAATAGTGAGTCCAATCAGGACTTAAACATAATAGACTTTCAAGTTTGCAGCATGCCAAGTCCTTGGTACTTCAGTCCCTTCCAGGGTTTCCAATTTTTAGGAGCCTCGACCAAATACGTTCTTAACGCGATATGGTCCTTCCCAATTTGGGGCCAACTTGCCTTTTTGTCCAACTCCGGATACCTCAATCTTTCGAAGAACCAAGTCTCCTTGTCGAAAGAACCTTTCTTTAACCCTTAGGTTGTAGTAGAAAGATGCCTTCTTTTGATGTTCAACTATCTTGGCGTTTGCCTCATCTCTAACTTCGTCAATTAGATCTAAGGTCAGCTTCAAGCCCTCCTCATTTGTTTCTGGTTCATAAGCCTCAACTCTTGGAGACGTGTGAGTAATCTCCACCGGAACCACTGTTTCTGCTCCATAAGGCAATAGAAATGGAGTCACTCCGGTGGTGACTTTGCAGGTAGTACGATATGCCCAAAGTATGGGGAGTAATTCGTCTACCCAAGTATTTCTGGAGCGTTCAACTCTTTTCTTTAGCCCATCTAGGATAATTCGATTTGCGACCTCAGCTTGCCCATTTGCTTGAGGATGAGCAACAGAAGTGAAGCGCAATTGGATAACATTCTCTTCACAATACTTCTTGAAATCATCGTTGTTAAATTGAGTTCCATTGTCCGTGACTAAGATACGTGGAATCCCGTATCTGCATATCACATTCTCCCAGAAGAAATGCATCACCTGTTTGGTGGTTATCTTGGCTAAAGGTTTAGCCTCAATCCACTTGGTGAAGTAGTCGATTGCTGCTATCAAGAACTTCCTTTGAGCACTTGCCATCGGAAATGGCCCAAGTATATCCATTCCCCACATGGCAAATGGAATTGGTGAGTTTATGGATGTCAACATCTCTGGTGGTTGCCTGACCACTGGTGCATGTTTCTGGCACCGTTCACATTTCTTCACGTAGCTTTTAGCATCATCAAGTATGTTTGGCCAATAGAAACCTAGACGGGTGATTTTATGAGCAAGGGTTCTGCCCTCCAAGTGTTGCCCACAAATTTCTTCATGTACTTCCTTTAGGGCCAATTCTGCCTCTTGGGGTCTCAAGAATTTCAAGTATGGAATGATGAAAGACTTTTTGTATAGGATTCCCTCAATTAGGGCATACCTTAGTGCTCTCACGTATAGCTTTCGTGCTTCTGAAGCATCATTAGGTAGCCAACCGGTTTCCAGATGAGATTTGATGGGATCCATCCAACAGCTAGCAACATCAATGGGTGCTACCAGCTTTCCGTTGATGCTTGGGGTCTTATCAAGACTTGGAAGTATACACTCCCTGCATAGTTTTCAATTTCTGAAGAAGCAAACTTAGACAAGGCATCGGCCTTCATGTTTTCTTCTCTTGGAATGTGCTCCACATAACACTCATCAAACTGAGTCATGATGGCCTTAACAAGTTTTAAGTACTTGGCCATGATTTCATCTCTGGCTTCAAACTCCCCATTTACTTGGGAGACCACTAGCCTCGAATCTCCACATACTTTCAGAGTTTTGACTCTCAAGGCTCCAGCCAGCCCTAAGCCAGCTATCAGGGCTTCGTATTCAGCTTCGTTATTTGTCGTTGGGAAGTCCAGTTTTAGTGCATACTCTATGAGAAATCCATCAGGACTTGGTAGCACCAAACCTGCTCCACTTGATTTTGTTTTTGATGCTCCATCAAAATAGAGCACCCAACATTCTTTGGAGACCATGTCTTCATCTTCCTTGCTTTCCACTATTACTTCTTGCCCCCCGACTTCCTGGTTGTCAATTGTGCATTCAACCATGAAGTCAGCGAGTGCTTAAGCTTTTATGGTCGTTCGAGGGTTGTACTTGATGTCAAATTCTCCTAGTTCAATGGCCCATTTTTTCAACCTCCCACTAACTTGAGGGCTGTGCAAGATGTTTCTTAGAGGTTGATTGGTCAAAACCTCTATCTTGTGTGCCTGGAAGTATGGGCGTAGCTTTTTTGAGGCCATAATCAAGGCTAAGGCAAACTTCTCTATCGTGGAGTAGTTTATTTCTGCTTCATGTAAGATCTTGCTCACATAATAAATGGGCTCCTGCACTTTCAACTCTTCCTTTATCAAAACAGCTCCAAGGGTTGTGTTAGAAACTGCCAAGTACAAGTAGAGAGTTTCTCCTGGCTTTGGTTTTGCCAATAGTGGTGCCTCAGCCATATACTTCTTCAAGGCTTCAAAGGCCTCTTGGCTTTCAGATGTCCATTCAAAATTTTTCACATTCTTAAGTGCTTTGGAGAAAGGTAAGCACTTCTCTCCCGACTTGGAGATGAATCTTCCCAATGCTGCCACTCTTCTTGTTAATTTCTGGGCTTCCTTGATAGTCCGTGGTGGTTCCATGTCTAGAATTGCTTTGATTTTGTCGGGATTAGCCTCGATTCCTCTCTTGGAAACCATCAGGCCTAAAAACTTTCACGAGCCTACACCAAAGGCACACTTAGCTGGATTCAACATCATTTTGTGGTGTCTTAGCACCTCAAATGCCTCTCGGAGGTGCTCAATGTGATCGGCCTTATCGAGGCTCTTGACTAGCATGTCATCTACGTAGACCTCCATGGTTTTTCCAATTAGGTGTTCAAAAATTTTGTTCACCAACCTTTGGTAGGTTGCCCCTGCATTCTTAAGCCCAAATGCCATGACTAAGTAACAGAAAACACCAAAGTCAGTGATGAATGATACCTTGGAGATGTCATCTTTGTGCATCTTGATTTGATTGTATCCACTGAAGCCATCCATGAATCTCAGCATATCATGTCCCACCGTGGCATCTATTAGAGCATCAATCCTTGGTAAGGGAAAACAATCCTTAGGACATGCATCATTCAAGTCGGTGAAGTCGACGCACATCCTCCATTTTCCGTTAGCTTTTTTAACCATCACTGGGTTAGCCAACCATTCTGGGAATTGGATTTCCTCAATGAACCCGGCTTCCAAAAGCTTCTCTACTTCTTGTTTAATGGCTTCAAGCCTTTCTGGAGCAAAACTTCTTTTTTTCTATTTCACCGTCTTCCTTTCAGGATCCACATTCAGTTTGTGAGTTATCAATTGGGGATCAATCCCTGGCATGTCGGACGTTGTCCAAGCAAAAACGTCATTGTTCTCTTGAAGAAAAGATATGAGTTTGCCTTTCAATGGTTCAGGCAATAGTGCCCCAACATAAGTCACCTTCTCTGGTTCACCTGGGACTAAGGGAATTGGGATCAGATCCTCGGCCGGTTTCCCTCTTCTGTCCTCATTGTCACTTGTATTCATGTCTTCAATGGGGAGAACCTGCCCCCCGATTCCATCAGGCCTTAACGCGGCTACATAACAACTTCTAGCCATCTTTTGGTCTCTCCATTCTTCTCCAATCCCATTCCTCATTGGGAACTCGATTTTCAGATGATAAGATGAGGCAACGGCCTTAAACGCATGAAGGCCAGTCCTTCCAAGGATAGCGTTGTAGGTTGAAGTTGCCTTTATGACTATGAAGTTCAGCATTTGAGTAGATGTATTCATCCCTTGCCCCATGGTCATTGGGAGTTGGATAGTGCCTTCTACCTTTGATTCTACTCCATTAAACCCATATATGGGCATATTCGAGGGTGTCAACTGAGAATCAGTGTAGCCCATCTTGATAAAAGCATCGTGGAACAAGATGTCCACTGAAGCTCCATTATCAACTAGAACTCTCTTTGTTTCGGAATTGCCTATCACTGGTACAATGACTAAAGGGTCATCGTGGGGGAACTTCACCCCTTCCAAGTCTGAATCATCAAACCCTATTGACACTTCTGTTCTGGCACGCGTTGGTGCTTCTCCAACCACAGTCATTACCTCACGGGCATAAGCTTTTCTTGAGTTTCGGGAGGACCCGGCAGCAGTTGGTCCTCCAAATATCATATTGATGACTGGCCCTCGGGGCTTAGGGTTACGATCTTGGTCGTTGTCCCTTCTGTCATAATCCTTCCTTTCATAGTTTCCTCTTTGACTCCCTTGATTTCCATCCTTGGTGAATTTTCTGAGTTTTCCTCTTCGTATCAGAAACTCAATTTCATCTTTCAGTTGCCTACAATCGTCGGTGTTGTGACCAATTGCTTTGTGGAACCGACAAAATTGGTTTTGGTTCCGTTTGGACATGTCAGCCCTCATTGGCTTCGGCCATTTGAGATCCTCTTCCTTTGTTATCTCCATCAAAATTTGACTCCTGAGAGTATTCAATCTTGCATACTCTGTAAACTTTGGACCAAAATTGCTCTTCTTAGGTGGAGAATCAGAATTTTTTGAAATTCTAGGAAGCTTTTCCTTAACATCATATTCCTGGGTTTCCTTCCTTTTCTTTGAGTTTCCACTACCACCAGTAGTGGGTTCATACTTCCGCATGCTCTCTTTTGCCGTGATGTATTTGCCGGCTCTATCTTGGAGCTTGAAAATGCTCTCGGGTGGATGCTTTGCCAATGATCTCTTGAAGTGATCATCAGTAGTTCCTTGCTGCAGGGCTATCATAGCCACTTTGTCCTCCAAATCTGGGACTTTTAGAGCCTCTCTAGTGAATCGATTAATGTAATCTCTCAAGGCTTCATTCTTTCCTTGCTGAATTCCCATGAGGGATGCAGATCTTTTCTTGTGCACTCTCCCACTTACGAATTGGTTGATGAACGCCTTGCTCAATTCCTTGAATGATCCAATAGAATTAGGAGGCAAACGGCTGTACCAACGTTGTGCCATGCTCGCTAGGGTTTGTGGAAACGCTCGGCACTTAACCGCATCATTGGTTGGCTGCAACAGCAGTGCGTTGGAGAAGGTTCTCACATGGTTAGCGGGATCTCCCGTTCCATCATAAGCCTTGATCGTTGGCATCTTGAATTTCCTAGAGATGTTGGCTTTCATGATGTCTTGAGTGAAGGGTGGTGTTGGATCATCAGGATCTCCTAGGGGCAATAGAACATTAGGATCTCCCCTTGGGGCCTCAGCCCTCTTGCTTTTCCTTGGTGCTGGGTCCAAGTTGATCACCGGGACTCTTCCTTGATTTTGTGACCTTGCGGCCTCCTCTTCCGCCAATAATTTTTTGAGTCTTGCAGCCTCGTCTTCAAGGGACGCAAGTTTTTCCTTAGTAGTTTCTCGGTTGGTTTGGGAGGAACGTCTCCTTCTTGGGGCAACGTCCCTCTCATCTCCTGTTGAGTAATTCTCATCCTCGGTATAGGGACCTGAGTAGTCTTGAAAAGGGGTTCGCCTAGCTTGGGGTCCCAGACCTGGGATGTAAGGGGGCACATATGCCTCATGGTAGATTGGATTAGTCCCACTGCTGCCCGTCGGGGGTCGAGGTGACATACCATAGGTTGGCATGCCGAGAGTTTGGGTAGTATACTGGGGGAGATCCGTGGTGTGAAGTTGGAGACCACGTGGTGCGTTTGCAAGCAGCGGAGTGGTTATGATTGGTTGTTGGAGAGTGGTCTCTTGTGGATTCCGTCCATGAACGACCATTTGTAGGGTATTCGTCCCTTCAGCAGTAATCGGGACTTCCGGTCCTTGAGTGGTAGTGATGGGGGCGTCTGCCCCTTCAGTGCCAGTGATTGGCGGGGGTTGGCTCCCCTGAGTCTCTGTTGCAGAGGTAATAGGGAGTCCATCAGAAGTTTGAGGATCGCGAATTGTTCTTCGTGTGTTTGCCATGGTTGATGTTGTCTTCCCACAGACGGCGCCAAATGTTGTGGAATAAAAACTATGCTTGCGAATTAATTACTAAGGTTTAGAGAGCTTCGACCTTTAATGGCTGTTCTTGCGTTTCGAGACTAAATCGGTCCTCACAAGATGCCTACGTATCTCAGTTAGTTATTGAGAATCAAGCCAAAGACGTAGTTCTGATTGTAGGATCAGGGTCCATATATAGGCGTCTGGAGCCTCGTATTTATGGTATGTTTAGGAGACTTAGCGAATAAGTCTCCTTATTGATAATGGATAAACATCGTATTTCTTGCCGAATAAGTCTTTTCCTTGTTGATAAAGGCTATGACTCATTAATTGGGATTCTGGATCCTTCTTTGATAAATTTATCATATTTTGGACTCTTTTCATGAGCTATACATTTTCCCTATTTATTAATTACGAAATTAATAAATAATTAGGGTTTTGGGCCTTAATTATTGGGCCTTTCCAATGGATCATCAATTATATTTCTATAATTACTTTTCTGTCCATATCACCCGTGCAATGCATAGATATTTTTAAATATTTTTTATTTTATGAATTAATAATTCTATTTTGAGTATTTATTTTTGTTTATTTTTTTATTTTATTAATATTAATAATTCTAAAATACAATTTTTTTAATATATTTGTGACAAATTTTGAATATTTAACTTCGGAAAAAATAATTTATTTATTAATATATAAAATATTAATTGACATTATATTCACGGTTCTTATCTATTAATGTTAAGATCCAATGGTGCTTACTTTTTTGTACTACTATCGTCACGACCAAAATTCTGCAATTTTATTTTTTAATATATTTAGAGATAAAAATATTAATTTTTATATATGATACGTTGTTTATGGAGTTGAACGTCTCATGATTCTCATATATTTGTTTTAAAGTTTAATGATTCTTATTTTTTATGTATTATACCATGATGACCAAATTTATGAATAAAATATATAAATACATATTTTTGGATAAATTATTTTGTGTTGCGTTTACTCTGTGCAAAACACATAAATATATGTATATTTATCCAAATTTATATGATTCAGTATTTAAGTTATTTGTTAATATTTGAAATTGGACCGACTTGTCCTCTCAGACAAAACTCCTACTTAAGTCCTTGGACCTATCCAAGCTTAAGTGGGAGGCAACAATTTTTTTTACAAAAAGCACATTCGGCTCAACAAGATCCTCTTGAATTTACTTGTCCTCTCAAACGAACATCCTACTCAAATCTAACATAAATCTTTACTACTCCTCCATCTTTCTAAAGAGGAATGAAGGAGTCGGGGGCAAATGATAGTATGTGATTTGTAAAGGACCAATTCACCAATTAAAATCAAGCTCAAGTTCAGAACAAGGCTTACAAGGTCCACAATGTCTGCAAGGTCCACCAAGCCCACAAAGATTAGACATGACACGTTGCACAACGGTCAAGTACACACAAAACAAAGCTAACAAGGACAAGGCACTGATACCTTCAACAAATTTAGCACAAGTACATGGTCCAAACGTCCGGACAAAAGGCAACTGACACAAGGTGGACATTGACATCCGACCAAGATCCTAATTTGTAGCCCTTGTCCCCCACGTGGACACTCAGTCATGTGCACTGCACATGACATGAGCCTATATATATCCCCTAGTCACATCAATGCAAGGGGTTCACAAAATTCATTACACTCTCACTACATTCAATTTCTTATAGGTTTTGTTCTGCCTTCTCTTTAATTTCTCTCTCTAGAAATTAGTACACATTTATATACTTGTATTATGATTTCCGTTCACCGGATACTTAATCTTACGCCGGAGGTGGTTACGGGATCATAACCCCCCGTGGGCATTTCCGTTTCAGGGAGCTTGAAGGCGTTTCAGGAAGTAGATCCCGATGTTGGAACAACTTATCAGTGAAAAGGGGAATGGGGGTTAATGGGAATGGGAATGACTTCCTTGAAGGTGTTTGGATCGTGCTGGGAATGGCTTTACTGATACAAGCTGTTTGGTTCACTCATGAATGGGAATCAGAATCAGAATGTAAATTTATTTTTTTATTATTTCTTTTTGTTTGTAATAAAAATTAAAAGAAAAAAATTATGTAACTTATTGCTCTTTTTTGGGGGATTTTATTTTTCATTTGTCAATAAATTTGAAATTATAAAATACTATTATTTAAGATTTATCTCTTCTATTATTTGTTTAGTTTTCAAAAAGTTATATTATTTGCAAGTGGAACAATGATAGAGAATATCTAATAGAACTAAGCAAAAAAAAAAGGAGTACTAGATAGAAAACACAATACCAAATCGTACCAGAATTCACACTTTAAATTACCAAGAATCACTACTGTTGATGCTGATTTTCGTCATGGATAAGGCATCATAATAAAGAGTATTCGTATAGAGCTTTAATAGATTTCCATGGCCATTAATGGAGAATATTGGAGTTTTTGGAGATTTTTAGATTGAGTTTGAGAGTTATTCTAAGAGATGAGCTCTAAAATATTAGGTGTCGGATCGGATCCCCTCAAGGTGTCTACGTATCTCTATATTTATAGATAATCAAGTCTACGTAGTTCTGTTATGATCCACTGCCTTTTCTGTGTAGAATTATAGCTATAACAATACTCCTAAAATTTAGGAGCAAGTTACCTAGTTGTTGTGAGTATCCTCAAATATGATACTTCCCGTTATTGGGCCTATATAATATGAGACGATACTCATATAGGATTGGATTTATATCTCGTACCAACATGTCCCCAATATTTATCGGATGTTTACTTCGGTGAATACTTATTTAAAGTATTTTTTCTTGATTTGTGCGCTTTTCAATTCTTGATCAACTTTGTCTTGAAATTATGTTTTGTTGATTTGACAATATATATATATATATATATATATATATATATATATATATATATATATATATATATATATATATATATGTCGATTGGTAACACCTCGAATAATTAACACATCGAATAAATACTGATGATGGTTACATCAATTTAGGTATTATAATTTATTTATTTTTATGTTAATGGCTTTGGTTTATCCCATGATCGAAAGATTGAGTTTTCTTTTGGTGTTGATTGGGCCCTGCAACACCTTATGTTAGCCATAACATAATTGGGCCTTAAAATTATTGGTGACAAAAGTATCAATTTGAGGCTTGTTTTTAACTTGAGCAAAGTTGGATTCGTCAATCCCCATAAACCAAGATATCGGGCTAAGTATTTAGCTAGAGCTATGACTAACCAAACCGCCTTATGGTTTGACTAGTTAAGCCTGTGCTTTCGAACAAAAAAATATAAGTAACTAACTTTTCTCGGAGCACGGATGAGAGGTCGTCCGTAAACCACAAATTTTGTCAAAAGACTTTGCTTACCAGTTTTTCATCTCAGGTTGCAAGTACCCAGCTTTTTATGTACCATCATAGCTCAAAGACGGTTTTTCGGTCCATATATTGGCATTATCCTGGCCCCATAGTGATTGTCACATTTAAATGGACGTAATATATGAGACAAATTACTGATTTAGATCGGATCAAATTTGATCCTCCCGAATATCTTATCAAATGATCAGGAAGTTAAGATAGTCAAGGTGAACCACAAAATATATAATACTTGACATTAATAAAAATTGTTAAAGAAAAAAATATTTCTTATCTTTAAGTTGGTGACGAAGAATCACTTGTAATTGTTGATGATTGAAGTCATTTGTTTAATTTATTTGTACTGGATTGTTCGATATGAGATTAATGTGGTCACGATGCTTGTGCACTGATACACGTGCATACTAAATATTAAGATGTGTGAATGCAATGTTATTTGCTGTGTAATAGCAGTGAGATTGAGTTTATTTACCGGTTTGCAAATTCCATTTTGTAATCTAGTGGTGTAAGTAGGTGGATGAGGGGGTGGAGTAGGAGATTGGGTAGTAGAAGGTGAAGTTGTGTGAAGAGATAAGAATGGTGATGGTGATGGTGAAGGTGATGTCAACGGGGTAGTGATATCATCATCAGTGGTTTTATTAAGAGAAGAAGTGTTTGTGGTTGTTTCGGGTAATATGGGAAGTGACAGTGCGCACCAATGATCAATATTTTCTGTAGTGGGTGGATGAGAGCAGATGTCAAGTCTGTTCCACAAACTTAACATGAAGAGACACATAAATTTTGTTTGTGTTTGGATTTAAACAGAAATAAGCACTTTTGGTAGTTGAATACTTAACAAATACACATGGAACAGATCGTGGATCAAGTTTATTAGAAGTATACGGACGCAACCATGGATAACAAAGACACCCAAAACTTCGTAACTTTTGATAATTTGGGCGTTGTCCGTATATTTTATGAAATGGAGATATGTACCGGAGAGTAGAAGTGGGCACTCTGTTTATAAGGTACACTGCCATATGAAAGGCTAGTGTCCAATATTTTTTAGGCATGGAAGCATGAGATAGAAGTGAGAATCCTGTCTCGACAATATGACAATGACGTCTTTCAGAATAACCATTATGATCGGGAGTGTGTGGAGATGAAGTAAGATGAGTAATACCACGAGTGTTAAAAAGAGGATTGAGACCCTTGTATTCTCCCCCATTGTCACTGAAAATAGTAATAATTGACCTTTGAAAATATTTCTCCACTTTTAGTTTAAATTGAATGAAGATTTCTTTAGATTCAATTTTTTTGAGGGGATAGTACCACATATATTTTGTAAAGTGATCAACAAAAAGAATATAGTACTTGTAGCCATCATATGAGAGGGTGGGTGAGGACCAAACATTGGTATAAATAACGTCAAGTGGACCATTTGAGGAAATAGAGTTTTGATAAAATGGTATCTTATGACTTTTATTACAATCACAAGAGTTATAATGGAAAACAGTACATTTAGGAATGAAGAGATTAAAATTTGAACTAATAAGTTGCAAAATAGAGTACTATGGATGTCCTAAACGGTGATGCCAATTATTGGTGGAATGAGAGCTAGTGGCGGTATGAATGGCAGGTGATGTTGGATACCATTCATAGATGCCAGATTTAGTTGGTCCCTGGAGAAGTGATACCTCTGTGCGAAGATCCTTCACATGAAAAGAATTAGGTGAAAAAGTAATCGATGAATTATTATCACGACAAAATTTAGATATAGAGATTATATTATGAGATACAGAGGGAACATGAAGAATATTTTTAAGATGAAAACGAGAAGAGGGAGTTAAAAAAGATGTAGAACCAGTGTTGGCTATGGATAAGCCTGAACCATCTCCGATAATGAGTTCTTCAGTACCATCATAAGGAGAGTGAAAAACAAGATTATCAAGATCATTTGTCACATGATGCGTCGCCCCGCTATCAAGTAACCAGCCATATTGAGAATTATTTGAGGATGTGGCAGCATTTGCTCGAGGGTGATGAGAGGGCTGATATGCCTTGGATACGATTCGATTTTTCTGTGGTGGCTGTATAGTTGATGCATTAAACTGATTTGCCGGTGGGATTGCATTAGGAAATTGTTGCTTGAAAATGGGACAATATGTAACATAGTGTCCTTGAGCACGACACCATTGACAACGTCCGTTGTAGGGATGGGAAGATCGAACTGGAGATAGTGAGGATTGTGTGGGAATAGGGAGAATGCCATTCGACTAATGTGCAGAGTAGTTTGGATGATTATTCTGGAAAGTGTTCTTGGCAGCATAGTTGACAGTAGCAGGAAAAGAATTCACCGAGGTAACCTTGTGTTTGATAGAGAGTTCTCGATTAATCAGTTTTTCATGTAATTCATCAAATGAGATGGGAGTGTCACGACTATAAACAGCATTGACAACGTTTTCATAATCTGGATCGTTCAGTTGCTCAAGAATTTTGTCCACCACTCTCCGTTCACATGATTCTCAAAGCAGAGGAGGAAGGTTGGGCAGGAGGTACCATGAGCCCTCTGTCCCACACATCTATCCAGAAGTAAGTGTAGTTCACCGGTTCCACCGAATGCTTCTATTCATCAGACTCCAAGGGACGACCAAGAGAAGCAAGCTAGTCTGCAAAATTTTTGAATTCCTGCATATATTCAGTTATGGACATGTTTCCCTTGGTGATGTTTCTAAGACGTTCCTTAATTTGTTTAAGATGTCCTTTGGATGGGTTAACATAAGTTTTTGCAAGAGATTGCCATGCCTCATGAGTGGTATGACATTGAGAGATGGTGATAAAGTTCCAACAAGGGCTCCAAGAATAAGTTTGTCTTGACAGAACCATGTGGTATAAGCAAGATTTGGGGACGAGGTTTCGCCGCTGGTGATTGTTTTGGAAGGAGCAGGAAAAGAGCCATCGATGAATTTGTATACATCATATCCAAGAAGAGTTGCCTCTAGTTGAGTTTTCCAATAAAAATATTTCATAATGCCACATCACCATCGCCGCATCATTTTGTAACTAATTCTGATACCTAATTTGATACCTCAAGCACTGCACTACTTATTTGATCATGGCATTGCAAGAGTTGGATTTGCAAGAGCAACATAAATTAATGGATGTGTCCATGCAGCCCCAGAGCCCCTTGCTCCTGTTAGTAACTATGTTTAGTTTGTTTACATTTTATGGGCCCTATTTGTATTAGTACATACACAATGCAAAAGGCGCCTGCAAATTATGGCCACGAACCTTTAAACATCACATGTATATGTATATGACCATATCTCCTTGTATCTGATCTAAAATTATATAGGTAGTTGAAAATAGTGCGTTTTTACTTTGTCTTTGATGATTTACACAATATGTGTAACGTGTTACTTGGCCTGCTCGTGATCCCAATACAACAGACTGAGATAACTTTTCATGTTGGTCTATTTGCTCCAAACATGGTTTGATCAATCCCTCTAACCCGTCTGATATGGGCTAAAAATAACCCTAGAAATATAATTAATGACGTATTAGTTAGACCTAGATTGGTCCAAGAGTTAGGCCCGATAAAAAGGCCCGAAACCCTAATTATTTATTAATTTCGTAATTAATAAATAGGGAAAATATACAGCCCATAAAAAGAGTCCAAAGTGTGATAAAATCATCCAAAAAGTCTGACTTCTACAAAGAAAGATCTAGAATCTCAATCAAAGGAAATAACTAGTCACAGTCCTTATCCTACGATAAGGATAAGACTTATCCTTCAAGAAAGTCAATACTTATCCACCGTCAAGGATAAGACTTATTCTTCAAGAAAGTCAATACTTATCCACCATCAAGGATAAGACTTATCGTTCAAATAAATCAATACTTATCCATTAGGCTTTTAAACGCCTATATAAAGGGTCTGACCCATCATCTCAGAACTACGTTTTGGACACAGCTCCATACGTCATCTACTACGTTTTGGACACAACTCCATACGTCATCTACAACGTTTTAGACTTCATCCTCGAATAAGGACATACAAGTCACAACGTCCTTGGTGTGCCTATGCCACCATAGCCCCGAGGGCAACACCTAGAACTACGTCTTGGCTTGATTCTTGATTCTCATCAAGGTACGAAGGCATCTTGTTAGGACCGAGTTAGTCCCCGACAACAAGAGCAGCCACACCATTAAAGCTCGAAAGCTCTTAAACCCTAGCAATAAATTCGTAAGCTCAGTTTTTATTCCACAACATTTGGCACCGTCTGTGGGAAAACAACATCAACCATGGCAAACACACGAAGGACGACTCGAGAAACTCAGACTTCTGAAGGTCTTCCTCTTACCTCTGCAACAGACACTCACGAAAGCCAACCACCGCCAACTACTGACTCTCAAGGGGTGAATATCCCCCTCACCACTACTCAAAGACCAGAGATCCCAATCTCAGTTGAAGGGACGAATCCCATGCAGATGGTGGTTCATGGAGCCAACCCCCAAACTCAAGATATGACTCATCATCAACCAATCACATCCTCTCAAGTGATTTTGAATGCGCCCCGAGGCCTTCAACTTCATACTACTGATCTTCTCCAATACACGAATCAAACTTTGGGTATGCAACCTTATGTAATGCCTCCACGACACCTCGTTGGGAGCAGTGGTCACAATCCACTGTATCACGAATCATATGTGCCTCCTTATGTTCGAGGCCTGGAGCCCACTAATCAAAAAACTCAGACTCAACAAGTCCCTTTAATTCGAGACTTTTCTGGTCCCTATACCGAAGATGAAGATTACTCATCTAATGATGAAAGGGACGTTCCCCCAAGGAGAATACGTCCTACCCAAACAAATCGGGAACCCCAAATTACTAAAGACAAGATTGCAGCATATAAAGCTGAGGCTGCAAGGCTTAAGAAGGTATTAGCAGAGGAAGAGGCAGCTAGAGCCAAAGGCAAATCAACCGAGAGAGTCCCTGTGATCAATTTAGATCCTGCACCGAGAAGAACCAAGAGGGCTGAAGCCCCAAAGGGTGATCCTACTGTGTTGTTACCCTTAGGAGATCCTGATGATCCTACACCGCCTTTTAATCAGGATATCATGAAAGCTAATATATCCAGAAAATTCAAGATGCCAACAATCAAAGCTTACGATGGGACAGGAGATCCCACAAATCATGTGAGAACTTTATTTAATGCACTGTTGTTGCAACCTACCAATGATGTAGTCAAATGCAGAGCGTTTTCACAAACCCTGGTGGGCATGGCTCAGCGTTGGTACAATAGTCTCCCTCCTAACTCTATTGGGTCTTTTAAGGAGTTGAGCAAGGCGTTCATCAACTAGTTTGTTAGTGGGAGAGTGCATGAGATGAGTTCAGCATCTCTCATTGGAATTCAACAAGGCAAGAATGAATCCTTGAGGAACTACATAAATTGATTTACCAGGGAGTCTCTTAAAGTCCCGGATCTGAAAGACAAAGTGTCCATGATAGCCCTGCAACAAGGAACCACTGACGACCACTTTAAAAGGTCTTTGGCAAAACACCCCCCTGAAAGCATGTTGAAGCTTCAAGATAGAGGCGGAAAGTATATTAAGGCCGAGGAAAGCATGAATAAATATGAACCCACTGTTGAGGGAAGTGAAAATGGAAAAAAGAGAAAGGAGACTCAAGAGTATGACGCTGGGGACAAATATCCCAGGACAGCGAAGGATTCTGACTCTGCGCATAAAAAGAACAACTTTGGACCCAGGTTCAATGAGTATGCAAGGTTGAACACCTCAAGAAGTCAAATTCTGATGGATATTGAGAAGGAAGAAGATCTTCGATGGCCAAAACCACTAAGATTCGACTTGGAGAAATGAAACAGGAATAAATTCTATTGTTTCCATAAAGAAGTTGGTCACGACACGGATGATTGCAGACAACTGAAAGATGAGATTGATTTTTTGATACGAAGAGGAAAACTCAATAAATTCACCAAGGATGGAAATCAACGGAGTCAAAGAAGAAACTACGAAAGGAAGGATTACGACAGAAGGGACAACGATAAAAATCGTAATCCCAAGCCCCGAGGGCCAATCATCAACATGATATTCGGAGGACCAACTGCTGTCGGGTCCTCCCGAAACTCAAGGAAAGCCTATGCCCGAGAGGTAATGAATGTGGTTGGAAAAGCACCAAAATGTGCCAGAACGGAAATATCAATAGGTTTTGATGATTCTGATTTGGAAGGAGTGAAGTTTCCCCATGATGATCCCTTAGTCATCGTACCTGTGATAGGCAATTCTGAAACGAAGAGAGTTTTGGTTGACAATGGAGCTTTAGTGGACATCTTGTTCCATGATGCTTTCATCAAGATGGGATACACTGACTCCCAGTTGACACCCTCGAATATGCCCATATATGGATTCAATGGAGTGGAATCAAAGGTGGAAGGCACAATCCAACTCCCTATGACTATGGGACAAGGGTCGAATACGTCTACTCAGATGTTGAATTTCATAGTTATAAAGGCAACTTCGACCTACAACGCGATCCTTGGAAGGACGGGCCTTCATGCATTCAGGGCTGTAGCCTCGTCTTACCATCTGAAAATTAAGTTCCCAATAAGGAATGAGATTGGTGAAGAACGGGGAGACCAAAAGATGGCTAGAAGCTGTTACGTAACCGCGTTAAGGCCTGATGGAATCTGGGGGCAGGTTCTCCCCATTGAAGACATAGACACTAGAGATAATGAAGACAGAAGAGGGAAACTAGCTGAGGATTTAATCCCAATTCCCTTAGTTCCTGAAGAACCTGAAAAAGTCACTTATGTTGGAGCGTTGTTGCCCGAACCATTGAAAAGCAAGCTCATATCTTTTCTTCAAGAAAACAATGATGTTTTTGCTTGGACAGCGGCAGACATGTCAGGGATTGATCCCCAATTGATAACCCACAAATTAAACGCGGATCCTGAAAGGAAGACGGTGAAATAGAAAAGGAGAAACTTTGCACCCGAGAGACAAGAGGCCATCAAACAAGAAGTTGATAAGCTTCTGGAAGCCGGGTTCATTGAGGAAATTCAATTCCCAGAATGGTTGGCCAACCTAGTGATGGTCAAAAAAGTCAATGGAAAATGGAGGATGTGTGTCGACTTCACCGACTTGAATTACGCATGTCCTAAGGATTGTTTTCCCTTACCAAGGATCGATACTCTGATTGATGCAACGACTGGGCATGAGATGCTAAGCTTCATGGATGGCTTCAGTGGATACAACCAAATTAAAATGCACAAAGATGACATCCCCAAGGTATCGTTTGTCACTAACTTTTGTGTTTACTGTTATTTGGTTATGGCATTTGGAGTTAAGAATGCAGGAGCAACTTACCAAAGGTTGGTGAACAATATTTTCAAACATCTCATTGGCAAGACCATGGAGGTTTACGTGGATGACATGTTAGTCAAAAGCCTCAGTAAGGCCGATCACATAGAGCACCTCCGAGAGGCATTTGAAGTGATGAGGCACCACAAGATGATGTTAAATCCAGCAAAGTGCGCCTTCGGCGTTGGCTCAGGAAAGTTCTTAGGCCTGATGGTTTCCAAAAGAGGAATTGAGGCTAACCCCGACAAAATCAAAGCAATCCTAGACATGGAGCCACCGCAGTCTGTCAAAGATGTTCAGAAACTAACGGGAAGAGTGGCAACATTGGGAAGATTCATCTCCAAGTCAGGAGAAAAGTGCTTACTTTTCTTCAAAGCACTAAAAAACGTGAAAAATTTTGAGTGGACAACCGAAAGCCAGGAAACCTTTGAGGCCCTTAAGAAGTACATGGCTGAGCCACCACTATTGGCAAAACAAAAACAAGGAGAGATTCTCTATCTATACTTGGCAGTATCCAACACTGCCCTTGGAGCTGTTTTGGTAAAAGAAGAATTGAAGGTGCAGAAGCCCGTTTATTATGTGAGCAAGATTCTACATGGGGCAGAAATAAACTACTCTACGATAGAGAAGTTTTCCTTAGCCTTGATTATGGCCTCAAGAAAGCTACGCCCATACTTCCAGGCACACAAGATAGAGGTCTTGACCAATCACTCTCTAAGAAACATCTTGCATAGCCCTCAAGTTAGTGGAAGGTTGATCAAATGGGCTATTGAATTAGGAGAATTTGACATCAAGTATAAGCCTCGAACGGCCATAAAAGCTCAAGCACTCACTAACTTCATGGTTGAATGCACTATCGACAACCAGGAAGTCGGGGGGCAGGAAGTAATAGTGGAAGACAAGAAAGATGAAGACATAGTGTCCAAAGAATGTTGGGTGCTCTATTTTGATGGAGCATCAAAAACAAAATCAAGTGGAGCAGGTTTGGTGCTATAAAGTCCTGATGGATTTCTCATAAAGTACGCACTAAAACTAGACTTCCCAACGACCAACAACGAAGCTGAGTACGAAGCCCTGATAGCTGGCTTAGGACTAGCTGGAGCATTGAGAGTTAAGACTCTGAAAGTATGTGGAGACTCGAGGCTAGTAGTTTCCCAAGTGAATGGGGAATTTGAAGCAAGAGATGAAGTCATGGCTAAGTATTTAAAGCTTGTTAAGGCCATTATGACTCAGTTTAATGAGTGTTATGTAGAACACATCCCAAGAGAAGAAAAAATGAAGGCCGATGCCTTGTCCAAATTTGCTTCTTCTGAAATTGAGAACTACGCAGGGAGTGTATACTTCCAAGTCTTGAAGACACAAAGCATCAATGGAAAGTTAATAGCACCCATTGATGTGGCTAGCTGTTGGATGGATCCCATCAAATCTCATCTGGAAACCGGTTGGTTACCTAACGATTCTTCAGAAGCATGAAAGTTATATGTGCGAGCACTAAGGTATACCCTGATTGAGGGAATCCTATACAAAAAATCTTTCATTGTTCCTTATTTGAAATGCTTTAGACCCCAAGAGGCAGAATTGGCCCTAAGGGAAGTACATGAAGGAATTTGTGGGCAACACTTGGGGGGGCAAGGCCATTGCTCATAAATCACCCGTCTAGGCTTCTACTGGCCAGATATGCTTGCTAATGTGAAAGATTATGTGAAAAAGTGTGAACGTGTGTCAAAAGCATGCACCTGTAGTTACGCAACCATCCGAGATGTTAACATCAGTTAACTAACCAATCCCGTTTTCCATGTGGGGCATGGACATACTTGGGTCATTTCCAGTGGCAAGTGCACAAAGGAAGTTCATGATAATGGCAATTGACTACTTCACTAAGTGGATTGAGGCTAAACCTCTAGCCAAGATAACCACCAAACAAGTATTGCAATTTCTATGGGAAAGTTTAATGTGTTGATATGGAATCCCACGAATCCAGGTCACGAACAATGGGAAACAGTTCGACAATGAAGATTTGAAAAAGTACTGTAAGGAGAACAATATTGAGTTACGATTCACATCAGTTGCTCATCCTCAAGCAAACAGACAAGCTGAGGTGTCCAACCGAATCATCCTAGATGGACTCAAGAAGAGAGTTTAATGCTCAAGGAACACTTGGGTGGACGAGTTACTCCCTATACTTTGGGCATATCGTACCACTTGCAAGGTTACTACTGAAGCAACTCCATTCCTGTTAGCCTATGGGGCAGAAGCCGTGATGCCAGTGGAGATTACTCATACCTCCCCAAGAGTAGGGGCCTTTGAGCCTGAATCGAACGAAGAAGGTATGAGGTTGGCTCTTGATCTAATTGATGAAGTCAGAGATGAGGCAAATGCAAAGATCGTAGAACATCAGAAGCGAGCATCTTTCTACTACAATCTGAGAGTTAAAAAAAAAAGGTTCTTTCGTCAAGGAGACTTGGTTCTCAGAAAGATTGAAGCATCCGGGGTTGGACAGAAAGGAAAATTAGCTCCTAATGAGGAAGGGCCCTACAAAGTCAAGAATGTGTTTGAACGAGGCTCGTATAAGCTAGAAACCCTTGAAGGGCATGAGGTGCCAAGGACTTGGCACGCCTCAAACTTAAAAGTTTATTATGTTTAGTGAATCCTAAAAGGATCCTCTAGTAGGACAAGTAGAAATAAGGTTCAATGAAATCATGAGCTTCCTAGAAAGCAGATGAAGGGTTGAGCCCATTTTGATTAGTAGAAACATCCTCAAAGCATTGCCAAGACAAACTACAAATGAATGCAAAGGAAAGCATACAAAATATGCATGTCAACTGCACAAATAGAGCTGAATACAACGAACCCCGAAGGGTGAATGTTGCTAATAAACATACAAAAGAAAGCCTAAGATGCCTATTGTTAATTAGCAAAAATTTCAAGCTCGGGAGAAGTTTGATATGATAGACTTGAGAATGAATCACTACGAGTGAAGCCATCAGTAAGAGCTCGTAAGGGTGAAGGGTTGAAACCCCAGAAACCTAAGACATTCGGTCCAAACCCAATCATTCGATATGCTCAATTAAAGGCTTGAAGCCAAAACAAGACGACATAAGACATAAAAGGCTTATGCAAATGTCAAGTTAGCCTCGAATAAGGCAAAATCGTCGTAAATGTGTAGGTCACTCCCCACTTTACACCAAGACGATACTCGTGAAACACTAGTGTATATTAAAATCCCCAAAAAAAGGGTAGTAAGTCTCGGGTAAGGGATAAAAAGACCCCAAGTCTCGAAAAAGACCGGTATAACTTCTATGAAATCCTAGTGCATTATCATAGAAGTTGGGGGGAAATGATATGGGCTAAAAAAACCCTAGAAATATAATTAATGACGTATTAATTAGACCTAGATTGTTCCAAGAGTTAGGCCCGATAAAAAGGCCTAAAATCCTAATTATTTATTAATTTTGTAATTAATAAATAGGGAAAATATACAGCCCATAAAAAGAGTCCAAAGTGTGATAAAATCATCCAAAAAGTCTGACTTCTACAAAGAAAGATCTAGAATCTCAATCAAAGGAAATAACTAGTCACAGTCCTTATCCTACGATAAGGATAAGACTTATCCTTCAAGAAAGTCAATACTTATCCACCGTCAAGGATAAGACTTATTCTTCAAGAAAGTCAATACTTATCCACCATCAAGGATAAGACTTATCCTTCAAAGAAATCAATACTTATCCATTAGGCTTTTAAACGCCTATATAAAGGGTCCGACCCCTCATTTCAGAACTACGTTTTGGACACAGCTCCATACGTCATCTACTACGTTTTGGATACAGCTCCATACATCATCTACAACGTTTTAGACTTCATTCTCGAATAAGGACATACAAGTCACTATGTCCTTGGTGTGCCTATGCCACCATAGCCCCGAGGGCAATACCTAGAACTACGTCTTGGCTTGATTCTTGATTCTCATCAAGGTACGTAGGCATCTTGTTAGGACCGAGTTAGTCCCCAACAACAAGAGCAGCCACACCATTAAAGCTCGAAAGCTCTTAGACCCTAGCAATAAATTCGTAAGCTTAGTTTTTATTCCACAGCACCGTCGCTTATGCTTATGCTTTTGTTTAATCTTCACATCTATACTCTTTATTAATAAATAAAACAATGTGTAAATGGCGCGCGGTACTAAAGTACCAAAGTACCAAATTTGGTACCCAAAGTACCAAATTTGGTTATCACTTAACCCGGGTTCGATTCCTCGCAACTACATAATTATACATGATTTTTTTACTTTAAATTATTTAGCTTCATCCAGAGTTCGAATCCTTACAACTACATAATTATACAAGATTTATTTATTTACTTTAAATTCAATAGTTTCATATAAGATTTATTTATTTACAAGATTTATTTATTTACTTTAATTTCTTAAGCTTTATGCACAGTTCGATTGTCTATAATTACATAATTAAATAGTTATTTATTTATTATATATTTTTATCATTCAATTCTCGAGAAATACATTTTTAAATAATACTTATTAATAATTTATTAATACTAATATTTTAATGTCGACTTATTCTTGGCCGTGCTTGGCACGGGTTTTAAGGTAGTACATATAATAACAAAAGTGTAATTTAGTTTAGAGCGAATTATCGCCGGAGTTGGAATAACCGATTAACATGGAGGAAGAGGAACGGTATGGATCGCCTAGTATTGTTACTACGAGAATTGATGTTGATATGCTGATCGCCAAGTCAAAAATGGTCGTTACTTGGTGAATAAGAACGTAAAGAGACAATCACAATTCACATATGATAGTAAAAATTGATTTAAAGCCATTGCAAACGTAAGTACATAACATAACGTGTTTGTACGAGTAAATAAAAATCAAGCCCTCTCATCTCCACTCCAGTTATCTTTCCATTTTGGGCCAGTGGGTCCTTCCTCACCTAGCATTTCAGGAGGGAGACTTCGGACAAAACTTTCGAATATGCCCCGATATTTAACAGGTATAGATTGCTCAGTGGCATTTAACCACCTGCCAGTGTCAAATAGACGTTTTGGACCCCATTCCCTGGCATAATTCAACCATGGTTTTGGGATTATGTGTAATCCCCCTGAATAGTCTGCACTAAGCAACCAAAATTGTTTCGCAGTGTCCAGCTTAACCTCACCTTTTAAGGTATCATTTTGTGCTCCAACTATTATCTTCTCTTGTAGTGCAGCACTGTGGATATTCTCTCCCGCTTTAGGATACGATGCATGCCCATCCTTTGAGGCGTAGACGATAGGCTTGTTATTTTTCTCAAACTCAAGGTCGGGAGGACTCACCCAAATCCCTTTATTATGCTGTGAAAAATATACACTCTTTAACTCCCCATCGAAATTACTGACCCTTAGCGTCACGTGTTCCCAGTCAGCAACATGTTCCCCTATTTCTCCGAAGGAAATAGTCATAAACACAAATTTAATTTGCCCAGGGCCATTATAAGGGTAGAATAACCACACTACAATGTCAGTAAATGTGCCGCCAAGAGCAGGCTTAATGTGCATATAAGCCTCTGCAGATTGCAAGTTACCTCTCTTGAGATAGCCTCTAACATATTCATTTGTTGACAGATCTATCCAGTAGGTACCGTCATTGGAACCATTTTGAGGAAGGTTCGAGCCATCCTGTGCAATCTCAACTGGATTAGATTCTTGGCCTTTTGTATACAGTAGTGCTCCATTTTGGAAAAACCAATTTACACTAGAGGGCAAGTATTGCTCATCAGGATGAAAGTACACCATAGGAGCATAAGTTTGTATTAGAGCTTCAACTTGATCTATATTTGGCATACTAGGATAGCTGAAGTTTAAATTTGACAAGCAAGACACAGACACTGTCGTCCCATCTTTTTCAGCAATAAATGTCCCCACAGATACACCTAAAGCTTGGGTTCCTCTATCTATTGGCCGAGGACTATAAAACTGGAAGCCACTTGTGGCGTCCTCCCAGATCCAAGTGTCAATTTCAACACCCTCAGTTAATTCTGTTCGGACAACACGGACTTTATCAAGGGGAGGCTTCTGTGGCGAGGTCGTGACAACATGACCAACTGCCGTATAACCATCTGGTGGAACTGGAAGCCAAATATAGCCTACTCCATCTTGCTTAATATCAAGGGACTTGCTGCTCCACAGAAGAGTATAATCAGTTGGCAACTTTAGCGATGGTGGCTCCACAGGTAACGAGACGTCCTTAGCAACAAGAACCCAACCATATAGAGGCTTGTTATTCGCTTGGCCATAGTAACCAAGCATGAAAAATCCTTCTGGAATTGAAGTTGGTTCAAAAAATGTTGCACCAAGATCGTCTGGCCCATCTTCATAGGTCGTCCAAACTTTGTTGAAAGATGTGATTTGATAAACCTGTAATGCTCCTAGATCAATTATTCCAGTTGCAAAACTTGTACCTACATGTACGTATAGCATTCAAAAGAGAGGATCATTCATTAGCTAGGTCGGTGGTACAGACATTTAAGAGAAGATCATTGAACTAAACCTGAGACCAAGTTTGAGGTCCTTGGTCTTTATCTCTAGAAACAAGTGGACATCGATAATCTCTTTTTGAAATTAAGAATATACCTGGTGGCCATTTAGGAACTGGTGCTGGAAGCTTATATGATGTTTCGATGGGCAACTTACTGTCGTCTTTCTTGGGTGCAGTAGACTGAAAAGGTGCCTGGAGCCGGCAGTTGACTTTCGTGGATTCGATGAAACATACCCTTGAAAATTAGCATAAATTTAGTACATATAAACAAGCGGTAAAGAAAAAGAAACCGTGCAAATTATCCACAACTTATAATACGTAACAAGATGATATACTACTATATTATGGTGAACAATCATATAAGTTCTGTATTTTCTGTAGAATTAAAATGAATTCAATCTTTACAGGTGCACTTACCATGCATAACTGAAATTCAAATAGTTGCTAGGTTATATCTCTAAAAAAACTATAGCAGGAAAGTATAAATTTAATCAGATTAACAAGCTAAATGATAGTAATTACTTTTAAATAATGAGTTGAACAAAAACGAGTCAAATGACATGTGCCATAATGGAAGTAGCGAATTGATATGATGCAGATAAAAAAAGTTTCGGAGTCACGTACCAGAGGAAGACTATCCAAACGGGACATGAACTCAGCTTTGGATCCCTCCTCATGTAGTATTATGTTGGTATGCAAAAAGCCTGAAAGAAATTAACATGCAGCAGCCAGAACAGAAGTGTTGGAAAGAATCAGGCTGCTTGGTTGGTGAGAGAATGAAATGATATTCAGTACTTATATATACGAGGGTAATGGATATAACATTCTTACTTTCAACAATATTGAGCATATGATATATATCAATTTTTTAATCAAGAAATATTTTTCCATATTGAGCATATTATATTTAGAGTATATTTTATTTGGATTTTAAAGAACTATTTTGTATTTCAATTATTCAAGGGAATGGAATATGATTTTTACGAAATTCATTCAATATGAATTTTAAAAAATCTATTAAAATCAATGAAATGATATTTAGTGGATATAATAATCTTACTTTCAACAATACTGAGCATATAATTTATTTTATTTTCTTATCAACAAATACCTTTCCATATTGAGCAAATTATATCATAATATTATATTTAGAGTATATTCCATCTGGATTTTGAAGAACTATTTTCTATTCCAAATATTTAAGGGAATATAATATGAATCTTAAAAAAACCATTACAATCTCGTACTATGAATGTTAAAAAAATTATTAAAATTGGCATGCAATCTGGATTTTTAAATTATATTTAAACGTCTTCAATTAAGATTTTTCTAAAATTCATTAAAATCCAGATATATTCAAGTATAGATTGATTCTTTTGGATTTTATAAAATACTGTAATGAATTTTGATTGATTTTTTTTTTGTTTTCATGCTTTTCGAAATCTCTCAAAAAACTGTTGGAATTTTTATGATCAGTCTAACATTTCTCTTTACGAGCAATGCTAGGGGTCATGATTAGAGTCCGTTCGGATCTTATAACTATTATTTCGAGAAGCTTTGGCTGGGTTCTTAACATCCTAAAACCATAAGAACCGACGCGAATGGTCTATATATAATACGACTATAAATATAGAAATATAAATATAAATATATTAGTATATTACAACTTTTCTCATATATTATATTATAATAAATTTCAAAAAATATATATAATTGTAATATCCCGTAATTTTTAAATTAATAATAATAAAAGAATAATAGAAAAAATGATTAATATTTAAAAAAGAATCGGATTTAAAATTAAATTAGACTAATTGGCCTAAAGTTTGGATAGGTAAGTAGTAGTTTTAGACTTAGGGTTTTGTGATGCTATATAAACATCTTATTCTCCTTTTTTATATCAAAATTCGTAGGGTTTAAATACAAACAGTTCATCATTCTTGTAAAATTCGTATTTGCAATGTCAAGCTCAATGTCATTAAATATTAATTCAATCCACTAAACAATTAATATTTGCACTACCGTTCCTAATACCACAATTCTTTTATTATTTTACTCCTATATTATTTGCTTATTAAATTCTCCACGTTTAAGATATCGCATGTTCATCAATTAAATTAATCACTGACAATTAATTTAATTAATATCTTATTTATCCTTGGTCATCCACTCAACCTTATAATTATGTGAGAAATTAATCTGCCTGTAGGGCTTCACATAATTATCTTTATGAGCTTTCAAGATAACATCATCAACCCGAATATTATCAGGACATAGATTCCTTCTGTAATTAATATCTCACTCTGCATGCAATGTCATTGATCAACACATAATAATGTAATTAATAATTAATTACATCTTATATGAATCAAAACATGTGCATTGCATACAAGTGTCAATCACTACATCCGGATTAAGAACCTAAGCAATAATAATATCATAGAATCTTAGTTCTTCTTAACTGTCAGAATAAAAGAACAATTCTAATATTTTGATCATGTTCAATATACACAAAGTATACAAGTATTATTCAATAGTCAAGATAAACTATTCCCAAATAATACTTCAGTCATTCCAGTGGTTTGTCTAGTACCACTTAGACTGTGAACCTTTATTATATTATATAGAGATACTGATAATCTAATCTTCTGTTATCACATTTGATACTAGATTATCCACAATATATAATAAACAGACAATGTAATAATATGCAATCAAGATTCTCAATAAAATGGACAATGTTATATACTTCAAACGAATAGTTCAGTATAAAACCCAACAATCTCCCACTTATACTCAAGGTATTCTTTGAGTATATCGGTTTTTATTACAAGCAATCCACTTCCAGTTTAAAGAACTACTATGTGACCAGACTTCTGACTTCTATCGCCTCCACGTGTTCCTCAAAAGCCTTAGTTGGTAAGCACTACGTGAAAGGATCTGCCTGGTTGTCCTTTGATGCTACATCGATCACAATGATATCTCCTCGCTTAACGAACTGCCGTATGAGGTGATACTTACGCTCGATGTGTTTTGCTGCCTTATGTTCTCGTGGTTCCTTTGTATTTGCAACAGCACCAGTGTTGTCACAATAAATTGTGATATGCCGTGGCAAATCAGGAACTACATCCAAATCCAGCAGGAAGTTCCTGAATCATACTGCCTCTTTGGCTACCTCTTTGGCTGCCTCAGAGGCTGCCACGTATTCGGCTTCCATGGTTGAGTCTGCGATGCATTTCTGCTTCACACTCCTCTATATTACGGCTCCACCTCCTAAAGTAAAAACACACCCCGAGGTTGACTTCCTCTTATCCCTATCTTTCTGGAAATCTGAATCGGTATATCCCACAGGCAACACGTCTGAGGCCTTGTAAATTAACATATACTTCTTAGTCCTTCGCAAATACTTAAGTATTGTTTTTACTACACTCCAATGTTCCTGACCTGGATTAGACTGATATCTACTGACTATGCCCACGACAAAGCAAATATCAGGCCTCGTACATAACATAGCATACATTAAGCTTCCACATGCTGAAGCATAAGGAACTGCTTTCATGTTCTCTATCTCTTTAGGTGTCATAGGACACTGCTCCTTCGATAGAGAAACTCCATGTCTGAAAGGTAAATTACCCTTCTTAGAGTCCTGCATGTTAAAACGAGCCAATGCCTCATCAATGTAAGGTTCTTGAGATAAAGCCAACATCCTTTTCTTGCGATCTCTTATTACTTTGATCTCAAGGATCTATGCGGCTTCACCTAAGTCCTTCATTTCAAATTGTTTGAACAACCATGCCTTAATTGATGACAACATCTCTACATTATTTCCAATGAGTAAAATGTCATCTACATATAGCACTAGAAAAACCACTACATTCCCCTCACTCTTCCTATACACACACACGCTTCGCTTGGACTCTGATCATATCCATATGACCGGACTGCCTGATCAAAATGAATGTTTCAATACTTGGAATCTTGTTTCAGTCCATAAATAGACTTCTTAAGCTGACACACTAGATGCTATTGGCATTCCTTAATGAATCCCTCTGGTTGTTGCATATAGATGGTTTCCTCAAGACTTCCATTAAGGAAAGTTGTCTTGACATCCATTTACCGAATCTCATAATCGAGATGAGCTGCTATAGACAAAAGAATCCGGATTGACTTAAGCATAACTATCAGCGAAAAGGTTTCCTCCTAATCAATCCCTTCTTTCTGAGTATACCCTTTCACAACAAGTCTTGCCTTCCAGGTTTTCACCTTTTTATCAGATCCTCTTTTTCTCTTGTAGATCCACTTACATCCAATGGGTTTTACACCTTTAGGTGTTTCTACGAGCTCCCAGACTTGATTGGAATACATAGATTCCATCTCAGATTGCATAGCTTTATGCCATAGATCTGCATTCTTATCTTGAAGTGCTTCTTCGTATGTCATGGGACCCTCATCATGTTCACCAGAGATTAAGTCCGAAGACTCTCCCAAAAACATGAATCTCTCAGGTTGTTGAACAACCCTCCAACTACGACGAAACACTGGTGCGGTATTAGTGATATATTGTGCATTTACTTGTGGTTGTTCTACTTGTACTATCGGCACATTAGAATTATTTGTTCCTCCCACTAATTTCTCTAAAACAACAGTACTCATGGGTTTGTGGTTCATTATATAGTCTTCCTCTAAGAATCTAGCTTTGGTGCTAACAATGATATCCTGATCCTTAGGTCTATAAAACAAATAGCCTTTCGTTCCCATGGGATAGCCCGCAGACAACCTCACTTCTGTATGATAATCTAACTTAGTCGCGTTCTTGTTCAGCACATGTGTTGGACAACCCCAAATCCGAATATGTCTTAAACTTGGCTTGTCACCAGTCCACAATTCTATCGGAGTCTTAGGAACCGACTTAGAAGGTACTAGGTTCAGAAGGTAAGCCGTTGTTTCTAAAGCATGTCCCCAAAATGACTTGGGTAAATCCGAATAACTCATCATTGATCTAACACTCTCCAAGTCCGGTTCCTTCTCTCTGTTACACCGTTCTGCTGGGGTATGCCAGGTGTAGACAACTAGGATGTGATCCCATGTTCTGATAAATATTCCCTAAATTCTCCAAGCAGGTATTCGCCACCACGATCTGATCGTAGTGACTTGATACTTTTACCAAGTCGTTTCTCCGTTTTAGCTTTGTACTCCTTGAATTTATCAAAGCACTCAAACTTACGGCGCAACAAGTAAATGTACCCATATCTTGAATAATCGTCAATGAAAGTGACGAAATACTCATAACCACCTCTTGCTTGAATATTCATAGGTCCACATAAATCAGTATGAACCAACTCTAACACTTCTTTAACTCTATTCCCCTTTGCCTTAAAAGACATGTTAGTCATTTTACCTTCCAAGCAGGATTCACATACTGGAAATGGCTCCACTGCCAATGAGCTTAAAGGCCCGCCTACTACCAGTCTTTGAATCCTCCTCAAGTTAATATGACCTAATCTTAAGTGTCAAAGAAGTGTTTGGTTCAAACTAGAAGGTTCATTTCTTCTATTATTGATAAAAGATGTGTTATTTAATACCCTATGTTGCAGTTGCAGTGCAGGTTGAGGTTGTCTAGGATTAATAATGTACACTACACCATAAATGGCCTACTACAACATTTTGAGGTCATGTTGCCTTTGCTTATGTTGGCTTTGCTATGTATATTTTTGGCTACTACAACATTGTCATTTTGATGTTGGCTTAGGCACGATAAATATGTTGCTGTAGAATCAAAATGTTTGCATGTTGCAATAGGTAACAAAGATGTTGCCATAGTTTTGTAATAGGCAAACTTTTCTCTTTCTTAACTAAAAATAAAAATATTAA
This sequence comes from Heracleum sosnowskyi, assembly GCA_030848705.1. Classification (NCBI taxonomy): domain Eukaryota; kingdom Viridiplantae; phylum Streptophyta; class Magnoliopsida; order Apiales; family Apiaceae; genus Heracleum; species Heracleum sosnowskyi. Next base: position 97,871,032 of record CM061241.1, read on the forward strand.
TTTTTTTAAACATAAAAACTAATTAATTTTGATAAAAATAATTAAAATTTTCTTATAAAAATTAAGAACTGCCAGAAAAGGTGATTAATAAAATGAAAAAGGTAAAAAATATTTTTGAGATTAATAATTATATTTTTATAATTACAAAAATACTTGATAAATGTTAAATGATTTTTGCACAAAAGTTTGATTATTTTTCAGACAAAAAAAATTTGGCTGAGCGGCAAAAATACCGCCCAATCCAAAACTTTTCGGACAAAGGCAAAAAAAAGCCCACCCACTTTCATTTTTCATTTCTTCTCTCGTAACTCTACTCTCTCTTCCTCTCTCGCACTCTCACTTTACTCTCTCTTTCTCTCTCGCTCGAACACACACTTGAACACACCTCTTAATTACTTTTAATCTATACATACATATGCATACATACATCTGTAACTTCATGTAATCTATAAATACATACTATAAGTACATATAACTACATTGATTTGAGTTTAGGGCATTTTTAATTCGATTTAAATTATGTAATTATGTTGATTTCGTTTTGAAATTTGTTTCTTATGTTGATGTTTCAGGGCTGATTATGAAATTTGAGCTTGAATCGGGGTTTAATTTGGGACTTCAATCGGGCCGGGTTCAATTTGGGGCTTCAAATTAGGGCTTCTATATGGTGGAATTGGGGCTTATCTGTTTAAGGTACTTCAACATTTTCTCTCTTCTATATTTGGGGCTTTTATATTTTGAATTGCATCGGGTTTAATTTTTTTAGTTTTGTGGGTTGTAGCATGTTCGATTTTGTGGGACTCTAGGCCTTGCTGTTGCTCTTTTGGGTGCAGAGTGAGTTTTCGTTTTATCCCGTCGGTTAATCTGTATTGCCCTTTTTTAGGTGATGATTATATGTTGATGTTTTCGTTGGTTTTGAATAGACATGTTATTGGAGTAGATGTTGATGCTGAGTCACTTGAAGTTGCATCTACAAATGCTGAAGACCTTGAGGTACTTATGAATTGTAATTGTGCATTTTTTTTCTATTGAGGTAGAATGTGGTTATTTGATTAATTGTATAAAGTTCACTTAAAGTTCCAATATCTGACTTGGGACAATTCTACTTTTGGCTTTCTAATTCTCTATCAATTAGACCTTTAATTTTAACAATTATGAGCATATTGAAAGTATTCACTACCTAAATATTGTGCATGCGGTGAAGTGTTTTTCCTCAAGTTAAATACTACACATGCATCACTACAACTTTAAAATAAAATATTGAGAATATTTTGTTTCGATTTTGTGCTCTCTCTGTTTGTGTTCTGAGTATTTGTGTTCTGTTTGATTGCTATATACACGCTATGTTATATGCTCTATTACAACAGGTATATAATAAAGAGAGAACCATAAACTGTTTTGGTAAAAATTTTGGTGTAGCCAGCTTGATTAATCTTTTACAAAACAAAATTAACTTGTTAGTACTTGCAGCTTTTGGGTTCTGTTTGAATTGAAAAACAAAGATATTTTTTGAAGATGCACATTGTCTGAATAGTGAAAATATATTAGATGTTATCATTGTGATTGGATGATTTATGTAGTTATTTATTTTTAATCTTCTAAACTTGATTGATTAGTTGGTCAGCGGTGTTAAAAAAATAAATGCTTAAGAGGTAACAACATATTACACTCTTTATCTGTACAAAACTAGCAACTTTGAAAAAGATTGCGATATAATGTTCCAAATCTTGTAACCTGCAAATGGAGGAAGCAGTAGTTTCTTTTTCTATGGGATATTCATATGCCATAATTCAGTAACTAGAATATGTTGAACGTTAGTATGAGGCACCCCTTTTATTATCTTAATCTTATCATGTTTACTAGTTGGCCCCTGATTTTACCTAGCTTCAAGTAGGAATCCTAAAGATTAGCAAACTATTTACTTTTTTAAAAAGAAAAGAAACATTAATAAAAGGGCCGTGTATGCACTAAAGTTTAGAACGAGTTCTTATGTGATTGTCAAGTCTTAACCTTAAAATTACCATCTTTATTCCTAATTTAGGTAATTATTTCTTTCTATTGTTATTGCCTGCAGATTTCCTTTAAATTGCCTCGTTGATTGTCTCTCATAATTTGTATGATGTCAAATCTATCAACTAAAATCCAATACCTTTTTTATTATCCTAATGCAATTCTGATTTGTTTTAACTGGAGATAGTATCAGTTTTTATAGATATTAATTCGTATGCAACGAGGTGAATAAATCACTTCTTGTATGTTCCTTTACAGGCAGCAGGAGCAGCTTTTGGTGCATTGGCAATCATGGAGGTAATTCCAAAACAGTATAAGCACATGGTGATGAACATCCAGACGAGGTTGGCCAGGCATCATCTGTGTATAGTTGTATACAAATGATATGATATGTTATATCAAGCTTAGTTTCGTTGTATAATTTATTAAAGCTATGTTTCATCGCTGAATCTGGTTGCAGGCATGGTGGGGATGGAGCTACTGAAGATGATGGTGGTAGGCCAGACCATATGTAGGCCACAACTCAAATGACATCCTAACAAGTTACAAGTGCTGACCATGTTTAGTGTTCTATCATTCATGAATCATGTTTGTTAAATTATTAGAGTATTTTGTTTGTTTTGTTTGCATAGATTATTAGAGTATTGTAAGTTTGGATTATTATGTAGTCTGATGTTATCTGGTGGGAATGAAAAAACAAGATGTGTTGTTGATTTTGTTGGGTCTGGTATTTATAAATACAGATTGTGTGTTTTTAATCGTAAATAGAAAATTATTGTTATTGATTCTATAAAGTGTTGGCAAATAGAACAAAATATGTATAATAAAATGTTGCTAGAGCTAAAAATTGTGTTGGCATAAATGTGGGACCCACACTGGATCCCAAATTGTACCCACATTGGACCCCACAGGTGGGGCCCACTTTGTGGGTCAGCGGTGGGTCCCACTTCATTTTACTGAAAATATAACACAAAGGCAACATGGACATTTTGTTGGTATAGGGTAAAATATTGTTGCCATAGCAGTCTATTACAACACCAAAACTCATGTTGCCATAGAGGAGAATAATGTTGGCATAGACCCCAAAGCTAACATCAAAAAAACCAACACAAAAAAAGTGTTGGCTTTGCAATTTTTGGGCCTACAGCAACATATTTTGGACATACGCCAACAGTTTTCAGGGCTTGTCGTAGGCCATTTATGGTGTAGTTACAAATTGTCTTGCAATGTACCAGAACATATAACTTGTTTATTCATCATAATAGAAATATTACGATCCAAACAAACATTATAACCATCCAAAGCAAGTTTAGAAACCGAAATCAAATTCCTTCTAAAAGAAGGTACATAAAGACAATTGTTCAAAACCAAAATCTTATTACAACCAAAAGATAAAGTAACGTCTTCCACTGCAACTACTGCTACTTTCGTAGCATCACCCATGAACACATATATATCGCCATCTCTAAGCATTCTGGATTGTTGGAACCCCTGCATAGAATTACAAACATGGTCAGTGGCTCCTGTATCTACACACCAAGTGCTCGTAGATATAGCCGCTATATATGTTCTCGTAACTAGAGAAAGAGACATACCAGTTTTGTTCTTCTTAGAAAGAGGACAATCATGTTTCCAGTGATCCGACTGCTTGCACCTGAAGCACTTGCCCTTAGGCTTGTTCACAGCATTCTGAAATCCCAATGGTTTCACAACTTTCTGTGCCTGAGCCTTTTTCTTCGTCTTCTTGCCTTTCGGTTTAGAAGAAGAACCTTTCTCAGCCACATTCACTTGAACATTCTGCTGAAACAATCCTTCAGCCGCATGAAGCTCTGTCAGAAGTTCAGCAAGACTATACGACCTCTTGTTCATGTTGTAATTCAAGCGGAACTGCTCAAAGCCTTTGGGCAAACTCATAAGGATGATATCGATTTGCGTTTCCGCATCAATCTCAGCACCAAGGACCTCCAGTTCATTTATATGAGACATCATTAAAAGAACATGGTCCCTTACAGGTGTTCCTTCAACCATCTGAGTGTTCATTAGAGATTTCATTGCTACTTGCCTAGCAGCCCTATTCTGATCTCCGGAAATTTCCTTGAGATTAAAAAGCATATCCCCAGCAGTGGCCATGGCCTGATGCTGATGCTGCAAAACACCCGACATTTCTGCTAGAATGTAACATCGCGACATCTCATCTTCCTTAATCCACTTCTTATAATACTCCTTATCCTCATCCGAAGCATCGGCAACAGGCTGATCCGGTTTGGGTTCAATAGTACAAAATGTGTACTCCTCAGTAGTCAACACTATGTCCAAATTGTGTTTCCATTCAATATAGTTAGGTCCGGTAAGTTTGTTATCCTTAAGTATGGTGAAAAGTGGATTAACGCTCATTCTATCCTGAGAATCATACATATAACACATAATCAAAAAAGGGTGGCACAAATCTTAAAACCTATTGGTTCCTCTAACAATTAATTAAATTAATGCACTAGAACTTAAACACCATAAGTATCCGGTACGCCACGATGGGTGACATATGTACCACTTAAATTCGTTTAAATGGTACTTCGGTCCTATTACTAAATAATATGCCACGTTAGGGTGGACTATATATTATTTTTTATTGCTAAGTGTATACCTTTTATCAAATCTTAAATTAATTTCATTAGATGCCATCGTTTGATATATGAATGGTTAATACCCGGTTTGTCAAAGGGGTCACAACGGTCCCGCTTAAAACCTAACACCTCGACAGCTTTCACCATTCACTATCAAAAAGGGTATCCAATTAATTGACCGGATTCTATGAAACTTAGTACGCCACGTTGGGTGACATATATACCTTTCAATATTCGTTATTAATTTAAGAAGTTTGTTGTAGTAATATCCTTAACACTACTAGACACCATAAATCATACGCCACGATGGGTGACATATATACAATTTATATTCGTCTTAGTGTTAAATTACATACAAACAATAATAGATGACCATGTGACTTAATACCAACTTAATTCCATCTCCCACTTAGTATTTTACTGTGAGGATTTTTTAATCTAGATGCATCTCCCTATGTTATTTAATCGAGGTCAACATGTATCACAAAGAACAATACAAACCACGTATAACATAGCAAGATACACATCATGATTAAGCATAATAAACATAACCATATGTCCATGTCGTTCTAGAATACTAAGGTTAGTATCACATGGCATGAAACCCACATAAGGCACGTATAATAGCAATAATAAAAAACAAGTGGAAAATATGTAAAACATATCAATAAACCATCCACTATTATGGCCTTATCCAAACTTTAATCCAAAACACAGCAGTGCAGATCGAACTTGAATTTCTAAAAATAATAAATCACTGTGTTTAGGATGTAGACGATGTCAAACGCCTTATATCCGTGCGAATGACATAGTCAGTTTTGTTCAGACGCCCGTTTCCCTTTCCAGAAAGGTACTTTCGGCAAAATTCGGACAGAGTACGCAAAATCAGCGAAACTCCTCAAAACCAGCAAGTAGCAACGGAAACACTTCTGTCTCTTGTAGCTCCATTGATAAAACAATTACAAACAAAAAAAACTGACCTATTCTATTACAATATATCACAATCTAACTCGAATACAAATCATATTACTTGATTACAATCTTATAACAGAAATCAAGAAAACATACACGATCAACCCTCGTGATTAACAATCACAAATACAATAACCACGATAAACCACGTGGGATCCAATCGCATAAACAGTAACCATAATAAACCACGTGGGATCCAATCACATAATTATAAAAACATGCCCATAATAGTGGGTAGCAACCTGCACTACAAGAAAAACTGAAACAGACAACACTTATCAGACAACGGTCGGCAGTAAAAGCATTGTTTGAAATTTTCACACAACGGTTTTTTTTTTTTTGCAAAATCTGTCTGTTGTCTGAAAGAACTTCCACAGCGGTTTCTAAAACCATTGTCATACGAGCAACCACTATATACATGCATATATAATTACGACATGGACATCATATCATAAAACGCAGAACCCTAGAACCAGGCTCTTGATGCCAATTGTTGGAACATATAAATCACGGTGTTGCGTTTTATGATATAAATTAAAGAGTTCGAAAAGAAGATTAATCTTAATCGCTACGTCTTCTACTGAATTCCTTGATTCCCTTTTAGAGAAGTGTGGCCTTCGATCTCCCAAATTTTCTTCTCCTCAAAGCCTCGAAATTCCAAAACCCTAGCTGCGTGCGGATGCCCCTAGGTCTCAATTTCGATTTCTGTTGTGTTACCAGCTTTAAGGAGAACGAGAATATATATAGGCTTCAGTAGGGATCATGGACAATTAGGTCAGGCCTTCCAATGACATTCCGGGTCAAGCCCAATGTCATTAAATATTAATTCAATCCACTAAACAATTAATATTTGCACTACCGTTCCTAATACCACAATTCTTTTATTATTTTACTCCTATATTATTTGCTTATTAAATTCTCCATGTTTAAGATATCGCATGTTCATCAATTAAATTAATCACTGACAATTAATTTAATTAATATCTTATTTATCCTTGGTCATCCACTCAACCTTATAATTATGTGAGAAATTAATCTGCCTGTAGGGCTTCACATAATTATCTTTATGAGCTTTCAAGATAACATCATCAACCCGAATATTATCAGGACATAGATTCCTTCTGTAATTAATATCTCACTCTGCATGCAATGTCATTGCTCAACACATAATCATGTAATTAATAATTAATTACATCTTATATGAATCAAAACATGTGCATTGCATACAAGTGTCAATCACTACATCCGGATTAAGAACCTAAGCAATAATAATATCATAGAATCTTAGTTCTTCTTAACTGTCAGAATAAAAGAACAATTCTAATATTTTGATCATGTTCAATATACACAAAGTATACAAGTATTATTCAATAGTCAAGATAAACTATTCCCAAATAATACTTCAGTCATTCCAGTGGTTTGTCTAGTACCACGTAGACTGTGAACCTTTATTATATTATATAGAGATACTGATAATCTAATCTTCTGTTATCCCATTTGATACTAGATTATCCACAATATATAATAAACAGACAATGTAATAATATGCAATCAAGATTCTCAATAAAATGGACAATGTTATATACTTCAAACGAATAGTTCAGTATAAAACCCAACACATATATGTATTAGTGTATCTATGGTGTGTCTATACGATAATTTTGGGACTCTGGTTTGTGTCATGGTTTGTGAAAATATCGAATAAGAATAAGGACCGAGTCACCGGGTTGTAGTGACATTTTTCTGAAAATTTAGGACCGTTATCACCGGGTTGTGTGGTCGTGGCATGAATTATGGGTTTCAAGTTATTATTGTTATGTGGTTATGTGGTATCGTATCTTATATATCGAATAAGAATAAGAATATGTGTATCGAAGTTTTGTGTATTATAATATTATTGTATTGTATCAAATATTGGATTGTGTTATGTGTATACATGTTATTTGTCCGACTAGTTGGATCGGTTGGTTACTTGTTGGGTTGTATAGCTCATTCCTTATAATTTTCAGTTTTGGTGTAACTCAAGTGGGATAACGTTGGGATTCGTGGACCTTAGGTTTGGAATAGGTTGAATTATGGATCATCGTTAGATACACTTTTGTATTAGATATTTTTGTAAGTGAACTTTTGTCACGCTTTCGTCTATAATTATAATTGTCATTGAATAATGTTTTATTTAGATTTAATAGTCCGAAAAGTCGGGCTACAATAATGATATATAATAGTATTTATTTGTCTAATATATATGATCTTCGATTATTTTCACTTATTTATTTCTTTTATGAACTTTTGGAAAGTACGTAGTCGGACGCAAAAAGATTTACACATAATAAATAATATTTTTTTAGTTAAGTTACCCCTAATTAATAATTAAAATTTGTTAAAATTAATTCATTTGTAGTAAAAATTATGTATAAAATAAATAAATTTGAAAATAAAATCAAATTTTGGTTCTTTAGGTTCGGAACCGAACCAAAATTTACGGTGCGGTTTCATTCAGTTTTTTCCATTAAAAGAGGTCCGGTTCGATTCTTTAAATATTGCTACTTCGATTTTCAATTTCGGTCACTCCTGGTCAAAATAGATACCCAAATTGTTCCCAAATTACAAATGACATATTTTAATAGGTGGTGTCCATATTAATACACGTGGATCTATATTATTTGTGAAGGAATGAACAATAATCAAATGACAATCGACAATTAAAAACCGTTTTGAGAACAAATTTGGGAGCTTTAATATTTCTCTTTGTTTAAAACTATGTGTTAGCTCTTCGGATTTTAAATCAATTCTGTCAAACTTCACATAAATTAGAATCAAACTCTGTCAAATTTCACTTAAACTGATTGTGTGAATTAATATAAGATATTGATAATGTAAAATTTGTTGAACAAAGGAAGGCGTGTTATTATTTAAAATACAAAGTGGGTGATGTCAAGATGATGTCATCACCTAACTTTTGAAAAATTATAGATATTCGCTAAAACAGTCGATAAGAAACAAATTATCTTAATTTTGAGACAATAAAGCTTTTGTAAAAATTATAAGTGTTGGCTGAATATAATCAATAGGAAGCAAGTTATCTAAATTTAGATAAGGTAGAAAAGATTTGGAGCGGAGAGAAAATAATAATGACATCATACAAAATGAGATGTTATGTCAGATTTTAGCCAAAGGGAATGAAAAGTCTTGTAGAGCATCTCCAACCCATAAAAGTCTTTAGCTAAAATGTTAGGTGGCATACTAAAAATAAAAAATTTTGGGTCATTTATTATTACAACTAATTAGAATCTGACATGTGTTTTGTAACCTTTTTTTTCATCTATTTTTGGGCCTCTAGCATTATATAAACTGAATATCCTTTTTGACAATGCTTATACCATTTACCATCTTTATAGTATATATTCAAAATCAAATATATTAACTATTCTAGCTTATAATATGTGCAAAAGGCGTCTGTCTAAAAAGGATTATTAGAACATAACCGTGCCAATTAAATAGAGATTTTTTAAAACAAATAGTGAAATCAAAAATGCTTAAGGTTTCATGCAAAATACGTTAAAAAAGAGTTAAATGCATTTTGTGTACCTAAACTATACAACTTTTGCATTTTGTGTACCTAAATTATCAATTGTGTACTTTGTGTACTTAAAGTATGCATAAACAAACAATTTGTGTACCTCCGTTGTTTATATATTCAAATAATGCATTTTGTGTATCTTAACTATTAAAATTGAGCAATTTATGTACTTAAAGCTTGCTAATATAATTGATTATACAATTTTTTTCATATATTTAATTATATATGTGTTAATTGCAATATCAAAAAATAAATACTAAAGAATAATATGAAATTAAAAAACAACATAACTTGAAATAATAAAATTAAATAATATTAAATAGTAATTATACCATTTTGATTTATTAAATATTTCAAAAAATGTATCTACACAGTTTTTACGAAAGTCATTATTATTCTAATGTAATTATAATAAATAATGTTTTAAACTTAGTTACAACTAAAATAAATAAAGAACTTTATAATGTTTATCCTTTATTTTTTAAAATCTTATTTTGTATATTAATACAAAATTTATTTAATTTTTTGAATAACAACTTTCAAAAGAATTAGTAATTTTTTTTATTTATACATGTAAAGTTGAAGTACACAAAGTGCATAATTGATACATTGTGCATACTTGAGGTACACATAATGTATTTAACTCTTAAAAAAAATATAGTGCTGGTCACCAAGGAAATAAAGGACTTTATATACCACAGGTAGCAGAAAAATAGCTGTCAGGATTTTTGACTAGCTGTTTATGCGATAAGTGCACACTAGGATTACTGGTATGTATATGTGAACACCAATAATTTATATATTTCTTGTTATGGTATGTTTCGACAATCATTTACCGTTGACTACCTCTCATATTTAAAAATTTCAGGAAACTAGCTGATATGTGCTGCACTTGCTCCGTCGCCAAAGACACTGTTCCGATGGTGGTTTTGGCCTGTGGTGGGGAATCTGCAAAATAATGCTTGCCCGGTGGTGGTGGCCGTCAAGCACCTCCGGTGTGAAAATCAGTAATGGAGTGAAGTAATGTGATAAAAATGCATCAAGTATCGAGTTATGCTTTTCTGTGAGTGTGTGAAGTGTTTGTGTGAATGTAAGTGCCCTGTGTTTGTATGAAGGGAGAGTATTTATAGGCCCGAAACCTGTCCTCGTGGCATAGATGCCGCTTACTGTGGCTATAGTGGGCGGGATGGGCCTTCGTGCTACAGTTGAGATGTACAGTCGAGCCGTTGTACTTTCATGCTACAGTTGATATATACAGTTGACCCGTTGTACTTTCATGCTACAGTTGAGATGTACAGTTGAGCCGTTGTACTTTCATGCTACAGTTGAGATGTACAGTTGACCCGTTGTACTTTCATGCTACAGCTGAGATATGTTCTATCTTTTATCTTGTTGCCATTTGGCTAAGTGTTACTCTCTGATCTTCTGTCTTTGACGTGTGTTTGCCCTTCTTGAGTCATAGCGAGCGACCGTGACAAGGTTAGTGGGCGGCAGTGGTGAGTTTGGGTATATATCATTGCCCCCCACTCTCGCTAGCTGCTTGAGCGGGTAGGGAGAGTAGAGCGAAAAAAGGAAGTGAAAAGGCCGGGTGGGATTTGGATTGAGGCAAAATTTGGGGTTGTTGCCCAAAAGTGAAGCGAGCGAGCGTCACTGGAAGTTGAAAAAATTTGAGATTGTTGCCCCCAAGTGAAGCGAGCGAACGTCACTTGAAGTTGAAAAAATTTGAGATTGTTGCCCTCCAAGTGAAGTGAGCGAGCGTCACTTGAAGTTGAAAAAATTTGAGATTGTTGCCCCCCAAGTGAAGTGAGCGAGCGTCACTTGAAGTTGAAAAAATTTGAGATTGTTGCCTCCCAAGTGAAGTGAGCGAGTGTCACTTAAGGTTGAAAAAATTTGAGATTGTTGCCCCCCAAGTGAAGCGAGCGAGCGTCACTTGAAGTTGAAAAAATTTGAGATTGTTGCCCCCCAAGTGAAGCGAGCGAGCGTCACTGGAAGTTGAAAAAATTTGAGATTGTTGCCCCCCAAGTGAAGCGAGTGAGCGTCACTTGAAGTTGAAAAAAATTGAGATTGTTGCCCCCCAAGTGAAGTGAGCGAGCGTCACTTGAAGTTGAAAAAATTTTAGATTGTTGCCCCCCAAGTGAAGTGAGCGAGCGTCACTTGAAGTTGAAAAAAATTGAGATTGTTGAGTGGTGGGGTTTAGTCGAGGTGTTTTGTAATTTAATAAGGGAATGTGGAGTAAGTGCAGGTGAAAGGTTTCTTTTGTTGTTGCATTATTGATTAGTCATAATAAATGTGAATGATGGGATATAAATGGACATTAAATGAGGTCTGAAAAGTTTTCTGATGTGAAAATGTCAGGGATGTACACGTATGTAGAGGTATACAATATTCTGATTTGATGGCTTTGTACCGAGAGGGTACAATTATTTAACTGGTATTTTTAATAAATAAAAGGACAAGTGAAAAGGAATTTGAAAAGTGGGAGACGTTTGGGCTGGGTTGTTGAGAGCGTGCGGGGCACGCGCCACTGATGGGGTGCCACGTGGATGTGCAGTTAATGTATGTGTGTAACCGTGCAATTCTTGTATAAAAAGTTGTGTAAAATCATTATATTGTCTTAATCTTCATTTTACTCTTCACTATCTTTCCCTCTTCTATTCATCATCTTCTTCTTCCTGCCATTGTTGGAGTCTGTTGGATTGTTGGTGCTTTCGTCGTCGTCGTGCTTTCTTTGATGCAGATTTCGTCTTCTTTCTCGAGTAAGTCTGCTTATACTCTTGTTTTTGTTCTTAGTGTTTTGTGCTAAGTTTGAAGGTGTCTGTGAGTTTTTGTTTTTTGTTTTACATGTGATAGTTTTCGTTTGTTGTTTATGGTCGTAGGTGTATGTTGTTGTTTGGGATGTATGTGAGTATGCCTGTTTGTTTATTGGATACTCGGAGTTTGATGATTGTGGGTTTTGATGAATGTGGGTGGATTCGTTGGTTTTGTATGCATATGTGTAAATGTATTGAAAATGTGTGTATTTTGCTATTTGATCGGTGTTCTGTAGGTGTTACTGGAGTGTTTGTTGTTGGATATTGAGCAGTTTGATGCTGGTATTTTTGATGAATGTGAGTGTGTTTGATGTTCTTGTATGCATATGTGTAAATGTATTGAAAATGTGTGTATTTTTCTGTTTGATCGGTGTTCTGTAGGTGTTAATGGCTCCTAGGGTTTTTGTCGAATATGAATCGTCTAAGGGTGTTTTGGGGATATTGATTGTTGGTTTGTTATCCGTATGAGTTTTATGTCTTACCCGGGTGAGTAGGATGGTTGTTTTATGTTTTGCTGTTTTGTGGATTGTTTGGGTAGGCGGTTTAGTAAGCGGGCGACTGGTGTTGGTATTCACCTTTTTTTGTGTCGTGTTGCAGAAAATGTCGCTGTCAAAACCGGTTATGCTGAAGACTCGCCCAGTGCTGATAGATGTTATGGGAAGGTGGGTTGATGCGCAGGTTCACAGCTACCTGGGTGTGGCCGCCTGTGATAGGGTGAGGTATTTTGATACCTTCGAGAGCTTGTATCGTACTGAGGGAATTCCCGTTACCTTTTTTGACAAGAGGGAGATGGACGAGACTTTTGGTAAATTCAAACATCTGGACTATGGCAGTACTTTCCAGGACGAGCGGTACGCCCGTTTGGTGTCTAGGTTATTTCCCATTTTAAAGCGGGCTTGAGGTTGCCGATGCATAAGTTCATGTCTGACCTCTTCAAGTACTATTTTCATTGCTCGCCTGCTCAGTTCTCGCCCAATGCCATCCGGGTGATCCTGTGGTTTATTGTTGCCTGTACTAAGGATGGTAGGTAGCCAACTTTTAAGGGCTTCTTTGCTCTGTTTTATGTGCGGGTGACCTGTTGGAAAATGATGATTTAATGAGTGCATCAGGATCGGGTAGCATCAGTACTTGGAGCATCAGGAGATGACGTCTGATGATGTCATCATCAATGGCAGGACAAGTCGGCAGTTAGTGATTGATACTATTCTGCGATTTCAGGAGAGGATTGATTTGCAGAAGATATACTTCATCGAAGCTGTTACAGAAGATAAGCGACAAGAAGATCAAACTAATTAAATGTAGATTATCTTATGTAACAGAATGTGTAGCTGTGTGTGTATATAATCACAGGATAGGTTTTACGAGAGTAATAGCTTTTCACGAGTATTTTTGTAAACCTAGCAGCTCTTAAGAACTCATAGTTTCTTGAGAGAGTTTGTATCAGTTTTTATAAAGGTTAATAAAAGCTGATATTGATTGTTTTATATTTGTTTATTCGATTATTTCATACGATTACATTCAACCCCCCTTCTATAATCGATATCTACGACCTAACAATTGGTATCAGAGCAGACTGATAATTTATCAAATCAGAAACGATCGAAATGTCGGGAAGTAGATATGAAACCATGAAGATTCCAATGTTAAAGAAATCAGAGTTTTCAACATGGAAGGTAAGAATGCTTATGTATCTTGAAGCTTCAGATCCTGACTACATAGACAGGATAAAAAATGGACCGTTCATCCCAACAGAACCAGTTGCAGTAACTGAGACAACTCATGCAGGGCTGGCAACAAAGAAAAAGGGTGATTGGACGCCTAAAGATAAAGCTGAAATGATCAAAGATGCAAAGGTTAGAAATATCTTACACAATAGTTTAGATACTGTCTTATCTAACAGATTTATTGCGTGTAAGACTGCTAAAGAAATATGGGATGCCTTGGAAGTTCAATGCCAATGAACTGAAGAAATCAAGAAAAACAGGAGATGTATTCTTATTCAAGAATATGAGCAATTTGAGGCAAAGCATAATGAAGACATAACAGAAATCTATGATAGATTTCTTACTTTGCTGAATGAATTGTCACTAGTGGGAAAGGTGTATGACGTTGAAGATTCAAACATCAAGTTTTTAAGATCTTTACCCATGGAATGGATAACTCAACAGAATCTTATAAGGCACACTTATAAGATGAATGTGATGACACTTGATGAAATTTATGGAATGCTGAAGACATATGATCTGGAGATCAAGCAAAAGGAAGGAACACGATCAAAGCCTAAATCTGTGGCCTTGAAAGTGGAATCAAAAGAAAGAAGTGTGCACCAAGGAAAAATGAAGGCTAAAGCTCATGTAGTAATAAAGTCAGACTCTGATGCTGATACTGATGAGAGTACTGATGAGGAATCAGATGACGATTCTGACAAAGAACTGGTGCAAATGATGGCTATGATGGTTAAAGGGTTCAGAAGGATGAAGCAGAGCAAATTCAGAAAGGATGGAAGAAAGTCAAAAGGAGATCAATATTCTAACAGGAAAAGTAAACAGAAGAAATTTGATCTCTCAAAGATTAAATGTTTCAATTGTGACAAGATGGGTCACTATGCAACTGAATGCAAGAAACCCAAAGTTGGAAAATCCACTGGAAAGGCGCTTGTCACATCAAGCAAAGGATGGATGGACTCTTCTGACTCTGAAGAAGAAACAAACTATGCACTGATGGCTGAAATTGAAGAAGCATCTGAAAAGGTACCTAAAACTGCTTATGCTTTTGATACTGATAACATGTGTGAATTAAAGTCCTTTCTTAGAAACTTGCACATTAGTTATAATAATCAGTCTAAGGAAAACATCAGAATTTTAGAAGAAGCAACTGTTACAAAGAAGAGGAATGAGTATTTAGAAGCTGAGTTAGTTATCCTAAAAAATACTCAAAATTTGTGTGACAAAATTAAAGGGATAGAAATAGAACAGATGCTAAAAATAGAATCCCTAGAAGTAGAGTTAAAGAAAGAACGAGAACAGATAAGAGTGTGGACTCATTCTGGTAAACAGACTCATTTACTGATAAATGATAGAAACTGGAAAGAGTGTCTTGGATATAAGAAGAATAAGGCAAAAGAAGATGAAAATATCAATTTATCCACTCACATAAAATTTGTTCCTGCGAGTGACATGAAAGTGAATTCTATCTTTGAAAAAGGATCAAGTTCTAATATTGAATTGATTTCTGATGAAGAAATAGAAACTGTTTCTGATACAGAAATTAAATCAATTACAGAAATTGAATCTACTGGTACATCTTGTTCTAAAATCAGCACTAAAACTTCTGTTAAGTCTGATGCTAAAACTGTCAAGAAAAGAATCACAAAAGAAAAGAACATAGGACATCTCTCCTCTGGGAAGTTGAAGAAAAAGATTAATGCAGAAACAGGTAAGAAAAATGAGAAGATTTCCAAAAGGCATACGAATGGAAACTAGGAATAGACAAGTCTAACAACTATAAGTATATTCCTAATGCTCCAAGAAAGACATGTCATACATGTGGTAATACTAATCATCTTGTCATTGATTGCAGGAAGAATAAAAAGAGGAGAGTTGAAATTTCTATTTCTGATGTTAGGAGTAGAAATGTTAATTATAAACCACAGAATCCTTGTTCTCACTGTGGTAGCAAATGGCATTCAGTTTACACATGTACTAGTTATCACAATTTGTATCATGATAATTATGTTCCTTTGCCTAAATTCAATAAAGGTGCAAATTCAAGTGATAAAGTGTCTTTGTTAACTAGAAATGTGTATGTTAAGAAAAACTCTGTTAAATCAAGTTCAAGTGGAGATAATTCAGTTGAAAATGATTTAAAGAAAAATTCCGCTGCAAATCTTAACAAGAAATTGAAAAACAAGACCCAACAAGTGTGGGTTCTTAAAAATTCTAACTGATTGAAATATTGATTGCAGGGCAACAGGAAAAATGTTTTAGTTCTGGATAGTGGATGTTCAGGACATATGACTGGAAATAAGTCCCTGCTGTCAGATTTTGAGAAGAAAGTTGGCCCAAAGGTTTCCTATGGAGATGGCAATATAGGACACACCTTGGGATATGGCAACATTGTGATTGGAAATGTCATCATTCAAAACGTAGCTCTGGTAGAAGGACTGAAGCATAATCTCTTGAGCATCAGTCAAATTACAAACAAAGGTTATTATGTCAATTTTTATGAATCTCACTGTGAAATAACAAGTAAGAAGGATGGAAAGGTGATTCTTACGGGTTATAGACATGGTAACATATATGAAGCCAACTTACACTCTGCTACTGATGGGAAAATGACGTGTCTTCTGTCAAAGGCATCAGTAGATGAAAGTTGGAACTGGCATAAGAAGCTTTCTCATTTGAATTTCAATAACATCAATGAGTTAGTAAGAAATGTTAGATCAGAATTCAATGATCGTCAGAAGCTAGACTCAACTGATCAGGATTGCTGACGTCATCAGTATTGCATGGTCATCAGTATTTGATCAAGCGTCAGTATCTTATTGATCATCAGGATTCCTACTCAGACTATGATCAGGTTTGATCATCAGGACTTGAAGCTGATCAGGATTCCTACTTCGAGTTATATTTGGAGTCTAGATAAACATGGAAGTTTATTCTATTTGTTCCTGGTTTGTAGAATACAGCTATCGATTAAAGATATGTTTCTATCTTTGTTATGATTAGGACTTATCTTGTTATTGATAGAGAAGCTGTGTGCACTATATAAACACAGTTTTGGTTTCGATTTATGTATTCATTCGAGAGAGAACATAATCGGAGAGAAGCTCTTAAGAACAGAATTTCTTGAGAGAGTTTTTGTAAGCTAGCAGCTCTTAAGAACATCAGAATTTCTTAAGAGAGTTTGTAACAGTTTTATATCAAAGTTAATAAAGCTGTTATTGTTATTGTTATTGTTATTGTTATTGATCTTTCATATTTGTGTTATATAAAGTCGAGAATCTTATACAATTGTATTCAACCCCCTTCTACAATTGTTATTTACTGGGCAACAATTGGTATCAGAGCAAACTGATTTAATTCTGAATCAGATACGATCTAAAGATGTCGACAACCAAGTATGAAAGCATGAAGATTCCCATCTTGAAGATATCAGAATATCCTACATGGAAGGTAAAGATGCTGATGTACCTGGAGGCTATGGATCCTGACTACTTGGACAGGATTCGTGATGGACCATATATACCAACAAAGTTCGTAGAACGAACAGATACAGTACCAGAACATTATGTGGTCAAAGCTAAAGCTGAATGGACTCCAGAAGAAAAAGCTCATGTACTCAGGGAACCAAAGATAAAGAATATCTTGCATAATAGCCTTGATGCTGTTATGTCAAACAGAGTGATTGCATGCAAGTCTTCAAAAGAAATCTGGGATACTTTGGAAACTCAGTGCCAGGGATCTGCATCTGTTAAGAAAAACAGAAGGGCTCTATTGATTCAAGAATATGAGCAATTCGATGCAAGACCTGAAGAGAGCCTGACTGATCTATATGATAGATTTCTGACACTATTGAACAGCTTATCCTTAGTTGACAAAGTATATGAAACTGAAGATTCAAACACCAAATTTCTTAGAGCTTTACCTGAAGAATGGGATACTCAGACCTCAATCATTAGACACCAGTATGATCTGAACATTGTGTCTCTTGATGAGATCTATGGGATGCTAAGAACTCATGATCTTGAAGTTCAACAGAGAAAGAACAAGAAAAGCAGCAAGGCAAAGTCAATTGCTTTGAATGTAGAAGCAAAATCAAAAGGGAAAGCTATGGAGGTCTCTAGAAGGAAAGCAAGAGTAGCTGAGTCAGATCCTGACGACTCTTCATCAGATACTGATGGCAATCCTGATGCCAATACTGGTGATGAATCTTCTGATTCAGACATGGAAGAGATGGTTGCTATGATTGTCAGAAACTTCAGAAGGATGAAGTTCAGGAAGAATAGAAGACAAGGCAACTTTCAGAAAAAGACCTTCAAAGCAGACAAAGACAAGTATATCAAAAAGGACAGCAAGGGTAGCAAATTTGACAAGTCAAAGGTTAGATGCTACAAGTGTAATGGTATGGGTCACTTTGCTTCTGAATGCAACAAGACAAAGGCACTCATCACATCAAGCAAGGATTGGATGGACTCTTCCTCAGAATCTGATACTGAGGTAGTCAACTATGCGTTAATGGCCAATGCTGATGTAACTGCTGCTCCTGATGATAAGGTACTAAATACTATCTTTGATTTTGATACTGATAATGCTTCTGAGTTAAGACGTTTTCTAAAGTCATTACATATTAGCTTTAGAAGTCAAACTGCTGAGAATACTAGAATCTTATCTGAGATGTCTGACCTTAGAAAGAGGAATGAAATATTAGAAGCTGAATTTTCTCGTATGCAAGAAGTACAAAAAGAATGTGATAATGCTAAACACATGCACTTAGAGATGACATCTAAATGTACTTCCCTTGAAAAAGAACTTGAATTTGCTAATGAGAAAATCAGAACCTGGACAGACTCTGGTAGGAAATTTCATGAGATTAATACCTCTAAGAATTGGAAAGAGTGTCTAGGATATAAGTCAGATGAAGATAAGAAATTAGCAGAGAAAATTGTCATTGATGAGACAGTCAGTCCAAAGACCTATAGACATGTTATAGACTCAACCAAATCTAAGATTACTCCTGTTAATTTTGTTTTTGGTAAGGATTCCAATTCTACTTTTGAAAAGGGATCTTCTTCTACTCAAGGAATTAAAATTATAAAGTCTAAACCTGTCATGAACAAAGTCACTAAGAATGTAGGTCTATTGTCTCAGAAACAGCTTAAAGATAAAATCTGTGAGGTTACAGATAAGAAAAAGGAAGCTACTGTTAAGAGAAACAGGAATGGTAAAGTTGGGATCAATAAAGAGAATGGTTATAAATATATCCCAAATGCACCTAGAAAGTGTTGTTTTAACTGTGGTAACTCTAATCATCTTGCTATTGATTGTAAAAAGAGTAAGAAGAAAATTGTTGAAATTCCTAAGTCTGATGTTAGGAATAGATCAGTATTTTACAAACCACAGAATTCCTGTTTTCATTGTGGTAGTCTATGGCATTCTATTTATACATGTAAAGAGTATCATGATTTGTACTATAATTTTTATGATCCATTGCCTAAGTTTGAAAGTAGTACAAAGTCTGATAGAACTGAAAATGTCATAATGAAGCATGCTTTTGTTAATACTGATACTGACAAAGCAAATCCTGATGGAGTAAATCCTGTCAGGACTGCTAAAGTCAAAAAGTCTTCTGCTGTTAAATTTAATAAAATGCATGAACAAGGAATCCAACAAGTGTGGGTTCCTAAACATTCTGACTAGTGTTTTACTATTCTGATGCAGGGTAAAAGGAAAAATGTGTTAGTCATGGATAGTGGATGTTCTGTGCACATGACTGGAAACAAAGCCCTGTTATCAGAATATGAGGAAAAAGCTGGCCCAACTGTGTCTTATGGAGATGGCAACATTGGACAAACCTTGGGATATGGCAATATAATCATTGGAAATGTCATCATTGAAAAAGTAGCTCTAGTGAAAGGACTAAAACACAACTTGTTGAGTATTAGTCAAATCACTGACAGAGGTTATCATGTCAATTTCTATTCCACACATTGTGAAGTAGTCAGTAAAGCAACAGGGAAGATAGCACTAACTGGCTACAGGCATGGTAACATATATGAAGCCAACATTCTCTCAGATACTGATGGCTCCCCTACATGTTTCATCAGTAAAGCTTCAGTAGATGAAAGTTGGAATTGGCACAAGAAGCTTTCTCATCTCAACTTCAGCAACATCAATGAGTTGGTTAAGAAAGAGTTAGTAAGAGGATTACCTAATGTCTTATATACACCTGATGGACTCTGTGATGCATGCCAAAAAGCAAAACAAAGAAGGACATCATTCCAGAGTAAATCAGAATCCTCTATTGAAGAACCATATCACATGCTACATCTTGATCTGTTTGGTCCAGTCAACATCATGTCCATCAGTAAGAAAAGGTACACTCTTGTAATTGTTGATGAATATTCTAGATTCACCTGGGTGTATTTTCTGCATAGAAAAGATGAAACTCCTGAAGTTCTGTTGGATCATGTGAGGATGATTGAGACAACCACAAAGTACAAAGTCAAGATTCTGAGAAGTGATAATGGTACTGAATTTAAGAATTCAAAGATGGAAGAGTTCTGCAAATACAAAGGAATCATTCAACAATTCTCTGCTCCTGGCACACCTCAGCAAAATGGAGTAGTAGAAAGGAAGAATAGAACTCTTATTGAAGCTGGCAGAACTATGTTGGAAGAAGCTAAATTACCTACATATTTCTGGGCAGAAGCAGTCAACACAGCATGCTATACACAAAATCTCACATTGATAAACAGGCATGGTGTCACTCCTTATCAGTCACTCAAAGAGAAGAAACCAAGTCTGAAGCATTTGCATGTGTTTGGCTGTAAATGTTTTGTTCTCAGAACTCATCCTGAACAGCTAGGGAAATTTGAAACAAAGGCTGATGAAGGAATATTCATAGGTTATCCTACATCAAGAGCCTTCAGAGTTTTTAATTTGAGAACAAGAACTGTCATGGAGTCAATACATGTATCTTTTCATGATAAGAAGATAACTGGAATCATTGAAGACTCGCATGATAGATTGTTATTTGAAAATGAAGCTTCCAAGGAACCTGAAGAAAGTGAATCAGAAGCTATCCATTCATCCAGTACTGACGGGTCACCAAATCCTGATGACTCACCAGGTACTGATGGTGCTAATACTGATGATGCAAACAACAGTAATACAACTAGTAGTGCTAATGTTGAGGGGGAGCAACGGCATTCAACTACAAGTTCAGAGTCAACTCAATCATCAGGACAGAATTCTTCAGATACTGATTCAAGTGAAGATCCTGATAACACATCAGGAGGGCATAGCAATAATTCAGGGAGAGCTTCAAATCAATCAAATTCTTTCAATCAAGATAACACCAATCCAGGGGGAGCATCTACTTCAAGAAACAATTTGACACCAGCAAGGAAATGGACAAAAGATCATACTCCTGATTTGATAATTGGAGATCCTGATGCAGGTGTTCAAACAAGAAGTGCAACTCAGAATGAATGTTTATATAATAACTTTCTATCCAAGGAGGAGCCTAAGAAAGTTGAAGATGCACTTAAAGATGCTGATTGGGTTACTGCAATGCAAGAAGAACTGAATGAATTTGAAAGGAATGAAGTCTGGAAACTGGTACCAAGACCAAAGAATAGATCAATTGTTGGTACAAAGTGGATTTTCAAGAACAAGACTTATTCTGATGGAGTCATTATCAGAAAATGCCTACTCGTTATGGACTACTTTCTAATGCTATGGTACAAGGACCAACCCACCTTGTTCCTGACACAAGCATGCAACCTAAACAGTCTAAACAGTTAACAACCACCTCTACTGTCTCTCAACAGACTTTAGTTGTAAAATCAAAGAAATCAGCTAGAACTGATGTGTCTGGAAGGCAATCAGGTTCAAAGGATTTTTCCTCTACACCTCTCACTAAAAAGAAGATACAAGGGGGTGTACAAGGGGTCCTGGTCAAGAAAGCTGATAAGGTTGGTAAGAATGTTCCTGTGAAAAGGAAGTTAAGGTTGATTGATGAAAGTGATTCAGAGGATGACTTACCTATATCCTCTGTGATGAATGTGAACAAGGAAGTTGCTGATACTGCTACTAAAGTTGTGGTACCTTCATCAAAACCACAAAAGACAAGGAAATTATCAAAGAGCAGGTATCATATTCCTTTGACAGTGCAAATGAAGGATACTGATATTCAGACATCAAATCCTGATGTTAGTATTCCTGATGCAGCAACAAAAGTTGTCTCTATATCAGACTCTCCAGCCTCTCCATCTCAGATTCGAGGACATTCTTGGGAGAAGGTTTCTACAACTGCTTCCTTGGTTGGTCTTACACCTACATCAAAGAAAAAGAGGAATGCAGAAGAGTTAGTCTATCAGAGACAGAAGAAGCTGAAAGGATCAAGCCCACAAGAACCTGAATTTCAGAGTAATTCAGCAGCTACTGTTGATCCTGCCACACAAGAACCACTCAATCAAAGTTTGGGTGAAGGCTTAGCTAGTGGAATGGTCACACAAGAACCATTTTCTCAAAGGGAGAATGAAGACATCAACATTCCAGCTACACAAGAACCATCTTCTCAAAGTGAAGATGCAGGCAAAGCTACAGCTTCTGTTGAAAGATTGGTCGAGAACATTGTCAATGAGGGAAGCACACAAGAACCTTTAGCTCAAAGTGTTGAAGCAGCTTCTGAACCTCAAGCTCCACAAGAACCATTGGTAGCAAATACTGATGCACGCATATCAAATCCTGACGATGTTCATCCTGACGTTAGTGGTGCTCCTGATACTGAGCCTATTTTGATACAGCCACTTCGTTCAAGACCAATGGATCATCCTATCTCAGAATCACAGGATAAACTGAAAGGTATTGCAATTCCTGATCCTGATAAATCTCATGGTTCTGATGATGATAATTCTGATGATGATAGTGATGATGATAATGAGAATAGAAAAGAGAAGGAACAGCTTGCTACAGCACTCAAGATTAGTCTTGGAACTAATTTTGGTTCATCAAGTACATATATGGCTAGCAATGCTTTCACTGGGAAAGATCAGAGACAAGATTTTTCTACTCCTTCCTTTGATCCTGCAGAGGCATTTAGACAGAATGAATGGAACAATTCATGGCACAATTCTGATGAATCTATCAGTTTTTCTTCTGCTATTGAACATGCCTATAATGCAGTGAAGTCTATAGAGAATCAAGACTTGAAGAATCATCTGAAGGCTACTACTCTGTTATCCAAAAGCTTGAAAAGTGAGATTGATTCTATCAAGGGTTCAACTGAAAAAGTGAGGACTGATATCTTTAATAATTTTACAAAGGTGCCTACTACTTTACAACTGAGGGTAGTGGAATCCCAAGTGAAATCTGTTGTTTCAGAACAAACCTCCATCAATCAAAGAATTGATTCTCTGGATACTAAGGTAACTGAAATTCAAGCCTCTCTTTCCTTAATTTTGCAATTATTGTCAAATCCTGATGTCAAAAAGGGGGAGAAGGTTATTCAGACAAAATGTACACCTGATCTAGTATTAAGAAATAATGATGATGATACTGGAGATGATGGTGGTGACAAAGTGATACAAGGAGAAACCTCTGATGCTGCGGTTTTGAAGTCTACAATTCAAACTTCTCAAAGTCAGACTACGCAGTCAACTCATGTTTCTGATTCTGGAGTTAAGACAGTAAGAACATTGGTGCAATCTCAGATCCTGACGGAAGATCAAATCCTGACACCTGGTCATGGACACATTCTTGCTACAATTCCTGAAGGTGATGAAGATGTGATTATTGATAATCCTGAAGATGCATCAAATTTATTCCAGAAGTTTTCTACAAAAGACGGTAGAATTGTTACTCTTTATCACACTGATAAAAGAGTTCAACAATTATTTGCCAGAAAAGCACTCTCTACAGCAAGTGAAGAATATCCAGATCTCTCACATGAAGAATTCTTGAGACTACAAAGAGAGACAATGGAAAGCTATACTGCTTCTGCTAGAGGTAGAGGAAGCAGAGGTAGGAGAGGTGCTAGAAGAAATAGAAGAGGTTCTTCAACTTAAACAGTACCTAGACAGACAAGGTCTAGAGCATTAAGAATTGAAGAAATTCCTGAAGCTTCACAAAATCTAATAGATCCTGTTATCAAGGATATCATGGAGAAAGAAGACAAGGAATTTGTTGAAGAAGAACCTGAATTGAAAAGAAAATCAAGTAAATCAACTCTCAGCAATACAAATCAAATTGAAGATTCTAATCCTGACAATATTCAAGATCCTGACGAATCTGAAATTCAGCAAGAGGTTGATTTGATAATCTTATCTACTGTTGTTGATTGTCACAACAAAGAAGTAGATGAAGAAGAAGAAGCCAGAAGAAGAGATATTACAAAAAGAACAAATGAAGATTTCAATCTCTATCTACAAAGGCTTAAAGTTTCAAATGAAAGAAAATGGAGAAATTCAAGCAGACAAGAATCTTTACTTGAAAGAAGCTACGCTCATGAAAAGGAGAAATACAAGAAGTGGAAACATATTAGCACATTAAGTTGTGATACACCTATCAATTTTCAGTCTGGTGGAATTATTACAAGCGTTTCAAGTGTTGTTGATTTGTCTGATATGGCTAGATCAAAAACACTCTGGTTAAAGATGTTTTCGAATCTGAAGCAATTGTCAAGTAATTCAAGAGGAGGTATTGGACACAAAGATGGTGAATATCTGAATATGTCATATGTTGATCCTTACTCCTTGACAGAAATTGGAGGTACTTTAACTTCTGAAAACCTGAACAATTTATTAGCTGTTGATATAGTTATAGATTGTCATGATGGTTTTGAAAAGAAAGAAAAGCTTCTGTACTTCATGAAAGATGGTAGTGTGAAGATTCTATCTATTCAAGATCTGCTGATGAAAACTACACAGGAACTGAAATATGTTCACTATCTGTTAAGATGGAAGAACCAAGTGTACAAAGAATGGAGTGACATGATTTTGTCAACTATAAGAAGAAGACTGGATGGAAACAGTAATTTCGATGGTAATTATACTCCCATGTACTTAAATCAAAGAGGTCGGGATGTGGAAATGCAAAGGGGTACTGCTGTTAAAGAAGTAAATTTTGGCATGACTCATCTTTCTCTCAATCCTGATGGGAAGGAAATTGCTTATCTTTTGCTTGAAGAGCACAGTCTACAGAGAAACTCCATACAGAATCTCAGAGCAGCTATCTACCAGATTAATGAGGAAGATGAAGAACTCAGAAATCTTAAGGAAAGACTGATTCAAATTCTTGAAGAAAAAGAAGAAAGTTTATTATCCAATTTCTTGAAGATGAATCTGTTCTATCAAAAAGCTTAAAACAGATAAGTTGTTTCTGAAGATACTTGTACATTTTGATACATGTTTTTGACATCATTGAATATTTGGAATCTATACTTTATTTCACAAAGTATGAGATTGGGGGAGATTGTTAGATCAGAATTCAATGATCGTCAGAAGCTAGACTCAACTGATCAGGATTGCTGACGTCATCAGTATTGCATGGTCATCAGTATTTGATCAAGCGTCAGTATCTTATTGATCATCAGGATTCCTACTCAGACTATGATCAGGTTTGATCATCAGGACTTGAAGCTGATCAGGATTCCTACTTCGAGTTATATTTGGAGTCTAGATAAACATGGAAGTTTATTCTATTTGTTCCTGGTTTGTAGAATGCAGCTATCGATTAAAGATATGTTTCTATCTTTGTTATGATTAGGACTTATCTTGTTATTGATAGAGAAGCTGTGTGCACTATATAAACACAGTTTTGGTTTCGATTTATGTATTCATTCGAGAGAGAACATAATCGGAGAGAAGCTCTTAAGAACAGAATTTCTTGAGAGAGTTTTTGTAAGCTAGCAGCTCTTAAGAACATCAGAATTTCTTAAGAGAGTTTGTAACAGTTTTATATCAAAGTTAATAAAGTTGTTATTGTTATTGTTATTGTTATTGTTATTGATCTTTCATATTTGTGTTATATAAAGTCGAGAATCTTATACAATTGTATTCAACCCCCTTCTACAATTGTTATTTACTGGGCAACAAGAAAAGACTTAGTGAGAGGTCTCCCAAAAGAAATGTACTCCCCTAATGGACTCTGTGACTCATGTCAAAAGTCAAAGAAAAAGAGAATCAGCTTCAAAAGTAAATCAGAATATTCAATAGACACGGCTTATCACCTACAACATCTGGATCTCTTTGGTCCCGTGAATGTGATGTCTATCAACAAGAAAAGGTATACTCTAGTAATTGTTGATGAGTATACAAGATTTACATGGGTATATTTTCTACATAAGAAGAGTGAAACACCAGAGATTCTGATAGAGCATGTTGTTAGCACAAAATCACGCAAGCGCACGTGGTCACAAGTAATATACGAATAAGTCAAGTTCGTTCCCACAGAGATCTAATGAGGTGTTCAATTCAATTAATGTACCTATGCAACAATGTATGATTTTTATCCACTGCTAAGACAATTAACAATTTGGGTTTGATTATCTAAAATTAACTAGAGAACAAATTATTAAACTAAGAATTAACTAACTAAGAGGATTAAAATCGATTTATGTATATGAGAATAAAACATGGGATCCTAACTTCATTAAGTACTTCATTCAGAGTCTTTTGTCTTTAATCAATGCATGTGACGGTTGTGAAAACTAATCGGATAACACGAAATCAGTACACGCTACCTTTCAGTATACGTTTACCAAACCACTTAAACATCCACAAAATAGATAGAAGTTAAGCAGACACCAATTATGCTTAGACCCTATATGTCTATAAGATTTGAAAACATAACGGTTTAACGAGCAAGTTATCCATTCAGATTACATAGGGCAGGTAAGATGGTTAAAATCACCTACGAATCATGCATGACAAACATACATAAACCTATGCTAGCATGGCAAGTTCTAAACCTCTATATCCACTTTCGCATTCAATAGAGATTAACAAACAATCTTAGATGTTAGCTACACATCCAAGAAGAATAAGCACAACCAAACTAGGATATCAATTAGCCATCACACACACATCTTTAAAACAATTAACTACTAAAATCCATAAATAAATCCGTTAGAATCCCACGACAATGATTAGTTCATAATAGAACCGTTCATCATCGTGGGATTTGATGAAAACATGATAATGAACAAGATCCGAATAATATGGACACTAAAGTAATAGAGTTGAGAAAACAAATCCCAAAAGCATCCAAGAGTATCGCCAAGAAAAATACAAAAGAAAAGTAGATCTAGAACTCCGTTGCTTGTCACGCGCGTAGGAATCCTTCGTCAAACTTGAATCTCCGTGTCTCGGCTCTCTCTCTATGTGTTGCTGGGAATAGGTCTTGATTATTGGTGAAGGGTTGTGTTTATATAAACTCCAGGAGGCTTTTTCAGCAAGATATTTCCATATTTCCAATTAAAATCGAAATCAGAAAAATTTCCAAAAATTCTGCCAGGTGGCCGCGCCCTAGGCGCGCGCCCGCACGTCCTGAATCCTCCCCGCGCCCGCGCCCGCGCGTTTGGTCCGCGCCCGCGCGCTCCGTTTCTGCCAAGGTCGCGCGCCCGCGCACCTGGCCGCGCGCCCGCGCGTTTGGTCCGCGCCCGCGCGTTTGGTCCGCGCCCGCGCAGAACCCTCTGCCTAGAATTATAGAAAATGTTGTCATCTTCGCGTGAGCTGTAAGATCGTCAGAATCGGACTTGTAGAACTCCAGATATGGCCAAAACAGTGAAGACTGCGCAACCTACCCGGAAAATCCGAATTTTAATCAAATTAACCTCCAACTCTTGGTTCTGCAAAACTTAATGAAAACACATTAAACACACCACATACTTGAGTTCAAGTCATCAATTTAAGCCGATATGAAGCGTTCCAAGTAGATATAAAATCCACTTATCACATGTCAAGTTGCTGGAGAATGGATCAAGCAACAAAGTCAAAGTTCTTTGAAGTGATAATGGAACTGAGTTTAAAAACTCAACAATGGAAGACTTCTGTAAATCAAAAGGAATTGTGCACCAATTCTCTGCTCCTGGTACTCCTCAACAGAATGGAGTAGCCAAAAGGAAAAACAGAACTCTAATTGAAGCAGGAAGAACAATGCTGGAAGAAGCAAAGCTACCAACTTACTTCTGGGCAGAAGCTGTTAACACTGCATGTTATACTCAGAACTGTACTCTAATCACAAGACATGGCAAGACTCCATATCAGATGATAAAGGGAAAGAAAGCAAGCTTAAAACACTTGCATGTGTTTGGGTGCAAATGCTTCATTTTACGGTCTCACCCAGAGCAGCTTGGAAAATTTGAAACAAAAGCAGATGAGGGAATTTTTATTGGATATCCTGATACAACAAAAGCTTTCAAGGTATATAATCTGAGAACTAAGATTGTGAATGTCTCAGTAAATGTGTCGTTTAATGACAGGAGAATTACTGGAATTAATGAGGACACTCATGAAGAATTGATATTTGGAGATGAACTAGAAGCTAAAATCAGTAGTGATGACATTGAGGGGGAGCCTAATGATATCACAAATACTACTGATAATACAACAAATGATGAATCTCTTGAAAACAACTCTTCCACAGATACTGATGGAAGTACTGATAACAGCACTGATGCCAGTATTGACAGTACATCAGGAGAAGTCCATCAGAGTAATTCCAATTCCAGTGGATCTTATCAAGACACTGATGCAGGGGGAGCTTCGCATACAACTCAAGAAAGTTCTTTTGAGGAAGACATTGATGCAGGGGGAGCATCAAGTTCAAGAACTCAGTTACCGTCAGCAAGAAGATGGACACAAGCGCATCCTCCTGATCTCATTATTGGAGATCCTGATGTTGGTGTTCAAACAAGACATGCAACTCAGAATGAGTGTCTGTTTAACAATTTTCTTTCACAAGAAGAACCGAAGAAAATTGAAGATGCTTTGAAAGATGCTGACTGGGTAACAGCAATGCAAGAAGAACTCAATGAGTTTGAAAGAAATGAAGTCTGGAAACTTGTTCCAAGACCCAAAAATAGATCTATTGTGGGAACTAAATGGGTGTTCAGAAACAAAACTGATTCTGATGGAGTAATCACAAGGAACAAGGCCAGACTCGTCGCAAAAGGGTATTCTCAGCAAGAAGGCATTGATTACGATGAAACATTTGCTCCAGTTTCCAGATTGGAGGCCATCAGAATATTTCTAGCATATGCTGCACATATGAAATTCAAGGTCTTTCATATGGATGTTAAGAGTGCCTTCTTAAATGGAGAATTGGAGGAAGAAGTTTATGTTGAACAACCTCCAGGATTTGTTGATCCTAAATATCCAGATTATGTGTATAGACTGGATAAAGCTCTGTATGGACTCAAGCAAGCACCACGGGCCTGGTATGAAACACTTACTCAGTTTCTTCTTGATAGTGGATTCACACGAGGCACCATTGATAAAACGCTGTTCTATATCCAAAAAGGCAAAGACTTGCTCTTAGTCCAGATATATGTAGATGACATAATCTTTGGATCTACTAATGCTACAATGTGTCAGAAATTTGCTAAGTTGATGCAGTCAAGATATCAGATGAGCATGATGGGAGAGATGAGTTACTTTCTGGGATTACAGGTAAAACAAACTGATGAAGGAATTTTTATCAATCAGTCAAAGTACACCAGAAACTTGCTTAAGAAATTCAACATGCAAGATAGCGCTCCTGCCAGTACTCCCATGGCTACTGCCACCAAACTTGACTCTAAGGAAGGAATTGAAGTGGATATTACAAGCTATAGAGGAATGATTGGTTCTCTCCTTATCTCACTGCCAGTAGGCCTGACATCATGTTCGCAACATGTCTCTGTGCAAGATTTCAATCGCAACCACGAGAACCGCATCTGATAGCTGTAAAGAGGATATTTCGATATCTTAAAGGGACACCAAATCTCGGTCTGTGGTATCCCAGAGCATTAGACTTCACACTGATAGGGTACTTTGATGCTGATTTTGCTGGTTGTAAGATTGACAAGAAAAGCACTTCTGGTAGCTGTCAATTTTTAGGTGGTCGATTGGTTTCATGGTTCAGCAAAAAGCAGAAGTCAATTTCTACCTCGACTGCAGAAGCTGAGTACATAGCTGCAGGAAGCTGCTGTGCTCAGATATTATGGATGAAGAATCAACTGCTGGATTATGGTTTGCACTTTTCTAAAATTCCTATTTATTGTGATAATCAAAGTGTTATTGCCATGACAGGAAATCCAGTCCAACACTCGCTGACCAAGCATATCAGTATCAGGTATCACTTTATTCGTGAACACGTAATGGAAGGAACGATTGAACTTCATTTCGTTCCCACAGATCAACAACTGGCTGATATTTTCACTAAGCCTCTGGCAGAAGCAGTGTTCACTAGACTTGTGAATGAACTTGGTATGATTACAAGCGAGTAACTTGTGATAACTGATACTGAATATTGCTACTGATGGTTGCTATTGAATATTGCTACTGATGGTTGATACTGATACCAGTACTGATAAGAAGGAAATATGCTAAGTACTGATAATGACACGTGGTACTGATGAGTAGGTTGGGTTATTGTTTAAAGTGATATCTTTTCTTTCACTTTGCAATTAATATGAGATACTGATGACTGTAGTTCTGATAATTGATTCTTGTTTATACATTTATCAAAATAATTGCAGTTAAATGTAAAGCAAAACAATGGATCTTTTTCTTTAATTGATTCAAACAATCTTTACATTCATACAATCTCATACATTTGTCTAGCTAATCTTTCTCTTGAAGCCTACTCACTATGATTACAGAGAAATGCCTTCCTAACCAGGACAAGGATCTGAATGCTACATCAGAGGCAGAAGAGCTAGAGCCAGAAGCTATTGTGTTCTCTTGCCTCTGATGACGCCTACTTGTTCGTTCAACTGGTCATAATACCATCTGGGATTTCACGAGTTTGACATCCTCCTGATGTTGCATCATCATCATCATCTCGTTTTCCCTTTCCTGCTTGCAGGATTCCAAGAAGAGTTCATCTTCAGAACCCTCCAAGTAGCTCTGTTGGAAGAGCCACAGACACATCTCCGCAGTTAGATCATCTGCAAGGACAGGCACATCATATGGCCCAGGACGGATGATGTGAACATAGGGATTGGAGATAGGGCCTTCAGCAATCTCATCGTCAGCAATGAGACCTTCATCATTCAGAAATGATAAAACAAGCAACTCATCGATTAAATAGTTTGCTTGTTGTTCCCAGTTCATATTCAAGAATGCTTCAATATCCATGAATTCGAAGATTCCTGCCATTTGATGTATGGTATTGTCTTCTTTCTTGAGAATATATGTCATGACTGTTGTTCAATGCTCAGACTTTTATAGTATACAACAGGGAAACTGAAAGGTTTAATCTGATGCTTGGCTCGAAGCTATTGGGATAGTAAAGTGTGGAGTTCCAAGACAGTCATTACTCTTCTGACTGTTGGACTACTTCGTACTTTATTATTATTTTCTCTTAGAAATATTTAAATCGATAATTTTATTATTGAGTTTTATTATCTAACATAGCTGATTGAAGGATATTTTAAGTGTATAAGTTGGTGCCAGGTGCCCCCAAGCATGCCTTTCACGCGCTGGGATATACAACCGTTGTGTATAGCCCCTTCATCACGCGTCCTTGGAAACCGTGATTGCCCATTTTTACACGATATCTGTCCAATAGTCATCATTAATCTTGTTTTTCGGAGAAATTGTGTTGCTAATTATACTCAAAAGATTTGTTTCTCTTACACCTTCTTATCATTGTTGAATATCCATACTATTCTCGCTGTATTTGTTTTCTCTCAACAATGGCAGCAACTCACTTCCCATCTCCTACAAACAAGAATCTGAGTCATAATGGGGTTCTTTTTGTCACCAATAATTACTCTGTTATTCTGGATAAGACAAAAGCCCCATCTGAATTTCATCTCATTCAGGATTTGTTGGCCTCTAGCTCAATTGGGTTTGCTCTAACAGAACCCAAGGCAATTTCTGCACAAGCAGTGATGCAGATTTGGAGTACTGCAACCTACACTCAAGGTACCTCTAATACTCAGCCCGGTCTTACCTTCTCTTATAGGAATGATCTCTATGAGGTTACTCCCACTATTGTTCAAAGAGCTTTGCACCTGGGTAGCCCTACATCCTTTACTCCCTTCTTTTCGGAGACTGTGCTTAGGGAGTTTTTCACCAAAATTGGCTATAATGGTGATATGACCAGAATGGGCAGACTGGTAAGAACAAAGCTTCGCCAAGAATGGAATTTTTTCTTTGATTCCATAGGTAAGTGTTTTATAAACAAGAGCTCAAACTTTGATGCTCTCACTCAAGCAACACAAAACATTGGGTACTCTCTAATCTATGGGTCTGATTTTAATATAGCTAGCATGCTAATTGATTCCATAGGAAGTAGAATAACTGAGAATCGGGAAACTGTCTACTTTGGTCATTTTCTGCATTTGATTTTTAAATACTTGTGCCCTAATGTTGCTTTTCAAGATGAGTGCTTGTTGCCTATTTTTCAGAATACTCCTCGATCCTTTCAGGAGTACATGTTAAAGGGAAAGCAAATGTTTCAGGGTGATGTAGTGTATCCTGAACAGGTCAGGCAACTTCTGCGACAGAGATTGCCTACTGTTTATGGATTGGATCCTAGTACTCTGATTCGGAGGTCTGATGTTGCTACCCCCTCTGGATCTAACCCAAGTACAAAACCTAAACAGATTCCTAAACACTCACATCCCACCTCTGATGGCTCTCAACAGCAATCAGTTGTAAGACACACAAGGTTAGCCAAATCTATACGACATTCTCAGTCGTCAGGATCAAGGACCTTGTTACATCCCTCCACTGATTCTCTGGAGAAACAAGGTGATCAATCAGTTGGTATGGCATCCAAAATTTTAGCCTCACGAAGAAAGCATACAACTGTTGTTGACACTGATACTGATACTGATGATGATAATGTACCGCTGTCATCGATATTCAAGATATCCCCTGAGGTTGTGGCACATGATCCATCACCATCTCCCAAAAGACGGAGATTAAGGAAGTCTACTCTCTACTCTCACTTTGATGCTGTTGATGCTCTGCACAAATCTTTTCATGACAGTTCTGCCACTGATGATCTTGTCATTTTTGCTCCGGATAGTATCTTCACTTCTGATACCGGACTTGACGTTGATGCAGTACCTGTCACTGACGCTAATACCTCTGATGGGCAACCCTCACTTGATAATGTGGTGGTTTCTGACTCCAGTCCTCCTGTATCTCCATAGGCACGGAAGGTTGATATGTCATATGATCGAATCAAAAACCTGGAAAATGCAGCCCGAAAAGAAATTGTTGAGTCTGCTGGTCAGAAAAGAAGATTTGTTTTGCAAGAACAAAGAAAAGGATTGTTAAGGCTCGAACATCCGGTGCTCCTAGTATTGATCTGGATACACAAGAACCTGGTTCTCAAAGTGAACTAGCAGTCCACATAGATCAAGCCACACACGAACCATCTACTCAAAGGGTGGATGAAGGCATGGAGCAGTTACTTCCTGAATTTGAACAAGGCAATTTTGCGGAGGATATTATTGCTTATGTTGATGAAGACAAATCTCAAGGACATGATACACAAGAACCTTCAGTACACTTTCCTGAAGCAGTCCCGATTGTCCAGGCTCCACAAGAACCTTTCATTCAAAGTATGGAAGCATGCCAGTTTAATTACAGTCTAGCTCTCATGGTTCAACCACTGTCCTCTCGTCCTTTGGATACTGAGGAATCAGGTACTGTCACTAATCCTGACTCTGTTATGGTTGTTTACTCTCCCAGTGTCAGGATGACTACTGATAGACCCTTGACTGAGGGATCCCCTGTCAGTATGACTGCACTCCACTCTTCTCTGCCATATCTTATTTCTTCGTTTCTGAGTGCTCTGAGCCTTTTTCGTGAGAATGAGAGAAAAGATCTAGAGAAAAACAGAATTATTGAGAGGCAATCTCCTGAACTGGCAAAAGGAGAGGTAGAAATGAGTGTGAATGCTATGCATTTGAGTGAGGAAAATCTGACTCTCAAAAGTTCAGATATTGTGCTGGTGAGCGGTGATGAGATCACTGAAAAATAAAAGAGAGATCTAGGAGTTACTGATTTTGATGTAGGTACATCCAATACTCTTGCAGCTTCTCAGGATCAGTCTCACAGTTCACATTCCAGCCCTGATAAGTCTGATCCTGATGATTCGTCCAAGGACATTCTGACTAGTCACAAACGAGCTCAGTGGGATCATTCTTGGACTGATCCTTCATCTTTTGTTGGTATTACTGGGGCTCATGATCATTTGGCCACTGCATTTAAAGAGATTCAAAGTCCGGATCTTCAAGCTCATCTTAAAGGTACTTCTCTCATGCTTAAGGCTATCTTTGAAGAGATTAAAGATGTCAGGACTTCGAATGCAAAGAGTATTGCTGATGTTGTGGCTGCGAATACTCAATCTGTTGCTCGAACTTCAAGAGATTTTTCCTGTGTTCACAAAGATCATGTTTCTCTTGAACATCGAATTGCGACTCTGGAGAAAAAGGCTGAATCTATGGATGCTAAGCTGGACTTACTTGTCTCTTCTTTGGTTCCTGATGCTAGTACTGATGCCAAAAAGGGGGAGAAAGTAGTGTAAACCAAATGCTCTCCGGAGTTGGGTGTTCTAAGAAAGGATGATGCTCCTGATGGAGGATTTAGTCAGAAACAGGTATCTTCTGATGCTGCTGCAAGGACACGAATCACTGTGTCTAATCAAAGTCAAAGACAGCAGTCAACACAAGTCTCTGGATCTAGTTCTAAAAAGCAATCTCATGATATTATAGTGACAACAGCAGAGCAGGCAAAGAAGTTTCATCAAACTGTGAATATTGATGGAATAGAATACACTGTGCACTATAAAGATCCCAGACTTGAAGCATTCAACGAGTAGCAAGCTAGAAAACTTCTTCAAGAAATGTACCCTAATGAAGATGTAGAAGAAATGGTGGAAGCTCAAAGGATAGAGTATGAAATGCTGAATTCACAGAAAGGAACTGTTACAAGTGAAAAGAGGGGAAACAGGTCTAGAGGTAGAGGTCATGGCAGAGATAGAGCAAGGACTATCAAATCACCTTCAGTATCTCAAAAAGGTATTGTGATCAAAGAAGGATCAAATACTGATGCAGATAAGTCATCTGAATTATCTGCTAGTCTTGTCAAGGGAAAAGGAAAGAAAGTTCTTGAAGGTCCATCTCAAGTGACAGTCACTGAACAAAATGTTGAAGAAGATGATGATGTTTCTCTAGTTCAAAGAAGAAGAAGAAGGGAAGACTCAAGGAATGACAGACAGATATTTCTTGTAAGAACTTCATTAAATGTGGAAGCAGCTAAGCAGGCAGAAAAGGACTATCTTAAGTCTTTACAACAATGAAGCTTCACTAAGTCAGGAGTCATGTTGCAAGATTATCTGAGAAAGAAGGATAATGTTGAAAGAAGTTCGAGAAATGCTTATGAATTTAAGAGGGTTAGAGGGTACAGAGGAAAAGGCTATAATGTCAGGGAAGATAAATCTCATCTTCATCTCAATGAGATTTTTAAATCAAGTGGACAGCTCAAAAATCTCCCTGGAAATTCTTGTATTGATGGATCTGAAAAATTCAAGAAGTCTTATGAAGAGGTTGCGAAGAGAAAGAATGGATGTCGAAGGACAGGAACACATGGAGGAATTGGTCATCCTGATGCAGAGATTATTCCTCAGGCAGCATCATATGATCAAGCATGTCTTACAGAAAATCTGAGTGCTAAAGTTACTCAAAGGCATCTTGACAAACTTATATCTGTTCAAATGGTATATGATGTCCATGATGGAAATTTGCCTAAAGAAAAGCTAGTGTATTTTCTTAAGGATGGATCAACGGTTGTACTAACAGAGCTGGATATCTCAATGAAGAACTTGGAAGAATTGAGGTACATACAGTATATGTTTATTCCTAAAGATGATCTGTGTGTAAAGTGGAGGAAGAAAATTCAATCCAGTATTAATTTGCATTTGATGGGGCTTAATTTGAAAAATACTGGATATATTCCTAAATACATTGACATGGATGGACAAGAGGTGGAAATGAAGAAATGGAGTGCATTCATTGAGAAGACTCTGGGAGTGGAGTACTTATCTTTCAGTCCTGATAGTGAAAGAGTTAAACTTATCTATTTGTATGAAAGAATGCTGAGAAGTTCTATTGAAGATCTGAGAGCAGCAATTTATCAGA
Source organism: Heracleum sosnowskyi (assembly GCA_030848705.1). Classification (NCBI taxonomy): domain Eukaryota; kingdom Viridiplantae; phylum Streptophyta; class Magnoliopsida; order Apiales; family Apiaceae; genus Heracleum; species Heracleum sosnowskyi. The sequence continues at coordinate 97,907,115 of CM061241.1, forward strand.
CAGACAAGGATGATGAAAGTCTGAGGAAGCTGAGGAGAAAAATGATTGACTTGTTATTAGAAAAAGATGATGAGTTGATAGATGCTATGGGAAGGTGGGTTGATGCGCAGGTTCACAGCTACCTGGGTGTGGCCGCCTGTGATAGGGTGAGGTATTTTGATACCTTCGAGAGCTTGTATTGTACTGAGGGAATTCCCGTTACCGCTTTTGACAACAGGGAGATGGACGAGGCTTTTGGTAAATTCAAACATCTGGACTATAGCAGTACTTTCCAGGACGAGTGGTACGCCCGTTTGGTGTCTACGTTATTCCGTATTGAGGATGGGTACGAATGGAGGATGCCGCGTGCTGCTGAGCGGTTATATGATCATGATGCGGATGGCTGGATGGCGCTTCCAGTGTCCCATTTTAAAGCGGGCTTGAGGTTGCCGATGCATAAGTTCATGTCTGACCTCTTCAAGTGCTATTTTTGTTGCTCGCCTGCTCAGTTCTCGCCCAATGCCATCCGGGTGATCCTGTGGTTTATTGTTGCCTGTACTAAAGATGGTAGGCAGCCAACTTTTAAGGGCTTCTTTGCTCTGTTTTATGTGCGGGTGACCTGTTGGAAAATGATGATTTAATGAGTGCATCAGGATCGGGTAGCATCAGTACTTGGAGCATCAGGAGATGACGTCTGATGATGTCATCATCAGTGGCAGGACAAGTCGGCAGTTAGTGATTGATACTATTCCGTGATTTCAGGAGAGGATTGATTTGCAGAAGATATACTTCATCGAAGCTGTTACAGAAGATAAGCGACAAGAAGACCAATCTAATTAAATGTAGATTATCTTATGTAACAGAATGTGTAGCTGTGTGTGTATATAAACACAGGATAGGTTTTACGAGAGTAATAGCTTTTCACGAGTATTTTTGTAAACCTAGCAGCTCTTAAGAACTCATAGTTTCTTGAGAGAGTTTGTATCAGTTTTTATAAAGGTTAATAAAAGCTGATATTGATTGTTTTATATTTGTTTATTCGATTATTTCATACGATTACATTCAACCCCCCTTCTATAATCGATATCTACGACCTAACATGACCAGTGCCAAGCCGTTCTACGAGATTCACTGGAACAGTTACATAGCTGTGGCCAAGCGGGTGTCAGGTCACAACCTTTTCCGGTTTCCCAAGGGGATGGCTAACTGGCAAGAAGAATTCATCATGGTTCGCGGGGGTGATCTTGCTTATCTTCCTAACTTTTCATTGAAGGTGAGGAACGTGTACCCGTCCGAGAAGAAAGGGTTAAGTGAGGATGTTGCTGACTTGCTGGAAAGTACCGTGCGGTCGTTTGGACGCATGTGGACAGAGATTGATTTCTTTGAGAATGCCAGGCTGCTGGAGCACAACTGTAAGTATCTAGAATGCGTATGATTTTTGTGTTTATATATGTCCTTGGATTGTCGGTTGTTGATATATGTTTGTTTCTATGTTTGTGTTAGTGTTGATACCAACTAGGGGTGACCTGCCTGTGCTCGAGAATGCTAGTTACAACGAGCCAGAGAAACAAAGGGAGTTTTTAAATGCCATGCCACCGCATGATTCTGTGAACGTCCATCCTCCTCGCGAAAAGAAGGGGAGGAGGGGTGTTGAGGAGGGCGAGGCTGGCGGTGCTGGTACGGTGGCGAGGAGGAAATGTAGTGGTAAGAAGAAATCTATCTTGATTGATGAGGCGGATGCCGCTTTTGGAGAGCTGAACGAAAGCGGTGCCACGCTGATGGATGACGTGGCGGTAGAAGGGGCTCATGTATCCTTGGCCGAGGATGAAGATACTGGCGTTCCTGTGGGTGAGGATGACGGCGATGCATATAGCGAGACTGAGACTGATGAGGGTAGCGAGTATTCAGTTGCTGCGCACACCGGTATGACTGAGATGGTTGTCACTTCGAGCAGTGAAGATGTTGGGGATGGGGGTTCTGATAATCAGGTTGTGGCTGAGGAAAGAGTTGTGGTGGAGGATGTGTTGTCCTCTAGCGAGGATGATTGTAGAGAGATTGTTATGGGCGGTGAGCAGGCGGTTGGTGACATTGTTGTGGAGAGAGCCTTGGTCCCGTTTGTGGTGGGCGAAGGCGCGCCTGCTATGGGTGAACAAACTGAGGGGGGTAGCGGTAGCGGGCATGGTGGTGGGGGCCAGGGTGAGTATTATGAGTTGGAGCCTGATGAGGTCATGCCCGAGGGGGTTATTGTAAAGGCTGTTTCTGTTAGAGTTGGAGGTCGTTTTGGGAAGAAGCGTAAGAGGGCGGGTGATGGCGCCGTGGAGAAGTCGCGGAAGAAAATTAAGTCTATGCACGAAGTTGGTGAATCTAGCAGGATGGGTGGCCGCTTGCGGATGGGCGGGAGGTTTGTGCTAAAGAAGAGGAAAGTGAATTTTGCTTTGATTGGTCCCGGTGTGAAAACCTCTAACAAAACACGGACTGAGATGGCTGTGACTTATAGAGACAGCGATGAGGAGATGGTTGTGGTTGATGGGGAAACCGGGGAGAGGAGGCCCGGCTATGGGTACATGTTTAAGAGTGGTCCGGGCTCTTTCATGATTGATTCGATGACAGAGGATGACTTTCAAAAGTTGAAAGGGTATGGGTGGAGCAAGCTAGCAAGGCGTTCTCAAAAGTTTCACGCCAAGGTAAGTGTGTTTGTTTTCTGTCCTCTGTTGTTATCGACGTGTGCTTTATATTGTGTTTTGACGAGTTTGTGATGCTCTTGCAGAGTCAGTGTCATTTTGCTGTCGTGTTAGCCCAAGGGGACGCTTACAGGTTAGAGAACAAACGATTGAGGAAAGGTGAGGAGCAGCTAAAAAAGGAGTTGGGTGCTCAAGAAGAGTATAAGCGTAACCTGGTGACCTCCTTAAACCAGATTAAAGCTGATAAGAAACGTTTTTTCTCTGAGCGGCATGTGTATAAGAATAGGATGATCCTTGCGCATGGGCGAATAGCGACCCTGCAGGAAAAGTTGGCGAGTGCGGAGAGGGAAATGAATGACCTTGCTACTGGGGTTGAGAAGTCCGTCGCTGAGACTGAGCGTCTGGCTAAAGAGCTTGAATACGCTAAGAAGTGTGTTGCAGATGTTGAGAGTCATTTGGCGAGCAGGCCTACTGAGGAGGCTGCGATTCTGAAGTACAGGGCAAGTGATGCGTATAAGGATGAATTGATGAAGGAGGTTGCGGCTGCTGTTGAGAAAGAGATGCGCTAGAGGGTTGCTGTGGGCATTGCTAACTGGAAGAAAAGTGATGATTTCCAGAAGTCTGTTGAGGTTGCTGCGAAGACTCTGGCTGATGCTTGTGTGTTTGAAAGGTTGGGCGCTTGTGAAGCAACTCGCAAAGCTCTTGTAGAAGAGGCCGAGCAGAAGTTGAAGGAGGCGAGGAAAATGAAGAGGGCCGCCCGGAAGCAGAAAAAGAAATATGTTGCCTTGAGAAAGGAGTTGAGCGAGAGAAGTGTTCCTTCTGCCGGTAGCTCTAGTGAAGGGGGTGAAGAGATCGTTGTGGCGGATGTTGAGGTGGATGTTGAGGATGTTGCTGCGATGGGGGAAAATGAAGCTCTTGCTGTTGTCGAGGACGCGGATGCTGGTGGTGCGGTTGGGGATGTTGAGGCAGCTGTTGACATGGAAGTTGAAGTTGCTGAAGATTCTGATGATGAGCTGGTTGGCGGAACGTCGCCGTCTTTATAGTTTTAATCTTTTGTTATTTGTTAGTTTGCCGATATCCAGTCTGTGTAATAAATTTGGTGATTTGTGAACTACTCAATCTTTTGTGGCCATGTAAGAAGCGTGCTCTTTGTGTGACTCTTGTTTCTTTAATGTACTGTACTTCGCATTAGCTTTATTTGTTTATCTGTTCTTTGTCTCTATTTTTCGTTGTAAATCTTCGCGCCTTAGCTTTATTTGTATGTTGCCTTGCTTGCTTTATCTGTATGTTGCTGTGCTTTGAGGTGGGCGACACCTCCATCTTGTCTTGGCTTTATTTTGCATGTTACGTTGCTTGGAAGTGAGCGACACCTCCCTTGTGACTTAGCTTTATTTTGCATGTTACGTTGTTTGGAGGTGAGCGACACCTCCCTTGTGACTTAGCTTTATTTTGCATGTTACGTTGCTTGGAGGTGAGCGACACCTCCCTTGTGACTTAGCTTTATTTTGCATGTTACGTTGCTTGGAGATGAGCGACACCTCCCTTGTGACTTAGCTTTATTTTGCATGTTACGTTGCTTGGAGGTGAGCGACACCTCCCTTGTGACTTATTTCGTGTTGCCTTGGTTATTGGCCTCTGCCTCCGAAGATGTTTGCTATATTTGTGGTTGACTAATTTATGAGAAAAATTAAAGTCAAAAGCATCGCATGTTCATTAGATTGCATTTTTCAAACATATAGGGTTGCCACCCAACTCGTACATAGATTGCAGTTGTGGCGGTTAATACATGACAGCCATTTGGTGTACTTCTACTGGTAATATTTCCTGAGTTTGTCGCCATGCCAGGTGTTGTTGACTTCCGATCCATCCATCCTTGCTAGCTTATACGACCCTGGTCTTAGTATTTGGGTAACTTTGTAGGGTCCTTCCCATTTAGGCATTAGTTTGCCTGTGTGGCATGGGTCAGATGCTTCGGTCGCTCGGTTGACCAAGTCACCTACCACAAATGTCTTGATTCTTGCTCGCTTGCCAAAATAGTCTCTTGTTTTTTCTTTGTATTTGTCCATTCGTTCGACAGCCTCGTCGCGCGCTTCATCTAAAAGGTCGAGGTTTGTGTGTAATCCCTCAACATTTGATGTTTCCTCGAAATTGATCATTCGGAAAGAGGGCGATCCAATTTCTACTGGTGCGAGCGCCTCTGTGCCAAAAGCTAATTTGAAGTGTGTCTCTCCCGTGCTTGTTTTGGCGGTTGTTCGGTATGACCACATGATGTGCGGTAGTTCTTCTGGCCATCTCCTTTTTGATGATGTTAGATGTTTCTCTATCCCGCGCACTATGATTTTGTTGGTGACCTCAACTTGCCCATTGCTTTAAGGGTGGCAGACGGATGCCTTCTTGTGCTTGACTCCATGTTCGGAGAGTAATTTGGTGAATTTTGATCCTACGAATTGTGTGCCGTTATCTGAGATGAGGATTCGGGGAATGCCGAACCTTGTGATGACGTGTTCTTTGACGAATTTTATGGCATCTTGCTGGGTGATGTTTTTAAGTGCCTTGGCTTCCGCCCACTTTGTCATATAGTCGATGGCGACCATCACGTACTGTAGATCGCCTTTGGCTTTAGGGAAGGGTCCCATGATGTCTATGCCCCATACCGCGAAAGGGATTGGGGAGAGTATCGAGGATGGTAGGGCTGGCGCTTTGTGAGACATGTTGCTGTAAAGTTGGCATTGGTGGCATTTTTGGACGAACAATTTGCAGTCGCTGCCCATTTTTGGCCAGAAGTATCCTTGCCTCAAGATTTTGTGTGCTAATGCTTTTGCACCCATGTGATCCCCACATATCCCCTCGTGGACTTCTGTCATGCAGTACGTTGCTTCCTCTTCGTCTATGCATTTTAGCGTGGGGCACGTAATTCCTCTTTTGTATAGGACGCCATCTAGGAGAAAGTACTTGGCGGCGTGAAATTTTATTTACTTTGCCCGGGTGTGATTGTCCGGGAGAGTGCCGTTGTTTAGGTAGTTCATGTAAGGGGTCATCCAACCTTCCTTGGTTTCTTCGATCTCTAGTGTTTCAATTTGTTCGATGGAGGGTTGTGCCAACTCCTCGAAATAAACTGAGTCCTCGTATGTCGTTCCTTCTCCCTAGGTTAGTTTTGATAGCGCATCAGCCACCGTGTTATCATTCCTGTCAATCTGTTTTAACTCATGAGTGTGGAGGTTGGAGAGTAAGGATCTGACTATAACCTGGTATTGTGTAAGTTTTCGTCCTTGGTTGCGTAGTCGCCCATGGTTTGCCTGACGACCAATTGGAAGTCGCTATAGATGACGATGTTCGTGGCTTACAAATTCCTTGCCAAGGTGAGTCCTGCAATAAGGGCTTCATATTCTGCCTGATTGTTTGTTGCCTTGAAGGCGAAACGAATCGCTTGCTTAATTTGGGAGTTTTCTGGGCTTATGAGGATTAGGCTTGCGCCGCTTCTTTGGGAGGTGGACGACCCGTCCACATAGAGTTTCCAAATGCCCATGTCGCTTGCTATTGTGAGATTGCTCGTTTCTTGTCCTGGGGATAGGTCTGTGTCCCCTACATTTTGTTCAGAGAATGAGCATTCGACTATAAAGTCCATTAGCTCTTGTGCCTTGATGGCGGTTTTAGGCACAAAAGTGAACGTGAATTGACTTAGCTCCATTGCCCAATTAACCATTCTTCCTGATAGGTCTGGTTTGTGGAGCAGTTTCTTTAGAGGTTGGTTGGTTACCACTTTGATTTCCCTTTCTTGAAAATAATGCCTTAGCTTTCTGATAGCCGTTACAAGTGCGAGGGCGAACTTCTGCACATTGGGGTATCTGGTTTCGGCGTCTTTGAGGACTTGGCTTACATAGTAAACCGGCCTCTCGGCGGTTCCTTCTTCTTTGATGAGGACGGCGCCCACGGCTCTGTCCGATGCTGCTAGGTATAAGGATAGCGGTTCCATGGGCTTGGCGACTGCCAATAGTGGTGGTGAGGCGAGATATCGTTTTAGGTCTGTGAAGGCCTTTTGGCATTCCTCTGTCCATGAAATGGTTCTAGAGGACGTGGCTCCCCGAAGTGTGTCGAAGAACGGGAGGCATCTGTCTGCTAGCTTTGAGATGAACCTTCGTAATGCCGCTAACCTTCCCGTCAGCTTTTGCATGTCTTTGAGAGTTTTGGGTGGTTGCATGTCCATGATTGCTTGGATTTTTTCGGGGTTAGCTTCGATACCTCTTCGACTGACTAGGAATCCAAGGAATTTTCCCTCTTCGAGTGCAAATACACATTTGTCTGGGTTGAGCTTCATGTTGTATTTTCTGAGGGTGATGAAGCACTCTTCCAAGTCTTTTAAGTGGGATTCTATCAGGAGTGATTTTATGATCATGTCGTCCACGTAGACTTCCATGTTTCTTCTCAATTATGATGCGAAGATTTTGTTCATCATCCTTTGGTAGGTGGCACCGGCGTTGATGAGTCCGAAAGGCATGACTTTGTAGCAATAAACTCCCATATGGGTTATGAAAGCTGTTTTTTCTCTATCTTCTGGTGCCATCTTGATTTGATTGTATCCTGAGAATGCGTCCATGAAACTAAGCATGAGGTGTCCAGCGGTCGCGTCGATGAGTTGATCTATGCTGGTTAGCGGGTAGGGATCCTTGGGGCAGGCGGCGTTTAGGTCCGTGTAATCGACACACACCCTCCACTTGCCGTTTGTTTTCTTCACTAATACCACGTTCGCGACCCGTTTTGGGTACGAAACTTCACATATCAAATCTGCCTCCAACAATTTGTCTATTTCTACATCAATTGCTCGCTGTCTTTCTGGTGCGAAATTCCTTCTTTTTTGTTTTTTGGGCTCTTTGTTGGGGTTTACGCTGAGTTTGTGCATGGTGACTGATTCGTCTAAACCGGGCATATCGCTTGGGCACAATGCGAAGATGTTGGCGTACTTTCTGAGTATGTCTGTTAACCCTTCTTTGAATACTGAATCCAGGCCCGTGCCTATGCTTATTTGTCTGGTGGGGTCGCCTGGGACTATCTCTATTTTCTCGGTTTCCACTACCGATGATATGTTGGGTCGTGCATCTTTCTCCAGGCATCTCTTTAAGTTTGCATCGATTCTTTTGCGGATCCTCTAGCATGGGATCAAGGATGTCGATAGTTTGTACCTCCTTTTTTCTTTTGGAGCGAGCGAGTTGATGCTCTATGTGTTTCCTCTTTTTATCCTGGCGTCTTTTGGTGGCCTTTTGGCCCCTTACGTTGCTGGGCTCAGTTGCGGCCAAAGTGAGGGCTATTCCATAGCATCTCTTTGAAGTTTCTGAATCTCCCCGTACTTCTCCAATGCCGCTGGGAGTGGGGAACTTCAATTTGAGGTGAGGTGTGGATGTGACAGCCTTGAGAAGGTTGAGGGTTGGTCTACCGAGTATCATGTTGTAGGAGGAGGCGGTATTGATTACGTAAAACTTGACGAGGTGGCGGAGTTGCTCGGGTGCTTTGCCGAAATATACTGGGAGTCTTGCTACCCCGGCTATAGGAACGACATTGTGACCAAAACCAGAGAAAGGGGTTTCGTCGGGGCATTCTTCTAGCTTTTCGTCGCCGAGCTTTAATCTATCCCACGTGTGCTTGAAACATATATCGATCGATGATCCGTTGTCTACCCATATTCTTTTTACTTCATTCTCGGCCACATCCAAAGTTATCACAAGGGCCTCAGTATGATTTGGGTTGATGCCTTCGTAATCTGCGTCTGTGAAGGATATGGTGTTGTCAGTTTTCTTTTGTGAGATGGTGAGTACTTCTTGTTGGGAGACCCTGGGGGGAGAGGGGGATCCCCAGAAGACTGTATTGACCACGTTTTTGTTAGGAGCCGTCGCCTGGGCTTGCCTGGGCAGGTATTAGTTCAGGTTCCCTTGTTTTACTTGTCTTTCCAAGAAGTGTTTGAGTGACAGGCAGCTTTCAATCGTGTGCCCGTGAGCTTCATGGTAATCATAATGTTTATCTTTGTTCCTATCGTCCGGGGCGGTCCACATGGGTTGTGGAGGTTGGAAGAATGGTTTTCCTTTAATCTCGTGGATGATGGCAGTTCTAGGCATGCTCAAAGTCGTCCAATTGAGCTCAGGACATTTCTCAGGGCGCAGGGTTATTGGGGGGCCTAACATATCCTTAACAAAGGTAGGGGCATGCCTAACTGGTCCTGGGCCGTGAGTCGTCTGTACTTGGTGTTGGATGGGGACCGGTTTCTGTGTGTGGCTGAAAGTGTATTGTTCTCTTTGAAAATAGGGCTGCCTTAGTGGCGGTGGTGGGGGTGCCCTCGACTGCTTGAGTACACTGAGTGATTCCATCTCGTTGATTGCTTGAGAAGCTAGGTCATATGCTCGCGCTAGCGTTGTGGGTTGTACTTCCATGAGTTTGCAAACATACTTTTCGCACTCGTATGGGTTGAGTCCTCTTCGTAAATGCACTAGGGCTTCTGTTTCATTTACGCACACGACTTTGTTGACCGCTTCTTTGAATCTATCGATATACGCTTGCAGACTTTCCCCATTCCTTTGAGCAACAGTTTCCAAGAAGACGGTATGCACTTCGTGAGGTTGGTTGGCTGGCTTTGAACTTATTGAGAAAAACTTTCTTGAATTCAGCCCATGAGTTGAGCGAGCGAGCAGGCAGGCGACAGAACCATCTTTGTGCTCCTCCCCTAAGTGTGGCGACGAAGAACCTACATCTTGTTAGGTCTCTGTATTCGTAGTGGAGGGAGAGTTGGTCGAAATAACTCAAGTGTTCTTCTGGGTCGCCCAGACCGTCAAAAGAGTTAAGATTGATGTGTTTTATGTGCCTTTGCTTGGATTCATTCTCCAGTCGCTTGGTGAATGGTGATTCGCCTGCTTCCGCGCAGCTTCCTCCCTCTAGTTTCCTTTTTAGTTCAAGGATTGTGTTTAATATATCCGCGTTCGTAGGTTGTACGCTCCCCGTTTCGACTCGAGGTTCTGGGGATTTGTCTCTTTCTAGGCGTCGCTTGGCTCTTTCATATTCAGCTTTCTTCTCTTCGATATCTTTCCTCAGATCTCTTTTTCTCCTATTTTCCTTCCAGGTTTCTGGTTTGTGTTGTGGTCCACCGTGCTCTTTGTGCCTTGTATTTTGGGATGAGCCTAAACGAGAAAAAACCAAGTTGGCGGGCCTAGGTTGGCTGTGTGCTTCACTTTGGAGGTTTTCATCATGTTGGTTGAGCTGTGAGGCTTGGGGGAGGGTTTGTCGCGGTGGTGGTTGTGGGAAAGTGGACGCGGCATGGAGGAGGGCGTCCACTTGGGCTTGAGTGTATCTTGTGAGGTCGATGTTGAGTCCGGTATTGGGAGGTGGTTCTTGGTCGTGTGGGGGTTGTTGATCAAACGGGGGCCTCATTTGCTGTTGGTTTTGTGGGTTAGTGGTCCCGTTGGGGATTTCATGGTGAGCGTTTCCTGAGGGTGTGGGATCTTCAATGATAATCAGGTTCCTGTTGTTCGCGGTTGATCTCCTGTTCACCATGGGTGTACCTCTCGGGGTGTTCCCACCGAGATTTACCCTAAATGGCCGGAAAGTGGTGTTAGTGCTGGTGGAGGTTTTTTCTAAAGAAAGGAAAACCCCCTCCTTCTAGCGCCAAATGATATGTGGTGCACTTGCTCCGTCGCCAAAGACACTGTTCTGATGGTGGTTTTGGCCTGTGGTGGGGAATCTGCAAAACAATGCTTGCCCGGTGGTGGTGGCCGTCAAGCACCTCCGGCGTGAAAATCAGTAACGGAGTGAAGTAATGTGATAAAAATGCAGCAAGTATCGAGTTATGCTTTTCTGTGAGTGTGTGAAGTGTTTGTGTGAATGTAAGTGTCTTGTGTTTGTATGAGGGGAAAGTATTTATAGGCCCGAAACCTGTCCTCATGGCATAGGCGCCGCTTACTGTGGCTACAGTGGGCGGGATGGGCCTTCGTGCTACAGTTGAGATGTACAGTCGAGCCATTGTACTTTCATGCTACAGTTGAGATGTACAGTTGACCCGTTGTACTTTCATGCTACAGTTGAGATGTATAGTTGACCCGTTTTACTTTCATGCTACAGTTGAGATGTACAGTTGACCCGTTGTACTTTCATGCTACAGCTGAGATGTGTTCTATCTTTTATCTTGTTGCCATTTGGCTAAGTGTTACTCTCTGATCTTCTGTCTTTGACGTGTGTTTGTCCTTCTTGAGTCATAACGAGCGACCGTGACAAGGTTAGTGGGCGGCAGTGGTGAGTTTGGGTATATATCACTATCCTAAAACTATATATACCTGCAATTTTATTTACTTATAATTTTAATTTATGAAAAAAGCCTGCAACTATTTTTGCCTAAGGTCTACATACATATTGTGGATTATATTCTGCATTGATAGTATTTTATACGTTTTAAATTTATTTAATTTGAGTTGGGAGTTTTATTTGCGAACAATCTTATGCTATACAGGTCATCAGGCTTAATAGTTTTGTACCTTGTCTTGTCCGTGTTTGGCTTATTTGATAATTTTTGCTTTTACATGAGTTTTGCAACTATTATCAGTTCATTCACTAATTTAATTGATGCTGCGATCTTGTAATGCAGGAGTTAATTACTAGTGTATTTGATCATGGCATTGCAAGAGTTGGATTTGAAAGAGCAGCATATATATGGACGTGTCTGTGCAGCACCTTGCTCCTGCTAGTAACTATTTTTTGTTTTGTTTTTACATTTTACGGCCTCTATTTTTTGTAAATTATGCGTTCAAAACATTCACACAAGTATATATTGATCATATCTCTTTTCAACTCATCTTAAAAAGCGTAGGTCGGTTGTAAAGGGTGTGTTTTCACTTCATCTTTAGTACTTCATTACAATATATGTTTGCTATGTTACTTGGCCTGCTTGTTTTTCAATACGACCCGGTGCAAGTCATGGCAATCCAGCTCTGAAACCACCACCGACTTTGACACCTCCACTGGTTAGACTGCCACCAATAGCAAAGCCAGTTCCCCCGAATCCTCCCTTAACCCCGACTCCAATACCAGCTGCTCCACCAAGGAGGCTTCCAAGTCCAAGGCCATCTATTCCACTTCCAATTGCAGCAGCAGCAGGCACATCAGTCTCAGTTGCACCAGAAAAAGGATGAGGGAATATTGGTTCTGAATCATCAAATGAGGCCTTTTTACTTATAATATCCCGAGCACCGGAAGTGCAGATAGCTGCATTTAAAAACACCGCCAGAAACAGAGCTTTTAATCTCATTTTCACAAATCTGGCTATTGCAGTCATCCAAAATTTGCGGTGTTTATTTATGGTTGCAGCGTTCGGGCACTGACGTTGATTAGTTGAATTAATATCAAAGTAGGAGGATGTTAAGTTGATGCATGTATTCAGAAACGTACCCGTAATTCAACAGCCGCGCAGATGCTAGATATCTGTGATAAACCTGTATGTACCTATAACCTAATACCAAGCCTTTAAATTTAGTTCCCGAATGTGTCCTGCACAATTTAACACTAGTATTAAAAACATGCGTTCAGTAAACTTATTAGGCCCGGTAATAACAAGGCATACTGAACCATGTTCTATTTAATAATGGGCTGGCGATAGCCCGTTTGTAGCTTTAAATATTTTTGGACTTCTTTGTAAGCCCAGATGCGAACCCTCAAGTATTTTTGAGAAATTTTATTGTTAAGTAGAAAATAAAATTAAAACGAACACATTCTAAATTACCCCTACCAACTTGGTTTGTTTTTGTTTTTACAAGTACACCCTCACCAACATTGGTTGGTTCTTGGTTGCTACAATCAAACTCTATTTTCCTAAAAGAAGTTTTTAGTTTTAATATTATTTCTTATTAATATTTATTTATGTATGTTATTATAATCAAAATTTAGAAATATTCACATTCTCGGAGTTTTCTTCCATTTGTCATGTCAATATGTAGTGATCAATAAATAAACTTCTAAATTTTCTGAATTTAAATTCAAAATCATATCTTAGTAATAAACGTTAATATTAACATGTCATTAAACACACTAAATTTTAATATAAAAAATTTATAAATACATTGTATGACCTTATATATCATCAGTTGAGAGAAAAAAGAGATAGGGTTGATCTACAACAACAAATGCCATCACCACTCACTCCCGATTGGGCTATGAAAAAGCCTCCTCCACCCACTACATACCCACAATTTTTTTCACCTTTTTCTAAATTTTAAAATTATTTAATTTTTTTTCTTATTGGCTATATACATGTTACTTGCAAATTAAAGTACAGTTATTTTTTATTTATTAATATTTTTTAATATTAATTAGGTGTTGTATAATAGGGTCCCTTGTTTTCTATATATCCAAACCAAACAAACCATTTGTTATTTTTCCAAGAAAGACAGACAGCCCCATAAAGACTGAAGCTTTTTCACTAGTAAGTTCTTGATTTCTTATATGCTGCTTTTCAATGTATGTATATATTTTTATACTGTATGTATATACTCTGATGATTACAAGGTAATAAAATGTAATGTTGGGATCTTTATGAATCTGCCAGATTTATAATTCACTTGTCATTTTATTCCCAGATGTTATTTGTCATTGATATTTGATTAGCTGATTGAAATTGATTCCATTTAGTATACTACTTTTGCGACATTTATTTTAGTATTGTTGGGTGGTGATTTGTTAATCAGATTGTATTGAGTGACTGAGTTGAGTGATCATATTGTGTTAATGAATCTTTTTATGGCTCCTAGCCTCATATTCATATGTTTGTTGATGTAATAATGTGTGTGTTACAAATGTTTTGTAAATCGGAGGGAAGTGAGGATTCGAAGTCATGGCCTTTGGCTAGGAGGGGGAGGGGAATTGTTTGTCTACTAGGCTATTAATGAATCCTAAGTTGATGTAGCTTTATTTGTCTCACATTAAGTTAATTGGTATTGTTATTCAAGAAAAGGGTAACATTAATGCGGCTTCGTTGGCGAAAGGTGGTTGATTTGTTTGCTTATAGGTTTTATTCTGGAGTAATGTTTTTTACCCATTTTGATTTTGGGTTTTAATATTTGAAATCACTGATTTGAATGTGTAGCCAATTTTTCGAGCTGCAGGGTAATGTTCATTTACTTTTTATTGACTTGGATGTGATTATCTTGGTTGATTGTAACACACTTTTGCAACCATTTGATCAGGTCAGCTCATTAAAGAAGATGAGGGGAGCTGGTTTCTGGCAACTTGGGCAGTCTATCACTCGTCGTCTTGCTCAGGCTGACAAGAAGTCTGTGGCTCGGAGATGCTATGCTACTGAAGCTGATCTCAAGAAGACTGCTCTTTTTGACTTCCATGTTGCCCATGGCGGCAAGATGGTGCCTTTTGCTGGTTGGAGTATGCCAATTCAGTACAAGGATTCAATTATGGATTCGACCTTGAATTGCAGGGAGAATGGTAGCCTTTTTGACGTGGCACATATGTGTGGGCTAAGCCTCAAGGGGAAGGACAGCATTTCATTTCTTGAAAAGTTGGTGATTGCTGATGTTGCTGGACTTGCCCCTGGGACCGGTACATTGACTGTCTTTACAAATGAGAAAGGAGGGGCAATTGATGATTCTGTGATCACCAAAGTGACCGATGATCATATATACTTGGTTGTGAATGCTGGGTGCAGAGACAAGGATCTTGCACATATTGGGGAGCATATGGAAGCATTCAAATCCAAAGGTGGGGATGTGTCGTGGCACATTCATGATGAGAGATCTCTTCTAGCCCTTCAGGTTGACTTTTTATCACCTTCGTATGTAGTATTGTATTTTCCTCTATGCAAAACATTATAGCTGCTCGGGTTGGGGTTTCTGAATTTGCAGCAAAAATCTACCTATCGCTTAGGTGCGTGAGCTAAATAACACTAATCTCATTACATGTTTTCTGCACATGATCACAATCTATTCTTTCGAGAAAAAAAACTTGTTCCAGCGAAATATATTCCTCCAAACAAGTATTTTGTTGTGGTAGAATATTCATTAATAGAACAGGTGTATTCAGTAAGGAACCCAAGACCCAACATAGTCGTGATTATCCTAAATCAGCATAATTTTACTGATTTTTGCTGAGGAAAAACATAATATGTACCTACAATTTGATGCATGTTTTTCTAATGACATTTATATGCAGGGTCCTCTGGCAGCTCCAGTTCTTCAACACCTTACAAAGGAAGATCTAAGCAAGCTTTACTTTGGGGAGTTCCAGATATTGGATATCAATGGGGCAAGATGCTTTCTTACTAGAACAGGGTATGTCAAATCAGTGAATTCTCGTACATGCTCTTATATATTAATTGAGGATTTCTTTCCTTGATCTGGTTTTGTTGAAATAGATGCCTATTTGTTTACAAATATTGTTTTTTTTTTCATTTACCATTAACTTGAGATATGTTTTGCATGAGCTAATGCTTCTTTATTTTTTTTTAATAGATGTATGGGGGTGATCATCTATGATGTTATATACTATATGCCAATTCACCTTTGATCTCTTCCTACAGGCTGTAGCGATGCTGCTAAATATATGGAGTCCTTAACCTCTGCTATGAAAATGTCTTTAGATGGTTTTTTACCTTGATATAATTATATAAATGAGAGCTGTGACACGTTAAATTGCAGGATTAAAACAGTATGATGATATCTTATACAAGAATAGCATACTAGTAATACAGAACGAATTTCCCTTTAGTCGAGTTATAAATGATATTGATCCCTGGAACACTGTAAATGGTATATTTCATTCAAGAACAGCATATTAATATATTTTGTAAACCCTTCTCAGTCAGGTTTACATAATAAGAAATCATTATTCCTACGAACATAACTCTTGAAATTTTTTAATAATTTCATAAAAAATAATTCTTAACACAATTATTTCAGAACTTTCTTCTGCGGGGAATACTTACTTAATATTGGTTAAAAGACCAGTTGTCATGAGGCTCCTATTTGATGGTCACAGTAGACTTTACTGTTTCAGAATGCAATATACATGTGTACTGTTACCCAAATTGTGTGAATTGTGCGAGTGATCTGACTAGCTTTGAGCTGCATGAGTTATTCAGGTACACAGGTGAAGATGGATTTGAAATCTCTGTACCTTCAGAGAACGCTGTGGATCTTGCCAAGGCAATACTAGAGAAGTCTGAAGGTAAAGTAAGGCTAACAGGGCTTGGTGCAAGAGACAGTCTTCGACTTGAAGCTGGATTGTGCCTCTATGGCAATGACATGGAGCAGCACATCACCCCTGTAGAGGCTGGTCTTACCTGGGCAATTGGAAAGAGAAGAAGAGCGGAAGGGGGATTTCTAGGAGCCGAGGTGATACTTAAACAAATTGCAGACGGTCCAACAATCAGGCGTGTTGGTTTGTTTTCCCCAGGACCCCCAGCAAGAGGTCACAGCGAGATTCAGAATGAAAAAGGAGAAAACATCGGAGAAGTCACTAGCGGAGGATTTAGCCCCTGCTTGAAGAAGAACATTGCTATGGGTTATGTAAAATCTGGAAACCACAAGGCAGGCACCAAAGTTAAGATTGTTGTTCGTGGCAAAGCTTACGAAGGAGCTGTCACAAAGATGCCATTCGTCGCCACTAAATATTACAAGCCTTCTTAAATCTGGCTAGTTATGGCAACTGCTACTGCTCTGTATCCAAATGTCTTGTTTAATATGCTTTTTGATGAAGTTAAAAATGCTACAATCGATACTAATCTTGATTTTCTCACTTAATTTTTGTGTGCTTCGATTTTTCGATAATCCTTATCAGCCTATGCATCATCTTATTCTCATATACTTCAAGTTGTTTCAAGTGTAAATCTGACAAAAGAGCTTTCAAGGGAATCTATTTTGGGTTATCAGCCTATGCATCATCTTATTCTCATATACTTCAAAGTTGTTTCAAGTGTAAATTTGACAAAAGAGCTTTCAATGCAACAATTTTGGGAACTCCCTCCCCACCCAACACACACACAAACCCCAACCCCACCCCGATACACACATAAATTTTATCCCAAACCCCACCCCAACACACATAAATTTTATTGAGAGTATCACTTGGGATTTTATATTTTTAAAAGTATCACTTATTATTTTAGACTTCTAATCATTTCATAATGTGTGTATTTTTGTTAAATTAATTTAATATTATTAGAAAATTCAAGGGTAAGTTTGTATTTTATCAATTATCTTCTTCCTCAAAACTTATTTTCACCATTGATAATATTTGTGAGAAATTGAAACTCGAACAGAGAAAGCAATAGCTCCGATTCGGAAGACGAGCCCAAGATGCACAGAGAAAACCCGGAAAAGTCACTCACTAATCTGCAGATAAATATGAGGGACTTGAACGAAAAGATCGACTTCATGATGCAAATTTTCAACAGCTTTTCTGATAATTTCAAAGCAGATCATAAGGGGGTTCAGGAGCAATTCAAAAATTTCCTGGACAGGCCAGGAAGCTCACTGACAGGATCAATGAGAAGTACTGATCTGTTGCTCTATCGTTTAAATATTTTGTTTTTTTTATTTAAGTTTGTGAACAATATCTTTTGTTTGAAGACCTCTGTAATGGTCTTCATCAGTGTGTTTCTGAACGTGTTGTTTCCGATGTCTCTCAGAGAAACTTGAATGGTGATGCATTTTGATAATATGTGTTTTTTTTACTTCTTTTTATGATCATTTTCATGGTATATTAAAAGTTATGATAGAATCCCTCAGATATTAGATTTTGACTATCTGGTTATAAACATGCATGCCGAGTATGAAATCATTGATCTAAGAATTAACTTTTACTACATGTTTTCTGTTACCAGTCCATGATCTAAAGCTGATTTGAGTAGTAATTTACACGAACACGGTGGTGACACAAACAATTCTTTCCCCCCTCCTTCATATTGTAAAAGTGTAAAGGATGCATGTGAATAAGTTACATACATATTCACTAGGGACTAGGGGAAAATAGGTTGAAGAAAGTGTAAACCTCTGCAGTCTACTTTTCTCAGCCTCAAACTTACCCTACGAAACCAAGCTGTACTCATCTGACACAGTACTCGGCGTTTGATTTTAAAATATTTTAAATTAAAATATCTATCCCTTTCACACAACTACTTTGGCTTTCTGTCTGTTTATTCTGATCTCCTAAAATTTTTTAAACAAAAAAGAAACTGATTGTGATTGAAAGAGATTGTTACAGTAAATAGAAGTTGAACTTTATTTTTCCCATCTATTTCACATTTTACAACGTCTAACATTCATTGAATAAAACTGTATTTGGTTCATTTCCTATTCGGATGTCAGCAGCATGAGTTCTTTTACAATAAGTCATATTAATAATAATGTCCATTGTATACAACTATTTTTTTATTACAATCAACCACATGAAACAATTTATGGGGAACAGATGTAGCATTAGTTACACGAAATGCGAAAACATTATTGAAAACCACTATTAATTTTTTCTATAAAACTCATTGCCTTTCTAGTCACTCCTTTATGTTACTCCCACTTCTTCAAACCAAATAAAAAGCATAATGTCTTCAAGTAGAAAACGAGCATAATGAATCTCTCATTCCTTCCTTTTACGATATTGTAATCATCTATTTGTACTACCTAATCTCTCAAATTTTGCAGGGACAAAATTGATAACAAGAACAACATTCTCAACAAAGAAGGAGTGGAAACCAAATTGACAAACCTGCAACTACAAATGAAGGCACTCACTGCAAAAATGGAAGACATGATCATATCTTTAGAGAAGCTCATTGATGAATTTCAAGCAAACCACATGGTCATGCGAGAACAAATGAAGTGTCTAACGGAGGAAGCGGAAAATCTCACAAAACATATATATTCATATATGTGATTGCTGCACAATTTGTAGAATCAGAACTAATATATACTTTTGGGGTTAATCTGTTTGTTTTGTTTTGTTAAGAATTTCAAGTCCTTTAATTCAAATCATGTATCTTAAACTCGGATTTACTTTGAGTGTCTAATTTAGTTGTTTTCCCATTTGATTAGATTACCATTGAAAAGTATTATCCAATTGGATGGATGTAGTGGAATATAAATTTATTAGTTAAAGGGTTATTATAATTAATAAATATTTTGGTCTAAAAAAGCTTGGCTGTGCGGGAAAAACTACAAACATGAATCATTCGAAGAAAAACTGCCTCGTAACATTTTCGAACACTCAACTCCAAAGATATTGCCTCACGAGATTTTCGAACAAAAAGGTGTTGTATGTAATCATTCGAAGACCATATGAGCCTGTTCTAGAAATTTGTATCATCACCCCCAACATGTTTGTCTTAATTTTTAATCTCTTTTAAAATTGGATCATATGTTTACTATAATTTCATCAAATTTAGCTAAATTGATAAGAGTTTAGCGAGGAAAAATTCAAATTTGAAAGTCACAGTAACGTCTCGAAACAGGAAGTTTCTAAGTCTCGACTAAAGAAACTTATTATCATATGATTCTACAGTCCAATTATTCGATAAATCTTTTCTTAGAAGTTATGGTAAAAATATGAAATATTTGTCACGTATTTTTTTAAAAGAACAAATTCATATAAATATATTGTTCAAAACTTATAAAAAAAATTAACTTATAAAAAATCTAAAAAATTAACAGGGTTTGAAAAGTACATAACTACATATCATCATAAAATAAGCACACAAATACGTACTCTTCAAAAATAAGAAAAAAAAATACTATCCACTTGATCAACCTTCACGTGATATATTAAACAATATTTTTAAGATCTATCTCACTGTCTTACGCAAAAGGATAGAAATAACCAAAAAAGAATCATATACTTCAAAGTTGTTTCAAGTGTAAATCTGACAAAAGAGCTTTCAAGGAAACAATTTTGGGAACTCCCTCCCCACCCAACACACACACAAACCCCAACCCCACCCCAATACACACCTAAATTTTATCCCCAACCCCACCCCACCCCAACACACACATAAATTTTATTGAGAGTATCAGATCACTTGGGATATTATATTTTTAAAACTATCACTTATTATTTTAGACTTCTAATCATTTCATAATGTGTGTATTTTTGTTAAATTAATTTAATATTATTAGAAAATTCAAGGGTAAGTTTGTATTTTATCAATTATCTTCTTCCTCAAAACTTATTTTCACCATTGATAATATTTGTGAGAAATTGAAACTCGAATTTATCATTCGTTTTACAAAGTAAATAGACTCATTTAAAATTCATTAAAATCGTCTCTTTCTCTTTCTCCTGTACAATGAGATATCAGTTATAACTATTAAAGATATACTTTTAAAATTTTATATACTTAACAAATTTCAACTATTGTATAACTTTTTTAGTTATATCTTTTTAAATTATTTTCACCAAATTAAAATATTTATAATGAAAATTAATATCAATTTGTAGGGAGAAAAAAATAATTATATTGCAAACTTGAAACAATTGATTTTGTTAAGAAATGAATGAGATAATCAAATTTTAATTCCTCAAAAGTTTCAATAATGGTTAAAATGAGTTTGAGAAAAAAAATGAAGATAAAAAGACTAAAATGCCCTTGAAAAATTAACAAAATTAATCATATTTAACGTGCTAGACCTCGTTAGAGCATCTCCAATGAGGCTAGCTAAAATAATATAAAATAACGATTGGCTAAAATTTACTGAACTTGTAAGAGCTTCTGCAACGGGGTTGGCTAAATTGGTTGGCTAAAATCATATAAAATGCTGATTATGTAAAATTTGCTCAACCTGTAAGAGATTGTGCTCCAATGGAGTTAGTTATAATGATTAGTTATATTTTAAAAATAGTATGTTATTAATATTTTAAGTTGTTATAGATAGAATGTATTGTTTTAATATGGTAATAGATGACGTGGAGTTTCACTACAGGTCCATAGAGGTTTGACAAATATAGCCAATGTGTTGAGGTTGGCTAAATTTATAGCTAACAAGAATGTCCCATCGGAGATTGCAAAATTTTACATGTTGGCTATAATTTTTATTTTTGGCATATTTTATCCATTTTTAGCTAAATGTTCTTTGTGGTTGGAGATGCTCTAAGGAGTTTTGTTCCAATGGGATTAGCTATAATGGTTGGCTATATTTTGAAACAAATATTTTAAAACTGATTTGATTAAGAAACAAATAAAAAGAAAAGTGAAATATAGACATTCATGGCTTTGCAAGTGGCCAAAGCAGAGAAAATGAGAATGAAAAGCACAAATAGATGACTTGGATTGCCTTACAGATCTGTAAGGTTTGGCTATATATGATCAACATATGATGGTTGGCTATCCTTTTAGATAAGAGGAATTGTCCGTTGGAGAGATCAAATAATGAGAGATTGGCTATCTTAAGAGCAATGCATTTTAGCCAAGGGCTTGAAACCCTTGGAGATGCTCTTAGTGCCAAAATGATGATTCACATCATTTAGGGTCTGTTTGGCTACTGCTTATTTTATAAGCTTATGGCTTATAAATCAATTTTGACTTATGGAGGGTGTTTGTGTACTCAACTTATTTCATTAACTTATAAATTATAACTTATTTTTTTAGCTTATGACTTATGGGGGGTGTTTGTCTACCCAACTTATAATATAACTTATAACTTATAAATTGATAAGTTAAATGTTAGAAAATACTAACATTTTGCTTAACTTATTTCATTTTTCATGATTTCTTTATCTATTTAGTAGTTTATATTTTTATATTTATACTTTTAAATTTTTTTTAATCTAAAATGTATTTATCGAGATCATTATATTAATTAATTATTTTTTCAATTTAATTTTATATTTATACTTTTAAATGTTTTTTAATCTAAAATGTATTTATCGAGATCATTATATTAATTAATTATTTTTTCAATTTAATTTAACAAAAAAATTATTAACTTATAAGTAAATTTATCCAAACACTTACGTAACTTATAAGTTTGCATCAACTTATCACTTATAAAGCACTTACTCATTATAATACATAAGTTCACTTTTTTAAGTTCTCCCAAACACTTATAACAATCCATCAACTTATCACTTATAAAACATTTACTCATTTTAAGCTATAAGTCTTGATACCCCAAACGCCCACTTAATCTTATGTGTTGCCGTCTTTAAATTTGCTTGCATCATCTTCCACTAACTCTCTTTTACTAATTTATTAATTTCCTCCTTCTATTAATTATAACTCCACTAATTTTCTCTCATCCTCATTTTTCATATATTTCTCTTTTATCTTCATTTCTCATCTTTCTGATCTTATTTTATTTTTATCAGGATTAATTAATTTAATTTGCACTTTAATATTTATTAACTTATTATGATCAATAGTTTCAAAAAAAATTATTATGATCAATATCTATTTATATTAAAATTAAAATAAATACAAACTAACTCAATGAATTGGCATATGTCAACTTCATGAAAAGTTTTTTATACTTATCTCACCTCATTAATATTATCATAATAAATACTACTATAATACGCATTTGCTATTAATTATTTTTCTTTCTTATTTTTCAAAGTTAATAAACACTTACTTATTCAATTTAAACATAAATTAATTATTACATAAATTTATTTTTAAAATATTAAATTTAAAAATTATCACAACGGGTACTATTCTAGTTAAGAATAAACTAACAACCACCCAAAACTAAAATATATATCAGTAAGAAAAAGTATTTTTGAATATCAATTAACAGAAAATAGAAATATTAGTACGCACATAATTTATATTATACGGTTATACTGCAAATGAGCAAACTTTTGGATAAAGTTGACCTGTACAAAGCACAACATACATTCTTTTTGCCCTTGTATACGACGGTCAAGGGCATTGAATTAAACGGCGGCTTGAATTCAAAACCCTTCGTTTAACGGCAACGACCATGCATCCACTCATTCATCAAAAGCCCGTGCAATGCATGGGCCTGTTTATATACTCGAATAATTTCTCACACGAACATATATATATTGAAGTAATTTTTTAAATTAGAAATGTGCTAAAAGATAATATTTTGAATTTATCTTAGATTTGTTTAGTATTTTTTAAATATTTTTTAATTTCATAAAATTTGGATTAATTTCTATAAGATAAAGATCAAATGATTATTTTTAATTACCAAAATATATATATATATATATATTTAGTTTTAAATGATGTAAAATGAATTTTATCAAATTCAACAATTGAATATAATAAAAATAATTAAACAATTTTTTTAATCCATACTCAATCATATTTTTACGTGTAATCTATGTTCTAAAAGTTGGTGTTTAATAATCCCGATAATTGTTATACGGTAACTAATCGCTTTGATTATGTTAAAATCGGTTTTGATAAAAGCTGGTGAAGAGGTCATAAAATTCAGTCTAATCCTTCCAATATTGGCCTGATTTGTAAATTTTAGGAAATTTATAGGTAAAAGTTCCAAAATTAAAAGGTTGAAATTTGAATAAAAAATAATAACAACATTTTTTGTATACGTAGTTCTTATTTTAGACGATCAAAATCACGAATTCTCTTAATTTTATCTCACAACTTGATCACTAATCCAAAATTTAATTCTATAAATTTTATTTATTTCAAGCATAATATGTTTTTAAATAAATTTAAACTATGTGATAATATACATCTAATTAAAATTATTACACAATATATATATATAATATTAAATTAATCTCCACTAATCATTTTAATAATATCTAATTATTCGATTTAATCCATAAGTAATACATCCACGGATTACTCCAATTAAAATTGTTCATGATTTACCAACCTGATCATACTAAACCAACCCTCGCTCTCTTTTCGGCCGACCAAGCCAAGCATACCTAATCAATTTAAATAGGTTGGGTACGAGTATAGGTTGGTATGAGTTTTATATGTTTTCGGTCGACCCTACCCAACCTGATTTAAGTTACAAATTTTGTTCAATAATATTTATACACACTCGCGCATATATATATAATTTAAGCCAATTAAACTGACCCAACCTGACCCAAATCGATGTACGATTAAGAGTTGGGTCACGAATTAATATTTTGTGTGGTGGGATGAAATTTTTTCAAACTGATTTAATTGGGTCGGATTGCAAAAATGCTTTCAACTCGGCAAATACAACCCATAAACACCCCTAACTGTGATTCACACTTTTTACGATACTAATTTTAAATATATTCTAAATTATATTATATTTGTGTATCAATACCTAAATAACATATATAAAGTATAAATCATATAAAAATTTACAGTATAAATAATATATAATTCAAAAATATACGTGAAATAAGAATTTATAAATATAACTGAATACATAATTATATGTAGAATAACGAAAATTTGAAAAATGGTGCTATATAAATAATATGAACTAACATTTAACTTACTGAAAATGTAAAATTAAAAAAATTGAATAAACATGTTTTTATAAATAATATAAAACAACATGTTATTTGATCAAAAATTAAAATAAAAAAATATATGATGAGAGTGTAATTTATCTAATAATATTTTAATAATAAACTCAAACCTAATGTTACGCACTTGGGCATTAGATGAAATTATACGAGAAGGTTTGGAATACGATTATCAATATTCACACAAATCTAATCTACTTTAGCTTAAATAATAAATGGTTGACATATCTGTAATTTTTAAAAATATAAGAGTAAAATAATAAATTTATAGCCATTTTCTTAATTTTTTTGTCCTTAGTTGGCTTTTAATATATACAAAATAAATAAAATATAATTATACATTAAGATTTTGAAACAAAAAAAATCAAGTTATATATAAATAATATAACCCAACATTTTACTTAAAAAGGACAAAAAGAGGTGATGTGCTTAGAGCAAGTCCAACAATGTCCTAGTTGGTTACTTATAAATATGATATAATAATGTGTCCTAGTGATTTAGGGACTTGATTTCTTGTAGAAACTCCAACAACATTACTTATATCCATTCCCTATTATTATTATAATAATATATTTGAAAATAGAGAGAAAAAGAGTGGAAGAAAGAGAGAGAAAAGAAATATAGAAAAGGAGGGAAGTAAATTTTTTATTCATGGAAATTAAATAGGTAATGGCTAGTGGTTACCTATTAATAGGTAATGAGATGGATGTCCTAGTGATTTAGGTAACCACTATGATATTGTTGGAGCACTATTTTTTGCTAGATTACTTATATTTGAGCTTAAGACATGATATAAGTAAGTTGTTGGACTTGCTCTTATATAATAAAATGTTTAAGTTAAACCAAAAAGTAGATGTAGCACAATGGTTATAACATGAGTTTTCCAAGAGGAAGTCAGAGGCCTCTTAAGAGCAACAATTTTTTTTTATTTTTACATAAATGATAGAGGGATGACAAGTTTGTAATTTTTCAATAAATAAGGGCAACATTGTCATTTCACAACCATTTTATTGGCTCAAATTGCCCCTAGACGACCTTTAATATATACTAGCTTAAAACCCGTACGATGCACGGATTGTTAATTGTTATTTTATTATTATTTTTTTAATTGTATTTGTTAAAAAAATAAGTAGGCATGTTAAAATAGCTAAACACTTTTAATTAATTAAAAACACTAAAACATATTTTAAAATAAATAAGTAAGAGTTTGCTCGTTATATTTTTGGAAAATGAGGGATTTTAGTATGGAAAAATAAAAAAATGTAACATATATTTAGTTTAAAAAGGTAAATGCCCGTGATATTTTTGGAAAATGAGGTTTTAAAATTTAATTATTTAATTATTTAAATACGTTTTAAAATAAATAAGTAAAGGGTTAAACATGATATTTTTAGAAAAAGAATGAATTTTAGTGAGAAAAATAGAAAAAGTAAATTGAAAAAGGCAATTTCCCGTGATATATTTAGAAAATGAGGGACTTTGTTAGAAAAAATCTATAATGTTGAAAAGGTAATTAGTTATAAATAGATATTTGATTATTTATATTTTAATATTTTTAGTAATTGCATTTGTTAAGAAAAATAAGTAGACATGTTAAAATAGGTAAACTTTTAAAAAACAATTATAATATTATGTTTAAAAATAAATAACTAAAGGTTTGTCGGTGATATTTTTTGGAAAGTGAGGGGTTTTAGTAAAGAAAAATAGAAAAACTAACATGTTTTAGTTGAAAAAGATAATTGCCCGTGATATATTTGAAAAAGTAGTGAAATTTGTTAGAAAAAAATAATGTATTTTAGGTGAAAAAAGTAATTGATATAAATAAGTAATATTATTATTTAATAATATATTTTTATAAATATGTAAGGTTAATTAAGTAAAAACACGAATTTAAGAAAGGACAATTAAGTAAAATCACAACGTACCGACCAAACTTTTAATGTTTTACCTATTATAAGTAGACTAGCTTATAGCCCGTGCGATGCACGGTTACTTAAATTTTATTTATAATTATTTTGTTTATAATTATATTTTAATTACCAATGGAACACACGATTGTTTTTTTAATATTTATAATTATATTTATTTATGAATATTTTAATATTTAAAAGTTATTAGTTTACATGATTAAATTATTGTTAAAAAAGATTTTGCCAAAAAAATTATAGTTAAAAATTTGATATTTATTATATTTTACACGCTCAATTTAATATTTGTTTATATTGAGTTATAAAAGTTAGATTTGGCGAATTTTACGGTCCACATGAAATTCTATTCTAAAACTAAAAAGAGAATAAAGTGACGAAATTTAATATTGAGAATTCTATTAGATTTAGAAAATCTACTTATATGTAGTTTAGATTATTAGAATACTCTTTATTAACCAAATAAAGTTTTTAATGTTAAATCTAACGGTTTTCACCTATCTATTTAAGATTAAACGATTTTTATTATTTTGATATTAAATGGGTTTCCTTATTTAATTACAACTTTTTGGAAAATCCAATCCTAATATAATATCTTTGAACTTATATCATTTTTAGATAATAACTTCTTTTTATATGATATAATCTTGATCTTCTATTTTTCAAAGTATTGGATCTAACGATTGAGAATGTTTTGGCGGTATTTAGGACCAAACTACCAGGATAACATCATTAATTTTTTAAATATTTTTTTAATATATTTTTTTAAAATATTTATTGCTAAAATATAATATACTCTCTTTTGTAATATGTTAATGATGCGGGAACTTTGAACTTTTGAGAAAATACATTATCAATTAAAATATAATTTTTTTTGTAATAGTTCTTCTTTTAAAGTAGTACACCGTGACGATCAAAATTCTGTAAAAAAATTATTTTTTTACAGTATATCCCGTAAAAATCTATGTTATTATATTACAGACTAAATAATGAAAGATTTCTTATAAGTATGGTCGCTTGATCACTCAATTCATAATCGTTGGATCTTTCAAATTAAATTGTTGAGAAACGTTAGATATAAGAGTAAAATTTATCACGTGAAATGATCTAAGGTTTGAATCTACCAACAACATATTAAAATTTACAGGATTTTTTTGAAAAATAAGAATTTTTTCATTTTTTTTCTTGTAGACATGGGTTATTTGATAATATTTTTTATAAAGTACGATTTTTCAAAAAAGTACTATACTAATTGATTAACAAACTTTTAAAGTTTCGAATTTAATAATTTACAATGTATATAGGTTAAAAAAGTTAGGTCTCTTCTGTAACTGAGTCTAAAATTTAAAAATACGTTTTTTTAATATGAATATAGTCCTGCTAACAATGAAATTAGGTCTCTATGAGTTCTTATAAAACAAAATCACCATTTGCGTATAATTTATTATTTAATAATAAATAATATTTAATTATTTATGATAAAAAATTTAATAAAATAAGATAAAAAATATGCACAATTTTATCCTCGTATTATTATATTCTTTGTTGATTTGAATTTTTCTTAGATTGATTTCAATTTTTGAACATAGATTTCTAAATTTAAAATAGTTAGAAAAAAGTAATTAAATTGACATTAAAATAATGATGACATAATAATTATTATTAGAATTTAAATACCCACTTTACTAATTTGGGCTTTATCTTGTGTTTTAAAAATTAGATTTTGACGATTTTACACCCAGATAACTAAATTATCTTTAATTAAAAGATGGCTTAACAATTTTTATCTAACTGGAATTGTCCATGAAAGAGAAAAGAAAGTCACGAATTTTGTACATGGAAAATTCTATTCAATATAGAAAATTTATTTATATTTTGGTTTAAATTATCAAAATACACTTTTTAGAATTTCAATATAATCTTATTATTAATAAAATACACTTTTTTAATATTTGATCTAACGATTTTCATTTATCTAGTTAAGATCTAATGGTCCTTATT
Source organism: Heracleum sosnowskyi (assembly GCA_030848705.1). Classification (NCBI taxonomy): domain Eukaryota; kingdom Viridiplantae; phylum Streptophyta; class Magnoliopsida; order Apiales; family Apiaceae; genus Heracleum; species Heracleum sosnowskyi. Next base: position 97,935,169 of record CM061241.1, read on the forward strand.
AGTTTGGTTGTCCAAGACCGTACCATCAAAATTTTGGATAAGATCCATATTATACTTATTATATATAAGGATTTAATATAATAAGGATATCAAGTATATACTGATATAATTATCTTACTAACTGCTTTTACTTTTAATGTTTCGGTTTTATTTAAAGTGTATATAAAATTTTAAAATACATTATTACTTAAAAATTATTAAATAGAATAAAAATTATGTTATGATTATATAAAATTTGATTCTCATATTATTATATTCTTTATCGATTTGAATTTGTTTTTAATTAATTTTAATACTTTATTGAAAGAAACATAAAATTTCTATATTTAAAACAATTAGTGGAAAAATAAATAAACTGGTGCTACAAAAATAAAAAAAATATTTATTAAAATTTAGATACTCACTTTACTATTTGGGTTATATCCTGAGTTTTAGAAATTGAATTTTGACGATTTTACAACCCATGCGAAACTATCGAAATTATCTTTAATTTAATGATGGTTTAATAATTATTATCTTACTTGACCTGTTGACCTACACATAAATAATTGGTTTAAATTATCAAAACACACTTCTTAGTATTTAAATATAATCCTATCTTTAATCAAATACACATTTTAATATAATTATTATATTCAAAATTATCGTTTATGAATATGAAATCCTCAATATTTTAATAATATTTTGATATTATCCTTTTATGTTTGTTATATGTAAAATAATATAATTATAATTTGGATTGATCAAATTGTTATGTTCCGTCAGGAAAAAAAGTGTTTAAATTTATTTATGTACAGGAGTTCTCGTAAGTCTTTGTAGGTTCACGTGTATCATTGTTAGTATGATATACATCAGCATTATATTGATAATTTTTAATATTGTAATCAATATGAATTGTTATGTTGATATTTGGTTTAACAATTATTAAATTATCAAAATACACTTTTTAGTATTTAAATATAATTCTATTATTAATCAGATACACTTTTTAATATTAGATCTAACAATTCTTATTGATCTATTTAAGATCTAACTGTAATTATTAATTTGGTCGTATAGTGATCGTACACGGATCATATCGATTTTAATTTTTTCTTAAATTGATTTTAATATTTTATTGAAATAAAAATAGAATTTATAAATTTAAAAGAATTAGGAAAAAAATTAAATCTACAATAAAAAAAATATTTATTAAAATTTAGATAATCACTTTACTGTTTGGGCTCTATCTTGAGTTTTAGACAACAGATTTTAACGATTTTACAGCCCATGCGAAGCTAACAAAATTATCTTTAATTTAATGATGGTTTATTAATTTTTATCTAACTGGAACTATCCATAAACTAAAGAGAAAAGATAATTACGAATTTTTACATAAAGATTTCTATTCAATATAGAAAACCCATTTATAGTTGGTTTAAATTATCAAAATACATCTTTTAGTATTTAAATACTATCCTATTATTAATCAAATACAATTTTTAATATTATATCTAACGGTCCTCATCTATTTGAATATTTATAGTTTTATAATCCAACGGATCATATACTTTTGGTAGTACAGTGACCGATCAAAGTTTTGGATAAATCTCCCTTACGCTTATTATATATAAGGTATTAATTATACGGTTATACTGCAAATGAGCAAACTTTTGGATAAATTGACCTGTACAAAGCACAACATACATTCTTTTTGCCCTTGTATACTACGGTCAAGGGCATTGAATTAAACGGCGGCTTGAATTCAAAACACTTCGCTTAACGTCAACTACCATGCATCCACTCATTCATCATCAACAACCTAAATCTAATGCAACCTACATCAAGACCCAAAACACAACATTTGAATTTAATAAATAATACATATCGTTCTCTCATGCAGCTATCTGCCTATCCATGCATGCACAGACATTACGTTAGAGGTGGCGGACGGAGTGCCTAACCGTGCCGGTTTTTTGGTGAGCCGGGTTGGTGGAGGATAAACACGGGATCGGCACGTCTCCGGTGCCAAACCGTGCCGTGTCCAAAGCTGGCTCGTGTGCGACTTGGCGAGGCGGGGGCGGGACGGGCTGGGGCGGGTTGTGGGCGGGTGTTGGCGGTTCAATTTTTTTTTACTTTTAATTTGATTAAATATTATTTAAAATTGTACAAATTTTTTTGAAATAAAATAGGACGATACCTCTATAAATTTTATTAATTAATAAAATATTTTACAATTAATTTGAGAGGACTCATCTCTGAAAAAACGGAACAAACCGCATTAACATATTAAAACAAATACAAACCAAACAAATTTTAAAAATACAAAACAAAAAAAAAAATCTTATCCACTATTTGATTATTGTTGTTCGTTAGTAGTTGAGACGTCGGAATCCGAAGTATCCATGGTCATCCACGGATCGTATTCGCCGTACGAGTCATCTTCTTTTTTTCCTTGTTGTCTTTTCGCGGCTTGATCCCAATCTTTTTTACAAACACAAATCTTTACTACATCCGGCGCAAGACTTGTTCTCTTCTCGTCTAACACTCTTCTGCCTGCACTAAAAGCGGAATCGAACGCAATTATAGAAGCGGGGACTACTAAAATATCCCTTACAATTTTTGCTAAAACCGGAATTTGTAACTCATGATTTTTCCACCATGTTAGTATTTCGAAATCTTAATTTAACTCGTAACTATAAGAAAAAAAAATCTAACCATACTATAAGAAGATGAAGGTACGGGAGATGATGAAGTGGAAATTCTACATTTTTGTTTTTTGGTTAGTATAGATGAAATAATATTATTAAACCTACTAACACTACTACTCCTCTTACTACTCCTCTTAGGTGGTATAGAACTTTGGACTTTTAGAGCATAAATATCTACAAAACGATACAACAAGTCTAAACATTGATTAACATATAAACATGATCATATGAAACGTTTAAAACTTCATAATAATGCCCTAAAATATTTTCTAAACCTTCCTTTCTAACACCGGGATGAAGACATGCAATATCATAAACATAAAGAAATTCTGTAAATTATTCGATCAACTTAATTTTCATGTTAACAATAACATAACTAAAATATGGATCTTGTCCATATTCTTTTAAAACATAAAAAATGAATGTTTTTAAAAATTAAATATTTTAAAGTACCCAATAAAACAAAAAACTAAATAATACATATCGTTCTCTCCTGCAGCTATCCATGCATGCACAGACATTACGACATTACCTACGTAGTAATATACTAATATCTTCTTTGTATTTAATAAATATTCAGCAATTATAGACTTATTATTATAGTCTATAAAAATTCAATTACACAAATGAATAAAGAAACATATACTAATTAAGCAAATTAAGAGTATCTACTTCTTTTCCTTTTTAGAAGAGCTTGCTTGCAAATTCACTGAAGGTGTTTTCATCTCGTGAAGAACTTGATTTCTTGGCGAGATCTTTTAACTCCGATAAGCTTCTTCCTAATTTCAACGCCACCTTCATTTCAAACACCTCCCCGTTTTCTCTCTTATCCATTTCACTTTCCTCAAGTGTATAATTCGTCGATTCTTCTAATAGCTCAAAAAAGCCACCACAATTCCTATACATTTCGAATATCATTCCAACCTGTCCACCATGCTCCACCGTATTAATCACGGTAGCGGCTGCACCAGAAACCACTGCCATCACAGCCGCTGCGGGGTATATCCCCGAAAACGCTGATCCTATTGTAGCTACACCGGTTAGAAGTGGACCCGAAATAGCCAAACCCTTGTTAAGTTTTAAAGCTATATTTCCGAGTCTCTCGTAGTCTTCTTTATCTTTAATTCTCACAACTTTATTGATTTCTCTCATTTCATTATCTAATTCTTGACTCCATCCATTTCTTCCATTTCCATAGTCATTAAATGGTTTTTCTATACTTTGAAAATTATTTTTAGGCCACCAAGAACTAGGTTCATATTTTTCAGGAAATTTTTCAAGCATTGCCCCAAGTAAAGCTAGTGGATAAGCTCTATCAAGAGCCAAGACTTTCACCATCATAATATCTACATCTTTTTGAGTTGGGACATTACCAAGGACAAGAAAATTCTCGATTTCTCCACGTAAAGTTTTAAATAATCTTGTAGCATTACGTTGTTCTTCAACAAGTTGTGATGGTTGAATCTTGTTCATCACAATCAACATCCCGGTAGCTGCAAAAAATAATAGAGAGGACGATAAATTAATCGGGAAATGTGACAATGTAATTCCCACACCATGGCTTGTCGCAAGTGCAACCATTGTTGTTGCCGAAAGAGTGATCATGTTAATCGAGTTTAAAAGGAGGGAAAGCCAATTGTCACGCTGATCACGTATGTTTTCATGCATCTCTATCCTATTGGACACCTCCTCGAGAATCGCCCACAGCTTAGCAGTGATAACATCAGAATTGGCGAAATCATGATCATATTGCTCTTTATCTGTGAATGTGCTAGGGTTGTTGGTCTTGGTTTGAATTGTGTTTGTGATTTCATGATCTGATAATTTCTTGTGGAGTAAGTTTGTTTTTCGGACCTTGGGAAGTGAAATGCTAGATAATATTAACTTCGGAATATGATTAATGGCAGCACTGATCCTTTTGGAAGGACAAGATCTCGAAGATGACGAAGAAGGAAGTAAAAGGGTCGAAACATGCAATTGTAAAAGAGACATAATTAAGAGAATACAAATATGATTTTTTTTTTTTTAAATAACTCTGAGGGAATCGAGTTTGCTAGCAAAATTAACTAATTAAGTACTCCCAACATATATAGGTGTATTTATAATACTAGGGCGCTGTAGCTTGGCGTGAACTTTCGTTTAAACCGCCAATAATTTTAATGTTTTACAAAAATAAATTAAAACAAAACTAGGTCAATAGCACACAAAAATTTAAAAAATTAGAGCAGAAATTTAAATTTTGACCAAGTAGAGATGACCTGGCCGGGTGGATCATGTAACTGCAGAAGTACTGAAAGTCTGTATTTCCAGCACCTGCACCAACTCAATGTATGTTTTGAGACGATAATACTGACAAGTCTGTATTTGCGGCACCTGCGCCAACTCAACTCAACGTATAATATTTTAGATAAAAAGAATATATATAAAAGATTGACCTACCTACGGCCAAACTTTTAATTGCAGTTTATCTTCTGATCTGCCCAGTCAAACTTGTTTAATTTTGTTTCCAAGCAAAGAAAATGGACTAACACAATTTTCTAACTTGTTAATTACTCCTACACTGTACGTAGTGCAACATTGCCTGATAATATTAAATCTTAAAGACCAAAACGGATGGAAAGAAGAGGGAGTCATGACTCGCAATCTCGCAATATATAATATACATTCAGTGGTCAAAAGCTCTATCTTCAACATTTTCCTATAAAATTAAAGTATTTTTATTGATATATGGACTATATATGGTCTTGTAATTTTACCGAGTCTTTTTATATAAAATGTGTATTCAAACAAGTAATTCCATTTTTATTGACTTATATCATATCTCAAACTGTTTTATATATATATATATATATATATTACTATTACTTTATTTATTTATTTTGCCAAGTGTTTGGTCTTTATAATTCAACTAATATCTTGTACAAATTAGTACTTGTGCGTATTCTGACGGCACATGGGCCTTGTAAATGTGAAAAGGACGTGATATATATGAACTTTGAAAGTCCATTACACAGAAATGATCAGGATTTTGGGTTCTATTGACCAGTTCCATTCTCCAGGTTCAAGGCTACCAGGCCCAGTACGCAAACCAAATATAACACACAACAGAATAATGACAAAACTTTGACGGATACAAATAAGAAAAATGCTAGGAAATTCATCAAAATATTCCAAAATATTTCTCAAATTCGTTCTTAATTGTAACATTATTTATAAAATATGAGACTCCGTGTGCATACATATTCATAAATTAAAATTTATCAAATGTCAGTCACGTCATTTGTCCAAAATTTGGGATATTTTATTGAATTTCCTAGCATTTTCCTACTAATAATATTACATTCGAATATATACGCTAGCACAAAGACTCATAAATCAAACTGTTAGTAGAACGCAATTATGTCGTGGGGTGATGCGTTCATCCCGCTTAATCGTGGTAAATTGGTAATTGGTATTACTGCATTTACATTAAATTGTTTTTAGGTATTTCCTCCATTTAAATTTGGCAAATACTTAAAAAGCCAAAACTTGTCCTCAATATTAATGTGCCATTTATTTAATTTGTAATTCCTAATAAAATTATGAAATTTTGCATGTATATGCGTCTAAAATTAAAACGTGTCACGTTATTAAATAAATTTTGGGATTTTTTTTTTGATATTCATAACATTACTTTTTAAAATTAAGAGAAATTATCAAAAATACTAGTTTTTCTTAATTTCTTTTTTGTGATTTAATCATATTCTGAAATTATTTGCAAAAAAATGTTCTGAAATCAGATCAACCAAATACAACCTATTATTACGTTTTTCTGAAAAAATAATTGAAGTTGATTTTGATTGCATTTGAGGTTGCATTTTGTTTAACATGTTCAACAAAAGTATATTAAATTGTAAAAATGGCAGTTTTATAATTCTTTTAAACCTTTTTCCAAAATAAAAGTCTAAATATATTTAAATACTTATTTAAGAAAATATAATGTATATAACTATAATTCGAAAAAATTTAAGTATCCAATGACTTGAAACCAGAGAGTATGTGTACTTATTATCAGAATCAGACAGGCTAATAGTTAATTACTTGGAGCATAATATAAGCATTTTAAAAGAGCCAGCATCTATACACAGAGAGGATGCTGCCGAACAAAAATGTACAGTAAACGTAAATCTTAACACAGCAACTATCTGTACTGTACAGTGGATATAGTTAAACAGAAATGTGTTCAGTTCGTTGGTTTTTCTATCATAAACGTATTAATTGATTATTAAAAACCAGATTTTTTATTCTCTTTATTCGACACGCGACAAAGAAAAACCCTACAATTCTTGCTTTTTTAATTGAATAAAGAGATTTTTGTATATCCGCATAAGTTTATAATATAAATTTTGTGAATGAGGAGATCTTGCAACGTGTAATGCAATCTCCCAAACAAAATCCCGAGGAATTGTTGATACTTTCTCACATGTTTTTCAATTTTTTTATAATTTAAGTACATCGATTTGGAGTAGTTTAGGGTCATGATGGATAATTTAATTGTTTTTTTTGTAACTAACAGTTGTACTGATGCGAATTATGTACATTTTGTACACATACCTCCAACTTAGGAGGTTGAGAAAGTAAACTGCTTTAACAGAGAATCAATTTTAAAAACAAAATTAATCATGATTCTACGTGATTAATACTGTATTAAAATTCTCAAGTGGCAGTGCAGACTGCAGTCAATGTAATAACTGATCAGATGCAGTATATTTTCGTATCTAGTTTTTTAAACATTCAAGTAAGGATCTCGTGGCATTAATTTTTCATAATGCCGCAGCAGTTCTTCACTCGTTTTGTTGGAGGACTCCGTATATGGTTTAATTATTAATAGAATAGCGCCTTTAATATATTTTTTTTCTCAAAACGTGGTTCAAAACAAAAATGTCAAAGATTTCAACAAAATTTCTCAAAACATATCCCAAATTCATTTTTAAAGATAACATTTTTTATAAAAATATGACACCTTACGTGTATACATATGAATTCACAAATTAAAATTTGTCATGTTTCGGTCACATCATTTTATACAAATATTGGGACATTTTGTTGAATTCTCTAGCATTACTCGATCCAAAATAATACAAAAAAAAAAGGAAATAGACTAACACTAGATACGCGAATGGGTAAATATTTGAAATTAAACTAACTATGTAAGACTGCTACTTTCTTCATAAAAAAAAATCACGGATCGGAGAGTTAATTAATGTGGTAGTTCTTTTTGTTCGGAAAAAATGATGTATATATTTGAAAGTCACATAAAATATTAAAAATTGCTAGCTTGTGAATATCTGTGTAATGCAGTGATTCAAATTTTAATTTCTTATTAAATTATATTAGTTATAGGTAAAAATGTAAAATAAACGTAACAATTAAATTCTTTGAAAAAAATTGACCAAGGACAGAAAGAATATTAAATTACCATAACTGTAAATTTGGTATTTCACGTGTACACATTTAACTAACATCATAATTATACTATGTGTTACCAAACACTGAGTAAAGTTGTACGAGATTAAAGGGAAATGGGAAAATTATTTAAGGCTCCAAGAATCCTGGTGGAGATTGATAAACACGCATTTGAAGGGCATGCAAATATAGAATGGCATGTTTGATAAATTTTTAGTGCGTGCTTCAAGACAAATTAGGAAATCTTTAACATTTTTCAATTTCATTAATTTCGCAAGTATGATCATCGTGGGCACATGTCTATACCAATGCCGCTAAGCCATGTGGAATATATTATATCATAGATTCATCTTGAATAAAACAAAAACCCAAAAAAATTTAAATGTTAGAGTTTCCGAAAAAAAATTCTCGATTATTGATGTGTCACATATATATAATTAATAATTCTCATAATATATTATATATATTTATTCACAAATTATAATAAAAAACTTTATATTTTATATTATTCGAAATAAAATTCAAGAATCAAGTACAAGAAGGCTAGCACTATCCAAAAATGAATATGAATCCTTAACTTGATCGGCACATATGTGCAACTATAGAATATGTTACATAGGTTTGAAAATCCGAGGCACGAGTTAGTTTTGGTTTGAAAGTCAATTTTGGAGAGTATACGTAGTAAGGGAATTAAGTAGTTGGGGTATTTATACAAGAAACAAAGAAAAGAAATGGTCCACCCAATTTTTTATGTTGAGTAAAATTAAGACCCCTTTTATTCAACGTTGAATTTTTGACATATCATCCCCCCCCTTCAGTAAGTCCTTTCTTTGCACTACCCCGGTTAATTATTATACAGTTTATTCATGTTTGTACGTATATGTTCAGATCTTCTATAAATACCTTGTACATGTTCAAACCCAAAATTCATCCAACTCTCCCTAACTTGTTATCAAAAATTATTAACTTCATATTCTCTCTCGATCTCGATCTGATCCCCGATTTCTTTTATTCATTAGTCATCCCATCAAACACAGTTTACCACCTTTGTTTTTTGTAAGTGATCATAAACCAGAAAATTAAATGGCAGCTATTCAATCTTCGAGTTTGTTGTGTAGCCAAAGAAGAATAACCAAGGCTTCTATAAATATTCCGAAACTAAACATAAGTTCCGTTGCTTTTCCGAAGCTTCAGAATTCTAGAGGTCTTGTGCATGATTTAGAGTTGATCAGGAATAATGGTTACACAAAACCTATTACTGAAAAACCCTCTCCTTTGAGTAGTCCTAGTCCTGCTACTCCTTATGTTTCGGATCCAATTGTGATCACCAAACTTTACGCGATAATGGATGCTGTTGCTGATAGAGTTGAGATGCATAAGAATATTTGTGAGCAGAGAAATAACTGGAACAGCCTTCTTTTGACTGCTATTAATACAATCACTCTTTCTGCTGCAACAATGGCTGGCATTGCTGCAACTGCTGCAGTTGGTAGTCCTCTTTTGGCGCTTAAAATGTCGTCTACTTTGATGTACTTGGCAGCCACAGGAATGCTGATAATTATGAACAAGATTCAACCATCTCAATTGGCTGAAGAACAACGTAACGCGACAAGATTGTGTAAGCAGCTTCATAACCAGATTCAAACATTGATTGCTGTTGGTAGTCCAACTGCGCGAGATGTAGATGAAGCATTGGAGAAAGTATTGGCTATTGACAGGGCATTCCCACTTCCTTTACTCGGCAAAATGATTGAAAAGTTCCCGTCTTCGGTGGAGCCAACGGTGTGGTGGCCTAAACACAGAAGAGGACAGCTCAAAGGTGAGCAAATTAAAAGTAATGGGAATGGATGGAGTGAAAAATTGGAGGAGCAGATGAAAGAAATAGTTGGTGTTTTAAACAAGAATGATAAGGCTGATTATTTGCGATTAGGTGAAAAGGCTTTGAAAATTAATAAAGTGATGGCAAAAGCTGGGCCTTTACTAACAGGCATAGCTGCTGTTGGTAGTGCATTTGTGGGAAGTCCTTCTCATGGTTCATGGGCTGTGATGCTCGGCGTTGCGGCCGGATCTTTGGCTAGTGTAGTGAACACATTAGAGCATGGTGGTCAAGTTGGAATGGTGGTGGAGTTGTATAGAAGTAATGCTGGATTCTTCAAGCAAATGGAGGAAGATATTGAGTTTAATTTGAACGAAACAGATGTCGAAAGAAGAGATAATGGAGAGTTGTTTGAGATGAAGGTGGCTTTGAATCTTGGAAGGAGTCTTTCAGAATTAAGAGATCTTGCTGATTGTTCCAGAAGAGAAGGGACGGACCATGAAGAATTTGGAAGCAAGCTATTTTGATAAATTAAATTAGTAATATTAGTGGTTTAATTACCTTAATTAATCTTGTGATTAACTTTATGTACGTAAGTCTAGCAAAATCATAAATTTGTATATTGTGTAGAGAACATATTTGTTCATGATTATCATATATGTTAACACATTCTTTTATTAAATTCCCTTTGTTTACACCACCATATCAAGATTTGATGATCCCCTTGGTTGTCTTTTTTTTCGAAACACCTGCATCACATCAACTGACAAATCATGATGCATACATATTCATATACATGGAGGATGAAGGGGTTGGCCCTTGGGGGCATCAAGTCACATGTGTCATGCGGCCGTTGATGTATACGTATGGTGAACAACTCAGGAACCACTATCACACAATAGATGGAGATAAAATAAATATTTATAAATTGTTTTTAAATTTTAATTAAAAATTGTGATTTTTTAAAAAATCTTAGTCAAATTTTGTTAGTACTGGAAGTATAAAATTAGGTATACAATATTGTTCCCAAATAATATAGCATGGCTAATGTCATAGTTTGTAATTTTTTGATGATGAGCGTTGTTGATGTGAATATAAATCTAGTGTGTATTTGAGAAATATTTTGGAAACCAATTTAATACTCCTAATATTTTCTTAAAATTTTTGATTTGAGAATAATTTTGACCTAGATTAGTTTCCCTCGATTCCTCTTCGACTGTAACTTCATATGCTTTAAATTATCACCATGCTCTCCCCCTCACCACAAGGAAACAGGACAAAACCGACATTGTTTAACACAAAAAGTTTGTTTGTTATTTTGAGTTAAAAATTATTTACAATTTGATATATTTAAAGGAGAGGAGCAGTAATTGAGAACATATATAAAAAATTATGCAACAACAAATCTTAATTATATAAAATTCGATGTTTGCAACTAACAAACTTTGAGAACATAAAATTCGACTTGGCGTTGTATAAAATTTTGCGACTCTTTCTTTCTGTGTTGTTTGATTTCAATTGTCAATATTTACGTTTTAGGACAACCTTAAAAATGGAGTATAAAATAAGTATTCAGTGATAAATTATAGTAGGAGTAAGAGCATCAGCAACGCACAGCCAACTCCCCCTCGGGCCAAGTGAAATGGCAAGTGGGCAAAATTTTTTATGGCATTTGCATTGGATGGGCAGGCAAAAAACCGGACCTGGCCGGGGAAGTGGCCTTGGCCAACTCTCTGTCTGTGTCATTACTTTTTAATATTTTAATATTTTCCTGTTTACTTTACTTTTGTAACGTTAATATTAACGTTACATAACGTATATAATTTAGCAACGGCTATAATTTCTACTCCTATAAATATAAAATTTTCAAACCTGAAAATAGTTGCCCGTTGTAAAAAGTAAAATGTAGAAAATATAATGGTCAGAATTTTTGACACATACCAAAAATAGTAACATTTTATAATATAAAATCCAATCACATCAACTACTTTTCTCTACTAATAAAATCCAAATAATCCTCCACATTTGAATTCTTAAAATTCAAACCCACAATTTTCACACCCATATCCAAATTCCTATTTTCCAAACCCACAAAATTATTTCTATGTAAACTAGCCGTTGGAAGCTAGTGTGTGTCTTATTTGCTTGTAATCTAGCCGTTAGAAGCTAGTGTGTGTCTTAGAATATATTCCTTTTTACCTTCTATATAAACTACTTGTCTTGATTCATTTAGTTCACTTTCATATGAATCAAAACCCTCACTTTCATATGGATCAAACACCCACATTTGAAACTCTAACTGAAGAATTTATTCATGAGTTCTGCTACGATGATACTGAAGATGATCGTATTCTTGAACTCTATCATGAAAAGCATGGACAGAGCTCAAGATCCATGCCTAGAAAAAGTATATTCAGAGATCGTGAAGCAGGTCATCGACGTCTGGTGAATGATTACTTCTCTGATAATCCAGTATATCCTGAGCAAATTTTTCGACGAAGATTTCGTATGGGAAGACATATTTTTCTTCGTATTGTGGATGCTCTCTCAAATTTTGATCCATACTTCCAACAAAGGGTTGATGCATTGGGAAGAAAAGGTTTATCACCTTTACAAAAATGCACTGCGGCCATGCGTATGTTGGCTTACGGAGTATCTGCAGATGCTGTTGATGACTACGTTCGTATTGGAGAGACTACTTCGATTGAGTGCTTAAAAAAATTTGTCTCTAATGTCATTATGATATTTGGGGGTGAATATTTACGAAAGCCAAACTCTAATGACATCGAACGTCTACTACAGATGGGCGAGGCTCGTGGATTTCCTGGTATGATGGGAAGTATTGATTGCATGCACTGGCAATGGAAAAATTGTCCTAAAGCATGGAAGGGAATGTTCATGAGCGGTCACAAAGGAGTTGCAACAATTCTACTTGAAGCGGTTGCTTCTTCTGATTTATGGATATGGCATGCATTTTTCGGAGTTGCTGGATCAAATAATGACATAAATGTTTTAGATCGGTCACCTGTGTTTGATGACATGCTACAAGGTCGTGCTCCAGAGGTAAATTATACTATTAATGGAAACAATTATAATATGGGATACTACTTAACTGATGGGATATATCCTGAATGGGCAACATTTGTTAAAACCATACCACGACCACAAGGTGAGAAAAGAAAATTATTTTCAAAATATCAAGAAAGCCAACGAAAAGATGTCGAACGAGCGTTTGGTGTACTACAGTCCCGTTTCGCAATTGTACGTGGTCCGGCACGTTTTTGGGACAAATCGGATCTTGGGAGGATTATGAGAGCATGCATCATAATACATAATATGATTGTTGAAGACGAGAGGGACACATATGCAACTCAATTTGGTCCCCTACCAACTTATGATGATGCAACAAATGGTTTATCAGAACCAAATTTAGGCGAAGAACCTCCGGTCCAATACGAAACGTATATTCACAACACTCTACAGATGCGTGATAAACGGACACATCGCCAACTACAAAATGACTTGGTTGAGCATATCTCTCAGTTTCATAATAATCGTTAATTTTTTCATTTTGTAATGTTTTAAATTTAATGTTCTCTTGTGTGATGTTTTTAATATTATATTTTCTCATGTAATTTCTTTTATTAATAGTATGATGTATTTTTATTATGTGACGTGTCTTTTATTTTACCGATTTTTAAAAAAAATAATCATTTTAGTTTGATTATTATAAATTTAATATTATTAAATTAAACTAATGGAAAACGTTATATTATAATTTTATAAGAAGTATTGTGAAAGTAAAAGTAAAATAAAGTTAAATGGGACCCATTTGTAAGTGGAAATGGGCTTGTGCATTGGAGGGAAGTGACCACTTTTTTTAGGAAGACCACTTGGTGCTTATGTGACAAAAAAATGACCCCACGTATAAGTGGGTTGGTCCTGTGCACTGGAGATGGTCTAATGACCATTGACCAAGCAGCTAAAATAACGACCATTCGTACACGTACCTAGAACATACATTAATACACAATGATGCCCCGAATGTAAGGATGACCCTGCATGTGAAACCAATCTAACTAAACCGAGTAAAGGAAATGTAGCTGCCATGTTTACTAAGAATACAATTACGCAGCCATACATTCTTAATTACAAACTAAATCTCCCAATTAAGCTTCATTTTTATTTATATTATAGTTGATAGTGTCATAATTATGAAACTGAATGAATGGGATCTTGTAATAATTAACAGTCCAGGTTAAATTATTCAAACATTTTAAAATTACTAATTAAACGATTATTAATAAACAATCTCATGAAAACAAGGATAATAAAGGCCACTTAATTCATATAAAACCTTCATTTTCAAACTTGTTTGACCTTTTACATCACTTTTTCCTTTACTCTATATACGTTTTCTTCGTCGCATCTTTTTAATTGAACAATACTAACTTATAACTTGTACGAAGCACAGATCGAGATTAATAAAATAGTAATCGAAATTGAGATGAAATTAAAAAAACAAATCAAATCAATAAATTTTTAAATTAGGTAGTTATAGAGAATCGAATCATGGTGAAATAAAAAAAAATCAAATAAATAAATTTTGTTTAATCATGTAGTTGTAGGGAATCGAATCTGAATTTTGTGATAACGAAATTTGATACTTTTATAACTAAATTTGATATTTTAATACTTTTACGTTTTATTTATACGTTAATTTGTTTATTAATAAAGAGTATAGATAGTTGATTTAATGTATAGTACTACAGATGGAGCCTAAAATGCGCGTAGTAGGACCAATTAAGATACTCTCAGAGTACTTGTCAAAAAAAAAAAAAAAAAAAAAACTCTCAGAGTAGGAACATCACCCAACCAATACCTTTTGGCCCCATCTGTGTTGCGGAGCTACTCACGAAACCATGGTAACCCTACATGTTTTGAGCTTCAGGTTGTTCATTTTCTTTAACAAAAAGACCACTTAGGAGAGTCATTAAGGCTCCTAAGTACTTACAATTAATAACCAATAATCTCCGGAAAACGCATTTCGCTCTCTCAGACCTATCAAATGGAGGGTTTAGTGAAGGTTTGGGTGCCGATCGCAAGTGATTTCACTAGCAAGTGGATCGAACATCTTGTTAATTGACATATCAACCAACACAAGCACACTAACTAGGAGCTGCAAACATAATGGCATGCAGCGACCGGCATCAATGCAAATAGTACTGCACCTTTCATTGGCCTCAAATATGGAATTTTCAAAAGCACAATAAATAAGTATATTGGCAATTATCGATATTGGATCTCCCGCGGCTTGGGATGTGAACGACACGGTAGATAAAGTGTATTCGCATATTCAGTTCCCTTAATTTACTCGGTGTTATGCTTGAAAATGTGCATCTAGTGTTAAATCTACTGTGTAGTGGCCCTAAAGACGTCGACTAGAAGAAGATGAAGAACCAGGGATATATATTTGTGATTGTAGTGAAAAAGAAATTGTTGGACTTGTGTAGGGGCTATACTGATGGAAGAATTGTGAATGTGTTGCACGAGTTACACTTGCAGGTGGACTTTGCTAATGTACCTCTATGTTCCAAGCTAGCGTCATCAAGATTTGATATTCATGTGAAGGTAGATAAAATGAACACAATGCATTACGATTCGCCGAAACATATTCCGACTGACGTCACATTCTTCGGAGCCCGCTCTGAGACCATGTCGTTTATGCTAATGAACGAGGGTATCCAAAAAATTGAGTATTTTAGGGCATATTTTTTTTTCTTAATAAAAAGAAGCAATAAATATGCAATATATATATATAGGTCATTGCTCCACGAATAACACTCTTAAACAATAAAGAACACCATAGAATCTTTACATAAATTGTATGTTGATTCTAATTTTCTCACCAAAAAAGGTTTATTACGAATAAAAATAGAATCTAACAAAAAAATAGAATCAAATAAAACATGGTTACATGTAATTTCATTGTGATAAATATATATACAAGATTCTGTATTGGATTCTATACTGGATTATATGTAATGTTTAATTTTTAAATTTAGATGAGATTCTACGTTAAATTCGATATGTTAGGCTTAATTGTTGTTCAATTTTATGATTCTAATTTTAAAAAATCAATTTTTATGAAAACTAAAGTGTTTATGATGGTGTTATTTATTGTTCTTTATATAAGGTGTTCTTCCTAGAGTGCAACTCTATATATATACTAGTACTTGTTTGCCCGCGCTATGCTGCGGGGTTGTAAATTTTGCGTTTAAAATTTTGCAGGGCTACTTGGTGATGTTTTAGTGGTTGTTAGTCATTGCAACATGAGGCTTACAACAAAAATATGAGTATAATGAATAGTACTATAAGGTTAGTTGTGGAAGAAGTTTTGAGAATACTATGTTCAAGGTAATATTAAATTGACGGTGTAATGCTTGATTATATTATGTATAGTTTTCATTTTTAGGTTAGTATAACATTTAATTTTTTTGAATATATGGGGAAAATTATAATGTAAAAGTTATTAATGTTACAATGCAACTAACTATTCGAGACATTTTATACTACAATAGGAAATGTAAACATATTTACATCACCCATGGAGAGAAATGTACAATGTCATTTACATATTATTTATAAAAGCTATTAGAGAATATATTTACATTGGAGTAGGATGTACATAAGCTATTACATGTGAATACATTTGTTTACTCAGCAAGTCAATCATCACTAAGTTGTTGCACCAATAGCTCTTGTAACAATGTTTACACGTGTTAAATTTCAAGTTTTGTATTGTTCATTAGTAATGGTTTCAAAAAGAATGTTTTGTATTTAGTATAGGGAAAAAATAGGAAAATTTGCAAAGGAAATTATATGTAGACAATAGCTTTTCTTTTTTTGGACGCTTTAGTTTGGTGGAAGGTTTGTTGTCTTCTTCATCATCTGATACAACCAGTAGTAGCTTTCTCCCTTTTTTTTGTTGTTGGCCTTTTTTCCTTTAGAAGTTTTTCCTCTAGTGTTGGTCACTGGTGAGAGGGTCCTTTTGGTTGCTTCCTAGAAAATAATATTTAATATCTATTGACAATTTTTTTTAAATGTATAACTTTTGTTATTGTACATACTACTACGTTTGAATTGTCTTGAGCTTGGTTCGGTGAACTTTGTTGTTGGGCAGATTCGTCTAGACTGGTCTCTACCATATCTATGTCTAATGCGGTATACATAGTAGATGATTTTGTAATATTCTCTTCTTTTAAACCAATTGTTACTTTGTATTTTCTTCCTTCCATAATAAGTAGTTCTTTTGGGAAGATAGTGATGTCCCCCTCCTAGTTGTGTTAATAAAAGAAATGATATGTGATAGCATATTGGTAAGTATAAACTAATACATATGAGTAAATAGGTATCATACCTTGGTGTGGTTGGTTAAGATATCAAAAACGGTAAGTCCTGAAAGCTTTCTTATTTCTCTGTCATGTATTATTAGGGCTACATTGGCAGTATCATCTGATATAAGTGCACATATTCGAAATTTACAAAAAGTATGAAAGTTAATTAAGTTAACTTTAGGTTAAAGGATTGTTTTTTTTTAATTCAGTATTGGACTAACTGTTTATCTAGGAATGGTATATTGCGTGCACATCTGTGGCAGGTGTATTTGAGGTTTTCTAGTGTCACTTCTTTTTGGCATGATGTGCAAACATGATAAAACCATCCATTATTTTCTTCCACCTTTTGTATGGTTAAGTGGCATGTGATCTGGTAGTTTTAATATTGTATAAACATGGTTAGTGGTAAAAATGGCGGTTCAAAAAAAGAATGATAGAATAATATTAAGCAGCTAATTTTGTAGTGTATTTAGTACAATAATTTATTCTAATATAACAAATAAGTAAGTATTATGTAAACAAATACCGTAGTGAAATCACACATGTTTGTCCTCAGATCAATTAATTTGGTCGGGTGTTCAAAATGTGCATCTTCCTCCTGTTCTTGCTCTGAATAGAAAGTTGTTGATTCCACCCTGTTTGATTTCTTTAGTTTTTGCTATAATTTAAAAAATGTTATTATATGTATGAAATAAATACCTGCTTCGCAATTGTTGTACACTATAGTGATCATGATTTAGGTAAAATCTTGTAGAAACATGGTTGGATAGGTTGTATGTATCTGTTAATACCCACAAAGTAAAATAATTTTAGTTTATTTAGAAATGTATAAATATGATGGGCTAACAAAAAAAAGAGAAAGAGACATGTTTTTAAAGAAAATATATATATGGATCATTCTAGTTATTTTTCTCAATATCAATATAAATAATTAGTAGTAATAAAATATACCTGAATTTCTGTTCACCCCAATGCTTGCAACGATAATAATAGGGGGTTGTGTTGTTACTTCATTTCGACGCTTATCAAATTCTTTAGCCAGTTGGTCCCAAAAGATTATTTCTATGCATGAACTGATAAAGGTAATTCTTTTAAAAAAATTAATGTAAGAATGAAGGAAACGATATATAAGTAATACTTTTGGTATTATAAAACAAATAAATATTACCTTCCATCCGTGATTTTGAATTTTATCTTACACTGATCATGGTCGTGCATGTTTGTGAAATGGTATAAAGGTTGGACATCCCTCACCACACCAACAATGTCTATGCAAAGAAGACACATTTAATGGTTAGTGATAATAATATTATATATGAGAATTATTTGTGTAATCTCAGTTGAGTTGTAGTAAAGTTTACCAATGAGGAATAAGTCATCCCTTTTTAGTCTGGCAGCATCTGACAGATCATATAGGTCAAAAACATTTTGTTCTATAAGGCCATCATCATCTTTTTGTGTGACTCTGATATTGTCTGTTGGAGTTATTTGTTTCTCGTTTGGAAGGCACCGAATTGCAGTTTGGATAATCCTTTACGTAGAAATTTTGAATGATGTACACATTCCCTTCTTCAAATTGCCTAGCCAGATTCTCAACATTACTTGAATATATGAAGGCATGGATTCGAGAATGCTGCACCATCATAGACATGTTTAGAATATTTACCAATTGGAAAAAATGTAAATGATAGATACAATAAAAGAATTTTTTAACATAGAATCAAGTACACTTACGTTATCATCCAGTAAAATTAAATTGCTGCCTCTGAATTGTTTCATGGGTGGTATATATGTATCCCGCATACGGATCACCCTTACTTTAATTTTTCAATTACATCTACTACCATTGAGTGTAGAAATTGAATCAAATCTTGTCATATTTGCCTAGATGATGTTTGTGGAGGAAAGGTTCGTGCAAGGAAGTTTTTTTTGTGATGGTTGGTAAGGAATGTGCAGGAAATGTGTATGTGGTTGCTTATGATTTTTTTTTTTTTTTTAGAATAGAACAAATTTTACTTCAAAAGTAAATAAAAATAACTGTATTCAGTAGTGGTAACCCTTGATGAATAATGTTCATGTTTAAAATATTTTGAATAGACATAATTGATCTGTTTAAACTTTTTGAATAGTCATAGTTGATTTCTTAAGGTAAAACATTTGAAGAGTATATTTGTGAATAGATACATCTAGTACTATGTTGTATATTTTTCTAAACTATTATGACCTCATTTTTGGGATTTTTTTTAACATATCATAAATTATTTTTTTTGAAATAAACATGCCATTCCTTAAAATATTTAAATCTGCATATAATAATTAACGTATAATATTAAAATTAATATAGGTTACATAATTTTATTCATACTTTTAATGTTAGTATATTATGTTGTAATTATAATAGTGCTTGTGTTTTTGTTTGGACTCGTTTAGAAGCCACCATTTTAAGTATTTTTTGTTTCTTTTTTAATTTGTATTGTAACCATTTTTCATCTTCTAATCTTATTATTTATTTTTAATTTTTTTTAAAAGATGGTAATAATAGTTTTTTGATAATAAGCTGGTATGTGTAACTGAGTTGACTTGTTTAGTTAACATGAAATATATTTAAAAATGAGAAGGTTGACAGCAAGACGACATGTAATTTTTAATTATTTACCACATGAAAAATTATATACAAAGTTGCATATTTTTTTTGTATATAGTGAATTTTAAAGGTAGTTTATGTATTGTAACAATTTAGAACTGAGTTGACTTGTTTAATTAACATGGCATATATTTTAAAAATTAGAGTTGTGTGTACATGCGTTTTTACTATTTTTTAAGAACAATTGATATTGTATATGCACTAATGTTATGGATTAAAAAACGTACTTGTAAATTTATCACTAGGGTTTAGGAGCTTTCGAAATGGCTGCTCTTGTGTTTCGTGACTAAATCGGTCCTCACAAGATGCCTACGTATCTCAATCAGTGCTGAGAATCAAGCAAAAGACGTAGTTCTTGGTGTTGCCCTCGGGGCTATGGCGGCAGGGGCACACCAAGGACGTAGTGACTTGTATGTCCTTATTTGAGGATGAAGTCTAAAACGTTGTAGATGACGTATGGAACTGTGTCCAAAACGTAGTTCTGAGATGAGGGGTCAGACCCTTTATATAGGCGTTTAAAAGCCTAATGGATAAGTCTTGATTTCTTTGAAGGATAAGTCTTATCCTTGACGGTGGATAAATATTGACTTTCTTAAAGGATAAGTCTTATCCTTGAAGGTGGATGATAAGTGGATTTTATATCAATTTGGAACGCTTCAATTCAGCTTAAATCGATCGTTTGAACTCAAGCGTGTGGTATTTTTAATGTGTTTTATAGTTATTGTGTGCAGAGTAGCATCTAGAGGTAGAAAGGTGATCATTTAGCAGTATATGATGGATTTGTGCATTAGAGGTGAAGACCAGGTGATTGCAAGCAAGATGGAGCAAAATCAAAGCAAAAAGAAATGCTGGGCAGAATGAAAGGCACGCCCGCGCCGTGTTGGAGCACGCCCGCGCCGTGTTGGAGCGCGCCCGCGCTGTGTCTGCAGAATCAAGAGCGCGCCCGCGCTAAGGGAAGCGCGCCCGCGCTAAGAGCATCTCTAATGGTGGAGAACTCTTAGCTAAAATTATAGGTGGATTACCATAAATAAAAAAATAGATAATGTGTAAAAAATAATCTGCTCCAATGGGACAAAGCTGTTAGCTAAAATTTTAGCCAACCCCTCCATGTTGGCTATTTTTGTCCAACCTCTATGGACCTGTAGTAGAACTCCACATCAATTACTACCATATTCAAATCATATATTCTATTTTTAACAACTTGAAATAATAATAACATTCTATTTTTAAAATATAGCCAACTAGTATAGGCAACTCCATTGGAGCACAATATCTTACAGGTTCAGCAAATTTTACATAATCAGCATTTTATATTATTTTAGCTAACGATTTTAGCCAGCACCGTTGGAGATGCTCTAAGGGAAGCGCACCCGCGCTAAGGGAAGCGCGCCCGCGCTGTACAAACCCTGGAATTATGATCTTTAGCCTATTTTGGAAACCAGCAGAGACCAGTCAACTTAGAGCTTATAAATACACATGGGGACGATTTTAGGGTTGGACACCTACCTATCTATCTACATATCTATCAGCAGAGAGAGCCAGAAGATACAACGTGGAATCAAAATTCCAACGCTCGTGACAAGCAATGGAGTTCTTGTTTTACTACATCTTTTGTATTCTTCTTTAGGTGATACTTTGGATCATCGTTTTTAGTTGTTTCATAAACCTTATTACTTTATTATTCTCTTTAGTAGTATTACAGACCTATTTACTATCATGTTTTCATCAGAACCCATGATGATGAACGGTTCGATTATGAACTAATCGTTATCATGGGATTCTAACAGATTTATATATGGATTTTAGTAGTTGATTGTTTTAAAGATTTGTGTGTGATGAATTATTGGCTTCCTAGTATGGTTGTACTTATTCTTCTGTGATGCGTAGCTAACATCTCAGTTGTGTGTTAATATCTATTGATTGCGAAAGTGGATATAGAGGTTTAGAACTTGCCATGCTAGCATAGGTTTATGTATGTTTGTCATGCATGATTCGTAGGTAAATTTAACCATCTTACATGCCCTATGTAATCTGAATGGATAACTTGCTCGTTAAACCGTTATGTTTTCAAATCTTATAGACATATAAGATCTAAGCATAATTGGTGTCTACTCAACTTCTATCTCTTTTGTGGATGTTTGAGTGGTTGGGTATACGTATACTGAAAGGTAGCGTGTACTGATTTCGTGTTGTCCGATTAGTTGTCATAACCGTCACATACATTGATTAAAGGCATAAAACTCTAGATGAAGTATTTAATGAAGTTAGGATCCCATGTTTTATTCTCATAAGTAAATCGACAGTAATTTCCTTAGTTAATTATAGTCTTGATAAGTTACTTAGTTAATTTAGTTGATAAAAACACAACTTTGATACTTGTCTTAGCATTGAACAATAGCCATACATTGTTGCATAAGTGCATAACTGTAGTAACCTAAACGAGTCTCTGTGGGAACGAACTTGACTTATTCATATATTACTTGTGACCGCGTACACTTGCGTGATTTTGTGCGAACAGTGGATAAGTATTGACTTTCTTAAAGGATAAGTCTTATCCTTGACGGTGGATAAGGATAAATTCTAGATCCTTCCTTGTAGGAGTTGTTTCTACATCATAACGGACTTGTATTGAAACAAGCCCACTTGTATTAAAACAAGCCTGTATTGGACGTCTCCTAATACAGGTTGTACTTCTAGCCCAAATATTAATTACGAAATTAATATTTAATTAGAGTTTCAGGCCTTATTAATGGGCTTTATTTATGGACCATCTAGGTTTAATTAATGCAATATTAATTATGTCTTTAGGGTTATTTTTAACCCATATCAACTAATTACAAACATAAATAAAGCTATTATATCAAAAGACATGAGGAAATACAAAGTAAAACCATTAGATGTTAACTATAACGGTAGAAAATACAATGTTAATATATTACGTGGTAACTATAACAGTGCATATTTTTTTTAGTTGGACTCGTTTCAAAAGTTCTAAGCTTATTATTTATTCGTAATTTTTTTTAAAAGATGGTAATATTAGTGTTTTGGTTATCTTGAAATAACATTGTAAAATAATTATGTACTTGAAAATGTTTTCTTTTTCTTTTAAGATAGAAAAATATGTAAGGGATTATTTAAAAATTTTGATTTATTAAGATGAGTTTTGGAGTTAACTTCTCAAACCCATTTATTGAGTTAGACATGCACATGCATTTTCATTAATACTGAAGGTGAATTTAATAAATTTTAGTATTGGTATAGGGAAGACTTATGTGTGTTAGTAAAAGGCAATTTTTAAACCTAATTCGGGTTTTCATGGTACAAAGCAGTAGGTGGAGTTTTAAGGTTTGAGTTTTTTTGTAGTAGTTTAGTTAAGTTATGAGTTTTTTGGTAATATTTTAGGTTATTTTAGAACCATGGTACACAATTTAGGTAGTTTTATGTGATTAATTTACAAATTCTAGGGTTTAAACCTAAGGTTTACAATTTAGGTAGTTTTATGTGACTTGTTTAATTAACCTGGCATTTTTTTTAAAAATTACAGGGTTGACAACAGCACGTGTAATTTTTTTATTAGTTTACCACATGAAAAATTATATACAAAGTTGCATAAGTTATTTTTTTTTGTATATAGTGAATTTAAAGGTAGTTTATGTATTGTAACAATTTACAGTTGTGTGTACATGTGTTTTTACTATTTTTTAAGAACAATTACTTTTGTATATAGTAGTGCACTAATTACAAACATAAACAAAGTCATTATACCAAATGACATGAGGAAATACAATATATATACATTATGTGGTTGGTAATTTGTAAAATATTTCTTCAAATACAACATTTTTGGTTATACTGGTTGTGCTACCATGATCAGTTTCTATATAAACTTTCAAACCATGAAGAGAGGTCACACGACTTATTACAACGTAGACTTGTCCATGACAAAAAACCGGTTTGGGCAAATATAGACCAACTTTGCTGAGTGATTGCCCTTGCGCCTTGTTAATGGTCATTGCAAAACATACTTGTAATGGAAATTGTTTGCGCACAAAATTAAAGGGTAATTTTGTGTCTGATGGACACATATCCAATCGAGGGATAAGATGGATAGCTCTCACATTATTTCCTCAGAAAACTTCACATTGCACTGTATGTTTAATGCATTTTTGAACTACTAAACGTGTACCATTGCAGAGACCCAATGTTTGACTTAAATTTCTCATCAACATGACCACTATCCCTTCTTTGAGTCGTAACTCGTGTATGGGTAAACCTGATATTTTAATTGTATTTAGATACTCTATTGGAAATGCTGAATTTCCTTGCTCACCTATACCATCATCTTGAACCATATCAGAACTATAGTAAACAATGGGGTCACCTGGAATTTTGTCCATAATTAGGTCATTCAGGTGGTCAACAACTTGGTTTGTTGGTGTTAGAATGGCTCTTTCACGCAAGTATGTAGTGGACTTGTATGAGTTCTCCAATCCATCATATGTGCTTGTTATAACATCATCAATGGATGCTATAGGTGATTGTATGCAATATTTTGAAGGAATTTCAATCTATTGGCCATATTGAGAATATTCATTTGAAGGTAGAGCAAGTTTACCATCACCAATATCGAGCACCCATTTACTAAAATTTGCTATTAGTTTTTTGTCTGAGTCTGATTTTCCAGATTGAAGTCTCATGTTTTGTGTCAATACAAAAAGCTGACATATGTCCCATAACTTCGAATGCAATATACTTGCATTGACAATATCACTTCTTCCGCCTTTTTCAATAACCGGAAGGGTTTGTCTAAAATCCCCTCCGAGCAACACGTTAATACCTCCAAAAGGTTTGTGAAATCTGTCTAGACTTATTGTTTTCATAATATCTCGCAGGGAGCGATCTAAAGCTTCAAATCCATAACGATGTTGCATAGGAGCTTCATCCCAGATAATTAGTTGTGTTTTTTTTCAGAAGCTCAGCAATATCAGAATTATGAGATATGGAGCAAGTAGAATCTTGATATAATTTCAAAGGGATTTGAAACCTGGAATGAGCAGTTCGTCCACCAGGGAGAAGAGTAGCTGCAATTCCAGAAGATGCTACTGGCAACACTATCTTTGACTCGGCTTCCATTGACGAAAAATAAGCCTCCTTCATTTTTTTCAACTGAAGCAAGTACAGTATGGTAAATATGTAGTTGCTATTTGTTTAGATTGTTATATAGCTGTTCATGTTGGTGAGACATTTCATCCTCATCGTAAGTGGTCTCCTCAAGAAGTAATCTATTTTTATTTTGATCTAGATAGCTATCAGGTGGTATAGGTAACGTGGGAATTTTTTTTAATGATTTTCCGATGGCTCCCAGTAGCTTTTCAATCTCTGCAAATATTAAAAGACTATTATAAACATTCATAGTAAAATGTATATTATGTTGGATTTAGTAAATATAATCTAAAATAATTATTTGTCCGTGTTTTTTTTAGGTCCTTTAATTGGTTATTACAATTACAATTGTATTAAAAGGGAGTTTTACTATTAATTAGTTGTATACTATAAAAATATTATGTATTTATATTTTTTGATCTTTTCAGTCAAAGATTTTTAATTAAGATGCATATATATATATATATATATATATATATATATATATATATATATATATATATATATATATATATATATATATATACTAGTTTAAAACCTGTGTGATGCACGGATTGTTATTAATAATTATTATTTTTATTATTGATGTTTTAATATTTTATTAATTTGCATTTGCTAAAAAAAATAAGTAGGTGTGTAAAACTTTTTTAAATAATTAAAAGTATTAAAATAGATTTTAAAATAAATTAATAACTGTTTGCCCGTGATATTTTTAGAAAAGGAGGGGTCTTAGTAAGTAAAATAGAAAAATTAACATGTTTTAGCTGAAAAGGTAAGTGTCCGTAAGTAAAAGTATTTAAATAGATTTCAAAATAAATAAGTAAGGATTTGTCCGGGATATTTTTGGAAAATGAGGGGTTTTAGTAAGGAAAAATAGAAAGAGTAACATGTTTTGTTAAAAAAAATAATCGCCCGTGTTTTTTTTTTAGAAAAATAGAGGATTTTGTTAGAAAAAAATAAAAAAAGGTAATGTATTTTAGCTGAAAAGGTAATTGGTTAGTGATAGTTTTTAAAAAAAAATAAGTAAAAGTAATTAAGTAAAATCACTAAGTACCGACCGTCCGTCCGTCCGTCCGACTACCAAACTTTTAATATTTCATCTTTAATAATATAGCTTAAAACCCGTGCGATGCACGAATTGTTTTTAATAATTGTTAATTTATTATTTATATTTTATATTTTATTAATTGCATTTATTAAAAAAAATAAGTAGGCTTGTTAAACATTTTTAAATAATTAAAAATATTAAAATGAATTTTCAAATAAATAAGTAACGGTTTGCTCGTGATATTTTGGAAAAAAAGAGGGGTTTTAGTAAGAAAAATAGAAAGTAACATGTTTTCATTGAATTTTAAAATATAAAAGTAACGATTTGCCCGTGATATTTTTGAAAAAAAAAGAGGGGGTTTAGTAATAAAAATAGAAAATGTGACATGATTTAGTTGAAAAAAGTAATTGTCAATTAAAAGTATTAAAATAGATTTTAAAGTAAATAAATAAGGGTTTACCGTGATATATTTGGAAAATGATGGATTTTAGTAAGGAAAATAGAAAATATAACATGTTTTAGTTGAAAAAGGTAATTGCCCGTGATTTTTCTAGAAAAAATGCTACAACCTCAAGAGAGAATTCTTGAGCTTCGGTTTTTCTTCAAGACACTTGCTTGTCTTCGTTACTTTCCTAGAATAAATTAATAGTCTAAGTATAAAACTAACCCTATCACTGTCAACACGGGTCTGTGAAGCTGCTGTCATTATCAAGTGGCAGCTTCTTACAAAGTGTCTACCCATGTGACTTTCCTAAATTGCTAATAATGTCATATATACATTTCAAAGAAAGCAACTTAGATTCATTCTATTTCTAGCTAAAACAATTCAGCAAATAGAGACTTGACCTTGCTCTTGAATTGATTCGCTTTTGTTTGCAGTGCTTGAAGCTTCTGTCGTAGTCTTGCAGACTTGGTGCAGCTTAGGGATACTGCAACACGCCTGTTTCTTGAACATTGAAACTGTCACGGGATTTGACTGAGAAAGATACCTAGAACAAGGATCTTTCTTGAGACAGTTACTTTTGCCGCAAAGCTTGTTGTCACAGGAATGTGCTTTTGGTGAAAGTAAGAGTTCCCCGCATAGTGTGCTGTCGAGGTTTCCAAACTTGCTGTCGAGGGCTAAAGTTGTTGTCGCGTAGTCTTCCGCCAATGTTGCTGTCAGAGTGAATATGTTGTCTTGACTTGCAACATTCTGTCTTCTTGTAATCTTACTGTCAATGTTTATGACAATAACCTGTATTCATGTTGTCATCTAATATGCATTCTTTGAGGCTTGAACACAGAAAGTGAACTTCTTCCAAATTACACAATTAAAATAACATTGCATACTGATTACAAGAACATACTTTGGCTATGACAGTATGTTCTACTTAATTAAAAAATTAAGTATATACAAAGTTAAGTTGTTCCTATGCTATCACCCATAAATCCCAACAGAAAGGTAATTGCCAATTAAAAGTATTAAAATAGGTTTTAAAATAAATACGTAAGAGTTTTCTCATGATATATTTGAAAAATGAGGGATTTTAGGAAGAGAAATAGAAAAAGTAACATGTTTTAGCTGAAAAGGAAATTGCCCGTGATTTTTTAAGAAAAAAATGGTAATGTATTTTAAGTGAAAGGGTAACTAATTATAATAATTTTTATAATGATTAAATAAACAATTAAATAAGGGAAGTACCGCATCAAAAAACAGGTACCAACAAACATATACCAAAACTTTCAATGTTTCATCTTTAATAATATAGTATAGATAGAGAGATAAATTTATAATATTAGTATTTTATGCTACTAAATGGAATAGCACGTGATATTTTTGAGGTTTTAGTTAGGAGAAATATTAGTTATTAGCTAATCGGTTAGTCATTAATAATTTTAATATTATTATTTTATTTTATTAAATAGAATTGTTAGTGATATTTTTGGAAAATGAGAGGTTTTATTTAGGAAAAATAGAAAAGTAGAAATTTTAGTTAGAAATTATAAAAAAAATACACACTTTGGCTAAAAATGGTAATGGGTTAGTTATTAGCAATTATAACCTTATTATGTTATTTTATTAAATGAAACTGCCCGCGATATTTTTGGAAAAAGATATGTTTTAGTTAGGAAAAATAGAAAAGATATTCTATATAATAATTTTAATATTTTATCTAACGGTTCTCATCGATTTGATCAGAAATATCTAACGGCTATGAATGGAGTGACCAGACTACAAAAATTTTCAGGACCAAACTACAAAACTTTCAATGTTTCGTCTTTAATATAATAGTATAGATATATATAAAGTGCCAATAACTTTGGTGAATAATAAGTATATTTCTTGTGTTTATATTAATATATTATAATACATGTATTAGTGATATATTAAATATAATTTTTTTACTAATTTTACTAAAGAAGTTAAGTTGTTTTGAGGTCTATATTGTACTTGTGTAAAAAAATTTATAGTGGTTTAGATGTATGTAATATATTTAAGGTAGAGTATACTCTTATCCAAAACTAAACTTTGGTCGGTCACTGTACTACCAAAAGTATATGATCCGTTGGATTATAAAACTATAAATATTCAAATAGATGAGGACCGTTAGATATAATATTAAAAATTGTATTTGATTAATAATAGGATAGTATTTAAATACTAAATGGTGTATTTTGATAATTTAAACCAATTATAAATAGGTTTTCTATATTGAATAGAAATCTTTATGTAAAAAATCGTAATTATCTTTTCTATTTAGTTTATGGATAGTTCCAGTTAGATAATAATTATTAAACCATCATTAAATTAAAGATAATTTTGTTAGCTTCGCGTGGGTTGTAAAATTGTTAAAATCTGTTGTCTAAAACTCAAGATAGAGCCCAAACAGTAAAGTGATTATCTAAATTTTAATTTTTTTTTTAATTTAAACCAATTATAAATAGATTTCTATATTGAATAGAAATCTTTATGTAAAAAATCATAATTATCTTTTCTCTTTAGTTTATGGATAATTCCAGTTAGATAATAATTATTAAACCATCATTAAATTAAAGATAATTTTGTTAGCTACGCGTGGGCGGTAAAATTGTTAAAATCTGTTGTCTAAAACTCAAGATAGAGCCAAACAGTAAATGATTATCTAAATTTTAATAAATTTTTTTATTATTGTAGCACCAATTTAATTTTTTTCCTAATTCTTTTAAATTTATAAATTCTATGTTTATTTCAATAAAATATTAAAATCAATTTAAGAAAAAATTAAAATCGATCTGGTCCATGTACCACCACTATACGACCAAATTAATTATTATAGTTAGATCTTAAATAGATCGATGAGAATTGTTAGATCTAATATTAAAAAGTGTATCTGATTAATTTAATAGAATTATATTTAAATACTAAAAAGTGTATTTTGATAATTTAAAATTTTTCTATGTAAAAATTCTTAAATATCTTTTCTCTTTAATTTATGTATAGTTCTAGTTAGATAATAATTGTTAAACCAAATATCAGATAACAATTCATATCGATTACAATATTAAAAATTATCAATATAATGATCATGGATATTATATAACAAAGATACATGTGGACCATGGTTATAAGAGATTTAGGAGAACTCTTGTACATGAATAAATTTAAACATTTTTTTTCTGAAGGAACATAACAATTTGATTAATCCAAATTATAATTATATTATTTTACATATAACAAACATAAAAGGATAATATCAAAATATTATTAAAATATTGAGGGTTTCATATTCATAAACAATAATTTTGAATATAATACTTAACCATCTTTTCTTTTCGGTTTATGGGTAGGTCACTGGTCGAGTTAGATAATAATTATTAAATCATCATTAAATTAAAGATAATTTCGTTAGTTTCACATGGGTTGTAAAATCGTCAAAATTCAATTTCTAAAACTCAGGATAGAACCAAATAGTAAAGTGAGTATCTAAATTTTAATAAATATTTTTTTTTATAATTGTAGCACCAATTTATTTATTTTTCCACTAATTCTTTTAAATATAGAAATTTTATCTTTATTTCAATAAAGTATTAAAATAAATTAAGAACAAATTCAAATCGATAAAGACTATAATAATATGAGAATAAAATTTTATATAATCATAACATAATTTTTATACTGTTTAATAATTTTAAAATAATAATGTATTTAAAAATTTATATACACTATAAATAAAACCGAAACATTAAAAGTAAAATTAGTTAGTAAGATACTTATATATTAGTATGTACTTGATATCCTTATTATATTAAACTCTTTTATATAATAAGCATAATAGGGATTTATCTAAAATTTTGATCGTGACAACCAAATTAATAAGGACTATTAGATCTTAACTAGATAAATGAAAATCGTTTGATCAAATATTAAAAACGTGTATTTTATTTATAATAGGATTATATTTAAATTCTAAAAAGTGTATTTTGATAATTTAAACAAAATATACCAAATATAAATAAGTTTTCTATATTGAATAGAATTCTCCATGTAAACAATTAGTGACTTTCTTTTCTCTTCCATGGACAATTCCAGTTAGATAAAAATTGTTAAACCATCTTTTAATTAAAAATAATTTAATTATCTTCACGTGGGGTGTAAAATCGTCAAAATCTGATTTTTAAAACACAAGACAAAGCCCAAATCAGTAAAGTGAGTATTTAAATTCTAATAATGATTATTATGTCATCATTATTTTAACACCAATTTAATTACTTTTTTCTAACTATTTTAAATTTATAAATCTATGTTCAAAAATTAAAATCAATCTAAGAAAAATTCAAATCAACAAAGAATATAATAATACGAGGATAAAATTTTATAAAATTGTGCATATTTTTTATCCTATTTTATTAAGTTATAGATCATAACTAATCAAATATAATTTATTATTAAATAATAAATTATACGCAAATGGTGATTTTGTTTTATAAGCACTCCTAGAACCTAATTTCATTGTTAGAAGGACTATATTCATATTAAAAAAAACCATATTTTGAAATTGTAGACTCAGATCAGACCTAACTTTTTTAACCTATATACATTATAAATTATTAAATTCGAAACTTTAAAAGTTTGGTAATCAATTAGTATAGTACTTTTCTGAAAAATCGTACTTTACAAAAAATATTATCAAATAACCTATGTCTGAAAGAAAAGAAATGAAAAAAAAACCTGTAAATTTTAATATGTTGTTGGTAGATTCATATCTTAGATCATTATACATGATAATTTTACTGTTATATGTAACGTTTCTCAACAATTTAATTTGAAAGATCCAACGATTATGGATTGAGTGATCAAACAAAGCGACCACACTTAAAAGCTTTCATTATTTAGTTTTTAATATAATAACATAGATATTTACGGGATATACTATAAAAAAATGAATTTTATACAGAATTTTGATCGTCACGGTGTACTACTTTAAAAGAAGAACTATTACAAAAAAAATATTTTAATTGATAATTTATTTTCTCAAAAGTTCAAAGTTCCTGCATCATTAACATATAAAAAGAAATTATTATCTAAAAATGATATAAGTTAAAAGATATTATATTAGAATTGGATTTTCCAAAGAGTTAAAACATAAAAATAGTTGTAATTAAATAAGGAAACCCATTTATAACCAAAATAATAATAATCGTTTAATCTTAAATAGATAGGTGAAAACCATTAGATTTGACATTAAAACATGTATTTGGTTAATAAAGATTATTCTAATAATCTAAACTACATATAAGTTAAGTAGATTTCCTAAATCGAATAGAATTCTCAACATTAAATTTCATCACTTTATTCTGTTTTTAGTTTTAGAATGGGTTTTAATTGAAAAAGAACTATTAAAACACAACTAAATTAAAGATTATTTTGTGAATTTCATGTGAATCGTAAAATTGGCCAAATCTAACTTTTATAACTCAATATAAACAAATATTAAATTGAGCGTGTAATATATAATAAATATCAAATTTTTAACTATAATTGTTTTTGGCTAAATCTTTTTTAACAATAATTTAATCATGTAAACTAATAACTTTTAAATATTAAAATATTCATAAATAAATATAATTATAAATATTAAAAAAAAAATCGTGTGTTGCATCGTAATAAAAATATAATTATGAACAAAATAATTATAAATAAAATTTAAGTAACCATGCATCGCGCGGGCTATAAGCTAGTATTACTAATTTTACTAAAGATGTTAATGTGTTTTGAGGTCTATAATATATTTGTGTAATTTTTTTAATAGTGGTTTGGATGTATATAATATATTTATGGTAGAGCATGCACTATTTTTTTTAATAAAAGTTGTAAAAAATCAAATAATATTAGGTTTGTTACTAATAAGATATCTCTTATGCTATATTAGTATATTATAATACATGTTTTAAAATTTGTAGTATATAAATGAAGTGAGAAATATTAGTGTAAAGTACTTTGATTAAAATAAAGTTAGATTTCATTAATGCATGCCCGCCTCTATTGTTTAAAATCAAGTAAGAAGGTTACCTGCTAGACCATATAATTATTAGATAGCTGGAGATCATTATTCCTTGTAAGTCTTCTTTGTTTTGTTGGTACACAACATCTTCACAGAGGCACCTCCAGTGACTACGCCATGTAAAAC
The DNA here is from genome assembly GCA_030848705.1 of Heracleum sosnowskyi. Taxonomy (NCBI): domain Eukaryota; kingdom Viridiplantae; phylum Streptophyta; class Magnoliopsida; order Apiales; family Apiaceae; genus Heracleum; species Heracleum sosnowskyi. The sequence continues at coordinate 97,968,019 of CM061241.1, forward strand.
ATCTTTGACTTGGCAGTTAACAATTATATACAAAAAAAGCAGGCGTAATTGTCTTGGCGTACCAAATTCCTTATTTTCTTCAATTGCCTTGGTGTTATTCGTTGTCGCTGCTTAGAAAGCCATATTGAGCACAAGCTTCTTGAAATGTATTATATATGATGCCATTAATTGTCCGTAAAGCTCTGAAACTAGTTGGACCCATCACTTTTGTCAACAGTAGACGTAAGTACCAGAGTTCTCCTGAGCTATGATGGGTGGTCTGAATTCTTCCAATATGGTCCGAACATACTCTTGGTGTCCATGAAGTACTATTACTATTCCAAACAAAATGTTTTGGAATCTCTTGATAAGTAAGTGTCCTAGCAAACTGATTTGATTGATTTAGTGAAAAAAAAGCCTCCAATTTGCTAAGGCGTACTTCTGTCGTCCTACAAACCCATTGTAAATTATCAGTTTCTCTAAATGTTACAGGTTTTTCATTAGGTAGGTGAACTGGTAATCGCTCCATAGAAATTGTTCTATGATGCACGTCAAAGCCAAAGATACGATGTGTTGCCTCTGCTCCACAGACATATCTACCATCCAAAAATGTTTTTATTTCATCTCGTTTTTGAACACCACGTAGCGTAGAATTGGTTCCATTGTCTGATTGTATCATTATAGTAGCCCTATCAGGTCCTTTTAAACAGTATTTAAAGAGGTATTTTATGGACATTGCTTGGTTACAAATTTCAATGTTTATATGACATTGATAATGTACCAACAAATTTCGATTGAAAGGCACTACCCACTGATTATCAAGAACAGCATTTCTTACTTTAACTGTTACTCCAGTTTTTCGTCTTTTATATATTGGAAATCCTCCCTTATCAAACATTGTTCCCTGGAAATACCTGACAATATATAGGTTACCCACGGTTAACCATCTAACCAATGTTATAGGAAGCAAATAAATATATGTATTTTTTAGGAAACAAATGTTATTGTAGGTAAGGAATAAGTGAGTGTTGCTTACTTCTTTGGAAATTTTTTTGTGCATATATAGTTATCCATACATGGAGAATGAGGAAAATCAGCTCCACACGGTCCGTGCATCATAAATGTTTTAACCGCTTGATGTCCGTATGGATCAGTATTTTCAGCAGGGATTTCAGCGGACACAAATGTATCTACATTTGTTGAAAGTGTGGCCTTATCATCAGGGTGCAACCAAATAAGCATGTGAACATGTGGTAGGCCACGCTTCTGGTACTCAATCACATACATAACTGTCAATAAAAATTAGGTAAACTATATATTGTAGGGTTATAGGAATATATTAGTAACATTTATTTAGGGGATACATACCAGCATCACATCTTTCGAAGAAATTCTTTTTCTTAATGTATGCATACAATTGCGCTAATTTCAACTTAAACACTCTTGCAATTATATCTGGGCAGTTCTCAGCAGCGCATCCTGGAATTAATGACATCATTTGCAAAATCTCATCCCAATAAGCATTACATGTCATTGTGAGGAATATATCTGGATGGCCAATGTGACTACATACAACAAGTGCATCTTGAAAATTCTGGTACATATATCGTTAGGAACCAACAAATGAGGCCGGTAAAATAAAACCCTGACCAGCATTCGATGCATCAACATCTTCACGGTTCATTAGGTCACAAAGATTTTGATACATTTCATTACGTAAAATTTTTTTGGTTTCGCCTAATCCACCACAATCTGGATTGTTCTATTGCTGAGAATGCATCTACTATATATTGCTGGTATAAACGTCCTCCAAGGCGCACAGTAAGGCATGTACACGGGGTAACCAAAATTATATTTAATTTCTAGTTGGGCAAGTGTTGCCCTAATTGTTTAGGATAATTTAAATTGTTTTTATTTTATTTAAGTTGGAAATTATTTCTAAATTTGTTAAAAAATCATTTGAAATCTTGCAAAAGTATAAACTTCTTATTTTGAAGTTTAAAATGATTAATACTTTAATCTATAATTAAGAATATAATGTTTAAAGGGGCATTAATGCATTTGGGTTTTTATATAACAAAATAAACCTTTATGACAGCAATGTACAAATTAATAACAAATTTGTAGTTTTTTTCGTAGACCCCTGGAATATGATGTAATATTTTAGATCATCATTTTCATAAAATTTAATTTTGACTGACCTTCATTTGGGCGGATTTGATGGTGTTATTCGGTTTTCACGTCTAGTTGTTGATCTTGAAGATTTCATCACAATTCTTAGATCTACAATATCTTCTTGGTCAAAACGATCTCTAGCCATTCTAAAACACTTCACCAACTCGTTTGTCTTATCTAAGATCTTTAACAAATTTTCCAAAATGTCAGGATCTATCATTTGTGTTATGAAGGTTTATTGCGCGCATGCGATTATCAACCCCGTTCTCTGTATCATAAACATATAGTTGGCAGAACTTTGGTTGTTCCCCTACATTTGGTAATAAGCTTCCAAACCTATGAATATTTATACCATGTTGCCTATATTGATACGGTCCACCACCTCTATTGATCGAGTGATCTATATTAGCCCCCATAGACGTGAAAGAAAGAATAGAATTATATATTCTTATACACTTCCTGAATTTAGGTCCTTTGTCTTTATCATCATACAAATTCTGAAGATATGTTGGAAAGGTTCCGTTAATGGTATTCTAACTTGGCCATTCGAACAACAAAGAGAAAATTTTGGCATTCCTTTAGTTACTTTCTTATTGTTACGTTCTTCTTTCCACATAATAGCATTACAATATTGGCACACAGCGGTAGGAGGACCAAGGGTATTATATTCAGGAATATTACTCATCTGGTAATTTCTATTTTCCATGTCTGGTTGATTAAAATGAACCATATTAGTGACATGTTGAGAGTCAACATCACTTGCATTATCAATTTTCATGGACACAAGGTGACCTGCAAAGAAATATGGTTATCAAACCTGAAAATTTAAATGTAAAAACAATGTATATTGAGTTACTATGCCTAAAATTCTATTTTAATAATCATGTAAAGAATTGTAGGGTAATTGTTATCTTTATTTTCTACCAGAGTGTTTTTTATATATATTAATGGAAATAATTTTAGAGTAATAATTAATTATATTATATCAACTTTTGTGTCAGACTTAACACTAAAAACACTTTAAATACAATTACAGTCATAAAATTTGAAAATAATTATGATTTCACATTCAATACATGTTTCATAAGTTTGTGTTGTGTTTAAATCCACTCATGAACCTTCCATTGGGTGTCTGTAATATTTTCATTATCATACTTTATTGGTCGTCCCCTACGTTTGGGTTTAAGGGCCAATCTGGGAGTGTACAAATGCTTATTGAGTGCATTTGGTGAATTTGTTTTTTTTGAAATGGTTTTCGGGCTACATCCATCGTGTGTTTTGTAGTCAGAAAGTTTTTCTAGATTGTATTTTACAGGTCTTCTCATTCTTTTTGAAACATGAGATTATTGAGATAAAGTCGTAGGTCTGGATCTCTTGCAAGACATGTTTGAAGAAAGGAAACTGTAGATATGATTTTCAAACTTTTAAAAGATGTATGAAATGTAGGCACTCTGAATTTATGAAATGTAGGCACTCTGAATTTATATTTGTTTACATGGATATTTGTACGCAACCTTTCACTGTATATGTTCAAGTCTGTTAAGTAAGAGGTTTACCTTTTAACATTTTTCTAACCATATCATATAATATATTTAAAATTTTGTTTTTTTTTAAAAGATATGGAATTTATTTATTCATTTAGTTGTGAATTTTATCAAAAACTTTATGTAACATATATTGTCTTATTGAATTGGTATATATTCCGATGGAGTAGAAAAGGTTTAATGCTTAATTCTTTCTATTGTATTGATTGGTTAAATTTGTGTATGTTATGCCACATTTTGGCATAATCCAAATTTCTCCGTTTAATAATTATTATTTTGGATTAATAATTAATTACTTGACCACTAAGTAATATCCTCTCTCTGAAACGAGGAAAGAATCAATTTCAATCAACGAATAACGGAAAATATCTCCAAACGATATTATTCAAATCATGGAAAGAAATGCGGAGATGTCGCGAGATTATAGGAAAGCGTGTGAAAACTGGACTATTTATGGGAATGAGTTGTGGATGGATAAATCCGGACTATTTATGGGAACGTGGTGTGGATGGATAAACGCTGACTATTTATGGGCTTATCCAATTACTTGTTTTCCAAGAACTACGTGAGGCTTTATCCCTATATAAAAGGGTATGTAGGCACCTTGTATGATACGGCAATTGACACTCGAGAAAGAGGAAGAGAAAGAACTCATTCTCTATTCAATTCCTGAGGAGTCATCATACGAGCTCAGCCCCAAACATCCAAAAATCTCAATTCCCCCTATTTTCATAATTCGTTATTCCAGCAACCTCCGATTTGGGTTGTTACGAAATTCCTCCAACAACAGTGTATATGTTGTAAATTCCAAAATTTGTTCGTAAATTCAAAAATTTGTTGTGCGTTACAAGGTGTTTCATTTATGTGAATGTTGGAAATGTAATAACAGTTTACTAATGTTACCCAAGTTTTGTATTAAAAACATTGTATTCCATATTTTTGTATTTTCAATGCACTAAATTTTAAAATGTATCATGTTCTTAAAACTAATAATAGGACATATATATTTGTTTAATTTTATTATTATAGTAAAAATTGTTTCATATTTCTTTTTAAAACAATATTATTTTATATTTTTTGTTTGTTTTAGGATTAAAAATATAGTTGCTTATTAGTTTTTCAAGTTGTATATGTGTATGTTAGGTTTAGGTGTAAAAAATATTTGTCTATAGTTGTATATGTGTTGTTAGGTTTAAGCTTTTATATATATGTGTCAATTAGGTTTTGAGTTGTACATGTGTCTTTTAGGTTTTTTTTTTATGGAAAGATTTGTGTAATTTTTTTAAAAACAATTTTATAATGTGATGTTTGTTAGGGTTAGGGCTTAAAAATATAGGTGTATATTAGGTTTTCATGTTGTATATGTGTCTTTTAGGTTTAGTCTTATGTTTTTCAAGTTGTAGTTGTGTCTCTTTGTTTTTAAAGTTATAACTGTAAAAAAATATAGGTGTCTAATAGGTTTTCAAGTTGTAAATGTGTCTTTTAGGTTTAGATTTAGAATTATAGGTGTCTTTTACGTTTTTAAATTGTAGATGTGCCTATGTGTTTTTAAAGTTATATTGGTTCATGTCATAATTAGTCCTGAGGATTTAGTATACTAATGAAGGTTTAAGCTTTTATATGTAGGTGTCAATAAGGTTTTGAGCTGTATATGTGTCTTTAGGAAATTTTATAATGTGATGTTTGTTAGGGTTAGGGCTTAAAAATATAGGTGTATATTAGGTTTTCATGTTTTATATGTGTCTTTTAGGTTTAGTCTTATGTTTTTCAAGTTGTAGTGAGTCTCTTTGTTTTTAAAGTTATAACTGTAAAAAAAATATAGGTGTATAATAGGTTTTCAAGTTGTATATGTGTCTTTTAGGTTTAGATTTAGAATTATAGGTGTCTTTTAGGTTTTTAAATTGTAGATGTGTCTGTGTGTTTTTAAAGTTATATTGGTTCACGTCATAATTAGTCCAGAGGAATGAAGGTTTAAGCTTTTATTTATAGGTGTCAATTAGGTTTTGAGCTGTATATGTGTCTTTATGGTTTATTTATTTAATTTTATTTTTAAGGTAAGATGTGTATAATTTTTTTTAAAAACAATTTTATATTTTGGTTTTGGTTAAGGCTTAAAAATATAGGTGTATATTAAATTTTCATGTTGTATAGGTGTGTTTTAGGTTTATTCTTATGTTTTTCAAGTTGTAGTTGTGTGTGTTTTTAAAGTTATATCAGTAAAAATATAGGTGTATATTAGTTTTTCATGTTGTATATGTGTCTTTTGGTTTAGATTTAGAATTATAGGTGTTTTTTAGATTTTGAAATTATAGATGTGACTGTGTGTTTTTAAAGTTATATGGGTAAAAATATAGGTGTATATTAGGTTTTCATGTTGTATATGTGTCTTTTAGGTTTATGTTTAGAATTATAGGTGTCTTTTAGATTTTGAAATTATAGATTTAAAGTTATATCAGTAAAATATAGGTGCATATTAGGTTTTCATGTTGTATATGTGTCTTTTAGGTTTAGGTTTAGAATTATATGTGTCTTTTAGGTTTTGGTTTAGATTTATAGGTGTCTTTTAGAATTTTAAATTATAGATGTGACTGTGTGTTTTGAAAGTTATTTCTGTTGGGACTGTTTTAGGTTTATTCTTATGTTTTTCAAGTTGTAGTTGTGTGTGTTTTTAAAGTTATATCCGTAAAAATATAGGTCTATATTAGTTTTTCATGTTGTATATGTGTCTTTTGGTTTAGATTTAGAATTATAGGTGTTTTTTAGATTTTAAAATTATAGATGTGACCGTGTGTTTTTAAAGTTATATCGGTAAAAATATAGGTGTATATTAGGTTTTCATGTTGTATATGTGTCTTTTATGTTTAGGTTTAGAATTATAGGTGTATTTTAGGTTTAGCTTTAGAATTATAGGTGTCTTTTAGATTTTGAAATTATAGATGTGAGTTTAAAGTTATATCAGTAAAAATATTAGGTTTTCTTATTGTATATGTGTTTTTTAGGTGTGTTTTGAAAGTTATTTCTGTTGGGACTTATGACTGTCATAATTAGTCCTCAGGATTCAGTATACTAATGATATATAGAGGCACCAAAAACTAGATTAACGATTAGGCACATAATTTTTCTGAAAAGAACACAAAAAACAAGTAACATATAAAAGAAATATCGAAAATAATATCATGTGAACTTGATTTTATTTAAATTTTGGCACAAAAATTTGATTCGTTTAAGATTTTCAATATTTCAATACAAGTCCCTGCATTCTCAGTATGCATGCTACAATTTATATATCTTGTTCGGGTTGTTCCCATTATTTCATCATTATACAGTAATTATTGTTAATCAAGGTTTCATATCCAAGTGGATATAATTAGATGTTCTCGAAAAGAAAACTGGACATTATAATACTTTTAGTAACTTAATTCTGAGTCTCTGGCGTACAACACCAAAGTGGCCAAGGTCTGCCGTAAGTGGTGGCATGCATTAGGGGAGAGCATGGTTCGGTTCGGCTCGGTTTTTGAATAAAACCGAAACTGAAATCGAAAATTTTCGGTTTTGACAATCGAAAACCGCAACTGAACCACTGGTTTCGGTTTCAATTTTGAAAACCTCGGTTCGATTGCAATCGGTTCGGTTTCGGTTTTAAATCCGCAAAAATTTAAATGATTACAACTTAAATAAAAAAATCTTGCTTAATTAATAAAATTATATAGCAAAATGAAAATTTTATATTTTTATTTCAAGCCACACACAAAACTGAAAGTGAGAATAATAGAAGATCTATTGCTTTTGAAAATATGTAGAATTGAACAAAAAAACACCCCGAGACGAAGTTAAAATACTTGCATATGCATGTTTTAACCTTGAAAAATAATCAAAGTAGTAGTATGACATATATTTATTACGGACAAAGAAATCATTAGACTTTTGGTATGAAAGTTGTATGACAGGCACAAATAATCAAATACAAATTCGTCAAAACTTTCAACACTCACTAATTCCTAGATAAAATATTTATATTTTTTAATAAAATTTTAATAAATTATAATAATCAGTTCGGTTTCGGTTTTTTCGGTTCGGTTAGGACCTAAAACCGAAACCGAACCCTCAAGATCGGTTCGGTTTTTAAATTTTCGGTTTTTACGGTTCGGTTTTTATCGGTTTCGGTTCGGTTTCGGTTTTAATTCGGTTTTTTGCTCACCCCTAACATCACTACTAGAAAAACGTCAATAGACATCGGGTAAAAACCGATGTCTGGCAACTTTTGAACCGATGTCTTTGTCGGTGTAAAGAAAGGTCCATGAGTTTTACATCGGTTTATAACTGATGTCTAAAGGTATTTAAAACATCAGTTTCTTATATGTTACCGATGTTTTAAATGATCTTAGACATCAGCTATGAACCGATGTCTAGAGTCTTTAACATCAGATTAGCTATAAAATTAGGGTTTCAAGTTCAAAAATCCCCAATTTCGAACTGAATTAAACTAATTCGAGTTTACATACACATACATGTTAACTCACTTACCGATTAGAGCTTTGTAGCAGTGAACAAACATATTTGAAATTTCGATTGAGCTTTACTGTGAATTTGAAACGGATTTGACCAATTAACTAGAGCAGTGAAGTGGGCTTTGATTTGAAGATTAATGTTACGATTAAGGCCTATAAGCACCATATTTCATTTCAGTGAAAGAGGAGTGAACGAGAGCTGAAAAATAGCTAGGGTTTTCAAAGGCGTGGTGAGGTAAAAAGAGGTGATGTGAGGTTGAGAGAGAGGGGTGAGGCCGTGAAGAGTGATAGAGAGGAGTAAGAGAGTTTTTAGCTTTTGTTTTAATTAATTTATGTTTTTAGTTTTGTCTAAAAGGTAGAACAACTCAAAAAATGGGGGGAAATAAAAATTGGCTAAGGGGGGAAACATTTGGTATAAAGGGGGAAAAGTATTAGCGAACGATTAATTTTTTTTAAGACAATGTTTAGACATCGGTTCAGATGTAATCTGATGTCGTAACATTACAAAGACATCAGTTATTTTAAAATTGAAGTAATTAAGATCTTTTACATTAGTGAAATTATAAACCGATGTTATATGGGCAATGTCTATTGACCTTTTTCTAGTAGTGCATGCATGGATATACATACAATGATTATAATTTCAGTTCATGTGCTTAACATATTTCTAGCCCTTTCAACTAACCATTGCTCCAGGAAACCAATAAAAGTTTTGTGATGATAAGTATAGCTAAATGAAGGTTGTTAGCTAGTTTGTTACTACTGTGAGCTTTCCAGTTTCATTTAGAACCGGGAAAAGCAAAAAAAAAAAAAAAACTGTGTATTACAATTGGAAATCAAGTGTTCATATGAATATACTTGTTGTATTTTTGTAAATGCATGATTTGAACATAAAATTACGATCATGTTATTAAAATTTTACTAATAATTATATATTACATACTTGTGTAAATCTTCTAAACACGTATTTAAGACCATTTTTCTTATTAAATAAATACCAGAAGATAACCCGTGTCAAGCACGTATCTAGTTAATTTATTTAAAATTTTAAATTATTTATTTAATATAAATAAGGTTATAATAAGAAAATTAGAATTATAATATAAATTTTAGATGGGTAAAAATAAAAAAAGTTATTTAGTTTGCTTATAATAACATAATATTATTTACCCACCGCAAATTCTACGTAAATTGATGAGAAACTAACAATGAATAACAACATTCAAGCTCCATTAATCAAGCAAATAAGGGAATTATTGTGGAAGAAAATTATTATGGGATTAGAAATATAATTTAAAAAAATTGCACATGTTTTCAGTTTGGTTAGACATAAAACTAAGAATTTTACTTAAAATATACTCAAGATAGTTAGAAGGAGAATGATACCTAGAGTTTTTGGAGATGTTCCGGACAAAGGTAGATTAAGATAACAAATTCAAGGGTATAAAATAGATTGAGATTATTATCTTGATTCAACAACTAAATGATTATAATCGGGTCCGATGAATTTTGATTCAACAACTAAGTAATTATAATCGGGTTTGGTGAATCTTGTTTCAACAACTAAATGATTATAATCGGGTTTGGTGACTGATCTGATTGTGATTATGACGCTTATGGATATAATGATAATATATAATATATTTGGTACAATAATAATACTATAATATATTTTAGATTAATATTATTCAGTGATAGATTGATATTAATATCTTGATTTAATAACTAAGTGACTATAATTGGGTATGATGAGTAATTTGATTTGACGTTGATGGGTATAATAATAATTTAATATAATTTAGTACAATAATAATATTATAATATATTTTTTATTTATATTTTGTTGAAAAAATAGAATTTTATGTGAGATAGAAATTTTTACGTGAGATAGAAATTTATTTATTTTTAAAATAATAATATAGAACTCTACGTGAGATATGATTTTAGGTGTGGAACCAAAAAAAGGTGTGATAATAATATAGAACTTTAAGTGAGATATGATTTTAGGTGTGAAACCAAAAAAAAGTGTGAACCAAAGTTTTGGTACCATAATAATTTAATATATTTTAGTACAACAATAATATTATAATACATTTTACGTTAATATTTTTTTTTTAAATCTAGAATTTATGTGAGATGATTTTTTCGTGGGATAGATTTTTTTTTTTTTAAACAAACAACATAAAAAACTATACGTGAAATAGGATTGTAGGGGTGGAACTAAACAAATGTGCGAACCAAAATTTGGTACCATTAAAAAGAGATTTCGTTTATTAATAAGGTTATATATTGAGAAAATATAACACTGGAAATTCAAACATTAGAACATACTAATCCCTCCGTCTCATACATTTGTTAATATTTGAGATGGAGGGGGTCGGCACGCATTTTAAGATTCCTATAAAATATAGTTCCATTATTTATTTTTAAAATTTTTCTTTTTTGAATAAAAATCCAAACATTTAATTTTTATTCAGAAGAAAAAAAATTTAAAAATTAATGAAACTATACTTTAAAGGAGTCTTAAAATACGTGTCGAGCCCTTCTGTTACAAATGTTAACTTTATGCTATATGTTACCGGAACTCCGACTATATATAATGCATATAAAATTGTGGCCCGTGGGACGACCTAAATAGCTCAAAACAAACTGTGTTGATTTGCATTGACTTTGGCTTGCTGGCTATAGCTAGGTCGTAATCTTTGTTTCAAATTTGTACATAAATCACTCGTCGTGTATGTATATAATATATTTTTAATTAGCACTTTTTGGATTTATATATGTCTACTATTAATCCTGTTAACCAAACCAGGATCACACACCAAATATTTATTAAGGGCCTGTTTGGGGTTCAGCTTATTTATAAACTTATAGCTTATAAACCCATTTCAGCTTATGGAGGTGTTTGCCAAAATAAGTGAAACCAACTTATGGCTACTTAAAATGGATAAGTTGAATGTTAAGAATCCTTAACATTCAACTTATAACTTATAACTTATTCTCGATACACGCAATATATAATATCCTTCAAATCTTCAAAACCATATATCTTTTGATCCGTTCATTAAAAAATTGATATGTATATATCAAATTTCTCTACTCATCGAGATCTATCCATTGCTATCCATTTATATATATTAAAAAATAAATATTTTAAAAATAATAAAAAAAAGTTAACTTATAAGTTCTGATTTACCCAAACACTCTACTGCTTATAAGTTCTGATTTACCAAACACTCTAGGGATTTATAAGCTCAGCTCTACTTATCACTTATAAAGCACTTACTCATTTTAAGCTATAAGTCAACTTATTCTTGATACCCCAAACGCCCACTAAATAGGGTGTAAAATCAGAAAAATAGATCATAAAGTCGTAACCCGTGGGTGGAATTATTTCAGTTATGTACCGAAAATAATACTAATTTATATATGTATAGACCCCAGTCTCAGTCGACATTCGTTAACAAAATGTAACGAACAACACTATGATTATTTAAATTAAATCTCTGATAATTAGTCATTACGTTCTCATTTCGCATCACTTTTTCCTTGTTTTATTGCAACTAGCTGTAATGCATTTTTACTCATCCAATCCAATCCAATCCTACTTCTCTTCTCTGCTTTTTGTTCTTATTTTTTGTATAAATAATATAAATCAACCAGAGTGCTGCTGTTACACTATGTTTGGGCTTTGGACAATGCAAAAAAAATGTCTTCAGCCTTACTATGGATCAGGCTTGTAAATGCATTGCTGTTTTCCAGGTGCCGCTTCAAAATTGTTCGTGGGCCTTGGCCCTTTTGGCACACGGTAGTCTTTAGTCTGTTGAACTTTACAGATAGGTGGACAGTAGGTCTGTCAACGGGTCGGATTCGGATCGGATTACCCTAAATTCATATCCGAATCCGTTAAGATTTTTTGGGTTCGGATCGGATCGGATCAGGAGTCGGATATTTTTTAGGTCGATCCATACCCGATCCGTTCGGATTTCGGGTTATCGGATCGGAGGTCCGACCTGTTTAATATATTAAAAAAGAATAATTTTGTTCATTTTTTTTATTCAAAAAATAATTATTTTAAAAAAAAAATTACGAAAGTAAAATAAATTATGACATATACATTGACAAATTCAAATTTAAATTTCAAAATAATATTATTTATATAAAATATAAAATATTATATATGTTTTACATTTAATAATATATAATATTAATATATAAAATATAAAATAAATATAATATATTCGGATCGGATCCTTATCGGATCGGATCATACTAAATTCATATCCGCTTGTTATCGGATCGGACTCTTATCGGATCGGATCATTAACGGATCGGATTTTTTTTTGACAGGATCCATACCCGTTAATTTAGCTACGGATCGGATCGGGTCGGATCTCCGATCCATTGACAGCCCTAGTGGACAGCAAGCTGTTACGATCTTACTTATATCTTCTCTTTTATTGAACTAACTAAATTACAGGAATAGAAGTTGGTGAAGAAATACAGAAGAAAAATAGGAAGAACAGAAATGTCCACAATGTACTAGATCGATAATCCCGAATTGCAATTCCTTAGCTATTATATAGCTATAATCTCTAACTAAGTGAACTCCCGCTCAAAACAGTTGTAACATACTTTTTACAGAATTATATTTGAGCTAATTCTATTATCACACTTGTGACAAATGTCTTCCCAAGAAATTAAGCTTGTCCTCAAGCTCGGAATCCTAGAAATTGTCTAACAATAAAGCTACTGTCTTCCCACGAAGCTTCTGATAAATCCAAACCCTTCCATTGAATCAGCCATTGCACCACCCTCCTAGCGTCTCGAACCACTTGTCTCCTCTGCAAAACCAACTCAGGCTCCAAAGGAACAATGTCATCATTGGTTGTATCAGGCAATTCTCCGGCCATGATAGGATCAGGACCTATATGTTTCTTGAGCAATGAAACATGGAATACTGGATGAACTTTAGAATGTGGTGGTAGCTTCAACTTATATGCTACTTCTCCTATTTTCTCCAAAACCTGAAAGGGACCAAAAAACTTAGCTGATAACTTCAAGGAAGTTCTTAGAGCCACTGACTGTTGTTTGTACGGCTGTAACTTGAGATAAACCCAGTTGCCTACATCCAAGACCCTCTCACTTCTTTTACTATCTGCAAAGAATTTCATCCTATGTTGAGCTTTAACCAAATTCTCCTTAAGAATTTGTAGAACTTGTGTCCTCTGTTGTAACACACTCTGTGCAACTGGAATGATCATATCTTGAAAAGTGCCCAAATTCAAAGGAACTGGCTTAACACCATACAATGCCTCATAAGGAGTTATCCCAGCACTGGCTTGAAAAGATGTATTGTACCAATATTCAACCATAGGTAACCATTTCCTCCAACTGGCTGGTCTATCACCTGAGAAACACCTCAAATATGCCTCTAAACACTGGTTTAAACGTTCCATTTGTCCATCCATTTGTGGATGATAAGTTGAACTATACAACATTTGAACTCCCAATTTCTCAAACAAACTTTTCCAAAATATACTAGTAAATACTTTATCCATATCACAAACAATGTTATCTGGTAGTCCATGAAGTCTCAACCCACCATCCATGAATTCCTCAGCTACTTTTTCAGCAGTAAAAGGGTGAGCTAAAGGTAAAAAGTGACCATACTTTGAAAGTCTATCAATTACTACTAAAAAGTATCCACCCCATCAGATAATGGCAATTGTTCTACAAAATCCATTGAAATGTTCTTCCAGAATTGACTGGGTATTGGTAAAGGTTGTAATAATCCTGGATATGGTACATGTTCACTTTTATTCTTCTGACAAACTTCACATTGCTTGATTATTTGGATAATATCTTGTTTCATACCTGGCCAGTAGAATAACAATTTCACCCTCTGAATGCAAGTAGTTTGACCTGAATGTCCTCCCAATGGAGAACTATGCAATGCTTCAATCACTTCTTTTCTTATATGACCAGATTTTCCCAAATAAATTTTGTCCCCTTTCTTTAACACCCCTTGTACCAAAGAAAACTCAGAAGCTTCCACAGAATCAGCATCTAGTAACAACTGTCTCATAAGGTCCTGGCAAACATTGTCTTCCTCATAACTACTGATAGCTTGTTGTACCCACTTTGGTTGAACCTCAGAAATAGCAGCAATATGTGTTTCTCCTCATGATCCTTCCTCTAGCTTCCTGGATAATGAATCAGCTGCTATATTTTCACTTCCTTTCTTATATTGAATCTCATAATCCAATCCCAACAACTTGGATAGCCACTTATACTGTAGAGAAGTATGTAATGGTTGTTCCAACAAGTACTTTAAGGATTGATGATCTGTCCTAATAATGAAATGATTCCCCATAAGATAGTGTCTCCACTTAGACACTGCCATTACTAAAGCCAATAATTCTTTTTCATATACAGAAAAACTCATATTCTTAGTGTTGAATGCTTTACTAAGATAAGAGATTGGTCTTCCATCTTGCATTATTACAGCCCCCATCCCTTTAGAACATGCATCCGTTTCTAATACAAAAGATTTAGTAAAATCTGGCATTGTTAAAACAGGCGCTGAACACGGTATCTTCTTTAAATTCTCAAAAGCCAAAGTAGCTTCCTCTCCCCATTTAAAATTATCCTTCTTTGTCAAATTGACTAAAGGTCATGCTAGAATTCCATACCCTTTTATAAAACGTCTATAGTACCCTGACAATCCTAAAAAACCTCTCAACTCTTTTACAGATGTAGGTAGTGGCCAATGCAAATTGCTGTCAACCTTAGCAGGATCCATACTTACACCATTCTCAGAAATAACATGGCCTAAATACTCTACATTTCTGGCAGCAAAAGTACATTTAGACATCTTAGAAAACAGTGTATTATCTTGCAATACTTTTAAAACCAAATCCAAATGTTTAAGATGACTGTCCATATCCGGGCTATAAACCAAGATGTCATCGAAAAATACCAGCACAAATTTCCTCAAATAAGGTGAAAACACTTGATTCATAAGAGACTGAAAAGTTGCTGGAGCATTTGTTAAACCAAATGGCATAACTATAAACTCAAAGTGACCATGATATGTCTGGAAAGCTGTTGGGATTTATGGGTGATAGCATTGAAATAACTTAACTTTGATTGTACTTAATTTTTCAAATTAAGTAGGACATACTGTCATAGCCAAAGTATGTTCTTGTAATCAGTATGTAATGTTATTCTAGTTGTATTGTTTGAAAGAAGTTCACTTATGTGTTCAAGCCTCAAAGAATGCTTTTTGGATGACAACATGAATAAAGGTTACTGTCCTAAAGCTGTGACAGTAAGATTACAAGAAGACAGAATGTTGCAAGTCACGACAGCATATTCACTCTGACAGCAACATTGGCGGAAGACTACGCGACAGCAACTATTGCCCTCGACAGCAAGTTTGGGATCCTCGACAGCACTCTATGCGGGGAACTCATACTGTCACCAAAAGATCATTCCTGTGACAGCAAGCTTTGCGGCAAAAGTAACTGTCTCAATAAAGATCCTTATGCTAGGTATCTTTCTCAGTCAAATCCCGTGACAGTTTAAATGTTCAAGAAACAGGCGTGATGCAGTATCCCTAAGCTGCACCAAGTCTGCAAGACTACGACAGAAGCTTCAAGCACTGCAAAACAAAAGCGAATCAATTCAAGAGCATGGTCAAGTCTTTATCTGCTGAATTGGTTTAGCTGGAAATGGAATGAATCTAGGTTGCTTTCTTTGTAATGTATATCTGACATGTTAGCAATTTAGGAAAGTCACATGGGTAAGACAATCTGTAAGAAGCTGCCACTTGACAGTGACAACAGCTTCACAAACCCGTGACTGATAGTGATAGGGTTAGTCTTATACCTACTATCAATTCATTCTAGAATTGTAACGAAGACAAGCAAGTGTCTTTGAAGAAAACCCGAAGCTTGAGAATTCTTTCTTGAGGTTGTAGCAACACTTTGCAAAATAAATAAAACATTTATTTTGTGAATCTTGTTCTTACTGAATACTGTTCGTGATTGCATATATTGCTGATAACGTTTAATCTTGAATTTAGTTGTTGAAATTTAGATTGAATTTTATCAGTATTGCATTCATCCCCCCCCCCCCTTCTGCAATACACAAGGACTAACAACTGGTATCAGAGCTTTCAGATTAACATACATATCTGAGATCCCGAAGAAAATGCAGAAATCAAACAGTATCAAGATCCCAGCATTTGATAAAGAAAACTACAGCATTTGGAAAAGAAAAATCTTCACTACTAGAAAAACGTCAATAGACATCGGCTAAAAACCGATGTCTGGCTAATTTTCAACCGATGTCTTTGTCGGTGTAGAGAAAGGTCCAGGTCTTTAACATCGGTTTTAAGCCGATGTCTTAAGTACCTTTTGACATCGTTTCTCGACAACAAACTGATGTATATTCAAAGTAAAAATATTTATTTACATCGATATTTAGTTACAAATCGATGTTAGAAATGTATTTAGACATCAGTATGTCCAGAAAAATGATGTTAATTAGCCTCTTTAACAACTGTTTTATGTTTTGAAACCGATGTGTTAAGTCTATAAATACATCATTCTTTAACTGATGTCTAAGACTACTTATGATATCAGTCAAAAACTGATGTCTAAAATACTACAAGACAGCTCTTGTGTATGATCTTTAACATCAGTTCTACAATGAAAAAAGAAAAAACGATGTTACTGTGTTTCAATTACACCAGTTTATTTATTTCAGTTCCTTTAACTGATGTATAATTGAACAACAATATCAACCAAATCAATACCATAAAACCTTGCCAAAACCAAGAACAAACTATAATGGCCGCATAAAATAACAAAAAACATTCAACAAAAATAAAGGCACATCGGCCATAACATTTCATCCCACAATTCCTTGCATACCATTTGGCATAACATATCAACACAAAAATCATCCACTTTCCACATATTCTACATATCATCCACCTTAGACTAGGCTAGCAAACCAACAAAAGGAACCAAATTGTTTAGGTTGATCGAACAAAAGTAACCAAATTGTTTAGGTTGATCGAAGTATGTAATAGTACTGGTTAATAATCTGGCTAGTACACAAATCCTTGGATATGACCAAGAGTCTCCAAACGCACGTCATCAAGCTCCTCCCTTTTGTAAGACTTCCTCGTCTTAGTGGCCCACTATAAATAATCACAAAGTAAAATCGAAGCAAAAGTTAGCATATACAAAAAAAATATTCTAAAGGTGTGCAGATTGTAACTAAAGTTGTGCTTAAACAACTATATTCAGTTGAAAAATTAAAGCATACCCTCGTTATGAATTTCATTTCCTTGTCTTCAAAGATATCTTTCATATAGCGCATAACAACATAACCGCATTCAGTTCCACCTGGTTGTTTAGGGGATCCCTATTTCAACAATATATTGGATCAGTCACCAAAAAATAATTAACAACAAAGAACCTGCTAAAGACAAAGTGTGAACATATACTTACACTAAGATATTGAACTTTGGGATTTTTGTTCACCCTTCCTGTTTGAGCATTATAAGATCTAACTGCTCTGTAAAGGAGAATTAGCAGTTACGTCAAACCCAAGTTCGCTTCATATGGTTATGAAAAATATTTCAGTAAATAAGTAAATAAATATTACCGCACTAATGCTGCTTCTAGTTCTGAAAACTTTTTCGGACTAGACAATGGATTGAGGATGAAAATTTCGGATTCCCAGATCATGACCAAAATCCAATGATAACTGTTTTTATTAAAATAAAAATTAAAGTAAGAATTTTAAAAATATACAAACAAGTCCAACTACTATAACAAGTCTTAACTACATATCAACACTTGACTTACTCTTCATTATGAGGCATGAGGAATATCTTAGAAGGTCCAGATTTCATCCTTTCAACAACATAACTGTCAAAATGATTGTTGAGTTTATATGTGGCTGCCGGATCAATAAATGCATACAAGTCTGTTTGATTTTTCTTGCGAACTTCGGTATGCAAGTACCTGCAAATATTTATATAAATGTTGCAATTAAATTTTCTTAAAAAAATATAGAAAATATTCACAAAAAAGGGGGAAAAACTTACGCAATATAGGTTGATATTACAGCCTGGCCAATCATTTTAAACTCTAACAACGCCATTACATTCTCATGCAACAAAAATATAGTTTTTTCGTATCCGAACACCTCAGCATCACAAGGGATTTGAATCGAGTCGCTATTTTCTTTCAAAATTGTTACTGTGTGTGTATACAGCAACATAAAGCGACGAGGCACATTTTCATTTGGTTTGACACTCTTCATCAGCGCATGTATTCTCTGAAACTCATTCTTCTCTTTCTTTTGTTTCCTTGAATTCGCAACTTCATCTTCATTTTTCTACAATAATACAATGGGATTATAACTACATATAGATTCAGTAGTGGGATTTAGTTAATTTATTTAGATGCATTTAAATATATACCTGACCAATGGGATTGAAGATGATCATGTCTTTAGGCCATGCTAAAAGAGAGCCAACAGCTTGACCAACCGTCTCTATTTCACCAGCTATAGGTACCGGAACCAAGGCTTCTTCCTTGTCCTTGATGATTCCATCCACCGAGACACGAGCATGTCCCGGTAGCAAAGGCACTCCATGTACTGAGCTACACATGCCTTGCTCAGAAAAAACAATACCAAAAGCTACCTTGTTGTCAATTCTATCCACTGCCAGCTCACATTTTTGCGGATCCTAAATTTATAAGATTATGTCAGTAATAAGTCTCCTTAATCGTAAATCAACGATATTTATAACATTTTTTTTTACCTTTTTTCCAGGCGGAGAAGGGTCCACAGGACCAATAGCAACACAACCATCATCTTCCTCATGCTCTTCTTTTTCACCTAGACAACTTGCTTTGCAAGACATTGGTGATGGAATATTGGATGCATTAACCACCGCCTTCAGCTCAGCCTTCAGCTCAGCGATCTGCGACATTAAATCCCTATTTGCTTTCTCAAACTCATCCTTTGTTTTCTCAAACTCAGCTTTCGTAATTCGGGTCCTTTTGTCTTTCCCTTTCGGCAACTTGAAGTAGGTTGTTGGACTTACGAAGCTTCCAACTCCCCGGACCCTACCTGAATGTTCAGGAGTTTCCAACGCAACAGTTAGCACATCTTCACTTCCAGACGGTTTGAACTCGCCCTTTTTCTTCTTTTCGAGTAAATCATCCTGTTAACAAAATTAAAATTAATACAAAGTATTTCTCGAAATAAAGAAGTGAAATACAAAAAAAAATCTTACAATTTTTTGAAATTTCTCTGCCAGATCTTCATCAATTATTTCATCCTTTGGTGGCTTACGCGCCAATTTCAAGAAAATTGCCCGATCAGGAGCTTCATCAGGATCCAGCCGCCCCGCTTTTAGCTGTTCAAAAAAATTAAGCAACAATAAAATACATTCAACACAAATGAAAAATTACAGAAAAAACAAACTCGTACTTCTTCTTCTTGCAAACCGATGTACCCTTTCCTTGACGTTCTATGTGGATATTTTCGTTGCCTCACTCTCCCACTTTGTTCCATACTAAGTGACTGCATAAAATAATATGTCGATATAATCACATATACCACAAATATAGGTTTTTTCATAAAAATAATATTTATATTTAACACATTTAAAGCATACCCCCCAACTAGTAGTGGTCCTCACTGCAACAAATCTTTTCCAAGCCTCCTTACCAACAAATGCATACCTTTTTGGGGGCTTCATTAGCTTTTTCTTTTGTCCAATAAACGGCTTTACAAATTGTTTGGTCAATTTAGTCTTAAATTGTCTCCACTTTGTACCTGCCGACTTTAGAACCTGCGCCTTACTTTCTGGAGCCACTATGAATGTATCCTAAAGATCAAGCAAAATAATTAACAATTGACTAAAAGATTAAAAATACAATATAGGGGCAAAAAGAGCAGGAATATTAGATTGTACCTGAACATCATCCCATATCTTATCTTTTAAATCAGGCTCCACATTTGGCCAAGATGGAATATCAATTGGCACAATATTCCTAGATACCATGCCTACATACGAGGCCAAGATGTGCCTATTGTCTCCGATTGGAACTCCAAGTTTATTGTACCTGATTTTGATCTTCTTGCCTTGAGCTTTCTTCAACACCACTTTGTGCATAGCACAAACACCTCGCGCTGCTCCAGACTTCCTTTTTTTAGCCTCTGTACTAGTAACTGTCATTTGTGGAACATCACAGTCTGCCACCGTGGGGGGGTCTGTAGCTTGTGTAGAATTTTCCGGTTCAGGTGTCAATGCTTTCACCTCTAGTTGTTTTTTATCTTCATTGACGTGGGATTTTTTCTGCTTTTTTGCCATTTCCTGAAATAAAAGAGGTGGATAATTAGCTATAACAGTTGTAATAAAGTTCTACATGCACTAGTTGGAATGAGTAAACAAACTACATTGTACAACTAAATAATTGAAAATTAGGGACAGTAAATTAAACTCTAATTCAGGGGAATAATATCCAAATTCTAACTACATATAAAGCATTTGAACTTTAAACGTGTCCTTAATCCTAATAATTAAGTGCATTACATAATAATAATATTCAAATTACAATGAAATACGTAATCTGTGTCACTTTTTAATCCAAATTCCCTCTACACCATCTCTTTGATTGCTAACACTAGGGTCGTCGTCATCATCGGCAGCAACATTGACTACAGGGATTTCGGAGCAGAATGAAGGATTTTCCATTATCGTGTCTCCTAAATCATCGTCATTATACACCTCGTGATAGTCTCGACTAGTGGAAGTTAATACAACTGACCAGGTAGTATCAACCGCATCTTTGACATAGAAAACTTGCTTCACTTGGTCAACCGACACATATTTGTCATTTTTGTGACCTTGTCGACTAAAATCCACAAGTGTGAAGCCAAGATCATCCACCTTTACGCCTCTATCACTATCTGCCCATTTACAAAGGAACAACGGTGCTTTGAATGCATGATAATCTAACTCCCATATTTCTTCAATGATACCATAAAATGTCATGTCACTCTCCACGGGATTTAAATCCTTGGCACTAGACACTTGGACCGTCTTAGCAACTACAGAGACACCACTGTTTTGAACAACCCTTGCATCATCTCGTTCTTTTGTGAAGTATCGGACCCCATCAACGAGAAAACCTTCATAAGTCAAAACAGAGAAAGACGGTTTGCCAGCTAGCCATCTTATCGTTTCTGAAACATCTTCTCCATTGCATATCATTTCACTAACCTTTTTTTCAAACCAAGTAGCAAATAGCCGATTGTGCTCTCCAATCAGCCAATGCATAGTCTTTTTTTTTCCTCGGTAAGTTCTTTCCAGAATATCCTTGTGCATCCTTGCAAAATGCGTATATTAATTAGAAACTAAAAAAATACTTGTTAAAAGAAGAACTGTGAAAAGGATAATTAATTGAACTTACATAATATAGGGATACACTTCAGGGTTGTTTAGAAGAACATGTAGATGAGCCTCATCTCGTTCTTTTTCTTCGACCGACATCATTATGGCTGCAGATAATGGACCAGAAAGCTTGTCTTGATTCTTCGGAAGACCGGCAGTTGTGCAACTCTGTCGAAGAAACTCGGTGCAAAATTCTACAGATTCTTCTCCCAGATAACTTTCAGCAATACAACCCTCTGGATGAAAACGGTTTCGCACATAACTTTTTAACACTTTATTGAACCGTTCAAATGGATACATCCATCTATAAAAAACTGGTCCACACAAACGCAATTCTCTAACCAAGTGAACTGTGAGATGTATCATTACATCGAAAAACGAGGGAGGGAATATTTTTTCCAGCTCGCACAAGGTTAATACCACATCTGACTGCAACTTATCCAATTTCGATACATCTACAACTTTGGTGCACAAAGAATTGAAAAAGAAACACAACCTTATAATGCTAACCTTAACATTTTTTGGCAGAATGGAACGGATGGCAACTGGTAGCAACTGGTGAAGGAGTATGTTAGATATAATTGCTAATGTTTGTTTATCAGTGTTTAAGCAACAGGTACTGACCAGAGTTTATCAGAAGCCGGTCAGAGTTTATTTAAAGTCTGACAGGGTGAAGAGTTTAAAGGAAGCCGGTCAGAGTTTATGTAAAGTCTGACAAGGTGATAGTTGAGTTAGCTGTCGGTGCTGAATTGAAGATTCTAGAAGCAATGTATTCTGAAGATGGAAAGAAGCAGAATATATTGATACAGCTAAGGAAACAGAATGGAAGATAAGAAGCAATCCTTAATTGATAAGTTTTGTATAGCTAACTTGTAGGAATATCAATTAGATAAGGATTGTATGTAGCTGTGTACTATATAAACACAAATAGGTTATCCCTAGAAGGGACGCGATTATTGATATATTATTCTTGTAACCTAGAAGCTCTTTGTGATTCATTAACATCATAAAGAGAGAAGCTGTTAATATAAATACAGTTTATTGATTCATAAACAGTGTTCTTAATTGTCGTTATTTTCATACATACTTGATTATATTGTGTATTCGGCCTAACAATTGGTATCAGAGCCAAGGCTGTTTAATATATACAGTTTTACGATTCAAACACAGTAATAATCATGTCTGAAGAAAATCAAACTGCTTCCAAGGCTGAACAGGTTAAGCCTAATTCTGTGAGTCGATATGAAACAATCAGGGTTCCGATTCTCAGGCCTGTAGAGTATCCGATTTGGAAGGTGAAGATGACCATGTTTCTGGAGGCTACAGATCCAGAATACCTTGACAGAATTAATGATGGTCCTCATATGCCAACTAAATTGTCCCCTGTTGTTGATGGTCAAGAACAAAAGACTGTTCCAAAGGAAAAGAAAGATATGACTCCTGAGGATATCTCATCAATTGCAAAGGATGCAAAGGTTAGACATCTTCTCCACAGTGCTTTAGATAATGTTATGTCTAACAGGGTAATTGGCTGCAAAACTGCCAAAGAGATATGGGATGCTTTAGAAGTCAGATGCCAGGGAACAGGTGCTATTAAGAAGAACAGAAAAACAATACTCACACAGGAGTATGAGCACTTTGATTCAAGAACTAATGAAACCTTGACTGAGACTTATGACAGATTTTGCAAACTGTTGAACGATCTGTCTCTGGTAGATAAGGAATATGAACTTGAAGAGTCCAATCTCAAGTTTCTGTTATCTCTACCTGAAAAGTGGGATTTAAAGGCAACAACAATCAGAGATAATTATGATCTTGCTGATACAGATCTTGATGAAATCTATGGATTGTTAAAGACTCATGAACTTGAGATAGAACAAAGAAACAGGAGGTCAAGCAAGAAGACAAAATCTGTTGCTCTCAAAGTCGAGGAGAAGCCCATCAAGAAGGAATCATCAAGGAAGAAAGCCAAGGGAAAGGCTTTAGTTATTAAATCTGAGAGTGAGTCATCAAACTCTGATGATGACTCAAACTCTGATGAAGCTTCTGACTCTGAGGATGATGAAGAGGAGTTGATGCAAATGGCTGCATTGATGGTGAAGACCTTTAAGAAGATGGGATTCAAGAACTTCAAGAAAGGAAAGAGATTCTCAAGGAAAGATTCAAACCCTGAAAGGAGAAGTTTCAGAAAGTCTGATGGAAAGGAGAACAAGTCTGGCAAGAAGGATAAGTCTCAAATCCAGTGCTACAAGTGTAAGGAGATGGGTCATTATGCTCCAGAGTGCAAGAAAGGCAAATCTGAGAAAGCACTCATCTCTAAAGGCAGAGACTGGGCAGATACTTCAGACTCTGATGATGGAGAAAACTATGCTCTTATGGCAACTGTCAGAGATGAGACTGAATCTTCTGAAAATAAGGTACCTTTAACTACTTATGCTTATGATACTGATAATATTTCTGAATTAAGAATTTATCTTAAGAACATACATGTTAGTTATAGGGATCAGACTTTAGAGAATGAGAGGATTAAATCTGAGAATCTTTGTCTTAAAGAAAGAAACAAGTTTCTTGAAAGAGAACTTGAGAATATGAAGCAGATTCAAAAAGAAAGAGATGATGCTGTTTATATTGAACAGGAAGTGCTTAAGTTAAATAAGCAGCTAGAATCTGAACTTGAAAAAGAAAGAAAAATAATTAAGACTTGGACAAACTCTGGAAGAGACACTCATCAAGTGTTTCAAACAGATTCTGTAGGTTTAGGCTATTGTGAAAACGATGAACTTAGGTTTAAAGACAAAGTTAAGGTTAAACCACAACTTAAACCTGTGATATTTGTTCCAGAATCCACCAAGCTAAAATCTGTAGTTGTGAAAGAAGCTGTTATGGAGCCAGTTGAAGTTTGTGCTGAACAAGTAGATATTGAATCTAAAACAGAGAAGCTTGTTGAGCTAGAAGCTGTTAAAGAACCAATTAGAATCTGTGAGAAACAGGTTAATGTTGGTTTAATGACAGGAAAACAGTTTAAACATAAGCTCAAAGAGGTTAAGTCTGCCATGAAACCTAAAGGATCCAAGAGAAATAGGAATGGAAAAGTAGGCATAAATAATAGAAATAATCATATGCCTAATGCTAGTGCCTCAAGAAAAACATGTTATAATTGTGGTAGTTCTAATCATCTTGCTAGATTTTGCACTAAGAACAAACATATTAATTCTTTACCTTCTACTTCAGAAGTAAAGAATGATTATGTTAGAGTAAAACCACAGACTTTATGTAAACATTGTGGGAGCACTTGGCATTCTATTTACACATGTAAGAGTTATCATGCAATTTATCATAACTATTATGAGCTAAAACCCAATTTAAAATGGGTTAGAGCAAACTCTGCTAGTGTGAAATCTGACAATGTTAGTTTAAACTCTGAAAATGCTGATTCCGCTGCAAAAGCTAACACTGTTAAGAAGGACAAAGGATCCAAGCAAGTCTGGATCCTTAAAACTAACACTTAGTGTTTATTTGTGATTGCAGGGTATAATAGAGAGCACACTTATCTTGGACAGTGGATGCTCAGGACATATGACTGGAAACAAAGCCCTGCTATCAGACTTTGAGGAGAAGGCTGGCCCAAAAGTTTCCTATGGAGATGGCAACATAGGACACACTCTGGGATATGGCAATATCAATCTTGGAAGTGTCATCATCACAAATGTAGCTCTAGTCTCAGGACTCAAGCATAATCTGCTATCTGTGAGTCAAATCTGTGACAGAGGAAACCATGTAGATTTTCATAGTGAATACTGTGAAGTTATCATTAAATCTACTGGAAAAGTTGTTCTAGTTGGACACAGGCGCAACAATATATATGAAGCAAGTTTGGTAACAAACTCTGATGGAAAAACAGTGTGTCTGACTGCAAAAATGTCAAATGAAGAGAGTTGGAATTGGCACAAGAAGCTCTCTCATCTCAATTTGAACAACATCAATGAGCTGATAAGAAAGGATCTTGTAAGAGGACTTCCAAAATCAATACTCAATCTAGATGGTCTCTGTGATTCTTGTCAAAAGGCCAAGCAAAGGAAGTCATCTTTCAAGAGCAAATCTGAATCATCAGTAGTGGAACCTTATCATCTTCTACATGTTGATCTCTTTGGACCAGTAAATGTGATGTCCATGGGTAGAAAGAAATATGCTCTAGTAGTTGTTGATGAATATACTAGATATACATGGGTATATTTCTTATCAAAGAAGGATGAAACTGCTCAAACTCTGATGGATCATGTAAATCTACTGGACAAAGGATCACAGCACAAAGTCAAAATTATAAGGAGTGATAATGGAACTGAATTCAGAAACTCAATAATGGAAGCTTTCTGCAAGGAAAGAGGAGTCAAACAAGAATTTTCTGCACCTGGAACTCCACAGCAAAATGGTGTAGTTGAAAGAAAGAACAGAACTTTAGTTGAAGCTGCCAGAACTATGCTTGATGAAGCAAAATTGCCAACTTATTTCTGGGCAGAAGCTGTTCAAACTGCTTGTTTTACTCAAAATGCTACACTGATCAACAAGCATGGGAAAACACCATATGAGATGGTGAAAAATAAGAAGCCAAATTTGAAATATTTTCACATATTTGGATGCAAATGCTTTGTGTTGAAGACTCATCCTGAACAGTTGACAAAGTTCGAGTTAAAAGCTGATGAAGGAATCTTTGTTGGCTATCCATTGTCAACAAAAGCATTCAGAGTTTACAATCTGAGAACTAAGGTGATCATGGAATCCATACATGTGTCATTTGATGACAAGAAAATAATTGGACTTGAAGACAAGGATGGATATGATCAACTACGTTTTGAAAATGAAGATCTATTCTCTGATGATGTAAACTCTGATGAAGCAGGTTTGACAAACTCTGACGGAGCATACTCTGAACCTCTACTGGTAAATACTGAAGAAACTGAAAATTCTCAAATTGAACAAAATAGAGAACCAGTTGAGGGGGAGCGTGAAGAAGCTCAACAAGACACAGCAAGTGAATCAGTTGAGGAAACTGATTCAAACTCTGACAGTACAAACACTGAGCCATCCAACTCAAGGGGAGCCTCAGATACTGCAGAAAGTCAACGTATGAATCAGGAGAGCATGGATCAAGGGGGAGGATTCAATAATGATGCAAGAAACCACTTACCAACAGCCAGAAAGTGGACACAGGCACACACACCTGATCTCATAATTGGAGATCCTGATGCTAGTGTGAGAACTAGAAGTGCAACCAATAATGAGTGTCTGTATCATGCTTTCTTGTCTCAAACAGAACCAAAGAAAGTGGAGGAAGCTCTTCAAGATGCTAATTGGATTACAGCAATGCAAGAAGAGTTAAATGAATTTGAAAGAAATGAAGTCTGGACACTTGTACCTAGACCAAAGAATAGATCAATAGTAGGTACAAAGTGGGTTTTCAGAAACAAGACTGACAGTGAAGGTGTGATTACAAGAAACAAGGCTAGACTTGTGGCAAAAGGTTATTCACAACAGGAAGGAATTGACTATGATGAAACCTTTGCTCCAGTTGCAAGATTGGAGGCCATAAGGATTTTTCTGGCCTATGCTGCACACAAGAAGTTTAAAGTCTTTCAGATGGATGTAAAGAGTGCTTTTCTCAATGGGAAGCTTGAAGAAGAAGTGTTTGTTGAACAACCACCAGGATTTGTAGATTCCAAGCATCCAGATTATGTCTACAGGCTTGACAAGGCATTATATGGACTAAAGCAAGCACCAAGAGCATGTTTGCAAAGCTTATGCAATCCAGGTACCAAATGAGCATGATGGGAGAGCTTAGTTACTTTCTAGGCTTACAGGTCAAACAAACAGATGATGGGATTTTTATCAATCAAGCAAAGTATACCAGAAATCTTCTAAAGAAATTTGGTATGCTTGATAGTTCATCTGCTACAACTCCCATGGCTACAGCAACGAAGCTTGACAAAGACACAGGAGCCTCAGTAAATGTGACTAACTACAGAGGAATGATAGGGTCTCTACTGTATCTTACTGCAAGTAGACCTGATATCATGTATGCAACATGTCTTTGTGCAAGATTTCAAGCAGATCCCAGAGAGCCTCATCTAACAGCTGTAAAAAGGATTTTCAAATATCTCAAAGGAACCATAACCTTGGGTTTGTGGTATCCTAGAGAATCAGAGTTTAAATTAATTGGTTACTCTGATGCAGATTTTGCAGGCTGTAAGATAGATAGAAAAAGTACAAGTGGAAGCTGTCAATTTTTAGGTGACAGATTGGTTTCTTGGTACAGTAAGAAACAGAAATCAATTTCAACATCCACTGCAGAAGCAGAGTATATAGCAGCTGGTAGCTGTTGTGCACAGATTCTGTGGATGAAGAATCAACTGCTGGATTATGGGTTAAGGTACTCAAAAATACCTATTTTCTGTGATAACCAAAGTGCTATTGCTATGACAGGTAATCCAGTACAGCATTCCATGACCAAGCACATCAGCATAAGGTATCATTTTATCAGAGAACATGTGGAAGAAGGAAACATTGAGCTTCATTTTGTGTCTACAGACCAACAACTTGCAGATATCTTCACCAAACCTTTGAGTGAAGCTACTTTTACAAGATTGGTAAATGAACTTGGAATGATCTCTGGTTCTGACTAGAGATACGGGTTAGACTCACTTTTTATGTTCATGATTTCTTACATGTGTTAACTGTTATGTGAACCAGCATGTTAAACTCTGATGATAAACTCTGTGAAGTGTCAGTCATACTCTGAAAGTAAACTCTGATGTTAAACTCTGTTGGTCATACTCTGGTAATTACAGTTTAATGCTATTCTCTACTGTAATTTTGTCTGAAACATATGGACCAATGAAGAAATTTGTATGAAACATAATTCTCAGTAAGTAATTGTGAATCCTTAAGAGTTGATAGATTCTGATCTCATTTATGTGCAGTAAACTAACACAGCATGATACTGTCTCTATATTTATACCATCTCTTAGTTTATTGATCCTATACACTGAGTCTGTATTAGCTGTTTGCATTTTCTCTCATAAGTTAATTATAATCACTGATGAAAAGTCTAAACTCTGATTACTTACTACAAATAATTCACCCTCAAATCAAAAGATGCCAAACAGAGCACAAATTCCTTTGAGATCATGTTGTGCCTAGGACGATCCAGGAACTTATTGTATGAAATAAGGGCTAAAATCTTTGATTTTTGGTGACTAGTGCCAACCACTGATTACTGGAAAAATAATAAATAAAAAAAATAAAAATAAAAAAATAAAAAAATATATATAAATAATACAGGGGGTGACAAATAAAAGACATATCCAAATGAAAGGATATCAGTAATACAGAGTTTAGATAGAAAAATCAGTGTCTATGTGAGAGTTTAGGCAACCAGTTTTTACTACTTTAGTTTGTGGATTTTATGCACTTTGAGATGATCTAAATACTGATTTCGGTAAACTCTGCTACTACACACACATTTCTCACAACTGTACAGATTGAGAAAAGAGTTTATTGACAAAGAAGGATAAATGGTAAACACTGATGTATTGTGTGAAATACGCCGAGGTTACTTTGTTTTAATCTCTGATGGTTAAAATAATTTCCTTGTTTCAGACATTTTATACTCTTGAGATTAGTCATTTGTTTTTCGGAAAAAGTATGATTGAACGGAGAAAAGAAAGAGTGCGTTTGATAAGTCCTGATAGTGATTCGTAGTGCGGCTGAGTATGTTAGTTCATTGTTTAAAGTGATATCGTTTTTTTTCACTTTACAATTACTATGCAATATTGATAATACTGATATGTAAAGAAACAAATTTGTTTTCATTAATTGATTCAAATTTACATTCAGAAAATTTCATGCTCATGTTTAGCTAATCTTTCTGGTACATACTAATCACTATGGTTACAAAGAGAAGATCTATTTAACCAGGACAAGTATCTGAATGCTACATCTGAAGCAGAAGAGCTAGAGCCAGAAGTTATTGTGCTCTACTACTTCTGATGAGAGCTACCCAGTTGTTCATCTGATCATTATACTATCTGGGATTGCTTGACAACATCCTGAGGATGAATGATCATCATCATCATCTTCCTGGATTCTCTTTCTGCTTTGCAGCTTGCAGGACTCCAAGAAGATTGACTCCTCCGTACCCATCAGGAAGCTCTGCTGGAAGAGCATCATACAAATCTCCATAGTATCATCGTCTGCCAGGATGGGCACATCATATGGACCGGGACGGATGATGTGCACATAAGGATTAGAGATTGGTCCTTCCGCTATTTCATCATCTGCTATAAGACCTTCATCATTCAGGAAAGACAGAACAAGAAACTCATCGATGATATAGTTTGCTTGTTGCTGCCAGTTCATGTTAACGAATGATTCGACATCCATGAACTCAAAGGTTCCTGCCATTTGGTGTATGGTAATTTTAAGATATGAAGCCTGTTGATAAAATGCTTCGGTTTTTAAAGCATTCAACAGGGTAACTGAAAGGTTTTTTCCTAGAATCGAAGCGCTTGGGATAATAAGATGCGGAGTTTCGAGACAGTCATTATTTTTCTGACTGTTGAGCTCCTCTGTACTTTATTATTAAAATTGATAATTTTATTATTATTGATTTTTTTTCTCTTAAGCGAAAATTTTTGAGTGTTATGTGATGACAGGTGTCTCCACGTTTGCACGTGTGTATTGGAAGTTGTTAGATACAGCTGTCAGCGTATTCACGTCTGACATCTGTCCCACTAACATACTTTTAATCTTTTCAGTTCTTATTTAAAACACTACATACACACGATTCAATCTTTTACGCACTTCATCTTTTCATTAGATTTTACTCACACACAAACACTCAAACACTTTCTGAGCCCAGTATTTCTTGTTTTCAAATCTTACTAATGGCAACTACAGCGTTTATTGCTTCTGACTTAGAATTTGTTCCCAACAATTATTCTGCTCCTGTAGCAAATGAGAACGCACCGGAGGCGTTTCATTTGATTCAGAGGTTCTTGTTAGACTCTGATATTGGTACTGCTTTAACAGCACCATCGAAGCTGTCTGCGACTCAAATTCGAACTTTTTGGCAGACAGGTACTTATGATAATGGAGGAGAGTCTGGATCTCCATCTATCATTTTTGAGTTTCAAGAAGATCAATTTGTTGTTACTCCTACTACTGTTCGTGATGCTTTGGGTCTTGAAGATTTTAATGCTTTCACGATATCTGTTGGTGATTCTGAGTTGGTTAGGATGATGAGAGAAATCGGCTACTCTGGACCTTTGTCAAAGATAGGTCAACTCAAAAGGCCATTTTTGCGCAAGGAATGGAGCTTCTTCTTCGATTGCATTACTCGGGCTTTTGGAAAGAAGTGCACCAATTGGGATGCGATTCCCACGGATAGTCTACAGATCGGGTATTCTCTTCTCTATGGCAGTCAATTTGATGTTGCTAGATTAGTTTTAACTAATATTGGTGAGAAAATGCTAGAGAATAGAAATGTTGTTTATTTCTCTAGGTTTTGTCAATTGATATTCAATTTTTGCTGTCCAAATGTTGAGATAGTAGAGGATGATGTTATACTTTCGTTTAAACTGCACAAACGTATATTCTCTGACCTTATCAACAAGGACAACAAGAAAGGAGAAGTTGGTCCTTTACTGTTGCCTGCATCAGTGCAACAATTTCTTGACACTTTACAGCAACAACAAGTCTCAACTGCTGAAGCTGGACCTTCTGAGTCTCAACCACAGAGGTCAAAGAAATCTAAAGTTCGAGCAGTAAAGTCTGGTTTGCAACCCGCTGAAGCTGAGGTAT
The DNA here is from genome assembly GCA_030848705.1 of Heracleum sosnowskyi. Taxonomy (NCBI): domain Eukaryota; kingdom Viridiplantae; phylum Streptophyta; class Magnoliopsida; order Apiales; family Apiaceae; genus Heracleum; species Heracleum sosnowskyi. The sequence goes on from CM061241.1 coordinate 97,999,575, forward strand.
CAAATGTTGATGCTGTGCCTCAGAGACAAAGAATGAAGAAAAGGCGAGCCCACAGGGCAAAGTCTATTGCTGCTGCTTCTAGTGCAGACTCCGAAACTGAAGCTGATGAAGAAACTCTTCATCAGAGAAAGAGACGGCTAGTTGCTGATCAACTTTTTGGTGATATCATTGCCAATCTGGACAAAGAACCTGAGGACACAGAAGCTCCTACATCAAAAGCTGATGATGTAGTGGAGGAAGCTGCTGCATACTCTGACAGCAGGATTCTTGATCATGAAGATACTGTACTGGAAGCTGATCAAGCATCTACTGAGTTAGTAGAACCTATTGCTTCTCACACAGAAATCATTTCTATTGATTTTGAGAAAGGTGATGAAGTTGATCAGATTAGAGTTGATTCAGTTCCAGAAGCTGTTGCTGTACCTGTAGATGCAACAGATAATGATAATGAGGATATTGTCTTACTTGAAACTTTGCAACAATCCGTTGTTGAGATTGTTCAGAGAGAAGCAGAGGTTACTGCTCCAGCAAACTCTGATGTTCCTCAAACTGTAGCAGATCAAGTACCTGATGCGACTGCACAGTCAATTGATGAAATCACTGCTGAAAATGTGCTTGAAGATATTCACAGAGAGGATGACAATGCTGAAGCTAGTCCTTCTCATTCACACTCTGATATTCAAGTGGACATTTCTGATATTCAAGCAAATTCTACTGAAGAAAGGGAAATTCAAAGGGCTGCTTCTGAGCATTATCAGAATATGTACTACAATGCATGGGCTAATGCAGATTGTATCTTTCCGGCGCAAAGGGCTGCAGATTTCTTATCTGATTCTGTCAAGAAGATTACAAATCCTGATGTTCTTACAAGTTTACAGGCAACTGTTGTTCAAGTCAAATCTCTCAATAATAGATTTGATGAGAATCAACAGATGTTTACAAATCTGAGGAATGAATTTTCTCTAAGGGATACAACTTTGAAGCTTGACAGATCATTTTATTCTACACAATTCACGCAGCAAGCCAAGGATTCTGAGGAAATCAAGACAAGGCTTGGAAAAGTTGAGGAGAATCAGGCTGCAATGTTCACTCAATTGAATTCCATTTCTACTGCGCTTGAATTGCTGACATCAGTACTAATTTCTGATGATGTCAAAAAGGGGGAGAGTGTACATAATGACAAATGCAAAGATACTCAAACTCTGAGACGGAGGGATGATGATTCTGCTGATGGTGGAAGCAAGGAATCTGAGAGGCATTTACTTTCTGTTCAAGGGAAAAGAACATCAAAATTAAATTCTAATAGGTTGATAAACTCTGGTAAAGAAATTTCAAACTCTGCCAGTGGTTCAAGACTTAAGAGTTTAATTATTTCAGCCAATCCATTAACTGATGAAGAAATTGCTACCAAGATGTTTCTAGAAGAACATGGTAATGAAGCTACAGTTGAAGACATGGAAGCTGAAATGCTGAGTCTTGCTGAAGAGCATCAGAAGAAATTGAAGGATGGTACTTACAAGAAGAAGGAAATCAAGGCTCCTAGAAAGAAAGAAAAAGGAATTGTTATCAAAGAGAATGTAAACTCTGATCAGAGTTTACAGTACTCAAGGAGGCCTGTGATTAAAAATGCTGATAAAGGAAAAGGTAAACTGGTAGAAGAAGAGCAGTTACCTAAGAAGATTTATTCAACCTCTGACATTGCTCAAGTTGAAACAAGATTACCAAAATCAACCTCTGACGCTGCTCAAGTTGATGGTACTATTGAAGTTAAGCCAGCCTCTGACAAGGCTCAAGCTGTGCAAACTCGGCTACTTCCTCAACTCAAAGGTTTCTTAAGACCTGTACTCTCTGAAACTCTGACACTTCAACCTGTGGATTTTTCTCAAACCAGGACTGTACTTGGAAAAGAATCTTATGATAAGTCTGGTTTAGGTTCACATAGGGAGAAGAGAATAAATAACAGATCTCAAGACAATATTTCACTGACAGGATCTGGTATTGTGAATACACAAGAAAATCTTGATAAGTTAGAATCTGTTCAGTTGATTTTTCACAAGATCTTGAAGAAGCAGTTTCTGTTATACTTCATGAGTGATGGAAGAGTTTATAGAATTGGAGAATCTGATGTAAATCTCAAATCATGGGAAGAACTTGAATATGTACTTTATCTGTTAAAAGTTAAGAACAGACATACCCATAATGTTGCTCAAATCTTAAAAGAAAAGATGCTGAGATCAAAAGTGATGCTTGGAGGAGGAGAAGTCTCAAATGCTTATATTCCAAAGTATAGAGATCATACTGGAAAATTGGTGGAGATGAAGAGAAACAGTGCTAGATTTAAAACTGCACTGGGATTAAAAGTCTTAGAATTCAATTTAGAGTCAAATAAAGCTCAGTACATTCGGCTAGGGAATAATATGAAGAAGAACAGTATCTATTCTCTAAGGGCTGCCATATATCAAACTGGTGAAGGAGATCCAGAGTATAAGGAGCTGAAAGAGATTATGATAGCTGAACTTGAGAATGCTGAGAGAAGACTGCTGATTGATTATCTCAGGACTGTACCTGATATTGAAGAAGTCAAGTAAAGTCTGACTGTAAGTTTTTAATATTTTCTATTCTAAGTCAAATTTAAACTCTGTTTTAAATTAAACTCTGTTATATGTTAAACACTGCATTTGTTAAATGGTTTTGACATCATCAATTATATGTTTAACTTGTACATTTTATTATGAACAAGTTGGGGGAGATTGTTAGATATAATTGCTAATGTTTGTTTATCAGTGTTTAAGCAACAGGTACTGACCAGAGTTTATCAGAAGCCGGTCAGAGTTTATTTAAAGTCTGACAGGGTGAAGAGTTTAAAGGAAGCCGGTCAGAGTTTATGTAAAGTCTGACAAGGTGATAGTTGAGTTAGCTGTCGGTGCTGAATTGAAGATTCTAGAAGCAATGTATTCTGAAGATGGAAAGAAGCAGAATATATTGATACAGCTAAGGAAACAGAATGGAAGATAAGAAGCAATCCTTAATTGATAAGTTTTGTATAGCTAACTTGTAGGAATATCAATTAGATAAGGATTGTATGTAGCTGTGTACTATATAAACACAGATAGGTTATCCCTAGAAGGGACGCGATTATTGATATATTATTCTTGTAACCTAGAAGCTCTTTGTGATTCATTAACATCATAAAGAGAGAAGCTGTTAATATAAATACAGTTTATTGATTCATAAACAGTGTTCTTAATTGTCGTTATTTTCATACATACTTGATTATATTGTGTATTCGGCCTAACAGAGTATATGACAGTCGTGGGATTTCAGCCCAAACAACTTCAAATCGGGCATTGATACACAATTTTTAATGTTCGACGAATGCCCGTAAGGAAGTTTCATTGACGAGAGTGATGACAACATTTTTCTTTTTTCTGCCTTTGAAAGAGTAAAAGAAGAAGGGGGCAAGTAGGTTCTCCTTTCTCCTACTTTTTGTGGAGCCAAATCTTTCCTGATGCCCATTTCAACCATATCACGACGAGAAGCCTCACTATCCTTAGACTTATATTTTATATTCAGTAGTGTCCCAATCAAATTATCGCACACATTTTTCTCGATGTGCATAACATCGAGACAGTGGCGAACATGATGAAACTTCCAATAATTTAATTCAAAAAAAATTGACTTTTTCTTCCATGCACAGTCCACCTTCTTTGACCTTTTTACTTCATTTCCAAAAGTAAATTTTATTTGCTCCTGCTGCTCGAACACCTCTTCTCCACAAAGGGGTGGACGTGCATGTCCAAACTCTTGTTCACCATTAAAATCAGCCTTCTTCCTCCTATAAGGATGATGCCTAGGCAAATATCGACGATGACCTTGGTAACACATTTTCTTGCTATAACTTAAATACTTAGCTACAGTATTATCACCACACACTGGACAAGCCATATAACCCTTATTCACGCAGCCAGACAAATTTCCATATGCCGGGAAGTCATTTATTGTCCACATTAATACTGCCCTCAAAGTGAAAAAAGATTTAGTATTAGCATCGTACACGTTTGGTTCACCTTCTTCCCAAAGCTTCTTCAAATCATCAATCAATGGTTGTAAAAATACGTCAATGTTATTACCCGGCTCGTGCGGACCAGAGACTAATATCGTTAACATCATAAACTTCCTCTTCATGCATAACCAAGGAGGAAGATTATAAGTTGACAATACTACTGGCCAGCAGCTATACTTATTCTTTAAGCCATTATTATGTGGGTTTATACCATCTGCGGCCAAAGCTAATCGAATGTTTCTAGGCTCACTACCAAAGGTTGGCCACCTATAATCAATATTCCGCCATGAGGGAGAGTCGGCTGGATGGCGCATGACGCCATCTTCAGTTCTTTGGTTAGCATGCCAAGTCATTAGTTTAGACGTAGAAGCAGATTTAAACATCCGTTTAAATCTTGGAATGATCGGAAAATACCACATAACTTTGGCCGGAATGTTAACCCTCGCTTTACCATCCTTTGTTAACTTCCAGCGAGATATGTGGCACTTGGGACACTCACTAGCATCAGCATTTACACCCCTATATAGAATGCATTCATTCGGACATGCATGAAATTTTATATACTCAAGGCCTAAATCAGATAGGTTTTTCTTAGCTTCGTATGCGTTAATTGGCAAGACATGATCTTTAGGAAGTAAAGAGCCTACAGAGGAGAGTAAATCTGAAAACGCACTGTCACTAATACCAAATCTCGCTTTCCAGTTATGTAATTTTAACATTGAATCTAGTTTAGTGCACCCACTGCCCTCAAACAAAGGTTGCTCAGCATCAGCCAAAAACCTCTTGAACTCATCCGAGTCTTTATCACAATCATCACCCAAATTATTATTATTATTATTATTATTATATGCTGCTTCACAAACATCACCTACGTCACCTGCTTGTGACTGTGATGCTTGTGACGCAACGATATTCTCTGGAGAGCAAGCCGATGATGTGCTACCAATAGATGACCTAGGATTAGCTCCATGCCAAATCCAATCAGTATACCCTAAACTAAATCCCTTTTCATACAGATGACCCCTAATAACGTTCACAGATAATTTTTTGAAATTAACACAACGTGCACATGGACAAGGTATTCTCTTAGGATCTTTACAATTTTCTTCCGCATATATCAAAAACTTTTCAACCCCGATTTCATACTCTAATGAATCCCTATCTTTGAAAATCCACGACTTATCCATTTTCTCGAAATAGGTAGTGTACCTGATCATTATAGTGATTGTCAAATAACATATAGTTTCATAATTCACTAATAACATTTGTTGCTCAGTTTATTCAATTAAGTAATTTATCAAGTTTGATTGTTTATTTATTATTTATATTAAATAATTAACAGTCTAGATTTAGGAAATGTATACAAGGTAAATGTTCAGTTAAGATTGATATTTATAGTTATAGTATTGCTCTAAGTTTAGCTTGCTTTCTAAACAAAAGGAACACAAATCTTTTATCTAAATTAATATTAGCAGACAACATGTAGTTAACAGGCATACAATTTCTATAATTCAAATTTGTACTTGGCAAATAGTTATACCATATACAAACAACAGAGTAAGAGAAAATGCAAAATTGCTTATTCCACGTCATAACAATCAAATAATAGCCACTCATATCGAATTAACATATTGAAACAAATAGCCGAATATTATAAATCACAGAACAAATATCATGAAGCATATTATAAGTAGACACTTACAAATCATAAAAGCATATTCCAAATCAAATACATATGCAAATATCATATGCAAACTAACTCCAAATCATAACAAACAAGATTTTGCTATAAAAAAAACCCCCAATAAGGGTTCAAAAACCCCCAATTCTTACTCAAATAATTTTTCGAATTAGAAACAATAATGCATGTTATAAACCCCCAATAAAAACGAATTAGAAAAATTAGGGTTTCGAATTCAAAAACCCCCAATCTTATAAACTAATATTCAAGTGTACATAATGCATGTTTACTCACTTCGATTTGAGACTTCGATTCGATTGAGACTTCGATTTGAAACTTTGATTCGAGCTTTACTTCGATTGAGACTTCGATTTGAAACTTCAATTTGAGCTTTACTTCAATTTGGAATCAAGTAGTGAAGTAGTTACGAAAGAGAGAATGAAATTGATTAAAGAGAGAGAGTGTGAAGTAGTGAAGTGGGTTCGAGAGAGAAGAATGAAATTTGTTCTTCAGAGGTGAGGTTCGAGAGAGAGAGAGTGAAAGAGAGAGGTGAGAGTGAAATTTGTTTACTTTTAATTAAATTTGTTTTTGATTTTGTCTGAAAGAGAAAAATCGGCTAAGGGGGGAAAATAAAAATTGGCTAAGGGGGGAAACATTTGGAATAAAAATTGGCTAAGGGGGGGAAAATTTTGGTACACGGGGGGAAAGTATAATTAGCGGGCGGATAAAAAAATTTTAGACAACGTTTAGACATCGGTTCATATATAATCTGATGTCGTAACAATACAAATACATCGGTTATTTTAAAACTGATGTAATTAATATCTTTTACATCAGTGGATTTATGAACCGATGTTATATGGGCGATGTCTATTGAACTTTTTCTAGTAGTGCTTGTTGTTTATCAAAGCTGCAAATCCACTATACCCAGGTATACTCGAGAATGGTCCTTTCATACCAAGAAAGGAAATTGAAGCCACAACAGTGAATGGTGAGATTGTTCCTGCACATTGGGTTCCCAAAGATCCCTTAGAAATCTTGGAACCTGAAAAGGAGAAAATGGTGCTAGATGATCATTTGCAACTTATCTTGCTCGATTCTCTCACGCTGGATAAAGCCATGTGTGGAAGTGTGATAAGCTGCACATCAGCCAAGGAGATGTGGATCAGGTTAGCCTTACTCTGTGAAGGAAGTGAAGAGGTTAAGGGCAACCAAAGGCAAATTCTAATATCTCAATATGAGGCATTCATGGCCAAGCCTGGTGAAGACTTAACCTCCATGTTTGAAAGGTTCAGTAAGCTCTTAACTGAATTACAGATACATGGCAAGTACTATGACAGAAAAGAATTAAATGTCAAGTTCCTGCTCACACTGCCTGATCACCTTGAACACAAGACAACAGCCATACGAGAAGGAAGAGATCTCAACAATATAACCTTTGAGACACTTTATGGTATTCTGAAATCTTATGAACTCGAACTCTTTCAAAAGAGAGCCATACAAAGTGGAACAAGGAACAAGATGGCTAATATGTCAAGTGCCCTAGTAGCACATGTGCCAAGGATCACACAGCCAAGTGAAGTACTACAGATCACACCATCAACCCCAACACAGACCTTGAAGATAGAAGAGGTGGTTGAAGATGATGAGAAAGTGGTACTACAGCTCAAAGATGTGGAAGATGAAGACTTCTACACAATGAAGGAACTGGAAAGCATGGACAACCCTACTATGGCTTACATGGCCAAAAAGTTCAAGAACTTTAGGTTCAAGAAGGATAGGTCATACAAGCCTCAAGGCCAAGCATCCAAGTTCAGCAAAGGAAGCTCATCAAAGGCTGTTGTGGGAAGTTCAACCAAAGGAGGATACAAAACTGGATTTGTGGATAGATCAAAGTTCAAATGTTACAACTGTGGAGAACCTGGTCATTTTGCTACTGAATGCAAAAGACCCAAACAGGTTCAAAGATATGAGAAAGGAACTGGTGGATACTCCAAGAAAAATCAAGGTAGAGCCTATGTGTCTGAAGGAAAGTGTTGGGATGATTCTGATGATGAAGAAGAGGAAGAATATGTCAACCTAGCTCTCATGGCTAGCACTGATGAGGTAGCATCAACACCTTCAAGTCAGGTACCTTCACTTGTCTTACTTGATATGTCTACTGATGAGTATAAGAAAACCATTAAAGACTTAAGTGCTGAAATGTTCAATGTCTATACTAGCTTTTCTGCTGCTAATGAGGAAATCTCTAGACTAAGTAAGCTAAATGAAACACTTCAGTCTGAAAATGATTCTCTTGTTCTCAAAACCAGTTCACTAGGCTCTTTAGCTCAAGAGAATGCTAAACTTAAAAATGAATTAAAATGTGCTAAGGAGGTTGAGGAATTCTTGAGGAATGAGATTGCTGAAAATGAATTTAAGATTAAGGCCTATAGAAACTCATCAAAGATAGTTCAGGATTACAATGATAAGCATACAGAAAATCAGTCTGTTGGTATAGGTTTTTCTTATGGTAGAAGACCTGGAAAGGAAACTGTGATTCAAGATTGTCCTGGAAATGCTGCTGTCAAACCCACCATTCTCAAGAAAGTTAAAACTCCTATTTTCAAAGCTGCTGAAATTGAGTTTGATGAAGAAGCCATGCTCATCAAACAAGAAATTCTTGATGAGGATGAAGGTGTTGACAGCACATTCAAGGATGGAAAGGATACTGTCACAATCCCCAAGACAGTAAACTTACCAAGCAATCAGACAGTAAGTTCAAAAGATGCTGTCACAGTTGGCAAGACAGAATCTTTCAAAGATACTGTCAAGAATGGTTCCAAGACAGCAACTTTCAAACCTTTTGTCAAGACAGTAGGAATAAAAGATACTGTCAAGGAAAGTTCGACAGCAACTTCTGAACATACTGTCAATCCAGTAACTCCCAAGTCTAAAAACAGAAATGGTAAGGTAGGTGTCAATAAAGGAAATGGATACACTAATGTTGGAGGTGCTTCTAGGAAACTGTGCAATAACTGTGGATCTACTCATCACTTAACACATGTTTGTAAGAAACCAATTGAGGATAAGATCAATGCTACTGAACTCAATGGTAACTTACACAGAACCCCCCTTATGCATAGAACTATGAGTGTCTGTAATAACATTGATTGTATGCCATGCAAAATCACTGCCATGAGTACATGCTTTAACTTACCTGTTCTCTCTACTGAAAAATGCTCATACCTAAACACTGTTGAGACTTCTGAGCCTGCTGGCAACAGCAAAAAGGCTTCATCCACTAAGAAAAGGACCAAGTCCAATTCTAAACCTAAGTGGGTGAAAAGAGAAGTCAAACAGGAAGTCTTTGATAATGCTTGTGATGTTGTGACTGAAAGAAACTCAGGAAACACTGAAACTGCAGGACCCAACAAAGATTGGGTACCATATGCAACTTAGAAACATTCTGTTTTGCAGGGTAAGAAGAAAAATCAGGTCATGTGGATTATTGACAGTGGTTGCTCAAGACACATGACAGGTGATAAAGCCCTGCTATCACATTATGTAGAGAAAGCTGGCCCAATCATAACCTTTGGAGACAACAGCAAGGGTTACACAGTGGGATATGGCTGTCTGGAAATTGGAAATGTTGTCATTGAAGATATTGCTCTTGTGGATGGATTGAAGCACAACCTACTCAGTGTCAGCCAATTCAGTGACAGAGGATTTAAGGTTGACTTTGACATGATGGTGTGCAACATCTATCACAAGAAGGATGGAAGCCTCTCTCTAAAAGGGGTCAGAAAAGGAAGCCTGTTTGTTGCTGATCTAAGCTCAACAAAGAAGGATAAAGTTTACTGTTTTTACAGCAAAGCTACTGTTGGTGACAGTATGCTTTGGCACGGGAAGCTCTCACATCTCAACTTCAAAACAATGAACATTCTAATGAAGAAAGAGTTAGTGAGAGGTTTGCCCCAACAGGAATTCTGTCAAGAAGGATTGTGTGAAGATTGTCAAATGGGCAAACTGAGAAGAGCTGTGCACAAGTCCAAGCAAGTAAACACCAACACAGAAGCACTCAAGTTAATTCACATGGATCTCTTTGGACCAGTCAATGTACCATCTATGGCCAGAAAGAGATATGCCTTAGTAATGGTGGATGATTACTCAAGGTACACTTGGGTGAAACTTCTTGAATCCAAAGATGAAGCTGCTCAAGTGATTATTGATCAAGTCAGAGTTCTTGATAGAACCCCAAACTCAAAAGTTCAAATCTTGAGGAGTGACAATGGTACAGAATTCAGAAATGTCACACTTGGAAATTTCTGCAAAGATGAAGGAATTGTACAACAATTCTCTGCTGCAAGAACTCCACAGCAGAATGGAGTTGTAGAAAGAAAGAACAGGACTCTCATTGAAGCAGCTAGAACTATGTTGCATGATGCAAAGTGCCAACATATTTCTGGGCTGAAGCTATCAACACAGCCTGTTATACTCAGAACAGAACCATGATCAACAAAACTTATGCAAGCACACCTTACTGTCTGCTAACTGGAAAGAAACCTACTGTCAAATATTTTCATGTGTTTGGAAGCAAATGCTTTATGATGAAGGACAATCATGAGAAGAAAGGAAAATTTGACACCAAGGCTTTTGAAGGACTATTCATGGGTTACAGCACAGAAAGGACTGCCTACAGAGTTTATGTTATGGAACACAGGATTATTGAAGAAAGTGTTAATGTCACATTTGATGAAACCAAGTTTCCAGGACTGCATGAAGAAGGAAAGATGCAGACATTCAGATTTGAGAATCAAGGATACCTGGAAGCTGAGGAGATTGTGGATGAAGAACCTAGCTTCACTCAAGTTGTTGAAGTTGATAAAGATACTGTCAATGCCACTACTGTCAACCAAACTCCAGCTCAGTCACAGACCATATCCTCTAACATTCATGACAGTGATGACTCTGGAGACAATGAAGAACATGGTGGAGACAATGGAATTGATGAGCATTCAACTCAACAAGCTGAAGCAAATGTTCCTGTTCAATCAAGTAGCTTGCCCAGAATCACCAGGTGGAACAAGGATCACACAAATGACCTTATCATTGGTGATCCTAATTCTGGAGTGAGGACAAGGAACAAAGTCTCTGCTGACAGCATGTTTTCATGCTTCCTGTCACAAATGGAACCCAAGACAATTGATGAAGCATTGTTGGATTCTGACTGGGTGATAGCCATGCAAGAAGAGCTAAATCAGTTTGAAAGAAACAATGTATGGAAATTGGTTCCAAGACCTAAGGGAAAGTCAGTTATTGAGACCAAGTGGGTTTTCAGAAACAAACTTGATGAAAATGGATTGGTGACAAGGAACAAAGCAAGGCTAGTGGCTAAAGGTTACTGTCAACAGGAGGGAATAGATTATGATGAGACATTTGCTCCTGTTGCAAGACTTGAAGCTATAAGAATCTTTCTAGCTTATGCTGCACACTGCAACTTCAAAGTATTTCAGATGGATGTCAAAAGTGCCTTTCTAAATGGAGAGCTGGAAGAAGAAGTGTATGTGGAACAGCCACCAGGGTTTGAGGATGCTGAAATGCATAATTTTGTGTACAAACTCTTCAAAGCTTTGTATGGACTAAAGCAAGCACCCAGGGCATGGTATGACACACTTTCCACCTTTCTTCTGGAAAACCAGTTTACCAGAGGAGTGGTGGACAAGACACTTTTCTACAAACATCATGGCAAGGACATCATTCTGGTACAAATCTATGTGGATGACATCATTTTTGGTTCTACAAATGAGAAGCTGTGTGAGAAGTTTTCCCATCTCATGAGCAACAAATATGAGATGAGCATGATGGGAGAACTGTCATTCTTTCTGGGGTTACAAATTCTTCAACAAACTGATGGAATCTTCATAAGTCAAGCTAAGTATATCAAGGAACTTCTCAAAAAGTTCAACTTGGAAGATTCATCTCCTGCAAAGACACCAATGTCCACAGCAACTAGTCTGGATCTTGATCCTAAAGGAAAGAAAGTTGACTCAAGCACCTATAGAGGCATGGTAGGATCCCTCCTATACCTAACTGCTAGCAGACCTGACATCATGTTTGCTACATGTCTCTGTGCAAGGTTTCAAAGTGATCCAAAGGAGTCACACTTGGTAGCCATCAAGAGAATATTTAGATACTTAAAAGGCACTCCTAACCTAGGCCTTTGGTATCCTAAGAATACTGGATTTGATCTAATTGGTTACTCAGACTCAGACTATGCTGGATGCAAGATTGACAGAAAGAGTACTACTGGTAGCTGTCAATTTCTTGGTGGAAAATTGGTCTCATGGTTTAGCAAGAAGCAGCATTCAGTTTCTACCTCAACTGCAGAAGCTGAGTACATTGCTGCAGGCAGTTGCTGTGCACAAATTCTATGGATGAAAAGTCAACTTCTAGATTATGGTCTAGTGTTAAGAGAAATTCCTATTTACTGTGACAACACTAGTGCCATAGCCATCTCAGACAATCCAGTTCAACACTCTAGGACAAAGCACATTGATATAAGACATCACTTTATCAGAGAGCATGTTGAACAAGGAACTGTGAAGCTGATTTATGTCCCAACTGACAAGCAACTTGCTGACATCTTCACTAAGCCATTGGATGAAGCAACCTTCAACAGGTTGGTAAGTGAATTGGGAATGCTGAATCTGGTATGTTAATTTACTAAGGTTTCTAAATTTTCAATTCTTATTGAAGCTCATGACAGCAACTTCAAACCTGCTGTCAAGAGAAGTTACTATCTACTTGGTTTATGTCTGTTATGTGACAGCATGTGTTGATTTGACTTTTCATGTCAGTATTTTGTGCCAGTCTCATACTTTTAAACCGTGTATGACTTTAATGTGGTTATCCGTTAAGTTTGAGAGTTAAAAATCTGTTCCATTGGACTTTCACACTCTTTTGCATTAATCTGTAGGATTAAAGGAGGACACGACCATTAATTACTTTTGTGGTAGTTGTATGGGTACTCTAACTGTTGACCATTAGACTTTGATCCTTAGACGGTTTTGCCTATAAATTAACCTTAGGTTTCACCAGTCTGCTCTCAGTTTTAAAGTAAATAATGGAAAACAAAGTAGGAATCGAAGTTGGTCTAAAGAAGTGTGATAGTGAACCCGACAATGAAGAGATCGATGAGCTCTTTGAAATGTTGTTGGACGTCATGGATGAGATAGACGAGGAAAAGGAGGCCAAGGCTAAGGAAGAGGAGGCCAAGGCTATGGAAGAAGAGAAGGAGCTTCAGGCACTTCTTGAAAAAGAAGGCCGCTCTGAAGAAGAGATTAAGGAAGAAGTCTTAGAACTAGTTGATAAAATCATAGAATGATGTACTCAATGTTCAATATTAATGATTTTATTAACAATAATAAAAGTTCCTGTTTATGTGGTTACTGAGTTTATGACTTGTCTGTGTAACTTGCTTAATATCTGTGTTTGAAAGATTACATTGCTAAATTCATATTCTGTTAATTTTAGGTTAAGTATATGAGCAACGCATTCTAATTAGTTCCTGACAGAAACAATTTCCCATTTAAATTACTGTCACAAAGAAGGATACTGTCCCGTGTCTCTTGACAGCAACCTTCTTGACAGCAGGGAAAGACTTTCTGTCACGACCTTTAAAGGATACTGTCACTCAAATGCTTAACGGTGACAGCATGTTTTTGCGCAATAGTTGCTGTCGCGCAAAACCTACTGTCACCACCACTTATTACTGACAGATTGTTTCTAGCGCACAGGTTACTGTCAACAATAGTGGACCGTTGTAATTGGATATTCACCCCACGATTGACAGTGAATAACGGGAAGTAACTCACGTGTTAAGAGAGTGGGTTAAGACACGTCCTTTAACTCCACTTTTTGAGCAAACGTTTGAGATACCCATATTTATTCTCCAGTTACTCAGACATATCACTCTCACAAAACTCAAGGCAAAATACTTTTCTTCAAGCAAAAAGCTACTTTCTCACTTTCTTCTTTTCTTGAAATCTCAATGGCCCCCAAACAGACTCTCTCTCAAACAAACTTTGTTGGCATCTTTTCCCCAAATGATGCTGGTGAAGGTTTCAAAGGACTAGTGTTTTTCTTGAACAAGTCCTATCTCGGTTATGCCATAACCTCAACCCCCATTCTCGACTTAGACAGACTTGAGGCGTTTTGGCAAACTGCTGTTGCTCAAACTGAGGGTGAGAACCCTGGTATTCAATTCACAATCTCTGGGCAACAATACATTCTCACAGCTGAGGTCATCAATACTGCTCTTGGAATTACACTGGAAGAAGGCCAAAACTTTGCTCCACTTGCTAATGATGACACTCTGAAGAAGCTCTTCTTGAAGATTGGGTATGCAGGCCCTATTCTCGAAGAGGGAACAACCAAGTGGTACCCGTCTGGTGAAATGGACAGGAAGTATCTAAGGAAGGAGTGGAGCATGATATTTGATGCAATGGTCAAGGTGTTCTCTACCAAGTCCACAGGCTGGAATGGGATACCCTCCTACATCAAGAAACTGACACATTCTCTTGTCCATGGATACAAGGTGAATGTTGGAGCTCTCCTCATGGCACAACTCACAGCTGCCATAGGTAAGAAGGTATCACACTACCCTCGCTTTCTTATGTTGTGCATTAATTCATTCTGTGATTTTAATGATGCTGTTCCTCGTTTAGAGGCTTGCTCAGTTTTGAAAAAGAACACACACACACTATTATCATCACAAAATCTCAATGCACATATTCCAATTTGTTTCACTCAGCACATGGTTGATCAAGTGTCCAACCTTGATTATCCATTACCTTCTGGTTATGATTCTTTTTCTCTTGAGAATGAAACTGAATTAGACCCAAATTCAGTTAACCCCCATTCAACACCATACACTCAGCCTAGGCCCTCTAGACTTCCCAAAGCCCAAAGAGAAGCCTTGCAAGAATCCAGAAAAAGATCCTTAGAAGCTGATGTTGGTGGTAGCTCTGTTAGTCAAGAGGGAGACACTGCACCTAGTGCAGCAAATAAGGAAGGTAGTCAAACAGAACCCACAGTGGTTCCCCCTGAGCCTAAGAAGAAGAGAGCTAGGAGGACCAAAACCACTGTCAGCCACCCTGCAGTCTCCCAAAAGACTGTAGAGGAAACCAGGGAAATAAACTCCTCCCTAGATGTGCCTTCTCAACAAGGGACATCTATTGAAATTGGCCTGTCTCCCAAGGCACCCTGTACAGAGTCTGCACAAACTCATGGTTCCCAACCTGAGATACCCCCACTTGAAGAAACACACAGTGAGTTAGGGCACAGTGAGGATTTCTCTACTCCTATTGATGGTTCACATGTTTCATCTGTGAATCAGCCCCCACTCTCTACTACACTTTCACCTTCTTCCTTCCCTACACATTCTTTTGTTTCTTCTCCACAACCTAGAGAAGGGGACAGTCCCAACCCTTCAGGTTTTGATCATCCATCTCCAATCATGGATGAGCCCCCATCTAGTGGTCCACAAGAACCCATTTCTCAAAGTGAGATGGACACCACTCCTCCAAATACTGAGCTAGGGCAAAGTGGTATTTTGTCAGAAAATGAAACAGCCAACACTTTGTCTGATCTCCAAGGAGCATCTTACCTTCAGGAAGATGCTGTCACAGCCTCTGTTGCTGTCAAAGACACTGGGGATGCTACTGTCCTGGACACAGCTACTGTCAAAGGTGGAGAGAAAGATACTGTCACTACAGAACCTACTGTCACTCCACCTCCCAAAGATGCTGTCATGCCAGAACCTGCTGTCCAGACTCCAACTGACAGTACCATTCCTACTCAAGATGCTGTCCAGCCCTCCCAGCCTGATTTTGATGCTGTACTTGTTGAGGATGCCTCTGATGATGACCTACCTCTTGCCAAACTCCTAAAGGTACATTCTAAATCTTCTTCTTCCATGCATGTTAGTACTGCTCATACCCATGCATCTAGGTTGAGTGAGGGTGTGCAAAAGAAAAGAGAGATAAAAGAAAAGAGAGGTGAGCATAAAAATGAGAGGCAGCCAAATGAGCTGGCAAAAGGAGAGGGACTTGAGCATGTCCAGAGAGATATTGAGGGAGCCCACACTATTCAGGCACTAGGCCTTGAGAGTCAAACTGTGAGGGGTGATGAGATCACTCAAAAACACCCTGAGAGTGTGAGAACCCCCATAGCCTCCAGGCCCCTGTCTTTTCCTTCCCCTCCAAGAAGGTTAAGGTCTGGTGGCCCCTCTGCTACTTTTGGTAACAGGATTGCAGCTCTTGAAGGACAGTGTGCTACTTTGGACTCCAAACTGGACTCTCTCTCTCAACTGGTGGTTGATGGTTTTGCTGCTACTCAACTCTCTATTCAGTTCCTTACTGACCTGGTAGCTGCCAACTCAACTAAGGGGGAGAAGGTAGCAAGATCAGAATCATTGCCTATTCAAGAATCAGGTGGAACTCAGGGGGAGCCTGTAGCTGTGGAGACCAGAGGGGGAGCTAAAAGGAAAGCAATGTCTAAGGGGGAGCAAGTCAAACCAAGCAGTGCAAAACCACAGGATAAAGCTGAAAAGCCTGTTGAAGTGGAAATGGATGGAGAAAGGGTGTTAATGTCAAAGGAAACTCAAGATGCATTGCAAAGAAGACCTGCATCTAGACATCCAATCTTGCCTCCTGTGGTGATTAGAGAACCTACTCCAGAAACTCAAGAAACTGCTTTACAGAAGAAATGGAGAGAAATGGAGGAACAAAACAAACTTGGGAAAGGTAAAGGGAAACTGCCTGAATCCATTCATGGTGGAATTATTTGGACAAATGGCACTGAATTTGATCAAGAGGAAGCCAATGTCTTGATGGTGGATTACAGGGAGAGCACATTACACAACCATGACAGTAAGTTTAGCAGTTTGGTGGAAGAAGCAATGAATGCTCCTAGCAACCGTCCAACCAACACCACAAAACTGTTAAAGGAACAAATTACTAGTGTCAGTGTAATGGTGAATGATGAGAAAAGATGGGCTGTAAGTATTTATCTCACTTCTGGCATATCTTATTTCATCACAATGCAGCTATTGCAGAGTCTGCCAGCAAAGGTGTTGTGTGCTTTGAAGGGAATGATCAGGGCAACTCAAACACCATTCAATGAAATATTGGATATGCAAATCCAGAACCTGATCACACAGAAGCTACCTGAAGTCTACTCAAATCCACCAAGTGTTTTTTACAGATCCAAAACTAAGGATGGCACAAGAAGGAACAACTTCATGAATTTGGGTAGCCCATCCAGAATGGAAACCAAGTCAATTTTGAAGGTACTAGATGGAATACTCAGTTCAAATGCCAATCCAGGAAGAGTTCATGCTGTTCAAGAAATCTACAAAATGCTGGTGTTGAGAGACAAGGCACTGGGAGCTAGAATGAAGGAGCTAATCACTAGAGCCAATGCCAAAAGAAATGATCAAGGTGGAAGTTGCTTCTATAACATTCCTCCCCATGATGATGATGATGATGATGAAGATGGTGAAGATGGAGGTGGTGAAGCTTCTGGAAATGCTGGAAATGCTGGTGGAAGTAATTCTGGGAATACTGGTATTCAATCCCAGAATGAAGGCAATGAAGAAACTCCTAGCCAGGAAAAGAAAGATGCTGGTGCAACAGATGAAGAGGAGTCAAGAATACTGGAAGCTTTGGAGGCAAGCATTCTTAGATGTGCTATTGACTGCATAAATGCTGAAAAAGATGTTGTCACCAAAGGTACTATCGACAAGGATATTGTCATAGAAGTTGCTGTCTTGGAAGATGCTGTCGATAAGGGTACTGTCAAGGAAGGTTCTGTCAAGGATGAAGCCAAGGCTACTGTCAAGTCCAAAAGACTGAAAGCTAAAGCTAAGGCATGGTTTTCTAGACAGAAACCTACAGGGAAGCACAAGTACTCAAGAAAGGAAAAGGCCACTGGATTTGGCAGGAATCTCAAAAAGCCAATTCAATCAATTCCTCCCAACAGTCTCAAGATTCAACAAATGCAATCAAGAGAAATCAAGAGCGTTGAGGTTAAGCTGGATGCAAATCAAGAGGCCACTGAGTACATTCTGTGGTGGGAAGAATCAAGGTCAGCCAAGATTGACAAGGACTTCAATCTGGTAGCCACATCAACCAAGAAAAGTACATCAACCATAGATAAAAGAAGAATTGATTTCTTCTACCTGGAAAGAATGGTAGAGTTGCTGGAGAGCTATGATGATGTTTCAAAGGCTGTCATGGAACATGTTCTAAAATATCAGGCAGATAGGGATGCTGAATTTTATCAGAAATTTGGCTATAACTTTGCAGATTTTGATGATGCTGATATTCTTACTGATCTCCCAGCCTCTCCTATACCATACCACTGGTACTATGAGTTTGATGATTTACCCACAGAAGAAGGGCAAACCCAACCAACTAAGGAAGGGGAACCCAAGCCAAGCAAACAACCTGAATCTTCTGAATATTCTCAAACTCAGTCAGAACTTGATAAGAAGGAAGCTGAATTACTGGAAAAACACAAGGCCTCTAACAAGGCAGAAAGTGAAGCTCCAAATTATCAACCATATATGCTGGAAAATCCCCTAAGAGTCAAGTTCCTAAAAGAAGAAATCTATGTTTGCAGCTTGCATAAGCTTAAAACATCCACTCTGAAGGATTTACAGTATATGGTAGCTGGTTCAATTCATCCCTTGGAACAGATTTGTTCTGATGAGATAGAGAAGTTATTGGAAGGGAGAAAAGGAGAAGACTCAAAACTGGACAAGCAAAGAAGGAAGTCTCTCAATGCTTATCCTGGAAGTAGATTCAAGCTCATTAATGAAGAACTTCATTTCAGAACCTATCCATATGATATAGAGCAATGGCTGAATCTCAGGGATGTTAGTTCTCTCATATCCCCTTCCATAAAGAAGATCATTGATGAAGTAGAGGATGATGCAGTGTCTGCTGCTGAAATTTCTCTTGTAGAAAGTCTAAGAAGCTGCTTGGCAGAAGCTCTCAAAAGAGAGGATGCAGCAAGACAGAAGAGGAGATCTCAAGCTAAGTGAAAATTCTTAAATTCTGATCTTGTTAGTTAAGTTGTCAGCACATATTATAAATTTGTTGTTATTTTCCATAAAAACAAATTGGGGGAGATTGTTGGGATTTATGGGTGATAGCATTGAAATAACTTAACTTTGATTGTACTTAATTTTTCAAATTAAGTAGAACATACTGTCATAGCCAAAGTATGTTCTTGTAATCAGTATGTAATGTTATTCTAGTTGTATTGTTTGAAAGAAGTTCACTTATGTGTTCAAGCCTCAAAGAATGCTTTTTGGATGACAACATGAATAAAGGTTACTGTCCTAAAGCTGTGACAGTAAGATTACAAGAAGACAGAATGTTGCAAGTCACGACAGCATATTCACTCTGACAGCAACATTGGCGGAAGACTACGCGACAACAACTATTGCCCTCGACAGCAAGTTTGGGATCCTCGACAGCACTCTATGCGGGGAACTCATACTGTCACCAAAAGATCATTCCTGTGACAGCAAGCTTTGCGGCAAAAGTAACTGTCTCAATAAAGATCCTTATGCTAGGTATCTTTCTCAGTCAAATCCCGTGACAGTTTAAATGTTCAAGAAACAGGCGTGATGCAGTATCCCTAAGCTGCACCAAGTCTGCAAGACTACGACAGAAGCTTCAAGCACTGCAAAACAAAAGCGAATCAATTCAAGAGCAAGGTCAAGTCTTTATCTGCTGAATTGGTTTAGCTGGAAATGGAATGAATCTAGGTTGCTTTCTTTGTAATGTATATCTGACATGTTAGCAATTTAGGAAAGTCACATGGGTAAGACAATCTGTAAGAAGCTGCCACTTGACAGTGACAGCAGCTTCACAAACCCGTGACTGATAGTGATAGGGTTAGTCTTATACCTACTATCAATTCATTCTAGAATTGTAACGAAGACAAGAAAGTGTCTTTGAAGAAAACCCGAAGCTCGAGAATTCTTTCTTGAGGTTGTAGCAACACTTTGCAAAATAAATAAAACATTTATTTTGTGAATCTTGTTCTTACTGAATATTGTTCGTGATTGCATATATTGCTGATAACGTTTAATCTTGATTTTAGTTGTTGAAATTTAGATTGAATTTTATCAGTATTGCATTCATCCCCCCCCCCCCTTCTGCAATACACAAGGACTAACAAAAGCCGTTTTATGCGTGTCGGTAGGTTTAACCAAAATCTGATGATAACCAGCCCTTAAATCTAATTTTGAGAAGAATCTAGCTCCAAACAACTCATCCAACAGTTCATCTATATTAGGTATAGGAAATTTATCCTTTACTTTTAGATTGTTTAAATGTCTATAATCAACACAAAAACGCCAAGTGTTGTCCTTCTTTTTCACTAAAATCACAGGAGAAGCAAACGGACTGTTACTTGGTTTAATGATTCCACTATTTAACATTTCCTAAACCTGATTCTCAATTTCAGTCTTCTGTGAATGAGGGTACCTATATGGCTTCAATTTAAAAGGTGCAGCATTCTGTATGAGTGGAATCTGATGATCTATAGCTCTAGATGGATGTAAGGTTTCAGGTACAGCAAAAACATTCGAATAAGATTTGAGTAACTCCTCTAAAATACCTGGTACTTCTACTGTAGCTTTGACTGAAGAGTCCACAGCAGCTACAATATCCTTCTACAGTTTCTTGATAGCTATATCTCTGTTAAACAAATCCAGTGATTTTCCTCTTACTAACTTTAATGAAGCTTCTTTTACCATTCCCTGTAACACCATCTGATCTTCTTGATTTCCTTCAGCATTCAATTTCAAATATAACTTCTTGAAATCAAACATAATTGGGCTATATTGTTCAAATCAATCGACTCCTACTGTCATATCCCAACCTCCAATCTGTAAAATCCTCAAATCAAAACAGAACTGATATTGTTGTATTTTCCATTTTACTTTAGGTACATAGCTGTCACTAACCACCATCCTCCCATCAGCCAATTTAATAGAAATACTATCACACTTAACACTCTGTAAATTGGCTCTCTTAACAAATGCAGCATCAACAAAACTCAAGGTACTACCAGTATCAGTGAGAATAACAAATAACTGGTCTTGTATCTTCCCTTCTAGGGTAATTGTCTTTCTTAACATATTCTCAGATAGTGCATTCAAAGATATCTCTACAACAGTTCCATCTTCACTATCTTCTAACACTTCTTCCAAAATCTCTTGATCTTGAAGATTATCTATCAACATGTAAGTATAATTTTCATTCTTACATTGATGCCCGTGACTAAATTTCTCACCACATTTGTAACACAAATGATTATTCCTTCTATACTGAAACTCCTCAGGAGATATTTTCTTGAAATACTCATTTGCTTTCCCTGGCTTCTTCTCTTCTGTACTACCTACTATTTTCTCTCCTTCCTAATCAAAAGTACTCTTTCCATTACTGCTAAGTTTGTTTCCTCCATGCCTTATAACTTTTCCTCTCATATCTTGATTCTTTTTAACCAACACATTTATCGTTTGTTCTTGAAACTGTGCCACATCAATATCATCCAATAATGTGGTAGGTTTCATCAAACGAACCATAGGTTTTAACTCTAATTTCAACCCAGAAATTAAACTTGAAACAAAATACGATTCATCCAAATGGGGATTCTTATATAGCAACACTAATCTCAACTCTTCAAAACGTTCCACATAATCCATAACAAAACCCATTTAACACAACTTATTAAATTCCTCTTGTTCATCAATCCCTCATGTCCTACCAAACCTTTGAATCAATGCTTCACAAAATTATATCCAAGAAACCTTCTATTTAACTAATTTTTAACTCAAGAACCATATTTCAGCTCTACCCTCTAAATACAACTCAATGATATCAACTTTAACATTGTCACTTACTTGATTAATCAAGAAAAAATTGTTGCATTTCCGCACCCACGCTCTTGGATCTTCACCCGAAAAACAGGGAATCTCAATTCTTGACTGAGCAATCCTTCCTCCCTTTTCACGACCCCAGAAAACTCCATCCTCTTTGTGCTCTCTTGAATTGGTCACAGTCAGAGTTTTAAGTATTGGAGTTTTATCTATCATCAGACCCCCATCTCGAGTGACCGTTTTTTCAAGATTCATCGCTTTCATTGCACCTGAAAATTTAGAGTTAATTCTCTCCTCCATCGATGAATTATATGCTTCGATCTTCGAGTCACACCCAGATACCATAGCCATCAATTGGTCCATTTTACCAATTATCTTGCTCTCCAAAGTTGAATGACTCAACTCAATCTGTTTATGACATGAGTTGCTTACTTCTTGAATTCTTAATTCAAGATCTTTCCATGGATCCTCTGTAACCCTCGATCTTGTGTTATTCGCCATTGAAAGCTCGTCGAGAATCGAAAGCTCTGATACCACTTGTTACGATCTTACTTATATCTTCTCTTTTATTGAACTAACTGAATTACAGGAATAGAAGTTGGTGAAGAAATACAGAAGAAAAATAGGAAGAACAGAAATGTCCACAATGTAATAGATCGATAATCCCTAATTGCAACTCCTTAGCTATTATATAGCTGTAATCTCTAACTAACTGAACTCCCGTCCAAAACATTTGTAATAGACTTTTTACATAATTATATTTGAGCTAATTCTATTATCACACTTGTGACACAAGCCTCTGTTTGGGATTACTGGCTAAAATTGTTGTGTAGTTAAAATAAGGTATGCAAAAATTAGATAACTGTTTGAGAATATTTTTGATATGTGCATGTTTTGGGTTATAATATAAAAAAATAATGTTTTTGATGAGATTTGATGTTGAAACCAGTAGTTGTTTCCCGCAAAAGTTGAAAAGCAGCTTTTTTCAAAAGCATGAGGGGACATGTTCCCTAAAAGTAGCTTTTCAGCCAAAAGTAGCTTTTCAGCCAAAAGCGTTTTTCTGAAAAGCCTATTTTGAAGTTTACCAAACAGTTTTTAACCTGCTTTTTAGAAAAAAGGTGATGTTGATATCTACAACAGCAATGTCAAACAGGACCTAAATCACAGAGAAATCTTAAATATGTTCAAATTTAGAATTTGGTGGAGAGTAAATTTTAGTTACAATTTATTTTTTTACTTTTTTGGCCTAATTCTGACTTATTTGAATATGATATAAATGACATATTCAATAGTCAAAGAGAATATGAAACTAGATATTTTTTGGTTTGGGAAAAAAGGATCCTAAAGTAGAGCTTAGGAAATTTTTCTCAGATGATTATTGGTTTGACTGTGTAATTTTTTGAGTAGTGATAGATGTTAACGGAGGAATTTGTGATAATAAAATTTGAGGTTACACGCCGGAATCAAGTTCTACGATGGTGGTTTAGTGACGAAAAAGTCGTCGGAATATGGTGGTGATTGTGTTTATAAGAAGCTGAGATCAAAGGGATGATTGTGGTATCTCCGAGCTCTCAACGTTCGATCCCTTTAATGTGCCTACGTACCCTTGTATTTATAAGGATCAAGCCTCACATAGTTCTTGGGGAACAAGTAACCTAAGTCTATAAGAAGTAGGTTTCCTTGTTTGAGAGGTCCAGAAGCTTCACCCGTGTAATAACCCCAAATTTTGTACTTATTTAAAATCCCTTGTGAATAGTAAATTTTTTCGTTTTAGAAATTTATCAGACCACCCTATGTACGAGTCAGGATAATGAATTTTCGAAGTCGTATTACCATTCTACTATGTAAATTAGTGAATGCAAAAGCTGTCAGAATCAGAAGAATAGCATTTTCTGTTTTCTCCGAGATTCCACCAGATACTGATGGATTAACCATTATTTAAATAAATTGAAGGATTTTAAATTATCAATTCCATGAATATGGATTTAACAAAGGTATTAAGATATCAAGAACGGTTACGGTAAACTACTTCGATAGAACACTTAAGAAATTCATGCGAGCGTTCTACGAGATTAAGTGATAACAGAATAACACGACACTTACTTGATTAAACACAAGTATAAGAGTATCATGTACAAGATTAAATCAAGAATGCAACATTTGATGCATCCATGTGAAATCAAACAAGAGGATCAAAGCAAGATACTTCCTTAAACCTTTCTTGGCTTGATATTTGGCTTACATGACACAAGCACCCATACATCATCATTTTTTACACATTAAGCAACATCCAACCACTTCACTTTATCAAGAAAATATAAAGGAACCAAGCAAGTACTAAGCCAAAAAGCTCCCCACCCTTGAAGAACAACATTCGGCCCTTTTTTTAAAATCAAAGAATTGATTTTCAAAGTTCAACTTCCACTCATCCAAAAATCATGGTTTTGGATTCAAAATCTTCCATATTTCCAAATTAAGGTATCCTCTAAATCCTAGCTTCATCCACGAATCATAACATATCCAAATCTTGGATTAAATATGAACATGAATAGTAATAAATAGTGATATTTTGGTGTTCTTGATTTTGTTTCTTAAGGATTAATTAAGCTACGGTTATATAAAGCTCAAGCAAGGATAGTTCAGCTATTGTTAGTGTATATCAAGCATCAAGGAAGGTAAAAACATCTTAAATCCTTAGTTATACTTTGATTTATATAATTATGTTAGTATAAAGTGGTGGATGAATGGTTGATTATGGTGGATGTATGGTGTTGTTTTGATGGTTAATGAGTAGATGTTGGTTTTGACTTTGATTGATTATGTTTATGTCTTAGTTGAGATGTTAAATAATTGGGTTTGATGATATGGTTGTTTGGATTATGAAATGGTTATAGTTAAACTTTTGGAATCGTTAAAACATAGTTGTCGTAATGTCCAATTTTACTTAACCATGTTTTGATTGTGATTTTCGAACCTAGTGACCATTGCCCAAGATCACCACTTCCAATGTTAGTGTAGGTCTTGTTTCAAGGTTCGTTTTGGCGCGAGAATCATATGAATACGATTTACGGTTTAGGAGAAACTCGTGTTTTAGTAAATGATGTTTCGAGAAACCAAACTGCACCACTTAGTCAACTTTGAGGCCATGATCGAACAACTTAAGTGCCTTAATGAAATGTTAAACTTTGTAATAACATGCTAGGTACGTTTAGGAAGACCCTCGAAAAGATTTCGCGTTAAAAGGATTAAATTTCAATTTTATAAAATGCGTAAACGAGTGTGCGCGAGTAGAAGTTCTTAAAGAGTTAACTTGAAAATGAACTTTGAACTTAAGTAAGTATATACTTAGTATAGTGAAAGTGTTTAAGTGATTAATCTTGAACCTGTTGGGTTTTATTGCATACGCGGAAGCATGGATAACAATTATTTATATATATAACCCATAGAAACACATACGATTCATGAATAAAATTAAAGAATTGATTACTAACCTTTAAAAGCGATCCTTGGATTGATGGAGGATGGTGTAGAGAGACTCTAGCAGATGTTCCTCAAGTGTGAAGCACTCCAAAAGTATCCACTAAGAGAACGAATCGAACGAGAGAAGAAAAGGCTGAGAGAGAGAGAGAGAGAGAGAGATTAGGGTTGCCTCCCTTTTTCTTTCTTATAAAAATTAGGGTTGCAGGAAAGAGGTCTATAATAGTATATGAGTAAAATGCAGGATGCGTACCTGAAGTTTGGGCTTGGTGCAACTTGTGTACCTGGATTTAGACAAATTGCAAATTGTGTACCTGTGGTTTGAAAAGCAGTGCAAAATGTGTACTAACGTTAACTTCATGTTAACGCCGTTTGCAAATATAGTTAAAATTGAATGGCTTTTCCGCACTTTGTCAAATAAATGGCTATAACCTAAGTGGTATATATAAACCCGATTAACATAACCGGGTTATATCTTCCCCAAATTTAAATCCCCAACCCTAAAAAAGCAATTAAGCAAATTTGGTAATTGATGAATGAAATTTGTCATTGTGGATGTTTAGTGGTTCAAAGAACAACATGAACCAATGCTAATGCTGATAGGAGGTTCGTGAGTTGTATTCAAGGTCGTCTAGGCTGCAACTATTTTTGATGGATCGAGGGTCCTGTTTGTGATCGTGGTCGAGCAGTGATATGTGGTTTGTTAGGAAGAGTTAGAGATCTTGAAGGGGAAATTGAAAAATTATCTCAAGGGGGTGGTTGTTATGAACACATCGTGGTGAAGAAACAGGGGTCATCCATATGTTCGATTTGGTTTTACATTGTTCTTGCCTTTTGTATTGGTTTATTTTTTAAGTTTGCAGCTAGTAGTGATGATTGTGCTTAAAATATGTAATCTTCCCTTGATTTGGTTGTAAAGATCTTAAGTTTAAGTAATGTAACCGTGTTTGAATGAATGAAAATTGTTTGTTGTTTTACTTTTTTGGTTGGATTCATAAGAGACTATAAACATAAGTAATAAAAAGCCATTTATTTAGATAAGATAATGATGCAGAGAGTAGATGGCTTAAACAGATAATACATGAACATAATGCATCAATTATGCCATCTTATCTGCATCCAAGAGGTCTTGAATGGAGGGTGGTGCCACAAGCAGAGTTTGGAGGCCACCATGATCATAAATTACCTCAGTGGCAAGAGCAGCAGCAATGAGATTTGCAGAAGAGGGAACGTGGACAATGTCACAGAGGTCCCAATCTTCAGACATGATCTGCCTGATCATGTATACCAACTCAAACATGTCAAAATTTTCATCAGGGTTTAGCACCTGATGAACAGCTTCCTCACTCTCACATTCGAGAATGACAGACTTCTCTTCCTTCTCTCATGCCATTCTCAAACCATACTATATGGACCAGAGTTGTGCAGTGATTGGCACTGCTAACCCTATCATGCTTTTGCATCCCTCCATCCATAGCCCATTGGAATCCCTCATGATGCACCCAACTAATGTCCTTATCTCAGATCTGCGAAAGAAGCCCTTAATATTGACCTTCACAACCCCTACATTTGGCTTGCTCCAGGTAGACATTTTGATGAAATAAAAGTAGAAAATGTATTGTGCTTGTGTTTGTTGCAATGCCAAAATCAGTAAAAGAGAGGTGCAATATATAGCTAAAAATGAGTAAATGCATACACTCCCAAGGTTTGAACCACTTTCTTAGAAACTTGACATAGTCAAAACATGAAATGAAGAACTGTCATTTCCCAATACAAGTAGTTGAACAAAGTCAATTAGCCCTAAACATGCATTGGAGATTCTACTATCCAATAACTTAAATACCAGCCTATCAATTTAATACTAGAAAAGTATATTACAAAATTAACAATCTCATAATTGTTACAAAAGTAACATAAATTTCATCCATTTAATGGATGCCAAAAAAATTAATAGGCTGCCAAAAATTAGTAACATATTTGTTACTAATGTAACTGACTAAATCTTCCATGGGGGCTTCTTGCTTAAATTAGCTATCCTAGCATGAGCCTGCCTCCAAATTTTTCAAGCTGGTGGTTGATTTGCCTGTTGAACTAAACTTGTTTGGTTGAATCCCTATGGGGGTATTGGACATAACAACTGGTTGAGAATAGGATGTGAAAATACCACCTTGGCTTTCAGCTTCATAAATAACTCTCACCTTGGCCTTCTTCTTCACTTTTGGGTCTTTACTTGGTACTGTATACATGTTTTTTGGTGGTACAGTCTCATCAACTTTTTTCTTGTTTTTTGTTGTCTTTTTTTTAGGTCTAGTTTCTGGTCTCTTAATAGCACTGCCACCACCTTCATTGCCTTACTGTTGTTGGTCCAATTGTTGCTGTTTGTCTAATTTCTAAGATAAAATTGAAAAAATATTAATTTAAAACTACAACAAAACATTAAAACTATTAAACTAAAAACTGAATTTACCTTTAGTGGGCAACCTCTTGCATTGTGCTTTTCTTCCCCACAATAGCTGCATGTCACTGTGGTCTTTTTCCTCACTAGCTTAGTTGCTCCAACAACATCTGGTTTAGGATCATTCCTAGTGTCCCTTTTTTTTGGGTCTACCAGGTGCAATATATAGGAGGTAAAATAGCAATTTTTCCTGTTTTTTCCCAGTACTGTTCAGAGCTTATTGGCTCAATGGTATGTGTGTAGCATGACAAGAACATTGCTTTAGTATAAGTCTTGTGAATGTGCTCTGAAATTTCTAAATTTCTCCACCTTATACATGCACAAGCATGATAACATGGCATACTAATGAGCTAATATTTTCTGCATGCACAAGTGTGATTATCCATGTCTACAACCATTTCATGACCACCTTCAGTGACAGTAACCAAATAAGTTGAGTTCCCTGAACATTGCACCATACAACCTCCTATAAAAGACATGGCCCTGACCATTGCACAATACAAAATATTTGCATAAATACAGTGCTAAAATTAATCACATTTATATATAATAAATAGGGATAATAGCTATAAAAAACACTCTTACTTGTTTACTTTTCTCATTGCACCAGGACATATTGGATTAAGGGAGTAAGTTTTTAACATCTTATCCCTTCTTGTTTGAATTCTGACCATAGCACTCTTGTGTAAACCTTGTAGCAGGCTAACAATTGAAAGATCTCTATATGGGCCAATGCTTTTGTTGAAAACCTCACAATGGTTGTTCACAAACATATCAGAAAGACAAAAAAACCCTAAAAGCACTTCTAGTCCACTGTGATTTAGGTTTGTCCATCAACCAATTGTAACACTTCTTTGACAGCTAAAGTAATGAGCCAAAAATTAATACTAGCAAAATAAAACAAAAAAAAATGAAGTTGCATATATGAACTTAAGTTATACCTTTTTTAGCTCCTTCATATGTTTTATGAACATATACTCAGTTGTGGCCCTTGCTGCTAACCACAACAACTTTCTCAACATAACACCCTTATGATCTTTAACATATTCTTGTATATGTGCATAACACAAAATCTATGCTCTGAATTTGGTACCACAGTAGATAATGCATTGATCAAACCCTTTTGTCTATCTAAAATGAAGGTCCAACTTGCAGAATTGACAACACCAACATCTTCACATAATAAAGTCAAGAACCAGGTCCAACTATCAGTATTTTCAGCCTCTACAATGGCCCAACTGATTTGGTACATACCATCATTAGAGTCACAACCTACAGCAGAAAGTAGTTGCCCTCCATAAGGTCCCTTCAAATGACATCCATCAAGCCCAATTAAAGGTCTGCATCCAATTTTAAAACCTTTTTTAATAGGCCTTAAACACACATAGATTCTCTTAAATCTCCTCTCCTCCACACCTAATACTTGATCTTCTAAAACTATCTCCAATATGGAATCAGACATTGCCTTCTTAACCTCATTGACATAATCCCACAACATACCATATTGTTGAACATGATCTCCATTTATAACCTTAAGTGTCATTCTTTTAGCCCTCCCTACCATGAATATGCTCACTTCACAATGCCAATCATTAATATATATTTTTCGAAATAAAGCAAGGGGCCATGTGTGATTCATCCTTATATCATTCTCATAATGTTTTGCGAGCCATACAGCACTCATCTGTTTTTACTTAAATGTTGGTGCACATGTGTGATTGGGCACAAAAGTCCTCACTTGGAGTGTAGTACTGTTCTTCACTGGAATTGCATAGATTTTCCATTTACAGCCACTACCCTGACAAACAAACTGCACTCTTGCACCAAAATTCCTCAATTATTTCAAACCCTTTCTATGCACAATTGCATGTTTCCTCACAGCAGCCCTAAAAGAATTAGCACCACAAAACAACATTCCTAATTGAAATGGTGGATCTCCCATATATGTTTCTTCATTAAACACAGGATACATGATCTCATCTTCATCAATGCTATTTGCAGCCATTCTTTCTTCATCATTACCACCAAAATCACTGAAGTCTGATTCAGGGCCATGGTTCTCTTCTTCAATCACAAATCCAGTCATGGTGGATACATCAAAGTCACAAGCACCAAAATCTCCACCTTTCTTCTTATCATTTTCATTTTCTATAGGCACACCATTCTTGAATGCAACCCCATCATCATTTGTACTGTCCATGTTAGAACTGTCACCATGAAAGCTTACAATCTCACTACCATCCTCTACTTCATCTTGTATGACAGTGTCATCTTGGGGCACAACTGCATCCACCACATCTTCATAATCACTAAAGTCTTTGTATATTCCCTCAAGCTCCAACAACTGATTTAGTTCATTTTTTTCAAATTCTTTGACTTTAGAGTCATCTATGAATGAAAGATCATAGTCTTGTGAAGGGAGGTAATCTTGTGTTGCTAGAGTTTCACTCGCCACATAAATATACATAATCTTCTTAGGTGGAATAATTTTACACAATTGTAAGACATTAACATCACTTGCCAGGGGGCACAAACCAGTTGAAAAATCTGAAGCTGGAACCTTATAACTCACTTCAACATAACCACTTTCACCGAGTTCATCAAGCATATTACATATTTCTAAGTAGCTCATCTCATCTACATCACAATTATCAACATATCTAATTGAACCACCAACATAAGTTTTTGGGTCCAAAATAAACACACTCCCGTAATGAAATTTAAGGCTAAATTTTTCAGTACAATCTACATCTGCATTAAAAGGTGGCAAACACACATAGTCAGAGTGCAATTTCATATTGTTTTTCAAACCCTAATACTAAAAACCAGAGAAAAATACAGGAAATTAAGGAAACACTTTCACTGACATAACAAACATACAACAAACAAGAACATAATAAACACACTACTACTGGCAAATATATTGAAGTGGATATGCACATGAATATCAAGAAAGAAGAAAATAAAATCACTCACTGTTATAATCAGGAGTCTCTTCCTGGGTGTATGCATCATTACCATATAAAGCTCTTAAAATCCAAATCATATCCAGCAACAATTAAGACATGGATTTGGAGGGATTATTGACTAATAATGAAGATGGCGGTAAAATAAAGTACAAGACCGTGCATATCAACAACAATAATGCAATTAAGGAAAGTTACCACAAAACCCTCAAACAAACGAAGTTTGTGATCAGTTAACGTAGTACACATTTTGCACTACTTTTCAAACCACAGGTACATAATTTGCAATTTGTCTAAATCCAGGTACACAAGTTGCACCAAACCCAAACTTCAGGTACACATCCTGCATTTTACTCTTGAAATTAACTTTGATGTATAATAGATTGTTTAACAAGTTGCAGCGGTTAAATTCTTAAATGTAACTAAAATTAACCCCAAATGCAATCAAAAATATCTTCAATTATTTTTTGATTGCTTTGATTACAAATCGTATTTTTTTCAAATAGTTTCAAAAGATGATAAAATCGCAAAAAACTTTAAAAAGTAGTATTTTTAATAATTTCACTTTAATTAAACTCTTGAATATTATTCAAAAATTAAAATTCCATATTTCCGCTCAAATCAATACTATTATATAATAGACGAAACATTAAAAGTTTGGTTGGTCAGTCTGGTACGTTATGATTTTACTTAATTAACCTTACTTATTTATAGAAATATATTATTAAATAATAATATTACCTATTTATAACCAATTACATTTTCCCCCTAAAATACATTATTTTTTCTAACAAATTCCCCTACTTTTTCAAACATGTCAATTACTTTTTTTAACTAAAACATGTTAGTTTTTTCTATTTTTCTTTACTAAAACATCTCATTTTCCAAAAATATCACGGACAAACCTTTAGTTATTTATTTTTAAACCTATAATATTATAATTATTTTTTTAAAGTTTACCTATTTTAACATGTCTACTTATTTTTCTTGACAAATGCAATCACTAAGAATATTAAAATATAAATAATCAAATACCTATTTATAACCAATTACTCTAAAACACATTATAAATTTTTTTCTAACAAAATCCCTTATTTTCTAAATAATCCTATATTTAATCATCTAATAATGAGAATACTCATTTAATCATTTTCAATAATTTTTATCCGTCCCTAGATTTGTTCCAAAAACTTCAAAAATTAATGCTGATCCTGTTGTAAATCTTGAAAATGGAAGGACCTAAATATAAAAATGAAAAAGTAAAAGCCGGGACAGGGAAAAAAGATTCAGAGATCTACTTACACTAAAGCAGAACTAAGAAGCCTTCAATTGTTAATAATTCTCATCTATTGATCGTCGTCTCCTTGAAATTCTATAATTTTCTCCCCATCAATTCTGAGTCGTCCGATATGATTCAGTTACTATACTTTTTGATATTTATGGAGATGGGTATGATCGTGATGTTTGTGTTCAAAACCCCATTGAGGAAGCTGGTGATAATGGGTTTGGATCGGGTCAAAAGGGGTCGAGGTCCGATTGTTGTTAAAACGGTTGGAGGAACAGTTGGAGTAGTGATGATGTCAAGTTTGTATAATGTTATGTCTATACAGAAACGGAGGATTGAAGATGGTGAATATGTTAATCCTACGGATCAGGTTCTTTCTGCCAAGTCACTTCTTGAAGCCTCTCTCATGGGTATCCTCTCTCTCTCTCTCTCTCTCTCAGTCTCTCTCCCTCCCTCTCTCTCTCAATCTCTCTCTCTCAGTCTCTCTCTCTCTCTCTCTCATTATCTATCTCCCTCTCTCTCAAAATATATGATATGTATTTTCATATATACCCTGTATTGTTAGTAAATATATGTATTTTTTTTTTCTAGGGATCCCGATAGAAGTAAATTGCAATATATGATAAATGTTTTGAAGATTTGCTTTTATATGTAGGTGACAATTAAAAGATAAAAGTAATTTAAACTACAAACTTTGTTTTGTAGTTTTAGTACTGTGATGATGATTTGCATAATAAGTATATGATCCACTAATATCTTGAGGTTTTATTGTTTTGGAAGAGGTGGGCCATTAACATGGTATCAGAGCTTAGGTTTAGGTAGAGACTTCAGTTTGGAGACCTCTCGCTCTTATATTTTGAAATTATTGATGTTGTTTCTTTGTGCACTCCTAGGAGTCATTAACTTTGCAAGGTTTTAAAAGTGCTAGTCTTTAACAATTTGTAGTTAGTTTGCAGGCTAATGGTTCACAGAGTGGAACATGACCGTGTGTGTGTCTGTGTGTGTGTAAATTGCAATTTTGTATTGTTGCGTTTAGAATAAAAATAGTTTGTTGATTCTGTATAATATATAAATTTGAGGCTCATTCCGGTGATGAAAAGGAAAAGTATTTTAATAAACTTGGGTACTGCTATTTAGAGGGCCTATTAAGCAAGCTCTACCGGTAAAAGTAAGTGTGTCAGAGTGTACAACCTCTTATGGACTTTAAACAAGTTATCTTGTTAGCTGCTAGCTGCTGCCCTTTCTGAAATTTTGCTATGTGTGTATGTATAAGCAGGAGTAAATTTCAAGCTGAGGGAATATGTACATTTTGGTTACTTCTTTTTTTAAAAATGTGAATTTATACTGATTTAGAGAAAATCTGTATACATTTTGCTTTTGGTTTGTTTTTTGAATGTCAACTCTAAGCGTTTCAGTTTTAGTCAATAGTTTGTGATGTGGTTGATATGGGGTATTCTAAAGGTTAGGAAGCGTTGTTCTTGTTCAACATATGTACATGTAAAGGACAAATGAGAAGGAAAATTTTTCTATAAACAACAGTCTCAATAAATCTTTGCAAAATGAAATGTGAGGTAGTAATAAACTATGACACAAACTGCTATTACATTATGCATCTTTTGGCTCATATACTTGACATGTTCAGCTCTCTTGTGTTTGATATCCCTATTTGTGCAGGTTTCTCCCTATTCCTTGCTTTAATGATAGACAGATTGCATCACTACATCAGGGAGCTCCGTATCCGAAGAAAGGGCATGGAAGCTGTAAAAAAGCAAAACCGAGTCTTTGAGGATGTGAAAGCTGGAGGTTCTGATGAAATTAAAGCCTTGGAAGACGAGGCTGTCACCCTAAGAGAGAAGTACAAGAAATTGCAGACAGAAGTAGAGGCAAAGACCAAAGAAGCTAACAATGCTGAAGCCAATGCTGTTGCTTTGAAAAAGCAGTCTGAAGGATTTCTTCTTGAGTATGACCGTTTGCTCGAGGACAACCAGAACCTTAGAAATCAGTTGCAATCAGTGGACCGGAGACTGTCACATTCTGGTAGCAAGAAGGTTATGTAAGATTTATGCTTGTGTTCTCAAGGCTATAGTGACTAAAAGGTAGACGAGAGTTTATTGGTTGTGTTTGATAGGTGACCTGTTAAAGAAATTAAATTGTCGAAGTGTAGACTCGTGGGCTGCTAACCTTTTGTTAAATTATATAGAGGGAGACGAATGCTGAAGTTTCTAGATTAAGCAAATTAGTACAGTATTGTAATGACGTTTAGCATACTCTTTTGATGAAGGACCGCCGCACCATATCACTGCTTGATTATTCAAGGACACATGTTTAAACACTAGGGAGTAAGGAGCTATATTATTTACAAATAAACTTTGTAGGTTGAAAAATCTGAGTAAAATTATCTAATAAACTCCGAGATCGAATGGGTAAAAGCACCCAAAAACAGCAAAGGGGGTTGCAGTCATTAAGGATGTGCACAATAAGCATCTGGGTATGGATTCTTTGAATGATTGTTCCCAGCACAAGAAGAGTTGCTATGGGGATGTTGAAACGCTGTACGATCTCCATTGCTGCTTCCACTATCAATTTTGAGGAGTATGTTACATGATTAAAAACATTAACCAAATTGTTTTTGACTGTAACCAGCACTGTGAGTCACTTTAGATGGAGAAAAGTAGGGGGGGGGGGGGGAGTGGATGATAAAAAGAAAATTAGTTGAGAAGATCTGGATCTTAAGCTACCAACTGTGAACGCCAAAACATTTAAAACCCATTAAATATTATTGACACAGTGTCTTAAATTTTAATTAATGGCTTAAAGTAAGAAGTGGACATTAAACTTCTTTACAGCTCAGATAGAAATCTCCTCAACTTTATGTAGATCACGAGGGTCCACATTTTGATCCAAAATTTTCCGTCTAGTTGTTTGCTTCCACATTAACAGTGTGTTTGAATGAATAGATGATCCATTTTGTTAAAACACTGGAAAGTGGCATTTTTTAAAACAGTTGTCTGAAACAGCACTTGCTAGCGTCTTTAGCAGCAAAATCCCCAGGCACAAACGCTTTGGTATTTCTCTCGCTGAATTATTATTTGGACCCTGAGCCACTTAAAAGGAAGTTTTGGTTTTTTGCTCAGTAAATTTCTCTTTTTACTGTAAAACCATCAAATTTTTTTATATTTTTTCTTAATTACTCGTTTGTTTAAACGATTTAACCAATTAGGATGTCGCAGAAATAGAAATATTGCTTATTAAAAATCTTCACATATATCACAGAGAACAACATACTAAACAATGCAATATTTAGGGCCATGAAGTTGGAGTTTTTTACATAAACAATTCTGATATCAGTAGTAGAGGTAAAGTCTGCGTACATTTTACCCTCCTTAAAATTTTAAAATTTGCTCTACGAGCACAATATACAGAATATGTTTTTGTTCGATTCAAAGGCCATGTACAGTTGAAGCTATAAGAGCAGGCATGAACTCACTTTCCCTTGCTTTCAAATTTAAGAATTGGATCAGAGCCGCGGAAAAGCATTTCAATATTGAGTGCAGTGGAGAGCAATAAGCAGATGAAAATGAATACAGAAAGCACAGTGAGAATGAGCACTAATCCTGAAGCTGCTAGGCCTTTCACCTCTTGCGCATATGCTGATGCGGCCATTGCTAAGAAGGTTAGTGGAAATGAATACGCCCACCATGCCACGTTAAACTTTCTCATTGCTTTCTTGAACAATGCTGGCCTACAAGCCTACAGGTCACAGCCAATTAAGCAATTCAAATACACAGACTCTAAATTAATGCATGTAAGATATTTACATCTAACTTTACATAAAAATATAGTTTAATTAGTTTGTACGTAGTCGAGAATCTATACTTGCTTACCAAAGATGTAAAGAGAAATAGGGAGAGGAAAAAGAGCATCTTGCATGGAGTATCAAAAGTGCCAGAAATTGAACTCCAAGCTAAGCTTGCCATACTTGGTGCAGCTACAAACAAGAAATACACTGGCCGCAGCCTGACTGGAAGATGATCCCCACCCGATAAACGTTGATAAAGGGTAATGAAAACTACCAAATAATGTGTCATCCCCAGGGTGAATATACAAGTAGCAGTCTCTTCCCACCCCATCTGAGCTGCTGTTCTTGCAGCCACCAAATTTCCTATAACCGATATCTGACTGGTTGGATTCGCCACCACAGAAAGAAACCTCTTCTCTGTTGTAAACCACTGTCCATATATCTTTACATCAAGAATCAACAGGGGAATCACAAAGAGCATGCAAAGCCCTTGATATATAGGTTGTTTTGGATTAAGAATTGGGACACATTGAAGCAAGAGAAGCCATGCTGTCCAAGGGGTAAACATATAGTTTACTCCAACGAAGTGCAAGAATTCAGCTTTCACTAGTTGAAAGTAGAAAATGCACCTCAAAATGTAAAGAACTGAGAGGACAATTAAGGTGCAGAGTGCAATATACCACAGTAGAAGGAAAACTACCGAGGGCAATTTAAATGAAAAATGATGAAGAGATTTAGAGATATCTTCGCGCTCACATAGAGTCTTCCATAACAAAGCTTGGCTACCAAGAGAGATGCATATTCGAAAATAACCTGCATGGAATGCTTGTAAGGGCTTCAAAATCTTTTCTTGATTTTTTTTGTGAGCCAAATTGATACTGATTTGAACATCTTTCGCAGATTCTTGATGATCAGCAAGTATCTCATCTGCCATTGGGATGATACTTATATATTGATATGTATATATGAAAAGAGTTGCTGCATGTAACTAATGGTTACACCATTAGCCTCGTTTATATACTTCTTGTGCAGCTGATAAAGGACAAATGCAGACGTAAGATAATTGGGTAGCTCCATTCAACATCTGATTAAAATCTAAATGCTAACGCCAAAAAAAGATTTCAAGTGTAAATATACACTCATATACTATAATGTTGCCATCGGGATATTAGAGTCCCTTTTTGCAAATTAATAAACACACACAAATGGAAGAACCAGTCATCATAAACTGAACCCGAAAATCTCAAGACTGATGCTATGACTTGACTAATTCCCTGAAATTAGCTTCAGAGTAACAAAATTGACTGTTTCAAAAGTATATCTGATCACCTTACCAGTTATTGTAAGTTTTAACAAAATGGAATTCATGTTGGATATACCACCCAAACACCTTAATCCAGTTGTAAATACAGGCCCCTTTGTCGGAAAAAATGAATATTCAGTATATTGATTTAATGCTAACAAGGCCGGTCACAGATCACGATCAAGACTCCTACTGATCAGAACACAAAGACAACTAGCACATTTTAAACAATTTATAGTTATGCAACGATTCGGAAGATTAGCCATTCTCAACTAGAAAGAATCAAGTTAAAAAAAATATCATTCCACAAGAGTACAAGCCTGAAGCCTAAAGGTCCTCGACAGACAAAGTGAACAACCATTATCACACAAACACAAAATAAGAAAATTAGAAAACAGAACAATTCATCCTAGGTTAAGTTGGTTTTATCAATAAGTTCAACTTCACTGGTCACTCATCAGAATGTGTCGATTTTTTTGAAAAACAGCTGCTATAATATTCTCTGGTGGCCATTGGGCATTGACTCAACGTACTATTCTGATACATCATTTCTACGCCTTATATCTCCTCCTCCCACACACAGATGTGCCAGATGCCCATTTTCATTAGACTTAGTGTACTGTGTATAGAGGAATGTTCAAATATTGAAGAACTCAGTTAAAGCCAGAACCTAGCTAGCAACTTAATTATACTTAGATTTGGATGTTTTAAAGATAAAAATCGTTCTCGCATGAACCAAAACTTATATATATAGAATCTCGAAAAATATTAGATGTTCAACATATTCAATTAATTTATCAAATATCTTACAATATGTAACCTCGCTAAGACCAATTTTTTAGCTACGCACTTGTTTATGCATGCAACTTTAAGAAACTCATGGGAGCCAACTAAAAACAAGATAGACAGATAAAGCCTTAGATAACATAGATGAGTGGGGGTTGAAACGTAGGAAAACATTTACAGTGGGGGGGTTAATATACGAACGCCCCTCTGCTTTTCCTAACTTCTTCTACTTGGATATCCACTTCCTCTCCTTTTCGACGTTCTTTAAAACAAAATAATAAGTAAAATAATATAGGTCAGAACAAAATTAAGAAAAAGTTGCTTCTCTTTATTCTCAGATCATCGGTTCATCTTCGGGACCCTGAGGGGGCAGCATTGATTAGGACCTCTAACTAAGTAGTAATTAAACTTGCATGGACTCCACTTTGTGCTAATTTTGCGTTGTACCACAATGCTAAAGTAAATTACAGCTTATTATGGTATAGATTAATCACCATAACAGCTTATTTATAGGCACTGTGATAACTGATGCAGCGCCAGAAAGAAAGGGATGTATGGCCGCTGTATGGGTCAAAGTTAGGTACCGATTTATTAGTTTACAATACAAAAATATACTACTAATCTACTATGATCATCACCTAATGTAATAACAAGATTAGCTAATTTGATTTCCTATGCTATCTGGTTAAAAATCTGTATATTCTCTGAACATTAGATATCTTGACAAAAAAAGGTTGTCAATGTTGAAAGCATAGAAAGGTTGATAGAAACTATGTTAACCAATGTAAACGATTGCAACAAGTTAATAACAAGACAAGATAGAGAACACGGAATTTGATTCATCTAAAACTCTCCACAGCCTTTTCTCGTGTTTTTCATAGTAACTGACGGTGACTAACATCATTTAGGTACCAGCAAACTAGAGAAATAAATTGGGCTTATACTGCAATTCCT
The DNA here is from genome assembly GCA_030848705.1 of Heracleum sosnowskyi. Lineage (NCBI taxonomy): Eukaryota > Viridiplantae > Streptophyta > Magnoliopsida > Apiales > Apiaceae > Heracleum > Heracleum sosnowskyi. The sequence continues at coordinate 98,038,287 of CM061241.1, forward strand.
TATGGCAAAAAACGTGAAGCTCGTGGTCCAAAACTCTTATGTAAGTCTGATATGTCTTTGTGTTTGTCAGTTGTAACAGACTCGAGGTGAGGTAACACATAGCGCTTGCCTAGGGATATGTTATATGTCAGAATGGAGATCGAACCTGAGTTTATCTCAAGTTTACAACACTAGATACACGACTAGGATATCCCTCTATGTACTCTCAGAGTTACAGAAGCTGACTGCTTGGACAATCTACAGGAGACATTTACAACTCTCAGCTCAATCTTTTGATAGTTGATGCTTTTTTTTGCAGGTTCTTCTGGATAATGGACTTGTAAAACTCACAATATTGAAACCACAAGGAATCGTGGCTGGTATAAAGTATGGAGGATTGGAGAATCTTCTTGACCTTAAGTCGGGTGAAACAGGCAGAGGGTACCTTTCCATATAATTCTCACTCTCCCTCGTATACCGAATAATTAATGCACTGAAACTGTGTAGCACACATAAACACATACCGTCAAATAAATTATACACAGTTGCTTGAAAATATTAAAGCAAAGCCAACAAAAGAACTGCAAAATGATAAGTTTTTGTTGTCCTGCAGATACTGGGACATTAACTGGAGCTTACCAGGAGGCCATCCTAGATATCAACAGTACCCTTCTTTTTCTTTTGTACTACATATCATGCACACAAACACATAGTATTAGTCTATTAGACATGATAAAACATTCATCTCCTTCAGCAAAACTTGCTTTATTAAGTATAAGCTAAACTGATAGAATTTTTTTCTTTTTTCTGCTAGAATTGAAAATGTAAAATTGACAGAAGATTAAAAAAAAAAAAAAGTAACATGTAATGTCTCAAACAGGCTAACAGGAACAGTGTTTGGCACAATTCATTCGAGTAACGATAAGGTAGAGGTTTCATTCAAAAGCATTTATAATGCTTCAACTTCAGGCATCAGACTACCCCTCACCTTTGACTTAAGGTCTATAAATACTTCATCATCTTTACTAAATCAAGTTACCAACTCAGTTCATATATACATGATAAAGTGTTCTTTAGGTACATTTTGAAAAGTGGCGATTCAGGTTTTTATTGTTATGGAATATACGAGCGGCCCCCAGGATGTCGTGCATTTGATCTTGCTCAAACCAGGATGGTTTTCAAGTTGCAAAGAGAGAGGTAAATAACAGGTCACTGTGTCGCTTGGCTATAATTATAATAAAGTTATGGAAAATTTTACATATTATCCTCACTGGAAGTAAACAGTATTTTAATTCTCTAAATTAGGTTCCATTACATGGCTATTACTGATGAGAAGCAAAGAATAATGCCAATGCCAGAGGATATGGACGATAAACGAAGCAAACAGCTAATAGTGCCCGAATCAAGATTGCTTACAAATCCCATCAATCCAGATCTTAAAGGCGAGGTGGAGGAAACTTAAACTCTTGCGGTTTTACACCTTCTCTTTCAGGCACATACTGTTATTAGATCATCGCAACAATGTGAATCAGTTTTGGCACAAGTAGTTACTATGCAGATCCTTATCAACTACTTTACCTCTATGTAGGTTGATGACAAGTATCAGTATTCCATGGATAACAAGGACGCTGGTGTTCATGGCTGGATTAGTTCTGGTCCTATTATTGGATTCTGGGTTATCTTCCCAAGCCAGGAGTTTCGCAATGGTGGTCCTACAAAGCAAAATCTTACAGTTCATACTGGACCTAACTGCCTAGCTGTAACTTATCTTGAACCTTAAAACACGTCTGCAAATATAATTCTTCAAACTCTGAACATGTTAAAATAATGTGAATAATTATGAGAACTAGGTATATGTAAAACGCAACCAAACAAGCAAGCTAGAATCACATTTGATTAATGTTTGCTTGGAGTTTAGGACCTATCTGTTTTATAATAAGATGCAACTTTCCAAACTATCAATATATGAGAAAGAGGTCAATATTGGTGAAACAGATGTTCCATGGAACTCACTACATTGGAGATGATATATCAGCTCATTTTGAAGAAGGGGAGACATGGAGAAAGGTGCTTGGACCCTTCTTTGTCTATCTAAATTCAACCCCAAGTGTATCTAAAGCATACAACTTGTGGTCAGACGCGAAAAAGCAGGTTTGTTTCACGGTCAAAACTGAAACAGCTAGTAAAATCTAAAGATTTCACTAACTTTAAAGTTTACTTGTTTGGCTCATAACTAAAACTAGAGGCTGTTTGAAGAATCAGAATGGCCGTATAATTTTGTTACAACACCCTATTATCTAAAAGCTAGGGAGCGTGGTTCAGCTTCAGGGCAATTATTTGTACAAGACAGGCAAGTACACACATTGACGCGTGAATTATTAGATGAACAGATTTGTGTTACTTACTAATACAAAATGGTCTCAGATATGTTTCCGATTCTCTAATACCGGCCCAAAAGGCATGTGTCGGGTTGTCAGCTGCAAGAACTGAAGGATCCTGGCAGACTGAAAGCAAGGTAACACCATTCTTAGGCTCAAATCAACAGGAAGATATTTAGATTGAACAGTAATACTTAACTTTAAAATAAAATCTTAATGTTTTTAGGACTATCAATTTTGGGTGCCAACGGACTCCAATGGAAAATTTACTATTAAGAATGTTATTCCTGGAATCTACGCACTCCATGGTTGGGTTCCTGGTTTCATTGGAGACTATCTTGATCAGAAACTTGTAACTATTACTGCAGGTAAATCCAGAAAAGGAGAAACTTATATGCTTCATCACAAATAATCGCTATTATGTCTACTAACTGCTGTGAATCACTAACCTGATAGTGATGAATGCTCTCAGGATCAGAAATACAACTTGGAAATTTGATCTATGCTCCCGATAGAGATGGTCCAACCGTTTGGGAAATTGGCTATCCAGACAGAACAGCTTTGGGTTATTACGTTCCTGATGTAAATCCAACATATGTCAACAAGTTATTCCTACATAGCACTGAGAAGTAAGCAACTCTTCTGTAAACATACATTTGAATCCTCTTTTCATATACACAATATACTATTCAACTTTATAATGCAACAGCTCTTCTGACATTAAAGGTATTAAATAACAAATTCAGGTATAGGCAATATGGATTGTGGGACAGATACACAGACATGCACCCTGAATCTGATCAGACTTTCACCATAGGCATCAATGATCCGAAGAAAGACTGGTTCTTTGCCCATGTAGATAGGTTTCTCTCCATATTCATGTTTTTTATACTATTTTTCATAAGCAAAAACTTCATAAATATTTTGACAAGAACATCACATTTCTAGGAGGGTGGGAGATAAATATTACCCATCCACATGGAGAATCAAATTTAACCTCAAATCAGTGGCCAGTGGAATTTACAAGCTAAGATTAGCTACAGCATCAGTAAACCGTTCTGATCTCGAGGTATTCCTCCATATAATAATTTTCAACTCGCTTAGCTTTCACTTAAATCGATATTCAAGTAAATAATCAAAGATCTTTCAGGTAACTTTATTCTTCATATGTATTATGTGTTTGTTACTGCAGGTCTATGTCAATCATAGAGATAACAATCACCAAGTATTTGAAGTTCAAATGTTAGGGATGGACAATGCTGTTTGTCGACATGGAATCCATGGACTCTATCGACTATTTAACATAGACATTTCATCAGAATTATTGACTATGGGAGACAACTCCATACTTCTAACGCAGGCAAGGGAAGGCGATGCACTTTGTGGAGTACTCTATGATTATCTAAGGTTGGAAGCTCCGGTAAACAATTCAGGAATATGAATAGCATGAGTTTCTTGGACGGCAATACAGGTAAAGAAGTGTCTACAGTCTACTATGTATAAGATGACAAATTAAAAGAAGAGTGAAGTGAGCATTGCTAACAAAACATATACTACAAGGACAGACTATAATATTTGCTTCTGTTCTAAAGATTCTTACTATAAACTTTCTTGATCAACTCACTCCTTGGTTTATACTTATTAATTACGTATTGACGAATTAAAATGTTAAGTTTGAGATCCTGGCCTGTCCATCAGTTGACATCTTACAAAGTCGTAAAACTAGGATTTACAAAGTTTTCTTCAAGTGATTTGCCAAACTGTAAGCTTTAATGCACCCTATTGCTGTATTGCACCTAATAGTGCTTGACTATACACAATATCCAGTATTATTAGATCGTCTCAGAACTATAAACATCGTAACAAAGACTTCTCCAAGGATTCCTCTGGCAAAATATGTAACTCTATCATATATATATATGAATCAGAGGCTAAAGGGTCATTTCAGATAGTACATACTGAATAAAATGAACAGCCATACTAAAGTATGAACCAACATCATCTTCTTCATCAAAAAATCTCAATAGAGTATTGTTGATATTTACCCCTACAATGCAGGAAAACATCACCCACAGTAGGATTAAGCTGATCATAGCTTTATTAGTGTATGTATATATGGTCCATATTACATTTTACGTAAAAACTTGAAGTCTCTATAATATTCTGTAAGATTATACAAACTGCTTACTGAGAGTAATAAATAGCACAAAACTGTTGTACTATACAAATCAATCTATAGGATGCACATTTGTAGCCGCTTAGAATCTATTGTGATTGAACATGAGAATAAGACGCAAAGTAGAAAAGAATCTACGAAGTACCATTCAGGTTCAATGCATCACTAAGTATACATTTCCATAATATAGAAAAGCTCACAAGATGTCTAAACTAGGAGTACACAAGCAACAATCATTGCCCTTCACCAGGAACATATAAATACAATTTAGAGAAAATATCTACAGGGCACGATTGACTGCTGCCATGAACATCTGAATGCATTCATGGTGGACATATCCAAAACAGACAAAGTTTTATACACCAACAACATAGAAGACCTCAAATTTTTTGCCAGTGTACAGCTTGATGTTCATCATCTGAGTGTGTTCACAAATGCTAACAAGGACTCAACATCCCTTTTCTCGGATGGGTACTTCACAGCCCGAGATGAGTGTTTAGGATAGAAAAGTATGGTAGGGAAGCTCCCCAGCTGTAATTCTTTCTGTGCAAATGCCTTTTGTTCTCCATCTGCCTGGAATTTTGCAACTTTCACCCCTGTTCCAGCTAACTTCTCTGCCAATTCAACATATGATCCTTCCATTGCCTGCTCAAGATTCAAGAAAAGTTTGTAAGTATGATCCATTACTAGTTCCACAAAAACAGAGATTACTGTACATGTATATATATCATTGGAAAGTAGAGATAATCAATTAATACCTGACAAAAGCGGCACCAAGGTGCATAAAGAACAACCAGCCATGGTTCTCTTCTATCTTCTAATTTTATCAAATTTTCGATTCCTGTCCTGGTTAAGTTCACCACATGCTGGCTGTTGAAAATGTCAGCGATGGTGGTGGTACCATTCGCTTGGACAGCCACAGTGCCATTGCCATTTACATTTCCTTCCTTAATATTTCCCTTGTGTAACCCACATTCCTTGGCAGTAGCATCCTCCCACCACCACCTTCCTTCTCTTTCGTGTTGTCCTGGAAGAACTGGCCTTGTGCATGGCTCACAACCAATGGAGATGTATCCTTGTGCGTGCAATGAATTTACAGGTACATTCATTGTACGGAGAAATTTCCAAATGTCGGTACCTTGCACATTTGACACTGGGTTCCATTTCACCAAGCTCCCAGGTCCACCCTCAAGACCTTCAAAAACAGGATCCACTTGGACAACTGGAATTTCAGATCGAGTTCCTGGTGACTGATCTTTTCTTTGCCCAGTAATCCATGCTCGCAGGCCTTTAAGGGCTCTCCTTAAAGGTCTCACTTTCCTCACACGGCAGCACTCCTGGTGTCCATCTTCATAGAATGAAAACAAGCCCTTGGTCCTCACTAAGGCCTGAACTTCAACAGCATCCGGAAACATATATTCAATGTGAATGCCATATTTCTTCTCAACTGCATCAAATAATCTGTATGTTTCAGGATTAAGTCTTCCAGTATCTAGGCTGAACACTCGGAACGGACGACCGGTCAAATGAGCATATTCAATCAAAGCAACATCCTCAGCACCACTGCAAATAGTAAGCAATAATTGATCAATCTTTTGAACTAACCAGCAGAATTTACCAGACAAATCTTAATTGGTAATCAATTTTAAAACAACTCAACAAGACGCATCACTTGAACACAATATCTCTTGCACCACAAGGAAATGCAATAATTGTGGAACATCATACCAATCAATTTAAATACAAAGAGTGTATGCATATTAGGAATCTCAAGAAACCTATATGTTCATTATACCAATGAAAGTGCATCTAATCACTTGCTTTGCTATAAATATATCGAGAGAATTCAAATAAACACCAACAATCGCTTTAAAACTTAGTTAAAGTAAACAACTAAATCATATTTCACAAAAATCGATTCTCTGCAGCAAGACTGACCACTTTGGTAAACATTCGAACTTAAATAGACAACTTTCTCAAACGCTACACAAATAAGTGAACAATTTCTTAAAATAATACCTGAAAGCGATTGCAATATCATTCCCAAACTTCTCAAGGGCCTTGTCCATAATTTCGAGGGGGGATGCATTTTCAAGCTCCCTAGCCAGTTTCTCATAGTCCTCTACCTCCACTTCAACTTTCTCCAACACTTCTGTAATTTCATAAAGTATAAACAAAATTATTATCAACACTCACTAAATACAATTACAGATTTATTAACATTTACGGAAATGTTCTACTCGGATTACTAATTAATAATTATAAAGTCGAAATATCAAAAAAAAAAAATAATAATAATAATAATAATCTGTCATCTCTATATTTTAATGAAACACATTATGATCACCAGTTTCTAAACACAATTATTATAGATTATCATATACCAAAATTTCAACTGAAATAACAAATTATTAAGTTAAAACATCAATAAACAAAACAGAGTAAAACAATTTTTGTCATTTCTGCATTTGAATAGCTTATAAGTAATGAAAACACACATCAACTGTAAAAACAAATAATAAACAACTTATAAGTAATCAACAAAAATAAGCATACCAGAAGCAAGTAACGTTGCAGCAGAAGCCACAATTGAGTCATTCCTTTTCGGCTCTGCATTTAAAGCCTTCACGCACGACAAACGCTTCCGAGAGAGATTCAGGACCGTTGATGTATGCGTCCGATCCAACGGCTGATATGATCCCACCTGCGAAACTGCAAAGTTGACATCAACACAAAAATTAACATCCATTTCTCAAAAACAAAATAAATGTAATATAGGTAATTACATGAAGAAAAAAATAAAAAATAATAAAATAATTCACCTTTGGTTTGTTCAAAAGCAGAAGAGAAAGGAGCAGAAATGGAAGTAGATGATGAAGTTACTGCAGCGAACGCCATTGTTTTTTGTAATTTTACCGTGAGGTAAATGTAATTATGTATGTAATGTGAATAGTAAATATTGAGAGATTGAGATTGAGGTATGAATTGCAGTGATGAATTGTGATGAATTGTGTGTGTATATGTGTATATATAGGTGGAGGAGAAAACAGCGGAGAGGGGAAGGTGCAAATAGCCTGAGCGAGGCGACCTTTTAGGTTCATTGTACCTGGACGCTTTTTTTAAAGTTTGTACTGTGTCATTTGTTTTGTTTACGTGCCGGTTTTTTAATTGGATGGAGTAACTTTGTTTGATTTTTCTGCTTTTTTTTGCTAATCAGCGCTTTCGTCAGCGGTTTTGGTCAACATAGGACGCTCGGGTCTGCATTATATTTATCCATATTATCTATACCCGGTAATTTTATATACGACACGACTTACACGATACGAAATGACACGAAAATTTAGTGTTTGTATTTGCATTTTAAGTACACGACACGAAAATATACGAACACGAAAGTACACGACCCCGATTTAGTGTCGTTTTTGGATTTACCCTTCAAATACACGACACGAAGTACACGACATAAATAAATATATAAATAATTAAAAATATATATTATATATATAGTATAAATATTAATTGATATTACATGAAAGTAATGTGAACTTTAAGAAATTTCGTGTAAGCATTCGTGTTTTCGTTGCTATTCGTGTCTATTTCGTTTCGTTTAGTTTCGTGTAACATGAATGGTACACGAAAAAATTCAGGTATCTCGTGTCGTGTCGTGTCAAGTCGTGTATCACTCGTGTCGTGTTCGTGTAACAGTTTCAGGTACACGATTTGAATTCGTGTCGTTTTCGTGTATAGCCAAAAAGTACACGAAACACGAAATTATACGACACGAAACGACACGACACGACTGATTTGCCAGGTCTAATATTATCAAATTGTGATGTACAAATAATTTAATTAGTACTATCTCTTCTATATATAATAGGAGAACAGAAGGTAAAAAAAGTAATTAAAATTCTTATAAAATTACCAAAATATCCCGGATTATTGCAAATTTACATGTCTGTCACTGCTCCGAAACAATCTACCGCATCGATGCGGTTACATTTCAGTACTTCATTTTTGGGTCTATTCATTTATCTACAACTGATTTTCAAGGCTTTTATGCAACTACTCTTCAAGGTTGCGTCATTAGTCTTCCAATCTTTCATTTTTTATAGGTAATCCTCCAAAACCCTCTTTCAATTGCACTGTTTATCTTCGCCGCTTTGACTTAATTTAAAATTCAATTTCGTGTTTATAGTAAGTTGTATATGTATCTGATGGCCTCCAGAACCGCGATCGCTTTCTTACGGCCTACGAACTATGAAATGTCTCGACACGTGTCGATCTAACGCGAACATGTCATCCACGGGGGCCCAGAAACCAACCTAGAAGCCCTCCACCTGGATACATAGCCTCCGTCAGTCACCTACCCTACGGTAATATAGACCAACAGGCAGGCATCTGACTCGAGCTTCATCACCTAGTCTAGGCCGTAGATCGCCAGATGGCGGAGGGACAGACTTCCTATAAAGTAAGCCGAAAGCCGCCCGAAGAAGGGAGGAGAAAAAAAGAGAGTAGAACAGAACGAGAACCACCTAACTATCTTCTGATGATCGCTACGGATTGAACCAGACATCCAACCAGACATCCATACGGTCATCATTTGGCGCCGTCGTCGGGGACCAGAATACTTACCACCATCACAACTACGACCATAGATAGTGCAGGAAGTTTAATAACATCGACAATATTAACCACAAGAACATGAGTTACGATTCAAGTGAGAGGAGCCGTTCGTCGGGATCGACAAGATCGTCACCTTCCTCTCCACCCGAGTCTCACACAGGTAGCCAGCTCTCTAATTTGCGGGCCCGACAAAGACACATGCAAGAACAAATGGATAGATTGACGGCACAAATGGCCGGAAACTACTATGAGGCTCACCATCCACCATACTACCCGGAAAATGTCGTCGGGCGGTCAAACTCCCGCCAGGAAGAGCACCGAGTGTCGTATCAGTCCGGCTCATCGACGGGAAGTCGGAGCACTCCTTATCTCGGAAGTCGCTCTTCCTTAGGATCACAACGGACAGCGTTTCCAGAACCCTCCGGACATAGAAGACCTAACAGGCGTAGACCACAACGGGAGTGCACCCCTACGTCCAGTCAAAGACGGAGGTCGAGAACTCCCGTACGCCGTAGACGCACCCCCCCCCCCCATTATTATTCAACAGAATACTCAATCTCGTCAACCATTTAACGAATAATTTAACGGTATAATTTGAACATCCGTTGGCCAATCATTTAACGGAATGCTAATTTTGAAATTCGAGAGTAACGTTAGTGATATAAACAAATAAGTTTATAGTTCAGTGGTTGGTTTCTAAAAGTTTATAGTTCAGTGGTTGGTTTCTAAAAGTATATAAAGTTCGGTGATAAAAAAATTCATTTTCCCTTGTTAAAATTCTAATTCATGTTTGTATGTTAACAGTTCATGTTGATTTAAGCATCTAGCGTCGATCAAACGAATCTTGAAAAATTAAAAAAAATTAAGTACGTATAATTAAATAAAGTTAATATTGAAAAATATATATCTTAAACCAGTTGAAAATCTGGTTTCTCACTTGCCACCTAAATCAATCGAAAGATATTTTTTTTTATTGAAAGCAAAGTAGACTACTCCAAAATATTATGCTTATTGTATTCATATTGGTATTATTAGTTTGGACTTTGGAGTTGAATTAAAAATTTATATTAGTATAACTCAATTAAAAAATATATTCTTTAATATTTTAATATTCTCTTACATTTTTTTTATTAAAAAATATCTCAACTGCCTTTTAAATTTTTATAAATGGAGAAAATTCATTTTTACACACAAACTCATATATACACTGATACACTCTTTCTGCCTTATCTTTATTCTTTGAGAACCCATAATCATTCTCACGCCGGAGGTGCCGCGAGGCCTCAACCCCACCGACATTGTTTTGCAGGAACCTTCTCCGGCAGTTTCACCACTTTCCGTGATCTCAACCACCGCTAGAAGGAGAAGAAGGACGTATGACGGACTGAGCGTGTTGCAACAGATGGCTAAAATCATAAAATTCATTCATTCATAAACCAATGAATTGACTCCCCGGTGAATTAACAATACCGGGTTGCCTTTTATTATATTAAACATGTGAAGAAAATCATGAATAAATCATTAGCAATTATTAATTACATGTAGATTAAACATATTTATACATATATAATTTATAGACCTAAAAATATGAAAACCGGTCAAATTCTATTTTATAACATTGGAACACATTTTCTCTCATTTTTCACCAGTTTTCTAAGAAACAGAAAATTTAGAAAATTTTGGAAAAGAAAAATGGAAAACTTTTGTGCAAGTAAACAGCAATCTTATGAAGACGTGCAGTTGGTTTTTTATATTATTTCAAGTAATAGTGTTCTCTTTGCATAAAATTCATTTTCGTGCAGATCATCTTTGTTCTTAAACTAAAAACTCATTTAACGTGCCACAAATTATTTTTTGATTATATATTTTTGATAAAATTTCAACTCAGTTAAGCTCACTTTCATCAATAATATTAGAGAACATTAAATTTTAAAATACTATTATCATAAAAAAATAAAATTATTGTCTAAATGTATATTTATTTATATATTAAAAAGAGACAGGCAAATGGACTAAGAAAATTAGAGAAATTAGAAATGAGTAATGAGAAATAGGTCGTAAGAGCATCTCCAACCACGTTATGTATAACAATTAGCTAAAATAATATAAAATAATACTTAGCTATATTATAGATGATAAAAAAGTGTTTTATCCCCAACGTTGCTAGCTATAATGCTTAGCTATGTTTTTAAAAACAATATTTTATTGTTATAGACAAGCAATAAAAGATTATAAAATTGAAAGTGGATGAAGTGTGACATTTTATATACATAAAAATTTGGCGGGAGATGATGTGGATGTTTTAGCTAATCGATTGAGAATCAACAAATATAAAAGACCATTTCAGTATAACTAAAAATATAGCTAACAGGAATGCCCCCTTGAAGTGGTATATTTTTTAGAGAATATATATAATTGATAGTATTTAAGTATCACATAGATTTTTTAGCTAATGGATAATTATAATTGAAGATGCTCTAAATGTCCAACGCCCAAGTGAGATTGGATGAAAACCTTATGTATATAAGTAAAACCAGGCTTCACATAAGTGATCAAGTAGTATAACTAGCATGCGATGTGGATACAGTTCCTTGAGAATCTGTGGTCCGGCCAAGTGTGTACTCAGGTATTTTAATGTTCGGCCCAATTAGAAACTACTTGAATCTAGCTTCAAATCAGCCCTGTCCAGAATTTACCAAATTCACCTTGAAACCCTAATTGGCTGGTCAAATTTATACAATTTCCAATTTAAATGAATGCCATATATTTTGAAATCAATCTCAACTTAACGTAATCTTCATGGTTGGCAAGTTATTGAACACAAAAAACGTGTCCCCGCAAAAGGAATTGCCTTTAATGTTATTAATTACTCCCCGTTGAATTATATACGTTGGGTTCGGACACGAATATTAAGAAAATGTATAAAAAATGAGTAAAGTTAGATGAAAAGTTAGTAAAGTGGGGGGACCTATCAATATTTAATAATAGATTTGAGATAGTGGAGGAAAGTAGTGAGTGTAATAGTGTTTTAAATTATTATAGAATAGAGATAGTGGAGAAAAGTAGTTAGTGTAACGTGTTTTATATTATTAAAAGTTACTATTTTTTAAATGTATAGAAATGAGAGTGACATCCCAAAATAAAAACTACTCCCTCCGTCCCCGGTGAATTGTATACACTGGGATTGAGCACATATACTAAGAAAAGATATAAAAATGAGTAAAATTAGATGAAAAGTGAGTAAAGTGGTGGGACCTATCAATATTTAATAATAGATTTGAGATAGTGGAGGAAGTAGTGAGTGTAATAGTGATTTATATTGTTATAGAATAGAGATAGTGGAGAAAGTAGTGGGTGTAATAGTATTTTATATTATTAAAAATTACTATTTTTGGAATGGATAGAAATGAATGAAACATCCCAAAATGAAAAGTGTATAAAAATGAATGGGACGGAGGGAGTACGGTAGAAATGGAAGGGGCAGAATGAATATTAGTGTAGTTTATTATTATACATGGACCATGGTCACTAAGACAGCATGACAAGTCCATAAAAAGGTTTTTAAAGGCATGGCAATGGCATGCCACTTTCTAAGTGTCTATATCCCTTTTCATGCAATTTGCATTCATATTTACCTTTTTCTTTTCCGAAAAATATGAATCCGAAAGCAGAATAAAAGATGCGAGGAAAGGAAATGACTGTACATGTGAGTGATACAATCCAGTACACGCAGGTGCACCGTTTTTGCGCTACTCCTTCCAAGTCGACCACAAAATGAGATGCTATCTACACTCCTCATTCGGCTGTCACATATAAAATCCAACACAGTCCGTGTGTTTAGCTAAACCTCAATTCAAGTACTATACCCCTTTATTCTGGGTTATAAATCTACAGCAATAGTAATCATCAAAAAAGCATCCTATTCTTTCACTCTTCACTCCTCAAGGTAAGCTCCCTTCTCCTCTTCTATATTTTATCATTTCTGCATCATCTATTGTTTTGTTTAGGCCTTTTTTATTTACTCATTTCCTGATTATATTTTATGTATCTATCACTTATTCATTACTTTCACATGTGTGATCTATCCTTGTAGCAATACTAATTCTGATTTAATTACAAGTTGATTTCCAGTTTGTTTTGCACACTATCTTAATTCTTCCGTATTTCATGTTGTTTGTGTGTGATTATGCCTTTTAATTGAAATCCACTTGTTGATTTACGTAGAATGGCGGAATCTGAAGCTAAGCCTGTTGTTCCGAGTAGCGACTTGTTGGAATGGCCGAAAAAGGATAAACGCAGGCTCTTACATGCTGTGTATCGTGTTGGTGACCTTGATCGCACAATTAAGTATGTGCTTTACTATATTATTGCAATAATATGTATAGAATATTGTCTAGTTGTGTCAATTCGTTGCTCAATGTTGTTTATATCATGTTTCCAGGTTTTATACTGAAGGTTTCGGGATGAAGCTTTTGAGAAAGAGGGATATCCCGGAGGAAAAATACTCCAATGCCTTTCTCGGGTTTGGTCCTGAGGAATCTCAGTTTGTTGTGGAGCTAACTTACAGTATGTTTAAACCTTATTATGTTGATACCTCGTCTTGAATCATTTTACTCTAATTTCTTCAAACTGTTACTTAGCTGTGATTATTCCTAGTTTTTGGTGTTTTGTTCTTACTGTTATTTAGGTATGATGATTCATGATACCCTGTATTACTGGCTTTGCAGATTCAACCTCCCTTTGTCCATCACAAATACTTGTACCTTGCTGTCATCTTACATAATTAATTCCATTTATTCTTGTTTTCCACATAAAATCTTTGAAGAAAAAGAGTATCTGTGACTGTAAGTTTAATTAACCTTCTGCCCAGGGAAAGAAATAGTCACTGTTCACATCAACATATTTAGGGGTGGTAGCTTTATGGAATCAAAAAATAGTGCTCCTCTTCTATCAAGTATCAACATGTCATGTTCTTGCTCCATGTGATATTAAGAGAAATGACGATGTGTACAAGACTTTAGTTGTCAAGTATAGCATTTTTTGGATAGAAAATAAAATGTTGATTATCAGGTTCTCCTATTTCTTTCTTAAAGTGTTTAACTAAATGGATATTTCACAGACTATGGAGTGGATAAATATGACATCGGAACAGGCTTCGGACATTTTGCTATTGCAACTCCAGATGTAAGTCCCTTATTGTAGCTACATAGCAGGTGCAGATGTGGTGCAACTGTTCATTTTCTTTTTCTTCTTCTTACTTTAGGTGTACAAATTTGTTGAGAATGCAAGAGCCAAGGGTGGCAATGTGTCGAGGGAGCCTGGTCCTGTCAAAGGTGGATCAAGTATAATTGCTTTTGTCAAAGATCCTGATGGCTATGCTTTTGAAATCATTCAAAGAGCTTCTACTCCTGAACCACTTTGTCAAGTTATGCTTCGTGTTGGTGACCTAGATCGTTCTATCAACTTTTACGAAAAGGCAAGTTATCTCATGTAAAGATTGTTATCCCGTGTTATTGTTTCAAAGTTTTACTCTGGCAAGTTTTATTGTTTCAAAGTTTGAGACTTCCAATGTTTTCAGGCTTTGGGAATGAAAATGTTAAGGAAGATTGATCGACCTGAGCAAAAGGTAAAATAATCTTTTGTTAGTTTGTTTAATCTACGGATAAGTTCTTATTGTCTGAGAAAAATATATTCGTACTCTGTAGTACACCTTGGCCATGATGGGTTATGCTGATGAATATGAAACAACTGTTCTGGAGTTGACGTATAACTACGGAGTGACAGAATATACCAAAGGAAATGCGTATGCACAAGTAAGATATGTTTTTGTTGTACTTGGACGTTACCTCTATCTAGATATGATAATGTGAAATTTCTTAATAGGTTGCAATCAGTACCGATGATGTTTACAAAAGTGGCGAGGTTGTCAACCATGTGACCCAAGAGCTTGGAGGGAAGATTACTCGGCAGGCAGGACCAATTCCTGGACTTAATACTAAGATTGTAGCCTTTTTGGATCCAGATGGTTGGAAGACAGTAAGTCCTCAACTAAACCTAGTTTTCTATGTGCACAAAACTAAAAGTGACAGATTGCTTAGCATACATTGTGAACTTAAGGCCTCCGGGGTTGATTAGTGCATGGAATGACTAGAGATGTGTTTGGAGTTTGGGCATGAAATTTTTTTTCCTTCTTTTTTCCTAAGGATAAGTAGGAAATGATTTATATAGTTAATGGCCTAACTATTTAAACCCCTCAGCTAAACATTGACATGTAGGAATTACATCCTGATCTCTATTAACCAGATCGTATCCCATTAAATCAATGCCATGTATTAGTTGACTTGGGCATGGAGGCTTCGCCTCTTACTTGATTACGAGGTAACATTTTCTTTTTTGTCTACTTTTGTGGTTGCAGGTTATGGTGGACAATGAGGATTTTCTGAAAGAACTCAAGTAGAAAAGAGTACTTAATGTTATCAAGAAACGTGTGTGTGTGATATGTCGAACTTTTACAAGCCAAACTATAGCTAGTATTATGAATAAATTTGCTATTGGCTTTGTATGGGCAATCAGGATGCGGATATTATGTTTTTTTTTTTGAAAACAACGGATATTATGTTTGATGATTTAGATATGCAAAGAGCTACCTTGGTTACTTCCTGGAAAACAGCATGTATGGTATCTGTTGTGTGTTGCAATATTGTTATGTCTTCAATCCGATGCTAGAGTAGATATTAATCTATATTTTTCCTACGAACAGCACTTCTTTAATGCGTAGTTGCATTAAGGGGGTTTATTCAATTTAGATATTTGATGGATTAATAATATTCTAGGAATGTTACGAGATTGCTGGTTTTAATTCTAAGCAAATTTTTGCAGAGTTTATGTAAAATTTTATAGAGTTGATGCATAGTATGACGGATTTTGAAATATTTGTGACAAATTTATCAAAATCTCATATTAAATTCAAAAAAAGTCATGGATTTTTTTAATAACATTAGATTTTAATGATTTTTTCCAAATCCAAATTGAATATACCTAAAATTTTAATGATATTTTAGAATCTCAATTGAATACACTTAAATTTTAAAGATATTTTATTATAAATTGAATAACATCATATTTTAAAAGTTTTTTAAAAATTTAAATTGAATATCCTTAAATTTCTAAAATCGAAGAAAATCCTTTAAAATTCTAATTAAATACACCCCTAAATTAGCTTCTTTTTCAGGCATACCATTTGTAAAAGTTCTAAAGATAAAATCATAACTAAATAGAGAAATGCTAGGCTACTAATTTGGTAAAACTGTTTGGTTGTCTAACATTGCTGGACTAAATATAGCAGTATTTATAGTGGCTATAGGAGTAAAATCAGAGTTATATATTCAGAAAGTTGAAACGAATAAAAAAGAAAGAGTGCTGATTTGTTTCTTCCAAACTAGAAAGTTTCATCTTCAAGTTTGACAGAGTCAGAGGAAAACAGCAATTGATTTTTGAGATTATATTTTTCATTAGTAATCAGTTGGCTTTATACACGGACGTTAATGCAACTGATGCCTAACTGTACGGAGACAACAACAAGCTGTAACTACATTCAAAAACATGAGGTGATAGCCAGGAAGCACTACATTATACCTATCAGTCTCTCTCTGCGACAGCTAGTCCCTAATCAAACCCCTGTTATGAAGATGAAGCAAATGAAAAGCAATCGAATATTGAAAGAGAGCAGCATCACAGATCTGCATGAGTCCATGCTCATCAATATTCTAATATTTCTTCCCATACAATGCATCATCAGGTGCAGATGTGTCTGCAAAACCTGGGCTACGTTAATTTCCCAACCCTATTTCATAGAATTGTACGACTCAACTAAAAAGCCCGCACTTATTCAACTCTTGCTTGAGGATAGAGCTTTTCTCATGAAACCCAACAATTTGTTCTTAGCACAGCTTGATGAAGCTGCCTGCACTGCGGATTTTCTAAATTTTAACAAAACTCGATTTTCTTTAAAATTCCTAGATGATTTTCTTCAAGTTCTTGTATTTTCGTCCTTCGCTTACTATGGAAGAAGTAAAAGTTGATATACAAACGATTGGGACAAATTCCTGGAGGAGCATGGGAAAAATCCCTTTTTTTCCAACGCAACTACCGCTTCCCATTTATGTAAACGGATTATACCATTGGATCGACCCTAAGAAATATATAATATATTCTTTCAACGCAGAAGAAGAGATATTCGAGCAAATCCAAACTCCTTCCCGTATTAAGTCTTTCTACAGTTCAAACCTTGGACTACTAGATGGTTGTCTTTGCATTTGTATGAAGTACTATAATTACATTGAGTTGTGGGTGATGAGTGGGGATGGTGATGAAAAATCGTGGACTAAGAAGTTTGTTCTTCGTAATACTGGATTTGGTCCTGGCAGGACAGTAGAGGCGCTTAAATGTCTGGAAAATGGAGATGTTGTGATACTATGTTATCCTCTCCAAGCCATATGTTATAATCCAACTACAAAAAGTCGCAAATATATGAGATTTGACAATGGTAAACCGTCTATCAGGTACAGACCTTTTTCATATATTCCGAGTCTTAGAAGTGTGCTGCCTCTGCCAGCACGTAGTGGATAGAGATGTTTTGTTTAGCTTAGTGGACTCAGATGTTGAGCATACTTTGCTGGAGCTTATTAGTTAAAAACCAGTATTGTATTAATAAAGTACTAATAGGCCATTGGAATTGATCCTTATTATCTATGATGGTGCCCTTGTTACAATGACATGGTAATTTTATTTGTTAAATTGTATGAATTCAAGCTTGAAAATATCATATCTTCCTATATGGATGATAAATAAGCTGCATATTTACAAGACTTTCTAGTGACAAGGTAGTAGTATCTTTAAGCTAATAGTAGCATATTTCTACTGTAGAGGGTCCGTGAATTCGAGTTTTTAAGCTTTGCCTGATGCTATTTAGAGGCATTGCACGAAAGTGTCAATGCTATTTTCACATGTAATGTAAAATCATTCTATGGCGTTTAGAGAACAAGGACGCAGCCTCAAGGCAAATGCTTTGATTTCATTAAAAGGTGTTTAGGACTTGCAGACCTCATCTATAACATAAATGAAAGAACTATGAATAAAGAAAATAAACTGAGTTAACAACAGGTGGGCTTTCAACTTATAGTTTGGGACTCGGATTCAACTGAGGTTCTGGGTCAAGTTTGTGAAATATTACATTACTGCCTAACTGGCTTGGAAGCAAAACTGAGTATAATTTATGATCTTGTTCATGAGTTGTGAATCCTAAACTGTTAAAATTGGAAATTTGTTGGCTTTTAAATTTGTCAAACTGTTAATTATTTTATATTTATATACTTAATAAATAAAGTTGCTCTGTTTTAATTAAATTAAGCCAAAATATATTAGGAGCGCCGGATCAAGGATAGGTAGATATGTATCGCGATCATAACCAAGTCGTCATGCAGGAAATCTGATGAATATTAGGAGCGCCGGATCAAGGATAGGTAGATTACTAGCAACCTCACCAATATCCAAAAGCAACACAGCTTATGCATATTTGAATAACTTCACAGACCAACAGGCTTTACTTTCTTTTAAGGCTTCCATAACAAATGATTTGGTAGGAGTTCTGGCCTCGTGGAACGATTCTGTCCACTTCTGTCTATGGAAAGGCGTTACATGCAACCATAGACATCAGAGAGTAATAGCGCTAGACCTCTCAACTCAACAACTGGATGCTACTTTGTCTCCTTATATCGGAAATCTCTCCTTTCTTAGAGCTATTTACCTTGAGAGAAACAACTTTCGTGGCTCCATTCCGCCAGATATTGGTAAACTGCTTCGCCTACAATATCTTCACCTAGGAAGCAATTTTTTACAAGGTGATTTTCCAATGAACCTAAGTCACTGTTCGGATATTAGAAATATCAGTATTGAAGAAAATAATCTCCAAGGAAAATTGCCTACTGAATTCATATCAAACTAACTGTCTTTAATGTAAGGAAAAATCATTTAACCGGATCAATCCCCTCTTCTATTGGGAATTTGTCATCTCTCGTTCTCCTTGATCTAGGCAGCAACAGTCTAACAGGGAGCATACCTTTAGAAGTTTCTCACCTTTTGAATTTAGAGATTCTTCGATTGTCAGTGAACAATTTGTCAGGTATAGTTCCCCTGCCACTTTACAATATCTCGTCTCTCTATTCTGTTAGCCTAGCTCAAAATGAGTTAGAAGGAAGGCTTCCAACAGATTTGGGCTTCACCCTGCCTAACCTGCAAAACTTCATTGCTGGAGAGAATAAATTTTCAGGGCCTTTTCCACCATCCATAACTAATGTTTCAAAGCTTGTTCGTTTTGACATACCATATAACAGTATTAATGGTCCTCTACCAAAAGATTTAGGAAGCCTTTTGAGTCTTCAATGGCTGAACCTGGGCCATAATCAACTTGGGCATAATCAGCCGCCTGATGGCTTAAGCTTCCTCGATTCTTTAGTCAACAGTACACATCTAAAGTATTTGGGTCTATTTGAGAATGGTTTAAGTGGGGAGCTCCCAAATTCCATTGTCAATCTCTCAACAACACTAGATCAGCTGGACTTCTTCACAAATAATATCTACGGAAGCATACCTCAAGACATTGGGAAACTCTTCAACATGACAAGAATCTTGTTGGATCAAAACAGGTTAACTGGAAGCATTCCTGAATCAATTTGTAAATTACATATGTTGGGACATCTGCGTTTAGGTGATAACAACATTTCAGGTGTAATTCCAGCTTGCATAAGCAACATTTCTCGAATACTTATTCTCAGTTTTAAAAATAACATACTTCACGGTAGCATACCTACTACAATGTATAATATCTCATCCTTACAAGGGTTGAGCCTTTCCAGCAACCACCTAAGCGGCCTGATACCTGAGCATATTATTGGACTGGCTTCTCTCAATCTTGGTCTTCACTTGCATCAAAATCTATTGACAGGGCCACTACCATCTAACATTGGAAGGTTAATACATCTTATTGAACTACGTCTCTCCGACAACAAATTCACGGGAGAAATACCCTCTAGTCTGGGAGATTGTACAATGTTGGACGGTTTGGACATGAAAGGAAACCTTTTCCAAGGTAGAATTCCATCTTCTTTCAAATATTTGAAGAGTCTTGAATTTCTAGATCTTTCAGCTAACAATATGTCAGGGAATATCCCGCACTTCCTTGGAGAGTTAAATCTATTGAGATATCTAAATCTGTCGCACAATAAACTTGGAGGTGAAGTGCCTAAAAACGGCGTGTTCTCAAATTCGACTGCTTTTTCGGTTGTTGGGAATAATCAGCTTTGTGGAGGTATTCAAGCATTGCAATTGCCTGTTTGTCCTGCAAACATATTAGAGTCTAAGAAAAAGCAATTTCCATTGAGAATAGTTCCCCTTGTGGTTATCTTACCTCTTGCTATCTTGTTAGCATGTCTTGCCTTTCTTTGTTATCGACATCGAAAATCCACACATATGAATGCGAATGCCCATGTCTTGGTACTGCATGACGACCACTACCCTAGACTTTCGTACCGAGATCTTCTACTAGCTACAAATGAGTTTTCTGTAAAGAATTTGCTAGGTGAGGGAAGATTTGCTTCAGTTTACAAAGGATATTTTGAATCATTGAAAAAATATGTTGCTGTGAAAGTACTGAAGATTGAAGCACACGGAGCTTACAAGAGTTTCTTGGCAGAATGTGAAACATTGAGGAATCTTCGCCACCGAAATCTCATCAAGATCATCACAACTTGCTCTAGCATGGATTCTACCGGCAAAGACTTTAAGGCATTAGTGTTTGAGTACATGCCAAATGGGAGTCTAGAGAGGTGGTTATATCCAATTCCATCCCAGCAAAGAAATGAAAGAAATTTGACTCTACTCCAGAGGCTTAATATTGCCATTGACGTGGCATTGGCGGTAGATTACCTACATCACCATGGTCCAGCAAGAATTATTCATTCCGACATTAAGCCAAGTAATATTCTTCTTGATGAAGAGTTTGTTGCTCGTGTTGGTGATTTTGGTTTAGCCAGATTTTTCTTAAGCACTGCAGGTGACATCAATCGTGCACATACAAGTTCAACTGGTGTTCGAGGGACACTTGGATACATTCCTCCAGGTAATTATTATGCTTATTGTTTGTTTAGATGAAATTTCACGCTGATGTCATCTATTTAGTATGAGTCTGCATATATAAGAGATCATTTTTGTAAAAGCACGATTAATTTACACAATTTCTAAATAATTACCCTAAACTTGCAGAGTATGGAATGGGTGGAGAGATGTCTACTGAAGGAGATGTGTATAGTTAAGGAATTTTATTACTAGAAATGTTGTCGGGGAAAAGACCTACAAGTAGCAGCATCTTGGAGGAAAATGCTAATAATCTTCATGACTACATTAGAAACGCGTTACCTCATAGAGTGACAGAGATTGTGGATCCTGAAATCATGTTAGATGAAGAAGAGCACGGCATGAAGAAGAATGAATCAGTTAGCAGTTGTTTGGCTTTGATATTCGAAGTCGGGGTTCTGTGTTCAGTCGATGCACCAAGGGAACGCATTGACATTAGTGTTGCTCTCAAGAAGCTGCATGTGGCAAGGGAGAAGCTTCAGTTAGTGTATCGGACCAACTGATAAGGAAGATCTATGTCCTATCTTTCTATATAAAATCACTTGTAAATCAAGTCTTCCTCTGATGCCTAATTGCGAACGTATGGTATTTAATTTATTCTTAGCACAACTTAATGAAGCTGAATGCACTTCCAATTCTCCTGCGGAATTTCTCATTTTTAACAAAACACGATTTTCTTTAAAATTCCTGGACGATCTTGTGGATTGATAAGTTGCCAAGACAACAAGGCCGCAGCTTCAAGGCACCAACCTTGATTTCATAAAAGTTGTTGAGATTACTACTTGACAACCTCATCTGTTGTAGTAAACTGTGTTAGCAACAGGCCTTTAAATTTGTATTCGTCAGTCATGTATAGCTTATTCAATGTCGGCTATATATTTCCACGTCTTAATGATCAGAACAAAGATGAAAAAATGACTTTGAGATTACATATATTATTTTTTATAATTGTAATATGGATCTAAAACAGGACTAGACTCGAGAGTTGTTGGTTCTCCGTTTATACTATCTAGTACAGATACACCTCCATTAGAATTAAGGCGAAAAGAATATGGCCCAAAAACAAGATAAACTGGCAAGCATGTATGCCTACATTGTGGAGGTTTCACCATTTCCAAGAGAAGATCCTTCCCTAACTTGATGTACGAAGCAGAGGATCACATGTACACGACATACAACATTTTCTTGTAGTTTGGGAAAGAATTGCGGTCTATACTCATTTATATATTTGTATCCATGGGATAGCAACCGAGGACACGGATAAACTTCGCAAACTCCTGCAAGCATATATTTATACACACACATATAAATTTATTTTAGACAAACTACGGTCCTCCATCACAAATGAGCATGCATTCTATAGAAAATACAAGATAGCTATCATGAAGTAGAAATAATTACCAAGTATTTTGCAAACTAGTAGAGCACAACATAAAGAGTTAAAAGGAGGCCACCGACACCATATTAGTCATTTATTTTCTCATATGCAAAAGGGTTCTGTATTCACCTAAATATAAGCTATCATATAAAGGCTAACCAAAAATGTGCATCACAAAGCTATAACTACATATCCCAATAGATATAGATAACTAAGATGTTTTGTTTTACTAATGTATTACCTAATCCAAAATTACTGGCCATACTGAATTGCAAAGTTATTAAGGCATGATGACAGCTACAAGTACAACCGGCAAAAAAATCTTCCTGCCTTGTCAAAACTAGATACCTAAGCAGTTTTTTGCAGCCAGCAGTACAGATGGCTGCATACAGGCCACATTTATTCTTGTAATCCGCAAAGATTTCCTCCATAGTGAAGAAAGATTTATAAGTAGGCCTTCTTTGGTTCAAGTGATAGTGTAGGACCTTATCCAAACCTAATGACTGCTAAATTGTGAAGTTTAATGGAAATGGCATCAATATCACCTCCAGTGTAACAGAGTTTTATTAGCAACTGGTTGTTTTACTTGATGTGTCCGGTCTCATTAATGCTAATAGAATACGTTACATTACTCGTACATTTTCCTAAGTTATGATATTATAATTAATTTAATTGACACGCCACAAATCGTAAAGTCTGTCGTGCAACGGGAAACAGAACAATATTGTCCTTAACTCACAAAAATTTGTTAAAGATGACATTCTCTTTCAAATATGTATTAATAAAAAATATTTATATCCGCAACATGCTAAAGACTAGAAACTTTTAACATCAGCTAATACTTCTGCAATCAGGAAACTATAAATGGAGTAAATTATAAAAAACCATGCCACGAATTAGGACGGACCTGCAGATGTCCCAGAGCATATTGAGCACGAGGCTCCGCCATAGAAGCTTCAAAGTCAATATAAAAAAGGTAGTCAAAATACCTGAAAATAGAATCAGAAGATCTTATATTTTCCTGCAAGTAATTAAGAATGATTCCATAAATATGATCTATCATTAAATGTTAAACAAATTAAAACATTTAACTAATAAACCCTTGTACAAACTTTATATCTTCCTTTTTCTCAGACATGCTTATACATGTATATTGCGAAAACAAGCTAAGGCAGAACCTTAATAAGCATACTTTGGATTGTGTAGTTTTGTCTAACACATGCAGAGGTTTCAGTTTGCAGGAGAACATAAGTTGACTGAAGAGTGAAGACCTATGATATCTACTATTCTGCTACACACATTTATATCACTAAAAAATTCGCATTTCCTGAATAAAGAAGACATGAGAATGCACATAATATTGGCAGAAAAGGAGTTTTTGCAGATCGGTAAGTTCAGATTACTAGTATGTGTTATTTTTGCTTAATAAATGTGTGTAGCAATAAACTTTATGGAATAATTTTATCACCATATAATTTCCAATAATCAGACATAATAGATTTCTTCTCTTTGCAATATTAAAATAAATGTGTAACACTGATCATTTTTGCTCTATATACAATTGTAGAAATCTATCCTAGATAAAGTAGAACACTCACTTGGCACTCCCCTTGTTACTGTCATCCACAACTCGCAGCGGACGCTTTCTCTGGGGCCGACTCTCAATCTGAGAGTAAACTAAATTAGCAGATAAGAAAGAGCATGTTTCTATAAAAACCCATAATTGGTAGTACATACCTTTGATAAATTAATCTCTCTTAATGCAAACACTGCCAAGGCTTTGAATAATATCCCAGGGCCTTCTTCAAGAGTGAAGACAATGCTTGTCTTCAAAGGAAACAGAAATTGTTTAATCTGCTCTAGTAAATCTACCTAAAACAAATGATAATAGTTGTACCTTGTGGGGTTTCTCAGTTCCTGGGATTATAGGTTCTCTAGCAAGTATAAGAAAACGAGTAATATTATCGGACTGATCCTGCATGTCAAATACAGAAACAAAACTGAAATAATATATAATCACAAGGAATGAAAATAAATACAGAGGAAACAGTAGGCTTAGTAGTTTAGTGATACTTGCAAAACAGAAAAGGCTCAGACTCAGACTCAGAGTAACCTTAACCAAGAGGAAGGGTGGGGGGGATATTAGCACCTGTTTCCTTGATACATAGACCACAAACAAACACCTACTGAACAGCTATGATCTCGCAGTACAAATAGTGCCATTATGTATGCTTCAACACCTATTTACGAAGAATTTTGTGGGATTGTAATGTTGTATATACAGTATATCATAAAGCATGATTCTATATCATCCCCTGGTCCAATTCAGCGAAAACTTGACAAGAAAGTTGCATGAATTAATGTCACACGCAATGGTGAGACTTGCCAAGTAATAATTTAACAAAAAATGGCACTCATCTCTAGCATCAGTATCATGTCAAATGCTGAATGGTTTCGAATTTAGAATAACATATGCATCAGTCAGAAAAGGAAGCATCTGCATCCAACCACTTTTTACATAAATTTTCTTCCTAACAGTGCAACAGAAGAAAGGGCGATATGTAGTTCAAATCACCTAGTCAGTAGTCTTGGCAGAAGAAACTAGCCTCCCCCAAAATGAAGAAAATTTTAAGTACCTTCATCATCTAGGACCAATCTGTCGAATGTACCTACAAGCTATTCTTACGCAATCGAACTTGAACATTGTCATTTTTTAAAAATAATCATGTCAACTTAATTTGATTTAAGAACTAAGACTATAACTCTACATCACTCGAATCATAGAGTGAAGCCACTGACACATAAGCCTCTTACAAGAAATTAGATTATAACAGATGGAAACTTAACTCTCACCGGCAATGCCATAATAGTATAGATGCCTATAAAGTTCTTTCATAACTTCAGAAATTAACAGTTATTTCACAAAAAGGTACGTTCTTAGTGCCATTCTTTCGGTTAGTTATAAACCTATAAGTATGCGTATTTGTAGAATGGATTGTAAGTGTTAAAAACAAAATCTTTGACAAGCAACCTATTAAGAAGTAAGCCTGGCGCAAATTAAAATCTTATGAAGATGAATATTACCTGCATTCCTTCAGCAAGAATATCAAGCCCATATATTTCTGCCGCTCGAGAACTTGCAACAGCTCCGGTATCTCTTATGCCATCAGCGGCTACAACCTGTCCCAAAGTTAATACTTCTTATAAAAAATTAAGACACGTTCCATAGACATTTACAGATTACCTGTTAGGCCTATTAATCCGTATTACAGACGAAAGTTGGGGAGCAGAGAGGAATTTGGTCTCTGTTTTATTTACAGGCAGTTTAGTCTTTTAAATTTTAATCATCTAGCTAGGTTCTTGTTATTATTAAGGACTAGCCATCAGGCTTTTGGAGGTACAAGGTACTTTTACTTATCATGACATAATCTAGAGAGTAGATCAAGGAGAAAGTTGGCCCATCTCACGAATTACAGGCCCCACTGTTATCAGATTGGATTGTTATCCTAATTCAATAGAGTTATCAAACTAAATCTTGTCATTACCTGAGCAGCACCAGCGGTATCATCATAATTGACTCTGACAACACCCAACTTGTTTAATGTCATCTCGCATTGATCCAACGCCTGAAAGTAAAGTCAAGACTCTTTGATAAACATCAGCATAGCCAATAGCGTGATAGCAGCAGAGCAACGCCGCATATAAATTTAAATCATATACATCGTTGCTCCGGAGAATTCATAGATTAATAGTCAAAAAGGTTATATAAAACATATAGATTTCATGAAGACAGTTACATCTACCTAATACAAAGCTGACATGATCCCTGATAAATACTTTTTACTCTTCATAACTACAGGTTGCTCATGCCAACGGTTAGACACAAGCAGTCAATTTGCATAAAAGCATTTTGCAGATATTTTTTTGACCTTCATGCTTTTACAGTACTAGGTAAAAATTTAGGTATTATTCTATTTTCTCTTCACTTTACTAGCCATATGGAAATATAAAGACAATACAACAACATGGCAAAGGAAATTGCTCAACCTGAGGGTGGCTTAAAACACGCTTTACGTCTTCTTTCCTGACCCCGGGCAAGCCTAACAGACAGTGGTTAACAACTAATTTCACTTCCCCGACTATGTGTAGCCTATGCCGAAGGAGCAAGTCATAATTACGATGAATGCTTCCACCTACAGAATTCTCAATAGGGAGCACTGCTTTGTCAACTAACCAGAGCTCAACTGCCTGCAATATAAAATATTTTTAAAATATAGTAGAAAATAATACTTGCTTGAAAAAAGTCAAGATATTATCTTTAAAACATTGACCTTGAATGCAGCTTCAAACTGGTCACATGGGACAGTCTCGCACTTCGGATATGCTTTCAGTGCAGCAGCCTCACTATATGCACCTGGGACCCCCTATGCTAAGCAACAAGACTAACATAAGCATTAAATGACAAGATGCGGATAACTAATGTAGAAGAGAGAAACTTACTTGATATGCAACCCGCACTTTAGAACCGTCATTAGGAGAAGAGGAAAAAACTGTTGCAGATAATGGTTCTGCAATTTATAATGTTCCCAAGTTATTAAGTTGTAGACGGAAAATAGGATACCGGGAAGAAACACGATACAAAAGCAATATAAACGAAGTACATTGAATACACATCATACTCTTTCACATTATCAGGCTTCCTTAGATCCCGTTTGGCTTAAGATTACTTGTTACTCAATAAGATGACAAATAATACTAAAAACCACGTGGTGAAAGTAATATAATTATTGTTACTCAAGTTGCAACCTGAAAATAAGTAGCCGAAAAAAATGCCTTTGTACTACTTGAAATAAAACAACTTATAGATTGATATTAACTTAAAGCTTATATTTGACGCAGAGTAAATTTGGACATAAAAAACTCATTCTGAATTACAAATTATTTCAACAAACATACCCTATTTAAACCATTGTAAGCTAGCATCCTAAAAAAGAAGTAATTGGTAGTTCAATTCTTTTCTAATTATAGCTGTCTCTACCATTAAATCAGATCATATACAAAATCCAGAACCCCAACAATGATTATCAAAATCATATCTATCACATATACCAATTCATCTCAACTAGCATTACCAAAATCAAATTGAAACACATACCGAAAATCCCAACAAGCATCATCAAAATTACATATTTAAAACCGAAAAAAGCAACAAAACTTTGAAAAGGGAAAAAAATCCAAAATTCCGACAAGCTTTATCTAATCACACATACAAAATGTCAACGAGCATTACCAAAATCATATCGAAAATCAAATCACATACCCAAAATCCCAACAAACATATAAACCACATTTCAACAACCCAAAAAAAAAAACAAAAAAAAATCTATAAAAAGGGTTGAAAATTCAGCTCACTAGGAAGAGAATTCAAGTCCTTATGAAAACCAAGAGATTGATTAGTCTGAGAAACATCAATTGAAGCAACACCCAAGTCAGGTTTAGTCAATGGCGTATCATCTTCAACAGGGGTTTTTGCTCTTTGAAGTGACAAGCTACCAAAACACTCCATTCTTGAATACCCAACAAAACGACATCGTTTAGGAACAAATAAATATGAAACACAACCACCCAATTGAGAAGAATGCTGGGGGAAATGATTGGCACAAATCCAGATTGGTACAGCTTTCAAAGACATTTTCTTGTTTTTTTATACAACTGTACCAATTTATATGTATAAATTTAAATATTTTAATTATAAAGATTTTGTGAGGTTCGAGGGGGACACAAATTGTACATTGTGAAATGGAGGAGTTTGGAAGTGAATTGGAGAGAGAGAGGGAGGTAGGTAAGCAAAGCGTAGAAAGAAAGTTGTAGTGAGACGGCGAGCGAGAGAGAGAGAGAGACAGAGAGAGAGAGAGAGAGAGAGAGAGAGAGATGAGTATTTTGTTAAGTGTGCGCGACTACTCTCTCGTTTTTGTAGCGGGACTATTTGTACACACACGTAGACATGGAGTGCTACATTTACAGACGCTGACAATGCGTACTAAATTATCCGTTTTCTGATTAAACATAAAAAATTTAGATAATTTTTCCGTTTCGTATAAACGTCTACCTTCGGTTTCAATTTTTTTTTTATTCGTTTTATCATGTACATCTTCGTTTCATTTTATAAAAAAAGTAAGTTGGATAAAAAATTTCAACTAATTCCCGTATTTAAAATATTGAAAAATCGGAATAGTGTTAAGTTCGAAAAAATTCAAATATTAGAATTAATAAATGTAGGAATAATTTTGAAAAACTATTTTAAAATTTTGCATTGAAAAAAAAAGGGACATGTATTATGAGACAAATATTTTTAAAAAAAAAAGAACATGTAAAATGGGACAGGTAGTATCAAATTTATGATTTTCTTTTAATTTATGATGTGTTGTTAAAAAGATTCTAATCTTGTGAAAATCAGTCCATTTAACCTAATTTATTTCAAAAATGAATACTTAATACTCAAACGTTAAAACAAATTTGTGAATTGAGAATTTATTCACAGATTTATGTCGAAATTTACCCTAAATTTGAAAGACTATCAATTTTTAGGGGTAAAAATTATTTATAGATTTAATTGATCTGGGTCATTTGATAAATGTGGACATAAATTTCTTAATTATTAAAATATCTGAATACTTAATCAATAATATTGTTTGATACAAAAATCAAAAAAATGTTTGAATGATGCAAAATTTCTATATTTTCTTAAATATCTATATAATACAAATTATTTAAGTAAAAAATAATATATTCTTATCAACATATTCCAAGTCTCAATTAATATCTAAAATAATTTGTATTGAGTTGAAATTATGTAATTTTTAGAGATTTATAATTTTTAATTAATAAAAGTTTATACAACTTTAAAGTTGGAAAATACATAATATTTAAGTTTCTGAAAAATGACCCCTAAATCCCTTTATGATTTCAGTTTTCAAGAAGAGTGAAATTTAATGGCTTCAGCCTTCAAGTCAAATTGTGGTGAATGAATATGGGCCGTATTTATGTTCATGTTAGATACAGCTATTGCGTACGAATTGGGGCACGTATTTCCACAAAACATACCAGGCTTGATTGAGATGGACAGCGCGTAATTATACTGCCCAATTTGGAAGAGATATTTCGACTAATGGGCCCAATCACATGTTTCATTAAATTCTTCCTCAACCTATCACAAGAACTTTACAAGTTCTCTTTCCATTTGGTTTGTTTTTGTTTGTTTTTTAGATCTAAATTATATTAGCTTTCGGTTTCTTTCTTCTTCGATTCAAGCATAGTTTATTGGATTTGAGAGTGAATCAAGTATTTCTTATGATGGTTTTGATTTTCATATTTAAAATTTTTTATTTGGAATTTCAAATTGCAAGTTTAATTTGTTTGCTCTCCTTGGTGAGAGAGTGTTTGTTTCTCTCCTTTATTAAGAGTTGTTTTTGATTTAGTGATGAAAGTACTGTACATGTGGTAGGTTGAAAGTGCATCCAGTATTTATATTCGTATAAGAAATTCAGCGTTTGTAAGAAATTTATTTACTGGTTATCGGTTGTGTTATAGCCAGAATTCAGTATCGGGTTTTTAGGGAAGATCCGGGTCAAGTAATAATCAATTAGGGATATCCAAGATGTAATTAAGGTTAGAATTAATACAAAAAAAGGTTAGGGTTTACCCTCATATGGGTAAGGGTGCGCCCTTCAGGCCGTCCACCCCTTGAAGACGCACCCTCATGGTGATGACTGACAATTTGATATGAATGGATGACTTAACAAAGGAAAACTACATTGATATGGAATTGTCATAAGGAAGACTTAGGGCTTGCCCTCGTAGGGGTAAGGATGTGCCCTTTTAGGACGTCCACCCCTTGAGGGTGCGCCCTCTTGGTATGAAGTGACACTTTGATGGAGAAGGTTATACATTGTCCTCATGGTGGCAAGGGTGTGCTCTTGATGGTGAACAATGATTCTAGGGATGGCAATCGGGTCGGTCGAAACGGGTTTTACAAAATCCAAATCCGAACCCGAAATTTTTAACCGAACCCGAACCCGAAAAAATCCGAAATATTAAACCCGAACCCGTTGGATACCGAACGGATTTCGGGTAACCCGAAACCCGAAATGAAAACTAGTAAAAAAAAATATTATATTATATATAAATTATATTTTAAATTATATATTAAATAATATATAAAATTATATGTAAAAAATTATATATAAAACTTTATGTTAAGAATTATATATAAAATCATATATATAATTTTATTATATGTTAAAATTATATATAAAAAAATAATAGAAAAATATATTATATATATAAATTAATTCGGGTTTCGGGTTCGGATTCGGATCGGGTTCGAAACGGGTTTCGGGTTTTCGGGTCGGGTTTGGATCGGTATTGTCAAAACCCGCACCCGACCCGAAAATAATTCGGGTTTAAAAAACAAACCCGAATCCAAACCCGGAAATTTCGGGTTCGGTTAACCCATTCGGGTCGGAACGGGTCGGATATCAATTGGATCGGTACAAATTGCCATCCCTAAATGATTCCATTGATTTAAATGAAGACTCGGAGCTTGCCCTCATAGGGGAAAGGGCACGCCTCTTTAGGCCGACCACCCCTTGAGGGCGCGCCCTCTTGTTTCGAAATAGATGCTTGATGTTGAAAGATGGCTTCCCTAGCTTGATACTGGTAAGATATTGAAGAATTCTCCCTTAGGATGTGCCCTAAGGGAGAGATGTTTGTGGTTGAAGGCCTCCAGGGGTTTTCCTGGTGATTGAAGGCCTCCTTTTGTATTCAGTGAGTGCGTCCTCATTGGGGATGTGGGGTGAAACTTGGTGTGTGCTTTGGGAGCTCTGTTCCTATACTCAATGGGCACGTCCTCATTGGGGAATTTTGGAGTAATCCTGCACTTTGCACCCAAACGCTTGAGATCACTTGTCCTGCTATATGGTGAGTGCTTCTCATTCGGGGGACAAGGATGCGTCTAGCATTTAAGGTAAATTATGGCTATACCTGCGTCTATGAATTAAGAAAATAGTTGGTAATGGATAGGACTAGTACTCGACGGGGGAAGTTTCCTTATTCATGAAGTCCTGACGTTATAGATGAACATTGGGCCTTTGTGACTAGGCCTTATCGTTAGACATTCCTAAAGTGAGTTAGATTCTAAGTATGAAAGGCGGTGGAAGAGTCCTACGTCTAAGTATGGAAGGCGTTGGAAAACTTCGACTGGGCTTCGAAGATTAGAGACCAAGCCAATGGAGGAAACTTCCTCTCCAAGAACTACGTAGGGCTTGATCTCCTATAAATACGGGGTACGTAGGCACATTGTAAATGGTTGGAAGCGAAGAGCTCAGCGAGCCAGCACCAAGAAAACCCTTGCAATCTCAACCCCCAATTCATCACAACCACCACACTCTGGCGACTTTCCGACGAAAAACCACCGTCATAGATCTTGATTCCGATGACAAATCTCGAAATTTGTTATTACCAAATTCCTCCGACAGGTTGATCTCGCCATTTTTGATATTGTGTGCCTTTTTATTACGTTCTCGTGCTAAATTTACACATGTTATTGTGTACTTTCGTGCTAAATCTAGATATGATAAATTTAAAATTTATTAGAGTTTGTATTTGTAAATTTTTGTGTCCGTATATTTTTTATATCATATTTTTAGTACTTCTAAAAAACTAATTAAAATGTTAACATTTTTAGTAAAACTTTTACAAATATACATTTAATTTATACAATTACATCATATTTATATAAAATATTATAAAATAATACATTATATCTATACTATTATATTAAAGACAAAACATTAAAAGTTTTTGTAGTCTGTTTGTAGTCTGGTCCTCCATAGTTTGGTCATCCAATCTCTAACCGTTCGATCTTTTAAATTAAATTAATGAGAGTCATTAGATATAATACTAAATATTTTTTGGTACCCTTACTTAACTGTACTTCGTGTTTTTACTCAATTATCCTTACTTATTTATAAAAACTATTATTAAATAAAAATATTACCTATTTATAAGCAATTATATTTTACACCTAAAATATATATATATTTTTTTCCTGAAAAATTCTCTTACGTTTCCAAAAATATCACGGACAATTACCTTTTTTAACTAAAACATATAAGCTTTTTATTTTTGCTTACTAAACCTCTGCTTTTCCAAAAATATCACAGACAGTTTCATTTATTAAAATAAAATAATAAAATTATAATTGTTAATAACTAATCAATTACCTATTTTAGCCAAAGTGTATATTCTTTTTTATATTTTCAAACTAAAATTTTTACTTTTCTATTTTTTCTAACTAAAATCTCTACTTTTCCAAAAAATATCACGGGCAATTCTTTTAATGAAATAAAATAATAATATTTATAATTACTAATAACTAACTGATTAGGTTTTTTTTTTCAAAGCGTATATTATTTTTTATCTTTGCTAACTAAAATTTTTCCTAAGTAAAATCTCACATTTTTCAAAAATATCACATGAAATTTCATTTAGTAACATAAAATAGTAATATTATAAATATTAATAATTAACTGATTACCTTTGTTAGCAAAAGCGTATATTCTTTTATATATTTTTTAACTAAAATTTCTCATTTTCTAAAATTATCGCAGAAGACATCTATCTATAATATACTATTATATAATAGCTAAAACATTTAAAAAGTTGATTTCAATTTTCGGTAATTTATTTTATTTAATCTATCTATTTGTACTATTATATAATAGCGGAAACATTGAAAGTTTTGATTTTCGATTTTCTCACATATATAACATAACTACAAACTCTTTTAATTATACTTTACTTAGAATTAAAAAACATCACCTTTTTTTAGAAAATATTTATATTTATATTTATATATATTACAACAAAATATATTTATAATTTTGACGGTTATCTTGACTGACATTCTTACTAAGCTAATAAACTTTTATAAAATCTATAAGTTTTTTTAGATTTAAAGTATTGAAATAGTACTTTTAATTCTTTTTAAAAAAGTTAGCATTTTCAGAAGTATTAAAATCTCAAAAAAATTAAAAATAAATTTCAAAATAAATATTAAAATTGTCCTTGCTTTGCACGAGTTATAGGCTTGTAAATAAGTATACACACATTGTTATAAATATAAATATCCTAATGTCGTATATTTAGCAAAATTCGAATATGTCATTAAATTTAGGGCATATTATTTTTCTTGATTATTCAAAATACAATCAAAAACATTAAATTTAATATCATTTTATTATTCATGCATCAAATACTCATTAGTATAGATCATGATTATATTTAAGACAATGATACAAATATGGTAATAGGAGTTACATATATTATTATTAACTAGCATGATAGCCCGTGCAAAGCACGTGCACCATTTAAATTCATAAAATGTTGTTGTTTTGATTTTATTATATAGACGATTTATAATTTTTGAAATACTATACATCGTTAATGTGGTATTTTTTATGGACATTGGCAATAACTCAAATTTCTTACTTGAATTTCATATATGATCGTAACAATAGAATCACATCTAGACATTTAAAAAAATAAATTGGAATGATTAAAAAATATGTAATTTAAAAGTCTAATCATGAGTCAGTAGACTCACGTGTTTATATATAAAGAAGTGCTAAATAAGATAATTTACATAAATAAGAAGCGAAAACTAATTATGGTCACACATTCAAATCTAATTTACATCTCAACCATCACCCATATTCACTCTTATGCCCCTTCCATTATCGGCGACCTTACACACCATCACTTACTTTACACTGCTGTTATCACCATCTCAGTCCATTTGTCATCATCATTCATGATAGACACACACACACACACACACATATATATATATATAATGTGTGTGAGTGGGCAAGAGAGAGAAATTGTGTGTATAATAAACCATAATCACTCTACAATCTTTTATTGTCACCAAATCGATCACCACTCCGAAAGTAACTTATGAACATGTTTGTCGCAAATTCCAGTCTCATTCGTGACCACACCTCCAGTAATTCATTCATCCTTCTCTCAACATATCTAAGTTTACCGATCGATGTCATTTTCACTCACTCTACTACCGACAACACTATTACCAACAACTTCGAACATTTACACAATTCCAAATTTGGAATATTCTTATTATTTGCGTTCAAATTTTTTAGTGATTTAAGTTTAAATTTTGATAATTTTAGTTGAATTTCTAGTGACTTGCTTTGATGATGGTAATTTTGGTTGTGTAAGTGGTGGTGTACACGTGGTTAGTGGTGGTGGCGTGGTAGTGGTCATGTAACAGTGATTTAATATTCTTCTGGTTCATATTAAAATTAGCTAAAATTTTGGTTTGTATTCATGTTCATTGTGATATATCATCTACTAAGTAGCATACTTGAATAATACAGTGAGACGTTTTAAATTATTTTTAATATAGTATCCATATTCTATTTTTTAATAAATATTTTTGAACTAATTACGTGTTTTATCTAAATATTCATCTAATAACTAATATGAATTCCAAATCTCATCTACAATAATTTTTTGCCCCTTAAATTATCTTTTTATAGACTATAAAAATATTTTTCCTAATAGCAGTGAGAGTGGGGGTGTAATCGAGTCGAACACTGCCGGACTCGAGTTCAAACTCGATAAAAAAATTATGTCAAGCTTGAACTTGAGCTCAAGTTTAATTGGTCCTCCAATTTTTACATTGAATATAATTCGTTTTTTTTTAATATTAATATGATGGAAGTGTGAATTAGTAAATTACTAAATAGTCTGGAAAGGACTTGTTGGCCTATAATATATATATGTAATATATATATATGAAAATAAAAATGTAAAACATTATAACAATGAGTTATTGGTGTATGTAGTTAAGAGAATCTCCAACCTTACTTATCACTTAGGTTAAAAGTACAACTGGCAACTAAACAGTGTGATTTATAGCCAACCTCTGTGAATATGGTCACCCCAACCACTAACTGTTGTTGTTCAAAATTATAGCCATCAAGATATGGTTGGCCATATTTGGCCAAGTCTTACAGATATGTAGAGACTTTCTCTACCTACTTTTTTCTCTCCCTTGCTTTTTTCTTTCTTTTTCTTTTCAGCTGCAGCTTTGATTTGCACCGACCGAAATTTTCAATATCCTTTTTAATATTTTTTTTTGTGAAATTAAAAATTATGGAGGCAACACAAAAAATTAGCTAGTGTTAGTATTAAAAATAATGCTAGAGGTATTAAATTGGATATAAAAATAGATATAAAATGACATGTTTCATTATTTGATTATTTATAAATAAATGTATAATGTCATTTACATCATTTTCACAAATTAAAATATTTCAAATTGACATATTAGCAACTCCACATTATCTTGTACCCAATTTCGGCACCTCTAGCATTGATATTAATATATAAAAATTATTTTTCAATGAAAAAGTATTGTTTAAAATTATAAATATACTATTTTCAAAATATATCCAACCATTATAATCAACTCATTGGAGTACAATGCCTTACAGCTTCAGTAAATTTTACCCAAATTTTACTTTATATTATTTTAGCCAACCATTTTAGCTAACTCTATTGGAGATGCTCCAATGATTCATAAAATGGTTCTCAAAATTTCTTTGGTGTAGGAGATGTGAATATAATTCATTTTTTTAATATTAATATGATGAAAGAGCGAATTAGTAAATTACTAAATACTCTTAAAAGGGCTTGTTGGCCTTTAATATATGTAATATAATATAATATATACCGGATGGATGTATGAGTTTTAAAATAAAGTTTAAATAACATACACATATTAACAGTTATTTAATTATAGGGTAAATGAGCTTCAAAATTTTATCAAAATGGGCTATAAATTATTTTTCAATGAAAAAGTATTGTTTAAAATTATAAATATACTATTTTCAAAATATATCCAACCATTATAATCAACCCATTGGAGTACAACGCCTTACAGATTCAGTAATTTTACCCAAATATTACTTTATATTATTGTAGTCAACCATTTTAGCTAACTCTATTGGAGATGCTCCAATGATTCATAAAATGGTTCTCAAAATTTCTTTGGTGTAGGAGATGTGAATATAATTCATTTTTTTAATATTAATATGATGAAAGAGTGAATTAGTACATTACTAAATAATCTTAAAAGGGCTTGTTGGCCTTTAATATATTTAATATAATATAATATATACCGGATGGATGGGTTTTAAAATAAAGTTTAAATAACATACACATATTAAGAGTTATTTAAGTA
Organism: Heracleum sosnowskyi; assembly: GCA_030848705.1. Lineage (NCBI taxonomy): Eukaryota > Viridiplantae > Streptophyta > Magnoliopsida > Apiales > Apiaceae > Heracleum > Heracleum sosnowskyi. Next base: position 98,075,339 of record CM061241.1, read on the forward strand.
TGTGGTAAATGAGCTTCAAAATTTTATCAAATGGGATCCTAGCATGATGGTTGAGGTGGTAACATAAAATATCTTTGCATCCAAAGGTCATGGGTTCAATTCTTGTTAATAACAATATTTTTAATATATTTATACATTATATGGGTATATAAGTAATTTAATAAATGGCATAGAAAGCCATGTTGGCCCATAATAAGTACATTACTAAATAGTCTTAAAAGGGCTTGTTGGCCTTTAATATATGTAATATAATATAATATATACCGGATGGATGGATGAGTTTCAAAATAAAGTTTAAATAACATACACATATTAAGAGTTATTTAAGTATGGGGTAAATGAGCTTCAAAATTTTATCAAATGGGCTCCTAGCATGATGGTTGAGGTGGTAACATAAAATATTTTTGCATCCAAAGGTCATGGGTTCAATTCTTGCTGGTAACAATATTTTTAATATTTTTATACATTATAGGGGTATATAAGTAATTTAATAAATGGCATAGAAAGCCATGTTGGCCCATAATATAGATAATAGATTTATGACTTCTCATAATTTATTTCAATGAAAATGATCTACAATTTCATAATCCAAATCTTATCTTTGTATCAATTTTTGTAATATTAATATTTGTTAGGAGTAAATATTTATCAGTAAATCTCTAGGATTTATCAAACGTCATTTTGGATTTGTTTTAAATTATTTGTTGTGAAAAGGCCTTATCTTGGATAAAGTTAGTCAACATTTGTTTTTGAGAAGGTCTTCATTTAAGAGGGTGTTTTCCCAATAAAACTTTTTAATCCAACAGTTTTTTTTTTTTTTACCAAAAATGATTAAATTTAATATGATAAAAAAAATTGTTAGGGGTAAAATTTGGCAACCGTTTCTACCGTCCGACCCGCAATCGGCATTATTCAGTTCAATTAGTTTAGTTTACATGCTGGATCCAGCCTAGAATAAATGTTTCTTGGAGCAACTCTACCCGTACACTAAATCACTATAATAATAATGATAGGTATAGTGTCAAAATAATTTCAATGAAACACTAAAATAGTGACCCAAAGTCACCAAATGAGTTTTGGTTTGGTGACAAAAGTACATTTGGTGATCCTTGAACATCAAATTTGGTGACTTTCAAAATTCCAACAATACCCCTATATTTGTTAACAAAACAATTTTTTTCCATCTATGTTCTACTAAAGTTAATTGTTTTTATAAATTTTAACTTAAGATTTTATCAATTGAAACTTCTTTTCTTCTTAACTCATATTAATTCTAAAATATTTTTTTGTATCTTTTTATTCTAATTTTTAAAATTTTATTTTAAAAATTTTTTTACTTTAAACTTTCTCAATTTTTTTTAAAATCATGAATTATAAACAACACACTATATTTAATTATAAAAATAAAATCATAAATTCATAACGATAAATAAGAAGTTATTTATAATATAAAAAATGAACAAAGTTAGAATATTCTATTTTATAGGTGAAAGATTCTTTAGAATATTCTATTTTATAGGTGAAAGATTCTTTTTTAGTGACCATTATAGTGTTCTTTGGTTGGAGTTCATTTTATGGATGATGTCTTTTTTATACCAAAATAGTGTTATTTTTTTTTGACAAAATGCAAATTCATATCATTAAATTAAAACAAGTCTAGCTGAGACAAATCCCCAACTGACAATGCAATCAGGTTGATAAACAATAAAGCGAGCTAAACAAATAGTCGCATTGTTTCCAGACTGCTTAACACACTGAATCCATGGATTCTTGAAATTGAAAATGAATACAAAGGCTTCTCGAGTAATCCAGCCAACATCGGTCCCGAAAATGGTAGCTTCACAATTGACCTTCACAATAGTTCCATGGCTGTTGCGGTGTTCAGGCGACTCAGTTACAAAAACTAAGCAATGAGGAACAATAGTCCTCGAATAATGAACAACTATAATTTGTGAAAGGTGAGCACATGCGGTCACAACCATTCCAAGCATACCCCAGCTATCTACATGCCGGGATCCAGCTATAGACATGCCGAAAGTTCCAAGCATACCCCAACTATCTACGTGTCAGAATCCAGCTATAGACATGCCGAAAGTATAACTGATGTGGTAATCCAGATCTCCCAAAACCCCATCCAAATCATTCTCATTGATAACACACAAACTCGCATAAAGCGAGAAAACACACATAAAGCGAGACGAAAACAAAACACACATAAAGCGAGACAAAAAACAAAACACGCATAAAGCGAGACAAAAACAAAGCTAATCGATTTTATTGAATCTGGAAAAACAAGATCGGAAGAAAATGAGGGAGGAAGGAGGAGAGAGGCGGAGGGAAGAGAGAGGAGAGAGGCGAATAGGGGGGAGGGGGAGGCGGCTCAGACGACTCTCATTAGGGTTTATAATAACACTATTTTGGTGTCCTTGGTTGAAGATGGTCTTAGGGATGAAGATCGCGTGGACTAGATCCATGTCATATACATTTAGAATTTTTTGTTTTAATAAAATTCAAGTTGAAAATTAATGGTTAGTAGAAAATTCAAGTTGAAAAACAGTCAGGTTTTCCACCCTCATTTCCAAAGCAAGCTTCAGACCAGCGATCAGTGCTTCATATTCCGCGTCATTGTTGGTCGCGTTAAAAGCGAAGTGAATGGAACTTTGAAGCTTGTGACCTTCCGGGCTAATGAGAACAATACCAACTCCTGCCCCATTTCCGTTTACTGCTCCATCTACGTAGAGTGTCCACCATGGTGAGCAGTTTTCAGTCATCTGTTCGGGGGCTGTAGGTTCAGCTATACATTCATCGCCCTTAACCTCGAATGTTGGAGGAAATTCTAGCAGAAAGTCTGCCAACACCTGCCCTTTTATAGCCGTTCTTGGTTTGAAGTCGATATCAAACTGTCCCAATTCCACAGCCCATTTCATAAGCCTTCCCGAAGCTTCAGGTTTGTGCAAAACCTGCCTTAGAGGGAATGAAGTACGTACCTCAATTCGGTGTGCTTGAAAATAAGGCCGAAGCTTCCTTGAAGCCAAGATTAAGGCATAAGACAACTTTTCCATGTTAGAATACCGTGTCTCGGCGTCCAGTAATCTTTTACTTACGTAATAAACCGGGTGCTGAACCTGCAGCTCCTCCCGGACAAGCACAGCGCTGATTGAGTATTCCGAAACTGCCAAGTACAATATGAGGACCTCTCCATCAAGAGGTTTAGACAGTAATGGAGGGCTGCCGAGCTGTTCCTTTATTTTTGTGAAAGCAGCTTCACATTCTGGACTCCATTCAAAGTTCTTCCCTTTCTTGATTGCTGCAAAGAATTCTCTACATTTATCCGAAGATTTAGATACGAACCTGTTTAGAGCTGCAATCCTACCAGTGAGACTTTGAACCTCCTTTATGTTTCGAGGAGATCGCATCTCGACTAACGCCTTGATCTTGGCGGGGTTTGCTTCAATTCCCCGATGATTGACAATGAAACCTAGGAACTTTCCTGACTCCACACCAAAGACACACTTCTGAGGGTTGAGCTTCATTCTAAACCTCCGTAATATGTTAAACATCTCTGATAGGTGCGAGACATGATCAGTAGCAGCTTTTGACTTGACCAACATATCATCAACATAGACTTCCATAGTCTTCCCGATCTGATCTTTGAACATTCTGTTAACCAGCCTTTGGTAAGTAGCTCCAGCGTTCAACAATCCAAAAGGCATGCCAATGTAACAGTATAAACCTCTATCTGTGATGAAGGATGTATGCTCCTGATCAGGTTCATACATGGGAATTTGATTATATCCCGAGTAAGCGTCCATGAAGCTTAAAAGAGCATGCCCAGCTGTAGCGTCAACCAATTGGTCAATCCGTGGGAGTGGAAAGCTGTCTTTAGGGCATGCCTTGTTCAAATCTGTAAAATCCACGCATGTTCGCCATTTTCCATTAGGTTTCTTGACAAGCACTGGGTTTGCTAACCAATCCGGGTAGAACGATTCTCTCACCAGTCTAGCTTCTAGTAACCTGTCAACCTCTTCTTTGAGGGCTAAAGCTCTCTCACCACTTATCGCCCTTCGTTTTTGTCTTACAGCTACTCTCTCTGGATCAACGTTAAGATGATGGGACATCACCCTAGGATCAATCCCTACCATATCAGAATGGCACCAAGCGAAAACATCTAGGTTGTTTTTTAGGAAGCGAGTCAATGCCTCCCTAGTTTCAGGTTCCAACTGTTTCCCTATTTTCAGCTCCTTAGAGGAATCTGTCGCATCCACTTGGATTGACAAGGTGTCACCAGCCGCGCCTGTTGTTTCCCTAGTTTCAGGCATCCGTGGATCTAGATCAATCTTCACCTGAACCTTCGTATCCATTCTTCTAGATTGTGAGGGAACCTTGGGAGAATTTTCCGCCTGGATATCCTCAAAGTCACTATCATTTACGTCTTCAACAATACCTTCGACCAAAGGTTCATTGTCTTCTACAAGTTTTGGTGGGGGTGCCTCCAGCATTCGTACCTCATTCTGGGTATCTACCCCCGAAGAAAAGACAATATCCGTGGAGCTCTCTTCACCTGGATGTTGGATAATCATAATTACATTGCACGAACTACGTACCTGTTGTGAAGGTTCATTCTTCGTTGGTGCCTCCAGATACTTGTAGCAATTATCCGTGGTACCTCCATCAACTAACAACAAATGCTTTGAAGCTTGCTCAGCGGTGCGTAAGGCTTTACTATAACACTCCCTTGAATCTACTTGACAACCCTTTAAGCATCCAATCCCGTGGGGAGTAGGGAACTTCATGGAGAGATGGTAGATAGAGGTTACCACTCTCATTTCCTTCAAGAGGGGCCTGCCTATAATGCAATTGTACGATATGTCCTCATTTACAACCATGAATTCTGCCACCTGTGTTGCTCTTATAGGTTCGACCCCTAACACAACAGGGAGTTTCACTCTTCCTACGACTTGTACCGGTCCGCCAGTAAATCCATATAAGTCGTTGTAAGCAGGAGACATTTCCTTGTCTGCGAGTCCCATCTTTTGATAGGTGTCATAGGCTAATATATTACAGGAGCTTCCATTATCCACCAAAACTCGATGTACATTGAGCCCTCCAATTGTGATAGTCACCACTAATGCATCATTATGGGGGTGGTGCACATGCCGTGCATCATCTTCAGTAAAGGTGATGTCCGCAGCTTCACCTTTAAACAGCTTCGGGGGCCTATCTGCCAAATGATAAACATTCGTGAGGGGATTTCCTCTAGCCTCCCGAGTATAATTCTTCATTGCATTCCTGCTGAAGCCTCCAATATATGGTCCACCAATGATGGTGTGGATACTACCAGCCCTGGCAGCTCGTTCAGGTGCAGACTTCTCTTCATCTCTCTTGGACCTATCCTCCTTGTACTTTTTCGCCTCCTGAGCCACAAATTCTGTGAGGAAACCTTTCCTGATCAGGTCCTCAATATGATCCTTGAGGTGTCTACAGTCAGCTGTTTCGTGCCCATTAGCATCATGGAAAGCACAATATCTAGCCAAATCCTTTCTTCCGGGAGGTCCCGACCTGGTGGGCTTCCTAAACATCCCCGATTTATCACCGACCTCGAATATATGTTCCACAGGTGCAGACAAAGGGGTGTACTCCGAATACCTCCTACCACCCTTAGAAGATGGATATTTGTACTCTACCGTTCTCTTTGAACCTGTGGCGTTGACTGACAGAGGTGCAGTCTTCGCCTCTTTGCTTACATCCCGACCATCACCTGAAGCTGTATTATAGGTTGTTCGCTTGCTATAACTCCTTTCCTTCGGGCTGTACGACCTATTCCTTTTATTCCTGTTCCAATCTCGTGAAGCATTATCCTTTTTCAAATTTTCCAAGGACTGTTCCACGACTTTGTGTCTTTCTGCCTTAGCGTAGAAGTCGGCCAAAGTGGTAGGTTCCCTACTCTGCAGCTCCTTCCAGAATTCAGTCCCAGGCCTAACTCCAGCTATCAGAAAGTTTTTGTAAGTTTCGTCCGTAGTTTTCCTTACTCTTGGAACCTCAGCATTGAACCTCTTGAAGTATTCATTGAGTGTCTCGTTGTCACGTTGCTTGATGTTTGCCAATGTGTTAGCTGGAGGTGCGAACGTGACTGAAGCTCTAAACTGGGTTACGAACATCTCACCCATCTGCCTCCATGACTTGATGGAATTAGAGGGAAGCCTCTTGAACCACTGATGAGCACTATCCCTAAGGGTCGCAGCCAGCAAACGACATTTCGTGCGATCCTTGATTTGGTAGACTTCCATCTCTGTGTTGAAACGGCTAAGAAATTCCACAGGGTTCGTGGTCCCATTGAACTTCAAGTCTCCTACCCCCCTGTAGCTACGGGGTAAGGGCGAATCTCTCACCTTCTTAGTGAAAGGTGACCCTACTGTCAATCCCGACTGAGGGCCTTTCTCGGCCATGATCTTTTCGAGTACCTTCCTGAGGTCTTCTTCCTTATATCTTCCATTACCTTCAGCTGATCCAGAGGTATCATCAGTGTCATCCCCATCATTAGAGCTTCCATCGGAGCTATCACCAGCTTTATAGGACGAATCTGAGCTGTGCTCATCCTCAGGTTTTGAGTGGGACTTATCCTTATGACTCCCTGACGCCTTAGACATTGATTTCTCACTTTGTACCTTCTTGTGACCCTTCTGTTTTGCCTCTAATAGCTTAAGCCTCAAATCCTTACTCGTTAGCTTCTTTCCCATTCGGTCGAATACAGTGACACTTCTCGTAACCGAAGGTTCAGGATCCTCCTTATCCTTGGGCTCAGCTTCAGAGTTCCAGTCGGGATTACTCTGATCAGTTTCAACATCAGAAAAAGTCTTCTTAGTTCTCTCCTTCTCAGGTCCTTCTTCCTCACTACCAAAATCCAGCCGAGTAGGCGTAACCTTTGGAGCTTTAGGCCTTTTTTGCTTCTTTCGCCACCTTTTCATCTTTTCAGATTTTTTCTCCAAGGAATCCACCCTTTCACCAATTTTCTTGAGGTGATCGAAAATATCCTTGTTCGTAACCTCGCCATGAGGACCTGTCCCACGGCCTTCTTCATTGTTAGTTGGTGTTTGCGTTTTTCCGGAATCATCCGACATCTTTTCTCTCTCAAGATTTAAAATGGAGTTCCCCTCCTTCTAGCGCCACTTATGTTGTGAGAGAAATTTGGTACAACACAATTGAGAGAATCTCGCTGGAATATTCGTCAAGGGCGTCCTTGGTTATCGGACAGAGCTGTAGGTTAGTAGCTAAAGACCTGTAGCTCGTATCTGGTTACAGAACAGAAGAAGTATGTTTCCGGGGGCTGAGTTGACAAAACCACCGGCCGAAATAAGTAATGTAAATCCTACACCACCAGTCAATTCGCCGGAATGTGTATCACTAAGGGTACGCGAGCCTTATGCGTGTTGATAGTGAAAATCCGAATCCTTTAGTCAAGTGCCTACATATCCTATTTATAGGAATCAAGCCCCATGTAGTTCTATTAGGTTTATACTTCTCAATCCTTGCGAATTCAACCACTTTAAGATAATCCATCTTAGAGTTACAGTCGAATTATACACCTGTAGCTGAGCCTTCCAGTGTCCTAGTCCATGTCCATCACTAAGTCCTATAAATCCTCATGTATATCCGGAACAACCAATACAAGTCCTATATTGATTGCAATTATTCCCATCAGGTACGTTTTATCCAGCCTAGAAGTCCTTTGCCAATCATACTTCTGTATTCCTAAAGTATAGGTAGACGAGCCCTTGTCCTACTAGCACTCTGCCTTCTTAAGACCTCGACTGCCCATCACCTGTAACCAATCTCGAGGTTCAGATCACTTAAACCTCGTCATCTCTTACCAAACCCTTGATACTGTGACCATGTTATTAGTCCCTACACCTATCGTGGCACCATGAACCTGAACCATGACACCCTGAACCTAGCTTAGCACCCTGTACCTATCAGGGTACCCTGCACCTAAACCAGGGCGTCTCAAACCCGTACCTCGGTACCCTTAACCTGCACCTTAGTGCATACAATACTAAACCAACACATCCTTACTGGACCTTTAACAAGTATGGGCCTTAAATTGAGCCCATGTGAGATTTAGGGCACAACAACTACCCCCGGTTCCTTGCAGTATTGAATACAAAAGGAACCAAAGCCTTTTCCGCTCCTAAGCAACCAACCCTTAACCTCATAACCGGTTACAGACCTTTATTTGAATAACTGATACTTAAACAAGCTTCACGATGTATATCCCTTCGTTTGTTTGTAAATTAATCTCATTCCCCAATCCCAACGAAAATGCCTGTTAGTTTACACATCATCTGAATAAAATTTAAATTTCAAATAATGCTCAACCAACCTCTCATATTTCTCCTAGAAAATTGAATCATGCACCTGCATTGATCCTTCCCATTTTTCCAGATTTCCTTTTTGATTTTTTTTTTTTTTTTTTTTTTTTTTACCAATCAGACGGCTCCACCTGGCGCGCCTGTTCCTATTCACGCGTGCATTTAAATACATGCCCCTTCACCCCTCCTTTTCTTTTTCGATACACACTTCATTGTTCTTACCTCTCTCTCTCTTGCCAAGAAGCTCCGAGGCGGTCCATACCTCCGGCGATTCCAAGATTTCCAGTGATCCTCTCCCTGCAACACCTTGTAAGGTACCAATCTGTCTTTATTTTCTACTCTTAACCCCTATTTGCCATTGCATGTAGTCCTTGTATGTGTTCATCCTGCATATATATATGCATACATATGTTCATACATAATTGTATATGCACACACACACACTCATATCATCTGTACAATCAAATTGAAGTCCAGAATGCCATGCATTCGCTTTCTCTGTGAACCATAACCACACGATGTTACTCTTTGCGTTGCCATGTTAATCTCATAGGAATTGTTAAACCCTTATGGCTGATACCTTTCTCTTTGCCATAAATCACTTACAATTCCACGTCTGCCCATCTTTCTCGATGATCCTTGCTTACATGGGTAATTGATGATGCATGCCATATATATCTCGAAATATTAACACCGATATGCTGTCATGTAGAAGGATTTAATGTTAATAATTAAAACCCTCCTCTGTAGTTTTAGGTTTTAATTTCTTTATACTAAGACCTCTCCCGAGGTGAAGACCTCCATGTACCTCTATCTGACCTTTAGGTGCAGAAATATCCTTAAAACTGTCAGCCCCCCAAATCTTCGGGATTATTCGGGTCACCACCTGTTCGACCCAAATCCCCTGTGATATCTTGTAGAGAACCCTAATGGGAAATCTTTGCAAACCTTGCGGTTTACCTGCCCTCTTGCTTGCCTGATTGAGAAGGAACCTGTTGGCCGTTAACTCACCCTGCTCCATCATTTGCAGATGTCAGGGAGCTCCAGTACAGCCCGCTCGCAGCAATCGGCTGCTCAGGAGGTACAGAACTGTGTTGACCTTCTGGACTCCGATGACTCATTAGCCAAAACCCCTGTGCCTAAACCTCATGCCATCAAGCCAGTGAGCACCAGGACCCGTTCCAAGATCAAGGGGTTAGCTCGTGATATCGGTATGTCATCAGTTCGAACCAACCTCTTCCCTTTGAAAATCAAAACTTCAAAAACAGAAACCATTAACCAGTCATCCTTTGAAAACTATCTAACTCCAGAAACCAAAAATTTGCCACTATCCAAGTATTATTCTGATGAAGAGGAAGTTTCATCTGCCAATCTTAGAGCCCCTGACCCTGACTCTGAGGTGGAGGTAGAGACCTCAGTGGATGAAGAAACCCCTTTCGAATCCCAAGGCCCTATTCTAGCTTGTGAGGGTCTCGATACCTCAATGAATGCCAATAGATTAAAGCTCCTTCTTCAGAAACATCAACCTAACTGTCGCTTGGTGATACCTTCCCCTGGGGAGAGGTGTCACCGTTTTGACAACTTTGAACCAGACCAACAGGTACCTTGTGCCGTTTTTTCAGCTACCTTTTTTAGAATGGGTTTGTCCATCCCTCTTCACCCTTTTATTCATGACATTATTACTTACTATGATATTGCCCCTCTCCAAATGACTCCAAATGCCTATCGAATGGCAATGTGTATGTTTATCCTTTATGACAAGCAATTTGAGAAGAGACTGTCCGCCCGTGAGCTGGGTTTCTTTTACCAGCTTAAACAGACAAGCAAGAATTCTGGCTTCTTTTACCTCTCTGCCTGGGGCATCCATGATGGCCAATGCATCAGGGGGAACCGGAAGGGGATGACTGACTGGTTACCTCAATTCTTGTATTGTTATGATTGTCCAGCTTATAGAACTGAATTTAACAGAAGTCCTAGTAAGTACCTTACGTGTAACTCCCGTATTTTTGGCTTTTGAATAATCTAGATGATAAGGTCTAACCCATACTTAAATCCTTGTATAGAGATTCCGAGTAAGACAGCCCTCAAGGGTCACTCCTTGGAAAGAGCTCAAGAAGCTCTGAAACTGTCAGCAGCACTAGGAGATGGTGCTAGTCTGTTGACAAATCAAAACTTGATTAAGTGTGGTTTCCTGCCAAGCGATAGAACTATGAATTTGCTCTTGATGGAGGACTCTGAAACTGGAGCCTCCAACAGATTAGGTTCCCCGCTATATCTTTACATTTTTCTGTGCATTCTATTGATCCATGCCATGCTCGTGCCATATCTCTTTATATTTGATTGTTTATCTAATAACCTTTTGACCTTTCTTGCAGATATGGCTTCTGGTGTGCCGTCCTTTGTCAATAAATCAGTCAGCTACGATGACCTCTTCGGTGATGAAGAGAAGGATCTTGTTCCTATTGCAGCCACCCCTATTTCTCGTGTGAAATCAACTGCTGCTTCTCAGGATAAGTCCACCACTTCCTCAAAAAGAAAATTGCCATCAACTGCCACTGTTGACTCTGCCAGAGGTTCAGGTTCTCGTTTCAATAAAAAAGCCAAGCCTTCTACTCCGGGAGCTTCCAGTGAAGGTGCGAACCCCTTGATTCATAAGCTTTTTACTATAACTGGCAACCAGATTCCGGAAGAAACTATTGCAGAGTGGGACAAGATGAGCCTGGCTGATGCTGCCAAGGCTACCACCTGGTGCGAAGCTCAGAGCTTCTTTCATACCTTGAAACGAGGTGAAGAGATGGTGGCAGCGGCTAGGAACGATCAACGGCTATCCGAAGAATTGAAACAACTAAAAGGTTCCCTTAAAGAAAGTGAAATTGAGAGAAAGAAACTAGCTGATGCCAGTAAGAAGCTCAAGGCTTCCGAGGCTAAGCTCCTGAAAGAACGAGACCAGCTGAATACCTCCATAATCAACCTTGATGCTGAGAAAGACGCTCTACAGGCTTCCTACACCAAGAAGGTTGGTGAATTTAAGAAGAAGTTGGATTCCCTCAACACCACCATCGCCTTGGAGAGATCCACCCGTGAAGCTGCTAAGCGGGAGAAATTTGAAGCCGGGTACAGCCGTGGGGTGAACGATTACATTGAATCTACCTATGACCATTTCCCAACGTTGGACTGGACTTTGCTTGGTGATGATGCCGTGAAGTTGGTGGAAGATATCAAGAAGAAGGAGGCGGCTGCAATGGTGGACCAGGAGAAGGCTATTCAACCTGAACCTGAAGCTGGAGTGCAAGCTGCAACGGACGAGTCCAATCCTGAAGTTCGTGGGGAAGACACGGGATTGGTTGATCCAACTCCTGACCAGGATGCTCCAGCGGTATCTCCTGACAACCTCGCGCCATGACCGCCATTCCAACCCATTAGTACTTTTTCTTTTGAGAATATATCACACCCTTGGAAGGGTTAACATTCATGGTCTTTTTATAACATTTCCGGCGTTCGCGTCGTGGTTTCAAACATTTGGATGAGGGTGCGGGTACCTCGGAATACCTCGCAAGATGTAACCTTTAACTTGGGTTTTATCTTTTTAATTTCACCGTACCTTTATTTTCCATATGCCAAAAAATCCATGCTTAGACCCGCCATGCTATTATTATTATCTCTGGATGATCATCAGGTCGCCATCTTGAGCTAGTGTGTGAATAGCTGTAGCTTTATGTGAATTGCCAGATGCATAAGACCGACCTGTCCCATATAGTTAGATAACCAGTATCTCCGGACTGATAGACAATTATGTGCCAATCCAGGGACATTCGTGATATGTACCATACCAGTAACCCAAAAAGATCTACGCCATAAGATCATGTTTTATATGAAGTTTACCAACACGCATATTTGCGTCATTGCAGCCATAATCCTGAAGCTCACCCGAGCTTCTTCTACCCCTTGACCAGGGATATAAACCGTAGGTGATAAAAGTTATTCACCCCGTGATTATTCCGATAATATAATGTGCAAATTAAACCATCCCTGCACCTAATATCTTTAGGTACATAATCCATAATCCATAGCTAAAACATCCATGAGTCATTTGATCCAATGCCTTAGACAAAACCGATTGTTCATACATATCCCTGCCTAGGGTAATGCGCCATTTAAATTCCATGCACCTCCTAAGCCTGTATGAAGCTCAACCTATATTGCAGCTTAAGGGGTCACCAGCCTCGAACCTCCCTACTGCAGTGTTAATCCGTCCACTGTTCCAGCCTGCATCCGTGCGAGGCAGTTTGAACCAGAGTGTGGCCTATATACAGTTCTCATACTTTTCCATAATACTCATGCCTAGTGTTCTTAGGGCTTATATGAGACGATACGTTTATATGTTTATCCATAAACATTAACCTTTACCTCATAATCCATGAGCATTAACCTTTACCTCATAATCCATGAGTATTAACTTTTACCTCATAATCCATGAGTATTAACCTACTCCAATTAAATTAAATCCAATCCAATAATATCAAATCCCATTAAATTAAATTCAATCCAACAATATCAAATCCAATCCAATAATATCAAATCCAATAATATCAATTTTTTAAAACTTGGTAATTTAAACATGTACAGAGTATATCCACTACCCCCCAGTTCTTTTATCATATAATCATTTATGGTGAAGAACTAAGCAAAGATAGCCATGCATTCAACCTTTAATCCATATGTAATTCTTATGGCAAGGACATAAAGAATAGCGAAGTATCCAAACGAGAACAGCTATATGAACCAAAGAGAGAGGTTTCATTAATATTATAAAATTTGTCAAAAGCCATGAAATAGGTAGGGTGTACATACACTACCCCCCGAGTGTTCGAAGAACAAGTAGAGATAAACAACTATGATCCTAAACAAATTGCCTCGAAGCTGAGCCAAACAGCTATGAAGCTGACTCCAATGACTATGAAGCTATACCTAAGCATGGCAGTTACAACTAATAAACTGCTTTTATTATTCCTATGCCTGAAAGAGGCCTACAGAAATAGTACCTGATGATTTACTGGTAGTATTTCTTGAGGTGCTCACCATTCCATGCCCTCGGAATGAGCTTTCCATCCAAATCCGTGAGATGATAGGTGCCTTCCCATAAAACAGTCTTTATGAGGTACGGACCTTCCCAATTTGCACCAAACACACCATGCCCATGAACCTTCATGTTGGGCATCATCCTTCTTAGGACTAAGTCACCAACCTTCAATGGACGAGCTCGAACCTTGCTATCAAAGTACTTCCGAGTACGTTGTTGATAAGCAGCTAGCTTCAGCTGCGCAGTGGTTCGAACCTCCTCTACCAGGTCCAGATACAAACGATGATTTACCTCGTTATTCCCTGGATCATAGTTATCCCTTCTGAATGATCCAGCTCCGATTTCCACGGGCACCATCGCTTCGCAACCATAGGTTAAGGTGAAAGGTGACTCCCCGGTGGTGGTTCGTGGTGTTGTGTTGTATGACCATAAAACCATAGGGAGTTCCTCAGGCCAACACCCCTTGCTTTCTTCCAATTTAGTTTTCAAAGTGTGCTTAATGATCTTGTTGACAGCTTCCGTCTGTCCATTACTCTGAGGGTGATAGACTGCCGTGAAGCCTTTCTGAATCCCAAGGTCATCACACAGCTTTCGCAACTCCTTGCTGTCGAATTGCTTTCCATTATCTGAAATTAGCTTGTAAGGGACTCCGAACCTGCAAACAATTGCTCTGAACACAAATTCCTTTATTTTTGCAGCTGTTATTGTAGCCAGAGGTTCAGCTTCAGCCCACTTGGTAAAGTAATCTACGGCCACCACGGCGTATTTCACTCCCCCTTTACCTTTAGGCAGCTCTCCGATCAAGTCAATTCCCCACACAGCGAAAGGCCATGGGCTGGTGAGAGGTTTCAATGGGACAGCTGGAGTGCTATTGAAATTTGCAAACCTTTGGCAACGGTCGCAGGCCTGTACAAACCTATGAGCATCCTTCTGAATCGTGGGCCAATAATACCCTTGACGGAGTATCTTATGTGCCAAGGAGGTTCCACCCGAATGATTACCACAAATTCCTTCATGGACCTCTCGCATAATGTACTCGCACTCGTCACCTGATATGCACCTCAGAAGCGGCTTATTGAATCCTCTTTTGTACAAAGAACCGTCATAGATAACATACCTTGTTGCCTGGTATCTTATTCTCCTGGCTTCCTCCTTTCCTTCTGGAACAATCCCTTTTGTGATGTAGTTCATAATAGGTGTCGTCCACAGCGCCTCTGTTGTAGGTTCCAAGTTCATGACCTCGAGTCTAGGGATGCTTGGTTGAAGCTGAATCTCCAAAGGTATAACCCCTAACATAGTAGCCTCCCTTTGTGAACCCAACTTCGCAAGTGCATCAGCGTCGGTATTTTGTGTCCTTGGGATTTGCTCAAGATGCACCTCCTTGAACCTGCCAATCAGCTCTTGAGAGTACCTCATGTAAAGGTCGGTACGAGGACCTCTAGCTTGGAATCCCCCTCGAATATGCCATACAACTAACATAGAGTCACTAAAAACAGTCAGGTTTTCCACCCTCATTTCCAAAGCAAGCTTCAGACCAGCGATCAGTGCTTCATATTCCGCGTCATTGTTGGTCGCGTTAAAAGCGAAGTGAATGGAACTTTGAAGCTTGTGACCTTCCGGGCTAATGAGAACAATACCAGCTCCTGCCCCATTTCCGTTTACTGCTCCATCTACGTAGAGTGTCCACCATGGTGAGCAGTTTTCAGTCATCTGTTCGGGGGCTGTAGGTTCAGCTATACATTCATCGCCCTTAACCTCGAATGTTGGAGGAAATTCTAGCAGAAAGTCTGCCAACACCTGCCCTTTTATAGCCGTTCTTGGTTTGAAGTCGATATCAAACTGTCCCAATTCCACAGCCCATTTCATAAGCCTTCCCGAAGCTTCAGGTTTGTGCAAAACCTGCCTTAGAGGGAATGAAGTACGTACCTCAATTCGGTGTGCTTGAAAATAAGGCCGAAGCTTCCTTGAAGCCAAGATTAAGGCATAAGACAACTTTTCCATGTTAGAATACCGTGTCTCGGCGTCCAGTAATCTTTTACTTACGTAATAAACCGGGTGCTGAACCTGCAGCTCCTCCCGGACAAGCACAGCGCTGATTGAGTATTCCGAAACTGCCAAGTACAATATGAGGACCTCTCCATCAAGAGGTTTAGACAGTAATGGAGGGCTGCCGAGCTGTTCCTTTATTTTTGTGAAAGCAGCTTCACATTCTGGACTCCATTCAAAGTTCTTCCCTTTCTTGATTGCTGCAAAGAATTCTCTACATTTATCCGAAGATTTAGATACGAACCTGTTTAGAGCTGCAATCCTACCAGTGAGACTTTGAACCTCCTTTATGTTTCGAGGAGATCGCATCTCGACTAACGCCTTGATCTTGGCGGGGTTTGCTTCAATTCCCCGATGATTGACAATGAAACCTAGGAACTTTCCTGACTCCACACCAAAGACACACTTCTGAGGGTTGAGCTTCATTCTAAACCTCCGTAATATGTTAAACATCTCTGATAGGTGCGAGACATGATCAGTAGCAGCTTTTGACTTGACCAACATATCATCAACATAGACTTCCATAGTCTTCCCGATCTGATCTTTGAACATTCTGTTAACCAGCCTTTGGTAAGTAGCTCCAGCGTTCAACAATCCAAAAGGCATGCCAATGTAACAGTATAAACCTCTATCTGTGATGAAGGATGTATGCTCCTGATCAGGTTCATACATGGGAATTTGATTATATCCCGAGTAAGCGTCCATGAAGCTTAAAAGAGCATGCCCAGCTGTAGCGTCAACCAATTGGTCAATCCGTGGGAGTGGAAAGCTGTCTTTAGGGCATGCCTTGTTCAAATCTGTAAAATCCACGCATGTTCGCCATTTTCCATTAGGTTTCTTGACAAGCACTGGGTTTGCTAACCAATCCGGGTAGAACGATTCTCTCACCAGTCTAGCTTCTAGTAACCTGTCAACCTCTTCTTTGAGGGCTAAAGCTCTCTCACCACTTATCGCCCTTCGTTTTTGTCTTACAGCTACTCTCTCTGGATCAACGTTAAGATGATGGGACATCACCCTAGGATCAATCCCTACCATATCAGAATGGCACCAAGCGAAAACATCTAGGTTGTTTTTTAGGAAGCAAGTCAATGCCTCCCTAGTTTCAGGTTCCAACTGTTTCCCTATTTTCAGCTCCTTAGAGGAATCTGTCGCATCCACTTGGATTGACAAGGTGTCACCAGCCGCGCCTGTTGTTTCCCTAGTTTCAGGCATCCGTGGATCTAGATCAATCTTCACCTGAACCTTCGTATCCATTCTTCTAGATTGTGAGGGAACCTTGGGAGAATTTTCCGCCTGGATATCCTCAAAGTCACTATCATTTACGTCTTCAACAATACCTTCGACCAAAGGTTCATTGTCTTCTACAAGTTTTGGTGGGGGTGCCTCCAGCATTCGTACCTCATTCTGGGTATCTACCCCCGAAGAAAAGACAATATCCGTGGAGCTCTCTTCACCTGGATGTTGGATAATCATAATTACATTGCACGAACTACGTACCTGTTGTGAAGGTTCATTCTTCGTTGGTGCCTCCAGATACTTGTAGCAATTATCCGTGGTACCTCCATCAACTAACAACAAATGCTTTGAAGCTTGCTCAGCGGTGCGTAAGGCTTTACTATAACACTCCCTTGAATCTACTTGACAACCCTTTAAGCATCCAATCCCGTGGGGAGTAGGGAACTTCATGGAGAGATGGTAGATAGAGGTTACCACTCTCATTTCCTTCAAGAGGGGCCTGCCTATAATGCAATTGTACGATATGTCCTCATTTACAACCATGAATTCTGCCACCTGTGTTGCTCTTATAGGTTCGACCCCTAACACAACAGGGAGTTTCACTCTTCCTACGACTTGTACCGGTCCGCCAGTAAATCCATATAAGTCGTTGTAAGCAGGAGACATTTCCTTGTCTGCGAGTCCCATCTTTTGATAGGTGTCATAGGCTAATATATTACAGGAGCTTCCATTATCCACCAAAACTCGATGTACATTGAGCCCTCCAATTGTGATAGTCACCACTAATGCATCATTATGGGGGTGGTGCACATGCCGTGCATCATCTTCAGTAAAGGTGATGTCCGCAGCTTCACCTTTAAACAGCTTCGGGGGCCTATCTGCCAAATGATAAACATTCGTGAGGGGATTTCCTCTAGCCTCCCGAGTATAATTCTTCATTGCATTCCTGCTGAAGCCTCCAATATATGGTCCACCAATGATGGTGTGGATACTACCAGCCCTGGCAGCTCGTTCAGGTGCAGACTTCTCTTCATCTCTCTTGGACCTATCCTCCTTGTACTTTTTCGCCTCCTGAGCCACAAATTCTGTGAGGAAACCTTTCCTGATCAGGTCCTCAATATGATCCTTGAGGTGTCTACAGTCAGCTGTTTTGTGCCCATTAGCATCATGGAAAGCACAATATCTAGCCAAATCCTTTCTTCCGGGAGGTCCCGACCTGGTGGGCTTCCTAAACATCCCCGATTTATCACCGACCTCGAATATATGTTCCACAGGTGCAGACAAAGGGGTGTACTCCGAATACCTCCTACCACCCTTAGAAGATGGATATTTGTACTCTACCGTTCTCTTTGAACCTGTGGCGTTGACTGACAGAGGTGCAGTCTTCGCCTCTTTGCTTACATCCCGACCATCACCTGAAGCTGTATTATAGGTTGTTCGCTTGTTATAACTCCTTTCCTTCGGGCTGTACGACCTATTCCTTTTATTCCTGTTCCAATCTCGTGAAGCATTATCCTTTTTCAAATTTTCCAAGGACTGTTCCACGACTTTGTGTCTTTCTGCCTTAGCGTAGAAGTCGGCCAAAGTGGTAGGTTCCCTACTCTGCAGCTCCTTCCAGAATTCAGTCCCAGGCCTAACTCCAGCTATCAGAAAGTTTTTGTAAGTTTCGTCCGTAGTTTTCCTTACTCTTGGAACCTCAGCATTGAACCTCTTGAAGTATTCATTGAGTGTCTCGTTGTCACGTTGCTTGATGTTTGCCAATGTGTTAGCTGGAGGTGCGAACGTGACTGAAGCTCTAAACTGGGTTACGAACATCTCACCCATCTGCCTCCATGACTTGATGGAATTAGAGGGAAGCCTCTTGAACCACTGATGAGCACTATCCCTAAGGGTCGCAGCCAGCAAACGACATTTCGTGCGATCCTTGATTTGGTAGACTTCCATCTCTGTGTTGAAACGGCTAAGAAATTCCACAGGGTCCGTGGTCCCATTGAACTTCAAGTCTCCTACCCCCCTGTAGCTACGGGGTAAGGGCGAATCTCTCACCTTCTTAGTGAAAGGTGACCCTACTGTCAATCCCGACTGAGGGCCTTTCTCGGCCATGATCTTTTCGAGTACCTTCCTGAGGTCTTCTTCCTTATATCTTCCATTACCTTCAGCTGATCCAGAGGTATCATCAGTGTCATCCCCATCATTAGAGCTTCCATCGGAGCTATCACCAGCTTTATAGGACGAATCTGAGCTGTGCTCATCCTCAGGTTTTGAGTGGGACTTATCCTTATGACTCCCTGACGCCTTAGACATTGATTTCTCACTTTGTACCTTCTTGTGACCCTTCTGTTTTGCCTCTAATAGCTTAAGCCTCAAATCCTTACTCGTTAGCTTCTTTCCCATTCGGTCGAATACAGTGACACTTCTCGTAACCGAAGGTTCAGGATCCTCCTTATCCTTGGGCTCAGCTTCAGAGTTCCAGTCGGGATTACTCTGATCAGTTTCAACATCAGAAAAAGTCTTCTTAGTTCTCTCCTTCTCAGGTCCTTCTTCCTCACTACCAAAATCCAGCCGAGTAGGCGTAACCTTTGGAGCTTTAGGCCTTTTTTGCTTCTTTCGCCACCTTTTCATCTTTTCAGATTTTTTCTCCAAGGAATCCACCCTTTCACCAATTTTCTTGAGGTGATCGAAAATATCCTTGTTCGTAACCTCGCCATGAGGACCTGTCCCACGGCCTTCTTCATTGTTAGTTGGTGTTTGCGTTTTTCCGGAATCATCCGACATCTTTTCTCTCTCAAGATTTAAAATGGAGTTCCCCTCCTTCTAGCGCCACTTATGTTGTGAGAGAAATTTGGTACAACACAATTGAGAGAATCTCGCTGGAATATTCGTCAAGGGCGTCCTTGGTTATCGGACAGAGCTGTAGGTTAGTAGCTAAAGACCTGTAGCTCGTATCTGGTTACAGAACAGAAGAAGTATGTTTCCGGGGGCTGAGTTGACAAAACCACCGGCCGAAATAAGTAATGTAAATCCTACACCACCAGTCAATTCGCCGGAATGTGTATCACTAAGGGTACGCGAGCCTTATGCGTGTTGATAGTGAAAATCCGAATCCTTTAGTCAAGTGCCTACATATCCTATTTATAGGAATCAAGCCCCATGTAGTTCTATTAGGTTTATACTTCTCAATCCTTGCGAATTCAACCACTTTAAGATAATCCATCTTAGAGTTACAGTCGAATTATACACCTGTAGCTGAGCCTTCCAGTGTCCTAGTCCATGTCCATCACTAAGTCCTATAAATCCTCATGTATATCCGGAACAACCAATACAAGTCCTATATTGATTGCAATTATTCCCATCAGGTACGTTTTATCCAGCCTAGAAGTCCTTTGCCAATCATACTTCTGTATTCCTAAAGTATAGGTAGACGAGCCCTTGTCCTACTAGCACTCTGCCTTCTTAAGACCTCGACTGCCCATCACCTGTAACCAATCTCGAGGTTCAGATCACTTAAACCTCGTCATCTCTTACCAAACCCTTGATACTGTGACCATGTTATTAGTCCCTACACCTATCGTGGCACCATGAACCTGAACCATGACACCCTGAACCTAGCTTAGCACCCTGTACCTATCAGGGTACCCTGCACCTAAACCAGGGCGTCTCAAACCCGTACCTCGGTACCCTTAACCTGCACCTTAGTGCATACAATACTAAACCAACACATCCTTACTGGACCTTTAACAAGTATGGGCCTTAAATTGAGCCCATGTGAGATTTAGGGCACAACAGTTAAACTTAAACTAGATGTTACTAGAGACACGTCATCAATTCTAAGGACCTTAACTTAACCGTTATCAATTGGAAACATTGTCACTAAACTCCAGCTGAAATAAGTGAAAGAGAACTTTAATTATATATTTTGAAGAAGTGACGTTGTTCTTATAAAACAACCTCGTCGAATTGGGTCTAGAAAACATTGTACACAAAAGATAAGTGGCTTAGGCCCATTCCAGTAAGATGGAAGACTTTTGCTAATTGAATATTTGAAGTAGGGTCGAGCATTTGGTCGGTTTGATTATTATTTTTGTAAAATTAAACCGAACTGAAATTATTACTAGAATCGAACCGAATCAAAATATTTAGATTTGGTTTAAAAAAACCGAAATTTCAAAATAATCAAAATTATATAAAAAAAAAATCAATCCAAACTAAACCAAATTTTTTTAGTTTAAATCAATTTTTCGATTTCGATTCGATTTTGCTAGATCATAATTTGAAGACCAATCTTCCTCTTTAGTAAATCACACAACTAGGCAAGACAACTATTTTTCACGTCCCTAGAAAATAGACGGGGAGGACGAGAAATATAGCCCACTTGTGTTTACTTTCTACTAACTACGTTGGACTTAATTCCAACAAACATGTACGTATATAAATTAGACTTGGCAATTCGTTCGTGTCGTGTACTTTCGTGTCGTGTACTTTCGTGTTTCGTGTATCTAAATGATAAACCCAAAACCACCTATTTAGGGTTCGTGTAATTTCGTGTTCGTGTACTTTCGTTTCGTGTACTTTTCGTGTCGTGTTTTCGTGTAATTCTAATTAATAATAAAAATAAAAATAAATAAGTAAATGTATTAAAATATTAAAATTTTCGGTAATATTTTTACAAATATGTATTAAAAATATATATTTACATAATATTTACAAATAATATTATAAATTTATGTATAATCACATAAATAAATGTTAAGTATCTAATAAAAATATAAAAATGTCTAATATAAATATTAATTTATAAATATTAATTTATTTATTTCGTGTAATTCGTGTCGTGTCGTGTACTTGAAGGGTAAACACAAACCCGACACTAAATCTCGATCGTGTACTTTCGTGTTCGTGTACTTTCGTTTCGTGTACTAAAAATGCAAACCCAAACACTAAAGTTTCGTGTCGTGTTTTCGTGTCGTGTCGAAAATTGCCGGGTCTAATATACATTGTAGAGTTTGGTATTTCTTGCGATTAGAGAATGGAAAGATAATTTGCAAGAAAATTCTAATTTTTATATAATTTCAACTATTCAAAATATCAAATATTTATCATTTTTCGCATTCTGTTGTCATCTCAATAACCATTATTATTACAGCAAAATTTCAAAATTTATTTTTACCAAATTTCTCCCCTAATAACTTTAGAAAGAGATTTTATCATGAAAAGTAATTCTCGTTAAATAAATTTACTTTGTCCATTCCTTCTATAACTAGTCCTCTTCGAATGATTTTTTTTTTTCAATTTAATTCTCAAAACTCTTTCGAGATATATATACATCTTAGAGAAGTTTATAGACATGGGTCATACAAGATGAGTCGTCTTTAAAATCTCCCCAAATTAATCTAGTTTAATCTCGTTTTTTTTTTTTGAAATTTCAAAAAATCTTCTTTACCAATAAGGTGTTGAACTGTGGATAGACGATAAATTAACAAAATAATTTTTTATCAAAAAAATTTATCAAGTATTAAGATATTTTATTATATTTATAATTTTAGAATATTCATATACATGTACAATAAATTCATCAAATAATATAAAATTTAGAAGATTTATTTTAAAATTGCTTATTCCTAAAAAAGAGAATGCTGTTATTATGAGGGATCTTCGTCCCATAGCTTTGTGTAACGTGTTATATAAGATCTTATCCAAGGTGTTGGCCAATCGTTTAAAACGAATCCTTCCTAATATTATTTCTGAGAATCAGGCTGCTTTTGTGCCGGGGAGAAGTATTAATGACAATGTCCTGATTGCTTTTGCTTTTGAGCTTATACATCATATGAAGAAATCAGTTAGAGGCGTGGAGGGTGATGTGGCGCTTAAGTTGGACATCTCAAAGGCGTACGATAGGGTGGAATGGGGGTACTTGAAAAGAAGAATGGTAGAGATGGGGTTTTGTACTCAGTGGGTTAATTGGATGATGTTATGTGTGACAACAGTGTCGTATGATTTTTGTTTCAATGGTAATGTCATTGGTCCTATTGTTCCGTCACGAGGAATAAGACAGGGAGACCCTATCTCCCCCTATTTATTTCTCTTTTGTGTCGAAGGATTATCGCTTGCATTAACCAAAGCTGCTTCTGAGGAGGCTATTCACGGTATCAAGGTTAGCAGCTCTGCACCGGCTATCTCCCATTTACTATTTGCTGATGATTCGTTTTTGTTTTTTCGAGCAAATAGCCATGAAACAGGTGTGGTTAAGGGTATTTTGGATGAGTATGCAAGGTTGTCAGGCCAATCTATCAATTACCAGAAGTCGGGCATTTTCTTTAGTACATGTGTTGAGCGAAGTAAAAAGGCTGAAATTTCATCTATTCTGGGGGTGAGAAATGATTTACAAAACAGCACGTATTTAGGCCTTCCCTCTCTGGTTGGTAGGTCGAAAAAACGGGTTTTTGGATTTGTTAAAGACAGACTGTGGAAACGGTTGCAAGGGTGGAGAGCAAAGCCAATCTCTCGGGCAGGTAAAACAATTTTAATCAATAATGTTGCAACGGCTGTTCCTTCGTACTGCATGGCTTCTTTTTTATTGCCTAGAGCTCTGTGTCGTGAAATGGAAGTGATGATGAATAAGTTTTGGTGGCAATCTGGTTCTACTGATAGGCGGGGTATCAACTGGGTTGGTTGGGATGGTTTGAGCATGTCCAAATGTCAAGGAGGTTTGGCTTTCCGTAATCTTTATGGTTATAATATTGCTCTTATGGCCAAGCACGTTTGGAACTTTATTCGAAACCCTTAGTCTCTTGTGTCCAGAATTTTCAAGGCAAAGTACTTTCCTGATGTCCACATGTTGCAGGCAAAGGCAGCTCAGGGATCGAGCTTTATTTGGCAGGGAATAATTACAGCTAAGAATGAGGTGATGCATGGTTATAGATGGATTTTGGGGGATGGTGAATCTATAAAATGTGTTCAGGACCCATGGTTAGTTGGTAAGGAAGGTTTTAAAGTTGATCAATCTCGTGTTTATGCTGATAGTAATTTATCTGTGGCTCAGCTGATTGTGCATAACACAAGGGAATGGGATGAAGTTAAGGTAGCAAATATGTTCTCTGTTGAGGATGCACGACAAATCATGGCAACTCGTATCCCACCTGCTCCAGCTGTTGATCACTTAGCTTGGTCAAGAACTACTACTGGTAAATATTCTGTGAAGACGGGGTACCAACTTTGGCATGCCCAGCATATTGGCACTGGTGTTGTTGCTCAGTCGAATGGATGGAAGAAATTATGGAAATTAGACGTTCCACACAAGATAAAGGTGTTCCTGTGGCGTGTTTGTAGGAACAATGTTCCTGTGAAAAGTAAACTTACTACCAAAGGGGTACATCTTCCTACTGAATGTTCTATGTGTAACTCAGGGGTTGAGGATCTTAACCATTTGTTCTTTACCTGTCCGTTTGCATTGGCTTGTTGGCATTATGTAAATATGGTCTTTGATATGTCGTTAGAGGACTCTGTCCCTTCTTGGTTGCTTGCTAAATTGGAGGTAGCCTCTGAATCTGAAGGTATAGTGATTGCTAAAGTGCTGTGGGGAATCTGGTTTTTCCGGAACAAGAAAATCTGGGAAAATAAGGTGGTCACAGCAATTGTTGCCATGGACTGGAGTGTGAAAAGTATTGCCGATTGGAGTCAAGCTAAATCTCAGAAGTTTAAGCATTCGACCACTAGTTCGTGTTCTGTTAGCCCTGATCTTGTGAAATGGAAGAAACCTGTTGCTGGGACACTTAAGTTGAATGTAGATGCAGCAGTGAGGTTGGGTGCAGATGTTTTTTCGATGGGGTTGGTGCTCAGGGACAGTGCAGGTGCTTTTGTGATGAGTAAAACGGTGTGTAAACCTATGGTCTCTACTGTATTGGAAGCAGAGGCGCTTGCCATTCTCGAAGGTCTCTATTGGCTTCAAGTTCTGGACCATGATAAGGTAGTTGTTGAATCAGATTCGCTCCTTGCTGTTCGAGCTTTGCGAGACGATCAAGACAATCTGCTGGAAGTTGGTCACACATTGGATGCCTGCAGAATTATTCTAGACTCTAAGCCAGGCTATTCAATTTCTTTTGTTAAAAGACAAGCGAATGGGGTAGCTCATCTAGTAGCTAAATTACCCTGCTCTCTGAATTGTCAAAACGTGATTACGGCTCCTTCAGATTTGTTGTTGGAGTCTCTTTTGTATGACGTTTCTTAGTATTGAAATTTGCCTTTTCTTCAAAAAAAAAATACAATCTAAATATCACCAAATTTAAGTATCAAAGTTTAATTTAAATATAACATGATTTTAATAAAATCTTTTATCTTTTCAAATATCAACAATTTTCAATAAATTTTAATTTCCAAATTAAATAAAATATACTTAATATTTTAGGACCTTGTTTGACATTGTTGTTGTTAACATCAACAATAGCTTTTTTCTTAAAAACAAGTTAAAAATTGTTTGATAAATTTCAAAAATAGTTTTTTCGAAAAGCATTTTTAACTAAAAAATTATTCTCCGTTTTTAGAGAAAGTAGATCCCACCAGAAGAGAAATGCGAAACCATAAAAAATCTCCGGAAAAAACATCATAATGTCATGTGTTTTTTTCAATTAGTTGATACAATAATTAATTAAAGGACCCATCTGCATTAATATGAATCCCTTCCATCAAAATATTTTATTTTGCCACCCCTCACAATTGTCGTATCATTCTGGTGATTTTTATGAAAAAAATTTATGATCACATAAAATTGTCATGATTTTTATGAAATTTTTTTATAATCACGTAAAATTACTCGACCAAAAATATTAATTTATTATCTATACTATTGTATTAAAGACGAAACATTGAAAGTTTTGTAGTTTGGTAAAGTTTTTGTAGTATGGTCACTCCATTCATAGCCGTTAGATATTTTTGATCAAATCATTGAGAACCGTTAGATAAAATATTAAAATTAGTATATAGAATATCTTTTCTATTTTCTAACTATATATTTTCTATTAAAATTAAAATATATAGAACATCTCATTTTCCAAAAATATCACAGGCAGTTTCATTTAATAAAATAACATAATAACGTTATAATTGCTAATAAATAACTCATTACCATTTTTAACCAAAGTGTATATTCTTTTTTATATTTTCTAACTAAAATTTCTACTTTTCTACTTTTTCTAAATAAAACCTCTAATTTTCCAAAAATATCACGAATAACTCTATTTAATAAAATAAAATAATAATATTATAATTATTAATAACTAACCGATTTGTTTTTTTTTCCAAAACGTATATTCTTTTTTATATTTTCTAACTAATATTTCTCTTAACTAAAACCTCAAAAATATCACGGGCTATTCCATTTAGAAGCATAAAATACTAATATTATGAATATCTCTCTCTATCTATACTATATTATCAAAGACGAAACATTGAAAGTTTTGGTACCTGTTTTTTTTACCTGTTTTTTGATACAAAATTTGTCTTATTTTAATTGTTTATTTAATTATTATAATCAGTTACTTTTTAATTAAATTATATTACCATTTGTTTCTAAAAAAATCAGAGGTAATTTCCTTCTCAGCTAAAACATGTTACTTTTTCTATTTCATTTGCTAAAATCCTTCATTTTCAAATATATCATGAGAAAACCTTTACATATTTACTTTAAAATATATTTTAATACTTTTAATTGACAATTACCCTTTTCAACTGAAACATGTCACCTTTTCTATTTTTCTTACTAAACCCCCTCTTTTTTCAAAAATATCACGGTCAAATCGTTATTTTTATATTTTAAAATTCAACAAAAACATGTTACTTTCTATTTTTATTACTAAAACCCCTCTTTTTCCAAAATATCACGGACAAACCGTTACTTATTTATTTTAAAATTCATTTTAATACTTTTAATTATTTTAAAATGTTTAACATGCCTACTTACAATTAATAAAATATAAAATATAAAAAATAAAATTAACAATTATTAAAAATAACCCGTGCATCGTACGGGTTTTAAGCTATATTATTAAAGACGAAACATTAAAAGTTTGGTAGTCGGATAGACGAACGGTCGATACTTAGTGATTTTACTTAATTACCCTTACTTATTTTTTTAAAAAAACTATCACTAAATAATAACATTATTTATAACCAATTACCTTTTCAGCTAAAATACTTTACTTTTTTTTTATTTTTTTTCTTACGAAATCCTCTCTTTTTAAAAAAAAAAACACGGGCGATTATCTTTTTTAACAAAAACATGCTAATCTTTCTATTTTTCCTTACTAAAACCCCTCATTTTCCAAAAATATCACGGACAAACCCTTACTTATTTATTTTAAAATCTATTTTAATACTTTTAATAATGTTACCTTTTCTATTTTTTCATTTTCTAAAAAAATTATTATTAAATAATAACATTTTTATAACCAACTACCTTTTTAGCTAAAATACATTATCTTTTCTAACAAAATCTTCCTTTTTTCTAAAAAAATCACGGGCAATTACCTTTTTCAACTAAAACATGTTACTCTTTCTGATTTTTCTTTACTAAACCCCTCATTTTCCAAAAATATTCTGGACAAATCCTTACTTATTTATTACGAAGCCTATTTAAATACTTTTAAGTTACGGACACTTACCTTTTCAGCTAAAACATGTTACTTTTTCTATTTTTCCTTATTAAGACCCCTCCTTTTCCAAAAATATCACAGGCAAACAATTATTAATTTATTTTAAAATCTATTTTACTATTTTTAATTATTTAAAAAAGTTTAACACGCCTACTTATTTTTTTTAGCAAAATGCAGATTAATAGAATATTAAAACATAAATAATAAAAATAATAATTATTAATAATAATCTGTGCATAGCACGGGTTTTAAGCTAGTATTATATATATGTCCATATAAAAAATATTACTCCCTCCGTCCCAGTGAATTCTATACACTAGGACTTGACACGTATACTAAGAAAAGATATAAAAAATGAGTAAAATTAGATGAAAAGTGAGTAAAGTGGTGGAAGCTATCAATATTTAATAATAGATTTGAGATAGTGGACGAAGTAGTGGGTGTAATAGTGATTTATATTGTTATATAATAGAGATAGTGGAGAAAGTAGTGGGTGTAATAGTGTTTTATATTATTAAAAGTTACTATTTTTGGAATGTATAGAAATGAATGAGACATCCCAAAATGAAAAATGTATAGAAATGAATGGGACGGGGGAGTACAAAACAATTATTGGACTTTCTTGAATACCCCATCAATTTTTAACACCAAACAGAACACTCTTTTTTGAAATACAATCACGGCAAAAAATAGGCTTAATTATAACATAAACCTTAAAATATGACTCTTGGTTATGTATACACTGACCTCTCCAAAGCTTTTTTGGAGCACAGGTCTATATATACATAATCGATTCTTAAAAATTTGATCTGTACAATATTTTTCTTTAAGATTTTATGTGTACAAAAAATCATACTTCAGATTTATGTTATAATTAAATCACAAAAATATTCAGAACCTTCTCATGATTAAGGTGAATATTAGTAACCTTAAGAATATAATAATCTATAATATTTTAAGTTATTTTGCAAAACTGAAAATCCAGTGAAGCCCGAGTCAATCTGGTAGTGTGTAACCCAAAATTGCGTTGTTCTTGCCCCCTCATCCCCCACCACCTCATTCTTTTCCGGTAACATTTGACGTTTCTCTGCAATTTCAGGGTCAGTTTCTGTTGTTCCACCTCCCAGAATACACTATAATTGTATCTATATCCATACCTAATTTCATTCTTTTAGAGGGTTTCTCATTCATTTTTACTGATTTCTATCTCATTTTCTTTGTTGACAAGATCTTTCCTCCTATTTTTATGTTTTTGATGATTTATTTTAGTGAAAGTTTGCAACTTTGAATCACCCTTTTGATAAAAATTGTAAATTTGCAGATCTTGTTTTTTTGAAAATTTTATGTGGGAATGGTTTATAGTTTACTTTATTTCTGTTTTAGCAATAACCCATTAGCCTGAATTTGATTTATAATGCTAAATCATCAATTTAAACCAGATAGTCATAGTCCTAAGTCATTTCGAGCTTACCCTAGAGGTGAATTTGATCTTGAATCTGGAACTGTTAGGAAACCAAGAAAACATAAAAAGTCACGGTTTCACCCCATGAAACTTTTTAAGAATCTTGGTGGCAAAATTAGGTACTTTTATAAGATACACCCTTTTGTCGTTTTCTTTATAATAGTGGCGTTTGGACTTGCGGTTGTGTTGTTACTATCTTTCTATGAGCGTCAGTATCGTGTGGTTGGCAGTTTTAAGAAATTTGATGTGGAATTGGGGAAACTTGATGTGGAATTGGGTCAGTATCCGTTTGGTAAGCTGAGGAATCTTGTAATGGTTGCTGGACATTCTGTATATACGAGTAGTAGTTGTGAAAAGGTTGATAAGGAGGATTCTTGGTTTTTGGAGTCTTATCAGAAGCATCCTGGCCAGGCTGCTACTTTTGTGACGCATATAAAAGATGGAGTTGATATCACAGCGAAAGATGACGGGGCTTTGCTCTTGTTTAGTGGAGGTGAAACTCGGAAAGATGCTGGACCTCGTAGCGAGGCACAGAGTTATTGGACGGTTGCTGAATCTAAAGGATGGTTCGGTGAGTTATTTTTTGTGTTTCTTATGATAACCATGTTATCAAATCAAAACAAAATATTAATGCAAGATATTTTCTTCGTACTTAACTGTATAGACATCTGGAAGTACAAGCCAAAAAATTCAGGCGCCTGTATTACTTACATGCCTGCATGTGTTTGTTACTCTTATTTTATATTTATTTTATTTGGTCAAGAGAATGTAGCCGCCTGTGGGACTAAGATGATAAACCCTACCAGGCAGTCCATGTTCATTAGCTATTTTAGATTAGGCTCCAGTCCTGGATAGTGGATAGTGTGATTGACTACGAGTTCTACACTTGTTGTGCACCTAGGTCTCAAATAAGCCTGATTTTTCTGGTGTGTCATTGTCATCCATTAGGCGAGTTCTTAAGTCGGAAATTCGATATTAGCATGTCTAACCAGCTGCTTGGATAGTTTTTTAATTACAAAAGAGCAAGGATCTGAGGCCTAATATATGTGGACCTTAAAAGCAAGGAGCCTAACAGAATTTCTTTTTGAAATGCTCACCTCATCCACCCATTTCTAGTGCCTGTATTCCTGAGACCTAAAAGACTCTAAAGATCTAATATCTTGCATGAAGCAAAAATTTCTATTCCCTGTATTCCTGAGACCTTAAAGACTCTGAAAATATAATATCTGCCTATTCAGTAATATGGTGTTCAAGATTATTGGAAATGTCATAGAAGCATACCACTGTCATTGATTGGTATCTTGTTAGAGCACCCGTCAAAGCTACAAATTAGAGTTGCTCACCACACTAGCTAAAGGTTTCTACCTAATAGTCTCCTTATTGGTTTGTGTCTTGTTTGTTTTGTCGGATTTTTGCGAGTATATCAGTTTGTAGGGCCTTGTATATATCCACACACCACACTTAAGCTTTAAGCTGCTTGGCATCATTTATATAACTTCTATTTCTGAGCAAAGCATAAATGTGGATGACCATCTTAACAGGAATAAACAACACATAATTAGCTCTAAAATAGTGGAAACTAAGAGAAGCATACCAACATTGTTGAGGGGAATTGACTGCAATTGCTTTTTTTAAAATAGCTACATTATTTATGGTATAAATAGCTTATATAAGTTCATATATACTTATATGTACAACAATAAATAAATAAATAAGCGGTATGCTTGTAGTTTGTACTTGGGGGTCATAAAGGTTTTATGTTGATTCTTTTGCAACACGGTGATGTCTAACTGCCGTTCAAGCAGTGGTGGTTACATAAGGGGTTAGGGGTGCTTGCCCCTGTTCGATTATCTCAGTGTCGTAATTTTGACAAAAAATGGTTTGGACTAAATGTTTCAACTTTTATTAGAATTTTGAGTAGTTAAGATGGCTTGTAGGAACTTCTTTTTCCTTTTCTTTTTTTAGTATAACGGCTTGTTGAGTGTGAAACCAAAGCGAATAAACAAGAGCAAGAAGATAAACGACAATCACACAAGACAAAGATTTACGCGGTCTGAGAATTCCTACTCCACAACCTGCACTAATGTTGTATTGATATCTCTTACTATTGTGTTGTTAGGGTTTTACAATTACAAGATAATATAAGAGAAGAAACTGGGTCTGACTCGATATATGGGCCGAAAGTGAAAAATCCTCAAGTCTGGGGTCCCGAGCAACGACTCAAGGGTCTGTGAAGTTGGCTGATATGCTCCCTCAGGAGCCCTGAACAGCCAGGACTCCACAAACTTGACATTGTGGGTTGTAATCCTAAAGAACGCATATTCGACATTTCATCAGAGTTCACATTCATATCTGCTGATTTTGAAAATTCATATTAATGTCACGATAACATTCAAAATAATCAAGTTTAGAAAGTAGTTAAACAATATTATGTAATAAATTATTTTTCTGAATATAGACTCTTGTAAAAAAATCCCTCCTTTTGGAATTATAAGAAAAATTCCCCTTTCTCCTTTCAGGCTTTTTCTGGCTCGCCATTGCTTACCAGTTCCTAAAGAATTTGTAGTTCTAGGTGCTTTGGTTAAATGAATTCCACAATTGTCATGAATATAGGTATTATTATTTCCTGAATTTGAAGACTCTTGTAAAAGAATCCTCCCTTTTGAATTAGAAAAAAAATTCACTTCCTCCTTTCAGGTTTTTTGTGGCTCGCCACTGCTTGCCAGCGCCTAAAGAATTTGTAATTCAAGGTGCTTTGCTTAAATAAATTCCACGAGTGGCATGACTAATAATCAGTGGTTTGTGAAGATTAGACTGTCATATGATCCAATATAGCTAATTCTGTGGATTTGCAATTGTGATCTAATGCAGCAAGCCCGCTCTTCCAGCAACCTCACATCAATAAATGTGCTTTTGGCCGTTCTTCCTTTTTCTCCTTTTGATATTGGTAACACTATATGGATGTAGACCATGATCTGACAAAATTCCACACTTTATCGATTTCTCTCCTAAAGAGAAAACCCTTTAATTTTATGTTTTGCTAAATGAAGGGACATCTACTGAAAATAAGTAAAGAACTGAATCCTGTGTTGATCATTCTGGTTCTCTGTGTCTGTTCCACTCTCGCACATGGTGTACCTAGATCAAATGTCATTATATTACGTGTTCCATTTTAGGGAGTGGCAGAGCACTTTAGTGTTATCCATTATAGCATACGAATGATCTTTAAATATATCACTTGAATCCATTAAGAATACTTGGTAGCTGTTTTTTTTACATTGTTAAGAGCCAAATCTTATTGTTGTAATTTATTCTTTGCATAGGCAATCCAGAGAGTGTAAAATGGAGGGCGCTAACTGAAGAACATGCAAGAGACAGTTTTGAGAATCTTCTGTTTAGTGTGTGTCGCTTCCGCGAGCTAACGGGATCATATCCACAGAATATAACTGTAAGTTCGAAAGTATGTTATATTTTATTGTTCCTCACCATCGTGTAAATTTAATCAACTTTTTAGACATTGGATGATGGGTTAATGAGGGAGTAAGAACCGGATTCCGGGATCCTAGAATTAATAGATAGAGAACAATAACCTTGTTCCTCGTTGGCAGATCCTCTTCTCTTGTTGGTGCTTTACTTTTGATTCTTGAATTATTCTTTTGTGCAAACTTATATGTTTGTGTTTTTATAATGTGTCATCATCTTAACATGTTTATCAATAGAAAAATATAGAAATATTACACTTGTTGATTTGAATATATTCAATCAAAAAATGAATTACTTTTTGCTTTTCATTTTAGAACATATCAAAGGTTAATATGATCTTATGTTTACATACCGAGGAAATATAGAAATGTATGGAGAAGATATCTTAACCTTACTGATTTTGAATGTAAGTAATTATTGATCCCTTGCAAAGTTCAAACCATTTTCCATGTGAAATTCAGGTTGTAGGTTATGATTTCAAGGAAGAGAGGTTCACACATTTACACCGCTCTGCAATTGGATTTCCGGAAACTAGATTCTTCTATGCAGGTACCCCAGCATCATTGACATCTAAAGAAGCAGCTTTGAAAGGCGAAGCATTAGTGAGGGCTCAATTCCAAGATGATCCCTATGGATGCTCAGGTTCACTTCATCGTAAAAAGATAGGCCGTGATCCCTTTCATCGCTCGATTCCGTATCCAAATGGATGCCCTGAAATCAACGGATTGTTCAGATATTGTGGGAAAACTCCATATCAAGGCTTCCTTCCTTGGGTAAAATGATCTATATTCTTACTATTTGAACAATTATTAGTACTCGAATAAACAAAAGATACGTATTTTTTTCCCAGATAATAGCACAATACATTTTCTGCTTAGCTAGTTCAATATATACAGGTACTAATAAGATGATAATAGAGATGTTTATTTGTAGCAAAACCTCTACGATTAGGATGAGTAGTGATAGTTTGCTATTCTTAGACTGATGATTACCTTGCAATTTCTCTTCATGTCAGACTGTCAGTGCAAGTAATTTGGTGAAAACATTGTAGAAGTTGTACCTCTAATTTAGTAACAGTTGTTAATCAGCAGCTTAATTAATCCAACCTTAGAATAACCAATACATATATAATCAAGACCGGATCAGTATTGTGTAATTGACATGTTTAGCGTTTTTAAACAATATATACCGATCCTGAATTTTGGATATCACCAGCCATGGTTAAAATTTTGAAACTGTTTTGGGACTATTATTCAAGTTTTTAAAGATTTTGTTTGATGGATTAGATAGTATGGTAGACTGAATCACTTGAGAAACTGACACATTAGATGCATGATAAAAGACTAGGTACAAACCCTATTAGTAACAAATATTTAAGAACAGAAGATAAAGCTCTAGCTAAACCAGGCCATATCAACTAAGTGAATAGAACATCAAAACCTGCTTCGCTTCAGGTATCGAATTCAAATATGAGGGGATCATCATACTGTTATTCTTCTTCTTTTACGTCTTCATCTGTAGCATCTCTGCCATCGTAAATTTTGAGCATTGTTGAATCTAAGTTACAGTTTCTTATGTATGTGTGATATATTCCATTAAAATTTTAGCATTGTCAAATCTGAATTGCAATTTCTCATGTATGTGCTACATGGAGTAGAAAAAGCAGATTTAATACTCTTTTGACTTCCTTTAACAGCAACCTGGGCCGGCCCTGAATCCGGAAAGCAGCCTAAAAAACTAGAACATATGCCACGATAATTGAGTAGAAGATACGTGTGTTGGAAACGAGATATTTTTACTCTACAAAAAACTGTCATTAGGTATTAAAAAAATTTAAGATTCATAAAGCAGTCAATTAAAGTTATTGAAAAATATAAAGAGGGTGGCTGAAAAGAAAAGAAAAAAGGGTTGATGAGGTGCACATTTATAAATGTAATGAATTTAAGAATAAAAACAAGTAGAAAAAAGTTATTAATATAGAGAATCTAAGGAATTTACAGTTGTATTATAGGGGATTATAAGCTGTGTTCTAACAAGTGTAAAGTGATTCTGAGCGGTGAAGAGGATTCTGGCCCTTAAGTGGTTAAGCTGAATTTTAATTGGTTAATTGTCTAAGTTGAATTTTATGTCGTAATTAAGCGGATTAGTAGTATATATTTAAAATTTTAAAAATAATATTATTATATGTAAAATTAAAATTGTGTAATAATTAAGTAATAAGAACTTAAACATAAAATGTTCTTAATTAAAAAAATGAACATTTTATTATAATTGTAATTATATTATAATAAATATTAATATTTTAAAATTAAAAAGTTAGCAGGCCGTAACATCTTTTTGATCGCTTATTCCGTTTAATGGATCGTTTAATCTGCAAAAACGCTTAATCACCCGTTTATTATAAAATTAAAACTTTCGCTTAATGAGCATTTTACGACACTAATTATAAATTCACAAAGATGAAGAGCTAAAAAGTCTAAATATGGGGTTACAAATTTCTCATCACATTGGGAACTAGAAACGAATCGATATCATTTCCAATTTATGTTGGGAAAAAATGGCAAAGTCCATCGAACCGTTCAATGAAGAATAAGAAAAAAGCAATCTATTTGCGAAAAAGTTAAATAAAATGATCAATCTTGGACAAAGAAATATGATAATATGTAAAAAGTTATAACTATAAATTTAAAAATATGTTATTATTTGTTTTATGAATGTTTATTTTTATAAGTATTAAATCTAGAATTATGATCCATCGTAATCATGTGTCCGCGAAATTTTTTCGTGAATAGGTTTAACATGAGAAATTGATGTGAATATCAGGGGTCAGGGGGCGATGTTACTCTTTCCCCGCCCTGTTTACTTGCAGAATTTTTTTTCTATTTTTCTATTTCTTAATTTCTAGATAGTTCTAATTTTTCATTTTCTAAGAAAATTGATGAAAATGATGAAAACACGTTCCAAAGCCTACTCAGTTTTCAAGTTTGAAGAAATGGAAAATATGTTCCACGTAAACCAACTTTCTCTGTGTGCTTAGTTTCAGTTTGGATATATAAATATTTAAAAAAAAACTCTACCACATTGAATTTTCTACTACCAAATAGATTTTAAAAAATATTATATATGTGTAGTTTTCTTTTCGAAAAGAAATTTTACATTTATATTATTTTGGTTTTATTCATAAATAATCTTATTATCTCTAATTTACACAAGCTTTAAAATTTAAATAATATAAAAGTGGGTTTTAACATATTAATATAAAAATAAAAATGTAAAATACTACTATACGTGTTATGTATACATGATTTAACACGCAAAAAATCTTGGTGTGTATTCGATTAGAAAAAAAAAATGAGAATTTTAAAGGGGTATTTTTAATTCATGCTGTGAGATTTTGATAACGAGTGGAAAAAGAATGACCACTACTGATCTTCCCGAGTCTTCCGGCGTGTTTTCTATTTCTCCAAATGTGAAAAACTGTTTTAAGTTTGAACGGGAAACACAGAAAACAATCCAGAGTAGTTTTCAAAAAATTTCCAGGATAGAAAACATGGTTTTTCATTTTTTAAGTTTACAATTTGTCCAAAATGAACTTGTTTTGGAATTTTTTCAATTTTTAAGAAAACTTTTCTAAAAAACTGTGTAAGCGGACAGTCTCTTAATTTTTTGATTTTAGAGTTTTTGCTATCGATGAAAAATTAAGAGCATCTCCAATGCAATTATCTATTTTGACTCCCTAAAATATAATAAAATAATCATTACCTATAGTATAGGGGCTCAAAATGTTATTTTGCTCCAATGGTGTTACCTATATTGGTTATCTATAATTTAAAAAATAATATTTATTCAATATTTTAGGTAATATAGGTAATGAGGAAGAGGATTGTAGTAGATATATATTCTATTATAAGAAAGCAATGACGATGTGGCATTATAGGGATTCACTTTTCTCTCCCCTAAATAAGGGGTTTGGTTTTCTCTCCCCTAAAAATTATAGGGGATAGGGAGTCCCATTGAAGCATGCTTTTTACATTTAAACCCCTAAAATATGTACAACTAGGACAAATTTAGGGGATACGGAGTCCCATTGGAGTTGCTCGAACACAAACACCCTTAAATCTAATACTACTATTAACAATAGTTGTTTTTGAGTTAGATTAATGATGACTTTGTACATGGGTCACCAAACAACACCCCTGTTCCCTGTAATCAAATCCATCACTGTTCTTTTGCTTTATACAGCTACTGGGCCCCGAACAAATCCAGTGGGCCTTTCTGCTTTCTGAACACCACGATACCGACCATAATTCTTCGGCTTCTTCCCGTAATATCCTCTTTTCCTTTTTAAAAAGCAGTAAATTAAATAGTATGTATTTACGTCCATGTACTTTTCTTGGTTTTTATGTTCAATATTACCGGTAAATTAATTATTTTGACATCAGCGTAATTGTGTGTATTATAAATGATCACAAAAATCATATTATTTTAATCTGATCCTATAACTTAGAATTTGGAAGAAAAAAAATTGCAGAACAAATTCTCCAGCAATAAGATTTTATATTCTAAATTTGGAAACCAAATTATCAAACATTTCTAAAGTTGGAAAGAAACGGGGTAGAAAAAATAGGGACGCCAACTTGGCAGGTCACTAATTTTGGGGACGTATGTTTTGACAAGATTTTGAGTCAACATGATGATCTGTAGGCAAATTTGAAGCTGTTGCAAACTTTTTGCAATGCAAATTTGAAACAGATTACACCAAATTTATAAACCACATTGCTACTAACTTTCCATCTTCTAGGATTAGAAATTTAGAATGGAATGGAATCTCGGCCTCTTACTAACAAACATTAATTCTTCTATAAATAAATAAAATAATTTGTTATTTTTAATTAATTATATATGTATCTCCTAAATAACTTAGAGATCATATTAATATTCCCCATACGAATTATTTTTAGGAGAAAAAGTTCAAAATTTACACACAGAACAATCTATTATTTTAATCAAAAAAATCAATATTTGAAATCTGGAGATTCAAAACAAATTAGAGAGTGTAGAAATCTCTTATCGGGTTTGAGAAGTCAAAACATTGTGTTAAGGTTTGTGAGACGATCTGCGAACAAAGTAGCTCACTATTTAGCGAGATATAGTTGTTCCATAGCTGATCGTAGATGGGGGGTGGGAGATGTCCACCCGGAGTTTTATTCTGTGCTTTGTAAAGATTGGATTCAGTAATAATATCTTTACTTCAGTGGCAAAAAAAAAAAAAAAAAAAAAAAACAAATTAGAGAGTTCACATTCTTCCTTTTTGTCCTGTACACAAATTACAAAAAGACGTGCGCTTTAGTACCTTATTCACTGCTGGTTAAAGCCTCTTAATTACCAAACTACCCCTACGCTTTCTCTCTTTTTTCAGTTACCTCCAGACACTTTTTTATATACATACAGATTTTGTATCCATATCCGCTCACAGCTTCACCACACACACTCTCCCCATTTCATACACTCTCATCTCACCATGTCTAAATCCTCGCCGGCGGTTACGATTAAGCCGGAGATTTTCCGACATAGTCCTATCCATTACGCCGTCGTTGTCGCCGATCACGCAACTCTCAAGAAGCTCGTTTCGAATGTGCCTCAACTCGCCGATCCGACTCAGATTCAGAGCGAGTCCAACTCGATTAAACAGGAGAAACTCGCCGAACAAATCTCTGTTCTCCTCGATCGCCGTGACAATCCTAATCGCGAAACGGCTCTTCATCTCGCTGTTCGTCTCAACGATGCGTTCGCGGTGAAGACGCTTGCAACCGCCGGCGCTGACATTTCGTTACAGAACGCCGCCGGATGGAATGCGTTACAGGAGGCTGTTTGTAGGAGGTGTACAGAGATTACGTCGATTCTCGTGCAGCACCACCATATCGCCGCCTGGTGCAAGTGGCGCCGCCGTCTTCCGCGTCTCCTCGCTGTTCTCCGTCGTATGCGTGACTTTTACATGGAAATCTCATTTCACTTTGAGAGCTCAATCGTTCCGTTCGTCGGAAAAATCGCGCCGTCCGATACGTACAAGATCTGGAAACGCGACGGGAACTTAAGAGCCGATACTTCACTAGCAGGCTACGACGGACTCAAAATTCAACGCGCGAATCAAAGCTTTTTGTTCCTCGGCGACGGCGATCCTGATCTCAGCATTCCGGCAGGTTCACTACTAGTTCTCAATCACGACGATCACAAAATATTCGACGCATTTGAGAACGCCGGAGCGCCTTTAAGTGACGCAGATGTAGCTGCATTTTGTTGCCAGACTAGCGTTTATCGTCCTGGAATGGACGTTACGAAAGCTGAACTCATCGGACGTACGAATTGGCGAAGACAAGAGAAGACAGAAAGTGTTGGTGACTGGAAAGCTCGGGTTTACGAAATTCACAACGTGGTTTTCAGTTTCCGATCACGTAAAATCGCCGTCGGTGACACTGATTCGCCTGGAAGTGAACAGATCTTACCGTTAGAACTGGAAGAAGACTCCGATGACGGTTTTTTAGTGGCGGAAAATCCGCGATTCAGCGTTTCTAGTAAGAGTGACAATAATAATTGGCGGAGACACAGTAGCTTTGTTCGTGAGGATAGAGATTTCGTTTCTGTATCGAGGAAGAGTGTGGATATAATACCGGAACGTCGGAGACCGCCGTGTCCGGTGGTTGTGTCAGCGGTGCCACCGCCACAGACGAAAGAGAAGGAGTTTGTGAAGAGTTTAAGGCCGTCAGTTTGGTTAACGGAGAATTTTCCGTTAAAGACGGAGGAGTTACTGCCGTTACTTGACATACTTGCCAATAAAGTGAAAGCTGTTAGACGGATGAGAGAATTGTTGACGACGAAGTTTCCTCCAGGGACATTTCCTGTAAAGGTATGGGTAGTTTTGTCATTTGGTATTATGGTTTCATGTATTTCCTTTGATTTCCTTTGCTTTATTTTCTCTTTTTGGCTTTTCTCTTTTTTATGTACTGGTACTGCATATAAAGCAAAGTGCCTGACTTGAGCTTTAGATTAATTGTTTATCATGTGATGGGGAAGCAAAGTGTGGTAGTTTGTTGACCCTAGATAATATTAATAGATATAGTCATATACATATGCTGATTACTGATATACCCTGCCCGGTGTATGTTTTTGAACTAAAGGACTTGCTTGAAAGTATTAACATGGATGATAGACTTCACATGCTTTTGTTGCTCCTGCTCCTAATTGTTGGGCTATAGGATTTGTAGAATGGAAGTGATGTATATGGATGGCCGAAATATACAACGAGTGGGGCAAATTTTACATGCTCTTTTTTGTAATCGATCTGTTGCTTTGTTATATAATGAATGAATGGGGGGCGGGGCATATTGTTGTGAGACTTGAACCGGTTGTGCCTTTTTCTGTTCAACAGATTGCGATTCCCGTGGTTCCAACAGTGAGGGTGGTGATAACATTCACAAAGTTTGTTGAGCTTCAGCCTGTTGAAGAATTCTATACACCATTTTCAAGTCCTGCGCAGTTTGGGAAAGGGAGGATTTCTGGGAATGAAATGGAGAGCGACTCTGCAGCAGGATCATCTTGGTCTTGGTTCTCGCTCAATGGCAACAAACCGGGCTCAACGACCAAGCATCACGGGGAGCAGCCGGAACCCTTTGCAATACCAAGTGGATACACATGGAGTAGTTTTGATGACAAGAGTAGGAAGATGAAGAAATCAAAGTCTACTAGGAAGCCAAAGTAAAGCGTGGACAGAATGATTAGGAGGCTTATAAGATCCAAGATGGTGGTGGTATTAATATTAATATTATAGTAATGTGCTTAGCTGACTGCTAATATACGATGCTTAGATCATGATGAATATAAACTAGTTGGAAGGTTTTTTAATCATGAGTTTAGTGATGTTGTTTCTGCAAGGTGGGGAATACATAGTTAAAGATTTAGCACTAATAATATTGTTTGGATTAGTCTTGGCACCAAAATTCATGCAGTAGTAGTTTGTTAGCACTAAGATTTTGTGCGCACTAATTTTGTGCATTAGTGGATAATCCTTGTCATTACTTTTTGGCAAGACTGTAGTTGGGCTTTTGGCAGTTGCCATTATTAGGTTGGGACAAGTTGGACAGTGGGAAGATGTGTGCGTGGTGGTGAATCAGAGCAGAAGCTCTGCTCGCAGCTGGGGTGGGGTTGGAGTTACTGCTCTATTTACTAAGTTTGTGGGTGGTAGATGATGATGTTGTCAACTTAGAGAGACTAGTTATTATTGCATAACACTGTTAACTGTTTCAATCAATTCTTGACTGTAGTAACAGAAAACTGATAAGGTCATGGCTCCATATCAAGTGATTGCCATTTCTCTTTACTTTTTGGTCGAGTGTATCTGATCTGATCAGTAAAGAACCCTACTTGATGCTTCACCTAGCAAAGTAATTTCAAGTTAGTCGTTACTTAAACATACTACTACGTATGTTTCAGTAGGAGGATGCACATACCTTACGATTAATTGAGGAGTTTAAAATCCGTGATGATACGCAAGTATGATTCCTGAAAGTTGATTTTTTAAATTTGGAAGTCTGAGATTTTTGATGTACTGATATTTGTTGTCATAAACTGTAGTGATAAAATTATTGGGGTTGGTATGTGTATTGTGTAGACTGTAGAGTAGTGTTTCTTACTGCGAGCCATATTTTGTCGTTTGTTTTAACTCGTGGTCCGTGTGGAGTGGAGCTGTAGTAGAACTGCTGTGTCTGCTTGCTACATCAGTTTAGTATCTTTCATTGTCTCAGTATTATCTGGGTCAACAATTATCACCTCGTATACCATTTCCATTCAACATTTTTTAACTCTAATTCTAATACCATATCAAGGGATCAAATCTCGCAATCCTTAACAGTTTGGTAACCTTGATACTATAGGCCATTTAGTCCAATTAATTTGTTAGGCAACCGATATCATAAGAGAATAAAGATCCCAAGGTTAACCTTATAATACTTTTCCTGAGATACTATTAATTTGAGATTATTCACTTTCTTGATTTAAAAATATACTAAAAACATGGTAAGTAAATATTTGGTAATAAATGACTAAATTTGTTATTCACGTGCATTTATAGGTTAACCTTAGGATCCTTATTCTCGTATCATAATACACATCTTGATTATGATTCGGGTTGTAGTTTTTAAATTATGCAAGTAAAACTAAAGAATTCATTATTATAGTGATTTATTAGTTGAACTTGCTGTTATCATAATTAATTGTGATTTTGTATAAATAGGGCAACATTATTGGTAAGATCAGAAAAACAAAGTTCAACATGTACTTTGCTTAACAAGATGGTAAGCTGTAGTTAGTTGGCAATGTTCTTTACATAATAAGGCATTAAACAAACACAATTGACAGCCTATCCACATGCCAACTTTCACAAAAAGCCTTGCCTAATTATTCTCTCAACAACTCTTTATATTTGGTTCCCTTGATATCAAGATTCTACCACTACCATAAACTCAAAGCTCTCTGTTGCATCCTCATTACTCCAGGTATGATCTCCACATATTTAACTATATTATTCCTGGTTATTTCATAGGCCTGATCTCTTCACAGCGTTGCTCTTTTTACAGGGGAATTAACAGGCGATATGGGCACGGAAGCACCAAGCTGGGCAGATCAATGGGGCGCTGGAGGCATTGGCGCCGTAGAAGATGTTGACACTCTTGATAACAACAAAGATGTTGGTAATAAAAACAAAGGCAAAGGTTCTTCAGCAGGACTAAGCAAAGCCAAAGCAGTGGCAGTTGGTGGAGCACAGAAGGTCAAGAACGGAACAACGATGGGGATCAAATGGATCAAGAACAAGGTTCAAAAGAAAAACTCCAATGAAAATTTGGCCCATTGAATAATATATATGTAAATCTTGGTAGTTTTACAGGCAATCAAGTATGTACTTCTTACATTCAACTCATGTATGCATCTTCGGAAATAACATACCAGTGTCTTTTCGCTATAATCCACACAAGTAGGCTGTGAACAAGCTCAGATGAGGGATCAATTCATTTTACAGCATATGCTAATAAGTCTAATTACATGTTTCTAGATTACTACAAGCCTCAGATTCTAGTAGGACACGATTTTTCGAAACCTGGCTCAAGTTAAAAATAAAATCCACAATTTTTCGACAATCTAGTGTTGAAGTCGGTAAAATGGGTGAATATGTGAATTTCTGCAATTGATCATAATGGATTCTAATCCACTCATGACATTAGTCAGTTGAGCAACAAAGAAATCTGTTTTGCTGGAAGCAAAATGTTGTAAATAAAGATTAAAGTCATAATTCACCTAAAGGAAGGCATCTTGATCCCTGTATTTGAAGCATATTGCAGTCATTAAGGCAGCTGCGATGAGTCTTGACGACAGAGAGAATATAAGTAGCTTATAATATACTCATACTATAGTCCAAAGTAGGAGTATAGCATAACAAGCAGTGTTCTAAAAATTGACAATTAATTATCGATTAATCGCTAGACGGCGGGCTAACGAATTGATTAAGAGAAAATCGGTAAAAAAAATCATTTTTTTTAAAATGATAAAAAATCGGTTGAAACGGTAAAAATCGGCTAATTAATAAAAATTAGTTAAAATTTTAAAAAAATAATTAAAAATTTAAAAGGTAGAAATTTGATTAAAAAATTAGTAAAAAACTTTATTTTTGTACATATTATTATTATTTTAGGTGCGTAAATTATAAATTATCTTAATTTTTCCTTTCAATTTGATCTCCAATCCAAAAGTTAATCTTGAAAATTTAATTTATTACAATTATACAATATTTTTAATATATTTGCATAAATGTATGATAATAATATTTGTTTACTTGAAATAACAAAACTTTTATATATACAATATACTAGCCTATAACCCGTGCAAGGCACGGGTCTTAGAAAATAATAAACTAAAACATTTAATGTGAACGGAAAATATTAAATAAAAGTAAAAATTAATATGATAAATTATAAAATGGGAAACTTAAATATTAATTGGAACGTAATTTTTTTTTTAAAAATACAGATGAGGTTGATGAAGATAAATGAGGTATTATGAATATTAATTTATAATAAATTAATATTAATAATAAGGAAATATAGAAAATCTAACATGTTTTAATTAAAAAAAGTAATTGCTCGTGATATTTTTAGAAGTGTTTTAATTATATTACTTGTATTTATTAAAAAAATACGTTGACATGTTAAAATAAGTAAGTTTTTTTAATAAGGACAAATAGGAAAGCTAACATGTTTTAATTAAAATAAAGTAACTACCTATAATATTTTTAGATGTGTTTTAATTATATTAATTGTATTTGTTAAAAAAATACGTTCACTTGTTAAAATAGGTAAGTTTTTTTTTAAATAATTAAAAGTACTAAAATAAGTTTTAAAATATATAAGTAAGTGATATGGGCTGAAATATAAGCCTAAAAATATAATTAATGACATATTAATTAGACCCGAATTGGTCCAAGAACACGACCCAATATTCAAGGTCCGAATCCCTAATTATTCATTAATTTCGTAATTAATGAATAGGGAAAATATACAGCTCGTTAAAAGAGTCTGAATTATGGCAAATTGGTCAAAGAAGGATCCAGAATCCCAATTAAAGGCAATTAATGAGTCATAGCCTTTATCAACAAGGAAAAGACTGATCCAGCAAGAAATACGATGTTTATCCAATATCAAAAAGGAGACTTCTTCGCTAAGACTCCTAAACATACCATAAATACTAGGCTCCAGACGCCTATATAAGGTCCCTGATCCTACAATCAGAACTACGTTTTTGGCTTGATTCTCAATTACGAATTGAGATACGTAGGCATCTTGTGAGGACCGATTTAGTCTCGAAACACAAGTGCAGCCATTAAAGCTCGAAACTCTCCAACCCTAGCATTAATTTCGCAAGCTCAGATTTTATTCCACAACATTTGGCGCCGTATGTGGGAAAACAACATCAACCATGGCAAACACACGGAGAACAACCCGCGATACTTCAGTTTCTGAGGAGCTTCCTATCACCTCCGGGGCTGATGCTCATGGAAGTCAACCACCGCCAACTACTGGCACTGAAGGGGCGAATATCCCCACCAACAATCAAGGACCGGAAGTCTCAATTACTGCTGAAGGGAC
Organism: Heracleum sosnowskyi; assembly: GCA_030848705.1. Lineage (NCBI taxonomy): Eukaryota > Viridiplantae > Streptophyta > Magnoliopsida > Apiales > Apiaceae > Heracleum > Heracleum sosnowskyi. The sequence continues at coordinate 98,119,843 of CM061241.1, forward strand.
GAATCCCCTACAAATGGTTATTCATGGACAAAATCCACCAGAAACCACTCTCCAGCAAACAGTTGTAACCACTCCGTTGCTTGAAAACGCACCGCGTGGCCTTCAACTTCACACCACAGATCTCCCCCAATATGCTACTCAAACTCTTGGCATGCCAACCTACGGTATGCCTCCTCGACCCCCGGTGGGCAACAGTGAGACTAATCCCATCTATCATGAAGCCTATGTGCCCCTTTACATCCAAGGTCTGGGACCCCAAACTAGACAAACCCCTTTCCTGGACTATTCTGGTCCCTATACCGAGGATGAAAATTACTCAACAGGAGAAGAGAGGGATATTGCCCCAAGAAGGAGACGTTCTTCCCAAACAAATAGGGAACAGCCCCAAACTACTAAGGAGAAAATTGCAGCTCATGAGGCGGAGACTGCGAGACTCAAAAAACTCCTTGCAGAGGAGGAGGCCGCCAAATCTCAAGGCCGAGCAACTGGAAGAGTCCCGATAATCAACCAGGACCCAACACCAAGAAGGACTAAAAGGGCTGAAGCCCCAAGGGGTGATCCTAGTGTTTTGTTGCCCCTAGGAGATCCTGATGATCCTACACCGCCGTTTACTCAAGATATCATGAAAACCACCATATCCAGAAAATTCAAGATGCCAACAATCAAGGCTTATGATGGAACGGGGGATCCCGCAAATCATGTAAGGACTTTCTCCAACGCACTACTGTTGCAGCCAACCAACGATGCGGTCAAGTGTAGGGCGTTTCCACAAACCTTGGCAGGCATGGCCCAACGATGGTATAGCCGTCTTCCCCCCAACTCAATTGGGTCTTTCAAAGAACTAAGCAAAGCTTTTATCAATCAATTCATAAGCGGAAGGGTGCATGAGAAAAGTTCTGCATCACTCATGGCAATCCGGCAAGGACAGAATGAAACCCTAAGGGACTACATCAATCGATTCACTCGAGAGGCTTTGAAAGTCCCGGACTTGGAGGACAAAGTAGCTATGATAGCCCTGCAACAAGGAACCACTGATGATCACTTCAAGAGATCCTTAGCAAAGCATCCACCTGAAAGCATGTTGAAGCTCCAAGATAGAGCCGGAAAGTATATCAAGGCCGAGGAAAGTATGAAAAAATATGAACCCACTGTTGAGGGAAGTGAAAACGGAAAAAAGAGAAAGGAGACTCAAGAATATGACGCTAGGGACAAATATCCCAGGACAGCGAATGATTCTGACTCTCCACCTAAAAGGAACAACTTTGGACCCAGGTTCAATGAGTATGCAAGATTGAACACCTCAAGAAGTCAAATTCTGATGGATATTGAGAAGGAAAAAGATCTTCGATGGCCAAAGCCGCTAAGATCCGACTTGGAGAAACGGAACAAGAATCAATTCTGTCGTTTCCATAAAGAAGTTGGTCATGACACCGACGATTGTAGACAACTGAAAGATGAGATCGAGTTCTTAATCCGAAGAGGAAAACTCGATAAGTTCACTAAGGATGGTAACCGAGGAAATCAACAAGGAAACTATGAAAGGAAAGACTATGATAGGAGGGACATCGACCAAGATCGTACTCCTAAGCCCCGAGGGCCTGTCATCAACATGATATTTGGAGGACCGACTGCTGCTGGGTCCTCCCGAAACTCAAGGAAAGCTTATGCCCGAGAGGTAATGACTGTTGTAGGAGAAGCACCGAAACGTGCCAAGACAGAAGTGGCTATTACCTTTGATGATTCTGATCTTGAAGGGGTGAAGTTCCCCCATGACGACCCGTTGGTCATTATACCTGTGATAGGCAACTCTAAAACCAAGAGGGTTCTGGTAGATAACGGAGCTTCCGTGGACATCTTGTTCCATGATGCCTTCATCAAGATGGGATATACCGATTCACAACTGACTTCTTCAAACATGCCCATATACGGGTTCAATGGGGTTGAATCTAAAGTAGAGGGAACTATTCAGCTCCCTATGACAATAGGGCAAGGTTCACAAACAACAACTCAAATGCTGAACTTCGTGGTGATAAAAGCAAACTCGACTTATAATGCAATCCTTGGGAGGACAGACCTTCATGCATTCAAGGCTGTTGCCTCAACTTACCATTTGAAAATCAAGTTCCCAACAAGGAACGGAGTTGGTGAAGAACAAGGAGATCAAAAGATGGCTAGGAGTTGCTATGTAGCCGCGTTAAGGCCTGATGAAGTCGGGGGGCAGGTTCTCCCAATCAAGGTTATGGATTCGAGAAACGATGAAGAAAGAAGGGACTGAGATGCCAAGAATATGGCATGCCTCAAATTTGAAAGTTTATTATGTTTAAGTGTTTCCTAAAAGGATCCACAAATAGGACAAGTAGCAATAAGGTCGACGAAACCATTCTGAGCTCTTAAGCTCTTAGTAGGAAGTAAAGTACTATGTAAGGGTCGAACCCTCTTTTCAAAAAATACTTCAAGTTCTTTTTCACTATTTTATTACTTATCTTTGTTTGGGCATTTCCTTATTGTTTTATTAAAGAGCAAGTTGTACCAATAGCACTTGATCAAAGTGCCAGCCCATTCAAGAGGCCAAGTACTAGGAATTGCCTTACAAAAGATAAGCTAAATAAATATAAGTGAATGCAAGAATGAAGAAACAGAATATATAAGTTGCATAAACCCCGAAGAAGAAGTATCGAAAAAATAAGACTACAAGATCGAAAAAATAACATGCATGGATAGAAGATCCCGAAGGATCAAAGAGTTATGTTACAAGCATCAAATAAATCTTAAAGTCCATGAAAGGACCCTGAATAAAAGATATAGAGCCACGCATGGCCAATAAAATCTGATCTAAAGTCATCAGACGAGTCCTTGTCAAGGACAGGGGCATCTTAAGTCCTCTATGAAGTCATCAGTAGGCTCGGACTCCTCCATTGGCCAGAAGAAGTATCAGAAGTATGCCAAAAAGGCAAGCTGCCTCGAAATGGGTAATCCTATATAACATGAAATGAAGACTCGAATCTTAGTTTTGAAAATTTTGAATCCTAGTCTTGAAGACCTCAAGCTCAAACTAAAAACCTAAAGAGGCCTATTGGAAGAATGTTAATATATGGGTTGAAACCCCTGAAAATTGAGGAAGTAGAGCTCAGAACGAGCTTCGATTCAATATACTGCAATCTCAAATTTGTCTGTCTTCGTTCACGAAGACCTCTCGATGTGAAACTTAAGGTATTAGAACTCAAGTTAGCTCTTGTATCTGTAAGCCACGTTTGGCGTTGTTGAAACCTTAAACGAGGTTGAAGGGTAACGACCTCTCAAATACATGAAAAGCTGAGATCGTTTTGTTCGACCTAGGACCAAATCGAGGTCGAAAGACCGAGTCCAAAAATACATGAAAAGCTGAGGTCGTTTTGTTCGACCTAGGACCAAATCGAGGTCGAAAAATAAAGGGTTGAAAAAAGCCCAGAAAGCTACGAACGCCTAGGAAACAGCCTCGGAGGCGTGGTTCCCAACCCCGTCTTGTACACGGGGGTGACCAACGCCCATAAGACATTTGGAAATAAAAAATTTGAAAAACGCCTAGGAGGCAGAAACGCCCAGGAGACCGTCTGGGACGCGTGGTTCACAACCCCGTCTTGTACACGGGGGTGACCAACGCCCAGAAAACCTTTGAAGAATCAATATTTGAAAAACGTCTTGGAGGCAAAAACGCCCAGGAGACCGTCTGGGACGCGTGGTTCACAACCCCGTCTTGTACACGGGGGTTACCAACGCCTAGAAGACAAGAGGAAGTGAGCCTTTATTTTTTGTATAAAAGAGAAAAAAATTATTATTAATTGTTTTCCCCGAAAATTCAAAAAATATATACGGGAACAATTATTATTAAGTCTTGAGGACCAATGACATATTTTTGAATAATTTTTCAAAAATATTAAAGCGAACAACGTCTCAAAAAATGGCAAAAAAAAAACGCCTGGGAAGCAGCCTTGTAGGCGAGGTTTAAAAGATTGCCTTGTAGGATCAAGACGGAAAGTCTGGTTATTTTCAAAAATAAAAAAATTTATTAAGACACGCCTACAAAGCCATCTCCTCCGCATGGTTCACAAATGGACCTTCCAGGCGGGTGTCACCCACGCCCAGGGAACAACAGAAAACTGGCCACAATTTTTTAATAAAAGAAAAATATATATATATATATATATATATATATATCTAAATTGCAAACAACGCTTAGGAGGCAGTCTTGCAGGCGCTGTTTGAAAACGAGCCTTATACGCGGGGAAACCCACGCCTTCCGCACATTTCCTGCTCAAACAACAAAAAAACGTACAAGGCAGTACCTGACTGACACGTGGCACTGGTTCTGTCCCCTCACGGGGAACAGAATTCTGCGTGGTTGTATTGAAAAGGAGACAAGAAATGCAAAGCAAAATAAATTCTTAATGTTGCCAATAAATAGCCAAAAGCTATTTAGAATTCTCAGAAAATTTCTGAAAAAATAGAAAATAATTTTCAAAATTATTTTCTTAATTTGGAAAAATATTATATGCTTAGTTAGCACTTTTGAAATATTTCAAAAAATATTTTGGAAAATATCCGTGGGTACATGAAATTCCTAAAATATTAGGAATAAATATTAAAAATACCTGTGGGTACATGAAAATTCCTAAAATATTAGGAATAATTATTAAAAATACCTGTGCGTACATGAAAATTCCTAAAATACTAGGAATAATTATTAAAAATACCTGTGGGTACATGAAAATTCCTAAAATATTAGGAATAAATATTAAAAATACCTGTGGGTACATGAAAATTCCAAAAATATTAGGAATAATTATTAAAAATACCTGTGGGTACATGAAAATTCCAAAAATATTAGGAATAATTATTAAAAATACCCGTGGGTACACGGAAATTCCTTAAATATTAGGAATATTTCATATAAATGTCAAATTAGCCTCGAATAAGGCAACAATCGTCGTAAATGTGTAGGTCGCTCCACACTTTGCAATAAGGCGATACTTGTGAAATACTAGTGTAAATAAAGTCCTAGGTAAAGGATAAAAAGACCCCGAATCTCGAAAAAGGTCAATGTAATTTCTACGAAAGCTTGAAAAGTTTTCCTAGAAATTGGGGGGCAAATGATATGGGCTGAAATATAAGCCTAAAAATATAATTAATGACATATTAATTAGACCCGAATTGGTCCAAGAACACGACCAAATATTCAAGGTCCGAATCCCTAATTATTCATTAATTTCGTAATTAATGAATAGGGAAAATATACAGCTCGTTAAAAGAGTCTGAATTATGGCAAATTGGTCAAAGAAGGATCCAGAATCCCAATTAAAAGCAATTAATGAGTCATAGCCTTTATCAACAAGGAAAAGACTGATCCAGCAAGAAATACGATGTTTATCCAATATCAAAAAGGAGACTTCTTCGCTAAGACTCCTAAACATACCATAAATACTAGGCTCCAGACGCCTATATAAGGTCCCTGATCCTACAATCAGAACTACGTTTTTGGCTTGATTCTCAATTACGAATTGAGATACGTAGGCATCTTGTGAGGACCGATTTAGTCTCGAAACACAAGTGCAGCCATTAAAGCTCGAAGCTCTCCAACCCTAGCATTAATTTCGCAAGCTCAGATTTTATTCCACAACAGTAAGGGTTGCACTTGATATTTTTAGAAAAGAGAGATTTTAGTGATAACAAATATAAAAAATAATATATTTTAATTTAAAGGTAATTTCCCATGATATTTTTGGAAAAGAAGTAGATTTTGTTAGAAAAAATTATTTTAATTATAAAAGGCAATGAGCTAGTTAATATTTTTATATTATTTTATTATTTATTAAATAGAGTATTAAAATAGATTTTAAAATAAATAAGTAAGGATTCCACCTCATATTTTTGAAAAATAGAGATTTTAGTGATAACAAATATAAAAGATATTATGTTTTAATTTAAAGGTAATTGTCGTGATATTTTTAGAAAAGGAGTAGATTTTGTTAGATTTTTTTTAAATTATAAAAGACAATCAGTTAGTTACTATTTTTATATTATTTTATTATTTATTAAATAGAGTATTAAAATAGGTTTTAAAATAAATAAGTAAGGATTGCACCTCATATTTTTTGGAAAACATAGATTTTAGTAATAACAAATATAAAAGGTAATATGTTTTAATTTAAAGATAATTATAATGATATTTTTGGAAAATGAGTAGATTTTGTTAAAAAAAATATTTTAATTATAAAAGCAAATCATCTAGTTACTATTTTGGTAACTTGACAATAATACAATTGCATAAAAGATTTGATTTGTAGTAGCTTTCGTTATCCTAAAAAGAAATAAGTATATTTGTAGTAGTGTATCCTAAATTTAAACAAATTAGATCCCACATTTCCATTTTTTTTATTAGATTTCAATATTATTTGATTTTTATGTAGTAAAATATAGTGAAATATTAATGTAGAATAAAACTTTCCCGAATTTTGATTATATAATTAATTTATTAATTAGAAAAAGTACTGAAAACCAAAAACTAACTGAGAACCAAAACTTTCAATGTTTCGGCTTTAATAATATAGTATAGATTTGTATGTAACAATATTATTAAATTTATTCTGATTAATGATCTGATTAATCACTCCAATTAATTTCCGATTATCTGATTAATCTCTAGACGGTGTTTTCACCCATTAACTCCGATTCCCGCCTGTAGTTTGTCTTTCTTTATGTAGTTCAGGTGCTAACAAAATATTAATTCTACATACTTATTTTTTATTGATTGTACATTGCATTGACTATTTTATACCCAAACATGGGTTATTTCCAACTCACCAGTTGCCCATTGGAAGTTAGCTTCTGTAAAGCATAATGTAACATAAGATGTAAAAGAGATAACTACAACTCAACAAAGGACAAGACAGTCAATAATATTAACAGAAGCACAGGAATCCAGAATCAAAGAAGAAAAGGTAAACTCAAAAAATCAAAATACGTTATGTATTCTTGAAGTCCGTAAACAGGTCACGGAAAGAAGTTCATGAAAATGTTCAAGCCTCAGTGACAACAAAAGAAACAAGACTTTCAAGACGACAGAAGTATGTGAATGATTTAGGGTTCAGTACCACAGGATTCCAGTGATGAAGCAACCAGAACGACAAAGGACTTATCAGCAGCATTGAATTGAAGACATAAAAGAAGAATTGATCAAGTGTTATTCATCTGTGAACCAGACCAGTTGCACTAGGTGACGACACTAAAAAGATCAAGTTGTTTTATCGTCTCAGAAGAAATTGATCCAGTCTAAAACTGAAACACCCTGGAGCTGAATGGATTTTCTAAAAAGTCAAGGACAAGGAAAAGAGTTCGATGGTTTTTCTTTTAAGAAAACCATCGAAGGTGACATAAAGAAAATCAAAAGAAAAGGATTCGATAGTTTTCTAAATTAGAAAACCATCGAATGAAAAGCATAAAGTGGATGAATACTTTAATAAAGTAAGTATTACATTCGATAGTTTTTATTTAAAAACTATCGAATTGAATAATTACTTTATTCATTTGATACTTTTCAAATTAGAAAGTGGGTGAAAAGTTTGTTTGTCTGACAGGTTGATGAGAATTGGACGGCCAAGATTGTTTTAACAATTAAGGTTCGATAGTTTTCTAAAAACTAAGTCTATAATTACACAGAGAGAGGTAGTGTCTTCCTCAGTCGAGGTTAGTTCATAGTAGCAACTACTGAGAGAGAGTTTTGAGCCGGAGAAGATCATAGAAATTTATAGTGCTCAGAATTCTTTCATTGTATTGATTATGAATAACCTAGAACTCATTGAAGCTAATCTACGGATTAGAAATTGTAGCACCCCTCGAAGTTTATATTTATAAAAAGATATATTCCCCGACTCTTGGTTTGGTTTGGTGTGTTTGATTTCGTTATAGAACTGAATGAATTATCCGCGAACGAAATTGAATTATTTGTGAGTATCGTATTCAACCCCCCCTTCTACGATACTTCGGGACCTAACAATTGGTATCAGAGCTTGTTAATCGACATACAGATTAGATCCGGGTATTTCAGACCAGTCAGACAAGAATTCTGAGGAGGCCAACTTCTAAATAAATTTATTTTATGAATTTATATTTTAATAAGTTTATTTTATAAATTTAAGTTAAAATGAATTTATCTTATAAATTTAATTTAAATGAGTTCATTATTTAAACTTGAATAAGTTTATTTGATTAACTTAATTTAAATAAATTTATTTTATAAATTCAAGTTAAATAAATTTATATTTTAAACTTAAGTAAATTTAATTTATGTTATGAATTTATTTTAGAGGTGCGGCACAGAGCAATTTGTAGTATGCTAAAGAGACCCCTTAGAATTTGTGAATTTTAGTCAATTTAGGTGGCCAAATTTTTTTGAGTCTGAGAAGTATGGTGACTTCGATAGTTTTTTTTTTTTTTTAAACTATCGAAGTGGTAATGCTATTAGTTTTTCAAAAATGGTAAGCCAAGTTTCTTCGATAGTTTTTGTTTTAAAAACAATCGAAGTGCTTGAATTGGCCAGCTTTACAAAAGCACCCCGAATTAATATATTTCTGAGTTATTTATTTATTTCGAATTTTTTTTTAAATTTTTTTTTCTTAAATTCTAATTTTTCTTAAATATTAATTTACATGATTTAATTTTTAAGAAAATTCGAAATTCTTGAAAATTAAATGTTTTGTAAATATTTATTTTTGATTAATTTATTTTTAAGGAAAATTAAAAATTATGAATATTTAAATTTTTCTTAAGTATTAAATTGAGGGTGCTCAAGGGCTTGTAGAAGAAGATTCCTCCGGGTGTTAAACTGATTTTTATCTTTCGAAGAAAAAGATGACCATGAAGCTGATTTCAGGAAGAAGTTTCTACGGATATAATTTTTTTTTTCTAAAGAGATTATGAAGGGAGGAATAAAGGGTGTTAGAGAATTGAACGGACAAACAAATATCTCAGTAACGTTTATTAATGTTGGAACCTCAGAACAGAATAGAAGAATTACTAGTAGCTGAATCAGAAGAAGCTCAGGTAGAAAACCTCGAGAGACTAGACTAAAGATCAGTGTTTCACTTGTCAAGGAAGTTTAGTCACATCAGATTCAGAAGGAGTACAAAAGCTACATCCAAGGATCATGCCTATTTATTCCGAAGCAAAGACTCTTCAAGATTCAGTTCAAGAGGTAGTTACAGACTGAGATGGTAACAAAAACAAGAGTGATAGTTTCAACTTTGATAAGAACTATGTAACGAGAAACTATCAGGGTGTGCTACACAATGAAGAAGCCTAACAAACAAAGAAGAATAGGGACTCAGTTAATAGCTGAAACAGAAGTGGAATGCTTTGTTGAAGAAGCATCAGCACAAAACTTATGTTGCTTAAGGAAAGAGTTGGGATGGATCAGATGACGAGAAGATCATGGATATCTTGCTTTCATAGCAATCTCTGAAGATGATTCACCTCACATATCTCAGGTATCTTTTCCTTGAACCAATGCAGTATTTAATCCTCAATATTCAAAGCATGTACATAGGAGATCTTATATATGTGTGTATGAATATTTGTAGAATAAGATTTGCATGTGAGATAGAAGCTTTCTTAAGAAACAACTCTTAGTTTTAGGGGTTAAGTTTCTGGCACATAAGATCTTAGTAAAGCTAAGTTTCAGTATCCCTAGTAGAACAAGATTTGCTCATTTATTCTGAATTGTTTGTTAAGGGATAATCAGTTTGAAGGATGGAGGAATTACCTTTAGAGTCAGTAGAATTTGTAGAACACCAAGCTGTATCTAAAACTGACTTAGGTAATAGAGAAAGTTAGATGCCATACAACAACAGAATGGATTAGATAGAATTAGTGATTTAATTGTTAATTCTTTTATTCCATGTGTGCTTAGAAAATTATTGAATATCTGTAAATCTACTTGCTACCTGTTACACTTGTGTATATTGGTTAAAGTAGAAAGTACTGAATTTTCTAAAATGCAGAACATGCCTAATTTGCACATCTCTTATCTGCAATGTCAAAATGCTCAATGTATGCCATTTATTCTTATTAACATGTTTGCTTATTTAAATATTATGAATGCATATCTTAGAACTTGCATTAATCATAGAAAAAGCATGTTTAAGAATTACATTAGAGCAACGACTGCAAGGTCAGTCAGAGATAAGAATAAGCATGTATAGGTTGAAGCTGTTGTTACCACTTTTAAAAGCAAAATCTCTAATCCATCTGGACCCAAGCAAATAAGTTGGGTACCAAGAACTGTCAATCCATTTGTGAGTGCAGGCAAATCAGGTTAAACGATTTATATGCTTTCTTGGTCTTTACTACTGAAGACATATGATCGAAGAAAGAACTTGCCATCAAATGTGATTGAGAAAGCTGTTCCGTTAATAATCTTTGGAGATGACAGCAAAGGTTTTCATCACGGGACATGGCTACGTTTGAAATGGAATGTCATCATGTTTACAATAATTGGTATCATTGATAACAACTAATAATTGGAGTCAAGGATAACAATTAGAAGCAACTTTCTTGCTGAAGATTCAAAGCACAAATCTTTTTATTAAATGAAGGAGCAGTGTTTTATCTCAAGCAGGAAGGTTGAGAAGCTCTCACCCTTGCATGACAATACAAGGAACTCTTTTCTAAAGATGGTATTGGTGAGAGGACTGCCTCATCTGGGATTCAAGCTAGATGAAATATATGAGGCATGTCATTAAGGGAAGTCAAAGAAACATCACAGAAAAGCTATAATGTGATAAGCATTACTGAGCCGCTTCAGATGATACGTATGGAACTCTACGGACTAGTTAATGTCTTATCTACAACAAAGTAAAGATATACTTCAGTGATGGTTGATGACTACTCTTAATACAAACTGGTGTTGTTTATTCAATCTGAAGGACAGGACATCACAGATGAGATTAATCACATTTCCATGATCAGTAACAAATACAGGAAGACCCTGTAATGGCCAATAGAAGCAAACTCTGAATTTCTTTCAGGGGTTTGGAGGAAAATGTTTTACAAGTAAGCATCTTGGCAAGATTGGCAGCTAAGGCTCTTAAGGATATTTTCCTCGGCTAATCAGTGGAATCTAAAGCCTACGAGGTAAATTTGATTAATCAACAAGAGGTGATTGAAAGTCTGAATATGATGTTCAACAACTCCAAGCTCTCAGCTGTTATGTGTGAAATTAATGGTAATGATGATTCAAATCCAAGCAGTGGTAATGGTAGTTTAACTACACAGCTCAGTACTTCAACAGAACCTGAAAGGCATATGCTATAGCCTATTTGTAATTCGAGGATTCTACTCAACTTAAACCAGAATGTAATAAGTAAATATTAGATTAAAGGTCACAGGAATCTCAGAGAGTTTTATCTGTCAAGAGAATGGAGTATTAAAGTCATCTACAGACTTGAAGTTATTCTACATTGAAAGAAGTTCAATTTATTGTTCAAGCCTCAGTGAAGTATTCAAGAAAGTGGATTTACTACAGTGACAGAGATTTCCAGTTGGTGACAGAAGAAGTACAGGATACAAAGTTCAGTCAAAGCTAAAGAAAAGAAGCCACAGCTTTAAATGTTTTAAAGATGAAGAATTATCATTGAAGTCAGTTATTCATGAAACCAGACAGTGCATCGAATGACGACATCAATCAGTGGAATTAAATCATCTATTTTCAGTGGTGTTCAGAAGAGAGAGAGATACTTTGTTTTTAAGTTATTCTCTTCTAATTAATTAAATGATTAATCAATTTAATTAATAAATTAATTCTTTCAGAATTAATTTATTTATTAAATTAATTAATTTAGTTGTTTGAATTATTTATTAAATTAATTCCAGAAAAGAATTAATTTAATTTAGAATTTAATTCAACTAAAATTAATTAAAAGAAAGTAATTTAAGTACTAGTATGACCTGTCTATTAATACTAGTATGACCTAGTTTAATTAAAAGTAAAAACACGGTATGACCTATTTGAAGAGGTCATACATGTTTCCTTTTAAAGGTCATACCGAGTTCTGGTTTTAGGTCATACAAGTGTATGATTTATTAAATCTTTTTGATTTAATAAACAGGTCATACAAAGTGCTTTTACAGGTTCTATTGAGAGTTGGTAGAAAGTTTGTAGGTCATACACGTTTGCTTTTGTGGTTCTACCAAGTTTACTGTGCAGGTCATACAAGACATGTTTCAGGTCATACAAGGCAAATAAAGTGTATATTAACCGAGGCCAATTTTCACAGAAGAGACTACTGAAAAGAAAAGCAGACAGTTCACATTTCTCTCAAGAACAAAGAAGAAAGCATTTGATTTCATTTCTTCTCAAGCAATTAATTCTAGTTTGTATTGTTAAATCCAAACCACTAGAAGTTGATTACTTGTATTGCTTTGATTATCTAGCGGATTTTTATCCCTAGAATTTATCTCGAACTTGCTTTTAGCATTCGATCTTTTTATTACAAATATTAGAAAAGTTCATGTCGAATTTATTCTAAATTTGTATTAATTAGTTTGAGATAAATACTTTGTAATCCTTATTGTATTTGCAACACCCTTCAAGTTTAATATAGTTTATATTTAACTTGAATTTTGTTTCATTTATATTCCGCATTAATTTGTTCTAAATTGTTAAATTATTCAAAGAACAAATTTCGATAAAACGGTATAGTTTGTATTCAACCCCCCTTCTACAAACTTATCAGGACCTAACAATTGGCATCAGAGCCTTTTGATTGATATACAAATCAAAGATCCAATTGTTTTGAGATTTTTCTTTTAAACTCTGATTTTTTTATCTTATTCCTAAAAATCTCAAAAGATGTCTACTACACAGAAAGTGGGTACAGTGAAAATCCCAATGTTCAGCAAGGAGCATTATCCAATGTGGAAGAAGAAAATGCTCCTATTTCTTAAGGTTGCAAATCCTAAATACATTGATGTGATGAAGAATGGACCAAAACTTCCTATGATTATTGAGGAAGAATTAAAAGAGGGTAACATTGTTACTAGGGCTGCTAGGATGTACCCTAAAGATCCCAAGGATTTCACTCCTGGTGAAAAAGAGGATGTTACCTTGGATTCCTGTCTACAGCTGATCCTTATTGATTGTCTTGATCCTATCATGCATAATCATGTCCTAAACTGTGATACTGCCAAACACATTTGGGAAACCATAGAGATAATCAATGAGGGGACAGAGGAAGTTAGAGAGAATATGCTGGAAATTCTCACTTCACAATATGAGCATTTCAGATCAAACCCTGGTGAGGGTATCTCTCAGGTTTTTGAGAGATACAACAAATTAATCAATGATCTGAATCTCAATGGGAAGCACTACACCAACAAGGAGATTAACAAGAAGTTCCTTCTTACACTTCCACCTCATTTGGAGCACAAAATATCTGCAATTAGAGAAGCAAGAGATATGAATGAGATTGCTTTGGAGAGATTGTATGGTGTTCTGAAGACCTATGAGCTGGAGCAGATTCAACAGAGGGAGCTGTATGGAACTGGGAAGATTGTTGGTACCTCTACTGAATTGACTGCTGAAGTCCCACAGAAACTGGAAGTGAAAGTTGTTCAACCTTCCAGTTCTAACATGAATGTTATTGATGCTGAATATGGATTAACATCCATTGATCAATCTGGTGGTGACTTCTATTCTTTAGAAGAACTTGATCAGCTGGAGGATGGTGATTTGGCTTTGATAGTCAGGAAGTTTGGGAAGTTTAGATTCAAGAGGAATCCCAATCTTAAGTTCAGGCCCAGGTTTCAGAGAGGTGATTCCTCATCTTCAAGTGGCACAAGGGGTGGCTACAAAACTGGAACTGTGGAGAGGAGCTCAATCAGATGCTACAATTGCAATGAGTTGGGTCACTTTGCTACTGAATGTAAAAAGCCAAGGCAAGTGACAAGGAACTCATTTGATTCTAGCAAGAAGAATAAGATTGAGAAGGCTTATGTTGCTGAAGGGAAGAGCTGGGATGATACAGACAGTGAAGATGAAGAAGTTGGAAATCTTGCACTTGTGGCAAAAGGAGGCAAACTCTTTGATTCCATGTTATCTTCACCAGACATGTCTGAGGTAAAACTTACTGACGCTGAAATGATTTATCATCTTGGTGGCACCATAAGTTGTGCACGCACTGAAAATGATAGAATAAATCTTTTAAACACAAATCTTGAAAAGGAATTAAAAGAATTGAAACTTGTGCATGTTAATCAGGATGAACTTACTGAGAAAATTGCTTTTCTTGAGAATAGGGTTAAATGTTATATTCAATTGGAAACCATTCTCAAAGATCAGATTAGTGAGCTTAAAACCAAAGCTAATGCCTATTACAACTCTTGTAAAACGGCTAAAGAAATTTTCAATAAACAAGCTATTGGTAATCATGTCAGTATAGGTTATGATTATAATGAGGCTATTGGATTGCTTGGTATTAATACACCTTGTAGAGTCAGAGAAGAAGGAAAGGTTGTTCCTTATATACTTAAGGGTATTGAAACACCCTTCTGTAAAGAATCCATAGCAGATCCTATGAATGAATACTCTATAATCATTGCTGAAGAGATTCGTGAAGAAGATATGGCTTTGGAAGTTGAACAGTCCAAAAAGTGTATATCTGATATCCCAGTCAAAGTTGCTACAACTAAAAAGACTAAATCAGATATTCATAAGTTGGATCAAAACAACTGTAGAACTAACATGCCTGCTATTAATTCTTCTCATAAAGCATGTGGTGTGGGTAATTGCATGTCTTGTGCTTTTAATGTTATGTATGCTTTCTTTAATAAAAAGCATGTATCTAGTGATAAGACTGCTCCACGTCAACATGTTAATAATAAGAAGCATGTTAAAACAAAGACTACTAGTCCTCCTCAGACTAGAGTGGATTCATTTATCCCTAAGCCTACTCAGAAATGTGCTAAGGCTGGTTATAAATGGAAACGCTCTTATGTGAAAGAGGTTGAAGTAGTTTTAGTTAGAAATGTTGTTTTGCCTGACAAAGGCCAGTTTTTTAAGTATGCCGGACCCAATCAATTTTGGGCTCCGAAGAAGGACTAATCAATCTGATATTGCAGGGAGTTAAACAGGTAAACCGAGTTATGTGGATTCTGGACAGTGGCTGTTCAAGGCATATGACCGGAGATAGAGCCCTGCTATCAGATGTGGTTGTGAAAGCTGGCCCAGTGCTTACCTTTGGAGATAACAGCAAGGGTATAACTGAGGATATGGCCTATTTGAAATCAAGAAATGTTATCAGTCAATAAGAACATCAATGTTACATTTGATGACACCAAACTCCCTAATATCCAAACAGAAAATCCATCTGAGAAACTAAAGTTTGATAACTTGCCAGACTCAGAATCAGATGATGAAGCCCCACCTGAAGTTATTGCTGGTGATGATAATATCAATGATGATAATGATCATGGTGATGGTGGTGGAAACACTGGTAACAATGGAGATACCACCAACACTGGAGAAGAATCATCAAGGCAATCAAGCAACAACTCAGGGGGAGCAGATGAAGGATCAACTATTCACTCACAACATCAAAGTGAAATTCAAGGCGAATCATCAAGATCAAATCTTCCAAGACAAACTGTATGGAATAGAGCTCATCCCTTTGAGCTGATTATTGGTGATCCAGGTGTTGGAGTAAGAACTAGAAGTGCTACTCAAAACGAATGTTATTATTCAGGGTTTCTTTCTGAAATGGAACCAAAGAAAATTGAGGGAGCACTGACTGATCCAGATTGGGTGATTGCTATGCAAGATGAACTCAATCAATTTGAACAACAGCAAGTCTGGAAGCTGGTACCCAAGCCAAAGTACAAGAAAGTAGTTGGTACAAAATGGGTATTCAGAAACAAGCTAGATGAAGATGGCATAATCACAAGAGACAAAGCACATTGACATCAGGTATCATTTTATCAGAGAGCATGTCATGAATGGAACTGTGGAGTTACACTTTGTACCCACAGAAGAACAGACTGCAGATATATTCACTAAATCTGTTGACGAATCCACATTTATCAAGTTAGTTGGTAAATTGGGTATGTTAAACAGTCTTAGTGATTAACAATATCTCTGTCATGTTTGTTCTTTCAAAATCATTTTCTCTTGCTGATATTGAATAATATATTTTGCCAATTCTTGTTTATGTATAAAGCTTGTTAATTTAAATATTCTGAATAATTTATTTTCTTTAAAAATATCTTTCTCATTTTTTTTAAAATGGAGAAATTTATTTTTATTGAAAATTTATTTATTCAAGAATCATTTAAGTTAGTTTCAGATTGTAAATATTGTTGTTTAAATATTTATGCAAGTTTATATTATTTTTATGCACCTCTATATTATTCTGTATAGTTATTGCATGTAAATAGTTTCCTGTAAATATTTTTTTATATATTTTTTATTGTATTTTATTTTTTTTATTATTATTTAGCATCTTTTATTTTCTATTTGACTTAGTCGATTGTGTAAATATAGTGTATATATTTTATATTATTTCTGATCTAGCTCTTGCTTAGCTGGAAATTCAGTGCCAAATCCAATTCAGGTATTACTTTCTATCTCTCAATTAACTTCTTTTACTGTTGCTGAACCCAAGTGGTTGGTAGGGTTGACCAAGGGAATGTAGATCCACAATCTCTATCCCAGGTCTTAGAGCCAAACAATGAGTCTACAACTTCATTACTTGACCTCTCAGCCTAAACAGAAATCAAATGTTAAACAAAGAAGTATTTTGATTGAAACAGTGAGTGATCCCACAGCTCTGCCTCCTCTAAAGAAATTCAATATATACTGAGGCATCTGTCAGCCCATCTGTATCCTCTCAATAGGATATGGACTTTGAAATGGCCAATGAACTGTATCTAGAGACATTCTCTCAACAGGATGAATCTATTGAAATTCGCCATAGGGCCATGGCACTTTGTACTGAGTCAAGCACACTCTCATTACTCACAATGGGAGAAAACAATTTCATTAGATGAAACTCAGGACACAGTGAAAGCAGAGCACCTGCAACTGGTTACAGTGCCTACCATTGTCACGGTAGAAGTGCCTTCATAGGCATCTGAGGGAAAATTTGATTCTTTGCCAAATTAAATAGAATCATTTTCTCCCCTCCCAGAGTGAACACCTCTGGCTCCCTAAGGGATTTTCCACTCGCAGATTTATCTGGAGAAAGTGGAAGGCAACTTGGTCAGTCTATCACTGAAGCAATTCAGATTTCAAATCCAAGTGATTTGATAGACATGATTGAGGATCGGGATTTGCGAACTCCCATTGCACCACCACTGACCTCTCTTGAAGAGGCTAGGGTGAGTTTCAATGCAGGTACTGATCAAAAAGGAGCAAACAGACAGCTAAAGTTGAGTGATAAAAGTCAAACACTGAGTGAAACACATGCACGTGAGATGAGTGATACACTTACAAGAGAAATTCAAGTGAGTGCACACACAGACACATACACTGCAATGTAGTTAGCTCACATAGCTGATCTACAGGAACATCTATTCTAAACCCAGGCTGATAAAGAAATTTTGCAAGCACAAGTGGTTGAACGGTCTTCTTCTTCCACCTCTGTCAACAATCAGCTGGGACTGCTCAAGGAAATATTGAAGACATTTACTACCCAAGATCAACTCCATCATCTATCTCAACTCCTACTGGCTTAAGATACTCATAAAGTTAAATCTGTAGAGAATTCCTCAACTAAGGGGGAGAAGTTTCTAGACAAGTTTCTACAGAAGTTTGGGGAGAAGTTTCTGTTTCTAAGGGGAAGAAGTTTCTAGAGACTTGTGAAGCTAGTAAAAGGGGAGCTGAAAAAGATATAAAAGTAAAAGGAGGAGTTTCAGGGGAGTAAAGGTAATTCAGCTCTGTTTTGTAAATGTTATATGTATAGAGCTTAGATAAATCAAGACAGGTTCAATGTTATCATATGTTCAGTCTAGAGGAACATCTGTCTTGTATTTATCTTTATTGGTGAAATCTGGAAATGTCATATTTGATCCAGAACTTTCTATTATTTACTTAGGCTTAAGAGTCTTATCTTTTTCTTGGTTTTAGTTGAGTGATCCTCTAGGTATTTGGTTGTTATTTTCTAACAAACAAATAGGGGGAGATTGAAAGGCATATGCTATAGCCTATTTGTAATTCGAGGATTCTACTCAACTTAAACCAGAATGTAATAAGTAAATATTAGATTAAAGGTCACAGGAATCTCAGAGAGTTTTATCTGTCAAGAGAATGGAGTATTAAAGTCATCTACAGACTTGAAGTTATTCTACATTGAAAGAAGTTCAATTTATTGTTCAAGCCTCAGTGAAGTATTCAAGAAAGTGGATTTACTACAGTGACAGAGATTTCCAGTTGGTGACAGAAGAAGTACAGGATACAAAGTTCAGTCAAAGCTAAAGAAAAGAAGCCACAGCTTTAAATGTTTTAAAGATGAAGAATTATCATTGAAGTCAGTTATTCATGAAACCAGACAGTGCATCGAATGACGACATCAATCAGTGGAATTAAATCATCTATTTTCAGTGGTGTTCAGAAGAGAGAGAGATACTTTGTTTTTAAGTTATTCTCTTCTAATTAATTAAATGATTAATCAATTTAATTAATAAATTAATTCTTTCAGAATTAATTTATTTATTAAATTAATTAATTTAGTTGTTTGAATTATTTATTAAATTAATTCCAGAAAAGAATTAATTTAATTTAGAATTTAATTCAACTAAAATTAATTAAAAGAAAGTAATTTAAGTACTAGTATGACCTGTCTATTAATACTAGTATGACCTAGTTTAATTAAAAGTAAAAACACGGTATGACCTATTTGAAGAGGTCATACATGTTTCCTTTTAAAGGTCATACCGAGTTCTGGTTTTAGGTCATACAAGTGTATGATTTATTAAATCTTTTTGATTTAATAAACAGGTCATACAAAGTGCTTTTACAGGTTCTATTGAGAGTTGGTAGAAAGTTTGTAGGTCATACACGTTTGCTTTTGTGGTTCTACCAAGTTTACTGTGCAGGTCATACAAGACATGTTTCAGGTCATACAAGGCAAATAAAGTGTATATTAACCGAGGCCAATTTTCACAGAAGAGACTACTGAAAAGAAAAGCAGACAGTTCACATTTCTCTCAAGAACAAAGAAGAAAGCATTTGATTTCATTTCTTCTCAAGCAATTAATTCTAGTTTGTATTGTTAAATCCAAACCACTAGAAGTTGATTACTTGTATTGCTTTGATTATCTAGCGGATTTTTATCCCTAGAATTTATCTCGAACTTGCTTTTAGCATTCGATCTTTTTATTACAAATATTAGAAAAGTTCATGTCGAATTTATTCTAAATTTGTATTAATTAGTTTGAGATAAATACTTTGTAATCCTTATTGTATTTGCAACACCCTTCAAGTTTAATATAGTTTATATTTAACTTGAATTTTGTTTCATTTATATTCCGCATTAATTTGTTCTAAATTGTTAAATTATTCAAAGAACAAATTTCGATAAAACGGTATAGTTTGTATTCAACCCCCCTTCTACAAACTTATCAGGACCTAACAGAACCACTCAGCGAGGATGAGGATTCTCAGGAAATCCCAGCAACAGCTTAGGGGGAGCAAAAGAAGGATCAATTAGTCAGATCAACACCACAATGAATATCTAGAGGACACTTCAAGAACGTATCTGTCAAGACAAAGGGTTTTGATTCAATATCATTCCTGATGTCTAGTTCTTAGTGTTCCTAGTGGTGGAGTAAAGACTGGAGCTATAGAGTATGAATGATTATTTTCTTGGTTTTCTTTCTGAAGAAGAAACAAAGAAAGGTAAAGAAGCTCTGATGGATCCAGATTGGGTGATTGCAAAGCAAAATGAACTCAATCAATCTGAAAGGCAGAAAGTTTGGAAGCTGGTACCCAGGCCTAAGGGAAAATCTGTTATTGGAACAAGATGGGTATCCAGAATACTGGATGAAATTGGCATTGTTATGAGGGACAAGGCCAAACTGGATGCTAGGTTACTATTAGGAAGCAGTATCTAACGAGAAGCACCAGTGACGAGACTTGAGGATATCAGGATATATCTGTATGGTGAATATGATCAAGTGCACTCCTGATTGGTGAGATAGTAGAAGAAGTCAATGTACAATAGATCCTGGAATTTGCTGTTGCAGATCAATTGGACGTTGTATAACTTCTCTTCACGAGATCACTACAGATTGGTATGAACCGGTATCAATACTCAAGCAATCGTCAAAGACATGGTATGACACTCTAACTGAACTTTTACAGAATATGAATTTATTAGAGTTGTCATAAGGCACAAACATAATGTCATATATGTGCAGTGATATCATGATTATATTATATGTTGGTCTACTAACGAAAACTTGTGCAAGAAATTTGCCAAGTCATTGCAGAGAATGTACAAGATGAGTATGTTGGGAAAGTTGCAATTCTTTTTGGATTTACTTTGAGCAAGCCAGAAGATTAATTCTTTTAGGAGCACAAGTAAGCCAAAAGAGTGATGGCAATAAAAGTAAGTCAAGAATCTTTTGAATGTGCACAATTGAGAAGATTCTAGACATGCCAAGACTCCCTACCAACAGCAGCCACTAAAGCTTGATCAGGACAAATCAGGTAAAAGACAGAAATGACAAGCTAGAGAGGTATGCGTCTCATTAAGTTATTAGCTGCAAATTGACAACACATATTGTATTCTCAAGTTGCCAATGTGCAAGGTTCCAAGTGGATTTCAAAAATCTAGTCTTATAGTTATCAACATGATTTTGAGATATCTTAAGGGAATACCAAATCTCAGTATATGGTACCCTAAAGATACTTGTTAACATGTTTAGCTATTTAGATATAAAATACGCAGGTTGTAAGAATGACAGGAGAAGCATCTCTGAATGACAGGAGGAGCATCTCTAGAAGCTGTCAACTTCGTGGAGGAAGATTGATTTCTTGTTATTATTTCAGGAAATAACTTTATCTCCAACAACTCTGTGGAACAATCCACGACAATGCACCTTGACAACAGGTATCATTTCTTTCGAGAGAATGTCTTCAATTCATAGAGTAACTTGCAGACACGCACCTTATTTGAAAATCTCATCTGCAAGAAACTCTTAAATGAGTTCACAAGTATAAAATTGTTCATATTTTAAGGACTTGTGAATTTATTTAACATCCAGTCCTCACCTTAATAATTTAGTGCTAATATCTAACTCATAGATATTTAGTACTAATTTATTATTATTTATTTAATGAAATTTGAATTATGGAAATTGAAGCAGTTCAATATCTTATTTGCTCCATAATTTAAAATACATAATATAAATATGCAGCATAATTTATTGGATTTTAATTGGTTAATATCATTCAATGATATTTAGTCGATTTTATTCTGAGAAAATTGTGAATTTTCTGTTGACAATTGATTTTGGTAAATTTGAAAAGATTTATTAGAATTAAAACTTGATAGGAAATAAAACAGTCTAAATTTTAAAACAAGAACAGGTTTTAAAATGAAGACAGAAGCAAAAAATATCGAATTTAGGAAATTCGATAGTTTTTCAAGTACATAGATAAATCTATCGAAATAAATTTTCGATAGTTTTTGAAAAGGAAAAAGTAAAACTATTGAAAACATTTCTCGATACTTTTTGAGGAAAATTTGAAAAAGCATCGAATTGAATTTCATTATTCTTTATCTAAATTCTCGATGGTTTTTGAATTAAAATGAAAATCTATCTGAGAGAATTAATTTTTCCTTTATTTTAATTCTCGATAGTTTTTCCACAAAGGATCCCTCGATAGTTTTTCAAGCTTTAAAAGGTAACAAGTTCGATAGTTTTTCAGAAAAACTTTTTAAATTCTGATTTTCAAACTCTTCGTTATTTTTCAAAATTTATCGAAGTAAAGTTGACAGTTTTACCCCCAACTGAAAACCATCGAACATACTATTAAAAACATCGAACACTGTAAAGACAATATTGCCCCTGTCAATTCAATAAGTATTTAACAACCCCTTACGTTTTTTTTTCTTATTATCAGATCTAAGGGCTTTTGTTTATACTTACTAGAATACATATAACCAAGAACATCACTGCCTCAAGAACTTGTTTCTAAGAAAACTATTTTCACTATTGTTCTTTAGAAGTTAATTGTTTTCAATTGATTTCTTCAGATAATTCTGATTATTTATGTTACCAAAAGTAGGGTTCTTGATAATAGTGATTCGAAGTTGTGTTTTTTTTTAGAAAAAGGGGTAATTTTGTTTTAAGGGTATTTTGTGTCAAGTTTGATTAATTAGTAATAATTAATTAAATTTAATTGGTTTTAGTTTTGGTTTAAAAGTAACCAAGACTAATCATGTCTCGTTTCAAAACTTGCAAGCCATTACGAATTTACAGTTTCGTGCATGGGTAGAGTTTCTGAACACACGTTCATTAGTGGCATATGCCTTGAGTACTCCCGTAGTCCTTTGCATCGATCAATTGACTGCGTTGTACACAACCGCCACGGATACAAGTGAGAATAACGTAAGATCCTTCAGTTTTGTTGTGCCAGGGGGCAGAACAATAAGGGTGACGGAACATGACTTTAACAGAATACTACATTTTTCTATAGAAAACCATGTTCCGGATCCCACAACTGAGGAGATACATGCTTTCTTCACTCTCATAAGAAGTCAACAACCTAACTTCTTTGTGGGAGAGTTCCTTAAGCATTACCTGACATGGGACCACTGGATGAAAGAACATGCATAGATGATGTGCTTTGTTTCTATCCTAGGTTCCTACAGCTAATTCTCAATGATATCTTAACAGATGATGAGCGTGAGACATTCGCCAAAGAGGAGACCATGAAGTGCATGAAGATGAAGAGCAATGCAATAACCGCTCTGATAAGAAAGAATATCTTCCAGGGGTACCCACTGTTCTCACTGAATATCTAAGAACGGTGCCCCTACCACTTCTACCCCCAGGGGAACAGGTAAATGAAGGTAACATTCCTCAACCTGAACTGGCTCCTGAACCACAACAATGGATGTCGATCCAGAGCCCTCAGTGGCCATCCAGACCATGAGATTGCAACCCACAATCTCTAACCACGGTCAAAGAGCCTTTGGAAGAGCCAAATGAAACCACAAACGAACCTCCTTACCCTCCTATACCCAATATTCAGACATCCATGAGTGTAGAGGGAGATAGTGCCAAAGCAGCACCACATAAGGAGATACGCCATTCAACAACAGCTCTGCCTTACTCTAAAAGGAGAAGAATAGAAAACGAGGCAACTGTTGAAACTTCATTTCAATCATCCAAAGCGCCCTTTATTGATTTTTCTGATGCTGATTGGGCTAAGCTAACGAAAGCAATATCTGAACCAATAGCTCAATCAGGTAAGGAAGAATTGACGGAAGCAACTGGTGTTCCGACCATATTACGGTTAGGTTCACTGGTTGAAGGTTCTTTACTGAACCAAGAGTCTTCACAGACGTCGAGAGAAGGCTTTGACCTAAATGCACAATCTAAAAGGTCATTGTCTACCTCCCCAGATGGAACATATCTGGATCCTGCGGGTAAAGGATCTGACGTAGGTGCAGATCGGCAACTCGGTGACGATGAATCAATTACTATTGACAAGTCAACTGAGGAAAAGTCTTTACAGACTCACGGGGAAGATTCGGGATCTCTGCTGTTAAAGAGCCTGTTTCTAACCCCCTAGAGATTCAAACTCTAGATCCTTTAAAGGATACATCATCCACGGATGATCAGCAACTTGGTTTAACCAAGGACGGGGACTTGCGAAGCCCCATTGCACCACCGGTGACCTCCTTAAGGACGGCTACGGTGTTTTCTTCTGCAGGTACAACTAGCACAAAGGGATTGAGTGAAACAAAAACACTTACACCTGGCCTGAGTGGGAAAGGAAAAATGAGTGAAACACTAACAGAAACGTTGAGTGTACACCCAGAGCCAAACGTGAGGAGTGACACCCTAACCCTTCCAAATATTGAAGATTTGCTATTACCTGGAGGTACATGTTCAATCCACCCTCAAGAAGATTATGGAATATGTTGAGGAACCAACAACCCAGACCTTCACAGCAACAACCTGATCCTTCTGCCACCTTTTACAATGAGGATAACTTCATCGAGGATTCCTCAACTAAGGGGGAGAAAGTTGGAGAAGGGGAAACAAATGAAGTGACTAATGAAGGTTGGCAAACAACTGGATGGGGAGTTTGGGAAACCAATGAAGCTATTCCAGTTAGACAGTACTGGATTGAGGACATAGTACTAGAAGAAAGTGAAGAGGGATTTGAAGTCATGCAAGAGCAACCGATTCAGGAGGAGCATGAGCCATATCATCCAGAGCCAATAGAACATCCTATCTTGGATGATGATATGGAAGAAGAAGCAAATTCTCTATCACTAAGAGAGAAAGACACCACTGAAGGTGATTCTCATCAAGATCCAAAGAACTACAAAGCTAGATGAACTGCTCCGTGAGCATGTTAAGGAAATCTTGATGAAGGTCAGTCCAGAGATTACTGAAAACCCTCCTATGGTTAGATTCATGACGAATGACTTGTTCAGAATCTACTACATGACGGAGGACAAACTGAGAGATTACCCAAACGAATATCTAATATCAGTTGAGAAGTATCTTAGATCCACTGGATTCACATCAACGGAGAAGGACAAAAGCAGCCGACACTCTAAGAAAATATCTTATGGAGAATGTTCCCTACTATAGGAAGAGAGTGGAGAAAGGATTGGAAGTGCATACCAGATTGCCAAACATGCCAAAGCTAAACAAGAAAGATGTTAACATTGCATGGTTATGGGCTGGAGTGGGTCAAGAGGTTGGATATATTGGAAGACACATCCTAGGAGCAATCCTTAAACCTGGAGAACCACTGCACTATCTATCAGTGATTGATTATCAAGCTGCTAACTCCGATCCAATGAGTGAAGAAGGTGAGATTGGAATGGACTGAAGAACAGAAGCAAAGAACAAAAGAACTATCAGCTCAAACAAGAGGAGCAACTTCAAAGTGAAAAGTTTTATTGTTCTTTGATTTATGAAATCTGGAAATGTATATATATCTGATCCAGAATGCATTAATATTATTACGCTGTCTTACTTTAATTAGTTTCATGTTTCCTTAGTTAGTTGAGTTATCCTCGAAGTATTTACTTGTCGAACTCTATCCAATCAAATAGGGGGAGATTGTAAAGCATAATGTAACATAAGATGTAAAAGAGATAACTACAACTCAACAAAGGACAAGACAGACAATAATATTAACAGAAGCACAGGAATCCAGAATCAAAGAAGAAAAGGTAAACTCAAAAAATCAAAATACGTTATGTATTCTTGAAGTCCGTAAACAGGTCACGGAAAGAAGTTCATGAAAATGTTCAAGCCTCAGTGACAACAAAAGAAACAAGACTTTCAAGACGACAGAAGTATGTGAATGATTTAGGGTTCAGTACCACAGGATTCCAGTGATGAAGCAACCAGAACGACAAAGGACTTATCAGCAGCATTGAATTGAAGACATAAAAGAAGAATTGATCAAGTGTTATTCATCTGTGAACCAGACCAGTTGCACTAGGTGACGGCACTAAAAAGATCAAGTTGTTTTATCGTCTCAGAAGAAATTGATACAGTCTAAAACTGAAACACCCTGGAGCTGAATGGATTTTCTAAAAAGTCAAGGACAAGGAAAAGAGTTCGATGGTTTTTCTTTTAAGAAAACCATCGAAGGTGACATAAAGAAAATCAAAAGAAAAGGATTCGATAGTTTTCTAAATTAGAAAACCATCGAATGAAAAGCATAAAGTGGATGAATACTTTAATAAAGTAAGTATTACATTCGATAGTTTTTATTTAAAAACTATCGAATTGAATAATTACTTTATTCATTCGATACTTTTCAAATTAGAAAGTGGGTGAAAAGTTTGTTTGTCTGACAGGTTGATGAGAATTGGACGGCCAAGATTGTTTTAACAATTAAGGTTTGATAGTTTTCTAAAAACTAAGTCTATAATTACACAGAGAGAGGTAGTGTCTTCCTCAGTCGAGGTTAGTTCATAGTAGCAACTACTGAGAGAGAGTTTTGAGCCGGAGAAGATCATAGAAATTTATAGTGCTCAGAATTCTTTCATTGTATTGATTATGAATAACCTAGAACTCATTGAAGCTAATCTACGGATTAGAAATTGTAGCACCCCTCAAGGTTTATATTTATAAAAAGATATATTCCCCGACTCTTGGTTTGGTTTGGTGTGTTTGATTTCGTTATAGAACTGAATGAATTATCCGTGAACGAAATTGAATTATTTGTGAGTATCGTATTCAAACCCCCCTTCTACGATACTTCGGGACCTAACAGCTTCTTAAGGAAAAAATGTCTAGAAGCACAGTTTTATGGGAGTTAGAGAAGGCACTAGATCCAGGGTCTTCAATCTGCTTGCTTAAACCTTGATCTCCATACAAATGCTGCCTGCTTAAACCTTGATCTCCATACAAATATACCTCAGCAACTTAACATGCTCCCAGAAATCAAGAAGCATGTCTTCTGTACTTTGTAGAGATATAATATTACATATTAAAGGTAATTCATCTAAAGGTGTTTTGTAAAATCACCACTTTGTAATTAGCTACTAGCGGGCTAGCCTACTACTTAAACAAAAATGTAAGGTTACCAATTGTTAGAGACATACGCCTGATCCTTATTGGGCCGAACCGGAAATACAAATGCCCATCAGTAAAGTGGGCCGAATGAACCTAGCTACATGACCCAGGAAGACCGATGTCGCAGGCCCATATTAAAGCCTGTGACCAACGGTTCTAAGACTTAGTCAGAGTCCAACTACCCACGTCCCGAACGTGGGGATCGGAGAGGACTGGTAAAGGAAAAGAAACAGGTTTGAGATCATTCATTCACACACAAGACAATTACAGTTCTCGTACGTTTCTTTACTCATAAAAGACCAGTTAACTGATTCTCACACCGGAGGTGAATCGGGGGGCACATCCCTCGCATTCTTCTCATTGCAGGTCTGACCGGACGAAAGACAGCATAAAACTGGTTTCAACATTTGGCACCGTCTGTGGGAACGTACGACTTATCTGTGATTAAAGTTTGCTATAATGACAGCGAGAGTCTGATCAGGCGGCGAAAGAGGCTCAAATACAAGCGAAGAAAAGGGAGGCCGATCTCTTGAAATTGGAAGCCCTTAGACTCCGAAGAGAAGAAATCGAGATGGAGGAGAGGGCCTTGAGAGATTCAGTGGCGGAAGACGAAACCCCGTTAATTGAGCTTGAGACTCAAAGGGAGAAACGACCCCATAACGATGAAGACGGGTCTACAGACTCCGAATCGTGTCATCAGAGGATTCGGTCTAAAATTGTAGTGTAAAGCATAATGTAACATAAGAAGTAAAAGAGATAACTACAACTCAACAAAGGACAAGACATACAATAGTATTAACAGAAGCACAAGAATCCAGAATCAAAGAAGAAAAGGTAAACTCAAAAAATCAAAATACGTTATGTATTCTTGAAGTCCGTAAACAGGTCACGGAAAGAAGTTCATGAAAATGTTCAAGCCTCAGTGACAGCAAAAGAAACAAGACTTTTAAGACGACAAAAGTATGTGAATGATTTAGGGTTAAGTACCACGGGATTCCAGTGATTTAATCGAAGCAACCAGAACGACAAAGAACTTATCAGCAGCATTGAATTGAAGACATAAAAGAAGAATTGATCAAGTGTTATTCATCTGTGAACCAGACCAGTTGCACTAGGTGACGACACTAAAAAGATCAAGTTGTTTTATCGTCTCAGAAGAAATTGATACAGTCTAAAACTGAAGCACCCTGGAGTACAGAAGCTTTTCTAAATGGTCAAGTACAAGAAAAGATTTCGATGGTTTTTCTATAGAAAACCATCGAATGAGTTTAAAGAAAACAATTAGAATTCTAGTTTAAAAGAATTTGACTTTCGATAGTAATGGTAAATTCTTTTTAAATATTCGATAGTTTTCAATTTGGAAAAGCAGGTGGTGAAGTGACTTTGTTGTCAGGTTGATGAAGATCCAACGGCCAAGAATAAACCAATTCTTTTGGTTCGATGGTTTTTCAAATCAAGTCTACAATTACTAACAGAGGAAGTGTGTCTTCTTCAGTTAAGGCATTCTACACAAAGACATTACTGAGAGAGAGAATTGAGCCGGAGAAATTATCAGAGAAATTAATAGTGCTCAGAACTTGATCATTGTATTGAATTTGTGTAACCTTAAACTCATTGAAGCTAATCTACGGATTTGAAATTGTAGCACCCCTCGAGGTTTATATTTATAAAAAGATATATTCCCCGAAACTTGGTTTGGTTTGGTGTGTTTGATTTCGTTATAGAACTGAATGATTAATCCGCGAACGAAATTAAATTATTTGTGAGTATCGTATTCAACCCCCCCTTCTACGATATTTTGGACCTAACAATTGGTATCAGAGCTACTTGATTGACGTACAAATCAGATCCGGTGAATGAGACCAAAATCAAACGTAGCGTGAAAATTCGAAGCAAATTTTTTAACTTTCAAAATTTTTCATTTAATTGGAATTTCTTGAATTTTAAACAATTTGAAATTTTCAGAAACCATGAGTGCTCCAAAGACAACCGCTGGTATTAAAGTTCCCCCATTTACTAGAGATGATTTCGGTTTGTGGAAGATGAAGATGCTGTTATTTATCAAGGCATCTAATCCGTTGTTAATTGGCATATTAGAGAATGGACCGTTTGTACCAATGAAACCAGTTAGTGAATCTACAGCTCCTGATGGTAGCAAGATTCCTCAAGGCACCCAACCTAAGGATATTACTGAGTATACAGATTCTGACAAAGAACTGATTCGATTAGGCACAAGTTTGATGTTGATATTGGCAAACTCCGCATACAAAGAAATGAGCTATCAGTTGATGAACTGTACAAGCGGGAAACATATGTGGGATACCATTAACTTGATAATGGAAGGAACTGAAGACGTACAGGAAAATAGATTGGACATCCTGACTTCTCAGTACAAAGCTTTTAGGTCTCTTCCAGGAGAAAGTATAATTCAGGTCTTTGAGAAATATACTAAGCTTCTAAATGAATTGGCAATGAAAGGGAAGACCTATCCACTGAGAGAAACCAACAGGAAGTTCATGATGACGCTACCCCATCATGTAGAACACAAGTCATCATCCATAAGGGAAAGAATTGACTTCACAAAGATGTCATTAGAGATGATCTATGGCAAGTTGAAGACCTATGAGATGGAACAGGAACAGAGAGTGATAATCTACGGATCAGGGACAGTGGACAGCAAGCACAATGCACTTGTGAGATCAGCAGCACTTGTAGTGGATGAACCAATAACTTCTGAGATTCAGGTTCAAACCCCTAGAGCTGGAATTGAGGTGATAATAGAAGCTGAAATGGATTCTGTGAATCTGGGTGTTGATGAAAGTGATTACTACACCCTAGAAGAGCTTGATCAAATGGAAGACAAAACCATGGCGTACTTAGCTGTAAAGTTTAGTCATATTCGTTTCAAGAGAAACCCTAAGTACAAGTTCAAGGGCTCAACCAATAGATTCCAGAAGAGCAATTATGCACCTAGTACAGGCTTTAAGGGAGGCTACAAGACTGGCATGATTGATAGAAGCAAATCAAGATGCTACAATTGCAATGAGTTAGGGCATTTCGTCACTGAATGACGGAAGCCTCGTCAAGCGAGAGACATGAAAGATGTCTATGGAAAGAAGGATTCTTATGATGAGTTGAAGAAAGAGAATGCCAAGCTTAAACAGCAATTGGAGGCATTCTCTGGAAAGCAAAAAGGGAAAGCTTATATAGCAGAGGGAAAGCACTGGGATGATACTGATTCGGATGAAGATGAAGAGTATGTAAATGTTGCCCTAATGGCTGACTCTTCAGAGGAATCACCACAATCATCTCATGTACATATCTTAACTACAATTGATATGTCTAACTCTGAGTACAAGAAAACTGTGCAAGATCTAAGTGTAGAATTGTTTAATGTACACACAAGCATGCTAGCATCTGAAATATAAAATGCTAAACTAGTTCTTAAAATTAAAAATCTAGAATCTAAAAATGAAGAACTAGAGCTTGTAGCTGTCACATTAGAAGATCTTAAGCAAAAGAACGCGTACTTAGAGAACAAGGTCAAGTGTAATGATGAGATAGAGACTATCCTCAGGAATCAGATTTCAGATTTAGATTTGAAGCTGAATGTTTTTAAGAATTCCGCCCTAATTGCTAAGGAGATCATTGATACTCAGGCCATAGGGAATAAAACTGCTATAGGATTTGACTATGACAAGAAAGCTGGTAAGAAGATAGTGGAATTCCCTATGACACCTTCAGTTGTCAAAAGGAATACTCCACATGTTCTTAAGAATGTTGATTGTCCAGTTTTTGTTAAGCCTTTTCCACCACTCTTTCATGAGGATGACCTTTTCATAAGACAAGAATTGCTTGAGGAGGATTTAATGAAGGTTAAAGAGATAAAGACTAAGTTGCCTAGGAAATCAGTAAAAACTGAATTACCTAAACCTGATTTACCTAAAACTGAAGTAGGTGACTTAGTTAGTAATGCTAAAAGAACAGGAATGGGAAGAAGAAGATTGTTAATCAGGAAATGGTTCCATATTCTCCCATTGCATCTAGGAAGTTGTGCAATATTTGTAATTCTGCTGGACACCTTACACATGCATGTAAAAAGGTTAAAGTAGAAACTGCTAATACTTCTGAAATGCATAACATGTCTGACATGCCTGATCTTCATGAACCATGTGGAAAGAAAGAGTGTTTGCTATGTAAGTACAACATCATGCATGCTTATTTTAAGTTGATGAATGATAGTAGCAAAAGCACTGTTAATGTTAAATCCACAGATACTATGAATATCAAACAGGGTAAGACAAAATTGAATGTTACTCTTGTTAAAATATCTAAACCTTCAGGACCCAAACAATTTTGGGTACCAAAGTCCGCTTAATCAATCTGTGATTGCAGGGTAAGGTTAAAAGCTCAAAGGTTGTGTGGATTCTGGATAGTGGTTGTTCTAGACACATGACAGGTGACGAGTCCCTGCTTACAGAGGTGGTTAAGAAGACCAGCCCGATTGTAACCTTTGGAGATGACAGCAAAGGATTCACTACGGGATATGGTAAATTGAAAGCTGGAAATGTCATCATTGAAAACATTTCTCTTGTTGAAGGATTAAAGCACAATCTTCTTAGTATCAGTCAATTCTGTGATAAAGGCTACAATGTAGATTTCAGAAAGGACAAGTGCTTGATCATCATCAGGAAGGATGAGAAGCTTACTCTACTGGGAGTGAGAAAAGGAAATTTGTTTATAGCTGACCTAAGTTCTACCAGTGAAGGAGAAGTTACATGTTTCTATGCAAAGGCATCTTCAGAACAAAGTTGGCTATGGCACAAGAAGATCTCACACTTGAACTTCAAAACTATGAACTCTTTGGTAAAGAGAGAGTTAGTGAGAGGGTTACCCCTGATGGAATTCAATCAGGAGGGACTATGTGAAGCATGTGAAAAAGGGAAGTAGAAGAAAGCATCACATGGAAGCAAAGGAATGACAAGCATTGCTGAACCATTACAACTGATTCATATGGATTTATTTGGTCCAGTCAATGTTATGTCACTTTCAAGAAAAAGATATGCATTGGTGATGGTGGATGACTACTCCAAGTACACGTGGGTGTTGGTCATACAATCAAAGGATGAAGCAACACAACTAATCATTGATCACATCAAGAAGATAGAAGTGGAAGCTAAGCTACCTGTGCGGACAATCAGATCAGACAATGGAACTGAATTCAAGAATGCAGTTCTTAATGATTTCTACTCAGAGAAAGGAATATCAAGACAGTTTTCAGCACCAAGAACTCCTCAACAGAATGGAGTAGTGGAAAGGAAGAACAGGACCTTGGTTGAAGCAGCAAGGACCATGTTGAGTGAATCAAAACTTCCCACTTACTTTTGGGCTGAAGCAGTGAATACAGCTTGATACACTCAGAATCGAACCCTGATCAACAAAGATCATGAAAAGACTCCAAATGAGTTAATGGCCAACAAGAAGCCAACTCTGAAGTACTTTCATGTGTTTGGTGCAAAGTGCTTTGTACTTAAAGATGGAGAACATCTTGGCAAGTTTGATGCCAAAGCAGATGAAGGCATTTTTCTAGGCTATTCTCTGGAATCTAAGGCTTTCAGGGTATATGTGATTGAAGATAAGAAGGTGTTGGAAAGCTTTAATGTAACATTTGACGACACCAAAAGACCAGGCCTTCAAATAAGAGAGAACTCTGAATCCTTGGTATTTGAAAATCTATCAGGAGATCTCTATGACAATGAAGAAGTACCTGAAGTTGTTACAGTTATTAATAATAATCATGATGATAATGATTCTGGAAAAAGTGGTGACCAAAGTGGAGATCCTCAAAATTCTACAGGATCCACTAGTCAGTCTATAGAATCATCAGATCAAACCGTCAACAACTCAGGGGGAGCAGGAGAAGGATCAACTAGCCACACTCCACAACATCTAGAACAAAGAGAATCATCAAGATCGCATCTGCCAAGACAAAAGGTATGGAATAGAGATCATCCCTTTCACTTGATCATTGGTGATCCGGACACAGGAGTGAGAACTAGGAGAACATCACAAAATGAATGTCACTATTCTGGGTTTCTTTCAGAAACAGAACCTAAGAAAGTTGAAGATGCTCTAGATGATCCAGATTGGGTGATTGCTATGCAAGAGGAACTCAATCAGTTTGAAAGGCAGAAAGTTTGGAAGCTGGTACCCAGGCCTAAGGGAAAATCTGTTATTGGAACAAGATGGGTATTCAGAAATAAGTTGGACGAAGATGGCATTGTAACGAGAAACAAAGCCAGACTGGTTGCTAAAGGTTACTCTCAAGAAGAGGGAATTGATTATGATGAAACCTATGCACCAGTAGCAAGACTTGAGGCCATCAGAATGTTTCGGGCATTTGCTGCACATTCCAATTACAAGGTATATCAGATGGATGTGAAGAGTGCTTTTCTGAACGGGGAGTTAGAAGAAGTGTATGTGGAACAACCTCCAGGTTTTGAGGATTCAAAACTGGCAGACTTTGTGTACTTTCTATTCAAAGCTCTCTATGGACTCAAACAAGCTCCAAGGACATGGTATGACACTCTCTCTGAATTCTTACTTGAAAATGATTTTACAAGAGGTGTTGTAGACAAAACTCTCTTTGTCAAAAAGCATAAAAATGATTTGATATTGGTGCAAGTATATGTTGATGACATAATATTTGGTTCTACTAATGATGATCTTTGCAAGAGATTTGCTAAGTTAATGCAGAGTCGTTATGAGATGAGCATGATGGGTGAATTGTCATTCTTTCTTGGACTGCAAGTATATCAAAAACAAGATGGCATATTCATTTGTCAGTCCAAGTACATTAAAGATCTTTTGAAGAAGTATCAAATGGAAGACTCATCTACAACAAAGACTCCTATGCCAACTGCCACTAAGCTTGATAAGGATGAAACTGGTAAGAAGGTTGACATCACAGGCTACAGAGGTATGATAGGCTCATTACTTTATCTCACTGCAAGTAGACCAGA
The DNA here is from genome assembly GCA_030848705.1 of Heracleum sosnowskyi. NCBI lineage: Eukaryota > Viridiplantae > Streptophyta > Magnoliopsida > Apiales > Apiaceae > Heracleum > Heracleum sosnowskyi. The sequence goes on from CM061241.1 coordinate 98,153,673, forward strand.
TATAATGTTTGCAACATGCTTGTGTGCTAGGTTTCAGTCTGATCCTAAAAAATCTCATCTAATAGCTGTTAAGCGAATATTTAGATATCTTAAGGGGACTCCAAATCTTGGAATTTGGTACCCTAAAGATACAGGATTTGATCTTATTGGATACACAGACTCTGACTTTGCAGGTTGTAAGATTGATCGGAAGAGTACTTCAGGAAGCTGTCAGTTTCTTGGAAGGAGATTAGTTTCTTGGTATAGCAAGAAGCAACATTCAGTTTCCACATCAACAGTTGAGGCTGAATACATTGCTGCTGGAAGCTGCTGTGCTCAGATCTTGTGGATGAGAAACCAACTCCGTGACTATGGGCTTTTGTTGACAAAGATTCCAATATTTTGCGACAACACAAATGCCATAGCAATCTCTAACAATCCAGTGCAACACTCGAGGACGAAGCACATCGACATCATGTATCATTTTATCCGAGAGCATATCATGAATGGAACCGTGGAGTTACATTTTGTACCCACAGAGGAACAAATTGAAGACATCTTTACTAAACCGCTTGATGAATCCACTTTTTCAAAGCTGGTTGGTGAACTTGGGATGTTAAATCTTTCTAATTGATTTTGATTAGAAGTCAGTAACTGTAGATAGTCCTAGTAAATACATGAGTTTAAGAATTCCTATATCCTTAGGACTCGTGAATTTATTTTCTGGAGCAATTCTCGTAGTTAGGATTTTTGTACTAATTTTATGTCATAATTATGGATGATATATCTTCTGGCATTTAATTGGTTATTAATTCTAAAAATTATTTAGGTGCTAATGTTTGTTCTAAATATTAAAGCATCTATTTAATTTGAATTAATTTACTTTGTTTTTAACATTGTAGATTAAAGCATATTGCGGTCATTAAGGAAGCTGCGATGAGTCCCGACGACAGTCCAAAATATAGTATAAGTGTATTTTGTATAACAATTAGTTAACCGATTATACATACTTAATTTTTTATTAATTGTACATTGCATAAATTATTTGGGTCTTGGGACCTAAGGCTCCGTTTGTTTGTCGGAAAGTAACTTGATTTTGGAAAATATTTTCTTGGAAGCTATTTTACAGGAAAAATGTCTCGGAAAAAAATTTCTTAAAAAAAAAATTCCGGGAAAAATTTCTCAAGAAAAATTTCCTGAAAAAATATCTCGAATTTTTTTTTCCATAAAACAGTATGAATAATAGTGAGAAATTCTTCATTTTGGAAACTGTTTTCCCGTTCTGAAAAGGGGAAGTCATTTTCCAAAAACTTATCATTTTTCTTAAAAAAAAATTCTCCTCTTGGAAAATATTTTCTTTTCCTGAAAACCAAACAAACGCATGAAAATTTGAAAAATATTTTCCAAAACATCAAACAAACACACAAAAAATATTTTTCTTGATTTTTTTTTCAAAAGCCAAACAAACACCAGAAAATTCAGAAAATATTTTTCCAGCAAACAAACGGAGCATTATAGCAAGTCAAATCCAATACCAAACTTGGCGTCATTGCTATAATTTAGCACCAAATGCAAAAAATATCAACTCCAAATAAGTTGAATATCAAATATGCAGAAATGCATACTTGGTGCCAAATTTGCATGCAAGGATGCATATAAGGATGCATATGCATCTAATCACATCATCAATAAACCATAAATGTAATGCAAGTTGATCTACTTTAAATGAAATTTAGGTTTAGGTGAGTTGAACCAAAAGTTAATTAAATATGAAAATAATTGATTGCAAAATACAACGATTGTTAATTTTTAGCATCAAAAATCACTTTTTGGTGTCATATTATAGCAATGGCTATAGCCATTTTACATGGACTTGCTCTTACCGTACTATAATTTACCGAAACATGGGTTATTTCCAAATCACTACTTGCCCATAGGAGATCTTTCGGAAAGAAAATAAGCTCAGCTTTAAAAGCATCAAATGTTGAGCTTCTCAAAAAAAGATAATGAGACTACTATTTCAATATTAGAGAATACTAGTTAATACTAGTCATATTATATTTTAATTATTAGTGTTAGTGATATTCCAGCTGGCAAAGTTAGTTAGAGTAGGAATAACAGTTTTTCCCTCCATTCTGTTTTAGTATAAATAGTATTGCTTTACACCAATTGTAAATACAGTTTTATTTTCAATACAATCTTTTCTGTTCATTGTCTTCTTCTACAAAGTTTACAAAAGAGTCTACAATCACATATTCAGAGTTTTATGGGAGTTGGAATGCACTACATCCCGGGACTCCAATCTTCTGCGGTGCTGCCCGCTTAAACCTTGATCTCCATGGACCATACATATATACACTAATAAATTATATATTTAAATTAGGAGTCCATCGTAATCCTTTCTTTTTTTATAAAACCTGAGTCTACCACACATCAGTTAACCAATCAAAATAATTTGAATTATTTTAGGATCAATCATATGTCATTCCAAAATTTTAAACCAATCACTAAAAACTTTCCTCATACAATTGTATTAATCAAGGGTGGTTAGACTATCCATACAATGCGATTAATCAATCAAAACTCAAAAATTATTTTAATTTTAATTAAAATTTAAATCCATCAAAATTTTACTCATTTAATTTTATTAATTAAGGATAGTTAAACTAGCCATACAACGTTATCCACATAACACGATTAACCAATCAAAATTTATAATTTATTTTATTAAAAATTAGAGTTTAAATCCATATCAACATTACGAATTATTTTGTTTTTAATTAGAATTTAAATCCATTAAACTTTCCTCATAAAAGTTTTAACCAAAGGTGGTTACACTATCTCTACAACACGATAAACTAATCAAAATTTCAAAAATTATTTTATTTTTAATTAGAATTTAAATCCTTCAAAACTTTCCTCATTTAATTTTATAAATTAAGGGTGGTTCGACTATCCATACAGCGCAATTATTAACCAATCAACATTAAAAAAAATTATTTTGTTTTTAATTAGAATTTAAATTCATTAAAACTTTTCTCATAAAATTTTATTAACTAATGGTGGTTTAACTATGCATACAACACGATGAACCAATCAAAATTCAATTTTTTTTTGTATTAGAATTTAAATCCTATGAATATAACGTGATTAACCAATCAACATTCAAAAAGTATTTTATTTTTAATTAAAATTTAAATTGATTTAAATTGTCCTCATATAATTTTATCAATCAAGGGTGGTTAGACTATCCATTTAACACGATTAACCAATCAAATTTCATAATTTATTAAATATTATAAATTAGATTTTAAATCCATTTCAACATAAAAAAATATTTTGTTTTTAATTAAAATTTGAATTCATTTAAACTTTCCTCATAAAAGTTCAACAATGGTGGTTAGACTATCCCTACAACACGATGAACCAATCAAAATTAAAAAAATATTTTATTTTAAATTTTGAATTTAAATCCATCAAAACTTTCCTCATTTAATTTTATTAATCAGGGGTGGTTAGACTATCCATACAATGCAATTATTAACCAATTAACATTAAAAAATTATACTGTTTTTACTTAGAATTTTAATTCATTAAAACTTTTCTCATAAAATTTTATTAACTATGGGTGATTAGACTATGCATACAACACGTTGAACGAATCAAAATTCAAAAATTACTTTATTTATATTAGAATTTATATTCTGTCAATATAACGCGATTAACCAATCAACATTCAAAAATTATTTTATTTTTAGTTAGAATTTAAATTGATTATAACTTTCCTCATATAATTTTATTAACAAGTAGTGGTTAGACTATCCTTATAACACGATTAACCAATCAAAATTCATAATTTATTTTATTATAAATTAGAATTTAAATCCATATCAACATTAAATTATAAATTTGTTTTTAATTAGAATTTAAATCCATTAAAACTCTCCTCATAATATTTTTTAACCAAGGGTGGTTAAACTATCTGTTGGTCCTTGAGTATTGTAGAAGGGGGGTTGAATGCAATACTGATAAAATTCAATCTATGTTTCAACAACGAAAACTAAAATTAAATCCTATCAGTAGAAGAAATGCAATCACAAGTAGTTTTCTCACAAAATAAATATTTTATTTATCTTGCGAAAGTATTGCTACAACCTTGAGAGAAAGTGTATTTTTCTCAAGCTTCGATTCCTCAAGTGATACACAATATAGAATGCGAGATAGTCTAAGTAAACTAATCCTATCTCTATCATCACGGGTTTGTAGAGCTGCTGTCATTTTCATGTGGCGGCTCCTTACAATTTGCCTACCCGTGTGTCTTACCTAAATTGCTATACAAACATGTTTATCATTACAAGAAAAGCAATCTAGATACATTCTATATTTAGCTAACACAATTCCAGTAGATGTTGATTTGTCATACTCTTGAATTGTGAGCTTGGTCTTGTGATCCCTTAAGTTTCTGTCGTAGTCTTTGCAGACCTGATGCAGTGTTGGGATACTGCAGCATGCCTGTTTCTTGAACATCCAAACTGTCACATGTTTGACTGGGTAGATCCCCAATTCAAATTTTATCCCTTTGAGACAGTATCCTGATCTCCAAGCTTGCTGTCACAAGAATGCGCTTTTGGCGACATTAAGAAATCCCCACGATAGATGTTGTCAAGAGTTCCAAACTTGCTGTCAGGAGAATAGAGAGTTGCTGTCTCAAGGCTTCCGCCAATGTTGCTGTCAGAGTAAATATGATGTCTTGACTTGCAACATGCTGTCTTCTTGTAACCTTACTGTCAGTGAGATGACAGTAACATTTATTCTTGTTGTCATCCTGATATACTCCTTGAGGCTTGAACAAACGAATGAACTTCTTCCAAGATTTATAAACAAGTTTATTACAGCAAATGAAATGGTTATAAGAACATACTCTGGTTGTGACAGTATGTTCTACTTAATGAAATTAGATATTACAAAACATAAAGTTAAGTTGTCTTCTAAGCTATCACCCATAAATCCTAACACTATCCCTACAACACGATGAACCAATCAAAATTCAAAAAATATTTTATTTTTTATTAGAATTTGAATCATATCCATACAACACGATTAGGCAATCAACATTCAAATTTTATTTTGTTTTTAATTATATTTTAAATTCATTAAAACTTTTCTCATATACATTTATCAACCAACGGTGGTTAGACTAACCATACAACACGATTAACCAATCAAAATTCAAAAATTATTTTATTATAAATTAGGGAAATTCTAAATGGTACCCCTCTACTTTTGACTTTTCCAAATGGAACGCCAAAAGTTATTGGCTTCTCAGTGGTACTCCCGAAGTATTGATATATTAACAGTTATAACCCTCCCGTTAACAACAGTTAAACAAACGTTAAGTCAACTAATTTGACTTTAAAATAAAAAGGAAATTTTTATTTGGTACACATGTACTTTTGACTTTTCCAAATGATACACCAAAAGTTATTGGCTTCTTAGTGATACCCTCAAAATAGTGGTTTTCATTAAAAAAAAGTTTAAGACAACTAATTTGACCCCCACAATTAATTTATCTATATATTTTACATATATATTAAAAAGCATTTTTTAAGTTTTACCTTCTAATTTATATATAAGAAAATACTTACAGAAAACGCAAGTTTCTATAAAATAAAATATAGAACTCTTATTTTCTTTCATTTATTTTCTCGAATATCTATATTTTAAACAATAAAAAGTAGAATTTTTAAAAATATTTTAACTTATAAACAACATTACACATATACACACACATAAAAATTAAATGTACAATTCATTTAATGTTGTTTATAAGTTAAAATATTTTTAAAAATTCTAATTTTTATTGTTTAAAATATAGATACTCGAGAAAATAAATGAAAAAAAATAAGACTTCTATATTTTATTTTATAGAAACTTGTGTTTTCAGTAAGTATTTTCTTCTATATAAATTAGAAGATAAAACTTAAAAAATGATTTTTAATATATATGTAAAATATATAGATAAATTAATTGTGGGGGTCAAATTAGTTGTCTTAAACTTTTTTTTTTTAAACCAATACTTCGAGGGTATCACTAAGAAGCCAATAACTTTTGGTGTATCATTTGAAAAAGTCAAAAGTACATGTGTACCAAATAGAATTTTCCTTTTTATTTTAAAGTCAAATTAGTTGACTTAACATTTGTTTAACTGTTGTTAACGAGAGAGTTACAACTAGTAATGTACCAATACTTCGGGAGTACCACTGAGAAACCAATAACTTTTGGCGTACCATTTGGAAAAGTCAAAAGTACAGGTGTACCATTTAGAATTTCCCTATAAATTATAATTTAAATACATTAACTATTATATTTATATATTTCAAAATTTTGGTTATCAATTAAAATTATTTTTTAGTTAGAATTTAAATTTTTTATTATATTTATATATTTCGCGATTTTGTATATATTAGTACTACCCCATTATCCAACACACTTAATGAGGAAACATTTCGAGTATATGTATAATTTTTGCGAATTTAATCAATAACTAGCATAATAACCCGTGCGAGGCACGATTCATTTTCTAGCACAGTACAAAAATGCGTGAAGTAGGTTATGATTGACATGTTTAGGTTTGTAATGATATGAATGAGTCCTTAATGCAATCCAAATGCAGCAACAATGTAGAACGCAACTGAAAGCATATTTTCACCAGCGAACATAAAAGAAAGATAATGATAAAGCATGAGATTGAAATGTTAAGAAGTTGTGTAAACATGCATTACAACTATGTGCAAAGTGCAACTGGCGATACAACACGTGCAAGGGCAGTGTCTATTTAAGAACATGTACATCACATGCAAGGGCAGGGAAAGTAAGGATGTTTATTGAGTAATGCAGCGAGATGACATAGTGTGGTTAAGCGTAGGCTAGCATGTTGTTTGATTTCTGGCCTTTCTTTTCCTCATCAGTTCTGAGCATTTAATGACGCTTTTGATTATTGACTTCTCCTGTCTGAATATGATGTGCATTTGGTTTATGTTCTGTAATCTGATCCTGAAGCATTCAGAATTGGGTTTGTTATTAACAAAGTTGGGTATATATACACTCACGTTCATATAAGACATAAGACTTGTGTAGCAGTAGTAGATGTGATAGCAATTTCAGATGATATGTGAATCTGTGGAGGACTTGACCAGAGACTCCAGCCACTTTTGCAAATTGTGGTTGACTTATAATTTTCGTAGTAGTAGCACTAAAATCTATTCGAACAAGCTTCATTGATCTGGTAAATAAATTTTAGCTTGAAACATTATATTACCTAACATTGTACATAATTTCGTATAACAAACAATAAAATGTAGCAATACATAAAAGTCTGCTGCGCAAGTTAAATTATACTTGGACAGATCTGATGAAAGATAACCTCAGACTCTTTTGTTTTAATAAAAAACGCTGGTCATGAGTACAAGGCACAAAAAACCTTCCGTTGTATCATGTGAAACTTTAGGTTCAGTTCTATATCTTGTCAGATGAAACTATGTAATTATTGTTCATATTCAGATATTAATAGTACTATTTTTTAAAAATTTATGTACTATTGATATAGATTCTTTAGATGTATGCTATAGACGGAGGGATACTTACACTGCAAGTATCAAATACAGAGAGACTAATGTCTGTTGTTACTACTACCTAATACAGAGCCACTTATCAAATGCATGTTGGGATAATTGAATGAAATCTTCACTTTATAAGTCAGGCAATTAGGATCATGTTTGCCTCTATAAACAATTGTAGTAACACACAAGGATAATTCCATTGCCACATCCCTATATTATACTAATATTCAAGCCATTTTAAGTTTGCAATTGCATTCTGATTGTCTATGTGCGTATACATGAAATCAGATGATTGAGGGCAAAAATAGGTAGTGACAAAGCACAATGAAAGGCATATGTATAGGCCTATTTGTAAACACCGAGGATTCTACTCAACTTAAATTAAGATGTAATAAGTAAATAATAAAAATCAAATGTCACAGGAATCTCAGAAGATAGTATCTGTCAAAGAATGAAGATTAAAGTCATCTACAGACTTGAAGTAATTCTACATTGAAAGAAGTTCATTTATTGATCAAGCCTCAATGGAGTATTCAAACTCAGTGGATTTTTTAAAGTGACAAAGATTTCAAGATGTGACAACAAAGATACAGGTTACAGAGTTCAAGGAAAAGAGAAAAGGAAGTGGATCACTGCTTAAAGTCAAACAGATGAAGAACAAACATTGTCGTTAGTCACTCATGAACTAGACAGTACATTGAGTGTCAACGTTCTAAAAATGTTATTTCTTCATCTAAGTTTTAGTGATTCAAGAATTAATTTTGAAGACAAGGATTTCTATTTATTCTTTTATAAATAATTATTATTATTAAGTAAATTATTTATTAAATTAATTCTGTAAAGAATTAATTTAATACATAATTTACTTTGATAATTATTTAAAATAGAATAGAAATGAACTAGGAAGACTTAGAATTAAGTCTTCCCGATTGTCTTCCTAGGCCAAAAGACTGTCTTCCCGACAGTCTTCCAAATGTAAATGCTTGTCTTCCCAAGCCAATTTTAAGTCTTTCCGAAAGTCTTCCTTATGCAAATCAAAGAAAAGAAATGGTGCGTGGAATGCAAAGGCTGCAGGGTGTTTAAATACAAATGTGATCAATTGGACAAAAAGCATTAACACAGAACATTCAAGACAGAAAGCAAAATAACATTACATTCATCAAACTGTCTTTACTTCTCATCTGTCGAAGCTATTTAATTTCTGCCAGAGAATTAATTTCTTGATTTGTTTGTAACATTTAATCCATAAGAATTAGTTCTCTTGTACTGCTTTGACAATCTAGCGGATCATAATTCCTAGAAATTATATCGAACTACTTTTTAGTATTCGATCCTTTTTATTACAAAAATAGATAAATTCATGTCGAATTTATTCTAGGTTTGTTTTATCAAGAACTTTGTAATCTGTGATCAAATTGTAACACTCCTCAAGTTTAATATAAGTTATATTTAACTTGAATATTGTTTCAGTTTATTCCGCAATAATTTGTTCTTAAATTGTTTAATCTTTAAATGAACAAATTCGATTAAACGGTATAGTTTGTATTCAATCCCCCTTCTACAAACTTATCAGGACCTAACAATTGGCATCAGAGCCTTTTGATTGATATACTAATCAACGATCCATTTTTTGTGATTTTTTCTTAAACTCTGAAATTCTTATTATTCATTAAAAATCTCAAAAATGTCTACAACTCAGAAAGTTGGTACAGTAAAGATTCTCATGTTCAGTAATGAGAATTATCCTATGTGGAATAAGAAGATGCTCATGTTTCTTCAAGTGGCAAATGTTAAATATCTTGGAGTGCTGAAGAATAGTCCTAAACTTCCTATGATTGTGGAGGAAGAGCAGATAGAGAACAAAGTTATAACTAGAGCTGTTAGGATGTACCACAAGGATCCCAAGGACTACACAGCTGATGAAAAAGAGGATGCTACCCTGGATGCCTGTTTACAGTTAATACTGGTTGATTGTCTTGATCCTATCATGCATAATCATGTTCTAAACTGTGTTACTGCCAAACACATTTGGGACACAATAGAGATAATCAATGAGGGGACAGAGGAAGTCAGAGAGAATAAGTTGGAAATTCTCACCTCTTCATATGAGCATTTCAGATCAAACCCTGGTGAAGGTATCTCTGAGGTTTTTGAGAGATACAACAAATTGATAAATGATCTGAATCTCAATGGAAAACACTATACTATCAAGGAGATTAACAAGAAGTTCCTCCTAACACTTCCATCTCATTTGAAGCACAGAATATCTGCAATCAGAGAAGCAAGAGATCTTGGAGAGATTTCTTTGGAAAGACTGTATGGTGTTCTGAAGACCTATGAGCTGGAGCAGATTCAGCAAAAGGAGATTTATGGAACTGGAAAGATAGTTAGTACTTCTACTGCATTGGCAACAGAAGTCCCACAGAAACTGGAAGTGAAGGTTGTTCAACCTTCCAGTTCTGACATGGATGTTATTGATGCTGAAGATGGTTTAACATCCATTGATCAATCTGGTGGTGACTTCTATTCTTTGGAAGAACTTGATCAGCTGGAGGATGGTGACTTGGCAATGATAGTGAGGAAGTTTGGCAAATTCAGATTCAGAAGGAATCCCAATCTTAAGTTCAAGCCCAGGTTTCAGAGAGGTGGTTCCTCATCTACAAATAGCACAAGGGGTGACTATAAAACTGGAACCGTAGAAAGAAGCACAATCAGGTGCTACAATTGTAATAAGTTGGGTCACTTTGCTACAGAATGTAAAAAGACAAAGCAAGTGAGAAGGAACTCGTTTGATTCTAGCAAGAAGAATAAGATTGGGAAAGCTTATGTTGCCGAAGGAAAGAGTTGGGATGTTACTGATAGTGATGAAGAAGCAGGTGAAATTGGAAACCTAGGTTTAATGGCAAATGAGGCAAGCACTTCATCATCATTCATGTCAGAGGTAAAGTTTACTGATACTGAAATGATCTATCATCTTAGTACCACTGTTTCATGTGCACGCAGAGAAAATGATAGAATAATTCTTTTTAACACAGCTCTTGAAAAGGAGGTAATAGAATTAAAACTTGTGCATGTTAATCAGGATGAACTAACTAAGAAAATAGCATTTCTTGAGAATAGGGTTAAATGTTATATTCAACTGGAAACCATTCTTAAGGATCAGATCAGTGAACTTAAGGTCAAGGCTAATGCTTACTATAACTCTTGTAAGACTGCTAAAGAAATCATCAATAAACAAAGTATTGGTCATACTGTAGGAATATGGTATGACTATAATGAGTCTGTTGGAGAATTAAGCATAAACACCCCTAATAGAGTCAGTGCTGAAGAAAGGGGTGTACCATATGTGCTTAAGGGTATTGAAACACCTTTCTTTAAAGAATCCTTGACAACACCTCTGAATGAAAATTCTATCATTATTCAAGAGGAGATGCGTATTGAGGATCTTGCTTTTGAACTTGTTCAGTCCAACAAGTGTATGTCTGACAAACTAGTCAAAGTTGTTTCAGCAACAGAGACTAAGTCAGACATCCATAAAGTGGATCAAAACAACTGTAGAACCAACATGCCTGCTGTTAATCTTTCTCATAAAGCATGTGGTGTGGTTAATTGCATGTCTTGTGCTTTCAATGTTATGTATGCTTATTTTAATAGTAAGCATGTATCTGATAATAAGACTGATCCACGTCAACATGTTAATAATAAGAAGCATGTTAGATCTAAGACTACTAGTCCTCCAAACACTAGAGTGAATCCATTTATCCCTAAGCCTACTCAGAAATGGGTTAAGGCTGACTATAAATGGAAATGCTCTTTTGTGAAAGAGGCTGAAGTAGTTAAAGTTAAAAATGTTGTTTTGCCTGACAAAGGTCAGTTCTTTAAATATGCCGGACCCAATCAAGTTTGGGTTCCGAGGAAAGACTAATCAATTTGATACTGCAGGGTGTGGCACAGGTAAACCGTGTTATGTGGGTTCTGGACAGTGGCTGTTCAAGGCATATGACCGGAGATAGAGCCCTGCTATCAAATGTGATTGAGAAAGCTGGCCTAGGAGTTACCTTTGGAGATAACAACAAGGGTATTACCAGAGGATATGGTTGTTTGAAGTTTGGAAATGTTATCATTCAAGATGTATCTATTGTGGAAGGTCTGAAGTTCAATCTTCTCAGCATCAGTCATTTCTGTGACAGAGGATATGATGTTTCTTTTGAGAAAGATAGATGTCAGATCCTTCACAAGAAGAATGGAAAGCCTGCTCTTCAAGGAGTAAGGAAAGGTGATTTGTTCATAGCTGAGTTACTTGTTTTTATGCTAAAGCTTCATCATATGAGAGTTGGCTATGGAACAAGAAGATGTCTCACCTTAACTTCAAAACCTAGTCAATAGGGAATTGGTGAGAGGTTTGCCTCAGATGGAATTTACACATGAAGGACTGTATGAGGCATGTCAGAAAGGAAAGTCAAAGAAAGCTTCTTACAAGGGCACTGACACATCATCAATAACTGAACCACATCAGCTACTGCACATGGATTTATTTGGTCCAGTTAATGTGATGTCCATGTCAAAGAAACAATATGCACTTGTGATTGTTGATGACTATTCCAAATACACATGGGTTTTATTCCTACATTCCAAGGATGAGACCTCACAGATGGTGATTGATCATATAAAGTTGATTGAGCTGGATTCTAGATTCCCTGGTAGAACTATAAGGTCAGATAATGGAACTGAATTCAAGAATGCAGTCCTAAATGACTTTTGTGCAGATAAAGGAATAACAAGACAATATTCTGCCCCTAGAACTCCTCAACAGAATGGAGTGGTGGAAAGGAAGAATCGTACATTGATTGAAGCTGCTAGGACTATGTTAAGTGAATCAAGACTTCCAATGTACTTTTGGGCTGAAGCTGTGAATACTGCTTGTTATACTCAGAATCGAACGTTAATCAACAAGGACTTAATGAAGACTCCTTATGAGATCATGAACAACAAGAAACCAACTCTCAAATACTATCATGTATTTGGAGCAAAATGCTTTGTGCTTAAGGATGACAATGTTAAACGTGGCAAGTTTGAGGCTAAGGCACAAGAAGCTATTTTTATTGGTTATTCCAGAAGATCTTACAGGGTGTACTTGATTGATGGTCACCATGTGAAGGAAAGTGTCAATGTTACATTTGATGACACTAAGCTCCCTAGTATCCAAACTGAAGATTCATCTGAAGAACTGAAGTTTGATAACTTGCCAGATTCAGAATCAGATGATGAAGCTCCACTTGAGGTTGTTACTGGAAATGAAGATAATTATGATGATAATGATCATGGTGGTGGTGGTGGAAATATTGGTAACAATGGAGATACCACTAACACTGGAGAAGAATCATCAAGGCAATCAAGCAACAACTCAGGGGGAGGAACCTAGAAAATGAAGAACTCTTTGAATGTTCTTCAAATAAAAACCCAGAAACCTTCAAATCTTCAAATATTCCAACAAAAAATCCAGAAAAATGAAGGAAATTTCTCTGATTTAAAGCCAGAAATCGGCAAAGTTGTGGTGTGCAACCGCCGAAAAACGCCTCTTACAAAGAGAATTTAGAGAGAAAACTTTCAGAAAAATTAAGGAAAGTTTTATATGAGGTGAAATAAGAGAAAACTCGTACCCTTTATAGGCAAGAAAACCGGTTGGTAACTGGCTAAATGGGTAATCTAGGCCGAAATTATTTTTTTTTGGGCATAAAGCCCATATTTCAACTAAATAAAGCCTTCCAGTTAAAAAGGCTTTAAGGCCCATAAAATAATTTTGGGAATATTTAAAGCCTCAAAATAATTTAAGGCTTTAGCCCATTAAAAATCTATTTAGATAATGATAATAGATTATTATTTTGATCTACTAAAATTCTAGTCGAAGATTGATTCAAAATTTCGAATTATAAAATCTTCGACTTCAGCAAGCATTTTCTCGTTTGTTCGATTCAGACATCAATCCTACTCGATATCGACTAGGGTCTCATATTGAAATCCTAGTTTAAAAACAAAATCGACTACAACACTCTTTTTCTTGTTTATTAGATTTCAACGAGGATTCAGGTCGAAAATGATTTCGATCTCATCTCGAGACTTTTACTCGAAGTTACAGTTGATATCTTGTATGTTCAACCAGATTTCTAATCGAGCGGAGCTGCGACCCCGGTGAAAGAATCGACGTTTGTTCGACCAGGATCCATGTCCATGTCGAAATCGACTAGGATCCTGGTCCCAGAAAATAAAAATTGATTGATTATAAGTCAAGGTTTTCACTCGAAATAAAAGTCGACTCCATTAATAGCTTTCTCGATTTCATTGATTAAAATTCAAGGATCATAAGTCGAAAAAGATTTCGGTTTCAGTACTCGATTTCTTGTTTATTCGACTAGAAATTAAGCCGAACCCTTGTTCGACCTTGCAACCAAATTCCTGGTCGATATTGACCTTAAACTCGCTGCTTACTTCCTTGTTTTTCGACTAGACTTCTAATCAAACGACATTTTGAGCTCAACATTGTTTTTCACGTTTATTCGACCAGGATCCACCTCCAGGTTGAAATCGACTAGGATCCTGATCCCAAAAAAGGACTTTTCGAGCTCAGCATTGTTTTTCACGTTTATTCGATCAGGATCCACCTCCAGGTTGAAATCGACTAGGATCCTGATCCAAAAAAAAAATCAATACAACTTCAACGAAAACTTTAAAAGTTTTCCTAGAAGTTGGGGGGCAAATGATATGGGCTGAAAATAACCCTAAAGACATAATTAATGATATGTTAATTAGACCTGAAATGGTCCAAGAATTAAGCCCAATTAATGAGGCCTGAAATCCTAATTATTTATTAATTTCATAATTAATAAAAGGGGAAAATGTGCAGCTTATAAAAAGAGTCCAAAGTGTGCCAACTCCATCAAGGATTAGCCACCAAGGTATACAAACCTAATAGGAGTCAGCCTCCTACAAAGAAGGATTCACAATCCTGATCTAAGAAGGTGACTTGGCCCCCAAGTCACCCAATTCTACCCTAAATGCAGGGCTCTTGACGCATATATAAAGGACCTGATCCTTCAATCAGAACTACATTTTTTGGCTTGATTCTCAATTACGAATTGAGATACGTAGACATCTTGTGAGGTCCGATTTAGTCACGAAACACGAGAACAACCATTAAAGCTCGAAAGCTCTCAAACCCTAAGCATTAATTACACCCTAGTTTTTATTCCACAACAGATTAGTTTTGGGATTTTTTTTAAGAATACCCTTCTTATAAATCTTTTTCTCAAAAATACTGTGGCGTTAAAAGTTATTTACAAAAATACGGTTTTTTAAGTTTTGTTTTCAAAAAATACGATTTTCAACCTTTGCAACTCAAAATGCAACTTCATTTTTCAGAAAGTTGATTTTAAGATTGCATTTGTTACTTTTTCGAGTTAATTTAGTTGCATATGCTACAAATCATAACCAATTCAATTCAACTTCCAATTCAACAAAAATTGACATAAAAAACTTATATTTCTTTGTGACATTCTCTCAAACAATTGATATGCATTCCACCAAAATTGAATCTGAAGAAAGAATAAGAAGATATATCAACCACAACTTCGTATTAACATTGATAGCAATCAAAATCAACTGTTGCAAAAATATCAATCAAATAAAACTTTACAAACTAAGCAAAATCAACTTATGCAACTTTGTATTTTCTGTGTATCATTCAACCGAACAGTTGACGTGTTTTCCATTAAAATCCCAAATCCAAGGAAAGAAGAGGAAGAACAAAATGAAAACTCAAATCAAAATCAGTATATTGCAACTTACTTTAATCCATCCCATGCGGGGCCAAATCGATAATCGTATTAAACTTCGAATTGAAATAATTAATCTTTGAAATCAAAACATCATCCTTTTCGGAGTTGAAAAGCATCATCTTTTTTGTTTATTTGATCCATCAACACAACATATATATGCTTAAGTGCAAGTGTTTGTGTATATATATTTGTATCAGAAATGAGAACGACGAGAGAGAAAGAACAAAGAAAAAGAAACGAGTCAGCAATACGAAGAAAGAAGAAGAACAATGACGATGAATTAGGGGTCATATTTTTGGAAATCTAAAACATAAAACAAACAAAGCTGAAAGAAAAATATTAGGACCGTATTTTTGTAAATAAGTTTGAAAAGATAGTATATGAGAGAATTTCTCATTAGTTTTTATTTTTATTTTTATCTATTTCTATATATTAAATGGGGTCTAGTGGCAAATTGAGCCAATAAAATGGCTGTGAAATTACAGTTTTACCCTTCTTTTTTGAAAAATCACAAAAATGCCATCTTTTACAATTTATGCAATAAAATAAATTAGTTTGAGTTGCTTTGAGGAATTGAACCTCTAACCTCCTCTAAGGGAGTTTATGTTATAACCACTTGTGCTACACTAATGATTGAGCTTTAATTAAAAATCTTATTAGATTACCCACGTTTTTCATTATTATCCTTTTTTAAAAACTTTTGAGTAAGTAAATTGTTGATTTATAATATTTATATAACACTATTTTTTTGGTTTTATGTATAATTACATATTCAATCATCTTTCTTAACATTTAAATTATATTTAATTTTTTTTATTAAACACAGATCAATTATATATTAGTTGTCAAAATGTATACTTCTATATAGTACAATATATCTTATCATACGTAATCATATATGGTGACGATTTTCAAAATATTCAAACAACATGTGAACTACTAATCTATAATTTAACAAAATCAAGTCATTCAATTCGGTTTTAGTCGGTTCAGATTAGCATATTTTGACAATTCACAACGTATCTATATATCTACTTTTTATGTTAAAAGTCAACCAAAGGCAAAATATGCCAAAAATGGTAGTGAATTTACAATTTTATCCTTGTATTTATACAAATTACAGAAAAGATCTCATCAGTGTTTAAATTAAAAGAGGTTGAATTTGTGTAGCCATTGAAAATCGAACTAATATATCCTTATATAAATTTCTTTTTATTATCAACAGCGCTACATTGAATTTTGAGTTTACTCTAAAAAAATTATTAGATAAAGCGTATAATTCTCTCTTCCTATTTTCTTTTAATACTTTAACTTTTGAGTGACCAATATGTTATTTTATATTATTTATATAACATGTTTATACAATTACTTTTTTAAATTTTAACTTTTCCAAATGAAATGTTAGTTCATATTATTTATACAACTTCGTATTTTTTAGTTTTCGTGTTTTTATGTATACAATAATGTATTCAATTATCTTTAAAAAAATTACTTCAATTATATTTTTTCGATTAAATATCAATTAGGTTATTAATTGTTATAAGATTTATATTTTTATATAATAATATGTTACTTATTATATTTTATATGAAATATTCAGGTTCTAATACATAAATATAATATTAAAATCTATAAGTAACATATTGTCGGCTATTTCTATTATTTAAAAATAAATTTTAAGTTGCACACATCATTGTAAAAATTGGGAATCGGTGTGAGGAGTTGTTTATAAGTTGGAAGAATTTTTGTAACTCGACCCAGTTATATCATTTTGAATTTTTTTTTATCCAACCTGCAAAACTTAAATTTGCAACCCAATCCTGAATACATTAATTTGGGTCGGTTGCATCAGTTTGAATGGTTTAAATAATTTTATTAAAAAATTAATATTATACAACACCTCTCATTTAGAAAATCTAAGTAAACTAAAATACACATAACTTGCGATTTAGTGTTAATATTTTATTTTTGAATAATTATAATTTTAATAATATAAGTATATACACATATATCTATAAATTTCAGTATGATGTATTATCTAATGTATGGTTGTATGTACAATATATATTTAAATATCAAACAAAAATTAATTGTAAGTTAAATCCGGTTGGCCGAAAAATATACATTTCATATCCAATCCATTTAAATCAGTTTGAAATGTTTTTAACTCAATTAAGTATCGAGTTTTCTTCTATCGGCTTGGTCGGCCAAAAATAGTGTTGGGTTGGTTCGGTAATCAGGTTGGTAAACCATGAACACCCCTGATCGGAGTATTCAATTGAGTCACCGTTCAGAGATTAATAGGATGATCGGAGATTTTATGATGTGATCACGGTATAGTATTACATATGTGACCAACTTTATATTTTATTTACAAGTATAATGTTATTTCATTAAATATACATAAGTTTAGATACGTCCATATTATATACGGACAACTATACTTAAATTATCATTTATATTATAATTAATTATTAAATATGATAAAATGTATTTCATATCATTTAAAACTAAATAAAATTCTGGCAAAAAAAATAATAATTCGATCTTTATCATATCGAAATTCATTCAAATTTTGTAAAATTTTATTAAATTAAAAAAAAAAGTTAAAAGAATTTTCATACAAATAAAAGATAAATTCAAAATAATATTATTTTCCATATTTTTAATTACAAAATTATTCCGATTTCAATACATGTTCGTTCGAGAAATTATTTCAGTTTATAAGCAGGCCCGTGCCTCGCACGGGCTTTTACGCTAGTTTTGATTTATATTTGATCACTAGCATATTTATATATACTATGTATAATATAAGCGAAATAGGGGATAATTGGTTGGTTCGGTGGTTAATTAACGCTTTAAAAAAATATTAACATTTTCCAAAATTTAATTAATTAAAAAATAACCGAAAATAATAATTAAAAAAGGGAGTATCCTACAAAACTACAAGTCTACAACCACAGAGTCGCAACAACACTGCACAGTCTCCCTCTTGAACATCGTCGGTTGCTTAAACTACAGGTAAAATCCTTGTATTATGTATATGTTGAAACTGGATTCTAATTGGATTTTGTGTTGCTCTATTTGAACTAAATTTTAATTGGAGTTTCTTCTTTGGCATGTATAATAGGTGTGTGAGATTAATTATATAGAAGTGCATCTGACTATATTGAATTGAGACCTGACTATTTGATTTATACACATAGTTGTAGTTGTTTTGATGTGCACATATGTGAGTGTATGTGTATCTCCTACACAGCTTTTTCTCGACAATACTTCCTTCTCCTTAGTTCAGACAAATCAAAGCAACAGTTCATCCTTTTCAATTGAATTTTTAGGGCCACTTAATTAACGGGTTAACATTAGACGGTATATGTAAGTAGTCTTCTCAACTAATTGATTTGTGGGACGGGTACTAGGGTCTATCTATTAATGTAATTACCTCAGTTCATAGATACCTTCTTCAAATCAGTTTTATGCCCCAGCAACCTCTCTCAAATATATGATTTCAATGCTCCATTGAAGCCTTCAATACCGGTATGTAATCTAACTGTTTAACCATCTCTTTAATCGCCATGTAAAACAATTTCATTCGTTTCATACTATGGTCAAAGTAAACATAAACTTAAGCTTTTTTCAACCTTAAGCCTATCTAGAAAGTAAACATAAACTTAAGCTTTTTTTTAACCTTAAGCCTGCCTAAATGTATTTTGCTGTTGGTATAGATTTGTAGTTTCTCGAGTTTAACTAAGAAATGTCGCAAAGAAGCACTTTATTTATAAAAAAAATTAATAAGATTGTGCAACCAATTTTATGATTATCGTAATTGCTCCGATATGACCTTGAGCGTGTAAATATAGATTTTGTAATTAATTAACAGGTTCATTATGCATTGATGTGATGGTCATGGAAAAAACAATATTCAATTTAGATACTTGGTGCCTGTTAGAGAAAAATAAGTATTAAATTATCTTATTATGTGACAATAAACACAATAAAAATAAAGCGCATAAATAAAGCGCATACAAAGAATAATCAGTACATATAATGCCTTGAGAAAACATTGCCCGGGACTATTACTGTTGTTTTTGGAAAATTGATTAGGCCTTGCTCTTTGCTTGCAATTGTTATATGGATGTACTGATGTAGTATATAATTGCATGACATTCATGATTAATTATAGATTGTAGTTCTATCTTTGAATGCCCTATTTCTTTTTCTTGGGTCTGTTACTGACTTTGTGCAAGTGCAAACTTATAAATTTCATATTAAACATATCAAATGGAATTCATGCCAGTGTATCTGATGCAAAATTTACCATATGCCAGTATTAGAAGTCAATAACACAAGACTGGCTTTGAGGATAGAGGGTGTACTACAGTGTTAGAAAAAATTACAAAAATAACCATTTTTTTGATAAAATTAACAAAAATAACCATTCTGGAAAAAATGGCCAATTTTATCTTTTGGGATACTCCACTGTTAGTTGGGTATCCCAATTTATATAAGATACTCCACTGGTAGTTGGGTATCTTATATAAATCATATATAGAATACTCCACCGACAGTTGGGTATTCCATAAATATGGGATACTCCACTGACAGTTGGGTATTCCATTGGGTAAAGTTGGCCAAAATTTTAAAAACAGGTATTTTTGTTAATTTTGTATGAAAAAAAGGTTAAAGTTGTCTTTCACCCCTACAGTTAGTGACCTCAAATGCAGCCTGTTCTAATTAAGTAGTAATGTCATAATTTTTTTGCAGCAATTTGCAGAGGTGTGGATTCCTCCGGAGGACCGAATTTTCGGGTCTTGCGAGTGCAATTGGGAAGGACGAATGGTGATGTTTATTAATAATTTGCAGATGTGTGGATTCCTCCAAATTTGTTGGTTGGACAACACACGTGAGTTTGTTAGTTAAAGTTCACTACTTGCACTCTTTACTAAGGTGCTTTACGATGTCTATTTTCAGGAAATTTTTGAATATTTTGTAGCAGAACTGTAGCAGAACTTGCAAAGTTCGTTGCTCAAGAAGGTGACAGATTTCAACTTCCTGCAAGTAGAAAGAAGGAATTAGGTTTTACCTTTTCTTTCCCCGTGATGCGAAATTTAGACCAAAGGTTTCTCCATTGAAGATGCGGTTAGTGTTATTTCCTTGGGCCTTTTTTTTTGTATATAATATAATCTGACCAGAAGCAGGCTACAAACTATATTTTGTTTATTACAATAAACATAAAATATTTTAAAAACAAATGTAATGTATACATGGGTGGCATATCCAACAGAACTACGAACTTTGTCAGCTCACAACTACTGCCCCCAACTCCGGCTCCTTCTCAACGACTCTTTCTTTTCCCTGCTTCAAAAAATCAAGTTTGGAATTTCTAAAAAACGATTTTCAGATTTCTTCGAATAACTTCACGAGAAATAGATTTCTAAACAATTTGAAGTTATCTCCCTACAAAACAATAAGTGAGTCTTTGCACCCTATAATTATAGATTTGTATAATTTGTTAATTTTAGGACTTTAAATTTCTTGGTTATTTAATTGCCCACTACATTAGTTTGTATCTGTTTGTTTAATTTATTTATTCAGTTCATAATTTACAATTTGGAGTCTGTATCTATTTGTTTTTTATTCTTTATGTTTGATCTTAGATATATGTGTATATAATTCTTTATCGAGTTTGGATAGTTACTAGGAGCTACGTGGTTTCTGTGATCTTTCTATTAGAAGTTAACATTGAACACAACTAAGCTAAGCACACAACCTGCAGTTGGATGCACAATAAAGGTAGTGAATAACATACTTGAACACACCCACATTCTTTTGACTATTGAAAACGTCAGTCTTGGTTTTCTTTCTTAGCTTGAGCAGAACACTGGTGCAATTCCACTTTTAACTTCTCAATCGATGTGACATCATTTGTGCAAACTATGATCTATTGTTCCTTTCATTCTTTGATCTAATCACCTTACTTCAATTGATAATGAAGTCGATCAGTCCTTTCGTACTAGAGATGACATTATTCACAAACTTGAGTTACCCGCTATAATATATTTAGAATCCCTCACAATTTTTTACATGTCTCAGGGATAGAGAAGGAGATTACTGGCCTTAAAATCAGAAGCATGTTAAACCTTACTTCTGACTTTATATGTCCAAGCATATTAATCATACATCATGTTTGCAGCTCCACAAGTTCTAACTTACATCTAAGATGAACAATTTCAACTTCTATATCCGCTGTTATAATAATTATTACTGTTATTGTGTCCCGGCGAACAAATCTTGGCTAAAAATTACCTTTTTTGCTACAAAAAATGAAACTTAGTTCAAGTTTTTTATGCGGCTAATTGATGGTTATCTCTAAACTTTGGTCTATGAAGGACCTTTTCTGATCTTAGTAGACTTTTAAATGTATCTCTATCTGGTGTAAACAAATCTTGTGGATGGGTGGTTATACAGTTATTGTGCTTATAACCCAAAGGGAATAGACTTTTCCACCAAACTCTTACAGCCATTAACATATTTTTTTTACTTTCTTTTTGTTTTTCCTGTTTATGTATGATGTATCGGTAGTATAGTCACTTTGAAATCTGTTAATTTAGCCATGATCGAGTTTTACCTTTTGTTTTTGTATCAGGTTCTCTATCAATTCATCTATATAATAAACCTTAATATTAATTTTATTTCTAATTTTGAAATCAGTTTTATGATTAAGTTCTAATTTTTAAAATGCAATTTCCAGTTGATTAGAAAACGTAATGGTTGAGATAGCTCCAAACTCGGAGAAAATATATGCAGAACACCAGCCTTCCTTTACCACTTCAGTGAATGGAGGACACGACAAAACAGTAAGGTATGACAATATAACTTTAATTAAATAAGCCAATTTAAATCGTCTTCACGGATTTTAGAAAACTACATGTTGCTCAGCAAAGTAGTAAATGACTAACGCTCTCTAACTCTGAATTTATCTCTGTGTTAGGCTGTTTCCTGATAGGCAATTCTATGATTTCAATAAGTAGCTAAATTATTCAAGGAGATGATATTATTTTCATATTAAGGTCTTTTCTATATTGGATATTTTTATTTTATTTTTATCCCAGAAATCGACACTTCAGTCATCTGGATGAGTGTTAAAGCATTTTTTCATAAGGCTCACCAAACTGCATCAGAAAATAAAAGTACTAGAGAACTTCAATCGAGTATCTCAGCAACTACACCTTTGACTCCCATTTTATCTTTTGTGTTTTTTAACTACATTTCTGAGTGATGAGGAACCCTATAAGGGGTCTCTCACTGTTTTTTAGAGGGCTTTTGATGATTTTTTTGTAATATAGGTTTCTATACAATTTGTAGACTTACACATTTGTGCTATGTTTTTGACCCTGTAGGATGTTCAAGTGTACAATGTATTTTTGCATAATTTATTCCTAGATATAGATCATTTTGTCCGAATTCTCTCGAAGTTGACACCAAGGTCATCATTAATATGCATAATTGAAGCTTAGCATTGATAAGTAGAGGAGAGGACGGTGATGGGGTCGCATGTAAAATTGATACTCTTTGCATCTTTGGTTTTAGCATAAAATTCATTTTCGCCAATCGCTAAGGTTGTTCTAATGGCCAAGCTCTCAAGGACATAGGTAAAAATGTAATTATAATTTTGTAATTTACTCACCTTTCTATCGAAGTATGAATCGTTTATGTTTTCCCAGGCACAAAACTTTGGACTTTCCATAATGATCGTCCATATCGCGTTAGTTCATCAAGGAAACGTCTGCTGACAGTCCACACGAGTGTTATTATTTTTAAGCGGAATTATCAATTAATTCCAAACTCTGAATAATAAGAGGTAA
The DNA here is from genome assembly GCA_030848705.1 of Heracleum sosnowskyi. Lineage (NCBI taxonomy): Eukaryota > Viridiplantae > Streptophyta > Magnoliopsida > Apiales > Apiaceae > Heracleum > Heracleum sosnowskyi. The sequence goes on from CM061241.1 coordinate 98,176,968, forward strand.
TTTACAATTTTTGGGGATTAACAATCACTGAATATAATTCGTTGGCCAGAAAACATTATGAATGTCTGTAATGCATTTGTAAAATATTATAGGTGTGAACATGTCAATTTAGGTGTGCTCAAATTTCTTTTGATCAACCCTTTGATATTCATTTTTTAACTTTGCATAGCAGAAATGAAAATTGAATGTTCAAATGGTTAGAATGTATTTAGAATTATAAAGTAGTAAACATGGAATGTAGATTCGTCGATACAGGTCAAAGAATTATAGTAATGGGGAAATAGAATGTATTATATTATTCCACTGAATAAGAAATTATACTCTACACAGGAAGTTAATTAGATTTTTTTTCTACATTGAAATGATGTTGTGGTGATTACATATTTTAATCATCTCATAATCTTTTATAGATTAATGTAGTTAGATCGACTCTAAATTGGTTTTTTTTTTTGTGTCTTCTTTATGTTCAAACAGGTTTAGCTTTTGTGCTTGCTTGCTTGCTTTGAATGAGATTGGAACCTTATAAATTTGTATATACAGTATATATATAAATCGCACAGAGAAGTGTAATTACAACTATCAGAGATTTGATGCAGGCTGCCAAACTCGGGTGTTGAACTGAATGTTACCGAGCTTGGGGATTAGAATGATGGTGTTTATATCGGGGTTGAATTGATGTCAATGTGTATGGGTGTGGCCCGTGTGGGCAGTCCTCCATACGGAATTTGAGATCCAAACAATTCTTTTGTTTCCCCGTTCTACAAGATTTCGGATTAGTTTACATGCGGTAAGAAAAAAATATTATTCTTCCTAATGTTTCTATATGCCTTCTTTTGATACTTTCAAGTTAACAGAAGTTTAATAAAACCATAACTCTTAGTGTAGATTTATATTTAATCAGAACATTCGCAACTAGGGTATGAGTTACTTGTGTATATAACACCTACCTATGTTCGTAATTAGATAGAAAAAGGTGACCACCTTATAAAAGTAATATTAATTATTACAAAATAATGGGAAAATATTTCAACTTCTACAGGTTGCCCTGTCTCTACAACTCATATCAAAGGGATGTTCTTTCAAATTTCTGCTCTTTTGAAGACGAAGATGCAGTGTTGCTGTGTAAAGAAGGCTAATATGATCTGCGTTCTTTTTAATTTGCTTCAACTGGGTAATTGATTAGGGTTAAAGTATTAGTTCAAAAATAGTGGAGTTTTTATAAAAGGCCCTCCTGTCTCCATGAGTTGCAGATCGATCTCCTACAGTTTGGAATCTAGGACACAACGTTAACTATATTCCTTACATGGCACGATTACTCAATCATATGTAACCAAAATGTGATGCTTATTGTTAACAAAAAATTTACTTGCACAAATCTTGAAGTAAAATGTTTACTTAAAGAAGTTTTGTAAATGTATTCTACTGTTCGCTTTGCAATTGCATTTTATAAGAACCAGTTATACTCAAGTTGCATTCAACACTTAAAACTCACTTGGTAATAGCCTTACACTGTACGTAGAGTCTTTGTAAGCAATTTATTATTATAACTGAGTGGACATACTAACTCAGTTGTTCCTTTAACTACAACTGAACTTGATTCAAACTCCCAACTGAAACTAATTAGTACCATGTCTTCATCTGTTCAAAAATCCTCTTTACTGTACTAAAAAAATAAACATTCTTGAACTGCAAGACCTTTTCATGCATAAGAAATTTACAGAATTCTGTTAATTTTTCAAACCAAAAGTCTACTTTAGTAACAATGCCAATTGCACAATTATATGAACACAGTAGACACTTACCTATTTATAAAATTGACATGTAAGTAATCTATTTTTTGAAGCATTAAGCACTCCCTCCGTCACACTCATTTGTTTACATTTGGGTTGGGTACGGAGTTTAAGAAAAACTAATAAAGTAGGGGAAAAAGTAGGAAAACTGGGTTTAGTGATGAGATCTATTTAATGTATAAATTGAGTATACCGGAGGAAAGTAGTGGAAGAAGTTGATTTTTATATTATAAAAGTTTACTACTTTTGAAAAATTTAGAAGTGTAAATAATTAAGAGGAACATCCCAAAATAAAGTGTTAAAAATTGGTTGGAACAGAGGGAGTAGTTATTTTATACTTTTAAAATAGAAATATTCTGGAAGCTCATTATATCTCAAAATATTTAATGGAAAAACTAAAACAGAATCATAACCAGCAATTTCATTTGCCTCACCTAATTGAGCTTACAACATACATTCAAATTAATTTATATTTATATACGTCCGTGTTTTGCACGGATTATAGACTAGTATATATATGGAAATAAGTGATCAAATAAAAATTTCAGTTAAAGCATCTCTGTTGCCAAAATAATTATCAATCCTCGCAATATCATTGTATAAATTAATTTTTTATTTTATTTCAAGAGGCTGCCAACATTGTTTTATATATGTGTTTTATGCCACATCAATGTTGGCAGTAACTAAAAATATTGAGTAACCAAGTAACCGAAGTACAACAGTTGGATAATTTTTCAAAGCACGGTTGATATTGCTGGTGTAAACGTAATACAACACTTGCACGTACGAGCATCTCCAATGGTGGAGAACCCTTAGCTAAAATTATAGGTGGATTGCCATAAATAAAAAAAATAGATAATGTGTAAAAAAAAATCCGCTCCAATGGGATAAAGCTGTTAGCTAAAATTTTAGCCAACCTCTCCATGTTGGCTATTTTTGTCGAACCTCTATGGACCTGTAGTAAAACTCCACATCAATTATTACCATATTCAAATCATATATTCTATTTTTAACAACTTGAAATAATAATAACATTCTATTTTTAAAATATAGCCAACTAGTATAGCCAACTCCATTGGAACACAATATCTTACAGGTTCAGCAAATTTTACATAATCAACATTTTATATTATTTTAGCTAACGATTTTAGCCAACACCGTTGGAGATGCTCTAAGTGAAAAACTGAAAAGTAAATCTTTTTCCTGTTCACTAAATCAAATCATGATCACCTAACATCTAATCTGTTTTGTTTAATTCTATGTTTTTTATTATTTTTTTCAAATCTTTATTAAAATTTTATATATCATTTAAATTCAAAAATAACAAAAAGCACACTAATAAACACTACGCCGACCGGATGTAATACTTTTCAATTACAACACCTACTTTGTGTTACAATTGATACACTATTTTTGAACTACTACAATACTCCAGAGATAGTGTTACATTACACATAAACGTCATGTTGCCGTAGAACGGACTCTGTTACAGAATTTTCTTATACAGTGCTGATGGAGTTTGTGAAAGACTACCTTACCCTCATTGAAATTAGAGGTGCCTAAAGCAAAGATAATAATGGTTGGAAGCTACTTACCGTTGACAAGGAGGTGATTGAACTTGTACAAGGCTACAAAGATGGAGATGAGATACACTTTTATATAGACAACACTCTTGACAGTGAAATTGAGTCTGTGGTTCAAATGAAGCCACACGTGGTCATAAGGCCGAGGATAAACCTGATTCAAGGTCGTATATATTTAAATTATTGAATATTGATGTCTTTTGCACATTTGAATACGTATAATGAGTTTTTCTACTATTGGTACAGGGTCACCAAAGAAGCCAGTTTCCGCAAAGAAGGCAGTTTCAGCAAAGAAACCAGTTTCTGCTAAGAAACCTCAAAAGCGCAAATATGTCACAACACATGAACTCTAGCAGAAGCATAAGCAGAAGTTCACTAGAAAGTCACCTGAATTGGACAAGAGAATGAATTTACGATCATCGCAAGATTTGTTGACTAGTCAACAAGATGCAAATGTTGTGAAGGCGAAAGGGGCTGTTAGAAGGAAACTCGACTTGCAAAAAGATTCAATTGGAGGAGATAGCTCTGAAGAGAATGATTCCATTACTGAGGTAATTTTTACTTGTGCATGTGTGTGTTGTACGTTTATGTGTTCTTTTTTAAAATTTTCAGTTAATTCATTAATTAATATGAAAGATTGAATTATAAATAAAAAAGTATATAATTTTGATAATTTGCTTCCTAATTGAACCTATTATATTTAGTTTTAACAAAAAAATTATATTTGTTAATTTTAACTTTGTTAAATAAAATTACCAAAAAGATTAAGTTAATTTAACAAAGTATATATCACCAAATTGTATATTTTTTCAGATTTTAACTTAGTACACAAATACGGATTAAAGTCTAAAATTAACAAACAAGCTGAGTTGGCATGCATACTTTTTACTTGTGAATTATTGCTTGTATTTTTTCTTTGTACCTGTTTCACTTGAGTCATAATTGATTTATTGCAGTTGCCCGCACAACCAGCACGACTGACTAAATATGAAGAAGGAAAAATTGCTCAAATGCAAGTAAACGACAAGAAATTGGAAGAACTTGGGATTAAGAAGTTAGTTGGTCAATTAAAAGCTCCTGCAGCGCAGAAAGGGAAAGGAAAAGAGAAGGCTCAGGAGGAATACGATGATTACATTCCAGAAAATGAGGAAGAAAATGATAGTGATGATACATCTGAGGTATGAAAGCAGTGAAAATGTTCATTTCCCAGCCTCACATAACAATTGTAAACCTAGTACTGAAGTCTTGATAATTTAATTGTAGAGAATCAAGAATGCCAAGAAAAGGAAGTTGGTAAGTCGACCACAAGCTCGTTCGCGGGTCAATGCTACCGCTGGTACAGAAGCTGAAAAGGAAGTGACAAGTTCATCTCGGGCTAAGCTTTTGAAACCAACATGAGGTAAAATGTTAAAACAGTCGAGCAAGTCTGGAGCATGTGGCAGGGTATCTGATTATTTGGAAATGCGAGACCGTCAGAAGCAGGGTATGCTAACTCCAACAACCAAGAATGTTCAGGAGTCGAACTTGGAAAATATTGCAGAGGAAGAAACTGAAGCAGGTACCGTGTGTACTGAAAAACATAGAAAAAGAGTTTAAATAAAGTTTTTCCGAGTATTTATACTTAGAAAAATATACATTTTTCCATATAAATACTTAAAAAATATATACATTTTTACTGAGTATAAATACTTAGAAAAATATACATTTTTCCATATAAATACTTAGAAAAATATACATTTTCCCATATAAATACTTAGAAAATTATACAATTTTCCATATAAATACTTAGAAAAATATACATTTTTACTGAGTATAAATATTGAGAAAAATATACATTTTTTCTGAGTCTAAATACTTAGAAATTATATTCATTTTCTAATGTTTTTTATGTGTAACTGGTATATGAAGTGATAGCTCCTAGAAGATGGAGAAGAAGGACAAAAATGATCAAAGTTCACACAAGAGATATCAATGAAAGGATGGCAAATAAGCCGAATACGATTCCTTTGGAGGATTTTAAGCTGTTGGTGAAATATTGGGGAGATGAGGCAGTTAAGGTATTCTAATACACATTTTCAATATGATTATTGTGATTTTTTTTTTCTAATTAGGCCTTTTTTTTACTAATTAAAATATTATCAAAACAAAATTGTGCAGTGAGTATTTTTTGTGTTGACATGAATTAGCAGAGGAAAATGAAGCACGTCGTGCTTCAGTAACTGACACACACACTCTCGGTCCCAACAGTATGGCACAAGTTGGAGAGAATCTGGTGTGTCTTTCTTTGTGCACATTACCTTTTTTTGCGGATAAATTTATTATAATGCTAATTACCGAGTTAACTGCACATAAATTGAAACTAATATGCTTAAATTTATCAAACAATCAAGCTTAAGAACATATAATTTTGAATATTATTTATTCTTGTAGTAAGTGCAAACAATGAGCTTGGATAACCTTATTCTCTTTGTTTTATAACAGAAAAAGGGTAATCCTGACCTTAGCTCGCCATCAGACGCTCAAGTTTATTTGGATTCTCATGAGCGAGAAGAAGGTCGAACATACAAGACTAATACAGCTGAAATCAAAAAAAGAATTGTAAGTACTTTATTTGTTTGATACTTACAAATCAAGAATGGTTTATTTAGTCAAATTTCTTTTACAACTTAAGAGATATCGAAAGGCTTTCAGTGTTGGTTTTATTTGGTAGAAAATACTATATAACAACAATATAATATTATAATTTTGTCGTAAAGTACACCTAAAAACAAACATGTAGGTGCTTGCGTTGTATAATTGAATGACTAACTTGATTCACACATTTGTTTCTTGTAGATTGAGATTAAGAAGAAGGTGGCTGCAGGTGAGGATGCATCTGAACTGATTGACAATGGCAAGTCTCATGGTCGAGAATGGCTAAAAGGAAGGCATGGTAAAACTGCAAGTTTGGCATCGACTTCGGCTCCTGTTGATGACCCTTTTTTTGGATGATGTAACTGAAAAGATAAAACGAGATCTGGAGGTTGAATTGGAAGCAAAGGTGAACAAGACGGTCCAAGATAACATGACGTTGTTGCTGAAAAAGCTAGCAAAAGCTAATCCCGGGTTGAATTTGGACATTGCAGACTGTTGTGCTACTGTTCCAAGCAAAGATGATGAAAATGTAACCCCGTTCACTGTCGGGACTTCCACTTAGTTGCTTCTTTGTTTACAGTAGTAGCATGGACAGGGTTTTAAAACTTTGGTTATCTTTTGTCATAATTTTTATTTTGTACTCTATCTTTTGTTTCTTGGTACTTTGTGGTAATTATGGTGGATGATATTATGGTGGACTGGCGTAGTTATAGGGTGAATGATGGGAGGAGTTAGATTATATTTTGGTGTTGGATGACTGGTGGAGTTGGATTATATTTTGGTTAAGTTTTGGATGATTGGTGGAGTTGTATTACTTTGCACTTTGAATTGGTTGGTTTATTTTGTAAAGGGATCTGATTACGTACCAACCAGGTCTTAAATTTTTTTGAATTTAAGTGTTGCAGTTGCTATTATTACTAATGTTGCAATATTTCATTTTTTGTTGCCCTAGTAGGTAGAATTAGTGTTACATTAGCTATTCATAACAATATCTAGTGTTTCATTAGCTAAAGATTTAGTGTTGCAATAGAATGTGGGGTCCACCAGTGACACGACACTAAAGTGGGACCTACTGGTGATGTGGCATAGTGGGACCCACATGTGACGTGGCAATATTGTGGGGCCCACACGTGGGCCCTACAAGTGACATGGCACCTGGTGACATGGCAATTCTGTGGGCCCCACAGGTGATGTGGCACCTTGTGACATGACAATTCTGTGGGCCCCATATGTTGGGCCCACACGTGACGTGGCACCAGGTGACGTGACAATTCTGTGGGCCCCACATGTGACTGGCATAGGTGATGTGGCAATCCTGTGGGCCCCACAAGTGAGGTGACACCAGGTCACGTTGCATTTTGTTGTGGGCCCCACAAGTGACGTGGTGAAAGACATATGTATAGACCTATTTGTTAACATCGAGGATATAACTCAACATTAAACAAGTCTATAATAAATAAGTAATAATTCAAATTGTCATAGGAATCTCAGAAGATCATATTAGTCAAAAGAATGAAGATAAAAGTCATCTACAGACTTGAAGTTATTCTACATTGAAAGAAGTTCATTAATTTGATCAAGTATCAGTGAAGTTTTCAAGAAAGTGGATTTGTTAAAGTGATAGAGATTTCAGGAGTGTGACAACAAAGGTACAGGTTATAGTGATTAATTAAAAGGATTTAAAGAGAAGAGAATCACAGCTTTAAAGTCAGAGATGAAGAACAGTCATTGAAGTTAGTCACTCATGAACCAGACAGTATATCGAGTTTCAACGACAGTCAGTGGAAGTTCGTCATTATTTTAAGTGGTTCACAGGACAATTTCTTTTTACTAAAAATTAGTTTTTATTCTCCTTTAATTATCTATTTTATTTAATTAATTTAGAATTAATTCTAACTTCTAAATTCAGAAAGACTAAAAGTAAATCCAGTAAGACTATCCTTGATAGTCATACTGGTTTTATTAGTAATTCAGAAAGTATTTCTAAAAATAAGATAGTCTTACCGAAAGTCTTTTTAGACTTAAGGATAGTCTTTCTGAAATTAGAAATAGTCTTTCTAATTACAAAGATAGTCTTTCTGGTAATTAGAAATAGTCTTTCTACTTTAAACCAATGCACGTGTAGATTAAAGAAGTGTTTAACAAAAGAAAAAGCTAAGACAGAAAGATCAACACCGAGATATTACATCTTCAACAAAGCTTCTGTCAAGAACAAGTTTTTTTCTGCCGAGTAATTTTCCTTGAACAAGAAAATATTTCTAGAACTTAGTGTTAAATCTAAACCACTAGAAATCATTTACTTGTATTACTTTGACTATCTAGCGGATCTTTATCCCTAGAACGAATCTCGAACTATCGTTTATCATTATATTTTTTATTACAAAAATAGATAAATTCATGTCGAATTTATTCTAGATTTGTTTTAATTAGTTTGAGATTTAATCTTGTAATCAGTACCAACATTTGTAACACCTTTCAAGTTTAATATAAGTTATATTTAACTTGAATTCTGTTTCATTTAATTCCGCCATAATTTGTTCTTGAATTGTTTAATCTTAAAACGAACAAATTTGATAAAACGGTATAGTTTGTATTCAACCCACCCTTCTACAAACTTATCGGGACCTAACACGTGGCATACATGTGGCACCTGGTTAGGCTGAGGTAACTCGGTTCTTGTGTTGCATTTGTTTGATTTAGTGTTACTCTATTGGCCTAATGTAATACTTTGTCATGTGTTACCATTGAGAAGGAAAGCGTTGCATTTTATGTCAAAGGTAACATTGACGGATGAAATGGTAAAAGTGCGCTACCTTTGGCCCGATGCAACAGAAATCGTGTCTAAGATAACAGTAGGTGTGTGTTGCATCCGACCATCTATGGCGTAGTGAAATGTGACAAAACATATTTAAATAACTACAACAAATATATATATGATTTCTATTTTTTTGTGAATTTAGAAAAATACAGTATTAACTCAAAAAACTATTTTTGTATAAATATATGAAATATGATACTATTTTTTTTTTCTTATCATAAAAATTGACCTGAGAATTTCTTTTTCCCCTTAGATTAGAAAAAACCCAATTCTATACTTTTATTCTAAAAACATAACTAATAAAGAAAGATGTCGTGTTATATTTTATAAGAATAAAAACTCTCTTTACTAAAAAATTATGATATTAAGTATTAATAATTAATTATTATAAGAAAAATATTACAAAATTTGTTACTAAAGGATAGAAAACTACATAATACATAAAAATTTAGAAAAACACACAAAAAATAGTACGAAATTCAAATAATAATCCACAATTCAAAATAAATATAAAATTGTTAAATATAGAACTTAAGACATTACAGAATTTAAACTAAAATACAGAACTCTAATTATATCTTTATATATAATTGTGTAAAGGGATTTAGGTGGTATGGTAGAGCGTGGTCGTCAGTCCTAGGTTTAGGTGGTACATTTTAGTAAACAACATACTAAAAACAAAATAATTAAATATGTATATCAAAAAGTTAAAATCAATGAAACATCTTTTATATGTATAATTTATGACTTTTGACTTTAAGCAATTTAAGTTATAAGCAATAATTTTAAATTTACCCAAACAAGCTCAGGGAAAATAATTTAAAATAAGATTTAAATATAAAATAAAGGTTAAATATACTTAACATTATAATCACCATGCTCCAACAAATATTTAACATTTTGAAACAAAAAATCACTAAAACAAAGAATACAATTATCTATACTATATTATTAAAGCCGAAACATTGAAAGTTTTGGTTTTCGGTTTTCGGTACTTTTTCTAATTAATAAATTAATAATAAAATCAAAATTCGGGAAAGTTTTATTCTACATTAATATTTCACTGTATTTTACTACATAAAAATAAAATAATATTGAACTCTAATAAAAAAAATGGAAATGTGGGATCTAATTTGTTTAAATTTAGGATACACTACTACAAATATACTTCTTTCTACAAATATATTTCTTTCTTTTTAGGATAACGAAAGCTACTACAAATCAAATCTTTTATGAAATTGTATTATTGTCAAGTTACCAAAATAGTAACTAGATGATTGGCTTTTATAATTAAAATATTTTTTTTCTAACAAAATCTACTCATTTTCCAAAAATATCATTACAATTATCTTTAAATTAAAACATATTACCTTTTATATTTGTTATTACTAAAATCTATCTTTTCCAAAAATATGAGGTGTAATCCTTACTTATTTATTTTAAAACCTATTTTAATACTCTATTTAATAAATAATAAAATAATATAAAAATATAAAAATAGTAACTAACTGATTCCCTTTTATAATTTAAAAAAAATCTAACAAAATCTACTCCTTTTCCAAAAATATCACGACAATTACCTTTAAATTAAAACATAATATCTTTTATATTTGTTCTCACTAAAATCTCTATTTTCCAAAAATATGAGGTGCAATTCTTACTTATTTATTTTAAAATCTATTTTAATACTCTATTTAATAAATAATAAAATAATATAAAAATATTAACTAGCTGATTGCCTTTTATAATTAAAATAATTTTTCTAACAAAATCTTATTCTTTTCCAAAAATATCACGAGCAATTACCTTTAAATTAAAATATATTACCTTTTATATTTTTTATCACTAAAATCTCTCTTTTTCAAAAATATCAAGTGCAACCCTTACTTATATATTTTAAAAATTATTTTAATACTTTTAATTATTTAAAAAAACTTACCTTTTTTTAACAAGTGAACGTATTTCTTTAACAAATACAATTAATATAATTAAAACACATCTAAATATATTATAGGTAGTTATTTTTTTAATTAAAACATTTTAACTTTCCTATTTGTCCTTATTAAAAAAACTTAATTATTTTAACATGTCAGCGTATTTTTTTAATAAATACAATTAATATAATTAAAACACTTCTAAAAATATCACGGTTAATTACTTTTTTTAATTAAAACATGTTAGATTTTCTATCTGTACTTATTATTAATATTATTTTATTATAAAATATTATTAATAATACCTCATTTATCTTCCTCAGCCCCATCTGTATTTTTTAATATTTTATTATATTCCAATTAATATTTAAGTTTCACATTTTATAATTTATCATATTAATTTTTACTTTTATTTTAATATTAAATTTTTTAGTTTATTATTTTTTAAGGGCCGTGCCTTGCACGGGTTATAGGCTAGTAATTAATTATAATGAAGATCAAACAATGATCTTTAAAAACTAAAAAAGTTATATAAATATTATCTATAATCAGAAAAGATAAATCTTGAAATTAATAATCAACAAATTATGGTCAATATTTAGCTAAAAACAATTAAAGATAAATTTTTAAATGATATATATATTAGCATATGTATTACTTTAATGTAAATTAGTTTCATTTACAAATATATTTCTTATTTTGAATTAAAAATAAAACAAAATCTCAATTTGTATGAAATTCAAATTATTAAATAGAAAGATAACTAAAATGTCCTATTCTCATTATAAATGAACAAGAAATTAAAGATAAATCTTAAATCTAAAATATGAGTTATATATGTTTAACCTTGTGATTACTAATATAATTACAACAAAAATAAAATTAAAATAATAACTATAATAAAAAATAATAATATTGGTGTTTATGTTTTTCAAAAAATTTAAGAAAATGATAACTATAATACAAAAATAATTAATTTATGACATGGTATGATCAGTATATCTTCAGCTATATAATATTTTAAGAAAAAAATAAGTATATAAATAAAATAATTAAAATTAAATTATTAAAGTAAACAAATAACAAACTAAATTAAATAAAAAATGTCGACAAATAACTTGATATAAGACAAACAAATAGCAAACTAAAATTATCAAAGTTAAATTTAGGAAAATAATAAATGATTACAAACGAATAGTGATTTTAAAAATATAAAAATAAAAAACAAGTATCATTTCAAAAATACGACATACACTTAAATAAAATATATGTGAAATTTATATATTTTCAAGTTTGGTTATCATTAAAAATTTATAAAGTTGAAATTAAATCAGAATAATACATTTAGAAAAATTAAAAATAACAATTTAAACAAAATTAAAATATATACAAATGATATATAAAGCATCCCGTGCACTGGTATAAATCTAGTACAAACTATAAATTACAGAACATAAAAAATAGATGTGCCCACCACCAACTAAAAAATATAGGTAATAAATTACACAATTTGAAATAAAAAGTATGGAACATGATAAATATATAAATTACAAAATATTGAACATAAATAAACACACACAAAAAATTTAAAAATATAAAACACAACGTAAAACAAAAAATTATTGAATGACAAAGTAATAAAATTTATGTAACTATGTTATGTTCTGTATTTATTTTTGTAGTAAACTAATTGTATGTAAACCTTTTGGATAAATGTAATACCCATGATTTTTTTAAAAATAAGTATAATACTAATAACAATAAAAATTTAGTATCCGCTAAGATTTAGAAATTGGTTGCAATAATTAATTTCTAATATTAAATTAGTAAATGAGTGTGTTTTTAAAAAAAAGACTAATTAATTTAAAATAATTAAATTGAATGTAAGGTAATATAAGTTTCTCAATAGTATAAAATTATATATTGTGTTATAACCCTAAAAGAAAACTAACTAAAGAGAGAGCCGCACATATGCATCACGAGACGAAACTGTGGAAAAGTATCCGAACAGGAGAAACTTGGCTTGCAGAAGCATACGAGTCAATTTGTTTGGCTTGTCGAATCACAAGTAAGTTTATTAGTTCGTAACACGCCAATTAATAACTTCCTGATGCATAAATCGACATATGAAAATAATTTCAATTATGTAGACATTATTAGAATGTATATTTGTTAATATTAAGATGATGTGATTAATAGATTGGTTACTTACATTAAAAATTGGTAATTTAATTACGTAATTTCCCATGATTTAATTATCCATACGTTTGTATCGATGGCTATATTAAGTTTTGAAATTCAATAGGTTAATACATATATTAGATACGTGATTTAGCTAGGTACATATAAACAAGTTTTGGTAATTGCATCAGCAGACTTATTAATGAGATTCATATATTTGTTCGATATGTACTAGTCATGATGCATGGCTACTTACCAAAGTCAAAGGAAAAAAAAAAGATAATTTACATTATTTTTTAAGGTTACTGCATTGTTGTTATATTTGTTAATTAAAATTATTAGTTAGTAAGATAAAATCAAGATAACATTAGTCTTGTAGTAACTTGGATACATGTATAGTACATGGATCTAGGCCAGTGGCCGATTAGATCATTTATAGTATGAATTAGAAGTGGTTAGGTTCCATCAATAGATAAAGTAATTTATTGAATAATAATTATTATAGATTTATTAACTCGTGTTATTAAAGAATTAATTAAGTTCGCAAGATATTCTTATATTATAATAATAAATTATAATTTTGTAAATAGATCGAGTACCGGAAATTTAGCGGATCATTTGCGAATTTGGTTAGTGTTTGAGACTACGACTCCATTCGTTTGACTTCTTATTCATGCGGCTCCTCTTTCCATCATGGTGAGGTACGGATTCTCTGCTCTTTTATTCAGCGCTACTCCTCTTAGAAATATTTAAATTAAATTCGTTTTGACCTCAAATCTGTTCGTTTGATTTTGAATCATTTTGAATATGAAAATTGTTTTGATTCTGAAAAGTATAATTAAATATGTTTCGAAATACTTAAATATTTGTTTCTGCGATTTTCTGGTATTGCGTATATTTTATATCTGTTGGAAATATTGAGAATATTAGTTATGTGAGATTTTAAAATATTTTGCGAAATATTATATCTGAACCCTTAGTGATATAGGGTATACCGAGTTAACCAGCTGTAGGGGTACTACAGTCATGTCATTGCGGCACCAGTGACATGACACTTCCATGACAGTGTGATTGGTCATGGCGTATCCTTCTGTTCTGATAGCTCAGGAGGCGAGCTTTTGCGCATTTGATATTTGTTTCAGGATACGTGGGTGCACCCAGAGTTTATGATTTGTGATTTGTGATTTGATTTGACGGTGACGTTGTATATGCCGTACACGTTATCCGGTTTGTTGCACACATTAGGTACCCTATGATGTGTGTATTTGTATCTGTTCTGTTCTGATCTCGGTATGAAATATCCTAACCCCTCGTTGCTTCAGCCACAATTATTTTTAAATAAATGTTTTATTATAAACTGTCAAATATGAATATCTGTTTTCTGTTTTATAAACTGTATTCCAAATCCGTACTGGGCGGTTGGCTCATGCCGTATTCTTTTTCTGGCAGGTGTTTAGGGGATCTGGGACTGTGTGATGGAGAGCCACCCCTTTATATCATTGATTAGGATTTGTAGACTTCTATCGCTATTTAGACTTGAATATTATTTTAGAGATTTTGGTTTTTCATATTTATTTGCTTTGAACCGTTTTGGAGGTTTAATATTATCTTGGAGATTATTAGACTGTTTAATTATTATTTAGAGATTATTTTAGTGCTCTATTTGCAGGTTTAAGATTTAATAAGTAGCCCCTCATTTATTTATAGATGGGGGTGTTACAATAAACAACATATAAACTCTGTGGTCTGTGTATAAAAAAATTAAAGTATATAAACATGAGTTTTCTGTATTTTATGGTAATAGTATCTATATTTATTATATTACAGACTAGTTTACTAAGCCGCGATTCGCAGCGATCATATAACAATATCTTTAAAATTTTGAAAACATTTTACAAAATATTTTTTTAAATTAAATAAATAATAATATTTCTAACATAAGTTTTTTTTTGAATTTTCCGTGTCGTCTTGATCATTCACGAAAATTCTGAATAAATATAAAAAATGTAATTGTTTAATATTTTCATATTTAACATTATCTTATATTGATTACCTTTTAATTTATTTTTGAAAATTTAAATTTTAAATAAAATTTTAAATTCATAATATAACATCAATATTTTATTCTAACATATAATATGATGCTCTTAATGAACTTAATGAACTGCCCTCCTTTTGAAACTATTTCTTCCGATTGAGTCGCTCTCTTGTTGTTAAAAATTTTAACATATAACACATTAACATTATTCTACTGAATAAATTACATAATTTTCAATTTTATTTTGTATTCTTGACATATAATACAATAATTACAAAAGCTTACTTTTATATTCTTGAAATAAAAAATTTAAATTTTTTTGAGGAATTTTGAACCAGAAACTACATTCAATAATGATGATGTACTATATTGAAGAATTAGAGAAAATTCCAAAAAAAAAAACATCAAAAAGAGAGAATATATACCAAAATTTTTATCAAAACAATGAAAACTAAATTAGATGGCGTGAAATCTGAGGAAAAGTTTGGATACAAGAATATAAATATTTTAAAAGTAAACACAAATATGAGCTAGATGAAATAGAGAGCAAAAACTTTGGACTCTATGAATTTGTTTATATAATCGTCTGAATTCGTAAAGAAAAGTTGACATCTTCTTGATTTTTTATAATTTATTTATATAAATTATAAATTTTAATAAAGTTTATAATTATAAGATTATAGATATAGTCAATTGACTGTATAATTTGATTAGATTCATAATTCTTGAAGAACATATCTTGTATAAGTTTCCTTTTTATGAATCATGAGTTAAAAAAGAAAATTTTAATTTTTAGTATTTCAAATATTTTTGAATTATGAGTTAAAAAAGAAAATTAATGTTTCATTATTTCAAATAGAGGTGCTCTAGAAAAATATGTAATTAGGATAGAGACGATTTAAGAGCGCCGAAAGATTTCCCTTTATATAAAAAAGATAAATGATAAAGATAATAAAATAATAAAACGATAATGATATTGATTAGCAAGTATATTAGTAAATACAAAATTTAGAAAAATATTAAAATTGTATATTGAATTTTCTCCATTAATAAAGATTTAAATGCAAAAATATAATAATTGTATATTTAGTTTCCTCCATTAGGAAAGATTTAAAATGCAATTTAGATATTTTCTAATAAAAAATTTAGTAGGATGTTTAAATTGTATATTTACTTTATTTCATTTGTGAATATTTTAAAGGCAATAATATTAAAATTGTATATTTAGTTTCCTCCATTAGGAAAGATTTAAAAGGTAATTGAGATATTTTATAATCAAAATTTTAGTAGGATATTTAAATTGTATATTTACTTTCCTCCATTTTTAACGATTTTAAAGATAATAATATTAAAACGGTATATTTCGTTTCATCCATTAGTAAAGATTTAAAAGGCAAATGAGACTTTTTCTAATATTTGATATTATTAATTCAAAAATTTGAGAAAATTAAAAAAAAATCGAAGCGATATGAGAGTCGCCACATCACAATCCCCGTCTTCTTCTTTATATAAATACAAGTCTATAACCCCTGCAAGGCACGGGCCTTAAAAAATAATAAACTAAAAATTTAATGTGAACGGAAAATATTAAAATAAAAGTAAAAATTAATATGATAAATTATAAAATGAGAAACTTAAATATTAATTGGAACATAAAAAAATATAAAAAAATACATATGGGGCTGAGGAAGATAAATGAGGTATTATTAAACATTATTTTGTAATAAAATAATATTAATAATAAGAACAAATAGAAAAGCTAACATGTTTTAATTAAAAAAAGTAGTTGTCCGTGATATTTTTAGAAGTGTTTTAATTATATTAATTGTATTTATTAAAAAAATACGTTGACATGTTAAAATAAGTAAGTTTTTTTCAAAAGGACAAATAGAAAAGATAATATGTTTATTTAAAAAAAGTAAATACCCGTAATATTTTTAGATGTATTTTAATTATATTAATTGTATTTGTTAAAAAAATATATTGACTTTTTAAAATAGTTAAGTTTTTTTAAATAATTAAAAGTATTAAAAATACGTTTTAAAATATAGAAGTAAGGGTTTTACTTGATATTTTTGGAAAAGAGAAATTTTAAAGATAACAAATAAAAAAGGTAATATATTTTAATTTAAAGGTAATTTCTCGTGATATTTTCGGAAAAAAAATAGATTTTTTTAGAAAAAAATGTTGTAACTATAAAAGGCAATCAACTAGTTACTATTTGGATTAATGATCAAGTGAGTCACTAAAGTGGGCTCAATGTATCAATTTGGTCACTGAACTGAGAACGATATCAATAAGATCATTAAAGTGGGTTACAGGTACATTTGATTAATTCTGCTACATTTTTGTTAACGGTAAATGATGATGTGTTTAATATAATCTGATGTGTTTAGTATAATCTGATGTGGCAAACATCCGATAAAGTGTTCTGAATTCCTGCATCAGATTATAGTAAACACATCATCATTTACCGTTAAAAAAAATTTAGCAAAATTAATCAAATGTACCCGTAACCCACTTTAATGACCTTACTGATACCGTTTTCAGTTCAGTGACCAACTTGATACATTGAGCCCACTTTAGTGACTCACTTGATTATTAACCCGTTACTATTTTATATTATTTTATTATTTATTAAATAGAGTATTAAAATATGTTTTAAAATAATTAAGTAAGGATTACATCTCATATTTTTAGAAAATAGAGTTTTTAGTGATAACAAATATAAAAGATAACTAGTTTATATCCCGTGCGATGCACGGTCTTCTTTAATATTTTCTTATTTTTTATTTAGATTTTAGTTATTATATATAATTTGATAAAATTTTAATATATATATATATATATATATATATATATATTGTATTTATAAATCTAACAATATAATATTTAAATTTAATATATTATTGACGTAATCTATAGTAGTATTTTAGATATTAAAATATAAAATATTTTAAAATAGCATATCTAATGATTTGTATTTTTTTACTCTTAAAAATCTAAAAAGGGAATGAAGTGCAAATATCAAAATATGCGCTCGTACAATATACCGAGTTTATTTGAATATACTATTACTTTTATTTTCATTAATTATCTCGTTTAAATTGAATGTAAAAAAATTATAATAAATATGAATTTCATAAGTTTAATATAATAATATTACCAATATATCTATATTTTGCACGTGTTATTTTTAATTTGAACATGAGTTGTTTCAGTTAAAAAATATAAAACATGTAATATCCTTAAAAAGACAATTAGTTAATATCCTTAAAACATAATGTGTTTTAGTTGTCGGTAATAAATATATAATAATATTACCATTTTATAAATATGTTGCACGTTTTATTTTTAGAAAATGATTTATTTTAGTTAAATAGATATATGAAATAAGTAATATGTTTTAGCTGAAAAAGGTAATTGGTTATTAATAAATTGGTTTTCATATATGTGTCATATTTAGAAGATGAGTTGTTTTAGTTAAAAAAATATAAAAATAATGTGTTTTAGCTGAAAAGGGTAATCAGTTATAAATATATAATAATATTACCATATTATATATATGTTGCCCGTTTTATTTTTAGAAGATTAGTTGATTTAGTTTAAAAATATATATAAAATAGGTAATGTATTGAAAAATGTAATTGGTTATTAATAAATTGGTTATAGATAGGCCCGTGAATCGACCCAAATACCGACCGACCGACCGACCGACCGACGACCGACCAAAACTTTTAATGTTTCGTCTTTAATAATATAGTATAGATATGTTTTAATTTAAAGGTAATTGACATGATATTTTTGAAAAATGAGTAGATTTTGTTAGAATTTTTTTTAATTATAAAAGACAATCATCTAGTTACTATTTTTATATTATTTTATTATTTATTAAATAGAGTATTAAAATATATTTTTAAATAAATAAATAAGGATTGCATCTCATATTTTTGGAAAACGGAGATTTTAGTGATAACAAATATAAAAGGTAATATGTCTTAATTTAAAGATAATTGTCGTGATATTTTTGAAAAATGAGTAGATTTTGTTAAAAAAATATTTTAATTATAAAAGACAATCATCTAGTTACTATTTTTATAAAAGACAATATTAATTATTAAATAGAATAAAGTACCGAAAACCGATCAAAAACCGAAAACCAAAACTTTCAATGTTTCGGCTTTAATAATATAGTATAGATATTGATAGAAACACAAATATAATAATAGTTAAGTTCTCTATTTATGAAAACAAAATAATTATTAAATACAAAATGGTAATTGCTAGAACAATGGTAAGGCATTGTTTAAACACCACTACTTGATAATAAAACAATTTATAAATGTGTGCATGCTCCTAAAACCATGTAGTGTATAACTGTAACAATAATAGGTTGTAGCGTGTCTACCTATTTTAGTATGGACTTTTGTTTAATTTAATGGATGCGCTTAGTTTTACTTAGTTAAGACTTACTCATAAAACCTTCCTTTATATAATAAAAGTAGAGAATACGGATATTGAGGTTAACCTCAGAATATTTTTCATGAGATTATAACAAACAGTTAAGTACAGTCATTTACTATAAAATATTTACTTATCATTTATTTTGACTTTTTATAAATTAGAAAAGTGAAAAACATATTATCGATATATTACACTCAAGTTCATCACTATCTTGAGAATGCACACTTAGAAAATGGGTGAATAGGTGTAAATGGCTAATTATGGTCAATTTTAAATTTTACCGATAAACAGGTTACTGAATTCAATTTATGCAAACACAAATGGTAAGCTGAATGTACTAAATGCAGTGCATAAATTAAATTGCAGAAAATATAAAGAACACGTAGATCTTTTTGCCAGGTTCGACCCTAATTCCATATGTTCTACGTCCTGGTCCCTTGCCAACCTGGTAAGAGAATATATTATTGATCACAATAAAAATAATTACAAGATACAATAATATACCACCCTTTACCCAGCTGCTGACAAATGGCTTGTTGAACAACCTGAACATGCCCTCTATGCTATATTACCTGCACAATTCACCAAACCCTATGTTCCCTTGTCAATTTATCCAGAAACTACAGATTACACCTTGAACAATACAATTGATAAATGTATTACAACTCAAACTATAGACCCTCTGATATATCTCATGTATATAATATAATAGAGCTCGAGAGAATCAATAAAGATTTTACAAAGAAAGTTCTGAGTTGTTTTTGTGTTCTTGTTGCACTGGTGGATTCACGAAAATATGAACAAGAACCAGTATTTAAAAGCTTTACAAATATTCTTCAAAAAAAAAAAAAGCTTTACAAATAAAGTTCAAAACTAAGCTAACAACTTGCAATGTTCGAATCCAATTCAACGTTCAAATTAGTTAGAATTATTTGTAACGTTAATGTAAACGTTTGACAGGAGAAATATGAAGATAGAAGCGTTCAAAAACCATTTCTTCTGAAAATATGGACATAAAAACCGAATATGAGAGTTTTGAATAAAAAGGTAGAGTTTTGATTAAAACCAACTCCTATAATTTAGAAAAATATTTTGCTAAGTCAAAAGAGTTTTGTTTGAGAGCTCTAATATATTTAACATACGTATTAAATATTATAGAGTCCTTACAAAAACGTCTAAAAGTTGTTCCTGAAAAATCTCCATGTTTTTAGCACTTTCGATTTATCTTCTGGTAATCTGGACAGACTAGTTTGGCTTGCTGTTTGTGAAATTCCTGAAAAAAATTAGCTTGCCAAATTGACATAATCCAGTACCATCAGCACACTGTTTTGAATTAACTTGAATCTGCAAAACAAAGTTAGTCCAATACAAAATAGCATGTAGTTTATACCATCATATAAGCAATCAGCTTGGCAAGAAAAAAGCAATAAGCTTGGTAAGTGTTATCATCAAAACTAAAAGAGTTTCAATCTCCCCCTTTTTTATGATTACACAATATTTAGGAGAATAATAAATACTCCCCCTAAATCCCTGCAATCATGTAAACTTATGATATAAACAAACTAAACACATTCATTCACCATTATCCGTAGCCAAGTTGTCATCAGAATCCAACATTGGAGTACCTTACTTAGTTGGAGTGTGATTCACTTTAAGGTTTTATTTGTGAAACCGACTGTAATATAAACCAACTGTAATATATATATCCTGTTTTGATAGACGCTTGGGGAGAATTTTTAGGAATACAAATCAAATAGTACTTATCTAACAGCCCACACTTTTTCGGACTATTAATCTTACAATAAATATCAAAAATAAAACTATATATCGACAATAATAGACGGAAGCGTGACAAAAGTTCTATTACAAAAATATCTACTACAAAATCGCAGCTAACGATGATTCAAAAGACAAACTACTCCGAACCTAAGCTCATCGAACTCTAATGCTATCCAACTCGATCTTAACTTGAACCTGACAGTTGTAAGTAATGAGCTAAACAGCCCAGCAAAAAACCAATCGATCCAAATAGTCGGGTAAATAACAAGTATACACATATGACAATACAATATTCGATACGATACAATAACATTATACGATACATAACTTTATACGATACATAACATTCTTATTCTTATTCGACATATACGATACAACACCACATAACAACAATAACTTGAAACCCACAATTCATGCCACTACCACTACAACCCGGTGATAACGGTCCTAAATTTTCAGAAAACTGTCACTACAACTCGGTAACTAGGTCCTTATTATTATTCGATATTTTCACAAACCATGGCATAAATCAGAATTTCAAGACTATTGCTTACACATAACACATATCAAATAATACATATCACTTCAAAATATATCATCACTAACCCAAGTTTATATAATCAAAATACACACACAACACATAGTTTCGAAAATACTAGATAAATCAATCGGGGACTTACCTCGACACATCCTAGACCACATATTTAATTCTGATCAGACCTGTATTTAGCCTTTTTAACCTTCTAAACGATGTTTTATTGGAAAACTCAAAGAACGAAAGTTGTAGAGAACGAAAAGACCTTTCCGAAAAGTCCAGAATCAACAAATTCCGACTTGCGATGAATTTTCTACGAATTTTACAAGACTGCTGAATTGTATGTATGAAAACCCTACGAATTTTGATTAAAAAGACGGAGAAAGAAGAATATGATGTTTATATAGAGACACCAAACCCTAACTCCAAGCCTACCAATTATTCATATTTAAATCTGATCCATATTTTTGACCCATTAGTCTAATTCAATTTTAAATCTTATTCTTTTTCAAATTTTAATCCTTTTTTTCTAATATTATTTTATTATTAAAATAACGGGATATTACATACTACCCTCCTTAAAACGAATTTGGTCCCCAAATTCTCAACGATCATATACTCCAAAAGTTCATGACACGTCTACCCACTAATCTCCTACAACTCAAACTTAAACTATGGTCACAATATCACACCTTAGAGAATATATTAGTCCCATATTTAGTACACTCATAATAAAAACCTGCTCTTGATACCAACTGTAACATCCCACACTTTTTCGGACTATTAATCTTACAATAAATATCAAAAATAAAACTATACATCGACAATGATAGACGTAAGCGTGACAAAAGTTCTATTATAAAAATATCTATTACAAAAGAGCAACTAACGATGATTCAAAAGACAAACTACTCTGAACCTAAGCGCATCGAACTCTGATGATATCCAACTCGATCTTAACTTGAACCTGAAAGTTGTAAGTAATGAGCTAAACAGCCCAGCAAAAAACCAATCGATCCAAATAGTCGGGTAAATAACAAGTATACACGCATGACAATACAATATTCGATACGATACATAACTTTATACGATACAGAACATTCATATTCTTATTCGATATATACGATACAATACCACATAACAACAATAACTTGAAACCCACAATTCATGCCACGACCACTACAACCCGGTGATAACGGTCCTAAATTTTCAGAAAACTGTCACTACAACCCGGTGACTCGGTCCTTTTTATTATTCGATATTTTCACAAATCATGGCACAAATTAGAATTTTAAGACTGCTTACACATAACACATATCAAATAATACATATCACTTCAAAATATATCATCACTAAGCCCAAGTTTATATAATCAAAACACACACACAACACATAGTTTCGAAAATACTAGATAAATCAATCGGAGACTTACCTCGACACATCCTAGACCACATATCTAATTCTGATCAGACCTGTATTTAGCCTTTTTGACCTTCTAAACGATGTTTTATTGGAAAACTCAAAGGACAAAAGTTGTAAAAAACGAAAAGACTTTTCCGAAAAGTCCAGAATCAACGAATTCCGACTTGCGATGAATTTTTTACGAATTTTACAAGACTGCTGAATTGTACGTATGAAAGCCCTACGAATTTTGATTAAAAAGACGGAGAATGAAGAATATGATGTTTATATAGAGACACCAAACCCTAACTCCAAGCCTACCAATTATTCATATTTAAATCTGATCCATATTTTAGGCCCATTAGTCTAATTCAATTTTAAATCTCATTCTTTTTCAAAATTTAATCCTTTTTTCTAATATTCTTTTATTATTATTAATCAAAAAATTACGGGATATTACAACTTATCCTAAAAATTAGCCGCAATATAAGCATTTAAAAGAAACTAGCATATTCAAATCAGATTAACATCGAGTAAAACAACCTTATCAAAACACTATTAAGCAAATAAACAAAATCATTCCAACAGATAAATATATGATCAATAGAAAATAAACAAAATACCAAAACCACTGCATATACAAATGGTAAGCTAATTCTACCAATAGTGTTATGCAGATGGTAAACTAACCTGATCAATGCTTATCCATTTTAGTTTGTTGTTTGCACTAAACACATACCAAGTTCTCTTCGAATAACAGAAAATCTTTCTTGAACTAATGGTTTTGTGAAGATATCTACTAGTTGAAATTCTGTAGGTACAAACACCAACTCGATCTTCCCTTTTGCAACATTATCTCTAAAGAAATGATGTCAAACATCAATATGCTTTGTTCTTGAGTGATTCACCGAATTCTTTGAAATATTGATAGTACCTGTGTTGTCACAATAAATTGGAATTTTTCCACACTTGAGAGTAAAGTCCCTTTGTGTTTGAATCATCCAAATCATTTGAGAACAACAACTCCCAGCTGCTAGATACTCTCATTCGGCAGTAGATAGTGCAACAGAAGTTTGTTTCTTGTTTTGCCAAGACACCAAACTTTGTCCTAAATAAGCACACACACCACTAGTACTTTTTCTATCAGTTTGACAACCTGCATAATCTGCATCACTATACCGAACCAAATCAAAAGCATTTGTGATATGATAGAACAAACCAATATCAATAGTACCACTTAAATATTTAAATATCCTTTTAAATGCATTTAAGTGAGATTCTTTAGGCTTAGATTGAAACCTTGCACAAACGCATACACTATATATGATATCAGGTCTTGAGGCAGTTAAATACAATAAACATCCAATCATACCTCTATACCTTTTGACATCTACATCATTATCATCTTCATCTGCAGTTAACTTGCTGTTTTGATCCATTGGAGTCGATTTCAGCTTGACATTTTCAAAACCAAAAAGTTTAAGCAGATTTTTGGTATATTTGGATTGGTGTATCAATATGCCATCTTTGGTTTGCTTGATTTGGAGACCCAAGAAATAATTGAGTTTCCCCATCATGCTCATTTCGAATTCACTATGCATACACTTAGAAAACCACTCACAAGTTGATTCATTAGTAGATACAAATATAATATCATCCACATATTTTTGAACAACAAGAATATCATTACCATTTAGCTTGATAAATGGTGTGGGATCGATTTTACCTCGAATGAATCCATTTTTAGTAGAAATTTACTAAGCCTTTTATCTGCTTTTTAGTGATAGATTGATTTGCTTTTTCTTTTTTAGTCTAGATTATGAATCGTCAAATGCACTTAATATTGTTGTAATATAATCGAATACGCATGAATGAGATCGAGGATTTAAAAAAGAAGCTGAAGGTCGGCCCGTCTTTGCACACACATCATCACAAGACCCGAGTTTGTGATAAATACTTTAGGAGAAGCACCTATTACAGTGTAGAGTATTCATATCACTTGAGAATGATTTCGCACACTCCTCATGTGTCCGTCGATATATTAAATTATATGAAAATACAGTTGCAAATTTTAATCCATTATTTATATATATAATCCTCGTTAATAATGTTATTATTTTATTTTATTTTATTTTGTCATAAAATTTTAAAAATAAAATATGCAAAGGTAACTTACAAGCTAAAATTTATGGAAAAGAGAGTTTATTAGGTCAAAAAATTAAAAAAAAAACTTAAGTCTAGAACTACCGTAACACTAAGGGGGTGGTATTGTATTATAACTTTAAATGACTTTTATTGACTTCTAAAAAATCAATGACTTTTGTTGATTTGATAAACTTGTAATGACTTTTATGGAGTTTGTATATTTCATCAATACTTTTACTTTTACAGACTTTTTTATATTGACTTTTGAGGAGTTTTACTTACATCTAATGATTTTTTATCGATAACTTATATTAATATGAATATAAAATTATAAATACGTAACATATAGAAAAGGGTAATAAATAATAAGTTTATATTAAAAATTATATAACAAGAAGATCGAATTATTGATATTTCATCAATAATTTTTTTATATACAATTGTAATATAAATTATTATTAAATTATTGATTTTTAATTTTTAATCTTGGATATATGTATGTAGAAGAATTTTAAACTTTCAAAGGTTTATCATCTAACCGAAGGATATGCAATGTGTCCCCGTAAACGTAAACTTTAGACAATAAGACTTTAATGTATGAAAATAAACATCCTGAACTTCAAGCTCACGTGAGAGAAAAGACGACATTAAAACTAAGAAAATAGAATTTTTAAGTAAAGTAAAAAAATTTACAACAAAATCTAAACGAAAAGAAAATTATATAATTAATAATTAATACAAATAGAAATCCAACCAAAGGGGATCCCTTTGCTTAGACTCGTCAAATATCAAAATGATATAAAATCAAGTAAAAAGTACAATTCTAACTTCCAACATCAATATAATTTAATTAAATTTAAAATTAAAAAAAAGATAAGTAAAAAAGACTCAATAAGTTTTTTTGCAAATGAATATGTGTAAATATGAACATTAAGAATCTTAACATTCAAAATAAATACACAATAATTAATCTTAAATCAAAACTAAAAAGATAGTAGAAGCTAAAAACTTTCAATTTAAAAAGTAAATTAAATCAAAGAGATAATATTTGACAAAAAAAAAAATCAAAGGGATAATAACCATCATTCATAATTTAAGAGAGAAGATATTCTATTTGTGAAAGAGAAATGACAAAATTCTGAAATAAATGAAATTGAAGAAAATAAAATAATAATTTAAAAGTCATGGAAAATCTTACCCCAAACCTCATGACTTTTCACATTAGATCTCTAGTTATATTTTAAGTTAAAAGTCATTAAAAGTCATTAAATGTAATTGTCATTCTAAATTCATGACTTTTTGAATAACAGTCTATTTTAAAGAGTTGTTAAAAATTTAAATTGAATAACACCTTACTTTTAATGACTTTTTAAAAGTTGTTAAAAATTCGGGTTGTTTGGATATGATTAAAATAGGAATAATTAAAGGGAAGGAAAAGGAGGGAAATGACTTGGTTCAAATAAATGGGTTGGGCCGAGAGGAATTTGATGGGCTGGTTGTTGAAGAAAGGAAAAGACAGAGAGTTGGGTCGAATGAGGTGATGGATCTGGACAAAAACTATGGTACATTTAAATCAGGTTCTGGGCTTTCTCAGGTGGATTGCACTGAACCTTCTGCTTCTGTTTTGGCTAAGCTTGCTATGCAAGCTAGCCAGCTCCAATGAATTGCCTAAGTTGGAACTGTAGGGGTCTTGGGAAAGCCCGTACAGTTCGTGTGCTATGCGATCTTGTTAAGGATCGTAATCCCGATGTGTTGTTTTTAATGGAGACTATTTCTGTTGCTAGTAGGATAGAAGAGTTACGTGTTCAAATGGGATTTGCTCAAGGATTTTCAGTTGATCGTGTAGGTAGGAGTGGGGGGCTTGCTGTGTTTTGGAGGAGTCATGTGGAGTGTAGTATCACTGGTTTTTCTCAAAATCATGTGGACTTGGTGTTTGCAGAGAATAATATTCAAAAATGGAGATTAACTTGCTTTTACGGGTTTCCAGAACGAGCGAGAAGAAAACAATCGTGGGAGTTGATTTGCAGGCTAGCTGCAGCTTCGAATCTTCCTTGGTGTATCATGGGAGATTTCAATGATCTCTTATATACGTCAGATAAAAGAGGTAATCACAGTCATCCGGAGTATCTTATGAGGGGTTTCAGAGAAGCGCTGGATAATAGTCTGCTCTCGGAAATTGCTTTGAATGGTGGTCAGTTTACTTGGGAAAAGGGGCGAGGTTCTAGTGATTGGGTTCAAGAGAGACTTGATCGGGCTTTTGCTAATGCAGGCTGGTGGTTGTTATTCCCTCTATGTAAGCTTATGGTTATTACTACAGCAGCTTCAGACCATGATGCGTTGTTTTTAGAGGTTCTGAGTGTGGTGGTGTCGAAGGAAAAATTCAGGTTCAGATTTGAGAATACTTGGCTAAAGGAGGCTAATTTTTTGAAGGACGTGAAAGGTTGCTGGGAAAATCTTCCGGTTTCTCATTTGTTGCCCAAGCTTATGACAGTCTCGAGGTATATGGAGAAATGGGGGAGGGACTTCTTTAATAAATTCAAAGAGAAAGTCAGGAAACAAAAAGAGTTGCTGGATAAATTACGAGAGAAAAGGGATGATCAGAGTGTTAGAGAGTTTTTAGCAGCTCGAGATAGACTCAATGAAATTTTATTGCACGAGGAGGTGTACTGGAAGCAGCGTGCGAAGATGTTCTGGTTGAAGGAGGGAGATGAAAACACTAAGTTTTTTCATGCTAGTGCTACATCACGACGCAAAGCGAATCGAATCAATTATCTGGTGACAGAGGAGGGCATTAGAATCGATAAAGCGGAAGAGATGTGTGGCTTCGTTGCTGAGTATTTTAATAAGGTGTTTGCAGAACCAAACGAGGCATTGGTGGAAAATAATAACACCAGTCCCAGGTTAGTATCTCAGGAGCAAAATAGAGAGTTAGTAGCGGAAGTGACTTTTGAGGAGTTTACTTTGGCCATGAAAGAGATGCACCCTGACAAGGCATCGGGTCCGGATGGCTTGAATCCGGCTTTCTATCAAAGTTTTTGGGATGTTCTGGGCAGAGAAGTATTTGAGTGTTGCAAGGGTTGGCTTGAAGGTAATTCTTTTCCGGCTGATTTGAATAATACGAATGTGGTTTTGATTCCTAAAAAGGAAAATGCTTGTTCTCTCAAAGATTTCAGACCTATAGCGCTTTGCAATGTGTTGTATAAGATTATGGCTAAAGTTCTTGCTAATAGGTTGAAAACTGTTTTGCCAAATCTTATCTCGGAGAATCAATCAGCTTTTGTTCCAGGGAGGTGTATCACGGACAATGTTATAGTGGCTTTCGAAATTATTCATCATATGAGAGGGGAGAAAAGAGGACAGGAGGGGAATGTTGCTCTAAAGTTGGATATTAGTAAGGCTTATGACAGAGTAAATTGGAGTTATTTGCAGAAAAGAATGAAATCGCTGGGGTTTTGTGCTGAGTGGATTAACTGGATCATGAGATGTGTGACAACAGTGTCGTATGAGGTTTGTTTTAATGGTTTGAATGTTGGTCCTATTAATCCTAAGAGAGGCCTTCGCCAAGGCGATCCTCTTTCCCCCTATCTATTTCTTTTTTATGTTGAAGGTCTATCTAACATGCTGGATAATGCAATTGAAGAAGAGAAGATTCATGGTTGTTGTGTGAGTGTAAATGCTCCAGAGATAACCCATCTCCTGTTCGCCGACGATAGTTTTCTGTTCTTTAGAGCCTCTAGAGAAGAAGCTGATCATGTAAAGAGTATCCTGAACTCTTATGAGAATATGTCTGGGCAAGCAGTAAATTATTTGAAGTCGGGCATCTTTTTTAGTTCGAATGTGAGAACAGATAAGCAGAGGGAAATCTCTTCGATTCTGGGTGTTCATAGTGATGTTTCAAACAGCAATTACTTAGGGTTACCATCGTTGGTGGGAAGATCTAAAAAAAGGGTGTTTGGATTTTTGAAGGAAAGAGTGTGTAAACGGATCGATGGGTGGAAATCGAAACCTATCTCTCGAGCAGGAAAATCGATTCTAATAAAGAATGTTGCCCAATTCCTGCCGTCTTATTGTATGACTTGCTTTTTACTGCCTAAAACTTTGACGCAGGAGATTCAGAGGTTGTACAATGCATATTGGTGGAGCTCGGGGTCAGGTCATAATAAGGGGGTGAAATGGCTTTCTTGGGAGGCCATGTCGATGCCTAAGTGTAAGGGAGGGATGGGATTTAGAAATTTGTTTGGGTTTAATATTGCATTGTTGGGGAAGCAGATTTGGAGGTGTTTACAGAGTACTGAGTTACTGGTATCAAGAGTGTTAAAAGCCAGATATTTTCCGGATGGAAATATTTTGGAGGCGAATAGGGGTACCAAGTCTAGCTTCGTGTGGACAGGGATATGGCAGGCGAAACAAGCTCTTTGTGGAGGTTTTCGTTGGGTGGTTGGGAATGAAGATACTATTACTGCAACTAGAGATCCTTGGCTTGCCAAGAAGCAGGATTTTAGAGTGGATTATCTGCCAATTTACGAGGGAAGAAACGAAAAGGTTTCGACTTTATTCCAGCCGGGGTCTAAGTCCTGGGATTCAGACAAGGTGAGAAGTCTATTCAGTAGGGTTGATGCGTTAGCTATCCTGGCAACGAATGTGCCACAACGTCAAGTTGAAGATAGGATAGTTTGGTCCAAGTCAATTGATGGTATATATAGTGTGAAGACTGGATATCGAGTTTGGCACGACCTATATGCTGGTAGCTCTGGCTGTGTCTCCTCAGGTGGTTGGAGTCGTATATGGCGTTTGCCTCTTCCACATAAGGTAAAGATTTTTATATGGCGGCTATGCAGAAATAACATACCAGTTCGGATAAGGCTGAAAAATAAAGGTGTTAGTCTCCCTATTATCTGTCCTATGTGTGGAGTGGATATAGAGCACCTAATGCACTTGTTCTTTGACTGTCAGTATGCGAGTGGATGTTGGCATTCAATAGGATTAGTTTATGACACAAGAGAAGTTTATGAGGCTTCAGAATGGTTATTGAGCAAGTTGGAGTGTGCCAAGCATGAGGAGATCGTTACTGTTTGTACTGTGCTGTGGGGGATTTGGTTCTGGAGAAATAAGAGAGTGTGGAAAGATCAGATGGTGAATCCGGCCATAGCAATGGAGAGTAGTCTTAGCTATATTAAACAATGGAAGAATGCAAGGGTTATCTCTGATCAGGGGAGTAAAGGGAGAACGACAAAGAACAATGTGGAGAAGAAGTGGAAGCCACCAGACCCTGGAGAGCTAAAGATCAACGTCGATGCGTCTGTTTTTGCAGGGGAGGAGACCTTTTCAGTTGGCATAGTTGTTCGGGATCATGAAGGCAAGTTTGTGGAAGGTAAATGTCTTACTCTTCCATGTCCAACGTCAGTCTTCGAGGCTGAGTGTATAGGGGTACGGGAGGCACTATCATGGGTGATGAAGTTCCAAGGAAAGAAGATGGTTATTGAAACCGACTCTCTTCTTACAGCTCGTGCAGTGAATGGTAGGGGTGAGAATATGTTGGAGCTGGGTCACATTATCGATCACTGTAAGTTGTTGATGAGAAGTCTAGGAATGGTCCGTGTAGTTCACATAAGGAAGCAAGCCAACAGAGTGGCACATAGTCTTGCTAGGTTGCCCTGTTCGTTAAATTGCTTTATTGTTTTTTCATCTCCTCCTACACATTTGGTGGAGACAGTGTTGAATGATGCTTTGAATTAATGAAAGTAAGTTTATTTCGAAAAAAAAAAAAAAAAAAGTTGTTAAAAATCTTAATTCAATAACACCATACTTTTAGATACTCTTTAAAAGTTAAAATTGAATAACACATAACTTTTAAAATCCTTAAAAGTCATTAAAAGTTGGTATTGAATACCACCCCTAAGCCACTGATGTCACGTGACTCTATGGATGATGTGATTTGATTTTTTTCCTTTTTCCTGGCCAGCCAACTTGGTGAGAAACAAAAGGTTATTTAAATTTATGTTAGAAAGTATTTTCAAAATCAATCATAATGATAAAAAAAGGCCGTAAATAATATAAATAACATTTCATTCCTAAGAAGTTAATAAAGTAAATTGTTTAAGTTAATTGTAAAAAATAATTAAGTATAAAACACGGGAATGACATTTATTTCTATGAACATTAATAAAAGTAAATTGTTTTAAGTTTACATATTTGAACAATAAATACTAGTATTGTTTTTCAAAAATTAATAACATAATTTTCAAATTCCATGCCCAAAAACTATAAATATGTTTATGAATTATTTTTTGTTTATAATATCGCTTATATTTTAGATCTAAAATTTATTTTTATTTTTATTTTTATTTTTATTTTTATTTTTATTTTTATTTTTATTTTTATTTTTATTTTTATTATTATTATTATTATTATTATTATTATAAAACGGCCTAAAATGCAGACAATCAATCAAAAATTATTATAAATAAGATAGCTTCAATATATAATATGGATTCATTCTTTTATATGTCTTATAAATAATAGCTTATAACTCGTGTAATGCATGATTTTTTTAATATCCATAATTATATTAATTTGTAATTTTTAAAAAAAATTTATGTTATTAGTTTTCATACTTTATTTATTAGATTTTATACGCTTAATATACCATTTATGTTCTATCTTGAGTTTTAAAAATTGGATTTGAATGATTTTACGGCCCACACAAACTCACAAAATAAACTTTAATTTGGTGATGGTTTAACAATTTTTTCCAAAAAAAAAATCCTGAAACTGAAGAAAGAATAACGTGAAAACTTTTTTGCATTATTTGTATTCAACTTAGAAATAGAACTAAAATAAAAAACCTACTCAACTTACAATTACAGTATATACCAACAATTAAATAAACCTACTCAACTTAGAATTAAAGTTACGAATTTTTATATTGATTATTATACTCAACTTAGAAAAACTACTCATATTTGATTTATATTATTAAAATATGTTAATATTTTATTAACAATGATCTAGCGGTTCTCATTCATCTATTTTAACATCAACGGTCCTTGATTTCGCGGTACATGATCAAAGTTTTGGATAAGATCTCCCTTACATTTATTATATATATAACAATGTATGACTTTTTTTTAATATTTATAATTATATTAATTTTAAGTTATTAGTTTTTAGATTTTATTTGTTACGTTTTGTACGCTCAATACATTATTTATGTTGTATCTTAAGTTCTTAAAATCATATTTAAAAACAAATTTACAGCCCACACAAAACTCACAAAATAATCTTTAATTTAGTGATAGTTTAACAAATTATTTTCCAATTAAAGCTATCTTGAAACTGAAGAAAGAATAAAATAACGAATTTTTATATTAGTTCTATTTAAATTAGGAATAGAATTAAAATAAAGAAAACCAACCAACTTAGAATTAAAGTATAGACCAAAAATCAAATAAACCTACTCTAGTCAACTTTGAAAACCTACTAATATTTGGTTTATATTATTAAAATAATTATTTTTAATATTAGATTTAACGGTTCTTATTCATCTAAGATCAACGGTCTTATTGATTTGACAGTACAAGATTCATGTTACGCTTATTATATATAAGGATTTAATAGATTAGATTTGCGTTTAAATGAAAATTGTAATCACCTGCACAATCTCAAAAACAGGAATCCTAATTTTGAAAGACGGATTTTTTAGTATGATGTTGGATGTTCAGTAAAAAGATTGAATAGAGGGAATGGGCTACTTAATTAGTAAATATACATTCAGCTTTCATAAAAGTGACTTGAAGTTATGGCAAGTACCGCTGATAACGAGGAAATTGAAAAAAGCGGACTGTCAACCTCTCCTTGCTCGCATTACCAGCCGTATAGACTCTTGGACAAATTACTTCCTCTCATTCGCGGGCCTATTCACTCCTACTGATGTGCGCATTTTATGCTTTCTAAGAGCATTTTGCACGATATTCAATCTCTCTTCTCAAGATTTCTTTGGAATGGTCATAAACCAGGGCATATAAAAGCCAAAGTTGCTTGGACTGTTGTCACCTTACCAAAAGAAGAAGGCGGGCTCGATTTGAAAGATGCAAGTGAATGGAACACGGCTCTGCTTCTAAAACATTTGATCTCCATTATAAAACCAAATTCGAGGTCTCTCTGGGCTGAATGGGTACAAAAAATAATAATCAAAGAGTCCTCTTTCCGGATCATCTCAAAACCTCGAAATTGTTCCTGGATTCTTAATCAAGTTCTTAACCTTAGAGATACTGCGCTTCAGCATTTATCTTACTCCATTGGTGATGGTCGCCACACCTCTATTTGGTTTGATCCGTGGTATTCAATCTGGAAGGAAAGGAATTGTCGGTTCCACACGGGCGACAGTACTAATATTAACATATTGGCGCACACTTGTGCTCATCTTGTAAAATGCAGACGGTTGTCATCAACTTGGTACGCCAAGGAATGTACTCGATCACCAAGTTTAGCTCTGTTGGAACCAAATTTCTGGCGGGTCGGATTCCCGGTACGTTTTCGGGTTAACCTGACAAAAAGAAGAATGCGAGGGGTTTGTCCCCCGATTCATATCCAGTGTAAGAATAAGTTAATCGGTTCCGGTAAATTTAAAATAAGACGTGTAAGTGCTTGTATGTATTCTGTATATATAAAATGGAACCTGATTCAGCTTTTATAAGCACAACCGTTGCTGACGCCCGAAATATTCGGGATCTCGTCGAACGTGAGTATTGTGCTTTCCACCGCCATAAAAGTCGGGAGACTTAGTCCTCACCACGTAACGGTCATGTAAGTGAGCTGGGCCGAAGTGATGGGCCTAACTTTACATATCCGAATAAACCTACACTAACATTCGGTTCAATTATGTTTGGGCCTCCAACATGTCCCTGGGCTCTAGTCGGATATCCAATTCGATCGGAGTCCTAATTTTGCACTCGCCTTCGGGATAACTTTTAACAGATTTTGTGTTTATCAAGATGACACGTCACATGGGGAAACGTGTCGTATCCATGATGACAATTGTCAATTCTTGAGACTTGTGCCACATCTCAACCGTTGAATTTCAAATGACTCAATCAGCACCTTTGAATATGAAACGCTTGCATGCTCTTGTCTAAACGTCATATCATCATCAGATAAATACCAATTTCCTCTTCAATCACGACATTTTCAGAAACACTCCTAATATTCTGCCAAGAGTCCAACCACGGGTCATTTCGATTTCACTTCTTGCCTCAATCTCTATAGTTTCTCTCATCTCAATCACAAGTAAGTTCCCAAAATCACCTTTTTCTTTGTTATTCGTGTTTGTAATCAAATGCTTGCTGGAAACTGTTATATATTTTTTACTCCTTGCGACTGTGATATTTAGGAATGTAACTGTAGATATTTAGAATCCTCCACCCAGGAATGCACACGTATTATAAGGACGTATTGCACGTCCCTAGTAGATAATATAGCTTGGCGTCGTAAGAACACTCTTCGGGATGACTTTGTCCCTAGAATAGTCTTCGGCCTGCTTAAATATATTAGAAACCCCTTCGTTTCCTTACCCTAGGTGCTTAAGATTCACCCGACCGATCCCATGGCCTTCTGTACTCGGCCTTACTGCTTTTACTTTCACTTTTTTTCAAAATCTTTTCTGAGTACATGGCTAATTTCTTCATTCCCAAATGCAGGAATTATGGATCAGTCGTCCTCCGAATCGGCACAATCTTCGGGGTCCATATCCCCGGAGAGATCTTCTTTCTTCGTTATCATCGACTATCCCGCAGCGAATCTTCGCTCACAACTCCCCAAAGATAGCGTGTCAAAGTTCGCCAGAGACTATGAGATTCCGACCGGAGCATGGCACACATACATGCCGAGGAAGAATGATCGAATCTAGCATAATCCGCACGTGCCCGAAGGCTATGGACAAGTAGCTACGGTCATCTCCGAAGCGGCTTTCAAGTGTGGCTTCCACGTACCTGTACTCCCCCTCATAAAGAAGTTGTTCGCCCAAATGGGTATCGCTCTGGGTCAGATGGACCCGAATGGGTTCTTTCACATGAACAGCTTTCAATGTTGATGTCTCGCTGCCAGAGTCGAGCCAACAACCCAGTTGTTCTGGCATCATTACGACTTCAGGAAAAATGGCAAGATCAAGGAATTCTACACCATATCTCGGCGAACTAACATGGCCGAATGGGTAGAGACGAACTCTAATAATAAAGGTAGTCATGACAAATGGTGCTATCTTTTCGGTCTGAAGATAGCGACCATGTCCCAATGGCGCATAGTTGATCCTACCGTTCAGGTAGTAAAGCCCGCGTCGATAGGTGCCGAGGAGCACGAATACGACCGACTCTACCAATTCGATATGGACTGAATTCCTTTAGAGGATCTTCGGGACAAGCAGTGGCTCTTCACCCTATGGGGTAATGGTAATAGACTTCGACTCTCATATCCTTTAGGCTTTTTCTTTACATTTTCCTTTGCTAGTTATGAATCTTGCATTTAACCTCTCTTTTTGTCTTTTTTTTGTAGTGTCTACTCGCCAAGACATAATTGAGAAAAAGAGAGCTAAATTCCAAGCTTCCCAGGCGGCCCAGGCAGGGGGTTCGCTAAATCCCGCTCGGGGGGGGGGGGGGGAGATGAACAACACACACTCGAACAGTTTGCTATCCCTTCTCTTCGCCCCCAGGCTGACCAAGCTGGAAGGGCTCCGCTGTCTCCTGCCTCCAGGAAAAGAGCACGGAAGGGGGACGTGATAAAAACGTATGTCCTTCAATGGGCGGTGCTGGAGACGGATTCGTTTGCCACGTCTGCCCCGATGGCGGCAAAGGACATAGCTCCTGACTTGTGTCGGGCTTTAATGATTCCTACTGATCGCCCCAAGTACGATCAATTGAGCGCCACAAATGCTTGTGCCGAGCTACTGGGCCTGCTCTCCATGGTATGTACAAACATTTTCGCATATCCATTTATTTCTTTTTCTTTTAGTTTTTTTTAACCGAGCTTATTTTTTCATTGCAGGCGACTCCAATGGCCGCTGCTATCACTGATAAAGTGAAAGACATGCAGAGTGGCTTCGCCCAGGTAAAAGAGATGGAGTCTCGGGCA
Source organism: Heracleum sosnowskyi (assembly GCA_030848705.1). NCBI lineage: Eukaryota > Viridiplantae > Streptophyta > Magnoliopsida > Apiales > Apiaceae > Heracleum > Heracleum sosnowskyi. The sequence goes on from CM061241.1 coordinate 98,213,391, forward strand.
GTTAAAACCGAGAAGGTCTTTGGTTGACGGGAGAAGACCTGGAGAAGCTGGACGTCCAGGCCAAGGTGCTCAAGGCCGATCGGGAGGCCATGCAAAGGGATATGGATACTCTCCTAGCTCGGCTTACCAGGCGCAACCTTGCACTGAAGGCCGCAAGGAAGCTGTCCCGAAGGGAGGCCAAACTAAGGCTGAATGCAGAAGAATGCTGTTATCAAATGTCGTAAAGGGGTTGTTGCCTTAGGTTTGGACCATCTTCCGCTGATCGAGGAGGGCTTCGCCGACCCGGTCGGTCGCCCCGATGAGGAGGAGCTCCCCGTGGTCTCATCGGGCGAAGATGAAGAATTGTTCGAGTAGAATACTGTTTAATTTTGTAAAGTACTGCGCCTTCGGGCATTAACATTGTAGCCTTGAGGCTTTCCTCTTATCAATTTATGCATGTTTGGTTCATTTTTCTATCATTTTATGTCTTGTTTTTTCGGGTTGAAGTCAACCTTAGCATAATTTTCATTTTATGTTTCTTCGGCTCAAATGTAGCCTTGACATAATTTTTCATTTTATGTCTCTTTGGCTCGAATGTAGCCTTAAACATTATTTTTTATTTTATGTCTCTTCGACTCGAATGTTGCCTTAACATAATTTTTCATTTTATGTTTCTTCGGCTCAAATGTAGCCTTGACATAATTTTTCATTTTATGTCTCTTCGACTCGAATGTTACCTTAACATAATTTTTCATTTTATGTTTCTTTGGCTCAAATGTAGCCTTGACATAATTTTTCATTTTATGTCTCTTCGACTCGAATGTTGCCTTAACATAATTTTTCATTTTATGTTTCTTCGGCTCAAATGTAGCCTTGACATAGTCTAAAAACAAAGTCTGATATTTATCTTTTTCGGCCGCCCCTAGATAAGTGTTTGCTTTATTTAATCTAATTTGCATGATTACATAATATAACAAGGCATAAAGAATCGAAATAGCCAGAAGCATATGTTTCCATTGATAACTTTTTGCGTTTAATCGTACATGTTTTCTCTTAGGGAATTCGAATACAATACTGAAATAAAGGCTTAAAAAATGAAAGAAACCTGCAATATTTCCATAAACAAGGTGGGGCTCATTGGTAGTACTTGCGTAAGCGCGAGGCATGCCAAGTGTTCTTGATCGGGTAGCCATTCAACGTTGCTAGTTTGTAGGTTCCAGACCGAACGACTTTGACAACTTTGTACGACCCTTCCCAATTGGGCATTAGCTTCCTTTTTTTCATCGGCATGGAGGTGGCTAGTTCCCTCAATACTAAATCCCCAACCATGAATGTTCTCTTCTTTATTCCCGAATCGTAGTATTGGGTTGCTTGGAGTTGGTATTTCAAGTTCCTTAGGTGAGCTGATTCTCTGTCTTCTTCGAGCAAATCTAAATTCGCCCTGACGCCGAACTCATTCGCTTCGATGTTGAAAACCTCTGTTCGGTAGGATTCGAGACCGACCTCTGCCGGGACTAAGGCGTCTGTTCTAAAGGCTACCTTGAAAGGTGTTTCACCAGTAGACGATCAATGTGTAGTTCGGTATGCCCATAATACCCAAGGTAATTCTTCGGCCCAGAGTCTGTTGGAATCTCTCGGCCGTTTCTTTATCGCATCAAAGATAATCTTGTTGGCAGCTTCGATCGCTCCATTTCCTTGAGGGTGACCAACCGAACTGAACTTTTGCTGTATCCCGAAGTGGGCCAAGAATTTTCTGAACTTGTTTCCAATGAACTGTGTTCCATTATCAGACATGCATACCTTTGGGATTCTGAACCTCAATATTACTTGTTCCAGCATGAATTTCTTTGCTGCTTCTTCAGTTATAATCGCCAGTGGCTTTGCTTCTATCCACTTGGTCGTATAGTCGATTGCTACGATGCAGTAGTTGGCTTGCTTCGTGCTTTTGGGCAGGATCCCCACGATGTCTACAGCCCACATGGCGAAGGGTATTGGGCTTAGAACCGATGCCATTTCTTCGGGTGGCTGTTTTGGGATGGTGCTGAATAACTAACATTGCCTGCACTTCTTCGCATATTCAGCCGCATCTGCTCGCAAAGTCGGCCAATAAAACCCCTGCCTAAGGATTTTGAAGGAGAGTGACCGACCGGCTAGGTGCTCTCCACATATTCCCTCATGCACTGTTTCCAAAGCCAGTTGTTGCTCTTCTGGATTTAAACATCTGAGAAGGGGTTCGATCGCTGACCTTCTATACAGCTTGCCTCCGATGAGGGTGTAGCTTGTCGCTCTGTACTTTACTTTCCGAGCCTCTTTTTGGTCTAGGGGCAAGATACCTTTTTTCAGGTATGCCCTGATCGGAGTCATCCAGTTGATGCCTTGATGGATTTCCATGCACTGCTTCTTGTCGATCGAAGGAATTTTTACTTCGATTAGGTAGATGGAACCTATCAGGTTATGAGTTTCTGCCGAAGCGAGTCTAGATAGCGCATCGGCTCGGCCATTGTCTTCTCTCCCAATTTGGCTTAGCTCGAATGACTCGAACAATACTGACAAATCATGTACTTTTGTGGCGTAGGCCTTGATCTGGGGTTCTCTCTGCTCGTATTCCCCTGAAAAATGTTTCACCACCAACATAGAATCACTGAATACTCTTAAGTTTCTTACCTCGAGATTATTTGCTAGATTTAATCCCGCGAGCAATGCCTCGTACTCGGCTTCATTGTTTGTCAAGGGAAAAGTGAACATTATCTCCTGGCATATTTCGAAGTCATCTGGGCTGGACAGGATTAGCCCAACCCCGCATTTTGAACCTACATCCGAACCATCTACAAACAACTTTCATTTGCCGGGGGACTGGATTAACTGTTCTTCGGGCGCCAGGTCTTTTGGCCCGGAGAAAGAACATTCGACCATGAAGTCCGCCAACGCCTGGGCCTTGATGGAGGTCCTAGGGATATGCTCCAAATCATATTCTCCTAACTCGATGGACCATGCTACCACCCTTCCGGACGCCTCCTGCCTTGTCAAAATCTTCTTGAGGGGCTGATCGGTTATGATTTGCACCATTCGCCCTTGGAAATAATGAAGTAATTTTCGGGTTGCCATTACTAACCCATATGCGAACTTTTCTGCATTCAGATATCTCATTTCTGCGTCTTTCAACATGTGCGACGCATAGAACACTGGGTGCTGACAGTTTTCATGCTCCTTTACTAATACTGCTCCTAGCGTTCGGTCACTTACTGTCAAATATAGCTGTAACGTTTCCTTCGGGTCTGGTCTCATCAGGAGGGGTGCCTTAGTAAGATATTCTTTCACCTCCTCAAACGCTTTCTGACAATTTGGCCCCCACTCAAAATTCTTCGACCTCCGAAGCGCCTCAAAGAAGGGCAAAGCTTTTTCCGCCGATCTGGAAATGAATCTACACAGGGCTGTCATCCGTCCGTTCAGTTTTTGCACATCCCGAACTGTCTTCGGTTGCTCCATGTCAATTACAGCCTGTATCTTTTCCGGGTTCGCCTCGATCCCTCGGGCGCTAACCATGTATCCCAGGAACTTTCCACTGGGTACTCCGAATGTGCATTTGTTCGGATTAATCTTCATACTGTTTTTCCTTAGTGTTTCAAAACACTCTTTTAGATCCTCCATATGATCTTCGAACTGCGACTTAACAATCACGTCGTCCACATAACATTCCATGTTCCTTCCAATTTGCTTATGAAAAATTCTGTTGACCACCCTCTGGAACGTGGCCCCCGCATTCTTCGGGCCGAAGGGCATCTTGATGTATGCATAGGTTCCCTTCGGGGTGATGAATGATGTCTTGGGAATATCCCCGGCATTCATCGTTATCTGATGATAACCTGAAAAAGCATCCAAGAAACTAAGTACCTGGTATCCTGCAGTAGCATCTATTAGCTGATCGATGTTTGGTAGAGGGTAGTGATCCTTCGGGCAAGCCTTGTTCAAATCAGTATAGTCGACACACATTCTCCACTTGTTGTTGGCTTTCTTTACCACCACCACGTTGGCTAACCAATCAGGGTATTCAATTTCTTCAATGAACTTTGCTTCCAACAACTTTTCCACTTCGGCTTCGATAATCTTCTGTCTCTCCATAGCGAAAGTTCTTTTCCTTTGCTTAACTGGTTTGGCCTCAGGCTTAACATTGAGGCAATGCTTCGCCGTCTTTGGATCTAAACCAGGCATATCCTCGGGCCCCCATGCGAAGACGTCGTGGTACTGCCTAACCACTTCAATGACTTTCCTTTTGAGGTCAGGCTCCATATTTTTCCCGATTCGAACCATCTTTCCCGAACAACCTGCATATAGTTCCACTTCCTCGGTTTCTGCTGCTGGTTCGGCGATCGGGCTAGATAGGTCTGCCCCAAATTTTTCCAACTCAATGTTCATAGTCTGGCGACCTCCGCTAGATTCGCCTTCAGCTCTTTTCCTCTTGCCTCCTTCGGACATTTCGAACTCCTGGTCTTTCTCTAGGTCGTCCAGCATTATGATTCGAGTTGTCTTCTGGTCGCCCCTCATTTCACCGACGCCATGTTCGGCTGGAAATTTTAACTTGAGATGGGGAATTGAGGACACCGCCTGGAAAGATGTAAGAGTCGGCCTCCCCAGGATCGCATTGTAGGGGCTTTCCACTCGAACCACATAGAATTTCACCTGCTTTTCCACAGTATAAGGAGCTTTACCTAAGAGAACAGATAAAGTAATGGTACCTTCGATGGGGACCGGTTGGTTTCCGAAACCATACAAGGGGCTTCATGGCATGGCTTCAACTGTTCGCCTCCTAGGTTCATCTTGCTGTATGTCCGATGGTACAGAATGTTCACCGAACTTCCCCCATCTACCAATACTTTCCAAATCTTATTTTTCCCGATCAAAGGGTTGATGATCAGGGGGTCTTCATGGGGCCAAATCACATCTTCGTAATCATCCTCAGTAAACATGATCGACATTGCTTGCTTAGCCGATTGAAACTGGTACAAATTGTACACCTGTTTTGCATACCTTTTCTTCGTTGTTTTGCTGTCTCGGCTCAGGGTACTTCCTCCGGAAATAGTCTTCACTTCGCCTCTGTACTTCTCACCCTCTTCGGGCTCCTTTCGTTTGTCTTCCTTCGGGGCTAACTTGTCCATTAGGTCTTTAACAAATTTGTTCAACTCTCCGTCTTTGATCATTTTCTCGATCAACTTCTTCAGGTGGTAACACTCATCGGTATTGTGACCTTTGTCTTGATGGTAGTTACAGTACTTGTTACCATTCTTTTTGTAGTCAGGCATCTTCATTCGGGCTGGGCGAACAAAACATGGCTTCCCTTTTATCTCATGGAGAATTTTTGAGATGGGTGCACTCAAAAGAGTGAACATTGTGCTATTTGTATCTCTTCTTAGTTCGACCCCTTTATCTCAGCCCTTTGCTTCATCTCGCTTATCATCATACCTTCAGCCAAACTCGTACATGTCACGCCCTTTCTTCCCGCGATCATCTCTTCTGTTTTCCTTGTATCCCCCAATTGATTTCATTTTTCTTCGGATACTTTCTCCTCTCAAGTATATATCATTCAAAGATTTAGGAAGAATATCATAAAGAGAGGATCAGAGCTTTTTACCTTTAACTGGGTCCAATCCAGCCGATAAGAATTCAGGTGCCTTCACCTTGTCCAGGTTCGTCACCATCCCGGCTTCCTCCTTGAACCTTGCTAGGTAGTCCCCTAACTCTTCGTACGACCTTTGTCGACAGTGAATTAAAGCTTCAGTATCCTTCTCTCTTCGGCACAAATGGGAATAGTGCCTCAAGAACTTTCTCTTTAACTGGTCGTACGAGCAGATTGATCTCGGTTTCATCGACCTATACCACATGGTGGCAACTCCTTTCAGATACGTCTTGAACATCTTGCATAGCATTATGTCGCAATGTCCCATACCGGTCATAAATGACCCGTACTTCTCACCCTCATGATCACCCTTCCCGTTGAACTCATTCATCTTCGGGAACTGTCCTCTCGATGGAGGTATGTATTGCTCGATCTCCTCAGATACGACAGGTTCAGGACTCACTCTACGATCGCCAAACATTGCCTTTTCCATTCGGCTCAATCTATCCTTCATACAAGGATCACATTCATCATCGGTGTCTGAACAATTCATGATTTTTGAACAAATTCTTCGGGGGTGTGATTCAGAGTCCGAAGACCCATCTTCATCATTATGCACCCTCTTTTCTTTCCTGTGACCGGACACTACCAGTGTTCGTTCGCCTACCTCCATAACATCTTGAAGAGCCTTTTCTTCTGTGTCCAGTTCAGCCCTTCGGCGTTTAATGGCCTCCAATTTGGCAAGATCCTCCTCTCTTTTTTTCGCCTTTGCTCGAGCCTCCATCTCAGCCCTTTCCTGCTCTTTCTGCTTTCCACTCTTTAATGTTGTTTCTTCACGCCACCTAAGGAGCATAGTCTTTTGCTCCTCGGGAGTGGGAATTGGACCTTCCTCTATCCCGGCATCGAAATCGAGGACACGGTTTATCGGGGGCGTGGACGTAGAAGTCCCTTGGCGATGGGCCTCAGTAAAACCCAGTGCCCTGTCGTCGACGTTATCAATTGCCATCGTTTTTGTTTGGTGTGTTACAAGCTTGTTTGTACGTTCCCACAGACGGCGCCAAATGTTGGAACCAAATTTTTGGCGGGTCGGATTCCCGGTACGTCTTCGGGTTAACCTGAAAAGAAGAAGAATGCGAGGGGTTTGTCCCTCGATTCAACTCCGGTGTAAGAATAAGTTAATCGGTTTCGGTAGATTTAAAATAAGACGTGCAAGTGCTTGTATGTATTCTGTATATATAAAATGGAACCTGATAAGAAGCTTTTATAAGCACAACCGTTGCTGACGCCCGAAATATTCGGGATCCCGCCGAACGTGAGTATTGTGCTTTTCCACCGCCATAAAAGTCGGGAGACCTAGTCCTCACCACGTAACGGTCGTGTAAGTGAGCTGTACCGAAGTGATGGGCCTAACTTTACATATCCGAATAAACCTATACTGACATTCAGTCCAATTATGCTTGGGCCTCCAACAAGCTCTTTGGATAAATTAGTATACATATGTTTAACATGTAGAGAGTAGTTTCGCTTTTCTGGGGCTTGTCCCTGGATTTGGAGTTTTCACTCCCTCCTATGTGCACAATATCTGACCCTTCTTTTCATCCAGGGATATTGTTTGTTGGATATAAAACACAAGCAAGCCCTACATTAATTTCAGTATTTCATACATTAATTAATTGATTGATGGTCATGAGATCATTTTTAACCTGAGACTAAAACAAAATACACCAGCTTTTATACCTCTCAGGACCATTATTCTGTTTATTTAATTATGATCAAGTGTATATGTTGAATATTGTTGATGCTCACATATCATCTTTATAACCAGACTGAAATCATTAATTTTTTTATTTTTGGATGTTAATTGGCATTATAAATTAAAAATGTTAGAGATCCACAAAAAGTTGTTTCAAAAAATCTTACAAATATTTATGTGTCCTAACTTTTCTAACAAAAATATCATACCCATGTATACACCCATAAATAAAAACATGATCTGCGTGTTATTTTGTAAAATATTTTTAGGTTCTCCTTTTTCTTTTTGAAATTCCTTGCCTGATTTTAGCTACCCCTAACAAAAGGTTCTCCTTTTTCTTTTTGAAGTTCGTTGCCTGATTTTAGCTACCGCATAACAAACTTTAAGAAGAAATAAAACAGCCAAATGGATTTTATACCTCTAAATCATAAAGTTCACATAGGCTTCATTTCACAAAAGCGTGAAAGTATAAATGTATGTTAGAAAAGCTTTCTTCAAGAAACTGAACCATAGCAGAAACAGTTTAACTCAACATTAACCATAACAAAATACCCATACTATCACAATGAAAATTTGGAATCCCACCATTAACTAGGTCTAGGTTACACTACAGTTCCAGTCCTCTAAACTGGAAAAAGCAACATTAAAAATAAAAATCAAGAAACAGAAAAATGAGTAGGACCCAGGGGCATCAGCAGGATAAATAAGAAGGGGATGGTGATCATTTTTCAAGAAATCCAGTCTGAATCAAAATAGCATTCCTGAGTTTGCAAAGATCTCTACCTTTCAAAGTCCTCCCAACACCTTCACACATAGAATGTGAAGCACTTCTAGTCCTAGCCATCTTCTTAGCCATATATTCATGAGGAGGAACCATTGTTTCTTCATCTCCATCTTCACCTTCTTCCTCTTCACCATTGTTCATTACATCTTTACCAACCCTTTCAGATCCTTGACATGAGTTTTGCATTTTATACCAACCTGGGATTTTTACAGGGCCTGATGATGCTTGACCTAAGTTGACATTTTTACCCTTTGAAACCATCTTTTCTTGAGATTTATGTGAAGGTAACTGCCATGCAGAAGACAAACAAGAAGCTGAAGAAGAAGAAGATAAACACTTCTTGTTTTTCGTAGTGAAGCCTTGTTTTCTTTGTTTCTGCTTCAAAACAACACCTCCCCACATTTCCTCTTCTTGAAACTCTTCTTCTTCATCTGCCATACTTGATGCCTAGATCAAGTACTAAAAAATTTGAAGTCTAAAAAAGTGTTTGCTTTTGGATGACAACACTTTTAAAAAAGAAGAATAATAAGTGATGAAATTGATTGATCCCTTACCTCAACAAGTACTACACCCCCTAGTATATATAACAAAAAAGTTTAAGCCCCAATAACTTTTTTATTTATGGTTTATAATTAATGAACTAATACAGAAGCAAAAAATAAAATATTCCAAGATTGGGGTAAAAAAAAGAGTAAGAAAAAGGTCCAAAAAACAAGCTAGTAACCTTGTCATAAAAACCTGTCACATCTTTCAATAACATCAAAACTGGGTTCTGCTCATTTCAGAACAGAAATAGACAACCACCCACAACAGAGACAGTAAAAATTTGTATCTATATTTATATACTTACACAATACAGGAGTACATGACAAGGGGTGTTAGGCTTTCTTGGACAACAGCTATGAGGTCTCAAAACTGAGTATAAAAACGAAACAGAGAAAACACCAAACAATGAAACAAGGGGGTAATAAGATAAAATAAACGAGGGTTCACAAGTTTCTGACACTGAGTGCCTTGTGTGTTTATGTTGTGAAAGGGGTGACAAACAAATAAAATGCAAATATTAAAGATTTATAAAAAGTTTTTTTCCTTTTTTTTTGGCCAAGTATAAAAAGAAATTCTTGGAGTATATTACAATATATTGGTGAGTCTATGATATTATACAGATGTAGAGACTACAGATAATAGGTAGGGTGTAAGTAAGTTTTAATGGTAAGATGAGGTTCAAGGGAGTAGAGTAGTAGTACTATGACAAAAGGCTGGTTTGTGATTGGGAAAGGTGGAGATGAACCATTGGTCTCAACCTTTTTTTTCTCTGATTTCACAAACCTTATCCAAACTCAGGAGTTATATAATATCCAGACCAATGAGAGGGAAGAAAGAAAATGAATGCACAGTAAAAGAGAGCCCAAACAATTCGTTGGCCAATGAAAATGAAGGACTACAAACAATTGATTGGCTTATACACACTGTTGTGTTTCAAATTATGTATTTTGAAATCCAACATATTTTGTAGTATCATTTTCATGTGATACTTTTGAAAGAAAAGGTGCATTGGTTTAACATTGGGATACAGTTCGTTTCTGGTTTGCCTTTTATTAGGGTGTGGTCATATGTTCTTGATTAGTAGTACAGCAGTATATAAAAATTAAATAAAATGTAGTGTTGCAAGTATTGTACAAGCTGGTCCATCAAGTGTGGTGGGTATTTTGTGATTTGAAGTGTGAATTAATGCTGAGTTTCTCATTCTTATCTACTCCCACAGTTTACTACTCATCACTATATCCTTTAATGCTTACCGGGTGTTTGAGATTATTTGAGCTGCTGCTGCTGCAGAGTGCAGACTACTAGCATATTACTGCAGCTCATATGTGTAGAGCTCTCGGGATAGACGTATGTTGCAGTCTATCGGTCTACATTAATAAGGAGGTATGACAATTAAAGACTCAACTTAATGTTCGCATAAAAAAATCATGGTTATAGTATGTGCTTAATAATGAAATTATATAGTATGCTGTAACATATGTTTATCACTGTTCATAAAAATATTAGTGCACTTCCGTAGTACGTGTATACTAGAATTTTTGGTATATATATACAGGAACTCATCATTTATATGTATCACAAAATCTGCAAAACAATTTGCTATAAAAAACGTTTGCGGGTGACCATCTTCCATTCTAAAAATTTGCGTGGACGGAGGGAGTTCCACTTCTCACATTATCGAATACTGTAACATACGGAGAACCGATAAGATCATGTATGTAAATAAATGATTATGATTACAACATTACATAGTACACAATTATAAATGGGCAAGGGAGGGATACAGTTCGGCCTGTGTCTATGCGAGTAGAGCTGTATGAATACGTAGTAATCAGAGTGCTAGTACTGGTACTCCCTCTGTCCCCCGAGTTTTTTATATTGGTGGACCGGTCCTCGGTACATATTTTAAGACTCATATAAAATATATTTTCATAAATTATTTTAAAGATTTTTTTTCTTCTGAATAAAAGTATAATGTTTAAATTTTTATTTATAAAAAGAAAATTTTGAAAATAAGTTGTAGAATTATATTTTATAGGAACCTTAAAATGTATGTCAAACAATGTAAAAAAAACTGTAAACAAATGAGAGGGAGAGTATTATTTATGGGAGTGTGGTAAGGTGAAGAGTCTTGTCAACTCAAATCAAGTGCCTTTACATGGATGTTGATATCTCAATGTTTATATGACCAACATGTTTTTTATTACTCCCTCTCTCTTTCTCAATTTTTTACAGTTTTTTTTTACATTATTTGGCACGTATTTTAAGGCTTCTATAAAGTATAGTTCTACAACTTATTTTTAAAACTTTCTTTTTTCTAAATAAAAATTTAAACATTATATTTTTATACAGAAGAAGAAAAAATTTAAAATGATTTATCAAAATACATATTAAAAGAGTTTTAAAATCCGTGTCGAGTTCCGTTCCTCAATGTAAAGAATTGAGGGGATGGAGATAGTACAAATTTATGTATATAATTTGTAACTAGTCATTCAAGAAACACACGTATGTATGTATATAAAAACATATCCATCCATATGGTGTGTGTATACGTACCCCCAGCTCAGAAATTTGTGTTTTTCAAGTTTCACCCACATCAATGAATACACATTTCTTTTTTGTTATAGGTTTCCACTTCCTATGCTATGTTCCCCAATCCACAAATCACAAAATAAACACCCCCCACCCAAGAAACTGTAAAAAAAACTTACCGTGGGTTCAATAATTATCTGTCATATTCATGTATCTGTTATTTGTTTAGTAGTGTTAAGTAACATGTCCATAATAAATTGTGAGAATATTGGGAGTGACAGATAGTCGAACTTAAATCCTCCCGTCAACCTGTCAATCTTTGCTCTGATATCATGTTAAATAATCATTACATTTAAAACTCTAAAGATGTTAGAGAAAGACCCCAATTGAATCATACCTCTAATAAGTAGTAGTAATTTTTCTGATAAAATCCCAATTTCTGTGCTTTATTCTGTCAAATAAAGGAGAGCGTTTGGTTCGGCTTATGTTATGAAAATAAGTACTTATTTTCCGGAACAAGTATCCATTTGTACTAAAACTTTCCAAACGGCCTAGTATAAGATTAGTTGCAGAGAGGGAGTGGAATGGAGAAACTATGCTAAAAACACTTCCTTTTTAATTATACAATAGTTCTTTGATGCAGTGTAACAATACTGGTGACAAAGACATCTATGACCTAATTAATAGTAGTAATAATTCTCTTGCTAATTTAGAAGCAATAATACAGTTTATAATTCAGCATAGCAAATCATTGGCCTATTGGACCCTTGGAATCTGACCATAGGATGATTTTGGCTGACAAGATGATCTGAGAAGAAAAGATCGATTTACTCTTATATATTCCTATTCATTTCTATACACTTTCCATTTTGGGATGTTTCATTCATTTCTATACATTCCAAAAATAGTAACTTTTAATAATATAAAACACTATTACACCCACTACTTTCTCCACTATCTCTATTCTATAATAATATAAATCACTATTACACTCACTGCTTCCTCCACTATCTCAAATCTATTATTAAATATTGATAGGTTCCACCACTTTACTCATTTTTCATCTAATTTTACTCATTTTTTATATCTTTTCTTAATCTACGTGCTCAATCTCAATGTATACAATTCACTCGGATGGAGGGAGTAGTAATAAGCACATTGTAAACTAGACACCTTTTTCTTTCTTTGGTTCATTTAATCTTTAAATTTATACTCCAGATAAGTAGGGTCTTAAATTGTTGATCCCAAAGCTGTCCACTCATAATATGGTCCCCAAATCACACTCATTAACAGTGACTTCCACCCCTCCATAAGCTTCTCTTTACATGATTGCTGATCACATATATATTAGTCGCAACAAAAGAACAGTAATATAGTTCTCTGCATGTGTGTTTCTTTAATCTTTATAGAGAGATACATGAATCTCTAGGCCTTGCCTGTACATGAGACTTCCGTATCTAAAATCTAAAAAAAAATTCCAATATATTCGATCTGAATCCTATTTTATAAGGTTTCAGATGTGTCGAACTCCAGAAATCTTTTTTTATGATCACCTGAATGGTTTGTTGTTTTATACAGCTTCCTCGTGAAACACTGGCAAATTTAAACTATTTCACAATATTAGTTGGTCACCAGAGAAAAAGTGGTGCCCCTGATTGCAGAATGCATATATAGGAGCTTGCCAAGGCTGACTGATGGTGATAAAATGGATAACTTTAGGCAACAATATGCTCATGCTTCCTCACAAGGCAAACCCTTGATGCACTTGCAACCATTTGCTCAACCATCAGAAGAAATATAAACCACTGCCCTTCATATATATATATATATATAGTAACCAGCTGTTCACCACTAAAAAGGAACGATACAGAATATGCGAAGACATTCCCAGCTACATGATTTTCTTTGGCTTTCTCCTTTATCATTGTCTCTTATTGTAGGAGTTGCAAGTTGATGATAGTATTCAGTCTACTGATGTGTCACATTTGGATACTAAATTATAATCTTACGCAAAACAAAAATGTGTGAAGCACAGATTACACTTCTACTCACGCTGTCTCTCTTTCTTTCTCTGTACCTTATTGTAACAAAATAAACTATATGCAGCGGTATATGCGTTTAGATGGAAAAGATGACAACAGATGAGGAATTGTCACTAAACTGTACAATTGCAAGAGAAGATTTACTTGCGCCTCAATGACCCAGCTGTTCCTGACTGGTTCCTACAACTTTCGAGCTGCATGGTAAAGCTCCAGGTACTCAAGAGCCGGTCTGTTCCAAGACCAGTCTTGCTCCATTACAAGCTTGCATAATGAGTTGAACCAGTCCCGACCTTCATACCAAGCAGATATTGCTCTGGAAAATAGAGCTTGATTGATTATTTTGTACAGATAAACAATGTAATAAATAAGACATCATAAACCCAATATTGTGTGTTTTCGCATAGTGAGGGGGGGCAGGGTTGGAACTTGAAACCGCAATTATGAAACAAGTGTGTGCATAACAAAGCAAGAGACTTGAGTTTACATATAAGGCTCAAAATTATTCAACTGTTTGATAAAAATAAACTTGATTAATCAAGCTACTGTAACCAACCTATTGACAGCATAGTCAACACCGGCTGCATCAGCTCCCTCAAAATTGAATCCATTTGGTTCAAGACCTCGTGCTTGTGCTCTCTCCTTATCATGGTCAACATCAAATACAGTATCGTAGAGCCCTACAAGAAAAAAAAGGTCAAAGTGACTGTAAGTACATATAATCTAACTAGAATAACGTCTTACTTCATAATAGAATCTATCAAGTTAACAGTGAATGGCAATTGTAAAAGAATGCAGGAAATTCATATGTTGCTCTAAGACACAACTGTTTGTTGCCACCGAAAAGATACAAAAAAGCTAAAACTTTTAAAAATCTAAAACTTTTCCGATATAGAGCAGAAATTAAAATCCAGACATACTTCCATCACACTTTGATGCTCTCGGTGGGTTTCTTAATCGCTTATCGCATTTTATGTTGGGAGAAAATAAATAATAGTAACAAATATCATGAAAAAGCATACTTTTCCTCCTAATATCAACCACCTAAAATTGCCTTTTTAATTGTGAGCAGGTGGGGCACTAATAGCTTGATAGTGGGCAAAACAGAAGATATTTCTCTATGGGCATGTACATACACAATCTAGCACTGTTCTAAAACGGAAACCCTTTATGATAGAAAGTAAGCCGTAGACACAGGAAGTTTAGTATAATGTTTGGATCTATATCCATCAAATATTAAGTAGCAACAATGTTCAGAAAAATAAACATATGCAGTATCCATGTACCTCCAGTTTTACGAACAATAGGTATTGACCCATATCTCATGGCAGTGAGTTGAGTTAGTCCACACGGTTCAAATATTGAAGGGACCAGAATAAAATCTGCTCCTGCATATATCTAATGATGCCCAAAAATTGAACTTCATTAGCTTTAGCAAAAGATATAATTACGCATCCAGGACACTAGATACTATATGTTCCACAAGATAATACCAAGTGAGAAAGATGCTCGTCATAGGTCAGACGGAGTCGTGCACGATCATTATGGGAAGAGTGCAAATGACTTGCTATATTAACAAAATCATTTTGAATGCGAGGATCTGGAGCTGAACCTAGTAACACAACCTGTAATAACATTTAATCAGCATTGGTATAGAGCATATATATAATGCAAAATGACGAGTGCCTAGTCCCTCACAAATGTTTTCAATTAGCTATATACCTAAATGCCTCCTTGAACACCTTGACCGCATATGCACTCATACATATGAGATGAGCAAATCTCCTAAAATCACGCATTGTGCTCCGAAATTTTAGTAGAGAGTAAAGAAGTGAAGTAAAGAGAAATCATAAAAAAATTATCAACTCATGCTCCCAGTTCTCTCGGTAGAATTACTCGGTAAAAAGGTAGGGGAAAGTTGATACTTGTGATTTTCTTCCCACTGTAGGAATGATTTAGGAAAAAGCTCTCACATAACATTTTCACAATTTCAAAACTACCCTTCTTTGTTCACTTAAAAAATTGGAAGAAAATGTATGAACTTCCTTAGGTTCTTTTCTTTCTATTTTCTTCTCTTCTACCTTTAAATGGCTTGAAAGAACAACATCAAGGTGTTAGGATGATTTACTAATTAGAATCAAATACAATTAACAAAGTGCCTTTGTTATATAGAAAGTCCATAGCTTTCCATCTGAAATAACTAAGATAGGTAAAGGGTCCCTAGTCATTCACAATTTACATATGCATCACATGCAATGCTGCATGCACGAAACTGAGTATATAATGGTTGTATTATATAATTTGCCAACCGAGAAAAGTGAATGAAAATCGACTCCAAGGAGAGATAAATTACCTGTCCGCCACGATCCAGAGTGCGCCAGATGGCATGTTTAATAAGGTGGATTCCTTTCTGATGAGTTAAACGAGTTATAATTCCTACCAGAGGAAGATCAGCTCTTTTGAGACCAAGTTTTTGCTGCAAGGCTTCCTTAGCAGCTCTTTTACCTTCAACAACATTTTCTGAAGTGTAACATACCTGATATAGAAGTGCCAATTATTAGCAGAGAGGAGGAAAACTGGAATAATTCAATTATTTAAGATACTGCGATTCTTAAAAATTATTTCATGTGTGTGTATCTCTAAATTTATAATAATATTACAAGTTTTCAACATGTGAAGATAACTTCTGGAACAAAGTATGACCCACTTACAGGAAGGACTTTGTCATTATAAGGGTCCCATATATCTGGGTCGATTCCATTTAATATGCCGTGGAATTTGTAAAGATGAGGAGCAATTGCAGGATTTCCAGAAACCTCTTGTGAGTAAGTGGGAGATACCTGCAGGCATAAACTGGATTATTTTGTACCCTAGACAGCTATAATTATGATTTGAAAATCTGGGTTATGCAGATAAGGTCAATTTGCTCAATCATTTCTAGTTGTGAGAAGTGTTTTCTTAGGTTGCAGAGAAATATCTATCCAAAATTAACAATATTACAAGTGTTTGAGGGCTGCCAGCACCAACCGTTGTTGCCTTGTCTGCATATGCCATCGCTTTAGCAATTAAATGTGCTCCAAATTCAAGGTTATGGATTGTGAAGACAACACGAGCTTTACTAAGACCATAGTGCACATATTGATCCTTAAACAACCATGCAACTGGAGCACTAGACCAATCATGGCAGTGAATAATATCCTGCCAAGTTATAGATGATATATACATAAGTCATGGCAAATTGGCAATCATTTATTTCCAATGATGATAAGACTGAATCTATTTGTACATATAGTAGTAGCATATTAGGATCCATGTTACTTTACAGTCAAAATCTAAATGTAACTTAGACATATAAATAGGTTTAATAGCAAACCGTATTTTTTTTGAGGTTAAAACATAGAAAGCAATAGATAAAACAAGCAGTAGCATGTAGTCCTCTCATCCTATGTTTGGAATGTACAGGGTTCACAGCTAAATTGCTAACTGACACAAACTTTTTTACTTTCTCAACCCGTGCTCCCGATAAAATAATGTAATTACGTACTTAAAACATTACTGAATAATTAAATCCAAGACCTACAGGATTAGATCCGCTCTGAAGAAGATACTCAAGAGCAGCGTGGCAGAAGAAACCAAATCTACCCCCATCATTCTTACAGCCATAAATGCAACCTGTCCAAAAGAGACTGCAAGGCACGATAAATGTAAGAAACTTTACAGATGATATATCAACTACCTAACTAGAAGTTTTCTTGATATCATCAACAAGGAGCGACTGCCCCTTATCCGTATGAATCATATGATAAGGGATATGTACATAGAGCATAATGAGATTTCAAGAAAATATTACCCATTTTGAGGCTCCAAGAAGTAGACAGATAGGCCTTCTACCTTGCCAAACCAAACTTTTATTTCAGTCCCACCCCAAAAGTAGCTTTTGTGAAAACGAAATTCCTCCACCTATCTCAATACCAAAATAGTAATTTAAGAGAAAGCAAGATCAAACTTCGGGTCCAAGAAAACAACTGGCCAAGAGCCATATATTGCAGGTAGCGTCCTTTTTAAGTCAAAGCCAAACTCTTGTTTGGCGTTAAAATTACACTTCCTACAAAGTAAAATCCAGCTAATCACGTGCCTGGCCGACAGAGGTGGGGAACTTATTAAGGGGACCAAATAAAATTTCTACAATACAATCAGGGAAGTGACACTTACAATGTGAAAAAACATACAAAATAAAATCTTGTTCATGAGCATATTAAGCAGGAAGAAAATGATAACTTTCTTATCTTTTGCATGTGGGTTGGTTAAAAAATATTATACTAATTACTTGCTGCAAATGATCTATTTGTAAAAAAATTACAGGAATTGTTTATTCTTTTTGTATATTAAACAAGTTGCGATTATGAAATAAGACTATAAGAGGAGTTACATTATGTCTATCTCCCTATCTCTAGCTTCCCTACCATTTGGGTACGGGCGGATATCTTAAGAGCACTGGACCTGAAACCTAGATTTTTCAGTTTTTATAAGATAATAACAATTTGATGTCAATTAGATAACATCTGAACACTTAATATGGAATGGAATAGAAAAAAAACTGACATCTTTTGCTGAAAAAATAATACATAGCCAAGTTATAAGACAAAAATAGCAAGTAGAAAAGACTGGAGTAATAGCTACGATACGAAAACAGATTGTATACCCCCCTTTTAATATATACCAATAAACTGTATACCTTCATTCAAAAGATCATTTTTTGGAATACATTCAAATTATTGACTTGTTCATTCTTTTTAGAAAAATAAATAAATCAATGATGTTACAGTTGGTCCCTAGTAGTGGATTTCAAAGAAATTTTTTACAAAAAAAAGCATATCAGATGTTTACCATAAGAAATATAAAAAAAGTTAAGACAAACCACTGATTTGAGCTTACATTGCTTAGGTTCAAGCAGTCATACTTTGGAAAAATTATTTCAACGGTGTGGCTCAGATCCTGAACAGCTCTGGAAAGACTGGTTACTACATCACCGAGACCTCCCACCTGCATGTGAAAAGGAATAGAAAAATAAAGGGAAAATGTAATATACTATTAACAAAGAACAGCCAATAGTTAATTTATTACACAGCAGAAAATTCATACCCCTCCAAGTTATTAGTATCTTCCTTTACTTAATAAAGTTGTGAACCCTTCTGTGAATGTGGTAGCAACTAGAAAGGCAGTTTAGCTTAGGGCATCGATTTTCTTATTGAAAATATATGGCGAAAACAGTTGGTTTTTAGTTTTCAGATCCAAATTACTTTATATTTTCGATACACCGAACGACTAAAGACCACCTGTCTAGTTCGTGCAAGAAACATTTATGGAATACTGTTCAATTATAAAAAACTGAACTATACAAAACCACAGTGGGAGCTTTTTTACAAAAAAATCAGTTACAATGATATGTTAGCACTATATTCATCAAAGAAACAAATGTTACCTTAGCAATGGGAGCCATTTCAACAGCAATGTGTACAATATGCATAGGTGGTTCCTTTGCTATTCCTCCAACAACGGGGATGTGGTAATCCGTACCCAATTTATTGTCGAAAACCCCTCCATCTTCCCTCTCACTGAATACGAAGTCCATCATATATGCATCCAGTGGAACCTTGACTGTCAAAAGAAGAATCAAACTATATATTACATAGTACTCTTAAAATTCATATTGCATCCACAGTCCACTTAGTTTCAGACTGTAACGTAGAAAGTCAACCGTCAAAAGGAGAATCAAACTATATGTTACATCTTACTCTCAAAATTCATATTGCAACCACTTAGTTTCAGACTGTAATGTAGCAAAGTCAAACCGCAATAGACACCCATGACATGTCCACAAAATTTTGGCACCTCAAAATTGGAAAATCTATACTTCTTTTATGAAGAAAAACAAGTGTTTCATTTGAGCAATCCATGTGAACCACGCACAAGGATTCAGAGCAATTCTAGGTGCAAGAGAAGGATAACAAACTCACAAACCTAAATGATTCACAATACTGCATAGGTCGCGCCGAATCTCACAAACCTAAATGATTCACAGATAAGAATTTATGAATAGAACAGAACCTTACCTTTGGCTTTTACATGGGAGCTATTCTCTGCAGGCAACATTTTCTGAGGTTGCAGTGTACCCATGCGATGAGTCCAGCGGTTAAATGAACATCTAAGCCAAACTTCTGGTTTCCCATTTAAGACTGTGTTGGCGGGATTATAGAAAAGTGAAACAGTGCTTCCTGCATGGACATCCAGAGGCTCAGTATAAACTATATCCTTCTGAGACAACAGAAATTTCTTCATAGTCCTCTCCTTAGTTTCAGATTTGAGACGTGCTGTTCTTTCAGCCTGTGAATAGAGGCAAAAAAAATTAGCAATAAAGTCAAAATTAATAGTTGGGACTTGAAAATCAAAGGAGGATGAGCAACAAGACTAGTTTCTTGACAAGATTAAATTGGTGCTGTGGCTGTGATATGAGATATATCAGCTACCAACCTTACCTGTTACGCTGTTCAAGAATAACTCACCGTAGCACGTGCTGCCTCCTCCCTTAACGTTCTCTCCTCCTGAAGCTTCTCGTATATTTCATGTTCTTCCTCAATCCAGTATTTATCTTCAGGAACACGTGCAGGAACAATAGCATGAAAATCATGGCGATGATTGTTGTCATAAATTAAGGCATGCTGAGGAGGACCATCAGCAAACACCCAATCCAAGACAAGGGCACGGTCAGGCACAACAACTAGAAAAATCCAAGAAGTTCACCAGATAAATGCTATAATATAACTCGTAATATAAGAGATTATGAAGCAAAAATTGATTAGAACAATGCATATACATAATGAAAGTCATGAATTTATAAAATTAGATTTAGGGATCTCGACCTTGTAAAAAGAATCTCAACATCCATATATGTTTACTTACTATCAAGAAGTATCAACATATTGTGTTCTTATAACACTCTATTTCCATTTTCAATACAGAATCCTCCTTGTAAATAAAAAAAACATTATAATCAAAGCGGGGAAAAGCAGATTGTCCCAAATCAGTCCACATTTAAGGAGAGGCAACTCAATTAGCAATATTTAAAAAGAAAAGATGTAATAGGCGGATTAATAAACAGTAACTCGTTTAAAAATCTTGAATAACTGTGAAGGAAGTAACATTTTCATTCACGATCAACATTGGAACAGAAAATTAGATGAGCTCGTGCTCGAGTTTTTGTTGAACGAGCTGGACAAGCGAACTTAATGGACAGATTTCTTTGTTTGAGCCTGTTCAAGTTCAAGCCTTGTCAGCTTAGAGAGGCAAGAGCCAAGCCTTAACTTGTCATAAAAGGTATGTGTTATACATTGTGAATGTTAGGAATTGTATTTACATTTTACAACCTTTGTCACAAGTACAAATAGTAATGATCAATATATCAAAGAAGCAACCTAAACATACTCTTGGTTATACGTGTCAAGTCGAGATTCATGATAAGCAACAAAATATAATTTAATTTAAATCACAAAAGTGACATAAATTATCTTGACTCTTTATTGAAGAACTCAGACTCTTTCCTAGAGTGGCGCCTTCGTTCATTTCAGTTTCATGTCAGCAATCTACATGTTTGCTACAAATATTTTAGTGCCATGAAGAGGCCACATCATTATCTACCACAAACAATTTCAAAGTGCAGAGATATTACTATGCAAGTCAGAATATCTACAATTATGCATACCATTAGTATGCCACCAATCACCGTCTTTTCTCTCAGAGCTGTCAAGCCTTGCAACTATAGATAATCCATCCTTCCAATTATTATAGCCTCCATGTATCCATATCTGTTTAGCATTAGCAAGAGGACCAGAGCTCCTATTATAATACAGTTTGATGATGTCTTCACCTCTGAACTCCTTGGGTTCTATGAACCATAAATTGTGAACAGAGGTCACAGACTTTTTTATGACTCCTTGCAACATTTCCCTTCTTCTTTCAGCCTCCCCTCTTGCCTGTGCTCTGTCAGCTTCACATGCCTCCTTCTCTGCTTCTATTCGCCTTAGTTCGTTAGCATGTCTTACCTTTTCAGCTTGCTCCTTGGCATGTTTCTCAAGCTCTCTTCGTTTTTCCTCAAGCAAGAACTCTTCAAATTCTAGCACATTCATTCCCCCTACAATAGGTATACAATAATCCTTTTTGTCATTGTTGTCATAGACATCTTTTCCATTAAAGAACACAAAATCCATCTTATAAGCTTCCTTAGGAACATGAACCTTGCAAGACCACCAATCCCCGTTCAGGCGAGTCTTATTCAAATTTAAGGTAAAAGATTTCCACCGCCAGTCATTAAATGCTCCCATAATTTTGAGATCAGATTCGCTGTTTAATGTAGAAAGGCTCCTGTTAAGGAACACTTCTATTGTTTGGTCAGGTTTTGCCTTCTCAGGGTAACAGAACATTTTGTTCCCTAAAGAAAAGTTTACCCCAGAAAGTCTCTGAAGTGCCTGTTCACGAGCCTTTGCTTCCATCTCCAGTTTCGCTTGTAGTGAATAATCATCTTCCTTTTTTCCTTTGTTACCTAACATTTTCCTGCCTTCAGCTGACTCAGGTTTCCCAACTTTACTTTTTACATTATCATCAATGTTGGTGCATTCAGTCTGTTCCAGACCAACTATCTCGACATCCAAATTCTTACTTTCAAGTCCTCCTACATCTACCGCCGCTGCAGAAACATCACTCTTTGCTATTTGTTTTACATTTGCTGACTCGCTGCTTACCTCAGCAACTGTACTGATTCTTCCATTGTCTGTTGATTTGGTAAGCTTACCAACATCAGATGATTTTTTCACCTTCTCCACAATATCACCCATACCAGGTCCTTCCTCAACTTTAGTAGTTTGATTAATTTCAACAGTCTTCTCTTCGTCAGTATCGACATTAAGCTTAATAGCTTTCACGTTACGTGTTGCATATTCATTGGATGCTGGAGTCCCTGAACCTTCTCTCTTGTCATCGCCTTTCTGACTTTTTCTCTGATTACTTGTTCTTATCTGGGGTTTCCGGCTAAATCTCTTTGAGGTGGAGCCTTCAGGCCTA
Source organism: Heracleum sosnowskyi (assembly GCA_030848705.1). Taxonomy (NCBI): domain Eukaryota; kingdom Viridiplantae; phylum Streptophyta; class Magnoliopsida; order Apiales; family Apiaceae; genus Heracleum; species Heracleum sosnowskyi. Next base: position 98,235,749 of record CM061241.1, read on the forward strand.
GGATCTGAAGCTTTTCCATTTCTTCGTCTTGAAAAATCTATATTACATAGAATGGACAGACATTAGTTCCACTGCAGCATGAGTAACATAGAGTTTATAAAATATGCCCAAACACTACAATTTGTAACTAACCTGCAGTTGCAGATATACGATACAGAAGTCCAGCTGCTCGATTACCTGTAATAGATGAGGACTGCAACAAGAACATTGAAATGAGATCCTTTTAGCACCACAACTTATCTTGTATTATCGTAAAGTTAAAACCCAGCCCAATACATGTGCAGATATGTGTTCTTATAATCACATAAGCATTATATACATATTAAACCCTCCTCCTAAGTCCTAATAACTTAAGATTTTGGGAGAGTCAGTAACTCAACATGGCATCATAGCTCTTTTGACCCAGTAGTCTTGAGTTCAAATCTCAAAACCCCTACATTATCAAATATTAATTTTGATCACTAATGTTAATCATTGCCTCAAAGATGGGCTCCAAAAATGGGCTTCTTTATGTGGCACATAAGCATGATAACATTCTAAGCCATCCTGCTAATACGATTAGATTTCCGGAGAACCGTTAACTTAACAGTTCTTAATCACGGCACTACTACTTATCCACTCAGTAAGCTACACATTGAATAGATAAGACAGCATAAATTACAAAGAAAGTGTGGATGAACTACAACAATTTATCACTCAATGGAAATGTGAAGAGAGCAAAAGAGATCATACAAGGCCATAACACATTAGTTTGAATTAAATGAAAAAGTAAAACCCATTTGCCTAATCATAAACTATACAATTATAGAGACAAAATAGCAGCAACATTACTTGTGTAAATTGAGGAGTTGTTGTTGTAAAACCAAGAAAAGGTTTGAGCTTGAGAAGAGGTACATTTCTACACCAAACAGGAGGACGTTGTAGTTGTAAAGAAACTTCCATCTTCACCACCACTAATTTAGCTATAACATAAACTTTTCCCTGATCCCTTTGCTACTTATCATAAACAGGTTTAATATCTCTCTCTCTCTCTCTCTCTCTCTCTCTCTCTCTCTCTCTCTCTTTCTCTCTCTCTCTCTCTCTCTCTCTCTCTCTACTATCTCTCTCCTTATCTCTCTGTGTACACTGTTTATATGTGCAGATACATGTAAAGAGTGTGATACCTGTGATGGGTAGGTAGTGAGAAATGGTGCAAGTAAAACCAAAATAGAGGGGAGTGAGGAGGAGTGTTATTAGCAGAATTATTATAACAGGAAGTGATGGTGGGTGGGGGATAGTCCCGATAATTTGAGCCAATTGATTAATATTAAGCGGTACGGTGCACCTTTGTTACTGTACTTCCTCAACCATTTTAACGGCTGGGATCGCTTATCAGGGCTTGTCTGATTGATTAGTACAGATTTTACTAGATTATTGTGTTCCCTTGGAATCTGAATGCTGTTTAAATTATCCATGGGGAAAGAATCACATGGCGATAGCAGATCTTTTGGATTTATTATTCATAAAATTATTTTTATATCAGCATTTCTGAAAGATTAATCTTTATATTTTAAATTTAAAAATCTGTTTAAAAAAGGTGTTTTCAAAAATATCTTCATTATGAATCTTTTTTTAAAAAATACGCTGATTTGCAAACCAAAATACAACTTCGTAATTTTTTTTGTCATTTATCAAACAGTTTGCAAACGTAGGTTTGCAACCTCTCCAACTTAATAGGCAACTTATTCTTTTTATCATTTATCAAACAGTTTGCAAACGTCGCCTCTGCAACTCAAAATGCAACTTCATTTTTATTTTTCAAAAAGTTGATTTTAAGATTGTATTTGTTACTTTTTCGAGTTAATTTAGTTGCATATGTTGCAAATCATAACCAATTCAATTCAACTGCATATGCAACAAAAATTGACATAAAAAAATTTATATTTCTTTGTGACATTCTCTCAAACAATTGATATACATTCCACCAAAATTAAATCTGAAGTAGGATAGGAAGATACATCAACCACAACAGCATACCAAACTTGTCAAATAATGCAAACAAAGTTGCAAATTTTAATGCCCCTACGGGGCCTTGCAACACCAATTTACCAAAATCAAAATTAATTGACTTTACTTGAAAGTTTAGCAATCAATTTATCAAAATCAAAAAAAAAAGATGAAGAAGAAATTAATCAAACATTCATAAATTGACATAACTTGTCTGAGAGAAATAAAGAGACATGTGAGTTATGATCTAAAGACGTGTGTACCCGAATCGTATGTATCTGTGTGTATGCAAAGTGATGTGAGTAAAAGTGAGAGGCATTGTATCATATTTGAACCGGGCGTATTTTTGAAAAAAGAATAGTATATATATGAAAGAAGGTTCTATAGGTGATAAAATTAGAAATAAATTATAAAAAGTAGTAGATATGGGAATTTCCCTAAAAAAAATCAAAGATATAGTTATAAGTTATTTAATGTGAGAAATTAAAATAAAAATTATTTTGTTTGGATTCCTAATTTATTTGTGTATTACTAAGATTTTAAAAATCAAATGTGATAATAATACGAGTGTATCTTTTAATAATACTAGCTTAAAACCCGTGCGATGCACAGATTGTTAATTGTTATTTTATTATTATTTTTTTAATATTTTATTGATTGTAATTGTGCAAAAAATAAGTAGACATGTTAAAATAGCTAAACACTTTTAATTAATTAAAAAAACATTTAAATAGATTTTAAAATAAATAAGTATGGGTTTGCCCATTATATTTTTGGAAATGAGGGGTTTTAGTAAGAAAAAATAAAAAATGTAACATATATTTAGTTTAAAAAGATAAATGTCCGTGATATATTTGGAAAATGAGGTTTTGAAATTTAATAATTAAAAAAATTTAAATACGTTTTAAAATAAATAAATAAATGGTTTCCTGTGATATTTTGGAAAAAGAATGATTTTTAGTGAGAAAAATAGAAAAAGTAAATTGTAAAAGGCAATTGCCCGTGATATATTTAGAAAAGAAGGGACTTAGAAAAAATATATAATGTGTTTTACACTACACCATATATTGGCTATTGCAACTCCAATTGAAAAAAATTGCTTTAAAATCGTTGCTATTTAATGACAAGTTTTGACAAGTTTACAAGTATTGCAATGTTTTTTAAAATCGTTACAACTGGATTTCAGTTATGCAAAAATGAATTTATATTGCAATGAATATAAATAAACGTTACAATAACTTCAGTTAAGTTTTGGCGGCTACATAAAAAAGAGAGGCGGGCTTTGCTAAAAAATAAAAGTGGGCTTTACAATTTTTTTTTGCCCGGGCTTTCTAACACACGCACAATTTCTTTTGACTAATACATTTGACTCAAAAAATAACACGCACACACAATTTCTTTCAACGAGACACACAGAGAGAAAAGGCGATAGAGACAAAAGACACACTGAAGATCGAATACTCAAGAAGGCAATAGAGAGAAGAGAGAATGTGATAGAGAGAGAAGAGAGAAGACACACTAAAGATCGAATACTCAAGCTCGAACACTGAAGTTCGAAGACTAAAGCTCGACAAAGGTATCTTCTTTACCCAAATTAATTTTAAAATCGATTTTAGATGTATCAATTAGGGTTTAATTGTTAATTTGTTAATTAAGGTTGAATTGAGAATTTGTTTAGGTTGATTTTTCGAATTAGGGGTTTTAAATTAGGGATTTTGTTTGGGTATGGTATTAAATTAGGGGTTTTCTGTTGTGGTTTGCAAATTTTTGATTTTTGTGTTTTAAATTAGGGATTTTGTTGGGATTTTCTGTTGTTGATTGTTTGTTTAGTGTTTGTCTTGCTTCTTTGAAGGGTAATTCATGTGCATAGACAGATGAAACAGGTCCTTTTTCTTTTTTTTTTTGCAAATCATGATGTCAGGTTAATGTCAAGTACTGGACATAAGTATCATTCTTTCCCTGCAAATATAAAGGTATTTATTCAAGATTGAACAAGTTCATTTTTGCTCCTTAATTTTGTGTTCTCTAGGCTGCAAGGGAGAAAGCATTAGCATCGTTTACATCTCTTTCAAGTGGCATTCTTCTATGTACTGATGTTGCAGTTCGAGGTCTTGACATTCTAGGTGTTGATTGTGTTATGCAGGTAACTGCTTCATATCTTCTCTCTGTACAATTCACTAGATTTTATATGGTTGTTGACTTAGATATTATTGTATGTAATATGGAAATGATTAAGATTATATATGATAATCGATTCCATGGAAGACTCACAAATCAGATTAGTGCAGTGAACTTCTTGTTCGAAATTTGAGTTATATCTTCCTGTTAACCATATTTGCTTCATACTGCTTTTTCATTCAAAAAAAAAAGAGGAGGTTTTCATCATTCAAGCTTCCTCGCTGGAGGGGCTACTTTAGCTGCTGAAAGGCTTGTGGTAAATAATGGAACACTTAAGGTACATTTAACTACTCGACTGTAGTATCTTATCTTGTATCTTTATTTGCTTCTCTAATGAAATATTAGTGGTTGGAGTTCTATCTATTATCTTTTAAGAATTCTAGTTTTTATGTATCAAGATTATTCATATTTAGTACCAGAACTGTAGTACAATTGACAAATGTCTCTTTGACTGAAGGCACCTTTTGTTTACATTAGTGGTATTTAAATGTGTATATGTTTCCCATTAAATATCTATGTAGTCTATCTCCGCATACAGTGGACATTACCGGCCAACTGATGAAAGGCTTGACAGTTTCCCGTCGTTTCTCAAGGATAATGGAGTCAACCTTGATGAAGTTGAAGCGAGTTTGTATTTTAGTTTTAATTTTCGTATTAATTTGCTTCCATGTTTTAGAAAGAATAGTGTCTCTCTGTCTTTATAAGGAACTACAATATTAGTAACCTGGGATCTCCGGTGTCATAATTTGTTGGATTATCTGACTTTAGGACTTATCTAACGCAATACATTGTCATCAGGTACGCAAAGCAAGTGAAGATGCTGAAAATAAAGATGACGGCACATTAAGTAGAGATGGTAGTGCGGAAGTTACAACCCCAGAGTCATTTCAACCTGGTAATATTTCCAAAATAGAGGATATAATTTCAGTACATGAAGAAACTGAAGTGAAAAATAATTACAAAAGAACTCTCTCTGGTGGTCTTCAGAGTCCAAGAGCCGACGTACCAAAGAAATCAATACTAGAAAGAATCAGTTCCAAGAAGGCTGCGAAGTCTTATCAGTTAGGAGACCAACTCACACTGAAATGGTCGACAGGTGCTGGCCCAAGAATCGTTTGCATTTCTGACTATCCTTTTATATGTGATATTACCTCAGGATGACCAAGTATGTAGTAAAGGTGAAGTCTTATATCCTTTTCTAAGAACAGTTGGATCTATTTTGTCTTGTGCTAGTCACTTTTTTGATAACTCTTGACTTGGCAACTTTGTTGTTTCCTCAGTTCTAAAACTTTTTTGAAGTTTGTCGTAGGATATGTATTTTAGTTCCTTTAGAAAGGCAACCATTAACAATATTTCTAACCTTTTAAGTTCAATGAACACATAAAGAAGTAACTTGTATTTGGGGTAGTTAAAAGGATATATTTTTTATGTGTTCGTTATACCTTCTTGGAACCATGTGTTTGGAAACAATTCAGAATGGTTCAATTCAGAATCTCGTTGTCTGTATAAGGTTCCTTCAGAATGGCGACAATTCACAATATGTGTTCAATGAATAGGTTATATATTTCATACAGAAGTGTCTTGTATATGTTCGGGAATAGTTAGAATGATAAATTTCATTTATGGCTACTATACCTTTTTAGACCACAATGTAATGGCAAATATAATGTGTTTCCTTCACATTGGCTTGTTAGTGTGCTAGGTGCATGTCTCAAGCATCATAGTAATTCTAATCTTGCATCAGAGCTTTTTTTGTTGCTTTTTCAGTTATACGATATTCTTAATACTTGTTGATCATAAATTTGAACTATCTAACTGAAGTAATTGTTGAATTTGATAAACCAGAACCAAGCTGCAGAAGCTGAGCTAGAAACTAAGAAGGCTTACAAGCAAATTGATAAACTAAAAAGGAAGCATGAGAGAGATATTAGTGCATGGAAACATTTAATTGCTGAAGTCAGGCTTCCTAAAGAAGCCATTGAACCAGTTTATGATGACTGCAACACAACAAAATATGATGGTGTGGAACCAGAAACTACAGTTGACCAACATTGGAGAGACGAGTTTAAGCTATTATATCTATCCGAAGACGAGTCAACTAGATTGATAGAAACCTCAGTTCTAGATTGATGAGGAAAATGGAGAAGATCGGGTGGATTCAGACGATGATGAGACTACTGCAAATGAAGATGGAGATGAAGCTGCCACATGATAACCTTATGTTTAAATTATATGTAATAGTTGGCTAACTGGTTTATCTTTTGTCCAAGTTGGCTAACTGTTGGTAATTAGTGCTCTGTATGAAATGACATTGATGTTTGGTGTTGCTTGGATTTGTGGCTTTTATGCCTGGCTGGTTTAATATTCAAATGGAACCACGCAGTTTTATTTTTAAATATTATTGCAATTGTGCCAAAAAGATGTTGCAAATAATGTTAAAACTGCTATAAAATTATTGTAATAATGGCTTAAACTGTTGCAATTTGTCTAATAAATTCATTGCAATTGGACTAATATTTGTTGCCTTAAAGTGACTTGTTTGCCAACCATTTGCTACTGCAATGATTTTTAAATGTTGCTGAAGACCATAAAACGTTGCTAGATGCCTGTATTGCAATGATTTTTAATGTTGTTATATGGAGCTGAAATCGTTGCTAAATGGCTCTATTGCAACAGGGGCGGATGCAACGGTGAAATTTTGGACATTCGTTGTAATTAAGTCTAATGCAACAAATATAGGCCTTAAGGCAATATATTTGTGTTGTTGCAATATGCAATCTATGGTGTAGTGTTAGCTGAAAAAGTAATTGGTTATAAGTAGTTATTTGATTATTTATATTTTAATATTTTTAGTAATTGCATTTGTTAAGAAAAATAAGTAGACATGTTAAAATAGGTAAACTTTTAAAAAATAATTAATATTAAAATAGGTTTAAAAATAAATAACTAAATGTTTGTCCGTGATATTTTTGGAAAAGGCGGGGTTTTAGTAAGGAAAAATAAAAAAACTAACATGTTTTAGTTAAAAAAGGTAATTGCCCGTGATATATTTGAAAAAGTAGGGGAATTTGTTAGAAAAAATAATGTATTTTAGGTGAAAAATGTAATTGGTTATAAATAGGTAATATTATTATTTAATAATATATTTATATAAATAAGTAAGGTTAATTAAGTAAAAACACGAAGTACGGTTAATTAAGGACAATTAAGTAAAATCACAACGTACCATACCGACCGACCAAACTTTTAATGTTTCGTCTATTATATAATAGTATTGATTTTTTTCATAATTTTTATGTCTCATAATATTTATTAATTATTGATCAAAGTTAAAATAATTTAATTTTAAAATTTTATGAAACGCAAATTTTTATGAAACGGAGCGAGTATATAAATTATTCCTCTTACGACTTTATGAAGTCTTAAAAAGAAACTCAAGCGTATTCTTATATGTCAAAAATAAATAGCATAAAACAAAACCCATTTGTTGTAGTGAGAGTGCGTGCTAATATTTTTGAATTTTTAAAAGTCAAGCACTGTCCATTCAGGACCACTTATTTACCTGGAAAATGTGTGATCCTCTTGTCATTAAAGTATGATTTTTATTTATGCAACCCATGTTTTACATTGACAATTTCGGATACACAAAATCAATATATACTATTATATAAAGAAGAAGACGGAGGCGGTGAGGTGGCGCTCTCAGATTGCTTCGTTCTATTTTTCTAATTTTCTCAATTTTTTGAATTAATAATATTAAAAATTCAAAAAAATCTCAATTACCTTTAAAAATACATTCTTTTCTCCCAAACTTTCTTTTTTATGTGATATAATATAAAATACAGGAACGTTTTGGCAAATAAGAAGTTTACAAATTAAATCGGTTTTGCATAAAAAATTAATTAATTAATACCAAAGATTAGAAAAAATCTCAATTGCCTTTTAAATATTTACTAATGGAGGAAACTAAATATACAATTTCAATATTCTTGCATTTAAAATCTCTACTAATGGAGAAAGTAAATATAGAATAGATCTTTACTAATAGGTGGCACTCTCAGATCGCTTCGTTCTATTTTTCTAATTTTCTCAATTTTTTGAATTAATAATATTAAAGATTCAAAAAAATCTCAATTACAATCAATCAATCAATCAATACTATTATATAAATGAGAAGTCAATACTCTATTATATAAAGGAGAATACGGGGACGGTGAGGTGGCGCTCTCAGATTGCTTCATTCTATTTTTCTAATTTTCTCAATTTTTTGAATTAATAATATTAAAAAGGATATTTATCAAAAATACCACTTTTTTAAAGTTTTTTTGCGATTTTACCATCTTCTCAAAATATTTACAAAAATACCTTCTTTTTAAAAATAATTTGCGAAAATACCATATTTTAAAAAGATTTTTGCAAAAATACGTTCTGCAACTAAATACAACCTACGTAGGTTGCATCCGGTTGTATGTAGGGGTGTGCATTCGGTTCGGTTAACCGAAAACCGTACCGAAAAACCGAAATAATTTCAGTTCGGTTAACCAAATACATAATTTCGGTTCGGTTTTCGGTAGTGTTTTTTTCACTATTCGGTTATTCGGTTATTAACCTCGGTTAACCGAAAAACCGAAAAAAAAACCCGAAATAATATGATTATATTAAAAATAAATACATATATATTTAAATATACATGCACCTTGAGCTCAGCTTAGATGCATATCATTATTCTTTAAGTACCAGATACATAAAATTTTCTAATAATAATACAATATTAATGTTACTGATTTAGTTATTTTGTTTATAAATGATTATAGTTCCAGCTTCGCTGTTCTTCTACTTCGTAAACTAAGCTCCAAAGTCTGGATAATAAGATTAGCCGAAATATGTTTTGATGTAGGATAATAAATTATGACTTGTTTAAACTTCAAAAACAAGTTGGAAAGAAATCAGCTACCGGTAAACAAGTTGAAGTACTAAACAACTATTTCAGTTACTTTGTAAACCTACTGTAACTGTGTGTCATTAAATTTCATTCAGGTACGGGTGCAATTGTGTAAGTTTTTGAACCTCCATTTAACTTCAAATCCTTGAATTCTTAATTTCCATATTTAATATATTTTTATGTTAAAATATTGAATAAGAAAAGTATGTTTTTTTTGCAATTTTTCATACTTTCTGTAAAATTCGGTTTTTAATTTCGGTTTTCGGTAATAACCGAAAAAGAAATATCGGTTCGGTTAATAACCGAATTAATATCGGTTCGGTTTTCGGTAGCCATTTTTAATGTATTTCGGTTTCGGTTAACCGAAATAAAAAACAGCTAAGAATTCAAAAAAAATTATTAATAAAAGGGGTAAACTTGTGGTCTTGGTTTACCCTGGGGTTCAATAGTTAACTTTTGGGGTTCAATGTTTCTATTTTGAATTTTAGAAATATTAAGAATAACGAATAATTCGTATACGGACTTAGGGTTTAGGGTTTTTTACAACCCTAAAATCAGGACGCTGGAAAAACACCATTATTAACAAGTTGCATCTGTGGTTGGTTTTGGTTGCAGTTTGCACAAGGTATTTTTGCAAATAAGATGGTATTTTCGCAAAATATTTTTTTTGAAAAGGTATTTTTGCAAAAATATTTCTGGAATGGGATATTTATGAGAAAAACCCTATTAAAAATTCAAAAAAAATATCTTTTACCTTTTAAATACTTACTAATAGAGGAAACATATAATATTTTTTCATTTAAAATCTCTACTAATGCAGAAAGTAAATATACAATAGATCTTTACTAATGGAGGAAACTAAATATCACTAATGGAAGAAACTAAATATTCAATTATAATATTCTTGCCTTCAAAATATCTAAATTAGAAAAAAAGTGTATTACCTTACATTATTTTGAACTTTCCTCTATTATTATCTAAATATTCTCATAATATTTTTTTAATGAAATTACTATCTTAACATACTGTTCTCCTAAACTTTTTTTTTATGTAATATAATAGAAAATACAGAAACGTTTTGGTAAATAAGAAGCTAATAAATTAGATCGGTCTTGCATAAGAAATTAAGTAATTAATACCAAAAACTAGAAAAAATCTCAATTGTCTTTTAAATATTTACTAATAGACAAAACTAAATATAAAATTTCAATATTCTTGCATTTAAAATCTCTACTAATAGAGGAAAAATAAATATAATATTCTTGCATTTAAAATCTCTACTAATAGAGAAAATAAATATACAATAGATCATCATTACTGATGGAGGAACTAAATATCACTAAGGGAGAAAACTAAATATTCAATTATAATATTTTTGCATTCAACATATCTAAATTATAAAAAAAAATTGTATTACCTTACATTATTTTAAACTTTCCGCTATTATTATCTAAATATTCTCATAATATTTCTTTTCAAATGAAATTAACATCTTAGCATTCTCTTGTCCTAAACTTTCTTCTTTTTTATGTGATATAATAGAAATTACAGGAACGTTTTGGTAAATAAGAAGTTAAGAAATTAGATCGGTTTTGCATAAGAAATTAAGTGATTAATATCAAAGATTAGAAAAAAAATCTCAATTGCCTTTTAAATATTTACTAATGGAGGAAACTAAATATACAATTTCAAAATTCTTGCATTTAAAATCTCTACTAATGGAGGAAAGTAAATATAATTTTATTGCATTTAAAATCTCTACTAATGAAGAAAGTAAATATACAATAGATCTTTACTAATGAAGGAAACTAAATATTCAATTATAATATTTTTGCCTTCAAATATCTAAATTAAAAAAAGTGTATTACTTTACATTATTTTGAACTTCCCTTTATTATTATCTAGATATTCTCATAATATTTCTTTTCAAATGAAATTACCATCTTAACATTATGCTCTCCTAAATTTTCCTTTTTAATGTAATATAATAGAAAATACAAGAACATATTAGTAAATAAGAAGTTAAGAAATTAGATCGATCTTGCATAAGAAATTAAGTAATTACTTGATAAATAATTAATTACCTTTAATACTTTCATACAAACAACTAATTGATAGTATAAATATACACCTAAACTCTGTTAATTCTCTACTGCAATTTTTGTTGTCAACATTGTTCTTTTTTACTTTTTTGTTTGTTCATGTTAAAAGTGTGTATACGAGTATGAGACTTTTTCTTTTATGTTATTTATCTTATTACGTTTGTTTGTATCGTAATACAAGATCATATTAAAATCTTTGACAAGACAAGTTATTTGTTATTAGTGTTGATTGAGTGAAGACATGGATTAATAAGAAAGGGGATTCATCAGTTAATCAGTTAAAATAATAGGCCGAGTAAGGTGATTTTCATGTACATTCAATCGTGAATTGATTTAAATGTTTATATATATATATATAGGGGAAAAATCCAGAGAGAACCTATCTTTCTGAGAGAACCGAGAGAACTAACCAATCACCCTTGATTTACCACACCATCCAACGGTTGATATGTTTTAAAAAATTTCTATTATACTTTTATTAGTATTTTAAGATTCTTTTAAGTGTTTTAATAATTTTATAAGATTCTTTTAAGTGTTTTAATAATTATATTAAAATTAGGATTCTGTTAAGTATTTTATAAAGTGTTTTATAATATATTTCAACATAAAATTTATTTATAATAAATTTAATTGATAATTAAGATTCTTTTCGGTGTTTTATTAAAATTCATTAATTATATTATAGTATATCAACGATCTTAGAATGGTTCTCTCGGTTCTCTTAATATAATGGTTATATATAATTCAAAACAAAACTTAATTTTATATTAGAAATATTATTTTATTTAAAAACGTATTTTGTAGAATATTTTTTGAGGAAATTTAGAGAAATTATTATAAAACCGCTGCGAAGCGCGGCTTAGTAAACTAGTAATATTATATATGATAACGCTCAGTCCGCCATACGTCCTTCTCCTCCTTTTTTTTGGTGGTTGAGATCTCGGAAAATGGTGAAGCTGTCGGAGAGGGTTCCTGCAAAACAATGTCGGCGGGGGTGGAGGCATCGCAGCACCTCCGGCGTGAGAATGATTATGGGTTCTTGGAGAAGAAAGATAAGGCAGAGAGAGTGTATCAGTGTGTATATGAGTATGTGTGTGTAAAAATGAAGCTACCCCTATCCTCTAATCTTTGGGCTATTTATAGGCCAGTGATTAGGGTTTAGGGGTGTTACCTCGTGTTAGATCAGATTTAATGATCGTCAGGATCTGAACTACTGATCAGGATTGTTGATGTCATCAGTATTGCACGAGCGTCAGTATCAGAATTGCTATCAGGACTGTGATCAGGATTATCATCAGGGCTGGAAGATGATCAGGATTACTACTTCAAGATAACTATCGAGTTCAGGAAATAAGGAAAGATGTTTTGTCGGTTCCTAGTTTGTAGGAATGCAACTGTCGGTTAGGATATGTATCAATATTGTTTGTAATTGATTTGGTTTTATCTTGTGATCGATAGAGCAGCAGTGTGTACTATATAAACACAATTTAGGTTTTGATTTAATAATTAATCACACACACGAGTATTATTGTAACCTAGCAGCTTTCAAGAACATCAGAATTTCTTAAGAGAGTTTTGTAACCGTTTTATATCAGAATTAATAAAGCTGTTATTATTCATATTTGCGTTTATTAAAGTCGGGAATCTTATACAATTGTATTTAACCCCCCTTATACAATTGTTAATTACTGGGCAACAATTGGCTCTCTTTTATATCTCACTTCAAGTAGACCAAATATCATGTATGCAACTTGTCTTTGTGCAAGATTTCAAGCAAATCCAAGGGAACCACATCTGATAGCAGTTAAAAAGAATTTTCAGATATCTTAAAGGCACTCCTTCACTTGGCCTTTGGTATGCAAGGGGATCAGATTTTGGTTTGTGTGGTTATTCAGATGCTGATTTTGTAGGATGCAAAATAGACAGGAAAAGCACTTCAGGAAGCTGTCAGTTTTTGCGTGGTAGACTAGTTTCTTGGTTTAGTAAAAATCAAAAGTCTATCTCTACATCAACTGCAGAAGCTGAGTACATTGCTGCAGGAAGTTGTTGTGCTCAGATAATGTGGATGAGAAATCAGTTGTTAGATTATGGTCTGTCATACTCCAAAATCCCTATTTATTGTGAAAAGGGGTTCAGATCTTACAGGTCCTTGGTGTGCTTGTTGGGTTTGCTCTTCTTGTCTTGGTAATAAGGGGTTCAGATCTTACAGGTCCTTGGTGTGTCATTCGCATTTCTTGTAAGACATCCATTTCTTTGATGAACTTGACTGCCATAACGTAGGCAGGTGCAAGACTCTGGGGTTCTCTGTTGATGAGTTCAATTACATATCTCTCGTTCTGACCTGGATCCAAGTTTCTGCTAAAAATTCTCAAAGCTTCACGCTCATCTAGGTTTGAGATTTTGTTGATGGCTTCTCGGAAAATCTTCATGAAGGTTGCTAATGCTTCTCCATCATATTGTCGGATAGTTTCTAGATGGCACATATGAAGTTCACGTGTCTTGTTGGCTCGGAACCTTTTCAGGAAGATCGCACAAAAATCCTTCCAACTGCGGATGCTACGGTAGGGAACCCTACTGAACCATTTCTGGGCCCCTCCTTTGAGGGTAGAAGCAAAGAACCTGGACTTTGTTATATCATTATAGTAGTATATTAAGGCAATTTGTTCAAAGTAGTGGATATGCTCTTTTGGGTCTCCAAGTCTGTTGAAAGATTTGAAGTTGTGGTGCTTGAGACCCCTTTGTCTTGGGATAGATTCCAGGGAGTGGCTAAACTGTTAGAAAATGGAAAGGTTGAGGCATATTTTAAATATGTTCTTGATGGAATTTCCGGAAACTAACGATTGGAGGTTGTTCCTTGTTATGAAGACTTAAACTTTCATGTTTGGATCTAAGACATTTTCTTAGTGTAATCCATAAATAAATTGAATTGAAATAGGTTGCTTGAAATGGGTTATGTGGGTTGGTTATATTAAAATAACTTGTATCCCACATAGCATTGGTAATGAGAGGTTGGTGGGTTTATATAGAAACATGTGCAAGAGTAGTGTACAACTACTAAGGCATGCGGGTGTGCATGGTGTTAGTATGTGCCTCGCGCACACACACACACGCGCGCCGCCGCCGCCCGCCTCGCCACGCCACGTCACGACTCGACTCGACTCGGGTCGGGTCGGGTCGGGTCGGGTCGAAGGGCGATTTGGGCGAATGTCTCGGCGTCTCGCGTACGCGAGGCGACCTGGGCGAGGAATTTTATTACATGTTTATTTAATATTATTTATTGATTTAATTTAACAGTATCAGTATTTATTTGTAACAGCTAAACGAACTGGGTCAGGATTTATATTAAATCATGATGGACCTGTTCGTGGATTAAATCCTGATAACTACTGATCCTGATGCCTGGGTCAGTACTTGGATCCTGACGGAGTTAAATCCTGATGATGGTCCAGTCCTGACGAAATCCTGATGTTCGATCAAGTACTGATGCCACTCCTGACGGACAGCAAGTCCTGATGGCTTGGAGTACTGATGATGATCAAATCCTGATGGACCAGGAAATCCTGACTGAGCTGTAACTGATATTAAATACTGATGACAACTGTTATGGTAATTAAATCAGAATATTTAGTATTAAATGTCATATCTTCAGTTACAATATTTGGTCTATTACGTTTTATTTTGTATTATATTTATATATATACAAAGGAGAACGTTGAAAAACAGACATATAATATACGGAACTCTGAAAACCCTAGCAACTATTATCTTCTCTGGTTTTCTCTCAACACATTTAGAATACATAGTTCTTGGGCGAAGTGAGGTGATGGTCGCTGTTGATCATTCCTACTACTGTGAGTGGATTGATCTGTGCTGTTTTATCCTGGGAGTGATATTGCTGCAACCCAACACAGCGTAAGTGGGGCAATAATCTCTTCAAGAACAGTCAAGACTTCTCGAAGGCTTGGTGACTCAGCTGTTTCTTTATCTTTCAGTATTGTGTTAAAGCTCCTGAGAGATAAATGTTCTTTCTTATCTTGTTATTTACAGTCTCTAATTACTTTATTGTTTCGACCTTTGTTTTGTTTCGTTTATTGGTTATTTGCATGTTCTTGTTAATACAAAATATATATAACTGCCCTATTGTTGTTGTGTAGTTAGTAATTATACCCAACAATCTTGAAGAGATTAGTATTTCTGTGTTATATATTGTTAATTAACAAGATGGTTAACGGAACTGTAACTCCTGATGGTGCTAATACTTCTGGTTCTGGTGTTACTGTACCCACCATAGATTGGACCACGTACCGTTTCCCACAGCCTATTTATTTGTCAGGAATGCCTGATAAATTTGGTGGGGGTGTTGGTTTTTCTCGTTGGCAGAAAAAGATGAAACTGTGGCTTACGGTAAAGGGTCTATGGCCGGTGGTGCAGTATGAGAAACTGGTTATTGATCAGGAAAAGGCTGAAACTCTTAAGGCTTATGCCATGTGGGAGGAAAAAGATGGGGTGGCTAGGGCTGCTATACTGGCAGCTTTGGCGAACACTCTATTTGATATTTATTCATCTGATTCTTTCACAGCTAAGCTCTTATGGGAGAAGCTGGACCGGACACACAATACTGACTCGCAAGGGTTGGAAAAGTATTCTGTGGCTAGGTTTCTTGATTTTAAACTGGTGGATACAAAATCCATGACCGAGCAGGCACATGAGTTTGAGATGTTGGTGCATGCTTTGAAGGAGTCCGGAATGGACCTTCCTGAAAAGTTTCAGGTTATGGCTGTGATTGAAAAGCTCCCTAAGTCTTGGGAAGAGTTTGCTCTCTCCCTGAAAAGACAGAAAGGAGATATCACTTGGACAAACCTGATGTTGGACATCTCTGTGCAGGAACAACACAAGTCCAAACAGGGACATGTGATGCCTGCTGAACATGGGAGTTCGAAGGTTAATGTAGTGACTGTTGGACAGAAAAGAAAGGCTGTCACTAAGAAGGATAACACTAAACCTAAAAATGACAAGAACAAGGCTAAGAAACCAAAGACAAACAAACCTTGTTGGTCTTGTGGACAGGTTGGTCATTGGAGCAAGGACTGTCCTACAAAGAAAGCTAAAAAAGCTGTTGTGGGAGCACAAGCTAATATTGTGCTTGGAACCACTGATGGGCCTAAGGTTAACATGGTTGTTGGTGAGGTTGTTGCCTCTGGAACCAATGACGGGTATGTTACCTACAACCCTGTACTTCTTTCCACTTATCTGTCTCATGAGTGGTTGATTGATACTGGAGCTAATGTACATATTTGTACTGATATTAGTTTATTTGTATCTTATCAACAGAGTCATGGAGTGACAGTGACGATGGGGAATGCTAGTGCTGCTCAAGTTCTTGGAATAGGAAACGTGGACCTGAAGTTTGCTTCTGGGCGTGTTCTATCCCTCACTAGAGTGCACCATGTTCCTGATATTCGTAGAAATATTATAAGTGGAAGTTGTTTAGTTAAAAATGGTTTTGAACTTTCTTTGAAATGTAATAAAGTAGTTATTACACATACTGGTACATTCTTTGGCAAAGGTTATTTGTGTGATGGTTTATTTTTGATAAATGTTGAGCCTGTTTTGGGCAGTTTTATTAATGATAGTGTTGCACCTTCCGTTAATTGTGTTGAATATGGCATGCTAGACTTGGTCATTTAAATTTTGGTGCTCTAAAGAATATGATGAACTTAGAGTTGATTCCAAAATATGCTATTGAAAATAAATCTAAATGTCAAGTATATGTGACTGCTAAACAAACTAGGAAACCCTTTCATAATGTTGTTAGGGATTCAGGAGTATTAGATTTAGTACACACAGACATGAATCACAAAGAGCTACTAGGTTACAAGAATAATGTATTCGAATACACAATATATAATCAAGTATGTATTAGAATAACAATCAAGAACACAAGTTTGTAAATCAACAAACTTAATTATATTAAATAATTCTCTCTTAGTGATGTTAATGAATCACAAAGAGCTACTAGGTTACAAGAATAATGTTTTCAATAATCGCATACCTTCTAGGGATAACCTATCTGTGTTTATATAGTACACAGTTACACAATCCTTATCTAATTGATACTCCTATAAATTAGCTATACAATTATTATCAATTAAGGATTGCTTCAGTCTTCTGTTTAGTTTTCTTAGCTGTATAAATATATTCTGCTTCTTTCCATCTTCAGAATATATTGCTTCTAGAATATTCAATTCAGCACCGACAGCTAATTCAACTATCACCAAGTCAGACTCTAACAAACTCTGACTGGCTTCAATGTAAACTCTGATGATCACCTGTTGCTTAAACACTGATGAACAAACGTCAGCAATTATATCTAACAATCTCCCCCAACTTGTGCATAATAAAAATGTACAAGTTAAACAGATAATTGATGATGTCAAAACATATAACAAATGCAGTGTTTAATATATCAGAGTTTAACTTTAACTTAGAATAGAAAACTTTTAAAAAAAAAACTTACAGTCAGACTTTATTTGATTTCTTGAATATCAGGAACAACTCTGAGATAATCCATGAGAAGTCTTCTTTCAGCCCTTTCCAGCTCTTCAACCATAACTTTCTTCAACTCTCTTAACTCTGGATCAGATTCTCCAGTCTGATAAATTGCAGCTCTCAAAGAATAGATGGAATTTTTCCTCATCTCATTCCCTAGCCTAATAAAATATGATTTATCAGATTCTAGATTGAATTCTAAGACTTTAACTCCCAGATCAGTCCTTAGTCTTGCACTGTTTCTTTTCATTTCTACAATCTTTCCATAAGCATCTCTGTACTTAGGAATATATGCACTTGAGACTCCTCCTCCAAGCATTATCTTTGATTTTAGCATCCTTTCTCTGATAACTAAAGCAGCATCATGAGTACTTCTATTTTTGACTTTTAACAAATACAGAACATACTCCAATTCTTCATAAGATTTGAGATTGATGTCAGACTCTGCAATCTTGTAAACTCTTCCATCAGCCATAAAATACAACAAAAACTCTTTCTTTAACACTTTATGAAATATCATCTGAACAGATTCTAGCATATCAAGACTCTCTTGAGTAAAAATACCAGATACTGCCAGTGATGATTGATCTCCAGGCCTGTTGTTTATTCTCTTCTCCCTGTGTGAACCTAATCCAGATTTATCATAAGATTCTTTACCCAATACAGTTCTGGTTTCTGAGAAGTTAACAGTTTCTGGCTTCAGAGTTTCAGGAAGTATAGGTCTTCTAAAAGTATCTTGGAGTTGAGGTGCTAGTTGAGTTTGCACAACATGAGCATTGTCAGAGGTTGTTACAACTTTAGTAGAAACATCAACTTGAGCAGCGTCAGAGGTTGATTTAATAAATTTTGATTCAACTTGAGCAATGTCAGAGGTTGAATAATTCTTCCTTGGTAACTGTCCTTCTTCTATCAGTTTACCCTTGCCCTTATCAGCGTTTGCTATTACAGGCCTCCTGGTGTATTGTATACTCTGTTGAGTATTTTCCTTGATAGAAATTCCAGTTTCTTTCTTTCTAGGAGCCTTGACAGCTTTCTTTTTGTAAGTACCATCCTTCAATTTCTTCTCATGCTCTTCAGCAAGACTCAGCATTTCAGCTTCCATGTCTTCAACTGTAGCTTCATTACCATGTTCTTCTAGAAACCTTTTTGTAGCAATTTCTTCATCAGTAGATGGATTGGCTGAAATAATTAAACTCTTAAGTCTTGAACCACTGGCAGAGTTTGAGATTCCTTTACCAGAGTTTGTCAACCTATCAGAATTTAATCTTGATCTTCTTTGCCCTTGAGCAGAAATTTGCTTCCTCTCAGTTTCCTTGCTTCCACCATCAGCAGAATCATCCCTCCGTCTCAGAGTTTGAGTGTCTTTGCATTTGTCATTAGGTACACTCTCCCCCTTTTTGACATCATCTGAAAGTAGTACTGATGTCAGCAATTCTATAGCAGTAGAAATAGAATTCAATTGTGCAGACATTGCAATCTGATTCTCCTCAACTTTCCCAAGCCTCTTCTTAAGTTCATCAGAATCCTTGGCTTGCTGCTTGAACATGGCAGAATAATAAGACCTATCAGTCTTTAAGGTAAGATCCCTTATACCAACTTCATTCCTAAGATTGGTAACCACTGTTTGTGTTTCATCAAACCTATTGTTTAAGGCTTTGACTTGAACCACAGTGGCCTTTAGACTTGTAAGAACATCAGAGTTTGAAATTTGCTTCACAGAATCATCAAGAAAATCAGCAGCCCTCTGTGCAGAAAAGATACAATCTGCAGCAGCCCATCTATTGTAGTACATATCCTGAAAATGCTCAGCAGTAGCTCGATTGACCTCTCTTTCCTCATCAGAGTTTAATCGAAAATCAGATAACTCTGGTATATCAGGATGTGAATGAGCAGAACTATTTTCAACATTGTCATCCTCTGCAGGAACATTCTCGGCCATTCTTTCTGGATCATCAAACTCTGCTTCTTTTCGAACAATCTCAACAACAGATTGTTGCAAAGCTTCAAGAAAAATAATATCCTCAGAGTTTAGCTTATCAGTAGCCTCTTGTACATTCTCTGCTACAGCTTCATCAAGAATTGGCTCTGTAGCAACTGCTATCCTCTGATCAACCTCCTCACCTTTGTCAGAATGTAAATTGTGAACTGAAAGATTCTCTGTGTGAGAAGCAACAGAGTCTTCAATGACCAAGGTGGCTTGATCAGCTGCTACATCCTCAGTATCACAAATACTGATAGTAGGATGTGCATCTAGAATATCTTCATCAACAAAGAAATCCATTTTCTCAAAAACTCTGCTGTCAGAATGATCAGCAGCTTCCTCAACTACATCATCAGCCTTTGATGTAGGAGCTTCTATATCAGCACTTACCATTTCAGGCATAGATGCTGCTTCAGCATTTACATTGGATGCACCAAAGAGATGTGCAGCCACCAGTCTTCTTTTCCTTTGATGAAGAGTTTCATCATCAGTTTCACTCTTCTCATCAGCATCATCAGACTTTGCCCTGTTGGCTCTTCTTTTCTTTAACCTTTTCTTCTGAGGCATACCATCAGTGATTGATACCCCAGCTTCATTTGCTGATGGCTTTACTCTTGCAGACTTAACAGCTCTCAACTTAGACTTCTTTGACCTCTGTGATTGAGACACAGAAGGTCCAGCTTCAGCATTTGCAAGTTGTTGTTGTTGTGAATTTACTTGAAATTGTCGCACAAACTCAGGTAGCAACAAGACACCAACATCCCCTTTCTTGTTATCCTTATTAGTTAGATCAGAGAATATGCGTTTATGTAATTTAAAATAGGGAATCACATCATTCTCAGCTATCTCTACTTCAGAAACACATTCAGAGAATATCAATTGACAGAATCTTGCAAAATAAACTACACCTCTGTTTTCAGTCATTTTCTCACCTATATTATTTAGAACTAGCCTAGCAACATCAAAATTACTTCCATAAAGAAGAGAATACCCGATTTGCAGACTATCAGTGGGAATCGCATCCCAGTTTGTGCACTTCTTTCCAAAAGCCCTGGTGATGCAATCGAAAAAGAAACTCCATTCCTTGCGCAAAAACGGCCTTTTCAGTTGACCAATCTTTGTCAATGGTCCAGAGTAGCCAATTTCTCTCATCATTCTAACCAACTCAGAGTCGCCAACAGAGATTGTGAAAGCATTGAAATCCTCAAGGCCCAAAGCATCACGAACAGTTGTTGGAGTAACTGTAAATTCTTCTTCTTGAAATTCAAAGATTATGGACGGAGACCCAGTCTCTCCTCCATCGTCATAAGTTCCTGTCTGCCAAAAAGTTCTGATTTGAGATGCAGACAGCGTCAATGGTGCGGTGAGAGCAGTGCCAATATCAGAGTTTGACAAGAAATTCTGAATCAAATGAAACGCCTCTGGTGCGTTCTCATTTGCCAATGGAGCTGAATAGTTATTAGGGACAAATTCTAACCCAGAAGCAGTAAACATTGTAGTAGCCATTAGAAAAGTTTAGAAGTAAGCAAGGAATAAGACAGAGAAAAGTGTAGAATGTATGCAGTGAAAGTGTTTGAGACAGTGTTTGTGAGTAAAAACTTATGAAAAGATGAATTGTGTAAAAGAATGAACCGTTTATGTGTAGTAAGTTTAAATAATAACTGTTAAAATTAAAACCCAATCGTTTTAATCATTACTACACACAGCAGGCGTCTTTGAAAAGTGTGTGAGTGGGACAGATGTCAAACATGCATACGATAACAGCTGTATGTAACAACTTCCAATACACACGCACAGTAAAAATAGCCAAAATTACCGCTTTTCACATTGTTCAAAACACTCAACCTCTCTCTCCTCTGTTTAATACAAATATGAACCGGTTGTAATCATACTCTTTCGAATTTCTAAACAAATGTCTAATCTCAAAATTATAAAATGTCTGAAACAAAGAAATCATTTTAACCATCAGAGATTAAAACAAAGTTACCTCGGCGTATTTCACACAATACATCAGTGTTTACCATTTGTCCTTCTTTGTCAATAAACTCTTTTCTCAAACTGTACAGGTGTGAATAATTGTGTGTGCAATAGCAGAGTTTACCGAAATCAATATTTAGATCATCTCAAAGTGCATAAAATCCACAAACTAAAACAGTAAAAACTGATTGCTCAAACTCTCATCTAACATAAAATCTGATTTTTATATCTAAACTCTGTATTCTGATATCCTTTCATTTGGATATATCTTTTATTTTTCACCCCCTTTATATATATATATATATATATATATATATATATATATATATATATATATATTTTTTTTTTTTTTTTTTTTTTTTTTTTTTTTTTATTTTTTTTTTATTTTTCCAGTAATCAGTGGTTGACACTAGTCACCAAAAATCAAAGATTTTAGCTCTTATTTCATACAATAAGTTCCTGGATCTTCCTAGGCTCAACATGATCTCAAAGGAATTTGTGCTCTTTTTGGCATCTTTTAATATGAGGGTGAAATATTTGCTATTAATTAGCAGAGTTTAGACTTTTCATCAGTTAATACAATTAATTTATGAGAAAAAGTGCAAACAGCTAATACAGACTCAGTGTATAGGATTAATAAACTAAGAGATGCTATAAATACAGAGACAGTATCATGCTGTGTTAACTTACTGCACATATTTGAGATCAGAATCTATACAACTCTTAAGGATTCATAATTACTTACTGAGAATTATGCTTCATACAAATTTCTTCATTGGTCCATATGTTTCAGACAAAATTACAATCAGAGTATAGCATTAGACTGTAACTATCAGAGTATGACCAACACTTTATGACTAACAGAGTTTAGCATCAGAGTTTACTTTCAGAGTTTATGACACTGGTACTCATAACAGTTAATACATGCAAGGAATCATGAGCATAAAAATCAAACATGTATAGTTTTTGAGTCTAACCCGTATCTCTAGTCAAAACCAGAGATCATTCCAAGTTCATTTACCAATCTTGTAAAGGTAGATTCACTCAAAGGTTTGGTGAAGATATCTGCAAGTTGTTGTTCTGTAGACACAAAATGAAGCTCAATGTTCCCTTCTTCCACATGTTCCCTGATAAAATGATACCTTATGCTGATGTGCTTGGTCATGGAGTGCTGTACTGGATTACCTGTCATAGCAATAGCACTTTGGTTATCACAGAAAATAGGTATTTTAGAGTACCTCAAACCATAATCCAGCAACTGATTCTTCATCCACAGAATCTGTGCACAACAGCTACCAGCAGCTATATACTCTGCTTCTGCAGTGGATGTGGAAATTGACTTCTGTTTCTTGCTATACCAAGAAACCAATCTGTCACCTAAAAATTGACAGCTTCCACTTGTACTTTTTCTGTCTATCTTACAGCCTGCAAAATCTGCATCAGAGTAACCAATTAGCTTAAACTCTGATTCTCTAGGATACCACAAACCCAAGGTTATGGTTCCTTTGAGATATTTGAAAATCCTTTTTACAGCTGTTAGATGAGGCTCTCTGGGATCTGCTTGAAATCTTGCACAAAGACATGTTGCATACATGATATCAGGTCTACTTGCAGTGAGATACAGTAAAGACCCAATCATGCCTCTGTAGGTTGTCATATCCACTGTAGCACCTGTGTCTTTGTCTAGCTTTGTTGCACTAGCCATGGGAGTTGGAGCAGATGAACTATCAAGCATACCAAATTTCTTTAGAAGATTTCTGGTATATTTTGCTTGATTGATAAAAATCCCATCATCTGTTTGCTTGACCTGTAAGCCTAGAAAATAACTAAGCTCTCCCATCATGCTCATTTGGTACCTGGACTGCATAAGCTTTGCAAACTTCTTACAAAGTTTGTCATTAGTAGATCCAAAAATAATATCATCTACATAAATTTGAACTAAAAGCAAATCATCACCAGAATTAAAATAAAACAAAGTTTTATCAATTGTACCTCTTGTGAACCCACTTTCTAAAAGAAATTGAGCAAGAGTTTCATACCATGCTCTTGGTGCTTGCTTTAGTCCATATAATGCCTTGTCAAGCCTGTAGACATAATCTGGATGCTTGGAATCTACAAATCCTGGTGGTTGTTCAACAAACACTTCTTCTTCAAGCTTCCCATTGAGAAAAGCACTTTTCACATCCATCTGAAAGACTTTAAACTTCTTGTGTGCAGCATAGGCCAGAAACATTCTTATGGCCTCCAATCTTGCAACTGGAGCAAAGGTTTCATCATAGTCAATTCCTTCCTGTTGTGAATAACCTTTAGCCACAAGTCTAGCCTTGTTTCTTGTAATCACACCTTCACTGTCAGTCTTGTTTCTGAAAACCCACTTTGTACCTACAATTGATCTATTCTTTGGTCTAGGTACAAGTGTCCAGACTTCATTTCTTTCAAATTCATTTAACTCTTCTTGCATTGCTGTTATCCAGTTAGCATCTTGAAGAGCTTCTTCCACTTTCTTTGGTTCTGTTTGAGACAAGAAAGCATGATATAGGCATTCATTTGTAGTAGCACTTCTAGTTCTTACACTAGCATCAGGATCTCCAATTATAAGATCAGGTGTATGTGCCTGTGTCCACTTTCTTGCTGTTGGTAAGTGGTTTCTTGCATCATTATTGAATCCTCCCCCTTGATCCATGCTCTCCTGATTCATATGTTGACTTTCTGCAGCATCTGAAGCTCCCCCTGAATTGGATGGCTCAGAGTTTGAACTGTCAGAGTTTGAATCAGTTTCCTCAACTGACTCACTTGATGTGTCTTGTTGAGCTTCTTCACGCTCCCCCTCAACTGGTTCTCTATTTTGTTCAATTTGAGAATTTCCAGTTTCTCCAGTATTTACCAGTAGAGGTTCAGAGTATGCTTCGTCAGAGTTTGTCAGACCAGCTTCATCAGAGTTTACATCATCAGAGAATAAATCTTCATTTTCAAAACGTAGTTGATCATATTCATTTTCATTTTCAAGTCCAGTTATTTTCTTGTCATCAAATGACACATGTATGGATTCCATGATCACTTTAGTTCTCAGATTGTAGACTCTGAATGCTTTTGTTGACAATGGATAGCCAACAAAGATTCCTTCATCAGCTTTTAACTCGAACTTGGTCAACTGTTCAGGATGAGTCTTCAACACAAAGCATTTGCATCCAAATATATGAAAATATTTCAAATTTGGCTTCTTATTTTTCACCATCTCATATGGTGTTTTCCCATGCTTGTTGATCAGTGTAGCATTTTGAGTAAAACAAGCAGTTTGAACAGCTTCTGCCCAGAAATAGGTTGGTAACTTTGCTTCATCAAGCATTGTTCTGGCAGCTTCAATTAGAGTTCTGTTCTTTCTTTCAACTACACCATTTTGCTGTGGAGTTCCAGGTGCAGAAAATTCTTGTTTCACTCCTCTTTCCTTGCAGAAAGCTTCCATGATTGAGTTTCTGAATTCAGTTCCATTATCACTCCTTATAATTTTGACTTTGTGCTGTGATCCTTTGTCCAGTAGATTTACATGATCCATCAGAGTTTGAGCAGTTCCTTCCTTCTTTGATAAAAAATACACCCATGTATATCTAGTATATTCATCAACAATTACTAGAGCATATTTCTTTCTGCCCATAGACATCACATTCACTGGTCCAAAGAGATCAACATGTAGAAGATGATAAGGTTCCACTACTGAAGATTCAGATTTGCTCTTGAAAGATGACTTCCTTTGTTTGGCCTTTTGACAAGAATCACATAGGCCATCTAGACTGAGTATTGATTTTGGAAGTCCCCTTACAAGATCCTTTCTTATTAGCTCATTGATGTTGTTCAAATTGAGATGAGAGAGCTTCTTATGCCAATTCCAACTCTCTTCATTTGACATTCTTGCAGTCAGACACACTATTTTTCCATCAGAGTTTGTTACCAAACTTGCTTCATAAATGTTGTTGCGCCTGTGTCCAACTAGAACAACTTTTCCAGTAGATTTACTGATAACTTCACAGTGTTCAGTATGAAAATCTACATGGTTTCCTCTGTCACAAATTTGACTCACAGATAGCAGATTATGCTTGAGTCCTGAGACTAGAGCTACATTTGTGATGATGACACTTCCAAGATTGATATTGCCATATCCCATAGTACGTCCTATGTTCCCATCTCCATAGGAAACCTTTGGGCCAGCCTTCTCCTCAAAATCTGATAGCAGGGCTTTATTTCCAGTCATGTGTCCTGAGCATCCACTGTCCAAGATAAGGGTGCTCTCTTTTATGCCCTGCAATCACAACCAATTACAAAGAGTTAGTTTTAAGGATCCAGACTTGCTTGGATCCTTTGCCTTTCTTAACATTGTTAGCTTTTACAGCGGAATCACTATCAACAGAGTTTAAACTAACATTGTCAGACTTTACACTTGCAGAGTTTGCTCTAACCCACTTCAGATTGGGTTTTAGCTCATAGTAGTTGTGATCAATAGCATGATAACTCTTACAAGTATAAATAGAATGCCAAGTGCTCCCACAGTGTGTGCATAAAGTCTGTGGTTTAACCCTTACATAATCATTCTTTACTCATGATGTAGAAGGTAAAGAATTAATATCTTTGTTCTTATTGCAAAATCTAGCAAGATGGTTAGTACTACTACAATTATAACATGTTTTCCTTGGAGCAGCAGCAGTAGGCAAATGATTATTTCTTTTATTTATGCCTATCTTTCCATTCCTATTCTTCTTGGACCCTTTTGGTTTCATGGCAGACTTTACTTCTTTGAGCTTATGATTGAACTGTTTTCCTGTCATCAAGCCAACATTAACCTGTTTTTCACAAGTTTTTACTGGCTTTCTAACGGCTTCTATTTCCATAAGATTTTCTGTTATAATATTTTCCTGTCTTTCACAGGTTTCATCTGATTCCATATCAGCTTCTCTTACTACAACAGATTTTAACTTAGTGGACTCTGGAACAAATTTCACAGGTTTAAGTTGTGGTTTAACCTTAACCTTGTCTTTAAACCTAAGTTCATCATTTTCACAATAGCCTAAACCTACAGAATCTGTCTGAAACACTTGATGAGTGTCTCTTCCAGAGTTTGTCCAAGTCTTGATTATTTTTCTTTCTTTTTCTAGATCAGATTCTAGCTGCTTATATCTCTTAGTCAACTCCTGTTCAATATAAACAGCATCATCTCTTTCTTTTTGAATCTTCTTCATATTTTCAAGTTCTCCTTCAAGAAACTTGTTTCTATCTTTAAGGCTAAGATTCTCAGATTTAATTCTCTCATTCTCTAAAGTCTGATCCCTATAACTAACATGAACGCTTTTCAGATATACTCTTAACTCAGATATATTATCAGTATCATAAGCATAAGTAGTTAGGGGTACCTTATTTTCAGATGATTCAGTCTCATCTTTGACAGTTGCCATAAGAGCATAGTTTACTCCATCATCAGAGTCTAAAGTATCTGCCCAGTCTTTGCCTTTAGAGATGAGTGCTTTCTCAGATTTTCCTTTCTTGCACTCTGGGGCATAGTGACCCATCTCCTTACACTTGTAGCACTGGATTTCAGATTTATCCTTCTTGCCAGACTTGGTCTCCCTTCCATCAGACTTTCTAAAACTTTTCCTTTCAGAGTTTGAATCTTTCCTTGAGAATCTCTTTGCTTTCTTGAAGTTCTTGAATCCCATCTTCTTGAAAGTCTTCACCATCAATGCAGCCATTTGCATCATCTGTTCTTCATCATCCTCAGAGTCAGAAGCTTCATTAGAGTTTGAGTCAATATCAGAGTTTGATGACTCACTTTCAGATTTAATGACTAAAGCCTTTCCCTTGGCTTTCTTCCTTGATGATTCCTTCTTGATGGGCTTCTCCTCAACTTTGAGAGCAACAGATTTTCTCTTCTTGCTGGATCTCCTGTTTCTTTGTTCTATCTCAAGTTCATGAGTCTTTAACAATCCATAGATCTCATCAAGATCTGTATCTGCAAGATCATAATTATCTCTGATTGTTGTCGCCTTTAAATCCCATCTTTCAGGTAGGGATAAGAGAAATTTGAGATTTGACTCTTCAAGCTCATATTCTTTATCAACCAGAGACAGATCATTCAATAGTTTGCAAAATTTGTCATAAGTCTCAGTCAAGGTTTCATTAGGTCTTGAATCAAAGTGCTCATACTCCTGTGTGAGTATTGTTTTCCTGTTTTTCTTTATAGCAGTGGTTCCTTGACACCTGACTTCCAAAGCATCCCAGATTTCTTTTGCAGTTTTGCAACCAATTACTCTGTTAGACATAACATTATCTAAAGCACTGTGGAGAAGATGTCTAACCTTTGCATCTTTTGCAATTGATGAGATGTCCTCAGGAGTCATATCTTTCTTTTCCTTTGGAACAGTCTTTTGTTCTTGACCATCAACAACAGGAGACAATTTAGTCGGCATATGAGGACCATCATTGATTCTGTCAAGATATTCTGGATCTGTAGCTTCCAGAAACATGGTCATCTTCACCTTCCAAATTGGATACTTCACTGGCCTGAGAATTGGAACCCTGATTGTTTCATACCGACTCACAGAATTAGGTTTAACCTGTTCAACCTTGGGAGGAGCTTGATTTTCTTCAGACATGATTATTACTGTGTTTGAATCGAAAAACTGTATATATTAAACAGCCTTGGCTCTGATACCAATTGTTAGGTCGAATACACAATATATAATCAAGTATGTATTAGAATAACAATCAAGAACACAAGTTTGTAAATCAACAAACTTAATTATATTAAATAATTCTCTCTTAGTGATGTTAATGAATCACAAAGAGCTACTAGGTTACAAGAATAATGTTTTCAATAATCGCATACCTTCTAGGGATAACCTATCTGTGTTTATATAGTACACAGTTACACAATCCTTATCTAATTGATACTCCTATAAATTAGCTATACAATTATTATCAATTAAGGATTGCTTCAGTCTTCTGTTTAGTTTTCTTAGCTGTATCAATATATTCTGCTTCTTTCCATCTTCAGAATATATTGCTTCTAGAATATTCAATTCAGCACCGACAGCTAATTCAACTATCACCAAGTCAGACTCTAACAAACTCTGACTGGCTTCAATGTAAACTCTGATGATCACCTGTTGCTTAAACACTAATGAACAAACGTCAGCAATTATATCTAACACTATATGTGGATGATATATTATTGTTTGGAACCAATATTGAGATTATTAACGAGACAAAAAGTTTCTTGAAAAGGCACTTTGAAATGAAGGATATGGGTGAGGCTAGTGTGATTCTTGGGGTCAAGTTGACACAGTCAAATGATGGAATAACTGTTGGGATTTATGGGTGATAGCATAGGAACAACTTAACTTTGTATATACTTAATTTTTTAATTAAGTAGAACATACTGTCACAGCCAAAGTATGTTCTTGTAATTAGTATGCAATGTTATTTTAATTGTGTAATTTTGAAGAAGTTCACTTTCTGTGTTCAAGCCTCAAAGAATGCATATTAGATGACAGCATGAATAAAGGTTACTGTCATAAGCATTGACAGTAAGATTACAAGAAGACAGAATGTTGCAAGTCAAGACAGCATATTCACTCTGACAACAACATTGGCGGAAGCCTACGCGACAGCAACTTTAGCCCTCGACAGCACACTATGCGGGGAACTCCTACTGTCACCAAAAGCACATTCCTGTGACAGCAAGCTTTGCGGCAAAAGTAACTGTCTCAAGAAAGATCCTTGTTCTAGGTATCTTTCTCAGTCAAATCCCGTGACAGTTTCAATGTTCAAGAAACAGGCGTGTTGCAGTATCCCTAAGCTGCACCAAGTCTGCAAGACTACGACAGAAGCTTCAAGCACTGCAAACAAAAGCGAATCAATTCAAGAGCAAGGTCAAGTCTCTATTTGATGAATTGTTTTAGCTAGAAATAGAATGAATCTAGGTTGCTTTCTTTGTAATGTATATCTGACATTGTTAGCAATTTAGGAAAGTCACATGGGTAGACACTTTGTAAGAAGCTGCCACTTGATAATGACAGCAGCTTCACAGACCCGTGTTGACAGTGATAGGATTAGTTTTATACTTAGACTATTAATTCATTCTAGGGATGTAACGAAGACAAGCAAGTGTCTTGAAGAAAAACCGAAGCTCAAGAATTCTCTCTTGAGGTTGTAGCAACACTTTGCAAAATAAATAAAACATTTATTTTGTGAATCCTGTCTTCTCGATTATACTGTTTGTGAATGCATACATATTATTGATAACATTAAATCTTAGTTTTGGTTGTTGAAACTGAGATTGAATTTTATCAGTATTGCATTCATCCCCCCCCTTCTGCAATACACGAGGACCAACAATAACATTGTCACAAACTCATTATATAGAGAAATCTATACTTGAGAAGTATGGTTATTCAAATTGTAGAATCGCTAGTACACCGTACGATCCTAAAGCTGCCCTAGTCAAGAATAGTTCGGGAATTCCTGTGTCTCAGTTAAGGTATTCTCAGATTATTGGGAGTTTGCAATATCTTGCTAATGTGACTAGACCAGATATTTCTTATTCTATGTCTAAGTTAGCTAGATATACAAGCTGTCCGAACAAGACTCATTGGGAGGCACTAGATAGAGTTCTTAGATATCTTAAGGGAACTATTTCCCTTGGTTTGCATTATCGAAGATTCCCTGGAGTACTCGAGGGATACAGTGATGCAAGTTGGATAGCTAGGAAATCTGGTACCAATGGAGTGACTGGATATTTGTTTACCCTAGCAGGTGGAGCAATATCCTGGAAGTCTACTACACAGACTTTGATAACTCGGTCTACTTTTGAGGCTGAGTTGTGTGCACTAGATGCCACGGGGACGGAGGATGAATGGTTGCATGGACTTATGTCAGTGTTACCTGTAGTAAGTAGACCACTTCCAGCCATTGCTGTTCATTGTGATAGCCGTACAACTATCGACAAGATCAGTAGTGAAAAGTATAATGCTAAAACAAAGAGACACATCCAAGTTAGACTTAAGTCTATAAGGGGTCTTGTGTCTGAGAGGATTATTGCTGTAGAGTTCATTGGAACTCAGGATAATATAGTTGATCCTTTGACTAAAGGACTTGAGCATGCAGTAGTCCTTAAGTCTAGGTTGGGGATGGGACTGATAGCCCATAATGATTCATCAGCAGCGGGAACCCAATACACCTGAGAGGAGATCCCTTGAAGTGTATTCAATGTGGTAATAACAAGCTGTGAGGGTGAGTTGGTAGTACCTTTACTATATTCCTTGATACTTACGTATCTGTGTCTATCCTCTGTAAACCTAAAAGGTACTGTTACTGCCAATATAGCAAGAGTTAGTTTGAACTCTGAATGGGGTCAAGTCATTTGACGAGATGATCGCAGTACATCTCTGGAGATGCCCAACTAAGCGAATGTAATTGTGTGGTCGCAATTAGAGGAAAGGGTTATTCCTTGAAGCATTCGACGAACAGGATCGAGACAGGACCATTAACGTCTCAAAGCCGTAGATCAGCACCATAGCCTTTGATTTGTCGTCGTCTATGGAGTGTGGTTACACCAAACGGATAAATATTCAAGGTGAAACATTCCATCTAGATCCGGTAGCCATCGAAGTAGAGGACTTAGGAGGGTTCAAACCCGGAAGGGTACCGACTCTGAAAAACAAGTCATGATAAAAACCGATATGCATTTCTGTATGGATTTGTGGGGGATTGTTAGAAAATGGAAAGGTTGAGGCATATTTTAAATATGTTCTTGATGGAATTTCCAGAAACTAACGATTGGAGGTTGTTCCTTGTTATGAGGACTTAAACTTTCATGTTTGGATCTAAGACATTTTCTTAGTGTAATCCATAAATAAATTGAGTTGAAATAGGTTACTTGAAATGGGTTATGTGGGTTGGTTATATTAAAATAACTTGTATCCCACGTAGCATTGGTAATGAGAGGTTGGTGGGTTTATATAGAAACATGTGCAAGAGTAGTGTACAACTACTAAGGCATGTGGGTGTGCATGGTGTTAGTATGTGCCTCGCGCACACACACACACGCGCGCCGCCGCCGCCCGCCTCGCCCCGCCACGCCACGTCACGACTCGACTCGGGTCGGGTCGGTTCGGTTCGGGTCGAAGGGCGATTTGGGCGAATGTCTCGGCGTCTCGCGTACGCGAGGCGACCTGGGCGAGGAATTTTATTACATGTTTATTTAATATTATTTATTGATTTAATTTAACAGTATCAGTATTTATTTGTAACAGCTAAACGAACTGGGTCAGGATTTATATTAAATCATGATAACTACTGATCCTGATGCCTGGGTCAGTACTTGGATCCTGATGATGGTCCAGTCCTGATGTTCGATCAAGTACTGATGCCACTCCTGACGGACAGCAAGTCCTGATGGCTTGGAGTACTGATGATGATCAAATCCTGACTGAGCTGTAACTGATATTAAATACTGATGACAACTGTTATGGTAATTAAATCAGAATATTTAGTATTAAATGTCATATCTTCAGTTACAATATCTGGTCTATTACGTTTTATTTTGTATTATATTTATATATATACAAAGGAGAACGTTGAAAAATAGACATATAATATACGGAACCCTGAAAACCCTAGCAACTATTATCTTCTCTGGTTTTCTCTCAACACATTTAGAATACATAGTTCTTGGGCGAAGTGAGGTGATGGTCGTTGTTGATCATTCCTACTACTGTGAGTGGATTGATCTGTGTTGTTTTATCCTGGGAGTGATATTGTTGCAACCCAACACAGCGTAAGTGGGGCAATAATCTCTTCAAGAACAGTCAAGACTTCTCGAAGGCTTGGCGACTCAGCTGTTTCTTTATCTTTCAGTATTGTGTTAAATCTCCTGAGAGATAAGTGTTCTTTCTTATCTTGTTATTTATAGTCTCTAATTACTTTATTGTTTCGACCTTTGTTTTGTTTCGTTTATTGGTTATTTGCATGTTCTTGTTAATACAAAATATATATAACTGCCCTATTGTTGCTGTGTAGTTAGTAATTATACCCAACATAAACGGGGTTAGTGTATCTTCAATTTCTATGTTCCCCTCCACTTTGTTTTTGAGCTCCTGGATCATGTGCATCAAATCTTCTTATTGGTCCTCTTCATCTGAGATGTTTACCGGGCTTTTCTCCCTACGATACTTGGTCTTGTACCCTGATATTCTCTCTTCTTCCTCCCGTAGCCTTTTTTGAATCCTGGGCTCAGCTTTTGCTGCTTCTTCCTTTCGGATTTTTTCCTTCAAATCTCTGAGCCTCGGGATTCTTTCCCTTGCATCTTCTTTCTCTTTGTTCTTTCTACGCTCTTGGCTTTCTGCTTTATCAGCCTGTTTGTTCTTTCTCTTGTCACCAATCCTGTCAAAAACCGACCTTACCGTCCTTTGGGACCCCTGAGAGTTCTCAGACCCTTCAGATACTTCATTCTCATTTTGGTTCGCCTGCTTGAGGATGGTTGCGTTGTATTGCCTGACTGTTTTGGCTAGTTGTTCTGGTGAGAGATGTGATATAAGCTCTGGGTTTACTTGGACATCTGTGTACTTGTATCTGTTCATTTCAATGATGACTCGTCCATCATCATGATTTACTGGTACTTGATCAGTGTTTAGGTCTTGGTTCATAGGGTTCGTCTCTTGTGGGTTCGGCATGACTAGTCCCTGAGGGTTCGACACCTCAGTAGACTTGTAAACTCCACCCTTAGTTCGACCCATGGTCATGGGTGTTTTGTGTTTATTGGACTTTGAGGTTTTGTTGGTGTTTTGGGTTCGGATTTGAGATCTCGAAGATAACAAAATCAAGAAACTGTGTTCAAATAAAGCACATACAAATAGATCTAGAGGCATGCATTCTGAAACTTGGTGGTTTGAGCTATAACTTACTAGTGTTGGTAATGGATTCTTTATATGGCGGTAAGGCCACAAAGTGACCGGAGCTACAACCTCCTTCTAGCGCCAAATGATAACGATCAGTCCGCCATACGTCCTTCTCTTCCTTCTTTTGGTGGTTGAGATCTCGGAAAATGGTGAAGCTGCCGGAGAGAGTTCCTGCAAAACAATGCCGGCGGAGGGGGGGGGGGGGGGTGGAGGCCTCGCGGTACCTCTGGCGTGAGAATGATTATGGGTTCTTGGAGAAGAAAGATAAGGCAGAGAGAGTGTATCAGTATGTATATGAATCTGTGTGTGTAAAAATGAAGCTACCCATATCCTCTAATCCTTGGGCTATTTATAGGCCAATGATTAGGGTTTAGGGGTGTTACCTCGAAATTTGGACCGTTCTTTGATAGAGCGACGGGACGCGTGGATCGCACAGATGACGAACACGTGTACGGGGAGCGGGATGGCGAACACGTGTAGGAATCATTTTGGCATGTGGAAAGGTGCATATGGAATGTGTTGATAGTGACAGGTAATCATTTATTTTATCATTAAAGACATGTTGAGCAATATTCGTGCTGTCATGTCACGCTTTTGTAGGTATCTGGCCACCTGTCATTTTCATATGTTTGATTGTTTGGTCTATAACTGGTTCCTTTTTCGACATTCGTCATATTGTCCGGACTCATATTTCTCTCTGATCCTTCCTGAGT
Organism: Heracleum sosnowskyi; assembly: GCA_030848705.1. Taxonomy (NCBI): domain Eukaryota; kingdom Viridiplantae; phylum Streptophyta; class Magnoliopsida; order Apiales; family Apiaceae; genus Heracleum; species Heracleum sosnowskyi. The sequence continues at coordinate 98,270,119 of CM061241.1, forward strand.
TTGGATCGTTCTTCTGTCTTTTAGGGTTTAGCATTACTTAGCCTATCAATCATCATGTCTGTATCCTTAGGACGATTTTCATGTGATCTTTCATGGGTCTAGATCGTTCTTCTGTGTTTCAGGCTTTAGTATTATTTAGTCTATCAATATATTACACATTTTGGCGTGTAACTAAACTGTGTTCAATATATATATTTGCGATGTATATTAATTCACATAATATAGATATTTCTTTGCTTTGCATTTATGCCTAGCATGAGTATTCGGACATAAAAAAGTACATTTTATTAATTTACACGTGTATAACAAATTAAACTTGAAATATATATTATCTTTTACGTTTTAAATAAGAGTAAAGTATAGAGTGATAGTCGTATTTTATATCGAATTTTAAAAATTTGGCCAAATTTTGAAGTTCGCAGATTAATGACCAGTTTTCGCATTTTAAAAAAGTGGCTTCTCCTAACTTTTTTTTCAAAAAGACGGCCAAATTTTGTTTCAAATTTTTAAGAAAATGGCTTATTTTCACCTTCACAATTACCATGAGTCATTCTTTTAAAAGACGAAAATAAAACCTGGACATTAATTTACAAACTCGATAAGTTAACCACATTTTTAAAAATTGAGGTAAAATATGATCACCGTTACTCTTTAAAATAATCAGTACATGTTACAACTAACAAGATAGTGACGAAACACAAATGGTTCGGGGCACGTACAACAACATGCTTAGTTTGTGTTATAATGAATTAATGAGCATGCATAAATAGTGTTGAGCAACGGTCGATTTTTAACGATTAAACTGGACCAGACCGTATCTAGCGGTTTCGTAAATTACTAGACCGGACCGGATTACTTAAAAATTGAGACAAGACCGAACCAGACCTAAATTAAATGGTTTGGTTTGGTCGGTTCGATTTTAAACCTAACTAGATATTCGAAGATAAATGAACTAAAAAATTAATAATATTACTAAAATTTGATAGGTATCTACTACACAAAAAATATATTGATATAAATAATTAAAGCATAAATAACATCTTTTCCGAATAAAATTGCAAAGTGCAAGATACGAGGTATAAAAAATATGTATTCTTTACTTAGGATTTTAAGATAGAAATATATTTAATAAAGTGTAAGATGTGAAATATCAATAAAATGAATAAATATATTATTTTATAATATAATAAAATGGAACAGTCTGGTTCGCTCTTAACGATCCGGTTTGAATATGAAAACCGAATTGAACCATTAAATAACGATTTTTATTTATATCAAAACTAAACCAAATCAAACCGCTAAAAAAACCATAAAATACGGTTTGGTCGATTCAACCCGGTCCGGTTTAATCGGTTTGATTTTTTTTTGCTCAGCCCTATTCATAAATAAATTTCTGAATATTCAGCAAGTTGACCAATTCGATATCTAGCTTTCGTTTCATATTTAATTGCTTTCAGTCTAATTTTGACGGTCTCCTCACAAGATAAAAACACTAGTGCTGAACTACTATAGCGAGTTTTGTTAAATGGTTTAAAGGAGAAGATTTATTTCATAAATTTTGTAACTAGCGTTTGAAACTTCATAAACTCCTGCATTTGTGTACTCAAATTCATTCTTTTAAAGCTTAATAGTCCCTTTTAAGCAAAGTTCTCCTTAAATAATTCCATGATGCCATTTCTACTAAAAAAAAATTGTCTAGCCGGGCTTCGGCTAAGTTGTCACCCTCTTGATTCCGCCCCTGGTTCAAACTACTCGTACATGAACCAAGAAATCCAAAATGAATGTGCACTCAGAACAAATCAAAAGGGTATGTAGAATACTATATTGAGCAAAAATATATTTAGTACAAATTTAATTGAATAGGGTTCAAAAGTGTATATAAAAGAGAAGACGGGAATGCTCTATATGTTCAGAAATGAGCACTGAATCAAGTAATTCTGCTTAGTTAACCTATTGCATTTGCTCCAGCTACAATCTCCAATATTTCTCCGGTAATTTTGGCCTGTCGCTTCCTATTGTACACCTGTGTGTAACTCTTCTTTAGCTCCTTTGCATTATCAGTAGCACTACTCATCGCGCTCATTCTTGCAGCAAGTTCACTAGCTAATGACTCCTGCAATGACCTTAAAATCTGACTGTTGAGGTAAAGTGGCAACAATGCATCAAGAATCTGAACAGGGTCTTGCTCGAATTGCAAAACTGGTGAAAAATCGACAGTTTCAGTCCTAACCACATCTCTTTCCACTGTCAATTTCCCTTCTTTGGTTGTTAACCTGAAAAACTCATCGTCTGCTGCATCAACACATGTTCCATTTATGTCGCAAATTTCTCCCTTTGGTGATAATGGAAGTAATGTGTGGATCACCGGGTTGGACTTAACTAACGACACAAATTTGGTGTATAAAAGCTCTACTTTGTCAACTTCTTCACTCACAAAAAGTGAAAACACATCATCTGCTATTGCTTGTGCTTCTTTTGCCGTTGGAAGATTACCACCTTCGATAAACTTGTCTACTGGTATATAAGGTCTCCTGAGAAAATATGTATTACCCTTTTTACCAACACTAATGACGGTATATTCAAGATTTAAAGCTTTCAATTCTTTTATTCTTGCTTCGGCTTTTTTGATTATTTGATTGTTGAAGCCACCACATAGACCTCTGTCACCTGCAGCGCGTAGCCAGAAATTAGTGTTAGTGGAAATTAATGTATATGTAATTGTAAGTTGAGTAGGGTTAATTGCGAATGATCACCTGTGACAACAACTAATGCAACTTTTTTGACAGGCCTAACATTTGTTAATGGAACATCAACATCTTCTGTTTGTAGTTGCTCATTGATGCTGTAAAGAACTTCAACAAGTGTTTCTGAAAATGGTCTTGCATTAACCACAGCTTCTTGTGCTCTTCTAACTTTAGCTGCAGCTACAAGCTTCATAGCCTCAGTGATCTTCTGAGTGTTCGTAACTGATGCTATACGATCACGAAGATCGCGAAGATTACAGTGAACAGGAGTGACTGACGAAGACCTTGAGGGGTTTGAAATGGTGGTGGAAGTGTGGTTAGAAAGCTGAAAAGGGTTTAAACAAGAACTGAAAGAGAGCGGAGAAGCCTCAGAAAGTGAAGGTTTTGTAGACACCAACATGGTCAGATTTGAGCAGGCCATTGAAATTTAAGGTTTGTGCAAGAGTGTTGGCAATGGAATAGAACAGGAAGATGTGTTGGGTTGTTTTGTTTGTGTGTAGCAACTAGCAGTGTGGGAGAAAGATGAATGGTGGAGGCAATGTTCGGATGAGGTTTTAGGATAAGATGAATTTGAAGCCTTTAAAGATTGCAAAAAGGCCAAAAACTCTTTCAACTGTTTTAACAGAATGTTAAACATAAACTGGACTTGTTTTCTTACTGCAAAATTTTGTGGCTATTCGAGTATGATATATCATATAAGTATATTATAAAATAAATATTCGAGTAGGTTGTGTTATTTAAGTGTCTTACAATAAATAAGTTACAAGTTGTTTGAAAAAAAATTAACAGAGGAAGAAACTAAAAATTATCTGTCCTGGAATTATTACCTTTGGAATTTGGAATTGTATTAACTTTCACCTTTGCTATTTAAATCTATTTAGGTACTTCTTAGTTGATATTACAAAAGTTGAGCAGCTTGACTTAAAATTGGCTTTTGCCATCAAAAATTAAAAACCAATGTTAATCATACTTTCTGAACATCATATTTTCTCTGGCAATATTCAGTTATTATTTTTTGTCAAATATCAACAGTAAGGTTCCCTTCATATAATTTTATTATCTGTCAACTTAAAAAAAAAACAGTTTAACATCTCATACACAAACCTCTTGATTAACAATAGTTGGTGAAAGGGGGGAGAAGAAAATTTACAGTACACTGCAGAATGATAAGCTCTTGAAATATGTAAATAAACTGGCCAAAAAACCCTCATCAACTCTAATTACCCATCTCTAGTGTTGAATTTGATATAGACAGCAGCGAACCTTGTACCTATCGCTGAAATTGCCTACCGTTCTTCTGCTTGCTGGAACTTGACTGAGTGAGAACCAGTAGAGGGTCTTTGCAGCTAAGAGTTTAGCGAGACATTAGAAAAGCTTCCCTTTCTGTTGGGTGCCACTTCTCATCATTGCACAGAACTCATCATAATTAATCCTTCCATCCTATTAGTTGAAAAAAAGAAATTATTCTCAACGCATAGTTCAATATAGGAATTTCAAAACTTCTAACTAAACTCACATTATCTGAATCTACTTCGGAGATGATGTCCTTGATGGTGGCTTCGTCACCCATTCCGTACTCTTTCATTGCAGATTCCAGCTCGTCTCTAGTAATGAAGCTGTTACAATCATTTAACCAAGTCAAGACTTCCAAACAAGCACCTGAACAATAAGAGCTAGACAAAGTAGCTTGAAACCATTTCAGTTGATCATAGTTTCAGTTTTTTTTGGAGCATGCTACATACTTTCTAATGCATCAAATTAATGGAGGAATAAGAATCCAAACCCATGACCTTAAGGGAGGAGAAGGGGCGGTGTCTATATCAATGTATCCTCGTGTTCAACTAATATGTAAAACATGGTGCAAATAACAATAGATACCATAAATCACGATATTCTTTAAGTTTTCTTCTGGCCTTTCAAATCTAGTTTTAAAAGAGAGTTGCATGATTTGATCATAATTATTCGTTCAGGTCAATTCCTGAGGTATCTAGTCTGGCAGTGATTGTTGCATTTAATGCTGATTTAACACAAAAGAAAAAGTTGTAAGATTCCCAGGAGTACAGGTGAAAATGAGAAAACTAAACTTACCCGCTATTATCCTTATCAAAATACTGGAATGCTTTATATAGATGCTCATAACTTTCAAGCTTGTGCCTATGCATAGTAGCAGTAATAAATTCAAGGTAGTCGATTGTGCCATTTCCATCTACATCAGCCTGAAATGAAAAAAATATAAAAATAAATATAATAATATTACTATTATTACATCCAATACAGTGCAAGTAAATATGTCTAAAGCTCTGGTTTTATTACTAAAATGCACAAAACTTACAGCATCCATCAATTGTTGGACCTCCACTTCTGATAGTTTTGAGCCTAGCCGTGCCAATCCTGACTTTAATTCTTCATAAGTGATTGTACCACTCTTGTCCGTGTCCATGTTTGCGAACATGGATTTAAGACCTTTAATTTCTTCCTCAGATAGACTTTCAGCAATGACCTGCATATTTAACCAAAATCATGAAATATTCATTTTTGGGATCTAAATTTTTGGCATAGAAAAAAAAAACATAATCACAGTCGTGCTTTTCAAAACAAACACAAACATATTGTTCTATCAACTAAGTGACTAACTCTCCTAAAACCTTCATAGTTAGCAAAACCACTGAACGGATTACATATCATATATAACACTCCCCTCACTCGCACGAGTGAACCGCCATAACTCCACTAAGGGGAAGAATCTCACTGGGGAGCAACATATAAAATTACAAACAAAGGCATCCACGCTTTGATAACTATTAGAAGATGTGGTTCAAACCGAAGATCTCTTTTAAACCTGAGCTTCGATTGAAAAACTTTATGGTGTTTGTAGAAGCCACTAAATGGATCATGTATCATTTAAGACTCTCAACCATGGACGAGCATGTATTGTACAAAGCTATCTCAGATCTTGTAACTGTTAAGCAGAAGCACGAGATAACTGAAAATAAGTTGAAGATTACGAATGTTGTTGCACCTAACAAGGTCCAGCAACAAGTTTAAAATGGAAGCCCAGTAAGTGGTCTTCATAAAAATTCACAGAGACATTTCCTTTCACAACTACAAACATCAAAGCCCAACTTGACATTAAACAACTTACAAAATATTGATACAGGATCTTATGAGAGCCTACCTTCAGTGCAAGTTGTTTGAGCTTGTTCATTGCTCTGAATTGCTTCATTCTAGAGAGGACTGCACTATCTATTGGCTTGTCTGATGCTTCTCCGCCTTCTCTCATCCATGGATGTTCTATTTATAAAGAATTCAAGATGAATTAAGAATAGCAAGCAAACCAGTACAGGAAACTTAATTTGAATAACAAGCAACTTACTTGATTCATTTATAATAAATAACAAATACCAGCTATAACCACTTATTGATACAATCATACAGCATACAATAATATGAACAAATTCTTTTTAAAATACTCTGTTGAATTTGAGAACAGTAACAGGAATTGGGTAAATCCTGTAACAAATCCTCAATTTAAACGTACAACGAAAATGGTCGTTTACAGACCCAAAAAGTCGTGAAATTTCATACAACCTACAAAATGAATTAAGGAACAGAAGAAAGGATTCTCATATTTGTTTCTCCGCATCAAAATACGTAATAACGGAAAGATTACGCTTGGGTTTGTGACCTGGGGTTGAACTGCACAAGTTATCAGGCACATAAATGCCTCCAATCTACCTACACGCATTTTCTTATCCTCAAAAGTTCATTATTCATCCCACCCCAAGTGCACCATGAAAAGACAACATGGATATAGGAGATTTATATTATCACTCCAAACTTCCTAACATAAGAAACACTTTCTTTATTCTGGGTAGAAATTCCAAAGTTGATAAATCCTCCCCTATTTCCAAAATTTACAAGCTTCTAGAAAAATAGATGCCACTATTTAGAGAAAAAAAAAACATTGTAGATGAATCGAGGCTTAGAAAATACACATGAAAAAATGTTTCTCAAGTAAAGAAGATATACCAAGAACTTGTGCAGAAGTAATCCTTCTCCGTGGATCCTGTGTCAGCATCTTTCTAACAAGGTCTTTTGCACTGTTTGAGACTGATGGCCATGGTTCACTTTCGAAGTCAATCACTCCTTCAAGTATTGCATCAAATATTCCTTTTTCATTCTCTGCAAAAAGAAAGTTAACATAGTATCTCTTTAGTTCACACCCAATGCACAAAAGAAAATATCGAAATTAAAGGCCTATAGAACTGCTAATGTTTTATTTACCAGCCCAAAATGGAGGTACACCACTAAGTAAAATATACAATATAACTCCTGCGCTCCAGATATCAATCTCCTTTCCATAACTACGTCGTAGTACTTCAGGAGCAACATAGTAAGCACTACCAACAATATTACGATATACCTTTCCTGAACATAAAGATATTTAAGATTAATAACAAGAAGATACTTAAAACATAAAAAAATCAAATAAAAAACATTTCTACGAAAGCCAGTATAACGAGACGCATAAAGAAGACAAAATGATGCCAGTAAGCCTCTGATATACTTCAAAACATTAATGCTGATTAGGATTGTTGAAATGTAAGCTAATTAAAAAAACAAATTCCTAAAAAGGCAAAAGCTTTAATTTCGTAAGTTCAAATTTTACAGCTAGCTGATGACAACTATTTATTTATATATAGGAGTACTACTTTCTCCACCAGAAAAGAGACCAGCATTTCGATGATCACAGGAAAAGAAAGCAAAACAACATATCACCATATGAACGATGCTTTCAAGTACAAACAATCTCAAGTAAAAGCAAAGCATGAAAACTTCACTTTCAGGCTTCCATATCGGGGTGTACTTATCAGAAAACTAATGATAACCATATCTTTTTTCTAATATTGTGCACTTGCCGTAAATATAGGAGATATACTTGTAGATTATGTGACCAAGCCTAAATAGAGCTAAATATCTTGTGGTTAGAGTATTCCCCTCAAGAATGAAACGTCTGACTTCATATTGAGCCTAATTAAATCTCTGACAAGTGAAGAGGGGGGGGGGGGGGGGGGGGGATGAGTAATGACAACATGGGTCCTCCATCATAATTACTGCCCATATTTTTAGCTCACACGTGCAAGCCATAGAAAGTTACGATGCACACAACTAGCCTTATCGCAACCCTCTATATGTTAGGAAAAGGGAATTCATTAATGAGCATGTATATTTAGCCATGCCAGTTATTCGAGTACTGCTGGTTGAAATACATTCCGTGCTTGAAAGTTAAATAAATCCACATGCCACAAACTGCATGAGTCAATTACATTAGATACACCTAATGGTAGGTTTGGTGCCTGTGTTGGAATAATCTGCAGATGATCAGTATAACTATAACAGCTGAAAACTAACAGTAATCATACCATAAATATATGAAACTATGCAAGTGGTCCAACTATCTAGTGCCATACCATTCAAATATATTTAATGCTTTAGTGTAACGTGAGAATATGGAGTTTTTAAGCATCAACTGGTTATTACTCAAGGTATTTCCCGTCAACTATCTAGTACACATGCCATCAGTCCATAACCATAAACTGAGGTATTATTATATATTTGGTAAGCTTTTCAACACTTTTCGAGCTATAAACATCAATAGGCACACATGTGAATTTATTACGCATTATGCACATATCATTTACTACCATAAATCATTTGGTGTCGGATCCTTACTACTAGCAATTCTATTTCATCTTTTTGGTACCTTAATAATACAGTAAAAAATATTTAGATAAAGTAAAGCACATTCAAAAAATGATATACCTTCTTCTATGAAGACGGATAATCCAAAGTCAGTCGCCTTCAGCATAGCATATTTATCCTTACTCGAAAGCAAGAAATTCTCAGGCTTAAGATCCCTATGCATCACCCCCATAAAATGACAAACATGAACAACATTCACAATCTGCCTACAAATCGTAGCAGCCGCTCTCTCCGAATAATGTCCTTGAGCTATAATCCTATCAAACAACTCCCCACCAGCACAAAGCTCCATCACAAGATGCACAGATTGCCTATCCTCATAAACACCCTTAAACTCGACAATATTAGGCTGCCCACTCAAATGCTGCAAAATCTGAATCTCTCTCTTAATATCCTCCTTATCATTCTTACTAACAAGCTTTCTCTTCAAAATAGACTTACAAGCATATAATTGACCAGTTGAATTTTCAGTACATTGATACACACAACCAAATTGACCCCTACCCAATTCTTTACCAAGAGTATATTTAGCTCTGATATCTTCAAATGGCTTACCTAAAATAGTGCTTGGCTCTGGTCTCTGAACTTGCCTGGGCTTAAGAGATGGGCCTGTTTGTTGAACCTGAACCTGGGGCTGAGCTTGTTGAGGCCTATGAGATGACTTTTCAGCAGTAACAGTATGGTAAGCAGTGGTTGCTGATCTATACCCATTACCATCTCCTTGATAATCTTTCTTGCTGAAACAACCACCCATTTTTGCAGTTAAAAAGGCCCCAGATCAAATTATATGAAATCTCCCAAATTCAAGAACTGAACCAAAAGGGCAAAAAGATTGGATTTTTTAATTGGAAATTGTAGTATCTGAGACTTGGAACTTGGAAGACAATTGTAGTCCTAAAATTTCTATCAGGACAGTAAAAGTGTTTGAATTTAACAGGGCAAGTGAAAAAAATAAAATTGAGTGGATGTGTACATCTAGTCCACATTTACCAAACCTGGTGTCCGGACTTGAGTTGCTTTAAAATATTGTACCTTTGCTCCTACATAATGTTATCATTTATTTTTTGTTATTATCATATATTTAAACACTAAATTTTTTCGGCATAAAAATTTTAAACACTACCACATAAATGATTGGGAAAATAATAGTATGACCTTTAGTTTTGGGGAACCGATAAAGTTGTTTGGTGAAAAATAATACGACCAACTTTAAGAGTTTTTTGCCATTTTCCTCAAAAACAATTATTACATAGACTTCTAATTATTTAAGAATCAAGTCTAAGGGCCTGTTTGGGAATCATAAAATAAGCCGATTTATGGCTTATATAAGTCATAAGAGTTTAATGTTTGTGTACTCAGCTTATTTGATAACTTATAACTTATAAATTAATAAGTTTAATGTTAGAAATCATCAACATTTTACTTAACTTATCAACTTATTCTTTGATTTCTTTATTTTTTTTAATACTTTATATTTTTACCTTTGTGTTTCTAAATATTTTTTTAATTTAAAATGCAAGTGTTGAAATCATTGTATTTAATAATTATTTTTTCAAATTTAATTTAGCAAATTCTTAACTAACTTATAAGTAAATTTATCTAAACACCCGTATAACTTATAAAAATCCATCAACTTATCACTTATAAAACACTTACTCATTTTAAGTTATAAATCAATTTTTGTATGATACCCAAACACACACCAAGTGTCTAACCTTTTATTCCTAACAAACCTCCTCAATACTCATCTTGACAAATGATACTCTACTTTATTGAGGAGAGGTTTCAAGGGATAAAAAAGTTGTATAGAATAGTACCTTTTGGAGTTTGCTCTATTGTGAATTGGGATATCTTTCGACTTTCTATTTTTTTAATCAAAAGGCTTGTTAGATTTTTTCTTTTTTTTCTTTTTTGAAATCGAACGAAATTTTCATTGATGCTTCAAAGACTCATACAAGATTGTCACAAACAAGTTTTACGGAGTAGACTCAAAAATATTGTATTTATCAAGCGAATAAGAGATTTTAGCATTAAATGGGCTATCTTGTTGGTTATTTTTCTAATATTAATCATCTTCATATTATTCTTGATAAAGTACGAGCACAAGAGAGAAAAGTAATATTTTATTATAATAAAACTTGTTTATATAGCCAATAACCAAATAATAATAAAAGAAATTGTTCTAACAAAGAAAACTATTACAATAACAGAACTTTATGTTTGATAGGTGTATCAACTTGTTAGATATGTCAAATCATATTTCAAAAATATTTGCGTACTCTTGGGATCAATCCAACATAATTATGAAGAATTTTGTTTTTAATCCCTATGATTATTCATGGATGTATTGAAAATTAGTAAATTTTTACCTTTTTATATATATTTAGATTCACGTTGGGATACCTTCCGGATTTGAAAGATATCTTGAAGAATCTATAATTAATTGGAGATTATTCCTTGTTTCAGAGAGAGAAAATAATTAACTTAAAAATTAAGTTGATTATTTATAAATTTATATTAGAAAATTCGGGAAATTATTGAGACTTCCAAAATATGTCATAACTACAACCTCCAGCCCCTAGTTATTCGGTGCAACTTGATGAACTAAAAAATTAAGTATGCTTTGATTTTTCGAATTTCTCAAATTACCAACTCTAGAATAAATTAGTAGCAGAAGATTAGTAAAGAATTCGGAACATGTAGGTGTCCATAATATATTTGTCTATGCATGTAAGACAACATGGGAGATGCAAAAAAAACACATGTACTAATAATTTTATAAGTGTACGATGAGCGATTTTGTATGAATATTGTTATGCATGAGAGTTGCTGCCGTGATGTCTATGAATGTTGTAATGAAGAGAGGATATGAAGTGCTGAGATTATAATCCGAGCATTATCTCCGAGGATCTTCCTAAACATATCAAGCAATACTGCAGAGGATCTTTCCATATACACTACAAGAAATCCCAAATTTGCCAACGAAATTTCCTAACGGAAACGTGTCCGTTGCTATTTACTACGGATTCCTAACAAATTTGATTTTGCTGAAAAGTCAATGATACAATAACAGATTCGCAATGATTCAGTAACGGATATTTAGTAACGGAAATTTCCGTTGGGAGAAAGAGGGGGGGGAATTGCCCGCCCAAAATAACAACAGTCTACCAACGATTTAGTAACAGATATTTAGTAATGAAAACTTCCGTTGGTAATCTGTTGGCAGTTCGTTGCCAATCCGTTGTCAAGGTCTCTGCTCCCATCCGTTACTAATCCATTGTAATTTTAGATCGGTTATATTAATTCAGTTAGTGGACCGTTATAATTTTAGATCGGTTAAACTAATTCCGTTACTAAACCGTTACAATATTAGATCGGTTAAAAAAATTCCGTTAGTAATCCGTTGGTAGGGTCATTCTTTAAATTTAATGCCAACTACCATTTTAGATCTACTTCACCAGCGTGCCTTTCAACTTGTAAAGTCATTTCATTCTTTCTTCCCCAATCAAGTGCAGTACTCGTCTTCCTCCTTTGCTGTCAACAAATCAAAATTAGTGATACTATATATTATTTATCAAATTAAGAGGATCTCTCAACACAATCTATTTGCCAATTAAAAGGTTAGTTATCCTAATTATCTCTAATTTATATTCTAAATCTTCAATGTTTAATGTTTTAGATTAATATATCCATTGTATGCATAATGTATTTATTGATGCATATATATCGAAGCCAACAGAGATATGCTAATAAAAATTTGAAATCCTCTCTATAAAATATATAAGGAATACTTTTAGTAACTACTTACTGTTTTTCGGAAATGTTAACAGTGTAGGGGTTAAGTTTTTGTGTGATTTTAGGTGTTAAAAGGCTGGCGTTTTTACGAATACATAGGTCACTAAGGTTGAGCAAGATTGGCTAGTAATTATGTTTTTTTGTCGGAATTCTTGTATGGAAGGATTAGTGATTATTTGATCGGTATTGGTAGCTTAGGTAGTTAGGGTGATCACCGTTTAGGCCATAACATGGCCGAGGGTTCTGTATATTTGAGGGTCCCTAACTGGCCATTTAAAATTGTTTGTTGATGGAGTGTGCATGGTTTTGAATGCACTAATTTGTCATGGGGAACAAATTCTGAATTGTAACACGTCTGATTTTTAATGGACGAGGGAGTCTGCATGGTCCTGATTTTTGTTCCAGTGAATCATTGATTTCCGAATAGTGGCTGATTCGAGTTTGCTGTGTATTGCTGTTGGTTTTTGTCAATTTATGGTTTTTGTGGATAGTTGATTTTTCAAACCCCTCATGTCAAATTTTCCTTAAAAATTTCTGAGAGCATTTATTTGACAGCATATATATAATTTTGTATAATTTTATACAGGAAACATATTTAAGTCTTCGTGAGCAGCAGCTGAAGTCTGGACAGCCTGTGGATGAAAATGTGTTGTTTTTTCAGGCAGCTGGCGGGTTTGACAAGAAGAAGAGAGTATACGGAGTTGGTTCATCACATAGCCTGTTTTATCCATCAGAAGTTGCTCCTTGCACCTCATCATTTGCCCAAGAAGAAAACCAAAAGCTGCAACAAGAATTGAAAGAGATGAAGGATCGGGTGATGGAAGTGGAAAAAGAGATGAACGATCGGGTGAAAGAAGTGGAAAAAGAGATGAACGATCGGGTGAAAGAAGTGGAAAATCAACTAGCAATAATTTTGGAGGCTACTACCCGAAATCGTCAATCCCCTCATTCTAATGTTGACAATCAGGATGGCTTAGAAAATTAATATAATATGTTGTCTATGATGTTTTGGGTAAGAACATGTAGACATGTAGTGAAGTAGTTCTTAGCTCAAGACTTAGTTGGCTGTTGGGTTTGTGTAATTTGGATATGAATCCTATGACTAGAGGTTATAACTCTGTCCTTTTGAATTGTTTTATCTAATGAAGTGCTGGTTATTAAAAAAGATTTTTTTTTGTTATTTATTTTGATATGAAAAAATGTACAGGTTATACAAAAATAAGAAATGGCAATTATATGGTCACTGACCAAAAAGTACAAACAAATGAATCTGTTGGTAAAGTGTTGCTAACATTAATATTCGGGTAGAACTTCGTTACTAAAGTCAATAATTCCGTTGGCAAAGCGTTGCTAGTGTTAATATATTCCGTTGGCAGTTTGTTACTAAAGTTAACAACGGATATTCTGTTAGAACCATTGTAGAGTTACCAACGCCATTTCCGTTAGCAAAGTGTTGTTAGAATTGCCAACGGAATATACAGTTGGGAAATTGGTTTTCTAGTGGTCAGTTCCAAATTAAAAGATCTATTATTAGTTGGTTGATAATCCGTTGGTAACTGCAACAACGGAAAATAATCCGTTGGCAACAACTTCCCAACGAAACTTATTCTAACGATTATTTTCGGTTGACATTCCGTTGGCAAGCTGTTTTCTCAACGGATTTTCTTGCTTTGCCAACGGAATTTTCTGTTATCAAAAATAAAAATTCTTGTAGTAAGCAATACCTTCCTCGAAGAAGGAGATTTCACATCATATTAACCATTCCATTCCTTTCATCTCATGTGGTCTCAACCTCAACTTCTGTATTCGACTATCAATCACCCTAATTTTTTAGAATAAAAATTAATTTTTGACGTATATAAGTTTAATTATTTAAAAAACTTGTTATTTCTTATATTTTCCTAAATGATTTCTAACAATTTTTTCTAATTTATAAATCATACAAATGGATTTATAACAGCTTGTTTCAATTTTTTGTTTCTAATGTGTTGCTGTATAATTTTGCTCCCCAATGCCAACTTTTTATGTTACGATAACATCAGCTATCTATTGAGCGCACTGCATAATTCGACAACAAAAAAAGAAGTACAAATACAAACGCAGACAAACTGATATACACGCGCATGAACGAAGAAGCTAAGATGAAATAAATCCAAATTTACAACAAACAATGACATTAACGAACTCTCTGACCTGCAAATATTGATTTCCCTCCGACCAGAACACAAATATACCAAGGACTGATCAGCTCCTCATTAAAATCCTCAACAAGAACAGAACAAATAAAAAGAAACATAACAACAGAGAGAGATCAGAGAAGAGCATGAAATGAGCTAGCTAGTTAACTCTGATCCAGATCATGGTCTTTGCGGGGAAAATCCAACTTAATTGGCCCTAGTTATGAATTAATATGAAGTTAATTAACCTCGGGAATAGTTTGAAGTGCAGGCCTCCATGAACGATGATGAAATTGAAGAGAGTCTTGAATATCAACATGATCATTGGTATAGTAATAATTATAATAATGATGATCAGCACTAGCACTTATCAAACCAGAAACGATTTGATCCACAGGCATTCCATGCAAGTCAGATTTACCAAGCAATTCCTCAAGCTTCTCCTTTGTAATCTTGATCTTCACTTCTCTATGTGCATGCAGCTGCTTATTATCATCATAATCAGAAGCACTACTACCCAATAAACTGTCTCTTTCCGTAGAATATTGAATGTGTGGAAACACCATTGACGATGCAGCTTCTCCTCTACAACATGTGTTTCCCATTCTGTAATTTGAGTTTCTGTAACCTTGTTCTGTACTTGTGTGACAAAATGTGAAGAGGAGCTAGGAGAGACTTAAGTATGAGATCATGAGAGGATGATATATTTATATGCACAAACACATGGACGCTGCCTGGCTGTTTCATATGATCATGTCGTCAATGCTTGCGTGATAAGTCTTAGCCGACTTTTTTGTAAGTTGCAGTCGTCTTCTACTAGCTTCTTCTTCTTTAATTATTATTATTATTTCTACAGGATCTTATTTAGCTTCTAGATTGAGTGTTTTAATTAAAGTATCTTCAACTGTATTTTGTTAAATGATTAGCTAAATATTGATTATATAAAATTTGTTGAACAATATTTTACTCCAATGGAATTGCCTATATAAATTAGTTATATTTTAAAAATAATATGTTATTGTTATTTTTAAGTCTGTATTAATACAATATATTCCTACATGTCTAGAGTTTAGCATATATAGCTAATATGACGAGGTTATCTATATTTTTAGCTAATGTCACAAAATTTTAACACATTCTCTATCATTTTTATTTAAGTCATGTTACTTGAATTTTTAATTAAGGGTTTGTTATCATTGGATATACTCGTACAAGTTTAATTAATCTCAGCTATTACTTTGATCCTGGATTATCATTTTAAATTTATTTTAAGTGGGGTAGGTACCATTTCATGAATTTTAGATATCCATAATTCGGGTTGCATCAATAATGTCAACTAAAAATGAAATATAGTACAGATGAGTTACTAAATTGGTAAATTATTTTGCTGAATATATCTCAAAAATATAAATGCATTAGTGCCTTAATTAATTAAGTAAATAATTTTAACTACTATATAGTGGACGTTTGGGGTATCAAACAAAAATTGATTTATAGTAAGTGTTTTATAAATGATAAGTTGATGGATTCTTATAAGTGTTTGGGAGAACTTAAAAAAGTGAACTTATGTCTTAAAATGAGTAAGTGATTTATAAGTGATAAGTTGATGCAAACTTATAAGTTACGTAAGTGTTTGGATAAATTTACTTATAAGTTAATAATTTTTTTGTTAAATTAAATTGAAAAAATAATTAATTAATATAATGATCTTGATAAATACATTTTAGATTAAAAAACATTTAAAAGTATTAAATTGAAAAAATAATTAATTAATATAATGATCTCGATAAATACATTTTAGATTAAAAAAACATTTAAAAGTATAAATATAAAAATATAAACTACTAAATAAATAAAGAAATCATGAAAAATGAAATAAGTTGAGCAAAATGTTAGTATTTTCTAACATTCAACTTATCATCTTATAAGTTATAAGCTAGATTATAAGTTGGGTAGACAAACAACCCCATAAGTCATAAGCTAAAAAAATAAGTTATAATTTATAAATTAATGAAATAAGTTGAGTACACAAACACCCGTCAAAATTGATTTATAAATCATAAGTTTATAAAAATAAGCTTGGCCAAACAGGCCCATAAATTGAAAGTTGACTTGGTAGTTACAAGGAGTGTGAAAGTTATCTGAGAAAGAATCTATAGATAAATTACCTAAACCGCTAAACGTGCAATTTGTTTGGCTGTATATCCATTTCTGTTTTCTAATTTACCAAGTCGGGTATGGAGCTGTCTGACAAGTGACTAGTTCATCTGTCGAGCAGAAACTTCCCTAGACGATGTCAACTTTTTCAAAATAATGGTGGTAACTGTTTGATTTCTGACAAGCTATTCCAAACCTACTGCATAATAGAGTTTAGATAGAGTTAAAACTAAAGTTAAGGAAAAATAGTGATTAATTAGAAAATTCAAATTATGTAAATAGGTCATTTTTCTATATACAACCATTTTATATAGAGTCTTGTACGGTTGTACCACATCATTTATTTTATTATCTAATATCGTTGTTATTGTTTTACAAAATATAAAATTTGATTCTCATATATAATACTACGATATATATATATATATATATATATATATATATATATATATATATATATATAGAGAGAGGTAGGCTCAACGAGGAACTAAAATAATTGGGTAACCTGGGAACTCATTCTTATTGGCCAGTTGCACGTTCACCAGCCACACCCATGTTCCTCTTTACTTGTAAAATTTGAATCAATTATCTGTTTCCATACTAAAACTCAGATTTTAATTTCATCTCAACAATATATCTACTAAATTAGTAATGCAAAACCGTAAGATACAAATTTCTATAGAACACAACTTTTTATATAATCTATTTTTACACAACACCACTTTTATATTTGTATTTTTTATTTAGAATATATACAGAACACCACTTTTATATATACAGAACATCACTTTTATACAGAACATCATAGTATGTTTTTACGGAACACAAGAACATAATTACAAATAATTACAGAACATATAAATATTTTATTTTTTTGCCTACTCCAATTTTTTTATATTTACAGAACACGTCAATTTTAATGAATATAAATAATTTTAATTTATTTACAGAACAATTTACATTTTTACAAAACACAAATAATTTAATTACAAAACACAATATATTTATACAAATATAAGTAATTTACTTACAAAATACGTTACATTTGTACAAGACAAAAATAATTTATCTAAAAAACATGTCATTTTTAATGAAAATAAATAATTTTATCTTATTTACATAACACATTAAATTTTTACTGAGCACAAATCATTTATTTAGCGTAACACAATTTTTAATATATTTTTTACTAAACTTAATTTGTTATTAACAAAAATTATTTTATAATGTAATGAAATATTTACTATTTTAAAATTACAATCTAAAATTTGTATATACTATATAATCATTTTGTATAGAACATAAAAATATTTTTTATTAAATTCCAAAAAAAGTTGCAAAATATTTCATTTTTATTAAAACAATATTATTTTCATACATATATTATTTTGATATATTATATCCCATACAAAAGAAAACAACAAAAAAGTGTAAAAAAGACGTGAACATGTCTTATCAATAACTCCTCCGCACACACGTGTATAGACTAGAGTTCCTAGGTTACCCATCTAACTAGTTCCCCAAAGAGCCTTCATATATATATATATATATATATATAGTAAGGTTCAAGAGAGAACCCTCTTAAAAAGGGAACCAAGGAACTTTTTAAAAAAATCATTTTAGCATAGAAAGAAAAATAGAATTAGTTATATATCATCTTAATAGTCCCAAAAAGTTAATTACTTACAAACAAAGATTCATTTTTAAATTTAAAAAAATATATGAAAAAATTATGAATCTGCTTATGAATCTCTTATATATATATTAGAGATTCAAAAAGAGATTCATAATTTTTTTATATATTTTTTTAAATTTAAAAATGAATCTTTGTTTGTAAGTAATTAACTTTTTGGGACTATTAGGATGATATACAACTATTTATATTTTTATTTTAATTTAAAACTAATTTTTAAAAAAAGTTCCTTGGTTCTCTTTTAAGAGGGTTCTCTCTAGAGCCCTGACCTATATATATATATATATATATATATATATATATATTATAAAAAATATATCACTTAAAACTTAAGAAAAAAGTTTGATTTTAAATTTGGTTTTACAGTAGAAACATTTTGGATAATTTTGATTCTGTTGTAAAATCATGCCAAAATATTTCATAATTTTCAATGAATTTTGAAAGGAAAAAGTTGGAGGATTTCGTTTTTGATTTACTAAATTAAAGTTTAAAATTATATTTAATTAAAAATATAATAAATATATGTATTTTTATAATAATGTGTTATATTATAGACTCTATAAGAGGATCTGTTATAAAATGCTACCTATGTAGATTTTCACCCGTGGATAATTGAGAATCCAAATCATTTT
The DNA here is from genome assembly GCA_030848705.1 of Heracleum sosnowskyi. Taxonomy (NCBI): domain Eukaryota; kingdom Viridiplantae; phylum Streptophyta; class Magnoliopsida; order Apiales; family Apiaceae; genus Heracleum; species Heracleum sosnowskyi. Next base: position 98,289,080 of record CM061241.1, read on the forward strand.
AACTTGGAGTTTATTACTTTTTCCAAAAAATTTTAAAATAAAAATCTTATCCATACTGGTAAAATACTTTTTCTTTATAAAATTATAAAAAAAATCAAGTTAACTAGATAGGCTCTGTTTGGGATTGCTGTTAAAAATTGTTGTGCTGTTGAAAAAAGTGATGTTAAAACAAGTGCTGTTACGAAAATCAGATAACTGTTTGCTAATATTTTTGATATGTGCATGTTTTGAGGTATAATATAAAAAATTAATATTGTTGGTAATGTTTGATGTTGAAATCGGTAGCTTCTTCCCGTAATAGCTGAAAATCAACTTTTTTTTAAAGCATAGGGGAACATGCTTTCTCTAAAAGCAGCTTTTCAGTCAAAAACGCTTTTCAGTCAAAAGCGCTTTTCAGAAAAGCTGATTTTGATATTTACCAAACAGTATTTTACCTGTTTTTCAGAAAAAAGCTGTTGTTGCTGTGTGCAACAGCAATACCAAACAGGACCGTAGTTTCATTCCTCGATTTGTCCATGCTAGGCCTTACTGGGCTCACACGCTCGGGGTCCACGTGCTGCGTTACAGCCAAATTACTTTACGCTCGGGTCCCTAACTGTTGAGCCCATATATGTTTTTGGACTTTTGTATTAAGAATTCACATCTCTGCCGACCGTCAAAACTATTAAGAGAGATCAAACCCACTACATATGTGATATGTGCACCGTTGCAAAGTTAAAATATATAACATTTTGCTCCCGAATTAAAAAAAAAAAACGAAAGTAAATGGAGAATGAAGTAAATAATATAATTTGCACGGTCATTTATGTTTCAAATTTGTTTAAGGAAGAAAGTAAGTGATTGGGAGCGAAAATCTTTTAAGTGTTTTTTTTTCAAAACTTTCATTCTAAAAATAGGATGCAAGTGAAAATAATTGACGTGTTTAATTAAAAAACACCGCGTGATTTTACAAATATACTCTTACTATTTATAAGTTATAATCTTTTAGATCTAAGGATTAAATTGCAACTTTGCAATCATTAGTATGTTTTTCTACTAACTTGGGAGCATGTTGATGAAATTAATTTCACTATAATTTTTTAAACTCGGGAGTAAGTGAGTAAAATATTTTACTTTTATTTTCAATTACTTCCTTTTTACATTCATTTACTTTCGCTTCTTAAAAAATTCGGAAATGAGACATAAATTTATTATCGGTAAAAGAAAGTCTCTAAAACATAATGCTCTCAACAAAATTCTATTATATCTATACTATCAATACTATATTATAATAGACGAAACATTAAAAGTTTGGTCAGTACGGTACCTGTTTGTTAGTACCTATTTTTTGGTACTTCGTGATTTTACTTAATTACCCTTACTTATCAATAAAAAAAATAGTATTATTTACATATAATCAATTACCTTTTTAAGTTATAACACAATATATTTTTTTTTTATTCTAACAAAATCTTCTCCTTTTCCAAAAATATCACATGCAATTACCTTTTCCAAAAGTATCACACACAATTACCTTTTTCAACTAAAATATGTTACCTTTTCCGTTTTTCCTTACTAAAATCTCTCATTTTTCCACATATATCACAGACAAACCCTTAATTATTTATTTTAAACTTATTTTAATGCTTTTAATTATTTTAAAAAGTTTACCTATTTTAACATGCCCACTTATTTTTTTAACAAATGCAATTAAGGAAATATTAAAACGTAAATAATAAAATACGAAACATTAAAGTTTGGTCAGTACGGTACTTGTTTTTTGGTAATTCGTGATTTTACTTAATTAACTTTACTTATCAATAAAAAAATATTATTAAATAGTAATATTATCTATTTGTAATCAATTACCTTTTTAAGCTAGAACACAATATTTTTTCTAACAAAATTTTCTCATTTTCCAAAAAAATCACGGACAATTAGATTTATAATTACATTTTCCAAAAATATCATAGGCAATTACCTTTTTCAACTAAAACATGTTACCTTTTCTATTATTTCTTACTAAAACCCCTCTTTTTTCGAGATATATCACAGGGCAAACCAATAATTATTTATTTTAAACTTATTTTAGTACTTTTAATTATTTTAAAAAGTTTACTTATTTTAGTGGTTTTAATTATTTAAAAATGTTTACCTATTTTATCATGTTCACTTATTTTTTAACAAATGCAATTAATAAAATATTAAAACGTAATTAACTAAATAACAACTCTCAAAAACAATCTGTGTAACGCTCAGGTTTTAAGATAGTACTATTAAAGACGAAACATTAAAAATTTGGTCGTACGGTACCTATTTTTTGGTACTTCATGATTTTACTTAATTACCCTTAATTATTTATAAAAAAATATTAATAAATAGTAAGACATGCTTATTATCAATTACCTTTTTTAGTTGAAACGCATTATCTATGTATATAATAATTCCTGAACAATTTTAAAGGGGTAAAAAGGTAATTTCACTTCCAAAAATAATTTTAAAAAAAGCCACGTCAGCATTGTTATAAATGTAATCATTAATGTTATTAGTTAAATATGGTTATCACAATCATGCATTTTATTGTTTTCTTCACTAATTATGGTAAGTTTTGAAATCAAATTTTAGATTACTACAAACAAATTAAGTTATGCACATTAGCATATTTACATTTGGTATATCCAAAAATTAGATCTCCAAAAAATTTCTATTACTTTATTTGATATTCTCAATTTATTTTCTCTTCCTTCAACACTATCAAATCAATATTCAATTTTAATTTTAATATAATTCAAAATGAATTAACTTAATTTAATTTTTTTAATCTCAATATACGTTTTTTTCTATAAACCAATGATATATGCATGTGTAAGATTCTACTATACAATGAAAATTTCTTAGTTTTAATTTCTTAATGCATAATCATATAGTATTTTTTATTATTTAATTGGTACATCAATCAGACGATAAGATATAAATATTTATCACTTAAGTTATCTAATTATCACAAAATAATGTTAAAAAAAAAAAAATTCATCTTGGATCTTTTTTTGATAAAAAAATCAAAATTAAAATTTTGAATAATTTATCAGATTGACCAAGATTTTTTGATACTTAAATGGTGAGTTTTGAAAATAATTATATTTACTTATAAGTATAACTTCTTTTCTCTAAAATAAAAATAAAATATACATAGTTTATCAAATCAAATTTTATATTAACGGTCCTATAAATTTACTAATAAATGACTTTTGTTTTCTCTAAAAGATAGTCATTGACTTAATTGAGTCAAACAATTTGAATCAAGATTTACAAAGTTAAAAATTTCTCGAATATCTTTCAAACACGTCTTATATCTTTATAGTTGAAGCTCCTATCCAGATTTTGAGCTACCTTCATATCTCGAAAGACACCTTCAAATTCAAATTCAAATTCAAAATCTTAGATATATTCTATAAAAAAAAAAGAATTTATAAATATTTTAATACTTTTATCAACATCAAACCCATATTCTCCTAATAACAAGTAAACTCAATGTCAAATGTTGCAAGTAAAAAGATTAATTTACCGCGGAAAAAAATAAACACTTACAAAACAAATTTCTACCTATAAATTATAATTATAGGTTTAATCATTAAATAAATCAAAAGGATGTGGTATAGTTAATAAATAAATAAAATTGAAAGCCCGTGCGCGGAGCGCGGGCAAGAAAACACTAGTTTTTTCTAACAAAATCTGCTTTTTTTCCAAAAATATCACGGATAGTTACCTTTTTTAACTAAATCATGTTATATTCTCCATTCTTTTCCAAAAATATCACGGGTAAACTCTTAATTATTTATTTTAAAACCTAATTTAATACTTTAAATTTTTTAAAAAGTTTACATATTCTAACATGCATACTTATTTTTTTAACAAATGCAGTTAATAAAATATTATAAAATAATCAAATAACAACTATGAAAAACAGTTGGTGCGTCACACTGGTTTTAAGCTAGTACAATATATATCAACAAACTACTATATGCCACTCTTTTTTTCGAGATACACTCTCTTAAAAGCATATGCATCAATGAAAAAAAATAGTTGATTCATTAGATGGATTGACAAATTGACGGAGTTTAGTTATGCGGCAGTGCTTTTTTAGTCCGTCAATAAAATTGAACTCCGCCAATTCGTTAGCTACTTCATCAAAAATTGATGGAGTAATTGATGGATTGATGACCATCAATTTGATTCATGGACCAAAAAACATTGGTGCATTGATAAAACTCGGATCAATTCATTGATTCGTTAGACGGATTAACTACTTTGATTTGTATTGCTGCATAAAAAATAACAAAATAGTTAATTTTATTTGCATAGTAATAAACTCCATCAAGTAAATTGACGAATTAACGGATTGAAGGCCGGGAAGGGGCGATGATGCTCTAATAGCCAACTAGGATGTATCCGTTTCAGAGTTCAGACACAGACGCCGGTACCTTTCTTTTGATAACCCAAGAGCAAAATCAATGATTGTGTTAAAATAAATATTATTATTGTTATATTTTAATATTAAAAAAGTGAATTTTAATGTTAAACTAACAATATGTTTTTAATAATTTGTTTTAAATTTATCTAATTTTCTTAATTAATGCATATAAGTGTAATTTTTCTATCTAATTTTTTCCCTTTTTAAAAAAAATGCTGAGATAAATATAAAATAATATTATAATTTGTTCTATATAACACAAATTATAGCAAGAACGTATCATCGCCTTTCAAAGAAAAGAACCTAAGAGCATGTTAATGCTGATACTAATGTAACTACGTGATAATACAATTAAAATGTAATTTTTGATATTAAAATAAATTTAAGATGTCAATGTTGATACCAATGTAACTATGTAATAATACAATTAAAATGTAATTGTTTGATAATACAATTAAAACTAGTTGATAAAGTCGCGTTTCGCGACGACGTTATAATTTTTAAAAAAAACTCGGTCTATAAAATTAAATCAATCAGTCATTTCTCCCCAATGAGATGTCCTCCCGTTAAACACATTTTCCTTGTTAAGATCGAAATCGCAAATTTTATATATCGAATGCTTGTCTCATATATTAATTTTATTATTTACATACTCCTTTCTAATAAACCGCTCTCTTGTTGAAAAATTCGCATTCCTATTTCACTTTCAATAATTTTTTTAATTATACATGTCTTACAATTCACAAACACATATTCTACTTCTAATAGAACTTTTTTTAATATGTATTTCTTATAAATTTGAATTCTTCTACTCTATAAATTCGAAAACTTATTCTACTTTCGATAGAACTTTTAATTATATGTCTAACGTATAAAATCTCTATAAAATCGAATTGTTCTCCTCTATACATTCGAACACCTATTCTACGTCCAATAGAACTTTTGATTGCAAATATCTCTTATATATTCGAACTCTTCTACTCTATAAATTCAAACACATATTCTAATTTAAATAGAACTTTTAATTCTATGTCTTACATATAAATTCAAATTATCCTCCTTTATAAATTCGAACACCTATTATACTTCAAATCAAACTTTTTATTTATATTTTTCCCTATTAATTTGAACTCTTCTCCTCAATAAATTCGAACACATATTCTACTTCTAATAGGTTGAAGGATATTTTTCATTTATTATTATTTAAAATTCTAAAATTCTAAAAAATTAGAAAAATAGATTGAAACAATCTTAGAGGCGTCACATCACCTCCCGTGTATTCTCCTTTATATATATACTAGTTGAGAAAGCCGCGCTTCGCGGCGGCGTTATAATTTTTTTTTTAAACTCTACCGATAAAATTGCAACAATTACCCATTCTTCGCTAATAACCTGTCCTCCCATTAAATACGCTTTCATTGTTAAGATCGAAATCTTAATTTTAATATATTGAATGCTTGTATTATATATTAATTTTCATGTTAACATAGTCCTTTCTAATGAGCCGCTCTCTCGTTGAAAAAACAACTATATAAATTCACACTTCTATTTTACTTTAAATATAACTTTTAATTATGTCTTACAAACACTTATTCTACTTTCAAAATAACTTTTTATTATATGTATTTCTTATAAATTCGAATATTTTACTCAATGAATTCAAAAATTTATTCTATTTTCGATAGAACTTTTAATTATATTTCTAAACTATATATTTAAACTATTATCCTTTAAAAATTCGAATACCTATTCTACTTCAAATATAATTTTTATTTACGTGTCTTCCCTATATTCGAACTATTCACCTCTATAAATTCGAACACTTTTTCTACTTCTAATATGTTAAAGGATATTTTTTTAAAATTTGAACAATTACTCAATCCTCCCTAATAAGTTGTCCTCCCGTTAAATACGTTTTTCTTGATAAGATTGAAATCCCAATTTTACAAATTAAATACTTGTCTTATGATGTATATTAATTTTCATATTAACATACTCTTATTTAATCTGCCGCACACTGGTTGAAAAAATACCTATATACATTTGCACTCATATTTTTTACTTCTAATAGAACTTTTAACTATTTCTTACAAATATCTAATATATTTTCAATAGAAATTTTAATTATACGTGTTTCTTATACATTCAAACTCTTCTACTCCAAAAATTTAAAAATCTATTCTACTTTTGCTAGAACTCTTAATTATATGTTTAATTTTCAAATTTTAACTATTCAGTTTTATAAATTTAAACACCTATTATACTTCAAATATAATTTTTATTTAGATGTATAATACTTAGCTTAGCTGATTTTTATGGCCAGAAAGTTAACGGAGGTGCAAAATTTTGAGTAGTCAGTAAATAACATTTCGTTCATTGAAGACTTTCGTATCGCTGGATACTTCATAACCATGAACCCACTTCCTTTAACAATGAAAATAGTTAAAAAATAATAAATATTACCACGCCTGTGTATATAAAGTGAACTGAGCCTGCATTAAAGATACACAAATACTAAAGATACACAAATAATTGAACACACGAGCTAAAAAGCACGTAAAATATGTAATATAAGATATATAAGATATATATATAATATGTATATATGGTGATATATACATGCAAGTGTTTCATGGTCGAAATTAATTCAATAAAATAATATGATTTATAATTACCAAACATTTGGCACTGGCGCACTGCCAAAAACTCAAGGACATGCTGCTTGGAAGTTTTGAATGTAAAGATACTGCAGACGCAAAACAATCATAAAAAATTATTATATGAACATATTCGAACATGAGTAATCTTATTATATAAATTACAGGCTTTATAGAACTGCACCTTTCTGTTAGTTGAATATCTTTATTTATATAAATTTAAATTCTTCTTCTCTATAAATTCAAACACCTATTTCAATAGAACTTTAATGACATGTCTTACATATAAATTTGAACTCTTTTCCTCAATAAATTCGAACACCTATTCTACCTCTAATATGTTAAATATTAGTATTTAAAATTAAAAAATTCTAAAAAATTAGAAAAATAGATTGAGACGATCTTAAGGCGCCACCTAACCTTCCGCATATCCTCTTTTATATATATATATTGATATATATATATATAGGTCATTGCTCCATGAAAAACACTCTTAAATAAAGAACAATAAAGAACAACTAAAATTAATCTAGTCCGTTCATTTTCATTTAATCTAACGGCTACACTTTAGTAACAAGTAAACTAGTTAATTAACTAATTATCCGATCCGATCAAAGCAGTTTGTATCTATAGGTCGCATATACATACATCTTCTCTATCTCTCAGATGATAAATCGATCTGATCTCCTTCTTTCAGATCATTATCTCTATCAATGATTAAGTTGAATTTTGGACTTTTTCATTATGGCGTTGTCTTCAAATCATATTGTGCTACATACTTACAGATTGAATGTATTTTCTCTGGTAGAATGCTCATGAGGCCCGTATTTTACTTACTTTATTGTTTATATAAAGTTTATCTTCAATTTTTGGCATATACTAGCAGTTGTGTTTCATATTGTTTCAATTGTGTGAGAATTTTATGAATTTTAAGAGTTTTGATTATGTGTTAGATTCTATTTTCTCTATTTTGAGATTTCTTTTAATTTACAGTTTCGATTCTACTCTCTATGTTTTTAGCCTTTTTTTTAGTTTTTATGGTTTTAATTCTATGTTAGATTTCACTCTCTCTGTTTTTACCACTTTTTGCTAAAATTTTATAGTTTTTGATTCTATCTTAGGTTCTACTCTATTCGTATGTGGTCCGTATGTGGTCCTTTACCAATAATAATGATTACCATTTTAATTCTATTTATACATGTTGATTATAAATATAATGGTCTATTAGTTGAATGTTAGAAATAATGATTTTATATGTAGTTGTTCAGTTTCTTGATTAGGGATTTAAATGTGAATTTACATTAGTTACACATGATTTCATTGTTAAAATTTAGTTTGTCTAGTTTAACTCTTCGTAATGCTTTATTGTGTGTTTTAGCGGTCTCTTTTTTCACTTGGTTTGATTGTGCTTTAGATTTTGTTGTCCAAACTATGTGTATATTTTTGTATAAGTTTCGCTTTTTAATCCTCTTTGCATTTTATTATTTTATGGAGTTGTGATTCTGCTCTAGATTCTATTTTTCGACATATATGTGTCTTTTATTTTTCTATATTGTATTGATTCTATTTTAAATTCCACTTTCAAATATATTTGTGTTTTTTGTATATATATGCACTTTCTATTTTTTGAAATGTGATGATTCTACTTGTGATTCTTAGTATATGTGTGTTTATCTTTTATGTAAAGTTTCGTGTTTCTATTGCATATTTTTAATTTTTTGAAGTTGTAATTCTTCTTTAAAGATGTTGATATGTTTTTTTACTATTTGTGCCTAATGGTTGTTTGGATATGTTGATTTAGGGGATCCTTCTCAGAATTGGAATATGTAGGATAAAGATGTTGATGTCATCAGGCACAAATGCAGTATTTGTCTAAGGTTTTTCCGAATGACCAAGTATTGGATGGACAGAAGAGGTGCCACTGAGAGAAAGATGGATCATAGTCAAACCAACAATTTGGTGCAAATGGAGCTTTTACGTTTAACTTGAACTTTCTTGCACCACTTGAAGATGACTATTTTATCTTTCTTTTTAACTTGTTGTGTCCAGAATTATGGTTGGGGGTTGTAAGAAAATTATGAAATTTTCATTTTATCGGTAACTCATTTGTACTCTAAATTATGGTATAGTACTTGGTAACCTTCTAAAGAATCTACTTTTGTTTTAATTTCAAATATACTTAGAAAGTTTAGAAGAGAAATGGATGACAATAAAGTATAAAAACAAGAAAGTCATGCTCATGTCTAGTGAAAAAGAAATAGAAAAGAAATGTGTTTTTTTTAATATCTATAAATGTTTTTTTATTTTGCATATAACCAGCATAATTAATTTAAATTCTGCATATTTTACAAAATCTTGCACATGATCATTTGTCTTTAAATGGAGTTATAGAATATCAATCGACGATAACTATATATGTTTAAGATTGATTAAAATGTCAGGAATTGATTGACAAAGCTAATGAATACATTGCTAGATTTAGTCAAGACAATTTTCTTTTATTTCCTCTTTACAAAAAAAAGAGGCAAATGCAGAAGATGGTAGTTTATACATCTATACAAAAGATAGCAAAAATGGCTATAAAAGCCATATAAAAATTTAACAAAATAATTATTTCCTTTTCTTACCAATCCTAAGTTCAACTTAGGATAAAAGTACAATACATTTACAATTGTAAAACATGTTCAGTGAATTGAGTCAGAAAACTTACACAAATAATATATAAAATTTTATGTCTAGTCTCCAAGCCATGCACATAAATTCCTTGAGCACCGCAATAACTCACAAGCTTATCCTCAGACTTAAACAAAGGTTTCATTTGTTTCTTCAAATTTTAGCGCTTGCGAATATTAACTCCTAGAAGAATACCGTCCAAAAAAATGTCATCCATCAGAATCATCACCACCGAATGTGATAAATTCACCGGAATAAATGCGAGACAAAGGCACAAACTAGCAAGCACAAAACAATTCCAACACTCGTATGAACAAAGATCTGTTCAAAATTTTCACGAGATAATCAATAACATATTGGACATCCATAACCAAGTTCCACGATCACACTTTACTCCATTCAAGCTCTGCCATGACTAGTGAGTAATATAAGAAAAATAGAAGTGCAGAAAATCAATATGTTCATACCAGTATAACTCCAAGTAGTATACACTTCAACTGTAATTGTGCAGGCTTCCAAATTAATTACTAGACTCTAAAAGAGAATCACATATATCATTAGAAATAATCGATAATTAAGCTTCATGCAGCTAATACTTAAGCGCAATAACAAATTCTAATATTAAATCTCAAATCGGATGGAGAATCATATTTACAGTTCTAAGTTATATTTGAACTAAAAGAATTTTTTCATGAGCATGAGTTACAATTACAAGAACTCTAGCATATTTACATGTAACAACCATGTAGAACGAAATGAAATAAATTTAGGCTCATTCAGTCCAATATTGGCGACAATAAATATGAAGCATTTATGGAGATGACTAATTTGATAACAAAGTTTTATCAACTTTTAAAACATAGATGTAGGATACGTAAAATTATATAACTTACTTGCAACTACTAATTTAAGTTGTGTTGGGTGCATACTAAATTTTCATCCCAAATTCTTGAAACAAGGTCTTGTGAGTCCTTAAAAACTAAGGAACACATAAAATTATATTGACAAATTTTTTGGGCCGAAAAACATTAATTTAGGCTCAAATCAGATACTAATACACTTAATTGAATCTCTTATAAAATGCTTCTTTGAGTCATGTATTGTCTATAGAAACGACCTACTTAGTACTTACCAACTTCTGGCTTTTTCCATAACATACCATGTGACCAGACAATATTTCAACTATGAAAGGAGTAAAAATTTGGGAGTTAATCGAGCTTATCCAATGCAAATAATGTATTTTCTCTAAGAAGTCAAAAAATAAAAAGAGCTCAATATGTCCAATAGTAAGCACCACAAGCCATGTATTATGCATATATAAATCTAAGAAGCACATTTGCAAAGCAATTAAAGGATTCTGAAGCATAAGGTTCAACAAAACATTCTGATGTTTGGCCTGGTTTTCACAATAATGTAATGTAGAACAATGTAACGTAGAACACACTGAACCAACATGTGATAACTAGTCTCTACCACAAAGTCTATTATTTTTGTATTAGAGGTTGATTCATTAAAGAAGTGAACCTCATAACACTTAACACTTGAGTCTGAACTAGAGTATACAAACACAAAACTAAAGAACATTTAAATCAAATTAGATGAGTACAACAATCAGGATGATTAGTGATAAAATTACGAATTTTTATGGAAACCAGCACTACAATTCTATACTCACAATTGCACGGAATCTTATTATTATAAATTTAAAATACTAAAACAATTATTTAGTCATAGAATCTAATTACAAATGACATAGAATCTAACCAAGCAAAAAAATAAGTTAAACTACTCATTTAATACAGAATCTTAAATAGATAAAATCTAATGGCAACTAACTAACATAGAACCTAACATAGAATCTAATCAAGTATAAAAATAATATAAATTAAGAAAGCATAAAATCATGCTCAGAAGTACAATTACACAAACAACACTACTTACGATACTTACGATTGCACAAACATAAACTAGAAGAGAATTTAACACAAAATTTCAATTAAATAAAATCTAATGGCAACTAACATAGAACCTAAAATAGAATCTAACCAAGCATAAAAACAAGTTAAATTACGCAAGCACAGAATCATGCTCAAAATTACGATTACACAAACAACACAACTTACAAATGCACAAACATGAAGTAGTAAAGAATCTCACACAGATATCTGGAATCAAAAATAGAATCTACCATTTTATATCTAAAATGTACCACAGAATCAACCATAGAATCACAAAACCAAAAAAAATAACTGAAATAACAATTAAACTAATACTTACGAATCATTACCTCGATGAATGAGAAATTGGAAGGCGATTCTTCAAATTATCGCAGAGAGTTAACATCTTTCGATTATTCACAAGTTTGCATATGGTCTTCACTTTAAAAAATCGTAGAGTGTGTGTTTTTTGTTAGAAATTAGATGCTCTCGCCTCGAGGATTGTGCTTGTATGTATAGTTACAGAGATACAAGTATACACAGACAGTTGTTTTTCTGTTTTTGTTAAATACTTTTACAATTTACCATTATACCCTTGCTCTATCTTCTAATCTTGATCGTCCGAGTTTTTTATTTTAATTGAATGGTAAAGATTGTTGTTCTTTATTGTTCTTTATATAAAGTGTTCTTCCTAGAGCGCAACTCTATATATATATATATATATATATATATATATATATATATATATATATATATATATATATATATATATATATATATATATATATATATATATTGATGTCAATGCCGATACTAATGTAACTATATGATAATACAATTAACATGTAATTATGTGATAATATAATTAAACCGGATAAAAACAGATTTGATAACATTAGTGAGCAACGAAAACTCACTTATACAAATAATTAAGAACATGTAATCAAACAATATAACGTACGTTACACAATAATACGGAGCAACGAATAGTTACTTACCTCGATACCGATGTCGCATACTGAAAATAAAATCACAACAAATCCTTAATATTAATTTATAATCTATTAACAGTCAAATAAAACAAACAAGCACACAACTCAATAGAACTCACACGGCGTTTACATATAATTTACTCAAAGAATATTCCAAACATCAAACATCAAAATATCTTGCAAAATAGATTATTGTTAACAAAATCAATTCTGATCAGTTCTGAAAATTGGCAATTTACTCTATAAAAATGATTTTATCTTAAAAAGTACAAAACACGAAAAATGTAGGCAATTATGAGACCTTTCCAGGATGATAAGGCTCGTTAAAAACGGACAAGTAAGGAACTCAGAACATAGACATTTGAGGACTGCAGAACAGAATCATCCTCTGATTTCTTTAGTGTTATGCTATTTACAATTACGACATCCAAATCACAGAATATAGCAGCAGAGTGTAAACAAGAAACACAGAACCCGAAAATACTTTTTAATATTGACATTACTCATTAAATTAGCATAACAACTCAATTTATTACGAATTTTCAAAGTTAGTGACTCAGTTTTGAAAACATCCTGACAGGTTACAAAAATAGCATAAAACACACTTTTACGCGCAGAATTTAAGAAAGGTTAAAGAATAAAAGTTATAGAAAATTCAAATACCTTTCCAATGACACCAAGATCACCATCATACGATAAACAATGAATTTTATACAGATTTTACAAGAACTCAATATATGTAGAAGACCAAATATGACAATTTATCGAAATCAAAACATTACCACAAGAAAACTACGAAGAACCATAACATAATCAAAATCAATCAAATACTATATTTCAATTTTATTAATTAAAGAATCTTTATCCCTTGTTCTTGAATTTGTTACTACTCTCTTTTCTCTCGTGTCTTCTTCTTCCTTTTCTTCTTCTCTCTCTCTTCTTTTTTACTCTTTTTTTTTTACACAACTGTTTGCTAGAGCTAGGGTTTTTTTCCACGCATCTAGCTTGGTACATTTAATTAACTTGGATTAACCAAAACTATTCAATTAAACTAAAATCCAACTAAATTAAATTAGTACGACCCATTAATTCAATTTTATTATATAGTCAAATTATATAATTATCTTAAATTTTAATTCACTTCTAATTCTAATTTTTAACAAATTTTAATGTATTAAAATTAAAAAAAAAATCAAGGATATTACACTGAGTCTTTAATTTCCGTTACGTATATATAATGATCTTATAACTAAAATAAGGCAATGATCAAAGCATTGAGTTCAACATCATTAAACCCCTAGCTTATAATAAAAAAAGGCTCAATTATTTTGGATAATTTAGACTAAAGTAACATTAAAGCAAGTTTAATCAGTAATCACGACCACTTGGTGCCCTCCATAGTTGTTAATTACCTAATTAAGTATTTAGATTCTAGACATATCAACTGTTCTATCGATTAATGTTGGATTTAAATCCAGAATAATACTAGAAAGATGCCATTTCAAAGCTTCACGACTAAAGAACAGCCCACTAAACCAAACAAAAGAAACTGACTGGTAAAGAATGTTACAACCACAAATTTACACGAAAAATGGACGAACGGAATTGAGATTTGTAATTCCTAGGTTTGTTTTCTGGTAATTGTCAAGCATTAAGGTTACGTCTCTATAACAAAACTTAATTATTTTGCTTAAAAGATGATAGGTGGAAGTGGAACCTCTGAGGTTGACTGATGAAGCTTACATAATGAGTAAAGCATTTTCTGTGGTTGCAAAATTTTCTTCTTAGAATAATTTAATGTGATATCGCTATATTATCCTCTGTATTGTCACACTGTTTTTCTACACCTTAAAAGCACCAAGTTTTCCTTAATAAACAGCCAGTCTAAAAAGTTTAAAAAAGAAAGGGGTGAGGAAGAGCCAACACAAATTCATAATTTAAGATTTCCGGAAAATAGTAATTTTCGCCGTTTATTATTTGTTTTTTAAAATATTATTATTTGACTATTTTTGAATTAAATTAATTAAAAAGAAAACTGCCGTGAGGATGACCTAGATGTTTCCTGAAATTATGTGTGTTTTTAATACAAATTGAGAATGATATTTTTTAAAATATTAAAAAAATAATTATGATATCTCCTAGTGATTTACACAAATATTCTTATATTTGTATTGAAAATTGTTTTAACATCAGGGTGACACCTGAGGTCAATCTCAGGCACGGGAATCTCTTAATTAAATTCTAATAATTTTATTTCTTTCTTAAGTTAATATCATATTCATAAATAATAGAGTAAATTGCAAAATGGTGGCTGAACTTTACCCGCGTTAGCATTTTGGTGGCCAGATTTTCAAATTTGCAATTTGGTGGCCAGATATTGCTTTTAGTCTTCAAAAAGGTGGCTAAGAGCCACTTTTTGTAAAACTTTTTTTTCAAAAAGGTGGCCCTTAGCCACATTTTCGAAAAATAAAAGTAATGTCTGGTCACCATATTGCAAATTTGAAAGTTCGACCATCAAAATGCAAAGTGAGGTTAAGTTCGGCCACAAATTTGCAATTTACTCTAAATAATACTTCAACTTAGAAGGGAGTACTTTAACATTTACAATTTAGATGTCTAACTTGTAGCAGAGAGTAAAACGATATTAGTAGAGAGTCGCTAAAACAATGCATCATGAAAGCTAAATTTATAAAGACAGCTAAATGGTGCATTCATGCTTACATAAGAAAAAAGCTTTGCCTTTGCCGATGGTGACATTTATAAGCTTTGTCAATATTTTATTTAAAAATGGCTAGAACATCCATGGTATGAATAAAAAATTGTAAAATTATGAATCGTGTGATTTATTTTATACCTTGATCAACAAGATATCAGATTACTATTATAAATTTATAATTGGTTTGGTAATTTGATTAATTTGGTTGATGATGAGTTAACAACAAATAAAATAACAATTGTTATATTTTTTTTAAGTAAATAAATTATACAAATATCAAATCTATGTGAGAAATTTATGTGGGAAGGGATTTTAAGATAAATATATAAAGATTTCCTTATAAAAAAAATTTCATTTTTTCTTTAAATTCTTTTTTGAAACAAGTTAATTAAGTCAAACTTTAACCTCCTTTTCTTTTCGAAAAATGTTAAAAAAATTCAAAATTTGTACAAAAATTTTATGTGTAATCTGTTTAATTGATAACTATATACATGCATCGCAAATCAAAATGTGACATATATCAGATATTTTTCGAGAGATATGGGTTACTTGGCACTAATTGTTTGCTTCCAAAATTTTAAAAAAAAAAAAAAAAGGGAAGGAAGTGAAAAGGTGAATTTGCCGAACACCGAGAACTTTTGCACTGCAGACACCTTAACACATAATTTAGGGTACGATATTTTGAATTTTCTATTTGTTTATCGTGAAGTTTGTGAAATAATTGAAATGCATATAATGAGCTATGAACGTGTCCATCTTCTATTTGGCTAGACGCAGCCCACATATAAAAAAAATAATACTACTAGTAGAATAATAATATATTTATTTCAAGAAAAGGTACGATGTAACAGCGAAGCGACCAAAATGTACAAAAATGGTGGAAGGGTTTCCGGGGAGTTTTGTCCATATTCATTTTATTATTTTATTCCGTATGTTCCAAATTTGATTGCGTTAGCATGCTTAAAATCAACCTAGGGACACTATTGAACATGTATGGAAAATGATTTTACACCTACATTAAACTGATTGGAAACATGAATTTAAGACTAATTATTTTGACACTTCTTTCAACATCCAGTTTTAATTGTCTCTACATGTTTTCTAAGAAAATTAATTTTACAATTTTTTTCTTTTAACAAAAAGGTAATTTACATGCAAAAAGGAATCCACCCTGCCTGTCCGGCCATACCTCTAAAACCATGCATATTACGGTATTTACTAGAGTATCTGTTTTTCGAGTTATATGAAATGCATGTTAAATGTAGCCTAAATTCAATCCAAATGAAATGTAGCAAATAATTCATGGAGGTAGGACCAACTGATGCAATCATCGATCGTTATGTGTATATATAACAGACCAGTATACGCATGAAGGCTCACTCTAATGGTGCTCTAGGTTATAGCACATCAAAACTTTATAGCGCGCAGTAGTTGCCGGAAAATCAATAAGTTGATCGGAAATTAATTGTGATGATACATGGCTAAAGGTAGGAAACTGACCATCAGTCGCAGTGAACGCTTATTGGGCAGCTACAATCACGGTCAAACTCATGCTACGGCCAACGCAGATCCCGATTTTCTCGAAGATGACGTTTGGTCGGCCGTCGACGGCGATGATCGTTTTTCCAACAATTCTTATGAAGGGTGGACTGCACGCGCCTACCCGGAGATCAACAGGCGCGTGAGCATTAGAAGCCACATGCATGGTGGTAATGAGGATGGCCACGTGGGCGGGTTGTCATATGCTTTTGATGATCCGGGTCGGACTGCCTCGCCTCGGATCCTGCACCAAATCCGTGGCCAGGAGATTGTCGGGTCGCCACGTGGACGGCAGTTTGCCACGTCAGCACCAGTCAACGTGCCTGACTGGACAAAGATGTGGAAGCCTGTTGAGTCAATGGATGACTCGGACGAGTGTGATGACGTGGAGTTTGACAAGGTACCACCGCACGAGTACTTGGCTCGGAGTCGAAACTCGGCTGCCCACTCAGTATTTGAAGGCGTTGGCCGAACACTGAAAGGCAGGGACATGAGTCGAGTTCGAGATGCCGTGTGGAGTCAAACAGGATTTGATGGTTAATTATGGTTTAGAAGAGTTTTAATTGTTAAATAATCATTTTCATTAATTTAGTGAGTAAAATATGGCAAGCGCCAAGTAGTAGAGATCAGCCTCCGAATTATGTTTTTCTAGTGGTATTATTTGGGAGCACTCGGTTGGAGCAACTGAATTCAGTGAGTCAACTCGATAGCCCAAGTACAGTTATGCTTATGCATGTGTCGAATGTACCTGATTTTTCAACAAAATTTCACCCCATGTATGTATTAGATTTGTGGTAAAAATTCAGTTAATTTTACAACCTTTTTTAAAGTATGCGATATGCTAACGAGTATTATTTTAACAAACTCAAAATTCATTATATTTTTTTAAATCAAATATTTACGATGAGGGAATCTTTGAGTGAAGTAAAGATCCCACAAGGTTGTAGTATATGGACAAAAGAGCTGTGGTCATTGCCATGGTACATGCACTTATCTTGTCCCATCAATCCATTTACAAATTTATTACAGATAAAATTGAGCATAACATGACATTTGTTGTCATTCAGTGTATAGTCCATGGTATGGGCGAAACTAGGGGATAAATATTATAAATATTGAATTTTTATTATAAATATTGAATTATTTTTTAGAGTACAGAGTAATTTTCAAAATTTGTTAGGAGTTTCAGGTAATATAAACTCCTGGTTCCGCCACTTGGTGATGGTGTTACGTCATATTTTTTTATTGTCTCAATTATCTCCTAATTTCTCAATATTAATCATAGAAAATATCTCCAAAAGATTCTTTCAAATCATGAAAGAATCACAACGCTAATATAACTCTAAAAAGATAAAATCAACTTATCTCAAGATATCCCTTAACAATCACAGGGATTAAAAACATTATCCTATCACAGAACTGCGTTGGCTTGATCGGAGACATCTTGGAATAGGATCCGACACATCTAACAAGTCGAGACACCTTTCAAATATAGCCCTAAACATCCAAAAATTCTCAAATCCCCCGTCATCATAATTCGTTAATCTAGCAATCTCCGAAATTTGTTATCACCAAATTCCTCTGTTAACAGATGGATTCAAACTTCAACTGCAAAATCAAATCTGAACTGTAAAAATGCAACAACTGCAAGTTTACGCAACACACTCAAGTAATATTATACTACAATGTTACTTGCTGTTATTTTTTGTAAAGATGAATAATATATACTTTAAAGAAACAAAGAATGATAAGAAAATGATAAAAAGGGAGGTTGAGAGTAGAGGGAGAAAAGACCCTCAATATCACAATTTCAAGATAAATGGTCTCAAATATCACAATTGAAAAAAATGAATTCAAATATCACTCTAAAACGCTACTTAGTGTAGTGTTTTTTTTTTTCTCTTAAACCGCTAGTTCGTCTAACGTTTGAACCTTGCAAATTTAAAAAAATAATAATTCAGGTAACACCTTTTAAAGTATCGTTTTGACCAGAAAACACCACTTAAAGTAGCGTTTTGACTTGAAAACACAACTTAAAGTAGCGTTTTGGCCTGAAAACACAACTTAAAGTTGTATTTTGATTACGAAAACACCACTTTAACTTACGTTTTCAGTGTTTTTTTTTTCAAAAACTTTTTAAAATGCTAGACGATTCTATGTTTTGGTTAACACCGATTACAGTGGTGTTTTAGAGTGATATTTAAAATCATTTTTCCAGATTGTGATATTTTGAACCTTTTTTTTTTAAATTGTGACAAAAATGACCATGACCCGAGCAGAGGACAGGAGAAACTCAAATTGCATTTGAATAGGCCATAGGGACGCAAGTTGACAAAGGGGTGGCATTATTATATAGGGAACAAGAATTATATGAATGGTTGATAAAAAAAACTTGTGGCTAATTTACCTTTATGAAGAAAAGGACATATATGTGGTTAGATTGGGTTCGCAGGCCTTGTGAGCCACTGCTTCATTCATGCAAACTGGTGATCGAGTGTACTATGTCTAAACACTATGAATATTCAGAGGGCCCTCCCCTACTTGCCATTGTAATTTGTATCCGATGTCTGTATAGTTTTGGTTAATCTCATTGGACTATGTGAATGGTAAAAAAGAAGAAGCAAGCAACAATACTGTCGATTGGGTGAGGCTAAATGTAGATTGTTGAGTGCAACCAACCCAACACTGTCTGGGAGACATTTAGTGCCCAGGGGACTAGTCTAATTTATTGATGGACCTTCATGGCCCGATGCTAGATATTTAAATTGTAGCCCACCCAACCCACCATTTTTTGTATTTCCCAGTTTCAACTTCTTACATTCTTATTCATTCTCACTTCTTGCAACTGTTTCCTCAACTTTTTAAGGGATTCACTTTTTTCCTTTCTTTTACAAGTCTACAATACAGTAGACACAAGTGGTGGTGATGCAAAGTCTCTGTATATATCTCGTTCTTCTCATTGTGCTTCTATGTAAGTAAATATATGTGTAGTTGTCTCAATTCTTTAATTTACTTGCTGTCTGAGAATTGTTTTTTGATGTTTGATAAAACTTCCACATTAGATTTTGTTGATTTAATTTTTAGTTAGTATTTGTTGGAACATATTTAGTTTAGTTTAGTTTCTACCCTTTTTCTATGAGTTCTTTATGCCTTTTTGGTTGCTTATCTTTTGTTAATTATGCTGGCATTGCAATGCTTCAGTGTTACACAAATATTATGTCTTATATGACTTAAGTCTTCTAGGAGAACTTGAGAGAAAATTTGTCATATTAATTTCGGTATTTGACAGTCGCTAGGTATAATTATGGTCAAGCCTCTACTGAGATTAGGCATGAACCGTTGTTTAGGTAGAACCCGTTACTGCGTAGTGATTATCCGTGTTTGAGCAAATTTGTAATTTTCAGGCCTATCTGGATCCTGTTGCAGTTCATTGAACAATTCGAGACCTGTCGTATTGAGTGAAAAGGACGAACCTTTATTTCCTTTAATCTCCCCAAATGTAGTTCCTCAGCCATTTCTTCCCTTTTTAGATCCTTCACCATTGGGAACATTTACTAATAACAGTGTACCAAAGTTATCAGATTTTTGTTTTTTTACTCTTGTAATACATGTCTCAGTTAGTCACGCACTAAGTCCTATTCTTGGTCTTGCAGGACAATGCTTGCTAAATTTTAATGCAGTTCAGCGTGAGGATGAGCGATGCAGCCATTGATTGTGTTGCAACATTTGCTCCATATCTTGCTAATGTTGAATGTTGTCCACAAGTGTAAGCAACTCTACCCGTCCTTATTGGTCACTCATGTAAATATAGCAAAGAGCTTGCCTTGAATTAAACATCTGCAAAACACTGCATCTCATCTCAGATATTCAGCTGATCCTGGAAAGTCAGGGTGCCAGCGATAATTTGCAGCAAATGTGCTCAATTTATGCATCAAACCTCAAAGAAGGTTCTTGCCCGGTCAAAAATGTTGATGAATTTGAGAGCATAGTGGATTCATCTAACCTTATTAGCGCGTGTGGAAAGTTGATCTCATCAATGAATGTTGTGAGCAAGGTTGTCAGAATGCTATATCAGAAGCTGCTAAAAGCTTATGATCTTATGGAAATGGATGAGGTCACACTAAACACATATTTGCTCTCAAATTCTCAGTCACCAAGTATTATATTCCGATATTGTTTCTTATATTCTCTACCATCAAGTTACTTAATGCATGTTTGGGGTATCTTACAAAAGTTGACTTATACCTTAAAATGAATAAGTGTCATATAAGTGATAAGTGGATGAATTCTTAGGTGTTTGGATAAATTTACTTATAGCTTAGTTACAAATTTGCTAATTTACATTTTAAAAATAATTATTAAATACAATGACCTAAATACATACATTTTTAAATTAAAAAAACATTTAAAAATACAAATGTAAAAATATGAAGTATTAAAAGACAAAGAAATCAAGCAATAAGTCAATAAGTTAAGGAAAATGTACGTTGTTACTAACATTCAACTTATGAACATATAAGTTATAAGTTGGTTTATAAGTTGGGTTGGCAAACACCCTCCATAAGCTATTACGGGTTTATAAGCTATAAGTTAGCTTATAAACCAATAGCCGAACAGGCCCTTACTCTCACGCTGGAGGTGCTTGACGTCCACCACCCCCGGTCAGACATTGTTTTTCACATTCCCTACCGATAGCTACACCACATTTCCGACCAAGCATTGCCAGAAAAGAGAAAGTCTGGTTGAGTGGAGCAAGAATCATTATCATTTGGTGCTAGAATTGGTGATTGTAGAAATATCGTACTCCAATGGTTTGCAAATAAACACAATCCTTCTGAGGCAAAAAAGGTCCTTATAGGATTCTAACAAAGAAACTAAGTCATAATACTAGCTAATCATAAGGAAGGATAAGTCAATGCTGTGTGCAGACCTTCTTACGAGCATGAGCACTCTGGCAGGCTCTCATCCACTCAACAAAGAAGGTCTCGAAAGTATCTTTGAGACGTTTGTGGTCATCCTTAAGGAACTCCCGGCAACAATCAACAACAAATGGCACCATTTTCCAGCTCTCAGCACCAACGATCTCCCTAAAACCTGCAGTGAGTCGAAACGCTGCAATAGCGTCTTCCAAGTCCTGCTTGTACGCCGGAGAGGCTTTATAATCTCGAATTGTATCTGCTGGTGGTGGCATGGCTGCCAACTGCTCCTCTAGCAGATTTACCCTAGCCTTTGCATCTGTAAGTTTGGCATCCGTCACCTCCAATTTCCCCTTTGCACGGTTGGCATAATTGACAACCTCTTTCACTTGATCTTCCAAACGTTTCTTGTTAGCTGCGAAACTCACTTCAGTTTTCTCTTGTAGAAGGTCCATGTCAGCGATTAAGGCATCCTTCTCCTGCCTCAAGGTCTTCACTTGCCTTTCTGCCACCTTTCGCCTCTTCCACTCATTTAGAACCTCATCCACCAACTGAGCGCCATAACCGCCAGCCTACAATATGACACAAGGCAAACGCAAATGGGTAAGAACTAACACAGATGAAAGCATGAGACTAAAACATCACAAGTACAAACAAAATAGAACAGAAAGCGATAACAAAGAGTATTATTTACCCGAGCATAAAACTTCTCAAACCTTCGAATCTTTTTCTTTTTCGTAGTTTTCACAAGTTTCCCACGATCATCACGGGTAAGCATCTCGAGTAAAAATTCCTTAAGAGTTGTGAGAAACAAATATCCCACTCCCTTGTAGGAAACACATTGGCTCAATTTATGACAAATTTCATTCGGATCAACTTTTGGTTCATTGTTGCATGTAATCATAGCAGTCGACAACCAACTTTCGAGGCATCTTTCTCGATCTTTTCAGTGAAAAAGTCCAACTGTGCTCTCTTTTATGAGGTTGTTCAAGGTAACAAGAATAGCCGATTAGGTCTTCTTGCTGGTGGCCATAAGCCAGTGACGTTATCTAACAGTATGAAGCATTGGCAATATGAGTATTTTATTATGTTTGGTGGTCTTCAATATTCTCATTATCTCTACCCTGTGCAAGCCCAGCCATGTCCATTGATTCTGGTGGATACACTGTCACAACATGTAACAGCCCCAGATCCGGGGTCGGAGATCTGGTCGTTACGGTCATTATTCCATACATCATGCTTGACTTGAATCAATATAAATAAATAACATGCTATGACCCCGCAATCTAAGCTCACACACACACACAAGTTATAGTCCCAGAGATGAACTTGAAATAAGTAATGCTAACAGGATCCACATACATATCATAAGTGTTTACAAACCCCAAAATATAATTTACAAGTTTATGTTTGATGCCACTTCTTAAGTTACATCATACATATAATTAAAAGCTGAATCCAAACCAGTCTATAACACTAGTAGGTTCTACCTCAGCTATGGCGGCCACAGTGTCAGGGGAGAGTCCTCTGGGTACCCGCGCCCTCTTGCGCATGGTGGGTACGGTACGTGCCATCTGGTTTATCTGTTGTTGTGATATAAGTAAACAAGCAAGGGTGACCAACGAGACCCACCAAAATAATACTGAACTGATAGACAATATATAAACCAAGTATCATCTTTCATATTAAGCATTTACCTCGCATCATGATCTGGAAATAAAAACAATATAAAATATTTCCAATCCATTATCTAAACACATATACTTGTATAAACTTGAATAAGCTTGCGTAAACTTTCTTTCTCTGAAAACTTGCATAAAACATGTTCTTTCATGGATGATGAACTGTAGATGGAGATTCTAGGCGCCGAAGATACCCCTACGATGATCAGTCGTAAGATGTATCCCCCATGGTCTTTTTCTACGTAGAAGGGAAGAATAGACAGTCTCTCACTGACCTATCTCCCCGCCTACGGTTGTAGGTGGGGAGAACAGACCCGTTCAATAGTCCGTCAGTCTGTTACTCTCCTATCACCCTACGGTCGGGCACTTACTTATCATCTAAGGGAAGAACATACCCGTTCAATAGTCCGTCAGTCTTATTGTAATTCACTTAGGGGACCGGCGCTACTCAGTCCCTTACATATTCTCCGAGTTCGAGTGAATCCATGACTCTGAAACATAAAGTTCCTTTCCCTTTTCCCCAAGTATACGACTCCACAAAGTAGTCATATCTGGTTGGAAAGGAAAATTCACCCATATTTCCCAAGCTGATGCTTGTTAATGGATACAACTTATTCCACGGATCTTACTCCTCGAGTCTTGAGGAAGTAATCAAAATCAGTTTGATGGTAGCATACAAAGCTGTTAAATTAATAGTTTCAAAAAGATTTAGGACCGGGCAGTCCACCTGGAACAAACATAAAATCTTGAGAAAGGTCCCATGAGTCTTTGTAGTTTGAGCGAACATTTAAGTCTTTCTGAATATAGACTTAAAAGGGAAATAGATTTGGGAACCTTCTCTAATTATATTTATAATTGTCTGAATAAAACTTTATTAGTTATCTAGGGTTAAATAATAGTTTTCACAAAATACTTCCTTCAGAAGTAGGGCTTTAAATAATTAATGAAAACTATATTTAATAAAGAATATTTATTTAGAAGTGATTCCCAATTATTTTCTTAAGAAAAGGATGGATAAAATAATAATAATAATAATATAACCCTAGATAACAACTGATACCATTCCCGGTCCGTAGTCTAAATACAGAGTATATACCCCCTACTGAGAGTTTTTCTTGACATATCGACTTATATATATTACCATAACCATAGCTTATAAGTCCAACTTATACTTAGCATCATAGGTATCGTTTCGAAATCTTGAACACATCGCATATATCTCAATATCTTTTATTTATCACAACAACAGTTTATAGAGGCATAGGTTTGAAAACTTGCCTGATCTCTGAGTCTGAGGGTGGTGTCTTGTAGTGGTCCGGTGATCTATCAACAATAAAGATACCTTTTATCAATAACTTATACTTATGAATCAAGCAAACATTATCCTTAAACTTAAACACCACACCAAAGCAACTACACGATCATAACCATTGCAATCTCTACTAACATCTTATAATTAGGTACTTGTTTGTTATCAAGGGACATCACCCCAACTTACTCCTGATCTGACTTGAAGTTATAAATGCTCTAGGGTCAACCTCTTATGATCCGTTTCAATATTTTCGATTCGTTTCTCAGAGTTTCTCTAAAGTTATATCCAAGTACTTGTTTTAAGGGGTTTCTCGCACTTAACCTTACTTCGAACATTTTTATAAAATCGAAAAACTCTCTTTTTCACACAAGGTCTTCTCCCACACTTTCCTTACTGTCTCTAATATTTAATTATCAAGATTATCCCCTGCAATGATCGAGTTAAGAAGGCTCAATTTCAGTTACGAACTTTTCTTCTCATTTTCGAACCACTTTTACTAATTCGGCCATATCTCCTAAACCGTAAATCAGATAGCTTCGATTTTCGCGCCAAAACGATCTACGTTCAAAAATCTATAAGTACAAGTCATATACTCATCAAGGCCCGAGACCTATCCCAACTGTTATGCTCTGTTTTTAAAGGTTTTAGAAATTTCAGCATTACGACGGCTATAAATCGGATAATCCCAAAATTTCAAACCATTCAACTTGCTCATCAATCATTCCACACAACATATACATCTTATATAACAAAGAACTGAGGCCAAGCAATGCCTTTCCGTTCTTAAAACTCAATATAATTTATAACAAAGCCCAATCATAGCTACTAAGATCATAAACAAGCATTTACATTACTAAAGCTTCAAAAATCACTTAATACATCCAAGGGTTCAAGGTTCATACCTCCTCCAAGCTTGTTTACTCCCAATACACCTATATAAGCCTAGATCCTTGCTTGCTACAACCTTTAGAAGTCAAAGATTCAAGATTAAAACCAAACAAAAACTTGGTTACTATTCATTCATCATCTTCATCCATTTATTTGAAAATGAAAGACTTAAAGAAAGGCTATAAGATTCATGGCTCACCTTGTACTACTCACTAGCTTTGTTTTAAGCTCTAACTTGCAATTGTTGGTGGAAGAAATCTCCAAATCTCCCCTCTTCTTCAAGCTTGGCCGAGAGCTTTAATGGTGGTGGTGATGTTTTGTGTTTTGTTTTTATAATTTAATACATGTATTATTATGTATTTATCTTCACTTTTGCAAGAGTTAATGCTAGCCATTGGATGAGGTTTCTACTTTTGTGTTGGTGGAATCTTGGCCATCCACTTGTTGGCTTGTCACTTGTTACTTTTACTTTAGCAAATTGCAAACTAGTCCTTCATCTTTGAGTTGACTTACACTTTGGTCACTCTTGAATTTCCTTCTTTCACCAACTAGCTTCTCTTTTATATTTGTAACAAAATAATGTTACACTTGTATGTCACATTTTATTTATTCGTATTTCGTTGATCCGATACTGCTTTGCTTCGTAAAGGTTTTCAGTGGTTTCTCTATAGTCCTCTTGAAATGTTTTCTCCGAATGTCCTGAGTATCTTAAATAAAACCTTATATTATAATTCCATTTGTAGACTCGTATGTAGTGTGGTGTGATCCCATTCTCATCTTAAGGAATCTACTATTCACCATAATCGTTTGGATAAATATCAGTTCCAATATTCCTGGTTTATTTCCTCTTTATTTTTTGCACCTAGAAAATGTTCTAGTGCTTTCCCGGGCATACGCTATCTTGTTTACGGAGTTGTCGGATGCATACCAGATACCGATTTGGATGACATGAAAATACTTTTCTTCCTTGGGGTGTTATATTCTTACTTTTCAGATAGATTATTCTAATCTAAATGGTCAGCCCATTCTCACTATTCACGAAATACTTGAAAACTGAAATCCATATTCATTTCTTAAACTTGATTCTCAAAATCCTTGATACATCGTGGTCACAACCACTATTCATATATACATCAACATATAATAAAAGTTTTAATTCTACCCGAAATCTGGAGTCTTACAGTCTCCCCTCCTTAAAAGGATTCCGTCCCGGAATCACTCTGAAAACAAATGGGGATATCTTTCTAGCATTTCGCTCTCTAGCTCCCAAGTTGATTCTTCCACATTATGATTTCTCCACACAACTCTGACTAGTTTGATGACCTTGTTCCGGAGCACTTGTTCCTTTCGATCTATAATTTCCATTGGTTGCTCCACATAGGTCAAGTCGGGTTGCATGTCTATGTGCTCGTATTCCACTATATGTTTAGCATCTGACTTGTAGGGCCTTAGCATCGAAACATGAAACACGTTGTGGACTTGTTGCAAATACGGGGGTAGTGCCAGTTCATACGCTAGCTTTCCAATACGTCTCAAAATCTCAAACGGCCCAATGTATCTAGGGCTCAACTTTCCTTTCTTCCCAAATCTCATCAACCCTTTCCAAGGAGACACTTTTAAGAACACTAGGTCTCCTACTTCATACTCTTTGCCCTTTCGAGCCAAATCTGCATACTTCTTTTGTCTATCCTGGGCTGCTACTAGCCGTCTTCGGATCATATCAACTATGTCCTTTGTCCTTTGAACCATTTCAGGTCCTAGCAACTTACGCTCACCAACTTCATCCCAATACAAGGGAGATCTGCATCTTCTTCCATAAAGGGCCTCATAAGGTGGCATTCCGATGCTCGCATGGAAGCTATTATTATAAGAGAATTCAACCAATGGCAAGTGATCATCCCAACTTCCTTTAAGATCTAGGGCACAGAACCTCAGTATATCCTCAAGCGTTTGGATGGTCCTTTCACTTTGCCCATCTGTCTGAGGGTGATAGGCAGTACTCATATTCAGCTTGGTTCCGACACATTCCTGAAAGCTTCTCCAAAATCTTGAATTAAATCTGGGATCTCCTTCACATAGATATCCACCAGTTTATCAACAGTGAACCTTTCATTAATTGGTAGAAAGTGGGCTGACTTCGTTAGTCGGTCTATTATCACCCATATGGCGTCATGATTGGCCTTGGTCCTTGGTAGACCCACAACAAAGTCCATTGCCATATGATCCCATTTCCATTCGGGAATTTCCAGAGGTTGTAGAAGTCCACTGGGCCTTTGGTGTTCCGCTTTCACTCTTTGACAGGTCAGGCATTTGCCTACCCATTCTGCCACGTCTCTCTTCATGTTAGGCCACCAGTAATACTCTTTCAAATCTTGATACATCTTATTTCCTCCTGGGTGAATCGAGTATCTGGTATTGTGAGCTTCATGCAGAATCTCGTCTTTTAGCTCTGGGACGTTAGGAATCCAAATTCTGTAAGTATATCTCATTATACCCTGGTCGTCTTTCTCGGTCTTCGTCTCTTCCCCTGTCAGGGATTCTCTTTCTTCTTGGAGCATTCGTTCTTGGCACAACTTGATCTTTTCTAACAATGGAGGTTGGACTTGAATTTTCATCAACTTTTCTTGACTATCTCCTGGCATTCTGATCTCAATTTCCAACTTCTCCGTATCTCTTATCAGTGTTTCCTCCAAAGTCATCATTTTAATCCTCTCCTTTCTGCTAAGGGCGTCAGCCACCACATTGGCTTTACCCGAGTGGTAACGAATTTCACAGTCATAATCTTTAATCAGTTCTAGCCATCTTCTCTGGCGCATGTTAAGTTCCTTTTTGGGTGAAGATGTACTTGAGGCTCTTATGATCAGTGTAGATTTCGCATTTTTCCCCATACAAGTAGTGCCTCCAAATCTTTAAGGCAAAAACTATCGCTGCCAATTCTAGATCGTGAGTTGGGTAGCGAATCTCGTAGTCCTTTAGCTGCCTTGACGCATACGCGATTACTTTATCGTGCTGCATATGCACACACCCTAATCCTTTGTGCGAAGCATCACTGTAAATCACGAAGTCTCCTTTTCCATCAGGCAACGCCAACACGGGGGCCGTCACCAACCTTTTCTTCAGCTCTTGAAAGCTTTTCTCACATTTATCTGTCCATTCAAACTTCTCCGTCTTGCGGGTAAGTCGTGTTAACGGGGCTGCTATCTTTGCAAAATCTTGCACAAATCTTCGGTAATACCCTGCCAGTCCGATAAAGCTCCTTACCTCTGTTGGGGTGGTTGGACGCTCCCAATTCGAAACTGCTTCTATCTTGGAGGGGTCAACCAACACTCCTTCTTTATTAATCACATGCCCTAAGAATTGCACCTCCTCCTTCCAGAATTCACACTTCGAGAACTTGGCATACAACTGCTCTTTCCTGAGAATTCCTAGGGCTATCCTCAGATGCTCAGCGTGTTCTGCTTCCGTCTTGGAATAGATAAGAATGTCATCAATGAAAACTATGATGAATTTGTCCAAATATTTCTTGAACACTCTATTCATCAAATCCATAAAGGCTGCGGGGGCATTGGTTAATCCAAACGACATCACCAAGAACTCGTAATGTCCATAACGGGTACGGAATGCAGTCTTAGGAATATCCTCGGGTTTAATCTTAAGCTGGTGATATCCAGTTCTCAAGTCAATCTTAGAAAAGTATACAGCATCTTTTAGCTGATCAAATAAATCATCGATTCTTGGCAAAGGGTACTTGTTCTTTATGGTTAGCTTGTTTAATTCTCGATAGTCGATGCATAATCTCATACTCCCATCTTTCTTCTTAACAAACAACACTGGTGCGCCCCAAGACGACACACTAGGTCTTATAAAACCTTTCTCTAACAGTTCTTGCAACTGGGTAGCCAGCTCCTTCATCTCCACTGGGGCTAATCTGTACGGGGCCTTGGACACTGGCGCCGTCCCTGGGGCTAGCTCAATCGCAAACTCAATTTCTCTGTCGGGTGGTAACCCTGGAAGATCTTGGGGAAACACATCCTCGAATTCATTGACTACTGGGATATCTTGCAGATTGGGCACCCCCTTCTGGGTGTCCACCACGTAAGCTAAGTAAGCTTCGTTTCATTTTCGCAACAATCTCTTGGTTTGGGCCATGGTTAAAATTTTTCGTGTCTGTCTTATCCCTTTGAACAATATATCTTTCTTCCCTGGGGTACTCAATCTAATCTTCTTCCCTTTACAATCTATCTGAGCGTTATTACGGGACAACCAATCCATTCCTAAAATAACGTCAAACTCCCCTAACTTAAAAGGAATCAAATCGACAGAAAAAGATTGATCTCCTATTTTTAACTCACATCCAGGGTGAATCTGATTAACTGGGACTATCTCATGATTGGCTATTTCTACTTGCAAGGAACCTCTCAGGGGTTGAGCTTTAAGTCTTAATTTATAAGCAAAGTCCCTTGATATAAAAGATTTAGTCGCTCCAGAATCAAATAAAACATTTGCACTAACTGAATTGAGAGAAAGAGTACCCGCTATCACATCGGTATCCCTCACTGCATCTTGCACGGTCATGTTAAAAGTTCTGGCCGTTGGTGGCTTGTTGGAGGCAGCCTTGCTGGCCCCTGATGCTGCTGGCTTGCTCCTTGGACAATTTCTTGATATGTGTCCCTGCTGACCACAATTATAACAAGTAGGATCCTTGCTGACACTAGGGAAACCCATGGTACAAGAACTAGCATAATGGCCTGGTCGTCCACATTTATAACAAGTTGTCGTACCCTTTCTGCATTCACCTGGATGTCTCCTTCCACAGTTGGCACATGCCGGAAATGAAGGTCGAGAGGATTGCGACTGTGGTGCTCCCGACCGCTTATTACTTTGATTTATGCTGGTGCTCATGGTTGGCCTGGATCCTTCATTTCTGCCAGGTAGGGAAACCGCCCTGCGATTGAACTTGTTTGAAGGGTTGCTGTAAGACCCCAGATTTCGGGTAGAATTAAAACTTTTATTATATGTAGATGTATATATGAATAGTGGTTGTGACCACGATGTATAAAGGATTTTGAGAATCAAGTTTATGAAATGAATATGGATTTCAGTTTTCAAGTATTTCGTGAATAGTGAGAATGGGCTGACCATTTAGATTAGAATAATCTATCTGGAAAGTAAGAATATAACACCCTAAGGAAGAAAAGTATTTTCATGTCATCCAAGTCGATATCTGGTATGCATCCGACAACTCCGTAAACAAGATAGCGTATGCCCGGGAAAGTACTAGAACATTTTCTAGGTGCAAAAAATAAAGAGGAAATAAACCAGGAATATTGGAACTGATATTGATCCAAACGATTATGGTGAATAGTAGATTCCTTAAGATGAGAATGGGATCACACCACACTATAAACGAGTCTACAAATGGAATTATAATATAAGGTTTTATTTAAGATACTCAGGACATTCGGAGAAAACATTTCAAGAAGACTATAGAGAAACCACTGAAAACCTTTACGAAGCAAAGCAGTATCGGATCAACGAAATACGAATAAATAAAATGTGACATACAAGTGTAACATTATTTTGTTACAAATATAAAAGAGAAGCTAGTTGGTGAAAGAAGGAAATTCAAGAGTGACCAAAGTGTAAGTCAACTCAAAGATGAAGGACTAGTTTGCAATTTGCTAAAGTAAAAGTAACAAGTGACAAGCCAACAAGTGGATGGCCAAGATTCCACCAACACAAAAGTAGAAACCTCATCCAATGGCTAGCATTAACTCTTGCAAAAGTGAAGATAAATACATAATAATACATGTATTAAATTATAAAAACAAAACACAAAACATCACCACCACCATTAAAGCTCTCGGCCAAGCTTGAAGGAAAGGGGAGATTTGGAGATTTCTTCCACCAACAATTGCAAGTTAGAGCTTAAAACAAAGCTAGTGAGTAGTACAAGGTGAGCCATGAATCTTATAGCCTTTCTTTAAGTCTTTCATTTTCAAATAAATGGATGAAGATGATGAATGAATAGTAACCAAGTTTTTGTTTGGTTTTAATCTTGAATCTTTGACTTCTAAAGGTTGTAGCAAGCAAGGATCTAGGCTTATATAGGTGCATTGGGAGTAAACAAGCTTGGAGGAGGTATGAACCTTGAACCCTTGGATGTATTAAGTGATTTCTGAAGCTTTAGTAATGTAAATGCTTGTTTATGATCTTAGTAGCTATGATTGGGCTTTGTTATAAATTATATTGAGTTTTAAGAACGGAAAGGCATTGCTTGGCCTCAGTTCTTTGTTATATAAGATGTATATGTTGTGTGGAATGATTGATGAGCAAGTTGAATGGTTTGAAATTTTGGGATTATCCGATTTATAGCCGTCATAATGCCGAAATTTTTAAAACCTTTAAAAACAGAGCATAACAGTTGGGATAGGTCTCGGGCCTTGATGAGTATATGACTTGTACTTATAGATTTTTGAACGTAGATCGTTTTGGCGCGAAAATCGAAGCTATCTGATTTACGGTTTAGGAGATATGGCCGAATTAGTAAAAGTGGTTCGAAAACGAGAAGAAAAGTTCGTAACTGAAATTGAGCCTTCTTAACTCGATCATTGCAGGGGATAATCTTGATAATTAAATATTAGAGACAGTAAGGAAAGTGTGGGAGAAGACCTTGTGTGAAAAAGAGAGTTTTTCGATTTTATAAAAATGTTCGAAGTAAGGTTAAGTGCGAGAAACCCCTTAAAACAAGTACTTGGATATAACTTTAGAGAAACTCTGAGAAACGAATCGAAAATATTGAAACGGATCATAAGAGGTTGACCCTAGAGCATTTATAACTTCAAGTCAGATCAGGAGTAAGTTGGGGTGATGTCCCTTGATAACAAACAAGTACCTAATTATAAGATGTTAGTAGAGATTGCAATGGTTATGATCGTGTAGTTGCTTTGGTGTGGTGTTTAAGTTTAAGGATAATGTTTGCTTGATTCATAAGTATAAGTTATTGATAAAAGGTATCTTTATTGTTGATAGATCACCGGACCATTGCAAGACACCACCCTCAGACTCAGAGATCAGGCAAGTTTTCAAACCTATGCCTCTATAAACTGTTGTTGTGATAAATAAAAGATATTGAGATATATGCGATGTGTTCATGATTTCGAAACGATACCTATGATGCTAAGTATAAGTTGGACTTATAAGCTATGGTTATGGTAATATATATAAGTCGATATGTCAAGAAAAACCCTCAGTAGGGGGTATATACTCCGTATTTAGACTACGGACCGGGAATGGTATCAGTTGTTATCTAGGGTTATATTATTATTATTATTTTATCCATCCTTTTCTTAAGAAAATAATTGGGAATTACTTCTAAATAAATATTCTTTATTAATTATTTAAAGTCCTACTTCTGAAGGAAGTATTTTGTGAAAACTATTCTTTAACCCTAGATAACTAATAAAGTTTTATTCAGACAATTATAAATATAATTAGAGAAGGTTACCAAATCTATTTCCCTTTTAAGTCTATATTCAGAA
The DNA here is from genome assembly GCA_030848705.1 of Heracleum sosnowskyi. Taxonomy (NCBI): domain Eukaryota; kingdom Viridiplantae; phylum Streptophyta; class Magnoliopsida; order Apiales; family Apiaceae; genus Heracleum; species Heracleum sosnowskyi. The sequence goes on from CM061241.1 coordinate 98,322,383, forward strand.
AGACTTAAATGTTCGCTCAAACTACAAAAACTCATGGGACCTTTCTCAAGATTTTATGTTTGTTCCAGGTGGACCGCCCGGTCCTAAATCTTTTTGAAACTATTAATTTAACAGCTTTGTATGCTACCATCAAACTGATTTTGATTACTTCCTCAAGACTCGAGGAGTAAGATCTGTGGAATAAGTTGTATCCATTAACAAGCATCAGCTTGGGAAATATGGGTGAATTTTCCTTTCCAACCAGATATGACTACTTTGTGGAGTCGTATACTTGGGGAAAAGGGAAAGGAACTTTATGTTTCAGAGTCATGGATTCACTCGAACTCGGAGAATATGTAAGGGACTGAGTAGCGCCGGTCCCCTAAGGGAATTACAATAAGACTGACGGACTATTGAACGGGTCTGTTCTTCCCTTAGATGATAAGTAAGTGCCCGACCGTAGGGTGATAGGAGAGTAACAGACTGACGGACTATTGAACGGGTCTGTTCTCCCCACCTACAACCGCAGGCGGGGAGATAGGTCAGTGAGAGACTGTCTATTCTTCCCTTCTACGTAGAAAAAGACCATGGGGGATACATCTTACGACTGATCATCGTAGGGGTATCTTCGGCGTCTAGAATCTCCATCTACAGTTCATCATCCATGAAAGAACATGTTTTATGCAAGTTTTCAGAGAAAGAAAGTTTACGCAAGCTTATTCAAGTTTATACAAGTATATGTGTTTAGATAATGGATTGGAAATATTTTACATTGTTTTTATTTCCAGATCATGATATGAGGTAAATGCTTAATATGAAAGATGATACTTGGTTGATATATTGTCTATCAGTTCAGTATTATTTTGGTGGGCCTCGTTGCTCACCCTAGCTTGTTTACTTATATCAAAACAACAGATAAACCAGATGGCACGTACCGTACCCACCATGCGCAAGAGGGCGCGGGTACCCAGAGGACTCTCCCCTGACACTGTGGCCGCCATAGCTGAGGTAGAACCTACTAGTGTTATAGACTGGTTTGGATTCAGCTTTTAATTATATGTATGATGTAACTTAAGAAGTGGCAACAAACATAAACTTGTAAATTATATTTTGGGGTTTGTAAACACTTATGATATGTATGTGGATCCTGTTAGCATTACTTATTTCAAGTTCATCTCTGGGACTATAACTTGTGTGTGTGTGTGAGCTTAGATTGCGGGGTCATAGCATGTTATTTATTTATATTGATTCAAGTCAAGCATGATGTATGGAATAATGACCGTAACGACCAGATCTCCGACCCCGGATCTGGGGCTGTTACAGAGATGGTATCAGAGAAGAGTTAGACATCCTAGAGATGATGAGACGTTATAATTATAAACTCACTAAAATAATAAGAACCCTTGCCAGGTTCACCTAAAACCCTTATGGGAACTTTTAAATACCATGATAGTAATATAGTTCGTTATTGTGTAGGCGGACGATATCTTAGACCCAGAGGCGGGCGCGCGGCAGCATGATGAGGAGGTACTCCGGGCCTCAGATCCACACTATGAGAGATCAGGAGATGAGCACCAGGAGGAGGATCCGGAGGAGGATCCAGAGGAGGATCCAGAGTGGGCTCCGACCACTGAGCTCGGAGAGGAGATTCCTGCTGTTGAGATAGATTCAGAGGAGGAGATGGAGAGTGAGACTCAGGCTGAGGAGCAGGGTTGGGATGATTCGGGGAGTCCAGTCTCTGTCTTACCCCCACTTCCCCCTGGGAGTCCCCCTAGTCCCCCACCTCTCCCGCTGAGTCCTCCTGAGGATTATGAGGAGCAGACCCCAGAGCCCACTCAGGCAGAGGATGTCCCGCCAGCGAGCCCAGTCACTCCGCCCCATGTTCCCCTAGATGGTGTACCGGTTTTTGTGCATGGATGGATTGTGAGCAGGATGATGACAGACTTGACAGCGGCAGAGGCCAGGTTGGCAGAGTCTCGGCTACAGCTCGCCGCAGAGAGGACTGAGAGGCTTAGGCTCCAGCGTGTCAGGAGGACCCTTCGTACTCAGGCTTTTAGGAGGGAGGTGACCCGCATTGAGCGCCGGGCACGAGCGAGGATTAGGGCTTTACAGACAGACGGAGTTGGCAGAGTGTCCCGATTTGATACTGAGGAGATCGTCCGTCTTGCGATGATCAAGGTGAGGGCCCTGACCCGTGCTCGTGGCTGATTCCAGATACAGCGATATGGTAGTCTAGCCTTCTAGCCTTGCCCGGCCATAGTAGAGTGCCGACTTTTGGACGGTTTGTTTTGTTGTATATAGTTTCCCGTAGGCAGACTAGATGGATAGACTTTGTATCTCACTTTTATGCTAGTTGTTGTTATCAGGCAGTTGTACTCTAAAACTATGATGTTGGTTCAGATGTTGTATTTTGGCAACACTATGTATATATTGGTTTTCGTTTCAGTTACACCAGTTTGGTGACATGGTCACCAGTTTGTTTGATCTTTATTTGTGCGTACTTTCCGATTAAATTGCCATCATATATAGAACTGGGGATCCTAAATCCCAAATATACTATCGGTGTGTAAGGAGAAATCCTACAAAACAGGTACAGAAATTTAATGTAAACTCAGGAGGCTTCAGTGATTTAAAGGCCCTGAAAGAGTTGGCCACATTACTGCTGTCCCCTTGAGGTGGTTGGGGTTGTCGAACCAAATTTTGTCTCAGCAAGTCCATGAACTGACCCATAGGGTCTCTATTCCGATCTTCCCTCTCTTGCTCAACCTCAGTTTCTGCCCTTTCATCCTCAAACTCCTCGGTGTAGAAGGTTTCATCTATTTCCCCATACTGGGAGTCTTCCTGCTCATTGTAATCGTCGTCACATTCTTCATCATACTCAGGGTTTTCACCATGTTGGTTGTGACTCTCTTGGTCGGTAGACTCACGGGGATTAGCCCTAGTTCCAATTCTTCGCGGAGGCATCTTACTGAAATTTTGGAAAATCACATTAAATTTCTGTACCTGTTTTGTAGGATTTCTCCTTACACACCGATAGTATATTTGGGATTTAGGATCCCCAGTTCTATATATGATGGCAATTTAATCGGAAAGTACGCACATATAAAGATCAAACAAACTGGTGACCATGTCACCAAACTGGTGTAACTGAAACGAAAACCCATATATACATAGTGCTGCCAAAATACAACATCTGAACCAACATCATAGTTTTAGAGTACAACTGCTTGATAACAACAACTAGCATAAAAGTGAGATACAAAGTCTATCCATCTAGTCTGCCTACGGGAAACTATATACAACAAAACAAACCCTCCAAAAGTCGGCACTCTACTATGACCGGGCAAGGCTAGAAGGCTAGACTACCATATCGCTGTATCTGGAATCAGCCACGAGCACGGGTTAGGGCCCTCACCCTGATCATCGCAAGACGGACGATCTCCTCAGTATCAAATCGGGACACTCTGCCATCTCCGTCTGTCTGTAAAGCCTTAATCCTCGCTCGTGCCCGGCGCTCAATGCGGGTCACCTCCCTCCTAAAAGCCTGAGTACGAAGGGTCCTCCTGACACGCTGGAGCCTAAGCCTCTCAATCCTCTCTGCGGCGAGCTGTAGCCGAGACTCTGCCAACCTGGCCTCTGCCGCTGTCAAGTCTGTCATCATCCTGCTCACAATCCATCCATGCACAAAAACCGGTACACCATCTAGGGGAACATGGGGCGGAGTGACTGGGCTCGCTGGCAGGACATCCTCTGCCTGAGTGGGCTCTGGGGTCTGCTCCTCATAATCCTCAGGAGGACTCAGCGGGAGAGGTGGGGGACTAGGGGGACTCCCAGGGGGAAGTGGGGGTAAGACAACAACTGGACTCCCCGAATCATCCCAACCCTGCTCCTCAGCCTGAGTCTCACTCTCCATCTCCTCCTCTGAATCTATCTCAACAGCAGGAATCTCCTCTCCGAGCTCAGTGGCCGGAGCCCACTCTGGATCCTCCTCCTGGTGCTCATCTCCTGATCTCTCATAGTGTGGATCTGAGACCCGGAGTACCTCCTCATCATGCTGCCGCGCGACCGCCTCTGGGTCTGAGATATCGCCCGCCTACAAAATAACGAACTATATTACTGTCATGGTATTTAAAAGTTCCCATAAGGGTTTTAGGTGAACCTGGCAAGGGTTCTTATTATTTTAGTGAGTTTATAATTATAACGTCTCATCATCTCTAGGATGTCTAACTCTTCTCTGATACCATCTCTGTAACAGCCCCAGATCCGGGGTCGGAGATCTGGTCGTTACGGTCATTATTCCATACATCATGCTTGACTTGAATCAATATAAATAAATAACATGCTATGATCCCGCAATCTAAGCTCACACACACACACAAGTTATAGTCCCAGAGATGAACTTGAAATAAGTAATGCTAACAGGATCCACATACATATCATAAGTGTTTACAAACCCTAAAATATAATTTACAAGTTTATGTTTGTTGCCACTTCTTAAGTTACATCATACATATAATTAAAAGCTGAATCCAAACCAGTCTATAACACTAGTAGGTTCTACCTCAGCTATGGCGGCCACAGTGTCAGGGGAGAATCCTCTGGGTACCCGCGCCCTCTTGCGCATGGTGGGTACGGTACGTGCCATCTGGTTTATCTGTTGTTGTGATATAAGTAAACAAGCAAGGGTGAGCAACGAGGCCCACCAAAATAATACTGAACTGATAGACAATATATCAACCAAGTATCATCTTTCATATTAAGCATTTACCTCATATCATGATCTGGAAATAAAAACAATGTAAAATATTTCCAATCCATTATCTAAACACATATACTTGTATAAACTTGAATAAGCTTGCGTAAACTTTCTTTCTCTGAAAACTTGCATAAAACATGTTCTTTCATGGATGATGAACTGTAGATGGAGATTCTAGACGCCGAAGATACCCCTACGATGATCAGTCGTAAGATGTATCCCCCATGGTCTTTTTCTACGTAGAAGGGAAGAATAGACAGTCTCTCACTGACCTATCTCCCCGCCTGCGGTTGTAGGTGGGGAGAACAGACCCGTTCAATAGTCCGTCAGTCTGTTACTCTCCTATCACCCTACGGTCGGGCACTTACTTATCATCTAAGGGAAGAACAGACCCGTTCAATAGTCCGTCAGTCTTATTGTAATTCCCTTAGGGGACCGGCGCTACTCAGTCCCTTACATATTCTCCGAGTTCGAGTGAATCCATGACTCTGAAACATAAAGTTCCTTTCCCTTTTTCCCCAAGTATACGACTCCACAAAGTAGTCATATCTGGTTGGAAAGGAAAATTCACCCATATTTCCCAAGCTGATGCTTGTTAATGGATACAACTTATTCCACGGATCTTACTCCTCGAGTCTTGAGGAAGTAATCAAAATCAGTTTGATGGTAGCATAAAAAGCTGTTAAATTAATAGTTTCAAAAAGATTTAGGATCGGGCGGTCCACCTGGAACAAACATAAAATCTTGAGAAAGGTCCCATGAGTTTTTGTAGTTTGAGCGAACATTTAAGTCTTTCTGAATATAGACTTAAAAGGGAAATAGATTTGGTAACCTTCTCTAATTATATTTATAATTGTCTGAATAAAACTTTATTAGTTATCTAGGGTTAAAGAATAGTTTTCACAAAATACTTCCTTCAGAAGTAGGGCTTTAAATAATTAATAAAGAATATTTATTTAGAAGTAATTCCCAATTATTTTCTTAAGAAAAGGATGGATAAAATAATAATAATAATATAACCCTAGATAACAACTGATACCATTCCCGGTCCGTAGTCTAAATACGGAGTATATACCCCCTACTGAGGGTTTTTCTTGACATATCGACTTATATATATTACCATAACCATAGCTTATAAGTCCAACTTATACTTAGTATCATAGGTATCGTTTCGAAATCATGAACACATCGCATATATCCCAATATCTTTTATTTATCACAACAACAGTTTATAGAGGCATAAGTTTGAAAACTTGCCTGATCTCTGAGTCTGAGGGTGGTGTCTTGCAATGGTCCGGTGATCTATCAACAATAAAGATACCTTTTATCAATAACTTATACTTATGAATCAAGCAAACATTATCCTTAAACTTAAACACCACACCAAAGCAACTACACGATCATAACCATTGCAATCTCTACTAACATCTTATAATTAGGTACTTGTTTGTTATCAAGGGACATCACCCCAACTTACTCCTGATCTGACTTGAAGTTATAAATGCTCTAGGGTCAACCTCTTATGATCCGTTTCAATATTTTCGATTCGTTTCTCAGAGTTTCTCTAAAGTTATATCCAAGTACTTGTTTTAAGGGGTTTCTCGCACTTAACCTTACTTCGAACATTTTTATAAAATCGAAAAACTCTCTTTTTCACACAAGGTCTTCTCCCACACTTTCCTTACTGTCTCTAATATTTAATTATCAAGATTATCCCCTGCAATGATCGAGTTAAGAAGGCTCAATTTCAGTTACGAACTTTTCTTCTCGTTTTCGAACCACTTTTACTAATTCGGCCATATCTCCTAAACCGTAAATCAGATAGCTTCGATTTTCGCGCCAAAACGATCTACGTTCAAAAATCTATAAGTACAAGTCATATACTCATCAAGGCCCGAGACCTATCCCAACTGTTATGCTCTGTTTTTAAAGGTTTTAGAAATTTCGGCATTACGATGGCTATAAATCGGATAATCCCAAAATTTCAAACCATTCAACTTGCTCATCAGTCATTCCACACAACATATACATCTTATATAACAAAGAACTGAGGCCAAGCAATGCCTTTCCGTTCTTAAAACTCAATATAATTTATAACAAAGCCCAATCATAGCTACTAAGATCATAAACAAGCATTTACATTACTAAAGCTTCAAAAATCACTTAATACATCCAAGGGTTCAAGGTTCATACCTCCTCCAAGCTTGTTTACTCCCAATACACCTATATAAGCCTAGATCCTTGCTTGCTACAACCTTTAGAAGTCAAAGATTCAAGATTAAAACCAAACAAAAACTTGGTTACTATTCATTCATCATCTTCATCCATTTATTTGAAAATGAAAGACTTAAAGAAAGGCTATAAGATTCATGGCTCACCTTGTACTACTCACTAGCTTTGTTTTAAGCTCTAGCTTGCAATTGTTGGTGGAAGAAATCTCCAAATCTCCCCTCTTCTTCAAGCTTGGCCGAGAGCTTTAATGGTGGTGGTGATGTTTTGTGTTTTGTTTTTATAATTTAATACATGTATTATTATGTATTTATCTTCACTTTTGCAAGAGTTAATGCTAGCCATTGGATGAGGTTTCTACTTTTGTGTTGGTGGAATCTTGGCCATCCACTTGTTGGCTTGTCACTTGTTACTTTTACTTTAGCAAATTGCAAACTAGTCCTTCATCTTTGAGTTGACTTACACTTTGGTCACTCTTGAATTTCCTTCTTTCACCAACTAGCTTCTCTTTTATATTTGTAACAAAATAATGTTACACTTGTATGTCACATTTTATTTATTCGTATTTCGTTGATCCGATACTGCTTTGCTTCGTAAAGGTTTTCAGTGGTTTCTCTATAGTCCTCTTGAAATGTTTTCTCCGAATGTCCTGAGTATCTTAAATAAAACCTTATATTATAATTCCATTTGTAGACTCGTATATAGTGTGGTGTGATCCCATTCTCATCTTAAGGAATCTACTATTCACCATAATCGTTTGGATCAATATCAGTTGCAATATTCCTGGTTTATTTCCTCTTTATTTTTTGCACCTAGAAAATGTTCTAGTGCTTTCCCGGGCATACGCTATCTTGTTTACGGAGTTGTCGGATGCATACCAGATATCGATTTGGATGACATGAAAATACTTTTCTTCCTTGGGGTGTTATATTCTTACTTTCCAGATAGATTATTCTAATCTAAATGGTCAGCCCATTCTCACTATTCATGAAATACTTGAAAACTGAAATCCATATTCATTTCATAAACTTGATTCTCAAAATCCTTGATACATCGTGGTCACAACCACTATTCATATATACATCAACATATAATAAAAGTTTTAATTCTACCCGAAATCTGGGGTCTTACACAACAACAAATACTTAGTTCATTGCCGACATAATCTAAAAAGCTCAAATAACATGGCAAGTAATACACATATTCGGCTATTCTTATTGCCGAATATAATAAAATACTCATATTGCCAATGCTTCATACTGTTAGATAACGTCACTGGTTTATGGCCACCAGCAAGAAGATCTATTCGGCTATTCTTGTTACTTTGAACAACCTCATAAAAGAGAGCACAATTGGACGTTTTCACTGAAAAGACCGAGAAGAATGCCTCGAAAGTTGGTTGTCGACTGCTATGATTACATGCAGCAATGAACCACAAGATGAGCCAAATGAAATTTGTCATAAATTGAGCCAAAGAGTTTCCCACAAGGGAGTGGGATATTTGTTTCCCATAGCTCCCAAAGCGTTTTTACTCGAGATGCTTACCCGTGATGATCGGGGAAAACTTGTAAAGGCTACGAAAAAGAAAAAGATTCGAAGGTTTGAGAAGTTTAATGCTCAGGTAAATAATACTCTTTGTTATAGCTTTCTGTTCTATTTTGTTTGTACTTGCGATGTTTTAGTCTCATGTTTTCATCTGTGTTAGTTCTTACTTGCCTGTTGTCATGTTGTAGGCTGGCGGTTATGGCGCTGGGTTGGTGGATGAGGTTCTAAATGAGTGGAAGAGGCGAAAGGTGGCAAAAAGGCAAGTGAAGACCTTGAGGCTGGAGAAGGATGCCTTAATGGTTGACATGGACCTTCTGCAAGAGGAAAATGAAGAGGCTTTCGCAGCTAACCAGAAATGCTTGGAAGATCAACTGAAAAAGACTGTGAATGATGCCAACAGTGCAAAGGAGAAATTGGAGGTGACGGTTGCCAAACTTACAGATGCAAAGGCTAGGTAAAGCTGCTAGAGGAGCAGTTGGCTGCCATGCCACCACCAGCAGATGCAATTCAAGATTATAAAGTCTCTCCGGCATACAAGCAGGACTTGGAAGACGTTATTGCAGCGTTTCGACTGACTGCAGGTTTTAAGGAGATCGTTGGTGCTGAGAGCTGGAAGATGGCGCCACTTGTTGTTGATTGTTGCTAGGAGTTCCTTAAGGATGACCACAAACGTCTCAAAGATACCTTTGAGACCTTTTTCGTTGAGTGGATGAGAGTCCGTCATAGTGCTCATGCTCGGTAAGAAGGTCTGCACACAGCCTTGACTTGTACTTCTTTTTGATTAGCTAGTATTATGACTTGGTTTTCTTTTGTGTTAGAATCCTATAAAGACCTTTTTTGCCTTAGAAGGATTGTGTTATTTGCAAACCATCGGAGTACAATATTTCTACAATCATCAATCCTGGCACCAAATGATAATGCTCCTTGCTCCACTCTACCAGACTTTCTGTGTTCTGGCAATGCTTGGTCGGAAATGTGGTGTAGCTGTAGGGAATGTGCAAAACAATGTTTGACCGGGGGTGGTGGCCGTCAAGCACCTCCGGCATGAGAGTAAGTAACTTGGTGGTAGATTGTACAAGAAACAAGATCGGAAAATAATACTTGGTGATTGAGAATTTGAGAGCAAATATTTCTGAGTGTAAAAAAGTGAATGTGTGTAAAATTGGAGCCCTTGCATGTGTGAGGTTGCCTTGGTACTTATAGTGTTTAGTGTGACCTCATCTTCTCTCCTGGTTCGAAAGGATATTCTTTTCCTTGTGACTAACATGAGTTGATGGCTTGTCTCCTTTTATGTCATGGTCACTACTTGCGTGAGAGCTCCCCATTATACGAGAGTCTTCGGAGAAGAGAGCTGCCTTAGTCCACGGGACAAAGTGTAGTGGAAGAGGGAACATCCTTTGTCCAAGAGGTGGAATGTGCTGGAGGAAGGAGGTGCCTTTGGTTTGGAAGGGAAAGTATTGCCTTAACTTATTTTCCCTAGTCAACTTTGGGGTATGACAAGTTATCCGTTGAATGCTTTCGGGACATAGTAATATTTGGAAGGCAAAGAGGTTTCTTCCGGAGGATATTAACAAATATAGAAAAAGGTAACCTGGGAATGTGCATAACTTGTTGCATGTAATCTAACTTTATTTGAAAAGGAATCCAAGTTTTTGAATATGTTGCTTATATGCTATTTATCATAGAAGTGTCAGTGTATGGATTATATCTCAGGAGCAATCCGCCTTGGCGGAATCTCTAATTAACACTGATTTAATTTTTCTTAGTGTTATATGGGTCATTCTCCTTCTCAGTATTGTATTTAGTCGTGTAACTCATCCATCCAATGAAGTTTTCTATAGTCTGAAATCATGCTTTTCATAAAAATTAGTTATTCTAAAAGTCTGAGAAAATTAGATGGTATGAAAGTCTGCATCTAAATGACTGAGAAAAGTGTGAAATTCCTTCTTGGTCCGCCTTCCATTTTTTAAGGGGCGGGCTTGCTAGTTAATGATAATTTAATTTAGCTAATTGTTCTAAAGGTCAATCTGGACCCTGCCATGCGTGAGCCCTCTACCTTCTCAATGTCTGAGAGGCTACATGAAATTAGTTTTATAAGGTCATCCAACCAATGAAGATTTCTAAAATGTGAAATTATAATTTTCAAAAATATTTATTATTCTAAAAAATCTGAAAAAGTTTAGTCTGTTCTATTGATATGTGATCAGCATAGATGATACTAACCTCTTACATCCAATGATGTTATAAATTTGTTTTCAACCTCTTTTATGGTTTCCATTTCAGTTTACCCATTAGTTTTTCCATTGTCACCCCTGCTTCGAAAGGTTGTCAAGATGGGATAAGTAACCAAACTGCATGCTGCAATGCAATAGCGGGCTATGTATCTCATTTGTAGAAACAAAGCTTCACAACCAAATTGCAAGCTTTAGACTGTGCTACAACACTTGGAATGAAATTTCAGAAAGAAAATATTACCAAAAACGTTTATGAGCTCTGCCATGTTAGCCTCAAGGATATTTTTTTCCAAGGTTAGTCATGTATGATATAATCACTGACATGCTTTTAGGGGATGCATTCTTGGCCGCTTGAATGCCTTTTTCTTTGTCTGGTATTCATACTGTTACTGCTTGTCAATTAATCTCGTATAACAGACAGTAAGGTAAATATGAAGTCTTTACAAATTTACCATCGGGCAATGCAAAAATGAAGTTTCATAATTTAGCAGGAAAAGAAATAAAGTTTCATGAATGTTTGATGTAGAATCTATTTGCAAAATAGAGCAATTAACTTACATACGAGTACTTGTCGTTGTTCTTAGCTTAAACGTGTAAATTATAATAGCTCGTATCACTTCCTTGTGATTGAGTTAACATTTTATTCTTTTGTAGGTGTTTACAACAAAGATGTAAAATATTTTCAACTCATTGTCTCATCCGTGGCTCTTTTGATAATTTTGTAAATTCCAGTGAAGCTACTCTTTCTTTTTCTTATGGAGAGAAGATATTACTTTCTGTCTGATCATTATCCGAAGTTCTAAAAGAAAAGCAAAGGCAATGACACTGATGAAGGTAGGTTCAATCCAGGTCGAGCAAGTCTATGTCGAGGGTTCGAACCTTGTCAAAGACAAGGTGGGTGTGTGAGTGTGTTCAATTAGCAAAAAAAAAAGTCTAAGTAGTCCTGAACTTTAGAGCAAATTCATCGGAGGGGAATTCAAATTTGAAGTCTTATAGTATATATTGTTCATTATTCTTGCCCTATAAAGAAGCTTTGAAATTACTCCATAAGTTCTAAATCTTTACAACTAAAGGTGACTCTGCGCCAACAGATTTCGATTCCAACATCAGTAGTGATTGAAGAGTGCAAGTTTCATAATCCTGTCAAATTTTAGCAAAATAAAAGAAAAGGATAGCTATGTTATTGTAACTTCAATGTGCATCATATGTTCCAGAGGAGAAAAGGCCAAGGACTAAAAGTTTTTGCAGTGCCTTTCCTCAATTTGTAAATTAGTTAATTACGTAGATGTAAAGTCTTTTGCATCTCATCTTATATTTTGGATCTATATTATTATATTGTTATAGACAATTATAAGTGTAGTGTTGCAATGGAGGCTGTGGATTATATGATTAAAGATAATACCATTATATGTTATCTGTAAACGGTTAGAGCTGCCTTTGTACATCTGAAAGAAATAGAAGAAATTTGGCTAAACTGTCTGTCGGTAAATATTGCATTATTGTGTTGGCAGTTGGATCAGCTGCTATATTGTGTTGGAAGTTGGATCAGCTGCTTTATTGAGTTTATAGACATGGTATATGCAGGTATAAATACTGAACTATGACTTGCTAGAGATCACTGAGCTTTCACTGGATGCACTCTGTCTGGTAAAATTTATTGATTGCCATATTTTTATATACTGTATATTATATTTTTCTACCCAGAAAATCAAATATTCTCAATACGCTTTTAACGTAATCTATTTAGACATTAATGTTATTTTTACCTCCATGCAGTTGTGAGGTCCGATTTCGTTTGCTGCAAGAACTACAGAGAAGTGAAATAGGTATCTATGAGTTATATACAGTACACAAGACATGTGAATGGCACTGTAAAATGTATAGTAACCGGTGACTGATGCAGTTAATTGAGAATTTGTTATGAGCTTGGAGACAGAATCACAAGTCGGCATCATTTTTCAGTCTTTTTGTAGTGAATTTTGTCTCAGTTTGCATTCCCATGGTGGAAGTTGTAGTCTTGCTTTTGCTACACAATGTTAGCCACACTTTGATAAGTGTTGACGAATCGTCACTATGGTGGTGTGGTGCTTTGGCCGCCTACAGTTTCACATGTAGTGACAACGTTGCTGAAAGCTGTGTTCGGGTTCTGCAAGTAATTTTTTTGGTTAAGCATTCATGCAAGTATTATTATTTGCCTAACAAATGTAAGTCTGACAATTCGTGTAAATAAACCAGAATATCAGATATATAGTTTTTATTTATATTAATCCTGTCCTGATGCTGTTAACTTTAGTTAGATAGCGAATGATTCTTTTGTTTAGTGATGATGTTACATCAGTTGGTGCTGTAATGTCAGGGCAATGTATACTTGTCTCTCTTATTATTCGTGTGTATAACTTTAAGAAATTAGTAGGTTTAGTTAAAACAGTAATTTTAGAAGATATGGTACTCCATAAATTATAACACAAGAAACTAAAGTAAGCAACACCACCTCGGTGCTCCCTTCACACGATGTCGAGGATTTAAAAAAAAATTATAATTACTGTGGCTTACATAACCTTTAAATTATAAATTCCATGTAATCAATGTTAAGTAACTGTTTCAATTTTAGAATTTATATGTAATGAATTGTATGTATAACTTAAAACTCTTAATTACACCAAAAGAAAATGGTTATATAACTTAAATTTTAATTTATAATAGTTCAGTTCCAGGAGTATATATTCTTAATTAATGTTTATGTGAAATTTGTACTCAGAACTCAGAAGTACAGGAAGCCTAATCTGTTCTGTTCAGGACGATATTAATATCGGAGCTTGCTAGTTGATATATTTTAAAAATGTCTCACATGGGTTGTTTGTCGTAAATGGCAACTTTCTTGATGTCTTGAGTGCATCATTGCTCATTCATGAACTATTTGAAGCGTCTATTCAAGAAGCTCACATCAGCTCTCTTACTTGAACGATGTATAAAAATTTAATGAATTAATGTTGTCAATTTTTTTTAGAAATTTTGATTTATGTTCTGAAGAGGTGTTACCATGTGTTGTGTTTTATATCCCTGAAAACAGTTACAATATGATTTTTTTTTTTGCAACATTCGTGTTTATAACAAAAATGGTTTCAAGTCGGAAAGTGTAGATAATTGCGAAAAATTTAGAAGTTTTAAATTTGGATTGGAAACCGTTGAATCGAAAAATACGCATATCATGATTAGGCAGAGACGGATGCATGATGAAATCATGAGCGGCGTTGTTGGACTATGCTGGACTAGGTTTGGGAGCCAGGTAAAGATTTTCGATTTTCGATTTTCTAAAGTGCATGATTCAAGGCCACCTCTTATATAACTCTATCCACAATGTTAGCAAATTCTGCAGTAACACAAGTTGAAAGACTTAGCACGATGCATAAGTTTTAGCACTTAGCAGCGGTGACTGCATTTAAATGAAAAAAGTAAATAAATTACATGGATAAAACTGTAGATTCTAAAGCAACTTGATGAGTCCTATACATAACTACACTTACGTAGCAACTCTCCCACCAACTTGTCCTGTATAATTAAATTGTTTTGATTCAGAATAGGAATAGAGAGCTAGCAACAAACCAAACATGGAGTCCTTAGACCAACTCCGTAAGCCCATCTTACACTCCACTGAGCCTTTTCCATTGCCACTGCAGGTAGGTGGCACAAGCACGGAGCTAGAAAAGGTGTTGTCAGATACAGAATCGCCCTTCTTGAATCGCTTCAGAACCGCGACTTGGATTGAGCTCAAGCTTTTGTTTAGATTGGCTGCACCAACGGTGCTTGTATACTTGATCAATAACTCCATGTCTATGTCGACGCGGATCTTTGCTGGTCAGCTTGGAAACCTTGAGTTTGCAGCTGCCTCTCTTGGTAATCAAGGCATCCAATTGTTTGCTTATGGCCTCTTGGTACTGCTTCATTCTTCTTCTACACTTCTACTTATTATTTGTTTCACTTTACCAAAACAAAGACTCTTGTTTAAGCTTATTAGTTAGAATGAAAGTTTAGAAACATATCCAAAAGAAAAAGTAGAAGATCAAACATGAGCCAGACCAACTCAGCTACGCAACTTCAATGCTAATATAAGTAAGATTATAGTATTTGACGAGATATCCAGAGAGTCATGTGCCCCTGGTCCCGCTTTACTATTTCAATCATCAATCTTAAACTGTTTCCCATTTTTTTTTTGTGTGTTTCTAGTTGATAGTCTAGCTCTAGTATATGCTAATCATTTTTTTTGTTGATGCAGCTTGGAATGGGAAGTGCAGTAGAAACTCTCTGTGGCCAAGCTTATGGTGCCCACAGATACGAAATGCTTGGAGTTTATCTCCAAAGATCAACGATAGTCCTCACTTTGACTGCCCTGCCAATAACCATTGTGTACATTTTCTCCAAGCAAATCTTACTTTCATTAGGTGAATCAACGGCTGTGGCAACATCTGCAGCCATGTTCGTCTATGGCCTTATACCCCAGATCTTTGCCTATGCCATAAATTTCCCCATACAAAAATTCCTGCAATCACAGAGCATTGTGGTTCCAAGTGCATGTATATCAGCAGCCACGCTAGTAGTGCACCTGATCTTAAGTTATGTTGCAGTGTACAAGATTGGTATGGGATTGATAGGTGCATCACTGGTGCTGAGCTTCTCGTGGTGGATCATTGTTGTGGGCCAGTTGGTTTACATTTTAATGAGCGACAGGTGCAAGGCCACGTGGACAGGGTTCCGGTGGGAAGCATTTAGTGGGATTTGGGAGTTTGTAAAGTTGTCTTCTGGATCAGCTATTATGTTGTGCTTAGAGACATGGTATATGCAGATACTAGTGCTGATTTCCGGGTTGCTGGAGAACCCCGAGCTCTCTTTGGATGCACTCTCCGTTTGGTATGATTTCTTGATCTACACAAATCATCTCATAAAGCTTACTTTCAATTTTCAAAACTAGTCACAGGGAATTAGTAAGGGCATATAAGCTCTTAGGATGGTATCTTTGTTCTCACTGATTAACCAGCACCACGTCCCACAACCAATATAGAATAACCAGTATAAAAGCTTGTGTTTCACCCAACATGGAAGAATGGCTCTACTAAGAATATATAACAAACTTTAGGCTCAATTTGTGGTGAAGCTATAGTAGAGTTGCACTAGCTAAGTAATCATGTAGTAACATTTCTAAATTCTAAAAAGCTGCAATTTAATACATTATCTCTATTGTTAATTCAGCGGATGGGAACATAGATGGACAAAAACTAATGTATCACACTAGCTTTTTTACTAGAAACAAGTACACGGGTCCAAAATCAGAGGTACTGGTCGCATGATTATTGATTAGTCGCAGGAGGAGAGTAAACAACCAAACTACCCCTTGGGGTTTGTTGACTCAAATTACTAAGAAGTGATAGTATGGTCCATCTTCAATGGCTTTGAGGTGGTATTCCCAGCTCTGTGTAATCATGTAGGTTTAATCATGGTTTTATCTTTCCATATTTCTTGTAGCTCGGCTGTAAATGGGATGATGTTCATGGTTTCTGTTGGATTCAACGCAGCAGCAAGGTCAGAATGTAATTTTAAATCAAAGAACTAAAAATTATTTAACTGATCACGCATAATGGTAAAAAGTTAAACCTGATGAAAGCTAATAATTAGACGTATATAATTACAGTGTGAGAGTTGGAAATGAGCTTGGAGGTGGAAATCCCAAGTCAGCTGCATTTTCAGTTTTTGTAGTGAATTCTGTATCCTTCAGCATTGCGGTGGTGGAAGCTATTGTTGTGCTTTTGTTGCGCAATGTTATCAGCTACGCTTTTACTGGTGGTGAAACTGTCGCCAAAGCTGTCTCTGAGCTCTGCCCACTCTTGGCTGTCACCCTTATTCTCAATGGCGTTCAACCTGTCTTATCTGGTAACAAGCTTTGGCGTAGTCCTTGACAGTTATATTTACAATTTGATTCCGCTCAATTATTATTTGTTTCTGTGACTTTACGAGTCTAGCTCTTTCTTTATATTTTTAATTATGTAACATTATCTGTAACAAAGAAAATATCAGTAACGACAATTGGTTGAAATTCATATGTGAATGTAGGTGTGGCAGTCGGATGCGGGTGGCAAGCGTTCGTGGCTTATGTAAATGTGGGGTGTTACTACGGTGTGGGCATTCCACTTGGCTGTCTTCTCGGATTTAAGTACAATTTTGGTGTCAAGGTATCCTGTTGTTTAAAGATGATTATAGCTTGGACTTGTTGAATGTCTACTTGTTTTTGTTTTTCTTTTTTACTGAATGGACTTGTTGATTGTTATAAGAAAGAAATTTGATGGTCTGGTATCAGCTGCATGCACTGATAAGTCTGATATCACATAAACTTCTTGTCCGACGCATCAATATTTTAATGTGTTATGGTTACAGGGAATATGGAGCGGAATGATTGGAGGAACAATGATGCAGACCTTCATCTTGCTCTGGTCTACATATAGAACGGATTGGAATAAAGAGGTTACTTTTCTTTTTCAAAAATTTGGATCAGTACTCTTCTCACCTCCTCTACGGGCGGTGGTCTCGAATTCGTTAAAATGTATCTGTGTGATGTGTGATATAGAAGCTAGAAGTGTGCAAATTTTAATGTAAATTGATAGGATGCATGCATGTATGGAGTTTTTCAGGTGGAGAAATCCAGAAAAAGGCTGGACAAGTGGGAAGGAAATGGCGAAGAATCTCTAGTGAAGGAATGAGGATTATTCATCAGATTTTACAGTAGGCACCATGCTCATTGCTATTACAGTATTACTAATACCAGCAAATTACAAAGGGGGTGTCTGGATTGTCGATCGGAATGAGATTGGAGAATGGAAAATGGAATGAAGAGTATGAGAACGGGGGTTATGAATAAGTAGAGTATGATTTAAAAGGAATAAGATTCTCCTTTCTACCATAAAATTACTACTCTAAACATTAATACATGAGGATGAGTTTTTTATTATTGTTAACCGGGTTCATTAACTATGAATCCAACACCAATTAAGTTACATTGCTGAGTTTAATGAACCTCAAGTACTAAGTTACAGTATATGACAGTTTGTTGAACCTCAAATTTATATGGTGAGTTCAATGAACCTCAAACTACAAACTTAAATTGGTGATCTGCCACAAATAATTAGAAAATAATTTCATATATAATAAACCAAATAAATTTGTGACCATCACGATTCAGCCTGTAGTTTTAACTTTGAACCTAAATGAGTAGCTTAAATTTCTTGTAACACTGATTTGAGGAGGATAACTTTTCTTGTTTTCAATAAAACAGTACAGTACAAGCAGTTCAATAGGATTAACTAAGCAGTGACAACAATTCAAGAAAGCCCCCCGGTCTCCGTCTCCATCAAACGTAGACACCACTTACATAACAAACGATCGTCTTATCAAATTTTTAACGTTCAAGATTTAAAAAAAAAATTAATAGGTACCATGAAATTTTTTTGCGAGTGTAAACATTAGATATCGTGGAAACTTTTCGTGTGTATGTATACATGTGTACAAACTAGATGTATTTTTAGATATATATAAAGTATTTAAATTATAAACATGTTTAATACTCCCTCCGTCCCATTGAATTGTATACACTGGGATTGGACACGTATACTAAGAAAAGATATAAAAAATGAGTAAAATTAGATGAAAAGTGAGTAAAGTGGTGGGACCTATCAATATTTAATAATAGATTTGAGATAGTGGAGGAAGTAGTGAGTGTAATAGTGATTTATATTGTTATAGAATAGAGATAGTGGAGAAAGTAGTGGGTGTAATAGTGTTTTATATTATTAAAAGTTACTATTTTTGGAATGTATAGAAATGAATGGGACAGAGAGTACTAACTCCTTCCCCCTTAAGAAAAAGTTTAAATTAATAGGAAAAAGTAAGAAAAATGAGTAAAGTGGTGGAACCAATCAATATTTAATGTATAAAGTGAGTATAAAGTAGGTGTAGGGGAGGAAAGTAGTGAATGTGATTGGATTTTATATTATAAAATGTTACTATTTTTGGTATGTAAAGAAATGAGAGGGACGTACCAAAAAAGAAAGTGTAAAGAAATGAGAGAGACAGAGGGAGTACTATCTTTTTAAAATAACTTTTATAAAATATAAATCATAAATTATACTATAATTTGTATCATCTATCTATCTATTCTATTACTATATATAATAGGCCAACACAAGGGCAAAAGTTACCAATTAAATGGCCGCGAAATTACCGTTTTACCCTTTTCTTTTGAAAAATAACAAAAATGCCACTCGTATATTATTATACAAATTTTTTTTAATAAATGTGTTACTACAAAGATTCGAACCTTCAACCTCCTTTCAAGATATCCATGGGCTTAACCACTATGTTACATGCAATTTTGAATTTATTTCAAAAAACTTATTAGATAACTCACGTCTTTTATCTCTTATATTTTTTTTTTGATGTTTAAATAAATAAAATGTTGGTTTGGATTATTTGTATAAATTTGTTTTTCTTTTTTCCCTTTCGTAATTTTATATATCTATATATTCAATCACTATATATTATTGCAATTGTATGTTTTCAATTTAATATATATTAATTATGTTGATTATAATTCATAATTTATATTATACTTTATTTGAATTAAATTAATTATTCATGCATAAAATATACTATTAAAATTCGATCTAATATAAGAAATATTATACACATTATATCTCTCATTATTAGTTATTTCTATAATTTTTAAATTAAGAACATTAGCATTCAAATTATACAAAAAATTCGTCTACCTACTCTATTCGTCGCATCCATTTCTTAACAATTTTCTTTTCCAGAATGTATTGTTCATTTGTTAACATTTTCTAAAGTTACATGACATTCTTTATTAACTTATCTATATTTTTTTTCACCTTTCTAACCCCCTCCCTTTCAACCCCAGTGACGTTCGTGTCAAAAATCGGGGTGAGTTTTTAAAATATAGGATATTACATAGTATATAATTACATAATGATCAGTCAAACTGTTAGTAGACGATAAAGTTTGGGAAAATTGAAAATTACAAGTTTTGAAAATAGAATTTCAAATTGTATTCCAAAAATTATTGTACGGTGTTAAAAAAAAGTATAATATATCATATTAATAATAGAACTTTATAGAATACATTAAATTGATACGTAATGTCATATAATCATTTTGATAAAAATGAAATTCTAAATAGGGTTTGTGGGTCCTTGACAACATCCTCTACAACATATACAATATTTCTTATATTAGGTCGAATTTCAATAGTATATTTTATTTATGAATAATTAGTTTAATTCAAATAAAGTATAATAAAGATATATAATATAAAAGTATGAATTTTAAACAACATAATTAATATATATTTAATCGAAAACATACAACTGTAATAAAATTCAGTGATTGAATATATAGGTATATAAAATTACAAAAAGAAGCCTCCGGACCTGTAGATGAGTTGGTGAGAGCACTGGTTATTGACCAAAGCATTCAAGGTTTGATTCATGGGAGCGTGTGGAATTCTTCCTGCACTCTAGGGTCTGGCGTGATACTGGTTGGGGTGTCCGGAAAATAAAAATTTTGACCAGAATTACGAAAAGATGAAAAGAAAAACTGATTTATATAAATAATACAAACCAATATTTTATTTATTTAAACATCAAAGTAAAAATAATATAAGATAAGAGAAGAAAGACGTGGATTATCTAATAAATTTTTTGAAGTAAACTCAAACAGGCATGTAGAATAGTGGTTAAACCCATGAACATCTTAGAAGGAGGTTGGAGGTTTGTTTCTTTGTACTAACAACTATTAATATATTTTTGCATAATAATATATGAGTGACATTTTTGTGACGATCATTAATTTCAAAGATGGGATATAATCATGACTATGTTTTTTCATATTTTAATTAGATTTCAAATTTTTTGCTTATCTCTCTATGAATTTTGTTATATTTTATCATTTTATTTTTAATACATAGTTGTAATATTGTGACATGTAATTTAAAAATAATATATACAAGTATTCTATAAAGAATATAATATGAAAATGATATGACATATGACAAAATTTCTAAAGATACGAAATATGTACTTATTTAATTTATAAAAATACACTCCACTTAATTTAAAATAATAAACATTTCTACTATAATCTTAATTCAAAAAAGATAATATTAAATATGTTTATAATTTAAACAAATCCTAAATTATATACATTAATCATGTACACATACCGCAGAAAGTTTCCACGATACCTAAAGTTTACACGTAGAAAAGTTTCTCGGGTAGCTAACAAACTATTTTCTAATCTTGATCATTGAATATTTGATCGATGATTGAAACATCATTTGTTACAGAAATCGTTCATGACAAACACTTATCAGGGACCGGGCGCCAGCTTCAAGAAATCAGTAACAGCAGCTCAGAAGGGAGCAGATCATTATAGAAAAAACAATATACATGAAAGAACCACTATAAATGGAGCATTCAGCATTATATAAAAAAGTAGAGACGAAATACTTTTCTTACTTTATTTGCAATACAAAAAAAAGGAAGAGGCATTAGGCATGAAAAGAGTTCTAGAGTATTATATAAGGGGTCCTAGTCCCTGACAATTCAATTATTAGGGATCATTTATTTAATAATCTGTTCCTGAATCGTTGGATCAACATTTCGACGATCAGGATTAAAAAAAAAAAAATTAGTCACTCCGCGTATTTTTTTCGCGGAACCCTATCCCTTCACGCAAATTTATCGTGGAGCACTGTAACGCTCCGCGATTATTATCCGCGGAGCTTCTGAAAGGCAGGCGCTGATGTGGGTGACTGTGGGTGCTCCTCCTGGGGCTTGTGCCATGCCATGATTGAAAATAAATAGATTACACTTTTTTTTGCTAATTGAATAAATTGCACTTTATTCGGTAAACTGAACATTAAATAATTTATGAATAGAAAATACTATTATTAAGAAATTAATATCTATACTATATTATTAAAACCGAAATATTGAAAATTTTGGTTTTCGATTTTCGGTTAGTTTTTGGTTTTCGGTACTTTTTCTAATTAATAAATTAATAATATGATCAAAATTCGGGAAAGTTTTATTCTACATTAATATTTCACTACATAAAAATCAAATAATATTGAAATCTAATAAAAAAAATGAAAATGTGCGATCTAATTTGTTTAAATTTAGGATACACTGCTGTTATGGATTAAAAAACGTGCTTGCGTAATTAATGCTAAGGTTTAATGAGCTTCGAACTTTAATGGCTGCACTCGTGTATCCGGACTAAATCGGTCCTCACAAGATGCCTACGTATCTCAAATCGTTATTGAGAATCAAGCCAAAAACGTAGTTCTGATTGTAGGATCAGGGACCTTATATAGGCGTCTGGAGCCTAGTATTTATGGTATGTTTGGGAGACTTAGCGAATAAGTCTCCTTTTTGATAACTGATAAGGATTGCATTACTTGGCGGGCAAGTCTTTTTCTTGTTGATAAAGGCTGTGACTCATTAATTGCCTTTAATTGGGATTCTGGATCCTTCTTTGACCAATTTGCCATAATTTGGACTCTTTTTATGAGTTGTATATTTTCCCTATTCATTAATTACGAAATTAATGAATAATCAGGGTTTCGGGCCTTGAATATTGGGCCGTGTTCTTGAACCAATTCGGGTCTAATTAATATGTCATTAATTATATTTTTAGGGTTATTTTTAGCCCATATCATTTGCCCCCCAATTTCTAGGAAAACTTTTCAAGTTTTCGTAGAAATTATATTGACCTTTTTCGAGATTCGGGGTCTTTTTATCCTTTATCTAGGACTTTATTTACACCAGTGTTTCACAAGTATCGCCTTATTGCAAAGTGTGGAGCGACCTACACATTTACGACGATTGTTGCCTTATTCAAGGCTAATTTGACATTTATATGAAATATTCCTAATATTTAAGGAATTTCCATGTGCCCACAGGTATTTTTAGTAATTTATTCCTAATATTTTAGGAATTTTCATGTACCCACAGGTATAATTATTCCTAATATTTTAGGAATTTCCATGTACCCACGGGTATTTTTAATAAATATTCCTAATATTTTAGGAATTTCCATGTACCCACAGGTATTTTAATAATTATTCCTAATATTTTAGGAATTTTCATGTACCCACAGGTATAATTATTCCTAATATTTTAGGAATTTCCATGTACCCACGGGTATTTTTAATAAATATTCCTAATATTTTAGGAATTTCCATGTACCCACAGGTATTTTAATAATTATTCCTAATATTTTAGGAATTTTCATGTACCCACAGGTATTTTTCGAAATATTTTTTGAAATATTTCAAAAGTGTATAAAATATTTTCCCAAAATTAAGAAAATAATTTTGAAAATTATTTTCTATTTTTTCAGCAGTTTTCTGAAATTTTAGAAATTTTCTAAAAATTTTAAATAGCTTTTGGCTATTTATTTGCAATTTCTGAATTTTTCTTTTGTTTTTGTATTTCTTGTCTCCTCCCACACATAGCAGCAATTGACGTTGTTCCCCGTAGGGGAACATCCCTGTTTCCTTTGGGGGAGCAGCAGTGATTGGGAGCATTTTGGTGTTGTTGGCGTGCATAGCCCCGCCTACAAGGCAAGCAAAGGAAACTTCCTGGGCGTGGTTCGAAAATTAATTAATTAATTAATTTTTTTTTTTTTTTAAATCGTGGCCAGCTACTATTGTCTTCTGGGCGTGGGTACCCCCGCCTAGGAGACGTTTTAGGTTGTCACGCTTAGGAACTATGTCTCCTGGGCGTGGGTCTTTCAAAGTTGGCTCAAGGAGCTTCGTGGGTACCCCCGCCTAGGAGACGTTCTAGGTTATCACGCCTAGGAACTATGTCTCCTGGGCGTGGGTCTTTCAAAGTTCGCTCAAGGAGCTTTTGGGCGTGGGTACCCCCGCCTAGGAGACGTTCTAGGTTGTCACGCCTAGGAACTATGTCTCCTGGGCGTGGGTCTTTCAAAGTTGGCTCAAGGAGCTTCTGGGCGTGGGTACCCCCGCCTAGGAGACGTTCTAGGTTGCCACGCCTAGGAACTATGTCTCCTGGGCGTGGGTCTTTCAAAGTTGGCTCAAGGAGCTTCTGGGCGTGGGTACCCCCGTCTAGGAGACGTTCTAGGTTGCCACGCCTAGGAACTATGTCTCCTGGGCGTGGGTCTTTCAAAGTCGGCTCAAGGAGCTTCTGGGCGTGGGTACCCCCGCCTAGGAGACGTTCTAGGTTTTCACGCCTAGGAACTATGTCTCCTGGGCGTGGGTCTTTCAAAGTTGGCTCAAGGAGCTTCTGGGCGTGGGTACCCCCGTCTAGGAGACGTTCTAGGTTTATGGGGTTTCAACCCTCACATAATACTCAAGTTTTAAAAACTTGGATTTGGTTTTATTAAACCTTATTTCTAGTAGTAAGTCCATTCAGGAAACATTTTAAACATAATAAACTTTCAAGTTTGCAGCATGCCAAGTTCTTGGCACCTCATGCCCTTCGAGGGTTTCTAGTTTGTATGAGCCTCGACCAAATACGTTCTTAACGCGATATGGTCCTTCCCAATTTGAGGCTAACTTGCCTTTTTGTCTAATTCCGGATGCTTCAATCTTTCTGAGAACCAAGTCTCCTTGACGAAAGAACCTTTCTTTAACCCTTAGGTTGTAGTAGAAGGATGCTTTCTTTTGATGTTCAACTATCTTGGCGTTTGCTTCATCTCTAACTTCATCAATTAGATCCAAAGCTAGCCTCAAGCCTTCTTCATTTTCTTCTGGTTCATAAGCCTCAACTCTTGGGGAGGTGTGAGTAATTTCCACCGGGACCACTGCCTCTGCTCCATAAGCCAATAGAAATGGAGTTGCTCCAGTGGTGACCTTGCAAGTAGTACGATATGCCCAAAGTATAGGGAGTAATTCGTCTACCCAAGTGTTTCTGGAGCGTTCAACTCTTTTCTTTAGTCCATCAAGGATGATTCGATTTGCAACCTCAGCTTGCCCATTTGCTTGAGGATGGGCGACAGAAGTGAAGCGCAACTTGATATCGTTTTCATCACAATACTTCTTGAACTCATCGTTGTTAAACTGAGTTCCATTGTCCGTGACCAGGACTCGTGGAATTCCATATCTGCATATCACATTTTCCCAGAAGAATTGCATCACTTGCTTGGTGGTTATCTTGGCTAATGGCTTAGCCTCAATCCACTTGGTGAAATAATCAATTGCTACTATCAAGAACTTTCTTTGAGCACTTGCCATAGGAAATGGCCCGAGTATATCCATTCCCCACATAGCAAAGGGGATAGGTGAGTTAATGGATGTCATCATCTCTGGTGGTTGCCTAACCACTGGTGCATGTTTCTGGCACCGTTCACATTTCTTGACGTAGCTTTTAGCATCAGCAAGTATGCTTGGCCAATAGAAACCTAGACGAGTGACTTTATGAGCCAGGGCTCTGCCCCCCAAGTGTTGCCCACAAATCCCTTCATGCACTTCCTTTAGGGCCAATTCTGCCTCTTGAGGTCTCAAGCACTTTAAGTATGGAATAACAAAAGATTTCTTGTATAGGATTCCCTCAATTAGGGCATACCTTAGTGCTCTGACGTAAAGCTTTCGTGCTTCTGAAGTGTCGTTGGGCAGCCACCCAGTTTCCAGATGAGCTTTGATGGGATCAATCCAACAACTGGTGATACCAATGGGGGCTACCAACTTTCCATTGATGCTTGGGGTCTTCAAGACTTGGAAGTATACACTCCCGGCATAGTTTTCAATTTCAGAAGAGGCAAATTTAGACAAGGCATCAGCCTTCGTATTTTCCTCCCTCGGAATGTGCTCCACATAGCATTCATCGAACTGAGTCATAATGGCCTTGACAAGTTTTAAGTACTTGGCCATGACTTCATCTCTGGCCTCAAACTCCCCATTTACTTGGGAAACCACTAGCCTCGAGTCTCCACAGACTTTCAGAGTTTTGACTCTCAAGGCTCCAGCCAGCCCTAAGCCAGCTATCAGAGCTTCATACTCAGCCTCATTGTTTGTCGTCGGGAAGTCAAGTTTTAGTGCATACTCTATTAGGAATCCATCAGGACTTTGTAGCACTAAACCAGCTCCACTTGATTTTGTTTTTGATGCTCCATCAAAATAGAGCACCCAACATTCTTTGAAGGTCGTTTCCTCATCTTTCTTATCTTCCATAGTCACTTCCTGCCCCCCGACTTCTTGGTTGTCAATGGTGCATTCAACCATGAAGTCAGCAAGTGCTTGAGCTTTTATGGCCGTTCGAGGCTTATACTTGATATCAAATTCTCCCAATTCAATGGCCCATTTGATCAATCTTCCACTAACTTGAGGGCTATGCAAGATGTTTCTTAGAGGTTGATCAGTCAAGACCTCTATCTTGTGTGCCTGGAAGTAGGGGCGTAGCTTTCTTGAGGCCATTATCAAGGCTAAGGCAAACTTCTCAACCATTGAGTAGTTTATTTCTGCCCCATGTAGGATCTTGCTCACATAGTAGATGGGCTTCTGAACCTTCACTTCTTCCTTTACCAAAACAGCTCCAAGGGCCGTGTTAGAAACCGCCAAGTATAAATAGAGAATTTCTCCTGGCTTGGGTTTTGCCAACAGTGGTGCTTCAGCCATATATTTCTTCAGGGCCTCAAAGGCCTCTTGACTTTCAGTTGTCCATTCAAAATTCTTCACTTTTTTGAGTGCTTTGAAGAAGGGTAAACACTTCTCTCCAGACTTGGAGATGAATCTTCCCAAAGCAGCCACTCTTCCCGTCAGTTTCTGGACATCCTTGACAGTCTTTGGTGGTTCCATGTCTAGAATCGCTTTGATTTTGTCGGTATTAGCCTCGATTCCTCTCTTGGAAACCATCAGGCCTAAAAACTTTCCCGAGCCTACACCAAAGGCACACTTGGCTGGATTTAGCATCATCTTGTGGTGTCTTAGCACTTCAAAAGCCTCTCGGAGGTGCTCAATGTGATCGGCCTTATCAAGGCTCTTGACTAACATGTCATCTACGTAGACCTCCATGGTTTTTCCAATCAGGTGCTCAAAGATTTTGTTCACCAACCTTTGATAGGTTGCTCCAGCATTCTTAAGCCCAAAAGCCATGACTAAGAAACAGAAGACACCAAAGTCAGTGATGAACGACACTTTGGCAATGTCATCTTTGTGCATCTTGATTTGATTATATCCGCTGAAGCCATCCATGAAACTTAGCATCTCATGCCCAGCAGTGGCATCTATCAAGGCATCAATCCTAGGCAAGGGGAAACAATCCTTAGGACATGCATCATTCAAGTCGGTGAAGTCGACGCACATTCTCCACTTCCCGTTAGCTTTTTTGACCATCACCGGGTTAGCTAACCATTCTGGGAATTGGATTTCCTCAATGAATCCAGCTTCCAAAAGCTTATTCACTTCTTGTTTAATGGCTTCAAGCCTCTCTGGAGCAAAATTTCTTTTCTTTTGTTTCACTGTCTTCCTTTCTGGATCCACATTCAATTTGTGAGATATCAATTGGGGATCAATCCCTGGCATGTCGGCCGCTGTCCAAGCAAAAATGTCATTGTTTTCTTGAAGAAAAGACGTGAGTTTGCTCTTCAATGGTTCGGGCAGTAGTGCCCCAACATAAGTCACCTTTTCTGGTTCATCCGGGACTAAGGGAATTGGGATTAAATCCTCAGCTGGTTTCCCTCTTCGGTCCTCATTGTCACTAGTGTCCATATCTTCAATGGGGAGAACCTGCCCCCCAACTCCATCAGGCCTCAACGCGGCTACATAACAGCTTCTAGCCATCTTTTGGTCTCCCCGTTCTTCACCAATCCCATTCCGAGTGGGGAATTTGAGTTTCAGGTGGTAAGATGAGGCAACAGCCTTAAACGCATGAAGACCCGTCCTTCCCAGGATTGCATTGTAGGTTGAAGTCGCCTTTATAACTATGAAGTTCAACATCTGAGTAGACGTATTCGTTCCTTGCCCCATGGTCATTGGGAGTTGGATAGTGCCTTCCACCTTTGATTCCACTCCATTGAACCCATATATGGGCATATTAGAGGGTGTCAACTGAGAATCAGTGTAACCCATCTTGATGAAAGCATCGTGGAACAATATATCTACTGAGGCTCCATTGTCGACTAGGACTCTCTTTGTTTCGGAGTTGCCTATCACAGGTACTATGACAAGAGGATCATCGTGGGGGAACTTCACCCCTTCCAAGTCTGAATCATCAAAACCTATTGACACTTCTGTTCGTGCACGCTTCGGTGCTTCTCCAACGACGGTCAGTACCTCTCGGGCATAAGCTTTTCTTGAGTTTCGGGAGGACCCAGCAGCAGTTGGTCCTCCAAATATCATGTTGATCACGGGCCCTCGGGGCTTGGGATTTCGATCTTGATCGTTGTCCCTTCTATCATAATCCTTTCTTTCATAGTTTCCCCTTTGGCTCCCTTGGCTTCCATCCTTAGTGAACTTGCTGAGTTTTCCTCTTCGTATTAGAAACTCGATCTCATCTTTCAGTTGCCTACAATCGTCGGTGTCATGACCAACTTCTTTGTGGAACCGACAAAACTGATTTTGGTTTCGTTTGGACAAATCAGCCCTCATTGGCTTTGGCCATTTGATATCTTCTTCCTTGGCTATCTCCATCAGAATTTGACTCCTGGGAGTATTCAATCTTGCATGCTCCGTGAACTTTGGCCCAAAGTTATTTCTCTTGGGTGGAGAGTCAGAATTCTTTGATGTTCGGGGAAACTTTTCCTTGACGTCGTACTCCTGAGTTTCTTTTCTTTTCTTTGAGTTTCCACTGTCGCCAGCGGTGGGTTCATACTTTCTCATGCTTTCCTCAGCCTTGATGTACTTTCCGGCTCTATCTTGGAGCTTCAACATGCTCTCTGGTGGATGTTTAGCCAACGATCTCCTGAAGTGGTCATCAGTGGTTCCTTGTTGCAGGGCTATCATAGCCACTTTATCGTCTAAGTCCGGGACTTTCAAAGCCTCTCGAGTGAATCGATTGATGTAGTCCCTTAGGGCTTCATTCTTTCCTTGACGTATTGCCATGAGTGATGCAGAACTTTTCTCATGCACCCTTCCACTAATGAACTGATTGATGAAAGCCTTACTTAGTTCCTTAAAGGACCCAATAGAGTTGGGAGGTAGACGGCTATACCAACGTTGGGCCATGCCTGCCAAGGTTTGCGGAAACGCCCTACACTTGACTACATCATTGGCGGGCTGCAACAGCAGTGCATTGGAGAATGTTCTCACATGATTAGCGGGATCTCCCGTTCCATCATAGGCTTTAATCGAAGGCATCTTGAACTTTCTGGATATAGCCGTTTTCATGATGTCTTGAGTAAACGGTGGTGTAGGATCATCAGGATCTCCTAGGGGCAACAGAATACTAGGATCACCCCTTGGGGCTTCAGCCCTCTTGGTCCTTCTTGGTGGATCCAAGTTGATTATCGGGATTCCTTCAGTCGTTCGGCCCCGAGATTGGGCGACCTCTTCTTCAGCAAGGAGTTTTTTTAGCCTTGCAGTCTCTGCCTCATGGGCTGCAAGTTTCTCTCTAGTAGTTTGGGGTTGCTCCCGATTTGTCTGTGAAGAACGTCTCCTTCTTGGGGCGACATCCTCCCCAGTTGTATAACCCTCATCCTCAGTGTATGGGCCAGAGTAATCTTGAATGAGAGAGGTCTGACGAGTCTGTTGATTTTGGGGTCCCAGACCTTGAATATAAGGGGGCACATATGCCTCATGGTAGATTGGATTAGTTCCACTACCGCCCGCCATGGGTCGAGGGGGCATGCCATAGCTTGGCATCCCCAAAGTCTGATTCGCGTATTGAGGGAGATCAGTAGTATGGAGTTGAAGGCTCCTCGGTGCATTCATGAGCAGCGGGGAGGTCGTGATCGGTTGCTGGTGAACGGTCTCTTGTGGATTAGATCCATGAATGACCATCTGCAGGGGATTCGTCCCTTCAACCGAAATCGGGATTTCCGGTCCTTGAGTGTTAGTGGGGATATTCGCCCCTTGTGTGCCGGTAGTCGGCGGTGGCTGATCGGCCTCAGAGGTGAGGGGCGATCATCGGGAGTTTGAGTATCCCGAGCTGTTCTTCGTGTGTTTGCCATGGTTGATGTTGTCTTCCCACAGACGGCGCCAAATGTTATGGATTAAAAAACGTGCTTGCGTAATTAATGCTAAGGTTTAATGAGCTTCGAGCTTTAATGGCTGCACTCGTGTATCCGGACTAAATCGGTCCTCACAAGATGCCTACGTATCTCAAATCGTTATTGAGAATCAAGCCAAAAACGTAGTTCTGATTGTAGGATCAGGGACCTTATATAGGCGTCTGGAGCCTAGTATTTATGATATGTTTGGGAGACTTAGCGAATAAGTCTCCTTTTTGATAACTGATAAGGATTGCATTACTTGGCGGGCAAGTCTTTTCCTTGTTGATAAAGGCTGTGACTCATTAATTGCCTTTAATTGGGATTCTGGATCCTTCTTTGACCAATTTGCCATAATTTGGACTCTTTTTATGAGTTGTATATTTTCCCTATTCATTAATTACGAAATTAATGAATAATCAGGGTTTCGGGCCTTGAATATTGGGCCGTGTTCTTGAACCAATTCGGGTCTAATTAATATGTCATTAATTATATTTTTAGGGTTATTTTTAGCCCATATCAACTGCTAAAAATATACTTCTTTTAGGATAACGAAAGCTACTACAAATCAAATTTTTTATGAAATTGTATTATTGTCAAGTTACCATTTCACGTATTATAATTTATCACACTCTGTAATTTTAAATTAATTTAAATTATCTACTGTATTTGCATTATTTATTTAATTTTTTATGTTCTAATTAACATTTACAATTTCTCATTTTGTAATTTAACATATAAAATTTAATTTTTTATTTATTATTTTTTATTCCAATTAATTCTTTTAATTTGTCATTTTATAAAATATCTTTTTTACAATACGTATTATATAGATTTTTATTATTTATTTGTTACTTTCTCTTCCAATTAATATTTTTAGTTTGTCATTTTCTAAAATATCAATTTTGACATCCCATACCTTGAATATCTAAAAATAAAGAAAAAAAATTCCAAATAAGATAAAATATTTTAAATTATTTTTTAAAATATTTTTGAATATTTTTATTTTCTTTACAAATAAGAAAAAAATATATTTACAATCTAAATATGTTTGACATTTTCTAAAATATCATTTTAATCTAACTATGTTTAACATTGAAAATTTTGGTTTTCGGTTATATTTACAATCTAACTATGTTTGACATTTTCTAAAATATCATTTTAATCTAACTATGTTTAACATTGAAAGTTTTGGTTTTCGGTTTTCGGTTTTCGGTCTTCGGTCTTTTATTCTATTTAATAAATAATAAACAATAAAATAAAAATAGTAACTAGATGACTGCCTTTTATAATTAAAATAATTTTTTTTAACAAAATCTACTTATTTTCCAAAAATATCATTACAATTATCTTTAAATTAAAACGTATTACCTTTTATATTTGTTATTACTAAAATCTATGTTTTCCAAAAATATGAGGTGCAATCCTTACTTATTTATTTTAAAACTTATTTTAATACTCTATTTAATAAATAATAAAATAATATAAAAATATTAAATACCTTATTGTCTTTTATAATTAAAAAAAATCTAACAAAATCTACTACTTTTCCAAAAATATCACGACAATCAATATATATATATAAAGGAGGATACGCGGGAGGTGAGGTGGCGCCTCTAAGATCGTCTCAATTTATTTTTCTAATTTTTCTAGAGGTTTACAATTTTAAATACTAATAAATAAAAGATATCCTTTAACATATTAGAAGTAGAATAGGTATTCGAATTTATAAAGGAGAAGAATTCGAATTTATATAAAACATAGATGTTCGTATTTATAAAGGAGAAGAGTTTGAAATTTTTTTCAAATATATAAATAATGCGAACGTGAGTTTTTTTCATTGTCCGCGTAGTTTTCAGGTTTCTCATGATACTATTTTCAAGGTTTAAGACCGTCTCAATTTATTTTTATAATTTTTCTAGAGGTTTACAATTTTAAATACTAATAAATAAAAGATATCCTTTAACATATTAGAAGTAGAATAGGTATTCGAAGTTATAAAGGAGAAAAATTTGAATTTATATAAAACATAGATGTTCGTATTTATAAAGGAGAAGAGTTTGAAATTTTTTTCAAATATATAAATAATGCGAACGTGAGTTTTTTTCATTGTCCGCGTAGTTTTCAGGTTTCTCATGATACTATTTTCAAGGTTTAAAATACTTCATATTTTCTCTTTCAGTTATTTACTACTTACATGACATGTTTTCTCCTTCAATTACTTTTACATGATTTAAATAAATGCTTATGAAAACTAGCTTTAATATGATCGTGATTCGTGGCTACTGTTTGTTTTACAGGTTAGCATGGCTTTTGTTTTCCAATGAAAATAAATAATTGTTTGGTATTTTTTAAAGTCTCTTTTTATTATTTATGTTTTAATATTCTATTAATTTGCATTTGCTAAAAAATAAGTAGACGTGTTAAACTTTTTTAAATAGTTAAAAGTATTAAAATAGATTTTAAAATAAATTAATAACTGTTTACGCGTGATATTTTTGGAAAATTAGGGTCTTGGTAAGGAAAAATAGAAAAAGTAAAATGTTTTAGCTGAAAAGGTAAGTGCCTGTAATTAAAAGTATTTAAATAGGTTTTAAAATAAATAAGAAAAGATTTGCCCGGGATATTTTTGGAAAATGAAGGGTTTTAGTAAGGAAAATCCGAAAAATAGAAAGAATAACATGTTTTAGTTGAAAAAAGTAATTTTCCGTGATTTTTTTTAGAAAAAAGAGAGGATTTTGTTAGAAAAAATACAAAAAGGTAATGTATTTTAGCTGAAAAGGTAGTTGATTATAAAAATATTATTATTTAATAATAAATTTGTTTTGAAAATGAAAAAATAGGAAAAGTAACACGTTTCAGCTGAAAAAGTGCTCATAATTAAAAGAATTAAAATAGATTTTAAAATAAATAAGTAAGGGTTTGTCCGTGATATTTTTGGAAAATGAGGGGTTTTAGCAAGGAAAAACAGAAAGAGTAACATGTTTTTGTTAAAAAGATAATCGCCCGTGTTTTTTTAGAAAAAAAAAGAGGATTTTGTTAGAAAAAACTAAAAAAAAGTAATGTATTTTAGCTGAAAAGGTAATTCGTTATAAATAATGTTATTATTTAGTGATAGTTTTTAAAAAAAAATAAGTAAGGGTAATTTAGTAAGTCACTAAGTAGCGACCGTACGTCCGTCCCGACTACCAAACTTTTAATGTTTCGTCTTTAATAATATAACTTAAAACCCGTGCGATACACGTATTATTTTTAATAATTGTTAATTTTATTATTTATATTTTATATTTTATTAATTGCATTTATTAAAAAAAATAAGTAGGCGTGTTAAACATTTTTAAATAATTAAAAGTATTAAAATAGATTTTAAAATAAATAAGTAACGGTTTGCCCGTAATATTTTGGAAAATAGGGGGTTTGGTAAGAAAAATAGAAATTAACATGTTTTCGTTGAATTTTAAAATATAAAAGTAACGATTTGCCCGTGATATTTTTGAAAAAAAGAGGGGTTTTAGTAAGAAAAATACAAAATGTGACATGTTTTAGTTGAAAAAGATAATTGTCAATTAAAATTATTAAAATAGATTTTAAAGTAAATAAGCAAGGGTTTGCCCGTGATCTGAAATATATAACGGTTATGAATGAAGTGACCAGACTACAAAAACTTTGACGACCATTATGAATGAAGTGACCAGACTACAAAAACTTTGACGACTAGACTACAAAACTTTCAATGTTTCGTCTTTAATATAATAGTATAGACATAATAGACGAAACATTAAAAGTTTGGTTGGTCGGTATGGTACGTTGTGATTTTACTTAATTGCCCTTATTTTTGGTTGATCGGTATGGTACGTTGTGATTTTACTTAATTGCCCTTAATTAATTTTTACTTAATTAACCTTACTTATTTATAGAAATATATTATAATATTACCTATTTATAACCAATTACTTTTTTCACCTAAAATACATTATTTTTTCTATTTTCTCTAACAAATTCCCCTACCTTTTCAAATATATCACGGGCAATTACCTTTTTTAACTAAAACATGTTAGTTTTTTTATTTTTCCTTACTAAAATCCCTCTTTTCCCAAAAATATCACGGACAAACATTTAGTTATTTATTTTTAAACCTATTTTAATATTATAATTATTTTTTAAAAGTTTACCAATTTTAACATATCTACTTATTTTTCTTAACAAATGCAATTACTAAAAATATTAAAATATAAATAATCAAATACCTATTTATAACCAATTACCTTTTCAGCTAAAACACATTATATATTTTTTCGAACAAAGTCCCTACTTTTCTAAATATATCACGGGAAATTGTCTTTTAGAATTTACTTTTTATATTTTTTCAATAAAATCCATTCTTTTTTCCAAAAATATCACAGGAAACGTATTATTTATTTATTTTAAAACATATTTAAATACTTTTAATTATTAAATTTTAAAACCTCATTTTCCAAAAATATCACGGGCATTAACCTTTTTAAACTAAATATATTTTACATTTTTTATTTTTTCTTACTAAAACCTCTCATTTCCAAAAATATAACGGGCAAACTCATACTTATTTATTTTAAAATCTGTTTTAATGTTTTTAATTAATTAAAAGTGTTTAGCTATTTTAACATGCCTACTTATTTTTTGCACAATTACAATTAATAAAATATTAAAAAAATAATAATAAAATAACATTTAACAATCCGTGCATCGCACGGGTTTTAAGCTAGTAAAGGTAATTAGTTAATTATTAATATTTTATGTTACTAAATGAAATTGCCCGTGATATCTTCGATGTTTTAGTTAGGAGAAATTTTAGTTAGAAAATATATAAAAAAAATATGTTTTGAAAAAAAAGCTAATTGGTTAGTCATTAATAATTATAATATTATTATTTTATTTTATTATATAGAATTCTCTGTGTTATTTTTGGAAAGTGAGATGTTTTAGTTATGAAAAGTAGAAAAGTAGAGATTTTAGTTAGAAAATATAAAAAAAGGATATACACTTTGACTAAAAAAGGTAATGAGTTAGTTATTAACAATTATAACTTTATTATGTTATTTTATTAAATAAAACTGTCTGCGATATTTTTGGAAAATGAGATATTTTAGTTAGGAAAAATAGATTAGATATTCTATATAATAATTTTAATATTTTATCTAACGGTTCTCATCGATTTGATCAGATATATCTAACGGCTATGAATTGAGTGACCAGACTACAAAAACTTTCAATGTGACCGGATTACAAAACTTTCAATATTTCATCTTTAATATAATAGTATAGATATGTCACATTATTATTTGCTATTTATTTTGAGCTTCACGTTGTTAAAGAATTTTATTTTTCTTATAGGTTTTTCATTACACCAGTAAGTATCAAATAGTTTCTTAAACTTTAATGTACGTTAGTGATTTGATTCACTTATAAAATAATTATGTCATTTTATTATTTTTCTATCGAATTTTTATGGTCACAAGCAGGTAGATGGTGCCAAGTAGGCAAGAAATAGAGGCCCAAAAAATATGTTTTATTTTAAGGAATTTCACTAGTCGATATGAGCAGTATATCTGTTCCGCTTATGAAAAAGAACGAATGTACTAACTCTTTTTTATTACACAAGGATATTAGTTATTGAGGATAGCAGTATGTACGTAAAAGTCTTATATTATGAAGGCTGCTTTGATTCACCGGAAAATTTGTAAATTATACCCATAATTAAAAATTTTATCGGAAGTTGAATAGTTTTTTAAATGAAATAAAAAAATTATTTTTTAACATATTAAAAGTATAATACATGTTCGAATTTTTAGAGAATAAGAGTATTAAAAGTTCTATCGGAATTAGAATAGATTTTCAAATTTATAAGAAATAAAAAAAAATATCCTTTAACATAAAAAAAGTAGAATACATGTTCGAATATGTAGAGAAGAATAATTTAAATTTATAGAAAAGACATATAAATAAAATTTATATTTATAAATAAGAATAGTTCAAATTTCTAGATTAAAGATATAATTAAAAATTCTATCAGAAGTAGAATATGTTTTCGAATTAATGAAGTAAAAGAATTTGAATTTAAAAAAATACATATAATTAAAAGTAGAATATGCATTTATAAGATATAATTAAAAGTTCAACTAGAAGTAAAACATGAGTGCTAATTTATATCGGTGTTTTTTCAACGAGACAACGACTCATTAAAACGGATTATGTTAACATAAAAATTAATATATGAGAAATGTATCCAATATATCTTAAATTTGCAATTTCGATCTTAACAAAATAAACGTGTTTAACATACGGACGACTTATTAGGAAATAACGAGTAATTATTGTAATTTTATTAATAAATTTTTTTAAAAAAAATTAAAATGCCGCAGCGAAGCGCGGCTTTATCAACTAGTTACCTTTAAATTAAAACATAATATCTTTTATATGTGTTATCACTAAAATTTCTATTAATAAAATACTTTAATTAAAATATCACGGGTAATTACTTTTTATATGTGATATTTTTATATCTTTTCTAAAAATATCACGGGTAATTACTTTTTTTAATTAAAACATGTTAGATTTTCTATCTGTCCTTAATATTAATATTATTTTATTATAAAATAATATTAATAATACCTCATTTATCTTACTCAGCCCCATCTGTATTTTTTAATATATTTTTTACGTTCCAATTAATATTTAAGTTTCTCATTTTATAATTTATCATATTAATTTTTACTTTTATTTTAATATTTTCGATTCACATTAAATTTTTTAATTTATTATTTTTTTAAGGTCCGTGTCGGGTTGTCAGTATATATTAAGAATAAGTAGCTAGAAAAATATGCAACATAAAAACAACTAAAAATAATTAAAGAAAATTTGAAATGGTCCAAACATCTGCCCTATCACTCGTAGGGACTAAAATACAAACCTGGGCGTTAAACAACATTTCCAGAGCGTGAAGGGGCGGAACTGAAATATCTCATCCTCTTTTTTAATAATTTCAATCATGGCATGGCACAAGCTCCAGGAGGAGCACCCACAGTCACCCACACCAGCGCCTTTCAGAAGCTCCGCGGAAAATAATCGCAGAGCGGTACAGTGCTCCGCGATAAATTTGCACGGAGGGATAGGGCTCCGCGAAAAAAATACGCAGAGTGACTAAATTTTTCTTTTTTAATCTTGACCGTCGAAATATTGATCAAACGATTCAGGAACAGATTGTTAAATAATTGTCAGGGACCGGGACCCTTATATAAGAAAGTCGGAGACAAAATAATCGTAACTTACTTTGTTTAGTCCTAAACTTTTTTGTTAAGATTTTAGCTATTAGCCTTCAGGTTTGTAGAACCACTGCATTTACGCTTTCATGAGACCTATATATAGGACTACTGCATATATCTAACCACGGGTGGAGAATATACTCCCTCCGTCCCTTCAATTCTTTACATTGGAAGTACATGAACAATCAATATTTAATATAGAAAATGAATATAAAGTAAGTATAGTGGAAGAAAGTAATGAATGTAATTGGATTTTATATTATAAAATATTACTATTTTTGGTATGTAAAGAAATGAAAAGAACGTACCAAAAAGGAAAATGTAAAGAAATGAGAGAGTAACACATTATTACTTATCTTGTGCAGTAAACATCCTTACGTTAGAAAGCAGTGATATGACAACATATATTCTTCAACTTCATTAAGCGAGTACACAGATAGGCTTAAACAAAAAATTTAATTTCCCAATCCAGCCATCATTTACACTGGACCTGAACCTCTGTTACGGAAGACAGAAAATATTGATCACTGATATAGCAACTGTCATATTTAAACACGTGGTACTAAACTGTCAACCGAGCCTTTTAAGGCATATCAAGTATCGACAAAGTTGGCCCTCTTATAATTTATGTGCTAATTTGGATTGATGGTCAAAACAGCGTATCTTCATGGGTTGATCTGCACAGTACTGGTAGCCCTTATCAAGTGGTTAAGTTTGCATGTTCTGTGGCGTCATATCTCTGAACGTATGTACATCAATCTACTGACATGTTATCATCCTCTTCGTTTTTATCATCCATTATTTCGTCTGGTTCCGCAACTGAAGCCTTGGACTTCATTATATGATTGCACATCCTAATATACAGAAGAAAACTATGTCATTATAACTTACAAAACTGTAGGGATTCCGGCACAGAAAATTTTGACATTGTATTCCTACTGCATAATGTAACATTTTGAAAAGTTGGTAATATAAGATACATACGCATCAAGGGTATCTGCTTTCTTCTGTATTTCACTTGACCACAAAACTGGATCAGCATTCTTTGGCATAGACTCCTGCTGCTGGTTTTTTTCTGACAACCATTGCTCTGCCTTGTTACATTCAACCACAACCTACAAAACATAACTCAAATCAATTTAAAAAATCAGCCAGATCACCAACATCTTATCCGATGTTGTAGATCTTGAATACTTCTTCCAGTAAAGTGAAATTTTAAACTTTGTTTCATTTTATTAAGCCTGTATTGTATTTTTTATAAATTTAGTCAGAAGACGTGCACTTGGGAGGTTCTGCCAAGATAAATCCGAATCAATACTTAGCAAGTCTAAATCCAAACTCAGACAGAGATAAATGAGTTCTTGCTTATTTTTGCACTTGTAGCAGAAGGGATATTCTACTTCAAATGAATAGTGATACATATAACTAAATACAAATTTTGTTTAGTAGCGCACAAACAAAAAAAAAGTTCGGTGTATCCTATGAAAATTTAATATGACAACAAAAATGTCATCCACAAAGATTTGGTTGCACAATTATCTCAGCTCCAATCCCATCTGCATATTTTTTTAATTGTCCATTCTCTTAATAAGCATTTGGGCATTTGGCAGATGTCTTGCAAAAATTAACAAGCGTCTGAAGTGTGACTAAACCTCAATCCATTATATTGAAACTGAACATGCAACACTCAAGAGTCAAAACTCACTTTTCAGAAAGATAGTGTCTAATAAATGTTATCAAGTAGAACCATACCGCCTCTTTCTGATCGGAGGGAAGTGACCCTACAGCCTTCCGGTAGTCTTCAATGCATTTTAACAACCTCCTTGTTTCTAGAGCTCGAGCCTCTTGATCTCTGTACCGGCATTCAATTGGATCTACTAACTGGTAAAAGAAAGATAATTGGCTGATAAAACTTGCAACTGTGGGGAGATGTATAACCAGAAAACTTAAGACGGACCTGTATTAGATGTGCTAGTTTCTCTGTATAGACAGTTTCAGATTCATCATCTCCATCTTCATACAGCCAATCCTCTGTTTGTTGTAAATTTTGAGAGATCCCCTCCCTCTCAGATTCCGTGGCAAAGCTCCGATATGTGTTGAAAAGCTATAAATAAACGTCAATTATAGTCATATTCAATAGATCCTTGCAAAAAAGAAAAGAGTATGAAACACAGATGACATATATATCAGCATAAACTTGCACTCGTACATTTAAAACAAGTCACTTGGTCAATTATCCAGGTCAAGATTAAGGGGACACTAAAAAGACATAACTCTCAAACTTCTTGGCTTTGAAAAGAAAAATAAGATTTCAAGGTCAATAGATCTACAACTATAAGTTGATTACCACCTGTTGATTAAGATCAGATTAGAGTGAAATTTTCCTTGCAAGCACATATGATGTGTCCTAATATATCACCAACTCTAATCGATAGTATTAAAGCCTTGAAAAAAATCAGACATAATTGCACACGAAGGAAGAGAATTCTTCCTCTTGCACAGGAACAAGTTCTAAG
Organism: Heracleum sosnowskyi; assembly: GCA_030848705.1. Lineage (NCBI taxonomy): Eukaryota > Viridiplantae > Streptophyta > Magnoliopsida > Apiales > Apiaceae > Heracleum > Heracleum sosnowskyi. Next base: position 98,362,170 of record CM061241.1, read on the forward strand.
CAAGCCAATTAACACAGTAACTTTCAAGAAAACAGAGGTTTTCAGAGTTCAAAAAAAATCTAAAAAAAGTGATGTGATGTCCATTTAGGGTACTCCCAGAGAAATCAGAATCCAGGAACTGATTCTTGAAATTAAAATTAAGGACAGAGTAATGTCTAGAGAATTATTACCTTTGTACGTGTCTCATAGACGTAAGACTCAAGCAAATTTTTCTTTTCCTGAGTTTGCTCCATCTTTATGTCTTGCTGGGTCAGCTGGAGTTCCTTCTGTTGAGCTTCTGAGAGTTCAGCCCTCGTCATTCCACCATGGACACTCACACTAACTGGTATATTTTGCCTCCGAATTTTGCCCTCTCTCATATCATCAGCCTGCACACGATGTCGTAAAAGTTTATATTTTATTAAATTTCAACATTGAGAAATTATCTTAGTGTAAACTACTTAAAGTGTACCTCATCTGCATAAGCTACTGGTAGTGCAAAAAGTATAATCAACAAAAAGCCCAGCACTTAAAAGCGAAGTACTAATAAAAATATAACATAAGGATTTGACAAATATAGTGCAATTCTGGTCTACAAACTATTTCATGGAGCACTCCTAGTCCTAGTGACATTTCACCAAATACACCACCTAAGCAAGACTTATCATAACAGTCCAACATGCCACTACATAGTCAAGAAGATAGCCTCCGTAGGTCATAGCTACATCAGTGAAGTCATAGCGGTTTAATAGAACCAGGTCTGCCATATAGGATAAGCAATAGTCACATTAAGATAAATTTCAAGTTTTATTTACTCTGAAACCTGTCTCCTGTCCTACAGCTGGGAACAATCATATGTCCATACGCAAACCTGTACCTTAACAAATGACATGAGGAAATGAACTGTCAAAATATAAACATACAGTGTGCTTTGCTGACAGGTTAGAATCTTCATTGTTAGAATCACTTGCACCGTTTGCCACATCAGATGACACATGATTGTCACCCTCAATGTGTTCAAAAGTCGAATGAGCCTTATTCTTTGCATTAGAATTATCCCTGCAACCTTCTATAAGCTGAAGGAGCCATAACACTTCATTCAAAATTTGTTATCAACAAAGGATTAAGGTACCCCATAAACATAACACAATCTATACTTACAGAAGCCGACTCTATCATAACAATGCCATGGAGATCTAGCTGAACTTTGACTTTAACCTTAACTTCTGCATCAGACACTTGGAATGGACCAATCTACAAAATCATATAACAGAATTTCAGATTTCGTATACAACGAATGAAAAAACATCAATAAGAAAACGTAGTCTTAGCATATATAATTCCTATAAGTGAAAGGCATTTCTTGTTTTCTTTGTTCTTCCCTTGGTTGAATTTTAAAAATATCCCTTTGTTAAAAAGATATTTAAATTAAGGTGGAAATTCTATAGAAACTGTAAATACCAGCCCAGGGATGCAACTATCTTTAACAAAGGTAAATATAGAATGCATACAATATCTTGATAATGAAGACAAATTATAACACTTCAATTTATTTACAAACAAGATCCTGATGGATGGCCATTACCTAAGTCAAGACAAGAATCTTCAAAAAACACACTGCAACCATAATCTCCTTTAGTTATAACCCAACAAAGCAACCATACAGTGACACATTTAGGATTAGTCAAACTCAATCAATGTTAATGTTGTGGCTCCAGGGCGTAAGAAGTATGAAATCCAAAGGCCCAACCTCTTAGATAAACAAGCATCTCTTCTTTTAATTTTGATTTTAATATACTACCATCCTTTTTATCTTTATATAAGCTACAACATCAAGAACCCTGTGACCCGATTTTGGGTTTTTTCCTTTATAAATATACCCCATTCGTAATTGTATTTATAAATATATATCCTATATTCAAAATATTTAACAATTTTAAATTAACTATGGTTAATTTACTAATTCACATTTTTAAATGACATATATAACCTTTTTTACTAGTAACAAATGAGTTGGCAATTTTGTAGCTCTTAATTACTTATTGACTGCGGGATTAATTCTCCATAAGCATAAGCGACTGGTACAATTTAAATAAGACACCTTAGAGCATCTCCAATAGGCTCCCTAAACAAGCTCCTAGATCAAAATATAAAGAGGATGATGAAAAATGAAGCTCCAAGAGACACTTAGCGGCTCCTAAAAACCTTAAGAGCCTCTTGTCTCTCCTCTATTTTAAGATTTTAAGAGCACTCTTAACTTTGTTTTATTAATAAAATATTCACTTGCACATGTTTGTATTTAAACTTTTGTCTTACTGGAATGTAAAATATGAGTATTATATAACTTAGGAGTCAAAATAAAGAGTATTGTTGGAGTTGACACGAAAATCTATGCACTAACTTGCTAGGAGGCATTTATATTATATTTAAGAGCCGACTAAGAGACCGTTGGAGATGCTCTTAGCTGCAATTTGGTTGATACATAAACCAAAGATACAAGAATTCAAAATAATGTTATTTTGAAAATATTAATGTTATTATCTGAATATTAATGTTATATGATATTTCTTGAGCAGAGTTTTTCCGATAGAAGGCATCAGATTGTAAGTTAGAAATGAAAATGCTTACTGTAGTTAGTTCTGTGATATTCTCTTGAACAGGTTGTGGCTGGGATTCCTCTGATGGGTCTGATCTATTCAGTGAGGCTTAATCTTGGAAGATGTTACAAACAAATAACAATGCAGGCATTGTGCATCGTATGCTAGCCAATGTTTAGTTGTACACCCAGTTAACTACTGAATTTTCAAAGTAGGTTCCAATAAAGGTTTTATGATATTTTACTGGTAGAAAATTACTGATAATGTTTTGCACAAAAAGGCATCTTTTGCATGAACAATTACCAAAAAAAACTAGAAAGGATGTTCCAATAAAGGCATCTTTTGCATGAACAATTACTATGTATGTAGACGAACCTCGAATTTATATAGGTGAAGGTTTTCTTAGACGCATTTAGAAACAAATGAGCAAGCACGGAACTGGGTTTAGAAAGTTATTTCTGTAGTGCGCAATTCACAAATATAATTGGTTATTTGGAGCAGATTTGTGAATGCCTCCCAAGTGGTCAAGCTGGTTTGAATCAGGAACAAAACATAGTATTGGTGGTGCATGCAGTAAATCAGACACTGTGCAGAAGAGTTGTATGTCCAAGCTTTTGATAAACCCTCGACACTGACCCGCATACCACTAAAATCCAGATTTAAAAAAGGGTGTGTTTAACAAGTATCTGGTCAATGTTTGTTCATCACACCTAGGGGTGGCAATGTGGACCAAAACCTGTTTACCCAACCCAAACATATCCACTTTTTAGGGATTTGGATCAATGTAAAATCATGTTTTTAATATGGATTTGGATTGGGTCGAAGAACACATATTTAAGCTATGGGTTGGTTCCAAAAGTGTGATTACCCATATTACCCACATTTTATAAAACTATGATCAACTCTTTGAAATGACATTCAAAATTTAGCATTCCCTGATTCACGCGGGTTGCCATAGGAGGCTGAACAACATTAACTGGGGTTGATGATAGCTGAGTTGACTTGGTAAATCGATAAAAAATTGTTTAAACTCATCAAGATCGAATCTTTGGTAGAATGCTCCAGATTCAAGCAAAGGCCGATACAAGATTCTGAATTATATGATATCATGTATGTGTAGGCTGTGCTTCTGGTTTATGATATAAGAAGGTTCCACTATTTTATTTTACTATAAATAATTTAATTATAATTATAATGACATATGAAATCAAAAGTTAAATATTCGTTTATTAAATAAATCTAACCTGGAAAGTAATAATTTTAACATATTATACATTAAAATTATGATGTTGTCAGGATTAGTAGTATAGCTAGTCCATCAGTACCAGTAGTAGTAATACATCAGTAGTAGAGTAAAGTACCAGTAGGGGTATTTGTGTCTTTTAGTAAGGAAACAGTTACAATGCTGTTAGAGATGCAGGTCTATAAATACTTGTAATGACTTTGTGTTTTGTGTTTTAGTAATTGTAATGTTTTGTGTAAGGAAATGTTTTGTTATAAGTTTCTGGTTTTGTAACTGTGTACGAAAAATTCTTAATACAATGTTGCGTGATATTTTTTTTTAATTTCATGAGCAAGCATTAATGAAATAATATATAATATATACGATATATAATTATATCATTAATATTCAGAAAAATAAATTTGATAAGCAAATAAAAATTGAAAACATATATTTTTTATTTACATTTTTTAATTTTCATTAAAAAAATGGGTTACCCATATTTCAACCTGGAACCATAATGACCCGAACCAAATTCAAAACTATATTTTATTAAATGTGGGTGTAAAATGGATTTGGGTTGATTTGGGTCGACAACCAACCCAAATCCATATTTAATTATCCAAATCCAACCCATATCCAATTTTTGCCACCCCCAGTCACACCTATTCTGTTATAGCATGTGTGTGTGACACACTAGTCCTCACAAGTCACGTTTAAATAATATCTAACGGAAGGGACATTGCAAGCAAAACCTAATTTCCAGTCTCCTACGTTATCTGTATTGTATTAGGGTCATTCTAGTCATATTTAGTAGACATATATTTATAACTTAAATTATATTTCTGTGAGTTAAAATTTAACCATAGGACATATTTACAATTATTGAATAAAAAGGGATATATTGATAAAGTAACTCATTAATTTGGGACATATTATACAAATTCCCCCCGATTTTCTTATATACTATCTTAATTTTCTTTCATCTTCTATATAGAAATTTACAAAAATCAAACGTTTGACTTAATACATCATTTTATAACTTAGTTCAACATGTTTGTCATCCCTATGTTTATGTTTAGGAACTCATAAAATTTCGTTTTTCAAACACATATATGAAAACTTTCTTGTATTTATGCCATATTTTTATTAATCTAACAACTTCTTCGTATGTTTTCAATTTTTAGTTATCGTCTAGTTCTAATTTGCCCTTTTTTTGTTATAGGGTCCATGAATAAATAATATGGTACATATGAATTAAAAATTCATAAGAAATTTATATTAAATTAATTATAAATATATATTTTTAAATATCAATTCTACATTATTGGTATTACCATTAAATTTAGATGAAAAATCAAATATTCAATAAGTTATTTCAATTTTAACTAAGCCATAATTAGCGTAAATATTCTCAAGTCTAAAAACTTTATTATGAACTTATAATTTTTTAAAAGGAAACGGTTAACTCGGATAAATTTAAATATAGGTCGACAAACTTAAATCAGAAATTCGACCCACCCGAACCGGCCTGAAATTTTAGTAGGCCAGAACACCCAACCTGAATTACCCCCCGAGTAACCCGAACCCAATCAGAAACAATAACAATTTATTAATAAATATATAATTGAAGTAATCACAATTATTATTTTAACCAACAAACTAATTTACATGAGATTTAAATAAAAAAAATTATATTAATTTAAACTATAAGTTATACCTAAATAGCATAAATATAGGTATATAGGCTTTCCCTCTGTAGAAGACTATTTCCGAATGGCATAATTGTCATATATTTTCTTCGAACGTCAAAGAAAACTGACTCCTACTTCTTCTCCTTTAGGATTGGGTTGGGTCTGATATTGCCATCCCTATTTCCAATGCATCTCAATTTATCGACACGGATTTCCTATATCAAAAACTAGCAAGTGGTCCACTTCGTTTTCGTACCATGCATAAAGTTCTGCCTGAAATGATCAACTACGAGCACCAAGTTTCTCAATGATGTTCCTAAAACTAAATATCTTAAAAACCAAATGTGTCATGGACAAGGAGACTACCTCTTCCTAAACCTAAATGTCCTATATGTCTTAAAAATCACATGTCTAATAGACAAGGAGACTAACGGGAACAAGTACTAACTGTTAGCTAATTCACTTATAGCGCACACATTTTATATGATATTTCAGTATTGTAGGTTAATTATAAAAGTTCTTTCATTAAGACAACAGATATAAATTCATACAATGAATTTACTTCTATTTAGGATTATGTTTAAGAAATCATTACAATTTAATATAAAATTCTTTTTACTTTTAAATATAACTATCCAACTGGTACCTGTTTTGGATATGCATATAGATAGAGCGAGGGACTTTAAAATTAATTTGAGGATGCTATTTTCAGATTTTGGTCATGATTTGCTTCCCTGTAACTAAAAACCGTGTCATGCTTTATTTGAAATGAGAAGTCTCCATGTTTTTCCCCAACCTCTAATAAAGTGTTGATCACAATTAGATAATGTTGAGATCACAATTTGGAATTAACATAAGCTTAACCCATCATGCAAAGTGACTACAGATTGATAACTTGCAAAGAAACCCAATTTCATATTCTTAAAAAGAATTCAAGCATTTAAAACCATAATCTCATCGAAACCATAAGACAGATTTTGTTAAGTTTTAAAAATGTTAAAAGAGAAATTAATGGGACACTTACAGTAAAATTGCTGATTGTGGGTGATAAACCAGAAGGCAATTCATTTTGATCTGCATAAAAGGCCTCTATATGGAATGTATTAGTTCTATGCAGTCGAAGGATCTTTACACTTGGAAATAGACGACCTTTCGGGAACAGAATCCCATTTGACACTGTGTTAATTGGACTTTCATCTGATGAAATTCCTATAGAGAATGGATGTGAGTCTTCGACCTGTTTATCATGAAACCAATATAATTTGTAAACTTCAAAAAAAATACAAGAGAATGACAGTCAAGCATATACATAATTTCTCAGTCAAGTTCATAAAAGTTTGAGCCTTCTCCATTACAGTAATTAGAATCTACAACAAAAGTGTTGAGAATCAGTCTTTCGTAACTTCGTGAGGACAAGAACCAATCTGTATTTTGATTCTGGGACTATTAGTGACAGTTGCATGTCAATAGTACAGCTATATAAGAAAGACTTTAAATTAATACTCAAAAGCATGCATCAAATATAAACTTAGTAACATATAGAGCTAATATGCAACAAATTGATTGCTCTCTTCATATTCAGCTCCTAAGACAGGGATATATCATATTTACCAGATGTGAGTCATATCATATCAGGGTCTAATTCTAAAAGAGAAAAAAGGGAACCAAGAATCAGTCACCATTTTGCTTTACTAAGTAGACCTATCAAGACTTCATAAAGCACAAGACTGTAATATAAGAAGAGACGGTTGTTTAAGAAAAATAAGTAGCTGCCTAAAGGTAAGCTAGATATGTCTAAAAAATCATGAGCACAAATGTTGACTTCCGTATATTTTTGACTTGACGCAAGTCAAGAAAAGATACTAGTACCCCAGTTCGTTAACCAACTTTACTGACAAAAACTGTTGCATAGACATTATCTCTTGTGTAAAGTTTAGAAAACCCAAAAGAATCAGCCAACATGATTGGAATGAACCTAATCAAACCAAAATGAACAGATTGTATGACTGTGTTTATAGTTTTAAATTACCATCTCAAGCAATTAAATAGCAAGCTTTGTGATCAGTTCTGATTATTTGAGTGAATTTATTTCAGAACTAAAATTGCAAAACACAAAGAAACTAAAATTGCAAAACACAAAGAAACTAAAATTGCAAAACATACAAAGACATCATGTTCTATCATGTTGTGTTCCAATAGATGGCAAGGATATCTTAAAGTTTATTCTTTATCTCATTTTTTAGTAATAGTAAAATAATGGTCGACTTATGTTGATTTGACAAAGGAATGCTTCAAACTAGAGATTCGGAGATGCTAAACTTACCACTTCATCCAAACTAGTACATTGCTAAAATATTGGATGGCAATAGGCCCAGACGCGGCAGTGGAATCAGGCTGATAGCCAATCAAATGAAGCTACTCTATAACTAAGTAAATTAATCGGTATCAATTAGACAAAAGGAAGCTGAAGACTGGGTTAAGGTCATTAGGCGTATCCTTTAGAGGTCAGACAGCAGTTTCAGTGTTTTCCTGTATAAGTCAACCAAAAGCAGACGTACTGCCCTAAAAAATTATCAGGCATTGGTAGGTGAACATAGGCACATGTCAAAATTAATCTCTGAGCCCTTAAAATAAAAGATACAGAACGCACATGCAAAAGTCTTACACTTTAGAGCTGTAACAAAAATAGAACAAACCTCATAGTCTTTAACACGGTATATCGGACTAAGCATTGCACACTGAAGGGCACAGCCACGAGCCACGCACTCGCTTGCATTAAGAGTCCGTCTAGGTTCTGTTCCAAAAAGAGAAGATAAGATCTTCTTAACAGCTGGTATCCTAGATCCAGAACCGATGAGCTCCACAGAATGAATCTTATCCACAGACAGACCAGAGTCGCGCAAAGCCTTGTGACAAGGATAGCTAATCCTATCGAACAAGTCTGAAGAGAGCTTCTCAAAATCTTCTCTCTTTATGAACCCCTTGACGTCTTTCTCATCCATCAGGCATTCAATATTAAGTGGAGCTTCTGGATTTGCACTCAAGACTTTCTTTAGTTTCTCGCATGCCACCCTCAGCCTTACAGAAGCCCTAGTATTTGAGTAAACATCTATATTATAGTGCTGTTTAAACTCTGTAGCAAAATATTTAAACAAAACCTCATCAAAATTTCTCCCTCCCAAATTTCTATCAAAAGAATGAGACAATATCTTCATAAGTCCAGGTCTAAATGCTGCAACAGTCACCTGAGTATCACAATGACCAATATCAACGAACACAACAATGCTAGGGCCTTTGCTGGGGAATTCAGTCCTGTATATACCATAACCCAGAGCAATAGCAGTACAGTCATGCATCAATCTTAACGGATTCAGTCCAGCAATCTCTGCTGCATCCAAATATGCACGCCTTTGCAAATCCGTGAAATACGACGGTATCCCAATAACACAGTCCCATATAGGCATCTCAAGACTTTTCTCTGACATTTGCTTTAAATGTGCTAGCAACATTGCCAGTATCTGAACAGGAGTAAAACTATGTGTTTCATTTAAGTACTGTACATGAATCAAAATTCCACCATCGGGACCCTCACTAGTCTCAAAAGGCAACAACCTAAGATCCTCCTCCAACTCCCTATATTTCACCCCAATCATTCTTTTTACCTGAGAAATAGTCGATTTAGGGTTCATCGTCGCAGAAGCAGCTCCCGCCAAACCTAAGAACCTTTGCTTCTCACCAAACGACACCACAGCCGGTGTTTCCCTATTAGATTCCTCGTTCAACAAAACATCAATTCCACGTTGCTTAGCAACGCCGATAACACAATTCTCATTCCCGATATCTAATCCTATAACACTCATTTTTGTTTAATCCTTGTATACTGAACTCAACAAATATAACCAAGTGTTGCTTGGTTAACAATCTAGCACCTACAAATTAGATGTAGAGTAAATCTTTAGCTCATGGAATCAGTAACTAACTAAAAAACGCATCGATAGCATCATCATTAAAGCAAAATGTAAAAGGCAAATTAAATTGCTTAAACTTAACCCCGATAAAATTGACAATAAACATAACACAAGATGTCTAATTATGGACATATCATCGGAGTGGAAACACCGAATTATGCAATTCGCATTCCCGAAATCAAACCCTACCAAACTCATCGCTATATAATACTTGCTTAAAACAATTCAAATGTAGCTTGGTAAACAATTTAGTAGCAATTACAATAAAAACTCAACTCACAAAATTTAGTAGATAAAAACAGAATTAAGAGCATAATCATTGAATTAAAATGTAAAAATGCTAATTGAATTGCTTAAAACAAAACAGATAAGATAAAAAATACATACAACTGTATGTATGTATACAAGTGTAGTCGTAAGTTGATTGCGGCTGAATGAGAATTGAAAGTTGAAACGTACCTGAAAAGATGGAGTGATAAACCCTATAAAATGGGAGAGTGACCAACTAAATACAAAAGTTATCACACAAAATATTGAACGTCTCCAATGAAAAGTTGAATACCACTTTCAAATATCTTTCTCGGTCACTAATTTTATTTTTGGAAGTATTTTATTTATATCTTAATTAGAATCAATTAATCTTCTTTTGAGCGAATTAAAATCGGTCAGGAGAAATAATTTTAAGGACACTAAATCGATTTTGAGAGTCGACTCTCAAATTAGGGTTTGAGCCGTCACTTCTTCATTTTTCAACCATCATCCCCTCTCTCCCGTCGTCTTCTATTCATCAATTTTTTAATAAAATCGAGATCTAATTCTTTTTGGGTGAGTTTTTGTTGAGTACCTTGTTTGTTATCAAGGTTGTTAGTCGTACCTATCTTTTTGGGATTTTAGTGTGTTTTATTTTGATGTTTTTGTGTGGTTTGTTATGGGTTTCGGTAGATTTTTTGAAAAGGATTTATACGATAGTTTAGGTGATCTGTAAGGCTTGTATCAAATATGGGATGTAGGTGAATACCGCAAGACCTCACCTTTCACAACAAAAAATTATTCAGATTTTGGGGGCATTTGTTACTCCAAAATTAGTTGATTTAACTGATAATTTTGAACATTGGGCTACAGATGTTTCTTACGTGAAGATCAATTGCGATGCTATTAGTTTCTCAACTGATGTAGCTTGGATTTCTCGAGATGTTAGTGTAATACTTTTTAGATTAAAGAATTTGATATTCTGTGTGTTAAGCGATCTGAAAACAAAACGGTTATTTGTTTTAGCTTGTTTTTTGTTTCACAATCAGGTTGTAGTTGACAGTTCGGGGATTTGTCCTGGCTGGATTCAATGATTTGCCAAGTTAATAAAATCTACTTGTTCGTCAAAAAAAAATTCGGTTAGGAGAATGGAACTGAGATAGACATATCAAAGCATCTCCAAGGGTATAAAATCCTTAGCTAAATAATCCATGTGACATCTATGTGTCACTTTTTAGATAATATGTAAAAGGTATATCACTCCAATCATATGCCCTTAGCAAAAAAACATAGACAATCATTTTTTGTTTGACTATATTTATTGAACCAATAAAACTCTTGTGTATAATTTTACCTAACAAGAAATAAAGATAAGATCATTGGAGTATATGTCCTTACCCTTAGCAAAAATATTTCATAATCATTATAGCCAACCATTTTTACCTGTTACCCTGGGAGATGCTCTTAGGTAACTAATTTAACTAATTTGATATTGTGAATAAAATTATTTTATAGTATAAAAGATTGTGGATATCAAAGTAATATTTAAAAAAATTATTCATCAAATATACATATCAAGTAAAATTATCTAAGATGTATCTTAAGTTTTGTTTTTTCAATCGGTTAAATGAAACATTATCAATGCATGTGTAAATGTAATTTTTTAGAGACATGTACAAAAATTGAAATTGGACTATGCGGAAGACGTGATTAATCAAATAATTAGGGATGAATTAAATTATTAAAGAGTTGTTTGGTTCCAGATATTTAAGTATCACAAATTTATATAAATATATTTAAGTTGAAATAAATAAAAAATTTGATATCTAAATTTTGAGCTTAAGGTCATTTGAGTGAAAAACTAAAAGAGTTCATGGTTAGCCGTCTAAAATAATAGTCACATATATGAGAATAATATTATTTTTTATTTTTTATTGAAGTTTTTACCTTATTAATTTTTAATTATTTTTTACTAATTTCTACCATTGATGTCATTTTTTAATCGATTAATCTGATTTTTGACTAATTTCAATTTTTGTCGACTTTTACAAAAAGAAAAATTGACCCAATTTTTGTATAATTAAGTTAATTAATCAGTGCCTAACGATTTATCCTGATTTTTAGAGTACGACCTTTTATAGGGAGCAAAGCGGTTTGTTCTTTATTTTAGATTTTTGATATATAATTAATTTACTAAGTTTGAGACAACAATTAGAAATGGTTTGGTGATAAACTTTTTAGTTTTTTTATTGTCAAAGACAAAATAACTATCAATAATTTAATTTTTTGAATCTAGATAAGACACGTGAACTAACACCTCAATTTTCATCATTTGAGAGCAAGTCCAACATCTTACCTATTTAACTAGCTTTATAGCCCGTGCGAGTCACGGGCATACTCTAGTTATTTTCGGTTATGTTGGTCTCATCGTTTGGTGGAATGCATGCAGAAAAAAAGACATAAGCATGTAACGGTATATCAGTAGGAAATATGTCGAATGTTTGATGATACATGTTTCACAAAATCCCGGTCTATAAGGTTGTTATTATGACCTGAGTAGGCGCAAATATTTTGATTAATTAACATGTTTTGTTGGCACGCACGACCCTTCTGTAGTGCAAGATTTCGTCGGTTATAATTTTGTCAATCGTATTTGAACGAGAAGATGGTTTTAGTGTAACTTTGAAAGAGTATTGGGCGTCTTTTACCATTTCCATTGCCTGGGGGAACGTTGACACTCCATTTACATGTTTGTAGTTCATGGGGTAGTCGTGACCTTGTGTACTGCAAGATTTCGCCGATTATAATTTTTCCAATTGTATTTGAATGAGAAGATGGTTTTAGTGTCACTTTGAAAGAGAATTGGGCGCCTTTTATCATTTTCATTGCATGGGGGAACGTTGGCACTCCATTTACCTGTTTGTAGTTCACGGGGTAGTCATTAAGTGGGTGTTGTAAAATTTGATCGGTGTGCATAATAGAGTAAAAATGTAGAATTACAAGTTGTATTAGTATGTGTGGATACACTATTTAAACGAATGCATACCATTTTGCCCGTTTTAAGAACGGTCTCCTTGCAGACACGTTGAATACAATAATTGTACAGTTGTGCATATAATTTATTTTAGAAAACTATTACTTATACCTTTCAAGATAATGCTAAACTGATTCGTGATAAGTCACTCGTTTCACCTTACAATTGCCACTTGACACAAATAATTTAACATTTAGTACTTTTAATATTTTATCACAGATATTCAAAAAAATTAAACCGATTTAGTTTAGATTTGATTTAGTCGTACGATGACAACTTCAACTTTCTTGTAAAAATCTTCAACACAAACTTTTTTATTAATATACAAATATAAAACTCTTTTGCATTTTTCGGGTTCAATACTTTATATACTATAGTGCATTTTTCGAAAATGATCAGCATATAAAATTTATCTATTTAAGACGAGATTTATAATATATTGGATCATAATAAAACTACAGTTTTAATCTTATTAGTAGCTAAAATTTTAAAAATGCATATATAATTATAAGTTGTTAATATCTTATAATGAAACAATAATAAATGTAAAATAATGATAAAATCTAATATATATATATATATATATAATCTAATAGTATATAGAATTTGTAATCTAATAGTATATAATATGAGCCATTATGTACTTAATGCAAATAAACATGATTTATAATATAAAAATATTAATATAATCTTTTTTTATGGATCAATTCCAATTTTATAACATTTTTTTAAAATACAATTTTAGAACATTTTGCGCGAGTTTTTCTCAAATATGGTTAGAAATATTATTTTAAGGCACTTGTGAAAATAAATTATCTACCTTACCAAGTAGATTACAAAAATAGACCAAAATAGAGTATAACATATTGAGTGTTTGCGCATATTAATAAAAAACTTCATAATACAATCTAAATAGATGTCTATCATAGTGGTAAGGAATGTTACTTTTAATTTAGAGATTAAGGGTTCAATTCCCATCAGAAACAATTTTTTTGTACTAAAATAGAGTATAACATATTGAGTATTTGCGCATATTAATAAAAAGTTTCAAAATACAATTAAAATAAATGTCTAAAATAGTGGTAAGGTATGTTACTTCTAATTTAGAGGTCAAGGGTTTAATTCCCATCAGAAATAATTTTTTTGTTGTGCTATTATATAAGGTTAATTTAGTAATTTTATGACGAATAAATTGTCTCACGAACCCCCCGTGCAAGGCACGAGATCGCTCTAACCGACAGAACTTGATGTTATTTTGTGACGATATTTTCTAGTTCACGTCAGTTTAATTTTGCGATGATAAGTATTCTTCAGTTTGTTGTGGTGATCCTGCCACCAGTTTGAATTTGTTGGTGACACTTTGTGACATGATTGAGAAGATTTGCAAGGAAGATCGGTTTGGTATTAGTCCGAACAAGATTTTGTTCTTAGTTGAATGCATTTGATAATTAGTTTTATAAGCTAATTAATAATAAGATAGAAATTAGTTAAAGGTGTCAAATAAAGGCTCCATTTCGAAAGTACCAATACTCTTCGGGCTCCATAATTCTCTATAAGTGGTCGGAGTAGTATACTTGTCCTTAATGCATGAGGTGTCGGGATTGAGATGCACACAAATTCGTATTCGAAAAAAATTGTTCGAACTGGTTAAAAAAATCGGAAAAAATCTGATTAAAAAAAAGTTCACCTCAATTGGATCCAGCCCGCAGGCTTAAACGAATCGCATATTTTTCACAAAACCCCGATCTAGTTCAAGCCGAATAAACCCAAATTTAATCTCGATTTGGACGTAGTCTTGATCAGGATAAAAGTCCAATCCAAAAAGTTAGAATTTTCAATTAAATCTCGGATAAAAGCTTAAATTTTTTAATTAAATCCGAAAAAATAAAAAAAGTTAAGTTAAAGTTATCAATATCTAAAATAATTTGTAAAAATCCGATTTGTCTTAAAATTGTGAATACAAAGGAAGAAACATAATTAAATTTAATTAAAGAGATACGTGTCTATTGGATATACTTTATACCAATAACTAATTTTATTAATAATCAGACAAATGAAATTATCATGAAAGAATCTTGAATAAAAACTAAAGTGTAAAATAATATTTATGAAATACATTATCATACTAATGGGTTTTATACCACAACAAAAAAGCCCAAGTAGTTCAATGGTTAAATTGGTTACTTAAAATTCTTAGTAATTAGTATTGAAGTGTCTTAGGTTCGATTTCCATCAAAATGAAAATTTTCTTACATTTTTATAATATTTGACTTTGGAGGGGCAGTTATGTAATTTCAAGTTGTTGAATAAAATGTTTCGCAAAGTCCTTGTTGCAGTATAAGATATATAATAGATTACATACATCCTTTATTTATACATACATACATATATATATATATTATATTTAAAAAATATTTTATTTTTATTAGAATTTGAATCATATCTATAAAACGTGATTAACCAATCAACATTTCAAAAAATAATTTAAATCCATTATAAGTAACTTTTAAAATTGAACGTAAATGAATAAATCATCTTTTTATGTACGTTTAATTTTTTAATAACATGTTTTTCACATTAGCTTGCTAATATATTTTGCACAAACATATTACGAATCTCAGAAGTTTATATAATAAAAGAGATATGTAACTTCTTCTTTATTTCGATTAATTACAGTCATTAGACTCCCTAATTTTCCGTTGATGAACTTTTAAAATCTTAATATAAATGGATGTGATATCTCATTTATAAGTGTATAGTGTCGAAAATGCCCTATACAGGGAAAATCTGTATCATTAATCATACCTATAAATGCAAATGTGACAAAATCGTGTCAAACCCAAAATGAGACATGTTCAATAAATTAACTACTTCGAAAATATTATTTTTCTTAGCCTCTTTACTATATTTATATATAATTTTATAAAATTTATGGTGCTCATCTACATTATTAATTCAAGTGAAGTAATTCAAAAATTATGAAGTGAAGCGGTCAATATCAGCAAATGTTGATGATAACATAAATGGTCATAATCTAATGATAGTAGTGACGTAATAAATACAAAACCCTAAAAATGGAGCATACTAAATGTAAGATTAAAATTTATTTCTAATAAATTTAATATCTCAGTCATATGAAGAAAATGAAAATCAATATCCTGGAAATTATATATTATCACAGGAAAAAAAATTGACATTCACTATATCTTTGAATGTTTGAAACTTCGTCCATAGCAAAACAGTAGACTACGGCTCGGATAAGATAAAATTAGCTCAAAATCTAGAGTTTCAACGCCATCACAAAAATCTAAAATTACATCATACAATGTTGATTCTATCCCGCTGAGCGTAAATTTTTTAATTAAAATAATTAATTGTGATATTTGTCCAACATCAAATTTGTCTTTCTCATTCTTAATGACTCAATCATTATTTTTTTCGAACCAGGTGCATGACTAAGCTAATAACGAATTTTATTGATTATAATCTAGATTCAAAATCGAGAACAAATAAACGTATATTCACGACAATGATAATTGAGTTAATAAGAAGTATAAATCTAAAATGATTTAGGACATTCAACATTCTTTTTATTTTAAAAATTGATGTTACATTTCAAATAAATTCTAATATCGTATATTTATGTTATTTTTTATGATGGTAATATTTTATTAATCCGTCCAATCAATATTTTAGGAATTATATATTTAATTATAAATATTTATTTTCTTAGCAACCAATAACATAATTTATATTTCTTAATATATGCATGTCTATTTGAATAAATAACACTTCAACCATATTTTTTGTCGCAACATGAAATGCTAATAAAAATATGTGAAAAAATAAATTAATATAAGTTTTGTTATATAGGACTTGTTTGGCTAAAGATTTTTAAGCAGACTTTTGACTTTTAAGTCTATAAAAACTTATAAGTGATGTTTGCCAATCCAACTTATAAACCAACTTATAACTTATATGTTCATAAGTTGAATGTTAATAACTACTAACATTTTCCTTAACTTATTGACTTAATGTTTAATTTCTTTGGTTTTTAATACTTTATATTTTTACATTTGTGTTATTAAATATTTTTTTAATATAAAATGCATATATTTAGCTCATTATATTTAATAATTATTTTTTAAAATTTAAATTAGCAAACTTATAACTAACTTATAAGTAAATTTATCTAAACACCAATACAACTTATAAGAATTCATCCACTTATCACTTATATAATACTTACTCATTTTAAGCTATAAGTCAACTTATTTGTGATACCCCAAACACGCACATAATATATTTATACATATTTTAAAAAATTTAAGATGGGTGATTTCGGTGCTTAGCACAGGTAAAACGCTAGTATTAATGAAACCCCGTGCACCACACAAATTTAAACTAGTATTACTGAAGCTGGAACATTAAAGTTCGGTAGTTTGTCGATATTGTTAAATCATTTACCACAATCTCTTGATAATAATTTCAACCAATTACAAACACATAAAAATACCACAACCGAGTTAATTTTTGGAACTTCCTAACGAGAAAATTCACTTTCAAATTATTTATACAAAAAAGAGGGGCAGGCCTTAGTTCAGGCTAAGATGGGCTTTGGCCCATGTAGTCTCATAACACTAAAATAAGTGACTAAAACAAAGGAGAAATTCTACATAACACAAATTCAGAACGAAGCAACACAAAGTAAAAAGTCTGGGATAGTTACACCATAAGACAATATAATAGTGACAAATAACAGAGCTCGGGATGACTAACATTACCACGCATCAGGAAAAAGGATGAACATTCAGTAAGGACATGTGTTGATAATATTTGCCTTTCAGAGAGCAAATTACAACATCCATGGCAAGTACAAGTACATAACATTTGATATATTAAACGATTAAGAAATGCATACATAAACGAACAGATAACTGGCTAGCTACTTTAAATTGTTAAGGGTTAACTTTAAAAATATAACAACCCGTATAACTGTGAAACAGAAGTAGAGACCGCATTTTTTATATAAAAAAAAGAGGTTGATAAACTGTATTCTATACAACTTCCTAGTTTTTTTGGTAGGGGAGGGGATTCATGAAAGTTTAGGGTTTAAAAGAAAAATGAATTTGTGATAAATACTGGTTTTCTTGATAAGAAATTAAAGACTTCCAAAACTTGGTACATATTTGGAAACTGAACTGTACAAATAAAGGTGGCCTTTCAAAAATGATTTTAGAAATAATATTTAGGGTTTCAAAGGCAAATATAAAAGATCCCAAATATCCAATAACCTCACTTAAAAATAAGATTCAGTAAATTATTTGTTAGGTAATAAAGAATTAAGGGTTTAAAACAATTAACAACTATAGAAAACTAAGGCTTCACTGATGATTGATGAAGAAGTTAAGATACTTGAAATTAGGATATTTAAAAAAAAATTAGGAAGTTTATTTAGAAAAAAATCAGTGATAAATATACAAGAGTAAAAGAAATCTACAATCACTGCATTGTTTAAACTTTCATAAGACTGTTTATCATTTATTTTGATGACTGATGAAACATCGCTTATGTACAAACAAGAACTGGGTACATATTTGGACACTGAACTTTAACCAGAGTGTCTAACTTTTCATGTATTATAACGAATCTTATATTCAAGATCTGAAAGAAACAAAAACGTGACATATATACACATAGTTAAGACATAAATGATGCAGTGAATGTGTTAACTTTAGGAAAAAAATTTAAAGGTACTTTTAGATTCCTCTTGCCCAATATAAAAAGGTTTAAAGTTCAGCAAATATAATTATAATTTTATGATTCAAACTGTATTCCTACAAAATTTAGTGGAGAGTGTAACTGATAAAGGAAATTATGCGAGATAGTGGAATGTCATGTCAACAAAAGATATTGGGTCTAATAAAATTATTTGTAAAGATTCATTGTACCATTTAAAAAATTGAAATATTTAGTAAGGTCTACAGACTTGAGAGAAATCGCACGGCTAAGAGTCCAAATAATCGAAGGCTGAATCTGAAAGGATTGAGATATTAACAACACGATTGGCACAGGTAATTACCACACAAGACTGCATAGTGATCAGTGACAGAGTAACACAATAAGTTCAGGTTGGCCAATAAAATAACACAGGTAACACAAAAGCAAAGGAGCAATCAGTAGTAGTGTAGCACTGATATGTTACAATCTCCGAAAAGAGCTGACTGAAACATACACGGCAATCCTAGTGCAATAATGTTGATGTTTCCATAAAATAGAGAGAACACACATGCAATATGTACAACACATTCAACATATTAACGAACAGAAACAAATGAGATCAAATAACTGTTAAGCTGTATGAGATATGTATTAAAGATGATATAAATATATTCAAAAAACAAGAAAAATAAAGATGTAGGGGAACACAGAATTGGATAACATATAATAAAAAGGTACAAGTGGTACTATGTGTATATGTAAACATAAGATGGACTGCTAGATGATGCACAAAAGTTTACTGCACAAAACTATATATTGACCGAGTAACAGAGTGACTTCAGGTTCGCTAATGTAACACAAATACAAAGGAGCAATGAGTAGCACTGGCATATGTTAAAATCTCGAAAAAGAGCTGACTGAAACATACATGGCAAGTCTAGTGCATTCATTCGAATATGTCGCCAGAAACACAGAGAACTCACATACATTATGCATAACACATTTGACATTTAAAAAAAAAAGCATACATGTGAGATCAAACAGCCATTTAGCAATATAAGACATTTACATAAATCATATTCGTTAAGAGAAAGTTGTTGGGGAACATAAAATTGAACATATAATCAAAAATGTTCAAGTGATACTACATGCATGTGTAAACCAAAGCTGGACTTGTTGAGTAAATACTTCATTACTCACTATTGGTAGAGACTAATGCTTCTATAAACGGCTTCCATCCTTGAAAGACAAGGACATACATAGTTCACACCAGTTTTCAATTGACTTGTAAAAAAAACACATGCTACTCAACCAACTATTACCCAAGGTTTGCCGCACCCTGTTTAGCAGAGGCAAGTGTCTACATTTTCAAGTACTAAATTCCTGATTACTAGAACAAAGTAGGAATCCTATGCACAGTTTACCAAAGTATAAAAACTCTAAACAAAACACAGAACGACACATAAACAAAGGCTGGAGACTGTAGACATAATGACAATAACATAGCTCAGATTGACTAGTACAATAGATGCAAGTTAAACTACTAGGTAGATAACATTCAACATATTAAGGGATGCATGCATGACCACATTACCAGTTGGTAATTTAAGATGGATAGTGTTTTAAATCCAAAAACATTTAAAAAAGAGAATTTTCATGCAATACTACATGAAAATGTAATTCAAAGATGGACTGGTGGAGCAAAATCATTTTACCCGGAACTCAAAATCTAAATTGGAAAGGGGTTAGAATCATAGTTTTTAAAATTATTACAAGGCTGAAAACAATGGGCTAAAAAGTTAAATATAAACGAATATGACTTCTAGGATACAAAGACATTATGGGTTTAGAAAGATTTAGAAATTAAGAAGTTATGATTTCATATTTAACAAATTAGCCTTCAGAAAGTAGGATTTTGAAAATTGAATTGAAAATAAAGGTAGGGTTTTTCAAAATAATTTTTAGGGATGAAAATAGGGGCCCAAGAGTAAAATAAATAAGAATAAATTTTTAAACCATTTACTCCAATCACCAGTAAATTAATTTTGTAGCATAGATTTTATATGGATTTCAGAATTCAGTGTTTCAAGGAAACACAATAATATGAAAAGAAAAAATAAGGGTGTCAACAAATTTTATTTTTAAAAAAAAGGTGACACGGGAATTTATAAACTAAATTCTAAATTGAAGTGTTAGGGGTGATTCTTAGAAAAGAGAAATACCAGGGACAGATGCAGGGGTTCAGAAGTTTAATTTACACCACTAAATTCCTAACTCAGAAACTTCATCTCTAAAAAGTTGGAGCTTCTGATTTATGAAGTATTTTAGGGATATAGAGAAAATCAAGCTTCATAACATATACAAAATCGATGAAAAATGAAGGATCTTGAAATATTTAAGAAATTACAGACTCCAGAAATAAGGGACTCCAAAATTAAATTTGAAAACTATACGCATTTCCCAGGCTAAACAAGGGTATTATCTTTCAAAAATTAATATAGAGATGAAAGCTAGGGGCTCAACAGTTTAAACAAACAATGTTAATTACAAAACCAGTAACACTTCCTCCCTGATAAGAGTTAAATTGATTTTTTAGGGATCAAAGAAAATATGATCTCAGAATAACAATTACGAAAAATCAGATAAGATTTGATAATTTAAAAAGTTAAAAGACTTGAAATTAAGATTTTACAAAACTAAAATTTGAAAGTAAGATATGTGTTTTGAAAACTATACTAGTGATGAATATAGAGGGTTATGAAGTTCGCAATATAACATTCAATTTACAATTCAGTAATTTCACTGCTACACAATAAAATTTACTATAATTGCTTGTAAGAATTTCAAGAAAAATATATTTTTTCAAGAGAATTTGGAATTATGAAAAACAAGGATTTCGTAACTAACAAATCAGTTACTTGAGGTTAAAAAGTGAATTGTAATAACAAGGGTTAAAAAGTATGTTTTCTCGAAATCATATTTGGGAAAAAATACAGTTATGCTAAAACATACATACACAAACATATATCAACAAGGGATGGGGAATATTTTATCAAGGGATGAAGTTGCAAAATAGTTACAGACAGAATTACCCTATATATGACAACATAACAAGACAGCATAACGGCGAAAATACCATAGCTCAGGTTGACTAACATTAACACGCATCAGAGAAATAAGGATGAGTAATGCGTAGTACTGACATATGTTAATAATAATTGCCAGAGATAAAACTACAACTTACATGGCAAGAGAATCAATTATGTTGCAAGGAATACATGCAAGTTTTACTACCTAGTACAAAACATCTGATACATTAAATGATTAAGAGATGCATACATAAAAGAACATATAACAATCTGGCTATATTAATCCATAACATAAACATAGTTAGAGCTGCATAGATATAAGAATTAAGATTTAAAAAGGCCAACAAATTATCAAAGAGACTTGAGAAAATAGGGTTTCAAAATTAAATAATTGCATGGTATTCCTATAATTTTGTTGCAGATGAAAATCAGGCGTCCAAAAGTAATATATTACATAAGCTTAATTTAAAAAACAAGTAATTACCTCAATTAAAAAAATAGAGTTTCTGAACATGGCTTTAAAGAATTCCAAAATTTAGGGATTACTAAATAAGGGTGTCATCAATAAATAACAGTAACTTTGAGAGTTCAGAAATTAATCAGCTAAATTGTAAAAAAAGTAAGAATATTTTCTTAATATATTAGGGGGATTAAAATAATACATTCAAAATCATAAACTTCCTCCCTAGAAAAGTTGTTTTCTCGGCTTTGCTTGAACTTCAAGTTTAGTTTTAAAAAATACAAAGTAGTTACAAATAATACGATTTTAACCCTTTTTATTACTACTGTAAAGCTAAGATATTGCAATTATGAAGTTAAGTTAGATATACGATGATGATTGTAGAGGTGTGCAAGTGTTCCAAGGATGAAGTAAGATTGACGAGAAGATGGTGATGGTAGAGTGTAGTTGTCGATGGTTCAGAGGAGTAAAGAAACAAAATGCTCATATACATTGACAATAGTAAACATAAAAAAATAACAACTTGTATAACTCGAAAACAAAAGTAGAGACCGTAATTTTACGAAAAAGTTATAAAACCATATTTTATACAATTTCCCTCTTTTTTGTAGGGAAGGGGATTCGAAAAGTTAGGGATTTGAAAAGAAAAATGATTTTATGATAGATAAGGATTTTATTAGTAAGAACTAGAGACTTTGAAATTGGAAATTAGGAAACTAAATTGTAAAATAAGGATTGAGAAGTGTCGCCTTTCAAAAATGATAATAGAAATAATAGTTAGGGGTTCGAAGGTTAATATAAACGATCAGTGTAAAAAACCTGCAACTTATTATCTTATTCTATGAGTTCATAAATTAATTTTTCATTAGGTATTTAAGAATGTAGGGTTTCAAAACATATAACAATTTTAAAAAATAAGGTTACTGATTAAAAAGTTAAGAGACTTGAAATTAGGACATTTATAACTATACTGGAACAAATATGGGATGTTTTTAAAAAATCAATTACTGATAATTGTAGAGATATAACACATTCAATTAATTGCAGAGACTTCAAAAAGTATGGTTTCAGAAACTGAATTGGAGAAAAAGATAGGGTTTTCAGAAATTAAAGATGAAAAATGACGGGTTCAAGGGTCAAATAAGAAAAGAAAATTTTCAAAACCACCCCGTCAATACTAAATTACTGCTGTTGAACAGATTTTTTTTTTTTTTGAATTTTCAGAAATTGGTGTTTCAAGGAAATACAGTAACATAAAAAAAATTACAAGGGAGTCCACTATTTAAAAAAGAGTTCTTTTAAAAAAAGCGACTTTGAAGAATTAGGAATTTCTAAACTAAAATCCCAATTGAAGTATTACGTGTGATTCTTCGAAAATAATACTAGTACTTAAAATCAGGGGTTTATAAGTTCAATTTGAATGACTAAATCCCTAATTCAGAAACTTCATCTTTAAGAAGTTAAGAGTTTTTGAATATGGATACTTTTTAGGATATAGAGAAATTAGAGCCTCAATATATATATAAACTACCAGGAATAGAAAGAAAGAAAGGATAGAGACTTGAGAAACAAGGGATTCAAAAACTAAACTGAAAAAGAATATTCCTTTACCAGGGCATGATTTTCAAAAGTTATAATAGAGATGAAAACCAAGGGGTCAAAAGTTTAATCAAGATCAATTTCAAAACTAGTAATTTCATCCCTGGTAAGAGTCTATGGATTGATTTTTTTTAGGTATAAAATAAAAGACGGTTTAAAAGACTAAACAACTATGAAAAATAAGGTTTTGGTAGTTAAAATCTGAAAGACTTGAAACTAAGATATTACTTAGAAAACTAAATTGAGAAAAGAAAGGATGTTTTTCTAAAACCATACTAGTGACGGATACAAGGGGTTACAAAGTTCAGCATACAGTTTTATATAATGATTAAGTAATTTCATTGCTACAAAATAAAAGTTCTCGTAATATCCTGCAGTAATTTGAAAAAGAAAATAGTGTCAAGAGAACATGGAATTATGAAAAACAAGGTTTTGACATAAAGAACTTGAGAAGGAAAAAAAAAACCATTAAAATGGAATCAGCAGACACAGTGTGAATTAGAACAGGCAGAATTACTTAATATAAATTGACTATTATAGATAATAGTTGGGATTGAAATGTAAATATATATTAATGGGGATGAAAACTAGAGGTTCAAAAATTTAAACAAGATTAATTTCAAAACTAGTAACTTCATTCCTGGTAAGAGTTTATAAATTAAATAAAATACATACCAAATAAACTATGGTTTGAAGAGAATTAACAATTATGAAAAATAAGGTGTTTTAGTTAAAGAGTTAAAAGACTTGAAACTAAGGTATTTAAAAACTATATTGAGCAAATAAGGGATGTGTTTTTAAAACCATACTAAAAGTCACGAATATAAGGGATTACGAGTTCAGTATGCAATATCAATGTAATGATTCAGTAATTTCATCAGTACGAAATAAAAGTTTCTAAAATAACCTATAGGAATTTGAAGAAAAACATATAGCTTCAAGAGAATTTAAACTTCGAAAAAATAAGGGTTTCGTAAATAGTAACTAAGGAATTAGAGACTTAAAAACCAGAGTATAGAAGTATGCTTTCTCGAAAATTGTATTAGGGAAAGAATACATTTGTTCTTAACACAAACACGAGAAACTAACATGGTGATACAATAATATTGAGAGAAAAAAACATTATAATGGAATAAACAAATAACAGTAATTATGGTTAAAAAAGCATTAGAACAGGCATAATTAGTTCATGTAGAAGGAAAAAAGTAATCAATTACTAGAAATGCCCAAATTCAAAACAGAATTACCCCAAAAGACAGCAAAATAGTGACACTAACAGAAGCTCAGATTGACCGACATTAACACGCAACAGAAAAATAAGGATGAGTAATGCATAATATTGACATATGTCAATAATATTTGCCAACAAACTACAACCTAAAAGACAGCAAAATAGTGACACTAACAGAAGCTCAGATTGACCGACATTAACACGCAACAGAAAAATAAGGATGAGTAATGCATAATATTGACATATGTCAATAATATTTGCCAACAAACTACAACCTAAATGGCAGAAAAATCAATTATGTTGGGAGGAATACATACAAATTAAACTATTATGTACAAAACGTTGATATATTTAACGTTTAGGAGATGCATAAATATAGGAACAGACAACTAACTGGCTAGTTTAATACCTGACATACAAAATAGCAAGAGGTGCATATATATATAAAATTAGGATTTTAAAAGAATCACAGATAATCAAAAGTAAAGATCTCATATTAAGAATACAGAGACTTGAGAAAATAGGGTTTCAAAACTAAATTGTATGGTTTTCCTATAATTTTTTACGGGGATGAAACTTAGGCATCCCAAAGAAAAAGATATAAGCTTAATTTCAAAACAAGTAACTTCCGCACTAATAATAAAGTTTATGAACACGGTTTTAGAGAGTTTAAAATTTTAGGGACTATAACATAAGGGTGTTATCAACTAAAAAATAGAAACTTTGCGAAATTAGAAATTCATGAGCTAAATTGTAAAACAAAATTAGAAAAAAGTTTGGTTGAATATATAGTAGACAAAAGTTAGGGGTTTGAAATATAACATTCAAAATCATAAACTACCACCCCAAAGAAGTTTCTTTTTGGGCTTTGTTTAAAAAAGTTAATTTTTCAGATATACAACAAAATAATTACAAATATACGATTTTGACTCTATCTATTACTCTAAAGATAGATAATTAGATAGATAAAGCAGAATTTCCAAGAAAAGATAAGGTTAGATTAAAACATATAACAATAATAAAAAAAAATAAGGTTTCACAGATTTAATAGTTAGGAGACTTGAAATTAGGGTATTTAATAACTATACTGGAACAAATATGGAATGTTAATTTAGAAAAAAATACTAAAGAAGTTGCAGAGATGTTGCACATTAAATTAACCCACAAGACAACAGACATAGTGATAAAAGCGTAAGCTTAGGTTGACTAATATAATCATATAGAAGATGCAAGTTAAACTACTAGGTACATAACATTCAACATATTGACGGACGCATACATATTACCGATTTGTTATGTAACACAAATAATGTTTTAAATCCAAAAACATATAATAGATAGTTTTTAAACATTGCTACATGAAAATATAGTCTAAAAGATGGACTAGTAGAGCAAACTTATTTGACAAGGAACGCAAATCTAAATTGGAAAAAACAAGGGTTTAGAATTATGGTTTTTAAAAAAAATTATAACTAGGATGAAAACTAAGGGCAAAAAAGTTAAATGTAGATGAATATGACTTCAAGGATTCTAAGACATTAAATTTTTATAAGGATTTAAAGTTGTAAAAATTAAGGTTTTCATTTTCAACAATTAGAGACTTTAAAAAGTATGGTTTCAAAATTTGAATAGGACAAAAAGGTAGGGTTTTTCAAAAAATTAGGGATCAAAATGAGGGGTTCAAGGGTCAAATAAATGAGAATAAATTTCAAAACCATTAACTTCATCACTAGTAAACTAACGTTATAAAACTACTTTTTTGAAAAATCAGAAATTAGTATTTCAAGAAAATACAGTAACATGAAAAGTAACAAGGGTGTCAACAATTTAAAAGAAGGGTTGAAAAAAGGGACTTTAAAGAATTAGAAATTCCTAAACTGAACTCCAAATCAAAGTGCTAAGTGTGATTCTTTGAAAATAACAAGAAAGAAAAAATCGGGGGTTCAAAAGTTCAATTTAAACGACTAAATTCCTAACTCGGAAACTTCATCTCTAAGAAGTTGAAGTTGAGTTTCTGAGTTGGTACTTTTTAGGGATATAGAGAAGTTAGAGCCTCAAAACATATACAAACTCATGGGGAAAAAAAGAGGATAGAGACTAAAAAACAAGGGTTTCAAAAACTAAATTAAAAAATATACCTGTTTATTGGGCTAAATCAGGGTATTACTTTCTGAAAATTGTAATAGGGATGAAAACTATGAGTTCAAACGTTTAAACAAGATAATTTCAAACTAGTAACTCCATCCCGGGTAAGAGTTTATGAATCAATTTTTTTAAGTATTTAAATATAATATGACTTGAAAAGAATAAAAATTATGAAAAATAAGGTTTTGGTAGTTAAAAATGTTAAAAGACTTGAAACGAAGATATTGGATTTAGCAAAAAAAGAAAGATATTGGAAAAACTATTGTTGACGGAATAATATCTTGAACTTTTGAATGTAGCTTAGAAAAATAGATTATATAAATATTTAATAATAATATGTTGTTGACGGGATTCGAACCTTGAACCCGTGAGAGCAATTTAGATATCAAGAAAAAAATATTTTTTTAATATTACATCTAACGGTTCTCATTTATCTATATTTACATTTAACGGTTATTATTTAGATGATCAAACTACCAACAGATGACCATACCAACCAAATAGAGGGTGGTTTGCTTATAATAGTATAGAAAACTACCGTTTTTAAATATAAGGGGTTACAGAGTCCAGTTTACAATATTTATTTAATGATTCAACAATTGCATTGGTACAAAATATAAGTTTCTAAAATTAGCCGAAGGATTTTCAAGAAAAATAGTGTTGAGAATTTAAATTTATGAAAAAACAAGGGTTTCGGACAAAGAATTTGAACAAGTTGTGAAATCCAGGGTAGAGAAGCAGTATTTTTTGTGGAAAATCATATTAGGGAAAGATTACAGTTGTTCCTAACATACACACATGGTGAAGAAATAATCATATCAGAGAATAACATTGAGAAAACAAAAGTAATACAACTAAATAAGCTGACAACAACAATTAAATGGAAGAAATAAAGGTAAATTAGAAGTGATAGAAGCAATGAATTGCTAGATATGCCCAAATTTCAAACCCTAGAACTAGAAGTACAATAAGCAAATAATAGAGGTCAAATAAACGTATACATACATACATATAAAGAGGAGCGATTGGGCGGAGTAGTGGCGATTGCAAATCCTCGACTAGTCGGAGATCAAAATGAGAGAGAGAGAGAGAGAGAGAGAGAGAGAGAGAGAGAGAGAGAGAGAGATGAAATTATAAAATCTGATTATTTTTGACACGTAAAAACAATGGGGGTGTTTGGGTGTATTTATAGGATTGTAGACTTGCAGTAGTATTGACCTGGTTGGTCAACAGGGTGAGTCAATAACCGCGTTATATCGGCTTACTTTTACGCCATCTTTCAAGACTGCTCTTTCTTAAATTTTAGTACTGCATCACAATTTACATCTAACATTTATTTTTTAATTTTTTTCCCCCAAATTAGAAGTGTTCTGATATTTGATTGGAAATGCAAAATAGTTATTATAATCTTATTTAAGTTACAAATATTTTTCTAATTTCTTTTTAAGAAAATATAAATTCCAAAATCTTAAGGAAATTATTATAATTTATTGTGTCTTTGTTTGTTATTAAGTAAATTAAAACTTTTGTTATTATTGATGTTGAGTTGGGCTAGTTAAAACGCAAGGTATTTTAATTGTCTGGATTGAGAATGTTTAGTTGGGTTTTCGTTTGGGCCTCGGCCAAGTTTATATGCCCTCCAAATTTTTTATTTTTCTGGGTTTCAGTCGAGATTGTTGTATTCAATTAATTTTTTTTAAAATTCTTTGAATATTTTAAGACAAACGAGTCAAACTGTTCGGGAATTAATCGAGCTTGGTTCGAAAAATATTTGAATTCGACTAAAAAAATAATGGAGTCGAGCTTGAGCTATTCGAATACTTTACCGAGCCGAGCTCGAGTTTCAAATTACTCGGCTCGTAAGGTTCGCGAGCCTAATTAAGCCTTTATTAATTTATTAATTTTATATATTATAAATATATTTTTTATATAAATATTAAATATTTATATATAATTTATATATTTAATCGAGCCGAACAGAGGAGCTTTTGTCAATATTTGATGAAATCGGTTTGAGTTTTCGAACCGAGCTCGAATATATGAAATTTTTTACGAGCTGAGCTTCGAGTTTGAAATTAAAATCTCGGTCAAACTCAAACTCGAGCCCGAACTTTTTAGTCAAGCTCGACCTCGAGCATGACGGTGTTCAATCCTGTAAATCTTGCACATATGATCTGTATAACTATTTCATCAAACTTTTAATTAAAGAAATCAATCACTCTTAAGAAAAAAGTTTTATCACTAATGAATGCTTGAAGAACATGAAAAATCTAGCACAATTCTCGAACGTGAACAGAGTTATACCGAAGAAGTAGCTAACAAGAACTTGAGCTCAAGTAAACACTGAAGGAAGAAGATCCAGTGTTTATATTTAAACAATGCATATATGACTTGTCAAACCAAAGCAAACAAGCGCTTCCAAGTTTTCATATGTCTAATAACTTGTTTATGACCACTAGCTTTAGCTGCACCAACACTTAAAACCAAGCCTTTCCTCAGTTTCTTCAGCCTCTTCCCAATCTTAACCTTTAACCTAAACATTCTTATTCGCAACCATGACCTTTTTCGTCGTCTCGGGGACGAGTCTGCAGCCTGTTGAAGAAGTTTGTAGATCAAGAACTGCGCGCGCCGATGTTTTACTTCCTCAGGATCTTCCATTTCCATCTTTGTGTAAGCATGTGACCTCCTACTCAGTATAGTAGCCATGGTTTCTTAAGGAAATAAGAAAGAAGTGGCACTTAAAGATAGGAGGTCAATTAATTAGTGAGATTTGAGAAGTACTAATATAGGTCATTTATATAGAGAAGTAAAGAATAGGAGGGTGTGGAAGATTATTGAAGAGGTCATCAACAGTGCATGTGCACTACTTCAAGTTGTTGAAATAATGCTGTTGAAAATTAAACTGCAGGCATATGAGCTGGACAAACTATGAAGCATATAATGTAGCTAGTTTAAGTTTAGATAATTAAAATACAACCAATGAGCACTGTGCAGGATACACATAAAAAAAAAAAAACTTAGCTACTAACTATAGTTGAAGCCTGGAGAAGAAATTGACTTACTGACATAACATAGATCAGTGTAGTTGATAGGCTTAACTTGTTTTCTGTGACATGCTTCTGTAAAAATACATTATCTTTTACCTTTGTCTTCATAAAATATGAAGAAGTAACAATGTAGCAGTCAATTGTAGTTAGTAGAAACAAAACAACCCTGGTCAATTATCATTCCCGCACTCAGTCTCACTAGTCAGATAAGACATGCATCTCTCGTACTCTCGAGATTTAATCTTTTTTGAAATAATATAAACTCGATAACATAGTATAAATCATTAAGAACCCGTAAACAGATTTTGACTAAGGTATATATATATATCCGATGTTCGCATCAATTCGGAGTCCCATGGTTACGAGATATTGCTAAAAGAGCCGTTGGTTGCAACTTGCAATCTTTGTAATCCTGTGCCCGAGAGTCGGTGGGTGAGATAAGTAAAAAAATACAGAACAACCAACACAGAAGCAGGAAATGTGTACGGTTGAATCTTTAATACTACCTAAAAAATCCTATGATTAATAACAGGGCACACCAGTCTATGTAGAAACTGAAAATATTATGGTCGACATCAGGGCTCCAATAATTCTCGTATTAAAATTACTCATCATAATGCATAGGCAACACCAACAGGCATGTATGAAGAATAACTACAATATACAATGCCAGAGACGGTGCTACTAAATTCATTCCAAAGTCAACACCAATACTGCTACTCTATTATACATTAATAAATCAATAATATTAATACTACAATTTTATTTCTAACAGGTATATCAATATTTGATTCCTTGACAAGAACTAAACTTTAAAGATGGAATTGTTTTTAGTTGTATAAATTAGTGAATTATTAAGGCTTGGTTCATTCGAAAATGATGTCCACATTTATAATACAACCAAAATGAGGATATCAATCTCCTATACAACACTAATTCTAAACTGTTAGGTGAGTCAGTACTCAGTAGTAGGCTGATACAGTTGCATTGCATTCCCTTCGCCAAAGCATGGTCACTGGTACACTCAGCTTTTTTTCTTGCCAAGTGACTCTCCAGCAGTACCTGAAAAAGCTCTTTGATGACCTCCAAATCTCCAAAAGGAGGAGACATCAATTTTTATTTATTTTACATTGTATGCCTAAATAACTTGCATTTTAATTTAATTAGATTTAAATTTTTCGATACATTAAATTTTCAAGTATACATAGTGCTAGAGGAGAGTGAACTGATCACTTGTAGTTCTAAGAGAGAAGGGTGCCATACAAATTATTTATATTTACAAACTGAGATGTAAAATTATTTTTGTATGTAGTAAAAACTTGTAATTGCCATAGTATCTTCCACAATTTTACAGACTCATCAACTACAACAACTATACCTGTGACATGGCAGAAAGCGGTAAGCTTTATACACTAACCAACTGATCCTTCAAGCTTCAAGCTCACGAGTTGGTTCACTTCAGCGCCAAATTCATCAGGGAGCTCATTAAATACACTAACCAACTGATCCTTCAAGCTTCAAGCTCATGAGTTGGTTCACTTCAGCGCCAAATTCATCAGGGAGCTCATTAAATACATCTCTGCAGAAGCCAGATATCATAGCTGCCATGGCTTTCTCGTAGTCGATGCCCCTCTGCTGGAAATAAAATAGCTGATCTTCACCAATCTTGGAGGTACTGGCTTCGTGTTCAATTCGGGCTGTCGGGTTTTTCCCCTGTTAAGAGCACGAGTTTTGTATTAAGCAAAAAAGAACCATCCCCCCAAATTTAATATAAAGTGACAAGGGACAACAGTAGGTCAAGGATAGTGGACTAATCATAGTATATAAAATTAAACAAGAAACAGATCTTGGCTATTAGTCTATTACCCTAAAAAAAATTAAGGAAAATTACAGTATATCTACACTAGAATAATGCGTTTGAGGAGATGCAACACATGGAATTCATCGGCCAATAGGACGAAATCTGGGATTTATAAGGAAGGGCAATAAAGAAAAGCAAATTTCTCAAGTTTTTGAAGTAAAAACGAATCTTTCAACAAAGATTTTGACTCGACTTCTCAACCATTAATAGATAACATACAACAACTACTGTTTCAATTTTTCATTTTTCTGTTTTCATATTTATTTCTTAAAAAAGTAATATTTCCTGTATACATCTTCCTTCCATTTCCTTGTACTCAAAAGTCAAGCATGCCTATAAAAAGCGCAAAATCTGGTAAATGACTTTTGACTAATTCCCTAACAATTGAAAGATAGGAAAACCCGTCTTAAGCACAATGCACATATTCATTATATTCTTTCTTCATATTGCCAAGAGTCTCATATATTAACAGGACAATAGTAAGACTTTCCAAACAAGCACGACAAGTCATTAATAAGCAGAAAGTTGCCTTCAAGAAATGCCAACATTCAGATGCCTAACAATTTAGACAATAAATACTTTGGATTAAATGAACTCTCTATCATTGTACATTGAGCATAAACATCCTAACTTAGCAAACTAGTACAGCTTTAAACAAAAAGGACATTCTCAATTTAGCCTTTCATGCAAACTTTTGAATTTCTACAACTAGGAGGTCAAAGAACAGAAACAAGCATTTAAAATCAACAAAAGAACAATGACCAATTAACCATAAAGAAAAAGTGAGAATAATAAACATGTTCAATAATTCATCTATCACTTTGGCTTGAAGAAGAGAGGTTGATTTAGAACTAAATACACGCAGTTAAATATATGTAAAATCAAATACCACTCTCAATCTCGGAAATTAATTCTATCTTGGTTCCTTACTCTTTTTCCTCCCAACTTCAAAGTCTGTAAAGAACCACATGAACCTTGCAAGCAGAGCTGCTCTAAGTACTCACAATATCAGATCTCAATGCTAATCAAATTTAAGAAACATCTTCTATCTTTACTCATAGACACGTTAATAGTCTAATTTATTAACCAGAAGCATAAACTCACTAGGGTAACTCCATCAAGAAAGCTAGTGTGATAACTGATAACCCATAAAATTTTGTTTCTATTGCTGCTTTTCAATCAAGTATCAAGGCATCAAGGACATTCAGTTTTAATCTATACATTCATGAATCCCTAAGAACTTCGCCTTCTATATCATTTCCTGTATCAAATTAGCCTACCTGCAGGAATCATCCCTCTGTACACAATCTTCATGGGGGTAAACTATTAATGAAATCGATTGTCATATGAGCATAAGAGTCAACAATGAGTTGTCAGTTACTCAAAGTTGGATTAACAATGGCTATAAAACCAATAAGAGGAAGCCTATAGTTATTTGATCCAATTCAGCAAAATCATCTCTTGAAAATAATCCGGTTATTTTCACTAAAGCTGATTCATATTATGGTACGGAACAATTCAATTTGAAATGTTTCTATATCAAAAATGAATAAGATATTACCCATAGGATATAGCAGTCAGCTATAGTCTAGAACTATAAAGTTTGGCCTAACTAGAAGCGCGATTTCACACAAAATTCAAAACTAACTTTGAATCAATAAATTTGAACAAAAGATGGAAAAATAATACATTTGATAAATCTGAAAAGTTACCTGGATGTAAGGATAAGTGTTGGCAGCTGCATTGTTACCAATAAGCATTGAATCACACTGTGAAGAGTTCCGAGCATTATCTGCCTTGGACTGGACCTGAACAAGACCCCTGTAACAGTTTCTAGAATGTCCGGCAGAAATTCCCTTTGATATAATCCTACTCCTTGTGTTCTTCCCCTTATGTATCATTTTTGTCCCAGTATCAGCCTGCTGATAATTATTAGTTAATGCCACTGAATAAAACTCACCCACTGAATTATCACCCTCTAGTACAACACTAGGGTACTTCCAAGTGATAGCAGACCCAGTCTCCACTTGGGTCCAAGATATCTTAGATCCATTCCCAGCACAAATACCTCGTTTTGTGACAAAGTTAAAAATCCCACCTTTCCCATTCTCATCACCAGCATACCAATTTTGCACGGTCGAGTACTTAATCTCTGCCTCTTCATGACAATACAATTCCACTACAGCAGCATGAAGCTGGTTGGTGTCATACGAAGGAGCTGTACACCCCTCCAAATA
Organism: Heracleum sosnowskyi; assembly: GCA_030848705.1. Classification (NCBI taxonomy): domain Eukaryota; kingdom Viridiplantae; phylum Streptophyta; class Magnoliopsida; order Apiales; family Apiaceae; genus Heracleum; species Heracleum sosnowskyi. The sequence goes on from CM061241.1 coordinate 98,396,303, forward strand.
CTCCACAAAACCTCTATCCTCAGCAACTATAAGAGTCCTCTCAAACTGTCCAGTTTCCATAGCGTTTATTCGAAAATAAGTCGAGATTTGCATAGGAGACCTAACATCCTTAGGAATATACACGAAAGACCCATCACTAAACACAGCCGAATTCAAAGCAGCATAAAAATTATCCTCAGGCGGAACAACCTTTCCCAAATACTTCCTAACCAAATCAGGATATTCCTTAATAGCCTCAGAAATCGAACAAAATATCACCCCAGCTTTCTCTAAAGTCTTCCTATGCGTAGTAGCAATTGAAACACTATCAAGCACAGCATCCACCGCAACATTAGCCAGCCTATTTTGTTCGTTTAACGGAACACCCAATTTCTCGAAATACTTAACAAGCTCAGGATCAGCCTCATCAAGACTATTCAAAGTTGGTTTCTTTTTAGGCTCAGAATAATAACACAAATCTTGAAAATCAATCTTAGGATAAGTATTATCAGACCAAGAAGGTTCAGTCATCTTACAAAACTTTTGATAAGACTTTAATCTAAACTCAAGCATCCAATCAGGTTCATTTTTTCTAGAAGAAATTAATCTAATAGTTTCTTCAGACAAGCCTTTTGGGATTGAAAAAGAATCAATTTGTTCACTAAACCCCCATTTATAATCACGTTTAAGAAACTTATGAAGTTGGTCAGTGTCAGAATTACCTTTTAAAGCGTCAGAATCAAGAGTTTGAGGCTTGTAATCAACATCAGCTCGAATCTTGAAAATTCTTGAATTTTGAATTTTGGGTCTTGAAGAATTGAAGGTTATGAGATTTGGGAGGAACCCTTTTGAGAAACAGGGTGGTTCTGTGTGGGAAAAATGTGAAATAGAAATTCCATTAGCTAGAAGAGAAGACATGGATGTGGTGTTTCAAAGAGATGTGGTGGTCTGTGACTTTGTGGGAGATGAAAACATTGTTTTGTTGTGTGTTTATAATATGTGTATGTGTTTTTGGGGGGTTTTTAGTGGCCACAATATTAGCAATTTGGCGTATGTTGACCACGGGCCTCAACCTCATAGGAGAATTCTGGGATATTTTAGATAGAATTTGGGTAATTATTGGAACATTAAAGTTACAAAGTTCGTAAATTTATTAATTTTATATGAAAACTAATTAATCACGTAATAATTGATAAAATCCTTTTTATATAGGAATGTAAAATTCAGTGGAACAAAAAGTATTCAGCATGAGGCACAAATATATTCAAATTCGTGCTAATTCTTAGTTAACAAATTTGGAAAATGGAATGTCCGGTTGGGCCCAAAGGAAAAATCAACATAGCAATTGATTTTTAAGCAGGATAAATGAATGATTAGTATATTCATTATTTTACGATATATACTTTTAACCAATTTTTTTAAGAGAAATTATCAAAAATACTAATTTTTTAAGTTTTTTTGTAATTTTAACATCTTTCGAAAATATTTGCAAAAATACGGTCTGCAACTAGATGCAACCTGAAAATATTTGCAAAAATACGGTCCGCAACCAACGCAACCAGGTGCAACCAAAGCAACCAGATGCAACTTTTTAAAAAATAATTGAAAAACGGTTGAGAATTCAAAAAAATTATTAGAAAGAGTGGTAAGCTTGTGGTCTTGATTTACCCTCGGGGTTCAATATTTCTATTTTGAGTTTTACAAATATTAAGAATGACGAATAATTCGTATACGGACTTAGGGTTTAGGGTTCCCTAGACTAACATATCCTGATTTTAGGGTTGTAAATCAGGACACCGGAAAAACACCATTATTAACAAGTTGCATATCTGGTTGATTTTGGTTGCAGTTGCAGATATGATTGCATCTAGTTACAGCCCGTATTTTTGCAAATATTTTCAAAAAGTTGGTATTTTTGCAAATATTTTGGTATTTTTACAAAAAATTTAAAAAAACACATAGTATTTTTGCAAAAATAAATTTTGGGTTAGGTATTTATGAAAAGAGCCATTTTTTATGATATCTAGCTTTTATTTGATTTCAGGAAATTTAATTCAAAATATCTTTGATTATTTGATCTATGTAAACTAGTTTTCAACTTTTCATGTTTTTTCGTTTTCAGAATATGTGATATATTATATATAAGGAATTTTGTTTATAAAATGAATTTCTTTTAAAGAATATTCATTTTGTTAATTAAATATATTTTTATTGTTTCATATATTTTATGAGTTTTAAATGCTGAATTCCTTAAAGCAAATTTATTTTGAATTTTTTTTAACAAAAGACTTTTAAATTATCGTAATTAGTAAAAAAATAAAAGACGATGACCAAAATTACCACAATTTCTAATTATGGTCCATAAGTATGGTCAAAATATTAGTGAGATACGCTTTGCTCAACTAGATATCTTGATATACGTTTTTTAGAACAGAGTATCTCGAAATACACTTTCAAGAATTGAGTATTCGGCCTCATTTAGATATTCATTTTTGAGAATCGGGTATATCGAAATACACTTCAAGAATTGAGTGTTCGGCCTTATCCTTTTAAAATATGCTTTCTTTATTCTGAGATATGTGTTCCGGAACTGAGTATTTTTTTCATAAGGCAATGTTACCTACCCCGAATCAATTCTCGAATATGTTACTAAATGACACATCATGTGTTTTTATTCGTGAAATTCATATGTATAAATGATAGGTTCATCTCATTTATGTTACGAGAGAAAAACCAATAATATACTAACAACTCATCATTCGAAAACGATTTTGATAACACTTTTATGGACCTTGGCATTTCCTTTTTCATATATCCATTATATTTTACCCAATTTTTTTAAACTTTTTCATAAATATACACATTTCATCAAAAAACAAACAATTAACATTTTTTAAGATACTACCAATGAATATTTGATCGATAAATATGACCGAAAAATTGTGTGTTCATGTTACTTAGGGCCTATTTGGCAACAGGTTTATAAGCCGTTATGGCTTATAAATCCGTAAAAGCTTATTGGGGTGTTTGTCAACCCAATTTATGACCTAAACTTATAACTTATATATATTGATAAGTTAAATGTTAATAATGAGATACATTTTTATGAACTTATTGACTTATTACTTGATTTTTTTGTTTTTTAATACTTTATATTTTTACCTTTGTGCTTTTAAATATTTTTTTAATTTAAAATGCAAGTGTTGAAATCATTGTATTTTATAATTATTTTTTCAAATTTAATTTAGCAAACTCTTAACTAACTTATAAGTAAATTCATCGACTAATCAACCTACTCATTTTAAACTATAAATCAACTTTTTTTGTAATATCCCAGATTTAATCCGCTAAAAGTATTTTTGTCCATTTTGAAAATAAATCTCGAAAAGCTTTTGGTTTTCTATATATCGGAGTCCAGGGTTTTGAAATTGGGGCGGTAACAAAAGATGGACATAATCTCCCAATTACAAGAACAAGTGAGCACTATTGCAGGACTTGCAGTCAATACTTATGGTACTTTACAAAGAGATGCTCCTCCTGTTCGTCTCTCTCCCAATTACCCTGAACCTCCGCCGCCCACCACCGCTCCCGCCGACGATACCCAATTTTCCGATCAGCCCAAGCTCATGAGCTTTGCTCTTGTTGATGCTGCTAAGAAGGTACTCCAAAGATTTAATCTTTATGTGTTTTGTGATGACCCTTTTGTGTTTTTGTCTGTTTGAGTTTGATTTTGTGCTTTAATTTGTGATTTATGTGGATTGGATTGTGAATGTGGGTGGTTCTTGAATACCCAATTGAGATGATGTTGAGAATGGTAATTGTTTTGATGGGCTGGGTGGCGTAAAATTAACACTTTTTGTGAAAATGTTGCGAAAAGATTTGATTTTGATATTGGATTGAAATAGCATATTTTGAAATGGGCAGATACTTTTTGGTCTTTTAATGTATTTTGAAATAGCATATTTTGACAAGAGCCTGCCATATTTATTTTATTTTATTTATGTTTCCTTGGCACAATAAGAATAAGTATCTTCATCTTGCGGTTCCATCTGTGACTAAGCTTTACAAGTAATGTAATTTTTAATTAACTGGATTAAGTGTGGAGGAGCTGCTTTACGATATCCAGGAGAGGAAAACCCTTGTTCTCCTGCTACAATGATACCAGGATATGATGATATCTGACTTTTAACATGTGATGTGGTATTTGAATAGGAAAAAACTGTTGGCTTAAAATGGTTCTATTTTCTGCTATATTTCTATAATTTGGGTGGTGGAGACTGTCGGGTGATCCTGCATGTCGGTAGAAGATTAGAAGCAGGTTATCATGGATTTTGTAAGACTGAAATTTATAGTACTGTGCAACAAATGTACCATCTTCCAGTCTTAAGATATCGTGAAACTTTAATAAAACTTGATGAACAAAATCGGAGGAATTATATATTCATAGGTTCAATAGATGCAGAAAGATATGGTTGATATAATAAGAGAAGTATTATTATGTACACCATGCAGGCTTATTCAATTTTTTTATTTGACTCTCTCTATAATTTTAGATAGTGGCTTGTCGATTTTTTGGTGTTCAGCAGTTCAGGTCATTAACAAATACTAGCTAACATATACATACCGGAAAAAGTCATTCTAGAGGATCATGCCTATTGGCTAAAATGTTATTTATGTACAGTTGGACTGTAAATAAACTAATTTAATTGTTGTGTTCTCTTAATGCTTTAACTTTGACTTCATTAAATGATCTGGTATTAATTAATTATGTAAGCACCAGCCACCAGCTGAAGCTAATATTTGCATGTCAACCTGAGATAATTTAAGCAGAATACTCTCTTTGTCCAATTCAGTTGAATTGTTTCCTTTTAAAATGTCACAAAGTAATAAATGTTGTGGCGTATGATGTCTTAGAGTAGAGCTCTTTCAGAATATACTATTCTTGAAATGAACATGATGGGTAAAAGGACACATTCCAACCAAATTGTGAAATGGGTATAAGCAATTTGAAGAACATGATATTTATGTATTGCTTTATTGCTTCTCAAATCTTGTTATAGGGCCTCCTACTCGTCCATAAAATTGTGCAGTGAGCAGGCTATCTGTCATGAAACTTTTTACATAGTAAATACTACCCAAAAACTAAAAGTGCTAGATTTGCATGCAATACAGGGGTCAGCTGACCTCCTGGCACAGCTCAACCTATTTATAGAGAACCCGTCATTTTGTCTTTCCTGTTATTTTACCCCCAACATATATAATACTTGACTGTCTTCTTACTTATCTCTCGTACGCACCTTGACAGTTTGATGCATTAGTTACAGCACTTCCTCTGTCCGAGGGAGGTGAAGAAGCTCAACTGAGAAGAATTGCAGAACTACAGGTATAATGACCCAAAGCAGATATAATATTTAAGTTATGAGGAGGGACTGTGTCTGTGGCTGCTGCAATGGTTGAGTAACTTTTATTTTGTGAGCTTATGCAGGCTGAAAATGATTTTGAGGGCCAAGAACTACAAAAGCAACTGGAGGCTGCAGGTAAAAACTAAACATATTTATGAGCAGCATGTGTGCATCCCTTAAAAATATATTGATCATTTTCTACCATCTTGACTCCAAGTACATGTCCGAAATTCTTTTGGGAAAACTTTGAGGAAGGGAGAGGGAGTTAACCTGCTTAAGCTCATTACATTTTGTTCTAATGGATATCTTCAATTGATTTGCCTCTGTTAAGCAATCTTTCATGTCTTTACTTTTACATACCTTCATAAAATAAATAAGCCAGCTTCTTGTTAAAACATCAAATGTTTGCCTCCCGCTTATTGTCTTTTTTCACTTTCACTTGAACACTGCAGACACATTGATAGTTTGATACACATATTTGTATGTTAAATATTGTGATTTCACTGATCATATAGTCCGGCGGGTCAGAAAATGAATTGAAACAGGTGCAGGAGCTGTTCAGCCAAGCAGCAGATAGCAGCCTCAACCTAAAGAAACCTGATTGATGTCAGAATACACAACATCATTTTGCATTTTCCGAGTCCGAGTTGAAGAAATTGTCACCTCTCGAGTGTATCAAGTATTTTAATGCACTTTTAGGAGAAGGATAGCATGCAATGCTTCTAAATATGTTTCGTCTAGATGCACTTGGCTGTTTAGCCAAATTTCTTGGAAATTGCAGTTCTTGCCTTCACAAAACCTTGAACAACAATTCATTGTCTCGATTTTATGACTGCAATCATGTGATTTGAGATGAAAACAGATAATTGTACTCATATATAGGCTTACAAAAATTCCTCTACATTCTACTAGACTTGATTTTCTGGTACAGAACCACTTCCAGATAGTGTAGTTTCACTTTAAGAGCATCTCTTAACAGTCTTATGCTTCACACAAACAATTAAACTCTTAGTAAGTTATTACATTGTTTATCGGGTCAACTTCAACAATGCTTTTTATATTTTCTTCTTATTTATATTTAATTAAAATTATAACTCCGTTGTAAAAAAAATTGAACTCAAGTAGTGGAAAAATTGAAAGGATGAATATTTTATTGGTAAGAATAAGTTCAGTGTCAACTAAAAGCTCTTAAAAGTGAGAAGAGCCTCCTTAGTCTTTAAACTCTTGAGTTTCAAAGGCCCATTGGAGCTCTAAATTTTGCAACATTTTTTTCAACTCAAGAATATTCATATTCTTAAGTATAGCAGTTTGCTACTTCTACCATTGGCAACAATAGAGCATAATCACATTTAACACTCAACAGCAAAGCCAAGACGAAAAGGATTCAGAAATGAAATTCATTTAGAAACCAATGTAATGGACCTGTCTAATACAAAACAGAAAACAAGGACAACTTCAAATATGACTTCATCAAGTCAAGGATCCTCAAATGTCTATTAATCACTTCCAAAGTAGATCCACCAGCTCCTTGGAGGTGTACAATTTGCCATTTTCGTCAGGATATTTATCAGTCCCCCACTTGGTTCTACGACCTTCTTGAATCCTCACTATATTTACATTTTTTACATAAAAGCAGCCTTCACCCTTTACAAAGAAACTACAAATAAACTTTACTCTATCAAGTTTCTTGCATCTTGACAAGAAAATTTGCAGTCCATATTTCTGAACATAACCACCCTGAAGGCATAATAACTTCAATGACTTCAAATTCCGCGCAAGAATTTCTGCTGATTGCCAATGCAAGTGATGCCAATTTAACTGAAGGAAGTGAAGACTTTTACAATTTATTCCAATTTCCTCAATAGTCCGAGAGAGATGCAGATCATACAGAGGTGGGTAACAAAATGGTCCATAAGTCATCTCTTCCATGCCAGTCCAGAACCGCATTGCCCTTGTAATCCCTTTACCTGTAATGTTTTCAGCGCAGGGAAGGATAATAGATTTGAGCTCTGGACACCTACAAATATTCGAATGTGAGCAGTACAAACTTCAGTGGGAGGTACTATTTTATAACACTTTTGGTAAGAACAAATATATAGTTCCCAGAAATAACATCAAGTTACGGTTAACAGACTTTAAAGTTTAAACCCAGGCAAAAGTTGCAAAGTAGATCACAGAACTTGAGTTGTAAAGCAACTGCACCACTTACTAATACACTTTTTCTACTTGCAAGTACCCTGATTGAGAAACATGCCACTATCGGTGTCATACGATGTAAAGCAAGGCAAAATGGGTGACCGGATTTTGACCAGACGATAGAAATGGAAGGGACAAAATTATAAAATTTAATCGGCCAGAAGTGCAAGACTATTAGATTTCTGATATGCTATTCTCAGGCTTTATTTATAAGCTTATATAAAGTTAAGCTAAGAATCAAGTCCCTATAAGCTCGAGGTTTCCAACAGGAAGGTCGCATTTCTTTAGAGCAAAAACATGAAGGAACAAAGGACCCTAAAAATAAAACGAAGCAAAGGAAAAGTGGTTTCAAATGAAAAATTTGCTAGAAACACAGGAACTGATAGCATGACGAGGAAAAAATAATTGAGACAGTTCACATATTATTTACTAGATTGTAGTGAAAAAATAAGTGGACATGTAATTTAATGCTAAAATAAGAACACCTAGAACAAGAGCAATTAATCATAAAAGCAAAACAAGAATGACATCGATAAGTAATTATCTTTAATTGGAAGAACTAACTATAATAAATTTCAGGCAAACACATATAACAACTAACTAATAAAACTTCGACATTACCTTGAAAATCCTCATCTTCAACTTGCCCCAATTCAATTTTGGGTAAAAATATGACTACGATCACTCTAAGATTGGCAAAAAATCCACATCTTGATCATGTAACAAAATAACACATTGAAGGGATAGTAATGATACCTTTCTGCAATATACACGAGGTGCCTGTCATAAAAGGGAAGACCGGGAGGAAACACAATATTAATAATCGGAGTGGCCTTAATTGAACAAGTCCCGGCATCGCTTTCACCATCCGAGGCAAATGCATGCATAACACCCACAAGCAAATTCATCAATTTCGTTGCCTTAGCATTCTCATTTCCCGATTCATAAAAAATGCTCCAAAAAGGCCCGTAACGAAGTGGCCTAAAATCCAATGAGTTCTTGTTTTCTTTTGAAAATATAATCCCACATAAGATCCGACCCCAATCTTTACAAACCAACGGAACAACCAATAACATGTCTATTGGGTTTAAATTGGCGAAAATTTGACCAAGAGGACCAATTGGCAAACCAAGCCATTTGTCTGCAACCATTTTTCCCGATCTAGCATGATAATTTCTACTCCTCTTCACCACCATAACTTCTCTCTTTACTCTTTTTTACAATTTTGTTTCTATTTTAATGAAGATTAAATTTGTAGTAACAACATGACAATGGGAGCACCGGGGATTAAAATCTAGTGTGGCGGGGCATATTGGGAAAAGAAATAAAAGTGCGAACTTAAATCAAATTTGTATAATAAAATTTCAACCTTATTAAATTAAAATGTACTCGGGATAAGATTTTCCCAATATCAATTAAATCCATTTAATTTCAAACGACCAACTAACACATGTCACAGTTCAACACGCTCCAACAACTTATATTATTTATGAAAGTCTTTTCCAGAATTAAATATACCCAGAGTATCCATGTATCAAAGGCGATCTCGGGAGGTAAGATGTGTACAAATCTTACCTACAACACTTGCCTCTACACCAAGGGTAATTGGTGGAAAAGTTGTTCTTTATATACCCTTGGTTTTAACAGTGCAATAACAGTAACTGAAATAGCCATAACAATGACATATACATGACGATACACGGTAAGTAACAAGTTATGTAAATATCTAACATTACAATTCTTCAACAAAAAAAGTACTAATGTAACAACTTTTAAAAGGCATACAATAAAAGGTCTAAAAAAGTAGAAGTTATAATTTTAGCTATATGTAGACAAGACATCTTATAAGAATGCAGAAATCTTGCAAAAAAAAGAACACAACACATCACCAAGCACACAAAGTGAAGGATAAGTGGACATAGCTATTCTAAATTTAAGGTACTTTTCACTAAGAATAATACAAGTAGATAGGAGTACAGGAAAAAACAATGAATGAGGTCACTTAATTGTGGACTGGATTTTAATTTTTCACCACATTCAATCAGCACTCAAATGCATTTTGCTACTTCTGTTAAAAAACATTCACATGCTCAGAAATTTATAACTGTAGATCTGTTCACATGTTTACTGCAAGTTAAAGAAGAGAATTCCCGATAAAATAAAAAGACAAGAGGGGTTCAAACTTCAATATGCAAATTGCATCGCATGTTCAACAGTAATCCACTCCTATCCTATTCTAAGGTACTCTCTTGACTGCCTTAACAAACTTTTCATTCAATCAATTAGTTCACAAACACGAGGACTACGGCTGTAACAGGCTTATAATTCACAACTAAAACGAAAAGATCAGGATAGTTACTATTTGAAAATATATTAACTATACCCCAGCAGAATAATTAAAACAATTTAACCACAATATCAACTAAAATACACGTGTATTGACTGCCGAGTAGGACAATTTGGGGAATATTTGGTTTAACAATCTGTTGGATTACATTAAGGGTTTCCCCTGTATATCATCACTCAGTTTTGATTACATTAAACAAATCTACAATCCAAAGTAAACCTCTTACTATGTCTTCCTTATTAAAGAAATGTATGATCAAGTGATCCACTCCTCGACCCAAAAATAGGCTCCAAGGGAGTATTAGAATATAGGAGTAATGACAAAAACAAACAATTCTTATATTGAATGACATACAACCCTTTTTTTTTATTTACCTACACAATGACATTAGAGCTAAAGCTATAAACTTTAAGACCAGTTTATTGAAAAGGAAACAACTAGAATACTAAGACTGAAGTTTGGATACAAAGTACTACCTTTGTTGCCCAAGAAGACGACCAAACAAATCTTGCTCAAGCTGTAACTACTTCTTGGGAATCGCAATTCATGGCTTCACAACAACCTAGTAACCTACACAGCATTTCACTACATCTAAATTATGTGATTTTAAATTTAGACTAAATTATATATTGCATCGTCAAAGTTTTACCTTATTACTGTTTGATTAAAGTATTTTATCATAAAACACTTTACCTCCCGTAATTTCAAGTCCGGTTACATTTTAGATTTTTTAAACGGTTTTTTCGTCTATTTTAACCGCTAACATTAATTTTGACAGGGATAAATTTGTAGATTATAAAACTTAAAATTAATTTATTTAAAACTGAATTTATTAAATATTATTAGCAAAACTTAAAGAATTTGTAACTATAGTTCAAATCATACGGGATAAAACGAGATTCTCAACATAAATTTTAAGTAACCGATTTTTATTTTTCTAAAATTATATTAAAAATTGAAATGTTTTTTATAGAAAACTTTAAAACAATAAATTTTAAATCATAATAATAATTAAAAATTCAGTTTAAATTAAATAATATTAATTCTCAAATTTTATAGTTTACAAATAAATTTAAATTATAGATACAAATTAATTATGTTTTACTAATAATATTTAATAAGTTCAATTTTAAATAAATTAATTTTTAAGTTTTGTAGTTTATCGGCCCCTGTCAAAATTAATGTTAACGGTCAATATAGACGGAAAACCGTCAAATGGGTCTAAAATGTAACGGAACTTGAAGTTACGGGGTGCAAAGTGTTTTATGGCAAAATACTTTATCCAAATTGCAATAAACTAAAAACAAGGGAATGTAATATTCAATTTAGTCTTAAATTTAAGGAAACGCATGTACACGTGTTTCTTGATTTTGTAGTTATAACTTATAAGTATATTATCATGGGAAAAAAATACCCAAATTGCACAAATATTTTTCAAAAATACGTTGTAATCTAGTTTGGAATCTCAATTGGAATTGCGACTAAATTTGTATTTTTGAAAAAAAAATCAAAAAATTATGTATTTTTGTAAAGTTTTATATTATTATTTGGGTTCTAAATAATAAACAAGGCCCATTTTTATAGAATTGCTATACTTATTTCATAAGTTAAAAGTAAATTATATATTGTCATATTTATTTAGGTAATTGAACTATTAATATATAGGTTATTTGAATCAATTTTCAATTTTTTTGGATTTTTGGGCAAAATAATAAATCAGGGCCCATTCAAAAAAAATTAATGATAGTAATTCAAGGCGACTAGTATGTCACTGTACAATATCCAAGCAACACAATATAATAATTAATAAAATAATGAATTCTATGAGTTTTTTTTAGATACAAAATCATTATGTATAACATCATAATCAATATTTTGCACCCTCTCTCTATTTAAATTGCAGAAAAAGTTTTTGTGTTGTCCTAAAGAGTTCAAAATTTCAAGAAAATTTAATTATAACAATGATAAATATTGAGATTTAATGATGGGTGGATAGAATAATTTTTTTTTTATCAAATAGGTGACAGAATTTTGAGAATAAAAGTAAATTGAATATGAGAGGAATCGGGAAAGATGCGAGAAGTTAAGGCGTTTAATTTGGTACAAATGAGATTGAATATCCAAGAGTGCAAGGGGCCTTTAATTTGGTGCAAATGAAATTGAATATCCAAGAGTGCGGACTGAATTTTTTTTTTCTTTTCTTTTTCCATGTTACACATATATCAATTTTTTCTCAGCTAGCTTTAGAAAAATAAAACCAAAAAATGGGCCTTTTTTAGCTTGGACCCTAGACATCGTCCCTCTAAACTATTCTCAGAATCGAACCTATTTTGAGTTAAAATAAAGTTAATAATATAAGGATATTTCAAAAGTATAATATTGATTTGTCTCATCAAATTTCCAGGAGGGAGTATTAAAAATTAGTACAAAATTAAATGAATAAAAAAACGATAACAGCAAATCCAAAAAGGATTTATCAAACCCATTTAGGGGTCATTTGTTTACTTCTTAATAGATCTTAATAGAGCTTATCTCAACCATTAAGAGATTAAGATTGTTTGTCTTGATTTTATTTCCTTCTTAAGCGCTAAGAATTATCTTAATCGCTAAGAAACCAAAACCCAGCTCAACCATTAAGAAACGTCTTATGTTAATCCCTTGCATCATTTCAACATGAAATAACGCAGTCATGTCTTACATTTTTGTTGTTTTAAATAAAAAATTTTCATGTCTTTGTTTCAATAATAATTAAATATATTAAAATTTCATACAAGCATTAGTATATAATATATTTCTGAATATTATTATATCAGCAACGGAAATTTTGTTATAGTTTTAAAAAATAATGTATATTGTTTAGAATAAAAGTTGTTTAAAAGTTTTACTATAAAAATTTAAAACTTGTTATATTGAAATATATTATTTATTTATAAAAAAATAGAAAATTTGCACCATTCAGACATTTTATAAATTTATGCGCCAAACAATATTATTCATTAAGTATTCAGATTTATAAATCGTTCAGATATTTTAATCATTAAGAAATTTTAATTCAGATTTTCCAAATGACCCCTTAGAAACCATAGGTAATGGAATTCTCAAATACAAAGCAGAAAACGAAACAACATCAAACGATACTCATGTGACCATGTCTGTACAATGTCAAAAATGACTATTAGATTAAGGATCCATAAATTTCTATTTTATCACTTCCAAAGTAGATCTACCAGCTCCTTGGAGGTGTGCAATTTGCCAATTGCATGACGAAATCTATCGGTCCTCCACCTGGTTCTGCGACCTTCTTGAATCCTCGTTATGTTCATTTCTCCTACAAAAACCCCGCGTTGTTTACTCCTTTTAAGGATACAACAAGTAAACTTCACTCCATCAAGTTTCTTGCATCTTGACAAGAAAATTTGCAGCCCATATTTATGAATATTAGCACCACCAAGGCATAAGGACTTCACAGACTTCAGATTGCGGACAATGATGTCTGCTGATTGCCAATTCAATTCAAGACAAGTTAAATTAAGGAACCGAAGGTTTTTACAATTTATTCCAAATTCCTCAACAGCCCGGGAGAAATGCAGATCATAATGAGGTGGAACACAAAATGGTCCATAACTTATCTCTTCCATGCCAGTCCAGAACCGCATTGCCCTTGCAATACCTCTGCCTGTAATGTTCTTTGCGCAACAGAGGGAGATGGATTTGAGCTCTGGACACCTAGAGATATTTGTACGTGAGCATTACAAACTTCATTGGTTGTAAATTAGGAGGTACAAATTTGTTATACTAATGGTAACAACAGATAAATAGAACCCAGAAATAATATCAAGTTACGTTTATATACTTTGAACCCAAGCAAAAGTTGCAGAATAGGTTACAAATCTTTGAGTTGTAAAGCAACAATTGCACAAACTTACAGAAACAACTTTTCTACTTGCAACTTGCAAGTACCCTGATTGGGACACATGCCACTATCAGGGTCAAACAATGTAAACCATGATTAAATGGGTGACAAAAATTTGACCAGATGATAGAAATGTAGCAGATAATTATGGAAATAATGAATCAGAAGTGCATGACTATTATATTTCTGATATGCTAATCTTAGGTTTTATTTACAAATCTATAGTTGTTTTGTTTAGTAATAATTCAACAAGAAACTAGATTCTCAAACAATGGAGTACACAGATACAGAGAAACTAAGAACGAAACAGTGAATGTGCTCATGATAACTCAATTCTGAAACTTGTATAACTTTGTCACAACATTATGTCAGAAGACTCAGAACCCAACTTATGTTCGGTAGATGGTATCTCTTGTTCAAAAATAAACACATGGCACAAATTTATACTATTCACATGCTACTGCAAGTAAAAGCAGAAGTAAAAATATCCAAAAGAAAGAAAAGAACGGAAGTAAATTCAAGTCAAACAATGTCATATTACAAACTAATTTGCAAAGGACTACAACTCGATACTAATCAATAAGTTCAACTTGTTTCATAACATAATATGTGAAGATAGAGGTGAACGGTGAACCAACATCTGAAATAAGAACAATTTAATCATAAAAGCAAAACAGGAAGGACATCAGGGAGTAAGTATCTTTTATTGGTAAAATTAACTGTAATAAACATAGATTTGAGCTCTGGACACCTACAAATATTTGTAGGTGATCATTACAAACTTAACTGGGAGGTATCAATTCATATATAACACTTTTGGTAATAACAAATATATAGTTCCTAGAAATAATATCAAGTTATCTTTAATAGACTCTAAACCAAGGCAAATGTTATCAAAGTACGCTACAAACCTTTGAGTTGTAAAGCAACAATTGCACCAACTTACTAAAACATTTTTTCTGCAAGTACCCTGATTGAGACACATGCCACTATCAGGGTCAAACGATGTAAAGCATGGCAAAATGAGTGACTGGAGAATTTTGACCAGACAATAGAATTGGAAGGGACGAAATTATAAAAATAATGGACAGGAAGTGCGAGAGTATTAGATTTCTGATATGCCATTCTCAGGCTTTATTTACAAATTTATAAAAAGTTAAGCTAAGAACAAGTCCCTGTATAAGCTATCTATAACTTTCCAACAGGGGGTCACATTTTTTTGGAGCAACACATGAGAATTAAAAGCAGCAAGAATTTTCTAACAAAGGACACAAAAAAATACGAAGCAAAAGAAAAGTGGTTTCAAATAGAAAATTTGCTAGCAACACAGGATCTGATAGCATGACAAGAAAAAATAATAATATAGAGACCATTCACATATTTAAGCACACTACATGAAAAAAATAAGTGGACATGTTATTTACTGCTACACCGACCACATGTTCTAAACTAAAGTTATATTTATTGGTAATAAAATTCAACAAAAAACTAGATTGTCAAACACTAGAGTACAGGGATATAGGGAAACTAAAAACGAAACAGTGAATGTGCTAATGATAGCTCAATTGTGGAGCTCGCATTACTTTGTCCCAACTTTCAGTCAGAACCCAACTTATATTCAGTATATGGTATCTCTTGTCCAAAAGTAAACACATGGCCACTAATCCATAACTACTGACATGTTATTGCAAGTCAAAGCAGAAATAAAGTAAATAAAAAAATAAAACACAAGTAAATTCAAGTTAAACAATAGCATATCATGAAATTTGGAAAACAAAAATGAATATTAGTTAAGGCTGATGGCACTGTCCACAATAACAAATTCTATCCTATTTTCTAAGGTCTTCATTACACTGTACCTCAACTTGACCAACTTTTCATATTACCATCTAATTTGCAAAGGACTACAACTCAATAGTCAATACTAATCGAAAAGTTCAAGTTATTTCATCCAGAAAGTTATTTCATCTAAAGCAGTACTTCGAGAACTGCTCGAACTCGTTTACCAGGCTCGGCTTGGGTGGAGCTCATATACGAGCCGAGCTCGATCACAATTCCGAACTCGTTTAATTAAACAAGTCAAACTGAGTATGTGTAGAACCCAACTAAGCTCAGCACGAAACTCGAAAACCCGGCTCGACTCTAGCTCAAACTCGTTAATAATTACATTAAATTATTATTAAATTTTATCTTTATTATTTATAAACTGATATAGATATTAGTTCTTAAATTGATGAGCGCGTGAGTATACTCGTCTCGTTTAAACTCGGGTTGATTAGCTCGCGAGTAAAATCGACTCGACTCGTTAAATAAATGAATCGAGTTTGATCAAAGATTTGAGCTCGTTTAAGTTAAACAAATGGCTCGATTTGTTTAAAAATACTCGAACTAGTTTTTTAGTTACCCGACTTGGCTTGGCTCGTTACACCCCTAAATTTTATCACACACTGTGTGAAAATAGATGTGACCATTCCACACCTAAAACAAGAACAATTAATTATAAATGCAATACATAAAGGACATCGAGGAGTAATTATCTTTTATTGGAAAAACTAACTGTAATAAATTTCACTCAAATATAATTACTAACTACAGTAAAAAACTTAGACATTACCTTGACAATTCTCATCTTGCCCAATTCAATTTAGGTACCAAATATGACAATGATCACTCTAAGATTGGCAAAACCCACATCTTGATCAATTAACAAAATAACACATTGAAGGGATAGTAATTATACCTTTCCGCAATATAAACGAGGTGCCTATCATAAAGAGGAAGACCGAGAGTAAACACAATTTTAAAAATTGGAGTGGTCCTAACGGCACAAGTTCCGACATCGCTTTCACTATCCGGGGCAAGTGCATGCATAACACCCATAAGAAAATTCATCAATTGCATTGCCTTCAAATTCTCATTCGCCGATCCATAGAAAATGCTCGTAAAAGGTGGGAAAAGAAGTGGCCCGAAATCCAATAAATTACTATTTTTCTTAAAAAATATTATCTCGCATAAGATCCGACCCCAATATTTGCAAACGAATGGAACAACTAATAACATATCTACTGGATTTAAATAGGTGAAAATTTGACCAAGAGGGCCGGTCGGCAAATCAAGCCATCTGTCTACAACCATCTTTGCCGATTTGGACTGACCATTTCGACTCATCTTCGCCACCATAACTGTTGTCTTTCTCTTTTCACAATTTTGTTTTATTTTATGGAGCTTAAATTTGCAATAACAATGTGACAATGCACAGATCGAGGATTAAAATCTATTGGAGAGGGGCATATTGGGAAAAAAAATAAAAGTGGCGAACCTAAAACAAAATAGTATAATAAGATTTCAACTTTTTTGACAAAATTGTACTCGAGATAAGATTTTTGCCGGTATCACTAATTACTTATAACAACCACCTAACACGCGTGGTAGTCCTAGCACACTAAATAGACTTGTAATATTATTTATGAAAATCTTATACATAATTAAATATACCAAGAGCGTTCGAGGTATAGAAGGCGGTCTTGGGAGGTAAGATATACACGAATCTTACATTTACATAAAGGGGAAGGGCATAGAAATTGTTCTGTAAATTCCCTTGGCTTTAATATTGCAATAACAAATAATTAAAATAGCCATAAAAACACAACGTATACATGCCAGTACACTTTGAGTAACAAGTTATGAAAATATCATATACTAACATAACATACAAAAAAGGTATAGAATAACATTAAAAGTATAAAGACACATAACACAAAAAACAAAATGTTAAATAAGTTTACAAACGAAACACTCTTTAACATTTCAACACACTCTTACACCCTCGACCAATGAATTTTTCAATCTTATATGAAAGTAATTGATTATTTATTTGTAAACTTCTATGAAAACTCATGCCCTTGGAATTTTTTTTGACTTCATGTCTAGCCCAAGTGCTCATCCCATGTCTTTAGAGACCAACTAATATGCTCTTTGACACTTGTCACTTGCGGACGTAATCATTCCACCACAATCTCATTACCTTGATTTTTAAAAATAGGCGTAATACCCTACTTAAATTGAAAAATACCAATAATTTAGCATTTGACGGCCACATGTCCATCACATCATTATTTCTACCACTTTCAATTTCCTTTCTTAGGCATACTTGGTAGTTACGTTACACATAGTACAGTGCCTCTGACATCAAAATGTTGTCATATGTGAGTTTTATGTTTACACGTCCCTCGAAAACTCACCTTGGGATGTAGAACCTATATTGGGATTGAAAAGTGCATCACAAAGGGACATTTGATCATGAACTTTTGGTGTCCCAACAAACCCATCCTAGGATCAAATATATGAAATTTTTTGTGATACCGGGACTTGAACTAGCAACTACACTACATTACTATAGATTATGTTATCGGCACTTTGATAGATGACTATAAACGAGTCCTCGAATTGAAGACTTATAAAGACTATAGGTTTAGTAGACCGAATCCCTTGAGATCGTCCAAAATCAACTTCATTTTATCCAGAAGACCCGTAATTGCAACTTGATGTATGTTGTTGTGACGACCAGGTCTGGCCTGCTCTAATATAATAGGAACAACTCTTTTATTAATAAACACATGCACACTAAAAACACAATATTGGTGGTATTCAAGACTACTTGCTCTCCACAATATTGGTGGTATTCGAGAGACCACCCACTCTCCACACAGACTTCAATCAGTCTTATTTCTTCATGTCCCAAACATACAAATGTCTTACCTATTTATAAACCAAACATCAACTCATACCCTAAATTAAAGTTGAAATATTATTACTCCCACAAAATTCTCTCTTTCAAATCCGTAATTGATGCACACACTAATTATTCAGATTTGTAACCGACTATTAATTATTATTTTTATTATGTTTCCTAACATTACTCTCCGCCCAAACTTGAACCTTGTCCTCAAGGTTCAAATGAGAAAATTGTTCCATCAATATTTTTTTTCCTTCTTTTTCTTTCTATTCCAAAACCCATTCCTCTCCACCAATATTTTTCTACATTCCTCCCATTTGCAAGAAGGCCGTTGACATTCCCCTCAATTGTAGAAGAACAAAAGATCATTTTTCAAGCATACTAAATAACTTTCTGCCTCTAACGAACAACTTTCTACTTTTACGCCTTCGGACACGATTATGTGAAGTCTTCATAATAATGAGTCCATGGATGCGCTTGGAGGTGACGAGGCATCAAACAAACAAGGTTCTTGTTCTTTGCTATTGCCAGTGTCGGAATCTGCTCCATAACCTCCAATATTGGTGGTTGTTGAGTCATTTCATCTAAGCGTTTAGCAAATGCATCCAATTTTTTTAACCACAACAAGAATAGTTTCTCCGAGTGATGAAATTTTGTTTATTCCTGCTTGCAGTTTTTCAAAATCAATCCCTTGAAAATCTTATTTAAGTTCTCTATCATTCGCTTGTACTCCCTTCAGCTTCTCCTCAATTTCATGGACTCGATTCTCGACCCGTTTCAAGCCTTCATTTGTCCCAAGAGCGAAAATGCTCTGATATCACTGTTAGGACCAAGTCTGGCATGCTCTAATATAATAGGAACAACTCTTTTATTGATAAACACACGCACATTGAAAACACAATATCGGTGGTTTCCAAGAGACCATCTGCTCTCCACAATATTGGTGGTATTCGACATACCACCCACTTTCCATACACACTTCAATCAGTCTTATTTCTTCAATCCCTAAATTAAAGCTGAAATAATATTATTCCCACCAAATCTGTAATTGATGCACACACTAATTATTCAGATTTGTAACTAATTATTAATAATCATTTTTATTATGTTTCCTAACAGTTGTATTTTCACAAGTAATATGCTTTTGATGCTTGTCACTTGTCCTCCTTCATTTGCGATGTAGATTAATTCGGAGTTAAAGATAAAACATAATATGCCCTTTGTTTTCTACAAGATACTCAAGTTCCTAACAAGATTAAAGGGGGTGTATTCAATTGGGATTTTAAAGGATTTTTACGAATTTTTATAATATGGGTGTATTCACTCTAGATTTTAAAAAAATGCTTTAAAATTTTGTGGTATTCAATAAAGATTTCAAAAAGTATTTTAAAATCTGGGTGTATTCAATTTAGATTTTAAAAAGTCCTTTAAAATCTAGTGGTATTCAATATGGATTTTAAAAAATACATTAAAATCTTGTGGTATTCAAAAGTCCATGGACTTTTTTTTATTTAATGAAGTTGTGGATTTTCAAGGATTTGCTAGTGTATTTTGCATGTCTTGAAATCTTGTTAAAATCCATGAGATTTTGAAGGATTTGTCGGAAACTCTACTTTAAATCAGCAAGACTCTACGAGATTTTACACAAACTCTGCCAAAATCTACGTAAAATTAAAATCAACAACAATCTGTTAAAATCTACAGATTTTTATCAAGCCATTAAAATCTAAATTGAATACACCCCCCTAAGTCAGTGATTCTGATACAAATCGAATTTACTCTTATACCATATTAAAATCTAATTATAAAAATTGGTAAAAAGAGATGAATTAGTAGATACTTTATGTAAAGAACTAGGTAAGAAGAGTATGTATATATTAGCTACTACTTCTCCCTACATTCTATGTATATATGTATATATAACTACCACTTCTCTAACGAGGTCGTGTCTCTTTATGTCGATTACAAAACTTGCTACTTTCTAGTGACATCGCATTGCATTGGTAATGACATGATCGCATAATATCACGGTGTGCTCAATTTAACATAAACTAACATAAGTAAACAATGGAAACAACCTTTTAATTATTCTACGACCATAACCTAAAAAGATCCCTAATAATTTATTCATGTGTTATAATTAAACTTTATAATAAACTGTGCTTGACTTTATTTCTAAATAATAACATAAAATAAACTCCAAGTCTTGTTTTTTGAGAATTATTGGGGATTGGGGAAAATGGTGTTAAATGTTAATAATAGCATGCTATATATTCAATTTTACGAACCCAATATGACAAGAGAGTAGTAAAACATAATGGCATTTGCCAATGTCAAAGATGTGCAACATCGATGTTTAGAGTGCAGTTCATATCACAAAATAAATGTAATCATCAATTACACGTGTTTAACTGTTGAGGGGGGCATTAAGGTTTTAAGGGGTATGTTTGGTTTGATTTGGATCAACCAGATAAAGTTATTGCATAAACAAGGTAATCTTCAAATTCCTATCTATCACCTTAACAAATACACAACCAAAGTAAAAATCTTCTTACCATTTTCCTTCTAAAAGAAAGTCCAGTCAAAAAAGGCACACCCAGCACCACAAAAGCAATTTCTTATGTTCCATAACAAACAAAGAATGTAAGAAACAAGCCATATATTAAGTATAGACACACTCATATATGTGGATATACATATTGATGGTTCAGCTAAAGCCTTAATATTCACAACCAGTTAATCAAAATAGAATTAGACTCAAATATATTTTGGAGTGAAAATGAATATGAAGTACCTTTAGAATTCTTGTTGAAGTTGATGACATGAATCGAAGACATATTCCCTGCCTGTGAAATCTTGAATTCTGTTGGTGTAGTAGTGCTGATGAATCAGGTGAACGCCTATGAATATATGGAAGACACTTTAGGGTTATATTAATTTATAAATAATGAAAACTGATGATTTAGAATTTAGTTTATGTAGACAATAATACTGATATAGTATATTTTAACTTTGTCGAATACTTACTTTTCTTTGGAACACCTCCCTATAATTTGAATATAAACCATCGTTGATAAAAATGAGATCGCTTCTTCAGGGATAACACTGGTTGTTAGTTACGGTCCTTCCGTTTAGAAATATACATTGTTTAACTTTTTGGTTTTAAGGAATTTTGATCGCATAGTTAGAACATTATTTTATTATTTTATTTTTCTACATTATAATATTAATTATATAGTTTTGTTCACAAACAAGAATTTGAAAACAATATTTCTAAGAATGCAGGCAAAACAATTTAAAGTGTGCTAAAAAATCGATGAACTATGATGTAGTGCACTTGTTCAACATCCGCAACAAAGAGTCGGGAAACAAACTTGTTTCCAAAAAACATGTCTCCAACACAAAATCACTTCAGACGTTAAACTAAAATATACCTAAATTTAGCATCCTCAATATCTATTTTCCCTGCTTCCAAATTTGATTCACATGTCTATTTTCCCTGCTGCCAAATTAGACTCACCAGCTCCTTCGAGGTGTACGCTTTACATGGTACATCACTGTTTATATCAGTACTCCACTTGGTTCTACAATCTTGATTCCTCCATATCTTGATCTGTGTTTCATTGATTGTGCTTTCATTAGTTAAAAAGTTGCAATTATAAAAAACCAGCCCATCAAGTTCCTTGCATCTTGACAAAAACAATTGCAGCCCCTTCTTTGAAATATGAACAGCGCGCAAGCTTAACTGCTTCAATGACTTCAGATACCGCACCATTACATCTGCTGATTGCCAATGGAAGTGAAAACCACTTAGAGTAAGGTAATTAAGGTTCTTGCAATTTACTCCAATTTCTTCAATGGTTCGTGGAAGATGTCGATCTGTTGGGATCTGATAATCAAACGGTCCGTACGACATCATTTCCATGTGATTCCAGCACCGCAACGCCCTTGAAATCCCTTTTCCTGTAATGTGTTTTGCACAAGGGAGGATAATACATCTGAGCTCTGGACACCTGGAAATATATGTAATTGAGCTTTACGAACTTAACTAATGACGAATTAAGAGGTACTTCTTTCTCCGAATCTTGACTAACATACTTCTTCAACCAACAAATAGTAGATAGACATCCAGAAAAAGTACATAATACCTCACTTTGTCTTACTAGTAGTTCCTGGTAATTATATTAAGTTATGTTTGTGTACTTATTATAATCTATGGAGAACTTGCAAAGCAGGTTACCAACTCATGAGTTGTTAAGCAACAGATTCACAACTTACTAAAACAAAATAATAAAAGAGAGAAAATTGTCCATCTTCAGGACACGTACAAACTATATATTTAGTTACATATAGAAAAGACCTCTTATCAGCAAGTAGTAATCTTTCATACAAAAGAACACATACATTACCAAGCACACAAAGTGAAGAATAAGTGGAAATAGCTATTCATTGTTGCACCAAATAGCATGTTCTAAACTAAGGTAGTTTTTACTAATAAGAATAATACAAGGAGACAGATTAACAAACAATAAAGTTTACAGAGAGGAACTGAAAATAAGACAATGAATGAGGTCACGGTAGCTCAATTGTGGGCCAAATATTACTTTATTGCCACATTCAATCAGAAATCAACTCTATTTAAAAAAAAAAATCAAGGTCATAAATATATAACTGTTAAATCTTTACTGCAAGTAAGAGAAGAAAATTTCAGATATTATATAAAGACGACAGGGTTCAAACTTCAATATTCAAATCGCATGGCATGCTCAACAATAACCACTCTTATCCAATTTTATGGTACTTTTTAGACTTTGCCTTGACTTGACAAACTTTTCATTTGACCAATTAGTTCACAAACACAATGAATATGTAACAGGCTTACAAATAATTTACTATAAAACCAAAAAAAAAAAAAACAAAGATATTAACTACATGAAAATTAATATTAATCATATACGAGCAGAACATAAAACAATTTAACCACAACATTATTTAGCAAAAAAAATAAATAACCACAACATTAAACTCAGGAAAAGCAAAACAGAACAAAAGTAATAACACAAGTAGAGAAGTCATACCTTTCCGCAACATAAACAAGGTGCCGGTCATAAAGGG
This sequence comes from Heracleum sosnowskyi, assembly GCA_030848705.1. Taxonomy (NCBI): domain Eukaryota; kingdom Viridiplantae; phylum Streptophyta; class Magnoliopsida; order Apiales; family Apiaceae; genus Heracleum; species Heracleum sosnowskyi. The sequence continues at coordinate 98,419,990 of CM061241.1, forward strand.
GGAGATCATGAGGAAAATAAATTTCTGTAATTGGAGTAGCCCTAACAGCATAACTGTTGACATCACACTGACTATCAGAGGCAAATGCATGCATAACACCAACAAGCAAATTCATCAATCTTAATGCTCTTATATCCTTGTCCTTTGATTTATAAAAATGCCTATAAAAGGGTTTCTCCGTAAGTGGCGTAAAATCCAAACAATTGTTCTTTTGTTTGCAAAATATAGGCTCCAAGAAGAGACGACCCCATTGTTTGCAAACTAATGGAAGAGACAACAATGCATCTTTGGGGACAAAAAGGTTGAAAATTTCATCAAGAATATCGTTGGGCAAATTTAACCATTGCGGTTCAGCAACACCACCTTTATTTATCCTCTTGTGCTTTGCAGAACGTTTTCTCTTTTTGCAAGCCCTGGGCATTTCCTCTCTATTTTCGCAAGCTCAAAGTTGTAGTACTGGTAGAGGACTTACTTAGCAGCCTTGATTGGTAACAAAGGGTGATAATAAACATTAAATTACAAGTCAGAAACATATATAAATAGAGATCATATCATAATTTCTCTTAGATCATTTAATTTGTTTTAACTTATAATTTCAAAAAAAAAAAAAAAAACTTTCATATACCTTTCATAATGACCTTTGAATAGAATGAATATCACCAGATTTTTATACACATTTTGAAATCCTAATTGAATACTACTTCCCAGTTTACTATAAACCCTAAAAAATTCATATGCACGCTGATTAACAAATATATATATAATGGTATTTAAAGCTATAAACTTTATAATCAGTTAATAAAAAAGAAACAATCTTGAAAATATACTCACGAATTTGAACACAAAGTACCTTAATTGCAGCTCGCTGTTTCTTGAAAAGGGAATAAGCGCCAAGAAAGATGAATCAATTGTATAGGTTGTAAGAACGGAAAGGCCCACTCTCACCAATTGCAATTCATGTCTTCACACAACCTTAAAAGACTATTCAAGTACTTAATTTGTTGCATGTCTGTATGTATACTTAAAAGAGGGAGGGAACTGATATACACACAAACTAGAGATGCTTCAGTTTACTTCAAATTTATGCTGATTTGCTAATATTCTACCTTTTTTAATTTTGATCGTAATTTTTTTAAATTTATGCTGATTTGCTGGTTTTTCTTCTTTTAAAATTGTGAGGCAACTGAATTCTCCTGGGATAGTTATAACTTATACTAGCCTTTTAACGGGTCATCAATCAATCAATATCGATCATCAATCGCTCCGTTCTATTTTTCTAATTTTCTCAATTTTTAATTTTAATAATTACAATTTTCTTTATTAATTTTTTCACAATTTTTAATTTTAATAATTACAACTTCCTTTATTATTTTCGATTTTGTAGGAAGTAAATTGAAAATTACACTTTTATTATTTTCAAACTTGATAGAACTTTCTTTTATTATTTTCAAAGTTGATAGAACTTTCTTTGATTTAGAAAATTACAACTTCCTTATTATTTTCGAATTTGTAGGACTTGATAGAACTTTCTTTAATAGAAAATTACAACTTACTTATTATTTTCGAATTTGTAGGCTTGATAGAACTTTCTTTTATTATTTTTAAACTTGATAGAACTTTCTTTGATTTAGAAAATTACAACTTCCTTATTATTTTCGAATTTGTAGGACTTGATATAACTTTCTTTGATTTAGAACATTTTTTTGATTTATAAATTACAACTTTCTTATTATTTTCGAATTTGTAGGACTTGATAGAACTTTCTTTGATTTAGAAAATTACAACTTCCTTATTATTTTCGAATTTGTAGGCTTGATAGAACTTTCTTTTATTATTTTCAAACTTGATAAAACTTTCTTTGATTTAGAAAATTACAACTTCCTTATTATTTTCGAATTTGTAGGACTTGATACAACTTTCTTTGATTTAGAAAATTACAACTTTCTTATTATTTTCGAATTTGTAGGCTCTTATGTTAATAATTGCAATTTTCTCTTTTATTATTTTCAATCTTGATAGAACTTTCTTTTATTATTTTCAAACTTGATAAAACTTTCTTTTATTATTTTCAAACTTGATAAAACTTTCTTTTATTATTTTCAAACTTGATAGAACTTTCTTTTATTATTTTCAAACTTTATAGAACTTTTCTTTTATAATACTTCTTGACTTTTAAACATAATGGATTTCCATGTTATTCACCTTACAAACACTTATAAATTAAAGGTACATAACAAAAAATCTACACCGAAACTTTTTTACATAGCTTCAATTTTTGCAACCATATTTACAATCAATACAACTATAGCCTACACTATGTTGGATGTTTTGAACGACAACAGCTATACCTGGATGATAAGATTACGAGTGTGTAGAATGTGGGAATCTGTCAATCCAAATAAATTACAACTTACTTATTATTTTCGAATTTGGTGGATCTTATGTTAATAATTGCAATTTTCTCTTTTATTATTTTTAAACTTGATAGAACTTTCTTTTATTATTTTTTATTGATAGAAATTTCTTTTATTATTTTCAAATTTGTAAGATTGAAGAAATTAGAAAATTACAACTTTCTTATTATTTTCAAATTTTTAGGAGCTTATGTTAAAACTTCCTTATTATTTTAAAATTGATAGAACTTTCTTTATTTTATTATTATTTTCTTTTTTATTATATTATTATTTTTTGTTGTTTCAAGTACATGGAAATATAGACCACTATCACATGAGTCTAAATTGTTCTTCATACACATGACGTCGCCTAAGAGATTGGAAGAAGACATCGTCAACATATCACTGCACGGATTTCAGTGTCCGGATATGATTGATGCACGTATTAATGACACTAACATACTCTCAAATATTATTACTTATATATTAGAGTAATATATAAGTAATAATATTCTATAAGTTAAAATTTAAACTACCATGTTCTAATATTATTTTTTCTAATAATACTATAAATATAAGTAATATTATATGTTTATATTGATTTTATCAATATAATTGTATATATATATATATATATATATATATATGACAATGGTATCGGTCCAAGAAAATAAAAAATCAAACTCTATAAACAAAAGGAATATGTAAATAATTTATAATATTACTTACCCAAATGGAAATTTTACGGAATATATTTTATTTGATAATTTATATAATTTTGTAGATATTTATTTCACAATTTTTATTCTAATATTCTTTTTCTTAACAAATATATTCTAATGACGCTGCGAAGCGCGGCTTAGTAACCTAGTGGAGATTAAAAGATGATAAACTAAAACAATTAGTGAGAAAGAAAATATTAAATAAAAAATAAAAATTAATATGATAAATTATAAAAATGTAAAAGAGAATATGTTTTAATTTAAAAGATATTTTTGGAAAATAGAGATTTTAGTGAGAAAAAATATAAAAGATAATATGTTTTAATTTAAAGATAATTACCCGTGTTATTTTTGGAAAAAAGAGTAAATTTTGTTAGAAAAAAGTGTTTTAATTATAAAAGATAAATAATAAGGACAAATAGAAAAGTTAACATGTTTTAATTAAAAAAAGTAATTGTCGGTGATATTTTTATAACTATTTTAATTATATTAATTGTATTTGTTTAAAAAAAATCCGTTGGCATGTTAAAATAGGTAAGCTTTTTTAAATAATTAAAAGTACTAAAATAGATTTTAAAATAAATAAGTAAGGGTCATGATATTTTTGAAAAAGAGAGATTTTAGTGAGAACAAATATAAAAGGTAATATGTTTTAATTTAAAGGTAATTGTCACTGATATTTTTGTGAAAAAAGTTGATTTTTTTTTAAAAAAAATATGTTTTAATTATAAAAGGCAATCAATTAGTTACTATTTTTATATTATTTTATTATTTATTAAATATAATAAATGACCAAAAACCGAAAACCGAAACTTTCAATGTTTCAACTTTAATAACATTTTAAAATAAATAAGGGTTACACCTGATATTTTTGGAAAATAGAGATTTTAGCGAGAACATATATAAAAGGTAATATGTTTTAGTTTAAAGGTAATTACCCGTGTTAATAAATAATAAAATAATATAAAAATAGTAACTACCTGATTGTCTTTTATAATTAAAACATTTTTTTCGAACAAAATCTACTCTTTTTTCCAAAAATATCACGTGCAATTACCTTTAAATTAATATATATTACCTTTTATATTTGTTATCACTAAAATCTATTTTTTCCAAAAATATCAAGTGCAACCCTTACTTATTTATTTTAGAACATATTTTAATACTTTTAATTATTTCAAAAAACTTACCTATTTTAACATGTCACATATTGTTTTTAACAAATACAATTAATATAATTAAAACACATCTAAAAATATAACGAACATTTATTTTTTTAATTAAAACATGTTAGCTTTTTTATTTGTCCTTATTAAAAAAACTTACATATTTTAACATGTCAACGTATTTATCTTACATATTTATCTTACATATTTTTCTATTTGTCCTTATTAAAAAAACTTACATATTTATCTTTCTCAGCCCCATCTATAGTTTTTTTTATTTCTATGTTCCAATTAATATTTAAGTTTCTCATTTTATAATTTATCATTTTAATTTATATTTTTTTCTTTAATATTTTTCATTTGCATTAATTTTTTTAATTTATTATTTTTAAGGCCCGGACGGTTATGGACTAGTATGTATTATGAATATTTATGGTAATAATTCTTCCGGACTCTGAGTTCTTTTGAGTGCCACCCATATATATTACAAGTATGTTTGCCCACTATGCATGGGGCTCACTTTTTTATTTTTTTTAAATATAATTATTAAATGAATAATGAAATATGTTTGCGTAACACTTTTTTTCATGGAGTTGATATCACAGTTTGCAATTGTTGTTTTCTGTTTTGTATGGCTATGCTATTTTGTGTAGTTATTAAGTTTTGAAGTGGTTAGTTGGATGTTGAGGGTTATTAAATTGAAAGAGATCTCACACACAAATCTTGTATGTATCTGTATAAGTTATAAAAGAGATAAATCACAAACTTGATGTATTCCAAAAACAAACTGGTCACTAAGATTTCAAACCCAATTTTGACTTGTAAATTGTAATATTGTATTAATCTTGTTCACCAGCAATTCCATTTTTTTTAAATACAACACCAAACTTAAAACTAAAAGAATTTATTACAAAAAAATATGTACTTTGCAAAACTAAAACAAATGAATCATAACTAAGCAATCTTACTTACATTCCATTACTTCATTCTTCGGAGTGGGGTCAACGATCACCTTATCACTTGTTTTGGCATTTTATTCTCGCTTTGTAGACCTTTTTTTTTACAATGTATTGGAGTCCTAAAAAAATGGAGTAATTAAAGATTAACTGTAGTAATATATTGCTATGAGGTGTAGTGTGGACATTTTAAGATTATATAGGTATTTCAGTATCTCAAAATATTTTGGCCGGTGCGCAAGGGCGTAATATTTGAAATTTTTTAATTTAATTATTAAAAAAATGTGGTTTGATAATTATTTGTTAGTTTTTCCTTTGTTACCTTTAATTTTTTTTTAATTTTGTTCAATTTTGTTTTTGTTTCATTGGAGCACACATATTGAAATCGTAATAATCTTATTTTTTATACATTGTGTAAGTATCTTTGTTTTATGTGTTTTTTTTAAAAATTGATATTGAGTATTTGACTTTTTGGTGCGGCATTAATATTGTAGTAAATACACATTATTTTTCCATTGTCTTGTAACAGTAGCATTTAACTATTTATTTTCCCTTTTTATTTGTTTGAGATGGAATTAATGAAACTCCATTAATTGTTGTACTAGAAAGGAAGTTTGTGTTCATGAAAAGTATTTTTACAAATAAGAATAGAGTACCCAAATTTGTAGAATACCTCTGTCGTTTCCTCCCAATTGAGGCTAGTGCTATACTTCATCTTTTTTATTTCTGTTAATTGAGGTCTTTTTGTGTTAATTGGATCTATTTTGATTTGCATGAACGATTATTGAGACTAAATTGAAATGCATGTTTGTTTTTGTGAGTTGTTTGTAGTGTTCCATTTGGTGTAGTCCGATAGGGGAGAATGTTCCGGTGTTTCCTCGTTTTTTTCGCATTACCACTGCTGTGACTTCAGTTCGTAATAAAATGGTATGTTGTGTATTGTTTGGAATGTTGTTGAATGTATGTTTGTTTGTATATTTTATCTTTGTTAGTAGATGATAATTCTTTTTATTGATTAATGTTTCTTTCATGTTATTAGAAAGTACCTGGTGGTTTTCTTAATGTATTTGGGGATGACCTCCCTCGAATTGTGAAGTTTCAACTACCTGACGGAGAAGAAAGTTCTGTACTTTATAGAAATGATAAGAAAAAATTTTATGGCATTGGAAACATATTTCGTAGGTGATGGTGTATTCTGCTTGTATGTGTTCAATGTGAAATTCAATGATGTTCCAAATGCATGTACTGGTTTCGCTGGATATGGGCAAGGTATTACATTTTTGGGAACTTCATATTCTCAATAACGTTGGTTTTGCAGTAAATATATATGTGTAACTCTATTGCAACCATTTGATGTTTTTGTAGATAACAACATTGTCATTTGATGGAAGTTTGTTTCTCTATCTCTAACTACTTTTGTTTGTGATGGTGGTTTAATTGTAAGTTTTATACATATTTTATTAAATTGTATCGCTCATTTGTTCTATTTCTGTTAGTAAACTATTTTTTTATTTTTTTTTGAAAATGTAGAAGGTTCCTCCTGGACACTCCATCCCAGCCGAAGTTAAGTGTCACTTACCTAATGGTCAAATATTTTCTGCCTCCTACTCTAGCACTAATGGAATCATACGTGGGTTACGCATTTTTCATATTAATGATGTTCTGCTATTCATAAACCGTGGGAATGGTGATTTTGATGTTATCATGTTTGGTCACCGTGGAGTAGATAAAAGTTTTTCTCCATATGTTGCTTGTCTTGGTAAAGTTTAATATTATTTACCTTTGTATAATAATGTAAACATGGTTCAAAATGTTGTGTAATTAACCAATTTTCCTATTTATTTGCTATGGTTGGAATCTCATGGGGTCAGTTCAAGATTGAGATAAAGCCTTTTCATTTGTACAAATATTGTCATGGGATTGTAAGTACTTCTGTGTTTTTATTTTGTGATTCAGTTCCACCGTTGAGAAATTTAGTCTCTAAATTATTTGAATTTAATTTTCAGGACATTCTTGTGGACTTCAAATATTGCAGCGATCGTTGGTCTCCTGGTCAGTACTTGACTGTTACTCATGGTTGTAATGTGTTTTTCCTGCAACTTCGCAAGGTTGATCGTCGCTGGAAAATACATGCTGGTTGGGTACGTTTCTCACAGTTGTTACAGTTGTCGGTTGGTGATGTGTTGGTGTTTGATATGAAGGAACCTCCCCTTGGGTTCTGTCTTCAGGTTTATCGTTTATCTGCAAGGCAATAATTTCGTACTTTATGTTTGAAGTATGTATGGTTGACTTTGGTACATTTGATCTTGATGTTATTTCACTGGTGTTTGTTAGAATGGTTGGTTGAATCTTTATTCTACTATTATTTTGTTTTGTGTTATGATATGTGGCAGAAATAGTTTTAACTAATATTGAACTTGAACAACAGTAGTTTAGTTATTTAGACTGAGAACCCATTACATAGTCAGTAATCCAAAGTGGTTCTTAGTAGAAGTACAAACCGTTTTAGTAAAACTTGATGATTTCAGGTTGCCTTAAAACTTCATCTTATTTGATCTTTTGATTGTGACATATCGTACAAATGGTATGATGTCCCTGAGCTTTGTAATGAAATGAATAATAATTAACAAATTTGAACAAAAATGTTTTATTAATTTATAGTTGTTCCTTAGAGTGTATACCTGTGCTGTTGAAAATTCTGTTGTTCTCCGTTGTTGATTGTCCTCATTGAAATTGAAGCCTTCAAAAAGATCATTTGCTAGAAAGATATCACTTTTTTTGTGAATGTTAACTTCCAATATCTGTAACTTGATGGTGAAATCTCTATTTTCTAAGGTTTTCACCATTTTCGGAAAAGCCCCCTTGTACTGAATGAAAACTTATGTTATTCATTATCCAGGAATCATTAACATTGAAGTATTTGAAAATAATGTATGTAGTAAGATACCTCTTCAAGAACGTCAAACATAGTCTTTCCAAAAAGTGTACGCATTGCTCTATCCATTAAAATTATTTCAATATCACCCGTGTTGTCCGAAGCCAAAACACACAGTGAAAATCTGTTTTACATATAATTTTGTACTGAGTTGTGAGTTTTTGTATTTAAGATCACATATTTAATATGAAGCATGCACTGTAACAACTTCTTATCTGGGTGTGGTACTCTTCTGTTGCATTTGATGCATATGTGGTACGCTTCCACTAAATGGAGTTGCTTATAACAGGTTGTGCAATGCGAATAAAACCATGTGTCCATCTCTTCGATATATTTAATTTGAAGTTAACATACTACCTCTTCCTGCAAAGTTAAGTTAACAACATTAATAATTGGTTGAAGATACAATAATACCTAAAATCTCCGTTTAGAACTTCACCAATATGTAGTCTTGGTCCAAGTTCTTGATTTCTGCCACAGTAAAGAGTTTTAAAGGTTTTTTGGGTTGGGTTGTGGAGAAGTTTTGTTCTGAGAAGTTCGTTTCTGATAGCCTAATAAGTAACATAAACCAATTGAAATAATGTTAGTAATTTTGGTGATGTAAACTTTTTGTTCTTTATAGTCACAATACTAACATTTTTCGTAGTTGAAGCACACTATGATGTTTGTAGTTGATGTAGTATGATGTAGGCGAGAAATTGCAAATATCTGTTTCCTCTGGTTTTACAAATACAAATGTTAGTTTGTATAATTTGGACTGTCGTTTTGTGTTTAGTGAAATACTTTCCATATTCTATTTTTTCCACTTGCGATTATGAGTATTAGAGGTTCTTCATATTGATTTGTGTCAACATCTTGTTGGAATTCTTCCGCAAACTTATCCCAGAATATGACATTAATCTTTCTCCTAATAAAAAAGAAACATGTTAGAAAGAATGGAGTTGATATTACAAAGCACGATGTAATAATATGTCAGTGGAATGTAATAATCATGTGAATGTAATTTCTTACTTTCCATCTGTGATCTTCATCCTCACTTGCATCTGATCTATGCCTAACTTTGTGTTACGGACTGGTTTGATATTGTCTCTCTTGATAACCACTCCAACCACATCTACAAAATTGAATCTAATTATATATAGCAAATTTGAAAACGTGTAGTTGTAAATTAAAGTACCTGCCAAAATCAGATTTTGTTTTGCTAGCTTTGGGAGATCTTCCATTTCAAAGAAATCAAAGTGGTTACTTGCAATGAAATATTCGGTCACTTCCATTTCTCTTGCTTTTGTGTTATTAGTTAAGAGGATCTGTTTGTCGTTGTTTACACATCTCCACTTGTCATTTGGCGTGTAGTCTTTGACTTGGAAGTTTGTAATTGTGTACATTTTTCCAACTGTAAAGATTTTGCGCATTTTTTCAATCAACCATTCTGGTACATAAGCTACCATTCTAACATTCTGTTTAAGAGAGAAACATGAGAGCTTAGTATAAAAATAATCGGTACCTTCTAATATAGTAATTTGATGTTTTAATATGTACCTTTGCATCAAGTAGTAGTAGATTGTAACCTTTGAAAATTTCTCCAGTTGGTGTTATTCCTCTCCATTCTCTAATTACTCTCACCTTTAATTTCCAATCCGTTCTTCCTTTCTCAACATTTCTCAAGTATACATAGTTGTTACTTGACATAATGACTTCTGTATGGATAATTTCTGTCAATGTATTATTTTAACTACTTCTTTTGTGCTATTTGTTTCTATGAAATTGGTCATGGATTTGATAGTATGTTAAATTTTGGTTGTTTTTTGATTTGAAGGGTAACTGTTTAATTTAATAAGGTGTATTAAAATCTGGAAGGTGCAAACTGTGGTTTGGTGAAGAAGTTAATAAGTGTAATGTCAGTTTATGTGTATATAAACAATATTCACTGTCAAAACGATAAAATGCAGATGGAATTATATTACACACATATTGTTAGAAACTTTAAAAGTACTATGTCATCAATACTGTAAAACGTTAAAATATTACCTAGCAGAGTTTCTCCAATATAGCATATCTTTACAAAGTGGAATTGCTTGACATACCATAGCTTTATTTCTGAAAATGTGAAAATTTAGTGTTAAAATTTATTTCACAATAGCGTCCCATACCATAACTTCATTTATGAAAATGTGTTATCAAAATAAAGTGTTAAAATTGATTTCACGGTTTTGAAATACTGACGGTTGAAAGATATTAACTTACAGAATTTGTCTTTCTGTTTTTCAAATTCTGTTTTTTGGTCTCTTGTTTGCCTTGTAATATGCATTCAACTGGTTCTGGTATTTTCCTCCGTTTAATTTTCTCTGTAGTAGACTTGCCAGTGGGAGGACTTGTCTTTTTTAACTAACTCTGTTGTGTGAATTAAACCATTAATAATTGTTGGTCCAATCAGTTGTTAAAAATTGCACAGATATACAAACTTACCATGAATATTTCAGTTGGTTTAACTTCAATGTTGTTTTTGTCGTTTGGAGAATGATTTCCTGAAATTTCGTTTGGATCTGAAATTTTTGCCGCATTATATACTCTGGATCCTTCTTTCACATTTTCGTTTGTGATTGTTATTGTGATGTTGTAATCTTTTTTTTCAAATTCTTTCAGTACGGCTGGGAATTTCTCACCATCTTCTACCTAATTTGCAAAATGAAAACTGTTTGATAAACTACAAAAGTTTGAGTTTCATAAAGGTTAGGGAATTTTGGTAACCTCTTCATCATTCGCTATGAGATCGTAATCTGTTTTTCCGCATAAGCGGATAACCTCCTCATCATTCCAAATAATAGGAATAGTCCCGCTGCTATCTGAGCATAAAGTTGTTAACTGATACCTACATGTGTAATATACATTATTTGCATGACATGCATTTAATAAGAATCAAATTATGAATTTTTTTTTTACCTTTTATCCGGATAAGGATATATCTTCCCACATTGTCCACATTGGTATTTCTTGTTAACCAACTCTATGTCAATGTCACATTTTGCACAGTAATTGGTATACCAATTGACTTTCTTCTCAATTTTTTTGACAGTAACTTTGCATTGAACCTTTTTCTGTATGATCATATAGGTTGACAAAATTACATAAGTCTGAAGAATTACAACTTACACACAATTATTTATTGTACCTCAATGTAGTCCTCTTTCAAATTGAAAAACTCTTTAACAGTAAGGCAAGGAATTCCTTTATCCTCTTCGTCTTCAAAATCAAGTACATAGAATGATTTATATGTAATTCTATTAAATAATTGTAATTTAGTTATAAGTAATTTATATGATTATATAGGACAAAAATAATGTTACCTATTTCTGATTTTTTTCACACTATGATGGTTGCTATTTATGTAGAATCTGGTTGCCGGATAGTTGGTTAGGGACACTTCATCTGTTAATCAAGCGGAGTGAAAAAAATTGGAAAATATTGAATAAATCTGAAAAAATTAAAGTAAAAACATTGTACCATTCCATTATGTGATCTTTGCACTTGCTATTATAATTATAACAGGTTGCTCTAGATCATCTTCCAGGTTTTTCAGAAATGTATCTCCAAAATCATTGAAAAACGTGACATTTGCATAACATCTGGTATAAACATGAATGAGTATTATACAAAACAATTTGAAATCCAAACTTGGTTTCATAACAATGTTTCAAGTACCTCTCATCGAACAGTGTAAACTTCACATTTGATTTCTCCACATCATTCTTTTTATACATGTTCTTCCTTGGAACGCTGTCTAAGACACCAACAACATCTAGTAACAAATGTTTTAAAATTAACATAAGGGCACGATATAATATAAAAGGAACATATGTTTAAAGTTTGATTAAATTTGGAGGTTGGGAAATTACCAATTAAATATCGATTGTCATTTTTGCTGTTTTGCACGTCCTCGAAGTAAAAAAAAATCAAAACATTGGGGTTCAATTTTCATTCCCTCCTCTTCATCTTTGATAAGCTTGGTGTCATTTGTAAAGTATATATGTTTATCAGTTCTAACAGAACGGCTGGTTTCATCACCAATGTAGTACTTAACAGAAAAATATGATAGGTTATATATTTGACCCTCTTTCAAGTAACCTTCATATTTCGCAGAAATTTGAGGTGCAATAAAATCATTGATCCTAGCATTCTACATACGAAATAAAGTTAAGTTGTGTAATTGATGTATCCCAAATTATACTGTCATTATAACAGAATGGAAGGTTATAGTTTTCTTACACAATCATCGATGAATATAAGATTATAACCTCGGAATTCATTTGTTTCTCTTGTTATTCCTTTCCATACGGCCTGTGCTCTTACTCGGACCAGCCAATCATTTGTTGAGTCATTCAAATCTTCCACAGTATGATATTTGTTGAAGAACATTATGACAAAGTACTACATAAAAGAGGTTGTAATAAAAGACATAGATTGTAATCATAACCAGAACAAATACTTGCTTGTTAATTAAATGATTCATCATACCGTGTTGGTTGGAAGAATTAATTCAGGAATTTGTCTGCAACTGGGCGGCTTTGTAGTTAACCTAATGTCAGATCTAAGTTTTAGACACCTGATAGATAAAGTGAAAGTAAAGTTATGAGGGGAGAAGTAACACTATGTAGTTGTTCAATTTTAATGCGACCCATCTACTTCTTTGCTGATAACCCGTGCCAAGTATGTGCCGAATATGAATCGATATTAAAATATTAATATTGATAAATTATTAATAAAAATTATTAAAAAATATATTGATCGAGAATTGAATGATAAAAATAATATAATAAATAATCACTGTTTAATTATTATAAAGTTAAACAAACTAAGGTAAATAAATAAATCTTGTATGATTGCGTAGCTGCAAGGAATCGAACCTCGATGAAATTAATGAATTTAAAGTGCATAAATAAATATTATATAATTACGTAGTTGTAAGTAATCAAACTCTGAATGAAGCTAAAGAATTTAAAGTAAATAAATCTTGTAAAATAATGTAGTTACGACGAATCGAACCCACATTTAGTGATAACCAAATTTGGTATTTTTGTACTTTAGTACCGCACGTCATTTTCACATTGTTTTACTTATTAATAAAGAGTATAGATGTTCTATTTTGTAATTGGTTGTTCCCTAAGTAGAATAGTTACTCTGAAAACGGGTTATTTGGTCACAAATCGTTCATAATAGTAAATTTGAATAATTTTTTTTAAAAAATATATCCTTGTATATAAGTCTTTATTTATCTATGTAATCCGAATATTTATTTTGAATAAATATTATTTTTGTTTAATAATCCGATTCATCATTCCGATTAATTCTTGGAAGGTGCTTTATTAATTAACTCCAATTTTCATTTTTTAGAATAATACTTATCATACACTGTTTTCAGTTATACACAAATACGAGACTTCTTGCAAATTGACCATCATATCAAAATGTTTTTAGAATTAAATTTTGCTAAAATATTATTTTGCGAAAATACGATTTTATATAGAATAATTTCGAAAATATTGTTTCTTACTATTCTCTGTGCATGACATTGATATATGAAAACAGTCTTGCCCCAAAAACTAATTTCAAAATATAATTTTGAGTACTTTTTAAATAAACACATAATTAATTTTTTAAAGGATCCGAGTTTTGAATATTCTAGTAACGTAAGAAAGCAACAATTATTACTATTTTTAACAGTTTTTACTCTCTTTTAAACATACCTATACAACTTCACTCTCTCTTTCCTCTCCTATCTCAATTGAAGTTCTGTACCCTCCTACACCATTTCACAGGTATGCTTCTAGTTTTGTATCTGGTTAATTATACATCAATTCGTTTGTCTGTATATGAATAAAATTTAGGTATGAACAGTTGTATCTAATTGTGTTTTTTGGTTTATTCTTATGTCTTTAGAAATGGATTGTTGTGGTTTCATATGTGAGAAGTTTATGAAACTTCTGAGTCATAAGGATATTGGCATGAATGAATTGGTTAGTGTTGTAATATTCCATAACTATATTCTTTGTTTGTTTAATTGTATGTTACACTTGTAATGAAATTGAATTTGTAATTCATTACAGAGTCTACCATCTGATTTCTGTTTGAAATATGATAATCGACTACCCACTACTTTTCACTTGATTCTGCGAACTGGTTATCGACTTCCAGTGTATTTTAATAAGGGGAGACCAATTCTAAATGGGGTTTATTGTTTGTATCGGGATTTTGGGTTGAAGGGGGGGGGGGGGAGGATTGCTCTTGTTTGAGTATTATGGACGACATGATATGAATGTGTACATCATAGGTAATAATGGTTCAGAGATTGAGTATCCTCCTGTCATTCACCATTTGCAGACATGTCATCCTCGAAGAGGTAAGAAATCTGCTAGATTGAAGTAATATAGTTGTGTTTTATAATATTCTAACATTTATAATTCTGTTCCATGAATATCATTATGTTTTATTAGTTACTGTGGGTCATGGTGGTTGGCGATTTGCTATATTTGTTGATTCAACAGCTGGACTTGAGGATGAAATTGTAAGTAATGATATGTCGTTAGTCAAATTTTGTGGTTGTTTGTGTTGCAAAACAAAATGCAAATCAGTTGTCATTTTTATAACTTCAATTTACAGGAAACACCTACAACATTGATGGAACGCTGTGGTTTTGATTTTCCGGTGTCAACAAATTTTTTATTAAGTAATGGGAAGGTATTTAGGGGAACATTTAGTCGGGAAACTCATAAGTTCAGTTGTTTGCGGCGTATGTGTGAAATTTTAGGGGTTCCTAATTTGAAATGTTTTCATATGTTGTTTTTCACATACTAGCCTATAACCCGTGCAAGGCACGAGCCTTAAAAATAATAAACTAAAAAATTTAATGTGAACGGAAAATATTAAAATAAAAGTAAAAATTAATATGATAAATTATAAATTGAGAAACTTAAATATTCATTGGAACATAAAAAAATATAAAAAAAATACAAATGAGGCCGATGAAGATAAATGAGGTATTATTAATATTATTTTATAATAAAATAATATTAATAATAAGGACAGATAGAAAATCTAACATGTTTTAATTAAAAAAAGTAATTGACCGTGATATTTTTAGAAGTGTTTTAATTATATTAATTGTATTTATTAAAAAAATATGTTGACATGTTAAAATAAATAAGTTTTTTTAATAAGGACAAATAGAAAAGTTAACATGTTTTAATTAAAAAAAAGTAACTGCACATAATATTTTTAGATGTATTTTAATTATATTAATTTTATGTGTTAAAAAAATACGTTCACTTGTTAAAATAGGTAA
Organism: Heracleum sosnowskyi; assembly: GCA_030848705.1. Taxonomy (NCBI): domain Eukaryota; kingdom Viridiplantae; phylum Streptophyta; class Magnoliopsida; order Apiales; family Apiaceae; genus Heracleum; species Heracleum sosnowskyi. Next base: position 98,435,498 of record CM061241.1, read on the forward strand.
GTTTTTTTAAATAATTAAAAGTATTAAAATAGGTTTTAAAATATATAAGTTGCACTTGATATTTTTGGAAAAGAGAGATTTTAATGATAACAAATATAAAAGGTAATATATTTTAATTTAAAGGTAATTGCCCGTGATATTTTTGGAAAAAAAGTAGATTTTGTTAGAAAAAAATGTTTTAACTATAAAAGGCAATCAGCTAGTTACTATTTTTATATTATTTTATTATTTATTAAATAGAGTATTAAAATAGGTTTTCAAATAAATAAGTAAGGATTGCATCTCATATTTTTGGAAAATAGGGATTTTAGTGATGATGTGTTTTAATTATATTAATTGTATTTGTTAAAAAAAATACGTTCACTTGTTAAAATAGGTAAGTTTTTTTTAAATAATTAAAAGTATTAAAATAAGTTTTAAAATATATAAGTAAGGGTTGCACTTGATATTTTTGGAAAATAGAGATTTTAGTGATAACAAATATAAAAGGTAATATATTTTAATTTAAAGGTAACTGCCCGTGATATTTTTGGAAAAGAAGTAGATTTTGTTAGAAAAAAAATGTTTTAATTATAAAAGGCAATCAGCTAGTTAATATTTTTATATTATTTTATTATTTATTAAATAAAGTATTAAAATAGATTTTAAAATAAATAAGTAAGGATTGCACCTTACATTTTTGGAAAATAGAGATTTTAGTGATAACAAATATAAAAGATATTATGTTTTAATTTAAAGGTAATTGTCGTGATATTTTTGGGAAAAGGAGTAGATTTTGTTAGATTTTTTTTTTAATTATAAAAGGTAATCAGTTAGTTACTATTTTTATATTATTTTATTATTTATTAAATAGAGTATTATAATAGGTTTTAAAATAAATAAGTAAGGATTGCACCTTATATTTTTGGAAAACATAGATTTTAGTAATAACAAATATAAAAGGTAATATGTTTTAATTTAAAGATAATTGTAATGATATTTTTGGAAAAGGAGTAGATTTTTTTAGAAAACATATTTTAATTATAAAAACCAATCATCTAGTTACTATTTTGGTAACTTGACAATAATACGATTCCATTAAAGATTTGATTTGTAGTAGATTTCGTTATCCTAAAAAAGAAAGAAGTATATTTGTTGTAATGTATCCTAAATTTAAACAAATTAGATCCCACATTTCCATTTTTTTGATTAGATTTCAATATTATTTGATTTTTATGTAGTAAAATATAGTGAAATATTAATGTAGAATAAAATTTTCCCGAATTTTGATTATATTATTGTTAGGTCCTGATAAGTTTGTAGAAGGGGGGTTGAATACAAACTATACCGTTTTATCGAATTTGTCCTTTAAATGATTTAACTGTTTAGAACAAATTAGTGCGGAATAAAACTGAAACAATATTCAAGTTAAATAAAACTCTATTAAACTTGAAGGGTGTTACAATTCTGATCACTGATTACAAAGAACTTGATAAAACAAATCTAGAATAAATTCGACATGAATTTATCTATTTTTGTAATAAAAAGGATCGAATACTAAAAAGTAGTTCGATATAAAATCTAGGGATTATGATCCGCTAGAAAGTCAAAGCAGTACAAGTGAAATGATTCTTATGGATTAAATGTTAAGAACAAATCAAGAATTAATTCACTGGCATAAATTGAATGCTCGGACAGTTTACAATTGAAGAAGACAGAGAAATGTAATGTTGAGAGCTGCTGTGTCTTTTCTTTTCTTTTTTTGGTTGTAATTGTAATTGATGTGGCCAATTGTCTTATGCATATGCTTTTATATAAAAGCATTCCTTATTCAATCCCACGTGCAGGCCACTACTTCACAGAATACAAATTGCCTTGGAAGACTTGCAGGAAAACAATACTTTTACTCTTGGAAGACTTTCGGGAAGACAATGGATTGCATTAGGAAGACAATCGGTAAGACAATGGTTGGCCTAGGAAGACTTTCGGGAAGACTCACTTGTGAGTCTTCCTAGTTCATTTTTCTAAGTCTTCCTAGTTCAAACCTAAGTCTTTCTAGTTCATTTTTATTCTAACTTAAATAATTAACTAAATAAATTATGTATTAAATTAATTCTTTACAGAATTAATTTAATAAATAATATACTTGATAGTATTAATTATTTATAAGAGAATAAATAGAATTAGTAGACTTCTCAATTAATTTCTTTTTATTCTAATTTAAATAATTAACTAAATAAATTATGTATTAAATTAATTCTTTACAGAATTAATTTAATAAATAATTTACTCAATAGTATTAATTATTTATAAGAGAATAAATAGAATTAATTGACTTCCCAATTAATTTCAGAATCACTAAAAGCTTAGATAAATAACAAACACAATAGTACGTTGACACTCGATGCACTGTCTGGTTCATGAGTGACTAACGACAATGTTTGTTCTTTATCTATTTGACTTTAAGCAGTGATTCACTTCCTTCTCATTCAAGAACTCCGTAATCAGTATCTTTTTCTGTCACCACTTGAAATCTCTGTCACTTTAATAAATCCACTGAGCTTGAATACTTCATTGAGGCTTGATCAATAAATTGAGCTTCTTTCAATGTAGACTAACTTCAAGTCTGTAGATGACTTTAATCTTCATTCTTTGACAGATATAATCTTCTGAGATTCCTGTGACATCTGATCTAATATTTACTTATTACATTCTTGTTTAAGTTGAGTAGAATCCTCGAATTACAAATAGGCTATATCATATGCCTTTCAATCTCCCCCTATTTGTTTGTTAGAGAATAACAACCAAATACCTAGAGGATCACTCAACTAAAACCAAGAAAAAGATAAGACTCTTAAACCTAAGTAAATACTAGAAAGTTCTGGATCAAATATGACATTTCCGTATTTCACCAGTAAAGATAAATGCAAGACAGGTGTTCCTCTAGACTGAACAAATGATAACATTTAACCTGTCTTGATTTACCTAAGCTCTATACATATAACATTTACAAAACAGAGCTAATTACCTTTACTCCCCTGAAACTCCTCCTTTACCTTTTATATCTTTTTCAGCTCCCTTTTACTAGCTTCTCCAAAATTCTCTAGAAACTTCTCCCCCTTAGTTGAGGAATTCTCTACAGATTTAACTTTATGAGTATCTGAAGCCAGTAGGAGTTGAGATAGTTGATGGAGTTGATCTTGGAAGTAAATTTATCTTCTAGATTTCCTTGAGCAGTCCTAGCTGATTGTTGACAGAGGTGGAAGAAGAAGACCGTTCAACCACTTGTGCTTGCAAAAGTTCTTTATCAGCCTGGGTTTTGAATAGATGTTCCTGTAGATCAGCTATGTGAGCTAACTACATTGCAGTGTATGTGTCTGTGTGTGCACTCACTTGAATTTCTCTTGTAAGTGTATCACTCATCTCACGTGCATGTGTTTCACTCAGTGTTTGGCTCTTATCACTCAACATTAGCTGTCTGTTTGCTCCTTTTTGATCAGTACCTGCATTGAAACTCACCCTAGCCTCTTCAAGAGAGGTCAGTGGTGGTGCAATGGGAGTTCGCAAATCCCGATCCTCAATCATGTCTATCAAATCACTTGGATTTGAAATCTGAATTGCTTCAGTGATAGACTGACCAAGTTGCCTTCCACTTTCTCCAGATAAATCTGCGAGTGGAAAATCCCGTTGGGAGCCAGAGGTGTTCACTCTGGGAGGGGAGAAAATGATTCTATTTAAATTTGGCAAAGAATCAAATTTTCCCTCAGATGCCTATGAAGGCACTTCTACCGTAACAATGGTAGGCACTGTAACCAGTTGCAGGTGCTCTGCTTTCACTGTGTCCTGAGTTTCATCTAATGAAATTGTTTTCTCCCATTGTGAGTAATGAGAGTGTGCTTGACTCAGTACAAAGTGCCATGGCCCTATGGCGAATTTCAATAGATTCATCCTGTTGAGAGAATGTCTCTAGAAACAGTTCATTGGCCATTTCAAAGTCCATATCCTATTGAGAGGATACAGATGGGCTGACAGATGCCTCAGTATATGTTGAATTTCTTTAGAGGAGGCAGAGCTGTGGGATCACTCACTGTTTCAATCAAAATACTTCTATATTTAACATTTGATTTCTGTTCAGGCTGAGAGGTCAAGTAATTAAGTTGTAGACTCATTGTTTGGCTCTAAGACCTGGGATAGAGATTGTGGATCTACAATCCCTTGGTCAGCCCTAACAACCACTTGGGTTCAGCAACAGTAGAAGAAGTGGATTGAGAGATAGAAAGTAATACCTGAATTGGATTTGGCACTGAATTTCCAGCTAAGCAAGAGCTAGATCAAAAATAATATATACAATATATTTAAACAAACCAACTAAGACAAATAGAAAATAAAAGATAATAAATAATAATAATAATAAACTAAAATAATATAATATATAAAAAAAACTATTTACAGGAAATAACTATACAGAATATTATAGAAATGCATAAAAATAATATAAACTTGCAGAAATATTTAAACAACAATATTTACAATCTGAAACTAACTTAAATGATTCTTAAATAAATAAATTTTCAATAAAAATAGGTTTCTCTATTTAAAAAATATGAGAAAAGTATTTTTAAAGAAAATAAATTATTCAGAATATTTAAATTAACAAGCTTTATACAAAAACAAGAATTGGCAAAATATATCATTCAATATCAGCAAGAGAAAATGATTTTGAAAGAACAAACATGACAGAGATATTGTTAATCACTAAGACTGTTTAACATACTCAATTTACCAACTAACTTGATAAATGTGGATTCGTCAACAGATTTAGTGAATATATCTGCAGTCTGTTCTTCTGTGGGTACAAAATGTAACTCCACAGTTCCATTCATGACATGCTCTCTGATAAAATGATACCTGATGTCAATGTGCTTTGTCTCTTGTGATTATGCCATCTTCATCTAATTTATTTCTGAATACCCACCGAGTACCAACTACTTTCTTGTTCTTCGGTCTAGGTATCAGCTTCCAAAATTGTTGTTGTTCAATTTGATTGAGTTCATCTTGCATAGCAATCACCCAATCTGGATCAGTCAGTGCTTCCTCAGTTTTCTTTGGCTCCATTTCAGATAGAAATGCTGAATAATGACATTCATTCTGAGTTGCACTTCTAGTTTTAACTCCAACATCTGGATCACCAATGATCAGCTCAAAAGGATGAGCTCTATTCCATACAGTCTGTCTTGGAAGATTTGATCTTGATGAATCGCCTTGAAATTCACTTTGATGTTGTGAGTGACTAGATGATCCTTCATTTGCTCCCCCTGAGTTGTTGCTTGATTGCCTTGATGATTCTGTTAGGCCGAATACACAATATAATCAAGTATATATGAGAATAACAATAATCAAGAACACTGTTTATGAATCAATAAAACTGTAATCGTATTAACAGCTTCTCTCTTTATGATGTTAATAAATCACAAAGAGCTTCTAGGTTACAAGAATAATAATTCAATAATCGCGTCCCTTCTAGGGATAACCTATATGTGTTTATATAGTACACAGTTACACAATCCTTATCTAATTGATATTCCTACAAATTAGCTATACAAGTTATATCAATTAAGGATTGCTTCTTATCTTCTATTCCGTCTCCTTAGCTGTATCAATATATTCTGCTTCTTTCCATCTTCAGAATATATTGCTTCTAGAATCTTCAATTCAGCACCGACAGCTAATTCAACTATCACCCTGTCAGACTTTAAATAAACTCTGACCGGCTTCTGATAAACTCTGGTCAGTACCTGTTGCTTAAACACTGATAAACAAACGTCAGCAATTATATCTAACAATCTCCCCCAACTTGTTCATAATAAAATGTACAAGTTAAACATATAATTGATGATGTCAAAAACATTTAACAAATGCAGTGTTTAACATATAACAGAGTTTAATTTAAAACAGAGTTTAAATTTGACTTAGAATAGAAAATATATTAAAAACTTACAGTCAGACTTTACTTGATTTCTTGAATATCAGGCACTGTCCTGATATAGTCTGATAGCAATTTCTTTTCAGCTCTTTCTAGCTCTTCCACCATGATCTTCTTCACTTCTTTCAACTCTGGATCAAATTCTCCAGTCTGATAAATTGCAGCTCTCAGAGAATAGATGGAATTCTTCCTCATCTCATTCCCTAGCTTAATATAATAAGCTTTATCAGATTCTAAATTGAATTCAAGAACTTTTGTACCCAGTGCTGTTCTGAACTTAGCACTGTTTCTTTTCATCTCAACAATCTTCCCATGTGTATTTCTGTATTTGGGAATGTATGCACTTGATACTCCTCCTCCAAGCATCATCTTCGATCTTAGCATCTTTTCTCTGATAACCGAAGCAGCATTGTGAGTATTTCTATTTTTGACTTTTAACAAGTACAGAACATACTCCAATTCTTGATAAGATTTGAGATTTATATCAGACTCTGCAACCTTATAAACTCTTCCATCATTCATAAAGTACAACAAAAATTGCTTCTTCAACACCTTATGAAAGATCATTTGAACAGAGTCTAGCATATCAAGATTTTCTTGAGTAATAATACCAGATTCTGCCAGTGAAATGTTGTCTTGAGATCTGTTATTTGTTCTTCTCTCTCTGTGTGAACCCAGTCCAGATTTATCATAGGCTTCTTTTCCCAACACTGTTCTGGTTTCAGAGAAATTCACAGCTTCAAGCTTTAAGTCTTCAAGAATTTTTGGTTTGTAGAATCCTGGAAGTTGTGTAGATTTCTGTACAACTTGAGCAACGTCAGAGGTTGTCATAACTTTAGTAGTATCATCACTTGAGCAGCGTCAGAGGTTGATTTTGCTAATCTTGTTTCAACTTGAGCAATGTCAGAGGTTGAATAAATCTTCTTTTTCAGGTTAGGCTCTTCAATCATTATGCCTTTACCCTTATCAGTGTTTCCAATCACAGGTCTCCTTGTATATTGTATACTCTGTTGTGTATTCTCTTTGATAGAAATACCAACTTCTTTCTTTCTAGGAGCCTTGATTTCCTTTTTCTTGTAGATTCCAGCTTCAAGATTTTTCTTGTGTTCCTCAGCAAGCATTTGCTCTTCAGCCTGGATATCTTCAATAGTAACATTCTTTCCATGCTTTTTTATGAATATTTTAGCAGCAATCTCTTCATCAGTAGATGGATTAGTTGAAACAACTAAACTCTTGAGTTTTGAAGTAGATTGACCACCAGAGTTTATCTTGTCAGAGTTTGTTTGTCTAACAGAGTTTACTCTTGTCCTGCTTTGCCTTTGAGCAAAAATCTTTCTTTTATTTTCTTTGCTTCCCTCATCAGTAGAATCATCCCTCCGTCTCAAAGCTTGAGTGTCTTTGCATTTGTCTTTAGGTGCAAAAGGTCTCCAACAATTCCTTTCTTAACATCTTTGTTAATGAGATCAGAAAATACTCTCTTGTGTAATTTAAAACAAGAAACATCTTCATTAACAACATCTACCCCTTCAACACAGTAAGAGAATAAAGTCTGACAAAATCTAGAAAAGTATACTACTCCTCTATTCTCTGTCATTTTCTCTCCTAAATTATTCAAGACAAGTCGGGCATAATCAAAATGATTATCATAGAATAGAGAATACCCGATTTGCAGACTGTCCGTGGGAATAGCATCCCAGTTTGTGCATTTCTTTCCGAACGTTCTCGTGATGCAATCAAATAAGAAGCTCCACTCCTTCCTTAAGAACGGTCGCTTCAGTTGTCCAATTTTATTCAAGGGACCAGAATACCCAATCTCTCTCATCATCCTTAGCAAATCAGAGTCACCCATTCCAATGGTATAAGAAGGATACTCAGGAAACCCCATTGCAGCTCGAACAGTACCAGCAGTAATAACATACTCTGTTTCTTCAAACTCAAAGATTATGGATGGGTTCCCAGAGTCACCACCATCATCATAAACCCCTGACTCCCAGAACGCCTTGATTTGTAAACCAGAAAGTTTGGCTGGTTCAACTAAAGCACGCCCAATCGCTGACTGAGCAAGAAACTTTTGAATCATATGAAATGCTTCTGGTGCGTTTGCAGTGTTTAGTGGTGCGGTATAGTTGTTTGGAACGAACTCTAACCCAGATGAAACGAAAGCTGTGGTTGCCATTAGAAGATTTTGAAGAAAGAACAAGTAATTGATGCGAAAGCTTAACAGAGTTTATGTGTAGAAAGGTGTTTGTGACTATGTGTGTGTGATAATAGATGTGTATGAGTAAGATGTGAAAAGTTTAACTGAAGATGTGTGTATTGTATTTAACAGAAAATTAAAAATTAAAAACTGAAGAGTTTTTAATCATTAATACACAACTGTCTTACTCCTATAATCATGTGAGTGGGACACATGTCAAACGTGCAGTTACTGACAGCAAATAATTGGCAGTTTCCAATACGCATGCGCAGTAAAAACAGCAATAATTACCGCCTGTTACACTTTTCTATGCAATTAACCTCTCTCCTCTGTTTAAAACATTCTTGAACAACTTTCCAATCTACACGTGCAGACGAGGAGACACCTGACATCACATAAGACACTCAAAATATCCGCTTATTGGCCAAAAAAAAAAATAATAATAAAATTATCAATTTTAATATCTCAGAAACATAACAACGAAGTACGAAGGAGCTCAACAGTCAGAAGAATAATGACTGTCTTGGAACTCCGCACTTTACTGTCCCCAAAGCTTCGAGCCAAGCAAAACCTTTCAGTTGCCCTGTTGGATGCTATAAAAGCTGGAGCATTGTAACAACAGGCAATTAAAATTACCATACATCAAATGGCAGGAACCTTTGAATTCATGGATGTAGAATCATTCTTGAATATGAACTGGCGTCAACAAGCAAACTATATTATTGATGAGTTTCTTGTTTTGTCATTTCTGAATGATGAAGGTCTCATTGCTGATGATGAAATAGCTGAAGGACCTATCTCCAATCCTTATGTGTACATCATTCGTCCTGGTCCATATGATGTGCCCATCCTTGCAGATGATCAGGCTGTGGAGATTTGTATGATGCTCTTTTATCAGAGCTACTTGACGGGTTCGAAGAAGAAATTCTTCTTGGAATCCTGCAAGCTGCAAACCAGAAAGAGAATTCGAGAGGATGATGATGATGATTCAACATCAGGGGGTTGTCAAGCCTTGGAAATCCCAGATGGTATAATGACCAGATAACCGAACAAGTAGCTAGACAAGAATATGAAATTGTCTGAATGTAAACAAAGTTTGAATCAATTAATGAAAAAGATCCATTATTTTGCTTTACATATCAGTATTAATGTTATGATGAATGTATAATCATAAGTGAATTATCAGAACTACAGTCATCAGTATCTCATAGTAATTGTAAAGTGAAAGAAATGATATCACTTTAAACAGTAAACTATCATACTCATCAGCGCTACTAATCACCATCAGGACTTATCAAACACACTCTTTCTTTTCTCTGTTTAATGCAAAATAGATCCGTTACCAATCATACTTTTTCGAAAAACAAATGTCTAATCTCAAAATTATAAAATGTCTGAAACAAAGAAATTATTTTAACCATCAGAGATTAAAACAAAGTTACCTCGGCATATGTCACACAATACATCAGTGTTTACCATTTGTCCTTCTTTGTCAATAAACTCTTTTCTCAAACTGTACAGGTGTGAATAATATGTGTGTGCAATAGCAGAGTTTACCGAAATCAATATTTAGATCATCTCAAAGTGCATAAAATCCACAAACTAAATTAGTAAAAACTGGTTGCCTAAACTCTCATGTATAACATAGAATCTGATTTTATATCTAAACTCTGTATACTGACATCCTTTCATTTGGATATATCTTTTGTTTTTCACCCCCTTTCTTTAGATTTTTTTTTTATTTTTATTTTTCCAGTAATCAGTGGTTGGCACTAGTCACCAAAAATCAAAGATTTTAGCCCTTATTTCATACAATAAGTTCCTGGATCTTCCTAGGCTCAACATGATCTCAAAGGAATTTGTGCTTTGTTTGGCATCTTTTGATTTGAGGGTGAATTATTTGCAATTAATAATCAGAGTTTAGACTTTTCATCAGTGAATACAATTAATTTATGAGAGAAAATGCAAACAGCTAATACAGACTCAGTGTATAGGATTAATAAACTAAGAGATGGTATAAATACAGAGACAGTATCATGCTGTGTTAACTTACTGCACATATTTGAGATCAGAATCTATACAACTCTTAAGGATTCATAATTACTTACTGAGAATTATGCTTCATACAAATTTCTTCATTGGTCCATATGTTTCAGACAAAATTACAATCAGAGTTTAGCATTAAACTGTAACAATCAGAGTATGACCAACATTTTATGACTAACAGAGTTTAGCATCAGAGTTTAACCGACAGAGTTTATGACACTGGTACCCATAACAGTTAATACATGCAAGGAATCATGAGCATTAAAAATCAAACATGTATAGATTTTGAGTCTAACCCGTATCTCTAGTCAGAACCAGAGATCATCCCAAGTTCATTTACCAATCTTGTAAAAGTAGCTTCACTCAAAGGTTTGGTGAAGATATCTGCAAGTTGTTGGTCTGTAGACACAAAATGAAGCTCAATGTTCCCTTCTTCCACATGTTCTCTGATAAAATGATACCTTATGCTGATGTGCTTGGTCATGGAGTGCTGTACTGGATTTCCTGTCATAGCAATAGCACTTTGGTTATCACAGAAAATAGGTATTTTAGAGTACCTTAACCCATAATCCAGCAATTGATTCTTCATCCATAAAATCTGTGCACAACAGCTACCAGCTGCTATATACTCTGCTTCAGCTGTGGATGTGGAAATCGACTTCTGTTTCTTGCTGTACCAAGAAACTAATCTATCACCTAAAAATTGACAGCTTCCACTTGTACTTTTTCTGTCTATCTTACAGCCTGCAAAATCTGCATCAGAGTAACCAATTAACTTAATCTCTGATTCTCTAGGATACCACAAACCCAAGGTTATGGTTCCTTTGAGATATTTGAAGATCCTCTTTACAGCTATGAGATGAGGCTCCCTGGGATCTGCTTGAAATCTTGCACAAAGACATGTTGCATACATGATATCAGGTCTACTTGCAGTAAGATACAGTAAAGACCCTATCATTCCTCTGTAGTTTGTCATATCTACTGAGGCTCCTGTGTCTTTGTCTAGCTTTGTTGCTGTAGCCATGGGAGTTGTAGCAGATGAGCTATCAAGCATACCAAATTTCTTGAGAAGATTTCTGGTATATTTTGCTTGATTGATAAAAATACCATCATCTGTTTGCTTCACCTGTAAGCCTAGAAAATAACTAAGCTCTCCCATCATGCTCATTTGGTACCTGGACTGCATAAGCTTTGCAAACTTCTTACAAAGTTTGTCATTAGTAGATCCAAAAATAATATCATCTACATAAATTTGAACTAAAAGCAAATCATCACCAGAATTGAAATAAAACAAGGTTTTATCAATTGTACCTCTTGTGAACCCACTTTCTAAAAGAAATTGAGCAAGAGTTTCATACCATGCTCTTGGTGCTTGCTTTAGTCCATATAATGCCTTGTCAAGCCTGTAGACATAATCTGGATGCTTGGAATCTACAAATCCTGGTGGTTGTTCAACAAATACTTCTTCTTCAAGCTTCCCATTGAGAAAAGCACTTTTTACATCCATCTGAAAGACTTTAAACTTCTTGTGTGCAGCATAGGCCAGAAAGATTCTTATGGCCTCCAATCTTGCAACTGGAGCAAAGGTTTCATCATAGTCAATTCCTTCATGTTGTGAATATCCTTTAGCCACAAGTCTAGCCTTGTTTCTTGTAATCACACCTTCACTGTCAGTCTTGTTTCTGAAAACCCACTTTGTACCTACAATTGATCTATTCTTTGGTCTAGGTACAAGTGTCCAGACTTCATTTCTTTCAAATTCATTTAACTCTTCTTGCATTGCTGTAATCCAATTAGCATCTTGAAGAGCTTCCTCCACTTTCTTTGGTTCTGTTTGAGACAAGAAAGCATGATACAGACACTCATTATTTGTTGCACTTCTAGTTCTCACACTAGCATCAGGATCTCCAATTATGAGATCAGGTGTGTGTGCCTGTGTCCACTTTCTTGCTGTTGGTAAGTGGTTTCTTGCATTATTATTGAATCCTCCCCCTTGATCCATGCTCTCCTGATTCATATGTTGATTTTCTGCATTATCTGAGGCTCCCCCTGAATTGGATGGTTCAGAGTTTGAACTGTCAGAGTTTGAATCAGTTTCCTCAACTGACTCACTTGCTGTGTCTTGTTGAGCTTCTTCACGCTCCCCCTCAACTGGTTCTCTATTTTGTTCAATTTGAGAATTTCCAGTTTCTCCAGTATTTACCAGTAGAGGTTCAGAGTATGCTTCGTCAGAGTTTGTCAAACCTGCTTCATCAGAGTTTATATCATCAGAGAATAGATCTTCATTTTCAAAACGTAGTTGATCATATCCATCCTTGTCTTCAAGTCCAATTATTTTCTTGTCATCAAATGACACATGTATGGATTCCATGATCACCTTAGTTCTTAGATTATAAACTCTGAATGCTTTTGTTGACAATGGATAGCCAACAAAGATTCCTTCATCAGCTTTTAACTCGAACTTTGTCAACTGTTCAGGATGAGTCTTCAACACAAAGCATTTGCATCCAAATATGTGAAAATATTTCAAATTTGGCTTCTTATTTTTCACCATCTCATATGGTGTTTTCCCATGCTTGTTGATCAATGTAGCATTTTGAGTAAAACAAGCAGTTTGAACAGCTTCTGCCCAGAAATAAGTTGGTAATTTTGCTTCTTCAAGCATAGTTCTGGCTGCTTCAATTAAGGTTCTGTTCTTTCTTTCAACTACACCATTTTGCTGTGGAGTTCCAGGTGCAGAAAATTCTTGTTTCACTCCTCTTTCCTTGCAGAAAGCTTCCATGATTGAGTTTCTGAATTCAGTTCCATTATCACTCCTTATAATTTTGACTTTATGCTGTGATCCTTTGTCCAGTAGATTTACATGATCCATCAGAGTTTGAGCAGTTTCATCCTTCTTTGATAAGAAATACACCCATGTATATCTAGTATATTCATCAACAATTACTAGAGCATATTTCTTTCTGCCCAAAGACATCACATTCACTGGTCCAAAGAGATCAACATGTAGAAGATGATAAGGTTCCACTACTGAAGATTCAGATTTGCTCTTGAAAGATGACTTCCTTTGCTTGGCTTTTTGACAAGAATCACACAAGCCATCTAGACTGAGTATAGATTTTGGAAGTCCCCTTACAAGATCCTTTCTTATTAGCTCATTTATGTTGTTCAAATTGAGATGAGAGAGCTTCTTGTGCCAATTCCAACTCTCTTCATTTGACATTCTTGCAGTCAGACACACTGTTTTTCCATCAGAGTTTGTTACCAAACTTGCTTCATAAATGTTATTGCGCCTATGTCCAACTAGAACAACTTTTCCAGTAGATTTACTGATGACTTCACAGTATTCACTATGGAAATCTACATGGTTTCCTCTGTCACAGATTTGACTCACAGATAACAGATTATGCTTGAGTCCTGAGACTAGAGCTACATTTGTAATGATGACACTTCCAAGATTAATATTGCCATATCCCAGAGTGTGTCCTATGTTGCCATCTCCATAGGAAACTTTTGGGCCAGCCTTCTCCTCAAAGTCTGATAGCAGGGCTTTATTTCCAGTCATATGTCCTGAGCATCCACTGTCCAAGATAAGTGTGCTCTCTATTATACCCTGCAATCACAAACAAATACTAAGTGTTAGTTTTAAGGACCCAGACTTGCTTGGATCCTTTGTCTTTCTTAACAGTGTTAGCTTTTGCAGCGGAATTACTATCAACAGAGTTTAAGCTAACATTGTCAGACTTTACACTTGCAGAGTTTGCTCTAACCCACTTCAAGTTGGGTTTTAGCTCATAATAGTTGTGATAAATAGCATGATAACTCTTGCAAGTATAAATGGAATGCCAAGTGCTCCCACAGTGTGTGCATAAAGTCTGTGGTCTAACTCTAACATAATCATTCTTTACTCCTGATGTAGAAGATAAAGAATTAATATGTTTGTTCTTAGTGCAAAATCTAGCAAGATGATTAGAACTACCACAATTATAACATGTTTTCCTTGGAGCAGCAGCATTAGGCAAATGATTATTTCTTTTATTTATGCCTATCTTTCCATTCCTATTCTTCTTTGACCCTTTTGGTTTCATGGCAGATTTTACTTCTTTCAGCTTATGATTGAACTGTTTCCCTGTCATCAAACCAACATTAACCTGTTTTTCACAAGTTTTTACTGGTTTTCTAACAACTTCTATTTCCATAAGGTTTTCTGTTATAATATTTTCCTGTTCTTCACAGGCTTCATCTGATTTCATATCAGCTTCCATTATTACAACAGATTTTAACTTATTGGCTTCTGGAACAAATTTCACAGGTTTAAGTTGTGGTTTTACCTTAATCTTGTCCTTAAACCTAAGTTCATCATTTTCACAATAACCTAAACCTACAGAATCAGTCTGAAACACTTGATGAGTGTCTCTTCCAGAATCTGTCCAAGTCTTGATTATTTTTCTTTCCTTCTCTAAATCAGATTCTAGTTGCCTATACCTTTTAAGCAACTCCTGTTCAACATAAACAGCATCATCTCTTTCTTTTTGAATCTGCTTCATACTTTCAAGTTCTCCTTCAAGAAACTTGTTTCTATCTTTAAGACTAAGATTCTCAGATTTAATTCTCTCATTTTCTAAAGTCTGATCCCTATAGCTAACATGAACACTTTTCAGATATACCCTTAACTCAGATATATTATCAGTATCATAAGCATAAGTAGTTAGGGGTACCTTATTTTCTGATGATTCAGTCTCATCTCTGACAGTTGCCATAAGAGCATAGTTTTCTCCATCATCAGAGTCTGAAGTATCTGCCCAGTCTTTGCCTTTAGAGATGAGTGCTTTCTCAGATTTGCCTTTCTTGCACTCTGGGGCATAATGACCCATCTCCTTACACTTGTAGCACTGGATTTCAGATTTATCCTTCTTGCCAGATTTGGTCTCCCTTCCATCAGACTTTCTGAAACTTCTCCTTTCAGAGTTTGAATCTTTCCTTGAGAATCTCTTTCCCTTCTTGAAGTTCTTGAATCCCATCTTCTTGAAGGTCTTCACCATCAATGCAGCCATTTGCATCATCTGTTCTTCATCATCATCAGAGTCAGAAGCTTCATCAGAGTTTGAGTCATCATCAGAGTTTGATGACTCACTTTCAGATTTAATAACTAAAGCCTTTCCCTTGGCTTTCTTCCTTGATGATTCCTTCTTAATGGGCTTCTCCTCAACTTTGAGAGCAATAGATTTTGTCTTCTTGCTGGATCTCCTGTTTCTTTGTTCTATCTCAAGTTCATGAGTCTTTAACAATCCATAGATCTCATCAAGATCTGTATCAGCAAGATCATAATTATCTCTGATTGTTGTTGCCTTTAAATCCCACTTTTCAGGTAGAGATAACAGAAACTTGAGATTAGACTCTTCAAGTTCATATTCTTTATCAACCAGAGACAGATCATTCAACAGTTTGCAAAATCTGTCATAAGTCTCAGTCAAGGTTTCATTAGTTCTTGAATCAAATTGCTCATACTCCTGTGTGAGTATTGTCTTTCTGTTCTTCTTGATAGCACATGTTCCCTGGCATCTGACTTCTAAAGCATCCCATATCTCTTTGGCAGTCTTGCAGCCAATTACTCTGTTAGACATAACATTATCTAAAGCACTGTGGAGAAGATGTCTAACCTTTGCATCTTTTGCAATTGATGAGATGTCCTCAGGAGTCATGTCTTTCTTTTCCTTTGGAACAGTCTTTTGTTCTTGTCCATCAACAACAGGGGACAATTTAGTCGGCATATGAGGACCATCATTGATTCTGTCAAGGTATTCTGGATCTGTAGCATCCAGAAACATGGTCATCTTAACCTTCCAAATCGGATACTCTACTGGCCTGAGAATTGGAACCCTGATTGTTTCATATCGACTCACAGAATTGGGCTTAACCTGTTCAGCCTTAGGAGCAGTTTGATTTTCTTCAGACATGATTAATACTGTGTTTGAATCGTAAAACTGTATATATTAAACAGCCTTGGCTCTGATACCAATTGTTAGGCCGAATACACAATATAATCAAGTATATATGAGAATAACAATAATCAAGAACACTGTTTATGAATCAATAAAACTGTAATCGTATTAACAGCTTCTCTCTTTATGATGTTAATAAATCACAAAGAGCTTCTAGGTTACAAGAATAATAATTCAATAATCGCGTCCCTTCTAGGGATAACCTATCTGTGTTTATATAGTACACAGTTACACAATCCTTATCTAATTGATATTCCTACAAATTAGCTATACAAGTTATATCAATTAAGGATTGCTTCTTATCTTCTATTCCGTCTCCTTAGCTGTATCAATATATTCTGCTTCTTTCCATCTTCAGAATATATTGCTTCTAGAATCTTCAATTCAGCACCGACAGCTAATTCAACTATCACCCTGTCAGACTTTAAATAAACTCTGACCGGCTTCTGATAAACTCTGGTCAGTACCTGTTGCTTAAACACTGATAAACAAACGTCAGCAATTATATCTAACAGATTCTTCTCCAGTGTTGGTGGTATCTCCATTGTTACCAGTGTATCCACCACCATCACCATGATCATTATCATCATTGTTATTATCATTACCAGCAATAACTTCAGGTGGGGCTTCATCATCTGAATCTGAGTCTGGCAAGTTATCAAACTTCATTTTCTCAGATGAATCTGCTGTTTGGATATTAGGGAATGTAGTGTCATCAAAAGTAACATTGACACTTTCCTTTACCGTGTGACTGCCAACCAAGTAGACCCTGTAAGATCTTCTGGAATAACCAACAAAAATAGCTTCTTGTGCCTTTGCATCAAACTTGCCACGTTTCACATTGTCATCTATAAGCACAAAGCATTTTGCTCCAAATACATGAAAGTACTTGACAGTTGGTTTCTTGTTGTTCATGATCTCATACGGAGTCTTCATTAAGTCCTTGTTGATTAAAGTTCGATTCTGAGTATAACAAGTTGTATTCGCTGCTTCAGCCCAAAAGTACGTTGGAAGTTTGGACTCACTTAGCATAGTCCTAGCTGCTTCAATCAATGTACGATTCTTTCTTTCCACTACTCCATTTTGTTGAGGAGTTCTAGGGGCAGAATACTGTCTTGTTATTCCTTTATCAGCACAAAAGTCATTTAGAATGGCATTCTTGAATTCAGTACCATTATCTGACCTTATGGCTCTAACAGGGAATCTAGAATCCAGCTCAATCAACTTTATATGGCCAATCACCAGGTATGGGGTCTCATCCTTGGAATGTAGGAATAAAACCCATGTATATTTTGAAAAGTCATCAACAATCACAAGTGCATATTGTTTCTTTGATATGGACATCACATTAACTGGACCAAACAAATCCATGTGCAGTAGCTGAAGTGGTTCAGTTATTGATGATGTGTCAGTGCCCTTGTGAGAAGCTTTCTTTGACTTTCCTTTCTGACATGCCTCACACAGTCCTTCCTGTGTAAATTCCATCTGAGGCAAACCTCTAACCAATTCCCTCTTGACTAAAGAGTTCATAGTTTTGAAGTTAAGGTGAGACATCTTCTTGTGCCATAGCCAACTATCATCTGATGAAGCTTTAGCATAAAAACAATTAACTTCATCTTTGAATCCCGAGTTCATATCAGCTATGAACAAGTCACCTTTCCTTACTCCTTGAAGAGCAGGCTTTCCATTCTTCTTGTGAAGGATCTGACACTTCTCTCTTTCAAAGGAAACAACATATCCTCTGTCACAGAACTGACTGATGCTGAGAAGATTGAACGTCAGACCTTCCACAAAAGAAACATCTTCAATGATAACATTTCCGTACTTCAAACAGCCATATCCTTTCGTAATACCATTGCTGTTATCTCCAAAGGTAACTACTGGGCCAGCTTTCTCAACCAAATCTGATAGCAGGGCTCTATCTCCGGTCATATGCCTTGAACAACCACTGTCAAGAATCCATATAACACGGTTTACCTGTTTAACTCCCTGCAATATCAAATTGATTAGACCTTCTTCGGAGCCCAAAATTGATTGGGTCCGGCATACTTAAAGAACCGGCCTTTGTCAGGCAAAACAACATTTTTAACTAAAACTACTTCAACCTCTTTCACATAAGAGCGTTTCCATTTATAGCCAGCCTTAACACATTTCTGAGTAGGCTTAGGGATAAATGAATCCACTCTAGTCTGAGGAGGACTAGTAGTCTTTGCTTTAACATGCTTCTTATTATTAACATGTTGGCGTGGAGCAGTCTTATCTTTAGATACATGCTTTTTATTAAAGTAAGCATACATAACATTAAAAGCACAAGACATGCAATTAATCACACCACATGCTTTATGAGAAGAATTAACAGCAGGCATGTTATTTCTACAGTTATTTTGATCCAACTTATGAATATCTGATTTAGTCTTTTTAGTTGTAGCAACTTTGACTGGAATATCAGATATACACTTTTTGGATTGTTCAGCTTCCAAAGCAAGATCTTCTTCACGAATCTCCTCTGCAATGATGATAGAGTCTTCATTCAGAGGTTCTGCCTCGGACTCCTTACAGAAGGGTGTTTCAATACCCTTAAGCACATATGGAACACCCCTTCCTTCAGTTCTGACTCTACAAGGGGAATTAATTCCAAGCAATCCAATGGCCTCATTATAATCATAACCTATACTGACATGATTACCAATAGCTTGTTTATTGAGAATCTCTTTAGCCGTCTTACAAGAGCTGAAATAGGCATTAGCTTTAGTCTTCAGCTCACTAATCTCTTTCTTAAGAATGGTTTCTAGTTGAATATAACATTTAACCCTATTCTCAAGAAAAGCTATTTTCTCAATAAGTTCATCCTGATTAACATGCACTAGTTTTAATTCTTTTATTTCCTTTTCAAGATTTGTGTTCAAAAGAATTATTTTATCATTTTCAGAGCGTGCACAACTTAAAGTATCACCAAGATGATGAATCATTTCAGTATCAGTGAACTTTACCTCAGACATGTTGGGTGGAGATAACATGGAATCAAATAGTTTGTCTCCTATTGCCATGAGTGCAAGATTTCCAACTTCTTCATCTTCACTGTCTGTATCATCCCAGCTCTTTTCTTTAGACTTGTTCTTCTCAACAATCCCTGTTTTATAGCCACCCCTTGTGCTATTTGAGGATGAAGAACCACCTGTCTGGTATTCGTCAGCATATGTCTTGAACTTGAAACTAGGATTTCTCCTGAACCTGAAGTTTCCAAACTTCTTCACTACCCAGGCCATAGACTCATCTTCCAACTGTTCAAGCTCCTCCATAGAATAAAAATCACCACCAGATTGACTTGTAGATGTAACACCATATTCAGCTACAATTACATCCTTGTTAGGACTGGAAGGTAGAACAACCTTCACTTCCTGTTTCTGTGGGACTCCAGCTACCAGTGAAGTAGACATACTAACCACTCTTCCTTCCCTTGGATTTGATCTGAAGTGCTCATATGAAGAGGTGAGAATTTCCATCTTATTCTCTCTGACTTCCTCTGTCCCTTCATTGATCATTTCAATCGTATCCCAAATGTGTTTGGCAGAGACACATTTTAAAATATGATTATGCATGATTGGATCAAGACAATCAATCAGTATCAACTGTAGACAGGCATCCAAGGCAACATCTTCTTTTTCTGCAGAAGTGTAGTCCTTGGGATCCTTAGGGTATATCCTAGCAGCCCTAGTAACAACATCATTCTCTATTAGCTCTTTCTCAGCAAACATAGGAATTCTTGGTCCATTCTTCAGCACTTCAAGATATTCAACATTAACCACTTGAAGAAACAAGAGCATCTTCTTCTTCCACATAGGATAGTGCTCCTTGCTGAACATTAGGATTTTTACTGTAGCCACTTTCTGTGTAGTAGACATCTTTTGAGATTTTTAGAAAAATAAAAATTTCAGAGTTAAAATTTTTTTTCAAACAATTGGATCTTTGATTTATATATCAATCAAAAGGCTCTGATGCCAATTGTTAGGTCCTGATAAGTTTGTAGAAGGGGGGTTGAATACAAACTATACCGTTTTATCGAATTTGTCCTTTAAATGATTTAACTGTTTAGAACAAATTAGTGCGGAATAAACTGAAACAATATTCAAGTTAAATAAAACTCTATTAAACTTGAAGGGTGTTACAATTCTGATCACTGATTACAAAGAACTTGATAAAACAAATCTAGAATAAATTCGACATGAATTTATCTATTTTTGTAATAAAAAGGATCGAATACTAAAAAGTAGTTCGATATAAAATCTAGGGATTATGATCCGCTAGAAAGTCAAAGCAGTACAAGTGAAATGATTCTTATGGATTAAATGTTAAGAACAAATCAAGAATTAATTCACTGGCATAAATTGAATGCTCGGACAGTTTACAATTGAAGAAGACAGAGAAATGTAATGTTGAGAGCTGCTGTGTCTTTTCTTTTCTTTTTTTGGTTGTAATTGTAATTGATGTGGCCAATTGTCTTATGCATATGCTTTTATATAAAAGCATTCCTTATTCAATCCCACGTGCAGGCCACTACTTCACAGAATACAAATTGCCTTGGAAGACTTGCAGGAAAACAATACTTTTACTCTTGGAAGACTTTCGGGAAGACAATGGATTGCATTAGGAAGACAATCGGTAAGACAATGGTTGGCCTAGGAAGACTTTCGGGAAGACTCACTTGTGAGTCTTCCTAGTTCATTTTTCTAAGTCTTCCTAGTTCAAACCTAAGTCTTCCTAGTTCATTTTTATTCTAACTTAAATAATTAACTAAATAAATTATGTATTAAATTAATTCTTTACAGAATTAATTTAATAAATAATATACTTGATAGTATTAATTATTTATAAGAGAATAAATAGAATTAGTAGACTTCTCAATTAATTTCTTTTTATTCTAATTTAAATAATTAACTAAATAAATTATGTATTAAATTAATTCTTTACAGAATTAATTTAATAAATAATTTACTCAATAGTATTAATTATTTATAAGAGAATAAATAGAATTAATTGACTTCCCAATTAATTCCAGAATCACTAAAAGCTTAGATAAATAACAAACACAATAGTACGTTGACACTCGATGCACTGTCTGGTTCATGAGTGACTAACGACAATGTTTGTTCTTTATCTATTTGACTTTAAGCAATGATTCACTTCCTTCTCATTCAAGAACTCCGTAATCAGTATCTTTTTCTGTCACCACTTGAAATCTCTGTCACTTTAATAAATCCACTGAGCTTGAATACTTCATTGAGGCTTGATCAATAAATTGAGCTTCTTTCAATGTAGACTAACTTCAAGTCTGTAGATGACTTTAATCTTCATTCTTTGACATATATAATCTTCTGAGATTCCTATGACATCTGATCTAATATTTACTTATTACATTCTTGTTTAAGTTGAGTAGAATCCTTGAATTACAAATAGGCTATATCATATGCCTTTCAATTATTAATTTATTAATTAGAAAGAGTACCGAAAACCAAAAACCGACTGTTAACCGAAAACCAAAACTTTCAATGTTTCGGCTTTAATAATATAGTATAGATTATCTAACTCGAACTATACATAAATTAAAGAGAAACGATATTTAAGAATTTTTACATAGAAAAAATTTAAATTATCAAAATACACTTTTTAGTATTTAAATATAATTCTATTATTAATCAGATGCACTTTTTAATATTAGATCTAACAATTCTCATCGATCTATTTAAGATCTAACTGTAATAATTAATTTGGTCATATAGTGGTCGTACACGGACCAGATCGATTTTAATTTTTTCTTAAATTGATTTTAATATTTTATTGAAATAAACATAGAATTTATAAATTTAAAAGAATTAGGAAAAAAATTAAATTGGTGCTACAATAATAAAAAAATATTAAAATTTAGATAATCACTTTACTGTTTTGGTCTATCTTAAGTTTTAGACAACAGATTTTAACAATTTTAACAATTTTACAGCTCATGCGAAGCTAACAAAATTATCTTTAATTTAATGATGGTTTAATAATTATTATCTAACCAGAACTATCCATAAACTAAAGAGAAAAGATAATTACGATTTTTTACGTAAAGATTTCTATTCAATATAGAAAACCTATTTATAATTGGTTTAAATTAAAAAAAAATTATTAAAATTTAGATAATCACTTTACTGTTTGGGCTCTATCTTGAGTTTTAGACAACAGATTTTAACAATTTTACAGCCCACGCGAAGCTAACAAAATTATCTTTAATTTAATGATGGTTTAATAATTATTATATAACTGGAACTATCCATAAACTAAAGAGAAAAGATAATTATGATTTTTTACATAAAGATTTCTATTCAATATAGAAAACCTATTTATAATTGGTTTAAATTATCAAAATACACCTTTTAGTATTTAAATACTATCCTATTATTAATCAAATACAATTTTTAATATTATATCTAACGGTCCTCATCTATTTGAATATTTATAGTTTTATAATCCAACGGATCATATACTTTTGGTAGTACAGTGACCGACCAAAGTTTTGGATAAGATCTCCCTTACGCTTATTATATATAAGGAGTTAATGATGGATTAAGTGCGATTAATGTTTCTTCCTTTGATGAACATCTGTATGAAATTGTCTTCCCTGGATCCCCTATTTGTAATGGTAAATTTCTATTTTCTTTAATTTTTAATTATTTTATATATCACCTACACTAATCTTCCACTAATTTGTATAGATGTCAGAGCTTCTGGGTTTGCAATAACAATCAAACCATCCCATTTGTTACCGGATTATTCTGGTGTGGTAAGATATCCTACACATAAACTGTCATACATATGGCATACTATTTTTCATTCCAATGCAACATAAATAACATTCGTTTATATACTTCAATATTTTCAAATAATGAAATTTTCATTCTCATTTCATAGGATATCTCTATTGACTATGAGGACTTGTGTAACATGTGGGGTATAATCGATTACATCAATGTGTACTCAATGTTTTCTTCCTGGAGACTTGAAGTTCGAAAGAGAAGTGACTGGAAACGTACTTCTATTCATGATGGGTGGTTAGAGTTTAGGAACTGCTTGGAATTGGATGTTGGAGATTTATGTATTTTCGAGTGTTCTCGAGAATCATACAATCACTTCAGTGTTCGTGTCATAAAGAAACCCCCGGATGACCATTAGATTTATTGTATGTATTGAAGTATGTTAAAATTCTAATTACATTCAAAACTTTGATCCAACTATTAGTTCTATTTCTGGACCATGTAAAATTCGTTCAGTCGCTGGACCATGTAACATAAGTTTCGATTACTGTAAGTTCTGTTACTATATGTTTATCATCATTATTTGTGTCTGCATTTGTAGATATTTCAATTTTTACTTTCACTTGTACTTACTCGTATACAGAAATGTATGGAAATTATTGGAACATAAAACTGAAATGTTACAAAAACAATCCTCTATGAGTACACATGAATGTATGGAAAGTACAACATGTAATATATTCCATTAAAATTTAAATATTTCAAAAATAGATAATCCACACGTAATGTTACAAAAATGAACTGCTACTATTACAAAAACATTATAGGGTGTAGAACATACACATGTTCTTGGACCTGAATGTTATACAACCTAATATTTCGGCAAGTTTTCAAAGACTTCTTTATATACCACATTTTGTGTTATATTGGTAGTTGTCCCCATTTCTGATTGTATATAAATCTTTAAGCCTTCTGGAGACGTGACATGACTAACTGCAATATACAATTGCCCATGGGCGAAAACTGGTTTCGGTAAGAACAAACCAACATTTTGTAGTGATTGGCCCTGGGATTTGTTTCCTTATAAGCTTGAAAGGGAGTTTGGTTTCTGTTGGACATAGCTCCATTCGAGGGATAAAATGTCTAGTGCTAACAAATGTGCCAGATATTACCTCACATTGAACACAATGTGGAAGACACTTTGTAACCATCATTCTTGTCCCATTGCATAAACCCAATGTCTGGTTGAGATTTCGTGTTAACATCACCACACCTCCTTCTTTCAATTTTAATTCATGACTTGGTATACCTAGAACGTTTAATGAGTTCAAATATTCAGTGGGAAAACTGTTATTTAACTCGCTTCTACTTCCAGGAAACTCTTCAGCAACATCAACACTAAAATAAGAAAAACTCTCTCCAGGGATTCTTTCAACGATCAAACAATTCACCTGAGTAACAGTACTGTTGGTGGGAGTCAAGATTGCTCTTTCACTCAAATACTTGGGATTCTTGTAATTCTGTATGAAATCAGGAATGTAGAATCAATCATGTCATCAATAGAATTTTCATTACCAATGTTACAGAATTGAGGGGGAATGGTTATGTCATCCTCCACATCTCCATCAACTGCTATCTCGATGTTGCCATCACCAATATTCAGAACCCAAGCTGCAAAATCTTTCATCCTCTGTACTTCAACTTCATTTCTTCCTTTGTTGATGCGCATATTGTGTACCAATTGGTTTAGTTTAACTGTCTTCCACAGCCTTGACCTTGTAATTACTGCTGAAACGATTTCACTTCTTGATGCCAGAGGAATAACATGAAGTATTTGCCTAAAATCCCCGCCTAAAACCACAGTAATACCCCCAAAAGGAATATGATATCTGGATGAATCAACACCTCTCATTAAATCTCTAAGTGTTCGATCAAGACACTCAAAAGCGTATCTATGTTGCATTGGCGCTTCATACCAAATTATTAGACTTGTACGTCTAATAAGTTCTGCTATATCTGATTGATGAGATATACTACACATTGAATAATCATCCAAAACAATAGGTATTTTAAACCTAGAATGAGTTGTACGTCCTCCAGGTAGAAGCGTGGCTGCAATGCCAGAAGTTGCCACCGGAAGAACTATCTTGCTTTCAGACCTTAATTTTGAAATCAAGGTTTTCCAGAAGTACGTTTTTCCGCAGCCACCACTGCCATAAACAAAAAATGAACCTCCTTCATTATTTTCTACTGCATTCATAATTGAATTGTAGACTTTGAGTTGTTCTTCGTTACAATTGGAAATTCGATCTTTATGTAGACTTTCCATTTCACTGATGTCATAACTTGTTTCCTCCATTACCAAATTATTAGTACCACAATCCAAATAATTTCTTGGAGGTTGAGGCATCTGGGTAAAATCTTTCAATGATTTACCAATCGATCTCAGCAACTTATGAATTTCTGCATTGAGAGATACCAATTGATATAGTTAGTAAATTAGATCATGCTTACATGAAGCAATAGATACAAATTTATGCAGATAGATAGAATAAACAAATCTGCTAGAGCGTAGAATTCCAATTGTTTATCATTGAGTTTCAGTTGTTCATTTCTAGTAATTTTCCGGCGCATCATGAGAATGTCATCAGTCATATGTTTCCAATGACTGTTCCATAATTTTTTCAAATCAGTTACTCTGCAATTAACCATGATGTGCACAAACAGCTGTCCAATTTGTGGAGCAAACCCACAACTTGAACATTGTTCAATTACTTGATGTCATTCATTATCATCATCAAGTAACCCATATTCGTTACATGCTTCTTGAAATGTCGAATACACAATCCCATTAACAGTTCTTAAACACTTATATGAAGTAGGACCACACACCTTAGTGAGCAAAAGACGCAAATACCACAATTCTCCTGTGCTATGATGTGTATAAAATAACCTTCCTATCTGGTTCCCTCTCTTCCTTACATTCCATATCCGATCAACATCGTTCCACACATAGTATTGAGGTATTTCATCATATGTGTATTGTCTCGATGTGGAATCAGTGCCATTCAATATGAAAAAAGCTTCCAACTGACTTTATTTATATCTTTCTTTATTAACAACCTTTTCCAAGGGTTCATTAGACCGAAATGTGCAAGTTTTGTTCCCAGGCAAGTGAAAAGATAGACGTTGAACAGATGTGGTCCGGTAATGAATATTAAATCCATATATTCGGTGAGCTGCTTTAGCTGCACATACATATCTACCATCAAAATATTCATTAATTTCATCTACATGACCATCATTATCCCCCGCCCGTTTCTGTTTTTTTCCGCGAATCTCTATAGTTGCTCGGTCGTGACATTTGAGACAGTACTTGAAAAGATATTTGATACTACGTGCATGACAACAAATCTCAATATTCATGTGGCATTGATATTTAACCAATAAGTCCCGATTGTACGGGACTACCCACTTATTGTCCAAATCTTGTTTCCGAATATTAACAGTAACACCATTATTGCGACGCTTGTAAAGTGGGAATCCTGATTCGTCAAAGGTAGTACTGGGAGAATACCTGAAGATAAGAAAAATAAACAAACTATAAATAATGTTATATCTATACATGAATAAGAAACGTTTGTTAAGATTCTCACTTTTTCGGAAAATGTCGGATACATTTAAACTATTTCATACAGACTGCTTTTGGATTATCTGAACCGCATGGCCCATGGATCATAAAAGCCTTAACAACTGCATAACCAACAAGATCGATATCTGGATGAGGAATTTCAGCCGAAACATATTTATCAACATTTTTCTTCAGATCATTCTTTGCAGCAGAGTCCAACCATATTAACATGTGCACATGTGGCAATCCTCGTTTCTGAAATTCAACAACGTACATAACTGAAAAGAAAAATGAAATATTAAATTGTATAGAAATAGTTATATTTTCGTATAATTGGAATGTGATTGACATATGTTAATAGATTCATACCTCCCAAACATGTTCCAAAATAAGATTTCTTCTTGATATCATCTATTAATTGCTCAAGCTTTAATTTAAAAACTTGAGCAATGATATCTGGCGAATTAACTGGTAAACAATGGGGAAGAAGCTTCATCATCTGTTGGATTTCATCCCATACAAGATTAGTGGTCATGGTAAGAAATATATCCGGATGACCAATGAACCAAAAAACAGCAAGTGCATCCTGAAAGTTCTATTGCATATATCGTCTAGATCCAATAAAACCTGCTGGAAGTATAAAACTTTTACCAACATTTGAAGAGTTGTCATTGCCAGATTGTAGAGAATCACATATTTGTGTATAAAGTTCATTACGTAACGTTGTTTGGCGTATACGGAACCACCACAAACTTGTTTGCTCTATCGTTGAAAATGCATCAACGACATACTGTTGGAAGAGACGTCCACCTAAACGGGGAGTCATACCTGGTGCAAATTTAAGGGTCAAATTTAAATAATCTAAATTCATATGGAATAATGTATAATAAATAGGAAGAAATTTAAAATCTGAAAAGTGTTATATGCAATACCTTCATTAAGTCGAACCTGTAACTTATAGGAATAAAACTCTTTATGTGATATCAATCCTCTTTTCTGGGATGATTTGTTTTCTGGGTTCCCATATGAAAGATGAACATGAAAACCATCATTACCATGAGGGAACATGAGTGGATACTGCAACGCCATTAATTTGGGATGAATATCAGATATTCGCTGCAACCCATCTTCATAAGAATGAATAAAAATGTCCCGAAAACCACAATTATCATCAAGATCACCTACCATTATACCAGCAAGTTCGTCTAAAGGACCAACATGATTCTCACGACCATTCTCTGCCCTGGATACTTTCAGAGTTATTTCCAAATCAGTTACTTTTTCATCCTCAAATCGATATCGCTGTGTTCTGAATTCTTTCACCAATTCATTATTTTCATCCAACATCTTCATTAAACCCCCAACTATCTCGGCATGAACAATTTGACCATCACAAACATTTATCCATTTCGTACGATTTCTCACCTCATTCTCCGTATCATAAATATAGAGCTGGCAAAATTTGGTATCTTCACCATCGTCAGGAATAAGAGAACCAAAAAGGTGATGATTCTGGCCATTTAATCGATATATATAAGGTGCTCCGCCACAGTTGATAGAATGATCAACCCTACCACCAGTTGAAGTAAATGAAAATAGGCTATTATACAGACGAATACCTTCCTTAAATCTTGGTCCCTTCTTTTTGTCATTATATAACTGCCATAGGTATGAAGGTGTAGGCTTTTCTTTTGGAAGTTGTATTTGACCTTTTGCACAACATAATGAAAATTGTGGTGGTCCGTGTTTGACATTTTTGTTTGTGCGTTCTTCTTTCCACATCCACGCCTCACATTTATCGCATTTCACTTCAGGATGGCCAAGAGAAGCATATTCACAGGGGACTGCATATTTTATTAAGATGCAAATATATAAGGTTATGCAAATTTAAAAATATATATTTTATTCTAAATATTTACCCTTCTCGGTTTTTTGTTGATTGTCATATGACCAACTATCTAAATCCTCTGTATCCTCTGCAAATACTGTTGTTAGTAAACATATGAAATGATCCAGAAATTATGTAATATAATTCTTACAGTCAATTATTATTACAACAAAACTGGCTCACACATGTTCTTACCATCTTCAGAGAACATGTCAGGTTCATCACCTTCAAAACCAACAACCCGGGAAAAATCTAAAAGAGTAAACAATTTATAATATTTTTTACCGAAAATAACTGATGTAAGAAGATAATCTCCAGAGACTATTAAAAAACATACCAATCTCATCAACAGTACGATGAGTTTCTGCAAACTCTGTATTCATGTCAAAATCTAAGGTTTGAACCGTACTCTTACAGTAGTTCATCGAAAATCCCTTCTGCTCCAAACTGGACTCTTTAACATTTGAATTAACTATAAAATTTATAATTTCAATGTAATTATGGATAGAAACCTCCAATTAATTGAAAATATAAAAAGTCGATATCACTTACACATAGAAGTGAGAGTAGAATTTGGAGTTTCAGAAATTGTACTATCCATGTTCTTCTTTTTGCAGTTCAGTACCTTGTTCATATTCGGTATTGTTAGGGTCCTGATATGTTTGTAGAAGGGGGGTTGAATACAAACATTACCGTTTAATAGAATTTGTCCTTTTAAAGATTTAACAATTTAAAACAAATTAGTGCGGAATAAAACTGAAACAATATTCAAGTTAAATAAAACTCTATTAAACTTGAAGGGTGTTACAATTCTGATCACTGATTACAAAGGTTCTTGATAAAACAAATCTAGAATAAATTCGACATGAATTTATCTATTTTTGTAATAAAAAGGATCGAATACTAAAAAGTAGTTCGATATAAAATCTAGGGATTATGATCCGCTAGAAAGTCAAAGCAGTACAAGTGAATTGATTCTCAAGGATTTAATGTTACAAACAAACAAGAATTTAATTCACTGGCCGGAAAGAATTTGCTTTGCAGTAGAAGAAGTAATGACAGAAGGATGTAATGTTTTTTTTATGTATCTTTTCTTCTGTTGTCTTGATAATGATGAATAAGTCTTCTGCCTTGATTAAATACTAAGCCACAGCATTTCATTTAGTCACCCACGTGCAATGCATTAACAAAGGAATTGCCTTTGGAAGACTTAGAGGAACTGTGCTTTTACTCTTGGAAGACTCTCGGGAAGACAATGATTGTTAAGGGAAGACAATCGGGAAGACAATGCTTGGCCTAGGAAGACAATCGGGAAGACTCACTTGTGAGTCTTCCTAGTTCATTTTTCTAAGTCTTCCTAGTTCAACCTTAGTCTTCCTAGTTCATTATTTATTCTAATTTAAATAATTAACTAAATAAATTATGTATTAAATTAATTCTTTACAGAATTAATTTAATAAATAATATACCTGATAGTATTAATTATTTATAAGAGAATAAATAGAATTAGTTGACTTCTCAATTAATTTCTTTTTATTCTAATTTAAATAATTAACTACATAAATTATGTATTAAATTAATTCTTTACAAAATTAATTTAATAAATAATTTACTTAATAGTATTAATTATTTATAAGAGAATAAATAGAATTAGTTGACTTCTCAATTAATTTCTGAATCACTTAAAACTTAGATAAAGAATAAACATATTAGTACGTTGACACTCAATGCACGGTCTGGTTCATGAGTGACTAACGACAATATCTGTTCTTTATCTGTTTGACTTTAAGCAGTGATTCACTTCCTTCTCATTCAAGAACTCCGTAATCAGTATCTTTTGCTGTCACCACTTGAAATCTCCGTCACTTTAATAAATCCACTGAGCTTGAATACTTCATTGAGGCTTGATCAATAAATTGAGCTTCTTTCAATGTAGAATAACTTCAAGTCTGTAGATGACTTTAATCTTCATTCTTTGACAGATATAATCTTCTGAGATTCCTGTGACATCTGATCTAATATTTACTTATTACATTCTTGTTTAAGTTGAGTAGAATCCTCGAATTACAAATAGGCTATTTCATATGCCTTTCAATCTCCCCATATTTGTGTGTTAGAGAATAACAATCAAATACCTAGAGGATCACTCAACTAAAACCAAGAAAAAGATAGGACTTTTAAGCCTAAGTAAATACTAGAAAGTTCTGGATCAAATATGACATTTCCAGATTTCACCAGTAAAGATAAATGCAAGACATGTGTTCCTCTAGACTGAACATATGATAACATTTAACCTGTCTTGATTTACCTAAGCTCTATACATATAACATTTACAAAACAGAGCTAATTATCCTTTACTCCCCTGAAACTCCTCATGTTCCTTGTATATCTTTTTCAGCTCCCTCTTCCTAGCTTCTCCAAATTTCTCTATAAACTTCTCCCCCTTAGTTGAGGAATTCTCTACAGATATAACATTTTGAGTCTCTGAAGCTAGTAGGAGTTGAGATAGTTGATGGAGTTGATCTTGGAAAGTAAACTTGTCTTCAAGATTTCCTTGAGCAGTCCCAGCTGATTGTTGACAGAGGTGGAAGAAGAAGACCATTCAACCACTTGTGCTAGCAAAAGTTCTTTATCAGCCTGGGTTTTGAATAGATGTTCCTGTAGATCAGCTATGTGAGCTAACAACATTGCAGTGTATGTGTCTGTGTGTACACTCACTTTAATTTCTCTTGTAAGTGTAACACTCATCTCACGTGCATGTGTTTCACTCAGTGTTTGACTCTTATCACTCAACATTAGCTGTCTGTTTGCTCCTTTTTGATCAGTACCTGTATTGAAACTCACCCTAGCCTCTTCAAGAGAGGTTAGTGGTGGTGCAATGGGAGTTCGCAAATCCCGATCCTCAATCATGTCTATCAAATCACTTGGATTTGAAATCTGAATTGCTTCAGTGATAGACTGACCAAGTTGCCTTCCACTTTCTCCAGATAAATCTGCGAGTGGAAAATCCCTTTGGGAGCCAGAGGTGTTCACTCTGGGAGGGGAGAAAATGACTCTATTTAAATTTGGCAAAGAATCAAATTTTCCCTCAGATGCCTATGAAGGCACTTCTACCGTAACAATGGTAGGCACTGTAACCAGTTGCAGGTGCTCTGCTTTCAATGTGTCCCGAGTTTCATCTAATGGAAATGTTTTCTCCCATTGTGAGTAATGAGAGTGTGCTTGACTCAGTACAAAGTGCCATGGCCCTATGGCAAATTTCAATAGATTCATCCTGTTGAGAGAATGTCTCTAGAAACAGTTCATTGGCCATTTCAAAGTCCATATCCTATTGAGAGGATACAGATGGGCTGACAGATGCCTCAGTATATATTGAATTTCTTTAGAGGAGGCAGAGCTGTGGGATCACTCACTGTTTCAATCAAAATACTTCTTTATTTAACATTTGATTTCTGTTTAGGCTGAGAGGTCAAGTAATTAAGTTGTAAACTCATTGTTTGGCTCTAAGACCTGGGATAGAGATTGTGGATCTACAATCCCTTGGTCAGCCCTAACAACCACTTGGGTTCAGTAACAGTAAAAGAAGTGTATTGAGAGATAGAAAGTAATACCTGAATTGGATTTGGCACCGAAGTTCCAGCTAAGCAAGAGGTAGATCAAAAATAATATATACAATATATTTAGAAAAACAACTAAGACAAATATAAAATAAAAGATAATAAATAATAAAAATAAAATAATAAAAAAATAATATTTACATGAAACTATTTACATGAGAGTGCATAAAAATAATATAAACTTGCAGAAATATGTAAACAACAATATTTACAATCTGAAAAACATCTAAATAATTCTAAATAAATACATTTTCAATAAAAATACATTTCTCCACTTAAAAAATATGAGAAAAATATTTTTAGAAAAAATATATTATTCAGAAATATTTAAATCAACAAGCATGCAATTATAAACAAGAATTGGCAGTAAATATCAGTTAAATGACAAGAGAAAATGAATTTTTGAAAGAACAAACATGACAGAGATATTTTTAATCACTAAGACTGTTTAACATACCCAATTTACCAACTAACTTGATAAATGTGGATTCGTCAACAGATTTAGTGAATATATCTGCAGTCTGTTCTTCTGTGGGTACAAAGTGTAACTCCACAGTTCCATTCATGACATGCTCTCTGATAAAATGATACCTGATATCAATGTGCTTCGTTCTCGAGTGCTGCACAGGGTTGTTGGAGATTGCTATGACACTTGTATTATCACACAAAATGGGAATTTTGTCTAATGCAAAGCCATAGTCCTTTAATTGATTCATAATCCATAAGATCTGAGCACAACAGCTTCCAGCAGCAATATATTCAGCTTCTGCTGTTGAATTGGAAACTGTTTGTTGTTTCTTGCTATACCAGGAAATCAACCTACCTCCTAGGAATTGACAACTCCCAGAGGTACTCTTTCTATCCACAACACTACCTGCATAATCAGAATCTGTATATCCAACAAGATTAAAACCAGAATCTTTAGGGTACCAGATACCTAGATTAGGTGTACCCTTAAGATATCTCAAGATTCTTTTAACAACAACGAGATGTACATCTCTAGGGTCCGCTTGGAACCTTGCACACAAGCATGTAGCATACATAATATCTGGTCTACTAGCAGTAAGATAGAGTAAGGAGCCAATCATACCTCTGTAGCTTGTAACATCTACCTTGATAGAATTGTCAGAAGCTCCAAGTTTGATGGCTGTTGAAGATGAAGTCCTTGCTGATGCTGAATCCTCCATGTGATACTTCTTGAGGAGTTCTTTAAGATACTTGGATTGACAAATAAATATACCATTTGACCTTTGACTTACTTGCAATCCAAGAAAGAACTTCAGCTCACCCATCATACTCATTTCAAACTTACAATGATTAGCTCAGCAAATCTCTTACAGAGATTATCATTAGTAGGCCCAAATATGATGTCATCCACATAGACTTGGACTAATATCATATCACTTTTATGTTTCTTTGAAAAAAGAGTTTTGTCTATGATACCTCTAACAAAACCATTTTCTAAAAGAAAACCAGAGAGAGTGTCATACCATTTTCTTGGGGCTTGTTTGAGACCATAGATAGCCTTGAAGAGAAAGTACACAAAGTCCAGCAGCTCCTGATTTTCAAAGCCAGGGGGCTGTTCCACATAAACTTCTTCATCAAGCTCACCATTCAGAAATGCACTCTTAACATCCATTTGATAGACTTTAAAATTGGAATAAGCAGCAAATGCTAAGAACATCCTGATGGCCTCAAGTCTAGCCACTGGTGCATAGGTTTCATCATAATCAATGCCTTCAGCTTGAGAATACCCTTGTGCAACCAGTCTTGACTTGTTCCTTGTAACAATGCCATCCTCATCTAGCTTGTTCCTGTATACCCATCTAGTACCAACTACTTTCTTGTTCTTTGGCCTGGGTACCAGCTTCCAGACTTGCTGTTGTTCAAACTGATTGAGTTCATCTTGCATAGCAATCACCCTATCTGGATCAGTCAGTGTTTCCTCAGTTTCATTTGGCTCCATTTCAGATAGAAATGCTGAATAATGACATTCATTCTGAGTGCACTTCTAGTTTTAACTCCAACACCTGGATCACCAATGATCAGCTCAAAAGGATGAGCTCTATTCCATACAGTCTGTCTTGGAAGATTTTGTAATATCCGTGAATTTTATTATTTGATTAAATGATATATTTAATCTAAAATATTTATTTTGGAATATTGGAATATTATTATATGATATTTAGTGTGTGATTATGTGCTAAATGGTGAGTCAGAAGCCCCTTTCAAAAATTTCGTCATTTGGAATTTTCTTCAAATTTGAGTCGTTTTGATAATTCAAGGCCCCGTTGAAATTTCGTACATTCATTTTTAATTCTTCGTCTTTCGTATTTGAATCGTTATCGAAAGGGTTATGGGATTCTAGTTAACCCTACCTATTTGATTCTGCAAATCAATTTCAATTTTTGATCCGAAAAAGGAAAAATCGTTCCGAACCCTAATTGCTTAAGGGGACGGATTTATCGTTCTATATCAATATTGAAGTTGTTATAGCCCTAGTATTCTTGAGCATTAGTTATATAATGATATATATCAATTTGGATAATCATCAACCTTTTTAACCCCTTATTTTTCGTAAAACGTGTTTTTGACCTAATTAGGGTTTTTAAACGATCTAACGAATCAATATCGATCCAAAAATGTTATTTGGGGTATTATTTTTCCAGAAATATAAAAAGACAAATCAGACTTCATAACTCATAGCAAATCTTCAGCAATTACTCAAAAATCCGAAATTCCCAAAAATTATTTTTGTGTTCTTGATCTTCAATCAATTCGTTCTAAGTGTTATTGAAGTCCAAATTTGAAGTTCTTATACTCAAATCAAAGCTCCAAAAATCTAGTTTCAGAATCTTCCAACCTCATCATCATCTGGTAAGTATTCGATTTTATATTGATTTTACAAGTTTCGAATTATAACTAGGGTTCTTGATTCGATTTGGGGATTTTCATTCTGTTGATTCTCCGTTCAATTGGTTGCTTCTAACATGTTCCTAGGGTTCTAATTAGCAAGAATCCATGCTTTAATTTCATGTTTATGTTCAATTTAGTCGGGTTTTGATTTCGGGTTTTGACCCGATTTCTTCTTTCGATTCGTACGTTCTTGATATTGATCTGACATTGTTTTTGATAAAGGGCTTTTATTGTATGAGTTATAAGCTTCATTTTGGTATATTAATCTTTGAGTTTCATGTACGGAATAGGTAGATCGGGTTTCCGGCCGAGGTCGTTGCCGGAGAATTCTTTGAACGGATTCTGGGCACGATTCCGGCTAGGGACAGATGTTTTGATGTGTGGGTTTTGTTTGGCTTGAAAAGGCGAACAAAAGCCCTCTAGTTTGATTTGTGTTTGGACGGAATCGAAGAATTCCGGCGGCCGGAGACCGGCCGGATTCTGGAAAACCCAGAATCCGGTGGGTTGTTCTTGGCGACCCGGAATTGTTCTTCCCGACCCGTTTACCCGATTTTTCGACCCGGTTTCAATCTTCAAAACCCTAATTCATTTTCAGAAAACTGTTTTTGAATTTTATTTTTAAATTTAATTCGAAAATAGTTTAAAAACTTTAAAAATTCATATTTTTATTTTAAAAATATATTTTAATATCAGAAAAATTCTGATAAATTATATTTATTATTTTAAATCCGAAAATTGATTAAACTTAATTATTTTAATTATTTTTAATTAATAATTAATTTATTAAGTAATTGGTTAAATCTTTTAATCAATTAATTCTTAAAAATTAATTATTAATTAGATTTAATTAATTAAAAATTCAGTTTAATTATTTTCAAGCCTATTTAATTATTTAAAAATAGCTTGAGTATTTAAAGAGTGTCAATTAATTTTATTAATTGATTTATTTTCATTTAAATGTTTATATTGGATTTAAAAATCCGATTTTTGATTTAAAAATTAGTAATGACTTATTAAAATTCGAATAAGTTCCGTATGATGTTTTAAAAATGTTTATAAGTGTTATATGGTTCATATTAATTGTGTGTTGTGTTTTATAGTCTGTATATGCCCGTACTAGGGCAAATATCTGAGTTTTAAATATCGTAAACTATACCGGACGTCCGATACGTAACCGGTTACTTGTTTAAATGTGATTATTGGTTGAATAAGTGTCGAGAGTAGAACGAGAATAGTTAGACTTATTGTGATGAGTTGTTTAATTATAGAATCGAGTTCCCGGAGCAAGGGAAAGGGGAAAGTAGAGTGAGCAGAGTCGATCCGACAGCAGCTTAGACCAGGCAAGTATCTGTGCCCTTACTTGTGATAAAATTTATTATTGTCTTGATTACTTGAATACCGTTATCCCCAGAACAATTCAAATTATCAA
Source organism: Heracleum sosnowskyi (assembly GCA_030848705.1). Lineage (NCBI taxonomy): Eukaryota > Viridiplantae > Streptophyta > Magnoliopsida > Apiales > Apiaceae > Heracleum > Heracleum sosnowskyi. Next base: position 98,471,977 of record CM061241.1, read on the forward strand.
TCTTTTAACCGCAATTGGACAACTGATTCCATTTCCTTAGAGATTCTTGATTCTTTGATTTGATCTGCATCGGAAACCCTTATTTCTAATTCACTTGATTATTGTTTACCACCTATTGTTGTTATTTATCATCCTTTGATTATCATTGACAACCATTGATTATTTGACTTCCATCTTGACTACCGATTACGGTCATTGATTAACGATTACCAATATTGATTTCCTTATTGAATGAGTACACTGTACCATTGAAATTACTCCATGATTCTTTCTCGATCTTCGTTGATACTGAACAGTTGAAGCTCTTTTGCAATTACTATACATTCAGTTTATCTTATTGAGCATGTTATTGTTTATACCCTATTATAGATTTGGCATGTGTTTTTAAAAATGGACCAGTAATTGGTCGGGCCATATTTATGGTCGGAATAACTTAAGGCCCAGATTGGCCTGGGATCCAGTAGAGGACTATGACATGAGCTAGTCCGGGGTTGATGCGTGGCTGGCCAGCAGCACAACCTTTGATTTGAATAAAATGTATAAGCCAAATTCTAATTCTTTACTTCAATCATTATTGATACAAAGCATGTGTTAGCTAAATATTGTTGATTCTGATATCATAAATTCATATCCTTACAACTGTGATAGAAATGATTCGTTGATGTTTGCTGAGCAATTTTGGCTCACTCTTGCTTGTTGTTTTCTAACCCTATTCCAGTGAAGCGAGAGTATGAGTTGGCATAGCGTGACCGATAGTTCACCAGCAGCCAGGAGAGCCCCTCGAGTCATTGTTATTGGCAGGGTAGTTTTTGTTTTGCTTTTCTAGATTAATGTCTAGATTTGAACTTTAGTTGTGATGTAATAACTCTGATAAAACTGGTATTGTAATAATAAAAGATTGTAGTAGCTTGTGTTCATTGCCATAATCTGGATGCGGTCTTGGTCAAGGGGTAATTGTGTCTTTATATATATTATGCATGTGTTAAATAGTGTTCCGTTGGTCGGATGACTCCTCAAATCTGTACCCCGGGTTTGGAGGGCGTCACAGTTGGTATCAGAGCAACATGTTATGGCATTTGAAACAAGTTAGGACTTAGGGTCCAGGATAACATAGAGAGTTAGGAATTCACGTAAGGATATTATGAGGTCAACTAGGGATATTACGCGTAGTAATTAAATGTGGTTATAATTGCAGCCCCCTAGTTCTAGTTCAGACTCAGACCCTTCCGAGGATACGATAGCAGAGATACCTACACCCGTTGAGAGAGCAGGACCGTCTTGGCCAGTGCGATATCAGCCTATGCATCAGGACCCAGTAGTCAGGAGAGATCAGATACCTTGTCCTATTCCACTCCGACAAGTAGCCCCATCACCAGTGTCTCAGGCATCAGTTTGTGGGCCTTTGTATCAGTTATGTGAGCCACCAGTTCCACACCATGTGTATCAGAGGGTGAGTAGAGAGAAGGAGTACCTTTATGGACAGGTTATGGAGATGGGCAGGATTCGTTCGATCGAGGCAGCCGCTGTCAGAGAGAGAGACAGACTTAGAGATCAGATGAGAGACATTCAGATGAGGTTTAGGGTTACGAGGACTTTGGTTGAGACTCGATTGCACGGATTAGCTTCTAGTCGAGAGGGAGAGACAGTAGCAGGGATGAGACAGATTTTGGATTATGCGATGAGTGAGATTGCAGAGATTTCAGGACCCCCGTTATGGCCGGCAGGAGCAGGTGATCTGTGAGCAGGTATTAGTAGCAGACAGATGTGACATGGATGTATGGTTTCTAGATAGTTAGTATATAGATGCATATTGTAGAATCAGCAGTGCACCGGGCTTATAGGAACGCCTCGGGTTGTTGTTGCATTTTTGTTGTTGTATTGCTGGTCGGCAGTTATGGTTCAGCCATGATATATTTTCTTTTGAAGCGTTCTACGCTTGTACCAACTCTATCTATATATATATGATAAACCTCTTTTATAGAACTATATTTATTCCCCTGTCATTCATTTCCAGCATCATAACTGTTATTCTACTTATTGCAACGAGTGTATCCATACACCGTTGAGGAGATCTGTAAACCTTCGAGATATCAATTGTGATCCTTCCTTCTCTTATATGAACTGTTTGATTAAGCCAATTATTGTTTATTCATCAGCGATATGGCTCCTAGATGACAAACCCGTTCAACTGATACCTCTGACCAAGAAGGTCAACAAAATACACCTCCCACGGGCCGCGTGGACCCGATGGTAATCCAGTTGTTAAATACCCTTACTCAACAGACTGCCGCATTAGCACAGCAGCAACGTGCATTTCAGCAACAGCTCTTAGAACAGCAGCAACAACATCAGCAACATCAGCATCAGCATCATCAACAACAGCACCAGCAAGCAGCACCGGTAGTTACGTTCAAATCTTTCCAGGCAGCAAAACCTCCGGAATTTAAAGGATCAGCAGACCCTGTAGAGGCTAAGGCATGGTTGAAAGAGATGGAAAAGGCTTTTACCTTGATAGAGGTGACAGAGGATAAGAAGACAGAATATGCAAGCTATTTTCTGAAGAATGAGGCTAGTTATTGGTGGGAAACGAGTAGGGCTATGGAGCCCGAGGGATTGATTACGTGGGCAAGATTTACAGAGTTGTTTTTGGAAAGATATTTTCCGGACTATATGAGAGATCAGATGGAATTGAAGTTTTTGGAATTAAAGCAGGGAAGCATGACAGTGCCCCAATATGAAACAAGGTTTACGGAGTTGTCAAGGTTTGTTCCAACCTATGTGGATACGGAAAAGAAGAAGGCCAAGAGGTTCCAGCAGGGACTGAGGTCTTGGATTCGTAGTAAGTTAGCTGTATTGGAGTTGGACACCTATGCAGCGGTGGTCCAAAAGGCAATGATTGCGGAGACAGAGAGTGATTCTTACATGAAAGAGAGGGAGAACAAGAAAAGGAAAGCAGGGATACCCGATAAGGGACAGCAGCAGGGAAGTTTTCAAGGGCAAGCAAATAAGAAACTGGGATTTCAGCACGGAAGGAATACAAGTTTTAGGAAACCAGACACCGGAAACGTAGGACAAGATAACCGTCTACTAACCGGCAGTCAGCAGGGACTTTCTAGACCCCCACTACCAGAATGCAAGACATGCGGGAAGCGACATCTAGGGATATGCCATCGATTGAATGTCACATGCTTTAAATGCAATCAGAAGGGACATTATTCCCGGGATTGCAAGATAGGCATCGTGTGTCATCGGTGTAAGAAACCAGGTCACATGATTAAGGACTGCAGAGCACCAGCAACCGTGAACAATATGATTCGGGCAATTGAAGCACCCCCAGTTGTTAACGTCCAGCCGTTAGCCAGGACCTACAATATGTCAATGGGAGAAGCAGTGAGAGATTCCGACGTGGTGGCAGGTACACTTCTAGTAAATTCTATTCCTGCACAAGTGTTAATAGATTCGGGAGCGACGAAGTCTTTTATTTCTGAAACGTTTGCTCGTAGATTGAATTGCGTAATGAAACCTTTAAGTGGAGTGTTGACTATAGAGATAGCTAATCAGGATCGTATCGCGGTCAGTTCATATTATCCCCGTTGTGAGATAGAGATTTTGGGAAATCGTTTTTATGTTGACTTGTTACCTTTTAAGTTAGGTGAATTTGATGTGATATTAGGGATGGATTGGTTGACTGAGCATGATGCAAGTATTGATTGTAAGAATAAGAGGGTTACTTTGATTACCCTAGAAAAGAAAGAGATAATATTTAGAGGAGAGAAACAAAGAAAGAGGTTCCTGACGATGATTCAGGCTAAGAGGTTATTAAGGCAAGGTTGTGAGGCGTATCTAGCCTATGTGATAGATATAGATAAGGAAGTTTCTAAGTTAGAAGATATTCCAGTCGTAAATGAGTTTCCAGATGTTTTACCGGAAGAATTACCAGGTTTACCTCCAGATAGAGAGATTGAATTTGTGATAGACTTAGTACCAGGCGCGGAGCCAGTATCTAAGGCCCCTTACAGAATGGCACCAGTGGAGATGAAGGAATTGGCTGATCAACTGCAAGATTTGCTAGAAAAAGGAATTATTAGACCCAGCGTTTCACCGTGGGGAGCACCAGTACTGTTTGTCAAGAAAAAGGATGGAAGCATGAGATTGTGTATAGACTATCGGGAGTTGAACAAGCTGACCATTAAGAACAAGTATCCGTTACCTCGAATAGATGATCTGTTTGACCAGCTGAAGGGAGCGGTACATTTTTCAAAGATCGACCTACGGTCAGGATATCACCAATTGAAGATTAGACCAGACGACATACCGAAGACAGCCTTTCGAACAAGGTATGGGCACTATGAATTCTTAGTAATGGCGTTTGGACTAACGAATGCACCCGCAGCTTTTATGGACCTAATGAACAGGATTTTCAAGAGATATTTGGACAAGTTTGTAGTGGTATTCATCGACGACATCTTGATATACTCAAGGACAGAAGAAGAGCATGCAGACCAGTTGCGAATTGTGTTAGAAACGTTAAGACAAGAAAGACTATATGCGAAGTTTTCCAAGTGTGAATTCTGGTTGAAAGAAGTTCATTTCTTAGGACACGTGGTGAGCAGCGAAGGCATCAAAGTGGACCCAGCAAAGATAGAGGCAGTGAAAGATTGGGAGAGACCAAGGACACCGACTGAAGTCAGAAGTTTCTTGGGATTAGTCGGATACTACCGGAGATTTGTGCAAGATTTTGCGAAGATAGCTACTCCAATGACCAAGCTGACAAGGAAAAGCGAGCGATTCATATGGAACGATAAATGCGAAGAAGGCTTCCAAGAGTTAAAGAAAAGACTAACTACGGCACCGGTATTGATGTTACCAGACGATCAAGGTCATTTCGTAATCTATAGTGATGCGTCGTACAAAGGATTAGGATGCGTACTTATGCAACATGACAAGGTGATTGCTTATGCGTCAAGACAGTTGAGACCCCACGAACAGAAGTACCCTACACACGATTTGGAGTTAGCAACTATTGTGTTTGCTTTGAAGATATGGAGACACTACTTGTATGGAGAGAGATGTGAAATTTACACCGATCACAAAAGTTTGAAGTATATCTTTACTCAGAAAGAGCTGAACATGAGGCAACGAAGATGGTTAGAACTAATCAAGGACTACGACGTTTCTATCAACTATCATCCCGGCAAGGCAAATGTGGTAGCAGATGCATTGAGCAGAAAAGAGAGATTAAATACACTAATGATGACCAAAGAGTTATACAAGGAATTTGAGAAGTTAGAAATCGAAGTAATTAATCCGAAGGACGCGACGGAAATGATTTATACCATGGCGTTTCAACCTGAATTGTTGGAAAAGATACGGAAGTGCCAAGAGCGAGTTATGAATGATGATGTGAGTAAAATGACAGGTGAGGAAATATGTAGCCAACCGGACGACAAAGGGATCTTGAGATTTGCTTCTCGGATATGGATACATAACGTAACGGAACTGAAAAGTGAGATTTTGCACGAAGCACATAACTCGAAGTATTCAATTCATCCAGGGAGTACGAAAATGTATCGAGATCTTAAGACGAACTTTTGGTGGCCAGATATGAAGAGAGAGATTGCGGAATGGGTAAGTAAATGCTTTACGTGTCAAAGAGTTAAGGCGGAACATCAGAGACCAAGTGGATTACTTCAACCATTGGAAATTCCTAAATGGAAGTGGGAACACATTGCAATGGACTTTGTAGTAGGATTGCCTAGAACAAAAGCTAACCATGATGCCATCTGGGTTATCGTGGATCGATTGACGAAATCTGCGCATTTTCTTCCGATTAACGAGAGATTCTCGCTGGATAAGTTAGTTCATATTTACATAAAAGAAATCGTAGTACGACATGGAGTTCCAGTATCGATAGTGTCTGATAGAGACCCTCGATTCAATTCAAGATTTTGGAGGAGTTTTCAAGAGTGTTTAGGCACCGAGTTGAGAATGAGTACGGCTTATCATCCGCAGACGGACGGTCAAAGCAAAAGGACAATTCAGACTATTGAAGATATGCTTAGGACATGTGCACTTGACTTTGAAGGCAGTTGGGACGATCATCTACCCTTGGTGGAATTTTCATATAATAATAGTTTTCACGCGAGCATCGGAATGCCACCTTACGAAGCTCTGTATGGACGAAAGTGTCGATCTCCGGTATATTGGGAAGAAGTTGGTGAACGGAAAATGATAGGACCAGAGCTAGTACAACGAACAAAAGAAGTGGTTCAATTGATTCAGAGAAGATTGATAACAGCTCAAGACCGACAGAAAAAGTATGCGGATCTAACCAGAAAGGATGTGGGATTCGAAGAAGGAGAGCAAGTGTTACTAAAAGTTTCACCATGGAAAGGATTAGTTAGGTTTGGAAAGAAAGGGAAGTTGAGTCCGAGATATGTTGGGCCGTTTGAGATTTTGAAGAAAGTGGGCGAAGTAGCTTACGAGTTGGCATTGCCACCGCATATGCAGCACGTTCATAATGTATTTCATGTATCTATGCTTAAGAAGTATCGACCAGATTCGAATCATGTAATAGAGTATGAACCCATAGAGGTCCAGGCAGATTTATCATATGTAGAACGACCGATTCAGATATTGGATCGTAAGGAGAAAGTACTAAGGAATAAGACAGTAGCGTTAGTGAGAGTTTTGTGGAGGAATCCTAAAGTAGAAGAGTCTACCTGGGAGTTAGAGAGTGAGATGTTAGAGAAGTATCCCCAGTTGTTTCCTTGATCTGATTCTGAGGACAGAATCCTATTAAGGGGGGAAGGATGTAATATCCGTGAATTTTATTATTTGATTAAATGATATATTTAATCTAAAATATTTATTTTGGAATATTGGAATATTATTATATGATATTTAGTGTGTGATTATGTGCTAAATGGTGAGTCAGAAGCCCCTTTCAAAAATTTCGTCATTTGGAATTTTCTTCAAATTTGAGCCGTTTTGATAATTCAAGGCCCCGTTGAAATTTCGTACATTCATTTTTAATTCTTCGTCTTTCGTATTCGAATCGTTATCGAAAGGGTTATGGGATTCTATTTAACCCTACCTATTTGATTCTGCAAATCAATTTCAATTTTTGATCCGAAAAAGGAAAAATCGTTCCGAACCCTAATTGCTTAAGGGGACGAATTTATCGTTCTATATCAATATTGAAGTTGTTATAGCCCTAGTATTCTTGAGCATTAGTTATATAATGATATATATCAATTTGGATAATCATCAACCTTTTTAACCCCTTATTTGTCGTAAAACGTGTTTTTGACCTAATTAGGGTTTTTAAACGATCTAACGAATCAATATCGATCCAAAAATGTTATTTGGGGTATTATTTTTCCAGAAATATAAAAAGACAAATCAGACTTCATAACTCATAGCAAATCTTCAGCAATTACTCAAAAATCCGAAATTCCCAAAAATTATTTTTGTGTTCTTGATCTTCAATCAATTCGTTCTAAGTGTTATTGAAGTCCAAATTTGAAGTTCTTATACTCAAATCAAAGCTCCAAAAATCTAGTTTCAGAATCTTCCAACCTCATCATCATCTGGTAAGTATTCGATTTTATATTGATTTTACAAGTTTCGAATTATAACTAGGGTTCTTGATTCGATTTGGGGATTTTCATTTTGTTGATTCTCCGTTCAATTGGTTGCTTCTAACATGTTCCTAGGATTCTAATTAGCAAGAATCCATGCTTTAATTTCATGTTTATGTTCAATTTAGTCGGGTTTTGATTTCGGGTTTTGACCTGATTTCTTCTTTCGATTCGTACGTTCTTGATATTGATCTGACATTGTTTTAGATAAAGGGCTTTTATTGTATGAGTTATAAGCTTCATTTTGGTATATTAATCTTTGAGTTTCATGTACGGAATAGGTAGATCGGGTTTCCGGCCGAGGTCGTTGCCGGAGAATTCTTTGAACGGATTCTGGGCACGATTCCGGCTAGGGACAGATGTTTTGATGTGTGGGTTTTGTTTGGCTTGAAAAGGCGAACAAAAGCCCTCTGGTTTGATTTGTGTTTGGACGGAATCGAAGAATTCCGGCGGCCGGAGACCGGCCGGATTCTGGAAAACCCAGAATCCGGTGGGTTGTTCTTGGCGACCCGGAATTGTTCTTCCCGACCCGTTTACCCGATTTTTCGACCCGGTTTCAATCTTCAAAACCCTAATTCATTTTCAGAAAACTGTTTTTGAATTTTATTTTTAAATTTAATTCGAAAATAGTTTAAAAACTTTAAAAATTCATATTTTTATTTTAAAAATATATTTTAATATCAGAAAAATTCTGATAAATTATATTTATTATTTTAAATCCGAAAATTGATTAAACTTAATTATTTTAATTATTTTTAATTAATAATTAATTTATTAATTAATTGGTTAATTCTTTTAATCAATTAATTCTTAAAAATTAATTATTAATTAGATTTAATTAATTAAAAATTCAGTTTAATTATTTTCAAGCCTATTTAATTATTTAAAAATAGCTTGAGTATTTAAAGAGTGTCAATTAATTTTATTAATTGATTTATTTTCATTTAAATGTTTATATTGGATTTAAAAATCCGATTTTTGATTTAAAAATTAGTAATGACTTATTAAAATTCGAATAAGTTCCGTATGATGTTTTAAAAATGTTTATAAGTGCTATATGGTTCATATTAATTGTGTGTTGTGTTTTATAGTCTGTATATGCCCGTACTAGGGCAAATATCTGAGTTTTAAATATCGTAAACTATACCGGACGTCCGATACGTAACCGGTTACTTGTTTAAATGTGATTATTGGTTGAATAAGTGTCGAGAGTAGAACGAGAATAGTTAGACTTATTGTGATGAGTTGTTTAATTATAGAATCGAGTTCCCGGAGCAAGGGAAAGGGGAAAGTAGAGTGAGCAGAGTCGATCCGACAGCAGCTTAGACCAGGCAAGTATCTGTGCCCTTACTTGTGATAAAATTTATTATTGTCTTGATTACTTGAATACCGTTATCCCCAGAACAATTCAAATTATCAATCTTTTAACCGCAATTGGACAACTGATTCCATTTCCTTAGAGATTCTTGATTCTTTGATTTGATCTGCATCGAAAACCCTTATTTCCAATTCACTTGATTATTGTTTACCACCTATTGTTGTTATTTATCATCCTTTGATTATCATTGACAACCATTGATTATTTGACTTCCATCTTGACTACCGATTACGGTCATTGATTAACGATTACCAATATTGATTTCCTTATTGAATGAGTACACTGTACCATTGAAATTACTCCATGATTCTTTCTCGATCTTCGTTGATACTGAACAGTTGAAGCTCTTTTGCAATTACTATACATTCAGTTTATCTTATTGAGCATGTTATTGTTTATACCCTATTATAGATTTGGCATGTGTTTTTAAAAATGGACCAGTAATTGGTCGGGCCATATTTATGGTCGGAATAACTTAAGGCCCAGATTGGCCTGGGATCCAGTAGAGGACTATGACATGAGCTAGTCCGGGGTTGATGCGTGGCTGGCCAGCAGCACAACCTTTGATTTGAATAAAATGTATAAGCCAAATTCTAATTCTTTACTTCAATCATTATTGATACAAAGCATGTGTTAGCTAAATATTGTTGATTCTGATATCATAAATTCATATCCTTACAACTGTGATAGAAATGATTCGTTGATGTTTGCTGAGCAATTTTGGCTCACTCTTGCTTGTTGTTTTCTAACCCTATTCCAGTGAAGCGAGAGTATGAGTTGGCATAGCGTGACCGATAGTTCACCAGCAGCCAGGAGAGCCCCTCGAGTCATTGTTATTGGCAGGGTAGTTGTTGTTTTGCTTTTCTAGATTAATGTCTAGATTTGAACTTTAGTTGTGATGTAATAACTCTGATAAAACTGGTATTGTAATAATAAAAGATTGTAGTAGCTTGTGTTCATTGCCATAATCTGGATGCGGTCTTGGTCAAGGGGTAATTGTGTCTTTATATATATTATGCATGTGTTAAATAGTGTTCCGTTGGTCGGATGACTCCTCAAATCTGTACCCCGGGTTTGGAGGGCGTCACAGATTTGATCTTGATGATTCGCCTTGAAATTCACTTTGATGTTGTGAGTGACTAGATGATCCTTCATTTGCTCCCCCTGAGTTGTTTCTTAATTGCCTTGATGATCCTTCTCCAGTGTTGGTGGTATCTCCATTGTTACCAGTGTTTCCACCACCACCACCATGATCATTATCATCATTGTTATTATCATTACCAGCAATAACTTCAGGTGGGGATGCATCATCTGATTCTGAGTCTGGCAAGTTATCAAACTTCAGCTTCTCAGACGAATCTTCTTTTTGGATATTAGGGAACTTAGTGTCATCAAAAGTAACATTGACACTTTCCTTTACTATGTGACTACCAACCAAGTAGACCCTGTAAGATCTTCTAGAATAACCAACAAAAATAGCTTCTTGTGCCTTGGCCTCAAACTTGCCACGTTTAACATTGTCATCTAAAAGCACAAAGCATTTTGCTCCAAATACATGAAAATACTTGACAGTTGGTTTCTTGTTGTTCATGATCTCATACGGAGTCTTCATTAAGTCCTTGTTGATTAAAGTTCGATTCTGAGTATAACAAGCTGTATTCGCTGCTTCAGCCCAAAAGTATGTTGGAAGTTTAGACTCACTTAACATAGTCCTTGCAGCTTCAATCAATGTACGATTCTTTCTTTCCACTACTCCATTTTGTTGAGGAGTTCTAGGGGCAGAACACTGTCTTGTTATTCCTTTATCAGCGCAAAAGTCATTTAGGACTGCATTCTTGAATTCAGTACCATTATCTGACCTTATGGCTCTAATAGGGAATCTAGAATCCAGCTCAATCAACTTTATGTGGTCAATCACCAGGTGTGGGGTCTCATCCTTGGAATGTAGGAATAAAACCCATGTATATTTTGAAAAGTCATCAACAATCACAAGTGCATATTGTTTCTTTGACATGGACATCACATTAACTGGACCAAACAAATCCATGTGCAGTAGCTGAAGTGGTTCAGTTATTGATGATGTGTCAGTGCCCTTGTGAGAAGCTTTCTTTGACTTTCCTTTCTGACATGCCTCACATAGTCCTTCCTATGTAAATTCCATCTGAGGCAAACCTCTAACCAATTCCCTCTTGACTAAAGAGTTCATGGTTTTGAAGTTAAGGTGAGACATCTTCTTGTGCCATAACCAACTTTCATTTGATGAAGCTTTAGCATAAAAACAATTAACTTCATCTTGGGATCCTGAGTGCAGATCAACTATGAACAAGTCACCTTTCCTTACTCCTTGAAGAGCAGGCTTTCCATTCTTCTTGTGAAGGATCTGACACTTCTCTCTTTCAAAGGAAACAACATATTCTCTGTCACAGAAATGACTGATGTTGAGAAGATTGAATCTCAGACCTTCCACAAATGATACATCTTCAATGATAACATTTACATACTTCAAACAACCATATCCTTTCGTAATACCCTTGCTGTTATCTCCAAAGGTAACTACTGGGCCAGCTTTCTCAACCAAATCTGATAGCAGGGCTCTATCTCCGGTCATATGCCTTGAACAACCACTGTCAAGAATCCACATAACACGGTTTACCTGTTTAACTCCCTGCAATATCAAATTGATTATTCCTTCCTCGGAGCCCAAAATTGATTGGGTCCGGCATACTTAAAGAACTGGCCTTTGTCAGGCAAAACAACATTTTTAACTAAAACTACTTCAACCTCTTTCACAAAAGAGCGTTTCCATTTATAGCCAGCCTTAACACATTTCTGAGTAGGCTTAGGGATAAATGAATCCACTCTAGTCTTAGGAGGACTAGTAGTCTTAGCTTTAACATGCTTTTTATTATTAACATGTTGACGTGGAGCAGTCTTATCACTAGATACATGCTTACTATTAAAATAAGCATACATAACATTGAAAGCACAAGACATGCAATTAATCACACCACATGCTTTATGAGAAGAATTAACAGCAGGCATGTTAGTTCTACAGTTGTTTTGATCCAACTTATGGATATCTGATTTAGTCTTTTTAGTTGTAGTAACTTTGACTGGAATATCAGATATACACTTGTTGGACTGTTCAACTTACAAAGCAAGATCTTCTTCACGAATCTCCTCTGCAATGATGATAGAGTGTTCATTCAGAGGTTCTGCCTGGGACTCTCTAAAGAAGGGTGTTTCAATACCCTTAAGCACATATGGAATACCCATTTCTTCAACACTGACTCTATTAGGGGTATTAATGCCTAGCAATCCAACAGCCTCATTATAACCATAACCTATACTAACATGATTACCAATAGCTTGTTGGTTGAAAATCTCTTTAGCAGTCTTGCAGGAATTATAGTAAGCATTGACTTTAGTATTAAGCTCACTAATCTTTTCTTTAAGAATGGTTTCCAGTTGAATATAACATTTAACCCTATTCTCAAGAAATGTTATTTTCTCAGTAAGTTCATCCTGATTAACATGCACTAGTTTTAATTCTTTTATCTCATGTTCAAGAGCTGTGTTCAAAAGAATTATTCTATCATTTTCAGTGCGTGCACAAGAAATAGTACCACTAAGATGATGAATCATTTCAGTGTCAGTGAACTTTACCTCGGACATGTATGAAGATGAAGTGCTTGCCTTTTTAGCCACTAAAGCAAGGTTCCCAATCTCACCTGCTTCTTCATCACTGTCAGTGTCATCCCAACTCTTTCCTTCAGTAACATAGGCTTTCCCAATCTTATTCTTCTTGCTAGAATCAAATGAGTTCCTTGTCACTTGCTTTGGCTTTTTACATTCAGTAGCAAAGTGACCCAACTCATTACAATTGTAGCACCTGATTGTGCTTCTTTCCACAGTTCCAGTTTTATAGCCACCTCTTGTGCTATTTGTAGATGAGGAACCACTTCTCTGAAACCTGGGCTTAAACTTAAGATTGGAATTTCTCCTGAAACTGAACTTGCCAAATTTCCTCACTATCATTGCCAAATCACCATCCTCCAGCTGATCAAGTTCCTCTAAAGAATAGAAGTCACCACCAGATTGATCTATGGATGTTAAGCCATATTCAGCATCAATAACATTCATGTTAGAACTGGAAGGTTGAACAACCTTCACTTCCAGTTTCTGTGGGACTTCAGCAGCCAATGCAGTAGAAGTACTAACTATCTTCCCAGTTCCATATAACTCATCCTGTTGAATCTGCTCCAACTCATAGGTCTTCAGAATACCATACAGTCTTTCCAAAGCAATCTCTCCCAGATCTCTTGCTTCTCTAATGGCAGATATTCTGTGCTCCAAATGACGTGGAAGTGTAAGTAGGAACTTCTTGTTAATTTCCTTGATAGTGTAGCGCTTCCCATTGAGATTCAGATCATTGATTAATTTGTTGTATCTCTCAAAAACCTCAGAGATACCTTCACCAGGGTTTGATCTGAAATGCTCATATTGAGAGGTGAGAATTTCCAGCTTATTCTCTCTTACTTCCTCTATCCCCTCATTGATTATCTCTATAGTGTCCCAAATGTGTTTGGCAGTATCACAGTTTAGGACATGATTATGCATGATAAGATCAAGATAATCAACAAGGATCAACTGTAGACAGGCATCCAAGGTAACATCCTCTTTTTCACCAGGAGTGTAATCCTTGGGATCCTTAGGGTACATCCTAGCAGCCCTAGTAACAATCCCATTCTCTATTAGCTCTCCCTCAACAATCATAGGGACTTTGGGACCATTCTTCATCACATCAATATATTTAAAATTAGCAACTTTAAGAAATAGGAGCATTTTCTTCTTCCACATATGATAATGCTCCTTGCTGAACATTGGGATTTTGACTGTACCCACTTTCTGTGTAGTAGACATCTTTTGAGATTTTTAGGAATAATAAAAATTTCAGAGTTTAAGAAAAAATCTCAAAACAATTGGATCTTTGATTTGTATATCAATCAAAAGGCTCTGATGCCAATTGTTAGGTCCTGATATGTTTGTAGAAGGGGGGTTGAATACAAACATTACCGTTTAATCGAATTTGTCCTTTTAAAGATTTAACAATTTAGAACAAATTAGTGCGGAATAAAACTGAAACAATATTCAAGTTAAATAAAACTCTATTAAACTTGAAGGGTGTTACAATTCTGATCACTGATTACAAAGGTTCTTGATAAAACAAATCTAGAATAAATTCGACATGAATTTATCTATTTTTGTAATAAAAAGGATTGAATACTAAAAAGTAGTTCGATATAAAATCTAGGGATTATGATCCGCTAGAAAGTCAAAGCAGTACAAGTGAATTGATTCTCAAGGATTTAATGTTACAAATAGACAAGAATTTAATTCACTGGCCGGAAAGAATTTGCTTTGCAGTAGAAGAAGTAATGACAAAAGGATGTAAAGTTTTTGTTCTGTATCTTTTCTTCTGTTGTCTTGATAATGATGAATAAGTCTTCTGCCTTGATTAAATACTAAGCCACAACATTTCATTTAGTCACCCATGTGCAATGCATTAACAAAGGAATTGCCTTTGGAAGACTTAGAGGAAAACTGTGCTTTTACTCTTGGAAGACTCTCGGGAAGACAATGATTGTTAAGGGAAGACAATCGGGAAGACAATGCTTGGCCTAGGAAGACAATCGGGAAGACTCACTTGTGAGTCTTCCTAGTTCATTTTTCTAAATCTTCCTAGTTCAACCTTAGTCTTCCTAGTTCATTATTTATTCTAATTTAAATAATTAACTAAATAAATTATGTATTAAATTAATTCTTTACAGAATTAATTTAATAAATAATATACTTGATAGTATTAATTATTTATAAGAGAATAAATAGAATTAGTTGACTTCTCAATTAATTTCTTTTTATTCTAATTTAAATAATTAACTACATAAATTATGTATTAAATTAATTCTTTACAGAATTAATTTAATAAATAATTTACTTAATAGTATTAATTATTTATAAGAGACTAAATAGAATTAGTTGACTTCTCAATTAATTTCTGAATCACTTAAAACTTAGATAAAGAATAAACATATTAGTACGTTGACACTCAATGCACGGTCTGGTTCATGAGTGACTAACGACAATGTCTGTTCTTTATATGTTTGACTTTAAGCAGTGATTCACTTCCTTCTCATTCAAGAACTTCGTAATCAGTACCTTTTGATGTCACCACTTGAAATCTCCGTCACTTTAATAAATCCACTGAGCTTGAATACTTCATTGAGGCTTGATCAATAAATTGAGCTTCTTTCAATGTAGAATAACTTCAAGTCTGTAGATGACTTTAATCTTCATTCTTTGACAAATATAATCTTCTGAGATTCCTGTGACATCTGATCTAATATTTACTTATTACATTCTTGTTTAAGTTGAGTAGAATCCTCGAATTACAAATAGGCTATTTCATATGCCTTTCAGGTATACGTGATCTTGCCTGACCTACACACAGTTATTAACCACATAATCTGCATATCAAGTAAAAATACATTGTAGAGTTGATGATAATTTGATACTTACAATCATTTGACAGAGTAGAGAGTGGAGATCGGGGAGAGTAACCTTATACACAATAAAATTTAAGTTAACCATCAAAAATAGACTCAAATTTGAAATAGACTAAATGTTTAAGAGTTTACGTTTTCCATATTGTGGAGTGTTCAGTTTCTGTGCAGAAATTCGATCTTCTGGATCGACATTTTCTTTATTTGTAGCCGTTTTTGACACCTGAACCTTCTTCTTGTTTGAACTCAAATTCTCTTTCATCATGCCAAGATCATCATAATTAACTATACTAATGCAAAAACATGAAATTACAATCCAATTTTTGTTTCGATAATTCTAATTTATATGAATTACTTACAAACATCAAATAATAGAGGAGTATGAGGACGTCTTGGCAAAATGTTTTGGAGGTTTATCTTTTTTGTTGTATCCATCATATTCACTACAACATTATAATTTAGCTAATTCAGTTATATGCTGCACTAACAACATGAAGAAGAAAAGCAAAATCAAAATTAATCCATGCTCACAAAGATTTCCACAAATTGGCTCCGCAGTTTTATGTTGCCTTAACCGTTTCGCAAATCCAACATTCTCATCCAACATAAACCATTTCGCTGATATCAATTTATCATAAAAAATACATTGTACTAAAGGCAAAATGTATCATTCATTGTCAACTTACATATTCTGTCGGGCACTGCATTAATCCCCTCAAATGGATCAACGTTCTCTTTCATCATTCCAACATCATAATTAACTTTAAGAATTGATAACAAATATAATTAACAAACAACTGAAACATAACATCTTTGTAATAACAAACAGATCATTGGATCAAGGCATAAACAAACATAAAAAACAAATATGTAAGAACGAACCACTTACAAACATTATAAAGTAAAGGTACAGTGGAATGTTTAGATGATGCATGTAGTAACAACGCCAATAATAAGATAACAATGTAATCGGAGAGGGGGGAATTTAAATAAAATTACAATCTAATCGCAGAGGGGGAAATTTATCAATTACAAAACCAACCTCCATTCCGCATCAAATATATACTTACACAAAATCTTAAATGAAGATTGTGTAGTTCGAAACAAAATTGAATGTTAGTAGATGTTAGTAATACAGATTAGAGGAAGGGCGCGAGAGATTGGAAATGAATTTCAAATTGAAATTAGGTAAAGAAAAAGAGGAAACAAAAGGGAGATGGTTTTTGAATTTGGGATATAGCTTCTAATAGAAGCTGTGTAATAAGATGAGAGACACGTGCGTTGTCCAAAACAACATCACTGAAAGATTCAATGGCAATTTACATTAATAATGAAAAATACGGAGGGGAAAAATAGTAAATGTATAACTAAAATGGTAACCGCCTTTATAATGTTAATAGATTGTTATGTCACAAGTATACCATTATGCATATCAGGTTCATCTTTTGAGTTGATTCAACTTCAAATGTTAATTTGTTACGATGTACTGCTCTCATTTTCAGAAGTAATCAGTTACAAGTAACAAGCGTAACATCTTTAATTTTTTAATATACAGACATGGCATTTAACCATAACTTGTGCTCTTTTCTCATGTTATATGCACATATTTTTTTATTTTATTTGCAAAAAAATCAGATCTTTTTGATAATTTTTATTCTACTTTTAGCTAATTAAGTCACTACAAATTTTGAATTTTTTATTATTTCGATAACCCAAACCGAACTAAAAATATGGTTCGGGAACCAATCAAATTTAATTTGATTCGGTATTAGAAATGATAATTTTTCTATTAGAATATTTGGATATTCTAAATAATTTCCGTTCATACTCCAAATTGCCAAACACTCACCCCTGTTAATAATGTAAATATAGTTTTCAAAGCAAGAAATGGGGAAAAAGTTGTCTCTGATAAAATTTGAGTCAATTTAATTAATTACTTTCTTGGTACTAAATTGATTATTTTATTCAATTTTTCCCAAGTTAATTTGCTCCAACTTTTAACTAAAAGTTAAAATTCTTTTATACAACTTTTAAAAATTAAAAATATATTTTTAAATATTAATATTAATGATTAAAAGCGAAACATCAATATTTTGATAGTTGATATTTTGAATCAAATTTATATACTTTAATAATTCAAATGTCAGAATACTAACTTGGATCAGTCATTGAATTAAACATTAACTCTAAAAAAATTATAATATTTTTATTCAAGAAAAAAAATATATAATATAAAGTGTTATTAAGCTAATATTAGATAGATAAATTTCTAAATAATACATTCTCTATCGTTCTTGATTAAATTGTATTAGATTGATTTCAAAAACATCTAACCATATACAATCACAACATCTTATAATTGAATAATTGAAAAATGATCATATATGTAATTTTTGAAAGTTTAATTGATTTCGAAAATATTTAAGAGTGTATTCAATTCAGATTTTAATAAATTAATTTATATATTTCAGAAGATTGTTACAGATTTTAATTATTTACGCGAATTAGTTGACGTAGAGTTTGAGTGATGTTAAAATATTTCTGATAAATTTATTTAAATTTCATTGATTTAAACCGAATTTAAAATTTTAAAAAATACGCTAACAAATTCATCAAAATTTATCATTTTTACATAAAAATTATTAAACACCACCAAATTTTAATAAAAATTTTAAAATCCAAATCAAACCCCCTTAAAATTATTAAAAAATAATGCTAAAAACACAAAAAATCATTAACAAATGACATGACAATATGATAATATAATGTTTTTTTTTTTTTTTTTTTTTTTTTTTTTTGACAAACAAGCAGATTTTATTAACTTGAAAACTCAGACATCATTACATTCATAACTCCACTGGGGAGCTCCATCTTACTAAAAATACAATCTGGGCTAAAATAAGACTCTCGTGCTAACTGATGAGCAGTCAAATTTGCAGATCGCTTGACAAAGAACAAAGTAGTATTGTTTAGCTCCTTTAGGAGCGTCCGACATCCGTCCACCACCTGCCCAAACGGAGATGCCATAGTTACACTGCTTCGAATTGCTTGAACTGCCACTAGACAGTCTGATTCCAACTGAACATGGGACCAAGCCACTCCTTTTATCCAGCTGAGTGCTTCTTTAATAGCTAGGGCCTCCGCTAGTTCTGCAGCAATGTTACCAGGCTTGCAAACTGTTTTCGCTTGAATACAATCACCCGTATGATCACGAGCCACCATACCCATACCATAAGCGTTTTCCGCAGCAAAGGTTGCAGCGTCAACATTTACCTTAACTACATCGATCTGTGGCTTCACCCATTTATCCACTCCATCTCCTGCTACTAGCGACTGAAATAGAGTTTTTGTTGACCAGAACTGGGCATTCTTCCATTGTGTAAGGTAACTTTTTGCTGAAGCGAGCATCCCTTGAACTTTTGGTTGCTTCTGGTTCCATACAAGGTCATTGCGAGCCTTCCAAATGGCCCAGCATAGAGTAACGATTTCTGCATGTCTCCGACTTCCTGCAAGCTGAAACAAATTCTGCAGCCACTGAGCAAAATCATGAGACACAGGCACATTAATATCTGGGAACTCCTTTCTCCAACACCGCCTAGAACCTGCACAGTCAACTAAAGCATGCAAGATTGTTTCCTCCTCACTTTTACAAACTGGGCATAAAGGTTCAACAGGGACAAATTTACCCCAAAGGACTGTCATAGTTGGAAGACATTGGGACATTGCACGCCAGATTGTATTCAAAACCTTCGGTGGAGCTTTCACCTTCCAGATAGCACTCCAAAAACTCGACGAGTTATCCGTTCGCCACCGATTCTTCTGAGCCTGAAGGAGTCGATATGCACTTTTAACCGAATATTGACCTGTGTTCTCCTTGCTCCAGTACCAACAATCTTCCTCATCTGTATTGCTAAGTGGAATAGATAAAATGCAATTCTGGTCTCTAGCATTGAATAAATCATGCAAAATATCTACATCCCACTCCTTCGACCCAATCATCATTAAGGAAGACACTGTATGATGTTCTAAACCCGGCAACTCAGAGGTAATATATGGATGTTGGTCATTCATCAGCCAAGGTTGACCCACAATACTTATCTTGTTACCAGTACCTACCTTCCATCGAGCCCCTGCCGTGATCACCGCTCTGGCTTCCCAAATACTTCTCCAGATAAAACTAGGGCTGTTCCCCAGACTAGCTTCTAGGAAATTTGTGTTTGGAAAATAGCGGGCTTTATATAGCTGACTCACCAGGCTATCAGGGTTAGTAAGAATACGCCAAGCTTGCTTCCCTAACATGGCTAAGTTAAACTCTCTGAAATCTCTAAAGCCCAATCCCCCAACTGATTTATGTTTACTAAGATTATTCCAACTCAACCAGTGTATCTTTTTTGCGCCGGATGAGTTCTCACCCCACCAGTACTTGGTAATCATTCCCTCCAGATCTTTAATAATGTTCATAGGGATTAAAAAGACACTCATAGCATATGTTGGAAGAGCCTGCACCACGGTTTTTACAAGAACTTCCCTCCCCGCCTGTGAAATCCATTTCCCATCCCATGTTTTCACCTTCTGACGGACCTTGTCTTTTAGAAAACCGAGGGTTGCTGATTTGTTTCGACCCAACATATTGGGCAATCCCAGATATGTACTTCCTACATTTGCTGGCACCATGGTTAAGGTATTACACAGCTCCGCCCTACGAGTCTCACTAACATTTGAGCTAAAGAAAAGCGAGGACTTCTGTAGATTAACCTTTTGACCCGAGGCTGCTTCATACGTCTGTAACAAAGCTGAGATTTTCGCCCCTTCCTCCTCATTAGCACGACAGTATAAGTAACTATCGTCTGCAAACAGCATGTGATTTATACTAGGAGCATTTCTACACACCTTGATACCATGAATCCAATTTCTTGATTCATATTTCTTCATTAACGCTGAAAGACCCTCAGCACAGATGATGAACAAATATGGAGAGATCGGGTCACCTTGGCGGAGACCCCTACTTGGAGTAATAGGACCAACGACATTCCGATTATGAGTGATTTGGTAAGACACTGTCGACACACTCTGCATAACCAAATGCACCCACCATTCATTAAACCCCAGCTTAATAAGCATAGCCCGAAGGTAGCCCCATTCAATTCTATCGTACGCTTTACTCATATCAAGTTTAAGGGCCATGTAACCTTCCTTTCCTCGAGTTTTCCTTTTCAAAAAGTGGATAATCTCGTAAGATATCATCACATTATCTGAGATTAGTCTTCCCGGAAGAAAAGCACTTTGATTGACTGATATAACAGAGTCTAACATTCCTTTCATCCGATTTGCTATGACTTTTGTAATAATCTTAACCAACACATTGCATAATGAAATTGGCCGGAGCTCAGTCATTTTAGTTGGACATCTCTTCTTAGGAATTAAAACCACATTTGTGTCATTTAAACCATTCTCTATGTTTCCATCTTCAAAAAATTTCTGCACCAGCTTTACTACATCTTCACCAACAATCATCCAATGCTTTTGGAAAAATGCTGGAGTCATACCATCTGGACCGGGAGATTTATCCGGATGCATCTGAAATAAGGCTGCTTTTACCTCCTCGGTTGTGATAGGAAGTAGCAACTCATTGTTCTGCTCAGAGGAAATTCGTTGCGGGATACACTCGATCACCTCCTCCCACTGATTCTGAGATGCCGTAAATAATTCTGTGAAATAACCAGAAATAAGCTCTGACATACCATTATCCCACTCAACCCATTGGCCATTATCTCCTTGTAGTCGGTGAATTTGATTATTTCTGCGCCTTGTACTTGCAGAGGCGTGAAAATATCGACTATTTTGGTCTCCAGAGTGCAGCCATAGCTGTTTAGATCTTTGCCGCCAAAAAATTTCTCGTTGGCTGAAGATTAAATTTAGCTTCCTCCGTTCATCATTGTATTCCTCCTGACTCCGCATATCTCTTTTATTACGAAGTTGTTTGAGCTTGAACTTGCATTCTTTTATGCGTCTCCCAAAGTGGCCTGTCAACTCCTTGCCCCAAGTCATTAATTTTTCCCCACAGGTCTGTATTTTCTGCTGAATATCCAGCCCTGTACTATTTTCCCAGATATCCTTCGTTAGTTGGGCACACATCGGCTCTGTAAGCCAGGCATTCTCGAAGCGGAAGCGCGTTTGAGCGTTACTGCGAAACACTTGCTGGGGAACCAACAATAATGGGCTGTGATCAGAAGTTGAACCTTCAAGATTATACACTTTTGCACTTGGGAATAGATCGAGCCACAGGTTTGAAGAAAGAGCTCTGTCGAGCCTTACCTCCGTCCACTCCGTCGTACCCCTTCCTCTCTCCCAAGTAAACTGCTATCTTATTATTCTCTCTATGTACTTGTTGATTTGTTTCTGTGGGATCAACATGTTTTTGAATGTTTAGTTTACAGTCTAACCTTTGCGTGGCTACGATAAATACATTTGGGTATAGTAGTAGTGGAAATAGTAAATTAGGACCTCTAGATCTATCGCGATCTTGATAAATATTGAATTAGATACAAAGGCAACATTTTATCATATGGGTATATGTAAACAAAATTAAGTATATTTCGGAGTATATTCCCCATATACAAATCCTCACTATTTTTGTATATAGAAAGCGTGTTGTAGTGGTCAAGACATTATATTCAAAAGCTTTGTGTACAACAGCTTTATGTCTTATTATTATCGACGGTTTATATCCTGTTTGGTTTAATATGATCAGACTTGGACTTTCTGTTCCACATGTTCTTTCTTGCTCGATACTGCAAACTTCTAGAAGAGAACTCTTTCAGAGGAAGGACTGCGGATTTTTTTTACATGCTCTTATTCGGTGCCACTGTCTTAACTGGAATTGTTCTTGTCGGGGGGATGATACCTTATGTGTCAGAGTCTTTTGCAAAGATTATATTTCTTAGCAATTCACTGACATTCATGATGGTTAGTTAGCCTGCATTGTTTTGATGTGATATACATCTTAGTCATATCATTTCTTATGTAGAATATATTTCATGATTACTTATTATAATGCAGGTTTATGTCTGGAGCAAGCAAAATCCTTTTGTCCACATGAGTTTCTTGGGCCTCTTTACTTTCACAGCAGCTTACCTTCCATGGGTTAGTGTTCCTCTGTATACTCATCTAGGGTCCTAATGAACTAGTACTAAATGTCTGTTAATTTTCTGTCCTTTTTTGCAAAACCATTATATACGATTTATAAGGCTTATATTCCTTTGGCAGTTTCTAGCAGGCTGTGTATTTCCCTCAATCAAACGGTTTTTAGGTCAATAAATCACCCAAGGCCATCAATGCTTTTGTTCTAAAATAGACAATGCATCATATTTTGTATTTCCTTTTCAAAGTAGTGTTGCTTTGTCAAATGATTCATATACTTTGACTGTCGGACGTCTATTGATTAATGAAAAAGTAGTGTCTTTAAAGTTGCATAAACTACTGAACAACAGGTCCAGGGCAACTGAGCAACAAACAGTGTGACTTGGTAGATGGGGGAGTTCTAGTACATGTAGACTAGGTAGAAAAACTAATCCTTTACTCTATTCGCACAACATACTGTATAGACTATAGACACATAAGCTTGCTCTCTGTTTTTGTTTGGTAAGAGTTCAATAAACAACAAAATCCCTGTTTCCTGTTGGAAATACTTATCCAGATGCTCCATAATGATAATGATGCTAGCTAGAATTTTTTGCTCAGCATTCTCTAGTGCCAAATAAAGCTATTCATCTTTATTCAGGGTTTTTCTCCTGACTATGCTTTGAAAAGCCATTATACATACGCTAACTGCAGGTTCTTCTGGGATTCTCTGTCCTTGTCGGCACCAGTGCCTGGGTTGACTTACTGGTAAGTATATCACATGCTATATTTCTGATGTATATTTGTAGTATGTTGTCCACTGTTTTAGTTTTGGTAGTTGAACCTAAGATACTGAAGATGTGTGAAATTCTCCTATTGTGATATAACTGTAACCTGGAGATTGTCATGACTCATGAAACAGTAGTTTTTCCTTTTCGTGTAAAATACAGGAAAGACAAGCGATGTGACTCATTTACTTAATAAGGGTACAATATATGTGAAACCTAAAATACAAGGGTACCACTCGTAAGTCAAAAAGAAGGAATGGTACCATTTGGAAAAGCCAAAACCAAAAGGGTATCATTGAGAATAAGTTAGGTTTTTTGACTGAAGGGGCACCTTGCTTATCAACGTCATATATACCCTTCCCAACTCCAAAGATTCATCATAAACTTAAAGATAATTTTCGAAATTTAAATATTATCTGGGTCTTTCCAAAACACTTTTAATAAAAATAAAAAAGTCACAGTTGGGCTATTCATAGGTAGCTGCTTAATTAGTATTCATAATGTGTAAGTCTCCATCTATTGTTTAAACGTCTTACATTTCTCCAAAGTCCAACCCATAGTAACAATAATGGTAATACTTTAAATGTTTAATTGGAGAACTTGTATGTTAATTTCCTCACTCCAATAGGCTGGGTATTATTGCTAGAGATTCCACCTGTGTCAGTAGCATTCTGAACCTTCCTTCCGGAAAAAGATTTACATAGGCCTAGGATGAACCATATTACTAGTAGATAGCAATAACTTGGTATCACTGCTGATGCTGAAGATCATTTCAACCTTCACATTTTGCCCTCACCGATTTTTGGTATAAAATAATATAAAATTAGATTATGATCTTCCGAAGTTGTATCTCAGTTTTGTAAAGGACTTCCTTAAATTAGGCAGATCAGTAGTGGCCTAGAATGATGGGCCTTGTGTATTATGAGGGTGATTTATTTGTCTATTGTATATCCATTCTAAAACTCTAGTTCATTTTCCTTTAAAGTAACACGATTTACTCATATTCATCTGTGATTCAGGGCATGATAGCTGGTCATGCTTACTACTTTCTTGAAGACGTGTATCCAAAGATGACTGGGCGTCGACCCCTGAAAACTCCGTCCTTTATCAGATCACTATTTGCAGATGATCCAGTAGTAGTTGCAAGCCCTGCTAATGTGAGATTTGCTGCTCCACCAGTGGAGGAAGCTCGCTAAAAGTGATTAGGAATCTGTTGTTAAGAGAAAAAATAACCATAAACAAATAGTTCTGAGCCAGGTTGGTCTACAACTTCACCTTGTGAATTCTAATGTTAACTTAGCAGCCAATGAAGATTTGTAACGTGTTTTGTAACTAAAATGTGGAGAGGATTGTTTTTGGTTGGTATATAGATATGCGGACTTGTATCACTTATTATATCGGATGTGTAGATTGAATAAAATTTTGGTTCCATTCTTATTCTTCATGAAGTGTGTTTAAATTGTGAATAAAATGCAATATAGCCTCATTTTCAAATATTAGTCATTGATGGCCCTTGATAATTGATATGTGAGACTGACAGCTTAAAATGCTTGCTTAAAACAGTATAATATATTGAACCAGAACAGCAGGATTATACATTCTGATTAAAACCATGAAAAGAGATCAAAAAAATTCCCCCTCATCAATTTGTTGCAACATTCGGAAATCATGGGAAGGGTATCTTTCTTTTACATCTATGGGTGAATAAAATTAATTTGCGTTCATAATCTTTAATCGAATTCAATTAATGAATGCAGTTGCTTTTCGGAAAAAAAAAAATTATGTTGATGAATTTGCTTCAAATACATTTATGAATGGTATCATTATATCTATAAATTTATGTTAAATTATGTATATGAATATGTATTATAAAATTAAAAGCTTAGAGTTATTGATAAATTAATTATGTCTGATTATAAAAGACTTTCTAATCCATTTCACCATCCGGATCCGTGGCGCAATGGTAGCGCGTCTGACTCCAGATCAGAAGGTTGCGTGTTCGATTCACGTCGGGTTCAATCCCCCCATTATTCGGATACTTTTTTTTTTCAATAGAACACTGCTGCTATCACCACGACCTTCTGTATCTGCAATTCGTAGATGCATATGGTTTGGAGAGGAAAAGAGATTGTTCATCATGATATATGTTTTTCTTGATATCGATGATTAATGCAGGCTATAAATTTTCATAAATGCAGAGAAGTCGAACATTATTTCATCAGAGATCCATCCCCTCATAGATAATGCCTTACTTGGGGGATATACTAACAGAATGATTATTCAAAGAAAAAACTGGGTGAAAAATGATAGTACTAAGTTAGAAGTTGAACAGGTCAATGCATTGCATTGTGTGCTTGCCACTAACCATCAGTTTTGACATTGAAGTGTGGTTATGATTATGTATAGCACAACACATAATTTACTATTTTTACATTTAAAATCTTGGTGAATAACAGAACAAATTAGTTGGTAATCTTTCATTAAACACACTAATATCGAATTAGTTGACACACAATGAGCGCCCCACGACTTCGAAATTTCAGCTTCGCTCAAATTCCCATCTAAAAATAACCAAAGTTAAGATATGATTGTCATGTATGCAACATTTTCAATGATGTTTATGTTGATAAAACAAGTTATGCATGTCGACTAGTGTATATTTTATTGTACAAAATTGCCAGTATATCTGTGCAGCATCAGATGTTCATTTGCAATGGAGGAGTTTTGTGGTGATTCTTTAGCACAAGGAGAGGAAGATTTAAACAGGAGATGAGAATTTTAATCTGCTGTAGAATTGTACGTACTGATTCGATGAGGAACACCGGTTTACGACCTACAAAAAGTTCTGTTCAGGAATCAAGGCACTCCAGAGATGCAAGAAAAAAGAGCCAAGCTGATGAGTTTGCCCCAATTGCCAGGAGCAGGTCCATGCAGCCAGGTTATTAATCAATCTTTTATTTTTTTTAAAAACCATGAGAGCCTAGACATATACACGACCAGTTGAGATGTGATATAATTGCATTGCGATGCCTTGTATGAATAGTGGGATCACAGTCTCTTACCATTGCGCAGTATTGCCAACTATTAGAATTTCCCATAACTTAAAGAGAAATGCTAGAGCTCCCAGAACCGTTCCCAAAAACAATTCCCAAATGGCGAGGTGTCAATTAACTCTTTCAGAAATTTTTTATATTCTGACAAGTTGTTAGCTTGCTGCTACTTTACTGAAGTTCCATTCTAATAGAAGTTTCTAATTCAGGTTCTTTGAGATAGAATATCTAGACAAAGTGTTTGTAGTGAAACTTTACAAAATCTGTGGAAAATTTCCTTCACTTTGTTTATATAAAAGAATCCTAGATATTTGTACACTGACTGACTTACATATATCATGCATATGTATGGACATACTTATTGAAATAGTTCCAGAGATCCAAACATGGAAGATTTTTCCAGTATCAGCTAGGCTTTAGCATAGTCCACCCTGCCCACATTTTTGTAGTTTTTTTTTAACAGGACATTTTTGTAGTCGAAACTGTTGCCTCTCATAAGTTGAACTCATTTGACAAGAAAATTTAAGAATTTATATCTGGGAAAAGGGGCAATAGGGAATATTGTTTCCTTCCCTATTAAGGCCATAACCACTCTAAATCAAACGTGACTTCTTTCATTTAATCTTTTGCAGCTGGCAGCAAGCAGAGAATGATAGCTGAGGACATTCTGAAATATGATCGTGTAAAAATTGTACCGCAGGTATATACGTTTCGTGAACTAGCTGCTGCAACACAAAACTTCCATCATGATCTGCTAGTAGGGGAAGGAGGGTTCGGGAGGGTGTACAAAGGACGGATTACAAGCACAAATGAAGTACTTATTTTGTCTCTTCTTCTTCCATCTGTGCACCAGTTTTATCAGTCTTAACTCTGCTTTTGGATGTGTCCTTCAGATTGTTGCTGTAAAGCAACTTGACAGAAATGGATATCAAGGAAATAGAGAATTCCTAGCAGAGGTTTTGACACTAAGTATTGTTCACCATCCAAACCTTGTCAATCTATTGGGATATTGTGCTGATGGCCAACAAAGGATCTTAGTCTATGAATACATGCCAAATGGTTCCTTAGAAAATCACCTTCTTGGTAAGATTCTGAACTTGGATTGTGTTATTTGAATTGTGTCTCTCTTTAATAAGCACTGATCCATTCTGTAGTCTTCACTCAGAAATTTCTACAGAAAGACCACCACCTCTTGATTGGTATACTAGGATGAAAATTGCCAAAGGAGCAGCACAAGGGCTAGAATATTTGCATGATACTGCCAGCCCTTCAATTATTTATCGGGACTTCAAAGCAGCAAACATATTATTAGACAACAATTTTAATCCTAAGCTCTCCGATTTCGGACTTGCTAAATTAGGTCCAACAGGAGAGAAAGACCACGTGTCTACAAGGGTGATGGGAACTTATGGCTATTGTGCACCTGAGTATGCCAAGACAGGACAGTTGACACCTAAGTCTGACGTTTATAGCTTTGGAGTTGTTTTTCTGGAGATCATATCAGGAAAAAGAGCTATTGATCCCACAAAACCAACTGAACAACAAAGCTTGGTTACATGGGTAAGTTCAACAATTAAAGTTTGTAAATAATGAGATCGCAGGAGAATCTTCTTCTTTATGTAACAAACTTACGAACAATCTTACAAATATAGCGTTTAGACACCAAGAACACTTCAAATGCATTTTACTTTGACTTCAGAAACTGTAGAATCCTTAAATCTTATATGGTTTTTGCAGGCAACCCCGCTATTTAAGGATAAAAGAAAGTTCAAATCGATAGCTGATCCATTACTGCAGGACAAATATCCAGTAAAGGGTCTTTATCAAGCGCTAGCTATTGCATCAATGTGTCTACAGGAAGAAGCTAAAACCAGACCCTTGATTTCTGATGTTGTCACTGCACTCGAGTATTTATCCATGGAAAATTATGGTGAAATTGATGAGATAATTACTTCAGCAGATTATGAACTAGCTTCTGGATTTGAGATCACAGATGATGATAAAGATTATGAAGATAATGCTACTTCATCACAGGACACGACCTAACAACCAGCATACAAAAGTAAAAATAAGGGCCTTTCTCTTTTGTTTCTTCCTTGTAATAGTTTTTGCGTGTGATTTATGCACGTTTTGCTAAGTTTTAAATTATATCTATAATCAGACTAGAACTCATGAAACAGAAACTAGTTATT
Organism: Heracleum sosnowskyi; assembly: GCA_030848705.1. NCBI lineage: Eukaryota > Viridiplantae > Streptophyta > Magnoliopsida > Apiales > Apiaceae > Heracleum > Heracleum sosnowskyi. The sequence continues at coordinate 98,500,710 of CM061241.1, forward strand.
TACATATAACTTGTATTAGCGCTACAAAATCTAGGAGAAATGTTTCAATTTAAAAATTAAACATTGTCATTTGAATGAGGACAGAAGATCCTGATGCCAGACTGCTTTTAAAACACAAGTTTACTTTTGGTGGGGGGGGCACTGAGGAGGTAAGGTAACATTGCAAGAAAAACAAACTTAAAGATAATATAGCAGGTGCTCATGTCTAACAACATGTCAGCCTTCACATTAAGAGGAAGCTGATAGACAATAAAAGAATTCAACAAAATAGTAAAACCAATAATCTCGGATTAGCCTTCTGGTAAAGGCCACTGCTTCATATCCTCACTCCCCTTTCACTTGTACCATGCAATCTACCCAAAAAATAAAAATAAATCTCAGAGTCGAGTCCTGCGTTATAAGCCTTACATGCCTGTCTTTAATCCTTTGCTTGAGCTTTAAGGTTTCTGTAACTGAAACTTGCAATACTATTCAACTGCTGTTGGGGATCTGCAACTTCAGAAAAAGAACAAGAGCTGGGGAGAAAACAGCCACTCTTTTTCTTCTTACTTCTTTTCCATATCAAGAAATTAAATCTAAACCATGACTTGCCTACACCAGAAGGTCCACAAGACTTCTTGACAACATGGTTTCTTTCAATTGCTCTATAGTACTCCCTCTCCTTCCTGATGAGTGATCCTACTGTACCTCGCGTGCCTATCTTAACAGGATCCGGTGTGTCCATTTTCCAAGTCGAAACACTGGTTGTGGTGGTTGTGTTTAAGAAAAAAGATGATTTAAATTGGACCTGTTCTTTTAGCTACTGACTGTGTGACTGTGTCTAAGGACGTACTTTATTTGGAGTGGACAACGTAACATTTTGCATGATTGGGGGGCTCTCCACACAGAATAACCAAATTTATATCAGTGTTAGACCATGGCAGATAAGAGTGAGATTTATGTAGTGGCTCACTATTTGTCGACTCCATAGATATCAGGACAGATATTATTTTAAATATCAGAGTATCCACAATGAATGATATCGTTTAATTCAAAGTATCCACAAAATATGATAGATTTTAAAGGATAAATCATATTAATTAATTCTAAATATATCAAAACAACATATCCATGATATCTTTGAGGATAAAAATATAATTACTTACGTGTAGTTATTCCCTGATTAACTCTAATTACCTCCAGAGTCCAGACACAATTGTTAATCTTAATTTACATGTGAAAGACAATCTAACATCTTCCTAATCATGAATGTTTTAAAGTTACCCAGCAAATTTCGCAAGAAAATTCCATAATGCATTTTCTATTCGGTGACAAAGTTCGAGGAAGCCCCACGTCTATTAACAAGTTATTGGTATGTAGGGGGAAGATGGTAACAATATATTGTATGTAGGATGAAGATGGCATGAATACCGTAGGCTGTGAGGTAACCCGTAAGTGCACGCTGTAGAGCTTCTCCCTTACATAATGACTCGTACTAATTGATCCATTTAATCTTTATCATCTACTTCATTCTCACCCAATTGTACAAAATAGAGGGCCACAATTTGAATTTCAACACTCCTACAGTACTGATACTGGTGGTTATAAATTAATTTATTTATCTAAAATTACACAAAACTATGTGAATATTAAGATTAACTTCTTTAATCTATGTCATTGTACTCGGCAAATGCAAATTTGAAGTGTGCACTCAATTTAGCAATGTGTAGCATTATAAACTTAATACATACATAAGGTGCATATATATAACAATCATCAGTTATCAAGGCCGCAGAGAACTTGATTCTTTATGCAGTACATAATGTAAAAGATAGTTGGCCTAGACAATATTCCGTTGGTACTAAATATGGACAAATAGTTGGCACTTGACCTAGATTTTGTTTAACCAACCACTGTTGAAGGTGCCTAACTATGCCATAACTCACAATACTCACAAATCAAGCTTTAATGCAGCAGAGTCAAATATGTGCTTCAATTCCTCTTTGACCCCATCTCCAGCAAATATAAAGTCGATAGCGTTCCTTGCTAGGTGAAACATCTCCTTCTTACCAATACCTTTTGTAAATTAGCAAACATATTACGAGTTTTTTTTTTTGGCATGTTAATAAACCTGTTTTCTCTTCACTCTTAACATAGTGATACTTACCGAATGTTGATGAGGCAATACTGTACTCCTTGGAAAGACTGGTAGAGAATACTCCTGCATCATCTGTACAGAGGACTATAGGATGTTTGGACTTGTACAAATCCTCTGCAATATAAAGACAGTTGTGTTTCAGAAGTGACATGATCAATGTAATGATCATTACGAGAAGTATAACAAACACATAAAGTGAATAATTATTATTATTATTTTTTTTTGCTAATTCATGAAGAGAGGTTTTACTAGCTCTCAAGCAATGAAATTACAATCAAACAATCTGCTATAAAATAGAAAACCTAACCAAAATGATGAACATCCAAGGAAGAAATTGTGTTAGTTTGGACATTAGATGTCAAGCATATCTCAACCTGCAAAGAACAGACCAATACAAACCCAGTCACACTATATTAACACAATAATCAAACATGCTAGGGCAAAAAAGCAAATAAAACTACAAACCTAAAGAAATGAAAAAAGAAAAACTCCTTCCGAAATTTTGAAATTCAACTTATAAGTCTTATTCGAATAATCCTTTAGAAGCAGAGGAATGGATATAGATACCATACCGGGATTTTTGAAGATTTCAACTTTTTCCACTCTTCCTCTCCAAGGAAACAAGCATGACCAATTCTCTGAGGCAGAAACTCAAGCATTCTTCGGATTTCCTCCATATTTGGTACCTATAAGCACCAAAAGATTAAGTAGATTAATCAGGTCCTATGAGAGACAAATAAAATCGAGTTGGAAATCTGTAGACAGGGGATAGCTAAACAAACCTCGCCACAATGGAGAGTGACTGAGAGACCTTGCTCCTGAGCAAATTTTAAAGCTGGCAAAAACGTTACCCTGCCATAATTGCAGCAAATAATCAAAGTAGTGTTGTTCCAGTAATTCAGAGTAACAACACCAGTCAACCATAATGAATAATCTTTCAGAAAAAGAGTACCATTCACCGATGATAGGATTGCCAGAAAGGTCAACACCCATCACTCCCAAATGTCTCATTTCAAGTGCAAGCTTGACCTTCAAATTAGCAGTAAGAGAAATTGAGAGGGTAACCAACAAAACAATGCAATGCTATGAACTTATCAAGATGGTCAACTGCACCAACATACAGTTTCAATTGCAGCTTCAGTGGTCTCACGGCGATCTATACTGAGAAGAAGCCTGACATATATCTTCTTTTTTGCAGTCCCAGTACATGCGTTATTTCTACAAACAGGGTTCAGAGAACCTCCTGTTGTGCAAGAAGAAAAATTAACTTCGACAGTACTTACATCCCTCAAACCGTTCACAACAGCTTCAACGTAAGATCGCTTGCTCATGCCTACCAAATCATTTCTCTATATATAATCAAAAGAAACTTCAATTACTTATCACATCACTATAACTGAATCACATGTGAAAAATCAGTTAGTTATGTTATCATTATAACTAAATTACATACAAAATCTCAACTGATGACAACAATGTTACTCTTGAAAACCTTCCAAGTTACAATTATCCAAAATTTCTCTATTTATTTTGTAAAGATTAGGTCGTATTGTATATGCTTCCGCATACATTATCTAATAAATTTAAGATTGCTTTTAGCCTTAGTAAGTCGATATAAACTACTAGTTAATGTTTTGTAAGCAAATCCATTTTTGAAATTATAATACAAGTACCTTTGGAGTTGTTCTCAACTCCAAATAGACAACATTTTCCGCAGCAAAATCTTCAACAACCTACTTTTGCAAATGGGGAAGAATCAGTTATAGAAAGAGCACAGACATTTAAAAAACTGAAGACGGGAACAATCATACTTCTTTGGTGATTCTTGTTACAATCTCGTGGTCAGTAGTCACCATGTGGATTAGGTCAAACAGCTTGAACACTTCTCTAAGTGACCGATCATCTACATAATAGAAACAAAATAGATTCTTCTACAAGATTCAGCAAATATGTTAAAAAGCATGATTTCTAGCATGAAATTCTAAAGGTGAAAAAACAACCGTACGATTTAAAATGACATGCTCAAATTCCGAGAAAACTATCTTTCCCTTCTCACCCAAAGCTTTAGCAAGTCCTCTGTGCAACAACATAAAAATTTCAACCTTAAATAAGTTTTAGTCCGGGTAATACCACAACATTTTCAAGTAAATACGTTCAACCATTTGAAATTACCAAAGCTAGGAAGTTAAAGACCATATTGGGTGCATGCAAGCTGTCAAGTTGACATATGATTGAGAAAGGAAGATACATAAACCAGAATGGAATTCCCTCCTTGTCACCGCTTAAGGCAGGGATGAATGTAAACTATGTAAATCAAAACATGCAAGTCCTTAGCTAAAATGACTGCACCCTTGACTACTACACAGAACCACACATTATTAAAAATTGGGGATAACAATGATGAAATATACTTTTACCATTCATCTGAATTAGGCCTAAATCCGAGGAGTCTAAACTAATTTAAAACAGAAAGTAAGAGTACCCATTTGGAAACAGAAATACAGATGATTACAATTACCCATTAAGGTGATCATCCCAAGAAGGTCTAACAAAATTATCTAAGTTGAATAATTAAACAAACAGAACTTAACTTAACCAAGAAGGGCAGTTTTACAAATTGAAAAAGAAAGAGAGACAGAATTGATATATATATATATATATGTATACATACAGTAGAGTCGAGTCTCTGATGGAGCCATTAAGGTGAGCATGTAATTCAATCTTTGGCATAGCGAAGCACCATTCCATTTCTTGTGCTCTTGCAATTGCGCCGCACTACACTTGCTGTGTCAAGCGGAGTTGCATACAAAGCACCAAAGAAGATAGCACTACTATTAGTACATAATTGATTTACTTCTTTTAGAGCAAGCACAAAACGTTGCTTTAAAAATTAAAAGAGACTAAATTGCAGATTGCATTTCTAGATTTAAGCAAAATTACACTCCGCGTCTAACAATTAGGTAATCGAGTGAATTCATGTATGCTGTTTTTTGCATCCCTTTTACCTAATTTAGTTCAATTATTTCGTTACACTCTGTTTTTGAAGAGTGTAATATAATTTTTTTTAACATTGTATACGAATTAAAATATACATAAAATATCAAAATCCCAAATTAGTCTTTTCACTAATCCTAAAATAGAATCATTAAACTCAATTACAGCTTGAACACGAAAATAATAGATAAATTAAGACCGTTCAAAGATGATGTTGATGTCACAATTTCAGATTATTTATCGTTATTGACTAAAAAAATTGATCTTTACGATTTCAATTATGTTTGATAGATATGCATTATAACTTAATTGAATAAATTTAGAATCAAATATAAATGAAGAAATAATATTGTTTAATAAGTGGGAAGATGATTGTTTAATATTCAATTACCAATAATACCCCTCTAAAAATTGATTATAATGTTAAATTTCACGGAGTTCTGTAAAAAAAAAGGTGCAAATTGTGACGGACTTAAAATTTTAGGAATGTAATTTGTCAATTCCTTAAATTTTAGGTGCGAAGTATATTTTGGCCTAAATCAGGGGATGAAAATGCACTTTAGTCTTTAAATATGGGAAAATAAATTCTTTCATCCTTTAACTTTATGTTGATTCTGATTTTAGCTATTTTAACATGCATACTTATTTTTAACCACAAAGTATAGGTATAGGTATGGTAATATTGATTTGAATAGTACAAGAACTTAAACCAGAACCAGCATAAAGTTAAAGTATGAAATAATTTATTTTCATTTTACCTAACATAACTACCCATCTCTAATTATATCGTCTCTTCCCTCAGCTCTAGGTTACATGTACAAAATTAATCATGTTTATGTTAACCTAAACAGCAGGAATCCTATCATGATATGATACATCTATATTATAAACTTCTACTAAAACGCGGCTAATCTTTTTAGTGGTCTAAAAGATAACCCTCTATGTAGTTAGAGAAAAATGTTCCTTTACCACAATATCCCATTGGCTTGGCTCTGGATCAAGGAACACAATAAAACGCTGAAAACTTGATTTCTCAGCAATCATCTGTAATTCACTACCAATATCAACAAAGGCACCAATGGGCTAACAAATTCTTATACAGATTACACATACAGATTAAATTAGTACACTTCTAATCGCACTACAAGAAAAACGGCTAAATTCGACAAGAAAAATTCTGTCGAATTTAATTAAATTCGACGGAATTTTGTCGAATTTAACTAAATTCGACAGAAAATGTGTTTGTCGAAAATGCGCGCGTCAAATTTAGTAAATCGGTCGAATTTAGTATGCTAAATTCGACTAACTTTGGTCAAAATTGATATTGTTAAATTCGACCAAATCTGGTCGAAATTAGCACTTCAGGCGCCAAATTTCAAAATTTTGAAAATTTTAAATTTTGGTGAAAAATTCAAAATTTTAAAATTTTTCCGCCTGAAGTGCTAAATTCGACCAAATCTGGTCGAATTTAACATGCTAAAAACGACTGAATCTGGTCGAATTTAAAATGCTAAATTCGACCAAATCTGATCGAATTTAAAGTGCCGGAATTTAAAAAAAAACAGCAGCTTCTGCTGCTACCAAAAAAATCCATTTGAACCCCCCGGAGTTACTGTTCCGGTGAACCAAAAACATCTCCAAAAATTACCAAATTAACATATCAGTAGGTAAATCCAACGATCTAAATATTCACCTAAACATAATTTAAAAACGAAAACTAAAACCCATATTCCGGTAAACCGAACATTTTCCGATGAGTCAAAACAAATCTGAAAAATTCTCAATTTAATATATGTATCCAAGCATCCGACGATATATACAATAGTCAAAATTGAAAATCAAAAAAAAATTATAATTGTTAATTCCGGCCACCTCAAGAATTTTCCGGCGAAATAAAAATTGCCCGGAAAATTATGAAATTAATAACTAAGCATAAACAAGCACCAACATACAATCTTGCAGCCTCAAAATCATCAAAAACTTCATCAAACCTCCAACCCGAATTAAACTTCAAATATTACCCAGAAAAATATTTGATAAAAATCAAAAAATATTTATATCAATGTATAGAGCTCGATTTGTAGAATACATACATATATAAATCACTAATTTTGGATGAGTAAAATAAATATGGATTAAAGTTATAAATCTAATTTAATGTTATTCCCAAATTTTCAAAAAATAAAAAATTAATTAGGTTGAAGATCTTAGTAGATCATTATTATATTGACTAATACTCGTAACTAGTGCTTTGTCACAAATTATTATTTCTATTTTTTAAAAAATATTTCTCGACGATCCAACCGTACAGATGTCAATATAAATCTAATTTAATATTATTCCCAAATTTTCAAAAGATAAAAAATTAATTTGGCCACAGATCTTAGTAGATCATTATTATATTGACTAATACTCGTAACTACTTGATATGGGCTGAAATATAACCCTAGAGATAATTAATGATATATTAATTAGACCTAGTTTGGTCCAAGAATTAGGCCCGATAAAAGGCCCGAAACCCTAATTATTTATTAATTTCGTAATTAATAAATAGGGAAAATGTACAGCTCATTAAATGAGTCCAACACATATTAAACTCTTCAAGAATCAGCAATCAAGATACACAAATCAACTAGGAGTCAGCCTCCCACAAAATAGGATTCACAATCCTGATCTAAGAAGGCTACTTGGCCTCCAAGTCACCTTCTTCTACTCTAAATACAAGGCTCCTGACGCCTATATAAGGACCCCTCGTCCTTCATTCTAGAACTACGTTTTTTGGCTTGATTCTCTACATAACAGAGATACGTAGGCATCTTGTGAAGACCTGTTTAGTCACGAACCACGAGAGCAGCCATAAAGACACGATTGTTCTCCATCATTCATTGAATACAGCCGTCAACATCTAAATCTACTTTTCATTCCATAACATTTGGCGCCGTCTGTGGGAATCCTTACATCAACCATGGCTAGAACACGAAGAACAACCGCTACTGAATCAACTGTCACCACCACTACTCCAATCACCACGGAACTAGGATCGTTACCCCTCACTACAGAGGTGGTTTCTCAACCAGCAGGAACGACACCACTCACCGCGGAGATGGTTTCACAGCCACAAGGGACGAATCCCCAAACTTCCATACCTCAGAATGAGACGAACCCTCTTCAAATGGTTGTCTCACCCCTCGACTATAACCTTCCCCATGGAGCACAGATCTCCACTACTGTGCTTCCTGTGAGCACAAATCCGGCTTACGGATTGCCCAACTATCCCCCTGAAACCGGAGGGAGTGGCCATGCAAATCAGGGACCATACATTCGAGGATTGGGACCCATCCCTGAAGGAAGATACTTGGATTATTCTGGGCCCTACTCTGAAGACAACTCGTCTGATGAAGGACAAGATCGAGCACCCAGAAGAAGAAGAGCTAGCAAAGAGCCCCTTGGAAGGAGGACTCAGGGGGCAACTGGAGGGGCACCTATGACTGCCATGGATAGGATAAAGGCTCATGAGGCCGAGATCCAGAAATTAAAAAGAAGCATGGAGATGGAGCAACAAAGGAAGCAGACTCAGCCTTCAAATCAAGGGACAGGGGAAATCCCCTTAATTGATTTAGGAACACCTTCAAGAAGGCAGGAAGGAGCTAGAAGGACGGAGATTCCCAGGTCAGACCCCCGTGTTTTAACACAGCTGGGTGATCCAGACGATCCTATTCCACCTTTTACTGAAGAGGTAATGGACGCTCATGTATCAAGGAAATTCAAGATGCCTACTATCAAGGAATATGATGGAACGGGCGATCCCGCAACCCATGTGAGAACTTTTTCGAATGCACTGTTGCTGCAACCAGTCACTGATGCTCTAAAATGTAGGGCTTTTCCACAAACCTTGGCCGGCATGGCCCAAAGGTGGTATAGCCGCTTGCCACCCAACTCTATCAGTTGTTTTAGAGAGTTGAGCACGGCCTTCATCAGTCAGTTCATAAGTGGACGGGTACATGAGAAAAGCTCTGCTTCACTCATGAACTTGACTCAAGGAAAGAATGAGACGTTGAGAGATTATCTCAAGCGCTTCACCAAGGAGACATTGAATATACCTGATCTAGACAATAAGGTAGCTATGATAGCTCTTCAACAAGGAACCACGGATGTCTTTTTTAAGATGTCGTTAGCCAAACACCCCCCCGAGAGCATGGCTGAACTCCAACAAAGGGTGGGAAAGTATATAAAAGCTGAAGAAAGCATGAAGAAAACCGATACCCTCGCAGCAGGAAGTGGAAATAATGGTGGTTGGAAGAAGCGAAAGGCGGAGCAAGAGTATGATGTCAAGGACAAATATCCTCGTATGACTAGAGACTCTGATTCAGCTCCAAAGAAGAGCGTGCCGAGCACAAAGTTTACTGAATATGCAAGATTGAATGCCCCAAGGAGTCAAATCCTTTATGACATTGAGAAAGATAGGGACTTTCGATGGCCGAAGCCACTAAGGGGAGATCCTGAAAAAAGAGATAAGAACAAGTACTGTAGGTACCATAAAGATTCAGGACATGATACTGATGACTGCAGACAACTCAAGGATGAGATCGAGTTTCTGATTCGGAAGGGGAAGTTGAATAAATTCACCAAAGATGAAGACAGGAACCTCCCTAGGAGGGACTATGATCGAAGGGATGACCGAGATCAAGGTCGTAACCCGCCAACCCGAGGACCAGTGATCAATATGATCTCAGGAGGACCAACCGCAGCTGGAACTACAAGAAACTCTCGGAAGGCTTATGCACGAGAAGTAATGCATATTGTTGGAGAAGCACCCAAGCGTGCAAAAACCGAGGTAACAATTGGGTTTGATGATTCTGATCTGGAAGGGGTGAAGTTCCCCCATGATGATCCTCTGGTGATAGCCCCAGTGATTGGAAATAATGAGGTAAAGCGAGTCTCGATAGACAATGGGGCTTCTGTTGATGTCCTTTTTCATGACACATTCTTGAAGATGGGGTATAATGATTCCCAACTAATCCCCACGAACATGCCCATTTACGGGTTCAATGGGGTGGAGTCTAAAGTAGAAGGCACAATTTTGTTGCCTGTAACTATTGGTAAGGAACCAAAGGAGGTAACTCAGATGTTGAATTTTGTGGTAATTAAGGCATCTTCGACCTACAACGCCATCCTTGGAAGGACTGGCCTTCACGCTTTTAAGGCTGTGGCCTCAACTTACCACCTAAAAATCAAGTTCCCAACCAGGAATGGTGTAGGAGAAGAAAGAGGTGATCAAAAGATAGCCAGGAGCTGTTATGTAGCCGCGTTACGGCCAGACGGAGTCGGGGGGCAGGTTCTCCCAATTGAAGACTTGGACATTAGAAACGAAGAAGAAAGGAGAGGAAAGCCAGCTGAGGATCTTGTTCCCATTCCCCTCATTCCTGGAGAACTGGACAAAGTCACTTATATCGGAGCTCTACTACCTGAATCTATGAAAAGCAAGTTGACATCCTTTCTTCAAGAAAATAGTGATGTATTTGCCTGGACAGCAGCTGATATGCCAGGGATTGATCCCCAATTGATAACCCACAAATTGAACGTGGATCCTGAAAGGAAGACAATGAAACAAAAGAAAAGAAATTTTGCCCCAGAAAGACAAGAAGCCATTAAGCAGGAGGTAGGAAAACTTTTGGAAGCAGGCTTTATTGAAGAAATTCAGTTTCCTGAATGGCTGGCTAACCCTGTGATGGTCAAGAAGGCTAATGGAAAATGGAGAATGTGTGTGGACTTCACAGACTTGAACGATGCATGTCCTAAGGATTGCTTTCCCTTACCAAGGATTGACGCGTTGATAGATGCCACTGCTGGGCACGAGATGCTAAGTTTTATGGATGGCTTCAGTGGGTACAACCAAATCAAGATGCACAAGGATGACATCCCCAAGGTATCATTTATAACCGACTTTGGTGTTTTCTGTTATTTAGTCATGGCTTTTGGACTTAAGAATGCAGGGGCAACATACCAAAGGTTGGTAAACAAGATTTTTGAACCACTGATTGGCAAAACAATGGAAGTTTATGTGGATGACATGCTAGTCAAGAGCCTCGATAAGGCAGACCATATAAAACATCTCAAGGAAGCGTTTGAAGTGCTGAGGCACCACAAAATGATGTTAAATCCAGCTAAGTGTGCCTTCGGGGTAGGCTCAGGGAAGTTTTTAGGCCTGATGGTCTCCAAAAGAGGAATCGAAGCTAACCCTGACAAGATCAAGGCAATCCTAGACATGGAACCGCCCAAGTCTGTTAAGGATGTACAGAAATTGACAGGAAGAGTTGCAGCATTGGGAAGGTTCATTTCCAAGTCAGGAGAAAAGTGCTTACCTTTCTTCAAGGCACTCAAAAATGTGAAAATTTTCGAATGGACATCTGAAAGCCAAGGAGCCTTTGAGGCCCTGAAGAAATACATGGCTGAAGCACCACTTTTGGCAAAACCCAAGCCAGGAGAAATTCTCTATCTATACTTGGCAGTCTCCGACACCGCCCTGGGTGCTGTTTTGGTAAAAGAGGAACTAAAGGTTCAGAAACCCATCTACTATGTGAGTAAGATTTTGCATGGGGCAGAAATAAACTACTCAGTGATTGAAAAGTTTGCCTTAGCCTTGATAATGGCTTCAAGAAAACTGCGTCCCTACTTTCAGGCCCACAAGATTGAGGTCATGACTGATCAACCTCTGAGAAACATCTTGCATAGTCCTCAAGTTAGTGGAAGGCTGATCAAATGGGCTATTGAATTGGGCGAATTCGACATTAAGTATAAGCCTCGAACGGCCATAAAAGCTCAGGCACTCGCTGACTTCATGGTTGAATGTACCATTGACAACCAAGAAGTCGGGGGGCAGGAAGTATTGGTGGAAGATAGCAAAAATGAGAACATGGTGTCCAAAGAATGCTGGGTGCTCTATTTTGATGGAGCATCAAAAACAAAATCGAGTGGAGCTGGTTTAGTGCTACAAAGTCCCGATGGATTCATAATAGAGTATGCACTAAAACTTGACTTCCCAACGACAAACAATGAGGCGGAGTATGAAGCTTTGATTGCTGGCTTAGGGCTGGCTGGAGCCCTGAGGGTCAAAACTCTGAAGTATGTGGAGATTCAAGGCTGGTGGTTTCTCAAGTAAATGGGGAGTTTGAAGCAAGAGATGAAGTCATGGCCAAGTACTCAAAACTTGTTAAGGCCATCATGACTCAGTTTGATGAATGTTATGTGGAGCATGTTCCGAGGGAGGAAAACGTGAAGGCTGATGCCTTGTCCAAGTTTGCCTCATCTGAAATTGAAAATTATGCAGGGAGTGTATACTTTCAGGTCTTGAAGACCCCGAGCATCAACGGAAAGTTGGTAGCACCCATTGATATTACCAGCTGTTGGATAGATCCCATCAAAGCACATTTGGAAACTGGGTGGCTGCCCGACGACACTTCAGAAGCACGAAAGCTGTACGTCAGAGCATTAAGGTATGCCCTAATTGAGGGAATCCTATACAAAAAATCTTTCATCATTCCTTATCTGAAGTGTTTGAGACCCCAAGAGGCGGAGTTGGCCCTAAAAGAAGTACATGAAGGCATCTGTGGGCAACACTTGGGGGGCAGAGCCCTTGCACATAAAGTCACTCGTCTAGGCTTCTATTGGCCAAGCATGCTTGCTGATGCTAAGAGCTATGTGAGAAAATGTGAACGATGCCAGAAACATGCACCCGTGGTTAGACAACCACCTGAGATGATGACGTCCATTAACTCTCCTATCCCTTTTGCTATGTGGGGAATGGATATACTTGGGCCATTTCCAATGGCAAGTGCTCAAAGAAAATTCTTGATAGTTGCGATTGACTACTTCACTAAGTGGATTGAGGCTAAGCCATTAGCCAAGATAACCACCAAGCAAGTGATGCAATTCTTTTGGGAAAGTGTGATATGCAGGTATGGAATTCCACGAGTCCTTGTAACGGATAATGGAACTCAGTTCAACAATGATGAGTTCAAGAAATATTGCGATGAAAATGATATTAAGTTGCGCTTCACTTCTGTTGCCCATCCTCAAGCAAATGGGCAAGCCGAGGTTGCAAATCGGATAATCCTAGATGGACTAAAAAAAAGGGTTGAACGCTCCAGAAATACTTGGGTAGATGAATTGCTCCCCATTCTATGGGCGTATCGTACTACTTGCAAAGTCACTACTGGGGCAACCCCATTCCTATTAGCATATGGAGCAGAAGCAGTGATTCCTGTAGAAATCACTCATGCATCTCCTAGAGTTGAAGCATATGAACCAGAGGCAAACGAAGAAGGTTTGAGGTTAGCATTAGATCTAATTGACGAAGTTAGAGATGAGGCAAATGCCAAGATGGTGGAACATCAGAAACGAGCATCTTTCTACTATAACCTAAGGGTTAAAGAAAGATTCTTTCGTCAAGGTGACTTGGTACTCAGAAAGATTGAAGCATCTGGAGTTGGACAAAAGGGAAAGTTGGCCCCAAACTGGGAAGGACCCTATCGGGTTAAAAATGTTTATGGACGAGGCTCATATAAGCTGGAAACTCTGGAAGGGGTTGAAGTGCCTAGAACTTGGCATGCTGCAAACTTGAAAGTTTATTATGTTTAAGGGTGTCCTAATTGGACTCACTGTTAGGACAAGTAGAAATAAGGTTGATAAAACCAATCCAAGCTTTTAGACTTGAGATAGAAGTAGTATATTATGTAAGGGTTGAACCCATTTTTCAAGTTATGAATTTATTTGGAAATATCAAGAATATTCCACATGCATTGTGTATTGATGTTTATATATGATTCAAGGTACTAAGTAAGTATGCAAATGCGAGAAATTAAAAGGCAAATAAATTAAACAACTTAAAATAAAGTTTAAGTTATGCCCGAAGGCAGAATTACAGAGAATAAATATAAACTAAAAGCAACTATGGCTGAGTGCCATCCCCTCCATGCTCGTCCTCGGAGCCAGACTCCTCTTCAGACTCCTCTTCCTCAGCATCCTCCTCCTCACCAGATTCCTCCTCACCAGACTCCTCCTCGCCGGAGCTGGATTCTTCTGACTCTTCACCAGGTTGGGGAGCAGGTTCAGGATTAGGAATCCTGTCATCCTCATCCATAACATCCTCTCCAGCCAAGGCCCTCTCCAACTGGTTAGGAGCATGGGGACTGGGGAAGTCTGAGATAGTGAGAGATCCAGGCATTCTCTTCGAGACCTCAGCCAAAGCCTCGTCCCATCCTTTGGTGAACTGAACAGGGAAAAGGAGATCATCATGCTGAGTAATGATATCCTGATACTCGGCAGAATCAAAATACTCATCAATGATAAGTTCTTTCCCCTTCCTAAGCTCCATCAGCTCCGCTTGAGCATCCAACAGCTCCTTATCCCTTCGATTCAAGGAAGCTTTAAGTGAACCCACCTCCAGCAGGGCTTGATCATACTTAGCCTTGTTGGCCTCAGAAGATGAACGCCAGGCTTTGGCTTGGAACAAAGCCCCTTGATAATTGGCATTGACCTACAAGCAAGTTACAAGTCAAATACTTAAACTTGAAATACATGGTTAAACTACAAAGAAAAGAAGAGAAAAATACTTACAGCAGCCATTGCTTGAGATCCAGCATGCTCCACCCCTTCGATGGTGGAGTTGGAAACAAAGTCCTTGTAGTCACAAGGAGTCAATGAATGGTGTGACCATTCAACAGCATGAGTAGACACCCCCACTATGGTGTCCTTTTTCCTTATCCCCCAGTTGGGGCGCCATACAGAACTCTTAGCTGAGCCCTCGACCTCATCTACCTCAGCCGCATGAGGCCTCAAAAAGGCAGGGCCTTTCTCGACCAGCCTAGGATCAGTCAAGCAAGCCCTCTTGATCCTGGCTGTCTGCCCGCCTTCTGGCTCATTCTGCTTGTTGATAAACTCAGCAGCTGCAAACAAAAGTCAAGAAAAATAATTGGTATAAGGCAATCTTAATACAACAATAAGAAAATAAGAAAAGGAATTACCCTTGTCAGAAACCCTTGAAAGTCCCAGAGACTTAAGTAGAAACTCGTCCAGGAGCTCCCAAGCCTTAGTGGCATAGTCATCCTTGGTGAGTTCAGCATAGGCAAAGGCCTCCTCCTCAGTCAGAACTTTGTCACCAGGACTACCATCCGAAACTCTACTAAATGAGCTTTGGAATAAGGTGCCCCAGTCCCCTCCATCCCAAACCAAATACATAAATTCATTTCTCCACTTGGGATTGTTGTCGGGAATGGATTTTGGGTGGAAGATAGGGGGTGTTGTGGGTCGATGACTAATATATACCCAACCCAAAGTTTTGGAGGAGCTATTTTTAAATTGAAAAATCTTTCTAAAGAGAGCAACAGAAAGAGGAAAGTTGTTTTTTAAGCACAAAACGATAAAGCACATAATAAGTCTCCAAGCATTGGGAGGGAGTTGACAAGGGTTGACTCCTACATCAGCTAAAAGTTGAGGAATGAAAGGATGGAATGGGAATCGAACACCTGCGGCAATGACCCCCTTGTAAATGCAAAGAGCATCTGGGCGCCAATGGCAGGAACGATCCCCGGGACCAGCAAGGACTAGCCTATAAGGTGGCCTAATTTTGTACATATTCTTGTAGTTAGAAATTGCATCAGCATCATTAAATCTATTACTATGGTTATATGCATCTAAATGCGACACTGAAGGATATTCATCACTACGTTCTAAAATCATATCTTGTAAAGACATAGTGGGAGAACGAATGATGATACCTCTTTTGGACGCTTGGTTCATTCTTTGAAGACGGCTAGCAGAACGATCGGCCATTCTTAAAATCTTCAACCTATGAAGATTGAAACCCAGAATCTTCTTGGGAAGGAGATCGAACCCAGAAAAATCTTCAACCTATGAAGATTGAAACCCAGAATCTTCTTGGGAAGGAGATTGGAACCCAGAAAATCTTCAAACTATGAAGATTGAAACCCAGAATCTTCTTGGGAGAGATATTAAAACCCAGAAAAATAAGAGTGCTACCGCAAAAACTCGCCGGAAATCGCCTGACTACGGAGAAAGAGAAGAGAGATTTAGAAAGTAATTTTTGGAAAAATTTGAGTGGAGAGTAAGAAGTGAAACCTCACTCTTTTATAGGCAAGGTAACTGGAAACTCAACCGGTTAGGGAAGTCTAACCGGTTGTAGCCAGTCAAAGCCCACAATCACTTCTTGGGCTTCTGGAATCAAGGCCCAAAGTGTTATAATCAATAAAAGACAAGGCCCATGGCCCAAATAAATGAAAGGCTTAGAAATTAAACCTAAAAAAGGTTTGAGAACTAGGCTTAGGGCCCAATATAAAATCAAGGCCCAAAAGGTTGGAAATTTAAAATTTCAGAAATAATTCTAAGGCAATAAAACGAGTTCAAATATACCAAAAATGGGAAATTGAGTTCGAAAATTCCTATTCGAATCCATGCTAAAAATCTTGGTCGACATAATCGACCTTGTTCCTATTTCAAGTCGAAAAAAAGCCTGCGAAATCCGGGTCGAAAAATGACCTAGAGATTCCTGATTAAAGAATCCAGGTCGAAATATCTTGTATTCCTGTTCGAAAAATAGCTAGGATTCCTGGTCGACATAGTCGACCTCGCCATCCTTTTCTGGTCGATGTCGACCAGGACTCTTGCTCGAATTTATATTGCATCCTGGTCGAAGTTTTGAGCTCGAAGTTGCACTACAAAATGAGGTCGAAGTGGTCGACCTCAACTATATTCCTGATCGAATTTCTGTTCGAAATCATACAGAATCCTAGTCGAAATGTTGAAATCGAAATTACAAAAAATAAAGTTTGAAAAAAATCGAGGTCGATTTTGCATCAAGGTTTCTGGTCGAATATTCCTATTCGAAATTGAACTAGAAATCCAAGTCGAGGTAATCGACCTCGTCTCAATCCTGTTCGAAAACCTGTTCGAAATTATACAGGTTTGAGTTCGAAAATTTCAGTTCGAAAATGAACTGTAATTTCTGGTCGAACATGTCGACCTCGTCTCAATCCTGTTCGAAAACCTGTTCGAAATTATTCAGGTTTGAGTTCGAAAATTTCAGTTCGAAAATACACTGAAGTTTCTGGTCGAACATGTCGACCTCGTTCCTAATCCTGGTCGAAAATGACCAGGATTCCTGGTCGAAATTGGCTTAGTTTCTGGTCGAAAAAACCCTGAAAAAATGGAAAATTCCGGGGAGAAAATGAAATAATTTCTACAAAAATCTTGAATGATTTTTCCAGAAATTGGGGGGCAAATGATATGGGCTGAAATATAACCCTAGAGATAATTAATGATATATTAATTAGACCTAGTTTGGTCCAAGAATTAGGCCCGATAAAAGGCCCGAAACCCTAATTATTTATTAATTTCGTAATTAATAAATAGGGAAAATGTACAGCTCATTAAATGAGTCCAACACATATTAAACTCTTCAAGAATCAGCAATCAAGATACACAAATCAACTAGGAGTCAGCCTCCCACAAAATAGGATTCACAATCCTGATCTAAGAAGGCTACTTGGCCTCCAAGTCACCTTCTTCTACTCTAAATACAAGGCTCCTGACGCCTATATAAGGACCCCTCGTCCTTCATTCTAGAACTACGTTTTTTGGCTTGATTCTCTACATAACAGAGATACGTAGGCATCTTGTGAAGACCTGTTTAGTCACGAACCACGAGAGCAGCCATAAAGACACGATTGTTCTCCATCATTCATTGAATACAGCCGTCAACATCTAAATCTACTTTTCATTCCATAACACTACTGTTTTGTCACGGATTGTTGTTTCTATTTTTTGAAAATTATTTCTCGACGATCCAACCGTACGGATGTCAAGATATATCTAATTTAATGATATTCCCAAATTTTTAAAAATTAAAAAATTAATTTGGTCAGAGATCTTAGTAGATTACTACTATATTGACTAGTACTCGTAACTACTGTTTTGTCACGGATTGTTGTTTCTATTTTTTTAAAATTATTTCTCGACGATCCAACCGTACGGATGTCAACATATATATAATTTAATGATATTCCCAATTTTTCAAAAGATAAAAAATTAATTTGGTTGGAGATTTTAGTAGGAAACTACTAAATCAATTAGTACGGTTGGAGATTTCTGGAAAGATGCGGCATAACCGGACATTTATATATTTTTTTATTTTTTCCCAACATTAGAATGACTACCTATTAACATCCGTACGGTTGGATCGTCGAAAAAATCAATTGAAAAAATTATTCAGTGAATTTGAGACATGTCCAGTTCCTTGAAGCAGTACTATTCCAACGTTTCTGGAAAGATGCGGCATAACCGGACATTCATATTTTTTGATTAATTTTTCCCAACCCTATAATGAGTACCGATTAACATTCGTACGGTTGGATCGTCGAATAAATCAATTAAAAAATTATTCGGGTTTAGGGTTCGGGTTTAGGGTTTAGGGTTTAGGGCACTCATGGGTCCCACGTTTTTCAATATTATTTTGAATTAAAAATTAATTACTAATTAATTATTCATTAATTTTTTTATTAATTTTTAATTGAAAATTAGAAAAATTAGTAGGGCCCACTTAACTCCGCGGGGCCCACTCGTGGGGCCCATGTTTTTTAATATTATGTTTAATAAAAAATTAATTATTAATTAATTATCAATTAATTTTTAATTGAAAATTAGAAAACTTTTGTGGGCCCACGTTTTTTAATATTATTAATTTAATTATTGATTTTTTTTCATGTTATTTATTCACATTTAATTATTTAATAACGTTTTTTTTAAAATTGCAAAAATAAACCTTCGACGGAATTCTGTCACTTTTATAAATGCGACTAAAAACTGTCGAATATAATTTTGAACGGTCTGAAAAATTTCGGCGGCAATATTCCCACAAAAACTAAAAGTTAAATTCGACAGAATTCGGTCGAAGTTTGAAATCTGAAATTAATATTTTTGGTGGGATTGTTCCCGCTTTTTTTGGTGGGTTCTAATTTCGACAGTACAAACAATTCTGTCGAATTTAGTATTGAAAATGCGACATAATAAAAATTTCTGTCGAATTTAGTACTAAATTCGACAGAATAATTTCGACAGAAACTAATTGCGACAGAATTGTGTCGAATTTAGCCGCAGTCTTAATTTTCAGCTGATATATGTCGAATTTGGTGTCTGTCGAATTTATTCTGTCGAATTTAGCCTTACTTTCTTGTAGTGTCGTATTAGGCTGACAAAAGGGGTTTGCATCATACATATTCTTACTTAAAAACTAATCAAATTCTACAACATATTTGAATTCAATCAATTAGTATACTAATATTCAAGTCCATATATACAGTTAGATAAACAACAAATTACATACCTCCATGCTTCTTCAATGTAAGTTAGATAGAAGATTGAATTGAAAAAATAAGAGGTTAACTTCGGCTTTGGATTGAGAATGGATTCAGTGATGTCGAGCTCTGCATGCAAGAGTCCAATTTGGGGAAATTTCTGCACAACTCATCGTCAATTTAATGTCTTTTTTTCATTTTTATATCACATTTTCTAATTTTCTAATTAATTTTATATCTAATTTATACAATATTTTAATTTATATATAATGTTAAGAAAAGTTAACTATACTTCAGTACAAATAGCCCATGGGATAACTGTATAATTTATGTTACAATGTCGGACTGTATATAAAATTTTGAATGTTTTGATTTAAAATTCACGATAGACCATGTTTTAATATACAAATCACGTCTATAAATTTTTTTGTAAAACAATTCAATTGTTTTTTTAAACAAATTAGAATGAAACCAAAAATCGATACATAAATTAAACGGTATTTTATTCTTTAATAAAATAAAATAATTTTAAAATAATTTGTTTTAATCGCACGCGAAGCGCGGGCAAAGTCCCTAGTAAAGTTAAAGTATGAAAGAATTTATTTTCATTTTACCTAACATAACTACCCATCTCTAATTATATCGTCTCTTCCCTCATCTCTAGGTTACATGTACAAAATTAACCATGTTTATGTTAACCTAAACAGCAGGAATCCTATCATGATATGATACATCTATATTATAAACTTGTACTAAAACGCGGCTAATCTTTTTAGTGGTCTAAAAGTTAACAAGTGTAATGTTAGGTACATTTAAATTGGGTTTCTGTTAAGAATATCCTGCTAACATTTTTCTATATATACCATCCCAAGCTTCTACGCATTCCATAACATATGTAATCTGTACAAAATTGCCATGACGAAAGTGTCTTCGACTAACGAGAACGATGTTGAGGCCAACATCGATCTTCAACCGGAGAAACGTTTCGACTACTCCCAGAGAGCACAATGGCTTCGAGGCGTTGTGCTTGGATGCAACGAAGGCATAATGTCTTCGTCCATATTAGTGATGGGGATGTCTGTATTTATAGATAATACTAATGATCTAGTTATCACTGGTCTTGTAGGTTTGATTGCTGGAGCTTTGGCCATAGCAACTGCAGAGTACATATCCGTCTACACACAAATAGATGTCGTGGAGGCTCAAAATGACCGTGACAGAAAAAGTGGTAGAGTTGGAGGGGCGTCAGCCCCAAGTCCAACTCAAATAGGTTTAGCTGCATCACTCACCTATTTAATAGGAGGGTTTGTTCCAATACTCACGGCATTTTTTGTAAGACACCATGTATTGAGGCTCATTTCGGTGGCGTTTTCGGCTTCTTTGTCCATGCTAGGGGCCGGTTACTTTGCAGCATCACTTGGGAAGGCACCGGTACTGAAATCTTGTGCAAGAGTGTTGATGGGAGGATGGATTGAGATAGCAATTATGGTAGGGAAAAGAAAGGCTCTTGAGTACTGTTATGGGCTATAAGAAATGTATAATTAGATATGTAGTATATTATAAAAACATGTATTAAAATAAGTCAAAAGAATAAGTTAAATAACACAAATATAAGAATACTTTCTTATTTCAAGAGAAAACAGCAGCTTGAAATTCTGTCTAGCTTGATACACACACACACGCATGTGATCTCTAATAGATATAGTATTCGGCAAGCATGCATGTCTCCTCCATTAATGGATTCTAAAGAAACAGTATCTTGTATTATAAACGGTTATCAAAGAATTTGTTGCTTCGTGATCACATTCAAATTATATTTATATATTATATATCTGTTAGCCCACATTGTAGTTTAACCGATATAATTAATTAATCTAGAAGGATTCGTAAAACATATTAGATGTATATATATATACGGTAGCAAATCTTTAAAGCTACAACTGTACAATTAGGTGTATTTTGATCTGGTTTCTAGTTCGAATATTCTGTTAAAATTTCTGTATTATATACACTGATAACTCCAAATCCCGATCTAGTCCTTCCCGGCCGATCCCACGCCTGGAAGCGTTTTCGGCTTCTTTATCCATGTTAGGGGCGGGGTACTTTGCAGCATCACTTGGGAAGGCTCCGGTTTTGAGATCTTGTGCAAGAGTTTTGATGGGAGGATGGATCGAGATCGCGATAATGATAGGAAAAAGTAAGGTTCTGGGATGTTATGGGCTCTGGGAAATGAACAAGATTTGCATTGATCATGAATAAGTGCACGAACGTTTTAAGGCAATCAATTAAGGGTGATACTGCTGTGTTATGTACCTGCTGAATATAAATACACACACATGGCAAGAAATATGGAATTAATCGCCTGCCATGAAGACGAATGTTAATTTGATTAATCTTCAAGTTCGTTTCCACTTGTTTTTCTTTTTGCTAACGAGGTGTGTCGTATGAGCTTTGCATGTAAATCAAACAAACGTTGCTAACATGCAGTATATCCGTATCATTTTCCGTCCGAAACATTTGACACTACTAGAAAAAGGTCAATAGACATCGCCCATATAACATCAGTTGTTGGGACCACCGATGTAAAAGATCTTAATTAACATCAGTTTCAAAATAACTGATGTCTTTATATTGTTACAACATCAGATTACATCTGAACCGATGTCTAAACATTGTCTTTAAAAAAATTTAACCGCCCGCTAATACTTCCCTCTTATACCAAATGTTTCCCCCCTACAATTTCCCTCCTTTGCCGATTTTTCTTCCCCCCATTTTTTTCAGTTGTTGTACCCCTCTCCCCTAAATCAAACAAAAGTAAAAACATAATAAAATTAAAACAAAAACATCTCTCTCTCTCACTCACCCATCTGAACTCACCCCTCCTCACTCGACCTCACCCATCTCTCTCTTGAACCCTAGCTATTTTTCACCCTTCTCTCTCTTTCACTCTCTCTTTCAATTCGTAAGCTTAATCATTCAAATCGAACTCACGCCTCAAGTTATATTGGTCAAATCGACCAATATAATAAAGCTCAATCGAAGGTTCAAATCTGTTTGTTAACTATTACAAAATCGAATCGATAAGTGAGTAAACAAGCATGTGTATATAAACTCTAATTAGTTTAATTCAGTGCAAATTTGGGGGTTTTTGAACTCGAACCCCTAATTTTCTAATTCGTTTTTCTTGTTCTTAACACAGGAGCAACATTTTAAAGGAGAAATTGTTTGGGCATTGATCGACCAAACACTCATATTATTCGTGTAATGGAGGGATTAGAGACAGTTATGTTCCGATCAAAATTTGATTCGTGGCCTCAAACAACGGGTTCTACATTCTAAATACTTTGACCATGTCAGCTATATCTAGGTATGTGCAGAGTTTCATCGTTTTTTTCACTAATTCTACTCTTAATGGGTATAACAGGTGAGAATATATTGTTGTTTAGTTTATATTTGGGTGATGGTAAATGTCAAGGTAGATACAGGCGCAGGCAGTCTTTTTTGTCATACCTTTTGGGCAACTTTAACAGCTCAAGTAATTTAACTGTTATCTGTTTCTCTTTTTTTGATGTGTCAATTTGATTCTGACAACATAATGCTTGTAATATGCTAATATTAGCTTGTTGGAATTTATGTTATGTTAAATGGTAAATCTATAATCTGTTTGATAGAAATAGATTGATAACAATCAAATACGAAAGTTTAGACATGTGGCGAGGCCCAAGTTCTCCCTCATCCCTCCCCATCCAGTAATGTTGTGATATTTTTAATTATAAATAAATAAGGGCATGTAGAGTCTGTTCTTTAGTTGCTAGTCCCATCAACAAGAACTAGTATATGCAGAATCTATGGAACTAAAGCCCTTATCTATGTTGCGTTTTAGCTTTTTAATAATCTAGTTCTATGTAAAGACGAGAGAACAGAAAATCTTTTACCCTTATCTATTGTTGGAGTTTGTTTACAACTCCTCTTGTGATTGGTAAGTTCTTTTAGAACTTAGCATTTGCATCTTGTATTTATATCCAGCTGAAGAGTATAGTTTTGCAATTTTATGTCATCTTCTCCAATTTTCTATGATTAGTATAGGAATGCATAGTTCTTTCTGGCTCCTGTCATGTTGTCTTTTGATATGATTAATGTTGTGCTTCTAGGCATACAGCATCACTTGCCACATATTTGCGGAATATGCTACTGGCTCTGAGACATGATGATGGTGACAGTGTCTGCGTAGTTTATGGTCTTGATTCGAAGGTTAGATATCACAGCTTGTATATTTCATACATGTTAGTAACAACTAATACACCTCTGTTTAGCCATTCTTTTAGAAAATTTGTATGTGAATTTAAGACTTCAGTGCTTCCTGAACTTGAGGTTGGAGTCTGGTGAAAGTAGGCTGTTTCTATTCCTCAAAACTATTTCTGGAATCACATGTTTTCTGTTAGGTGTGGCATCAAAGTTTAAACTATTGACTTGGTAGTCTGTCTTCCTCCAGTTGTAGAGACAGAGAAAAATGATATATTATATCAATATTTTGCTACCAGAAATCTCCTGAATCTTAGTATTCTAATATAGCTCCTCTACTGGTTTGTCCAATGGAAGTGAAAGGTGAAGCATCATTCCCAACTTTTTCTCGCTCTTTCACTTCCTAAAAGTAAATCCTTCTTAAGTTCCAGTGCTATCACTCCCCTCTTTGTTTCTTGTGTGCGTGTTCCCTGTTATACTACAAGAGGCAAAACATACTGAGACAACTCTGAATTCGAAACATAGTCTTGGATCCTTTCCCTTTTCTAAACACCATGACATTCATATTCAACCTATAATCGTGACTTGCATGACTTGCATTTTAACCCGTAGTTAAGAGGCTTCTGATATTGATTTAATCTGTTTTTAGGAGTTGCGTACTAAACTTGGTCCAACTGTGTCATTCAACTTGAAAAGGCCAGATGGGTCTTGGTTTGGCTACCATGAAGTTGAAAAGTTGGCTTCTTTATCTGGAATACAACTACGGGTAAGAGTCAAGTTCGGTTGTCCAAAATTTATGTTTGTTAGTGATAATTATGCTACATTTTGGGATGTTACAATCAAGTCTAATACTTCTTTTAAAATTTGAGTTATTCTTCTGTAATAGTTGATAAATGTCTTTATAGACCTTTTGATATCTTTCATACTGACATGAGAAGACCTAAATGGCTGTTTCCTTTGTTACGATTATTGATTGACCTTTCTTTTCTAGACAGGGTGTTTTTGCAATCCTGGTGCATGTGCTAAGTATCTTGGCTTGTCACACTCAGATCTTCTTTCCAATATTGAGGTTGGTCAATGTTCTCTTGTTTCGTATATGCATCTCACATGGTGATAAGTTTTGGCAAGATTAATTGAAAATTTTATAACTGATATATATATCCTGTACATTTAGGCGGGGCATGTCTGCTGGGATGATCATGATATATTAAATGGAAAACCTACTGGAGCTGTTAGAGTATCCTTTGGATATATGTCAACATTTGAAGATGCCAAGGTAAATGTTTTAACTAAGAAGGCATCCTGTAGTAGGTATTAGCGTGATGAAACATTTTGTCACAGGGTACATGAAACTTGTTATTTTACTTATTGTACGTCCTACATGAGGCTTGTACATCAAATCTAATCAAATGTAGTTAAATGTAGTTAGAGATGCATTTAGTATATAAGCTCTTTGTTCCATAATAAATGCATCTTATTTTTTCCTATATGTAGTTAGAGATGCTACTACAAATCTGGTTTTATCTTTTCATTCTAAAGGAGTTGTATACATAATCAGAACCACCACGGGTTAGCCCATATGTGTCTATGTTTCTGTCAACCTCATCGCAAATCTTTCATAACTGATAATGTCACTTCTGCTTGTAGATTCAAGCCCATTTGGCCAAAACTGACATGCAACCAGCTCCGAGAAGCAGTGATAAATAGGCTGCTAATTGAAGCCTTATGTTGCTTTGCATTTTTGGGTCCATGAAATCTGCTGCCAGTAGGTCCACAAGTGCCATGTAAATCAAAATTCCAGCCGAAGCAGAGTTGAATATCCCCTGAACAATCAAAGCAGTGGGTGCATTTTCACTGTATATGCTACATATTCCAATACCAATTGCAATCCCTATTGGGGAGGTGAGGGAGAAAAATACTGCCATAGCAATTGTATGAAAGGTTATGGTAGATGGTATGTAAAGAGTTGGAATTGCATTGTCGGATGAAATTATGGCTATGTGCCTTTATTTTTGTTGGATGGTTTTTGTTGAATTTGGTATAGTTTGTTGAATTGGTTGAATGGTTTTTATCATAGTTTGTTCTTGTTTTTTTGGCATGGATTTGGTATTTTATGGTACTAAAATGGTATTCCATTATACATCAGTTGCATGGAATAAAATAAACAAACTGATGTAATTTAAACACAGTAACATCGCTTTTTCTTTGTAACAAAATCTGCAACTGATGTCTTTGTTGTCTTAGACATCAGTTATTGATTGTATTAGCTATCTTAGACATCAGTTATAAACTGTATTCTTTATTATATTAGACATTAGTTACTGACTGTAGTCGTTGTTATCTTAGACATCAGTTACTGACTGATGCCATTTATATGTATATACATCAGTCGGTTGCCAAAAAACGATGTCAAAAGGTACTTAAGACATCGGCTTAAAACCAATGTTAAAGACTTGGACCTTTCTCTACACCCACCAAGACATCGGTTGAAAAATTGGCAGACATCGGTTTTTAGCTGATGTCTATTGACTGTTTTCTAGTAGTGTGAATAGAGAAGAGAATATTATGCACTTTAAACCTTAGAGTCATACAATTACTGCTATGTTCATTTATGCTCTCTCTATATAACATACCACAGCAGCAATAAGAGTGTTTGGGTTATCATTGCCTGAAAGATCACGCGCAGAACTCTCAATTTTCTGAGGAATCAGTTGATCAAGGTAAATAAAAGTCAATATCCCAAGAGATGCAACACTGAAAACTTTGCAAGGAAATACTAGGCTAATAAATAGTAGTACCAGTCTAATAATTTGATGAGATCTGGAGCTTGTTCCATTCAGTGAGGTCTCTCCTATTTGCCTCTGAGCTGTAAGAATGCACAATTACATGTCAGGCTTCAACAACAATATGAAGAACTCGAGAAAAGCTATATGTCCTTACCTTCACAGACAGAAAGAAGCTCTCTTACATGATCCCAATCCCGCAGAGTTGCCACTGTTAGATTCTCAACAAAAGTACCTCTCTGTCCATATAGTCAACACTTAATAGTCATGCAAGGAAAACATCTGTAACAGTATGTCCAACAGGATGAAATTACCTCCGGATCCTCAAGAAGTCTGAGTGGAGAGCTATTTGTGCTGAGTAGGTCTCTGACAGATTCATTATATATCTCCATAGCAGAGAACTTCAGAAGATATTCTCTATCCTTGTGCTAGCAATATCACATCCATAAACAATCAATGCATCAGGAAGAAACCACTAACCAGTAATACATCATCTTCATGATTAAATGAAAATTAGTCACCTTCTCTATGTAGTCATATATATCTGCTATGGTATACTCAGCAATGCCACTCATGGTGTACGTGTTTCCGCTGCTCGTTTGTCCATATACACAGCATGTTAGGTAGTGGACAATATTTACAACAGGGTAAAATTACAAAGAAGAACACCTAGTCGATATATATCAGAAGCACAAGAACCTGGAGCACCAGCATCTTCTTCTGGACTAGTGTACCAATTTGACTCAAAGGCTACATAACAGAAAACTGCCAAGATGTGACCCAGCAAATAATATTTTAAAAAGATGCAGAGAACCACAGAGTTTAAAAACAAAAAGGGCTAGCACATCTGAAGTGCCTCAATCTGAAGTGATAATCATAGATATAATATGCTAATCAGTGTGTCATGTAAGTGAGAAATGAGAAACACTCACAAGGATTAAAGTCACATATTTAATTCCATGAGCAAACAATAATGAATAGATTCCTACCATGTCAAAGAGACATAGGGAAAAAAACCTCTCGAGCTCTTAAAACAGTGCTGAAAGAACATCCCCCGGCCAGAATAGATAGGGTGATATGCATAAAGCAAACCTGCAGTCAGTCATCAGATTCATCATTCATGTGATACATGTATGTTGACATACCCCAGTAATACCCGAATGGCCAAATCCAGGCCAACAATCTCTGAAAACACCCAAGTAATAAAGCCAATTCCCTCAGAAAGACCCGATTTAAACACAAGCACAAAAGCATAATACAAAAGAAGTTCTTATACTATCCTTACTAGGAATTTGCATCAGTTGAGTACAAAAGCATAATACAAACACAAACCAACACAAACTACAAGCAAAATACAAGCACAAAATAACACAAAACACAAAAAAAATGACAAAATTACAATTTAAAACCCTTAATTAACAAAATTAAATTAGAATCCCAAATTTTAAAACCGACTTAAACAAGATCTAATGTCAAAGATTTTTTAACATAAACAAACAGAAAAAGTAACCCTATGAATTGATTTAAAAAGGCACAAATTAACAAGGGAAAATAGATTTTTTTATCACTCAACTATTGGCTCTTTTAGAAAATAACCACTGAACTATCAAATAATTAATTATAACCATCAACGTTACATTCGTTTTTGTTTTTAGACATTCCGTTAATTGTGTCGTTAATGTGTCGTTAAAATAATATTAATGTGTTTAATAGATCGATAATGTGTCAAAATTAATGGAAATTAGTCACTAAACATTGTACAACGTTAAAATATATCAGCATTATAATTTTTTCCATAATTTTTATTATCTTTTCATAAATTAACTAATTATTATTGAAATCATTTACTATTTTGTTAACAATAGTTTTTTAAAATAAACAAATGATTAATGAAATTATATATTTTTAATAAAAACATATTATCTATATAAATGTTTTAGATTCGCTTCGTTGATTTTTTATATTTCATGAACCAAATTTAATCATAAAAATAAGATCAAATATCTCTATTACTTTTTTTGGTTCAATATCTAGAATTTTGGATTAAAAAAATAGATTCTAATCAAAATTTAATATATTCGAAATTTTACAATATTAAATCGGGGAAAAAATTACTTTGAAGATATTGTTGAATTATTTCTTAAATAAAATGATCAGTTGCATGAAAAACAATGACAGTATTATACTTAAAATATTTTTTATTTATCATGTTACGTTAGATGATTAAGTTCCCATTAACATTATTTTAATTGATATTTCATTTATACTTAACGGAATGATTAAAAACAAAAACTCATGTAATGTTAGTGACTATTTTTAATTATTTGAATGTCCAGTGACTATTTTCTAATAGAAACAAGAGTTAAGTGGCAAAAAAAATCTATTTTCCCATATTATTTTAACGGCACATTAACGGAATGCCTAAAAGCAAAAACAAATGTAACGTTAATGGTTATAATTAATTATTTAGTAGTTCAGTGGTTACTTTCTAAAAGATCCGATAGTTGAGTGATAAAAAAATCTATTTTCCCTATTATTGTGTTGAGTATATTCAAGAAATAAATATTTTTTTGTGATAATATAAGACATTCAAGGCGTACTTAAACTATTACTACACACGGTATCAATCCAAGAAAATATGGTGTCAACCCATGTAAATGTGACAAAAAATTGAAATAAAAAATGTAGACAATTTATTTATAAAAATATTGTGTTATAATATAAAGTAAAATTTCCAAACCCTCTTAAATTGTTGCATTCATATTTATCTATATTTATAGAATTTCTCTATTTTAAATATTAAAATCAAATCCTCATTGTCCAGGTCCTATTTTTCAAAAAACAAATCCCTTTTTAAAATTGGATAAAATTTGTATAATTGTCAAAACTTCATTCTTTAGGAGATTTTTCTAGAAAAGAAAATTGAAGCTCTTTTAAAATTGGATAAGAGATTTTTTAAATAAAATTCTTTTTAGTTATCTATTTTTTTTAAAACTTCTATATTTTGATATTTAATCTTTGTTTGGAATTTTTCTAAATAAAAATTGCCTTCTTTCTTAATTAATTTACTTAAATCCTATTTATAATTTAAGTTCAGATTAAATAAAAATAAAGAAACTCTGAAACTTTTTTCTCAACTTAGATAAAGATGGACATTCTTCCTTTTTATTAAGGCAATAAAATTTTGGATTCAGTAAAATATAACTTGATGCGAACAAACCTGTACCCCTCACATTATTTTGCCATTCCTAATTTATTTTCACATTGATCAAAAAATATTTATCTGTTTTCTACAATTCCTCAATTTTAATTCAATAAAATTAAATTTCTTTATTTACATTCGAATTTTTCGGGAAGACATTTCTTATTTAAACTCTAATTTTTAGGCAACACGAATTTTTAGGGAAGATATTCCTGATCTACACTCAAACAATAAATATATAAAAAATAATCATATTTAAAACTTAATTAAACAAATATTACCTTTTTTCTCAACTAACCTAAATCGTATTTAAGTTTTAATCTATTTTTCTAGAGTTTCATTATTTTAATTCTATTCGAATTTTTAGGGAAGACAATAAATTTATAAAAAGTCAATCATATTTAAAATTTAATTAAACAAAATTAACTTATTTTCTCAACTAAATTAAATCCTATTTAAGTTTAAATCTATTTTTTTAGAGATTCTCTATTTGAATTCAATAAAATTAAATTTCCTTAAATAGATTCAATTTTATAGGGGAAGACAATAAATATATAAAAATCAATATTTTTTAGAATTTAATCTTTATTATAACTTTATATTACAATCCTATTTAGGATTTAATCTTTATATTATAATCTAATTCAGAATTTGATCTTTTTAAAATCTTTATATCATATGTTAAATTGCATGTGGCCTACTAATCACAAATTTGAGGTTATGAGATATTCATGATAACTGTTATATTTTAATTTATTTTCTTCTTTTTGAGATTTGTAGGTTATATATATGTGCATACTTAACTTGAGATTTTATAGGTTATATATATATATATGTGCATAGGACCATATATATATCGTGTTTGAGTTTGACAGGATTTAGAAGACGACTAGACCTATTGTAATATTGTAATATGCAACATAAAAAAATAGTGTATAGATTCAAATAAGGTGACGATTAACATTACATATATGTATATATTTTTTAGTTGATTTTTATATCTAATAATAATTATATTAAATGTTATCTTTGTATATAGTTTTTGATAGATTCTTTTTATGATTTTGGGAATTAATTAGAGTTATTCAATATAATTATCTCATAAAATTTTAAATTAATCATGATTAGAGAATTAAATTTCTTTATTTACATTCAAATTCATAGTAAAAACAATAAATATATAATACTCAATCCTTTTTAGAATTCATTTAAACAGACATTAATTGTTTTTCTTAATTAACTAAAATTGAAATTCCTTATTTCCATTCAAATTTATAAACAAGACAATGATTATATAGAAATCAATTACATTTCCATATTTAGACTTTTATTTTACATTGATGCAACACTAAATTTTTTTATTATAACGTCTAAGGATATTTAAGAAATTTGTAATTTTTATGATAATACAAATAGTTGAAATTTGAAGCGGTGATTAATATTTAAATTTTGATATTGCTTAATTTTAGTATTTTTAATTTATATGCATTTAGTGAGGTGGGCGTCGGCTCAAGAAAATATGACACAAAATCGGCATATAAAATCTAGGGATATTTAAGAAATTTGTAATTTTTGTTATTATACTAATAGTTGAAATTTGAAGCGATGATTAATACTTAAATTTTATTATTGCATATTTTTAGTATTTTTTATTTATATGTATTTATGCAACAGGCGTCGACTCAAAAAACATGAAACAAAATCGTCATATAAAGTCTAGGGATATTTAAGAAATTTGTATTTTGTTTTACAATACGAATGGTTGCAGTTTGAAGTTGTGGTTAATTATTGCATATTTTTTGTATTTCTTATTTATATGTATTTAGTGTAACACGTTTCGGCTCAAGAAATTATGATACAAAATTGGCATAAAAATATGTCAACGGTTTATTTCATTGTTTATGTATGTTACTTTGTAAAATATTGTGTTCACTATTTATATATACTAAGCTTAAAACTCGTGTGATGTACAGATTGATTTTAATAATTATTATTTTATTTTCTATATTTTAATATTTTATTAATTATATTTGTTAAAAAATATATGAGGTGTGTTAAATTTTTTCAAATAATTAAAAGTATTAAAATAGGTTTTAAAATAAATATTAAATAAAAAATAGTTAATATTTAAAATTCACAAAAATATTATAGGGCCGCTGCGAAGCGCGGCTTAGTCGACTAGTTACTCTAAAACACATTATAGATTTTTCTAACAAAGTCCCTTCTTTTCTAAATATATCACGGAAAATTGTCTTTTTCAATTTACTTTTTCTATTTTTCTCACTAAAATTCATTTTTTCCCCAAAAATATCATAGAAAACCCTTTACTTATTTATTTTAAAACGAATTTAAATACTTTTAATTATTAAATTTTAAAACCTCATTTTTCCAAAAATATCACGGGCATTTACCTTTTTAAACTAAATATATGTTACATTTTTTTATTTTATTTTACTAAAACCCCTCATTTTCCAAAAATATAACGGGCAAACCCTTACTTATTTATTTTAAAATCTATTTTAATGTTTTTAATTAATTAAAAATATTTAGCTATTTTAACATGCATACTTATTTTTTTAACAAATATAATTAATAAAATATTAAAATATAATAATAAAATAACAATTAACAATCCGTGCATCGCACGGGTTTTAAGCTAGTATTATTAAAGCCGAAACATTGAAAGTTTTGATTTTCGATTTTCGGTCGGTTTTCGGTCATTTATTCTATTTAATAAATAATAAAATAATATAAAAATAGTAACTAGCTGATTGACTTTTATAATTAAAACAGTTTTTTCTAAAAAAATCTACTCATTTTCCAAAAATATTACGGGCAATTACCTTTAAATTTAAACATATTACCTTTTATATTTGTTCTCACTAAAATCTCTCTTTTTCAAAAATATCAGGTGCAACCCTTACTTATTTATTTTATTAAAACCCATTTTAATAATTTTAATTATTTATAAAATTTTACCTATTTTAACATGCCAACGTATTTTTTTAACAAACACAATTAATTTAATTAAAACACTTCTAAAAATATCACGGACATCTACTTTTTTTTAATTAAAACATGTTAGCTTTTCTCTTTGTCATTATTATTAATATTATTTTAATAAATAATATAATAATATTAATAATTCCTCATTTGTATTCTTTATTCATTTTTTCTATGTACCAATTAATATTTAAGTTTTTAATTTTATAATTTACCATATTGATTTTTATTCTTTATTTAATATTTTTTGTTCTCATTAATTTTATTAATTTGTCATTTTCTAATCTCTTTTATGCATTAAAAAAGAAATTTTGAGTCTAGTTTTATGCATCAACAAATTTCAGCATGAACTTTTAAATCAAAATTTTTTAGTTAGAATTGATTGTCAGTCAGCAAAATATATTTTAGAAAAAGATG
This sequence comes from Heracleum sosnowskyi, assembly GCA_030848705.1. Classification (NCBI taxonomy): domain Eukaryota; kingdom Viridiplantae; phylum Streptophyta; class Magnoliopsida; order Apiales; family Apiaceae; genus Heracleum; species Heracleum sosnowskyi. The sequence goes on from CM061241.1 coordinate 98,533,854, forward strand.
TTCAAAATATTGCATCAAAACAGATTTTTGCTAGATGGCAAGCATTATTAAGTATATTTGATTTTGATATACAATATATTAAAGGAAGTGAAAACTCTATTCCAGAGACCTAAAGAGTCTATTCATTAATCTTGTTTTAACTGGTTTTATTACCTAAAGAGATTCTGGGAATATTAGTTCATACCTTCTTACCTTAAGTACACTCATACCTATGTCTAACGTCCTTATCCAACACTGCTCTAACCTGAGACTTACAAAGGATTTCCTGGCAACGACACTAGGTGGTCTATAGTAAGAGTGGTGACTAAATTAACAGAATAACTAAAAGATAATAAGAAACAGTTGTAAAACACTAGTACTGAACGGAAAACAGTCGGAACAGTTACTCAATAACTCAATGATTACCGGGTGGCTTTGATACCAAAAGGGGCGGAAGCAGAAACAACAAAAGAACAAGAGGAATTTACTAACCAGGCAAGGAGCCGGTATGCATATGATGATCGGAATGTAGATGAAGAACGGAAAACCAGGCAAGGAGCCGGTATGCAGATGATGCAGGGGGAGTAAGGAAAGGGACCTCACAGTTGAATATAAATTTAAAACTGGTTTACTGAAAACTGAAATATATATTACTTAATGGAAGTTACTTGCTATATACAAGAGTTGCATACAATACTGGAGAACTAGAAAGAAAAGAAAAGAGAGAATCCTACTTACAAAGCAGTTTGCATCCTGCCTGAAACATACAATGAAAGCTCATATTTATAGAGCGAAATACAGGAAAGGAATAACCTTTCAATTATTAAAAAGTAAAAGTAAAAACATCTTACTTAAGTGAAAGTGATTCACCTGGGTTAAAGCAAAAGTAAAAGTAATTTACTTGGGTAAAAGTAAAAGTAAAAGCATTTCACTCGGGTAACTTGTCGGTTGACTGTTGATTTGATTGATGAATAGTAAAAAAGCATTTTACTGTTCATGCATAGTAAATTCTGATTCATGCATATGGGTCTTGGGCATCTTGTAAGTCTGCACATCCATAAGCATTTGTGACTGACTGTTGACTGGAGTTATGACTAGCTTCTGAGGAATTATCCTTGGAAGCTTCTTCTTTAAGGCTGCCAGCTCTTTCTTGGATGGCTCTGTACTTCATTTAATGGTTTATAGTTGATTACTAGTCTTGGTGCTCCTCTTTCTTTTTCAGCGTTTTTATTAACATAAAAGGCTGCACATGACCAAGGTGATTTACTATTTCTAATTAATCCTTTGCTTAATAATTCGTTAATTTCTTTTTTACAATATTCTAGCTGTTCATGATTCATTTGAATAGGTCTAGCTTTTGTTGGAATTAAATGTTCTTTAAATTCCTTTACATAAGGTAAATTAACTATATGTTTCTTTCTATGCCAAAAGGGGCGGAAGCAGAAACAACAAAAGAACAAGAGAAATTTACTAACCATAACTGATTGGTTTAATCTGTTTATTAAATCCTTTTAATTAGGTAAATGATATCGAATCCATTCAAGTACTTTGTTTAATGGTTTATAGTTGATTACTAGTCTTGGTGCTCCTCTTTCTTTTTCAGCGTTTTTATTAACATAAAAGGTTGCACATGACCAAGGTGATTTACTATTTCTAATTAATCCTTTGCTTAATAATTCGTTAATTTCTTTTTTACAATATTCTAGTTGTTCATGATTCATTTGAATATGTCTAGCTTTTGTTGGAATTAAATGTTCTTTAAATTCCTTTGCATAAGGTAAATTAACTATATGTTTCTTTCTATGCCAAAAGGCATGAGGAACATCTGAACATACTTCTTTTAATAAAGTTTTACTTTTACTATTCATCAGTCAAATCAACAGTCAACCGACAAGTTACCCGAGTGAAATGCTTTTACTTTTACTTTTACCCAAGTAAATTACTTTTACTTTTGCTTTAACCCAGGTGAATCACTTTCACTTAAGTAAGATGTTTTTACTTTTACTTTTTAATAATTGAAAGGTTATTCATTTCCTGTATTTCGCTCTATAAATATGAGCTTTCATTGTATGTTTCAGGCAGGATGCAAACTGATTTGTAAGTAGGATTCTCTCTTTTCTTTTCTTTCTAGTTCTCCAGTATTGTATGCAACTCTTGTATATAGCAAGTAACTTCCATTAAGTAATATATATTTCAGTTTTCAGTAAACCTGTTTTAAATTTATATTCAACTGTGAGGCCCCTTTCCTTACTCCCCCTGCATCATCTGCATACCGGCTCTTTGCCTGGTTTTCCGTTCTTCATCTACATTCCGATCATCATATGCATATCGGCTCCTTGCCTGGTTAGTAAATTCCGTATATATATATATATATAAGGAGGTATAAAGTTGAGGACCTTATATTTTCTGGGGCCTATGCAGTTGGTTATCCGCACTCTCAGTGCCCGCCCCGTTAGCATCTTCAATGGGTTAAAACTCTTAGCTATAAATCTAGTTAGCATACCAAAAATAATTTTTTTACATAATTTGTAAAAAATCGAGCACTTCAATGAGACAAAGCTCTTGTCTATAATTTTAGTCAACCCCTTCTCGTTGGCTATTTTTGTCGATCCTCTAGGACCTGTAGCATAATTCCACCTCATCAGTTACCATATTGAGATAATATATTCTATTTATAATAACTTGAAATAATTATAACATACTATTTTTAGAATCTAGCCAACCATTATAGCCAATAACATTGGAGTACACTGATTCAACAAATTTTAAGCGATTATCTATTTATTTGAATATAGCTAACCAATTTACATAATGCCTTTAGAGATGCTCTTATTATATATACCCTCTCTCCTTCATCATTTCTCAAGTGTCATTATTAAAATGCATGTTAAGTGATACTGTTGATATTTATTAAATTAAAACATGAAGAACAAAATGTAAAGAATTCCCATAATTTTAAAATGGCTTAATGACCTTTTAACCCCTGAGGTTTAGTACCATATACCCATCAGCCCCTGTGTTTTAAAAGTGTACCTTTTAGTCCCTGAGGTACTGCAATCATAACTTTCGACCCTTATACTGGTTCATAACAAAAAACAGGTATAACTCGAATGAGCAAAACAGTCTTTACAGTTATACCGATTTACAGTGTACCTTTTAGCCCCTGAGGTACTGAAATCATACATTTTGACCCTTATACCGATTTACCATAAGGCGCTTCAGAGTATCCAATTGACAGAGAAATCAATACACTAGACGAAAAAGAGCAGTTTAAGGTTGTTGCATGTGCATATGTGTTAAATATTATTTTGAAAACATGTGTCGAAGAGGGTTTCAAATGGATTGGACACTTCAGCTAATGGGGTTGGTGTTAAGCACCTGATGAAAGTAAGTTTGCAGAAAATTATGAAAGATTATTATGCAATCGGTACGTATGATCCAATAAAGGAGAAATGGACACCTCATGACCCTAATGAAGATTTGGGTAATGGACTGCTGTTGGATAGTGGAAAGTATTATGCATCAAAGACATTTTATGACCAGAACATGGTGTATTTTTGTGTCAGGTCTTCCATTGATTTGGTCAGTATTTTTGCCTTCATTTTGAAGCTTTTCAACTTGGCGCGGCCCCTGTATACATGGCATTTCTTCGTTTCATGGGTGACGAGGCTGATGCTCGCAATTACAGTTACAACTTAGAGTTAGGAGAAAATGGCAGAAAGCTCATTTGGGAGGGTACCCCACGTAGCGTTCGCGATAGTCACCGGAAGGTGAGGGATAGTCATGATGGCCTTATAATACAAAGGAATATGGCACTATTCTTCTCAGGTGGAGATATGAAAGAGCTGAAACTTAGAGTCACCGGAAGAATATGGAAAGAACAACATAGTACAGATGTTGGAGTGTGTATACCAAATGTCTCTATCTAAAAAAGTAGTTAATTTGGAGTAAATTTCCCTTGTCTTGTGTTGGATCTTTGTAAGTTGTTTTTTTTTAAATATACTGGAAAATGGAAAAAGTTGAACTTCAGAAGAAGCTTAAGCTTCAGGTAATTGTGTATTCTCAATCCCTCTTTGTGACTGTAACAGTGTACTACATATCTCTCTATATGTGCATGTATACATGTATGTTCACAGTTAATATCAATTTTGTTCATTAGTTTATTTCTTAATACATTCTTTAAATCTGAGTCACCACATTGCAGGGTGCAGTATATTACATTATCTCTTCACTGTATAAATGATATATATGCCTGAATATTTGATCTTACGTGTTCTCTTTACCCAGCCTTTCTAAACTCAATCATATTAAGTATATTACATTCGGTGTTGTCTGAATACAACACCGAAATTCGAATAGTTTATGAAATGCAATAATACGGAGTAGTAATAACTTATTGCAAGCTAGCGGATACGTATACCCCATTTCAAGTAGTTGAAACCAACCCCTAAGTTGGACCTGCCATTATTACTCAACTGATGGTTCCTCTTAAGAATTTGTATGTACAAAGGCACTACTGGTAGCAAGGTGTTGTCAGTATCTGAGTACATGCTGCAAGGCCTCTTCACCCGAGGGAGTTATGTGAATTGTAATCCTTGCCCCCTATAATCCTTAATCCCTACACAAAAGACCTTTAACTAAGGACAAGCCAGTGACAATAGTAAGATTAAGGAGGATGATTAGTCATATGTATTTACACTTGTACTCGGAGCTATTACAATATATAAAAGGAATTGGTATTGTTGTAAAATTGATAAGTGAATGGAGTTAAACTTCTGCATAAACTGTAAATTGATTTCAGTATCTCAGGGGCTAAAATGTATGATTTTAGTACCTTAGGGGCTAAAAGGTACGCTGTAAATCAGTATAACTGTAAAGACTGTTTTGCCCATCCGAGTTATACCGGTTTTTTTGTTATGAACCGATATGAGGGTCGAAATGTATGATTTCAGTACCTCAGGGGCTAAAAGGTACACCTTTAAAACACATGAGTTAATGGGTACATGGTACTAAACCTCATGGGTTAAAAGGTTATTAAGTCTTTTAAAATATATTTTGACTACTTAATATAATCGATCATTTTCGCAATAAAATTTATTAACTCATGAGTTTTTAGAGCACAAAAAATCTCAGGACAGTTCAACTTCATCATCATGCTGATAAAATTAAAAGATTTGAATTAGCAATAAAAAAAAATAAAAAAAATAAAATATTTGCATTTTATTTCAAAATATATTTGATTTGGCCAAAAAAAAAGTATTTGAATTTTTATTTTAAAATTTTCGTATTGCATTCTCGTTAACCGGGCGAAAAATAACACGATTCAAGCCACCAGTGTCTGGAATGCTAGCTGAACAATGGCGAGACACCACTAGCAGCTGAATCACATAAAATGCTCCTTCTCAGACCAAACCTCTACATTAAATCATTACCCTTTTCATCCTTAACAATAACAAAAACATCTTCAAACTGGAGAACCCAAATCAAACAAACCCATCTTGTGTCTCAAATCTCTTCAATTCTCTTACAAAGAACCAACTGGGCCCACCTTCTCGTCCCTTTAAATCTCTCTACAAAACTAACTCCATATCTCTTCCTTCAAATCATTCACAAAACCCAATCAAACGCACAAGTTTCCCTCAATTTCTTCAATTGGTCCAAGAAAAATCTAGGGTTTGAACCAGACCTAAGAGTTGAATGCAAATTAGCCCAGACATTGATTCGGTTCGGGTTGGCCCAACCCGCAAGACCCATTTTGGATTCATTAATTCAAGCCCACCCACCAACTGAAATTGTGGATTCATTGGTTGTTTCATGTACAGGTACTGATTGTCACTCTGTTGTGTTTAGTTCTGTTATTGATTGTTATTCGAAAAATGGGTTGTATTTGAAAGCTTTAGAAGTTTTTTGGAAAGTTAAAGATTGTGGGTTTGTTGTTTCGGATTATAGTTGTAATGTTTTGCTTAATTTGTTACAAGAAAGTAATGAGATTGGATTGTGTTGGTGTTTTTATGCTTCTATGTTGCGTAATGGGGTTTTAGTTAGTCAGTTTACTTGGTCTGTGATTGCGCGGATTCTGGCGAAAGATGGAAAGTTTGAGAAAATTGGACAAGTTATCGATATGGGTGTTTGTAATTCTTTGATGTATAATTTGATGATAGAGGGTTATAGTAAAAGTGGGAATTTTGGAGCTTGTAGTGATCGCCTTAATGAGATGGTTGATAAAAAACTTGAGCCGGGTTTTGGTACTTACAGCTCAATTCTTGATGGGGCTTGTCAACATAAAAATGTTGAGATGATTGAAGTTATGATAGATTCTATGGAGAAAAATGGGCACATTCTAAAACTTCCTCTATCGGAATATGATTATATTATTCAGAAACTTGCTAATGTAGGTAAAACATATGCAGCAGAGTTGTTTTTCAAGAGAGCTTATGGTGAAAAGGTTGAGTTAAATGATGCTACATATGAGTGCATGTTAAGGGCATTTTCCAGAGAAGGCAGAGTGAAGGACGCTATTATGATACATGACAAGATGTTGGAAAGGGGGACTATTGCAAATTGTAACTGTTATACGTTATTTTTGAATGTTCTTTGCAAGGAAGATCCAACAGAGAAAATTAGTGAACTTTTAATAGACATCATTGGAAGAGGTTTTTTCCCTAGTTTATCAGAACTGTCTAAATTCATCATTTCTCAAAGTAAAAATCGACGATGGAGAGAAGCAGAGGACCTTTTAAATATAATTTTGGAAAAAGGATTCGTGCCAGATCCATTTTGTTCTTCCTCTTTGATTAAGCGTTATTGCTCTAGAAGACAGATAGATTCAGCTATTAATTTACATAATAAGTTGGAACATTTAAATGGTACATTGGATACAGATGCATATAATGTACTTGTTAGGGGGCTCTTCAAAGAAAGGAGAGTTGAAGAAGCACTTAAAATATTTGATTACATGAGAACTCATAATTTGCTGAATGGGGAGAGTTTTTCTGCTATGATTAGTGGGCTTTGCCATGAAAACGACTTGAAAAAAGCCATGAAACTTCACGACGAAATGTTGAAGATGGGACTCAAACCTGATTTGAAAAATTACAAGCGTCTGATATCTGGTTTCAGATAGATGAATGCCAATTATTTTTGCAATTCACCCAAGTCTTTGGAGTCATCATCCTGGATATTTAAGAGCTCACTTTCTGATGGTCAGAGTTTGTGCAGTGGTATTCGCTGATACTTTCTTTGCATTAGCACACATTATAGAATGAGAGGTACATTTCGTTAACCCTTGTCTTTAAAGAATCTCCAAATATTAACCCCCCCCCCCCCCCCCCCCGCGCGAAAAGCACTCAGAAAATCACATCTCGATCATTTGTGTGTTTATGATTGGAATGCTGAGAAAGTTGGTCTTACATGCGGTATTGTACAGTAGATTTATTTTCAGTTTGTTGTTAGAATAGTGGAACACTTTCACTTTGCAAGTTTAGATGGGTGACATCCTTTTGAGCAACCAATTGTTAAGTCAATGTTTATTTCTGTAGCTTAACTTCTGGCCTAGGTGATCAATAATTATGCCAAACAGATTACTGAACAACTTCTTTTATATATGTTGGTATTTTATTTACTTGTGAAATATTCTAGTCACCCCCAACTGTTCCGTAAAACCAGACCCTGTTTGGTTATTAAGGGCAGTGTTTTTGTATATAGTGTTCCGGGACAGTGTATACACTTAATTAGGAAATGCCCATGTTTGCGTGATTTTAGTGCCATAATGTTCCATCTCAAATTGGATAGAATGTTATTTTCTTAAGTTGTACATGACACTAGTATCTTGTAAATTTATTTGGGCAGTTCTTAATTTTCATCATTTGGAAGGCAGGGGAGGTTTTGTTAAATGGACCCTAACCCTACTTAGTACTACACACATGTCTCCATTGAGACCTGAACCCTCAACCATCCATAGGTGTTATATTGCTAGAGAGCTCCCCCTTTAGTTGGGCAGAGTATTTGATTCTTTTTGTCTGTATCCCTAAGGTTAGAGGCAAAATTTAGTTGTTTCTTATATTAAGCAGTTTATTTTGCCTGTATATTTAGATCTTATTTGCTATGTATTTTGCCTGTTATCAGTATTATGTTTAGATCTTATATACTATGTCAATCATTTTTGGAAATCACTTGCATCAGAAATCTGAACATCAAATTGAAGATTAGAAAATTTCTGGGCTTGTTTCTGTTCTTGTCACTGCAGCAACGTTGTATTTTTATTCTTTTATTTATAGAAGTTGTATGTGCCCTGAAATGCAAGTTTTGTGGTCATATCTACAGAGCACAATTGTGCACAAGGCAACAGCTTATGGTAATATCTTATCAAAGACATAAAATTACCTTAGGTGGGTGGGGTGGGTGGGGTGGGGGATAATCTTATGGATTGTTTGATGGGAATAGGCAATGGAAATGAAAGGAAATGCTAATGATTTGGAATCCATGGGGTATGAGTTACTCGGTTGATGAGAATGAGTTTCTCATCTCAACCATTTAAATCTGTTAACCCAACACCAACAAGGTAAAGTAAGATTTTGATTCTCGTTATCTGGGTTTTAATACCATAAACCAAACATCGCCTTAATCACTCGTGGAGCTAATTTAATTCTAGTCATCATGCTTTGCATAAATATAATTGGCAATATAAACACAAGTGTAGCTCAGTTCAAAACGCTTGAGGAATCTATCTTAATGGTTGTAGACTTTGTAGTGCTTGCAATGCTTTGTTGCTGTGTTGGTGAGTCAAGCACTAAAAGGGTGTAGATAAATGAGTCAACTTTTCTACCCACGCTGTTACTAGTTAGTAGTTATTTCCTATTCGTACTTTGTCTGTCAAGTTCTAATTGAAATCTATGAACTTCGTTGATTTTGTAAATTTATCCATGTAAAAGAAGTTGGGTTTTGTTTTAAAATGATATTTCCAGATAATTACTGATGTCCTAGGCACTGTAGATTTATGCTGTTCTGGGTTGTAAACAAATTACGTGTTAGCCCGAAATCTGGTTTCTTTGTTGCTGAGTGCAGCTTCTTCTTCTTCCTTTAGTAAGTGCAACTTCAGGCATTTTAGTTAATCATTTAAAAACCCGAATGTGGTTTATCTTCAATTTTTACCTAGATAATTTTTGTCAGTATAGGAGTGCAATTGATTAGGAGAGATATAGATTAAAGCTGGTTTGTACGGCTACATGCAACTTTGAACTGCTTTGCTTTTTCAGTAATTACTTGTGCAGTAGTGCTCTAGGTCCTATCAGAGTTGCTTCCTTTGTAAATGACCATATAGATTGGTTTATTACTGGACCACATTGTTTGATACTACTGACAATAGAGCCAAAACTTTTGCTTTTTCTTGACTCGATTCTTAATTCTTGTAAATAGATACATATTTGTTTAGCGTTCGAGGTTGTCTACAGAAAAATAAAATTGCTTTTGATGACCGAAAGCGTTTGTAGATGTGGTTCAATCCATGTAGCATGCCTGCGTAGTTATGCAGCAAGAGATGATTCCCTTCTATATATTCCAATCATCTTTCTCCTTCTCTCACTCCTTGTTCCATAACTTCACACACACACACAGACACACACACACTTTCTCTTACAACAATTCCCACTTCCCCTACTGCCGTGCTAGATCGGGAAGGGATTAACTCGCATATGAATTATACACACACACAGACATTGTAGTGGGGAGTGGTAAGGGAGAGATGGAAGAACAAGTTGAAACAGTAGGGAAGGCCTTTGTGGATCACTACTACCATCTATTTGACAATGATAGGCCCTCTCTGTCTTCCCTATACCAACCTATGTCCATGCTGAGTTTTGAAGGTCAGAAATTAGAGGGGATTGAAAATATATGTAACAAGCTTAGTAAGTTGCCATTCGGCCAATGCCGCCATGCAATTAGCACCATTGATACTCAGCCTTCCTCTTTTCCAGGAGGCATCATGGTCTTTGTTAGTGGCAGCCTACTATTGCCGGGACAAGACCACCCTCTACGATTTAGTCAGGTATCTTTCTTCATCTGTCGCTCTTAAAATGTGTTGACATGCTCTCTGAGTAGATTGACATAAGAGACAAAGAGTATAGCTTTGAGTGAAGACCAAAATAACAGAAAACGAAATCTGTATTGATTTTTACATAGTTTTCCAGAATCACAGGGCAAAACTGCGTATTGGATGGGAAATTTTTAAAAATTAAAAATATGTATTAATTGTAAAACATTACTTGTGTCTCGATTGCAAGGAAATTGTGCATGGGAAGAAAAAAATAAAACATTTAAGAAAATGTACTAATCGTAAAACATTACCCTTTTTTTTCGCTGTTATCTATTTTAATTATGTTCCATGGAGGTGGTAAAGTGGACCAGTTTTGCAGAAATGCTACATACTTTACCTTTAAATTATGTTGAAGAGGACCACTATCCCATGCTTTTTTATATGCAGTTGGTTTACCCCCATAGCTTTTACTTGATTGAAACTTGAAAGTCTGTATATATTTTCTAAGATTTTGCTAATTATTTAAAATTGCTTATTTTGTTATGTGTCCAATGATTGTAAATAGTTTATGCTGCAGATGTTTCACTTGATCCCAGCTGCGGAAGGGAACTTTTTCATTCAAAATGACATGTTTCGCCTTAATTATGGATAGATCGGTGTTGCCACTTCAAACAACTGTCGTGGTGAGAGTTCTTTATAAATCAAACTGATGTTCTTCTTTAATATCTTATGAAGCAAATTCTGAAGGATCTTCAGACAATCAGTATATGCAATATACATATCACATCTCTCCTTTGTTATTTTCATTGTAATTGTTAGGTTTTCAAGTCAATTGATTGCTTGTGGTAATAATACAAGCAACAAGCCAGCCAAGGTTGACTCCATGTGATTATTTGTTATATAAACATACACATAATATAAAAATTATACAGGGGCAATTTTTGTTAGCATAGTGTTAAAATTAGGAAAAAGGTCGTACCTAACCCAAGAGAAAAGTGACTTTGCACATCAATATTCTAGTTTGCAAATTGTAGTACTTATCATTGTCTTTCATACTTTAGTTTAAAAAAACTAATTGTGAAAATACCTGATAGGCTGATGTCCTCCTTTTTTTTTTCTAATGCATTTCCTCAATAAAAACAATCTAAATGTTCCGTGCATTTATATTTCTGTTCATACAAATTACAATAGTCTCATGTGGTACTGGCACAGAAATGCCGAAATATTCAAAGAAAGGGAGCCATACAATACTCGTGGTGGTTGTGTATATGTAATGTGCATGCATATATGGCATTGTACCTCCCGGCTCCAGCTAAGTTGTTAATTTTTATTTTTCTTTCATGTAAGAAATCAATCGAACCAAAATTATCAGGGAGTCACCGAAAGTAGGTTGATGAGAGTGAGATTTACGCAGATGTTGTACTAAACGCTCTATCATAATGCACTCCTAATAAACGTGAAATGTGTAGCGGATTAACAACATTTTCTTGTAATTAAGGTCTCCAGAATTGGCAAACTTTCTATATGAGGAAACGTAAATCTGACTGTGTTTGATTACCCTCATAAACTTCATCAAACGTGGAGACAACTATTAAAGGAAATCGCACATTGAATATTTCCTACTAAAAATGACACATAATAACATGAATAATTAGATATAGTACTTTCGGATTTGGGATGATTCAATTTGTATAAAGACAACGGGGGGACAGAGAGAATGAATCCTACCCACATAATCTACGTGCTTAAAGATAATCAGTGCGGGTGATGTGATAATAATTTAATTAATCAATATGACAGTTAGGCTGATTACAAAAGAAGAGAGCTTCAACTCGTCATCTTATCCGAATTCCCAACAAACAAACAAACATATATTCAATAATTTATTGTACGAACATAGTGTTAAAAAACTCATTTGGCATATCTTGAAAGTAATGTATAAATTTATAGAGTAGTGGTACATAACTCGAATTAAATTCAAAATTTGTTCCCAAATAATATGTGTTTTTTTTTGTTTTGGTTTAATTTTCAAATTCCTAATGCACATCCCATTTCTGGATGATTGCTATTACGCAAGAACACTTACATTGATATCAACTCTGATATGCACTATGGATAGACAATTTGCCCACTGTAATCTGCAAGAATTCACCATTGAATGAGTATTTGAGGGAGATGATCGCGTGTATTTAGTGTGGTGAAGTGTGTATTACTTTAATATTGGGTGGGTTATACATGGGTCTATCTTAATATGTAATACGCATTTGGGAGATGCTTAATACTTCGTAGATGGGTATTTTTGCTCCCCTCCCACCCGAGAACTGTTATTTTGGTAAAGGAAGGGTAGAAAATGTGGTAAAATTGTTCCATTTTCTGTTTTTATTTGTGAGATTCATATTTATGCACGAGATGATACATCTCATATAAGAAAGAATCTATATTCTTTATTAATAAGCAAAATAATGTGTAAATGATGTGCGGTATTAAAATATCAAATTATCAAATTATCAAATTTGGTTATCACTAAACATGAGATTTGATTCCTCAGAACTACGTAGTTATACAAGATTTATTTACTTTAAATTCTTTAACTTCATATAGGGTTCAATTCCTTACAAATACGTAATTATACAAGATTTATTTATTTACTTTAATTTCATTAGTTTATTTACTTACGGTACAAAAGAACCAAAATTTGGTTATCATTAAACTCGGGTTGGATTCTTTTACTTCACCTTGGGTTCGATTATTTACAAATACGTAATTATACAAGGTTTATTTACTTTAAATTATTTAGCTTCACTCAGGATTCAATTCCCTACAACTAAGTAATTATATAAGATTTATTTATTATTTTTAATTTCATTAACTTATTTACTTTAATTTCAATTGGGGTTCAATTGTATGTACATACATAATTAAATAGCGTCTATATATTATATATTTTTATCATTCAATTGTTTACAAATACATTTTTTTTTAATAATATTGATTCATGTACTTGACTCGTGATCAGCTACTATCCAATAATATGATTACACCATATTTTTCGAAAATCGTTTTAAAAATAATTTTGAGAACTTTGACATTACTCAAATTTATAATATTATATTTTTAAATCGAGACTAGTTCTTTTGCTCACCAGGGTCGAACACACTATCAAGAAGTTATCAATATTACACGTGTAATAAGTAGGATCTAATAATGTTATTAATTTACAAATTTAACAAATAAAACATGTATTTAAAAAAAGAAGAAGATAAGTGAAAGGATAAAAGTTAAATTGTCACTCACATCACAGTTGTTGTGGTTAAAATGGATGAACTATGGATTAATGCGTAGGTGGCACAATGACATGTAACCTTGTGAAAAAGATTCATCTACATCTGTATCTTATACACGGTCCTTAATTACAGTAGTTTGTTATGTTTTGATTTTCAACGATCAAATTAATTAATTTTTTGACTAATATTTACATATTATCAATATATAATTTATAAAATTTGAAAAATACATATTAAAGTAAATTAAATATATTTTTCAGTAATATATATTATATATATAATATTTGGTCAAAATTTGATAATTTTGATCATTTAAAAGTCAAATATAACCACTAATTAAGGTCTGCCTTGGTGCAAATCATGGAATGTTACCATCTCCGCACCCCTGGCCCTGACCGACACCATCTTAAGTAAATATTTACGCACAAACTATGAACCTACTTTTTAGCGCCTCCCTCTTTCAACTCTTTTTGCAGTAGATGTCTATGTGTCCTAATCGCCGGAAACTTACATTCTTAAACTTCCGACTAGCATGCCACTTCCACCCTAACCATTGCAATCAGGTTCTTTTCCTCTGTTTCTTTATATTTTCCCCATATTTTTTCTGGTTAAATTGTCATTCATTCGGTTACTATTAATTATTAGTGACGGAATCAAGATTATTTAAGCTAGAACTAAATTAGTTATAGAAAATAATAATCATATAATTCCGTAACTTTTAACTTTGTATCGAGGTCTGAATCAATTTTTCTTTGTTAATTGTCGGAAATTAATCGAGTTTCAGCTTAGATCGCTCCCTGATGTTCATCATGACACATCCTGACGGAAAAGATAATTTTCGAAATTTATTACTATGTGACATGTTATTTATAATAGACTACAACATTGAAGAGGCTGACATGGATAGTTCCTAATACGATTTGGTAGAGATGCTCGAGTATCGTTATTGCAGTAATAAATTCAAGCTGCACCATGTATTAATTGAAAAAATATATGCAGATTTCAAACGGTACGTTCAATGTATTAATTGAAAAACTTCTACTATTAAATTCCACAGCCAAATAGGAGTAGGATAAAGTGGCCAATTGTAGAAGTAACCACAAAATTTATAATCCTAACTGGCTAAGAGCAGCTTTCTGATCTGAATAAATTTAAGTCAACTTTGAAGAAAGGAGACCACTCTTGAGAGTCACACCTTAAGTTTTAGGACACACAGAAAGTCAGAAACAAGATAAACACCTGTAAAAAGGCTGTAATCCCCAATTAAGTCCTAACAACAAACCCATTTATATTTATTTCCCCTGTATTAAGTAGTATTTATTTGTGCAAATAATTATAATATTTTAAATAATGAATAATTGCAACAGATACTGTAGTATATAGAGTACTGGAGTATCTAAATGATTCACTTGTCCCATGTTCTTCAAAACCTGCCCTCATCTTACTCCCAAGAAGTTTTAGTGGTTGTCCACCTTTTAGTTTCTTCCCAAATTCTTCCTCTTCAACTAACCCTGTCTTGTAAATCACACACACACACACACACACTCCATAGCTCTCCATTTTCTTACCTTGTTCTGTAGAAAAAGGTTTGTGAAAAATTGAATCTTTTTTCGATATTGCTATTCTCTTGCATGCATCTTGTTATGCTAGTCTTTTTTTGAGAGAACAAGATTCACAAGGCAAAAAGAAGAAGATTCAGATGGTGTCAAAATTAAACATTTTGCTAACCCATGCTTGCTTTTCTCATCAGGTGTAAAAACGTCATAATACAACACCTCAAGTTCTCTGTGGCGCTCTCTTGTGATTGTTTATAGAGGAAGAGAATTGAACAAAGCTTTTTTACATTTTCGCCATGCCAACTACAATCAGAGGAATTTATAAAGGATTGAGATTTATAACACAAATCTTTGGTAAAGCTCCTCTCTTTCTCTCTAAGGACTTGTTTGTTTATTGGGATTCATTTTCTTTAGTTTATTTAGCAATTATTGGTATTTTGGAAATAATTTGGAAAATGTGTAAACTGTAGCTGTTAAGGAAAGGGAAATGGAAATGGAAATTGGGTACCCAACAGATGTTAAACATGTTTCACATATTGGGTGGGATGATCACTCTGGCAAGGCACCTAGTTGGGTGAGTATGCTTTTCTCCTTTAGAATAATTTCATTTGTGAGGTAATGTCTTGTTAAATGTATGTTTACGAAATTAGCAGTTTCCGTCGTTATAAATATGAATCCTCTACCTGACTACCTCCAATGGGTGGTTGAGGGTTCTCTCATCGTCGAGATGTCAAATGTGTGAGTGAGAGTAGGGGCAGGGGAATTCGTCAAAAACCCGGCTATAGAAAATTTTAACCTTTTTTTTCTTCTCATTTTTGCCTTTCTTTTCAATTGTAGATGAATGAATTCAAGACGGGGCCGGATTTTGCATCCAAGTCCATTGATAATTCTGGTTCATCTTTCTCTCCGTGGTCCTCCCAAGGTATATGTTGCAAGAAAAATCAGGCAGTTTATTAAATTTTATCATGTGCAGTGTCTATAATCAGACAAGGGAAGATGGAACCTTTTCACGGGTTGGAATGTTGACAGAAAAATGATAATTTGTCATCTATTGGCATATTAATAATAAAGCCAACCGTGTAAGTTAAAGACTACAGGTTTTTAAATAGATCTTTTGCCTCATATAGGAGAGTTTGGTTTTTATGTCACGAGACTCTATCAAGAAGAATCCAGAGGACTAGATGTCGAATTTATAGGGGTTCATTGCTATACAATGATACAACTTATTAATTGGTAGAATCTATTTATCAAATTTATCATCCAAAGGACCTGATACACACATGTGGATTAATGTTTTACTAGGACAGAACAATATGTTTTTTAAGGTATATCTAGGTAATCATTCTACTCTTGATCACGGGTTAGTATACTGTTCTTTATCTTATCTTCGAAGCAATGCAATTCATTTATTAATTATTCTTTTTTCGTAGTACTGGAGACTTATGAAAATAACACAGACATGATTGAAACCGCAAGGATTAGTTTAGCATAATATCAAAAATTATAGCTGCCACTTGGTAGGTAGGATGACTGAGATAGTGAGATATCAAACTTCAGTCTTCAATTTTCAGTGTTGATTTTTATGTTGCAATGATTTAGCCATAAATCGTCTCCCTGAGAAGTACATACATCTCTGCGTGAAGGATCCTTTTGAATATAAGAATCTTGTGAATTCAACCATGCACCCTTTATAGACCTTGTAACGCAGAAATTAATTTCACTTCTGCAATTATGTTGCTTAACTTGTCTGTTTGAAAACTTAATATTTAGATTACGATTGTCAAGTTTGATAGAAAAGCCACTAGCTGAGATTATAACTCGAGATAATCATCTTTTTTGACTTAATTTGCTTGCTACCTTAGTGTCTATGATGTTAAATTCATCCCATACAGTCTACAAGAAAGTTTAAGCTTTTTTCTTCCTTTTTTTGATTAATGGAACAGATTTTGGAGAAAGGCTGGGGCGACAAACAGCATCTGACATGTTCAGCGATTTACCACCAACAGACATGCCCAATATTCCAAAGAAGCAGAAGCATAAGAAGCACAAATCAGCTTCCTCCACCAAATCTTCCTCTTCGTCGACAAGGTCTTCACGGTTAGCAATGTTAAAAGCATAATTTATCAAAGGGAATGTTGAAGCTACTTTGAACATAAAAGTTGCGATTTTTTTACCAAAATATTTACGAAAAAAGTTCTTGGAACTCCCTTCTTATACTTGGTCGAAGTGAATGGAGGTTGTTGAAAACTTGTGTATATTTTGGCTGGCAAATGCATTTCTAATGTGAATCTAGCAAGTATAAAGAAGGGAAGACATGATGATATAGCTCTAGTAGAGAAATTTGGGATGGTAGCTTTGGAAGATGATGCTGATCGATTTTTTTATTTTTTTTTTCAATTTTGTTGTTTATTTTCATGTGGGATTTTGAAGGACTGATATGTTACATAGGTATATAATATATATGATGGTGTAAAATAAGTTGTCTAAAATTACTAAACTTATGATTTACCACGTTGTGAATGGAAGTTTCTTTGAGTTCTAGTCAATTTCCCTTTTGTTTTATAGAGAAAATGGTCAAGCTTCTCGTTTAGGGGTGTAAATGAGCTGAGCTGAACTCTAGAGCGATCATGTATCGTTCGTTAAAAAAGTATCGAACTCGAGCTCGAGCTTGGATCGAGCTAAAATTTATGTTTGAGTTTGGTTCATTAAGGAAAAATGTTGTTCACGAACGGTTCTTCATGAACAACTCATGAACATGTCTTACGAGCTTGCTCACGAACAACTCATTAATCTTGTTCACGAGTTTATTCACGAAATTGTGCTTGTGAATAAATTTTAAATATATCATACTATTATTGTTAAAAAATATTAATTCTGATTATATATATCATACTACCATTTAACCATCTTACACCAATTTTATATATATATATATATATATATATAGTAAGGTTCCAGAGAGAACCATTATATCAAGAGAACCGAGAGAACCCTTCTAAGACCGTTGATATACTATAATATACTAGCGTAAAAGCCCGTGCGAGACACGGACATTACAATAATTTCTCGCACGAAATTGTTTATATATTGAGATAATTTTGTAATTTAAAATTCAAAAAATGATAATATTTTGATTTTATCTCATATTTTAATAGTATTTTTGTAATATGGCATACCAATTACATTAGCCAGGTATTCTATAACTTGATTAAATTTCATAAAATTTGGATAAATATCCATATGATAATAATCACATGATTACATTTAATTGCTAAAATATTAATATGATTTTCGATGATGTGATAGAACTTTATCAAATTGAACCTTTGAGTATATAATAATATGGTTTTTGATGACGGAACTTTATCAAATTGAACATTTGAGTATAAAATAAATAAATATTTTTGAAAATTGTCAATATATAACATAGGCAATGTGATTTTAACTTAGTTAGAGTATATTTATAAAGAATCGATATTTACGTAAGGCGAAAACATATTATGAAACTATTAATATTATATGAAAGTCGTCCTTGCGGTGCATAGCTCATTTTTTATATATTACATACATATTTTTACATTTTTAAACTCAAATGTTTAGTTTTAGTCTAAAATTTATAACACAATATCAAAATTCTATTTTAAAATTTTGGTAAATTGAAACAGTTTTTATCTTATAATATGAATTATTTTTTAACTCAACTTGAATTTTTACAAATATTTTTATCAATGTAAATTATGATTAGACAACCTTAATGACTGTGCATCAACATAATATTTAAGATGAAACTTTTTGGTTTCATCATAAGTTGATCTAAATATATGTTATAACTCAACCATCATATATTATGTTGATTATTTGATCAATTTAGTATACTATTTAAAATTCATATTACCATACTTTGAGTTATAGTCTAATTGGTCATTGCGAATAATTATTGCAATTTTGTAATATTTATAATTCAAAAAAAACATATCTTTTTTCATTTTATATTGAATATTAATTATGTTATTTTTTATATATACAACATAAATACTATTTTTGGAGTGGTCATTTTTTTAAATATAAATTCAATTATTTTAGTTTCTTTTAATATATATGTTTTTAGATCAATTACACTTTTAAATCAATGAAAGTCTAAATAGTTGGTCGACCAAAAATCTCTAATATGACTCGCATATTTAAAATTTTATATACATAAAAATTATGCGAGACAGTCATTTATTATGTATAATTTTATAAACAAAATTATATATTTCTTAAAAAAACTTATTTTTTTATTTCAATAGTTTAATGTCTACACAGAAGAGAAGGTAAATAAATTCATATTTTTTTCGGAATCGATTACATTTATGTATACTTTTATATTATTTAAAATTTTATTTTTTATATCAATCATTTAAAATGACAAAAGAGAAATATAGAGTATACTCAATCCATTAAAATATTTTTTTGGAATATATAATATGCAACATTCTATAAATAATATAAACCAACATTTTTTTGGAGAAAATGTGATTTATCTAAAAATATTTTTAAAAAAAACTCAAAATAACGTATAGTATAATGGTTATGGTATGAGTTTGATTAGAGAAGGTTAGCGGTTCGATTTTCAACAATAACATTATTTCATCTACTCTTTGCATAAATATAAAAGAGAAGGTGTTTTTTGTAATTTTTTAACATATAGAAGCAAAATCGTAAATTCATAGATATTAAAATGACATATATCAATCATTTAAATTGACAAAAGAGAATTGTAGATCATGCTCAATCGATAAAAATATTTTTTGTAATTATATATTGTGCAATATTCTAGAAATAATATAAATCAATATTTATTTACTCTATAATAAAAATAAAAAAATGGGAGAATATGTGGTTTATCTATTAAGATTTTGAAAGTAAACTCGAAACAAAGTGTAGCACAATGGTTGTGATGCAAATTTGAGGGTAGAAGGTCACAGGTTCAATTCTCAAGACTAACATATTTAATTTAATTTTTGCATAAACAATAAAGGAGTGGCATTTTTGTAATTTTTCAAAAAATAGGGGCAAAATCGTAACTTCACAGGCATTAAAGTGGTACTTTTTGCCCTTGTGTTGTGGTTTAATATATAGTAATAGATAATTAATGAATTTTAATAAAACACTTAAAAGAATCTTAATTATCAATTTAATTTATTATAATTAAATTTATGTTGAAATATATTATAAAACACTTTATAGAATACTTAAGAGAATCCTAATTTTAATATAATTATTAAAACACTTAAAAGAATCTTATAAAATTATTAAAACACTTAAAAGAATCTTCAAATACTAATAAAAGTATAATAGAAATTTTTTAAAACATATCAGCCGTTGGATTGTGTGGTAAATCAAGGGTGATTGTTTAGTTCTCTCGGTTCTCTCAAAAAGATAGGTTCTCTCTGGATCTTTCCCTTATATATATATATATATATATATATATATATATATATATATATATATATATATATATATATATATAAGTATTATTAAAAAATATTAATCAGAACTACATGTTAATTAACAATTAAAATATCTAGCATAAAATATAAAATATTTTAATTAATGGAATCTATCTATCTATACTATTATATTAAAGACGAAACATTGAAAGTTTTGTAGTCCGGTCATGAAAGTTTTTGTAATCTGGTCACTCCATTCATAGCCGTTAGATATTTTTGATCAAATCGATGAGAACCGTTAGATAAAATATTAAAATTAGTATATAGAATATCTTTTCTATTTTTCCTAACTAAAACATCTCATTTTCCAAAAATATCACAGACAATTTTATTTAATAAAATAACATAATAAGGTTATAATTGCTATAAATAACTTATTACCATTTTTAGCCAAAGTCTATATTCTTTTTTATATATTTTTAACTTAAATTTCTACTTTTCTATTTTTCCTTAATAAAACCTCTAATTTTTCAAACATATCACGAATAGTTCTATTTAATAAAATAAAATAATTATATTATAATTATAAATGACTAACCGATTAGCTTTTTTCCCAAAACGTATATTCTTTTTATAGTTTCTAACTAATATTTCTCCTAACTAAAACCTCAAAAATATCACGGGCTATTCCATTTAGTAGCATAAAATACTAATATTATGAATATATCTCTCTATCTATACTATATTATTAAAGACGAAATATTGAAAGTTTTGGTACCTGTTTTTTGATATGATGATTGCCTTATTTAATTATTTATTTAATTATTATGATCAATTACCCTTTCAATTAAAATATATTACCATTTTTTTCTAAAATAACCACGTGCAATTTCCTTTTCAGCTAAAACATGTTACTTTTTCTATTTCCCTTGCTAAAATCCCTCATTTTCCAAATATATCAGGAGCAAACCCTTACATATTTACTTTAAAATCTATTTTAATAATTTTAATTGACAATTACCTTTTTTTAACTAAAACATGTCACCTTTTATATTTTTCTTACTAAACCTCCTCTTTTTTTCAAAAATATCACGGGCAAATCGTTACTTTTATATTTTAAAATTCAACGAAAACATGTTACTTTCTATTTTTCTTACTAAAACCTCTCTTTTTCCAAAATATCATGGGCAAACCGTTACTTATTTATTTTAAAATTCATTTTAATACTTTTAATTATTTTAAAATGTTTAACACAATGCAATTAATAAAATATATAATATAAATAATAAAATTAACCATTATTAAAAATAACTCGTGCATCACACGGGTTTTAAGTTATATTATTAAAGACGAAACATTAAAAGTTTGGTAGTCAGATAGATGGACGGTCGGTACTTAGTGATTTTACTTAATTACCCTTACTTATTTTTTTAAAAAAACTATCACTAAATTATAACATTATTTATAACCAATTACCTTTTCAGCTAAAATACATTACCTTTTTTTATTTTTTTTCTTACAAAATTCTATCTTTTTCTAAAAAAAAACACGGGCGATTATCTTTTTTTAACAAAAACATGTTACTCTTTCTATTTTTACTTACTAAAACCCCTCATTTTCCAAAAATATCACGAGCAAACCCTTACTTATTTATTTTAAAATATATTTTAATACTTTTAATTATGAACACTTTTTCAGCTGAAACGTGTTACTTTTTTATATTTTTTCATTTTCTAAAAAAATTATTATTAAATAATAATATTTTTCTAACCAACTACATTTTCAGCTAAAATACATTATCTTTTCTAACAAAATCTTCTCTTTTTCTAAAAAAATCACGGGCAATTACCTTTTTCAACTAAAACATGTTACTCTTTCTAATTTTTCCTTACTAAAACCCTCATTTTTCAAAAATATCCCGGATAAATCCTTACTTATTTATTATGAAGCCTATTTAAATACTTTTAATTATGGGCACTTACCTTTTCAGCAAAAACATGTTTTTTTTATTTTTCCTTACTAAGACCCGTCCTTTTCCAAAAATATCACGGGCAAACAGTTATTAATTTATTTTAAAAACTATGTTAATACTTTTAATTATTTAAAAAAGTTTAACACGACTACTTATTTTTTTTAGCAAATACAGATTAATAGAATATTAAAACATAAATAATAAAAATAATAATTATTAATAACAATTCGTGCATCGCACGGGTTTTAAGCTAGTATAATTAATAAACATTTCGAGTATATTGTAATACGCGAACGTATATTATATTTATGAGATTATTTATCGAATTTGTTTATGAACTGCTAATGAACTTGTATATTGAGCATGTTAACGAGCTCAATTATCGAACTTATTCACAAGCTTGTTGCTCAGGAACTATGTTCACGAGATTGTTCACGAATATTGTTCTCGAGCTTGTTCACGAACACATCAATCAAACTTGTTCACGAACTATTGAGTCGAACTTTACCATGATCAAGTTCAGCTCGTTTATAAATAGATTTTTAAAATCATGTTCAAGATCAACTTATTTCTGAATCGAACCGAACTCGAATCGAGCTTTTCTCGAACTGAATACCGAGCCGTTAGCGAGCGTATCAACTCATTTACGGCCCTAAACTCATTACATGTCTTGTTATAAATTACAGATTTGTCAGATGGACAAATTTTTAGTCCTGGTGTATGTATTGGGTAATTGATTAATAAAATATTTTGCCAATGTACTTCTGAATAAATAATTTTGCCTGTTTTTATGTGCAAAGTATTAACTTTTTACCGTAAATTTATCGCATTAGTATTTATTTATTTTATATACCCTGTTTCACGCATTTCATCGAAAAAAACATTCCTCATCGGCCACCAATTGGTTACGGGCTATGACATAATTTTTCAATGCAAGTAAAATATGGGCTAAGCTAATAAGCAAATAAAAGTTGGGCCTAACTTGTTGAATCGCAATATGAAGTAAACATTGGGTTGGTTTATGGGCTATTAAGTAAAGTTGGATTGGCAAAGTGTGGAAGGTCATTATTGAGACAGATTTCTTAGCAGGCTAGCAGTAGCAGTAGTCCAGACAATTCGTAACAAGATGGTAATTGGAATCTTAATTTCGTGGTTTAATTCACGATGACGCTTTTAAATAAAGTGAAAGAAAACATGTTCTACATCGCGGTTTCGTTTGTCCGCAGAAAAGTGTATTAACAATTAAAACAAAAAAGATTAATATATAGACATTAAAATAAATGATCAAAAATGCCATTCAAATTACTAATTAATAGAGTGAACATTAATATTTATAAATGTGTATCATATTTTCCAATTCTAGCATAATGAAAATTACAAAAAATCACTTTAATAATTAATACTATATAATAATAATAAAACAAAATGTCCAAAGCTTGTAAATTTCATTATCAAAGATCATAAAAAAATTCCATAAGAATAGGAGAGCAATAATGGCAGAAAGTGAGTGATACGGTTGGGAAGTAAAAGGAGGCACAATTTATTTATGTGGTGGACATGAGGGAAACACGCATACATTCTTGCAGTTGGCGATAATTTTAAGAAACGACAAGACATTATTTTCAAGAAGAATAGAGGGTTTTGAGATTAATCAGGAGTAATAATTAATAAAGGCTCATAGACACATTCAATATACTACTTATACTAGTAGTAATTAATATCTTAAAGTTTAAAGTGCAAAATATATTTTGTCATTAATTCACTAACTTAATTTAAAGTGTTTCAAGAAAATTGATTATAAAGTTTATTGTGACTAGCTAATTATATCGTCCGCAAAGTCTATTATATTCTACATACTTTGACAAAAACGTTCTTTCACGAGTGTTAACATAAAACTGTTCACTACAACTATGAAATCATATATTACACGCCTCAATTAAATTTTGATGAAAATTAAATACAAGTCGATGCCATTAATTATAATGGATTCTTCGGATTCAACTTTTAGCTACGAAATGAGTTTATTCCTTAAATGTGCATTACTAGGTCCTGTTTGGCCACTGATTTATAAGCTAGCTTATAGCTTATAAATCAATTTTGACTTATGAAGGGTGTTTGCCAAAATAAGTGAAACCAACTTATGGCTACTTAAAATGGATACTTAAAATGGATAAGTTGAATGTTAAGAATCCTTAACATTCAACTTATAACTTATTCTCGATACACGCAATATATAATATCCTTCAAATCTTCAAAACCATATATCTTTTGATCCGTTCAATAAAAAATTGATATGTATATATCAAATTTCTCTACTCATCGAGATCTATCCATTGATATCCATTTATATATATTAAAAAATAAATATTTTAAAAATAATAAAAAAAAGTTAACTTATAAGTTCTGATTACCCAAACACTCTACTGTTTATAAGTTCTGATTACCAAACACTCTAGGGATTTATAAGCTCAGCTCTACTTATCACTTATAAAGCACTTACTCATTTTAAGCTATAAGTCAACTTATTCTTGATACCCCAAACGCCCACATTATTATGAAATCATAGTATGCACGTGTTGTTGGAGGAATTTCGTAACAACCCGAAATCGGAGGTTGCTGGAATAACGAATTATGAAAATAGGTGCATTTGAGATTTTTGGATATTTGGGGCTGAGCTCGTATGATGACTCCTCAGAAATTGAATAGAGAATAGGTTCTTTCTCTTCCTCTTTCCCGAGTGTCAATTGTCGTGTACCACTGTACCATACAAGGTGCCTACGTACCCATTTATATAGGGATCAAGCCTCACATAGTTCTTGGAAAACAAGTCATTGGATAAGTTCATTTAGTCCAATCACATAAGATAGTCAAGATTTATGTTCCCATAAACAGTTCAAGGATTATCAATCCTCTTCAAGTTCCCATAAATAGTCCGGTCTTCACACGTTTTCCTACAATCTCGCGGCATCTCCGCATTTCTTTCCATGATTTGAAGAATATCGTTTGAAGATATTTTCCGTTATTCGTTGATTGAGATTGATTCTTTCCTCGTTTCAGGGACATGATATTACTTAGTGATAAAGCAATTAATTATTAATCTGAATTAATAATTATTAAACGATTGGCGCTAGAAGGAGGTGATTATTTTTTGATTGTGGAGGACAATCAAATCATCTACATCATGCACAAGGGGGGTTTTATCGGATCTAGAGCGGCTTTAATGGAGGAGCAGAACGATGGAGGCGGTGATTCATGAATCTTTTCAAAATTAAAATAAGTTTTCGTATGATCTTATTAAATTCGTAGAAAATTTAATACATGTTTCAAATGTTTACGTGTCTATGAATATTTGATAACTTTTTAATAATATTATGAAGACCCGCGTGCATAAATAAATATGAACCTACTAATTAAAAATTTACATTTGTTTTTCGTTGCTTTTAGTGTGTCATTGTAGAAAGGGCTGAGTGTAGGTCATTTTTTTACGGTTTTTTCAAAACTATGGCGAAAAAGTTGTGACACTTTCAGAACCGAAACTGTTCGATTGCTATTGGAATTAATAGTTTTGTTCGATAATATTGGTTTTTATTAAAAAAAAATTAAAAATTGTGATTTTGCTTAAAATTAAAGAAATTGTTAAATAACAGAAACAGTTTAGGTGTCACAGATTTGAGTTCTCTCTTATCTATAACTAGTTTACTAATCCGCGCTTCGCAGCGGCTTTATAATAATATCTCTAAATTTTCTTAAAAAATATTCTACAAAATACATTTTTAAATAAAATAATATTTCTAATATAAAATTAAGTTTTGTTTTGAACTATCAATACTATTATATAATATACGAAACATTAAAAGTCTGGTTGGTCGGTATGGTACGTTGTGATTTTACTTAATTACCCTTAATTAAATGCACTTCGTGTTTTTACTTAATTAACCTTACTTATTTATAGAAATATATTATTAAATAATAATATTACCTATTTATAATCAATTACCTTTTCACCTAAAATACATTATTTTTTCTATTTTTTCTAACAAATTCCCTACCTTTTGAAATATATAACGGGCAGTTACCTTTTTTCACTAAAACATGTTTGTTTTTCTATTTTTCTTTACTAAAACCCCTCCTTTTCCAAAAATATCACGGACAAACCTTTAGTTATTTATTTTTAAACCTATTTTAATATTATAAATATTTTTTTAAAAATTTACCTATTTTAACATGTCTACTTATTTTTCTTAACAAATGCAATTATTAAAAATATTAAAATATAAATAATCAAATACCTATTTATAAGCAATTATCTTTTCAGCTAAAACACATTATATATTTTTTCTAACAAAACCCATCTTTTTCTAAATATATCACGGGAAATTGCCTTTTACAATTGCCTTTTTCTATTTTTTTTACTAAAATTCATTGTTTTTCCAAAAATATCACAGGAAACCCTTTACTTATTTATTTTAAAACGTATTTAAATACTTTTAATTATTAAATTTTAAAACCTCATTTTCCAAAAATATCACAGACAGTTACCTTTTTAAACTAAATATATGTTACATTTTTTTATTTTTTCTTACTAAAACCCCTCATTTTCCAAAAATATAACGGGCAAACCGATACTTATTTATTTTAAAATCTGTTTTAATGTTTTTAATTAATTAAAAGTGTTTAGCTATTTTAACATGCCTACTTATTTTTTGCACAATTACAATTAAAAAATATTTAAAAAATAATAATAAAATAACAATTAACAATCCGTGCATCGCACAGGTTTTATAATAATATATTCCATTAGTGATATTTAGTTTCCTCCATTAGTAAAGATCTATTGTATTTTTACTTTTTTCATTAGTAGAGATTTTAAATGCAAGAATATTATACGTTTACTCTATTAGTTAGCATTTAAAAGATAATTAAGATTTTTTCGAATTTTTAATATTATTAATTCAAAAAATTGAGAAAATTAGAAAAATAGAACGAAGCGATCTGAGAGCTCCAACTCACCGCCCCCGTCTTCTCTTTTATATAATAACTAGTAAAAAAAGCCGCGCTTCGCGGCGGCGGCGACATTTAAAAAAAAAAAATTCTATTAATTAAATTACAAAAATTACTCAATCCTCTCTAATAAGCCGTCCTCCAGTGAAACGAAATTCCTTTTTAATATCAATATCTCAAATTTAATATATTGAATACTTATGTTATATATTAATTTTCATGTTAACATACTCATTTTTTTAATGAGTCGGTCTCTCGTTAGAAAAAATATATATATCAATTAAATTACAAAAATTCAATAGAACTTTTAATTCTATAAATTCTCCTCTATAAATTCGAACATCTATTCTACTTTCAATAGAACTTTTAATTATATGGCTTACCTATAAATTCAAACTATTATCATTTATAAATTCGAACACCTACTCTACTTCACATAGAACTTTATTTATATGTTTTTTCTATAAATTCGAACTCTTCTCCTCTATAACTTCCAACACCTATTCTACTTCTAATATGCTAATTTTTTTTTTGATGTATTAGTATTTAAAATTGTAAAACTCTAGAAAAAATAGAAAAATAGATATAAACGATCTTAGAGACGCCACCTCACCTCCCGCCTATTACAATATGCCTACCTGATGTCAAAATCATGAGATGAAACAAACATCTAAACAAACAAAAACAAAAACAAATGAAAATATAGACAGTAAAAAAAGCTTTACGATTGGACATACTGGTCACACAGGAGATTATAAAATGATGAGATACATATATACATGTAACATGTGAAAATCGATTTTTATAGAATTACGATTTAGAATATGTTTTGTAAATCCTATAACATATTCTAACTATACTATGTTGAAAAATATTTTATTTATTTATTAGTATTTAAATTATAAAACTCTAAAAAAATTAGAACAATAAATGAAAATATTCTTAAAGACGCCACAAAACATCTCGCATATTATTCTTTATATTGATTTTGTTTTTAATGTTCATTAATAATACATAGTGATGAAAATTATTTTTATATTTTAGAATTTTATATTATAACATATATTTTAATAATATTATAATTTAAAATGAAAAGGATTGCCAATATATTCCTGAATGGTGGTCATGGTTATACGTCTGACACCCGTCTGACGGCCTCCTCTTGCAAAATTAAAGAAAATAATAGTAAAATTAAAATAGATACATATTAAATCCAAACAAATCTAAACATATTACATATTCATAATCAAAATAATATATTAATCAATTCATGTTTCATGTAAAAAGACTCGGAACAAAACTTACAAACCGACAACACTCCTTATTATATAATCAAATATAATGAAACCCCAAAAAGAAAACCTCTGTTAATAAAAAAGAAGGCGGAGAGCTATGAGTGGTTGTTATGTTCTCCGGTTAGTACAAACTTCTAGTTACTTACCCTGCACACACAACAAATTTTTAAAAGATATGAGAATTAGTATTTTACAAGAGTTAAGAAAAAGATAATATATAAAAAAAAAATAAGCATTTGCTCACCTAATAGAAGCACACTAATTTACATGAATTCGCGATGTTACTAATCACAAAAGATTGAACAGGAAGAAACCTTCATTCTAAGAAAATTATATTAAGCATCAAATTAATGTTCCTCAAAATTTTTAAGTTGAAAAAATAATACGATTTTTTATATATAAATTTTGGTGTTAGTGGTGCGTACGAAATATGATTTCTAACTAATACAGGAGTGCGTGAGTTTTATTAAAGCTGTTAACACGGTAGCAGCAGGCAGGGTCTGTCGTAGGTATTTCTGTCTGAATGCTGTTGAATTCGAACTCCTACCTAGGGCTGAGCAACGGTCGGTTTGGTCGGTTTTTATCGATCAAATCAGACCGGACCATATATGACGGTTTTATTAGAAATCAGACCAGACCAGACCGTTTAGAAATCAGACCAGACCAGACCAGACCGTAATTAAACGGTTCGGTTCGGTCGGTTTCGGTTTTAAACCTAGACACCTAAATATTTAAAATAAATGGACTGAAAAAAATATCGACAATGTTACAAACTCAGTTGCAAACTTGCTGCTACTAACATCCTTGTAGTTCACAAAATAAACTTGTAGTTCACAAAATAAAAACATTGTTCCATCTAATAAACCATGTTTTTAATGATACACATCATTAAAATATGAAAGTCTTAGCAAAAATATAGACAAAGATCCACTCCAGTAGTCTTCATACTCAACATAAAATTAGAAATATCTTAAAGAAAGACTAAGAAATATGTGAGGTATAGAATTAAATGATTAAATATAATATATTATATTAATAAAAACTGAAGCGGTCCGGTTCGACCTAAACGGTCGGTCTACATATGAAAACCGAACCGGACCAGAAAATAACGGTTTATTGTTTTACCAAACCTAAACCAAAACAAACCGTCAAAAAAACCGAAAAAGGCGGTTTGGTCGGTTCGGTCCGGTCCGGTTCGGGCGGTTTGATTTTTTTTTGCTCAGCCCTACTCCTACCTATAACTTCGAACACCTATTATACTTCTAATATGTTAAATATATTTTTGATTTAATAATATTTAAAATTCAAAAATTCTAGAAAATTAGAAAAGTATATTGAGCCGATCCTGGAAATGTCACATAAACTCCCGCGTATCCTCATTTATATATATATATTGATACCAGTTTACTAAGTCGCGCTTCACAACGGCTTTATAATAATATCTCTAAATTTTCTCAAACAATATTTTACAAAATACGTTTTTAAATAAACTAATTTTTTTAAATATAAAATTAAGTTTTGTTTTGAATTATATATATATATATATATATATATATATATATAAAAGTTTGGTTGATCGGTATAGTACGTTGTGATTTTACTTAATTGCCCTTAATTAAGTAAATTAATTAAATGTTTGATTCCTACCAATAATATAATAAAATTAGTATTCATAATATTTATGTTAAAGATACAAATAAATGTAAATTCATATCAACCACAAACTACCATTTTGATTTTTTTTTAAAAATGACATAATTTTTTAAAATAATTGAAATAATAAACAAGTAAAATTAACCCTTCCTTTGCGGGGGTTATAAATTAGTATTGTTAAGTAACCTATACATATATTAAACACTTCCCCAATATAATTGAACAAATATACTAACACATATGACCTATATTTCAATATCGATATCGGTAAATCAAACAAACAAATAAATATTTTAAATAAATAGGGAGAGTGAGAGGATTAAAAATTATTATCCCTTACCGATTTTAATATATCAAACAAACAAATGAACATCAATACTATACTATTATATAATAGACGAAATATTAAAAGTTTGGTTGGTCGGTATGGTACGTTGTGATTTTACTTAATTGCCCTTAATTAACTGTATTTCGTGTTTTTACTTAATTAACTTTACTTATTTATAGAAATATATTATTAAATAATAATATTACCTATTTATAACCAATTACCTTTTTCACCTAAAATACATTATGTTTTCTATTTTTTCTAACAAATTCCCCTACTTTTTCAAATATATCACGAGCCATTACTATTTTTAACTAAAACATGTTAGTTTTTCTATTTTTCCTTACTAAAACCCCTCATTTTTCCAAAAAATATCACGGACAAACATTTAGTTATTTATTTTTAAACTTATTTTTAATATTATAATTATTTTTTTAAAGTTTACCTATTTTAACATATCTACTTATTTTTCTTAACAAATGCAATTACTAAAAATATTAAAATATAAATAATCAAATACCTATTTATAACCAATTAACTTTTCAGCTAAAACACATTATATATTTTTTCTAACAAATTCCCTCCTTTTCTAAATATATCACGGGAAATTGCATTTTACAATTTACTTTTTCTATTTTTCTCATTAAAATCCATTATTTTTCCCAAAAATATTACAGGAAACCATTTACTTATTTATTTTAAAATGTATTTAAATACTTTTAATTATTAAATTTTAAAACCTCGTTTTCCAAAAATATCACGGGCATTTACCTTTTAAAACTAAATATATGTTACATTTTTTATTTTTTCTTACTAAAACCCCTAATTTTCCAAAAATATAACGGGGAAACCCATACTTATTTATTTTAAAATTTGTTTTAATGTTTTTAATTAATTAAAAGTGTTTAGCTATTTTAACATGCCTACTTATTTTTTTCACAATTACCATTAATAAAATATTAAAATAATAATAATAAAATAACAATTAACAATCCGTGCATCGCACGGGTTTTAAACTAGTATAAAATAAATAGCGGATAGGAGGATTCAAACTTCTAATTTTGGGAGGATTGAATCTTCTAACATCTCCATTGACTGTTTTTTGATATAATATTAAGTAACTAATTCATTAATTTTTTTAATATATTAAAGAATAATCCCAACATAATGTTACACTATTCACCAAGTACGAAACCTGTTGTCACAAAATAATGAAAAGAAGTTCAAACAAAACTGAAAACACATGTACTAATAAATTTTAGAGTAAAGTGCACTTTTTGTACTCGTACTTTAGTCAAGACACCACTTACAATACTATAGTTTAAAATCGAGCAGTTGCAATATCAATGTTTGTATTTCACTACACTTTGTTGCATTCCGTTAATTGAGGTTAATTCCGTTATTAATTTAGGGAGTAAAGTGCACTTTGTGTACTCGTACTTTACTCTAGAGTGCATTTTGTGTACTCGCACTTTACTCTAGAGTGCATTTTGTGTACTCGCACTTTACTCTAAATTTTGAATAAAGTATTGCAAGTGATGTATTGAGCAAAGTGCGGGTACACAAAATGCACTTTAAAGTAAAATACGAGTACACAAAGTGCACTTTACTCCCTAAATTAATAACGGAGTTAACCTCAGTTAACAGAATGTAACAAAGTGCATTGAAATACAAACATTGATATTGCAACTGCTCGATTTTGAACTATAGTATTGCAAGTGATGTCTTGACTAAAGTGCGAGTACACAAAATACACTTTACTCTAAATTTTAATACATTTTATTAATTATATTAATGGTATAAGGTTATTATAATTTTAGGTCCATTTAAAAAGTTATTAATTTGGTTTAAAGTACGTATATAAGTTGACAAACATATAAGAATATTGAACCTCTTCAAATTTAAAATCCTGCTCCTTTATTAACTTGTATGTATTTGGTCGGTTCTGAACAACTAGCTTTATAATCGGTGCAGGGTATGTTCTAAAATATTAAATATTAAGTAACTAATTTATTAATATTAATTTCAATGTATTTGATTGTGGTATTTTCATATTGATAGTTTGATAAATAAGGTATCTAAAATTTAAGTTAGTGGTAAACGTGAGGTTCAATATCCCTTATTGTTTCGTGTTGTTGATTTTGATTGGTGTTGCGTAGTTTATGTTTTAAAAGACATGAAAGATCATATTACAAGTAAATAAATTTTAAAAAAATATTAGTCAATATGATTTTGCATAATATGATTTTGCATGTGTATACCTTAAATTAATTGAAATAAATAATTCTTTTTCACAATCATTTTGACCACAGTTAAGATCCATGTTGCACATGAATGCCATGTATCCAAGTTTGGGGACGAGGGCGATACAACACAATATTCTTATTATACACACACACACACACAATATTCAGTAGTTGCTTCTTTTCTAGTTCATATTATATGGATCAATCCACTCTCTTCATATCAAATATACACATCGTACACACACATACACACTATTCATCATCTATTTTTTAATATCTTATCTTATTAATGGAATCTCAAAATTAATTTTGCATGTGTATACCTTAAATTAATTGAAATAAATAATTCTTTTTCACAATCATTTTGACCACAATTAAGATCCATGTTGCAAATGAATGCGTATCCAAGTTTGGGGACGTCCACGGGGATACAACACAATATTCTTATTATACACACACACATACACACAATATTCAGAGGTTGCTTCTTTTCTAGTTCATATTATATGGATCAATCCACTCTCTCCATATCAAATATACACCTCGTACACACATACACACTATTCATCATCTACTTTTCAATATCTTATCTTATTAATGGAATCTCAAAATCAAATTGATAGTGGTTCATGGTCAAAGTGGGAGTGAAACTGAGAAAAACAAGATTTGGGATGTTGATGGAGATACATTTGATTCTATTGAAGATGTTGAATTTTTGGAGTTTGCAGAACTTACACTTGATGAGCCTAAAATGGACAATAGGTTAATATCTAAATATGTTAATATTACAAATGTCATTTTTATGTGTATATGTTTTCGTGCAACATAGGTAATTAAGATGACAGGAAAACAAGAATTTATGTCATGAAATCATATAATTTTAAAAAACTTTCCAATATCATTAATTATTTTAATAATATATTATTTAAAATAAAATATTTATATATGCATATATTGTAAAATAATTAGTATACATTAATGAACATTAGTTATTAATGTGTTGAGGTATTAATGTAATATTAGCTTAAAACCCGTGCGATGCACTGATAAGTTAATTGTTATTTTATTATTATATTTTTAATATTTTATTAATTGTATTTGTTAAAAAAATAAGTAGGCATGTTAAAATAGCTAAATACTTTTAATTAATTAAAAACATTAAAACAGATTTTATAATAAATAAAAATTAAAAATGTAACATATATTTAGTTTAAAAAGGTAAATGCCCGTGATATTTTTGGAAAATGAGGTTTTAAAATTTAATAATTAAAAGTATTTAAATTCGTTTTAAAATAAATAAGTAAATGATTTTCTGTGATATTTTTGGGAAAAAATGAATTTTAGTGAGAAAAATAGAAAAAGTAAATTGAAAAAGACAATTTCCCGTGATATATTTAGAAAAGAAGAAAATTTGTTAGAAAAAATCTATAATGTGTTTTAGAGTAATTGGTTATAAATAGGTATTTGATTATTTATATTTTAATATTCTTAGTGATTGCATTTGTTAAGAAAAATAAGTTGACATGTTAAAATAGGTAAACTTTTAAAAAATAATTATAATATTAAAGGTTTAAAAATAAATAACTAAAAGTTTGTCCGTGATATTTTTGGAAAATGAGAGGTTTTAGTAAGGAAAAATAGAAAAACTAACATGTTTTAGTTAAAAAATGTAATTGCCATGTTTGAAAAAGTAGGGGAATTTGTTTGAAAAAATAATGTATTTTAGGAAAAAAAGGTAATTGGTTATAAATAGGTAATATTATTATTCAATAATATATTTATATAAATAAGTAAGGTTAATTAAGTAAAAATATGAAATACAGTTAAGAGCAATTAAGTAAAATCACACCGTACCATACCGACCAACCAAACTTTTAATGTTTCGTCTATTATATACACTACAAAAAAAACGGCTAAATGTGACCGAAATTAAGCAGTCATATTTAGATAATTTTGACCGTTTTCGGTCAAATATAGCTAAATGTGACTGCAATTTTTCGGTCATTTTTAACTTAGTCAAATTTAGCAAAATCGGTCAAATTTAGCTAAATTTGACCGATTAAATTTGACCGCTCAATTATGACCGCTTAAATTTGACCGACCAAATTTGACCGAACATAGTCATATTTAGTGTTTAACTTTTGACTTCAAATTTTTTCCGAAAATTCAAATCTCCCGCCTATTACAAATAATGACGACCACCAACAGTCAAATTTATAAATTTGACCGAAAAGTAGGTAGTCAAATTTATAAATTCGACTGGTTTACTATTTGGTCAAATTTATAAATATGACAACATTTGAGACGGTCAAATTTATAAAAGCAACTAATTTCGGTCAAATATAACAAGCCATGTATAAAGTTTAGGTTTGCTAAATGCGACGAAAATCAGCCAAAGTTAACATACCATTACACAAAAAAAAACACGCAGCCCCTGTAGCAATATATCCACAGCCAATAAACCAAGCACAATTGAGAAAAATAAATCAGAGTCGAACGGACCATTCAAATAATTTACATAATATTCTAAAAGTTATACTTAACAAAATATAGTCAAATGTTTCACATTAGTGACCC
Organism: Heracleum sosnowskyi; assembly: GCA_030848705.1. Classification (NCBI taxonomy): domain Eukaryota; kingdom Viridiplantae; phylum Streptophyta; class Magnoliopsida; order Apiales; family Apiaceae; genus Heracleum; species Heracleum sosnowskyi. The sequence goes on from CM061241.1 coordinate 98,569,207, forward strand.
AGAAGGTTAAACTAGGAGGAGACATTAATATTTTCATTGCCAAAAGATTAGCCAACATCATGTTAGTCCCAAAAGATTTGGCCAGAGGAGAAATTAGAAGTTTAAACCTACTAGATAGCAAAGATAAAGCTATTGTAGCTAATGCAGCTAATGCAAGGAGTAACGCTCAGCATCTTGATCTTCCTCTTCATCATTGTTGTTGTTTCTGGAGTTGTCGTAAGCCAAGATTGCCTTTTCAATACTAGTACCCTGTGATTCAAAAAATCATCCATATAAATTATTAACTTATCAAGGTTCACTATTTAGACATTATTTATACATATAATAAACAACCCTAAATGCATATATAAAATAAAAAAGAGGTATGGAAGGAGTAGTATTTATGTAATCATGTTAGGCTAAGAATTGCTAAGTTGTGCAGTGTTGGGTACCAATAATATATACAACACGTTTATGCTTGGAATATTGGACCCTGGAGACAGACTAAGCATTCAGATTTTTCTTTTCCTAAAATGAAGTTGGAGCTGTTTGAAAATAACCACTGTAATCCATGCTAAATTACAACAGATACCATAATGCTACTGTTTTGTCTGGAACCCTCTTATATATGTGTGACAGAAAGTACATGACGTGCTTATATATGATGTAAACAAATGCGGTTAAAATGCTATCAAAATATCTATAAATTTGTAAGTGTGCTTGATATGTTAAACAATGTTTTAGGTACAATATTGTAAAATGAAAATTGACAATTTTATGATGGTTAATATAACTAACAGCCAGAAGGATATACCTAACAAATTCTGATATTCAAAAAATTATATCGCATGCGTATATGCACAACACAATGCCATTCCAAGTAACAATTTAAGCTCTCTAATGCAGAAAAAAATAAACACATATTACCAGAAATAATGTAGACAACAATATTTGTAGATAAATAAAATGAGAAAAACTAGAAACTTGAACAAAAAGAATTAAGCCACTCCAAAGATTAAAGACAACATGACTAGAAAATTTATAGCCACCCTGTAATGTAACATGTAGTTACCAATCAAATTTACATAAACACGTCATAGTTCAAAGAAAATTAACTTAGAGATAGAGTACTTGAGGTCCGTAGAGCCAAACTGTATAGACAAAGGAGTGAAGAATTACCTCCAAAATGACCTTTCCGTTCAGTGTCATGGCATCAACAACAAAAGCCGTTGCTAGCCGCATATATTCAGTCCATAGTTTCCTCTGCTTCGGGTCATCTTGGTTCGGGAATGCTTCAGTGGCTAGGCGATGCATCCGCTCATTTAACAATGCTCGTGTCACCTCCCTCGTCTCCAAGGAATGAACCATCAGGTGCACCTCACCTGAAACCCTCACTACCAAATCCAATGCATCATCAGTGAGTTGCTGGGATGGAGCAGTGAGTTGCTGGGATGGAGCAGTGAGTTGCTGGGATGGAGCACGCCTATTTTGTGTGGACTGGGCCAGTTCCGCTGCCTCGTATGCTCCGAGAACCTCTGCCACTGAATGTCGAGGATGAAGGATGGCTCTCCCCTTCTTTGGGGGTCTGGCCTGTATTGTTAGAGTTAATTCCTTCTTTCTGTGGATCTTCTTTAGGGTACGCGGTGATGGAGGTGGATCCATAGTCAACTCCTCGGGTGTGGATTGAGTGGATTGTGAAGCCCGTACCCTTTCCATATCTTCCTGTAACATGTAACATATATGAACAAATTAAATAAATCAAGTTGAAATTTTTTAAGTAAGGAAACATATAATGCAATAGAAATAGAGGTCTGTATAAAAGAAAGAACTAAATCATAAAAAAAAAAAAATCATACCTTGAACTTCAGAGCAGCTGGATTATCGAAGTGGTACACATAGTCCATAAACTCCAGATCAGAAATAGGTCCTTGCTTTTCTGCTTCTAGTTCCTGTAAATTAGAGGTTGGCGTTAAGATGGATGTAGTCATGTATCTTCAGTTCAGGTCCCATAACTTTCAGCACAACACTAATTTAAAAAGTTTTAACGGTAATCAACCTAAGAGATTAGTACATCCAGAATTAGAATAAACAAACCATAAATCAAAAATCGCAAAAACTAACAGTGCCCAACTAAACCTATATCTAAAGTGGACAGCACATTGTTTCTAGTCTTTTTACTAATTAAAGCTAGCTTTCATTTAGTTCATGCAATCTTCAACCTGACTGATAATTCGATATGGTCTTTCCATATTAATATATTAGAACTGAAGAAAATGCTGCATATGTTGTGAAAAAAGATATAGAAAAGATTTGATGCTGTGGTTGAGTTTTTGATTGGCTATGTTTGTACTTTCCTTGTTGATGTCCTACTTCATCGTATATTAATATATCTGTCCCTGAGCTGGTTTCTACATTTACATGTGTTGGAGTAGCGTGTTAGTCATTATCATTTGTTTCCTCCTTTTTTGCTGATCATTATGTTTTCATACTTCTGTAATATTTTATCATAATTGATTGTATCTAAAATTATTAAACAGTTACTGATGAAAGATTCAAACATAAGCATGGATGAGGTATTAGAGAAATGTCAAGATACTGTCTACATAAATCGGAAGAAGAAGAGAGCGGGGCATCTGTTTAAGAACATCGAATTATCAGTCAGGTTGCACTAAATGAATCTAAAGTGGACATCTAGTCCTTTTACTGTCTACATATGTAAGTTAAAATTATTTCTGAATATATTATTTAATGACAGATATCAACGAGTGTGTGCCAGAACAACAAAACCAATGTCAACATGTATGTATCAATACACCAGGAAGCTACTATTGTTCATGCAATCATGGGTATGAAGCTGCTGGAAAATTTAACTACATTGATGCAGCCTATGCTAAGTGCCAAATGCTAACACAAGAAACTTAATGGCAATCATATATTATTTTTATTTCCTAGGTGTGCAGAGTATTGGATTCTACATTGTGATAACATGATTTATTGACCTAACCTGATCATGTAAGTAAGATTTGTGCTAAGAGCCAAATGCTAACACAAGAAACTTAATGACAATCATATATTACTTTTATTTCCTAGGTGTGCAGATTTATTTTGATAGTTCATTAATTATCAGTAACTATAGATAACTCTGTGTAAATATAAGAAATTCATCTAGTTTTAAATTCGCATACCTCCCTTCTCTCGTCAAAAGGCATGGCTCCACTGTAGTGTTGATGTTCCAGCTGCTCTCGGGCTTTCTTGGACTTGATTGACCTCTCTTTAAATAGATCAGATTCCCAATACGTATTGAGGCTATCCCAAGTGCGCTGGCTAAAGTAATGAGGCCTGAAAGTATGTCGAGTAGCAGTAGTCGATCCACCTCTCCTCGCAGCACTCGCATCCCTCTCTGCCCTGGCCTTCTCCTGATAAGGAAGACTTTTCCAATTCCTCTTTACATACTCTTTGACAGCTCTGTCCCCCACTTCTTCACATCCTTTCGGATATGCATAGTATTTCTACAAAAAAGATTATATATACAAGAATTAAAACAAAATGGTATACAACTTAGGATAATAAATCAAATAAAATTAAAATAGATGATAGTGCATAAATGCCTTGAATTCATTAAGACAACGATCATAAAAGACTTCACGTTCTTCTCCCTTTGTTTGATGTGTATTCTCATCCCAATTCACTTTGATAATGTAGCTTAAAGTCTTTTTCTTCTTAGCCTCCTTGATACTACAATAAATTAGATAGTCAGAAAATATATAGAATATATATATATATATTGTGCATATAATCGAGTGAGAATAAACAATACTTTCTTCCTTCAATAAAATGGACAATGTCCCTGTCTGCATCAGTGGCCGGCCTCTTATTGTAATCCCCAACACAACAGCTACGTTTAGCTCTCTCATATCTAATAATCGGCACATTTCGACTCTCCTGTCCATCATCACCACTTTCCCCCTCGTTCTCATCATTATCACTACCTTCCTCCCTATCTCCTCCATCACCCCTTCCCCCTCCTCTACCATTTCCTCTTCCATTGCCACTTCCATGTCCACCTCTTCCCCTACCCCCTTTGTTTCCCCTTCTCCCTCTATTACCACCACTACCACTGGTACCAGCCCCCAACGCCATGAGGACCAAAAATAAAATTAAGCAGAAATTTGAGCTGCCAGCCTGCATATATTAACACTAGTCATATGAATATAAGTTGGCGGTACTGTGTAGTAATTATATATGTAGCAAAGGTAACTTATACATTAGCAGGTATTGGATTACAGAGGCTAGTGTACATAGTCGTTACTTCCATACAATTTGTCCTCCAAAATGGAGAAAAAAACACACAATTGTCAAAACACTCATCTCCTAGAGTAACATAAACTATTAATGTATTCTAATAATTCAATTAGTTGTAACCATTTTGGACACAAAACTTAAACTTCTGTCATATTTTTTCAGAAGTTATTCCCTTGCTAATTGTGAATACCCACCCCCCCCCACCCGCTCACGCAGAATCAAAACTTAAACGCACACCCATAAAAATACAACTATCGAACAAAGATATACCCAAAATCAGAGTATTGTAGCAAAACCCTAATACCCAAAATTAAAATTTTTATAGACCAAGACTGAAATTGGCCCATAAACAAGCTACACACATATTTAAACACACACCCATAAAAATACAACTATTGAACAAAGTAATACCCAAAATCAGAGTAATACCTGAAGTACTGTTGAGTTTGGCTTCATTTGACTAAGTTCGCCTTTGGTTATGATAGATTTGAAGTACTGGAAGTGGAGGTTTGTAAAACCCTAATAGTTGGGTGCGGCTGTGTTGAAATTGTGTAGAGAGATAAAGAGGAACAGAACATTATTGTGGGAAAAGTTTTTATTTATATAAAAGAGTAAATGACCGCATTCGGTCAAATTTACCCGTGTCTTTTAATTTTGATCGACCTCGGTCAAATAATTTGAACCATCAATTTCTTTCCAGTAGCTACTGCTAACAATTCTGTACACAAAAAAATGCATTTCAATCATAAACAAATTTCTGTTAAAATGCTTAACGAATATTAAAATAATGTCAAATTTAGGATACATATTACAATTTGTGGAGAAATGCTTAATACATTTCACATCAGTACAAATTAACTAGAAAAAAAAGAACTATGTCAAATCATCATTATCACTTTGTTCGTCAATGTTGATATTTTCATTTCGATCTTCGTCGTCGCTTTCATTTTGTTCTTCCACGTAGTCATCCATGAAATGATTATTTTCAAACATTTTCAAGTCAACAAAAAAATTTGTTGGATCACGAACAATCACTCTTTCCACATGCGATGATGAAGCATTTGATACTTCATTTTGAAAAGCGTCATCATTGATTGCATTCTTTTCTTTAGATGTCACACTTTCATCGACTTGTCGACTCTTTGTTGTTAGTACCGTATACCACGAAGACTTTGGATTTGCAATATTTGGGGCATAATACACTTGATGAGCTTGGCTAGGCAACACAAATACATCTTCCGCATTTAGCTTTGATTTAACATCCACCGTAGTCATCCGATTTCTATCAACTTTGACATGCTTTGTGTGATCAAACCAATGACAATTGAACACGACAACTTCTTGGCCATTGCGATAATGAAGGTTTAGAACTTCTTGTAGTCGCCCATAATTATTTCCATAACTTTCTTTGTAAGAAGTACCTACAATTTAAAATGTGTGGGTTTGGATACAAATAATGGAGAACAAATGCAACTTAAATCTTGTGACTCTATTAAATTCTTACCAATGACAACTACACCGGAATTTGATGAAGTGAGCTCATTAAGATTTGCACAAGCAAATTTGTAACCATTGCACTTGCACGTTTTATAAGATTCAACTTTATAAATAGGACCTCTTATTAAATCTATAAATTTGGTCTTGAGCTCATCATCATCTTGTACCTAAAAATTATATATATTAAAATTTACATAAGTGCATGAATAAAATGGTAAAGTCACACACACACACATATTAAAAAAAGTACCCTTCTTTCGAACCAATCCGGAAAATGCTCTTTTTGAAATTGATCTTTTTGGGCATCATTGAAGTGCGGGTATTGTGTTTTCACCAACCTGTGGAATCCACTGCGCATTAAACTAGATTTGTAAGATAAATAATAAATTATCAAGTGTATGTAAATATGGTCAAGATAAATATCTCACCGCAAATATTTTCCAACCTCGGGTGAATTAATAAGAACATAGTATGTTATAAGTCTATGTTCATCATCACTCAAGATTCTATCTTTGTTACGTAGACCGAGTAGAGTTGGATATGTGTAAACTTCTAACAAATTGGGATCATGAGATCGTCGGGGTGCCTCATTTCGACGAAGTTGATTATGCACCGTTGCAACTTTAGAATCGAAATATAATGAGCAAAAGTGTACACATTCCTCCTCAATATACCGTTCTGCAATTGAACCCTCCACTCGAGCTTTATTTCTAACTTTCAACTTCAAGTTGTGCAAATATCTTTCAACAAAATACATCCATCGAAAATTAGATGGGCCACCTAACTTGCACTCGGTAGCCAAATGTAGTGGCAAATGCTCCATCGGATCAAAAAAGCCTGGAATGTAGACGACTTCAAGTTTGGACATTATCCTCACTATGTCCTTTTCCATTTTTTCCAAATCACTGTATTTTAGATTCGCAGAGCACAAATCTTGGAAGAAGTTGGACAACTCAATAAGAACATCCGCTACATTCTTCGGCAGTAAGTCACGACAAACAATAGGCAACAACTTTTGCATGAAAATATGACAGTCATGTGACTTCATTCCATGAATAGAACTTTTTTCAAAATTCACACACCTGGATATATTAGAGGCATACCCATCAGGAAGATCAAGTGTATAAATCCACCTGAACAACTTATGAAGTTGATCCCTCGAAAGCACATATGGCGCAGTTGGCATCGTGCCATCATCTTGAATCCACAACTCACGGTGCACATTCATTTCTTTACAATCTTGTCTTGATTTCATTTTGTCTTTCGACTTCTTCTTGTCACTAATCAATGTGAAAAATATGTTATCAAAAACATTTTTCTCGGTGTGCATGACATCAATATTATGACGAAGGGTGAGCGTCTCCCAATATGGAAGCTCGAAAAATGGAGAAAAGTGAGTCCAATTATGTGTCACGCCATAATCCTTCGGTTTTCTCCAAGATGTCTTTCCCGGAGGGGGAAACTGTATATCCTCACAAATGCTCCTTGCTAATGATCCTGAAAATCGACATGTAACTGAATGTGTCTCAGTTCTTCCAAACTTTGTACTCCTTCTCAATGGATCATCCGGTTCCAAGAAATATCGAGCAGTGCCATAAAACTAGGCTTACCACCATGCCTTAGTTGATTGGCTTTCACTAGTCCCATACAAACTGGACATGCCAACTTACCCTTAGTTGACCACCCGCTAAGCATGCCAAGTGCAGGAAAGTCACTAATTGTCCACAACAATGCCGCCTTCATCATAAAATTTGTACGTGAGAATCTATCATATGTTTCTGCCCCAGTGCGCCACAATGTTTTCAGTTCATCAATCAGTGGCCGAAGGTAAACATGAAGATCTTTTGTTGGATCATTCGGCCCAGGAATCAGAAGAGGCATAAACATGTAAGGAGCCTTCGTGCACATAGATGGAGGTAGGTTGTAAACTACAACAACCACGGGCCATACAGTATATTCTTTAGCATGTGCATCACGGAACGGGTCAAATCCATCACTAGAGAGGCCAAGTCTGACATTCCGAATCTCCTTTGAAAAGTTTGGAAATCTATGATCGAATTGTTTCCACTCATCTCCATCCGCTGGGTGACATAATTGACCTTCAACTTTGACTCTGTTGTGGTGCCACCTCATATCTTCTGCGGTCTTCTCATTCATGAATAGACGCTGCAACCTTTGAGTAAGAGGAAAGTATCTCAAGATCTTTCGTGGAATCATCTTCTTTTTTGGATCCTTTTGCTCTTTGTATCGACATGTATTGCATATATCACAATGAGTCTTGTTGCTACTTTCCTTGTAAAACAACATGCAATCATTCTCGCAAGCATCAATTTTTTCATATTCCATATGCAATCCTCTTATCATCTTTCGGACATCATAATAAGTCTTGGGCAAATTATGATCAGCAGGCAATACCGATCCAATGAGGCGAATCAACTCATCAAAGCCAGTGTTAGTACAATTATGCTTGTGTTTCCAGTGTAGTAGCATGTTTACAAATGATAATGTTGTAAAATTTCTATTGTTTGGATATATCGGATCACAAACATTTTCCACCATCTCGTAAAATGCTTGTGCTTTTGCATTCGGTTCTTCCTCAAAATTCTCAAAATGTTCATTTGCATCCACAAAATCTCTTAGCATATCACGAGCATCATACATATCCTCATCTCCATAATGAACGTTACGAGCACTTGTTTCCGCATCTTCAACTCGTGGCATATCCCTCTCTCCATGCAAATCCCATCTAGTATACCACTTCATAATACCATTTAGATACAAATCAACCTTCACATCACTAGGATCTTTAAAGTACTTATTTGCACAATCTTCACATGGACATCTTATAAGCCCTCCATCTTCGGGATCCCGATGATCCCAAGCAAATTTAATAAAATCATTCACACCAATTTTATACTCTTCCGTCAAGTACTTGAACTCATTGTACCGATTACGACTAACCCAACTACGATCGGATGTCATCTACAAAGTGTATAAAAATAGATATAAGTTGAATGCAATTTAACATAAATGCAAATATCATAATTGATTAAATTGAAGTAGTAAATTGATAAAAAAATGATAAGTTGGCTACTAACTAAAATTTACACTAATTTCGCAATTAAATTTCAATTAACTACATGTACATGGTTCATACATAACAATAACACTAATTTCATCAACAAATTAAGAATACCCAAATCTCTATGCATATGAATACAACAAAAAAATAGAGTCATATTATACTAAGAAAGTAAAAATAATTAAATGTAAAAGCTATGATATGAAGCTTACTTGATAATTAACTAGATCTCATGAAAATGGTTGGGAAAGGAGGGAGCTATGGTGGATGAATTAAAAGGATATGGTCGGAGAATTATTTTTTGGTAGAAGTGAAGAAAGGAAAGTATACTGGGGAGGCAGTAGCTTTAAGATATGAAACGGATAAAATTGACTGACGACGGTCATATTTATAAATATGACCGACGATGGGCATATTTATAAATTTGGCCAATGACAGAGTCAATCCAGTCAAATTTATATATTCGACCGATGTCGGTCAGATTTATAAATATGACCGACTAGGGTTTGTCGTCAAAATTATGGCTAAATGTGACCAAAAGTGGTCGAAAATATTAAATATGACCGAGAGTGGTCAAATTGATGAAGTTGATAAAATTTTCTTTCATTATAATAATTAGGATGCAATGCTTATCATTAAATGATATTTTGCATAGGCTCTTCAAAAGTAAAAAGGTGAATATCTGTACGGTTGGATCGTTTAAATTGTAAATTAAATATTACGAAACTACTAGGGTTAGAAGTTAACCCCCTAACCCCTAAATCCAAATGTTAAACCATGTATTTCATCAAAACATTTGAACAATATAACGTATTACCGATATTATTTTTTACATGGTAATTATTTTAATCTCTATCAATTTTTAACGTATACACTATGTTGTCACGCTAAATATATAAATTAATTTTAATTTTTAAAAGTTAGTAACTATTTATATATTCCTTGAAAACTTCTTGAATACATATAGAGTCAACGTTTATTGATCTCTTCCGAAATTATATATATATTTAGTGTATGAAATAATTTTTCACACGTAGTATTTTTCTTTGGGGTACTTCACTATTTTTTTCTAAATTAAATAAATTGTTTAAGTATTTATGTTAATTTTTTGAAAATTTACGGTTTAAGTAAAATTCACTACGAGAGGTCACATTTACAAATTCCACTGAATTTGGTCATATTTATAGGTGAATTATTTTGGTTGAGATTCAGCGGGAATTTTGCCGCTGAAATGAAAATTTGGCGGAGTCTAAATATGACCGACCAAATATGACCGACTTTAAATTTGACCAACGGCGGTCAAATTTGTTCTTAGCAAAGTTAGGACAATTGGCGGGAATGCTCCCTCCTTTTTTTCGCGGATACTGTGTAGTAAAAATGACCGAATAAATATGACCGACCTTAATTTTGACCGAGCGCGGTCAAATTTAAGGCTGACTGGTTATCAATTGAGTTTGACCTTAAATGTGACCACCGTCAGTCAAATTTAGCCGCGATCATATTTAGTCGGTCAATTTTAACCTTGTTTTCTTGTAGTGATAATAGTATAGTATTGATTTAATGAGATATTAATATGAAATATGAAACTTTTAATATTAATATTGAAACTTTCCCGAATTTTGATTATATTATTAATTTATTAATTAGAAAAAGTACCGAAAACCAAAAACTAACCGAAAACCGAAAACCAAAAACCAAAACTTCCAATGTTTCGGCTTTAATAATATAATATAGATAATAGATAGATTATACGAATTAGGATAAATTTGATCGGAACTAAATCCTTAAATATACCAGCTTCTCTTGTCATTAATCTAACTATACTAATAAAATTTTAAAATGTTTTAATCATTAATTGAGATTGCTTTAAAATTAGAGAATTACTCTATAACAATTTTTTCTCAATTTTTGAAGAAAAAAATACTTAAGTCGCACTTATCATTCGACACAAAAAAAGATACAACCAATTTTGATACTACACTTGTAATTAGCTTTATATTACATGGTATGCACATACTTTAAATATTTTTCTCTTTTGCATCGAAATTTATTAATTGTTAGAGATGTACTTTAAAACTTTAAATTCTATAATTATTGTCACTAAGAATGAATGTCGTTCATTATTTTGACAAGATTCGATTAATCGATTAAGAAAAATTTAGGTAATTTAATTTGTATTTGTTACCTTAATTTTTTATATTACAGTATAGCTAATTGTCTATCCATTCATCGACTGCGTGAAATTGCTTGAATTTCGGTACGTATCTATGTTGATTTTGTTTTGAAGTAAAAAAAGTGTACGAAGGATCAAAATATATACACCAAGACAATGCAGATATTATCTAAACACTACTTTAAATTTATGTTATTGAGTCCTACATAACGAATGTTTCTAAATATAAATATATTTTAATCTATTTAAATATACAATTACAATTGATTTTGAAAATATATTATGAAAATCAAGTTATTAATATTTATTTACACTCTACGAGTACAATTTGAACACCATTTAGTTCTTTCCGAGAGGTAGTCACAATTTTTTAAAAATAAGAAAATGCAATTTGCTTTCAAATTAACCTTTACCAAAATATTTTATTTAAACAATATAGTACGTGAAAAAGTCGATGCAACAAATTATGGGCTTGTTTGGCCAAGATGATTTATACATTATAATTTTACAAGAGTTTATGATGGGTGTTTGTGTACTCTAGCTTATTTCATAACTTATAATTTATAAATTGATAAGTTGAATGTTAGAAATCACTAACATTTTACTTAACTTATCAATTTATTCTTTGATTTCTTTATTTTTCTAATATTTTATATTTTTACATTTGTGTTTTTAAATATATTTTTTAATTTAAAATACAAGTGTTGAAATCATTGTATTTAAAAATTATTTTTTCAAATTTAATTTAGTAAATTCTTCACTAACTTAAAAATAAATTTATCCAAACACCCGTATAACTTATAAGAATTCATCAACTTATCACACTTACTCATTTTAAGTTATAAATCAATTTTTTGTGATATCCCAAATACACACTATATATAAGGTGGTGAAAAATACACCAACCATATATTACGATCGATGATGAATATCTTCTGATCAACATGACACCAACAATTAAACATGAAGCACTGGTATGAGTGGTATCCGCACAACAAAGCGCAGTAATAGCATATTTCTTAGTAATTACCTTAATTGCGAAAATAGTAAAAAGAATAATAAAATAGGAAAATAGAGCCATGCATGGCAGTAAAACAGATTCTAGATGCTCATTCCGATACAAATAAACGATATAAAAGTTTAGGAAAGTAAAGGGAACATAATCAAAAGAGTTGGAAAATATTAAATAAAAAAGAATTAGAGATACTCTAAAGAATTAAGAAAGATACTAAAAAGTTTAAAAAAATAAATAAGAAAAAAAGGGATAAAAAATTATATTCAAGGCTGTCATCAGCAATGTACCATTAAACAGATCCTCCAACCTCCATAAATGCAATGGCATCCTCTCTACACGCTCTGCATTAACTCCTACCGGTTCATTTTCCCTTCCTCAACCTTCATTTCAAACCCATCTCTCTCTCTCTCTCTCTCTCTCTCTCAATATTATCTCCTCATTTTTCATCTTCCCTTTTTTTCCCTTCTGTTTTTTTCTCATTCTTCTTTTAATTCTCTTCACAGGAAATTGTTCTCCCCACCTACCACCCCGCCGGAGAACAACTAATCATTATACATTTGTGTATCTATCACTGTTATAAAAAGTTGTTTTCTGCTGATACTTTAGCCTGAAAATAGATCTGATATCTACCACCCTTGGTTTCATTTTCGTTTTATTTTACTCTCCATAACCTAAAAGGGTTTTCTCTCTTCCATCTCAGCTCACCGAAACCAGTAAGTTCATGTTAATATACATTTTTTACTCATTTAAATACGTTTGTTTGTATTAATTACCATTCAAAACTTAATTATTCAAATTTGCTTGGATAACTGTATTTATTTTCGTTTTCGTGTTCAGTTATTACATTTTGCAGAGAGAGAGAGAGAGAGGGGTTAAAGAACTAACAATTCTCAACTAGCGAAATATTAGTGGGGGTTAAATTGCAGTAATTTAGTTTCTTAAAAGAGGGTCTTTTTATTAAAACCGTCGTCAACGTAATTTAAAAATGCTAAATTTTCTCAGTACTGTCGTTTTGACTTTGAAGACAGATTTTGTTATGGCGAAAAAGTCTTCACAGTCCTTAAAACAGTTATCTCTAATCTGTTTTTATATGAATAATCAACTTTATTAGTACTTTCAGAAACTGCCAGAGAATCTTTTTCGTTTTTCCATGCTCACATATTTTCTTATGTCCCAAAGTCAAATATCAGAATAGTAACTCTACTTTAGGGTTTGTAATATTTTATCCTTTTAATATATATGAAGTCTTTCTAGAGCCAATATAAGTACACTTACAAACATGCGTTTTTAATCTGTTACCTCTGTCACCAGATCAGATATGAGTATATATGTAAGTATCTTTATTTTTTAGTATAAATAAATTGTTTTCTGTGAGTTAATTCTTTTAATTTCTTCATCTTCTTTTCGGATTTTTTGTTTTTAGAAGTTTCTGAGGCAATCTCTCAGATCTGGGGCTCAGTGTATTACTTAATTCTAAATATGCAGATAACTCAAGAAATCATTCTAGATATTTGCAAGTATTTATATGATGTTTGATTGATTAAGATATATAGATCTACTTTACATATGCATTCTCACCTTTATGGTAAGGATATATTTTTTCTACCATCAGATTTTGTTAGGCTTTTGTTCAGGTGTTCTCCTCCTAAATTTATTTATTTTTCTTTTCTTTTTATGAAGTAAATGTATATTAGTTTGGTTGGATGAGTCAACATTTATGAAATGTTTATTTATGAGAGGTTAATTTGACTGAATTTATTTCGTAGGTTGCAAAGCTTGAGCTTCGAAGAACCCTAGTTTTTTGAAAGTTGAAAACAGTACATATCTAGTTTGAGAATCAAGATGTTTCAGCCAAACATGTTCGAAAACCATCACCATCTTCTGGATCATTTGAGCCACCATCACAAAACCTCGGAAGAAAATGACCATCAGCTTGATGTACTGAGAGATGATGATCAGTTTGATACCAAATCTGGTGGAACTGATATCCTCGAAAACCCGTCTGGTGACGAAGATCAAGATCCTAATCAACGTCCCAACAAGAAGAAGCGCTATCATCGCCACACTCAGCATCAAATTCAAGAAATGGAATCGTAAGCTTTAGATCTCAAACTCTCTTTACTAAGCTAGCTTGTATTTTTACTTTCTTTTTTATTTTCATGTTTAAATTAACCTGCAGATTTTGTTGATTCTAGCATCCTTATAAATTTAGTTTGTTATGTACAGGTTTTTTAAAGAGTGTCCTCATCCAGATGATAAGCAAAGAAAGGAGCTTGGTCGAAGATTAGGGTTGGAGCCTTTGCAAGTCAAGTTCTGGTTCCAAAACAAGCGTACTCAAATGAAGGTTATTTTTAAACAATTGCCTAGCTAGCTAGATTTAACTACTAATAATTAAGTTCAGTGCAATTCCTTTTAAATATACCAATAACTACTTGTAACTAAATTCCTTCTGTCTTAATCATGTCTCTTTATTATTGTGATACCAATTAATGTGATTGTTACTCTTGAGCACTACATATATATCATATAATTAGTTATAGTTGATGATAGAATTAATTAATTATGCATGGTTGTTAAAAATTCTATTTACCTACATAAATATGTATATGCAGTCTCAACATGAACGCTGTGAGAACACACAGCTGAGGAATGAAAACGAAAAGCTCCGTGCAGATAATATTAGATACAAAGAAGCTCTTAACAATGCTTCTTGTCCCAACTGCGGTGGACCAGCTGCTATAGGTGAAATGTCGTTTGATGAGCAGCATTTGAGGATCGAGAATGCTCGTTTAAGAGAAGAGGTACTTCTATTATATATGCAATTACATATATTTCTCCAATAAATACAGTTGTTTTAACTTATGTGCCACTCATAGTTTCCAAATGCGCGCTCAAGTACACTCTTAAGTACAATCAAGGTGTTTGATTAATTAATATCTTGTCAATTAGGTTTACTACTTTTTCATACTTCTATCAATCCTTAAAAAAGTTGGTCATCAATAAGCAATTATTAGTCACTTGAAGCTTTACTTGGCTACCTAATTAATAGTGATGCTTTAGTCGAGTCTATTAATTAAGTGGAATGTCATGTTAATGATTTGCTTAAGATGATTTATGTTCTGCTATATTAAATTAGTAGTACTATTGAATATTTATGCTAAATCATAGCTTGGGTTATGCTCATTGTTATTATTTATGTTTCGACTTGTAATCTGGCTCTGAGCCACAAATTTAATTAGTGGTACTCCTGAGTACTGCTCTAGAACTCTTGTGTGCTTGCATTTGAGCTTGGGCTAGCTAGGCCCCCTTCGATGTCAATGCAAATTATGAAGAATCAAGATTTTCAAGATGATCCAAAATTAAGAATTTACCTATCATTAGTTATGTATCTATTCACTTTTCTCCAATTAGTTATGTATACTAGGATGATGTGCATTAAATAATGAGTACGTAGTACATATGTGGTGGCATTTATGTTGTCATATAAATCTGAATTTGGCAGATCGACAAGATATCTGGAATTGCTGCAAAGTATGTTGGCAAACCTATGCTTTCATATCCTCATCTTCCTGCTCATGGACCCTCAAGATCACTTGATCTCGGGGTGGGGAGTTTCGGAGCACAGTCGGGTTTAGGTGTGTCAGACATGTTTGGCCCTGGTGACCTTCTCAGGTCAGTTTCTGGGCCTAGTGAGGCTGACAAACCCCTGATAATCGAGCTTGCAGTTGCAGCTATGGAGGAGCTCATTAGAATGACTCAGGCTGGAGAACCCTTGTGGATTCAAAGCACCGGAAATTCTATTGAGTGTCTGAGTGAAGATGAGTACTTGCGTAATTTCCCTAGAGGGATTGGACCAAAACCAATGGGGCTCAAATCTGAGGCATCTAGAGAATCTGCAATTGTTATCATGAATCATATTAACCTTGTGGAAATCATGATGGATGTGGTATGTATTGTGTTTTATTGCTGTCGGAGTGTTTACCAATATTAGCTTTCTGATTATTTATTATCTGCATGATCATAAATCAGAACCAATGGTCAACTGTGTTTTCAAGTATTGTTTCAAGAGCAATGACAATCGAAGTTCTTTCAACTGGTGTGGCTGGAAACTATAATGGAGCTTTACAAGTGGTACAAATACATTTCGACCTATACTAATGTTTATTCTATGAATTATATGATATGCGCACTCTTTAACATTTCTGCACACTGCAATGATCAACGTACGTAGTGCTTATTTGTTTAGAAAGGTATTGAAATTTACTAACATGGGTGAGCTTCTCCAGATGACAGCTGAGTTTCAGGTCCCATCGCCATTAGTTCCAAGCCGAGAAAACTACTTTGTAAGGTACTGCAAACAGCACGATAATGGGACGTGGGCAGTTGCTGATGTTTCCTTGGACAATTTGCGTCCTGCCTCCATATCCCGATGCCGAAGAAGGCCATCAGGCTGTTTGATCCAGGAATTGCCTAATGGTTACTCCAAAGTACAGCTTTCACTTTCAGTAGTTTCCTTGTAATTTGATATGCAGATCTCTATTTCTCTTTGTTTTCTTACATATTATAAGTACTTCTTTAGGTCACATGGGTTGAGCATGTGGAAGTCGACGATAGAGCTGTTCATGATATATACAGATCACTAGTCAATTCAGGCCTTGCATTTGGTGCAAAGCGCTGGGTAACAACACTAGGTAGGCAATGCGAACGCCTTGCAAGTGCCATGGCAAGCAACGTTCCAGCTGGAGAAGTGGGAGGTACGTAGCATAAACCTTTCTGTCTTTCAAGTAGGGTATGTGTAGTGCACATATATTGATATAAAGGAAAATATATGTAGGTAGTAGAAGTTATAGATGAAAAGGATATAATTATATTGTATTGCTCTA
Organism: Heracleum sosnowskyi; assembly: GCA_030848705.1. Classification (NCBI taxonomy): domain Eukaryota; kingdom Viridiplantae; phylum Streptophyta; class Magnoliopsida; order Apiales; family Apiaceae; genus Heracleum; species Heracleum sosnowskyi. The sequence goes on from CM061241.1 coordinate 98,586,138, forward strand.
TGAAACAGTTATAACAACTCCTGAAGGGAGAAAGAGCATGTTGAAGCTGGCAGAAAGAATGGTTTTGAGCTTTTGCACCGGTGTTGGAGCTTCTACTGCGCACACCTGGACCACAATATCAGGAAGCGGTGCTGATGATGTGAGAGTCATGACCAGAAAGAGTATAGATGATCCAGGCAGGCCTCCTGGTATCGTGCTTAGTGCTGCAACTTCTTTTTGGCTTCCAGTTCCTCCGAAAAGGGTTTTTGATTTCCTCAGAGATGAGAATTCCAGAAGTGAGGTAAGAATTTTGTTTTAGATCATTTGCAGAATTTTCTTTTCATCTGCTACTATGGCCGTCACAATTAATGTCCATGATATGTATTGAGATAGCTGTGTGGAACACAAATAGCTTTGCCTTAGGGCAAATTAAATATCCTCTCCGTACAACATCTCATTTAATTAGGCAGATTCCACAAAATACTTGAAACAACATTATATGAGATGAAATTGCAGAGTCTACCACTGGTTAGGATTTCTTTAATAAATTACCATTACGTAAATGAGTAATTATGAAAATTTAATTGTAGTTTGTCTGTTTCTTATCCAAGAAAGTAAAACAATATTGTCCAGCACTTCCCTAATTTGATTTGCATGTACAGTGGGACATCCTGTCAAATGGTGGTCTAGTGCAGGAAATGGCACACACCGCTAATGGTCGTGATCCAGGAAACTGTGTCTCTCTGTTGCGCGTTAATGTAAGTTAAAATATATTCATTAAATAAGCTCATTAATATCTGGCTTGTGCCTTCGATGCTGAACAGTCAGACTGTAATTGTAGAGCGCTAACTCAAGCCAAAGCAACATGCTTATTCTACAAGAGAGCTGTGTGGATCCTACCGGCTCATACGTTATATATGCACCAGTCGACATTGTTGCTATGAATGTGGTCTTGAGTGGTGGTGACCCTGACTATGTTGCTCTTTTACCATCTGGATTTGCTATACTTCCTGATGGTCCTGGGCAGAACGTGGGTGGAATTCATGAGGTCGGGTCAGGTGGATCTTTACTCACCGTTGCCTTTCAGATTCTGGTCGATTCAGTTCCAACAGCAAAACTCTCCCTTGGATCAGTTACAACTGTTAACAGCCTTATCAACTGCACGGTAGAAAGGATCAAAAGTGCAGTAATATGTGATCCGAATGTTTGACCCAAGGGGAAACATGAGGTATGGTTTTCCTTTTTGAATTTATATACTTTATTGCTTTGAAGATTAACTACACAAGAGTGATTTGTACTTAAGTTGTATGAACCGCTGCTTAATCATTCTCTTTGACAATTATTTTGATTGAGCTATGATTTACCCTCAATAAAGGCCTATGATTTACTAGTACATGGGTTAAAAGACTTGATTTATTTTTTTAAACTATAATAACTAGGAGGCAAGTCAAGCACAGGATTTTGGTATGTGTAAATGGATGGCCGACTAGTTTTAGTTTCAAATAGATGTTAAGTTCTCTCTCCTTAATTGGAGAACTTGGAATCAGTGAAAATATCGTTCTATATATTATCTTTAAGTATGATTAAACATTCGATTATTGAGAAATAGAGTATTTACCTTTAGTATCATGTTTCATATGCATTAATTAGTATAAGTATGCTTAGTAATTAATAGAATATATCTTCCAAATGATAATGTTGGTGGCTAAAGTTTGATTTGACAAGTCCTAACCCTGTTGTAATTATTCTATTGTTACTTTATCCAATTTTTTTGATTTGCAGTTAGAGTAGGGGCAAAAAGAAGAAAGACTATGCAAGCTTTGTTTATTGTGGAATATAACCTAACGAGGAAGTCAAGAACGCACCATAGAAGATTTTGAGGTCTGGTGTTTGTCAGCCGCAAGGAATAGCGCGTATCATGATGCACCAGCTAGCAAGGGTAATTGGTTCGGGTATTGACTTTGCCCATGGATGATCATTCTAAACCTAGCTTACATGAAACAAACTTCTGTTTCCTCCTTCTAGACTTAGTTCAATAGCTTTTGAAATTATGTGTTTGCACAGATGTTTTTGCTGGTAGACTTTGTAGCCTGAACTCTTGGGTTGGTTTTGGCTTTGAACCAACTTAATTATTACAACTTGCTCCGTTTTGCTACTTGGATTGATGAAAACTAGTAGCTTCTGTCGATCTTGTGTACTAAATTGTTTTTATATATAAGCTGGGACCTCCGGAGTTTCGGAAATTATGAGAAATTTACTTCAGGATTTTAGCACATCTAAGAAATTATTGCAGTTAACATAATTTTTCATGGCAAATTAAGTTTATTATAGAGTTTCAGAAAATTACATCGAGAATTCCACTCGATTTATTCTTCTGTTTATAGACCAATAATTAGAGCCATGTATGATTGAAATGTTCGCATACCCTCGGATATTTAATCTAGCATATGGTTTATTTCTGAAAATGGAAGTATTTATTTTAGTTTTATAAATTTAGTGAGCTTTTGTGTTTAAATTAATTTAAAAAATGTGTTTTTTCTACATCTGTTGCACAGTATACAACTTATCTTAGGGTTCAAAAAGACCGACAGGTATAGGACAAGATTTCTAGTCATTGAAGGCACCAAAAGTCAAGTTCAAAGTGTACAAACTTTTGTTTTTCTTTAAAATGAGTAATTGTTTTATAAGTGATAAATTGATGGATTGTTATAAGTGTTTGGAAGAACTTAAAAAAGTGAACTTATGTTATATAATGAGCAAGTGCTTTATAAGTGATAAGTTGATCCAAACTTATAAGTTACGTAAGTGTTTGGATAAATTTACTTATAAGTTAATAATTTTTTTGTTAAATTAAATTGAAAAAATAATTAATTAATATAATGATCTCGATAAATACATTTTAGATTAAAAAACATTTAAAAGTATAAATTTGAAAAAAATAAATAATTAATATAATGATCTCGATAAATACATTTTAGATTAAAAAACATTTTAAAGTATAAATATAAAAATATAAACTACTAAATAGATAAAGAAATCATGAAAAATGAAATAAGTTCAGCAAAATGTTAGTATTTTCTAACATTCAACTTATCAAATAAGTTAGGTAGACAAACACCCCCATAAGTCATAAACTAAAAAAATAAGTTATAATTTATAAGTTAATGAAATAAGTTGAGTACACAAACACCTTAAGCTGAAATGAGTTTATAAGTCAGTAAGCTGACTTAAAAACGTGTGGCCAAACAGGCCTAGAGTCTGCATGCATGTAATTGTTTTAAATGGGAAGAGGACCCCTAGAAATTGTCACAGGTAGAAGATGGCCGAATCCAATGAGGTACGATTCTGCAGCCAAAACCTAACAATGGATACGTAGTTATAACACTATTGAATGAGCATCGGAAGACCTCATTAATCACTGATCATGAGTCTTGAATGGTCACAGAAATGGAAATGTAGAACTTGAAAAATATTTATGCCCGCTACGCGGGTTTTATAAATTTCATATTATGTTATATAATTTTTTTATAAAATTATATTAAAGTTTTTAAAACTTCCTATTTCTTTATTTTAAATTTAAAACATTACCATTCGACCATCTTCAATAGTGGCCAATAAATCCAAATTTGGACCAATTTTGGTCCAAATTCACCCGATCGTGCGTTAAATTTTGGTCCAAATTTAGGCTGATAAACAGTCCCAGACTAAATTTGGACCCAATATTCATTGGTCCAAATTAGGCCTGTTAATTTGGTATACGACACTGATAATTAGTGTTTGGGTGCAAAAATTTGGTAAACGAACACGAAAAAACACGAATATAATTAGTGTCGGGTTTGGATTTTCACAATAGGTACACGACACGGAACGAAAGTACACGAATTAATGAAGTAAATAAATAATTTTAATATATATATTATTTATAGTATTGCATATTTAGAAAATATATAAGCAATTACATATGAACAATAAATAAAAGTTTCACGACTAATTGACAGTGAGTTATACATTTATATATAAGAAGTATACATTTATTTATATAAGTTATATTTACAAATTTTTGTAAAATTGTATGTAATACATATTTAATACACATTTCATAAAAATTTATATAATTAAAATAGTTTTACAATATATAAATTTTAATTAAATTAAATTTATATTTTTGTTAATGTACACGTATACAACACGTAAAGTACATGCATGAAACGTTTTGAATTGGATATGTGTTTCAAATTTAGCACATGAATCCAAAACGGGTCGGATATGTGTTTTACATTCAAGTACACGAAAACACGAAAGTACGCGACAATAAAGTACACGACACGGTCCATTGCCAGGTCTAGTCCAAATTGATTCAATACTAAAATAATAGCATTTTAGTTTCTTAATTAAGTTATTTATACAAATAAATAACTAATATTAAAGTTATTTATTTCCATTTTAATATTAAAAAAAAATACTAAAATCGTAATTAAATGAAATATACTTGCATTTCTTAATTGAAATTGAATACATTCAAACAAATAAAATAAGGATTACAATACATAAAAATTAATTTAAATTAATTTGGTCATCCAAATGAGATACAATTCCAAAATTAGGAGTGAAATACAAAAGTGGTATTTAACTAAATTATATTTTCTTAAAGAAAAATATTTGGATTATATCTTTTGGTACTCGATCCTTTAATATGTATACACACATTTAATGAATTTCTTAATGAAACACAAAAAATCAACCATTGTATATTTAAATAAATAAACGGCTTTAATGAAACTTTTGGATTAAATGTTACTTGGTACTTTGATTTTTTTTAGTACAAGTATGGTAAAGTGAGAAATATAACTATATAATTTATATACACCAATTTGAAAATAATAAGAGTATATTTTGATTTTAGAATATATGATACATTGTTCTCATTCACATTTATCTTTAAAGGTGTCATTTGTAAACATCAAAATGCATGTTTTTAATGAACTCATTTTTCCTAACCCAACATAAGAGAATAAAATAAAACAGAAAAAAATAACTTATTTAAAAATTTTGGATAAATATTCCTCGGTATCGCCTTGCGGCGATACCTCGATTTTTGAATATATACATATTTAAATTTAATTTTTGGAACATAAGTTGTACGAACTTAATAGAAGAAAATTATTTATAACACTATTTACAAATATTAAACACCCCAACAATGTATAAGAAAGGAAAATCTGAGAAAGCACTCATCACTAAAGGCAAAGACTGGGCAGACACTTCAGACTCAGATGAGGGAGTCAATTATGCTCTCATGGCAACTGTTAAAGATGAAGCTGAGTCATCTGGAAACAAGGTACCCCTAACAACTTATGCTTATGATACTGATAATATATCTGAATTAAGAATTTATCTTAAAAGCATACATGTTAGTTATAGGGATCAGACTTTAGAAAATGAAAGAATCAAATCTGAGAATCTAGGTCTTAAAGAGAGGAATAAATTCCTTGAAGAGAAACTTATTAACATGCAACACGTTCAAAAGGAGAGAGATGATGCTGTTTATGTTGAACAGGAGTTGCTTAAAAGATATAGGGAAATAGAATCTGAGTTGGAAAAAGAGAGGAAAGTAATTAAAACCTGGACAAATTCTGGAAAAGACACACATCAGGTTTTTCAGACAGATACTGTAGGCTTAGGTTACTGTGAAGGAGATGAACTTAGGTTTAAAGATAAAGTTAAAGTGAAACCACAACTTAAACCTGTGCAATTTGTTCCTGAATACAGTAAGCTAAAGTCTGTTGTTGTAAAAGAAGCTGTTATGGAGCCAATTGAAACTTGTGAAAAACAGGTTAATATTGGTTCAATAACAGAGAATAAGATTGAGATAGAAGCTGTTAAAGAACCAGTAAAAATCTGTGATAAACAGGTTAATGTTGGTTTAATGACAGAGAAACAATTCAAACATAAGCTCAAAGAAGTAAAGTCTGTAAACAAACAGAAAATGTTTAAGAAGAATAGGAATGGAAAAGTAGGCATTAATAAAAGAAATGATTATCTGCCTAATTCTGTTGCTCCTAGAAAAACATGTCATAGTTGTGGTAGTACTAACCATCTTGCCAGGTTTTGCAAGAAGAACAAAGATATTAACTCTTTACCCTCCACATCTGGAGTAAAGAATGATTATGTTAGGGTTAGACCACAAACTTTATGCACACACTGTGGGAGCACTTGGCATTCCATTTTTACTTGCAAGAGTTATCATGCTATTTATCACAACTATTATGAGCTAAAACCCAACTTGAAGTGGGTTAGAGCAAACTCTGCAAGTGTAAAGTCTGACAATGTTAGTTTAAACTCTGTTGATAGTGATTCCGCTGCAAAAGCTAACAATGTTAAGAAAGCCAAAGGATCCAAGCAAGTCTGGATCCTTAAATCTAACACTCAGTGATTGTTTGTGATTGCAGGGCATAAAATAGAGCACTCTTATCTTGGACAGTGGATGCTCAGGACATATGACTGGAAATAAAGCCCTGCTATCAGATTTTGAGGAAAAAGCTGGCCCAAAAGTTTCCTATGGAGATGGCAACATAGGACATACTCTGGGATATGGCAATATCAATCTTGGAAGTGTCATCATTACAAATGTAGCTCTTGTCTCAGGACTCAAGCATGATCTGCTTTCTGTGAGTCAAATCTGTGACAGAGGATACCATGTAGATTTTCATACTGAACATTGTGAAGTTATCAGCAAATCTACAGGGAAAGTTGTTCTAGTTGGACACAGGCACAATAACATCTATGAAGCAAGTTTGATAACAAACTCTGAAGGAAAAACTGTGTGTCTATCAGCAAGAATGTCTAGTGAAGAGAGTTGGAAATGGCATAAGAAGCTCTCTCACCTAAACTTGAACAACATCAATGAGCTGATTCGAAAAGATCTTGTAAGGGGACTTCCAAAGTCAATACTCAGCTTAGATGGTCTGTGTGATTCTTGTCAAAAGGCCAAGCAAAGGAAGTCATCTTTCAAGAGTAAATCTGAATCTTCAGTTGTGGAACCTTATCATCTTCTACATGTTGATCTTTTTGGTCCAGTAAATATAATGTCATTGGGCAGAAAGAAATATGCTCTAGTTATTGTTGATGAGTACATTAGGTACACATGGGTGTATTTCTTAGCAAAGAAGGATGAAACTGCCTCAATTCTAATGGATCATGTGAAGCTATTAGACAAAGGATCACAGTACAAAGTGAAAATTCTAAGAAGTGATAATGGTACTGAATTCAGAAATTCTGAAATGGAAGCTTTCTGCAAGGAAAGAGGAATGAAGCAAGAATTTTCTGCACCTGGAACTCCACAGCAAAACGGTGTAGTTGAAAGAAAGAACAGAACCCTAATCGAAGCTGCCAGAACAATGCTTGATGAAACAAAATTGCCAACTTATTTCTGGGCAGAAGCTGTTCAAACAGCTTGTTTTACTCAAAATGCTACACTGATCAACAAGCATGGGAAAACACCATATGAGATGGTGAAAAATAAGAAGCCAAATTTGAAATATTTTCATATTTTTGGATGCAAGTGTTTTGTGTTGAAAACTCATCCTGAACAATTGACCAAGTTTGACTTAAAAGCTGGTGAAGGAATTTTTGTTGGATACCCACTATCAACAAAAGCTTTCAGAGTCTACAATCTGAGAACTAAAGTGATCATGGAATCTATACATGTGTCATTTGATGACAAGAAAATAACTGGAATAGAAGATGAAGAATATCATGATCAACTTCGATTTGAAAATGAAGATCTAAAATCTGATGACGTAAACTCTGATGAAGCAAATCCAACAAACTCTGATGAAGCATACTCTGAACCTCTACTGGTAAACACTGAGGAAATTTCTCTGACAGAACAAAATAGAGAACCAGTCGAGGGGGAGCGTGAAGATACTTCAGAAACATCTCAAGATAATAATTCAAATTCTGAAAGTGAATCAGCTGAAGGATCTATCCCAAACTCTGAGTCAAACACTGAAAATCCAAACTCTGAGCAGTCCAATTCAGGGGGAGCCTCAGAGAATGCAAATGGTCAAGAAGAAAATCAGGAGAGCATGGATCAAGGGGGAGGATCTAATAATGAAAATAGAAGCCAATTACCAACAGCTAGAAGGTGGACACAATCCCATACACCTGACTTGATAATTGGAGATCCAGAAGCTAGTGTAAGAACTAGAAGTGCTACAAATAATGAATGTCTGTTTCATGCATTCTTATCTCAAAATGAGCCCAAGAAAGTGGAAGAAGCTCTTCAAGATTCTAATTGGATAACAGCAATGCAAGAAGAGTTAAATGAATTTGAGAGGAATGAAGTTTGGACACTTGTACCAAGACCAAAGAACAGATCTATTGTTGGTACAAAGTGGGTTTTCAGAAACAAAACAGACAGTGATGGAGTGATTACAAGGAATAAGGCTAGACTTGTGGCAAAAGGCTATTCACAGCAAGAAGGGATTGATTATGATGAAACCTTTGCTCCAGTTGCAAGACTGGAGGCAATAAGGATTTTTCTGGCCTATGCTGCTCACAAGAAATTTAAAGTCTTTCAGATGGATGTGAAAAGTGCTTTTCTCAATGGGAAACTTGAAGAAGAAGTGTTTGTTGAACAACCACCAGGATTTGTAGATCTCAAACATCCAGATTATGTCTACAGGCTTGATAAGGCATTATATGGACTAAAGCAGGCACCTAGAGCATGGTATGAAACTCTGGCTCAATTTCTTTTAGAAAGTGGGTTCACTAGAGGTACAATTGACAAAACCTTGTTCTACTTTAATACTGGTGATGATTTGCTGTTAGTTCAAATCTATGTGGATGCCATAATTTTTGGGCCTACTAATGACAAACTCTGTAAGAAATTTGCCAAGCTTATGCAGTCAAGATATCAAATGAGTATGATGGGAGAGCTTAGTTATTTTCTAGGCTTACAGGTCAAGCAAACAGCTGATGGGATTTTCATCAATCAAGCAAAATATACCAGAAATCTTCTCAAGAAATTTGGTATGCTTGATAGTTCATCTACTACAACTCTCATGGCTACTGCAACAAAGCTAGACAAAGACACAGGAGCCTCAGTAGATATGACAAACTATAGAGGAATGATAGGGCCTCTTCTTTATCTGACAGCAAGTAGACCAGATATCATGTATGCAACATGTCTTTGTGCAAGATTTCAAGCAGACCCCAGAGAGCCACATCTAACAGCTGTAAAGAGGATTTTCAAATACCTCAAAGGAACCATAACCCTCGGTTTGTGGTACCCCAGAGAATCAGAGTTTAAATTAATTGGTTACTCTGATGCAGATTTTGCAGGCTGTAAGATAGACAGAAAAAGCACAAGTGGAAGCTGTCAATTTTTAGGTGACAGATTAGTTTCTTGGTATAGCAAGAAACAGAAATCAATTTCCACATCCACAGCAGAAGCAGAGTATATAGCTGCTGGTAGCTGTTGTGCACAGATTTTATGGAGGAAGAATCAATTGCTGGACTATGGATTAAGGTACTCTAGAATACCTATTTACTGTGATAATCAAAGTGCTATTGCTATGACAGGTAATCCAGTATAGCACTCCATGACCAAGCACATCAGCATAAGGTATCATTTTATCAGGGAACATATGGAAGAAGGAAACATTGAGCTTCATTTTGTTTCTACAGACCAACAGCTTGCAGATATCTTCACCAAACCTTTGAGTGAAGCTACCTTTACAAGGCTGGTAAATGAACTTGGAATGATCTCTGGTTTTGACTAGAGATACTGGTTAGATTCAAACTCTATACATGATTTTATGCTCATGATTCTTTGCATGTGTTAACTGCTATTTGTACAAGTATGTTAAACTCTGATAGTAAACTCTGTTAGTCATACTCTGTCGGTTAAACTCTAATGTTAAACTCTGATTGTGATATTGTCTGAAACATATGGACCGTTGAAGAAAGCTGTATGAAGCATGATTTTCAGTAAGTAATCATGAATCCTTCTAAGTATTATAAATTCTAAATTACAAAATGTGCAGAAATTTTACACAGCATGATACTGTCTCTATATTTATAGAATCTCTTAGTTTATTGATCCTATACACTGAGTCTGTATTAGCTGTTTGCACTTTCTCTCATAAATTAATTGTATTCACTGATGAAAAGTCTAAACTCTGTTAATTAATTGCAAATATTTCACCCTCAAATCAAAAGATGCCAAAAAGAGCACAAATTCCTTTGAGATCATGTTGTGCCTAGGAAGATCCAGGAACTTATTGTATGAAATAAGGGCTAAAATCTTTGATTTTTGGTGACTAGTGCCAACCACTGATTACTGGGAAAAAAAAATTAAAAAAAAAATTATATAAAGGGGGTGAAAATAAAAGATATATCCAAATGAAAGGATATCAGAATACAGAGTTTAGATATAAAAATCAGATTTTATTTTATATGAGAGTTTGAGCAACCAGTTTTTACTGCTTTAGTTTGTGGATTTTATGCACTTTGAGATGATCTAAATATTCATATTCAGTAAACTCTGCTAATTCACACACAAATACTCACACCTGTACAGTTTGTGAAAAGAGTTTATTTATAAAGGAGGAGGATTGGTAAACACTGATGAACTGTGTACTCTACGCTGAGGTAATTTTATTTTAATCTCTGATGATTAAAATTAATTATTTGTTTCAGACAGTTAACAATTTTGAGAAAACATTCTTGAAAATAAAATAGTATGATTGGTAACGGTTCTAATTTGTATTAAACAGAGGAGAGAGGTTGAGTGTCTAGAAAAGTGTAAAAGGCGGTAATTATTGTTGTTTTTACTGCGCATGCGCATTGGAAACTGTCAATTACTGCTGTCAGTCATTGCATGTGTGCCACGTGTCCCACTCACACGTTTCACGGAGTAAGACAGTTGTGTGTATTGATTAGAAACTGTTCAGTTTTTAATTAATTCTTTTGTATTAATATCCAATACACAAACTCATTTGAACTTTTCACAACTTATTCTAATTCACACATTTTCACAAACACTTTTACTGCAAACACTCTCAAAAATTCTCTAAGTCATTCTCTGATTATTTCTAAATCGTTCTAATGGCTTCTACTGCTTTTGTATCCTCTGATCTTGAATTTGTTCCTAACAACTATGCTGCTCCATTGGCTAATGAGAACGCACCGGAGGCGTTTCATCTGATGTAGAATTTTCTTGCCCAATCTCCAATCGGGCATGCTCTAGTAGAACCAGAGAAGCTTTCTGGATTACAAATTAAAAGCTTCTGGGAGACTGGTGTCTATGATGATGGTGGTGAATCAGGAACACCATCCATTATTTTCGAGTTTCAAGAAACATAGTATTTTATTACTCCTGGTACAGTTCGTGTAGCTATGGGCTTTGGTGAGTATACTGCTTACACCATTGCTGTTGGTGATGCTGATTTGGTAAGGATGATGAAGGAGATAGGATACAGTGGGTCTTTGGCTAAGATAGGTCAACTGAAGCGACCGTTCTTGAGGAAGGAGTGGAGCTTTTTCTTCGATTGCATTACAAGAACGTTCGGAAAGAAGTGCACCAACTGGGATGCAATACCCACTGATAGTCTGAAAATTGGGTATTCTTTACTTTATGGTACTCATTTTGATTTTGCTAGATTAGTTTTAACTAATTTAGGTGAGAAAATGACTGAAAACAGAAGGGTAGTTTACTTTGCTCGTTTCTGTCAGATTTTATTTTCTGTTTGTGTTAATGGGGTAGATATTATTGATAATGATATTATTCCTTGTTTTAAACTGCACAAAAGAGTATTCTCTGATCTTATTAACAAGGATGTCAAGAAGGGTAATCTAGGTGATTTCTTATTACCTGAGGTGGTTCAACAGTTTTTGATCAATTCTACCCAAACACAATCTGAAACTCAACCACAACCACAATCTGAACCACATCCTGAACCTCTAGATACTGTTCTTCCCAATAAACCAAAATCTAGTGGTAGAACTAAGCATATGGGTTCTAAGCCAGCAAGGATTTCTAAATCATCAGTTGATATTGGGGTGTCAACATCTGCTGGAACTTCAAGGAAGAAAAGAAGGGCAAATAGGCCATCTTTTGCTGACAATGAGATTTCACATCAGAAAAGAAGAAAGTTGGTGGCTGATTATCTTTTTGAGGAGTTGGATGTTTCTGATCCAAATACTGAAGCTGTCCAGCATGAAGCTCCAGAAGATTTTGTTGAGGAGCATGTTGTAACTACTGCTGATGAGGACAGAGTTTTTGTAAACGCTGAAGCTCCTGAAGTTTTTGTTCAGGAGACTACTGAAGATAATGAAGCAGCCACTGTGCCTGATATGGCAAATGCTGAAACAGAGGCTGAGGTTTTTGAGCAAGACAATTTATTTGCTGATTTTGAAGTTGAAGCACATCCTAGTATCAGTGTTTGTGATACTGAGGATGTGGCAGCTGATCAACCCACTCAAATTCAAGATGAGTCTCTTGCAACTCATACAGAGATTCTCTCTGTCAATAATTCAATTCCTGAAATGGGTGAGGAGGTTGATCAGGTAATTGAAGCTGCTGAAGAGGTGATAAATGCAGATACAGCAGAGGATATGGTTAAGACTGTTCCTGAAGAAACAGAGGTTTTTGCAAATATAAACTCTGAGAATGTTGAAGCTGTTGCAGAGCAAGTTCTTGAAGAAGCTGCACAGAGAAATACTGAAGCTACTGCAGAGAATGCATTTGAAGAAGCTGCAGAGCCTATCCAAGACAATGTTGATGCAGATGATAATCAAAATTCTGAACATTCTCTTCATGCAAACTCTGGGATCAATGCTGAACTTTCAGACTCTGATGAGTCTATACCTTTTCTAAGAGATCCTACACCAGAGTCTATCAAAGCAAATCACAATGCCACTGAAGATCATTTCAGGGAAATGCATTATGCTAATTGGTCAGGAGCAGACTGCATTTTCTCTACTCAAAGGGCTGCTGATTTTGTACATCAAACTGCTACAGAGATTACTAATCCTGAGTTACTATCACATTTTAAGGCGACCATTGTTCAAGTTAAATCATTGCACAACCGCTTTGATGAGACTCACAAGGTTGTTCTTGGATTGAGTAATGATATTGCTCTGAAGGAGTTAGCACTAAAGAAAGATAAAGCTCAATTTTCATCTATGCAAAAAGATCAAGCGGAGATCAAGCAGAGGCTTACTAATGTTGAAAGCAATCAGACTGTTATGTCTTCACAACTAACTTCTATTGCTGCATCACTTGAGTTGCTGACATCAGTTTTTATTCCTGATGATGTCAAAAAGGGGGAGAAGATACCTAAACACAAATGCAGAAGGACTCCAACTTTGAGACTGAGGGATGATTCAAATGATGGTGGAAGCAGGGAAACAGAGAAAAGGTCAAAGTCTTCTCAAGAGCAAGGGCGACTTAGGTCAAACTCTGCTAGACAGACAAACTCTGAGAGGTTAAACTCTGGTAGTCAATCTTCTTCAAGACTTAAAAGTCTAGTGATTTCATCAAATCCAATTACTGATGAAGAGATTGCTGCTAAGATTTTCATGGAAGAACATGGCAATGAAGCTACAATGGAAGATATAGATGCTGAGATGAAGCTTCTTGCTGAAGAACACCAGAAAAAGATTAAAGCTGGTACTTATAAGAAGAAATCAGTAAAGGCTCCTAGAAAGAAAGAAATTGGAATTTCTATCGAAGAAAATACTCAACAGAGTATACAATACACAAGGAGACCTGTGATTGCAAATACTGATAAAGGAAAAGGTATACTGGTAGAAGAAGGACAGTTACCAAAGAAGAATTATTCAACCTCTGACGTTGCTCAAGTTGAATCAAGGATAAACAAATCAACCTCTGACGTTGCTCAAGTTGATGATTCTGTTAAAGTTGTGACAACCTCTGACACTACTCAAGTTGTACAAACTCAATTAATATCTCCACAACTCCAAGGTACTTTTCGAAGATCATCTAAAGATGAAACTCTGAAGCCAGGAAATGTGAACATTTTACAAAGCAGAACTGTAATGGGAAAAGAATCTTATGATAGATCTGGCTTGGGTTCACATAGAGAGAAAAGAGTGAATAACAGTCCTTTAGATCATACATCACTGGCAGAATCTGGTGTTGGGGTAACTCAAGAAAACCTTGACAAGTTAGAGTCTGTTCAGATGATTTATCACAGAGGAATCAAAAAGGAGTTTCTGTTATATTTTATGGCTGATGGAAGAGTTTATAGAGTTGGAGAAGCTGATATTCATCTAAAACTATGGGAAGAGCTGGAGTATGTTTTATATCTGCTAAGAGTGAAAAATCAAAGTACTCACAATGCTGCTCAAGTTTTAAGAGAGAGAATGATGAAGTCTAAAGTCTTGTGTGGAGCCAGAATTTCAAGTGCTTATGTTCCTAAGTATAGAGATGCTAATGGAAAGCTTGTTGAGATGAAGAGAAACAGTGCAAAGTTCAATACTGCACTAGGTATAAAAGTTTTGGAGTTCAACTTAGAGTCTGACAAATCTTACTATATTCGGCTAGGGAATGAAATGAGGAAGAACATCATTTATTCTCTGAGAGCTGCTATCTACCAGACTGGAGAAAGTGATCCAGAACTCAAGGAATTGAAAGGGATCATGGTAGATGAGCTGGAAAAAGCTGAAAGGAGGCTACTTATTGATTATCTCAGGACAGTGCCTGATATTGAAGAGATTAAGTAAAGTCTGACTGTAAGTTTTTAAAGTTTTCTGTTCTAAGTTAAAGTTAAACTCTGATTATATTTAAACACTGCATTTGTTATATGTTTTGACATCATCAATTAACTATTAACTTGTACATCTTTATTATGCACAAGTTGGGGGAGATTGTTAGATATAATTGCTGACGTTTGTTCATCAGTGTTTAAGTACCAGGTACTCATCAGAGTTTACTAGAAGCCAGTCAGAGTTTGATAAAGTCTGACGGGGTGAAGAGTTCATTAACTGTCGGTGCTAATATGAAGATTCTAGAAGCAATATATCTTGAAGATGGAAAGAAGCAAGATATATTGAGACAGTTAAGGAAACGGAACAGAAGATAGAAGCAATCCTAATTTGATATGATTTGTATAGCTAATTTATAGGAATATCAATTAGAGATTGATTATGTAACTGTGTATTATATAAACACAGAGAGGTTAACCCTAAAAGGGATGCGAATACTGAATATATTATTCTTGTAACCTAGCAGCTCTCTGTGATTCCTTAACATCACTGAGAGAAGAATTATTTTATATAATTGAGTTGTTGATTCATAAACAGTGTTCTCAATTGTTATTATCATACTTATATTGATTATATATTGTGTATTCGGCCTAACAGAAGTGATGGAAGAAAAAATTGCAGCTGTGTTAAATATTGGCACTCCAACCTTGTCCCTATCTGAGGTTGGCGCTCCAACTGGGTTTTCCTCTGATACTGGCGCGCCAATTGAGCTGGTCCCAGAGGTGGGTGCATCCAGAAGTTTGTCACAGCTGTTGTTGTCTTACGAATCATGCAGGAAGGCGCCAGAGGAGACTTGGATGGTGGACGAATCAAGGGAGATTTGTAAGGTCAGGAGACTAGATAGCAGTAAGGCGTTGGTCGTAGGATCATGTCCAATTGTTGAATTATAAGAAACAAGTTCAGAAAAGGATGCAACCGTGAATGTGGATTATGACAGTGGAGATGATCCTCAGGTAAATTTCGACATTAACCTTGATCTTCGGATGCCCTTACCAGTTGCAAATTCAGGGTCGGCGGAAGATATGGTGATCGTTAAGGTTGATGCTCGTTACCCGGAAAGGGAGTTGAAAGTTGGGTCATAGTTGAACCCAGAGTTAGCCGGACAGCTCGTATCTTTTCTGAAGGCTAACTTGGATGTTTTTGTTTGGAGTCATGCAGACATGGTTGGGATTGACCCAAATGTGATGTGCCACCGTTTGAATATTGATCCCACGAAGAAGGGTACCCGACAGAAAAGGAGGCCGGTGAGCGGGGAACGTGTTGTGACTTTGCAGGAAGAAGTTGATAGACTGTTGGAAGTTGGGTTGATAAAGGAGTCTTTATATCCTACATGATTGGCTAATCCTGTGCTGGTAAAGAAGCCAAATGGGAAGTGGAGGACGTGCGTGGACTTTACTGATTTGAACAAGGCATGTCTAAAGGATAGCTTTCCATTTCCACAGATTGATCAATTGGTTGATGCTACAGCTGGGCACGCACTGTTGAGTTTCATGGATGCCTACTCAGGATATAATCAAATTCCTATGTATGGGCCGGATCAAGAGCATACTTCTTTTATCACCGATAGGGGACTTTATTGCTACATCGGAATGCCTTTTGGCCTTGTTAATGCTGGGGCAACCTACCAGAGGTTGGTGAACATGATGTTCAAAAATCAAATCGGGAAGACCATGGAGGTGTATGTGGATGACATGTTGGTAAAATCTAAGGAAGCAGTGGATCATATCAAGCACTTGGAAGAGATGTTCGGTATATTGCGAAAATATCGAATGAGGTTGAAGCATCAAAAGTGTGTATTCGGAGTCGAGTCAGGAAAGTTTTTGGGTTTCATAGTCAATCATCGGGGTATAGAAGCGAATCCAGAAAAAATTAAGGCACTTTTAGACATGAAGTCTCCAACATGTGTAAAACAAGTACAGAGCTTAACATGTAGAATTGCAGCTTTAAATAGGTTCGTCTCAAGGTCGTCAGATAAGTGTCAAGAGTTCTTCAAGGCCATAAAGAAGGTTGAGAAGGATTTTTTGTGGACAGCTGAGTGTGAGCAAGCATTTCAAAAAATAAAGAAACATTTGGGGTCGTCTCATATGCTCGCAAAGCCAGGTGAAGGAGAGGTGTTAATTTTTTACGTAGCAGTTTCAGGATACTCTATTAGCGCGGTGTTGATTAAGAAAGAGGGGATGGATCAGTCTCCCATATATTATGTGAGTAAGAGGTTACATGATGTTGAGACCCGTTATACGAACATGGAAAATTTGGTGTATGCACTTATCCTGGCTTCTCGCAAGTTACGTCCATATTTTCAGGCTCATAAGGTGGAAGTTAGAACATCTTTTCCACTTCGACAAATTATGCATGAGCCGGAGGTGATGGGTCGAATGATGAAGTGGGCAGTTGAGTTGGGGCAGTTTGATTTGGATTATAAACCCAGGACGTCTATTAAGGGTCAAGCATTGGCAGACTTCATACTGGAGTTTTCTCCTGAGTTGGAAGAAGATATAATGGCCATGGTCCCTCTTCAACCCCTACTTCAGTCAGATGTAGCAGAGCCTGAGAAGTCTGAACGTTGGTGGATTCTGAGTGTGGATGGAGCGGTCAATAATGAAGGTGCTGGAGCTGGGATAGTTTTAATAAGTCCTAAGGGGCATATGCTTATGAGTGCTATCAATTTTGCATTTCAAGCAACAAACAATGATGCTGAATATGAGGCGTTTCTCGGGGGGTTAAGGCTTGCCTTGGAGATGAAGGTTGAAAATTTGTTGGTACGAAGTGATTCTATTATCGTAGTATATCAGGTGAATGGGGGTTTTCAAGCCCGTGGACCAAGGACGGAGCTATATATGAGAAGTGTTTTGCATCTTATATCTAGGTTCACCAAGGTGAAGTTAGTGAAAATCCCGTGGGGGGAGAATGAGCAGGCTGATGCACTAGCAAAGTGGTGGTCAAAAAAAGATGTGAGTGTGTTGGGTGTCATTCCTTTGGAGGTGTTACAGGAACCTAGTGTTAGGGAAACAGATGTAATGCAGGTGGAGGATGATGAGCAGGTGACCTGGATGACACCAATATGGAGGTATATTAAAGAAGGGTGGTTGCCTGAAGACGTAACCAAAGCAAGGAAGCTTAAGTACAAGGCTGCAAGGTACGTGGAGTATGATGGGATGTTGTACAAAAGGGGTTTTAATCAACCGTTGCTAAAGTTCATAGATGGTGATGAATGCAATTACATACTTAGAGAAGTTCATGAAGGTATTTGTGGTAATCACTCAGGGGTGGATCCTTGGCATTGAAGATTTTGAAGCAAGGATATTATTGGCCTACTATGAAGGAGGATGCTTACAAATTCTCTCACGCATGTGATAGGTGTCAAAAATTTGCAAATTACACTCACAGTCATGCTGCCTCCTTGACATCTCTAATGATTCCGTGGCCATTTGCTATGTGGGGGATTGATTTGATTGGAGAACTTCCAACGGTTAAGGGAGGAGTAAAATACGCAGTGGTGGCCGTGGATTATTTCACCAAGTGGGCGGAGGCTGCCCTGCTGGCTACTATAAAAGCAAAGAAACTAAAGTATTTTGTTTTTAATTCTATTGTGTGTAGGTTTGGAGTTCCTTATAAGTTGATCTCTGATAATGGAAAACAATTTGATAGCAAGGAATTGAGGAGTCTTTGTGAGGAATTACATATCAAGAAAGAATTCGCAGCTGTATATCATCCACAGAGCAATGGGCGGACAGAGGCAGTGAACAAGATTATAAAGCATACTTTGAGGACAAAGTTGGAGAATAGCAAAGGAAGCTGGCCAGAAGAGTTACCCATGGTACTGTGGTCTTACAATACGACTCCAAGAACCACCACGGAGGAGTCTCCTTTCATGATCGCCTATGGTTCAGAGGCTATGGTGCTAGTGGAGATAGGTGCAGGATCGTTCAGAAGGGATAATTTCGATGAAATAGCCAATCAGATCAATCAAAGGCTTTATCTCGACTTGCTGGAAGAAGAAAGAGAGAATTCTCAGGTCAAGCTTGCACTTACCAGCAGAGGGTAGCAAGGTTTTACAATGGCAAGGTAAAAGCCCATTCTTTTAAAGTTGGTGATTTGGTTCTCAGAAAAGTAATGACAAACACCAAGGTTGCAGCTCTTGGGGTGTTTGGGGCAAATTGGGAAGGCCCCTACAAAGTCATAGTTGTTTTATGGGGAGGAGGATACTATCTTTCAGACTTAAATGGTAAACCAATTATGAAGGCTTGGAATGTCATTCACTTGAAGAAGTACTACCAATAAGAGAGCTTTTGAGCCTCATGCAGTTCTTGAAACTAGCAAAAAATAAATTTGCTCCTAGTCTCGGGGGGTAGTAGACATACGCCTCTTTGAGCTAGTGATTGCAGTGTTTTTATTCTTTTTATTTTGGCTATAAGCCTTTGTACCGGCAATGCCGAGGACAATTTATTTCCAGTACTCATCGTGCTATAAGCTGTGAGGGCGTTATTTTTATGTTTGTTAAAGTTATGGTATTTCAGATTTTTTCCCGTTCATTTCCTTTATTGTTTGATGATTGTTATGTTACATTTGAATGATGTGACCAACAAATAAAATTGTGTAGAGGGCTAATGTAGTGATGGATTGCCGCGCCTTGTTATCTGGCGCGCCAGTCCTTGACCCTTTGCAAGGAAATGTTGTCGCGCCTTGCTAATTGGCGCGCCAATCTCTCTACTTGTGCTAAGATGCATATGGCAAGTGTATGAAGAAATTTGGAGAAGAAAAAGTATGTCACCCATCAAGGGTATAGAGAAAGGTTAGAATTAAAACTTTGCAAAGTCATATGACTTGCAGATTAAGAGTTTAAAATGTTAAGGAAAAATTAAAATCAAGTTACAATGTCCTCAGGGTTAGTAGACTTTGGCGCGTCTGCACTTGTGGTGGTGTTTTCCACATCACCTTCAGGAACACTTTTCTCAGGATTGGCATCTTCATCACCGTGGTGCGCCAAGTTGTCTGTTTCAGTGGCCACAACCTCTTCAAGTGCCATCCTCTTTTCAGAAATGGCATGGGTTTCTTTCTGTGAAAGATCAGTTATAAAATTAGCCATTCCCGCGCCAAACTTGGGACGCCAATCATAGCCGGGTTCACCAGCCAAAAAGGTGATGCAATAAGCCTTGATTCCCTCATCAAAAGACTCTTTGGCTAACTTGTCCTTCTCAGCTTGCCATCCTGAGGACTTTTCTTCTAACAGCTCTTCAACCTCAATTTGAAGATTAGTGTTCTTCTCTTAAAGAGTTTTTATAAAGGAATCATTATCCTTTACAACTTTACCTTGGCGCGCCAATTCAGTTTTCAGTGTAGAAATTTTAGAGGCGGATGACTTCCTTTCAGACTCTAGTTGTGAGTTAAGAGACTTCACTTCTGTCTTCCGTTTGCCATTTTCAGCTTCAAGGTCCTTTAGGCGTTTCAAATTTTCCTCTTTGTTTTTTTCATGCTCGGCATTGAACATGAGAAGTTCTAAAGAAGCTCGCATTGCAGCTTTATGCTTGTCCTCATCAGACTTTGTCATCCACCTTTTGAACTCAGTTTCATTGATGTTTGAATCACCAAGGTGTCCAAAAGCATCGAAAACCCGGGCGGACTTGGCTTTTTCCGTGCCAACTAAGGCTATGGTTTCATTCTGATTAGTGCTTTCACTTTTCCCCGTGTTATGCCTTTTAGATGGAGGAGGTAAAGGATCCTTGAGGGTATCCCGGGCCTTTGTCTTCCTGGCAGCATGTTTTTTTGTGGGAAACGGGGATAGTGGTGATAGTTGCCTTCTGTTGAGTAGAGGAAGTGCTCTTTGGCACGCCAAATAAGTGTGTAACTCATGTCATGTCTGCATAATACAAGATTATAAACATATGAGTTAAATAAAAAAAACTGTTGTGGAAAATGCAAATACAGTAAAGTAAAGATGGAAGATAACGTGGCGTGCCAAGGGGTGCTTCCTACCTTCATCATCACTACTAATGATTATCTTTTTTCCTTTGTTTTTCTTTGTCCTCTTTGGAGAAGACTCTAAGATACCTGCTGAGGGAGGAAGAAATTTATATTTATATTTTATAGGTGATGGATTCGTTATATTTTCGACAGGAGACTCGGAGGACTGGCTTGAACTAGATTTTGGTGATGGAGATATGGTTAAAAATGATGGGTCAGATTTGTATAATGAAAGTAGGCGCGCCAAGTCCGAGGGTTTGGTTCTAGAATACTGGTAAGAAGGATAGTGGAATATAGTTGAGGGAAGACCAACCCTCCTGTTGAAATCTTTGAACGCGTGGAAGGGAGATGATGCGGATGTGTTCCCCCTTTTAGCCAGCTGCAAGCCAAGAAGAAAAGAAGATAAGCGGGGGAACACATCTTTCCTATAAAGGGTTGTCGCGCCAACGTTGATTGCTTAAATGTTGTAGGGGAATCGACATACCATCTATAAATATGACAAATCTCTATAGGATTGTCGCGCCAAATTCAATGGCGCGCCAAGAAACCTATAGTCAGCTATCAGCTCAGAACATATTTCAGAAAAAATATGGCATGAAAAAATGGATCAAATATATATACATACAACAATATATAAAAGGAACATATGAAGAACACGAAAAGAACACAATATATGAAGAACATATAAAGGTGATACGGAGAAGGAACAAAATATTTTAGTGAGTAACAGGCCTTGAAGATTTGTAGAAGATTATGAAATGAAGGCCTGATTCTATATTCCAATAAATTATCCTTATTGGGGAATTTAGGTATGATCAAACTTATCTATACACTCAAAGGGTTTACTCATGTATTCTGACAAGTTGCCCATGTTGGGGGAGTAAGATATACCTGGTGTGACGATAACTTTGGAGAACTTGCCCTGTAGTCTGATGGGTTATCCTCATCGGGGGGTAAGGATCAGCTTGTGCATTTGAAGTAAGTCATGATGTGTCCCTGCAACTGAAAGACTGATGTGGTAGTTGGTAACGGTTGATGTTAGCTCCGGTGTTTGGGGTTAATGTAAAGCATAATGTAACATAAGATGTAAAAGAGATAACTACAATTCAACAAAGGACAAGACAGATAATAGTATTAACAGAAGCACAGGAATCCAGAATCAAAGAAGAAAAGGTAAACTCAAAAAATCAAAATACGTTATGTATTCTTGAAGTCCGTAAACAGGTCACGGAAAGAAGTTCATGAAAATGTTCAAGCCTCAGTGACAGCAAAAGAAACAAGACTTTCAAGACGACAGAAGTATGTGAATGATTTAGGGTTAGTACCACAGGATTCCAGTGATGAAGCAACCAGGACGACAAAGGACTTATCAGCAGCATTGAATTGAAGACATAAAAGAAGAATTGATCAAGTGTTATTCATCTGTGAACCAGACCAGTTGCACTAGGTGACGGCACTAAAAGATCAAATTGTTTTATCGTCTCAGAAGAAATTGATACAGTCTGAAACTTAAACACCAAGGAGCTCAGAAAGGTTTTCTAAAAGGAACAAGGACAAAATGTGATTCGATGGTTTTTCATTATGAAAAACTATCGAATGTGATTCTAAGGAATCAAAAGAAATTGACTTGATGGTTTTTCTTTTTTTAAAAGAAAAAAAAAACCATCGAAAGCTTTTCTAAGAAAATCATTAGATTCAATGGAAAAGAGAATTTCTTTTTCGATAGTTTTCTTTAAAAACTATCGAATGGAAAGTTTCTTTTAATCCTTTCGATGGTTTTCCATTCGATGGATTTCCAATTCGATAGTTTTCTAATTGGAGGAGCAGGTGAAGAAGTGACATTGTTGTCAGGTTGATGAAGATCCAACGGCCAAGAATATTCCATTATTTTTGGTTCGATGGTTTTTCTAAAACTAAGTCTATAATTACACAGAGAGAGGTAGTGTCTTCCTCAGTCGAGGTTAGTTCATAGTAGCAACTACTGAGAGAGAAGTTTGAGCCGGAGAAGATCATAGAAATTTATAGTGCTCAGAATTCTTTCATTGTATTGATTGTGAATAACCTAGAACTCATTGAAGCTAATCTACGGATTAGAAATTGTAGCACCCCTCGAGGTTTATATTTATAAAACGATATATTCCCCGACTTTTGGTTTGGTTTGGTGTGTTTGATTTCGTTATAGAACTGAATGAATTATCCGCGAACGAAATTGAATTATTTGTGAGTATCGTATTCAACCCCCACCCCCCCCCCCTTCTACGATACTTCGGGACCTAACAATTGGTATCAGAGCTTGTTAATCGATATACAGATTAGATCCGGTGTTTTAGGCCAATCACTCAAGTTCTCAGAATTTTCGGATTTTTTAATTTTCAAAATTTTCATTTCTTGAAATTTTTGAATTTTAAATAATTTGAATTTTATTCTTGAAATATTTTTATTTTTCAAGAAGTTCGAAATTCTTGGAATTTACAATATTTCATATCCTAAGCCAAAGGTTCTCAAAAGATTGTTAGAGAGGAGGTTAGGAATGGACAAACAAATATCTCAGTAACGTTTATTAATGTTGGAACCTCAGAACAGAATAGAAGAATTACTAGTAGCTGAATCAGAAGAAGCTCAGGTAGAAAACCTTGAGAGACTAGACTAAAGATCAGTGTTTCACTTGTCAAGGAAGTTTAGTCACATCAGATTCAGAAGGAGTACAAAAGCCACATCCATGGATCAGGCTTATTTATTACGAAGCAAAGATTCTTCAGGATTCAGTTCAAAGAGGTAGTTACAGACTGAGATGGTAACAAAAACAAGAGTGATAGTTTCAACTATGATAAGAACTATGTAACGAGAAACTATCAGGGTGTGCTACACAATGAAGAAGCCTAACAAACAAAGAAGAATAGGGACTCAGTTAATAGCTGAAACAGAAGTGGAATGCTTTGTTGAAGAAGCATCAGCACAAAACTTATGTTGCTTAAGGAAAGAGTTGGGATGGATCAGATGACGAGAAGATCATGGATATCTTGCTTTCATAGCAATCTCTGAAGATGATTCACCTCACATATCTCAGGTATCTTTTCCTTGAACCAATGCAGTATTTAATTCTCAATATTCAAAGCATGTACATAGAAGATCTTAGATATGTGTGTATGAATATTTGTAGAATAAGATTTGCAAGTGAGATAGAAGCTTTCTTAAGAAACAACTCTTAGTTTTAGGGGTTAAGTTTCTGGCACATAAGACCTTAGTAAAGCTAAGTTTCAGTATCCCTAGTAGAACAAGATTTGCTCATTTATTCTGAATTGTTTGTTAAGGGATAATCAGTTTGAAGGATGGAGGAATTACCTTTAGAGTCAGTAGAATTTGTAGAACACCAAGCTGTATCTAAAACTGACTTAGGTAATAGAGAAAGTTAGATGTCATACAACAACAGAATGGATTAGATAGAATTAGTGATTTAATTGTTAATTCTTTTATTCCATGTGTGCTTAGAAAATTATTGAATATCTGTAAATCTACTTGCTACCTGTTACACTTGTGTTTATTGGTTAAAGTAGAAAGTACTGAATTTTCTAAAATGCAAAACATGCCTAATTTGCACATCTCTTATCTGCAATGTCAAAATGCTCAATGTATGTCATTTATTCTTATTAACATGTTTGCTTATTTAAATATTATGAATGCATATCTTAGAACTTGCATTAATCATAGAAAAAGCATGTTTAAGAATTACATTAGAGCAACGACTGCAAGGTCAGTCAGAGATAAGAATAAGCATGTATAGGTTGAAGCTGTTGTTACCACTTTTAAAAGCAAAATCTCTAATCCATCTGGACCCAAGCAAATAAGTTGGGTACCAAGAACTGTCAATCCATTTGTGAGTGCAGTCAAATCAGGTTAATCGATTTATATGCTTTCTTGGTCTTTACTACTGAAGACATATGATCGAAGAAAGATCTTGCCATCAAATGTGATTGAGAAAGCTGTTCCGTCAATAATCTTTGGAGATGACAGCAAAGGTTTTCATCACGGGACATGGCTACGTTGGAAATGGAATGTCATCATGTTTACAATAATTGGTATCATTGATAACAACTAATAATTGGAGTCAAGGATAACAATTAGAAGCAACTCTCTTGCTGAAGATTCAAAGCACACATCTTTTTATTCAATGAAGGAGCGGTGTTTTATCTCAAGCAGGAAGGTTGAGAAGCTCTCACCCTTGCATGACAATACAAGGAACTCTTTTCTAAAGATGGTATTGGTGAGAGGACTGCCTCATCTGGGATTCAAGCTAGATGAAATATATTAGGCATGTCATTAAGGGAAGTCAAAGAAACATCACAGAAAAGCTATAATGTGATAAGCATTACTGAGCCGCTTCAGATGATACGTATGGAACTCTACGGACTAGTTAATGTCTTATCTACAACAAAGTAAAGATATACTTCAGTGATGGTTGATGTCTACTCTTAATACAAACTGGTGTTGTTCGTTCAATCTGAAGGACAGGACATCACAGATGAGATTAATCACATTTCCATGATACCCTGAATTGGCCAATAGAAGCAAACTCTGAATTTCTTTCAGGGGTTTGGAATAAAATATTTTACAAGTAAGCATCTTGGCAAGATTGGCAGCTAAGGCTCTTAAGGATATTTTGCTCGGCTAATCAGTGGAATCTAAAGCCTACGAGGTAAATTTGATTAATCAACAAGAGGTGATTGAAAGCCTGAATATGATGTTCAACAACTCCAAGCTCTCAGCTGTTATGTGTGAAATTAATGGTAATGATGATTCAAATCCAAGCAGTGGTAATGGTAGTTTAACTACACAGCTCAGTACTTCAACAGAACCACTCAGCGAGGATGAGGATTCTCAGGAAATCCCAGCAACAGCTTAGGGGGAGCAAAAGAAGGATCAATTAGTCAGATCAACACCACAATGAATATCTAGAGGACACTTCAAGAACGTATCTGTCAAGACAAAGGGTTTAGATTCAATATCATTCCTGATGTCTAGTTCTTAGTGATCCTAGTGGTGGAGTAAAGACTGGAGCTATAGAGTATGAATGATTATTTTCTTGGTTTTCTTTCTGAAGAAGAAACAAAGAAAGGTAAAGAAGCTCTGATGGATCCAGATTGGGTGATTGCAAAGCAAAATGAACTCAATCAATCTGAAAGGCAGAAAGTTTGGAAGCTGGTACCCAGGCCTAAGGGAAAATCTTTTATTGGAACAAGATGGGTATCCAGAATACTGGATGAAATTGGCATTGTTATGAGGGACAAGGCCAAACTGGATGCTAGGTTACTATTAGGAAGCAGTATCTAACAAGAAGCACCAGTGACGAGACTTGAGGATATCAGGATATATCTGTATGGTAAATATGATCAAGTGCACTCCTGATTGGTGAGATAGTAGAAGAAGTCAATGTACAACAGATCCTGGCATTTGCTGTTGCAGATCAATTGGACGTTGTATAACTTCTCTTCACAAGATCACTATAGATTGGTATGAACTGGTATCAATACTCAAGCAATCGTCAAAGATATGGTATGACACTCTAACTGAACTTTTACATAATATGAATTTATTAGAGTTGTCATAAGGCACAAACATAATGTCATATATGTGCAGTGATATCATGATTATATTATATGTTGGTCTACTAACGAAAACTTGAGCAAGAAATTTGCCAAGTCATTGCAGAGAATGTACAAGATGAGTATGTTGGGAAAGTTGCAATTCTTTTTGGAATTACTTTGAGCAAGCCAGAAGAATAATTCTTTTAGGAACACAAGTAAGCCAAAAGAGTGATGGCAATAAAAGTAAGTCAAGAATATTTTGAATGTGCACAATTGAGAAGATTCTAGACATGCCAAGACTCCCTACCAACAGCAGCCACTAAAGCTTGATCAGGACAAATCAGGTAAAAGACAGAAATGACAAGCTAGAGAGGTATGCGTCTCATTAAGTTATTAGCTGCAAATTGACAACACATATTGTATTCTCAAGTTGCCAATGTGCAAGGTTCCAAGTGGATTTCAAAAATCTAGTCTTATAGTTATCAACATGATTTTGAGATATCTTAAGGGAATACCAAATCTCAGTATATGGTACCCTAAAGATACTTGTTAACATGTTTAGCTATTTAGATATAAAATACGCAGGTTGTAAGAAAGATAGGAGAAGCATCTCTGGAAGCTGTCAACCCAAATGACAGGAGGAGCATCTCTAGAAGCTGTCAACTTCATGGAGGAAGATTGATTTCTTGGTATTATTTCAGGAAATAACTTCATCTCCAACAACTCTGTGGAACAATCCACGACAATGCACCTTGACAACAGGTATCATTTCTTTCGAGAGCATGTCTTCAATTCATAGAGTAACTTGCAGACACGCACCTTATTTGAAAATCTCATCTGCAAGAAACTCTTGAATAAGTTCACAAGTATAAAATTGTTCATATTTTAAGGACTTGTGAATTTATTTAACATCCAGTCCTCATCTTAATAATTTAGTGCTAATATCTAACTCATAGATATTTAGTACTTATTTATTATTATTTATTTAATGAAATTTGAATTATGGAAATTGAAGCAGTTCAATATCTTATTTGCTCCATAATTTAAAATACATAAAATAAAAATATGCAGCATAATTTATTGGATTTTAATTGGTTAATATCATTCAATGATATTTAGTCGATTTTATTCTGAGAAAATTGTGAATTTTCTGTTGACAATTGATTTTGGTAAATTTGAAAAGATTTATTAGAATTAAAACTTGATAGGAAATAAAACAGTCTAAATTTTAAAACAAGAACAGGTTTTAAAATGAAGACAGAAGCAAAAAATATCGAATTTAGGAAATTCGATAGTTTTTCAAGTACATAGATAAATCTATCGAAATAAATTTTCGATAGTTTTTGAAAAGGAAAAAGAAAAACTATTGAAAACATTTCTCGATACTTTTTGAGGAAAATTTGAAAAAGAATCGAATTGAATTTCATTATTCTTTATCTAAATTCTCGATGGTTTTTGAATTAAATGAAAATGAAAATCTATCTGAGAGAATTAATTTTTCCTTTATTTTAATTCTCGATAGTTTTTCCACAAAGGATCCCTCGATAGTTTTTCAAGCTTTAAAAGGTAACAAGTTTGATAGTTTTTCAGAAAAACTTTTTAAATTCTGATTTTCAAACTCTTCGTTATTTTTCAAAATTTATCGAAGTAAAGTTGACAGTTTTACCCCCAACTGAAAACCATCGAACATACTATTAAAAACATCGAACACTGTAAAGACAATATTGCTCCTGTCAATTCAATAAGTATTTAACAACCCCTTATGTTTTTTTAGATCTAAGGGCTTTTGTTTATATTTACTAGAATACATATAACCAAGAACATCACTGCCTCAAGAACTTGTTTCTAAGAAAACTATTTTCACTATTGTTCTTTAGAAGTTAATTGTTTTCAATTGAATTCTTCGGATAATTCTGATTATTTGTGTTACCAAAAGTAGGGTTCTTGATAATAGTGATTCGAAGTTGTGTTTTTTTTTGGAAAAAGGGGTAATTTTGTTTTAAGGGTATTTTGTGTCAAGTTTGATTAATTAGTAATAATTAATTAAATTTAATTGGTTTTAGTTTTGGTTTAAAAGTAACCAAGACTAATCATGTCTCGTTTCAAAACTTGCAAGCCATTACGAATTTACAGTTTCGTGCATGGGCAGAGTTTCTGAACACACGTTCATTAGTGGCATATGCCTTGAGTACTCCCGTAGTCCTTTGCATCGATCAATTGACTGCGTTGTACACAACCGCCACGGATACAAGTGAGAATAACGTAAGATCCTTCAGTTTTGTTGTGCCAGGGGGCAGAACAATAAGGGTGACGGAACATGACTTTAACAGAATACTACATTTTCCTATAGAAAACCATGTTCCGGATCCCACAACTGAGGAGATACATGCTTTCTTCACTCTCATAAGAAGTCAACAACCTAACTTCTTTGTGGGAGATTTCCTTAAGCATTACCTGACATGGGACCACTGGATGAAAGAACATGCATAGATGATGTGCTTTGTTTCTATCCTAGGTTCCTACAGCTAATTCTCAATGATATCTTAACAGATGATGAGCGTGAGACATTCGCCAAAGAGGAGACCATGGAGTGCATGAAGATGAAGAGCAATGCAATAACCGCTCTGATAAGAAAGAATCATCTTCCAGGAGTACCCACTGTTCAAACTTGAATATCTAATAACGGTGCCCCTACCACTTCTACCCCCAGGGGAACAGGTAAATGAAGGTAACATTCCTCAACCTGAACTGGCTCCTGAACCACAACAATGGATGTTGATCCAGAGCCCTCAGTGGCCATCCAGACCATGAGATTGCAACCCACAATCTCTAACCACGGTCGAAGAGCCTTTGGAAGAGCCAAATGAAACCACAAACGAACCTCCTTCCCCTCCTATACCCAATATTCAGACATCCGTGAGTGTAGAGGGAGATAGTGTCATAGCAACACCATATAAGGAGATACACCCTTCAACAACAGCTCTGCCTTCCTCTAAAAGGAGAAGAACAAAAACCGAGGCAACTGTTGATAGTTCATTTCTCTCATCCAAAGCGCCCTTTATCGATTTTTCTGAAGCTGATTGGGCAGCTCTTACTAAAGCTATATCTGAACTCCTATCCCAAACAGAAAAAGGAAAATTGACGGAAGCAACTGGTGTTCCGACCATTTTACGGTCAGGTTCACTGGTTGAAGGTTCTTTAATGAACCAAGAGTCTTCACAGACGTCGAGAGAAGGTTCTGACCCCAATGCAAAATCTAAAGGGTCATTGCCTAACTCCCCAGATGGAACATATCTGGATCCTGCGGGTACAGGGTCTGACGTAGGTGCAGATCGGCAACTCGGTGACGATGAATCAATTACTATTGACAAGTCAACTGAGGTGAAGTCTTTACAGACTCACGGGGAAGATTCGGGATCTCTGCTGTTAAAAGAGCCTGTTTCTAACCCCCTAGAGATTCAAACTCTAGATCCTTTAAAGGATACATCATCCACGGATGATCAGCAACTTGGTTTAACCAAGGACGGGGACTTGCGAAGCCCCATTGCACCACCGGTGACCTCCTTAAGGACGGCTACGGTGATTTCTTCTGCAGGTACAATCAGCACTAAGGATTTGAGTGAAACAAAAACACTTACACCTGGCCTGAGTGGGAAAGGAAAAATGATTCAAACACCGACGGAAACGTTGAGTGTTCACCCAGAGCCAAATGTGAGGAGTGACACCCTAACCCTACCTAATATTCATGATTTGCTGTTACCGACAGAAAGAGAGGTACATGTTCAATCCACCCTCAAGGAGATGACAGTTTGTGATAAAGAAGGAAATCCATTATTCAAGGTTTTACTGCGACCTTCCTTTGACCAAGGGATCTCCTCTAGTCAAGGCAATGCTTCTTTAAAGACAATTCAAGAGAAGGTTGACTTGGCTGCAGCTGATTCCAGAAGAACATTCAGGGTCATTGGCAGTTCATCTGGCACTATAACAGGTACCAAACAGGCAGTGGACTCCTTGAAGAGGGAAGCTATGGAAGAACTGGTCGAATTGAGGACTGATGTCAAAGAGAATCAATGTGACGGGGTACAATCTATTTGGAATATGTTGAGGAACCAACAACCCGGAACTTCAAAACAACAACCTGATCCTTCTACTACCTTTTATAATGAGGATAACTTCATCGAGGATTCCTCAACTAAGGGGGAGAAAGTTGGAGAAGGGGAAACAAATGAAGTGACTAATGAAGGTTGGCAAACAACTGGATGGGGAGTTTGGGAAACCAATGAAGCTATTCCAGTTAGACAGTATTGGATTGAGGACATAGTACTAGAAGAAAGTGAAGAGGGATTTGAAGTCATGCAAGAGCAACCGATTCAGGAGGAGCATGAGCCATATCATCCGGAGCCAAATAGAACATCCTATCTTGGATG
This sequence comes from Heracleum sosnowskyi, assembly GCA_030848705.1. Lineage (NCBI taxonomy): Eukaryota > Viridiplantae > Streptophyta > Magnoliopsida > Apiales > Apiaceae > Heracleum > Heracleum sosnowskyi. The sequence goes on from CM061241.1 coordinate 98,616,883, forward strand.
ATGATATGGAAGAAGAAGCAAATTCTCTATCACTAAGAGAGAAAGACACCACTGAAGGTGATTCTCATCAAGATTCAAAGAACTACAAAGCTAAATGAACTGCTCCGTGAGCATGTTAAGGAAATCTTGATGAAGGTTAGTCTAGAGATTACTGAAAACCCTCCTATGGTTAGATTCATGACGAATGACTTGTTCAGAATCTGCTACATGAAGGAGGACAAACTGAGAGATTACCCAAACGAATATCTAATATCAGTTGAGAAGTATCTTAGATCCACTGGGTTCACATCAACGGAGAAGGACAAAGCAGCCGACACTCTAAGAAAATATCTTATGGAGAATGTTCCCTACTATAGGAAGAGAGTGGAGAAAGGATTGGAAGTGCTTCCCAGACTACCAAACATGCCAAAGCTAAACAAGAAAGATGTTAACATTGCATGGCTGTGGGCTGGAGTGGGTCAAGAGGTTGGATATATTGGAAGACACATCCTAGGAGCAATCCTTAAACCTGGAGAACCACTGCACTATCTATCCGTGATTGATTATCAAGCTGCTAACTCCGATCCAATGAGTGAAGAAGGTGAGATTGGAATGGACTGAAGATTGAAGCAAAGAACAAAAGAACTATCAGCTCAATCAAGAGGAGCAACTTCAAAGTGAAAAGTTTTATTGTTCTTTGAGTTATGAAATCTGGAAATGTATATATATCTGATCCAGAATGCATTTAATATTATTACACTGTCTTACTTTAATTAGTTTCATGTTTCCTTAGTTAGTTGAGTTATCCTCGAAGTATTTGCTTGTCGAACTCTATCCAATCAAATAGGGGGAGATTGTAAAGCATAATGTAACATAAGATGTAAAAGAGATAACTACAACTCAACAAAGGACAAGATAGACAATAGTACAGTAAAACCTCTATAAATTAATACTCGATAAATTAATAATCTCGATAAAATTAATAATTTGTCCAGTCCCAACTTGGGACCAGTATAAAATTGGACCCCAATCGATAAAATAATAAGATAATAACTTTTTTGAAATCCCAAAGTATATATATTGGTCCCAACAAAACTATAAATTAATAATCATTAAAAGATTCCATACATATTCTAAGATTGTCTAGTAAAAAATGAATCTATAGTCACTTGTTTTTTGTTGAACTTCAAATCTATATTGACTTCATCTTTAAATCTCCTCACTGCACTTGTTTTCCTCACTGAACTTCATAGAATGTGCCTTGGAACTTATTTTTGTAATTTATTTTTCATCTCTAACTAATATATATTGTAACTAGTACATTAGACTTGGAAATTTAAAGGTCTTATGTAAATCCTCTTTAAATTAATAAATTATTAATTTATCGATATAATAATATCTCTCTAAATTAATAAAATATCCCGGTCCCAACATTATTAATTTATAGAGGTTTTACTGTATTAACAGAAGCACAGGAATCCATAATCAAAGAAGAAAAGGTAAACTCAAAAAATCAAAATACGTTATGTATTCTTGAAGTCCGTAAACAGGTCACGGAAAGAAGTTCATGAAAATGTTCAAGCCTCAGTGACAGCAAAAGAAACAAGACTTTCAAGACGACAGAAGTATGTGAATGATTTAGGGTTAGTACCACAGGATTCCAGTGATGAAGCAACCAGGACGACAAAGGACTTATCAGCAGCATTGAATTGAAGACATAAAAGAAGAATTGATCAAGTGTTATTCATCTGTGAACCAGACCAGTTGCACTAGGTGACGGCACTAAAAGATCAAATTGTTTTATCGTCTCAGAAGAAATTGATACAGTCTGAAACTTAAACACCAAGGAGCTCAGAAAGGTTTTCTAAAAGGAACAAGGACAAAATGTGATTCGATGGTTTTTCATTTATGAAAAACTATCGAATGTGATTCTAAGGAATCAAAAGAAATTGACTTGATGGTTTTTCTTTTTTTAAAAGAAAAAAAAAACCATCGAAAGCTTTTCTAAGAAAATCATTAGATTCAATGGAAAAGAGAATTTCTTTTTCGAGAGTTTTCTTTAAAAACTATCGAATGGAAAGTTTCTTTTAATCCTTTCGATGGTTTTCCATTCGATGGATTTCCAATTCGATAGTTTTCTAATTGGAGGAGCAGGTGAAGAAGTGACATTGTTGTCAGGTTGATGAAGATCCAACGGCCAAGAATATTCCATTATTTTTGGTTCGATGGTTTTTCTAAAACTAAGTCTATAATTACACAGAGAGAGGTAGTGTATTCCTCATTCGAGGTTAGTTCATAGTAGCAACTACTGAGAGAGAAGTTTGAGCCGGAGAAGATCATAGAAATTTATAGTGCTCGGAATTCTTTCATTGTATTGATTGTGAATAACCTAGAACTCATTGAAGCTAATCTACGGATTAGAAATTGTAGCACCCCTCGAGGTTTATATTTATAAAACGATATATTCCCCGACTTTTGGTTTGGTTTGGTGTGTTTGATTTCGTTATAGAACTGAATGAATTATCCGCGAACGAAATTGAATTATTTGTGAGTATCGTATTCAACCCCCCCCCCCCCCCCCCTCTCCCTCTACGATACTTCGGGACCTGTCATTGGGCTAGGCTTCATCGTATGGGATCTCCTTAGTGGGCTTGGATTTGTATTGAGTTAAGAGTTCTAGTCCGACAAGGACTATGCTCGATGCTTATCTTAAAGAAGACCTATCTCTTGTAGACTTAGGACCCTTGTAGTCCGGCCAAGGAGTTCTATCTCTAGTGGACTTAGTATCCTTGTTCTATTAGAACTACGTGAAGCTTGATCCCTATAAATATAGGGTACATAGGCACATTAAAGCCGTATGTGCATTTAATTTTTAAATAAAAATGATAATATTAAATTTTAAACTAATTACATAAACAAAAAATGTATCGTATCATCACATAACTAAATTAATTACCAACTATAAAATTCGAAAGTCTTTAAGATTTGTAAACATCGGCCGAAGGCGGCAAACAAGTACTAGTTGTAATAAAACCCGTGTTTTATTAAACTCAATCAAGTACAAAAAAATTCAATTAATTTTTCCAATTGTGGTAATTATTTTTTTTCGGTTGCTAAATAGTTGTTGATTTATTGTGCTTATATAGTGTGTGTTTGAGTTATCACAAAAAAATTGACTTATAACTTAAAATAAGTAAGTGCTTTATAAGTGATAAGTTGATGGATTCTTATAAGTTATACTGGTGTTTGGATAAATTTACTTATAAGTTAGTTAAGAGTTTGTTAAATTAAATTTGAAAAAATAATTATTAAATACAATGATTTCAACACTTGCATTTTAAATTAAAACAATATTTAAAAACACAAAGGTAAAAATATAAAGTATTAAAAAAATAAAGAAATCAAAGAATAAGTTGATAAGTTAAGTAAAATGTTGGTTATTTCTAACATTCAACTTATCAATTTATAAATTATAAGTTATCAAATAAGCTGAGCACACAAACACCCCTCGTAAGCTATTATCAACTTATAATGCATAAGACGTAAGAGCAAGTCCAATAGCATCCCTAAATGATATCCTAACTTCAAATATAGGGAATATGACACAAAATGGGACTCCAACAGTATCTTAGTGATCTCCTAAACCACTAGCACAACCTCAAATTCACTAGTCATTCCCTATTTATAGGTATCCTCTAGTCATCCCCTATTTCATTTTTATAAATTAAATATTCATTTCCCCCCATTTTTCCCTTTGTATTACTCTCTTCCCTCCTTTTAGTTTTACCGCTTAATTTTTTTCTTTTTTTCTCTATTCTCTCTTGTTTTTACCACTGAAATACTAGAAGTCCCCTAGACTTTCTTGTCAAAATCACTATTCAAACTATAGTAAATCATATTCCATAAGAAAGATCTTGGAGTCTACTTTTTTAAGCAAAAAACAGTTCGTAAAAAGGAATTTTCTACAAAAAGTTATAACAATTTTAGTGAAGGAGTGTATACATGTCCAGATTTATAACAATTTTGGTGACAATTTAATAAAAATGATATCCCTAAACTATTAGGATTCCTTATTTTATAAAAATTATAGGGAATGAACTAGCATACTGGACTTGCTCTAACTTATAAGAACAGCGAAACATGCCCATAGTCTTTTATATGGCAAAAGACATCTGATCCGTTTAAATAGGATGCTATTAAATGGCTTAATTAAACGTAAGAAATACTTAATCCATTGCGTATCAACGAACTTTTAACGGTACAATTGTATGTTTATACACTTTTTTGCCTTCCATATGGGTAACCACTAACCAAGGATGTATGTATCTACTTGATGAACACCGCAGTGGTGTTAAAAATCTCCAATTTATGAACTGGTTAAATTATCTTTTACATGAGAAAAGTCCATTCATCCAAATAATACTGGATCAAGGCAATTCACAATTCATCATCTTAAACAGAGTGTTCATTCTTTATAGCACAAACTGTGAACGATAAAATTAACTCAATCACAGGAGACAATTATTCATTCTCAAAGAAATAATTATAACAAAAGTACTGAAATTCACCAGAATCACGGAGGTAATTTTACATTACATCAACTAAACGTCCTATTAGATTAAATCAGCTAAACATCCAGGACAAAAAGAAAAGGTTTAAACGTCAAATTTCTTCTTCTCATGCGAAAAGAGTCTCTGCTGGTAGTGTGGTATAACCCCCACCAGCGCCTGCAGCTTCAAGAGAGTTCTAAAGACAGCCCAATGGAAACAGCTTAGATGCATTCCTGCAAAATCTGAAGCAACAGAATAAAGTATTTGTGCCAAGCACAATTCAATTCAATTGGGCTAATATGTACTTTTTGTTCAAACAAATGTGTGGACCCCAGGAATTCAGGGATTCCATAAGCACAGGACAAGCAACAACCAAAATAATATGTTTGTAAATCTAGATCTCATTCTTTATTTCATTTTACCATGAGGTACATAAGAAAAGCAGAAGTGAGATGCTATGGTGAATTTTAACCTTTTACTAACTGGTGATTGTCCACCTTGAACTATACATGTACATGCTTTTGGCCTTGCACCAATAAGTTAAGGCTACATAAAACTATGTATAGAGCAGATCAATAATATTAAGAACTTGATAATCTACAAGGGAAACTAAATGCTGATCCTGATACGCTAAACCCTCAACCGTTTTGTTCGACCACCGTCTTCAGTATATCCCTGGAAATAGAGTGGGAAAAATTATATAATACTGAATATATCTGAGCAATCATCCAATACTACAAAAGCATGTCACTTCACATGTACTACAAAAACAATGTGAATTGCTCAAAGGAAATGCGCACACAAAATTTCATGCAAAAAAAAAAAGAATGGCACACTTAAAGCAAGCTGGGACAGGGAGTACAAGTTTGCTCATCATCAAAAAAACCACTTAATACAGCAAACATTAGTTATCCCTCCACAAAGACGTGAAATACAAGTTTAATAGAAAGTGCCCAAGGCTATATACAAAGTACTATACATGTTCGCTTTCAAACCTCCAATACATGCTGTGTGCATGAAGGGCTGATTTGGAGGAAATTATACAGGAAGACAACAAGAAATCAAAATTTTATTTCCACTTTTCAGACTCTTAAAAACGATATGATTTTAATTTTAAAGAGAACTTCACAGTGTGCAGTTGAAGAATTCCCGCATCTTATTCTTAATCGCAAACCAAGGAGAACAAACACTTATACTACTATCTTTCAAGCTCCCAACAGTCTTCACTTTACTTTCTTCTCTGTATTTGAAAAAGCTCGAAATAGTGTCGTACATGCCACTATGCCAGCATGTTATTGTCTGAAATGCCCTTAAAAAATCTGAATACTTAATATAGGTAATACTACTACTACTGACTCCATACTCTTTACTACGTCTCACTCAAAATTTATTTGCTTTAAGTGTGACGTATCATCACGCCATAACATCTCAAGCAGTGCTATATGTGCATAATAATCTTGGTATCATTGTATTTGGCTAATAGCAATAAACGTCAAAACACATCTGATAACATTATTTACAGAGACAAGACGAATGCAAAAGCAAAACCTAATGCATCATAACAAATAAATAAAATATACGTACCATTTCATTTTTGCTCAAGTCTTCAGCGTTAGTCACGTTAGAGTCGGACTTGCACTTAGTATGCACGATTGGACCCAACTGGGACCTATCCATTCCAGTTGCTGATCCTGCTGGTGCATTCATATATGCAGCACCCTTATACATCCATTCTTCAGTCTCATCACTGTAAAAATCGACAAACGGTTCCCCACATAGTGCACAAACAATCTGATCTTCGTCTGCTGGAACGGCTGATTCTTCATCATCCTTCTCTTGAACAATTTCAGTGGGTAGGAATCCTGGAGCAGCATCAGCTCCCAATGCCTCTGTACCACTAAGCCACATGTCGGCGCTTACAAACCATCTACGAGAAGGTTTCTGTTTACGGTTTTTTGATGTCCTATTTCTTGTTACATGCCAATCCATATGACTGCTGTGCTCCTCTTGACACTTAAACCGAAGGCCACAAGTTGTGCATTGCCTGGGGAGATCAGCATAAAGTGCACTGATGGCAGACTCATGACGCACCTTAAGAAGGTCAGTATTAAACTCCAGTCCAACGGAATCCTAGACATTAAATCATTTAAACCAAGAAAATCATTATCTCTTACCACAATCAATTTTCAAGAACACTGAATACGTAAGTTTTATCCAACATACCTGCACTGACGCTTGGTTTGTCAATGAGATCAAACCTTGGGCCATTAACGAATTAAATAACCCTGAGAGTGCACCTCCACCTGGAGGGTTAAGCGGAACTAGACTATGATTTTGACCAGGTATCATTTGTGATGATATAGGGCGAGGTTCTGGAGGTAGAGGTGGCAATACGACCCCTGATAAGTGTGCAGATGAATTTCGAACATTGGGAATCGGCATAGATGACTGCATGCTGGGAGCTGGGTTCATAAAGCCGGGATTTACAAATGGCCTATGTCCTGGGGGTATATATCCACGGCCGAAGGGCTGGTATGCTACATGGGATGGGGTTGATATTCCAGTAGGTGGAAGCATATTTTGATGAACGTTTGGACGCATTTGATATGCGGGACGCAAGACAACATTTTGTGCATGATTTTGCTGAAGTGATGAAATCGGTCCAACTTGGCGATTAGGAAACTGAGGCTGGTGATTCGGAGCTGTAAATGAATTTTTCATACCTTGATCAACATTTGAATAACCAGCACTCATTGGTTCCAACTGCCTCCACATATGTTTCTGCAACGGATAAGAAGCTAATTGAGGAATTGGAATAGACTTTTGTGGCAGCAAAGCCGATGGAACCTCTGGATTCAAAATTTCATGATTTAAAGAATTCATTCTTGATGCAAAGTCCGAGGACCCATGTTCTTTATCATGACCTGGAAAGCCATTAAGCAGAGTCTTTTGTTCACCAGATGATGATATAAAGGGTACCTGTAAATTTCTTTGGGAAGATTGTGGAAAGTTCCAGACTTCTAGAGGGTTACGAGAAGCGGGAAATTGTGATGCCTCGTTACGAACACCATAAACATTATTCATCAATCCATGAACAGACTGCGTAAAAACAAAAAAAAAGTTGCATTTCTGAGATGCATAGGAAAAAAATTTATCGGAATGTAGAAAGGTTAGATATAAGTATGCAACACCACCCACAAGCATAGCTTATTCGATTGAGTTTTGAACCCCTGAAGCATAAATTAAAAGTCTAACAAATGGAAATTTCTAAAGTTCATTAATGTGATTATTTCATGCATATGCTTCTTGATAGCATCTAAGATAACCATACATGCAGACCAAATGAAGAAATTAAACGAAAAATAGCAATTAGATAGTTCAGAACAAATATAATACAACTGGATTCTTATCTGGATAGACATCGAATTGTCACTAGCAACAAAAGTGACAAAAATAAACAACTAAAACATTATTAAGATATAAAAACATATGATCATGAAACTTCAGACTAGCACTCGACAATATCATCATGATTCGTCAAGCATCCAGTCATGAGTCAAAAACTATAGAACACATGTACTAGCAAGAAAAGGAACAAGAATAAACATACATCACTGATTAGGGATGAATCACTGATTGCAGACATTTGTTCTCGACCAGACTGATGGCCTCTCCTGAAACTATTCTCCATAAGCACTGGGTGTTGAGGCTCAGCTCCAGGTACTGCGGTAAGATTTCCTGAAGTTGGATTAGATGACGAAAACAAACTAGAATTCATGTTTCCAGTGGCTAATGTTGGACTCATATCTTCCCATTTAAACTCTTCTTCTTCATTATCCTTCCATGTCTGCACAGCCATCTTGTTATTTACGGCATTCATATTCAGGTGTGTGGCCTTTGGATGCTTACAGGTATCCCTTTCATCAGTCCCATATGCATCGATCAGAGCTCTAGGTCCTCGAAGCTCCGCACTGTTACTATAACTGTGTGCATCATGATAATCATATTCCTGATGGTTATCGTGAGACTTGTAACCTCTCTGCCAGTCACTTGACTCTTTTTTGCCATTATTCACTACACCTCCATAATCAAATCCACGACGAGATGGGGAAGAAATTTTGAGAAACATACTTGTCGAATCAAACTCAGTATCTGAACCAGGTGATCTAACATGACTAGTGACAAACGGTGTGGATGAATTTGCATCCCTAGCAGAAGCAAGCATGTGCATGTTCTCAGCCTTAGATGTGTTAGCTCGAATACTTGAGCTGATTCGTTTTGTTCCAACCTGTGTCGTTAAACCCTCTGAATTATCAGAGCCATATCCACCCAGTTCAGCAGCACGTTTTCCATTCATCTTCAAAGACGGAGTTCCACTTGAGTGTAGGATGTCCTGCGAGGGCAAAACAAGAAATCAACTTTAAATATGACGTCAACCCATACCCAATCAAAGTGAAAAACAGTTTATTTCAGTAAGGCAATTAAAAAAATGTCACAAACCAACAACATTAACATCAGTTCTCATTTACCTAAATGGCAATATACAATATATATATAAATATATGCATATGCATTAATACCAAAAAAAAAAATATATATATATATATATATATATATAAATATATATATATAATATTCAGGATCCGATACCATAGAGGAAAAAAAGCAACTATGAATGCTCTTACACCAGTGACAGTAAAGACGATAAAACCAAATTAAAATTTTGCACATCTATTGAATGCATAAAAATGGGAATAAACAACGGGGGTGAGAGCATTCAAACATTAAATCTTAAAGCAGAAGGCCAATACGGAGGCAATACTTTTCTGTGAACTTCCAAGAACATAAATGTAATTGATCTAATATATATCCACTTGGAGATTCTAAATATATACTGATTCTCACCCCTAGAGATAGCTAGGTAGATTCTATGATAAGACTTACACTTCGAATAGTTGTATGTTCATACTGACGCCTTGCTTCCAAATATTTTGGATTAACATGTATGCCATGAGTTGGTCGCGGAGATTCAGAAGGTTGCAAGGAAGCCAAAACAGATGGAGAATCTGGAGCTGGAGAAAATTTCATTTGAGCTTCAATCTTGCATAGAATAGAAGGAGGAAACACAGTTGACCAAGTACCAAACAAATGACCCATAGAAGTGCGCAAACTTGAGTTGACTTGCTTGTACACCTCACAGAATACCTACAAGAAAAAAGTTAATATATTTGTACACAAGAAGGAATGACTTAAAAATCATGAAAATTAAAAACCATTTTTCTATATTTGAATTGACTCGCCTCAGGGAGCAGCACCGAGAAGTATCTGACATATTCCTTGCCAATATTCTTAGCAATACTATCCAAAAGATATAAACAAGGCAGTTTCTGATCAACTGGGGCCTATTTACAGACAATTATTACCGATCAATATCAATAAAAGATACACAGTAAAAAAACAAATTATTAAACCAAACAAGAACTGGGATAGATAAGGGAAAGGATTAAAAACACATAAACAAGAAATTATTAATAACTTTGGAAAAGGTTGGGAAGGTGGTATTTCGTCTTGATTGCATAACATCTGTATGATTTCTGATAACTAAACATAAAATGTGGAGGGAAATCAGTAAACAGATATTTACATATGCAGTTTGAATTGTGATGACATCACAGGGCAGTGATTCAGGACTTTACACTTTGATGTTTTCGCCTGTGTCGTAGACAGACGTTGAGATGCATATGGTGCACCTAATCTTGGCATCCCTATTTTGCTAAAATTCTTTTAGCTTGTTTTGTTAAATTCGTTATGAATCAAAGATTCCAGTATTTACATATTTTCATGCTAAAATTGAGATGCAAAGGTAATGAATTAGGAATGATACGAATTTTAAAATCACCAGAAAAAAGTGATTTGCAAAATGAAAGTAAATTCAATAATACTTGCACCCCTTGAATACATAAAATTCTTCATAAAATCAAATTATTCATTTGTTGTGATACTCATGTAAAATACTTCTAGTTTGCGTTTTGCAAACATGTCAACTTTTTTGGAAATGCCTGTAAACAACAATTGTTAACTTTCATTTGACAGAAACAAAGCGAGTTCCAGATTTCAACGCAAGCATTTTTACAACACATCCCTAAGACTCCTCATGTTAAACTTCTAGTTAACTACATATGCTAGTAGTGTCTTGCCACTTATTAACATAATTAGATTATGATAAGCATTGTAATTTATGGAACAGTGCATTGTACAAAAGTAAAATTTTGGTTGATTAAAGTCCACTAGCTAACAATGCACTGCACAATCTATAAAATAACACTGTACGGAAATAAACTTCTGAAACATAAACTGACAAATTGGAGTTCACAAATTACAGGAGATAAAATTATCAACCTAACATCAATATTCACCACAAAACCGGTTTAAATCATACATGACCAAATTTCCTCTATACTGAGTATACTCAAAAACTTCAAATTCAGCTGAATACCTGAATAATCCGTTGACAAATTGCATTAGCAATGCCCTCGGCATGCTCTCTTTGTTCACCAGCAATTATCGTAAGATCAGTAATAATCGGCTTCGAATTAAAAGTAAGTTCACACAAAACAATCTCATACAATTTGACAATTTCTTCGCATCTCGGAGGCGAAATAGTATCATCATCATCTTCACCACCGTGTAAACCTAAAGCCTTAATATTTTCTTCTCTGCCTCTCAACATAGCCTTAAATCGATCGATAATCGGAGTCATAGGCTTCTGAATTAAGTAATCATTCACCGTTGGCTTTTTAGGTAACCCTAGGTTTCTAGAATTCTCCGTCGATGATGATACATATCTTAATTGATCCATATACACCTACATATGTATGTATACATACAAATTCGATAAATTAGGGTTATGAATTTGGGGGAAAAGGTTATTTCTTTTTTAATTTTGTGATGACTATAGAGAATTAGAGAGAGAGATGTGATGGGAGAGAGGAGAGGATTTAGAGGATTGAAGAAAGAAGGGGCCTTGGGAAGCGAGCGAGATTGTCGGAGATCTGATGCGGTGGCCGGAGAGATTGTGACGGCGGAGATTGGGTGGTGGTTTTGTAGCCGGGGAAAAAAGGACCGTGGTTTTAAATAACCGTGAAAGGTTAGTTATGCAGGGTTTTGGTAATTTGAAGAAAAATTGTGGGGTCTACTTTTGATGATGTGGCTTTACCAGCTGGACACCTGGGTAAAAACAAAAGAGTACTGGTAAATTTTGTGGGGTTTATAATGGGTGAAAACTTGGTTTGATTAGTAATATATTTTTTATGATTAGTATTTGGGATGATTTAACGTGTCATTGTTTTAAAATTTTGTTTTTATAAAATTAAATCAAACTCTGTTTATGATTTTTAGTCCGTTCCGGTAATAAGTCTTTTCAACCTTTTTTTAATCACTTTTGATCAAGTTGATCAATAAAGCCATTATGATAACTTTTTCTAAAATTACTCTAATACATTTATTATATTATAATACTCTTTTTTAAGTTTTTGAAAACTTGAAAAAATTGAATTATTATTTAATGTCAGTAAAGTCAAATGACAAGGTCAAAAAAATGGGACGAAAGAATTATTTATCATAAAGATAAATATTCTTCATTTCTTGAAATATTTAATATATTTGTCTCTATGACAATTGAATTTAGCGTTTGTTTTTATATTTGTCACACGAATTTACACATGTAATAGGTGTATCCGCTGTTTGATTTGATGCGTTTTTTCAAAAATTTCATTCACATCCGATTTGTTAGCAAAAACTGTTAGAAATGAATACTACTAGAAACTAGACAGAGGGGGGGTGAATGGATAGTTTGATATATTTTTCGATTCTTGAAAACTAAGTAACTGACTGTATATGATTATGATATGTAATATGCAGAAAGTAAATAACACACACAATCACTTTAATCTACTTTGTATAAGCAAATTAAATACTACAGCTTTCCAAGAAATTCACAATAGAATTTCTGGCTTCTAAACAAGAACAGTTTGAACTTACTTGCTTACAGAGAAAAGAGCTTAGCAAATAACTATGTGTATCTCTCTTGCAGCTAACAATAGGATGTGCATGATATATATAAGCCCTATACAAACTAGTGCACACACCTATTTTTACACAGTTACCCCTTGCTGAAAGTCCAACTTGTCCTGCCATAAGACGTTAACTGTGTCAGGAAGGACCACCTGCTTTTCGAAGTCTTTCCCATTTCTGTAGCTGCTTGTCTCTTATCTTTCTCTCCAAGTTTAGCTGTAGATATGCCATCTGTTCTTTGGACCACCTTGCCAGAACAAATGCTTCAGTATTTGTCTCTTTTGATTCTTGATTCTGTACCTTGATTTGTCTTGTTGTAAACGGCTAAGTGTTGATATCGTGAACTCCACTTCATTCCTGACTTCGCGATCTCACTTGTGAGGACTTCGCGATATAGCCTTTGACGACTTTGCGACATAGGTCATTTGAAGACTATGCGACATAGGTCATTTGAAGACTATGCGACATAGGTCATTTGAGGACTTCACGATCTAGGTTTCTTTGACTTTGCTGACTTCAACACTTCACGACATGTGTCTTGAGGACTTCTCGACATAGTACAAAATGGACTATGCGATATAGTACTTCACGACATGGATATTGGTGACTTCACGACATAGCTTTCTTCTGACTTTGCTATATAATGCCTTAGACAAATTTCTGCAACTTATTTCTTCATAGCCTTATTTATCTCTATCCTGCTGCATGAACACTTCTGAACTTCTACCAGGACAATTATTCAATGGCCTATATACAATCTAGATGCGAGAAACTTTACTAAGCTCATTATAACTTTGAGCATACATGATCAAGCTAATGTTCATGAGAACAAGACAAGTACATTTAGAGACCTATACTATATCCCAGTGATAGAACTCACTAGGTCATGTAATGTGACATAGTCACATAGTGTAGGCTTGTTAATAGTGGTATTCAGACATGTCTTGAGCCTAACAATCTCCCCCAAATTGTGAGTAAGATCCTTAGGCACAATTTCATGTCTGATAACAAGCCTAACTTACATAAAAGGAAATTTAGTAACAGAGAGAGCAATTCATGAACATTGAGATCAGAAATTTGATTACATAGAAAAATTGAAAGCTTACAGATTACTTTTGTTGCTCAGAAGCTTCAGCTTCCAATTGCTTCTCTAGCAAATCATCATATATCTTCTTTTTCCTTATCTCTTCTTTTCTCTTCATGTCTATGATGGCTTCTTGAAGTTCTTCTCTTGCAATCAGTTCTTCAATGAGAGGTGAGCCTTTCAAGTCATCAATTGCAGCCTTGAGTGCACTCTCTACATAGGAATCAAGAAACTCCATCATTATTTTGCTTTGACCTCCATGTGAGTTTTTGTACTCCACAATGTAAGGATTTTGCTTGACCCTGCACATCCCTTTCTGCCTTAGCTCCTTAGCCCTCTTCTCCATCTCAGCCATTTCTTTCTCTCTCTGTATGTTTTTCTCTTCATTCTCTTTCCTCATGTTTTCTTCATAATCAGCATGCATCTTTAAGTACCTGGCAATATCTATCTTCCATGTTCTTTCTTCTTTTTCTTCAAAATTCAGTAAGGCATTTATCCTTTCAAGCTCATACTTATAGAAATATTGCCAGCTTCCTTGCTTCATTATCCTTTCTCTTCCATCAGTGTACTTGATCTCTAGATGATCCAACTTCACTTTGACTTCAAAGATCCTTTGAGCCCTCAAAAATGCAAGGGCATCTTCATCATAGTCCTCATCTAGTGGAAGCACATTGATGCCAATAACATTAGTGAGTTTTCCAGTCTTCTTTGTTATCCTTATCCTTCTGGGTACACTCTTGATCTTCAAATGCTTCACAAGAGATACCTTTCTGGAACAGGGAGATTTAGTCTTCAGTGCCACATCACTTGGAAGTAGCTTCATTCCTTTCCCCTTCATCCACTGTAACACTCCACTAGCTGTAACTTTGTGGAAGTGTTTTCTTGAAATTACTTTAGTGGCTTCATCTTTCTTCTGTGGCAATTCAGGTTCAGAAGTCATGGATAATGATTTTGGAGGATCATTGCTAACAGTACCCACCCTAGACTTAGAGTCTTGTGTTGTGGTTAAAGTGTTGCTAGCAATGTCCTTGACTTGCTGAATTCCACTTCTTGTTTTCCTGGTTGTTTCCTTTGTCCCTTTGGAGTCCCTCTTGTCATCACCAGCATCTTTTGATTTCTTAGGATATTTGCTCCTGTTGCTCTCACTAGATCCATCCTTATTTCTCCTTGTCTGAGATCTCCTTTCATAGGTTTTCTCCTCATCATCATCCTCCCCATCCTTCTTTTTGCTCTTTTCTTTGACAGATTCAGGAATGGCTCCATGAATCAGAAAAGATTGTAGAGTTCGAATCATCTCTAGTTCCTCAGCTGTCCTAGCTCCTCTCTTAGCTCTCAGCATTTGCAGCACCTGGTTGATCTTTGCATTGTTCTTCATTAAAAGGTCTGAGGGAATTACTAGTTGGTCAATACTACTGTCTTGAGATAGGCTTTGGTAAATTATTGTCCTTGGCTTGGATATAACCTCAGGCAATCTTTTATTTTGGTCCATCTTCAAGTCATTGTAAAGACTTTCATTGTTCATCCCATGCTTTTCAATCAAATCCAGAATGATTGACAGCTCAGTAAATCTCAGTTTCTCTAGAGTTTGAAAAGCTAGGTGCCACATGCAGTTATCCTTGCACACCATGATTATCTCTCTTAGATGGACATCCTTGATTTTCCTTACTGCCACTGTGAAATACTTGATGCTTTCCTTGATCTTTTGTCTGTACATTCTTGCATCTCCTTGAGCACTACTGTAGATGGCTTTCAGAAACTCCAGGAAGGCCTCATCATGATAGATGTTTGAATTGGCAACTTCCTGTAGCTTGGCCTCTGTGATAATTGCAGCTTTGACAGGTTTAGCATTGGGAGTAGGTTGAGGTTGAGGAGTTGAGATATCTTTAGGCATGGTTGATGGATAGTAGGTGGTTGAGATTGTACTCTTCTGACCTTCTGCACTTATGACCTCTACAGGGGGAAGAATGATTGGCTTTAAGGTTTCTTCAATGAGTTTGCCCTTGCCCTTATGCTTTGGCAGCTTGGCAGGTACTCCCCCTTTCTGTTTCAGAATGACCTCCTTTTGTTTCTCCCCCTTAGGCTTGGGATCAGACAAGAAGTCTTGAGCTTCCCCAAGGATAGGCAGGTTCATTTGTTTCATCATTGAAGTCAGCATCTGTTGTTGCACCAGCAGGATATTGGAGGTGTTGTTGCCTTGGTCATCCAGTTTGTCATTGAGCTGTTTTAGAGAGTTGGCAAGCTCCTTGTTTTCATCTTTCAGAGAGGCCACTTCTCTTTCAAGACCATCCACCTTGGAGAAGAGCTGTTGAGACTTGAAGGAATTGAGAGATTACTCCTTGAGCTTGGCAAAGTCAAATTTGGAGATGTTTGACAGAGGGACCTCATCCACCAATTTGTCACCATACTGATTCTTCCAAATTACATTCAGCATGGCATTTGAGTTGATATTGGCCTTGACTTGATTTTCCAGGGTTGTAGCCAGCTTCCTGATGTTGTCTGTGACCATGGCCAGAGAGAGGTCCATCATGTTGACAGTAGAGTTTGTCTTCTGGATTTCTTTAAGGATGCCATCCACCTTGGGAAAATCAGAGAGATATGAGTTTCTGAGCTGAGTGAGGGATCTGTCTGTCACCTCCTGGATTGAAGAAATCTCTGATTGAAGCCCTTTCCCAAGATAGTGCAGAGCCTTTAATTGATTCCTGTAGACATCATTAACAGCATCATAGATGGCAGCAGGAGAGAGATCCTTTGCATTGGAGCCCAGAGAAGTTAGGTATTCTTCTCTTAGAAAAGCTAGGGCATCCTTGAGCTTGAGAGTCCTCTTAGCATCCAACCAGGCATCCACATTTCCCTCTGGTTCAGCTGCATCCACTATCTTCTCCTGCTGAGCTTCAACATCCTCCTTGTGGCAGAGTAAAATGGCTTCATAATCAGCATTTGGGAGATTTGAGGTGAGGAGATGTTGAGCTATCTTTGAGAACTCATCAATCTGTGCCACATGGAGATCTTGTATGGCTTCTTCTGTCATTTTGGAAGGCACAGATGATGATCCTGAAGGCCTGTCATGGTGCACAGGCTTCAGCCATTCTGACATAGTGGCCTGAGCCAAGTGAGAGCTAGTGCTAGGCACTTCATGAGATGTAAGATTTTGAGTCTCCCCCAGCCTTGGAATGGCTGTAGGGTCTGATGTTGTCTCCATTGAAATGGGATGTGTTACAACAGCAGCCCTATTTGTCTGTGAAGACAGTTCCACATCCCTAAGGATGGGAGAATTTGGCATAGAGTCTCCAGTGAAAACTGGTGAATCCTCCATGTTTGTGTTGGTGTCATTAGGATATGCCCCAGCATGCATTCCCTGACCAACTAGATGTGGTTCCTGGGTGGTGAGCATAGTGTCATGCACCATGTCACTTGAAATTGGCTCAATCACAGGAGAGAATTGTGATTGATCAAAGGCAAGATTGTCATTTGAATGACTCTCTTGTTCAGAAGAAATTTTTATGGAAGAATCTGAGAGAGAAGTGGGGTTTAGATTAGATTGTGGCAACTCCCCCTGAGAAATAGGAGGAGTTTCAACAGTGATGTGCTCTCCACTCTGTGTATTATCAGCCTTATCACTCCTAGGGTCAAGAGTGAGGTCTTGACCCTGTGCAGACTCTGTACAAGGTGCAGTGGGGAGGCTGCTCTTTTCAATGCCAATGACCTGTTGAGAGGCCATGGACAGTAACAGGTGTACCCCTTTTTCCACATCTGAATCCTGTTGGGAGGATCCAGTGGTAGGTTTGGATTTGGATTTCTTCTTTTGTCTGGTGAGAGGTGACTCAGGATTCTCACTAGCTATCTCTACAGATTCATTTATCACTTCTAGGGCTCTCTTCTTTGACTTCTTTTTAGTAACACCAATCTTTTGAGAGATTGATGCACTTGGCTGCCTAGCTTCTATGGTACTGTTTGCAGTGGGGTTGCTGGATGGGATGGGAAGGCTGGGGTTAGACTGTGTAGCTCCTTCAGTCTCAGCCTCCCCTGTCCAGGAAAGTGCATGGTATATTGGCTTATCAAGTGGATAAGACTCAAATGTGTCCTGCATATGCTTGGTCACACTTAGAATCACATCCACTTGATTCCTTGTGTCCAATGAGCCAAATAGAACTTTGGACATGGACTTGGAATAAGCCATTTTAGTTTTATCTATACCCTCTAATTCATGGACATTTGCATCAAGAAAATTTAAAATTACTTGAAGGAAACGAGGGTAAAAGATGTCATTACCTCTACCACGAACGGCCCTGCCTAGCCTCTGAGCCAATTCTTTGAGAATTATGGCTCCCACATTGATCTCCTGGTTGTTGGCCAAGGAGTAGGCTAGCTTCACAGCAATGTGACTGATATGGTCCCATCCTGTCTTCCTGCAGAGAAACACCTTCTGGAGTGCGTCAAACAGAAATGACCACTCCCTTCTCACAAACTTCTTATTCAGCTTTCCAGTATCTATCTCATCAGCATACCGAATGAAGGTCATGAAATCTACGATTTGAGCATCTGTAGCTTCTTGGTCATGACCCTCCACCTTGAACCCCAAAGCTTCATTGATTTCCCTTTCACCAAATTGAAAGTGTTTGCCTCCAATTGAACAACTAACCTCCTGGAATGAGGTTCCATCTTCCCTAGCCATTGTTGATACCAACGCCGTTCTCCAGAATCCTTCCAACACATCGACATACAAGGTAGGGTTCAGGGTTAGGGCTTGGCGTAGGTAGGAAGTGTTCAAGAACCGTACAAAACACTTGTACCTTGGGTTAGCCTCAGCCTCAGAGGGAATGGTGAGAAGATTGGTTTCTTTGGGAATGGTTAAAGGGATTGAGGATGATACTGTTTGAGATTTGGGTGCCATTTCGAGAGTGAGAGTGAAAAAGAGAGTAGAGAATTTGTGCTTAGGTTTGAGAGTTTGAGAGCAATAGACAAGATGAAAAGTTGTGAACGGTTAGAAAAGGTATTTATATGATAGAGACACTGCGATATGGAGTTATGAATGTGTACAGTCTATTTGTATGTCGCGAAGTCAAAAATGGTCTGTACCGCAAAGTCTTGCACAGTATATCGCATAGTCTCAGAAATGAACTATGTCGCAAAGTCCTCAAGATGAAAGGATCGGGGAGACTTTGCGATATAGTAGAAATACCCTGTCTAAAGCTCTCTTTTAGGAATTTTAAGCAAATTGTCAGACTTTTATCAAATTTTGAAATAAAATAAATTTAAATCAAAATTCTGTCAAATGTGGAGGCTTGTCGATATAGTTATTCTAAGTCGCGAAGTCATAAAATGAACTATGTCGCAAACTCATGAAATGAACTATGTCGCGAAGTCTCACAATCTCAACAGTTTGCGATATAAGTCTGTTTGATTTGAACTGTGTCGTGAACTCTGAAAATCATCTATATAGAGATGTCTTAAAAGCTCACAACTTTACCAACAAATGTGATTTTGAAAAATATGCAGTAAAATACTGAAATATTTATAAATCATATCTCAGCTAATTTTCACTCCAAACAAATAGAGCATTTAAATACAGTGAAAATTTACTGCTGCAACAATTTACTGGCATAGTTACTTAGAGCAACTAAATGAAGGATTGAGCATTCCAATTTCACTCACAAGTCTGTTGAAGACTGCTTCATTCAGAGGTTTAGTAAATATGTCAGCTAATTGTTTCTCAGTGGTAACATAAGAGACTTCTATGGTACCATTTGCAGCATGTTCCCTAATGAAATGGTACCTGATCTCAATGTGCTTTGTAGTAGAGTGATTAACCGGATTGGCAACTATGGATATTGCACTAGTATTATCACACATTAGAGGAATGTGTTCTAGCACTAGCCCATAATCCATGAGTTGATTTCTAATCCAAAGCAATTGAGCACAACAACTTCCAACAGCAATGTATTCAGCCTCAGCTGTGGATGTTGCTGTGGACTGTTGTTTCTTACTAAACCAGGACACTAACCTTTGACCTAAGAATTGACAGCTTCCAGAGGTGCTCTTCCTGTCAATTCTGCATCCAGCATAATCAGAATCTGTGTAACCAACCAGGTTGAACCCAGTGCCCTTTGGATACCATAGTCCAAGATTAGGAGTCCCCTTCAGATACTTGAAGATTCTTTTGATCGCCATCATGTGAGATTCCTTGGGATCAGACTGGAACCTTGCACAAAGGCATGTGGCAAACATGATGTCTGGCCTGCTAGCTGTGAGATAGAGTAAGGATCCAACCATTCCTCTATAGACCTTGATATCAACTCTCTTGCCTTTCTTGTCTTCATCCAGCTTGATTGCAGTAGACATAGGAGTTTTAGCTGGGGATGACTCTTCTAAACCATATTTCTTTAAAAGATCCTTGACATACTTAGATTGGTTTATAAAGATGCCATCCTCCCTTTGATGTACTTGCAGGCCTAGGAAGTAGGTTAACTCTCCCATCATACTCATCTCATATTTGCTTTGCATCAACTTAGAGAACCTTTCACAGAGTTTTTCATTTGAAGAGCCAAAGATGATATCATCCACATAGATTTGAACAAGAATGATATCATTTCCATGCTTCTTGAAGAATAGGGTTTTGTCAATTGTACCCCTGGTAAATTGATGCTCAAGAAGGAATTGAGATAGAGTTTCATACCAGGCTCTTGGTGCCTGTTTGAGTCCATAGAGTGCCTTGAGCAGTCTATACACAAAGTTTGGGAAGTCTTCACTCTCAAAGCCAGGTGGTTGAGACACATAAACTTCTTCAGCAAGATCACCATTGAGAAATGCACTTTTCACATCCATTTGATACACCTTAAAATCTGAGTGAGCTGCAAAAGCCAGGAAGATTCTGATGGCTTCCAGTCTAGCTACAGGTGCAAATGTCTCATCATAGTCAATGCCTTCTTGCTGACAATATCCTTTGGCAACCAGCCTTGCTTTGTTTCTTATTACCACTCCTTCTTCATCCATCTTGTTTCTGAACACCCATTTGGTGTCAATAACATTCTTTCCTTTTGGAGGAGGTACTAGTTCCCATACTTTGTTTTTCTCAAATTGATTCAACTCTTCTTGCATGGCAACAATCCAATCAGAATTCTTCAAAGCTTCTTCAATTAATTTAGGTTCCTCTTGTGACAGAAAGCAGCTATACAGACATGTATTTAATGTTGCCCTTCTTGTTCTAACTCCCTCACTAGGATCTCCAATGATTTGATCCCTAGTGTGGGCTCTGTCCCATTTCCTTGTGTGCCCCTGTTCATTTCCTTGATCTGTTCCAAGCTCATTTTGGTTGAAAGGTGCATTCTCTTCTTCTCCCCCTGTGTTTGTGAACCCTTGCACAGGTGTTTGAAGAAGATTGTCAACTTCAAGGATTTCATTCTCTAGAACAGTTTGAGCAGGGGGTTCATCTTCACTTTCAGAATCCTCAATATAACCTTGATTCTCAAATCTCAATGGCACACTGTCTTGATCACTTGTTTTCAGTCCAGGAGTTTTCTTGTCATCAAAGGTAACATCCATGCTTTCCATGACTTTGTGTTGCTCAGGTACAAATACTCTGTATGCTGTCCTTTCCAGAGAGTATCCAATGAAGATACCTTCAAATGCTTTAGCATCAAATTTTCCAACATGCTCAGAGGTATCTTTCATCACAAAACACTTGCTTCCAAACACATGCAGGTGCTTGAAGGATGCTCTTTTTCCAGTCATTAATGAGTAAGGAGTTTTGCCAGACTTCTTATTGATTAATGTTCTATTTTGCACACAGCATACTATGTTAACAGCATCAGCCCAAAAGCTAGTGGGTAGCTTTGCATCCAGCAGCATTGTCCTTGCAGCTTCAATGAGAGTTCTATTCTTTCTCTCAACTACTCCATTTTGTTGAGGTGTTCTAGGAGCTGAGAATTGTTGAGAAATTCCTTTATCTTTGCAAAACTCATACAATGTTGAATTTCTGAACTCAGTCCCATTATCACTTCTCAAAGCAACTACAGAGGAACCAGTGCTTTGTGCTTCTTTATCAACTCTCTTGATATGCTCTATTATGACTTGGGGTGCTTCATCCTTGGAGAATAGGAATTCCACCCAAGTATATCTTGAATAGTCATCTACCATCACTAGAGCATATTTCTTTTTGGAGAGGGACATTACATTCACAGGTCCAAATAAGTCCATGTGAATTAGCTGCAGAGGTTTTGAATTTGTATTGAGCAATTTGTTCTTGTGACTGGATCTTTTAATTTTTCCTTTCTGACAAGCTTCACAAGCTCAATCTTGCACAAACTCCAAGGCAGGCAAATCCCTGATAAGTTCTCTCTTGGTTAGAGAGTTCATTGCCTGAACATTCAAGTGAGACAGCTTCTTGTGCCATAGCCAGAATTCCTCATTTGTGGCTTTAGTGTAGAAACAGCAGATTTCTCCCTTATCTGCAGCCTTGAGATTTGCTACAAACAAGCTTCCTTTCTTCACACCAGTTAGAACAACTTCACCACTTTCCCTTTTTGAGATTGAACAAAGGTCTTCATCAAATTCCACTTTGAAACCTCTGTTGGTGAATTGTCCAATACTCAAGAGATTATGCTTCAGTCCTTCAACAAATGCTACATCTTCAATAATGACATTTCCAGATTTAACACTGTCATATCCCATTGTATAACCAATGTTGTCATTTCCAAAGGTTACTGATGGGCCAGCCTTTTCCTCAAAATGTGATAGCAGGGCTATATCACCAGTCATGTGACTTGAGCATCCACTGTCCAAGATCCATATGACTCTTTTATTCCTGTTGCCCTGCATTCACAAAATGACTAAGTTGTTTTTGGTACCCACACTTGGTAGGGTCCAGTTGATTTAGAAACATTTTGATTAATAATTCTTCTGTCATAAATTGCATTTCTCATAGTAGGAGACTTCACTTTTTCTGTGGCTTTGGAGTTTACACTCTTAGGCTCACATGAAGTTTTCACCCTCTCAACCCTGATTGGGGACCCTGTCCTATGAGAATGCATATGTGTGTGTGATTCACCAGATTGTGTAGAGTCAAGTTTATGTTTAAGAGATAAACAGTTAGCAATCACAGTCACATAGCATGTCATGCAGTTTGGCTTACCACAGAAAGAATCATGACTAGAATTTATGCTAGCAGAATGGTTACTCAGGTTATCAACTTCAACAATATCAGGCTTACTACACTTATGAGTCAAATGATTAACATATAGGCATTTTTGACATTGTTTCCTGGGAGCATTTGGCACATAAGCATAGTTGTTTCCCTTCACTACACCAAAAATGACCTATTGCAACTCCATCATATGGTTGTGTTGCATAAAATGTTGCTATAGACAAGAAACCTGCATATCTATTGTAATACTTTTAAAAACGTTATTTTAAATGGGAAAGTGTTGCAAGCCTAAGAAGTATTTTGAAAATTTTATAACTATAGCAATACTTCAGAAAAGCGTTACGATAACATGATACACTTTCCAAAATATATAGGCGGGAGTTCGATTTTTTCATTGGGCGGCTAATTTTAGTACCAAAATTTTTATTACACAAAAATAATACACTCACCTCAAACACTCTCAGATCTAAAACACTCCCCGGCCCTCTCAGACTCTCTCTCCGCGGCACCCTCTCTCACCTCTCTCCCGACCATCTCTCTCGGCCTCACCCCTCTCAAACCTCACTCATATCTCACACCTCTCTCAAAATCCAAACCCCCCCCCCCCCCCCCAAAATCGATTTCAAAACCTAACCCCTAAAATCGACTTCAAAACCCAAACCCCCCCCCCCCCCCCAAAACTTCAATTGAAGCTTCGATTAGAGGTAATATACCCAACTTTGTTCTATTTTATTGAATTAGGTTTTATGTGTATGTTTAATTATATGTGTATATATGTGTATTGTTTTTTCTTATATGTTTGATTATTATGTGAATTTCTTTGATATTATGCATTTGAAATTTCTTTTGATTATATGTTCTATTTTAGTACATTTGTTCTGTGTATTTATTTGTTCTGTGTATTATATGATTTGAGTATAAATTAGATTTGTTCTTTTGATTATATGTTTTATTATGATGATGTAGTTGCAGTATAAATTGTCGTATTTGTTCTGTGAATGATTTGAGTCTCTCCCTCTGTCATGATAAAAGACATTGTAGTAGGTTACATCTGGTGATGACACATCCAAAAGATTCATCACTAGCATCACCCCTCTTCATGACAAAGACAGGGGTTATCCTATTCATTATCCTGGCAACTTTACTAATGTAAGGTTGGCACTTATAAACTGGACCACAGTTCACCAAATGTAATACTAGGTGCTTTCAATGGCAACTACAAAAGCAAGTCTTGGCAAACTAAACTATTGTCACTCACTTGTCCTTTAGACTTTTCTGGCATGCTTTTAAGTTTTACAAAATATACTTCTACATTTATTAAGTTTATATTAATATTTAACTTTAAATATTCACATAAAACATAAATTATGAAAATATCATGTGGTCACACGTGTATAGGAAAGGTTAAAGTAATTTAGCAAAGTGAAAAGAACAAAGGATGAAGTACCCTAAAGCTAATTAAGTAGCCATATCTGTAACCTTCAATGATAGAATTTATACTAATTTAGAATTGGGCATAACTCATTTCTCAAAGTCCTTACTCTCTGCTTCTAACTTCCTCAACTAGCGGTCAACTCTGAATACATTGAAACCTCCTCCGAGAAGTAGGAAGTCGGAATAGAATGTTTGGTTTGGTATAAGCCTAAACATTTTTAACTTTAAAATTATTTCAATTATACTTTCGATCCTCACAATCAATATCTAATTAAATCCCCCAAAAACTATAAGCCTAATTATATTCTTTAGTACTAGTGTTGAACCTGTAACCATGTTTATTAAGTTTGGGTTGACCTTGGTACAATGATAAAGGTTTCTGTTGTGGTAGTTTGGACAATTACTAGTTTATCACTTGCATTGAAGTTGTTCAATTACTTGTTTCTCAATGCTTTTGAAGTTGTTTGTACAACTACTTGTTTGTTGCTTCTGAAGTGCAGTGACCAAATAATCTGGTAGTACAGATACTTTTCTAGTGTCCATAAATCAGCAGCACTTGACAATTATAATTAAGTTGAAGGCAGACTTAACATATGCAAAGATGACAACTTAACATATGTAATTATGTTGCCTAGGAATGGGAATGCATACTATTTATGATATAGAAGTTCTTTAATAATCTTTTTTCTGTCTTGTAGCCAGGATTTGAGGCATTTGTGTTGGATTTTCATATACGGAAAAATGTGAATTCCTCTCCAGATGACAGGAAGAAGAGGTTGCTGAAATCACAAATCTCTTTAACAGAGGAAAGAAGAAAAAGAAACATTACATTGCTAGTTGAGGAGGTCATGGCCGAGCTTGAGTTTGTAACATAAGAGGATGCACCCTAGACTAATGATTTTTAATGTAGAATTGTGGGATAAGTTGACATGTGTTTCGACTTAAGTACTAGATGTAAGATGATATTGTGCTACAACCCGACTTTGGGCTTTATTGTCATGTTTTGTTGGATTTTCCATTTGAAATGTGATTTCTGGTTTGGTATGCTTTTTTGAATGGTATATTCAAATTTAAAATAGCACACTGCAATCTGGACTAATAAAAAGTGTTGCAAATAGGTTTTGCCAATAAAATCTAAAAGTATTACAATAGGGATATAAAAGTTGCAAATTAATGTTGCTAAAAAACCAAAAAACATTACAATAGGCATCAAAATGTTGCAGATAATTGTTGCAAAAAAACCAAAAAGTATTGCAAAAGGTATCAAAATGTTGCATAGAAATGTTGCAATAAACTGACTTTGTAACATTTTAACTTAATAAATGTTGCAAAAAAGTGATGCATTAGTCTATTGCAACACCTTAAAAATGTTACTAAAACAGACAAAAGTGTTACAAAAAAATGCTATTGTAATATTTTTAAAAAGGTTGCAATAAGTACACATAGTGTTACAATAGAAGCCATAGGCAACGCCAGTAAATGTAACGCCGAATTTTGGTCAAAACGTTACATAAACATCTACTGTAACATTTTTAGGGTCTAACAATACACTTTTATGGGGTTACAACAGGTCATTTTTGGTGTAGTGCTTGTTAACACCCACTTTACCATTTTTGTTTTGTTTCCTTTTCTTAACAACTTCTTTCTTTGCTTTAGGACTCTTGACAAGATTGTCTTTGGTCTCTTTCTGATTGACAAGTTCAGGAAAGGAAGAAGTGTTCTTAGCAGCCTCATCTTCTTCAAGTAGTTGTTGCTTGATGATCAGTAGTTCCTCATCAAACTCAACAGCACTCTTTCTGAAGATGGGTTGTTCAACACTTGACAGTATGGTTGGGGCATTTTTGTTTGTAAAAGTTTCCTTTCCTTTGCCCTTGACCTTCTTCCTTCCCTTGTCATTATCATAGTCAAAACCAACTCCAACCTTGCAGTCTTCAGTGTGTTCCTTGTGATAGGTTTGAATAAGTTCAGAGGAGTTTTTGAAGCTTCTTAGTTTCAGTTCAGTTTCAGCAATTTGTTCCCTAAGGGCTTTCTCTATCTGCTCAGCACAAATCACTTTGTTTTTAAGATACTCAACCTCCTTTTTCAAACCATCCAGGTTCACAGCCATTAACTCAAGTTTCTCATTCTTTTCTGTAAGCTCAACATTCTTAGCAGTTAGTCTATCAATTTCTTCATTAGCTACTAACATGCTAGTATGAATATTAAACATCTCAGTGCTCATATCTTCAACAGTTTGCTTATATTGAAGGGGAGTCATATCAAGAGAAGTAAGAATGGGTACCTGACTTGAATCACCATCATCAGAAAATGCCATCAAGGCATAGTTTGAGTACTCTTGTTCTTCTTCTTCATCAGAGTCATCCCAGCATTTTCCCTCAGCAATAAAAGCTTTGCCCTGTTGTTTCTTGAGTAGAGCCTCATACTTAGCTTCAAGCTCTAAGTATGCTTTGTCCTTCTTGACTTGTTTAGGATTTTTGCACTCAGTGGCAAAATGCCCAAGTTCATTGCAGTTATAGCATCTTATTTTGGTCCTATCCACACTTCCTGTCTTGTATCCACCCTTAGCAGCACCAGCAATCCCTTTTCCTTTATTGAAGGTGTTTGAGCCACTAGATCCACCAGTGTTTCCAGTATTGAACTTGGACCTGAATGGCTGCTTTCTTTTAAACCTTATGTTAGGATACCTCCTAGCCATATAAGCAAAAGATTTGTTTTCCATTTTGTCCAGTTCCTCCATGCTGTAAAACTCATCTTCCTCCGGCAAATCATAGACGACCTGGACCTCATCACCAGTGTCTTCAACTTCCAGTTCCTCAATCTTCACCTGACTGATTTTAAGAGAGTCCATTCTTTGACTTAGGTTGTCAGCAATAAGTGCACATGAGGTATTAGCCACTAATCCTTGCTTTGCTTGAATAGATCTCTTTTGAAACAGCTCCAACTCATATGTCTTCAAAACACCATATAACACATCAAAACCAATCTTTGTTAGATCTCTTTCTTTAAGGGAAGAGATTCTTGGTTCCAAGTGATCTGGAAGAGTTAGTAAAAACTTCATATTGAGCTCTTCTGTTTCATAGTGTTTGTCATAGAGTTTGAGCTCGTTTATCAGCTTGTTGAATCTCTCAAACACTTCTGTGATTCCCTCTTTTGGCTGAGCCATGAAGGCTTCATATTGTGAAACAAGAATCTGCTTCTTGTTCTTTCTTACTTCAGTAGTTCCTTCACAGAGCACTTCTATAAGATCCCACATCTTCTTGGCACTAGTACAATGAGCAACAGTGCCATACATGTTGAAGTCCATAGATTCACAAATGATAAGTTGAAGATGTCCATCCAGTGCAACTTTTTCCTTTTCAGGATCAGTGTATTTTGAGGGATCTTTGGGCACATGTTTTTCTGGTACAATCTCAGTGCCAATGGTTGTTTCACCAATCTCGATCATTGGAATGAAGGGACCATGCTTTAGAATATCTAAATACATGGGGTTAGAAGCTTTGATGAAAAGCAACATCTTCTTCTTCCATAAACTGTAGTGCTCCTTGTTAAAGGGAGGAATCTTGATACTGCTTAGTTTCTGTGAACTCATTCTTGATCTTTTCCTGTTTGTACGTTAACAGCCTACGCTCTGATACCACTTGTTAGAAATGAATACTACTAGAAACTAGACAGAGGGGGGGTGAATGGATAGTTTGATATATTTTTCGATTCTTGAAAACTAAGTAACTGACTGTATATGATTATGATATGTAATATGCAGAAAGTAAATAACACACACAATCACTTTAATCTACTTTGTATAAGCAAATTAAATACTACAGCTTTCCAAGAAATTCACAATAGAATTTCTGGCTTCTAAACAAGAACAGTTTGAACTTGCTTGCTTACAGAGAAAAGAGCTTAGCAAATAACTATGTGTATCTCTCTTGCAGCTAACAATAGGATGTGCATGATATATATAAGCCCTATACAAACTAGTGCACACACCTATTTTTACACAGTTACCCCTTGCTGAAAGTCCAACTTGTCCTACCATAAGACGTTAACTGTGTCAGGAAGGACCACCTGCTTTTCGGAGTCTTTCCCGTTTCTGTAGCTGCTTGTCTCTTATCTTTCTCTCCAAGTTTAGCTGTAGATATGCCATCTGTTCTTTGGACCACCTTGCCAGAACAAATGCTTCAGTATTTGTCTCTTTTGATTCTTGATTCTGTACCTTGATTTGTCTTGTTGTAAACGGCTAAGTGTTGATATCGTGAACTCCACTTCATTCCTGACTTCGCGATCTCACTTGTGAGGACTTCGCGATATAGCCTTTGACGACTTTGCGACATAGGTCATTTGAAGACTATGCGACATAGGTCATTTGAAGACTATGCGACATAGGTCATTTGAAGACTATGCGACATAGGTCATTTGAGGACTTCACGATCTAGGCTTCTTTGACTTTGCTGACTTCAACACTTCACGACATGTGTCTTGAGGACTTCTCGACATAGTACAAAATGGACTATGCGATATAGTACTTCACGACATGGATATTGGTGACTTCACGACATAGCTTTCTTCTGACTTTGCTATATAATGCCTTAGACAAATTTTTGCAACTTATTTCTTCATAGCCTTATTTATCTCTATCCTGCTGCATGAACACTTCTGAACTTCTACCAGGACAATTATTCAATGGCCTATATACAATCTAGATGCGAGAAACTTTACTAAGCTCATTATAACTTTGAGCATACATGATCAAGCTAATGTTCATGAGAACAAGACAAGTACATTTAGAGACCTATACTATATCCCAGTGATAGAACTCACTAGGTCATGTAATGTGACATAGTCACATAGTGTAGGCTTGTTAATAGTGGTATTCAGACATGTCTTGAGCCTAACAAAAACAATTATTGTCCCACGAGTGATTGTTATTTACAGTTTTGACTTTCATTCAATCTCTAATACAAAAAAAAATACAAGCATTATATCATTATATTATGTTATTATTTGTTTTTAAGATAAATCATTTGATACACATAGTTTACTTACTCATTTGTTAAATCTCAATACATTTCTATGAATTGTTGATAAATTTGGATGATTAATAATCTGAATGATTTGAACTGTTAATAAATCTGGATGATTATAAATCTGAATTTTTAATAAATCTGAATGATTTGAACCATTATTAAATCTGAATGATGTAAAGAATTAATTTTTATAAAATTTAATTTAACGAGCACAATAATATTAAAAAATACATTGAATTATAACACCTATCACTATTTTAATATGAACACATTTTCATTGCCTACTTATTTTAAAATTATTTTAACGTGTCTTATTAGTTTAAAAATATTATTCTTATTAATATATACATCAACACAATTCCAAAATAAGAATTAAAATTAAAAATTTTTAAATTGTAATAATAAAATAACAAAAAATTAAATAACTCATGTAGTCGTGTGATTATAATAATAACAACAAACAAAGTGCTCATATAATACTCTTTTTTTAAACTTTCTCATATAATACTATAATTAAGATTGGATTATCTATTTTTGATGCTACGGTTATATTCAATGGTGTGAATAACATGAACCATTCAGCTTCAATTTTGAGACAGCATAATTTAGAAAAAAAAATAGTGTCGTTAAGTGCATTTCTATTTCAACAAATGATCTGAATGGGTGAAGCTCTCTCGTCCAGTAGATATCTTTTCAAACAAATAATCTGAACTACTTCAATGATTTTAGTATGGTTCAGTGATTAACAAATGGGGCTATTGATTTGACGCCTTCAGATCGTGAATTAATTGAGTATAATTGAATATGTTAATTTATGATTTCTCATTACAAAGACAAAATTTTCATAGACATAATTTTAATAGTTAAAATACACACACGGAAATTTTATAAAAGTATATAAATGTTTCTATATTAAATAATTTATATTAATGTGATTACGATTTGAATGTTATTATTTTTGATATGTTGAATCCGCAATCAAATTACAAAACAACAATTATCTGAAAATTTATTCACGATCACACGTGTTTGATAGTAATTCACAATATACAAATCAATTGTGAAATAATGTTACTATTGATGTTATTCGAATTGGACATATAATCCTATTATATCATACATGTTTGACTATCATACATTTATATATGCATTTATATATGCAGACATCGCAATATTAAATAATTATTTAATAAAGAAAAGAGAAAATTTAAAACACCACAATTTAGAATTAGAAAGTTTAAAATAACAAATAAATAACATATCTGGGAATAATGTCCCAAATATCATAAATTGACAGAAAAATTATGTTTATTAAATTATTTTTCTCCACACGAACATTGAGACAGATAACTCGTTCACAAATTCACAATACTACAATCAAAGACCATCTGCAAATGAGGTTTGTAAATCTAAAGTACAACCTTACTTCAAAACTAATAAATATCTTCCTAAAATTTCTGATACGAATGTATACAATATTTCATAGTCAAGAGTTCTTTATAATTAACAATTTAAAATACATTTTAAATATTCGTTTTCAATTCCAATGTGAAAAAATATGTTCCCAAAACAAATGCAAAAAAAGTATCATGTATTTTCATATCTAACTAGTTTACTAAGATACGTTTCGCAGCGACGTTATAATAATTTTTTAAAAAAAATTTAAAAATATTCTACAAAACACATTTTTAATAAAATAAATGATATGGGCTGAAAAATTACCCTAGAGATAATTAATGATATATTAATTAGACCTAGTTTGGTCCAAGAATTAGGCCCGACAAAAGGCCCAAAACCCTAACTATTTATTAATTTCGTTATTAATAAATAAAGGAAAATATGCAGCTCATAAAAGAGTCCAAATATGATAATATCTTCATAGAAGGATCCAGAATCCCAATCAAATATTATGATGAGTCACAGCACTTATCAGATGAGGATAATACTTGCCTGCCAAGCAAAACACTCCTTATCAGTTATCAATAACGAGACTTATCCGTTAAGTCTCCTAAACATACTCTAAATACAAGGCTCCTGACGCCTATATAAGGACCCTCGTCCTTCATTCTAGAACTACGTTTTTTGGCTTGATTCTCTACATAACAGAGATACGTAGGCATCTTGTGAGGACCTGTTTAGTCACGAACCACGAGAGCAGCCATAAAGACACGATTGTCCACCATCATTCATTGAATACAGCCGTCAACATCTAAATCTACTTTTCATTCCATAACAATAAGAATTAATATTCTCAACATAACTTTAAGGTTTATTTTGGATTATCCATTTCATCTTGGCCACTCACAAAAAACTCTGAATAAATACCGAAAAGGACAATAATTTAATATTTTCATTATATACGCTCCTTTCAATGAACCGAACTCTCGTTAAATATGTTTTCTCCTAATGAGATACTCTCTTGTTCTAATAGTTAAAATATTTTGTGAGTTATTTTCTTCTTTAACACAAATTATTATTACTTAGTTAAAAATTTTAGCAAAATATTAAGGTGATATATTCAATTTTCTCTATTCGTCAATATTAAGAGATAGTTAAATTTATTTTTACTTTTAAAATTTGATTGGAATACAAAATATAAAGTTGCATTTTATCTAAGTAAAAGAAAGTTTAGAAGAAAATTAAGATGGTAATATGACTTTAAGATAAATTTTACAACTGGAAAAAATAAAATTAGGAGAATAATAAGATCGTAACTTTAAGTTGAAAAAAAAGTTTAAGAAAATATTAATAAGGTAATTTGATAAATTTAGGAAAATAATAAGATGGTAAGTTTAAGTTGAAAAGAAAGTTTAAGAAAATATTAATAAGGTAATTTGACTTATGAGAAGTTTAAGATGATAATTTGATTTAGGAGAAAGTTTAGAATAATATAAGGTAAATTAAGATTTTTTTTCGTAATGAACCGCACTCTTGTTAAACATGTTTACTTCCGGTGAGCCGCTATCTTGTTAAACATGTTTACTCTCAACGAGCCGTTTTCTCATTCTAATAGTTAAAATGTCAAACGTAAATTATTATTACATGAATAAAAACTTTAGTAAAATATTAAGGTAAACGTAAATTATTATTACATGAATAAAAACTTTAGTAAAATATTAAGGTGATATATTTAATTTCCTCTGTTCGCCAATATTTAAGAGATAATTAAATTTATTTTTATTTTTAAAGAAAAAAAATACAAATTTGCATTTTATATAAGTAAAACAAAGGTTAGAAGAAAATTAAGATGATAATTTGACTTTCGAATAAATTTTTGAACATGAACGAAAAATTTAGGAAAATAATAAAATGGTAACTTTAAGTTGCAGAGAAAGATTAAGAAAATATTAATAAGGTAATTTGACTTGAAGAGAAATTTTAAGAGAATTTTAAAACAGTGATTTGCCTTAAAAGAAAGTTTAGAAAAATATAAGATAATTAAGATTTTTTTCTATTTAATAATTTAAAATTCTGAGAAAAATAGATAGAGATGATTTGAGAGTGCAACTCATCGCCTTCGTCTTTTTTATTATTAAAGATTTTAAAGGTAACAATATTAGAATTGTATATTTAGTTCCTACATTAGTAAAGATTTAAAAGATAATTGAGAAATTTTCTAATAAAAAATTTAAAAAAATATTAAAATTATATATTTAGTTTCCTTCATTAGTAAATATTTTTAAAGGTAAAAATATTAAAATTTTATATTTAATTTTCTTCGTTACTAAATATTTTTAAAGGAAATAATATTAAAATTGCATATTTAGTTTCCTCCATTAGTAAAGATTTTAAAGAAAACTTAGATATTTTCGAATCTTTAAAATTAATAATTCAAAATTTTGAAAAAATTATAAAAATAGATCAAAACGATTTGAAATGTGTCATTTATATAAGTATATTGATTTGTTGTGATGATAAACACTTTCTAGTAATGCATAATAAATTTAAGTTTTCTCAAAATGTTGAATAAACATACATTTGTTGGTGATAGAAAGATCATTTTCGCAAGCTCTAATATTTTGGGTATTTCATTTCAAATTATGTAGGAAAGAACCAAAAACTCTTACAAAAATTTGGGTGTAGGTATAAAAATAAGTCTTTTTAACAATAAAAATAAATTCTTTTTTAGTAATATGTTTCAACATAATTTTTGTCCAAATTATATCCTTATATATAATAAGCGTATGAGAGATCTTATTGTTGTGGAATAAAAACTATACTTGTAAATTAATTGCTAAGGTTTAGGAGCTTTCGAGCTTTAATGGCTGCACTTGTGTTTCGAAACTAAATCGGTCCTCACAAGATGCCTACGTATCTCAATCGGTGCTGAGAATCAAGCCAAAGATCTAGTTCTTGGTGTTGCCCTCGGGGCTATGGCAGCAGGGGCACACCAAGGACATAGTGACTTGTATGTCCTTATTCGAGGATGAAGTCTAAAACGTTGTAAATGACGTATGGAGTTGTGTCCAAAACGTAGTAGATGACGTATGGAGCTGTGTCCAAAACGTAGTTCTGATATGAGGGGTCATGCCCTTTATATAGGCGTTTAGAAGCCTAGTGGATAAGTATTGATTTCCTTGAAGGATAAATCTTATCTTTGACGGTGGATAAGTATTATCACTTTCTTGAAGGATAAATCTTATCCTTGATAGTGGATAAGTATTATCACTTCATTGAATGATAAATCTTATCCTCGACGATGGATAAGTATTATCACTTTTTTGAAGGATAAGTCTTATCTTATCCTTGAAGGTGGATAAAGATTAATTCTAGATCCTTCCTTGTAGGAGTTGTTTCCATATCATAACGGATTTGTATTGAAACAAGCCCAATTGTATTAGAACATGCCTATATTGGACGTCTCCTAATACAGGTTGTACTTCTAGCCCAAATATTAATTACGAAATTAATATTTAATTAGAGTTTCGGGGCTTATTAATTGGCCTTATTTATGGACCAGCTAGGTTTAATTAATGCAATATTAATTATGTTTTTAGGATTATTTTTAACCCATATCATTTGCCCCCCAACTTCTATGATAATGCACTAGGATTTCATAGAAGTTATACCGGTCTTTTTGAGACTTGGGGTCTTTTTATCCCTTACCTGGGACTTACTACCCTTTTTTGGGGATTTTAATATACACTAGTGTTTCACGAGTATCGTCTTGCTGTAAAGTGTGGAGCGACCTACACATTTACGACGATTTTGCCTTATTCGAGGCTAACTTGACATTTGCATAAGCCTTTTATGTCCTAGACCGTCTTGTTTTGGCTTCAAGCCTTTCATTCAGCATATCGAATGATGGCGTTTGGACTGAATGTCTTAGGTTTCTGGGGTTTCAACCCTTCACCCTTACGAGTTCTTACTGATGGCTCCACTCGTAGTGATTCATTCTCAAGTCTATCATATCAAACTTCTCCTGATCTTGAAATTTTCGCTAATTAACAATAGGCATCTTAGGCTTTCTTTTGTATGTTTATTAGCAATATTCACCCTTCGGGGTTCATTGCATTCAACTCTATTTGTGCAGTTGACATGCATATTTTGTATGTTTTCCTTTGCATTCATTTGTAGTTTGTCTTGGCAAAGCTTTGAGGATGTTTCTACCAATCAAAACGGGCTCAACCCTTCATCTGCTTTCTAGGAAGCTCATGATTTCATCGAACCTTATTTCTACTTGTCCTACTAGCGGATCCTTTTAGGATGCACTAAACATAATAAACTTTTAAGTTTGAGGCATGCCAAGTCCTTGGCACCTCATGCCCTTCGAGGGTTTCTAGTTTATACGAGCCTCGTCCAAACACATTATTGACTTTGTAGGGCCCTTACTAATTAGGGGCTAATTTTCCTTTCTGTCCAACCCCGGATGCTTCAATCTTTCTGAGAACCAAGTCTCCTTGACGAAAGAACCTTTTTTTAACCCTCGGATTGTAGTCTAAAGATGCTCGCTTATGATGTTCTATGATCTTGGCATTTGTCTCATCTCTGACTTCATCAATTAGATCAAGAGCCAAACTCATACCTTCTTCGTTCGATTCAGTCTCAAAGGCCCCTACTCTTGGGGAGGTATGAGTAATCTCCACTTGCACCACAGCTTCTGCCCCATAGGCTAACAGGAATGGAGTTGCTTCAGTAGTAACCTTGCAAGTGGTACGATATGCCCAAAGTATAGGGAGCAACTCGTCCACCCAAGTGTTCCTTGAGCGTTCAACTCTCTTCTTGAGTCCATCTAGGATGATTCGGTTGGCCACCTCGGCTTGTCCGTTTGCTTGAGGATGAGAAACTGATGTGAATCGCAACTCAATGTTGTTCTCCTCACAGTACTTTTTGAAATCTTCATTGTCAAACTGATTCCCATTTTCCGTGACCAGGATTCGTGGGATTCCATATCAACACATTACACTTTCTCATAGAAATTGCAATACTTGTTTGGTGGTTATCTTGGCTAGAGGTTTAGCCTCAATCCACTTAGTGAAGTAGTCAATTGCCACTATCAAGAACTTCATTTGTGCACTTGCCATTGGAAATGGCCCAAGTATGTCCATGCCCCACATGGCAAACGAGATTGGTCAGTTAACTGATGTTAACATCTCAGGAGGTTGCCTAACCACATGTGCATGTTTTTAACACCATTCACACTTCTTCACATAATCTTTTGCATTAGCAAGCATAGCTGGCCAATAGAAGCCTAGTCGAGTGATTTTATGAGCAAGGGCCCTGCCCCCCAAGTGCTGCCAACAAATTCCCTCATGAACTTCTTTCAAGGCTAACTCCACCTCCTGGGGTCGTAGACACTTCAAGTAAGGAATGACAAAAGACTTCTTGTATAAGATCCCTTCGATCAAGGTGTACCTCAATACTCTCACTGTCAACTTTTGTGTCTCCAAGGCATTATTTGGTAACCAACCGGTTTCAAGATGAGCCTTAATGGGGTCTATCCAACAGCCACCTATGTCAATAGGTGCTATTAGTTTTCCATTAATGTTCGGGGTCTTCAAGACTTGGAAGTATACACTTCCGGCATAGTTCTCTGTTAGGCCGAATACACAATATATAATCAAATATATGTATGAGAATAACAATAAGAACACTGTTTATGAATAATAAACTGTATGGAATTAATAAATCCTCTCTCGGTGATGTAAAATATCACAGAGAGCTGCTAGGTTACAAGAATAATGTTTTTACGTATTCGCATCCCTTATAGGGTTAACATATCTGTGTTTATATAGTACACAGCTACATACAATCTTTTAATTGATATTCCTATAAATCAGCTATACAATTAATATCAATCTAGAATTGCTTCTGTCTTCTGTTCCGTTTCCTTAGCCATCTCGATATCTCTTTGCTTCTTTCCATCTTCAAAGAATATCACTTCTAGAATCTTCATTGAATAACACCAACTGCTAAGCAAACTCTGACTGTCAGAGTTTAACAAACTCTGACAAGTACTCCAGCTAAACTCTGATAGTATCCTGATACTTTAAACACTGATAAACAAACATCAGCAATTATATCTAACAATCTCCCCCAACTTGTGCATACTAAAAATGTACAAGTTAACAGATAATTGATGATGTCAAAACATATAACAAATGTAGTATTTATAAAATCACAGAGTTTATATTTAACTTAGAACAGAAAACTTAAAAACTTACAGACTCCATTTACTTAATTTCTTCAATATCAAGTACAGTTCTGATGTAGTCCATAAGCAATCTTCTTTCAGCTCTCTCAAGTTCAGCTACCATTATCTCCTTCAGTTCCTTTAACTCTGGATCACTCTCTCCAGTTTGGTAGATAGCTGCCCTCAGAGCATAGATACTATTCTTTCTCATCTCATTTCCCAGCTTTATTATGAAGGATTTATCTGACTCCAGATTAAATTCCAACACTTTTATACCAAGATCTGTTCTGAGTCTTGCACTGTTCCTTTGAATCTCAACAAGCTTTCCATTGTAATCTCTGTACTTTGGTATGTAAGAACCAGCAGACTTTAAGCCACAAAGAGCTCTAGCTTTCACCATTCTGCTTCTTAATACCTCAGCTGCTTGATGAGTTCTTTGATTTTTGATTTTCAGTAGATACAGCACATACTCCAGTTCTTCCTTCATTTTTAATCCAATGTCAGCTTCACCTACTCTGTATACTCTTCCATCAGACTTAAAGTATAACTGAAAATCCTTTTTCAATCCTCTATGGTGTATTAACTGAACCGACTCTAAAGTATCAAGATTTTCTTGAGTCACACCAACGCCTGGTTCAGCTAATGAGGTATAATCCACAGAACTATTATTCACTCTCTTTTCTCTATGAGATCCTAGTCCAGATTTATCTCTAGATTCTTTGCCCATTATAGTTCTGCTTTGGAGAATATTTGTATTTCCAGGAATCAAAGAATGTTGAACTGTGATTGGTTTTCCAAAAGTTCTTTGAAGTTGAGAAGATAGCTGAGTTTGTACAACTTGAGTAGTATCAGTGGTTGTCACAGCTTCCAATGTTTTAACAACTTGAGCATTGTCAGAGGTTGATTGAACTTTCTTCAGTATTTGCTGTTCTTCTACAAGCTTCCCTTTGCCTTTATCCAAACTAGCTTCAACTGGCCTTCTTGAATATCGTAAACTCTGTTGAGAATTTACATTTTATTTGATGATAATTCCTTTTTCTTTTGGCCTTGAAACCTTCACAGTCTTCTTTATCTTTCCAGACTTTAAATTCTTCTCATACTCTTCAGCTAGCATCTTTTCTTCTGCTTGAATATCTTCTATGGTTGCATCCGCACCATGTTCTTCCAGAAACAACTGAGCTGCAATCTCTTCATCAGTAATTGGTTGAGAAATAAGCAATAAGCTTTTAGCTCTTGAAGAAGATTGAGCACCAGTATTTATTTTCTCAGAGTTTGTCCTGGCAGAGTTTGACCTTAGTCTCCCTTGCTCTTGAATTGATTTGGACCTTAACTCTTTACCTTTTGCACCACCATCAGTAGTATCATCCTGTCTACTCAGAGTTTGAGATTTCTTGCATTTGTCCTTAGAAACTCTCTCCCCCTTTTTGACATCATCATGAATCAACACTGAGGTGATCAACTCAAGTGAAGCAGCAATTGAATCAATCTTGTCAGACATGACAGTTTGATTGTCTTCAACTTTTCTCAGTCTGTTCTTGATAACCTCTTGATCTTTAACCAAGGAAAGCAACATAGATTTATCCTGTTTCAAAGACATGTCTCTTGCAAACACATCATTTCTCAACCCAGTAACAGACTTCTGAGTTTCATCAAAACGGTTGTGAAGAGACTTGACTTGAACTATTGTAGCTTTGAAATGTGTGAGAAGCTCAGGATTTGTAATTGTTGCAGCAGACTTTGTCACAAAATCAGATGCTCTCTGATCAGTGAATATACAATCTTTGTTTGACCAGTTGGCAAAGTACATATCCTGAAAATGTGCTTCAGTAGCATGATTAGATGTACCACCAATATCAGTCATCTTAGGATTGTGTTGAGCAGAAATCCTTGGAGAAGATGTAGAATCAGCTGCATCATCAGATTTTGCCAAAGAGTTTGCACCATGGGAATTAGATACATTCTCAGCAACATTTTCTTGAACAAAATCTTCATTTTCTGGATGTTCAGAGTTTAATTTCTCATTTATTGTCTCAGTAGCTTGAGCAGCCTCAACAACATTCTTTGCCACAGCTTCAGCAGTAGGCTCTTCAGCAGTGTAAATAACATTTTCAGCAGCCTTGGACGTTTGTTCAACCTCCTCACCCTTGTCAATACCCTGGTGAGTAACAGAGAAAATCTCTGTATGAGAAGCCATAGATTCATCAAGAATGACTGTAGGCTGATCAACTGCCACATCCTCAGTTTCACCAACACTGTCAAACTCTTCAAGAGTTGTAGAAGGATGTGCTTCAATATTGTCTTCTATATCCATCTCCAAGATAGGCTCAAGCAATTCATCATTAAAATCAGCCATATCATCAACATTTGCTCTGGCTTCATTAGGCACAGTAGCATTCTCAGTAGCATCCTTAGAAAAAATCTCTGGAGCTTCAGTTTCTTCCAATTCATCAAAAAGATAATCAGCTACCAACTTCCTCCTTTTATGCTGTAAAAGCTCAGTTGCATCAGAATTTGGCCTGTTTGCCCTCCTCTTTTTCCTTGAAGTACCAGCATCAGTAGGTGATTTAACATCCTTGACAGCCTTAAAAGCCCTATGCTTAGTCCTACCTCCAGTCTTTGGTCTTTGAGAAGTAGTTTGAGGATCAGTATTTACTTGTTGTGATTGGGGTTCTGGTTGTTGTGGTTGAGGTTGTGGTTCAAGAAATTTTTGGACAATAGCTAGAAGCAATAACTCAACAACATTCCCTTTCTTGACATCCTTGTTTACTAAATCAGAGAATATTCTCTTGTGCAATTTAAACGAAGGAATAACATCATCTTCAACAATGACTACCCCAGTTACACAAGCAGAAAATATTAACTGACAAAAATGAGCAAAATAAACCACACCCCTATTATCTGTCATCTTTTCTCCTATATTATTCAAAACAAGTCTAGCAAAATCGAAATTGTTACCATAAAGAAGAGAATACCCGATTTGCAGACTGTCAATTGGAATAGCATCCCAATTTGTACACTTCTTCCCGAACGCTCTTATTATGCAATCAAAGAAGAAACTCCATTCCTTCCTCAAGAACGGTCGCTTCAAGTTACCAGTCCTTGCCAATGACCCACTGTAGCCAATCTCCCTCATCATTCTCTGTAGATCAGTATCACCAACAGAGATTGTATAAGCATCCAAATCAGCAAAACCTAGAGCTGCACGAACAGTGCCTGGTGTGACCACAAACTCGTCATCTTGAAACTCAAAAACGATTGAAGGAGTTCCAGCCTCTCCTCCATCATCATAAACGCCTGTCTCCCAGAAGGCTTTGATTTGAAAGCCAGACAGCATAGCAGGTTCGACAAGAGCATACCCAATTACAGATTGAGCAAGAAAATTCTGAAACAAATGAAACGCCTCCGGTGCGTTCTCATTACTTAGAGGTGCTGCATAGTTGTTAGGTACGAACTCTAGACCAACAGATTGAAACACAGTAGTTGCCATTAGAAATAGAATAGAAAATGATCAGAGTTTATGCTTGGAAAAGTGTTTGGAAAAGTGATGCTGAAAAGGTGTTTGTGAAAATGTCCTGTGAAAAGAGTAAGTCTGTAAAACTTGTGAACGTTATGTGTATAATGATTAAATAAGAATTAAAACTGAAGAGTTTTAATCATTAAGACACACAACAGGCTTACTCGTGAAGTGTGTGAGTGGGACAGTTGTCACACATGCATTAACTAACAGCACTAATCGTGGTAGTTTCCAACACGCATGCGCAGTAAAAACAACAATAATTACTGCTATTTACACGCTTCATCATTTTCAAAATACATACAAACCGTTGTCAATCATATTCTCTATTTTCAAAAATAATGTTCCTCAAAAATTATGAAATGTCTGAAACTCCTTTATTTATTTTAATCAACAAAGATTAAAAATAAATTATCTCTGCGTAGAGTACACAGTTCATCAATGTTTATCAATTCTCCACCTTCATTAATAATCTCTTTTCTCAAAATGCACAGTTGTGATTATTTGTGTGTGAATAGCAGAGTTTACTGAATGTCAATATTTAGAGCATCTCAAAGTGCATAAAATCCACAAATTAAATCAGTAAAAACTGGTTGCCCAAACTCTCATATGTAAAACAAAATCTGATGTCATCTAAACTCTGTACCTTTATATGTATTTATTTGTTTTCACCCCCTATCTAAAAATTTCTTTTTTTTTATTCTTTTCCAGTAATCAGTG
Organism: Heracleum sosnowskyi; assembly: GCA_030848705.1. NCBI lineage: Eukaryota > Viridiplantae > Streptophyta > Magnoliopsida > Apiales > Apiaceae > Heracleum > Heracleum sosnowskyi. Next base: position 98,658,033 of record CM061241.1, read on the forward strand.
GTTGGCACTAGTCACCAAAATTTTCAAATTTTAGCCCTTAATTCATACAATAAGTTCCTGGGTCTTCCTAGGCACAACATGATCTCAAAGGAATTTGTGCATTTATTTATGCATCTTTTTCTTGGGGGGGAGTTAGCAGCAACTAATTATAAGAGTTTAGACTGACATCATTTGACATATATACTTTATGAGAGAAAGTGCAAACAGCTAATACAGACTCAGTGTATAGGACCAATAAACTAAGAGATGCTATAAATATAGAGACAGTATCATGCTGTGTTAACTTTCTGTACACATTTGAGATCAGATCATATATAACTCAGAAGGATTCATGATTACTTACTGAGAATCATGCTTCATACTATTTTCTTCATCGGTTTTTATGTTTCAGACAATACCACAATCAGAGTTTAACCAACAGAGTTTAACATCAGAGTATGCTAACAGAGTAGGCTAACATGATTTTCATGACAGTTAACATATGTATAGAAACATGAGCAACATATCACAGAAGAGTAAATTTTGAGTATAACCAGTATCTCTAGTCGAAACCAGAGATCATTCCTAGTTCATTTACCAGTCTTGTAAATGTAGCTTCACTCAAAGGCTAGTGAAAATATCTGCAAGCTGTTGTTCTGTAGACACAAAATGAAGCTCAATATCTCCTTCCTCCACATGTTCCATGATAAAGTGATACCTTATGCTGATGTGCTTGGTCATGGAATGTTGTACTGGATTTCCTGTCATAGCAATAGCACTTTGATTATCACAGAAAATAGGTATTTTAGAGTACCTTAACCCATAATCCAGCAATTGATTCTTCATCCACAGAATCTGTGCACAACAGCTACCAGCAGCAATATACTCTGCTTCTGCTGTAGATGTAGAAATTGATTTCTGTTTCTTGCTGTACCAAGAAACTAGTCTGTCGCCTAGAAATTGACAGCTTCCACTGGTGCTCTTTCTGTCAATCTTACAACCTGCAAAGTCTACATCAGAGTAACCAATTAACTTAAACTCTGATTCTCTAGGATACCACAAACAAAAGGTTATGGTTCCTTTGAGATATTTGAAAATTCTCTTCACAACTGTTAGATGAGGCTCTCTGGGATCAGCTTGAAATCTTGCACAAAGACAGGTTGCATACATGATGTCTGGTCTACTTGCAGTCAAATAAAGAAGAGACCCTATTATGCCTCTGTAGTTTGTCATATCTACTGAAGCTCCTGTGTCTTTGTCTAGCTTGGTTGCAGTTGCCATAGGAGTTGTTGCAGATGAACTATCAAGCATACCAAATTTCTTGAGAAGATTTCTGGTCTATTTTGCTTGATTGATAAAAATCCCATCATCTGTTTGCTTTACCTGCAAGCCTAGAAAATAACTAAGCTCTCCCATCATGCTCATTTGGTACCTGGACTGCATAAGCTTGGCAAATTTCTTACAGAGTTTATCATTAGTAGACCCAAAAATTATGTCATCCACATAGATTTGAACTAAAAGCAAATCATTACCAGTATTGAAATAGAACAAGGTTTTATCAATTGTACCTCTAGTGAACCCACTTTCTAAAAGAAATCGAGCCAGAGTTTCATACCATGCTCTAGGTGCCTGCTTTAGTCCATAAAGTGTTTTGTCAAGCCTGTAGACATAATCTGGATACTTGGGGTCCACAAACCCTGGTGGTTGTTCAACAAACACTTCTTCTTCAAGTTTCCCATTGAGAAAAACACTCTTTACATCCATCTGAAAGACTTTAAACTTCTTGTGAGCAGCATATGCTAGAAAAATCCTTATGGCTTCCAATCTTACAACTGGAGCAAAGGTTTCATCATAGTCAATTCCTTCCTGCTGTGAATATCCTTTTGCCACAAGTCTAGCTTTGTTCCTTGTAATTATTCCCTCACTGTCAGTCTTGTTCCTGAAAACCCACTTTGTACCAACAACAGATTTGTTCTTGGGTCTTGGTACAAGTGTCCAGACTTCATTTCTTTCAAACTCATTCAATTCCTCCTGCATTGCTGTTATCCAGTTAGCATCTTGAAGAGCTTCATCCACTTTCTTAGGCTCTGTCTGAGATATGAATGCATGAAACAGACATTCATTTGCTGTAGCACTTCTTGTTTTCACACTTGCATATGGATCTCCAATTATCAGATCAGGTGTACGAGCCTGAGTCCACTTTCTTGCTGTAGGTAAGTGGCTTCTTTCATCATTATTAGATCCTCCCCCTTGATCCATGCTCTCCTGATTTTCTTGTTGACCATCTATATTCTCTGAGGATCCCCCTGAATTGGACCGCTCAGAGTTTGAACTTTCAGAGTTTGTGTTAGATTCTTCAGCTGACTCACTTTCAGAATGTGAGTCATCATGTTGAGATGTTCCTGAAGTGTCTTCATTCTCCCCCTCAACTGGTTCTCTATTCTGTTCTGTATGAGAAACTTCCTCAGTGTTTACCAGTAGAGGTTCAGAGTTTACTTCAACAGAGTTTGTTGGATTTGCTTCGTCAGAGTTTACATCATCAGAGTTTAGATCTTCATTTTCAAAGTGTAGTTGATCATGATTTTCTGCATCTTCAATTCCAATTATTTTCTTGTCATCAAATGACACATGTATAGATTCCATGATCACTTTAGTTCTCAGATTATAAACTCTGAATGCTTTAGTTGACAGTGGATATCCAACAAAAATTCCTTCATCAGCTTTTAAATCGAACTTGGTCAACTGTTCAGGATGAGTTTTCAACACAAAGCATTTGCACCCAAAAATATGAAAATATTTCAGGTTTGGTTTCTTTTTCTTCACCATCTCATATGGTGTTTTCCCATGCATGTTGATCAGTGTAGCATTTTGAGTAAAACAAGCAATTTGAACAGCTTCTGTCCAGAAATAAGTTGGCAATTTTGCTTCATCAAGCATTGTTCTGGCAGCTTCGATTAAAGTTCTGTTCTTTCTTTCAACTACACCATTCTGCTGTGGAGTCCCAGGTGCAGAAAATTCTTGCTTCAGTCCTCTTTCTTTGCAAAATTCTTCCATTGTTGCATTTCTGAATTCAGTACCATTATCACTCCTGATTATTTTCACTTTATCCTGTGATCCTTTATCCAGTAGCTTTACATGTTGCATCAGAATTAAGGCAGTTTCATCCTTCTTTGCTAGAAAGTACACCCAGGTATATCTAGTGTACTCATCAACAATGACTAAAGCATATTTCTTTCTGCTAAGAGACATTACATTCACTAGACCAAATAGATCAACATGAAGAAGATGATAAGGATCCACAACTGAAGATTCAGACTTGCTCTTGAAAGATGACTTCATTTGCTTGGCCTTTTGACAAGAATCACATAGACCATCTAAGCTGAGTATTGACTTTGGAAGTCCTCTTACAAAATCTTTTCGAATTAACTCATTGATGTTGTTCAAATTTAGATGAGAGAGCTTTTTATGCCATTTCCAGCTCTCTTCACTAGACATCTTTGCAGACAGACACACAGCTTTTCCTTCAGAGTTTGTTACCAAACTTGCTTCATAGATATTATTCCGTCTGTGTCCAACTAGAACAACTTTCCCTGTAGATTTGCTGATGACCTCACAATGTTCAGATTGAAAATCTACATGATAACCTCTGTCACAGATTTGACTCACAGATAGTAAGTCATGCTTGAGTCCTGGAACAAGAGCTACATTTGTGATGATGACACTTCCAAGATTGATATTGCCATATCCCAGAGTACGTCCTATGTTGCCATCTCCATAGGAAACTTTTGGGCCAGCCTTCTCCTCATAATCTGATAGCAGGGCTTTATTTCCAGTCATGTGTCATGAACATCCACTGTCCAAGACTAGGGTGCTCTCCCTTATGCCCTGCAATCACAAACAATTACCGAGAGTTAGTTTTAAGGATCCAGACTTGCTTGGATCCTTTGGCTTTCTTAACATTGTTAACTTTTGCAGCGGAATTCTTATCAACAGAGTTTAAGCTAACAGTATCAGAGTTTACACTTGCAGAATCAACTTTAACCCATTTCAAATTTGGCTTCAACTCATAATAGTTATGATAAATAGCATGATAATTCTTGCAAGTATAAATAGAATGCCAAGTGCTCCCACAGTGAGTGCATAAAGTCTGTGGTCTAACCCTAACATAATCATTCTTTACTCCAGATTTGGAGGGTAAGGAATTAATGTCTTTGTTCTTCCTGCAGAAACTTGCAAGATGGTTAGTACTACCACAATTATGACATGTTTTTCTAGGAGCATCAGTAATAGGCAAATGATTATTACTTTTATTAATGCCTACTTTTCCATTTCTGTTCTTCCTGGACACTTTCTGTTTCTCAACAGACTTTACCTCTTTGAGCTTATACTTGAATTGTTTCTCTGTCATTAAACCAACATTAACCTGTTTAACACAAGTTTTTACTGGTTCTTCCTTAACAGTTTCTGTCTCAACTACAGAGTTTAGCTTACTGGACTCAGGAACAAATTTCATAGGTGGAAGATGTGTTCTAACTTTAACCTTATCTTTAAACCTAAGTTCATATTTCTCACAGTAACCTAACCCCACTGTATCTGTTTGAAATACCTGATGTGTGTCTTTTCCAGAGTTTGTCCAGGTTTTAATTACCTTCCTCTCTTTTTCCAATTCAGATTCTAGTTGCCTAAATTTCTTAAGCAATTCCTGTTCAACATAAACAGCATCATCTCTTTCCTTTTTAACTTGTTGCATGTTAACAAGTTCTTCTTCAAGAAATTTATTTCTCTCTCTAAGCTTTAAATTCTCAGATTTAATTCTCTCATTTTCTAAAGTCTGATCTCTATAACTAACATGTATGCTTTTAAGATAAATTCTTAATTCAGATATATTATCAGTATCATAAGCATAAGTTGTTAGGGGTACCTTGTTTTCAGATGATTTAGATTCATCTTTAACAGTTTCCATGAGAGCATAGTTGACATCCTCATCTGAGTCTGAAGTGTCTGCCCAGTCTCTTCCTTTAGTGATGAGTGATTTTCAGATTTTCCTTTCTTGCATTCTGGAGCATAGTGACCCATCTCTTTACACTTGTAGCACTGGATCTCAGACTTGTCTTTCTTCCCAAATTTGGTATCCCTTCCTTCAGATTTTTTGAAACTCTTCCTTTCAGAGTTTGAATCTCTCCTAGAGAATCTCTTTCCTTTCTTGAAGTTCTTGAAACCCATCTTCTTGAAGGTCTTCACCATCAAAGCAGCCATTTGCAACATCTGTTCTTCATCATCCTCAGATTCAGATGATTCATTACTGTTTGAGTCATCATCAGAGTTTGATGACTCACTTTCAGAGTTTATGACCAAAGCCTTTCCCTTAGCTTTCTTCTTTGATGTCTCTTTCTTAAGAAGTTTTTCTTCAACTTTGAGAGCAACAGATTTTGCCTTCTTTCCAGATATTTTGTTTCTTTGTTCTATCTCAAGTTCATGAGTTTTAAGCAACCCATAGATTTCATCAAGACCTGTCTCTGCAAGATCATAATTATCTCTTATTGTTGTTGCCTTTAAATCCCATCTTTCAGGTAGAGATAGAATAAACTTGAGATTAGACTCTTCAAGATCATATTCTTTATCAACCAGAGATAAATCATTCAACAGTTTACAGAATCTGTCATATGTCTCAGTCAAAGTTTCATCAGGTCTCGAGTCAAAGTGTTCATACTCCTGTGTAAGAATAGTCTTCCTGTTCTTCTTTATAGCACTTGTTCCTTGACATCTGACTTCTAAAGCATCCCAAATTTCTTTGGCAGTTTTGCAACCAATAACTCTGTTAGACATGACATTATCTAAGGCACTATGGAGAAGATGTCTAACTTTTGCATCCTTTGCAATTGATGAGATATCTTCAGGAGTCAAATCTTTCTTTTCCTTTGGAACAGTCTTTTGTTCTTGACCAGCAACAACAGGAGATAATTTAGTTGGCATATGAGGACCATCATTGATTCTATCAAGATATTCTGGATCTGTGGCTTCCAGAAACATGGTCATCTTTACCTTCCAAATTGGATATTCTACTGGTCTGAGAATTGGAACCCTGATTGTCTCATATCGACTCACAGAAGTTGGTTGAACCTTTACGGGATTAGAACCTGCTTGGATATTTTCAGCCATGATTATACTTGTGTTTGGATCAATAAACTGTATATATTAAACAACCTTGGCTCTGATACCAATTGTTAGGCCGAATAAACAATATATAATCAAATATATGTATGAGAATAACAATAAGAACACTGTTTATGAATAATAAACTGTATGGAATTAATAACTCCTCTCTCGGTGATGTAAAATATCACAGAGAGCTGCTAGGTTACAAGAATAATGTTTTCACGTATTCGCATCCCTTATAGGGTTAACCTATCTGTGTTTATATAGTACACAGCTACATACAATCTTTTAATTGATATTCCTATAAATCAGCTATACAATTAATATCAATCTAGAATTGCTTCTGTCTTCTGTTCCGTTTCCTTAGCCATCTCGATATCTCTTTGCTTCTTTCCATCTTCAAAGAATATCGCTTCTAGAATCTTCATTGAATAACACCAACTGCTAAGCAAACTCTGACTGTCAGAGTTTAACAAACTCTGACCAGTACTCCAGCTAAACTCTGATAGTATCCTGATACTTTAAACACTGATAAACAAACATCAGTAATTATATCTAACATTCTCTATCTCAGAAGAAGCAAATTTAGACAAGGCATCGACCTTCATGTTTTCTTCTCTAGGGATGTGTTCCATATAGAATTCATCAAACTGGGTCATGATGGCTTTCACAAGCTTCAGATATTTGGCCATGGTTTCATCCTTAGCCTCAAATTCTCCATTTACTTGTGAGACTACAAATCTTGAGTCTCCACAGACTTTGAGAGTATTAACTCTTAAGGCCCCAGCCAAACCTAAGCCGACTATCAGGGCTTCATACTCAGCTTCATTGTTTGTTGTCGGAAAAGTCCAACTTTAGTGCATACTCAATGAGAAATCCATCGGGACTTTGTAGCACTAAACCTGCTCAGCTTGATTTTTTTTTTTTGAAGCCCCATCAAAATAGAGCACCCAGTATTCCTTAAATACCATCTCTTCATCTTGTTTTTTAACTTCTTTCCCCTCCAAGGATACTACTTTCTGCTCCCCGACTTCTTGGTTGTCGATGGTACATTTAACCATGAAGTCAGCAAGTGCCCGTGCTTTAATGGTCGTTCGAGGCTTATACTTGATGTCGAACTCTCCCAACTCAATCTCTCATTTGATCAGTCTTCCTCTGACCTTAGGACTATGCAAGATGTTTCTTAATGGTTGTTCAGTCAAGACTTCTATCTTATGCGCCTGAAAGTACGGGCGTAATTTTCTTAAGGCCATGATCAAGGCTAAAGCAAACTTTTCTATCAGAGAGTAATTTACTTATGCTCCGTGCAGAATTTTGCTCACATAGTAGATGGGTTTCTGAACCTTTGATTTTTCCTTCACCAAAACAGCTCCCAAGGCGGTGTTTGAAACTGCCAAGTACAAATAGAGAATGTCCCCTGGATTTGGTTTTGCCAACAGTGGTGCCTCAGCCATGTATTTCTTCAAGGCCTCAAAGGCCTCTTGGCTTTCAGTTGTCCATTCAAAAAATTTCACGTTCTTGAGTGCTTTGAAGAAGGGTAAACACTTCTCTCCTGACTTGGAGATAAATCTTCCCAATGCTGCCACTCTTCCCGTTAGTTTTTGGACATCCTTGACAGTCTTTGGTGATTCCATGTCTAGAATTGCTTTGATTTTGTCGGGATTAGCCTCGATTCCTCTCTTGGAAACCATCAGACCTAAAAACTTTCCCGAGCCTACACCAAAGGCGCACTTGGCAGGATTCAACATCATTTTATGGTGTCTCAGCACTTCAAATGCCTCTCGGAGGTGCTCTATGTGATCGGCCTTATCGAGGCTTTTGACTAACATGTCATCCACGTAAACCTCCACGGTCTTGCCAATGAGATGTTTGAAAATTTTATTCACTAACCTTTGGTATGTGGCACCTGCATTCTTGAGTCCAAAGGCCATAACTAAGTAGCAATAAACACCAAAATCAGTAATGAATGATACCTTGTGAATGTCATCCTTATGCATCTTGATTTGGTTGTATCGCTGAAGCCATCCATAAAGCTTAGCATTTTGTGCCCTGCAGTGGCATCTATTAAAGTGTCGATCCTTGGTAGGGGAAAATAGTCCTTAGGACATGCATCGTTCAAGTCCGTAAAATTTACGCACATTCTCCACTTTCCATTGGCTTTCTTGACCATTACCGGGTTAACCGACCATTCAGGGAATTTAATCTCTTCAATGAATCATGCTTCCAAGAGCTTATCTACCTCTTGATTTATGAGCAAAGTTCCTCTTCTTTTGCTTCACCGTCTTCCTTTCGGGATCTACGTTCAACTTGTGAGTTATCAATTGGGGATCAATCTTTGGCATATCAGTTGTTGTCCAAGCAAAAACATCTTCATTCTCTTGGAGGAAAGATATAATCTTGCCCTTCCAGGGTTCAGGCAACAGTGCTCCAATGTAAGTGACTTTATCTGGTTCTCTTGGAACTAAGGGGATAGGGATCAAATCCTCAATTGGCTTTCCCCTTCTATCTTCATCATCCCTTGAATCCATGTCCTCAATTGGGAGAACCTGCCCCCCGACTCCATCAGGTCTTAGTGCGGCTACATAACAACTTCTAGCCATTTTCTAATCTCCTCGCTCTTCACCAACCCCGTTCCTTGTAGGAAACTTTATTTTCAAGTGGTATGTTGAGGCAACAACCTTAAAGCATGAAGGCCAGTCCTTCCAAGGATTGCATTATAAGTAGAGGTTGCCTTTATAACCAAGAAGTTCAGCATTTTAGTCGTTGTCTTCGAGCCTTGCACTATAGTCATGGGGAGCTGGATTGTGCCTTCAACCTTTGATTCGACTCCATTGAATCCGTAGATATGCATGTTTGAGGGTGTCAACTGTGATTCAGTATATCCCATCTTGATAAAAGCATCGTGGAATAAGTTATCCACAGAAGCTCCATTGTCAACCAGAACTCTCTTGATTTCAGAATTACCTATCATAGGTGTGATGACCAATGGGTCATCATGAGGAAATTTTAACCCTTCTAGGTCAGAATCATCGAAGCTAATGGTAACTTCTGTTTTGGCATGCTTCGGTGCTTCTTTAACAACAATCATTACCTCTCTAGCATAAGCTTTTCGTGAATTCCTGGAAGAGCCAGCCGCAGTCGGTCCTCCAAATATCATGTTGATAACTGGACCTCGGGGTCTAGGATTGCGATCTTGATCATTATCCTTTCTGTCATAGTCTTTCTTCTCATAGTTTCCTCTTTGGTTTCCTCGATTCCCATCCTTGGTGAACTTATCCAGTTTTCCCCTTCGGATCAAGAATTCAATTTCGTCCTTCAGTTGTCTACAATCGTCGGTGTCATGACCAACTTCTTTGTAGAATCGACATAATTGGTTCTTGTTTCTTTTCTCTATATCAGTCATTAGTTGCTTCGTCCATCAGAGATCCTCCTCCTTTGCTATTTCCATCAGAATTTGGCTCCTGGGAGTGTTTAATCTTGCATACTCCGTAAACTTTGACCCAAAATTGTTCCTCTTGGGTGGAGAATCAGAATCCTTTGACGTTATAGGAAACTTTTCCTTGACGTCGTACTCCCGTGTTTCCTTTCTTTTCTTTAAATTTCCACTGCCACCTACAGTGGGTTCATACTTTCTCATACTTTCTTCAGCCTTGATTTACTTTTCGGCTCTATCTTGGAGCTTCAACATGCTCTCGGGTGGATGTTTTGCCAGTGATCTTTTGAAGTGATCATCAGTGGTTCCTTTCTGTAGGGCTATCATAGCTACTTTGTCCTCCAAGTCTGGGACTTTCAGAGCCTCCCGGGTGAATCAGTTGATATAATCCCTTAAAGCTTCATTCTTTCCTTGCTGGATTCCCATGAGTGATGCAGAACTCTTCTCATGCACCCTTCCACTAACAAATTGGTTGATGAACGCTTTGCTTAGTTCCTTAAAAGACCCAATGGAATTGGGAGGTAGACGGTTATACCAACGTTGGGTCATGCCTGCCAAGGTTTGTGGAAACGCCCTACACTTGACCGCATCATTGGTTGGCTGTAACAGCAGTGCATTAGAGAAGGTTCTTACGTGATTTGCGGGATCCCCCGTTCCATCATAAGCTTTGATCGTTGGCATCTTAAATTTCCTGGATATGTTAGCTTTCATGATGTCTTGAGTAAACGGTGGTGTAGGATCATCAGGATCTCCTAGGGGCAACAAAACACTAGGATCACCCCTTGGGGCTTCACCCCTCTTGGTTCTTCTTGGTGTTGAGTCCAGGTTGATTATCGGGACTCTTCCAGTTGCTTGGTTTTGTGCTTTTGCGGCCTCCTGTTCTGCCAGTAATTTCTTGAGCCTTGCAGCCTCTGCCTCATGGGCCGCAATCTTTTCCTTAGTAGTTTGGGGTTGTTCCCGATTTTTTTGGGAAGAACGTCTCCTCCTTGGGGAAACATCCCTCTCTTCTCCAGATGAATAATTCTCGTCCTCAGTATAGGGACCCGAGTAGTCTTGAATCAAAGGGGTCCGTCGAGTTTGAGTTTGTTGATTTTGGGGTCCCAGACCTTGTATATAAGGGGGAACATATGCTTCATGGTAAGTGGGGTTGAGACCACTGCTGCCCATCGTGGGTCGAGGAGGCATGCCATAGTTTGGCATCCCAAGAGTTTGAGTTGCGTATTGGGGAAGATCCGTAGTATGAAGTTGAAGGCCACTTGGTGCATTCATGAGCAGTGGGGAGGTCGTGATTGGTTGCTGGTGAGCGGTCTCTTGTGGATTAGATCCATGAACGACCATTTGCAGGGGATTCGTCCCTTCAACCGAAATTGGGATTTCCGGTCCTTGAGTGGTGGTGAGGGGAATATTCGTCCCTTGAATGCCAGTAGTTGGCGGTGGTTGATTTCCGTGAGTATCAGCCTCATAGGTGATAGGAAGCCCCTCAGAAGTTTGAGTATCTCGAGTTGTTCTTCGTGTGTTTGCCATGGTTGATGTTGTCTTCCCACATACGGCGCCAAATGTTGTGGAATAAAAATTGTACTTGTAAATTAATTGCTAAGGTTTAGGAGCTTTCGAGCTTTAATGGTTGCACTTGTGTTTCGAGACTAAATCGGTCCTCACAAGATGCCTACGTATCTAAATCGGTGCTGAGAATCAAGCCAAAGACGTAGTTCTTGGTGTTGCCCTCGGGGCTATGGCGGCAGGGGCACACCAAGGACGTAGTGACTTGTATGTCCTTATTCGGGGATGAAGTCTAAAACGTTATAGATGACGTATGGAGCTGTGTACAAAACGTAGTAGATGACGTATGAAGCTGTGTGCAAAACGTAGTTCTGAAATGAGGGGTCAGACCCTTTATATATGCGTTTAGAAGCCTAGTGGATAAGTATTGATTTCCTTGAAGGATAAATCTTATCCTTGACGGTGGATAAGTATTATCACTTTCTTGAAGGATAAATCTTATCATTGATAGTGGATAAGTATTATCACTTCATTGAATGATAAGTCTTATCCTTGACGGTGGATAAGTATTATCACTTTCTTGAAGGATAAGTCTTATCTTATCCTTGACGGTGGATAAGGATATCTTATCCTTTACTTCTAGTCCAAATATTAATTACGAAATTAATATTTAATTAGAATTTCGGAGCTTATTAATTGGCCTTATTTATGGACCAGTTAAGTTTAATTAATGCAATATTAATTATGTCTTTATGATTATTTTTAACCCATATCACTTATCCAAAATTTTATTCCATGTACCGTCAAATTAATAAGTTTCGTTGATTTTAAAATAGATGAATGAGAATAATTAAATACAATATTAAAAAGTGTATTTGATTATTAGTAGAAATATGAGTAGGTAATATGAGTTTGAATAGAATTTTTATTGTAAAAATTCGTAACTTTGTTTCCTCTTCAGTTTTAGAATTGTTTTAGTTGCATAATAATTATTATATTATCACTAAAAATAAAAAATATTTTGTTAGTTTCATGTGAGCTGTGAAATCGTTCAATGAAAATAAGAGAGAAAATATGTAAGTATTATCAAAAGTTGAGAGTTCGATTTTCGAATTAAAAAAATTCAAATTAAAAAATAGGTCATACATACCAATTTATATAGTTTTTTATATATATTTATACCGTATTCTATAAATTATTATATCATGTTTAAGATGTGTGACTTTTCTTAATATTCAATGCATAAGCTCTACTCTAGATTATTTATAATTAATTTTATATCTTTTAGAATCAAGTTTTGAGATTGAGATTATCCGCTACTATTTAATGATCATGTAGTTAGTATTGGGTAGAGAGGATTGCATATAAAGAAATTTTATCTATATATGAAAATTGATAAGAATCGTTAAATGTTAAAATAGATACAGTTAAAAATATTAATTTAAATTCTATCATCAACATATTAAATAAAAAAAAATTATAATGTTAAAAATTAAAAAATAAGGATGTTTTAAATATTACAAAAACAATCGTTAATTATTATAATTATAAATATTAAAAAGCGTGTATTGCACGGATTATAAGCTAGATTTCAGTATTTTAATAAATTTTTCCTTCACGTCAAAAAAAAATAGATGAAAATCTTAAAATATAATGATATACTAAACTTTACATTAATCAAAAGCATCACTATGTTCTAATATTTTAACAGTAAAAGTTGAACAAATATTATTTAAAAATAGAAGTTTTCACTATAATTTGAAGGATCTCGGTTAGCTTACTAGTTTGTTATTTCATGCAGGTAAATACTTGTTAACACAGCCAAACAAACAAAACATTGCGATGCTAGTTTGTTAACTGCTCTTTCCTGTAGAAAATGTAACAATGGGTCTGTTTGGCTGCAACTTAAAGTTGCAGCTTATGGCTTATAAATCCAAAAATGCTTATTGGGGGTGTTGAAATACAACTTAAAGTGTTTAAATATTTTTTTAATTTAAAATACAAGTGTTGAAATCATTGTATTTAAAAATTATTTTTTCAAATATAATTTAGCAAATTCTTCACTAACTTATAAGTAAATTTATCCAAACACTCGTATAACTTATAAGAATTTATCAACTTATCACTTATATAACACTTACTCATTTTAAGCTATAAGTCAACTTTTTTGTGATACCCTAAACACGCACTATATAGCAATGCCCTAAATAAACAACTGATTACAATATGGCCTGTTTGGCTGCAACTTAAAGTTGCAGCTTATGGCTTATAAACCCAAAAGTGCTTATTGGGGGTGTTTGCCAAAATAAGTGAAACCAACTTATGGCTACTTAAAATGGATAAGTTGAATGTTAAGAATCCTTAACATTCAACTTATAACTTATTCTCGATACACGCAATATATAATATCCTTCAAATCTTCAAAACCATATATCTTTTGATCCGTTCATTAAAAAATTTGATATGTATATATCAAATTTCTCTACTCATCGAGATCTATCCATTGATATCCATTTATATATATTAAAAAATAAATATTTTAAAAATAATAAAAAAAAGTTAACTTATAAGTTCTGATTTACCAAAACACTCTACTGCTTATAAGTTCTGATTTACCAAACACTCTAGGACTTATAAACTCAGCTCTACTTATCACTTATAAAGCACTTACTCATTTTAAGCTATAAGTCAACTTTTGCTTGATACCCCAAACGCCCACTAAGTTATAAGTCAACTTTTGCTTGATACCCCAAACGCCCACAATGTCAATACACTGATTCTATCAAACTATGGGCCTGTTTGGCTAAGCCAACTTATGGCTTTTAAGTTTATAAAAACTTATGAGGGGTGTTTGTGTACTCAGCTTATTTGATAACTTATAAATTGATAAGTTAAATGTTAGAAATCACTAACATTTTACTTAACTTATCAACTTATTCTTTGATTTCTTTATTTTTCTAATATTTTATATTTTTACATTTGTGTTTTTAAATATTTTTTTAATTTAAAATACAAGTGTTGAAATCATTGTATTTAAAAATTATTTTTTCAAATTTAATTTAGCAAATTCTTCACTAACTTGTAAGTAAATTTATCCAAACACTCGTATAACTTATAAGAATTTATCAACTTATCACTTATATAACACTTACTCATTTTAAGCTATAAGTCAACTTTTTTGTGATACCCTAAACACGCACTATATAACAATGCCCTAAATAAACAACTGATTACAATATGGCCTGTTTGGCTGCAACTTAAAGTTGCAGCTTATGGCTTATAAACCCAAAAGTGCTTATTGGGGGTGTTTGCCAAAATAAGTGAAACCAACTTATGGCTACTTAAAATGGATAAGTTGAATGTTAAGAATCCTTAACATTCAACTTATAACTTATAACTTATTCTCGATACACGCAATATATAATATCCTTCAAATCTTCAAAATCATATATCTTTTGATCCGTTCATTAAAAAATTGATATGTATATATCAAATTTCTCTACTCATCGAGATCTATCCATTGATATCCATTTATATATATTAAAAAATAAATATTTTAAAAATAATAAAAAAAAGTTAACTTATAAGTTCTGATTTACCCAAACACTCTACTGCTTATAAGTTCTGATTTACCAAACACTCTAGGACTTATAAGCTCAGCTCTACTTATCACTTATAAAACACTTACTCATTTTAAGCTATAAGTCAACTTTTGCTTGATACCCCAAACGCCAATATCTCAAGATCTGATACACTTGAACTGGTGTGAACTTGAAAGCTGGTGCTCTATAGTACAATTCTGATATACAGTCCCTGTATCATTGATAATCTTATAACAAGTGACAGCGGGTACTAGAATCAAAACAGGATATCCCAACCATATAGGCCTAAGAACCAAAGTAGAGAGAGCTCAGCAAACATCAGTATATGTCAAAGGATCGAAGACAATAGAGCCTAGAAATGAAAATGCATACAAAAATTTCATGCTCAGTTAAACGGAAAATACAGGACCAGATTTTTTTTTAGAAAACCAAGTTCTCAATAGAATTATAGAAAGATCCTTTGCACATAATTAGCCTGGAGAATCAACTGCATTGCACAAGACCAAGTTTTCAACAGAAAGAACTGTGTACCAGCTACAAGATTCTAGAGGGGAACCATACTAAACACTAATATGAAGGCAATTGTACTTTCATACGATAATATATCCTCGTATGTTTATTTAACTAGTCAAGTATTTTAATTTAGCAAAAAATAATAAATAGCTAGTCAAGTATTTTAGATAGAGAAGATATAACAAAAGCCAGCTGAGAAACAATATGTACAGCTGTCTGTCTTTTCTCACATCTAAGCAAAACAACAAAACTTCACCTCAACTGTTCATCAGATCTAAGAATTTCCATAGACCTCCACGAGAACCTGCTTTGCTGTTTTCAAATTGTGGCTGGCATCAAAAAATGTACATAACTACGAATACATACCAGAAAGTGACGCCTACCCTAGATGAAAGTGTTAAATCCAAGTGAAGGAGTTTATGAAGATTGCCTTTTAGCAATTCACATTCCCAACTATACAAGTACGCATTGTGAACCCAAGATTTATAATTGACTACATGGTCATCGCTAAGAAATAGTGTAATGAAGTTCATGGTGTAGAATACTAGAATATGATCATCGAACTGAAAATTGTTACACATGAATCCAACTATGCAAGGCCAACTGGAGAGGATGTTGACCACACTCCTCATGATATATATATATATATATATATATGAGGATGCTAAAAAAGCAAAACATAAAGGCCAATTGACTATGACCATAAATGTCTCAAGGACATGAGCATTATATCTAAGCATGACAGAGATTTACATGTCTAGAACTATACTGATTAATTAAACACATGTCAGCTTTGAGTATCAAATTATCATCAACACCGAAGATCCAATTAAAAGAGCGCAGACTGAACAGAGAAACTATCTCGCTAAACTCTTTTTAAGAATCCATCTCATATGAGTTGTAGAGTGTATCTCAAAGAAGAAAACAGGTGATAGTAAATAAGCATTAACCCACCACAACTAATATTCTTCTAAAGCTAATTCTTGGAACAAGACATTCTATAATTGGAGAGGTGTACAGAATGGAAATGCAGAATGATGATGATTGAAATTTGAAGACATGCCCTAAATTTCATGTTGTACAATGTACAAGTAGTAAAACAAAATGAAAATGTATAAGCCAAGCAACAATCATAGAAGAAACTTGCAAATTATTCATTAAGCGACATAAAAACATAATCCATTGCACAATACTATATGAATATATTGTTCAAAGTGGAGACTTCTGTCAGTTGAAAACCAGTAATTTCAGCCACTCAAACATACCTAAGTTACAAAATCAGTAGTGAATCTCCATGCTAAACACTAATGAGCGAACATAAAACAATACATAACATTCAAACATTAGAATATACCACTTATTTACACCATACCAGAAACATACTAAGTCCCAGCAGAAGGCAATGCCGCCATGAAAGAGTTGTAAGACGACTCGAGATCAAAGTGAAGCTGCCGTGCCTGCTGCTCAGTCAACTCATCCGCTGCCCCCATCTTCGCCAACCTCAAAATCCACTCCTTCATCTTTACCTTCCCCTCAAAATCAGGCCCCAACAAACTAAGCTTGTTAAGAGAAGCCGACAAATCAGACAACAACGGATGAACCTGATCAACAGCCACCATGTTCAGCTTCAGCGAATCCATCGCCGTAATAAAATTCTGCACACATTCCGCAACAACAGACGCCGAAGCAGTCGACGAAATCGCAACCGCCGCTCTGTGCTCCACAGTAGCAGGCACACCGGAAACCACGAGACGGTTTATAGCAGCAGGACAGTCAATTTTGTAAGTCTCGTGAAACTTCTCAACACTCGGAATCGTATACTTAAGCGTAGACGATAAAGTCTTAAAATGAGCAATCAATTTCTGACATTCAACTTCGTAATCCGAAGACGAAATGATGTCCCTAACATATAATTTTTCGAGCTTTTCAGTTGCTTTAATAATCGCAAACAACTCCGCAAAGTTATCGTACATCTCTCTTTCTTGCTTATCGTTCCATAACTTCACATCCATTGCGTGTGTATACAATAACATATAAATTTATAGAGTTTATAATATTGGAGAAGAGAACGGGACACGCGCAGCAGATAGAAGATCAAAGCCTACTTCACTGAACAAAATTACAAATTCATCAGATTCAAAACAGCATCATACCTACTCTACATACATATTTACACGCAAAATCAAAAAATCAAAATAACAACTAAATACCTAAACACAAAATTTGAATCTATTTCGTTCCATAAGCAGAAATTAAACAATTAACAGTATGAAGCAGAAATAGAAATAAAAAGGAATATTAAAAAAAGTACACATGACTTTTGAGATCAATAGCATCTGTGTATTCTATCTATAGAAACCGTGTGCATCTGCATCTACACAAAATAAAGCCAGTAGTGTGCATTTATATACAAAGAAAGAGAGGGAGAGAGGGAGAGAGAGAGGGAGAGAGAATACTTACAGAGAGAGAAAGAGAGAGAGAGAGAGAGAGAGAGAGAGAGAGAGAGCAGGTTAGTTGTTTGTTGTACGCTTGCAGAGACAGTGAGGTTGCGTGTGGGGTTTAATTGAATTGCCCCCAATTAATTTTATCAGAATTGAAAAAGTCTTCTCACGTGATTTGCACGTGTCTTCCAATTTTAATCAGGGATTTTAAAAGAGGAAATGTTTGAATCAATTCTAGAACAGATATATAAATATAAAAATTGAGTGTTTGTAAAATAAAATTGATTTTCTTCGAGTTAGGGATTATCAAGACAGGAATCACAATGGTCTGCGACAAGTGTAAGTCCCCCCCAAATTGTGTATATGTATTTGTATATGATCTCTTTGTGTATGTTGTGTATACATATATGTTGTTTAAGTTGGATTTTGATGATTAGGGTTTGTGAATTGAAATTGACAGGTGAGAAGAAATTGGGGAAGGTGATAGTACCTGACAAGTGGAAAGACGGTGCCAGCAATACTACTGAAGGAGGCGGTCGTAAGATCAACGAAAACAAGCTCCTCTCTAAGAAAAATAGGTCTACTCTCCTTTTCGATTTTGTATAATTGTTTCTTCTTCATCATCTTATTGTAGCTTATTTCTATATAGTATGTAATTTTCAATTGTTTGATTCAATGCTCTATGATTTTTTATCTTGATGGTATGACTTTGTTCTTAGTAACATGTTTCATACTGCTTGAATATTTGAGTCAGAACACTTCTAGGTCAACCAGTTATAGGCTATAGCAATCCAAGTGTACACTGTTTGAACTTAATGATCAAAGAGACAAAATAGGGACCAAAAAATATGTTTCGAACTTGCATTCTTCAATTCATGTTGATGCATGAATTGGCTCTTCAATCTTGAGAGTTATGAATATGGATTATTCTCTTTGACATGTTTGATGTTGCTTTAAAGTGTTGGAAACAAATATTTTAACATTGGAAAACTTTAGGATTCGGGAGTCTCGCAATTTAGAATGATTTTGTGCCGCGAGTTTACTGAATTAGTGATGTTGTGGAGAATGACATTGCTGGACAACTGTGACACAAAGTTAACTAATTGACTGTGAGTCTGTGACTAATTACTAAACGCTGTATATATAATGATGTAGGAGACAGAGTTGCACCATTTCTTTAAAGAATCTCTTTAATTTTAACTGAAATCCAGAATGTGAAGTTGTAATGCTTGTTCATCCGAGATGTGTTCATGCTGCACATGTGTTGAACATCAGTTCTTGCCAATACTGTTTGGACCATAGAACCATATTAGTTGAATATACTGATGTACATTTGTTCCCATCTAAAACCTGTGATTTCAGATACTGGCACAAGTACATTCAGTATCATCTATACATCTTCTCTGTGCTAACTTCTTACCTATATTATCTCTGAAAATCTATCCTGTTTAGGGTGTTTGATGATCCCATGTTTTGCATAGGTTTAATTTCTCGCATGAGTCGCATTTTTGGAACTGATGTCTTGTAGGCCAACATATTATGTTCTTTTTTGAGTTTGTCATGTTGTTTTCTTTTCCTGTTGTTAAAAGTCGTATCAGATTTAGTGTACTTCTATGAAAATTAAATATTCCAATTTCCAGAGTAAAACTATAGTGAAAGTGTATTTTGATTCACATAAAATATCATGGGTACCAGTGTTCTTCATGCCATATCATCTAGAATGATATGGCTGCATGCTGAGATACATTGATTGACTATGGATCTAACATGTATTAGAACTTTCCAAGGTATGTGGTTACTGTGGTTATCATCGGAATATATACTTTTATTCTGTATGCTCAAATGTGGTTGTCCTGTATAATATTTCATTAATTCACGTAGCTTGGTTACTTAACTATTCTGATGATTTGATTCTGGCATTTACTTTATATGGTTTCAATTTTGCAGATGGACACCGTATGGAAAGACAAAGTGCATTATCTGCAAGCAGCAGGTGCACCAAGATGGAAAATACTGCCATACTTGTGCTTACACCAAAGGTAGTTATGTGCTAATTTAAGAATTAATTAATAGGTAGATTGAGGGTTAATAACAAAGCAAAAGTTTGAAAAATTATATTATCATCTATTAATAGTAATCTACCCTTTGATTAAGGATATACAGGCTTTGCATACTGACACAATTTGCTTAGTTTGCTACGATTATTATTTACTTAACTCTAATTTAACTTGATTATTACTAGAAGATAACTAACATAAATCAAATAACTACACATTCAGTACCATCTATTTGCTTGGACTGTTCTACTTTGTACAACCAAGTCGAGCTTGTTTGTTAGGCTTGTATTGCACCACTTTTTTTCTGCTTTAGAAGTTTATAATTTCTTAATTCAGAATATGTTCTGAAGTGGGTTTATTTTGCAGGAGTATGTGCCATGTGTGGTAAGCAGGTCCTTGACACCCAATTATACAAACAAAGCAATGTGTAGGTGGTTCAGCAATGTTAACTTTATACATCATTGCTTTTACGGTAGTTGCTGCTGTAAAGAGGTGACTGTTCCAAACTTTAGTTTTTAATAGGAGGTGTAAACCTTGGTTGTAAACTTTGATTTTCATTGTGAGACGGGGATCCACTATAAGTGTACTTGTCATGACTCTTATCAATGTTAATGCTAATATCCTGTGTGTACAACAAATCTACAATGATATTTATGAAATTTGAAGTAAATGATGGTACTTTTTAAAACTTTGCATGGATGTGGAATTTCTTTTTTGAGATCTTAATTTTGTGAAATACGGAATATTGCAGGATATTAATTATGTGAATGTGGTATATTTGAGTGTCAGCTGTCCCCTATATTCCATTTTGGTTGTCACTCTTACTTTTAAAGGTATAACAAAATGCGGCTTAATAGATGGTCAAGGCTTTAGAACACCTAACTCTTAAAAGGCTCTGAAATTTCCACCCCTATTAAGCGGATAATATTAAAAACACAATTTAGGAATGCTTTATCAGCATATGTTATTACTCAGTTCCAGGATATTGATGGAAAAAGAGGAATGCTTTGCTCGTGGTGGAAGATTCAGTGTTGTTCTTCACTTGAATCAGCCTCTTGAAATCAAGTCCCAACTGCTAGCTTCTTCATAACTTTTATTGCTAATTCCCAAGTCAAGATCATTAAAGTTAAGATAAGAAAGTCTTGGATTCTTAGAAACATAAGGAGTCAAGTATTTGGACAGGCTTCTGAGCCATTTCAAACTCGTTTGGGTTGCCACTGTTGTATTTTCATTCCAATACACCCCTTGATATAACATGTGCAAGTTTCCAGCTCTATGTGGGAATGGAATGGCAGATTCCATACACTTATCCATCTTTCCACCATAAGGTGTCATCAACAACTCTGCAGCACCTTCCTCATTCTGCATTAGCCTTTTCCACATCCCTCTTCAAGGCCTCTCTCAGAGACAGGATCCTTCTGTTTTTGCCTTGAAATATAACTTCGGAGCTAAGTATCCGTAGAGCAACAAATTCATTGACTCTCCTTTGGGAAAACCAACATCTCCTGCAGAACAGAGAATAGATTTAATCCAGCTCATCTCTCGGCAGTCTTATTAGTCAATCCCAACTCAGGGAATCCCTTTTGCATGATCTTTAGTAGTCTGTTAGCTGGGTAATTAATAAGGATTGGAAAGATACAAGAACAGTTTTGTTCTTACCCTCTGGAGTTACGGGTCTAATTGTTGCTCTTATAAAATTTATCTGTTTTTGCTGCAATGTTTGATATTTCTGAACAAGTTTGGTTGCATTTTGTTTAAAGTCCTCGTCACCTCAAAAACAGTGACAATAATAGGCACAGGAACTAATTTTATCTTCTAAGATAAAACATCTCCGTAGCTAGAAGCTGTTCCTCTAATTGCCCAGAAAAGATCATTGCGATTAGAACTTCTGCCATTATAGATATTACCTTTTTTGTTCATGAATTGGATATCGACAACATTTTCAGCTCCAAGATCATACTTTCATATCAAACTGATATATCCTCCTCTACTTATGAATCCACCCATACCAACATGAGGCCATGGGCTTCCTGCAAAGCCGAGATTACTGTTCTTCTGAGCAATACAGTTTAGAAACACTTGCACCAGGCAAAGCCATTTTCAGCATCAACATCACGCTGAATTTTATATGCACAAGTATTAGGTATAAGCCTATTTGCAGGTGAGATTCGTCTTTTGGTAAAACAATAGCTAGAGGTTTAGGTGTGGAGGCTGACAAGATTCAAAGATTCTGAATTCCGGATTGTAGTAGAGATGTGAATCTTAACAGGGTTATACACAACATCATATGTAGTTACATCACGAAAATGCACACAGCTACAACGCACTCAGTAAAGTTGGTATAAGAAGCTGTCAATGCAAATATAAAGAGAAGATGAGCAAGTGAAGTGATAGCATAGAAGAGATAGAAGTCCTCATCTTTTTTAGACTAATTAATTTCACAAAGGCTTCTATAATTCATAATGCACCTATGGAGGTACAAACCAAATTTTATATGTCTACTAGCTCCCGCTAAATCACAGATTTTAAGCCTGAATACAGTCTCTTTATAAAATAAAACGACAAGACTGCGTACCTCAGGAACTTCTCCGACCACAAATATATATATATACTAGTTTAAAACCCGTGCGATGCACGGATTGTTATTAATAATTATTATTTTTATTATTTAAGTTTTAATATTTTATTAATTTGCATTTGCTAAAAAAATAAGTAGGCGTGTTAAATTTTTTTAAATAATTAAAAGTATTAAAATAAATTTTAAAATAAATTAATAACTGTTTATCCGTGATATTTTTGGAAAAGTGGAGGTCTTAGTAAGGAAAAATAGAAAAAGTAACATGTTTTATCTCAAAAGTTAGGTGCCCGTAATTAAAAATATTTAAATAGGTTTCAAAATAAATAAGTAGGGATTTGCACGAGATATTTTTGGAAAATGAGGGTTTTTAGTAAGGAAAAATAGAAAGAATAACATGTTTTAGTTGAAAATGATAATTACCGGTGATTTTTTTAGAAAAATAGAGGATTTTGTTAGAAAAAATAGAAAAAGTAATGTATTTTAGCTGAAAAGGTAGTTGATTATAAAAATGTTATTATTTAATAATAATTTCTTTAGAAAATGAAAAAATTGAAAAAGTAACATGTTTCAGCTGAAAAAGTGCTCATAATTAAAAGTATTAAAATAGATTTTAATACTTTTAATTATTAAAATAAAAAAATAGATTTTTAAAATAAATAAGTAAGGGTTTGCCCGTGATATTTTTGGAAAATGAGGGGTTTTAGTAAGGAAAAATAGAAATAGTAACATATTTTTGTTAAAAAAGATAACCATCCGTGTTTTTTTTTTAGAAAAAGAGAAGATTTTGTTAGAAAATAAAAATAAAAAAGGTAATGTATTTTAGCTGAAAAGGTAATTGGTTATAAATAATGTTATTATTTAGTGATAGTTTTTAAAAAACAAGTAACGACAATTAAATAAAATCACTAAGTACCGACCGGCCGTACATCCGACTATCAAACTTTTAATGTTTCGTCTTTAATAATATAGCTTAAAACTCGTGCGATGCACGAATTGTTTTTAATAATTTTTAATTTTATTATTTATATTTTATATTTTATTAATTGCATTTGTTAAAAAAATAAGTAGGCGTGTTAAATATTTTTAAATAATTAAAAGTATTAAAATAGATTTTAAAATAAATAAGTAACGGTTTGCCCATGATATTTTGGAAAAAAGAGGGGTTTTAGTAAGAAAAATAGAAAGTAACATGTTTTCGTTGAATTTTAAAATATAAAAGTCACGATTGGCCCGTGATATTTTTGAAAAAAAGAGGGGGTTTAGTAAGAAAAATACAAAATGTGACATATTTTAGTTGAAAAGGATAATTATCAATTAAAATTATTAAAATAGATTTTAAAGTAAATAAGCAAGGGTTTGCCCGTGATATAATTGGAAAAGTAGAGATTTTAGTAAGGAAAATAGAAAATATAACATGTTTTAGCCGAAAAAGGTAATTGCCCGTGATTTTGCTAGAAAAAGAGGGGAAATGTAATTGCCAATTAAAAATATTAAAATATGTTTTAAAATAAATAAGTAAGGGTTTGCTCGTGATATATTTGGGAAATGATAGATTTTAGTAAAGTAAATAGAAAAAGTAACATGTTTTAGCTGAAAATGAAATTGCTCGTACTTTTTTTAGAAAAAAATGGTAATGCATTTTAACTGAAAGGGTAAATGATTATAATAATTTTTATAATAATTAAATAAACAATTAAATAAGGCAAGTACCGTATCAAAAAAACAGGTACCAAAACTTTCAATGTTTCGTCTTTAATAATATAGTATAGATAGATATATAGATTTATAATATTAGTATTTTATGCTACTAAATGAAATAGTCCGTGATATTTTTGAGATTTTAGTTAAGAGAAATATTAGTTATGAAATATAAAAATGAATATACGTTTTGGAAAAAAAACTAATCGGTTAGTCATTAATAATTATAATATTATTATTTTATTTTATTAAATAGATCTGTTCGTGATATTTTTGGAAAATGAGAGGTTTTAGTTAGGAAAAATAGAAAAGTATAAATTTTAGTTAGAAAATATAAAAAAGAATATACAATTTGGCTAAAAAAGGTAATGAGTTAGTTATTAGCAATTATAACTTTATTATGTTATTTTAGTAAATAAAATTGTTTGCAATATTTTTGGAAAATGAGATGTTCTAGTTAGGAAAAATAGAAAAGATATTCTATATAATAATTTTAATATTTTATCAAACGGTTCCCATCGATTTGATCAAAAATATCTAATGACTATGAATTGAGTGACCAGACTACAAAAACTTTCATAACCAGATTACAAAACTTTTAATGTTTCGTCTTTAATAATATAGTATATATATATATATATATAGGCAAGTGATCAAATGAGACCCTATGTTAAAATGAGAACTGAGACTAAATCTCAGCCACTCAATTTTAAAACTACTTTTAATCTGGACCACAAATAAACACACATATCTTTAAATTAGAATAATTATTTCTCTCTCCTCACATCACTCATCCACCCACCGATCTATCCATTCTCTCTCTCTCTCTCTCTCTCTCTCTCTCTCTCTCTCTCTCTCTCTCTCTCTCTCTCTCTCTCTCTCTCTCTCTCTCTCTCTCTCTCTCTCTCTCTCTCTCTCTCTCTCTCTCTCTCTCTCTCTCTCTCTCTCTCTCTCTCTCCTCTATTCAGATCTACACACACACAACACAAACCCGATCTACACACACACAACACAAACCTTCCCTTTAATTTCAAAACACGCACTAAAACACCCCAAAAAACACACACAATCTCCCTCGACAATGGGAGATTTCAATCTCGCTCTAGTTTTAGTAGCTATAGTAGTATCAGTACTGGTGTTCATCTTCAATATCTATCTTCTAATCAACTATCAACATCCTGATGATAAGAACCAAGCTTATTTTCCCAAATTCGTAGTTGTTTTAGGTCTCACTGTTGCGTCCTAGACTGGAGGGTATATCTCAAATGGTTGCTACCTTCGAAATTTATTATGCGGCTCAGATGGAATTTGGTGGAGAGATTGCTTTCTACTTAATTCTCGGATTGGAACCATTTTGCGACAAGGTAGTGAGAGCGACAAGGCAGTCGTATTTGGTTGCGAATGCGAAAGAAGATGAATCTCAATCGGAATGGGATCCGCACACAATCGCTTAAATTAGTGATTTACATTTGAAAGAAGATGATTTACATTCTGATTTTTTGGTGATTTGCGTTGAAAATTAGTGATTTGTGTTGAAATTTTGATAATTTGTATTAAATTTTTGGTGACTCTGTAGTTATGATGGCAGTATACTGGTGGTGGTTTATAATTTAGTATATTGGTGGTGGTATACATGGTATAAGCAGC
The DNA here is from genome assembly GCA_030848705.1 of Heracleum sosnowskyi. Classification (NCBI taxonomy): domain Eukaryota; kingdom Viridiplantae; phylum Streptophyta; class Magnoliopsida; order Apiales; family Apiaceae; genus Heracleum; species Heracleum sosnowskyi. Next base: position 98,683,637 of record CM061241.1, read on the forward strand.
GATTTTTGGTGATTTGTTTTAAAATTATTAATGATTTGTTTCAAAAAAATTTAGTGATTTTGATTGAAATTCGGTGATTTGTGTTGAATTTTCTGTTGATTCTAGCTTAAATTTGATGATTTTGATATGGTGGTGATTGTGATATGGTGGTGATTTTACATGAGACATAAATAGTGAAAACGAAAGATTAGGTGGTGGTGCTAGGTGCATCAGATGGGATGATGATGTTGATTTTGCTAATATAATGGTGTAGTGGAGATGGTGGTTGTGGAGTAAGAGAAATGATGGCGGTAGTGGTAAAACAGATGAAAGGGACAGTGGTGGTAGAGTAATACGAAGATGATATATGTATAAATATTGATGTATGTATATGAATGGTGATATATTTTTTTAGTGATTTGATGATTTGGACTCAGTTCTCATTATAAGAGAGGTCTCACTAGAGTAGCCCTCTATATATATATATATATTGTTAGTCAATCTTTTCAAGCAATTGGGAGAAGAAAAGAATATACTAGTAGCCCACAAATACCATCTAAAAGGGTGTTTTCTTTATCGTGTTATAAGGTTTTCATGTCACCTTTAAAAAGGGCATAATGTCTGAATAAACTGGAATATGTTTTTTTTTAAAATTTTAGTTGTAGATAAATGTAAAGAATAGTAGACTACGGTAATGTGCAAGTCAGGAGCACCTACGGCTAATTCGGCTTAATTCTAGTCGGCAAGTTGATGCCCTTTTTGTTAGTGCCTTTATACGAGCGCAAGGGCCAAAAGGTTGTTGGAAATACATCATACATGTTGGCATGTTGCAATTTAACTTTCTGTATTTAACTTATAACTCAGGTTAATTTTTTTCAAAATATCCTATTATTGATTATAATTATGTAGGGGGCTGGCCTGGTAATCCAACTTTAGTTGCAATGTATAATATTTGTCAAGTGCAAACCTTTGACATTTTCTATTAATTGCCAAGTTCAAAATTTTATTTTAAATATATTATTATTTGCTTCAACAAAATTTTGTGTCCCGTAACTCTTAGAACACCGAGCTGCGGGGTCGTGAGTTCAAATCTGTCTGCAACCACATTTTTTAACATGTCGGGCCTTCAACAAAACAAAACATTAAAAATGGGTGAATGCTCGTGTCAAATCTTCCACATATTAGGATGGCCAAGAGAAGATTTCCACCTAGAGTTTCTATGTTTCAAGTTTTACCAAACAACTTAACCTTACCAAAAGCTTAAAATTCTAAATACTTATATACGTATCAATTAAACAAGCACTTAATCTTCATTAATTTTTAGTCTGGTTGTTTTAGTTGGAAACATAAACTACAAAGGTCCATAACAAACAATCAGCACCCGAACAGCTTCTTCGAACTTTCATAATAAAATATTTTAGATAAACAAATTCATCAGTCGATCTAATCTACCTTCTCAAAAAGAATAAATTGACCTAACTATTTGTTTAAATATCTTCGAACAAAGATAATCTATCTATCTGTATAGAAACATAATAAATCAGATTTGCTGGTATTTGTATTGTTGCTGCTATTTCTTTGCTTGTAAACCCCGCAAGAAAATTCCTGGTCCAAAATTATGATACTTTGATCAGATTTTATACCACAAGTTCCCTGTTGCACCAAGAAATTAAAGGCACTCAGATTTCATATTTTTTCTTCATCATCGCTGATGTCTTTTTTCAAAATATCAATGGGGAAGGCCAATAAGTGTGCCATTGTTCCACAAAAGAACAAATCGAGGTTGCTGCTACTACATTTTATAAATATTACATTAACATAAGAAACCATCTTTATCCACTATCAAAAACTAATCAGAGATATTTGCAAAAACTTTAAAGCCTGAAGGTGATGAAAGTAAATAATAAAAAGCAGCACATCCAACATTCCCACAAATCTATTTATAGTTTAAGAAACATCACATAACACTCACATATATCATCAAGAACGCATCATATATAACAATTTATATTAAACCATGAAACCAATAGCAAATACTAGGTAATCCAAAGAAAACATCTTTTTATTCACCAACACTTAAAACCATGTTTACCAATAGGAACTATCAAGTCAAATACTCCTAATAATCATAGAAACAATCTTTAAAGCCTGAAGGTGATGTTACTAAACAGCAAATTCAACATTCCCACATATCTGTTATAGATTAAGAAACATCACAAAACGATCGCATATCATCAAGAACACATCCATTTTATAACACATATTAAACCATGAAACCAATAGCAAATAGTAGGTGTAATCCAAAGTAAACATCTTTATTCACCAACACTTAAAAAAACCACAGCCACATTGTTCTTCCAACATAAACAAAGTTCATAAAAACGACCAACTTCATCAGAAACCATCTTAGAACTCGCTCAGAAATCACCACCACGGAGACGCAACACCAAGTGAAGAGTGGACTCCTTCTGGATATTATAGTCAGCCAGAGTCCTCCCATCTTCAAGCTGCTTCCCAGCAAAGATCAACCTCTGCTGATCTGGGGGAATGCCTTCCTTATCCTGGATCTTGGCCTTGACATTGTCAATGGTATCCGAACTCTCCACCTCCAGGGTGATGGTCTTTCCCGTCAGGGTCTTCACGAAAATCTGCATCCCACCACGCAGACGCAACACAAGGTGAAGGGTGGATTCCTTCTGGATGTTATAATCCGCAAGTGTCCTGCCATCCTCCAATTGCTTTCCAGCAAAGATCAAACGCTGCTGGTCTGGGGGGATCCCTTCCTTATCCTGAATCTTTGCCTTGACATTGTCAATCGTGTCAGAGCTCTCCACTTCAAGAGTGATTGTCTTCCCAGTCAGGGTCTTCACAAAGATCTGCATACCTCCACGGAGACGCAACACAAGATGGAGTGTAGACTCCTTCTGAATGTTATAGTCCGCAAGAGTTCTGCCGTCCTCCAACTGCTTGCCAGCAAAGATCAAACGCTGCTGGTCTGGTGGGATACCTTCCTTATCCTGGATCTTCGCCTTGACATTGTCAATCGTGTCTGAGCTCTCCACTTCAAGAGTGATTGTCTTCCCAGTCAGGGTCTTCACAAAGATCTGCATACCTCCACGAAGACGGAGCACAAGGTGGAGGGTAGACTCCTTCTGGATATTGTAATCAGCTAGGGTCCTGCCATCTTCCAACTGCTTTCCAGCAAAGATCAATCGCTGCTGGTCTGGAGGAATCCCTTCCTTATCCTGAATCTTAGCCTTCACGTTGTCAATGGTATCCGAGCTCTCAACTTCAAGAGTAATGGTCTTTCCTGTCAAGGTCTTGACAAAGATCTGCATACCACCACGAAGACGGAGGACTAGATGGAGAGTTGACTCCTTCTGAATGTTGTAATCAGCAAGAGTCCTTCCGTCCTCGAGTTGTTTACCAGCGAAGATGAGACGTTGCTGGTCAGGAGGAATGCCTTCCTTGTCCTGAATCTTAGCCTTGACGTTGTCGATTGTGTCAGAGCTTTCCACCTCCAAGGTGATTGTCTTTCCGGTGAGAGTTTTCACAAAGATCTGCATCTGCACATATATAATACACACAATTAAATCAACATATCAAGATCATAACACAAACATATTTACATGTTTAGAAACATAAATAAACAAATCATCTCGTCAAGATCTATGTACATCTATAAATGAACATAGTGATTCATTCAGATCCGAACATATATGCCCAAAGAGATACACAAAACGAATAATGAAAATGATATTCTTAGATCTACATACATATAAAACACAATCAGATGAGCAAAATGATGAATTCAGAACTGTGTATATACGAACAGATAGATATAACAATCAAACGATCATATATTCAGATCCGTATGTATACGTAGAGATAGATACACAATCAATTGAACAGTTCAGCTAATTGAGATCTAATCATACATATACATAATTATGTGTAGATACAACATCAAATCAACAAACATTTAGGTTCTATACAGATGAAATGAACATTAATGTATTGGTAAATAAGAAGAAAGCACATGAATAAAAATAAAAAGAGTAAGGGGAGAGAAATTTACCTTGAAATTGAAGAGAGAAAAGAGGATTTCTGATGAATTGTGAGGAGAAAGAGAGATGGGGGGTTGTATATATAAGGGGAGAAGACTTGGTATTAGAGGCGGTCAAGGAAAGGTGGATATGAGTATATCACACGTTTGCGGTCACGTGTTTTGATTAGGAGGTTAGAGCACCTCCGATGCATGGCCACCCATTTCAATATTTTTTGGATTCCACTGTTGTCATGTAATTATATCCTATATATAATTAGTCTAAGGAGGTTATCCTATATATAATTAACCTAAGAAGGTTAATGTGGTTTGGTCGTCAGGCTAAAAAAGTCATTTCAGAACTAGTATTATTGAGGGAAGGGATCAAGGTTCGATTCCTCATGACTACAAACTTTAACTTAATATAAATATTAAAGAAGTTAATATAATTCAGTCATCAAAAAATTTTATAAAAAAATAAATAACTTAGATTAAAATATTTGTATAATTTTTTTTAAAGCATCGTGTAAGGGAGTTTAGATGATTTGGTCATCGTGGTTAAAATAGTAAATTTTTAAGTGGGGCTAAAATAATAAATTTAGCTATTACTAAGAATTAAATAATAAGTCTAACTATTACTTAGAAGGAAAAACAAACTTAATATAAAATGTATATACGAGGATTAACAACAACATAAACTATAAACTCCACTACTTCAATAAACAATTTAACAAAGAACATCACATTTTCTCGGATAGAGACATGAAAGGAAAGAATTAGAAAATTATAGTATTTAAATAAACAGAGTGAGAACTGAGAAGTATAAAATTTTAATAACTTAATAATTTAAAAATTGGAAAACATAAATTTGATAAATTAAATTATTAAAAATCAATACTACTACAAAAAGTATTATAAATTTCATTAATCACATTTTATCGGACACAAACATGAAATGAAAGAATTGGGAAAATATAGTATTTAAATAAACAGAGTGAGAAGTATAAAATTTTAATAACTTAATAATTTAAAAATTGGAAAACATAAATGTGATAAACTAAATTATTAAAAATCAATACTACTAGAAAAATATTATAAATTTCATTAATTATTATTAGAAGTTACCATATCACCCACTATTATCTTAACTATATAATTATAAATTACACATAAAAAATTATCATTAAAAGTAAATAAAACAAAATTTCATATTATGATAACATATATGGCAGTTTTGAGGAATAATATATTAAAAAATATTTAAATTATATAAATTCATAAAAATATTGTTAAATCGTTCCGTGCATCGCACGGGTACAAAGCTAGTATAAATTGGGCACATAAAGAAAAGTGATCAGCCCCCTCCAATGCTAAGCCCACTTACTCTATTTGGTAGGACCCAATTTATTCATATTAGTTATATTTTTAGTTAAATGATTATTTATATTTCTATTTCAATGTTAAAATTGTAATAATAAAATTAAAGTACTTGAAAATTTATAAAATATTATTAAATTAAAGATAGTTCATGTAATTAAATTGCATCATATTATTAAAAACATTAAATTGAAAACATCACACGCAAAAACATTAAATTTAAACATTATAAAGAAATTAACGATTTGTGGAACTGCGAAATATGCTCAACCAAGTCATTTTGTAACTGACGATGTGTCTGTCTATCACGCATCTGTATAGTGTTTTGAATATACGTTTCATACGTGACAAAAGGTTCTTCACCTAAGTTTGGTTGCGACAAGCCATTTGTTGCATCAACATAAGTTGGTAATTGACCAAATTGAGTGGCGTATGTGTCCCTCTCGTCTTCAACAATCATATTATGTATTATGATGCATGCTCTCATGATTCTCCCAAGATCGTCTTTGTCCCAAAAGCGTGCTGGACCACGTACAATTGCGAAACGGGACTGTAACACACCAAATGCTCGTTTAACGTCTTTTCGTTGGCTTTCTTGATATTTTGAAAATAATTTTCTTTTCTCACCTTGTGGACGTGGTATCGTTTTAACGAATGTTGCCCATTCAGGATATATTCCATCTGTTAAGTAATATCCCACATTATAATTGTTTCCATTGATAGTATAATTTACCTCTGGAGCACGACCTTGTAGCACATCATCAAATATTGGTGACCGATCTAAAACATTTATGTCATTATTTGATCCAGCAACTCCAAAAAATGCATGTCATATCCATAGATCAGATGAAGCAACCGCTTCCAGTATAATTGTTGCAACTCCCTTGTGACCACTCATGAACATTCCTTTCCATGTTTTTGGACAATTTTTCCATTGCCAATGCATGCAATCAATACTCCTCATCATACCAGGAAAGCCACGAGCCTCACCCATCTGTAATAGACGTTGCACATCATTCGAGTTCGACTTTCTTAAGTATTCACCCTCAAATAACGTAATTACATTGGAGACAAATTTTTTCAAGCCTTCAACCGCAGTACTCTCTCCAATACGAACGTAATCATCAACAGCATCAGCAGATACACTGTAAGCCAACATACGCATTGACACAGTGCATTTTTGTAAAGGTGATAAACCTTTTCTTCCCACTGCATCAATCCTCTGCTCAAAGTATGGATCAAAATTTGAAAGAGCATCCACAATACGAAGAAAGACATGTCTTCCCATACGGAATCTTCGTCGAAATATATTTTCTGGATATACTGGATTCGGTGAAAAATAATCATTCACTAGACGTTGATGACCTGCTTGACGATCTCTGTAAATACTTTTTCGAGGCGTGGATGTTGAGCTCTATCCATATATTTTATGAAAGAGCTCGAGTCGACGATTGTTTTTAGTGTCATCGCAAAACTCTTCAATAAATTCTTGAGTGAATTCTTCACTGAAATTTTCTATTGTGGGTGTTTGATTCATGTTGATGTAAATTGAAAGAACTGATACATCTAGTTTATATAAAAGGTAAAAACGAATATATTCTAACGGCTAGTTTGCAAACAAATAAAAACAACTACTAGCTTCCAACGGCTAGTTTACAAACAAATAAAAACAACCACTAGCTTCCAACGTCTAGTTTACAAACAAATAAAAACAACCACTAGCTTCCAACGGCTAGTTTACAAACAAATAAATAAAAACAACCAAGAAAAGACAAACACTAGTTTCTTGCCATAATTTTCTCAAGCAATTTTGCATGAACCTTCCGCTGAGCATCATTCATTTTAGTAGTATCTGCGAAAATGACTTGTAAATCCATCTCCCTTTCTCGAGTCTCAATTTCCTTTTCCTTTATTTTATTTAGTGTATCCATTATGCTCATTTTTCTCAAGTCATTTTCTTGAATAGATTTATATTCTTCAACTTCTGCAGCTGTTGCCTTCCTATTTCCCTTCCTTTTAGCGGCTTTTGTACCTTTAGGATGAACTACTTCATCAGATGTTGGTGTATCGTTATTTCCCTCTGATGAGTAAGTTCTGGAACTACTTAATTTAGTTCTTTTAGAACTTGCACTAGTTGTAGGAGGTCTCCACTTAGGATGTCTACGAACCTCATTCCAATGATTATCAAAGTTAGTCTTCTTCTTGTATTGAGCTAAATGAAGTGTATGAGCTTTTTCAATTATGTTATCCAAGTTTGAACCACTCTCAATTATTCGTTGCCACCTTTTTCTCATAGCCACAACTCCTCTTTTGATTACACCGGGATTATATTCTTCATAATATTGCTTAATTCTGTCCCAAAATGCTTCAGCTTTTTGATCAGTACCGATTAATGGATCAATTGACACATTCAACCATGCACTTATTAAGAGCTTATCTTCAACCCACTTCCACTGACCAATACTTTCTCGTACATCTTCGGTTTCCTCACAATCATCATTTAGATCAACAAAGTTTGTGTTACCGAAGGCTGGCACTTGTGATTCTGGAGAATTTTGCATCATAGGTGATTGTTGGGTTTCAAATTGTGAATTTGAAAATGGAGGAAAAGGAAACTGATGTGGAGAATTTTGAGGATATGAAAATGGAAAATAGGAATTTGGATATGGATATGGAAATGGAAATTGAGGATTTGGATTTTGAGAATTTGGAGGTGGAGGGTTATTTGGATTCATTTTTTGATAAAAAAAAATCTAAATATTTTTAAGGAGTAAAGAGTATGAATAATGGGGTGTGAGAATTTGATATTTATAGGAAAAAATTATTACCGTTAATAAAATGAACGTTATAAATAGACGTTATAAAAGTAAAAGAGAACCTGTGACTACTTTATTGCATGCATAGGAAAGAGAAATAAAAAAAAAAAAAAAAAAGCAAACAAATGGCCATGGCCACCAGGGTGGGCATGCCCGTTTTCTTTTGTTCCACTCCAATGCAAAATACACAGCCCATATCATTTCACGGGGACCAATGTGGGAAATGACCCCGCGCTGGAGCTGCTCTTAACGCCGTTACTCTAGGGGTCCCGCTTTTGGGTTTAGTAACGCTCATGTTCATTTTTTATTTATTTTTTCTTTTCTAGGAGTGTACTTTAATTTTAGTTGGGCCTTTGGGTATGGAGAGAGATGCACAAAAAGTTAATTGGATCGGGTTTGATTGAGCCTAAAAAATTTTGGGCTTTTCGGTTAAAGTTCGGTCGGGCTTTGATTTTGACCGGATTGAGTCGGGTCAAATTTTTCAGAAAAAATCTCGGTTTTTTTAGGCTGTCGAGAAGAGCTGCGTCGAGTTTTTATTTAGGTTCGAACCAGATCGGGTCGGACTATTTCAAATTTGATTATTTTTATATATATTATTAGTAATATAAATTAAATATTATTAAAATATATATTTTAAACGATTTATGATTCACCCCATATGAATATTGACAATCATTCCTTCATTTATTTATTTATGATAAATTAATAGATTATCCACGTATTTGATATACATATAATTCATGTATGATAAATTTAAGTATAAAAATAATTTTTTTTGTTAAGCGTGAATAATATATTTAGTCATGAACATTTAAATATATATATATATGTTGAAATTATTTTTTATATGTAATAAGTGTGAATACATGAATATATATATATATGAAAATATATATTAAAAATTATAATTTACTGGGCCAGACTGAATTTTGCCTAAAAATATAAGGCCAATTGAGGTTGTAAGCCTGGATCCGGACCGGGCTAGACTTTTTCAGACTGTAATTTGATTAGGTTTTGACAGGATCGAACCTGGTCAGATTTTTAGATCCTAACTTTTTGTGCATCTCTAATTTAGAGGCAGGGAACTATTATTGGTATTTTGTCTTTTTTAGGATTTCGACTTGGATAGTGGAGGATGCATTTGTGTTATTTATTTGTTCGGGCGGCAGATATTATTATTATTGCTCACCTAACTCCACATCATTTCTATGTTATCCCCTGAGTGGAACATTGGCTTCATCCAATCTTCTCCCTAAAACAAATTACAGTATAATTATTCATTTTCCAACTTAGGCTCTGTTTGGGATTGCTGTTAAAAATTGTTGTGCTGTTGAAAAAAGTGCTGTTGTGAAAATCAGATAACTGTTTGGTAATATTTTTGATATGTGCATGTTTTGGGGTATAATATAAAAAATTAATGTTTTTGGTGAGTTTTGATGTTGAAACCAGTAGCTGCTTCCCGCAAAAGCTGAAAACCGCAAAAGCTGAAAAGCAGCTTTTTTCAAAAGCATGGGGGGACCTGCTTTCTCTAAAAGCAACTTTTTAGCCAAAAGCGCTTTTCAAAAAAGCAGCTTTTAAATTTTACCAAACACTTTTTAGTTGATTTTCAGAAAAAAGCTGCTGTTGCTGTCTGCAACAGCAATGCCAAACGGAGCCTTAATTTAAAAACTCTCACATCCTCTCTTCTATTTATTAGTTTTTTAATAAAATCAAGATCTAATTTTTTTTGGGTAAGTTTTTGTTGAGTACCTTGTTATCAAGTTTGTTAATCGTGCCCGTTTTTTTGGGATGTTAGTGTGTTCTATTTTGATGTTTTTGTGTGGTTTGTTATGGGTTTCGGTAGCTTTTCTGAGAAGGATTTATATGATAGTTTGGGTGATCTGTAAGGCGTGTATCAAATCTGGGATGGTGGTGAATACCACAAGAGCTCACCTTTCACAGCAAAAAATTGTTCATATTTTGGGGGCATTTGTTACTCCAAAATCAGTTGATTTAACTGATAGTTTTGAACATTGGGCTATAGATGTTTTTTACGTGAAGGTCAATTGCGATGCTACTAGTTTCACAACTGATGTAGGTTGGATTGCTGGAGATGTCATTGTAATACTTTTTAGATTAAAGAATTTGATATTCTGTGTGTTAAGCTGTGTGTTAAGCGATCTGAAAACAAAACGGCTATTTGTTTTAGCTTATTTTTTGTTTCACAATCAGGTTGTAGTTGACAGTTCGGAGATTTATCCCAGTTGGATTAAATGATTTGCTAAGTTAATAAAATCTACTTGTTCATCAAAAAAAGTATTTATATAAAACAACATAATAATTGAGAAAATTTGAAGATGTTTAAAAAATTCATCGGAAATTAAGGTTGTGTTTACTTCACCTGTTTTCTAGAAAAAAATTCTAAGAAAATAAGAAAAATGAAAAACATGTTCAAACCAGTTGTTTTCCAACTTTAGAAAATGGAAAACTAGAAAATATAGTTTTCTAAATTATAACTAGAAATTTGAAAAAATTTGAAAACTCATTTGAGTTGTTTTCTAATATTTCCCATACAAAGTAAAAAAAACAGTTTTCTACTTTTAAAAAACTAGAAAACACGACATAAAAAGCGGAGTTTGATAAATGATATACAATATACACGATATATCATATTTTAGGTCAAAATGGATTCATCTACGGTGTCTTCTCTCTATCTCGATTAAGAGCTGCAGGAGTTCTTTTTATCTTTCTTCCCGGTAATAGATTATAAACACGCTTGGAATTAATCATTTCATTGTTTTCTCATCCCATTTGATATCTCTTTGTGTTCTATTTGTTTAAAATGATCTATACATCTTTGTTTGTGTTTTTCAGACTAAATGTGTATCCTGCCTATTTGTTTTGCTTGTGTGTTCTAACGATTAGTGTACCTGGCCGGCCGTATTCAATGCTTATACTTGATACCGGTCAATAGGTTATTCTTTTAAAAACACAAATTCGTAATTTACTTTAACACATAATTTAACTATTTTAGATAGGTGCACACCCAACTCATGCGGATCCTATAGAATGGTCTAAAGAAGGTGAAAGGTACTTTTTAGAGATTCTTACAGAGAGAATTAAGAGAGATCCTAATGGTGCTCCAATATTTAAATGGACTGACTGGATTGAAATGGACGAAGTGATGTTTTTAAAATTTGGGTTTAGATATGGTCCTAATAAATTGAAAGGGAAATATCATCGAATGCGTTCTATGCATACAAAGTTTAATGAACTTATAAATAATACTGGTGTTACATGGAGCTCAACTACTGGTTTGGTATCTGCTGATGATTCTTTATGGGATGCTTTTTTCAAGGTTTGTTTTAACCTTTTCTATGTGTGTTTAATATAAAAAGTTCAAAACAAAGCTTGATATAAATTAACATATTGATATGTATGTTTTGCAGCGAGATAAGATTTTCAAAACTTTTAAGAAGAAAGGTTGCAAGAATTATTCACTACTAAATCTTGTCTTTAGTAGTTCTACAGCTTCTGGTGTTTTCCGTAATGCTTCTAGTTCCGTACCTCAAACTCCTGAAGAGGAGCAAATGATTGAGCAAGAGTACCTAGGTGGAGCTGAGATGGGTGAAAACGAGGGTGTTGGAGGTGATAGTGGTGGATGTGAAAGTAGTAAAAGAGGTCATTTAGGAAAACGTACTATGGATGTGGAAGATGTAACAAGTAATAGAAGGGTGAAAAAGAAAAATTCTGGAAGTGAGAAGTGCGACGTTCTAGTAGAAGTATGGTCACAATCATTGGCTGCTAGGAAGGAAAAAGATTTGGCAAAAGCAGAGAGATACAAATCAAATTCTAACGAAGCTGCAAGTTCAGTTGGTGAAAAATACTCTATTGAAGAATGCACGAATGTACTTAATTCATTGCCTGGAGTTAGCTCTACATCTTATAACAAGGCGCTTCAATTCTTTGTTAGTCTTGATTGGAGGAAATTTTTTATGAGCATGACCGAGGAAAGGAAGATTGGTTGACTACAAGATTTAGAAAGAAAAAAAAAATCATGCTTTTTAGGAGGAATATTTGTATCTGATAGAAAACTTGATCTATTTTTTTGGGAACTTGGCATATTTACTTTGTGGTTTTATTTATGATGAATAAAAAAAATTGGTTTGCTTATATTCAAGTCATTTTTATTTTCTCGCTTAGATTATCTTTGTTTATTAGGCAAGGTATTATATAACAAATAATTTGTTGTGCAGTGGTTATAGTCAATATGGATCTTCTCTCAAATTCATCTAGTAGCTCCAGCTCTGATGAAGAAGAAGATGATTCAGACATGATGATGTTCACATTTTTTATAAAGCATTCAAGGTCTTTTATTGATAGAATGCCTTGTAGGACATCTATGCTTAGTGAAAAAGAATATATTCGAGAAATATTATGCGGTAATCCAGTCCAGTGCTATGAATCATTTAGGATGAAACCACATGTGTTCCTAAATTTATGTGATAGATTAAAGATGTTAGGATTATTGAAAGATTCTAGAAATGTCACTGTAGAAGAAGGCTTGGCAATGGGATTGCAAATTCTCTGTCATGGGACAAGACAAAGAATGATAAGTGATCGATTTCAACATTCACTTGGGACCGTTCATCGTTGGTTTAAGAGAGTAGTGCGAGCACTAAAGGCATTTGGAGTTAGCATTGTCAAACCAGTGAATTGAGGTGAAGTTCAACCTGAAATCCTTGGTGATCCAAGGTGGTATCCATTCTTCAAGGTATGTTAAATTATTGTTTTACTTTCTTTAATATATTGATCTATCATTACTATAATCATTTATTAAAGATTGGTTTTTTAGAATTGTATTGGAGCAATAGATGGTACTCATGTAGCAGCTTGGACACCATCATCAAAACAAAAGTCATTTCGTGGTAGAAAAGTTGTGTTGGTAACTCAAAATGTAATGGTTGTTTGCTCACATGATATGTTGTTTACGTTTGTGTATGATGATGGCCAGGAAGGAGCAACTAATGATTCTCGTGTATTTTATGATGCCATAGTGAGACATGAAAATAAGTTTTCAGTACCGGTTGGGGGTAAGTTGTTTTATAGATTCCTATTAATGCATATTATACTTACTAGCATATAACCCGTGCAATGCACGGATTAATATATGTCTGATGTTATTCTAAGTTTTTTTTGTATTTTGATTTTAAAAATTCTTAAAATGTTGTCGATGAAATAATATCTTAAACTTTTGAATGTAGCTTAGAAAAATACATGATATAAATATTTAATAATAATATGTTGTTGACGGGATTCGAACCTTGAACCTGTGGGAGCATTTTAGATATAAAAAAAAATTATTTTAATATTACATCCAACGGTTCTCATTTACCTATATTTACATCTAACTGTTATTATTTAGAGGACCAAATTATCGACCAACCAAATGACCAAACTACCAACCAACCAAATAGAGGGTGGTTTGCTTATAATAATATAGTATAGATTTTAGTATTTTTTATCTTATTATCTATATTTTGATTTATATGATTTTAAAAAATAATCAAATATAATAATATATGTATGATGTTATTCTGGTTTTTTTTTGTATTTTGATTTTAATTTTTTTTTATATGTTGTCGATGAAATATATCTTGAACTTTTGAATGTAGCTTAGAAAAATAGATGATATAAATATTTAATAATAATATGTTGTTGACGGGATTCGAACCTTGAACCCGTGAGAGCGTTTTAGATATCAAAAAAGGAATATTATTTTAATATTACATCCAACGGTTCTCATTTACCTATATTTACATCTAACAGTTATTATTTAGAGGACCAAACTATCAACCAAACAAATGACCAAACTATCAACCAAATAAAGGATGGTTTGCTTATAATAATATAGTATAGATTTGAAATTATAATATTTGTGTTTGTTGATTATGATTTTTTGGCTATGTCTTAATGTAGATTATTTCTATGGTGTGGATAGTGGTTATCCTAATTTAAAGGGTTTTTTAACTCTCTACCGCAGCGAGCGATATCATCATAGAGATTTTCAAAGTGGTGGAGGAATAAGAGGAAAAAAAGAATTGTTCAATTATATGCACTCATGTGCTAAAAGCTAGATTTCACATTTTAAAAGATATACCGAATTATCCATTGAGACGTCAGATGTTGATTCCACATGCATGTTGTGCTTTACATAATTTTATTAGGATGGAAGATCGAGGATAATTTGTTCATCACATATGGTCAAGATTATTTGGAAGTTCCAGGAGAGAGCTCTAATATTGTGCAAGAAGGTTATAGATTAGACATGACAAATCGTGACGAAATGCTTCAAGTTAGAGAATCTATTGCCAACAATTTATGGAATGACTACAATTCTCGACGGGGTCCATAGTTTGAATAACCTGTTCGTAGTTCCTTAGTTGATTATCACTATTTGGTGCCAGATTAAAACTGAATAGCCTTTTATTTAAAACCGAAGTCCAATCTGATCCAACTTGTGTACCAGTTAATACTAACAATTCAAACAGCAGCTTGCATAAACATAAATATATAAGGATACCTGCCGTACTTAGTACGGAAAATACCAGCCTCATTTGGTTTTGCTTAAGGTGACATTGATAATGTTAAGTTTTGGATTGATCTGCTTAATATAAATATATAATATGTATCTTGTTAATTTTTTTTAAAAAAATAGAAAATTGAATTTGTTGGAACAGGTTTTCCATTTTTCTTAAATGGAAAACTAGTAGAGGTTTTGGAACATGTTTTCACATATTTTCACTAGTTTTCTAGAAATTAGAAAATGCAAAAGGATATTTATCAAAAATACCATTTTTTAAAGTGTTTTTGTGATTTTACCATCTTCTCAAAATATTTACAAAAATACCTTCTTTTTACAAATAATTTGCAAAAATACCATCTTTTAAAAAGATTTTTGCAAAAATACGTTCTGCAACTAAATACAACCTACGTAGGTTGCATCCGGTTGCACGTGTGATTGCAACTAGATGCAACTGGATGCAACTTTCCAAATACAACCTACGTAGTTTCCATCCAGTTGCATATGTGGTTGAAACTAGATGCAACCAGATGCAATTTTTTAAAAAATAATTGAAAAAACAGCTAAGAATTCAAAAAATTAGGACGCCAGAAAAACACCATTATTAACAAGCTGCATGTGATTGATTTTGGTTGCAGTTTGCAGAAGGTATTTTTGCAAATAAGATGGTATTTTCGCAAAATATTTTTTTTTGAAAAGGTATTTTTGCAAAAATATTTCTGGAATGGGATATTTATGAAAAAAGCCCAATGCAAAATTCTCTTAGAAAAATAGAAAATTTCAAGTCGAAGTAAACACAGCCTAAACGTTTGAAACACAGCCAAATTCTACACCTAAAATATTTAGACAAATTTGAGATACTTAAGTATTTTATCAAATTTCTAATTACCTTGCTAGCCTTTAACTAAGTTTTTATTCTAATGTTATAAATATATTCATATAAACATTAAATAGTAATTTATTTTTACATATTTAATCAAATGAAACTTATTTATTCAAATTGGAATAAATATTTGATAGAAGGGTAAATGAATTTTTTTATCACTGAACTATTGATCATTTTAGAAACCTACCACTCAACTATGAATTTTTCTTTTTTACTCACTAAACTTAGGTTTGGATTTTGTTTTACTCATTAAACTTAGGTTCGGATTTGATTACTAGCATTATGTTTTTTTTTTTACTCACTAACCTTAGGTTCGAAGTGAAAAGTCAATTGAAGTTTTAATACTTAAAAATGATGCATTATAGAGGATAATTTGTTAAACTTTAATACTTGAAAATGATGCATTAAACTTTATCTTGAAAATAAATCGATTAAAATTTAATAAAATAAAATCTTCATTAAACTTTATCTTGAAAATAAATCGATAAATTTTAATAAGATAAAGTCTGCATTAAATTTTATCTTGAAAATAAATCGATAAAGTTTAATAAGATAAAATTATCCTCTCCTATTATTTATCTTTACGGTTAAACCTCGATAAATGAATATGCTTGGGACCAAAATTTTATGAATATGCTTGGGACCAAAATTTTTTATTCATTAATCGAGGTAAAAAATACACTATCTCTATTATGTTGGGATCGGAAAAGAATATTTATTTAACAAGGTTATTCGTTTAACGAATATTCATTTATCAATATTTTACTATATCTTGAAAATCATAATAAGATAAAGTTTAATAAGATATAGGAAGATAAAATTAAATTTGAAAGGGATGTTAGAGTGAACAAGTCAATTGCAACTTGAAAATTAATGCATCATGCAGACTTGATCTTATTAAATTTAATCGATTTATTTTCAAGATAAAGTTTTATGCGTCATTTTCAAGTATTAAAGTTTAACAAATTACCCTCTGTAATGCATCATTTTTAAGTATTAAATCTTCAATTGACTTGTTCACTCCGAACCTAAGATTAGTGAGTAAAAAAATTAACATAATGCTAATAATTAAATCCGAACCTAAGTTTAGTGAGTAAAACAAAATCTGAACCTAAGTTTAGTGACTAAAATAAAACCGAACCTAACGTTAGTGAGTAAAAAAGAAAAATTCATAGTTGAGTGGTTTGTTTCTAAAAGGGTCAATAGTTCAGTGACAAAAAAATTCATTTTTCCTTGATAGAATTAATTCGAATTTGGTTGAAAACAAAAACATACTAAATTTTATCAAGCCAAATCAGAAAATTAAAATTCATAATTCAGTCAAACTAGAACTTAAGCACAGCCACTTAACCAGAATAAGCCGGTTTCAGCTCAACTCACCTCACTTCATGTAAACTACACTCCTTTCACAAATAACATTATCAAGCACAGCCATTCATATTACCTACACTTGGTACTGTGGTAGTGTTGGACTGTGGTCTGTGGACCATGAAAAACATGCAATTTTCTTGCAATATTATTTGAAAACCCCGCGAGAACTCGTGGCATTAAACAAGGATTATGTAATCTTACATATGTACAAGAAACAGCTATACTGTCATGTTGAGGAAATCATCAAGAAATTAAGTAACTACTATGATCTTCAGACACAAGAAGCAAACATGTTATTAGTCTTGAGTGGTACATAGTTGAACTTGTCTTGGCCAAACTTGGCCATGAGCATCTTTCTTGCTATATCGCCGGTCCCAAGACCAAGGAATGTCTGTTTAGACAAGAAAAGTAATGTTAGTATTAAGAATATGATACAAGCTTTCTTAAGAGAAAGGGAAGTATAACCTTCAGAAGAATATCGTTGTGGCGGGAGTTCATAAGGCACTGGTAACGTGATTACTTCTGATGATTCTGTATTCCTGTTTCCTTCCCATGACAAGGTAACCAGTTTTGTTCTCTCCATTTCAGAAGTTTTAGCTGACTCACATTTGCCCTAAAGATGATAGAGAATGAGACTTTAGTCGACTGAATGAGGATTATCGTAGATTTAAATCAAGAAACAAGGGTAAAACTGTTGCCTCTACTTGATTTCCATTGTCTGTACAAGAAAAGCTACACCCTTGCGGTTTAGAAGGCAAAAACAGTACTCCGAGCTGTAATTGTTCACAAATTCTAATCAGCTAAATGTCCCTACATTTGAAAAACATTTGCCTGCATTCTACAGTATTATAAGTTGGATACCTCATAAGAACGAATCATTAACTGAGAATTATTCTTCTGGAGTGCACCCCAGGCAGCTTTGCTGAGGTTTGACGAAGTTAGTAGGAACCACCTGTTTGACAAAAAATAGTAAAAGTCATGGATCCCAAGCCAATGGTTATGTTAGCATGCTTAGAAGGGTGAGAGGAGAAAAGTCAATATTTGGAATTAAAATAACATGCACGCCTGTGAGGAATCTTACGCAAGGTTTTGGCCATTATAACGTGCAAATGTCTTTATATGTGGCATTGCATGACTGAAAAATAAAGTTTACTTGTCAGTCTCACGTAGAAGTCGATCAAATGTTATACTACTAAAAGTAAACTAACTAAATCAAGTATCATCATCTTATTGTATTCTTTAGGTATGAAACCATACCAACGACCTGAGTGGCGAGCTTTCCATTTAGCCCAATACTTCTTCAAAAACTCTTTCTCAACGTTCTTTTGTGGACTTGGGATGGCATTTCCAGCTGCATAACCCTAAACGACAAACAACCTTTAATCTTTACCAAGCAGTAATTTCCAGTACAAGATGTTGAAGCACATATATCAAAGAGGAAAATTCTCTATTGATGAGGTAGAGTTCCAATATATGTGTTTTCTATTACTCCTATCATTAGTTCCTTACAAGCCTATACCATCCTTAAATGAGCCACCAATGGTAACTAATTCTTCCTACCAGTAAATTTGATGATCAGTGAAATAAATATTAGATGCTAGTCACGCTACGCTATTTAAATGACATATAAACTTGAAGATTAAAGATTGATTAAATATACATATAAAGAAGTTAAATATGGTGAAAAACATATTTTAATTGAACTCTTCCTCCACAATAAGGAGCCTAGTACATAAATGATACCATTAGACCACATTACATACCAAAAATGAATAATGAAAGCTTGATAGAAATTGAAAACTGATAGCTAATATATACAAATAGTGATGAAAAGACTTCAATATACAAATGGGAATACCAAGGTCATGGAGAGCGAATTGTAAAATAAAAAAGAAGGGAAGAGATAATACAATGAAACCTGCCACACAGTCTTATAGCCGCAAGTATGTAGTATATCCGATTACGGATAATCATTAACCAAATATTAATAACATATTTCCAGCCACCGCACAGATGGATTATAAAATCCACCTTTCACGAAGCATGACCATTGCTACATCCAACGGGATGTACCATGAACAGTTCATGGACATACATCGTCAAAGAGAGGAATATTGGACAGTTCTTCGTTCTAGAAACAACAAAAAATAAAGTGACGCGGTTTGGAATGTTCTACCTCCAGTGAACATCTAACGTCTTCTACAGAAGGCCATATTATTAATGGTTCTCCAACACCTAGAGGCTTTCGATCTTCTGACACACCTGATGACATTGATAATGCTAGTTCTGTCATCCACTTCTCGTCCAATGAACCTAGTGATGAGAACTGCAATAGATCTGGATTATAAAGGCTTAAAAGAGTTCAAAAATTATTGTGCAAGATACAGCCAGGTCCTTAAGATTAACTTCTGTTGCTAGATATAACAGATTGAAGCAATATGCAGTATCTAACAATTTGATATAAGCACAAACTGGTACATGATAACTCTAATAAGGATACAAATATAGTTTATAAGAGGCCAAGCATTACATAGAATTGGGGGGGGGGGGGGGGGGGGGGGGGGGGGTGTCTAGAAGGCTAACTACTATAACTATACATAGTGTTCAATATCTATAATGTTTACAAGTGACAATAAAAAAAGATACGATGAAATGATTTAATAAATATGATCCCATCTGTAATATTTTGCAGTCGAGAGAAAGGCCAAGCATAAGGTGCAAGGTTTATTAGTCCAATTTTTAAATTGCATTGTCATGTTCTTAACCCCCCCCCCCCCCCCCCCCCCCCCCCTTTACAATAACTTTTGCTGATTAATTTTTTGGTATGCCATAGCCTATGTGTACAATATATAGTCCATGGATTTGCTCCTATATACGCTATAAAGATGATAATAACTTGAGTACTGAACAAATATACCTGATAAACGAGAGGGGCCTTCCGAAACTGCTGATCAAAAGTACTTTCCTGCAGAACAGTCCGTAGCTTCATATGCCCCCATTTTTTCAAACTGGAACCTGAGTGGTAACCAGGGACAGAAGCAATCAACCTGACCTGGAATTAGATATTATTAAAAAAAACTTAATACAGTTTCAGAATATAGAGTACCGACAAGACAACATTTGTTAGTTGTGTTCAGGAAGTACGCAATGAACGCCAAATTTATTTTGTTAAGAATCTGCATGAAAATTTTAATTTGGAATTGAAAAACTAGTTTGATGTGTGCGTCAAATAGAAAACGAAGTTCTTAGCAAACTATCCATATCACTTGTCAGATTTTCCAAAAAAAAATAAAAAAATCTACTAATATTTCGGGGAACATTGAAAAAACCAAGAAAAACAAAGAAAGAAGAAAATTACTGTTGCACTGCTGTAATCAAATCTCCTGAAAAATGATGCATTGATACTACAGTTTCCGAGGCCCGGCAAGCTGACAGAAAATTCTGGCAACTGCAAATAGTCATATAAAATCAGGAGATAAAATTTATTGTGGATATAACATATAATGTCAATAATTCTGGAGAACATACAATATAATTGTTGCAACATGCTCATCACGAAAAAAATGTTGCAGCGAGGTTACTATAGGTGGTGATGGTAATTACAAGCAATAAATTAGTATAACACGAGATGATTAGTTTACTTCTTTAGTTATGGTTTGAGGTCTACAGGAGGAGAGCTGTATCTGCTAAACCTTGCATTTAAGATGAATTAGTTTTACCAAACCCCACATAGGAATTAGTACTGCATAGTGTAAAAGTTTGAGAAAGCAGCTTCGAAAACATTAAACAAAAATATGAAGTAATTCAATAAGCCCAGACTATGGAAAATCTAGTACAAACCTCAAAACGCGTATCATGCTGACATATTATTTTACTTACATTTCCAATATGTACGTAAAGTCGTAAATCGAAAAGAATCATGTTGTGACTTCTATATACATATTTGTCTTAAATCCATACTTTTCATAAGTACAAAGTAGATAAATAGTGACTTTCATGTCCCTCAAAATTCTCGAAACCAATTATATCGACTTCGAATTTTTCTTAGTTACATTTTCTCACAGCGTCAAATTATTGCATACAAAGTGTTAACATTACAAACAGACACATATCTACACTTAGTGCTGTAAATGAGTCGGGCGGAGCCGACTTGAGTGCTAAGGTTCGGCTCATTAGAAAATTATCGAACTCGAACTCAAGTTTCAATCGAACCAAAATTTTATTTGAGTTCAGCTCATCAAGAAATAATATTATTATGCGAACCACTGGCGAAAACGTCTCATGAGCTTACTCATGAACTTGTGCTCACAAGCAACTCGTGATTATTACTCACAAGTTTGCTCAGTAAATTTTTCATGAAAAAAAAAAATCATAAAAAGTTAAATATTATAATATTTCCAAACTAATTGTATAAGTTGGTATTCCAATTCATCTTAACGAGATTATGAATATACAGAATAATTCAAATCAGCTGTTCATGAGCTTAATAACATAAGTTGTACATGAACCTCCTTATCAAGCCAGTTCACAAACTATCAAGCCGAACTTTTACGTATTCAAGTTTGACTCGTCAGTCGTTTATAAAACAAACCTAAAAATTGTGTTCATGTTTGGCTCATTTATGAACCAAACTGAACTCGAACCGATCTTTTTCAAGCTGAACACCTAACCTTTCATAAGCGTCTCGGCTCATTTACGGCCCTATCTACACTCAATATACAGAAAAGCACGTCTTTGGATCAGATTCTCTCTGAGTAATAAGACTTTAACAAATATTCTTCCTAATGATATTATTGATATCAAAGAGCCTCAAATAGAGCACATTGTACATGTGTAGCAGATGAGAAATATGATTATTATAATGAAAGCTATTAGGAAATAGCTCCTTCTTTTGTAATCTTGACACAACTTGAGAAACAACTGTATGAACATATTGCGTAATTAAATTAGTAGAAGTATTACCTTCAGTGCAGTGAGATAATCAACTAGGTCATTTTCAAACCCAGATCCTCTATTTGAAGCATCAGAATTCTTCCACGGGAAATCTTGCATCCATAACCCTTGGCTTTTGTTATTCCAATCAACATATATCAAGTTTGCTGTATGGACAATGATCCTCACTCCTTGAGGATAAACTAGAAGCATCGCTTTTGAATGGTGTGTCCCATACGAAATTGGCAGTGGGGGTTTGTGTAGGATCCAATTTGCAAACTTCTTTCTCTACAAAATTATCAGCAAACATGGGTAGAGCTTGTGTTCTAACTAAAATACATAGAAGTACAAGATACATAATAATCAAAGGCTACTACAAACCTTCATGTACTCCAATGTACCATCACCCTCTCCATGAATGACCAGAACATGAGGAACTTTGTTAAGTGTTGTACAAGCTACATTATGAAAGGAAAACAATCACTGTTTTAGAAATTTACGGAATAGATCCACATATTTAGAAGTACACGACTTCATTATTTTATTGAAATTGAAAGCCAAATAAAATCACAAATTTGCCGGGGTAACAGGGACACAGGGTTCAAATAATATACAATAAGTTCAAAAAATAAACATATAAATAGAACATACTGATAATAAGATGATCATCAGAGTGCAGATGGGTCCTTATAATTTAATAATAACGTCCTAACTATAACATGGAACTCACCGGTGGTCAACCAGTCAATATCCACCATATAATTTGAAAGGAGAGCAACCTGTACATTCCCCTACAGTAAAGTTCAGAAGATCTTCAAAATTCTGTGAATCTAATATAATAATAATGTACAGGCAAAAAGACAGATAGACAGTGAATTTTGAACAGCGTTGTATTTTAGCAAATATGAAATAGCAAATTTTAAGTCAGGATTACAATGCACTGTTAAAAATAATATGATTATATGATTTCATTAATTTCAGTACCACCGGAAATGGAATAAGTAACGAATACAAACTATTTGACTAGCACCAGCCACCAAACAAGGATGAAGATAGTACCTGAACCACATCACCAATAGAAACAGCACTTGTATTTGCCCATGGTGGCAGCCCTTTCACTTTCATTAGTCGAAAAGTTGATGGTAATTTATTTTTAGTAGGGCTAAAGTAACGGATAGTCTCAGTAGATCTTCCATGCACAGGACTACCGTTGTTAATCTCAGCCTAAATAAGAACAAATGCAGTAAGAATTTCTATTAACGTAAAATCACTATGCATGCGCAATGCAAACAATTTCATCTATCAAACTGTAGTATCTACTTTAAAATTTCATGAATATGTAACTAATGAGTTGCACCCAATATAAACATACCTGTAAATTTCTCGCAAAAACTTCATCTTGAGAAACCTGTTTTGCCTTCTTCCGACTAACCAATTCATCTTCTTCACCTACTCTATTCCCTCCGCTACCATCCCTTTTCTGACTACTCGACGCCAAACTATTCCTCTCACTTACAAACTTAAAAAAATGATACCCAGGTATCAACTCAACAACATCACCATCTCTAATCTCACAACTCTCCCTCGACAAAAGCTTCTTCCTTTGATCATTCAATCTAACAACAACCGGGTTCGACCCTTCCTACAAACCAACCAAAAGCCACAAAATTTAAACTTACCCACCATCACATTTCACTTAAAACTTCTCTCAGAACAAAAATCAAACACATTGTGTGCATTAGCCTTAAAACTTACTACAATCAAATGGACCGAGGCATTTGGTGAAGCAGTGATGGAAAGATGCTTCCGGCTAAGTCTTTTATCGGCCACCGGAATGGAATCACGGCCCACAATGTTAGGCCCATTTAGAATTGGGATTTTAGGGATTGAAGTGTTTTCTTCTAGTTTATCATTTACAGGAACCAAAAATCCAATCTTTAACAACAATTACAAAAAAGAAAGTTCAGTATAATACGTACAGATATATACAATAAGTATAAAGTTCTTATAAGTATAAAGAACAAGAAGGTACCTGAGCAGTGGATACGGCCATTGACGAGCATGTATGTATGCTTGGTAATTTGTTATAGATTTTTACACCTACAGTATATTATCAAAGTTAATTATTTAATGAATATTTTCTTTATTATAAATAAAATTAATATATATGATTTTATTAGAAAATAAAAATTGACTTAATTGCACTTAAATGGTCTGTACTATAATTTTTTGCAGAAAAATGACTCAACTATAAAAGTTGTCAGATGAATAGCAGAACTTTTATTTTTTAAGCAATTGAATGCATTCCGTGAACTCAATTAGATGGTGTTTAACTGTTCGGGGGTATTTTTGTCTGAACAATTTTCAACGGCTCTTTTCGACAGAAATGGTTGTATATATACCCCTAGTTACATAAGTTCAACCTAGGGCTGAGCATTCGGTCGGTTCGGTCCAGAACCGGGACCGAACCGAAAAAACCGAAAATCGAATTGTTGATTTTTCTGGGACCGAACCGGACCGAAATGACTACATGAACCGGGACCGAACCGAACCGAACCGAAATATTTCGGTTTATTCGGTTCGGTCCCAAGAACCGAATTATTTTACAAAAAGCCAAAAACTCAAAAAATCTGTAGCTGTAATCTTGTATCAACTATCAATCCATTAACATTCAGAAATCATAAGACAAACAGTTCACAACACAAGCATTCACTATTCAGTATAAGCATTCAAGCACCAAGCAAAAATTAAAATGAACTAAAATTTAAAAAATTAAAATTAAAAGTTGTAGACTTGCAGTGTTGCACACTTGCACCAGCACTGCTGACAACATTACTGGCTGCAGTACTTTAGTCTTTGGTCTTTACAAATTAAAAGTCTACAGTCTACTTGATAGTTCATCACTGACATGAAAATGGAAAATGAAATCTGCTGAAAATGGAATCAACTGTTGAAAAATTGAAAATGGAAAATGGAATCTGCTCTCTTCATAGTTCAGTCTTCACAATCAAGTAATCAACTGTTGAAAATGGAAAATGGAATATGTTGTCTGCATACTGCATTTCTGTTGCTCTGCATCAACATTTTTGCTGCTCTGCATCAAAATTTCTGGGCACAGAAATTAGCAGTACTTAGCAGTAAGAAAACAATGACACAGAGTGAAATAGCAACCAAGAAATATATATCAAATCGTGTGGTTCTAAGGAACAAGAGTGACACATTTCCAACTTGATTTTTGAGAAAAAAATATCATAAAGTGATGTAGACACATTTCCAATCACACTGACTCGGACCTTTGGGAGTCTGGTAGACTGTTCCCTTTAAATGTTTCTTATACACTTTCAGAAAATCGAACTGTAAAAGATAATATACAAATCAAGATGTGTCTTGGTGGTAGCAACTAGCAATATTGGATTAGTAGAAGTACTGAAGATGAAACATGTTCTTTAGAAGGCTGGTTAATCAAGTCCAAGTACCACATATACAAGGCACATGTAAATATCTAAATCTCATGTCCATAGGTAATTGAGAAAAACAACATTCTGATACATGCAACCTTACAATTGTCATTGTTGACATTGCATATACAATGTATCATTTCCCAGAAACACAAAAGTACTGGCATTTAGCAAATAAAACATACCGATACACATTACACACAACCTTTTTTAAGTTGGATCATCTATGATAATTTTTAGCTAATAAGTAATATGGCATCCTTCAATCAGACTGACAATAACATGATGAACAGAATCCTCATTCCCCAAAGATACGTAAAAACATGTTCCCTTTGAAATGG
This sequence comes from Heracleum sosnowskyi, assembly GCA_030848705.1. NCBI lineage: Eukaryota > Viridiplantae > Streptophyta > Magnoliopsida > Apiales > Apiaceae > Heracleum > Heracleum sosnowskyi. The sequence continues at coordinate 98,709,404 of CM061241.1, forward strand.
ACAAACTAATCACTAACACACTGCACCTTCTATCATTTATCCATATCTAGAAGTATATTGTACAGAGGTAATGGACGCAACAAGTAATATGTTCTAACATATGATATTCAATGTAAATAAGCACAAATTTGTCCATATTATTTAACTCTCCAATAATGTAAACCACTTAATTCCCAAACATTTAAACCACAGAAGAGGACATAAACAGAGGATAGTTAACAGTACACCACAGAAGCAGCATCATAAAAAAAAAAGAACAGAAAGTGCAGAAAACGCTGTTCTCGCCAATCAATGTCCAAGGGTGTGGCACTGGCATCCTTTTCAACATTGTCTCTAACAGAAAGTGCAGAAAACGCTACAATATGGCACGTAAAGTTAATTAGATTTAATTTAAAATTATTATTTAATGACGAGTGTAATGCAAAGTAATATACCTTCTTCGAATTTCTCAAGATCGTTCATATCTTCTTCAATGGTCTTTGGACGTTTGGCCGATCGCAACCAATCTTGAGCACAAAGTAATCCCTCCACAACTTTGGGCGTCAAAGAACTCCTATATGGATCAAGTACTCTTCCCCCGTACTAAAAGCGGATTCCGATGCCACCGTGGAAATAGGGATTGCTAGTACATCACGAGCAAGTTGTGAGAGGATGGACAACCTACTTGAATTGACTTTCCACCATTTCAAAATATCAAACTCATCATCATTTTTCGTAACGTACACACTCTCTTTAAGATAGATATCCAATTCACACTTGGATTCTACTTCTCCACTCTCCAATTTTTGTCTCATGAATCTAGCTCCTAAAGCCGATTGTTTTCTTGAAGTTGAAGATGTAGTTGAATGGAGTTGTGAGGAATTACTTGAAGATTGAGCTTGTTGATTAACTTGAGTAGTTTTGGGTTGACAAGTCTTTTTATACTCTTCAAACAACTCTCTTATCACTATACTTGTATCACTTGCCAACTTCCAACCCACATCTTTTCCATATTCTTCACAAAGTGCAAACTCAAGGAACTCCAATTTGTACCTAGGATCAACAACAACCGCCACATAGATGAGTTTGTTCATTTTGTGCATATCACCCCAATACTTGTCATATTTATCTTTCATTCTTTCGCCCATTAACCTCACTTCAAAGTCATCACTCTTCATCCAATCTTTCAACAAATAATTAACCGTGCTAATCTCATGATAGAATATATTTGATGTATCATACAAAGAGCCCGAAATCCTCAAGGTAAGTTCATAAAAATGAACTAAGACATCAACCATCCTTCTAACATTACCCCAATCCCAAGAAGTGGGCACCCCATCCTCCTCATTAAGCTCATTTACAAAGGTAGTGTCCATTGTTTCATATAATTCAAATGCACCTTGAAATTTTTGAGCAACATTTAGCATCAAATAAGTGGAGTTCCATCTTGTCTTTACATCCAAACACAACATAGATTTAGAATCAACATCCACTAACTCAATACACTCCTTAAATTTAGCTAGTCTAGCCGGGGATTGCCTTATATACCTAACCGCCTTTCTTACTCTTGCAACCGATGGATCAATTTCTTCAAGCCCTTTTGTCACAATCAAGTTAGTTATGTGTGCAATACATCTCATGTGCATATATTTTCCATTTAAGAAATCACACCCCCTAGAAGACAACCTATCCTTCAACTTTTGAATGCAAGTATAATTTGAACTTGCATTATCAACCGTGATTGCAAACACCTTTGCAACTCCCCATTCTTTCAAATACATATCAAGGTCCCTAGCTAAGATCTCACCTTTATGACTCTCTATAGGACAAAAGTTAATTATTTTCTTGTGCAAGTTCCAATTTTGATCAATGTAGTGAGCCGTGATGCATATATAATTAATCTTTTGTATAGAAGTCCAAGTGTTCGTGGTGATATTAATTCTTTGACCCGACATCTTAAAATAAGTGGTTAACTTCTTCTTTTCATCTAAAAAGATTTGGTAACAATCTCGTGCCACGGTAAAACGAGATGGCATCTTAAAAAGCGGTTGAGTAGTTTTCATGAAATCATTAAACCCCTCACCCTCGAAAAATCTAAAGGGAAGTTCATCAATAATGATCATGGAAGCTAACTTATGTGTAGATGTTTTTTGATCAAAACACCAATTTTTAAGAATGCTATCACTTCCTCCTACGGATTGTAAAGACAATTGTGTTTGCTTTGATTCACCACTAAGTGGTAATTTTGTGCAAGCTCTAACATGTTTTAAAAGTGTACTAGTGTCATTTAGATTAGTATCAGAGTGGTATTCCTTACCACAATATTTGCACCTAGATTTTTTAAAACCTTCCGCATCCGTAAACTTGATCATATGATCCCAAACTTCCGACCTATCTTTCATAGGCTTTCTTTTTCTCTTGGCGGAGCTTGCTTGAGTTGGAGCATTATTACCATCATTAGAATCTCCCATCCCCATGTCTCGTTGTGAATCTGATTGCGACATTGTTTAAACTGAAACGAAAAGGAACAAATACAACAATCAACATATCAGTTTTTATTTTTTAAAGCTACTGAGTACTAAACTACTACTTACAAGTTACATCTTACTGCCTAAAAAATCAAAAAACGAACTTGAGTACTTGACAGATCAAGAAAGTAATTAAAATTTACACAACAGAAGTACAAACTAAAAAACCTAAAAGAAATCAAGCATTAAATTAAGAATTGATCTAAGCAACAAATTAGCAAAACCTAAAACACATTAAGAAAAACAAATATAGTAAAAACTTTAAAATGGAATCTATAATTCTCTTATCTCTAATAAAGTCATAAAGAATTAACATTCAAGAATTAACCTTGACGAGTTGAACTTTGAAGAATCGATTAGGATTAGGTCTCCAACACTCCAACACTCGACACTCGACAGTTCACACTTCACAGTTCGAACTTCAATTGGATTTGCCGATTTGCCGATTTGGTACTCAGAAAGACAGAAACTCAGTTCGTATTTCGTAATCGTAGTTGTGAATTAATATATTTCGGTTCGGTTTTTTCGGTCTGGATCGGTTTTGCTCAGCCCTAGTTCAACACCTAAACATATGAAACATCAATTATAGCCTAGAATCAAATAAAGAGCCTGAGAAGACTAAGCAATACAAGTGATTTTGTGGTAAATGGACAGTGGATATGATAGCTCGAACAGAAGCAAATTATGGACGAAGATTTGTTGGTTGTGCGAATGGAAGCAACAGATGTGGCTTTTTCAGATGGATGGATGGATGCAATCAATGTAGAGCTCTAAGAACTGAAATGGAGACAGTGAAGACAGAGGCTAAGAAATGAAAGTCGGGGTTCATGATTTTACTACTACTTTGTTTTATGTACTTTGTGATGTATGTTCTTTGTGCTAATGACAGTGAACTAGATTCTTAGTGTATTCTTATAAAACTGCAAATTTTATGAAATTTTAAGTTTGACTCCCATTTATTTTCTTGAATTTGGGTGTGTTGATGGTAACAAATGACATGGTGATGCAAATGTTTCAACAAAAAAAACAATAAATTTAGCAATTTAATAGAAAGGTATTAATAACCAATCAAATATGGTGATTCAAATAAAGAAATGGTAGATACCATCTTAAATCCATGAATTCATTACACCAATATGCATATTTGCATTACAACCGAAATTCAGTAAACCAGAAGACCATAAAGGCCGGTTGCTAGACAAAAATGTACTACTATCAAAAGTGTTCAAATACATGAACTAATACCAACCAACCAATAAGACCAACCACCTCATAAAGATCTTAAAGTTTTCAACTACCAAGTATTGATAGGGCAGATTGATATCTAATGCCATAAGGCCAAAAAGAGTTAAAAGAAACAAGACAATTCAGTTATTTTTCTTTGGAGTCAGTTTCTTCCTAGTTCCTGAAGTCGAACTGGCTTGAGTGCACTGGTTCGAACCTTGCCTTTTTTGCATCATCTGAGATAAAGTTTGCTAGTCTTGTTGTTGGACCATTGCACTTGTTGCTTGGCCATTCTGCTGTTGTAGCTATTTCTACATGACAAATGACAAATTATGGTGTTGATCTCCAATTTAGACAAATGACAAATTATTCAAGAAAATACCTTCAAAATACATGTTCTAGAGTTGTGCCCTTCTTTGTTGCAGGTTTTACACACATTTCTAAACTTTGTAAGGTTTGGTTCTTTCCCCTCCTTTGTTGCCTTCTTGAGCATGTCATTTTTCTACATACATAACACCAACAAATAGAATTAAAAATTATCAAAGTCAGGTATATATGCAAATATGTATAAACAATTATGATTGTACCTTAGCTTCACAAGTTCTGGTATTATGCCCCTGTGCTTTGCAGTAATTACAGTTCACAATGGTTCCAACCTTAGAGAGTCTTGTAGGATCTTGAGGTACATCATTTTTTGTTGATCTCTTTTTCTTTGGCCTACCTGCAGAAATTATCACATTTGGAGGTCTTGGCCTTGGTTCACTAGTGTGCTGCCAAAACTCAGGGCCAACAATTGGCTCCAAGGTACAATTATAAAGCTTCATATACAAGTCCTTTGTATAGCATGCATATATATGCATTTTCCAAGGTTCATTTCTTATAGCTATACAAGCAGTAGCATGATAGCAGGGAATTCCACTTAATTCCTATTTCTTGCAGGTACATGTTTTCTTATGCAAATCCACAACTAATTCAAAACCACCATCTGTGCAGGTGACACTATAAGCAGTTCCTCCAGACCAGGTAACCACACAGTTTCCAGCATATTGAATTGCCCTATATTGAAATTATATGTAGAAAATAAGTTACAAAAAATACATAGTAATACATTGAACTTGAAGATATTAACTTACTTGTTTAGTTTTTTTAGTGCACTTGGACAAATGACAGTGTCGCTTCCTGCCATCTTGTCCCTCCTAACTTGTATCTTCTTCATTACTGCCTTGTGCAATTCTCTGAACATAGTGATTATAGGTAAATCCCTGAATTTCCTGATGCTGCTATTGAACACTTCATAGTGATTGTTAACAAACATATCACTATGCACATTTATTCTAAAAGCACTTCTGGACCATTGAGTCCTTGGATTAGCCATGAGCCATTCATAACACTTAGAAGCTATCTGTTTAAGACACATAAAAGCAAGGAAATACATTATCAAAAATTTACTAAGATTTATGAAACTAATAAAAAACAAAAACTCTAAGACTTTAACCGCTTTCATCTTGTCCATGTGCAACCTGAATTCCCACTCTGTTGTAGCTCTTGCTGCTTTCCGTAGTAAGCGCCTCAATGTTATTCCCTTGTGTTCCTTATTCATGTTTTGGTAGAGATGCATAACACAAAATTTGTGTTCTGCATTAGGCACCACTGATTCCAAAGCATTGATCAAACCCTACAAATGTAGTTAGGATTAGGACAACATAAAATAGTTAACATTACAAGTCCAAGATTCAGTGGTTTCAGACTCTACTAATAGTTAACAACCCTACAAATTTAGGCAAACCTTTTGTCTATCAGAAATAAATGTCCAAACAGCATCACCATTACTCTGTATTTGCAGGTCCTAGGACAAAAACTCTAGGAACCAAGTCCAAGATTCAGTGGTTTCAGACTCTACTACAGCCCATGCAATTGGGTACATGCCATCATTGACATCTACCCCAACTGCAGCTAATAATTGTTCCTCAAATGGGCCTTTTAGATGGCAACCATCCAGGCCTACAAGTTTCCTGCATAACTGTACAAAGCTTTTTTACAGGTCCCAAATAGACATACATTCTCATAAATCTTCCACTATAGGGTGCACATGGTCATTATCTCATCATCACTATCTAACTCAAATAGCCCTTTGTCCATTGTAGTACGAGGGAGTTTGTACCATAATTTATAACACCCACCTTTTTGCCCCACATTCTATTAATCTCCAATAGACTGATCTCACCACTATCACAAAAATCCACATACATAACTGCAAGATGCAATCTTTTTGTTGCTATTGATGAATAGTTTTTTGTTGTTCATGTCAGTTAACTCTAATTCATTGAGTGTGCTTTCATGTTTATTTTGATTTTGTGTGCTAGCTGTTGACAATACAAGCTCTACACCTTTATATATATATATATATATATATATATATATATATATATATATATATATATATATGTGTGTGTGTGTGTGTGTATTAGTAGTTTTTAGTATTAGAAGAATGCAGAAGGACATTCATAAGAGAAAGATAGAAATTAAGATAAGATTCTAGAAAGTAGTGAAGTGAGGAGAGGTTCTAGAGAGTAGTCAAAAGAGGAGATGATTGTAGAGACAGACAGCAGAACCACTTCCCTTGCATTAATATTCAAAATTCAAGAAGCATTTAGGAGTTCACTATCTTTTGTACTAACTTAGTAACTAGTTGTCCTCTGCCGACCACGTACTACTGATTACAAAATCAACAGTTTTTGTTTTCGTCCTCAGAATTATACTCATTTTCAGAGTTGGACGCGCCATTAGAGTTTGAAGAAACTATTTGTTTTCTTTTTCTCTTACGCATGTCAGTTTTTGTGCCATCGTATGTAACACATTCTACATCATCTGAGATTGGTTTAAATTCGTGAAGATGTGCCCTACTCTGTTGACTGGCTACTTCGGGGTTGTTACCATTTATGTGATCAAGGGATGAATTTTAGTTTGAAGGAGAAGACATAGCTTCAGTCGTGCTTCTGAAAGGAGACGCTCCTTGAAGATATTCTACAGTTTGGGTATGAAAAGAAAGGATGGATGACGAACTTTGTGCTGGAAATGACAAAGGGGGAGAAGAATAGATACCAATACGTTTATTAAACTCTTTAAATGGGTGCAAAGGAGAAGACGCGCCCTTACCCTCAAGCTGAAAAAAGAAAGAAAAACATGGTAAGGACGCGCCCTGAAAGGAAAATACTAATGTAGAATACAAGTTGCGTTTATATCTCATAAGGACGCGCCTTAATTGTAAAGCAAGAAAAGAGGACGCCAATGACTTGATGAGTTTTGAGAGTAATCACCACAAACGGATTTAAAACAAAGAAACGCGTCCTAAAGGAGTCTATAGGCAAATGAGTATGATATCTACGAAGTCTATAATTATGACTATATACGTTGGCTGCAGGACGCGCCCTAAGATAGTATTTACTATTGAAATGACAAACATAATTCAAAATTGCACATACGCAAAATACAGATCAAACGCGGATAGATATATATTGTAACACCCCAGTCCCACATCGAGGAGATTTAGGACTTCTGTTCAGTTTATAATGCAAAGTACTACTACTAAATAGCACCAACAAATCATGATCTTTTGGGGGCTTGTGGTGGGCTAGTTGTTACCCAAGTTGGCTGCATTTAGGCAAGTAGGCTTCGACTTATTCGGACTCGAAATCGGGACTTGACCCGATTTTCGAAAAGGACTCGGGATTTGACCCGGGTTGTCACATATGGTATCAGAGCCGACTCTCGAAAGCTTGTTAACGTAAGTTGCCAGAGGTGGGGACACGAAGGCTGGTGGTATTATCCCATAATGGACAGAGGTCCGGAGGTGGGGACACGAACCCAACCGGTATTATCCCGCAATGGCTAGAGATGAACGATCCGGACCTATGGGGAATATCCGTTCAGGCCTGACGAGGACATCAGGAGTTTAAGTGGGGGAATTTGTAACACCCCAGTCCCACCTTCGTGTCCCCACATCTGGCAACTTGCCTCGACAAGCTTTCGAGAGTCTACTCTGATACCATATGTGACAACCCGGGTCAAATCCCGAGTCCTTTTCGAAAATCAGGTCAAGTCCCGATTTCGAGTCTGAATAAGTCGAAGCCTACTAGCCCAACTGCAACCAACTTGGGTAACGACTAGCCCACCACAGGCCCCCAAAAGATCATGATTTGTTGGTGCTTGTTGATAGTAGTACTTTACATTATATATATATATATATCAGAATTCAAGAACATACAAAAGATTTTTAACGGTCATATCATCGATTCAAGCAAAATACATGGTAAAAACATGAAATGAAGACATAAAATCGTACATTTTTAGTTGGTGAGTAAGATTTGGAAGAAAAATGATGGAAAACAACAAATTGGTCGGATTTATGCTGAAAGAAACGAACTGCGGCAGTTAAGGTTTTTTCCAGAAAAAAGAGTAAAGTGAAAAGGGGAAAGCGATTTTAGGTATTTATAAACAAAGGCTCGCCGGTTGGACGACAGCTGTCAAGAACGTGTGATACATAGGTAAGGGAAGGACGCGTCTCTTACGAGGGCGCGCCCTGTTTAATAAAAGATGGAAAATTTTGGGTAAGGTTTTAGGAAATTCAATGTATTGTTTTTAACTTCACACTGAATTGGGGGGTAGTTGTTATAGCCAAAATTTGATAACGGGTTTTTAGGTTAGGTTCGGGTCAAGTAGGATTCAATTAGAATATCTAAAATATAATTAAGGCTAGGTTTAATGTGAGAGATGGTTGGGGCTTGCCCTCATAGGGGTAGGGACGCGCCCTTTAGGTCGTCCACCCCTTAAGGGGACGCCCTCATGGTAATAACAACTTGATAGATGGTTTGATAAAGGATAACATCTATATTGACATGGCTTGACATGAGGAAGATTCAGGACTTGTCCTCGCAGGGGAGAGGGCGTGCCCCCTTTTTGGCCATCTAACCCCTAAGGACGCGTCCTCTCGTTGTGGGCTGATAACTTTACATGAATAGAAGACTTGACAGAATGATAACTTCATTGACATGAGACTGACACAAGGAAGACTTAAGGCTTGTCCTCATGGGGACAAGGGCGTGCCCTTTAGGTCGTCCACCCCTTGAGGGCGCACCCTCGTGGTTTGAAGTGATGACTTGATGATGAAGGGTGGTTCCCTTGGTTTGGTATCGACAAGATATTGACGAATTCCTTCCTAGGATGTGCCCTAGGAGGGGGATGTATGTGGCTGAAGGCTTCTAGGAGTTTGCCTGATGATTGAAGGCCTCCTCCTGTATTCAATGGGCGCGTCCTCATTGGGGATGTGGGGGTGAACCTTGGTGTGTGCTTTGGGAGCTCTGTTCTTGTACTCAATGGGCGCGTCCTCATTGGGGAACTTTGGAGTAATCCTGCACTTTGCACCCAAACACTTGGGATCACTTGTCCTGCTATCTAGTGGGTGCTTCTTATTCGGGGGACAAGGATGCATCTAACATTTAAGGTAAGTCATGGCTATACCTGCGTCTATGAATTAAGGAAATAGTTGGTAATGGATAGGACTAGTCCTCGACGGGGGAAGTTTCCTTATCCATGAAGTCCTGACGTCATAGATGAGCCTTGGGCCTTTGTGACTAGGCCTTATCGTTAGACATTCCTAAAGTGAGCTAAATTCTAAGTATGGAAAGAGATGGAAGAGTCATACGTCTAAGTATGGAAAGCATCCTAAACATGGAAAGCGGTGGAAAAGTCCTACGTCTAAGCATGGAAATGCGGTGGAAGACTTCGACTGGGCTCTGAAGATCAGAGACCAAGCCCATGGAGGAAACTTCCTCCCCAAGAACTACGTTGGCTTGATCCCCTATATAAATGGGTACGTAGGCACATTGTAAAGGGTCGAAAGTTGAGAGCTAAGAGACATCCAACATAAACCCTAAGCAATCTCAGCCACCAATTAAACACAACCACCATACTCCGGTGAATTCATCACTCAAGCACCACCATTGTAGATCTTGATTCCAGCGATAAACCCGAACTTTGTTAATACCAAATTTCTCCATTAACATTGTATATACTCCTTGTTACAGATCCTATCACTTGAGTACTTGGTTGTTATACAGGTTATTGTTTGAGTAATTTTTTCAAAGTTACTATTTTTTTGTTGATTGTTCTTTTGTCTTTTATTGGTTCCTTTGTCATTCCTATCTTTATTTCTTGTTACAGATTGTATCACCTCTTGTTTCATTATGTTTGATCTCTCTAGTACAATAATGTGCTTCTTTCATTTGTATTACATCACTTGTACATATCGGGTTTAATGATAAAAGTGTTTGATATTTATCTATTTTGGCAGGATAGCATGCCTTGACCAAAACCTAAGCGGACCCTGGCTAGTGAAGTGTTATTGTTGCTCTTTATGTTTCTCTTATGTTTGATATCTTATGTCAAGTTTGCTCGCACAACCATGCAAGTATTATAATCAATCAGTTACAAGTTTCTGAAAAAAACAACAAAAACATGGTAGTTTTGCTAGTTGTGGCCAAACTTTTTACTACAAGTCAAGATTGGAGAAGGATAAGTGAGCCTATCGATTAGCCAACGCCACCTCCCGGTTGCTTCTAATTTGTTTGTAGGGTTTGTAAACGCAACTATTTTGGTCAACCGAATTTGTTGCAGTGGAGCGTTCATAAAGTACCAAACTGTAAGTGGTTACAGTAATGTACCTAAAGTACATAAACTATTTATACTAGGATTATTGCCCGCTTCGCATGGTTAAGTCAAAAATTTTGTTTTAAAATTTAATTTTGTTTGCATGTTGGTTAATATATTTTCCTATTAATTTCTGTAATTATTTTTTTGCTTGAAGGAACTACTTTTATTTGAAAAAATTCAACCCTTCGTGATTAATTTTTTTTTGAAATGAATAATTGTAAAAAAATTCCGTTATTAATATCACTATATATAAGATGCAATTTTCAATAAAGCCTTTAATATCACTGTATCTTGGGCAGTTATTTTTTCTGACCGGTTTTAATGTATGAGTTACTTTATGTCGTTAAATGAGTCCACATAATTTCTTGTATATGTAATTGTCCTCATTTTGTTTACTTGAATACTCTTTTTCATTCATTTTGTTTCTCTTCTGAAGTAGTTAGGTAAGATTTAATTCTTGTTTTATGAATATCTGTAGAAATATAAATAAAGATTTTTTTTCTTCATTTGCACACCTAGAAAGCAATGAAACCTACCATCAAATTTCATATAATTCGTATGGTTAATTTAAAAGTGTAAATTTAGTTAAGCGTGCATTTTTTTTTAATTAACTTAAAAAAAATTGTATTATTATTAAAAAATCAAGGCTTCTCGGCATCGTCTTTGGCCATACCTCGATTTTTATATTTAAAATATTAAGACCATCACGTTCATATCGTTATAAATATTACATTTTTATTTGCAAATATCAATTATAGTATATTAGTATGTTAGCATGAGTGTAAAAATAAAGTAACAATCGAAGAATTGTTATATATTTATTATATATTATATTATTATTTCTTTTAATCATAATTATTCTTAAAATTTTTATTTAATTTAAGTTAATAACACAACAGCTTGCTATATTAGTAATTTGTTAGATGGAATAAAGTTGATTGGGTAATGGTAATCCAAGTTTTGAATTTTGTAGTTTGTGACATAAAAGAAATATTAAAAAAAATCCAAGAAAAATGTATTTTTTGCAAAAAAATTAAATTTGAATTTATGCAAACTAATTTGTGAAAATATGAAATGAATTATTTAAAATTTTAAAAGCAAAAAAAATTAAAAATTTCAATTTAAGGACACCTAACGTGGTATCCATTAAATTAATAAAAATAGTAATAGTCTAAGCGTAATATGGACTTAATTAAAGAATATGGTTATCAGTGTTTCTCACAAAGTAGTATAGTAATTGTTGAAGCTTAATGTGGACTTAATTATAGAATATGATTATCAATCTTTCTCACATGTACCATTATACGTATGATATTATTCAAAAATTTATTTTATAGATGAATCACACAGCATAGTAAACAAAATTTTCATTATATCAACATGGCTTTACATCATCACTCCTCTGTGCTGGACATAAAATCTTTCATTAGTTTGCTGAATTGTTTTTCACAAATTACGACTTATAATTCTGACCAATCTTCAGGATTCTTGTAATCAAGTTATAATTCTAACCAATCTTCACAATTCTTATAATTCTTTCCCTTGATTTGAAAATTCTCACCATATTTCATTGACATCCACCGTAAGCAAACAAACACCACCTAAAATATATTTAAAAAATTAAAATAGAGTAAAAGACTATTTCTCTTACCTGAATTATCTTTAACATCTTTCTTATTTTATCAACTGCCATTGCTCATCTTTTCCGGGCAGGTCTTCTTACACAGAAATCTTTTGCTATATGCACTTCAAACAATATTAAAAATTATGTTGGCATAACATGCAACACTCACAATCTTAAGTATGAAACAATTCAATACATACAACTTAACTCTGTGAAGCAAAAAATCATTTGAATCCTATCATTTAAAAAAATGTGAATCATATGATCAACTATCTACACTTTACATGTTACAAAATTATGAATGCTCAAGACATAAAATTTTCATCTCTAACCATTTGTACCTCTAAATATCTAATGAATCAATATTAAGTCTTGTAAAAAATATGACCTTTCATTGTAAGGGAGTAAGGGCATTTCAAATATTTAATCAAAACAATGATAAAGTTACACTCCTTCAAATTCAAATCATGATTATAAATATCATAACTTACTGGTTAAATCTGCTCGAGCAGAATAGTGGTCTACCTAAGTCATACACATAAGGCAACTTTTAAGACCTATTTACTAAAATTTAAATATACATACATATCTATATTCCTCTAATTTAAAGAGATTTTCAGTATAATTTGAAAATGTGTACCTGATTCAAGTACTCCAGGCAAAGTGATCAGATTTGTTGGTTGGAAGTCTTCTGAAAAATTATCCATATAATTAAAAAGAGAGTAAAATATAATATTTAAGATCTACAAATTCTTCTGCTATACGTGGTTGAGCCGTAAGCCATCGTATAATTATAAATCCATTACTACTTCGTGAAATGAACTCTTTGATAGCTATAATCACAACCATTAATAAAAATAAAGAGGAAATCAAAGACAAACTCTTAAAAACTGAAAAAAAATTATTTTTCTACGTGGCGAGAAAATAGGAGAAAACTCAATGAAAACTGGTCGACCAACTGTACAATACATCAGATGACCAACTTTTAATAGAACATATACCAACAGTAGTATGTATATTATAAACTAATAATATAATATAAGTAACAATAACAGGATATATTCATCTAAGCATATTTAGTGTCAAAGCATACCTCCATCTTTTGAGGTATTCAAATCCCAATAACCAAGTATTACTTGTTTTAAATAAAAGACGGGATACAAAGTGAGAACTATATGTCCCTCGTTTATTCGACGATCAGCAATCACTGTACCTCTTCCTGTGATTGCTTCCAAAAGCACCATGTCAAACTTATACACATGACTCTTGTCATTCAGAAGGCTACTATTGACCTATTCAGGTGCTACATGATTGTACGTGAAGTATTAGGATAATACAAATTATCAAATGAAAATTGCAAGCACAAATACAGATTTTGAAAAATTGCTTACCAAATCACCACTACTTAATATGAGTTTTGTCTCGATACACTACTTTGGATGCAATGACCTCGTCCAAGTCTGCAAGTCTGCAAATTGTGTGTATCAAGGTCTGTAAAATCTCATACAACCTACAAATCAAATAAAAAATATACATCAATGATTGAAAGGAGTTTATACATAACAAAATAGATAGAGATATAATTGATAAATGAAAGATGTGAAGAACTATACTTAAATTTGAAAACATAACTAAATTTGATGTATGAAAGAGAGTAGAGAGTTGTATTTGAATTTCAAAATTCAAATTGAATATGGATGGTAGAGCGTTTCGGTGGAATTTGTTGAAGAATTTGAATTCTTGATAGTTGTGTATGATCTCTGTCTTCGTATGCAGCCGGTTTTCCAACCTGCAATAGCCAGTTATCTGTATAAGTTATAGTGGTCAAGTGGCAATTAGAAGTAAATACGGAGATTTTAGGAGGGTATAATGATAAAAGGCAATGTAATTGGCCTTCAGGCTTTATAAAATAAATAGATTAACTACACTCATACGAAAAGATTTGGAGATGAATTAAGAATGCTTCTATCCAGCATTTGGATCCACACTGAAAAGGTCATGATCAGCATTTATATCGACACTGAAAAGGCCATGATCATCATAATAACTGAACTCTTTTATCAGTTCGGCCTTTCCTTTGTCAGCTTCACCAACTATAGTTGATTCAACATGGACTATCCATAATCCATATAAGGTTATAGCAGTACATCTCTACTCTTCTTAATCTCATTATTCAGATAAAATTTTGGTAGAAAAGCACACCCATTTTTAAATATTCTCATGGATAATTATATATGTTTGATATTCCAAAGAGTAAAGGATGAGAAATCATAATATTCAAAACTGAACTCCACAATTTTAAGTAAACAAAACAGTTTTATATCTATTGAAAGCCATCCCAATTTTGTCAAGTTGGAGTATTTTCTTGTTCGATCCGTTTTTCTGAACCTCCCAGTCCATAACTAAAATGGAGAGGCAAAAAATTTTACAGTTCAATTTTATTCCTATCAAAGAGAAAAAAATATTAACACCAACAAACCTTTAAAAAACAAAACTTAAAACAACATATAGATGATTGTATCTACTCTATTTTGTGTGGAATAAAACAACATATAGATTGATTTCATCTTTCCATGAAGAGATTACATGATTTCGTCGAGATATGCAAGTGGTCATCGATTCTCTAAAACAGTTCCATTAGCTGTAAGTGTTCTCACTTCTCAATTAAAAGTTTTTCCAATATTGCGGTGTCTAGTATCTTAAAAAGGTTCAAAGAAAATTAAGAACAGTACATGATTTATGGTTTATAATATAAATAAATGTATATCGACGAAGTACACGAAACAAATTTAGTGCTTTGAGTATGTACCTCATTAGGCACTGTAAGGACTACAATCAATCTGCAAACATCCAACACAATTTATAAGATATATCATTTATTAGAGGTTTAAACACTTCAAATCAATTAAAAAACGCTTTCAGATATAGAGGCAAAAAGAGTAAAAAATTATTAATTCTAATTGGGTACTATTATCAAACACTTGATATGCATCAAACTGGACATGATATTGAAACTACAAAAAAATAACTACTAACATTTGAATTTGATAGGCACACATCAGAACATATTCGTCCAAGAATTCACTCCTAATTGTAATAAAATAATTACACTAAATTATAACAATATTTGATGCAATATAAAAACAAACCTCAACTTTATGTATAGACTGCTTACCTTATTTGGAACAGATCTTAACCATGTACTTGATATCACTAACATATTATCTCATACAACCTACAAATCAAATCAAATTAAAGTTATACATCAACAAATTGAAATGAGTATACGCATAACAAAATATATCAAGGTACAATTAATACATCTATTATATAGAGAATTATAACTAAATTTGTAAGATATAATTAAGTTTGATGTACGAAAGAGAATAGGGATACATATTTGAATTTCAAAATTAAAATTGAACCAAGATTATTCAAATTAGAAGGGGGGGGGGAGCATTTTTATTATGCAGCTTGTTTGAGATTTTGAATTCTTGGTAGTAGGCCCATAGAGAGCCAGTTGCCTACTGGAAGCAGCCACCATCCGGTTATATTGTATAAGTCAGAGGGGTCAAGTGGCAATTTTAGGTAAATACGGTCAATTATGAGAGGGTAGAAGAGTAAAGATACATGCAATTAGCCTTCAGGCTTTATAATTTAAATAGATATTACGTATATTTCAGTAATATATTAACAGGACCAAATGAATTTAATTCTTTAATTTGTGGATCATATGTATGAACAATGAATTTAATTTTACCGATAGAGATAATTACATAAATACTTTTACGAGTTCCCCTAAAATCATTGTTCCAATTCAATTATGTGTGCAAGTCATGACCATCCACAATCTCAAACCCTGATTTTATAAAACATCACTTTCACCATGCCATCATTGCTTCCCGTGGTCACCCCACACTTCTCGATATTATTGACCCACTTCGACGTAAATACATACATGTTGGAAATCAACCTGCACAGCGGCACCAAGAAATTATGAACCAGGCGCTTTTGGACACTAATGGCCAAGATTTGTCCACATCTCCCGTGCACTTTAATAGTATCAAAATACCTGATTTTCTTGCTGGTTATCGAGCTATTAGTTGTTGTAAGGGCATTATCTGTCTACAGGCGAGTCTCTTTGATGGTAATCGTTTTTGCCTTTGGAATCCACTAATCAGGCAACTCGAAATACTTTCTTTTCCCATCCACGCATAATTAGTGAATATCGCATAGGTGTTTACCTTACATAATGTTATTGAAGTTCAAGGTCCTTATTTTTTTTTGATGCGGAACATGATTTCAGGATGCCAACGTAATTTTTTTAAAATAATATATGATTGATTATATTTTAATGATAAACTAAAGTAAATATCGATTATTAGTGGGTGATTCCTTCTTCAAGTGTTAATTAGGGTACAGTGATACTAAAGTAACACTTTAAAGTTTTATATTAACATTTATTATATTTCTTTGATGCGAAACATGTTTGATCTTTTTTTAAAACTTTTTTTAATATCAACATCTTTTTTTTTAATTTTAATCATAATGCCTAAATATCGCTTCACAATAAAAGTGATGCATTTAGTTTACTTGTCTCGATATATTTTCATATTACTACAAAATAGTTAATATTTTACATAATATATATACATTTTTTTAATTTTTAAAAATATAAATGACCGAAAACGGTGGATTTGCAAATGTGATCGCACGTGGTTGCTTTTGAATTTTGAAATTTGAAATTCCCAATAGCGGCAAATTTCCCGCTTAGTTACCTAAAACATAGAAACCACGGAATATGGTCACTTTTATATTTGCGACTGATTTTGGTAGATTTTAGTTTCTAATATTTCAAATTCTCATTAGCGGGAATTTTTACCGCCCGTAGGCCAATAAAACAAACGACTGTTCACAGACATTTTTTAAATGTGACTAAACACGGTCATTTGTGGTTCCATAATGCGACTGTTTGCGGTCATCTTTATTGCGGTCGAATGTGTACTTCGGTCAAAGGTCGACGCTGGTTGACTTTAATAGCGACTGCACACGGTCATTTTTAAGTCCGGTCACTTTTAGACGGTCACTTTTAACCATTTTTTCTAGTAGTGATTGGACACTGATGTTGTTTGGGTACGAGTATGTCTCTAATGACTACAAAGTTATCAGGATTTTGTATGATAAGTATAGGGGTAATTTCCCAATAGTTCAGGTCTTTTCTTCCAATGCTGCTTGTTTTAATGAATTTCATGCTCCCGTTCTCAAACACCTGATGGGGAGCATGCAAATGGTGGGGAACATGCAAATGGAGAACAAGCTAATTAACTGACATGGTGCAGACTAATATTGTTATAGACAAGGTTTTGTATTTTGATGGTGGAGATGTGCTAGTCTCGTTTGATTTACATGACGAGGTTTTTAGACTTGTTCAGTTTCCCAGCCTTATTCGAAGAAGAAAGAGGTCAGATGTTTTGGACTTTGAAGGTTCTCTTGCTATGGTTTTTGAATCAGGACCCGGGGTTGTTGATCTATGGACCTTGGATCATGTTTCTAAAGAGGTGTCTTGGACAAAAAAGTTCAGTTTTGGAAATGATTTGGATGATTTAGAAACAAAGATATGGCTTTCTTGTTATTTGGGTGCAGGACAGTTTTACGGAACAAAGTTACTGAATGGAAACTGCTTCCTGTATGAAGTTCTGTATTACTATGAGAAGAAGAAAGAGACTCAATGTTATGGACTTCTAGAATATTTTGCAAATCACATACTTCGTCATGCAACTTACAAATATATGGAGACACTTGTTTCACTAGATGGGTTTGAGCAAGTTGAAAATGTCAGGAAGGAAATGTTATAGAGGTAAGTTAGCAACCCGCTTATATCTACTAGCTAACTGTTAGCTTATTATTAACTTTGATTAAATTCACTATATTTGATAACCTATGTTATTCGTTACTGAATAATTATTTCATTGCTCGTGCCAGTCCACTCGATTTATGACCGAGTACGTAATAGTATTCATTATGCTTTTGTCTGTTGATGATTTATATTCTTCATCCATAAATTTCTCTTAGTTTTCAGCAAGAATCTGAGTAAAAAGGCTATAAGAATATTGTAGAGGACATTCGCGGAAAGAAGAATGAGATCAGAATATAAATCTGGAGAAAACTGGACAAAAGAATTGTAGACAGATAGTGGAATCACTGGCCTTACATTAATATTCAACATTTAGGAGCAATTGTGATGAATTCACTTCACTGTCTTTAACACCAATTTAGTAACTAATTGTCATCTGCTAGCATGCTCAGCAGTTCTTATGTTTGACTACTGACTATAAAATCAACACTCGCTGCTGCTAATTATACTGATGTCTGTTTATAGTCTGCAGCTCTGCATTTGCCTCTTCTCGAAAATGGTGCATGTGCGTTGCAACTTGGATTGTCGAAGCTGCAGCTCTTCCAATTACAAAATAATTTTAGTAATTTTAGGCTATGCTTGTTATAGGACTTTTTGTTGTAATATCTACAGACTACAGGACTATATAATTGCCCATAGGCAGTAGCCGCAGTACAGCCTCAAGCCCCCAACTGTTTCTGAAATCCCAAGGTCTAAACTTTTAATTGTAGCTGACTAGAGTATTAAACGTAATAGAACTTTTGATCATGAGAGCTAGTAATTAACTATTCAAATCTTGTCATGGATACAGTGATGCATAGCTTTCAAATTCTACTATTAAGTAGTCACTTAGTATTAGTAGTTCCAAATTTAAATTTCTACTGTGCACCTGTTCCATGTTTTTAATTCTTGTAACAGATTGTATCACTTGAGTACCTAGTTAAGAATAGAGGTCCTGGTTTGGGGTGAATTTTTCTTTAACACTTCTTTATGCATGCTCATCACTCTTGCTTTGCTGTATTTGATTCATTTGGCACAATGCAATCCTTCTTATATTAGTGTTACAATATTGCTTGTACATATCTTCAATGGCGAGAGCTTTTGTCTGATAGATATCTCTATTTTTCACAGGATAGCGCACATTGACCAAAACCTAAGCAGAACATGGCAAGTGAAGTGTAAGTAGAAGCAGATTTTCAGAAATATATGTCTGCTTAATGATTATTGATTCATGTTTAGAGGAAGAACCTAAAGTCTCTTTATTTACTACTACCTGTTATATTTGACTTTATTTGTCAAATAAAATAAAATGAATAAATACATAAATGTATTTAGTAGTTACAAATTGTTATATTGATTGTGTGAATTAATCTTGTAAGTTACAAAATTGTACATAATGGCATTGATTATATAATAATGGGGCGGTTACTTTAGGGGGTGGAGGATGTGTTTGTAAGCCTCTAAATAGTGATTGTAAATCATAAGAAAAGGCACTCAAAGTATTGGAGATGCTTGTTCTAAACATAATCCAGAACTCCCTTCTTTATTCTCTAATTCTTAATGTGTTCTAATATATTTTATTTCGATATATTGCAGGGAAGATCTTTCATTGGTATCAGAGCTCTAGGATGATTCACTCAATATCCAATTTGTGTGATTCTCCAATCTCGGTTTGCATCCCTTGGTCTCTTTTTTTTTATTTCAGTTATGTGTTACATATTATTTAATATTTAGTATGTCCAGTGCTTGCATATTGTTGCCACTGGACTGCATATTTGGTACTCCTATTATTCTGGTTCTCGGTTACATAGTTTCATAACATAATTTTATGCTCCTAATATACATAACCTCTTCTGTCTAGTTTTTATCTTTCTTGTTTTGATCTTTTTTGTCTAAATACAGGTGCTACAGATTGGTCTCTAATATTTTTAAAGTATTCTAATTATAATTGCATGGTATTTTTTGTAGCATGAGTCCTCATTCTTTCTAGTTTTATATTAATTTTTTGAGTTTTTTTTGTTTAGTTCACAATTTCCATTTTATATTCTTTGTTACTGAGGTTTTTTCCTGTTTTTTTTCTCATTCATCTTGCAACGTTCTTTATTATTTTGCTCCCGTGTGTATGTGTCTTACTCTTGTCTTATATTTTGGCATATCATGTTTTATCTGTTGAGTTTCTTTATAATTACTTGATTAGATGTACTTATGGTTAATTTGTTCAATAGTTTTAAATTGCTTGCATACGTTTTTTTTATACTTTAATTTCCTTTAGGTGTTTTTTTTTGGTTTTTGCTATTTATTCGCCTTATTGTCTATTGTATATACTAGCTTATAGCCCGTGCGATGCACGGTTACTTAAATTTTATTTATAATTATTTTGTTTATAATTATATTTTAATTACCCATGGAACACACGATTGTTTTTTTAATATTTATAATTATATTTATTTATGAATATTTTAATATTTAAAAGTTATTTGTTTACATGATTAAATTATTGTTAAAAAAGATTTAGCCAAAAAGAATTATAGTTAAAATTTTGATATTTATTATATTTTACACGCTCAATTTAATATTTGTTTATATTGAGTTATAAAAGTTAGATTTGGCGAATTTTACGGTCCACATGAAATTCTATTCTAAAATTAAAAAGAGAATAAAGTGACGAAATTTAATATTAAGAATTTTATTCGATTTAGGAAATCTACTTATATGTAGTTTAGATTATTAGAATACTCTTTATTAACCAAATAAAGTTTTTAATGTTAAATCTAACGGTTTTCACCTATCTATTTAAGATAAAACGATTTTTATTATTTTGATATTAAATGGGTTTCCTTATTTAATTACAACTTTTTTTATGTTTTAACTTTTTGGAAAATCCAATCCTAATATAATATCTTTTAACTTATATCATTTTTAGATAATAACTTCTTTTTATATGATATAATCTTGATCTTCTATTTTTCAAAGTATTGGATCTAACGGTTGAGAATGTTTTGGCGGTATTTAGGACCAAACTACCACGATAACATCATTAATTTTTTAAATATTTTTTTAATATATTTTTTTAAAATATTTATTGCTAAAATATAATATACTCTCTTTTGTAATATGTTAATGATGCGGGAACTTTGAACTTTTGAGAAAATACATTATCAATTAAAATATAATTTTTTTTGTAATAGTTTATCTTTTAAAGTAGTACACCGTGACGATCAAAATTCTGTAAAAAAATTCATTTTTTTATAGTATATCCCGTAAAAATCTATGTTATTATATTAAAGACTAAATAATGAAAGTTTTCTTATAAGTATGGTCGCTTGATCACTCAATTCATAATCGTTGGATCTTTCAAATTAAATTGTTGAGAAACGTTAGATATAAGAGTAAAATTTATCACGTGCAATGATCTAAGGTTTGAATCTACCAACAACATATTAAAATTTACAGGATTTTTTTGAAAAATAAGAATTTTTTCATTTTTTTTTCTTGTAGACATGGGTTATTTGATAATATTTTTTATAAAGTACGATTTTTCAAAAAAGTACTATACTAATTGATTAACAAACTTTTAAAGTTTCGAATTTAATAATTTACAATGTATATAGGTTAAAAAAGTTAGGTCTCTTCTGTGCTGAGTCTAAAATTTCAAAATACGGTTTTTTTAAATATGAATATAGTCCTGCTAACAATGAAATTAGGTCTCTATGAGTTCTTATAAAACAAAATCACCATTTGCGTATAATTTATTATTTAATAACAAATAATATTTAATTAGTTATGATAAAAAAATTTAATAAAATAAGATAAAAAATATGCACAATTTTATAAAATTTTATCCTCGTATTATTATATTCTTTGTTGATTTGAATTTTTCTTAGATCGATTTCAATTTTTGAACATAGATTTCTAAATTTAAAATAGTTAGAAAAAAGTAATTAAATTGACATTAAAATAATGACGACGTAATAATGATTATTAGAATTTAAATACCCACTTTACTAATTTGGGCTTTATCTTGTGTTTTAAAAATTAGATTTTGACGATTTTACACCCAGATAACTAAATTATCTTTGATTAAAAGATGGCTTAACAATTTTTATCTAACTCGAATTGTCCATGAAAGAGAAAAGAAAGTCACGAATTTTTTACATGGAGAATTCTATTCAATATAGAATACTTATTTATATTTGGTTTAAATTATCAAAATACACTTTTTAAAATTTAAATATAATCTTATTATTAATAAAATACACTTTTTTAATATTTGATCTAACGATTTTCATTTATCTAGTTAAGATCTAATGGTCCTTATTAGTTTAGTTGTCCAAGACCGTATCATCAAAATTTTGGATAAGATCCATATTATACTTATTATATATAAGGATTTAATATAATAAGGATATTAAGTATATACTGATATAAGTATCTTACTAACTGCTTTTACTTTTAATGTTTCGGTTTATTTACAGTGTATATAAAATTTTAAAATACATTATTACTTAAAAATTATTAAATAGAATAAAAATTATGTTATGATTATATACAATTTTATTCTCATACTATTATATTCTTTATCGATTTGAATTTGTTCTTAATTAATTTTAATACTTTATTGAAAGAAACATAAAATTTCTATATTTAAAACAATTAGTGGAAAAATAAATAAACTGGTGCTACAAAAATAAAAAAAATATTTATTAAAATTTAGATACTCACTTTACTATTTGGGTTATATCCTGAGTTTTAGAAATTGAATTTTGACGATTTTACAACTCATGCGAAACTAACGAAATTTTCTTTAATTTAATGATGGTTTAATAATTATTATCTAACTTGACCTGTTGACCTACACATAAACCGAAAACAAAAGATGGTTAAGAATTTTTACATAAAAAATTCAATTCAATATAGAAAACCAATTTATAATTGGTTTAAATTATCAAAACACACTTCTTAGTATTTAAATATAATCCTACCTTTAATCAAATACACATTTTAATATAAGTATTATATTCAAAATTATCGTTTATGAATATGAAACCCTCAATATTTTAATAATATTTTGATATTATCCTTTTATGTTTGTTATATGTAAAATAATATAATTATAATTTGGATTAATCAAATTGTTATGTTCCTTCAGAAAAAAAAAGTGTTTAAATTTATTTATGTACAGGAGTTCTCGTAAGTCTCTTTAGGTTCACGTGTATCATTGTTCGTATGATATACATCAGCATTATATTGATAATTTTTAATATTATAATCAATATGAATTGTTATGTTGATATTTGGTTTAACAATTATTATCTAATTGGAAGTATACATAAATTCAAGAGAAAAGATATTTAAGAATTTTTACATAGAAAACTTTTAAATTATCAAAATACACTTTTTAGTATTTAAATATAATTATATTATTAATCAGATACACTTTTTAATATTAGATCTAACAATTCTAATCGATCTATTTAAGATCTAACTGTAATTATTAATTTGGTCGTATAGTGATCGTACACGGACCATATCGATTTTAATTTTTTCTTTAATTGATTTTAATATTTTATTGAAATAAAAATAGAATATATAAATTTAAAAGAATTAGGAAAAAAATTAAATCTACAATAAAAAAATATTTATTAAAATTTAGATAATCACTTTACTGTTTGGGCTCTATCTTGAGTTTTAGACAACAGATTTTAACGATTTTACAGCCCATGCGAAGCTAACAAAATTATCTTTAATTTAATGATGGTTTATTAATTTTTATCTAACTGGAACTATCCATAAACTAAAGAGAAAAGATAATTACGAATTTTTACATAAAGATTTCTATTCAATATAGAAAACCCATTTATAGTTGGTTTAAATTATCAAAATACATCTTTTAGTATTTAAATACTATCCTATTATTAATCAAATACAATTTTTAATATTATATCTAACGGTCCTCATCTATTTGAATATTTATAGTTTTATAATCCAACGGATCATATACTTTTGGTAGTACAGTGACCGACCAAAGTTTTGGATAAGATCTCCCTTACGCTTATTATATATAAGGTATTAATATATCCTGCCTCACTTTGCTTATATCAGTTTTCCTGTTTGTTTTAACTCTTGGTTGTGTTTGTCTCCCAAGACTGTAATTTAATAGCATGTCATTTTATTTAGATCCGGATCATGTCTACTTGTCCGTTTATCTTCATGATTTATTTGGTTAAATTGATTGATTAGAATTTTGTTAAATCCAACTATTTTTTATTCAATTTCTAGAGTTTGGCTAATGCATTGTTACATATTTTGGTTATAAATTCAAATCTTGTTGATAGATTTATTTTTGACTTTTAAAGTGATATTATCAACATCGGTAATAGAGAATAAATAAATTTGAGAGAATGTTTGGTGTCCATTATTTTATATGGAACCGGGAAATAAATTTTGTCAAGATAATACAAAAATTGTCGTTGAAAAGAACATCATTATACTACTTAAATTCTAGTGCCTCTTGAAATAGAGAGTATTAAAAATAAAGGGAGCATTTCTGGTGTTTCTCGAAAAATGGAACACGAAAAGGGTAACCAAGAGTCTAAAATGATAGGAAAACTAGTAATCCGGAAATTAGTGAAAATGAGAAAATTATTTGTAATAACATTATGACTCTTTTAAGATAATATAGAAAATATCATTGAAATGGATGACGTAGGACTAGACTTTGTAGTTGCTCTCAGAAAGGTAGAGTTCGATAAATGTTATAAAATTTTGGAATGCTATCAAATGCTCAAATGCGGTGAATGAGTAATTAAAGATTGGGTCATTTTCAATAAAATGGAATGAATTACTACAGATAATTTATTGTCTCATGTGAGTATTATGAAGTCATTTTGTGAATACCGAAGAAAAGAAATTACATGACAAATAATTTTTTTGAAGTTTGTCATGAAAGGGGATACATGTTATAGTAAGTTTGACTGAAATAATGAATCAGGTGCCGATATCGGTAGTGAACCATGATACATGGTTGAAAATAAGAGATCGAGAAATCACCAAAGTGGAAGAATGACTATTATGTATATAATAGTGAAATGTCATATTTATGGACACCGGTGAAGGAATAAAATCGGATCCTTGATTTATTTAGTGGTGAAATTGCAAGAAATTGGCTCACAGATAGAAGTCATGAAAACGAAACTGAATTTCTATAAAAAAAAACGTGGGAGTTTTGTGTCCTTTATAAATATAGAAAATTCACAGGTTGTAAGTGAATTTTGAAAAGAAAATATAAGATTATGGGTCTATTTTCACACTTGAGATTTTCCTAGTTGAAAAAGTTCGAGCCAAGAAATACGAAATATTTTATCGAGAGTGAATTAGACAATTGTGTCTGCACTTTGAAAAGTGGGAGTTAGTTTACGAAAATATTGTATATTTTAATGGTATATCGTAAATGTAAAACTAAGTCGAAACTTAGTAGTAAATATGAGATTGAACGATTAATGCAGAAAAAGAACTACTGAATGTATTATGTGCAAGTAGTCAGAAGTTCAATGTATTTTAATGTTTTGTAATCGATTGATTTGACTTGACATTTTTAGTTAGTTTTATAAGTGAATTGTGAAGTAACTTTGCTTGAGCCTAGTGAGAGGCTGTAAAGATGATCATGTACTTAAAGAGTAAGTTGTATAAGAAATTGGTGAATCAGGCAGATGTGCCTAGAATTATTGTTTAACACATTATGGATGTCAAAGGTGATATTGGTAATAAGAGTTCAACTTCGGAACACCTATTTGATTTTGGTGCGGTTGAAGTGGGGAAAGTAAGAAACATAAAAGTGTTTCAAGAAATGAAAGTGACAATGTGATATACATTTTTATTAGTGATATAATTGTAATTCTTTCGATGAAAGCAATTTTTTTCGAAAAAATTTGTCAAACATGTTGGTTAATGTAAAAGACTTTAAATATTTAAATTTTGACAAAGGTAATATCATCCCGACGAATAGTGGGAGCAAATGTTAAAGTCATGTTCATTTTTGTGAAAAAAATGGGAGTCATGAAATATAGTTAAAAATGACGTTAAGTGAATTTTTAAGATAGTTTTAATTGTCATACACTCCACGTAAAGTGGGAGTGAGATAATTAATTTTAATGGTTATAGGCTCTGTGAAAAGTGGGAGCTAAGAAAAGTATTTGACAAATACGTCAAGTGGGAGATGTTATATTTGACTTTATTTGTCAAATAAAATAAAATGAATAAATACATAAATGTATTTAGTAGTTACAAATTGTTATATTGATTGTGTGAATTAATCTTGTAAGTTACAAAATTGTACATAATGGCATTGATTATATAATAATGGGGCGGTTACTTTAGGGGGTGGAGGATGTGTTTGTAAGCCTCTAAATAGTAATTGTAAATCATAAGAAAAGGCACTCAAAGTATTGGAGATGCTTGTTCTAAACATAATCCGGAACTCCCTTCTTTATTCTCTAATTCTTAATGTGTTCTAATATATTTTATTTCGATATATTGCAGGGAAGATCTTTCACTACCACCTAAAAGGCTATAGATGTTTCAGGGATCGCAAGATTGCAATTATTATATCGGGATGAATGGTTTGTTTTTTGTTTTTGTTAAGATGGAGATAATTTAAATTCATCTTTAATGTTGCATGTACTTGTTGCTCATCAATATTTATTAATAGTCTTATTGCAAAGAAAAATGTTAACGAACCCGAAACTTGTCCCAAAATTTATATTAAATGCTTATTAATTGATAATTTTTCTAATATATATATGAGATTCCTGGGGTCTCGAAATCAAAACGTGTTATGTGTAATGTCACATCATTTGAAACATATAATTATATTTTTGGGTTCTCTTTCGTTACTCTGTTGCAAATGTATGCATTGAACGAGAGATTTTGTTAACAAGTACTTATAATCAAGGTCGTTGTTGGATCAAATCCACTTTACTCTGCCAAATGCTGAAATGCTGACAGAACCACATGATTGTTGGGTTTGACCGGTTGTTCAACCCAATATGGTAATATGAATATGAGTGCTTAAGAGATGTAATCGTCTTAGGTATTGTTTGGGAGATGCTAGAGCATTGTTTGGCTTGAGTATCGAGTTTGGGACACCATTGAGGTGTTATTGTTTTTATTGTATTATTGATAACTGTTTTGACTAATAATACAAGTTGGGACGTGGGTGTTTCTAGGGCTGAGCAGAACCGAACCAGAACCGAAAAACCGAACCGAATAGTATAATTTCGGTTCGGTTCGGTTCTAATTTTCTGAAAATTCGGTCTTTTCGGTTCGGACCGAATAGACCGAAATAAAGATCGGTTCGGTTCGGTTCTTTCAAAAAAAAATCGGTCTGAACCGAATAGACCAATTTTTTTTTTTATTTATTTATATAATTTTTATAGATATAATATATTAATTTTATATGTACGTATATATTCAAAATTTTGCATGACTACATTTCATACTTGTATTTCATTAGCTAATATTTTTGTTTTTAGAAAAATCATATTTTTTGAAATAAAAATTTTTTATTTGAAAAAAATTCGGTTCTTTTATGATAGAACCGAATAGCATTATTTCGGTTCGGTTCGGTTCCGGTCCAAAATACAATTTCGGTTCGGTTCGGTCCGGAAAAAAACGATAATTCGGTTCTCGGTCTATTCGGTTCGGTCCGGTTCTGGACCGAACCGACCGAATGCTCAACCCTAGGTGTTTCCACGTCATATATGTTTTGTGTGTGTGTTACTTGTCAACTAATCGTGTGTTTGTGTGTGTGTTTTGCTTTGCTTTGTTTGTTTGAATCTCGTATTGGTGTGTAGCCCCTAAACCTAACAAAGATGATCCAATGTATTATCAATTTGTTATTATTTGAATATTTGTAAATAGAAAATTTGAGAGCATAAATAAAAAAAATGTAGACTAGTATATAAATGTATAATCCCAACCAGATCCTATTTTAGCGATCATTTTCATCACAGTATATAGTCCCTGACGTTTGGATCAGAAGAGGTCCATCAAGCCCGGCTCCTCCATGCACCATTATCACCTTTTACGTTTTTACGGACTTTTGTATTCAACTGGTTGGCCCAAATTCTAAATGGTACTGAGCTCTTATAACATGACTATTTAGCATTGTTTAACATTTATTTTAAAACTCTTATAAATTACCGTTTCATTAATTATTTTAAATTTATTTTTCTTCTGAATAAAAATTTAATATTTGGATTTTTATTCAAAAAAAAAAAAAATTAAAAATAAGTAATGAAACTATACTTTATAGGAGTCTTAAAATACATGCCGAGCCCAACTATTAATTATATTATTGTATAAATCTTATACCACGTGCTACAGACTGATTTTTTAAGAATTTATTCTATGACAATAATTTAAATAATTTTACATTTAATATTGAATAATATAATTATGAAAGAATTAATATCAATACAAAAAAATGTGATGTTTTTATATAATATATTAAATTTATTTAAAAATTATTAAGTCTATATTTTATTGTATATGTTATGTATGTTATGGGGGCTAATCTGCATTAATGAACTTACCAAAACTTAATTCAAAATTTTAATTAATAAGCTTAACATAGAAAAATTAAATCATCTTAATGATATTAAAATTGGAATTAAAATTTCTATAAATGAGATGGGACAAAACAAGTTTATGGATATTACAACGTAAATACGATAAAAAAAGACCTAAAAATAAATAATTCATTTGATCAAATTAAAGCAAAAAGTTTTATCCTAATCTAAATATGAATATTGAACCGCAACAATTTATTAAGTATAATATATTTATGAGATAGGTCTTCAAATTAAAAAATAAATATAAAAATCAAAATGGCTATATATAGCGTACCTAGTCACCAGCAATCATGACCTGTATGTGTATTTTGGTTGGGTTAATTTTTGACCAAATTAAAAAATTTAAATGATAATATTAATTTAAGTATTGTATCTGGAAGTTTCAAGAAGGTAGGCAGGTTCCTAAACATTGTGGGTGTTTGGGGTATCAAACAAAAGTTGATTTATAGCTTAAAATGAGTAAGTGCTTTATAAGTGATAAGTTGATGGATTCTTATAAGCGTTTGGGAGAACTTAAAAAAAGTGAACTTATTATGTATTATAATGAGTAAGTGTTATATAAGTGATAAGTTGATGCAAACTTATAAGTTACGTAAGTGTTTGGATAAATTTACTTATAAGTTAATAATTTTTTTGTTAAATTAAATTGAAAAAATAATTAATTAATATAATGATCTCGATAAATACATTTTAGATTAAAAAGCATTTAAAAGTATAAATATAAAAATATAAACTACTAAATTGAAAAAATAATTAATTAATATAATGATCTCGATAAATACATTTTAGATTAAAAAACATTTAAAAGTATAAATATAAAAATATAAACTACTAAATAGATAAAAAAATCTTGAAAAATGAAATAAGTTGAGCAAAATGTTAGTATTTTCTAACATTCAACTTATCAATTTATAAGTTATAAGTTAGATTATAAGTTGGGTAGACAAACACCCCCCATAAGTCATAAGCTAAAAAAATAAGTTATAATTTATAAATTAATGAAATAAATTGAGTACACAAACACCCTCCATAAGTCAAAATTGATTTATAAGCCATAAACTTATAAAATAAGCTGCGGCTGACCCAATATTGTACAAAACAATAATCACAAATGTGACAATAATAATAATAATTTATTGGACAATAATGTAGCACACAAGTAAGTGACAACACATCACACAAACCAATATAGAAAACGTTCATGGTCTAATATTGTGTTCCAGAAATTTTTTCTAGAAAGAAAAGAAAAGAAAGTATTGGATTTATTTTTTTTAGCTTGTTCCCGGAAGATTTTTTAGAAGAGAAAATAATTGATTTCTGAAGATTTGGGAAGAAAATCTTTATAAATTTATCTCCAAAACATTCTTTCCACTTTTGGAGTGATTTAGAGAAAAAGGAAAATATTCTATTTTCTATTCTTCTTTTTTTCTCTCATAAATTCGGGAACACAGCGTAACTGTGGCATGAAGAGAAAGGATCTGAGGAACACAGACATAACAAATACAAACATGATGGTATGGTTTTGCTTAAGCAGTTTGGAATGGCCAGACTAGTACTATCACATACAGTTTGTGTTTTTGTATGATTGCCGTACACCTGTCAATTTACTACAATGGCGTTATTACCGGGTCTTCTATGATAACTTTCCTGAGATAATCTCGTGATTTTTTTTCCTCATACATCAATATACCTACGGTAGTACAAGAAAATTCAGTATTAGTCATACAAGATTTTCACTCCTACTTCAATTTTGAGTATTAAGTAAAAAAAGAGTCATTTTTAACATTACGATTTACATGTTTTCTAATTTTTTCCATTTCCTTTTATAATTTTATGAACTTTTACCTTTTTTTTTTAAAGAAAGTAGTGACGGATTAATTAGATTATTAACCGACTTCGCCGCTTATTGACCGACTTAATTAATTATTAACAGATTTTTACAAAAGAAAAGAAAAACTTTATATGTTCCAATTATGAAAAAATCGGTTTAATTAGAAGTTTTTTTTATCAACTATTATTTTTTATTGCCGCATTTTAGAATACTGAATCTTAACGATAATAATAATGTAATCAAAACATAGATACACAGATAAGATAGTTTGTGTTGATAAAAGAAAACTTGTGGACAAGTCGTACCCGAATATTGGAATGGGCTTTGCAGGTGGTGTCTGTGGTTATGTATGAACGACTCGTTGAATGAACGGAGACCAAATATTTGCTACCCAAATCACTATTTTATTTTGGTTCTTGTTTAATTTAATCAACATACATACGTGTTAAGATGTGCATGATGCTACGTTTTAAATTCTACGGTAAAAAACATCTGTCCCCGTGTATGATATTATTTAATCCCGATTCTAAGATTTAATACATTTAATGTTTGAATACTATTAAATTTTAGAAAAATTATCAAAAATATTACTTTTTTTAAGTTTTTTTTTGTAATTTTACCATCTTCTGAAAATATTGGCAAAAATACGGCATGCAACTATATGCAACCAAAAAATATTTACAAAAATACGATCTGCAATCAACGCAACCAGATGCAACTTTTAAAAAAATAATTGAAAAACATCTGAAAATTTAAAAAAATTGTTAGTAAGAGCGGTAAACTTGTGGTCATGATTTACCTTGGGTTCAATAGTTAATCTTGAAAATGCACACCTAGAAGATGGTGAATAGGTGTTATGGCCAACTATATCCAATTTTAAAGTTTTACCAAATAATTAACTGTCAACTTGTCAGCTAGCTAAGATGAACAAAACGAAGTCTGTCGGCTAGCTAAGATAAACAATGCAATGCAAAATTGAAATAGCTGTAAGTAAAAACACCAAGAGTTTTAGCCAGGTTCGACCCCTATTCTCTATGGTCTACGTCCTGGTCCCCTACCAAACCTGGTAAGAGAATATATTATTAATCACTATAAAAACGATTACAAGATTAACAAATATATCTCCCTTCTTCCCTGTCACTGATAACAGCTAGCTGACACCCTTGTTCCCTGAATCAAAGGATCTCTAAGTACTATACTACCCAAGTATAAACTTCTCTATCAAACTAATTCCCGAACCCTTGTGTCCTAGCTTGCAACTCAGCAACAAACCTTACAATCTGAACAATACAAACAATTAAGAGTAATATAACTAAAACTATGAACTCTAAATAAGAATATAAACGTATATATATAAAAGTAGAGCTCAAGTAAAAAGATTTTGCAAAGTAGCACAGAGTTGTTCTTGTAATCTGATAGTGTTCTTCCTTGTTGGTCGAAAAATAACAGATACAAGTATATATAAAGAACAATTAACGTTCGAATTAACCAACCAAACACCAACGGTCTTGAAACCTTTTCTCACGTTTCGTTTGTTTGATAAATTCGTTCATCAACGTTCACATAACGTTAACATACTGAAGTTTAGGAGAAAAGACGTTTAGAACATAAAACATTCAGTATATAAACCAAAAACAAGTTTAAAGAGTTTATATAAGATAAAACGTTTGAAATAAACAAACTCCTAAAAGATAGGAAAATTGTTTTGAAAAAGTCTTTGTGAAAAACTGAGCTCTAAAATTATATATTACATTTATATAATTTATAGAGTCCTTACACATCATGTCCTATAAAATCTCCATGAAATTAGGACTTCCGTTTGACTTGGACAGTTTCTGGCGGAACAGTCTTAGCTTGCTGAAATGTACTGTTACTTCAAAGTTAGCTTGCTAAGATAATGTGTTCCTGCAATGTTAGCTGGCTGATAACAAGTAATATAAAGCCTGTAAAAAAAACTCAGCTTGCTTTCTTGCAACAAAGTCCTCGCAGTTTCTTGCAAAGATCTGTTCTTTCTCTCCACAACTCCGTTTTGTTGAGGTGTCCTTGGAGCAAAGAATTCATGTGTAATACCTCTTTCTTCACAATAAGCAATGAAGTCTTTTGAAATGAATTCACCTCCTCTATCACTTCTTATACCTACAAGTCTTGTATTCAACTTGTTCTCAAGGAAAGTGATTAGCTTCTCAAATTCACTAAAAGCACAATCTTTAGTACGAAGAAACAATACACATGTATATCTAGAATAATCATCTACGATTACAAATGCATATTGTTTACCTCCAATGCTTTTATAGGCTTCCGGACCAAATAAATCCAAATGTAGAGTTTTACCAAATAATTAACTGCCAACTTGTCAGCCAGCTAAGATGAACAAAACGAAGTCTGTCGGCTAGCTAAGATAAACAATGCAATGCAGAATTGAAATAACAGTAAGTAAAAACACCAAGAGTTTTAGCCAGGTTCGACACCTATTCTCTATGGTCTACGTCCTGGTCCCCTACCAAACCTGGTAAGAGAATATATTATTAATCACTATAAAAACGATTACAAGATTAAAAAATATATCTCCATTCTTCTCTGTCACTGATAACAGCTAGCTAACACCCTTGTTCCCTGAATCAAATGATCTCTAAGTACTATACTACCCAAGTATAAACTTCTTTATCAAACTAATTCCCGAACCCTTGTGTCCTAGCTTGCAACTCATCAACAAACCTTATAATCTGAACAATACAAACAATTAAGAGTAATACAACTCAAACTATGAACTCTAAATAAGAATATAAACGTATATATATAAAAGTAGAGCTCAAGTAAAAAGATTTTGCAAAGTAGCACAGAGTTGTTCTTGTAATCTGATAGTGTTCTGTTAGATATAATTGCTAATGTTTGTTTATCAGTGTTTAAGCAACAGGTACTGACAAGAGTTTATCAGAAGCCAGTCAGAGTTTAGTTAAACTCTGACAGGGTGAAGAGTTTAATTGAAGCCGGTCAGAGTTTATTTAAAGTCTGACAGGGTGATAGTTGAATTAGCTGTCGGTGCTGAATTGAAGATTCTAGAAGCAATATATTCTGAAGATGGAAAGAAGCAGAATATATTGATACAGCTAAGGAAACAGAATAGAAGATAAGAAGCAATCCTTAATTGATAAGTTTTGTATAGCTAACTTGTAGGAATATCAATTAGATAAGGATTGTATGTAGCTGTGTACTATATAAACACAGATAGGTTATCCCTAGAAGGGATGCGAATATTGATATATTATTCTTGTAACCTAGAAGCTCTTTGTGATTCATTAACATCATAAAGAGAGAAGCTGTTAATATAAATACAGTTTATTGATTCATAAACAGTGTTCTTAATTATTGTTATTCTCATACATACTTGATTATATTGTGTATTCGGCCTAACAATTGGTATCAGAGCCAAGGCTGTTTAATATATACAGTTTTACGATTCAAACACAGTATTAATCATGTCTGAAGAAAATCAAACTGCTCCTAAGGCTGAACAGGTTAAGTCCAATTCTGTGAGTCGATATGAAACAATCAGGGTTCCAATTCTCAGGCCAGTAGAGTATCCGATTTGGAAGGTGAAGATGACCATGTTTCTGGAGGCTACAGATCCAGAATACCTTGACAGAATTAATGATGGTCCTCATATGCCAACTAAATTGTCCCCTGTTGTTGATGGTCAAGCACAAAAGACTGTTCCAAAGGAAAAGAAAGATATGACTCCTGAGGATATCTCATCAATTGCAAAGGATGCAAAGGTTAGACATCTTCTCCACAGTGCTTTAGATAATGTAATGTCTAACAGAGTAATTGGCTGCAAAACTGCCAAAGAGATATGGGATGCTTTAGAAGTCAGATGCCAGGGAACAGGTGCTATTAAGAAGAACAGAAAAACAATACTCACACAGGAGTATGAGCACTTTGATTCAAGAACTAATGAAACCTTGACTGAGACTTATGACAGATTTTGCAAACTGCTGAACGATCTGTCTCTGGTAGATAAGGAATATGAACTTGAAGAGTCCAATCTCAAGTTTCTGTTATCTCTACCTGAAAAGTGGGACTTAAAGGCAACAACAATCAGAGATAATTATGATCTTGCTGATACAGATCTTGATGAGATCTATGGATTGTTAAAGACTCATGAACTCGAGATAGAACAAAGAAACAGGAGGTCCAGCAAGAAGACAAAATCTGTTGCTCTCAAAGTCGAGGAGAAGCCCATCAAGAAGGAATCATCAAGGAAGAAAGCCAAGGGAAAGGCTTTAGTTATTAAATCTGAAAGTGAGTCATCAAACTCTGATGATGACTCAAACTCTGATGAAACTTCTGACTCTGAGGATGATGAAGAGGAGTTGATGCAAATGGCTGCATTGATGGTGAAGACCTTTAAGAAGATGGGATTCAAGAACTTCAAGAAAGGAAAGAGATTCTCAAGGAAAGATTCAAACCCTGAAAGGAGAAGTTTCAGAAAGTCTGATGGAAAGGAGAACAAGTCTGGCAAGAAGGATAAGTCTCAAATCCAGTGCTACAAGTGTAAGGAGATGGGTCATTATGCTCCAGAGTGCAAGAAAGGCAAATCTGAGAAAGCACTCATCTCTAAAGGCAGAGACTGGGCAGATACTTCAGACTCTGATGATGGAGAAAACTATGCTCTTATGGCAACTGTCAGAGATGAGACTGAATCTTCTGAAAATAAGGTACCCCTAACTACTTATGCTTATGATACTGATAATATATCTGAGTTAAGAGTATATCTGAAAAGTGTTCATGTTAGTTATAGGGATCAGACTTTAGAGAATGAGAGGATTAAATCTGAGAATCTTAGTCTTAAAGAAAGAAACAAGTTTCTTGAAAGAGAACTTGAGAATATGAAGAAGATTCAAAAAGAAAGAGATGATGCTGTTTATGTTGAACATGAGTTGCTTAAAAGGTATAGGCAACTAGAATCTGATTTAGAAAAAGAAAGAAAAATAATCAAGACTTGGACAGATTCTGGAAGAGACACTCATCAAGTGTTTCAGACTAATTATGTAGGTTTAGGTTATTGTGAAAACGATGAACTTAGGTTTAAAGACAAAGTTAAGGTTAAACCACAACTTAAACCTGTGATATTTGTTCCAGAATCCACCAAGCTAAAATCTGTAGTTGTGAAAGAAGCTGTTATGGAGTCAGTTGAAGCTTGTGTTGAACAAGTAGATATTGAATCTAAAACAGAGAAGCTTGTTGAGCTAGAAGCTGTTAAAGAACCAATTAGAATCTGTGAGAAACAGGTTAATGTTGGTTTAATGACAGGAAAACAGTTTAAACATAAGCTCAAAGAGGTTAAGTCTGCCATGAAACCTAAAGGGTCCAAGAGAAATAGGAATGGAAAAGTAGGCATAAATAATAGAAATAATCATATGCCTAATGCTAGTGCCTCAAGAAAAACATGTTATAATTGTGGTAGTTCTAATCATCTTGCTAGATTTTGCACTAAGAACAAACATATTAATTCTTTACCTTCTACTTCAGAAGTAAAGAATGATTATGTTAGAGTAAGACCACAGACTTTATGCAAACATTGTGGAAGCACTTGGCATTCTATTTACACATGTAAGAGTTATCATGCAATTTATCATAACTATTATGAGCTAAAACCCAACTTGAAATGGGTTAGAGCAAACTCTGCAAGTGTAAAATCTGACAATGTTAGTTTAAACTCTGATAATACAGATTCCGCTGCAAAAACTAACACTGTTAAGAAAGACAAAGGATCCAAGCAAGTCTGGATCCTCAAAACTAACACTTAGTGTTTGTTTGTGATTGCAGGGTATAATAGAGAGCACACTTATCTTAGACAGTGGATGCTCAGGACATATGACTGGAAATAAAGCCCTGCTATCAGACTTTGAGGAGAAGGCTGGCCCAAAAGTTTCCTATGGAGATGGCAACATAGGACACACTCTGGGATATGGCAATATTAATCTTGGAAGTGTCATCATCACAAAAGTAGCTCTAGTCTCAGGACTCAAGCACAATCTGTTATCTGTGAGTCAAATCTGTGACAGAGGAAACCATGTAGATTTTCATAGCGAATACTGTGAAGTTATCAGTAAATCTACTGGAAAAGTTGTTCTAGTTGGACACAGGCGCAACAATATTTATGAAGCAAGTTTGGTAACAAACTCTGATGGAAAAACAGTGTGTCTGACTGCAAGATTGTCAAATGAAGAGAGTTGGAATTGGCACAAGAAGCTCTCTCATCTCAATTTGAACAACATAAATGAACTTATTAGAAAAGATCTTGTAAGAGGACTTCCAAAATCAATACTCAATCTAGATGGTCTATGTGATTCTTGTCAAAAGGCCAAGCAAAGGAAGTCATCTTTCAAGAGCAAATCTGAATCTTCAGTAGTGGAACCTTATCATCTTCTACATGTTGATCTCTTTGGACCAGTGAATGTGATGTCCATGGGCAGAAAGAAATATGCTTTAGTAATTGTTGATGAATATACTAGATATACATGGGTGTATTTCTTGTCAAAGAAGGATGAAACTGCTCAAACGTTGATGGATCATATAAATCTACTGGACAAAGGATCACAGCACAAAGTTAAAATTATAAGGAGTGATAATGGAACTGAATTCAGAAACTCAATCATGGAAGCTTTCTGCAAAGAAAGAGGAGTCAAACAAGAATTTTCTGCACCTGGAACTCCACAGCAAAATGGTGTAGTTGAAAGAAAGAACAGAACCTTAATTGAAGCTGCCAGAACTATGCTTGATGAAGCAAAATTACCAACTTATTTCTGGGCAGAAGCTGTTCAAACTGCTTGTTTTACTCAAAATGCAACTCTGATCAACAAGCATGGAAAAACACCATATGAGATGGTGAAAAACAAGAAGCCAAATTTGAAATATTTTCACATATTTGGATGCAAATGCTTTGTGTTAAAGACTCATCCTGAACAGTTGACCAAGTTCGAGTTAAAAGCTGATGAAGGAATCTTTGTTGGCTATCCATTGTCAACAAAAGCATTCAGAATTTACAATCTGAGAACAAAGGTGATCATGGAATCCATACATGTGTCGTTTGATGACAAGAAAATAATTGGACTTGAAGACAAGGATGGATATGATCAACTACGTTTTGAAAATGAAGATATATTCTCTGATGATATAAACTCTGATGAAGCAGGGTTGACAAACTCTGACGAAGCATACTCTGAACCTCTACTGGTAAATACTGGAGAAACTGGAAATTCTCAAATTGAACAAAATAAAGAACCAGTTGAGGGGGAGCGTGAAGAAGCTCAACAAGACACAGCAGGTGAGTCAGTTGAGGAAACTGATTCAAACTCTGACAGCTCAAACACTGAGCCATCCAACTCAGGGGGAGCCTCAGAAGCTGCAGAAAGTCAACACATGAATCAGGAGAGCATGGATCAAGGGGGAGGATCCAATACTGATACAAGAAGCCACTTACCAACAGCAAGAAAGTGGACACAGGCACATACACCTGATCTTATAATTGGAGATCCTGATGCTAGTGTAAGAACTAGAAGTGCAACAAATAATGAGTGTATGTATCATGCTTTCTTGTCTCAAATAGAACCAAAGAAAGTGGAGGAAGCTCTTCAAGATGCTAATTGGATTACAGCAATGCAAGAAGAGTTAAATGAATTTGAAAGAAATGAAGTCTGGACACTTGTACCTAGACCAAAGAATAGATCAATTGTAGGTACAAAGTGGGTTTTCAGAAACAAGACTGACAGTGAAGGTGTGATTACAAGAAACAAGGCTAGACTTGTGGCTAAAGGTTATTCACAACAGGAAGGAATTGATTATGATGAAACCTTTGCTCCAGTTGCAAGATTGGAGGCCATAAGAATTTTTCTGGCCTATGCTGCACACAAGAAGTTTAAAGTTTTTCAGATGGATGTAAAAAGTGCTTTTCTCAATGGGAAGCTTGAAGAAGAAGTGTTTGTTGAACAACCACCAGGATTTGTAGATTCCAAGCATCCAGATTATGTCTACAGGCTTGACAAGGCATTATATGGACTAAAGCAAGCACCAAGAGCATGGTATGAAACTCTTGCTCAATTTCTTTTAGAAAGTGGGTTCACAAGAGGTACAATTGATAAAACCCTGTTTTATTTCAATTCTGGTGATGATTTGCTTTTAGTTCAAATTTATGTAGATGATATTATTTTTGGATCTACTAATGACAAACTCTGTAAGAAGTTTGCAAAGCTTATGCAATCCAGGTATCAAATGAGCATGATGGGAGAGCTTAGTTATTTTCTAGGCTTACAGGTCAAGCAAACAGATGATGGGATTTTTATCAATCAAGCAAAGTATACCAGAAATCTTCTAAAGAAATTTGGTATGCTTGATAGTTCATCTGCTACGACTCCCATGGCTACAGCAACGAAGCTTGACAAAGACACAGGAGCCTCAGTAGATATGACTAACTACAGAGGAATGATAGGGTCTCTACTGTATCTTACTGCAAGTAGACCTGATATCATGTATGCAACATGTCTTTGTGCAAGATTTCAAGCAGATCCCAGAGAGCCTCATCTAACAGCTGTGAAAAGGATCTTCAAATATCTCAAAGGAACCATAACCCTGGGTTTGTGGTATCCTAGAGAATCAGAGTTTAAGTTAATTGGTTACTCTGATGCAGATTTTGCAGGCTGTAAGATAGACAGAAAAAGTACAAGTGGAAGCTGTCAATTTTTAGGTGACAGATTAGTTTCTTGGTACAGCAAGAAACAGAAGTCAATCTCCACATCCACTGCTGAAGCAGAGTATATAGCAGCTGGTAGCTGTTGTGCACAGATTTTATGGATGAAGAATCAACTGCTGGATTATGGGTTAAGGTACTCTAAAATACCTATTTTTTGTGATAACCAAAGTGCTATTGCTATGACAGGTAATCCAGTACAGCACTCCATGACAAAGCACATCAGCATAAGATATCATTTTATCAGAGAACATGTGGAAGAAGGGAACATTGAGCTTCATTTTGTGTCTACAGACCAACAACTTGCAGATATCTTCACCAAACCTTTGAGTGAAGCTACGTTTACAAGATTGGTAAATGAACTTGGAATGATCTCTGGTTCAGACTAGAGATACGGGTTAGACTCAAAATCTATCCATGTTTGATTGTTTAAATGCTCATGATTCCTTGCACATGTTAACTGTTATGTGAACCAGCATGTTAAACTCTGATGGTAAACTCTGTTGATCATACTCTGATAGTTACAGTTTAATGTTATACTCTGATTGTAATTTTGTCTGAAACATTTGGACCAATGAAGAAATTTGTATTAAGCATAATTCTCAGTAAGTAATTGTGAATCCTTAAGAGTTGATAGATTCTGATCTCAAATATGTGCAGTAAGCTAACACAGCATGATACTGTCTCTATATTTATAGCATCTCTTAGTTTATTGATCCTATACACTGAGTCTGTATTAGCTGTTTGCATCTTCTCTCATAAGTTAATTATAATTACTGATGAAAAGTCTAAACTCTGATTATTTAATGCAAATAATTCACCCTCAAATCAAAAGATGCCAAACAGAGCACAAATTCCTTTGAGATCATGTTGTGCCTAGGAAGATCCAGGAACTTATTGTATGAAATAAGGGCTAAAATCTTTGATTTTTGGTGACTAGTGCCAACCACTGATTACTGGGAAAAAAATAATAATAATAATAATAAAAAAAAAATAATAATAATAATAAAGGGGGTGAAAAATAAAAGACATATCCAAATGAAAGGATATCAGTAATACAGAGTTTAGATAGAAAAATCAGTGTCTAATGTTATACATGAGAGTTTAGGCAACCAGTTTTTACTACTTTAGTTTGTGGATTTTATGCACTTTGAGATGATCTAAATACTGATTTCGGTAAACTCTGCTACTACACACACATATTTTCACAACTGTACAGATTGAGAAAAGAGTTTATTGACAAAGAAGGACAAATGGTAAACACTGATGTATTGTGTGAAATACGCCGAGGTTACTTTGTTTTAATCTCTGATGGTTAAAATAATCTATTCGTTTCAGACATGTTATAATTTTGAGATTAGCCATTTGTTTTTCGGAAAAAGTATGATTGGACGGAGAAGAGAAAGAGTGTGTTTGATAAGTCCTGATAGTGATTCGTAATGCTGCTGAGTATGTTAGTTTATTGTTTAAAGTGATATCATTTCTTTCACTTTACAATTACTATGCAAAATTGATAATACTGATATGTAAAGAAACAAATTTTTTTTTTCATTAATTGATTCAAATTTACATTCAGACTATTTCATACTCATGATTAGCTAAACTTTCTGGTACATACTATTCACTATGGTTACAAAAGAACAGATCTATTTAACCAGGATAAGTATCTGAATGCTACATCTGAAGCAGAAGAGCTAGAGCCAGAAGTTATTGTGCTCTACTACTTCTGATGATCGCTACCCAGTTGTTCAACTGATCATTATACCATCTGGAATTGCTTGACAACGTCCTGAAGATGAATCATCATCATCATCATCATCTTCCTGGATTCTCTTTCTGCTTTGAAGCTTGCAGGACTCCAAGAAGATTGTCTCCTCAGTACCCGTCAGGAAGCTCTGCTGGAAGAGTATCATACAAATCTCCATAGTATGATCGTCTGCCAGAATGGGCACATCATATGGACCGGGACGGATGATGTGCACATAAGGATTAGAGATTGGTCCTTCTGCTATTTCATCATCTGCTATAAGACCTTCATCATTCAGAAAAGACAGAACAAAAAACTCATCGACGATATAGTTTTCTTGTTGCTGCCAGTTCATGTTCATGAATGATTCTACATCCATGAATTCAAAGGTTCCTGCCATTTGGTGTATGGTAAGTTTAAGATATGAAGCCTGTTGTTACAATGCTTCGGTTTTTAAAGCATTCAACAGGGTAACTGAAAGGTTTTTCCTTGAATCGAAGCGCTTGGGATAATAAGGTGCGGAGTTTCAAGACAGTCATTATTATTCTGACTATTGAGCTCCTTTGTACTTTATTATTAAAATTGATAATTTTATTATTATTAATTTTTTTTTCTTTTAAGCGGATATTTTGAGTGTTATATGTGATGACAGGTGTTTTCACGTCTGTACGTGTGTATTGGAAGTTGTTCGATACAGCTGTCAGCGTATCCACGTCTGACATCTGTCCCACTAACATACTTCTAATCTTTACAGTTATTATTTAATACACTACATACACACGATTCAATCTTTTACGCACCTCATCTTTTCATAAGCTTTTACTCACACACAAACACTCAAACACTTTCAAAGCCCAGTTCTTCTTATTTTCAAATCTTACAAATGGCAACTACAGCGTTTATTGCTTCTGAATTAGAATTTGTTCCCAACAATTATTCTGCACCTGTAGCAAATGAGAACGCACCGGAGGCGTTTCATTTGATTCAGAGGTTCTTGTTACACTCTGATATCGGTACTGCTCTAACTGCACCATCGAAGCTGTCTGCGACTCAAATTCGAACTTTTTGGCAGACAGGTACTTATGATAATGGAGGAGAGTCTGGATCGCCATCTATAATTTTTGAGTTTCAAGGAGATGATTTTGTTGTTACTCCTACTACTGTTCGTGATGCTTTGGGTCTTGAAGATTTCAATGCATTCACAATCTCTGTTGGAGACTCTGAGCTCGTCAGAATGATGAACGAGATAGGCTACACTGGACCTTTGACAAAGATAGGTCAACTCAAAAGGCCATTTTTGCGCAAGGAGTGGACCTTCTGTGTCTCAACCACAGAGGTCAAAGAGATCCAAAGTTCGAACAGTTAAGTCTGGTTTGCAACAAACTGAAGCTGAGGCATCAAATGTTGATGCTGTGCCTCAGAGAAAAAGAATGAAGAAAAGGCGAGCCCAAAGGGCAAAGTCTGTTGCTACTGATTCTAATGTAGACTCAGAAACTGAAGCTGATGAAGAGACTCTTCATCAGAGAAAGAGAAGACTAGTTGCTGATCAACTTTTTGGTGATATCATTGCCAATATGGACAAAGAACCTGAAGACACTGAAGCTCCTACATCAGAGAATGAGGAGATTGTGCTTACAAATGTACCTTCAAGTACTCCTGCAATTGTTGAGGAGGATATTCTAACTGCTGAGGATGCTGCTAATCCTGAACCTATTCTGATGGATTTTGAACCAGAAGCTCCTACATCAAAAGCTGATGATGTAGTTGAGGAAGCTGCTGCATACTCTGACAACAGGATTGTGGATCATGACGATACTGTACTGGAAGCTGATCAAGCTACTACTGAATTAGTAGAACCTATTGCTTCTCACACAGAAATCATTTCTCTTGATTTTGAGAAAGGTGAGGAAGTTGATCAGATTAGAGTTGATCCAGTTCCAGAAGCTGTTGCTGTACATGCTGATGCAACAGATAATGATCAGGAGGATATTGTTTTACTTGAAGCTTTGCAACAATCAGTTGTTGAGATTGTTCAGAGAGAAGCAGAGGTTACTGCTCCAGCAAACTCTGATGTTCCTCAAACTGTAGCAGATCAAGTACCTGATGCCACTGCACAGTTAATTGATGAAATCACTGCTGAAAATGTGCTTGAAGAGGATGACAATGCTGAAGCTAGTCCTGCTCATTCACACTCTGATATTCAAGTGGAAGTTTCTGATATTCAAGCAAATTCTACTGAAGAGAGGGAAGTTCAAAGGGCTGCTTCTGAGCATTTTCAGAATATGTACTACAATGCATGGGCTAATGCAGATTGTGTTTTTCCAGCACAACGGGCTGCAGATTTTCTATCTGATTCTGTTAAGAAGATTACAAATCCTGATGTCCTTACGAGCTTACAGGCCACTGTTATTCAAGTCAAATCTCTCAATAATAGATTTGATGAGAATCAACAGATGCTTACCAAATTGAGGAATGAAGTAAGTCTGAGGGATATTACTTTAAAGGCTGACAGAACTTCTTACTTTGCCATGTTCAAGCAGCAAGCCAGGGATTCTGAAGAAATCAAGACGAGGCTTGGGACAGTTGAGGACAACCAGCATGCTATGTCTGCTCAACTGACTTCCATTTCTACTGCGCTTGAATTGCTGACATCAGTACTTCTTTCTGATGATGTCAAAAAGGGGGAGAGTGTATCAAGTGACAAATGCAAAGACACTCAAACTCTGAGACGGAGGGATGATGGTAATGATGGTGGAAACAAGGGAGGAGATGGAAAGAGCTTAAGATCAAATGATGATAGAAGATTACTTTCAAGAAGATCAAACTCTGATAAAAGATCAAACTCTGGAAAGGGACATGTAAACTCTGCCAGTGGTTCAAGATATAAAAGTTTGATAATCTCTGATAAGCCATCTACTGATGAGGAAATTGCTGCTAAGATGTTTATGGCAGAACATGGAAAAGATGTTACAATTGAAGATATCCAAGCTGAAGAGCAAATGCTTGCTGAAGAACACAAGAAGAATGTTGAAGCTGGAATCTACAAAAAGAAGGAAATCAAGGCTCCTAGAAAGAAAGAAAAAGGAATTGTTATCAAAGAGAATGTAAACTCTGATCAGAGTTTACAGTACTCAAGGAGGCCTGTGATTAAAAATGCTGACAAAGGAAAAGGTAAACTGGTAGAAGAAGAACAGTTACCTAAGAAGATTTATTCAACCTCTGACATTGCTCAAGTTGAAACAAGATTAGCAAAATCAACCTCTGACGCTGCTCAAGTTGATGATCCTATTGAAGTTAATCTAGCCTCTGACAAGGCTCAAGCTGTGCAAACTCAGCTAGCTCCTCAACTCAAAGGTTTCTTAAGACCTGTACTCTCTGAAACTCTGACACTTCAACCTGTGGATTTTTCTCAAACCAGGACTGTACTTGGAAAAGAATCTTATGATAAGTCTGGTTTAGGTTCACATAGGGAGAAGAGAATAAATAACAGATCTCAAGACAATATTTCACTGGCAGGATCTGGTATTAGGGATACACAAGAAAATCTTGATAAGTTAGAATCTGTTCAGTTGATTTTTCACAGAGTCTTGAAGAAGCAGTTTCTGTTATACTTCATGAGTGATGGAAGTGTTTATAGAGTTGGAGAATCTGATGTAAATCTCAAATCATGGGAAGAACTTGAATATGTACTTT
This sequence comes from Heracleum sosnowskyi, assembly GCA_030848705.1. Taxonomy (NCBI): domain Eukaryota; kingdom Viridiplantae; phylum Streptophyta; class Magnoliopsida; order Apiales; family Apiaceae; genus Heracleum; species Heracleum sosnowskyi. The sequence goes on from CM061241.1 coordinate 98,754,008, forward strand.
ATCTGTTGAAAGTTAAGAACAGACATACCCATAATGTTGCTCAAATCTTAAGAGAAAAGATGCTGAGATCAAAAGTGATGCTTGGAGGAGGAGAAGTCTCAAATGCTTATATTCCAAAGTACAGAAATCATGCTGGACAGTTGGTGAAGATGAAGAAAAACAGTGCTAGATTTACAACTGCACTTGGAATAAAAGTCTTAGAATTCAACTTAGAGTCAGATAAAGCTCAGTACGTTCGGTTAGGAAATGACATGAAGAAGAACAGTATTTATTCTCTGAGGGCTGCCATATATCAAACTGGTGAAGGAGATCCAGAGTATAAGGAGCTGAAAGAGATTATGATAGCTGAACTTGAGAATGCTGAGAGAAGACTGCTGATTGATTATCTCAGGACTGTACCTGATATTGAAGAAGTCAAGTAAAGTCTGACTGTAAGTTTTTAATATTTTCTATTCTAAGTCAAATTTAAACTCTGTTTTAAATCAAACTCTGTTATATGTTAAACACTGCATTTGTTAAATGGTTTTGACATCATCAATTATATGTTTAACTTGTACATTTTATTATGAACAAGTTGGGGGAGATTGTTAGATATAATTGCTAATGTTTGTTTATCAGTGTTTAAGCAACAGGTACTGACAAGAGTTTATCAGAAGCCAGTCAGAGTTTAGTTAAACTCTGACAGGGTGAAGAGTTTAATTGAAGCCGGTCAGAGTTTATTTAAAGTCTGACAGGGTGATAGTTGAATTAGCTGTCGGTGCTGAATTGAAGATTCTAGAAGCAATATATTCTGAAGATGGAAAGAAGCAGAATATATTGATACAGCTAAGGAAACGGAATAGAAGATAAGAAGCAATCCTTAATTGATAAGTTTTGTATAGCTAACTTGTAGGAATATCAATTAGATAAGGATTGTATGTAGCTGTGTACTATATAAACACAGATAGGTTATCCCTAGAAGGGATGCGAATATTGATATATTATTCTTGTAACCTAGAAGCTCTTTGTGATTCATTAACATCATAAAGAGAGAAGCTGTTAATATAAATACAGTTTATTGATTCATAAACAGTGTTCTTAATTATTGTTATTCTCATACATACTTGATTATATTGTGTATTCGGCCTAACATGTTCTTCCTTGTTGGTCGAAAAATAACAGATACAAGTATATATAAAGAACAATTAACGTTCGAATTAACCAACCAAACACCAACGGTCTTGAAACCTTTTCTCACGTTTAGTTTGTTTGATAAATTCGTTCATCAACGTTCACATAACATTAACATACTGAAGTTTAGGAGAAAAGATGTTTAGAACATAAAACATTCAGTATATAAACCAAAAACAAGTTTAAAGAGTTTGTATAAGATAAAACGTTTGAAATAAACAAACTCCTAAAAGATAGGAAAATTGTTTTGAAAAAGTCTTTGTGAAAAATTGAGCTCTAAAATTATATATTACGTTTATATAATTTATAGAGTCCTTACACATCATGTCCTATAAAATCTCCATGAAATTAGGATTTCCGTTTGACTTGGACAGTTTCTAGCGGAACAGTCTTAGCTTGCTGAAATGTACTGTTACTTCAAAGTTAGCTTGCTAAGATACTGTGTTCCTGCAATGTTAGCTGGCTGATAACAAGTTATATAAAGCCTGTAAAAAAAACTCAGCTTGCTTTCTTGCAGCAAAGTCCTCGCAGTTTCTTGCAAAGATCTGTTCTTTCTCTCCACAACTCCGTTTTGTTGAGGTGTCCTTGGAGCAAAGAATTCATGTGTAATACCTCTTTCTTCACAATAAGCAATGAAGTATTTTGAAATGAATTCATCTCCTCTATCACTTCTTATACCTACAAGTCTTGTATTCAACTTGTTCTCAAGTAAAGTGATTAGCTTCTCAAATTCACTAAAAGCACAATCTTTAGTACGAAGAAACAATACACATGTATATCTAGAATAATCATCTACGATTACAAATGCATATTGTTTACCTCCAATGCTTTTATAGGCTTCCGGACCAAATAAATCCAAATGTAGAGTTTTACCAAATAATTAATTACCAACTTGTCAGCTAGCTAAGATGAACAAAATGAAGTCTGTCAGCTAGCTAAGATAAACAATGCAATACAGAATTGAAATAGCAGTAAGTAAAAACACTAAGAGTTTTAGCCAGGTTCGACCCCTATTCTCTATGGTCTACGTCATGGTCCCCTACCAAACATGGTAAGAGAATATATTATTAATCACTATAAAAACGATTACAAGATTAACAAATATATCTCCCTTCTTCCCTGTCACTGATAACAGCTAGCTGACACCCTTGTTCCCTGAATCAAATGATCTCTAAGTACTATACTACCTAAGTATAAACTTCTTTATCAAACTAATTCCCGAACCCTTGTGTCCTAGCTTGCAACTCAGCAACAAACCTTATAATCTGAACAATGCAAACAATTAAGAGTAATACAACTCAAACTATGAACTCTAAATAAGAATATAAACGTATATATATAAAAGTAGAGCTCAAGTAAAAAGATTTTGCAAAGTAGCACAGAGTTGTTCTTGTAATCTGATAGTTTTCTTCCTTGTTTGTCGAAAAATAACGGATACAAGTATATATAAAGAACAATTAACGTTCGAATTAACCAACCAAACACCAACGGTCTTGAAACCTTTTCTCACGTTTAGTTTGTTTGATAAATTCGTTCATCAACGTTCACATAACATTAACATACTGAAGTTTAGGAGAAAAGACGTTTAGAACATAAAACATTCAGTATATAAATCAAAAACAAGTTTAAAGAGTTTGTATAAGATAAAACGTTTGAAATAAACAAACTCCAAAAAGATAGGAAAATTGTTTTGAAAAAGTCTTTGTGAAAAACTGAGCTCTAAAATTATATATTACGTTTATATAATTTATAGAGTCCTTACACATCATGTCCTATAAAATCTCCATGAAATTAGGACTTCCGTTTGACTTGTACAGTTTCTGGCGGAACAGTCTTAGCTTGCTGAAATGTACTGTTACTTCAATGTTAGCTTGCTAAGATACTGTGTTCCTGCAATGTTAGCGGGCTGATAACAAGTAATATAAAGCCTGTAAAAAAAAAACTGTTAGACCAATATAGATATATTAGCAAATCTTATACTAACAGCTAGCTAAGATTAATATCATCAAAATCAAGAGAGTATCAAATCTTTGGGGTTCAATGTTTCTATTTTGGGTTTTAGAAATATTAAGAATTACGAATAATTCGTATACGAACTTAAGGTTTAGGGTTTTGGATTTAGGACCCTAAATCCTAGACTCTAAACCCTAACCTACCCTGATTTTAGGGTCGTTTACAACCCTAAAATCAGAACGCCGGAAAAACACCATTATTAACAAGTTGCATCTATGGTTGAAGTTGCAGATACGGTTGCATCTAGTTGCAGACCGTATTTTTGCAAATATTTTCAAAATTTTGGTATTTTTGCAAAAAATTTAAAAAACACATAGTATTTTTGCAAAAGAGTTTCTTAGATTGGGTATTTATGAAAAAAGTCCTAAATTTTAAAGATTTCAAGAAGACTTCGGACATAATTTAAGATATTGCTTAATATATTCTGAAAACAAATCTATTTTTTAAAATTCCTATTATACACTATCAAAATTTAAAATTTCGGTAGAATTTAACTGAGTAACTTTAAAAATTTTAAAATCTAAAACAAACACTCATGATCCACATTAAGTACACCGTCTTTGGTTCAACTCTAGTTATTTGTTTTCGTTAATCATGTTAGACTGTTATTGAATGTACTTAACTCAATTCCTAATTGTAAATCAGTTCATCCGTCGTCAACTTCATTTGTATTTATTATAAAAAATAATTGGTTTTGTACTATTTTACGATTTTCTTTATAAATTAATTATATAATATTTTCTAATTTATTTATTTATAAGACTTTCATCTGTTCCCCTAAATTATCAATTTAAATGAACTCAATTTTATTAAAATATTATAATAATTAAAGTAATTATAAGTCTTTTTTTTTTTTTTTTAATTTTTAGAATGGATTAAATATCAAATTGGTCATTGAAGTGGAGATCATATATCAATTTCTTCATCAATTTTAACGGGGTCTCAATTAAATCACTTAAGTCATAGTAAATATCAAACAGATACCTCAAAATATGTGATCAAGAAGTAAAATAATTTTTTATTTAGTTCTATACAATTTTCTTCAATGCTACTATAACCAAATAAAAAGTTATGTATTCTAGTATTTTAGATAATATATTCAGATTTTTAAAATTTTATTTAAAATTTATTTTTGATTTTATAGTTATTTTCTTTGATTTAATTAAAAATAAATTTTAAATAAATCTAAATATATTATCTAAAATACTAGAGTTCATGACATTTCATTTGGTTATGATGACATTTAAGAAAAATGTATAGAACTCAACAAAAATTTATTTTACTTCTCAATCACACATTTAGAGGTATCTGTTTGATATTTATTATGATTTAAGTGATTGAAATGAGACCCCATTAAAATTTATAAAGAAATTGATATATGATCTTCAATTCAGTGACCAATTTGATATTTAACCATTTTTAGAATATAAGATTTCCTTTTACTTAATAATACTACTTTCAAAACGGAGAAAAAGTCCCCAAAGTCTAGGAGGCTTACGTAATTATATAATCTTTCTCTATATATTAAAAGCCAACAAAGGGCAAAGTTTGCCATTTTAATGGCTGTGAAGTTACAATTTTACCCTTATATTTTCTAAAATTACAAAAATACCATTCTTTAATAAAAATGTAAAAATTGTGAAATTATGTTAATGATGGGAATCGAACCCTTAACATATCCATGTCAAACTCATGTCATAACCAACTGTGCTACACTTTGTTTTGAGTTTATATTCAAACTCTTATTAGATAAACCACCTCTTCTTCCAATTTTTTTATTTTTTGAGTTAATAAACATTGATTTATATTATTTTTAGAATATTGCACAATACATAGTTATAATAAATATTTTTAGCAATTGAACATAATCTACAATTCTCTTTTATCAATTTAAATTATTGATATATGTCATTTTAAATAAGAACGTTTCGGTCGAAATAATACATATATAGCCGAATGTTTTAATTTCTTTTAAATGTTTTTAAAAATAGTAGACGAATGTTTTCATCTATAACATATTTTGTTTTTTGCAAATGTAACCATGCAACTATACATAGATAGTGGTTCATATTTTTTATATATAAATTACAATTTGCATCATCTATGCACTAATTTGTAATTTGTAAGTAACTTAATTAATACATTTAACAATTTTTACGTAACTACTGTTTCGTTTGTATGATTGCATCTACGATTTAAAAAAAAAACACAATGTGAATTTAAAGGAGTTTGGATCGAAAAATATTTAATCAAATTAATATATATGAGATTTAAATTTTGGACTCTATTTCAATTATCTCTTAAATAATAACATATAAAAAAAACATAAATAAATAAGCACGAAAACAACTTGTTCTAAAATTGACCCAAAAATAATAGAATTACTTTTATATTGTAAATAATATTTATTTGTATCAAGTAGACAAAGACTCAAATTTTATATCCTATAAATTATAAATTGCATCATTAACCATGCCAATTTGTACATAAGTTAATATACTCAAAAACAATTATGTAATCTTTTTTCAAATATATGGTTGGATCTACGATTTCAATATATATATATATATATATATATATATATATATATATATATATATATATATATATATATATTAAAAGCCAACAAAGGGCAAAGTTTGCCATTTTAATGGCTGTGAAGTTACGATTTTACCCTTATATTTTCTAAAATTACAAAAATACCATTCTTTAATAAAAATGTAAAAATTGTGAAATTATGTTAATGATGGGAATCGAACCCTTAACATATCCATGTCAAACTCATGTCATAACCAACTGTGCTACACTTTGTTTTGAGTTTATATTCAAACTCTTATTAGATAAACCACCTCTTCTTCCAATTTTTTTATTTTTTGAGTTAATAAACATTGATTTATATTATTTTTAGAATATTGCACAATACATAGTTATAATAAATATTTTTAGCAATTGAACATAATCTACAATTCTCTTTTATCAATTTAAATTATTGATATATGTCATTTTAATACCTTGAATTTATGATTTTGCCCCTACATGCTAAAAAATTACAAAAACGTCAACTCTTTTATATTTATGCAAATAGTAGATAAGATTATGTTAGTGTAGTAAATTGAACCATTAATCTTCTCTAATCAAGCTCATGCATAAGTAGCATAGTACATTTTGTTTTAAATTTTCTTTAAAATCTTATTAATGTTAATTTCTCTTCTTCTCTCATCTTCTTTTTTATAATTTTTTATTTTTAAATAAATAAAATGTTGGTTTATATTATTTATAAAATATTGCATTGTATATAATTACCAAAAATATTTTAATGGATTGAGCATACTCTACGATTCTCTTTCTTTTATTTTAAATGATTGATATAAAAAATAAAATTTTAAAAGAGTATAAGATTATAGATAACGTATAATTTCTACATAATAATAAGATTATAGATAACATATAAGATTAGAGTATAAAATTTTTATAAAATTTTAAAAGTAAAAAAATTGAGTGAGACGCCGCATGGATGACTTTTAAATAATATTAATAGATTTTGTAATAAGTCTCAGCCCTACGTTTATATCTGACAATGTTAAGACTGCATCGCCTATGTTATATACCGACAATTTTGTAATTTACTTCGCAAGATAGGGAATCTATCTACACAAATGATTTACATAAATATTTTTCATATTTTTTTTGTAAATCTAACAGTACTAAAAGAAAAGATCGTACAAAAATAACAAATTACACAAAATATTATAAATTTCACCCGTAGAAAATAAGATTATTTTAATATTATAAATTTTATTTATTTGCATTAAATATATAACGGTTTGAACTTTATATCGTATTAGATTACAAATTGCGTCGTCTATCATATAAATTTTTTCATAAATTAATATACTCGATAATTATTACGTCATCTTTTCATCTATATGATTGAACTTACAATTTTTTTAAGAAAAATAATTTGAATTTAAGAACGTTTCGGTCGAAATAATACATATATAGCCGAATGTTTTAATTTCTTTTAAATGTTTTTAAAAATAGTAGACGAATGTTTTCATCTATAACATATTTTGTTTTTTGCAAATGTAACCATGCAACTATACATAGATAGTGGTTCATATTTTTTATATATAAATTACAATTTGCATCATCTATGCACTAATTTGTAATTTGTAAGTAACTTAATTAATACATTTAACAATTTTTACGTAACTACTGTTTCGTTTGTATGATTGCATCTACGATTTAAAAAAAAAACACAATGTGAATTTAAAGGAGTTTGGATCGAAAAATATTTAATCAAATTAATATATATGAGATTTAAATTTTGGACTCTATTTCAATTATCTCTTAAATAATAACATATAAAAAAAACATAAATAAATAAGCACGAAAACAACTTGTTCTAAAATTGACCCAAAAATAATAGAATTACTTTTGTATTGTAAATAATATTTATTTGTATCAAGTAGACAAAGACTCAAATTTTATATCCTATAAATTATAAATTGCATCATTAACCATGCCAATTTGTACATAAGTTAATATACTCAAAAACAATTATGTAATCTTTTTTCAAATATATGGTTGGATCTACGATTTCAATATATATATATATATATATATATATATATATATATATATATATATATATATATCTATATATTAAAAGCCAACAAAGGGCAAAGTTTGCCATTTTAATGGCTGTGAAGTTACGATTTTACCCTTATATTTTCTAAAATTACAAAAATACCATTCTTTAATAAAAATGTAAAAATTGTGAAATTATGTTAATGATGGGAATCGAACCCTTAACATATCCATGTCAAACTCATGTCATAACCAACTGTGCTACACTTTGTTTTGAGTTTATATTCAAACTCTTATTAGATAAACCACCTCTTCTTCCAATTTTTTTATTTTTTGAGTTAATAAACATTGATTTATATTATTTTTAGAATATTGCACAATACATAGTTATAATAAATATTTTTAGCAATTGAACATAATCTACAATTCTCTTTTATCAATTTAAATTATTGATATATGTCATTTTAATACCTTGAATTTATGATTTTGCCCCTACATGCTAAAAAATTACAAAAACGTCAACTCTTTTATATTTATGCAAATAGTAGATAAGATTATGTTAGTGTAGTAAATTGAACCATTAATCTTCTCTAATCAAGCTCATGCATAAGTAGCATAGTACATTTTGTTTTAAATTTTCTTTAAAATCTTATTAATGTTAATTTCTCTTCTTCTCTCATCTTCTTTTTTATAATTTTTTATTTTTAAATAAATAAAATGTTGGTTTATATTATTTATAAAATATTGCATTGTATATAATTACCAAAAATATTTTAATGGATTGAGCATACTCTACGATTCTCTTTCTTTTATTTTAAATGATTGATATAAAAAATAAAATTTTAAAAGAGTATAAGATTATAGATAACGTATAATTTCTACATAATAATAAGATTATAGATAACATATAAGATTAGAGTATAAAATTTTTATAAAATTTTAAAAGTAAAAAAATTGAGTGAGACGCCGCATGGATGACTTTTAAATAATATTAATAGATTTTGTAATAAGTCTCAGCCCTACGTTTATATCTGACAATGTTAAGACTGCATCGCCTATGTTATATACCGACAATTTTGTAATTTACTTCGCAAGATAGGGAATCTATCTACACAAATGATTTACATAAATATTTTTCATATTTTTTTTGTAAATCTAACAGTACTAAAAGAAAAGATCGTACAAAAATAACAAATTACACAAAATATTATAAATTTCACCCGTAGAAAATAAGATTATTTTAATATTATAAATTTTATTTATTTGCATTAAATATATAACGGTTTGAACTTTATATCGTATTAGATTACAAATTGCGTCGTCTATCATATAAATTTTTTCATAAATTAATATACTCGATAATTATTACGTCATCTTTTCATCTATATGATTGAACTTACAATTTTTTTAAGAAAAATAATTTGAATTTAAGAACGTTTCGGTCGAAATAATACATATATAGCCGAATGTTTTAATTTCTTTTAAATGTTTTTAAAAATAGTAGACGAATGTTTTCATCTATAACATATTTTGTTTTTTGCAAATGTAACCATGCAACTATACATAGATAGTGGTTCATATTTTTTATATATAAATTACAATTTGCATCATCTATGCACTAATTTGTAATTTGTAAGTAACTTAATTAATACATTTAACAATTTTTACGTAACTACTGTTTCGTTTGTATGATTGCATCTACGATTTAAAAAAAACACAATGTGAATTTAAAGGAGTTTGGATCGAAAAATATTTAATCAAATTAATATATATGAGATTTAAATTTTGGACTCTATTTCAATTATCTCTTAAATAATAACATATAAAAAAAACATAAATAAATAAGCACGAAAACAACTTGTTCTAAAATTGACCCAAAAATAATAGAATTACTTTTATATTGTAAATAATATTTATTTGTATCAAGTAGACAAAGACTCAAATTTTATATCCTATAAATTATAAATTGCATCATTAACCATGCCAATTTGTACATAAGTTAATATACTCAAAAACAATTATGTAATCTTTTTTCAAATATATGGTTGGATCTACGATTTCAATATATATATATATATATGAATTTAAGGGCGTTCCGGTCGCCAATATATATGTATATATATTAAATTAATCGAAATGAGATTTGAATTTTGAATTCGATATTATTAACGCTTAATTAATTACATAAAATACATATATATAGTCAAGTTAAAATACATTATTATTAGTACACGATGATCATTTATAAAAAAATTGGATTAAAATTTGTAACTGTAAAACGACATTCCAAACATATTATTAAAGTACTAAGTGTGTTCATATAATTTAATACAGTGATGGACACAAGAGAGAAGTGCGAAATCAGTTCCCAAGTTAAAAAAATAAACACGTGATATGAATACTCCATATTGCAATAGGTGCTCATCTCCCAAAGTATTTGTCTTGTGAGAGTGTGCAAAGATGCACCAACCTTCAGCTTCTTTTTAAAATCCTCTATCTCATTCACATGTGTTCGATTATATTACAACAACATTGTGTGCATTTAACGATTTATATTCTAGACTGCAAAAAAATAAAAAAAACCAAATCAATTGATCGCTGAAAAACAAACAACAACTACTAAGGCAAAATACCTATTTACAAATTATACTTTCTCCAACATAGAAAACTCCGGTAAACCTGATTATAATTGCAACAAGAACAATAGTTCGACCGTGTTTCAAATTTTACATTGTTTCTATTTGTTCTTAATATCAATAATACTCACTATGAACAAGTCCCAAAGCCTTGGGTTTGGCACAGTTACGTTATCATATTAATTTACATACACTAATGTTATATACGGACTTTAGACTAAAAGATTTTAAGATGTGATCACGGTGTGTAGTCTTACGTACCTGACCAACTTTATATTTTATTTACAAGTATATTGTCATTTCGTTAAAAACACATTAGTTTAGATACATCCATATCATATATGAACAACTATACTAAAATAATCATTTAGATTATATTTAATTGTTGAATTTGATAAAATGCATTTCACGACATTTAAAACTAAATTAATATTTTGTCAAATGAAAATAATAATTTGATCTTTATTTTATAGATTTTTTTTCCAAATTTTGTGAAATCTTATTAAATATTAAAAAAAATTAAAAAATTTTTATACAAATATAAGATAAATTCAAAATTAATTTTAATTACAAAATTGTTTCGATATATATACATTTTCGTGCGAAAAATTATTTCAGTAAATAAGCAGGCCCGTGCTTCGCACGGGTTTTTAGGCTAGTTAATTTTAATGGCGTAATTATAAATATTAGATAAAATTCTGCAATTGCCAAAATACTCTTTATGTATTCATATGAAAAACTTCTTTATATTTATCTAACTTAACTAATACTTATTTACGAGTATTAAATTCTTCAAAACAACTAATTTATCTATGATTGCTAAACCACATTAACTAGTAGCTATTTTTACTTTTTGGTTTAAGGTGCGTGTTTACTCTTATAATCTTGGGTACTTGATCGTTAGAGAAATTAGATGAGCTATGAAGGTTCATAACGATTTACTAATGGCGATGATCCGATTTTATGAACATTTCTAAAGAAGAAAACCTATTCATATAAATTACTCTTTCTGTATCTCTCATTTCTTTACACTTTTTTTTGGTACGCCCCTCTAATTTCTTTACATATCAAAAATAGTAACATTAATACTATTATACAAAGGAGAAGACGGGGGCGTTGAGGTGGCGGCTCTCAGATCGCTTCGTTCTATTTTTCTGATTTTCTCAAAATTTTGAATTAATAATATTAAAAATTCGAAAAAATCTCAATAATCTTTAATAATGGAGGAAAGTAGATATACTATTTAAATCAAAAAAATTACTAATGGAAGAAAGTAAATATACAATTTAAATATCCAACTAAATTTTTCGTTGAGGTGGCGGCTCTCAGATCGCTTCGTTCTATTTTTCTAATTTTCTCAAAATTTTGAATTAATAATATTAAAGATTCAAAAAAATCTCAATAATCTTTAATAATGGAGGAAAGTAGATATACTATTTAAATCAAAAAAATTACTAATGGAAGAAAGTAAATATACAATTTAAATATCCAACTAAATTTTTTATTAGAAAATATCTCAATTACTTTTTAAGTCTTTCTTAATGGAGGAAACTAAATATACATCAATCAATCTTTATTATATATATAAAGGAAAATTCCCACGAGTTCTAAAATCGCACCATTCATATTTTTCTAATTTTCTAGAGCTCCTCAATTTTAAATACTTAAAATTAAACTTCCTTCTTTAAGTCCTATTTTTTAGAAAAGAAAGTCAAAATCTTTTTTAAGTTGCATAAAATAAACCATTGTATAAAAGGAAAGTCAAAACCTTTTTTAAGTTGTATAAAATAAACTATTATATAAAAAATAAGTATAACCTCTAATTTATAAAATTATCTTCTTTAAGTCCTATTTTTTAGAAAATAAAGTCAAAACTTTTTTTAAGTTATATAAAATAAACCATTGTATATAAGGTAAGTATAACCTCTTTGGATCATATTTTTCTCGAACTCCTCTATTTTAAATTAGAATTTTGAATTTTCTTTTATAACATCTAGAATTCACTATAGAATGTTCGATTCATATTTACCTATTTTTCTAGAGTTTCTATATTTTAAACAATAATTCAAATCAAAACTTCCTTACTTAGCTCCTATTTTTTATCTTCGTTATATATATAAAGGAAAACCCCAGTAGCTCTATAATCGCTCGATTCATATTTGTCTATTTTTCTAGAGCTTCTCTATTTTAATTCAATAAAAATAAATTTCTTTATTTACATTCGAATTAATAGGAAAGACAATAAATATATACAAGTCAATCCCGTTAAAAATTTAATTTTTTAACTTTACCTTTATTATCAATAAAATTAAATTTCCTTATTTACATTCGAATTTATAGGAAATACAATAAACAAGTTTTCTAAAATTATAAATCTAACCAAAGTTTATAATTATATTATATATAGTTTAAAGAAGTGCCATTATTTTAAATATTCAAAATAGAAAGTTATTGAATTTACAGGAAAAACTTGATAAATAATTAATTGCCTTTGGAAAACAATGTTACTTAAGGGAACCTTTTTTTGACAAACCTAAGGGAACATTTCTTGCCTTTCAATTAGCTAATTAATAATATAAATATACTTCAATACTGTACTTTTTCTGCACCTTCTCTCTTCCTTTACTTTTTGTATGTGTTTATCTCGAGAGTGTGTATAATTATTTTACTTTTGTTTTACATCATATTTCTTTGGTTTGTTGTTTTGCTGCACAATGTTGATTGCGTGAAGGAGATTGAATGACATTAAAAGATTGTTGCAACAGGTTACTACTACCCTCTTTGTTTTTGTAGATCTAATTGTTGAGTTGTTTGAAGATAGAGATTTATCATGCAACATGAATTATTTTTTATTTTTAAGGCTTACGGAGGACAAGCCAAAAACACTGACACATGCAACAAAAACATCTCCTTTTATTTTCATGTCTTTTCTTGTGAACTCTATTTTAATCTCCTGTGTAAATCAAAATAAATTTAGCGTGCACAATATTTTAAATTTCATAGAATACTTGTGATTTTTTTCATTTTCCTGTCCGTGTTTTTTGAATATTTTTTCAGCATAGATTTTTGTGGTCTTCCTACTCATTTATAATTTAATGAAATTTGTTTTATTATTTAATCGATTTGTTATATTTTTTATCTTTTACTTTGTAAATTTACAGCAAATCGATCAGCTAAACATAGATTCTGGAAAAATTGTTTGTCTTTTAATAGACTTTTAAGTACGTAGGGTTCAGCTTGCAAAGACACTATTATCTTCGTATTTTCTTTTGCTTAGTTGGAGTAATCAATATTTTATTATATTCACTTTTTATATTATATTATATTGTAAAAAATAGAATTTTTGGATGTACCTGACATTATGAAATCATTCAAACACTATTTCAATTTGTACTTTTCGTAGAATTATAGTTTGGTTAGCGTTTATTTATTTATATATATTTTCTGAAAAATTAATATATGTATATTGATTATAACAGGTGCCGGCTTAAGAAAACATGATAGTTTACAACTCGGTACAAATAATAAAAAATTAAATATATTATTTTATTATCTATGTGAATTTATACAATAATGTACTCACTAATTATACTGTTGGGGGCCCAACATTGCTTGGGCCGAATGATGTCTGGGCCGAATTATCATCGGGCCAAACGATCGGGTCGAACAGTCAAGGCCCACTTCGTTGGAACGGTCCGTTGCAGATGACCGTTGCATGACCGAGTCTTCCGCTTGTCTAGGCGGAAGAACAGGACAAAGTACGTGGACGAATGCCCCCGAGAGATTTGGGCGAGTCGTTATCAGAACGCCTATAAAAGCACATAACAGGTTTCAGTATAAGGTTAATACTTACACGTTCAAATAATCCTTACCGGAACCTCTAACTTATTCTCACACCAGAGGTGAATCGGGGGCCAAACCCCTCGCATTCTTCTCTTGACGGGTTAAACCCGAAGATATCCTCGGAGTCCGACCCGACAGAAAACTGGTTCCAACATATACAATATTATAGATTTTTATTTCTCATTTTTTTCTTATATAACTCATATGTGAGGATCTAGAAAAATATTATTGTAAGGCTAATGCAAAATGTGTCGACTATATCATTTACATATATAAAGGAAAATTGTCTGATTTTTTTTTAATAGAGCTCCTTTATTTTAAAAAGTTGAAATTAAAAGTTCATTTTTTCCTACTTTTTAGAAGGAAAAAACCAAAATCTTTTTAAATTGTATAAAATAAATTCCTTTTTATATGTTGTTTTCAGGAAAGCAAAAAAAAAACCTACTGCTAATTGTATAAAAAAAAATTCCTATAAAATTAAGTTATTTTCATTGTTAAATTTTAGTTGACTTTTTTTATTTACTTGGAAATTGAAAAACTTCTCTTAATATTACAGATAATTCTTTCAATATCTCTCTTCCAATAGCTATATATATATATATATATATATATATATAGGGGGAGGTTCAAAAGAGACCCTTGCTTAGCAAGAGACCAAGAGACCCTTAAAAATTACCCTTGATTTCATTTTGATCATGTGGCCTAGATTTAGTCTAAATCAATTAGTATTTATATGGTTTTATACTACAAGGGCACTATATTGAAATTAAAAATACAACGTAAACATACGTATACGTAGAGAATCACTACCAGATTTCGAAATATTTGGTAAGATTTACACTTGCCATGTATCATTTATCAGTTATTTTTTGTAATTGTTTGTTTTTCATTTAATTTGATTAAACATCATTACAACAACAGTTCTATACTCTCTTGTCATCATCACACACAGCGTTGCAAAACTGTCGATGGACTCTAATTTGGAGAACGAATTAGGTTTTACTTCTGTTTATTGTATTGGAATCCATGGAATTGATCATCCTGGCTTCGTTGATGTGGTGCTTCGTAGAGAGGCTCTTGTGGACTTTGTTATGCTATTGCAGAACAAATCGATATGCTTGGTGTTTGACCCTCACATCATTCACAATGAGGTTCAAATGAATGGACGGTAGGAAGAGGAGGTTGGCTAACAAGAAGCGGATACTTTTCTATTTCTTAGAAAGCCTCTCCAAAAAAATAAAAAAATCATCCCCTAAACGTGTGTTCTTTAACAATATTAGAGTTTTCAAACGTGTGTTGTATATTCAGTATATGAGATCTCAAACCCGTGTTCTTAAATTACTGTGAGTTCTGTATTGTGTTATATTTTATGTTTTTTACGTGTTCTTACATACAATGTTATTAATACTATTAATTACGACTATATATTATAAAATTACAATCAACTTCTTTTGTTACTTGTAAGACCATAGAGTAATGACACTCTGTAATTCTCAAACATGTGCTATTAAATATTCTTTTACGATGTTAATAGGGTAATTATCATTTTTTTCCTTTTTAAGAATCATTTGGCTTTTACTTTTGAAAGTATTTTCCATAATACTTATCTGAAATAAAATCATTCCATGAAGGCTATATAAACATTTAAATTTTAATGTTTGATTACTTCCATATTTAAAAGGATAACACTCACCTTAATAGATTTCTAGCTTTAATAAGGGATATTTTGGAGTAATTATGGAAAATCTGTATCATAAATACTCGTTCGACCTAATATTTTTATTTTCAAAATTAATAGGTTCAATATCTTTATATTTAACACATATAATTCAGCAGAATCCACTACAAGAAAAACATTTTTCAGCGACCGCCCAGCAGCGACCGTATGCCGTAGCTAATGGATATCAGCGACCGAATATGGTCGCGGATGTTGGTAGCACAAAAACTGGTAGCTAATACATGCTTCAGCGACGGCATTCAGCGACCACGTGGTTAGCGACCGCTGACAGCGACAGAGCAGTCGCTAATCCTAGTCAGCTTTTGCCTATCGGAAGTCCACGTGTCAGCGACGAAGACAGCGACCACATGTCGTCGCTATTGTCTGCAACCGTCTTTTGCTACCAGTTCGTCGTTATTGTTTAGCGACCAACTTAGCTACTACCTTCTGTCGCTAATATCAGCTACCAAAACATTAGCTACTACGTCTTGTCGCTAAATTCAGCGACCAACAACAGCTACCACTTGTTGTAGCTAACTGTAGCGACCATCATCAGCTACCGTTATCTGTAGCTAAAATGCTAAGAGTATCAGCTACCGCTTGCGGTCGCTGATATATAATTTACCAAAAACTTTTTTTTGCTGTTTTTGCAAATACCCAAAATTTTACACCTGTTCTATTTCACCACATTCACAACATAAACATATACTACATCACATTCACAATATAAAAGATCTACTACATCTCCCATTCATAACAACTATCCCGACAAATCAAAGTAACCAATCAAATCCAAGTTCTCAAATAGAATAAGTTAAAATTTTCACATCATCTTAAAAAAACACAACCATATGTTCGATATCGTTCAAGTACGAAATTACAACGAAAACATAAGTTCAAACAAAACAAACTAAGATCTGCCAGACTCGCCTTCCCGATCATCATGATTTGATCCCTGTAATTAACAAGTTAATAAAACTAGTTACGTATAGAAATTAGTTATGCAAATTCAAGAAAAGAAATAAAGGGATCTCAAGTAACTATACTAAACAATATACCTGGCTGTCATCAGCTCGCTGTGATGCTGTTGCTTCCGCCACTGCACGAGCTAAAACATCGGGATCCAAAGCCCCAAGATGCCCGCCTAATATGCGAAGAAGCTCAGGATCTGCGCATATGGCCCTGACACAATCTGCCGGAGTATGAGTAGGTGGATGAGTGGACGATTGTGATGACTGAGTGCTCCCAGAACCATTAAATGAACCACTAAAAGATGGGCGTCTTTTTTGTCCTTGACCCTTTATATAGTTTTTCCTCACAACAGAAGCCCTTTCCCATAACTCTTGATCAAAGTCTGGACGCTCAGTGCCCTCAGGGTAGCGCTCATTAAATAAACGTCGATAATTATCCTGTTATAACAATTACATAGGTAAAAATAAGGTTAAAATGATCCTAAAGTTATTTATCAAAACTACATATTCTTGAAAAAGATATTGATGCTTACTAAGTATTATCCTAGAGAATAATGTTAAACTTAAACAAAAACTATCAAAGTTATACTGCCTTTCCTGTTGATAGGATATTTTCAAGTTTGCAGGACATGTTTATTTAAAAAGAATCCAACTATAAAAAGGATACAACATACTTGTTCATTTAAAAAGAATCCAAAATGCTTGCAAAAATATATACATACTTGTTATTAGGACCAGGACGAATCTGAATAAGAGTCCGCTCATTTAGGTTAGTAGGGGCCCTTGGGATGTTATTGGGCCCCCTACCCAAGCCCCGCTTTTTCAGTGTTGTTGCTGATGCTTGAGAAGCCATCTATATAAATAAATACATTAGCCTAATTAAAATAAACAGGAACAAAACTGATGCAGAACAAGGATGTAAAAAGCTACTGTAAGCATTTTTGAATGTTATTCTTTGAAGTATAAAATCAGGCAATTTAATATGTTTAAGCTACTTAAGTAAGTTGTACGCAATATACAATATACTGAAACCAATGACATTACTTAATATGCAATATACAGAGCATAAATTATAATGAAGCCTATGTTTATGAATTATAGTTTTATTTAATAATCAACAATATTTTCAAGTATTTTATTAAAAAAATCAATATTTTCAAGTATCAATCCCTATCATAAAAATGAGTCAGAATGCTTAAGTGTTATTGTCTGAGTCAGAATCATCCTCTCTTGCGGATTCATAACCATCATCTTCCCCATTTTCTAACTCGCTATCAGTGTCGGTCAATAATTCTTCCTCCTCCTCATTGTCTGACACAAGTATTAGCTGAGGATCTATTTCTTCTGGATTATCTCCACCATCTAACTGGATTATTTCATCGTCGTCCACATTTATTACAACTGGTGTATAAAGTATCGACTCTTGGTAAAATTCCCCATCAACTACTTCTTCACGTTTGCGTGCGGGAGTATGAATTACAACTTGCCAATCTGCAGGAGGCCTATCCCTTTTTCTACCAGCACTAGGAGTGTAGTACACTTGTGTTGTTTGAGTTGGTAAAACAAATGGTTCGTTGGAGTACGTAGACTTATGGAGGTCAATATCGATGATTCTATGTTTATCAACACGGATCCCTTTTTCTGAATCGAACCAACGACATTTGAACAAGTTAATATGTCCACCGTATGTGCCCTTGTACGACAACTCTATGATTTCCTCCAACTCGCCATAAAAGGCATGACTAAGCTCATTGTAACAATCTCCTTGGACGCACACACCCGAGTTTGTAGTTCTTTTATTGAGGCCATATGCCTTGGTATGAAAATCATAACCATTTACTTTGTAACCATTACGACTGACCTGGTCCCTATCTGGTCCCATAGCTAGGGCCACTACATTTGCCGGAATCGTTGATTCGACAGTCAAAGCCTACAAATATTCCATCGCCGAACATAAATATAAAGCAGTGGTTAATATAGAGTATATATATATATATATATATATATATATATATATATATATATATATATATATTGTGCTTAGGAAATTGAACTTACTTTGTCCTTTATCCAGAGTGCAAATCCTTTAGCACGATTAATTTCAATATCTTTGTCAGTTATATCGGGATGCTTTGCTTTTAACTCACCATCGTACAATCTATAAAATGTACGGTCAAATTATAAACAATGTTAATTATAATACACATTCAATTAAATATTATAGTTTAATACTCTTATCTAAGTTAATTGTAACATATATACACATAAACGAATTACATATGTACCTCATATATTCGTCAATCTCCTCGTAATTGAGAAGAATATAAGTATGTGCAGCATGTAATTCTTTCTCAGAGAGGAATATGCGCTTCTCTTTTCCATAAGCACGACCACATAGACCAAATACAGAAAGGCGGCCATTTAATTCAACATTTCCCCCATCATCATTTCTTGAGACTCGATTAGCCTTTGTTAAGACTTCATCCGGAAAATAGTCTGACACAAAAGTAGATATCTCATTGAAACTGTAGGCTTCACAAATTGACCCCTCAACACAAGCTCTATTTTTCACCGCTCTCTTAAGCATTCCCATCAGCCTCTCAAAAGGGTACATCCATCTATAATGAACTGGACCCCCAACACGAGCTTCATATGGAAGATGTATTGTCAAATGCTCCATCGAGTCAAAAAAACCTGGTGGGAAGATTTTTTCCAGTTTGCACATGATCTCTATGACGTTCTTCTCAAGTGTAGACATGTCTTTCTCATTCAAGGTTTTTGAACATAAGTCATTAAAGAAAAGACTAAGTTCTGTCACAGCATCCCATATTGGTTTGTAAAGAAGGTCCCGAAATGCTATAGGCAGGAGTCTTTCCAAGAATACGTGACAGTCATGACTCTTCATCCCTTTTAATTTCTCATGCGGTTTTTTATCTGAAACACACCTTGCAATGTTTGACGCATATCCACCTGGTAGTTTCAAAGACCTAATCCACGTGCACACTTCTTCAACCTGATTTTTAGATAATGTGTATCTTGCTTGCGGTTTGACAGTCTTACCATTAGAAGATTTATGGATTTCTAAAGTAGGACGCTTGCAAATATCTTTCATGTCTTCACGTGCCTTATCATTATCTTTTGTCTTCCCGGTAACATTCATCACGGTGTTAAACAAATTATCGAACACATTCTTCTCGACATGCATCACATCTAGATTATGACGAATTAAATTTGTAGACCAATAAGGCAATTCCCAAAATATGCTTTTCCGAACCCAATTATGAGTTTCGCCAAACCCGTCGATTTTCTTATCATTCTTACCAAATGGGACTGTCGGAAGTCTCATCACACGGGATCTTATCTCCATTCCCGATAACCTTGGTGCAGACATATCATTTTCCACTTTACCTTTCCTGAAGTTTTCTCTATTTCTTCGAAACGGGTGATCTACGGGTAGGAACCGTCGATGACAGTCAAACCAGCAAGGCTTTCGACCTTTTGATAGAGTGAAAGACTTTGTACGTTCCATACAATGCGGACAAGCCAACTTCCCGTGCGTACTCCATCCAGATAACATACCATATGCTGGGAAGTCGCTTATAGTCCACATAAGTGCTGCCCTAAGGTTGAAATTTGTTTTTGTAGCAACATCCCAAGTTTGTACTCCATCTTTCCATAGTACCTTCAACTCATCTACAAGAGGTCTCAAGTAGACATCTAAGTTCTTTCCAGGACTCTTAGGACCAGGAATCATGAGTGAAAGAAATAAGTATGGTTGTTTCATACACATCCAAGGAGGTAAGTTATACAGAGTAACAATCACAGGCCAACACGAGTATGGAACAGCAGAGTGGCCAAAAGGGTTGAAACCATCAGTGGACAGTCCAAGCCTCACATTTCTAGGTTCCAATGCAAACGCGGGATGTGCTAAGTTGAAATCTTTCCAAGCCTTTCCATCTGCAGGATGATTTAGTTCTCCATCTTTAGCGGGAGATTTTGCATGCCAAGTCATATGTTCAGCTGTTCTTGAAGACATGTATAATCTTTTTAGCCAATCTGTTAATGGAAAATACCTCAGAATCTTGAACGGTATAGTTGATTTTTTTGTAATCAACCCCTCCTTATTAGGTCTAAACCGATCATGACCACAAACTGTGCACTTTGTTTTTTTTTCATTTTCCTTATAAAATAACATGCAGTCATTGGGACATGCATCGATCTTTTGGTATCCAAGACCTAACTTCTTCACCATTTTCTTGCAATAGTAATAATTATCAGGTAATTTCTCGCTGTCGGGCAACATACTCTTAATGGCCTTCAAGAGTGACTCAAAACACTCATGGCTCATGTTGTGATCAGACTTGAAATTAAGTAATGTCGCCACTGCAGACAATTTACTTTGTTTGGTGCAACCGTCCCATAATGGCTCGCTACCCTCGTCTAATAATTTAAAAAAGTCTTTGGCATCAGCATTTATAGGTTGCTCCCTGGCTTGGTCCCAATTAAAATCAGGCCCTGCAAAATCATGAACCATCTCATTCATACGATAAGTACTACTGCCCGCATTGTTTATTGTGATGCCACCATCTCTTTTCTGCCCATGTGCCCACCAATATTCTTCATAATTTCTCATAAAACCGTTCACGAGTAAATGAAAATTTACTATGTCTCTGTCCTGATAATTAACATTCTTACACTTCCAACATGGACACCGTATCTGGTTCTTATCATTCACACATTCACGGTTACTATACGCATAATCCAAAAATACTTGACAACCGGCTCTAAATTCAGTAGTAGCGCCTATCTCACTACTTGACTTTCGTCGTGCCATCCAACTACAGTCTGTCAAGAGATTCATGATATCGTTGATACCTAAATTGCAATTTAGAATTCAAAAATTAAACATGTTAATTCATATAGTATTTTAATTTATAAAATGAAGTATTAGAAGGACATGTTATTCTCTTCCTACAAAATGTACACTTATCTGTTACAAATGCTTTGGAAAAATATAGTAAGGTCATCATTAGACACCCCTCTTTTAAAAGTTAAAACAAAAAGGTGATGACTAGACTAATCTTCAAAGTGCAGACTGAACAAGAGTACTGTCAGCATGTCAAGAGAAAGACATATACAACTATGCATATACTGATGTGATGTATATAACTCTACTGACAAAATTGAACCGATAGTTCATCCACAAAACTTAAAAGAATTTAGTAAATCTAAGGAAGTATTTATACACAGCCTCAACCCCTACTTTACGATAAGTTGGGCTGTTGTTGCCCAAATTTTATCAAGTTTAGTATTTTACAGTTATCAGAAGGAAGGAACATTGTACATATGAAAGTGTGGAACTTTGAAGCTGAGTGGGGAGGCGTGCATTTAATCAGCGGGGGGATGGGAATGATGTGCCTTTAATCTGTTCCAAACTATTTTGTTTTTCGCTAAACAAATTTTTAGGCTGGTTATTCGTGCCAGTTTATTTCCTTGTATTCTGCTTCTGTACTCATCTAGCAAAGATGTCGGATATATGACCCAGAGAACAGTACATGCTTCTGATGCATATTTACAAGACACTTTTCAAACCATCTTGCAGCGAAGCTTTTCAATCTCCTACTTCAAATTGTACTACACCTTTGTAAAGTTTTTTAGTAATTTTCTGATTGTGTTGCTTTCTTAGTTTGGAGGAATTTATTCCTTAATCTTATTATAACCTCTCAAGGCAGTTGGTATAATTCATATAGTTTATTTCCATATCATTGGTTCAGGCTTTTGCCACTGCAAGGATGAAAGGGGAGTATCCAGAAAGAATCGGACAACAGGAATGCCAGGCATGTATGATTACCAAATATATATACATACAGATATTATTTGCACACACACATCCTATACGTGCGAAGTATACTCAAAGAAAATACATTTAAATTTATATCTTTTTATTGTTTATACATTCTAGATTTAAGTTAAACACACACACATACACACACATTCTAGATTCAGAGAAACCTCAAAAACTCGTAAAAATGAAAAACAGTTTAAGAAGAATGATCATAATCAGATTGAACAAATAGATGAAACCGAAAGAAGTAACATATGAGTAAAATATATAATACCATGTTAGATATAATTGCTGACGTTTACTCATCAGTGTTTAAGTATCAGGTACTCAACAGAGTTTACATGGAAGCCGATCAGAGTTTGTTAAAGTCTGACAGGGTGAAAGTCGATTTAGCTGTCGGTGCATGTCATGAAGATTCTAGAAGCAATATATTCTGAAGATGGAAAGAAGCAGAATATATTGATACAGCTAAGGAGACGGAATAGAAGACTGAAGCAATCCTTAATTGATATGAATTGTATAGCTAATTTATAGGAATATCAATTAGAGATGGATTGTATGTAGCTGTGTATTATATAAACACAGATAGGTTATCCCTAGAAGGGATGCGATAATTGAAAATATTATTCTTGTAACCTAGTAGCTCTTTGTGATTCTTTAACATCACTAAGAGAGAATTATTTAATATAATTCAGTTTTGTTGATTTATAAACAGTGTTCTTGATTGTTATTCTCATACATACTTGATTATATTGTGTATTCGGCCTAACAATTGGTATCAGAGCCAAGGCTGTTTAATATATACAGTTTTAAGATTCAAACACAGTAATAATCATGTCTGAAGAAAATCAAGCTCCTCCCAAGGTTGAACAGGTTAAACCTAATTCTGTGAGTCGGTATGAATCAATCAGGGTTCCAATTCTCAGGCCAGTGGAGTATCCAATTTGGAAGGTGAAGATGACCATGTTTCTGGAGGCTACAGATCCAGAATATCTTGACAGAATTTATGATGGTCCTCATATGCCGACTAAATTGTCTCCTGTTGTTGATGGTCAAGAACAAAAGACTGTTCCAAAGGAAAAGAAAGATATGACTCCTGAGGACATCTCATCAATTGCAAAAGATGCAAAGGTTAGACATCTTCTCCACAGTGCTTTAGATAATGTTATGTCTAACAGAGTAATTGGTTGCAAAACTGCAAAAGAGATCTGGGATGCTTTGGAAGTCAGGTGTCAAGGAACCACTGCTATAAAGAAGAACAGGAAAACAATACTCACTCAGGAGTATGAGCACTTTGATTCAAGAGCCAATGAAACCTTGACTGAGACATATGACAGATTCTGTAAACTACTGAATGATTTATCTCTAGTTGATAAAGAATATGATCTTGAAGAATCAAATCTCAAATTTCTCTTATCTTTACCTGAAAGATGGGATTTGAAGACAACAACTATAAGAGATAATTACGAACTTGCTGAAACTGAACTTGATGAGATTTATGGGTTACTGAAAACTCATGAATTGGAAATAGAACAAAGAAACAGAAGATCAAGCAAGAAGACAAAATCTGTTGCTCTCAAAGTTGAGGAGAAGCCCATCAAGAAGGAATCATCAAGGAAGAAAGCCAAGGGAAAGGCTTTAGTCATTAAATCTGAGAGTGAGTCATCAAACTCTGATGATGACTCAAACTCTGATGAAGCTTCTGACTCTGAGGATGATGAAGAACAGATGATGCAAATGGCTGCATTGATGGTGAAGACCTTCAAGAAGATGAGATTCAAGAACTTTAAGAAAGGAAAGAGATTCTCAAGGAAAGATTCAAACTCTGAAAGGAAAGGTTTTAGAAAGTCTGATGGAAGGGAGACCAAGTCTGGCAAGAAGGATAAATCTGAAATCCAGTGCTACAAGTGTAAGGAGATGGGTCACTATGCTCCAGAGTGCAAAAAAGGCAAATCTGAGAAAGCACTCATCTCTAAAGGCAAAGATTGGGCAGATACTTCAGACTCTGATGATGGAGTAAATTATGCTCTTATGGCAACTGTCAAAGATGAGACTGAATCATCTGAAAATAAGGTACCCCTAACTACTTATGCTTATGATACTGATAATATATCTGAATTAAGAGTATATCTGAAAAGCGTACATGTTAGTTATAGGGATCAGACTTTAGAGAATGAGAGAATTAAATCTGAGAATCTTAGTCTTAAAGATAGAAACAAGTTTCTTGAAGGAGAACTTGAAAATATGAAGCAGATTCAAAAAGAAAGAGATGATGCTGTTTATGTGGAACAGGAGTTGCTCAAAAGATATAGGCAACTAGAATCTGATCTAGAAAAAGAAAGAAAAATAATCAAGACTTGGACAGACTCTGGAAGAGACACTCATCAAGTGTTCCAGACAGATTCTGTAGGTTTAGGCTATTGTGAGAATGATGAACTTAGGTTTAAAGACAAGGTTAAGGTTAAACCACAACTTAAACCTGTGAAATTTGTTCCAGAGTCCACTAAGTTAAAATCTGTTGTAGTAAGAGAAGCTGATATGGAATCAGATGAAACCTGTGAAAGACAGGAAAATATTATAACAGAAAATCTAATGGAAGTAGAAGCTGTTAGAAAACCAATAAAAGTCTGTGAAAAACAGGTTAATGTTGGTTAAATGACAGGAAAACAGTTCAATCATAATCTAAAAGAGGTAAAGTCTGCCATGAAACCAAAAGGGTCCAAGAAGAATAGGAATGGAAAGATAGGCATAAATAAAAGAAATAATCATTTGCCTACTGCTGCTGCTCCAAGGAAAACATGTTATAACTATGGTAGTTCTAACCATCTTGCTTGATTCTGCAATAAGAACAAAGATATTAATTCTTTACCTTCTAAATCAGGAGTAAAGAATGATTATGTAAGGGTTAAACCACAGACTTTATGCACACATTGTGGGAGCACTTGGCATTCTATTTATACTTGTAAGAGTTATCATGCTATTTATCACAACTATTATGAGCCAAAACCCAACTTGAAGTGGGTTAGGGCAAACTTTGCAAGTGTAAAGTCTGACAATGTTAGTTTAAACTCTGTTGATAGTGATTCCGCTGCAAAAGCTAACACTGTTAAGAAAGACAAAGGATCCAAGCAAGTCTGGGTCCTTAAAACTAACTATGTGTAATTGATTGTGATTGCAGGGCATAAAAGAGAGCACCCTTATCTTGGACAGTGGATGCTCAGGACACATGACTGGAAATAAGGCCCTGCTATCAGATTTTGAGGAGAAAGCTGGCCCAAAGGTATCCTATGGAGATGGCAACATAGGACTTACTCTGGGATATGGCAATATAAATCTTGGAAGTGTCATCATATCAAATGTAGCTCTAGTCTCAGGACTCAAGCATAATCTGCTATCTGTGAGTCAAATCTGTGATAGAGGAAACCATGTAGATTTTCATACTGAATACTGTGAAGTTATCAGTAAATCTACTGGAAAAGTTGTTCTAGTTGGACACAGGCACAACAACATTTATGAAGCAAGTTTGGTAACAAACTCTGATGGAAAAACAGTGTGTCTGACTGCAAGAATGTCAAATGAAGAGAGTTGGAACTGGCATAAGAAGCTCTCTCATCTCAATTTGAACAACATTAATGAGCTAATAAGAAAGGATCTTGTAAGGGGACTTCCCAAGTCAATACTTAGCTTAGATGGCCTATGTGATTCTTGTCAAAAGGCCAAGCAAAGGAAGTCATCTTTCAAGAGCAAATCTGAATCTTCAGTAGTAGAACCTTATCATCTTCTACATGTTGATCTCTTTGGACCAGTGAATGTGATGTCTATGGGCAGAAAGAAATATGCTCTAGTAATTGTTGATGAATATACTAGATATACATGGGTGTATTTCTTATCAAAGAAGGATGAAACTGCTCAAACTCTGATGGATCATGTAAATCTACTGGACAAAGGATCACAGCACAAAGTCAAAATTATAAGGAGTGATAATGGAACTGAATTCAGAAACTCAATACTGGAAGCTTTCTGCAAGGAAAGAGGAGTGAAACAAGAATTTTCTGCACCTGGAACTCCACAGCAAAATGGTGTAGTTGAAAGAAAGAACAGAACTTTAATTGAAGCAGCCAGAACTATGTTTGACGAAGCAAAATTGCCAACTTATTTCTGGGCAGAAGCTGTTCAAACTGCTTGTTTTACTCAAAATGCTACACTGATCAACAAGCATGGGAAAACACCATATGAGATGGTGAAAAATAAGAAGCCAAATTTGAAATATTTTCATATATTTGGATGCAAATGCTTTGTGTTGAAGACTCATCCTGAACAGTTGACTAAGTTCGAGTTAAAAGCTGATGAAGGAATCTTTGTTGGCTATCCAGTGTCAACAAAAGCATTCAGAGTTTACAATCTGAGAACTAAAGTGATCATGGAGTCTATACATGTGTCATTTGATGACAAGAAAATAACTGGACTTGATGACTTAGATGAATATGATCAACTGCGCTTTGAAAATGAAGGTTTATTTTCTGGTGATGTAAACTCTGATGAAGCAGTACCGACAAACTCTGATGAAGCGGTTCTGACAAACTCTGACGAAGCATACTCTGAACCTCTACTGGAAAATACTGGAGAAACTGGAAATTCTCAAATTGAACAAAATAGAGAACCAGTTGAGGGGGAGCGTGAAGAAGCTCAACAAGACACAGCAAGTGAGTCAGTTGAGGAAACTGATTCAAACTCTGACAGTTTAAACTCTGAGCCATCCAATTCAGGGAGAGCCTCAGATGCTGCAGAAAGTCAACATATGAATCAGGAGAGCATGGATCAAGGGGGAGGATCCAATAATGATGCAAGAAACCACTTACCAACAGCAAGAAAGTGGACACAGGCACACACACCTGATCTCATAATTGGAGATCCTGATGCTAGTGTAAGAACTAGAAGTGCTACTACAAATGAATGCCTGTATCATGATTTCTTGTCTCAAACAGAACCAAAGAAAGTGGAAGAAGCTCTTCAAGATGCAAACTGGATAACAGCAATGCAAGAAGAGTTAAATGAATTTGAAAGAAATGAAGTCTGGACACTTGTACCTAGACCAAAGAATAGATCAATTGTAGGCACAAAGTGGGTTTTCAGAAACAAGACTGACAGTGAAGGTGTGATTACAAGAAACAAGGCTAGACTTGTGGCTAAAGGTTATTCACAACAGGAAGGAATTGACTATGATGAAACCTTTGCTCCAGTTGCAATATTGGAGGCTATAAGAATTTTTCTGGCCTATGCTGCACACAAGAAGTTTAAAGTCTTTCAGATGGATGTGAAAAGTGCTTTTCTCAATGGGAAGCTTGAAGAAGAAGTGTTTGTTGAACAACCACCAGGATTTGTAGATCCCAAGCATCCAGATTATGTCTACAGGCTTGACAAGGCATTATATGGACTAAAGCAAGCACCAAGAGCATGGTATGAAACTCTTGCTCAATTTCTTTTAGAAAGTGGGTTCACAAGAGGTACAATTGATAAAACCTTGTTTTATTTCAATTATGGTGATGATTTGCTTTTAGTTCAAATTTATGTAGATGATATTATTTTTGGATCTACTAATGACAAACTTTGTAAGAAGTTTGCAAAGCTTATGCAGTCCAGGTATCAAATGAGCATGATGGGAGAGCTTAGTTATTTT
Organism: Heracleum sosnowskyi; assembly: GCA_030848705.1. Taxonomy (NCBI): domain Eukaryota; kingdom Viridiplantae; phylum Streptophyta; class Magnoliopsida; order Apiales; family Apiaceae; genus Heracleum; species Heracleum sosnowskyi. The sequence goes on from CM061241.1 coordinate 98,782,470, forward strand.
CTAGGCTTACAGGTCAAGCAAACAGATGATGGGATTTTTATCAATCAAGCAAAGTATACCAGAAATCTTCTAAAGAAATTTGGTATGCTTGATAGTTCATCTGCTACAACTCCCATGGCTACAACAACAAAGCTAGACAAAGACACAGGTGCTACAGTGGATATGACAACCTATAGAGGCATGATAGGGTCTCTTCTGTATCTCACAGCAAGTAGACCTGACATCATGTATGCCACATGTCTTTGTGCAAGATTTCAAGCAGATCCCAGAGAGCCTCATCTAACAGCTGTAAAAAGGATTTTCAAATATCTCAAAGGAACCATAACCTTGGGTTTGTGGTATCCTAGAGAATCAGAGTTTAAGCTAATTGGTTACTCTGATGCATATTTTGCAGGCTGTAAGATAGACAGAAAAAGTACAAGTGGAAGCTGTCAATTCTTAGGTGACAGATTGGTTTCTTCGTATAGCAAGAAACATAAATCAATTTCTACATCCACTGCAGAAGCAGAGTATATAGCTGCTGGTAGCTGTTGTGCACAGATTTTATGGATGAAGAATCAGTTGCTGGATTATGGGTTAAGGTACTCTAAAATACCTATTTACTGTGATAACCAAAGTGCTATTGCTATGACAGGTAACCCAGTACAGCATTCCATGACCAAGCACATCAGCATAAGGTATCATTTTATCAGGGAACATGTGGAAGAAGGAGATATTGAGCTTCATTTTGTGTCTACAGACCAACAACTTGCAGATATCTTCACCAAACCTTTGAGTGAAGCTACTTTTACAAGATTGGTAAATGAACTTGGAATGATCTCTGGTTTTGACTAGAGATACGGGTTAGACTCAAAAACTATACATGTTTGATTTTTAATGCTCATGATTCCTTGCATGTATTAACTGTTATGAGTACCAGTGCCATAAACTCTGAAAGTAAACTCTGATGCTAAACTCTGTTAGTCATAAAAGTGTTGGTCATACTCTGATGATTAAAGTCTAATGCTATACTCTGATTGTAATTGTGTCTGAAACATATGGACCAATGAAGAAATTAGTATGAAGCATAATTCTCAGTAAGTAATTATGAATCCTTAAGAGTTGTATAGATTCTGATCTCAAATGTGCAGGAAGTTAACACAGCATGATACTGTCTCTGTATTTATAGCATCTCTTAGTTTATTCATCCTATACACTGAATCTGTATTAGCTGTTTGCATTTTCTCTCATAAATTAATTGCATTAACTGATGAAAAGTCTAAACTCTGATTATTAATTGTAAATAATTCACCCTCAAATCAAAAGATGCCAAAAAGAGCACAAATTCCTTTGAGATCATGTTGTGCCTAGGAAGATCCAAGAACTTATTGTATGAAATAAGGGCTAAAATCTTTGATTTTTGGTGACTAGTGCCAACCACTGATTACTGGAAAAATTAAATATATATATATATATATATATATATATATATATATATATTTATATATATATATATATATATATATATATATAAAGGGGGTGAAAAATAAAAGATATATCCAAATGAAAGGATATCAAAATACAGAGTTTAGATATAAAAATCAGATTTTATGTTTTACATGAGAGTTTAGGCAACCAGTTTTTACTGCTTAAGTTTGTGGATTTTATGCACTTTGAGATGATCTAAATACTGATTTCGGTAAACTCTGCTATAGCACACACAATTATTCACACCTGTACAGTTTGAGAAAAGAGTTTATTGACAAAGAAGGACAAATGGTAAACACTGATGTATTGTGAGAAATACGCCGAGGTTATTTTGTTTTAATCTCTGATGATTAAAATGATTTCTTTGTTTCAGACATTTTATAATTTTGAGATTAGACATTTGTTTAGAAATTCGAAAGAGTATGAGTACAAACGGTTCAAATTTGTATTAAACAGAGGAGAGAGAGGTTGAGTGTTTTGAACAGTGTGAAAAGCGGTAATTATGGCTATTTTTACTGCGCGTGTGTATTGGAAGTTGTTATACACAGCTGTCAGCGTATACATGTTTGACATCTGTCGCACTCACACATTTTTTCAAAGACGCCTGATGTGTGTAGTAATGATTAAAACGATTCAGTTTTAATTTTCACTGTTATTATTTAAACTTACTACACATAAACGGTTCATTCTTTTACACACTTCATCTTTTCATAAGTTTTTACTCACAAACACTGTATCAAACACTTTCACTGCATACATTCTATAATTTTCTCTGTCTTTCTTCTAAACTTTTCTAATGGCTACTACAATGTTTACTTCTTCTGGGATAGAATTTGTTCCTAATAACTATGCTGCTCCTTTGGCGAATGAGAACGCACCGGAGGCGTTTCATTTGATTCAGAGTTTCTTGTCAAACTCTGATGTTGGAACTGCTCTCACCGCACCATTGAAGCTGTCTGCATCTCAAATAAGGACTTTCTGGCAGACAGGTACTTATGATAACGGAGGAGAGTCTGGGTCTCCGTCCATAATTTTTGAATTTCAAGGAGAAGAGTTTGTAGTTACTCCAACTACTGTTCGTGATGCTTTGGGTCTTGAGGATTTCAATGCTTTCATAATCTCTGTTAGCGATTCTGATTTGGTTAGAATGATGAGAGAAATAGGCTACTCTGGACCATTGACAAAGATTGGTCAACTGAAAAGGCCATTTTTGCGCAAGGAATGGAGTTTCTTTTTCGACTGCATAACAAGGGCGTTCGGGAAGAAGTGCACGAATTGGGATGCAATTCCCACTGATAGTCTGCAAATCGGGTATTCTCTTCTTTATGGAGGTAATTTTGATGTTGCTAGTCTAGTTCTAAATAATATAGGTGAGAAAATGACTGAAAACAGAGGTGTAGTCTATTTTGCACGATTTTGTCAATTGATATTCTCTGAATGTGTTTCTGAAGTAGAGATAGCTGAGAATGATGTGATTCCATGTTTTAAATTACATAAATGCATATTCTCTGATTTAACTAATAAGGATAACAAGAAAGGGGATGTTGGTGTCTTGTTGCTACCTGAGTTGGTGCGACAATTTCAAGTAGATTCACAACAACAACAAATAGCAAATGCTGAAGCTGGACCTTCTGTGTCTCCATCACAGAGGTCAAAGAAGTCAAAGGTAAGAGCTGTTAAGTCTGATAGAGTGAATCCCTCAACTGCTGAAGCTGGGGTATCAAATACTGATGATATGCCTCAGAAGAAAAGATTAAAGAAAAGAAGGGCCAACAGGGCAAAGTCTGATGCTGCTAATGAGGAGAGTGAAACTGATGATGAAACTCTTCATCAGAGAAAAAGGAGATTAGTAGCAGCACATCTCTTTGGTGCAGAGAATATTTCTTCAACAGTTGCTAAAAATCTTGAAGTTGAGTTACAGGAGGATGAAGCTGTCAATATGGACAGAGTTTCTATGGAGAATGTAGCTCCTAAAGTTGTTCTTCAAGAGGAGATTTTTGATACTCCTGTGCCTACTGAGGACAGAGTAAATGCTGATGCTGGCATGATGAATTTTGAGAGAGAAGCTCCTACATCAAAGACTGATGATGTAGTTGAGGAAGATGCTGATCATTCTGACAGCAGAGTTTTTGAGAAACTGGATTTCTTTGTAGATGAAGATATTCCAGATGCACATCCTACTATCAGTACCTGTGATACTGAGGATGTAGAAGCTGATCAAGCCACCTTAGTGATTGAAGACTCTGTGGGTTCTCACACAGAGGTTCTTTCAGTAAATAATGCTCATTCTGAACAAGGTGAGGAAGTTGATCAGAGTTTGGAGGATATAGCAGAGAATGTACAAGAGGCTGCTGACAAGCTAATCTCTGAGGATATTATTCTTGAAGCTCTACAACAATCTGTTGTTGAGGTTGTAACCAAAGAAACAGAGTTAATGCAAACTGCAAACTCTGAAATTCCAGAACCTGTTGCAGAGAAAGTTATTGATGAAGCTGCACAGGGTAATTTTGAAACTATTGCTGAGAATGTTCCTGCAGAGAATACAGCAGAGAATGATAATGATGATGATAGTTCTGCTCATTCCCAAGAGGAGTTATCTGATAGTCGAGCAAACTCTGATGAGCAAAGAGAGGTCAATCGTGCTACGGCTGAGCATTATCAGGATATGTACTACAATAGATGGGCTGCTGCAGATTGTATCTTTTCAGCACAGAGGGCTGCTGATTTTCTTGGTGATTCTGTGAAGACAATTTCAAATCCTGATATTCTTACAAGTCTAAAGGCTACTGTGATTCAAATCAAATCTCTCCACAACAGATTTGATGAGTCTCATAAGGAAGTCACTGCTTTGAGGAATGAAGTTGGTCTGAGAGATCTTACTCTGAAGAATGATGGAGCTTACTACAATTCTATGTTCAAGAAGCAAGCTAAGGACTCTGATGAAATTCAGAAGAGGCTTGGGAAAGTTGAGGACAACCAGACTGCTATGTCTGCCCAACTGACTTCAATTTCTACTGCAATTGAGTTGTTGACATCAGTACTACTTTCTGATGAAGTCAAAAAGGGGGAGAGTGTACCAAGTGACAAATGCAAAGACACTCAAACTCTGAGATGGAGGGATGATGGTAATGATGGTGGAAACAAGGGAGATGGAAAGAGTTTAAGATTAAATTCTGATAGAAGACTACCAAGAAGATCAAACTCTGATAGAAGATCAAACTCTGGTAAGGGAAATGTAAACTCTGCCAGTGGTTCAAAACTCAAAAGTTTGATAATCTCTGATAAGCCTACCACAGATGAGGAAATTGCTGCTAAAATATTTCTACAAGAGCATGGTAATGAAGCTACAGTTGAAGACATGGAAGCTGAAATGCTGAGTCTTGCTGAAGAGCATGAGAAGAGATTGAAAGATGGTACTTACAAAAGGAAAGCTGTCAAGGTTCCTAGAAGGAAAGAAAAGGGTATTTTCATCAAGGAAATTTCTCAACAGAGTATACAAGACTCAAGGAAGCCTATGATAGCAAAGAATGATAAAGGCAAGGGTAAACTGGTAGAAGAAGGACAGTTATCTATGAAGAATTTTTCAACCTCTGACAAAGCTCAAGTTGAAGTTTTTGAAGCTAGATCAACCTCTGACGCTGCTCAAGTTGATGTTTCTACTAAAATTGTGACAACATCTGACAAGGCTCAAGTTTTACAAACTCAACTAGCACCTCAACTCCAAAGTACTTTTAGAAGACCTGTACTCTCTGAAACTCTGACACTTCAACCTGTGGACTTTTCTCAAACCAGGACTGTACTTGGAAAAGAATCTTTTGATAAGTCTGGTTTAGGTTCACATAGGGAGAAGAGAATAAACAATAGACCTGGAGATCAATCATCACTGGCAGTATCTGGTATTATTACTCAAGAGAGTCTTGATATGCTAGAATCTGTTCAGATGGTATTTCACAAAGTATTAAAGAAAGAGTTTTTGCTGTATTTCATGACTGATGGAAGAGTTTACAAGGTTGCAGAGTCTGACATCAATCTCAAATCTTATGAAGAATTGGAGTATGTTCTATATTTGTTAAAAGTCAAGAATAGAAGTACTCATGATGCTGCTTTAGTTATCAGAGAAAGGATGCTTAGATCAAAGATAATGCTTGGAGGAGGAGTCTCGAGTGCATATATTCCTAAGTACAGAGATGCTTATGGAAAAATTGTGGAGATGAAGAGGAATAGTGCTAGGTTCAGGACTGCACTGGAAATGAAAGTTCTAGAATTTAATCTAGAGTCTGACAAGCCTTTCTATATAAAACTTGGAAATGAAATGAGGAAAAACAGTATCTATTCTCTGAGAGCTGCCATATATCAAACTGGTGAAGGAGATCCAGAGCTTAAGGAGCTGAAGGAAAATATGATTGCTGAACTGGAAAGAGCTGAGAGAAGATTACTTACAGACTATCTTAGGACAGTGCCTGATATTCAAGAAATCAAATAAAGTCTGACTGTAAGTTTTTAAAGTTTTCTGTTCTAAGTTAAAGTTAAACTCTGATTATATTTAAACACTGCATTTGTTATATGTTTTGACATCATCAATTATCTATTAACTTGTACATTTTTATTATGCACAAGTTGGGGGAGATTGTTAGATATAATTGCTGACGTTTACTCATCAGTGTTTAAGTATCAGGTACTCAACAGAGTTTACATGGAAGCCGGTCAGAGTTTGTTAAAGTCTGACAGGGTGAAAGTCGATTTAGCTGTCGGTGCATGTCATGAAGATTCTAGAAGCAATATATTCTGAAGATGGAAAGAAGCAGAATATATTGATACAGCTAAGGAGACGGAATAGAAGACTGAAGCAATCCTTAATTGATATGAATTGTATAGCTAATTTATAGGAATATCAATTAGAGATGGATTGTATGTAGCTGTGTATTATATAAACACAGATAGGTTATCCCTAGAAGGGATGCGATAATTGAAAATATTATTCTTGTAACCTAGTAGCTCTTTGTGATTCTTTAACATCACTAAGAGAGAATTATTTAATATAATTCAGTTTTGTTGATTTATAAACAGTGTTCTTGATTGTTATTCTCATACATACTTGATTATATTGTGTATTCGGCCTAACATACCAACACATAAGAACCAAAATACTAGTCACCATCTGCTCATTCTTACATGTAAACCCTAATAAAACACAGCTAATAAAACACAGCTAATAAACCACCCTACAAGACAACCCAACGTCCCAAATCTCTACCTCTCCTTGATTCTTTTAAATACCCTGAAGAAATCAAACAAAATTCCCAACAGATCTTCAAGTTGTGCTAGAAGAAAGAAACAAGAGGTGTGGAATGAAATTAATCATCTTTCAGGTCCTTGGACAACTACCTCACAGTGGAATGAAAGTAATCATATTTCGAGTCCTTGGACAACTACCTCATACAAACAGGAAACAACTTCTACAAATAGTAATAAAGAGTCATCCCAAACTATATATGTCTACGTAACATGATAAACAAGTCAGTAATTTCTGTAGAAACTATGTACAGAGATAGTGTGATCAAATCAAGCATAAACATTCTCCACCCACACTACGTGTCGTATCTCCTAGGTAATTTGATACTTCAGAATGTTATGAAATTGCAATCACAAAAATACTATAAAAGTTTGCGAATATCAAACAATTTTACAATTCACAATTAAACATATACTATCACAATACCAATCATCAATTAAACAGATACCCATACAAATTAAACAAATAAAGCACACATATATCTATAAAAACATAGGATGATGATAATAACAACTATATACACCATTACCTTTTTTTCTTTAATGATGGATGAAGACTAGAAAGATGACGGTGACAGCTATTGTAACCCACGATGATGATGGTGATAGCCGCTGTAACCCCCACGATTAGAAGGAAGAAAGACGATGAACAAAAACCCTTTCTCTTTTATTTTTCCCCCCTTTTTGTGTTTCTTAAAAATCAGTAATGTCTAAAAAGGATATAAAATATACTAACAAAAACACTTTTTTTAATTACCTTCTTTTTTTGTTTTTTTTTTAAATTTGTAATATCTAAAAAAATCACAAACTATATAATACCACAAGTTTTATCCTCACTAATAACAAATTTTTAACTTTTCTTTTTACATAAAAACAAATATTAAAATTTTTGTTTTGACAAGAATAAATTTTTAAATTTAATATCTAATTATATATAACCAATATTGTTCTAGAAATTCGATTTAACCGGTCGAGTAATCGGAAATTGATCAGTTGACTCAAATATTGGCAAGTACTCCGATGATAGGGAATTGGATGTTCAACGTGCTCAAAATATGCACCGATAACTCAAATTTTGAAGACACGGAATTCCTAGATTAATTGTCGAGTTGAACCTAAATTATATATATACAATACTATAACAAATTATACAATACCCCTTTCATCTCATTCAAACTAGCTTGTTTGACTTTTTTCGGTCAAATTAGCTAATCCATATGAATTATATATATATATATATATATCCTACAATATGTCTAATTAGTGAAAAATATATAAATAATCTATTATAACATATTAATTTTAGATTTATAAAACTAAATGTCAATTTTTTTGAAAAAACTTAGTCAAAGTGTAGTCGGTTTTTTAACCAAAATATCCAAAACCAAACAACTTTTAATTAGGATTGGATGAAAGTATGTAGTACAAACAAAAATTTAATGGTTCGATACATATTAATAACATTTTCTGTATAATATATATAACAAACTAACATAAGTTTGAGTTTCAAATCATGTTATAAATATCATACAAAAGTAAAATAGAAATTGATATCATCAATTTTAGCTTTACAAAATTAAAATACAAACTAACAGCTACCTGCGACCGATTCAGGATCTGCAAACCAATGTGGCACTTTCTGCTACCGAAGTCGGTAGCGGATAATATAGGGTCGCTAACATTTACCGCGCAATTTTCGCAGAAAAAATTTGAGGGGGAAATTTTACAATAGCAACGGATTAGCTACCGCTTTCGGTCGCTGATGTTTTGCTCACGTGGCATTATCGGCAACAGAATGCGGTCGCAGATACAAACCCGTCGCTAAGAAGGAAGCGCCAATTTTTCCCGGTGATTATTTTGGCGGGAAATGAACCTTAGCGACGGAATAGCGACGGATTGTGGTCGCTGAAGTTCTTTAGCTACAGATATATTTCTCGTCGCTGACATCGGTCGCTACTACTAGATAATAGCGATGGAAGTCTCGGTCGCTAATAAATGTGGTAGGTGATAGACGTTTTTCTTGTAGTGCTCTCACAAAAAAATACATGACAAATTATAATAAAATATATTAATTTATTATGTACCATTTTTCTTAGATTTCTTATTGTGTTTGACAAATTACATACTATGAAAATTTGTATCCAACATTATTTATTGATTTTCTTCGAAATTTCTTTTAATTTATTATTTCTCTTTAGAAATATTTTTTGAATTTACCATTTTTGAGGTTCTCTAAGGTGTTTTTGCAAAATATAAAAGTTTTTGAGGTTCCCAAATGTATTTAAGAAACTTATATCCTTTTAATAATATATTTTAAATATTTTTGATACTTTTTATTATGTCAAATTATAATTATTAAGATTTTTTAAAATATTTTATAAAAAGAAAATCAATAAAATGGAGTATCATTATTTTTTTCAATAAATATAGAGATATACGAAATATTTAAAATTCTTATCAGATAAGACTAGACTAATTATTAATTCTTACAATTTATAACATTTTTTTAAAAAGTAGAATTAAAAATAGAATAATTAATATTTTTGATATAAAACACTGAATTGAATCTCTTATGGCCATTTCAAAAATGATTTCAAGGAAATCAGAAAAGGCCACAAATTAAAATAAATATATATGTTTTAAACATGTAAGAAAATCTCGATGGAACGAGCTGAAAATATATTTATCGTCTTTATTTTTCATACACGATATAAAGTAATTTAATTTTTTTTTTATAAATTGAAATTATTACTTTAAAATTGTTTTTCAATAAAATGGATTATCATTATTTTTTCAATAGATATAAGGATTTATAACCCTCAAGAGAAATAGTTGATATATTCCTGTACAACACTTACGATAATTTTATATATTGTTTTTTTTAAATAAAAATAGTTAACAATTAGATATAAAACATTTAATGTACCACACTTAAAAGAATCTTACAACTTATAACATTTTTTAAAAATAGTACAATTAAAAATAAAATAATTAATAATTTTGATATAAAACACTTAAATGAATCTCAAGCGGCCGTTTAAAAATTAATTTAAAGAAAATATGAAAAGGCCACAAGTTAAAATAAATAAACATATATTGTATATAAACACGTAAGAAAAGAATGCAATATATTGTATATATTAATTTTTTATGTACCATTTGTTAGATCAGAATTCAATGATCGTCATGAGCTAGACTCAACTGATCAGGATTGCTGACGTCATCAGGATTACATGGTCGTCAGGATCAAGATACATATCAGGACTGGGATCAGGATTGATCATCAGGACTAGAAGCTGATCAGGATTCTTACTTCGAGTTATATTTGGAGTCTAGTTAAACATGGAAGTTTATTCTGTCGGTTCCTGGTTTGTAGTATGTAGCTATCAATTATGGATATGTTTCAATCTTTGTAATTGATTAGGACTTATCATTGATAGAGAAGCTGTGTAGTATATAAACACAGTTTTGGTTTCGATTTATGTACAACACACAAGGGGAACATAATCGAATAGAAGCTCTTAAGAACATAGAATTTCTTGAGAGAGTTTTTGTAAGCTAGCAGCTCTCAAGAACATCAGAATTTCTTGAGAGAGTTTGTAACAGTTTCATATCAGATTTAATAAAGCTGTTATCTTTCTTTCATATATGTGATATATACATTAAGAAGTCGATTATCTTATATTATTGTATTCAACCCCCCTTCTACAATAGATTATTACTGGGCAACAATTGGTATCAGAGCAAACTGATTTAATTCTGAATTAGATACTATCTAAAGATGTCGACAACCAAGTATGAAAGCATGAAGATTCCCATCTTGAAGAAATCAGAATATCCAACATGGAGGGTAAAGATGCTGATGTACCTGTCAGAAAGCAAAACAAAGAAGGACATCATTCCAGAGTAAATCAGAATCCTCTATTGAAGAACCATATCACATGCTACATCTTGATTTATTTGGTCCAGTCAACATCATGTCCATCAGTAAGAAAAGGCACACTCTTGTAATTGTTGATGAATATTCTAGATTCACCTGGGTGTATTTTCTGCACAGAAAAGATGAGACTCCTGAAGTTCTGTTGGATCATGTGAGAATGATTGAGACAACCACAAAGTACAAAGGTACTGAATTTAAGAATTCAAAGATGGAAGAGTTCTGCAAATACAAAGGAATCATTCAACAATGCTCTGCTCCTGGCACACCTCAGCAAAATGGAGTAGTTGAAAGGAAAAATAGAACTCTTATTGAAGCTGGCAGAACTATGTTGGAAGAAGCAAAATTACCTACATATTTCTGGGCAGAAGCAGTCAACACAGCATGCTATACTTAGAATCTCACATTAATAAACAGGCATGGTGTTACTCCTTATCAGTCTCTCAAGGAGAAGAAACCAAGTCTGCAGCATCTGCATGTGTTTGGCTGTAAATGTTTTGTTCTCAGAACTCATCCTGAACAGCTAGGAAAATTTGAAACAAAGGCTGATGAAGGAATTTTCATAGGCTATCCTGCATCAAGAGCCTTCAGAGTTTTTAATTTGAGGACAAGGACTGTTATGGAGTCATTAAATGTATCTTTTGATGACAAGAAGATAGCAGGAATCAATGAAGACTCTCATGATAAATTGATTTTTGAAAATGAAGCTACCAAGGAACCTGAGGAAAGTGAATCAGATCCTGTTCATACATCAGATCCTGATGGGTCACCAAATCCTGATGACACACCAGATGCTGATGGTGCAAATACTGATGATGCAATCAATAGTAATACTTCTAGTAGTGCTAATGTTGAGGGGGAGCAACAACATTCTACTACAAGTTCAGAGTCAACTCAATCATCAGGACAGAATTCTTCAGATACTGATTCAAGTGATGATCCTGATAACTTATTAGGAGGTCATAGCAATAATTCAGGGGGAGTTTCAAGACAAGCAAGTTCTTCAAATCAAGATAACACCAATCCAGGGAGAGCATCTATGTCAAGAAACAATTTAACACCAACGAGGAAATGGACTGCAAGTCATACTCCTGATTTGATTATTGGGGATCCTGATGCAGGTGTTCAAACAAGAAGTGCAACTCAAAATGAATGTCTATACAATAACTTTCTATCCAAGGAGGAGCCAAAGAAAGTTGAAGATGCACTTAAAGATGCTGATTGGGTTACTGCAATGCAAGAGGAACTGAATGAATTTGAAAGAAATGAAGTCTGGAAAATAGTACCAAGACCAAAGAATAGATCAATTGTTGGTACAAAGTGGATTTTCAAGAACAAGACTGATTCTGATGGAGTAATAATCAGAAACAAAGCAAGACTAGTTGCAAAGGGGTATTCTCAACAAGAGGGAATTGATTATGATGAAACTTTTGCTCCTGTTGCAAGACTAGAAGCCATCAGGATATTTCTTGCTTATGCAGCACATAAGAAATTCAAGGTTTTCCAGATGGATGTTAAAAGTGCTTTCTTAAATGGAGAACTGGAGGAAGAAGTCTATGTTGAGCAACCTCATGGTTTCATTGATCCTAACTATCCAGATCATGTCTACAGATTGGATAAGGCACTTTATGGACTAAAGCAAGCTCCAAGAGCATGGTATGAAACTTTAGCTCTATTCTTACTGGAAAGTGGATTCAAAAGAGGTGCTATTGATAAAACTCTATTTTATTTGAATCATGGTAAGGACTTGTTGTTAGTTCAGATTTATGTTGATGATATCATTTTTGGGTCAACAAACAATAAGCTTTGTGAAAAGTTTTCCAAGCTTATGCAGTCAAGATATCAAATGAGCATGATGGGAGAAATGAGTTACTTTCTTGGTCTTCAAGTTAAACAAACTGATGAAGGGATTTTTATCAATCAGTCTAAATATACAAGGAATTTATTGACAAGGTTTAACATGCAAGATAGTTCTCCTGCTACAACTCCCATAGCTATAGCTACCAAACTTGATCCTGATCAAGGTGCTGAGGTAGATGTAACTCACTAAAGAGGCATGATTGGCTCTTTATTGTATCTCACTGCAAGTAGACCAGATATCATGTTTTCAACCTGTATGTGTGCAAGATTTCAAGCAAAACCTAGAGAACCCCATCTGATTGCAGTCAAAAGAATTTTCAGATATCTCAAAGGCACTTCTTCACTTGGCCTTTGGTATGCAAGGGAATCAGATTTTGGGTTGTGTGGTTATTCAGATGCTGATTTTGCAGGATGCAAAATAGACAGGAAAAGTACTTCAGGAAGCTGTCAGTTTTTGGGTGGAAGACTAGTTTCATGGTTCAGTAAAAAGCAAAAATCCATTTCCACTTCAACTGCAGAAGCTGAGTACATTGCTGCAGGAAGTTGTTGTGCTCAGATAATGTGGATGAGAAATCAGTTGTTAGATTATGGCCTATCATACTCAAAAATCCCTATTTATTGTGATAACCAAAGTGCTATTGCAATGACAGGAAATCCATTTCAACATTCTCTTACTAAACACATCAGTATTCGATATCACTTCATAAGAGAACAAGTTCTGGAAGAACAATTGAACTTCACTTTGTTCCTACTGATCAACAACTAGCTGATATATTCACCAAGCCACTACCTGAAGCTACTTTCAATAAATTGGTGAATGAACTTGGAATGATGAACTTTGAGAATTCCTGAGGAAAGCTACAGAGAGGAAATCCTGATAACTGTCAAATCCTGATGGTTATTCAGAAAGGTATGTTTTCTTTGATCAAATCCTGGTAGGATGTTATCCTGACAGGAAGTCAACTGGTCAATCCTGATGTTCAGGGCAGTATTTCATTGCTTAATTTGTGCCTAATTTTTCGTCAGTATCTGCTGATGGACGGTTGAGTTTTAGTAGGACAACTGTATGCGCGCGTGTGTTGCACTGTTATAGATATACATATACATACACATAAAAAGCGGTGCAGTTTCATTTAAATTACACACGTAATCTGTCCACTAATTATTTGTGCACAAATCATATCTTGCCACCTGTTATTGAGAGTAAAGTTTTGTTCTAACAAAATATTTTTACTTATTCTACATCATTAATTACTCTCTCATCATCAGTTTTTCGATTTTCTATCTCTCTGTGCTCACGAACCCTAACTATTTTCAAAACATCAATTCTCAAGATTTTTAAGAATTACAATGGCATTTTCATCATTCATGAACAAACAAACAGTGATTAGTGGTGTTACTTTTGCCACTAACAATTTTGTGGCTATTCTAATTCATCAAGATTTACCCAATGAGTTTCATATAATTCAAGATTTTCTAGCTTCAAGCCCATTGAAGTTTGTTTTAACAGAACCTGCAAGTGTTTCTTTTAAGTCTGTAATGCAGGTGTGGAACTCAGTTACTTTTGACAAAGGGTATTCTGACACCATCTTGATGAGTTTTGAACATAATGGAATTACTCACTATGTGACTCCTGCAATTGTGGAGGAAGCCCTGTATTTACCTGTTCTTGGTGATGCTATTCCTGCTAATATTTCAGACTCTACTCTTTTTGAGTTTGTTACAAAGTTGGGCTACAATGGTGAAGTAAAGAGATATGGCAATCTATTTAGGACAAAGCTTAAGAAGGAATGGAATTTCTTCTTTGATACGATCAGCCGCTGTTTCCTGAAAAAGACATCAAATTTTGATGCTCTTCCATCAGGATCTCTTAAAATTGGGTACTCTCTTATCCACTCTATAGTGTTTGATTATGGGTCATTTATCTTAAAAGCTTTAAGTAATAGGAAATCAGATAAGTTAGGTTCTGTCTGTTTTTTTAGATTTTTACAGTTGATATTTAATCACTTGTGTCCTAATGTTGTTTTTGAGGATGATGTAATTCTACCTGTCTGTAGAATTACTGCGAATAATATTAAGTCCATAGTCAACAGTGATAAGGCAAATGGTTTCATAGGAAATGCTTTTATTCCTGACGAGGTTAGGTTTTTCTTACATAGGAAAATGCCTACTCGTTATGGTTTAATTTCTAATGCTATGGGGCAAGGCCAATCACACCTTGTTCCTAACCCAAGCATTCATCCTAAACAGTCTAAACAGTCAACTGCCACCTCTAATGTCTCTCAAAAGACTTTAGTTGTAAAAGCAAAGAAGTCAGCTAGAACTGATGTGTCAGGAAGGCAATCAGGTTCAAAGGACTTTACCTCTACACCTATCACTAAAAAGAAGTTACAAGGGGGTGTACAAGGAGTCCTGGTGAAGAAAGCTGCAAAGGGAGGTGAGGCTGTTTCTGTTAAAAGAAAATTAGTTCTCAGGGATGAGACTGATTCAGAGGATGACTTACCTATATCCTCTGTGATGAATGTGAATAAGGAAGTTGATGATACTGCTAATGCAGCTGTGGTTCAATTGTCTACACCACAGAAGAAAAGGAAGTTATCAAAAAGCAGGTATCATATTCCTTTAGAAAAGAAGCAGGATACTGATGTACAGGACACTTCGATTCTGAATGAGCAATCAGTTTCAACTGCTCAAGCAAATCATGATGTTAGTATTCCTGATGCTGCACCAAGTCAAGTGGTTAATATTTCAGACTCTCCAGCACAGGACTCTCCAACAAAAAAGACATGTTGATGTTTCATGGGAGAAGTATGGTGCTGCTGCTTCCAATCTTGGGATAAAACATCCAATGGAAAAGCTAAGGAAGGCAAAAGAGTTAGTCAATCAGAGACAGAAGAAACTGAAAGGATCAAGCCCACAAGAACCTGAACCTCAAAGTGGTTCAGCAGCTCTTTCTGATGATCCAGCCACACAAGAACCACTCAATCAAAGTTTGAGTGAAGGCTTAGCTCGTGGAATGGTCCCACAAGAACCATTTTCTCAAAGGGAGAATGCAGACATCAACATTCCAGCTACACAAGAACCATCTTCTCAAAGTGAAGATGCATGCCAAGCTACAGTTTCTTAGAAATTTCCTGACAATGCTCAAGGGATTTCTGGTGCAGATGAAGTTCAAAGATTGGTCGAGGACACTGTCAATGAGGGAAGCACACAAGAACCTTTGACTCAAAGTGTTGAAGAAGCTTCTGAACCTCAAGCTCCACAAGAACCATTGGTAGCAAATACTGATGCAAGCATATCAAATCCTGACGGTGTTCATCCTGACGCTAGTGGTGCTCCTGATGTTGAACCTATCCTGATACAGCCACTTCGTTCAAGACCAATGGATCATCCTATCGCAGATTCACAGGATAAAATGAAAGGTATAGCTATTCCTGATCCTGATGATACTCATAGTACTGATGATGATGACTCTGATGATAGTGATGATGATGAGAATCGAAAAGAGAAGGAACAGCTTGCTGCAGCACTCAAAATTAGTCTTGGAATTAATTTTGGTTCATCAAGTACATATATGGCTGGCAAAGCTTCCACTGGGAAAGATCAGAGACAAGATTTTTCTATTCCTTCCTTTAATCCTGCTGAGGCACTTAGACAGAATGAATGGAACAATTCATGGCACAGATCTGCTGAATCTGTAAGTTATTCTTCTGCTTTGGAACATGCCTATGATGTAGTGAAATCTATAGAGAATCAAGACTTGAAGAATCATCTGAAGGCTACAACTCTGTTATCCAAAAGCCTAAAAAGTGAGATTGATTCTATCAAGAATTCAACTGAGTTGGTGAGGAATGATATTTCTCAAAATTTTACAAAGGTGCCTACTGCTTTTCAGCTAAGGGTAGTAGAATCCCAAGTGAAATCTGTTATTTCTGAACAAACCTCTATCAACAGAAGGATTGATTCTCTGGATGCCAAGGTAACTGACATTCAAACCTCTCTTTCCTTAATTCTGAATTTATTGTCAAATCCTGATGTCAAAAAGGGGGAGAAGGTTAGTCGGACAAAATGCACACCTGATCTAGTATTAAGGAATAATGATGATGATACTGGAGATGATGGTAGTGACAAAGTGATACAAGGAGAAACCTCTGATGCTGCTGTTATGAAGTCTACAATTCAAACTTCACAAAGTCAAACAACGCAGTCAACTCATGTTTCTGATTCTGGAGTTAAGACAGTAAGAACGTTGGTGCAATCTCAGATCCTGACGGAAGAACAAATCCTAACACTTGGTCATGGACATATTCTTGCTACAATTCCTGAAGGTGATGAAGATATTTTTATTGATAATCCTGAAGATGCATCAAATTTATTCCAGAAGTTTTCTACAAAAGATGGCAGAATTGTTACTCTGTATCACACTGATAAAAGAGTTCAACAATTATATGCAAGAAAAGCACTCTCTACAACAAGTGAAGAATATCCTGATCTCTCACATGAAAAATTCTTAAGACAACAGAGAGAAATGATGGAAAGCTTTAATAACCCTGCTCCTGCCAGAGGTAGAGGAGGCAGAGGTAGAGGAGGCAGAGGTAGGAGAGGAGCTAGAAGAAGTAGAAGAGGTTCTTCAACTCAAACAATACCTAGACAGACAAGGTCTCGAGGGTTAAGAATTGAAGAAATTCCTGAACCTATTCAAACTCTAGTAGTTCCTGACAGATCTACTTTTGGTGATGATGGAAATATTGAAGAAGAACCTGAATTGAGAAGAAAATCAAGAAAATCAACTCTCTGCAATACAAATCAAATTGAAGAATCTAATCCTGATGTTGTTCATGATAATATTCAAGATCCTGATGATTCTGAAATTCTGCAAGAGATTGACTTGATAATTTTATCTACTGTGGTTGATTCTCACAACAAGGAAGTAGATGAAGAAGAAGAAGCTAAAAGAAGTGAGATTACAAGATCAACAAATAGAGATTTCAATCTCTATGTACAAAGGCTTAAACTCTCAACCAGAAGAGTGTGGAGGAACCCAAGCAGACAAGAATCTTCACTGGAAAGAAGCTATGCCTTTGAAAAGGAAAAGGATAAGAAGTGGAAACATATTAGTAGACTAAGTTGTGATACACTTATCAATTTTCAGTCTGGAGGAATTATTTCAAGCGCTTCAAGTGTTGTTGATTTATCTGGGATGGTTAGATCAAAAGCACCCTGGTTAAAGATGTTTTCAAATCTGAAGCAATTGACGAGTAATTCAAGAGGAGGTATTGGACACAGGGATGCTGAATATATAAATATGTCATATGTTGATCCTTACTCCTTAACTGAAATTGGAGGTACTTTAACTTCTGAAAACCTGAACAATTTACTAGTTGTTGATATAGTTATAGATTGTCATGATGGTTTTGACAAGAAAGAAAAGCTTCTGTACTTCATGAAAGATGGTAGTGTGAAGATTTTATCTATTCAAGATCTGCTGATGAAAACTACACAGGAACTGAAATATGTTCATTATCTTTTGAGATTGAAGAATCAAATATGCAAAGAATGGAGTGACATGATTTTGTCAACAATAAGAAGAAGACTGGATGGAAACAGTAATTTCAATGGTAATTATACTCCCATGTACTTAAATCAAAGAGGTCAGGATGTGGAAATGCAAAGGGGTACTGCTGTTAAAGAAGTAACTTTTGGCATGACTCAACTTACTCTCAATCCTGATGGGAAGGAAATTGCTTATCTTTTGCTTGAAGAGCATAGTCTTCAGAAAAGCTCCATATTGAATCTCAGAGCAGCTATCTACTAGATTAATGAGGAAGGTGAAGAACTCAGAAATCTTAAGGAAAGACTGATTCAAATCCTTGAAGAAAAAGAAGAAAATTTGTTATCCAACTTCTTGAAGATGAATCTTTTCTATCAAAGAATTTAAACAGATAAGTTGTTGCTGCAGATTTTGTACATTTTGTATATATGTTTTTGACATCATTGAATCTTAGGAATCTATAATTTATTTCACAAAGTATGAGATTGGGGGAGATTGTTAGATCAGAATTCAATGATCGTCAGGAGCTAGACTCAACTGATCAGGATTGCTGACGTCATCAGGATTACATGGTCGTCAGGATCAAGATACATATCAGGACTGGGATCAGGATTGATCATCAGGACTAGAAGCTGATCAGGATTCTTACTTCGAGTTATATTTGGAGTCTAGTTAAACATGGAAGTTTATTCTGTCAGTTCCTGATTTGTAGTATGTAGCTATCAATTATGGATAGGTTTCAATCTTTGTAATTGATTAGGACTTATCATTGATAGAGAAGTTGTGTAGTATATAAACACAGTTTTGGTTTCGATTTATGTACAACACACAAGGGGAACATAATCGAATAGAAGCTCTTAAGAACATAGAATTTCTTGAGAGAGTTTTTGTAAGCTAGCAGCTCTCAAGAACATCAGAATTTCTTGAGAGAGTTTGTAACAGTTTTATATCAGATTTAATAAAGCTGTTATCTTTCTTTCATATATGTGATATATACATTAAGAAGTCGATTATCTTATACTATTGTATTAAACCCCCCTTCTACAATAGATTATTACTGGGCAACACCATTTTTCTTAGATTTCTTATTGTGTTTGACAAATTATATACTATGAAATTTTGTAATCAACATTGTTTATTGATTTTCTTCGAAATTTCTTTTAATTTATTATTTCTCTTTAGAAATATTTTTTGAATTTACCACTTTTGAGGTTCTCTAGGGTGTTTTTTCAAAATATATTATATTATTTTACTACATTTTTTAGATTCCGAAATGTATTTAAGAACCTTATATCCTTTTTAGTAATACATTTTTAATAATTTTTGAGACTTTCTATGATGTCTAGTTTATAATTATTAAGATTCTTTAAACTTTTTTATAAAAAGAAAATCAATAAAATGAAGTATCATTATTTTTTCAATAAATATAGAGATATACAAAACATTTAAATTTTTTTATCAAATAAAACTAGATTAATTCTTAAATCGATGTACAATACTTAAGAGAATCTTACAATTTATAACATTTTTAAAAAAGTAGAATTAAAATAAAAATGTTAGAAATGAATACTACTAGAAACTAGACAGAGGGGGGGTGAATGGATAGTTTGATATATTTTTCGATTCTTGAAAACTAAGTAAACAACTGTATGTGATTATGATATGTAATATGCAGAAAGTAAATAACACACACAATCACTTTAATCTACTTTGTATAAGCAAATTAAATACTACAGCTTTCCAGGAAATTCACAATCGAATTTCTGGCTTCTAAACAAGAACAGTTTGAACTTGCTTGCTTACAGAGAAAAGAGCTTAGCAAATAACTATGTGTATCTCTCTTGCAGCTTACAGTTGTGTGTGCACGATATATATATTCACCTATACAAACTAGGCACACACAATATTACACAGCTACCCCTTCTGAAAGTCCAACTTGTCCTGCCATAAGAAGTTCACTGTGTCAGGAAGGACCACCTGCTTTTCGGAGTCTTTCCCGTTTCTGTAGCTGCTTGTCTCTTATCTTTCTCTCCAAGTTTAGCTGTAGATTTGCCATCTGTTCTTTGGACCACCTTGCCAGAACAAATGCTTCAGTATTTGTCTCCTTTGATTCTTGGTTCTGTACCTTGATTTGTCTTGTTATAAACGGCTAAGTGTTGATATCGTGAACTCCACTTTATCCCTGACTTCGCGATCTCCCTTGTGAGGACTACGCGATATAGCCTTTGAAGACTTTGCGACATAGGTCATTTGATGACTATGCGACATAGGTCATTTGATGACTATGCGACATAGGTCATTTGATGACTATGCGACATAAGGCTTCTGAGGACTTCACGATCTAGGCTCTTTTGACTTTGCTGACTTCAACACTTCACGACATGTGTCTTGAGGACTTCTCGACATAGTACAAAATGGACTATGCGATATAGTACTTCACGACATGGATATTGGTGACTTCACGACATAGCTTTCTTTTGACTTTGCTATATAATGCCTTAGACAAATTCCTGCAACTTATTTCTTCATAGCCTTATTCAACTCTATCCTGCTGCATGGACACTTCTGAACTTCTACCAGGATAATTATTCAATGGCCTATATACAATTTAGATGCAAGAAACTTTACTAAGCTCATTATAAATCTGAGCATACATGATAAAGCTATTGTTCATGAGAACAAGACAAGTACATTTAGAGACCTATACTCTATCCCAGTGATAGAAATCACTAGGTCATGTAGTGTGACATAGTCACATAGTGTAGGCTTGTTAATAGTGGTATTCAGACATGTCTTGAGCCTAACAATCTCCCCCAAATTGTGAGTAAGATCCTTAGGCACAATTTCATGTCTGATAACAAGCCTAACTTACATAAAAGGAAATTTAGTAACAGAGAGGACAATTCATGAACATTGAGATCAGAAATTTGATTACATAGAAAAATTGAAAGCTTACAGATTACTTTTGTTGCTCAGCAGCTTCAGCTTCCAATTTCTTCTCTAGCAAATCATCATATATCTTCTTTTTCCTTATCTCTTCTTTTCTCTTCATGTCTATGATGGCTTCTTGAAGTTCTTCTCTTGCAATCAGTTCTTCAATGAGAGGTGAGCCTTTCAAGTCATCAATTGCAGCCTTGAGTGCACTTTCTACATAGGAATCAAGAAACTCCATCCTTATTTTGCTTTGACCTCCATGTGAGTTTTTGTACTCCACAATGTAAGGATTTTGTTTGACCCTGCACATCCCTTTCTGCCTTAGCTCCTTAGCCCTCTCCTCCATCTCAGCCATTTCTTTCTCTCTCTGTATGTTTTTCTCTTCATTCTCTTTCCTCATGTTTTCTTCATAATCAGCATGCATCTTCAAGTACCTGGCAATATCTATCTTCCATGTCCTTTCTTCTTTTTCTTCAAAATTCAGTAAGGCATTTATCCTTTCAAGCTCATACTTATAGAAATATTGCCAGCTTCCTTGATTCATTATCCTTTCTCTTCCATCAGTGTACTTGATCTCTAGATGATCCAACTTCACTTTGACTTCAAAGATCCTTTGAGCCCTCAAAAATGCTAGGGCATCTTCATCATAGTCCTCATCTAGTGGAAGCACATTGATGCAAATAACATTTGTGAGTTTTCCAGTCTTCTTTGTTATCCTTATCCTTTTGGGTACACTCTTGATCTTCAAATGCTTCACAAGAGATACCTTTCTGGAACAAGGAGAATTAGTCTTCAGTGCCACATCACTTGGAAGTAGCTTCATTCCTTTCCCCTTCATCCACTGTAACACTCCACTAGCTGTAACTTTGTGGAAGTGTTTTCTTGAAATTACTTTAGTGGCTTCATCTTTCTTCTGTGGCAATTCAGGTTCAGAAGTCATGGATAATGATTTTGGAGGATCATTGCTAACAGTACCCACCCTAGACTTAGAGTCTTGTGTTGTGGTTAAAGTACTACTAGCAATGTCCTTGACTTGCTGAATTCCACTTCTTGTTTTCTTAACTGATTCCTTTGCCCCCTTGTCATCCCTCTTGCTATCATCAGCATCCTTTGATTTCTTTGAATATTTGCTCCTTTCCTTATCTCTCCTTGACTGAGATCTCCTTTCATAGGTTTTCTCCTTATCATCATCATCATCTCCATCCTTCTTTTTGTTCTTTTCTTTGACAGATTCAGGAATGACTCCATGAATCAGAAAAGATTGTAGAGTGTGAATCATCTCTAGTTCCTCAGCTGTCCTGACTCCCCTCTTGGCTCTTAGCATTTGCAGCACCTGGTTGATCTTTGCATTATTCTTTCTTGTCAAATCTGAAGGGATCACCAACTGGTCAATGCTGCTGTCTTGAGATAGACTTTGGAAGATTATTGTCTTTGGCTTTGAGATAACCTCAGGCAGTCTTTGATCTTGATCCATCTTCAAGTCATCAAACAGTCTCTTGTTGTTAGCCCCACCTTTTTCTATTAAGTCCATTATTGTTGACAGCTCAGTGAATCTCAGTTTCTCTAGAGTTTGAAAAGCTAGGTGCCACAAGCAGTTGTCCTTGCACACCATGATTATCTCTCTTAGATGGACATCCTTGATTTTCCTTACTGCAACTGTGAAGTACTTAATGTTTTCCTTGAGCTTCATTCTGTAAGTCCTTGCATCTTCTTGTGCATCTCTGTAGGTGGCTTTCAGAAACTCCAGGAAGGCCTCATCATGATAGATGTGAGAATTGGCAACTTCCTGTAGCTTGGCCTCTGTGATTGTTGTAGCTTTGGCAGGTTGAGCATTGGAAGTAGGTTGAGCAGGTTGAGAAGTGGAGATATCTTTTGGCATTGTGGAGGGATAGTAGGTAGTGGTGACTGTGCTTTTCTGGCCTTGTGCATTGATGACCTCTACAGGGGGAAGATTGATTGGCTTTATTGTCTCTTCAATGAGCTTGCCCTTAAGTTTTGACTGCTTGGCAGGTACTCCCCCTTTCTTTTTCACAATGACCTCCTTAACTTTCTCCCCCTTAGGCTTGGGATCAGACAAAAAGTCTTGAGCTTCACCAGGGATAGGCAGGTTCATGGATCTCATCATTGAAGTCATCATTTGTTGCTGCACCAGTAAGATGTTTGAGGTGTTGTTGCCTTGGTCATCCAGCTTGTCATTGAGTTGGCTTAAGGATGTAGATAGCATTCGGTTTTCATCCTTGAGAGAGGCCACTTCTTTTTCTAAGCCATCCACCTTAGAGAATAATTGTTGAGACCTAAATGAGTTTAGGGATTGATCTTTGACCCTGGCAAAGTCATATTTGGAGATGTCTGACAGAGGGACTTCATCCACCAACTTGTCACCATACTGATTTTTCCACATGACATTTATCATAGCATTTGAGGTGATGGTGGCTTTTGCTTGAGTTTCCAGTGAAGAAGCCAGTTTCTTGATGTTGTCTGTGACCATGGCAAGAGTCACATCCATCATGGATACATTTGTGGAGGTTTTCTGGACTTCTTTGAGGATACCATCCACCTTGGGAAAGTCAGAGAGATAAGAGTTCCTGAGCTTAGTGAGGGATCTGTCTGTCTCCTCCTGGATTGAAGAAATCTCTGATTGAAGCCCTTTCCCAAGATAGTGCAGAGCCTTCAGCTGGTTCTTGTACACATCATTCACAGCATCATAGATGGCAGCAGGAGAGAGATCCTTTGCATTGGAGCCCAGAGAAGTTAGGAATTCTTCTCTTAGAAAAGCTAGGGCATCCTTGAGCTTGAGAGTCCTCTTAGCATCCAACCAGGCATCCACATTTCCCTCTGGTTCAGCTGCATCCACAATCTTCTCCTGCTGAGCTTCAACATCCTCCTTGTGGCAAAGTAAGATAGCTTCATAATCAGCATTGGGAAGATTTGAGGTGAGGAGATGTTGAGCTATTTTGGAGAACTCATCAATCTGTGCCACATGGAGATCTTGTATGGCTTCTTCTGTCATTTTGGAAGGCACAGATGATGATCCTGAAGGCCTGTCATGGTGCACAGGCTTCAGCCATTCTGACATTGTGGCCTGAGCCAAGTGAGAGCTAGTGCTAGGCACTTCATGAGATGTGAGAATTGGAGTCTCCTCCAGCCTTGGAATGGCTGTAGGGTCTGATGATGTCTCCATTGAAATGGGATGTGTTACAACATCAGCCCTATTTGTCTGTGAAGACATTTCCACATCCCTAGGGATGGGAGAATTTGGCACAGAGTCTCCAGTGAAAACTGGTGAATTCTCCATGTTTGTGTTGGTGTCATTAGGATATGCCCCAGCATGCATTCCCTGACCAACTAGATGTGGTTCCTGGGTGGTGAGCACAGTGTCATGCACCATGTCACTTGAAATTGGCTCAATCACAGGAGAGAATTGTGATTGATCAAAGGCAAGATTGTCATTGGAATGACTTTCTTGTTCAGAAGAAATTTTTATGGAAGAATCTGAGAGAGAAGTGGGGTTTAGATTAGATTGTGGCAACTCCCCCTGAGAAATAGGAGGAGTTTCAACAGTGATGTGCTCTCCACTCTGTGTATTATCAGCCTTATCACTCCTAGGGTCAAGAGTGAGTTCTTGATCCTGTGCAGACTCAGTACAGGTTGTAGTGGGGAGACTACTCTTTTCAATGCCAATAACCTGTTGGGAGGCCATTGACAGTAGTAGGTGTACCCCTTTTTCCACATCTGAATCCTGTTGGGAGGATTCAGTGGTAGGTTTAGATTTTGACTTCTTCCTTTGTCTGGTAAGGGGTGACTCAGGATCCTCACTTCCTATCTCTACAGAGTCATTTATCACTGCTAGGGCTCTCTTCTTTGACTTCTTTTTAGTAACATCAACCTTTTGAGAGATTGATGCACTTGGTTGCCTATCCTCTACAGTGGTGTTTTCAGTAGGATTGCTGGATGGGATAGGAAGGCTGGGGTTAGACTGTGCAGCTCCTTCAGTCTTAGCCTTCCCTGTCCAGGAAAGTTCATGATATATGGGCTTATCAAGTGGATAAGACTCAAATGTGTCCTGCATATGCTTGGTCACACTTAGAATCACATCCACTTGATTCCTTGTGTCCAATGAACCAAATAGTATTTTGGACATGGACTTGGAATAAGCCATTTTAGTGTTATCTATACCCTCCAATTCATGGATATTTGCATCAAGAGAATTTAAAATAACTTGAATGAAACGAGGGTAAAAGATGTCATTACCTCTCCCACGAACTGTCCTCCCTAACCTTTGAGCCAATTCCTTGAGGATGATTGCTCCAACATTGATTTCTTGGTTGTAGGCTAGGGAATAGGCCAGCTTCACAGCAATGTGACTGATATGGTCCCATCCTGTTTTCCTGCATAGAAACACCTTCTGGAGTGCATCAAATAGAAATGACCACTCCCTTCTTACAAATTTCTTGTTCAGCTTTCCAGTATCTATCTCATCTGCATACCGAATGAGGGTCATGAAGTCTACTATTTGAGCATCAGTAGCTTCTTGGTCATGACCCGCCACCTTGAACCCCAATGCTTCATTTATTTCCTTTTCCCCAAACTGGAAGTGTTTGCCTCCAATTGAACAAGTAACCTCCTGGAATGAAGTTCCATCTTCTCTTGCCATTGTTGATACCAACGCCGTTCGCCAAAATCCTTCCAACACATCGACATACAGTGTAGGGTTCAAGGTTAGGGCTTGGCTGAGGTAGGAAGTGTTCAAGAACCGTACAAAACACTTGTACCTTGGTTTAGCCTCAGCCTCAGAGGGAATGGTGAGAAGATTGGTTTCTTTGGGGATGGTTAGAGGAATAGAGGATGATAATGTTTGAGATTTGGGTGCCATTTCAAGAGAGAGAGTAAGAAAGATAGTAGAGAATTTGTGCTTGGGTTTGAGAGTTTGAGAGCAATAGACAAGATGAAAAGTTGTGAACGGTTAGAAAAAGGTATTTATATGATAGAGACACTGCGATATGGAGTTATGAATATGTACAGTCTATATGTATGTCGCGAAGTCAATAATAGCCTGTACCGCAAAGTCTTGCAAAATATATCGCATAGTCTCAACAATGAACTATGTCGCAAAGTCTTCAAAATGAAAGGATCGGGGAGACTTTGCGATATAGTAGAAATACCCTGTCTAAAGCTCTCTTTTAGGAATTTTAAGCAATTTGTCAGACTTTTATCAAATTTTGAAATAAAATTAATTTAAATCAAAATTCTGTCAACTATGGAGACTTGTCGATATAGTTATTCTAAGTCGCGAAGTCATAAAATTAACTATGTCGCAAACTCATGAAATGAACTATGTCGCGAAGTCTCACAATCTCAACAGTTTGCGATATAAGTCTGTTTAATTTGAACTATGTCGTGAACTCTGAAAATCATCTATATCGAGATGTCTCAAAAGCTCACAACTCCACTAACAAATATGATTTTGAAAAATATGCAGTAAAATACTGAAATATTTATAAATCATATCTCAGCTAATTTTCACTCCAAACAAATAGATCATTTAAATACAGTGAAAATTTACTGCTGCAATTATTAACCAGCATATTTACTTAGAACAACTGAATGAAGGATTGAGCATTCCAATTTCACTCACAAGTCTGTTGAAGACTGCTTCATTCAGAGGTTTAGTAAATATGTCAGCTAGTTGTTTCTCAGTTGGAACATAAGAGACTTCTATGGTACCATTTGCAGCATGTTCCCTAATGAAATGGTACCTTATCTCAATGTGCTTTGTAGTAGAATGATTAACAGGATTGGCAACTATGGATATTGCACTAGTATTATCACACATTAGAGGAATGTGTTCTAACACTAGCCCATAATCCATGAGTTGATTTCTAATCCAAAGCAATTGAGCACAGCAACTTCCAGCAGCAATATATTCAGCCTCAGCTGTGGATGTTGCTGTGGACTGTTGTTTCTTACTAAACCGGGACACTAACCTTTGACCTAGGAATTGACAGCTTCCAGAGGTGCTCTTCCTGTCAATTCTGCATCCAGCATAATCAGAATCTGTGTAACCAACCAGGTTGAACCCAGTGCCCTTTGGATACCATAGCCCAAGATTAGGAGTCCCCTTCAGATATTTGAAAATTCTTTTGATGGCCATCATGTGAGATTCCTTGGGATCAGACTGGAACCTTGCACAAAGGCATGTGGCAAACATGATGTCTGGCCTGCTAGCTGTGAGATAGAGTAGGGATCCAACCATTCCTCTATAGACCTTGATATCAACTCTCTTGCCTTTCTTGTCTTCATCCAGCTTGATTGCAGTAGACATAGGAGTTTTAGCTGGGGATGACTCTTCTAAACCATATTTCTTTAAAAGATCCTTGACATACTTAGATTGGTTTATAAAGATGCCATCCTCCCTTTGATGTACTTGCAGGCCTAGGAAGTAGGTTAACTCTCCCATCATACTCATCTCATATTTACTTTGCATCAACTTAGAGAACCTTTCACAGAGTTTTTCATTTGAAGAGCCAAAGATGATATCATCCACATAGATTTGAACAAGAATGATATCATTTCCATGCTTCTTGAAGAATAGGGTTTTGTCAATTGTACCCCTGGTAAATTGATGCTCAAGAAGGAATTGAGATAGAGTTTCATACCAGGCTCTTGGTGCCTGTTTGAGTCCATAGAGCGCCTTGAGCAGTCTATACACAAAGTTTGGGAAGTCTTCACTTTCAAAGCCAGGTGGTTGAGACACATAGACTTCTTCAGCAAGATCACCATTGAGAAATGCACTTTTCACATCCATTTGATACACCTTAAAATCTGAGTGAGCTGCAAAAGCCAGGAAGATTCTTATGGCTTCCAGTCTAGCTACAGGTGCAAATGTCTCATCATAGTCAATGCCTTCTTGCTGACAATATCCTTTGGCAACCAGCCTTGCTTTGTTTCTAACTACCACTCCTTCTTCATCCATCTTGTTTCTGAACACCCATTTGGTGTCAATAACATTCTTTCCTTTTGGAGGTGGCACTAGTTCCCATACTTTGTTTTTCTCAAATTGATTCAACTCTTCTTGCATGGCAACAATCCAATCAGAATTCTTCAAAGCTTCTTCAATTAATTTAGGTTCCTCTTGTGACAGAAAGCAGCTATACAGACATGTATTTAATGTTGCCCTTCTTGTTCTAACTCCCTCACTAGGATCTCCAATGATTTGATCCCTAGTGTGGGCTCTGTCCCATTTCCTTGTGTGCCCCTGTTCATTTCCTTGATCTGTTCCAATCTCATTTTTGTTGACAGTTGCATTCTCTTCTTCTCCCCCTGTGTTTGTGAATCCTTGCACAGGTGTTTGAAGAAGATTGTCAACTTCAAGAATTTCATTTTCTAGAACAGTTTGAACAGGGGGTTCATCTTCACTTTCAGAATCCTCAAGATAACCTTGATTCTCAAATCTCAATGGCACACTGTCTTGATCACTTGTTTTCAGTCCTGGAGTTTTCTTGTCATCAAAGGTAACATCCATGCTTTCCATGACTTTGTGTTGCTCAGGTACAAACACTCTGTATGCTGTCCTTTCCAGAGAGTATCCAATGAAGATACCTTCAAATGCCTTAGCATCAAATTTTCCAACATGCTCAGAGGTATCTTTCATCACAAAGCACTTGCTTCCAAACACATGCAGGTGCTTGAAGGATGCTCTTTTTCCAGTCATTAATGAGTAAGGAGTTTTGCCAGACTTCTTATTGATTAATGTTCTATTTTGCACATAGCATGCTGTGTTAACAGCATCAGCCCAAAAGCTAGTGGGTAGCTTTGCATCCAGCAGCATTGTCCTTGCAGCTTCAATGAGAGTTCTATTCTTTCTCTCAACTACTCCATTTTGTTGAGGTGTTCTAGGAGCTGAGAATTGTTGAGAAATTCCTTTATCTTTGCAAAACTCATACAATGTTGAATTTCTGAACTCAGTCCCATTATCACTTCTCAAAGCAACTACAGAGGAACCAGTGCTTTGTGCTTCTTTATCAACTCTCTTGATATGCTCTATTATGACTTGGGGTGCTTCATCCTTGGAGAATAGGAATTCCACCCAAGTATATCTTGAATAGTCATCTACCATCACTAGAGCATATTTCTTTTTGGAGAGGGACATTACATTCACAGGGCCAAATAAGTCCATGTGAATTAGTTGCAGAGGTTTTGAGTTTGTATTGAGCAACTTGTTCTTGTGACTTGATCTTTTAATCTTCCCTTTCTGACAAGCTTCACATGCTCCATCTTGCACAAACTCCAAGGCAGGCAAATCCCTGATGAGTTCTCTCTTGGTTAGAGAGTTCATTGCCTGAACATTCAAGTGAGACAGTTTCTTGTGCCACAGCCAGAATTCCTCATTTGTGGCTTTTGTGTAGAAACAACAAATTTCTCCCTTATCTGCAGCCTTGAGATTAGCTACAAACAAGCTTCCTTTCTTCACACCAGTTAGAACAACTTCACCACTTTCCCTTTTTGAGATTGAACAAAGGTCTTCATCAAATTCCACTTTGAAGCCTCTGTTGGTAAACTGTCCAATACTCAAGAGATTATGCTTCAGTCCTTCAACAAATGCTACATCTTCAATAATGACATTTCCAGATTTAACACTGCCATATCCCATTGTATAACCAATGTTGTCATTTCCAAAGGTTACTGATGGGCCAGCCTTTTCCTCAAAATGTGATAGCAGGGCCATATCACCAGTCATGTGACTTGAGCATCCACTGTCCAAGATCCATATGACTCTTTTATTCCTGTTGCCCTGCATTCACAAAGTGACTAAGTTGTTTTTGGTACCCACACTTGGTAGGGTCCAGATGATT
Organism: Heracleum sosnowskyi; assembly: GCA_030848705.1. Taxonomy (NCBI): domain Eukaryota; kingdom Viridiplantae; phylum Streptophyta; class Magnoliopsida; order Apiales; family Apiaceae; genus Heracleum; species Heracleum sosnowskyi. The sequence goes on from CM061241.1 coordinate 98,812,363, forward strand.
TAGAAACATTTTGATTAATAATTCTTCTGTCATAAATTGCATTTCTCATAGTAGGAGACTTCACTTTTTCTGTGGCTTTGGAGTTTACACTCTTAGGCTCACATGAAGTTTTCACCCTCTCAACCCTGATTGGGGACCCTGTCCTATGAGAATGTATGTGTGTGTGTGATTCACCAGATTGTGCAGAGTCAAGTTTATGTTTAAGAGATAAACAGTTAGCAATCACAGTCACATAGCATGTCATGCAGTTTGGCTTACCACAGAAAGAATCATGACTAGAATTTATGCTTGCAGAAAGGTTACTTAGGTTGTCAACTTCAACAATTTCAGGCTTACTACACTTATGAGTCAAATGATTAACAGATAGGCATTTTTGACATTGTTTCCTGGGAGCATTTGGCACATAAGCATAGTTGTTTCCTTTGTTAACACCAACTTTACCGTTTCTGTTTTGTTTCCTTTTCTTAACAACTTCTTTCTTTGCTTTAGGACTCTTGACAAGATTGTCTTTGGTCTCTTTCTGATTGACAAGTTCAGGAAAGGAATAAGTGTTCTTAGCAGCCTCATCTTCTTCAAGTAGTTGTTGCTTGATGATCAGTAGTTCCTCATCAAACTCAACAACACTCTTTCTGAAGATGGGTAGTTCAACACTTGACAGTATGGTTGGGGCATTTTTGTTTGTAAAAGTTTCCTTTCCTTTGCCCTTGACCTTCTTCCTTCCCTTGTCATTATCATAGTCAAAACCAACTCCAACCTTGCAGTCTTCAGTGTGTTCCTTGTGGTAGGTTTGAATAAGTTCAGAGGAGTTTTTGAAGCTTCTTAGTTTCAGTTCAGTTTCAGCAATTTGTTCTCTAAGGGCTTTCTCTATCTGCTCAGCACAAATCACTTTGTTTTTAAGATACTCAACCTCCTTTTTCAAACCATCCAGGTTCACAACCATTAACTCAAGTTGCTCATTCTTTTCTGTAAGCTCAACATTCTTAGCAGTTAGTCTGTCAATTTCTTCATTAGCTACTAACATGCTAGTATGAATATTAAACATCTCAGTGCTCATATCTTCAACAGTTTGCTTATATTGAAGGGGAGTCATATCAAGAGAAGTAAGAATAGGTACCTGACTTGAATCACCTTCATCAGAAAATGCCATCAAGGCATAGTTTGAGTACTCTTGTTCTTCTTCTTCATCAGAGTCATCCCAGCATTTTCCCTCAGCAATAAAAGCTTTGCCCTGTTGTTTCTTGAGTAGAGCCTCATACTTAGCTTCAAGCTCTAAGTATGCTTTGTCCTTCTTGACTTGTTTAGGCTTTTTGCACTCAGTGGCAAAATGCCCAAGTTCATTGCAGTTATAGCACCTTATTTTGGTCCTATCCACACTTCCTGTCTTGTATCCACCTTTAGCAGCACCAGCAATCCCTTTTCCTTTATTGAAGGTGTTTGAGCCACTAGATCCACCAGTGTTTCCATTATTGAACTTGGACCTAAATGGCTGCTTTCTTTTAAACCTTATGTTAGGATACCTCCTAGCCATATAAGCAAAAGATTTGTTTTCCATTTTGTCCAGCTCATCTATACTGTAGAACTCATCCTCTTCAGGTAAATCATACACAGCCTGAGTTTCATCACCAGTGTCTTCAACTTCCAGTTCCTCAATCTTGACCTGACTGATTTTAAGAGAGTCCATTCTTTGACTTAGGTTGTCAGCAATAAGTGCACAGGAGGTATTAGCCACTAATCCTTGCTTTGCTTGAATAGATCTCTTTTGAAACAGCTCTAACTCATATGTCTTTAAAACACCATACAACACATCAAAACCAATCTTTGTCAGATCTCTTTCTTTAAGGGAAGAGATTCTTGGTTCCAAGTGATCTGGCAGAGTTAGTAGAAACTTCATATTGAGCTCTTCTGTTTCATAGTGTTTGTCATAGAGTTTGAGCTCGTTTATCAGCTTGTTGAATCTCTCAAACACTTCTGTGATTCCCTCTTTTGGCTGAGCCATGAAGGCTTCATATTGTGAAACAAGATTCTGCTTCTTGTTCTTTCTTACTTCAGTAGTTCCTTCACAGAGCACTTCTATAAGATCCCACATCTTCTTGGCACTAGTACAATGAGCAACAGTGCCATACATGTTGAAGTCCATAGATTCACAAATGATAAGTTGAAGATGTCCATCCAATGCTACTTTTTCCTTTTCAGGATCAGTGTATTTTAAGGGATCTTTGGGCACATGTTTTGCTGGTACAATCTCAGTGCCAATGGTTGTTTCACCAATCTCGATCATTGGAATGAAGGGACCATGCTTTAGAATATCTAAATACATGGGGTTAGAAGCTTTGATGAAAAGCAACATCTTCTTCTTCCATAAACTGTAGTGCTCCTTGTTAAAGGGAGGAATCTTGATACTGCTTAGTTTCTGTGAACTCATTCTTGATCTTTTCCTGTTTGTACGTTAACAGCCTACGCTCTGATACCACTTGTTAGAAATGAATACTACTAGAAACTAGACAGAGGGGGGGTGAATGGATAGTTTGATATATTTTTCGATTCTTGAAAACTAAGTAAACAACTGTATGTGATTATGATATGTAATATGCAGAAAGTAAATAACACACACAATCACTTTAATCTACTTTGTATAAGCAAATTAAATACTACAGCTTTCCAGGAAATTCACAATCGAATTTCTGGCTTCTAAACAAGAACAGTTTGAACTTGCTTGCTTACAGAGAAAAGAGCTTAGCAAATAACTATGTGTATCTCTCTTGCAGCTTACAGTTGTGTGTGCACGATATATATATTCACCTATACAAACTAGGCACACACAATATTACACAGCTACCCCTTCTGAAAGTCCAACTTGTCCTGCCATAAGAAGTTCACTGTGTCAGGAAGGACCACCTGCTTTTCGGAGTCTTTCCCGTTTCTGTAGCTGCTTGTCTCTTATATTTCTCTCCAAGTTTAGCTGTAGATTTGCCATCTGTTCTTTGGACCACCTTGCCAGAACAAATGCTTCAGTATTTGTCTCCTTTGATTCTTGGTTCTGTACCTTGATTTGTCTTGTTATAAACGGCTAAGTGTTGATATCGTGAACTCCACTTTATCCCTGACTTCGCGATCTCCCTTGTGAGGACTACGCGATATAGCCTTTGAAGACTTTGCGACATAGGTCATTTGATGACTATGCGACATAGGTCATTTGATGACTATGCGACATAGGTCATTTGATGACTATGCGACATAAGGCTTCTGAGGACTTCACGATCTAGGCTCTTTTGACTTTGCTGACTTCAACACTTCACGACATGTGTCTTGAGGACTTCTCGACATAGTACAAAATGGACTATGCGATATAGTACTTCACGACATGGATATTGGTGACTTCACGACATAGCTTTCTTTTGACTTTGCTATATAATGCCTTAGACAAATTCCTGCAACTTATTTCTTCATAGCCTTATTCAACTCTATCCTGCTGCATGAACACTTCTGAACTTCTACCAGGATAATTATTCAATGGCCTATATACAATCTAGATGCAAGAAACTTTACTAAGCTCATTATAAATCTGAGCATACATGATAAAGCTATTGTTCATGAGAACAAGACAAGTACATTTAGAGACCTATACTCTATCCCAGTGATAGAAATCACTAGGTCATGTAGTGTGACATAGTCACATAGTGTAGGCTTGTTAATAGTGGTATTCAGACATGTCTTGAGCCTAACAAAAAATAATTAATATTTTTGATATAAAACACTTAATGGAATCTCATGTGGCCATTTAAAAAATGAATTTAAGGAAACCAGAAAAGGTCACAAATTAAAATAAATATATATATTCTATAAACATGTAAGAAAATCTCGATGCAACGAGCTTAAAATATATTTATCGTCTATATTTTCACATAATATAAAATAATTTTTAAAAAATTCTTTATATTTTGAAATTATTTTTCAATGAAAGGGATTATCTTTATTTTTTCAATAGATATAACGATTTATAACCCCCAATAGAAATAATTGATATATCAATGTACAATATTTGCTACAATCTTATATATTGTTTTTAAAAAAATAAAAAAAAGTTAATAATTAGATATAAAACACTTAATGTACCACACTTAAGAGAATCTTACAACTTATAACATTTTTTTAAAAAATAGTACAATTAAAAGTAAAATAATAAATATTTTTGATATAAAACACTTAAAGAAATCTTATGTGGCCGTTTAAAAATCGATTTTAAGGAAATATGAAAAGGCCACAAGTTAAAATATTTTAAATATTTTGAAATATTTTAAATATTTGTTGAAATAAAATATTTTTAATTATATTTGTCTAAAATTTACAGAAATAGACTTTGATATAGATTTTTATATTATTACATAAATTTATTGTTTTTCTGTGACAAACAAAAGTTCAATTGTGTGTTTTGCATCATTATTTGAAGATGAAGGTTTTCTTAAGTGTTTCGTGATAATATTACTAATGTATATATTATTGAGTAAACTAGTATTTTATTTGTGCTCGGCAAACTGAAATTCAATTATGTAGTTTGTAATAATATATATAAATTAGTTAATTTTTTAAGAGGTTCTCTTAAGTGTTTCAAATTAGTGTTCTGAATAATTTTTAATATATGAATTATTTAATTTTTTAAGTGATTCTCTTAAGTGTTTCAAATTAATTTGCTGAATAATTCTTTTTCTCGTAATTGATACAAAAAATATTAATCACAAAAAATATGTACAAAAAGAGAGGAATCTTCTAAATTCTCAAATATAAAAATTATTTGAAACAAACAAAATAAAGACATTGAACGACACCAATAAAACCTTTAGCTTCACAAACACAACAAATCACACATTTCCTAGCCAGTAATGCATTTTTACAAACCTACCACAAAACACCAATGATCCCTAATCTAGCCAACACCAGCTTTCATCAAGGAAAAACAAAGTAACCCAATTTTACACTTCTCGCAGCACTGTGGAGAACTGCTACTTTGAAAGAAAATGTAAATAGATCAAGTAGCAACAAAGCTCAGAAATAGTCCCCTTCTCGCCAACTACAGCAAACAACCAGGACAATCAATTCAAAAATTCTAAATCATGTTGAAAAGACTATTCAAACTCTAGCAATCTCCAGGTACTAAAAACTCGAGCCTTTACACATCTGAGTACCATTACATCCTAAATTAATTTTCACAAGGAGTATAATAAATCACACTCCACGGCCACACAGGTTGCTACTGCTAAAATAATCTCCGCAATAGAAGGAAAAGAGCGCCTCCACAAACGCAGTGCATCAAGAAAGTTGTCCGAAATAAGCTAAAACAACATCTAAACAGGACACCAAAAGAACGTGTTAATTAAATTTAACAATTTAGTGAATCTTAATAACAAGACGCCTAAACAGAAAATGATAACAGCTTAACGAATCTTAATAACAGGACATCTGAACAGAACACGTTAATGAATATTAAAATCTTAGCGAATCTTAATACACAAAACCGCCTAAAAGAACACCTTAATGAATTTTAATACAACACCTTGGAAAATTGGAGAACTAACAATCTTAGTATTTGAGTAGCTCTTTAATAGAATATTATACCATAACTCTTTATTTGACATAAACAGCTGATCTAATTAGTATTTTTTTTGTTGCTTCCTCAAACAAGCTAAACAAGCTAAGATCTACAAAATAAATTCTTATCCGCTTACTCACGTAAGATATTTTTCTTATGCTATTTCATTCATAAATTTTAAAGGGGCCATTGATAATCAAGTTCTAGTTTTTAGCGAAACAATTAGACAAACTCTTTAAAAAAACTCATACATAAACACTTAAACCAAACACTTAAACGTTTACTCCTGGTAAACAAAAGATACGCTTAATCGCAACAAAATCTGCAAATCCTTTGCATTTTTTCACCACCAATACCTTAAACATGTTTCTTTGATCCATTCCTTATATTCCTCGGACAAAATACCTACCACATCACTTAAAAGTTTAGTTTGAAACTTCACAATTGAAAATTCTTTCTTTCTCCAATTCTTGGCTATAAGCCGCTTCCCCATCAGTGCAACAAAAACATATAATGGAATCGTGTTAGTGTTCTATAACATGTATTTGAATTAATTTTTATATCTAGCTAGTTTTCTTACAAATCTGATTTTGATGATAAATCCATAACAAAATTGTGTAGATAAAGCATATCACTGGTTCACATTCAAGAAGATTCTTGTTAGTGTTCTTCACGTTTGGATTAGTTTGTATCTATATCAATCACGCATATACTTCATCAAAAGGTAAAAATATAATGATATAATGGACTTTATATATGATTTTGTTCTAGAACTCAAAACATAGTATTAAACCAGTACGTACCTTGAAGTCTATGTCCTTTTTCTCCATTTTCATCCAGGTTTCAAGAATGTTCTGAATCGTATCCAGTATAATCATTACACTGTGACACATTCAGAAAGATATTCATTTCCATAAGTAGAAAGATTCAGTTTATCAATCAGATTTCGTGTCATACGTTGTTTCCATTTTTCATTTTGTATACACTGTATAATTATTCTAATTGAATTCTAAATGACCTTCATCTAGCAAGATAATTACACTCATGCCATTAATCACTTAATTATGAAATACATATAAAATCTAATTATTGGATGGCTAGGATTCAGTCTCTTGGGTCTCTTGATAATGAGGTTCTCCCTAGAACCTTACCCTATATATATATATATATATATATATATATATATATATAGGGTGCCCTTCCACAACCCCGGTTGGTTGGGAAGGGACATCCAACCAACAGATCGTATCCGTTAAATTCAAATTTGGACGGCTGAGATCAATAGTTGCCGCAATGAATCATTGCGGGGTGTTGGATGCCGCAATGATACATTGCGGGGGTGCAATGATTCATTGTGGATAACTAATTTACTTTTTTGCCCTTAGAATTAGCCCCAAAACTACTTCGAAATACTTTTTGTCGGGGGTGCAATGTTTCATTGCGGGGCAGGATACAAAAATAATAATAATGCTAGCATTGTAGCTGTTGGAATTCGAAACTGGGTGTTTCATGAGAGGGACGTGCAGCCAAACCACTACACTACTAATTTATACAGAAGAAATTGGCGAACAATAGTTTAAACAATATTGTAGGTAGAGGTGCACATCTCTACTAGTTCATTTTTGTTTAAATTTAAATGCAAAAATACCATTATTATCATTTTAATATCAGTTTTTTTATTATTCTTAAAATATTATTTTTCATTTTTCTAATTGCAAAAATATTAGTATTAAATTTATTAAAGAAATCGTAGAAAAAGGAGGGAAAATTCGAAGTGAAGTAAAAAAAGGAGAAAAGGATAAAAATATTATTTCATTTTTTAAAAATGTAAAATACCATGACAACCGGAATAATTTTAATTTTTTATTTTTATTCTAATATTTTCTCCCATAAGCGTCCACACGAGGTAATAATATTTTCTTCTATCATTTTTATGTCTTGGTATTGAATATATGCATGATTGTTGTAATGTAATTGACATGTTGACAATTAGGCTGGGCAAACTATTGTCGCAATGAATCATTGCACCCCCCGCAATGATTCATTGCTCCAGTAGTGTATTTAATGCGCCTGTAACATTGCGGTAGCAGCAATGTTACATTGCGGCAGTAAAGTACCCCGCAATGTTTCATTGCACCCCCCACAATGTTTCATTGCACCCCCCGCAATGTAATAATGCGGGAGCTTACTTTTTTTTTTATAATTCTTTATAATTCTTTATAATTCTTTTTTATCTTTTAATCTTTAAATATGTATATAAAAATTAAATTACATTCATTTAAATTTCAAAATATTTAAGATGCTAATTTGTGGATATTTTTTTCCATCATATGTATTTAAATTAAACTATTTAATCGAAATATACTCAAAGATATGTCAAACAATCGTTTGCTTACTGACTATTGACCTAAATATGTATATACTTTCTTAGTTGTTATTATGATTGTAAAAAATAAAATACTATGTTTACAATTACTAGCAATGTTATATTTCAATTTTAAACTTAAAATATAATATTTTAACTATTCTTATTTTTATTTTACCTTATATTATTATATTCTTATTTTTCTTTTACCTTATATTATTTTACCTTAAAAAATATTATTATTTATGAAATTAAACTTGTCGAGTTCGAAATCCGTGACTCCGGGTCCATTAGCTCATCTATTATATATCTTATACCGCAACAAGGACTTTGTGAAACATTTTATTCAACAACTTGAAATTACATAACTGCCCCTCCAAAGTCAAATGTTATAAAAATGTAAGAAAATTTTCATCTTGATGGGAATCGAACCTAAGACACTTCAATACTAATTACTAAGAATTTCAAGTCACCAATTTAACCATTGAGCTACTTGGGCTTTTTTGTTGTGGTATAAAACCCATTAGTATGGTAATGTCTTTCACAAATATTATTTTACACTTTAGTTTTTATTCAAGATTCTTTCATGATAATTTCATTTGTCTGATTATTAATAAAAGTGGTTATTGGTATAAAGTATATCCAATAGACACGTATCTCTTTAATTAAATTTAATTATGTTTCTTCCTTTGTATTCACAATTTTAAGACAAAGTACAATGCATTTTTAGTCACATAATATCACTTTTTAGTCCGAGCATCCAATAATACAAAATAATACAAAATAGTAATCATTTTGTCTCAACTATGTTCATACATATCAGATAATATAAGTAATAATATAGGCACCTCTATAGTTGTTACCCTGAATAGAGGTGAACGTAATCCGGATTCAGGTCGGATTTTTCGATATCCGATAGGGCCCTTTTTTAAATCGAGACAAATTTCCTCTAAAATATTTATACCTGTAGATAGGGTTGGGTCAGGAGGGGCCAAATTGGATTTTTACAAATTATTTTAGATATTGATAACTTTAACTTTAAATTTAACTTTTTTTTATTTTTTCGGATTTAATTAAAAAATTTAAGCTTTTATCCGAGATTTAATTGAAAATTCTAACTTTTTGGATTGGACTTTTATCCTGATCAAGACTACGTCCAAATCGAGATTAAATTTGGGTTTATTCGGCTCGAACAGGATCGGGGTTTTGTGAAAAATATGTGATTCGTTTAAGCCTACGGGCTGGATCCGATTGAGGTGGACTTTTTTTTAATCAGATTTTTTCCGATTTTTTTAACCAGTTCGAACAGTTTTTTTCGAATACGAATTTGTGTGCTTCTCAATCCCGCCACCTCATGCATTAAGGACAAATATACTACTTCGGCCGCTTATAGAGAATTATGGAGTCCGGAGAGTATTGGTACTTTTGAAATGGAGCCTTTATTTGACACCTTTAACTAATTCCTATCTGATTATTAATTAGCTTATAAAACTAATAATCAAATACATTCAACTAAGAACAAAATCTTCTTCGGACTAATATCAAACCGATCTTCCTTGCAAATCTTCTCAATCATGTCACATAGTGTCACCAACAGGTTCAAACTGGTGGCAGGATCACCACAACAAACTGAAGAATACTTATCATCGCAAAATTAAACTGACGTGAACTAGAAAATATCATCACAAAATAACATCAAGTTCTGTCGGTTAGAGCGATCCCGTGCCTTGCACGGGGGGTTCGTGAGACAATTTATTCATCATAAAATTACTAAATTACCCCTGTATAATAGCACAACAAAAAAATTGTTTCTGATGGGAATTAAACCCTTGACCTCTAAATTAGAAGTAACATACCTTACCACTATTTTAGACATCTATTTTAATTGTATTTTGAAACTTTTTATTAATATGCGCAAATATTCAATATGTTATACTCTATTTTAGTACAAAAAAATTGTTTCTGGTGGGAATTGCACCCTTAATCTCTAAATTAAAAGTAAAATTCTTTACCACTATGATAGATATCTATTTAGATTGTATTATGAAGTTTTTTATTAATATGCGCAAACACTCAGTATGTTATACGCTATTTTGGTCTCTTTTTGTAATCTACTTGGTAAGGTAGATAATTTATTTTCACAAGTGCCTTAAAATAATATTTCTAACCATATTTGAGAAAAACTCGCGCAAAATGTTATAAAATTATATTTAAAAAAATGTTATAAAATTGGAATTGATCCGTAAAAAAAGATTATATTAATATTTTTATAATATAAATCATGTTTATTTGCATTAAGTACATAATGGCTCATATTATATATACTATTAGATTACAAATTCTATATACTATCAGATTATATATATATTAGATTACTAAATTACCCTTTAAATATTATATTGATGATATTAGATTAATAAATTATCCCTCCAATTGTATATTGATGATAAAAAAAATTCTTTTTAATGTGAATTGAACCATGACCTAGGTGATAGTGTGACAAATGTTGACATCTATATCCAATATCACTTATTATATATTTTTTAATATTTGTTTTTAAATTTAAAACTATCAACATATTTACTTCTTTTCAATTATATCCTTATATATAATAAGCGTAAAAATGGATTTTATCATTATTTTACATTTATTATTGTTTCATTATAAGATATTAACAACTTATAATTATATATGCATTTTTGAAATTTTAGCTACTAATAAGATTGAAACTGTAGTTTTATTATGATCCAATATATTATAAATCTCGTCTTCAATAGATAAATTTTATACGTTGATCATTTTCGAAAAATGCACTATAGTATATAAAGTATTGAACCCGAAAAATGCAAAAGAGTTTTATATTTGTATATTAATAAAAAAGTTTGTGTTGGAGATTTTTACAAGAAAGTTGAAGTTGTCATCGTACAACTAAATCAAATCTAAACTAAATCGGTTTAATTTTTTTGAATATCCATGATAAAATATTAAAAGTACTAAATGTTAAATTATTTGTGTCAAGTGGCAATTGTAAGGTGAAACGAGTAAATTATCACGAATCAGTTTAGCATTATCTTGAAAGGTATAAGTAATAGTTTTCTAAAATAAATTATATCCACAACTGTACAATTATTGTATTTAACGTGTCTGCAAGGAGACCCTTCTTAAAACGGGCAAAGTGGTATGCATTCGTTTAAATAGTGTATCCACACATACTAATACAACTTGTACTTCTACATTTTTACTCTATTATGCACACCGATCAAATTTTACAACACCCACTTAACGACTACCCCATGAACTACAAACAGGTAAATGGAGTGCCAACGTTCCCCCATGCAATGAAAATGATAAAAGGCGCCCAATTCTCTTTCAAAGTGACACTAAAACCATCTTCTCATTCAAATATAATTGGAAAAATTATAATCGGCGAAATCTTGCAGTACACAAGGTCACGACTACCCCATGAACTACAAACAGGTAAATGGAGTGCCAACGTTCCCCCGGGCAATGGAAATGGTAAAAGACGCCTGATACTCTTTCAAAGTGACACTAAAACCATCTTCTCATTCAAATACGATTGGCAAAATTATAACCGACGAAATCTTGCAGTACAGAAGGGTCGTGCGTGCCAACAAAACATGTTAATTAGTCAAAATATTTGCGCCTACTCAGGTCATAATAACAACCTTATAGACTGGGATTTTGTAAAACATGTATCATCAAACCTTCGATATATTTCCTACTGATATACCGTTACATGCTTATGTCTTTTCTTCTACATGCATTCCACCAAACGATGAGACCAACATAACCGAAAATAACTAGAGCATGCCCGTGCCTCGCACGGGCTATAAAGCTAGTTTAGTTTTAACATCCAACACAGCTTTACGACTAAAGTTACATTTTATTTAGGTTGATATTCAATTAATTTTCAATTTACAAATAATAAATAAATTCTTGTTTTTGAATATATTTGGTACGAATCATTTTTAAACAAGTTACTTGTGTTGGTGCAGTGGTAATATTGCATACATCTTTAGGAGAGGTCATGGGTTCGATCCTTGGATATGACTTTAAACCAAAATGGTAGTTTTGGTAAAAAAAATATAAGAGGTCCAACAATGTATCATTGTGGGGAGTGCAATGATACATTGCGGGGGTGCAATGAAACATTGCTCCAGTGCGTTTCCTTAGCCGTATGATCGTTTTTAAAGGGCTGTGATGGGTTGGTTGTGTAGCGTTTGCTAACCAACGGGGGCTGTGGACCAAAACCTATATATATATATTAAAAAATTATGTTCAGTCTTACCGTGAGATTGTGTAAGAATAATTGAGATATTTAACTTTACGCAAGCACTCCATATACAATTGGCATAAAATGTGGTCATTTTGTATCATTGTCATGTTTTAAGTGATGATGTCATGTTTAATTTTTATTATGTGCGGAAAATGTATCATATATGATTTTGTTGACTAATATCTTCAGAAAATTATTCAGAAGACTATGATCTTTCTTGATTTAGAAGAATAGTTATCAGAAGACAAAATATCAATAACTTTTTTTATGTGTATCGATGACAAATTACAATTTGTAGATCACTTAGAAAAGTATCTATAAATCAACCTCATGATCCATATTCTCTTTGTGGATACATAAAAAATTATTTATTATTATGGTTGTGGGCGCAAGAAAAAATGGCACAAATCAGTATAAAAAAGAACATATTATTTTATTGTTTTCATGTATTTAATTTTTATAATACATATCATGTTCACTAATTTATATGTTTCTGAAAAACAACTTAAATTATCAATATTTTAGGAATTAAAAATATAATTATAAGTCTATCGCGAAGGGCGGATTAGTTAATTAGTAATATTATATTAAACAAAATATTACTCTAATTTCTAAAACTTTTGAATTTCAAGTATCAAAGAGTAGAAAAAATCTAAATAACACTAAATTTTTCTAGATATTTTTCACAAGTCAATATTTTCTCCTAAAATTTCTATTCAAATCAAATTAAATATTTGAATAATTTTAACATAGTCAAAATAGAAAATAATTTTAATAATTAAAACTTTCTCTTACATATTTGAAGAAAAGACATTAAAATTTATAAGAAAGGATAATTCGAATTTGTAGGATAGACATATAATGTAAATTTTCTTTAATATATTTTAAATAGAAAAGAATTTGAATTTATATAAAGGTTATTCCCAATTTATTGGAAAAAGATATCTAATAATTTTTTTAACACATTTCACATAGAAAATGTATTCGAAACTATAACTACCGATCCACAATAATTTCAAGATGGACCTTCATGTTATCATGATGTCATTTTTTATTATTATGCCTACTGTAATTAGTAATTCTTGTGATCCCGAAGATCATTGCGAAAAATATGAGTCCCTTATGACGGGAATGGGACACTGTGACATCATGCTTTGTAAGATGTTCAAGACGTATCTGAAGGGTCCAGCAACCATGTGGTACAGGTTAATGAAGCCAAGGTCAATAAGCTCTTATGACCAGTTGAAAAGGAAATTCTTAAGGCACTATTCACATTTGTGCCGAAGAGAGAAGGACACAGAAGCTTTGATCCACTGTCGGCAAAGGCCGAACGAAGAACTGGGAGACTATTTGTCTAGGTTTAAAGAGGAGGCTGGAATGGTGACAAATTTGGACAAAGTAAAGGCCGCTGGGTTCTTATCAGCAGGACTGGACCCCATCAAAGGTAAAAAAACTCCGATCTTCTCTTTATGATATTCCCCATAAATCTCTAAATGATATATACTTCAGGGGTGAGAGCATCCGAAGGAAGATGGAATCAATCGGGGGTATAAAGAAAGCAGGAGAGAAGACATGAGGAGAAGGGGGAATGACAGACACGATTCTGGGCGAAGATATGATGATAGACGAGACGAGGCGAAAGCCCGGGACAAGGGTGCCGAACGAAGAAGAGATAGATATGGCACAACATTCACCCCTCTGAATGCACCAATCTCAAAAATTCTCCATGAAATTAAAGGAAAACCTGGTTTCGTTCACCCAGCCAGAATGAAGATGCCTGATTACAAGAAGAATGGCAACAAGTACTGTGACTACCACCAGGACAAGGGTCACAACACTGATGAGTGTTACCATTTAAAGAAGCTGATAGAGAAGATGATAAAGGAGGGAGAGCTGAATAAATTTGTCAAAGATCTGAGGGATAAACTAGCCCCAAAGGAAGACAAACGAAAAGAGCCCGAAGAGGTCGAAAGGTACAGGGGCGAAGTAAAGACTATATTCGGTGGAAGCACCCTGGGGCGAGATAGCAAGACAGCAAAGAAATGGTACGCAAAGCAAGTTTACAATTTATACCAGTTTCAATCTGCCAAACAGGCGATGCCGATCATGTTCACCGAGGATGATTATGAGGATGTGAACATTCTGTATCATCGGACGTATAGAAAAATGAACCTTGGAGGCGAACAGCTAGAGCCCTGCCATGAATCTCCCCTATACGGCTTCGGCAATCAGCCAGTCCCTATTGAAGGTACCATCACTTTATCTGTTCTTTTTGGTAAAGCTCCATATACTGTGGAAGAGCAGGTCAAATTCTATGTGGTTCGGGTGGAAAGCCCCTACAATGCTATTCTCGGAAGGCCAGCCCTTACCTCCTTCCAGGCGGTGGCATCAATCCCTCATCTCAAATTAAAGTTCCTGATTGAGCATGGCATCGGGGAGATGAGAGGCGATCAAAAAACCGCCCGAATCATCATGTTGGACGATCTAGACAAGGATCAAGATTTTGAGCTGACCGAAGGAGGTAAGAGAAAAAGGTTTGAAGGCGAAGCTAGTGGAAGTGGCCAAACTTTGAACATCGAGTTAGAAAAATTTGGAGCAGACATGTCCAGCCCAATTGTCGAACCAGCGGCAGAAACCGAAGAAGTGGAGCTATATGCAGGCTGTTCGGGAAAGATGGTTCGAATCGGGAAAAATATGGAGCCCGATCTCAAGAAGAAAGTGATTGAAGTGGTCAGACAATACCACAACGTCTTCGCCTGGGGGCCCGAGGACATGCCTGGTTTGGATCCAAAGACGGCAAAGCATTGTCTTAATGTTAAGCCCGAGGCAAAACCGGTGAAGCAAAGGAAGAGAACTTTCGCCATGGAGAGACAGAAAATCATCGAAGCCGAAGTAGAAAAACTGCTGGAAGCAAAATTCATTGAGGAAATTGAGTACCCAGACTGGCTAGCCAACGTAGTAGTGCTGAAGAAAGCAAACAACAAATGGCGAATGTGTGTTGACTACACCGACTTGAACAAATCATGTCCGAAGGACCACTACCCGCTACCTAGCATCGACCAGCTGACAGACGCCACTGCAGGTTATCAAGTACTTAGTTTTTTAGATGCTTTTTCAGGGTACCACCAGATAGCAATAAATGCCAAGGATATTCCGAAGACAACATTCATCACCCCGAAAGGAACATATGCCTACATCAAAATGCCTTTCGGCCTGAAAAATGCAGGGGCCACATTCCAAAGAGTGGTCAACAGGATCTTCCACAAACAAATCTGAAGGAATATGGAATGCTATGTAGATGACATGATTGTTAAGTCTCAGTTCGAAGATCACATGGAGGACCTCAAAGAGTGCTTCGAAACACTAAGGAAGCACAACATGAAGATTAATCCGAACAAGTGTACATTCAGAGTTTCCAGTGGAAAGTTCTTGGGGTATATGGTCAGTACCTGAGGGATCGAGGCGAACCCGGAGAAGATACAAGCGGTAATCGACATGGAACAACCGAAGATAGTTCGGGATATTCAAAAATTAACTGGTCGAATGGCCGCCCTGCGAAGATTTATTTCCCGATCAGCAGAAAAAGCCATACCCTTCCTTGAAGCACTCCGGGGATCAAAGAATTTTGAATGAGGGCCGAAGTTCCAGAAAGCATTTGAAGATGTGAAGGAATATCTCACCAAGGCGCCTCTCCTGATGAGGCCAAATCCGAAGGAAACATTGCAGCTATACTTGGCGGTGAGTGACCGAACACTTGGTGCAGTATTAGTGAAAGAGCATAAAGGTTCTCAACACCCAGTGTTCTATGTATCCCACATGTTGAAAGATGCGGAAACAAGATATCCAAATGCAGAAAAGTTCGCATATGGCCTTGTAATGGCGACTCGAAAGCTACGTCATTACTTCCAAGGGCGAACGATACAAATCATAACCGATCAACCCCTGAAGAAAATTTTGACAAGGCCGGAGGCGTCCGGAAGAGTGGTGGCCTGGTCCATCGAGCTGGGAGAGTATGATCTAGAGTACATCCCCGGAACGTCTATTAAGGCACAAGCATTGGCAGACTTCATGGTCGAATGCCATTTTTCAAGACCAAAAGATCTAGCTCCCGAAGAGCAGTTGGTTCAATCACTAGGCAAGTGGAAATTGTTCGTAGATGGGTCGGTCGCCGAATCAAAATGTGGGACATATCTAATTCTTTCCAGCCCAGATGGTTTCGAGATTTTCCAGGCGATAAGATTCACCTTCCCGTTAACAAATAACGAGGCCGAGTACGAAGCGTTGCTAGCTGGATTAAACCTGGCTAAGAATCTCGAGGTAAGAAATTTATGAGCATTCAGTGATTCTATGTTAGTGGTGAAGCATTTTTCAGGAGAATACGAATAAAGGGAACCCCGAATCAAGGCTTATGCCGCAAAGGTAAAGGATTCATCGGTCTCATTTGAAACCTTCAAGTTGAGCCAAGTGGGAAGGGAAGATAATAGCCGAGCCGATGCTTTGTCAAGACTGGCTTCGGCAGAAACTCACAATCTCACAGGATCCATCTACTTGACCGAAGTAAGGATCCCTTCAGTCGACAAGCAACAATGCATGGAGATCCACAAAGGCATCAACTGGATGACTCCGATCAGGGCCTACCTGGAAAAAGGTACTTTGCCCCTAGACCGGAAAGAAGCCTAAAAGGTGAAGTACAGGGCAGCAAGCTACACCATTGTCGGGAACAAGCTATATAGAAGGTCGGCGACAGAACCTCTTCTTCGATGCTTGAATCCCGAAGAACAACAACTGGCTCTAGAAACAGTTCACGAGGGAATATGTGGAGAATACCTCGCCGGTCGGTCACTTGCTTTTCAAATCCTCAGACAAGGGTTTTATTGGCCGACTCTGCGAGCAGATGCAGCCGATTATGCAAAAAAGTGCCGACAGTGCCAGTTATTCAGCACAATCCCGAAGCAACCACTAGAAGAAATGGCATCAGTCCTAAGTCCAATTCATTTCGCCATGTGGGCTGTGGATATCGTGGTAATCTTACCCAAAATCACCAAACAAGCCAAATACTGCATCGTGGCGATCGACTATATGACCAAGTGGGTTGAGGCAAGACCTTTGGCGACCATAACCGAAGAGGCAGCAAAGAATTTTATGCTGGAGCAGGTCATACTCAGGTTCGGGATTCCGAAGGTGTGTGTATCCGACAACGAGACCCAATTCATCGGAAATAAATTCTGAAAGTTCTTGACACATTTCGGAATACAACAGAAATTCAGCTCGGTCGGTCATCCTCAAAGAAACGGAGCAATTGAAGCTGCAAACAAAATCATTTTCGATGGGATAAAAAATCGACTGGGCGATGCCAAGGGACTTTGGGCAGAAGAGTTAAACTGGGTGCTATGGGCATACCGAACGACCCCACGTTCATCAACGGGCGAAACGCCTTTCAAGTTGGCATTTGGGACGGACGCCCTTGTTCTTGTAGAGGTGTTCAATGTTGAGACAAATGAATTTGGCCTTCGAGCCAATGTGGATTTGTTGGAAGAAGAAAGAGAAGCGGCTCACCTAAGGAACTTGAAATATCAACTTCAAGCGGCCCAATACTACGATGCTGGGGTGAAGAAAAGGACCTTCATGGTAGGAGACTTGGTGTTGCGAGAATTGGCGAATTCTATGCCAGCTAAGCAGGGAAAACTAATGCCTAACTGGGAAGGCCCGTATAAAGTGACTGAAGTGATTCGACCCGGTACCTACAAATTAACAACCATGTCTGGCGATCCGATCAAGAACACATGGCACGCCTCCCGATTACGAAGGTACTATCAGTAACCTTCGTCCAGCCTAAAGGAATACCGCCGAACAAAAGGTGCTAGCCACTCAAGCTGTTATTTTATTCTTGTACCGAGTTTTCTTTTTTAAGCAAAAGCAGGTATAATTGAATAAGTCCATCAATAAAATGCATGTTCCCCTCTTCTACTTATTTTATCAGTTTCATTTTATAATGTTACAAGTCGAATATTATTTCATAAATTTGGCGATTAGCTAGCCAAGCAGCCAAACTTTGGGGAATCCAGACTATGTTTAGGCGAACTAGAAAGCCGAAGATGCATAAAAGCAATTTTTATGGTAGGCAGAATTCAAAGCCAAAGACGCATAAGTTTGTTTAAACCTGTTTTAATTATGTTAGGTAGAATTCAAAGCCGAAGACGCATAAGTTTGTTTAAACATGTTTTAATTTTGTTAAGGCGAAGATTATAAGCCGAAGATACATAAAATTTGTTTTAATTATGTTAAGGCGAAGATTATAAGCCGAAGATACATAAAATTTGTTTTAATTATGTTAAGGCGAAGATTATAAGCCGAAGATACATAAAAATTGTTTTAATTATGTTAAGGCGAAGATTATAAGCCGAAGATACATAAAATTTGTTAAATTATACTAAGGCAAAATGAAGCCGAAGACGCATAAGTTTGTTTAAACCTGTTTTAATTATGTTAAGGCGAAGATTATAAGCCGAAGATACATAAATTTTGGTAAATTATGTTACGGCAAAATGAAGCCGAAGATACGTAAACCTGTGTTAATTGTGTTAAGGCAAAGACTATAAGCCGAAGATACGTAAACCTGTTTAAATTATACTAAGGCAAAAAGTGCCGACGAAGACATAAAGCCGTCGAGTTATGTTAGGCAAAAAGCAAAAGCCTAAGAAACATAAACGAGCAGCAAATATGGACGAGGAGAACAGACGAAAAATTCATTAAAAAGAACAAGTACAATAATGCCCGAAGGCCGCAGAAGTTCAATGCCCGAAGGCCTAATAAGTACAAAATACATAAAGAAAGGCTATAATCCGACAACTCCTCGTCCTCGCCGGAAGAAACAACCGGAGGCTCGTCGTCATCTGGGCGACCAATAGGATCGGCGAAGCCAGGCTCTATCAAGGCTTGATACTCCAAGCCCATAGCAGCCGCCCTCCTCACGACCTCGTCGTGACCCATTTGATAACACCGCTTCTCGGCGTTCAACCTCAGCTTCGCCTCTTTGCGGGCCGTTTTTCTTGAAGCTTTGAGGGATAAGTTCCGCTGGGTTAGTCGGGCCCGAAGGGTGTCGATCTCTTTCTGCATCGCCTCCCGGTCAGCCCTCAACGCCGCGGATTGGCCTTCCAACCTCTCAACATCACCGACAGCCTGGCGAAGAGCGGTCTCCGACTTCACCGCCCGGATCTCCAGCTCCTGAATCTGGCCGAAGCTGCCCTGCATATCCCTCACCTTATCGGTAATGATAGCAGCTATCGGCATCGCCTGAAACAAGAAAAAAGACTGGGTTAAAAGGTTGAAAAGACGAAGGAAATCAAAAGATAAATTAACTATACTTACCTTGGAGAGAAAGGCCACAGATCAGCACAAGCATCGGCAACGCCCAACTGATCGTAGGTGGGGCGATCAGCCGGAAACACCAAAGCTCGGCACAAGTCGGGAGCTATCTCCTTGACCGCCTTGGAGTCGGCCGTAGCAATGGCATCAGTCTCCAAGACCGCCCACTGAGGGACGTAGGATTTTATGACTTCCCCCCTGCGGGCCCTTTTTCTGACCAAAGGGGAGCCAGTTGCCTTCTCCGTTTGAGTAGCCGGCGGGGGAGATGTTGGGACCGACTCTTCTGGAGCCCTTTGCTCGCCCTCTTGGCGACTACCATGAGACGCCTCGCCGGCTTCAGCCGCTCTGGCCGCAAGAGCCGCTTGCTCGGCCTCAAACTTGGCCCTTTTCCTCTCGATGATGGCTTGGCGAGAAGACACTGTAAGAAGAAGAGAAAAGGAGTTAACATTAACATTTGATAATATAAACACGAAGTCAGAAGTGCAGAAAAAAAAAATATAATGCAGGGGATAAAGAATGTTACCATTACCCCATAGGGCGAAGAGCCACTGTCGGTCCCGAAGATAATCGAGAGGAATCCGGCCCATGTCAAATTGGCATAGCCGTTCGTACTCGTGCAATTCCGCACCCGACAATGTAGGTTTCACCACCTTTACAGATGGTTCAACCACACGCCATTGGGACGCGGCAGCGATTTTCGGGCCCGAGATGTAACACCACTTGTCGTGGATGCCCTTATTGTTAGAATTGGTTTCTACCCACCCAGCCCTGTTGGTGCGACGGGCGATGGAGTAAAAGCCTTTGCTCTTACCCTTCTTCCGGAAGTCGTGGTGGTGCCAGAACAAGGCGGGAGTTGGATCGACATGAGCCACCAAGCACCGGCATTGAAAGTCGTTCATATGCAGGAATCCGTTCGGATCCATCTGGCCCAGGGCGATTCCCATTTGGGCGAATAGTTGCTTCACCAACGGGAGCACAGGGACCCGAAAGCCGCATTTTAAAGCAGCCTCGGAAATCCCTGTCACCACATTCCCGTAGCCCTTCGGGACGGGCGGGTTATGCCATATTCGGTCAGCAGCCCTTGGCAGGTACGTATGCCAGGCGCCTGTCGGGATCTCGTACTCTTTTGGTAGCTTGGCTACGCGATCCTCGGATAGCCGAGTAGAGTGATTTGTCGCAGGAAACTCATCGGCGTTGTAAAATGGAGATCTCTCCGGGGATACAGATCTGGGTGACCGTCCCGATCCCGAAGCCGACCGATCCATAATTCCTGCATTAATATGAAAAAATTAGCCGTGTACTCGGACATGATCAAGAAAAGAAGAAAAGAAAAGTAGAATTGCCGAGTACAGAGGGCTTGGACCGGTCGGGGAATCTAATGTCTAAAGTCGGAGAATAGAGAGGTATCCCTAAAAGTACAGTTTATCCCGAAGATTGATCTAAGGCGAAACCTATTCCGAAGATAGTTCTAGGGACAAATGTGTCCCGATAACTGTTCTAAGAGTAAATTTATAAATCTACAAGGGTGTCTACCAGCACAACTACGGTCACATTTATAAAAACGCGTACTCCAAAACAAAATACTTGGCGATTATACAGTAGCATTCAGTAAGAGAGATAAACAGGCTGATTAAAAGCCGTTTCGTTAAGAAAAAGGGAAAATCAAAAAGCTTACTTGTGATGAAGACGAGGAATGGACTTGAACTCGGGGCAAAGGAAAGCACTGATAACTACAACTAATAAGGTTGGGGAGAAATTGGCAGAGTTTTCTTTCTTTTGAATGTATAAGTGACAATGTTTGGGGGGAAACTTGGCATTTACAAGGAAAAAGATGTGACGTTTGGACAATTGAAACGCGCACGTCTATTCTCGACCGTGCGATTAAGGACGATTGGGATTCAACGGTTCTGATTCAGCACTAATCTCAAGTAATTACGACTGTCATTATTAATTACGGCACGGTTTTCCAAGTGACGTGTCATAATGGATAGGCACGAGGCCTTTGGAGGTTATCCCGAAGAGAACTGAAAAATGAGGACTCCAGACGCATTGGACATCCGACCGAAGTCCAGGGACATGTTGGGGGCCCAACATTGCTTGGGCCGAATGATGTCTGGGCCGAATTATCATCGGGCCGAACGATCGGGTCGAACAGTCAAGACCCACTTCGTTGGAACGGTCCGTTGAAAATGACCGTTGCATGACCGAGTCTTCCGCTTGTCTAGGCGGAAGAACAGGACAAAGTACGTGGACGAATGCCCCCGAGAGATTCGGGCGAGCCGTTATCAGAACGCCTATAAAAGCACATAACAGGTTTCAGTATAAGGTTAATACTTATATTCTATTCACAAATACTTACACGTTCAAATAATCCTTACCGGAACCTCTAACTTATTCTCACACCGGAGGTGAATCGGGGGCCAAACCCCTCGCATTCTTCTCTTGACAGGTTAAACCCGAAGATATCCTCGGAGTCCGACCCGACAGAAAACTGGTTCCAACATATACAATATTATAGATTTTTATTTCTCATTTTTTTCTTATATAACTCATATTTGAGGATCTAGAAAAATATTATTGTAAGGCTAATGCAAAATGTGTCGACTATATCTTTTACATATATAAAGGAAAATTGTCTGATTTTTTTAATAGAGCTCCTTTATTTTAAAAAGTTGAAATTAAAAGTTCATTTTTTCGTACTTTTTAGAAGAAAAAAACCAAAATCTTTTTAAATTGTATAAAATAAATTCCTTTTTATATGTTGTTTTCAGGAAAGCAAAAAAAACCTATTGCTAATTGTATAAAAAAAATTCCTATAAAATTAAGTTATTTTCATTGTTAAATTTTAGTTAACTTTTTTTATTTACTTGGAAATTGAAAAACTTCTCTTAATATTACATATAATTCTTTCAATATCTCTCTTCCAATAGCTATACATATATATATTAAAAAATTATGTTCAGTCTGTTATGGATTAAAAAACGTGCTTTGTGAATTTAATGCTAGGATTAATGAGCTTCGAGCTTTTATGGCCGCACTCGTGTTTCCGGACTAAATTGGTCCTCACAAGATGCCTACGTATCTCAAATAATGTTGAGAATCAAGCCAAAGACATAGTTCTGATTGTAGGATCAGGGACCTTATATAGGCGTCTGGAGCCTAGTATTTATGGTATATTTAGGAGTCTTAGCGAATAAGTCTCCTTTTTGATATTGGATAAACATTGTATTGCTTGCAGGATAAGTCTTTTCCTTGTCGATAAAGGCTATGACTCATTAATTGCCTTTAATTGGGATTCTGGATCCTTCTTTGACCAATTTGCCATAATTCAGACTCTTTTAATGAGCTGTATATTTTCCTTATTCATTAATTTCGAAATTAATGAATAATTAGGGTGTCGGACCTTAAATATCGGCCTTTTGTTTGACTATTCAATTATATTTCTATAATTACTTTTCTGATCATATCATTTGCCCCCCAACTTCTAGGAAAATCTCCCCGGGGTTTTCGTAGAAGTTATAACTGTCATTTTTCGAGATTCAAGATCTTATTTTTCACGAATTTTTGTTCCACTTTCCTGGTAATTATTTTCCCTTTATTTCTTGGAAAATCTGTGTTCCGGGCGTACATACCCCCGCCTAGGAGATGTTCTAGGTTGCCACACCTAGAAACAATGTCTCATGGGCGTGGGTCTTTCAAAGTTGGCTCAAGGAGCTTCTTGGCGTGGGTACCCCCGCCTAGGAGACATTCTAGGTTGCCACGCCTAGAAACCATGTCCCCTGGGCGTGGGTCTTTCAAGGTTGGCTCAAGGAGCTTCTGGGCGTGGGTACCCCCACCTAGGAGACATTCTAGGTTTCCACGCCTAGAAACCATGTCCCCTGGGTGTGGGTCTTTCAAGGTTGGCTCAAGGAGCTTCTGGGCCTGGGTACCCCCGCCTAGGAGACATTCTAGGTTGCCACGCCTAGAAACCATGTCTCCTGGGCGTGGGTTTTAGAGGCTCTACCTTAAACAATTTCTTGGCGTTGGTATCCCCGCCTAGGAGACGTTCTAGGTTGCCACGCCTAGAAACTATGTCTCCTGGGCGTGGGTTTTAGAGGCTCTGCCTTAAACAATTTCTTGGCGTTGGTATCCCCGCCTAGGAGACGTTCTAGGTTGCCACGCCTAGAAACTATGTCTCCTGGGCGTGGGTTTTAGAGGCTCTGCCTTAAACAATTTCTTGGCGTTGATATGAACGCCAAGGGAACATTGAACATAAGTTTTTCGAAATTGGGCCTTATGTCGGGTCTTTTTCCTTTGTTTGGTTAATATTTAAACCATACATATTTTTATATGTTGAATGTTCTAGTTTCTTCTAGAACTTTTTAATTCGAATTTATTTGGGCTTCCCGCCTAGAGATTCTCCAGGTTCTTCTAGAACTTGTAATTCAAATTTTGAATTTATTTGGGCTTCCCGCCTATGAAAGGCCCAGTGACCTGTTCTCGGTCCATATACCGTCTATAGACGGTTTATTGGAACGTTGTCACCGGCTACAACTCCTATAAATTAAGTGGAGTAGAACTTCCATTTTTCATACTTCAAAGTCATTCTACTAAATTTCTCAGAAACTTTCCTCAGAAAAGCTCTGCTAGGGTTCCGCGGCAAAGCGATTTCCGGCGTTCAAGCCACCGTGCATTTTCCAGTTTCCGTTTAAATCTTCATCTTCTCCATCAAGTTTTCTGGGTTCAAGCATTCTTCAGAAGGATTTTAATGGCGGATTCAAGCTCATCTCAATCCCAGCTATCTCAACCTTCTCGTCCTGCCAGAGCAAATCGAGGTAATCCACCTCCAAAGTCTCTAGTTCATGCAAACGTTTTTTCCCTTAGAGATTTACTTTCTGATTTTGGGGATGCTTTCCCAAATCTTCTCCATTTAGAGGCCCATAATATTCCTTCTAAATACAAACAGAGTAGGGTTGATGATATTTCCGTTCTTTTTGGCATAAAGGCCCCATATAGGGCCGTAGCACCTGGCCCAAATGACAGGGCTTGTTATCCTAAGCCTGGGGCCATTAGGATATACAAAGAGACCTTTTATTCTGGTTTTCGCCTTCCTCCTCACCCTTTTGTTTGTTGTTTATTAGCTGAGGTTCAAATTTGTCCCACACAACTAATGCCTAATGGGTGGAGATTTATATATTGTTTCCTGGCCCAATGTATGAAACATAGGGTAGAGCCCAGTGTATCAGTATTTCGATATCTCTTTAAATTTGTAAATGCTCCAGATGATATAGGTTGGGTTAAGATTCAATATCGAACCTTAAACCGTAGTTGCTTCGTTTCTGGCTCTTCTCCCGACTCTCTTCCCTTGTGGAAGAAAGAGTGGTTTTATATTTACTTAGATGGGGATGATTGGAACAATTATTTTTGTCCTAACTTCACGAGGGCTATGGACGGTTCTTTAAGGTCCCTTAAATTAGGGGTAGATGATCTTGCGGCAATTCAACTCCTGACGGGTGATTGCTTGCATCATTGCAATCTCCTAATTTCTGAGGATAACCTTCAAGCTATGGGGCTTAGCACCCTTGAACCTCGGGGTATATAAACTTAACTTCCTTTCTTTTATTCTTTGTTGTCATATAATATGATTGTAACGTTTGTCTTTTCTTTCCAGCCAAAACCGCTTTGAACGCTATTTTCAAGAGGAGGGAGGACCATGCCTCTAAGGCGGTGATCGTGGAGATAGATAGGCCTTCCAAGCGGAAGAAGGCCGTAGATGGCTCCCATGCTATGGAGAAGGTGCCCTCTTTTTTGGCTGAGCGGGTTGTCCTTGTTGACGAGGATCCCAACCCATTTGTGGTTAAATGGGGTTTACTTAACAGGGATACCATAGTTGGTGATTCCAGGGCTGCCGCATAGTGGTCCAGAAATGTGGTCACTCCAAGGGACGTGGCCCATGTTGTGCAGTCCTCGGAGGATCTCCAGATTGAGCTTCTTGGGGCCCAAGCCCTTGATTCTGTAAGTAATATTCACTTTTGTTTATTCTTTCTCTCTTTTGTTCACTTTTTGAAATATGTGCCCTTTTTTTTATAGGCTAACACCTATCATCAAGCTGCTCTTCACAACTTGAAGGCAGTTCGAGCTGAAAAGCTGATAGCTGAGAGGGATAGAGACATGTATTTCGCCTCCTCTACCTCAAATTTTGAGATGTTTAGAGGGGTTGAGAGGGAGCTTGTAGATGAGAAGGAGAAGGTCAGGTAGCTGGAGGCCCAACTCCTAAGGGGTCGCGAGGATGTTATTGCTGAGTACAGAGCATCTAAGGAGTTTGATGACCTCCTTAATGCTGAGTACGATGCTAACTTTCCTAGCACCTTTAAGGATTTTTGGGAATCAATCATTGAAGAGCTAGGGACGAAGATTGAAGGAGTGTCCTTGGATAAGTTCCCCGTTCCTGCTTTATCTGGGGCACCCAAGGATACTATCATGGACACTACCGACCTCACATCACAACCCGTTGATGACTCTGAGCTCTTTCTGGATGGAGATTTGATGGATGCTGCTAAGGATGATGTTCCCCTTAACTTAGAGGAAGAGACTCCTCATGATGATATAGACTAGGTTGGCCTTTTATGCTCTTTTCTGAACTCACCCTTCGGGGTTTTAATTTAACTTTCTTAGTAAGTTTATTTCAGCTTTTCTAGCTTTTCTTGATTTTGCATGCTTAGTTCACATGTCTAACATAATGCATTGCATATTTAATGAAATCATAAGAATATGAAATTCATAACTTTAAAAATGGGATCAACCCTTACATAGTACTCAAGTTTAAAAACTTGGGCTGGTTTCATCGAACCTTATTTCTAGTAGTGAGTCCACTTGGGAAACACTTTAAACATAATAAACTTTCAAATTGGAGGCATGCCAAGTCCTCGGCACCTCATGCCCTTCAAGGGTTTCTAACTTGTATGAGCCTCGACCAAATACGTTCTTGACGCGATATGGTCCTTCCCAATTTGGGGCCAGCTTCCCTTTTTGTCCAACTCCGGATGCTTCAATCTTTCTGAGAACCAAGTCTCCTTGACGAAAGAACCTTTCTTTAACCCTTAGGTTGTAGTAGAAAGAGGCTTTCTTTTGATGTTCAACTATCTTGGCGTTTGCTTCATCTCTAACTTCGTCAATTAGATCCAAAGCTAGCCTCAAGCCTTCTTCATTTTCTTCTGGTTCATAAGCCTCAACTCTTGGGGAGGTGTGAGTTGCCTCTGCTCCATAAGCCAATAGAAATGGAGTTGCCCCGGTGGTGACTTTACAAGTAGTATGATATGCCCAAAGTATGGGGAGTAATTCGTCTACCCAAGTGTTTCTGGAGCGTTCAACTCTTTTCTTTAGTCCATCCAGGATAATTCGATTTGCAACCTCATCTTGCCCATTTGCTTGAGGATGGGCAACAGAAGTGAAGCGCAACTTGATATCATTCTCATCACAATACTTCTTGAACTCATCGTTGTTAAACTGAGTTCCATTGTCCGTGACCAGAACTCGTGGAATTCCATATCGGCATATCACATTTTCCCAGAAGAATTGCATTACTTGCT
The DNA here is from genome assembly GCA_030848705.1 of Heracleum sosnowskyi. Lineage (NCBI taxonomy): Eukaryota > Viridiplantae > Streptophyta > Magnoliopsida > Apiales > Apiaceae > Heracleum > Heracleum sosnowskyi. The sequence continues at coordinate 98,839,542 of CM061241.1, forward strand.
TGGTGGTTATCTTGGCTAAGGGCTTAGCCTCAATCCACTTGGTGAAGTAGTCGATTGCTACTATCAAGAACTTTCTTTGAGCACTTGCCATTAAAATGGCCCGAGTATATCCATTCCCCACATAGCAAAGGGGATAGGTGAGTTAATGGATGTCATCATCTCTGGTGGTTGTCTAACCACTGGTGCATGTTTCTGGCACCGTTCACATTTCTTCACATAACTTTTAGCATCAGCAAGCATGCTTGGCCAATAGAAACCTAGACGGGTGACTTTATGAGCATGGGCTCTGCCCCCCAAGTGTTGCCCACAAATTCCTTCATGCACTTCCTTTAGGGCCAATTCTGCCTCTTGAGCTCTCAAACATTTCAGATATGGAATGATGAAAGACTTCTTGTATAGGAGTCCCTCAATCAGGGTATACCTTAGTGCTCTGACGTACAGCTTTCGTGCTTCTGAAGTATCGTTGGGTAGCCATCCAGTTTCCAGATGAGCTTTGATGGGATCCATCCAACAGCCGCCAACATCAATGGGTGCTACCAACTTTTCGTTGATGCTTGGGGTCTTCAAGACTGGGAAGTATACACTCCCTGCATAGTTTTCAATTTCAGAAGAAGCAAACTTAGACAGGACATCAGCCTTTATGTTTTCTTCCCTTGGAATGTGTTCCACATAGCATTCGTCGAACTGAGTCATGATGGCCTTGACAAGTTTCAAGTACTTGGCCATGACTTCATCTCTGGCCTCAAATTCCCCATTTACTTGGGAAACCACTAGCCTCGAGTCTCCACATACTTTCAGAGTTTTGACCCTCAAGGCTCCAGCCAGCCCTAAGACAGCTATCAGAGCTTGATACTCAGCCTCATTGTTTATCGTTGGGAAGTCAAGTTTCAGTGCATACTCTATGAGGAATCCATCAGGACTTTATAGCACTAAACCGGCTCCACTTGATTTTGTTTTTCATGCTCCATCAAAATAGAGCACCCAACATTCTTTGGAGATTATGTCTTCAGTTTCCTTGTCTTCCATTATTACTTCCTGCCCCCCGACTTCTTGGTTGTCAATGGTACATTCAACCATGAAGTCAGCGAGTGCTTGAGCTTTTATGGCCGTTCGAGGCTTATACTTGATGTCGAATTCATCCAATTCAATGGCCCATTTGATCAATCTTCCACTAACTTGAGGGCTATGCAAGATGTTTCTTAGAGGTTGATCAGTCAAAACCTCTATCTTGTGTGCCTGAAAGTACGGGCGTAGCTTTCTTGAGGCCATTATCGAGGCTAAGGCAAACTTCTCAATCGTTGAGTAGTTTATTTCTGCCCCATGAAGAATCTTACTCACATAGTAGACGGGCTTCTGCACTTTCAATTCTTCCTTTATCAGTACAGCTCCAAGGGCTGTGTTAGAAACTGCCAAGTACAAGTAGAGAGTTTCCCCTGGCTTGGGTTTTGCCAATAGCGGTGCTTCAGCCATGTATTTCTTCAGGGCCTCAAAGGCCTCTTGGCTTTCAGTTGTCCATTCAAAATTTTTCACTTTTTTGAGTGCTTTGAAGAAGGGTAAACACTTCTCTCCTGACTTGGAGATGAATCTCCCCAATGCTGCCACTCTTCCCGTTAATTTCTGGACATCTTTGACAGTCCTTGGTGGTTCCATGTCTAGGATCGCTTTGATTTTGTCGGGATTAGCCTCGATTCCTCTCTTGGAAACCATCAGGCCTAAGAACTTTCCCGAGCCTACACCAAAGGCACACTTAGCTGGATTCAACATCATCTTGTGGTGCCTTAGCACTTCGAATGCCTCTCGGAGGTGCTTAATGTGATCAGCCTTATCGAGGCTTTTGACTAACATGTCATCCACGTAGACCTCCATGGTTTTTCCAATTAGGTGCTCAAAGATTTTGTTTACCAACCTTTGATAGGTCGCTCCTGCATTCTTAAGCCTAAAAGCCATGACTAAGAAACAGAAGACACCAAAGTCAGTGATGAATGATACCTTGGAGATGTCATCTTTGTGCATCTTGATTTGATTATATCCACTGAAGCCATCCATGAAACTTAGCATCTCATGCCCAGCAGTGGCATCTATTAGAGCATCAATCCTTGGTAAGGGAAAACAATCCTTAGGACATGCATCATTCAAGTCGGTGAAGTCGACGCACATCCTCCACTTCCCGTTAGCCTTTTTGACCATCACGGGGTTAGCTAACCATTCTGGGAATTGGATTTCCTCAATGAACCCAGCTTCCAAAAGCTTCTTCACTTCTTGCTTAATGGCTTCAAGCCTCTCTGGAGCAAAATTTCTTTTTCTTTTGTTTCACTGTCTTCCTTTCTGGATCCACATTCAATTTGTGAGATATCAATTGGGGATCAATCCCTGGCATGTCGGCCGCTGTCCAAGCAAAAACGTCATTGTTTTCTTGAAGAAAAGACGTGAGTTTGCTCTTCAATGGTTCGGGCAGTAGTGCCCCAATATAAGTTACCTTCTCTGGTTCTCCTGGGACTAGGGGAATTGGAACCAAGTCCTCAGCCGGTTTCCCCCTTCTGTCCTCGTTGTCGCTGATATTCATGTCTTCAATTGGGAGAACTTGCCCCCCAGTTCCATCAGGCCTTAACGCGGCTACATAACAACTTCTAGCCATCTTTTGGTCTCCTCGTTCTTCACCAATCCCATTCCTCGTTGGGAACTTGATTTTTAGATGATAAGATGAGGCAACAGCCTTGAACGCATGAAGACCAGTCCTTCCCAGGATTGCATTGTAGGTTGAAGTCGCTTTTATAACTATGAAGTTCAACATCTGAGTAGACGTATTCATCCCTTGCCCCATAGTCATTGGGAGTTGGATAGTGCCTTCCACTTTTGATTCCACCCCGTTGAATCCGTATATAGGCATATTTGAGGGTGTTAACTGAGAGTCTGTGTAACCCATCTTGATAAACGCATCGTGGAACAAGATATCCACTGAAGCTCCATTATCAACCAAGACTCTTTTTGTTTCGGAGTTGCCTATCACAGGTATTATGACAAGAGGATCCTCATGGGGGAACTTCACCCCTTCTAAGTCTGAATCGTCAAAACCTATTGACACTTCTGTTCTGGCACGTTTCGGTGCTTCTCCAACCACAGTCATTACCTCTCGGGCATAAGCCTTTCTTGAGTTTCAGGAGGACCCAGCAGCAGTTGGCCCTCCGAATATCATGTTGATCACTGGCCTTCGGGGCTTGGGATTCCGATCTTGATCGTTGTCCCTTCTATCATAATCCTTCCTTTCATAGTTCCCCCTTTGGCTCCCTTGGCTTCCATCCTTAGTGAACTTGCTGAGTTTTCCTCTTCGTATCAGAAACTCAATCTCATCTTTCAGTTGTCTACAATCATCGGTGTCATGACCGACTTCTTTGTGGAACTGACAAAACTGATTTTGGTTCCGTTTGGACAAATCAGCCATCATCAGAGTTCTTTGATGTTCTGAGGAACTTTTCCTTGACGTCGTACTCCTGAGTTTCTTTTCTTTTCTTTGAGTTTCCACCGTCGCCAGCGGTGGGTTCATACTTTCTCATGCTTTCCTCAGCCTTGATGTACTTTCCGGCTCTATCTTGGAGCTTCAACATGCTCTCTGGTGGATGTTTAGCCAACGACCTCCTGAAGTGGTCGTCAGTGGTTCCTTGTTGCAGGGCTATCATAGCCACTTTGTCATCTAAGTCTGGGACTTTCAAAGCCTCCCGAGTGAATCGATTGATGTAGTCCCATAGGGCTTCATTCTTTCCTTGACGTATTGCCATGAGTGATGCAGAACTTTTCTCATGCACCCTTCCACTAATGAACTGATTGATGAAAGCCTTGCTTTGTTCCTTGAAGGACCCAATAGAGTTGGGAGGTAGACGGCTATACCAACGTTGGGCCATGCCTGCCAAGGTTTGTGGAAACGCCCTACACTTGACCGCATCGTTGGCTGGCTGCAACAGCAGTGCATTGGAGAAGGTCCTTACATGATTTGCGGGATCTCCCGTTCCATCATAGGCTTTGATCGAAGGCATCTTAAACTTTCTGGATATAGCCGTTTTCATGATGTCTTGAGTAAACGGTGGTTTAGGATCATCAGGATCTCCTAGGGGCAACAGAATACTATGATCACCCATTGGGGCTTCAGCCCTCTTGGTCCTTCTTGGTGGATCCAAGTTGATTATCGGGATTCCTTCAGTCGTTCGGCCCCGAGATTGAGCGGCCTCTTCTTCAGCAAGGAGTTTTTTGAGCCTTGCAGTCTCTGCCTCATGGGTTGCAAGTTTCTCCCTAGTAGTTTGGGGTGGCTCCCGATTTGTCTGGGAAGAACGTCTCCTCCTTGGGGCGACATCCTCTCCAGTTGTATAACCCTCATCCTCGGTGTATGGGCCAGAGTAATCTTGAATGAGAGGGGTCTGACGAGTTTGTTGTTGTTGGGGTCCCAGACCTTGAATATAAGGGGGCACATATGCCTCATGGTAGATTGGATTAGTTCCACTACAGCCCGCCATGGGTCGAGGGGGCATGCCGTAGCTTGGCATCCCCAAAGTCTGATTCGCGTATTGAGGGAGATCAGTAGTATGGAGTTGAAGGCTCCTTGGTGCACTCATGAGCAGCGGGGAGGTCGTGATTGGTTGCTGGTGAACCGCCTCTTGTGGATTAGATCCATGAATGACCATCTGCAGGGGATTCGTCCCTTCAACAGAAATCGGGATTTCTGGTCCTTGAGTGTTGGTGGGGATATTCGCCCCTTGTGTGCCAGTAGTCGGCGGTGGCTGATCAGCCTCAGAGGTGATGGGGCGATCATCGGGAGTTTGAGTATCCCGAGCTGTTCTTCGTGTATTTGCCATGGTTGATGTTGTCTTCCCACAGACGGCGCCAAATGTTATGGATTAAAAAACGTGCTTTGTGAATTTAATGCTAGGATTAATGAGCTTCGAGCTTTTATGGCCGCACTCGTGTTTCCGGACTAAATTGGTCCTCACAAGATGCCTACGTATCTCAAATAATGTTGAGAATCAAGCCAAAGACGTAGTTCTGATTGTAGGATCAGGGACCTTATATAGGCGTCTGGAGCCTAGTATTTATGGTATGTTTAGGAGTCTTAGCGAATAAGTCTCCTTTTTGATATTGGATAAACATTGTGTTGCTTGTAGGATAAGTCTTTTCCTTGTCGATAAAGGCTATGACTCATTAATTGCCTTTGATTGGGATTCTGGATCCTTCTTTGACCAATTTGCCATAATTCGGACTCTTTTAATGAGCTGTATATTTTCCTTATTCATTAATTTCGAAATTAATGAATAATTAGGGTGTCGGGCCTTAAATATCGGCCTTTTGTTTGACTAGTCAATTATATTTCTATAATTACTTTTCTGACCATATCACAGTCTTACCGTGAGATTGTGTGAGAATAATTGAGATATTTAACTTTACGCAAGAACTCCATATACAATTGGCATAAAATGTGGTCATTTTTTATCATTGTCATGTTTTAAGTGATGATGTCATGTTTAATTTTTATTATGTGCGGAAAATGTATCATATATGATTTTGTTGACTAATAACTTCAGAAAATTATTCAAAAGACTATGATCTTTCTTGATTTAGAAGAATAGTTATCAGAAGACAAAATATCAATAACTTTTTGTATGTGTATCGATGACAAATTACAATTTGTAGATCACTTAGAAAAGTATCTATAAATCAACCTCATGATCCATATTCTCTTTGTGGATACATAAAAATTTATTTATTATTATGGTTGTGGGTGCAAGAAAAAATGGCACAAATCAGTATAAAAAAGAACATATTATTTTATTGTTTTCATGTATTTAATTTTTATAATACATATCATGTTCACAAATTTATATGTTTCTGAAAGACAACTTAAATTATCAATATTTTAGGAATTAAAAATATAATTATAAGTCTATCGCGAAGGGCGGATTAGTCAATTAGTAATATTATATTAAACAAAATATTACTCTAATTTCTAAAACTTTTGAATTTCAAGTATCAAAAAGTAGAAAAAATCTTAATAACACTAAATTTTCCTGGATATTTTTCACAATTCAATATTTTCTCCTAAAATTTCTATTCAAATCAAATTAAATATTTGAATAATTTTAACATAGTCAAAATAGAAAATAATTTTAATAATTAAAACTTTCTCTTACATATTTGAAGAAAAGACATTAAAATTTATAAGAAAGGATAATTCGAATTTGTAGGATAGACATATAATGTAAATTTTCTTTAATATATTTTAAATAGAAAAGAATTTGAATTTTATATAAAGGTTATTCCCAATTTATTGGAAAAAGATATCTTATAAATTTATTTTAACACATTTCACATAGAAAATGTATTCGAAACTATAACTACCGATCCACAATAATTTCAAGATGGACCTTCATGTTATCATGATGTCATTTTTTATTATTATGCCTACTGAAATTAGTAATTCTTGTGATCCCGAAGATCATTGCGAAAAATATGAGTCCCTTATGACGGGAATGGGACACTGTGACATCATGCTTTGTAAGATGTTCAAGACGTATCTGAAGGGTCCAGCAACCATGTGGTACAGGTCAATGAAATCAAGGTCAATAAGCTCTTATGACTAGTTGAAAAGGAAATTCTTAAGGCACTATTCATATTTGTGCCGAAGAGAGAAGGACACAGAAGTTTTGATCCACTGTCGGCAAAGGCCGAACGAAGAACTGGGAGACTATTTGGCTAGGTTTAAAGAGGAGGCTGGAATGGTGACAAATTTGGACAAAGTAAAGGCCGCTGGGTTCTTATCAGCAGGACTGGACCCCATCAAAGGTAAAAAAACTCTGATCTTCTCTTTATGATATTCCCCATAAATCTCTAAATGATATATACTTGAGGGGTGAGAGCATCCGAAGGAAGATGGAATCAATCGGTGGTATAAAAAAGCAGGAGAGAAGACAAGGGGAGAAGGGGGAATGACAGACACGATTCTGGGCGAAGATATGATGATAGGCGAGACGAGGCGAAAGCCCGGGACAAGGGTGCCGAACGAAGAAGAGATAGAGATGGCACAACATTCACCCCTCTGAATGCACCAATCTCAAAAATTCTCCATGAAATTAAAGGAAAACCTGGTTTCCAAAAATATCACGACAATTACCTTTAAATTAAAAAATAATATCTTTTATATTTGTTATCACTAAAATCTTTATTTTTCAAAAATATGAGGTGCAATCCTTACTTATTTATTTTAATACTCTATTTCATAAATAATAAAATAATATAAAAATATTAACTAGCTGATTGCCTTTTATAATTAAAACATTTTTTTTCTAACAAAATCTACTTCTTTTCCAAAAATATCACGGGCAATTACCTTTAAATTAAAATATATTACCTTTTATATTTGTTATGACTAAAATCTCTATTTTTCAAAAATATCAAGTGAATCCCTTACTTATATATTTTAAAACTTATTTTAATACTTTTAATTATTTAAAAAAAATTACCTATTTTAACAAGTGAACGTATTTTTTTTAACAAATACAATTAATATAATTAAAACACATCATCACTAAAATCCCTATTTTCCAAAAATATGAGGTGCAATCCTTACGTATTTATTTTAAAACCTATTTTAATACTCTATTTAATAAATAATAAAATAATATAAAAATAGTAACTAGCTGATTGCCTTTTATAGTTAAAACATTTTTTTTCTAACAAAATCTACTTCTTTTCCAAAAATATCACGGGCAATTACCTTTAAATTAAAATATATTAACTTTTATATTTGTTATCATTAAAATCTCTATTTTCCAAAAATATCATGTGCAACTTATATATTTTAAAAAATTAATATAATTAAAACACATAAAATTAATATAATTAAAACACATCTAAAAATATTACGTGCAGTTATTTTTTTTAATTAAAACATGTTAACTTTTCTATTTGTCCTTATTAAAAAAACTTACTTATTTTAACATGTCAACGTATTTTTTTAATAAATACAATTAATATAATTAAAACACTTCTAAAAATATCACGGTCAATTACTTTTTTTAATTAAAACATGTTAGATTTTCTATCTGTCCTTATTATTAATATTATTTTATTATAAAATAATATTAATAATACCTCAGTTATCTTCCTCGGCCTCATTTGTATTTTTTTATATTTTTTTATGTTCAAATGAATATTTAAGTTTCTCATTTTATAATTTATCATATTAATTTTTACTTTTATTTTAATATTTTCCTTTCACATTAAATTTTTTAGTTTATTATTTTTAAGGCTCGTGCCTTGCACGGGTTATAGGCTAGTATTTATTAGAAACAAGTCGGCTTAAAATTATAAACCTAGCTCCTCTATTTTAAATATTAAAAATTTAAATATCCTTTTTAGCTCCTAAATTTTAGAAAAAGATAATAATTATTAAAGAAAAGTCGACCTTAAAATTATAAACCTAATCAAATTTGAATTGAATTTTTTTTTTCTCATAAATTATAGAAAATGTAACTCTTATTAAGGACAAGTCGGCTTAAAATTATGGACCTAGTCAAAATTTATTATTATATATACAATCTTTATTATATTATATAAAGGAAAATTCATATCCATCTTAATGTCATCTTATATTATCTTTTGTTAGATCAGGATTCAATGATTGTCAGGATCTAGACTCAACTGATCAGGATTGCTGACGTCATCAGTAATGCATATCTATCAGGATTGCATGATCGTCAGGGTCAAGATGAATATCAGGACTGGGATCAGGATTGATCATCAGGACTGGAAGCTGATCAGGAATTCTACTTCGAGTCATATTTGTAGTCTAGTTAAATAAGGAAGATTATTCTATCGGTTCCTGGTCTGTAGGAATGAAGCTATCAATTTAGGATAGGTTTCAATCTTTGTAATTGATTAGGACTTATCATGTAATTGATAAAGAAGCTGTGTAGTATATAAACACAGTTTTGGTTTTGGTTTAATAACCAATCATACACTCGAGTATCTTTGTAACCTAGCAGCTCTCAAGAACATCAGAATTTCTTGAGAGAGTTTGTAACAGTTTTATATCAGATTTAATAAAGCTGTTATTATTCTTTCATATTTGTGATTCATATCTTATTAAGTCGAGAATCTTATACAATTGTATTCAACCCCCCCTTCTACAATTGTTTATTACTGGGCAACAATTGGTATCAGAGCAAACTGATTTAAATTTGAATCAGATACGATCTAAGATGTCGACAACCAAGTATGAAAGTATGAAAGTATGAAAATTCCCATCCTGAAGAAATCAGAATATCCAACATGGAAGGTAAAGATGCTGATGTATCTGGAGGCTATGGATCCTGATTACTTAGACAGGATTCGTGATGGACCATATATACCTACAAGGATCATAGAACGAACAAAAACTGTTCCTGAACACTATGTGGTCAAGGCAAAGAGTGAATGGACTCCAGAAGAAAAAGCTCATGTACTAAGGGAGCCAAAGATAAAGAACATCCTGCACAGTAGTCTTGATGATGTCATGTCCAATAGAGTGATTGCATGCAAGTCTGCAAAAGAAATCTGGGATACTCTGGAAACTCAATGCCAGGGATCTGCATCTGTCAAGAAAAACAGAAGGGCTCTTTTGATTCAAAAATATGAGCAATTCGATGCTAAACCTGATGAGAGCCTGACTGATTTATATGATAGATTTCTGACACTCCAGAACAGTTTATCTTTAGTTGACAAGGAATATGAAACTGAAGATTCTAACACCAAGTTTCTAAGAGCTTTACCTGAAGAATGGGATACTCAGACCTCGATCATTAGACATCAGTATGATCTAAACACTGTGTCTCTTGATGAAGTCTATGGAATGCTAAGAACTCATGATCTTGAAGTTCAACAGAGAAAGAATAAGAAAAGTAGCAAGGCAAAGACCATTGCCTTGAATGTAGAGGCTAAATCAAAAGGAAAAGCTATGGAGGTCTCTAGAAGGAAATCAAGAATAGTCGAGTCAGATCCTGATGACTCTTCATCAGATACTGATGGCAATCCTGATGCCAATACTGATGATGACTCTTCTGACTCAGACATGGAAGAGATGGTTGCTATGATTGTTAGAGGCTTCAAAAAGATGAAGTTCAGGAAGGCTAGAAGACAAGGCAACTTCCAGAAAAGGACCTTCAATGCAGACAAAGACAAGTATATCAAAAAGGATAGCAAGGGTAGCGAATTTGACAAGTCAAAGGTTAGATGCTACAAGTGTAATGGTATGGGACACTTTTCTAGTGAGTGCAAGAAGACAAAGGCACTCATCACATCAAACAAGGATTGGATGGACTCTTCCTCAGAATCTGATACTGAGGTGGTCAACTATGCCCTAATGGCCAATACTGATGATACTGATATTCCTGATGATAAGGTACTAAATACTGTCTTTGATTTTGATACTGATAATGCTTCTGAGTTAAGACGTTTTCTAAAGTCATTGCATATTAGCTTTAGAAGTCAAACTGCTGAGAATTCTAGAATCTTATCTGAGATGTCTGAACTTAGGAAAAGGAATGAGCATTTAGAAGCTGAATTTTCTCGCATGCAAAAAGTACAGATAGAATGTGATAATGCTAAACACATGTACTTAGAGATGAAACTTAAATGTACTGCTCTTGAAAAGGAACTTGAATATGCTAATGAGAAAATCAGAACCTGGACAGACTCAGGTAGAAAATTTCATGAGATTAATACCTCTAAGAATTGGAAAGAATGTCTAGGGTATAAGTCAGATGAAGATAAGAAATTGAAAGAGAAAATTGTTGTTGATGAGACAGTTAGTCCTAGAACCTATAGACATGTTATAGACAAAACCAAATCTAAGATTACTCCTGTTAATTTTGTTTTTGGTAAGGATTTTAATTCAACTTTTGAAAAGGGATCTTCTTCTGTTCAAAGTGTTAAACTTATTAAGTCTAAATCTGTCATGAGTAAAGATACTAAGAATGTAGGTTTACTGTCTCAGAAACAACTCAAGGATAAAATCCGTGAGGTTACAGATAAGAAGAAGGAAACTATTGTTAAGAGAAACAGGGATGGTAAAATTGGGATTAATAAAGAGAATGGTTATAAATATATCCCAAATGCACCTAGGAAATGTTGTTTTACCTGTGGTAACTCTAATCATCTTGTCATTGATTGTAAAAAGAGTTTAAATAAAAGTACTGAAATTCCTATTTCTGATGTCAGGAGTAGATCAGTATTTTATAAACCACAGAAGTCCTGTTTTCATTGTGGTAGTATATGGCATTCTATTTATACTTGTGCAGAATACCATGAATTGTACTATAACTTTTATGATCCATTGCCTAAGTTTGATAAAAGTACAAAGTCTGGTAGAATTGAGAATGTCACGGTGAAGCATGCTTTTGTTAATACTGATACTGACAAAGCAAATCCTGATGGAGTTAATCCTGTCAGGACTGCTAAAGTCAGAAAGTCTTCTATTGTTAAAATTAATAAATTGTATGGAAAAGGAACCCAGCATGTGTGGGTTCCTAAATGTTCTAACTAGTGTGTTTCTATTCTGATTGCAGGGAAAAAGGAAAAATGTGTTAGTCATGGACAGTGGATGTTCTGTGCACATGACTGGAAACAAGGCCATGTTATCAGAATATGAGGAAAAATCTGGCCCAACTGTGTCTAATGGAGATGGCAACATTGGACAAACTTTGGGATATGGAAATATAATCATTGGAAATGTCATCATTGAAGAAGTAGCTCTAGTGAAGGGACTAAAACACAACCTGTTGAGTATTAGTCAAATCACTGACAGAGGTTATCATGTCAACTTCTATTCCACACATTGTGAAGTAGTCAGCAAAGAAACATGAAAGATAGCTCTGACTGGCTACAGGCATGGTAACATTTATGAAGCCAACATTCTCTCAAATACTGATGACTCCCCTACATGTCTAATCGGTAAATCATCAGTAGATGAAAGTTGGAATTGGCACAAGAAGCTTTCTCATCTCAACTTCAGCAATATCAATGAGTTGGTTAAGAAAGATTTAGTGGGAGGATTACCTACAACTTTGTATACTCCTGATGGACTCTGTGATGCTTGTCAAAAGGCTAAACAAAGAAGGACATCATTCCAGAGTAAATCAGAATCCTCTATTGAAGAACCATATCACATGCTGCATCTTTATCTATTTGGACCAGTCAACATTATGTCCATCAGTAAGAAAAGGTACACTCTTGTAATTGTTGATGAATATTCTAGATTCACCTGGGTGTATTTTCTGCACATAAAAGATGAAACTCCTGAAATACTGTTGGATCATATGAGAATGATTGAGACAACCACAAAGTACAAAGTCAAGATTCTGAGGAGTGATAATGGTACTGAGTTTAAGAATTCAAAGATGGAAGAGTTCTGCAAATACAAAGGGATTATTCAATAATTCTCTGCTCCTGGCACACCTCAGCAAAATGGAGTAGTTGAAAGGAAAAATAGAACTCTTATTGAAGCTGGCAGAACTATGTTGGAAGAAGCTAAATTGCCAACATATTTCTGGGCAGAAGCAGTCAACACAGCATGCTATACACAAAATCTCACATTGATAAACAGGCATGGTGTTACTCCTTATCAATCACTCAAGGAGAAGAAACCTAGTCTAAAGCATCTGCATGTGTTTGGCTGTAAATGTTTTGTTCTCAGAACTCATCCTGAACAGATAGGGAAATTTGAAACAAAGGCTGATGAAGGAATTTTCATAGGGTATCCTGCATCAAGAGCCTTTAGAGTTTTTAACTTGAGAACAAGAACTGTCATAGAGTCAATACACGTATCTTTTGATGATAAGAAGATAATTGGATTGAATGAAGACTCACATGATAGATTGGTTTTTGAAAATGAAGCTACCAAGGAACCTGAAGAAAATGAATCAGATTCTGTCAATTCATCAGATACTGATGGGTCACCAAATCCTGATGATCCATCAAATCCTGATGACACACCAATTCCTGATGGTGCTAATACTGATGATTAAAATAATGATGATTCATCTAGTAGTGCAAATGTTGAGGGGGAGCAACAGCAAACTGCTACAAATTCTGAGTCTACTCAATCATCAGGACAAAATTCTTCAGATACTGATTCAAGTGACAATACTGATAATCCTTCAGGAGGAGATAGTAACAATTCAGGGGGGAGCTTCTAATGAAACAAATTCTTCTATTCAAGATAACACCAATCCAGGGGGAGCATCTACATCAAGAAATGACTTACCATCAGCAAGGAAATGGACTGCAAGTCATACTCCTGATTTGATAATTGGAGATCCTGATGCAGGTGTTCAGACAAGAAGTGCAACTCAAAATGAATGTCTATATAATAACTTTCTATCAAAGGAGGAGCCAAAGAAAGTTAAAGATGCACTTAAAGATGCTGATTGGGTTACTACAATTCTAGAAGAATTGAATGAATTTGAAAGGAATGAAGTCTGGAAACTGGTGCCAAGACCAAAGAACAGGTCAATTGTAGGTACTAAATGGATTTTCAAAAATAAGACTGATTCAGATGGTGTAATTATCAGAAACAAAGCAAGACTAGTTGCAAAGGGGTATTCTCAACAAGAAGGAATTGACTATGATGAAACTTTTGCTCCTGTTGCAAGACTAGAGGCCATCAGGATCTTTCTGGCATATGCAGCTTATAAGAAATTCAAGGTTTTCCAGATGGATGTAAAAAGTGCTTTCTTAAATGGTGAACTGGAGGAAGAAGTATATGTTGAACAACCTCCTGGTTTCATTGATCCTAAATATCCAAATCATGTTTATAGATTGGATAAAGCACTTTATTGACTAAAGCAAGCTCCAAGAGCATGGTATGAAACACTAGCTCAATTCTTATTGGAAAGTGGATTCAAAAGAGGTACTATTGATAAAACTCTATTCTATTTGAATCATGGTAAGGATTTGCTTTTAGTTCAGATTTATGTGGATGATATCATTTTTGGGTCAACAAACAATAAGCTATGTGAAAAGTTTTCTAAGATTATGCAATCAAGATATCAAATGAGCATGATGGGAGAAATGAGTTATTTTCTTGGTCTTCAAGTTAAACAGAATGATGATGGCATTTTTATTAATCAGTCAAAATACACAAAGAATTTGTTGAAAAGGTTTAACATGGAAGATTGTGCTACTGCAAGTACTCCCATAGCTACAGCTACCAAACTTGATCCTGATCAAGGTACTGAGGTAGATGTAACTCACTACAGAGGAATGATTGGCTCTTTATTATATCTCACTACAAACAGACCAGATATCATGTTTGCAACCTGTCTGTGTGCAAGATTTCAAGCAAAACCTAGGGAATCTCATCTGATTGCAGTTAAAAGAATTTTCAGATATCTCAAAGGCACTCCTTCACTTGGCCTTTGGTATGCAAGGGAATCAGATTTTGGTTTATGTGGTTATTCAGATGCTGATTTTGCAGGATGCAAAATAGACAGAAAAAGTACTTCAGGAAGTTGTCAGTTTTTGGGTGGTAGACTAGTTTCATGGTTTAGTAAAAAGCAAAAGTCTATCTCTACTTCAACTGCAGAAGCTGAGTACATTGATGCAGGAAGTTGCTGTGCTCAGATAATGTGGATGAGAAATCAGTTGTTAGATTATGGCCTGTCATACTCAAAAATCCCTATTTATTATGATAACCAAAGTGCTATTGCAATGACAGGAAATCCAGTTCAACATTCTCTTACTAAACACATCAGTATTAGATATCATTTCATAAGAGAACAAGTTCTGGAAGGAACAATTGAACTTCACTTTGTTCCTGCTGATCAACAACTAGCTGATATATTCACCAAGCCACTACCTGAAGCTACTTTCAATAAGTTGGTGAATGAACTTGGAATGATGAATTTTGAGAATTTCTGAGAAAAGCTACAGAGAAGAAATCCTGATGACTGTCAAATCCTGATGGTCATTCAGAAAGGTTAAGTCATTTTGATCAAATCCTGATAGGACAAAATCCTGACAGGAAGTCAACTGGTCAATCCTGATGAACAGATACTGAAGCTGGTGTGAAAACCAGATGTTCTAAGACAATTTGACATCAACATTGCTGGTATTCTCTGGAAGATAAAAGTTATACTTAGTCTCTGATTAAGTATTAAGTTTTACTTTACAATCTCAATTCATTTTTTCAGGGATTACTATTCATCATTTTAAATGTCAAATGCAATGATACTAACAATTTGTACAGGAAAACAAAGAAGACGAATAATGGAGAAATAAGATCACTTTCATTAATACTTGAGGATTTTTACAAATGAAAAGTAAATTACATTTTTTTTTCTAGTCTATTTCTCTTTGCTGATAAGCAGGAATGCCCATGTTCGATGGATCATAACCAGGCGAACACTCCTTGAGCAGCTTCACAGTCCGTCAGGATTGGAAGGGAGTTGTCCACCAAGATCCATCTAGGGTTCTCTTGTTCCATCCTTAAAGGACAAGAAGAGGAGCTGATGCACTTGAAGGCGGATCGTCACCGTGACCACCGGGACTCTTCCATGCCTCCACCTTGCATGACATACAAGCATCAAGGATCTTCTTTCTTCTCTCAAGCTCTCTCTCGAGCTCCTCAGTGTCATCATTATCTTCATCTTCGTCGTGTTCATCGACAATGATAAGATTTTCAAGCGGATTCCATTCAGGGTTTGCCTGATGGAAGTTATGAAGAAGCACATCCACCATTGCATTCACAAAGGCATCATGTTCCTGAGGGTCAGGAACAGGTTGTGGTTCTTCATGCTCTGCGATTTCATCAAGAGCCTCCTACATCTCTTGCCAGATTAAATCAAGTTCTTCAACTGGTAAGTCATATCAGAATTTTTTTTTTAATCCTGATAAGGCAAATGGTTTTATTGGCAATGTTTTTATTCCTGATGAGGTTAGGTTTTTCTTACATCAGAAAATGCCTACTTGTTATTGTTAGTCCTTGTGTATTGCAGAAGGGGGGGGGGATGAATGCAATACTGATAAAATTCAATCTAAATTTCAACAACTGTAATCAAGATTAAATGTTATCAGCAATATATGCAATCACGAATAGTATGAAGTAAGAACAAGATTCACAAAATAAATGTTTTATTTATTTTGCAAAGTGTTGCTACAACCTCAAGAAAGAATTCTCGAGCTGCGGTTTCTCTAAGACACTTGCTTGTCTTCGTTACATCTAGAATGAATTGATAGTAGGTATAAGACTAATCCTATCCCTATCAGTCACGGGTTTGTGAAGCTGCTGTCACTGTCAAGTGGCAGCTTCTTACAGATTGTCTTACCCATGTGACTTTCCTAAATTGCTAACATGTCAGATATACATTACAAAGAAAGCAACTTAGATTCATTCTATTTCCAGCTTAAGCAATTCAGCAAATAAAGACTTGACCTTGCTCTTGAATTGATTCGCTTTTGTTTTGCAGTGCTTGAAGCTTCTGTCGTAGTCTTGCAGACTTGGTGCAGCTTAGGGATACTGCAACACGCCTGTTTCTTGAACATTGAAGCTGTCACGGGATTTGACTGAGAAAGATACCTAGAACAGGGATCTTTCTCGAGACAGTTACTTTTGCCGCAAAGCTTGCTGTCACAGGAATGTGCTTTTGGTGACAGTAGGAGTTCCCCGCATAATGTGCTGTCGAGGTTCCCAAGCTTGCTGTCGAGGGCTAAAGTTGCTGTCGCGTAGTCTTCCGCCAATGTTGCTGTCAGAGTGAATATGCTGTCTTGACTTGCAACATTCTGTCTTCTTGTAATCTTACTGTCAATGCTCATGACAGTAACCTTTATTCATGCTGTCATCTAATATGCGTTCTTTGAGGCTTGAACACAGAAAGTGAACTTCTTCCAAATTACACAATTAAAATAACATTACATACTGATTACAAGAACATACTTTGGTTGTGACAGTATGTTCTACTTAATTACAAAATTAAGTATATACAAAGTTAAGTTGTTCCTTTGCTATCACCCATAAATCCCAACAATCTCCCCCAATTTGTTTTTATGGACAATAACAACAAATTTACAATATGTGCTGACAACTTAACTAACAAGATCAGAATGGATTAAGAATTTTTACTTAGCTTGAGATTTCCTCTTCTGCCTTGCTACATCCTCTCTTTTGAGAGCTTCCACCAAGCAGCCTCTTAGACCTTCTATAAGAGAAATTTCAGCAGCAGAAACTGCAGCATCCTCTACTTCTTCAATGATCTTCTTTATAGTAGGGGAGAGAAGAGAACTAGCATCCCTGAGATTCAGCCATTGCTCTATATCATAAGGATAGGTTCTGAAGTGAAGTTCTTCATTAATGAGCTTGAATCTCTTTCCAGGATAAGCATTGAGAGTCCTTCTTCTTTGCTTGTCCATCTTTGAGTCTTCTCCTTTTCTCCCTTCCAATACATTCTCTATTTCATCAGAACAAATCTGCTCCAAGGGATGAATAGATCCAGATACCATATACTGTAAATCCTTCAGAATAGTTGTTTTTAGCTTGTGAAGGCTACAAACATAGATTTCTTCTTTTAGATACTTCATTCTTAGGGGATTTTCCAGCATGCATGATTTATAATTTGGAGCTTCACTTTCTGCCTTGTTGGAGACCTTGCATTTTTCCAGTAGTTCAGCTTCCTTCTTATCAAGTTCTGACTTAGTTTGAGAGTATTGAGAAGATTCAGGTCTTTTTCTTGGCTTGGGTTCCCTTTCCTGAGTTGGTTGGGTTTGCCCTTCTTCTGTGGGTGAGACCTCAAACTCATAGTACCAATGGTATGGTATAGGAGAAGCTGGTAAGTCAGTTGAAATATCAGCATCATCAAAATCTGCAAAGTTGTAGCCAAATTTCTGATAGAATTCAGCATCCCTATCAGCTTGATATTTCAGAATATGTTCCATAACAGACTCAGGAACATTATCATAGCTCTCCAGCAACTCTACCATTATTTCCAGGTAGAAGAAGTCAATTCTTCTTTTATCTAAGGTTGATGTCCTACCACTGGTTGATGTGGAGACCAGATTGAAATCCTTATCAACCTTGGTAGATCTTGATTCTTCCCACCACAGAATGTACTCAGTGACCTCTTGATTTGCATCCATCTTTACCTCAACACTCTTGATTTCTCTAGATTGCATCTGTTGTATCTTAAGACTGTTGGGAGGTATTGATTGAATTGGCTTCTTAAGATTCCTGCCAAATCTAGTGGTCTTTTCCTTTCCTGAGTACTTGTGCTTTCCTTCAGGTTTCTGTCTAGTAAACCATGCCTTAGCTTTAGCTTTCAGTCTCTTGGGCTTGACAGCAGCTTTGGCTTCATTCTTGACAGAACCTTCCTTGACAGTACCTTTGTCGACAGTATCTTCCATGACAGCATCTTCTTTGACAGTTTCCTTGTCGACAGTACCTTTGGTGACAGCATCTTTTTCTGCATTTATGCAATCAATAGCACATTTAAGAATGCTTGCCTCCAAAGCTTCCAGTATTCTTGGCTCCTCTTCATCTGTTGCACCAGCATCTTTCTTTTCTTGACTAGGAGTTTCTTCATTTCCTTCATTCTGAGATTGAATACCAGTATTCCCAGAATTACTTCCACCAGCATTTCCAGCATTTCCAGAAGCTTCACCACCTCCAACCTCATCATCATCATCATCATCATGAGGAGGAATGTTATAGAGACAGCTCCCACCTTGATCATTTCTTTTGGCATTGGCTCTAGTGATTAGCTCCTTCATTCTAGCTCCCAGTGCCTTGTCTCTCAACACCAGCATTTTGTAGATCTCTTGAACAGCATAAACTCTTCCTGGATTGGAATTTGAACTGAGTATTCCATCTAACACTTTCATAATTGACTTGGTTTCCATTCTGGATGTGCCAACCAAATTCATGAAGCTGTTTCTTCTTGTGCCATCCTTAGTTACAGATCTGTAGAAAACACATGGTGGGTTTGTGTAGACTTCAGGTAGCTTTTGTGTGAGCAGGTTCTGGATTTGCATATCCAATATTTCATTGAATGGTGTTTGAGTTGCCCTGATCTTTCCCTTCAAAGCACACAACACCTTTGCTGGCAGACTCTGCAATAACTGCATTGTGATGAAATAAGATATGCCAGAAGTGAGATAAATACTTACAGCCCATCTTTTCTCATCATTCACCATTACACTGACACTAGTGATTTGATCCTTTAACAGTGTTGTGGTGTTGGTTGGACGGTTGCTTGGAGCATTCATTGCTTCTTCCACCAAACTGCTAAATTCACTATCATGATTGTGTAATGTGCTCTCCCTGTAATCCACCATTAGAGTATTGGCTTCTTCTTGATCATACTCAGTACCATTGGACCAAGTATTTCCTTTATGGATGGATTCAGGCAGTTTCCCTTTACCTTTCCCAAGTTTGTTTTGTTCCTCCATTTCTCTCCATTTCTTCTGTAGAGCAGTTTCTTGAGTTTCTGGAGTTGGCTCTCTAATTACCACAGGAGGTAGAATAGGATGTCTAGATGCAGGTCTTCTTTGCAATGCATCTTGAGTTGCCTTAGACATCAACACTCTTTCTCCATCCAAGTCAACTTCAACAAGCTCTTCAGCTTTATCCTTTGGTTGTCCACTGCTTGGTTTGACTTGCTCCCCCTTTGACATTGCTTTCCTTTTAGCTCCCCCTTTGGTCTTCACAGTTACTGGCTCCCCCTGAGTTCCACCTGATTCCTGAATAGGCAATGATTCTGATCTTGCTACCTTCTCCCCCTTAGTTGAGTTGGCAGCTACTAGGTCAGTAAGGAACTGGATAGAGAGCTGAGTAGCAGCAAAACCATCAACCACCAGTTGAGAGAGAGAGTCCATCTTGGAGTTTAGTGTAGCACACTGGCCTTCCAGAGCTGCAAGCCTGTTTCCATAAGTAGCAGAGGGGCCACCATACCTTAACCTTCTTGGAGGGGAAGGAAAAGAAAGGGGCTTGGGGGCTATGGGGGTTCTCACACTCTCAGGGTGTTTTTGAGTGATCCCATCACCCCTCACAGATTGACTCTCAAGGCCTAATGCCTGAACAGTGTGGGCTCCCTCAATATCTCTCTGGACATGCTCAAGTCCCTCTCCTTTTGCCAGCTCATTTGGCTGCCTCTCATTTTTATGCTCACCTCTCTTTTCTTTTATCTCTCTTTTCTTTTGCACACCCTCACTCAACCTAGATGCATGGGTATGAGCAGTACTAACATGCATGGAAGGAGTAAATTTAGAATGTACCTTTAAGAGTTTAGCAAGAGGTAGATCATCATCAGAGGCATCCTCAATGATCACAGCATCAAAATCAGGCTGAGGGGACTGGACAGCATCTGTGGCAGGAATGTTACTGTTAGTTGTTGGAGTCTGGACAGCAGGTTCTGGCATGACAGCAACTTTGGGAGGTGGAGTGACAGTAGGTTCTGTAGTGACAGTATCTTTCTCTCCACCCATGACAACAGCTGTGTCCAGGACATCAACATTTCCAGTGTCATTGACAGCAACAGAGGCTGTGACAGCATCTTCCTGAAGGTAAGATGCTCCTTGGAGTTCAGACAAAGTGTTGGCTGTTTCATTTTTTGACAAAATACCACTTTGCCCTAGCTCAGTGTTTGGAGGAGTGGTGTCCATCTCACCTTGAGAAATGGGTTCTTGTGGACCACTAGATGGGGGCTCATCCATGATTGGAGATGGATGATCAAAACCTGAAGGGTTGGGACTGTCCCCTTCTCTAGGTTGTGGAGAAGAAACAAAAGAATGTGTAGGGAAGGAAGAAGGTGAAAGTGTAGCAGAGAGTGGGGGCTGATTCACAGATGAAACATGTGAACCATCAAAAGAAGTAGAGAAATCCTCACTGTGCCCTAACTCACTGTGTGTTTCTTCAAGTGGGGGTATCTCAGGCTGTGAACCGTGAGTTTGTGCAGACTCTGTACAGGGTGCCTTGGGAGACATGCCAATTTCAATAGATGCACCTTGTTGAGAAGGCACATCTAGAGAGGTGTTTGAGTTCCTTTCAGTAACTACAGTTTGTTGAGAAACTGCAGCTTGGCTAACAGTGGTTTTGGTCCTCCTAGCTCTCTTCTTCTTAGGCTCAGGGGGAACCACTGGGGGTTCTGTTTGACTACCTTCCTTATTTGCTGCACTAGGTGCAGGGTCTCCCTCTTGACTAACAGAGCTACCACCAACATCAGCTTCTAAGGGTCTTTTTCTGGATTCTTGCAAGGCTTCTCTTTGGGCTTTGGTAAGTCTAGAGGGCCTAGGCTGAGTGTATGGTGTGGAATGTGGGTTAACTGAATTTGGGTCTAATTCAGTTTCATTCTCAAGAGTAAAAGAGGCATAACCAGATGGTAATGGTAAATCAGGGTTGGACACTTGATTAACCATGTGCTGAGTGAAACAAAGTGGAATATGTGCATTGAGATCTTGTGATGATAACAGTGTGTGTGTGTGTTCTTTTTCAAAACTGAGCAAGCCTCTAAACGAGGAGCAGCATCATTAAAATCACAGAATGAATTAATGCACATCATAAGAAAGCGAGGGTAGATTGATACCTTCTTACCTATGGCAGCTGTGAGGTGTGCCATGAGGAGAGCTCCAACATTCACCTTGTATCCATGGACAAGAGAATGTGTCAGTTTCTTGATGTAGGAGGGTATTCCATTCCAGCCTGTGGACTTGGTAGAGAACACCTTGACCATGACATCAAGTATCATGCTCCACTCTTTTCTCAGATGCTTCCTATCCATTTCACCAGTTGGATACCATTTGGTAGTCCCCTCTTCGAGAATAGGGCCTGCATACCCAATCTTCAAGAAGAGCTTCTTGAGAGTGTCATCATTGGCAAGTTCAGTAAATCTCTGTCCTGCTTCAAGTGTAATACCAAGAGCAGTGTTGATGACCTCAGCTGTAAGAATGTATTGTTGCCCAGAGATTTTGAATTGAATACCCGGGTTCTCACCCTCAATTTGAGCAACAACAGTGCGCCAAAACGCCTCAATTCTGTCTAAGTCGAGAATGGGGGTTGAGGTGATGGCATAACCGAGATAGGACTTGTTCAAGAAAAACACGAGTCCTTTGAAACCTTCACCAGCATCATTTGGGGAAAAGATGCCAGCAAAGTTTGTTTGAGAGAGAGTCTGTTTGGGTGCCATGGAGATTTCAAGAAAAGAAGAAAGTAAGAAAGTGGCTTTTTGCTTAAAGAAAAGTATATTGCCTTGAGTACGATGAGAGTGATATGTCTGAGTAACTGGAGAATAAATAGAGGTATTTCAAACGTTGTGCACAAAAAGTGGAATTAAAGAACGTGTCTTAACCCACTCTTATAACACGTCAGTTACTGCCCGTTATTCACTGACCAACGTGGGATGAATATCCAATTTCAACGGTCCACTATTGTTGACAGTAACCTGTGCGCTAGAAACAATCTGTCAGTAATAAGAGGTGGTGACAGTAGGTTTTGCGCGACAGCAACTATTGCGCAAAAACTTGTTGTCACCGTTAATCATATGAATGACTGTATCCTTTACAAGTCTCGACAGAAAGTCTTTTCCTGATGTCAAGAAGGTTGTTGTCAAGAAACACACGACAGTATCCTTCTTAACGACAGTAACTTCGATTAGGAAATGGTTCTGTCATGAACTTATTAGAATGCTTGATTCATACACTTAACTTAATATTGACAAATTATGGATTTAGCAATGTAATCTTTTGAACACAGATATTAAGCAATTAACACAGACAAATCATAAACTCAATAACCACAAAGACAAGAACTTTTATTATTATTATTAATAAAATCATTCAGAATAGAACATTGAGTACATCATTTTATGATTTTATCAACTAGTTCTAAGACTTCTTCCTTAATCTCTTCTTCAGAGCGACCTTCTTTTTCAAGAAGTGCCTGAAGCTCCTTCTCTTCTTCCTTAGCCTTGGCCTCCTTTTCCTCGTCTATCTCATCCAAGGCGTCCAACAGTATCTCAAAGAGCTCATCGATCTCTTCATTGTCGGGTTCACTGTCACACTTCTTTAGACCAACTTCAATTCCTACTTTGTTTTCCATTATTTACTTTAAAACTGAAAGCAGACTGGTGAAACCTAAGGTTAATTTATAGGCAAAACCGTCTAAGGATTAAAGTCTAATGGTCAACAGTTAGAGTACCCATACAACTACCACAAAAGTAATTAATGGTCGTGTCCTCCTTTAATCCTACAGATTAATGCAAAAGGGTGTGAAAGTCCAATGGAACAGATTTTTAACTCTCAAACTTAACAGATAACCACATTAAAGTCATACACGGTTTAAAAGTATGAGACTGGCACAAAATACTGACATGAAAAGTCAAATCAACACATGCTGTCACATAACAGACATAAACCAAGTAGACAGTAACTTCTCTTGACAGCAGGTTTGAAGTTGCTGTCATGAGCTTCAATAGAGAATTTGGAAATATAGAAAACTGAGTGAATCAACATACCAGGTTCAGCATTCCCAATTCACTTACCAACCTGTTAAAGGTTGCTTCATCCAATGGCTTAGTAAAGATGTCAGCAAGTTGCTTGTCAGTTGGGACATAGATCAGCTTCACAGTTCCTTGTTCAACATGCTCTCTGATAAAGTGATGTCTTATATCAATGTGCTTTGTCCTAGAGTGTTGAACTGGATTGTCTGAAATGGCTATGGCACTAGTGTTGTCACAGTAGATAGGAATTTCTCTCAACACTAGACCATAATCCAGAAGTTGATTCTTCATCCATAGAATTTGTGCACAGCAACTGCCTACAGCAATATACTCAGCTTCTGCAGTTGAGGTAGAAACTGAATGCTGCTTCTTGCTAAACCATGAGACCAATCTTTCACCAAGAAATTGACAGCTACCAGTAGTACTCCTTCTGTCAATCTTGCATCCAGCATAGTCTGAGTCTGAGTAGCCAATTAGATCAAATCCAGTGTTCTTGGGATACCAAAGACCTAGGTTAGGAGTGCCTTTTAGGTATCTAAAGATTCTCTTGATGGCTACTAAGTGAGACTCCTTTGGATCACTTTGAAACCTTGCACAGAGACATGTAGCAAACATGATGTCAGGTCTGCTAGCAGTTAAGTATAGAAGAGATCCTACCATGCCTCTATAGGTGCTTGAGTCAATTTTCTTCCCTTTAGGATCAAGATCCAGACTGGTTGAGGTGGACATTGGTATCTTTGCAGGTGATGAATCTTCCAAGTTGAACTTTCTGAGAAGTTCCTTGATGTATTTAGCTTGACAAATGAAGATTCCATCAGTTTGTTGAAGAATTTGCAATCCCAGAAAGAATGACAATTCTCCCATCATACTCATCTCATATTTGTTACTCACGAGAGAGGAAAACTTCTCACACAATTTCTCATTTGTAGAACCAAAAATGATATCATCCACATAGATTTGTACCAGAATGATGTCCTTGCCATGGTGTTTGTAGAAAAGTGTCTTGTCCACAACTCCTCTAGTAAACTGATTGTCCAGGAGAAAAGTGGAAAGTGTGTCATACCAAGCCCTGGGTGCCTGCTTTAGTCCATAAAAAGCTTTGAAAAGTTTGTACACAAAGTCATACATTTCAGCATCCTCAAACCCTGGTGGCTGTTCAACATACACTTCTTCTTCCAATTCTCCATTTAGGAAGGCACTTTTGACATCCATCTGAAATACTTTGAAGTTGCAGTGTGCAGCATAGGCTAGAAAGATTCTTATAGCTTCAAGTCTTGCAACAGGTGCAAATGTCTCATCATAGTCTATACCCTCCTGTTGACAGTAACCCTTAGCCACTAGCCTTGCTTTGTTTCTTGTCACTGATCCATTTTCATCAAGCTTGTTTCTGAAAACCCATTTGGTCTCAATGACTGACTTTCCCTTAGGTCTTGGAACCAGCTTCCATACATTGTTCCTTTCAAACTGATTTAGCTCTTCTTGCATGGCTATCACCCAGTCAGAATCCAACAATGCTTCATCAGTTGTCTTGGGTTCCATTTGAGACAGAAAGCATGAGAACATGTTGTCAGCAGAGACTTTGTTCCTTGTCCTCACTCCAGAATTAGGGTCACCAATGATGAGGTCACTTGAGTGATCCTTGTTCCACTTGGTGATTCTGGGCAAGCTACTTGACTGTACAGGAACATTTGTTTTAGTTTGTTGAGTTGAATGATCACCAATCCCATTGTCTTCACCATGTTCTTCATTGTCTCCAGAGTCACTACTGTTATGAATGTTAGAGGTTATGGTCTGTGACTGAGCTGGAGTTTGGTTGACAGTAGAGATATTGACAGCATCTTTATCAACTTCAACAATTTGAGTGAAGCTAGGTTCTTCATCCACAATCTCCTCAGCTTCCAAGTATCCTTGATTCTCAAATCTGAATGTCTGCATCTTTCCTTCTTCATGCAGTCCTGGAAACTTGGTTTCATCAAATGTGACATTAACACTTTCTTCAATAATCCTGTGTTCCATAACATAAACTCTGTAGGCAGTCCTTTCTGTGCTGTAACCCATGAATAGTCCTTCAAAGGCCTTGGTGTCAAATTTTCCTTTCTTCTCATGGTTATCCTTCATCATAAAGCATTTGCTCCCAAACACATGAAAATATTTGACAGTAGGTTTCTTTCCAGTTAACAGACAGTAAGGTGTACTTGCATGAGTTTTGTTGATCATGGTTCTGTTCTGAGTATAACAAGTTGTGTTGATAGCTTCAGCCCAGAAATATGTTGGCAGTTTGGCATCATGTAACATAGTTCTAGCTGCTTCAATGAGAGTCCTGTTCTTTCTTTCTACAACTCCATTCTGCTGTGGAGTTCTTGCAGCAGAGAATTGTTGTACAATTCCTTCATCTTTACAGAAATTTCCAAGAGTGGCATTTCTGAATTCTGTACCATTGTCACTCCTCAAGATTTGAACTTTTGAGTTTGGAGTTCTATCAAGAACTCTGACTTGATCAATAATCACTTGAGCAGCTTCATCTTTGGATTCAAGAAACTTCACCCAAGTGTACCTTGAGTAATCATCCACCATTACTAAGGCATATCTCTTCTTGGCCATTGATGGTACATTGACTGGTCCAAAGAGATCCATGTGAATCAACTTGAGTGCTTCTATGTTGGTGTTCATTTGCTTAGACTTGTGCACAGCTCTTCTCAGTTTGCCCATTTGACAATCTTCACACAGTCCTTCTTGACAGAATTCCTATTGGGGCAAACCTCTCACTAACTCCTTCTTCATCAGAATATTCATTGTCTTGAAGTTGAGATGTGAGAGCTTCCTGTGCCAAAGCATACTGTCACCAACAGTTGCTTTACTGTAAAAACAGTAAACCTTATCCTTCTTTGTTGAATTTAAGTCAGCAACAAACAAGCTTCCTTTTCTAACCCCTTTTAGAGAGAGGCTACTATTCTTCTTGTGATAGATGTTACACAGCATCATATCAAAATCAACCTTGAATCCCCTGTCACTGAATTGGCTGACACTGAGTAGATTGTGCTTCAATCCATCCACAAGAGCAATATCTTCAATGACAACATTTCCAATTTCCAGACAGCCATATCCCACTGTGTAACCCTTGTTGTTGTCTCCAAAGGTTATGATTGGGCCAGCTTTCTCAACATAATGTGATAGCAGGGCTTTATCACCTGTCATGTGTCTTGAGCAGTCACTGTCAATGATCCACATGACTTGATCTTTCTTCTTGCCCTGCAAAACAGAATGTGTCTAAGATGCATATGGTACCCAATCCTTGTTGGGTCCTGCAGTTTCAGTGTCTCCTGAGTTTCTTTCAGTCATAAAATCAAAAGCATTGTCAGTAATCTCCTGTTTGACTTCTCTTTTCACCCACTTAGGTTTAGAATTGGACTTGGTCCTTTTCTTAGTGGATGGAGCCTTTTTGCTGTTGCCAGCAGGCTCAGAAGTCTCAACAGTGTTTATGTATGAACATTCTTCAGTAGTGAGAATAGGTAAGTTAAAGCATGTACTCATGGCAGTGATTTTGCATGGCATACATTCAATGTTATTACAGACACTCATAGTTCTATGCAAAAGGGGGGTTCTGTGTAAGTTACCATTGAGTTCAGTTGCATTGATCTTATTCTCAACTGGTTTCTTACAAACATGTGTTAAGTGATGAGTAGATCCACAGTTATTGCATAGTTTCCTAGAGGCACCTCCAACATTAGTGTATCCATTTCCTTTATTGACACCTACCTTTCCATTCCTATTCTTAGACTTGGGAGTTACTGGATTGACAGTATGTTCAGAAGTTGCTGTCGAACATTCCTTGACAGTATCTTTTATTCCTACTGTCTTGACAGAAGGTTTAAAAGTTACTGTCTTGGAACCATTCTTGACAGTATCTTTGGAAGATTCTGTCTTGCCAACTGTGACAGCATCTTTTGACCTTACTGTCTGATTGCTTGGTAAGTTTACTGTCTTGGGGATTGTGACAGTATCCTTTCCATCCTTGAATGTGCTGTCAACACCTTCATCCTCATCAAGAATTTCTTGTTTGATGAGCATGGCTTCTTCATCAAACTCAATTTCTGCAGCTTTGAAAATAGGAGTTTTAACTTTCTTGAGAATGGTGGGTTTGACAGCAGCACTTCCAGGACAATCTTGAATCACAGTTTCCTTTCCAGGTCTTCTACCATAAGAAAAACCTATACCAACTGACTGATTTTCTGTATGCTTATCATTGTAATCCTGGACTATCTTTGATGAGTTTTTATAAGCCTTGATTTTAAATTCATTTTCAGCAATCTCATTTCTCAGGTATTCCTCAACCTCTTTAGCACATTTCAATTCATTTTTAAGTTTAGCATTCTCCTGAGCTAAAGAGTCTAGTGAACTGGTTTTGAGAACAAGAGATTCACTTTCAGACTTTAGTGTTTCATTTAGCTTACTCAGCCTAGTGATCTCCTCATTAGAAGCAGATAAGCTAGTATAGACATTGAACATTTCAGCACTTAAGTCTTTAATGGTTTTTTTATACTCATCAATGGACATATCAAGTAAGACAAGTGAAGGTACCTGACTTGAAGATGTTGATGTTACTTCATCAGTGCTAGCCATGAGAGCTAGGTTGACATATTCTTCTTCATCTTCATCATCAGACTCATCCCAACACTTTCCTTCAGCCACATAGGCTCTACCTTGATTCTTCTTAGAGTATCCACCAGTTCCTTTTTCAAATCTCTGAACCTGTTTGGGTCTTTTGCACTCAGTAGCAAAATGACCAGGTTCACCACAGTTGTAACACTTGAATTTAGATCTATCCACAAATCCAGTCTTGTATCCTCCTTTGAATGAGCTTCCCACAGCAGCCTTTGATGAGCTTCCCTTGGTGAACTTGGATGCTTGGCCTTGGGGCCTGAATGACCTATCCTTCTTGAACCTGAAGTTTTTGAACTTTTTGGCCATGTAAGCCATAGTAGGATTGTCCATGCTTTCCAGTTCCTCCATTGTGTAGAAGTCTTCATCTTCCACATCCTTGAGCTGTAGTACTACTTTCTCATCATCTTCAACCACTTCTTCTATCTTCAAGGATTGTACAGGGGTTGGTTGTGTGATTTGAAGTGCTTCACTAGGTTGTGTGATCCTTGGCACTTGTGCTACTAGGGCACTTGACATGTTAGCCATCTTGTTCCTTGTTCCACTTTGTATGGCTCTCTTTTGAAAGAGTTCAAGTTCATAAGATTTCAGAATGCCATAAAGTGTCTCAAAGGTTATATTGTTGAGATCTCTTCCTTCTCGTATGGCTGTTGTCTTGTGTTCAAGATGATCAGGTAGTGTAAGCAAGAACTTGACATTTAATTCTTTTCTGTCATAGTATTTTCCATGTATCTGCAGTTCAGTTAAGAGCTTACTGAACCTTTCAAACATGGAAGTTAAGTCTTCACCAGGCTTGGCCATGAATGCCTCATATTGAGATATTAGTATTTGCCTTTGGTTTCCCTTAACTTCTTCACTTCCTTCACAAAGTAAGGCTAACCTGATCCACATCTCCTTGGCTGATGTGCAGCTTATCACACTTCCACACATGGCTTTATCCAACGTGAGAGAGTCGAGCAAGATGAGTTGCAAGTGATCATCTAGCACCATTTTCTCCTTCTCAGGTTCCAAAATTTCTGAGGGATCTTTGGGAACCCAATGTGCAGGAATGATCTCACCATTTACTGTTGTGGCTTCAATTTCCTTCCTTGGTATGAAAGGACCATTCTCGAGTATACCTGGGTATAGTGGATTCGCAGCTTTGATAAACAACAAGATCTTTCTTTTCCAAATACTGTAGTTCTCTTTATCAAAAGCTGGGATCTTGATACTGTTTGATTTCTGCATTGTCGTCGGGATCTCAGATATGTATGTTAATCTGATCGCTCTGATACCAGTTGTTAGTCCTTGTGTATTGCAGAAGGGGGGGGGGGGATGAATGCAATACTGATAAAATTCAATCTAAATTTCAACAACTGTAATCAAGATTAAATGTTATCAGCAATATATGCAATCACGAACAATATGAAGTAAGAACAAGATTCACAAAATAAATGTTTTATTTATTTTGCAAAGTGTTGCTACAACCTCAAGAAAGAATTCTCGAGCTGCGGTTTCTCTAAGACACTTGCTTGTCTTCGTTACATCTAGAATGAATTGATAGTAGGTATAAGACTAATCCTATCCCTATTAGTCACGGGTTTGTGAAGCTGCTGTCACTGTCAAGTGGCAGCTTCTTACAGATTGTCTTACCCATGTGACTTTCCTAAATTGCTAACATGTCAGATATACATTACAAAGAAAGCAACTTAGATTCATTCTATTTCCAGCTTAAGCAATTCAGCAAATAAAGACTTGACCTTGCTCTTGAATTGATTCGCTTTTGTTTTGCAGTGCTTGAAGCTTCTGTCGTAGTCTTGCAGACTTGGTGCAGCTTAGGGATACTGCAACACGCCTGTTTCTTGAACATTGAAGCTGTCACGGGATTTGACTGAGAAAGATACCTAGAACAGGGATCTTTCTCGAGACAGTTACTTTTGCCGCAAAGCTTGCTGTCACAGGAATGTGCTTTTGGTGACAGTAGGAGTTCACCGCATAATGTGCTGTCGAGGTTCCCAAGCTTGCTGTCGAGGGCTAAAGTTGTTGTCGCGTAGTCTTCCGCCAATGTTGCTGTCAGAGTGAATATGCTGTCTTGACTTGCAACATTCTGTCTTCTTGTAATCTTACTGTCAATGCTCATGACAGTAACCTTTATTCATGCTGTCATCTAATATGCGTTCTTTGAGGCTTGAACACAGAAAGTGAACTTCTTCCAAATTACACAATTAAAATAACATTACATACTGATTACAAGAACATACTTTGGCTGTGACAGTATGTTCTACTTAATTACAAAATTAAGTATATACAAAGTTAAGTTGTTCCTTTGCTATCACCCATAAATCACAACAGTTATGGATTACTTTCTAATGCTATGGGGCAAGGCCAATCACACCTTGTTCCTGACCTCAACATGCCACCTAAACAGTTAACAGCCACCTCTACTGTCTCTCAAAAGACTTTAGTTGTCAAATCAAAGAAATCAGCTAGAACTGATGTGTCTGGAAGACAATCAGGTTCAAAGGATTTTTCCTCTACACCACTCACTAAAAAGAAGAAACAAGGGGGTGTACAAGGGGTCCTGGTTCAGAAGAAAGCTGAGAAGGTGACTGAGGCTGTTTCTGTGAAGAGAAAATTGGTATTAAGGGATGAAACTAATTCTGAAGATGACATGCCAATTTCCTCTAAATTTGAGATAATCAAGGAAGTTGCTGATACTGCTACTGAAGCTATGGTACCTTCTTCAAAGCCACAGAAGAAAAGGATATTGTCAAAAAGCAAGTATCATATTCCTTTGAAGGTGCAAATGAAGGATACTGATATTCAGACATCAAATCCTGATGAGTCATCTACTCCTGATGCTCTAGCAAATCCTGATGTTGGTATTCCTGATGCACAAACAAAAATTGTCTCTATCTCAGACTCTCCAGCAAAAGCCTCTCCAACTGCAAAGATTGTTGAAATTTCATGGGAGAAGGTTGCTGAGACTGCTTCAAAGCTTGGATTTTCACATCCCTTGGAAAAGAAGAGGAAAGCAGCAGAGATTGTTTTCAAGAGACTCAAGAAGCTGAAAGGATCAAGCCCACAAGAACCTGAATCTCAAAGTGGTTCAGCAGCTACTACTGAAGATCCTGCCACACAAGAACCACTCAATCAAAGTTTGGGTGAAGGACTAGCTATTGAAATGGTCACACAAGAACCATCTTCTCAAAGTGAAGATGCAGGCAAAGCTACAGCTTCTGGTGAAAGATTTGTCGAGGACACTATCACTGAGGGAAGTACACAAGAACCTTTAACTCAAAGTGTTAAAACAGCTTCTGAACCTCAGGCTCCACAAGAACCATTGGTAGCAAATATTGATGCAAGCCAATTCTTATACAGCTAGTAAGATCACGACCAATGAACCATCCTATCACAGATTCACAGGATAAACTGAAAGGTATTGCTATTCCTGATCCTGACGTTACTCATGATACTGATGCTGATGATAGTGATGATGATAATAATGAAGAGAAGGATCAGCTTGCCAGAGTTTTAAAATCTAGTCTTGGAACTAACTTTGGTTCATCAAGCACATTCATGACTGGCAAGGCTAATACTGGAAAGGACTTAAGACAAGACTTTTCTGTTCCTTCTGAGATTGATCCTACTGAGCATCTGAGAATGCATCAATGGGAAAACGAATGGTATAGATCTGATGAATCTGTAAGCTATCCCTATGCATTGGATCATGCTTATAATGCTGTTAAGTTGATTCAGAATGAAGATTTGAAGAATCATTTGAAGGCTACTACTCTGTTATCCAAAAGCCTGAAACATGAAATAGATTATGTCAAAGATTCTACTGACAAAGTGAGGACTGATATTTCTCAGAGCTTTACAAAGGTGCCTACTGCTCTTCAACTCTGGGTAGTGGAATCCCAAGTTAAGTCAATCATTACTGAACAGTCTTCGATCAACAACAAGATTGATTCTCTTGATACAAAGGTAACTGACATTCAAACCTCTCTTGCCTTAATTTTGAATATATTATCAAATACTGATGTCAAAAAGGGGGAGAAGGTAAGTCAGACAAAATGTACACCTGATCTAGTATTAAGGAATAATGATGATGATACTGGAAATGATGGTGCTGACAAAGTACTACAAGGAGAAACCTCTGATGATGCTGTTATGAAGTCTACAATTCAAACTTCTCAAAGTCAAACAACGCAGTCAACTCATGTTTCTGATTCTGGAGTTAAGACAGTAAGGACATTAGTGCAATCTCAGATCCTGACGGAAGAACAAATCCTGACAGGTGATCAAATCCTGATGCCTGGTCATGAACAGACTCTTGCTACAATTCCTGAAGGTGATGAAGATGTGCTTATTGATAATCCTGAAGATGCATCAAATCTATTCCAGAAGTTTACTACAAAAGATGGCAGAATTGTTACTCTCTATCACACTGATAAAAGAGTTCAACAATTATTTGCAAGAAAAGCACTCTCTACAGCAAGTGAAGAATATCCTGATCTCTCACATGAAGAATTCTTAAGTCAACAGAGAGAAATGATGGAAAGCTTTAATAATCCTGCTCCTGCTAGAGGAAGAGGAGACAGAGGTAGGATAGGTGCTAGAAGAGGTAGAAGAGGTTCTTCAACTCAAACAGTGCCTAGACAGACAAGGTCTAGAGGTTTATTAATTGAAGAAATTCCTGAAGCTTCACAAAATCTAATAGATCATGTTATCAAGGATATCATTGAGAAGGAAAACTAGGAGTTTATTGAAGAAGAACCTGAATTGAGAAGAAGACCAAGACAATTAATTCTCTGCAATACAAATCAAATTGAAGATTCTAATCATGATATTGTTCCTGACAATGTTCAAGATCCTGATGAATCTGAAATTCTGAAAGAGATTGATTTGCTAATCTTATCTATTGTGGTTGATTCTCACAACAAGGAAGTGGATGAAGAAGAAGAAGCCAGAAGAAGAGAAATCACAAGAAGAACAAATAGAGATTTCAATCTCTATGTACAAAGGCTTAAACTCTCAAACAGAAGATTGTGGAGAAATCCAAGCAGACAAGAATCTTTACTAGAAAGAAGCTATGCTTTTGAAAAAGAGAAAGATAAGAAGTGGAAACACATAAGTACACTGAGGTGTAACACACCTATCAATTTTCAGAATGGAGGAATTATAACAAGTGTTTCAAGTGTTGTTGATTTATCTGATATAGTTAGATCAAAAGAACTCTGGCTACGAATGTTTTCAAATCTGAAGCAATTGACAAGTAATTCAAGAGGAGGTATTGGACACAGGGATGCTGAATATCCGGAAATGTCTTGTTGATCCTTACTCCTTGACTGAAATTGGAGGTACTTTAACTTCTGAAAACCTAAACAATTTATTAGCTGTTGATATAGTTATAGATTGTCATGATGGTATTGAAAAGAAAGAAAAGCTTCCGTACTTCATGAAAGATGGTAGTGTGAAGATTCTGTCCATTCAAGATCTGCTGATGAAAACTACACAGGAACTGAAATATGTTCATTATTTGTTAAGATGGAAGAATGAAGTGTGCAAAGTGTGGAGTGACATGATCTTGTCAACAATAAGAAGAAGACTGGATGGAAACAGAAATTTCAATGGTGATTATACTCCCATGTACTTAAATCAAAGAGGTCAAGATGTGGAAATGCAAAGGGGCACTGCGGTTAAAGAAGTGACTTTTGGCATGACTCAACTTACTCTCAATCCTGATGGGAAGGAAATTTCTTATCTTTTGCTTGAAGAGCAAAGTCTACAAAGAAGCTCCATACAAAATTTTAGAGCAGCTATCTACCAGATTAATGAGGAAGATGAAGAACTCAGAAATCTTAAGGAAAGACTGATTCAAATTCTTGAAGAAAAAGAAGAAAATTTGTTATCCAACTTCTTGAAGATGAATCTGTTCTATCAAATAATTTAAACAGATAAGTTGCTGCTGTAAATATTTGTACATTTTGTAAATATGTTTTTGACATCATTGAATCTTAGGAATCTATACTTTATTTCACAAAGTATGAGATTGGGGGAGATTGTTAGATCATGATTCAATGATTGTCAAGATCTAGACTCAACTGATCAGGATTGCTGACGTCATCAGTAATGCATATCTATCAGGATTGCATGATCGTCAGGATCAAGATGAATATCAGGACTGGGATCGGGATTGATCATCAGGACTGGAAGCTGATCAGGAATTCTACTTCGAGTCATATTTGTAGTCTAGTTAAATAAGGAAGATTATTCTGTCGGTTCCTGGTCTGTAGGAATGCAGCTATCAATTTAGGATAGGTTTCAATATTTGTAATTGATTAGGACTTATCATGTAATTGATAGAGAAGCTGTGTAGTATATAAACACATTTTAGGTTTTGGTTTAATAACCAATCATACACTCGAGTATCTTTGTAACCTAGCAGCTCTCAAGAACATCATAATTTCTTGAGAGAGTTTGTAACAGTTTTATATCAGATTTAATAAAGCTGTTATTATTCTTTCATATGTGTGATTCATATCTTATTAAGTCGAGAATCTTATACAATTGTATTCAACCCCCCTTCTACAATTGTTTATTACTGGGCAACATCTTTTATGTTTTATAGTTCCTATATTTATATTTATATATTGATATCTTTTATATAAAGGATAACTTCCGGGAAAATCATCGGTCGTTTGAAAAATATTTATCATTTTTTCTATAACGTCTCTATTTTAAATAATTAAAATCAAAATTTCATTTTGTAAATCCTAATTTTTTAGAAAAGAAAATGAAA
Source organism: Heracleum sosnowskyi (assembly GCA_030848705.1). Lineage (NCBI taxonomy): Eukaryota > Viridiplantae > Streptophyta > Magnoliopsida > Apiales > Apiaceae > Heracleum > Heracleum sosnowskyi. The sequence continues at coordinate 98,874,480 of CM061241.1, forward strand.
ACCATTTTTAAACGGGATATGATTAAATTTTTAATTCCTTCTTTTGCTCCTCCTTCAAACCGGATTTAATTATAGTAAAAACCCACTTCTTTAGCTCCTTTTTCAAAAAAGAGAATTTATTGATGTTTTGAATTTGTTTCTCCAAATTTTAAGAGTATCTTAATTTTAAATATTAAAATTAAAATTTCCTTTTCTTACCTCTAATTTATAGGTAAGGTGACAATTATATAAAAGGCAAGTATTGACCGTTTATAAAATCAATTCAAGTTTTATTAATTTTGTATATTTATCAATATAGTTACGATTAATTACTATTACACCTTTAAGTTATATGATTCTCTAATTGTCGTGCTCTCACATTTTTCCGCTCATTGGATTCTAAAATTTAGTTTCATGGTTTTTGTGCAAGAATCCTTTTCTACATTATTCAAATCATGAAGATGTTGCTGCATCCAGTAAAAAAAAAATCTAGCACACCATACTTTATTTATTTTTTGCTAAATTAGCACATCATAAATTTTCAAAACACAACGTTGAGTTTGTTTATATCATTATGTTTTATAGTTGATTGTATGTGCTTGATTGTCAATTTATTTAAAAATTTGTATGTTGTATAGTGATAAGTTGTAACAACAAAAGATGAACATGCATATTAGGAATTATGGAAGTACTACGAAGGCATCGACTTTTAGTCATTCAAAAGGTTAACTTTCAACAATTCGAACTCCAATCCTCAAAATTGTTACAGAAAGTTCTCACAAAAAGTTACAAGTAATTCATGAATTATTTTTGTCTTGGAATATGTTCATGTAGATATTTCTTATGTTTCAATCTACCTGATTGCAAGAACTTTATGTATTTTAAAAATAAATTCAAATCAAATTTAAATTTAAATTCAAAATTCCGGATTTAGTAAAATTCAATCATATCAAAACGAGCAGGTATCCGTCGTATCAAAGTATTTCGTAAGAAGTCGCGGGTTCCGTCGAATCAAATTATTTTGTCATATGTAATATATTTTCGTAAAAATAACAAGATGAAACAATTTTTTTATTATTTTAGTTCTTCAATTTTTATTATTCAATATGGTCATGTTTTATATTTATATATGTTTAATACAACGGGTGTTGTCAAAGAAAAATGACACAAATCGGTAAAAATGAAAAAAAAGTTACGTCAATAGTTTTCTTTGTTGTCTACATATATTTTCTTACATATTCAAAATTAAAAAAATTAATAAAGGTATTCAATTTTAGAGAAAAGGAAATTTGTATTTATAAGGGAGACATAAAATTAATTTTTTTTTACATATCAATATACAAATAAATATCAATTAAAAAAAATTTCCTTTAACATATTCAAAGTAGAAAAGACATTAAAATTTATAAAGGAGATATATAATTTAAAAGTTTTAAATATTTTCTAAGTACAAAAGAATTCGATTTTGTATTTATGGATATTTCAAATTTATAGAGACATATAACTTAAAATTATGTTAACATATTTGAAGTTAGGAAAAATTTCTAAAATTATAACTACCACTTCACAAGATTTCTAAGGTGAACCATTTTGTATATATGTGATATGGACATAAAATTAATTATAGAAATATAATTGATTTTTCAATGGAAAGGCCGATATTTAAGGCCCGACACCCTAATTATTCATTAATTTCGTAATTAATGAATAGGGAAATGTTAGATATAATTGCTGATGTTTGTTTATCAGTGTTTAAAGTATCAGGATACTATCAGAGTTTAGCTGGAAGACTGGTCAGAGTTTGTTTAACTCTGACAGTCAGAGTTTGCTTAGCTGTCGGTGTTATACACAATGAAGATTCTAGAAGCGATATACTTTGAAGAAGGGAAGAAGCAAAGAGATATCGTGATGGCTAAGGAAACGGAACAGAAGACAGAAGCAATTCTAAATTGATATTAATTGTATAGCTGATTTATAGAAATATCAATTAAAGATTGTATGTAGTTGTGTACTATATAAACACAGATAGGTTAACCCTAAAAGGGATGCGAATACTTGAAAGATTATTTCTTGTAACATAGCAGCTCTCTGTGATATTTTACATCACTGAGAGAGGAGTTATTAATTCCATATAGTTTATTATTCATAAACAGTGTTCTTATTCGTATTCTCATACATATACTTGATTATATATTGTGTATTCGGCCTAACGATTGGTATCAGAGCCTAGGCTGTTTAATATATACAGTTTTACTTTGATCCAAACACAAGTATAATCATGGCTAAAAATATCCAAGCAGGTTCTAATTCCGAAAAGGTTCAACCAACTTCTGTGAGTCGATACGAGACGATTAGGGTTCCAATTCTCAGACCAGTGGAATATCCAATATGGAAGGTAAAGATGATCATGTTTCTGGAAGCCACAGATCCAGAATACCTTGATAGAATCAATGATGGTCCTCATAAGCCAACTAAACTGTCTCCTGTTGTTGCTGGTCAAGAACAAAAGACTGTTCCAAAGGAAAAGAAAGATTTGACTCCTGAATACATCTCATCAATTGCAAAGGATGCAAAAGTTAGACATCTTCTCCATAGTGCCTTAGATAATGTCATGTCTAACAGAGTTATTGGTTGCAAAACTGCCAAAGAAATTTGGGATGCTTTAGAAATCAGATGTCAAGGAACAAGTGCTATAAAGAAGAACAGGAAAATGATACTTACACAGGAGTATGAACACTTTGACTCGAGACCTGATGAAACTTTGACTGAGACATATGATAGATTCTGTAAATTGTTGAATGATTTATCTCTGGTTGATAAAGAATTTGATCCTAAAGAGTCTAATCTCAAGTTCCTTCTATCTCTACCTGAAAGATGGGATTTAAAGACAACAACAATAAGAGATAATTATGAGCTTGCAGATACAGAACTTGATGAAATCTATGGGTTGCTTAAAACTCATGAACTTGAGATAGAACAAAGAAACAAAAGATCTGGTAAGAAGACATAATCTGTTGCTCTTAAAGTTGAAGAAAAACTTCTTAAGAAAGAGACATCAAAGCAGAAAGCTAAGGGAAAGGCTTTGGTCATAAACTCTGAAAGTGAGTCATCAAACACTGATGATGACTCAAACACTGTTGAATCATCTGAATCCGAGGATGATGAAGAACATATGATGCAAATGGCTGCTTTGATGGTGAAGACCTTCAAGAAGATGGGTTTCAAGAACTTCAAGAAAGGAAAGAGATTCTCGAGGAGAGATTCAAACTCTGAAAGGAGGAATTTCAGAAAGTCTGAAGGAAGGGATACCAAATCTGGGAAGAAAGACAAGTCTGAGATCCAGTGCTACAAGTGTAAAGAGATGGGTCACTATGCTCCAGAGTGCAAGAAAGGAAAATCTGAAAAAGCACTCATCACTAAAGGGAGAGACTGGGCAGACACTTCAGACTCAGATAAGGGAGTCAACTATGCTCTCATGGCAACTGTTAAAGATGAATCTGAATCATCTGAAAACAAGGTACCCCTAACAACTTATGCTTATGATACTGATAATATATCTGAATTGAGAATTTATCTTAAAAGCATACATGTTAGTTATAGATATCAGACTTTAGAAAATGAAAGAATTAAATATGAGAATCTAAAGCTTAAAAAGAGAAATAAATTTCTTGAAGAAGAACTTGTTAACATGCAACAAGTTCAAAAGGAAAGAGATGATGCTGTTTATGTTGAACAGGAGTTGCTTAAGAGATTTAGGCAATTAGAATCTGAATTGGAAAAAGAGAGAAAGATAATTAAAACCTGGACAAACTCTGGAAAAGACACACATCAAGTGTTTCAAACAGATACAGTTGGGTTAGGTTACTGTGAGGAAGATGAACTTAGGTTTAAAGATAAAGTTAAAGTTAAAACACATCTTCCACCTATGAAATTTGTTCCTGAATCCAGTAAGTTAAACTATGTACTTAAAAAAGAAACTGTTAAGGAAGAACCAGTAAAAATTTGCGTTAAACAGGTTAATGTTGGTTTAATGACAGAGAAACAATTCAAGTATAAGCTCAATGAGGTAAAGTCTGTCATGAAACAGAAAGTGTCCAGGAAGAACAGAAATGGAAAAGTAGGCATTAATAAAAGTAATAATCATTTGCCTATTACTGATGCTCCTAGAAAAACATGTCATAATTGTGGTAGAACTAACCATCTTGCAAGTTTCTGCAGGAAGAACAAAGACATTAATTCTTTACCATCTAAGTCTGGAGTAAAGAATGATTATGTTAGGGTTAGACCACAGACTTTATGCACTCACTGTGGGAGTACTTGGCATTCTATTTATACTTGCAAGAATTATCATGTTATTTATCATAACTATTATGAGTTGAAGTCAAATTTGAAATGGGTTAAAGTTGATTCTGCAAGTGTAAACTCTGATACTGTTAGCTTAAACTTTGTTGATAAGAATTCTGCTGCAAACGCTAACAATGTTAAGAAAGCCAAAGGATCCAAGCAAGTCTGGATCCTTAAAACTAACTCTCAGTAATTTTTGTGATTGCAAGGCATAAGGGAGAGCACCCTAGTCTTGGACAGTGGATGTTCAGGGCACATGACTGGAAATAAAGCCCTGCTATCAGATTATGAGGAGAAGGCTGGCCCAAAAGTTTCCTATGGAGATGGCAACATAGGACGTACTCTGGGATATGGCAATATCAATCTTGGAAGTGTCATCATCATAAATGTAGCTCTTGTCCCAGGACTCAAGCATGATCTGCTATCTGTGAGTCAAATCTGTGACAGAGGTTATCATGTAGATTTTCAACCTGAATACTGTGAGGTTGTTAGCAAATCTACAGGGAAAATTGTTTTAGTTGGACACAGACGTAATAATATCTATGAAGCAAGTTTGGTAACAAACTCTGAAGGAAAAGCTGTGTGTCTATCTGCAAAGATGTCTAGTGAAGAGAGCTGGAAATGGCATAAGAAGCTCTCTCATCTAAATCTGAACAACATCAATGAGTTGATTCGAAAAGATCTTGTAAGGGGACTGATAAGCGTGAGCTTTATCGTAATTTGGTCCTTATATTTAAGTTATTTTGCACTGAATTGGATTTTTATTTAATAAATTATATTGTTTTATTGTAGGTATTAAGGAGATCCTATTTAATTTGAAGTGGAGCTTAAATTGCAATTTTTGGAATGGATTAAAGCAATTTTCGGATTTTTGGGCTGGTTGCGCAGATTTTACTGTTTGGGCTCTATCTGGAGTTCTACAAGTCTGTTTTGGGCCCGTAAGCAGTCGTTGGAAAGCTTGGAAGAAGATCTTTAATTCTGAGTTGGGATCATATTTTATTACTGCTCGGAGCGGTCCAGAATCAGGAGGGAACAGAAGCCAACGAAATTTCCATTATAGAAATCTAATTCTGATTGGGAAATCTCCTTGTAATTATTTATTTTAGTTAATTAAAAATACTTTATATTAGATATATTAGAGACATATTATTCAGACCTAGTATTAGACAGAGACATACGTATATTGTAAGCAAAGGAGGCTCAAGAACAAGAGAAGTTTTCTTTTGTCTTTTCTCCTTAGTTAATTGATTTCATATTCAGTTCTCGTAATTAGTTTATTATTGAATTCAGATTTCTTTCTTCTATGCTTTATATTGTTTTAATCATGTTATCACTTGAACCCATGATGATGAGAAGTCCAATTATGGGCTAATCGTTATCATGGGGTTTTAATGGAGTTTTCCATGGATTCTAGTTATTAAATGTTTTTATGCCTTGGTGTGTGTTTGATATATTGTTAACCTAGTTTGGTTGCGCTTATTCGTTATGGGTGCGTCGCGAACATCCGTAATTATTTGTTGAATCCTAGTGATTGCGAAAGTGGATCTAGGGTTTAGAACATACCATGCTAGCGTAGGTTTTTGCATGTGAAGAGCATGTATTAATTTGTGGTGTAATTCTATCCGTCTCGCACCGACTATGTGATTATTTGGATTCTTGATTGTAAACCATTATGTTTTCAATCTCTATAGACATATAGGGACTAAGCATATTTGGTGACTACTTGACTTCTATCAATTGTGGATGATCAGTAGGATGATATATGTACAACGAAAGTTGGCGTGTGTCAGTTTAGTGCGTCTAATCAGTTATCATCGCTTGCACATGCTAGGCTAAGAGGCATAAGGTTCTAGATGAAGTGGTTAATGAAGTTGAAATCCCATGTTTGTTTATTTATAAGAAAATCGTTTAAGTCATTTTTCTAGTAAATTCTTAGTTAATAATAATCATTAGTATAATCAACCCAAATTTGTGATTGTTTTAGCAGTGGATAGAAATCGTAATCTGGTGTATAAGTGAACTAAAACGAACAATTCTAGTCTCTGTGGGAACGAATCCTACTTATCTCTATATTACTTGTGACCACGTGCACTTGCGTGTTTTTGTGCGAACAGGGACTTCCAAAATCTATACTCAGCTTAGATGGTCTGTGTGATTCTTGTCAAAAAGCCAAGCAAAGGAAGTCATCTTTCAAGAGTAAGTCTGAATCTTCAGTTGTGGATCCTTATCATCTTCTTCATGTTGATCTATTTGTTCCAGTGAATGTAATGTCTCTTGGCAGAAAGAAATATGCTTTAGTCATTGTTGATGAGTACACTAGATACACCTGGGTGTATTTTCTAGCAAAGAAGGATGAAACTGCCTTAACTCTGATGGAACATGTAAAGCTACTGGATAAAGGATCACAGTATAAAGTGAAAATTATCAGGAGTGATAATGGTACTGAATTCAGAAATGCAACAATGGATGAATTTTGCAAAGAAAGAGGAGTGAAGCAAGAATTTTCTGCACCAGGGACTCCACAACAGAATGGTGTAGTTGAAAGAAAGAACAGAACTTTAATCGAAGCTACCAGAACAGTGCTTGATGAAGCAAAATTGCCAACTTATTTCTGGGCAGAAGCTGTTCAAACTGCTTGTTTTACTCAAAATGCTACATTGATCAACAGGCATGGGAAAACACCATATGAAATGGTGAAGAAAAAGAAACCAAACCTGAAATATTTTCATATTTTCGGGTGCAAATGCTTTGTGTTGAAAACTCATCCTGAATAGTTGACCAAGTTTGACTTAAAAGCTGATGAAGGAATTTTTGTTGGATATCCACTGTCGACTAAAGCATTCAGAGTTTATAATTTGAGAACAAAAGTGATCATGGAATCTATACATGTGTCATTTGATGACAAGAAAATAACTGGACTTGAAGATGAAGAAAATCATGATCAACTACGCTTTGAAAATGAAGATCTAAACTCTGATGGAGCCTATCCAACAAACTCTGTTGAAGCATACTCTGAACCTCTACTGGTAAACACTGAGGAAGTTTCTCTGACAGAACAAAATAGAGAACCAGTTGAGGGGGAGCAAGAAGATACTTCGGGAACATCTCAACATGATGACTCACATTCTGGAAGTGAGTCAGCTGAAGAATCTGACACAAACTCTGGCCCAAACTCTGAAAGTTTAAACACTGAACAGTCCAATTCAGGGGGAGCCTCATAAAATATAGATGGTCAACAAAAAAATCAGGAGAGCATGGATCAAGGGGGATGATCCAATAATGATGAAAGAAGCCACTTACCTACAGCAAGAAAGTGGACACAGGCTCATACACCTTATCTGATTATTGGAGATCCAGATGCAAGTGTGAGAACAAGAAGTGCTACAACAAATGAATGTCTGTTTCATGCATTCATATCTCAAACAGAGCCTAAGAAAGTGGATGAAGCTCTTCAAGATGCTAACTGGATAACAACAATGCAGGAGGAATTGAATGAGTTTGAAAGAAATGAAGTCTGGACACTTGTACCAAGACCCAAGAACAGATCTGTTGTTGGTACAAAGTGGGTTTTCAGAAACAAAACTGACAGTGAGGGAGTAATTACAAGGAACAAGGCTAGACTTGTGGCAAAAGGATATTCACAGTAGGGAGGAATTGACTATGATGAAACTTTTGCTCCAGTTGCAAGGTTGGAAGCCATAAGGATTTTTCAAGCATATGCTGCTCACAAAAAGTTTAAAGTCTTTCAAATGGATGTCAAGAGTGCTTTTCTCAATGGGAAACTTGAAGAAGAAGTGTTTGTTGAACAACCACCAGGGTTTGTGGACCCCAAGCACCCAGATTATGTCTACAGGCTTGACAAAGCACTTTATGGACTAAAGCAGGCACCTAGAGCATGGTATGAAACTCTGGCTCAATTTCTTTTAGAAAGTGGGTTCACTAGAGATACAATTGATAAAACCTTGTTCTATTTCAATTCTGGTAATGATTTGCTTTTAGTTCAAATCTATGTGGATGACATAATCTTTGGGTCTACTAATGATAAACTCTGTAAGAAATTTGCCAAGCTTATGCAGTCCAGGTACCAAATGAGCATGATGGGAGAGCTTAGTTATTTTCTAGGCTTGTAGGTAAAGTAAACAGATGATGGGATTTTTATCAATCAAGCAAAATATACCAGAAATCTTCTCAAGAAATTTGGTATGCTTGATAGTTCATCTGCAACAACTCCTATGGCAACTGCAACAAAGCTAGACAAAGACACATGAGCTTCAGTAGATATGACAAACTACAGGGGCATGATAGGGTCTCTTCTATATCTGACTACAAGTAGACCAGACATCGTGTATGCAACCTGTCTTTGTGCAAGATTTCAAGCAGATCCCAGAGAGCCTCATCTAACAGCTGTGAAGAGGATTTTCAAATATCTCAAAGGAACCATAACCTTGGGTTTGTGGTATCCTAGAGAATCAGAGTTTAAGCTTGTTGGTTACTCTGATGCAGACTTTGCAGGTTGTAAGATTGACAGAAAAAGCACCAGTGGAAGCTGTCAATTTCTAGGTGACAGACTAGTTTCTTGGTACAGCAAGAAACAGAAATCAATTTCCACATCCACTGCAGAAGCAGAGTATATTGATGTTGGTAGTTGTTGTGCACAGATTCTATGGATGAAGAATCAACTGCTGGATTATGGATTAAGGTACTCTAAAATACCTATTTTCTGTGATAATCAAAGTGCTATTGTTATGACAGGAAATCCAGTACAGCACTCCATGACCAAGCACATCAGCATAAGGTATCACTTTATCAGGGAACATGTGGAGGAAGGAAATATTGATCTTCATTTTGTGTCTACAGATCAACAGCTTGCAGATATCTTCACCAAGCCATTGAGTGAAGCTACATTTACAAGACTGGTAAATGAACTAGGAATGATCTCTGGTTTCGACTAGAGATACTGGTTAGACTCAAAATTAACTCTTCTGTGATTTGTTGCTCATGTTTCTATGCATATGTTAACTGTCATGCAAATCATGTTGTTAAACTCTGTTAGCATACTCTGTTGGTTAAACTCTGATGTTAAACTCTGATTGTGGTATTGTCTGAAACACTTACACCGATGAAGAAAATAGTATGAAGCATGATTCTCAGTAAGTAATCATGAATCCTTCTGAGTTATATATGATCTGATCTCAAATGTGCGCAGAAACTTTACACGTCATGATACTGTCTCTATATTTATAGCATCTCTTAGTTTATTGGTCCTATACACTGAGTCTGTATTAGCTGTTTGCACTTTCTCTCATAAAGTATATGTGTTAAATGATGTCAGTCTAAACTCTTATAAATAGTTGCTGCTACTTCACCCCCAAGCAAAAGATGCAAAAATATGCACAAATTCCTTTGAGATCATGTTGTGCCTAGGAAGACCCAGGAACTTATTGTATGAAATAAGGGCTAAAATTTGAAATTTTTGGTGACTAGTGCCAATCTCTGATTACTGGAAAAAGAAAAAAAAATTTAGACAGGGGGTGAAAATAATAAATACATAGGTACAGAGTTTAGATGACATCAGATTTTGTTTTACATATGAGAGTTTGGGTAACCAGTTTTTACTGATTTAATTTGTGGATTTTATGCACTTTGAGATGCTCTAAATATTTACATTCAGTAAATTCTGCTATTCACACACAAATACTCACAATTGTGCATTTTGAGAAAAGAGTTTATTAATGATGTTGGAGAATTGATAAACACTAATGAACTGTGTACTCTACGCCGAGTTAATTTATTTTTAATCTCTGATGATTAAAATAAATAAATGTGTTTCAGACATTTTACATTTTTGAGAAACATTATTCTTTTTGAAAATAGAGAGTATGATTGACAATGGTTTGTATGTGTTTTGAAAATGATGAAACGTGTAAATAGCAGTAATTATGGCCTGTTTTTACTGCGCATGCGTGTTGGAAACTACCACGTTACTGCTGGCAGTAACTGCATGTGTGACACCTGTCCCACTCACACACTTCACGAGTAAGCCAGTTGTGTATCTTAATGATTAAAACTCTTCAGTTTTAATCTTTGTATTTAATCATTATACACACAACGTTCGTATACTTTACACACTTACTTCATTCACAGATATTGTCACACACACATTTTCACAAACACTTTTCACTCTCCAACACTTCTAGAGTTCGTTCCTAACAACTATGCAGCACCTTTGAGTAATGAGAACGCACCAGAGGCGTTTCATTTGTTTCAAAATTTCCTTGCTCAGTCTGATATTGGGCAAGCTCTTGTTGAACCAGTGAAGCTTTCTGGATTGCAAATCAAATCTTTCTGGGAGACAGGCGTCTATGATGATGGAGGAGAATCTGGGACTCCTTCAATTGTTTTTGAGTTTGAAGACCAAGAGTTTGTGGCCACTCCAACCACTGTTCGTGATGCTCTGGGCTTTGAAGATTTCAATGCTTATACAATCTCTGTTGGTGATGCTGAGCTACAAAAGGATGATGAGGGATATTGGTTATAGTGGGTCCTTGGCAAGGATTGGTGAATTGAAGCGGCCGCTCTTAAGGAAGGAATGGAGTTTCTTCTTTGATTGTATAACAAGAGCGTTCGGGAAGAAATTCACAAATTGGGATGTTATTCCAATTGATAGTCTGCAAATCGGGTATTCTCTTCTCTATGGTAATAACTTTGATTTTGCTAGACTAGTTCTTCATAACATAAGAGAAAAGATGACAGAAAATAGAAGCGTAGTATATTTTGCTCGCTTTTGTCAATTGATAGTTTCTGCTTGTGTTGATGGGGTTGAGATTGTCGAGGATGATGTGATTCCCTCGTTTCAATTGCATAAGAGAATATTCTCTGATTTGACAAATAAAGATGTTAAGAAGGGAAATATTGGGGACTTGTTACTTCCTGATTCAATCCAACAGTTTCTACAACCACAACCTCAACCAGAGCCTCAACCATTAAACACTGATCCTCAATCTACTTCCCAAAGACCAAAATCTGGAGGTAGGACTAAGCATAGGGCTTTTAAAGCTGTCAAGGCTTCGAAACCATCTTCTGATGCTGATTTACCAACGACTGTTGGTACTTCAAGAATCAAGAAAAGGGCAAATAGACCACACTCTGATGCTGAGCCCTCGCAGATCAAAAGAAGGAAGCTGGTAGCTGATTACTTATTTGATGAAGTGGTTCAAGAATCCACACCTGCTGAAGCTCCAGAGATTGTCTCTCAAGATGTTACTGAGAATGCTACTGTGCCTGATGAAGCCAGAGCAAATGCTGATGAGATGGCTGACTTGAATGCTGAACAGCCTGAGCCAATCTTGGAAATGGAGATAGAAGAAAATTTCGAAGCACATCCCTCTGCAACTCTTGAAGAGTTTGACAGTGTTGATGAAACAGAGGATGTGGCAGCTGATCAACCAACAGTGATTCTTGATGAGTCTATGGCTACTCACACAGAGCTATGCTCTGTTACTCACCAGGTTATTGAAAAGGGTGAGGAGGTAGATCAGACAACAAAGGCTGTACTTGAAGATGATGCAGAGACTGCTGCAGAGCCTATTGTTGATATTGTTGAGGCTGTTCAAGAAAATGAGGTTGAGAACTTAAACTCTGAAAAGATTGCAAATGAAGATGTCCAAGAAACTTTTGCTGAGAATGTTCCTAATTCTCCAAGTGCAGAGTCTTCAGCAAAGTCTGATGACAAAGTTGCTTCTTCATCTTCTCCAAGGATTTCAGTTCAACCGAATCCTAAAGTGCCTGAGTTTGGTGGTTCATCTCAACATAATATTGAAACTCATTTTCAGAATATGTACTTTGCAAATTGGTTGAGTCATGAATGTATCTTTCCTAATCAAAGGGCAGCTGAATTTGTGTCCAAGACTGCTGCTACTATCACAAATCCTGAGCTTCTTGCACATCTTAAAGCTACAATTGTACAAGTAAAGTCTCTTAACAACCGTTTTGATGAAACTCAGAAAGATGTTACTGGGTTGAGAAATGATGTGGCTGCAAGGGAACTGACTTTGAAACAAGAAAAAATTTCTTTATCTAGAGATCAGGAGGCTATAAGAACCAGGCTAAGCAAAGTTGAAGAAAATCAAAATGTCATGTCTAATAAGATTGATTCAATTGCTGCTTCACTTGAATTGCTCACATCAGTGTTGATTCCTGATGATGTCAAAATGGGGGAGAGAGTATTCAAAGACAAATGCAAGAAATCTCAAACTCTGAGCAAGAAGGATGATACTGGTGATGGTAGAGCAAAAGACAAAGAGTTTAGGTCAAAATCAATTCAAGAGCAAGGGAGACTAAGGTCAAACTCTGCTACTGCTAAGACAAACTCTGATAGAATAAACACTACAGCTCAATCTTCTTCAAAAGCTAGAAGCTTATTGCTCACTTCTCAACCAAATACTGATGAAGAGATTGCAGCTCAGTTGTTTCTGGAAGAGCATGGTGCAGATGCAACGATTGAAGACATTCAAGCTGAAGAGAAGATGCTGGCTGAAGAGCATGAAAAGAATTTAAAGTCTAAAAAAAATCAAGAAGGTTGTTAAAGTTTCAAGGCCTAAAGAGAAAGGGATTATTATCAAAGAAAATGTAAATTCTCAACAGAGTTTACAATATTCAAGAAGACCAGTTGAAGCTAGTCTTGATAAAGGCAAAGGGAAGCTTGTAGAAGAAAAGCAAGTACTGAAGAAAGCTCAATCAACCTCTGACAATGCTCAAGTTGACAAATCGTTAGAAGTTGTGACAACCACTGATAATACTCAAGTTGTACAGACTCAGTTATCTTCTTCTCAACTTCAAAGGATGTTTGCAAAACCTATTACAGTTCAACATTCTCTGATTCCTGGAAATGAAAATATTTTTCAAAGCAGAACCATCATGGGCAAAGAATCTCGAGATAGATCTGGTTTAGGATCTCATAGAGAGAAGAGGGTTAATAACAGTCCTATGGATCATACCTCATTAGCTGAACCTGGTATTGGTGTGACTCAAGAAAATCTTGATTCTTTGGAGTCTGTTCAGTTAATACATCATAGAGGTTTGAAAAGGGATTTTCTGTTATACTTCAAGACTGATGGAAGAGTATACAGAATTGGTGAAGCTGATATTGAGCTGAAGATGAAGGAGGAGCTGGAATATGTGTTGTACCTACTTAAAGTAAAAAATCAAAGAACTCAACAAGCAGCTGAGGTATTAAGAGGAAGAATGATGAAAGCTAGAGCTCTTAGTGGCCTAAAGTCTGTAAGTTCTTATATACCAAAGTACAGAGATTATAATGGAAAGATTGTGGAGATGAAGAGGAATAGTGCAAAATTTACAACAGCTCTTGGAATAAAGGTGTTGGAATTTAATCTGGATTCAGATAAATCCTTCATGATAAAGCTAGGTAATGAGATGAAAAATAATAGTATCTATGCCTTGAGAGCTGTTATCTATCAAACTGGAGAGAATGATCCAGAGTTAAAGGAATTGAAAGAAATTATGGTAGCTGAGCTAGAAATGGCTGAAAGAAGACTACTTACAGATTATCTCAGAACTGTACCTGAAGTTGAAGAGATTAAGTAAATATAGTCTGTAAGTTTTTAAGTTTTCTGTCCTAAGTTAAATATAAACTCTGTGATTTTATAAACACTGCATTTGTTATATGTTTTGACATCATCAATTATCTGTTAACTTGTACATTTTTTTTTTGCACAAGTTGGGGGAGATTGTTAGATATAATTGTTGACGTTTGTTTATCAGTGTTTAAAGTATCAGGACACTATCAGAGTTTATCTGGAAGACTGGTTAGAGTTTGTTAAACTCTGACAGTCAGAGTTTGCTTAGCTGTCGGTGTTATACACAATGAAGATTCTAGAAGCGATATACTTTGAAGAAGGGAAGAAGCAAAGATATATCGTGATGGCTAAGGAAACGGAACAGAAGACAGAAGCAATTCTAAATTGATATTAATTGTATAGCTGATTTATAGGAATATCAATTAAAGATTGTATGTAGCTGTGTACTATATAAACACAGATAGGTTAACCCTAAAAGGGATGCGAATACTTGAAAGATTATTTCTTGTAACCTAGCAGCTCTCTGTGATATTTTACATCACTGAGAGAGGAGTTATTAATTCCATACAGTTTATTATTCATAAACAGTGTTCTTATTGTTATTCTTATACATATACTTGATTATATATTGTGTATTCGGCCTAACAGGAAAATATACAGCTCATCAAAAGAGACCAAAATATGGTAAATTAGTCAAAGAAGGATCCAGAATCCCAATTAATGAGTCATAGCCTTTATCAACAAGGAAAAGACTTATTCATCAAACAACACAATGTTTATCCAATAACAAAAAGGAGACTTATTCGCTAAGACTCCTAAACATACCATAAATACTAGGCTCCAGACGCCTATATAAGGTCCCTGATCCTACAATCAGAACTACGTCTTTGGCTTGATTCTCAATAAAAATTTGAGATACGTAGGCATCTTGTGAGGACCGATTTAAGTCTCGAAACACAAGTGCAGCCATTAAAGCTCGAAGCTCATTAATCTTAGCAATTAATTCACAAGTACGTTTTTTAATCCACAACATTTGGCGCCGTCTGTGGGAAGACAACATCAACCATGGCAAACACACGAAGAACAGCTCGGGATACTCAAACTCATGAAGATCGCCCTATCACCTCTGAGGCTGATACTCACGGGAATCAAGAATCAACCACCGCCGACTACTGGCACTCAAGGGGCGAATATCCCCACCAACACCCAAGGACCGGAAATCCCAATTTCGGTTGAAGGGACGAATCCCCTGCAAATGGTCATTCATGGATCTGATCCACAAGAGACCGTTCACCAGCAACCAATCTCGACTTCTCCACTCATCATGAATGCACCGAGAAGCCTTCAACTCCATACTACTGATCTCCCTCAATACACGAATCAGACTTTGGGGATTCCAAGCTATGGCATGCCCCCTCGACCCATGGCGGGTGGTAGTGGAACTAATCCAATCTACCATGAGGCATATGTGCCCCCTTATATTCAAGGTATGGGACCCCAAAATCAACAAACTCGCCAGACCCCTTTCTTCCAAGATTACTCGGGCCCATACACCGAGGATGAGGGTTATACAACTGGAGAGGATGTCGCCCCAAGAAGGAGACGTTCTTCCCAGACAAATCAGGATCAACCCCAAACTACTAAGGAGAAAATTGTAGCCCATGAGGCAGAGACTGCAAGACTCAAGAAACTCCTTGCTGAGGAGGAGGCCGCTCAATCTCAAGGCCGGACGACTGAAGGGATCCCGATAATCAACTTGGATCCACCGGTAAGAAGAACCAAGAGGGCCGAAGCCCCAAGGGGTGATCCTAGTATTCTGTTGCCCCTAGGAGATCCTGATGATCCTACACCACCGTTTACTCAAGACATCATGAAAATGGCTATATCCAGAAAATTCAAGATGCCTTCGATCAAAGCCTATGATGGAACGGGAGATCCCGCAAATCATGTAAGGACCTTCTCCAATGCACTGTTGTTACAGTCAACCAACGATGCGGTCAAGTGTAGGGCGTTTCCACAAACCTTGGCAGGCATGGCCCAACGCTGGTATAGCTGTCTTCCTCCCAACTCAATTGGATCTTTCAAGGAACTAAGCAAAGCTTTTATCAATCAGTTCATTAGTGGAAGGGTGCATGAGAAAAGCTCTGCATCACTCATGGCAATCCAGCAAAGAAAGAATGAAGCCCTAAGGGACTACATCAATCGATTCACTCGGGAGGCTTTGAAGGTCCCGGACTTAGAGGACAGAGTGTCTATGATAGCCCTACAACAAGGAACTACTGATGACCACTTCAAAAGGTCGTTAGCTAAACATCCACCCGAGAGCATGCTGAAGCTCCAAGATAGAGCCGGAAAGTATATCAAGGCTGAAGAAAGCATGAGAAAGTATGAACCCACTGCTAGCGGTAGTGGAAACTCAAAGAAAAGAAAAGAAACTCAGGAGTACGACGTCAAGGAAAAGTTTCCCAGAACTTCAAAGGACTCTGATTCTCCACCCAAGAGAAACAATTTTGGGCCAAAATTTACGGAGTATGCAAGATTGAACACTCCCAGGAGTCAAATTCTGATGGAGATAGCTAAGGAAGGAGATCTCAAATGGCCGAAGCCAATGAGGGCTGATATGTCCAAACGGAACCAAAATCAGTTCTGTCGGTTCCACAAAGAAGTCGGTCACGACACCGACGATTGTAGGCAATTAAAAAATGAGATCGAATTTCTGATACGAAGAGGAAAACTCAGCAAATTCACCAAGGATGGAAATCAAGGGAGTCAAAGAGGAAACTATGAAAGGAAGGATTACGACAGAAGGGACAACGACCAAGATCGTAACCCTAAGCCCCGAGGGCCAGTCATCAACATGATATTCGGAGGACCAACTACTGCTGGGTCCTCCCGAAATTCAAGAAAATCTTATGCTCGAGAGGTAATGACTGTGGTTGGAGAAGCACCGAAGCGTGCCAGAACAGAAGTGTCGATAAGTTTTGACGATTTGGACTTGGAAGGGGTGAAGTTCCCCCACGATGACCCTCTAGTCATCATACCTGTGATTGGCAATTCTGAAACAAAGAGAGTCCTAGTCGACAATGGAGCTTCAGTGGATATCTTGTTCCACGATGCTTTTATCAAGATGGGTTACACTGATTCTCAGTTAACACCCTCAAATATGCCCATATACGGATTCAATGGGGTGGAATCAAAAGTGGAAGGCACTCTCCAACTCCCAATGACCATGGGACAAGGGATGAATACATCTACTCAAATGTTGAACTTCATAGTTATAAAGGCAACTTCGACATACAATGCAATCCTGGGAAGGACTGGTCTTCATGCGTTCAAGGCTGTTGCCTCATCTTATCATCTAAAAATCAAGTTCCCAACGAGGAATGGGATTGGTGAAGAACGAGGAGACCAAAAGATGGCTAGAAGTTGTTATGTAGCCGCGTTAAGGCCTGATGGAATCGGGGGGCAAGTTATCCCAATTGAAGACATGGATACTAGTGACAATGAGGACCGAAGAGGGAAACCAGCTGAGGATTTAATCCCCATTCCCTTAGTCCCTGGTGAACCGGAAAAGGTGACATATGTTGGGGCACTACTACCTGAGCCATTGAAAAATAAGCTCATATCTTTTCTTCAAGAGAATAATGATGTTTTTGCTTAGACGGCGGCTGACATGCCAGGGATTGATCCCCAATTGATAACTCACAAGTTAAATGTGGATCCTGAAAGAAAGACGGTGAAACAAAAGAAGAGAAATTTTGCTCCAGAAAGGCAAGAGGCCATTAAACAAGAAGTTGAAAAGCTTCTAGAGGTCGGGTTCATTGAAGAGATACAATTCCCAGAATGGTTGGCTAACCCCGTGATGGTCAAAAAGGCCAATGGAAAATGGAGGATGTGTGTGGACTTCACTGACTTGAATGATGCATGTCCTAAGGATTGTTTTCCTTTACCAAGGATTGATGCATTAATAGATGCTACAGCTGGACACGAGATGCTCAGCTTCATGGATGGTTTCAGTGGATACAACCAAATCAAAATGCACAAGGATGACATCTCCAAGGTATCATTCATCACTGACTTTGGTGTTTTCTGTTATGTAGTCATGGCATTTGGACTTAAGAATGCAGGGGCAACCTACCAAAGGTTGGTGAACAAAATTTTTGGGCACCTAATTGGAAAAACCATGGAGGTCTACGTAGATGACATGTTAGTCAAGAGCCTCGATAAGGCCGATCACATTGAGCACCTCCGAGAGGCATTTGAAGTGCTAAGGCACCACAAGATGATGTTGAATCTAGCTAAGTGTGCCTTTGGTGTAGGCTCGGGAAAGTTTTTAGGCCTGATGGTTTCCAAGAGAGGAATCGAGGCCAATCCCGACAAAATCAAAGCAATTCTAGACATGGAACCACCACGGACTGTCAAAGATGTCCAGAAACTAACAAGAAGAGTGGCAGCATTGGGAATATTCATCTCCAAGTCAGGAGAGAAGTGTTTACCCTTCTTTAAAGCACTCAAGAAAGTGAAATTTTTTGAATGGACAACTGAAAGCCAAGAGGCCTTTGAGGCCCTGAAGAAATACATGGCTGAGGCACCACTGTTGGCAAAGCCCAAGCCAGGGGAAACTCTCTACTTGTACTTGGCAGTTTCTAACACAGCCCTTGGAGCTGTACATATAAAGGAAGAATTGAAAGTGCAGAAGCCCGTCTACTATGTGAGTAAGATTCTTCATGGGGCAGAAATAAACTACTCAACGATTGAGAAGTTTGCCTTAGCCTTGATAATGGCCTCAAGAAAGCTACGCCCGTACTTCCAGGCTTACAAGATAGAGGTCTTGACTGATCAACCTCTGAGAAACATCTTGCATAGCCCTCAAGTCAGTGGAAGATTGATCAAATGGGCCATTGAATTGGGCGAATTCGACATCAAGTATAAGCCTCGGACGGCTATAAAAGCTCAAGCACTCGCTGACTTCATGGTTGAATGTACCATTGACAACCAAGAAGTCGGGGGACAGGAAGTAATAATGGAGGATGAGAAAGATCAAGAGATGGATTTCAAAGAATATTGGGTGCTCTATTTTGATGGAGCATCAAAAACAAAATCAAGTGGAGCCGGTTTAGTGCTACAAAGTCCTGATGGATTCCTCATAGAGTATGCACTAAAACTTGATTTCCCAACGACAAACAATGAGGTTGAGTATGAAGCTCTGATAGCTGGTTTAGGGGTGGCTGGAGCCTTGAGGTTCAAAACTCTGAAAGTATGTGGAGATTTGAGGCTAGTGGTTTCCCAAGTGAATGGGGAATTTGAGGCCAGAGATGAAGTCATGGCCAAGTACTTGAAACTTGTCAAGGCCATCATGACTCAGTTCGACGAATGCTATGTAGAGCACATTCCAAGGGAAGAAAACGTGAAGGCTGATGCCTTGTCTAAATTTGCTTCTTCCGAAATTGAAAACTATGCAGGAAGTGTCTACTTCCAAGTCCTGAGGACCCCAAGCATCAACGGAAAGTTGGTAGCACCCATTGATGTTGGCAGTTGTTGGATGGATCCCATCAAATCTCATCTAGAAACTGGGTGGTTACCCAACGACACTTCAGAAGCACGAAAGCTATACGTCAGAGCACTAAGGTATTCCCTGATTGAGGGAATCCTAAACAAGAAGTCTTTCATCATTCCATATCTGAAATGTTTAAGACCTCAAGAGGCAGAATTGGCCCTGAAGGAAGTAAATGAAGGAATTTGTGGGCAGCACTTGGGGGCAGAGCCCTTGCCCATAAAATCACTCGTCTAGGTTTCTACTGGCCGAGCATACTAGCAGATGCTAAAAGCTACGTAAAGAAATGTAAAAGGTGCCAGAAGCATGCCCCAGTGGTTAGGAAACCACCAGAGATGTTGACATCCATAAACTCACCAATCCCCTTTTCCATGTGAGGAATGGATATACTCGGGCCATTTCCAATGGCAAGTGCTCAACGAAAGTTCTTGATAGTAGCAATCGACTACTTCACCAAGTGGATTGAGGCTAAGCCATTAGCCAAGATAACCACCAAGCAAGTGATGCATTTCTTCTGGGAAAATGTGATATGCAGATACGGGATTCCGCGTATCTTGGTCACAGACAATGGAACTCAGTTTAACAACGATGAGTTTAAAAAATATTGTGATGAGAACGATATCAAGTTGCGCTTCACTTCTGTCGCCCATCCTCAAGCAAATGGGCAAGCTGAGGTTGCAAATCGAATTATCCTAGATGGACTGAAGAAAAGAGTTGAACGCTCCAGAAACACTTGGGTAGATGAATTGCTCCCCATACTTTGGGCATATCGTACTACCTGCAAAGTCACCACTGGAGCTACCCCCTTTCTGTTGGCATATGGGGCAGAGGCAGTGGTTCCAGTGGAGATTACTCACACGTCTCCAAGAGTTGAGGCTTATGAGCCAGAAACAAATGAGGAAGGCTTGAGGCTGGCCTTAGATTTGATTGATGAAGTTAGAGATGAGGCAAATGCCAAGATAGTTTAGCATCAGAAACGAGCATCTTTCTATTACAACCTAAGGGTTAAAGAGAGATTCTTTCGACAAGGAGATTTAGTCCTCCGAAAGATTGAGGCATCTGGAGTTGGACAAAAAGGCAAGTTGGCCCCAAATTGGGAAGGACCATATCGCGTCAAGAACGTATTTGGTCGAGGCTCATACAAGCTAGAAACCCTTGAAGGGCATGAGGTGCCAAAGACTTGGCATGCCTCCAATTTGAAAATTTATTATGTTTAAGGTGTTTCCCAAGTGGACTCACTACTAGAAATAAGGTTTGATAAAACCAACCCAAGTTTTAAACTTGGGTACTATGTAAGGGTTGATCCCATTTTCAAGTTATGAATAAATTCAACATTTTCATGTTTTAAGCTTATATACTATGAGTATTGACAAACATTCAAGAAGCAAGAAAACAACACAAGCCACGAATGGCCACAAGATATAAATAAGGCTGAACGAAAGCTTAAATAAAAGTTAAGCCCGTAGGCTGAAAGTACAGTACAAGCCATGAAAGGCCATAAATAAAAACTACGAAAGAAAGAACTACATCATCTAATCTGCCTTGTCCACGTCCTCCTCCTCCTCCTCTTGCTCTCCCTCTAAAGCAGAGCCAGAGTGAGTGGCAGCATGATCTTCCCTGGTAGCCTGACCAGGTGGAGAAGCATGATCCAGGTCGAAGATCCTGTCATCTTCCTCCATGTCATCCTC
This sequence comes from Heracleum sosnowskyi, assembly GCA_030848705.1. Lineage (NCBI taxonomy): Eukaryota > Viridiplantae > Streptophyta > Magnoliopsida > Apiales > Apiaceae > Heracleum > Heracleum sosnowskyi. Next base: position 98,895,641 of record CM061241.1, read on the forward strand.
TCCAGCCAAAGCTAACTCTAAAGGAGTAGGAGTGTAAGGGCTTGGAAAATCAGAGATGGTGAGAGATCCAGGCATCTTCTCCAAAACAGCAGCAAGAGCGTCATCCCATCCCTTAGTATACTGAACTGGGAAGAGGAGCTCGTCATGCTTATCAATCAAGTCCTTGTACTCCGAAGAGTCAAGATACTCGTCGATAAAGTCATCCTTGCCCTTCCTCAAAGACACCAGCTCAGCCTGGGAGTCGGCTAACTCCTTCTCCTTCCTAGCCAGTGTGGCCCTCAGCGAGCCCACCTCCTCCTGAGACTTCTCAAACTTGCCTTGGTTGGCCTCCAAAGATGAACGCCAAACCTTGGCTTGAAAGATAGCCCCTTGGAAGTTGGCATTAGCCTACAAACAAGTTGCAAGTCAATACAAGATATAAAACTTGAAACATGTTAAAACTACAAAGAAAAAAGGAAGAAAACAACTTACAGCAGCAATCGCTTGAGAGCCTGCATGCTTCACACCCTCCAAAGTGGAGTTAGAAACAAAATCCTTGTAATCATAAGGAGTCAAGGAATGATAGGACCATTCCACAGCGTGCTTAGACACCCCTACTACAGTGTCCTTTTTCCTAAGACCCCAATTGGGGCGCCAAACTGAACTCTTGGCCGAGGAAGGACCCTCAACCTCATCAGTAAGGTCCACATGGGGCCTTATAAAGCCTGGAACGCTTGCAGCACGGGGATCCTTCCCCCCCAAGCGAGCCCTTTTCATCCTTGATGTCTCTCCATCTTGGGGCTCGTTGGTCTTATTGATAAAGACCGCAGCTGTAAAAAACACAAGGAAAGAGACAGTTGGTATAAGTCAATCTTAAATAAATAAAGGAGAATATGAGGTGAGAATTACCCTTATCAGAAACGTTTGAAAGTCCCAGGGACTTAAGCTGGAACTCGTCCAGGAGCACCCTAGCCGTTGTAGCATAATCATCTTTTGTGAGCTCGGCATAGGCATGGGCCTCCTCATCATTCAGAGTTATATTACCGGGGCTACCATCAGAAACCCTACTAAAGGATCTACGAAAAAGGGTACCCCAATCCCCTCCTTCCCAAACTAAATACATAAATTCGTTTTTCCATCTCGGGTTATTATCGGGGATAGATTTCGGATGAAAAATGGGTGGAGTGGAAGGACGATGGTTGATATAAACCCAACCCAAGGTAACGGCAGAGCTATTTTTAAACTGGAATATTTTCCTAAATAAGGCAACATAAAGAGGAAAATTGTTCTTCAAACAAAGAACAATGAAACAAATAATGATTCTCCAGGCGTTTGGAGGAAGTTGGCAAGGGTTAATCCCAACATCAGCCAAAAGCCTGGGAATGAACTCATGAAAGGGAAACCTGAGTCCCGCAACAATGGCATCCTTATAAATGCATAGAGCATCAGGACGCCAATGGCAGGAACGGTCCCCTGGGCCGGCTGGGACTAACCTATAGGGGGACTTAACCCTATACATTTTATTATAGTCTCTAATCAAATCGATTTCGTGAAATTTATTGCTACAATCAAACGAATCTAAGTGCGAAAAAGAAGGGTATTCATCACTACGTTCTAAAATCATATCTTGAAGAGACATATGAGAAGAACGAATGATGATACCTCTTTTAGAAGCTTGATTCATCTTTTGAAGGCGTTGAGCAGTTCGGTTAGACATCTTCAAAATCTTCAAAGAAATCCCAGAAAAAACTTCAAATCTTCAAAGAAATTCCCAGAAAAGCTTCAAAGAAATCCCAGAGATCTTCACCGGATGAAGATTAAACCTAGAAATCTTCAAGGGATGAAGATTGATCCCAGAAAAACAAGAACACCACCGTGAAAAAACTCGCCGGAAATCGCCTTACTACGGAGAGAAACTAAGAATACTACAGAGAAATTTTGGAAAGATGAAAGTATGAAGTGAAGAACAAAATGGAAATTCCACTCTTTTATAATTGAAGTGACTGGAAACCCAACCGGTTAAGGTAGGGCAACCGTCTATAGCCGGTTAAGCCCACGAATCCATTTATGGATTATAGAAATAAAAGCCCAAATAATTTGGGTCTCAGGCAAATTCGAAGCCCAAACAAATTAAGGCCCATTAAGGCCCAATAGCATGAAAATTAAATAAAAATTCGTGCTAAGTGGAAATAAAGCCAAGGCAAAAATAAAGATTCGAGGTCGAAAAGACCTTAGACCGAAATCGTACGATCGAGGTCGAAAATATATGAGAAAACGAGGTCGTATTCAACGACCTCGCTCCCAAATAAAGCGAAAAAATTAAAGATTTAAGGTCGAAAAACCTTAAATCGAGGTCGTAAGACCCAAGTCAAAAATACACACAAAATTGAGGTCGTATTGTTCAACCTCGCACCAAAATAAATCCAAGGAATCATAAAATCCTGGTCGAAAATGACCTAGGAAATCCTGGTCGAAAATGACCTAGCAAATCCTGGTCGAAAATGACCTAGGAAATCCTGGTCGAAAATGTATGGAATCAAGGTCATCACATCGAGGTCGAAAATGGCTTGTGGATCGATGTCGACAGCTTCGACCTCACAACCAATCGAGGTAAAAAAAAGGCTGATCGAGGTCGAAGCCACGAGGTCGAAAAAAGGCTGATCGAGGTCGAAGCCACGAGGTCGAAAAAGACATGTAGTTCGAGGTCAAAACCATCGACCTGGGACTGAAATCCAGGTCGAAAAAAGAATGATTGAGGTCGAATGTTCCTGGTCGAAAATGACTAGGAATTTGAGGTCGAATCCTTCGACCTGGGACCATTCCTGGTCGAATTTCCTGGTCGAAATTGAACTATTCCTGGTCGAATTTCCTGGTCGAAAATGACCTAATTTGAGGTCGAAAATGCCCTTAAAATGGAAAATTTTGAGAAAAAACACGCCGTAACTTCTACAAAAACCCCAAGGAGATTTTCCCAGAAGTTGGGGGGCAAATGATATGGACAGAAAATTAATTATAGAAATATAATTGACTTTTCAATGGAAAGGCCGATTTTTAAGACCCAACACCCTAATTATTCATTAATTTCGTAATTAATGAATAGGGAAAATATACAGCTCATCAAAAGAGACCAAAATATGGTAAATTAGTCAAAGAATGATCCAGAATCCCAATTAATGAGTCATAGCCTTTATCAACAAGGAAAAGACTTATTCAGCAAGCAACACAATGTTTATCCAATAACAAAAAGGAGACTTATTCGCTAAGACTCCTAAACATACCATAAATAATAGGCTTTAGACATCTATATAAGGTCCCTGATCCTACAATCAGAACTACGTCTTTGGCTTGATTCTCAATAACAATTTGAGATACGTAGGCATCTTGTGAGGACCGATTTAAGTCTCGAAACACAAGTGCAGCCATTAAAGCTCGAAGCTCATTATCTTAACAATTAATTCACAAGTACGTTTTTTAATCCACAACAATATGTATATATATGTACTAGCTTATATCCTGTGCGATGCACGATTTTCTTTAATATTTTATTAATTTTTATTTAGATTTTTGTAATTATATATTATTTTATGAAATTTTAATATATATTTATATGTGTATATAATAAATTGGATTTATATATTTAATAATATAAATAATTTAATTTAATAAATTGTTGACGTAATCTTTAGTAGTATTTTAGATATTAAAATATAAAATGTTTTTAAATAATAGATCTAACGGTCTGTATTTATTTGCTCTTAAAAATCTAAATGTGACTAAAGTACAAATAACAAAAAATGTGCTCTGTAATGTACCGAGTTTCTTCTAACATATGATATTACTTTTATTTTTTTATTAATTATCTTATTTAAATTGTATGTTATAAAAAATTATATTAAACCCAGATTTTATAAGTTTAATATAATAATATTGTCATTATATCTATATTTTGCCCGTGTTATTTTTAATTCGAATATGAGTTATTTTACTTAAAAAATAGAAAACAGATAATTTCCTTAAAAAGTCATTTAGTTACTTATTAATAATTATATAAAATTATATTACATTTATATATATGCTGCCCATGTTACTTTTAGAAAATTAGTTATTTAAATTAGAAAATATAAATTATATTACCTTTTTATATATATGTTGCTCGTGTTACTTTTAAAAAATTAGTTGTTTAAGTTAGAAAAAAATAAAAAAGGTTATGTGTTTAGATGAAAAGGGTAAGTGGTTATTTATTAATAAGTATATATAACAATATTACCATTACATATTTATTTTCCATGTGTTATGTTTAGAAGATGAGTTGTTTTAGTTAGAAAATGTAGAACAAATAATGTGTTTTTGCTGAAAAAAGGTAATCAGTTATAAATATGTAATAATATTACCATTTTATATATATATTACCTATTTTATTTTTAGAAGATGAGTTGTTTTGGTTAGAAAAATATATAAAATAGGTAATGTGTTTTAGCTGAAAAAATATAAAATTATATTACCTTTTTATATATATGTTGCTCGTGTTACTTTTAGAAAATTAGTTTTTTAAGTTAGAAAAAAAAATAAAAAAGGTTATGTGTCTAGATGAAAAGGGTAAGTGGTTATTTATTAATAAGTATATATAAAAATATTACCATTACATATTTATTTTCCATGTGTTATGTTTAGAAGATGAGTTGTTTTAGTTAGAAAATGTAGAACAAATAATGTGTTTTTGCTGAAAAAGGTAATCAGTTATAAATATGTAATAATATTACCATTTTATATATATATATATATATATATATATATATTACCTATTTTATTTTTAGAAGATAAGTTGTTTTGGTTAGAAAAATATATAAAATAGGTAATGTGTTTTAGCTGAAAAAAATAATTGGTTATAAATAAATTGATTATAGATAGACCTGACCCATATTATAGATAGGCCCGACCCAAATACCGACCGACCGACTGACCAAAACTTTTAATATTTCGTCTTTAATAATATAGTATAGATGTAAGATTTTTATTATTATGTTTAAACATATTCAACAAATAATTACTTTTATGATAATATAAATGATAGAAGTTTAGGGGGTGATTAATAATTAAAATTTTGTTATTACGTATTTTTAGCTTTTTGTAAATATATATATTTATTACAACGGGTGTCGGCCTAAAAAGCGTGGCACAAAATCGATAAAAAAATATATAAGTAATTTATTTTATTGACTATGTATATTTAATTTGTACAACATTACTTTCCCTAATTTATATGATATTAGAGATATTTTTTATCAATTTGTTTCTTGAATAAATCTTTATTTGAAACTTTTTTAATTTAAAAAAATTTGGATTTACATAAAAGGTTATTCGAAATTATAATAAAAATAATTATACTTAATTTTCTTTAACATATTTAAAGTGAAAATAGTTTCCAAAATTATAACAAGGTTTCCAAGATGCGCATTTTATGTTATAATGATGTACATGTATGTATTTAAAATTTTATATTATCACATTTGAGGATATTCAGTAAATAACAGTGTTGTAAAAAGCGAGAATCGGAATTAATCGGTGAAGGCACCATCCAAGGATTAATCGGGTAATCGGGGATTAATCGGATCATTAATCGGAATAAATTTAATAATATTTTTTATATACAATTATATTCATATATATAATTGTTTCGTTATTTCAACTAAACAAATGTTATTATCATATATTTATGCAAATATGTTAAAAATGTTATATAATTCTAATAAATAAAATTTTGAAGGTTTAATTTTTCAATTAGAGATCAATTTAAGAGGAAAAATAAAGAAAATTTATGATTTATGCATCTAAAATTATAATTATATGTACAAAAATAATATTTTTTCCTATTGTTTAATCAAGTTTCTATCTTTTAAATTTTTAATTATTTTTTTTAATTTTAACTAATTTTTACTATTTTTAAATAATTAGCCCGATTTTTGATCGATTCAGCCGATTTTTGACTGTTTTTTTGAAAAAATGATTAATTAACCGATTTTCGCTTAATCAGTTCGGTGGCCCGCCGTCTAGCGATTAATCGCCGACTTGTAGAACACTGGTAAATAGTAATTTTTGTGATAATATAAAATGTATAAGTTTGAGGCAATGGTTAATACATATTGTTATTACTTTTTTTTATTATTATTATGTATTCATCACAATGTGTGTCGACCAAAAAACATGACACAAAATTAACATAAAAATTATGTAAATAATTTATTTTGATGGTTATTTATATTTAATTTGTAAATATCGTAAATTGATTATTTTATATGATATTATATATATATATATATATATCGATTTTTTTTATTAAATAGTACATATTCGAAATATTTTTAGAAAAATATTATAAGGTCGCCGCAAAGCGCGGCTTAGTCGACTAGTTTTATAATATAAAATCCAATCACATTTACTATTTTCATTCACTATACCTACTTTATACCCACTTTATACATTAAATATTGTTTCATCCCATTATTTTACTCATTTTTTTTACTTTTTCTTATTAATTTATACTTTTTCTTAACCTCCGTGTTATACTTTTTCTTAACCTCCGTGTTGTTCCCTCAATGTAAAGAATTGAAAAGTGAAGTAGGGGTCCTTACTATCCAAGAATTATGTTGATTTGATCTCTATAAATAAGAATATATACACGTTGTCATCTAGTAAAAAAGTTGCTTGCCGACCTCAAATTTCAATCTTAAAAAGCTCTATCCGACAACTTACAATGTAGTACTACAATAAGACTTAAAGTCTTCTTACATTAATGCTACCAACCACGTATGCCCATGATAACATAAATGCCAGTTACACGGAAAAGCTACGTACATGATCAACTCCGGGGACATCTATGATCAATATCGCTGTTAGGCATGCTCGTAGATTTCGGAAATCGGAACAAATCGATTCAGGTATCGTATAACGATTTATCGGTAAATCGGGGATTTATCGGAATGATAAATCGGAACAAAAATCGGATAAATTTTAATATTTTAAATATATTTAATATATTAGCCTTGTATATAATATAATAAACCATTTAAAAATAATTCATAGCGATATATCGGATTTCAAAAATCGAATCGGTCAAATATTTTTAAACGATAAATCCGGCGATTTTTAAAAAATCGGACGATTTTTAGAACACTACTCTTAGAAAGAAATGCATTATGATAATCATGTATTCATATTTAAGTAGTTTTTGTTTAAATAAATTTGGTGTCACTCTAGTTGATCTACCAGCATTAGTTAATATCCCCTCCATTATACAGTTTTTTATTTTTGTCAATCCTAGATTTTTTTTTTGTTAGAGGGCTTTGGAATACGCATGTAAAAATACTATCAGCGATAGTGGTTTTTATAAAAAATTTCTCTATATAAATATTATCAAATTGCAAAATACTTTCAGAGAATATTCTCTCATTCTCCATTTATAATTTCCAAAAATACTATTATGTATGTGAGTGTGACTAATTAACCTTTAAAAGAACATAACTTCAATACTTTGTGATAGTTTTAATATTTTGTTTTCTAGAGTACCAAGAAAAAAAAAAGAAGGTAGAAGAGAGGGATTGAGGAAAAATATTAAGTACCCCAAATATTTTTTTCAAATGTTGTAGCTTCTTAATAATAATACGGGATCGCAAATGCATACATATTAGGTCACAAATCAAAATATTTCATGTGTTTTGAAAAAAAATGGAAAAAATATTTGAGATACCAGGTACTCCCACCATTCCACGATAGTAATCTCTTTTGGAAGAATTTGTTTTCTCTCATGATACATGTTCATTTTCAATTTTCAATACAAATATGTAACATTTTTTCTAAATTATCCTTCTTGAAAATGGTATAACAATAAATAAAGTGATTAATAGTTTAACGTAGTTCATATTTTTATTAAATCAATGTATTTATGATGGGTATAGGTGGAAATATATCATTATATTAATATTTTTTTAATAAACGTAAAAGTTCAAAAAAAAGACTAATACTTTGGGACCGAGGGAAAATTACTATTATGTTGTGTTTTGTTGGGGTGATTGAAATAGAATGAAATGAAATGAGATTTAAAGTATAAAATAGTTAGATATTCATAATTTTCATTCTTTACCTCATTTCATTCTTAACCACCTATATTATAATTTATAATTTAAACACGATCATTCCTTAACTCATCCATTTTTTTCACAATTTTTATCGTAATAATATTGCATTATCTTTTTTTTTTCAAATTTTCTCTTCAACTTCCATTATTTTTCTTTAATTTCATCAATTTCATTTCATTTACCCCAACCAAAGAGATATTTGACGCGATAAAGTGTCATAAGCGGCGCTAATTAATAGGGCGACCAACAGGTAGGAGTAAAAATGAGATGCAACGAACGCCCACGGTATTGAAAATGCTGTGCCGACGTGGGGGATAATTGAAACATATTACATAAATAAAGAGTTTATGTTGTGTTTGGTTGGATGATTGGAATGGAATGAAATGAGATTTAAAGTGTAAAATAGTGAAATATTCATAACTTTCATTTTTAACTCATTCCATTCTTAATCAACTACATTATAATTCAAAAACTCCACTTTGAGATGAAATGTTTCATTCCTTAACTCATTCAATTTCTTCATAATTATTATCATAACAATTTTGCATTATCTCATTTTTTTCTCAAATCTTCCCTCTAACTCTCATTACTTTCCTTTAATTCCATTCAATTCCATTCCATTCACCCAACCAAACACAACATAACAATTTGCAAAGGACGTAGAGTAAATTGGTCAAGTGAAGGCATGCATGTGACTTGTTTTTGTGATGACATTATTAATCAGAGATAGATATATATGGTCTATGGGGATAGGAAGGAGGGAGGTCGGGAGCGAAGAAACTTGGATAACCAGGTGAAATGGCCCGTCTCATTTTACTATTTTTTTATCTATCCTAATCCTCCTAGTCTCTTACAATATTATAATATCCGAATAGCTGCATCATACACTGCAGTGACTGCACTTTTCAAAGGAACAGTTTTTCTAATTATCTCAGAGAACGATAGATTCTAGATCGTATGAATTACAACAATCCTCTGTTACCTCGATAAACTACTCATTTGTTTTATACTCATATTTATGATCGGATATCCGCCAGCTTCATCCCAAATTTCGAATGAAGGTACACACCTCTTTGAACAGTTTATAACAGTATCCAAAATAAAATATTCCGACCTTACTTTCGATTTCTCCTTCTCTCGGTACTCAACTGATATATTATTTTAGGGATGCAAACTAATTAAGTCGAGCTTACTTTTATAAAAAATATATATGCGCAAATTCGAGTTCGTTAATGGATAAAACTGCACCCGAGCTTTTATTGAACACAAACAAGTCAAGCTGAACTAGAGCTTTTAATGAACAGTATGTGAACTGGTAAAATTTAACATGAAAAATAAAGTTTAAACCCACTTGACTTAAGTAATTATATATCAATTTTTACTCAACTCAAACTCAAATTATAATCTTTTAAGATTGTACTTTTAAAAAAGTATTAAGAGTATTATGCAAAATCAGGATATATGTATAAAATACCAAGATATAATGACACGAGCTAAAATTTGAAAATAACTTTTTTAACTAAAATATATAAAGTAGTGTCAATATAAAAAATACCTGAATATAAGAAAAATGTTCAAATAATTATTTGATTCCCCATGTTTAGTATGGGTATAATTTTGGATCCATTTATCCATAAAAATAATAATATTATCTCATTATTTAATTAAATGTTATTAATTTAAAACAAATGAAGTGTTTATTGTTACAATCATGGAACTATATTGTGCCCAATACGGCCCTATAAAAGTCTCCAAAATATGAGTAGATTGTGTACAATTTTACACTCCCTGGTCTCTCCCGTATTTGTATTTCAATCAGCATACTTCTCCTCCTTCAGTCTGCAAGTCCAGTTGGATACTCTCTGTACGTAGTTGTACATGTGATTCAATATAAAGTTTCTTATCTAAGTTCGTCACAGCACTTTTCTAAATTCAATTTTACTTGCAATATCTTGTAATGCAGGGTCATTATAAATTCCGAGAGGCTGCCTTACATAAAATTCATTTCGATTCGAAAAAAAAAAGAAAATGTTGATGGCGGATCGCTCAAGAAACTTTATGGTCTTCCCTCACCAGGTAATTCTATCCTATGATCCTGTTTATACAAATAATTAAGTTGTGAAGAAAGTTTTGCATGACTAGTGTTGAAGCCAATTTTCGTTAAGGACAAATCTTCAAGATTAAATTTATATTTGGGTATTCGGATAGAGATAATAAGAATAAAGATGAAAATATAAGAATACAATTATGGTTTATGAGATATTTAGGACTGCTCTTGAGAGTTTGTAATCTGTTGTGATGTTTTGATCCCTCTCAAGGTGCCTACGTATCCTTATTTATAGGGATCAAGTCCACGTAGTTCTATTCAAAATAAGATTGTATTTCTGGTAATTTTAGGTCCGACCCATATTTTTCGTTTGGCGGCAAGTAATATTCTTGCTTTGGCAGCAAGTAATATCCATTTTGAGAATATTTTGTTTATCTTGATCCTTCTGGAATTGAGTTTCCGATAATGTAGTATTTTCCACCGCCTCAAGTATTGGACTCGATTTTATGGGCTGTTTATTGGATTGGTAACGAAATATTTGTAAAGCGTTGATGACGTCTTCGGATACATCTATTATATGATCAAAATAAACCCATGCCAGAATAGCCTTCGGAAACAAATATATTGGCCCATGCTTCGGATACAAAACTAATATAATTTTTGTATCAACAGCTAGCTACAAAGACCCTCTAATCTAAATTAATACAGTATTATTTAGTAAATAATATTGCTATCGATCAGGTATTTTATATTTTCTTAATTTCGATATCAGCAGAACCTGGGCTTGGAGTTATCAGCCGAACCACCATTTCAAGAAACATACAAAGCACTAATAAATTCCAAATCCATTAATATCGAAGACATAGCGGTGTCACCGATAGCGGAAGAGTGTGAGCTTCCATTGATTGATCTTAGCATGTTAAAACTTGGGAGACCCGAAAGTGAAAAATGCAAGGCACAAATAGCTAAGGCTTCACAAGAATGGGGCTTCTTTCAAGTAGTTAATCATGGAATTTCCAATGAAATATTTGAGAACATGAGACGTGAGCAAGGCCAGGTCTTCAAAAAGCCATTTCATGAAAAAGAAATGTGTTTTCCTGCTGGAGCTTACCGGTGGGGAACTCCTTCAGCTACTCGCCTCCGGCAGTTGTCATGGTCAGAAGCTTTTCATGTACCTATGATTGATATTTCAAGCGGGGGTGGTATCAGTAGTCTGAGGTAATTAACCTATTCTGTTTATTATTATTATTAGGCATTAAATCAATTTTCTAATTAGAATATTAAAAAGTCAAGAAAAAATGCAATTTAACATGTAGCACAATGACAAAACGATTAATGATATTATTCTCCTAGTATTCATAATTGGGTCTGGTCAGTTAAGCTCAGTGGGGTTGAGGGGCAGAGTCGGACCATAGAGACTTTTGTGCTTTGATTAGTCTATGGTTAAGCACTATTATGAGCTTTGGTTTATGCAATATTTTCATTTTCAGCTCAACAATGGAACACTTTGCCACGACAGTTTCAGATTTAGCACAAAAGCTAGCAGAAATCTTGGCTGAGAAGATGGGACAAGAATCAACTTACTTTAAGGAAAATTGTGTTCCTAGTAGTTGCTATCTTCGAATGAACCGATATCCTCCATGTCCAATATCTGAGATTTCAGGAATGATGCCACACACAGACAGTGATTTTCTCACCATATTGCATCAGGATCAAATTGGAGGACTACAACTAGTAAAAGATGGAAAATGGTTTGCAGTTAAGCCTAATCCAGAAGCTCTGATTATCAATATCGGAGATCTTTTTCAGGTACAATAGCTCTTGTGCTCCCTAAACAAGTCATAAACTTCTTTTAATGGTTCAAAAAATTTGTCGTTAATAAACTTGTGTAGGGATGCAAGATGAATCTAGCTAGTCTAATAGTATTGATGTTTTAAAATGCAGGCTTGGAGCAATGATGTTTATAAGAGTGTTGAACATAGGGTTGTTACAAATAAGCAAGTAGAAAGGTTTTCTACAGCATATTTTTTATGTCCATCATATGAAACCAAGATACAGAGTTGCATGGAGCCTTCAGTGTACAAACAGTTCAGCTTCAGGGAATTCAGACAACAAGTCCAACATGATGTTAAGAAATTGGGTTATAAAATAGGACTTCCAAGGTTCATTATTTAATATAACTTGTGAAGCACAAGAAGAGAAACACACACACACAATTATCAAGAATGGAGAACTCTGAAAGTTGTAGAGATAATTTTGTAGTTAATAAAAATTCCTAGTTGTTCTACTAAGTGTTAATACTCAGATTTTAATGATGATGATTGTCTGAAAGTTTATTTAAGTTATTGATATAACTTAATCAGAAAAATGGATGTTTGATCTTACTTGATTTCAGGAGATTTGACTTCTTCAATACCAGATATTGTTATTGATGATTATCCTAATTATTATTAATTCGGTTAAGACTTTGTCAAATCTGTTTATCTTTAAATGCTCAATCTTCCTAACAGATTCTAATCCTTATCTTCTGTTTATAGCCGTTTCAGTTCAAATTCATAACAGCTATATTTTCAGGAAGAATATATATACATTGAGATTGATGAGGACAACAACTTCGAGTACTCAGATTCTAATCTTCTAAAAAGCATTCAAGATCAAATCAGTTCTGTTTTAGAAGATACATTATTCTTAAGTTGTATTAATTTCTTTATCTATACTTGTGCCGGGTTGTGGCAAATAGATAGGATTACAAAATTCAACTTAGGTTGCTAGCGAGCTAGGGTTTCTGCTGCTAGTGGACAGTTGTGTCAAGGGAAGGGTTCTTCCAAGAGGTTATTTTGTAATCTGGATAAACTGTAAGTGTATTATTATTGTTAATAATATATTCTCTGTGCTAGTTGGCATAGGGACTTGGATGTAGGCCATAGATATTGATAGGGGCCGAACCAAGTGAAAAGTCTTGGTGTTATTTATAATTCTGCAGAATATTTCTATTCAGTTATTGTTTTATATATAACATATTGAGACAGTTCCATTTAACAAAGAGACAGTCTCTTTGTCAATTGAGACAGACTCATTCATATATTGTGCTTAGTTAATTTCAATTGGTATCAGAGCCATGTTCATTTGACATTTTTTTAAAGTGTTTATTTTGCTAGCGATCAATGGCACAATCAAATTGGCAAGAACGTCACTCAAACAACATCCCTCCTCTTCTTCTTGGAGCTGAAAACTACAATGATTGGAAGTTTCGTATGAATTTTTTTCTCCAGAAGGATGTCTATGAATGGGATGCTGTTGAAAATGGGATTATTATACCTATGAAAGATGAAAAGCCCAAACTAGTCAAGGAACTCACTACTGATGAAGTCAATTCTCTAAACTACAATGCTCGAGCAATGAATTCTCTTCTAAATGGTCTAAGCTCAACTGAACTAAGGAAAGTTTCGGCATGCACATCTGCTAAGCAAGTCTGGGATACTATCAAAGTCTGTCATGAAGGAACATCCAAAGTTCGTGAAGTGAAGCTGGATCTATTACTAAGTGACTATGAAAGCTTCAGACTTGAAAAGGATGAAAGTATTAAAGAAGCTCAGGGACGTTTTCTCACATTGATGAATTCTATTGCGCTACTCGAAAGACATATTCCACAGGTTGAAATCAATAGAAAGATTCTCCGATCATTGCCTAAGAAATTTGCACCTAAAGTTACCACTCTTCAAGACTCTACTTTAATCTCTACTATGGAGACACTTACTCTCTTTAGCGAATTGGAAGAATTTGAAAATCAATTACGCAGGTACGACGAAGAAGATAAAATCCCTAGAAAGAAGACATTGGCTCTTCATGTTGATGATTCTAATGAATATTCTGATGAAGACATTGCACTTCTCACCAAGAAGTTTCAGAAATTTTTGGCCAAGAAGAAATCTGCAAATCGATTCACTAAATTTAATACTCTGAAGAAGGATGTCAAAAACAGTTCTAAAGATGACGCATGTTTTGAATGTGGAAAGAAAGGTCATTTCAAGAAGGACTGCTTCAAGCTTAAGGCAAAACAGAAAGCTTCTGGATTTCAAGACAAAAGAAAGAATAAAGCTTTTCTTACATGGAGCGATGATAAATCTGAAGCTAAAATAGATTCTGATGATGAAGTTGCTCAACTATGTCTGGCTGGCATTGAAAGCAATATCTCTGATGATGAAGAGGTAAATACTATTTCAACTCCTCAAATTCTGATATTTCAAGAAATATGGTATTTTTGCAGGTACAAAACAAAAAATTACGAAAGAAAAATGCTTATCTAAAACAAACTCTCAACGAAGTTCTAAATGAGATGGATGACTCCATGAAAGATGAATTGCTTACAGAAGAAATCAGAGTTCTATCTGAAAAGGTTTCAAAACTTTTAGAAGAAAATGATTATTTGAGGAACGAAATAGAAATGAAGGATGCCTGTCTGATCACTCTAAAACAACAAACATCTAATGAAAGCAAGAAGGCGAATACAGAACAACAGTTCTCTGATCTTCAGAATAAGATTGAACTCCTAAAGAAATATTTATCAAAATTTGTTCATGGTGAAGGCATTCTTGATGCATTACTAGCTGAACAGAAATCATCCTTGGATAAAGAAGGCTTAGGCTACAGTTCAGTCAGAAAATTTGTCTTCCAACGAGGAAGTAAGAGAACAGTTATGAAATATTCGATGCCTTACGAAAAATGCAAAGACTGTGGAAAGACAGGGCATATATCTGCTCAATCCAACCTTTGTGGTATAAAGGGCCACATCTCTAACTCTCACTCTACATACAATTTTGTTAAAATGTGGATTAGAAAAGCTGACCGACATTTATATAACATTGTAGACACTAACAAGTCAGGACCCAAAAAGATATGGGTACCTAAAGTTAAAAAATAAATGTCTTGCAGATCTGTTTGAAGGCTCATATACCCAGAAACAAATGGATCATAGACAGAGGTTGCTCTCGCCACATGACAGGAGACAAATCAAAATTTCTTTCCATAGATGCTAGAGATGGAGGTCTAGTTACTCTTGGAGATTCGACTATTGTTCGAATCATAGGTAAAGGTACCATAGGTAACGACAAGTTTTCCATTAATAATGTAAGGTTAGTTGATGGTTTAAAGTATAATCTTATCAGTGTTAGTCAGCTAACAAATGCAGGTCATGATGTCAAGTTTGGTAAGAATATGTGTCAAATTAGTACTACTTCTAATTACACTCCTTTAATAGCCAAGCGGCAAGGCAATATCTTTGTTTTAGATTTTGATGAACAGAAGGAAGAAATCTGCTTAGATTCAATTCAAGACCAACAGAACTTGTGGCATAGACGCTTAGGTCACGTTCATATGGATCTCATCAACAAAATCTCTTCTCATTCCTTGGTAAGAGGTTTACCCAGTCTCAAATATAAAAAGACAGAACCCTGTACAGCATGTCAGATGGGAAAACAGGTTCGTACTTCTTTTAAAGTTAAGAAACAAATATCAACAACTGTTCCATTGCAGATGTTACATCTTGACTTATTTGGACCAGAAAGGTATGTCAGTTTAAGTGGTAAGAGATATGCTTTTGTAATTGTTGATGACTTCTCTCGTTTTACATGGGTATTATTTTTGAAAACTAAAGATGAAGCCTTTGTAGAATTCCATGATCTAATTTCTAATCTTGAGACCAAGTTTTCTGTTAAGCTTCGAACTATCAAGAGTGGTCATGGAGGTGAATTTGAAAAGGATTTTGTCACATACTGCAAATCCAGAGGAATTACACATGAATTTTCTGCTCCTCGCACCCCACAACAAAATGGAGTAGTCGAACGCAAGAATAGAACTCTTCAAGAAACTGCTCGAACATTACTACATGAGAGTAAGCTACCTCGAAAATTCTGGGCTGAAGCGGTAAATACTTCTTGTTATGTTCTTAATAGAGTTTTAATTCGTCCTATATTATTGAAAACTCCATATGAATTATTGAAACAGAAAACTCCTAACATTAGTTACATTAGAGTTTTTGGATCTAAATGTTTTATTTTAGATACTCAGCCTAATAAAGGTAAATTCGATGCTAGAGCTGTTGAAGGTATTTTTCTTGGATATGCTGCTAATAGTAAAGCTTATCGAGTATCTAATACTGTTAAAGATAAAGTAGAAGAGTCTATTAATATAACTTTTAATGAGACTCACAATGATCTAGTCAGAGACGAGGATGATTTTGCAGATATTCCTTCTCAGACTCAAATGAGACAACCTCAATCTCCAAAAGGATAGTCTCATTCTCCTCTACAAAATGCAACTACTTCTACTTCTGGATGACCTTCATCAACTACATTCTCTCAAGACTCTCCCAATCGATTTGCTTCTCCAGTACCATTTCAGGCAGTTCAATTTCAAATGGATAACTCTAATACAGAAGAAATGCATTCTATATGTTTTCCAAAGTCATCCAGGATTGTGAAGAATCATCCGCACGACAACTTACTTTCTAATCTTGATCAAGGAATCATAACTCACAGTAGATTACATAATTTATGTGCTTTCTCTGCTTTTGTTGCTGATTTTAAGCCCTCAAATGTTCAAGACGCAGTTCATAATGAACAATGGTCTATGGCAATGCAAGAAGAATTAAATCATTTCGAACGCTGTGATGTCTGGGAATTAGTGTCTCCACCACAGGATGCTTCTATCATTGGCACTCGATGGGTTTTCAAAAACAAGAAGGATGAAGCATGAAATATTATTCGGAACAAAGCTCGATTAGTCGCACAAGGCTACAATCAACATGAGGGTATTGACTACGATGAAACATATGCTCCAGTGGCCCGTCTTGAATCTATTCGCATTCTCATGGCTTATGCTGCTCACAAACAATTCAAGCTTTATCAAATGGACGTCAAAAGTGCTTTCCTAAACGGTTACTTTCAAGAAGAAGTATATGTCAAACAGCCTCCAGGTTTTGTTCATGAAAAATATCCTCATTTTGTGTATAAGCTCAAGAAATCTGTCTACGGTCTTCGACAGTCCCCTCGATGTTGGTATGATCGTCTCAGTGATTTTCTCGTCACTACTGGATTTACCCGTGGTACACTCGATCCCACTCTCTTTATTTTTCATAAAAACAATGTTATCTTACTTGTTCAAGTATATGTCGATGATATAGTTTTTGGCTGTACTAATGAATCTTTGTGCAAGTGGTTTTCTGACTATATGCATAAAGAGTTTGATATGAGTCTCATGGGTGAGCTTCAATTTTTCCTTGGTTTGCAAATTAATCAAACTGATGCAGGTATTTTTATTCATCAAAGTAAGTACATTCGAGATCTGCTTAAACGTTTTTACTTAGAAAGTATTTCTTCCAAGTCTACTCATATGAGTGTTTCTGTCAAACTCACTGCGTACAAGGAAGGTAAGTCTGTTGATACAACTAAATATCGAGGTATGATTGGTTCTTTGTTATATCTTACTGCCTCTCGTCCTGATATTATGTTTAGTGTTTGCATGTGTGCCCGTTTTCAAGCTAACCCCAAAGAATCTCATTTGAATGCAGTTAAAGGTATTTTAAAATATTTAAAGTGTACTAGTGATTTAGGATTATTTTACCCTACTGCCTCATCTTTTGATTTAACTGGTTTTTCAGATGCTGATTATGCAGGGTCTTTAGTTGATAAAAAGAGCACTAGTGGCGCATATGAATTTTTAGGTGATTGTTTAGTAGCATGGCATAGCAAGAAACAGACCTCTATAACTTTATCCACAGTTGAAGGTGAATATATAGCCGCTGGTAGTTGTTGCACTCAAATTTTATGGATGCAACAAACTCTCACCGATTATGGTATAAAATTTTCGAATATCCCTATTTACTGTGATAATACTGCTGCTATTAATATTTCTAAAAATCATGTTAAACATTCACACACAAAACACATTGATGTTCGTCATCATTTTATTCGTGATCATGTGGCTAAAGGTAATATTCAATTGATTTTTATTCCTTCTGAAAATCAACGTGCTGATATTTTTACTAAACCTTTATCTGAAATTCGTTTTTGTATGTTACGACGTGAGTTAGGCATGTGTGCTTTATAATTTTTTTATTATTATATTATGTGCTTTATGTTTTGGTGATTTACAATAATTACTTAATGTTTGATTTGACGCCCAGCTGTTTGTTCCCTTTTACCTACTGCTACACGCTTGTCTTCACATCTTCCCATGCATTGTCTATTAGATGTAAAACTCTTCTTCTTCTTTCTTCTTACCTTTTCATTTCTCTCTTGATCTTCCCTCTTCTACTTTACCCTCTTCTATCTTTTTCTTTCTTCTTTCTTGGTCTTGTTTCACACCCATATTCTCTTTCTATACCATGGCTAAAACTAAGAAATCCTCTAAACGTCCAATTACCTCCCCAACTCCTTCCAAACGACAAAGGATTGCTCAGACTACTGTTTCTTCTAACGACTCCCATGACGCTTCTGAAAGCCCCAGTCACACTATGCTGAAGTCCGTGAATCGTTCTATACTCAAGGAAAGATTAGTCGATCTCTCGTTACTCAAGGATGCTGGTATTGTGTCTTTATTTGAATCTGTTGGTTGTGTTTCTTTATTGTCACCAGAATCTCTTTTTTACCCAGACTTGGTGCGGGAATTCTATGCAAATTTCTCTATTCGAGGTGAATGGGTTCATTCTTTAGTCAAGAACATTCCCCTTGTTTTTAAGCCCCAATTGTTGTCTTCTATCATTGGTGTTTCTAACAAAGGTCCGGTTCCTTTCACTGCTTCACATCAACCGGTTTCTGACATTGAAGGTTTTTCCTATGAACGCCAACTTGCTTTAATTCTTACTGAATCTTGAGACTCTAAACCCGCGGTATCTCTTCTTACTCCTACTTCTTTATGTTTGTTCCGTTTGATTCATACTAATGTTTGCTCGCGTAACAGTGGTCGTGATAGAGTCACTAATCAGGATTCTATTTTGTTGGCACTTTTTGTTTCTGGTGTCTCTTTTGATGTTTCTTCATTTATTATCAAACATATGGTTCACTGTGTCAGTCATGATTCCATGCATTTGCCATTCCCTGCCTTATTGACAAAATTGTTTCACTATTTTGATATTATTACCAATTCTGATGTTTCCGAACCTATTGTTGATTCGTTTGACTTAAAGGTTTTGAATGCCAATAAGTTAAAAATCGTTGAAAATGGTTTGGTGTTTAATCAAGCGGTTAAGCAAGTTTCTTCTATTCCTACTACTTCAACTAATGTCTCTTTTGAGTCCAGCTCCCACTTTATTGCTTTGTCCAAGCAAGTTGATGACAATTCTACTCTTTTAAACTCTATTAATTCCAAGCTCGATTCCATTTTGACATTACTTCACTCCTCCACTTCTCGTAATGACTCTGTAGATACTCAGTTGTTGTTTTTGAAATCACTTTATTCCAAACTCTCTTCTACCATGAACTTTGAATTTGGAAATATGCACGATGGAATGGTTCATGATGCCAAGGCCTGGGAAAAAGAATTTGTTAAGCTGTTTTATATTCTCAGTTCAGAAACAAAGTTTGTATCTAAACAAATTTCTTCAATGGTTCACAAGAAGGATCTCCAATGACAATCTCGTGAATGGATGGATGACAGTACTCTTGCTGAGATTACAACTCCACTTCCTTTACCAGCCATTCCTCCACCGCAGCCTCTAGGTTTCACACCGAATGAATATCGGGAAAAGATCTTTCAGTGGCTATCTGCTCGTGATGGGAAATCTCCACCAGCAAATTTCTACTCCACAATGTTTACAGAATATGGACAGCCATCTGTTGTTCCAGCTCCTGCCACTCGCAAAGGGAAGGCCAAGCAGTCTCCAGTTGATGTTGATGATTAATTTATTTTATGAAGTTGAAAGGGGGAGAAAATGTGATGTTGGTTTATGTTTCTGTTATAACTTTTATTATTGGTTTATTGCGAACTATGTGAACATGTGATATTTGATGTTTTTGATTTAATGATGGTTGGTTAAGTATGATATTGTTTGATGCTTTACTATTGAACTCTTGCTCTTTTCTTGACATATTTATTATGAGTTCATTTCGATAGGGGGAGCTATATTGTTTTTCGGATATGGTTCATCATCATAAAAAAAAGGGAGATTTTTAATACTCAGATTTTAATGATGATGATTATCTGAAAGTTTATTTAAGTTATTGATATAACTTAATCAGAAAAATGGATGTCTTTAACTAATTGATTTGATCTTACTTGATTTCAGGAGATTTGACTTCTTCAATACCAGATATTGTTATTGACGATTATCCTAATTATTATTAATTCGGTTAAGACTTTGTCAAATCTGTTTATCTTTAAATGCTCAATCTTCCTAACAGATTCTAATCCTTATCTTCTGTTTATAACCGTTTCAGTTCAAATTCATAACATCTATATTTTCAGGAAGAATATATATACATTGAGATTGATGAGGACAACAACTTCGAGTACTCAGATTCTAATCTTCTAAAAAGCATTCAAGATCAAATCAGTTCTGTTTTAGAAGATACATTATTCTTAAGTTGTATTAATTTCTTTATCTATACTTGTGCCGGGTTGTGGCAAATAGATAGGATTACAAAATTCAACCTAGGTTGCTAGCGAGCTAGGGTTTCTGCTGCTAGTGAACAGTTGTGTCAAGGGAAGGGTTCTTCCAAGAGGTTATTTTGTAATCTGGATAAACTGTAAGTGTATTATTATTGTTAATAATATATTCTTTGTGGTAGTTGGCATAGGGACTTGGACGTAGGCCATAGATATTGATAGGGGCCGAACCAAGTGAAAAGTCTTGGTGTTATTTAAAATTCTGCAGAATATTTCTATTCAGTTATTGTTTTATATATAACATATTGAGACAGTTCCATTTAGCAAAGAGACAGACTCTTTGTTAATTGAGACAGACTCATTCATATATTATGTTTAGTTAATTTCACTAAGTGCTTTATCTATGTATTCAAGTGTACATAACTTGAAACTATACAATGTCTGAGCTCCCTAGTCTTATACAACATTGCACTACTCTTTTTTCGGGTGTGAATGAAGATGGTGAACCATTGAATTTGTGGTTAAGCGTTCTGCAACATATAGCTTCCTGTTCCTCTAGGCTCTAACATGTTGCCACGTTAATTTTTTTTTAATTTTTTTAAATTATGAGAAAAGTTATACTAGAGAAAATTTTATGAAGACCACTATTTTTATTTTTATTGAGAGATTGTTCTGCGGTCAAAATATTACAAAATAGATTATATTTTGTAATAAAAAATTTGCAAAACTAGATTATATTTTGTAATCAAAAAAATGCAAAACGTTTTATTTTGCAAATAATGTTCTATTAAAATCACTATTTCATTGAAAATTTTGAAAATCATGTATGTTATGCAAACTAAACATTTATGTCTGCAAATTCAATATGTTTTGAAGAACGATATATTTTGCAATGTTCTGATTACAAAACATATAAAATTTTAAAATGAAATTATATATTATTTTTCAATGTCTTCAATAAAATGTGATCTACATAGAATTCAACTCTTTAAAATACTACTAATAATTTAACTTCTTTGTTTAAAAAGGCTACAAATTTTAAGAATTTCACATTACGAACTGATTAGCCTTAGTCTAGCGGATACTTTTGGTCCATTATATCTTTAAATATAATTTGACTAAAGCACTTAAAATTCGATTCAGATTGCGACACAAGATTCTGAATTGAGCAAGGATTTTGATGAAGAAGAGTGTAAAGAGTTGAGTGGGAATGTTGATGAGATCAAGAGAAGCACAGTTCAGACTCCGCGGTTGAGGTCTAAATGGACCAAGAATTTGGATGATCAAAACAAAGAATTGAGTGTGGCTGATATTAAGAAAAGTCCAATTCAGGCAGTGAAAACAAGATCTGATATAGATCTTATTTTTGACGGAGTTGAGAGAAGTCCAAGAGGGATGAGGACAATATCATCTGTATTACAGAAAGGGACTAATGTTGGAAATGTATATGATGAGCTGAGGAAAGACGATAAAATTCTGGTGGAGCCTTGACCATCTTCAATGGGCTTACCCTATAATGGTTCCCTAAAATATTATAAAATAATAGTTATCTAAAATATAAAGAATCAAAAAGGTATTTTGTTCCAACGGTGTTCCCTATATTGATTCCTTATATTTTCATTTTATTAGTTATTTATTAATTTAACATCAATCAAAATAGTATAATTTATTTATTTTAGTCATTTACTCATATTTTATAAATATAATTTAATTCATAAAAAGAATTTATAATAATATTTATAAAAAATATTTAGTTAATAATATATATATATATATTAAAAATTACCAAAATAAATAAATATAAATTTGGATCGAATTTATTCGTTTTGAAATTGAATTCACGAATAAACTCGATCTAAAACGATACAACAAAGATGAGTCATCAAGATAGGGAAGCAAAATGGTTGCACAAATGTAGGGAATCATTTTCTTTCGCCTAAAAATTTAAGATAAGAATTATGTTCATTAGAGAATGGTTTTTGAACAAGAATCCCTATAATTATATATGTGAAAAAAATATAGATAAGGAAAGAGGTGCATTGAAGATGCTCTAATACAACTAGTGATTATACAAATAGGAGGAGATCAGTTTATGTATCTCAAAAATTAAACGAGGTTGTGAATGAATCGAGAAAGTCTGTTGATGTGTCTACTCTTCAGGCTATCAAGACGAGACCGGTTGGAAATACTACTAGATTAGACGAGAAGCTGGAGTTGAGATTTGAGAAAGTTTGGAGAAAAGATTGTTAGTAGCAAAAATATGTACAAGTGAACTTTTATAAAAATAAAAAATTAAATTTATATATTGACAAAATTGTTAAAAATATTATGTAATATTGATGTAATATTGTATATATGACTAGAAAGAGTTATAGAGAGAGTAAGAATTTCATTCTCATTCCAGTTATCTTTGAAGTAATACAAGTGCCTTTATATATGACTTAGAAAATAAGCTACAAGTGAAATGAAGGGCCAAGAGTCACATATTAATGGGAGAAAGCTAAAGGACAAAGTCATCCAAAAGCCAAAGGTCCCTTAAATTATTTACATAACACTCCCCCTTGGATGACTTGTACAAACATCATGCCTCGTTAAAACCTTACTAGGAAAAATCCTGTGGGAAAAACCCCAGTGAAGTAAAAAGAGTACATGTGTTGCACTTAATATAATGTAATAGAACTATCATGTCTCCCCTTCATTTCAATATATCTCGAAGTTTACGCATTCCAATCTTGTGTACCAATTTCTCGAAGGAAGATGTAGGAAGTGCTTTTGTGAACAAATCTGCTGGATTTTCGCATGAGCGGATCTGACGAACATCGATTTCACCCTTTTGCTGAAGTTCATGGGTAAAGAAGAATTTTGGATCAATGTGCTTCGTCCTATCTCCTTTAATATAACCTTCTCGTGTCTGAGTAATACCTGTTTCATTGTCTTCGTACAAGGTAATAGGAATTCCTTTGTTGAGTGAAAGGCCACATGAATCTCGAATATGGTGGAAAAGAGACCTTAGCCATACACATTCTCGACTTGCTTCATGAAGAGCCAATAATTCAGCATGATTTGAAGAAGTTGCTGCAAGAGTCTGCTTTGTAGAGCACCAAGATATAGCTGTATCACCATACGTGAATATGTAACCTGTTTGTGACCTTCCTTTGTGGGGATCAGACCGGTATCCAGCATCTGCATAACCTACTAATTCCACTTTCGAGTCTCTTGAATAATATAAACCCATATCCATTGTTCCTCGAAGATATCTAAAAATTTGTTTCACACCAGTCCAAAGTCTTCGAGTTGGATCAGAACTATGTCTTGCCAATAAATTAACAGAAAATGCTATATCAGGACGTGTACAATTGGCAAGATACATTAGTGCACCAATAGCACTAAGATATGGTACTTCTGGACCAAGAAGTTCTTCTCCCTTTTCTCTTGGTCGGAATGGATCCTTTTTCTTCTCAAGTGATCGGACAACCATAGGTGTACTCACGGGATATGATTTATCCATAATAAATCTCTTAAGGATCTTTTCTATATATGATGACTGGTGGACAAAGATTCCTTTAGATAAATGTTCAACTTGAAAACCAAGGCAAAGTTTTGTCTTGCCCAAGTGTTTCATTTCAAATTCTTTTTTCAAATATTCAATCGTTTCATGAAGTTCATCCGGGGTCCCAATGATGTTTAAATCATCAACATAAACTGCAATGATAGTGAACCCTATTTTTGTCCTTTTAATAAAAACACATGGACAAATTACATTGTTAACATAACCATCTTTCAAAAGGTACTCGCTGAGGCGATTATACCACATACGTCCTGATTGTTTCAGACCGTATAATGATCTTCGTAATTTGATTGAGTAAACTTCTCGGGGTCTTGAACTACATGCTTCAGGCATTTTTAATCCATCGGGGATTTTCATGTAAATGTCATTGTCTAGTGACCCATATAAGTAAGCAATTACAACATCCATTAAATTCATACGGAGTCCTTCTAGAATTAATAAACTTAATAAAAATCTGAATGTTGTTACATCCATTACTAGGGAATAAGTCTCTTCATAATCAATTCCTGGTCTTTGTGAGAAGCCTTGTGCAACAAGGCGTGCCTTGTATCTCATAACTTCATTTTTCTCATTTCTTTTGCGTACAAATACCCATCTATATCCAACAGGTTTCACACCTGCAGGTGTTTGGATAATTGGTCCAAAAACTTGACGTTTTTTAAGTGATTTTAATTCTACCTCAATAGCATCTTTCCATTTTGGCCAATCATTTCTTATTTTACATTCATAGATCGATCTAGGTTCATGATCCTCTATTTCTTCAGAAATGTCAATAGCAGCTGCATATGTAAATATTTCATTCATGACAATTTCTTTTCTATTCCACCTTTTACCTGAAATGATATAATTTATCGAGATCTCTTCATTGTCCTTAATTTCAGGTGTTTGATCATCCTTTGAAGACGTCTCTTCAGTG
Organism: Heracleum sosnowskyi; assembly: GCA_030848705.1. NCBI lineage: Eukaryota > Viridiplantae > Streptophyta > Magnoliopsida > Apiales > Apiaceae > Heracleum > Heracleum sosnowskyi. Next base: position 98,920,885 of record CM061241.1, read on the forward strand.
ATCAATTCTATTTCTTTTGGAATGATGTCATTTGATGTGTCAACTTGCTTATCAAGTTTCCTTGTTTTTCTAGGATTTTTATCCTTGGATCCAATAGGTCTACCACGCTTCTGGCGTGCTTTAGACTCATCTGCTAGCATGATTTTATTATCTTCATCAGGAAGTTTTATTTTACAAGGAACATTGACAGCTGGGATATGTGATTTTGTCACTGTCTTGACATCAGTAAATGAATCGGGCAATGTATTTGCAACCTCTTGTAGGTGGATAATATTTTGAACTTAAAGTTCACATTGATTTGTGTGGGGATCATAATGAGACAGAGATACTGCATTCCATAAAATTTCTTGTCTTTCTTTCTCAAATTTTGTCTTATCTCCCCCTAATGCAGGAAAAATTGTCTCATCAAACTGACAATCGGCAAATCTTGCCTTGAACAAATCACCAGTCATGGGTTCCAAATATTTAATAATTGAGGGAGAATCAAACCCAACATATACCCCTAATCTTCTTTGGGGTCCCATTTTTGTTCGTTGAGGAGGAGATATCGGGACATAAACTGCATACCCAAAAACTCTTAAATGAGAGATATTTGGTTCTTGACCATTTACCAGTTGTAATGGAGAATATTTATGATAAGAAGTCGGTCTTAACCGAACTAGGGAAGCCGCATGTAATATCGCATCTCCCCATGCAGAATTTGGCAAATTTGTTCTCATAAGTAAAGGTCTAGCAATCAATTGTAGTCTTTTAATGAAAGATTCTGCTAGACCATTTTGAGTGTGCGTGTGAGCAACTGAATGTTCTACCACAATCCCAATCGACATACAATAATCATTAAAAGATTGGGATATAAATTCCCCTGCATTATCCATTCGGATACTTTTAATTGCATGGTCTGGGAACTGTGTCCTCAACCGAATAATTTGAGCAAGTAGTCTTGCAAATGCGACATTACGTGTGGACAATAAGCTCACATGTGACCATCATGTCGATGCATCTATTAGTACCATAAAGTACTGAAATGGACCACTAGATGGGGTGATAGGGCCACATATATCTCCTTGAATTCGCTCCAAAAATGATGGACATTCAATCGCAACTTTCATAGGCGACGGTCTTGTTATTAATTTTCCTTGAAAACAAGCAACACAAGTAAAATCCCTGGATAATGGGACACTCTTATTTTTCAAAGGATGTCCATTTGAATTATCTATAATTTTTCGCATCATTGTTGAACCCGGATGGCCTAAACGATCATGCCATATAAGAAAATTTGTTGGATCTCTTAATTTCTGGTTCGTCACCATATGTGACTCAATTGGATTTATAAAAGTATAATATAATCCAGAATTATATGATGGGAGTCTTTCTAAAATTTGTTTTCTCCCAGAGACTATAGACGTGATAAGTAGATATTCATCGTCATTTTCATTTGTTGTCTCAATATGATAACCATTATTACGTATATCTCGAAAACTCAAAAGATTCCTTTTTGATCGGGTGGAGAACATTGCATTCTCGAGAAATAAACGTGTACCATTAGGTAACATTATACTTGCTCTTCCGGAGCCTTCAATAAGATTAGATACACCGGATATTGTGTTAACATTTGCTTTCGCTAATATTATATGCGAAAAATATTCTTTATTTTTTAAGATTGTATGTGTTGTTGCACTATCCGCTAAACAAAGTGATTCCTCTTCTTTTATAGTCGATAATGAAAGGCTTCTGGCCATATTTCTAAACAAAGCAAATATAAAAATAAGACTCAGAATTATGATATTCTAAAACATTTCATTCATAAACATAATATTTAAAGCATTTAACAGTTTGATAAGAAGATTACATGACATGCATAAAATAAAAACCCAAACATCTTATAGTCCAGAATATAAATATTAAATACTTAAATAAGCAACATAATGTCTTTAACATAAGACTTAATTATCTCCACTGATAAATTTGGATATCTCCACAGTTCCATCTTCAAAGAAATCACCAACTTCCATGTGAGTAAGGTCTGAAGGGTCAACTTGTTCTCTGCCTCCAATGTGTGCTTCTAGATGGGAAATTCCCAATGGATCATTATGCTCGGTGAAATTAGTTTCAACATTTTTCAAGGAGGCCTGATAAAGATCAACAAGATGCTTGGAGGTACGACATGTACGACTCCAATGACCTTTCATACCACATCGATAACAAGTGCTTTCACCCCATTTTTCCATCGTATTTCCCTTAGCTTTGTCCTCATTTTTAGTCCACTTCTGGTTGTGAGATTTCTTTTTGAAGTTGGAGAAATTTTGATGATTATAACCTCGACCATATCCAAAACCACGGCCCCGAGTATGACCACGTCCACGCCCACGCCCACGCCCACGTCCAAGCCCAAATTGCTTATTTTGTCCATTATTATTACTAGCCACCATATTCACTCCAGGGAATGGTGTTGAGCCAGTTGGACGTGCTTGATGATTTTTCATTAAAAGTTCATTATTTTGTTCGGCAAGAAGCAAGACAGAAATTAGTTCAGAATATTTCGCAAACCCTCGTTCACGATATTGCTGCTGCAGGAGCATATTATTTGCGTGGAAAGTGGAATAGGTCTTTTCCAACATATCCTTATCCGTGACATTTTCACTGCATAATTTCAATTGAGAAGTGATTTTAAACATTGCTGAATTGTACTCGCTTACACTTTTAAAGTCTTGCAAACGCAAGTGTAGCCAATCATAGCGAGCCTTAGGGAGTATCACTGTTTTCTGGTGGTCATATCTTTCTTTTAGTTCCTTCCAAAGGATTGATGGATCCTTAACTATTAAGTATTCAGTTTTTAAACCCTCGTGGAGATGATGACGAAGGAATATCATGGCCTTTACTTTATCTTGTTCAGATTTCACATTTCCTTCCTTTATGGTGTCTCCAAGACCCATATCATTTAGATGGATTTCAGCATCAAGAATCCATGTCAAATAGTTGTTGCCAGTGATATCAAGAGCGTTAAATTCGAGTTTTGTAAGATTTGACATTGTATATAATACTATAAAACACAATGAAACTTTGTTATAATTTATAAAACAAATATCATGACAGAATTGCAGTCAATTTTGAATTTGCATTTTAAACATGTTAGATATAATTGCTAATGTTTGTTTATCAGTGTTTAAGCAACAGGTATTTACAAGAGTTTATCAGAAGCCAGTCAGAGTTTAGTTAAACTCTGACAGGGTGAAGAGTTTAAATTGAAGCCGGTCAGAGTTTAGTTAAAGTCTGACAAGGTGAAGGTTGAATTAGCTGTCGGTGCTGAATTGAAGATTCTAGAAGCAATATATTCTGAAGATGGAAAGAAGCAGAATATATTGATACAGCTAAGGAAACGGAATAGAAGATAAGAAGCAATCCTTAATTGATATGAATTGTATAGCTAACTTGTAGGAATATCAATTAGATAAGGATTGTATGTAGCTGTGTACTATATAAACACAGATAGGTTATCCCTAGAAGGGATGCGTTCATTGAATTATTATTCTTGTAACCTAGAAGCTCTTTGTGATTCATTAACATCATAAAGAGAGAAGCTGTTAATACAATTACAGTTTTATTGATTCATAAACAGTGTTATTAATCATTGTTATTCTCATACATACTTGATTATATTGTGTATTTGGCCTAACAATTGGTATCAGAGACAAGGCTGTTTAATATATACAGTTTTACGATTCAAACACAGTAATAATCATGTCTGAAGAAAATCAAACTGCTTCCAAGGCTGAACAGGTTAAGCCTAATTCTGTGAGTAGATATGAAACAATCAGGGTTCCGATTCTCAGGCCTGTAGAGTATCCGATTTGGAAGGTGAAGATGACCATGTTCCTGGAGGCTACAGATCCAGAATACCTTGACAGAATCTATGATGGTCCTCATATGCCGACTAAATTGTCCCCTGTTGTTGATGGACAAGCACAAAAGACTGTTCCAAAGGAAAAGAAAGATATGACTCCTGAGGATATCTCATCAATTGCAAAGGATGCAAAGGTTAGACATCTTCTCCACAGTGCTTTAGATAATGTAATGTCTAACAGAGTAATTGGATGCAAAACTGCCAAAGAGATATGGGATGCCTTGGAAGTCAGATGCCAGGGAACAGGTGCTATTAAAAAGAACAGAAAAACAATACTCACACAGGAGTATGAGCACTTTGATTCAAGAACTAATGAAACCTTGACTGAGACTTATGACAGATTTTGCAAACTGTTGAACGATCTGTCTCTGGTAGATAAAGAATATGAACTTGAAGAGTCCAATCTCAAGTTTCTGTTATCTCTACCTGAAAAGTGGGATTTAAAGGCAACAACAATCAGAGATAATTATGATCTTGCTGATACAGATCTTGATGAAATCTATGGATTGTTAAAGACTCATGAACTTGAGATAGAACAAAGAAACAGGAGGTCAAGCAAGAAGTCAAAATCTGTTGCTCTCAAAGTCGAGGAGAAGCCCATCAAGAAGGAATTATCAAGGAAGAAAGCCAAGGGAAAGGCTTTAGTGATCAAATCTGAGAGTGAGTCATCAAACTCTGATGATGATTCAAACTCTGATGAAGCTTCTGATTCTGAGGATGATGAAGAGGAGTTGATGCAAATGGCTGCATTGATGGTGAAGACCTTTAAGAAGATGGGATTCAAGAACTTCAAGAAAGGAAAGAGATTCTCAAGGAAAGATTCAAACTCTGAAAGGAGAAGTTTCAGAATGTCTGATGGAAAGGAGACCAAGTCTGGCAAGAAGGATAAGTCTCAAATCCAGTGCTATAAGTGTAAGGAGATGGGTCATTATGCTCCAGAGTGCAAGAAAGGCAAATCTGAGAAAGCACTCATCTCTAAAGGCAAAGACTGGGCAGATACTTCAGACTCTGATGATGGAGAAAACTATGCTCTTATGGCTACTGTCAGAGATGAGACTGAATCATCTGAAAATAAGGTACCCCTAACTACTTATGCTTATGATACTGATAATATATCTGAGTTAAGAGTATATCTGAAAAGCGTACATGTTAGCTATAGGGATCAGACTTTAGAAAATGAGAGAATTAAAGCTGAGAATCTTAGTCTTAAAGAAAGAAACAAGTTTCTTGAAAGAGAACTTGAGAATATGAAGCAGATTCAAAAAGAAAGAGATGATGCTGTTTATGTAGAACAGGAGTTGCTGAAAAGATATAAGCAACTAGAATCTGATTTAGAGAAGGAAAGGAAAATAATCAAGACTTGGACAGATTCTGGAAGAGACACTCATCAAGTGTTTCAGACTGATTCTGTAGGTTTAGGTTATTGTGAAAATGATGAACTTAGGTTTAAAGACAAGGTTAAGGTAAAACCACAACTTAAACCTGTGAAATTTGTTTCAGAAGCCAATAAGTTAAAATCTGTTGTAATAAGGGAAGCTGATATGGAATCAGATGAATCTTGTGACAAACAGGAAAATATTATAACAGAAAAACTTATGGAAATAGAAGCTGTTAGAAAACCAGTAAAAACTTGTGAAAAACAGGTTAATGTTGGCTTGATGACAGGAAAACAGTTCAATCACAACCTAAAAGAGGTAAAGTCTTCCATGAAACCTAAAGGTTCCAAGAGAAATAGGAATGGAAAAGTAGGCATAAATAATAGAAATAATCATATGCCTAATGCTAGTGCCTCAAGAAAAACATGTTATAATTGTGGTAGTTCTAATCATCTTGCTAGATTTTGCACTAAGAACAAACATATTAATTCTTTACCTTCTACTTCAGAAGTAAAGAATGATTATGTTAGAGTAAGACCACAGACCTTATGCAAACATTGTGGGAGCACTTGGCATTCTATTTACACATGTAAGAGTTATCATGCAATTTATCATAACTATTATGAGCTAAAACCCAACTTGAAATGGGTTAGAGCAAACTCTGCTAGTGTAAAATCTGACAATGTTAGTTTAAACTCTGATAATACAGATTCCGCTGCAAAAGCTAACACTGTTAAGAAGGACAAAGGATCCAAGCAAGTCTGGATCCTTAAAACTAACACTTAGTGTTTGTTTGTGATTGCAGGGTATAATAGAGAGCACACTTATCTTGGACAGTGGATGCTCAGGACATATGACTGGAAACAAAGCCCTGCTATCAAACTTTGAGGAGAAAGCTGGCCCAAAAGTTTCCTATGGAGATGGCAACATAGGACACACTCTGGGATATGGCAATATTAATCTTGGAAGTGTCATCATCACAAATGTAGCTCTAGTCTCAGGACTCAAGCATAATCTGTTGTCTGTGAGTCAAATCTGTGACAGAGGAAACCATGTAGATTTTCATAGTGAATACTGTGAAATTATCAGTAAATCTACTGGAAAAGTTGTTCTAGTTGGACACAGGCGCAACAATATTTATGAAGCAAGTTTGGTAACAAACTCTGATGGAAGTACAGTGTGTCTGACTGCAAAGATGTCAAATGAAGAGAGTTGGAATTGGCACAAGAAGCTCTCTCATCTCAATTTGAACAACATCAATGAGCTGATAAGAAAGGATCTTGTAAGAGGACTTCCAAAATCAATACTTAATCTAGATGGTCTATGTGATTCTTGTCAAAAGGCCAAACAAAGGAAGTCATCTTTCAAGAGCAAATCTGAATCTTCAGTGGTGGAACCTTATCATCTTCTACATGTTGATCTCTTTGGACCAGTGAATGTGATGTCCATGGGCAGAAAGAAATATGCTCTAGTAATTGTTGATGAATATACTAGATATACATGGGTGTATTTCTTGTCAAAGAAGGATGAAACTGCTCAAACGTTGATGGATCATATAAATCTACTGGACAAAGGATCACAGCACAAAGTCAAAATTATAAGGAGTGATAATGGAACTGAATTCAGAAACTCAATCATAGAAGCTTTCTGCAAGGAAAGAGGAGTCAAACAAGAATTTTCTGCACCTGGAACTCCACAGCAAAATGGTGTAGTTGAAAGAAAGAACAGAACCTTAATTGAAGCTGCCAGAACTATGCTAGATGAAGCAAAATTGCCAACTTATTTCTGGGCAGAAGCTGTTCAAACTGCTTGTTTCACTCAAAATGCTACTCTGATCAACAAGCATGGAAAAACACCATATGAGATGGTGAAAAACAAGAAGCCAAATTTGAAATATTTTCATATATTTGGATGCAAATGCTTTGTGTTGAAGACTCATCCTGAACAGTTGACCAAGTTCGAGTTAAAAGCTGATGAAGGAATCTTTGTTGGCTATCCATTGTCAACAAAAGCATTCAGAGTTTACAATCTGAGAACAAAGGTGATCATGGAATCCATACATGTGTCGTTTGATGACAAGAAAATAATTGGACTTGAAGACAAGGATGGATATGATCAACTACGTTTTGAAAATGAAGATCTATTCTCTGATGGTATAAACTCTGATGAAGCAGGGTTGACAAACTCTGACGAAGCATACTCTGAACCTCTACTGGTAAATACTGGAGAAACTGGAAATTCTCAAATTGAACAAAATAGAGAACCAGTTGAGGGGGAGCGTGAAGAAGCTCAACAAGACACAGCAAGTGAGTCAGTTGAGGAAACTGATTTAAACTCTGACAGCTCAAACACTGAGCCATCCAACTCAGGGGGAGCCTCAGATGCTGCAGAAAGTCAACATATGGATCAGGAGAGCATGGATCAAGGGGGAGGATTCAATAATGATGCAAGAAACCACTTACCAACTGCAAGAAAGTGGACACAGGCACACACACCTGATCTTATAATTGGAGATCCTGATGCTAGTGTGAGAACTAGAAGTGCAACAAACAATGAGTGTCTGTATCATGCTTTCTTGTCTCAAACAGAACCAAAGAAAGTGGAGGAAGCTCTTCAAGATGCACACTGGATAACAGCAATGCAAGAAGAGTTAAATGAATTTGAAAGAAATGAAGTCTGGACACTTGTACCTAGACCAAAGAATAGATCAATTGTAGGTACAAAGTGGGTTTTCAGAAACAAGACTGACAGTGAAGGTGTGATTACAAGAAACAAGGCTAGACTTGTGGCAAAAGGTTATTCACAACAGGAAGGAATTGACTATGATGAAACCTTTGCTCCAGTTGCAAGATTGGAGGCCATAAGAATTTTTCTGGCCTATGCTGCACACAAGAAGTTTAAAGTCTTTCAGATGGATGTAAAGAGTGCTTTTCTCAATGGGAAGCTTGAAGAAGAAGTGTTTGTTGAACAACCACCAGGATTTGTAGATTCCAAGCATCCAGATTATGTCTACAGGCTTGACAAGGCATTATATGGACTAAAGCAAGCACCAAGAGCATGGTATGAAACTCTTGCTCAGTTTCTTTTAGAAAGTGGGTTCACAAGAGGTACAATTGATAAAACCTTGTTTTATTTCAATTCTGGTGATGATTTGCTTTTAGTTCAAATTTATGTAGATGATATTATTTTTGGATCTACTAATGACAAACTTTGTAAGAAGTTTGCAAAGCTTATGCAATCCAGGTATCAAATGAGCATGATGGGAGAGCTTAGTTACTTTCTAGGCTTACAAGTAAAGCAAACAGATGATGGTATTTTTATCAATCAAGCAAAGTATACCAGAAATCTTCTAAAGAAATTTGGTATGCTTGATAGTTCATCTGCTACAACTCCCATGGCTACAGCAACGAAGCTTGACAAAGACACAGGAGCCTCAGTAGATATGACTAACTACAGAGGAATGATAGGGTCTCTACTGTATCTTACTGCAAGTAGACCTGATATCATGTATGCAACATGTCTTTGTGCAAGATTTCAAGCAGATCCCAGAGAGCCTCATCTAACAGCTGTAAAAAGGATTTTCAAATATCTCAAAGGAACCATAACCTTGGGTTTGTGGTATCCTAGAGAATCAGAGTTTAAGTTAATTGGTTACTCTGATGCAGATTTTGCAGGCTGTAAGATAGACAGAAAAAGTACAAGTGGAAGCTGTCAATTTTTAGGTGACAGATTGGTTTCTTGGTACAGTAAGAAACAGAAATCAATTTCTACATCCACTGCAGAAGCAGAGTATATAGCAGCTGGTAGCTGTTGTGCACAGATTTTATGGATGAAGAATCAATTGCTGGATTATGGATTAAGGTACTCTAGAATACCTATTTTCTGTGATAATCAAAGTGCTATTGCTATGACAGGTAATCCAGTACAGCATTCCATGACAAAGCACATCAGCATAAGGTATCATTTTATCAGAGAACATGTGGAAGAAGGAAACATTGAGCTTCATTTTGTGTCTACAGACCAACAACTTGCAGATATCTTCACCAAACCTTTGAGTGAAGCTACTTTTACAAGATTGGTAAATGAACTTGGAATGATCTCTGGTTCTGACTAGAGATACGGGTTAGACTCACTTTTTATGTTCATGATTTCTTACATATGTTAACTGTTATGTGAACCAGCATGTTAAACTCTGATGATAAACTCTGTGAAGTGTTAGTCATACTCTGAAAGCATACTCTGAAGATAAACTCTGTTGGTCATACTCTGGTAATTATAGTTTAATGCTATTCTCTGGTAATTCTGTCTGAGACATATGGACCAATGAAGAAATTTGTATGAAGCATAATTCTCAGTAAGTAATTGTGAATCCTTAAGAGTTGATAGATTCTGATCTCAAATATGTGCAGTAAGCTAACACAGCATGATACTGTCTCTATATTTATAGCATCTCTTAGTTTATTGATCCTATACACTGAGTCTGTATTAGCTGTTTGCATTTTCTCTCATAAGTTAATTATAAATACTGATGAAAAGTCTAAACTCTGATTATTAATTTCAAATAATTCACCCTCAAATCAAAAGATGCCAAACAGAGCACAAATTCCTTTGAGATCATGTTGTGCCTAGGAAGATCCAGGAACTTATTGTATGAAATAAGGGCTAAAATCTTTGATTTTTGGTGACTAGTGCCAACCACTGATTACTGGAAAAATAATAAAAAAAAAAAAAAAAAAATAATAATAATAAATAAATAAATAAAAAATTTAAAGGGGGTGAAAAATAAAAGACATATCCAAATGAAAGGATATCAGTTATACAGAGTTTAGATAGAAAAATCAGTGTCTATGTTATACATGAGAGTTTAGGCAACCAGTTTTTACTACTTTAGTTTGTGGATTTTATGCACTTTGAGATGATCTAAATACTGATTTCGGTAAACTCTGCTATTACACACACATTTTTCACAACTGTACAGATTGAGAAAAGAGTTTATTGACAAAGAAGGACAAATGGTAAACACTGATGTATTGTGTGAAATACGCCGAGGTTACTTTGTTTTAATCTCTGATGGTTAAAATAATTTCCTTGTTTCAGACAGTTTATGATTTTGGGTTTAGTCATTTGTTTTTTCGAAAAAGTGTGATTGAACAGAGAAAAGATAGAGTTTGTTTGATAGTGATTGACCAATGCTATTGAGTATGTTTATTAAGTCCTGTTTGTGATTTGTATTGCTGCTGAGTATGTTAGTTAATTGGTTAAAGTTTTTTTGTCTTTCCAATTACTATGCAATATTGATAATACTGAAATGTAAAGAAACAAATTTTTCATTAATTGATTCAAATTTACATTCAGACAATCTCATACTTATGTTAAGCTAATCTTTCTGGTACATACTAATCACTATGGTTACAAAAGAGAAGATCTATTTAACCAGGACAAGTATTTGAATGCTACAACTGAAGCAGAAGAGCTAGAGCCAGAAGCTATTGTGCTCTACTACTTCTGATGAAAGCTACCCAGTTACTCATCTGGTCATTATACCATTTGGGATAGCTTGAAATCCTCCTAATGATGAATCATCATCATCATCTTCTCGGGATCTCTTTCTGCTTTGCAGCTTGCAGGATTCTAAGAAGAGGTTTTCTTTTGAACCCGACAAGAAACTCAGTTGAAAAAGCATCAAGCAGATCTCCATGGCATCTTCATCTGCGAGGATTGGTGCATCATATGGTCCTGGACGGAAGATGTATACATGAGGGTTGGAGAAAGGCCCTTCGGCTATTTCATCATCTACGATAAGACCTTCTTCATTCAGGAATGAAAGAACAAGAAACTCATCGATAAGATAGTTTTCTTGTTGCTGCCAGTTCATGTTCAAAAACTCTTCCACATCCAGGAATTCGAAAGTTCCAGCCATTTTGGTGTATAGTAAGTTTAAGATATGAAGCCTGTTGTTACATTGCTTTGGTATTTAAAGCATTCAAACAGGGTATCTGAAAGGTTTTTCTTGGAGATTGAAAGGTTATCGAAGCGCTTGGGATACTAAGGTGCGGAGTTTCGAGACAGTCATTATTATTTTGACTGTTGAGTTCTTTGTACTTTATTATTTAAATTGATAATTTTCTTATTATTGATTTTTTTTTCTTTTAAGCGAATATTTTGAGTGTTATATGTGATGACAGGTGTCTCCACGTTTGCACGTGTGTATTGGAAGTTGTTAGATACAGCTGTCAGCGTATTCACGTTTGACATCTGTCCCACTAACATACTTCTAATCTTTACAGTTATTATTTAATACACTACATACACACGATTCAATCTTTTACGCATTTCATCTTTTCATAATATTTTACACACACAAACACTCAAACACTTTCAAAGCCCAGTACTTCTTGTTTTCAAATCTTACTAATGGCAACTACAGCGTTTATTGCTTCTGAATTAGAATTTGTCCCAAATAACTACTCAGCTCCTGTAGCAAATGAGAACGCACCGGAGGCGTTTCATTTGATTCAGAGTTTCTTGTCACACTCTGATATTGGCACTGCTCTCATCGCACCATCGAAGCTGTCTGCAACACAAATCAAATCTTTTTGGCAGACAGGTGTTTATGATAATGGAGGAGAGTCTGGATCTCCATCTATCATTTTTCAATATGAGGACAATGACTATGCTGTTACTCCTACTACTGTTCGTGATGCTTTGGGTCTTGAAGATTTCAATGCATTCACAATCTCTGTTGGCGACTCTGAGCTAGTCAGGATGATGAACGAAATAGGTTACTCAGGACCACTGACAAAGATTGGTCAATTGAAGCGACCGCTCTTGAGAAAGGAATGGAGTTTCTTTTTCGACTGCATTACAAGAGCGTTCGGGAAAAAGTGCACAAACTGGGATGCAATTCCCACTGATAGTCTACAGATCGGGTATTCTCTTCTCTATGGCAGTCAATTTGATGTTGCTAGATTAGTTTTAACTAATATTGGTGAGAAAATGCTAGAGAATAGAAATGTTGTTTACTTCTCTAGGTTTTGTCAATTGATATTCAATCATTGCTGTCCTGATGTTGAGATTTTAGATGAGGATGTAATTCTTTCATTTAAATTGCACAAACGTATATTTTCTGATCTTATCAACAAGGACAACAAGAAAGGAGAAGTTGGTCCTTTAATGTTACCTGCATCTGTGCAACAATTTCTTGACAACTTACAACAGCAAAATGTCTCAACTGCTGAAGCTGGACCTTCTGTATCTCAACCACAGAGGTCAAAGAGATCTAAAGTTCGAGCAGTTAAGTCTGTTGAAGCTGAGGTATCAAATGTTGATGCTGTGCCTCAGAGAAAAAGAATGAAGAAAAGGAGAGCCCATAGGGCAAAGTCTGTTGCTGCTGATTCTATTGCAGATTCAGAAACTGAAGCTGATGAAGAAACTCTTCATCAGAGAAAGAGACGGCTAGTTGCTGATCAACTTTTTGGTGATATCATTGCCAATCTGGACAAAGAACCTGAGGATACTGAAGCTCCTACATCTGAGAATGAGGAGATTGTGATTACAACTGTTCCTTCAAGTACTCCTGCAGTTGTTGTTGAGGAGAATATTCTAACTGCTGAGGATGCTGCAAATACTGAACCTATTCTGATGGACTTTGAAACAGTAGCTCCTACATCAAAAGCCGATGATGTAGTGGAGGAAGCTGCTGCATACTCTGACAGCAGGATTGTGGATCATGAAGATACTATACCGGAAGCTGATCACGCATCTACTGAGTTAGTAGAACCTATTGCTTCTCACACAGAAATCATTTCTATTGATTTTGAGAACGGTGATGAAGTAGATCAGGTTAGAGTTGATCCAGTTCCAGAAGCTGTTGCTGTACATGTAGATGCAACAGACAATGATCATGAGGATACTGTCTTACTTGAAACTTTGCAACAATCAGTTGTTGAGATTGTTCAGAGAGAAGCAGAGGTTACTGCTCCAGTAAACTCTGATGTTCCTCAAACTGTAGCAGATCAAGTACCTGAAGCAACTGCACAGTTAGTTGATGAAATCACTGCTGAAAATGTGCTTGAAGATATCCACAGACAGGATGACAATGCTGAAGCTAGTCCTGCTCATTCGAACTCTGATATTCAAGCGGAACTTTCTGATATTCAGGCAAATTCTGCTGAAGAAAGGGAAGTTCACAGGGCTGCTTCTGAGCATTTTCAGAATATGTACTACAATGCATGGGCTAATGCAGATTGTATTTTTCCAGCGCAAAGGGCTGCAGAATTTTTATCTGATTCTGTCAAGAAGATTACAAATCCTGATGTCCTTACGAACTTACAGGCAACTGTTATTCAAGTCAAATCTCTCAATAATAGATTTGATGAGAATCAACAAATGCTTACTAGTCTGAGGAATGAAGTAAGCTTGAGGGATCTTACTTTAAAGGCTGACAGAACTTATTATTATACCATGTTCAAGCAGCAAGCCAGGGATTCTGAAGAAATCAAGAAGAGGCTTGAGACAGTTGAAGACAACCAGAATGCTATGTCTGCTCAACTGACTTCTATTTCTACTGCGCTTGAATTGTTGACATCAGTACTACTTTCTGATGATGTCAAAAAGGGGGAGAGTGTACCAAGTGACAAATGCAAAGACACTCAAGCTCTGAGACGGAGGGATGATGGTAATGATGGTGGAAGCAAGGGAGGTGAATCTGAAAAGAGTTTAGGCTTAAGACCATCAAGATCAAGATCAAACTCTGAGAGAAGATCAAACTCTGAGAGAAGATCAAACTCTGGTAAGGTAAAAGTAATTTCTGCCAGTGGTTCAAGGCTCAAAAGTTTGATAAACACTGATAAGCCTAGTACTGATGAGGAAGTTGCTGCTAAGATGTTTATAGCAGAACATGGAAAAGGTATTACAATTGAAGATATCCAAGCTGAAGAACAGATGCTTGCTGAAGAACACAAGAAAAATCTTGAAGCTGGAATCTACAAGAAGAAGGAAATCAAGGCTCCTAGAAAGAAAGAAAAAGGAATTGTTATCAAAGAGAATGTAAATTCTGATCAGAGTTTACAGTACTCAAGGAGGCCTGTGATTAAAAATGCTGACAAAGGAAAAGGTAAACTGGTAGAAGAAGAACAGTTACCTAAGAAGATTTATTCAACCTCTGACATTGCTCAAGTTGAAACAAGATTACCAAAATCAACCTCTGACGCTGCTCAAGTTGATGATACTATTGAAGTTAAGCCAGCCTCTGACAAGGCTCAAGCTGTGCAAACTCTGCCAGCTCCTCAACTCAAAGGTTTCTTAAGACCTATGTTCTCTGAAACTCTGACACTTCAACCTGTGGATTTTTCTCAAACTAGGACTGTACTTGGAAAAGAATCTTATGATAAGTCTGGTTTAGGTTCACATAGGGAGAAGAGAATAAATAACAGATCTCAAGACAATATTTCACTGACAGGATCTGGTATTGGGAATACACAAGAAAATCTTGATAAGTTAGAATCTGTTCAGTTGATTTTTCACAAGATCTTGAAGAAGCAGTTTCTGTTATATTTCATGAGTGATGGAAGAGTTTATAGAATTGGAGAATCTGATGTAAATCTCAAATCATGGGAAGAACTTGAATATGTACTTTATCTGTTAAAAGTTAAGAACAGACATACTCATAATGTTGCTCAAATCTTAAGAGAAAAGATGCTGAGATCAAAAGTAATGCTTGGAGGAGGAGAAGTCTCAAATGCTTATATTCCAAAGTATAGAGATCATACTGGAAAATTGGTGGAGATGAAGAGAAACAGTGCTAGATTTAAAACTGCACTGGGATTAAAAGTTTTAGAATTCAACTTAGAGTCAGATAAAGCTCAGTACATTCGGCTAGGGAATGATATGAAGAAGAACAGTATCTATTCTCTGAGGGCTGCCATATATCAAACTGGTGAAGGAGATCCAGAGTATAAGGAGCTGAAAGAGATTATGATAACTGAACTTGAGAATGCTGAGAGAAGACTGCTGATTGATTATCTCAGGACTGTGCCTGATATTGAAGAAGTCAAGTAAAGTCTGACTGTAAGTTTTTAATATTTTCTATTCTAAGTCAAATTTAAACTCTGTTTTATATTAAACTCTGTTATATGTTAAACACTGCATTTGTTAAAAGGTTTTGACATCATCAATTATATGTTTAACTTGTACATTTTATTATGAACAAGTTGGGGGAGATTGTTAGATATAATTGCTAATGTTTGTTTATCAGTGTTTAAGCAACAGGTATTTACAAGAGTTTATCAGAAGCCAGTCAGAGTTTAGTTAAACTCTGACAGGGTGAAGAGTTTAAATTGAAGCCGGTCAGAGTTTAGTTAAAGTCTGACAAGGTGAAGGTTGAATTAGCTGTCGGTGCTGAATTGAAGATTCTAGAAGCAATATATTCTGAAGATGGAAAGAAGCAGAATATATTGATACAGCTAAGGAAACGGAATAGAAGATAAGAAGCAATCCTTAATTGATATGAATTGTATAGCTAACTTGTAGGAATATCAATTAGATAAGGATTGTATGTAGCTGTGTACTATATAAACACAGATAGGTTATCCCTAGAAGGGATGCGTTCATTGAATTATTATTCTTGTAACCTAGAAGCTCTTTGTGATTCATTAACATCATAAAGAGAGAAGCTGTTAATACAATTACAGTTTTATTGATTCATAAACAGTGTTATTAATCATTGTTATTCTCATACATACTTGATTATATTGTGTATTTGGCCTAACAAAACACATAGACATAACTTATAAAACAAATAAATTCCATGTGCTCTATTATGAAGGAGACCAAAATTACTGCAAAATAGATATCCATATAAAGATATTCAAATAATCACATGCATATATGCAAATAACAAGTATTGGGTGAAATTGTGAACAACTCATATTATTTATAGTGAAAATAAACACAAAGAAGTAAACTGCATGTATATAACCCTTTTTTTTACTAATACGCTATAAGTAAACAATTTGTTAATCTAAAACCAAAAACATAAATTAATAAATATTAAAACTCCTGATACTTATTTTATATTTTAAACATACAATATATGAAAACAAAACACTATTTTCTTTTACAAGTGAGAAAAAGATACTTTAATTATAAGAATTACAAATTTATTTATAACATGCATAGTACTGCTAGTATTATTGTAAAAACAAGATATTAATGAATATTAGATGAACTACCAGAAAAATAAGAAACATGCATAAGAGGAATATATTATTTGTAATGTAGACTAATTATTAATCATATGCTTAAACAACCCAAGCAAGTAGTTAACGAGGGGGGGGGGGGCACATGTTATTGGGACAATAAAAACAAACTATAAGATGACATATACTTACAAATTAGGTGGGTAAGGAATTAGTTCTTTTAATCTTGATAGTTTTCCTTCTCTCCGTCTTATCCTTCATTTTTGAATACTGCACAGACTTTTTGACGACCTTCGTGCTGATAACGTATTATGTAATATTGATGTAATATTGTATATAGGACTAGAAAAAGTTATAGAAAGAGTAAGAATTTCATTCTCATTCAAGTTATCTTTGAAGTAATACAAGTGCCTTTATATAGGACTTAGAAAATAAGTTACAAGTGAAATGAAGGGCCAAAGTCACATATTAATGAGAGAAAGCTAAAGGACAAAGTCATCTAAAAGCCAAAGGTCCCTTAAATTATTTACATAACAAAAAAGAAAAAAAGGGGGTAAGAAAATAACTTTAAAGACATTGGGCAAGAATAGGAGTCTGTTGTCTACTTCATTTATCAAAATGAAAGTCCAAATGATGTCAAGTTTCATAACTTCAGGCCCAACACCAGGTTTTTTTTTGCTCAAAGGCCCAACACCAGGTTAACAATTTATCATCACAGTTTTAGTTTTTCTGCTAAATAATTATGGTTTTAGTTTATAAAATTCCTTACTCCAAATTTTAATTATCCTTTAAACCAAATGACTTTTTTTTTTTTTTTTTTTATCTAGTCAAAAAGATGTAATAATCTTAATTGATGTATTTTCAATCATTTTATTCTACACCACTTGTATTTGCCCTACTATTTCTACTTTGTTTTTAAAAACGTATTGACAGATATTATTTCATTTCATATATAAAAAATAATATTAGTATAATTGTTATATAACAAAAATACAAAATATCTAGTCTCAACTTTTAGCAATATTCACTAAAAAAAAATAAGAGAGAAACAAGTAATGATGATAATCTCAAGCCGCCTTTCAATTTCCGGCACGATAACCCAACCCAATTCAACACCTAACCCTAAAATTGAAGACCCGAAACCCGACCCGAAGTCTCCCAAGCTAAAGCCCAGCCCTCAACTAAACCGGTGGTCAAGAGCACGGTCTATACGGTCCGGTCGAAAACTAGAGCGGCCTGTATCCACGTTGGAAAAGAAAACAGTGCAGAGAGAAGAGATTGATGATGAAATGGACGGTTGCGATGTAACGGATGAGGGCGGGAAGTCTATATATATGGTGTCTGATGGTACTGGCTGGACTGCGGAACATACAGTTACTGCCGCTTTGGGCCAGTTTGACTATTGTTTAGTTGACCGTGGATGTCCTGTTAGTACTCATTTGTTTTCCGGGGTATGAAATGATTCTCCTTTTTCACATGCGTGTCTCTCTGTGTTTATACAACTCAAAAAAGGTTAATGGTATTAGATTACTGGTTTTATACATTGAACATCTTGAGAAAATTTGTTTTTTGTCAGATTGATGATGTAGAGCGATTAATGGAGATTATAAAGCAAGCAGCTAGAGAAGGTGCAATGGTTGTCTACACTCTAGCTGAAAGTTCCATGGCCGAATCAGCCAGACAAGCCTGCAAGATATGGGAAGTACCATGCACTGATATTCTCAGTCCAATCACAGAGGCAGTTGCAAACCACCTCGGTGTCTCACCATCTGGTCTTCCTCGTGGAGCTCCAGGTAGGAATTCTGCCTTGAGTGAAGATTACTTTAAAAGAATTGAAGCTATTGAATTTACCATTAAGCAAGATGATGGAGCCTTACCCCAAAACTTGCACAAAGCCGACATTGTTCTTACGGGTGTTTCTCGCACCGGGAAAACACCCCTATCTATTTATCTGGCACAAAAAGGGTACAAAGTGGCGAATGTGCCTCTTGTAATGGGTATAAAGGCTCCCAAGGCTCTCTTTGAGATTGATCCAGAGAAGGTTTTTGGGTTGACAATAAATCCTGTTGTCCTTCAAACAATAAGATGGGCAAGAGCAAAGACTTTAGGCTTCCACGGAGAAGCAAAGACTAGCTACTCGGAGATGGATCATATCAGGAAGGAGTTGGAATATGCTAGCACACTTTTTGCACAAAATCCGGTCTGGCCTGTTATTGGTGAGTGTTGTATCATTTCAAATACTTGTATTTGATTTTATTATGTTCTCATATCTTAGTATTCCTCAACTAGAGCTTTGAAGTCCCGGGATTTAAGTTTATTTAGTGGAACACTGTTGCTTTAATTCACTTGTGCTTGCAGAAGTGACTGGAAAGGCTATTGAAGAAACTGCAGCAGTTATATTGAGACTTTACCAAGACCGGAAGAACAGGTGCTCCATGCCAAGAATCTCAAAACGCTACTAGAGATTCCAAGTCTATAGGCCTTAACCATCACGCCTTATGAGTACCGAAGAAGTAGTAAATACGTGTTTAATGATTATAGACAAGGTTGATGTGCCATGGTTAGTACAGAGACCTCAGGTAAATATAAATGTATCAATATAATGTGTAGGTATAAAAGCTGCATGTTCCATTTTTGTTCTAGTATGAATGTATGATGCATATATGCATTCCATGTTATATTAATGGTTTGCTCTGTGTTATTATGTAAATAAAAAAAGCATCATTTTTTTACATGTAGTCCTGTGATTATTTGCATCATCGACAATCAGAGTATTACCTTGAAAGCCCTATGAATATTTGCGTCATTGACAAAACAAGTTTGCAAGCATTCTTTTGGAGTCCCTTAAAAATTAAAATTATATTCTTTAGCACTTGAATATCAGATGGCAACAAAAGAATAAAAGAATCCTTGGAGGCCTTGCTACTGGATTCTCATCATTTGCTCTCACAGGAGAGTAATATTATTACTAAGTGCTCTTATTAGAATTGTAAATGAAAGATAGTCAATTGTCACGGATTCAGAGGTAAGTCATGGGTTTGAAGGCTAGATGCATCCACTGTATGAAATGTAAAGGTACACTGGATCTTCTTCGGACACAGCAAATATGTTGGGAGGTGAGATTTTAAATAGGCATAGCCCCCCCCCCCCCCCCCCCCTCCCTCCTCACACTTATATTCATGCAAACCAAATGTTGATTTTTGAATTAAAGATCTTGCAAAATAAATACAGCGAAGAAACCTATTTAGGTGACGGTTTAATCTGGCAAAGGCAAAGTTGAGGTCAAGTTTAGGACCACTGACAGCAAAGATAATGTCATTCGGATAAATAAGATCAAATCTAAAAGTTCAGATTTAACATTTGAGAACTAGGTATTGCATAATTGCACAAAGCTAGATTGATGACCCTTGATTAATCTATGTATATCTTGTATCAGCAGGCTTATATCATTATCATATACTATGTGATTGTTAGGGAATTTTCTGTCTTCATATTGAGTCAGCATAATTTCAACTTTAAGATTTCATGGATGTTAGACCAAAATCAGAACAATATCTGTAATTATTAGAGATTTCTTGCCTACCAAAAGATTCAAAATAAGCCCTAATGATCAGATTTGGGTATCTCTTTGATCTTTTTGATTGACTCTCACTTTAAAGACGGCTATCCAGTTGATTTTTAATTGATTCTTGAAATGATTTGCCTGGTATATAATTTTATAGGTGATGCAAACTGTATCCTAGTAAGATGCTAGTTTATATGTTTCAAGTTGGTAAACATATCACATGATGATAAGGTTTAGTGACCAAAAACATTATTTGCTATATTATTTGAAAGCTAAAATAATAATAATCCTGAGACAGGAAAAGCTTGCAAGAAGGCGTGCATGTTTTCTATCATTTCTTGTATATCTGTATATCTAGGTCTTCAATGTTTCTCCGCTTTTACATGTCAAGCTTCACATGGAAACCACATACAATAAAGAGCTGATTGGGTTGGACTGGAGCAACAGCAGAAAGGAATCAAAGGTATGGAGCACTTTGATAGGACTAAACTTACTTGACCAAAAACAAAAAACAGACAAAAAAAAAAACTCAGACAAAAGGTTTTTCTAGTCTTTCTTGTATATGTACAAAATAACAGAAAGTAAGAACATCATGTGTTTTTGATTTCTTCGGATAATCACCAATGTAGATTCCTACCTCTGTGCTATTGTCCTGTGTACATGTCATAACTACATGTAATGGCAACATCCTACGTGTTCTGCTTCTTTTTTTGTTTCTGCTACCTGCTTTTCTTCGTTGATTTTTTTGTACACAACTATTACTAAGAGAAGCCACAATAGCCACATATGCAAGTGGTATATATTCTTCAAACCCTCAGCTTCAAGGTGCATGTAGTTTGTATATTGCATTGTAACTGTAGTATTCTTGGATTTTTGTCAGGGCTACTGACCCATGGTGTTGGCATCCCCACCAACATTCCTCATTGATAGTGTGAGGTAGATCAGTAATATTGTACCCATGCTTGACCTGTCACATGAATGTAGACAATTTTAGTAACTCCAATAAACTGCCATTTTGGCTATTTTTGGGCACATTATATATTTCTCGATACATTAGATTTTTAAGCACCGGGGGAATGAGTATTCGGACCCATGACCTTGTCATTGGATGTGTAACCTTTGCCACTAGGACATACTTGAATCCTTTTATTTGCTTACAGTTGTTCGTTATTTTTTTATTTTTTTTAACAAGCTTTGATATCAAAACGGTATTTGATTATACAGTAATAAGCATAACTTACATGGTGGCGAAGAATAAAAGCATTCTTCTGGGATCAATTGTCCAAGAAGAGCGCTTGAAACTGTTTCTTCTGGAACCAAGTTTACTTTCTGTGGTGGCCGTGGTGGTGATAGTGATCTGGTGATGCACTTGCTGGCTGAATGGGTGGTTGGTGGCCCCTACCGTCACTAATATTGGCTTTTCAGGCGTGCTAGAATCTATAAGTTGAGCAGCTGCATTTTTAACAATCCATTTAGAAGATACAAAAGACCAGTCTTAGCAACCATCACTAGTGTTTCTCATAAAGCAAAAACGCATGTGCATACTATCATATATGAATATATTTGGACAACTACTATTAAGACAGTATATGATAAGTGCAGATATTCTTTTATAGCTGCACTGTTTCATTATTCTCCCTGTCCAGAAAAGAGAGCACCATTTCTGATGGATCTATATAGGACTATTATTATCAAGATGAAAACAGAAGCAGGTGAAGTCTCTTAGTCTTATGCTTTGGTTCGTCAGTATTAGTCAATTATCCTAATGGCTAACTAAAAAAATGTTTTACTTTCTAAATACAACGGAAATTAGAAATCGGTCATTAAGCATCCTAGTATTCTTGTGTGTGCGTCTCATCGCCTCGCCCAGATATTAGAATTCCGTCATCGGAATAAAATTCTAAAATGTGCGCAGATTTTGATCGATCTACCCTAGAGAAAAACGTTTTCGTGAATCTTTTTTTTTTTTGGTAACCCGTTTTCGTGAATACTTTTCATTTGTATGCAAAAATGATCCCAATCCAGTTGAATCAAATTTTTTTAATTTGTATTTATTAATTAGAAGTATATTCTTATGATTAGTTATTAGATTAGTACTAATCAATCCTTTATTATACAACAATAATATTCCCAATTTGGAAGTACAGCCAAAATGAGATGACAATCCTACTGTACACCTACCATTACATGAGTTGTTACAGTACAGGTCGGTAATGAAATAAACAAGGCCTTGTAAATATACGTGGCGCCGTGAATTAGTGATGTATGAAAAATAATTTATGATTTCGTATTTAATTTTTTTAAAGCAGTGGTGGCAGTCAACCACAATATTAAGGGGTCATTTGTCAAATCTGAATCGTATTTCTGAACGATTAAAATATCTGAACGAGTGAATAATCTGAATCTGAATGAATGATGTTGTTTGATAAATTTTAGATATAATTTTCTGAATGACAAATTTCAAACTTAAAATTATTTTTCTGAATATTGTTTTCATACTTGCGGGTATGAATCGGTTTAAAATCGGAGAAGATCTGGGGCGGGCCAATTTTGAATCAAATCTTTACAACGTTTTAAAAAGTTCGTAAATTAAATGATTATGTGGTCTGAAAGTAAACGTTTCAGAAACATTTACAAGTCTTTGCTCTAATAAGACGTTATTTCCTTTTTCAAACCAAATGATGTCAAGGATGATCAAGAAAAGGATTGATCTAATATCTAAATACTAATGCACCCATAGTATCACATATTTTATCTTTTATTTATCATCGTGGAGAAAGTGAACGAGAATCGAAACCAAGTTCGAGATGACTGTATACTAAGGCCTAAATATTTGTTCTTCACTACTTTATAAGATGATAAGTTTAATAGCAAGATAGACACGCACCTTTTGGTGACGATGAAACAGGGACAGAATTGGTAGCATCTTTGTCGTTGTCAGCATTCGAGTTCATCTTCTTCTCACCTCTATATGGCCCTTTTCTTGAAAGGTTCCTCTGCAACTACACATTTCATATAAAAGAACATTATTCATAACCAAATCATGCCATAAACAAAGTTGATAATGCAAGCAAACTTTATAAAGTTACGGAAAGCAATTAAGTGGACATTAGATGACGATTATGATATACTAATTATCTTGTTAATTATTATTACTTTTGTAAAGGCAAGAATTGGATAAGCACAAGTGCCAAAATGATTATATGCTTTAGACAAAATACTTTGATTGTAAAGGCCGTAAAGCTCAAGAGCTACCTTGTTTAAAATACATGACCTTATATCATCTTGTATTTTTTCTAATCAGAATTGTTTTCTGGAGTAAACTTTAATCATCAAATGATGATAATATCGAGATGGAAGGCAATCGGGCAAGCTAGCTCTTTTCGGATACCAAAATCAATCCTAGTAAAAATCGACGAAAAAAAAGGAAAATAATTCATAACAGAGCAAAATAAGCTTACAGTGATTCTTGAATTCGGGGAGACATTTTTCGATGATAACTCGGAAAGTCTTTCCATTTCGACGGTGAAGCTATCGGATTTGGTGTTTGCAGGTTGTAAAGTGGTAGTTTCATCGGCTTTGAAGAGTCCAGCAAATGATTTCATATCTCCCTGTTGAAGATAGCCCAGAAAAAATCAATGAAACAGTTGATATCTATAAACTCAATTCTTGGAGAAGGAAAAGAAAAAAGACTCAAGGAGAAAAGAATTCTCACCAGTTCTGAATATTCCATTTGCTTGATTGGCACTAGAGAGAAAGAGCTGAAAAAGTTGATAAGAAAGATATGAGAGGAGTTGCGTAGAGGTAATGTTTTAGTTTGACATAAGAAGATATTAAAAAAGATGAGTGTATACGCAGCTCCATCTATCGAGTCAATTAAGAGAAAACAAGTGCATGTACATATATACCAAATCACGGAGAGTCGTGTATGGCAAGAAACTGAACTGGGTTTCTTTTTCCTTCAACTGCTACAATGGCCTGCAGATGACTAATTTCTATCTATATAACCTTTTTTTGCTGAAAAAAATGTATAATTGTGATTTGCGTATGTACCATGTACGAAGTAGCTCGGTTGGTAGAGCAAATAATCGAAATTCGAGAAAATGTATTAAAAGGAATGGACGGAAGTAGTGGATATATCATATGCTATGTTGTGTTTGATAAAGGCATGTTGAGGGGTCTTCTGGTGGGGGGGTTATGGTTTTGTGGGAGTTAGAAATTTGTGAGGCATTGGTTGCGAGTTAATTTATCTACTGAGCTATTAAAGAAAGTTTCATAAAAATGTAAAAGCGTTACCAGTACTTCACAATTAACTACTACCATTCTTTTTTGTGGTGCACATTTGACTTTGACAAGTAACCTGTAGTTTATATATATATATATATATATATATTTTCAACTGCCCTTCACAAACTTATTTTCTAAACCAAACCGATCAAGTTGGGTAGTTGCTAGTTAGTTGAATTTTTACTAAATCAACGTTTTAAGGGTTTGAGTTGATGTTTTCTGCTTTTTTTTGTTTTATATGAATTGTTCATGTCAATTGTCAATGGTTCCAAGTTCCCACCAAAATTTTAGAAACTAAACAAAAAGGGTCCGCTTGTTTAGAGGGTAGAGCAGTGTTCTCAAAGTCGGCGATTAATCGGAATTAATTGCCGATTAATCGCTAGACGACGGGTTACCGAATTGATTAAGCGAAAATCGGTTAATTAATCGTTTTTTCATAAAAACGGTCAAAAATCGGCTGAATCGGTCAAAAATCGGATTAATCGGTCAAAAATCGGGTTAATTATTAAAAAATAGTAAAAAATAGTTAGAATTAAAAAAATAATAATAAATTTAAAAGGTATAAACTTGATTAAACAATAGAAAAAAACATTATTTTTGTACATATAATTATAATTTTAGATGCCTAAATCGTAAATTCTCTTTAGTTTTCCTCTTAAATTGATCTCTAATTGAAAAGTTAAACATTCAAAATTTTATTTATTACAATTATATAATATTTTTAACATATTGCATAAATATATGATAATAACATATGTTTAGTTGAAGTAACGAAACAATTTTATAATTGTATATAAAAAATATTATTAAATTTATTCTGATTAATGATCCGATTAATCATTCTGATTAATCCCGATTCCCGTTTTTTACAACACGGGTAGAGGGGGTTAATCTAGTTTTTAGGTGCGGGAGGAGCAACAATTTTTTTTCTTTTGAGGGAAGAGGAACAACTTTTTAAATATTAATTTTATTTATTTTGATTTAGAAAATAAATATAAATTTAGTGTTGTTTTTGTTAACGACCATTGTCAACATCTTTATAATTATTTTTCCAAAAGTACGTGTGTTATTAAATTTGAATTATTTAAAACACAAATTAATCAATATATATACATATATATCAATATATATATATAAAGGAGGATACGCGGGAGGTGAGGTGGCGCTCTAAAATCGTCTCAATCTATTTTTTAAATTTTTCTAGAAGTTTACAATTTTAAATACTAATAAATTAAAAAATATTTTTTAGCATATTAGAAGTAGAATATGTGTTCGAATTTGTAGAGGAGAAGAGTTCGAATTTATAAGGAACACATATAAAAAAAGTTCTATTATAAGTAGATCATGTGTTCTAATTCACAAAGGAGAAGAATATGAATTTATAGAACTCAATACTAACACTAATTTTTTAGAATTTAAAATTATATATTAAACATTCGGCACCTTCACGAGTTTGCAACTCAAAAGTTCATATCGATTGGCCAAGTTACTCTCACGGCTCACCTATAATAGATTTTCTTTGTTTATTTAAATTTTAAATAGGTTTATGAATTATGCAGATATACATAATTTAGGTGCTGTAGTTTTAGCTAGGAATGAATTTGGTATATACGTTCTACGTTGAATTAGTTGAAGTTGGTGAGACGCGATTACACATCACAGTATAGTATTTAAACTTTTATATCTTTATCAAGTATTTTGCAGTCTTGCTAATGCATGTTGAACCTTAATTTTTATTTTATTTTCAAGTTGAAAATCATGTAATTATTTTGTTTTTTGCTAACCAGTCACGTATTTATTATTAAGTTTGTATTATTTTGACAATCGTGTAGGCAATGTGCAAGGTTTTATTTCTCAATTAATGGGAGGTTAGAGATTAGGTGGCGCTTTAAGATCATATGAATTTAATTTTTAATTATTTTAGAGGTTTACAATTTAGATATTAGTAAGTAAAATATTTATGACAATTTGAGTTTATAAAGAAAAAGGTATTTGAATTTATATATTTATCATATATGTAAATGAGGATATACGGCAGGTTATATGACATATCTAAAATTGCCTCAATCTACTTTTCTTATTTTTTAGAATTTTATAATTTAATATAGTAATAAATCAAAAATTATTTTTTAACATATTATAAATAAAATATGTGTTTGAATTTATAGAGAAAAAGACTTCGAATTTATAAAAAAGACATATAAATAAGTTTCATTTGAAATGGAATAATTGTTCGAATTTATAAAGGAGGATAATTTAAATTTATAGATAAGACATAGAATTAAAAGTTCTATTTAAAGTAGAATACGTGTTCAAATTTATGGAGAAGAAAAGTTTGAATTTTTAAGAAAAATATACAATTAAAAGTTTTATTATAAGTAGGATAGGTGTTTGTAACACATAATTAAAAGTTTTATTGAAAATATAATAGGTGTGTGAATTTATAAAGGGGAAACGTTTGAATTTACAGAAAAGACATATAATTAAAAGTTATTTTAGAAGTTGATATGTGTTTGAAGATAGAGAGGAAAATAGTTCGAATTTATAGAAAAAACATATATTAAAAGTTCTATTGGAAGTAGAATAAGAGGGCACTAAGGTGACAATTTTTTTTACAAATCCTTTATTTTAAATTTCTTTTTGTAAAATGTAGGATACGTCGGAGGTTAGAGAGCACGTCTAAAATGGTTTCAATTTATTTTTCAATTTTTTTAGAATTTTAAAATTTTAAATACAATTTAATCAAAAGATATCATTTAACATATTAGAAATAGAATGAGTGCTCGAATTTATAAATGAGAAGAGTTCGAATTAATAGGGAAGACATATAAATAAAAATTGTTTTAAAAGTAGAACATTTGTTCGAATTTATAAAAGTGAATAATTCGAATTTATAGGTAAGACATATATTTAAAAATTCTATTGAGGATAGAATATGTATTCAAATTTAGTGAGGTGAAATTGTATATATTAAAAATACATATAATTAAAAGTTATATTTGACATAGGATAGGTGTTTGTAAGACATAATTAAAAGTTGCATTGGAAATATAATAGGTTTACGAATTCATAAAAGGGAAGAGTTTTATAAAAAATAATTATATTATAAGTTTAATTGGAAGTAGAATAGGTGTATGAAAATATAGAAGAAACGAGTTCAAATTTATATAGAAAACGTATAATTTAAAGTTCTATTGAAAGTATAATTAAATATTTCAATTTTTTGTTTGATTTTGGTTTTAACGAGATAGTGGTTCAATAAAAAGAATAAGAATTGTGTTTAATAAGGGCGTAGTTTATTAGAAAGGATTGTGTTAACTATTAAAATTTAAGATTGATGATATAATATATAATAAATACTAGCTTAAAACACGTGCGATGCACGGATTGTTATTAATAATTATTATTTTTATTACTTATTTTTTAATATCCTATTAATTTGTATTTGCTAAAAAAAATAAGTAGGCGTGTTAAACTTTTTTAAATAATTAAAAGTATTAAAATAGATTTTAAACTAAATTAATAACTGTTTTTCCATGATATTTTTGGAAAATGAGAGGTCTTAGTAAGGAAAAATAGAAAAAATAACATGTTTTAGCTGAAAAGGTAAGTGTCCGTAATTAAAAGTATTTAAATAGATTTAAAAATAAATAAGTAAGGATTTGTCCGATATATTTTTGGAAAATGAGGGGGTTTTAGTCAGAAAAAATAGAAGGGATAACATGTTTTAGTTGAAAAAAGTAATTGCCCGTGATATTTTTAGAAAAATTGAGGATTTTGTTACAAAAAATAGAAAATGAATTGTATTTTAGCTGAAAAGGTTGTTGGTTATAAAAATGTTATTATTTAATAATAATTTCTTTAGAAAATGAAAAAATAGAAAAAGTAACACGTTTCAGCTAAAAAAATGCTCATAATTAAAAGTATTAAAATAAATTTTAAAATAAATAAGTAAGGGTTTGCCCGTGATATTTTTGGAAAATGAGGGTTTTAGTAAGGAAAAATAAAAAAAGTAACATGTTTTGTTAAAAAAAGATAACCGCCCGTGTTTTTTTTAGAAAAAAAAGGATTTTGTTAGAAAACAAATTAAAAATGTAATGTATTTTAACTGAAAAGATAATTGGTTATAAATAATGTTATTATTTAGTGATAGTTTTTAAAAGAAAAAATAAGTAAGGCTAATTAAGTAAAATCACTAAGTACCGACCGTTCGTCCGTACAACTACCAAACTTTTAATGTTTCGTCTTTAATAATATAGCTTAAAACTCGTACGATGCACGGATTATTTTTAATAATTGTTAATTTTATTATTTATATTTTATATTTTATTAATTCCATTTAAAAAAAATAAGTAGGCGTGTTAACAATTTTTAAATAATTAAAAGTATTGAAATGGATTTTAAAATAAATAAGTAACGGTTTGCCTGTGATATTTTGGAAAAAGAGGGGTTTTAGTAAGAAAAATAGAAAGTAACATGTTTTCGTTGAATTTTAAAATATAAAAGTAACGATTTGTCCGTGATATTTTTGAAAAAAAGAGGAGTTTTAGTCAGAAAAATAGAAAAGGTGACATGTTTTAGGTTTTTTTTTGTCAATGAAAAGTATAAAAATAGATTTTAAAGTAAATAAATAAGGGTTTGTCCGTGATATATTTAGAAAATAAGGGATTTTAGTAAGGAAAATTGAAAATATAACATGTTCCGGTTGAAAAGGAAATTGCCCGTGATTTTTCTAGAAAAAAAGGGTAAAGATAATTACTAATTAAAAGTATTAAAATAAATAGGTTCGTGATATATTTGGAAAATGAGGAATTTTAGCAAGGGAAATAGAAAAAGTAACATGTTTTAGCTCAAAAGAAAATTGTTCGTGATTTTTTTAGAAAAAAATGGTAAAGTATTTTAAACGAAAGGGTAACTGATTATAATAATAATTAAATAAAGCAAGTACCGTATCAAAAAACAGGTATCAAAAAACAAGTACCAAAACTTTCGATGTTTCGTCTTTAATAATATAGTATAGAATGAGAGATGGATTTATAATATTACTCTATACGTCCCCCTCAATTCTTTACATTGAGGAAACGACACGGAGGTTAAGAAAAAGTGTAAATTAATAGGGAAAAGTAAGAAAAATGAGTAAAGTGGTGAAACCAATCAATATTTAATGTATAAAGTGAGTATAAAGTGGGTATAGTAGATGAAAGTATTGAATGTAATTGGATTTTATATTATAAAATGTTACTATTTTTGGTATGTAAAGAAATAAGAGGGACGTACCAAAAAGGAAAGTGTAAAGAAATGAGGGGGACAGAGGGATTAGTATTGTATGCTACTAAATGGAATAGCCAATGATATTTTTGAGGTTTTAGTTAGCAGAAATATTATTTAGAAAATATAAAAAAGCATATACGTTTTGGAAAAAAAACTAATCGGTTAGTCATTAATAATTATAATATTATTATTTTATTTTATTAAATAGAACTGTTCGTGATATTTTTGGAAAATGAGAGGTTTTATTTAGGAAAAATAGAAAAATAGAAATTTTAGTTAGAAAATATAAAAAAGAATATATAATTTGGTTAAAAATGGTAATTGGTTAGTTATTAGCAATTATAACCTTATTATATTATTTTATTAAATGAAACTGTCTCCGATATTTTTGGAAATTGAGATGTTTTAGTTAGAAAAAATAGAAAATATATTCTATATAATAATTTTAATATTTTATCTAACGGTTCTCATCGATTTGATCAAAAATATCTAACGGTTATGAATGGTGTGACCAGACTACAAAAACTTTCATAACCAGACTACAAAACTTTCAATATTTCGTCTTTAATATAATATGATAGATATATTAATTATTTATAAAAAGATTAGCGCCGCCGCGAAGCGCGGCTTTAACGACTAGTATATATATAAAGGAGGATATGTGAAAAGTTAGGTGACGCCTCTAAAATTGTCTCAATCTATTTTTCTAATTTTCTAGAATTTTTGAATTTTAAATACTAATAAATCAAAAAATATCATTTAACCTAGTAGAAGTAGAATAGGTGTTCAAATTTATTAAGGAGAAGAGTTCGAATTTATATGGAAGACATATAAATAAAAGTTTGATTTGAAGTAGAATATGTATTCGAATTTATAAAGGAGAATAATTTGAATTTATAGGTAAGACATAGAATTAAAAATTCTATTTAAAGTAGAATATGTGTTAGAATTTATAGAGGAGAAAAGTTCGAAAAAGAGTTCGAATATATATGAAATACTTGCTAAAAGTTCTATCGGAAGTAGAATACGCGTTTTTAAGACATAATTAAAATTTCTATTGGACGTAGAATAGGTGTTCGAATTTATAGAAGAGAAGAGTTCGAATCTATACTTTATAGGTTAGACATATAATTAAAAGTTCCATGGGAAGTAGAATAGATTTTCGAATTTATAAAGTAGAAGAATTCAAATTTATAAGAAATGCATATAAAAAAAGTTATATTAGAAGTAAAATAGGTGTTTGTAAGACATATATAATTAAAAATTCTATTGGAAATAAAATAGGAATGTGAATTTATATTAGTGTTTTTTCAACGAGAGAGCGACTAATTAGAAATGAGTATGTTAACAAGAAAATTAATATATAAGATAAGTATTCAATGTATAAAATTTGCGATTTCGATCTTAACAAGTAAAAAAACGTGTTTAACGGGAGGATGGTTTATTAGGGAGAAATGAGTGATTGTTGTAATTTTATATCTAGAGTTTTTTTAAAAAAAAATTATAACGCCGTCGCGAAGCTCAACTTTGTCAATTTATAGGTTAGACATATAATAAAATTTTATATCGGTAGAATAAGTTTTTGAATTTATAGAGTAAAAGCGTTCGAATTTATAAGAAATACATATAAAAAAAAGTTCTATCAAAATAAGTGTTGGTAAGGCATGTATAATTAAAGTTCTATTAAAAGTAAAATAATACCGTCGCGAAATGTGACTTTATCAACTAGTTAATTTAATAAGATAAATAAATTCATGTAGATGGATCCGGAGAAGTATTCTTCCACAGTTCGAAGAGTCAGTAATGGGGGATAGGGCCGTAACTCATGCTTCTAAAACGTGTAAATGAGCGTGGAGGATTATCGAGTCCTCAAATGCATGAGATTTTTATTTTATTTTGCATACGACATTTTAATATTGTGTGCCTTATTGTTTCAAATTTCGATATTTTTTTAAAAATACCGAGTCTTATATACCTGGAAGTGACGGTGTAAACAGATGCTGCCTGTTTGGTCGGTCGAGGGACCCTGGTGGCACTGAACAAATTTTTATCTTTCATGAGGCGCAGAGAACAGATTAACAGAACATGAACAGGCCAAACAATGGAAATACAAAGTTTTTTACCTGGTAAATATAAAAGAAAATCATACATGTAAGTTCTGCAAACTAAACATTAATATTCTGCAAACCGAACATGTTTTTGCAGAACAATATGTTTTGCTATGTTTTACTTGCAAAACATATATAATTTTAAAAAATTTAAATGAAAATAGTTATTTTCATAGAACATAATTTATAAAATATTATATTTTGCTAAATTCAAATTGCAGAACGTATGTGATCTCCGGGTCACCGCAAAAAAAGTGGTGTCCATAGAACTTAACTCATTTATATAATCATCAATATACTTATATAAAGGAGAAGACGATGGGATGAGGTGGCGTCTCTCAAATCGCTTCCATATATTAATTAATTTTTTTGATTTTTTGAATCAATATACTTATATAAAGGAGAAGGCGAGAGCGGTGAGGTGGCGTCTCTCAAATCGTTTTGATCTATTTTTCAAAATTTTGAATTATTAATATTAAAAATTCAAAAATATATCAATTGCCGTTAAAATCTTTACTGATGGAGAAAACTAAATATACAATTTTAATATTCGTATCTTTAAAATCTTTACTAAAGGACGACATTAAATATATAATTTTAATATTCTTACATTAAAATCTTTAATAATGGAGAAAATTAAGTATATAATTTTAATAATCTCCTAATTTTTTTTTGAAAATATCTCAATTTTTTTTTAAATTTTTAGTAATGAAAATATTTAGTAAATAACCGAGCCGAAACGAAAAATTTAAAAAAAATCTTAATTTTATGTAAGAAATATCATTTATAGTTTTTAAAAAAATTTAGATAAATTATTACAAAACCTATGCAAAATTCGACTCGGTAAACTAGTTACATATCCGAACATATATTTATTTGGAAAACTAAAAAAGTTACTGTCCATCTCCCAATTTATAACGACTGCTAACCTTATGAAAAGTTTTTATGGTTTATTAGCATTTTTTTATATGAATATAGCATCAAATATTACAATTAAAGTCAGTAAAAACTAAAAAAGTTACTGTTATCAGTTACTTGTTTCTACTTTTTACAAAAGTAACATGCTATATAAGCATACCCTGGCCTACAATATTGAGGAATATGTATCCTAATATCTGCCTCATTTTCCCAGCTCCATGTATATGTAAGTCACATACATATAAACAACTTCCATTATTTGGTTGTATCGTTTCCGCCAAA
The DNA here is from genome assembly GCA_030848705.1 of Heracleum sosnowskyi. NCBI lineage: Eukaryota > Viridiplantae > Streptophyta > Magnoliopsida > Apiales > Apiaceae > Heracleum > Heracleum sosnowskyi. The sequence continues at coordinate 98,953,791 of CM061241.1, forward strand.
ATACAGGGAATAATACATATTAATGCAATTTGGACGCACGATAATTACATATCTTGGCTCATTGTCATTACATTACTTTATTTTGTTTAGATTACAAATTTCTTTCGAGTTACGTGGCACAAATATTCTCATCGCTTCGATTAATACTCTCTCTGTCCCATCAATTTCTTTACACTTTCATTTTTGGGATTTTTCATCCATTTCTTTACATTCCAAAACTTTCCAAAAATAGTAAAGTTTTATAATATAAAAATTAACTAATTCCACTACTTTCCTTCCATTTCTTTACTTTATACCATAAATATTGACGGGTCCCACCACTTTACTCATTCTTCTTACTTTTTCCCCTACTTTACTTATATTTCTTGACCTCTGTGCCCAACCCAAATGTAAATAATTGGGCAGGACGGATGGATTATATGATTAATATAGGCACATAGACCACCTTCAATGCATAACACTAAAATAATGTAATTTTTACATTATTTTAGTATTAAAATAATACCATCTGTTGGACTATAATCTCATACTTGCCGTTATTTTTATGCAACTAAGGACTGAGTCTTGTAGTAGTAGAGTTTATTTAGGATCGTGTGGGTTCAATAACGTTAGTCTTTAGTATTTGTAGGAGATCAGTTAGGCCCATTAGTTAGTTCCTATTTTCTTGACAGTACCTTTCATTCTTGTAAGCCTTTATTAACGTTGTAAGCAGAAGGAAATAAAATAAGTCTTTTGGGACATACGAGTACTTGTTTTGTTTTACCAGTTTCATATTATACAGTTTATATACATATATAATCTATATTACAAGAATTGGTATCAGAGCCACAGTACCCTGGAGTGTGTATGTCAAGGACAGCAACGATCATGGACGCGAACAAAGGCAAGGGAGATTCGTTTGGATTGAGTTACCCGGTGTTGACAAAGGGGAACTACACGGCATGGTCAATGAAAATGAAAGTGTTTATGCAAGCCCACAGAGTTTGGGAAGCGGTCGAACCCAGTGATCCGAAAGTTGCAGTAGAGGCAAAGACGGACAAAATCGCTCTTGCGATGATTTATCAAGGTATACCTGAGGACTTGTTGTTATCATTAGCAGACAAAAAAACGGCCAAGGACGCCTGGGAGGCGATCAAAAACATGTGCCAAGGTGCAGAGAGAGTGAAAAAGGCAAGGGTTCAAACGTTAAAGGCGGAATTTGAGGCGCTGAATATGAAAGACACTGATCAACTGTATGATTTTTATATGAAAGTAAAAGGACTCGTGTCCAACATACGAGCCCTAAGGGAAGAAATAGGAGAGCCTTACGTTGTTAAGAAGATTCTTCGAGCTGTCCCACCTAAGTTTTTACAGATTTTCTCAACTATTGAACAGTTCGGTGATTTGGATAAGATGTCTGTGGAAGAAACCATTGGGTCTCTCAAGGCTCACGAAGAGAGGTTGAAAGGAAAAACCACAACAAATGGTGAGTAGTTACTGTTAACTGAGGACGAGTGGCAGAAAAGAGAGTCCAGTGAAGGGAAGCTTTTGCTTACAAGAGAAGAGTGGCTGAAGAGATTCAATCGTGGGGGAGCTGATGGAGTTACCAGTTCAAGGGGTCATGGAGTTCGAGATAAAAGTCGAGTAAAATGCTTTAATTGTGGAGTGTATGGCCACTACGCAATCGAGTGTCGCAAACCTCGTCGAACTAGGGAACATAAACCAGAGATTAATATGTCACAAGTTGAAGACGATGAACCAACCTTATTGTTGGCAAAACATGAAATAATGGATGACAATAAGGTGAAGTTGAATGAGAACAGGATAACACCATAACTTTTATCTATCAACGAGGAGAAACGGGGTGAATCGAATTTGTGGTACTTGGACAACGGAGCAAACAATCATATGAATGATCATAGGTCAAAATTCAATGAGTTGGATGAAAGAGTTACGGGGCAAGTAAGGTTTGGGGACGGATCAACTGTGAATATTGAAGGAAAAGGGTCGATAAGTTTTAAATGCAAGAATGGGGAGGAGCGAACTCTTCACGATGTGTACTATATTCCTGTTTTGTGCAACAACATTATCAGCCTTGGGTAACTTTCTGAGGAGGGAAACAAAGTGGTGCTTAGTGGAGAATTGTTGTGGGTATATGATGGTGAATGGAAGCTACTCATGAAGGTTAAACGCTCTTTGAATCGTTTGTACAGAATTATCATTGAGACTACCAAACCCGCGTGTCTGCTTTCAAGGTCAGATGAGTTGTCTTGGCTATGACACTCAAGGCTCGGGCATGTAAATTTTCAAGTGATGGAACTGATGTCTAAGAATCAAATGGTGACTGGACTGCCATGAATTGTTCAACCAAAGGGTGTGTGCAGTGGGTGTTTGATGTCCAAGCAAGTGAGAAAACCGTTCCATTCTCAAGCAAAGTATAGTGCAAAACAGGCCTTGGAACTCATTCAAGGAGACATATGTGGTCCAATCACTCCAACAACTTCAGGAGGTAATCGATACTTTCTTTTGTTAGTAGATGACTTTAGCCATATTATGTGGGTTCATATGCTTAAGAGCAAAAATGAGGCTTTGTGTGCTTTTAAGAAATTCTGTGCTAAAGTCGAAAACAAATTGAATAAAAGGGTACAAGTACTTAGAACTGATCGAGGCGGGGAATTTATGTCGAAAGAGTTTAAATCATATTGTGAAGAGGCTGGAATCTCTAGGCACTTTACAGCCCCATATACGCCACAACAAACGGCGTAGTGGAACGAAGAAATTGAACCGTTGTAGAAATGGCGAGGAGTTGTTTAAAGCAAATGTAGTTACCAGCAGAGTTGTGGGCTGAAGCAGTTCGGCATTCTGTTTACATTCTCAATAGGCTACCAACCAGGGCGTTGTCAGGACATACTCCATACGAAGTGTGGACAGGCGATAGACCTTGCGTTGAGCATATACGGGTTTTGGGTGCGTAGCTCATATGAAAATTCCAGGGATACACACCAAGAAACTTGATGATAGAAGTGTGATGGTGATCAACCTTAGGAAAGAACCGGGCACCAAGGCTTACCGACTGTACGATCCAAAGAATGGTAAAGTTTATGTTAGTCGAGACGTGACATTTGAGGAAGGGAGAATGTGGCAGTGGAGTGATCAGGAGGAAACATAGGCAAAACAATTGGGTTCAGCCTCAGTATTTGATGTACCAGTAATCGAAGTTGATGAGGTGACAAGTCCGAGACAGACGCAGAGCAACTATGGGGAGTTTGAGGCAGGGACACCACAGTCACAGACTCCACAGTCACAAACATATGAGTTCGGGCCAAATTCTGCGAACTATGATGACAACGGAGTACCAAAACAATTCAGGCGACTTGAAGATATATGTAATGAAACTGAAGAAATGGAGATGGAGGATGAGCTATTGATCATGGGTATTAATGAGCCCAATTCCTACAATCGTGCAATCAAGGACAAAGCCTGGAGACAAGCTATGAAGTGCGAAATAGACTCCATTGAGAAAAACGATACCTGGAAATTAACAAGTCTGCCACAAGGTAAAAATGCAATTGATTTAAAATGGATTTATAAGCTCAAACGGGATCCTGAAGGAAATGTAGTAAAGCATAAGGCGAGACTTGTCTCCAAGGGGTACGTTCAAGAAAAGGGGGTGGACTTTGATGAATTGTTTGCGCCTGTTACTCAGTTAGAAACAGTACGGCTTCTACTGGCCTTGACAGCAAATAACTCCTGGGAAGTGCATCATATGGATGTTAAAACAGCGTTTTTAAATGGTGAGATTAAGGAGGAGGTCTATGTGTCCTAGTCGGAAGGGTTTATCAATAAAGGACAGGAAAAACTTCTGTACAAACTGTGCAAGGCCTTGTACGGCTTAAGGCAAGCGCCACGTGCGTGGCATTCAAAACTCAATAAGTATCTTGAAGATCTCGGATTTGTGAGATGCCCGGTACGAGCATGCTGTGTATACTAAGCGAGTAGGAAAAGATTTACTGATAGTTGGCGTCTATGTGGACGACATTCTCGTTACTGGCACATATATGTCTTTGATTAAGGGTTTTAAAAACCAGATGAACTGCAAATTTGAGATGAGTGATATGGGGAAATTGTCTTATTACTTGGGAATTGAAGTGAAACAAAATAACAGGAGCATTGAGCTAAAACAGACGGGATACGCAAGGAAGGTACTTGAAAAGGCTGGGATGATTGACTGCAATCCCACAAAATTGCCTATGGATCCAAATGAGCATATCACCAAGGATGAAAGAGGGAAGCTGGTTGATGCAACTTAATTCAAGAGCATGGTTGGAGGCCTACGATACCTTGTTCACACGCGCCCGGATATTGCCTACGCAATTGGTATGGTCAGTAGGTACATGGAAAAGCCTACAACAATGCACTTAAATGCTGTCAAGAGAATCATACGTTACATACATGGGACACAAAATTACGGACTGGTATACGCTGAAGGCAGTGGTAACAATGTTTTGTCGGGGTATTCGGACAACGACCTTGCATGCCATATTGAAGATAAGAGAAGCACCGGGGGCATGGCGTTTTATCTCAACGAGAGCTTGGTGACATGGGTATCACAAAAACAGTGTTGCGTGACATTATCATCATGCGAGGCGAAATTTATGGCTGCCACGACAACTGCATGTCAAGGAATTTGGTTACGGAATGTGTTGAAGCAAGTAACAGATGAACAAGTTGGTCCTGTGATCATCTACATAGACAACAAATCTGTAATTGACTTGGACAAAAATCCTGTATTTCACGGTAGGAGTAAGCATATTGATATCCGTTATCACTTCATAAGAGAGTGCGTTGAACGCGGGGAGATCATTGTGAAACATGTGAGTGGTGAGAAGCAGCATGCAGATTGTTTAATCAAACCTCTATCAACAGTTAAGTTCAAAAGAATGAGGAATCTCCTGGGCATCAAGGATCTGATGAGACAAGTCTGAGATTAAGGGGTAGATTGTTGGACTATAATCTCATACTTGCCGTTATTTTTATGCAACTAAGGACTGAGTCTTGTACTAGTAGAGTGTTATTCCCAGAACAATGCAACCTAGATTGTAGAATGGGGGGGGGGGGGGTTGAATACAATCTAGTTAATTTTACAAAACTTTTTGAAACCTTGTAGAGTATGAACATATGAGTTTGTAAATTAACTAAAATTCAGTCAAGCTTTGAACAAGAATGAATTCTTTAAGTTAAAAAGAAATGCAGGAGACAAACAAACTTTTTAAACTTTTCAGGTGGGTTTATCGGAAAAAAACCCACCTGAGATGTATATTGAAGAATTCTCTGTGTTTGTTTAAAACAAACTCAGTTGCTTACACAGATGATGAAAGAGAGCCTAAGTGTTTTTCTTTTAGCTCGGTGCTCTCTTCACACTTTTCTATGCTACACCATACAGTCTTATATACATCAACTGTATGTTACAATCAAAACCTACAACATAATAAAATATTACATTTTTGGTTCTGTTTGTTCACATGCTCGACTCTGAAGCTCTTCTATTTGGGAAATGCCTTGGCTGACATCACAGATAAACTTGTATAGTCCCAAAGAATGCTTTCTGGTTCCATGTGTTTCTTTCTTCAAGAATTACTAAGTTCATGTAAATTGACTTAGCTTCCAAGCCCACGTGACATCTGCACGAAAAAGACCTTTCCCTGGATACACGACTGTCAGGTCACTATCAGCTGAGATAAGTGAACATGTAGTTTTGCATATAGGTCCTCATGCTTGTCAAGCTTTTCATTTGCGTCCAGTTAGAAGATAAACTTCTGGGTAGCTGCTGTAACTCTTATTTATCCTTCGAGACATTGAAGATAATGGATGACTTCACATTTCATTTGTAGGACACTGTCAATGAGTGAGGCACACAAGAGCCTTTAACTCAAAGTGTTGAAGAAACTTCTGAACCTCAAGCTCCACAAGAACCATTGGTAGCAAATATTGATGCAAGCATATCAAATCCTGACGGTGTTCATCCTGACGCTAGTGGTGCTCCTGATGCTGAGCCTATCCTGATACAACCACTTCGTTCAAGACCAATGGATCATCCTATCACAGATTCACAGGATAAAATGAAAGGTATAGTTATTCCTGATCCTGATGTTACTCATAGTACTGATGATGATGACTCTGATGATAGTGATGATGTTGAGAATCGAAAAGAGAAGGAACAGCTTGCTACAGCACTCAAAGTTAGTCTTGGAACTAATTTTGGTTCATCAAGTACATATATGGCTGGCAAAGCTTCAACTGGGAAAGATCAGAGACAAGATTTTTCTATTCCTTCCTTTAATCCTGCTGAGGCACTTAGACAAAATGAATGGAACAATTCATGGCACAGATCTGCTGAATCTGTAAGTTATTCTTCTGCTTTGGAACATGCCTATGATGCAGTGAAATCTATAGAGAATCAAGACTTGAAGAATCATCTGAAGGCTACAACCCTGTTATCTAAAAGTCTAAAAAGTGAGATTGATTCTATCAAGAACTCAACTGAGTTGGTGAGGAATGATATTTCTCAAAGTTTTACAAAGGTGCCTACTGCTTTTCAGCTAAGGGTAGTAGAATCCCAAGTGAAATCTGTCATTTCTGAACAAACCTCCATCAACAGAAGGATTGATTTTCTGGATACTAAGGTAACTGACATTCAAGCCTCTCTTTCCTTAATTTTGAATTTATTGTCAAATCCTGATGTCAAAAAGGGGGAGAAGGTTAGTCGGACAAAATGCACACCTGATCTAGTATTAAGGAATAATGATGATGATACTGGAGATGATGGTAGTGACAAAGTGATACAAGGAGAAACCTCTGATGCTGCTGTTATGAAGTCTACAATTCAAACTTCACAAAGTCAAACAACGTAGTCAACTCATGTTTCTGATTCTGGAGTTAAGACAGTAAGAACGTTGGTGCAATCTCAGATCCCGACGGAAGAACAAATCCTGACACCTGGTCATGGACATACTCTTGCTACAATTCCTGAAGGTGATGAAGATATTTTTATTGATAATCCTGAAGATGCATCAAATTTATTCCAGAAGTTTACTACAAAGGATGGCAGAATTGTTACTTTATATCACACTGATAAAAGAGTTCAACAATTATTTGCAAGAAAAGCACTCTCTACAGCAAGTGAAGAATATCCTGATCTCTCACATGAAGAATTCTTAAGACAACAGAGAGAAATGATGGAAAGCTTTAATAACCCTGCTCCTGCTAGAGGTAGAGGAGGCAGAGGTAGGAGAGGATCTAGAAGAAGTAGAAGAGGTTCTTCAACTCAAACAATACCTAGACAGAGAAGGTCTAGAGGGTTAAGAATTGAAGAAATTCCTGAACCTATTCAAACTTTAGTAGTTCCTGACAGATCTACTTTTGGCGATGATGGAAATATCGAAAAAGAACCTGAATTGAGAAGAAAATCAAGAAAATCAACTCTCTGCAATACAAATAAAATTGAAGAATCTAATCCTGATGTTGTTCTTGATAATATTCAAGATCCTGATGATTCTGAAATTCTGCAAGAGATTGATTTGATAATCTTATCTACTGTGGTTGACTCTCACAACAAAGAAGTAGATGAAGAAGAAGAAGCCAGAAGAAGAGAAATTACAATAAAAACAAGTAGAGATTTCAATCTCTATTTACAAAGGCTTAAACAGTCAAATGAAAGAAAATGGAGGAACCCAAGCAGACAAGAATCTTTACTGAAAAGAAGCTATGTTAGGCCGAATACACAATATATAATCAAATAGATGTATGAGAATAACAATAAGAACACTGTTTATGAACAATAAACTGAATGGAATTAAAAACTCCTCTCTCAGTGATGTAAAATATCACAGAGAGCTGCTAGGTTACAAGAATGATAATTCAAGTATTCGCATCCCTTTTAGGGTTAACCTATCTGTGTTTATATAGTACACAGCTACATACAATTCTAATTGATATTCCTATAAATCAGCTATACAATTAATATCAATCTAGAATTGCTTCTGTCTTCTGTTCCGTTTCCTTAGCCATCTCGATATCTCTTTGCTTCTTTCCATCTTCAAAGAATATCGCTTCTAGAATCTTCATTGACTTCACTGACAGCTAAGGAAACTCTGACCATCAGACTTTAACAAACTCTGACTGGTCCTCCAGCTAAACTCTGATAGTTTCCTGGTACTTTAAACACTGATAAACAAACATCAACAATTATATCTAACAATCTCCCCCAACTTGTTCATACTAAAATGTACAAGTTAACAGATAATTGATTATGTCAAAACATATAACAAATGCAGTGTTTATAAAATCACAGAGTTTATATTTAACTTAGAACAGAAAACTTTAAAAACTTACAGACTCTATTTACTTAATTTCTTCAATATCAGGTACAGTCCTTATGTAGTCCATAAGCAGTCTTCTCTCAGCTCTTTCTAGCTCAGCTATCATTATCTTCTTTAGCTCTTTCAACTCTGGATCATTCTCTCCAGTTTGGTAGATAGCAGCCCTTAGAGCATAAATACTGTTCTTCCTCATATCATTTCCTAGCTTTATTATGAAGGATTTATCTGATTCCAGATTAAATTCCAACACCTTTATGCCAAGATCTGTTTTGAGTCTTGCACTGTTTCTTTGCATCTCAACAAGCTTTCCACTATAATCTCTGTACTTCGGTATGTAAGCACAAGTAGTCTTTAGGCCACAAAGAGCTCTAGCTTTCACCATTCTGCTTCTTAATACCTCAGATGCTTGATGAGTTCTTTGATTCTTTACTTTCAGTATATACAGTACATACTCCAGCTCTTCTTTCATCTTTAATCCTATATCAGCTTCACCAACTCTGTATACTCTGCCATCAGCCTTGAAGTATAACAGAAAATCCTTCTTCAATCCTCTATGGTGTATTAACTGAACCGACTCTAAAGCATCAATATTTTCTTGAGTCACACCAACACCTGGTTCAGCTAATGAAGTTTGATCCATAGGACTATTATTCACTCTCTTTTCTCTATGAGATCCTAAACCAGATCTATCTCTTGATTCTTTACCCATGATGGTTTTGCTTTGGAGAACATTGACATTTCCAGGAATCAGAGTGTGTTGAACCATGACTGGTTTATCAAAAGTTCTTTGAAGTTTAGAAGAGAGTTTAGTCTGTACAACTTGAGTAGTATCAGTGGTTGTCACAGCTTCCATTGTTTGAACAACTTGAGCATTGTCAGAGGTTGTTTGAGCTTTCTTCATTTTCTGATTTTCTTCCACAAGCTTTCCTTTGCCTTTATCAAGCTTAGTTTCTACAGCCTTCTTTGCTTGTTGTAAACTCTGTTGAGAGTCTACATTTTCTTTAATGACAATTCCTTTTTCTTTAGGCCTTGAAACCTTCACAACTTTCTTTACCTTCCCAGACTTTAAATTCTTTTCATGCTCTTCAGCTAGCATCAATTCTTCATCTTGAATATCTTCTATGGTTGCATCAGCACCATGTTCTTCTAGAAACAGCTGAGCTGCAATCTCTTCATCAGTGTTTGGTTGAGAAGTAAGCAATAAGCTTCTAGCTCTTGAAGAAGATTGAGTTGGCAATTTTGCTTCATCAAGCATTGTTCTGGCAGCTTCGATTAAAGTTCTGTTCTTCCTTTCTACTACACCATTTTGCTGTGGAGTCCCTGGTGCAGAAAATTTTTGCTTCACTCCTCTTTCTTTGCAAAATTCTTCCATTGTTGCATTTCTGAATTCAGTACCATTATCACTCCAGATAATTTTCACTTTATACTGTGATCCTTTGTCCAGTAGCTTCACATGTTCCATCAGAATTAAGGTAGTTTCATCCTTTGAAATTGATGAGATGTCTTCAGGAGTCAAATCTTTCTTTTCTTTTGGAACACTCTTTTGTTCTTGACCAGCAACAACTGGTGACAGTTTTGTTGGCATATGAGGACCATCATTGATTCTATCAAGATATTCTGGATCTGTGGCTTCTAGAAACATGGTCATCTTTACCTTCCATATTGGATACTCCACTGGTCTGAGAATTGGAACCCTAATCGTCTCATATCGACTCACAGAAGTTGGTTGAACCTTGTCAGATTTAGAACCTGCTTGACTATTTTCACCCATGATTATAACTTGTGTTTGGATCAAAAACTGTATATATTAAACAGCCTTGTCTCTGATACCAATTGTTAGGCCGAATACACAATATATAATCAAATAGATGTATGAGAATAACAATAAGAACACTGTTTATGAACAATAAACTGAATGGAATTAAAAACTCCTCTTTCAGTGATGTAAAATATCACAGAGAGCTGCTAGGTTACAAGAATGATAATTCACGTATTCACATTTGGTCCTCCAACTAAACTCTGATAGTTTCCTGGCACTTTAAACACTGATAAACAAACATCAGCAATTATATCTAACAAGCTATGCCTTTGAAAAGGAAAAGGATAAGAAGTGGAAACATATTAGTACACTGAGGTGTGATACACTTATCAATTTTCAGTCTGGAGGAATTATTACAAGCGCTTCAAGTGTTGTTGATTTATCTGAGATGGTTAGATCAAAAGCACTCTGGTTAAAGATGTTTTCAAATCTGAAGCAATTGACAAGTAATTCAAGAGGAGGTATTGGACACAGGGATGCTGAATATCTAAATATGTCATATGTAGATCCTTACTCCTTAACTGAAATTGGAGGTACTTTAACTTCTGAAAACCTGAACAATTTACTAGCTGTTGATATAGTTATAGATTGTCATGATGGTTTTGACAAGAAAGAAAAGCTTCTGTACTTCATGAAAGATGGTAGTGTGAAGATTCTATCTATTCAAGATCTGCTGATGAAAACTATACAGGAACTGAAATATGTTCATTATCTTTTGAGATTGAAGAATCAAATGTGCAAAGAATGGAGTGACATGATTTTGTCAACAATAAGAAGAAGACTGGATTGAAACAGTAATTTCAATGGTAATTATACTCCCATGTACTTAAATCAAAGAGGTCAGGATGTGGAAATGCAAAGGGGTACTGCTGTTAAAGAAGTAACTTTTGGCATGACACAACTTACTCTCAATCCAGATGGAAAGGAAATTGTTTATCTTTTGCTTGAAAAGCATAGTCTTCAGAGAAACTCCATATTGAATCTCAGAGCAGCTATCTACCAGATTAATGAGGAAGATGAAGAACTCAGAAATCTTAAGGAAAGACTGATTCAAATTCTTGAAGAAAAAGAAGAAAATTTGTTATCCAACTTCTTGAAGATGAATCTGTTATATCAAAGAATTTAAAAAGATAAGTTGTTGCTGCAGATACTTGTACATTTTGTATATATGTTTTTGACATCATTGAATCTTAGGAATCTATACTTTATTTCACAAAGTATGAGATTGGGGGAGATTGTTAGATCAGAATTCAATGATCGTCAGGAGCTAGACTCAACTGATCAGGATTGCTGACGTCATCAGGATTGCATGGTCGTCAGGATCAAGATGCATATCAGGACTGAGATCAGGTTTGATCATCAGGACTGGAAGCTGATCAGGATTCCTACTTCGAGTTATATTTGGAGTCTAGTTAAACATGGAAGTTTATTTTGTCGGTTCCTGGTTTGTAGAATGTAGCTATCAATTATGGATAGGTTTCAATCTTTGTAATTGATTAGGACTTATCATTGATAGAGAAGCTGTGTAGTATATAAACACAGTTTTGGTTTCGATTTATGTACGTGAACATAATCGATCATACACTTGAGTATTTGTGTAACCTAGAAGCTCTCAAGAACATCAGAATTTCTTGAGAGAGTTTGTAACAGTTTTATATCAGATTTAATAAAGCTGTTATCTTTCTTTCATATTTGTGATATATACATTAAGAAGTCGATTATCTTATACTATTGTATTCAACCCCCCTTCTACAATAGATTATTACTGGGCAACAATTGGTATCAGAGCAAACTGATTTAATTCTGAATCAGATACGATCTAAAGATGTCGACAACCAAGTATGAAAGCATGAAGATTCCCATCTTGAAGAAATCAGAATATCCAACATGGAGGGTAAAGATGCTGATGTACCTGGAGGCTATGGATCCTGACTATTTGGACAGGATTCGTGATGGACCATATATTCCTACAAGGATTGTAGAACGAACAGATACAGTACCTGAACATTATGTGGTCAAGGCTAAAAGTGAATGGACTCCAGAAGAAAAAGCTCATGTACTCAGGGAACCAAAGATAAAGAATATCTTGCACAGTAGTCTTGATGCTGTCATGTCAAACAGAGTGATTGCATGCAAGTCTTCAAAAGAAATCTGGGATACTTTGGAAACTCAGTGCCAGGGATCTGTATCTATCAAGAAAAACAGAAGGGCTCTTTTGATTCAAGAATATGAACAATTTGATGCAAGACCTGATGAGAGCCTAACTGATCTATATGATAGATTTATGACACTATTGAACAGTTTATCTTTAGTTGACAAGGAATATGAAACTGAAGATTCAAACACCAAGTTTCTAAGAGCTTTACCTGAAGAATGGGACACTCAGACCTCGATCATTAGACAACAGTATGATCTGAACACTGTGTCTCTTGATGAAGTCTATGGGATGCTAAGAACTCATGATCTTGAAGTTCAACAGAGAAAGAACAAGAAAAGTAGCAATGCAAAATCAATTGCTTTGAAAGCAGAGGCTAAATCAAAAGGAAAAACTGTGGAAGTCTCTAGAAGTAAAACAAGAATAGTTGAGTCAGATCCTGATGACTCTTCATCAGATACTGATGGCAATCCTGATGCCAATACTGATGATGATTCTTCTGACTCAGACATGGAAGAGATGGTTGCTATGATTGTTAGAAACTTCAGGAGGATGAAGTTCGGGAAGAGTAGAAGACAAGGCAACTTTCAGAAAAAGGCTTTCAATGCAAACAAAGACAAGTATATCAAAAAGGACAGCAAGGGTAGCAAATTTGACAAGTCAAAGGTTAGATTCTACAAGTGTAATGGTATGGGTCACTTTGCTTCTGAGTGCAAGAAGACAAAGGCACTTATCACATCAAGCAAGGATTGGATGGACTCTTCCTCAGAATCTGATACTGAGGTGGTCAACTATGCTCTAATGGCCAACGCTGATGTAACTGCTGCTTCTGATGATAAGGTACTAAATACTATATTTGATTTTGATACTGATAATGCTTCTGAGTTAAGACGTTTTCTAAAGTCTTTACATATTAGCTTTAGAAGTCAAACTGCTGAAAATACTAGGATCTTATCTGAGATGTCTGAACTTAGAAAAAGGAATGACATATTAGAAGCTGAATTTTCTCGTATGCAAGAAGTACAAAAAGAATGTGATAATGCTAAACACATGTACTTAGAGATGAAATCTAAATGTACTTCTCTTGAAAAGGAACTTGAATATGCTAATGAGAAAATCAGAACCTGGACAGACTCTGGTAGGAAATTTCATGAGATTAATACCTCTAAGAATTGGAAAGAGTGTCTAGGATATAAGTCAGATGAGGATAAGAAATTGAAAGAGAAAATTGTCATTGATGAGACAGTCAGTCCAAAGACCTATAGACATGTTATAGATGCAACCAAATCTAAGATTACTCCTGTTAATTTTGTTTTTGGTAAGGATTCCAATTCTACCTTTGAAAAGGGATCTACTTCTACTCAAGGAATTAAAATTATAAAGTCTAAACCTGTCATGAATAAAGTCACTAAGAATGTAGGACTATTGTCTCAGAAACAGCTTAAGGATAAAATCTGTGAGGTGACAGATAAAAAAAAGGAAGCTACTGTTATGAGAAACATGAATGGTAAAGTTGGGATCAATAAAGAGAATGGTTATAAATATATCCCAAATGCACCTAGAAAGTGTTGTTTTAACTGTGGTAACTCTAATCATCTTGCTATTGATTGTAAGAAGAGTAAGAAGAAGATTGCTGATATTTTTAAGTCTGATGTTAGGAATAGATCAGTATTTTATAAACCACAGAAGTCCTGTTTTCATTGTGGTAGTATATGACATTCTATTTATACTTGTAAAGATTATCATGAGTTGTACTATAACTTTTATGATTCATTGCCTAAAGTTGATAAAAATAGTGCAAACTCTGGTAGCATTAAGAATGTCAAGTTGGAACATGCTTTTGTTAATACTGATACTGACAAAGCAAATCCTGATGGAGTAAATCATGTCAAGACTGCTAAGGTCAGAAAGTCTTCTGCTGTGAATGTTAATAAAATGCATGATAAAGGGACCCAACAAGTGTGGGTTCCTAAACATTCTAATTAGTGTTTTGGAATTCTGATGCAGGGTAAAAAGAAAAATGTGTTAGTCATGGATAGTGGATGTTCTGTGCACATGACTGGAAACAAAGCCATGTTATCAGAATATGAGGAAAAAGCTGGCCCAACTGTGTCTTATGGAGATGGCAACATTGGACAAACTTTGGGATATGGCAATATAATCATTGGAAATGTCATCATTGAGAAAGTAGCTCTAGTGAAAGGATTGAAACACAACTTGTTGAGTATTAGTCAAATCACTGACAGAGGTTATCATGTCCACTTCTATTCCACACATTGTGAAGTAGTCAGTAAAGCAACAGGAAAGATAGCTCTGACTGGCTACGGGCATGGTAACATATATGAAGCCAACATCCTCTCAAAAACTTATGACTCTCCTACCTGTCTGATCAGTAAAACATCAGTAGATGAAAGTTGGAATTGGCACAAGAAGCTTTCTCATCTCAACTTCAGCAATATCAATGAGTTGGTTAAGAAAGATTTAGTGAGAGGATTACCAAAAGTATTATATACACCTGATGGACTCTGTGATGCATGTCAGAAAGCAAAACAAAGAAGGACATCATTCCAGAGTAAATCAGAATCCTCTATTGAAGAACCATATCACATGCTACATCTTGATCTATTTGGTCCAGTCAACATCATGTCCATCAGTAAGAAAAGGTACACTCTTGTAATTGTTGATGAATATTCTAGATTCACCTGGGTGTATTTTCTGCACAGAAAAGCTGAGACTCCTGAAGTTCTGTTGGATCATGTGAGAATGATTGAGACAACCACAAAGTACAAAGTCAAGATACTGAGAAGTGATAATGGTACTGAATTTAAGAATTCAAAGATGGAAGAGTTCTGCAAATACAAAGGAATCATTCAACAATTCTCTGCTCCTGGCACACCCCAGCAAAATGGAGTAGTTGAAAGGAAAAAATAGAACTCTTATTGAAGCTGGCAGAACTATGTTGGAAGAAGCAAAATTACCTACATATTTCTGGGCAGAAGCAGTCAACACAGCATGCTATACTCAAAATCTCACATTAATAAACAGGCATGGTAGTACTCCTTATCAGTCACTCAAGGAGAAGAAACCAAGTCTGAAGCATCTGCATGTGTTTGGCTGTAAATGTTTTGTTCTCAGAACTCATCCTGAACAGCTAGGGAAATTTGAAACAAAGGCTGATGAAGGAATTTTCATAGGCTATCCTGCATCAAGAGCCTTCAGAGTTTTTAATTTGAGAACAAGAACTGTCATGGAGTCAATACATGTATCTTTTGATGACAAGAAGATAACTGGAATCAATGAAGACTCTCATGATAGATTGATTTTTGAAAATGAAGCTACCAAGGAACCTGAAGAAAGTGAATCAGATCCTGTCAATACATCAGATCCTGATGGGTCACCAAATCCTGATGACACACCAGATGCTGATGGTGCTAATACTGATGATGCAATCAATAGTGATACTTCTAGTAGTGCTAATGTTGAGGGGGAGCAACAGCATTCTACTACAAGTTCAGAGTCAACTCAATCATCAGGACAGAATTCTTCAGATACTGATTCAAGTGATAATCCTGATAACTTATCAGGAGGACATAGCAATAATTCAGGGGGAGCTTCAAATCAAGCAAGTTCTTCAAATCAAGATAACACCAATCCAGGGGGAACATCTACTTCAAGAAACAATTTAACACAAGCAAGGAAATGGACTGCAAGTCATACTCCTGATTTGATCATTGGGGATCCTGATGCAGGTGTTCAAACAAGAAGTGCAACTCAGAATGAATGTCTATACAATAACTTTCTATCCAAGGAGGAGCCAAAGAAAGTTGAAGATGCACTTAAAGATGCTGATTGGGTTACTGCAATGCAAGAGGAACTGAATGAATTTGAAAGAAATGAAGTCTGGAAACTGGTACCAAGACCAAAGAATAGATCAATTGTTGGTACAAAGTGGATTTTCAAGAACAAGACTGATTGTGATGGAGTAATAATCAGAAACAAAGCTAGACTAGTTGCAAAGGGGTATTCTTAACAAGAGGGAATTGACTATGATGAAACTTTTGCTCCTGCTGCAAGATTAGAAGCCATCAAGATATTTCTTGCTTATGTAGCTCATAAGAAATTCAAGGTTTTCCAGATGGATGTTAAAAGTGCTTTCTTAAATGGAGAACTGGAGTAAGAAGTCTATGTTGAGCAACCTCCTGGTTTCATTGATCCTAAATATCCAGATCATGTCTACAGATTGGATAAGGCACTTTATGGACTAAAGCAAGCTCCAAGAGCATGGTATGAAACTTTAACTCTATTCTTACTGGAAAGTGGATTCAAAAGAGGTGCTATTGATAAAACTCTATTTTATTTGAATCATGGTAAGGACTTGTTGTTAGTTCAGATTTATGTTGATGATATTATTTTTGGGTCAACAAACAATAAGCTATGTGAAAAGTTTTCCAAGCTTATGCAGTCAAGATATCAAATGAGCATGATGGGATAAATGAGTTACTTTCTTGGTCTTCAAGTTAAACAGACTGATGAAGGGATTTTTATCAATCAGTCTAAATATACAAGGAATTTATTGACAAGGTTTAACATGCAAGATAGTTCTCCTGCTACAACTCCCATAGCTACAGCTACCAAACTTGATCCTGATCAAGGTGCTGAGGTAGATGTAACTCACTACAGAGGAATGATTGGCTATTTATTGTATCTCACTGCAAGTAGACCAGATATCATGTTTGCAACCTGTCTGTGTGCAAGATTTCAAGCAAAACCTAGAGAACCCCATCTGATTGCAGTCAAAAGAATTTTCAGATATCTCAAAGGCACTTCTTCACTTGGCCTTTGGTATGCAAGGGAATCAAATTTTAGGTTGTGTGGTTATTCAGATGCTGATTTTGCAGGATGCAAAATAGACAGGAAAAGTACTTCAGGAAGCTGTCAGTTTTTAGGTGGAAGACTAGTTTCATGGTTCAGTAAGAAGCAAAAATCCATTTCCACTTCAACTGCAGAAGCTGAGTACATTGCTGCAGAAAGTTGTTGTGCTCAGATAATGTGGATGAGAAATCAGTTGTTAGATTATGGTCTGTCATACTCAAAAATCCCTATTTATTGTGATAACCAAAGTGTTATTGCAATGACAGGAAATCCAATTCAACATTCTCTTACTAAAAACATCAGTATTCGATATCACTTCATAAGAGAACAAGTTCTGGAAGGAACAATTGAACTTCACTTTGTTCCTACTGATCAACAACTAGCTGATATATTCACCAAGCCACTACCTGAAGCTACTTTCAATAAATTGGTGAATGAACTTGGAATGATGAACTTTGAGAATTTCTGAGGAAAGCTACAGAGAGGAAATCCTGATAACTGTCAAATCCTGATGGTTATTCAGAAAGGTATGTCAACTGGTCAATCCTGATGTTCAGGTGTGGAACTCAGTTACTTTTGACAAAGGGTATTCTGACACCATCTTGATGAGTTTTGAACATAATGGAATTACTCACTATGTGACTCCTGCAATTGTGGAGGAAGCCCTGCATTTACCTGTTCTTGGTGATGCTATTCCTGATAATGTTTCGGACTCTACTCTCTTTGAGTTTGTTACAAAGTTGGGCTATAATGGTGAAGTAAAGAGATATGGCAATCTCTTTAGGACAAAGCTTAAGAAGGAATGGAATTTCTTCTTTGATACGATCAGCCGCTGTTTCCTGAACAAGACATCAAATTTTGATGCTCTTCCATCATGATCTCTTAAAATTGGGTACTCTCTTATCCACTATACAGTGTTTGATTATGGGTCGTTTATCTTAAAAGCTTTAAGTGATAGGAAATCAGATAAGTTAGGTTCTGTCTGTTTTCTTAGATTTTTACAGTTGATATTTAATCACTTGTGTCCTAATGTTGTTTTTGAGAATGATGTAGTTCTACCTATCTGTAGAATTACTGAGAATAATATTAAGTCCTTAGTCAACAGTGATAAGGCAAATGGTTTCATAGGAAATGCTTTTATTCCTGATGAAGTTAGGTTTTTCTTATATAGGAAAATGCCTACTCGTTATGGTTTAATTTCTAATGCTATGGGACAAGGCCAATCACACCTTGTTCCTAACCCAAGCATTCATCCTAAACAGTGTAAACAGTCAACTGCCACCTCTATTGTCTCTCAAAAGACTTTAGTTGAAAAATCAAAGAAGTCAGCTAGAACTGATGTGTCAGGAAGGCAATCAGGTTCAAAGGATTTTTCCTCTACACCACTCACTAAAAAGAAGTTACAAGGGGTGTACAAGGGGTCCTGGTGAAGAAAGCTGCAAAGGGAGGTGAGGCTGTTTCTGTTAAAAGAAAATTAGTTCTCAGGGATGAGACTGATTTAGAGGATGACTTACCTATATCCTCTGTGATGAATGTGAATAAGGAAGTTGCTGATACTGCTACTGCAGCTGTGGTTCCATTGTCTACACCACAGAAGAAAAGGAAGTTATCAAAAAGCAGGTATCAAATTCCTTTAGAAAAGAAGCAGGATACTGATGTACAGGACACTTCTATTCTGATTGAGCAATCACTTTCAACTGCTCAAGCAAATCCTGATGTTAGTATTCCTGATGCTGCACCAAGTCAAGTGGTTACTATTTCAGACTCTCCAGCACAGGACTCTCCAACAAAAAGACATGTTGATATTTCATGAGAGAAGTATGGTGGTGCTGCTTCCAAACTTGGGATAAAACATCCAATGGAAAAGCTAAGGAAGGCAGAAGAGTTAGTCTATCAGAGACAGAAGAAACAGAAAGGATCAAGCCCACAAGAACCTGAACCTCAAAGTGGTTCAACAGCTCTTTCTGATGATCCAGCCACACAAGAACCACTCAATCAAAGTTTGAGTGAAGGCTTAGCTAGTGGAATGGTCCCACAAGAACCATTTTCTCAAAGGGAGAATGCAGACGTCAACATTCCAGCTACACAAGAACCATCTTCTCAAAGTGAAGATGCAGGCCAAGCTACAGTTTCTGAGAAATTTCCTGACACAGCTCAAGGGATTTCTGGTGCAGATGAAGCTCAAAGATTGGTCGAGGACACCGTCAATGAGGGAAGCACACAAGAACCTTTAACTCAAACTGTTGAAGAAGCTTCTGAACCTCAAGCTCCACAAGAACCATTGGTAGCAAATACTGATGCAAGCATATCAAATCCTGACGGTGTTCATCCTGACGCTAGTGGTGCTCCTGATGCTGAGCCTATCCTGATACATCCACTTCGTTCAAGACCAATGGATCATCCTATCACAGATTCACAGGATAAAATGAAAGGTATAGTTATTCCTCATCCTGATGTTACTCATAGTACTGATGATGATGACTCTGATGATAGTGATGATGTTGAGAATCGAAAAGAGAAGGAACAGCTTGCTACAGCACTCAAAGTTAGTCTTGGAACTAATTTTGGTTCATCAAGTACATATATGGCTGGCAAAGCTTCAACTGGGACAGATCAGAGACAAGATTTTTCTATTCCTTCCTTTAATCCTGCTGAGGCACTTAGACAGAATGAATGGAACAATTCATGGCATAGATCTGCTGAATCTGTAAGTTATTCTTCTGCTTTGGAACATGCCTATGATGCAGTGAAATCTATAGAGAATCAAGACTTGAAGAATCATCTGAAGGCTACAACTCTGTTATCTAAAAGTCTAAAAAGTGAGATTGATTCTATCAAGAGCTCAACTGAGTTGGTGAGGAATGATATTTCTCAAAGTTTTACAAAGGTGCCTACTGCTTTTCAGCTAAGGGTAGTAGAATCCCAAGTGAAATCTGTCATTTCTGAACAAACCTCCATCAACAGAAGGATTGATTCTCTGGATACTAAGGTAACTGACATTCAAGCCCCTCTTTCCTTAATTTTGAATTTATTGTCAAATCCTGATGTCAAAAAGGGGGAGAAGGTTAGTCGGACAAAATGCACACCTGATCTAGTATTAAAGAATAATGATGATGATACTGGAGATGATGGTAGTGACAAAGTGATACAAGGAGAAACCTCTGATGCTGCTGTTATGAAGTCTACAATTCAAACTTCACAAAGTCAAACAACGTAGTCAACTCATATTTCTGATTCTGGAGTTAAGATAGTAAGAACGTTGGTGCAATCTCAGATCCTGACGGAAGAACAAATCCCGACACCTGGTCATGGACATACTCTTGCTACAATTCCTGAAGGTGATGAAGATATTTTTATTGATAATCCTGAAGATGCATCAAATTTATTCCAGAAGTTTACTACAAAGGATGGCAGAATTGTTACTTTATATCACACTGATAAAAGAGTTCAACAATTATTTGCAAGAAAAGCACTCTCTACAGCAAGTGAAGAATATGCTGATCTCTCACATGAAGAATTCTTAAGACAACAGAGAGAAATGATGGAAAGCTTTAATAACCCTGCTCTTGCTAGAGGTAGAGGAGGCAGAGGTAGGAGAGGAGCTAGAAGAAGTAGAAGAGGTTTTCAACTCAAACAGTACCTAGACAGACAAGGTCTAGAGGGTTAAGAATTGAAGAAATTCCTGAACCTATTCAAACTTTAGTAGTTCCTGACAGATCTACTTTTGGTGATGATGGAAATATCGAAGAAGAACCTGAATTGAGAAGAAAATCAAGAAAATCAACTCTCTGCAATACAAATAAAATTGAAGAATCTAATCCTGATGTTGTTCCTGATAATATTCAAGATCTTGATGATTCTGAAATTCTGCAAGAGATTGATTTGATAATCTTATCTACTGTGGTTGACTCTCACAACAAAGAAGTAGATGAAGAAGAAGAAACCAGAAGAAGAGAAATTACAAGAAAAACAAGTAGAAATTTCAATCTCTATTTACAAAGGCTTAAACAGTCAAATGAAAGAAAATGGAGGAACCCAAGTAGACAAGAATCTTTACTGAAAAGAAGCTATGCCTTTGAAAAGGAAAAGGATAAGAAGTGGAAACATATTAGTACACTGAGGTGTGATACACTTATCAATTTTCAGTCTGGAGGAATTATTACAAGCGCTTCAAGTGTTGTTGATTTATCTGAGATGGTTAGATCAAAAGCACTCTGGTTAAAGATGTTTTCAAATCTGAAGCAATTGACAAGTAATTCAAGAGAAGGTATTGGACACAGGGATGCTGAATATCTAAATATGTCATATGTAGATCCTTACTCCTTAACTGAAATTGGAGGTACTTTAACTTCTGAAAACCTGAACAATTTACTAGCTGTTGATATAGTTATAGATTGTCATGATGGTTTTGACAAGAAAGAAAAGCTTATGTACTTCATGAAAGTTGGTAGTGTGAAGATTCTATCTATTCAAGATCTGCTGATGAAAACTACACAGGAACTGAAATATGTTCATTATCTTTTGAGATTGAAGAATCAAATGTACAAAGAATGGAGTGACATGATTTTGTCAACAATAAGAAGAAGACTGGATGGAAACAGTAATTTCAATGGTAATTATACTCCCATGTACTTAAATCAAAGAGGTCAGGATGTGGAAATGCAAAGGGGTACTGCTGTTAAAGAAGTAACTTTTGGCATGACACAACTTACTCTCAATCCTGATGGGAAGGAAATTGTTTATCTTTTGCTTGAAAAGCATAGTCTTCAGAGAAACTCCATATTGAATCTCAGAGCAGCTATCTACCAGATTAATGAGGAAGATGAAGAACTCAGAAATCTTAAGGAAAGACTGATTCAAATTCTTGAAGAAAAATAAGAAAATTTGTTATCCAACTTCTTGAAGATGAATCTGTTCTATCAAAGAATTTAAACAGATAAGTTGTTGCTGCGGATACTTGTACATTTTGTATATATGTTTTTGACATCATTGAATCTTAGGAATCTATACTTTATTTCACAAAGTATGAGATTGGGGGAGATTGTTAGATCAGAATTCAATGATCGTCAGGAGCTAGACTCAACTGATCAGGATTGCTGACGTCATCAGGATTGCATGGTCGTCAGGATCAAGATGCATATCAGGACTGAGATCAGGTTTGATCATCAGGACTGGAAGCTGATCAGGATTCCTACTTCGAGTTATATTTGGAGTCTAGTTAAACATGGAAGTTTATTTTGTCGGTTCCTGGTTTGTAGAATGTAGCTATCAATTATGGATAGGTTTCAATCTTTGTAATTGATTAGGACTTATCATTGATAGAGAAGCTGTGTAGTATATAAACACAGTTTTGGTTTCGATTTATGTACGTGAACATAATCGATCATACACTTGAGTATTTGTGTAACCTAGCAGCTCTCAAGAACATCAGAATTTCTTGAGAGAGTTTGTAACAGTTTTATATCAGATTTAATAAAGCTGTTATCTTTCTTTCATATTTGTGATATATACATTAAGAAGTCGATTATCTTATACTATTGTATTCAACCCCCCTTCTACAATAGATTATTACTGGGCAACAGATAGAACATGACATCCTTAGCTGTATCCGTAGATCAACTATCTTCGATGGATATGATGTCCTTAGCTTTTATCCGTTGATGAGATAAGATGTCCTCAACTTCTATCCGTAGATGAGATAAGATGTTTTCAGCTTTTATTCGTAGATGAGATAAGACTTCCATAGCTTTATCCGTAAAACGGATATCTTTAGCTTCATCCTCAGATAAAACACCTCTCATCCTTATTGACTCACAATTACTGAGTTGTTTTGGCAGACTTACCACTGAAACACTTGGTGCTTGATTAGACGTCTGTTGGCTTGCTACTGAATTGCTTCCTAACTTGATGACAAAATATCTTCCATACATTTGATGTGGCTTTTGGACCTTGGATAGATAAAGTGCTTTCTAGTTAGCTTCCTGATTATCAGCTGCTGTGATTTAGCTTTCTGACTATCAGCTTCGATATCATGATTAAATTCTTGTCTTGAGTATTTTGTTATCATCATTCCAAACGTATCAACATCTATTATCGATATATTTGATCACAAGACAAAGCTTACCAATTCAAGAGTATGACAAATCAACATCTACTGAATTTGTGTTTGCTAAATATAGAATGTATCTAGATTGCTTTTTCTATAATGATAACTCAGTTTGTATAGCAATTTGGGTAAGACACACGGGTAGACAAATTATAAGGAGCTGCCACAAGAAAATGACAACAGCTCCACAAACCCGTGATGATAGAGATACGAGTAGTGTACTTAGACTATCTCTCATTCTATGTTGTGTATTGCTGAAGAATCGAAGCTTGAGAAAGACACACTTTTCTCAAGGTTGTAGCAACACTTTGAAAAATAAATAAAACATTTATTTTGTGAGTAATCTACTTGTGTTTGCATTACCCTACTGATAAACATTAATTTTAGTTTTAGTTGTTGAAATATAGATTGAAATTTATCAGTATTTCATTCAACCCCCATTCTGCAATACTCAAGTACCAACATCTTACACTAAAAGTATAAAAGAAGACATGTTATTTTTACTTTTTCAAATTAAGTATCTTGTTTGGGATATAATAGGATATGAATGAAATACGTTTGTTTTTGTTAACTAGTACGAGGGTATAATGAGCAATATGAAAGACGCCAAATTGATGTAAAAATTACACCAAATGTACTTTTAACACCAAATTTGATGTCACACTATTCATTTAATATAATTACAACACTATTATAATGTTGCATTAGAGTGGATTTTATACCAAAAATTATATTATTTTGGTGTTATAGTATTACATTAGAGTTGATCTGAGCTCGAACTTTTGAAAAGGAAAAACCTTTAATTCTGTACACGCAAGGGACTGCCATGATTATAGCTTTATATTGGACGGCTAGTGCGTACAGAAATTTCTAGGTCTTTCCCCATCTCGGGCTGACATTTTTATATATAGATTCGGCATGTATCTATAGTATTTACGTTCTTCTTTCCTTTTTGTGATGAAATAATTCACACTTCATTTTTTATGTACGTATTTGATAATCTCCATTTTGACATGCAGATATCAAATTAAGAGGTGTTTGGTAAAGTGATTTTTGACTTTAAGTCTGTTTGTTTGTGTCTGAAAATGATTTAAAGTTAAAAAAATAGCTTAAAATTAAAAGTTGGTAGAAGCTACTTTTTTGAACAACTTATTTTATTTTAGTAATTTTATTTGATAAAAGTTAATATCATCATTCAAATATATTATTTATCAAATTTATTCTAATTATTACAATTTTAATAACTAATAAGTTACTCATAATACAAAATTACACAAACAAATTTTCACTTTTTACTTATCATTTTAAGCAACTTTAATTCATAAGTAATAATTTTAAGTTTAGCCAAACGGGCTCTAACGCAGTTGCTTTAATATTTGTGCTCATTTGTCATTCTTATCTTTTTATTATTGGTTTAAAATATATAGAACATAGAGCCAACTATTATATATTGATGAGAGACTAAGAATTAGAGAAATAAAAATAAAAATTGTGCTATGATATTAGAATGGTGACTTGTAGAAGCATAGTCCATGAAGGTGTGTATATATAAGTTGCCTTCTCAAAGATATGGTGTGGCCTTAGGTTGATTACGCCGTGCGTGCAAAGCAACAAAACGAGGAGCCGGAATTCAACACATTCCTTACATTCTTTATTCTTTCTTATCCTAAAAGCCAACAATTTCTACTCTTGGGTCCAATCGTGCGTGCACATAACAAAGACAGTTTGATAACTTTGTATACACATTGTTATCTTTTAAATTGAGATAATTATCGATAATTAAGATGGATATTTAGTTTATTAAGGATACGTAAGTTTTTATTCAAGGTATGATGCACATGCTCCTTTAATTAGTTTAGAAATTTGAAGGTACGTAACCAGGAATGGAGCAATTTTTTGAGTGAAAATAAACAAATTTATCCCTTCTAGGTTACCAAAAAATAAATAAATAAATTATCCCTTCTATATAGTAAAACGTGTTCTTGTAGTGTGGTGGACAACAAGAAGGCTGTATCAGCATATTCACTTATTCAGTTTGTTCGTTTTCTCACGTCTTCTTTCGTTTAGCAGTATCAACTTCCTTTTTTTGCTTCAAGAAACGAAAAACTAATATCATGAAGTGAGAGATGAATAAGAAAGGATCTTGAGTAGTAATTGAGAAACACGTAGAATAATATTTCTATTTCATTTCATCAATATCTCATTCATTTATAAGACGTCAGTGCATTTGTTATTTTTTAAATTAAATCAAAATTCAGCAATTTCCCGACATTATTGTTCTAAAAATCCCGACTAATTCTTCTAAAATATTTTATCAATTATCTAAAAAAATTTGATTTATCTAAAATTCGTCGATTTATTAAAAATCCTCAATTGATCCCCATTAATTCTAAATCAATCGATCAACTAATTAATTTCGATTTTTGATTTCTATGACCATATTCACCCGGCCGTAGTTATAGCTATGAGATGTAAGATCAATTATACTCTCCGAGAGCAGTGTTAGGATTTTCAAAAATATTATCAAAAACATACTCAAAAGCTTTGAGCTTTCGGTCTATTATTCACTATTTTTTCACAAATAAAATGGACCTCTAATATATTAGTATGAATTTCATGAATAAAAAGATTTTAAGTGTCCTTTGAAAAGACTTTTAACATATTTTTGAACTTTAGAACATTTCTGTAACAATTCGACTTTTCGGACTATTATTCTAAATACGAAACTTAAATAAAAATAGATTTCTTATTCGATAAATTCAATATTCCACAAAAGTCAACGTGATGGTCAAACTCAAGAATAATTCAAAACATAAAAGCGGAGATACAGCTCCATAAATCCAACAATATTCAATGTCTAACAGATAATCAAATTATTCGAATAATTTTATGCAAAATCACATAGCACAAAATCCATAACTTCACATCCTTATTCTTACTTAACTTCCAAAAGTTCGAACCTGAAATATATTAAAACAATGAGCTGCAAAGCCCAACAAGTAACTATCGCCCAACGACTCAAAATAATATTTAAAACAAAATTTCTGAACTTTAAAATCGATAAAACAGTCTAAACGATAAAATCATATTTTGTTCCCACAGTTCTAAATTATGGTCACACTATGCCAGTGACACAGTTTCTATAGTTCGATGATTCGATGGGGCTAGTTTACGTCCCTCGATAAGACAAACTCAACGAGGTATCTATGTGTTCCAGAACGTGCGTAAACTAGTTCTATGATTTGATATGTCACACTATCCAGTGACCAGAGATTCTATGATTCGATACACAACTAAAACTGAGGAATTCTATAAAAATCTTTTCTAAAATCTATTTTCGATATCACAAGTTTCAAAATCAAATATTTCGAATATAATAAGATAACCGAATAAAAACATATTTGATAATATTAGTGAGCAACGAAAAGTCACTTACCTCGATACCGATGTCGCACCCTGAAAATAAAATCACAACAAATCCTCAATATTAACTTATAAATCTATTAACAGTCAAATAAAGCAAACAAGTACACAACTCAATAGAACTCATGCGGCGTTTACATATAATTTACTCAAAAAAGATTCCAAACATCAAACATCAAAATATCTTGCAAAATAGACTATTGTTAACAAAATTAATTTTGACCAGTTCTGAAAATTGCAATTTACTCTATTAAATTGATTTTATCTGAAAACGTACAAAACACGAAAAATGTAGACAATTCTGAGACCTTTCCAGAATGATAAGGTTCGTTAAAAACGGACAAGTAACAAACTCAGAGCATAGACATTTGTGGACTGCAGAACAGAATCAGTCCCTAATTTCTTTAGTATTATGCTATTTACAACATCCAAATCACAGAATATAGCAGCAGAGTGTAAACAAGAAACACAGAACACGAAAATATCTTTCAATTTTGATATTACTCATTAAATTAGCATAAAAACTCAATTTATTACGAATTTTCAAAGTTAGACATCTCAGCTTCAAAAACATATTGGCTGGTCAATAAATCCCAGAAAAACTCATATCTAAAGACCTAATTTCGAAAATCACAAAGAATCAAAGTCGTAGATAATTCAAATACCTTTTCAGAAAGTCTAATATCATAAAAGTACGACAAATAACGAATCATATATGATGTTTACAAGAATTAAGACTTTATATAGTATACATACAAAATCGGAGTAGTCATACGAACACAATAGACAAAACAAAGAACTCATGAATATATATCATATTATATACCAAAACATTATCACCTATACAAATAATCAAGAAAATATGATTTACACATAATATCATATACATGAATTTACAAAAATATACAAAGAGTACAAGAATCGTTACCCTTTTTTCTAAACTTGTCACGAATCTCTCTTTCTCTCGTGTTCTTCTTCTTCTCTATCTTTCTCTTTCTCTCTCTCAGCGTCTCTCTCTTCTCTCTTACCGTTCCTTTTTTTTACACGATTGTTTGCTAGAGCTAGGGTTTTATCTTTTTTTTTTCACACGCTTGCATCTAGCTATGTATTGGTCCATTTAATTAACTTGGGTCAACCAAAATCATTCAATTAAACTAAAGCCCAACTAAATTAAATTAGTACGACCCGTTAATCAGATTTTATTCTAAAGTCAATTTATATAATTATCTTAAATTTTAATCCACTTCTAATTCTAATTTTTAGCAAATTAAAATCTATTAAAATTATAAGAAAAATTAGGGATATTACATACTACCCTCCTTAAAAAAATATGGTCCCCAAATTCACAACAATCCTATACTCCAAAATGTTCATAACACATCTACCCACTAATCTCCTACAAGTCAAACTTAAACTATAGTCCATAAGATCGCACCCTAGAGAATGTATTAGTCCCATACCTAACACAATCTGAAGGACAGTCTGCTCTTGATACCAATTGTAATAGCCCGACTTTTCAGATTATTATTATAAATACGAAACTTAAATAAAAATAGATTCCTTATTCGATAAATTCAATATTCCACAAAAGTCAACGCGATGGTCAAACTCAAGAATAATTCAAAACATAAAAGCGGAGACACAACTCCATAAATCCAACAATATTCAATGTCTAACAGATAATCAAATTATTCTAATAGTCTTATGCAAAATCACGTAGCACAAAATCCATAACTCCACATCCTTATCCTTACTTAGCTTCAAAAAGTTCGAACCTGAAATATATTAAAACAATGAGCTGCAAAGCTCAGCAAGTAACTATCGCCCAACGGCTCAAAATAATATTTAAAACAGAATTTCTGAACTTTAAAATCGATCAAATCATATTTTGTTCCCACAGTTCTAAATTACGGTCACACTATGCCAGTGACACGGTTTCTATAGTTCGATGATTCGATGGGGCTAGTTTACGTCCCTCGATAAGACAAACTTATCGAGGTATCTATGTGTTCCGGAACGTGCGTAAACTAGTTCTATGATTTGATATGTCACACTATCCAATGACCGGATTCTATGATTCTATATGCAACTAAAACTGGGGAATTTTATAAAAATCTTTTCTAAAATCTATTTTCGATATCACAAGTTTCAAAATCAAATATTTCGAATAAAATAAGATAACCGAAGAAAAACAGATTTGATAATATTATTGAGCAACGAAAAGTCACTTACCTCGATACCGATGTCGCACCCTGAAAATAAAATCACAACAAATCCTCAATATTAACTTATAAATCTATTAACAGTCAAATAAAGCAAACAAGTACACAACTCAATAGAACTCATGCGGCGTTTACATATAATTTACTCAAAGAAGATTTCAAACATCAAACATCAAACATCAAAATATCTTGCAAAATAGACTATTGTTAACAAAATTAATTTTGACCAGTTCTGAAAATTGGCAATTTACTCTATTAAAATGATTTTATCTGAAAACGTACAAAACACGAAAAATGTAGACAATTCTGAGACCTTTCCAGAATGATAAGGCTCGTTAAAAACGGACAAGTAACGAACTCAGAGCATAGACATTTGTGGACTACAGAACAGAATCAGTCCCTAATTTCTTTAGTATTATGCTATTTACAACATCCAAATCACAGAATATAGCGGCAGAGTGTAAACAAGAAACACAGAACACGAAAATATCTTTCAATATTGATATTACTCATTAAATTAGCATAAAAACTCAATTTATTACGAATTTTCAAAGTTAGACATCTCAGCTTCAAAAACATACCGTCTAGTCAATAAATCCCAGAAAACCTCATATCTACAGACCTAATTTCGGAAATCACAAAGAATCAAAGTCGTAGATAATTCAAATACCTTTTCAGAAAGTCTAATATCATAAAATTACGACAAATAACGAATCATATATGATGTTTACAAGAATTCAGACTTTATATAGTATACATACAAAATCGGAGTAGTCATACGAACACAATAGACAAAACAAAGAACTCATGGATATATATCATATTATATACCAAAACATTATCACCTATACAAATAATCAAGAAAATATGATTTACACATAATATCATATACATGAATTTACAAAAATATACAAAGAGTACATGAATTGTTACCCTTTTTTCTAAACTTGTCACGAATCTCTCTTTCTCTCGTGTTCTTCTTCTTCCTTTTCTTCTTCTCTATCTTTCTCTTTCTCTCTCTCAACGTCTCTCTCTTCTCTCTTACCGTTCCTTTTTTTTACACGATTGTTTGCTAGAGCTAGGGTTTTATCTTTTTTTTTTTCACACGCTTGCATCTAGCTATGTATTGGTCCATTTAATTAACTTGGGTCAACCAAAATCATTCAATTAAACTAAAGCCCAACTAAATTAAATTAGTGTGACCCGTTAATCCGATTTTATTCTAAAGTCAATTTATATAATTATCTTAAATTTTAATCTACTTCTAATTCTAATTTCTAGCAAATTAAAATCTATTAAAATTATTCACTATTTTTTCACAAATAAAATGGACCTCTAATATATTAGTATATGAATTTCACAAATAAAAAGAGAGTAAATTGCAAAACGCGTTAGCATTTTGGTGGCCAGACTTTCAAATTTGCAATTTGGTAGCCAGATAT
Source organism: Heracleum sosnowskyi (assembly GCA_030848705.1). NCBI lineage: Eukaryota > Viridiplantae > Streptophyta > Magnoliopsida > Apiales > Apiaceae > Heracleum > Heracleum sosnowskyi. Next base: position 98,984,187 of record CM061241.1, read on the forward strand.
TGCTTTTAGTCTTCAAAAAGGTGGCTAAGAGCAACTTTTTGTAGAACTTTTTTGGCCACCTTTTTGAAAAATAAAAGTAATGTCTGGCCACCATATTGCAAATTTGAAAGTTCGGCCACCAAAATGTAAAATGAGGTTAAGTTCGGCCATAAATTTGGTTTTCGGTTTTCGGTTAGTTTTTGGTTTGCACTACTTTTTCTAATTAATAAATTAATAATATAATCAAAATTCGGGAAAATTTTATTCTACATTAATATTTCACTATATTTTACTACATAAAAATCAAATAATATTGAAATCTAATAAAAAAAATGGAAATGTGAGATTTAATTTATTTAAATTTAGGATACACTGCTACAAATATACTTCTTTCTTTTTAGGATAACGAAATCTACTACAAATCAAATCTTTTTAATACTCTATTTAATAAATAATAAAATAATATAAAAATAGTAACTAGCTGATTGCCTTTTATAATTAAAATATTTTTTTTCTAACAAAATCTACTCTTTTTCCAAAAATATCATGACAAATTCTTTAAATTAAAACATATTAACTTTTATATTTGTTATCACTAAAATCTCCGTTTTCCAAAAATATGAGGTGCAATACTTACTTAATTATTTTAAAACCTATTTTAATACTCTATTTAATAAACAATAAAATAATATAAAAATATTAACTGGTTGATTCCGTTTTATAATTAAAAAATATTTCTAACAAAATCTACTTCTTTTCCAAAAATATCACGACAATTACCTTTAAATTAAAATATATTATCTTTTATATTTGTTATCACTAAAATCTTTATTTTCCAAAACTATGAGGTGCAATACTTACTTATTTATTTTAAAACCTATTTTAATAATCTATTTAATAAATAATAAAATAATATAAAAATATAAAAATAGTAACTAGCTGATTGCCTTTTATAGTTAAAACATTTTTTCTAACAAAATCTACTTCTTTTCCAAAAATATCACGGGCAATTACCTTTAAATTAAAATATATTACCTTTTATATTTGTTATCACTAAAATCTCTTTTTCCAAAAATATCAAGTGCAACCCATACTTATATATTTTAAAATCTATTTTAATACTTTTAATTATTTAAAAAAACTTACATATTTTAACAAGTCAACGTATTTTTTTAACAAATGCAATCAATATAATTAAAACACATCTAAAAATATTAAATTTTTGATTTTCGGTTTTCGATCGGTGTTCTGTCTTTTATTCTATTTAATAAATAATAATAAAAATATAAAAATAGTAACTAGATGATTGCCTTTTATAATTAAAATATTTTTTTTCTAACAAAATCTACTCCTTTTCCAAAAATATCATGACAATTATCTTTAAATTAAAACATATTACCTTTTATATTTGTTATCAAAATAGTAACTAGTTAAAAAAAATTTTTCTAAAAAAATCTACTTCTTTTCCAAAAATATCTCGACAATTACCTTTAAATTCAAATATAATATCTTTTATATTTGTTATCACTAAAATCTCTATTTTCCAAAATTATAAGGTGTAATCGTTACTTATTTATTTTAAAATCTATTTTAATATTCTATTTAATAAATAATAAAATAATAAAAAATAGTCACTAGCTGATTGCCTTTTATAATCAAAATATTTTTTTTCCTAACAAAATCTACTTCTTTTCCAAAAATATCACGGGCAATTACCTTTAAATTAAAATATATTACCTTTTATATTTGTTATAAAAATATCAAGGACAACCCTTACTTATATATTTTAAAACCTATTTTAATACTTTTAATTATTTAAAAAAACTTACCTATTTTAACAAGTGAACGTATTTTTTTAACAAATTCAATTAATATAATTAAAACACATCTAAAAATATTAGGGGCAATTACTTTTTTTTAATTAAAACCTGTTAACTTTTCTATTTGTCCTTATTAAAAAAACTTACTTATTTTAATATGTCAACGTATTTTTTAATAAATACAATTAATATATTTAAAACACTTCTAAAAATATCACGGACAATTAATTTTTTTAATTAAAACATGTTAGATTTTCTATCTGTCCTTATTATTAGTACTAGCCTTTTAAAACACTTCTAACATGTTTTAATTAAAACAAATAACTACCTATTGTTGTGAATTAAAAAACGTGCTTTGTGAATTTAATGCTAGGATTAATGAGCTTCGAGCTTTAATGGCTGCACTCGTGTTTCCGGACTAAATTGGTTCTCACAAGATGCCTACGTATCTCAAATCGTTATTGAGAATCAAGCCAAAGACGTAGTTCTTGGTGTTGCCCTCGGGGCTATGGCGGCAGGGGCACACCAAGGACGTAGTGACTTGTATGTCCTTATTCGAGGATGAAGTCTAAAACGTAGTTATAGGGGTGCCTTTATGGCTTGTTGCGCCTTCGAGGCGCTGTGACGTATGGAGTTGTGCCCAAAACGTAGTTCTGATTGTAGGATCAAGGTCCTTATATAGGCGTCTAGAGCCTAGTATTTATGGTATGTTTAGGAGTCTTAGCGAATAAGTCTCCTTTTTTATATTGGATAAACATTGTATTTCTTGCTGGAGAATTCGTTTCCTTGTTGATAAAGGCTATGACTCATTAATTGTCTTTAATTGGGATTCTGGATCCTTCTTTGACCAATTTGCCATAATTCGGACTCTTTTCATGAGCTGTATATTTTCCCTCTTCATTAATTACGAAATTAATGAATAATTAAGGTGTCGGGCCTTAAATATCGGCCTTTCCATTGATTTGTCAATTATATTTCTATAATTACTTTTCTGTCCATATCATTCGCCCCCCAACTTCTAAGAAAATCTCTCTTGGATTATCGTAGAAGTTATTTTATTCGGGAGTTACGAAATTTTCTTCCGTATTGTGGCTTGGTTTGACGAACATATAGTTCTAAACCAATTTTGTAATTTCCCAAAACAGGAATCGGGATTTTTCATCAATTCCATAGAAGATAAATCAATTTTTGATTTTTCAGTTCATTTTCGACCAGGATCCTGGTCGAATTCGACCTCGCTTTTGGGTCCTGGTCGAACACCTTCGACCAGGATTCTGGTCGAATTTTGGCTGGCTTTTTCCTCCTTGTCGAACGGTTTCGACCAGGTTTCTGGTCGAATCTGGGCTCAGTTTTACCCCCTGGTCGAATGGTTTCGACAAGGTTTCTGGTCGAAGTAATGCCTCATTTTCCCTCCTGGTCGAATGATTTCGACCAGGATTGTGGTCGAACATGACTTTAATTTTGGTGCCTAGTCGAATGATTTCGACCAGGATCATGGTCGAACATGACTTCAATTTCGGTGCCTGGTCGAATGATTTCGACCAGGATCATGGTCGAACATGACTTCAATTTCGGTGCCTGGTCGAATTATTTCGACCAGGATCATGGTCGAACATGACTTCAATTTTGGTGCCTGGTCGAATGATTTTGACCAGGATCATGGTCGAATACTTGGTTCATTTCAGACTATTAAGGCCCACATATATAGGGCTCAATTTGGGCCTAAGGCTTTTATTTAGCAATTGGGCCTTCAACTTTTTATTGTTTGGGCTTCGAATTTGCCTAAGACCCAAATTATTTGGGTTTTAATCTCTATAATCCATAAATGGATTTGTGGGCCTTAACTGGCTATAGACGGTTGCCCTTCCTTAACCGGTTGGGTTTCCAGTCACTAGGCGATTCCTGGCGAGATTTTCTGTTGAATCTCATCGTTTTCTGGGTTTCTTACTTGAAGTTTTGAAGAATTCTTTGAAGATTCTGGGCTTTCTTTGAAGATTCTGGGTTTAAAATGGCTGATCGCGCTTCCCAACGTCTATGATAATGCACTAGGATTTCATAGAAGTTATACCGGTCTTTTTCGAGACTTGGGGTATTTTTATCCCTTACCTGGGACTTACTACCCTTTTTTGGGGATTTTAATATACACTAGTGTTTCACGAGTATCGTCTTGGTGTAAAGTGTGGAGCGACCTACACATTTACGACGATTTTGCCTTATTCGAGGCTAACTTGACATTTGCATAAGCCTTTTATGTCTTATACCGTCTTGTTTTGACTTCAAGCCTTTCATTGAGCATATCGAATGATGGGGTTTGGACTGAATGTCTTAGGTTTCTGGGGTTTCAACCCTTCATTTGCTTTCTAGGAAGCTCATGATTTCATCGAACCTTATTTCTATTTGTCCTAGTAGTGAGTCCAATCATGACACACTTTAAACATAATAGACTTTCAAATTTGAGGCATGCCAAGTCCTTGGCACCTCATGCCCTTGGAGGGTTTCTAGCTTGTACGAGCCTCGACCAAATACGTTCTTGACGCGATATGGTCCTTCCCAATTTGGGGCCAACTTGCCTTTTTGTCCAACTCCGGATGCCTCAATCTTTCGGAGGACTAAATCTCCTTGTCGAAAGAATCTCTCTTTAACCCTTAGGTTGTAATAGAAATATGCTCGTTTCCGATGCTGAACTATCTTGGCATTTGCCTCATCTCTAACTTCATCAATCAAGTCTAAGGCCAGCCTCAAGCCTTCCTCATTTGTTTCTGGCTCATAAGACTCAACTCTTGGAGATGTGTGAGTAATCTCCACTGGAACCACTGCCTCTGCCCCATATGCCAACAGGAAGGGGGTAGCTCCAGTGGTGACTTTACAAGTAGTACGATACGCCCAAAGTATGGGGAGCAATTCGTCTACCCAAGTGTTTCTGGAGTGCTCAACTATTTTCTTTAGTCCATCCAGGATTATTCGATTTGCAACCTCAGCTTGCCCATTTGCTTGAGGATGGGCGACAGAAGTGAAGCGCAACTTGATATCGTTTTCATCACAATATTTCTTAAACTCATCATTGTTAAACTGAGTTCCATTGTCTGTGACCAAGATACGTGGAATCCCGTATCTGCATATCACATTTTCCCAGAAGAAATGCATCACTTGCTTGGTGGTTATCTTGGCTAATGGCTTAGCCTCAATCCACTTGGTGAAGTAGTCAATTGCCACGATCAAGAACTTTCTCTGAGCACTTGCCATAGGAAATGGCCCGAGTATATCCATTCCCCACATTGCAAAGGGGATAGGTGAGTTAATGGATGTCATCATCTCTGGTGGTTGCCTAACCACTGGTGCATGTTTCTGGCACCGTTTACATTTATTTACATAGCTTTTAGCATCAGCAAGTATGCTTGGCCAATAGAAACCTAGACGAGTGATTTTATGGGCAAGGGCTCTGCCCCCCAAGTGCTATCCACAAATTCCTTCGTGTACTTCCTTCAGGGCCAATTCTGCCTCTTGAGGTCTTAAACATTTCAGATATGGAATGATGAAAGACTTCTTGTACAGGATTCCCTCAATCAGGGTATACCTTAGTGCTCTGACGTACAACTTTCGTGCTTCTAAAGTGTCGTCGGGTAACCACCCAGTTTCTAGATGAGATTTGATGGGATCAATCCAACAATCGCCAACATCAATGGGTGCTACCAACTTTCCGTTGATGCTTGGGGTCCTCAGGACTTGGAAGTAGACACTTCCTGCATAATTTTCAATTTTGGAAGAAGCAAATTTAGACAAGGCATCAGCCTTCACGTTTTCTTCCCTTGGAATGTGCTCTACATAGCATTCGTCGAACTGAGTCATGATGGCCTTGACAAGTTTCAAGTACTTGGCCATGACTTCATCTTTGGCCTCAAATTCCCCATTTACTTGGGAAACCACTAGCCTCGAGTCTCCACATACTTTCAGAGTTTTGACCCTCAAGGCTCCAGCCAGCCCTAAGCCAGCTATCAGAGCTTCATACTCAGCCTCATTGTTTGTCGTTGGGAAGTCAAGTTTTAGTGCATACTCTATGAGGAATCCATCAGGACTTTGTAGCACTAAACCGGCTCCACTTGATTTTGTTTTTGATGCTCCATCAAAATAGAGCACCCAACATTCTTTGGAGATTATGTCTTCAGTTTCCTTGTCTTCCATTGTTACTTCCTGCCCCCCGACTTCTTGGTTGTCAATGGTACATTCAACCATGAAGTCAGCGAGTGCTTGAGCTTTTATGGCCGTTCGAGGCTTATACTTGATGTCGAATTCGCCCAATTCAATGGCCCATTTGATCAATCTTCCACTAACTTGAGGACTATGCAAGATGTTTCTTAGAGGTCGATCAGTCAAGACCTCTATCTTGTGAGCCTAGAAGTACGGGCGTAGCTTTATTGAGGCCATTATCAAGGCTAAGGCAAACTTCTCAATCGTTGAGTAGTTTATTTCTGCCCCATGTAGAATCTTGCTCACGTAGTAGATGGGTTTCTGAACCTTTAACTCTTCTTTTACCAAAACAGCTCCCAGGGCAGTGTTGGATACTGCCAAGTATAGATAAAGAACCTCTCCTGGTTTTGGTTTGGCCAATAGTGGTGGCTCAGTCATGTATTTCTTCAGGGCCTCAAAGGCCTCTTGGCTCTCCGTTGTCCATTCAAAATTTTTCACGTTCTTGAGTGCTTTGAAGAAAGATAAGCACTTCTCTCCTGACTTGGAGATAAATCTTCCCAATGCTGTCACTCTTCCCGTTAGTTTTTGGACATCCTTGACAGTCTTTGGTGGTTCCATGTCTAGAATTGCTTTGATTTTTTCGGGATTGGCCTCGATTCCTCTCTTGGAAACCATTAGGCCTAAAAACTTTCCCGAGCCTACACCAAAGGCACACTTAGCTGGATTCAACATCATCTTGTGGTGCCTTAGCAATTCAAATGCCTCTCGGAGGTGCTCAATGTGATCGGCCTTATCGAGGCTCTTGACTAACATGTCATCTACGTAGACCTCCATGGTTTTTCCAATTAGGTGTCCAAAAATTTTGTTCACCAATCTTTGGTAGGTTGCCCCTGCATTCTTAAGTCCAAATGCCATGACTAGATAACAAAAAATACCAAAGTCAGTGATGAATGATACCTTGGAGATGTCATCCTTGTGCATTTTGATTTGGTTGTATCCACTGAAGCCATCCATGAAGCTGAGCATCTTGTGTCCAGCTGTAGCATCTATTAATGCATCAATCATTGGTAAGGGAAAACAGTCCTTAGGACATGCATCATTCAAGTCAGTGAAGTCTACACACATCCTCCATTTTCCATTGGCCTTTTTGACCATTACGGGGTTAGCCAACCATTCCGGGAATTGTATCTCTTCAATGAATCCGGCCTCTAGAAGTTTTTCAACTTCTTGTTTAATGGCCTCTTGCCTTTCTGGAGCAAAATTTCTCTTCTTTTGTTTCACCGTCTTTCTTTCAGGATGCACATTCAACTTGTGAGTTATCAATTGGGGATCAATCCCTGGCATGTCAGCCGCTATCCAAGCAAAAACGTCAATGTTCTCTTGAAGAAAAGATATGAGCTTGCTTTTCAATGGCTCAGGAAGTAGTGCCCCAACATAAGTCACCTTCTCCGGTTAACTAGGGACTAAGGGAATTGGGATTAAATCCTCAGCTGGTTTCCCTCTTCGGTCCTCATTGTCACTAGTATCCATGTCTTCAATTGGGAGAACTTGCCCCTCGATTCCATCAGGCCTTAACGCGGCTACATAACAACTTCTAGCCATCTTTTGGTCTCCTCGTTCTTCACCAATCCCATTCCTCGTTGGGAACTTGATTTTCAGATGATAAGATGAGGCAACGGCCTTGAACGCATGAAGACTAGTCGACCCTTTCCCCATTGTCATTGGGAGTTGGATAGTGCCTTCCACCTTTGATTCCACTCCATTGAATCCATATATGGGCATATTCGAGGGTGTCAACTGAGAGTCAGTGTAGCCCATCTTGATAAAAGCATCATGGAACAAGATGTCCATTGAAGCTCCATTGTCCACCAAAACTCTCTTGGTTTCAGAATTTCCTATCACAGGAACGATGACTAAAGGATCATCGTGGGGAAACTTTACTCCCTCCAGGTCTGAATCATCAAAACCTATTGATACTTCTGTTTGGGCACGCTTCGGTGCTTCTCCAACCACAGTCAATACCTCTCGGGCATAAGCCTTTCTTGAGTTTCGGGAGGACCCAGCAGCAGTTGGCCCTCCGAATATCATATTGATGACTAGCCCTCGGGTCTTGGGATTCCGATCTTGATCGTTGTCCCTTCTGTCATAATCCTTCCTTTCATAGTTCCCCCTTTGGCTCCCTTGGCTTCCATCCTTAGTGAACTTGCTGAGTTTTCCTCTTCGTATCAGAAATTCGATCTCATCTTTCAATTGTCTACAATCGTCGGTGTCGTGCCCGACTTCCTTGTGGAACCGACAAAATTGGTTTTGGTTCCGTTTGGACATGTCAGCCCTCATTGGTTTCGGCCAGTTGATATCTTCTTCCTTGGCTATCTCCATCAGAATTTGACTCCTAGGAGTATTCAATCTTGCATATTCTGTGAATTTTGGCCCAAAATTGTTTCTCTTGGGGGAGAATCGGAGTTCTTTGATGTTCTGGGGAACTTTTCCTTGACGTCGTACTCCTGAGTTTCTTTTCTTTGCTTTGAGTTTCCACTACCGCCAGCAGTGGGTTCATACTTTCTCATGCTTTCTTCAGCCTTGATATACTTTTCGGCTCTATCTTGGAGCTTCAGCATGCTCTCGGGTGGATGTTTAGCTAACGACCTTTTGAAGTGGTCATCAGTAGTTCCTTGTTGCAGGGCTATCATGCATAGCCACTCTGTCCTCTAAGTCTGGGGCTTTCAAAGCCTCTCGAGTGAATCGATTGATGTAGTCCCTTAAGGCTTCATTCTTTCCTTGCTGGATTGTCATGAGTGATGCAGAGCTTTTCTCATGCACCCTTCCACTAATGAACTGATTGATAAAAGTTTTGATTAGTTCTTTGAAAGACCCAATTGAGTTGGGAGGAAGACGGCTATACCAGCGTTGGGCCATGCCTGCCAAGGTTTGCGGAAACGCCCTACACTTGACTGCATCGTTGGTTGGCTGCAACAGCAGTGCATTGGAGAAGGTCCTTACATGATTTGCGGGATCTCCCGTTCCATCATAGGCTTTGATCGAAGGCATCTTGAATTTTCTAGATATAGCCGTTTTCATGATATCTTGAGTAAACGGTGGTGTAGGATCATCAGGATCTCCTAGGGGCAACAGAATACTAGGATCACCTCTTGGGGCTTCGGCCCTCTTGGTTCTTCTTGCCGGTGGATCCAAGTTGATTATTGGGATCCCTTCAGTTGTTCGGCCTCGAGATTGAGCGGCCTCCTCAACAAGGAGTTTTTTGAGCCTTGTAGTCTCTGCCTCATGGGCTGCAAGTTTCTCCCTAGTAGTTTGGGGTTGTTCCCGATTGGTCTGGGAAGAACGTCTCCTTCTTGGGGCGATATCCTCCCCAGTTGTATAACCCTCATCCACGGTGTATGGGCCCGAGTAATCTTGAACGAAAGGGGTCTGACGAGTTTGGGGTCCCAGACCTTGAATATAAGGGGGCACATATGCCTCATGGTAGATTGGATTAGTTCCACTACCGTCCGCCATGGGTCGAGGGGGCATGCCATAGCTTGGCATCCCCAAAGTCTGATTCGCGTATTGAGGGAGATCAGTAGTATGGAGTTGAAGGCTCCTTGGTGCACTCATGAGCAGCGGGGAGGTCGTGATTGGTTGCTGGTGGACGGTCTCTTGTGGATTAGATCCATGAATGACCATCTGCAGGGGATTCGTCCCTTCAACCGAAATCGGGATTTCCGGTCCTTGAGTGTTGGTGGGGATATTCGCCCCTTCAGTGCCAGTAGTCGGCGGTGGCTGATCAGCCTCAGAGGTGATAGGGCGATCCTCAGGAGTTTGATTATCCCGAGCTGTTCTTCGCGTGTTTGCCATGGTTGATGTTGTCTTCCCACAGACGGCGCCAAATGTTGTGGATTAAAAAACGTGCTTTGTGAATTTAATGCTAGGATTAATGAGCTTCGAGCTTTAATGGCTGCACTCGTGTTTCCGGACTAAATTGGTCCTCACAAGATGCCTACGTATCTCAAATCGTTATTGAGAATCAAGCCAAAGACGTAGTTCTTGGTGTTGCCCTCGGGGCTATGGCGGCAGGGGCACACCAAGGACGTAGTGACTTGTATGTCCTTATTCGAGGATGAAGTCTAAAACGTAGTTCTAGGGGTGCCTTTATGGCTTGTTGCGCCTTCGAGGCGCTGTGACGTATGGAGTTGTGCCCAAAACGTAGTTCTGATTGTAGGATCAAGGTCCTTATATAGGCGTCTAGAGCCTAGTATTTATGGTATGTTTAGGAGTCTTAGCGAATAAGTCTCCTTTTTTATATTGGATAAACATTGTATTTCTTGCTGGAGAATTCGTTTCCTTGTTGATAAAGGCTATGACTCATTAATTGTCTTTAATTGGGATTCTGGATCCTTCTTTGACCAATTTGCCATAATTCGGACTCTTTTCATGAGCTGTATATTTTCCCTCTTCATTAATTACGAAATTAATGAATAATTAAGGTGTCGGGCCTTAAATATCGGCCTTTCCATTGATTTGTCAATTATATTTCTATAATTACTTTTCTGTCCATATCACCTATAATATTTTTAGATGTGTTTTAATTATATTAATTGTATTTGTTAAAAAAATACGTTCACTTGTTAAAATATGTAAGTTTTTTAAATAATTAAAAGTATTAAAATAAGTTTTAAAATATATAAGTAAGGGCTGCCCTTGATATTTTTATAACAAATATAAAAGGGAATATATTTTAATTTAAAGGTAATTGCCCGTGATATTTTTGGAAAAGAAGTAGATTTTGTTAGGAAAAAAAATATTTTGATTATAAAAGGCAATCAGCTAGTGACTATTTTTTATTATTTTATTATTTATTAAATAGAATATTAAAATAGATTTTAAAATAAATAAGTAACGATTACACCTTATAATTTTGGAAAATAGAGATTTTAGTGATAACAAATATAAAAGATATTATGTTTTAATTTAAAGGTAATTGTCATGATATTTTTGGAAAAAAAATAGATTTTATTTGAATTTTTTTTAATTATAAAAGGCAATCAGCTAGTTACTATTTTTATTATTAATTAAATCAAGTATTAAAATAGGTTTTAAAATAAATAAGTAAGGATTATACTTCATATTTTTGGAAAACAGAGATTTTAGTGATAACAAATATAAAAGGTAATATGTTTTAATTTAAAGATAATTGTCATGATATTTTTGGAAAGTGAGTAAATTTTGTTAGAAAAAAGCTTTCGTTATCCTAAAAAGAAATAAGTATATTTGTAGCAGTATATCCTAAATTTAAACAAATTATATCCCACCTTTCCATTTTTTTGATTAGATTTCAATATTATTTGATTTTTATGTAGTAAAATATAGTGAAATATTAATGTAAAATAAAACTTTCCCGAATTTTGATTATATTATTAATTTATTAATCAGAAAAAGTACTGAAAACCAAAAACTAACCTCTTTTTTTTTTTAATTATAAAAGTTAATCAGCTAGTTACTATTTTTTTTAAAAAAAAATAAGTAAGAATTGCACTTCACATTTTTGGAAAACAGAGATTTTAGTGATAACAAATATAAAAGATAATATGTTTTAATTTAAAGATAATTGTCATGATATTTTTGGAAAAGGAGTAAATTTTGTTAGAAAAATTTATTTTACTTTTATTAATTTTGTATTAATTTTACTTTTATTTTAATATTTTTCGTTCACATTACATTTTTTAGTTTATTAATTTTTAAGATCTGTGCACGGTTATAGGCTAGTATATATATATATATATATATATATATATATATATATATATATATATATATATATATATATATATATATATATATATATATATATAGGTCATGCACATTAGGGGTGAGCGCAGGTCGGATCAGTTCGGTTTTAGGTTAAAACTGAAACCGAAATCGCATTTCCTCGGTTTTTAAAATCGAAAACCGAAACCGCCACCGAAATCGTCGGTTCGGTTTCGGTTTTAAAATGATCGGATCGGTTACAATCGGTTCGGTTTCGGTTTTAAAACTACCTCAAATAAACATAACAAAATAAATAAAATGACTTCGAATTTTTAAGCTTGCAAAGTTACAAATTATTTTTTCGTCCAAAATAAACATACAAAGTTTTCGTAATAAATTATTTAAGTCCAACATGATCCGAGAATAATGAAAATTTAACATGATCTTCAAAAATATTTTCTTTGAAATGTATATAAGACAATGTTAGAAATTCAACAATCTCGAGTCTATGAAGTCTTTGTATAAGTAAAGAGTTTGTCCAGGAAAGCCAAGAAAAATCGTCACATCCAAAAATAAAACAACAAATAAAATACTTAGATATAGAAGTTTATTAAACTACATTTATTAATCAACTATTACAAATTAAAACTTCAAAAAGAACAAAATAGTATAATTATTAAAAGGAATGTCAGGATCTTTATTAATCCACATCCACTCCCACTACTCATAAAAATTGGTCTAGTAGAATATATAATTTATTTATTTATTTATTTATTTATTTTTATTAATCGGATCGGTTCGGATTTTTTCGGTTCGGTTTGGACTTAAAACCGAAACTGAAACCTCAAGAACGGTTCGGTTTTTTAATTTTCAGTTTCGGTTCGGTTTCAACTCGGTTTCAGATTTTTACGGTTCGGTTTTTATCGGTTTCAGTTCGGTTTCGATTTTAAATCGGTTTTTTGCTCACCCCTAATGCACATGTCCCTAATCCCTATGGTTAGAAACTTTAGAGGTTTATATCAAGTGAGATTAAGTGAGATTAGTGGCTTCATTTTCCAGATAAAACTTAAAAGTAATAATAAAATCCATCTCCGGGCCTGACGAAAAAACTGTTTAGCCCATTTTGTCAGCTCGTGTTTGTTAATTAGAATCTTGATTCAATAGCCGAAAGTGATTTTTGGTGTTTGGCTAATGGGTTTACATTCTTTCAAGGCTAAAAGAACCCAAGTCCAGCTTCCCTTGGTGCATCTTATACATGTACATATCAATTAACCGATCCTCTTCGATATTCTTTTTAACTTTATCTATTTTCAGAGGCCACATATATCGTCTCTTCTAATTCTCAGAAGAGAATGGAGATCCCGAGGTTAATTCCTGAGATCAAGTAAACGTTTTCTAAAATCTATTTTAGAATCTTTTTTCTCTTGTTAAAATTGCACAAATTTATCTTTTACCAAAATTATTTAATTTATATCTCCTATTAAAATTACGTAACTATTTTTTGTAAAACGATCAACAACCTATATTAAATAATTAGCCAAATAAATATGAAAGAAATACTAGATAACTCAAAAACTTGTCCCTCAAATTCCCCTAAATACTTGTATGTTATTTCCTATCAACATTGTAGCCCAAGTAATAACTTGAGGCTCTATTAGGTAAGGTCGAGACTAGAACAATAATCCAATAATACATGATACATGGTGCGCAAGATTAGTGTCTCTGCCTGAAACAACTAATAATGATCAATGATTGATATAATTATTGCCTCAACAAGTGATTCAAGTATAGGAGAACATCATTTTCACCGAGAACACGTATAATTCATCTATACTCCTCCGTTTCAAAATAATTCTTCTGTTTTAATTTTGAAAAGTCAAATTGAGTTTGTTCACAAATTATAAATGATCTATTTACAATTTATAAAATACATTTGAAAGTAAATTGTATATACTTTTCAATGATATAATTTTTTAATTTTTTAATTATACATTTTATATAAATTTTAGTCAAAATTTGATCAATTTAATCACTAAAAATCAAAACATTACCATTATTATTCATATTAGCTTACAGCCTGTGCGATGCACGGTTACTTAAATTTTATTTTTAATTATTTTGTTTATAATTATATTTTAATTACCCATGGAACACATGATTGTTTTTTTAATATTTATAATTATATTTATTTATGAATATTTTAATATTTAAAAGTTATTAGTTTACATGATTAAATTATTGTTAAAAAGGATTTAGCCAAAAAAATTAAAGTTAAAAATTTGATATTTATTATATTTTACACGCTCAATTTAATATTTGTTTATATTGAGTTGTAAAAGTTAGATTTGGCCAATTTTACGGTCCACATGAAATTTACAAAATAATTTTTAATTTAGTCGTGGTTTAATAGTTCTTTTTCAATTAAAAACTATTCTAAAACTAAAAAGAGAATAAAGTGACGAAATTTAATATTGAGAATTCTATTCGATTTAGGAAATCTACTTATATGTAGTTTAGATTATTAGAATACACTTTATTAATCAAATACAGTTTTTAATGTTAAATCTAACGGTTTTCACCTATCTATTTAAGATTAAACGATTTTTATTATTTTGATATTAAACGGGTTCCTTATTTAATTACAACTATTTTTATGTTTTAACTTTTTGGAAAATCCAATCCTAATATAATATCTTTTAACTTATATCATTTTTAGATAATAACTTCTTTTTATATGATATAATCTTAATCGTCTATTTTTAAAAGTATTGGATCTAACGGTTGAGAATGTTTTGGCGGTATTTAGGATCAAACTACCAGGATAACATCATTAATTTTTTTTTTTTTAAATATTTATTTCTAAAATATAATATACTCTTTTTTGTAATATGTTAATGATGCGGGAACTTTGAACTTTGAACTTTTGAGAAAATAAATTATCAATTAAAATATAATTTTTTTTGTAATAGTTCTTCTTTTAAACAGTGTTCTAAAAAGCGGTTTATGCGGTCGCTTATGCGGAATCGGGATAAAAACGCAGCGATTAGTGCATAATCGGGTTGGAAAACGGTTAATGAAGTTTAGGCGGTTTAGTAAACGGATTAAGCGATCATTAAGCGGATTAAGCGGTCATTAAGCGGATTTAAGCGGTCAAAATGATGTTGACCTGCTATTTTTTTAATTTTAAAATAAAAATGTTTATTATAATATGACTATAATTATCATAAAATTTTAAAATACCTTTTTTTGATTAAAAATGTTTTAACTTTAAATTCTTATTACTTAATTATTACATAATTTTAATTTTACATGTAATAATATTATATTTAAAAATTTAAAAATATATATTATTAATCCGATTAGTGACCCGCTTAAAATTCCGCTTAAGCGTCCGCTTAGCCGCTTAAGCGCTAGAAGGTTCTCTCACCGCTTCGGACCGCTTTGCGCTTTTTAGAACACTGCTTTTAAAGTAGTACACTGTGACGATCAAAATTCTGTATAAAATTCATTTTTTTTATAGTATATCCCGTAAATATCTATGTTATTATATTAAAGACTAAATAATGAAAGGTTTCTTATAAGTCTGGTCGCTTGATCACTCAATTCATAATCGTTGGGTCTTTCAAATTAAATTGGTGAGAAACGTTAGATATAACAGTAAAATTATCACGTAGAATGATCTAAATTTTGAATCTACCAACAACATATTAAAATTTACAGGGTTTTTTGAAAAATAAGAATTTTTTCATTTTTTTTCTTGTAGACATGGGTTATTTGATAATTTTTTTTATAAAGTACGATTTTTCAAAAAAGTACTATACTAATTGATTAACAAACTTTTAAAGTGTCGAATTTAACAATTTACAATGTATATAGGTTAAAAAAGTTAGGCCTCTTCTGTAGCTGAGTCAAAAATTTCAAAATACGGTTTTTTTAAATATGAATATAGTTCTAGTAACAATGAAATTAGGTCTCTATAAGTTCTTATAAAACAAAATCACCATTTGTGTATAATTTATTATTTAATAATAAATAATATTTAATTAGTTATGATAAAAAATTTAATAAAATAAGATAAAAAATATGCACAATTTTATAAAATTTTATCCTCGTATTATTATATTCTTTGTTGATTTGAATTTTTCTTAGATTGATTTGAATTTTTGAAAATAGATTTCTAAAATAGTTAGAAAAAAGTAACTAAATTGGCATTAAAATAATGATGACGTAATAATTATTATTAGAATTTAAATACCCACTTTACTAATTTGTGCTTTATCTTTTGTTTTAAAAATTAGATTTTGACGATTTTACACCCCACATGAAGATAACTAAATTATCTTTAATTAAAAGATGGCTTAACAATCAATATACTTACATAAAGGAGAAGACGGGGGCGGTGAGGTGACGCCTCTAGAATCGCTACGTTCTATTTTTCTAATTTTCTCAATTTTTCACAATTTTTAATTTTATTAATTACAACTTTCTTTATTATTTTCGATTTTGTAGGAAGGAAATTGAAAATTACACTTTATTATTTTCAAACTTGATAGAACTTTCTTTTATTATTTTCAAAGTTGATAGAACTTTCTTTGATTTAGAAAATTACAACTTCCTTATTATTTTCGAATTTGTAGGACTTGATAGAACTTTTTTTAATTTAGAAAATTACAACTTCCTTATTATTTTCGAATTTGTAGGCTTGATAGAACTTTCTTTTATTATTTTCAAACTTGATAGAATTTTCTCTGATTTAGAAAATTACAACTTCCTTATTATTTTCGAATTTGTAGGACTTGATATAACTTTCTTTGATTTAGAACATTTCTTTGATTTAGAAAATTACAACTTACTTATTATTTTCGAATTTGTAGGACTTGATAGAACTTTCTTTGATTTAGAAAATTACAACTTCCTTATTATTTTCGAATTTGTAGGCTTGATAGAACTTTCTTTTATTATTTTCAAACTTGATAGAACTTTCTTTGATTTAGAAAATTACACCTTCCTTATTATTTTCGAATTTGTAGGCTTGATAGAACTTTCTTTTATTATTTTCAAACTTGATAGAACTTTATTTGATTTAGAAAATTACAACTCCTTATTATTTTCAAATTTGTAGAACTTGATAGAACTTTTTTTGATATAGAAAATTACAACTTCCTTATTATTTTCGAATTTTTAGGCTCTTATGTTAATAATTGCAAATTTCTCTTTTATTATTTTCAATCTTGATAGAACTTTCTTTTATTATTTTCAAACTTGATAAAACTTTATTTTATTATTTTCAAACTTGATAAAACTTTCTTTTATTATTTTCAAACTTTATAGAACTTTTCTTTTATAATACTTCTTGAATTTTAAACATAATGGATTTCCATGTTATTCACCTTACAAACACCTATAAATTAAAGGTCATTCATAACAAAAAATCTACACCGAAACTTTTTTACATAGCTTCAAATTTTTACAACCATATTTACAATCAATGCAACTATGGCCTACACCATGTTGGATGCTTTGAACGACAACATCTATACCTGGATGATAAGAGTACGAGTGTGTAGAATGTGGGAATCTGTCAATCCAAATACTCAAGAACTGATCAGTCTTGACATGATTTTGATCGATGAAAAGGTTAATAAATCAATATACTTATAACTTATTAGTTTGTCAAATTGTATGATGTTATTAACTTTTCTAAGATATGTTGTATGATAGGAAAATTTGATCCATGCTACGATCCCGAAGATTCTAGTCTCTTGGTTCAAAAATCTTTTAGAGGAAGGCTCCGTGTACATCATCAAAAATCTGAAAGTTGTTTCAAGTACAGGGAAATATAGACCACTATCACATGGGTCTAAATTGATCTTCATACGCATAACGTTGCCTAAGAGATTGGAAGACGACATAGTCAACATATCACTGCATGGATTTCAGTTCATATGTCCGGATATGATTGATGCACGTATTAATGACACCAACATACTCTCAGGTTTTTTATGCAGTAATATATAAGAGTAATATATAAGTAATACTATTATATAAGTTATAATTCAAACTATCATGTTCTAATATTATTTTTTTCTATGTTGATTTAGATGTTGTGGGTTGTTTGACCTACTTGGATGGCATTGAAGTTGTCAAGGGCGGTTGGAAAAAAAGAGATCTCAAAATTGTCACAAATTAGTAAGTTATGCATTATATTAATTTTAATATAGATGTTAATTGTTTTTTTTTATTGTTCTTGTAATTTTATATTACTTCTTTGGTTACCCCAATTTATTTGTTTTACTTATTTAATTTGTTCTAATTTTTTCCTTAAACAGCTCTATCACCAGTACTATAACTTTGTGGGGAAAGTTGGTCGAGATGGTTGATACAAATTTATACAAGGAGGATGATGGACCCTATATAATAATTGTCACATCTACCCAGATTAAAAAATTTAAAAGTAATTATCTTTATTAATGTTTTTTATAATATATAGTTTTAGAAATTGCATATATATAAATCTATCTTATCTCGATTGAACGAATATCATTAGATATTATACAAATATTTGTTTCATTGATATTATTGATTTAATTCTTATATTAGTTTTTTAACCATTTATTTACTCTTATATGCAGATACAATTAGCTTTTCTACCACAAGAAATAGTAAAATTTATACAAATCTGGATACACCGTATGTGTCATCCCTGAGAGAGAGATTTGCTCACATCTCTACTAAATTGCATAAATTGCAAATCAGTGGAGACTCTCTTCCCATAATATCGCCGGAGGAAAAAATGTTTATTAATAGGATGAAAATAACTAATAAAATAATATAAAAATAGTAATTAGTTGATTGCCTTTTATCTTTAAAACACTTTTTTATAACAAAATCTACTCATTTTTTCAAAAATATCACGGGCAATTACCTTTAATTTAAAACATATTATCATTAATAATAAATAATATAAAAA
Source organism: Heracleum sosnowskyi (assembly GCA_030848705.1). Lineage (NCBI taxonomy): Eukaryota > Viridiplantae > Streptophyta > Magnoliopsida > Apiales > Apiaceae > Heracleum > Heracleum sosnowskyi. The sequence continues at coordinate 99,002,883 of CM061241.1, forward strand.
TACTAACTAGCTTATTACCTTTTATCATTAAAACACTTTTTTTAACAAAATATACTCTTTTTTCAAAAATATCACGGGATGTTTTAATTTAAAGGTAATTGCCCGTGATATTTTTTGAAGAGCAGTAGAATTTGTTAGAAAAAAGTGTTTTAATTATATAATATATTTTATTTGATAATTTAAATAATTTTATAGATATTAATTTCACAATTTTTATTCTAATATTCTTTTTCTTAACAAATATATTATAATGTCATTGCGAAGCGCGGCTTAATAACCTAGTTTTTATCTAATTGGATTTGTCCATGAAAGAGAAAAGAAAGTCACGAATTTTTTACATTGAGAATTCTATTCAATATAGAAAACTTATTTATATTTGGTATATTTGGTTTAAATTATCAAAATACACTTTTTAGAATTTAAATAATAATCTTATTATTAATAAAATACCTTTTTTTTAATATTTGATCTAACGATTTTTATAACGACTCGGAAAAACGCTTGTACTATATTAATATTTAATAATATTTGAGATCTATGGTATATGAATATTGTGTGAAAGGTGGATATGTGAATATGTGATAATTAGATGTTTACTTGGTGAATGATATGGATTAAAATATATGTGTATGTTTTTAAATGCATTTTATATGAGTTTCTTATTAAAAAATTAGTTCTTTTTGACCTTCCGGGAATTTTATAAAATCATCGGAGACTCTTTTTATTGTGAAATCTTTTTCACAACCTTTAGTTTATATTCTAGTATTTTCTAAAATTAGTGGAGGAATTTATTTTTGGCTTTAAGGATTTAAAACTGATTTTATGAGTTAAATGTCCTTTAAGTGATCAAAACTTTGAAAATTCATATTTAATTCAATTTTGATCATAAAAATATTTTAAAAATATGGGGGAGCTTGTAAATTCGTATTCTTTGTTTTAAAAATAAAATTGTGATTTTTAGATATTATCTTCATTTTATTTCGAATTTTAGAAAGGCATTTATATTGGTTTTCTTATTTAAAAATCAGATTTTGGAATTAGCAAGTTACTATTTTGCCCCTGGGCTTATAAAAACCCCTGCACCAGTTTTTCCCCTTTTCTTCATTCACGGCTCATCTCTCTCTTCTCTCTTTTCTCTCTCGGCAAAAATCTCTCTCTCTCAATTTTCTGTAAAATCTCTCATCCTCTCTCCATCTCTCAATTATATTGATGATTATGTATGTATATACATATATGTATATATAATCGTGTGTGTATGTGCGTGTATGCCGTGTGTATATGTGTGTGTATCGGTTTTTGCATGCAAAGGGGTTTGACGATTTTGATTCTTGATTCAATCCCGAACCTTTGTTTTGTAATGATTTTGAGATAAGGAGATTGTTTGATTGTATTGGTGAGGTTTGTGGAAGGAAACCCGATTTTCCGGGCACCTCCAAACCATTGCCGCCGTCGGCAATGAGCTCCGGCGAGCCGACGGGGACGATGATGATACTTTTGAGTCCGATTATTGTATTGATTAGCTATGATAGTTACAATTTTGGTTGCATGTAAAAGAAATCGAAATGCATGTATATTTTCGATTTTTCCCCTTTTATAAATTCGGTTTTGGAAATTTGTTTATGATGATATTTAATTGTTAACTTCGGTTTATAATGAATGCATGTTGATTTATTGTGTTAAGTTTGATTAGTGTGAAATTTTGATAGTTAAAAGTTTTGATTTGGGAATTTTAGTGAAATTCCAAGAAAGGGAATTGTTGACTTGTTAATTTGAGTATTTGATAAATGCATGTATAAGTTTAGTAATTCTTGAGAACATGAGTTCTAGTTGTGATATTGGATGGTTAGTTGTGAATGAGATTATGTTTGGGATGATTGTATATAGAAAAACATCATGCTGAATTTTCCAGAAAAACTGCCCTGTTCTGTTTTGCTATATTTCAAATTGTTGCTGCCTGTTTTAGACAGAGGGCTTAGGATGTCAATGTTCTAAATTGAATCTAGTTTGTGCACGCGCTAATTTTGTATCGATAGGATTTACGAATAAAAAGTTATACTTGTTTTACTAAAAGTTGCGCAGCTGGGATTTTTTCTGTGCTTTAGTACCTACTTTATACAGTTCGTTTTTATACTAAATAAAGTGTTCTGAAGTTGAAACTTTTATGCTAAGTTGGTTTTGAAATCAGGAAGTAGCCTGTCAAATTTGGTAATTGTTTGATTATTTTTGGAATTATGGAAAATGGTTTAGTAAAGTATGCGCAGTTGATTTTTCTGCTTTTTGTTGAAATGAAAACATTGTTATAAAGAGTTAAGGATATGGTTGGCATGACCAAATTGATTTAAGGGATACCAAGTGTGGTATGATTTGAAAGATATATTATCATATATATATATGAATAAGGAGCATGTTATGTGTATTTAAATGACGATGTGAGATTATATGGTTGATTGCCTATTACATGGTTATAATTGTTTTGTGGTATAACTATTATGTGTTTACGCGTTTAGGATGCGTTGGGTAGTTTAGAATAAAGGATTAGCATCTTAGAGAAGCCTTCTAAGCTAGAATATACTCTTTTGTAGAGTCCAAGGAAGTGGAACTTAGAGAGTCCAAGGAAGTGGAACTTAGAGAGTTCAAGGAAGTGGAACTTAGAGACAAGGGAAAAACTAAGGTGGAAAACCAGTGATTGCTCATTACCCCTTTTAGCTACTTAAGGCAAGTAATACAAACTTGCTTTCCTATTTCGATTCCATTGTTTCATTTTGACATATATGAATTGTTATCTTGCCTTGATATACCTTTAATTCTGAAAACACTTATTGTTCGTTGATAACCCTTACCTTTGTTCATATATATACCATGTTGAACTGAATACCATGCCTTGTTTGTTCTTTATCCTTAAACCTTTATACCATGTTCATATCCATGAATTGAAACCTGATGACCTATGATTCTATAACCTGAATTTGATCATATACTTATGCATTCCCTTTTTATACCCGAAAGTGAATACACCTAACTCTCATTCTAGTACATTTCCAGAACATACCCGATGATAAATATTTCTTATATTCCACTAACAGAAATCCAGATTGTTTTGATTGAACTTATCTGATTTCCAAAAAGACTTCTTTATATCTGAATATTGTTTTAAAAAGGAATAAAGTTTGAACTCATCTAAATTCTGATTTATGGTTTCCACGGATTCCTAAGATTGGAGGCGTAAGAGGCCGAGTAACGCCGGTCCAGCACTTTTTAATTATAATAAATGGACTAGGGATGGACTAGTCTAAAGGCCAATATGTGCCTAATGGGACCCAATACAAGGACCAGAGGGACTGTGTGTCCGGTATGGGGACTTTACGTGGCTGATCACCCGTATTGTCCGGTGCGTTGTGAAAAATCTCCAAAATTACTTATTGATTTTGAAATGGATATCTTGAAAATGAAATTGGTTTACCCTTTGAAATTGCATATTTATGCCATTGTTCTGATAAATCCTTAATGTGGATTCTGCTAAAACCATGCCATATATATTGATATTGGAAACTGTTTTGAAGCTATATATTCAATTCATTGTTTTGATAATCCCACTGATACGGATTTTGCTATACCCATGTCATACATATTGATATTGGAACTGTTTCCCATTGGATAACTGTATGGTCATATTATTATTACTTGCTGGGCATTTGGCTCATTCTTTTTCCCTATTCTAACCCACAGTGAAACGAGAAGATGGTACGTACGTTTCAGACAGCTAGGAAGTCTTCCTATAGGGTTATTTTTGGGATGCTAGCTCAGGCAGGTGATGGAGACTTGTAGAAGGTGTTTTGTATAAGGGAATGTAGAACTTTTAAGACACGATTGTAATAACTTTTGAGACTTTATTTATGTAATAAAAATGAAGTAGATAGTTGATGCTTGTTTCATACCATTACCTGTTAAAGATCCAGGGTAAAGTTGGGGTCGTGTCTGCATGTTTATATTATTATTCACAGGTTTATAAGTATAGAGGTTGTAGTGACTCCCCCAATCATGACCCCAGATTGGGAGGGCGTCACAGGTTGGTATCAAAGCGGTCAGTTTTTGGTCACTGAAACAAGCCAGGATTAGGTGTAACAATAATAAGAGAATTTAAGGTGAGAAGTAGGACTTAAGCTTCATAGGTAAGATAGGATTTGTAGATGTAGGTTACCTTTAGGATGAGTATTAATAGAATTAAGATAACCCTTTACCGTTTTAGTATCTTCTTGGGTTATTATTGTGTTGTTGCAGATAATGGCTGTTTCGAGAGATTAACCTTTATTTGAGATTCTTTTTCCCAAGCCAGAGTCGTCAATATCAGTATCAGTGCATGCACCCGGCCAAGCGGAGATTTCCATTACCCTTTGGGTAAATTTCTTTCCTGATAGTATAGCTGCAAGTCAAGGCAGATTTATATTTTTTGTATAAAGTGAAAGGGATTGGAGATGGATGGAATATTGAATGAATTATGGATTATATATGGATGATTTTGTTAGTATTTGAGATATTTGTAAAACAGGGCATAGTCCATTTTACGAATAGGTCATGCCGAATTTTCTACAGAAATATTAGCTTAAGTTACGCACTTTCATGTTATATAGTATTCCGACATATCGAGCGAGTATACGACGGAACCATCTGAAGATCGGGTTACGGACGAGGAAACTAATTCGAAGCTGGAAGAGTCAATCGGAGCGTCAGAGCTACCAGTTCAGAAGACATCACCTGTAAATCCTTATGTACTTTACAGAATTTCATCTGCAACTTCGGCTGCACCGCGGAAGCTATAGGAAACACCACGCCAGGTGTCGTATCAAGTGTGGTTAGAGTTGAGCGAGAGTAGAATCCCCAAGATAACGTCTAGAAACACTTAGATAGATTCTTTACGATATAATAACGATTTTCCCCCGCGATAGAGACATTTGCCCAGAGTAGTGGCCTAAGTGTAGATTCTTTCTTTATTCAAGATTACATACAGTTGATTTACTATCGGGACATACCTGTAACCTCAAACTAGAAATTAACTCCCCTAAGGACCATCTACATGAGACAAGGCATGATTATCTCCATACGTTCGATGTAAGGATAAGTCGGTTCATAACTAGCCATTGATTTTATTCAATTTACCTTTTAAAAAGATTCAATTTTTTTCATTTCTATTATTTTATTCTTTAAGAAATACCTCTATTGTTCAGAGGCTAATTGATCCAATATTATATAACATAAACCTTTGAAACTCTTAAACTTTTCATATGTTCCTCTTAAAATTTTGATCCTCCTTGTTGTAACTGAGATGAACAACCCTATATATATAGGGGATTCAGGTACTTTCTATCTGTGTGATAGAAGTCCGGTGGGACGCCACCGGTGGTGTGTTTGTCATGGAAGTACTAAAGGTTGGCCACCTTCTGTACCTTGTTGTTTAAATCGACAAATGCAACCTGATAAAGTTCGATGATCATTTTGATCTCTTAGTTTGATTATTTTTACCAGAAATTCTTACTAAACATACTTGTCATATATCCATATCTATTGACACCTTCCTATCTATTGATTCATTCTATCAGAAACTCTTAGAGGTATCAGCGATTTGAAATTGCAAAGGCGAATGACGGTATTCTGAGTGTCAAGCTGTACTTATATTGACGGGAAACTGTTTTAATCAAAAATGGGGAAATTGATTTAAAAAGAGGGATTGGTTGTCGAGTTAAATTGCTCATTAGACTTACAACACGATGTCCAGGTTTATTATTACCGAGAGTTTGGTATGGACAAGGAGAAGGTAACAAGGATATACGAATACTAATCATGTTGAAGTATGAAGTAAAGTGATATTGGATATACTAAAAAGGAGTTGATTATTGTTGATGAAAGACTGTTATTCTACTGGTCAGAAAAGTATATATAAGCACCTGTTTATCCTATATTTCACTTTGGATATAGTAGTTAAAACATTACAAGGTTTTGAACGTCTTGAGACCAAATGTTGGACATAAATTTTAGAACCGAAGCATGATAACTTGAGCGTAACATGGTTTGAACCAAAATTTATAGATCTAGCCAGGTTTGTGTCAGAATACGTGAATATTGATGAGAAGAGAGTTAAGAGACTCCAACAAGGGAAATGAGGTCGTGGATTAGGAGTAAAGTGATTGCAATTGACTTGACTATTTATACAGTTGTAGTATGGAAGGCTATGAGAATCAAAAGTGAAAGTGATTGATCACAATCAGAAGAAGCTAGAAAAAGGGAAGCCAGAGACACCGGAAGAAAACCAACAAATAGGGAACTTTTAGAACCATTTCAATATAAGGCATGAGTTTTAGTCAAATAGGAATGTTGGATTTGGAAGACCAGAAACTGGAAATGATAAGCAAGGGAACCGTCCATAAAATATGGATTAACCAAGACCTCCAAAACCTCCGATACCAGAATGTAGAACTTGTGGAAAGAAGCAACTGGGAGTTTTTAATAAGATCAATATGGTACGTTACAAGTGTACTCAGACAGGACACTACGCCAATGAGAGCCATAAACCGAAGGCAAGAGTTACGTGTAACAAGTGTGGAGAGGTGTGGCGTTTCTTAAGAGGTTGCAATCGTTAAGTCCAGTAATCAATATGTTAAGGGGTGACATGACCACCACATACTAAGTAACCAAGGACAAGAATCCTCAATATAACCATGAGTGATACAGTAAAGAACAAGGATGTGGTTGCAGATACGTTTCATGATAGCTACATAAGTGCCAAAGTGTTAACGGATTCGAAGCCACAAAGTATTTTATTTTCAGAGAATTTACTCGTAAGTCGGACTGTGAAACACAACGGTTAAGTAAAGTTTTGACTACATGAATAGCTACTCGGGAGCATATATCGATTAATCTAGCTTGTCCTCACTGTGAGATTGATATAATAGAAATCTGCTGTAAACTCTAAGAATGGATTGGTTAACGGAATATGAAGAAAATGGAAATTTCGAGCCCTAGATAATGTAAAAGTTGTTATCCGAGGCCGGAGGCAGACGAAGAGGTATCTACCTATCAAAGGTAAAAGATTATTGTGTCAAGGTTGTAAAGCTTATCGTCATACGAGGTAAATGTTAGGAAAGAAACACCTTGGATAGAGAAGATTCTAGTAGCTAACGAATTTCAAATTGTATTACCTGACAATCTTTTAGGTTTACCTCCCGCCAGGGAAATAGATTTGTTGAAGACTTAGCACCCGGGACAAAACCAGTTTCGACGGCTCCATATAGAATGGCATAAGTAGAAATGAAAGAGTTAGCAATTCAATTGCAAGATCTTAGGAATAAGGGAGTTAAAAGGTCTAGTGTATTCCCATGGGGTGCGCTAAGTGGACCGTTAAGAACAAATACCCATTGTCAAGGATTGATGATCTAACTAGTTAAAGAACACAGTGTGCTTTTCAAAATTTATTTATGATTTGGTTACCGTCATTTAAAAATAAAACCCGAAGATATTCCTTAGACAACGTTCTGAACCTGATATATATGGACACTATGAGTTCGTAGTTATAGAGTTCGGTTTGATGAATACAACTGCCACTTTTAGGAACATGATGAATAGAAATTTTAAGTAATATTTGGATAAGTTTGAGAATGTTTTCATAAAATGACATCTTAAGGTATTCAAAGATGGAAGAAGAGCATACATATCATTTGAGAATAACCCTAGAAATTTTAAGAAAAGAGATATTGTGCGCAAAGTTTTCTAAGTGCGAGTTTTGGTTGAAAGAATTACAATTACTAGGACAGGAAATTAGTAGAGAAGGAATCCAAGTGGATCCAGCTAAGGTTGAAACGTTAATGAATTGAGTAAGGTCTAAGACACCTACAAAAGTTAGAGGTTTTATGAGATTGGATGGAGATTATCGAAGGTTTTTCAAGGATTATACCAAGATAGCCACACCATTAACCAAGCTTACTAGAAAGCATCCAAGAGTTAAGATAAATGGAAAAGGAAGTATTTAAATTGCTAGAGGAACGAAACTCTTTAGTCGAGCCATAATGGCAAAATAGATTCGTTGTTACCGGAGATGATGACTCATGTACCTTAGGACAATACCAACAACTAAATTGAGAACACAACTTTGTGTTAAGGAATCAAGATTGATTTAACATGTTAAGATGACTGTATATGTTTCTAGATAGCTGAAGAACCACGAGTGGAAACACCCGACACATGACTGAGAACTAGGCACAATAGTCTTCGCATTGATTTGGAGGCCTACTTGTATGAAGGAAAGTATGAAATCTATTCGGAGCATAAGCATTTGAAATATATTTTCACCGAAAAGGAGCTGTATACATAAGGTAGAGGAAATGGTTAGGACTGATCAAGGAATTTGAGAAACTAGGAATAGAGGTTCGTATTTCAGATCAAGCTACGGAGATGATAAACATATATACAATGACTTTTCAACTTGAGCTGCTAAGGGAAAGTAGAAAATGTTAAGCAGAAGTGATGAACGATAGCATGAGTAACTTTACAGGAGAAAGTAGAAGGAGTCAAAAGGATAATAAAGGAATTTTTAGGTTTTTTTTGTAGAAATTGGATACCCAATGTGACATGGTTAAAGAATGAGATACTGAATGATGCTCGTGAATTCGAAGTATTCGATCCATCCCAGATGTACGAAGATGTAACAAGGCTTAAAAGAAAATCTTGGTGGACATATATGAAAGAGATATTACTAGATGAGTGACTAAGTGTTTTACCTGTCAGAGATTTAAAACTAAACATCAAAGACCTAGTGGATAATTACAACCAGTAGAAATTCCCGAGTTGAAATAGGAACATCTCTTGATGCCAAGTCGGTACATTTCCTTTTTCTATCAACGAGAAACATTCATTGGATAAATTCGTTTTATCTGTAAGAGGTAGTAGTAAAGCATGAGGTCCAAGTATCAATCGAATCTTACCAAGACCCTCAATTTAATTCAAGGTTTGGAAGAAAGTTTTTGACATGCTCAGAAACCAAGTTAAATATGTGTACCGTTTATCGTCCTTAAAAAATATAGTCATAGTGAATAGACTATCCGGATAATCGAAGATATAATTAGAATTTGTGCGATGGATTTTGAAAGCAATTGAGGTGATCATTTACCATTAGTGGAATTCTTTTGCCGCAACAGCTATCACGCAAGTACTGGAACGCCCCCGTATGAAGCATTGTATGGAAGGAAATATAGGTCACTTGTGTATTGGAAAAAAATGGGAGAACGAAAAGTTTTAGGACCCGAGCTAGTACAACAAACGAAGGAATAGATTGAAATCATTTAGAAAAGACTAGTTACGGCGCAAGACAGACAACGGAAGTACGCTGACCAAGACATGAAGGATCTAAGCTTTGAAGAAGGAGACCAAGTGTTGCTAAAAGTGTCGCCATGGAAAGGGAAACTTAGCCCGAGATATGTAGGACCGTTTCAAATGCTGAGACGTATTGGAAAAGTTGCATATGAGTTAGCGTTACCACCACACATGGAGCACATTCATAACGTTTTTCATATTTCGATGCTTAGGAGATTTAATCCTGATACAAATCATGTGATCGAATACGAGCCTTTTGAGATTCAACCTGATTTGTCATATGTAGAACAACCTGTAGAAATTCAGGATCATATGGATAGGAAATTAAGGAATAAGATTGTTAAGCTAGTTAAGGTTTTGTGGAGGAATCCTAAAGTTGAAGAGTCGACTTGGGAACTTGAGAGCGAGATGCTTGAAAAGTATCCGCATCTATTCTCATAAGGTTAGATTCTGGGGACAGAATCTTTTTAAGGGGGGAAGGTTATAACGACTCGGAAAAACGCTTGTACTATATTAATATTTAATAATATTTGAGATCTATGGTATATGAATATTGTGTGAAAGGTGGATATGTGAATATGTGATAATTAGATGTTTACTTGGTGAATGATATGGATTAAAATATATGTGTATGTTTTTAAATGCATTTTATATGAGTTTCTTATTAAAAAATTAGTTCTTTTTGACCTTCCGGGAATTTTATAAAATCATCGGAGACTCTTTTTATTGTGAAATCTTTTTCACAACCTTTAGTTTATATTCTAGTATTTTCTAAAATTAGTGGAGGAATTTATTTTTGGCTTTAAGGATTTAAAACTGATTTTATGAGTTAAATGTCCTTTAAGTGATCAAAACTTTGAAAATTCATATTTAATTCAATTTTGATCATAAAAATATTTTAAAAATATGGGGGAGCTTGTAAATTCGTATTCTTTGTTTTAAAAATAAAATTGTGATTTTTAGATATTATCTTCATTTTATTTCGAATTTTAGAAAGGCATTTATATTGGTTTTCTTATTTAAAAATCAGATTTTGGAATTAGCAAGTTACTATTTTGCCCCTGGGCTTATAAAAACCCCTGCACCAGTTTTTCCCCTTTTCTTCATTCACGGCTCATCTCTCTCTTCTCTCTTTTCTCTCTCGGCAAAAATCTCTCTCTCTCAATTTTCTGTAAAATCTCTCATCCTCTCTCCATCTCTCAATTATATTGATGATTATGTATGTATATACATATATGTATATATAATCGTGTGTGTATGTGCGTGTATGCCGTGTGTATATGTGTGTGTATCGGTTTTTGCATGCAAAGGGGTTTGACGATTTTGATTCTTGATTCAATCCCGAACCTTTGTTTTGTAATGATTTTGAGATAAGGAGATTGTTTGATTGTATTGGTGAGGTTTGTGGAAGGAAACCCGATTTTCCGGGCACCTCCAAACCATTGCCGCCGTCGGCAATGAGCTCCGGCGAGCCGACGGGGACGATGATGATACTTTTGAGTCCGATTATTGTATTGATTAGCTATGATAGTTACAATTTTGGTTGCATGTAAAAGAAATCGAAATGCATGTATATTTTCGATTTTTCCCCTTTTATAAATTCGGTTTTGGAAATTTGTTTATGATGATATTTAATTGTTAACTTCGGTTTATAATGAATGCATGTTGATTTATTGTGTTAAGTTTGATTAGTGTGAAATTTTGATAGTTAAAAGTTTTGATTTGGGAATTTTAGTGAAATTCCAAGAAAGGGAATTGTTGACTTGTTAATTTGAGTATTTGATAAATGCATGTATAAGTTTAGTAATTCTTGAGAACATGAGTTCTAGTTGTGATATTGGATGGTTAGTTGTGAATGAGATTATGTTTGGGATGATTGTATATAGAAAAACATCATGCTGAATTTTCCAGAAAAACTGCCCTGTTCTGTTTTGCTATATTTCAAATTGTTGCTGCCTGTTTTAGACAGAGGGCTTAGGATGTCAATGTTCTAAATTGAATCTAGTTTGTGCACGCGCTAATTTTGTATCGATAGGATTTACGAATAAAAAGTTATACTTGTTTTACTAAAAGTTGCGCAGCTGGGATTTTTTCTGTGCTTTAGTACCTACTTTATACAGTTCGTTTTTATACTAAATAAAGTGTTCTGAAGTTGAAACTTTTATGCTAAGTTGGTTTTGAAATCAGGAAGTAGCCTGTCAAATTTGGTAATTGTTTGATTATTTTTGGAATTATGGAAAATGGTTTAGTAAAGTATGCGCAGTTGATTTTTCTGCTTTTTGTTGAAATGAAAACATTGTTATAAAGAGTTAAGGATATGGTTGGCATGACCAAATTGATTTAAGGGATACCAAGTGTGGTATGATTTGAAAGATATATTATCATATATATATATGAATAAGGAGCATGTTATGTGTATTTAAATGACGATGTGAGATTATATGGTTGATTGCCTATTACATGGTTATAATTGTTTTGTGGTATAACTATTATGTGTTTACGCGTTTAGGATGCGTTGGGTAGTTTAGAATAAAGGATTAGCATCTTAGAGAAGCCTTCTAAGCTAGAATATACTCTTTTGTAGAGTCCAAGGAAGTGGAACTTAGAGAGTCCAAGGAAGTGGAACTTAGAGAGTTCAAGGAAGTGGAACTTAGAGACAAGGGAAAAACTAAGGTGGAAAACCAGTGATTGCTCATTACCCCTTTTAGCTACTTAAGGCAAGTAATACAAACTTGCTTTCCTATTTCGATTCCATTGTTTCATTTTGACATATATGAATTGTTATCTTGCCTTGATATACCTTTAATTCTGAAAACACTTATTGTTCGTTGATAACCCTTACCTTTGTTCATATATATACCATGTTGAACTGAATACCATGCCTTGTTTGTTCTTTATCCTTAAACCTTTATACCATGTTCATATCCATGAATTGAAACCTGATGACCTATGATTCTATAACCTGAATTTGATCATATACTTATGCATTCCCTTTTTATACCCGAAAGTGAATACACCTAACTCTCATTCTAGTACATTTCCAGAACATACCCGATGATAAATATTTCTTATATTCCACTAACAGAAATCCAGATTGTTTTGATTGAACTTATCTGATTTCCAAAAAGACTTCTTTATATCTGAATATTGTTTTAAAAAGGAATAAAGTTTGAACTCATCTAAATTCTGATTTATGGTTTCCACGGATTCCTAAGATTGGAGGCGTAAGAGGCCGAGTAACGCCGGTCCAGCACTTTTTAATTATAATAAATGGACTAGGGATGGACTAGTCTAAAGGCCAATATGTGCCTAATGGGACCCAATACAAGGACCAGAGGGACTGTGTGTCCGGTATGGGGACTTTACGTGGCTGATCACCCGTATTGTCCGGTGCGTTGTGAAAAATCTCCAAAATTACTTATTGATTTTGAAATGGATATCTTGAAAATGAAATTGGTTTACCCTTTGAAATTGCATATTTATGCCATTGTTCTGATAAATCCTTAATGTGGATTCTGCTAAAACCATGCCATATATATTGATATTGGAAACTGTTTTGAAGCTATATATTCAATTCATTGTTTTGATAATCCCACTGATACGGATTTTGCTATACCCATGTCATACATATTGATATTGGAACTGTTTCCCATTGGATAACTGTATGGTCATATTATTATTACTTGCTGGGCATTTGGCTCATTCTTTTTCCCTATTCTAACCCACAGTGAAACGAGAAGATGGTACGTACGTTTCAGACAGCTAGGAAGTCTTCCTATAGGGTTATTTTTGGGATGCTAGCTCAGGCAGGTGATGGAGACTTGTAGAAGGTGTTTTGTATAAGGGAATGTAGAACTTTTAAGACACGATTGTAATAACTTTTGAGACTTTATTTATGTAATAAAAATGAAGTAGATAGTTGATGCTTGTTTCATACCATTACCTGTTAAAGATCCAGGGTAAAGTTGGGGTCGTGTCTGCATGTTTATATTATTATTCACAGGTTTATAAGTATAGAGGTTGTAGTGACTCCCCCAATCATGACCCCAGATTGGGAGGGCGTCACAGGTTGGTATCAAAGCGGTCAGTTTTTGGTCACTGAAACAAGCCAGGTTAGGTGTAACAATAATAAGAGAATTTAAGGTGAGAAGTAGGACTTAAGCTTCATAGGTAAGATAGGATTTGTAGATGTAGGTTACCTTTAGGATGAGTATTAATAGAATTAAGATAACCCTTTACCGTTTTAGTATCTTCTTGGGTTATTATTGTGTTGTTGCAGATAATGGCTGTTTCGAGAGATTAACCTTTATTTGAGATTCTTTTTCCCAAGCCAGAGTCGTCAATATCAGTATCAGTGCATGCACCCGGCCAAGCGGAGATTTCCATTACCCTTTGGGTAAATTTCTTTCCTGATAGTATAGCTGCAAGTCAAGGCAGATTTATATTTTTTGTATAAAGTGAAAGGGATTGGAGATGGATGGAATATTGAATGAATTATGGATTATATATGGATGATTTTGTTAGTATTTGAGATATTTGTAAAACAGGGCATAGTCCATTTTACGAATAGGTCATGCCGAATTTTCTACAGAAATATTAGCTTAAGTTACGCACTTTCATGTTATATAGTATTCCGACATATCGAGCGAGTATACGACGGAACCATCTGAAGATCGGGTTACGGACGAGGAAACTAATTCGAAGCTGGAAGAGTCAATCGGAGCGTCAGAGCTACCAGTTCAGAAGACATCACCTGTAAATCCTTATGTACTTTACAGAATTTCATCTGCAACTTCGGCTGCACCGCGGAAGCTATAGGAAACACCACGCCAGGTGTCGTATCAAGTGTGGTTAGAGTTGAGCGAGAGTAGAATCCCCAAGATAACGTCTAGAAACACTTAGATAGATTCTTTACGATATAATAACGATTTTCCCCCGCGATAGAGACATTTGCCCAGAGTAGTGGCCTAAGTGTAGATTCTTTCTTTATTCAAGATTACATACAGTTGATTTACTATCGGGACATACCTGTAACCTCAAACTAGAAATTAACTCCCCTAAGGACCATCTACATGAGACAAGGCATGATTATCTCCATACGTTCGATGTAAGGATAAGTCGGTTCATAACTAGCCATTGATTTTATTCAATTTACCTTTTAAAAAGATTCAATTTTTTTCATTTCTATTATTTTATTCTTTAAGAAATACCTCTATTGTTCAGAGGCTAATTGATCCAATATTATATAACATAAACCTTTGAAACTCTTAAACTTTTCATATGTTCCTCTTAAAATTTTGATCCTCCTTGTTGTAACTGAGATGAACAACCCTATATATATAGGGGATTCAGGTACTTTCTATCTGTGTGATAGAAGTCCGGTGGGACGCCACCGGTGGTGTGTTTGTCATGGAAGTACTAAAGGTTGGCCACCTTCTGTACCTTGTTGTTTAAATCGACAAATGCAACCTGATAAAGTTCGATGATCATTTTGATCTCTTAGTTTGATTATTTTTACCAGAAATTCTTACTAAACATACTTGTCATATATCCATATCTATTGACACCTTCCTATCTATTGATTCATTCTATCAGAAACTCTTAGAGGTATCAGCGATTTGAAATTGCAAAGGCGAATGACGGTATTCTGAGTGTCAAGCTGTACTTATATTGACGGGAAACTGTTTTAATCAAAAATGGGGAAATTGATTTAAAAAGAGGGATTGGTTGTCGAGTTAAATTGCTCATTAGACTTACAACACGATGTCCAGGTTTATTATTACCGAGAGTTTGGTATGGACAAGGAGAAGGTAACAAGGATATACGAATACTAATCATGTTGAAGTATGAAGTAAAGTGATATTGGATATACTAAAAAGGAGTTGATTATTGTTGATGAAAGACTGTTATTCTACTGGTCAGAAAAGTATATATAAGCACCTGTTTATCCTATATTTCACTTTGGATATAGTAGTTAAAACATTACAAGGTTTTGAACGTCTTGAGACCAAATGTTGGACATAAATTTTAGAACCGAAGCATGATAACTTGAGCGTAACATGGTTTGAACCAAAATTTATAGATCTAGCCAGGTTTGTGTCAGAATACGTGAATATTGATGAGAAGAGAGTTAAGAGACTCCAACAAGGGAAATGAGGTCGTGGATTAGGAGTAAAGTGATTGCAATTGACTTGACTATTTATACAGTTGTAGTATGGAAGGCTATGAGAATCAAAAGTGAAAGTGATTGATCACAATCAGAAGAAGCTAGAAAAAGGGAAGCCAGAGACACCGGAAGAAAACCAACAAATAGGGAACTTTTAGAACCATTTCAATATAAGGCATGAGTTTTAGTCAAATAGGAATGTTGGATTTGGAAGACCAGAAACTGGAAATGATAAGCAAGGGAACCGTCCATAAAATATGGATTAACCAAGACCTCCAAAACCTCCGATACCAGAATGTAGAACTTGTGGAAAGAAGCAACTGGGAGTTTTTAATAAGATCAATATGGTACGTTACAAGTGTACTCAGACAGGACACTACGCCAATGAGAGCCATAAACCGAAGGCAAGAGTTACGTGTAACAAGTGTGGAGAGGTGTGGCGTTTCTTAAGAGGTTGCAATCGTTAAGTCCAGTAATCAATATGTTAAGGGGTGACATGACCACCACATACTAAGTAACCAAGGACAAGAATCCTCAATATAACCATGAGTGATACAGTAAAGAACAAGGATGTGGTTGCAGATACGTTTCATGATAGCTACATAAGTGCCAAAGTGTTAACGGATTCGAAGCCACAAAGTATTTTATTTTCAGAGAATTTACTCGTAAGTCGGACTGTGAAACACAACGGTTAAGTAAAGTTTTGACTACATGAATAGCTACTCGGGAGCATATATCGATTAATCTAGCTTGTCCTCACTGTGAGATTGATATAATAGAAATCTGCTGTAAACTCTAAGAATGGATTGGTTAACGGAATATGAAGAAAATGGAAATTTCGAGCCCTAGATAATGTAAAAGTTGTTATCCGAGGCCGGAGGCAGACGAAGAGGTATCTACCTATCAAAGGTAAAAGATTATTGTGTCAAGGTTGTAAAGCTTATCGTCATACGAGGTAAATGTTAGGAAAGAAACACCTTGGATAGAGAAGATTCTAGTAGCTAACGAATTTCAAATTGTATTACCTGACAATCTTTTAGGTTTACCTCCCGCCAGGGAAATAGATTTGTTGAAGACTTAGCACCCGGGACAAAACCAGTTTCGACGGCTCCATATAGAATGGCATAAGTAGAAATGAAAGAGTTAGCAATTCAATTGCAAGATCTTAGGAATAAGGGAGTTAAAAGGTCTAGTGTATTCCCATGGGGTGCGCTAAGTGGACCGTTAAGAACAAATACCCATTGTCAAGGATTGATGATCTAACTAGTTAAAGAACACAGTGTGCTTTTCAAAATTTATTTATGATTTGGTTACCGTCATTTAAAAATAAAACCCGAAGATATTCCTTAGACAACGTTCTGAACCTGATATATATGGACACTATGAGTTCGTAGTTATGGAGTTCGGTTTGATGAATACAACTGCCACTTTTAGGAACATGATGAATAGAAATTTTAAGTAATATTTGGATAAGTTTGAGAATGTTTTCATAAAATGACATCTTAAGGTATTCAAAGATGGAAGAAGAGCATACATATCATTTGAGAATAACCCTAGAAATTTTAAGAAAAGAGATATTGTGCGCAAAGTTTTCTAAGTGCGAGTTTTGGTTGAAAGAATTACAATTACTAGGACAGGAAATTAGTAGAGAAGGAATCCAAGTGGATCCAGCTAAGGTTGAAACGTTAATGAATTGAGTAAGGTCTAAGACACCTACAAAAGTTAGAGGTTTTATGAGATTGGATGGAGATTATCGAAGGTTTTTCAAGGATTATACCAAGATAGCCACACCATTAACCAAGCTTACTAGAAAGCATCCAAGAGTTAAGATAAATGGAAAAGGAAGTATTTAAATTGCTAGAGGAACGAAACTCTTTAGTCGAGCCATAATGGCAAAATAGATTCGTTGTTACCGGAGATGATGACTCATGTACCTTAGGACAATACCAACAACTAAATTGAGAACACAACTTTGTGTTAAGGAATCAAGATTGATTTAACATGTTAAGATGACTGTATATGTTTCTAGATAGCTGAAGAACCACGAGTGGAAACACCCGACACATGACTGAGAACTAGGCACAATAGTCTTCGCATTGATTTGGAGGCCTACTTGTATGAAGGAAAGTATGAAATCTATTCGGAGCATAAGCATTTGAAATATATTTTCACCGAAAAGGAGCTGTATACATAAGGTAGAGGAAATGGTTAGGACTGATCAAGGAATTTGAGAAACTAGGAATAGAGGTTCGTATTTCAGATCAAGCTACGGAGATGATAAACATATATACAATGACTTTTCAACTTGAGCTGCTAAGGGAAAGTAGAAAATGTTAAGCAGAAGTGATGAACGATAGCATGAGTAACTTTACAGGAGAAAGTAGAAGGAGTCAAAAGGATAATAAAGGAATTTTTAGGTTTTTTTTGTAGAAATTGGATACCCAATGTGACATGGTTAAAGAATGAGATACTGAATGATGCTCGTGAATTCGAAGTATTCGATCCATCCCAGATGTACGAAGATGTAACAAGGCTTAAAAGAAAATCTTGGTGGACATATATGAAAGAGATATTACTAGATGAGTGACTAAGTGTTTTACCTGTCAGAGATTTAAAACTAAACATCAAAGACCTAGTGGATAATTACAACCAGTAGAAATTCCCGAGTTGAAATAGGAACATCTCTTGATGCCAAGTCGGTACATTTCCTTTTTCTATCAACGAGAAACATTCATTGGATAAATTCGTTTTATCTGTAAGAGGTAGTAGTAAAGCATGAGGTCCAAGTATCAATCGAATCTTACCAAGACCCTCAATTTAATTCAAGGTTTGGAAGAAAGTTTTTGACATGCTCAGAAACCAAGTTAAATATGTGTACCGTTTATCGTCCTTAAAAAATATAGTCATAGTGAATAGACTATCCGGATAATCGAAGATATAATTAGAATTTGTGCGATGGATTTTGAAAGCAATTGAGGTGATCATTTACCATTAGTGGAATTCTTTTGCCGCAACAGCTATCACGCAAGTACTGGAACGCCCCCGTATGAAGCATTGTATGGAAGGAAATATAGGTCACTTGTGTATTGGAAAAAAATGGGAGAACGAAAAGTTTTAGGACCCGAGCTAGTACAACAAACGAAGGAATAGATTGAAATCATTTAGAAAAGACTAGTTACGGCGCAAGACAGACAACGGAAGTACGCTGACCAAGACATGAAGGATCTAAGCTTTGAAGAAGGAGACCAAGTGTTGCTAAAAGTGTCGCCATGGAAAGGGAAACTTAGCCCGAGATATGTAGGACCGTTTCAAATGCTGAGACGTATTGGAAAAGTTGCATATGAGTTAGCGTTACCACCACACATGGAGCACATTCATAACGTTTTTCATATTTCGATGCTTAGGAGATTTAATCCTGATACAAATCATGTGATCGAATACGAGCCTTTTGAGATTCAACCTGATTTGTCATATGTAGAACAACCTGTAGAAATTCAGGATCATATGGATAGGAAATTAAGGAATAAGATTGTTAAGCTAGTTAAGGTTTTGTGGAGGAATCCTAAAGTTGAAGAGTCGACTTGGGAACTTGAGAGCGAGATGCTTGAAAAGTATCCGCATCTATTCTCATAAGGTTAGATTCTGGGGACAGAATCTTTTTAAGGGGGGAAGGTTATAACGACTCGGAAAAACGCTTGTACTATATTAATATTTAATAATATTTGAGATCTATGGTATATGAATATTGTGTGAAAGGTGGATATGTGAATATGTGATAATTAGATGTTTACTTGGTGAATGATATGGATTAAAATATATGTGTATGTTTTTAAATGCATTTTATATGAGTTTCTTATTAAAAAATTAGTTCTTTTTGACCTTCCGGGAATTTTATAAAATCATCGGAGACTCTTTTTATTGTGAAATCTTTTTCACAACCTTTAGTTTATATTCTAGTATTTTCTAAAATTAGTGGAGGAATTTATTTTTGGCTTTAAGGATTTAAAACTGATTTTATGAGTTAAATGTCCTTTAAGTGATCAAAACTTTGAAAATTCATATTTAATTCAATTTTGATCATAAAAATATTTTAAAAATATGGGGGAGCTTGTAAATTCGTATTCTTTGTTTTAAAAATAAAATTGTGATTTTTAGATATTATCTTCATTTTATTTCGAATTTTAGAAAGGCATTTATATTGGTTTTCTTATTTAAAAATCAGATTTTGGAATTAGCAAGTTACTATTTTGCCCCTGGGCTTATAAAAACCCCTGCACCAGTTTTTCCCCTTTTCTTCATTCACGGCTCATCTCTCTCTTCTCTCTTTTCTCTCTCGGCAAAAATCTCTCTCTCTCAATTTTCTGTAAAATCTCTCATCCTCTCTCCATCTCTCAATTATATTGATGATTATGTATGTATATACATATATGTATATATAATCGTGTGTGTATGTGCGTGTATGCCGTGTGTATATGTGTGTGTATCGGTTTTTGCATGCAAAGGGGTTTGACGATTTTGATTCTTGATTCAATCCCGAACCTTTGTTTTGTAATGATTTTGAGATAAGGAGATTGTTTGATTGTATTGGTGAGGTTTGTGGAAGGAAACCCGATTTTCCGGGCACCTCCAAACCATTGCCGCCGTCGGCAATGAGCTCCGGCGAGCCGACGGGGACGATGATGATACTTTTGAGTCCGATTATTGTATTGATTAGCTATGATAGTTACAATTTTGGTTGCATGTAAAAGAAATCGAAATGCATGTATATTTTCGATTTTTCCCCTTTTATAAATTCGGTTTTGGAAATTTGTTTATGATGATATTTAATTGTTAACTTCGGTTTATAATGAATGCATGTTGATTTATTGTGTTAAGTTTGATTAGTGTGAAATTTTGATAGTTAAAAGTTTTGATTTGGGAATTTTAGTGAAATTCCAAGAAAGGG
Source organism: Heracleum sosnowskyi (assembly GCA_030848705.1). Classification (NCBI taxonomy): domain Eukaryota; kingdom Viridiplantae; phylum Streptophyta; class Magnoliopsida; order Apiales; family Apiaceae; genus Heracleum; species Heracleum sosnowskyi. The sequence goes on from CM061241.1 coordinate 99,023,351, forward strand.
AATTGTTGACTTGTTAATTTGAGTATTTGATAAATGCATGTATAAGTTTAGTAATTCTTGAGAACATGAGTTCTAGTTGTGATATTGGATGGTTAGTTGTGAATGAGATTATGTTTGGGATGATTGTATATAGAAAAACATCATGCTGAATTTTCCAGAAAAACTGCCCTGTTCTGTTTTGCTATATTTCAAATTGTTGCTGCCTGTTTTAGACAGAGGGCTTAGGATGTCAATGTTCTAAATTGAATCTAGTTTGTGCACGCGCTAATTTTGTATCGATAGGATTTACGAATAAAAAGTTATACTTGTTTTACTAAAAGTTGCGCAGCTGGGATTTTTTCTGTGCTTTAGTACCTACTTTATACAGTTCGTTTTTATACTAAATAAAGTGTTCTGAAGTTGAAACTTTTATGCTAAGTTGGTTTTGAAATCAGGAAGTAGCCTGTCAAATTTGGTAATTTTTTGATTATTTTTGGAATTATGGAAAATGGTTTAGTAAAGTATGCGCAGTTGATTTTTCTGCTTTTTGTTGAAATGAAAACATTGTTATAAAGAGTTAAGGATATGGTTGGCATGACCAAATTGATTTAAGGGATACCAAGTGTGGTATGATTTGAAAGATATATTATCATATATATATATGAATAAGGAGCATGTTATGTGTATTTAAATGACGATGTGAGATTATATGGTTGATTGCCTATTACATGGTTATAATTGTTTTGTGGTATAACTATTATGTGTTTACGCGTTTAGGATGCGTTGGGTAGTTTAGAATAAAGGATTAGCATCTTAGAGAAGCCTTCTAAGCTAGAATATACTCTTTTGTAGAGTCCAAGGAAGTGGAACTTAGAGAGTCCAAGGAAGTGGAACTTAGAGAGTTCAAGGAAGTGGAACTTAGAGACAAGGGAAAAACTAAGGTGGAAAACCAGTGATTGCTCATTACCCCTTTTAGCTACTTAAGGCAAGTAATACAAACTTGCTTTCCTATTTCGATTCCATTGTTTCATTTTGACATATATGAATTGTTATCTTGCCTTGATATACCTTTAATTCTGAAAACACTTATTGTTCGTTGATAACCCTTACCTTTGTTCATATATATACCATGTTGAACTGAATACCATGCCTTGTTTGTTCTTTATCCTTAAACCTTTATACCATGTTCATATCCATGAATTGAAACCTGATGACCTATGATTCTATAACCTGAATTTGATCATATACTTATGCATTCCCTTTTTATACCCGAAAGTGAATACACCTAACTCTCATTCTAGTACATTTCCAGAACATACCCGATGATAAATATTTCTTATATTCCACTAACAGAAATCCAGATTGTTTTGATTGAACTTATCTGATTTCCAAAAAGACTTCTTTATATCTGAATATTGTTTTAAAAAGGAATAAAGTTTGAACTCATCTAAATTCTGATTTATGGTTTCCACGGATTCCTAAGATTGGAGGCGTAAGAGGCCGAGTAACGCCGGTCCAGCACTTTTTAATTATAATAAATGGACTAGGGATGGACTAGTCTAAAGGCCAATATGTGCCTAATGGGACCCAATACAAGGACCAGAGGGACTGTGTGTCCGGTATGGGGACTTTACGTGGCTGATCACCCGTATTGTCCGGTGCGTTGTGAAAAATCTCCAAAATTACTTATTGATTTTGAAATGGATATCTTGAAAATGAAATTGGTTTACCCTTTGAAATTGCATATTTATGCCATTGTTCTGATAAATCCTTAATGTGGATTCTGCTAAAACCATGCCATATATATTGATATTGGAAACTGTTTTGAAGCTATATATTCAATTCATTGTTTTGATAATCCCACTGATACGGATTTTGCTATACCCATGTCATACATATTGATATTGGAACTGTTTCCCATTGGATAACTGTATGGTCATATTATTATTACTTGCTGGGCATTTGGCTCATTCTTTTTCCCTATTCTAACCCACAGTGAAACGAGAAGATGGTACGTACGTTTCAGACAGCTAGGAAGTCTTCCTATAGGGTTATTTTTGGGATGCTAGCTCAGGCAGGTGATGGAGACTTGTAGAAGGTGTTTTGTATAAGGGAATGTAGAACTTTTAAGACACGATTGTAATAACTTTTGAGACTTTATTTATGTAATAAAAATGAAGTAGATAGTTGATGCTTGTTTCATACCATTACCTGTTAAAGATCCAGGGTAAAGTTGGGGTCGTGTCTGCATGTTTATATTATTATTCACAGGTTTATAAGTATAGAGGTTGTAGTGACTCCCCCAATCATGACCCCAGATTGGGAGGGCGTCACAATTTTCATTTATCTAGTTAAGATCTAATGATCCTTATTAGTTTGGTTGTCCAAGACCGTACGATCAAAATTTTGGATAAGATCCCTATTATACTTATTATATATAAGGATTTAATATAATAAGGATATCAAGTATATACTGATATAATTATCTTACTAACTGCTTTTACTTTCAATGTTTCGGTTTTATTTACAGTGTATATAAAATTTTAAAATACATTATTACTTAAAAATTATTAAATAGAATAAAAATTATGTTATGATTATATAAAATTTTATTCTCATATTATTATATTCTTTATCGATTTGAATTTGTTCTTAATTAATTTTAATACTTTATTAAAAGAAACATAAAATTTCTATATTTAAAACAATTAGTGGAAAATAAATAAATTGGTGCTGCAAAAATAAAAAAAATATTTATTAAAATTTAGATGCTCACTTTACTATTTGGGTTCTATCCCGAGTTTTAGAAATTGAATTTTGACGATTTTATAACCCATGCGAAACTAACAAAATTATCTTTAATTTAATAATTGTTTAATAATTATTATCTAATTTGACCTGTTGACCTACCCATGAACCGAAAAGAAAAGATGGTTAAGAATTTTTACATAAAGAATTCAATTCAATATAGAAAACCAATTTATAATTGGTTTAAATTTTCAAAACACACTTCTTAGTATTTAAATATAATTATATTATTAATCAGATACACTTTTTAATATTATATCTAACAATTCTCATCGATCTATTTAAGATCTAACTGTAATTATTAATTTGGTCGTATAGTGATCGTACACGGACCAGATCGATTTTAATATTTTCTTAAATTGATTTTAATATTTTATTTAAATAAAAATAGAAGTTATAAATTTAAAAGAATTAGGAAAAAAAATTAAATTGGTGCTACAAGAAAAAAAAAATATTTATTAAAATTTAGATAATCACTTTACTGTTTGGGCTCTATCTTGAGTTTTAGACAACAAATTTTAACGATTTTACAGCCCATGTGAATCTAACAAAATTATATTTAATTTAATGATAGTTTAATAATTTTTATCTAACTGGAACTATCCATAAACTAAAGAGAAAAGATATTTACGAATTTTTACATAAAAATTTCTATTCAATATAGAAAACCCATTTAGAATTGATTTAAATTATCAAAATACATCTTTTAGTATTTAAATACTATCCTATTATTAATCAAATACAATTTTTAATATTATATCTAACGGTCCTCGTCTATTTGAATATTTATAATTTTATAATCCAATTATCCAACAGATCATATACCTTTGGTAGTACATTGACCGACCAAAGTTTTGGATAATACGCTTATTATATATTAGCTTATAGCCCGTGCGATGCACGGTTACTTAAATTTTATTTATAATTATTCTGTTTATAATTTTATTTTTATTACGATGCAACACACGATTGTTTTTTTAATATTTATAATTATATTTATTTATGAATATTTTAATATTTAAAAGTTATTAGTTTACATGATTAAATTATTGTTAAAAAAGATTTAGCCAAAAAAAATTATAGTTAAAAATTTGATATTTATTACATTTTACACGCTCAATTTAATATTTGTTTATATTGAGATATAAAAGTTAGATTTGACCAATTTTACGGTTCACATGAAATTCACAAAATAATCTTTAATTTAGTTGTGGTTTAATAGTTTTATTTTTCAATTAAAAACTATTCTAAAACTAAAAAGAGAATAAAGTGACGAAATTTAATGTTGAGAATTCTATTCGATTTAGGAAATCTACTTAACTTATATGTAGTTTAGATTATTAGAATAACCTTTATTAACCAAATACATGTTTTAATGTTAAATCTAACGGTTTTCACCTATCTATTTAAAATAAAATATTATAAAATGAGAAACTTAAATATTCATTGGAACATAAAAAAATATTAAAAAAAATACAAATGAGGTCGAGGAAGATAAATGAGTTATTATTAATATTATTTTATAATAAAATAATATTAATAATAATGACAGATAGAAAATCTAACATGTTTTAATTAAAAAAATTAATTGACTGTGATATTTTTAGAAGTGTTTTAATTATATTAATTAAAAAAATTTAACTGCACGTAATATTTTTAGATGTGTTTTAACTATATTAATTTTATGTGTTAAAAAAATACGTTCACTTGTTAAAATAGGTAAGTTTTTTTTAAATAATTAAAAGTATTAAAATAGGTTTTAAAATATATAAGTTGCACTTGATATTTTTGGAAAAGAGAGATTTTAATGATAACAAATATAAAAGGTAATATATTTTAATTTAAAGGTAATTGCCAGTGATATTTTTGGAAAATAAGTAGATTTTGTAAGAAAAAAATGTTTTAACTATAAAAGGCAATCAGATAGTTACTATTTTTATATTATTTTATTATTTATTAAATAAAGTATTAAAATAGGTTTTAAAATAAATAAGTAAGGATTGCACCTCGTATTTTTGGAAAATAGGGATTTTAGTGATGATGTGTTTTAATTATATTAATTGTATTTGTTAAAAAAAATACGTTCACTTGTTAAAATATGTAAGTTTTTTTTAAATAATTAAAAGTATTATAATAAGTTTTAAAATATATAAGTAAGAGTTGCACTTGATATTTTTGGAAAATAGAGATTTTAGTGATAACAAATATAAAAGGTAATATATTTTAATTTAAAGGTAATTGCACGTGATATTTTTGGAAAAGAAGTAGATTTTGTTAGAAAAAAAATGTTTTAATTATAAAAGGCAATCAGCTAGTTAATATTTTTATATTTTTATATTATTTATTAAATAGAGTATTAAAATAGATTTTAAAATAAATAAGTAAGGATTGCCCCTCATATTTTTGGAAAATAGAGATTTTAGTGATAACAAATATAAAAGATATTATGTTTTAATTTAAAGGTAATTGTCGTGATATTTTTGGAAAAGGAGTAGATTTTGTTAGATTTTTTTTTAAATTATAAAAGGCAATAACTTAGTTACTATTTTTATATTATTTTATTATATATTAAATAGAGTATTAAAATAGGTTTTAAAATAAATAAGTAAGGATTGCACCTCATATTTTTGGAAAACATATATTTTAGTAATAACAAATATAAAAGTTATATGTTTTAATTTAAAGATAATTGTAATGATATTTTTGGAAAAGGAGTACATTTTGTTAGAAACAAATATTTTAATTATAAAAGCCAATCATCTAGTTACTATTTTGGTAACTTTACAATAATACAATTCCATTAAAGATTTGATTTGTTTCGTTATCCTAAAAGGAAATAAGTATATTTGTAGCAGTGTATCCTAAATTTAAATAAATTAGATCCCACATTTCCATTTTTTTGATTAGATTTCAATATTATTTAATTTTTATGTAGTAAAATATAGTGAAATATTAATGTAGAATAAAATTTTCTCGAATTTTGATTATATTATTAATTTATTAATTAGAAAAAGTACCGAAAACCAAAAACAGACCGTTAACCGAAAACCTTAAACTTTCAATGTTTCAGCTTTAATAATATAGTATAGATTTCTCCTAACTAAAACCTCAAAAATATCACGGGCTATTCTAAAGGATCAGATATCACGGCCTATTCAAAAATATTTTAGTAGCATAAAATACTAATATTATGAATATATCTATCTATCTATACTATATTTTTAAAGACGAAATATTGAAAGTTTTGGTACCTGTTTTTTGATACGATGCTTGTCTTATTTAATTATTTATTTAATTATTATGATCAATTACCCTTTCAATTAAAATATATTACCATTTGTTTCTAAAATAACCACAGACAATTTCTTTTTCAGCTAAAACATGTTACTTTTTCCATTTGCCTTGCTAAAATCCCTCATTTTCCAAATATATTAGGAGCAAACCCTTACATATTTACTTTAAAATCTATTTTAATACTTTTAATTGACAATTACCTTTTTTAACTAAAACATGTCACCTTTTATATTTTTCTTACTAAACCCCCTCTTTTTTCAAAAATATCACGGGCAAATCGTTACTTTTATATTTTAAAATTCAACGAAAACATGTTACTTTCTATTTTTCTTACTAAAACCCCTCTTTTTCCAAAATATAATGTGCAAACCGTTACTTATTTATTTTAAAATTCATTTTAATACTTTTAATTATTTTAAAATGTTTAACACGCCTACTTATTTTTTTAAATAAATGCAATTAATAAAATATATAATATAAATAATAAATTAACAATTATTAAAAATAACTCGTGCATCATACGGGTTTTAAGCTATATTATTAAAGACGAAACATTAAAAGTTTGGTAGTCGGATAGATGAACGGTCGGTACTTAGTGATTTTACTTAATTACCCTTACTTATTTTTAAAAAAAAACTATCACTAAATAATAACATTATTTATAACCAATTACCTTTTCAGCTAAAATACATTACCTTTTTTTATTTTTTTCTTACAAAATCCTATCTTTTTTCTAAAAAAAACACGGGTGATTATCTTTTTTAACAAAAACATGTTACTCTTTCTATTTTTCCTTACTAAAACCCCTCATTTTCCAAAAATATCACGGACAAACCCTTACTTATTTATTTTAAAATATATTTTAATACTTTTAATTATAAACACTTTTTCAGCTGAAACATGTTACTTTTTCTATTTTTTCATTTTCTATAAAAATTATTATTAAATAATAACACTTTTATAACCAACTACATTTTCAGCTAAAATACATTATCTTTTCTAACAAAATCTTCTCTCCTTCTAAAAAAATCAGGGGCAATTATCTTTTTCAACTAAAACATGTTACTCTTTCTGATTTTTCCTTACTAAAACCCTCATTTTTCAAAAATATCCCGGACAAATCCTTACTTATTTATTATGAAGCCTATTTAAATACTTTTAATTATGGGCACTTACCTTTTCAGCAAAAACATGTTTCTTTTTTTATTTTTCCTTACTAAGACCCGTCCTTTTCCAAAAATATCACGGGCAAACAGTTATTAATTTATTTTAAAAACTATTTTAATACTTTTAATTATTTAAAAAAGTTTAACACGCCTACTTATTTTTTTTAGCAAATGCGGATTAATAGAATATTAAAAAATAAATAATAAAAATAATAATTATTAATAACAATTCGTGCATCGCATGGGTTTTAAGCTAGTTATATTTTTAAAACGGAAATATTGAAAATTTTGTTTTTTGGTTTTCGGTCATTTATTCAATTTAATAAATAATAAAATAATATAAAAATAGTAACTAACTGATTGCTTTTTATAATTAAATTTTTTTTCTAACAAAATTTACTCCTTTTCCAAAAATATCACGGACAATTACCTTTAAATTAAAACATATTACCTTTTATATTTGTTCTATCTAAAATCTCTTTTTTCCAAAAATATCAGGTGCAACCCTTACTTATTTATTTTAATACATATTTTAATGCATTTAATTATTAAAAAAAAAGCTTACCTATTTTAACGTGCCAACGAATTTTTTATCTTTCTAACAAAATTTACTCATTTTTCAAAAATATTGCGGACAATTACCTTTAAATTAAAACATATTACCTCTTTATAATTGTTCCCACTAAAATCTCTCTTTTCCAAAAATATCATGTGCAACCCTTACTTATTTATTTTAAAACATATTTTTATTCTTTTAATTATTTAAAAAAGCTTACCTACTTCACCATGCCAACGTACTTTTTTAACGAATACAATTAATATAATTAAAATATTTCCAAAAATATAATGAGTAGTTACTTTTTTTAATTAAAAAATGTTAGTTTTTTTATTTGTCCTCATCATTAATACTAGCATATAACCCGTGCAAGACACGAGCCATCAAAGAAGATTAAAAAAAGACAAACCAAAAAAATTAATGACAACGGAAAATATTAAATAAAGAATAAAAATTAAAATGATAAATTATAAAATGAAAAACTTAAATATTAATTGGAACATGAAAAAATAAATAAAGAATACAAATGAGGTTGAGAAAGATAAATAAGACATTATTAATATTCAAATGGGGATGAAGAAGATAATTGAGACATTATTATATTTTATTATTTATTAAAATAATATTAATAATAAGGATAAATAGAAAAACTAACATGTTTTAATTAAAAAAATTAACTGCCCGTGATATTTTTAGAATTATTTTAAATATATTAATTATTTGTTAAAAAAATATGTTGGCATTTTGAAATAGGTAAGCTTTTAAATAATTGAAAATATTAAAATATGTTTTAAAATAAACTAGTCCATAACCCGTGCAAGACACGGGCCATAAAAGAAGATTAAATAAATGACAAACTAAAAAAATTTCATATGGAGGTAAAATATTAAATAAAAAATAAAAATCAATATGATAAATTATAAAATGAGAAACTTAAATATTAATTGGAACATAGAAAAAAAATAAAGAATACAAATTTGGGATGAGTAAGATAAATGAGGTATTATTAATATTATTTTACTATTTATTAAAATAATCGAACAATACTATACTATTAAAGACGAAACATTAAAAGTTTGGTTGGTACAGTACCTATTTTTTTTGGTATTTCGTGATTTTACTTAGTTACCCTTACAAATATTATTAAATAGTAAGACATATATATAACCAATTACCCTTTTCACCTCATTTTCCAAAAATTTCACGGACAATTACCTTTTTTAACTAAAAAATGTTATTTTTTTCTATTTTTACATACTAAAACCCATCATTTTTCCAAAAATATCACGAGTAAACCCTTAATTATTTATTTTAAAACTTATTCTAAATTATTTATTTTTAAAACTTATTCCAATGATTTTAATTTTTTTAAAAGTTTACATATTTTAACATGCATACCTATTTTAGCAAATGCAATTAATTAAATATTATAATGTAAATAATCAAACAGCAACTATTAAAAAACTCCCACTTTCCCAAAAACATCACCAAAATAACACGGGGAATTAACTTTTTTAACTAAAACATGTTACATCATCTATTTTTACTTACTAAAACATCTCTTTTTCCAAAAATATCACGGATAAACTCGTAATTATTTATTTTAAAACCTATTTTTATTTTATTTCTACTTACTAAACCCCCTCCTTTTTCAAAAATATCACATGTAAAAACCTTAATTATTAATTTAATTATTGATAGTATATGATTTGTAAAAGGCCAATTTATAAGCAAATACCAAGCCCAAGTCTATAACAAGGCGAACAAGGTCACATTGCCTACGAGGTTCACAATTCCGGCAAGGCTCAACAATACCTACAAGGTCCACATTGCCTACAAGACCCAACAATGTCTACAAGGTCCATATTGCCTGCAGGGTTCACAATGCCTGCAAAGTCCAACAATGCCTACAAGGTCCACATTACCTACAAGGTTCACAATGTCTACAAGGTCCACATTGCCTACAAGGTGCAACAATGTTGATAAGCTCACAATGCACGCAAGGTCCAACAATGTTTACAAGGTCCATAATGCGTGCAAGGTCCATATTGCCTAGAAGTTCCATAAATGCCACAAAGGTACGTGCAAGGTTCACATTGCCTACAAGATCCAACAATGCATGCAAGGTCCCCATTGTCTGCAAGGTCCAACAATGCATTCAAGGTCTGCATTGCTTACAAGGTCCACATTGCCTGCAAGTTCCGCAAAGCCCATAAGGGTTGGGCATGACATGTTGTACAATGGACAAGGTATATGCAAGACAAAGCCAATGTATGACAAACCCAAGTTATAAACAAAACCTATAATGTCCATGAAGCCTACAAGGTCCACAAAGTCTGCAAGGTCTACAAGTCCCGCAAAGGCCGGACATAACATGTTGTAAAACAGACAAACTATGTGTAAGACAATGCTACTAACACCTGCAACAAAGCTGGCATAAGTACATGGTCCAAACATCATGACAAAATGCAATTGTCACAAGGTTGACATTGACCCCCGACCAAGATCCTAATATGTATCCCTTGTCCCCCACGTGGACTCTCAGTCATGTGACACATGACATGATCCTATATATACCCCCTAGTCACTTCAATGCAAGGGGTTCACAACATTCATTACACCCACACCACATTCAATTTCTGATAGGTTTTGCTCTACCTTCTCTCTACTTTCCCTCTCTAGAAATTAATACACATTTATATACTTGTATTATGTTTTCCGTTAACCGGATACTTATTCTCACACTGGAGGTGCTTACGGGGACATAACCCCCCGCGAGCATTTCCGTTTCAGGGAGCTTGGAGACAATTCCGGAGAAGTTCAGACAAGACACGCAAAGCGCAACAAGGCCGACAAAGCCAAACAAGTCTGACAAGCTCATCAAGGCCGACAAATCCAAACAAGTATTACAAGACCAACAAGCCAAACAAGCATCTATTCCAGCATAACACCAAGGAAGTAGAGCCCGATGGTAGAACGACTTATCATTTGGCACTAGAAGGAGGGGACCTCACGCTCTCTCAACCGACATCTGATTTGGCCTGCTCATCTGAGGGCAAGCCCATCTGCAAACATCCTTACCATGTCAAGGAGAAGTTCATCTGTAAACTATTCTCTAGTATGCGACATATCACGTGAAGTTTTATCCAGCAATAATCCTCTATCATCTCGGACCCTAGTCACCCAACTACGTATAGGTCCGTAATGCGTACACCATTTTAGCCCTTAATGCTCCTCACTCTCCAGCAACCGACGTGTCACGTGAAGCTCGACGCAATAACAACCCTTTGTCATCTCGGAAATTGGTGATCCTAGTCACCCCAATTATGTTCGAGTCTGTAATGCCAACATTGACTTAACTCCCAATCCTCCTTGCATAGTTTCTAGAGATCTAAGGAACATGAATAACCAAACAGATGTTCAAGTTAGCCAAGTTACTCGGGACCGAGTACAATTTATATAAGTAGTGCAAGTTGATCAATGTGTAGAAGACGTGCAAGTAGTGTTAATTATGCAAAGCACACAAGGCATACAAGAAATGCAAGGTGTAAAAGCTATGTAAGATACAAACTACACAAAACACAGAAATATAAAACAGCAAGGCCGTGCTACTTAAAGTATTCAAGGCGCGCAGAGTATGCAAAGCATGCAAGGTGTACAAGGTATGTAAGATACGAAAACTACACAAAACACAGAAATAAAAAACAACAAGGCGTAACCATAAAACTTGAACTATTCAAGGTGCACAGAGTGTGCAAAACATGCAAGGTGTGCAGAGTGTGTAAATGATGCTATGTATGCAAGACTTAGAGCCATGAACGGACTGGCCCACGTAACAAGCAATAAAACTGTCAGTATCCATATAAGTATGTATTACCTCGCGAAGCACCACAACAACAAAGAAAATTAATTGTCAACACACTAGCTATCAATATTTATAATCTCTAGAAGGAAGACAAGATTACACGAAATATTTACAAGTATTGCAAGGTGTACAAGGATACAAATACGGCAAGTTGCACAATGTATACAAGGCATTGAAGTAGTGCAAGTTATGCAAGGTGCACTAGGTATACAAGAAATACAAGGTGTACAAGGCATTGAAGTAGTGCAAGTTATGCAAGGGGCACTAGGTATACAAGAAATACAAGGTGTACAAGCTATGTAATATACGAAAATTACACACAACACATAAATCATAAAAAATATGGCTCAACCATGTTGCTTAAACTCTTCAAGATACGCAGTGTGAAAAACATACAAGGTTTACAAGGCGCGCAGAGTGTGCAAAACATGCAAGGTGTGCAAGATGCGCAAAGTATGCAAATGATGCAATGTATGCAAGGCTATGATAAAACCCCTACTTAAGTCCTTGGACCTATCCAAGCTTAAGCGGGGAAACAAAACTTTTACAAAGGCCCTCTCGGGTCATCAAGGTCCTCTCGGATCGGATCGTCCTCGCGGACAACTCCTACTTAAGTCTTTGGACCTATCCAAACTTAAGTGGGAGGCAACAAACTTTCTACAAAGACCCTCTCGGGTCAACAAGGTTCTCACCGATCAACATGTTTTCTCAGAAAAACCTCCTACTTAAGTCCTTGGACCTATCCAAGCTTAAGTATGAGGCAACAAATTATTTTACAAAGGCCTTCACTGGTCACCAAGGTCCTCTCGGATCAACTTGTCATCTCGACTAACCTCCTACTTAAGTCTTTGGACCTATCCAAGCTTAAGTAGGGGACACAATATTTTTTTACAAAGACCTTCCCGGGTCAACAAGGTCCTCCCGGATCAACTTGTCCAACAACATTCCTACTTAACTACCTACACCTATCCAAACTTAAGTGGAGGGCAACAAATTTTTTACAAAAGCCCTCTTCCGTCAACAAGGTCCTCTCGGATCAACTTGCTCTCTCGGAAAAAGCTCCTACTTAAGTCCTTGGACCTATCCAAACTGAAGCGGGGGCAACAATTTTTTTTATAAAAGCCCTCTCAGGTCAACAAGGTCCTCTCGGATCGACTTCTCCCCTCGGACAAAGCTCTTACTTAAGTCTTTGAACCTATACAAACTTAAGTAGGGGGAACCAAATTTTTTAGAAAGGCCCCCGAGTCAGCCTCTCGGATCATCTTGTTCTCTCGGACAAAACTCCTACTTAAATCCTTGGACCTATCCAAACTTAAGTAGGGGCTACAATTTTTTTTAAAAAAAAGGCCCTCTCGGGTCAACAAGGTCCTCTCAGATCGACTTGTCCTCTTGGACAAAGCTCCTACTTAAGTCCTTGGACCTATCAAAACTTAAGTGGGGAGAAACAAATTTTTTATAAAGTCCCTACCGGGTCAACAAGGTCCTCTCGGATCGACTTGTCCTCTCGGAAAAAGATCCTATTTAAGTCTTTGGACCTATCCAAACGTAAGTGGGGGCAACAAATGTTTTGCAAAAGCCCCTCGGGTTAAAAAGGTTATCTCGGATCATCTTGTTATCTCGGACCAAACTCCTACTTAAGTACTTGAACCCATCCAAAACTTAAGTGGGGGGGGGGGGCAACAAATTATTTTATAAAGGCACTCCCGGGTCAACAAGGTCTCCCCGGATCGACTCGTCCTGTCGGACAAAACTCCTACTCCTTGCACATATCCAAACTTAAGTGGGGGCAACAATTTTTTTTTTTACAAAGTCCTTCCCGGGTCAACAAGGTCCTCTCGGATCGCCTCGTCCTCTCGGACAACTACTACTTAAGTCCTTGGACCTATCCAAACTTTACTGGGCGGCATCAAAATTTTAACAAAAGCACCTTCGGTTCAACAAGATCCTCTTGTATTTTACTTGTCCTCTAAAATGAAAAACCTACCCAAATCCTACATAAATCTTTTACTAATCCCCCCCATCCCTCTAAAGAGGAATGAGGGAGTGGGGAGCAAATGATTGTATATGATTTGTAAAAGGCCAATTTATAAGCAAATACCAAGCCCAAGTCCATAACAAAGCGAACAAGGTCACATTGCCTGCAAGGTTCACAATTCCGGCAATGCCCAACAATGCCTACAAGGTCCACATTGCCTACAAGACCCAACAATGCCTACAAGGTCCACATTGCCTATAAGGCCCACATTGCTTGCAAAGTCCAACAATGCCTACAAGGTTCACACTGCCTACAAGGTCCAACAATGCCTACAAGGTCCATATTACCTGCAAGGTTCACAATGCCTAAAAGGTCCACATTGCCTACAAGGTGCAACAATGTTTATAAGCTCACATTGCATGCAAGGTCCAACAATGTTTACAATGTCCACAATGTCTGCAAGGTCAAAATTGCCTAGAAGTTCCATAAATGCCACAAAGGTATGTGAAAGGTTCACAATACCTACAAGATGAAACAATGCATGTAAGGTCCCCATTTTCTACAAGGTCCAACAATGCATTCAAGGTCTGCATTGCTTACAAGGTCCACATTGCCTGCAAGTTCCGCAAAGCCCACAAGGGTTGGACATGACATGTTGTACAATGGACAAGGTATGTGCAAGACAAAGCCAATGTAGGATAAGCCCAAGTTATAAACAAAACCTACAATGTCCATGAAGCCTACAAGGTCCACAAAGTCTGCAAGGTCTACAAGTCCTGCAAAGGCTGGACATAACATGTTGTACAACATACAAAGTATGTCTAAGAAAATGCTACTAACACCTGCAACAAAGCTGGCATAAGTACATGGTCCAAATATCATGACAAAATGCAACTGACACAAGGTTGACATTGACCCCCGACCAAGATCCTAATTTGTAGCCCTTGTCCCCCACGTGGACTCTCAGTCATGTGAATTGCACATGACATGAGCCTATATATACCCCCTAGTCACTTCAATGCAAGGGGTTCACAACATTCATTACACCCACACCACATTCAATTTCTGATTGGTTTTTTTCTACCTTCTTTCTTCTTTCTCTCTCTAGAAATTAATACACATTTATATACTTGTATTATGTTTTCCGTTTAACGGATACTTATTCCCACACCGGAGGTGCTTACGGGGACATAACCCCCCGCGAGCATTTCCATTTCAGGGATCTTGGAGATGATTCCGGAGAAGTTCAGACAAGACTCGCAAAGCGCAACAAGCCCGACAAAGCCAAACAAGTCTGACAATGCCAAACAAGTATTACAAGCCCAACAAGCCAAACAAGCATCTATTCCAGCATAACACCAAAGAAGTAGAGCCCGACGGTAGAACGACTTATCATTTGGCGCTTGAAGGAGGGCAAGCCTATCTGCAAACATACTTACCATGTTAAGGAGAAGTTCATCCATAAACTATTCTCTAGCATGCGACATATCACGTGAAGTTTTATCCAGCAATAATCCTCTATCATCTCGGAGATTGGTGACCCTAGTCACCAAACTACGTATAGGTCTGTAATGCGTACACCATTTTAGCCCTTAATGCTCCTCACTCTCCAGCAACCGACGTGTCACGTGAAGCTCGACGCAATAACAACCCTTTGTCATTGGTAACCCTAGTCACCCAAATTATGTTCGAGTCTGTAATGCCAACATTGACTCAACTCCCAATCCTCCTTGCATAGTTTGTAGAGATCTAAGGAACATGAAAAACAAACAGATGTTCAATTTAGCCAAGTTTCTCGGGACCGAGTACAAGTTATACAAGTAGTTCAAGTTGATCAATGTGTACAAGGCGTGCAAGTAGTGTTAATTCTGCAAAGCACATAAGGCATACAAGAAATGCAAGGTGTACAAGCTATGTAAGATACAAAAACTACACAAAACACAGAAAAAAAAACAAGGTCGTACTACTTAAAGTTTTCAAGGCGCACGGAGTGTGCAAAACATGCAAGGTGTACAAGGTATGTAAGATACGAACACTACACAAAACACAGAATTAAAAAACAACAAGGCATAACCATAAAACTTGAACTATTCAAGGTGCGCATAGTGTGCAAAACATGGGGTTTAAGCTAGTACTATTATATAATAGACGAAATATTAAAAGTTTGGTCGGTCGATCAGTACCTTAATGTTTTTACTTAATTGCCCTTATTTATAAAAAAATATTAAATAATAACTATTAGGGTTGATACGTTTGGAATGATGATAACAAAATACTTAAGACAAGAATTTGATCATGATATCGAAGCTGAGAATCAGAAAGCTAAATCACAACAACTGATAATCAGGAAGCTAACTAGAAGACACTTTATCTATCCAATGTCTAAAAGCCACATCAAATGTATGGAAGATATTCTGTCATCAAGTTAGGAATCAATTCAGTAGCAAACCAACAGACGTCTAATCAAGCACCAAATGTTTCAGTGGTAAGTCTGCCAAAACAACTCAGTAATGGTGAGTCAATAAGGATGAGAGATGTTTTATCTAAGGATGAAGCTAAAGATATATGTTCTACGGATAAAGCTATGGAAGTCTTATCTCATCTACGGATAAAAGCTGAAAGTATCTTATCTCATCTATGGATAGAATATGAGGACATCTTATCTCATCTATTGATAGAAGCTGAGGACATCTTATCTCATCAACGGATATTCCATCTACGGATAAAGTTGAAGATAGTTTATCTACAGATACAACTAAGGATGTCATGTTCTACCTATGGATGCAGCTAAGAATGTCATGTTCTATCTATGGATACAGCTCAGGATATTACTTCTATTGATATTCCGAGATTACTATTCTACGGATAAATGAAGTAGAATAGTAGTCTACAGATAAAGAATTAATACGCCTACTGATATTCATCCCATTCAATAAGAAAAGCAAATCTATGTAAATGAATCTTTTGAAGTTTTCTTTATTTAACGGGTTGAATGAAGGACAGTCTCAGAGATCACCATTACACACCCGTGACTGAAAGATGATGGATAACGACGTAAAAGATGTATGGAATAGGGAGTCAAACTAAAAATATTCGAAGGCTCAAATTCCTACAAATGAAATGTGAAGTCATCCATTATCTTCTATGTCTCGAAGGATAAATAAGAGTTACAACAACTACCTAGAAATTTATCTTCTAACTGGACGCAATGGAAAAGCTTGACAAACATGAGGACCTATATGCAAAACTACATGTTCACTTATCTCAGCTGATAGTGACTTGACAGTCGTGTATTCAAGGAAAGGTCTTTTTCATGCAGATGTCACGAGGGCTTGGAAGTTAGGTCAATTTACATGAACTTAGTAATTCTTGAAGAAAGAAGCACATGGAACCAGAAAGCATTCTTTGGGACTATACAAGTTTATCTGTGATGCCATCCAAGGCATTTCCCGAATAGAATAGCTTCAGAGTCGAGCATGTGAACAAGCAGAACCAAAAATGTAATATTTTATTATGTTGTAGGTTTTGTTTGTAACATACAGTTGATGTATATAAGACTGTATGGTGTAGAATAGAAAAATGTGGAGAGAGCACCATGCCAAAAGAAAAACACTTAGGCTCTCTTTCATCATCTGTATAAGCAGCTGGAGTTTGTTGTAAAACAAAACCAGAGAATTCTTCAATATACATCTCAGGTGGGCTTTTTCCGAGAAACCCACCTGAAAAGTTTAAAAAATTTGCTTGTCTCCTGCATTTATTTTTAACTTGAAGAATTCATATTTGTTCTAAGCTTGACTGAATTTAGTTAATTTACAAACTCATATATTCATACTCCACAAGGTTTGAAAAAGTTTTGTAAAATTAACTAGATTGTATTCAACCCCCCTTCTACAATCTAGGTTGCATTGTTCTGGGAATAACAATAACATTATATGTTTATTTTTCCTTACTAAAACCCCTCATTTTCCAAATATATCACAGACAAATCCTTACTTATTTATTTTAAAATCTATTTTAATACTTTTAATTACGGACAATTACCTTTTCAACTAAAATAGATTACCTTTTTCTATTTTTTCTAACAAAATCCTCTCTTTTTCTAAAACAATCACGGGCAACCTTTATCAACTAAAACATGTTACTCTTTCTATTTTTCTTTACTAAAACCCTCATTTTCCCAAAATATCACGGGCAAACACTTACTTATTTATTTTAAATATATTTTAATACTTTTAATTATGACAATTACCTTTTCTACTAAAACATGTTACTTTTTGCATTTTCCATTTAAAAAAAATTATAACTAATTACCTTTTCAACTAAAATACATTACCTTTTCGATCAATTTTTTCTAACAAAATCCTCTCTTTTCTAAAAAAATCACGGGTAATTATCTTTTTAAACTAAAACAAGTTACTCTTTCTATTTTTCCTTACTAAAGCCCTACCTTTGCCAAAAATATCATAGGAAAACTTTTACTTATTTATTTTAAAACCCTACCTTTGCATAATGTGATTCAATAATCATATGGTTCTTGTAACCCATCACCATGAAATAAGCGAATACTCTTCTCACTCGTGCAACCAAGCCTACAGTTCTTTGGATTTCCATTACCTCTATTCCATAGTCCCTATTTCAAAATGAGAAGTTTCAGTCCCTCTAAACTTCTCCAATTCTTCAACTCTACAAGACAACTCTTGTAGTTGATCTTCCAATAACCTCCTTAGTTTAGTGGATGCAAACCTTTTTGCTATTAGAGTCAAACTTAGCCTTTGACTAATTATGATATCACTCACTAACAAACTTCTTCTTGATGGTATGGTTCATCTCCCACTACTTGATTTCAGAACCATTAACAGTCTGAAGAACAGAGCTCTCTACGAAGGAAATACATCTCAACAATCTTTAACATGAAGTAGATTTCAGACAATCTGATATCCAACCTTTTCATGTAAGAGTTCACAACCAATTTGCGAGTTCGTATCCGGAAGCTACTTCAAGATCATATCTCGACTTAGCTTCCATCTATGACAAAATCAACCTACCCTAGACGATCAATCTAATTGATTGTCATAAGTCTATGATTATTCATAGATAAACCCTCATCATAACTATTATGGAATAGCTCTATTCGATTTCCTATATTGAATCGTCTTATTTATCACATTCTACAACTCTTATAGAAGCAACAAGGTAGCCCTGAATGTCCTTGTGCTCATACTGTTTGCACAGTCTTAAGCTCATAGACATCAGTTTGGTTTACTATGCAACATTTGCATTATTAAACCTAATGCACCTAGTCTCATACGCATCTTCATGTATATCACAAATAAGACATTTTGTACTAACGAGTTAAGCATTTAGTCTAACTCTTCATTCTTGAGAACATTTCTCAAGTTTCAAAGTTCATCAGCATATTTGAGATAAGTCAACGTGTTATTCTACTACGATGTATGATATTGCAGAACTTATAGTATATATAATTCTATAAGTGAATACACATAACTACTAAGTAAATATTCAATTTTTATTCTTATAGCACCATGTGAATAGGGTCTTTATTCATTGGTGGCTCCCACTATTTTATTTAAGTTATACAACCCTCTATATGTATAACTAAACATTCATAATGTTAATGAAAATAAGGATCCTATTTTCCGTCACATCACCTCGGCTGTGGCACGAAACACAATGTGATGTTCCATAGGAAGACAACTCTTGTCAACTACATCTCATGTTATTCCTTGCTATCTTTTTAGCTTCTTGAACTATTTGAGTATCGGTTGTGGCACGACTCACTCAATATTCTAAGTCAAGTCAAACCCAATATCTTGCATAATTAAATTAGACTTCCAGTAGCCCACGGCTGTAAGACGTAACGACTATTGCACCCTAATTCATCATACACATCTCATGTGATAGACAAACATCTCTTAATCTTAAAACAAAGCCCTCGACTGTAGCACGAAATGACAATGTCTTAATATAAGAACTCTACTTGCTATTATGTTGGAAGACTATGACCGACACAAGCCCATTGTGCCATTGACCATTTACTACTTGATATAAATTTTAATAAAGAGGGATTATATTATGTCACAACCATAATCATATTACAAGGAGATTCTCTTTTTCTTGAGCAAAATACAATTATGACATTTAAATGAAACATTTCCAGTTTGTTGGAGGGGTCACATCGGTCCCGCTTAAAACTCAACGGCCTAGACAAAATTTTCCATCTTCAACATCAAAAGAGTATTTCACTCTATGTTTCATAAACACAAGAATCTCATGGTTGTGCTCATAATATTCTTGGTTAGGTTATAAAACATCTTTGACTAACGTAGAACGTCTAACGCGAATCCTATGTTCATTGTGTTTGCCTAAGTCTATCATCGCATGACAAATTTAAACATACATCGCATGTATAAATATCAATAAACTCATAAGTAGACATGTTATAACATGTAGCGCAATAATAAACAATGTACGAATTATTGCATGCATGTAATATTATTAAATAAGGCATCAAATACACTTTAAGGACTATAATCAATTTTAAATAAAAAAAATTAATCACATCAGGTATGTCTCGAAAACACGAATTCACCAATACCTTACACGCCTCAAATGAAATTCTGATACGTTTAAACGAGCCAAAACAAAACATTCAATTAGATGTTGCGCGTGGAACCACGCACGCATGTCCTCGTAGCTAACAAAAATGACACCTTCATATAAGGATCAGATGCTGATTTCTGGGCGTAACATAGCAAATAACCCTCCTATTGTCCTTTAAAATGCGACAAAGGTCACATCAATATTAATGTATACAACACAAACAAGATTCGAAACCACCAATATCTCATATACGTACTAGCATTGAACTTTAGCACTTAACAACAACAAAAATTATAAAACCGTGGAAGTTCATTTTATAAATGTAATATCTTACTCGACGATTAATAATTAAACACATTGTTCGTACTAATCAACTCCGTTAATCACTTAATCATGCATGTTATGACTTTCCAATATCTGGCTCCACTAATTTTTAGCAATTTATTCCCGCCAAATTAAAATTAACAAGTGCTTAGTAAAAAAATATCAAATTATGCGTTTCTGTGTGCAAGACTTTTTCATGCAGCTTTTTAATAGTTAGCACGATGGAATGATTGGATGAGCTGGTAGCAGTTGGTACTTGGTACCAATCAGGATTAGAGAAAGTAAAGTCAAATACTCTGATTATCCAGAAAAATGCTTAGTTGTAACAGAACTACACTTAATTAATTATCAATAGCTTAATAACAGATTGAATACTGTATATAATGCAAATTATGCATCGTCATGTAAATAATGACAACTGTCGTTTAAGAATTTCTTATAACTTGGACGGCCTATAAAAAGAGAACAGTATTTAGCTTATTAGTCATCAGTACAGAAACAAGCCACAACCTAGCTAGCTTTGTGAATCAAATGGCTACTTCAAGATTTTCAGTAGTATTGTTAGTTTTGGCTTTGGTACTTGGCATTGCTAATGGTCAGGGTTTGAAAGTAGGGTTTTACAAGAAAACATGCCCTAAGGTGGAGTCCATAGTTAAGAAGACGATGGATGAAGTGATGGCTGTTTCACCTTCTCTTGGCGGCCCTTTGCTAAGAATGCATTTTCACGATTGCTTTGTTAGGGTATGCGAGTATTTATAATAGACACATATGAAAGCAAGATTTTATTTTAAAGACAAAAAATGACATGTTTCTGTTGTCATTTACAGGGTTGTGATGGTTCAGTGCTTTTAAACTCGACACAAAACAGTCAAGCTGAAAAGGATGCAATTCCTAATCTAAGCCTTAGGGGGTATCAAATCATTGATAGAGCCAAGGCAGCTGTCGAAAAAGCATGTCCTGGCGTTGTTTCTTGTGCTGATATAGTTGCCTTGGTAGCTCGGGATGCAACTGTAGCGGTATCTTGACTAATTTATCTTTTTTCTTCATACTACTATCACTATACCAGTAATATGTGTATACATTTTTCACTTAGACTTCGAGCCGTAATCTATACGCTTTATTAATAAGCAAAATAATGTGAAAAACTGAAAATGACGCGCGGTACTAAAGTACCAAGGTACCAAAGTACCAAATTTGGTTATCAACTACATAATTATACAAGATTTATTTACTTTAAATTCTTTAGGTTCATCCAGGGTTCGAATCCTTACAACTACGTAATTATACAAGATTTATTTATTTACTTTAAATTCAATAGTTTCATCGAGTGTTAGATTCTTTGCAGCTACGTAATCATACAAGATTTATTTATTTACTTTAATTTCTTTAGTTTTATGCACAATTCGATTGTCTATAACTACATAATTAAATAGTTATTTATTTATTATATATTTTTATCATTCAATTCTTGAGAAATACATTTTTAAATAATACTTATTAATACTAATATTTTAATGTCGATTTATGTTCGACCCGTGCTTGGCACGAGTTATAAATTAGTATATCTTAATGACGGTGAAATAGCTATAGCTGGAGAACTATTACCATTATTCCAATATGCACTAATATAAATTATAGCGAACTAACACTTTATTTCTTGTCAGTTGAAAGGTCCATTCTGGAAAGTAGAAACCGGGCGAAGAGACGGAAGAGTGTCGATAGCGTTTGAAGCTTTAATAAATTTACCAAGGCCATCTTCCAATATAACTACATTGGTACAAAGCTGGCAACAAAAAGGTCTAAGTCGAAAAGACCTTGTTGTGTTATCAGGTAAGTTATTTGAATAATTTTACGCAATAGTATCATACCAAAAATGCAAATACATACAATTTATAATTGGTGAATTATATACGATGAATCGATTCGATGTGTATATATACACGTAGGTAGTCATACAATCGGAACTTCACACTGCAGTTCATTCAACGACCGTCTTTACAATTTCACGGGAAAGGGCGACAGCGATCCAAGTTTGGATTCTAACTACATTGTCAAATTGAAGCAAAAATGCAAACCCGGGGATCAGACCACACTCGTAGAGATGGATCCTGGAAGTTTTAAAACATTTGATAAGAACTACTATTCCCTAGTTTCGAAGAGAAGGGGACTTTTTGAATCTGACAGCGCCCTACTGGATGATTCCAAGACAAGGACGTATCTTAAGCATCAAGCTGATCACTTCAAATCAAGTTTCTTTAAGGATTTTGGTATTTCTATGGTTAAAATGGGAAGGATTGACGTTCTCACGGGAAGTGCCGGTGAAATTAGGAAAGTCTGCTCTAGAGTTAACTAATATCCATAGCTGTACATTTGTGTAAATGTGTGTTAATTCTACTATCATTTCTTACCGTAAATTTTAAGTGTTCAGGCATTTCCATTAATGTCTTTGAAAGAAGGCCTTAGTATACAGCCCATAACTATCTTTTCAATCATTTCAATATAATAATTATATCTCTCCGATCAATATGAAAATATGAATCTAAACCAAAAAGGTATAAAAGAGTACTCGTCAATTTATGAGATTAAATAACATACTTGCAATTCAATGCAAAGAAATCAACATTTGAAAATTCAGTAATAAGCATTCAACATGCATACTAATAATTCAAGATAATATCCCTTAATTAATAAGCAAGGGTATAAACACTTGCCTTTGGTCCTTAGCTATTTCGTAACGCTGAAACAATACGATTTCCTCCTTATTCTGTCTTGTCGCACGATTCTCTACTTCCGTCCTTCTTTGCTTTAACGCTCTTGCGAATACCACTAGTCTGCTTTTACCATTTCGAATCCACGTGCCAGCCTCGATAGTCAAACATGAGACGGTACTTAGTCTTCAACGTATGATTTCACATTCCATAAACGATCGTAACTTAACTTCGATAATCTGACTCGTCTCGTCCAATAGCCTCTGTTGCACAGACAACCACATTTCAATTGATAGACCAATCGCAATCAGCCACATAAGTAATCCACGTAACTCGCTTGACGACAATCCCCATACTATAAAAGTCAACATCTAAGTCAACGGCCTCGTAAATCTCACTTTCTAACATAACCGACAAATTTCTATCCCAACTACCCCTCGTGATGATATTAGACACGACCAAATACTCAAACAAGTCTCAACACAATTTATTCGCATGCATGACTCAACAACAGATAATTCACATCATTCACATAACATATTTAAACAAGTAACCGGTTACGTATCGGACGCCCGGTCTAATTTACGATATTTAAAACTCAGACACTAGCCCTAGTACGGGCATATACGGACTATAAAACACATTACACAACTCATACAAACCATATAG
Organism: Heracleum sosnowskyi; assembly: GCA_030848705.1. Lineage (NCBI taxonomy): Eukaryota > Viridiplantae > Streptophyta > Magnoliopsida > Apiales > Apiaceae > Heracleum > Heracleum sosnowskyi. The sequence goes on from CM061241.1 coordinate 99,047,316, forward strand.
CACTTATAACTATTTTTAAAACATCACACGAAACTTATTTGAATTTAAATAAGCCACAAACAATTTTTAAATCAAAAATCGGATTTTTAAATCCAATATAAGTATTTAAATGCAAATTAAATCAATTAATAAAATTAATTGAAACCCTTTAAATGCTCAAACTATTTTTAAATAAATAAACCAAGATAGAAAATAATTAAACTTAATTTTAATTAATTAAATCTAATTAATAATTAATTATTAAGAATTAACTGATTAAAAGAATTAATCAATTAATTAAATTAATTAATTATTAATAAAACAATAATTAAAATAATTAAATTTAATCAATTTTCGAATTTAAATAAATATTTATGAATTTATAAAATTTTCGGAATAATAAAATGTATTTTTAAATCAAAGATATGATTTTTAGAATTTTTAAAACAATTTTTGAATTATTTTAAAAATAAAAATCCAGAAATACTACTCATCTTCTTCCTTGAAAGCTTCAAGCCAGCTTTAATGGCTGACCGGCCGCCGCCGGCGGTAACTCCGGCCAAAATCCGGCCAAATCGTTTTTACACAAAAACTCAACCAAACTCAACGTTCTATACACCAAAACAAAGCTTGAAACACGTACAATCTAACCCACATATCCACATACACAAACAATCAACAGATTTTTACGAACTAATGGTTTGAAAATTCGAAAAAACTTAACAATTCGATCTAACAATTCTAGGAATAGAACGACTCAATTAAACATGCAAATCGATTACCCATGATCATATGAAGCTATAGGAACCATCAAAATCAACGGACAAACTCTAAATCAAAAAGCACCAATTTTCGAGCTCAAGAACCCTAACTTTCGAATTGGACAATCCGGGAATCGAACAATGGAATTGAACACATATTTGGACTCCCTACAACCATACGAAGCTATACATACCATCAAATCACATGAACAAGCTCAGAATTAAAAACCCCCAAATTTCACATGAACCCTAATTTTCCAGATTTAAAGAAAACTTCGTATGAAGTTGAAATATTACCTGACATGAAATCTGATGGTATATTATGAAACTAGATTCCAAGACCTTCGATTTGACTATAAGAACGTCGAAATCGGATTCCGATAACGCCTTCAAAAGTTGGTTTGATTCTCAAGAACACGAAGAACACGTTCTAGGGTTTTTCGGATTTTTAACTGTAATTAAGCTTGATTATACGAAAACAAAGTACGATTTGCCTTTTTATATTAAACGGAAAATAATACCCCAAACGACATTTTTGGATCGATACTGATCCGATGGATCGCTTTAAATACAATATAACAGAATATATGCTTTAAACCTTTAATAAAGCAGAATACACGTTTCACGAGACGATAAGCATCCATAAAGTACGGATAACTACAAGTATCGTTTAATTCAAAATATACGAACCAAAATACCTTTATTGCGAATATTTTCGAATACTTCCTACTTTAACGAATGAAATATTGGTACGAACAATATACCAATCTCCCGAATAATTTGGGAACGATCCAAATTTTCTTTTCGATAATTAAAATAAAATAAAATAGTATGACACCCTTTTCAAAATAATTTCAAATTCCCCACACATTTCACATAGCACCACAATATCACATATTCAATCATTTAACGAATAACTTAGCACGTTTAAACAGATAAATCATTTAATAACTCTTAATATGAAATTAAAATTTCATTTCACATCACATATTAACACGTAATTTTCCCGGATCTTACACCACGGCTGTAAGACGTAACGACTATTGCACCCTAATTCATCATACACATCTCATGTGATAGACAAACATCTATTAATCTTAAAACAAAGCCCTCGACTGTAGCACGAAACGACAATGTCTCAATATAAGAACTCTACTTGCTATTATGTTGGAAGACTATGACCGACACAAGCCCGTTGTGCCATTGACCATTTACTACTTGATATAAATTTTAATAAAGAGGGATTATATTATGTCACAACCATAATCATATTACAAGGAGATTCTCTTTTTCTTGAGCAAAATACAATTATGACATTTAAATGAAACATTTCCAGTTTGTTGGAGTGGTCACATCGGTCCCGCTTAAAACTCAACGGCCTAGACAAAATTTTCCATCTTCAACATCAAAAGAGTATTTCACTCTATGTTTCATAAACACAAGAATCTCATGATTGTGCTCATAATATTCTTAGTTAGGTTATAAAACATCTTTGACTAACGTAGAACGTCTAACGCGAATCCTATGTTCATTGTGTTTGCCTAAGTCTATCATCGCATGACAAATTTAAACATACATCGCATTTATAAATAACAATAAACTCATAAGTAGACATGTTATAACATGTAGCGCAATAATAAACAATGTACGAATTATTGCATGCATTTAATATTATTAAATAAGGCATCAAATACACTTCAAGGACTATAATCAATTTTAAATAAAAAAAATTAATCACATCAGGTATGTCTCGAAAAAACGAATTCACCAATACCTTACACGCCTCAAATGAAGTTCTGATACGTTTAAACGAGCCAAAACAAAACATTCAATTAGATGTTGCGCGTGAAACCCACGCACGCATGTCCTCGTAGCTAACAAAAATGACACCTTCATATAAGGATCAGATGCTGATTTCTGGGCGTAACATAGCAAATAACCCTCCTATTGTCCTTTAAAATGCGACAAAGGTCACATCAATATTAATGTATACAACACAAACAAGATTCGAAACCACCAATATCTCATATACGTACTAGCATTGAACTTTAGCACTTAACAACAACAAAAATTATAAAACCGTGGAAGTTCATTTTATAAATGTAATATCTTACTCGACGATTAATAATTAAACACATTGTTCGTACTAATCAACTCCGTTAATCACTTAATCATGCATGTTATGACTTTCCAATATCTGGCTCCACTAATTTTTAGCAATTTATTCCCGCCAAATTAAAATTAACAAGTGCTTAGTAAAAAAATATCAAATTATGCGTTTCTGTGCGCAAGACTTTTTCATGCAGCTTTTTAATAGTTAGCACGATGGAATGATTGGATGAGCTGGTAGCAGTTGGTACTTGGTACCAATCAGGATTAGAGAAAGTAAAGTCAAATACTCTGATTATCCAGAAAAATGCTTAGTTGTAACAGAACTACACTTAATTAATTATCAATAGCTTAATAACAGATTGAATACTGTATATAATGCAAATTATGCATCGTCATGTAAATAATGACAACTGTCGTTTAAGAATTTCTTATAACTTGGACGGCCTATAAAAAGAGAACAGTATTTAGCTTATTAGTCATCAGTACAGAAACAAGCCACAACCTAGCTAGCTTTGTGAATCAAATGGCTACTTCAAGATTTTCAGTAGTATTGTTAGTTTTGGCTTTGGTACTTGGCATTGCTAATGGTCAGGGTTTGAAAGTAGGGTTTTACAAGAAAACATGCCCTAAGGTGGAGTCCATAGTTAAGAAGACGATGGATGAAGTGATGGCTGTTTCACCTTCTCTTGGCGGCCCTTTGCTAAGAATGCATTTTCACGATTGCTTTGTTAGGGTATGCGAGTATTTATAATAGACACATATGAATGCAAGTTTTTATTTTAAAGACAAAAAATGACATGTTTCTGTTGTCATTTACAGGGTTGTGATGGTTCAGTGCTTTTAAACTCGACACAAAACAGTCAAGCTGAAAAGGATGCAATTCCTAATCTAAGCCTTAGGGGGTATCAAATCATTGATAGAGCCAAGGCAGCTGTCGAAAAAGCATGTCCTGGCGTTGTTTCTTGTGCTGATATAGTTGCCTTGGTAGCTCGGGATGCAACTGTAGCGGTATCTTGACTAATTTATCTTTTTTCTTCATACTACTATCACTATACCAGTAATATGTGTATACATTTTTCACTTAGACTTCGAGCCGTAATCTATACGCTTATTAATAAGCAAAATAATGTGAAAAACTGAAAATGACGCGCGGTACTAAAGTACTAAGGTACCAAAGTACCAAATTTGGTTATCACTTAACCCGGGTTCGATTCCTCGCAACTACATAATTATACAAGATTTATTTACTTTAAATTCTTTAGGTTCATCCAGGGTTCGAATCCTTACAACTACGTAATTATACAAGATTTATTTATTTACTTTAAATTCAATAGTTTCATCGAGTGTTAGATTCTTTGCAGCTACGTAATCATACAAGATTTATTTATTTACTTTAATTTCTTTAGTTTTATGCACAATTCGATTGTCTATAACTACATAATTAAATAGTTATTTATTTATTATATATTTTTATCATTCAATTCTTGAGAAATACATTTTTAAATAATACTTATTAATACTAATATTTTAATGTCGATTTATGTTCGACCCGTGCTTGGCACGAGTTATAAATTAGTATATCTTAATGACGGTGAAATAGCTATAGCTGGAGAACTATTACCATTATTCCAATATGCACTAATATAAATTATAGCGAACTAACACTTTATTTCTTGTCAGTTGAAAGGTCCATTCTGGAAAGTAGAAACCGGGCGAAGAGACGGAAGAGTGTCGATAGCGTTTGAAGCTTTAATAAATTTACCAAGGCCATCTTCCAATATAACTACATTGGTACAAAGCTGGCAACAAAAAGGTCTAAGTCGAAAAGACCTTGTTGTGTTATCAGGTAAGTTATTTGAATAATTTTACGCAATAGTATCATACCAAAAATGCAAATACATACAATTTATAATTGGTGAATTATATACGATGAATCGATTCGATGTGTATATATACACGTAGGTAGCCATACAATCGGAACTTCACACTGCAGTTCATTCAACGACCGTCTTTACAATTTCACGGGAAAGGGCGACAGCGATCCAAGTTTGGATTCTAACTACATTGTCAAATTGAAGCAAAAATGCAAACCCGGGGATCAGACCACACTCGTAGAGATGGATCCTGGAAGTTTTAAAACATTTGATAAGAACTACTATTCCCTAGTTTCGAAGAGAAGGGGACTTTTTGAATCTGACAGCGCCCTACTGGATGATTCCAAGACAAGGACGTATCTTAAGCATCAAGCTGATCACTTCAAATCAAGTTTCTTTAAGGATTTTGGTATTTCTATGGTTAAAATGGGAAGGATTGACGTTCTCACGGGAAGTGCCGGTGAAATTAGGAAAGTCTGCTCTAGAGTTAACTAATATCCATAGCTGTACATTTGTGTAAATGTGTGTTAATTCTACTATCATTTCTTACCGTAAATTTTAAGTGTTCAGGCATTTCCATTAATGTCTTTGAAAGAAGGCCTTAGTATACAGCCCATAACTATCTTTTCAATCATTTCAATATAATAATTATATCTCTCCGATCAATATGAAAATATGAATCTAAACCAAAAAGGTATAAAAGAGTACTCGTCAATTTATGAGATTAAATAACATACTTGCAATTCAATGCAAAGAAATCAACATTTGAAAATTCAGTAATAAGCATTCAACATGCATACTAATAATTCAAGATAATATCCCTTAATTAATAAGCAAGGGTATAAACACTTGCCTCTGGTCCTTAGCTATTTCGTAACACTGAAACAATACGATTTCCTCCTTATTCTGTCTTGTCGCACGATTCTCTACTTCCGTCCTTCTTTGCTTTAACGCTCTTGCGAATACCACTAGTCTTGTCTTAGTCTTGTGTGTTAATTCTACTATCATTTCTTACCGTAAATTTTAAGTGTTCAGGCATTTCCATTAATGTCGCTTCCCTTTTGTGATAATAAAAAGTATCTTCTGATTTCTGAAAGTATTCTTCCTTCCGAATCTTGTTCAGCAAGCTGCTAAGCGCGTTTAGAGTAGTAAACGCATGAGATAGATGCGGTTCAGAAGACTTAAAATATATTAAAAAAAATATATTATACAAATTACACCTAATCTATACTCTTTATTAAAAGTAGAAACCTACGATATGCCATGTATACCGCGATATGATATGTCATGTATACCGTAGTATACATATAGTTATTATCTTAATAATCTTAATGTAATTAACATAATTCTAAATTATTATAATACAATTTATTATTTAATTAAAAGTTAATATTTATTACTTTATTAAAATTAAAAACCCACTCTTAATGGCATAGTATGCCATATACAGCGGTAAACATATAATTATTATATTAATATAATTAACATAATTCTAAATTAATATAAATAAGATTTATTACAAAATCAAAAGTAGATATCCCACTTTATGTAAAAACAACTCGGGGATTGGTGGCAGGAACAGAGTGAAGTATATAAAAATAATTCGGGGATTGAGGACTTTATTGATAAGAAAAACTTTTTTTTGTTGGAACACAATAGTACAAAGTCAAATTTGGGTATCTCTTATTTCTAACAACTACACATGAGTATTTTATCCGTCCCGTCGATCTTGCTATGTTCTCCGTCTCATTTGGGACGGTGATATGGACAAAAAAATAATTATAGATATATAATTGACTATTCAATGGAAAGGCCGATATTTAAGGCCCGACACCCTAATTATTCATTAATTTCGTAATTAATGAATAGGGAAAATATACAGCTCATCAAAAGAGACCAAAATATGGTAAATTAGTCAAAGAAGGATCCAGAATCCCAATTAATTAGTAATAGCCTTTATCAACAAAGAAAAGACTTATTCAACAAGCAACATGATAGGTCCATAATTAATACAATTTTAATACCTATTTTATGTTTGTTTTCGTAATTTTATTATTTAATAAATTGTTTTCTTTTGTTTTGTAGGAAAAATAAATAAAATCATATTTTAAGCAGAAAAATGTGAAAAAGGCAAGGAGATAGAAATACTTGAAGTCAAAAGGAAATTGGAGAAAAATTGGAAAACTTATCGGAGAAGAAAAAGGAATTGAGGAAATATTTCTACAATCCGATTTGTAGTCAAAGAGCCCAAACCCATTATTTTTCCTATATATATGGATCCCCTCTCTTGTATTTGACACCTAGAATTTAGACTAGATCTGATAATTAGGATTAGGATAGATTTATTATTGTTTTTCGATACAAGTTCTTTATTCTATTCAAACACTTTTGCTTGCATTCTTTATATTTAATTGTTTTGTTTCTTCTGCCATGTCTAGCTAAGTTAATTCTCCTAGGATGAAGATGAAGTTAATTTGATTATTGTTGATATCTTCTTGTTCATATTAATTGGTTCTCATGATTTTTCTTGGTGCTTAATTGTTCAATTGACAAAGTGATTTTGATATATTACTGTTACCGGATTTATTTTTCATAGCCTATGCTTGCTCCATGAAGTTTTGATGGGTTATTGTTAGATAACAAGTTTCATAGTATATGTTTGTCTCGTTAATTGATATATCTTATTTGTGAAGAAAGAGAATTGATTTTAGGGCGAGTTGATATTAATTGTGATTGATTTATGGATTCGGATTCCTAGGTTTTCCATATCTGATTTTAATTCTTAATTAGGTTAAACAAATCTCAACTCAAATCTTATTTGTCTAGTTCACCTGGGTTAATTGTTAGGGTTTTGAAAATTCATAGTCTCTGTGGATCGATCTGTGATTGCTACAACTAAACACTGTGCGCTTGCAGTTTACATTATTTTTACACATCACAACACAATGTTTATCCAATAACAAAAAGGAGACTTATTCGCTAAGACTCCTAAACATACCATAAATACTAGGCTCCAGACGCCTATATAAGGTCCCTGATCCTACAATCAGAACTACGTCTTTGGCTTGATTCTCAATAACGATTTGAGATACGTAGGCATCTTGTGAGAACCGATTTAGTCTCGAAATGCAAGTGCAGCCATTAAAGCTCGAAGCTCATTAATCTTAGCAATTAATATACGAGTACGTTTTTTAATCCACAACATTTGGCGCCGTCTGTGGGAAGACAACATCAACCATGGCAAACACACGAAGAACAACTCGGGATACTCAAACTCCTGAAGATCGCCCTATCACCTCTGAGGCTGATACTCACGGAAATCAACCACTGCCGACTACTGGCACTCAATGGGCGAATATCCCCACCAACACTCAATGAACGGAAATCCCAATTTTGGTTGAAGGGACGAATCCCCTGAAGATGGTCATTCATGGATCTAATCCACAAGAGACCGTTCACCAGCAACCAATCTCGACTTCTCCACTCATCATGAATGCACCGAGAAGCCTTCAACTCCATACTACTGATCTCCCTCAATACGCGAATCAGACTTTGGGGATGCCAAGCTATGGCATGCCCCCTCGACCCATGGTGGGCGGTAGTGGAACTAATCCAATCTACCACGAGGCATATGTGCCCCCTTATAATCAAGGCCTGGGACCCCAAAATCAACAAACTCGCCATACCCCTTTCGTTCAAGATTACTCGGGTCCATACACCGAGGATGAGGGTTATACAACTGGGGAGGATGTCGCCTCAAGAAGGAGACGTTCTTCCCAGACGAATCGGGATCAACCCCAAACTACTAAGGAGAAAATTGCAGCCCATGAGGCAGAGACTGCAAGACTCAAGAAACTCCTTGCTGAGGAGGAGGCCGCTCAATCTCAAGGCCGAATGACTGAAGGGATCCCGATAATCAACTTGGATCCACCGGCAAGGAGAACCAAGAGGGCCGAAACCCCAAGAGGTGATCCTAGTATTTTGTTGCCCCTAGGAGATCCTGATGATCCTACACCACCGTTTACTCAAGACATCATGAAAACGGCTATATCCAGAAAATTCAAGACGCCTTCGATCAAAGCCTATGATGGAACGGGAGATCCCGCAAATCATATAAGGACCTTCTCCAATGCACTGCTGTTGCAGCCAACCAACGATGCGGTCAAGTGTAGGGTGTTTCCACAAACCTTGGAAGGCATGGCCCAACGCTGGTATAGCCGTCTTCCTCCCAACTCAATTGGGTGTTTTAAGGAACCAAGCAAGGCTTTTATCAATCAGTTCATTAGTGGAAGAGTGCATGAGAAAAGCTTTGTATCACTCATGGCAATCCAGCAAGGAAAGAATGAAGCCCTAAGGGACTACATCAATCGATTCACTCGGGAGGCTTTGAAAGTCCCAGACTTGGAGGACAGAGTGGCTATGATAGCCCTGCAACAAGGAACTACCGATGACCACTTCAAAAGGTCGTTAGCTAAACATCCACCCGAGAGCATGCTGAAGCTCCAAGATAGAGCCGGAAAGTATATCAAGGCTGAAGAAAGCATGAGAAAGTATGAACCCACTGCTAGCGGTAGTGGACACTCAAAGAAAAGAAAAGAAACTCAGGAGTATGACGTCAAGGAAAAGTTTCCAAGAACGTTAAAGGACTCTGATTCTCCACCCAAGAGAAACAATTTTGGGCCAAATTTTACGGAGTATGCAAGATTGAACACTCCCAGGAGTCAAATTATGATGGAGATAGCTAAGGAAGGAGATCTCAAATGGCCGAAGCCAATGAGGGCTGACATGTCCAAACGGAACCAAAATCAATTCTGTCGGTTCCACAAAGAAGTCGGTCACGACACCGACGACTGTAGGCAATTGAAAGATGAGATCGAATTTCTAATACGAAGAGGAAAACTCAGCAAATTCACCAAGGATGGAAATCAAGGGGGTCAAAGAGGAAACTACAAAAGGAAGGATTACGATAGAAGGGACAACGACCAAGATCGTAACCCTAAGCCCCGAGGGCCAGTCATCAACATGATATTCAGAGGGCCAACTGCTGCTGGGTCCTCCCGAAATTCCAGAAAAGCTTATGCTCGAGAGGTATTGATTGTGGTTGGAGAAGCACCGAAGCGTGCCAGAACAGAAGTGTCAATAGGTTTTGACGATTCAGACTTGGAAGGGGTGAAGTTCCCCCACGATGACCCTCTAGTCATCATACCTGTGATTGGCAATTCCGAAACAAAGAGAGTTCTAGTCGACAATGGAGCCTCAGTGGACATCTTGTTCCACGATGCTTTTATCAAGATGGGTTACACTGATTCTCAGTTAACACCCTCAAATATGCCCATATACGGATTCAATGGGGTGGAATCAAAAGTGGAAGGCACTATCCAACTCCCAATGACCATGGGAAAAAGGATGAATACATCTACTCAAATGCTGAACTTCATAGTTATAAAGGCAACTTTAACCTACAATACAATCATGGGAAGGACGGGTCTTCATGCGTTCAAGGCCGTTGCCTCTTCTTATCATCTGAAAATCAAGTTCCCAACTAGGAATGGGATTGGTGAAGAACGAGGAGACCAAACAATGGCTAGAAGTTGTTATGTAGCCGCGTTAAGGCCTGATGGAATCGGGGGGCAAGTTCTCCCAATTGAAGACATGGATACTAGTGACAATGAGGACCGAAGAGGGAAACCAGCTGAGGATTTAATCCCCATTCCCTTAGTCCTTGGTGTTGCCCAGTAATAATCTATTGTAGAAGGGGGGTTGAATTCAATAGTATAAGATAATCGACTTTTTAATGTATATATCACAAATATGAAAGAAAGATAACAGCTTTATTAAATCTGATATAAAACTGTTACAAACTCTCTCAAGAAATTCTGATGTTCTTGAGAGTTGCTAGCTTACAAAAACTCTCTCAAGAAATTCTATGTTCTTAAGAGCTTCTATCTTGATTCGCTTCTCTTCTCTTCCGAATCTACATAAATCGAAACCAAGACTGTGTTTATATACTACACAAACCAGGAACCGACAGAATAAACTTCCATGTTTAACTAGACTCCAAATATAACTCGAAGTAGGAATCCTGATCAGCTTCCAGTCCTGATGATCAATCCTGATCCCAGTCCTGATATGCATTCTGATCCTGACGACCATGTAATCCTGATGACGTCAGCAATCCTGATCAGTTGAGTCTAGCTCCTGACGATCATTGAATTCTGATCTAACAATCTCCCCCAATCTCATACTTTGTGAAATAAAGTATAGATTCCTAAGATTCAATGATGTCAAAAACATATATACAAAATGTACAGAATCTGCAGCAATAACTTATCTGTTTAAATTCTTTGATAGAACAGATTCATCTTCAAGAAGTTGGATAACAAATTTTCTTCTTTTTCTTCAAGAATTTGAATCAGTCTTTCCTTAAGATTTCTGAGTTCTTCATCTTCCTCATTAATCTGGTAGATAGCTGCTCTGAGATTCAATATGGAGTTTCTCTGAAGACTATGCTCTTCAAGCAAAAGATAAGCAATTTCCTTCCCATCAGGATTGAGAGTAAGATGAGTCATGCCAAAATTTACTTCTTTAACAGCAGTACACCTTTGCATTTCCACATCCTGACCTCTTTGATTTAAGTACATGGGAGTATAATTACCATTGAAATTACTGTTTCCATCTAGTCTTCTTCTTATTGTTGACAAAATCATGTCACTCCATTCTTTGCATATTTGATTCTTCGATCTCAAAAGATAATGAACATATTTCAGTTCCTGTGTAGTTTTCATCAGCAGATCTTGAATAGATAAAATCTTCACACTACCATCTTTCATGAAGTACAGAAGCTTTTCTTTCTTGTCAAAACCATCATGACAATCTATAACTATATCAACAGCTAGTAAATTGTTCAGGTTTTCAGAAGTTAAAGTACCTCCAATTTCAGTTAAGGAGTAAGGATCAACATATGACATATTTAGATATTCAGCATCCCTGTGTCCAATACCTCCTCTTGAATTACTTGTCAATTGCTTCAGATTTGAAAACATCTTTAACCAGAGTGCTTTTGATCTAACCATCCCAGATAAATCAACAACACTTGAAGCGCTTGTAATAATTCCTCCAGACTGAAAATTGATAAGTGTATCACAACTTAATGTGCTAATATGTTTCCACTTCTTATCCTTTTCCTTTTCAAAAGCATAGCTTCTTTCCAGTGAAGATTCTTGTCTGCTTGGGTTCCTCCACACTCTTCTGTTTGAGAGTTTAAGCCTTTGTACATAGAGATTGAAATCTCTATTTGTTGATCTTGTAATTTCACTTCTTCTGGCTTCTTCTTCTTCATCTACTTCCTTGTTGTGAAAACCAACAACAGTAGATAAAATTATCAAGTCAATCTCTTGCAGAATTTCAGAATCATCAGGATCTTGAATATTATCAGGAACAACATCAGGATTAGATTCTTCAATTTGATTTGTATTGCAGAGAGTTGATTTTCTTGATTTTCTTCTCAATTCAGGTTCTTCTTCAATATTTCCATCATCACCAAAAGTAGATCTGTCAGGAACTACTAGAGTTTGAATAGGTTCAGGAATTTCTTCAATTCTTAACCCTCGAGACCTTGTATGTCTAGATATTGTTTGAGTTGAAGAACCTCTTCTACTTCTTCTAGCTCCTCTCCTACCTCTACCTCCTCTACCTCTAGCAGGAGCAGGGTTATTAAAGCTTTCCATCATTTCTCTCTGTTGTCTTAAGAATTCTTCATGTGAGAGATCAGGATATTCTTCACTTGCTGTAGAGAGTGCTTTTCTAGCAAATAATTGTTGAACTCTTTTATCAGTGTGATATAGAGTAACAATTCTGCCATCTTTTGTAGAAAACTTCTGGAATAAATTTGATGCATCTTCAGGATTATCAATAATCACATCTTCATCACCTTCAGGAATTGTAGCAAGAGTATGTCCATGACCAGGTGTCAGGATTTGTTCTTCCGTCAGGATCTGAGATTGCACCAACGTTCTTACTGTCTTAACTCCAGAATCAGAAACATGAGTTGACTGCGTTGTTTGACTTTGTGAAGTTTGAATTGTAGACTTCATAACAGCAGCATCAGAGGTTTCTCCTTGTATCACTTTGTCACTACCATCATCTCCAGTATCATCATCATTATTCCTTAATACTAGATCAGGTGTGCATTTTGTCCGACTAACCTTCTCCCCCCTTTTGACATCAGGATTTGACAATAAATTCAAAATTAAGGAAAGAGAGGCTCGAATGTCAGTTACCTTGGTATCCAAAGAATCAATCCTTCTGTTGATAGAGGTTTGTTCAGAAATAACAGATTTCACTTGGGATTCTACTACCCTTAGCTGAAAAGCAGTAGGTACCTTTGTAAAATTTTGAGAAATATCATTCCTCACCAACTCAGTTGAATTCTTGATAGAATCAATCTCACTTTTTAGACTTTTGGATAACAAAGTTGTAGCCTTCAGATGATTCTTCAAGTCTTGATTCTCTATAGATTTCACTGCATTATAGGCATGTTCCAAAGCAGAAGAATAACTTACAGATTCAGCAGATCTGTGCCATGAATTGTTCCATTCATTCTGTCTAAGTGCCTCAGCAGGATTAAAGGAAGGAATAGAAAAATCTTGTCTCTGATCTTTTCCAGTGGAAGCTTTGCCAGCCATATATGTACTTGATGAACCAAAATTAGTTCCAAGACTAATTTTGAGTGTTGTAGCAAGCTGTTCCTTCTCTTTTTGATTCTCATCATCATCACTATCATCAGAGTCATCATTATCAGTACTATGAGTATCATCAGGATCAGGAATAGCTATACCTTTCATTTTATCCTGTGAATCTGTGATAGGATGATCCATTGGTCTTGAACGAAGTGGCTGTATCAGGATAGGTTCAACATCAGGAGCACCACTAGCGTCAGGATGAACACCGTCAGGATTTGATATGCTTGCATCAGTATTTGCTACCAATGGTTCTTGTGGAGCTTGAGGTTCAGAAGCTTCTTCAACACTTTGAGTCAAAGGTTCTTGTGTGCTTCCCTCATTGACAGTGTCCTCGACCAATCTTTGAACTTCATCTGCACCAGAAATCCCTTGAGCATTGTCAGGAAATTTCTCAGAAACTGTAGCTTTGCCTGCATCTTCACTTTGAGAAGATGGTTCTTGTGTAGCTGGAATGTCGATGTCTTCATTCTCCCTTTGAGAAAATGGTTCTTGTGGGACCATTCCACTAGCTAAGCCTTCACTCAAACTTTGATTGAGTGGTTCTTGTGTGGCTGGATCATCAGAAAGAGCTGTTGAACCACTTTGAGGTTCAGGTTCTTGTGGGCTTGATCCTTTCAGTTTCTTCTGTCTCTGATAGACTAACTCTTCTGCCTTCCTTAGCTTTTCCATTGGATGTTTTATCCCAAGATTGGAAGCAGCATCACCATACTTCTCCCATGAAATATCAACATGTCTTTTTGTTGGAGAATCCTGTGTTGGAGAGTCTGAAATATTAACCACTTGACTTGGTGCAGCATCAGGAATACTAACATCAGGATTTGCTTGAGCAGTTGAAACTGATTGCTCATTCAGAATAGAAGTGTCATGTACATCAGTATCCTGCTTCTTTTCTAAAGGAATATGATACCTGCTTTTTGATAACTTCCTTTTCTTCTGTGGTGTAGACAATGGAACCACAGCTGCAGTAGCAGTATCAGCAACTTCCTTATTCACATTCATCACAGAGGATATAGGTAAATCATCCTCTGAGTCAGTCTCATCCCTGAGCACTAACTTTCTTTTAACAGAAACAACCTCACCTCTCTTTGCAGCTTTCGTCACCAGGACCCCTTGTACACCCCCTTGTAACTTCTTTTTAGTGATAGGTGTAGAGGAAAAGTCCTTTGAACCTGATTGCCTTCCTGACACATCAGTTCTAGCTGACTTCTTTGCTTTTACAACTAAAGTCTTTTGAGAGACATTAGAGGTGGCAGTTGACTGTTTAGACTGTTTAGGATGAATGTTTGGGTTAGGAACAAGGTGTGATTGGCCTTGCCCCATAGCATTAGAAATTAAACCATAATGAGTAGGCATTTTCCTATGTAAGAAAAACCTAACCTCATCAGGAATAAAAGCATTTCCTATGAAACCATTTGCCTTATCACTGTTGACTAAGGACTTAATATTATTCTCAGTAATTCTACAGATAGGTAGAACTACATCATTCTCAAAAACAACATTAGGACACAAGTGATTAAATATCAACTGTAAAAATCTAAGAAAACAGACAGAACCTAACTTATCTGATTTCCTATCACTTAAAGCTTTTAAGATAAACGACCCATAATCAAACACTGTAGAGTGGATAAGAGAGGACCCAATTTTAAGAGATCCTGATGGAAGAGCATCAAAATTTGATGTCTTGTTCAGGAAACAGTGGCTGATCGTATCAAAGAAGAAATTCCATTCCTTCTTAAGCTTTGTCCTAAAGAGATTTCCATATCTCTTTACTTCACCATTGTAGCCCAACTTTGTAACAAACTCAAAAAGAGTAGAGTCCGAAACATTAGCAGGAATAGCATCACCAAGAACAGGTAAATGCAGGGCTTCCTCCACTATTGCAGGAGTCACATAGTGAGTAATTCCATTATGTTCAAAACTCATCAAGATAGTGTCAGAATACCCTTTGTCAAAAGTAACTGAGTTCCACACCTGCATTAAAGACTTAAAAGAAACACTTGCAAGTTCTGTTAAAGCAAACTTCAATGGGCTTGAATCTAGAAAATCTTGAATTATATGAAACTCATTGGGTAAATCTTGATGATTGAGAATAGCCACAAAATTGTTAGTGGCAAAAGTAACACCACTAATCACTGTTTGTTTGTTCATGAATGATGAAGACGCCATTGTAATTCTTAAAACTCTTGAGAATTGATGTTTTGAAAATAGTTAGGGTTCGTAAGCACAGAGAGATAGAAAATCGAAAAACTGATGATGAGAGAGTAATTAATGATTTAGAATAAGTAAAACTATTTTGTTAGAACAAAACTTTACTCTCAATAACAGGTGGCAATATATGATTTGTGCACAAATAATTAGTGGACAGATTACGTGTGTAATTTAAATGAAACTGCACCGCTTTTTATGTGTATATATATGTATATCTATAACAGTGCAACACACGCGCGCATACAGTTGTCCTACTAAAACTCAACCGTCCATCAGCAGATACTGACGAAAAATTAGGCACAAATTAAGCAATGAAATACTGACCTGAACATCAGGATTGACCAGTTGACTTCCTGTCAGGATTGCATCCTATCAGGATTTGATCAAAGAAAACATACCTTTCTGAATAACCATCAGGATTTGACAGTTATCAGGATTTCCTCTCTGTAGCTTTCCTCAGAAATTCTCAAAGTTCATCATTCCAAGTTCATTCACCAATTTATTGAAAGTAGCTTCAGGTAGTGGCTTGGTGAATATATCAGCTAGTTGTTGATCAGTAGGAACAAAGTGAAGTTCAATTGTTCCTTCCAGAACTTGTTCTCTTATGAAGTGATATCGAATACTGATGTGTTTAGTAAGAGAATGTTGAACTGGATTTCCTGTCATTGCAATAGCACTTTGGTTATCACAATAAATAGGGATTTTTGAGTATGACAGACCATAATCTAACAACTGATTTCTCATCCACATTATCTGAGCACAACAACTTCCTGCAGCAATGTACTCAGCTTCTGCAGTTGAAGTGGAAATGGATTTTTGCTTTTTACTGAACCATGAAACTAGTCTCCCACCCAAAAACTGACAGCTTCCTGAAGTACTTTTCCTGTCTATTTTGCATCCTGCAAAATCAGCATCTGAATAACCACACAACCCAAAATCTGATTCCCTTGCATACCAAAGGCCAAGTGAAGATGTGCCTTTGAGATATCTGAAAATTCTTTTGACTGCAATCAGATGGGGTTCTCTAGGTTTTGCTTGAAATCTTGCACACAGATAGGTTACAAACATGATATCTGGTCTACTTGCAGTGAGATACAATAAAGAGCCAATCATTCCTCTATAGTGAGTTACATCTACCTCAGCACCTTGATCAGGATCAAGTTTGGTAGCTGTAGCTATGGGAGTTGTAGCAGGAGAACTATCTTGCATGTTAAACCTTGTCAATAAATTCCTTGTATATTTAGACTGATTGATAAAAATCCCTTCATCAGTCTGTTTAACTTGAAGACCAAGAAAGTAACTCATTTCTCCCATCATGCTCATTTGATATCTTGACTGCATAAGCTTGGAAAACTTTTCACAAAGCTTATTGTTTGTTGACCCAAAAATGATATCATCAACATAAATCTGAACTAACAACAAGTCCTTACCATGATTCAAATAAAATAGAGTTTTATCAATAGCACCTCTTTTGAATCCACTTTCCAGTAAGAATAGAGCTAAAGTTTCATACCATGCTCTTGGAGCTTGCTTTAGTCCATAAAGTGCCTTATCCAATCTGTAGACATGATCTGGATAGTTAGGATCAATGAAACCAGGAGGTTGCTCAACATAGACTTCTTCCTCCAGTTCTCCATTTAAGAAAGCACTTTTAACATCCATCTGGAAAACCTTGAATTTCTTATGTGCTGCATAAGCAAGAAATATCCTGATGGCTTCTAGTCTTGCAACAGGAGCAAAAGTTTCATCATAATCAATTCCCTCTTGTTGAGAATACCCCTTTGCAACTAGTCTTGCTTTGTTTCTGATTATCACTCCATCAGAATCAGTCTTGTTCTTGAAAATCCACTTTGTACCAACAATTGATCTGTTCTTTGGTCTTGGTACCAGTTTCCAGACTTCATTTCTTTCAAATTCATCCAGTTCCTCTTGCATTGCAGTAACCTAATCAGCATCTTTAAGTGCATCTTCAACTTTCTTTGGCTCCTCCTTGGATAGAAAGTTATTGTATAGACATTCATTCTGAGTTGCACTTCTTGTTTGAACAACTGCATCAGGATCCCCAATTATCAAATCAGGAGTATGACTTGCAGTCCATTTCCTTGCTGGTGTTAAATTGTTTCTTGAAGTAGATGCTCTCCCTGGATTGGTGTTATCTTGATTTGAAGAACTTGCTTGTCTTGAAGCTCCCCCTGAATAATTGCTATTTCCTCCTGATAAGTTATCAGGATCATCACTTGAATCAGTATCTGAAGTATTCTTTCCTGATGATTGTGTTGACTCTGAACTTGTAGTAGAATGATGTTGCTCCCCCTCAACATTAGCACTACTAGAAGTATTACTATTGATTGCATCATCAGTATTTACACCATCAGCATCTGGTGTGTCATCAGGATTTGGTGACCCATCAGGATCTGATGTATGGACAGGATCTGATTCTCTTTCTTCAGGTTCCTTGGTAGCTTCATTTTCAAAAATAAATCCATCATGAGAGTCTTCATTGATTCCAGCTATCTTCTTGTCATCAAAAGATACATGAATTGACTCCATGACAGTCCTTGTCCTCAAATTAAAAACTCTGAAGGCTCTCGATGCAGGATAGCCTATGAAAATTCCTTCATCAGCCTTTGTTTCAAATTTCCCTAGCTGTTCAGGATGAGTTCTGAGAACAAAACATTTACAGCCAAACACATGCAGATGCTTCAGACTTGGTTTCTTTTCCTTGAGTGACTGATAAGGAGTAACACCATGTCTGTTTATTAATGTGAGATTTTGAGTGTAGCATGCTGTGTTGACTGCTTCTGCCTAGAAATATGTAGGTAATTTTGCTTCTTCCAACATAGTTCTGCCAGCTTCAATAAGAGTTCTATTTTTCCTTTCAACAACTCCATTTTGCTGAGGTGTGCCAGGAGCAGAGAATTGTTGAATGATTCCTTTGAATTTGCAGAACTCTTCATCTTTGAATTCTTAAATTCAGTACCATTATCAATTCTCAGTATCTTGACTTTGTACTTTGTGGTTGTCTCAATCATTCTTACATGATCCAACAGAACTTCAGGAGTCTCATCTTTTCTGTGCAGAAAATACACCCAGGTGAATCTAGAATATTCATCAACAATTATAAGAGTGTATCTTTTCTTACTGATGGTCATGATGTTGACTGGACCAATTAGATCAAGATGTAGCATGTGATATGGTTCTCCAATAGAGGATTCTGATTTACTCTAGAATGATGTCCTTCTTTGTTTTGCTTTCTGACATGCATCACAGAGTCCATCAGGAGTATATAACACTTTTGGTAATCCTCTCACTAAATCTTTCTTAACCAACTCATTGATATTGCTGAAGTTGAGATGAGAAAGCTTCTTGTGCCAATTCCAACTTTCATCTATTGAAGCTTTACTGATCAGACAGGTAGGGGAGTCATCAGTATTTGATTGAATGTTGGCTTCATATATGTTACCATGCCTGTAGCCAGTCAGTGCTGTCTTTCCTGTTTCTTTGCTGACTACTTCACAATGTGTGGAATAGAAGTTGACATGATAACCTCTGTCAGTGATTTGACTAATACTCAACAGGTTGTGTTTTAGTCCCTTCACTAGAGCTACTTTTTCAATGATGACATTTCCAATGATTATATTGCCATATCCCAAGGTTTGTCCAATGTTGCCATCTCCATAAGACACAGTTGGGCCAGCTTTCTCCTCATATTCTGATAACAGGGCTTTGTTTCCAGTCATGTGCACAGAACATCCACTATCCATGACTAACACATTTTTCTTTTTACCCTGCAATCAGAATAGAAACACACTAGTTAGAACATTTAGGAACCCATACTTGTTGGGTTCGTTTTCCATGCAATTTATTAAATTTCACAGCAGAAGACTTTCTGACTTTAGCAGTCCTGGCAGGATTTACTCCATCAGGATTTGCTTTGTCAGTATCAGTATTAACAAAAGCATGTTCCAACTTGACATTCTTAATGCTACCAGAGTTTGCACTATTTTTAGTAACTTTAGGCATTGGATCATAAAAGTTATAGTACAACTCATGATAATCTTTACACGTATAAATAGAATGCCATATACTATCACAATGAAAACATGACTTCTGTGGTTTATAAAATACTGATCTATTCCTAACATCAGACTTAGGAATATCAGTAATCTTCTTACAATCAATAGCAAGATGATTAGAGTTACCACAGTTAAAACAACACTTTCTTGGTGCATTTGGGATATATTTGTAACCATTCTCTTTGTTGATCCCAACTTTACCATTCCTGTTTCTCTTAACAGTAGCTTCCTTTTTCTTATCTGTCACCTCACAGATTTTATCCTTAAGCTGTTTCTGAGACAATAGACCTACATTCTTAATGACTTTATTCAAGACAGGTTTAGACTTTATGATTTTAATTCCTTGTGTAGAAGTAGATCCCTTTTCAAAAGTAGAATTGGAATCTTTACCAAAAACAAAATTAACAGGAGTAATCTTAGATTTGGTTGTATCTATAACATGTCTATAGGTCTTTGGACTGACTGTCTCATCAATGACAATTTTCTCTTTCAATTTCTTATCCTTATCTGACTTATATCCTAGACACTCTTTCCAATTCTTAGAGGTATTAATCTCATGAAATTTCCTACCAGAGTCTGTCCAGGTTCTGATTTTCTCATTAGCATTTTCAAGTTCAATTTCAAGAGCAGTACATTTGGATTTCATCTCTACATACATGTGATTTGCATTATCACATTCTTTTTGTACTTCTTGCATTCGAGAAAATTCAGCTTCTAATATATCATTCCTTTTTCTAAGTTCAGACATCTCAGATAAGATCCTAGTATTTTCAGCAGTTTGACTTCTAAAGCTTATATGTAATGACTTTAGAAAACGTCTTAACTCAGAAGCATTATCAGTATCAAAATCAAAGATAGTATTTAGTACCTTATCATTAGGAGCAGCAGTTACATCAGCATTGGCCATTAGAGCATAGTTGACCACCTCAGTATCAGATTCTGAGGAAGAGTCCATCCAATCCTTGCTTGATGTGATAAGTGCCTTCGTCTTCTTGCACTCAGAAGCAAAGTGACCCATTCCATTGCACTTGTAGCATCTAACCTTTGACTTGTCAAATTTGCTACCCTTGCTGTCCTTTTTTATATACTTATCTTTGTTTGAATTGAAATCCTTTTTCTGAAAGTTGCCTTGTCTTCTATTCTTCCTGAACTTCATCCTTCTGAAGTTTCTGACAATCATAGCAACCATCTCTTCCATGTCTGAGTCAGAAGAATCATCATCAGTATTGGCATCAGCATTCCCATCAGTATCTGATGAAGAGTCATCAGGATCTGACTCAACTAATCTTGTTTTACTTCTAGAGACCTCCATAGATTTTCCTTTTGATTTAGCCTCTGCTTTCAAAGCAATTGATTTTGCCTTGCTACTTTTCTTGTTCTTTCTCTGTTGAACTTCAAGATCATGAGTTCTTAGCATCCCATAGACTTCATCAAGAGACACAGTGTTAAGATCATACTGATGTCTAATGATCGATGTCTGAGTGTCCCATTCTTCAGGTAAAGCTCTTAGAAACTTGGTGTTTGAATCTTCAGTTCCATATTCCTTGTCAACTAAAGATAAACTGTTCAATAGTGTCAGAAATCTATCATATAGATCAGTTAGGCTCTCATCGGGTCTTGCATCAAATTGTTCATATTCTTGAATCAAAAGAGCCCTTCTGTTTTTCTTGACAGATGCAGATCCCTGGCACTGAGTTTCCAAAGTATCCCAGATTTCTTTTGAAGACTTGCATGCAATCACTCTGTTTGACATGACAGCATCAAGACTACTATGTAAGATATTCTTTATCTTTGGTTCCCTGAGTACATGAGCTTTTTCTTCTGGAGTCCATTCACTTTTAGCCTTGACCACATAATGTTCAGGTACTGTATCTGTTCGTTCTACAATTCGTGTAGGAATATATGGTCCATCACGAATCCTGTCCAAATAGTCAGGATCCATAGCCTCCAGGTACATCAGCATCTTTACCCTCCATGTTGGATATTCTGATTTCTTCAAGATGGGAATCTTCATGCTTTCATACTTGGTTGTCGACATCTTTAGATCGTATCTGATTCAGAATTAAATCAGTTCGCTCTGATACCAATTGTTGCCCAGTAATAATCTATTGTAGAAGGGGGGTTGAATACAATAGTATAGATAATCGACTTCTTAATGTATATATCACAAATATGAAAGAAAGATAACAGCTTTATTAAATCTGATATAAAACTGTTACAAACTCTCTCAAGAAATTCTGATGTTCTTGAGAGCTGCTAGCTTACAAAAACTCTCTCAAGAAATTCTATGTTCTTAAGAGCTTCTATCTTGATTCGCTTCTCTTCTCTTCCGAATCTACATAAATCGAAACCAAGACTGTGTTTATATACTACACAGCTTCTCTATCAATGATAAGTGTTAGATATAATTGCTAATGTTTGTTTATCAGTGTTTAAGCAATAGGTACTGACAAGAGTTTATCAGAAGCCAGTCAGAGTTTAGTTAAACTCTGACAGGGTGAAGAATTTAATTGAAGCCGGTCAGAGTTTATTTAAAGTCTGACAGGGTGATAGTTGAATTAGCTGTCGATGCTGAATTGAAGATTCTAGAAGCAATTTATTCTGAAGATGGAAAGAAGCAGAATATATTGATACAGCTAAGGAGACGGAATAGATGATAAGAAGCAATCCTTAATTGATAAGTTTTGTATAGCTAACTTGTAGGAATATCAATTAGATAAGGATTGTATGTAGATGTGTACTATATAAACACAGATAGGTTATCCCTAGAAGGGACGCAAATATTGATATATTATTCTTGTAACCTAGAAGCTCTTTGTGATTCATTAACATCATAAAGAGAGAAGCTGTTAATATAAATACAGTTTATTGATTCATAAACAGTGTTCTTAATTATCGTTATTCTCATACATACTTGATTATATTGTGTATTCGGCCTAACAATTGGTATCAGAGCCAAGGCTGTTTAATATATACAGTTTTACGATTCAAACACAGTATTAATCATGTCTGAAGAAAATCAAACTGCTCCTAAGGCTGAACAGGTTAAGCCCAATTCTGTGAGTCGATATGAAACAATCAGGGTTCCAATTCTCAGGCCAGTAGAGTATCCGATTTGGAAGGTGAAGATGACCATGTTTCTGGAGGCTACAGATCCAGAATACCTTGACAGAATTAATGATGGTCCTCATATGCCAACTAAATTGTCCCCTGTTGTTGATGGTCAAACACAAAAGAATGTTCCAAAGGAAAAGAAAGATATGACTCCTGAGGATATCTCATCAATTGCAAAGGATGCAAAGGTTAGACATCTTCTCCACAGTGCTTTAGATAATGTAATGTCTAACAGAGTAATTGGCTGCAAAACTGCCAAAGAGATATGGGATGCTTTAGAAGTCAGATGCCAGGGAACAGGTGCTATTAAGAAGAACAGAAAAACAATACTCACACAGGAGTATGAGCACTTTGATTCAAGAACTAATGAAACCTTGACTGAGACTTATGACAGATTTTGCAAACTGTTGAACGATCTGTCTTTGGTAGATAAGGAATATGAACTTGAAGAGTCCAATCTCAAGTTTCTGTTATCTCTACCTGAAAAGTGGGACTTAAAGGCAACAACAATCAGAGATAATTATGATCTTGCTGATACAGATCTTGATGAGATCTATGGATTGTTAAAGACTCATGAACTTGAGATAGAACAAAGAAACAGGAGGTCCAGCAAGAAGACAAAATCTGTTGCTCTCAAAGTCGAGGAGAAGCCCATCAAGAAGGAATCAACAAGGAAGAAAGCCAAGGGAAAGGCTTTAGTTATTAAATCTGAGAGTGAGTCATCAAACTCTGATGATGACTCAAACTCTGATGAAGCTTCTGACTCTGAGGATGATGAAGAGGAGTTGATGCAAATGGCTGCATTGATGGTGAAGACCTTTAAGAAGATGGGATTCAAGAACTTCAAGAAAGGAAAGAGATTCTCAAGGAAAGATTCAAACTCTGAAAGGAAAAGTTTCAGAAAGTCTGATGGAAAGGAGAACAAGTCTGGCAAGAAGGATAAGTCTCAAATCCAGTGCTACAAGTGTAAGGAGATGGGTCATTATGCTCCAGAGTGCAAGAAAGGCAAATCTGAGAAAGCACTCATCTCTAAAGGCAGAGACTGGGCAGATACTTCAGACTCTGATGATGGAGAAAACTATGCTCTTATGGCAACTGTCAGAGATGAGACTGAATCTTCTGAAAATAAGGTACCCCTAACTACTTATGCTTATGATACTGATAATATATCTGAGTTAAGAGTATATTTGAAAAGTGTTCATGTTAGTTATAGGGATCAGACTTTAGAGAATGAGAGGATTAAATCTGAGAATCTTAGTCTTAAAGAAAGAAACAAGTTTCTTGAAAGAGAGCTTGAGAATATGAATCAGATTCAAAAAGAAAGAGATGATGCTGTTTATGTTGAACAGGAGTTGCTTAAAAGGTATAAGCAACTAGAATCTGATTTAGAAAAAGAAAGAAAAATAATCAAAACTTGGACAAATTCTGGAAAAGACACTCATCAAGTGTTTCAGACTGATTCTGTAGGTTTAGGTTATTGTGAAAACGATGAACTTAGGTTTAAAGACAAGGTTAAGGTTAAACCACTACTTAAACCTGTGATATTTGTTCCAGAATCCACCAAGCTAAAATCTGTAGTTGTGAAAGAAGCTGTTATGGAGTCAGTTGAAGCTTGTGTTAAACAAGTAGATATTGAATCCAAAACAGAGAAGCTTGTTGAGCTAGAAGCTGTTAAAGAACCAATTAGAATCTGTGAGAAGCAGGTCAATGTTGGTTTAATGACAGGAAAACAGTTTAAACATAAGCTCAAAGAGGTTAAGTCTGCCATGAAACCAAAAGGGTCCAAGAAAAATAGGAATGGAAAAGTAGGCATAAATAACAGAAATAATCATTTGCCTAATGCTGGTGCTTCAAGGAAAACATGTTACAATTGTGGTAGTTCTAATCATCTTGCTAGATTTTGCACTAAGAACAAACATATTAATTCTTTATCTTCTACATCAGGAGTAAAGAATGATTATGTAAGAGTTAAACCACAAACTTTATGCAAACACTGTGGGAGCACTTGGCATTCCATTTATACTTGCAAGAGTTATCATGCTATTTATCACAACTATTATGAGCTAAAACCCAATTTGAAATGGGTTAGAGCAAACTCTGCTAGTGTAAAATCTGACAATGTTAGTTTAAACTCTGATAATACAGATTCCGCTGCAAAAGCTAACACTGTTAAGAAAGACAAAGGATCCAAGCAAGTCTGGATCCTCAAAACTAACACTTAGTGTTTGTTTGTGATTGCAGGGTATAATAGAGAGCACACTTATCTTAGACAGTGGATGCTCAGGACATATGACTGGAAATAAAGCCCTGCTATCAGACTTTGAGGAGAAGGCTGGCCCAAAAGTTTCCTATGGAGATGGCAACATAGGACACACTCTGGGATATGGCAATATTAATCTTGGAAGTGTCATCATCACAAAAGTAGCTCTAGTCTCAGGACTCAAGCATAATCTGTTATCTGTGAGTCAAATCTGTGACAGAGGAAACCATGTAGATTTTCATAGCGAATACTGTGAAGTTATCAGTAAATCTACTGGGAAAGTTGTTCTAGTTGGACACAGGCGCAACAACATTTATGAAGCAAGTTTGGTAACAAACTCTGATGGAAGAACAGTGTGTCTGACTGCAAAAATGTCAAATGAAGAGAGTTGGAATTGGCATAAGAAGCTCTCTCATCTCAATTTGAACAACATAAATGAGCTTATAAGAAAGGATCTTGTAAGGGGACTCCCAAAATCAATACTCAGTCTAGATGGCCTATGTGATTCTTGTCAAAAGGCCAAGCAAAGGAAGTCATCTTTCAAGAGCAAATCTGAATCTTCAGTAGTGGAACCTTATCATCTTCTACATGTTGATCTCTTTGGACCAGTGAATGTGATGTCCATGGGCAGAAAGAAATATGCGTTAGTAATTGTTGATGAATATACTAGATATACGTGGGTGTATTTCTTGTCAAAGAAGGATGAAACTGCTCAAACGTTGATGGATCATATAAATCTACTGGACAAAGGATCACAGCACAAAGTTAAAATAATAAGGAGTGATAATGGAACTGAATTCAGAAACTCAATCATGGAAGCTTTCTGCAAGGAAAGAGGAGTCAAACAAGAATTTTCTGCACCTGGAACTCCACAGCAAAATGGTGTAGTTGAAAGAAAGAACAGAACCTTAATTGAAGCTGCCAGAACTATGCTAGATGAAGCAAAATTGCCAACTTATTTCTGGGCAGAAGCTGTTCAAACTGCTTGTTTTACTCAAAATGCAACTCTGATCAACAAGCATGGAAAAACACCATATGAGATGGTGAAAAACAAGAAGCCAAATTTGAAATATTTTCATATATTTGGATGCAAATGCTTTGTGTTGAAGACTCATCCTGAACAGTTGACCAAGTTCGAGTTAAAAGCTGATGAAGGAATCTTTGTTGGCTATCCATTGTCAACAAAAGCATTCAGAGTTTACAATCTGAGAACAAAGGTGATCATGGAATCCATACATGTGTCGTTTGATGACAAGAAAATAATTGGACTTGAAGACAAGGATGGATATGATCAACTACGTTTTGAAAATGAAGATCTATTCTCTGATGATATAAACTCTGATGAAGCAGGGTTGACAAACTCTGACGAAGCATACTCTGAACCTCTACTGGTAAATACTGGAGAAACTGGAAATTCTCAAATTGAACAAAATAGAGAACCAGTTGAGGGGGAGCGTGAAGAAGCTCAACAAGACACAGCAAGTGCGTCAGTTGAGGAAACTGATTCAAACTCTGACAGCTCAAACACTGAGCTATCCAACTCAGGGGGAGCCTCAGATAATGCAGAAAGTCAACATATGAATCAGGAGAGCATGGATCAAGGGGGAGGATTCAATAATAATGCAAGAAACCACTTACCAACAGCAAGAAAGTGGACACAGGCACACACACCTGATCTCATAATTGGAGATCCTGATGCTAGTGTGAGAACTAGAAGTGCAACAAACAATGAGTGTCTGTATCATGCTTTCTTGTCTCAAACAGAACCAAAGAAAGTGGAGGAAGCTCTTCAAGATGCTAATTGGATCACAGCAATGCAAGAAGAGTTAAATGAATTTGAAAGAAATGAAGTCTGGACACTTGTACCTAGACCAAAGAATAGATCAATTGTAGGTACAAAGTGGGTTTTCAGAAACAAGACTGACAGTGAAGGTGTGATTACTAGAAACAAGGCTAGACTTGTGGCTAAAGGTTATTCACAACAGGAAGGAATTGACTATGATGAAACCTTTGCTCCAGTTGCAAGATTGGAGGCTATAAGAATTTTTCTGGCCTATGCTGCACACAAGAAGTTTAAAGTTTTTCAGATGGATGTAAAAAGTGCTTTTCTCAATGGGAAGCTTGAAGAAGAAGTGTTTGTTGAACAACCACCAGGATTTGTAGATTCCAAGCATCCAGATTATGTCTACAGGCTTGACAAGGCATTATATGGACTAAAGCAAGCACCAAGAGCATGGTATGAAACTCTTGCTCAATTTCTTTTAGAAAGTGGGTTCACAAGAGGTACAATTGATAAAACCCTGTTTTATTTCAATTCTGGTGATGATTTGCTTTTAGTTCAAATTTATGTAGATGATATTATTTTTGGATCTACTAATGACAAACTTTGTAAGAAGTTTGCAAAGCTTATGCAATCGAGGTATCAAATGAGCATGATGGGAGAGCTTAGTTATTTTCTAGGCTTACAGGTCAAGCAAACAGATGATGGGATTTTTATCAATCAAGCAAAGTATACCAGAAATCTTCTAAAGAAATTTGGTATGCTTGATAGTTCATCTGCTACGACTCCCATGGCTACAGCAACGAAGCTTGACAAAGACACAGGAGCCTCAGTAGATATGACTAACTACAGAGGAATGATAGGGTCTCTACTGTATCTTACTGCAAGTAGACCTGATATCATGTATGCAACATGTCTTTGTGCAAGATTTCAAGCAGATCCCAGAGAGCCTCATCTAACAGCTGTGAAAAGGATCTTCAAATATCTCAAAGGATCCATAACCCTGGGTTTGTGGTATCCTAGAGAATCAGAGTTTAAGTTAATTGGTTACTCTGATGCAGATTTTGCAGGCTGTAAGATAGACAGAAAAAGTACAAGTGGAAGCTGTCAATTTTTAGGTGACAGATTAGTTTCTTGGTACAGCAAGAAACAGAAGTCAATCTCCACATCCACTGCTGAAGCAGAGTATATAGCAGCTGGTAGCTGTTGTGCACAGATATTATGGATGAAGAATCAACTGCTGGATTATGGGTTAAGGTACTCTAAAATACCTATTTTTTTGTGATAACCAAAGTGCTATTGCTATGACAGGTAATCCAGTACAACACTCCATGACCAAGCACATCAGCATAAGATATCATTTTATCAGAGAACATGTGGAAGAAGGGAACATTGAGCTTCATTTTGTGTCTACAGACCAACAACTTGCAGATATCTTCACCAAACCTTTGAGTGAAGCTACGTTTACAAGATTGGTAAATGAACTTGGAATGATCTCTGGTTCAGACTAGAGATACGGGTTAGACTCAAAATCTTTTCATGTTTGATTGTTTAAATGCTCATGATTCCTTGCACATGTTAACTGTTATGTGAACCAGCATGTTAAACTCTGATGATAAAATCTGTGAAGTGTCTGTCATACACTGAAAGTATGCTCTGATGATAAACTCTGTTGGTCATACTCTGATAGTTACTGTTTAATGCTATACTCTGATTGTAATTTTGTCTGAAACATTTGGACCAATGAAGAAATTTGTATGAAGCATAATACTCAGTAAGTAACTGTGAATCCTTAAGAGTTGATAGATTCTGATCTCAAATATGTGCAGTAAGCTAACACAGCATGATACTGTCTCTATATTTAGAGCATCTCTTAGTTTATTGATCCTATACACTGAGTCTGTATTAGCTGTTTGCATCTTCTCTCATAAGTTAATTATAATTACTGATGAAAAGTCTAAACTCTGATTATTTAATGCAAATAATTCACCCTCACATCAAAAGATGCCAAACAGAGCACAAATTCCTTTGAGATCATGTTGTGCCTAGGAAGACCCAGGAACTTATTGTATGAAATAAGGGCTAAAATCTTTGATTTTTGGTGACTAGTGCCAACCACTGATTACTGGAAAAATAATAATAAAAAAAAAAAAAAAAAAAAAAAAAATAAATATAATAAAGGGGGTGAAAAATAAAAGACATATCCAAATGAAAGGATATCAGTAATACAGAGTTTAGATAGAAAAATCAGTGTCTAATGTTATACATGAGAGTTTAGGCAACCAGTTTTTACTACTTTAGTTTGTGGATGTTATGCACTTTGAGATGATCTAAATACTGATTTCGGTAAACTCTGCTACTACACACACATATTTTCACAACTGTACAGATTGAGAAAAGAGTTTAGTGACAAAGAAGGACAAATGGTAAACACTGATGTATTGTGTGCAATACGCCGAGGTTACTTTGTTTTAATCTCTGATGGTTAAAATAATCTATCTGTTTCAGACATGTTATAATTTTTGAGTTTAGTCATTTGTTTTTCGGAAAAAGTATGATTGAACGGAGAAAAGAAAGAGTGTGTTTGATAAGTCCTGATAGTGATTCGTAATGCTGCTGAGTGTGTTAGTTTATTGTTTAAAGTGATATTATTTCTTTCACTTTACAATTACTATGCAAAATTGATAATACTGATATGTAAAGAAACAAATTTTTTTTTCATTAATTGATTCAAATTTACATTCAGCCCATTTCATACTCACGGTTAGCTAAACTTTCTGATACATACTAATCACTATGGTTACAAAAGAACAGATCTATTTAACCAGGATAAGTATCTGAATGCTACATCTGAAGCAGAAGAGCTAGAGCCAGAAGTTATTGTGCTCTACTACTTCTGATGATCGCTACCCAGTTGTTTAACTGATCATTATACCATCTGGGATTGCTTGACAACATCCTGAAAATGAATCATCATCATCATCATCATCTTCCTGGATTCTTTTTCTGCTTTGAAGCTTGCAGGATTCCAAGAAGATTGTCTCCTCAGTACTCATCAGGAAGCTCTGCTGGAAGAGTATCATACAAATCTCCATAGTATGATCGTCTGCCAGAATGGACACATCATATGGACCGGGACGGATGATGTGCACATAAGGATTAGAGATTGGTCCTTCTGCTATTTCATCATCTGCTATAAGACCTTCATCATTCAGAAAAGACAGAACAAAAAACTCGTCGATGATATAGTTTTCTTGTTGCTGCCAGTTCATGTTCATGAATGATTCTACATCCATGAATTCAAAGGTTCCTGCCATTTGGTGTATGGTAAAGTTTAAGATATGAAGCCTGTTGTGAAAATGCTTGGGGTTTTAAAGCATTCAACAGGGTAACTGAAAGGTTTTTTTTACTTGACTCGAAGCGCTTGGGATAATAAGGTGCGGAGTTTCAAGACAGTCATTATTATTCTGACTATTGAGCTCCTTTGTACTTTATTATTAAAATTGATAATTTTATTATTATTAATTTTTTTTCTTTTAAGCGGATATTTTGAGTGTTATATGTGATGACAGGTGTTTTCACGTCTGCACGTGTGTATTGGAAGTTGTTCGATACAGCTGTCAGCGTATCCACGTCTGACATCTGTCCCACTAACATACTTCTAATCTTTACAGTTATCACTTAATACACTACATACACACGATTCAATCTTTTACGCACCTCATCTTTTCATAAGCTTTTACTCACACACAAACACTCAAACACTTTCAAAGCCCAGTTCTTCTTATTTTCAAATCTTACAAATGGCAACTACAGCGTTTATTGCTTCTGAATTAGAATTTGTTCCCAACAATTATTCCGCACCTGTAGCAAATGAGAACGCACCGGAGGCGTTTCATTTGATTCAGAGGTTCTTGTTACACTCTGATATCGGTACTGCTCTAACTGCACCATCGAAGCTGTCTGCGACTCAAATTCGAACTTTTTGGCAGACAGGTACTTATGATAATGGAGGAGAGTCTGGATCGCCATCTATAATTTTTGAGTTTCAAGGAGATGATTTTTTTGTTACTCCTACTACTGTTCGTGATGCTTTGGGTCTTGAAGATTTCAATGCATTCACAATCTCTGTTGGAGACTCTGAGCTCGTCAGAATGATGAACGAGATAGGCTACACTGGACCTTTGACAAAGATAGGTCAACTCAAAAGGCCATTTTTGCGCAAGGAGTGGAGCTTCTTTTTCGATTGCATTACTCAGGCTTTTGGAAAGAAGTGTACCAATTGGGATGCGATTCCCACGGATAGTCTACAGATCGGGTATTCTCTTCTCTATGGCAGTCATTTTGATGTTGCTAGATTAGTTCTAACTAATATTGGTGAGAAAATGCTAGAGAATAGAAATGTTGTTTATTTCTCTAGGTTTTGTCAATTGATATTCAATTTTTGTTGCCCAAATGTTGAGATAGAAGAGGATGATGTTATACTTTCGTTTAAACTGCACAAACGTATATTTTCTGATCTTATCAACAAGGACACCAAGAAAGGAGAAGTTGGTCCTTTAATGTTGCCTGCATCAGTGCAACAATTTCTTGATAACTTACAACAACAACAAGTATCAACTGCTGACGCTGGACCTTCTGTGTCTCCACCACAGAGGTCAAAGAGATCCAAAGTTCGAGCAGTTAAGTCTGGTTTGCAACAAACTGAAGCTGAGGCATCAAATGTTGATGCTGTGCCTCAGAGAAAAAGAATGAAGAAAAGGCGAGCCCAAAGGGCAAAGTCTGTTGCTGCTGATTCTAATGTAGACTCCGAAACTGAAGCTGATGAAGAGACTCTTCATCAGAGAAAGAGAAGACTAGTTGCTGATCAACTTTTTGGTGATATCATTGCCAATATGGACAAAGAACTTGAAGACACTGAAGCTCCTACATCAGAGAATGAGGAGATTGTGATTACAAATGTACCTTCAAGTACTCCTGCAATTGTTGAGGAGGATATTCTAACTGCTGAGGATGCTGCAAATCCTGAACCTATTCTGATGGATTTTGAACCAGAAGCTCCTACATCAAAAGCTGATGATGTCGTTGAGGAAGCTGCTGCATACTCTGATAGCAGGATTGTGGATCATGAAGATGCTGTAATGGAAGCTGATCAAGCTACTACTGAATTAGTAGAACCTATTGCTTCTCACACGGAAATCATTTCTCTTGATTTTGAGAAAGGTGAGGAAGTTGATCAGATTAGAGTTGATCCAGTTCCAGAAGCTGTTGCTGTACATGCTGATGCAACAGATAATGATCATGAGGATATTGTTTTCCTTGAAGCTTTGCAACAATCAATTGTTGAGATTGTTCAGAGAGAAGCAGAGGTTACTGCTCCAGCAAACTCTGATGTTCCTCAAACTGTAGCAGATCAAGTACCTGATACCACTGTACAGTTAATTGATGAAATCACTGCTGAAAATGTGTTTGAAGATATTCACAGAGAGGATGACAATGCTGAAGCTAGTCCTGCTCATTCAAACTCTGATATTCAAGTGGAAGTTTCTGATATTCAAGCAAATTCTACTGAAGAGAGGGAAGTTCAAAGAGCTGCTTCTGAGCATTTTCAGAATATGTACTACAATGCATGGGCTAATGCAGATTGTGTTTTTCCAGCACAACGGGCTGCAGATTTTCTATCTGATTCTGTTAAGAAGATTACAAATCCTGATGTCCTTACGAGCTTACAGGCCACTGTTATTCAAGTCAAATCTCTCAATAATAGATTTGATGAGAATCAACAGATGCTTACAAAATTGAGGAATGAAGTAAGTCTGAGGGATATTACTTTAAAGGCTGACAGAACTTCTTACTATGCCATGTTCAAGCAGCAAGCCAGGGATTCTGAAGAAATCAAGAAGAGGCTTGGGACAGTTGAGGACAACTAGAATGCTATGTCTGCTCAACTGACTTCCATTTCTACTGCGCTTGAATTGCTGACATCAGTACTACTTTCTGATGATGTCAAAAAGGGGGAGAGTATACTTAAAGACAAATGCAAAGCTACTCAAACTCTGAGACGGAAGGATGATTCTACTGATGGGGGAAGCAGAGGAAATGAAAGAAGGATTTCTGCTCAAAGGCAAAAACGTGTAATAAACTCTGGTGGTCAATCTACTTCTGGTGGTCAATCAACTTCAAAACTCAACAAAAGTTTAGTTGTTTCAGCTAACCCATCTACTGATGAAGAGATTGCTGCTAGGATTTTTATTAAAGAGCATGGAAAAGATGTTACAATTGAAGATATCCAAGCTGAAGAGCAAATGCTTGCTGAAGAACACAAGAAGAATGTTGAAGCTGGAATCTACAAAAAGAAGGAAATCAAGGCTCCTAGAAAGAAAGAAAAAGGAATTGTTATCAAAGAGAATGTAAACTCTGATCAGAGTTTACAGTACTCAAGGAGGCCTGTGATTAAAAATGATGACAAAGGAAAAGGTAAACTGGTAGAAGAAGAACAGTTACCTAAGAAGATTTATTCAACCTCTGACATTGCTCAAGTTGAAACAAGATTAGCAAACTCAACCTCTGACGCTGCTCAAGTTGATGATACTATTGAAGATAAGCCAGCCTCTGACAAGGCTCAAGCTGTGCAAACTCAGCTAGCTCCTCAACTCAAAGGTTTCTTAAGACCTGTACTCTCTGAAACTCTGACACTTCAACCTGTGGATTTTTCTTGAACCAGGACTGTACTTGGAAAAGAATCTTATGATAAGTCTGGTTTAGGTTCACATAGGGAGAAGAGAATAAATAACAGATCTCAAGACAATATTTCACTGGCAGGATCTGGTATTAGGGATACACAAGAAAATCTTGATAAATTAGAATCTGTTCAGTTGATTTTTCACAGAGTCTTGAAGAAGCAGTTTCTGTTATACTTCATGAGTGATGGAAGTGTTTATAGAGTTGGAGAATCTGATGTAAATCTCAAATCATGGGAAGAACTTGAATATGTACTTTATCTGTTGAAAGTTAAGAACAGACATACCCATAATGTTGCTCAAATCTTAAGAGAAAAGATGCTGAGATCAAAAGTGATGCTTGGAGGAGGAGAAGTCTCAAATACTTATACTCCAAAGTATAGAGATCATGCTGGAAAGTTGGTGAAGATGAAGAAAAACAGTGCAAGATTTACAACTGCACTTGGAATAAAGGTCTTAGAATTCAACTTAGAGTCAGATAAAGCTCAGTACATTCGGTTAGGAAATGACATGAAGAAGAACAGTATTTATTCTCTGAGGGCTGCCATATATCAAACTGGTGAAGGAGATCCAGAGTATAAGGAGCTGAAAGAGATTATGATAGCTGAACTTGAGAATGCTGAGAGAAGACTGCTGATTGATTATCTCAGGACTGTACCTGATATTGAAGAAGTCAAGTAAAGTCTGACTGTAAGTTTTTAATATTTTCTATTCTAAGTCAACTTTAAACTCTGTTTTAAATCAAACTCTGTTATATGTTAAACACTGCATTTGTTAAATGGTTTTGACATCATCAATTATATGTTTAACTTGTACATTCTATTATGAACAAGTTGGGGGAGATTGTTAGATATAATTGCTAATGTTTGTTTATCAGTGTTTAAGCAATAGGTACTGACAAGAGTTTATCAGAAGCCAGTCAGAGTTTAGTTAAACTCTGACAGGGTGAAGAATTTAATTGAAGCCGGTCAGAGTTTATTTAAAGTCTGACAGGGTGATAGTTGAATTAGCTGTCGGTGCTGAATTGAAGATTCTAGAAGCAATTTATTCTGAAGATGGAAAGAAGCATAATATATTGATACAGCTAAGGAGACGGAATAGATGATAAGAAGCAATCCTTAATTGATAAGTTTTGTATAGCTAACTTGTAGGAATATCAATTAGATAAGGATTGTATGTAGCTGTGTACTATATAAACACAGATAGGTTATCCCTAGAAGGGACGCGAATATTGATATATTATTCTTGTAACCTAGAAGCTCTTTGTGATTCATTAACATCATAAAGAGAGAAGCTGTTAATATAAATACAGTTTATTGATTCATAAACAGTGTTCTTAATTATCGTTATTCTCATACATACTTGATTATATTGTGTATTCGGCCTAACAATAAGTCCTAATCAATTACAAAGATTGAAACCTATCTATAATTGATAGCTACATACTACAAACCAGGAACCGACAGAATAAACTTCCATGTTTAACTAGACTCCAAATATAACTCGAAGTAGGAATCCTGATCAGCTTCCAGTCCTGATGATCAATCCTGATCCCAGTCCTGATATGCATTCTGATCCTGACGACCATGTAATCCTGATGACGTCAGCAATCCTGATCAGTTGAGTCTAGCTCCTGACGATCATTGAATTCTGATCTAACACTTGGTGAACCGGAGAAGGTAACATATGTTGGAGCACTACTACCTGAGCCATTGAAAAATAAGCTCATATCTTTTCTTCAAGAGAATAATGACGTTTTTGCTTGGACAGCGGCTGACATGCCAGGGATTGATCCCCAATTGATAACTCATAAATTGAATGTGGATCCTAAAAGGAAGACGGTGAAACAGAAAAAGAGAAGTTTTGCTCCAGAAAGGCTCGAAGCCATTAAACAAGAAGTAGAGAAGCTTTTGGAAGCGGGGTTCATTGAGGAAATACAATTCCCAGAATGGTTGGCTAACCCCGTGATGGTCAAAAAGGCCAATGGAAAATGGAGGATGTGTGTGGACTTCACTGACTTGAATGATGCATGTCCTAAGGATTGTTTTCCTTTACCAAGGATTGATGCATTAATAGATGCTACAGCTGGACACGAGATGCTCAGCTTCATGGATGACTTCAGTGGATACAACCAAATCAAAATGCACAAGGATGACATCTCCAAGGTATCATTCATCACTGACTTTGGTGTTTTCTATTATCTAGTCATGACATTTGGACTTAAGAATGCAGGGGCAACATACCAAAGATTGGTGAACAAAATTTTTGGACACCTAATTGGAAAAACCATGGAGGTCTACGTAGATGACATGTTAGTCAAGAGCCTCGATAAGGCCGATCATATTGAGCACCTCCGAGAGGCATTTGAAGTGCTAAGGCACCACAAAATGATGTTGAATCCAACTAAGTGTGCCTTTGGTGTAGGCTCGGGAAAGTTTTTAGGCCTAATGGTTTCCAAGAGAGGAATCGAGGCCAATCCCGACAAAATCAAAGCAATTCTAGACATGGAACCACCAAAGACTGTCAATGATGTCCAAAAACTAACGGGAAGAGTGGCAACATTGGGAAGATTTATCTCCAAATCAGGAGAGAAGTGCTTATCTTTCTTCAAAGCACTCGAGAATGTGAAAAACTTTGAATGGACAACTGAAAGCCAAGAGGCCTTTGAGGCCCTGAAGAAATACATGGCTGAGGCACCACTGTTGGCAAAGCCCAAGCCATGGGAAATTCTCTATTTGTACTTGGCGGTTTCTAGCACAGCCCTTGGAGCCGTTTTGGTAAAAGAAGAATTGAAGGTTCAGAAACCCATCTACTATGTGAGTAAGATTCTACATGGAGCAGAAATAAACTACTCAACGATTGAGAAGTTTGCCTTAGCCTTGATAATGGCCTCAAGAAAGCTACGCCCGTACTTCCAGGCTCACAAGATAGAGGTCTTGACTGATCAACCTCTGAGAAACATCTTACATAGCCCTCAATTCAGTGGAATATTGATCAAATGGGCCATTGAATTGGGCGAATTTGACATCAAGTATAAGCCTCGAACGGCCATAAAAGCTCAAGCACTCGTTGATTTCGTGGTTGAATGTACCATTGACAACCAAGAAGTCGGGGGGCAGGAAGTAATAGTGGAGGATGAGAAAGATCAAGAGATGGATTTCAAAGAATATTGGGTGCTCTATTTTGATGGAGCATCAAAAACAAAATCAAGTGGAGCCGGTTTAGTGCTACAAAGTCCTGATGGATTCCTCATAGAGTATGCACTAAACCTTGACTTCCCAACGACAAACAATGAGGCTGAATATGAAGCTCTGATAGCTGGCTTAGGGCTGGCTGGAGCCTTGAGAGTTAAAACTCTGAAAGTATGTGGAGATTCGAGGCTAGTGGTTTCCCAAGTAAATGGGGAATTTGAGGCCATAGATGAAGTCATGGCCAAGTACTTGAAACTTGTCAAGGCCATCATGACTCAGTTCGACGAATGCTATGTAGAGCACATTCCAAGGGAAGAAAACATGAAGGCTGATGCCTTGTCTAAATTTGCTTCTTCCGAAATTGAAAACTATGCAGGGAGTGTATACTTCCAAGTCCTGAGGACCCCAAGCATCAACGGAAAGTTGGTAGCACCCATTGATGTTGCTATTTGTTGGATAGATCCCATTAAGGCTCATCTGGAAACTGGGTGGTTACCCAACGACACTTCAGAAGCACGAAAGCTATACGTCAGAGCACTAAGGTATACCCTGATTGAGGGAATCCTATACAAGAAGTCTTTCATCATTCCATATCTGAAATGTTTAAGACCTCAAGAGGCAGAATTGGCCCTGAAGGAAGTACATGAAGGAATTTGTGGGCAGCACTTGGGGGGCAGAGCCCTTGCCCATAAAATCACTCGTCTAGGTTTCTACTGGCCAAGCAGACTAGCAGATGCTAAAAGCTACGTAAAGAAATGTGAAAGGTGCCAGAAGCATGCCCCAGTGGTTAGGCAACCACCAGAGATGTTGACATCCGTAAACTCACCAATCCCCTTTGCCATGTGGGGAATGGATATACTCGGGCCATTTCCAATGGCAAGTGGTCAACGAAAGTTCTTGATAGTAGCAATCGACTACTTCACCAAGTGGATTGAGGCTAAGCCATTAGCCAAGATAGCCACCAAGCAAGTGATGCATTTCTTCTGGGAAAATGTGATATGCAGATACGGGATTCCACGTATCTTGGTCACAGACAATGGAACTCAGTTTAACAACGATGAGTTTAAGAAATATTGTGATGAGAACGATATCAAGTTGCGCTTCACTTCTGTCGCCCATCCTCAAGCAAATGGGCAAGCTGAGGTTGCAAATCGAATTATCCTAGATGGACTGAAAAAAAGAGTTGAACGCTCCAGAAACACTTGGGTAGATGAATTACTCCCCATACTATGGGCATATCGTACTACCTGTAAAGTCACCACTGGAGCTACCCCCTTTCTGTTGGCATATGGGGAAGAGGCAGTGGTTCCAGTGGAGATTACTCACACGTCTCCAAGAGTTGAGGCTTATGAGCCAGAAACAAATGAGGAAGGCTTGAGGCTGGCCTTAGATTTGATTGATGAAGTTAGAGATGAGGCAAATGCCAAGATAGTTCAGCATCAGAAACGAGCATCTTTCTATTACAACCTAAGGGTTAAAGAGAGATTCTTTCGACAAGGAGATTTAGTCCTCCGAAAGATTGAGGCATCCGGAGTTGGACAAAAAGGCAAGTTGGCCCCGAATTGGGAAGGACCATATCGCGTCAAGAACGTAGTTGGTCGAGGCTCGTACAAACTAGAAACCCTTGAAGGGCATGAGGTGCCAAGGACTTGGCATGCCTCCAATTTGAAAGTTTATTATGTTTAAGGTGTTTCCTAAGTGGACTCACTACTAGGGCTGAGCATTCGGTTAAAACCGAACCGAATCGAACTTTTTTCGGTTAACCGAAACCGAAATCATGGGAAAATGCCTAGCGAAAACCGAACCGAACTATTTTCGGTTTTACAACCGAACCGAACTAATATTTCAGTTTTTACCGAAACCCGAAGTTAAAAACTGAAAATTGAAAAAAGTTGCTAGAAATTAGAATTACATAAAAAAAATATTGAAATTCTGTGTTGACCATCACACATAATTTGTAGCTAGTTTACGGTTACAAATTTAAAACATTCAGAATTCAAATTTAAGCTACTTGATAATGATAAGTTTTCATTGAAAAACAAGAATTAAAATTGAAATGTGGCCAGGCCACTTTGAATTTTGACAATATCAAATGTTGTTGCCTGTTGTAAGTCTGTAACTTCACTCTATTTAACTTTCCTGATCCTGGCCATTTTTTCTGCAAATTAAAGTTTAGATTTTGTTAAATAGAAGCTAACATTGGACAGTGGACACTAGTTATAAATATTGATAGTAACAAGTAACAACTAATGTCTAATAGGTTAATAGCATGCTACTACCAGAAGTACAGAATAGGCATACACAAACCAGCATGACAGCAAGTTCTTTTTTGCTTATACCAGCAACTCAGCAAGTCAGTAAGATAGCAACAGTAAGATAGTAAGATATTAAGATGTAATGTAATTTTGTAAATATTAATATATTCTATTTTTTTATATAAATTATGATATATTCGGGTTTTTTCGGTTATTCGGTTAACTTCGGTTAAAAACCGAATTACCGAAATACCGAATTTCATGAATCCCCCTACCGAAAACCGAACCGAAATGTAAAGTTTGGTTAACCGAACCGAAAATATTTCGGTTATTCGGTTCGGTTTTCGGTTAACCGAACTGAATGCACACCCCTACTCACTACTAGAAATAAGGTTTGATAAAACCAACCCAAGTTTTTAAACTTGAGTATTATGTAAGGGTTGATACCATTTTCAAAATTATGAATTCCATATTCTTATGTTTTCATTATATACGCAATGCATTCTGATAGACATGTTAAGTCGAGAATGTAAAAAGGCTGAACGAAAGCTTAAATAAAAGATAAGCCCGTAGGCTGAAAGTACAGTACAAGCCATGAAAGGCCATAAATAAAAACTACAAAAGAAAAACTACATCATCTAAGCTGCCTTGTCTACGTCCTCCTCCTCCTCCTCCTCCTCTTCCTCTCCCTCTAAAGCGGAACCAGAGTGAGTGGCAGCATAATCATCCCTGGCAGTCTGACCAGGTGGAGAAGTATGATCCAGGTCGAAGATCCTGTCATCTTCCTCCATGTCATCCTCTCCAGCCAAAGCTAACTCCAAAGGAGTAGGAGTGTAAGGGCTTGAAAAATCAGAAATGGTGAGAGATCCAGGCATCTTCTCCAAAATAGCAGCAAGAGCGCCATCTCACCCCTTAGTATACTGAACTGGGAAGAGGAGCTCGTCATGCTTATCAATCAAGTCCTTGTACTCCGAGGAGTCAAGGTACTCGTCGATAAAGTCATCATTTACCTTCCTCAAAGAAACCAGCTCAGCCTGGGAGTCGGCTAACTCCTTCTCCTTCCTAGCCAGTGTGGCCTTCAGCGAGCCCACCTCCTCTTGGGACTTCTCAAACTTGCCTTGGTTGGCCTCAGAAGATGAGTGCCAAGCCTTGGCTTGAAATATAGCCCCTTGAAAGTTGGCATTAGCCTACAAACAAGTTACAAGTCAATACAAGATATAAAACTTGAAACATTTTAAAACTACAAAGAAAAAAGTAAGAAAACAAGTTACAGCAGCAATCGCCTGAGAGCCTGCATGCTCCACACCCTCCAAAGTGGAGTTGGAATGATAAGACCATTCCACAGCATGTTTAGACACCCCCACTGCGGTGTCTTTCTTCCTAAGACCCCAATTGGGGCGCCAAACTGAACTTTTGGCCGAGGAAGGACCCTCAACCTCATCAGTAAGGTCCACATGAGGCCTTATAAAGGCTGGGACACTTGCAGCACGGGGGTCTTTCCCTCCCAAGCGAGTCCTTTTCATCCTTGCTGTTTCTCCATCTTGGGGCTCGTTGGTCTTATTGATAAAGACCGCAACTGCAAAAAAACACAAAGAAAGAAACAGTTGGTATAAGATAATCTTATATAAATAAAGGAGAATATGAGGTGAGAATTACCCTTATCAGAAACGTTTGAAAGTCCCAAGGACTTAAGCTGGAACTCGTCCAGGAGCACCCTAGCCGTTGTAGCATAATCATCTTTTGTGAGCTCGGCATAGGCATGGGCCTCCTCATCATTCAGAATTATGTTACTGGGGCTACCATCCGAGACCCTACTGAAAGATTTACGAAAAAGGGTACCCCAATCCCCTCCTTCCCAAACTAAATACATAAATTCGTTTTTCCATTTCGGGTTATTATCGGGGATGGATTTTGGATGAAAAATGGGTGGAGCGGAAGGTCGATGGTTGATATAAACCCAACCCAGGGTAACGGCAGAGCTATTTTTAAACTGGAATATTTTCCTAAATAAGGCAACAGAAAGAGGAAAATTGTTCTTCAAGCAAAGAACAATGAAACAAATAATGATTCTCCAGGCGTTTGGAGGAAGTTGGCAAGGGTTAATCCCAACATCAGCCAAAAGCCTGGGAATGAACTCATGAAAGGGAAACCTGAGTCCCGCAACAATGGCATCCTTGTAAATGCATAGAGCATCAGGACGCCAATGGCAGGAACGGTCCCCTGGGCCGGCTGGGAGTAACTGATAGAGTATATATTTATATATATTTTATATGATTTTATTTCTCATATTTATTATATTTTGCATTTAATTGGATTTTTATTTAATAAATTTTAATGTTTTATTGTAGGAAGCATGGAAATCCTAAACTTGGAAGGATTGGAGAATAAAGAGCTTAATTTGGAGATTTATTAGAAGGAAATTCGGATTTGTTGGGCTGCCTGCACATAATTCACTGTTTGGGTCATATCTTGAGTTCTAGAAGTCAGAATTGGACGATTTAACAGTCCACGCGAAGATAATGGAAATCTCTTTTATTCTAAAGTGGTCCAATTATTAAATT
Source organism: Heracleum sosnowskyi (assembly GCA_030848705.1). NCBI lineage: Eukaryota > Viridiplantae > Streptophyta > Magnoliopsida > Apiales > Apiaceae > Heracleum > Heracleum sosnowskyi. The sequence goes on from CM061241.1 coordinate 99,088,968, forward strand.
AATTCAGGAACGGCTCAGATTTACTGAAGAAAAGTCAGCTACGAATTTTCCTTGTAAAACATAATCAGTTTAGGAAACGTACTTGTACTTTCCTCAAGGCATTAAAATATTTGAGGATATATATATAGACATCAGATCTGAGAGATAGACAGAGATATACAGAGATATACATAGATACATAGATACATACGGAGGGAGCGGATCTTGTACTTTTTCTTCTTGGAGAAAGATTGAAGGTTTTCTTCTCTGTTCTTAATATTATTATTATGTGTTCTTATTATATTATGTGTTTTGTTAATTTAATTATGAGTGAGTAGATATTTAATCTAGGGTTAAGTTGAACCCTAGTTATGATTGATGTATGATTTTCCATAAACCCCCAATTTAGTTATGTTGTATGCTCTTGCTTATTGAGTTGTGCTTAATTAACAATAACATGTCAGACGTGATTATGCGTATTGTTTGAACCCAATATCTATTTATCATCGAAAGTTGGACTTAGATGGTTGTGATTTATCCAATAAGGACATGAACTTCTCAATGAAAATAGGTAGAACGGATTGTTAGGAAGTTAGGATGCTGTGTTTAATGTCTCTAAATTGCATGATACCATGAAAATAGGCTTGAATGTATTTTAGAGAAGCCATTAATACTCGAGAGAGGTTATTGGTATTTTATAGGGCGTGTCTTTCCTCTTGAGTAGCGTATGATTAATTGGGGTGGAAAATCATAATTGCATCGATTCATGCTAGTGGGGATACTTAATTCTAGATGTTTTCAGTTAATTGATAAATACCACACATTTGCTTTAGTATAATATTTAGATTAATAATCTCTCAACAATTTATTGTGTTACTTGCTTAGTTGAATTGAATCAAGAATAACTAGTGATTGATACGTTTGTCTCTGTGGGATCGACTCTGACTTACCCTACTACATAGTTAGAAGGATTTGTTAGATATTATTATTTGATAGGCACGCGACAGCCTTGTCAAATTTTTGGCGCCGCTGCCGGGGACAAAGCGGTATTAGATTAGTTAATTTTTGAGTAAGTTTAGCTAAGTCTTTTGGTTGTGTTGCTTCGGCTATTATTCCCTTGTTATTTGATCTTTGTTTCTAGTTTCCTTGTTGCATGCACACTCGAAGTTCAGGTACAGAAAATTTAATTGCTCTTGATCCTGAAATTGAAGCTACAACAAGAAGACAAGCAGGACTACGAAGGAAAAATAAAGACAAGGAAGTTATGGGTGAGACAGCAGCAAAATCCCTCAGGGAGCATGGTATGCCAGACACTACAGACGTACTCTCCAGTATTGTCAGACCAATAATCACGGCTACCCACTTTGAACTCAAGCCACAATTCATACAATTCGTCTCCAATGATTCTTTCGCAGGATTGTCCACTGAAAATCCTGTTGATCATCTTGAGAGTTTTCTAGAAAGGTGTGATACTATAAAGCTGACCAATGTTAGTGATGATGCTATTAAGCTGCGCTTATTTCCATTCTCTCTCCGAGATACAGCAAAAGATTGGTTGAAAGATGAAAGACCAAATACATTCACTACTTGGGATAGTCTAGCAAAGGCGTTTCTACTTAAATTCTTCAGTCAAAAGAAGACTTCAAAGCTCAGGAATGAAATATCTAACTTTCGTCAAGATGATGACGAGTCACTTCATGATGCTTGGAGAAAATTCAAACGACTTCAGAGACAATGCCCTCACCATGGAATTCCTGACTGGTTGTTGATCCAAACATTCTACAATGGGTTAACACAAGAGTTTCGAAATTTTGTTGATGCTTCTTCTGGTGGATCTATTATGAAAAAGAGTACGGAGGATGCAAAAACTTTGTTAGACGAGATGGCGTCTAATGATAATTATCCTTACAGTGACAGAAATCATCCAAAGAAGGGTGGTAAGTATGATGTTGATGCTCTAACCATGTTGAATACTACTATGCAGGCAATGGTTAAGAAGATTGAGCAATTGGATTCTAGAACTTCATCTAAAGTTCCCTCATGTGAAATATGTGGTGTAGTTGGACACACTCAACATGCTTGTCAATACAATCCCTCTGGAACAGCAATGGAACAAGCAAATGCCCTCTACAACCAAAATCAAAGGCCACAATATAATCCTTACTCCAACACATACAATCCAGGTTGGAGAGATCATCCTAATTTCTCCTACAGAAATAACCAGGCTCAAGCTCAACCTCCACAAAATAATTTTTCTCAGCCGCCAGGTTTTCAACAAGCTCAGCCACAAAAATCTAACTTGGAGAATCTTTTGGAAGGATTTATCTCTACACAAGCAAAGAAGAATGATTACTTTGACTCGAGTATCAATGAGATAAAGGCTCATAACAAGTTAATGGAGAATTCAATCACTCAAATTGCTCAACAGTTGAGCCAACTTAACAAGTCTTCAGGCCAACTTCCTGGCCAAACTGAACGACCACATAAAGCCCACGTGAATGCTATAACGTTAAGCAGTGATAAGGAATTGCAAGGGCCAGAGATGAAGATGAGTACTGATAATTTGAACGTTGAGGAAGATATGGAGAAAATTCAAGCTGAAAATGTGATTGTGCAAGAAGCGATTGAAGAAGAGAAGAAGGAACCCACAGTGGCTCCAGTCAGACCTTACGTACCACCTGTTCCGTTTCCTCAAATAATGGTGCAAGCTAGGCTTGGAGAGAAGTTTTTAAAGTTTATGGATATCTTGAAGAGGTTAGAACTTAATATCCCTTTCTTAGATGTTATCAATGAGATGCCTTCTTATGGGAAGTTCCTTAGGGAATTATTGTCAAACAAAAGAAAGATTGAAGAAAGTTCTACTATCTCATTAACGGCAGAGTGCACTGCTATCTTGCATAATAGTCTTCCTAAAAAGCTAACTGATCCAGGTAGCTATTCTATTCCTGTGAAACTTGGAAATTTTGAAATCAAAAGAGCTCTATGTGATCTTGGGGCAAGTGTAAGTCTGATGCCCATATCAATCTGCAATAAGCTTCAAATGGGTGAACTAAAACCCACACGTATATCTTTACAACTTGCAGATAGAAGTGTAAAAGTTCCACTTGGAATACTTGAAGATGTTCCTGTCAAGGTAGGAAAGTTTTTTATTCCATGTGATTTTGTTGTCATGGAGATGGAGGAAGATGCACAAAATTCTATCATTCTCGGAAGACCTTTCTTAGCTACAGCTGGTGCAAAAGTTGATATGATGCATGGAAAAATTTCTTTTGAAGTTGGAGATGAGAAATTGGAATTTAAATTTTCTAATTCTTTTCATAACCCATCTATGGAGAAGAGTGATCTTGAAAAGAGTAATGAAGTTGTTCTTATGGTTAAGACCTTGGGTGGAGATCAAGATATGAAGGTTGATATTTTTCTCTCTAAACCTCCAGCAATTTTGGTGAGAGATTTACATGTCATTAATTATGTTGATTTGAAGCCTTCAACAATGAAATCGATTGGTGAAATTCAGTTTGGTGGATTATCTGTTGAAGATCCTGATGCTCATATTGAAAACTTTTTGAAGATTTGTGATACTATCAAGTGTGATGGAGTTTCTGATGAGGCCATTCGACTTCGATTATTCCCTTTATCTTTAAGGGATGGAGCTAAAAATTGGTTATTTTCATTACCCTCAAATTCCATTACCACATGGGAAGACTTACTTATAAAATTTCTTTTTAAGTTCGTCTCACGAGAAGACACGTCAAGGATAATTGTTGCATTCTTAAAGTTTGCTCGAGATAGAAGAGTAGTATTGTTGGACAAAGCTGTGGATGAAACTTATAAGTTTTTGGGAGAGATCATAAGAAAATATGTTGAGAAAGTGGATGCTCCACTTTCGATCCATTCACCAGGTTGATTGACAAGAAGGTCGAGCTAATGACCTTAAAAAAAAAAGCGCTTCTTGGGAGGCAACCCAAGATTTTGGAGGAGGAACACTCTCCCACATTTTCCAACCGAGACTTCATGCACTAGGGGAGTATTTCTAACCTTTCTTTGTATAATTTTTCACTCTTATTCTTTTTGTATTTCTTTTAGGATCTTGTTAGTTTTGTATATTTATATATATTATCCAATAAGGACAATGAACCACTTAAGTGTGGGGATGAGTTCTCAATGATGTAAAAAACCCTAAAAAATTATATATTATAAAAATCCAAAACAATTTAAAAAAAATTAAAACTTTTTGTATATAATTGCCTTGTCTCAAAAGCATGTTAGCATGGATAAGTACACATTGTGTAGATTAATTTCGCATGATTAATTATGAGTGTCATATTCATGAAAAATCATTGGATGCTTGGTAATTCCTTGTGTGTGCTTGCGAACATTTGAAAACTTGAGATGTTTCTTGGTCAATTTTAGTGAGTTAAACATGCTTTCACCATGTGAGGATTTGAGCCTAATTTATGATTGATAGATTTTTTATCAATCCACTTTTTTGTTGTGTGTTGTTCATCATGATTCTTGTTGCTCTAGAACTTGTTTTAAACCGTTTTGAGACTACATGATATGTGTATGCATGAATATGATAAAGGCACTAGGATTAACCTCATTTACCCAAAACAGTACCCATATAAAAAATAATCCTTAGTGAACCCCTTGAGCTTATATCCGTTTCTTTCGTATATCACCAATCTAAAATTTTTGAGCCTACTTATTTATTCTTGTCGTGATTTACTGGTAGAGCATATTGATTCATTGATGGGTTGGTGAATATTTAGTGTGGGGATTTTTTTTGTTAAAGGTTACATTTTGGTGGGATATAGTATGATTTGAAAGTTGCAAACAAGTATCAAGTACTCCTTTGAGATCAATGGGTAGCAAGTGCAATGTCATATGAAAGGGACGATCCATGTGTGCTGGTATTAAGTACATTCTTGGTGACTTTTCACTGCCCTTGGTTACTGGAGAATGACTTGACTTTTGAAAAAAAAAAGAAGTTATGAGCAAGAGGAAGATAAAGTAGAGTGTGTTCATTTGATTGATACAATGTGAAAGTGGGAAAGTACATGGGGTATATGTGCTTTGAAGTTTAATGTTTGTGAAAGCTTGATCAACTTTTACATGATCTCAGTTTCATGTTGGGTGCTTTAATTAAAAGTGAACATTATGCTCTATTAGTTATCAAGTTTAGCCACTTGTTAGCCTGTTTCTTTGATATCCTACCCCGTACCTAAGCCCCGTTACAACCTTTAACAAAGACCTTTTGATTCATGTATGCATATAAACGAGGTGGTGGAGATTTGGTGGACAACCAAGCATATGGTAGCACATGAGTACATTGATTGAATTTGAACGATACACTTATACCCATACACTTGTGTGAAGTGAGAGCAATGTGAGATATTTATCCATAGCATGCTTACTTGTTGAATGCGATTTTGATGTCTATCTCATGATATTTTTGTCTATCTAGACATTGTGTGCATACTTGGATTATTTTGTGTTAATGATGCTTAAAGTGAGAGTACTTGTACTTTCAGACACGTTCATGTTGTTATGTGATTGAGATTTACAATGTGTGGAGTACTATGACATGTTGCATGTTTGAGAGACTTGGTGGTTGAAAATATTTGATTTTGTGGGTATATCTTCTATAAACCCTCACGAGACAAAACTCGTCCTACTAGGGCTGCCTAGGGGTTTAACGGCTTGTTGCATATGCTCAATGCAATCGTGTCATCTACGAAAGTGATGATCCTATTAGTTAGTATTATTTTTATTTCTTTATTTGCCCGAGGACGTGCAAAATGCTAAGTGTGGGGATGTTTGATAGAGTATATATTTATATATATTTTATATGATTTTATTTCTCATATTTATTATATTTTGCATTTAATTGGATTTTTATTTAATAAATTTTAATGTTTTATTGTAGGAAGCATGGAAATCCTAAACTTGGAAGGATTGGAGAATAAAGAGCTTAATTTGGAGATTTATTAGAAGGAAATTCGGATTTGTTGGGCCGCCTGCACATAATTCACTGTTTGGGTCATATCTTGAGTTCTAGAAGTCAGAATTGGACGATTTAACAGTCCACGCGAAGATAATGGAAATCTCTTTTATTCTAAAGTGGTCCAATTATTAAATTAATTCAGGAACGGCTCAGATTTACTGAAGAAAAGTCAGCTACGAATTTTCCTTGTAAAACATAATCAGTTTAGGAAACGTACTTGTACTTTCCTCAAGGCATTAAAATATTTGAGGATATATATATAGACATCAGATCTGAGAGATAGACAGAGATATACAGAGATATACATAGATACATAGATACATACGGAGGGAGCGGATCTTGTACTTTTTCTTCTTGGAGAAAGATTGAAGGTTTTCTTCTCTGTTCTTAATATTATTATTATGTGTTCTTATTATATTATGTGTTTTGTTAATTTAATTATGAGTGAGTAGATATTTAATCTAGGGTTAAGTTGAACCCTAGTTATGATTGATGTATGATTTTCCATAAACCCCCAATTTAGTTATGTTGTATGCTCTTGCTTATTGAGTTGTGCTTAATTAACAATAACATGTCAGACGTGATTATGCGTATTGTTTGAACCCAATATCTATTTATCATCGAAAGTTGGACTTAGATAGTTGTGATTTATCCAATAAGGACATGAACTTCTCCATGAAAATAGGTAGAACGGATTGTTAGGAAGTTAGGATGCTGTGTTTAATGTCTCTAAATTGCATGATACCATGAAAATAGGCTTGAATGTATTTTAGAGAAGCCATTAATACTCGAGAGAGGTTATTGGTATTTTATAGGGCGTGTCTTTCCTCTTGAGTAGCGTATGATTAATTGGGGTGGAAAATCATAATTGCATCGATTCATGCTAGTGGGGATACTTAATTCTAGATGTTTTCAGTTAATTGATAAATACCACATATTTGCTTTAGTATAATATTTAGATTAATAATCTCTCAACAATTTATTGTGTTACTTGCTTAGTTGAATTGAATCAAGAATAACTAGTGATTGATACGTTTGTCTCTGTGGGATCGACTCTGACTTACCCTACTACATAGTTAGAAGGATTTGTTAGATATTATTATTTGATAGGCACGCGACAGCCTTGTCAGTAACCTATAGGGGGACTTAATCCTATACATTTTATTGTAGTCCCTAATCAAGTCGATTTCATGAAATTTATTGCTACAATCGAATGAATCTAAATGCGAAACAGAAGGATAATCATCACTACGTTCTAAAATCATATCTTGAAGAGACATATGAGAAGAACGAATGGTGATACCTCTCTTTGACGCTTGATTCATTTTTTGGAGACGTTGCGCAGAACTATCAGACATCTTCAAATCTTCAAAGAAATTCTCAGAAAATCTTCAAATCTTCAAGAGGAAATCCCATAAAAATCTTCAAATCTTCAAATCTTCAAACTAGAACCCAGAAAATCTTCAAGGGATGAAGATTGAACCCAGAAAATCTTCAAGGGATGAAGATTGATCCCAGAAAAACAGAAAAATATTCCCGGAAACCTCGCCGGAAATCGCCTTGCCACGGAATAAAAAGAGAGAAAAGCTAAGAAGGCTAGAGAGAAATTTTTAGAAAGTTGAAAGTATTAAGTAAGGAATGAAATGGAAATCCCACTCTTTTATAATCGAAATGACTGGGAACTCAATCGGTTAAGGTAGAGCAACCGTCTATAGCCAGTCAAGGCCCACAATTCCATTTATGAATTACAGAAATTGAAGCCCAAATAATTTGGGTCTCAGGCAAATTCGAAGCCCAAACAATGAGGCCCACTAAGGCCCAAGGCTGGAATAATCTAAGTCCAAATAAAAATTGGACTAGTTAAGGCCCAAGAAAAGAATAAAATTTGAAAATATAGCCAAAGGCAAATCAGAGATTTGAGGTCGAAAAGACATTAAATCAAAGTCGTACGACCGAGGTCGAAAACATATGGGAAAATGAAGTCGAATTCAACGACCTCGCTCCCAAAACGAGATCGAAAAATTAAAGATTTAGGGTCGAAAAAACCCTAAATCGAGGTCGTAAAACCCAAGTCGAAAATACACACGAAATCGAGGTCGTATTCGTCGATCTCGCACCAAAATAAGGCACAAAAATTAGAAAAATAAGGTCGAAAAGACCCTTGATTGAGCTCGAAGGCTCGAAGTCGAAAATGACTTTGAAAATGAGGTCAAAGCATTCGACTTCACACCAAAAACAAGGTCGAAGAGACACGGGGTTGCGGTCGAACAAATGAGATCGAAAATACATTGGAAATTGAGGTCGTATTGTTCGACCTCGCACCAAAATAAATCCAAGAAATCATAAAATCCTGGTCGAAAAAAGGATGGAATGAGGTCGAAAAGACCCGTGATCGAGGTCGAACGATCCTGGTCGAAAATGACTAGGAATTTGAGGTCGAAACTGTCGACCTGGGACCAAAATCGAGGTCGAAACAAGAGTGATCGAGGTCGAACGATCCTGGTCGAAAATGACTAGGAATTTGAGGTCGAATCCTTCGACCTTGGACCATTCCTGGTCGAAATCCTAGCCGAAAAAGACTTGAATCCTGGTCGAAATCCTGGTCGAAAAAGAGTTGAATCCTGGTCGAAATTCTGGTCGAAAAAGACTTGATTCCTGGTCGAAAATGACCTAATTTGAGGTCAAAAATTCCCTTAAAAATGGAAAATTTTGGGAAAAAACACATCGTAACTTCTACAAAAACCCCAAGGAGATTTTCCCAGAAGTTGGGGGGCAAATGATATGGATAGAAAATTAATTATAGAAATATAATTGACTATTCAATGGAAAGGCCGGTATTTAAGGCCCGACACCCTAATTATTCATTAATTTCGTAATTAATGAATAGGGAAAATATACAGCTCATCAAAAGAGACCAAAATATGGTAAATTAGTCAAAGAAGGATCCAGAATCCCAATTAATTAGTCATAGCCTTTATCAACAAGGAAAAGACTTATTCAGCAAGTAACACAATGTTTATCCAATAACAAAAAGGAGACTTATTCGCTAAGACTCCTAAACATACCATAAATAATAGGCTCCAAACGCCTATATAAGGTCCCTGATCCTACAATCAGAACTACGTCTTTGGCTTGATTCTCAATAATGATTTGAGATACGTAGGCATCTTGTGAGGACCGATTTAGTCTCGAAACGCAAGTGCAGCCATTAAAGCTCGAAGCTCATTAATCTTAGCAATTAATATACAAGTACGTTTTTTAATCCACAACAGACGGGAATTTGAGAAGTTATTCGTGTTCAGGACAGGAACAGAGAAAAGTATAAAAACAACTCGGGGATTGGTGACGGAAATGAAAAGAATTATAATAAAATTATTCGGGGATAGGGGACTTTATTGATAAGGAAAACTCTTTTTCGTTGCAACACAATAGTACAAAGCCAAATTTTGGTTAGTACGATATATTTAAATTAATTGGTTTCATTCCAAACTCGGGTTCGATTCACTGCAACTATATAGTTATATAAGTTAGTTATTTATTTAATTTCAATTCTTTGATTTTACCAAATATTTGATTTTTTATATCTACATAATTAAATAATATTTATTTATTATAAACTTTCATATTAATTTCATGTTAAATTCTATGCAAGTACATATTTAAATAAAACATTAATTATGTTTATTCTCAATATTTTAAATTTCTTTTTTAATAATTTAATTTTTATTTTTGATTTGTGCTTAGCACCGGTTATCGTCTATTAAAATATAATGAAGAAATAAAGATAATGAAATTGTCATCCCAAGCAGGAGGTAATTGTCATAGACCCGCTGATAGCTGTGAGTAGAGAATTGTGGAATATTGTGATATTTAATTTGGAGGGCATGGCCAATATATATATTCTTCGTCGCCCGGAAGGACTGTGACATATACATATATATATATATATTTCCCAGCTACTTGCAAGGTCCTAGGATTGGATTATTAGTTCTCTGGTCTTTAAGGTGGTTCTGATATGGAAGCAAGTATTGTGGTCCTATATTTGTAAGAGTGTATAGAAAACTGCAAAATATGAAAATTCTGTCCATGAATATTCTATGTAAACCATTATAAGACAAGAGAATTTGTAAAAAGATTAGGCCAGACACACTCCGTCAGTTGGGCCACTTGAATGTAGTTACTCCAATGAATCACTGCAAGGGCTACATAACAAGAATTGTGCATCACTGCATAAAGGTTGTGGATTAATGTTCCAGTTAGCATGTAAATTTGTGACTTACCAAGCCTTTTTAGTCTCTGTCTAGAAAGATTCACATGTAATTTTGTATGTACGACTAGCTATTATCACAATCCTTTTTCCTAGTCAAAGATTAGGACCAATGTGGAATTTTCTCGGTAACAATATTCCCTTCCACCAAACGTTTTAGCGTTGTGATGCTCACAATTGATCCACCCAATCTATCCTCATAGTCATTTCATTTTCCCCTTCAATTGTTTCAATCTTCGGTACACTTGGTAAACTATGATACCTCGTGGCAAGGTTCAAATTATTCCAGTTTCAGCATTTTTTATTTTCATACACATCATCTTTATTCCTGGTTTTGCTGAGCCATACCTTAAAATCTGTTCGCCTACTACCGAGAACTATACCCTCAATAGCCCATATGAAAAGAATCTCAACACTCTTCTTGATCGTTTTGCACTGAGGATTTCTAAAGACGGATATTTTAACTCTTCAGTTGGAAGCAGTGGTGATGTAGTATATGGTCAAGCCTTGTGCAGAGGAGATGTTACGCGAAAAGCTTGTCAAGACTGTGTTGCGAATGCAAGCAGAGAGGTTAAGCAGTGTCCAGGTCGAGAAGCATTCTTATGGTATGAAAATTGCCAAGTTCAATATTCATATAGCCTGGACTTTTCTCAAACTTATGCTGAGAAATTTCCAAATTCAAATGATCATGAGAACCCCGTGGTGGTTCATCCTAATCAGTATAAAGGACAGTTGAAGCAATTGATGACTAAGCTTGCAAAAGAGACCTATGGTTCTAAATCTATGTTCGCGACAAGGAAAACTAAATTTGAAGGTACTACCATATATGCACTTTCACAATGTTTAAGAGACATCACGACAAGTTCATGCGAGACATGTTTGAATAAAGCTTTAGAAGAGCTCTATGGCTGCTGTGGTGTTCTTCAAGGCGGGACTGTGTTTGGCAGGAGTTGTAACGTGAGGTTTAGCGTCAATAAATTTTACAGAGAAACAACTCGTGGTAAGTGAAATTGAATCTTTAGTTGGATACCTGATTAATATAATTTATGTTTGCTAAATGCTAACTGATGTATCTGAAAGAGGAGCACATTTGCTTTACCGAATTATCAACTTATCAAATCAGTCAGATGTACTTCAAATTCAAAATTAAATTTTCCAGTTTGCCCTTTAAAAAGTTGTCACGTGTTTTTCTTTTCGATTTGCTGCTCCCTATCAAATATGCTACCTCATACAATAAACATTAATTCAGAAAGCATATAAGTCCAACTGGAACTCAAAGCAGTTCATTAACCTACAGGATCAGTTAAGAAGATGTGGATGGTTGTCACAATCACTAGCGGATCGACTGTGGCAATACTAGTACTCGTTGGATGTTTTTATTTCCTTCGCTTTCGAAAGACGGAAAATAATACAGGTAGATTTTCCTACAATGCTATAAACTGTTTTAAAAACAGGAACTGATCAAGCTTCTGTTATTTGCTCTGTAGATGATGATAGCAGCCAAAATGTATTCTTGCATAGCTTGGGTGCTTCAGCCAGATTTGTAATAACAGAGGAAAGTAATATTGTCAGTGGTCAGGACTTGCCCTTTATAGCGTTGGCTATTGTTAAGGCAGCTACCGAGAATTTTTCGGACTATCATAAGCTTGGCCAAGGTGGTTTCGGCACTGTTTACAAGGTACAGTATTTCATTTCATTATCCATTTGTTTTCAAGAACTTGGCTCTTACTATGCATATTCCGTTATCTGATATTGAATTTCCAAATGGGGTAAACTTCAGGGTGTATTACCGAATGGGATGAACATTGCAGTTAAGAGGTTGTCGAGGAAGTCTTGGCAAGGAATAGAGGAGTTCAAGAATGAGATAATATTAATAGCAAAACTTCAACACAGGAACCTAGTGAGACTCCTAAGTTGTAGCATAGAGGGAGATGAGAAGCTACTAATTTATGAATACATGCCCAACAAAAGCCTGGACAGATTCATCTATGGTGGGTGCTCTACTTATTGTTATAAGCGAATAACTTGAGTACATTTATTTTGATACTATACACACGCAACTTCAGATGCAGGTAAACGTTCTCAACTCGGATGGAATAAACGCCTTGACATAATACATGGTATTGCCAGAGGAATACTTTATCTTCATGAAGATTCCCGACTCAAAATCATTCACAGGGATATAAAGCCTAGCAATGTTTTGTTGGACCATGACATGGTTGCTAAAATATCAGATTTCGGCATGGCAAGAATTTTTGGTGAAGATGAAATCACTGGAAACACCAAAAGAATTGTTGGAACATAGTAAATTTTCATCTCCGGTGTTTCCCTTGTAACTTGCAACAATATTTAGTTTAATTAAAGTGTCCTGAGCACAGTTGTTTTGTTTTTTGAACAGTGGATACATGGCTCCAGAATATGCAATGGGAGGACAGTTCTCGGTGAAGTCTGACGTTTTCAGTTTTGGGGTAATCTTGCTTGAGATCATCAGCGGGAAAAGAAACAGTGGCTTTTACCGAACCGAACATGCTCAGACACTCACTGCATATGTAAGAAAATTTTAAGATGAGAAGAGTCATAATAGACCTGTTGAATAATTTTGCTTGTTTAATGTCCAAACTCGATCTCTAGAAATTTGATGACGAACATTTCACACTCAATGCTAATTTATTTGCAAAGATAACCTTTTATTTATTGTTAATTTTTAACAGGCATGGCAGCTGTGGAAGGAAGGAAGAGAATTGGACATTGCAGACACGTTAGTGACAGAAACATGTCCTGTGTCAGAAGTTGCCAGGTGCATTCATATTGGACTTTTGTGTGTCCAGGAAGATCCGGAAGACAGACCTACGATGTCATCTGTTGTAGTTCTGTTCAGGAGTGAAGCGATCATACTACCTCAACCAGGACAACCTGCATTCTCTGTGAGCAGAAATGCATTTGAAATAGCAGAATCTTCAACCACTGATCTTTCTTCAAGTCAGCTTACTGATTCTGTTTTATATCCGCGTTGAGGACTTCCATCAGGGTTGCTCCATTTGTGAAATACTGAAATGATACCCCCTTGGATACCTCAGTTTCTACTTAAATATGAAAACAGGCCTAATAAAAAACTTCCTACCTGTTTTGAACTAGTCAAGTTTGCTAGTCAACCTGTCTTACATGAACTTTTGAGTTTTCATATTTGTTGTTCTTTCTTATTTTGTAACACTCATAGCTTACCTCATTAACACTTAAAATCCAAAAAATTTTACTTTGTTTGATCCTAAATGTGAGTTGATGCATTTCAAGATTTTTGGAATTCTATTAAAAACCATCATTTTTTTTAACAAAAACATTACATTTTATCTTTTAATTCGCAAATAGAAAAATGTAAAATTTTAGTTTTAAGTAGGTTTTCAAAACACCTTAAAATAGTGAAAAACGTCCAATGTCTTTGCATTTGTAGCAGAAAGGAAAAAATGATAGGAGTACTAAGTTGCATCAAGACAAAGATAACAGATTAAACATTAAATAAGCTGGGAAAAGATGCTTTTAATTTCAGCTCTCTCTACCTCAAGATCTCTTACCTTTCTCTTGGTTTTTTTTCCTAGCCATTGTTATGTTTCATAACGTTGCCAAGGCAGAAATCCAATACATACATACTACAAATTGTCAAGACAACGCGGTTTCTAACTACACTGCTGGTAGCCAATTCGAGAGGAATCTTGATAGCCTACTTTATCGGACTCTTTATGTTAATGGAGGTGGTTCTATTTCTGATTATGCAAAAGAAGGAAATCATTTTGATGATGTATATGGTCTCTTTCTTTGCAGAGGTTATGTTTTAGCAGAGACATGCCAAGACTGCATCAAAGCAGCAACTGATAAAATTGTTAATGATTGTCAACATAGGAAAGAAGCAATCATATGGTATGATCAGTGCTTGGTACGATACTCGAGTACATCTTTCAATGCCACTTTGAAGAACGAACCTGCTTTTTGTCTATATAACTCTGAAAATCTAACAGAATCAGAAAATTTCCCCGAAATACTTGGAAACATGTTTAGCAATCTTACTGATCAGGCAACTAACAATCCAGCTAGTCACATGTATGCTAACGCTAAGGTTAATATCACCGGCATAGGGACATTTCAGTATAGTGTACACCAGATTTGTCACCATTTCAGTATAGGGAGATCAAAAGGAAGAAGAATTCTAACACCAAGCTGCAACACAAGATATGAGATGCTACCTTTCCTCGGAGATACTCCATTACAACCACCAGATTTGGGTAACAGGACTGACAATGGTAAGTTTCTCAGTTTTCAACAAACATATGCACTTGTATTTACTTTGACTTCTGAAATGAAATAGACTAACTTCGTGTAATTGTTGGTAAAGAAAGTACTCCTGGGACGCAAAGCAAAACATTGGCAATTGCAATCAGCACAGCTTTGTCAGCAACTTTGGTGATAGTTCTTATTGGATTTTGTATATCTTCTTACAGGAGAAAGAAACCAACAGAAGGTTCGAAATTCTATTTAATTGACTTAAAAAGATGCTTTTATCTTCGACTGCTCTGTAATATAATTATGCTATGCAGAACTGGATGACAGCCCAGGAGATCAGTTAGTAGACCTTATAGAGGATAACTACTTGGCTGAAAGTTTTGATGCAGAAAATAAAGTTGAATCCAACAAGTTTCCGCTAATCCAGCTAAATCTCATTCAAACAGCTACACAACAGTTTTCTACGGAAAACAAGCTTGGAGAAGGGGGATTTGGTCCAGTTTATAAGGTGTAGTCATTTTGACCATAAATCTGTGATAGCTTAGGTTTTTGTATAATGCAACTAGATAAATAGTAGAACATTAAGGTTGTGTTTGGTTGGGGTGAATGGAATGGAATGGAATGACATTTAAATCTTCCCTCCAACTCCCATTACTTTCTTTTAATTTTATCATTCCATTCCATTCCATTCCATTCACCCCAACCAAACACAACATAAGATTGAGTCTATTATCAGGATGTACAATGCATGTTAACTACACAAAAGGCTCTGGTCATTTGGGGAGCATTACAAAGTTGTACGATGCTGCAACGTAAAACTGTAAACTTGCAAAAACTATTGAATCAAAAGTATTTTGAGGGTGTTGTTCCTTAAAATACATTAATCCTTACTTAAATGTGAGCTCTAGTGGCAAGTGCTCTTACTTTCAAAATCCACTTCCAGGGCACACTAGTAGACGGAAAGGAAATTGCAGTGAAGAGGCTATCGAGAAAATCTGGCCAAGGGCTACAAGAGTTCAAGGCTGAAGTTACTTTAATTGCAAGACTACAACATAAGAAATTAAGAATCTTGTCAAACTTTACGGGTGTTGTTTGGAAGGAAGAGAATTACCTCTTGTCTACGATTACATGCCCAACAAAAGCTTAGATGTCCCCCTTTTTGGTTTGATCATCAACTTTCTTTACATCTTGCCTAGTGAAAACTCCAATTGAGAAAATTTATATAATAACTTACATTCTGAAAATTCCATTGTTAGATTCAACAATGGGAGCACAACTAGATTGGACGACACGACTCAGAATTATTAATGGAATTGCTCGGGGAATATTATATCTGCATGAGGATTCTCGTCTCAGGATCAGATACCAAAACTTGCTGTGATCTTGACATGTAACTTGTGATAATAAGTGGTATTTCATTTTGAATTATCGACTATCCTGTCCATATGAGTTACATAAAAGAAGGCAAAATTATTCTTTGTAACGTGGATTTATTCGTAATTTTCTTATTATTCACAAAAATCTTAAAATTGAAATGAATTAAAGTTTGGTATTGCAGGCATCGAAATTATGGTCTGGTGGTCAAGGAATGGAGCTAATGGACCCATTATTATGTGATACTTGCATAGAAACGGAAGTGGTGAAATGCATTCAGATTGGACTGCAATGTGTCCAAGAGGATCCTGCGGATAGACCTATAATGTCAAGTGTAATTCATATGTTAGGAAGCTATACTATGCCAGATCTTCAACCAACAGAACCTGCATTTTCGGCGGGACGAACTGTTCGGTTTTCTCAACACCAGAGCACTGATTTAGGTTCCTCTGTCTCTGACGGACAAGCAGTACCTGTTGAATAAAGTATATGATCCAATTAAGGCCTCTCCCTGACCCCTTAAGGTTTTGAAAGAGTTGGTTACTCCACAGGTGTCACAGTTCGGTTTGGGGAGAGATCTCGTGTTCGAACCGTCCTACCTCCCAATTGTTTAAAGTCTGGATTGTCCTCTCATATGAGGGGGAGTGTTGAATAAAGAATACCTTAAGGTTTTGGGAGCTGCATTCATTACCTGAATAGGTTCATAATTTCGATAAAATAGAATGTGCATTCGTCAAGTAAAAGAAGGCTAGCTACTGATGCATAATTGATAATATATGAGTTGGGATGTTTTTGAATAGTTCACAGATCACAATCTTTTACAAATGATTGTGCTTCTTGCATAAAGATTTTAGTGCCATTTTCCCTCTAACTCTAACATTTTTACTCCATCCCTCTATAGTGTTGCTGTCTAAGCATGCCCAAAAAATATCAGTGTGACAAAGTAGAAGAAAACTTGTGGTATTTTAAACTTGTACACTTTAATGTTGTAACTGCAAATACCATGAATCTGCAAACCAACTTGTAATTTGATGTTTAATACTGTTGTACAACCACCTCAACAATAGTACATTACTAATAAATAGCGCTAAGTTGTGCTCCTAAAAATAAACTAGTCACCGGGGTGGAAAATCAGAGATAGTAATCCCGTTGACAGAAGATCCAGTTTCAGTTGACTGGGGCTGGGGCTGGGCAGATGGAGCAACTCGTCCAACAAAAAACAATGGTTGTAATGGCTCAGAAAACGTTGTCATATCACTTCCCAGCATAAGGTTTATAGAAGACATGGTAGGTCTATTTGCAGGGTCATCTTGGACACATAATAATCCAATATGAATGCATTTTAGCACTTCATTTACCACAAACGATTTTGTTAATAATGGGTCCAGTAGCTCCAATTCTTTATCCTCAGACCATAATTTCCAAGCCTGCAGTATTTTACACTATCATGACTAAATCTACAATTACTGAGAAAAGGGTAACCATAGTATTAACTAAAATGATAGGAACTCACATAATCAAGGAGGCTATGACCTTGCCCTGAGAGATAAAACCCATTGTTTTTTCTCCCACTTATCATCTCTAGCATGAGAACTCCGAAGCTGTAGACATCTGATTTGACTGAAAATATTCCTTCCATAGCGTATTCCGGGGCCATGTATCCACTTTTAATTATAAAAATAACAAACTATTACTGTGAGTAAAAGACATCGACATTAGAAAAAATGTGGAAGGACCTTATCAACGAAATAGTGAAGGAAACGAATATTGTTTTCTAGCATATGAAATAATTCTTGCAATTGGAAGAAATTGATGCTTACTATGTTCCCACAACTCTATTTGTATTAGCTTCGGTTTGATTACTCCCAAATATCCTTGCCATTCCAAAATCAGATATTTTTGGGTTCATGTCGTGATCTAGCAGTATATTGCTAGCTTTGAGATCTCTGTGGATGATCCTAAGTCGAGAATCCTCATGTAGATATACCATTCCTCGAGCAATACCATTAATAATGTTGAAACGCCTCTTCCAGTCTAGTTGTGTTGGTCTCGTTGAATCTAAAACAAATGCATAAAACTTCAGTCCTGTCAATATTTTTAATTAGCCAATAAGTGATGAAGATATGAAGGGAGTCTAACCAAAGAGGAAGACATCTAAGCTTTTGTTCAGCATGTAGTCATAGACAAGAAGCATTTCATTATTTTTCAAGGAGCAGCCTAAAAGTTTCACAAGATTTCTGTGCTGCAGTCGTGCAATTAAAGTGACTTCAGCCTTAAATTCCTTCATTCCTTGGCCTGAACTTCTTGAAAGCCTCTTTACTGCAATTTGCTTTCCATTCAGTAGTGTACCCTAGATTAACAATATGTATCATTTAGTGATCACTACATCGAAATCCAAATTTCATGTAATAATATATGTAATCCCACCATTGTTATATGTACCTTGTAAACCGGACCAAAACCTCCTTCCCCAAGCTTGTTTGCCTCAGAGAAGT
Organism: Heracleum sosnowskyi; assembly: GCA_030848705.1. Lineage (NCBI taxonomy): Eukaryota > Viridiplantae > Streptophyta > Magnoliopsida > Apiales > Apiaceae > Heracleum > Heracleum sosnowskyi. The sequence goes on from CM061241.1 coordinate 99,107,359, forward strand.
GTTGTGTAGCCTTGTGGATGACATCTAGCTCGATCGATGGAAAATCTAGAGAATCCACTTGGTTTTCTGTAATTAAACTGTCGTCAAAGTCAAGTAACTGGAACTCTGTGTTGCTCCTTTCAGTCTGTTGGTGAGATGATATATTATTCTTTGCTTTTTTACTTCTTATGCAGTAATAGTAACACAAACATAATCCCAGCAGAGCCATCAATACAGATGCGGATATACTTGCACTGATCATGATCTTTGATTTTCTCTCTTTTCGTACTGCACAGAGATCCAAACATTTATCGGAAAACCATATAACAGATAATACTAACGAAACTTTCTTGAAAACAATGTATGATAATGGTTCCATTATTACAATACGGGGCTGAAGCTTTCAAGTAATTTTTTTCAAAACTGAAAAAAGCCGTGTACAATAAATCAGCACTTTTTACTCTTGCTTTACAAATAACGTTTCAAAGTTGCAAAAAACCAATAGAAACATTCTCACCTTTCGCAGGGGCAGGTGGTGGCGTTGGAATAACTTTCGAAAAAGGGTTCAGCTCATACCTTATGCTACAGTTTGGTGTAAGAACTATTCCTTCATTATTTTCTGCTAAGCAGTATGTAACTCTATTAGCTGCCTGAGACACACAATCGAAACAATCGTTGTCTGGCAAATTTAATTTACACTGAACCGTTCCACTGAAATTTGATAAACCAGTTTGAATTATACCTGCAGCACGGTTAGAAGGATCAGAAGTTGCGTTGAAAGCTACAAGGGCAAACATGGATACCAGTTGTTCCTTGGACCAGATTGGTTGATTGCTACTGTGATCTTGATCGGACATGCATACGTATGGATCCTTCTCAACAATAGAGATGAAAGATAAAGATGGATCCTTCTCCAAAGAAGGGAAGGTAATTAGTTTATTAGAATATTGAATAACACACTTATCAAACCATATGATTGCATCGTTGTTGAGTGGACATTCGACCAAAATCTGAGTAATGGCTGCGGTAACACAGTCATAGCAGGTCTTGGCTGAGACATGAGCTTTGCAGATGAACATACCATATACCTCATCTGGATAACTACCTTTAGTTGTATTAAAGACAGAGGCATCACTAGAGACGTCGGAAAATGATTTAAAGAGACTATCAAGATTGTTTTGGAACAGGTCACTTGGAGTGGAGCTAAAATAAGTATGATTTGAGCAAGTTGAACTTACATAGACTTGTGCTCTAACGGAATTGTATATTGCAATATATAGTACCATCCAAGAAATCAATACAAGAGAAGGAACTCTTAAAGCAGAAGAACCTTCAAATATGACCATTTTAACTTTGGAAAATAAAAAATGGCTTAGTTCGGCATTTATACTATGGAGTATATGACTTTCTTGGCTCTTTTTTTCTTTTGTGAATAATATGGGGCCCTGTCCGTGTTGATTATTCTAAGTTAATTTTTTTCTCCAACTTATCATAAAGTCGTTGATACGAAAATTAAATTTAAAACTTTATTATTTCATACTTAACCATAAAACGGCATCATTGATGTATATATTAAATTCGTTCGAATAAAATTCAAATGTTATTTAAAATTAAAACTTAAGATAACATAAACTAAGAGCAACTCCAACAATCTCTTAAACACACTCTTCAAAAATAACATAAAATATCAACTCCTAGCTATTTAACACATTCAAATAATTTTCATCTCCAACAATCTCTCTATTTGTTCCTCTTAAATCACTTGTTGTCATTTTTTATTAGTAAAAGCATTCATCCTATTTGGATAGAGAAAAGTATTATGTGAAAAAGTTGGAAGTGAATGATGTATATTATTAAAGAATGGAATAAGGAGAGGAGAGAGACTCTTAACATTGAGGAGGATGGAAGAGCTCTTAATAATATGAGGAAGAGTTAAGAGTTTTTTGGAGCTTGTTTTTAAAAAAATATCCTCAAAAATATAAGTTAGGAGCTTGAGTAGAAAGGTTATTGGAGAGGTTATTGGAGATGCTCTAAGTATTTGAAGGGAGCTAATCTAATTAACTTATTTTTTGAATATTATATTTAATTATGACATCTATTAATCCTCATTCCTCATCCACTAGCTTTTTGAATATTCCTTCGATGTTACTTAATCGAATATTTCTTATTTTCTAAATTTAATAGATAGTTATGATGAAGAATAATCACGATTCAAATAATCTTAATTTTTATTTTTATTTACAAAAGTTAATTCCATCTATTTTTAATTATATAAAACACTCTATTAATAAATAATTAAAATAATAAACTTTATATTAATAATTATAAAATTAACATATAGCTAAAACGGTATAAATTCAACATATATTCACACTCATTTAATGATAGGGAACCAAATAAAATCTCCTATACAAATGATGTGGTAGTGTTGAGTTAACAAAATGGAGAATTTTAATTGATGGGGCTCATATTAATACACGTGGAGTCCATATCATTAATTATTCTATAAATATATAAATCAACAAGTAAATAGCATTTTGTACCCCTTAATTTTAGTCACTTTTTTTATTTAGTCTCAAACTTTTATTGTCGACATAATGCATCCCTCAACTTTGAATTTTGCTTTGTTTTGCATCCATTTACTCATTTTTCATCCAAAATAATTAAATTTACTCTTGTGCATATTAATAGTAATAGTTATTATTTAAACTTAATGAAATACTCCCTCTGTCCCCCTCATTTATTTACAGTTTCTATTTTGGGCCGTCCCTCTCATTTCTTTACATTACCTAAAATAACAAACTTTTAATATTATAAAAACTTATGTCTCTGTCTTACTGTCCCAACAAATCCTCTCATTACAAGTTAATCAAATTTTATTAACTTAATTAATCACACTTTATTCACAGTTAACTCCTACTAATAATTAAATTAATCACACACTTTATTCATGATTAGCCCCCAATAATTGATACCGACTCTCCCCCATTTCTTCTCTCTAACTCACCCATTCCCTCGTGAACCCTAAAATCCTTTTTCTGATTCTGATTCAGCCCAAATTTCTGATTAAATATATTTATGGAATCCCAAATTATAAATGATTCAGCCCCAATTTCTGATTCTGATTCCGAGATTATATCTTCTTCATCCTTGTTAGCCCCAGTTATAGACTTGCGTATGTATATAATCGAAAACTATCTGGATATCTTTGAAATCGTGGAGGATACTCCGGAAAGAGTGAAGAAGCGCACATTAAAGCAGGAGTCAAGCAATTTAACAGCAAAAAAATTGAAGTTCGATGACCCAACCGGCATGCTTCAGATTTTTCTTCCCCGATTTTGCAATTGAGAGCTGGTACAATTAAAGGTAATAATCTTCAAAATTTATTCTTTGAAGCTCAGTTTTTCAGGATTGAAAATCTACTTGATGGTTCTCAATCATGCTCTTCTCCGTTTGAAGCTTTTTAATATTTAAAATCTTTGCTCTTGTTGGACCAGTCAGCTATTTGTTGCTATCTAAACCTGCAAAGGGTGTTGAGAAAACCTTTAATCTCCTTTCCCTTCTTGACAACATCCTTCCAATCTACAAGTAAGAAAAATAAGGGTTTTCTTGCTTTTTCTTGTGCAATTCTGTATATTATGCAATTCTGTATATTATGATGTGAAAAATAAGGCTGCTGGTGCTTCATGGATGGTTCGTGGAGAAAAGACTCTTGATCTGATTAAGAGTAGTTTCCCTTCTGGTAAATACCTCTTTGCTGGTGTTGTTGATGGAAGGAATATATGGGCCAACGATCTTGCTTCGTCTCTCTCTACTCTGGAGTCATTGGAGAACATTGTGGGAAAAGGTTTAAACTGTTTGTGCTACTTTTAAGGTTGAGGTTCAGTTTATTCATGATTGGTTTATCATTTTGTGTTATCCCTTTGTGCAGACAAGCTTGTTTTTTCTACCTCCTGCTCACTCTCCACACTGCTGTTGATCTTGTTAATGAGACCAAGTTGGATACAAAAATTATATCTTGGCTTGCATTTGCTGCACAGAAAGTTGTTGAAGTAAATGCCTTGGCCAAGGCTCTGTGTGGTAGCAAGGATGAGGTATATATGATGCTTGCTTATTGTTTCACTTGCAAAGACCCTGAATCAGACATGCACTTATTTTCTATCCTAAAACCATTTAGCATAAAATAAATGGCTATACTTTTTCCTTGGTCCCTGTTTTTTCATTGCTTTAGTACTCTGTTGTTTGCTTTTTAGGTTGATAGTGAATATTGCTGCTTTGATCATCTGCAGGAGGTTCTTTACTTAGTTCCTGAAGTTATAAAGAGTGTTTTTCAAAATAAGACTTCAGAAGTCTTTAAGTGGCTCTTCAGTATATAGAGCCTCATATCTTTCATTTTGAGGAGCCTCTTACCCTTTTTGTTTTTCATTAGCAAGGATTTTGCTCTCATTCTTTTACGGTATAAGGCTAATGCAGTCAGAAGTTTAGGTATAGAAGTTTGCAACAATTTGTAACTGTTCCTGTCCAAAAGCAATGAAAATGTAGATTATTTGCATGACATTGTTCTTTAATGTCAACAATCATCTTGTGTTTTTGTATTTCTTACTGCACTCCCCCAGTATCTTATGTAATTATGTTATATTCCTTTGGCACTCAGGGATAGGGATTCTGTTTTTGGTTGAATCAGAAAATTTGTGGTCTTGTGTTATTATCCTTCAAAAGTACCTTTCTTTAAATGTCTGTTTTTTATGTTGATATATTCTATGATGATGTGCAGGATCAAAGAGTTTAGTGAATGGTCACAATGTATTGTTCTTGAATTGGTGTCTAAGTATGTACCTCCAGATAACAGTGAATTTTTTGACATTATGAATCTTCTTGAAGATAGACTTCAACATGCAAATGGGGCTGTTGTGTTAGCAACTATCAAGTTGTCTAGGACTGATGTACATCAGCAGTTACATAATTTAATCTTCTTAGTACATCACAGTAGTTTACATATGCATTAGTACATCACAGTAGTTTACAAAAGCATGTTTGGTTGTCACTGAAGTTCTAAACAGATACATATGCATTAGTACATCACAGTAGTTTACAAAAGCATGTTTGGTTGTCACTGAAGTTCTAAACAGATACATATGCATTAGTACATCACAGTAGTTTACAAAAGCATGTTTGGTTGTCATTGAAGTTCTAAACAGATACATATGCGCATTAGTACATCACAGTAGTTTACAAAAGGTTATTCAGTTGCTTTTCCACGACATCTAGTGGAACAGTGAGAACTTTAGGTAGTTGTCCAAGGCGTTGAAGCTTGTTCTTCCCAATATGTGGGAGCTTATAGTTGTTGTTACCATCATGCTTTAATATCTCTGTCATACAGCTCATAAGTGACAACCAAACGTAGTTCAGCGTTGAATGACTAACTTCTTCATATGCTTTATTCACTGCCTCAACCAACTCACAAACCGTTTTAGGCGCTTTCTCGTGTTGTAGTCCTTGTATAATTCTAAAGAAGCCCAAATCATTGATAAAATCTAATGTAATGTAAAATCCACCCGATTGTGCAACATCGATAAAATCTAAGTCATTGTCACTTATATGAGGTCTTGCGTTATCTTGTTGGATGACTATATGTTTATTGTTATCCAATGGCCATTTAGCTTTAATAGCCTGGATAATTTTCTCGATTAAACATTTTTTGACAACAATTTTGGTAATGCTATCGATAGGTTTAACTTCTATTACACCCTTTTCTCTATTCTTACTTGTTCTAGCTGCTGGCTCCTTGATAGTAAAAGGAAAGATTCCTATTTTTCCATAAAAGGTACAAATCCCATCCTTGTCATATCTAGGTCTTGCAACCGCACTCATAAACATTACCTTAGTTATAAATCTCTTAGACTTGCATGTTCTATGCGGTTCTGGTTCACCGGGCAAGAGGTAGTATTTTTGTGATGTTCTTGTCATATAAAACCACTTCTCGTCTATGTGAACAATAGAAAACATGTCTATATAGGTTGGATTTGAGTGAAGTGTTGAGCTTTCTATATGATTTAAAACGAACTTCACCCTTGCCTCCATATTTGGAAGTGTTAAATAAGGTTTTAATGCATTTGCATGAGATTTGATTTTTCCTTTTTGAATGAGTCTATGGACAGTGGATTTTTTTGCATTTAGTTGGCAAGAAAGTGTCCGAATATTGCTTCTTAAGTGCAGAGGAATTGATTTTACCTGTTGTAAATCCAAAACATATCCATGATTGCCCCCTTTGTATTTTCTCTGCACATTAGGATGTTCACCAATTTTGATTGATTGTAGAACCTCTTTCCATATTGTGTAAATTGTCATCCTGCTGACAGCATAATCAGAGGCAATTTTTTTGATAATTCCCTTCTTGAGCTTGTTGTTGTTGTAATTTAATGATAACATATGACAAATTTGTTTCTTTTCTAAATTTGTCAACCTCTTTCCTTTTGCAGTGTCCATAAAAGAAGCAGGAATTGAAGTGTTAACAAAAGCATTGAAATCAAATATATTTGGATCTTCATTTAAATCTGGAATGATGTAATCAAATATCCTTGGATCTTCATTTAAATCTGGAATGATGTATGTTGCTGCCATTTTTGTTGGTTTCTGATAGATAAAGTAGTGTAATATGTGGACTATTTTTTTTTAGAATGAGCTTTGTAAAGTTGTCAGCTTGTTGTGTAATGTATTTATAGTAGGTTAGAGGCAGATTAAGTTGTGTGTAATGTAGTGTTTAGGCGGGCTATTTTCCCCCCATAAGCTAATCACTTTTGCTTTTTATCTTTAAATATTCCTTGGATCAATTGAATTGCTTATTATATAAACTGTATTGGTCTCCGTGTCCCCCTCATTTGTAAAGAAATGAGGGGGACAGAGGGAGTAATCTTTCAATTTTACCCTTATACATATCAACAGTGATAGTTAAGAAATGCATTCTGCTGACATTAAAAATTTGAGATTAAATTGAAAAAGTAACTAAAAATAATGGGTGTAAAGTGCTATTTACTCTAAATCAACCTATAATAAAAAGATACATAGCATTTTGTACATATTTTTTAGATTTTTGTTTAATTCCCTATCATTTTTTTAATCGTACACAGTCGCGCTCCTAATTCAAGATTTACCCATATCTTTCTCTCTAATCCAATTATTGCTTATTTGATAATTTTTCACTAATTTATTATGTAACATTTATCTACTTTTTCTCCTCCCCTCCGTATTTTTCCATCGCATCTGGCTCAATCTCTCTTCTCTTAGATTTCTCATTTTCTCATATTTCTATAATATTTTATGTAAAATGCTTTTTCTTTTCACTAATTCTATGATCAACAATTAATAAATAATAGCTTAAAATTCGTGTAATTATAATAGTTATAATTTTTATCATTTATATTTAAAATTTATTAATTTTATTTGTTAAGAAAACTAGGTAGCCATGTTAAAATAGGTAATTTTTTTAAATAATTAAAATATTAAAATAGGTTTTAAAATAAGTAACTGAAGGTTTGATTATTTCTATTTTGATATTTTTAGTAATTGCATTTGTTAAGAAAAATAAGTAGCCATTTTAAAATAGGTAAATTTTTTAAAATAATTAAAATATTGAAATAGATTTTAAAATAAATAATTAAAGGTTTGCCCGTGATATTTTTGGAAAAGGAGGGGTTTTAGTAAGAAAAAATAGAAAAACTAACATGTTTTACTTAAAAAAGATAATTGCCCGTGATATTTTTGAAAAAGTAGGGGAATTTGTTACAAAAAATAGATAAATTAAAGTATTTTAGATGAAAAAGATAATTATTTATAAATAAGTAATATAATTATTTAATAATATATTTTTATAAATTAGTAAAAGTAATTAAGTAAAAACACGAATTACAGTTAAATAAGGTCAATTTAGTAAAATCACAACGTACCAAAAAACCGTACCGACGACCAAACTTTTAATGTTTCGTCTTTAATAATACTAACTTAAAACCCCTGCGATGCACGGATTGTTGTTAAAAATTGTTATTTTTATTATTTATGTTTTAATATTTTATTAATTACATTTGTTAAAAAAAAAATAAGTAGGCATCTTAAAGTTTTTTAAATAATTAAAAGTATTAAAATAGGTTTTAAAATAAATAAGTTACGGTTTGTTCATGATATTTTTGGAAAATGATGAGTTTTAGTAATGAAAAATAGAAAAAGTAACATGTTTTAGTTGAAACAAGTAATTTTCCGTAATTAGAAGTATTAAAATAGATTTTAAAATAAATAAGTAAGGGTTTTTCCGTTATAATTTTGGAAAATGAGGGATTTTAGTAAGGAAATATTGAAAAAGTAACATGTTTTAGTTGAAAAAAGGTAAATTACTTGTGATTTTTTTAGAAAAAAAAGGAGATTTTGTTGAAAAAGTAATGTATTTTAATTTTTAGCTGAAAAGATAATTGGTTATAAATAATGTTATTATTTAATATGTATGGGTAATTAAAACCCGTGTGATGACGGATTATTTTTAATAATTATTATTTTTAAAGTAGGCGTGTTAAACTTTTTTATAAAATTAAAGGTATTATAATAAATTTTAAAATAAATAAATAATGGTTTGCTCGTGATATTTTTGGAATATAAAGATTTTAGTAAGAAAAAATAGAATAACTAACATGTTTGAAAAAATTAATTACCCGTAATTAATTACCCAAACACTAATTATTCATGTCGTGTTCGTGTCGTATTCACGTGTCGTGTACCAAATTGACAGGTCTACGTAACACCACCCTACAACAGTACAGTGTTTCGGCCTTACCAACATGCACTCCAATATTAAATTTTATTTAAAATAAACTAGATTTACATTAAATTCTCGGATAATTTCCCTAAAATGTTGTATAAAAACACTTTCTATAATAAAAAGATTGTATATATCAAAATAATATCTAAAAGATAAAAGATTGTGCATATCAAATGTTATACTTATAAAAAACACAGGAGATTTTATTCATATATCAGGAAAGTTAGCTAAGATGTATAAGTTCCTTTTTGTCAACCAATAATATCAGACTCTTGCTACTTGATCACCGCGGCAATAAATCAGTGATTGAAGCATTGTTGACAGAGTAATCAGCTGATCTATCTTCGGCATTACTAGAGTTTCTGTTAACCCTAGAGTTAACACTATCTTCAGCAAACGACTCTCCTGGATCAATGCCGCTGTTCATAAAAAAAGCAGGCTCTGAAGGTACTGCAAGAGCGAGCGAAAAGCTATTTAGCATGAGCACCACCGATGCCATGTTGGGTCTATTTGCTACATGTTCTTGTACACATAGTAGCCCAATGTGAATACATCTTATTATTTCGCGTAATGATTCTGAACCGTTTCTTAGTATTGGATCTATAACATTAGATGCATTCCCTTGTTGCCAGTACTTCCAAGCCTGAATGAATTTAGCATGATCAAATTTGGTAATATAACAACCATTTGATAATTAAGAAAGAATGAATGAATGTAGTGAAAAAGCATATGTATTGGACATACAGCACTGAGTAGGTCCTGAACCTCTTCCCCGTTTCTAAAGCAGTTGTTTTTCTGACCACTTACGATCTCCAGGACTAATACACCAAAGCTGAATACATCAGACTTAACTGAAAACTGTCCATACATTGCATACTCTGGCGCCATATATCCACTGCAACCAACGGTTAAAAATATAATATTGTACAGTCATATTGATGATGAACGATTACTTATTTTGATGATCCTTTTGCTTTTATTTACTATCTACTTGTGCGTAGTAGTACAAAATGGTTAAATAGCTTACTATGTTCCCACAATTCTGCTTGTATTTCCTTGAGTTTCATCAATTTCGAACAATTTTGCCATGCCAAAATCTGCAATTTTAGAATTCATATCTGCATCTAGCAAAACATTGCTAGCTTTTAGGTCACGGTGAATAATTCGTAGTCTAGAATCTTCATGAAGGTAAAGAAGTCCCCTAGCTACTCCTCCTATGATTTTGAATCGTCTTTTCCAATCTAATAATGAACGGTTGGCCGAATCTGCAGAAGAATACCAACAAAGCATCATGATTTAGTTAAATTTAAATGGCGTCATGAAAACTTAAACAGTTACGGGAAACTAAGCATAACATACTAGTAGGAAGCAATGGGACAAATTACAAAGAATAAATGAGAAAAATTACATACCAAATATGAATTGGTCAAGACTAGCATTAGGTACAAACTCATATATGAGAAGTCTTTCGGTTCCCTCGTAGCAAAAACCAAGGAGTCTAACTAAATTTCTGTGTTGCAGTTGTGCCACTAACGTAACCTCGTTTTTGAATTCTTGTTCACCTTGTCCTGAACCTCTTAAAAGACGTTTAACAGCCACTTCTTGACCAGTCCTAAGAATACCCTATTATTGAAAAATGAAAATCAAAGATGTCACTAGAATAAATTCCTGAAAAAGGAACTATTATAGACGACAGATTTCTAAATGGAAAAAGTTGCATAACCGAAATGTATGCTTAATTAATTTGATATATCCATGTTCTTTTACCTTATAAACAGCTCCAAAGCCACCTTGTCCGAGCTTCTTTTCATCTGAGAAGTAATTTGTAGCAACTTCTATTGTAGTAAAGTCGTACTGCAAAAATTCAGTGCTCCTCATTTCTTCCACATTGTCATCTGAAGCAAACACATAGAAGAACATATTGACAAACATAATACTGCAGTAGCAGATATTAACGACAAACTGGAAAGGTTAACTTGTGTCATCGTTCTTTAAGGGTATATCCAATATAACATTTTAATTAGTGTCCTCAGCCAGAGTGTATAGAGCTCTAGTCTACTTAAGTTTATAATCATTGGAAACACAAAACTTACGCTGCTGCAATGTCCCAGTAGCAGTCCTGTGCTTTTGCTTTCTTTGAAAGATGAAAACCAATATAAACAAGAATAGAACCAAGCCAACAATCACAACAACAATTATAATTACCGTTGTCTTGGTATTATCATTCTTTTCTGCACAAAGAACAATTAATTTATTAGTACTAGGAAACTAATGAACGAAAATATTGGGTTCCTGCCTTACTTACAATTATACCTAAGTTACCTAGATACCTAAAACCTTAAGATCTTAGGAGAAGTATACCATGCTTAAAAAAATATGTTAATACAGCACCACCCAGACTCGTAATTGAGGAATTAAATCTGTACATCCCTAGGCACTCACACCGATTCTACATACTTAACTGAATACCATATGTAATAAGAAAGGGTTTAGGGAATAGCCGAATAGGGATGTGTCAAAGTAATCATCTTATATTGTGGATAAGCAGGAAAATTTTACCAGGAGGTGGCGCAGATGACACAGGTGGAGGTGCAGCAAAAGTAATGGTCTCGTTATAAAAACGATTAGCTTCATACCTAAGCCTACAGCTAGGAGTTGCTATTTGGCATCCTATTCCAAAGCAACGTAATGAAATAGCTCTTATAACCTCATCAAGACAATCACTGCATTGTGTTGAAGATAAGTCCGGGGTGCACTGCATTAGCGCATAAATAGTCAGAAAATTCGGCCCACTTTTCTTTCCTGTGGCAAATTTTTGTTGAATAACTTTATCCTTCAAACCATCCAACAAAGCTCTAAGGTCCTGATCATACTGATTCGAATCACTTGCATTAGTCCCATTTCTCCCTGAATTAATTGGCTCAATAACTAGGTTGTAAAGAACCGGATTATCTGAGTACCTTAACATGCACTCATCGTACCACTCAACAGCCTCCTTTTGGTTGGGACATAGCTCTCTTAGATTGGTGATTGACTCTTTCACGCAGCTTCTGCAGATATCGAGTTGAACATCGCCTCTACAGAGCACGAGCGCGTTAGCTCTGTCAAAGTTTACTCCAGCCGAGGCATTGTAGAAACCAGAATTGCTGGTGCTTGCTGCGGAGTTGAGGTCGGCTAGAGCGCTGTCCAGGTTTTTATTGTAAACATTGTTGGTTGTGTAGTTACCATTAGTTCCGCAGAATTTGTCTACGAAACGGGAAGGGCTAACAGGGATACAGCCGGTGTAAAGACTGAAAATGATTAGAATTGCAACGTGATCAGCATTGTATGATTAATCATTGGAATGAACTCTGGGATTGCAAGTTGCAACTTTCTAGTTATTCAAACCAAATGGTCTTTTATGGCCAACAGTAAGATGTATTTCGAGATAATCCAAGATCCGTGTATAGAATGGTCTTTGCTAGCAGAAAAGTCAAGATCCAGGTCATTATGGTACATCTAGTCTTCATAAAAGAACTGTTCTATTAGAACACAAAAAATATGCTGCAACTTAAGTTGTTTATGTCAGTTTTTTTTTTTTGGTTTATGGCAATTAAACTCCGCATATACCAGCGCCGGTTTCAACTTTTTTTCTTTTTTTTTTCCCAAATTGAACCAGTTAATTTTTGGATGTCTCTGATAGTCTTCGGTGCCTCCATGTCGATTACTGCTTTTATCTTTTCAGGGTTGGCCTCTATCCCCCTGGCACTTACCATATATCCCAAAAACTTACCACTAGCAACTCCGAACGTGCATTTACTTGGATTAATTCTCATATTGTTCTTCCTGAGTGTTTCAAAACACTCTCTCAGGTCTTCTGCATGGTCTTTGAACATGGATTTCACAATTATATCATCCACATAGCATTCCACATTCCGACCGATCTGTTCCTTGAACACTTTGTTGATCATTTTCTGGAAGGTTGCCCCTGCATTCTTCAGCCCGAAGGGCATCTTGATGTATGCATATGTACTTTTGGGGGTGATAAATGCTGTCTTTGGAATGTCCTCGGCATTCATTGGGATTTGGTGATATCCAGAAAAAGCATCCAAAAAGCTGAGTACCTGGTGACCCGAGGTTGCATCTATCAACTTATCAATATTAGGTAAAGGGTAGTGATCCTTCGGACATGCTTTGTTTAGGTCGGTGTAGTCGACACACATCCTCCATTTGTTGTTTGACTTCTTAACTACCACCACGTTCGCCAGCCAGTCCGGATACTCAATTTCTTCAATAAACTTAGCTTCCAACAATTTCTCTACTTCGGCCTGGATCACTTGCTGTCTTTCCATGGCGAAGTTCCTTTTCTTCTGTTTGACCGGCTTGGCGTCAGGGTTCACACTAAGACAATGTTTTGTGACCGAAGGGTCTAGTCTTGGCATGTCCTTAGGTCCCCACGCGAATACGTCGTGGTATTGTCTGATGACCTCAATGACTTTCTTCTTCAATTCAGGCTCCATATTTTTGCCTATTTGAATCATTTTTCCCGACTGCCCGACATAAAGCTCTACCTCTTAGGTCTCAGCTGCTGGTTCGGCTATAGGGTTAGACAAGTCTGCTCCAAACTTTTCCAATTCGATGTTCATCATCTGATGACTGCCCCCTTCATCTTCTTTCCACTTTCGCTTTCCTCCTTCGGCCATTTCCACGTCTTTACCCTTTTCAATATCCTCCAACATTATAATTCTAGCAGCTTTCTGATCGCCCCTCATTTCTCCTATACCTCTTTTTAATAATGCATTTGGGTTGGGAGAAGACTACAAGTAATCCACATTGGTCTAGGGCAAACTGTAACTAAATTGAACAGGGGTGTTACAGACGAGGTAATTTAAATACAGTTTCCTCAACACTTCTTTTAAACTTTTGGGGATGAACAAAACATATACACACAACTGAAGTGTAGGCAAAATATACACATATGAAATGCCTACAACGTCAGCAGATTTAAACACCATATAGCAAAACTAGTAACATCGCACACTTACTAATCTATCACCGTGGATACAATTCGGTGATTGAAGCAAGGTCCATAGAGGAGTCCATTGAATTATATTTGGTTTTATTAGATATGTCATTCACCCTTGAACCACCGCTGCTGCGCATAAAAAACGCAGGCTGTGAAGGTATTTCAAGAGTGAGAGAAGGGCTATTCAGCAGAAGCACCACCGATGCCATTGTAGGTCTTTCTTCAACATTTTCTTGCACACACAGTAGCGCAATGTGAATACACCTTGTGATTTCAGGTGTTGATTCTGAACTGTTTTTTAGTATTGCATCTATAACGTTAGATGCATCCCCTTGTTGCCAATTCTTCCATGCCTGAAAGAACACAACATGATGAAATGCGATTAATAGCAAAACCATGTGACATTTAACAGCTGATGCATCAGATGTAGTGAAAAAGATTATGTCTAACTAGACTTACGGCACTGGTCAGGTCCTGGACATTCTGGCCATTTCGAAAGCAATTGTTTCTTTGACCACTTACTATTTCCAGAATTAATACACCAAAGCTGAATACATCAGATCTAACTGAGAACTCTCCGTACATTGCATACTCGGGTGCCATATATCCACTGCAACACACAGCTAAAGATTTGTTATTTTGCATCAAACTGATATAAGATTGATTGACATGATCTTTGTGCTCTTAATTAGTAATGCACAGGGGTACAGAATAATTGAATAACTTACTATGTCCCCACAACTCTACTTGTATTTCCTTGAGTTTCATCCATGCCGAAGAGTCTTGCCATGCCAAAATCTGAAATTTTAGGATTCATTTCCGCATCTAGCAAAACATTGCTTGGCTTTAGGTCTCGGTGAATAATACGTAGTCTAGAATCTTCATGAAGGTAAAGAAGTCCCCTAGCAACTCCTCCTATAATTTTGTATCGTTTCTCCCAATCGAGGAATGAGCGCCTTGTTGAATCTGTTGTAGCAAACCAATCATGTATCATGTTCTATCAAATTTAATATGTCACAGACAATTAATGGTATTGAAAAAAAATGAATACTTGTATGCTAAATTAAATCGTATGGGAACATTTAACAAAGAATGCAGATGCAAATACGTACCAAATATGAAATGGTCAAGACTTCCATTAGGCACAAACTCATAAATGAGAAGTCTCTCGGTTCCTTCATAGCAGAAACCGAGGAGCCTAACTAAATTTCTGTGTTGCAGTTGTGCCACTAACACAACCTCGTTTTTAAATTCTTCTTCACCTTGATCTGAACCTCTTGAAAGGCGTTTCACAGCTACTTCTTGACCACTCTTAAGCGTACCCTACAAAATTAGAAAAGAAAAAGTGACGAGAGGAAATTTCTGGAAAGATAACTTTGGATGACAAGTTTATATATGGAGAAACATCAACGGAATATCACATTGTCCTTATATTTGATGACTTTGAAATATGAATTCAACTCATCTATATTCTTACCTTATAAACAACTCCAAATCCACCCTTCCCGAGCTTATTGCTAGGTGTGAAGTATTTTGTAGCGACTTCTATTGTATCAAAGTCATACTGCAAGGATTCAGAGCTTCTTATATCTTCCACATTATCATCTGCAGCATAGCATGTAACGAAATAGATCAATTGACATAACACTGCATTAGCAAAGATAAAACGACATAACACTGTATCTGTTAGAGTATAGTAACTAGATGTTTACATAACAATATGTTGCTGTGTTTTTTTTTCTCCAAGGTACATTCACAGTATTTACATTTTTTCCTCGATAGGAGTATGTATAATGCTTTAAACTACAATTCGTTATATCTTTAGCAGTACAAAACTTACTCTGCAATGTCGAGGTATCAGTCCTCTGCTTTGGCTTTTTCTTGAATACGCAAACCAAAATAAGCAGGAGTATAACAAGGCCAACAAATACAACCACAATTATAAATACTGTTCGCATGATAATATCATCTTTGCCTGCACAAAGCACAAACTTTTGATTATACAAGAGAATCTACAGAGGAAATTGTTGCGTCTGAGACTTCATTACATTTTCAGTCCAGGGGCTGTAGTGAGGGGAGTCTCCATCTTAACCGTGGCTTGCCATAGCAAAGTAGCAAGTTATAAGAGATTTAAATCTTAATATTGTTCTTAAACCAATTTACCTTTGATTACAGATGAGATATTTTATATGTAATATATAGTTAAATTATATATTTCCCTAAGAAAATAAAAGAAATTAAGTAATAACAATAACATATAGCCAAATAGTAATCACATATAAACCTATAGCTGCACCGAGTACCATAAAAGATCAGAATTTGAGGAGGGGAGAGACCCCCACCCTCTGCCGAAACCAGATATAGCTCCTAGCAAACTATCAGAATTTATTTGCAATAGAAAATCATAATATTTTGTCATAAACTAGTAATAAATATCGGGTTTAGAGGGCTGTCCTACAAACATGTATTGGAAATCTAACATATTGTATTATGAATGAGTAATTTACCATGAGAAGGCAGTTGTGGCCGTGGTGATGGTGCAGCAACCAGAGTCGTCTCGTTATAAAAACGTGCAATCTCGAACCTAAGCCTACAACTTGGTTTCATAATTTCTGCTCCTATTTTTCCAGGTGGAATATCATTATCTATAGCCTTATCAAGACAGTCATGGCAATCATCTACAGATAAATCGGGAGTGCACTGCATAAGCCCGTAAATAGTCTTATGATCTGGTCCAGTTCTGTTACCCGTGGCAAACTTTAGCTCAATTGCTTTTTTCCTCACATTAGCCAACAAGACTCCAAGGTCTTTACTAAACTGAAGCGTATCAGTTGCATTTTTAACACTGAACAACTCCCTGATTGGCTCATGAACTAGGTTCTTAAGAACCGAATTATTAGAATACCTTAACATGCACTCATCGTACCACACCACAGCCTCCTTCTGGTTAGGACATAGCTTTGTTAGATTGTTCGCTGAGTCTTTCACACAGCTTCTGCAAATATCGGGTTGAACGTCGCCCCTACATAGCACGAGCACGTTAACCGTACCCGAGTCTTTTCCCACAGAGGCATTGTAGAAACCGGATTTGCTAGTGTTTGCAGCGGAGTAGAGTTTAACCAGAGCACCGTTGAGGTTTGTTTTGTAAATACTGTTGATTGTGTAGTTGCCACTAGTTCCACAGGCGTAGTTTACGAAACGGGACTGGCTAAAAGAGATGGTGCCTAAGAGAAGGATTATCACGGTTGCGGTTGCTGCAGGAGAGGCCATTAGTATGACTGTATTATTAATACTATGAAATATGCCACAAAATTTGGTTAAGTATTGTCCTCATATCCAATATCTATGTATAGAAATAGTCTTTGGTAGCTGAAGAGTCAAAAGTGTGCAGCTTTGCTAATAAAGAGCATGATGTTCCATTTCCATGTATGCTTTCATATTTCGATCTATCCACATCAAAAATTATTAAGGATATATTTACATATAAAGGGTTTATATTAGAGCCCGTAATTTCGTACCCGACACAAAAACACGACACGAAAACGACACGAAAATTACGGGTTTGGTTTAACCTTTTCAGTACACGAACACGAAATTACACGAGCGAATTTAGTGTCGGTTTTGGGTTTACCCTAGGTACACAACACGAAATGAAAGTACACACGAAACGAAAGTACACGAAATAATTAAATAAATAAATAAATATTTTAAAATTATATAAATACATATCATAGATAAATATTGTATGTATTATTTTTATACAAAATTATATACTCAAAATATTGTATATCATAATTCATAAATACTTAAAATAATCTGTATGTATTGGTCATGGTCAATGGGCACTCGGGACTTATCGTTTTCGTTTCGTGTACTTTTTGTTTCGTTTTCGTTTTCGTTTTCGTGTACTTTCGTGTACTTTTTGTTTCGTTTTCGTTTTCATTTTCGTGTACATTTCGTGTACACGATAAGTACACGACAAATTTCGTGTACTTTTCGTTTCGTGTTTACACGAAATTTTTCGTTTCGTTTTCGTTTTGTAAAATGGGTACACGAACTTATTTCGTTTCGTTAATGATTTAGCCTCTTAGTACACAAAACACGAAAGTACATGACACCAAAGTACACGACACGACACGAATTGCCGGGTCTAGTTTATATGATGTGTGTATGATACACACTAAGAGATATTTTTTAATTGATTTGACTTTCAATAATGACTTTCTTATATGCACAAATTAAAATTACAATCAATTAAAATTAGTCAATTTATTAAAAAAATAGTTGTTAAATTGTGCCCATAAACACACTAGAAAGACCTACAATCAAATCTCCCATTTCATGTTTCTCAAAACTGCCGTGATCTTATTAAAATTTCGAATATACAATAATAAATTCTTTCTACATACTAATAAAATTTATATGTTCTTTTTTTTTTAACAATAATATATATATATATATATATATATATATATATATATATATATATATATATATATATATATATATTCACAAAGTTATGATTTCATCAAATAATAATTTTTTTGATAGATAGCTTAAGAAAAATGCTAAAAAACCATAAAAAAAATGTCCATAAAAATTAACATAATACACGTGTCATCATCTAATTAGTTGTATAAATAATAAATGAAATGGCTCCACGTGCATTCATAATAATTTCATCAATTAAATTTTTTAATTTTATCATGTTTGCAACGCCACATCATTATGGTAATTTTTATGGGAAAATTTATATGGTTCCCTGTCATTAGCTTAATCACAATTCTTCTGGAGTGAGTTTTATTCTAGCAATATTAATTTTTGTTGTGCCATAAAATCTACTTGGACTTTATTTATGGTCCATGAAGGGGTAGTTGTTGTGCCATAAAATCTATTTGGGCTTTATTTTCCGAAAAACCATGTGAATTCAGTCCAAATACAGCCACAAACACCTCTCGGTTTTAGGCAGTTGAACCTTGGCAGTGGCGTGCGAACCTGATTCCGTGCCGATTTCCACACTCTTTTACCGTTATTCCAGCAAACCTACGAATTTGTGTTGTACCAAATTCCTCTCACAACATAATTGGCGCTAGGAGGGGATTTGGCTAATCTTTTGAGAGGAGAGATGACAAAAAGCTTCGGCGATGGTCTTACACCGAAGGACAACAAGGTAATCTTGAAAAAGGAGGACGAAGTCTCGATCAAGGATTTCATGGATGTCCAATACATAAGAAGAAAAAGCAATTCTCTGGAAAAAATATATGAAAACAAGAAGAATTGAAGGACAAATCATGGCTCATTGAAAAAAAAGGAGAAGAATAAGAGGGTGGTTACCTACAACCGCCTTCACCCTAGTAAATCAGATGAAAAATTGAAAATGAATTGATTATTTGGTGGTAAAAGGCACAAAAAAGAGGAGATATGGCTCTGAGATGCATAGACTTTCGTCTTGATGAAAGAGGTCTGAAAATAATGATCAGAAAAGAACTGTTGAGACGTTATTTACCATCGAAAAGATCCAGAAATGGGGTTCTGTTGTGAGGGGTTCCAGGACCCAGAAGCTTCTCACGTTAGGAGCGTGAATATGTTTAGCAGAATTGGTGAAGTTGAACACCCACCTGCTACTGGAAGTAAAGGCCATCTAAAGAGCTTCCACCTAGGGGGTTCAAGGAGAAAAGACAAGAGAAGCCTCTATCTGGATAGTGCACCCTTAACAGAAGGTTCCAGAAACCAAAGGTGAACCTGGATGTTTATGAGGATGCGAACCCCATAATTAATGTCCAGGAAGTAAATCCGGAAGATAAAAATAAGTCTAACGGTATGAGGAACCATATCAAGGGTTCCATGATGGCAGGCTCTAGTAAGATAAGTCTTAGGGCTCCTAGACTTCACTTATAAAAAGCCCATGTATGTTTGATAGACTGGGCATGAAGCTTAAAAATGAAGCTCTTCGTAACAAAAAGAAGGAAGTGACTAGTGAAGATAGCTCCCCCGGAAAAGAGCTTCTAAATAATGAGGATCACAAGGCTTCTACATTCAAGGATTAGGTTCTTGAGGTGAAAGATCAGGATATATAGAACCACATAAAAGGCCTATCAAATGAAAACATCATGGAGGGAGTTTCAAGTGGTATATAAAGAAAGAACATCAACCTAAAGGTTCCACCAACATAATGCTGAGTCCATAGACGGTTCCCTCAATGGAGGTTCCAGAGCAGAACTCCAACTTGCATCATATCTCACTCCGAAGGAAGGAATAAAAAAGGTTCTCAAGTAAGATGGTCAAGGAAAGAGCTTCTGGGATGGGATACAGATGGTTGGAAGAACCCCAGTAAAAGGTTTAAAGCAAGGAAAATCTTATTCAAAGGATCTTAAGCAAAAATGGAAAATAGTGGAGCTCAATCTTTGGGTTCCAACGTGGCAGTTCTACCACAACATGAGGTTCCACACTGGCAACGCAATCGGATCATATTTTAACATTGGATGGAAAAGAGAATCTCAATATAGAGATATCAGTACAACAAGGTACTACAATTGATTGAGGTTTTCTGAAGGATTTACCTTGTGCCCTGATGGCTGTTCTCATGCCCCTTCTTTAGGATTCATCTAGTGCCCAATTTGGATTCGCTTTATGTCCTTATCAGGCCGCTGAGAACCTCAAAACGATTCACTTGTTGCCCAGAAGGGACATCTCACTATACGAATGGTTTAATTAAGGAAACAGACAGAAGTGGACACCTCACTCTATGAATATGAAGGAAGCCCAATTTATAATACTGGAAGAATCATGTTACTAGTATCCCCAGTGATGGAACCCCGTAAAAAATTCTAATTTTTCCGAGGGTAGTACACTCATGGTGTTGATGCAAATGGATGCTCTAATGAAAAATAATGGAGGAAAACTGCATCACATGGAAGTTGGGACCGAAATTTTTATCAAAAGAAAAATATTAGGGAATCTCCTCAAGGTTAAAGGATGAAGAATTCTTGGTTGTCCATGTAACATCCCCTATAGTAGAAGGCATACTTGAGGGTACTGATGAAAGCAGCTAAGCAAGGGTGACTAGATAAAACAAGGCGTGTGTTGCTAGCTACATGGATGCCTGTTCAGAATTCTCCGTGCAATGTGAAGGAGAAGCTCTTTAAGGTTCAATTCTTGGCCATAGATAAACTACACTATAGACTTGGGGGGCAAAAGATACCAGGCTACATGGAAGAGTTTTGAGAACAACCAATTTTCAAATGAATGGGTATACGAATGAGGTTCAGATTCGCAAATCATCGATGGTCTTTAGGTTCAGAACCTCTTTCTGGATTGCAATGGCCAACCTGGCGTATAACACAATTCTTTCATGGTCAACATGGTTGGGTTCGTAGTGGTCACAATTGTATTCATGACATCCACCTGGAGCAAGATCCTAAGGGTGTGGAGATCTGAAACCTATAATAGAAGGTTCTAACAACTGAACCTACGGAAGCCTGATTTTTGTAACTTCTAGCATCAAGGAAGGGTAACATGGTACTTGTTGGAAGGAATATTCTGAGTAGTAGCCGCTTCCCTTATGATATCTCTTGTTTCTTACAATGAGTACGCTCACGTAAGCTTAGAGGTTCAGGGTGAAGGTTGATTGAACCTAGTTGTGGAATTGCATAAGGTTCATCGTGCATTCAGTGGCTACAAGGAACCGGGGTTAGTAGGTCTATATATACGTACCTTCAAGGCAATAACTTGAAAATGGCATGATTTTAAAGCAAAGTTAAGGTCCTAAACAAAGCTTGGCTATCACGTATGAACTACATATACACTGGCTTTAATATACGCGGAGTATTCATGTTTTGGGTACGCAGCAAAGCTTCAATCTACCTTAGGCCCACGTAAGACCTCAACAGGTAGTGCGGCTAAGTCCGCGTGAAACCTCTACAGGTAGTGGTACCTTCATTAATTCACGCCCACATGAAGCCTCTACATGTAGTGCAGCTAGGTCCACGTGAAGCCTCTACATGTAGTGGTACCTTCATCAATTCATGCCCACGTGAAGCCTCTACAAGTAGTGCGGCTAGGTCCACGTGAAGCCTCTACATGTAGTGGTACCTTCATCAATTCACGCCCACGTGAAGCCTCTACAGGTAGTGCGGCTAGGTCCACGTGAAGCCTCTACAGATAGTGGTACTTTCATCAATTCACGCCCACATGAAGCCTTTACAGGTAGTGCGGCTAGGTCCACGTGAAGCCTCTACCGGTAGTGGTACCTTTATTAATTCACGCCCACGTGAAGCCTCTACAGGTAGGGCAGCTAGGTCCACGTGAACCCTCTACAGGTAGTGGTACCTTCGTTAACTCACGCCCACGTGAACCCTCAACAGGTAGTGCAACTAGGTCCACGTGAAACCTCAATAGGTGGTGGTACCCAATCAACCTTATTAAGGTATAAATGAACATACCTTAAAGATACTACTCTACACATGACAAACACTTGGACTATAAAGAAGGTTTAGAGTATGTCGCGTAACCTGGTAAGCGTATGATACCTTAAAAGTACACCGATACGTATGAATCTATGCTTATGACTTCTTATATTATTGTGTACTTGATAAACAATGCATGTTATTGATCGATTATGTGCTTCGATTTAGTTTTTATATGAAGCGTGTACATGTGCTTGGGTTTAAGTTTTCACCATAGATGAAAACTTAAGAAACTTGTGGGGTGGTATGCATGTTTAGATGAACCCTTATTAAGGAACTTGGGGGGTAGTGTGTATGTTTCCCGGAATAATACTTGGAATTGTTAAGTTTAAAAATTCATATACATGGTTAGGATTTATTAAAATCCTATGAAAATAGGTTTGTGAAGGTCAACTACGATTTAGGCTCACATGGTAGTACGCTAACTCAAAATGGATTAAAATTCATTAGGTATCTAAGTATATGAACTTAGGAGACATTTAGGTGACACGGTTAAGGTTCCAATAATTTATATGGATAGGTCGTGTCACTCGCACCCTTGGGAGTGTAAATGGACTGTTTGTGCATGAACCCCTATATTGAACTGTAACATGATTTATTGTATTGGGTATCATCACATGATTTTTATTCATAACTTATGGTAAATAACATGCTCTGGTAAATATAATGTGGATATTCGCTAAAATTGGAGTATAAGCGCATGAAAACTATGTGAATGTTTGGCTTCAGGGGAAAGGGTGAGTTGTGGGTTTAAATGTTTACATGTAAACATGCAACATGAAATTTATTGTACTATGTGCTACATGATGTAATGGCTAACAGTTATGCATGAGTAGAAATATATGTATGTTAGGGTGGCAAAACAAGTTATAGACAGGTATCAAAGAGCATGAAAGCTCGCAAGAATCCTATGAATTCAGGTTCGATGGTAGTTACATGTGGTAAACAGGTTCGCTGGCGTTCACCTACGGAACACAGGTTCATTCATGTTCACTTGTGATTTATAAAATGTACATGTAACTACCAACTTGCAGGTCCCTTGGTATCTTCCGTGTTATACACTTATTGTTGTAAGGATTCATATCGTTTACATGTAACTAAAAGCTTGCATGGTTCATTAATATTCACATATACCTAGCAGCGTCCAGACTTCTTAACAGGTTTAGGGATTTAGGCTGTAGAAGGCTTACAGGTCATATGGAATGGAAATTTGATGGCTTGGGGTGTTAAGTCAATGTCCCGTCATGGAAGGTTTTGCATAATGGAAAAGAGGTTCCTACCTTAGGCGTACGCAGAAGGTAGCTTCAACCTTATGGGTTCATTGGATGAACCCCGGTATGAGTTGACACAATAAAGGCAAAGATAAGTTCTACTCTCTTACTTTTACATATTTATTATCATGCATATTTTTTATGCATACAAGTAATTTTTTATAGTGTCAAGCTAAAAAACTTCATTACGAACCTCATCTTTTCAAATGGATCATTATCTTCTGCTATGCATGAACACATGTTTACATGCAATGGGTTTTATGCCATATACATTTACTTACATTAGGCATGGGGTTCAAAAATATTTTCAAACCTGTGAACTGAAATTGTCAAGTAGGGTAGCCTGGAAAAACTGTAAGTCTCACGATGCTACACGCTCGAATTAGGAGTCGACTCTATTTATTATTTGGATTGAAGACCTTGCTCCCTAACTCAGGCGCTTAGGGGTTATCGAATACACATTCCTATATGCACTACTAGAAAAACTAGAATAGACATCGCCCCTTTTACATCGATTGCTAATACCACCGATGTTAAAGACATTTTTTACATCAATAATTTTAAAAACGATGTTAAATATGTTCCTAGACATCAGTTTTTAAAACAACCGATGTCTTATTCGATTTTTAAAAAAATGAAAAACATGAAAAAGAGGCGGAAGTTTTTCCCCGCTTTGTACTAAAATTTTTCCCCAAAAACATTTCCCCCCTTAAGAAAATTTTATCCCCTCCCTCTCTCCCCCAAATATTTACCTCTCTCTCTCTCTCTCTCTCTCTCTCTCTCTCTCTCTCTCTCAAGTACATCAAATCCAATCGAACCTTAGCTAATTTCTAAATCAAATCCCAAAATCGAACCCAATCTAATCTCTGAATCAAATCCCAAAATCAAAACCTAGTTAATCTCTAAATTAAATCCCAAAATGGAATCCCTAAATCAGAAGGAGGTGAACCATATCCTTAAATCTGTCAATTTTGCTTGAATTAGCTCGAATTAAGAGAAGAGGAAGCTTGAATTAGCTTGAATTAGTAAGTTTGTTTTTGATTTATTTTTAAATCTCAATTTTTGATTTTCAATTGAACTTCTTTTATAGTTTCAACCAATGAACTTTATGTTTTTTTACCGATGTCTATAGTTATGACCTTTCTCTACACCCACATATACATCGGCCAAATTTTTTCCAGACATCAGTTTTTAGCCGTTGTCTATTAACGTTTTTCTAGTAGTGATGGACAATGACACTTGAACAGTGTGTACGCCAATTCGTGATTGATACAAAACGCCAAGGTCCTAACTTGACAATGAAGATTGTAAATGGATTTCAAAATGATTTTACATATACCCACACACCATGGTTTTCAAAAGTATTTTCAAACTTGCTAACTGAAACTGTTAAGTAGGTACCTAGGCACGCTTTATGCCCCATAATGTAACCACTTGGAAAGACATAGTAACAATTGATAAGGTTTCCATAACCTTCCTTTGGTCTCTCTTGTGGTGCAAATATGAAATCAATTGCAATTTGCGGATAGAAGGTGTGGGTATGTATGAGATTATTGGAAAATAAAGTTATGAAATTTGGGCACCCTCTGATAGGTTCCATGAGAGCTACACATTATGTGAGAAGTCCCGAAAAATTGAGAAAAAATTGAAACATCTTAAGAGATCCATTGTGACGGAACCATGGAAGTTTCTGAAAATTGTGGTATTATGTCTTGAAGAGTTCATTTGCCAAGGTTCTACATGGTTGCAAAGGCAACAACAGATATATATACTAAATCATCTGTACTTGCATATTCATACTTGCATTGACGTATTATATATATATGGGCCATGTGCATTATACATGTGAGCTACTTAGCTCATGCTACTAATCATTTTTTGTAGTTGTCTTAGAAGCCCAGGGTACTGAAAGGTTGAAGTCTATTCACAATAGCAGGAGCTTCATGGCATTACTTTCGAGGGATTCTCACGTGAAGATCAACTTCGCAAGGAACGAGAACATCTCGAGGAATCAGGTTAAGGATTTTAAAATCAAAGGCAGGAAGACAGCAGGTTCAGCAGGCAAGGTTAGGAAGCTCATGGTTGGAACTGATATGCCAAACGTGATCTAAGGTGTATGGAATGATTTTATTTAAGGATTCAGATTGGGTTACATGTGCGGAAGTATTGTGCTGGAACTAGACCTCGTCTTTCTTTGGTTCCTCTAGCATTCTATGGCTACAAAGAACCGAGGGGTAGTTGTTGTGCCATAAAATCTACTTGGGCTTTATTTATGGTCCACAAAGATTATAACCTCATTCAGCCGGGTCAAGGTCGGTCAAAGAGGCCCAATGAAGATATCAATATGTTAGACTTAGCAAGTTATGGGCTATCAAGGGATTCAACCCTCAAAGGGTTTCCGTGGATGAACCCCCATTCGTCGATCCTGGTTCCCGGGGTGCATTTGTCTGTGTCAAACAAGAGTACTGACAGAACCCCCAAAGGTAGTGTCCTACTCAACTACAACCTCCTAAACTTAGGGAGCATGTCTCTATCATCAATGAATGGATTCTCAGTCCATCTCTATTACCTTGGATGTGATAAATACACCAGCTATGAGGATATTTACTAAATATACAAGATATATATATATATATATATATATATATATATTATATATATATATATATATATATATATTATATATATATATATATATATATATATAAATAGGCCGAATATATCATTTTATACATGAAGATGAAGGTTTCTAGTGACCTACTAGGAGTAGGACTCTTACAAGCTTGCTAAGGAGTTATCAATCTAGCATTTCAAGGAGGCAAATATCTATAAAAAAAAACGTGGAATGATCGGCCAAAAGGAGTCCAGCATCAAGAGAACTACCTATGGACTTGATTCCTATAAATATAAGATATGTAGGTCATTTGCAAGGAGACGTCATCACATTCTCTCTACTAATCTCAAGTAGGAGCACTTGTGACAAACATTTTTCGGCAATTATTCTCTCAACATTGCCCGGAAAACCTTGTGAATTTAGTCCAAATATAGACACAAACACATCTCGGTTTTAGGCAGTTGAACCCTGACAACGGCGTGCGAACCTGATTCCGTATTGTGCCATATTTTTTCTCATTTAACTTTTAAAAGGAGTCAAATTGACCTAATTCTGACTAATAATTAATACTTTACAAATTTTGTATTTATAATTTTTTAATTTTACTTTTAGAATAGACTTATAAAAGGATTTTATATATTTAAGGAGTTTAATAAATCATATAATATGTGTAATAGGTCATTTCAAATGAATCAATATTTGAAAATCAAATAAGACAAGAAATTAAAAGTGGGATAAGGTGTATATGGTGGTGGAATTTTGTTAGAGGATTCTTGAAAAGTAGTATTTTGGCAAAAGCGAGCCTTTTGAAAAATTCTCTCTAAGAATATCAAGGGGTGGATATTATTTTGCCATGTTCTATGAACATGTGGAAACGGACTGCACAGTCGTAGTTAGAGCCAAAATGTTGTGAAATGGACATCAATGGAAGGTATTAAATGGAATGGCATGTAACTTTCAATCAACTACATACAACTAGCTCAATGTAAGAATAGTCAATCATATAATATATATAACTATATTATATAGATTATTGAAATAATATATTATTTCAATGTAACTATATAAGATGACATTCAAGAGAACTTTTTATATAGAGTCAATCATTACATAAATATTTATAATATATATATTTTTTTTATCATATTTTTTATTAGATATGATTATAAATTTTAATTTTTAAATCAAAAAAACGAAATTAAACTACTTTTTAAAAAAAAATCGAAAATTAGTCAAATAGTCCAAAGTGATTATATAGCATAATCAAATCTATCCAAAATGATTCTGCAGCATAATCAAATTTAAAATCAATATTTTTATATGTTAATTTTTTTATAAAATTTGTATATGCTAATATTCTACATTAGAATTAGATTATATATTTATGTAAAATAATTTAAAATTATTTATGAGATTCTATAAAATAATGATCATAGTATATATGTTTAAATTGTTACGAACAAAAAGGTTGAAACTAGGCCAAAATGCCAAATACATCTATAACCTTTATTAATAAACGAAATCTTCTTTTAAATGGTATTTCGGTACCAAAATTTGGTTCCACACTTATTTTGGTTTCACCCCAGAGTCCTATTTCCATTATAATTCTATATCTATATTAGTTTTTAATGGTTCTACCTTTATTTTGGTTTCACCCCTAATCATATTACTCCTACGACTCTATACTCTCAAAATCCTATTTTAATTACAATTATTTTATTACGAAATTTAGAAATAATGTATCTATCATAATTAAATTAATAAAATTACCTTTATTAATACTTCAGTTCCAAATTTGATTCAATTCTTATTTTAGTTTCATCAGTAAATTCTTATCATTCACTACAATTCGAAATTATTTTTAAAATTATTTTATTATTAATTAATTTAAACAAATTCTCTTTCGGGCTCATGCTTCGCACGTAAAAATAAAATGTACACAATAGAGAACTTGGACAGAACTAAGCAACAGCCCGTAAAATCAAACACTTTGAAGTTAAATGCACCCTGTGAACATGAATCAAGAGGGGACTAACCTAGGCGAGTCCGGCTAAGCCAAACAATTTCATAGAATTTTTTTATAAAATCATGATTTGTAGTTAAAAATCAGAAGAAATTTCATTTTGCACCCCGACTAGGCTAAAAAAAAATTAGCGATAATATATTTCAGCCCGAATTGTTTTATGATTGCCACTGTCTGTGAAATGAGTCATCGTGGATATAAATCTGTGATAGAACCTTTATCGACAGAGCAATCGATTGATTTGTCATTCACCTTTGAACCGATATTATTTGGAAGCAGTGGCAGTTCTGCAACATTGGTGCTCTGCATAAAGAAAGCAGGCTCTGAAGGTACTGCAAGAGTGAGAGAAGAGCTATTTAGCATAAGCACCACTGAAGCCATGGTGGGTCTGTCCGTAATATTTTCTTGTACACAAAGTAGTCCGATGTGTATGCATCTTATCATTTCACGAGCTAATCCTGAACTGTTTCTCAGTGTGTGATCTATTACATTAGATGCAGTCCCTTCTCGCCAGTTCTTCCAGGCCTGAAAGAACTCAATATAATTAAATTTGATTATAGGTTTCAATACTTATAAATTGGGTGCATGAACGTAGAAATAAAATTTTACAATCGAACTTACAAAGCTAGCAAGGTCCTCTACATTCTCCCCATTCCGAAAAGAATGGTTTTTCTGACCACTTAGAATTTCCAAAATTACTACACCAAAGCTAAATACATCAGACTTAACTGAGAACTGACCATACATTGCATATTCTGGAGCCATGTATCCACTGAAATGAACGGATAGAGTTGTTTACTTAACTTTCAACGTTTAGACAGAAAATATCAAATTCATTTTCAGTGTATATATGATTCTTATGCTTTTGGCCATGAGTGGTGTAAAATGGTCAAATACTTACTATGTTCCCACAATTCTACTGGTAATTCCTTGAGTTTCATCCAAGTTAAATAGCCTTGCCATGCCAAAGTCCGCAATTTTCGGATTCATCTCTGCATCTAGCAAAACATTGCTAGCTTTAAGATCGCGGTGAATGATCCGTAGTCTAGAATCTTCATGAAGGTAAATAAGACCCCTAGCAACTCCACATATGATCTTGTATCGAGTTTTCCAGTCCATATATGAACGCTTCACTGAATCTTTAATGTAACCAACCATATATCTTTATTCATTGTACCATTCAATTGGCATTTTAAATTTTTGACAGAAATACAGGTGCTCTTAATAGTTTAAAGGGGACAACGAACAAAGCATTAAAGGGTAAATCACATACCAAATATGAAGTGGTCGAGACTTGCATTTGGTACAAACTCATAGATAAGAAGTCTTTCAGTTCCTTCAAAGCAGAAACCAAGAAGTCTAACTAAGTTTCTGTGTTGCAGTTTTGCCACTAAAATGACCTCGTTTCTGAATTCTTGTTGACCCTGATTTGAACCCAGAGAAAGCCTTTTCACAGCTATTTCTTGACCATTTTGAAATGTACCCTACAATATTAAACATAAAACGTCGAAAATAGATATAGCAAAAGTGAATTTTCACAAAAAGTAACTATATATGACCGAACGTATTATCTTGCCTCTTGGATTATTGATTCCTGAAAACATATGTTACTTGAACTTGTTCTTTACCTTGTAAACAGCTCCAAATCCACCTTGTCCAAGCTTATTGCTGTCTGAGAAGTAGTTTGTAGCAACTTCAACAGTACCAAAGTCATATTGCAAGGATTCATTGCTATTTATATCTTCCATATTGTCATCTGAAGAAGAATGTATACAGGAATTAATCGACAAACATGACTTTGCCCAGCAAAAATGCAATCTGAGCTTCTTTAAGTTAAACCACATGCAATTTCAGCTTGTTTAGATAATATTTACTTGAAATTCAGTTGCAACAAAATAATAAGATCATTTAAGTACGATAAACAGTACATTTCTTTCGCATTTATATGTTAAAAATCAACATACTTACTCTGAAATTCCCCAGTAGCAGTCCTCTGCTTTCGCTTTCTATTATAAATGCAAACCAGAAGAAGCAGGAGTATAACAAAACCAACAATGACAGCAACAATAATTATTACCTTTTGCATATTAGTATCATCTTTGCCAGCAACTACAAAAAACTTTAATAAATAAATTTTAAGAATATAAATTTAATCCGAAAATATGGAAAGTAGATTGATCATGTTACCACTAGGCACTAAAGACGGTGATGGAGATAGCTGGTTTGGTCTTGGTGGTGGTAATGCATAAAAAATAGTCGTCTGGTTATAAAAACGTGCAACCTCAAACCTCAGCCTGCAACTAGGTTTCATTATGTGGCATCCTACTCCGACTGAGCGTGATGAAATAATTTTCATACTCTCATCCAGACAATCACTGCATTGTGTTGAAGATAGATCAGGGGTGCACTGCATAAGCCCATAAATATCTCCACTTTTATTCCCTGTTGCAAATTTCCTCTGAATAGCTTGTCCTTTCAAATCATCTAACAAATCTGTAAGGTCTTGATTAAACTGAACCATATCACTTGCATTATACCCATTTACATTAACCCAGTCTGGCTGTGTTGCTAGGTTGTGAAGAATCCAAGTATTTGAGTACCTTAACATGCATTCGTCGTACCACTCAACAGCCTCCTTTTGGTTAGGACATATCTCTCTTAACTTGTTAATTGAGTCTTTCACACAGCTTCTGCATATGTCCGGTTGAACATCGCCCCTACATAGCACGATAGCGTTGACTCTGTTTAAATCTTGCCCCACGGAGACATTGTAGAAACCGGAGTTGCTAGTGTTTGCTGCAAAGGAGAGGTTGGCTAGAGCGCTGTCAAGGTTTTTATGGTAAATACTGTTATTCGCATAGTTTCCATTAGTACCACAAACTTTGGCTACAAAACCAGACTGGCAAACAGAGATGCTGCATACAAGAATACTGAAAATGATTGTAATTGCCATCACAATACAAGGGTTTGTAGTGATTCAAACTAAAGAACATCCCCCCTAATTTTTGTCAACTGTAGTAACATTTGTCATTTTTGTTCCTCTCCATTAAGATTTGAAGATATCTTGATGGTTAGAATGGATTTTGCTAAGCTAACTTGTCAAACTTTTCGTCTTCATACTTAAATGAAGTCAACTAGCACGATATGCAGTCTTAAAAATAATGCGATGTCCTGTACATGTTTCAATAAGTTTAGTATTATAGTGCCTCGTATAAACACTATTAAATTTGGTCATGATCTTCTCCATATTTAGCCATCAGCAACTCGACAACAGCCTATGCACGACTTGACTGAATGGTTAGAGTCAACTTTACAGAGTGTTTAGAGAGACAAGAGAACTGTAAACACATATTAACACAATACTATTTAACTTGTTAGGAATAACTGTTTCTCAATCAAGGAACTCACATGAAGAAAGAATGTTGAAACATGAATTATTGCCCCTACAGAAAATGTTCAAGATTTGGATTCCCGTTTCTAGCATTCATCGTTTCATCTTGAAATTTAATCAGTGAGAAGATTACTTGTCAACACGGTATATGTGTCAATTTGTGTATGTAAACACCATTAAAGCTCGAGAAAGAAGCTTTCTTATTGAACAAGAAAAAGAAGTTTGCTGGATTCCACCTAATATTTACGAAAATTTGATCCTCAATGGGAGGAAATTATAGCAGGATAAAATGTAAAAAACATCAAAGTTGAGCACAATCCATCAAAACCAATAAAAGTACTAGGAAAAAAGCAAAAATAAAAACCGATAAAAGCAAACACTTGCAAATTAATCATCGTGGATATGAGTCGGTAATTGGAGCTCTGTCAATCGAGTAATCACTAGATTTGTCGCTAGCCCTTGAACTAAAATTTTTGGTATGTAATGGCAGTTCTGGATCAATGTTACTCGGTATAAAGAAAGCCGGCTCTGAAGGTACTTCAAGAGTGAGAGAGAAGCTATTCAGCATAAGCATCACTGAAGCCATGGTAGGTCTGTTTGTAACATTTTCTTGCACACATAGTAATCCGATGTGAATACATCTCATCATTTCGCGTATTGATGCTGAATTATTTTTTAGAATTGGGTCTAAAATATTAGATGCAGTCTCTTCTCGCCAGTTCTTCCAGGCCTGAAAGAACCAAGTATGATCAGATGTGATGATTGCATTTAATACATATGATGATTGCATCTAATATATGAAAAAGATCAAGTACGATTAATGTAATTTAATATGTGAAAATGTTGCATGAACTCTGTGTAGATTATCCAACTTACAAAGCTTGCAAGGTCTTCAACATTCTCTCCATTTCGAAAATTATGGTTCTTCTGACCACTTAGTATTTCCAAAACTAATATACCAAAGCTAAATACATCAGACCTAGCCGAGAACTGCCCATGCAGTGCATACTCCGGTGCCATATATCCACTGCAATGTACAAATAGAGTTGTTGAAAGAAATTAATTTTACAAAACTAAAGAAATTAAAATTAAACTTTATATGATTCTTAAGCTTTTGGACCTAAGTGGTATAAATTGGTTAGAACCTTACTAGGTTCCCACAATTTTATTTGTAAATCCTTGAGTTTCATCCAAATTGAATAGCCTTGCCATGCCAAAGTCTGCAATTTTAGGATTCATCTCTGCGTCTAACAAAACATTGCTGGCTTTTAGATCACGATGAATAATTCGTAGTCTAGAATCTTCATGAAGGTAAAGAAGTCCCCTAGCAATCCCACCTATGATCTTGTATCGCTTTTCCCAGTCCATAAATGAACGCTTCACTGAATCTTTATTAAAAAACCAACCACAAATCATTATTCAAACCAATCAGTTTAGGATCTTAAACATTTGACCGAAACATAGGTACTCATTTTCGAAAGATTACTGAAGCTTTATATAGAAAAAAGAATGGCCATCACCAAAAGCATTAAATGGGACAGATAACATACCAAATATGAAGTGGTCAAGACTTGCATTAGGCACAAACTCATAAATAAGAAGTCTTTCAGTTCCTTTAAAGCAGAAACCAAGGAGTCTAACTAAATTTCTGTGTTGCAGTTTTGCCACTAATATGACCTCGTTTTTGAATTCGTGTTGACCTTGATTCGAACCTGTAGAAAGTCTTTTAACAGCTATTTCTTCACCATTCTGAAGTGTGCCCTATAATAATGAACATAAAATGCGGGAAATAATTATAGAGAAGTAACTATTTTACTTAAAGTATTACCGCATGTATTATGTTGCCTCTTGTGATAAATAAAGATAGATTCCGCTTCAACTCTATTCTTACCTTGTAAACAGCTCCAAATCCACCTTCTCCAATTTTATTGCTGTCTGAGAAGTGATTTGTAGCAACTTCAACAGTACCAAAGTCGTATTGCAAGGATTCAGTGCTGTTTACATCTTCCATTTCATCTGAAAAACAAGACACTAAAGGATGAACCAACAAGCTAGCATAATATTTCCTAGAAGAGATTAAACTACTAATCCAATTTCATCTTGTTTAGATATAGTAACTTGGACTTTAGCTCAAGAAATACAACAAAACATCGCAAATTACAGAAATGTGTACTTAATATGACGACAGATATATTCCTAGAAATGTGTAATTATAGAAATCTTTAGATGGAATAAGTCAAAGGCCACCCAAAAAGTGATTGTAATGGACAGGCGACATAACACTTACTTAGCAATTCCCCGGTAGCAGTCTTCTTCCTTCGCTTTCTTTTGATGATGCAAACCAGAAGAAGCAGGAGTATAACAAAACCAACAATGACAGCAACAATAACAATTAGTGTTGGCGTTTTATTATCACCTTTCCCAGCAGCTACAAATTAAATATTTATATACATTAATTGAGGTTTGTTATCATCCGAAAAGTACAATTGAAATATATGACTTTACCAAGAGACACCGATGGTGGTGGAGACAGCTGCGGCCGTGGAGGTGGAGCATTGATTGTAGTCGTCTCATTGTAAAAACGTGCATACTCATACCTAAGCCTACAGCTAGGTTTCATTATGTGGCATCCTAATCCAACACAACGTGTTGAAATTTCTCTGATAGCTTCATCAAGACAGTCACCGCACTGTGTTGAAGATAAATCAGGGGTGCACTGCATAAGCGCATAAATAGTCAGAAAGTCAGGTCCACTTATATTTCCCGTGGCAAACTTTCGTTGAGTAGCTTGTCCTCTCAAACCCTCCACCAAATCTCTAAGATCTTTATTGAATTGATCCTGATTACTTGTAGTATCCCTATTTACTAAAGCCTTAGTTGGCTCTGTCACTAGGTTATTAAGAAGAGAACTATTCGAGTACCTTAACATGCACTCATAGTACCACTCAACAGCCTCCTTCTGGTTAGTACATTGCACTCTTAGGTATTGAATTGAAGCTTTAATGCAGCTTCTGCAGATATCGGGTTGAACGTCACCTCTACAGAGAGCGACGGTGTTAACTCTGTCGGAGTCTTGTCCAACGGAAGCATTGTAGAAACCGGAATTGCTAGTGTTAGCAGCAGAGTAGAGATTGGCTAGAGCGGTATCCAGGTTTTTACCGTAAATGCTACTACTTGTGTAGTTACCATTAGCTCCACATTCCGTGATTATTATAATACCGGAATGGCTAAAAGAGATACTGCATATGAGAATACAGAAAATGATAATTTTTGCAGCATACACCATTAGTATGATTCTATATATTATTAATCTGTTGCTGTAATCTCCAGGGACTACATATTTAATTTATATATATATATATATATAGTTGAATGTTCTACGAAGTCTCTTAAACAAGTACTAGGTAACAGTGACTATAAACAAATCGAGTCCACAAGAAAACTTATAAGTTGGGCTGAATTATCTTTGACTTTGGAAGATTTGAAGTAAAGTAGAATATTTCAATACTATTTTAACTCGAGTTATAGGTGCATGCTAAAAGAATTGTTACACGCGGAGTACGTACGTAGTTGATGCGTGAACAAGGGTGCTAAATCAGACGGAAGTTGCAAAACAATTTCCACCGACCGTACTCTTTCAAAGAAGAAATGGTAGTTGTTAACAAGTGGTTTACCAACATTACAGGCTCGCGCCATACCAGAACATGGGTCGAGGTTCCCGACAATTTGATGGTTGTAATCGTTTATGATATTTGATGGTTTATGAGACTTGTTAAACGAGTTCGAGCCAATAACGACCCTACCTGTGAGTGTTAGATAACATGGTAGTAAGTGAGCCAGAGACAAGAGAACCGTGCACACATATATTAACTCATATATTTAACTTGTTAGGAATAACTGTTTCTCAATCAAGGAAATAACACCCAAAAAAAAAATGTACATGAGATCAAAGGTGAACCATCAAAAAACAATAAAAAAACCAACACTTATGAATTAATCATTGAGGATGTATATCGGTGATGGGAGCTCAGTCAAGGCAATAGAGTGCACACAATAAGATGATAGTTTGTTAGTATGAGCTGGAGTTAGTTACAGTTTATAGATACAGAATCTATATGTAAATAGATTAGAGTCTATATATAAACCTATCTCTGTAAACAACACAATCAATCAATATCATTTTCTGCACATTCCTAAACTGTTTTATTCATTACTTTGTATCACTAATCTCCAGTTATGGAGTTGACATGGTATCATAGCAAGAAGCTCTCTCCGCTGCATACATAATTTCATTGCGATTTGTAATCTCTCTCTCTCTCTCTCTCTCTTTGCAAAGTTCATAGAGATTTCTTGTTCATTGTGATTTCATCATCTCTGCGATCTGAAACTCGTACAAAGTTTGTTACATAGTCTTCATCTATGGCATCATCTTCATCACACTTGAATGCAACAACTGGTACACCAATATCGACTGTAATTGATGCAAATCATTTGTATTATCTTCATCCATTTGATCATCCAGGTTTAATACTACTTACTATTACTTTGACTGAGCAGAATTATAATCAATGGTTTAGATCGATGAAGATTGCGTTATCTTCAAAATTAAAATTAGGTTTTGTTGATGGTTCTTATGTCAAACCTGTTAACAATGTTAATTTGCTACTGTACTGGAATCGTTGCAATGATATTGTGATTTCATGGATTCTTAACACTGTTTCTTCTGAGATTCGTCAAAGTGTACTCTATATGACTATTGCAAAGGACATTTGGGATGATTTTAATATACGCTTTGCTCAAACAAATGTTCCTAAGCTGTTTAATCTACGTAAGGAGATTGCCTTTCTAAATCAGGGTAACTTGTCAATTTCTGCCTATTTCACCAAATTTAGAGCACTTAATGATGAATTGGATGCACTAGCTGCAGTACCATACTGTGATTGTGGCAAATGTTCCTGTGCTGTTAATACTAAGCTAGAGAATTTTAGTAAGAGCACAAAATTGCCACAGTTTCTTATGGGATTAGGTGAATAGTACACAACTATCAGAGGTCATATCTTGTTAATGAATCACATTCCAACGCTTAGTGTTG
Organism: Heracleum sosnowskyi; assembly: GCA_030848705.1. NCBI lineage: Eukaryota > Viridiplantae > Streptophyta > Magnoliopsida > Apiales > Apiaceae > Heracleum > Heracleum sosnowskyi. The sequence goes on from CM061241.1 coordinate 99,144,002, forward strand.
TTTATAGTCTTCTAATGCAAGAAGAAAATCAGAGAGAACTTGGTGTTAATGTCTCTGTTACAGACTCAGTTGTTTTATCAGTCAAGTTTTCAAAAACTTCAAATGGGAATTCTGGTTCATATGGTACTCCTAAGTCTAAAAGACAGTATACTGGTGGTAAAAAACCTATTGCAGATAGCTCTGTTATATGTGATGTTTGTCATTTGGCTGGTCACACTAGAGAAAAATGTTTTTGTGTTCATGGTTACCCCTCTTGGCATCGTCTCTATGGCAAACCTAAACCAAGACCAAAATCTCAAGTTAAATCTGCACATGCCTATAATGTCATGACTGGGTTTAATGACATAAATGCTACAGTCAAGACATCTGATCAAAATGTTGCAGATGCTACTCCTACTGGTAATTCTATTGCAGGTTTCACTAATGCTCAGTGTCAGCAGTTAATGACTATGATACATAGTGGTATCAAAGAATTGTCAATTGGATCTTCTAATGTTGCAACCACATCTCGTGCCTCTGCATTTCATTTTCAGTGAAACTCTACTCATATGGCTAATAATGCTTCTTCTTCCACTCAGATGTATGGTAATACTATGCATTTTGTTTGTCATACAAATACTAAATCAGTTTTAGGTGCAGACATGTGGATTTTAGACTCGGGTGCAACTCATCATATCACACATCACTTTCATTTATTAACTGATGTGCACAAACTTAATTCTGTGTTGCATTTAGCCAATGGTCAAAACTCTATTGTTACACATGTTGGTATTGTTTATTTACATGCTAACATTGTTTTAACAGATGTCCTATATGTGCCAAGCTTTAATTACAATCTTCTTTCTATTCCCAAACTTGCTTTCACAAACTCTTGTAATGTCTTCTTTACTAAAGATGCTTGCTATGTGCAGGACCTTGTCTTGAAGAGGACCACAAAGATTGGTGAACTTCAAGATGGACTCTATCGTCTTCATCATCCCATGTCCAGTCCTGAACAGTTACCTGTTATTCCTCATGATCATTCTGTTTGTAATAATGTTACTAAATCTGTAGATTCTTCGAATTTGTGGCATGCTCGTTTAGGGCATCCATCTGTTTCTTCAATGAAATTTCTTCCTAATTCCATGTATCATAACTCAGTTACATTTAATGAATGTGATACTTGTCATTTAGCCAAGCAAAATCGTTTGAAATTTTTTGATAGTACCACCACCAGCTCTATACTATTTGACCTTATACATGTAGATGTTTGGGGTCCCTACAAGTATAAAACCCATGGTAATTGTAGTTATTTCCTAACTATTGTCGAGGACTTGTCTAAAGCTACATGGGTTTTTCTGTTTTCTGATAAGAGTCAAGTGCCTACTCTTCTTCAACGTTTCATCACTTATGTTCATACTCAATTCACGTGTCATGTTAAAAAGCTTTGTTCTGACAATGGTTCAGAATTTTTGAGTTTTGCATTTCAATCTTATCTAGCTACTCTTGGTATTATTCATCAAAAGAGTTGCACTTATACTCTACAACAAAATGGTGTTGTGGAGCGAAAGCACAAAACTCTACTAAATACAGCTCGAGCAATACGCCTTCAAGCTTCTCTTCCTATTTCGTTTTGGGGTGATTGTATCCTTACAGCTACATACCTTTTAAACAGAACTCCTGTACAAAGTCTCCAAGGTTTATCTCCTTATCAGTTACTTTTCTCACAAACTCCATCTTATAATCACTTGCGAGTTTTTGGCACTCTCTGTTATGCTACTAATGTGTTACCTCACAAAGATAAATTTGGTCCACGAGCTACTAAATGTTTATTTCTAGGCTATCCTTTTTATCAAAAAGCATACAAAGTAATGGACCTTGATACTCGTAGAGTTTTTGTGTCACGAGATGTAATTTTTCATGAAAATATTTTCCCATTTAAACATATAGTCTGTCCTCCTACATCACCTCATTTATTCAATTCAAACATCTCTTTACTTGAGGATCCTTTTTATGATTCGAGTTCTAAGTCCACATCAACTGGTCACAATTTTGTTTCCCTTATGTCCCCATCTGTGTCTGAAGACACTAGTTTTGCATCTCCTGTCATGATTGTGCATCCTTTACCTATCATACAAAGGCAAAGTACTAGAGTTAAAACTGTACCTGCAAAATTTCAGGACTTTGTAGGTCTTCCTGTTACTTTAAACCCATCTATTAATACAGTTTTCTCTCCTACCTGTCAATCGTTTGTTGCCAATATTACTCATGTTCCCGAACCTACTTCCTATAAAATTGCATTTCAACATTTTGTTTGGTGTGAAGCAATGGCATGTGAACTAACTGCACTGGAAGCTAACAAGACCTGGAAAATTGTTCCACTTCCTATTGGTAAAAAGGTTGTAAGCTGTAAATGGCTATATAAAGTGAAATTCCATTCCGATGGTACTGTGGAACGCTATAAAGCCCGATTGGTGGCTCGTGGTTTTACCCAAACTAAGGGTTTGGACTACTTTGACACTTTTGCACCGGTTGCAAAAATGGCAACCATGCGTGTTTTACTATCTCTTGCAGCTGTTAGTAACTGGTCTGTAACTCAAATGGACGTTACAAATGCGTTTTTATATGGTGAGTTACAAGAGGAGGTTTACATGTCTATATCACAGGGGCTTTACCTGCTGAGTTTACCGACTACTCCTCTAAAGTAACTCTGGTTTGCAAGTTAATAAAATCTCTTTATGGACTCAAACAATTTCCTCGAAAGTGGTTTATTAAGTTTAAATCAGTGCTCATTCCCTATGGTTTTAAACAGGCCAGTTCAGATCACAGTTTGTTTATTCTTGCTACTCCTGCTAGCTTTATGGCTATTCTTGTCTACGTTGATGACATCCTAGTTGTTGGAAATGTTCAGGCTACTATCCAACATCTTAAAGCACATCTTGCCAGTTATTTCAAGATTAAAGATTTGGGACATTATTAAAGATGTTGGTTTTGAAAGTGCTCGCATTGCTACAGTTCCTATGGAGCAGAATCATACTCTGCTCAGTAACACCACATCTCCATTTTTGTTCAATCCTGCTCTCTATCGTCGTTTAGTTGGCCGATTGATTTACTTGACAATCACACGTCCAGATCTCTCATATGTTGTTCATGTTCTATCTCAGTTCCTTTCATCTCCTCGTCAGTGTCATATGGATGTAGCATTTCGGGTAGTTTGGTATCTTAAACATACATTTGGTCAGGGGCTTTTACTGTCCTCTACTAGTTCATTGGAGCTGCATGCGTATGCTGATGCAGATTGGGGTGGGTGCCCTCTTACTCGTCAGTCCCTTACGGGATATTGTGTTACCTTTGGCTCGTCTTTACTTTCTTAGAAATCTAAGAAGTAGCACACTGTTTCGCGCTCGTCTGCAAAGGCCGAATACCGTGTGTTAGCTGATGTTTGTTGTGAAATTACCTGGCTTTTGAGTTTGTTTCAAGAACTTGGTGTTGCTTCTCTCAAGCGAGTGTCTCTTTTTTGTGATAACCGTTCGACCATGTACATTGCTGACAATCCGGTATTTCATGAACGAACCAAACATATTGAGATCGATTGTCATCTCGTTCGTGAAAAACTTCAAAAAGGCGTCATTACTACTGCATATATTGCTTCAAAAGAGCAACCTGCTGACTTGTTTACAAAGGCTATTTCCTCTTATTCCATGGCGTATTTGTTGTCCAAGCTTGGAGTGCTCAACTTGTTTTCTCCTCCGAGCTTGAGCAGGGATGATGTAACTAATATAGATAGTGCACACAATAAGGCAATAGAGTGCACACAATAAGATGATAGTTTGTTAGTATGAGCTGGAGTTAGTTACAGTTTATAGATACATAATCTATATGTAAATAGATTAGAGTCTATATATAAACCTATCTCTGTAAACAACCCAATCAATCAATATCATTTTCTGCACATTCCTAAACTATTTTCTTCATTACTTTGTATCACTAATCTCCAGTTATGGAGTTGACAAATTGATATTATCGGCAAACAATGACAGTTCTGGATTCATGTTACTCGGTATAAAAAAAGGCTCTGAAGATACTTCAAGGGTGATAGTTAAGCTATTTAGCATGAGCATCACTGAAGCCATGGTAGGTCTGTTTGTTACATTTTCTGGCACACATAGTAATCCGATGTGAATACATCTTATCATTTCGCGTATTGATACTGAATTATTTCTAAGTATCGTATCTATTATAATAATTGCAGTCCCCCTCGCCACTTCTTCCAAATAGTATGAAACCAACATATACTTCTGAACTAGTATAAGAGTACAAGATTCTGTTGGGGTCTTCACACCTTAAGATTTGAGAGAATTGGTTACTCCCTCCGTCCCATTCATTTCTTTAAACTTTTCTTTTTGGGATGTCCTTCACAATTTTTTACATTCCAAAAATTTTCTAAACTAGTAAAATTTTATAATATAAAAATTCACCACTTTACTCCTTTCTACTTTTCTCCGCTCAGGTTACTTAACCCTGCTGACCGGAGGGAAGCTGTCAAACAAATTTCATACTTTTTTTTTAAACATAAATGGCAGTTGATTACAAGTCGTTTGCCAACATTGTACCTAGTGATGTTCTAGATGACTGCAACAAGTATCCTTTACGTAATATGTACAAGCAATCAAGCATAGGAGCATAGCACAGATGACCGGAACAAACATATGTTTATTATAGTAGCACAGTTCCTCTAGGTTTGAGAGTCTACAAGATTCTTTCTAAACTGAACCATATCATCTGCCCATTCCCAATTCTGAACCACGTAATAACGTAGTTTATGATGATTTTCTTATACCGAAGGTGTGGGCATATATAGTGGCATTTAGGGCTGTTCACGAACCGAGCCGAGTCGAGCTTTGACGTAAACGAGTCGAGCTTTAATTTTTTTCTGACGAACCGAACCGAGCCGAGCTTTCTTATCGCACAAAAAATGTGTTCAAACTTGAGCTCGTTAACTAACGAGCCGAACACGAGTTTTTATCGAACAAAATCGAGCCGAGCCGCACACGAGCTCTAATCGAACAGCTCGTTAAGAGTTAACAGTTTCACAGTCAATTAAGCCCAATTTCTTTGGCCCATCTTTTTTCCGAGCCCAACCCAATTATCTAATACACTAGACTAAAGTATACGCTGGAATTCTCATCATTTTTCACACGCATAAATCCCAATTCTGATCCATATACACACAATACACACCATTGCTCGTAAGTTCATGACTGGTAAGTGACCATCTTTCTATAATTGTATTCTTTACTTCTTCTTCTTCTGTTCCTTTTTATCCTTGTTTAAGAATTGAGTTGGAGTTGGGAAATCAAGCTGTTATATGCTATGGAAGAAATTGGGGACAATTTTCTCTTTTCAATTTTTGGCTCTTCATTCTGGAATCTAGATTCCCCAATCTATTTTAGTTTTATATTTTTGAGATGTAATATTTGAAAGATTGAAAGAGTATATGTTGGTAATTGTTTTATGTCTTGGCTTAGCATCGTAAATGTGTTGTTCTTGTTCCTGTTTTATGTCTTGGCTTAGCATCGTAAAGGTGTTGTTCTTGTTCCCATCTCAGAAGGTTAAAAGTTAGAGTACGTACATAGAAATACTCGGGAAAAATGTCATTTTTTTCGAGCTTTAACGAGCCGATCTCGAATCGAACGATCTCGAGTCGAGCACGAGCCGAGCTCGAGCCGCACACTCTAAAGCTCGGCTCGAGCTTGTTTTCTTAACGAATATTTTTTTGTGTCCAAGCTCGAGTTTGAGTTTTAAACGAACCGAGTCAAATCGAGCCATTAACGAGCTTGTTCGCGAACAACTCGGTTCGTGAACAACCCTAGTGGCATTTTGACCATATCTAATGGTAATTTTGCGTCATTAATGACGATTTGTGTCATTTTAGATAACTATTTTTCTTTAAAATTTGAACAGTTCTAATCCCTAATTATATTCATATTATTTGCTAATTTTTAAATAACAATGTACATAATATTTCTTTTATAGATCATGTATCTCAAATAATGTGTTAGTTAAATATGTTTTTTAAGTTCTAACTAAAGGATCCCTTTTGGTTATATTTTATTTTGTTAAAGTTTTAAAATATTTTTAAAATGATGTTTATTATCTTTGAAATTTATCATTTTTCTATTTTCCTGGTGAAAGTCTTCCATTTTCGGATTGTATTATCTAACTTTTAGAGGACACTTGCGTACATTTTGATTAGATGATAAACTTTTTTTTATCAAAGTAAATCCATTCTTTAGATACTATTAGATGATAACCCGTGCGAAGCACGGGCCCGAGAGAGAATTTATTTAAATTAATTAATAATAAAACAATTTTAAAAATAATTTAGAATTATAGTGAATGATAAGAATTTACTGATGAAACCAAAATAAGAATTGAATCAAATTTGGAACTGAAGTATTAATAAAGGTAATTTATTAATTTAATTATGATAGATACATTATTTCTAAATTTTGTAATAAAATAATTGCAATTATAATAGGATTCTGAGAGTATAGAGTCGTATGAGTAATATGATTATGGGCGAAACCAAAATAAAGGTGGAACAATTAAAATCTAATATAGATATAGAATTATAATGGAAATAGGACTTTTGGGGTGAAACCAAAATAAGTGTAGAACCAAATTTTGGTACCGAAATACTATTTAAAAGGGGGTTTCGCTTAGGCGAAACCAAAATAAAGGTGGAACAATAAAAAACTAATATAGATATAGAATTATAATGTCACATTTTGGCATAGTCCAAATTTCTCCGTTTAATAATTATTAATTCAGATTAATAATTAATTGTTTAACCACTAAGTAATATCATCTCCCTGAAACGAGGAAAGAATCAATCTCAATCAACGAATAACGGAAAATATCTTCAAACGATATCCTTCAAATCAGGAAGATATCACAACGCCAAGATAATGCAAGATAAAATCGGTAATTGACCACATTAACAAAGTTTATCCCTAAAGTCTCTCAGGGATAAACACAATTGCACAGAACTGCGTGGGCTTGATCCAATATAAATTGGTACGCAGGCATCTTGGCAAATAGATCCGATATCTGAGACAAATCGAGACACCTCCCAAGTCCAGCCCCCAAACATCCAAAAATCTCAAATCCCCCTATTTTCATAATTCGTTATTCCAGCAACCTCCGATTTGGGTTGTTACGAAATTCCTCCAAAAAAAATTGGCCCTAGAAGGAGGGGCATAATTGATTATCCGTGAAGGACGAATAATTTTCATCAAAAACTTGCACACGCAGAGGGCTTCAGGTTCAAACAAATGAATACAACAGGGGGCTTATCGATACGAAATAGGAGGACTTTTACAGTGGTTTTTTTTATTAAAAAACCATGAGCAATTCATTTACACACACGTCACAGGAAGATGGCTAAGAGGATCCGCATGAAATAAGTAAAAGAAGCACATTGATGGTAAAAGAATGGAATCAAGGGGTTCAATAAACAAGAAAATGGGTGGACTTTTCTGGGGAGCAGGAAGGATAAAAAAATCAGAGAAACACTAAAATTACTCACAGAAGCTAGCAAGAAAAACGAAACGCGTGGAAATACAATTAAAAAATATGAAGATAAGTCTTCTGATTTTATATTCTTTTTCTGCAATTTCATATGTATTGCTTAAATATTATGTGATGCATGCATAATATCATGTTTTTAAATATTTTTCTACAAATATATATTAATTTATCAAAAAAATTGTGCGAGTAATATTTTTATGATTGTAAAATTATTACGAGATTCGCACATATATTTTAGAAAATATTGTTCGATATTTTTATTTTGGAGAATTGTGAATATTTTACAATATTGAACGAGCTGCATATTTACAAAGCAAAAATATTTATGCGAGACACATAATTTTTGAAGAAAATTCTTACAAAAGACATTATTTTTGAAGAAAATAAATATCGCGACATTTTTTAAGAACATATTTATTATTGTATTTGAATTGCGTTCAAAATATTTTTCATATATCGTCGCAATAATACATATATGTCAAAAATATTTCAAACTTATGAACTTAAATTGTCAAGTAGGACAGGTTGGGCAAGCTATAAGTCCAGCATTGCTACATGCTTATAGAAAGGAGTCAGCGACCCTCTGAATTGAAGACCCTACTACTCTCAGAGGAGAGTCCAGGGATAAAATTACATTATTGAAGACCCATTGATAAATGGATATTTCCTGGTTGGCATGAGACATTCCTACAATCACGGGAATAAATGCGGATATGCCGCGAGATTGTAGGAAAACGTGTGGGACCATACATGATATAGGCTGAAAGCATGACTTATTAAAGCCTCAGCTCGGGGGCTCGCGAATGAACGAATACAAATCCTTATGTGAACAATGACTTTTGAAAAGCGTGTACGTCAATTCGGGCTATATACAAAACGCCAAGGTCCTAACTTGACAATGAGACCGCAACGAATTTCAAAATGATATTACTTATACTCGTACTTTTGAAACCTTGGCAAAAATATATATCCTATTTTGGTCATCGCATTGTCTCCTACTTATATCCTCGTACGAATTACGGGCACTGTAGTGCTCTGTATGATTTACTGACTTTTTATTTTTATCTTTTTCAGCAATCAAAGAAATTTGGAAGCTTGAAGATTTTTAGTTCTCCACTGCAGCAAGCTACAATGAAGAACTGGGGGCTTGTTGTTATGCCACATTTTGGCATAGTCCAAATTTCTCCGTTTAATAATTATTAATTCATATTAATAATTAATTGCTTAACCACTAAGTAATATCCTCTACCTGAAACGAGTAAAGAATCAATCTCAATCAACGAATAACGGAAAATATCTCCAAACGATATCCTTCAAATCAGGAAGATATCACAACGCCAAGATAATGCAAGATAAAATCGGTAATTGACCACATTAACAAAGTTTATCCCTAAAGTCTCTCAGGGATAAACACAATTGCACAGAACTGCGTGGGCTTGATCCAATATAAATTGGTACGCAGACATCTTGGCAAAGGGATGCGATATCTGAGACAAATCGAGACACCTCCCAAGTTCAGCCCCCAAACATCCAAAAATCTCAAATCCCCCTATTTTCATAATTCGTTATTCCAGCAACCTCCGATTTGAGTTGTTACGAAATTCCTCCAACAACAATAACAGAATGATATTATCAAGTACTGTAGATCGTCTTCTTCATTGATCTTGAATGAAGTTTGTTACATATTAACAAAGTTTCAGTAAATAACACTTTGTCCCATTTGAGTGCTCAATTTTTTACAAATTATGTAAGCAAATTATTTTTGATATGCTAACTAGATTTTTAGCTAAGGGTTTTAACCCATCGGAGATGCTCTTAATCTCTGCTTTCGTGCTCTAGATTTATTCTGTTTGAAATAATTATCACATTAATAAACATAAAAAATGGTCGATGGGCGATGATCGGAGAAATGAAGAAAATCTTGTAAAATAATGTAGTTACGAGGAATCGAACCCAAATAACCAAATTTGATTTTTTTAGTACTTTGATATTTTAGTACCGCGCGCCATTTTCACATTGTTTTGTTTATTAATAAAGAGTATAAATTTCTCTCGTTGGAAATCTCTCACGGAGGAGAACACGCTTGAATAAAGATCTTTCATAAACAAATAATAGATTCAACTCAAAATCGAGACTCAAAATGACAGTTCATGCGCTAAAAACCACACACTGTTGACTGTACAACACAAAAACCACAAGGCCAGGAAGGCACTGCAAGATTGAAATTAAACTATCTACCAAAGGAGCATCACTGCCGTGGTAGGTCAAAAGGAAAGCTGTGAAACAAGTATGTTGCATGTATATATTACTAACAAAATTAGGATATTATATATTTGGTGGTTTCTGCGATAAATAAATCGGAATCAAAGAAAACTATCTACTATATATGTAGATAATAATTCGTTAACAATTTTAAAAGGTTAAGAAGGTAATTTTACTTTCAAAAATAATTTTAAAAAAAGTCACGCGTCATTAATGTTATTAGTTAAATATGGTTATCACAATCCTGCATTTTATTGTATGGTAAATTTTGAAATCAAATTTTAGATTATTACAAACAAATTAAGTTATGCACATTAACATCTTTAGTTTGACATATCCAAATATTAGATCTCCAAAAAATTTCTATTCATTTCTTTCATCTTCTCAATTTATTTTCTTTTCCTTCAACACTATCAAATCAATATTCAATTTTGATTTTAATATAACTCAAAATGAATTAACTTAATTTAATTTTTTTAATCTCAATATACGTTTTTTTCTATAAATCAATGATATATGCGTGTGTAATATTCTACTATACGATGAAAATTTCTTAGTTTTAATTTCTTAATATTTAATCATATAGTATTTTTTATTATTTAATTGGTACATCAATTAGACGACAAGATTAATTTATCGTGAAAAAAAAACAAATAATTACAAAACTAATTTCTACCTATAAATTATAATTATAGATTTAATCATTAAATAAATCAAATGATATAGTTAATAAATAAATAAAATTGGAAGCCTAGCGCGGGCAAGAAAACACTAGTTTACAAATGAAATGCAACAACATCAAAGTTGAATAGAACAAAGAACCAGTAAAATCAAACATGAAGTAACTGGTCATCGTGGATATAAATCTGTGCTTGAAGCATTTTCAAGAGAGTGATCAGAAGATTTATCTTTGGCTTTACTAGATTTGTCTGACATCATTGAATTAATAATATCTTCAGGCAAAGACACTTCTGGATCATTGCTGCTGTGCACGAAAAACGCGGGCTCTGAAGGTACTCCAAGAGTGAGAGATGAGCTATTTAGCATAAGCGCCACAGATGACATGGTAGGTCTTGCTGCAACATGTCCTTGTATACATAGAAGCCCAATGTGAATACATCTTATCATATCGCGCACTGATTCAGAAGTGTTTCTTAGTATCGGATCTATAATATTAGTTGCATTCCCTTCTTGCCAATTCTTCCAAGCCTGAAAGAACACAAAACGATCACATGTAATCATTAGCTCAACTAACTGATATTTTAGAAATAATGCATTAGTGTAACCAAAACGCATGATCGAACTTACAGAGCTGGCCAGGTCCTCAACATTCTCACCATATCCAAAGCAGTTGTTTTTCTGACCACTTACTATTTCCAGAACTAATATGCCAAAGCTGAATACATCAGACTTAACTGAAAACTGTCCATACATTGCATACTCTGGTGCCATATATCCACTGCATCATATGGTTCAATATTTTATAGTAAAGCAAATCAACTCAAGACAATAATAAATAAATATATTACTAGCTTATGATCCTTGTGCTATTAGTGAAAAGTGCCTAGTTTTATTAAGTGGTTAGATAACTTACTATGTTCCCACAATTCTACTTGTATTTGCCTGGGTTTCATCAATGTCGAACAATCTTGCCATGCCAAAATCTGCAATTTTAGGATTCATGTCTGCATCTAGCAAAACATTGCTAGCTTTCAAGTCACGATGAATAATTCGCAGTCTAGAATCTTCATGAAGGTAAAGAAGTCCCCTAGCAACTCCTCCTATGATTTTGTATCGCTTTTTCCAGTCCAAAAATGCACGCTTGCTTGAGTCTACAGTAAAAACCAATGATGCAATGCTAAATTATGAAATCCAGTATGGCATCACAAACATTTAACACCAAGGGAAAACAAGAGTACTCAAATGCTGAATTAGCTAACAAATATACAGAGTACTTAATACTGTCAGGGATTGATCAGTAGGAAGATTGATAAAGAATGGAGAGATGAAATTACATACCAAATATAAAGTGGTCAAGGCTTGCATTAGGCATAAACTCATAAATTAGAAGTCTTTCGGTGCCTTCATAGCAGAAACCGAGAAGTCTAACCAAATTTCTATGTTGCAGTTGTGCTACTAATGAGACCTCGTTTTTAAATTCTTGTTCACCTTGATTTGAACCTCTTGAAAGACGTTTCACAGCTACTTCTTGTCCACTCTGCAGCATACCCTATTACATTGGAAATGAAAGCATGTGCCACGGTAAATAATCTGAAAAGTAGTAACTTAGATCGAAGACAGATATATGTGGAAATAGTGACAACAACGGATTAACGTTGAGCAAGTTTTCGCTTAGTATGAACACCTTTTTATTGACCTCTCTCTGCTCTTACCTTATAAACTGCTCCAAATCCACCTTGACCAAGCTTATTGGTATCTGAAAAGAAATCTGTAGCAACTTCCATCGTAGTAAAGTCGTACTGCAAGAATTCAACGCTGCTGATATCTTCCCCATTGTCATCTGCACATCACATACAAGAATAGTTGAAACTTAATTTACCAATACAGATAACAATATTTGTAGGTGCATTGTTTGAATAAATTTACCCCTTTCTTCTAGTTTTTTATCTGTCAATATGTATAACCCTTTATCCTACACAAGTTTTATCATCTTTAGCAACACAAAACTTACTCAGGGACTTCTCGGTAGCACTCCTGTGCTTCGCCTTTCTTTTGTAGATGCAAAACAAAATAAGGAGGAGTATACCCAAACCAACTACGACAACAACTATAATTATCGTCCGCGTCGTATTTTCATCTTTGCCTGCACAAAGCTTTTGTAAGTAATTGAGAAACAATAGAGGGAAATTTCTGGGTCTGGTCCATAATTAAAATTTTATTCTTAAAGCAACGTGAAAGAAGCTAGGAGTGGATCTATCTTAATCCTGGCTGGGTGACTAGCTATGTAGAAGCACCAGTAACTGCTGATCCAGGCAAACTATCACATTAAACTAAACACTCCCAACATATCCACCTAATTCCTACTCCTTGATAGTATGGAGACCGACACTCTGCCTTAAAAACACATTGGAAAATTTGGAAGATGTTAAATGAAAACTACATAATTTATTTGTGAAAGTAAAGAGAGGCAAACCATCAGATTTCACATACTAAGGCCATCATATGAACTACAATATAAGGGTTCAGGATATTAATTACTATGCCATGGAGATTCATGTCCTGAGCAGGAAATCATTACCGGGAGGAGGCACTGATGACGGTGGTGGTGGAGGAACCTGTGGCCGAGGTGGTGGTGCATCAACAGGAATGACCTCGTCAAAAAAACGTACAACCTCAAACCTAAGCCTACAACTAGGTTTCATGACGTGGCCACCTATTTTTCCACTGCAACAGAATGAAAGATCTCTCATAGCGTCATCAAAACAGTCACTACACTGCGTTGAGGATAAATCAGGGGTGCACTGCATAAGCCCGTAAATAGTCAAAAAATCTGGTCCACTTACATTCCCCGTGGCAAACTTTTTTTGAATAGCTTGTCCTTTCAAATCATCCAACAAATTCCTAAGGTCTTGATTAAACTGAACCGTATTACTTGCATTTTTCACATTTAGTAACGCCCTCGTTGGCTTAGTAGCTAGGTTGTTAAGAATCGAATCATTAGAGTACCTTAACATGCACTCGTCGTACCACTCAACAGCTTCCTTTTGGTTGGGACATAGCTCCCTTAGCTTGTTAATCGAGTCTTCCACACAGCTTCTGCATATATCCGGTTGAACGTCGCCCCTACAAAGCACAAGCGCGTTAACTCTGTTCGAATCTTGCCCTGCGGAGGCATTGTAGAAACCAGAGTTGCTAGTGTTTGCTAACAAGGAGAGGTTGGCTAGAGCGGAGTCCAGGTTTTTATTGTAAACACTGTTGCTTGTATAGTTACCATTAGTTCCACAGACATTGCTTACGAAAGTGGACTGCCCAACAGAGATACTGCATACAAGAACACTAAAAATGATTACAACTGATACACGAGAGGCCATTAGATCATTGTTTTATTAATCTTGGAATAAAGTCCGGTGTTGCAAGTTTTGTACTAGTGATTAGGCCTCCTTTGATCATTAGGCCTCTCATTCTTTAAAATGTTCAGTAGCACAGAATGGAAGTCAAATGTGCGTCATTGCATATGTAAAATGGTTCATATGGCACAGAGCATGATGCTACGCACGTTGTTTCTGTCTCCATTTTTTGTCGGAGAGTCTAACAATATTATACTTTCACCGTTCCAAAATAAGTGTCGTTTTGACTTTCTGCACGTATTTTAAAGTGTAAAATAGAACGACGACACTTATTTTGAGACGGAAGAAGTATATTTTATTTTTGAAATAAGTCCATATGTAGTACAACAACACAATTAAAAATAAGTTTTCAATTAAGTATATATCTAAGACTTGTATCAGTTCTAAGTTTTAAATTAAAGTTTTAATTTGGGCTAAGCAATCAAAGGATCCGGAAGTGCGGGTAGTTGGGATACCGTGTATTGGTTATACGTATTTGACCGGATCACATGTGCAGTCGTGTTCCCGACAATAATCAATATTATCCTAAGTTGTCGTATATTATCAAGAAATAATAACCAGTGACAAGGATTACAGTAAATTTTCCCAATGTTTTGACAAGGAGAGGAGTAGCTTAATAAAGTACTCCCTCCCGTCTAGTGAATTGTATACACTGGACTGAACACGTATATTAAGAAAAAATATAAAAAATGAGTAAAATTAAATGAAAAGTGAGTAAAGTGGTGGGACCTATCAATATTTAATAATAGATTTGAGATAGTGGAGGAAGTAGTGGTTGTAATAGTGATTTATATTGTTATAGAATAGAGATAGTGGAAAAAGTAGTGGGTGTAATAGTGTTTTATATTATTAAAAGTTATTATTTTTGGAATGTATAAAAATGAATGGAACATCCCAAAATGGAAAGTGTATAGAAATGAATGGGACGGAGAGAGTATTACTTTAATTGGAATTAAATAAGCAGAAACTAAACTATGTAATCTAGTCAGACGTTAGACACTCTTTTTGTGTTAATATAGCAGTGGTTGCTTTTAAATAATTTAAATTTTAAATATTGATTTTTTATAATAAAATAAAATAAAATATTTTAATATATATTTGATATAATTTTAATTTTATCAATATTTTTTAAACAAATATAATAAATGTTAATTTACTATGTTTATAATAAATGTTAATTTTAATATGTAGTTAGCGGGATTTGAACCTTAAACCTCTGTATATTAATAACATACATATTACAATTTATTTTATTATTAAATTTTTAATGTTTTATTTAAAATTAATTAATATTAAATAATACATAAAATAAAAGGTGTTAACAAAAAAGGAGGAAGATGAGTTATTGAAGTTCGGTAAAAAGCTTTTAACGTCTATATTGTTGTTTTTAGTACCCGTTTATTATTTAGTTTTTCTCTAAAATTAGTTAAAATAAAAAAAAATAAGAAAATAAGAAAATTGTTAACCAAAATATATTGATGCTAACTAAACTACAAATTCTCCTATAATTTACTTATTATAATTTATTATAGATATGGACCAATTCATAGAGAAATATGTATTATCACGAAGAAATATAGTTATCAAACATAATTCTATTATATATCAAACTTCGAACTCTAATTTGTTGTTATTGTTATTGTAGATAATAATCTATATATTAAATGTTAATTTGTTAATTAGATTTGAATCATAGATGGATTATGTCGTTATAATTATAAAATTTTAATATGTTGTTAATAAGAATCAAACTCTTAATTTTTGGTAGTATTTTCGATTATCTTTTTTACTTGTATTAGCTTATAACTCGTGCAGTGAATGATTTTTTTAAAAATATTTAAAATTATATTAATTTAAAATTTTTAATAATAATTTTATAATTTTTTAACCTTTAAATATTGTTAATACTTTCAATTCAAATAATATAAATATTTGTTTTAATATATTGTTCATAGAATTTTGAAATTTTAAAGAAGATTTTTTATTATTAAATATAACATTCTTTTTTATTAATAAACTAATTATATTGGAATTAAAATAAAAAATTGATATTCATCATGTTTTAAGCGTTGTTTCATTCTTGCGCTCTCTCTTAAGTTCTAAAACAGGTCATATTTGAACAATTCTACGCACGCGAAACTTACAAAATAATTATTAGTTTAGTGCTAAATTAACAATTATTATCTACTTGAAACTATCTGAAACCGTATACTAAAAAAAGAGAAGGTTGCAAATTTTTACATTAAGAATTCTATTCAATTTATACTTATATTCAATTTAAATTATTACACCTTTTAATAATTAAATTTAATGATTCTCATCTATCTCTCTTTAAATCTATCGATTTTTTTGAAGGTATATGGCCAAAATTCTCGATAAGCCTCTCTTGAACTAATTATATCCTTATATATAAAAATATTATTCAAAATTTTGGTCATACACGATAAGAAACATTAGATTTTAAGATATATAGATAAAAATAGTTAAATCAAATATTAAAATGTATATTTGATTGTTAATAAAATTATATTTAAATACTAAAAGGTGTATTTCAATAATTTAAACTAAATATAAATATATTTCTTAAATTGATAGAATTCTTAATGTAAAAATTCGTTAGTTTTCTTTCTCTTCAGTTTTTGATAGTTTCACTTAGATGATAATTGTTAAACCATCAGTAAATTAAAGATTGTTTTGTAAGTTTGGCACTGAATGTAAAATCACTCAAATATTTCATATAATTTTATCCTTATATAGAATTATATTTTTTATTGAATTAGATTTTTATTAGATAAATTTTCATATTTTATTGAAAAAATAAAGAATTTCTAAATTTGAAAACCTAAAAAAAAAAACCAAATTTGAGTTAAAAAAATAAAAAATAATGTTTATTAGATTTGGATAGTAAAACCTCGATAAATTAATAGTCTCGGAACCAGTAAATTTTATTAGTTTATCGAGATTATTAATTTATCAAGATAAAATATACACTAACTTTATTATATTAGGAGTACAAATTTTTATTAATTTATTGAGTTTATTAATTTATCGAGTATTAATTTATCGAGGTTCTACTTACTTTACTATTTTAACGTGATCTTGAATTTTAAATATCAGATTTGGCACAAAATAATTTTATCGAAAATTCTTTCAACTTAAAAAACCTGCTCTTATTTGTGTTATTAAAACCTGCTCTTATTTGTGTTATTAGTTTTTAGACTTTATTTATTATATTTTATACTCTCAATACATTATTTGTTTTGTATCATAAGTTCTAAAAATCAAATTTATACGATTTTACATCCCATACAAAACTCACAAAATAATTTTTAATTAGTGATGCTTTAAAAAAAATCACAATTAAACTACCCTAAAACAGAAGAAAGAATAAAATGACGAAATTTTACATTAGTTCTATTCAACTTAAAAATAGAATTAAAATTAAAAAAACCTACTCAACTTAGAATTAAAATTTAGACCAACAATCAAATAAACCTACACAAATTAGAATTGGAAGTTACAAATTTTAACATTGAGAATTCTAGTCAACCACTCATATTTTATTTATATTATTAAAATAAATCTTTTTAATATTTAATCTAACAATTCTCATTCATCTATTTTACAATCAATGGTCCTTATTGATTTGGCGGTACAAGACCAAAGTTTTGGATAAGATCCCTCTTACGCTTATTATATATAAGGATATAATGCGTATAATTATTATTAAAAAATATTTATATGTATAACATATTATGAGATATTGCGCTATTGTTTTTATTTATGTTATTGAGAATATGGAATTTTTTTTGTGGGTGCTTTGAGGTACTTGGTATGTCTTGTGCTATAAGTCAATTTTTATGTAGTTAAGTATTGATTCAGTAAATAAATGAATGATAACCTTGAGAGCATATTTATCATGGTATCAAGAGCCTAGGTTATCCCTGCAAAAGTTTGCGGGTGCAAGAAAAATTAAATCTACTAAAGTTAGTAAATGTGAGAACAATTAACACTATGAGAGTTTGTGGTGCGTGAGAACCCCACAAGAGTTTGTGGGTTTGAGAAAATAAAAAGAAAACTTGCGAGAGTTCGTAGGTGAAAAAATCGAAGAATATGACTAGAAAACACAACGGCGATGATGATGGATTCTTGTAAAAGATTGTCCCAAATCAACGACAAAAAAAAAGGGAATACTGAGGAGAATCATGAAACGCGTTGGGAACAAAGATATGATGATTGATAAGCGTGAGCTTTATCTTAATATTGTCCCTATATTCAAGTTATTTTGTATTGATTTGAATTTAATAAATTGTAATGTTTTATTGTAGAAATCAGGGAATTCTAATTAAATATGGATTGAAGCTCAAATGACAAGAGTTGGAGATTAATTTGATTGAAATTCGGATTTTATGACCCGCTTGCGCAGTCTACACTGTTTGGGCCATAACCGGAGTTCTAGAAGTCTGATTCAGACGATTCTACAGCCCAAGGAAAGCTTATGAGAAGGGATTTATTTCATAAGTGGTATTGATATCAAAGTCCAACCGCATCAGTCCAGAAATAGAGCCCAACAGTCAGCTACGAATTTCTATTACTGGGATTCAATTCTGTTTGGTAAATCTCCTTGTATTTGTATTTGTATTAAATAATTAAAAAAACTTTTAATATAAATATTATTAGATTTAGATCAGACATAGTAGAGAGAGATAACAGAAAAGAAGGCAAGAGAGAAGCTGCATAAGGGAGGAGGAGAAACCATCAACGAAGAAGATTTTAGCCATTGAAGACATTCAATTGGCTTCGTTTTCTCTTATCTTTTTATATCTCTTCTTATGAATATGTGTTGGTTATCTTAGGATTGTTTTGAGATCTTTATTATGAACTAACTTTTATAAAGTTGGGATTTTTATGGAACCCTAACATGGGATCATTGGTGTTTTGTTAAAGAGTGTTGTATGCAGTTCTACGGTTTATTCATTCAAGTGTTTTTCATGCTAATACTTGATATTGTCCGATCAACTTTTAATGGGTTAACGAGTTAAATATAATATCAAGAGAGTTATAGTTAATTGACATAAAACTTGAATGGTGCATGCTTATATCTTTTGATTATAATATTGTTACGATATAGACATATATTGTGACCATGCATAGCTTTGTGAATTGATGCTTAATTGTATTCTGAGGAGTAAATTGGCATAGACATATGTTAGTTTATTTGGTATGAATTATACCATAGTGATTTCGAGAGAAACTTATGACCATGGAATTCTAGCTAGTGAATTGTGGAATTGTTATAGTGCTATGAAACTCTTTTACCGATTTTCATATGTTAGGGGGAAGTAATTATCCCGACTTATCATCTCATATCTGAATCTCATTAGACTCTCTTTGTTAGTATAATTTAGTTGGTTAAATTAATCTAGTCCTTATTAATAGTTTAGTTAAAATAAATCAACCCAATTCTTGTGCTCGATAACCAAGTTGTTAGATTTTACTTGCGATTAATACGGAATTGTAGTCCTTGAGGAACAAAATCTCGTATTCACTATTATATTACTTGTTTTTTATTATGTACACTTGCACATATATAATTTATGCAACAATGAGGACAAGAATAAAGAGATTGATCACAACGAGGAAGATGATTCACATGTGTCTACTGATCGAAGCGGAATGAATTATTCAATTTTTTTTTAATTTTGGCAAACTCTCGATAGAGTATCATGAGTTTTAGGAGGGATGTTAACATATATGCGTATTATTATTACTAAAAGATATTTACATATATAATATATTATGAGATATTGAGATATTGTTTTTATTTATGTTATTGAGAATATGGAATTTCCTTGTGGGTGCTTGAACTTACTTGTTATGTTAACATTTTGGAGGGTGTAGGCATACTACCCCCCGAGTGTAGAAGTAATTCATATAGTCTTCCCTTACAGGGGCATCTCACGAAGAGGATTAAATTTATGAGTGACGATCACAATTTATTGTCATCTCTTATAGGGGCATCTCACGAAGAGAATTAAATTTAAGAGTGACGATGTCACAATTTATTATCATCCCTTATAGGGGCATCTCGCGTAGAGGATTAAATTTAAGAGAGACGAAGTCACAATTTATCCAGGAAAACTCCTGGTAGTCTTCTACCAAGCAAACCCTTGGAGGCCTTCGACCAAGCATACCATTGGAGGCATTCGACCAAGCAAACCCTTGGAGGCCTTCGACCAAGAAAACCGTTGGAGGCCTTAATATCCTATGAAAGATAAATCACCACTAGAAAGGATATAAATATTAATGTTTTACATGTGAATGTCTTGGGAGAGGAGTTGGTGCGTCAACATTGTTGGCACGACAACTTAGTTAGAAAGGGTCCTGATATAATTGTTGGTGAGTCAATCTTCATTGGGGCACTTCCAGTGAAACACACTTAGAGTGGTTTAGGTTACGACAACTTGTTAGGAATAACAACAATCATATTTTCAATCTTTTCCAAAAGATGCATCTTTGTTGGTGCGCAAACAAATAGCAAAACATAATATGTGACAATTCTTCAAGTCCTTCCTTCGCATGACCTTCCCACCTATAAAAGTCTATGTAGAACAAAGTGCAAGTAATGGATTATTATGCATTACCTGGGGGGTAGCTCCAACTAGACTGAAGCTGACTTGGCTGGATCAACTAGAGGTAGTTCCAACTAGGTTGGTACTAATCAGGTTTTGCCTTAAGGAACTTCCTTTGATCAGAATTGCGTTCCAAATGAACAAGCAACATGAGTTATGGTACTTAGTTGGAGAGCCGATGCAGTTGAAGCCGCTAAGATGATGTCATGATTGAAAGGCTCGATAGCGAAGAAAAACAAATTCTCAATCAGAAAGATTAAGCAACTAGCTAGATGAAATATATCCACCATATTAGAAGAGAGCTTTTGCCGAGAGAGATGCCTTGAGAGGTAGGTGTGTCTATATTGATTTTGGATGAAGCTCCAAACTTGCCAGGTTCTCTCATATATATGTTCTCCTATGAAATTTATATCAACACTAATATAGACACTAAATTTACCCGGAGAGCATATCCTTAGAGAAGTTGACGTGCCAACTTGGGGTAGAGGGGTCAACTTGACAATTTTGGCGCGATAACTTATTAGAACACATCCTAGCTCAGCTTCTAATAACTCCTCTGGAAAATTTCCTTGCTTTCACCTTGTATAGAAGGTAGACCACAACAAGATATGTCATCTAACATTAGTTCTCTTACCCGTTGGCACGCCTGGAGAGGATTTGGCGCATCAACTTGTAGTGGTAAATTGCCATCGTAGCTTCAAGCTCCTTCTTTAGATGCATCCAGAGTATATTTGGATACATTCTTCATAAAATCTTTTTCCTGAAGGGTACGCTTCAATAGAAGTGTTGGCGCACCAACTTGGACTAGAAAGTTGTGGCCATAACTTCCATCACTTCTTGAAATACTTTCCCAACATCCATGTGTCATCTCTTCTCGTAACTTTCTTCATGTAGGTGCATCTAATGAGATGTCGGCGCTCCAACTTATAGTAGAGGACTGTCACTGCAACTGGTTTACACGTCCTAAGAGGGTTTGGCATGCCAACTAAGATGAGAATGTCAACTCGGCAAAGTTGGCGCGTCAACTTGGTTGAAAATGCTTCTTGAGAATATTGCTGGTAGACTTTTGGACAACTTAAAATACCTCTAGCAATCTTCTAGACAACTTTCTCTGATACACCTCCTGAAAAAGTATAAATCACAACAGGAAAATATAAAAATATAAGTTTTACCTTATTGGCGCGTCTAGTGAGAAGTTGGTGTGTCAACTTGTAGCTGAGGGTGGTTGTCAAACTTTCATTCCTTGCATACTCTAACTAATGGGGAACGGTTGCAGCTGAGGCCTCCATCTCCCATGTACACTATTTATTCTCCAAACTTTCTTCCTACAAAACACAAATAACAAAAACCACTAATATATAACAAGAAGGTTAGTTTCTTACCTGGTGCGCCCCAACATGACTTGATCATGTTAGCGCGCTAATTATATTAAAGGCAGTTGCAGCTGCTATGTCGGCCCCAAAGATGTATCCCGAAACTTCAGGACTTTCCAAATTTAAAGCCTTCTTCCTCCTTGTTTTTAGGACCTCGCCGTCCTCCTTGTTTTTAGGATCTCGCCGTCCTCCTTGTTTTTAGGATCTCCCCGTCCTCCTTGTTTTTAGGATCTCGCCTGTTTCACATCACCACCAGAAAACGTTGCCGTTAACTTGAAGTCATGTCCAACATCTTGTTGTTGCCTTGAAACCATGCCCAAAACCATGTTGCTGCTTTAAAACCTTACCAAACACCTTGATGTTGGGGTAGAATTGCGCTTGAAGCTCTCATCGATCTAACAAACTTCTCCATAAGAACCCCGTAATGATGAACATCCTTCTTCCTAGATGTAGATCTTGAATTCCCCTCCTTCTAGCGCCAATTTTTTAACGGAGGAATTTGTGATAACAAAGTTTGAGGTTACAAGCCGGAATCAAGATCTGTGATGGTGGTTATGATGAATTGGGGGCTGAGATTGCAAGGGTTTTATGGTGGTGGCTCGATGAGAACTTCCCTTCCAACCCCTCACAATGTGCCTACGTATCCCTATTTACAGGGAATCAAGCCCACGTAGTTCTTGTAGGACAAGAAACCTAATGGACTAGGGTTGCGTTTGCAAAGCTCAAGCCCACAAAGTTAAGTCGGTGGTAGGAAGTACCAACCCATGACGAGTGCAAAGCCCACTACGGAGAGCTCATGCGATGAAGCCTAGCCAATGACCCCAAGGCTCAACTATGACCGTGCCTTCACGGATACAACATTAACCCTAACTATTGGATCTAACATCAACCGCTACCAACTACCACATCAGTCATTAGTTGCAGGGAAAAGTCATGACTTACTCCAAATGCACAAGCTGATCATTACCCCCCAATGAGGATAACCCACTAGACTACATGACAAGTTCTCCAAAGTTAATGTCACGCAGGGCGTATCATAATCCCCCAACAAGGATAACTTGCTAGAATACAGGACTAGACCTCAAGAGCGTATTGACAAGCTTATTTACCTATGATCCCCCAATAAGGATAACTTATTGGAATATAGAATCGGGCCTTCAACATATAGATTGATGATTCCCTGATGAGGTTAACTCACCAGAATGCAGAATCAAGTTCTTCGATAGTAGCCGCGCCAACGTGTTGGCGGGTCAAATATGTCTTCAAGTAGAATAATATTCCTAATGGCTTTGGAACGCCAAATAGGTCTTCAAGTTAAATAACACCCCTGGTGGCTGGGCCAACAAAGTTGACGCGCCAACCAGGTCCTTCATATCAGGAAACCCTTGAAGGCCTTCAATCTTAGAATAAGGTAGACGCGACAACATTGTTGGCGCGGAAACTGATAGATCAGTTCTTCCATGATACGTCTTCAATAGATCTTCATTCTAGACGGTGATTATGCACCCAAAATGAGTATGAATCCCCGAAATATCCGGACACTAGGGTTGTTAAGCCCATTATTTCCTTAGTCAAATTTTGCCTGCATCGTGGAGTTAGAGAGGAACGTTACGCGACCAACATCAACTACTTGAAATTGAGTTCTGTTTACGCAATGTTAGGCTTGTGAATTTGGCACTACATCTTTTCATCACAAATATACTTATACTAAAATAAAGAGTAAAGTGCACTTCGTGTACTTGCACTTTGCGTGTCAGACCACTTAAGATACTGAATTTCATAAACTCCCATTTGCAATATTGAATATTCAAAATAATTGCAGAACGTGTGTTTCCGTTAAATTCATCCAACCCCGTCTGTTTGGAGAAGGGTATTTCAGTCTTTTCCTTGCAAAGACATCTAACTTTACTAAATATAGATGAATACCAAGTAAATATCAAGAACTCAAGAACTCAGGAAAGAAGCCCATCGTCGTCACACCACCAACCAAGACTTCTCCGCCAAGTACGTCCCCCTTTAACACCGACCCTTCTTCCATTGAATCCTACTCTCTCGACGAGATTATGTATCGAAGTCATTCCGGTGGGCTTCTTGATGTCGAACACGATATGGAAGCGTTGCGTAAATTCGATGGGAAGTATTGGAAGAATTTGTTTGATTCGCATGTAGGAAAGACTAATTGGCCTTATGGAAGCGAGGTTTGGTCTAAGAAAGAATGGGTTTTACTCGGAATTAGTCATACGAGTAGTTTTAAGGATTTGGGGATGATTGTGTTGGTTAGTCAGGTTAATCGATTACGGAAAATGAATAGGCATGTTGTTGGAGTTGGGTGTGCTTCAATGGGTGATACTTCAGTTGCATTGTCTGCTTATTGTGCAGTTGCTGGGATTCCATTGATTTTGTTTTTGCCTGCGAATAGGATTAGTAAAACCAATAACAAAACCCTAGATTTAAAACCTCAACCAAATAAACAGAGATCAATATATGTTCATCTATATATAATACTCAAAACTGGATACTGCTAGCAGTTTACACACCGATTTAATGCATATAATCCCAAGAAAAAGATGAGGTTTATAGAGGAATGTTAGTGAGAAATGATGAACATAAGGTTTAGTGGCTAAATCCATGGCTAATAGATAGATATATAAGCTCCATGTACGTATATTGTATCTATTCCTCTTATTTATTCATAAATGTTTTTTTTAAATTTTTCTTTAGCTAAAAAGTAATTAAGGTTAATTAAAAAACTATTTTACCCTCATCCAAACAGACGGAGTTACTGAGATTTAACGAAAACATGCATTGTGTTAAAATTCTGGAAGTTCAGTATTGCAAGTGGAAGTTTATGAAATTCAGTATCTCAAATGGTCTGATACACAACGAAATACACTTTACTATAATATAAATCACATGTAGTTATCTTTAAATTAAACTCAAACTCAGATTATAACTTTGCATAGGAATTTGGCATGGACTCAGAGCAATGACATTTGTCGCTGAGTACTGGGAGTTCCGAAAAACATAATCTTTTTCCTCAATTTATGAAAGATCAAGAGATTTGATTTCAACAAGTAAATATTTCAACTTATGAAAGATGCATGGTATGTGGCTGGTTTGGGTTCCTTGTTCATTTTTGGCTGTGACATGAATCCAGCTTGAACTGTTTTAGTTTACCTTAGAATAAAAATGCTTACTGCGAATACTCAATCATTGTACTGCATGATGTTTATACAAAACACACACATTGGATACCACCAAACCGATATGTAAAGCAAGAAAAGAAAAAGAAAGAAAAATCATAGTGTATTGGACAGGTGGGTGTTTCTTTAAAAAAAGTAATCACAGAGTTCTGCAACTTTCACAATTTTTGAAGCACGGAGCTTTTTCACCATGAAATTTTAACCGGACTAATGAAAATAAGAATTAAATTTCAATGTAAGAATGATAAAAAAAAAATGTATTGAAATCTCGTTCATATTACTATACCAGCCGGGCATGCAGAAATAAACATTTACTTTGTTAACTTTATGGTATCACTACCGAGTACCGACCAAAACGATCCACCCAACGTTATCTTTTGACAAAGCATCTTTGTTTCTTGGATACAAAACTAAGAATAATCCCATTTCTAGATCTCTGCCTCCTTCAAAATGAGCTCAACCCTAGAACCCCTCGTAGGCTTGATAACATTCATTGTCAAAGTTTCTACTAAGCTCAAGGTCTGTGCAGATTTATCCAAACAAGTAAATCACCATATGGAAAAGGGACACCACTCCTAGTATGCATGGTTGGTACATGTGTTGGTTGTCTTTATGGTGGTTTATTTGTGTGGGTAATTCTGCACAGAGAGTGCTTCGTCGATGTAGAGGGAAGCCATCTTAGGTGTGATACTAGTGGATCGGAAACTGAAGCCTCTTCTTATAAATGCACAGCCTTTAAGATTTGGATCCACTAATTGCTGTGTTTTTTTCTTGTTGAATTGTCTTGTCATGCATATATATTCTTAAAAATAGAGTTAAGGTACGCGAAAATCTTACTTCCATGAGACTGGTTTTGATACATTATA
Source organism: Heracleum sosnowskyi (assembly GCA_030848705.1). Classification (NCBI taxonomy): domain Eukaryota; kingdom Viridiplantae; phylum Streptophyta; class Magnoliopsida; order Apiales; family Apiaceae; genus Heracleum; species Heracleum sosnowskyi. Next base: position 99,169,998 of record CM061241.1, read on the forward strand.
CATGTTTGGTTTAAAGTTAGCCTAATGATTTTATATATATATAAAAAAAAGAATCATCTCTATGTCAAGTGTTCGAGTCCTTTGCTCTGTTTACTTATCTTTTGTCCTCAGATCAAACATTAGCTATAAAAATTTCTTAAAGATGTGTTTTCCCCCCGTTTTCGAGTTTTACATTATCTTAATGATGTGTTTGGCCCTCCTGGTGTTTGAGTCTAGGTACGCCAGATCAAACATTAGGTATAACATTTTCTAAAAGATGTTTTTTGCCCCCTTACAAATGTGTTTGGCCCCTCCTGGTGTTTCTTGAGTCTAGATCCGCCACATTTTGAATGCGAGTATTTATAAATTTGCGACGGATCATTTTTTATAATTAAGAGAAGTTGATCAGAATACCCGCTACTACTTTCATCTCAGTACTAGATAACTCTAAGCATAGTGCCAAGGACCAGCTTTGGTGCTCTTACTGTCCGGAAGGATTACAAAAATAGGAGATATGTGAGGTTTAAACAGTCATGCTCTGAGGAACAATGTGTAAAACTGTATCCTCATTGTATAATGTTGTGAGCATTGGCGGAATCAGGGGCTAACCTAGGCTACAGGCCCGAATGACTTCTAAATTTTTTAAAATATTTATTTTTCTGAGTGATTTAAAAGCCCCTGCTGGCCTCCAAAACTTTGCTATAAATTTCCCTCTCCAGCTGTTTAGGAATCTTGGTTCTGCCACTAGATGCGAGTAGCTGAGTACCAGTTCTAATGTTTACCAATTAACCAAACAAGACCAAACATTAAGAAGGCACAGAGGAAATGCACAATTTACTTTAGAAAGACACCCTTCTGAACTATAGCCCTAAATTTTTCATTTCTTAATGAGTAGTTTGTTCAAACAGACTTGAGTAAATTTAGTTGGTAAAAAAATAAAGACTCAGAGGGAAATCATTAGAAAAAAGGAACGGCAATCAATTTTAGCTACTACAAAAACAATTAGTTATCAGTACTTCCCGCTGGTCTATGACATTTCGCAAAGAAGTTACACATAAGAAACTGCCAAAATAATAATAATAATAATAATAATAATGAGATTGTTCATCCTGTTGCTTAGGTTATTTTATGTCCACGGGTGGGGTTAAACACTTAGGCAACTGGAGAATGGAGTACATGATCCTGTGTTGTGTCGACTGCAGCAGGGGGTGTAAATTGCCACATGGGAACTCCAGGATAACCAACAAACGGCACCATCTTGCCACCAAAGAACTGGCCAGGACCTGCAAACGGAGAAGGAATTACTGAAGAGGGTAAGAAACCTGGCTGAGTGTGTAAGCCTTTCATTTGCTGTTCAAGTTTCTCTTTCTCTGCCTTCAGCTTCTGCTTCTCGTCTCGAAGTTCATTCTTCTCAGCCTACAAAATGAAATTCAGCATGATTCAGGACTATAAAAGGATGCACATGCAATTGTAACTTTTAGAAAAATCAGAGTCACCCAATTTACTTCTACAAATAGAGGGAATTTAATTCTCAAACTAGAGGCAAAACAGATTGTAAACAAGCACACCTTCAATTCGTTCATTTTATCCTGCAAAACATCATGCGACTCCTTCAGTTTCCGAGCTTCATCCCTCAACTGGTTAACCATTCGGACAGCATCACTCAATATGATAGCCTTGTCGATTTTGGGTGTCCTTCCAGGTTCCAGTATAGAGCTTAATTCTTGGAACCTTGAGACAATACTAAAGGTCAAGTTGACATAGTAATCCAATGGAAGCACAAAGGAATGCATCATAATTGTAACACAAAAGGGGATAAAGAGATGGACAGAGGGCTGACTTATCATTTAATCGACCTCTTCTCATTTTCTCTCTACATGCTTTGGAGTCAGATACACTGCATGATCCAGACTTCATCCTATATAGTAGCAAATAAATAAATTTAAAGACAACACGTGTTTAAAAGGTAAAAAACTAAAACTATTTTAAAACACATAAAGATACTACAAATATATAATCGCAAATCCTATCATTCTCTAACATAAGTATACGGATAAGTGGGTGGTAAATACGGACAAGTGGATACATACCTCTTTCTGGAGCCATGCTCCTTCAATCCATCAGAACTTCCAAGTGAATCACCAAAATCTGCACTGAGAATGGTAAATAGTCTAAGAATACTCGTTGGTCTTTTGCCAACATCTTTGCCTTATTATTTAGGAAATTTGATATCCAGATTTTGAAAACATCTTGGATGGTGAAAAAAATATGTTCGAGTATACAACTGTGATTTAGCCTAAAACTGATGCTATAGTGTAATTAAGAGTAGAATATATCGCCAGCACAGAAGATCCGTCTGCTCTCCAATAAAATCGGGTATCTACTTTAAGCTGCGTCCCTTGACTTATAACTTGTCAAGACAGTGGTTACACAAGCATGGCAACATGTACAAGGAAACTGAAAAGATATGAATTTGCTCTGATGTTCTGGTCTTAACTCATCATTATCAGCATAATAGAGAATGTGTTCTAGGTTTCTGCTAATATGCCAACCTAATCTTAGATGTTCTCTTACCGGTATAATGTTATTCCTAACCACATAAAAGATGCAGCAATCGTAACACTGAACTTTTTAAGTTTTAAAGCGATAAATTAGTAGGAACGGCATTAAGCAAAATGTCAAATAGTCTTAATATAAAATTGAAGGCATTCTGCAGGACAACATATTATTCCAAGCACAATTAAAAAAAAAACATCAGCTACATAACTCAGAAATGTATGAGTATATCAACAACCTTAATGAGATGACTTAAGCAATAAAATGAGTAACATATTTAAATCCCTCGTGCATTTAATAGAATTTTGCTATCATGCTTATATCTTAAACAGCTATATCAATAAGAAACCACTATAAAGAACCAAGATTTAATCTCTAATGGTAACGGAAATCATGACATCTCCCAAAACAAACAAAATCTTTAATGATCGGGAAATTAAAAAAAAAAAACAAGAAAAGAAACCTCAGTCCAATTTCCGGAAAAGCATTGGCGGGCCATTGAAAATGAGTTTGAAGAGAAGGTAGATCACCACCTGGAACAGGAACACTCTCCAGCAATCCATAATCAAACATCCAACTTGAGTTATTGTCCTCTGTCGACACCATCTTTTCTGGAAATACCCACAAAAATGTTAAGGGACACCACCAGAGGATCAGAGATATATTATAGTTAGACAGGGCAAAATGAAGAATATATCAACGGTATATGATGGTTGGAAAAAGTTGAAAGTAAGTCTTGCAGTGCTGCTGGCGGGCGCAACTCAGTATTACAGGTGAGAATACTTGTTCTGCCTTCGTGGCCTAATTATATATTTTTTAAAGCTTTTCATGAAAAAAAATTTAATAAAAAATAAGGAAAATTGAAAATGTCCTTTCCCATGGGAGGCGAGAAACACAGGTATGCAAGTAGGTTAAAATACGGAGAAATGCTAGAAGCTCCAAAATTATTATAAAAAATTGTTATTAAATGAGTTTAGAATAGTAAATTTTTTAATAATAATATGGGAACTCATGTGCATTAATATGCGTCTCTGAATTAAAAAAAAACTATGTGTCATCTATATATTATTTTGGAAATAAAGGTGTCTAGCACTGCTCTAAAATATAATGTAAAAATATATGAAAGTAATACAAATAGTAGGTTTTTCGTAGATCAGTTGAGCAAAGCTGACTAAAGTAATAGGTGATGTGTTGTTGGACTTGAGAAAGCCGCACAACGCACATTGTTGAATAGGGGCACGATGCAAATAAAATTTATTTATTTGTTCCACGACAAAATGCAGATCTAATTTCAAAGCACATGCGATATGTTTGTTTCAGTTCCTACAAATGGGTCTATAAAAGATTTTACTTCTGACTGTAGGGCAGGGCATACTGATACTAAAACTTCTTCGGATTAAATATTAAACTAGCTTATAACCCGTGTCAAGTACGGGCCGAGCATGAGTCGACATTAAAATATCAGTATTAATAAATTATTAATGAATATTATTTAAAAATGTATTTTTCGAGAATTGAATGATAAAAATATATAATAAATAAATAAATATTTAATTATGTAGTTATAGACAATTGAACCGTGCATAAAGCTAAAGAAATTAAATTAAATAAATAAATAAATCTTGTATGATTACGTAGCTGCAAAGAATCTAACGCTCCATGAAACTATTGAATTTAAAGTAAATAAATAAATCTTGTATAATTACGTAGTTGTAAGGAATCGAACCCTTTTAAAGTAAATAAATCTTGTATAATTATGTAGTTGCGAGGAATCGAACCCGGGTCAAGTGATAACCAAATTTGGTACTTTGGTACTTTGGTACTTTTTAGTACCGCGCGCCATTTTCACATTGTTTTGCTTATTAATAAAGAGTATAGATTAGTTACTAAAGTAAATATCAAATATTATTTTCATTATTATTATTTATTTATTTGAAATAAAATATTATTTTCATTATTAATTTCAACGGATATCACTAAAATTATCATAAATATCAAACGAATACTCTACATATATGTTTGAAAAGTAAAAATTTATTGAAGGCTACCGCAACCAAATAAAAAGTTGTGAACTCTAGTATTTAAGATATTATATTTAGATTTAAAAAAAATTATTTACTATTTATTTTTAATTTAATAATTATTTAATCTGATTTAATTGAAAATAAATAGTAAATGAATTTTTTAAAATCTAAATATATTATCTAAAATACTAGAATTCGTAACTTTTTATTTGGTTGCAATAGCATTGAAGAAATATGATGACTTTAGTGATTGAAGTAATATCCCGTTGAGATCAGTGATGAAATTGATATCTGATTTTTACTTTAGTGACCAAGTTGATATTTAAGCTTCTTAAAATTAGAATTGTTCCCAGCGCATAATAACATTTTATAGTACATCAAAGTATGATTAGCAAAATTATAGCACAATAAAATTGAGTTGTGCTTTATAATTAAGAGCAAAACCAACAACTTGTAATCAAAGCCACAGAGCAGAAACAATTATAACGCATGTTTAAGAAGCCAATGTTGTACTCGCTATGAAGAGGAAAAAAAGTGAGTATGCTTCCTATGCCGAATCACAAAGATCACGCTAAAAGGAGGATGAAATAAAAATGGACCGTGGGTTAGCTCTGGAACTCGGTGGCTCTGTTCGGCGGGGGGGGGGGGGGGGGGGGTGTTTTATTCTGGTTGCATGCCTTTCAAACGTGCAAGGCTATGTTGGACAGGATACAACACTTCCACAAGTTTATGACCTTCTTTTCCCAGGCGTTCCGTTTTTTCCTCTACTCCGGTTCTGATATTGAAAGAAATGAACATCCTGTCTTTCACCCAAAGCCGCAACATCTCTGGCTGATGAAAAGAAGAAGGAACAATTGTGCCGTGCTCGTCTTCGAGAATCTTCATTGATGCTGACGGAATTAAAGGTTTCCTTTTGCCCCATTTCTGTTTTTTGTAATCTTCAAGAACCAATATACAAAGATCCTCTTCCATTCTATCAACCAAAGCTAGCTTACCCATGAAATTTAAAGGCCAAACCTTCTTCCAGCTTTTGTATTGACCTTTTGGAATATTTGTTACGAAAAACTGCTCAGTTCCTAAATCGAGGGAAACTACTTCTTCAACCATGACAGCCCCACTTCCAACTACGCGAACACAGTGAACAGCATCACCAGTTGAGACTACAGAAAATTTCTTTTTCTTTCTATTAGAAAAATCTCTGGTAGGCAGATTGAGAGTCCTCCAAGAGAACTCATCATGTTCGACAGAAAAAACCTCACAACATTCGGTGCTGCTTTTATCAAATACTGAGACAAATTTATAGCTACCTGTAGAAGGGACGTAAGAAAAGACGATACCATGGCTGCCTTTTTGTGGATCTGGCAATTCGAGAACTTGTTTGGTGGTTGGATTGTGAATGCGGTACTTGTTTGTGACTCTGTGCTTCTGAAGATACAGACCATCACAAGCATACACATGATTATACTCCTCAGGCTCAGTTGCTACATTAGGTATATAATAGTAGGTATACAATTTGGGAGCACGGTTCATATGCTTTTCCATGAAGTGGCGATCTTGTATTAAAGCATACCATTGCTTGCATACAAGCATAAGTCTGCCATGGAATTCCACTGGCAACCAGCTCAATATCTCGATAATCATTTCAGGGGGGAAGAGTAAATCTGTGACAACATTTTTAGTCTTCTTTCCCTTCATAAGTTTTAATGCCAAAGCTTTTGGAAATCCACAGAACAAGGAAGAATTCATGTTACCCATATATATATATCAGATCTATCTGTTCTGCAAAATGCATGTGATTTCATGAGCAAAATTATTATAGAATGGATACTACTTTATACGCATACACAAAAGAATACTGGGTTTGGAATTCAAACAATTTCGAAAACCTTGAAAGATATCCATATATAGGCTTCTTATAAGAGCATCTCCAATGATAGAAGCCCTTAGCAAAAAAAATCCTATGTGACACAATTTATACATAATTTGTATAAATAGTGAAGCTCCAACCATGCAAAACCTTTAGTTAAAATTATAGCCAACCTCCTCATGTTGGCCAAATTTGTCGAATCTCTCAAGACCTGTAACAAAGCTGTACATATAAATTTAATCGTTATAGCCAATCCCATTGGAGCATATTACCTTACAGATTCAGTAAGTTTTAGCCAATCATTATTTTAGCCAACTATTTTACATATCCCCGTTGGAGATGCTCTAAGGCCAGAAAAATTATTACGTACAAGAACTATCCCTACAACTAATTATATATCCCGAATCCTCGACAAACAAAATACTATAACTAAAATCAAACAATAGCAAGTAACAAAATTATAGATTAACGCAATAACATTTCGGGTTAGTTTGAGTTTCAGAACTTACTGATCAAGTGAGACGGGAAAAAAAAGTGTTTCAGCACACTAACGTTAAAGATAAATTATGTCATACTAAATAATGGTTTACATCAATTATATACAAGGAATCGGATATACACTGTTGTAGTTATCTTCTAATTCTAAATGAGTAACAGTGTCAAGCTAAAAGTTTGGGATGATATTGTTGCTAGTCTTACTTAAGTTTAAACAAATCCACATTATTTTAGCAGTATAAAGATAGTTTACATAATGATATCCCGTTAACTATGGACTCAACTCAAGTGATTTGTTTACGATAACTAGTGATTACTAGCTTTTAGCCCGTGCATTGCACGGGTATTATTATTTTTTATCATTCACATTGTGGAGTCTCACTCGCTTACATTGCAGGAATACATCGTCTTTTAAGAAAGACACTTTGACGAATTGTAACTGTGAGGACCATGTTTCAATTAATTATCAGAACGTATTGAATAATTAATCATAATTGTAATCCCACATACCTACTTTGCAATGCAAATCTACGATTCCGGATATAATAGTAAAGCAAACTAAATCAAATTCTCATAAAAAAGGAGGAAGATCCAAAATATGAGGGGAAAAAATTTCAACCCGTGAATTAAGAGAGAGACATTCAATCATATTAATGGCCCAATACAACTACTTACATTCAAAATATAATTATAACAATATGATACTTAATGATTATAATAAATTCATACTTTAAAGTATGAGATATTATTAATATTAGACTAATAAATAATTAAACACATACGATTATAATTATATGATACTTAATTTTTAGAGAAATTACCAATCATACTGCTTTTTATAAGTTTTTTTTTTTTTTTTGTAATTTTACCATCTTCTGAAAATATTTGCATGTCTGCAACCAAAGCAACCAAATGCAATATGTTTTTAGTTTTTTTGAAAAAGTAATTCAAATTGCATTTGGGGTTGATTTTGGTTGCATTTGATTTAACTGGTGCAACATGTTAAGCAATCTCTCGTGCAAGCAACGATAATTCCAATTATTATATAAGTATTTGTGATTGATTTTGGTTGATGTCAGTTTCAAATATGGTTGCAAAAGTTGGAGACCGTATATTTGCAAATATTTTCAAAAATTCGATATTTTCGCAAAATTTATCTTTAAAAAACAGTATTTTTGCCAAAAAAAAATTCTTGAGTTAGGTATTTCTGAAAGACCCCTAATTTTTAATATTAAAATCTTTATAAAAAATTGTAATCTACTATTCTTTTTAACCCTATGATCTACTTTTTCTATCAAATTTTGACCTTAAAGTATAATAACGATTTATCTTAGAATTTAATTAAAATTATATATAATTATTACAATATAAATATAAGATATGAAATCCAAAACCACAGATGTACATGGCCATCAATCGACCATGTTAGGCAGATGATTGAAGACGCATGGATCTTGCAACAGAGTTTATGTACGTTAGTTAAGAAAACTGCATTTGTTCAAGCTCAACCTTACTCTAAAATCCGAGAGTAAAAAACATCTCTTGAAGAAATTTCCTCCTATATTTTTAGGATAGGTTGGCACAAATAACGTTTGATTGTGATCCTTGCTTCATGAAGTAGAACAGCTAACATAGCCATATTACTCAAATTGTTTGCACACAAATATGTTTCTTTTGCTAACAAAAAGAATATTTTTCATTTCAGTGAACATGACAATTCCTGCACCCAACATCTCTTACCAAGCGTTTGATTATTTTTGTACTCGAAGATGACCAAACACTAATAAATAACGACACCGAAACCTCAATTTATTGAAGGTGAAATATTACGATTTACTTGAATCATATAGTTATAGATTAAATATTTAGTAAATCATGTAATTGTTGGGAATCGAACTCTGTTATAGATTAAATATTTAGTACATCATGTAATTGTTGGGAATCGAACTCTTGATCTAGGGTAGTACTTTCATTAAAACTCTCTTACACTTATTATATAATAGTATATAATTACTTTCTCAATACTGTTTTTTTTGACACCTTCCTATCATTTTCGCTTCATTTTTATAAAAAAAATGATTTTTTTTAAAAAAAGTGTCACATATGGCACTGCACAAATCTATACTCTTTATTAATAAGCAAAACAATATGAAAATGGTGCGTGGTACTAAAGTACCAAAGTACCAAAGTACCAAATTTGGTTATCACTTAACCCAGGTTCGATTCCTCGCAACTACATAATTATACAAGATTTATTTAATTTAAATTCTTTAGCTTCATCCAGGGTTCGATTCCTTACAACTACGTAATCCAAAGTACCAAAGTACCAAATTTAGTTACCAAAGTAACAAAGTACCAAATTTGTTTATCACTTAACCCGGGTTCGATTCCTCGCAACTACATAATTATACAAGATTTATTTACTTTAAATTCTTTAGCTTCATCCAGGTTCGATTCCTTACAACTACGTAATTATACAAGATTTATTTATTTACTTTAAATTCAATATACTCTTTATTAATAAGCAAAACAATGTGAAAATGGCGCGCGGTACTAAAGTACCAAAGTACCAAATTTGGTTATCACTTAACCCGAGTTCGATTCCTCGCAACTACATAATTATACAAGATTTATTTATTTTAAATTCTTTAGCTTCATCCAAGGTTTGATTCCTTACAACTACGTAATTATACAAGATTTATTTATTTACTTTAAATTCAATTGTTTCATCGAGCGTTAGATTATTTGCAACTTATTTATTTACTTTAATTTCTTTAGCTTCATCCGGGGTTCGATTCTTTCCAACTACGTAATTATACAAGATTTATTTATTTACTTTAAATTCAATAGTTTCATCGAGCGTTAGATTCTTTGCAACTACGTAATAATACAAGATTTATTTATTTACTTTAATTTCTTTAGCTTTATGCACAGTTCGATTGTCTATAACTACATAATTAAATAGTTATTTATTTATTATATATTTTTATCATTCAATTCTCGAGAACTACATTTTTAAATAATATTTATTAATAATTTATTAATACTAATATTTTAATGTCGACTCATGCTCGGCCCGTGCTTGACACGGGTTATAAGCCAGTAATATATCATCAGAGAGTTAAAGTATATTTTAAAAAGAAAAAACAAATCAAGGATAACAGTGATTCTCAGAGGAGGCATGAGAAAATATTCAACTTCTGGTATCAAAATCCTCCATTACTGTAATATGAACATTGAATAGCAACTTACAACAGGAGCAAGGGTTAATGCAAAATAAATCCAAATCATTTGAGTTTCAGAATTGAGAGAACAAATCCTTCGTTTCCTGAAGACAAATAAAAGTTTTCGAAATTGAGTTCTAATAATACGTAATGTAAACCTAACAAACTGGAAGTGTTTTTTGGTAAAAGTATAAAATAACTAAATCTAGAAATTTTATTTGCCACCTTGTAACACCATTGATTTACGCATAAAGCTTAGAACAAACCAAAGAAACTGGTAAGCAAACCACAAACCAGGAATACTTATGTTTATAAGTAGTCAATATTGTATGAAACCATATATCATGACGAAAAAAAATAGAGTAGGTGTCCTATGTTTAGAATCACAAAGATCGTGCCGGAAACAATGGAATGAACAAAGATATATTAAAATCTAGAAAATAGTCCAATATATATCTTTGAGGTACTGGAGTCACGAGTGGCCGAGCTAGTGGCGTGTGTGTCTTCTATTCTCATTGCATCCCTTCCAAACGTACAAGGCTATGCCTATGAGCACACTTTGAACGAATGCGTTTAGTCTTAATATCACAAGAAATAGGCTCCCTCGCTTCTTTCACCCAGAACCACAATTTCTCAAATCGATCAACAAGATAAGGAACAATTCTGCCATCAACTTCGAGTTTCTTCGTCAATTTTAACGGAAATAAAGATTCCTTCTTGGACCATTTCTGTTTTTTGTAATTTTCTAGCACTGATACGCAAAGTTCTGCTCCTACTATATCGGTTAACGGAGGAATTTAGTGATAACAAATTTCGAGGATCGCTGAAATAACAAAATTGTGATGACGGGGAAACGCTGTTCTGTTATAGGATTGTGTTTTAATCCCTGTGATTATTAGGGATGTATTTGGAATTAGTTGATTTTATCTTTTTAGATTTAGATTGGGATACCTTCTTGATTTGAAAGATATCGTTTAGAGATATTTTTTATAATTAATTGGAGATATTTCCTCGTTTCAGAGAGAAGAAATATTTAACTTAGGAATTAAGTTAATTATTAATAGATTCATATTGGGAAATTAGGGAGATATTTGAGGCAACCGAAAATATGGTGTAACAACTACCCCCAGTTCTTCAGTGCAGTTTGCTGGACTGGAGAACTAAGTGTGCTTTGATCTTCCGAATTTCCTGAGTCACTGAAACAAGTAGGAGTACAAGATTAGTGAATAATATGAAGCACATAGGTACCCGTGATTTGCTTGTAGATACGAGGGAGACAACATGATGTGCCCGTAATATGCGAGTACTAGTAGTCTTGCAAGTGTACGAGAATGAGCGCCTTTGTGTAGATAATGTTGCGCTTCTCACCGTCAAGTTCAATTTTGCGAATTCACTATTCAAGAGATAGAAGTAGCAGAATGTAGTAGCAGTAGTAGTGATATCCTTGTATGTTGAAATAAGGAGAAAATGTAATGTGTTGAGATTGTAGTCCAAGCATTATCCCGGAGGATCTTCTCCTTAAGAGGGAGGACTCTTCTCTCCATAAGAGGGAGGACTCTTCTCACCTTAAGAGGGTGGACTCTCTTCACCTTAAGAGGGTGGGCTCTTCTCTCCATAAGAGAGATGACTCTTCTCTACATAAGAGTTAGGACTCTCTTCTTGGTGAGCTTCCCCAAAGTACAGGTAAGCACCCTGGAAGTACGGGTTTACCAAGATATTCCATACCTTCAGCCAAACCTTCTCCTAGCTTTTGTATTGACCTTTTGGCAGATTTACGACAGCAAACTGCTCAGTTTCTAAATCAAGGGATATTACTTCTCCAACCATGTCATTCATGTTTGCAATCACACAAAGACAGTGAACAACATCACTAAATAACATCATACAAAATTTCTTTCTATTTCTTTCAAGATAGTCTTTAGTGGGCATTTTAAGAAGTCTCCATGACAACTTATTATTTTCAACAGACAAAATCTCATAACATTCCATGTTGTTTTTATCAACATATATTAAAACAATTTTATAGTTGAGAGTAGAAGGGACGTAAGCAAACATGATTTGATGGATGCCCTTGTGTGGATCAGGTAATTCAAGGAATTGTTTGGTGTCAGGGTTACGAATGCGATACTTCTGTGTAGATACATTTATCCCATGTATCAGGCCATCAAGAGAATAGACTTTCATAAACTCTTGTCTGACATTAGACTGAATAAAGCTGAAGTTCCGTCTCATGTGCTTTTCTATGAAGTGGTGATCTTGGATTAAAGCATATTATTGCTTGCATACAACCATACTCTTGTCTGACATAGGATCTTCCGATATTCCGCCTTTTCTAGGAATTCTTTTACTAGCCTACACGGGAAGATTATTGTTTGGCTTAGAGCTACGAATAGCAGGGGAAGCTTCTTCTCACATAAATGTTTTTCTTTGGGTTAGGACTTCGGATAGAAGTTAACGACATTATTGTGATAGTTCCCGTTAGTGATGAGACGAAACAATCGAGATATAAGAATTTACAAGTAAGTATATGTGTGTATATAGTTGTGTGTCTCTGTGTGCATGTCAGTTGACAAAGAGAGAAAAAAAGATAGACAAAAGATACAGAGAAAGACTTTTAAAAGAACGGTAAATGAAAAGTGAAAGATTAATAATAGAGTTAAGTACCTACACTTTTGTTGTCAGATCACTTGCAATACCCATATTCAGAAACTCTCACTTGCAATACTACATTTTCAATTTTTTTAAAAACTGTGTACTATCGTCAACTTTGGTTAATTTCGTTAGTTTAGTACATGGGCATTTCTGTCTATATGGTACTAAAACAACTAAATGCTTATCAAAACAATATATATACATACAATACACACAATAATAAAAACATAACTAAAAACGACATTTACAAACATTAAAATGAACCCCATTTGGATTCAGCCACATCAATATACACCCACCTGGGCAACACATCACTACAACACCTTGATCATCTATTGAACCACATCAACAGCTTCCACGAACATCGCATCAGCTGCATAGCTGGCCACGAATGTGTTGTATGTAATTTCATCTGGATTAATTCCAGATTTCTTTCTCCTCGTGCCAATGCTGCTAAGTAAGTATTATAGGTGGAAAGGTCAGGAGTGACAATATTCGGAGAACAACTAGAAAGCTTAATCTCTTCCAAAACCTTCACCATTTCATTAAAATTCCCCCTATTACCATGCATCTTAATCAGGGCATTGAAGGCATCCAAGCAAACCTAAATCAACTGAAAAATGTGTTGATTTTCAGAAGCAACAGGTAAATACAATTACCATTTAGTAAATGTTCTTAAACAATTTGCCTTAATAAAACAGTCAGTGTTGTAGTAATCTTATCATTCAATTAAATTGATCATACTTGTATTTATCCTAGTACAGTGCAGATTAGTTGAGTACGAAACATCACATGAGAGCTCTTCTGATTCTTCATATATGAATCTAGACACTGAAAGCAGTACAACAAACAAGATATCTAAGGATGTGGTTAAGTGCTTGTCTAGCATAATTCTGAGGTTAAACAAGTCTAAGGGTTAAACAATGGAATCAGAACTATTGTCGTATGTGATTGCTTTGGCTTTTGAGGGTGATAATGAGTTCCGGGATCCGTATGGTATTTGCTCGGAATCAAGAAGAGATATCGGCCCATACAAAGATCTTTTTGTTATTGAAGCTTGCTCCGTAGACATGAATCAGAAAACAAATGCCTCATTTCTCATCAACAGACTTAAATAAGATTCTTGATCGACATATGTGGTTCTATGTCTATGGTAGTGTAGTTTAAGTCATATTATACATGTTCTTTGTTTAATCCTCAGGGTCCTCCTTAACAAAATTGCCTCTGTCAGTTTAGAGGGTCTAAACCATCACCAAAAGCTTGTTTTCTGGATGAATGCCTATAACTCATGCATGATGAATGTCAAAGCCTGACAATAAAGTAGTATAAGTAGTAAAGCCCGCTACCTTCATCTCCTCAAAAATCTGTTTAGCTTCTTCATACAAAGACCATTGTCTACAAGAACTTATCAGAGTATTATAAGTATAAGCATCTAGAGCAACCCCAGAACTCTTCATACCATCAAAAATTGTCGTAATCTTCTTCCCAGGCATACCAATTTCCCAATACACATTCAAAATCACATTATACGTAATCAAAGTAGGTTTACAACCCTCTTCCTCCATTTTCTTGAAAATTAATATAGCTTCTCTATACCTCTCGTTACTAGCACACGTAGTTATCAAAGAAGTATACACATAAACAACAATACCAATAAAACCATCTTTATAAAACTTATGAAACAAATTCGAAGTAGTCGTTGAAACCTGACCATCTCTACCAAGAATACTAATCATCACAGCAACAATATTCTCACAAATTCTTACAATAATTGAAAGTTTCATCTTTGCAGCATTCACCATTGCACAATTAGGGTTCATTGTGCTCAAATAGGGGAAGTCGGGTGGAATATACCCGTTGCACCATGAAAAAGACTAAAATGCCCTTGAATAAACTAACAGAGTTAACCATAATTGACGGTAATACACATTTTCTAATTATTTTGGAAGTCCAGTACTGCAAGTGAGAATTTTTGAATATGAGTATTTCAAGTGGTCTGACAGCCGAAGTGTAGGTGCACGAAAACTCTGTATAATATTATCTTGATCGTTAGATACCAATGATTGGACAAAGGCATGTATGTGTATAATGTGGGTTTCATACGACAAAGACATATGAATTTCATACTCCTAAGATCGTCCTTTGGTAACTACCAAAGATTAACTAAATTTCCCATATAAATGCACGAGAGTATTATTGTAACTACAAGAAGTTTTATTTATTTAAACAATTGTCACACATTTTTATACTACAAAACATTCTAATTTTAAGTAAGTTCCCTAAAATCAATCTTAGGTTTTTTTTTCTCTTATTATTATTATTATCATCGATAATGAAAGTCATATAACTGCTGAAAATTGTAATAAAATTATTAAATTATTGCTATATTATTGTTCTGCCATCGTCGATTTATTTGACTATTAAAATTTTAGTTACTTTTAATGACTGAAAAAATAATTAAATTTAGAATTGATCATGCATTATACAAATTTAAATTTAAATGAAATCAATCATATATTTAATATTTTACAAAATGGCATGTTATTATTATTTCAAGTTATTTTAAGTACAATATACTATTTTAATATGGTAACAATTGATGTGTAATTTTGCTACAGATCCCTAGAGGTTCATTATGTTAGGCCGAATACACAATATATAATCAAATAGATGTATGAGAATAACAATAAGAACACTGTTTATGAACAATAAACTTGAGGGATTTAAAAACTCCTCTCTCAGTGATGTAAAATATCACAGAGAGCTGCTAGGTTACAAGAATGATAATTCACGTATTCGCATCCCTTTTAGGGTTAACCTATCTGTGTTTATATAGTACACAACTACGTACAATCTTCTAATTAATATTCCTATAAATCAGCTATACAATTAATATCAATCTAGAATTACTTCTGTCTTCTGTTCCGTTTCCTTAGCCATCTCGATATCTCTATGCTTCTTTCCATCTTCAAAGAATATCGCTTCTAGAATCTTCATTGACTTTTACACCGACTGCTAAGCAAACTCTGACCATCAGACTTTAACAAACTCTGACTGGTCCTCCAGCTAAACTCTGATAGTTTCCTGGTACTGTAAACACTGATAAACAAACATCAACAATTATATCTAACAATCTCCCCCAACTTGTTCATGCTAAAATGTACAAGTTAACAGATAATTGATGATGTCAAAACATATAACAAATGCAGTGTTTATAAAATCACAGAGTTTATATTTAACTTAGAACAGAAAACTTTAAAAAACTTACAGACTCCATTTACTTAATTTCTTCAATATCAGGTACAGTCCTGATGTAGTCCATAAGCAGTCTTCTCTCAGCTCTCTCTAGCTCAGCTATCATTATCTTCGTTAGCTCTTTCAACTCTGGATCACTCTCTCCAGTTTGGTAGATAGCAGCCCTTAGAGCATAGATACTGTTCTTCCTCATATCATTTCCTAGCTTTATTATGAAGGATTTATCTGATTCCAGATTAAATTCCAACACTTTTATACCAAGATCTGTTCTGAGTCTTGCACTGTTCCTTTGCATCTCAACAAGATTTCCATTATAATCTCTGTACTTCGGTATGTAAGCACCAGCAGTCTTTAGGCCACAAAGAGCTCTAGCTTTCACCATTCTGCTTCTTAATACCTCAGATGCTTGATGAGTTCTTTGATTCTTTACTTTCAGTATATACAATACATATTCCAGCTCTTCTTTCATCTTTAATCCAATATCAGCTTCACCAACTCTGTATACTCTGCCATCAGACTTAAAGTATAACAGAAAATCCTTTTTCAATCCTCTATGGTGTATTAACTGAACCGACTCTAAAGTATCAAGATTTTCCTGAGTCACACCAACACCTGTTTCAGCTAATGAAGTTTGATCCATAGGACTATTGTTTACTCTCTTTTCTCTATGAGATCCTAAACCAGATCTATCTCTTGATTCTTTACCCATGATGGTTTTGCTTTGGAGAACATTGACATTTCCAGGAATCAGAGTGTGTTGAACCATGACTGGTTTAGCAAAAGTTCTTTGAAGTTCAGAAGAGAGTTTAGTCTGTACAACTTGAGTAGTATCAATGGTTGTCACAGATTCCATTGTTTGAACAACTTGAGCATTGTCAGAGGTTGTTTGAGCTTTCTTTATTATCTGATGTTCTTCCACAACCTTTCCTTTGCCTTTATCAAGCTTAGTTTCTACAGCCCTCTTTGCTTGTTGTAAACTCTGTTGAGAGTCTACATTTTCTTTAATGATAATTCCTCTTTCTTTAGGCCTTGAAACCTTCACACTCTTCTTCACCTTCCCAGACTTTAGATTCTTTTCATGTTCTTCAGCTAACATCAATTCTTCAGCTTGGATATCTTCTATGGTTGCATCAGCACCATGTTCTTCTAGAAACAGCTGAGCTGCAATCTCTTCATCAGTAATTGGTTGAGAAGTAAGCAATAAGCTTCTAGCTCTTGAAGAAGATTGACCACCAGTGTTTATTCTTTCAGAGTTTGTAGCAGAGTTTGACTTGAGTCTCCCTTGCTGTTGAGTAGATTTAGATTTTAACTCTTTTCCTTTTGCACCACCATCAGTAGAATCATCCTGTCTACTCAGAGTTTGAGGCTTCTTGCATTTGTCTTTAAGTACTCTCTCCCCCTTTTTGACATCATCTGGAATCAACACTGAGATGAGCAATTCTAGAGAAGTAGCAATAGAATCAAGTTTGTCAGACAAAACAGTTATCTTGTTTTAGAGACATATCTCTAACAACCACATCATTTCTCAACCCAGTTACAGACTTCTGAGTTTCATCAAAACGATTGTGAAGAGATTTTACTTGAACAATTGTTTCTTTGAGATGAGTAAGAAGCTCTGGATTTGTAATTGAGTTAGTAGATTTTGTCACAAAATCAGCAGCTCTTTGATCAGTGAATATACAATCCTTGTTTGACCACTTGGAAAAGTACATATTCTGAAAGTGAAGTTCAGTGTTATGTTGAGTTGAACCTCCAACACCAGTTTCCTTTGGATTTGGTTGAGCAGAAAGTCTTTGAGAAGATGAATCAGCTTGATCATCAGACTTTGCAGAAGACTCAGCACTTGGAGAATGTGGAATATTCTCAGCAAATGTTTCTTGAGCATCTTCATGTGCGAGCTTCTCAGAGTTTATATTCTCCTGAACATTTTCTTCTTGTACAGCCTCAACAACAGGCTCTGGAGTAACTTCAATAATAATCTATGCATTTGCTTCAAAATTATTTTCTGCAGTTTCTTCAAGATCAGTTTCTCCAGCTACCATCTTTGTTGTCTGATCAACCTCTTCACCTTTTTCAAGTACCTGGTGAGTAACAGAGAGAACCTCTGTATGAGTAGCTAAAGACTCATCCATTATGACTGTTAGTTGATCAGCTGCCACATCCTTTGTTTCACCAATACTGCCAAAACTCTTCAAGAGTTGCAGTAGGATGTGCTTCAAGATTTTCTTCAATATCCATCTCCAGAATAGGCTCAAGAAAATCATCAGAGTTTGCTCTGGCTTCTTCAGGCACAGTAGCTTTTTCAGAAATATCTGCAATTACAATCTCTGGAGCTGCAGCAGTTGTAGAATTTGGAATCAATCCATCAAATAGGTATGCAGCAACCAGCTTCCTTTTCTTGGTATGAATAGACTCATTTGCATCAGAATCCCTATCCTCATTAGAAGTAGGTCGATCTGCTCTTCTCTTTTTCCTTGAAGTACCAACAGAGGTTGGTAAATCATTAGCAATTGAAGATGTAGCAGCCTTGAAAGCTCTATGCTTAGTCCTACCCCCATCTTTTGGTCTTTGGGATGTAGATGGAAGAGGCTCAGAGTTTAGTTGTGGTTGAGGTTGTAGAAATTGTTGAATTGAGGCAGGAAGCAACAATTCACCAACATTTCCTTTCTTGATGTCCTTATTAGTCAAATCAAAGAATATTCGTTTATGCAATTTGAATGAGTGAATTACATCATCCTCAGCAATCTCAACTCCATCAACACAAGTAGAAAAGATTAATTGACAAAAACGAGCAAAATAAACCACTCCCCTATTCTCTGTCAGCTTTTCTCCAATATTATTCAAAACAAGTCTAGCAAAATCAAAGTGAGCATCATAGAGAAGAGAATACCCGATTTGCAGACTGTCAATTGGAATAGCATCCCAATTGGTACACTTCTTTCCGAACGCCCTTGTGATGCAGTCGAAGAAGAAACTCTATTCCTTCCTCAAGAATGGTCGCTTCAGATTACCTGTCCTTGCCAAAGACCCAGAGTAACCAATCTCCCTCATCATCCTTTGAAGATCAGCATCACCAACAGAAATAGTGTATGCATTGAAGTCTTCAAACCCAAGAGCATCACGAACAGTGGTTGGAGTGACCACATACTCTTGTTCACCAAACTCGAAGATAATCGAAGGAGTTCCATTCTCTCCTCCATCATCATAAACACCAGTTTCCCAGAATGCTTTAATTTGAGGTCCAGACAACCTTGCTGGTTCCACAAGCGCTTGCCCAATATCTGATTGAGAAAGGAAATTCTGAAACAAGTGAAACGCCTCCGGTGCGATCACAGTCGATAAGGGTGCTGCATAATTGTTAGGGACAAATTCGAGACCACCTGATTGAAACATAGTAGTTGCCATTAGAAAGATTTGAAATAGATCAGAGTTTATGCTTAGAGAAAGTGTTTGAGAAAGTGATGCAGAAAAGTGTTTGTGAATATGCTTATGTGAAAATGTCCTGAGAATAGAGTAAGTCTGTGAAAATTTGAAACGTTGTGTGTATAATTATCAAATATGAATTAAAACTGAAGAGTTTTAATCATTAAGATACACAGCAGGCTTACTCGTGAAATGCGTGAGTGGGACAGTTGTCACAAATGCATTAACTGACAGCACTAATCGTGGTAGTTTCCAACACGCATGCGCAGTAAAAACAGCCACTAATTACTGCTAGTTACTAGACACTTTTCATCATTTCCAAAACTCAACAAACCATTATCAATCATACTCTCTATTTTCAAAAATAATGTTCCTCAAAAATTATGAAATGTCTGAAACACCTTTATTTATTTTAATCATTAGAGATTAAAAATAAATTACCTCTGCGTAGAGTACACATACATCAGTGTTTATCAATTCTCCTCCTTTATTAATAATCCCTTTTCTCAAAATGCACAGTTGTGATTATTTGTGTGTGAATAGCAGAGTTTACTGAATATAAATATAGAGAGCATCTCAAAGTGCATAAAATCCACAAAATAAATCAGTAAAAACTGGTTGCCCAAACTCTCATTTGCAAAACACAATCTGATGTCATCTAAACTCTGTAAATTTATTTGTACTTATTTGTTTTCACCCACTTTCGATTTTTTTTTATTCTTTTCCAGTAATCAGTAGTTGGCACTAGTCACCAAAAATTTCAAATTTTAGCCCTTATTTCATACAATAAGTTCCTGGATCTTTCTAGGCACAACATGATCTCAAAGTAATTTGGGAATATTTTTGCATCTTTTGCTTGAGGGTGAAGTAACAGTAACTATTCATAAGAGTTTAGACTGAAACCATTTAACATATTACTTTATGAGAGAAAGTGCAAACAGCTAATACAAACTCAGTGTATAGGACCAATAAACTAAGAGATGCTATAAATATAGAGACAGTATCATGCTGTGTTAATTTTATGCACACATTTGAGATAAGATCATATATAACTTAGAAGGATTCATGATTACTTACTGAGAATCATGCTTCAACTATTTTCTTCAGCGGTGTTTCTGTTTCAGACAATACCATAATCAGAGTTTAACATCAGAGTTTAACCAACAGAGTATGCTTCCAGAGTTTATCAACATGATTTGCATGACAGTTAACATATGCATAGAAACATGAGCAACATATCACAAAAGAGTTAATTTTGAGTCTAACCAGTATCTCTAGTCGAAACCAGAGATCATTCCTAGTTCATTCACCAGTCTTGTAAATGTAGCTTCACTCAAAGGCTTAGTGAAGATGTCTGCAAGCTGTTGATCTGTAGACACAAAATGAAGCTCAATATCTCCTTCCTCCACATGTTCCCTGATAAAGTGATACCTTATGCTGATGTGCTTGGTCATGGAATGCTGTACTGGATTACCTGTCATAGCAATAGCACTTTGATTATCACAGAAAATAGGTATCTTAGAGTACCTTAACCCATAATCCAGCAATTGATTCTTCATCCACAGAATTTGTGCACAACAGCTACCAGCAGCAATATATTCTGCTTCTGCTGTGGATGTGGAAATTGATTTCTGTTTCTTGCTGTACCAAGAAACCAGTCTGTCACCTAGAAATTGACAGCTTCCACTAGTGCTCTTTCTGTCAACCCTACAGCCTGCAAAATCTGCATCAGAGTAACCAATTAACTTAAACTCTGATTCTCTAGGATACCACAAACCCAAGGTTATGGTTCCTTTGAGATATTTGAAAATCCTCTTCACAGCTGTAAGATGAGGCTCTCTGGGATCTGCTTGAAATCTTGCACAAAGACAGGTTGCATACATAATATCTGGTCTACTTGCAGTAAGATAAAGAAGAAACCCTATCATGCCTCTGTAGTTTGTCATATCTAATGAAGCTCATGTGTCTTTATCTAGCTTTGTTGCAGTTGTCATAGGAGTTGTTGCAGATGAACTATCAAGCATACCAAATTTCTTGAGAAGATTTCTGGTATATTTTGCTTGATTGATAAAAATCCCATCATCTGTTTGCTTTACCTACAAGCCTAGAAAATAACTAAGCTCTCCCATCATGCTCATTTGGTACCTGGACTGCATAAGCTTGGCAAATTTCTTACAGAGTTTATCATTAGTAGACCCAAAAATTATGTCATCCACATAGATTTGAACTAAAAGCAAATCATTACCAGAATTGAAATAGAACAAGGTTTTATCAATTGTACCTCTAGTGAACCCACTTTCTAAAAGAAATTGAGCCAGAGTTTCATACCATGCTCTAGGTGCCTGCTTTAGTCCATAAAGTGCTTTGTCAAGCCTGTAGACATAATCTGGATACTTGGGGTCCACAAACCCTGGTGGTTGTTCAACAAACACTTCTTCTTCAAGTTTCCCATTGAGAAAAGCACTATTCACATCCATCTGAAAGACTTTAAACTTCTTGTGAGCAGCATATGCTAGAAAAATTCTTATGGCTTCCAACCTTGCAACAGGAGCAAATGTTTCATCATAATCAATTCCTTCCTGTTGTGAATATCCTTTTGCCACAAGTCTAGCTTTGTTCCTTGTAATTACTCCCTCACTGTTAGTCTTGTTTCTGAAAACCCACTTTGTACCAACAACAGACCTGTTCTTGGGTCTTGGTACAAGTGTCCATACTTCATTTCTTTCAAACTCATTCTCTTGTTGACCACCTGCATTCTCTGAGGCTCCCCCTGAATTGGACTGCTCAGAGTTTGAACTTTCAGAGTTTGTGTTAGATTCTTCAGCTGACTCACTTTCAGAATGTGAGTCTTCATTTTGAGATGTTGCTGAAGTATCTTCATGCTCCACCTCAACTGGTTCTCTATTTTGTTCTGTCTGAGAAACTTCCTCAGTATTTACCAGTAGAGGTTCAGAGTATGCTTCATCAGAGTTTGTTGGATTTGCTTCGTCAGAGTTTACACCATCAGAGTTTAGATCTTCATTTTCAAAGCGTAGCTGATCATGATTTTCTTCATCTTCAATTCCAGTTATTTTCTTGTCATCAAATGACACATGTATAGATTCCATGATCACTTTAGTTCTCAGATTATAAACTCTGAATGCTTTAGTTGACAGTGGATATCCAACAAAAATTCCTTCATCAGCTTTTAAATCAAACTTGGTCAACTGTTCAGGATGAGTTTTCAACACAAAGCATTTGCACCCAAAAATATGAAAATATTTCAGGTTTGGTTTCTTATTCTTCACCATCTCATATGGTGTTTTCCCATGCCTGTTGATCAGTGTAGCATTTTGAGTAAAACAAGCAGTTTGAACAGCTTCTTCCCAGAAATAAGTTGGCAATTTTGCTTCATCAAGCATTGTTCTGGCAGCTTCGATTAAAGTTCTGTTCTTCCTTTCTACTACACCATTTTGCTGTGGAGTCCCTGGTGCAGAAAATTCTTGCTTCACTCCTTTTTCTTTGCAAAACTCTTCCAATGTTGTGTTTCTGAATTCAGTACCATTATCACTCCTGATGATTTTCACTTTATACTGTGATCCTTTATCCAGTAGCTTCACATGTTCCATCAGTAATAAGGCAGTTTCATCCTTCTTTGCCAGAAAATACACCCAGGTGTATCTAGTGTACTCATCAACAATGACTAAAGCATATTTCTTTCTGCCAAGAGATATTACATTCACTGGACCAAATAGATCAACATGAAGAAGATGATAAGGATCCACAACTGAAGATTCAGACTTACTCTTAAAAGATGACTTCCTTTGCTTGGCCTTTTGACAAGAATCACACAGACCATCTAAGCTGAGTATAGACTTTGGAAGTCCCCCTACAAGATCTTTTCGAATTAGCTCATTGATGTTGTTCAAGTTCAGATGAGAGAGCTTCTTATGCCATTTCCAACTCTCTTCATTAGACATTTTTGCAGACAGACACACAGCTTTTCCTTCAGAGTTTGTTACCAAACTTGCTTCATAAATATTATTTCGTCTGTGTCCAACTAGAACAACTTTTCCTGTAGATTTGCTGATAACCTCACAGTATTCAGGTTGAAAATCTACATGATAACCTCTGTCACAGATTTGACTCACAGATAGCAAGTCATGCTTGAGTCCTGGAACTAGAGCTACATTTGTGATGATGACACTTCCAAGATTGATATTGTCATATCCCAGAGTACGTCCTATGTTGCCATCTCCATAGGAAACTTTTGGGCCAGCTTTCTCCTCATAATCTGATAGCAGGGCTTTATTTCCAGTCATATGCCCTGAACATCCACTATCCAAGACTAGGGTGCTTTCCCTTATGCCCTGCAATCACAAGCAATTACAAAGAGTTAGATTTAAGGATCCAGACTTGCTTGGATCCTTTTGCATTCTTAACATTGTTAGCTTTTGCAGCGGAATTCTTGTCAACAGAGTTTAAGCTAACAGTATCAGAGTTTACACTTACAGAATCAACTTTAACCCATTTCAAATTTGGTTTCAACTCATAATAGTTGTGATAAATGGCATGATAATTCTTGCAAGTATAAATAGAGTGCCAAGTACTCCCACAGCGAGTGCATAAAGTCTGTGGTCTAATCCTAACATAATCATTCTTAACTCCAGACTTGGAGGGTAAAGAATTAATGTCTTTGTTTTTCCTGCAGAAACTTGCAAGATGGTTAGAACTACCACAATTATGACATGTTTTTCTAGGAGCATTAGTGATAGGCAAATGATTATTGCTTTTATTAATGCCTACCTTTCCATTTCTATTCTTCCTGGACACTTTCTGTTTCTCAACAGACTTTACCTCTTTGAGCTTATACTGGTTCTTTCTTAACCGTTTCTTTTTCAAGTACAGAGTTTAGCTTACTGGATTCAGGAACAAATTTCATAGGTGGAAGATGTGTTCTAACTTTAACCTTATCTTTAAACCTAAGTTCATCTTTTTCACAGTAACCTAACCCTACTGAGTCTGTTTGAAACACCTGATGTGTGTCCTTACCAGAGTTTGTCCAGGTTTTAATTACCTTTCTTTCTTTTTCCAAATCAGATTCTAGTTGCCTAAATTTCTTAAGCAACTTCTGTTCAACATAAACAGCATCATCTCTTTCCTTTTGAACTTGTTGCATGTTAAAAAGTTCTTCTTCAAGAAATTTATTTCTCTCTTTAAGCTTTAGATTCTCAGATTTAATTCTCTCATTTTCTAAAGTCTGATCTCTATAACTAACATGTATGCTTTTAAGATAAATTCTCAATTTAGATATATTATCAATATCATAAGCATAGGTTGTTAGAGGTACCTTGTTTTCAGATGAATCAGATTCATCTTGGACAGTTGCCATGAGAGCATAGTTGACATCCTCATCTGAATCTAAAGTGTCTGCCCAGTCTCTTCCTTTAGTGATGAGTGCTTTTTCAGATTTTCCTTTCTTGCACTCTGGAGCATAGTGACCCATTTCTTTACACTTGTAGCACTGGATCTCAGACTTGTCTTTCTTCCCAGATTTGATATCCCTTCTTTCAGACTTTCTGAAATTCTTCCTTTCAGAGTTTGAATCTCTCCTTAAGAATCTCTTTCCTTTCTTGAAGTTCGTGAAACCCATCTTCTTGAAAGTCTTCACCATCAAAGCAGCCATTTGCATCATTTGTTCTTCATCATCCTCGGATTCAGAAGATTCATCAGAGTTTGAGTCATCATCAGAGTTTGATGACTCACTTTCAAATTTTATGACCAAAGCCTTTCCCTTAGCTTTCTTCTTTGATTTTTCTTTCTTAAGAGGTTTTTCTTCAACTTTGAGAGCAACAGATTTTGTCTTCTTTCCAGATCTTTTGTTTCTTTGCTCTATCTCAAGTTCATGAGTTTTAAGCAAACCATAGATTTCATCGAGATCTGTTTCTGCAAGATCATAATTATCTCTTATTGTCGTTGCCTTCAAATCCCATCTTTTAGGAAGAGATAGAAGGAATTTGAGATTCGACTCTTCAAGTTCATATTCTTTATCAACAAGAGATAAATCATTCAACGGTTTACAGAATCTGTCATATGTCTCAGTCAAAGTTTCATCAGGTCTCGAATCAAAGTGTTCATACTCCTGTGTAAGAATAGTCTTTCTATTCTTCTTTATAGCACTTGTTCCTTGACATCTGACTTCTAAAGCATCCCAAATTTCTTTGGCAATTTTGCAACCAATAACTCTGTTAGACATGACATTATCTAAAGCACTATGGAGAAGATGTCTTGTTAGGCCGATTAAACAATATAATCAAGTATGTATACGAGAATAACAATCAAGAACTCTTTTTATAAATCAACAAACTGTAATTATATTAACAGTTTCTCTCTTAGTGATGTTAATGAATCACAAAGAGCTACTAGGTTACAAGAATAATATATTCAATGTTCGCGTCCCTTCTAGGGATAACCTATCTGTGTTTATATAGTACACAGCTACATACAATCCTTATCTAATTGATACTCCTATAAATCAGCTATACAATTATTATCAATTAAGGATTGCTTCAGTCTTCTGTCCAGTCTCCTTAGCTGTATCAATATATTCTGCTTCTTTCCATCTTCAGAATATATTGCTTCTAGAATCTTTATCTTTGCACCGACAGCTAAGTCAACTATCACCCTGTCAGACTTTAACAAACTCTGACCGGCTTCCATATAAACTCTTCACCCAGTCAGACTTTATCAAACTCTGACTGGCTTCTATGTAAACTCTGATATGTACCTGTTACTTAAACACTGATGAACAAACGTCAGCAATTATATCTAACAATCTCCCCCAACTTGTTCATAATAAAAATGTACAAGTTAAAAAGATAATTGATGATGTCAAAACATATAACAAATGCAGTGTTTAAAATATGTCATAGTTTAATTTTAAAACAGAGTTTAAATTTAACTTAGAACAGAAAACATAAAAACTTACAGTCAGACTTTACTGAATTTCTTGGATATCAGGTACAGTTCTGATATAATCTGACAGTAACTTTCTCTCAGCTCGATCTAGTGCAGCAATCATATCCTTCTTCAGCTCCTTCAATTCTGGTTCATCTTCACCAATTTGATAAATGGCAGCCCTTAAAGAATAGATGTTGTTCTTGTTCATTTCATTGCCAAGTCTGATGTAAAAAGCCTTATCAGACTCTAGATTGAACTCTAGAACTTTCTTATTTAGTGCAGTCCTGAATCTAGCACTATTTTTCTTCATTTCCACCAACTTTCCATGTGCATCTCTGTACTTAGGAATATAAGCACTGGAAACATTTCCTCCAAAAAGAACTTTCGATTTCATCATTCTGTCTTTTAAAACCAAAGCAGCATTATGAGTATTTCTATTTTTGATCTTCAGAAGATAGAGAACATACTCTAGCTCTTCCCAGAATTTTAGACAAATATCATCTTCTCCAATTCTGTAAACTCTGCCATCAGCCATAAAGTATAATAAAAACTCCTTCTTCAAGCCTCTGTGGTAAATCATCTGAACAGATTCTAGTTTATCAAGGTTTTCTTGAGTAACCCCAACACCAGGTTCTGCCAGTGATGTATGATCTACAGGACTATTATTAACTCTTTTCTCTCTGTGGGAACCCAAACCAGATTTATCATAAGATTGTTTTCCATGTACTGTTCTGGTTTGTAGAAAGTTCACCTGGCTAGGCTTCAGAGTTTCAGGTAATGAAGATCTTTTGAAACCTTGGAGTGGTGAAGATAGCTGAGTTTGCACAACTTGAGCATTGTCAGAGGTTGGCACATTCTTAACAATAACATCAACTTGAGCATTGTCAGAGGTTGAATAATTCTTCTTTTCCAGGTTAGGCTCTTCAATCATCACACCTTTACCTTTATCAACGTTTGAACCAATAGGCCTCCTTGAGTACTGTAAACTCTGATCAGA
Source organism: Heracleum sosnowskyi (assembly GCA_030848705.1). Classification (NCBI taxonomy): domain Eukaryota; kingdom Viridiplantae; phylum Streptophyta; class Magnoliopsida; order Apiales; family Apiaceae; genus Heracleum; species Heracleum sosnowskyi. The sequence goes on from CM061241.1 coordinate 99,197,409, forward strand.
GTTTACATTCTCTTTGATAACAATTCCTTTTTCTTTCTTTCTAGGAGCCTTGATTTCCTTCTTCTTGTAGATTCCAGTTTCAAGATTCTTCCTGTGTTCCTCAGCAAGCATTTGCTCTTCAGCTTGGATATCTTCAATTGTAACATCTTTTCCATGTTCTGCCATAAACACCTTGGCAGCAATTTCCTCATCTTTAGTAGGCTTATCAGAGATTATCAAACTTTTGAATCTTGAACCACTGGCAGAGTTTGCATGTCCCTTTCCAGAGTTTGATCTTTTATCAGAGTTTGATCTTCTTGAAAGTAGTCTGCTATCAGTATTTCTCTTTCCATCGCCCTTGTTTCCACCATCATTACCATCATCCCTCCGTCTCAGAGTTTGAGTGTCTTTGCATTTGTCACTTGGTACACTCTCCCCCTTTTTGACATCATCAGAAAGGAGTACTGATGTCAACAACTCAATAGCAGTAGAAATTGAAGTCAGTTGGGCAGACATAGCAGTCTGGCTGTCCTCAACTTTCCCAAGCCTCTTCTGAATGTCATCAGAGTCCTTAGCTTGCTTCTTGAACATGGAATTGTAATAAGTTCTATCATTCTTCAGAGTGAGATCTCGCAGACCAACTTCATTCCTCAAAGCAGTGACTTCCTTATGAGACTCATCAAATCTGTTGTGAAGAGATTTAATTTGAATCACAGTAGCCTTCAGACTTGTAAGAATATCAGGAGTTGAAATTGTCTTCACAGAATCACCAAGAAAATCAGCAGCCCTCTGTGCTGAAAAGATACAATCCGCAGCAGCCCATCTATTGTAGTACATATCTTGAAAATGCTCAGCTGTAGCTCGATTGACCTCTCTTAGCTCATCAGAGTTTGCTTGACTCTCAAATAACTCCTCTTGGGAATGATCAGAACTATCATCATCATCATCATTATCATTCTCTGCTGTATTCTCTGCAGGAATATTCTCAGCATCAGGTTCAAAATTTCTCTGTGCAGCTTCAACAATAACACTCTCTGCAACAGGATCTGGAATCTCAGAGTTTGCAGTATGCAGGAACTCTGCTTCTTTTGTTACAATCTCAACAACAGATTGTTGTAGAGCTTCAAGAACAATAACATCCTCAGAGTTTACAACAAACTCTGCTTCAACAGGAACATTCTCTGTTGCATCCTTATCAGCAACATCAGGATTTGTAGCAACAGTTTCTGTAGCATTAGCATCCAAAGTCTGATCGACTTCCTCACCTTTCTCAAGATCAAAAGAAATTATTTCAGTGTGAGAAGCCATAGATTCTGCAAGTTCAACAGTATCTTGATCAGCTTCCAAACCCTCTGGGAAATGTTCAGAGTTTATAGAGAGATTTGCTTCAATTTCCATATAAAATCCTTGTGGCTCTGTAGCCTCTTCATCTGCAATCTCAACATGTGCTCTATCCTCTGTGGACATAGGAGCTTCATTTGCAGCTTTCTCAACTACATCATCAGACTTTGATGTAGGAGCTTCCTCTTGAAGAACAGTCTCCATAAAAACTCTGTCCTCAGGAACAATTTCATCTTCGGGAATCTCAATTTCAAGATCTTCAACATCATTTGAAGAGATATTCTCAGCACCAAACAGATGTGCTGCTACCAATCTTCTTTTTCTCTGATGAAGAGTTTCTTCATCAGTTTCAGTCTCTTCATCAACAATATCAGACTTTGCCCTATTGGCTCTTCTTTTCTTCATTCTTCTCTTTTGAGGCATATCATCAGCATTTGATGCCCCAGCTTCAGTGTTTATCCTGACAGACTTAACAGCCCTTACTTTAGATGTCTTTGACCTTTGTGGTTGAGACACAGAAGGTCCAGCTTCAGTGTTTGCCAGTTGTGGTTGTTGTTGTTGTTGTAAGTTTACCAAGAATTGTTGCACAGACTCAGGCAACAGTAACACACCAACATCTCCTTTCTTGTTATCCTTGTTAGTGAGATCAGAAAATATGCGTTTATGTAATTTAAATGAGAGGATAACATCATCCTCTAAAATCTCAACATTAGGACAGCAAAAGTTGAATATTAACTGACAAAATCTAGAGAAGTAAACAACATTCCTATTCTCTAGCATTTTCTCACCAATATTAGTTAAAACTAATCTAGCAACATCAAAATGACTGCCATAGAGAAGAGAATACCCGATCTGCAGACTATCTGTGGGAATCGCATCCCAATTCGTGCACTTCTTTCCAAAAGCCCGAGTAATGCAATCGAAAAAGAAGCTCCACTCCTTGCGCAAAAATGGCCTTTTGAGTTGACCTATCTTTGTCAAAGGTCCAGAGTATCCTATCTCCCTCATCATTCTGACTAACTCAAAATCTCCAACAGAGATTGTGAATGCATTGAAATCTTCAAGACCCAAAGCATCACGAACAGGAGTAGGAGTAACAGTAAATTCGTCTCCTTGAAACTCAAAAATGATAGATGGAGAACCAGTCTCTCCTCCATTATCATAAGTACCTATCTGCCAAAAAGTCCGAATCTGAGTTGCAGACAGCTTCGACGGTGCGGTGAGAGCAGTGCCGATATCAGAGTTTGACAAGAAACTCTGAATCAAATGAAACGCCTCCGGTGCGTTCTCATTTGCTAAAGGAGCTGAGTAATTGTTAGGAACAAATTCTAACCCAGAAGCAATAAACATTGTTGTAGCCATTAGAACAGTTTAGAAGAAAACAAACAGAGAATAGATTATAGTGTATGCAGTGAAAGTGTTTGAGACAATGTGTGTGAGTAAAAGCTTATGAAAAGTTGAGATGTGTAAAAGAATGAACCGTTTATGTGTAGTAAATTTAAATAATAGCAATGAAAATTAAAACCCAATCGTTTTAATCATTACTACACACAGCAGGCGTCTTTGAAAAATGTGTGAGTGGAACAGATGCCAACCATGTATTCACTGACAGCTGTATGTAACAACTTCCAATACACACGCGCAGTAAAAATAGCCATAATTACCGCTTTTCACACTGTTCAAAACACTCAACTTCTCTCTCATCTGTTTAATACAGAAAGGAACCGTTGGTACTCATACTTTTTTGAATTTCAAAACAAATGTCTAATCTCAAAATTATAAAATGTCTGAAACAAAGAAATCATTTTAACCATCAGAGATTAAAACAAAGTTACCTCGGCGTATTTCACACAATACATCAGTGTTTACCATTTGTCCTTCTTTGTCAATAAACTCTTTTCTCAAACTGTACAGGTGTGAAAATATGTGTGTGCAATAGCAGAGTTTACCGAAATCAATATTTAAATCATCTCAAAGTGCATAAAATCCACAACCTAAAGTAGTAAAAACTGGTTGCCTAAACTCTCATGTATAATATAAAATCTAATTTTTTTTTTTTTTTATATATCTAAACTCTGTATTCTGATATCCTTTCATTTGGATATATCTTTTATTTTTCACCCCCTTTAATTTTTTTTTTTTCCAGTAATCAGTGGTTGGCACTAGTCACCAAAAATCAAAGATTTTAGCCCTTATTTCATACAATAAGTTCCTGGATCTTCCTAGGCACAACATGATCTCAAAGGAATTTGTGCTCTGTTTGGCATCTTTTGATTTGAGGGTGAATTATTTGCAATTAATAATCAGAGTTTAGACTTTTCATCAGTTAATACAATTAATTTATGAGAGAAAATGCAAACAGCTAATACAGACTCAGTGTATAGGATCAATAAACTAAGAGATGCTATAAATATAGAGACAGTATCATGCTGTGTTAACTTACTGCACATATTTGAGATCAGAATCTATATAACTCTTAAGGATTCACAATTACTTACTGAGAATTATGTTCCATATAAATTTCTTCATTGGTCCTTATGTTTCAGACAAAATTACAATCAGAGTATAACATCAGACTTTAACTATCAGAGTATGACCAACACTTTATGACTAACAGAGTTTAGCATCAGAGTTTACGTTCAGAGTTTATGACACTGGTACTCATAACAGTTAATACATGCAAGGAATCATGAGTATAAATATCAAACATGTATAGTTTTTGAGTCTAACCCGCATCTCTAGTCAGAACCAGAGATCATTCCAAGTTCATTTACCAATCTTGTAAAAGTAGCTTCACTCAAGGGTTTGGTGAAGATATCTGCAAGTTGTTGGTCTGTAGACACAAAATGAAGCTTAATGTTTCCTTCTTCCACATGTTCTCTGATAAAATGATATCTTATGCTGATGTGCTTGGTCATGGAGTGCTGTACTGGATTTCCTGTCATAGCAATAGCACTTTGGTTATCACAGAAAATAGGTATTTTAGAGTACCTCAAACCATAATCCAGCAACTGATTCTTCATCCATAGAATCTGTGCACAACAGCTACCAGCTGCTATATACTCTGCTTCTGCAGTGGATGTGGAAATTGACTTCTGTTTCTTGCTATACCAAGAAACCAATCTGTCACCTAAGAATTGACAGCTTCCACTTGTACTTTTTTTGTCTATCTTAGAGCCTGCAAAATCTGCATCTGAGTAACCAATTAGCTTAAACTCTGATTCTCTAGGATACCACAAACCCAAGGTTATGGTTCCTTTGAGATATTTGAAAATCCTTTTTACAGCTGTTAGATGAGGCTCTCTGGGATCTGCTTGAAATCTTGCACAAAGACATGTGGCATACATGATATCAGGTCTACTTGCAGTGAGATACAGTAAAGACCCAATCATTCCTCTGTAGTTTGTCATATCTACTGAGGCTCCTGTGTCTTTGTCTAGCTTTGTTGCTGTAGCCATGGGAGTTGTAGCAGATGAACTATCAAGCATACCAAATTTCTTGAGAAGATTTCTGGTATATTTTGCTTGATTGATAAAAATACCATCATCTGTTTGCTTGACCTGTAAGCCTAGAAAATAACTAAGCTCTCCCATCATGCTCATTTGATACCTGGATTGCATAAGCTTTGCAAACTTCTTACAAAGTTTGTCATTAGTAGATCCAAAGATAATATCATCTACATAAATTTGAACTAAAAGCAAATCATCACCAGAATTGAAATAAAACAAGGTTTTATCAATTGTACCTCTTGTGAACCCACTTTCTAAAAGAAATTGAGCAAGAGTTTCATACCATGCTCTTGGTGCTTGCTTTAGTCCATATAATGCCTTGTCAAGCCTGTAGACATAATCTGGATGCTTGGGATCTACAAATCCTGGTGGTTGTTCAACAAACACTTCTTCTTCAAGCTTCCCATTGAGAAAAGCACTTTTCACATCCATCTGAAAGACTTTAAACTTCTTGTGTGCAGCATAGGCCAGAAAAATTCTTATGGCCTCCAATCTTGCAACTGGAGCAAAGGTTTCATCATAGTCAATTCCTTCCTGTTGTGAATAACCTTTAGCCACAAGTCTAGCCTTGTTTCTTGTAATCACACCTTCACTGTCAGTCTTGTTTCTGAAAACCCACTTTGTACCTACAATTGATCTATTCTTTGGTCTAGGTACAAGTGTCCAGACTTCATTTCTTTCAAATTCATTTAACTCTTCTTGCATTGCTGTAATCTAATTAGCATCTTGAAGAGCTTCCTCCACTTTCTTTGGTTCTGTTTGAGACAAAAAAGCATGATACAGACACTCATTATTTGTTGCACTTCTAGTTCTCACACTAGCATCAGGATCTCCAATTATGAGATCAGGTGTGTGTGCCTGTGTCCACTTTCTTGCTGTTGGTAAGTGGTTTCTTGCATCATTATTGGATCCTCCCCCTTGATCCATGCTCTCCTGATTCATATGTTGACTTTCTGCAGTATCTGAGGCTCCCCCTGAATTAGATGGCTCAGAGTTTGAACTGTCAGAGTTTGAATCAGTTTCCTCAACTGACTCACTTGCTGTGTCTTGTTGAGCTTCTTCACGCTCCCCCTCAACTGGTTCTCTATTTTGTTCAATTTGAGAATTTCCAGTTTCTCCAGTATTTACCAGTAGAGGTTCAGAGTATGCTTCGTCAGAGTTTATCAGAACCGCTTCATCAGAGTTTGTCGGTACTGCTTCATCAGAGTTTACATCATCAGAGAATAAACCTTCATTTTCAAAACGCAGTTGATCATATCCATCTAAGTCATCAAGTCCAGTTATTTTCTTGTCATCAAATGACACATGTATGGATTCCATGATCACTTTAGTTCTCATATTGTAGACTCTGAATGCTTTTGTTGACAATGGATAACCAACAAAGATTCCTTCATCAGCTTTTAACTCGAACTTGGTCAACTGTTCAGGATGAGTTTTCAACACAAAGCATTTACATCCAAATATATGAAAATATTTCAAATTTGGCTTCTTATTTTTCACCATCTCATATGGTGTTTTCCCATGCTTGTTGATCAATGTTGCATTTTGAGTAAAACAAGCAGTTTGAACAGCTTCTGCCCAGAAATAAGTTGGTAATTTTGCTTCATCAAGCATAGTTCTAGCAGCTTCGATTAAAGTTCTGTTCTTTCTTTCAACTACACCATTTTGCTGTGGAGTTCCAGGTGCAGAAAATTCTTGTTTCACTCCTCTTTCCTTGCAGAAAGCTTCCACGATTGAGTTTCTGAATTCAGTTCCATTATCACTCCTTATAATTTTGACTTTGTGCTGTGATCCTTTGTCCAGTAGATTTACATGATCCATCAGAGTTTGAGCAGTTTCATCCTTCTTTGATAAGAAATACACCCATGTATATCTAGTATATTCATCAACAATTACTAGAGCATATTTCTTTCTGCCCATAGACATCACATTCACTGGTCCAAAGAGATCAACATGTAGAAGATGATAAGGTTCCACTACTGAAGATTCAGATTTGCTCTTGAAAGATGACTTCCTTTGCTTTGCCTTTTGACAAGAATCACATAGGCCATCTAGACTGAGTATTGATTTTGGAAGTCCCCTTACAAGATCCTTTCTTATAAGCTCATTTATGTTGTTCAAATTGAGATGAGAGAGCTTCTTATGCCAATTCCAACTCTCTTCATTTGACATTCTTGCAGTTAGACACACTGTTTTTCCATCAGAGTTTGTTACCAAACTTGCTTCATAAATGTTGTTGCGCCTGTGTCCAACTAGAACAACTTTTCCAGTAGATTTACTGATAACTTCACAGTATTCAGTATGAAAATCTACATGGTTTCCTCTATCACAGATTTGACTCACAGATAGCAAATTATGCTTGAGTCCTGAGACTAGAGCTACATTTGTGATGATGACACTTCCAAGATTAATATTGCCATATCCCAGAGTGTGTCCTATGTTGCCATCTCCATAGGAAACCTTTGGGCCAGCCTTTTCCTTAAAATCTGATAGCAGGGCTTTATTTCCAGTCATATGTCCTGAGCATCCACTGTCCAAGATAAGTGTGCTCTCTTTTATACCCTGCAATCACAAACAAACACTAAGTGTTAGTTTTAAGGACCCAGACTTGCTTGGATCCTTTGTCTTTCTTAACAGTGTTAGATTTTGCAGCGGAATTACTATCAACAGAGTTTAAACTAACATTGTCAGACTTTACACTTGCAGAGTTTGCTCTAACCCACTTCAGATTGGGTTTTAGCTCATAGTAATTGTGATAAATAGCATGATAACTCCTACAAGTATAAATAGAATGCCAAGTGCTCCCACAATGTGTGCATAAAGTCTGTGGTTTCACCCTCACATAATCATTCTTTTCTCCTGATGTAGAAGGTAAAGAATTGATATTTTTATTCTTTGTGCAGTAATTAGCAAGATGATTAGAACTACCACAATTATAACATGTTTTCCTTGGAGCACCAGTAGTAGGCAAGTGATTATTTCTTTTATTTATGCCTATCTTTCCATTCCTATTCTTCTTGGATCCTTTTGGTTTCATGGCAGATTTTACCTCTTTGAGCTTATGATTGAACTGTTTTCCTGTCATCAAACCAACATTAACATGTTTTTCACAAGTTTTTACTGGCTTTCTAACAGCTTCTCTTTCCATAAGTTTTTCTGTTATAATATTTTCCTGTCTTTCACAGGCTTCATCTGATTCCATATCAGCTTCTCTTATTACAACAGATTTTAACTTATTTGTTTCTGGAACAAATATCACAGGTTTAAGTTGTGGTTTAACCTTAACCTTGTCTTTAAACCTAAGTTCATCATTTTCACAATAGCCTAAACCTACAGAATCTGTCTGAAACACTTGATGAGTGTCTCTTCCAGAGTCTGTCCAAGTCTTGATTATTTTTCTTTCTTTTTCTAGATCAGATTCTAATTGCTTATATCTTTTGAGCAACTCCTGTTCTACATAAACAACATCATCTCTTTCTTTTTGAATCTGCTTCATATTTTCAAGTTCTCCTTCAAGAAACTTGTTTCTATCTTTAAGGCTAAGATTCTCAGATTTAATTCTCTCATTTTCTAAAGTCTGATCCCTATAACTAACATGTATGCTTTTCAGATATACTCTTAATTCAGATATATTATCAGTATCATAAGCATAAGTAGTTAGGGGTACCTTATTTTCAGATGATTCAGTCTCATCTCTGACAGTTGCCATAAGAGCATAATTTTCTCCATCATCAGAGTCTGAAGTATCTGCCCAGTCTTTGCCTTTAGAGATGAGTGCTTTCTCAGATTTGCCTTTCTTGCACTTTGGGGCATAGTGACCCATCTCCTTACACCTGTAGCACTGGATTTCAGATTTATCCTTCTTGCCAGACTTGGTCTCCCTTCCATCAGACTTTCTAAAACTTTTCCTTTCAGAGTTTGAATCTTTCCTTGAGAATCTCTTTCCTTTCTTAAAGTTCTTGAATCCCATCTTCTTGAAGGTTTTCACCATCAATGCAGCCATTTGCATCATCTGTTCTTCATCATCCTCAGAGTCAGAAGCTTCATCAGAGTTTGAGTCATCATCAGAGTTTGATGACTCACTTTCAGATTTAATGACTAAAGCCTTTCCCTTGGCTTTCTTCCTTGATGATTCCTTCTTGATGGGCTTCTCCTCAACTTTGAGAGCAAACGATTTTGTCTTTTTGCTTAATCTTCTATTCCTTTGTTCTATCTCCAGTTCATGAGTTTTTAACAACCCATAGATTTCATCAAGATCTGTATCAGCAAGCTCATAATTATCTCTTATTGTGGTTGTCTTTAAATCCCACTTTTCAGGTAGAGATAACAGAAACTTGAGATTAGACTCTTCAAGCTCATATTCTTTATCAACCAGAGACAGATCATTCAATAGTTTGCAAAATCTGTCATAAGTCTCAGTCAAGGTTTCATTAGGTCTTGAATCAAAGTGCTCATACTCCTGTGTGAGTATTGTCTTTCTGTTCTTCTTAATAGCACCTGTTCCCTGGCATCTGACTTCTAAAGCATCCCATATCTCTTTGGCAGTTTTGCAGCCAATTACTCTGTTAGACATAACATTATCTAAAGCACTGTGGAGAAGATGTCTAACCTTTGCATCTTTTGCAATTGATGAGATGTCCTCAGGAGTCATATCTTTCTTTTCCTTTGGAACAGTCTTTTGTTCTTGACCATCAACAACAGGGGACAATTTAGTCGGCATATGAGGACCATCATAGATTCTGTCAAGGTATTCTGGATCTGTAGCCTCCAGAAACATGGTCATCTTCACCTTCCAAATTGGATACTCTACTGGCCTGAGTATTGGAACCCTGATTGTTTCATATCGACTCACAGAATTAGGCTTAACCTGTTCAGCCTTGGGAGCAGTTTGATTTTCTTCAGACATGATTATTAATGTGTTTGAATCGTAAAACTGTATATATTAAACAGCCTTGGCTCTGATACCAATTGTTAGGCCGATTACACAATATAATCAAGTATGTATACGAGAATAACAATCAAGAACTCTTTTTATAAATCAACAAACTGTAATTATATTAACAGTTTCTCTCTTAGTGATGTTAATGAATCACAAAGAGCTACTAGGTTACAAGAATAATATATTCAATGTTCGCGTCCCTTCTAGGGATAACCTATCTGTGTTTATATAGTACACAGCTACATACAATCCTTATCTAATTGATACTCCTGTAAATCAGCTATACAATTATTATCAATTAAGGATTGCTTTAGTCTTCTGTCCAGTCTCCTTAGCTGTATTTCTTTCCATCTTCAGAATATATTGCTTCTAGAATCTTTATCTTTGCACCGACAGCTAAGTCAACTATCACCCTGTCAGACTTTAACAAACTCTGACCGACTTCCATATAAACTCTTCACCCAGTCAGACTTTATCAAACTCTGACTGGCTTCTATGTAAACTCTGATATGTACCTGTTACTTAAACACTGATGAACAAACGTCAGCAATTATATCTAACATGTCTAACTTTTGCATCTTTTGCAATTGATGAGATGTCTTCAGGAGTCAGATCTTTCTTTTCTTTTGGAACGCTCTTTTGTTCTTGACCAACAACAACTGGAGACAGTTTTGTTGGCATATGAGGACCATCATTGATTCTATCAAGGTATTCTGGATCTGTGGCTTCCAGAAACATGGTCATCTTCACCTTCCATATTGGATATTCCACTGGTCTGAGAATTGGAACCCTAATAGTCTCATATCGACTCACAGAAGTTGGTTGAACCTTTTCAGATTTAGAACCTGCTTGACTATTTTCAGCCATGATTATAACTTGTGTTTGGATCAAAAACTGTATATATTAAACAACCTTTTCTCTGATACTAATTGTTAGGCCGAATACACAATATATAATCAAATAGATGTATGAGAATAACAATAAGAACACTGTTTATGAACAATAAACTTGAGGGATTTAAAAACTCATCTCTCAATGATGTAAAATATCACAGAGAGCTGCTAGGTTACAAGAATGATAATTCACGTATTCGCATCCCTTTTAGGGTTAACCTATCTGTGTTAGTACACAGCTACATACAATCTTCTAATTGATATTCCTATAAATCAGCTATACAATTAATATCAATCTAGAATTACTTCTGTCTTCTGTTCCGTTTCCTTAGCCATCTCGATATCTCTTTGCTTCTTTCCATCTTCAAAGAATATCGCTTCTAGAATCTTCATTGACTTTTACACCGACTGCTAAGCAAACTCTGACCATCAGACTTTAACAAACTCTGACTGGTCCTCCAGCTAAACTCTGATAGTTTCCTGGTACTTTAAAAACACTGATAAACAAACATCAGCAATTATATCTAACACATTATATATAGCCAATATGATGAGGTTATCTAAATTTTTAGCCAACACTAATGTACCATTGGAATGACAATTTTTTTACACATTCTCTATAATTTCTATTTAAGGCATGCCATATGAATTTTTAGCTAAAGGTTCATGATGATTGGAGATGCTCTTACTATAAACGGAATCTGTATAATTTATAGCAAATAAAAAATAAGTGTGCAAATTTAAGAAAGATCATTTATATCGTTAATTTATTGGTTAAAAGATACTCCCTCCGTCCCCCTCAATTCTTTACATTGAGTGGACGACACGGAGGTTAAGAAAAAATGTAAATTAACAGAGTGGACGACACGGAGGTTAAGAAAAAATGTAAATTAACAGAGAAGAATAAAAAAAATGAGTAAAGTGGTTAAAAGAAAGTGTAAATAAATGAGAGGGATAGAGGGAGTAACATGATTTATAAGTGCGATTTATAGAAAATCAAAAATTATTACTAAAAAATTGGTTAATAAACGACGTCGTATCGACTGATACAGATGGCGGTGCTGCGAAACTGAAAGAAAAGAAATAGATTCTGAAGAATAGATGCGCTGGTGACTCATTCTATATTTTTATTTCCCCCCATCAATTCTTCAATTCTATATACACACATATACATACACACATATACATACAGATTGATCGAATACAAATGGCGAAGAAGAAAGCAACTATGACTCTCAAAGATTTTCACGGCGGTTCTATTCCTTCTGATCTCCCTCTCCCCTCTGCTCCTGGCGTGTAAGTATACATTCATTCATATATACATGATTGATTTTGTGTTTTGTTTTTTTATTTGATATGATTGATTTAGTTTAGTTAGATCTGTTGTTAATTTGTGTGAGTTTGATTAGGATTGTGAGGCAATCGGATCGGGTTGGATTTGATAGAGTGAATGTGTGGGGAAACCCGATAGGAAGGCCTGATCATAGATTGAGGCCAGGCTCTGCTGGTTCTGTTAGGGTTTATGATGATAAGAGGCCTTTTATGAGTCACATTGGTCGTAATTTCGATGAGGATGAGAGGACTCCGTTGGATGGAGTTTCGGGTCCACGGAGGACTGTTAGTGATGAGAGTATTCGTGCTCCGGTTGTTGGAGTTGAGAGTGGGTTGGATTTTGTAGTGGAGAGGAGTAGGCCGGTTTCGAATCCGGGGGTGAGTGTGGGGAGGTTTGCGCAAGGAGTGAGTGGGGGGAGTAGGGTGGGTGGGAATCCGTGGGCGGTGAGGAAAGAAGTGGTGGGGAAGGATAGGGGTGTGAGTGGTTGGTCGGGTACGGATGTGGTTACCAAGTTAGCGCATGCTAGTGCACTTGAGAAGGTGTCGTCGGGAAGGTGGAATTCGAAGCAGTTGGCGGACGGGAATCGGGTTGATATTGAGGTTATTTCGCATCCTGAGGTGCAGATTGGAGCAGGTTTTGAGGGTTATGGTGTGTTAGATCGGAATGTGCATGCTAGTATGGATGTGGTTGATAGGAGGGATTTGCATGAAGAAATTTTGGTGAGGCAGATGGAGAAGAGTTTGGTTGTTGATGATGGGATCCATGATGGTGGCAGGGCATTACCAGTCTATGAGAGGGCTGTGCCACCTTTTTACTCAGATATACAGGAGAAGGAGAACCGAATTTATGATGAGGGGCATCAATCATCTCTTGTTGTTGGAAATTATGTTAGATCAGAATTGCAACAAACATTGCATCGAGAATCATCTGAGAGGCCTAAACTGAATCTGCTACCGAGGTCCATACCATCAGGAACACCGGAGCCGGTATGTCATAATTAAACACTATTGTTTGTTTCTGTTCACTTTTGTTTGTATATGCTCATATAATCCTTTCATACTCTGTATGCAGTCATATCAAAAGCCCAAGGACCCTGGTCATCATTCTCAAGTTGGTGTACCAAATGAAAGGTTTAGCACCTATAAGTCAGACCCTGAAAGTGGCAGGGGGGTACAAGATCGTCCAAAACTGAACTTAAAGCCCCGTATGCAGCCTCTTGATCAATTGGAAAGAAACGTTGAAACAAAAAGGTTTGTGCTATTCCGAATAACCTGTATCAACATACTCCATCCTCTCGTTTATTTTGATCACAATTTCATATTTGTTTGTCCCAAAACATTTGGCCACATTGGTTAATATGGTAAATTAGGTGTTAAATATGTTAAAATTTTACAAGTGTGTTAATATTTGAACTTAAACTTGGTAATTTTCATTTGATTGTTGAATACGTGAATATCTGTTGCTGGAGAAAATGAGTATTTAAGTTACTTTCCAGACAAATTAGTAATTGAAATATGAGACCTCATGAGTAGAAATATTTTATTCAGGTGACCCGACACTTCATCTTAGTACAGTAGATGGTATTCTACTGAGTTTGCACTTGAACTAATTTTAGTACTTCATATATGAAAATGTATGACTGTTAATTTAAAAGTGTCAGAAGCTGGAACCTGATAGAAACAAGTAATAGCACAAAGGTTAAGTAAATATATAGACCGATTCCCGATAGGAAAATTACAAAGGTTAGGTGGATTAGTAATGACAAGATAATTGTATTAATCTTTTCTTTATAGACTAGCTTATAACCCGTGCAATGCATGGATTTTTTTAGATAAGATTTATAATAATATTGAATAAATTTGATACCTATTTATTGGTTCATTTTGATGTTTAATTGATGTTAGTTTTTTTTTATGTTAGATACCGTTTTTAACTGACGCTTATGTCTCGAGTTCTTCTATCACTATAAGTTGTCTCAATTTGTTCTGTCATTATAGATTGTATGGATTTATCAACTAAAAGTCCGCTTTATTATTTATAATACATCGAAATTTGTGTTTTATATTTGTTTTTCCAAGTTGATGTTTATCATTATTTATTAATTGTATGTATAGGAAAATAGATTAGGTTGTTAAAGACTTAAAGTCTTAAACCTTGGTTGAATACAGTTGTAGTGTAGCAGCAGTAGACTCATAATTATATTATTAAGTAGTTGAGATGATTCGATCCCTAATCTTAATTAAGATGAGCTTGCTCACGTTTATCATATGTAGTATATAATTTAATATAAATATGTTATGATGACTGCATATAAGTTATAATTAATTTTAATATGTTATTAATGAGTATCGAACTTTTGACCTACTCTTCTATTATTTCTCCTGCACTTATTATATATAGGATATATTTATATATATAGAATACAATGTAATATGATATAATTTCTTAATTCACTTCTTAATTTGATTGGTCTTTTTCTTAAGTTTTAACTACTTCTAGTTTAGACTTTTAGAAAATTCAATTATCATACAACCTTTTTTAACTTATAGGTCTCCGTTTTAGATAGTAAATTCTTCTTTTAATATGCTATAATCTTGATCGTGTAATTTCAAGAATATTATATCCAATGGTAGATATTCTTTTGACGTACTAGACAATCAAAATTTTGGGTAAGATCACTCTTACGCTAATTATATACCCAACCCAATCTTTGAGGTTGTTTAACATGTAAATTTTGTAGTTCTAGTAATTATTTTGTTGAGTCCAGATATTAAGTACTGATAACACTATATTATAATCTCAACTTTGATACCGTCTTTAATTGATGCTTATGTCTCAAGCTAGCTGCCCTATCATTGTAAACTAGCATGATAGCTCGTGCCGCATGCCAATTGGTAGAATTATTAATTATTATTTCTTATTAATCTATGATTTTGTCAAGAATTAGATCGTTCCTTTTAAACAACTTTTTTCATTTTTATCACGTGGATCAAGATTATGGGTAGCATTGAAACTACTTTGCAATTTAATGACTTCTTTCAAGTTGTTGACGTTTAAATAAATAGTTAATATATAGAACATAACATGTATAGTGTTTCCATATTTGATGAGTTCAATATCAATGACATAACTAATGATTGGGACATTTGGGCATATCATGCTGCAGAAATCTAACACATACATAATTATTTAGTTGTGTACCAAATCAATGTTTAAACCATAGTCGTTAAACGTCATACCTTGGTGTAAAAAACAACATGACTAATTATATTCATGGAAATCCTGCGATTTGTCCTATAGTGGAGGAGTCATACCACAAGAAGTTTCCTGATAGAGACTTGATAGTATCCCATTATTGACATAATAATCCTCACTTTTAGGTCAACTATGCTTGAAGATGTGACAAGTATGATTGATCGACAGATTAATAAAAATGGTAATCATCCGGTAAAAACGATTCAACAATATATTTTTTATAGTCGACACTAATGTGATGGTGATAAGTGAAGATTTATATGTTATATATTAAAATATATCTTCTAATTACGTGCGTAAATATTGTCATATAGTTTCAGTATGTCAATTTTTTTGGACCAAATCAAAGTTTAAATCGAAGTCATAATATGTAATAAATAACATGACATATAATATTCTTGAAAATCTTGTGAGTTGTCTTGCACACGAGTTGTCATACCACAAGAAGTTTCTTGACAGAAACTTGATGGTTTCCCATTATAGATAGATAACAACAGCTACTTTAAGATCGAATATGAGTGAAAGTGTGACACAAATTTGTATAATTTAGTGCTTTGATTTTTGAAGTAAATAGCTCGTATTTTTGTAATAATATATGTCATTAGTTTGGTATATTTGATAAAGTATATTTTTAGCTAAATATCTTACTTGATACCAATCCATCGGTTGTAGTTAAAGTTTAGTCTATCTAAAATATCATATTTATATAGCATTGTATGCTTTTAAACATATTTTATACGCGTTCTAAATTTCTCATCATTATAAATTTATAATTATTAAAAAGAGAGGAAGAAACGTATGTGAGTATATTATAAGATGAATAAAACATGAGAATCATTTTGTGTATGTAGTAAATGATTTTACAAAGTGATCAAGTAACTTTGTAGTTTAGTAATTTTAGGTATGACATTAAATTCATTAGAACGTGTGGTCCGGGTTCAATTTCTATTGTCATACCATTTACTCTTGATGATTTTGTTGGTGTTGTCGCGGTGGCAGTGATGTTAAATAAAAATAAATGCCATTCACTTTTTTTAAAAATATTTTTCGTATAAATCAAATCGTAAGCATTACCAAATCTAAACATTTAAATAGGAAAAATTCCTATGGAGACCCTCTTTTATGTGGAGACTCGGAGACTAAATATCAGCTGTTCGATTAACATATAATAAATGGTGTGGATTAACCGTAATAATTTATTTCTCGTTGTGAAATTTCCGCTTCTTCTGACCTAATCTGGAAACCTATGTTTCTGTTTTGATTAATCTCTTCATAATTCTTTCCTTCTACATTACTTCCATCTTAATCTCATCATAATTTTTGTCTCTCACATATACACAAACACAAATATATGCATAACACCGTACAGTTTATTAAAATACAAAGATCATCCCACTCATTAGTTTCTGTCATCTTTTGAAACTCATCTTTTCATCTTTTCATCTTTTCTAACAGGTTTTTTTTTTGCATTTTTTTGTACAAGAACACAATTTTCAAACAAGTAGAAAATATACGGGACTTTGAAGCAAATGGGAATAGTGTGCAGAACAGTGTTATGCAAGGCTTAACATTATGTTCTGCAATCAAAATGATTTGTTTTGCACATTCAATGTTCTGTCCTGCAGTTTATATTATAATTTTGGTATATCGATGATTAGATTGAAAACAACCTTAACTAATCTTGATGATGGATGTAGAGGAGAATTAATCAGTGACCAGTGTTTATTAAAAAGGTTGGTCAATGATACGAGTGCTAATAATTTCAATTTTGTGAAATAATGTTAATAAAATGCAGTATACAAGTAATGTACTAATAACTGAATATAATTAATTATAATATTTAGTGGTCCTAGGGTCTCCAATTTAGTATAGGTCTCCACGAAACCCAACTTCATTTAAATAATATACCTTTTCAATAATTAAATAGAAATAAGTATTCTAATACATTTTTAGAATTGAATTTTTCTAAATCCAATCATTTTAACATCCTCAAGATTTGACCATTGAATATTATGATGCCTAGTATTCTATTTATTCGTTATCCCATAATATTTGAATAATATTTGCAATTTTATTTGTAGTATTGTAGTCTAAACCAACTATGTGTTTTGTCAGATTAATTAGTTCGGTATTTATTATAGAGTTGAAATCTCGTATACAAATTATTTCTGTTTTTCTTTATAAAAATGTGATATTCACTTTTTTTCATCTTTTTGGTATTAATCGAACCGCAATCATTACATAATAAAAAAGTACATTTTTAATTATCAAAAGAGGCCAAGAGGTTAAATATTCTAATGCTTTGATTTTGAATAAAATTTTAAATAAACGCTGAAGATAATATAGCAAGATCCCAAAAAAAAAGAAGAAGTAATTAGTGGACTACTTGTGCATGTAGTTAATGATTTTAAGAATGTCAAGTAAGTGGGTATAATGTGAGACCAGGAATAAATGTTAGTTGCATGTGTCACAGCTGACGAACTGGTAGTTTAATGTCAGTTGATGGTTGTTGTCTTCTCAATCTTGTTGGGAATTAAAGCCAAATGAGAAACGGACTATATAATACCTAATATCTATACACTTATTTTTTCTCTCTCTAGTATTCCACTTATACTATTCTTTGACCTTCCCTTCATTTGGTGTCGTCATGTTGCAGGAACACATTGTTTGGTGGCGCTCGTCCGAGGGAAATGGTAAGTGGTTGATCCTGGCAGGTGTATGTATTTGATAAGTGACAGAATTCTTCTAAAAAATATTTAATTTTTTTCGTTCCAGCAATAAACTTCTCTTACTTCTGATAAAGTAAATTAGCCTCTTCTCATCTTTACCAAGTGGATATATGTATTTCATTATTAAAAAAAACAAAGAGAACAAACGGAAGGGTGAACAACATCGGTTTTGAACGACCAGCTTAGCGAGCTCTACAAGCTTTGATTTGATTTGATTTTTTCTTTTCACTTATCTTGGCTATAATCATACAATTACGTTTTAAGTTTCCTGATTGACATGTTGAGCTGCTGATTTTTCTTCCAGGTTTTGAAAGAAAGAGGCATTAATGATGTTGATTTCAACAAGTATGACCAGGTTCATCCATCAAATAGGTACGAATATGGTTTAAATCCAGTACTAGCTAGCAAGCATTACTTAATTTTAATTTTTTTCTAGTTTAAGTCCAACTCTCCAGTTACAGGTTTTGATGTGTTGGTTGACAAAATTTTATGCATATTGTTTCTTGAAGGGTAAAGCAAGATGTGCCCAGAGGTGAAATATTCCCGGTGCGTTACAATGGGAAAGCTGAAAATGCCCCACTTGATCATAGGATCGGAAAGAATACTGAAAGGCGAGATCACCGTGGAGATGTTGAGAAGTCAGATTTGCAAAGAAAGAACTGGCGTAGTGAGAATCGAAGAAGTAGCAGGGACCTTGAGAAAAATCAGCCACCAGTGGAGAGAGCACCTTCGCCCGAAACCTGGCGGAAGCCTGTTGAGCAGCCATCGTCACCTACTGGTATACGTTACGGGAAAGCAGCTTCTGCAGTTGAGCTTGCCCAAGCTTTCTCAAAATCAGTCTCTGATCCAAAGACAGCTGATCGGTTATCTGGACAGAGAGTTCTTCCTGGCCGTGGCCAAATTCCCTTTTCTCGTCTCACTGTCCCTCAGTCAAGGCCTCAGATAAATGGTTACTAGTATCAGTGATGGCAGCAATGAGAAGACTATAGTGTTTGATTGTGATCCAATCGTTGATGCTTGCTGGTGCCTCCTGCATTCTAAAAAATAATCAGCATGCATACATACCATACATGATAGATCACTACATGATGCTCATCTGATTTGGATATTACTTTCCATGCCGTATTCCTTTCCCTCTGTCAGAGTTTGGAAATCATGGAAAAATACACTAGTCTTGAAAGCAGAATTATTTCAGTTGGCACTGACCAGACATTTATCTCATTTTTCTCGCAAGGAGAAACAAAATTTATCAGATTTTTTTGCCATGCGTTTGGATGAAAAGATATGGTTAAGAAATTATGAAGTTGCTAATATGTACTCGTATCTTTGGCATGCTTGCTCGTTTATGTGTGTTAGTGAAGTTGTGCTAAAATTCGATTATAGAAAGGCGTTTGTGTGAAAATGTGTTATCTGTTTAAGGGTTACAACATACGGAATAATTATTTACTTGTCAGGTCCATAGAGACTAGAGTGTAGATTTTAAAACTCGTCAGAAAGTTGAAAATGTTCAGCAACTCGGATATTTGATCACTCCGGAACAAATTTAGTTCCTAGTTGGAGTATCTCCAATGCATACTAATAACCGATATACTGCATGCCCTTAGCTTGGTTAATCGATCAACCAATCAATTATATTCAGTATATCTTGATATTGTCGCAGGATCTGTGAAAGGTAAAATGTACGCAACCATATGTCCATATCCGTTCAAAAGAGCGAAGAATGAAAACATAAATATAAGAGTTTTCTATATTAATTAAGGTGCCATAATCATTACGGTGAGCAAAAATGGATCGCCAGACAGGGTGCAATTTACAGTAGATTACTTATTAATACATGATATCTATCACGAACTCCACTATGAATCTGTCCATTCTACTATAATCCATGTGTTTTCTCAGAATTTTTATTAGAAAGAACATACTTTTACAAAGGTTCTTGGATTTAAATTTAATATCGCTTAATATATATATATCAATCAAACTTAATTATGATGGGTGTTTACATGAACATCCAAATTCAATCATGCACCAATGCATTCAGTTTTGACACCCTTTTTATTTATAGGTTGCCTGCTCATCTTCTTCGCTTTTACCAATTACTGCAGAGGGATAGGCTCAATAAATAGCGAATACAATGCTTCTTCATCTTCCACACCAAAACCATCATTTCCAGCATTATACACACAATGGGATGTCCTAACCAGATTTAATATTATCTCAACGAACGACCAAGATAAAGGATAATCCTTAGAGTATCGGCATTGGATTAGTTTTGCCCATTTCTGCTTCATCAAACCTTTCATGTGTTTTCGGGCTACTTCTTCCGAAACACCGGTATCGTTCATGTAGCACTGAATTGATTTTGGAACATCTCCTCTCGCCAACTCATCCTACAATAGTCATTCATGAAATCATTTAAAACCTAGCTTATAATAAAAAATATATGCAGGTAATTGAAGGTTTCCTTCTCTTTTTTTTTAAAATCCGTACCGATGAAGTTCCATAATCATCAGCAAGTCTAAAAATCTCAGATGCCAAGCGTACAATATCTGGAATCTCCTCTATGTATTTCATGGCCTCTTTTTTAATTGGATTTGCTGTACAGATGTAACTCTGAATTGCCATAACAGGGCCTGATATCGTTGTGGATGCATTGTTTAAGTACTCGTCTAGTGTAGGCTTGTATCCACTGTGGTACCACCGCGCCTCTACTAAGTAGTGTTTCAACAGATTAATGACCTAAAACGTAAACGTAAGGTGAAATCAGAATGTCATAACATGTATTGATAACTTATGGCGAATTTATGCTTGAAAGTATTCCAGACCAACATATTTCAGCACAGAGCACACACACATACACTAATTGTTATGATTAAAAAAAATAAAAAAAATGAAACTGAAATTGAAGGGAGAAATACTGTTCTGCTCAGCGGTGCCAACACATCCAGGTTCTTCTCCTTGAGAATGTCGTAAGCCATCTCATGAATAGAGTTGTAAAGAGCCAGGAAGCATATCTTCATATAGTCTGGAAGCTCTTCCATTGCAGTTATATCCCATCTGAAGTGTACGTTCAAGTCATCGGATTTCAAATAGTTAGTCTATATAACTATGAGGAAAGAAATAAGTTCAGAACTAATTAAAAAACACAAACCTCTCAATGACTTTAGTAAAGAGTTCAAGTTCCTCCAGGGTACCATAGACATCGTACACATCATCTATTACCGAAATGATCTGTATTGCTTTAGTAATCTGCAATCTGCAATATCCATGTTGAGGCAAACTTGTGATCCCCACGCCCCATAAAAAGGATGCCGCCAACCTGTCTCTTGCAAATTCAAGCTTATTCCCAGGGCTTGTTCTGTCCCACCACCTACATGTATAAAAGTGAATAGATGTTAAACATGTTCCAAAAAGCACAATAAAAGAAAGCAAAAAGCTAATTAAACTATACGTAAGTAGAAACAGTATATAATAAAGAGAAGTACAAATTAGAACAACGAAACAGGAAAAGTGTGCATGTTACCAAAAACATCTTATGATGTCTCCGGTTCAAACTCTGTCAAAGACAAGGAGATGTGCGAGTGTCTTCAGTAATTAAAAGAAACAAAAAGAGCGTGCATGTATACCTTGACAATTCTTTGAGTTCTTCTTGGTTTAAACCTTGCACAATGTTGAAGTCTAACTTTGCAAGTTTTAGTACTTCTGGGATTATGTTATCACTATTTTCGTATAAATCCATGTACCACCTAGCTTCAAATCTTGGAATTCTCCACTGTAGTGGAAGTTCCAAAGAGTGTTTCACTTGCATGCTAAGATAAGAATCGTCGATATTGTTGACGCGCTCCTTAAGGATCTTAGTTGTGAAGGAACAAGCTTCCTCTATCAGTGACTCTCCTTCAATAGAGTAGTACGAAGCCTCGTATAAACTCAAAATACCCTTCACATCTTCACCAAGACATTCTTTGAATCTCTCATTTTCTGTGAAGCCCTTGAAATCCTCTGCACAAATAATTTGGATGTCTCAATTATTAGCGTGCAATAAAAAAAGGCTTAATGATCTTTTAGCCCTAAAGGCCCATCAGCCCATGTGTTTAGACCCCGAGGTACTGAAATCATACATTTCGACTCTTATACCGGTTCAGAATAAAAAACCGGTATAACTCGAATGTGCAAAACAAACTTAAATCCATGTTTTAAAGACTGTTTTAAAGATGACAGCCATCCAAACCAATAACCTTCCAGCAACCAAGCTTAAATCCATGTTTTAAAGACTGTTTTGCCCATTCGAGTTATACCGGTTTTTTATTCTGAACCGATATAAGGGTCGAAAGATATGATTTTAGAGGCTAAAATGTACAACTTTAAAACACAGAGACTGATAGGTATATGGTAGTAAACCTTTAGGGCTAAAAGGTCATTAAGCCATAAAAAAACTCTGATGTGAAGTTTTCAGAATTATGAGCAAAGAAGGTGCAAAAATAAGAGGTGCCTAGCTATATTTGTATATTACCCTGAGAAACATCATATCCACGTCCCCTGAGAAGTCTGAATCTAAGAGCAGTGGCATGCAAGTTCTTTTCCAATTTATCAGTATTACTATATATATTCTTTAAGGCTCGTTCTATTTCATCATGAAAATGGTAATCCACTCCAAGTTTCTGCAAGTGATCAATTAATTCAAGTTGGTCCAGAGGATCAACCACATTCTTTAACTTGAACTCCACGACTTCCTTCAATTCAGAAGCTCGTACTTCCGAATTTTCACCCTATATATGTGCAGTTTTCGTAATTTTGATTAGTACACATGAACCATAATACAAACGAATTAAACAAATACAATTAAATGGCGAAAGCTAAAAACGTACCGCGTAACCACTTTTTAAAGACTGCAAAAATTTGTTGTCCCACATGCAAGGTTGGTAGTTCCCTGATCGCCTAATAATAGGCTCTGGGGAAAGTGAAATTCCGGCGGAGGATTTGATGACAGACTTGCAGGCTGTCACAAATTTAGTTTTACCAGGTGAGAATCTCCGAACGATGGATCGAAAACCAGTAGTTAGGGGAGAAATGTGCACTATAGTGGCCATTATGGACACGATATCTTAACTTCAAGAAAGGAACTTGTATTGTCTTTTTTCTGTGTGTTAAATATTTCATGCATTAGACTCCTATATATACTCTGAATTCGGGCTTATTGGCGTACTTGGGAGCAGTAAATTTTTTGAAACAGTTCGTCCTCAAGATTGGTGTCCTAATTAAGCAAATCAAAATTAGGCCACTAAGTAGGAATATATTTGTATCTATTTCATCATTGTGTAATAATTGGAATAAAATTTGATCTGTTTTTACCATGTTATTCACTATATCATATTATATTATCATAACCTAATATATAACAAACTAAATTTACAATTGGTCATTAGCACATATTTTGGCTGCCAAAAATTTGTTCAAGGAATCTAATATTGATGATCCAGGATAGTTTTACTATGACTATAACATCATCACACAATGACAGACAATCCAGCTATAGTCCAGCCGACATAACAAATTTTCTATAACAACTTTCTATTATATTATAGTAGACTCTGACATCACAAGTTAGTTAGTTAGGTTCTATACATTACTTATTCTCTCTACACTATCTCTTTAATCTCTCTGTATCTCTCTACAATTTATGTAAACATTGAATAATGTATGTGTTTTAGTAATGAAATCTGAGTTACGTTCTATGTGTAATCATCATTGTGAGTTTAAATCAATTTGATATTCATCAACTAACATGGTATCAGAGCAAAATTCCGCAAGTTCTTCATCAATTTCATGCTAAATCATCTTAAAAATGTTGTTTTCATGCTGAATCATCATCAAAGTTGCAGAGATCAATTACGAGATGTCAATTCATGTGTTTTCTGCTACTGTTTACTCATTGATTTGTTAAGTATCAGTTTTTGATTTGTTAAGTGATGATTTGATGAATCTTAGTAATCGCTTTGGTTAATTGATAGTATAAGTTTGATCGAAATTGATTGATTAAAGATGTCTACACGTGTTGTGCAAGATCCTTCTAGTGTGTATTTTGTACATCCGTCTGATTCGAGCATAAATCAGTTAGTTTCTGTTAAGTTCAATGGAGAAGGTTTTAGTAATTGGAAAAGAAACATGATGCTTACTCTATCAGCCAAGAATAAGATAGGCTTTGTTAACGGAACTATTGAGATTCCTGATTTAGCTTCACCTGATTATAAATCTTGGGAGAGATGTAACGATTTAGTCATTTCCTGGTTATTGTTCAATTTGGATGAAGGCATTGCTAGGAGCGTTTTGTTTCTCAAAACAACCCGGTCTATTTGGCTAGATCTTGAAAATAGGTTTGGTTATACATCGGTTACTCAAGTTTTTTTTTGGAGCAAAAGTTATCAGATATGAAGCAAGGACAACATTCAGTTTCTGAATTCTATACTCAAATTAAGACTGTTTGGGATTCAATGGATGATGCTGATCCATTTCCACATTACACATGTGATAAATGTATATGTGTTCTTACTGGAAGAATGAAACAAATGCAACAGAATCATAGAGTTCTACAATTTTTAATTAAACTGAATGATCAATTTTCTATGATCAGGGCAAATATCTTAATGATGGTACCATTGCCTGATCTAACACAAGTTTATCGTATGGTTGCTCAAGAAGAAAGTCACAAAGAATTTTATCAATCAGTTAATCAGAATGAGACTTTAGCCTTTCTTGCAGACAAGAGAACATTTGATGATAACTTCTCTTCTCAAGCTTCAAAGACTTCTGGACAGTTTCAGAAACAAAACTATAACAGCTCAACTAAAAGGTCGATCTAACAAACCTTCCAACTCCTATTACTATACACATTGCAAAATTGCAGGTCACAACAATGATAGATGTTTTAAGCTACATGGCTATCCACCTGGATTTAAGACAAAAAACAGAAGGTTTGCAGCTGTGGCTACTCAAAATGAAGATCAACTAAATACTTCAAAAGATCTTAGTGCTCCTGTCACAATGCAACAATACAATGACTTGATTGAGCTCCTCACTAAGCACAAGCTTAATAATTCTGATCAGCATAATACTGAAATTGCAGGCCATGCTATGCTTGCAGGTAAAATCTGTTTGATGTCAACTTTTGCAATAGATTGGCTTTTGGATAGTGGTGCTACTGACCACATCACTAATTCTTTGTCCGATTTTACTACTTATGAATCTGTGACTGATCTTGATAGTCATATAACAATTCTTGATGGAAGACAGATAAGGGTGACTCACACAGGCCTTGTTCATTTAACTGACAAGATAACACTTCACACACTACACCATAAATGACCTTCTACAACATTTTGAGCTCATGTTGCCTTTGATTATGTTGGCTTTGCTATGCATATTTTTGGCTACTACAACATTATAATTTTAATGTTGGCTTAGGCACAATAAATATGTTGGTGTAGAATTAAAGTGTTTGCATGTTGCAATAGGTAACAAATATGTTGCCATAGTTTTGTAATAGACTAAATTTTCTATTTTTAACTAAAAATAAAAATATTCATTTTCATTTGACATGAAAATTAATTGATTTTGATATAAATAACTAAATAGTTTTTATAAAAATTAAAAAATCTACAGTAAACGATGAATTATTAAATTAAAACTTTTAATATATTTTGAAATTAATAATTATATTTTTATAGCTACCAAATTATTATTTAATAAATACTAAATAAAATAATTTATGCAAAGAATTAGATGAAAATTGGCAGAGCGGGAAAAATGCCGCCCAATCCAAAATTTTTGTGACAACAGTAAAATACCGCCCACTCCACTCTTATTTTTTTTATTTTCATTTCTCACTCTCTCTGGTAGTTCGAGTCTCTCTTCGTCTTTCACTCTCTCACTCCACTTTCTCTTTTTCTCTCACTCTCATGAACACATATAACTACTAATCTATACATAAATTTAATCTATACACACATATGCATACATATAACTACTTCGATTTGAATGTTTCTTTAGTTTAGGGCTTTTTCAATTCGATTTGTAATTAAAATTAGGGCTGATTTCGATTTGTACCTTTGCATACGTATAACTACTTCGATTTGAATTTTCTTATCCACTCTCTAGCTTTTGCTGTTCGATTTAGTGCTAAAAACTGACTTTAAATGATTGCTCTTGGATCAATTACTCGTCTATTTGGGCGTTCTCTGATTTAGGGCTTCTTCGGATTTGGGGAATTCTTCGATTTAGGGCTTCTTTGATTTGGATTCAAATTGGTTTAATGCTTGTTTCGATTTATGTTTTCTTTTTTGATTAAAGTGTTTAAAGATTTTTCTATGTCTCTTGTTTCAGGGCTGATATGGATTCAAATTGGTTCCAAGGCTTGAATTTTAGGTATTACCTTCTTTCTGTTTGATTACATTGTTATGGATGTCTAATTTTCTTTTATAATGTATTGTTTACGGAACTGAGGGGGCTAAGCTTGTCAAGGCGTTTAGGAACATTCCTGGAATTGAGATTGCTAATGTTGAGCGTCTTAATTTGTTGAAGCTGGCTCCTGGTGGTCATCTTGGAATCGGAAGAGGAACCCACTGACTAAGGTATGTTTTTGGGTTTTAATTATTAATTTTTCTATGTATTGTTCTGTAATTATTTAGGATCAACTAATATTTGAGTTGTACGTATAGTCATGATTCCTGTGATTAATTATATTCTATATTTAAGGAAAGCTGGGTTTGGCATGAAAGGATATGTAATGAATCCATGATTATGTAATGAATCCTCACACTCTTTCAAGTGTAAGGATATGTAAGGATCAAATTATTTCAAGTTAGATGACGTCCATTATATATCATGATTATATTATAATGAATCCTCACACTCTTTCCTTCTTTTACAATAACAAAAAAACCCATTCTACATAATAGCACTATAGTAGTGCTTTCCACTTGCCAATCCTCCTCATTTTGTTTCTAATTTCTAGGAAAAAGAAGTTCGTCGACTAGCTGATAATATGGTAAAACTCGGGAAAGAGGTGAGTTTTATCTGATGGTGAATGTTTTTTTCCTGCTGCAATCTATTTTGTACAATCCTTGTGATTTGTGAATTAACCCCACTAACACAGGATCTTTGTTCTGTGACGAAGATTATCTGGCTAAGTTACATAATAAAGTTTTGACTATGTAGTGTTCAATCAATTTCCTTTCACATCACTTGTTGATTGTACGAGATATTATGAAAGATGTAGAAACTTTTGGATAATATTATTCTTGTCCAACTGCTATAATTGGCATATTTCCAAATGCTCTGTTTGACCTTGTAGTAAACCTGAGAAAACCTATTATCTAAGAGCAGACCATTTTTTTTGTACACCTGAGAAAACCTATTATCTAAGAGCAAAAAAAAAGACTAGGATATTGGAAACACAAAATGGATTCGGGACGATTCGTTTTAAGACCTGTTGGTACGTGTAGTATGCCCTTCTGCTTAGTCCTGTCTTCACTTTTGACTCTAAAATCATAATCTCACGACCTCTGTCTGTTTTTGCTTCATTTGTTTTGTTAGGATAATGTCATTGATATCACCTGTAGAACTGATCAGGTGTTTTGTTGGGTTCGTTTTGTAAATTTGTTTCTTATTCTTCATTTTCCACGCCCCACGGAAAAGATGACATACTAATCAATATTTGTTTTTTGGCTTTTAGGACTAGTTGAGATTATATAATCTGATTTTTGATTCTGTGTACACATTTAGAAACACTCGACTTAGGCAAGAGGCTACAGAGGTTGGTGCCATGGTGGTGAGTGGTGTTGAGATGTTTGTTAGGCCGGCAACGGTCAATTCAAGTTATTCACTGGTGGATTAGGTACATGTCCTCTTTTCTATAACATCAGCAAACTTACAAACTTATTTTGCTTTACATTTCATAGTGCAATTTCACTTTCTTTCACAAACTTACAAACTTATTTTGCTTTACATTTCAAATAAATGTGTGCAGTAGCTTCTCAGATTGTTTCACTAAATCAGTCTATTACTGTCTCTTGGTGATCTACATAATGGTCTCTACACAGTCACACATACTGTTCCTCATGTTATTTCTGCAAGCTCAAATACAGACTCAACTACTAAGTTTTTCTTCACTAAAGCAGCTTGTCTCAGTGTTTCAGAAAAGAAGCTAAGCTGTGGCACCTAAGGCTTGGCCATTTATCTTTTCAACAACTAAAGTTTGTTCAGCCACAATGCTCAATATCTACCAATATACTGGATTCATTTCGTCAGATTTGTCCAAAGGCTAACAATCTAGAAATTCATTTCCTCTTAGTAGTATTAAAACTACTTCAGCTTTTCAAATGATCCATGTTGATGTATGGGGTCCTTATAAAGTCAAAAACCATAATGGTTGTACTCAATTCATTACTATTGTAGACGATTTCACAAGATATACCTGGGTTCACTTGATCAAGTTTAAAGCAGATGTTGTTTCAGTTCTAACTGAGTTTGTTAAGTTTGTTGAAACTCAGTTTTGTTCTAAAGTGCATTGTGTGAGATCTGATAATGCCAAGGAATTAAGTGAGGGGGATTTGAAAGTTTTCTATCAAAATCAAGGTATTATTCATCAGACTAGTTGCAGCTATACTCCACAGCAAAATGAAGTAGTTGAACGCAAGCATAGGTACTTATTGGAGACTGCCAGGTCACTCTCTTTTCAATCTAATCTACCTGCCATTTATTGGGGAGAATGTGTCCTTTGTGCATGTTATTTGATTAACAGAATGCATCTGAAAACTATTGATAATATGACTCCTTATGAAAAATTGTATAATACATCTCTCTCCTCAGATAATCTGAGAGTTTTTGGATGCCTTTGTTATGTATCCTCTACACAACCTCATAGGTCTAAATTTGATCCTCGAGATTTGCCTTGTGTTTTTCTTGGTTATCCACCTAACAAGAAAGCTTACAAAGTCCAGGATTTAACTTCTAGATCTATTATCATTTCTAGAGATGTTTCTTTTAAAGAACATCATTTTCCTTTCCATATACTTCATCCTACAAACAGTACTTCAAATCTTTACCAATCTGCTATATTTTTACCTAATGTTACATCATCTTCTGTTATTGATGATGAAGTTATTCTCTCAGATGTTATGGTTCCTTCTTTGTCTAACTTTAATTCCATACTAGACAGTAACAGTTCTCGGACTGACTCTCTTGATGTTTCACATGACATTTCTGTTAATGATTTTTCACAATCTTTAGAGACTTCATCTAATTCTGTGGCATTAGATATTGCACCTGTGAGACAGTCATCCAGAACCAGAAAAACACCTTCCTACCTGTCATCCTATCATTGCAATTATAGTGCCTTAACTAAATTGCAGAGTCCACCTCATTGGTGTAATATGGTTCACTATTCTGCATTTCCACCAGCATACAAAGTATTTCTTTCTCATACTTCATCCATTGTGGAACCTAAGAATTACAAAGAGGCTTCCCAACATCCTTTGCGGATTGAGGCTATTAACAAGGAACTTGAGGCATTAGCAGATAACAACACTTGGGATTTAGTTGAGTTGCCTCCGGGTAAAAAAGCTATATGCAACAAATGGGTTTTCAAAGTGAAACTTAAAGCTGATGGCTCTCTCGAACGTTGCAAAGCTAGACTTGTTGCTAAGGGATTCAACCAGAAATTTGGTATAGACTACGACGAGACTTTTTCTCCTGTCATTAAAATGACAACAGTTCGATGTTTAATTGCTTTAGTTGCTAGTCGACAGTGGTAATTGTTTCAATTAGACGTGAATAATGGGTTTTTGCATGGAGATTTAAGAGAGGAAGTGTTTATGAAAGTTCCGGACGGTGTTCCTCATCAACCTAATCAGGGTTGGAGACTTAAAAAGTCACTTTATGGGTTAAAACAAGCTTCTCGTGAATGGTTTTTCAAATTGCTTCAAGAATTGGTGATCCAAGGATATACACATTCCAAGAACAACTATAGCCTGTTTATCAAGAATTCTGGTTCTTTAACTACTATACTAGCTGTTTATGTCGACGACATCATTATCACTGGTAACAATCTGCTTGAAATTAATTCTCTTAAATCTCATCTTGACTGTGTCTTCAGCATCAAGGACTTGGGTGTTCTTCACTATTTTCCGGGTATTGAAGTGGGTTATGTTCAAGAAGGTATTTTACTCACTCAGAAGAAATTTACTAATGATCTCCTTAAAGATTGCCTTTTGGATGTATCCAAACCTGCAGCCATGCCTTTACCTTTGAATTTAAAGTTAACCATGTCTGATGGTTCCTTGATTAGTGATCCTAAGAATTACAGATCCCTGGTTTGTAAATTAAACTACCTTACAAACACTAGACCAGATCTATCCTATGTTGTTCAAACCCTTAGCCAATTCATGTAGTCACCTCGTACTTCACATCTTCAGGCATTGACTCATACTCTTCGCTACGTAGCACACAGTATAGGTCAGGGCATACTTCTTAAAGCTTCCAATTCACTTACAGTTCAAGCTTTTTCTGATTCTGATTGGGCCTCATGCCCAGACTATAGAAGGTCCATCACTAGTTACATTGTTCTTTTCGGCAATTCACCCATTTCCTGGAAATCTAAGAAACAGAGTACTGTTTCTCGATCATCTTCTGAAGCCGAATATCGGGCAATGGTTGCTAATGCTTTTGAAATTACTTGGTTAGTTCGTCTTTTGGAGGAATTTGGTGTTACTGGCTTAACTCCTATCACTCTACATTGTGACAATCAGTCCGCTCTTCATATTGCACGTAATCCTGTCTTCCACGAACGTACTAAACACATTGAACTTGACTGTCACTTTACACGTGATAAAGTACTTGAGGGCTTGTTGCAACTTTCTTACTTATCTACTAAGCATCAACTAGCAGATGTTCTCACAAAGATTGTTCCTTCCACTCATTTCAAAGTTTTGCTTGGCAAGCTGGGTATGTCTGATATTCTCCAGTCCGACACTCAACCATCCTCCACTTTGAGGGGGCTATTAGTGATCCAGGATAACTTTACTGTGACTATAGCATCATCACACAATGACAGACAGTCCAGCTGTAGTCAAGTTGGCATAACAAACTTTCTATAACAACTTTCTATTATATTATCCTCTTGTATAAATAGTAGACTGTGACATCACAAGTTAGTTAGTTAGGTTCTATACATTACTTACTCTCTCTACACTATCTCTTTAATCTCTCTGTATCTCTCTACAATTTATGTAAACATTGAAAAATGTATGTGTTTTAGTAATGAAATCTTAGTTACGTTCTATGTGTAATCATCATTGTGAGTTTAAATCAAGTTGATATTCATCGACTAACATCTAACAAATAACAACATATATTGTTATTTAGTATTTATATCTAAACTAGCATTACAAATATGTACAAAGATCAAAATGCAAATCATATTAAGTACTTCTTGTTAAATTTAAAAGAAAGGTCAAGAATACAATGTTTATATATGTTATTTGATTTGAATGATGCTGATAATTAAGAGTCTCATCACTAATGTATTTACTGATATAATTTTATGTTCTCTTAAGTCCTTATCGACTTTAAACATGCATATTTAATTAATATTTAAATTGACTAATCTTTCAAAGCAGCTAAAAATAATAACACAAATAGTCAAAAATAAAATCTTCAATAATATTACTCTTTCTGTCCCATTCATTTTGACCAATTAAGTGCTAATTATGTTAATTATTTGAAAATTTATATAACTTATTAGTAATTATTGGTTTGTTTTATATGATTGAATAAAAGGTAATAAAAAAGGTGAAAATCTTTTGCAAAACATAATTAGCAGTAATACCTTATTTATCAGAAGTGGTCGTTCTCCAAAATGTACGTAAAAGTGATTGTGAAAAGGAAAATGGTAGGTACCCCAAATTTTGTTTCAAATTTATTTCCAAAAGCTAACGTGTCATATTTCTAATCGGTAACTTACTTAATAATAATATGATATCCATGCATATGCTTTAATCAAATTTTTTCATTTGTCTCACCACGTCATTTGTGAAATTTTTTGGGTACTTAGTATTGCCCTTGTGAAAATTCGACCTCAAAAATGCCTTAATTAGTAAAAATTACTAAAAAAACAGAGTCATACTATTTTAGGTAAAATCAAGTAGCAATTACTCTAATCTATCTATCTATACTATATTATTATAAACAAATTAGTCTCTATTTGATTGGTAGTTGATTAGTTGGCATTCTTATATAATTAACAACAGTTAGATTGAAATATAGATAAAAGGAGAACCGTTGTATTTAATGTTAAAAGAATATTTCTTTCTTGATATTCAAAATGCTCCCACGGGTTCAAGGTTCGAATCCCGTCAACAACATATTAATATTAAATATTTATATTATCTATTTTTCTAAGCTACATTCAGAAGTTCAAGATATTATTCCCGTTCCGGTTGACAATATATTAAAATAATTATCATCAAAATACAAATAAATGCTTACAATAACATCATACATACATTATTAATTTTTAAAAATTTATTTTCTACTGATAAAATCATATAATCAAAATACATATAATAAGATAAAAAATTCTAAAATTCATCCGTATATCGTATACACATATACACGTACATAAAGTATTTTCACCAACAACAAACTGAAGATATTTTTCCTTGATAATCAAGATAATATATACTAAACCAATCAACCACAGTGAGAAGGCAAACTCCACCCATAGTTAAGCCGACACACATGTATTTTAACACATATGTATTGGTCCGTTTCAGACGACTTTTTAAAGGTAGAGGAATGATAAAAAGAAACATAAGAACTGGTATAGATAATATTTTAATTCTTAGTATAAACTATTGTTGCGAAATAAGTAATGATTGTAAAAAACAATTTTCAGATGATAGTTAAAATCGATGATATTCACATTTCATGAGCTTCAATACTAACCAAACTGTGAGGTTTTTCGAAATCGATTTATATTAAAACCTGTTTCCGTTAATTTTTGTGCATTTTCAATTAAATTTATTAAAATTTAACTATGTATTTATTACTTTATTCATGTATCATTTCTTCATACTTTTTTTTTCTATTTTTTTCTTTAAATTGTTAGATTATTAAAATGTATAAATTTAACATTAAATATGAAATAGTTGTGTTTTTTTTTAATATTTTACAACTATCTATACTCTTTATTAATAATGAAAATAATGTTTAATTAAATGACTCGCAGTACCAAAGTATAAAATTCGGTTTTCACTAAACCCGACAACTACGTAATTATACAAGATTCATTTACTTTAAATTCTTTAGCTTCACTGAGGGTTCGATTCCTTACAACTACATAAATATAAAAAAAAATTAATTATTTTAATTTCATTAGCTTATTTACTTTAATTTCATTAACTTATTTACTTTAATTTCTATACTCTTTATTAATAAAGAAAATAATGTTTAAATGGCGTGCGGTACCAAATTCATTAGTTTCATCTCGAGTTCAATTGCTTATAACTACATAATTAAATAATTTTTATTTATTATATATTTGTATCATTCAACTAATATTTATTAATAATTTATTAATATTAATATTTTATTATCAACTCTTGACACTAGTTATTATATGTAGTACGTGTTGCCCAGTAAATAACAATTATAGAAGGGGGTTGAATACAATTGTATAAGATTCTCGACTTTATATAACACAAATATGAAAGATCAATAACAATAACAATAACAGCTTTATTAACTTTGATATAAAACTGTTACAAACTCTCTTAAGAAATTCTGATGTTCTTAAGAGCTGCTAGCTTACAAAAACTCTCTCAAGAAATTCTGTTCTTAAGAGCTTCTCTTCGATTATGTTCTCTCTCGAATTAATTGTTCATAAATCGAAACCAAAACTGTGTTTATATAGTGCACACAGCTTCTCTATCAATAACAAGATAAGTCCTAATCATAATAAAGATAGAAACATATCTTTAATCGATAGCTGCATTCTACAAACCAGGAACAAACTTCCATGTTTATCTAGACTCCAAATATAACTCGAAGTAGGAATCCTGATCAGCTTCAAGTCCTGATGATCAAACCTGATCATAGTCTGAGTAGGAATCCTGATGATCAATAAGATACTGACGCTTGATTAAATACTGATGACCATGCAATACTGATGACGTCAGCAATCCTGATCAGTTGAGTCTAGCTTCTGACGATCATTGAATTCTGATCTAACAATCTCCCCCAATCTCATACTTTGTAAAATAAAGTATAGATTCCAAATATTCAATGATGTCAAAAACATGTATCAAAATGTACGAGTATCTTCAGAAACAACTTATCTGTTTAAGCTTTGTGATAGAACAGATTCATCTTCAAGAAGTTGGATAATAAACTTTCTTCTTTTTCTTCAAGAATTTGAATCAGTCTTTCCTTAAGATTTCTGAGTTCTTCATCTTCCTCATTAATCTGGTAGATAGCTGCTCTGAGATTCTGTATGGAGTTTCTCTGTAGACTGTGCTCTTCAAGCAAAAGATAAGCAATTTCCTTCCCATCAGGATTGAGAGAAAGATGAGTCATGCCAAAATTTACTTCTTTAACAGCAGTACCCCTTTGCATTTCCACATCCTGACCTCTTTGATTTAAGTACATGGGAATATAATTACCATCGAAATTACTGTTTCCATCCAGTCTTCTTCTTATAGTTGACAAAATCATGTCAGCCCATACTTTGTACACTTGGTTCTTCCATCTTAACAGATAGTGAACATATTTCAGTTCCTGTGTAGTTTTCATCAGCAGATCTTGAATAGATAGAATCTTCACACTACCATCTTTCATGAAGTACAGAAGCTTTTCTTTCTTTTCAAAACCATCATGACAATCTATAACTATATCAACAGCTAATAAATTGTTCAGGTTTTCAGAAGTTAAAGTACCTCCAATTTCTGTCAAGGAGTAAGGATCAACATATGACATATTCAGATATTCACCATCTCTGTGTCCAATACCTCCTCTTGAATTACTTGACAATTGCTTCAGACTCGAAAACATCTTTAACCAGAGTGCTTTTGATCTAACCATCTCAGATAAATCAACAACACTTGAAGCGCTTGTAATAATTCCACCAGACTGAAAATTGATAGGTGTATCACAACTTAATGTGCTAATATGTTTCCACTTCTTGTCTTTCTCCTTTTCATGAGCGTAGCTTCTTTCAAGTAAAGATTCTTGTCTGCTTGAATTTCTCCATTTTCTTTCATTTGAAACTTTAAGCCTTTGTAGATAGAGATTGAAATCTTCATTTGTTCTTCTTGTAATATCTCTTCTTCTGGCTTCTTCTTCTTCATCTACTTCTTTGTTGTGACAATCAACAACAGTAGATAAGATTATCAAATCAACTTCTTGCAGAATTTCAGATTCGTCAGGATCTTGAATATTGTCAGGATTAGAATCTTCAATTTGATTTGTATTGCTGAGAGTTGATTTACTTGATTTTCTTCTCAATTCAGGTTCTTCTTCAACAATTCCATCATCACCAAAAGTAGATCTGTCAGGAACTACTAGAGTTTGAATAGGTTCAGGAATTTCTTCAATTCTTAACCCTCTAGACCTTGTCTGTCTAGGTACTGTTTGAGTTGAAGAACCTCTTCTACTTCTTCTAACACCTCTTCTACCTCTGCTTCCTCTACCTCTAGCAGGAGCAGTATAGCTTTCCATTGTCTCTCTTTGTAGTCTCAAGAATTCTTCATGTGAGAGATCTGGATATTCTTTACTTGCTGTAGAGAGTGCTTTTCTGGCAAATAATTGTTGAACTCTTTTATCAGTGTGAGAAAGAGTAACAATTCTACCGTCTTTTGTAGAAAACTTTTGGAATAAATTTGATGCATCTTCAGGATTATCAATAATCACATCTTCATCACCTTCAGGAATTGTAGCAAGAATGTGTCCATGACCAGGTGTCAGGATTTGATCTGTCAGGATTTGATCTTCCGTCAGGATCTGAGATTGCACCAATGTTCTTACTGTCTTAACTCCAGAATCAGAAACATGAGTTGACTGCGTTGTGTGACTTTGAGAAGTTTGGATTGTCTTCATAACAACAGCATCAGAGGTTTCTCCTTGTATCACTTTGTCACCACCATCATCTCCAGTATCATCATCATTATTTCTTAATACTAGATCAGGTGTACATTTTGTCTGAATAACCTTCTCCCCCTTTTTGACATCAGGATTTGACAATAATTGCAAAATTAGGGAAAGAGAGGCTTGAATTTCAGTTACCTTAGTATCCAGAGAATCAATTCTTTGATTGATTGAGGTTTGTTCTGAAACAACAGATTTCACTTGGGAGTCCACTACCCTCAATTGTAAAGTAGTAGGCACCTTTGTAAAATTATTAAAGATATCAGTCCTCACTTTTTCAGTTGAGCCCTTGATAGAATCAATCTCACTTTTCAGACTTTTGGATAACAGAGTTGTAGCTTTCAGATGATTCTTCAAGTCTTGATTCTCTATAGACTTCACTGCATTATAGGCATGTTCAATAGCAGAAGAAAAACTGATAGATTCATCAGAATTGTGCCATGAATTGTTCCATTCATTCTGTCTAAATGCCTCTGCAGGATCAAAGGAAGGAGTAGAAAAATCTTGTCTCTGATCTTTCCCAGTGGAAGCATTGCTAGCCATATATGTACTTGATGAACCAAAATTAGTTCCAAGACTAATCTTGAGTGTTGTAGCAAGCTGTTCCTTCTCTTTTCGATTCTCATTATCATCATCACTATCATTATCAGAACTATCATCATCAGAACCATGAGATATATCAGGATCAGGAATTGCAATACCTTTCAGTTTATCCTGTGATTCTGAGATAGGATGATCCATTGGTCTTGAACGAAGTGGCTGTATCAAAATAGGCTCAGTATCAGGAGCACCACTAACGTCAGGATGAACATCGTCAGGATTTGATATGCTTGCATCAGTATTTGCTACCAATGGTTCTTGTGGAGCTTAAGGTTCAGAAGCTGCTTCAACACTTTGAGCTAAAGGTTCTTGTGTGCTTCCCTCATTGACAATGTTCTCGACCAATCTTTCAACAGAAGCAGTAGCTTTGCCTGCATCTTCACTTTGAGAAGATGGTTCTTGTGTAGCTGGAATGTTGATGTCTTCATTCTCCCTTTGAGAAAATGGTTCTTGTGTGACCATTCCACTAGCTAAGCCTTCACCCAAACTTTGATTGAGTGGTTCTTGTGTGGCAGGATCAACAGTAGCTGCTGAATTACTCTGAAATTCAGGTTCTTGTGGGCTTGATCCTTTCAGCTTCTTCTGTCTCTGATAGACTAACTCTTCTGCATTCCTCTTTTTCTTTGATGTAGGTGTAAGACCAACCAAGGAAGCAGTTGTAGAAACCTTCTCCCAAGAAATTTCTCTAATCTGAGATGGAGAGGCTGGAGAGTCTGATATAGAGACAACTTTTGTTGTTGCATCAGGAATACTAACATCAGGATTTGATGTCTGAATATCAGTATCCTTCATTTGCACTGTCAAAGGAATATGATACCTGCTCTTTGATAATTTCCTTGTCTTTTGTGGTTTTGATGAAGGTACCACAATTTTAGTAGCAGTATCAGCAACTTCCTTGTTCACTTTCATCACAGAGGATATAGGTAAGTCATCCTCTGAATCACTTTCATCAATCAACCTTAACTTCCTTTTCACAGGAACATTCTTAACAACCTTATCAGCTTTCTTCACCAGGACCCCTTGTACACCCCCTTGTATCTTCTTTTTAGTGAGTGGTGTAGAGGAAAAATCCTTTGAACCTGATTGCCTTCCAGACACATCAGTTCTAGCTGATTTCTTTGATTTTACAACTAAAGTCTTTTGAGAGACAGTAGAGGTGGTTGTTAACTGTTTAGACTGTTTAGGTTGCATGCTTGTGTCAGGAACAAGGTGGGTTGGGCCTTGTACCATAGCATTAGAAAGTAGTCCATAACGAGTAGGCATTTTCTGATGTAAGAAAAACCTAACCTCATCTTCCTGTACTTGCCTGCAAAATTTGTTAGTAACACTCATAGTGATATAGAGATGATAAATAATAAACTCTGATAATAATGAAATTGAAATTGATAATTAAGACTGAAAACTTAATCAAAGACTAAGTAATAATCTAATTGTCCAGAGTTTACCAGGAGTGTTAATGACAAATTAGAACCTCTGGTTTTCATACCAGCTTCAATCATCTCAGCATCAGGATTTGACCAGTTGACTTCCTGTCAGGATTGACTCCTATCAGGATTTGATCAAAGATACATACCTTTCTGAAGAACCATCAGGATTTGACAGTTATCAGGATTTCCTCTCTGTAGTTTTTCCTCAGAAATTCTCAAAATTCATCATTCCAAGTTCATTCACCAACTTATTGAAAGTAGCTTCAGGTAGTGGCTTGGTGAATATATCAGCTAGTTGTTGATCAGTAGGAACAAAGTGAAGTTCAATTGTTCCTTCCAGAACCTGTTCTCTTATAAAGTGATATCTGATACTGATGTGTTTAGTAAGAGAATGCTGAACTGGATTTCCTGTCATTGCAATAGCACTTTGGTTATCACAATAAATAGGGATTTTTGAGTATGACAGGCCATAATCTAACAACTGATTTCTCATCCACATTATCTGAGCACAACAACTTCCTGCAGCAATGTACTCAGCTTCTGCAGTTGAAGTGGAAATAGATTTCTGCTTTTTACTGAACCATGAAACTAGTCTTCCACCCAAAAACTGACAACTTCCTGAAGTACTTTTCCTGTCTATTTTGCATCCTGCAAAATCAGCATCTGAATAACCACACAACCCAAAATCTGATTCCCTTGCATACCAAAGGCCAAGTGAAGGAGTGCCTTTGAGATATCTGAAAATTCTTTTGACTGCAATCAGATGTGGTTCTCTAGGTTTTGCTTGAAATCTTGCACATAGACAGGTTGCAAACATGATATCTGGTCTACTGGCAGTGAGATACAATAAAGAGCCAATCATTCCTCTGTAGTGAGTTACATCTACCTCTTCACCTTGATCAGGATCAAGTTTGGTAGCTGTAGCTATGGGAGTTGAAGCAGGAGTACTGTCTTGCATGTTAAACCTTGTCAGTAAATTCCTTGTGTATTTAGACTGATTAATAAAAATCCCTTCATCAGTCTGTTTAACTTGAAGACCCAGAAAGTAACTCATTTCTCCCATCATGCTCATTTGATATCTTGACTGCATAAGCTTGGAAAACTTTTCACACAGCTTATTGTTTGTTGACCCAAAAATGATATCATCAACATAAATCTGAACTAACAGCAACTCCTTACCATGATTCAAATAAAATAGAGTTTTATCAATTGCACCTCTTTTGAATCCACTTTCCAGTAAGAATTGAGCTAAGGTTTCATACCATGCTCTTGGAGCTTGCTTTAGTCCATAAAGTGCCTTATCCAGTCTGTAGACATGATCTGGATATGTAGGATCAATGAAACCAGGAGGTTGTTCAACATAAACTTCTTCCTCCAGTTCACCATTTAAGAACGCACTTTTAACATCCATCTGGAAAACCTTGAATTTCTTATGTGCTGCATAAGCAAGAAATATCCTGATGGCTTCTAGTCTTGCAACAGGAGCAAAAGTTTCATCATAGTCAATTCCTTCTTGTTGAGAATACCCCTTTGCAACTAGTCTAGCTTTGTTTCTGATAATGACTCCATCAGAATCAGTCTTGTTCTTGAAAATCCACTTTGTACCAACAATTGATCTATTCTTTGGTCTTGGTACCAGTTTCCAGACTTCATTCCTTTCAAATTCATTCAGTTCTTCTTGCATTGCAGTAACCCAATCAGCATCTTTAAGTGCATCTTCAACTTTCTTAGGCTCCTCCTTGGATAGAAAGTTATTGTATAAACATTCATTCTGAGTTGCACTTCTTGTTTGAACACCTGCATCAGGATCTCCAATTATCAAATCAGGAGTATGATCTTTTGTCCATTTCCTTGCTGGTGTCAAATTGTTTCTTGAAGTAGATGCTCCCCCTGGATTGGTGTTATCTTGGTTGAAAGAATTTGATTGATTTGAAGCTCTCCCTGAATTATTGCTATGCCCTCCTGATGTGTTATCAGGATCTTCACTTGAATCAGTATCTGAAGAATTCTGTCCTGATGATTGAGTTGACTCTGAACTTGTAGTTGAATGCCGTTGCTCCCCCTCAACATTAGCACTACTAGTTGTATCACTGTTGTTTGCATCATCAGTATTAGCACCATCAGTACCTGGTGAGTCATCAGGATTTGGTGACCCATCAGTATCTGATGTATTGACAGCTTCTGATTCATTTTCTTCAGGTTCCTTGGAAGCTTCATTTTCAAATAACAATCTATCATGCGAGTCTTCAATGATTCCAGTTATCTTCTTATCATCAAAAGATACATGAATTGACTCCATGACAGTTCTTGTTCTCAAATTAAAAACTCTGAAGGCTCTTGATGTAGGATAACCTATGAATATTCCTTCATCAGCCTTTGTTTCAAATTTCCCTAGCTGTTCAGGATGAGTTCTGAGAACAAAACATTTACAGCCAAACACATGCAGATGCTTCAGACTTGGCTTCTTCTCTTTGAGAGACTGATAAGGAGTGACACCATGCCTGTTTATCAATGTAAGATTTTGTGTATAGCATGCTGTGTTGACTGCTTCTGCCCAGAAATATGTAGGTAATTTAGCTTCTTCCAACATAGTTCTGCCAGCTTCAATAAGAGTTCTATTCTTCCTTTCTACTACTCCATTTTGCTGAGGTGTGCCAGGAGCAGAGAATTGTTGAATGATTCCTTTGTATTTGCAGAACTCTTCCATCTTTGAATTCTTAAATTCAGTACCATTATCACTTCTCAGAATCTTGACTTTGTACTTTGTGGTTGTCTCAATCATCCTCACATGATCCAACAGAACTTCAGGAGTTTCATCTTTTCTATGCAGGAAATACACCCAGGTGAATCTAGAATATTCATCAACAATTACAAGAGTGTACCTTTTCTTACTGATGGACATGATGTTGACTGGACCAAACAGATCAAGATGTAGCATGTGATATGGTTCTTCAATAGAGGATTCTGATTTACTCTGGAATGATGTCCTTCTTTGTTTTGCTTTTTGGCATGCATCACAGAGTCCATCAGGTGTATATAAGACATTAGGTAATCCTCTTACTAATTCTTTCTTAACCAACTCATTGATGTTGCTGAAGTTGAGATGAGAAAGCTTCTTGTGCCAATTCCAACTTTCATCTACTGAAGCTTTACTGATGAAACATGTAGGGGAGCCATCAGTATCTGAGAGAATGTTGGCTTCATATATGTTACCATGCCTGTAGCCAGTTAGTGCTATCTTCCCTGTTGCTTTACTGACTACTTCACAATGTGTGGAATAGAAATTGACATGATAACCTCTGTCAGTGATTTGACTAATACTCAACAAGTTGTGTTTTAGTCCCTTCACTAGAGCTACTTTTTCAATGATGACATTTCCAATGATTATATTGCCATATCCCAAGGTTTGTCCAATGTTGCCATCTCCATAAGACACAGTTGGGCCAGCTTTTTCCTCATATTCTGATAACAGGGCTTTGTTTCCAGTCATGTGCACAGAACATCCACTATCCATGACTAACACATTTTTCTTTTTACCCTGCATCAGAATAGTAAAACACTAGTCAGAATGTTTAGGAACCCACACTTGTTGGATTCCTTGTTCATGCATTTTATTAAATTTAACAGCAGAAGACTTTTTGACTTTAGCAATCCTGACAGGATTTACTCCATCAGGATTTGCTTTGTCAGTATCAGTATTAACAAAAGCATGCTTCACTATGACATTTTCAGTTCTATCAGACTTTGTACTACTTTCAAACTTAGGCAATGGATCATAAAAGTTATAGTACAAATCATGATACTCTTTACATGTATAAATAGAATGCCATAGACTACCACAATGAAAACAGGAATTCTGTGGTTTGTAAAATACTGATCTATTCCTAACATCAGACTTAGGAATTTCAGCAATTTTCTTCTTACTCTTTTTACAATCAATAGCAAGATGATTAGAGTTACCACAGTTAAAACAACTCTTTCTAGGTGCATTTGGGATATACTTATAACCATTTTCTTTATTGATCCCAACTTTACCATTCCTGTTTCTCTTAACAGTAGCTTCCTTTTTCTTATCTGTAACCTCACAGATTTTATCTTTAAGCTGTTTCTGAGACAATAGACCTACATTCTTAGTGACTTTGTTCATGACAGATTTAGACTTTATAATTTTAATTCCTTGAGTAGAAGAAGATCCCTTTTCAAAAGTAGAATTGGAATCCTTACCAAAAACAAAATTAACAGGAGTAATCTTAGATTTGGTTGAGTCTATAACATGTCTATAGGTCTTTGGACTGACTGTCTCATCAATGACAATTTTCTCTTTCAATTTCTTATCCTCATCTGACTTATATCCTAGACATTCTTTCCAATTCTTAGAGGTATTAATCTCATGAAATTTCCTACCAGAGTCTGTCCAGGTTCTGATTTTCTCATTAGCATATTCAAGTTCTTTTTCAAGGGAAGTACATTTAGATGTCATCTCTAAGTACATGTGTTTAGCATTATCACATTCTTTTTGTACTTCTTGCATACGAGAAAATTCAGCTTCTAATATCTCATTCCTCTTTCTAAGGTCAGACATCTCAGATAAGATTCTAGTATTCTCAGCAGTTTGACTTCTAAAGCTAATATGTAATGACTTTAGAAAACGTCTTAACTCAGAAGCATTATCAGTATCAAAATCAAAGATAGTATTTAGTACCTTATCATCAGGAGCAGCAGTTACATCAGCATTGGCCATTAACGCATAGTTAACTACCTCAGTATCAGATTCTAAGGAAGAGTCCATCCAATCCTTGCTTGATGTGATGAGTGCCTTTGTCTTGTTGCATTCAGAAGCAAAGTGACCCATACCATTACACTTGTAGCATCTAACCTTTGACTTGTCAAATTTGCTACCCTTGCTGTCCTTCTTGATATACTTGTCTTTGTCTGCTTTGAAGGTCTTTTTCTGAAAGTTGCCTTGTCTTCTATTCTTCCTGAACTTCATCCTTCTGAAGTTTCTGACAATCATAGCAACCATCTCTTCCATGTCTGAATCAGAAGATTCATCACCAGTATTGGCATCAGGATTGCCATCAGTATCTGATGAAGAGTCGTCTGGATCTGACTCAGCTACTCTTGCTTTCCTTCTAGAGACCTCCATAGCTTTCCCTTTTGATTTTGCTTCTACATTCAAAGCAATTGACTTTGCCTTGCTGCTTTTCTTGTTCTTTCTCTGTTGAACTTCAAGATCATGAGTTCTTAGCATCCCATAGATCTCATCAAGAGACACAATGTTCAGATCATACTGGTGTCTAATGATTGAGGTCTGAGTATCCCATTCTTCAGGTAAAGCTCTAAGAAATTTGGTGTTTGAATCTTCAGTTTCATATACTTTGTCAACTAATGATAAGCTGTTCAATAGTGTCAGGAATCTATCATATAGCTCAGTCAGGCTCTCTTCAGGTCTTGCATCGAATTGTTCATATTCTTGAATCAAAAGAGCCCTTCTGTTTTTCTTAACAGATGCAGATCCCTGGCACTGAGTTTCCAAAGTATCCCAGATTTCTTTTGAAGACTTGCATGCAATCACTCTGTTTGACATGACAGCATCAAGGCTATTATGCAAGATATTCTTTATCTTTGGTTCCCTGAGTACATGAGCTTTTTCTTCTGGAGTCCATTCAGCTTTAGCTTTGACCACATAATGTTCTGGTACTGTATCTGTTCGTTCTACGAACTTTGTTGGTATATATGGTCCATCACGAATCCTGTCCAAGTAGTCAGGATCCATAGCCTCCAGGTACATCAGCATCTTTACCCTCCATGTAGGATATTCTGATATCTTTAAGATGGGAATCTTCATGCTTTCATACTTGGTTGTCGACATCTTTAGATCGTATCTGATTCAGAATTAAATCAGTTTGCTCTGATACCAATTGTTGCCCAGTAAATAACAATTATAGAAGGGGGTTGAATACAATTGTATAAGATTCTCGACTTTATATAACACAAATATGAAAGATCAATAACAATAACAATAACAGCTTTATTAACTTTGATATAAAACTGTTACAAACTCTCTTAAGAAATTCTGATGTTCTTAAGAGCTGCTAGCTTACAAAAACTCTCTCAAGAAATTCTGTTCTTAAGAGCTTCTCTTCGATTATGTTCTCTCTCGAATTAATTGTTCATAAATTGAAACCAAAACTGTGTTTATATAGTGCACACAGCTTCTCTATCAATAACAAGATAAGTCCTAATCATAATAAAGATAGAAACATATCTTTAATCGATAGCTGCATTCTACAAACCAGGAACAAACTTCCATGTTTATCTAGACTCCAAATATAACTCGAAGTAGGAATCCTGATCAGCTTCAAGTCCTGATGATCAAACCTGATCATAGTCTGAGTAGGA
This sequence comes from Heracleum sosnowskyi, assembly GCA_030848705.1. NCBI lineage: Eukaryota > Viridiplantae > Streptophyta > Magnoliopsida > Apiales > Apiaceae > Heracleum > Heracleum sosnowskyi. Next base: position 99,242,008 of record CM061241.1, read on the forward strand.
ATCCTGATGATCAATAAGATACTGACGCTTGATTAAATACTGATGACCATGCAATACTGATGACGTCAGCAATCCTGATCAGTTGAGTCTAGCTTCTGACGATCATTGAATTCTGATCTAACAGTACGTTATGAATGTTAAATTAGGTTTTTTAGCGAAGTTACATTCTTTTCACTAAGAACATCTCCAACGGAGTTAGCTAAAATCGTTGGTTAAAATACTGTAAAATAATGATCGATTAAAATTTACTAAATCCGTAAGTATTGTGCATAGAGTTGATTATAATGATCGGTTATATATTCAAAGTAATATATTATATATATTAACAATCATCATTTCCATATATAATAAAATATACAAACACCATAGAAAAGATACATACTTGTACTGGCGGGAGAGAGAGAAAAAAAGAGCGGGAGCCGGAGATGCTCTAAGAAGTGATGTGATAATGGATATATATAAATCCTCGAGCCTCTAGCCCGGGCATTTTGTGCCTCTTCGATCTTCAGTGCATACATACAAAAACAACTTGTGTTCGAAGGATAATTAAAACCCTTGGTCCTCTAAAATACTTGTGTTCGATCTAATTTCTACTTTTTTACACAATTGAGCTATGTTGTATTGTCTCAACTATAGCTGCGTTCCCTACTTTCAAAGATTATTTTGATTTTTGAGTATATATTTGTCAACCTATGTATTGTAGGATTTAAACAAGATGATCACAGTAAACTAGCTTGTATAGAAGTTATTGAATGGAAAACACTTTCATAAATTGAAGAGATAGATGCAAAATACATGAAGAAGGAATTTAAACTAAACTGTTAGTAGTCCTACAAACCAGGAACTACTCCAACTCTCCCTATAAAATCGAGCTGCCCAGCCCTATTCTACAGCAAAGCCCACGTCTGTGCAACAGACTTGACAGACTTATTCAACAATTTATTCAGCAAATAAAACACATAAATGAATTATGTTTAGATTAAATAAATTAATCCAACATATTCCCCCTTAATCTAAACATAACCAAGATTCTTAACACCCAGCAATGCACGCATCTTTTCGAACTTAACCACTGACATAGGTTTAGTTAAAACATCCGCACGTTGCTGTTCTGTGCTAACATGTCGTATGACAATCAGTCCCTTCTCTACGCATTCTCGGATGAAGTGATAGCGTACATCTATATGCTTACTACGCCCATGAAATACCGGATTCCTTGCTAGATCAATTGCAGATTTATTATCGATATATATCACAATTGGCCCTGCCTGAACATCTGTGATTTGAGTAAGAAGACGATGCAACCATATTCCTTGACACGCGGTGGCTGTAGCAGCCATAAATTCAGCTTCACAACTTGATAATGCCACACATCTCTGCTTCTGAGAAACCCAAGTAATCAAAGACTCATCAAGATAGAATGCCATACCTCCCGTGCTTTTTCTGTCCACAATATCACCTGCCAAATCACTGTCCGAATATCCAGACAGCATGTAATCACCTTGAACCCTTGTGTAATGCAAACCATAGTTTAAAGTACCCTGCACATACCGTAAAATCCTTTTGACAGCTCCTTGATGAAGAACAGTCGGCCTATCCATGAATCGACTTACTACTCCAACTGCATATGCTATATCTGGGCGTGTGTGCACCAGATATCGCAATCCTCCCACTATACTCTTATACTCGGTGGCATTAACAGACTTACCATTCTCATCCTTGTGCAGCACCAGCTTTGGTTCCATGGGAAACTTGACCACGTTACATCCCGACATGCCAGCCCTGTCCAATACTTTCTTTGCGTACGCCACTTGTTTGAGTTGAATAAAGCCCTCTCCTTGCTTAACCTCTATACCGAGATAGTAACTTAATTTACCCAAATCAGACATTTCAAACTCCTGGCTCATTTGCTTCTTAAACTTATCAATGTTGCCCACACTAGTACCTGTAATGATTAAGTCGTCCACGTAAACTCCTATAATGAGTGACTCATTTCCCTCCTTCTTAGTGTACACGGCATGCTCCAGGGGGCATTTAATAAATCCAAGCTTCAAGAGACGTTTGTTTAACTCCGTGTACCAAGCTCGTGGAGCTTGTCGCAGTCCATATAGTGCTTTGTATAACCGGTACACCTTTGTCTCTTGTCCATCTTTCACATATCCTTCGGGTTGCTTAACATAGACCTCCTCATATAGTTTGCCATTAAGAAAGGCTGACTTCACATCTAAGTGATGCACTTCCCACTCATTTCCGGCTGCGAGTGCTAGTAACAAACGAACTGTCTCCATTCTTGTCACAGGTGTGAAGGCCTCTTCAAAATCAATTCCCAGCTTCTGTACATACCCCTTAGCCACCAATCGAGCCTTGTGTTTTAACACTTCCCCATTCGTGTCTCGTTTTACTTTATATACCCACTTCAAATCGATGGCTCGTCGTCCTTCGGGTAAATCTGTCAAACCCCATGTGTTGTTTTTCTCTATAGCATCGATTTCATAATCCATGGCTGCCTTCCAATGTTGTTCTCTTACTGCCTGAGCATAGCAAACAGGTTCATCAATGCCAAGAACTAGTAACTCATCAGCCACTTCATTTTCTAACTCCACTGCCTCGGCTTCGTTGTATACACTACTGATGAGTCTGAAATTGCGTGGAGTGTGACTGTCATCGTAATTTTCAGACCGAATAGCGCTGTGACTTGACATAGGTGTCGCAGATGTTGTAGACAGTGGGGTTGACACTTCACTATCCTGTGATGTTTCAGAGCGATGAGGAGTGGACATACCAGACATACCACCAGACCATGATGAAACAGATGGAGCAGCAGACCTAGATGTAGACATGCCACCATGTTGTGGTGTGTATGGAGAAGGTGTAGATATGTCAGAGTCTTGATGAATAACAGAATCTTGATTCTCTCCCTCTTCGCTTTGAACTTCTGTCTCCTGAAAATCTGGTATAACAAATGATGCAGGTGGCACAACTTTGTCAACTTTACTCCACTCCCAACCCTTTGTTTCATCAAATATCACATCCCGGCTTACATGTATGGCTTTCGTCTCAGGATCATACACACGATAGGCTTTAGTTCCAGCTTCCCTTCCTAGATTCACAACACACTTGCTCCTATTATCAAGTTTCTTTACATGGACGCTGGGCAGTTTCATATAACAAATACAGCCAAATACTCGAAGATGGTCAATTGCAGGTCTTTCTTTTGTCCAGGCTTCATACGGAGTTGCTCCTTGCACAGCCTTGGTGGGTACTCGATTCAACAGATACACAGCATGTCTAATAGCCTCACCCCACATATATGACGGCATTCCTCGTTCATTCAACAGACTCCTCCCCATGGCCACCACGGTCCGATTTCGACGTTCCACAACTCCATTCTGTTGAGGAGAATATGGGGCTGTGTAATGTCTGAGGATGCCATTGTTTTCATAGAATCGTTTAAATTCCAAAGAGCAAAATTCGCCACCCCTGTCTGTTCGGAAAATCTTTATTGCTTCACCCGTCTCCTTTTCCACCAATGCCTTGAACCGTTTGAAACACCCAAAAGCCTCGTCTTTGGTCTTCAGCATATACACCCACATAGCTCGGCTGAAATCGTCCACCAAGAGTAAAAAATATTTATTTCCCGACAAGGTTGATGGAGTAATGGGGCCACAAATATCTCCATGTATCAATTCCAATCGTTGCTTGGCAGTGAACTCCGTTCTTGGTGGAAATGAATGCCTGGCCTGCTTAGCCATCAGACAACTTTTGCAGAGCTCCTTGGGTTGAGTAAAGGCGGGCAATCCTCGTACCATCCTGTTTCTAGACATAAGAAGCATAGCTTGAAAGTTGATATGACCCAACCGTGTATGCCATAGCTGGGTTGTTTCGTCCGATTTTGTTAGCAAGCAAACATCTCTGTCATCCTTGACAATAAGTTTGTATAGTCTGTTCATGGACTTCTTTACTTTGACAATCAAACAATCATTCTCATCATAAACCCACAAATATTCACCTTTAATTAGCACCTTACTTCCACTTTCAGACAACTGGCCTATGCTAATTATGTTATTGCAAAGACTTGGGATAAAATATACCTCTCTGAGCTTGCATTTCTTCCCTTCCCTAGTTCTGATCATTACGGAACCTTTCCCTTGTATCTGCACGGTAGATCCGTCTCCAAACCGTACCTTACCAGTCACTGTTTCATCCAATTCGCTGAACATACCACGGAGGCCAGTCATGTGATTACTGGCCCCGTTGTCGAGATACCATATACTGGAATCACTCCAATCTCCCTTCATGGCTGTTTTAAGTTTTGGAGTCATTCCTTCTTCATTCAGCAATATCACCTCCTCCTTGCTGTCATCACATTTTGCTAGAAGAAGCGTGGGTTCATCACCTTCAGCTTGTGTCAAATTCATTTCATTTCTCTGTTCCTTGTCCCGCCTTGCTTTACGACACTCAGATTGGAAGTGTCCATAGATTCCGCAGTTGTAACAACGGACCTTGCTACGATCCTTGTAACCTCGACCAGAGTCCCTGCCCCTTTGATCGGAGCTGCCACCTGGAGTCCCTTTGCTCCGTTTTAACCACTCTTCTCTCGTGAGGAGCAGCTGTCCATCCTTGCGTTCCTTCTTCGCCCATTTTTCTTCTGTCAAAAGAAGTTGATGTTCACTACTCTCCTTTTGCCCACGCATTCGTTCCTCATGAGCTTTCAGGGATCCAACTATTTCTTCTACAGACATTGTCTCGAGATCGCCAAACTGTTCAATGGCGGACACTATCTGCAAGAACTTCGGAGGCACAGCTCGAAGGATCTTCTTTACCACATATGCTTCTTCAATTTTCTCTCCCAGGGCTCGGATGTTTGTTACCAAACCATTCAGTCTCATACAAAACTCATCAAGCTGTTCACTATCTTTCATAACTAAGGCCTCAAATTCTGATTTAAGCGTCTGAACTTTAGCCTTCGTCACCTTGTCTGCACCCAAATGAATTGTCTTAATTGCCTCCCAGGCCTCTTTGGCATTTTTCTTGTCTGCGATAGACAGTAATAGATCTTCAGCAATGCCTTGATAAATTATAGCTAACGCCCGTTTGTCAACCTTGTCGTCGATGGCGGTTTTGGGATCCTTGGAATCAATGGCCTCCCACACACCGTGAGCTTGCATGAATACTTTCATTTTCATGGCCCATGCAGTGTAGTTGGTTTTTGTAAGTAAGGGATAACTTAAGCCGAAAGAACCTTCTTTGCCCTTTGTGGCCTCCATTTGTAAAACGGCGACGTGGTTGATTAAAGATGGTGTTCGCTCTGATACCAGATGTAGGATTTAAACAAGATGATCACAGTAAACTAGCTTGTATAGAAGTTATTGAATGGAAAACACTTTCATAAATTGAAGAGATAGATGCAAAATACATGAAGAAGGAATTTAAACTAAACTGTTAGTAGTCCTACAAACCAGGAACTACTCCAACTCTCCCTATAAAATCGAGCTGCCCAGCCCTATTCTACAGCAAAGCCCACGTCTGTGCAACAGACTTGACAGACTTATTCAACAATTTATTCAGCAAATAAAACACATAAATGAATTATGTTTAGATTAAATAAATTAATCCAACATGTATTTTAAAAAATTCTATCTATATTTTTTCGAACACAGTTTTGAAAAATTGAAATAAAGAACAATGTTCCTCCCAAACAACCCCGTCTTCTAAAATATTGCGCATTACCTGATTTGCCAGAGGTCCGGCGCCGGCTTCGAATACATTGAGTTTTTTTTTGTCAAAAGTGGATTGTAGAATCGTTGGCATATCGCTCTTCGGGAAATTGTAATGTTAAAGTAAGCTCGACACAGCTAGGAAAAAACTTTTTATGATCAAGCAAAAGAAAAGGATTTTGCATTCATTGATTCACTCAATATGGACGGAGCTTAACTTTGCAAAATTATCGACAACAAAACATCCTAATTGTTTTCATTTCTTCTCTGCATACTATAACTAGGGATTCTAAAATTTGAATTCGTGTACTCTCATAAAATATAATTTGTTGGCAAGCAAGCACGATATATTTGGAGAATAATATGTTCTTATTCTGCAAACACTGAACAGTGAACATGCATATGCTGGACTGCTGGAGTACTTAAAAATACCAATATTAAATATTAAAACTGAACATGCATGATGGACTTCATAGAAAGCGATGCACATGCTTTGTTGAGTAAGTTATGACCAACACTACAAGAAAAACGGGTATTTGTGACCGAGAAAATCCGACCAACGATAATCGGTTGAAAATGGTTCCCAAAAACCGACCGAACTCCCCGACCAATACAAACGGTCGTAAAAAAACTTAAAACCAACCAACATCGGTCGGTTTTAACCCGAGTGGGTCCCAACTTGATTGTTGCCTGTCATCCCATCGTCACAGGTACACGTTATATATGGACTAAAACGCTGCGTTTTAATATTACTAACCAAATTTTACCAACCAAAACATGGTCGGTTATATATGGACTAAAACGCTGCGTTTTAATATTTCTGACCATGTTTATCCAACAAAGTATAGTCAGTTATAGGTGTACCAAAACGCTGCGTTTACATATTTCTGACCAAAGCTTTCCGACCAATGCTGGTAGGTTTTCTATTTCTGACCATATTTATCCAACCAAGTGTAGTCGGTTACAGGTGTACCAAAACGCTGCGTTTTAATATTTCTGACCAAAGCTTTCCGACCAATGCTGGTAGGTTTTCTATTTCTGACCATGTTTATCCAACCAAGTGTAGTCGGGTACATGTGTACCAAAACGCTGCATTTTTATATTTCTGACCACATATTTCCGACCAACGCTGGTAGGTTTTACGTATGACGTGGCACTGGACACGTGGATGCCACATCGTCAAACAATACTTATTTGGAAAAAGTGGTCCGACCGAAATGGTGGTCGGTCCCTGGTCGGTTTTGAGACTTATATCCGACCGTGGGGTTATTAACGACTGGGTTTTAACCGATCACGAGTGGCGGTCGGTCCCTGGTCGGTTATGACCTATTTTCCGACCGAATAAGGTCATTTTTTATCGCTTTTATCGGTCACAAATGCCCGCTTTTCTTGTAGTGCAAGATAGGAATGGAGTTGGTTAGGGTAAAGAAAACCTAAAGTGTTTTCTGTTTACGTACATTCGCTTCGTTTTTCTTTATTAACATTCTATATATTCATTTAGTTTGGATCAAAGGGAGTATAATTTCGGATCTTAAGTCTTAAAACGAAAAAGGTATCTAAACATAGAAACACACAAAAGAAGATTAACTAATCTCTTTTTAAGTTGCAGAGACACAGGACCTGGCTCTTGTTTACAGGAAAATGACATTTGCTTGGAATTCCCTTGTTTTTTTTTTATCTACCTACGACTTACGATGATTAATCATTTGTTTAAGGAAAATGCTGGTGGCTAAAGGACCAGAATCTTTAGTCAGATAGCCTGTAAAGTGATGTGCACAACCTTATAATGCACGAACATTATTCACATCAACAGAGATTGCTCGAATGATTGCACATCCTTTTTTTGTCCAAAAAGAGAGATATTACTGTGACAGGTCACAGTTTTTTCCTCAACTGCGGGCTTACATAAAAAATTTACGATAATATTAATTAATTCCACATGCATGCCTTTTACATAAAATTCTTTATTTAGCACACATTTTATGAATCGAATTTGTTTTTATTATTTAACTAGTTGAAAAAGCCGCGCTTCGCGGCGGCGTAATAATTTTTTTTAAAAACTCTATCAATTAAATTAAGAAAATTACTCGTTCCTCGCTAATAAGCCGTCCTCCCGTGAAACACGCTTTCCTTTTTAATATCAAAATCTCAAATTTAATATATTGAATATATACTTGTCTTATATATTAATTTTTATGTTATCATACTCTTTTCTAATGAGTCACTCTTTCGTTAAAAAAATACCTATACAACTTTACATATACTAGTTTATAGCCCGTGCGATGCACGGTTACATAGATTTTATTTATAATTATTCTGTTTATAATTATATTTTTATTACGATGCAACACACGATTGTTTTTTTAATATTTATAATTGTATTTATTTATGAATATTTTAATATTTAAAAGTTATTAGTTTACATGATTAAATTATTGTTAAAAAAGATTTAGCCAAAAAAAATTATAGTTAAAAATTTGATATTTATTACATTTTACACGCTCAATTTAATATTTGTTTATATTGAGTTATAAAAGTTAGATTTGGCCAATTTTACGGTTCACATGAAATTCACAAAATAATCTTTAACTTAGTTGTGGTTTAATAGTTTTTTTTTCAATTAAAAACAATTATAAAACTAAAAAGAGAATAAAGTGACGAAATTTAATGTTGAGAATTCTATTCGATTTAGGAAATCTACTTAACTTATATGTAGTTTAGATTATTAGAATAACCTTTATTAACCAAATACAGGTTTTAATGTTAAATCTAACGGTTTTCACCTATCTATTTAAGATTAAACGATTTTTATTATTTTGGTTATAAATGGGTTTCCTAATTTAATTACAACTATTTTTATGTTTTAACTTTTTGGAAAATCCAATCCTAATATAATATCTTTTAACTTATATCATTTTTAGATAATAATTTCTTTTTATATGATATAATCTTGATCATCTATTTTTAAAAGTATTGGATCTAACGGTTGAGAATGTTTTGGCGGTATTTAGGACCAAACTACCAGGATAACATCATTAATTTTTCTTAATAATTATAATATTTTTAATTTTTAATTTTTTTAAATATTTATTGCTAAAATATAATATACTCTTTTTTGTAATATGTTAATGATGCGGGAACTTTGAACTTTTGAGAAAATAAATTATCAATTAAAATATATATATTTTTTGTAATAGTTCTTCTTTTAAAGTAGTACACCGTGACGATCAAAATTCTGTATAAAATTCATTTTTTTTATAGTATATCCCGTAAATATCTATGTTATTATATTAAAGACTAAATAATGAAAGTTTTCTTATAAGTGTGGTCGTTTTGTTTGATCACTCAATTCATAATCGTTGGATCTTTCAAATTAAATTGTTGAGAAGCATTACATATAACAGTAAAATTATCATGTAGAATGATCTAATATTTGAATCTACCAACAACATATTAAAATTTACAGGTTTTTTTTTGAAAAAAAAAATTCATTTTTTTTCTTTCAGACATAGGTTATTGGATAATATTTTTTGTAAAGTACGATTTTTCAGAAAAGTACTATACTAATTGATTAACAAACTTTTAAAGTTTCGAATTTAATAATTTACAATGAATATATGTTAAAAAAGTTAGGTTTGTTCTGTAGCTGAGTCTACAATTTCAAAATACGGTTTTTTTTAATATGAATATAGTCCTGCTAACAATGAAATTAGGTCACAAAATCACCATTTGCGTATAATTTATTATTTAATAATAAATTATATTTCATTAGTTATGATCTATAACTTAATAAAATAGGATAAAAAATATGCACAATTTTATAAAATTTTATCCTCGTATTATTATATTCTTTGTTGATTTGAATTTTTCTTATATTGATTTTAATTTTTGAACATAGATTTCTAAATTTAAAATAGTTAGAAAAAAGTAATTAAAGTGGCGTTAAAATAATGATGACATAATAATCATTATTAGAATTTAAATACTCATTTTACCGATTTGGGCTTTATCTTGTATTTTAAAAATCAGATTTTGACGATTTTACACTATAATTAAATTATTTTTAATTAAAAGATGGTTTAACAATTTTTATCTAACTGGAATTGTCCATGGAAGAGAAAAGAAAGTCACGAATTTTTTACATGAAAAATTCTATTCAATATAGAAACTTATTTATATTTGGTATATTTGGTTTAAATTATCAAAATACACTTTTTAGAATTTAAATATAATCCTATTATAAATAAAATACACTTTTTAAATATTTGATCAAACGATTTTCATTTATCTAGTTAAGATCTAATAGTTCTTATTAATTTGGTTGTCACGATCAAATTTTTGGATAAATTCCTATTATGCTTATTATATAAAAGAGTTTAATATAATATGGATATCAAGTACATACTGATATAAGTATCTTACTAACTTCTTTTATTTTTAATATTTCGGTTTTATTTATAGTGTATATAAAATTTTAAAATACATTATTACTTTAAAATTATTAAACAGAATAAAAATTATGTTATGATTATATAAAATTTTACTCTCATATTATTATAGTCTTTATCGATTTGAATTTGTTCTTAATTTATTTTAATACTTTATTGAAAGAAAGATAAAATTTCTATATTTAAAATAATTAGTGGAAAAATAAATAAATTGGTGCTACAATTATAAAAAAATATTTATTAAAATTAAGATACTTACTTTACTATTTGGGTTCTATCCTAAGTTTTAGAAATTAAATTTTGACGATTTTACAACCCATGTGAAACTAACGAAATTATCTTTAATTTAATGATGATTTAATAATTATTATCTAACTTGACCGGTTGACCTACTCATAAACCGAAAAGAAAAGATGGTTAAGTATTATATTCAAAATTATTGTTTATGAATATGAAACCCTCAATATTTTAATAATATTTTGATATTATCCTTTTATGTTTGTTATATGTAAAATAATATAATTATAATTTGGATTAATGAAATTGTTATGTTCTTTCAGAAAAAAAATGTTTAAATTTACATAAGTTCTCCTAAGTCTCTTATAACGCAGGGTCCACATGAATTATTGTTATATGATATACATAAGCATTATATTGATAATTTTAATATTGTAATCGATATGAATTGTTATCTGATATTTGGTTTAACAATTATTATCTAACTCGAACTATACATAAATTAAAGAGAAAAGATATTTAAGAATTTTTACAAAGAAAAAATTTAAATTATCAATATGCACTTTTTAGTATTTAAATATAATTCTATTATTAATCAGATACACTTTTTAATATTAGATCTAACAATTCACATCGATCTATTTAAGATCTAACTGTAATAATTAATTTGGTCGTATAGTGGTCGTACACGGACCATATCGATTTTAATTTTTTCTTAAATTGATTTTAATATTTTATTGAAATAAACATAGAATTTATAAATTTAAAAAAATTAGGAAAAAAATTAAATTGGTGCTACAATAATAAAAAAAAATTATTAAAATTTAGATAATCACTTTACTGTTTGGCTTTATCTTGAGTTTTAGACAACATATTTTAACAATTTTACAGCTCACGCGAAGCTAACAAAATTATCTTTAATTTAATGATGGTTTAATAATTATTATATAACTGAAACTATCCATAAATTAAAAGAAAAGATAATTTCGATTTTTTACATAAAGATTTTTATTCAATATAGAAAACCTATTTATAATTGGTTTAAATTAAAAAAAAATTATTAAAATTTAGATAATCACTTTACTGTTTGGGCTCTATCTTGAGTTTTAGACAACAGATTTTAACAATTTTACAGCCCACGCGAAGCTAACAAAATTTTCTTTAATTTAATGATGGTTTAATAATTATTATCTAACTGGAACTATCCATAAACTAAAGAGAAAAGATAATTACGATTTTTTACATAAAGATTTCTATTCAATATAGAAAACCTATTTATAATTGGTTTAAATTATCAACATACACCTTTTAGTATTTAAATACTATCCTATTTATAGTTTTATAATCCAACGGATCATATACTTTTGGTAGTACAGTGACCGACCAAAGTTTTGGATAAGATCTCCCTTACGCTTATTATATATAAGGAGTTAATTCTACTTCAAATAGAAATTTTATAATTTTAAATACTAATAAATAAAAAAAATATTTTTTAGCATATTAGAAGTAGAATAGGTATTTGAAGTTATAGAGGAGAAGAGTTCAAATTTATAGAGAAGACATATAAATAATCAAATTTATAGAGGAGAAGAGTTCGAATTTATAAAAAATACATATAATTAAAAGTTTTATTATAAATAAAATAGGTGTTTGCAAACTATATAAATTATGCAAAATCAGCAAATTATAAGCTTATTTCCGTCCTTTCTTTGTAATGTTTAATGTAACACTTACAGTTATTTCATGTACTTATCATTGATTGATACCATCTTATTCTGGTAATTTGTACTATTATACTGGGGAAGCACGCTTTTGTCAGATGATAATAACGGAACAGGCGGGCTATTTCACATGTAATAGGCGAGGAAGGGAAGGAAAATCCTAATTTTCTAATACAAAACAGGAAAATTTTATTGTTTACTTATAAATTCGAACTATTTTCCTTTATAAATTCGAACAACAACTCTACTTCAAATAAAACTTTACTTATATGTCTTTTCTATAAATTCGAACTCTTCCCCTCTATAAATTCGGACACTTATTCTACTTCTAATATGCTAAATAATATTTTTTTAATTTATTAGTATTTAAAATTATAAAAATAAATTTATCTTTCTTATCGTCAATTTGGATATCACTAAAATCATTTTGCACTTTAAAACAACCCAAAATCATAACAACACAACTAAATTATCTAGAAATTTTTTTTCAACTTATACATTTACAGAGCTTTTACGGTTCATGAATTTCTATGTAAATTAGATTATACATTTAAGAACCAAAATTTGTTAATAAAAAAAAACTATCTTAGCGTTGTCCGAAGCTTCCAAGCTAGATTCTAAAATACATCTTCATAGTTCATCATACGAAATTAATAAATGAATATTGTTAGGGCTTACAATTTTGTACCCATATTGTTGATCTCGTTACTTTGTTGCTAATATAATAATATCCATTATCCGTTCTCGATCTACTATTAAAATCATATAAGTTAATAAAATATTAATAATATACAAGCAATCGCCCATAAGCTAATTCAATAAGAGAAACAATGAAAAGTTGCTAAAAAAAAGAGGAAGAAAACTTCCACCTCTAACCCGAACATGGATGATAGATGGTCATGGTCATGGAAAATGACGTCTATAAATTGCATTATAAGATATATATATATGTAATATAATGTGAATACCTTGTAACAGAGTTGACGCGAAGAGATGAATTTTCATAAGCTAGAGATTACACAAAAAATTTAGTCGCATCCCTAATGAAAAAGCGATCGTATGTAAATTGAGGGATGCAGATTGTTTAATTTAATAATTTTGATCAGATTTCTAGTTCTTAAAGAATTAATGAAGTTGATAAATTTTAATTACACGTGTTTCTTGTAAATGTGAATTCTATTCTGTTCTATAAACTCGAATACCTATTCTACTCCTAATATGTAAAAGATTTTTTTTTTAATTTAGCAGTATTTAAATTGTAAAATTTCTAGAAAAATTAGAAAAATAGATTGAGCCGATCTTAGAGGCGCCACCTCACCTCCCGCGTATCCTCCTTTATATATATACTAGGTTATTGAGCCGCGCTTCGCAGCGGCATTAGAATATATTTATTAAGAAAAAGAATATTAGAATAAAAATTGTGAAATAAATATCTATAAAATTATATAAATTATCAAATAAAATATATTATGTAAAATTTGCATTTGGGTAAGTAATATTATAAATTATTTACATATTCCTTTTGTTTATAGAGTTTGATTTTTTATTTTTTTGGACCGATACCATTGCCATATATATATTAAAAACATTATATTGATAAAAATCAATATAAACATATAATATTACTATTTTCTCAGGGATGACACATACGGTGTACCCAGATTTGTATAAATTTTATTATTTTTTGTGGTAGAAAAGCTAATTGTGTGAGTAAATAAATGGTTAAAAAAATAATATAAGAATTAAATCAATAATATCAATGAAACAAATATTTGTATAATATCTAATGATATTCGTTCAATCGAGATAAGATAGATTTATATATGTGCAATTTCTAAAACTATATATTATAAAAACATTAATAAAGATAATTACTTTTAAATTTTTTAATCTGGGTAGATGTGACAATTATTATATAGGGTCCACCATCCTCCTTGTATAAATTTGTATCAACATCTCGGCCAACTTTTTCCACAAAGATATGGTATTGGTGATGGAGCTGTTTAAGAAAAAAATTAGAACAAATTAAAAAAGTAAAACAAATAAATTGGGGTAACCAAAGAAGTAATATAAAATTACAAGAACAATAAAGAACAATTAACAGTTATATTAAAATTAATATAATGCATAACTTACTAATTTGTGACAATTTTGAGATCTCTTTTTTTCCAACCGTCTTTGACAACTTCAATGCCCCCAAGTAGGTCAAGCAGCCTACAACATCTAAATCAACATAGACAAAATAATATTACAACATGATAGTTTGAATTATAATTTATATAATAGTATTACTTATATATTACTCTAATATATTACTACATCAAAAATCTGAGAGTATGTTGGTGTCATTAATACGTGCATCAATCATATCCGGACATATGAACTGAAATCCATGCAGTGATATGTTGACGATGCCTTCTTCCAATCTCTTAGGCAACGTTATGCGTATGAAGAGCAATTTAGACCCATGTGATAGTGGTCTATATTTTCCTGTACTTGAAATAACTTTCAGATTTTTGATGTTGTACACGGAGCCTTCCTCTAAAAAGATTTTTGAACCGAGAGACCAGAATCTTCGGGATCGTAGTATGGATCAAATTTTTCAGTCATACAACATATCTTAGAAAAGTTAATAACATCATACAATTTGACAAACTAATAAGTTATAAGTATATTGATTTATTAACCTTTTCATCGATCAAAATCATGTCAATACTGATCAGTTCTTCAGTATTTGGATTGACAGATTCCCACATTCTACACACTCGTACTCTTATCATCCAGGTATAGTTGTTGTCGTTCAAAGCATCCAACATGGTGTAGGCTATAGTTGTACTGATTGTAAATATGGTTGTAAAAATTTGAAGTTATGTAAAAAAATTCCGGTGTAGATTTTTTGTTATGAATGACCTTTAATTTATAGGTGTTTGTAAGGTGAATAACATGGAAATCCATTATGTTTAAAAGTCAAGAAGTATTATAAAAGAAAAGTTCTATAAAGTTTGAAAATAATAAAAGAAAGTTCTATCAAGTTTGAAAATAATAAAAGAAAGTTTTATCAAGTTTGAAAATAATAAAAGAAAGTTCTATCAAGATTGAAAATAATAAAAAAGAAAATTACAATTATTAACATAACATCCTAAAAATTCGAAAATAATAAGGAAGTTGTAATTTTCTAAATCAAAGAAAGTTCTATCAAGTTTGAAAATAATAAAAGAAAGTTCTATTAAGATTGAAAATAATAAAAAAGAAAATTGCAATTATTAACATAAGAGCCTACAAATTCGAAAATAATAAGGAAGTTGTAATTTTCTAAATAAAAGAAAGTTCTATCAAGTCCTACAAATTCGAAAATAATAAGGAAGTTGTAATTTTCTAAATCAAAGAAAGTTCTATCAAGTTTGAAAATAATTAAAGAAAGTTCTATCAAGCCTACAAATTCGAAAATAATAAGGAAGTTGTAATTTTCTAAATCAAAGAAAGTTCTATCAAGTTTGAAAATAATAAAAGAAAGTTCTATCAAGCCTACAAATTCGAAAATAATAAGGAAGTTGTAATTTTCTAAATCAAAGAAAGTTCTATCAAGTCCTACAAATTCGAAAATAATAAGGAAGTTATAATTTTCTAAATTAAAGAAAGTTCTATCAAGTCCTACAAATTCGAAAATAAAAAGGAAGTTGTAATTTTCTAAATCAAAGAAAGTTCTATCAAGTTTGAAAATAATAAAAGAAAGTTCTATCAAGCCTACAAATTCGAAAATAATAAGGAAGTTGTAATTTTCTAAATCAAAGAAAGTTCTATCAAATCCTATAAATTCGAAAATAATAAGTAAGTTGTAATTTTCTAAATCAAAGAAAGTTCTATCAAGTTTGAAAATAATAAAAGAAAGTTCTATCAAGTTTGAAAATAATAAAAGTGTAATTTTCAATTTCCTTCCTACAAAATCGAAAATAATAAAGGAAGTTGTAATTATTAAAATTAAAAATTGTGAAAAATTGAGAAAATTAGAAAAATAGAACGGAGCGATTCTAAGTTAAGAAGTATTATAAAAGAAAAGTTCTATAAAGTTTGAAAATAATAAAAGAAAGTTCTATCAAGTTTGAAAATAATAAAAGAAAGTTTTATCCAGTTTGAAAATAATAAAAGAAAGTTCTATCAAGATTGAAAATAATAAAAGAGAAAAGTACAATTCTTAACATAATATCCTAAAAATTGGAAAATAATAAGGAAGTTGTAATGTTCTAAATCAAAGAAAGTTCTATCAAGTTTGAAAATAATAAAAGAAAGTTCTATTAAGATTGAAAATAATAAAAAAGAAAATTGAAATTATTAACATAAGAGCCTACAAATTCGAAAATAATAAGGAAGTTGTAATTTTCTAAATAAAAGAAAGTTCTATCAAGTCCTACAAATTCGAAAATAATAAGGAAGTTGTAATTTTCTAAATCAAAGAAAGTTCTATCAAGTTTGAAAATAATTAAAGAAAGTTCTATCAAGCCTACAAATTCGAAAATAATAAGGAAGTTGTAATTTTCTAAATCAAAAAAAGTTCTATCAAGTTTGAAAATAATAAAAGAAAGTTCTATCAAGCCTACAAATTCGAAAATAATAAGGAAGTTGTAATTTTCTAAATCAAAGAAAGTTTTATCAAGTCCTACAAATTCGAAAATAATAAGGAAGTTATAATTTTCTAAATTAAAGAAAGTTCTATCAAGTCCTACAATTTCGAAAATAAAAAGGAAGTTGTAATTTTCTAAATCAAAGAAAGTTCTATCAAGTTTGAAAATAATAAAAGAAAGTTCTATCAAGCCTACAAATTCGAAAAAAGTTATAATTTTCTAAATCAAAGAAAGTTCTATCAAATCCTATAAATTCGAAAATAATAAGGAAGTTGTAATTTTCTAAATCAAAGAAAGTTCTATCAAATCCTATAAATTCGAAAATAATAAGGAAGTTGTAATTTTCTAAATCAAAGAAAGTTCTATCAAGTTTGAAAATAATAAAAGAAAGTTCTATCAAGTTTGAAAATAATAAAAGTGTAATTTTCAATTTCCTTCCTACAAAATCGAAAATAATAAAGGAAGTTGTAATTATTAAAATTAAAAATTGTGAAAAATTGAGAAAATTAGAAAAATAGAACGGAGCGATTCTAGAGGCGCCACCTCACCGCATCCGTCTTCTCCTTTATATAAGTATATTGATACTAGTTGAAAAGGCTGCGCTTCGCGGCGGCGTAATAATTTATTTAAAAAACTCTATCAAATAAATTACGAAAATTACTCGGTCCTCGCTATTAAGCCGTCTTCCCGTGAAACACTCTTTCCTTTTTAATATCAAAATCTCAAATTTAATATATTGAATATATACTTGTCTTATATATTAATTTTTATGTTACCATATTCCTTTCTAATGAGACACTCTTTCGTTGAAAAAACACCTATATAACTTTACATATTCTACTTCAAATAGAACTTTTAGTTATGTATTATAAACGCTTATTCTACTTCTAATAGAATTTTTAATTGCAAGTACTTCTTTTATATCCGAACTCTTCTCCTCTATAAATCTAAACATCTATTTTACTTCAAATATAACTTTGCAAGTACTTCATTTATATTTGAACTCTTTCCCTCTACAAATTCAAACACCTATTCTACTTCAAAACTTCAAATAGAACTTTTAATTATATGTCTTCGCTATAAATTCGAACTCTTCTCCTCAATAAATTCGAACATCTATTCTACTTCTAATATGTTAAAGGATATTTTTTTATTTATCAGTATTTAAAATTCTAAAATTCTAGAAAATTAGAAAATAGATTGAGACGATGTTAGGGGCGCCACCTAACCTCCCGCGTATCCTCCTTTATATATATATATATATATATATTGAGGATTTTCATTATAAAATAAAGAATTATATATATATATTGATGATTAGAGTCAATAAATTTGGATATCTTTTATTCTTCAAATATGTGACAAAAAAAAATATTTTTTTGTCTTCCCTATTCGTTTATCTAATTTTGCTTTTTTTACTTCGAAAATGTTAAAAGAAATTTTTTATCTCTTCTAAAATTTTGAATTCTTTTTTGTATAAATTCAATTTTTTATTATAAATATATTGAAAAAACATGTTATAATTCTATACATTTTCTGTTACTCCGAATCCAACTTGTCAATAAATTTGAATACCTTATATTAGATATTAATTTTTATTGATTTTGAACAGTATGTTGTCAAAAAATAAATTTAAATTTATTAAAATCAATATTTAAATAATAGATTGAGAACTTTAGGCTTCCATGATGAACTCACGATCTGAAAATAAGAACCGGATAATCTTTAATTACTCTGCAATACACATATTTTATCTTTCAATTGATTTTTATCTCGTATACTTAATCCATCTTGAGATTATAAGAAGTTAAGAACAGCTCTGTAATTAGATGTATACCCTCACCTTAGTAGCCAGTGTATATAACTTCTCCAAATTTGCCGTCGAAGTCGAAACCATATATAAAAATCTAAAAACTCCACAATAAGTTGTAATGTTTGCTAGTCTTGTGCTACACTTTTTCAGTGAAGCAACTTAGCCCTCATGGTTTAGGTACTCCAGTCCTCACTTCTTCTCTTGAAGTGATTATCTAATTAGTATCATCGCGTAAAAGAAAGAGGTTAATAACTATGTTTACCAACTTTTTAATAAAGAGAACACTTGTACTGTACTATGAAATAATAATTAATGTTAAGTTTCATGTTATTGCTATAATTAAAAAAACCGTGTACCTAAAGAAGTTAAAGACTGAAATTCCTTAAAGAAAACACAATTTTCAGCCCTCTAGGTCTCGAAACTTGGCTACCTGCAAAAAAAACCTGCAAGTGTAAACTATAAACAAATTCTATGAGAAAAACATATAACATAAAAATTTGCAATAAATCGAAAGACCGAGGGAATACTTGCAGAGAGATGGACATTCATATTCACTGTTTCTCCGACTATATATATTGGGTCATTAGTATCAATATATATATATATAAAGGAGGATACGCGGGAGGTGAGGTGGCGACTATATATATTGGGTCATTAGTATTCTATGTAACTTATAATTCTACACTTTAAAGGAACCTATTCTACTTGAAAGATATTTTTCATTTATTATTATTTAAAATTCAAAAATTTTAAAAAATTAGAAAAATAGATTGAGACAATCTTAAGGCACCACTTCACCTCCCGTGTATCCTCCTTTATATATATATATTTATTATTTAAAATTCAAAAATTTTAAAAAATTAGAAAAATAGATTGAGACAATCTTAAGGCGCCACCTCACCTCCCGCGTATCCTCCTTTATATATATATATTGATGATTGATTGATGTTTAATTTTATAATTTTGATCAGATTTCTAGTTCTTAAAGAATTAATGAAGTTGATAAATTTTAATTACACGTGTTTCTTGTAAATGTGAATTCTATTCTGTTCTATAAACTCGAATACCTATTCTACTCCTAATATGTAAAAGATTTTTTTTTTAATTTAGCAGTATTTAAATTGTAAAATTTCTAGAAAAATTAGAAAAATAGATTGAGCCGATCTTAGAGGCGCCACCTCACCTCCCGCGTATCCTCCTTTATATATATATATTGATGATTAGCAACTAGCTTTACATGGGCAAAAGAAAAACAGATGCGATTGGGGCTCCCAAATTTATATTGTCTTTATTATAAAAATAAAAACGTATATAAGTCTTTCGAGTCCTTTATTAGATTAAGTTACCAGTTGAGAGATAAACGGGTAACAACGCTCTACGTCATTGGATTGTAAATTAGAGCAAAGATATTTCCAGGGTAAAAGATGTGGTCAGGACTTTAATGACTTGTTTCAACTTTACTACTCTATATGGTCGCCTGGTTTAATTAGCAGCCATTTTAGACAAATATTCGCATTTACATCATCGAACAATTACTAATACTGATGGGCGATGGCTCAGAACAGATATCTACAATCGGTGATTGGAATCTTCTTTAAAGCAAGATAATTAAATGAATAACTTACTTGTCTGTCTCCTGCTCTTTCCTTAACTGCGGGCTTCTTTTATATATTTCCTCCACGATTCGATATTTAATTCTTTATACATGCATGTTTTTAATTTTTATGTCTAATGCTTTAGCACACCTTGTATGAATCTACTTATTATGTCATAATTTCTTGTATTAGCACTTGACTTACGTCGCAAAAGATAATAAAAAAAAATGTCTGACCAGCAGTCTTGACTTTTATCGTGTTGCACAAAGGCTCTAATTTTACTTTTACCCTAACTTGATAGATTTTGCTTATAGGCTATAGCTATATCTACAACTATTGTAATCAAGGAAATAATACAAATTTTAATCGGACTATTTCGAGACTACTTCTCATGTATTCTTCAGTCATCATTTTTAAGAATTATATAAGATATTAGTTTCAAAATTATAAATTTGATTTCAAAAATATTATCGTTTATATTCCGGTACTCCTGATTAATTCACTACAAGGAAATAGGGCAAAACCGACCGTCTAAAACCGACCGACAAAAATTAGGGCGGTTGAAACCGACCGACTGTCAGTCGGTTATGACTGCAGATTAAAAGAAAACGACATCGTTTTTGCTGACGTGGCGCGAACAAAACCGACCAATACGATCGGTCGGTTATACTACTGGCAACCACATAACCGACCGTTATTTCCAGTTGGCCGGAAAAATGAATTAAAAATATTAAAATTTGAATTATTGTGTACTCTGATATGTCAAAATGAC
Organism: Heracleum sosnowskyi; assembly: GCA_030848705.1. Lineage (NCBI taxonomy): Eukaryota > Viridiplantae > Streptophyta > Magnoliopsida > Apiales > Apiaceae > Heracleum > Heracleum sosnowskyi. The sequence goes on from CM061241.1 coordinate 99,262,930, forward strand.
GTCGTTTTATGTTACAATCATAACCGACCGTCATCGGTCGGTTATATCCTGCTGCTTTATTTCATTTTTGGCTTAAAACACTCATTTCTTCAAATGAACACAAGACATAGAAAAAAAAGATAGGATAAAAAAGAAGAAGATAATTGAAGAAAACAAAGAGAGGAAGTGATACAAATCATATAATGTAAGTTTTCTTTTATGTATTTTGTATTTAATTATGATTACATTTATTTTTTTTATAATGCAATGTATATATGTATGTGTTTTTATAATTGAATGTGAATGTTAAACTATTTGTTTACATATATTAATTCATGTAGATGGCAAATATGGATAGAAGTTGGATAGGTAATCAAGTACAAAGTGATAAAATTTCTTTAACTCCCGAATATAGGAATGGTGTAGAGTTTTTTTTAAAGTTTTCAAAGGAGAAAAAAGTGGAGGAGGGTGGTTTGATGAAGTGTCCTTGTAAGCGTTGTAAGAATTTGAATTGGTTAGACATTGATGAAATTAGATTTCATTTGCTATCTAAAGGGATGCTTGAAGGTTATACCGTGTGGACATCGCACGGTGAAAAAGTTGAGGAAAGAAATGAGAATCGAAAATTACATTGTCGTAGTCATCGGGAACCTCCGAGGGTAGAAGAACCGGTAGATTTTAATGCTATGCTACATGATTTTGCCGGTGTAAATTATGAATTTTATAACACCACTGATACGGGGACTAGTAATGTAGAAGAAACTCCAAATGATAGTGTTAAAAAATTCTATGAGTTGATTGTTGAAAATGGAGTTCCCATTTATTCGGGAAATACAAAGTATACAAGATTGAGCTTGACCGCAAAATTATTAGAATTCAAAAACTATTCAAATTGTAGTAATAAAGCTTTTGATAGTTTGCTTGAACTTCTTGCGGATGTGTTACCAAAGAAACACACATTGCCCGAAACTAATTATGAAATGAAAAAGATTATGAAGGGTTTGAGGGTTGGATATGAAAAAATTGATATGCGCGAGAATGATTGCATGTTATTTTATGGAGATGACAAGGATAAAGTTGTATGTGATATATGTGGTAAAGATCGTTATCGGGATGTTTCGAGGAAAAATGGTAAAAAAATAACCAAAAAAAATCTTAAGACATTTTCCATTGATTCCTCGACTACAACGCTTGTACATGTCGGCACATACATCCAATCATATGAGATTTTACAAGAATCGAGATGTGAAAGAGGGAGAGATTAGTCATCTTGCGGACGGAGATGAATGGAAAAATTTTGACCGTCATTTTCCATCATTTTCTAGTGAGATTCGTAATATAAGGCTTGGCCTTGCAACCGATGGTTTCAACCCATTTGGCCCTACCGGAAAGAAAACATATAGTGTATGGCCCGTGGTGATTGTTGTCTATAATCTTCCGCCCTCAATGTGTATGAAAAGACCTTATATGTTTATGACCGATATAATTCCGGGTCCAAATAAATAGCATTGGCAAAGATATTAACGTTTGTCTAAGGCCTCTCATTGATGAATTGAAGATATTGTGGAATACCGAAGTGGAAACGTATGACCAATCTTTAAAGCAAAATTTTACAATGCGAGCGGCTCTTATGTGGACTATTAGTGACTTTCCCGCTATGGGTATGATAAGTGGGTGGTCGGGTAAAGGAAAAATGGGATGTCAAGTGTGTGGTGGAAGTGTGGTCGGGTTTGAATTAAAACATTCCGGAAAATGTAGTTTTTATGGCACAAACCGAATATTTCTTGAACAAAATGATCCATTGCGCGAAAAAAGTAATTTGTTTGATAATGAGGAAAGAAGATTGTTTCGTGGTCGTTTGTCCGGGGAGGATGTAAAGGAGTTTCTTGACGGTATAATTTTTCCACCACCCGGAAAGACTAATGCCAAGTTAAGGAGTTCCGGTTATGGGGAAGAGCATCATTGGACTCATGTTCCAATTTTTTATGAACTCCCTTATTGGTCATCACATAATTTACGACATTCAATTGATATCATGCATACCGAAAAAAATGTGTTTGAAAACATATTTTTTACTATTGTGAATGCGGCAAAGTCAAAGGATCACAAGAAAGCAAGGTCGGATTGCAAACACTTTGATGGGTTACATCATTTGTGGATCGATGAAAATGGAAAAATGCCAAAAGCACCGTATTCCTTAAATAAAAAACAACTTAAACTTTTGTGCCATTGGATTTGCTCATTGAAACTTCCAGACGGTTATTCTTCCAATATATCTCGTTGTTGCAATGTTGATGAGTGTAAAATTTTTGGATTCAAATCGCATAATTGTCATATCTTTCTTCAAAAATTGTTGCCTCTTGCAATTCGTGAGCTTCTACCAACGCATATTGTGGATGCCTTGACGACAATTTCAAATTTTTTTCAAGATTTGTGCTCATCCGTTGTGACAAGAACCGATTTGGACGTAATGGCGAAATCGGTTATTAGAGCTTTGTGCTTGTTGGAAACAATTTTTCCTCAAACTTGGTTTGATTCGATGGAACACTTGGTTGTACATTTAGCGGAAGAAATTAAACTAGCTGGGCCCGCTTATTGGCATTGGATGTATCCAATTGAGCGTTTGTTGGGAAAATTAAAACAAAAAGTCGGTAATAAAGCAAGAGTTGAGGGTTCAATTGCCGAACGATATATGGAAGAAGAGACTCTTAATTTTTGTTCTATTTATTTTGCCTCCAATTTGGTTCATAATAAAGTGCGTCGTAACGAAGTTTTGTTTGATGTACAAAATTCTGATAAATTAGAAATTTTTAGATATCCAATTGAATGTCCCGGAAAAGAAAGAGCGAGATATATGGATGATGATGAACGACTGCTTGTAGAAGAATATGTTATTTTAAACTCTCCTGAAGTTCAACCTTACCTAAGGTACCTATATCTAATTTAGTGATATGGTCATATTTGCATTATTTTATGTTTTTAACAAGTTTTTATTATTTCTATGTTCCTATATTTTAGAAGGTACCAAAATCGCGTTATGAGACAACGCCCGGAGACAACTCCTCAAGATTTAGATCGTATTTTTAAGACTCGATTTAAAACTTGGCTTAAAAAAAAGGTATTTGTTACATTTAGCAAACTTTAAATCTCGATTTTGATTTTATCATTACATGTTTTATTAATTTGTTTGTAACTAGGTTAAGAATGATGAGATAGAGGGACCTCGTTTTAAGGACTTGCTTGAAGGACCATCACTAAGAGTCATGACTTTTGAGACTTGTCAAGTTAATGGATATAAATTTTCGACGACATCCGCATCCGGTTCTGGTATTGTTGTCAAAGGCACTTCACATGAAAATAATCTTGATTATTATGGTCAACTACAATAAATTATGAGACTTGCTTATGATGGACACAATCATGTATTTGTGTTCAAGTGTATATGGTTTGACAGTATCGGTGATGGTGTGAGGATGGATAAAAATCGAGTGGTGACGATTGATATAACTTCAAAATTGAGGTCTAATGAGATTTTTATTTTAGCTAGTCAAGCCTCTCAAGTATATTATGCTCCAAGTGTATTGAATCCACGAAGCAATATATATACGGTGGTCAAATCTAAAAGTCGTCCAATTGATGAATCTATCGTTGTGCAAAACGATATTGAGGATGCCTTTCAAGAAGATAGATTTAATGCCGGGAGCTTTTCATTCTTTGTTGATTTTGCACAATATGGCCCATTCATTCGGCATGAAAATCAAGAAGAAGAAGAAGAAGAAAAAGAAAAAGAAGAAGAGGTAGAGGACAAAAACGAGGATGAAGAGGAGGAAGAAGAAAGATGAGGTGACGATGATGATGATGAAGATGACGATGGTTTTGACGAAATTGAATAATGTTGTTTGTAATTTGAACTTCTAATGAATGATTAATTTTTATTAGTTGTATTGGCAATATGAAAGATTAATTTTTATTGGTTGTATTGGAAATGTGAATGATGAATTGTTATTGGTTTTTACCATAAGTTACCCGGAAAACCGACCACTGTGACATATAACCAACCGGTTTTTACCATTCCAAATGCAGAAAACCGACCGTATTCATACATAACCGACCAATGTTTACCATTCCAAATACAGAAAACCGACCGTGTTCATAAGCAAACGGTCAGTTATGTGACGGTCGGTTATGTGCGCGGACGGTTATGACATGGTCGGTTATGACGGTTGACAAACTTTCTGTTGAAAAACCGACCGATTGTGCATTTTGACCTCGGTCGGTTTTGAGTTACTCAGTCAACATTTTCAATATTTTAAATATATAAATATGTAAATTTCTTAAAAAAATATTATAAAATTACACTCGCTTTTCATTATCATAATTGTACTAGTAAGTTTAAAACCAAATATTTTACCGGATCTTATTGCTTGAATTACGATTTAAATTATATTTAAATATGAAAAATTAATACATTTAATTGTGAATTAGATTAAAATTAAAATTTATTATATAATAGAATATCAGCATAAACGAATATTGTGAAAATTAATTTCATATCATTTTAAGAAAATTTAAAAATATTATAAACATAGTATTATGTTGAACAATAGCTATTTAGATGCACATCTCGATTATTAGGTATGCACTTTCAGTTGAATGTAACCTTCGATTAACATGACATAGAAAATTAAAATATTATTTTAATGATCCAACCGTACGTATGTTAACAACACCGAAAAATATATTTATACACAAAAAATAGCCTATTTTATTGATTACAAATGCGTTTTTATAATAAATATATGAACATATCACCTAAAACCGAGAAACAATTTAAATAAAATTAAAATTACATGATCTACATGATCCAACCGTACCGATGTTTGGAATCAATTAAATTTGATCTATGTACGAAAAATTAGGGCATATAATTAATTATAATTATATTTTCTTAAGGTTTATTTCATTTTAGCGGTTTCTAGGGTTCACAAAAACTGACCAGTAGGGTTTCTAGGGTTCACTAAAACCGACCGACTGTCCATAAAACCGACCAATGTTTTTTGGGAGGAAATATTTTCGCGAAAAATTAAAAAACCCGCCCTTAACTAAACGACGTCGTTTTGCATGTGCCACAAAGCCCAATGACATAACCGACCGATGCATCGGTCGGCGCATCGGTCGGTTTTAGTCTGGGTATAAATAAAAAAACTGCTCGCATTCTCCTTTTTATCTTTCATCTCTAATTCTCTCTACTCTTTAACTCTCTCTCTCTCTCTCTCTCTCTCTCTCTCTCTCTCTCTCTCTCTCTCTCTCTCTCTCTCTCTCTCTCTCTCTCTCTACTGTTCAAGCTCTACAATGGCTCACAAACTTCGTTCATCTCGATTCCGTGCAAAGACTCTAGTCCGGGCAACTCCGTTTCATTCATCTTCTCGATTCCGTTCATCTTCTCGATTTTCACAACTTGATGTAAGTTTAATTCCGTTAATGTGTCATTTATATATGTTGTTTAATTCGATATATGCTTGTATTTGTTTATACAACTCCGTTTATATGCTTGTATTTGTTTGTGATTTTTGGTCCATTTTAATTCAATTATTTGCTTGTACTAATTTTTTGCAAGGTTCAATTCGATTCAATTCGTGTATATATCTATTTTCTTGTATGTGTCGTTGTATTTGTTTGTATTTTGATTGCTTCTTTGTATTTGTTTTGTTTTTTTGCTCGATTTAAGGTTTGAATTTGTATTTGATTTATGGATTAGATTTGTATGATATTTATGGATTTGATTTATATGGATTTGGTTGAAAATTGTGATGGTTATTTTCTATTTTTGCATGCACGTATCGGTCGGTTATGATGTTGACGTTTGTTATGTACGTGTTTGTTTTTTACATTTTAGGGGCTCTTTAGTGTTTTTGGATTGAAATATTCATGATTTGTATAATTTTCTTTCAAAACATGAAGTTCTTATATATATAAATATAGAGAAAAGTTCGACTAACTTGTGGCTTTATTCTTTTTTTTTTCATGTACGTATCGGTCAGTTATGCGCGTTATTAATCCATGTCATGTCACTTATGTATGTGTGTGTTTGTTTTTTACATTTTAGGGGCTATTTGGTTGGCTAGTGATGATAATATTGATTGGAATGGTTGTATTGATGATGACGAGGAAAGGGAAAGGCAAGGAAGTTGAAAAAGACAAGGGAAAGGGTAAAGGTAAACAACCGAACAATGGAAAAGGAAAGGACAAGGGTAAGAAAAAGGGAAAGAGCACGTTGGCCTTGCGTGATGAGCCAACAGATTCGGATGTCGATTCGGACCCAACAAATGAAGAGGAACATGTGTATCGATTAAGGAAACCACGACCGCATTCAAGCGGAATTGTCGGAGCTACAAAACCACTTAAACCACAACGTATCAATATCTCCGATGGACAGTAAGTCTAATTTTATTTATTTGTCCTAGTATAATGAGCTGTTTAATAGTTTTGTTTTTACTAGTTTCGTATTTTGTCTCTTTTTTTAATTGTGCAAAGATAATGAATATACATATTTATATGAGTCTTATAACCAACGTTAAGTAGCTCATATGGTATTTGAGTTATTAATGAAAGAATACTATTAGAGGTACTAATTGAATTATTAATAGAAAGAATACTATTTGAGTCTTAGAATTTTTATCTCTACTTGAAAGAATATACATGCCTTGCTAGTTCAATTAAATAGAACATCGAAGATACACAATTTTGGATTCAATTAGGGAGCTCTAGATTTTGTATACTAGGATCATACATAATGTTCATGTATTTTGTGTTAATAATTTAATTTGTTCTATATAGTATTGAAGATAATACGGCAAAAAAGACTTTGCTTGGGATGATTCGTGAGAAATGGCCGATGGGTCATTACACTTTTAGTGACATCGACGCGGCTTATCCAAAATGGTTGGAGGAAATGACTAATCAGTTTTTTATAAGTAATACAATGTTAATTTTTATTATGTTTGTTTTTTTTATTTGGTTATGAACTTGATTTGATTATGAATTTGACCCTATCACTTGTTCCTATTTTGTAGGATTTTTATAGGCATCAAAGGGGACAAAGTCGTTCACAATCAAGAAGGATTGTTGAAGATCACATAAAGAAAACAATAAAAAGGACTATGAATGAGCTTAAGAAGAGAGTGGAGACAAAAGTCAAGGAGACCGGGGTATCAAAGTTGTCGTTAAAGCCCCCTTATTGGTCCCTTGTGTTTTGGAAGGATCTTTTGAATTATTGGGAGACAGATGAAGGGCACTTGCATAGGGCAAAGGTTGGAGCTTCAAACCGCGAAAATGTTGAAAGGTTGCATAGTGCCGATGCTCGGTCATTCAACACCGTGAGAAGGGTAATAATATTTAAATATGTATACACACACAAGGTTATTTCATTTTATAACGTAAGTAATATACTAATATAAGTTGTTTTATATTTGGTAGAAAATGACAAGGAAAAGTCGTAGGCCTCCAACTAGACTTGAGGTATGGGATAAATGTCACAAGAAAGTTGGCTCCGATCCAAAAAACCCTCAATACACTACTCCGGGCGCCATGCGCATTGCGGTAATCTCATTTTTTTGTTTTTTTCACCTTTATTATAAGCGTAAAAAAAGTTTATTTGTTCTAATAAAACTTGAAAAATGTGTAGGAACGATATGCCACTATTCTTGATCGTATGCCGGTGGAGGTAACTCAAACGGGTGAACGAGATGAGCCTTGGGATTGGTGGATGGAAGCAACGTGAGTTCCCGAAGGTGAAAAACCTAAAAAGAATTATGTTGTCGGGTTCCCCACTCTTCGAGCTAGTGATATTATTCCGACGCTTGCCACACGCTATAGGGATTCCACCCGAGGTGAAGTCAGCTCATCTTCATCCGCTCCAAGACAACGTGAAATCCTCCCCGACAATGTGTATGTGTCTATTGTTAGAAATGTGCTCACGGAGATCCACGCCAATCCTCATCGATTCGCTCATCCGCTATCCGATGAAGAGATAGACACCTTTGCACGCACCGCCCTTGAAGCCTCCGATCCATCCGCCGATCCAAATCAAAGGCTTCAATGGAATAATCTCATTGGAGGCGAGATTGTAAACATTGTCGGGACTTTGATTGAAGATATCCTCCAAAAAACTGAAGCGCGTGTTGAAGCGGTAATAACTACCTCCCATTTTTTATTTGTGTCCATTGAAAAATATTCTTGTATTTTAATTTATTTATATGTGTATAGGAGGAACGGCTTGCCTTGGAGGAAGAAAAGGATTATACGGATATAGACGAGGTTTTCGACGTGGAGGGCGGGGGCAATGAAGATGGCAGGGGCAATGAAGATGAAGGGGGCAATGGACCGGATGAAGATGATGGCAATGAAGACTCCGATGTGTCTTTATCGCAGTAATTAATTATGAACTTAGTGTTTGCGGTTTAAACATTCTATGCTTGAATTTGGTTTGGTTGTGTGTCAGATTATATCTGACTTAACATTTGCATGGTTGGATGTTAACATTCTATGATTATATTAATTGGCGTATTGTTTTATGTTAGACTTGGTTTTAAAAAGATTATTGATCGTTAATATATGTAGGTTGGATGTTTGTTGGGATGTTTGTTGGATATTGAATGGATGTGGTTTTATTAGTTTCATTGGTATTGAGATAAATATAGTGTGCACATCTGAGATGGTACTCCATTTCTGTAGTAAACCAGCATAACCGACCAACAACACACATAACTGACCGTTTTTTACCATTCCAAATGCAGAAAACCGACCGTATTCATACATAACCGACCAACATTTACCATTCCAAACGCAGAAAACCGACCATCTATGATGAACCCGGTCGGTTATGTGACGGTCGGTTATGTACACGGACGGTTATGACACGGTCGGTTATAACGGTTGACAAACTTTCTGTTGAAAAACTGACCCATTGTGCACACTTGACCTCAGTCGGTTTTATTTTTGGTCAAACTTTTTTTTGGGGATCATAACCGACCGACGTCGGTCGGTTTTTGAATGCTGACCTGGCGCCACGTATGGCAAAGTGGACCCACTGTTAATACAATGCAAAGTCAGATAACCGACCGAGGCATGTGGTCGGTTATGACGGTAAACCTGACCAATTCGGCATAACCGACCAGGGTTTAACCGACCACTACCGTCGTTCGGTTTTAACGGCAAAACCGACCGATTGATGACATAACCGACCCATTTGGTTGGTCGGTTTTGCCCTGTTTCCTTGTAGTGATTAAAAGTACATTAATTGACAGAAAGACGGTAACAAATAAATTGATCTTGTAGGGTTACCGCTAGCTAGTACACCATTAAATATTTGGAGTAGACAGTTGTTATGTATATTTACTCTCAAATTCTGTAAAGGATGGAAAACATGTAAATTATGATATTTGCATTTGTACCGACATGCTTAATGAAAATATCACATATGTTATTCAAGATTCTTTTACATGATCAGATCAAGTTACTTATTTTTATTAGATTTTCATGTGGTGAAAGTATGACATTTAAACTTGTCGCCGGTTTTGAATTATTTTTAATAAGGCTCTGTTTGTGATTGTTATTATTAAAAAATTTTGTGCTATTGAAAAAAGTGCTATTAAAATAAGTGTTGTTATGAAAATCAGATAACTGTTTGGTAATATTTTTGATATTAGCTTATAGCCCGTGCAATGCACGGATATTTTTTAGGGAAAATAGATTGTTTTGTCACTAAAGTATATGGTCTTTTAGAAATTTACCACCGAACAATAAGTTTACTCAAAATTATCACTAACGTTACAAAGTTTGTGATTTTTGCCATTCCGTTAAATTTAACATTTAAATTTTAAAAAAATAATGAAAAAATAGATGTTTTTACCACTGAACTCTTGTGTCTATTAGAAAGTAACCAATGGACATTTAAATAATTAAATATAGCCAATAACGTTACATGTATTATTGTTTTTAATCATTACATTAAATATAAATGAAATCTTAGTTAAAATAACATTGATTTGGACTTAATCTTTCACATAATATTTTCCAAATAATTATTTTTCCCCAATTTGGTATTGTAAAATTTTCAAGATAATTTTTTTTTGATTTAGAATCTAATATTTTAATTCAAAATATCTTGATATTGATTGAAAAGAATAAATTAGATATCTATTCTTCTTTTTTTTGTGGTCAAATTTGCTTTATGAAATCTTAAAAATCAATGATACGAATCTAAAACATTTATACATATATTTAATAATATTATATTTTTAATAAAAATATATAATTTCATTAATCTTTTGTTTAATATGATAAGTTTTAAACGAATATTATTAACAAGATAAATGATTTCAATATTATTGAGTTGATTTATGAAAAGATAATAAAATTTATGCAATAATATCTGTCTATTCATCATATTAATAATATTTCAACGACACATTAATGACACGATTAACCAGATGACTAAAAACAAAAACTAATGTAAGGTTAATGGTTAAAATTAATTATTTGATAGTTTAATGATTACTTTATAAAAAACTCAATAGTTGAGTGATAAAAAAAATCTATTTTCCCTATTTTTTATTATATTAATTCACAATTTTATAATATTCATATTCTTTTTAAATTTTAATTTTATTAATATTTATAATTCTAAAATATATTTTTTTAATATATTGTTGGCGAATTTTGAATCTTGGGCTTTTACGAAAATAATTTATCTATTAACGTATAAAATATTAATTGACATTATATTAAACGGTTCTAATTTATTTATTTTAAGATCCAAAGATACTTACTTTTGTGTAGTATTATCGTCCCTTAACGACCAAAACTCTGGACTTTTTTTTTTAATATATTTAGAGATAAAAATATTAATTTGTATATTTGATAAATCGTTGATGTAGTTCAAACACCTAATGATTATCATCTATTTATTTTAAAGTTGAACTACTCTTTTTTTTTTTATGATATTGTATCGCGACGACCAAAATTATGGATAAAATATACGGGTTAAATCTCTAAGTAGTCACTGAAGTGAAGATCAAATATCATTTTCATCACTGATCTCAACAGGGTATCATTTCAATCACTAAAGTCAGCATAAATATCAAACATATAACTCTAAATATGTGTTCGGAAAATAAAAATGACTTTTCTCAAGTTCTACACATATTTATTCAATGTTACTGCAACCAAATGAAAAGTTATGAATTCTAGAATTTCAGATAATATATTTAGATTTTAAAAAATTCATTTACTATTTATTTTTAATTAAATCAAAGTAAATAACTATAAAATTAAAAATAAATAGTAAATAATAAATAATTTTTTTAAATCTAAATATAAAATCATAAATACTAGAGTTCATAACTTTTCATTTGGTTGCGGCAGCATTCAAGAAATATGTGTAGAACTCGATATAAATTAATTTACTTTTCGAACATATATTTAGAGGTATCCGTTTGATATTTATGACGACTTTAGTGATTGAAGTGATACCCCGTTGAGATCAATGATGAATGTGATATATGGTCTTCACTTCAGTGACCACTTTGATATTTAACCCTAAAATATACTCCCTATGTCCCAACAGATTGTCGACACTTTTCTTTTTAAGATGTCCCATCCAATTATTAACATTTCATAAAAATAGTACATTTTTTTCTTCATTAATTTTAGCAAGTCTCACCAACTTACCCACTTTTTCTTCCATTTTCTTTACATTTCTTAATCTTTGTTTTCCCACCCAAATGTTAACAATTGGGTGGAACGGAGGGAGTGTAAGGATATAATTTTGGATAAATTATTTCGTGTTGAATTTACCCTGTGCAAAAGACATATATTTTATGTGTAATTATTCAAATTTATATTGTTCAAAATTTTAATTCTTTGTGAATTTTTGAAATATGTAATATCATTATGTTATTGAGGTGATTCGAAACTTAAATTTTTGTTAGTATGTTATGAATATGAGAATAAAATCTCGACTCCCGAGGTAGGAATTGATCATTTGAGTACTGTATTATATCAACTTTCTAATTACTTACTTTTCTAATTTAAAAATAAATGAAAATGTTGTTAGATAAATATTTAACAATATATGATTAGATTTATGGGTTAATAGGCTAAAACATAATCGAACTGACCCAAAACTTGCAACATACATTTTCGATTAAAACTTAGATTAGTAACTATGGGATAAATAAGTAACTATGGATGTTTCTGGAAAAATAACCGAAACTAAGAGTTCGGTATATAAATAAGAAACAACTCCACAGTTGTTTCTGGATAAATAAGAAACAACTGTTAGCCTTTTTCCAGAAACAACCATAGTTACTTATACTGAAATCTAAGAGTTCAGTATATAAATGAAAATATGTGATATTTTATAATTTTTTTGACTTTATTACCCAATTGAAAGTTGAGGATCAGTTCAGTTATTCGATTGCAACTTTTTATTAATTAAGGTAGTTAATTGCAAGTTTATATTAGTTTAGTTAGTCGAGTGAAAGTTTTTTGAGTTCTGTGACCCAATTGCAAGTTTTGGGTTAGTTCAATAATATTTTAGCCTATTAACCCTTAGATTTATTTGTTTACATGTATTGTGATTTTAGGAAAAGTACGGTGAGATTAACCTCATGATCATTTTTCTCTATAAGTATTATATTTAAAATTATCGTTAATAAATATGAAACTCATGATTTTTTTAATATTTGATATTATCCTTTTATATTTGTTATATGTAAAATAAGATAATATAATGTGGATGAATCAAATTTTATGTCCCTTAAAAAAGTGTTATGTTAATATTAATTAACTAAGTCATTTTACTTGTAATTTCTACAGTAAAATTTTGCAACATAAATTCATCTAAATGATTTCTCTTACGTCTCTTTTATAACATATGGTGCATGTGTATTATTGTTAGCCATGGTACATGAGCAATATATTGAGAATTTTTTAATAAAGTAATTGATATGATTTTTAGCTATGGTATACATGAGCATTATATTCAAAAAAATTTAATAATGTAATTGATATGAATCGATATCTTAAAATTTGGTTTAACAATTAATATTATCAAACTGGAACTACTCATAAATTGAATGAAGAGAAAAGAGATTTACCAATTTTTATATAGAGAATCCTGGCTAATATAGAAAACTCAATTATATTTGGTTTAGATTATCAAAATACACTTTTTAATTTTTAAATATTATCCTACTATTAATCAAATACACTTTTTAGTTTTTAAATATAATCGTACTATTAATCAAGTACAGTTTTTAATATTAGATCTAACTATTTTTAACGATCCATATTAATTTGGTTGTGCAATGATCGTACAAGGATCGGACTATCAAAGTTTTGAATAAGATTCTCTTACGGTAATCCCCTTCTTTGGCAATTTGGAGTAGGTAGGTTGCTTAAAGTTTTTAATACTAGTAGCTTATAACCCATGCAATATATATTTTTTAATTTATAATTATGTTAATTCGTAATTTTTTAATAATTTTATGCTATTAGTTTTTAAACCTTATTTATTACGTTCCATATGCTTAATACATTACTTATGTTGTATTTTGAGTTCTAAACATACGATTTAAACTATTTTACAGCTCACAAAACTCACAAAATAATCTTTAATTTAGTGATGGTTTAACAATTTTTTTCCAATTAAAACTACCCTGAAACTGAAGAAAAAATAAACTAACGAATTTTAACAATAGTTCTATTCAACTTAGAAATATAATTAAAATAAAGAAAATCTACTCAACTTAGAATTAAAGTATAGATCAACAATCAAATAAACCAACTCAACTTAGAATTTGAACTTATGAATTTTTATATTGAGAATTCTAGTCAACTTAGAATACCTACTCATATTTAATTTATATTATTAAAATATTTTTTTATTATTAGATCTAATGGTTCTTATTCATCTATTTTAAGATCAACAGTCCTTATTGATTTGGTGGTAGAGGACCAAAGTTTTGAATAATATCTCTCTTATGCTTATTATATATAAGGATTTAATGTACATGTTTTGGGGTATTTTAAAAAAATGTTTTTGGTGAGCTTTGATGTTGAAACCAGTAGCTACTTTCCGTAAAAGCCGAAAAACAGCCTTTTTTTCAAAAGCATGGGAGGACCTACTTTATCTAAAAACAACTTTTCAGCTAAAAACACTTTTCAAATAGTATTTTATTTTCAGAAAAGTCTGCAATAACAAAGCTAAACGGGGCCTACGTCTCATCATGTTAAGGAAGAAATCCAAGACATGGTTTTTTTTTTGGCTAAGTAAGGCACAGTTTTTTAACTTCGGTAGCTTCACCTTCAAATCACTAACCGGTCAGTAGAAAGTAGTAGTGCGTTTTTGGACTATCTTAAAAATAGTAACTTTTACAAATGATAAATTTCCTTAAAATGAATAAATGAAGTTAATTAATTACTATTAAAATTGAATAATTATCTTTAAATTTTGAGGGATTTCTTAAAATCAAACTCGTTTCCAATATTTCTTTTCCATGTATCTTTACGTATTATGCTAACACGTGTAAATATATCAGTAAATATGATATATGCTAAACGAATATACTTTTGTTAGAAAATAAATATTTGTAACCAAAATTTAAATATGCAAATATGACAACCAATATCTCAAGTAATTAAAATGACAAACTAACACAAAAATAAGAAATTAAAACCTGTTTGAAACGTAACATCAATACCAAATGGATGAAAATATTGAACGCAAACTATTTTAGATTTATTCATATTATTAACTCCATTATCATTTATGCGGATGAGTTTATTTGTTCATGGTTTTAACTCTAGAGTATCGTCAATAACAATGTCTTTGTTAGCAGTAGAATCAGTCATCAATTCAAAATAAGTAACTAAATAATTAATTATAAGGCGCGTGAAAGGTTATCCTATACATATTTCACAACTAACTGTTTTAATTAAAATTTGTACATTCACCACGACCGAATGAACGTTATATGAGTTGATTTCAGATTTTTGTTAGAGTTTAGAATCTCAGGAGATTTGAATTTCTTCAACCACGTCTGTAGTAAAGTAGACAGTGTTACTATGCACCATGTGTTTTGTTCATTCAAAGCTAAAGTGAGTGTTAGATTTTTTCCTATGACGACTTTCAATTTTTCAGGATACTGGTCACCTTTTCCTTTCCACGATGGAGGTTTTTAAATTCGTCAAAATATATTTTAAAGTTATATTCAACATTTTATATTTCGAGGACTCTATATTTACTGCATCATTACTTTCCGATTCTAACAGATGAGGCTATTAACATTTGTTGATGTTAAGTGTCTCACTTTATCAATTTTTACATAATATTATAATGTAAAAATTAAAAAAAGTATAAATCCCTTATCTACACGAATTGTATTCATATTTACATTAATACTTAAATATCGGTATACAAATTATAAAAGACATCGATGTATTATAAAAAATATAAAATTTTATGTTTATTAGTTAAATTAGTAATTAATCATTTCTTAGATAAATTTTATGTTTATTAGTAATTTTTCTACATATCTGGTCAAATTCAGTTGAAAACAGTCAATATTAGAGATGTAAAGAAAATTTTTGAGAGAAATTTTGTTTTCCAGTGAAAAGTTTAACGTCCTAACTGGAGTTATGTAGTTTCTTCCAACCTTATTTTTTTTTTAACAATTTTGATATGTACGTGAATATATATGAAAGAGTACAGAGAAATGAATATATGAGTGAGAGATAGAGAGAGAGATTGATCAGAAGTAGTAGATTGTGACAACCTGGGTCAAATCCCGAGCCTTTTTCGAAAATCAGGTCAAGTCCCGATCACGAGTCCGAAATAGCAGAAGCCTACTGGCCCAACTGCAACCAACTTGGGTATTTCACAAGCCCACCACAGGCCCCCAAAAAATCATGATTTGTTGGTGCTAATTAGTAGTAGTACTTTGCCATATAAACTGAACAGAAATCCCAAATCTTCTCGATGTGGGACTGGGGTGTTACAAACTCCCCCACTTAAATTCTTGACGTCCTCGTCAAGCCTGAACGGATAGCCCATAGGTCCGGATCGTTCCCCTAGCCATTGTGGGATAATACCCACTGGCTTCGTGTCCCCACCTCCGGACCTCTGTCCATTATGGGATAATACCACCAGCCTTCGTATCCCCACCTCCGGCAACTTGCCTCGACAAGCTTTCGAGAGTCGGCTCTGATACCATATGTGACAACCCGGGTCAAATCCCGAGCCTTTTTCAAAAATTGGGTCAAGTCCCGATCACGAGTCCGAAATAGCAGAAGCCTACTGGCCCAACTGCAGCCAACTTGGGTATTCCACAAGCCCACCACAGGCCCCCAAAAGATCATGATTTGTTGGTGCTAATTAGTAGTAGTACTTTGTCTTATAAACTGAACATAAATCACAAATCTCCTCGATGTGGGACTAGGGTGTTACATAGATGCACGGTGGGTGGGAGAAGATGTTATTTGATTTGAAATTACTAATCTGCAACCCTGCAAGTTGTGTATTTCTATTATGTTTATAAAATTGTTTGCATGTATTACTTCTTAAGATATTTTCATTTTTTTCAATTTTTTAGTTCTATATTAACAATTTTTTATTTGTTTTAATATTTTCACACATAGATAAATTTATTTATAATAAAATTTGAAGAAAATATATATATATATATATATATATATAATAAAATTTGAAGTATATATATATATAGATAATAAATAGTCTAATTTGATAGATATTATAAAATATATTATTAATTACATCTGATTAATTCCCGATGTATCGTTCCGACAAATTCTCGATTTTGGATAAATCTCCAATTTTTGATAAATCTCAAATCGGTACCTCGATCGATTTATTTTGATTAACGATTTTTACAACAATGACTTGAACATATAATTAAGATTTTGTTGTATATCGATAGACGAACGTAAATATATTTTGGTTTTATAAATTGTTTATTTTAATGTAATCGCAAATTTGCTAAAATTTGATTACATTTTGTAAATTACGATTTGGAAAGTAACTTATGTGTTCTATGTATGGCTATAAGCAAATCGAATTGAACACATACGATATCTTATTGAACTTAAACAGCTTCTTATCAAACGAAATAATGTTCGATAATACTATACAAACATATTTGTCAAAATTCAAGTTCAAAAATATATAAAATTGAGGTTCTTGAGTTTGAAGCGAGCCCAACTCCAAAAATAATCAAACTGTTCAATATTTCTTCAGCCTATTCACAAATGAACTCTCTTTCGAACTCAAGCAATGATTTAACGAATTAAACAATGTTTGATAATTTATTGAACATAATTATTTTTCCCGAACTCGAGTTGAACATAATGTTTTTCCCCGAACTCGAGTTCGATAACATATCCAACCGAAATTATTGAGTTTGGACCAAGTTAGGCTCAAACGAACTTATTGAATATCACAATTCATCTACAACTCCAATTATATGTTCATAAGATTATAAAAGTCGAAAAAAAAATCATTGAGTACATATGGTTGGATGAAAAATAATGATCTATTTTGATCTGATTGGTCCTAAAATAATTATATTTTCTGATTGATAATTTATATTTTCTGATTGGTTAACTAGACTTTGGTAATGAGGAAAGTATATAACTTATTATGACTGGTCTAAAATTTGTGAATTGACTCTAGTTATTATGATTGGTCCTAAAATAATTCAAAATTTCTAAGTTAATAGTTAAACATTCGCAATTAATTTTATTAGATATTTTAATAGCTGATTGTTTAGTGCGAAAGCAAAAAAAAATTTGTTAATGCGTTTTTTATAATGTAAATCATGTAGTTGGTTAACGTGGTTAAAATTTTTTATACGAGGAAAGTATATAAATAAAATATTTTGTTAACGCTTTTTTTCATGAATGGACTTGCTAAAACAAATTATTTTATGATATATATTTTATATTTTTTGATTGGTTAACTGTACTTTGTTAATTTTGGAAAGTATTTAATTTATTATGACTGGTCTAAAATTTAGGAGTTGATTCTAATTGGTCCTAATATAATTTATATTTTCTAATTGGTTACCTGGACTTAGTAATGAGGAAAGTATTTTAATTATTACGATTGGTTTAAATTTTAGGAATTAAAATTTAGGAATTAAATCTGATTGGTCCTAGAATAATTTATATTTTCTGATTGGTTAACTGGACTTTGGTGATGAGGAAAATATTTAACTTATTATAATTGGTCTAAAATTTAGGAATTGACTCTGATTGGTCCTAAAATAATTCAAAATTTCTGATTGGTTAACCGCATACCTGGATAGACTTAGGTATTAGAATAAATGATAGGTGTTTGGATAAATTACTTATAAATTATTGAAGTGTTTGATAGATTAAAATTTAAAATTAATAATTTAATATAATAATCTCAATACATACATTTTAAATTAAAAAAAATATTAAAAACACAAATATAAAAATATGCAAACACCCTTCTACAAGTTCTTACGAACTTGTAAGTTATAAGTAGGGGTTACCTAATTTAGAAGATGTCATTAAAATTTATTAATAATTTTAAATTTGTTTAGATTTAAAATTTAAAACAAAATTTAAAACAAAATTTAAATCTAAATATAAATTTGTAAAGTATAAGAAACTGGGTTTTTTTTATAAACTTACGACTATGTTATTTTATATATGTAACTCATATATTATTTACACAACCCGCGGCTTACATAACATCAATCAATATATATATATAAAGGAGGATACACGGTAGGTTAGGTGGCGCCCCTAAGATCGTCTCAATCTATTTTTCTAATTTTCTAGAATTTTAGGATTTTAAATACTCTTTAACATATTAGAAGTAGAATAAATGTTCGAATTTATTGAGGAAAAGAGTTCGAATTTATTGAAGAGAAGATTTCGAATTTATAGCGAAGACATATAATTAAAAGTTCTATTTGATGTAGAATAGGTGTTTGAATTTTTAGAGGAGAAGAGTTCAAATATAAAAGAAGTACTTCCAAAGTTCTATTTGAAGTAGAATAGGTGTTTCGATTTATAGAGGAGAAGAGTTCGGATATAAAAGAAGTACTTGCAATTAAAAGTTCTATTGGAAGTAGAATAAGCGGTTGTAATACATAACTAAAAGTTCTATTTGAAATAGAATATGTAAAGTTATATAAGTGTTTTTTCAACGAACGAGTGTCTCATTAGAAAAGAGTATGGTAACATAAAAATTAATATATAAGACAAGTATATATTCAATATAATAAATTTGAGATTTTGATATTAAAAAGAAAAATGTGTTTCACGGGAGGACGGCTTATTAGCGAGGATCGAGTAATTTTCGTAATTTATTTGATAGAGTTTTTTTTTAAAATTATTACGCCGCCGCGAAGCGCGGCTTTTTCAACTAGTTATAGTACATATATATAAATCATCAATCAATCAATCAATATACTAGGAGAAGATGGGGTGGTGAGGCGGTGCTCTCAAATCGCTTCGATTTATTTTTCTAATTTTCTCAAAATTTTGAATTATTCATATTAAAAATTCGAAAATATCTCAATTGCTTTTGAATCTTTACTAATGGAGAAAACTAAATTTACAATTTTAATATTCTTGCCTTTAAATTTTTTACTAATGGAGGAAACTAAATGTACAATTTTAATATTCTTTCCTTTAACTTCCCATGTAAAATCTTTACTAATGAAGAAAACTAAGTATACACTTTTAATATTCTCCTAAATTTTTAATTAGAAAATATCTCAATTTACTTTTACATCTTTATTAATGGAAATCTCAATTACCTTATATTCACCTAAACTTTCAAGTCAAATATTTTCAAGTCAAATTTACTAATACGAAAACTAAATATACAATTTTAATATTATTGCATTTAACTTGGCTTTAAAATCTTTACTAATGCAATAAACTAAATATACAATTTAATATTCTCCTAAATATTTGATTAGAAAATATCTCAATTTCCTTTTAAATCTTTAGTAATGGAAATCTTAATTACCTTATATTCAACAAAACTTTCTTCAGTCAAATTACTATCTTAATATTCTCCTAAAATTTATCTTTTAAGTAAAATTAATAATGGAGAAAACTAAATATACAATTTTAATGTTTTTACCTTTAAAATCTTTACTAATGATTGAAACTAAATATACAATTTTAATATTTTTCTAAATTTTTGATTAGAAAATATCTCAATTTCTTTTTAAATCTTTAGTATTGGAAATCTTAATTACCTTACATTCACTTAAACTTTCTTCTTAAGTCAAATTAATATCTTAATATTATCATAAAATTTATCTTCAAGTCAAATTATCATATTGATATTTTCTTAAACTTTCTCTTGAACTCAAAGTTACAATCCTCATATTTAATTTCCTTAAAGAAACTATTAAAAATTATGTTCTCATAAATTTTTTTGTTAAAAAACCCACGTTTAATTTATCTATATTATACTCCCTCCATCCCGATTTAATTGTTCACTTTACTTTTTACACGCATTTTAAGGTGCAAATAAAACATAGCTCCATAAATAAAAAATTTCAAATTTCTTTTTCTGAATAAAGAATTTTTAAAAATATTTAAATTAAATTTTATGATATAATAAAATTGATTAATAGAGATGTAATTTATTTAGTAAATTAATTTGTGATATGTTTAGATTTGTTAACAACGAGGAAGCACGTCATTGTGAGAAAATATGTTTAACAAGAGAACGATTCATTAGGAGAAGTATATTATATGCTAAAATTTAACATTGATGTTATATTATGTATTTTAAAATAAAATTTGAAATATAAATTTTGAAAAAAAAAATGAAAATGGTGATAAATATACTAATATTTGATAAAATATTAAAACAAATATTAAAAAATTGTCATTTTCTATATTTATTCAAAATTTTGATAAATAGCCAACACGAAATGAAAAATTCAAAATAAACCTTAACTTTATGTTATAAATATAATTGTTTTTATACAACATATTTTGTTGAATAGTCTTTAGAAAAATTTAAAAAATTATTATAAAGCCACTATGAAACGCAGCTTAATAAACTAATTATCAATACATATATAAAAATTATCTGGTCTACAATTAGTTTTAAGTTTCAAGGTCTACATTGAACTTTTGCCAAGAAAATGGTTTTGAACTTTGCTATAATTTTGGCCTAAAATTTTTATTTAACATGTTGAGCCTATTGAAAGGTTGAATTCTTTACGAAAACAGATTACAATATCTACTGTAAAACTGTCAGTTAGATTCTTAGTTAAGAGAATGCTCCAAAAGGCAACATTAAACTTTTGTATAAAATATTAAGAATGTATTTAAACAGTAAATTTTAGGAATTCATTTGCTCCCTCAACCAAAATATAAGGACATACCAATAAAAAGCTGCTTCTATTTCACTGCCTTAATTATCAAACCTTTGAGGCAACTCTAATATATGCACAATGCCAAAATTAATAAAACACTAGTCTCATCCAACTTGTTCCATACTTCACCTGTCTAAGTATTGAAAAACCTAAATGGAACAAATTTTACGTATGTAGTTAAAAAATTCCTCTGCTTTCTTAATAGCTGAATTCATCGTTGTGAAACTGAGCTAAATTTGTATCAGATTTGCTCCAATGTAATGCTTTGAAGTCCAATACAAATATTATGCATATATATACTAACATAACCACCACATAACTAATAACCAACTCAAGAAGTGATCATAAAGCACTATTATGCTGCATATACACTCCTTCGGTGAGCCATTCCAGAACGAAGATGGACAATCTTACCTACTATGGAGCATTGTGCATTGCCAAAACGGGAGTGCTTTACGCAACTCGAAAAACAAAGATAAATCAAAACATCAATTAACCGAAACAGCTTTCAGTCAGCATTTTTTAAGTTTAAAATAGGCTTTCTTTAAAGCCTTAAACATCTCATTACAATATGAGCATGTATCACTGTGTTGTATGTTCGATTCTATTATAGGGCAGGAGGTTGGAGCTGATTCTCTATATCTGTGCCATGCTATAAATGCTACAAATAAAATCATTTCTCAGAGATGGTATATCCTTTGTGATACTCAATAAAAAATTGCAGCAGAATATAGATCTTCATGCTTGAACTACCTCGGGCTTGCAAATTCTTCTGCTACACACGGATGGTTGAACCACCGTTACGCCTTGTGGCGCCTGAAGAGCCACCACGACCTTCTACTTGAGTTGAGCTCCTCCAGTTCGATCCATGAGGCTCACCATCATTTCTGTTGCCACGGCCTTCTGAAACACGCCCCTCGGATTTGTCATTACGGTATACACCCCTTCCGCGTGTGGAGGACTTACCATGGTTGCTTCCCCCTGCATTGGAATATAATCATTCGTCTCTTAATATGAGATTAATATACTAATCAATTCGTAATATACTTTTTTGTTGTTCTATAAGGAATTAAATTATGTGGGTGGGCCTTAGGGAAGGGGGCACTAAGTGTGCACCTTTTTATTTCTTATAGCGTGTTACAGAGTGCGCATTATGCTAAAGTCAAATTTTGCCAACAAGCAATGTAAACATCAATTTATGCCACATTGCCACACATTACCACAAAATTGAGACGCATTTTGTGGTTGGATTGCTTTTATGTATATACCTGACCTGAACTGACTTCACCCCGCACTCAATTACACTATATTGAGTTCTCTATTTAACAGACCACCATAAGGCGTAAACTTTAAAGCACAATGTAAATTATAGTGTTGTGGCCGAACTCAACGGCCCACAGCATTTTAGTGGCTGAATTTCAAATTTACAGTATGATGACTTGACATTGTTTTTATTTTTTGAGGAAAAAAACACTATTTTTTCTCATAAAAGTGGGGCCCTTAGCCACCTCTTCAAAGAATAAAAGTAAGGTCCACACACTATATTACAAATTCAAAATTTCAACCACCAAAGTGCTATTGCAAGTCAAGTTTAGCATTGCAATTTACTCTTTGTGTTATGTAACGTTTTAACTATTTAAAATTGTTTTTTTTGTTGGTAGGTCAAACCTTTGAAACACAGTTCTTACAAAATATTTATTAACATATAAATCGAACGCAAATTAAAAGGAAATATATAAGCGATCTAAGATTTTATTACCTTAAATGGTTCTTCCAGGAACCTTCGCTAATATTTTTCTAAATATAGACCAAGATTCATAAACGTAGTCTGGGATTCTCATCAGAAAAATGATGAATGTAATTAATGTCCAAAAAATGAGCAAACGGCTGCGAGAAAAGAAAAGGCACGCGCTCTGCGCCCTTTTCCTTTTCCTTTTCCAGTAAACCGCTTATATGCATGCTAGAGTAAATTAGTAATCATATTTATCGCCACTAGTAATTTTTCTATATAGAGATGTTGGAACAAATTTTTATATACCCTATCAGAATAGAGATTAGAACCATTTACTTGTTGATTTGTAAAAGAAAACACGCATATAAACAAAAATAAGTACCATGAACCAAATAACGGAAGTTCTTGTATAATCTGGAGATAACAATTGCAAAGTAAACCTAATAACGAAGGCATAATCTTATCTGATCACCTTGATTGGAAGCCCGTTTGTATTGTACTTCAGAATTCCTTCCCCCAATCGAAATATCACCACCCTGCAGTTTAACCATGTGGAAGTTCAAAATTGTAAGAAATTAAAGGGGCAGTGTGTGGAAAAAAAGAGAGGCAACATATAGGATATAGAATGTGATAGAGCTCAAGCAGTCTTTATTAATTGATGTAACATTAGCATATATGTAGACATATAATCAAAGAATATCACAAATGTGTCGAATGTTATCCCTATGATTTTCTACTTAACTAGACTTGATCAGTACAAAGATCACAGCCTCGGAAAAATTAATGTAGGAAACCAACTAGAAAGTCCATAATCAATCATTAAATTAGTGAGAGAGCACAGCTACTAAGGTAAAACCAACAAAAAGTTAACAAAGGAGAATTATATGGTAAATTAAACTGTGTACCTCTACAGCACTGCTGGCAGCCTTGGGAGACTCAAACTCCACAAATGCATACCTATATCCATCCTACACAAAATATTTAATATCAAGCTTGTAAATATTGATAAGGACACTATATGATTTGATTGGAAACTAGAACACAGTGACTGTGAAAGTGTAGTGCCATGCACATCAGCACATGAACGGAAACTACAAGACATTGACTTTGACAGTATAGTGTCATGCACGTGAACCCTTTTATACCTCCGGATATTCTCTGATTTGTACACCCCTTGGTTTGACAATACCAAATTTCTGGAACACTTTCAAAAGGGCTTCTTCTGTGACATCAGGAGCCAAATCCTTGATATGAATCCCCATGGGTGCTTCATGTACAAATGAAAGGTGTAAGGAGCAAATACTATGTCAAGAAATTACTATCAGGCATAAATTTCACTGAAAACTTTAACAACTCAAACTACCTTCGGCACTTGAGCCACCATTTATGCCTGAAGCACCATTGGTAGGAGGCGCTGATGCTTTGGACGGGGCCGTGAGTGCAGCTTTTGGCAAGACTGTGACGGGAGGTGAAGGTAGTTGGGCAGACATTGATAAAGAAACTTCTTTAGCCAACTACATATTCAATAAAGGATTATTAATAGAAAGAACTTAAAATAAATGTTCTGTGTATGTTTGGAAAATTTGAATAATGTACACACAATTGACGCGTATGATATCTTCCTAAGGTCATCTTCTTGAGCATTTTCAACTGGTTTTGCAACTGAGATTTCACTTTTCATCTTTAGACTAGCAGGAGTGGCGAGTTTCTTTAGAATTTCAGAAGCCTCCTTTGGAGTTGGGTTCAATACAGAGATTCTTTCTTCCTCGTTGATAGGAACATCTGAAGACAATTGTTATCAATTGAGCTTTATGACAAATTTAAAAACATTAACAACATGAATCACTTGAACAGAAAATGTAAAACATACCGGACTCTTTAAGTGATAAAGAAGTTGGAGAATATGGGACTCCCTCAGGAACTGACAATATTTCTGAAGGTTCATTGGCATCCAAAAACATCACAAAGTCATTATGCACGTAAAAGCCACCAATTTCTTGTGGCGCCAAAAAAAATGTCTGTGCAAAGGTCCTCTTGGTGCTATTTTTCTCGGACAAACTTCCGGTAACTCCAACGATTACCGAGCCCATAACGGAGTCTTGAGCATGCACAGATTGCATATCAGGCTCCCACTCCTTATATGTGGAGGACAATATGACATCATTAATTTCCTGAAACAAGATAAAATATTTGTTACTTTGCAGAATTAAAATGAAAGATAAAGAATGAGGGACTTGATGCTGAACTAAGACGAGGCACCCTTCACATAAATAAAAAAGCAAGTGTCCACATAAAAAAGTGACAAAATGGTGAATCCAAGTACAGTCAACTGTGTCCTCTTTTAATGTTTGATGTTGTTAAATTATGCTTAGGATCTTAGTCAGCTATATATTAATAACTGTTTGATTAAAAAAAATAGAACATAACTGTATTATACTCTGTACATGTAAGAGCATTCTGCGTGCAAAAATACATACAGTTACATGTTTACAAATTTAAATTCTATTAAGTAAAAATTAGAACTAAAATATATTTGGACTAGGATTATAGCTGGTTTATTATATATTTATATGAGAGACTAAAAGAAATATTTGATAATTATTTAAAAAGTAGCACCCGACGAACTCACTTGCACTGTACTTGCTGACAGCATCATACCCTCAGATCCTGGACGATCCATGTTGCTAGCATCTTTGTAGAACTTATGGACATCCTCAGGAGATACACGAAGAATGTGGTAGTATTGCAGCACGAAAGCATCAGCTACGTCTTTAGCGGACAATTCTGGTAATAGTTGAGATGCTTCTGGAAGCACTTCCTGTTTAGCGGACAATGCTGGTGATCCAAAAGCTGCTTCTCTTTTCATCTCTAAAAATTTGTTAACAAAAGCATCTTGTAAGAATAAAGGTTTTTTTCTCAGTTACATAACATTTATAAACAAGATAGCAATATATCAATGCTTACTAAAGGTCAGAAACAGGAACAGAAATGATATATGTTCTTTCTTTATCCTTCATTCTTAAAAAATCATGGTAACTAACTCACAAAAAAATTCTGTGATAGAAAGGAAAGTAAAACATAGAGTTCTGTAGTTTCAGAATTTTGAATATTTCATCTAAAATAGAGTTTAATCCAATTCTAAAATGAACACACATATCTTGTGAAAAATATGCACACACAAAATTAGAAGTGTAAGTGGGAAGATATTAACTGTTGCAACTGTGTTACTACTTCAATAGGTGCAAAACCACACGTACATCCAAACCAAGAAAAACATGAGATGCATAGAACTAGGTAAGCTATTACTGGTGTGAATCCAGAGAGTAGCTTTCCATGGTGTGCAACTATAAGATGTACATTGGTGGGAAAATATAAACCAACCTGGCAAATGATATGACAATGAAAATCTAATCAGATTTAACTGGGATATAGACAGGAAACCAACAAAAAATCCATATGTTAAAGTTCCTTTTCTACAAGATAGATCTCTTTTCTGTCCTATCCTGTTCATGTAGAATAAACATGGCATGCTACAAAGACAGGCCATGGGAAAAGGTGCCTCAGTTATTACGACCATCTCCAATCCATAACACTATAATAATGTAACTTTTACACTATTTTAGTGTGAAAATTACACTATTCACATAAGCAACTCCAATCCATTTACACTATATCTTTCACTAAATATCTAAAAGAAGATATGATATTTTAACTTTTCCAAAAGCAAGTACTTTGTTGGGATAAAACAAGAAATAGATAGGGAAATAAATTTGTTTTTGTTAACAAACACAAGGGCAATATAGGAATTATGAAAGACGCCAAATTTGGTGTAAAAATTACACCAAATGTACTTTTGACACCAAATTTGGTGTCACACTATAAATTTGGTGTAAGTTTTACAGCATTATAGTGTTGCATTGGAGTGACTTTTACACTATAAATTACACTATAATAGCGTTATAGTGTTGCATTGGAGTTGCTCCACATTTGAACACAAGTAAAGCTTGTAAAACTTTTTTATTTTGTGTGTGCAATGACTCGTTTCTTTGCTTGTTTGAGGTTCCTCGATATCCCAACTTCCATATTTATCCATCGGTTTTCTATAGAGTGATACAATGAAGATTTTAGAATATTTTTTCTCCATAAAACATCAAGTGATATACGTGCAAAAAAGGTAACACATTAAAGTACTGATAACCGATATATTCAACTCTTCGTGAAAAGATACTAGCAAATCACAACATTCTTTGTTAAACAAATTTCTGCAATACAATCTACATAATTCTTTCTATATCTAAAAACATCAGTTTAATTAAGAAAAAAAATCAATACATTGGTTCCAAAATCCTGCATCGACGTAAACAAACATGCACACTCGTACTGTCATACAGTTGCACACATTAATATAACTCATCGATTCAAGCAATCAGTCATATTAAACAAGTGTTCTAATAATAAAATCTGAATGACAAGAAGATCAAACAACAAAAACACCATATCAATCAAGCAAATAAGAAAAGGTAAAATGAGCAGTTAAGTTCAACATAATATATCAACAGAAAAATGAATCCTCCACACCAATTATGTACTCCAGAAACATTTACAAGAAAAGAAGACAATTAACCAAGATTTCATACCAAACATAATACAAACAAAATAATTATTTACTGAATCTGTTTTCTATAAAGAATGATACAACAACGATCTTAGATTATTTTCCTGCGTATGACGTTCAAAATTCTGCATCGACGTACACAAACATGCACACTTGTACAATCCTACACTTGCGCGCATTAATATAGCTCACCGGTTTGATTATTCAGTGATACTAAACAAGTTTTCTAATACTAAAATCTGAAAGGCAAATAAGAAAAGGTAACATGAGCAGTTGAGTCGACATAAGTTACCAAAAAAGAAAAATAAATCCTCTACACATATTATGTACTCAAAAAACATAAACAAGAAAAGGGGAAAACCAAGCAAGATTTCATATCAAAACTCATACACACACAGATGCACACTCGTTCACTAGGACACTTTGCGTACATTTATATTTAATTGCCAATCAGTTGTTTGATAAGTCAGGCCTAAACAAGATTTTTGAGACTTCAAGTAAAGTGACAAGAACTAAACAATGAAAACACAATCAATCAGGCAAACAAGAGAAGGGCAACAAGAAGAAAGTAAAAGAAGATACTCAAGATCAGTAGAAATATGAATGTGAATTCTTTCCAGACTAAAATTGCATCATGGACCGTACACAGTAAAAAAAAAAAACTTAAAACCTCGAGCTAAAGATGTGATCTTTATAATCAGAAACAAAATCAGAAACAAATCACAGAATTCTGTAAAGAAAATAATAGAACATATACCATCCATGATCTAGCGACTTGTTGATATACTCCAAAATCGAACCCCCAGAAATCAAAAGCCTGGAGAAAAAAGATATGATGAGAACATCAAAACAGTAAAAAATGCATGCCAAAAATCAAAAGACCAATAAAAATCAACAACCCCGTGAAGAAAAAAAACAATCTATAGACAAAAAATTATAATCTCTTACACAAAATCAACAAAACAAGTGAGATGCACTAGGCTGATATACAAATATAAAGCGAACATAGATAAAAAAGGGTGACTAGAAATGTACCGAAGTTGACAGACAGACAGACAAACAAGCTCAATTGGGACCAGACGGCTGATTACAAGGGTACGAGGTAAAATAGGTTTTTATTTTATTTCTCGAATTTATAGTGTACAAGGGACTATAGACTATATAGACTATATATATAGTAGTGTGTAATACGGCCCAAAGACGGGCTTGGAAGGCCTATTTTTAATAGGGCAGTGGCGCAGTGCCACGCAGGGAGACTAATATTGACTCGTAGCCAACTCTTTGGTCAGTTATTTTAATCGTGGGTATGACTTGGGAGGATCATCGGGGAAGAGGTGGTGTGTTGGGTTCTTGAATTTGTCTTATTTTTTCTTTGAATTCTTGTTAATTTTTAATTTTTTCAAAATTATTATATAAAAAAAAAACTCCTATCTGTTCAAATAATTGTCACAAATATTTCTTTTATTCGTATGTAGTACTTGATAATTTTAATAAAATATTTGATATTTTGAAATTTTGGGCCCGAGTTCTACATTGAATCTATTTGGTTAACATCTACAACTTTTTTATGAGTTAAAATTTAGTAGCAACATATTTTTAAACTTACAAATTAGGGAACGAGCCCATTATTACTACAAATGCTGTGTCTGCCTGTTTATGTTTTACTTATGTAGTTTTTTCAGTAATGCAAAAACTTAAAATTTTGAAATGCTAGGCACAAGCTCTAGGGGCGTAAATGATGAGCTCTGTAATCCTTTTACAGTTTTACTCAAATCTCTGATTACTCTATTTCTATAGTGATCATGAATTATTTTATTCGGATATAAATTAATCTTAAATATTAAATTTCGGATCCAAAACGAATATGGACGAGTGCTATATTTTTTTTATTTTTTTAATCGGGCAGTTCGTGACTCATTAATAATGAATATAAGTCAAATATGATCTATTAACGTTAAATATCTTGTTTATGTGAATTGTATAAATGATTATATATTTTAAATATATAAAAACATGATAATCACGAATTAAAAGTTTAAAAATACGATGTGTTAATAAATACATAAGATGAAAATTGTTCCATTATAAGGGTGGATAAATAGTCTTTTGTGAAAATTTAAATTTATAATATATATTAAGAAATTATAAAATGGATTTTTTCATAGAAATGTTATGGGCTAAAAAATAAATTTAAATTCGAATTTTAACCAAATACGTATCATGAATAATATTCGTGTAGAATGATTTTAGGAAAAATAATTTAAGACCTAATCTGAGACGGTATATAATATATTCGAGATTATATTTCATTCGAATTTATTTTTTTTCATCGAATTTGAATAATTTGTAAATCAAATATGAGACAATTAAATATGAAACATGTATCGTATTTGGATTAAATATAAATATAAATATAAATAATGTGGATTAAAATGTATAGTTATAAAAGAAATTATAAAAATATCAATTAATCAATCATCAACTAAAAAAACGATACATGTTATAAAAGAAATTAAATATCAATTAATCAATCATAAACTGAACTCAAACTAAAAATGTACAATTAAATTCTCTCCCTTTTTAAAAATGCCATATCATTTTATTACTCATTTTTTATTTAGCAAAGTCGTGAAGAAAAAAACACGTTTGATAAAACATACGGCCTGAGACAAATTCTCTTTATATGATATAGAGAGCGTGAGGATTTTTCTCTCCATTTCTATGTAGTCATAGAAAGTTGTGGAAGTTTAATAATCATGGATAATCTGGACGTTCTAATGAGTGATCTGGATATCTCGAATGAGGAGCTAGTTTTCGATGAGGAGTTAGAGGAGGAAAGTAACATGTTCGAATTATGTCTGGTGGGAAGATTTCTAACTGAGAAGAACATAAACGTGAGAGCAATGAAAACAAAGTTAGCAGATCTGTGGAGACCAGCGATGGGGATCAGTATAAAACTCTTGAAGCCAGGTATCTTCTTATTTCAGTTTTATCATAAAGACGATATGAAGTAGATAGTAAATAATGGCCCATGGTCGTTTGATGGTGCAATGCTGGTGGTGAGCTCTATCAAAGCAGGAGAAGATCCATTGAACGTGGTTTTAAATAAGATGGAGTTCTGGATACAAATATATGACCTTCCCAGTGGTTATATGGCAGAATCGGTGGGAAATCAATTAGGCAACTTCTTTGGAAAGTATGTATCGTATGATTTGAACAACATTTCTAGCATATGGAGGGAGTATATGCGGATACGAATAAGGGTGGATGTGAGATTACTGAGATTACCTCTGAAGAGGAAGAAGAAGATTAGTAGAAAGAGCAAGGGAGATTTTATTGTAACTTGCAAGTATGAGAAACTCGGGGACTTTTGTTTTCTATGTGGGCTATTATCCCATACGGAAAGATTTTATAGAAAATGACTGGAGAGGGATGCAAGTGTCATCACCAGGGAGTGGGGGAGCTGGCTTTGAGCACCGCCGAGAAGGGGGGGGGGGGGGTAAACCAAGAACGGACCAAATGGCTACGGGGAAAGAGAGACGAGATGTGGGGCGGAAAAAGCGCTGATAACAATCATGGGTTTCAAAATTCAAATTCCCAACATGACAGCGGTTTACAACGTAATAATATGGAGGAGGTTAACAATAATGCTATAATAACGGGGAGGATAAACAAGGGAGGAAATCTTGAAAATTCGAAGGAAGGAAACACAAATTCGTTTGTTATTGATGGGCCTAAGAATACAGAATTAGATGGGCTCGAATTAGAAGAGAGGAAAAGGAAAAAACTTGGCCCAAAGGAGAATATGGAATCTGTTTTTGATTAATGTTAACCAAATGGACTCTGTGCTTTCCAGTTCGGATTATACAGATACCTCAAACATCTTTTTGGCTCAGCTTGCTAAGTAAGGGAGCCCGGGCCAATGAATTGCTTAAGCTAGAATTATCGAGGGCTTGGGAACCCTCGGACAGTTCGTGCCTTAAATGATCTTGTTAGAGATCGCAGACCTGAGGTTTTATTTTTAATGGAAACAATTTTAGTTGAAAGAATAATAGAGGAGTTACGAGTAAAGTTGGGTTTTGCAAGCTGCTTCTCGGTTGATCGTGTGGGACGCAGTGGGGGTTTAGCAGTTTTGTAGAAGGATAAGGTGGATTGTAGCATTACTGGATACTCTCAAAATCATATTGATTTGGTGTTTAAGGAAAATAATGTTGAGACTTGGCGTTTGTCCTGTTTCTACGGTTATCCAGAGCATTATCGAAAGAGGGCTTCTTGGAATCTTATTCGATCTTTGGCTAAGCTCTCGTCGCTACCTTGGTGCATTTTAGGCGATTTCAATGACATGGTATATCACTCTGACAAGAGAGGAATCCATAGTCACCCTCAATCACTTCTGGATGGTTTTGGGAAGACGTTGGAGGTTTGTTTACTTGGGAAAAGAGTCGAGGGACGAAGGATTGGGTTCAAGAAAAATTAGACAGAGCATTTGCTACTCCTGGTTGATGGAATAAATTCCCTCTTTGTAAGTTAAATTTGACTGTCACTCTGGTTTCTGATCATAATCTGGTGCACTTAGTCCTGTTTGACATCACAATTTCGAAGAAGGTGTTTAGGTTCAGGTTCGAGAATATGTGGCTCAAAGAAGCGTCTTTTATCAAAGAGACATCAAATTTCTGGAAATGAAAGTGAATCACATCAGTTTTTTAGAAACTGAAGATGGTGTTAGGGTGGAGAATACTGAAAGAATGTGCAATATTGTGCAGGATTATTTCTTTAAAGTTTTTGTTGAGTCTAGCAGTGATTTACAGATGAGTGGGAATAACAGCCCTAGATTGGTGACGGAGGAACAAAACCAAAGGTTGATCGAGGAGGTGACGATGAAGGAATTCACTATGGCTATTAATCAGATGCACCCTAACAAGGCGTCAGGGACGTATGGGTTGAATCCTGCTTTCTATCAAAACTTTTGAAAGATCGTGGGTAGAGAGGTGTTTGAGTGCTGCAAAGGCTGGCTGCAAGGTAATCAATTCCCTGATGATTTAAACAACACCAACGTAGTACTGATCCCGAAAAAAGATAATGCCGCTTCGATGAAGGATTTTAGGCCAATTGCTCTTTGTAATGTTTTATACAAAATATTGGCTAAGGTGTTTGCTAATAGGCTTAAAAACATTCTTCCAGGGCTTTTCTCCGAAAATCAATCAGCATTTGTGTCGGGGAGAAGCATCACGGACAATGTACTTGTTGCATTTGAAGTCATTCATCATATGCGTAATAAATCTGGGGGTTAGGAGGGTGAGATATCTTTGAAGTTGGATATTAGTAAATCCTATGATAGGGTAGACTGGACCTATTTGAAAAATTGAATGCAATCGATGGGGTTTGGCAGGAAGTGGATTAGTTGGATGATGCGTTGTGTTTCAACTGTGTCCTATGATTTCTGTTTTAATGGTATGTCTATATGTCCTATTATTCCAAGAAGAAGACTCCGTCAAGGAGATCCTCTCTCCCCATATTTGTTTTCGCTATGTGTGGAAGGGCTTTTGAATGCTCTGGACAACGCTGCGGAGAGAGGTTAGATTAGTGGGTGTCGTATCAGTCCAATAGATCCGGAAATCACACACCTTCTCTTCGCGGATGACAATTTTCTTTTCTTCAAAGCAAAGAGAGAATAGGTTACTCGAGTCAAATCTATCTTAATGTCTTATGCTGAGCAGTCGGGACAAGCTGTCAATTTTCAAAAATCAGGGATATTCTACAGCTCGAACGTTAGGAGAGACAAGCAAACATAGTTCTCTGATATTCTGGGTCTGCATAATGACATCACGAGCAACAACTATTTGGGTCTCCCCTCCCTGGTTGGATGCTCAAAGAAGATGGTCTTTGGTTTTTTGAAGGAGAGGGTGAACAAAAGAATTCAAGCATGGAGTGCAAAGCCAATTTTAAGAGCGGGTAAGACTGTAGTCATAAAGAATGTAGCACAATCTATACCATCATATTTCATGTCTTATTTCTTGTTGCCCAAGACGCCATGTGAGGAGATTAAACGAAAGTTTAATAAATACTGGTGGAGGTCAGGGATGGATCAGAGTAAATGGATAAACTGGCATGTGTGGAGATGTGTAAACAGTCCCCAGACGTTGGTGTCTCGAGTGTTGAAATAATGTTATTTTCCTGACACAAATATTCTACATGCTTCCAAAGGCCGAGGCTCCAGTTTAATTTGGATGGGAATCTGGAAAGCTAAGGAGATGTTGGGTAGTGGCTTTAGGTGGGTTGTAGGAGATGGGAGGGAGATTGTAGCACCAAAAGATCAATGGCTCAGAACCAAAAATAATTTTAAATTCGATGACTTTCATGGTTATGAGGGGAGGAATGAATATG
This sequence comes from Heracleum sosnowskyi, assembly GCA_030848705.1. Taxonomy (NCBI): domain Eukaryota; kingdom Viridiplantae; phylum Streptophyta; class Magnoliopsida; order Apiales; family Apiaceae; genus Heracleum; species Heracleum sosnowskyi. Next base: position 99,297,104 of record CM061241.1, read on the forward strand.
TATCTACTTTGTTTTATCCATGTACCAAAACTTGGGATGTGGAGAAAGTGCAGCAGCTTTTTACAACGGATGATGCAAGAGTTATTCTGGCAACTAGGGTGCCAGAACATTTGATTGGTGATCGAATAGCTTGGTCCATGTCAACTGATGACTTATATAATATCAAGACTGGATATAGAATGTGGCATGATCGAAACGTTGTAAGCCCTGCAATTCCTTAATCGAAGGGTTGGAACAAAATCTGGAGATTAGCACTTCCTCATAAGATGAAAATTTTCTTGTGACATTTTTGTCGAAATAACTTGCCAGTGAGGAACAGACTGAAAGTTAAAGGGTGGCCTTTCCAATCATATGTCATATGTGTAATGTTGATATTGAACATCTTTGCATATCTTTTTTTACTGTCAATTTGTGCAGTGTTGCTGGCAACATGCTGGTCTCAATTTTAAAATGGGAGAAGTTTTCTTTGCGCCTGAATGGCTTCTTAACAAGATGGATGTTCTTTGAGCCTGAATGACTTCTTAACAAGATGGATGCCCCTCCCCCCCCCCCCCCCCCAAGGATGAAGTGCTTAAGATTGGCACTGTTTTGTACGGCATCTGGCTGTGGAGGAATAAAAAGGTTTGAGAAAATAAGGTGGTTTCTGGAGCAATCACTATGGATAACAGTTTCAAATCTGTTAAAGAATGGAGAGATGCCAGAGCCAGTAAAAATTCAAGCACTGGACAACATAATTCAGAGACAAGTCGTAGCTCTCGAAAGTGGACCCCTCATGTAAATAGTGCAGTCAAAGTTAATGTTGATGCATCGTGGTTTTCTGGGGCTGAAGTGTTCTCTGTTGGCATGGTTATTAGAGATCAATAAGGGCGATTCATAGAAGGTAGAACCATGGTGTTTCAACAACCCACAAATGTCTTTGAAGCTGAGTGTATAGACATGAGGGAAGCGCTGTGTAACAGCCCGAATTTTCGGACTATTATTCTAAATAAGAAACTTAAATAAAATTTAATTCTTTATTCAATAAAGCAAATATTTCCCAAAGTCAAATTCAACGGTCAAACTCAATAATAATTCAAAAGCACAAAAACGGAGACGCAACTCCATAAATCCAATATTCAATGTCTAAGAGATAATCAAATTATTATAATAGTCTTATCAAAATCACATAGCACGAAATTCAAAAGTCCACATCCTTCTTAGCTTCCAAAATCAGAACCTGAAATATTAAAAAAAGGATGAGCTACACAGCTCAGCAAGTACAATTGACAAACAGATATTCTTAAAAATCAATGGGTGATTTTAATAAAACAAATTTGGTCAAAATATAATTAGTTGCAAAACCTTTGCAAAATCAACCCAGCCAAAAGTTTACATTTTAAAAATTCAGAATTTAAAGCAGATACTGAATTTAAAGCAGATACAGAAGCAAAAACAGAACGAAAATCGAAAGTACCACAGTCTTGCTCTACGTCCACACATTCCCAGTAGCTGGGATCTTATTCTTATTTTATACGCCACACTTTGACAGCGACCGACATCTAAAATTCAATAATTACGCGCCCTTAATAGGTATTTAAAGTTGCACACTTGTGCGCCTACTAATGGTATCTAAGGCTAGTTCCGAAACTATAGCATAAATTACGAACGGTTTCGAAACGTAGAGACTAAGGGATTCGAAGATTCTCGTATCTTATATCTTATACAGTTCGAAACAATATTTCTTTTATCGTATACGAAATTTAAAAAACAGAGTATTAACATATTTTCCGAAAATAAAAGTAAGTCAAAAAGTACTTATTTTGAAGTCGACTAAACACTGGAATAAAATACACGAACAAATCCTATAATTAATTAAATCACGCAAGTCAGAATTAACAGTGTAACATACAAGCAATAGGCACATAACTAATACATGTATGATTATCACGGCTAACTAATACTTACAAATTAAAATAAACTAATTTACCAATAAATTTTTAGATCATTTTGCCCTTAACATGCATTCACGTACACACATGTATTAGCACATAATTAATAATTTAATAAACTCATTTGGTCTTCACATACAAACACAAGCAGGACATTTATGTGCTAATTAATAACCAACGAAAAGCACATAAATTGACATGGACACCTAAATCAATACACCAAGCATGCTTCATGTATTAGTATTTAATCAAAATAAACTAACCACCAACATACAACAAACGGCCGGGAATTATAACAAAACAAATTATAATAGAAACAAATAGTAAATGGACCTTAAAAGCCCAACATGTTACACATGCGGCTTAATCAAGAGTCATGTAAAAACTGCAAATAGGTCATCACTGTTTCTAATCATTATCATGTTTTAATCATTAATGTAATTAAATCCTCGAGTAAAGTGCATTTTGTGTACTCGCACTTTAGTCAAGACACCACTTGCAATACTATAGTTCAAAATCGAGCAGTTGCAATATCAATGTTTGAATTTCAATGCACTTTGTTGCATTCCGTTAACTGAGGTTAACTCCGTTATTAATTTAGGCAGTAAAGTGCACTTTGTGTACTCGCATTTTACTCTAAAGTGTATTTTGTATACCCGCACTTTGCTCAATACATCACTTGCAATACTTTAGTTCAAAATTTAGAGTAAAGTATGAGTATACAAAATGCACTTTAGAGTAAAGTGTGAGTACACAAAGTGCACTTTATTCCCTAAATTAATAACGGAGTTAACCTCAATTAACGGAATGCAACAAAGTGCGGTGAAATACAAACATTGATATTGCAACTGCTCGATTTTAAAATATAGTATTGCAAGTGGTGTCTTGACTAAAGTACGAGTACACAAAGTGCACTTTACTCTTAAATCCTCCGGTCACTGTTAACCCACATATATTACATGAATTATTAATCAAGAAATCAAAACATAAGTATACTAATGTGTGTTGCAATTAACAGAGTATCTATATACATAACTCATAAACAATATAATAATCAATACTATGCAAACTATATACGAACATATACACAAAACTTACAAATAAATCAATCAAAGTTTTTAAATAATAAGATGAAGATATACCCGCGGATGGACGAGTATGTGCAACCTTTTCTTTTGTTATTCTAACGAGTTCTTATATAGCTACACGGAACCCTAAATTCTATTAGCTAATTTTAGAAATTATTAATAAAACACTCACCGTCTCTCCAAGTAATACTTAAAATATAATATTTCATTCACACATAATTAACTTAAATGAAAAGATATTAATTTACTAAAATATTATCACGTTTCTTTCCGAACATAACGAATTTTATCTTTGATCGAAAAACTTGCACGAAAAAAAAATCAAAAATTTTCTAAACAAAATAAATATCTAAATAAAAATTACATTAATATTTAATATCTAATAATAAAATAATAAAATAAATAGCAGGATTTTACACTGCTGTCTTGGGTGTTGAGTCGGGAAGAAAGAAAGGCAATAGTGGAGTCAGACTCATTGTTAACGGTTGATGCAGTTAATGGCCAGTGAGAGTATGTTCTAGAGGTTGGTCATATAATTGATCAATGTAAAATGATGCTTCTTATGTTGCCAGACTTTAGTGTAAAATATGTTCGAAAGCAAGCTATAGCTCATGATTTAGCTAGATTGACTTGTATGATTAATTGCTTGAGTGTACTTACGTCTTCTCCTACACATTTGATGGAGACTTGTTTGCTTGATGCTTCTTAATGGAAATTTTCATTTGATGTCAAAAAAAAAATGTACAGTTATAAAAGAAATTAACTGAAGTGTGCATCTCGTGACTAATTGGCAGCCAACAACTTAACTGAATTAAAACTGCCGACATGCAACGAATTATCTCATTAAATCTCAAGATAATTGGGATGATTATTGACTGTTCCGTCAACCGTAACAAGAAGATCCTCTCTCACACACAGTGCAAAATGTTTCTCTTGTGACCAACATGTACAAAAACAAATAACGAACTTTATCATTCAACTTTTTAATTTATTTTAATTTTGTTAAGCATAGTTAGCTAGCTGATCATAGTCCAATACATACAAATTCTGTTGTATTTTAACATGGCTGAAGAAGCAGACTTTGAGAGAAAAATGGTTGGAGGCAGGCACTCTGATGATGATACTGAAGTGTTCAAATCCAAGAACCTTAAAGCAGAGAGGAGACGCCGCGAAAAATTAAGTTCAAGACTCTTAGAGCTAAGAGCTTTGGTTCCAAAAATCACTAATGTATTAAGTAACTCCTTCCTTGTTAGTAACATATCAAATTTTTTTGTTTACAGTAATTTAAAGTGCGGAATTTAATTGTGCAGATGACAAAGCCAACCATTATAACCGATGCCATCAGTTACATTCATGAGCTTAAGAGCCGTGTACAAGAGCTTAGTGATCAAATTCTTGCTATGGAGGCAACAATTAATGAGCATGAACAACAATTGGAGAGATCCGAGGTTGATGTTGCACAAGAAATGAAGAACTGGGGGATAGAGGTTATGTTCTGAACAATCATAACAAAGTGTCTATGTGTGTGTGTGTGTGTGTGTTTATTGTTTTAGTCATAAGTTCTATAAGTAGACTGGTCTAAGTTATCTAATTTGTTCAAAACATAGCCTGAAGTGAAGGTGTCTAAAATTGATACAAATAAGCTATGGATAAAGATCCTTTTCCAGAAGACCAGATGCAGGTTTACGAGAATAATTGAAGCCATGACTGTCCTCGGACTTGTTCCAGCTGATATGAGTGTTACCACCTCAAAAGGAGCAGTTCTTCTTACTTCACACATAGAGGTATATCTATTCGAAAATTTATGTAAATTGAGTTTTTTGTTTTTTTTGTTTCGTAACATCATGAAAAATGAAAAATGTCCTTAACACATTAATGTATAATTTCTTCAAGCTGCAGTACTGATACAAGTTTGAGCTGAATGTACTCCATGTTAAACTGTGTATTCGCAACCAAATTGATTGCCTTAACACATTAATGTATAATTTCTGACATATCATTTCAGGTGATGGACGATGGAATGCAAGGAACTGAAAGAATCAAAGAGTTATTGCTTGAACTCATTACTACATATGACTAGTAATTCTACCAAGAGAAACTGATATGTTGTTGTGATTATATGTAGCAGTGAAGAATTATACCAGCTTAGATTCTATTTATGTAAATGTTTTCATCTGCCTAGCTGATTACAGAACCAGTTGCCTTTATGTAAAAGAAGTAGAATTTACTTTAAACTTCTGTGTCAATTTCCGGTTTACCGGATGATTTGCCAAAATCGGATCAGTTTCTAGTTGATAATATATTAAGTCGACCCTAACCTTGGCAGTAGCGTTAGATGATGATTTTTAGTTATATTATAAAGTTGATGTGATACTTGAAAAACTTTCCAACCGGATGTTTTGTCTATCAATGAATCGATTATCGCTGGAATTGACGGAGAGTCTGACAATCTCACTACATATTTACAGGCAAATACCAACTATTTTTTGTAACTAGTTTACAGAGACCATTGTGTGTTGCCGTTTTCATTGATATATAGTACACTTTTTCATGTTTAATTGTAGATTTCTGCCCCAGTTAAATTTGTAGTACTCAACTGAGAGACTTGAGACGATATTATAGATAGTAATCACTTCCACTTTCGTGCATTTAGTTATAGTAATATTCAGTTCGAGATTGTTTATTTGGTAATCTTAAATTTAATATACTTGCATCTGTACTAGTGTGATTGTAAAATGTAGAAGCTACCACAGACACCTGAACAACTCTTGTACGTAACAGGTGAAAAATATTTGCAAAAACTTAAGCTATAAGTTTTATCAACTATACTTTATTTTTTCTTTTTCTTTTTTTCCTAATTTTATCAACTATACTTTCATTAAAGGAGGATACTCCTGATAGCAATTACAAACTAATGTCATCAAAGTAGAACAACAAATCAATGCCCTCTTGGTTCAACGGTATCAACCTCGTTCTCTTTATAAAATATCGAGAATTCGAATCTTAGCAGAGAAAGATTTTGCGAGCGTGTTTTATTATAAATAGATAGAAGTATTGAAAAAGAACTAAAAAAAAATTCTTGATATTTTAAAATGGAATATTTTAACAGAAACTAATTTAAGTCATGTGCAACTTGTGATTATTTGACTGCCAACAACTTTAGACTTAACTCAAGTAACTAACTGTATCTCCCATTATAATACTTAACAATTGTGATGATTTAGCGTAAGGTTGTTGACTACCTAACAAGCTTATAACATGAAGATCCTCTCCTTCCTGCACACACATAACAAAATGTTTCTCTTGTGAGCGGCATCTATTAAAACAAAATAACTGATTCACGTCATTTAACTTAAATTTCTATTTTAATTTGGTTAGCCAAAGTAGTCAGGCATGTGTACTCTATATATATGGTCTATTGGACTGGATTAGTTTAAACTGTGACAGAAAAATGGGTAGAGGCAGCAGGCAATCAGTTGATCACGATTCTAAATTCAAATCCCCAAACCTTTTGGCAGAGAGGAAACGCCGCGAAAAATTAGACTCGAGACTATTAGAGCTAAGAGCATTGGTTCCGAAGATCACAGATGTAAGAAATTAATTTTTTCTTATCAAAATGCACATCTATTTGTTTCTTGGATATGAAATTCAAAGTAACTTTGCAGATGACCAAGCCAGCCATAATTACAGATGCCATCAGTTACATTCATGAGCTAAAGAGTCACGTACAAGAGCTTAGTGATCAAATTATCGCAATGGAGGCAACAATTAATGAGCATGAACAACAGACGGAGAGGTCTGAGATTGGTTCTGCACAAGAAATGGAGAACTGGGGGATAGAGGTGATTCTGAACTACTATATATCGTACCAATTTAAACTGTATGAAAATATATGCATGTGTTCTAGCTTGTGTGCTCTTAATTAATTATTTTGCTTTCATATAAACGTAGCCTGAAGTAAATGTGTCAAAAACTGACACAAACAAGCTCTGGATAAAGCTACTCTTCCACAAAACAAGAGGTGGATTTACTAAAATAATTGAAGGCCTGACCGTCCTTGGATTTGTTCCAGCTGATCTGAGTGTTACTACCTTAAAAGGAGCAGTTCTTCTTACTTCGCATATGGAGGTAACATAAATGAAGAATTTTGTGGAGTTTTCTTTTCTTGCTAGTACTTAAAATTTAAAAATGATCATTTTAGGTCAGGTAATGTTATAAAACACATTTATTAACTTTGTGGTATCTGCAAACAAATTGGTGTTTTTAGGTGATGGACGATGGAATGCAAGCAACTGAAAGAATACAAGAGTTACTGTTTGGAATCATTACTCCCAGCTAGCTAGAAATACTACCAAGAAAATCAAACTAATATTTTGGCTAGCTAATTGCCCGATAGGTGTCGAGATCTTGAAATGAAAAACCACATAATCTAGTTTATTTGGTTGACTTAATAATGATAAAAATCTATTATAATGAAAACACATTTCTTAATTTACTTATTTTTTTAACAAGTTATTAATAAAATATATATTAGCATAATTTAATGTGTTTTTTTTATAAAACATTGAATTTTGAAAAAACCAAACAACACCTCATAGATCCATTCTGCATCCTGAATTCTTGTGTGTACATAAGTAATCCATTTATTAATAAACTTGCTAACATTATATAAAACCTATTAACTATCATTGCATATACAATATCCATGACTTCCTGACATAAAATTTTATTTGAAGTTGATATTATTTTAATTTTTATCATTGTCATTGTGTAAATAATAATTACTTATCACAGTTCTCATGTTCTTATACATTGAAGCAATAAAAATTACTTTATTTATTTTTCTGAATCACAAATGAATTCAAAAGAAAACGTAATTTGATAAATATTAATGTGTGCATAAAATAGTATATATATATATGTGCATAAAACAGTATATATGTTAAATAATCATTTCTGATAATTAATGTGTGTATAAAATAGAATATATGTTAAATAATATATGTTATAATAAAAAAAATCTTTTAAATTAAATATAAAAAGTATCATAAATTCTAAAATTTATTATAGGTGTGATGAAATACATTAAAACATGATGGATAAGAACAAATTATATATAACAACTTTTACAGCTGTATATTCCAAATATTGTTTGATCATGTTTTGTTATTTTAAAGAAAAATACAAAAAAACATGTTTTTTTTTGCTAGAGTGGCAAACTTAGCAATAACTTCAAAGTTATCTTCTTTATTAGGTGCCATTTCTCTAAAAACATGCACAGATCATAAACAACTACAGGTGTGCAGACTACAGCAAAACAAACTCACGTTTCCATTTCTTAATTGAGACAAAATTAAACACATTCCAAGATCAAACAACATCGCTAAAAGATTAAAAGTAATTGTTTAGAATACTAGAGACCACCTCCTTCACTCTACTAAATCTGGAATTGGACCCCAACCCTTGCACCTTGTTACCACCATTTTTGGGTTTCAATTGCATATGACCTGCACCATATCTAAATTTATTATAACCAACACAAAAAAAAGGTGAATTAAAATAAAACATTAAAAACTTAACTAACGGAATCAAGACTTGAAGAGTCACCAAAAAATCATAAATCTAAGATGATACATTGAAACTGATGTATGTGTTTACACATACCTTCAGATTGGCAGGAGGGAGGTTGATCAAAATGGGACAAAGATAGAGTCTTGTTAGCCACTGTGATGTCAAACATAACAATACCAATGTCAGGATAGTTAACCACAATTGCCTTGACAGGCAACCAGATAAATAGCTCTTTATTTGATAATCCATGAATGCCCAAGAGCTTTCCTTCGCTGAGATTAGCTCTCACCACCTTTTCATAAAACACAAAACTCTCAAACATTGCAAGACATGGTTTCTCTAGTTCAATTTCAAGAACCATGTTTTGGTCAATGCTATAGCCTTTCACTTTGTCAGGAAAAAGGCCACGAGGCAACCCATAGATTTGAAGCACGCTGTCAAGTGATCCCAAAGTTGAAAACCAAAATGAGGAAACAACTAGCAAAATTATGAGAGTGGGGCCATGAACGGAAGCCATGGATATCCCAGAGACCAAATAAAAAGAAGAATTCACTTGTTTGTTATTTTTGCTGAGAGGCATGTACATATTTATATATACTAGCTTATAGCCCGTGCGATGCACGGTTACTTAAATTTTATTTATAATTATATTTTTATTACCCATGCAACACACGATTGTTTTTTTAATATTTATAATTATATTTATTTATGAATATTTTAATATTTAAAAGTTATTAGTTTACATGATTAAATTATTGTTAAAAAAGATTTAGCCAAAAAAATTGTAGTTAAAAATTTGATATTTATTATATCTTACACGCTCAATTTAATATTTGTTTATATTGAGTTATAAAAGTTAGATTTGGACAATTTTATAGTCCACATGAAATTAACAAAATAATCTTTAATTTAGTTGTGGTTTAATAGTTCTTTTTCAATTAAAAACTATTCTAAAACTAAAAAGAGAATAAAGTGACGAAATTTAATGTTGAGAATTATATTCGATTTAGGAAATCTACTTATATGTAGTTTAGATTATTAGAATATTCTTTATTAACCAAATACAGTTTTTAATGTTAAATCTAACGGTTTTCACCTATCTATTTAAGATTAAACGATTTTTATTGTTTTGTTATTAAATGAGTTTCCTTATTTAATTACAACTATTTTTATGTTTTGACTTTTTAGAAAATCCAATCCTAATATAATATCTTTTAACTTATATCATTTTTAGATAATAACTTCTTTTTATATGATATAATCATGATCGTCTATTTTTAAAAGTATTGGATCTAACGGTTGAGAATGTTTTGACGATATTTAGGACCAAACTACCAGGATAATATCAATAATTTTTCTTAATATTTATAAAAAAAATTTAATTTTTAATTTTTCTAAATATTTATTGCTAAAATATAATATACTCTTTTTTGTAATATGTTAATGATGCAGGAATTTTGAACTTTTGAGAAAATAATTTATCAATTAAAATATAATTTTTTTTTGTAATAGTTCTTTTAAAGTAGTACACCGTGACGATCAAAATTCTGTATAAAATTCATTTTTTTTATAGTATATCTCGTAAATATTTATGTTATTATATTAAAGACTAAATAATTAAAGCTTCCTTATAAGTATGGTCGCTCTGTTTGATCACTCAATCCATAATCGTTTGATCTTTCAAATTAAATTGTTGAGAAACGTCGATATAACAGTAAAATTATCATGTAGAATGATCTAAGGTTTGAATCTACCAACAACATATTAAAATTTACAGGGTTTTTTTGAAAAATAAGAATTTTTTCATTTTTTTTCTTGCAGACATAGGTTATTTGATAATATTTTTTGTAAAGTACGATTTTTCAGAAAAGTGGTATAGTAATTGATTAACAAATTTTTAAAGTTTTGAATTTAATAATTTACAATGTATATAGGTTAAAAAAGTTTGGCCTCTTCTGTAGCTGAGTCTAAAATTTCAAAATACAGTTTTTTTTAATATAAATATAGTCGTGCTAACAATGAAATTAGGTTTTTATGAGTTCTTATAAAACAAAATCACCATTTGCATATAATTTATTATTTAATAATAAATAATATTTGATTAGTTATGATCTAAAAGTTAATAAAATAGGATTAAAAATATGCACAATTTTATAAAATTTTATCCTCGTATTATTATATTCTTTGTTGATTTGAATTTTTCTTAGATTGATTTTAATTTTTGAACATAGATTTCTAAATTTAAAATAGTTAGAAAAAATTAATTAAATTGGCGTTAAAATAATGATGACATAATAATTATTATTAGAATTTAAATATTCACTTTACTAATTTGGGTTTTATCTTGTGTTTTAAAAATCAGATTTTGACGATTTTATACCCCACATGAAGATAACTAAATTATATTTAATTAAAAGATGGTTTAACAATTTTTATCTAACTGGAATTGTCCATGGAAGAGAAAAGAAAGTCACGAATTTTTTACATGGAGAATTCTATTCAATATAGAAAACTTATTTATATTTGGTATATTTGGTCTAAATTATCAAAATACACCTTTTAGAATTTAAATATAATCCTATTATTAATAAAATACACTTTTTTAATATTTGATCTAACGATTTTTATTTATCTAGTTAAGATCTAATGGTCCTTATTAATACGACCAATTTTTTGGATAAGATCCCTATTATGATTATTATATATAAGGATTTAATATAATAAGGATATCAAGTATATACTCATATAACTATCTTACTAACTGCTTTTACTTTTAATGTTTCGGTTTTATTTACAGTGTATATAAAATTTTAAAATACATTATTACTTAAAAATTATTAAATAGAATAAAAATTATGTTATGATTATATAAAATTTTATTCTCATATTATTATATTCTTTATCGATTTGAATTTGTTCTTAATTAATTTTGATACTTTTTTGAAAGAAACATAAAATTTCTCTATATTTAAAAGAATTAGTGGAAAAATAAATAAATTGGTGCTACAATAATAAAAAAAAATTTATTAAAATTTAGATACACACTTTACTATTTGGGTTATATCCTGAGTTTTAGAAATTGAATTTTGACGATTTTACAACCCATGCGAAACTAACGAAATTATCTTTAATTTAATGATGGTTTAATAATTATTATATAACTTGACCAGTTGACCTACTCATAAAATAAACTGAAAAGAAAAGAAAAGATGGTTAAGAAGTTTTACGTAAAGAATTCAATTGAATATAGAAAATGAATTCATAATTGGTTTAAATTATCAAAGCACACTTCTTAGTATTTAAATATAATCTTACCTTTAATCAAATACACATTTTAATATAAGTATTATATTCAAAATTATCGTTTATGAATATGAAACCCTCAATATTTTAATAATATTTTGATATTATCCTTTTATGTTTGTTATATATAAAATAATATAATTATAATTTGGATTAATCAAATTGTTATGTTCCTTCGGAAAAAAAGTGTTTCTCGTAAGTCTCTTTAGGTTCACGTGTATCATTGTTAGTATGATATACATCAGCATTATATTGATAATTTTTAATATTATAATCAATATGAATTGTTATGTTGATATTTGGTTTAACAATTATTATCTAATTGGAAGTATACATAAATTCAAGAGAAAAGATATTTAAGAATTTTTACATAGAAAACTTTTAAATTATCAAAATACATTTTTTAGTATTTAAATATAATTATATTATTAATCAGATACACTTTTTAATATTAGATCTAACAATTTTAATCGATCTATTTAAGATCTAACTGTAATTATTAATTTGGTCGTATAGTGATCGTACACGGACCATATCGATTTTAATTTTTTCTTAAATTGATTTTAATATTTTATTGAAATAAAATAGAATTTATAAATTTAAAAGAATTAGGAAAAAAATTAAATCTACAATAAAAAAATATTTATTAAAATTTAGATAATCACTTTACTGTTTGGGCTCTATCTTGAGTTTTAGACAACAGATTTTAACGATTTTACAGCCCATGCGAAGCTAACAAAATTATCTTTAATTTAATGATGGTTTATTAATTTCTATCTAACTGGAACTATCCATAAACTAAAGAGAAAAGATAATTACGAATTTTTACATAAAGATTTCTATTCAATATAGAAAACCCATTTATAGTTGGTTTAAATTATCAAAATACATCTTTTAGTATTTAAATACTATCCTATTATTAATCAAATACAATTTTTAATATTATATCTAACGGTCCTCATCTATTTGAATATTTATAGTTTTATAATCCAACGGATCATATACTTTTGGTAGTACAGTGACCGACCAAAGTTTTGGATAAGATCTCCCTTACGCTTATTATATATAAGGTATTAATATATGTGAATTAATCATTGGTTATTTTGAAATTTATTAAAATTTCAGATTTTTATTTTACATTCAGGGCCTAATACGTGCATATTTGTTATTTTTTCATTGCCACGTATGCCTGATTTTAAAAATATACCAACTTCTAGCTAGAAGCTTTTGACACATCTACACAAATAGTTTTGTCTGTATATAAAGACAAGTAAGATGATGGTGAAAAAACATTTGCTTGTTACAAAAGGTGCAAAAAGAAATTCAAAAGTATAGGAGATTAATTTTCTCTTAAACAACTTTTAAATATAATATTTTTATTAAATTGCTTTAAGGTTTTTTCAAATAACTTTTAACTTATGTCTCAACAAAACACGTTGTTATAGTGATACCCTGTATTTTTTATGACTAGTGGCATAATTATATTTTGTTGAGAATTTTGGTGTTTTAAGGTGGAACATTATATGAAAATAACCAACAAATTAATATAAGATCAACTGGTGTTGTATTTATTCATTTTTGTACTTTCTAAACAATTTTTATTTTTTATGTTGTTTCATAAAATGTCACATTTCCAAAACCTTTGATAAATGTTCTGAAAATTAAACCATTTCATTAGCTATAATTCGGGATTGTCCGATATACCATTCTCTATTTATATAAAAGTATGTACACAAAATTTTGTAAAACTAGGATCAATCTTTTCTTCTTTTTTCTTGTGAGGGAAGTACTTTTATTTTTTTGAATTAAATGAAAATGTCAGCCAGAGACTAGAGAGCAGAGATAGTGTCCAATTGTTGAAGTGGGCTATCTCTTGGGCTAGCTTTTAGCTAACCTATATGTTTGGGCTAACTAAAAAATTATGCAAGCCACGCAAAAGTGTACGAGACAATAAGTTTTGAAGATAAACATGGACTTATGAACTGAACTAACTTAATGATTATGTGGTTCAAATACATTGACAGCACAAATATTTTAAAGCCCATGTATTTGTAAAATTATGATTTTAGAAATTAGTTCACTGACAAAATATTAACAACTATTTGACTAGTTTTTGTATATAAACATATTATATTAAAGAAGATGTTTACTAGCTATATAGGACAACATGTTTGAACAGTTAATTTACCAGCTTCCTTACTAATGATGTCGATGGCTGCTAATGTTCGACTACTCTCACTTTTGTCAACAAGTGTTTTAGCTATGTTATTTGTCAAGGTCTTCTTCCTTTTTTTTATTAGAGATTTGTAATTTATTTGTTATTGTTTAAGCCCTTAGTTTTAAGATAAGAAATATTTTTCTGTGTTCTTGGACGGGAATATAAATATTTGTGATCAATTACTTTTGAGAAATTTAAATTGTTACAAATGATTGATTAAGCATGTTATGATCAGTGTTCTAAAAAGCGGTTTATGCAGCCGCTTATACGGAATCGGGATAAAAACGCAGCGATTAGTGCATAATCGGGTTGGAAAACGGTTAATGAAGTTTAGGCGGTCTAGTAAGCGGATTAAACGGTCATTAAGCGGATTCTTGGTCATTAAGCGGATTTAAGCGGTCAAAATGATATTGACCTGCTATTTTTTTAATTTTAAAATAATAATGTTTATTATAATATCACTATAATTATCATAAAATTTTAAAATACTTTTTTTGATTAAAAATGTTTTATCTTTAAATTCTTATTACTTAATTATTACATAATTTTAATTTTACATGTAATAATATTATATTTAAAAATTTAAAAATATATATTATTAATCCGATTAGTGACTCGCTTAAAATTCTGTTTAAGCGTCCGTTTAGCCGCTTCTAGAACGCTAGAAGGTCCTCTCACCGCTTCGGACCACTTTGCGCTTTTTAGAACACTGGTTATGATTTTGTAAAAGTGATCGATAAAGCATATTATTTTGATTTTGACATTGGTTTTTGAAAAAGCAAAATTTGATAAGAAAGGATAAGAAAATTTACAAAGAAGTGGTTCCAACATATCTCTCAACTCCATTATGGAACCTAAAAACAATTATACATTAGAAATACATAGCATATCGTTTTTTTCTTATTTTTTGAAATTCTGAATGAGCAAAGCACTAATAATATACTTATATTGCATGACTTTACGTTAAACTTTAAGGTATTAGTTATGTACGAAATTAATTACTTGGTGGAACAGAGATTATTAGTCAGAATTCAAGTTATCCAATACATTAAGATGAAGTTTTGGAAGAGTCAGCAACCAGTTCCTTTCAACAACCTGTCCTTCACTCAGCATTCTCTCTTCTTCCTTGCACAGACTTGCATTTTTATTATTTAAATAATATTTGTGTTCGTTTTATAAGTACTACTCCCTCCGTCCCATTCATTTGATCTACACTTTTCATTTTGGGATGTCCCATTCATTTCTATACATTCCAAAAATAGTAATTTTTAATAATATAAAACACTATTACATCCACTACTTTCTCCATTATCTCTATTCTATAACAATATAAATCACTATTACACCCACTACTTCCTCCACTATCTCAAATCTATTATTAAATATTGATGGGTCTCACCACTTTACTCACTTTTCATCTAATTTTACTCATTTTTTATATCTTTTCTTAGTCTACGTGCACAGTCCCAATGTATATAATTCACTGGGACGGAAGGAGTATTATACATGAACAGTGACAAGATTTCTCTAACAAGTAACAATTGTTTATTAGATAGACATAGGCATTACATATTAAGAGCTTTTAAGCGATGTTTATGTTAATCCTACTATCATCTTATTTTCTACTTCTTTTCTCTTCAGTTTACTTTCTGTTAGGTCCAAAGTATCGTAGAAGGGGGGTTGAATACGATACTCACAAATTATTCAATTTCGTTCGCGGATAATTATTTCTGTTCTAGTCCGAAATAAAATACACCAAATCAAAACACGAGTCGGGGAATATATCGTTTTATAAATATAAACCACGAGGGGTGTTACAATTCTAATCCGTAGGATTAGCTTCAATGAGTTTAGGTTACACAAAATCAATACAATGATAGAATTCAAATCACTATTAATTTCTCTGGCTCAAACTCTCTCTTCGTAAATGTTCTGGGAAAATCCTAACTGAAGAAGACACTACCTTCACTCTTCAATTGTAGTCTGGAAAAACCATCGAAGGCTTTTAGGATTAATCCTGGTCGTCCATGTTCTTCATCAACCTGACAACTATACAAATTCTCACCTGCTCCTTAATTAAAAAAACTATCGAAGGAATTAATTTTTTTCCCTTCGATAGATTTTAATAAAAATCTATCGAATGAAAAATCAATTCTTCGATGGTTTTTCCTTCAAATCCCCTTGATCAATTTCGATAGTTTTTCTTAAAGAAAACTATCGAATCTTTTCAAATGCAGTTTGATCCTTGAAGATTCTCTCTTTTTTCATCAAGTATATTGTACTTCCATTTAAACCTAAACATACCTTGTAATATTCTTTTCACTTTCCGGATGTTTCAGATTTAGACTTAAATCAATTTTTTCCGAGACGATAAACATCTTGATCTTTTAGGTGCTGACAACTAGTGCAACTGGTCTGGTTCACAGATGACTAACACTTGATCAATACTTTTATGTCTTCAATTCAATGTTGTTGATAAATCCTTTGTCGTTCTGGTTGCTTCAATAAAATCACTGAAATTATATGGTACTAACTCTTAATCATTCAAATACTTCTGTAGTCTTGAAAGTCTTGTTTCTTTATTTGTCACTGAGGCTTGAACATATTAATGAACTTCTTTCCGTGACCTGTTTACGGACTTCAAGAATACATACCATATTTTGATTTTTTGAGTTTACCTTTTCTTCTTTACTTCTGGATTCCTGTGCTTCTGTTAATATTATTAGTTGTCTTGTTCTTTGTTGAGTTGTAGTTATCTTTGTTACATCTTATGTTACATTCTGCTTTACACTTTCTCAGCGAGTCAAATTGGTAAATGTTAACCGGGGAATTTGGTGAAAACAAATTCGGGGAGGGTTGTTAAATTGTGGTGGTAGTTGACGACGGTGGGCAGCGTAGGTTGAGAGGGTTAGAGTTTATGATTTGGGGATGGCTGAGATTGTATGTGAGATTAGGCCGCGATTAACGTTGAATATCGAATTCACTCTTGTTCGCTAGATCGCATCGTGCCATACAATGTGTCTACCTACCCTTATTTATAGGGATCAAGCCAAACGTAGTTCTTTGGGAGCAAGTAACCCATATGGGTCGGGCTTCCTTTTTTCTAGGAAGCCGAAAAGATCGGGGTCACCACCTTTGATACGTCATCATAAGCTATCATGGTCTTGCTATTTTCTCGGAACGTGGTGGATAAGTGATTGACCCGAGATTATCAGAGTCAACGCTTATCTTAAACCACAGAGAATAATAGCGAAAAACTAGCCCTGTGAGCATCAAGGGGCCACGCCCTTCGACCTCCCTAGTAAGGCGAAGCTTACTAGCCTGGATGGAGTCTAGTCTTCTGTGAATGAAATAATATCTCTACCTTTTGGGTGATTTTATCTTCAAACCTCTTGGGCGAGGTTCCTTCAAACCTTTTGGACAAAGTTCCTTTTATGTTACTTGGGCATTACTGTGATATGCGACAATCATTGGGCTAGGCCCAAGGCATGCCTATTTCACATACGGGCGAGGTTATTCTCATAGGCGAGGTTGCTGCTGCATTGGGCGGGGCCCAAGCTATGCAATCCTTATGATAGGAGTTGTTCCTTTTCGGACAACTCAATATTACCTATAGACGAGGTTTGTTGTAAATATGGGTTAGGCCCAATAAACATTTCTTAATCTGGTAAACGCTTCAGCAAACTAGGTCCCCATTTTTAACCCAATAGAGGACGGCGCCACCGGGACGAGGTTGTCATTTTGGCTATAACAGTAAATGATTTTGAGCATGAAATTACTTAAATAATTAAACAGAGTTCTAGTTCGAATTTGAATTATATCCTTATATATAATAAGAATAAGAATGATTATTAGCGAGTACTATGTCAAAAGATCGATTCCCAGCTACAACCTATATTTTATATTTTCTAAGTTACAGTATTAAGTTGTATCGCACATTTGTATTCTACTCCTCGAAGGAAATCATAAACTTCTATTCTTTTTACCTGTAACCCGAGTTCCAATTCAGTTCAGTTTACTGGCTATATTTCAATATGCTAATTTGAACTGAATTAAAAATATGAAAAGATGGTTATACCTTTCACATTTAATGAGTTTTAGGGGTTGCATTTCAAACATTTGCTCTGCTTTTGTACTAACAAAAATATTAAATATAGTAAAAACTAATGACAATGAAGTCGAAGGATAAAGAGTTGAAAAAGAAAAACTACACAAACAAGTGAAAAAGAAAAACTACCATGACAAGCTCGTCAACCATAATATAGTCTCAAGTAAAGACATGGTATCTTACCTCAAGTATATGTTATTAATTGAATTTTGTTAAAAATCTAAGAGTAAATTACAAAATGGTGGTTGAATTTTACCCGTTTTAGCATTTTAGTGGCCAGACTTTCAAATTTACAATTTGTGGCCAAATATTGCTTTTAATTTTCAAAAAGGTGGCTAAGAGGCATTTTTTTAAAAACTTTTTTTTTCAAAAAAGTGGCCCTTAGCCAATTTTTTGAAAAATAAAAGTAATGTCGAACCACTATATTGCAAAATTGAAACTTCGGCCATCAAAATGCAAAATGAGGTTAAGTATAGTCACAAATTTGCAATTTACACAAAATCTAATTAATAACATGGTTGAGTTGTTGGATTCGACGAGATCCAATCCTTTATTTATGGCCATCGGATGTTATTATTAATCATCTAAATTAGACTTGAGCCTAATTAATAATTAAATATATTAATAGCACTTAATATATATTTAATTATAACATCCGATATACATATATATCCAAGCCCATAACTTTGATATATGGACGGTTATGGGTTTAGCCAATTAGGGTTGGTCTCATTATTCCCTCTACATAATGAATCTTGTGTTGAGAAAAAATGTTACGTGTCTCATAATATTCATAAAAATACACACCCCGTCATTTCGGATAGAGGAGAATAGTGAAGATCAAAACCCTCAAGTACTCACGCTCTTCTCAGTCTCACAAGATCATCAATGACCTCTTATGAATCAAGTACGTTTCCGCTATTATTCTATACTCATGATTTTGATCAGGAGATACATGTATCTATATTATGTCGTATTTATATACATGATTTATTCTAACATGAGGAGCCATTTTATTTAATTTTAAACCTATTTTAATAATTTAATTATTTTAAAAAGTTATTGTAGTTAAACTAAATTTAACTATTTTAATTAAAATTCATTTTCCATAACCTGTTTACTTGAACCAGTTTACGTGTCTATTTATATTAAAACCTAATTTGATGCATTTAATTTTTTTAAATTTTACATATGTTAGCATGTCTACTTACTTTTTTAAACAAATACAATTAATAAAATATTAATAATAAGATAACAATTATTAAAAATAACATGTGCATCGCACGGGTTTTTATGTAGTTAAATATCATAAGCGTAAAAGGGATTTAATCCAAATTTAATTAGTTATGGTAACTATAATATATTAATAAGGATCGTGATTTAAAATAGATAGATAAGAACCGCTAATTCTAATGTTAAAAAAAATGAAAAAAGTGTATTTCGTTGTTACTAGAACTAGACTTAAGTTGTTATTAGAACTAGACTTAATTGCAGTTTGATGGCCTGAACTATTATATTTTTGCACAAAAATGTCTCTTTTATAATTGGTGTCATTTTATAGACTAAACTATTATTTTTTTAGCCGATGATTGCATTTCGTTAAATTTTTTTAACGGGCGTTAATGGTAATTTTTTAATTGCACTTTGATGGCTCAAGTATTATTGTTTTGAACAAAACTGATTCTTTTATATGTTTTTGACATTTTTAACCAAATTTTTTTATTTAAAAATAATTTAACTAAATTATACTTTTAAAATGCTCAACTGATCTTAAGATTCTTTAGTGTAAAATTATTCTACATGATTTTTAGGCAATAGTACTAGAAGAATAAGATAAACTTAAAAATGTAAAAATCTAATGACTTTGTCATCAGTAATCATAAAGTAAACTCGTGTTGATTCCAACATAAATTAATTTATCCTACATTTTTCAGTCTATTACAATGATTTAACATTTGAGTGATATTCAAATGCCTTTGTTTAAAACTAATTATGATATCTTTTTGTTAGTGAATAATCAAAAATCAAATTAAAATTTTAAGATGTTTGAAAAATGTGATGCGAACATTAGTAAATCTTTAACGTAATCTGAATTAAAAAGGCATGGTTTTTAGAACTTAGCACGTGACTTTTTTAACAATGTCTTTAATTCAAATTACGTTAAAGATTACGCTAAAATCTAAGAAAATTAGAGATACTCAGATTAAAAAACCAATTAAACAAAAATATATAGAAATCATTAGAGATATTCAAAGTAGAAGTGTGACTCAAGAATTTGTTTTTACATTTTTCATTTTATCCTTTTCTTATAGCACTAGCGTCTAAAAATCGTCTACAATGGTTTATGATAAAGAATCTTAAAGTCATTTGGGCATTCTAAAAATATAATTTAGTTAAATTATTTTTAAATAATAATTTAGTTAAAAAGACGTTAATATATATATAAAAGAGTCATTTTTGTGCAAAAAAATAATAATTGAGCCATCAAAGTGCAATAATAAAATTGAAAAAGTGAATTCATTAACATCCGTTAAAAAAAATAGACGGAATGAAATCATCTGTTTAAAAAATAGTTTAGTCATTAAAATGACAACAATTATAAAAGAGTTATTTTTATGCAAAAAGATAATAGTTGAGGCCATCAAACTGCAATTAAGTCTTAGAACTATTTACAAATGCTAAAGTACCTATTTTAATAATTTTAAATTAAATATAAGTAAATTTTCTAAATTGAATACAATTCTCAATGTAAAATTCATAACTTTATTTTTTATTTCATTTTGGGGAGTTCGAGTTAAATGATAATTGATAAGTCATTACTGATTGAAGATTCATTTGTGAGTGTCGTGTGGTCTATGAAATCGTTCAAATCTGATTTTTAAGAACTTAGATAAAGAACATACAGTAAAGTTAGCTAATGAATTCTAAGAAATATTGATTTTAATTTAACAATTCTTTAACTTTACAAAAATTATATTCTTTATTTTCTTCAAAAGAATATTGAAACTTATGAAATAGAATTTCAATTCGGTACGAAATTGGATATTATAAGTACTATTATTATACTAGCTTTATACCCGTGCAATGCACGGGAAGATTTATAAATTATTTATATAAATATATTTTATAAATTTTATTTATTTTTCCAAATTTTTGTTTATTTTTAATCATATATTAAAGTAAATATAAGTCGTATACTAATTTTTAATTTTTAAAAATGTTTGTACTCGTCAGGAATCGAACCTTGAACTTATTATTTAATAACACAGTTACTTAATTTATACTGTATATTAGTGATAAAATTTTATGTCTTTGGAAATTTTAAATTATTAAAATTAAAAAGTTATATAGTTTTTAGTTTATAATATTCAATTTTATATTTGTTTAACACTACTATAATATTCGGATACTAACAAATATCTTAATACTGTTTTCTATAAATTTACAACACTGACAAAGGAAAAATAAACACTTGCAACATGTTTCCTCTTTTATCTCATGACTTCTGTATACTGTATGTCACTTTTTTTCTTTTTTCTTAATAATAATTATTAATTTACTGATTTATCCCTGACGACCAAACCACTTAAACTCTCTTATGCCAATTATATATAGGATATAATTATACTCCCTCTGTCCCAACCATTTCTTTACACTTTCCTTTTTTGGATGTCCCATTCAATTCTTTACATTTCTAAAGTTTCCAATAGTAGTAAACTTTTAACAATATTAAAATCAACTACTTTCACTACTTTTCTCCATTATCCTCACTTTATACATTAAAAATTGATTGGTCCCACCACTTAACTCACTTTTTCTACTTTTTCCACTGCTCTATTATTTTTTCTTAACCTCCGTGCCCAACCCAAATATAAACAAATGGGTGGGACGGAGGGATGAACATTGAGAATATTTTATTCAAAATTTTGGTAACAGTATTATAAAAAGACTAAAAACTGCTAAACATTAGGATAAATAAATGAGAATCGTTTGATAGAATAAAAAAATACTGATATGGGCAGAAAAATACCCTAGAAATATAATTAATGTCATATTAATTAGACTTAGATTAGTCCAATAATGAGGCCAATTAATGAGTCCTGAAACCCTATTTATTTATTAATTTCGTAACTGATAAAAAGGCTAATAATATAGCTCATTAAAAGTATTTGAATAAGAGGCAATCTCTAGAAAGAGTAGCTTTCAAGACACCTAAACCTAGAAGGAATCATCTACCAACAAATAAGGATCTAGAATTCCAAAAAGGAGGTGGCTTGTCCATCAAGTCTCCTAGATCTAACCTAATTCCAAGACTCTCAACGTCTATATAAAGGGCATAACCCCTCATTCTTAGAAGAACGTTTTGGACATAGCTCCATACGTCACAATACCGCGAGGGCACAATAAGCCACGTAGGCATTTCTAGAACTACGTCTTGGCTTGATTTTTAATATTCATCAAGGTACGTAGTCATCTTGTTAGAACCGAGTTAGTCCCGACAACAAGAGCAGCCAGCATTAAAGCTTGAAGTTCATCAACCCTAGCGTTGAATTCACAAAACCCTAGCATTCAAGGTGCCCACAATCCAGACCTATGATGGTGTGGGTGATCTAACAAATCATCTATGTACTTTCTCCAATATATTGTTGTTACAACTAGTCACGAGTGCTATTAAATAGGGCGTTTCCTCCAACCTCGGGGGGGGGGGGGGGGGGGGGGGGGGCATGGCGCAATGATGGTACATCTGTTTGCCTCCAAGTTCAATTGAGTTTTTTTTAAAGATTTGACTAAGGCATTCATAAGCCAGTTCATTAGCGGAAAATTCATGAAAAAAGCTCAGCCTTTTTACTAATCTTAAAGCAAGTGAGGAATGAGACCTAAGGGACTACATAAAAAAGTTCACAAAGAAAGCCTTGAAGGTATCATACTTAAATCAGATATTAGCTATGGTAGCCATACGATAAGGAACCACAGACGTCTACTTTAAGATGTCGTTGGTAAATACCCCCAAGGGGCATATGCTGCAAGTAAGGGATGAGATGTATAGCAAAGCTGAGAAAAGCGTGAATAAAATTACAACCACCCCCGAATATGGTGGAACTAGAAAGAAATGAAGAGGAGGAGATCACGATGTTAAGGACAGGTATCCTAGAATTGACAAAAATTCTGAATTGACCCCAAAGAAATCTGAACAAGAACTAAGGCTCACCGAATATGCTAGGCTGAATACGCCGAATAGTCAGATATCTTGATGGACATGGAGAAAGACAAAGACTTTCTATGGCTGAAGCCACTAAGGACAGATCTCGAGGTGAAACAAGGATCAACATTGTACATTTCGCGGAGATGTGGGACACGACATTGATGATCGTAGGCAATTAAAGAACGAGATCGAGTTTCTCATCTGAAGAAAAAAACTAAGTAAGTTCACCAAGGATGGTGAAAGAAAAAATACAAGACAATATTATGAAAGGAGGGACGACGATCGTGAAAGGAGCCCTCAGCACCGAGGGCCAGTTATAAATATGATGTCCGGAGGCCCAACAGTGGTCAGGAGTTCAAGGAACTCTAGATAGGCTTATGCCTGATAATTTATGTAAGTAATTGGAGAAGCACCAAGCGTGCAAAAACCGAAGTGACCATAGCCTTTGTTGATTCAGATTTGGAAGGGGTGAAATTCCTCCATGACGACCTGTTGGTCTTTATACCTGTGATAGACAACTCTGAAGTGAAGCGAGTCCTAATTGATAATGGAGCTTCTGTGGATATCTTCTGTGGAAACAACGACTCTCATAAAACCCCCTCAAGTATGCATATATATGGATTCAATAAGGATTGAGTCGAAGGTAGAGGAAATAATTCAATTTCCCATAACGCTTAGGCAAGAGCCTAAGGAGGCCACTCAGATGTTGAAATTTTCGGTGATCAAATCAACCTCCACTTTCAACAAGATCCTTGAAAGGACAAGTTTGCATGCCTTTAAGGCGGTTGCCTCGACTTATCACATAAATTTCAAATTCCCTACGACGAACGAAGTGGGTAAAGCGAGATGAGACAAAAATGGCAAGAAGTTGCTATGTAGCCACACTACGGCCTACTGGAGTCGGGGGCAAGCTCTCCTACTTAAAGTCATGAATGTTAGAGAAGATGAGGAACGACAGGAGAATCCCGATGAGGACTTGATCCTCATTCCCTTAGTTCTTTGGGAAACCAACAAGGTAACATACATTGGGGCATCACTAAATGAATCCTTGAAGAACAAACTGACCATGCTTCTACAAGAGAACATGACGTGCTTGCTTAGACAACAACTTATATTTCAGATATTGATCCCCAAACTCATTTCACATAAGTTGAATGTGGATTCGGATACAAAGAAGGTGAAACAAAATAAATGGAATTTTTATCCTGAAAGGCAAGAAGCCATAAATCAAAAAGTGGACAAGCTCTTAAAAGCTGAGTTTACCGAGGAAAATCAATGATTAGCTAACCCCTTGATGGTCAAGAAATTCATTGGCAAATGAAGAATATGTGTAGACTTCAATGACTTGCACGATGCATATCCTAAGTATTGTTTTCTCCTATACCAAGAATTGATACGTTGATCGATGTCACTGATGGGCACAAGATGCACAAGGATGAAATCCCAAGATTTCATGGATGGATACAACCAAATCAAGATGCACAAGGATGAAATCCCAAAAATTTTAAGAATCTGATTGGAAAGACCATGAATATTTATGTGGATGACATTTTAGTCAAGAGCCTCGACAAGGCCGATCATATTAAGCACCTTTTAGAGGCATTTGAAGTGTTGAGGCACCACAAAATGATGTTGAATCCCGTTAAATGCGCTTTCAGCATTGGATCAAGAAAATTCTTATCTCATGGTTTTAAAACGGGTATTGAACCCTAATAAGATTAAAGATATATTGGACATGGAACCTCCAAGTTCCATAAAGAACGTTCAAAAGTTGACAGAAAGGGTTGCCGCCCTGGGGAGGTTCATCTCCGTATCTGATGACAAGTGCTTACATTTCTTCAAGACATTGAAGAAGGTAAAGAACTTCGTATGGACTGAAAAAATCCAAGTGGCCTTCGAGATACGGCTAAAGAACCTTTGTTGGCAAAGCCTCACTCATGAGAAGTACTTTACTTATACTTGACGGCCTGTGATAAAACTTTGAGTGATGTCCTAGTAAAGGAGGAATATAAGGTTCAGAAACCCATCTACCATGTGAGCAAAGTTTTGCATGGAGTAAAGTTGAATTACTCCACTATTAAGAAGTTTGCATTAGTCAAAATAACGGCCTAAAGAAAACTATGCCAGTACTTTTAGGCGCACAAGATTGAAGTCTTGACAGACCAACCATTGAGAATTATAATGCATAGGCTGAAGGGTAATGGAAGATTAATCAAATGGGCAGTTGAACTTGGTGAGTTTGACATCAGGTGTAAGCCCCGAGTTGTGATAAAATCCAAGCACTCACTGACTTCGTGGTTGAATGTAGCATTGACAACCAAGAAGTCGAGGGGCAGGAGTATTGGGTGCTCTATTTTGACGGGGCATCAAAAACCCCTGGAAGGGCAAAGAACTATAAAATAAAAATGAATAAATTGTACTCAAGGAGTATTGGGAGCTCTATTTTGATGGGGCATCAAAAACAAAATCAAGTGGAGCAAACTTAGTCTTGAAAAGTCCTGATAAATTTTCGACAGATTATGCCTTGAAGTTGGATTTTCCAATGACAAACAACAAGGCTAAATATGGAGCCCTGAGAGCCAAGAACCTCAAAGTCCGTGGAGACTCAAGGTTAGTGGTATCACGAGTGAATGGAGAATTCGAAGCATGGGGTAAAACTAAGGCAAAGCACCTAAAGCTTTTGAAAGTCATAATGACTAAATTTAGTGACTGTTATGAAGAGTACATCCCAAGGGAGAAAAACATGAAGGCCACTGCCTTGTCTAAGTTTACTTCCTCTGAGATAGAAAACTATGTGGGGAGTGTTGACTTCCAAGTCCTAAAGACCCGGAACATCGATGCGAAAATGATAGCACCTATAGGCGTGGGGAGCTGGTGAATACATTCTATTATGGCTCACCTTGAAACTGGTTGGTTACCCTACAATGCCCTCGAGGCACGAAAGTTGCTAATATGAATACTAAGGTACCTGAAGTGCCTAAGGCCACAATAAACGGATTTGGCCTTAAAAGAAGTTCATGTGGGGATATGTGGGCAACACTAGGGGCAGAGCCCTTGCTCACAAGATAACCCTCTATTGACCAGATACGTTGGCTGATGCTAAAAATTACGTGAAAATATGTGGTCAGAAGCACATGCATATTGTGAGGCAACCACCTGAGGTTTGACTTCCATTAACTCCCACATCCCTTTTTTCCATGAGTGGATGGATATATTTGGTCACTTCCCGATGGCAAGTGCCCAAATGAAGTTCCTAATAGTAACAATTGACAACTTTACTAAATTAACTGAGGCTAAAATTTTAGCCAAGATAATCACTAGGCAAGTGACACAATTTCCGTGAGAAAGTGTGAGGAGTTCAACGAATAGTTATGACGATAATGATATTGAGCTACGAGCTACGAGCTGCTTCGGTAGCCAACCAACAGACCAATGGACAAGCCAATACGGCCAATCAAGTTATCCTTGATGGACTGAAGAATAGAGTTCAACGTTTAGGGAACACTTGAGTGAACGAGCTACTCCCCATAATTTGGAGGTATTGTAACACTTGCAAAGTACAACATGAACTATTCTATTCTTGTGAACTTATAGAGCTAACGTTGTGGTGCCCTTAGAAATCACTCGTGTATCCCCCGAGGGTTGAGGCCTATGAGCTCGAGAAAAACGAAAAGGTATGAGACTCCCTTTAGACTTGTTTGGTGAATTCAGAGATAAGCTAATGACAAGATTGTAGTGTATCAGAAACAAGTTTTTATTTAGTACAACTTAAGAGTAAATGAAAGATACTTTCGTCAAGGGGACTTGATTCTCAGGAAGATTGAGGCATCCATGGTTGGACAAAAATGAAAGATGGCCTTTCATTGGGAAGAATTGTATCGAGTGAAGAGCATGCGAGAACGAGGCTCCCACAAGCTCGAAATCATTGAGCGAAATGAAGTACCCAGAATATGGTATGCTTCAAACTCAAGATTTATCACGTATGAAGTATCCTATTAGGACATCAGATTTATTATTGAAGTATCCTAGTAGGACAGATTATGATGACTAAGTAGAAATTGAAGGCTGGATGATGGCCAAGTTCCCTCAAATTAAAGGCTCGAAGAGGCCAAGTTTAATCTAGTTGAAGGCTCGAAAATGTCGTGTTTCATCTAATTGGAGGCCCGTGGAGGCCACGTTTAATCTAACTAAAGGCTCGTAAAAGCCACAAATCATTCAATTGCACACAATTGAACCTGAGTAATGCGTATGCCAGAAATCTTAAAAGGTCTCAAAAGAGGCTTAAATGACATTTTTTATGGTTAAAAATGAAGAACAAGTTAGATCTCGAAACGAGCTTCGATTCGACATATTATAAGCCCAAATTGAAGTGACGAGCAAACCATTATTGTTGTTTTCGTGCATGAGGCAAATTAGACCTCAAGTCCAAATTCGACATCGATCCAGGTCGATTCTCATTGATCAAGACCTCATTTTATCCAATCCTCAAGGGTGGAAGTCCCGTTTTAGACCTCAATTCAGGTCTAAGGTGTTCGACCTGGGTGTAAGAAAGAGCATAATTTCGACCTCAATCTAGGTTGAAATTTCAGCCCCGTTTAGACCTCAATTCAGGTCTAAAGTGTTAGACCTGGGTACAAGAGAAACCATAATTTCGACCTCAATCTAGGTCGAAATTCCAGCCCCGTTTTAGACCTCAATCCAGGTCTAAGGTATTCGACCTGGGAGCCCCAAGAGACCATAATTCGACTTTAAACCAGACCTTTGTACTAGGAGTCACGTTTGACATTTGTGACATCGACCTTGATCCAGGTCCAAAGGGGCTTAAAACAACTGAAATAAAATATTTCTTGAAAATAGAAAATAAGAAGATAAAATTATTATTATTATTATTATTATTATTATTATTATTATTATTATTATTATTTTCTAATAATAATGATAATAAAATTCATGTCAATTTAATTCTAGTAAATTTTTATCCTAGTGGGACACCTCTGATTTTGGGGCCAAAACTATCCAAAAATTGGATAAAATAAATATTATTATATAATAATATTTGAAAAAAAATTAAAAAAATTATTTAATTATAATATTTGCAAAAAAAAATAAAATATGCTCGAGCTGAAATGAGCCCGAAATGAACTCAAAGTGAGCTCCAAATTTCGAGCTCATGAGCTCCAAAAAGTGTTCGACCTGCCTGCAATTTTGGGCGGTAATTCGACCTCAAACGAGGTCGCATGCTTCCGACCTCACTGACAAAATGCCATTTTTTTGACCTGAAATGAGGTTGAAGCACCTGGACAAAGTACAGTTGCATACCCCAAGTTCTAGATTTCTGACAAATTTAACCCCTTGAGTTTACGAACTGACAGCTCCACTCTTGTAGTTTAAAATCTGACAGATTCACCCCTGTACTTTACAAACTGATGAACCGCCCCTGAAGAATTACAAATTGACCCCCGAGGGGAAATGTTACAAAACAGTCCCTGGAAAATTGCAAAAAAGGTGCCTGTAGTTTTGAAATATTTGCAAAAAATATATCTTTGCAAAAATGAAAATAAATGCCCCTTTTCACAAATTTAAAAATATATTTTGAAATATTTAAAATAATAATAATAATACATTTGGGTACATGAAAATTCCTATAATATTAGGGATAATTATCAAAAATACATGTGGGTACATGAAAATTCCTAAAATATAAGGGATAATTATTAAAAATACATGTGGGTTCATGAAATTCCTAAAATATAAGGGATAATTATTAAAAATACTTGTGGGTACATGAAAAATATCTCTACAAGAAAATTCCTAAAACATTAGGGAAAATGATAAAATGCGAGGGAAATTATAAAAATATTTTCTTGATAATGTGAACAACAATGAATGCAAGAGTTTCATAAAGATCTTTGTACAAGTGTAGAAATTGATAAAAACAAGCACAATTATGAACTATTATTCACAAGAAGTTCCCAATTAGGACGTCTCTATTAAAGGGAACCAAAAGTGAGCCATTAAGTGGCCAATTAAAGATAGAGCATAAGTCATGAAAGACCGACAAAAATGTCAATTCAGCCTCGAATAAGGTAAATCATCATAAATGTGTAGGTCGCTCCACACTTTACATTAAGATGATATCCGAGAGTAATAAACATTAGTTGCTCATAAAATCCTGAAAAAAGGACCGAGAATGATAAGTTAAATCCCAGGTAAGGGAGCATAAACCTCAGTCTAGTTAATACATTTATAACTTCTACGAAAACTCAAGAAGTTTTCACAGAAGTTGGGGGGCAAATGATATAAGCTGAAAAATACTCTAGAAATATAATTAATGTCATATTAATTAAACTTAGATTAATCCAATAATTAGGCCAATTAATGAGGCCCGAAACTCTATTTATTTATTAATTTCGTAATTGATAAAAGGGCTAATAATATAGCTCATTAAATGTATTTGAATAAGAGGCAACCTCTAGAAAGAGTAGCCTTCAAGACACATAAACCTAGAAAGAATCATCTACCAACAAAGAATGATTTAGAATTCCAAAAAGGAGGTGGCTTATCCATCAAGTCTCCTAGATCTAACCTAATTCCAAGACTCTCAACGTCTATATAAAGGGTATGACCCCTCATTATCAGAAGAACGTTTTGGACACAGCTCCATATGTCACAATGCCGCGAGGGCAGAACAAGCCACGTAGGCATTTTTAAAACTACGTCTTAGCTTGATTCTTGATATTCATCAAGGTACGTAGGCATCTTGTTAGGACCGAGTTAGTCCCGATAACAAGAGCAGCGACCATTAAAGCTTGAAGTTTATCAACCCTAGCGTTGAATTCACAAAACCCTAGCATTAATCATACCCTAGATTTTATTACATAACAAATACATTCTATGTCTAATAATCGAATTACTAATTCAAAATGTTAAAGTTTGAAACTCATTAAAAATTTATTTAAAAAGTATTTATACTATTAGATTAAAAATATTAAAAATTAAAAATTAAAAAAGTAAATGTTAAGAAAATTTGTTAATTAAATATTTTAAATATTAAAAGAACCGTGCATTACACGGCCTATAAATTTGTATGATATAAATTATTTAATTAGAAGCAGAAAATAGCCCAGGGCAAAGAATGAAACACTGAGGCCTAGTTTTTTTCGATGTAACCCAACTATGTAACTCGAAATTACTTGGATTATGAATGAGTTACACTGTTTGGTTTGTTGTATTTTAAATTGGACAAAGGAACTCCAAGTTACAAGGCTTTTGTAGTTACAACAAAAAATACGAACTTAGGCCCCGTTTGTTTCGATGTAACCAAGTTATGTAACTAGAAGTTCCTTGGACTAAAAACGAGTTGCAGTGTTTGGTTCATTGTGTTTTAAATTTGACAAGTGAACTCAAAGTTCCAAGGTTTTAATAGTTACCCCAAAATATAGAAATTTAGTTATCAAGGTTCTCCGTGGTCACTTCAAGTTACATAGCTATCTAATATAAATTCATTAGTTACTTACCAAAATAAATAACGTAATTTTTAGTTACATAATAATCATCTAAACACAAACTTTTGAATCACCTTGGAACCTATAATTGTAACTAAGTTACAGGGAAACATGAGTTCCTGCATAATTATAAAGTTGACGAAACAAACGAGCCATTAGTTACCAAGATCCATCATAATCACCACAAGTTACATAGTTTTATAATCATTACCGACTTACCAAAATTAATTATGTAATATGTAGTTACATAAAAATAAATCAAACACAAACATTTCAATTATCTTGGATCTATAGTTATAACTTAGTTACCGTAAAGTTTAAGTTACAAACGTAATTACAAAATTGACGAAACAAACTAGGCCTGAAATTCGTCATCAGTTTCATGCCCACCCGATGCCCGGTTAATGACGAGTCAAAATAAATCCAGTGTCAATTAACATAAGCCTACAATCAATATATATATATAAAGGAGGATACGCGGGAGGTTAGGTGGCGCCCTAAGATCGTCTCAATCTATTTTTCTAATTTTCTAGAATTTTAGAATTTTAAATATTGATAAGTAAAAAAAATATCATTTAACATATTAGAAGTAGAATAGATGTTCGAATTTATTTAGGAGAAGAGTTTGAATTTATAGCGAAGACATATAATTAAAAGTTCTATTTGAAGTAGAATAGATGTTTGAATTTGTAGAGAGGAAGAGTTCAAATATAAAAGTACTTGCAAAGTTCTATTTGAAGTAGAATATGTGTTTCAATTTATAGAGGAGCGGATATAAAAGAAGCACTTGCAATTAAAATTCTATTGGAAGTAGAATAAACGTTTGTATTACATAACTAAAAGTTCTATTTGAAATAGAATATGTAAAGTTATATAGGTGTTTTTTCAATTAAAGAGTGTCTCAAGGAGTATGATAACATAAAAATTAATATATAAGACAAGTATATATTCAATATATTAAATTTGAAATTTTGATATTAAAAAAGAAATCGTGTTTTACGGGAGGACGGTTTATTAGCGAAGACCGAGTAATTTTCGTAATTTATTTGATAGAGTTTTTAAAAATTATTATTACGCCGCCGCGAAGCGCGGCTTTTTGAACTAGTTTATGAATATAAAATGAGAAAAATATTAAAGGGCAGGATGGTAGCCGATAAGAAACTAAGAAACATATAACCAGAAAGATTAGAGCAGGTTTTTCCTTGATCCCCGTCAGATTAATAAAATAAAAGTTTCGATGCAGATAGGACGGCACAAACCGGGAATTTACGCCTTTACTTTAATTTGGTCTCCCTTTAATCATAACTTCGTTTAGCATGCCATTTTTCCGTTAACTCAACTAAAAGTTCTTCAACCTAACTTTCATTATAATATGATTAATTGTGCTTATCTCCAAATTTATGGAAAAAATTGTATTCGACTCAGATTAATATTACTGTATCTGTAAAATATTGTTTGACAACGCCAGAAATATTGCTTATTTGCGAAATAGATCTGAAAAAAAGTTAAAGTTTATTAGTTTTGCAAAAATATTTTCTAGGAAACAATTTTCACAACTCTATGAAGAAAGTGTATTCATTTTACCCTATGCATATCTTCACATAGTTCCGAATTGAAGTTGTAATATATATTCAGAGAGTAGCATTTTATTTCATAATCAACGGATTTAGTAATTGGCCCTAACCCCTCCAAATGTCACTGCAGATACGTTGAATTTAATATAAGATTGACGAATTAGTGATTAAATCCGACATAAAATTTAAATATCATTCGTAAATGATGTCACTGATTGTGTCCTAAGAACTTGCAAAACTAAGACCAATTCCTCTTATCATGATCTCTATTATATATTATTCTCTAATTTTTATTGTCTGTAGGTGTAGCCAAGAGATGGTATTTCTACAGGTGTTAAAAGAAATAGTGTGTGCATGCAAATAGCCTATTATAATCATCTTAATTCACCTCTTGACTTTAAGGTATGCTAAGTGATCACTTGTGTCCTTTTCCCACTGTAATATTAGACATCACCTCTTTTCCTTCAATGTGTAATAATAACTAAAACGTGTTCGTGAACGTTGGTTTTACCTTGTGTAAGAAGGGAGTCAACTTTACGGTAATATAAAAAGGAAAATGGAGTCAACTTCTTCACATCAAGTGAGAAGAAATTGGGTAAAAAGATGAGAGAACAAGACTTAAACAAACTCTCGGAGACACCAAAAGCCAAAAGGCAATATGCATGGACGGCGACCTTGAAGTGGATGTTTTCACAGAGCTTCGAACAATATTGACCATATGTTTATCGTGCATTTTGAAACGCGTTCAAGATAAGAGCCCACACACATATATATATATATATGTATATTTCTAATCTGTTTTCTTAATTGGACCTGAAAATTTTATGTATATATGCCTTAATATATAGCCACTTAATTAGCTTGTGATATCTGAGCGGGCTTCGTGTTTTTGTTGGAGTACAAATGAGATGGAATGTTTGAAAATGGAATTTAGATTATTTGTTGGTTCGACAATAACATAAATTTATTTGGCTCGAGTATATGTTTGAACAGGCTAATAATTACGACAGACATTTTGTATCACTCGTCTTTCTTCCACTACCATGTGTACGTTGTACATTGCTTCTCAATTTTGTCACCTTATATACAGAACCCTTTCATCACTCTGACATCAATTCACGAATGGTTAAGTTGATGGTTAGGAGAGGCCTACGCCTATATACAGCCTCTAATTAAAAATTAGTAACCATTAGAACTAATGTTTTGTATAACAACCGCAATGATATTTATGCATGTCAAGAAGTATACTTGGGTTATCCCTGCAGAGAAGATTAGATCAAGAAGTATAATTGAGATTATGGATTCATGGGCAGGTGATTATTGTTATGAATGGATGGGTTATACCTTATGCACTACTATAAAATTTTGGATCCAATTATATTGCAATTCAAACAACCATCTCAAAAGAATTTGGTTACGGTAGGAAGGGTCATAATTCATGACATAAGATATAAGATCGAGTTGATGTTTGTTTAAGGATGGTAAGACAGTATATGTTTATAACTTATGGGAATTTTGTTCTATCCACCTATTATTACTGAAGAAACTAGAAAGTATGCTTTTCTAATATAATATATTAATATTACCTTTACTTGCGATATTAATGAAATTTGATGATTTTTCTTCAAAAAAAAAATTGCGATATTATTTGTGCAACATGTTAATATATAAGTCACTTAAACCATTGTAAATTTAGATGATGATAGAAAGAACAAATCAAGTAATATAAAAATTACACGTAATATAAAAATCATCAAGTCATCAGGCAAAGCTAAATACATGCAATATGACAAAGAACAAATTCCAAAGAGTAGATGGTAAGCGGAAGAAGGGTATTTGACTTTGGTTTCAAGTTTAATATATTCACTACCCTGTCGAAAATTTGTATTTTTCAATTCAAAAATTGTAATTCAACTTTTAAAAAAAGATAATATAATAACTATCACTTTCCTCTTTCTTTGATCATATACATGTCAATAGCTTATATACGTTCGGACCATCTAGAATGTGTATTCTATATAGTTTTTCTACCTAGCTAGCCAAAGTTAGTTAATCTCACCTGCCACGGATTGTACATTTGTACCTACGAAATTCACTCCACGGATTCTCTGTGCCTGATGAGCAACAAGATCAATAACGTGAAGATTGACTTGTCATTAATATTTTTGTTTTTAAACAAGTCCGCGAGGCCGTCGGGCTAATGATGGCGATGCACAAAGCACCTCATTTTTCTTCGAGTAAGTTTCACTTCAAAATATTAGAAACCAGTAATATTTTAGGGGTGATTGTGTATTATTTTAACAATTTCAAAATTAGATCATCTTATCAATAATTATGTGAAAAATATGAACGTGATACTTTAAAGATTGCATCATACATTACAAGAAAGCTCGGACAATTTCGATCACTTATTTTTGACTATGGCTAAATTCGACCGGAAACGATCGAATTTAGTCGCGGTCAAAAATCTTGACTGATCAAACTTAAATTCGACCTAACACGATCGAATTTGGAAATGATCGAAAAAATAAGGTCGAAAATGGTACTAAATTCGATTGTTTTTTACTACCGGTCGAATTCGCCTCCCGCCCCAAACAATAAAGGGAAAGTTCCCACCTCCGCTGCATTTGGCAAAATATAAATTCGACCATATTTTGTTGAATTTAAGTTTCAGCCTTGACGGTAATTTTTCCGTCATTTTGTTTTTGAAAATTTGAAAAAAGGGAAACATGCCGCGATTTCGTGGTCAATTTGTTCAAATATAAATTTGACCTTATAAAGTTGAACTTATATAAATATGACCGTAGTCGGCTGAAATCGTTATCCTAATATTTGGAAGAAAAAAAAATTTGTTTTGTTTATTTTAATATTGCCACAAATCATGACAAATTATATACGAATACAAGGATACATTTTCGTGATATTAAAATTTAGTTTGTACAAAGAAAATATTATATGATTATAGAATTTTGAATTTTAACAGATTTGTTACTTTCAAAATTTTTAAAAATATATGTAATTAGTTTGAAAAAATACAAAAAAAAATGAGAGTGTTACCAAGACATTATATACTTATTATATTTTTTTTTAGAAAATAATAACGAATTGACAAAAAAATTCCTTGAAAATCAGTTCATAAACGACATAGTTTAGTCGAAATGTAGGGTTTAGGGTTTAGATTTAAGGGTTGGATCAGGGTTATAGTTTTATTTCATTTTAAAATTGTTTTTAATAATCCAACATTACGAATGTGAAGATTGTCAAAAATATAAAGTGTAGACAAAAAATTAATTAATTTAAAATTTTATATCTTAAATATTTTAACAAATATATATGTTATTTACACTAAATTCGACCAAAAACCCTAGTTGGTCGAATTTAAGCTTACTTTTGACCGATATTGGTCGAATTTAGCTAAATTCAACCGTTATCAGTCGAATTTAGCTGTATTATATTTTCGACCAAAATTGGTCGAAAATATTAAATTCGACCAATATCGTTGAATTTAGTAAAATTCAGAATAAAACTATTTTTTGATTATTTAAATGGTATAAATTATATAAATGTTTTTACACATCATGAAAACTAAATAAAAATACAAAAATAACATTCATTACATGTAAAAATTTAGTTTGTACAAAAATTTTAAATAATATTTTTTATATGACTAGAAAATATTGAATTTTTATTTATTTAAAACTTTTAGAAAAATTAAATAAATATACCTTTAGTTTCAAAAAATACAAAAAAAATATGAAAGTATTTGGAAGACAAACCACAGTCAATAAAAAAATTTGAAAAACAAATAATGGGTAGAAAAATAAAAGTATTCTCAACTCTGTACATAAACGACATAGTTTAGTCGAAATGTAGGGTTTAAGGTTTAGATTTAGGGGTTGGATCAGGGTTAGAGTTTTAGTTCATTTTAAAATTGTTTTCAGTAATCCAACGGATGTGAAGATTGTCAAAAATGTAAAGTGTAGACAAAAAAATAATTAATTTAACATTTTATATTTTAAATAATTTTAACAAATATATATGTCATTTACACTAAATTCGACCACAAACCCTAGTTGGTCAAATCTAAGCTTAATTTTGACAAATATTGGTCGAATTTAGCTAAATTCAACTGTTATCTGTCGAATTTAGTCGTGTTTTATTTTTGACCAATATCGGTTGAATTTAGTAAAATTCATAATAAAACTATTTTTTGATGCCACGTGTCACACTTTGAGTGGCTGAGAAGTAACCATCCATTTCATTCCTATTGTGTTTCATCCTATCCATTAAATAAATTACACTCATCTGTTTTATTTTATATTTTTCATCCATTCATATTCTCTCATAAACATTCTTCTATACTCCTACTTCATTCTTCTATTCTTCTTGTTATGGAATAAAATCTAGGGTGTATTAAATACATATATTTATTACCAGGGTTTGGGAGCTTCGAGCTTTAATGGTTGCTCTTGTTGTCGGGGACTAACTCGGTCTTAACAAGATGCCTACGTATCTCTAGTGTTTAGAGAATCAAGCCAATAAAACGTAGTTCTTGGTGTTGCCCTCGGGGCTATAGTGGCAGGGGCACACCAAGGACGTAGTGACTTGTATGTCCTTATTTGAGGATGAAGTCTAAAACGTAGTTCTGAGATGAGGGGTCAGACCCTTTATATAGGCGTTTAGAAGCCTAGTGGATAAGTATTGATTTCGTTGAAGGATAAATCTTATCCTTGACGGTGGATAAGTATTATCACTTCCTTGAAGGATAAGTCTTATCCTTGACGGTGGATAAGAATTAATTCTAGATCCTTCCTTGTAGGAGTTGTTTCCATATCATAACGGACTTGTATTGAAACAAGCCCACTTGTATTAGAAGAAGCCTGTATTGGACGTCTCCTAATAAAGGTTGTACTTCTAGCCCAAATATTAATTACAAAATTAATATTTAATTAGAGTTTCGGGCCTTATTAATGGGCCTTATTTATGGACCAGCTATGTTTAATTAATGCAATATTAATTATGTCTTTAGGGTTATTTTTAGCCCATATCATTTGTCCCCCAACTTCTATGATAATGCACTAGGATTTCATAGAAGTTATACCGGTCTTTTTCGAGACTTGGGGTCTATTTATCCCTTACTTTGGGACTTACTACCCTTTTTTGGGGATTTTAATATACACTAGTGTTTCACGAGTATCGTCTTGGTGTAAAGTATGGAGCGACCTTCACATTTATGACAATTTTGCCTTATTCAAGGCTAACTTGACATTTTCATAAGCCTTTTATGTCTTATACCATCTTGTTTTAGCTTCAAGCCTTTCATTCAGCATATCGAATGATGGGGTTTGGACTGAATGTCTTAGGTTTCTGGGGTTTCAACCCTTCACCCTTACGAGCTCTTACTAATGGCTCCACTCGTAGTGTTTCATTCTCAAGTCTATCATATCAAACTTCTCTTGAGCTTGAAATTTTCGCTAATTAACAATAGGCATCTTAGGCTTTCTTTTGTATGTTTATTAGCAACATTCACCCTTCGGGGTTCGTTGTATTCAACTCTATTTTTGCAGTTGACATGCATATTTTGTATGCTTTACTTTGCATTCATTTTTAGTTTGTCTTGGCAAAGCGTTGAGGATGTTTCTACCAATCAAAACGGGTTCAACCCTTCATCTGCTTTCTACTAAGAACTTAAAAGCTCAGAATCGTTTCGTCGACCTTATTTCTACTTGTCCTACTAGCAGATCCTTTTAAGATGCACATAATAAACTTTTATGTTTGAGACATGCCAAGTATTTGGCACCTCATGCCCTTTGAGGGTTTCTTGCTTATACGAGCCTCGTCCAAACACATTCTTGACTTTGTAGGGCCATTCCCAATTAGGGGCTAATTTTCTTTTTTTCCCAACCCCAGATGCTTCAATCTTTCTGAGAACCAAGTCTCCTTGACGAAAGAACCTTTCTTTAACCCTAATGTTGTAGTAGAAATATGCTTGCTTCTGATGTGTAAAGCATAATGTAACATAAGATGTAAAAGAGATAACTACAACTCAACAAAGGACAAGACAGACAATAATATTAACAGAAGCACAGGAATCCAGAATCAAAGAAGAAAAGGTAAACTCAAAAAATCAAAATACGTTATGTATTCTTGAAGTCCGTAAACAGGTCACGGAAAGAAGTTCATGAAAATATTCAAGCCTCAGTGACAGCAAAAGAAACAAGACTTTCAAGACGACAGAAGTATGTGAATGATTTAGAGTCAGTACCACAGGATTCCAGTGATGAAGCAACCAGGACGACAAAGGACTTATCAGCAGCATTGAATTGCAGACATAAAAGAAGAATTGATCAAGTGTTATTCATCTGTGAACCAGACCAGTTGCACTAGGTGACGGCACTAAAAGATCAAGTTGTTTTATCGTCTCAGAAGAAATTGATACAGTCTAAAACTGAAACACCCTGGAGCTGAATGGATTTTCTAAAAAGTCAAGGACAAGGAAAAGAGTTCGATGGTTTTTCTTTTAAGAAAACCATCGAAGGTGACATAAAGAAAATCAAAAGAAAACATTTGATAGTTTTCTTAATTAGAAAACCATCGAATGGAAAAGTATAAAGTAAATGAATACTTTAATAAAGTAAGTATTACATTCGATAGTTTTTATTTAAAAACTATCGAATTGAATAATTACTTTATTCATTCAATACTTTTCAAATTAGAAAGTGGGTGAAAAGTTTATTTGTTTGTCAGGTTGATGAGAATTGGACGGCCAAGATTGTTTTAACAATTAAGGTTCGATAGTTTTCAAAAACAGAAGTCTACAATTAACAGAGAGAAGAGAGTGTCTTCTTCAGTCTGGTTATTTTCATAGTAGCAATTACGGAGAGAGAGTTTTGAGCCGGAGAAGATCAGAAAATTTATAGTGCTCAGAATTCGATCAATGTATTGATTATGAATAGCCTAGAACTCATTGAAGCTAATCTACGGATTAGAAATTGTAGCACCCCTCGAGGTTTATATTTATAAAACGATATATTCCCCGACTCTTGGTTTGGTTTGGTGTGTTTGATTTCGTTATAGAACTGAATGAATTATCCGCGAACGAAATTGAATTATTTGTGAGTATCGTATTCAACCCCCCCCCCCCTTCTACGATACTTCGGGACCTAACATGATGTTCCAAGATCTTGGCATTTGCCTCATCTCTAACTTCATCAATTAGATCAAGAGCCAACCTCATACCTTCTTCGTTCAATTCAGGCTCAAAGGGCCCTACTCTTGAGGAGGTATGAGTAATATCCACTGGCACCACGACTTCTGCCCCATAGGCTAACAGGAATGTAGTTGCTTCAGTAGTAACCTTGCAAGTTGTACGATATACCTAAAGTATAGGGAGCAACTCGTCCACCCAAGTGTTCCTTGAGCGTTCAACTCTCTTCTTGAGTCCATCTAAGATGATTCAGTTGGCCACCTCGGCTTGTCCGTTTGCTTGAGGATGAGCAACTGATGTGAATCGCAACTCAATGTTGTTCTCCTCACAGTACTTTTTGAAATCTTCATTGCCAAACTGCTTCCCATTGTCCGTGACCAGGATTCGTGGGATTCCATATCAACACATTACACTTTCCCATAGAAATTGCAATACTTGTTTGGTGGTTATCTTGGCTAGAGGTTTAACCTCAATCCACTTAGTGAAGTAGTCAATTGTCACTATCAAGAACTTCCTTTGTGCATTTGCCACTGGAAATGACCCAAGTATGTCCATGCCCCACATGGCAAATGGGATTGGTGAGTTAACTGATGTTAACATCTCGGATGGTTGCCTAACTACAGGTGCATGCTTTTGACACCGTTCACACTTCTTCACATAATCTTTCACATTAGCAAGCATATCTGGCCAGTAGAAGCCTAGACGGGTGATTTTATGAGCAATGGCCCTGCCCCCCAAGTGCTGCCCACAAATTCCCTCATGAACTTCTTTCAAGGCTAACTCTGCGTCCTGGGGTCGTAGACACTTCAAGTAAGGAATGACAAAAGACTTTTTGTATAAGACCCCTTCGATCAAGGCGTACCTTAGTGCTCTCACATATAACTTTCGTGCTTCTGAAGTATCGTTAGGTAACCAACCAGTTTCCAGATGAGATTTGATGGGATCCATCCAATAGCTAGCCACATCAATGGGTGCTATCAACTTTCCATTAATGCTTGGGGTCTTCAAGACTTGGAAGTATACACTCCCTGCATAGTTCTCAATTTCAGAAGAAACAAACTTAGACAAAGCGTCAACCTTCATGTTTTCTTCTCTCGGAATGTGTTCCACATAACACTCATCAAACTGAGTCATAATGGCCTTAACAAGTTTTAGATACTTGGCCATGACTTCATCTCAGGGCTCCAGCCAGCCCTAAGCCAGCTATCAGGGCTTCATACTCAGCTTCATTGTTTGTCATTGGGAAGTCCAGTTTTAGTGCGTACTCTATGAGAAATCCATCAGGACTTTGTAGCACCAACCCTGCTCCACTTAATTTTGTTTTTGATGCTCCATCAAAATAGAGTACCCAACATTCTTTGGACACCATGTCTTCATCTTTCTTGTCTTCCACTACTACTTCCTGCCCCCCAACTTCTTGGTTGTCAATAGTGCATTCAACCATGAAGTCAGCGAGTGCTTGAGCTTTTATTGCCGTTCGAGGCTTATACTTGATGTCAAACTCTCCCAATTTTATAGCCCACTTGATTAATCTTCCGCTAACTTGAGGACTGTGCAAGATGTTTCTTAGAGGCTGATTGGTTAAGACCTCTATCTTATGTGCCTGGAAGTATGGGCGTACCTTCCTTGAGGCCATAATCAGGGTTAAGGCAAACTTCTCTATCGTAGAGTAGTTTATTTCCGCTCCATGTAGAATCTTGCTCACGTAATAGATGGGCTTCTGAATTTTCAATTCTTCTTTTACCAAAACAGCTCCAAGGGCAGTGCTAGAAACTGCCAGGTATAAGTAAAGAATCTCTCCTGGTTTTGGTTTCGCCAAAAATGGTGCCTCAGCCATGTACTTCTTCAAGGCCTCAAAGGCCCCCTGGATTTCTGTAGTCCACTCAAAAATTTTCACATTTTTCAGTGCTTTAAAGAAAGGTAAGCACTTCTCTCCCGACTTGGAGATGAATCTCCCCAATGTTGCTACTCTTCCTGTTAGCTTCTGAACATCCTTGACAGACCGTGGTGGCTCCATGTCTAGGATTGCTTTGATTTTGTCGGGGTTAGCCTCAATTCCTCGTTTAGAAACCATTAGGCCTAGAAACTTTCCTGACCCTACACCAAAGGCACACTTTGCCGGATTCAACATCATCCTATGGTGCCTCAGCACTTCAAATGCTTCCCGTAGATGGTTTATAAGATCTGCCTTATCGAGGCTTTTAACCAACATGTCATCCACATAGACCTCCATGGTTTTTCCAATCAGGTGTTCAAAAATTTTGTTCACCAACCTTTGGTAAGTTGCTCCTGCATTCTTGAGTCCAAATGCCATAACCAAATAACAGTAAACACCAAAGTCAGTTATGAATGATACCTTGGAGATGTCATCTTTGTGAATTTTGATTTGGTTGTATCCACTGAAGCCATACATGAAGCTCAACATCTCGTGCCCAGCTGTGGCATCTATCAGAGTATCAATTCTTGGCAAGGGAAAACAATCCTTAGGACATGCGTCATTCAAGTCTGTGAAGTCCACACACATCCTCCATTTTCCATTGGCTTTTTTGACCATCACTAGGTTAGCCAACCATTCTGGAAATTGAATTTCTTCAATAAACCTGGCTTCTAAAAGCTTATCTACTTCCTGTTTGATGGCCTCTTGCCTTTCTTGAGCAAAATTTCTCTTCTTATGTTTCACAGTCTTCCTTTCGGGATCTACATTCAATTTGTGTGTCATCAATTGGGGATCAATCCCTGGCATGTCGGCCGTTGTCCAAGCAAAAACATCATTATTTTCT
This sequence comes from Heracleum sosnowskyi, assembly GCA_030848705.1. Classification (NCBI taxonomy): domain Eukaryota; kingdom Viridiplantae; phylum Streptophyta; class Magnoliopsida; order Apiales; family Apiaceae; genus Heracleum; species Heracleum sosnowskyi. Next base: position 99,339,589 of record CM061241.1, read on the forward strand.
TGAAGAAAGGATATGATATTGCTCTTCAATGGTTCAGGTAATAATGCCCCAATGTAAGTGACCTTTTCTGGTTTGCCAAGAACTAAGGGAATTGGGATTAAATCCTCAGCTGGCTTCCCTCTTCTGTCTTCATTGTCTCTAGTGTCCATATCTTCAATGGGAAGAACCTGCCCCCCGACTCCATCAGGCCTTAATGCAGCTACATAACAACTTCTAGCCATCTTTTGATCACCTTGTTCCTCACCAATTCCATTTCTCATTGGGAACTTGATTTTCAGATGGTAAGACGAGGCTATAGCCTTAAATGCATGAAGACCCGTCCTTCCTAAGATCGCATTGTAGGTTGAGGTTGCCTTTATAACTATGAAGTTCAACATTTGAGTAGATGTTTTCGAACCTTGCCCCATAGTTATGGGGAGCTGGATTGTGCCTTCAACCTTTGATTCGACTCCATTGAATCCGTAGATAGGCATGTTTGAGGGTGTCAACTGTGAGTCATTATATCCCATCTTGATAAAAGCGTCGTGGAATAAGATATCCACAGAAGCTCCATTGTAAACCAGAACTCTCTTGGTTTCAGAATCACCTATCATAGGTGTGATGACCAATGGGTCATCATGAGGAAATTTTACCCCTTCTAGGTCAGAATCATCGAAGCTAATGGCAACTTCTGTTTTGTCACGCTTCGGTGCTTCTCCAACAACAATCATTATCTCTCTAGCATAAGCTTTTCGTGAATTCCTGGAAGAGCCAGCCGCAGTCGATCCTCCAAATATCATGTAGATAACTGGACCTCGGGGTCTAGGATTACGATCTTGATCATTATCCTTTCTGTCATAATCTTTCTTCTCATAGTTTCCTCTTTGGTTTCCTCGATTCCCATCCTTGGTGAACTTATCCAGTTTTCCCCTTCGGATCAAGAATTCAATTACGTCATTCAGTTGTCTACAATCATCTGTGTCATGACCAACTTCTTTGTGGAACCGACAGAATTGATTCTGATTCCTTTTAGATAAGTCAGTCCTCAGTGGCTTCAGCCATCGGAGATCCTCTTCCTTTGCTATTTCCATCAGAATTTGGCTCCTGGGAGTGTTCAATCTTGCGTATTCCGTGAACCTTGGCCCAAAATTGTTCTTCTTAGGTGGAGAATCATAATCTTTTGACGTTCTAGGAAATTTTTCCTTAACATCATATTCCTGGGTCTCCTTTCTTTTCTTTGAATTTCCACTTCCACCAGTAGCGGGCGCATACTTCCTCATGCTTTATTCAACCTTAATGTATTTTCCGGCTCTATCCTGGAGCTTCAACATGCTTTCGGGTGGATGTTTTGCCAAGGACCTCTTGAAGTGATCATCAATGGTTCCTTGTTGCAGGGCTATCATAGCTAATTTGTCCTCCAAGTCCGGGACTTTCAGAGCCTCCCTAGTGAATCGATTTATATAATCTCTCATGGATTCATTCCTTCCTTGTTGGATTCCCATGAGAGACGTAGAACTTTTCTCATGCACCCTTCCACTAACAAATTGGTTGATAAACGCCTTGCTCAGCTCCTTAAAGGATCCAATAGAATTGGGAGGTAGACGGCTAGACCATCATTGGGCCATGCCTGCTAAGGTTTGAGGGAACGCCCTACACTTGACCGCATCATTGGTTGGCAGCAGCAGCAGTGCATTAGAGAAAGTTCTAACATGATTCGCAGGATCTTCTGTTCCATCATAAGCTTTGATCGTTTGCATCTTGAATTTTCTAGAGATATTAGATTTCATGATGTCTTGAGTGAAAGGTTGTTAATCCCAAATGACCTAACAGAATTGTAGAAGGGGGGTTGAATACAATTCTTGATATTTCTTAAACTTAAAAACACCTTACAAATAAAAACTGAACTTAATGTAAAAATCACAAGCACATAAATAATTTCAGTTGGATTGTTTGATGATCCAACTGAAGTGATTTTTATTGCGGAAATAATATGTGATACAAATGTACACAGCTGCTCAGTTACAAGAATGTAGAGAAGAAAATGCTCTCAAAGATAGCTAATACAATCTATTTGTTTTTCTTCTCTCTCTCTTATTTTAACTGCTACATTTGGTTATATACATTCCCAAGTTTACAATACTATTTCTGGCTACACTAATGTACACTAGTAATAACCATCAGTAGCTTGCTTTTCATTCCTTTTGTCCAGTGGTCCTTGGAGATCTTTACTTTTGTCTTCACGCTTATTATGATCACTCCCAAGAGCCTTCTTGGAAATTGGAATGTTTCCTTATTTCCAGTGACCATTTTGATGGCTTCCAATGCACAATACACTTCCATATCTCCTTTAGATCTGTTCAGTAAACTGTCACTATCATTTTGTCAACTATTCAAAAAGTAATAATGATTCGTTGATAGCAGGGAGATATGTTTCGTTGATAGCTTCATTCTTCATTTCGTTGATGAGTAAACTTCATTTCGTTGATGAGTAAACTTCATTTCGTTGATAGGATAATCTTCATTCCGTTGACAGGTCTTCACTTAGGCAAAATTACAAGGCATGATGTATTTACAATTAACCAACCTATTTTGCCTATCTAGTACTTAGTCAACATGACTGAGAAAACCTATCCAATATCTACAATGAAATGCATATCAAACTAGAAGTATTGTACAGTGCAATTGCTACATCACTCATTTCGTTGATGAGCTTCCTGTCAACGGAATGTTGCAAAGCATGCCATTTCGTTGACAGCTACAAAATGACTTTACACAAATTCTACTAAGTGTTTTATGTTTATCATCAAGAACAACATATTCCTAACAAAGGTGGTGTAGGATCATCAGGATCTCCCAAGGGTAACAAAACATTAGGATCACCCCTTGGGACTTCAGCCCTCTTGGTTCTCCTCGTTACCGGATCTAAATTTGTAACCGGGACTCTTCCAGTTGCTTGGTTTTGTGTTTTGGCAGCCTCTTCTTCTGCCAGTAATTTCTTGATTCTTGCAGCCTCTGCCTCATGGGCTGCAATCATTTCCTTAGTAGTTTGGGGTTGTTCCCGATTTGTTTGGGAAGAACGTCTTCTCCTTGGGACAACATCACTCTCTTCTCCAGTTGAATCATTCTCATCCTCGGTATAGGGTCCCGAGTAATCTTGAATCAAAGGAGTCTGCCGAGTTTGAGTTCGTTGGTTTTGGGGTTCCATACCTTAAATGTAAGGGGGGACATATGCTTCGTGGTAAGTTGGATTGAGACCACTGCCGCCCACCGTGGGTCGAGGGGGCATGCCATAATTTGGCATCCCAAGAGTCTGAGTTGCATATTGAGGAAGATCTGTGGTATGAAGTTGAAGATTACGTGGTGCATTCATGAGCAGTTGAGAGGTTGTGATTGGTTGTTGGAGAGTGGTTTCTTGTGGATTAGGTCCATGGACGACCATTTGTAGGGGATTCGTCCCTTCAATCGAAATAGGGATTTCTGGTCCTTGTGTGGTGGTGAGGGGGATATTCGCCCCTTGAGTGCCAGTGGTTGGCTTCCATGAGTCTCCGTTTCAGAGGTTAAAGGAAGTCCTTCAGAGGTATGAGCTTCTCGAGTCATTCTTCATGTGTTTGTCATGGTTGATGTTGTCTTCCCACAGACGGCGCCAAATGTTATGGAATAAAAAATGTACTTATAAATTTACTGCTAGGGTTTAATAGCTTTCGAGCTTTAATGGTTGTTCTCGTGTTTCGTGACTAAATCGGTCCTCACAAGATGCCTACGTATCTCAATCAATGCTGAGAATCAAGCTAGAAAACGTAGTTCTTGGTGTTACCCTCGGGGCTATGGCTGCAGGGGCACACCAAGGACGTAGTGACTTGTACGTAATTAATTAATGTAATATTAATTATGTCTTTAGGATTATTTTTAGCCCATATCACTTCTTATTCAACAAATATACACAACAATTTATGCACATAAATACTCATTTTCCTTACATTTCAAACAATACATATTAATCCTTTAATTATGTTTCTAGTACTTGGTGAGTTCACCCCCCAACTAATTCCGGCGAGTTCATCTCCACCACTTCTCGCGTGTTCATCTCCATCACCTCCGACGAGTTCGTTACCGGCAACTTAAAAACGAAATAACACAAGAATTACTTCGTTAAAAATTATATACCTAACAAGTTAAGTTTTTTCTTTAATTTTCTTTACATTTGAATATTTTTTGGGTAGAGTGATTTTATAGTGTTTGATTTTTAATGTGTTTCAAAAAGAGTAAAAACTATTGTATTCTTAGTTCAATATTATTGATTTATATAATTTTAAGCTTAGTAAAAAGATAATTATTCTTTCCATTATTGTTTTATGTAATCACCTTCTTAATATGCAAAAAAACTAGTAATGTGTTGCAGAAAAATTACACATTTCTTGATCAGCAGATTCTGTTGCTTTTTTTAAAAAAAAAACTGGTGTTCGTTAATTTCGATCGAATTTGGTCGAATTTGATATATAAGTTTGACTATATTCGGTCGTATTTAGCATACTAAATTCGATCATATCTTGTCGAATTTAAATCATTTCGGGCGCCAAAATATGAAATTTTGAATTTTTTACCAGAATTTAAAATTTTCCAAATTTTGAAATATTCGGTCGAATTTATATGGTCGAAAATAGACTGTCGAAATAAGTTAATTTCGACCGTTTTGAGCAATTTCGACAAGGCTAAAAATGATCTTTTTATTTTTGATCGAAATTAGCTAAAAAAATTCCCGAAAAAAAAACTTCTCGGAAAAAATTTCTCAGGAAAAAATATCTTCAAAAAAAAAAGTCTCGAAAAAAATATCTCCAAACAAAAAATCCCGGAAAAAATTATAAATAACAGTGAGAATTTGTTCATTTTGGAAAAAATTTCCCGTTCCGGAGAGGGGAAGTTATTTTCCAAAAATTCATCACTTTTCTTAAAAAAAACAATTCTCTTGAAAAATATTTTCTTTTCTTAAAGACCAAAAAAACACCGAAAAATCTTGAAAACATTTTCAAAACGTCAAAACACACAAAAAAACATTTTTTTGAAAAATATTTTCCAAAGTCCGGACACCATAAAGTCCTGAAAAAAAATTTCCTGCAAACAAACGGAGTACTATAAAAAAAATCTTTAAAAAGACATGTGTTTTTAACAAAAATATAAATAAATGATCAATACAACTAAAATTGTGAAAATATTTATTAACTTAATATTTTTAAAATAAAAGTATTACGATACAAATAAAGAAACATATAAAATCAAATATCAAAATACTTAATTATAATTTAGGATAACTAATATTTTATCGAGGTCGGCTTTGTTGCCTTGTTCGTGGATCGGGCATTACAAAATTTTCAGAACTGACCTAATTTGACTTGATTAGATTTTTATCCAATGTCAAGGTCAACGAACAGTTATACTAGTGCAATGCGGGCGGATCGCGCATGGCCGAGTGGTCAATTCCCAGAGACCACAGCGATTTCCGTATTATTTTAATTATTTTTAAAATCTTTATATTAATACAGTATACATATATATATATGAAAATGTTTTATTATATTTAGTACTAAATGGTCTTTCATTTACCTCAAAGAAACATAGGATTTTATTTTTATTGCCTTAAATATAAATTACGAAACTAGTGAATTAGATCCTTGTCCACATGTAATTATAACTTACTTAACCTTTGAATTTCCCTGTAGATATAGACAAATTTAGAGTCCTGCATTTAAATAATAAAAAGTAAACTTTCGGGGTCAATGGTCCCAAATTTCAGGTCCGTTGGTATAAAAAATTTGAGCCATTAATTGATTAGCAAAAAAAAGGTACAATATTCGTCCAAAACCATGACATAGGCGGCCGGAACCAAGTTCAAAATCATGTCATGTCACGTCCCTTTATTTTTAAGCAATAATAAGCATTTTTATTGACAAGTGAAAATTAAAATAAACAACTAAAGTTAGGATCAAAGAATAAAATTTTAACTATTAAAAATTCTCCTTCTACATATCTAATCATCATCATCTCTTTAAATGTCAACCAGATTCTTGCTGTATCTAGTTAAAACATTCCAACAGCTTCACACATATGTCTGTTTAATCTACCTATATATATTAGAGTCCAAAGTGTGGAACTCATTTGAAAATTTTCAACTTACTAGATTCACACAAAACAAGAACAAAGATTTAAATTATGGCAGATGAGTTTCAAGCTGGAGTTTGTGCAGAAAACTGGTGGATGAATCCGTACCAAAGCAACTTCGGATCATCGGTTTGTTCTCCCATCATCAACAACATGGACATCTTTTCATGGCCAGCTGATTTGGATTTGAAAGCAAAGGGTAGTACTAATGATCAATCTGGTTCGGCTAATAACTCCGAGGGGTCTATAGTTTTTCAAGATACTCAGAAATCTTTGAATCAAGACTCCGTTGAAGGAAATTTGTTATCCGTGAATTCGACCCTGGAAATGATGGATAATGGTCTCTCTTCATCAGTAACAACAGACTGGAATCAAGCTTTATTGTAAGTTTACATATACAATCTTGACTCACAAGTACAAATAATTTGTTAAAACTTTTGTTCCTTTTAGTTTCAATTATTGTTCTTACTTTAGCTTCCACTGAACTTGTTTCATGGTCCATACATACTTTTACAGCTAATATGAGCAACTTGCTTCATATATTTGGCCTTATTTCTTTGTAATCTTATAAAAAGCAAAGAAATTAAAATCTGATTCATGTTCTCAATTTTTTTGTGGTGCTCAGTCATGAGAGCAAGAGGAATGAGTGCAATTATCAGGGAAACCTACAACACAGCTTAAATCAAAGCTTAGATCATCAACAAGCTGTTGGTGTCGATCGTTTTTCTCAAATCAAGAAAGATTGGAGCCCCGAGAATTTTTCTGCCATAGATGAAGTTACATCTTTGGATGCATATAAAGGGCCGACAAACCAAGGTTTTCCAGTGAGTTCATCGTCATATGGTTATGCTTCCTCCTTGATACAAACTCTTTTCGATACTGATTCTGATCAAGATTCGATTTTTGGTAATCGATCAATGGATTATCCGGATATACGTAATCTTTGTCAAGAAAAGTTCAATGGCTTTCCTTCTTCTTCTTTCGTCAAGCCTTCACCGGTACTGCCAAAACAACAGCGTATAAGCCATTTAAATTCACAAGAAATTCAACCCTGGGGTGCATCCAATAATGGCCTTTTCACTTCACTGCAGTCTCAATTTTTGTCACCAAAATTTGAAGAGAAGCTCAGTACTTATCCTAATCTTAGTGTAAAGGTATCTACACATAAAATGTTCAAATTCTTGTCAAGCACACAAACAAAATTAGGGTTTGGGACCTGTGAAGTGTTAAATAATTTAGTGTACGTCTTTATTGCAGCCAAAGAATGAAAGAATTCGAGACGTGAGCACGGTGGTGAAGAACAACAGCAGTATTGAACCAGTATTCAAGAGACCAAGAATTGAAACACCATCACCATTACCAACTTTTAAGGTAATTAATGTTCTAAATATTTATATAGCATGGAGTAAAAAACTTCTATCATGGAGCGGCATTATTATCAGAGTTGATTACATATATATGTTTTACATAGATACTTCAACGAGAAAATCAGTTATTGAATAACAACTTTGCTATTAGGTAAGGAAAGAGAAGCTCGGGGACCGGGTAACAGCTCTTCAGCAATTGGTCTCTCCTTTCGGGAAGGTAGTATCTTGATTTTGCTCTTATATTTATTCCCGAACTTACTGATATATATAATAGAAATCTTTTCGGAAATTAACTATATGTGTGTAAATTAAATGGCTAATTAACTGCAATAATAATGCTCTATATATTCAGACCGATACAGCATCAGTTCTCCATGAAGCTATTGAATACATCAAGCTCCTTCATGATCAAGTCAATGTGAGTTTCATCGTCGTACATTTTTTTTGGTTTTTGCGGCAAAACAATACATATATTATCTATGGTTTGGGAGTAGCTTCTTTTATATCAAGTGCTGTTAAGCTATCGTGCACCGTTATTTAATTAAGCTCCTTAAAACTATATAGGTTCTAATTAATCCATACATGAAAAGAGGATCTCCCATTCAACATGAACAGGTGACTGACTTTCTTAATTTCCATTAATTACCTCTAATTAATAGAAGTAATACAAATATGTCTACACCTTCATATTATTGCTTTAATTTTGTTTTCATAATGTGAGATATGTTAATTTCGTTTTGGCAGACTCTGAGAGATATTCCTGAAAGAAGTGATCAAGAACTAAGAAGCCGAGGACTATGCCTCGTTCCTGTATCGAGCACTTTCCCAGTTGCATCGGAGACAACTGCTGATTTTTGGACACCGACGTTTGGCGGAAACTTCAGATAGATCCGGAAGCTAGAGCCATTAAATATTCCAGCTATATATTTTGGAATACTACAAGTTAACATGGAAGGGACTAAAAAAGCTAAATGGAGATCGAACTAAGGAAAGAGCTTCTACGGACAGCCAGTTCGATTACATCTAGATTAGAATCATTTGCATGCTTAATGGTTTATTAGGTAGCACTAAAGAAGGATAACATCGAGATCAGTTTGTAATTAAATAAAATTAATGAGCAACTGTTGTATTAATTAAAGTTGGATTAGGAGCAGGAACGGATGCTAAATTTAGCTGGAATCTATGATAGGTTGCTGATGATCAGCTCAATTTAGCACTAGAAGCTGTATATGGTGTAAACTAAAAGGCTTATCAGTTCCTGTTTCTATGTATGTTTTTATATTTTTATTCGAGAGACAAAGAAGAAAAAGATGCGACTTGTGTCCCACTTTTCGTTTTGTTTATTATAATTACTAGCTAATAACTCACGTAAGGGGACCTAGCATGATGAGTAGACATTAAAATATTAATATTAATAAATTATTAATAAATATTATTAAAAAAATGTAGTTATTGAGGATTGAATGATAAAATTATATAATAAATAAATAAATCAATATTTAATTATGTAGTTATAGTCGATGAAGCTAATAAATTTAAATTAAATAAATAAATTTTGTATAATTACACAGTTGTAAGGAATGAATAATGAAGATAATCAAATTTGATACTACACATTATTTTCATATTATTTTGTTTATTAATAAAGAGCATAGATGAGGAGGGTTCTTACCTGCAATTATTCTTTTACTTTCTTCCTTATCATTTTTGGAATGTGTTTCTCATGCAAAGCGGCCAGCACATGGACATGGGCATGTGTGTAATTAGCATGATGAAATTCCCTCCAGTAACAGTTCTCTGAGAAATGGGTCTTCTTGTCATCTTACGTACATTCTTACCTACGTACGACAGAGATTTCAATATATATCTTAAAATATATGAAGGGTTTCATTTGATTTTCCAAGTTTACACGCCTACTGGCTATATTTTACACAATTTACGTTATCTGTAACATTATGATGGCTTTCGCTCTTTCCAGAACTTTTCCGGAACAAACAAAAATGTTTCATGTATTCCCTAATTAATTTCAAACATATTAATTTTATTGCCTTTAAATTGTTATCTCAACGGAAATAGCCCCCAAATCAGCCCAGTACATGCCGCCCTGATTAAACCCTACTTTCAAAAAGTTGACTCGACTCCCCTGAAATTACTGCTCTATATACCCCAAGTAATTCAATACTTACTCCATAGGATTCATTATAATCATCTACAACTACTGTAGTTTATTTTTTTAAAAAAAGGTCTTGTTCGATACAAAATATAAAATTTGGAACGCCTTAATCACTAATACGAATTTTAGGATATCGAATCTATTTCTTGATTTTAATTATGAATTAGCTTAATGCCAGATTCTCTTATCATATTAGTATATTGTCCAAAGGTATCTCCAGTAGTAGCGTGTACTTAAGAGGACTAAACACAATAGTTATAAAAACAGGCTACCTGCAGAATAAGTTCAAAAGTAATTGTTGATGTAGCCTTACTTCCTTCTCTCTGACTTGTCTTAACTTCAGCTACACTCTTGTTTAAAGATCAAATTATTCCCCTAAACATTAATTTAACTTAATACAGTAACGAAGAATCTTTCTGACAAAATAAACATGGATAGCAAGAAAAAAGGAACAAGAATAAAATAACAAAGGTACTTTCACATTGATAAATTTTCTTGTTTGGTATCTTTATATCAGCTTTGAGATGATTGACTGATGGGAATTATACCACCTGGGGTATTTCTAAGCATTGGGATCTGTACCTCTTGTTCTTGATTTTTCTAAATGGAACTTGAGCTTTAATACTTCATTTTTTAGTTCATATAAAGAAATGCTGTAAAGAAAAAGCATAAGGGCATCATGGTGTGTGGCTGGCTGGCTTTAAGCAGTTACAATCATACTTCACAAGAAACTCTTGTCTTTTATCACACTAGTATTTTCTTTATTTGCTAAACAGGCAACACCTCTATATTTGTCTTTGGATTTTTCACATCAAAAGGGTATTTTTTCTTTTCTGTATTCACCTTGGAATCTGATCTTCACCCCAAAAGCTTGGTTGATGAGGCTTACATCTATTGAAATGTCTATATCTTCACAATGGCTGTCCTCTTACTGGATAGTGGATACTTTTAACCCCTGGCTCTAGATGTTGATTCTCAGGTGTTCCATGTCGATGATCTTTGGTAGGAAATCAAAGAATCAAATATATTTAAGCATGCATGCATCAGTCTATTGCAACTCTGCTCATTGTCATGTACAAAACAGTTTCTAGGACTACAGAAACAACTATATATCATTGAGTATTTGGTCCTGCAAAATAATTTGTATAACTTGATGACCTTAACCTTCTTGTAGAGTTTTACTGATGCTGACATGATTCCTAGCTCTTTTATGTTACTATAAAAACGGTTATCTGGGCCAGGATGAAATATGCTTTATTTTGCTCAAATTTTCAGAAATTTATGAGTTCGGGGAAATTGATTAACCAGACCAAGAACATATAATTGTATGGGTAAGAAAAAAAAAGCGATACAAGTGAATTAGTGAGCATAATTTACTGATTAAAGATTGCTGCTCTGTTTATCACAATATTGTAAGGAACAAAAGAACGCAAATGTATGTTAAAATTGCCTCTGTCAACGACTGAACTGAGATACACAGAACTAAATGTGTCAGATCAAGCTAGAGCAGGTCTTTTCATTCAAACCTTAATAGAACTTGGGGAAAATTAAGACAGTGCAGATTTCACACGAGTTCTTTTATTAACGCAGATCCAGTACTCGATTTGAAATTAATTTCATTTGACTGAATGATTCATATGGCTGCTATTTTCAGGCTATTTTTAGGATTTTAGCTAACCAACAATGTTTGTCGACAAGTAATGATTTAATTATTGCAAACTATGGATCATATCAGAGACCAACAACATGATTTTATACTGAAAACAGTGACAATTTTTGTAAAATAAACAAACAGATATATATATATTTAAATTTTTTAAAACAATATTACTGTAAATATGAAATATTCAAATGACTAGCATTATGTCTTAAATAACTTTTTGAGTAAAAGTAAAATTATATGTTGAATGCACGCTGGAAATTAGGTATAAAGTGGATCAAGCGGTTCCCTTGAGCTTCTTTGCAATGCCAGCAGTGTACTTTCCCTGGTGGAAAGCCTGTGCAAGCTCAAGCTCAGAAGGCTGTCGCGAGCCATCTCCAGCATATGTTCCAGAACCATAAGGGCTTCCACCTTTGATATTCTCCATCTCGTACATGCCAGCTCCGAAAGTGTAGCCAATTGGTACAAAAATCATCCCATGGTGAACAAGCTGAGTAATGGCTGTCAAACTGTATAAAACAATAATCAGTTTGTAGTCAACATTGTAATAAAATATTTCTCATCTACTACATGGTCTAATGTGTTTCCTTGTATTTGTACTATGTAGATAAGGAATCATAGATTTTAATGTAAACAGTATAATATATTTTTTAACGTACGCTGTTGTTTCTTGACCACCTCCTTGAGATCCAGTGCTGCAGAAAAGGCCTGCAGGTTTGCCGGCTAATTTTTGAGCTCCCCACAAGCCACCAGTTGTGTCAAGAAAAGCCTTAAATTGGGCAGCCATCATTCCAAATCTAGTTGGGAAACCAAAGATCAATCCATCTGCCTCAGTAAGTTCAGCAGCAGTAATGATCGGAACATTACTCTTTGGTGCTGCATGCATCTTTCCAAGTACCTCCTCTGGCAGTGTTTCTGGTACCTGAATATGTGCCATTCCATTTGGTCAATATATATGCCAAATTTCAAGTTTCATTCTATTATATACCACAAAAAAATAATCTAATTTCAAAATGCTGAAACAGAGATGAATTCACTACAATTTTCGGAATTTTAGTCCAAGAACACAAGACAGAGTTAACTTAAAGCTTGCAAACCTGCCATAGTGTTGCCTCAACTCCTTCGACAGATGAAGCTCCCTTATGGATCTCTTCTGCAAGCTTCTCAACATGTCCGTACATAGAATAGTATCTGTACCAATTACCATCATCAAAATCCTTATTAAATCTAAACATGCAATTTTATATTTAAGTAAAATTACCAGTTTCGAGTTCGTAACTTACTACTTACCTCTCTAACACATAAAAAAACACATCTCCGATATTTGAACTTAAAAATCTAAAATTGTGCAGTAGTTACTTATCAGTAATAAGAGTGCAGATTGAACTAGGCATCACATTGTTGCATTGTAACAAGAAATGCAGACTTGCAGCAATAATCAGAAAACAGTTGTATACAGATAATAGATAACCTCAAGAATGATCTAAAGCATAATTATAATGTGGATCAAACTAAATATAAATAAAACACGAAAATGTAAGGGAGGGAGAGTCAATACACAATATAAACTTTAGTAGCCATTGGTTGAATGAAGAAAAATCTGGGTGTTTGATGTCAAAACAGAGTGTCGAATATACGCACCGAGATGGGAATGCCAACCACCTTACAGGCTTATATAGGGCCATGGGGAAGATAATTGACCAATTTAGCCGGCTTTCATTTTCATATTTTCATTCTTGTTAAAATACTGTTGGGAGATAAATTATGATTTTCCACCAGCGTAACAAATACTTTCATTAACAATATATCAATCAATTTAAGCTATATAGAGAGTTGAGCACTTTGTTTTTCTGTCATCATATCAATCTATTAATTCTTAAGTTTTTGTATAATTATTTAGTTATCAAAAACTGGTGGATGAATTTGTTAACTTAAAAAAAATCAAAAAATAAAAAAAATTATTTAATTTTGTAATAATATGTTTTTATTAATTTTTTGCAAAAATCTGATATTTTTCATATTTTTGTAAAAATACGATTTTACAATAATATAATATCAAATGCAATCAAAAATAATTTTAATTATTTTACATAAAAACGTAAAAAGACATTATTTTCTTTAATTAGGATGTTCTTTTAATTATTTTAATTATTGTTTGGTTAACCATTCACGTCTCTGTATAGGTTTAAAATTTCTGGAAGTGTAATTGACTGATATTAAAATAATAAGTTTCGTGTCGTCAGTGTATAGGTCAGTTGTGTTTATAATAATTCCACAATAGCGTGTACAAAGTCTTGTTTAAATTGTTGATGTCACGCTTATGATAATTAATCGTAATTATTAGTAGTAGGATAGTGATTAGACTATTTTAAATCTAAAGTCATCTTTTAAAATAAAAGACTTTCTAAATACCACTATCATAACTAAAAGAAACTCTACAGTTACAACTTACAAGTAAAACATCTTTACAATGTCAGTTACAATTTCAGACTTAACTGATTATCATAGGTCTTTTAGGATTAATTTGCATATTTTGATATTGCACTTTTTTTAAAAGAGTTCAAAAAATAATATTGAATTAATTCTGATGAATCATTTCAATTAATTTCTGAATATGTAATTAATTAAATAAATTCGATTTATGCTTTTTTACGACACTAAATAGTACTCCTACTAAAGAAAACATTTATCTATCTTATTAAATTAACATATCTAAAAAAATATGTTAACTGATAACTCAATGCTTATGCCATCACACCGTAATCATTAACATGAGACATTTAAAAGATGAGAAGCTCCTACCAACCAAATTCTAAAGTAAAGTCCGCATCTATGTATCCAGACTCCAGGGGGCAGGGACCAGTCCAGTCCATCACCAATAAACAATAAGTCCATCTCTTGCACTTGCTTTTCAAATCACTACAAATTATACGCAAAACAATTGAGACATACCTGCGTGCTTGGCGTATTTTAAAAAAAGTTGACTTATACCTTAAAATGAATAAGTGTAGTGATAAGTGGATGAATTCTTATAAGTTGTATAGGAAGTAAAGTGCACTTTGTATACTTGTATTTTGGGTGTCAGACCACTTGAGATACTGAAATTCTAAAACTACCACTTGCTATATTGGACTTCTAACCTTTTTACGATATGTGTACTTCTGTTAAATTCATTTAACGCCGTTAGGAAATTCAGGGGTATATTCGTCTTTTATCAATCATGTTCTTCCTCAAACTCAATTTCATCATTGATAATCTTCATAAAAACTTATAACTCGAATTTATCATTCGTTTTATAACGAAATAGATTCATTTAAATTGCAATAGAATCGTGTTTTTCTTCTGTACAATGGGATATCAATTATAACTATTAAAAATTTACTTTCAAGAATTATAATATTTAACAAACTTTAATTCATGTATAGCTTGTTAAGTTATGTCCTTTTAAATTGTTTTCGCCAAATTAAAATATTGACAATGAAAATTAATATCTATTTATAGAGGAAGAAAAGATGATTATGTGCGTGTTTGGGGTATCACAAAAAAGTTGACTTATAGCTTAAAATGAGTAAGTGCTTTATAAGTGATAAGTTGATGGATTCTTATAAGTTATACGGGTGTTTGGATAAATTTACTTATAACTTAGTTAAGAGTTTGCTAAATTAAATTTGAAAAAATAATTATTAAATACAATGATTTCAACACTTGCATTTTAAATTAAAAAAATATTTAAAAACACAAAGGTAAAAATATAAAGTATTAAAAAAATAAAGAAATCAAAGAATAAGTTGATAAGTTAAGTAAAATGTTGGTGATTTCTGACATTCAACTTATCAACTTATAGGTTATAAATTATCAAATAAGCTGAGTACACAAACAACCCTCATAAGCTTTTATGGGTTTATAAGTCATAAGCCGACTTATTATGGGGTACCCAAACAGGCCCTATGTTACAACTTGAATGACTTGATTTCGTTAAGAAATGAATGAGATATTCAACTTTTAATTTCTCAAAATCTTCAACAATGGTGTAAATGGGTTTGAGGAAGAAGATGATGACAAAAAGACTGAAATACCCTTGAAAAAGTTAACATAATTAGTTATACTTAACAGAAGTACACATCTTGTAAAAAAGTTAGAAGTCCAGTATAACAAGTAGTAATTTTAAAAGTTAAGTATCTCAAATGGTCTGACCCCCAAAATGCGAGTACATAAAGTACACTTTACACTTATATTGGTGTTTGGATAAATTAAAAAAACATTTAAAAACATAAATATAAAAATATGAAGTATTAAAAGACAAAAAATCAAGAAATAAGTCAATAAGTTAAGAAAAATGTACGTTGTTACTAATATTCAACTTATGAACATATAAGTTATAAGTTGGGTTGACAAACACCCTCCGTAAATTCTTACGAGTTTATAAGCTATAAGCTATCTTATAATTAAGTTGCCAAACAGGCCCTAGTCTTATCAACTTCAGAATTGTGTAATCCACAAGATCATAATAATATACAGAAATGCTGGTCCCAATTTATGCTTCATTATGCAAAGTGGGAGTGGCAGGTTAGTCAAATGGCGGTAGCATGTTTCACAATGATAATTAAGCGATCAATATTTCAGAATTGATAGCCTGCAAATTACACCAAGACGATGCAGCTTTGCTGCTGATTGCATATACTGGAGGAGCATCAATAATGTCTTTGTCACGTAACGTGCTGCTTCAAGCTTCATGAGTTGAACTGTTAAGACTTCATGTCCTGTTTTCCCATCTATATTTCGTCCCGTTTAAGCTTCAATTTCGTACCTTTGATAAATACATTTGTAAAAGCAGATGATCCAGGACGAACGTTTATTACAACCAAATCGTATCACATAAACTTTTCGCTGTTTATAGTTCACGGTAATTTGATGTATACATAATTAGTGCTATTACATACCGCACACTACTAAATGATTCATTATACATAATTATGTATAATTATCTCTCCTCTAACTAACATGCTCATTTCTATGACTCGAAGTAGTAGTACTCCAAATTAAAAAAAATTCTGATCCAAGAATGCCTCCTAAAGCATGGAATGCATTATGAACAACTGTGGATAAGGTTCATCAACAACATGAAAATTCTACTCCAAAATGATTGCTTTAGTTGGTAGGTGTTGGTCTTTTAAGTCATATAATTATGAACCTTGCTGCTTGTTTCCTATTTGTTCTTTCACATGCCCATGAATTTACATTACATTTCTCTGGTCCCATCTTCCTTCTACTTTCAAAAAACAAACAGTTTATCAGATTGCTGGTCAACTACTCAGATTGGCAGACTCAGGGTTCAGGGCTCCACAATTCTTGGTTGCTTCTATTGATTTCTCTAACAAATCATCAACTCTTTTTGGAGCCTTGTTGTAGAATACAAGAATTTATCACATGAACCATCATCATCCAATCATGTATACATTTCACAGTTTCATGTTTCTTGATTTCTCTCGACCCCAGAAATTTTACAAGAAGTGCAAATAGAAACAGAAAGTATGATATATGAAATTCTTTAGTTATACTCAACACTGCTAAAATTAAAATAAGATCAAGTTGGAACCAGTTCCAGAAAACAAGAAATAGAAAGCACACAGCAGGATATAATAAAACCTAAAATCTAGGTTCACATCAACCAGGAGAAGGCAAGAGGCTAGTAGCTGAGCGAAGCCTAACACGCGTGCTCAAGCTTCGATCGACTGAAACAATCAAATTTCATCTTGCCTAAAACTCGATACACCCAAACTTGAGCTGGAAGCTGAATTAACTATACTAAGAGTCTGTTTGTGATATGACTCACAATTTGATACTCCAGGTCAGCTCGATAGAGTGAGCCTAAGTAATTTATGAGTCGAACTCGAATAGCTCGCTCACATGTAGCTTCACTTGTTTAAACCCATTTATGAAAATAAATTAAGAAAAGGATTTGGTGAGATACCAATTAAATTCCTCTTGAAGATTCTTCCAGAAGGAAACAAAACCACTCAAAGATGACCCAATTTATCATGTAAACTATCTGAGATGTCAATATCATCAAAAGCATCAAGGAGTAAGAATCACAATTAGCTTTAAAAAGAACGGCTTTTTAAACTATGATCTCAATATCCAAAACATCCATTCATACGGAGGTAGAGTAAAAGAGGTAGATTTCAGAAATTTTGGAGAAAACAAGGAAGAAGACATATGACACTACCTCACTTTTACAAGCAACGAGCTTAATTCAAACCAAGCCAAGATTTCACACCCTGGCGGCCTGGCCAGTTTCAACCTATCATCAGTTCTATAACTTCTTGCACCTGCGCAAGAGTCCAGAAAGCAAGCTCACCACTCTAATACTCTATGACCACATTCTGGAATCCCTACAAGCCACAATGCTATCGCATCTTACTTATTTATTGCACACCATAGTACACAAAACTATATTAAACACGTTTGATGCACTAATGCTCACTTGATTGGAATTGACGGCACTCATTTGCATTAGAAGCGGAACATTAATCATCAGAAGCGCAAGAGTCCAGAAAGCAAGCTCACCACTCTAATACTCTATGACCACATTCTGGAATCCCTACAAGCCACAATGCTATCGCATCTTACTTATTTATTGCACACCATAGTACACAAAACTATATTAAACATGTTTGATGCACTAATGCTCACTTGATTGGAATTGACGGCACTCATTTGCATTAGAAGCGGAACATTAATCATCAGAACTGAACCTACGGTTTAAATAAAAATGAAAAAAAAACTTGCATATCCACAAGGATACAAGGACTAATTTGTCAGTGCAACATAATTAGGCAGTTTGAGATCACTGAAGTCAAATGAGCAATAAAACATGTATAGATGATGAACAATAGGTAAATTATGTATTATGTATAGAGAAGGGAACTCCTACCAAAAAAGAGTTATTCCAAATTTCCAATCTTTCATTGAAAATGATATTTTCACATATGGACCTATGGTTAACCATAGGTGTATTCTAGTAATCTTTGCAACTGCAATGGAATTAGTACAAAGGCTCTTTTTTCCCCCTCTAAACTCAAATTAGTACAAGAGCTTTTCTTGGACATAAATACATAGTCCAACTCCAACAAACTTGTGATTGAATATATACTTCCTAAAAGATTTCAATTGTATGGTATAAAAATAGAATATGATACCACTGTGTTTTCTTGATTGAATGTCTCTCACACTTCATATCTGCGTCGTAAGTTAGAACATGACAACTTGTTTATCCTAATCATTCTTTCTACAGAAGCAACAACAATAAACTACAAATTTAAAAAAAACACATTTTAGTTTATATTCAGTGAATTTAATCTGTTTTGCATGTTTTTGACTACTTTTAAGTTTAAAATAACTATCTAAGCTACTCCTGCGGAAACTCCAATGAGTAAGATTTCTTACCCATAAGGTCCAGGTACAAAAACATGAGCACCATGTTTAATGCATTCAAACAAGCATAAGAGTAGGTAATCTGAATCCAGCTCTTGCAACTAGTATATTTTATTATATCAGATATAACACGTTAATTATGAAACTTAGTATCTGCCTGATCATGTAAAGTAGGTAAAGTACTAATGTAAGGTAAATACAAGCTTCCTAATGTGAAATTCGCAAAGAATTCTACAAGATCCTTGTTCATGCGAATTAGTATAATGTAGGAGAGCAGGAACATAATTATGCAATATAATCGAAACAGACTTGAAAGAACCAGCTTTGAGCTTTCATCACATTTCATAACTTATTCCAATATACATCATACAAAGAAGAAACAACATCCACCATCAAAATCTTAACTTTTGTACAAATCTATCCAGCAAAATGAACACAAAGCATACCTCCACAGATTAAAAACCAACAGCATAATCATCTTCCGTAATTACCCCCAATTTTGATCATCTCAACCATTCCTATTCCGCTTCAAAACCTTAACCAAATTCGACGCATTTATCCTCACTTTCTCATTATCATCCTCCAAAAACCCCAAACAAAACTCGAAAACCCCTTCTTTTACAGCCCCCAAACACATTGTTTCACTATAGTGACAAAGCAAATGTATTGTATACAACCCGTACTGAACACATCTGGAACTCCCATCTTTCATCGCATTAACCAAAATACTAACACAATTATACTTCCCCAATTCAACTCTCCCTTCTTTACACTTGACTAACAACCCTAAAACCTCAATAGCCCTTTCAACCCCTAATCCAATCACACCTAACAAAACAGGCACCGCCCCACATTCCACAGCACGACGCCTATTATCCGAAAAAGAACATATCGTAAACAACGCAGTCGTAGCTTCTCTCCTCTCCCTCACATTCCCACTCTCAATAAGCATCACCAATGTCGAAATCGCAAAAGGGTAAGCTCCAATTGTCCCTTTATTCACTTCCACAAGTGCTAAACTTGTCAAAGTTGTCGCCGCCACAGCACGACAATATCCACCACCACCACCGCCGCCACGTAAAGCACCAATTATATTCCCAATTGCACCCTCAGCAACCAATCCAACCTTATTATCATCATCCAAACTCAAATGAAGAATCAAATTCAACGCCTTCTCCTCCAAAGCCGCCACATTCGAAGAAACACACTTCAGAACAGCTGACACAGCCCCTGACTCAGTGAGTCTCCGACGCAGCACTGAGTCACGCTTAGCGAGTCGAATGAGTTGGTCAAGCGAGTTAAGCTTTTCTTCAAGACTCGAAGAAGGGGTTGTTAAGATTGAGATTAGAGTTTGTGGGTCAGAGTTAGTTTTTGATTTTGGTAAAGAAACAAGGGTATAATTGGAAATCAAGCTACGAAGAGCATGATTAGGAATAAGAACAGGTGAATCAGATAAGGGTAATTTAGTAATTGGACAATTCCGGTGACCGGAATCTAACCAACGTTGAATAGAAGACCGATCAAAGGTGTGGCCGGAGGAGAGAATAACAGGGTCGGACATAATTTCGAGAGAGATGGGACATTTGAAGTCATCTGGAAGTGGGGTTGCCATGGTTGGACTTTCTCTCTCTAGAGCTTTTTCTCACTCTAGAAATGTTGTTGTGTGTATATGTGTATGTATAGAAATGAATTGAGGTGAGTTATTAGGAAAGGGGGTTTATGAGGGTTTACTTGTTTAGAGAGAGGTTGAAAATGGAACCTTAATCTATGTATAGATTCTGGATATGATCAAAGGATTGTCCGAGCTCAAATCAATATCTACTAGGATACTACAACTGATCTGCTACATTTTAAATTTAAATTTGTAGGATATTGTAAAGATACCAAAAATTTGTGGTAAAATGATAATTTGCGAATATCATAATATATTTTTTTAGTCGATATCGATGAAACATACGTGAATGAATTTTTGTATTTAATTGATTTATAAGTGAGAGTTTGGTAAATATTTGATGTTCAGTATGATATTTTTAATATTTTTAATATTTATTTGTCATTGTTTGCGTAGACTTTATGAAATTACAATTCATAAATGCAATTGTATATTAAATATTTTAAATTATTTAGTTTTCGTTATAACATCTTTCTTAATCTGAAAATTTATATCATGCGTGATTAGTTCGTAGTTCTTGCAAGTATACAACCAACAAATTTTTGTATGTGTCTAAATTTTCATTCCAACCTTTGTTTGCTTGTTGTAAATACTTAAGGCTCGTTTATTAAGGACTTTATTGTCTAATTTTCTTTCTAAATTAAGAAATCTCATTTTTCTTTAAATTATAATTTTCGACTTTGACTGTGTCGTCTAAAAGGAAGGTTCTACCGCTACTAGGTAGGGATTCACCGGAAGTTAGTTGTAGAAATTGGAGTCATTGATAATATCTCATTCACACCATTTTATTTATTTTAATCCCACGGTTTGTTCATTAATTTGGAAATAGATTTTAGTCTTCCATTAAGAAAACGTTTAATGGATCTCCTGTATTCACATTATTTTATTTTTTTATGTTAAATTCTTTTAGAATATTTCTAGAAGTATTGAATTAGGTTCAAAAATATTTACAAAATGACATGTGTTATAAATTAATGAACCTCCTGATTCACATTATTTTCACCAATTAAAATATTTTAAATTGACATATCATCAACTTCACATCATTTTATATTTAAATTTTGTATCTGGGTTAAATATCAAATTGATCACTGAAGTGAAGACCAAATATCACTTTCATCATTAATTTCAATGAGATATCGTTTCAATCACTAAAGTTATTATAAACATCAAACAGATAATTCTAAATATATGTTCGGAAAGTAAAAATAACTTGTCTCGAGTTCTACACATATTTCTTCAACGCTACTGCAACCAAATAAAAAGTTACGAATTCTAGTATTTCAGATAATATATTTAGATTTAAAAAAATTAATTTAATATTTATTTTTAATTAAATCAAAGTAAATAACTATAAAATTAAAAAAATGTAAATTAATTTTTTAAAATATATAAATATAATATCTTAAATACTAGAGTTCACAACTTTTCATTTGATTGTGGTACCAAATATGTGTAAAACTTTTTGTATCCCTTTTTCTCGATACCTCTGACATCATTATATAAGTTATAAATAATTATTTATTGTATAAAAATATAACATAGTCGCTGGCTATTATTATTTAATGGCTCCCAAGCTAACAAAATCAAACATACGTTATGAAATGTAAAGACAAGGGTGAAAATGACATTCTATAACATCTTCACGGGCATTGTCCGGAACAGTGGTCATGAATTGAGATGAAGGTACCTTCTGAAAAGGGTTATAGCCAAAGCCATCGATATCTTATCTTTTCTATTAGTGACAATAAAACCCATGATTTATGTGATTGTTATTATTATTTTAAACTTAACTATTTAGTATTTTTGAGCTTTATAATAAAATAATCTGATCAATTCTTGATCAAAATTATTTGAATTACTTTAACATTAAATAAAAACTGTGCATTCTATTAATTATATTACAGAGAAAAGAATTCACCAACACATAAGGGAAAAATTGTCGTATGAATTCCTCGTTTCTCTGCATATGTATTTTTAAACGAGAGTGTATCGATCTGTGTAAACTTGTGTGTAGTTTTTGAAGATTTTGGGGGCGTACCTAAAATCTAGTCAATAATCATTTTGAACACAACACATATATTTTAATACTTATCGTCAAACTTTGGTTTTCTTATTCTTAAATCACTCTTAATTTTGTATGAAATATTTATATTTAAATATGATGTAAAATATTAATTTTAGTAATTTAATGTGTATTTTGCTCCAATAATTCTTTTTAATTTTTCTTTTTTAATTTGTTTATATTATTAAAAATAATTCATATATCTATAAAAGTACAAAGAAAGTGGATAAAGAGAAAATATTTTTTTATAAATTTATGACATAATATTAATTAAAAGTGACTAATAACTCTTAAAATTGAGAAGAGGTTAGAAATATTTTTAGTGAATTTAACAGTCATTAACAGTATTTTAAAGGAAAAAAAACAACTCTTTCTTTAAAAAATTTCAAATTTTCAAATTAATAATCGTTATAAAGGGACAATTAAAGATGCCCCTGTATATTAACATCTATTTTCTAATATTAGTCCTAAAGAAGTCTTTGATAATGTATTGTCAGCAATCTGTTAGTTTATTTATGATATAAAACAGCAAGTTATTTCTTTATATTTCGAACTTTGTTTGCAAGCTAACAATACAAAAATAGGGCTCGACAACAAGGTATAGCGCATATCAACAAGTTATCTGTACTGTTATGAATATCTTATAAGACTTGATTTGTAAGGACCTTAATATTTATATAAACATTATATATAATATTAGAGTTTTGGTTTTTCAAAATACTTGTTCAAAATAGTTTTCTTATGTTTTAGGAGTTGTTATTTTCAAAACTCAATCTTTTAAACAACTCTCCTAAACTGATTTTTGAACAATATGCTGAAGGATTTCATTTTAAATGTTTTATCCTCCTAAACTTCAGTATGATAATGTCGTGTGAACATTTGATTTTCAAATTGTGCAACAAACTTGAATGTGAGAATATGAGATTTAAGACCGTTGCAAGTGGTGTGATAATATGAATATTGAGTGTTAATTATTTATATATTTTTGGGAGTGTAGTATTCATTTTTCTTAGGTCGCTACATTTGAACAAAAAGAGAAAAATACTACAAGACTCCAAGAAACTGTTAGAAAATGGAAAGTTTGAGGCATATTTTATATATGTTCTTGATGGAATTTCCGGAAACTAACACTTGGAGGTTGTTCCTTGTAATGAGGACTTAAACTAACATTTTCTTAGTGTAATCCATAAATAAATTGAGTTGAAATAGGTTGCTTGAAATGGGTTATGTGGGTTGGTTATATTGAAATAACTTGTATCCCACATAGAATTGGTAATGAGAGGTTGGTGGGTTTATATAGAAACATGTGCAAGAGTAGTGTACAACTACTAAGGCATGTGGGTGTGCATGGTGTTAGTATGTGCCTCACGCGCACACACACGCGCGCGCCGCCGCCGCTCGCCTCGCCTCGCCCCGTCACGACTCGACTCGGGTCGAAGGGCGATTTGGGCGAATGTCTCGGCGTCTCGCGTACGCGAGGCGACCTGGGCGAGAAATTTTATTACCTGTTTATTTAATATTATTTATTGATTTAATTTAACAGTATCAGTATTTATTTGTAACAGCTATATGAACTGGGTCAGGATTTATATTAAATCCTGATGGACCAGTTCTTGGATCAAATCCTGATGGCCTAGTCAGTACTTGGAATAAAATCCTGATGACTACTGATCCTGATGGATGTGTCAGTATTTGAATCCTGATGATGGTCCAGTCCTGACGAAATCCTGATGGTCGATCAAGTACTGATGCCACTCCTGACGGACAGCAACTCCTGATGGCTTGGAGTACTGATGATGATCAAATCCTGATGGACCAGGAAATCATGACTGAGCTGTTAAATCCTGATGACTACTGTTATGGTAATTAAATCAGAATAATTAGTATTAAATGTCATATCTTCAGTTACAATATTTTGTCTGTTTACGTTTTATTTTGTATTTTATATAGATACAAAATATAACGTTTGACAAAGAGACAGATACGTAACTCTGAAAACCCTAGCAACTATTCTCTTCTCTGTTTTTTTTCTCTCAACACATACAGAATACATAGTTCTTGGGCGAAGTGAGGTGCTGGTCGCTGTTGATCATTCCGACTACTGTGAGTGGATTGATCTGTGCTGTTTTATCCTGGGAGTGATATTGCTGCAACCCAACACAGCGTAAGTGGGGCAATAATCTCTTCAAGAACAGTCAAGACTTCTCGAAGGCTTGGCGACTCAGCTGTTCTATTTATCTATCAGTATTTGCTAAAGCTCCTGAGAGATAAGTGTTCTTTCTTGTCTTGTTATTTTCAGTCTCTGATTATACTTTTGTTTCGACCTTTGTGTTTGTTTCGTTTATTGGTATTTTGCCTGTTCTTGTTAATACAATTATATATATAACTGCCCTATTGTTGCTGTGTAGTTAGTAATTATACCCAACAATCTTGAAGAGATTATTTCTGTGTTATATATTGTTAATTAACAAGATGGTTAACGGAACTGTAACTCCTGATGTTGCTAATACTTCTGGTTCTGGTGTTACTGTACCTACCATAGATTGGACCACGTACCGTTTCCCACAGCCTATTGATTTGTCAGGAATGCCTGATAAATTCGGTGGGGGTGTTGGTTTTTCTCGTTGGCAGAAAAAGATGAAACTGTGGTTAACGGTAAAGGGTCTATGGCCGGTGGTGCAGTATGAGAAACCAGTTATTGATCAGAAAAAGGCTGAAACTGTTAAGGCCTATGCTATGTGGGAGGAAAAAGATGGGGTGGCTAGGGCTGCTATACTGGCAGCTTTGGCGAACACTCTATTTGATGTTTATTCATCTGATTCTTTCACTGCTAAGCTTTTATGGGAGAAGCTGGACCAGACACACAATACTGACTCGCAAGGGTTGGAAAAGTATTCTGTGGCTAGGTTTCTTGATTTTAAACTGGTGGATACAAAGTCCATGACCGAGCAGGCACATGAGTTTGAGATGTTGGTGCATGCTTTGAAGGAGTCCGGAATGGACCTTCCTGAAAAGTTTCAGGTTATGGCTGTGATTGAAAAGCTCCCTAAGTCTTGGGAAGAGTTTGCTCTCTCCCTGAAAAGACAGAAAGGAGAGATCACTTGGACAAACCTGATGTTGGACATCTCTGTGCAGGAACAACACAAGTCCAAACAGGGACATGTGATGCCTGCTGAACATGGGGGTTCAAAGGTGAATGTAGTGACTGTTGGACAGAAAAGAAAGGCTGTCACTAAGAAGGATAACACTAAAACTAAAAATGACAAGAACAAGGCTAAGAAACCAAAGACAAACAAACCATGTTGGTCTTGTGGACAGGTTGGTCATTGGAGCAAGGACTGTCCTACAAAGAAAGCAAAGAAAGCTGTTGTGGTAGCACAAGCTAATACTGTGCTTGCAACCACTGATGGGCCTAAGGTTAACATGGTTGTTGGTGAGGCTGTTGCCTCTGGAACCAATGACGGGTATGTTACCTACAACCCTGTACTTCTTTCCACTTATCTGTCACATGAATGGTTGATTGATACTGAAGCTAATGTACATATTTGTACTGATATTAGTTTATTTGTATCTTATCAACAGAGTCATGGAGTGACAGTGACGATGGGGAATGCTAGTGCGGCTCAAGTTCTTGGAATAGGAAACGTGGACCTGAAGTTTGCTTCTGGGCGTGTTCTATCCCTCACTAGAGTGCACCATGTTCCTGATATTCGTAGAAATATTATAAGTGGAAGTTGTTTAGTTAAGAGTGGATTTGAACTTTCTTTGAAATGTAATAAAGTAGTTATTACACATACTGGTACATTCTTTGGCAAAGGTTATTTGTCTGATGGTTTATTTTTAATAAATGTTGAACCTGTTTTGGGCAGTTTTATTAATGACAGTGTTGCACCTTCTGTTAATTGTGTTGAATCATCTGATTTATGGCATGCTAGACTTGGTCATTTAAATTTTGGTGCTCTAAAGAATATGATGAACTTAGAGTTGATTCCAAAATATGCTATTGAAAAGAAATCTAAATGTCAAGTATGTGTGACTGCTAAACAAACTAGGAAACCCTTTCATAATGTTGTTAGGGATTCAGGAGTATTGGATTTAGTACACACTGACATATGTGAATTTGGTGGCATGTTGTCTAAGGATAATAAACGATATTTTATTACCTTTATAGATGATTGTAGTAGATATTGTTATGTTTATTTACTTAGACATAAGGATGAAGCACTAGAAAAATTCATTATGTTCAAAACTGAAGCTGAAACACAAACTGGTAAAGTACTTAAACGTTTGAGATCTGATAGAGGTGGTGAGTATACTAGTACCTCGTTTAATGAATTTTGCGCAAGCAATGGTATAGTTCATGAGGTGACTCCACCATACACACCTGAGTCTAATGGGGTGGCTGAACGAAAGAACAGAACTTTTAAAGATATGATTAACAGCATGCTTATTAATTCTGGGTTGCCTAAGTACATGTGGGGAGAAGCTTTGAATACGGCTTGCCATATTCTGAATAGAGTTCCTCTGAAACATATGGACAAGACACCTTATGAATTATGGAAAAGTAGAAAGACAAGTTTAAAGTATCTTCGTGTGTGGGGGTGCCTTGCAAAGGTGCTTGTCCCTGAACACAAGAGAAAGAAACTAGGTCCGAAAACTGTTGATTGCATCTTTCTGGGCTATATTGAAACCACTACGGCTATGAGATTTTTAGTATTAAAATCTGACATAGACAGGATAGTGGCTAACACTATAGTTGAGTTTCGTGATGCAACATTCTTTGAGGATGTGTTCCCTATGAAGACTGGCATACCTCAAGATATTTCTAATGATGATCCTACTCACACATCGAGTTCTATTCCTGATCATGTGGAAAAGATGACAAATATGGGGGCAGATCCTGACAGTAGTTCTACTCCTGACGAAGTAGATGAACCTAGAAGGAGTAAGCGTGCAAAGGTAGTCAAGGACTTTGGAAGTGATTTTGTCACTTACAATGTCGAGGATGAACCTTTAACTTTCAGACAGGCCATGGATTCTTCGGAGTCAAGGCACTGGAAAGGTGCTGTAAAGAGTGAGATTGACTCTATTGTTTCTAACGGAACATGGGAGTTGGTTGACCTACCTCCTGGGTGTACTACTATAGGATGTAAATGGATCTTCAAAAGGAAGATGAATCCTGATGGCTCAATAGATAAGTATAAAGCTCGGCTGGTAGCTAAGGGTTTTAGGCAAAAGGAAGGCATTGATTACTTTGACACATACTCTCCTGTTGCAAGGATGACAACAATCCGAATGCTTATAGCATTGGCTTCTGTACATGGTCTTATCATCCATCAAATGGATGTAAAGACAGCTTTTCTTCATGGTGATCTTGAAGAAGAGATTTATATGGATCAGCCTGAGGGATTTGTTGCTTCGGGTAACGAGAGGAAAGTATGTAAGTTGATCAAGTCTATATATGGCTTAAAACAAGCTCCTAGAGACTGGCATAAAAAGTTTGATGATACTGTTTTAGAATCAGAATTTGTAGTTAATGAAAGTGACAAGTGTGTCTACTATATGGTTAAAGGAAATGAATGTATTATCGTGTGCCTATATGTGGATGATATATTATTGTTTGGAACCAATATTGAGATTATTAACGAGACAAAAAGTTTCTTGAGAAGGCACTTTGAAATGAAGGATATGGGTGAGGCTAGTGTGATTCTTGGGGTCAAGTTGACACAGTCAACTGATGGAATAACATTGTCACAATCTCATTATATAGAGAAATCTATACTTGAGAAGTATGGTTATTCAAATTGTAGAATCGCTAGTACACCGTACGATCCTAAAGTTGCCCTAGTCAAGAATAGTTCAGGAATTCCTGTGTCTCAGTTAAGGTATTCTCAGATTATTGGGAGTTTGCAATATCTTGCTAATGTGACTAGACCAGATATTTCTTATTCTGTGTCTAAGTTAGCTAGATATACAAGCTGTCCGAACAAGACTCATTATGAGGCACTGGATAGAGTTCTTAGATATCTTAAGGGAACGATTTCCCTTGGTTTGCATTATCGAAGATTCCCTGGAGTTCTCGAGGGATATAGTGATGCAAGTTGGATAGCTAAGAAATCTGGTACCAATGGAGTGACTGGATATTTGTTTACCCTAGCAGGTGGAGCAATATCCTGGAAGTCTACTAGTCAGACTTTGATAACTCGGTCTACCTTTGAGGCTGAGTTGTGTGCACTAGATGCCACGGGGACGGAGGCTGAATGGTTTCATGGACTTATGTCAGTGTTACCTGTAGTAAGCAGACCGCTTCCAGCCATTGCTGTTCATTGTGATAGCCGTACAACTATCGACAAGATCAGTAGTGAAAAGTATAATGCTAAAACAAAGAGACACATCCAAGTTAGACTTAAGTCTATAAGGGGTCTAGTGTCTGAGAGGATTATTGCTGTAGAGTTCATTGGAACTCAGGATAATATAGCTGATCCTTTGACTAAAGGACTTGAGCATGCAGTAGTCCTTAAGTCTAGGTTGGGGATGGGACTGATAGCCCATCATGATTCATCAGCAGCGGGAACCCAATACACCTGAGAGGAGATCCCTTGAAGTGTATTCAATGTGGTAATAACAAGCTGTGAGGGTGAGTTGGTAGTACCTTTACTATATACCTTGATACGCACGTATCTGAGTCTATCCCCTGTAAACCTAAAAGGTACTGTTACTGCCAGTATAGCAAGAGTTATTTTGAACTCTGAATGGGGTCAAGTCATTTGACGAGATGATCGCAGTACATATCTGGAGATGCCCAGCTAAGCGAATGTAATTGTGTGGTCGCAATTAGAGGAAAGGGTTATTCCTTTAAGCATTCGACGAACAGGATCGAGACAGGACCATTAATGTCTCAAAGCCGTAGATCAGCACCATAGCCTTTGATTTGTCGTCGTCTATGGAGTGTGGTTACACCAAACGGATAAAGATTCAAGGTGAAACATTCCATCTAGATCCGGTAGCCATCGAAGTAGAGGACTTAGGTGGGTTCAAACCCGGAAGGGTACCGACTCTGAAAAACAAGTCATGATAAGGACCGATATGCATTTCTGTATGGATTTGTGGGGGATTGTTAGAAAATGGAAAGTTTGAGGCATATTTTATATATGTTCTTGATGGAATTTCCGGAAACTAACACTTGGAGGTTGTTCCTTGTAATGAGGACTTAAACTTTCATGTTTGGATCTAAGACATTTTCTTAGTGTAATCCATAAATAAATTGAGTTGAAATAGGTTGCTTGAAATGGGTTATGTGGGTTGGTTATATTGAAATAACTTGTATCCCACATAGAATTGGTAATGAGAGGTTGGTGGGTTTATATAGAAACATGTGCAAGAGTAGTGTACAACTACTAAGGCATGTGGGTGTGCATGGTGTTAGTATGTGCCTCACGCGCGCACACACGCGCGCGCCGCCGCCGCTCGCCTCACCTCGCCCCGTCACGACTCGACTCGGGTCGAAGGGCGATTTGGGCGAATGTCTCGGCGTCTCGCGTACGCGAGGCGACCTGGGCGAGAAATTTTATTACCTGTTTATTTAATATTATTTATTGATTTAATTTAACAGTATCAGTATTTATTTGTAACAGCTATATGAACTGGGTCAGGATTTATATTAAATCCTGATGGACCAGTTCTTGGATCAAATCCTGATGGCCTAGTCAGTACTTGGAGTAAAATCCTGATGACTACTGATCCTGATGGCTGTGTCAGTATTTGAATCCTGATGATGGTCCAGTCCTGACGAAATCCTGATGGTCGATCAAGTACTGATGCCACTCCTGACGGACAGCAAGTCCTGATGGCTTGGAGTACTGATGATGATCAAATCCTGATGGACCAGGAAATCATGACTGAGCTGTTAAATCCTGATGACTACTGTTATGGTAATTAAATCAGAATAATTAGTATTAAATGTCATATCTTCAGTTACAATATTTTGTCTGTTTACGTTTTATTTTGTATTTTATATAGATACAAAATATAACGTTTGACAAAGAGACAGATACGTAACTCTGAAAACCCTAGCAACTATTCTCTTCTCTGTTTTTTTCTCTCAACACATACAGAATACATAGTTCTTGGGCGAAGTGAGGTGCTGGTCGCTGTTGATCATTCCGACTACTGTGAGTGGATTGATCTGTGCTGTTTTATCCTGGGAGTGATATTGCTGCAACCCAACACAGCGTAAGTGGGGCAATAATCTCTTCAAGAACAGTCAAGACTTCTCGAAGGCTTGGCAACTCAGCTGTTCTATTTATCTATCAGTATTTGCTAAAGCTCCTGAGAGATAAGTGTTCTTTCTTGTCTTGTTATTTTCAGTCTCTGATTATACTTTTGTTTCGACCTTTGTGTTTGTTTCGTTTATTGGTATTTTGCCTGTTCTTGTTAATACAATTATATATATAACTGCCCTATTGTTGCTGTGTAGTTAGTAATTATACCCAACAGAAACAACTCTGCGCTTTCATTAAAAATCTTTCTTTGCTTGAGCTCTAGTATTCACATTTGTTTATATTCATATCTTGAATTCATAGTTTGAGTTGTATTGATTTTATATTGATTGTATTGTTTAATTTGTAAATGTTGTTGCTGAGTAGTAGGCTGTGACACAAGGGTTCAGGAAACTAGTTAGAAATAAAAATTTGTACTCGGGGAGTAAAGTACTTAGACGTCTTTTAGTTCAGGAAACAGGATTGTTAGCAAACTGCTATCGATGACAGAGAAAGAAGGGGGATATATTGATTAATCTTGTAATCGCTTTATAAGTGATTAATAATATATTTTCTTACCAGTTTTGGTATGGGAAACACGACGTAGACCAATATCATTAGGGTCGAACCTAACTAAAATTCTCGAGTTATTTACTTGCTGTTTATTTACTTTTTGTACTGCATATTTCGTATCATTAAGCTGACATACTAGATTATATTCATAACAACAAGTTGATTAGTTTAGTTAAATATTCAGTAAAAATTTTAAAAATTGAATATAATTAACTTAACACATATTCCCCTCTAAGTATAATTTCAATTTATTCATGATGTTTTCATATTTTTCAAACGTGACCTATATTTTGAGTCTATAAACTTAATTCGTAAACTATTCTAGTATTCTGTACAGATGTACCTATATAGCTTTGACACGTTGGGGGCGACAAATTTAAGAGCTGTGAACAAAGCGACCCGGGCATGCTAGACCACAAAAACGCGAGAAAAAAGAAGAGTTCATTATAGTGAATTGGAAGTTTGAAACAATAAGGCGCTTTTGACTTGCATAAAATTTTCATCCGCATATAACAAAGAAGATTTACCTGGTTATAAATACTCCATTCGTCTCGAATGTATGTTTTCCACTTAACTTTTTTGTTTAAGGTGTATGTATATGCTAGCTTTACAAATGATTGTTTATATTATAGTCGTGTTAATTTGTTTACTAGAATGTAGTTCCGATTTATTTATTAGTTTAACTAAATTAATGTTCTCGGTCAAAATATAATATATTGTAGTATGTTTTAGTTTCTATATAGGAACTGATCTCAATTATAGTCGTTTATCGAGTCTTAAAATTTGTATGTTCAAATTTTAATCAAATTTATTAAAATGAAATTTCATTATAAGTATAAATACCATTTCGATTAATTAAAAAAAAACATGAAGTTCAAGCTACGGTTGAGAAACATGCAAGTCAGTAAAACTTTAGGTCTAGCTATGGTCTTATGGATGGGCAGTTTTTTGGAGCTAGTCTAGTTGATATTTCTGTACATTTTTTTTCTAATATTTATCAATTTAGCAACAAAAAAAAAAAGAGCCTTAACGGGCGTTTGACACTTTGACCTAATCTTATTTTCTGAAAATAAATATTTATCCTTAAATATATGAGCTATATGCAACTCAATTATAATTTTCAAAAACTTATTACCCACATATTTTTTTCCCTGGAGATAACTAATTACTTCATGAATTAAAGATCATCCTCCATCTTCTAAATTTAAAAATAAGTCTTTATTTACAAACAAAAAATTTAGGGGAAGTATTAATAATAATCATTTAGATTTTTAAATCATGAGAAATTTGATTCTACATTTTTAAATAGGGAATTTGTGTAATATGTCCCAAATTAATATGTTAGTTTATCAATATATTCTTTTTTATTCAATATTTATAAATATGTTCTATGGTTAAATTTCAACTCATATCTAACTTATATATAAATGGTGACATTCCAGAGAGAACTTCTTATATAGAGTCCGGGAGAACCATTACATAAATATTCATAATACATATTTTTATCACATTTTTTTATTAGATATGATTATAAATTTCAATTATTAAATCAAAAAACGAAATTAAACTCCTTTTTTAAAAAACATAATTGAAAATTAGTCAAATAGTTCAAAGTGATTTTACAGCAGAATCAAATCTATTCAAAATGATTCTGCAGCAGAATCAAATTTAAAATCAATGTTTTTATTAAAATTTTAAATGTTAAATTTTTTATAAAGTTTATATATGCTAATATTCTACGTTAGAATCAGGTTATATATTTTATGTAAAAAAAATTAAAATTATTTATGAGATTTTATAATAGAATATATAGTTCTCCCCTTAATTATATAATTAAGTTGTGAAAATAAATATTTATCTAGTAAATATGACTACAATGCCCTTATACAATACCATTCAAATCAGTTAGTAGACAAGAAATTAGGTTGATAAAATAGTTTATGACCTATGCTTTTGATTTGTTTAAGTAGATTTTTGAACTTTGCACTTTACTTGTATTGTCCCATAAATTTAATAAATGATGCAACAATATTTCATTCCAGTTTCTTGGAACACTGTGTTGAGTTCAATCTTTTTTTTACCGAGTTCATCTTTTTTTTTTCTCAAAGCATGCTGAATAATGTGATTGATCTCTGGCTTGTTTTCATGTTGTGTTTAAATTGATTAAAGTGTAATGTCACTGTACCATACATGTGTTTAGTTTTGATTATTGCACACACAAAATTTTAAGAAGGGATGTCCATCTCCATTTTAATTACTAAAATGTGCTAATTCGCTGATGCAAAATTAATGTCAGGAAGTGGAGATGTTAAAAATCATTATTTGTTATAAAGGTTATATTTGTCATTTAAAATATAAAGTATTCAAATTAATCATGGTTAGTTTAAAATTGTAAAGAATTTTGAAAATGAGACATATTTACAAATACAATTATAAATGAGACATATTTATAAATCAGTTTTTAAAATGGGATATATTAATAAAAAAACCCTTTTAAAATATTTTTAAACTATGATTATATTAAATCCAGACATTAACTTAAAGACTTTTTACAGTTATATTATAATCACATATGTCTATCAAAATGTTATGTAATTTTTCATATAATTGAACATGACTTCTAACAATCTCCATAGAAAGTACTTGAAATTTCAAGAACTACGTATAAATTGTTAAAGATTTACAAAATTCATCAAAGTCAAAAACCTCAAAAAATCAATAAAAAATATTAATATAATACAGCCGCATTAGTCATATATATAATCACCTCAACTTGACTTTTTTTGGCAAATAATTTCTCGCAAGTCATACCGTACATCTGTTCCCTGTTGCCACTCATCAATTGTTACCGGTATTTGACTATTTGCTCAATGCAGATGTTGGAACATTGTAATTTACTATACTCGTACGTCTTGTTAATCGAATTCCTGAATATTACACAAGAAACTGCAGGGGTGCAATTAAGTTGCAACTAGATATTTTAGGAGATAAGGTAGTATAGAGATGTCTCATTTGTTCTACATTGTATAATTCATCGGATAGGCATCAGTCCTAGGCATCTCTGTATAAGTAGTGTTAAAACTGTGTTTATCATTGCTGAACATTGATGTAGTAGACAAGAATGAAGAAGAAGCAATAGCTCTGTAACAAACTCCTAACAAACTCTTATAAACTGTTTTGATACATTGTTACTTTTCTCAATCAATCGCCAAATGGAAAGACACGGAATGTATTTATACACATCAAGTAACTTGTAACAAACTTGTAACTAACTAATTTTGAGCTGTCTCTTAGCTGGATAATCTTGCTACTGAGCTGGATTCTGCAGAGTGGAGTGAAGCTTGTCTATATTCTCAACAGCCCCCCTCAAGGTAGGAAGTGAAAACATTCCTAACTTGGATAATAGAGAATGAAAGTTAGACGAAGGAGAAACTTTGGTAAACACATCAGCTAATTGAGAAGGAGTTGGTAAATATGTGAGTTGTAATAAGCCTTTCAAAACTTTATCACGAGTAAAGTGGCAATCAAGCTCGATGTGTTTGGTACGCTCGTGAAAAACCGGATTTTTGGCAATGTGAAGAGCCGACTGATTGTCACAATGTAACACTACTGGTTTTAAATCAGAAACACCCAATTCAGTTAGCAACCGCACAACCCAAGTCACTTCAGCCGCTGTAGACACCATAGCACGGTATTCGGCTTCTGTAGATGATTTAGAAACTGTACCTTGTTTCTTGGATTTCCAAGTGATGGGAGAATTGCCAAACAACAAAATATAACCAGTGACTGAGCGTCTGGTATCAAGACAAGAAGCCCAATCAGCATCAGAAAAGGCTTGTAATTTGAGTTGATCAGAAGCTTATAGTAAAATTCCTTGTGTGACAGTGCCAACCACATAGCGAATAGTGTGATGTAGAGCAAGCATGTGAGAAGTACAATGAGCATGCATAAACTGACTTAAAGTCTGAACAGTAAAGAAAAGATCTGGTCGAGTATTAGTGAGGTAATTTAGCTTACCAACAAGTGATCTATAAAGATCAGGATTAGGGACAATAACTCCATCAGATTGAGAAAGTTTGAGATGAACGGGTAATGGAGTGCAAGTTGAATGAGAAATATCCATACCAGAATCGACAAGTAATTATCGAGCAAACTTCTGTTGGCACAGAATAATACCAAAATCAGTATGTGTTACCTCGATTCCCAGAAAATAGTGAAGTAATCCAAGATCTTTGATTCCAAATTTTGTATTAAGATGAGCTTTAAGATCGTGGATGGCTGTAGTATCATCTCCTGTTAAAATGACATCGTCCACATACACAGCAGCCACACAAATCAAAGGACCTCTATACTTGATGAACAAACTGTAGTCATTCTTAGATTGAGTAAAACCTTGACAAAGTAATTCTTCTACCAGTTTCGTATGCCATTCTCGAGATGCTTGTTTAAGCCCAT
Organism: Heracleum sosnowskyi; assembly: GCA_030848705.1. Lineage (NCBI taxonomy): Eukaryota > Viridiplantae > Streptophyta > Magnoliopsida > Apiales > Apiaceae > Heracleum > Heracleum sosnowskyi. The sequence continues at coordinate 99,375,378 of CM061241.1, forward strand.
AAATCGACTTTCTAAGTAAACACACTAAATTATGAGGATTGGGAAGACCTTCTGGGACTTTCATATAAACATCCTCCTTTAAATTGCCGTGGAGAAAAGCATTATTGACGTCAATTTGATACAAAGACCAATGCCTACTAGCAGCTAATGACAAAATGATTCGAACCGTACTCATCTTGACAACTGGAGAAAACGTCTCTTGATAATCGATTCCATACCTTTGATTATAACCCTCGGCTACAAGACGTGCTTTACATCTTTCAAGACTACCATCTGATTTAAGTTTAACTTTGTAAACCCATTTAGATCCAATAGCTTTCTTATGAGCTAGAAGAGGGACAAGGTCCCAAGTGTGATTGGCGTGTAAAGCCTTAAGTTCAGTATCTATTGCAGCCACCCACAAAGGATTGGATATGGCTTATGTGATATGACATTGTGGTAAAACAGTAGGTGACACAACAAGATTGCACCAATGAGTCGGTTTAGTAACCGTATGACACTGATAAGAAACTAAGTATGATGGGGTTTTATCAATTCGTGAAGACTTTCTGACAGAATTATCAATGACAGGAACATTGGTAACAACAGGAACAAGTTGGTCAAGAACTGGTTGATCAACAACTAGGCTTAAATCATGAAGGCAAGAACTTGAATCAACATGAGAAGAATCAGGAATGGGAGTATCAACATGGGAAATATCGACTGGTGACACAGTATCATATGAATCAGAAAAATCAGACAAAGTCACAGCTGGTAAGTAAATACTAGATGAAAACAAAGTAGGTGGACTGTGAGATTGAAAAGGAAAATGTGTCTCGTGAAAAACAACATCTCTAGATATAAAGAAACGATCCGTAGAAAAATCCAATACTTTGTATCCTTTTGGAGAGCTAGAATATCCCAGAAAAACACAATCAACAACTCGTTGTTCAAATTTGCTTCTATTTGCACCAAGAGTAGAAGCAAAACATAAAGTTCCAAAGACTTTCAAATGCGATAAAGAAGGAGAATTACCAGTCAACCTATAGTAAGGTGTATCATTCTGTATGATTTGCAAAGGAATACGATTGAGCAGGTACGTAGCACACAAGATACTCTCATTCCAATATTTATCAGGAATCTTGGATTGTAAAAACAAAGATCTAGCAGTTTCCAATAGATGTCGATGCTTACGCTCCACAACCCCATTTTGTTGTGGAGTGTAACTACAAGAAGTTTGGTGAAAATGCCCCTTTGTAAAAACAATTCCTTCAATTTACCATGACACAATTCAGGAGCATTGTCAGACCGAACTTTAACCACCTTAGTTTTATATTGAACCTCAACATGAGCAAAGAAATCCACCAACACTTTATAACAATCAGTTATATGTTGTAACATATGGACCCAAGTAAAACGACTATAGTCGTCAACAATAGTAAGAAACTGATCACAACCAGTCTGGGACTTGACTTTATAAGGCCCCCAAACATCAATATGAATCAATTCAAAAGCTACAGTAGTTTGAATACTGCTACTCGGAAAAGTAACTCTACATTGTTTAGCCTATGGACAGTTTTGACAGATGACACCTTTATCAGAACACTGCAATCCTTAAAGAGAAGGTATAAGCTTCAAACGAGCAAATGGAACATGACCAAGCCTCAAATGCCAAATAGTAAGATCCTCCTTGATAGTAAGAAAACTTTTGCCAGAAACTATAGCAGTAGGAAGCCCTAAAGTACTGTATAAACCACCTTGGTGTTTACCAAGGAGAATTGGTTTCTCTTTCATCAAAAGGTCCTGTAAGACACACTCATGACCATTAAAATTCACCGAGCAATGCAAATCCTGACATATCCTTTGTACTGAAATCAAATTATAATGAAAACTAGGTATATGCAGAACATTATGAAGGACCAATTTCTCAGTGACATACACAGAGCCTGTATGCAAAATAGGAATCTGTCTCCCATCAGGAACGATAATATATTCATTTGTGCCAATGACTGGTTTATAAGAATGAAAAAGACTAAGGTTGCAACAGATGTGATATGTTGCACCACTGTCAATCAACCATCCCGTCTTAGAAACATTATCTGCTAATACGCACATCTTACTAGCCAGCATGGCATGATCAGTGTGACTTGAAGAGACTTGAGAAATAGTTTGCTTATTGAGCAAATCCATAAGTTGCTGATATTGAGAAATTGAAATTGAGGGCGTATCAACCTTAGCATCCCCAGATTCAACCTCATTTGGATTCAGAGAAACTGCTGCATTCACCTTTCTGTCCTTAAAATTCTTGAAGTTTGGAGGATAACCATGGATCTTAAAACATATGTCAACACTGTGACCAGAAATCTTACAATGTGTACAAAAATAATTCCCTCCTTTCTTATTAGAATTAGTATTCCCTTTACTAGTAACAAAACCTCGCTTTTGAGAATTCAAGTATCCTGGCTTAAAGTTTTTCTTATTTTCAGCTAAGAAAACCAAGGATTCTGCTTGATTAGTGATTTGAGACAACTCTTGATGCCTTTCTTCTTGGGAAAAAATTCTGAATGCATTAGAAATGGTAGGTAATGGTTGCTGCATTAAAACATTACCCCTCACAGTAACAAACTTGTCATTAAGCTTCATCATAAACTGGAGAAGCCTGTGATCTTGTTGCATCTGCAACACCTTCTGAGTAACATTACATGTGCATTTGTTGCAAGTGCAACATGGAAGTGGACTGATGTCACTCATTGCATCCCATAAAGTCTTGATTTCAGTAAAAAAATCTGAAACATTCCTTGAACCTTGAGCCAAGTCAGCTAGTTGTTGTTATAAAGAGAAAATCTGAGTCATTGAAGCATAACCAAAACGATCCTCTAAATCTAGCCAAATTTCTCTTGCTGTCTTGAAAAACAACACACTTCGTGAAATGGAATCATCTAGATTGCATAGTAACCACGAACATACAAGATCGTTGCAACGCTCCCAAGCCTTATAATCTCCAGAAGTAACAACCAGTTTGTTTATAGAGCCATCCACAAAGCCCAATTTATTTTTAGCCGACAAACTGAGCATTATAGATCGTTTCCAATTGCTGAAACCAGTACCGTTAAACTTCACAGACACTAATTGTGTTGTATTTGCATCAGAAGGATGGATGTAATACACACTTGAAACATCTTGATTACTTGAAATTAAAGGTCTATTCCATGCATTACACTAGTACAGAATGGGCCTATAGCGTCGGTCAAAAAGAGCTACAGCGTCGGTTAAAAGGCGTAGTATATGTAGGGAACGCTATAGGTATATGCCTACAGCGTCGGTCAAAATAGCGTCGCTAAAACCTCTCAGGCGTCGGTTAAACAACCAACGCAGAATGTACAATAACCGACGCTATTGGTACTAGCATTAGCGTCGGTTATCCGGAATGCCGACGCAATTGGCTGATCCCTTTAGCGTCGGCTTTCTCAAATGCCGACGCATTAAGTGAAACACAATAGCGTCGCATACCATTAACCGACGCCTAAAGTCTTAAAAAAATTCAAAAAATCCTGGTCATTTTTTTATAATATTTTAACCTGCTGGTCATTTTTGTATAATATTTTAACCTGATTTATTAATATAAATTTCATCTTGCTTCACTAATATACACTGGTAAAGCCATGTCAACAAACATGAACTATAGAAAATAAAATTATAACACAAATTTGATTGAAATAAATTTAAAAGACTATTGCTAGTATACAACTTGGAATAAACAGTACATTAGTTCAAAATACTACTGCCTAACTACTCAGCCTCTATGGCTATAGTCCCCTTCTCACTGACATAGATACCATCCAGAAAATTCCTGATATCTTTCTTCTTGACATGACATTTCTGTACAAACAATAAACAGCCTATCAGCATTTGCAAATTTTAACTATAGATAAAAAGAACTCTAACAGAAAATATCAAAACTTTTGTAACACGTCAGTTTCTATTTAAAATATATTGGTTCCATTATAAAGTAAAGTAGGCAGGTACCTGGTTTATCAGGGTTGCAGATCGTGAAACGAGTTCAATATCATTACCATCAAGGACAATCTCATCCTTCACTTTTTCAGACCTAGTGATGGTGACCCCATCAAGCATCTGAACTTTCCTCACCTGAACAAAACCATAGATCTTTACAAGTTCTAACATGAAAATATATCATGGAACATACAATAACTAGATTACATATCAAGCACCCCAGTTAGTGACAATAAATGACTAAAGACATGCATACTATAGTCACACATGCATAAAAGTGAGGCACCGGTAAAATGTCAGCAACATTTGGTACTCATATATGATAATGACATCCAGAAAATTTCATCATTGTTACTCATATATAATAATGACATCCAGAAAACATCATCTGATAACGGCACCAGTTTTTTACCATTAAGTTGAACTACATATTGGTAAAACAATGTCACACTATAAATTGTAGCTATATATGCTCTGTTTGGTTACAGAATGGAACCTGTAAGCAACAAGATAAAAACATGCAAAGAAAAACAATATTATACAAATGGAAAAGTGTATGAAAATGCAAAGATAAATTTCTATGATGACACTTGTAAAAAAATGAGTCTCCACAACCATTTATGCAATTTATATTAGTTTTTCCAATGGTATATGCATATAAATATATAAGTTCAGACTAAACTGTTTCAAAGATGGAGGGGAGTAAAGATCACATCTAAGTGAACTAAATATCCTAATTCCAGACCAACGATATATAAATAGTTGCTGCAAATCGAGATAGCATACAATATCATCTTCCCTCTTATGACATGATACAGAACAAACAGACAGATCATTAAGCTACATGATCATCCATACTATACAATATTACCACATTTCTAGAATATTTAAACAGTTTAACGCTTGTCAAATTAAAACAGAACAATACAGTGCGAAACCAATTTATTCCTAGGCTCAAATATGATTCATACATAAACCAAAATACTAAACCAAAGCAGACAGTAGAATAGTAAGTTTGCCTACAAATGAAAACATAATGTAATTAAGAGTACCTGATTCGAGATAATAGAAGCTTAGTTTGAACAACAGTAAGCTACAACATGGAAGGTAAAATATTAGAGTGCTATGTAATTACAACCTGGTGATCATATGAAAACTTGAGTAGCTCGACTAACTCTTCCATCATTCTTAAATTTGTCATCACCCCCTCTCCACCGGACACCAAAATAGTCACATTCCGGCCACCTTGATTCAGGGAATTGACCAGGTGTGCGTGTTCTGCACTTACTACCACGGCAGTTATCACATCCCCCCTTCGGAAGAATCCTGAAATTGGCACTATCGTGTCAGCCAATAGGTAATATTCCTTCTTATACGTTGAATTGGCCTTTGTTACAAACAACAACACATTAGAAAATACACTGGCCCATACTCTTGGATCACTATGAACAGCTAGGGCGTGTCCTGTAGATGTAACCAACAGAAGTGAAACCAAAAAGTTGAACCACTATCCCTTGTGTGGTGGCCTATTCTTATATTTAATGAGTGAAGAAATGGTTCCAACACAAGAAATCATGGCTGCAGCAAAAGTGATCCAGTCTAGATAGGGAGGATAGTCTTTGATCGAACATTTAAATCAATAATCACAGTAGCGGTAACCTCAATCTCATAGTTGACCAAGTTTCTTATTGGTATCCTATAAAGCATGCGCTGTGTTTAACAAAACATGAAAAAGAAATTGGAAACAATCATACCCACGAATAATGAGAATACATCATCAATTTCCTCATCTTTGTACTTACAATTAGATAGCCATGAATGTTGCACACGCAAAAAGAGATGCAGTGAGACTCACAGCTTCTAATTAGGGCTCGCAAAAATTGACTCACAGCTTCCAATCGGTGAATAGCTTCCAATCGGTGAATTAGGGAGGTGAATTAGGGAATCAATTGAATTGGGGAAGACAAATAGACCAGCGGACAAAATATAGTGTATAAGCCGGTAGTCAAATTAAAACTGAATAATTTTTATATTATAAAAATATTTATATATTATTAATATTGTATAATATTCTAAAATTTTAAAAACTTAAATAGTTAATTTTTAAATATTCATAATATATATTTTTATCATAATTTTTTCAAAATAAAATTAATAAATTTCAAATATTAAACTAAATTTTTTTAATAAAGTTCGTAAATGGTAATATTGTACATATATCAGATTCTATAATTTGTGAAAAAAAAATTAAATTTAATTATGAGATTGTATATTATGATTTTCCGGATTCTCTGTATTAGAGAATTTTACCTGAAATACTGGTCACTTTATCATAAATGATGACTCAAAATTTCAATGTTTGGGATTGTATTTAAAATTTACAGAGTTGTTAGGAAAAAATATTGTTTCAAACATCATCTTACTGTTTGCTATTTTTTTTAACTTGTACATGTTTTTTATGTAGAATATAAAAAAATAATTTACGGCTAATTCCCACAAAAGCTGAAAATTGGCTTTTTCAAAATAATAGGAGGCCTGTTTTTTCTAAAATTAAGTAACTTTTAAGTCAAAATAATTTTCAGAAAAGTAAAATATATAATAAAGAATATACAAATAAAAATACATTAAATTTGTCTTACTAATAAAATTAAAGAAAAAGAATTATTATACAAAGACAAGTTGAATATAATAACTTAATATCAATGGTATGGAGAAGCTTCCAAAGAATCATGAAATTGGTTTTTTAAATTATTAAGCATCATGACTATCTTTACTAAATAATAAATTTTGTCCATAGTACAACATCAAAACAGCTCTAGCATAGTTGGTTAGGAGATTCTAATAGAAATTTTTCCTCATACAAAGGACAGGGGTTCAAATCTTTAATCATGCATTTAATTTTTGATATATAAAAATAAATTACACAATTAAAAAAAAAGCTTCAGCTACTAGCTACTAATATACACGTACAAAATATGCTCTAACATGCTACAGCGTCGGTTAAAATAAAAGGCCGACACTAAAACTCAATATAGGCGTCGGTTCTATGTGACCGACGCATAAAAGCACTTTTAACAGCGTCGGTTCCACCAAGGACCGACACTATAAGTCATTATAGGCGTCGGCATGCAAAAGATCGACGCCAAAGGTCATGTACTAGCGTCGGCATTCAAAAAACCGACACCAAAAGTCATGTATTAGTGTCGGTTAAGTAAAAGACCGACGCCAAAGGTCATATATTAGCGTCAGTTAAGTAAAAGACCGACGCCAAAAGTCTTTCACAAACACCTACAGCGTCGGTTAAGTTGAAAACCGACACCAAAAACATGAAAAGGCGACGGTTCTCTAAAGAACCGACGCTATAGGTGCGACGCTGTAGGGTCATTCTGTAGTTTGATCACAACCAGTATGGGACTTGACTTTATAAGGCCCCCAAACGTCAATATGAATCAATTCAAAAGGTACAATAGTTTGAATACTGCTACTCGGAAAAGTAACTCTACATTGTTTAGCCTATGGACAGTTTTGACATATGACACCTTTATCAGAACACTGCAATCCTTAAAGAGAAGGTATAAGCTTCAAACGAGCAAATGGAACATGACCAAGCCTCAAATGCCAAATAGTAAGATCCTCCTTGATAGTAAGAAAACTTTTGCCAGAAACTATAGCCGTAGGAAGCCCTGAAGTACTGTATAAACCACCTTGGTGTTTACTAAGGAGAATTGGTTTCTCTTTCATCAAAAGGTCCTGTAAGACACACTCATAACCATTAAAATTCACCGAGCAATGCAAATCCTGACATATCCTTTGTACTGAAATCAAATTATAATGAAAACTAGGTATATGCAGAACATTATGAAGGACCAATTTCTCAGTGACATACACAGAGCCTGTATGCAAAATAGGAATCTGTCTCCCATCAGGAACGATAATATATTCATTTGTGCCAATGACTGGTTTATAAGAATGAAAAAGACTAAGGTTGCAACAGATGTGATATGTTGCACCACTGTCAATCAACCATCCCGTCTTAGAAACATTATCTGCTAATAAGCACATCTTACTAGCCAGCATGGCATGATCAGTGTGACTTGAAGAGGCTTGAGAAATAGTTTGCTTATTGAGCAAATCCATAAGTTGCTGATATTGAGAAATTGAAATTGAGGGCGTATCAACCTTAGCATCCCCAGATTCAACCTCATTTGGATTCAGAGAAACTGCTGCATTCACCTTTCTGTCCTTAAAATTCTTGAAGTTTGGAGGATAACCATGGATCTTAAAACATATGTCAACACTGTGACCAGAAATCTTACAATGTGTACAAAAATAATTCCCTCCTTTCTTATTAGAATTAGTATTCCCTTTACTAGTAACAAAACCTCGCTTTTGAGAATTCAAGTATCCTGGCTTAAAGTTTTTCTTATTTTCAGCTAAGAAAACCAAGGATTCTGCTTGATTAATGATTTGAGACAACTCTTGATGCCTTTCTTCTTGGGAAAAAATTCTGAATGCATTAGAAATGCTAGGTAATGGTTGCTGCATTAAAACATTACCCCTCACAGTAACAAACTTGTCATTAAGCTTCATCATAAACTGGAGAAGCCTGTGATCTTGTTGCATCTGCAACACCTTCTCAGTAACAGTACATGTGCATTTGTTGCAAGTGCAACATGGAAGTGGACTGATGTCACTCATTGCATCCCATAAAGTCTTGATTTCAGTAAAAAAATCTGAAACATTCCTTGAACCTTGAGCCAAGTCAGCTAGTTGTTGTTATAAAGAGAAAATCTGAGTCATTGAAGCATAACCAAAACGATCCTCTAAATCTAGCCAAATTTCTCTTGCTGTCTTGAAAAACAACACACTTCGTGAAATGGAATCATCTAGATTGCATAGTAACCACGAACATACAAGATCGTTGCAACGCTCCCAAGCCTTATAATCTCCAGAAGTAACAACCAGTTTGTTTATAGAGCCATCCACAAAGCCCAATTTATTTTTAGCCGACAAACTGAGCATTATAGATCGTTTCCAATTGCTGAAACCAGTACCGTTAAACTTCACAGACACTAATTGTGTTGTATTTGCATCAGAAGGATGGATGTAATACACACTTGAAACATATTGATTACTTGAAATTAAAGGTCTATTCCATGCATTAGTACCACTGGTACCACCAGTATTACCTCCTTCAACCATATCAATACAGAATGATTTGACAAAAAACAATTACTTGAACAAAAACAGAACAGACAAATCAAAGAGATTATCACGGAGAGAGATTTCTCGAACGGAGAGAGATTTCTCAAAGAGATTAGAACTTCACAATTATCAGGAAAAATTGTGAATTTATGATTCTCGAAACAGAACAAATTCACAGATTATCACAAACACAGATATTGAATCAAAAATACTCATATACAACAAATTCAAGAAATCACTGAGAAAGTTGTAGAACAAAAACACCTGTTAATGGCGAGATTTACAAGATATAGAAGCGGAATGAACGATGGATCGCCATAGTCGCTCTGATAAAATGTTAAAACCGTGTTTATCATTGCTGAACATTGATGTAGTAGACAAGAATGAAGAAGAAGCAATAGCTCTGAACAAACTCTTATAAACTCTTTTGATACATTGTTACTTTTCTCAATCAATCGCCAAATGGAAAGACACAGAATTTATTTATACACACCAAGTAACTTGTAACAAACTTGTAACTAACTAATACTGAGCTGTCTCTTAGCCGGATAATCTTGCTGCTGAGCTGGATTCTGCTGAGTGGAGTGAAGCTTGTCTATATTCTCAACAAGTAGATTGTATTAATTAATCACACTCTAAGATGGCGAGTCTCATATTTCTTTACCTTGTATTCCTATTTACTACAACTAGTCCGCTTCTTATAATTGCTGACTCTGGCTGCAATGATACATGCACTACTCTCGACGACTGTTCAGGCCAGCTCATTTGCATCAACGCAAAATGCGACGACGATCCCGACGTTGGAACTAGTATATGCAAAGGAGGATCTGCAGCACCAACTCCTTCACCTCTCGAACCCATCTCTAACTGCAATTCTAAATGCACTACCTTAGACGACTGCTCCGGCCAGCTTATTTGCATCAATAAGAAATGCAACGATGATCCAGACGTTGGAACTAATTTATGTAAAGGAGGAGGATCAGCATCACCACCATCACCAAGCCAAGGTTTGTCTTTCCCCTGCTCTTAAGTTATATTACTGCCGAATTACTTTTCAGATATTCTGATCTTCTTTTTGCAAATGGCTAGAAAATTTGTGAATTGCAAGGAAATATAATTTCTTTTTAATCCCTCGAACTGTTGATCAACAAGGTCTAGTCACTATTTAGTTTATGTAATCTCATCTCGCACTACTCCCTAGCTAGTAGCTATTATAAATAGATAACTGTATTTCCTCCTCAAGATATTATTCTCCATATTTAAAGTAATTAAGCTGATATTGGTTCTTCTCTTATATCAACAGGAAATACAAAGAAGTCGACTGATCGAGTAGCACTGTTCATTACCATTCCACTTCTCCTCTGTATTTTGCCTAGCTACTAATGGACGCTTTTTAAAACGCTAGTGAGAGTAACATTTCAATGTTTAAAACAGCAATTCCCACCTAATTTGCTCTCGCAAATATGCCTCTCGTGCTCATAATTTATGATTAATCTATATTTTGGCGCTGACCATATTACACGGTCTAATACTTGGTAAATTATTTTGTTCATGAATTTTACTTTTTCTTTATTAACTCAAATGTTTTCTTTACGCACAAATTCAAATAAATTGCCTCAACTTAAATAATATCATTATAGGAGTAGTTACCTATTGTTGTTTTATTAGTTAAATATATGAATAAGTGTTGTTTTGACTTTTTTCATTCATTTTAATGTCTAAAAAATGATATTTTCATACTTATTTTTTCAATTTCTTTTTCTGAATAAAACTTTAGATTCTATATTTTTATTCATAAAAAAATTGAAAAACTAAGTTATGAAAGTACCATTTTTATCAATATTAAAATGTTTGTCGAAAGTTAAAACTTACACTTATTTTAAAAAGGAAGGAATAATGAACAAAATATAATTAAATATGATACAAGTCTTTGGTCAAAGTTTGATTGATTTAATCAAATCCTTGTCCAAATTTTCCTAACATAAAAATGTAAATTATCGTAAACAACTTATTTTTCTAAGAAGTTTGTCAATAACAAAAGCCAATTTCTTAATTTCTAACTATTCGAACACTTTATAAAATATTTACGATCGCCAAGAGCATCTCCAATAGATTCTTAAACAAGATTTTAAGTCCAAAAATAAAAAGTATAAAAAAATGAGGTCAGTAGACGCTTAGGAGCTCTTAAAAATTTATTCTCTCTCCTCAAATGTAAGAGCTACTATATGACTCTTAACTATTTTCTACTAATAAAAAATCCTCTAATACATGATTGAATTGAAATATGATTAAAATATAATTTTATTGGGATTATAATCTCGTATGGACAGTAGACAATTTAGGTTTGAATAATGTTAGAGATATAAAATTGAACAGTAAAATATTAACATAACATCATTTTCACTGATTATAATATTTTAAATTAACAAATCATAATCATTTCATACTTAAATTTTATATTTAATACCTTTAACATTACATAAGGCCTCATCTAGCTATCATTACCAGTTGCTAGATTCTATCATAGAGCACGAGGATCCACCACAAATAACTAGACACCAATTTCACATACAGGTACTGGGCTCCTTTATATTTCTGGTATAGCACAACTTTTTCTGTTCAGAAATGGTACAACGGAATGTGCAAAAATGGTATAGGGCGCCACCTCATGTGACGACCCCTGAAAAAGAACGCCACATGAAGTGGCGACCCCTATATATATTTTTTTCCTTTTTCCTTCTTCCCGTGTGTTAACTTAGTAAAAAAGAGTTAAGTAGTAAAATTGCCTTTAGTAAAAAGAGTTAAGTAGTAAAATTGTCAAGTTTGAGGGTTTAAAAAATATAATTATAAAATGTATTAATTAATTTTTTTTGTTCCGTATCAAAGCTGAACCGTTCAACTTTATAAAAAGTAAAAAATTGAGAAAAAATGTCAAACATTACTATGACTTTTTTTCAGTTGAACATGAGACCCTAGAAATACAAAAAACACACAAGTTTTTGTAATATGCTAATTATTGGTCCGAAAATGACAAGAACACAGGAATTTCCCGTTTTTTTAAGTTGTCATGTGAATCCACAGGATCCGTGAATCCACAGGAAATTGTCCCGTGATCAAAATTATTTGTTTAAACTGTTACAAATTTTAATGCTCATCTCTGCTATAAATACTCCCATGAATGTGCACTTGCTTATGGTCATTATTATCAAAATTTGATAAAATGGTAAATAGTTATAGTACAGGTGCTATTTTCAGAGCCATGGGTAGAAAATGGTTATGTGACGATAATTTTGTGTACTCGATGAATCTTAATAATCGTTACTCAAGTCAGTCAATAACAACAATGCAGAGGGAGTGGGAATGACGTACGCAATGCATTTTTTGTTGTATTGAGCAATGTCGGCAGCTACGACTTAGAATACCGAAACAACGCGCTGTACTGATGCAACGCAATACTCCACAACAACTTGAAGCTGCATTTTTCCGTGCACGAGAGGAAGAGAACCGAATGCGATTGCGCATACATCGACAGAGTCTAGCAGCAGATGCAAGGATTTTTGCAGAAGACGGAGACGTGCTACGTGCAAGACAGTATCATCAATTGAGCATAAGTGCTGATAATGAATCAGACAGCTTCATATCCGACGATGACTAAACTATTGTACTTTTGTATTTCAAGTATGAATAATAGTTCAATTTATGACTAGTTTTCCATTGTTCTTAAATTTGCATGTCATTAAGTTTCAAAAACTTGATATTAGAAGCACACAAATTGAAATGAAAACCTACATAACAGAAGTACATGTAGGAAATTAAATCACACAAATCAAGTAGTACAAATTCATAAGAAAAAATGCAAAGTAAATGTAGCAACGTCAAACCATATCGGGACGCTGTGGGCAAAGTTTGCTCCATTTTGTATGTCCTTCTTGTTTGCAGCGGCTGCACTTTATCCCCGAACGCGACTGGTCCATCTCAGTACGTATTCTTACAGACTCCCCCTTGTTGCCACATTTTTTCTTCAATTTTTTGCAAGCCTCATCGGGTACCAACTGACCATACCTTTGCCACTTGACCGGTAACACGTAGTTCCAACACTCTGTAGGTTGCAATGGAAAAATCATAGGCTCCCATAACTTATACAATTCAGACGTGTAATGGTAAGGTTCTATCAACTTTTTACAATCAAGATTATCTGCCAAACAACCAGCCAATACATGAGAACAAGGCAAATGGTGGGTGATCCATTTCCCACAAGTGCAGAATTGTTTAGTCATGTCCACATTTTGAACTCGCCCCCCCCCCCCTTGTGACTCCTTTTACCCGATACTGTTGCGTAACAACTTTGAAAATGCCTCGTTGTTTACTGAATGTTTGGACCTTATGTGATTTAGCCTTCTCCATATATTGGCTTATCATGTTAGGCCGAATACACAATATAATCAAGTATGTATATGAGAATAACAATCAAGAACACTTTTTATAAATCAACAAACTGTAATTATATTAGCAGTTTCTCTCTCTATGATGTTAATGAATCACAAAGAGCTACTAGGTTACAAGAATAATATTTCAATAATCGCATCCCTTCTAGGGATAACCTATCTGTGTTTATATAGTACACAGTTACATAATCCTTATCTAATTGATACTCCTATAAATTAGCTATACAATTATTATCAATTAAGGATTGCTTCAGTCTTCTATTCCGTTTCCTTAGCTGTATCAATATATTCTGCTTCTTTCCATCTTCAGAATATATTGCTTCTGGAATCTTTATCTTTGCACCGACAGCTAAGTCAACTATCACCACGTCAGACTTTATCAAACTCTGACTGGCTTCAATGTAAACTCTTCACCCAGTCAGACTTTATCAAACTCTGACTGGCTTCTAGATAAACTCTGATATGTACCTGGTACTTAAACACTGATGAACAAACGTCAGCAATTATATCTAACATATCATATTGTCCGTCCTTTGGCATAACAGTTGACACTGTTGCATTACATCGACGACTTGGTTTCGTTGGTTATTCACAATTCTCACAGTCTTGTAGAAGATATACTCCATCATTGCTGTGGCAGGAAGAAAACGTGCCATTCTTATGCTACCATTGAAGCCTTCCATAACGTTTGTCGTGGCTTGTCCGTAGCGAGCACCACCAAGATCGCAACATAAGGTCCACAATTCAAGATTAATGTCTGTCATGTACTTCAAAGCAAGGGGTGATATCTCGCCTATCCTCTTCATGTAGGCTTGGTGCTTCAAGTATTGGGGGGTAGTTCCAGCTTTCCACATCAATAGTTTCAACCCTCCACCGGGGTGTTTACTGAAAAAGTTACTTCTAACGTGAAATAGACAAAACCTATGAATCCCATAAGGTGGTGTGAATCCATTAGCCGGATTCCTCATTGCTGCAAGGATGCCAGCAGCATGATCAGAAATTATGTAGACATTCAACCTTTCCTTGCATACATGTTTACGTATCAGTTTAAGAAACCAAGACCAGTTCATCTCGGATTCCTCGTCTACCAGGGCACAACAAACTGGATACTGATGATTATTAGAATCCACACCCATGGCAACGAGTAATTTCCCATTGTATTTTCCCTTGAGGAAGGTACCGTCAATGGAAAGTACTGGGCGGGCATGTTTCCAACCATCTATCATTGCGTGAAGGCACCAGAACACGCTTGCAAACAGAACTGCTTGTAACAGTTTCGTGAGGAACGACATCGATCACGACGACACTTCCAGGATTGGCATGTACCATGGCCATGAAAAACTGTGGTAGTGCATCATATGTCGTAGTCCATTTACCGTAAACATTCTCAATAACCAGCTGCTTGCCTCTCCATGCTTTACTGTAACATACATTGTGGTTATATTCTTCATTAACCATTGTTATAATGGTATTCACTTTTAAATTTGGTGATTCCCTAACCTGTGTCACATTAACGAAAACAAGTTAACTGACATGTTTATAATATATGCCATGCATAATTGTAGAAAAAGGTTGCACATAGGTAACTTACATGGGGTTTAATAAGATTTGCAATGAATTTTGCAGAAATTTTTCTATGATCCTGCGTAGGTAGATCAACCAAACAAGCGTGCTATGTGCACTTTGTGATTTCGAATAATCCATGGCTTATTATCTTTTCTGCTCTCATTCTTCAAGGACAATTTTTGACCTGACATTTTGCAATAAACTGCGATGGATTGCTCCTATCCACGATGTACATCCGATTGGTACGAATGTGCATCTGTCGCACAACATCAATTAACATTTCTTTGTTATGAAACGTTTGACCAACGGAAAGATCTTCTGTATCTTGAGTAAGAGCAAGGTAGTTTCCAGCTTGGTTGTTTAATATAACTGGTGAATAATCCTCTGTCTCAAACCAAGTTGCTATGGGCACGTGGCTCCTCAATACCTCTTCATCCTCCTCATCCGATACATCCTCTTCGTCGTCCTCGTATAAATCGTCGGACTCGTCACTACTTGAACCTTCAACATTAAATTCAAGAGGATTATCATCTATGCTGGCCAACTCTCTACCCGTCATTGTATGTCGAGGTGGAGAACGTTCCACATCATGTGAACGGTTATAAAATTCATGCATCTGAGCATCTTCGACATGATGGCTTCGTTGGACTGCTTGGCTAATAGAACCGCCCGTATATCCCTAAAACATTTCTTCACTGTTGGAACCTCCACCGAAAAAAGAGTTTGACCATCCCGTTGTTCCGAAATCGGGCAACTGGCTGCTCATCCCATAGTCTTGTTGGTAACTTCGTTGGGTAGGTTGAAAATGAGTACCATAAGCATATGAGTACTTGTCCTCCACTTGAATCTTTTCGGCCTCGATGAACACGGAAACATCACCCCAACCCATCTGCATGGTACGAGGGATACTCAACAACCTACCGACATCCCCGTCTGAATTAATAACACCCAAGAAATATCGCTTAACGACATTACCGATACCGAATTCTGGATGTTTATAACTTATTTTCACATTCCAGTGATTCCGGCTTATGTTCATCACCTCATAAATAATTCCCTTGAAATCTTCAAAACTTGTTCCGAACATAACATAACGCATGCATTTTGGATTTGTGGATGAGGACATCGAGGTGGAGGAGGCACCTGCAGTGCAACTAAGGAAGCAACCAGACAAACAGGTGAAAGGCAAG
Organism: Heracleum sosnowskyi; assembly: GCA_030848705.1. Classification (NCBI taxonomy): domain Eukaryota; kingdom Viridiplantae; phylum Streptophyta; class Magnoliopsida; order Apiales; family Apiaceae; genus Heracleum; species Heracleum sosnowskyi. The sequence goes on from CM061241.1 coordinate 99,391,777, forward strand.
GAGAGGCTTTGCAGCACTGAGGGTATGTGTGGCAAGAAAAGGAAGAAAGGCAAGGGTCCTCTTTTGGGATAGGCATCAGTTTCACCAAGTTGGACGGATTATGATATGAGCTGTATAATTTATGTTGGAATGTTCTAAATTATGTTTATCTAAATATTTCATGTTGGAAGGTTATGAATTATGTTTAACTAAATATTTTTTGTACGAATATTTGGTTTCTATTTCTTTAGTTCATATTTGTTATACAAAGAACAGTCTTCCTTCACTAAAATGATTTCATTGATTGAAAAAACCCCAACACAACAGTTACAGGAAACAGAATTGCAAACGGTTACAGAAAATGGAAATGCACACAATTACATAAAATTAAAATGCACACAGTTACAGGAAATTGAAATGCAAACATCAGCTTCACACTAGAAAAGACTAATCATCATCTTGGGCATACTCAGCGTCCTCAAGATCCTCAATCTCTTTTATTTTAGCAGCGAATCATCACCATTCTTTTTCAGTGCAGCTCGATACTAGCTCTGCGTGATCTGCCTCCTGTGAAAAGCATCATGTATTGGTCTATTCTTCTCACAAGCGGCTTTACACAGGGCGTGGTTCGCTCCATAAAAGTCGTAGAATTCCTCCTTAGTTGGGACCCAATCTTTACCCTTTCTATCCTGTTTGTTCTTCATCCTACGCAGCTGGCCATAGAATCTCTTGTTCTCACATTCCTTTTCAATCTCTCGTTTCTCAGCTTCATAATCCCTCTTACCAATTGCTTCAAGGCCACCATCTGTTATCTCAAGGAATTTTTGAAGATGAGACTTGGCCTTATCGTTACTTTCCGAACCCGAACTGACTGGCCTCTTTCCCTTATCCATTTGATGCAAAATGACTTAAAGAAAAGAGAGGAAAACTATGATTATGCATAAGAGAGAAGACCTATTTATAGGAAAAATGTATTGATTAATATTACACAACTTTAATACACGTCCATTATTTTGGCCTGCAAATTGTGAGATGTGAGGTGACAACTCAACTTTGTAACTTTATTTTAAAGTTGATTTGATCACTCCTCCATACTGTTTCGCAGTCTCAGCAATTTTGCTTTGCAGTGTCTGCAAATGTTAAAAAAGAACTGCCAAGGTCTGAAAAATAAAAATGAGTAGTCTTGTAGTCACGAGATCAATTTCACATCATGTACTAATTTACATGTTAAGCCAATATAAAGCCTCATCTATGCAATTACTTCTTCACTAAAATACTTCAAATATATCTACCACTGGTTTGTTATAATTAAGATGTCTAACGTTCTTGATCCGGATATTTGCTTTTGCAATAAGTTAATGGTTGAAAGGATGTGCTGGTACGGGGCCAATGCTGGAAGAAGGTCCGTGAACTGTCCAGATGGATCGAATGGATGTGGATACAGTCGTTGGATTGAAGACCCACTGGAGGAGCGTGCAACAATTATCATTGAAGATCTTAAAAAGCAGATAACAAGGCAAATAGATCACCATGAGTATGAGATGCAACAACTTATGCAAAGTTTCAACATACAACAGATAACTGACTCCGGGGATGAAGTCCAAAATGAGAATGATGATAAGGATGATGATGCTGATGATAAGAATATTAACGAGTACGAGTATTACGATGATGATGAGAATGAGGACACAGATGAGGATGATGATGATTTTTAAAGTTGTTCATGATGTTTGTGTTTTTTAAGTTTTTCTTATTTGTTTTTCAAGAATGTACATTCTTTCTCGTAAAGAATGTCAGTTATGTTATTTTCATGTATTGTTATGTTGTTCTTATTTATGCATTGTCGTGGTGTGCATGTTGTATTATAAATACCAATCTTTCATCAAACTACTAAAAAGAATAATCATAAATACCAAATTCATACATTAATAGGGGACACAGAATACAACAATAGAAATTAAGAACACTTGGTCATAATTAAAAGACAACAGTCTAACAATACATAATACGCAGATCACTCTTCTTGCGTTTCGTCGGATATGGCTCCATCGGACACATAGTTTGGATTATGTTCAAGATGATATTGCTCGCGTTCTGTGAGCTCTCTGCCCATAGCACGAACGGAATCTAAGGCAAGTTGATACATATACTGACGACCTCTACGCACCAACATTAGATTATTTTCAAATCGTATCTGTGACACAGCAGCAATGACTCTTTTCCTATACTTATTCCAATTGCCACATTCCCCGGGATCAGGATACATGATACGCGAATCACGAGTGGGAACCCTTGCACCAATACGAATAAGGTCATTTCTCAATCGTTCGGATTCTTCAAGCCTATAGGCCCATTCTCGACGAACGCCTGAAAAATATTCTTTCGGATCGCTTCGTGGTAACCTACGGTAATCGTCATTTCTTTCAACAAGCAACCAAACACGACACTCATTTTCAGCCATTTTCTGTATTCCAAATTTAACAATACAGTTTCAGGCTATAATCATCAATTATATATATCCTACTTGAAAGTGGAGTTGTCATGTCTTACTGGTTATGCAGGTCTTGAAATGACTACTCATCTTTTCCAGAAAAGTAAAGCTTTGTATTAATTGTCATTTTTTTCAAAAATTATTGATCTCATGTGTAGTCATGTCAAAAATAATGAAGTTTTATTATTGCTCTGTATACAACTGTTGCATTATTACCATAAATATAAAGGAGCCCAGGTACCGCACCCACTCTGTCAACATCATTATGATTGTAAAATGAAAATAAATAGGAGTATTTTTTTGAAGAATCGCACAATTTAACTTCACATTCACTACAAGAAAACTCGGGCAATTTCGACCACTTATTTTCAACTACGATCGAATTTAACCGCGGCCAAAAATCTTGACTTGTCAAACTTTAATTCGACTTGACACGGTCGAATTTGGAAACGGTCGAAAATAATATAAAATTCGACTGCTTTTTCCTGGCGGTCGAATTCGCCTCCCGCCAAACAATAGCGGGAAAGTTCCGCCGCATTTGGCAAAATATAAATTCGATCATATTTGGTCGAATTTAAGTTTCAGTCTTTGCGGCAATTTTTCCGCCATTTTATTTTTTGAAAATTGGCAAAAGAGGGAAACATGCCGCCATTTTGTGGCCAATCTGTTCAAATATAAATTCGACCTTATAAAGTTGAACTTATATAAATATGATCGTAGTCGGTTGAAATCGTTATCCTAATATTTGAAAAAAAAAATTGTTTTGTTTATTTTAATATTGCCACAAATCATGACAAATTATATACGAATACAATGATACATTTTCGTGATATTAAAATTTAGTTTGTACAAAGAAAATATTATATGATTAGAGAATTTTGAATTTTAATAGATTTGTTACTTTCGAATTTTTTAAAAATATATGTAATTAATTTGAAAAAAAATGAGAGCTTTACCAAGATATTATATACTTATTACATTTTTTTTAGAAAATAATAACGAATTGACAAAAAAATTCTTTGCAAATCGGTTCATAAACGACATAGTTTAGTCGAAATGAAGGGTTTAGGGTTTAGATTTAGGGGTTGGATCTGGGTTAGAGTTTTATTTCATTTTACAATTTTTTTGAATAATCCAACCTTACGGATGTGAATAATGTCAAAAATATAAAGTGTAGACAAAAAATTAATTAATTTTAAATTTTATATCTTAAATATTTTAAACAAATATATATGTTGTTTACCCTAAATTCGACCAAAATCCTAGTTAGTCAAATTTAAGCTTAATTTTGATCGATATTGGTCGAATTTAGCTAAATTCAACCGTTATCAGTCGAATTTAGCCATATTTTATTTTTGACCAAAATTGGTCAAAAATATTAAATTCGACCAATATCGGTTGAATTTAGTAAAATTCAGAATAAAACTATTTTTTGATTATATAAATGGTATAAATAATATAAATGTTTTTACACTTCATAAAAATAAATAAAAATACAAAAATAACATTCATTACATGTAAAAATTTAGTTGCTGGAGAGGTTGTGATTGGTTGCTGGGGAGTAGTCTCTTGAGAATTAGGTCCATAAACGACCATTTGCAGGGGATTCGTCCCTTCAACCGAAATCGGGATTTCTGGTCCATGGGTAGTGGTGAGGGGGATACTCGCCCCTTGAGTGCCAGTAGTTGGAGGTGGTTGGATTCCACGAGTCTCCGTTTCAGAGGTAAGGGGAAAGTCTTCAGAAGTCTGAGTGTCTCGAGTCGTTCTTCGTGTGTTTATCATGGTTGATGTTGTCTTCCCACAGACGGCGCCAAATATTGTGGAATAAAACCTGTATCTTTGAATTCAATGCTAGGGTTAGAGAGCTTCGAACTTTAATGGTTGTTCTCGTGTTTCGTGGCTAAATCTGCCCTCACAAGATGCCTACGTATATCAATCAATGCTGAGAATCAAGACAAAAAACGTAGTTCTAATGGGAAGGATCAGGGTACTTATATAGGCGTCAGGAGCCTTGTATTTAGAGTATGTTTGGGAGACTTGGCGAATAATTCTCCTTCTTGACACTGGACAAGGATTGTATTCCTTGGTGAACAAGTCTTTACCTTATCGTAGGATAAGGACTGTGACTAGTTATTTCCTTTGATTGAGATTCTAGATCCTTCTTTGTAGGAGGCAGACTCCTTGAAGAACTTATCACACTTTGGACTCTTTTTATGAGCTGTATATTTTCCCTATTTATTAATTACGAAATTAATAAATAATTAGGGTTTCGGGCCTTGTTTATTGGGTCGTATTCTTGGACCAATCTAGGTCTAATTAATACATCATTAATTACACTTCTAGGGTTATTTTTTAGCCCACATCATTTGCCCCCCAACTTCTGAGAAAATCTTTCCGAGTTTTTCATAGAAGTTATTGTGGTTCTTGCTTCGGGATTTCTGAATCTGTCTATTTTTCCTCGACTTTTTCTTTTAGGAATTTTTGCATGCCAATAAATAAATAAATGTATTTATTTATTTATCATCATTTTTTAAGGGTATTTTCGACCTCATTTTTGAGGTATTTTCGACCTCATTTTGGTCCCAGGTCGAACAAAACGACCTGGGTTTGAGGTCGTGATTATTCGACCTCATATTTTTGACCTCATATTTTCGAACTCATTTTGGTCCCAGGTCGAACAAAACGACCTGGGTTTGAGGTCGTGAACCTTAGACCTCGTTTGAGGTTGAAGGAAGGTTGTGTTCGAGCTCATTTTGGTGCCACGTCGAACGATTCGACCTTGATTTGTGGTCGTGGCCCTTCGACCTCGTTTGAGTTCGAAGACATGCTTCATTTTAGTACTACGTCGAACGATTCGACCTCAATTTGAGGTCGTGGCCCTTCGACCTCGTTTGAGGTCGAAGACAGGCTTCATTTTTGTACTAAGTCGAACGATTCGACCTCGATTTGAGGTCGTGGCCCTTCGACCTCGTTTGAGGTCGAAGACAGGCTTCATTTTAGTACCACGTCGAACGAATCGACCTCGATTTGAGGTCATGGCCCTTCGACCTCGTTTGAGGTCGAAGATAGGCTTCATTTTAGTACCACGTCGAACGAATCGACCTCGATTTGAGGTCGTGGCCCTTCGACCTCGTTTGAGGTCGAAGACAGGATTCATTTTAGTACCACGTCGAACGAATCGACCTCGATTTGAGGTCGTGGCCCTTCAACCTCGTTTGAGGTCGAAGACAAGCTTCATTTTAGTACCACATCGAACGAATAGACCTCGATTTGAGGTCGTGGCCCTTCGACCTCGTTTGAGGTCGAAGATGGGCTTCATTTTGGTACCACATCGAATGAATCAACCTCGATTTGAGGTCGTGGCCCTTCGACCTCGATTTGAGGTCGAAGATGGGCTTCATTTTGGCTTTAATGATTTCAGTTTTCTTTAGGCTTTTATTTGATTTTCTTTGGGCCTCATTTGGTTGTGGAGCCCAACGAATAATTATGGGCCTTAACTGGCTGTGGCCAGTTGCCCTTCCCTTTTACTGGTTGAGTGAACGACTATTTTGGTTATAAAAGAGTGAGATTTCTCTTTCACTCCTCACTTCTCATTTCTGATTTCTCAAAATTTTCTCTAGTTTTCTCCGTGGTGAGGCGATTTCCAGCGAAGTTTTTTCGATCACATTCATCTTTTTCTGGGTTTTTTCTTCAAAGTTTGAAGATTTTCTGGGATTCTTCTTGAAGATTTGAAGATTTCCTGGATTTTTCTTGAAGATTTGAAGATTTCTGGGATTCGCCCTTGAAGATTTGAAGATTTCTGGGATTCCTCTTGAAGATTTGAAGATTTCCTGGATTTTTCTTGAAGATTCGAAGATTTCTGGGATTCCCCCTTGAAGATTTGAAGATTTCTGGGATTCCTCTTGAAGATTTGAAGATCTTCTGGAATTTTACTTGAAGCTTTTGAAGATTTTCTGAGTTTTTGTTTGAAGATTTAAATATCAATGGCCGATCGTGCAGCTCAACGTCTACAGAAAATGAACCAAGCTTCCAAGAGAGGTACCATCACTATTCACTCTTCATATATGTCTTTACAAGATATGATTAGCGAACGTGGTGATGAATACCCTTATGTGTCACACTTAGACTCTTTCGATTGTAGTAATAAATTTCATGAAGTCGATAAAATTAGGGATTATAACAAGATGTATAGAATTAAAGCACCTCTTAGACTTGTCCCAGCCGGCTCAGGGGATCGTTCCTGCCATTGTCATCCTGATGCCTTGTGTATATACAAGGATGCCATTGTTGCAGGACTTAGGTTTCCTTTTCACGAGTTCATTCCCAAACTTTTAGCAGATGTTCAAATTAACCCATGCCAACTTCCTCCTAATGCTTGGAGAATAATTACATGTTTTATGGTTCTTTGTTTAAAAAACAATTTCCCTCTTTCTGTTTCATTGTTTAGAAAGATTTTTCAATTTAAGAATAGTTTTGCACTTGCTCTCGGTTGGGTTTATCTCAACCATCGTGCCTCTACACCTCCAATTTTCCACCCAAAATCCATTCCCGACAATAACCCAAAGTGGAAAAATGAGTTTACGTATTTGGTTTGGGAAGGAGGGGATTGGGGTACCTTGTTCTGTAGGTCGTTCAGTAGGGTCTCAGACGGTAGTCCCAATGACATAGTCCTAACGGATGTGGAGGCTCACGCCTATGATGAGTTAACCAAGGACAACAACACTACCTTGGCTTGGGAGCTCATAGACGAGTTCGTCCTTAAGTCTCTGGGATTATCGAGCGTATCAGACAAGGGTAACTTTCATTCCTTAATTTCCTTTATTTATTTGAGATTTTCTTATACTCATAGTTGCTTTTTTATTTATTTTTGCAGCTGCAACCTTTATTAATAAGACCAATGAGCCCGCAGAAGAGGAAACTGCCAGGATGAAGAGGGCTCATTTGGGAGGAAAAGACCCTCGGGCAGCTTTTGATGGCCCTGCGTTTCTAAGGCCTCATGGGGATCCTACGGAGGAGGTGGAGGCCCCTATCTTATCCAGAGCCTCTGTTTGGCGCACTAACTGGGGCATTAGGAAGAAGGACACTGTTGTTGGGGTGTCCAAACATGCTCTTGAGTGGTCCTATCACTCACTCCTTCCTTGTGATTATAAGGACTTCGTTACCAACTCTACCATCGAGGGAGTTGAGCATGCGGGTTCTCAGGCCATAGCCGCGGTAACCTTTTTCTTCTTTTTCCTTTTAGTATCTTACTTAATATGTCAAATATCTTTCTTTGACTTATCTCTTGTTTGCAGAATAATGCAAATTTTCAAGGGGCTCTCTTTCAAGCCAAAGCTTGGCGCTCATTTTCTGAAGCCAACCAAGCCAAGTTTGAGAAGTCTCAGGAAGAAGTTAACTCCCTTAAGGCTGTCTTGGCAAGGAAGGAGAAGGAGTTAGCTGATACTCAAGCTGAATTGGTCGTGCTGAGAAGGAGCAAGGATGATTTTATCGACGAGTACCTTGACTCTCAGGAGTACAAGGAATTGATTGGTAAACACGACGAGCTTCTCTTCCCAGTTCAGTTTAGCAAGGGATGGGATGGTGCCTTGACTGCTGTCTTGGAGAAGCATCCTGGCTCTTTTAGCATTTCTGACTTTCAGAGTCCCCACATTCCTACTCCCTTAGAGTGGACTTTAGCTGGCGAGGATGATATGGAAGAAGATTCCAGGATCTTGAGTCCCTTGCATTCTTCTCCTCCTGGTGAGATAGCTGGTAATGATTCTGTGGCCACTCATTCCGGTTCTGGCTCTAGCTCAGAGGAAGAGGAGGTTGACACTGGCGACAAAGGAGGGGAAACTTAGTTGTAGTTGTTTTCTTTTATAGACATATGTGGCTTTTATTTGTTTATAATCTCAGCCTTCGGGCTTAAATTTAAACTTTTGTAAGCTTAATTTAACATCTTTTGATTTCCTTGCATTCTTTAATTTTGCGTGTTTGTCAACACTTGATGCATATAAATTATCATAAAAACATGGGAATGTGGAATAACATCATAACTTTGAAAAATGGGTTCAACCCTTACATAATACTCTACTTTCTACCTAGAGATAAAACTCGGATTGGTTTCATCGACCTTATTTCTACTTGACCTAATAGTGAGTCCAGTTAGGAAACACTTAAACATAATAGACTTTTAAGTTTGCAGCATGCCAAGTTCTTGGCACTTCAATCCCTTCGAGGGTTTCCAATTTGTATGAACCTCGTCCAAATACGTTCTTGACCCGATACGGTCCTTCCCAATTTGGAGCCAACTTCCCTTTCTGTCCAACTCCGGATGCCTCAATCTTTCGGAGAACCAAATCTCCTTGACGAAAGAATCTCTCTTTAACCCTTAGGTTGTAATAGAAAGATGCTCATTTCTGGTGTTCAACCGTCTTGGCGTTTGCTTCATCTCTAACTTCATCAATTAGATCTAAAGCCAGCCTCATGCCTTCCCCATTTGCTTCTGGCTCATAGGCTTCAACTCTTGGAGATGTGTGAGTAATCTCCACTGGAACCACTGCCTCTGCTCCATATGCTAATAAAAACAGGGTTGCTCCAATGGTGACTTTACAAGTAGTACGATATGCCCACAGTATGGGAAACAACTCGTCCAACCAAGTGTTCCTAGAGCGTTCAACTCTTTTCTTCAATCCATCCATGATAATTCGATTTGCTACCCCAGCTTGTCCATTTGCTTGTGGATGAGCAACAGAAGTGAAGCGTAGCTCAATATCATTCTCCTCACAATACTTCTTGAAATCTTCGTTGTTAAAATGAGTTCCATTATCAGTGACCAAGATTCGTGGAATCCCGTATCTGCATATTACACTTTCCCAGAAGAAATGTATTACTTGCTTGGTGGTTATCTTGGCTAAAGGTTTAGCCTCAATCCATTTGGTGAAGTAGTCGATTGCTACTATCAAGAACTTTCTCTGTGCACTCGCCATTGGAAAGGGTCCAAGTATATCCATTCCCCACATGGCAAATAGAACAGGTGAATTTATAGACGTCAATATCTCAGGTGGTTGTCTAACCACTGGTGCATGTTTTTGGCACCGTTCACACTTCTTCACATAACTTTTAGCATCTGCAAGCATGCTTGGCCAATAGAAACCTAGGCGAGTGATTTTATGAGCAAAGGCCCTGCCCCCAAGTGCTGAAAGATGTGTGTCCTAAATCCAATCATGGATGATGAGTTAGGAGATATTTTGTTCAATCTGATTCAAGTTTGTTTATATTAATAAAATGGTAATATGTTTTATAACGGACTTTATCTATTTAAACTGTTTAAATTAGATGATCCATAGTATATAGTAAAGCTTTAATGGATTATGATAAGATCATGATAATGAGACTTTAAAGATGATAACTCTAAACTTAAATAGTTCCTGGTCGTAGGATAATTAATTGGTAGTTAATTAATCCGCAAAGATCGGTACATACTATGCTTGCTTCATTATGAAGGATGTCTGTTCTCATAGGAATTTGTGTGGTGACACTATAGCTAGTATGTAGGTGCTTATTAGGAATGAGTTCACTAAACATGACTCGATCAGTTGAACAACTAATGGAGTTTACTCATGTGTCAGTAGTTGTTCATATAGTGATGGTTGTACAAGTGTCCTTTGACTTGAGATCATCATAGTCATCTTGTGTACACTGAACTATACTTTGGTTTATCTCTTAGTCTCGAGGGACAATAATTAGTGCTCTTCTGGGTATAGGAATTTGTGCACGAAGATAGTGAATGATCAATAAAGGATCTGCCCCTTCCAGTGAAGGAAGAGAATGTCCTATGTTATTCCATTTATGCTAGTTCAGGAATCTCTGGCCAGAGTGAATGAAATTAGAAAGAAGTTTCTAATTTGCATTAATCGGAACTAAGCATAGTGAATAGGAAAGCATATGATTAAATTAGATAGGCTTGACACGAGATCCATGCCTTGTATTTAATCGGGACATTGCAGGGTAGAAGGAATTCATTGTACGGTAACTAGTCACTGAATAGGTTCTTGGTATTCTAAGCAGTGAATTCATATTATCCGGATAGTCGCGATATGTTGAGAAGTATCACTCACGATGTAGAATAAATATGATTAATTTATTAATCATATTTAATGAATTAGAAGAATTCATATAAATAATAATAAAATAGTTTTATAATTATTTATTTCTACTACCAGCTTAATATTGAACCTACAGGGTCACGCCATAAAAGAGAATGATTTGATAGTGAAGGAATTAATTAATAATGGCTAGTCATTATTTATTTATGAAATAAATATTTGATTAGCATTTTTTATAATCAATTAAATATGATTTAATTTATTATAAATTAAATAAGAAGAGTTCTTAATATTATTAATTAAGAATTTAATTTAAGAAATTAAATTAAGTGAGAGAATTATTTTCTAAAGAGTTTAGAAAAAGAATTAATGATTAAAAGAGTTTTAATTATTAATTAATTGATTAATGAGATTAATTAATTAAAGGGTTAATAATAATATTTTATAGGACAAATATTCAGCTGAATATTTTGCCTATAAATATACTATTATAAACCCTATTGCCTCCAACCCTAATTTTATAAGAAAAAGAAAAAGCAGGCAACCATAATTCTCTCTCAAGCCACTTCCTCCCTTCATTGATTCGAGCTCTTGGTGGATACAGGTGGAGTGCTTCACACTTGAGGAGCAACTGCTAGGAGCCTCTATACATCATCCATGGATCGCTTTTAAAGGTTAGTAATCGATTCATTAATTTTATCCATGAATCATATGCGTTTTTACGAGTTTTATATATAAATAATTGTTATCCACGCTTCCGCGTATGCGACAAAACCCAACAAGTGCTGCCCACAAATTCCTTCATGTACTTCCCATAGGGCCAATTCTGCCTCCTGGGGTCTCAAACATTTCAAGTAGGGGACAATGAAAGACTTTTTGTATAAGATTCCCTCAATCAAGGTGTACCTTAGTGCTCTCACATATAACTTTCGTGCCTCTGAAGTATCGTTAGGTAACCAACCAGTTTCCAAATGAGATTTGATGGGATCCATCCAACAGCTAGCCACATCAATGGGTGCTATTAACTTTCCATTGACGTTTGGGGTCTTCAAGACTTGGAAGTATACACTCCCTACATAGTTCTCAATTTCAGAAGAAGCGAACTTGGACAAGGCGTCAGCCTTCATGTTTTCTTCTCTTGGAACGTGTTCCACATAACATTCATCAAACTGAGTCATGATGGCTTTAACAAGTTTCAGATACTTAGCCATGACTTCATCTCTTGCCTCAAAATCTCCATTCACTTGGGAAACTACTAGCCTCGATTCTTCACATACTTTCAGAGTCTTAACTCTCAAGGCTCCAGCCAGCCCTAAGACAGCTATCAGGGCTTCGTACTCAGCTTCATTGTTTGTCGTTGGGAAGTCCAATTTTAGTGCGTACTCTATGAGAAATCCATCGGGACTTTGCAGCTCCACTTGATTTTGTTTTTGATGCCCCGTCAAAATAGAGTACCCAACATTCTTTGGACACCATGTCTTCATCTTTCTTGTCTTCTTCTTTTCCTTCCAATACTACTTCCTGCCCCCCGACTTCTTGGTTGTCAATAGTGCATTCAACCATGAAGTCAGCGAGTGCTTGAGCTTTTATTGCCGTTCGAGGCTTGTACTTGATGTCAAACTCTCCCAACTCTATTGCCCATTTGATCAATATTCCACTAGCTTGAGGAGTGTGCAAGATGTTTCTTAGAGGCTGATTGGTCAAGACTTCTATCTTGTGCGCCTGGAAATATGGGCGTAACTTTCTTGAGGCCATGATCAGGGCTAAGGCAAACTTCTCTATCATAGAGTAGTTTATTTCCGCTCCATGTAGAATCTTGCTCACGTAATAAATGGGTTTCTGAACCTTCAATTCTTCCTTTACCAAGACAGCTCCAAGGGCAGTGTTAGAAACTGCCAGGTATAAGTATAGAATCTCTCCTGGTTTTGGTTTTGCCAACAATGGTGCCCCAGTCATGTACTTCTTCAAGGCCTCAAAGGCCTCCTGGCTTTCTGTTGTCCACTCAAAATTTTTCACATTTTTCAGTGATTTGAAGAAAGGCAGGCACTTCTCTCCTGACTTGGAGATGAATCTCCCCAATGTTGCTACTCTTCATGTTAGCTTCTGAACATCCTTGACAGACTGTGGTGGATCCATGTTCAGGATTGCTTTGATTTTATCGGGGTTAGCCTCAATTCCTCGTTAAGAAACCATCAGGCCTAAAAACTTTCCTGTACCTACGCCAAAGGCACACTTTGCTGGATTTAACATCATTCTATGGTGCCTCAGCACTTCAAATGCTTCCTGTAGATGGTTTATGTGATCTGCCTTATCGAGGCTCTTAACCAACATGTCATCCACATAAACTTCCATGGTTTTTCCAATCAAGTGTTCAAAAATTTTGTTCACCAACCTTTGATATGTTGCTCCTGCATTCTTAAGCCCAAATGCCATAACCAAATAACAGTAAACACCAAAGTCAGTGATGAATGATATCTTGGAGATGTCATCCTTATCCATTTTGATTTGGTTGTATCCACTGAAGTCATCCATGAAGCTCAGCATCTCGTGCCCAGCTGTGGAATCTATTAGAGTGTCAATCCTTGGCAAGGGAAAACAATCCTTAGGACATGCGTCGTTCAAGTCTGTGAAGTCTACACACATCCTCCATTTTCCATTGGCTTTCTTGACCATTACTGGGTTAGCCAACCATTCTGGAAATTGAATTTCTTCAATGAACTCGGCTTCCAAAAGCTTATCTACTTCCTGCTTGATGGCCTCTTGCCTCTCTGGGGCAAAAATTCTCTTCTTTTGTTTCACAGTCTTCCTTTCAGGATTTACGTTCAATTTGTGTGTTATCAACTGGGGATCAATCCCTGGCATATCGGCCGCTGTCCAAGCAAAATCATCATTATTTTCTTGAAGAAAATATATGATCTTGCTCTTCAATGGTCCAGGTAACAATGCTCCAACGTAAGTGACTTTTTCTGGTTCACCAGGAACTAAGGGAATTGGAATTAAATTCTCAGCCGGTTTTCCTCTTCTATCTTCATTATCTCTAGTGTCCATATCTTAAATGGGAAGAACCTGCCCCCCGACTCCATCAGGCCTTAATGCAGCTATGTAACAACTTCTAGCCATCTTTTGATCATCTCGTTCCTCACCGATCCCATTTCTTGTTGGGAACTTGATTTTTAGATGGTAAGATGAGGCAACAGCCTTGAATGCATGAAGGCCCGTCCTTCCCAGGATTTCATTATAGGTTGAGGTTGCCTTTATAACTATAAAGTTCAACATTTGAGTAGACGTTTTCGAACCTTGCCCCATTGTCATAGGGAGTTGGATTGTACCTTCCACCTTTGATTCCACTCCATTGAATCCATATATGGGCATATTTGAGGGTGTCAACTGAGAGTCAGTATAGCCCATCTTGATGAAAGCATCATGGAACAAGATGTCTACTGAAGCTCCATTATCAACCAGAACCCTCTTTGTCTCAGAATTGCCTATCACAGGTACGATGACTAGGGGATCATCATGGGGAAATTTCACTCCTTCTAAGTCAGAATCATCAAAACCTATTGCTATTTCCGTTCTGGCACGCTTCGGTGCTTCTCCTACAACAGTCATTACTTCTCGGGCATAAGCCTTTCTTGAGTTTCAGGAGGACCCAGCAGCAGTTGGTCCTCCAAATATCACGTTGATGACAGGCCCTCGGGGTTTGGGATTGCGATCTTGATCATTGTCCCTTTTATCGTAATCCTTCCTTTCATAGTTTCCTCTTTGATTCCCTAGACTCCCATCCTTAGTAAACTTATTAAATTTTCCTCTTCGAATCAAAAACTCAATCTCATCTTTCAGTTGTCTGCAATCATCTGTGTCATGACCAACTTCTTTGTGGAAACGACATAATTGATTTTGGTTCCTTTTAGACAAGTCAGTCCTCAGTGGCTTCGGCCATCGGAGATCTTCCTCCTTTGCGATTTCTATTAGAATTTGGCTTCTAGGAGTGTTCAATCTTGCATACTCCGTGAACCTTGGTCCAAAATTGTTCTTCTTGGGTGGAGAATCAAAATCCTTTGATGTTCTAGGATACTTTTCCTTAACATCATATTCTTGGGTCTCCTTTCTTTTCTTTGAATTCCCGCTTCCTCCAACAGCAGGTTCATACTTCCTCATGCTTTCTTCAGCTTTGATATCTTTTCCAGCCTGGTCTTGTAACTTCAACATGCTTTCCGGTGGATGCTTAGCCAAGGACCGTTTAAAATGGTCATCAGTGGTTCCTTGCTGTAGAGCTATCATTGCTACTTTGTCTTCCAGATCCGGGACCTTCAGGGACTCTCTAGTGAATCGATTTATGTAGTCTCTCAAGGCTTCATTCCTTCCTTGCTGGATTCCCATGAGAGATGCATAACTCTTCTCATGTACCCTTCCACTAACAAATTGGTTGATAAACGCCTTGCTCAACTCCTTAAAAGATCCAATAGAATTGGGGGTTAGACGGTTGTATCAACGCTGAGCCATCCCCGATAGGGTTTGTGGAAACGCCCTGCACTTGACTGCATCATTGGTCGGCTGCAACAACAGTGCATTATAGAAAGTTCTCACATGATTTGCGGGATCTCCTGTTCCATCATAAGCTTTGATCGTTGGCATCTTAAAT
The DNA here is from genome assembly GCA_030848705.1 of Heracleum sosnowskyi. Lineage (NCBI taxonomy): Eukaryota > Viridiplantae > Streptophyta > Magnoliopsida > Apiales > Apiaceae > Heracleum > Heracleum sosnowskyi. The sequence continues at coordinate 99,406,976 of CM061241.1, forward strand.
TTTTTGGATATGTTAGCTTTCATGATATGTTGCTTACACTAAATTCCACCAAAATCTTAGTTGGTCGAATTTAAGCTTAATTTTGATCGATATTGGTCGAATTTAGCTAAATTCAACCGTTATCAGTCGAATTTAGCCATATTTTATTTTTGGCCAAAATTGGTCAAAAATATTAAATTCGACCAATATCGGTTGAATTTAGTAAAATTCAGAATAAAACTATTTTTTGATTATATAAATGGTATAAATTATATAAATATTTTTACACATCATGAAAAATAAATAAAAATAACATTCATTACATGTAAAAATTTAGTTGCTGGAGAGGTTGTGATTGGTTGCTAGAGAGTAGTCTCTTGAGGATTAGGTCCATGAACGACCATTTGCAGGGGATTCGTCCCTTCAACCGAAATCGGGATTTCTGGTCCATGGGTAGTGGTGAGGGGGATACTCGCCCCTTGAGTGCCAGTAGTTGGAGGTGGTTGGATTCCATGAGTCTCCGTTTCAGAGGTTAGGGGAAGTTCTTCAGAAGTCTGAGTGTCTCGAGTCGTTCTTCGTGTGTTTGTCATGGTTGATGTTGTCTTCCCACAGACGGCGCCAAATGTTGTGGAATAAAAGCTGTATCTTTGAATTCAATTCTAGGGTTAGAGAGCTTCGAGATTTAATGGTTGTTCTCGTGTTTCGTGGCTAAATCTGCCCTCACAAGATGCCTACATATATCAATCAATGCTGAGAATCAAGCCAAAAAACGTAGTTCTAATGGGAAGGATCAGGGTCCTTATATAGGCGTCAGGAGCCTTGTATTTAGAGTATGTTTGGGAGACTTGGCGAATAAGTCTCCTTCTTGACGCTGGATAAGGATTGTATTCCTTGGTGGGCAAATCTTTACCTTATCGTAGGAGGTAGACTCCTTGAAGAACTTATCACACTTTGGACTCTTTTTATGAGCTGTATATTTTCCATATTTATTAATTACGAAATTAATAAATAATTAGGGTTTCGGGCCTTGTTTATTGGGCCGTATTCTTGGACCAATCTATGTCTAATTAATACATCATTAATTACACTTCTAGGGTTATTTTTCAGCCCACGTCACTAGATAATATTGAATTTTTATTTATTTAAAACTTTTAAAAAATTAAATAATTGTACATTTAGTTTCAAAAAATACAAAAATAATTATGAGAGTATTTGAAAGACAAACCACATTCAATAAAAAAATTTGAAAAACAAATTATGTGTAGAAAAATAAAATTATTCTCAACTCTGTACATAAACGACATAGTTTAGTCGAAATATAGGGTTTAGGGTTTAGATTTTGGGGTTGGATCAAGGTTAGAGTTTTATTTTATTCTAAAATTGTTTTGAGTAATCCAACCTTACGGATGTGAAGATTGTCAAAAATATAAAGTGTAGACAAAAAATTAATTAATTTAACATTTTATATTTTAAATAATTTTAACAAATATATATGTCATTTATACTAAATTCGACCATAAACCCTAGTTGGTCGAATTTAAGCTTAATTTTGACCGATATTGGTCGAATTTAGCTAAATTCAACCGTTATCAGTCAAATTTAGCCGTATTTTATTCTTGACCAATATCGGTTGAATTTAGTAAAATTCAAAATAAAATTATTTTTTGATGCCACGTATCACACTTTGAGTGGCTGAGAAGTAAGCACATGAATTGTTTATTTACATTCAATCTAAACCATCCATTTCATTCATATTATGTTTCATCATATCCATTAAAGAAACTACACTCATCTCTTTCTCTTTTATATTTTTCATCCATTCATATTCTCTCATAAACAATCTTCTATACTCATACTCCATTCTTCCATTCTTTTTATTCAACAAACATACACAACAATTTATGCACATAAATACTCATTTTCCTTACATTTCAAACAATACATATCAATTCTTTAATTATGTTTCTAGTACTTGGTGAGTTCACCCCAAACTAATTCCGGCGAGTTCATCTCCACCACTTCAGGCGTGTTCATCTCCACCACCTCCGACGAATTCGTTTCCAGAAACTTAAAAATGAAATAACACAAGAATTACTTCGTTAAAAATTATATACCCAACAAGTTAAGTTTTTTCTTTGATTTCCTTTACATTTGATTTTTTTTTTTTGGTAGAGTGATTTTATAGTGTTTGATTTTTAATGTGATTCAAAAAGAGTAAAAATTATTGTATTCTTAGTTCAACATTATTGATTTATATAATTTTAATCTTAGTAAAAAGATAATTATTCTATCTATTATTGTTTTATTTAATCACCTTCTTAATATGCAAAAAAACTAGTAATGTGTTGTAGAAAAATTACACATTTCTTGAGCAGCAGATTATGCTGCTTTTTTAAAAAAAAAATTGGTGTTCGTTAAATTCGACCGAATTTGGTCGAATTTAATATATAAGTTTGACTATATTCGGTCGTATTTAGCATATATGGTCAAATTTAAATCACTTCGGGCGCCAAATACAAAATTTTGAAAATTTTACCAGAATTTGAAAATTTGAAAATTTTGAAATATTCGATCGAATTTAGTGGGTCGAATTTATATGATCGAAAATAGACGATCGAAATAAGCTAATTTTGACCGTTTTAAACAATTTCGACCAAGCTAAAAATGACCTTTTTATTTTTGGTCGAAATGAGCTAAATTCGACCATTTTTATAAGGTCGTTTTATAAGGTCGAAATTAGTCGAATTTGTTATAGTGATTTGTGAGCTGATAGTGTTGGGTATAATTACTAACTACACAGCAACAATAGGGCAGTTATATATATATTTCGAATTAACAAGAACAGGCAAATAACCAATAAACGAAACAAACACAAAGGTCGAAACAAAAGTATAATCAGAGACTGAAAATAACAAGACAAGAAAGAACACTTATCTCTCAGGAGCTTTAGCAAATACTGATAGATAAATAAAACAGCTGAGTCGCCAAGCCTTCGAGAAGTCTTGACTGTTCTTGAAGAGATTATTGCCCCACTTACGCTGTGTTGGGTTGCAGCAATATCACTCCCAGGATAAAACATCACAGATCAATCCACTCACAGATATGGCAATGATCAACAGCGACCTGCACCTCACTTCGCCCAAGAACTATGTATTCTGTATGTGTTGAGAGAAAACAGAGAAGATGATAGTTGCTAGGGTTTTCAGAGTTACGTATATGTCACTATCTGTCAAAACGTTCTCCTTTGTATATATATAAATATATTACAAAAATAAAACGTAACAGACCAAATATTGTAACTGAAGATATGACATTTAATACTAAATATTCTGATTTAATTACCATAACAGTTGTCATCAGGATTTAATAACAGTTACAGCTCAGTCAGGATTTCCTGGTCCATCAGGATTTGATCATCATCAGTACTGAAGTAAAGCCATCAGGATTTGATGTCCGTCAGGAGTGTCATCAGTACTTGATCGACCATCAAGATTTCGTCAGGACTGGACCATCATCAGGATTTAACTCCGTCAGGATCCAAATACTAACACAGGCCATCAGGATCAGTAGTCATCAGGATTTCACTCCAAGTTCTGACCAGGCCATCAGGATTTAATATAAATCCTGACCCAGTTCGTATAGCTATTACAAATAAATAATGATACTGTTAAATTAAATCAATAAATAATATTAAATAAACAGGTAATAAAATTCCTCGCCCAGGTCGCCTCGCGTACGCGAGACGCCGAGACATTCGCCCAAATCGCCCTTCGACCCGAGTCGAGTCGAGTCGTGGCGGGGCGAGGCGAGGCGGGCGGCGGCGGCGCACGCGTGTGTGTGTGTGCGCGTGAGGCACATACTAACACCATGCACACCCACATGCCTTAGTAGTTGTACACTACTCTTGCACATGGTTCTATATAAACCCACCAACCTCTCATTACCATTTCTATGTGGGATACAAGTTATTTCAATATAACCAACCCACATAACCCATTTCAAGCAACCTATTTCAACTCAATTTATTTATGGATTACACTAAGAAAATGTCTTAGATCCAAACATGAAAGTTTAAGTCCTCATTACAAGGAACAACCTCCAAGTGTTAGTTTCCGGAAATTCCATCAAGAACATATATAAAATATGCCTCAAACTTTCCATTTTCTAACAATCTCCCACAAATCCATACAGAAATGCTTACATATCGGTCCTTATCATGACTTGTTTTTCAGAGTCAGTACCCTTCCGGGTTTGAACCCTCCTAAGTCCTCTACTTCGATGGCTACCGGATCTAGATGGAATGTTTCACCTTGAATCTTTATCCGTTTGGTGTAACCACACTCCATAGACGACGACAAATCAAAGGCTATGGTACTGATCTACGGCTTTGAGACATTAATGGTCCTGTCTCGATCCTGTTCGTCGAATGCTTCAAGGAATAACCCTTTCCTCTAATTGCGACCACACAATTACATTCGCTTAGCTGGGCATCTCCAGAGATGTACTGCAATCATCTCGTCAAATGACTTGACCCCATTCAGAGTTCAAAATAAGTCTTGCTATGTTTTCCTTTCAGAGTTTGAATCTTTCCTTGAGAATCTCTTTCCTTCTTGAAATTCTTGAATCCCATCTTCTTGAAGGTTTTCACCATCAATGCAGCCATTTGCATCATCTGTTCTTCATCATCCTCAGAGTCAGAAGCTTCATCAGAGTTTGAGTCATCATCAGAGTTTGATGACTCACTTTCAGATTTAATGACTAAAGCCTTTCCCTTGGCTTTCTTCCTTGATGATTCCTTCTTAATGGGCTTCTCCTCAACTTTGAGAGCAACAGATTTTGTCTTCTTGCTTGATCTTCTGTTTCTTTGTTCTATTTCCAATTCATGAGTTTTCAGTAACCCATAAATCTCATCAAGTTCAGTTTCAGCAAGTTCGTAATTATCTCTTATAGTTGTTGTCTTCAAATCCCATCTTTCAGGTAAAGATAAGAGAAATTTGAGATTTGATTCTTCAAGATCATATTCTTTATCAACTAGAGATAAATCATTCAGTAGTTTACAGAATCTGTCATATGTCTCAGTCAAGGTTTCATTGGCTCTTGAATCAAAGTGCTCATACTCCTGAGTGAGTATTGTTTTCCTGTTCTTCTTTATAGCAGTGGTTCCTTGACACCTGACTTCCAAAGCATCCCAGATTTCTTTTGCAGTTTTGCAACCAATTACTCTGTTAGACATAACATTATCTAAAGCACTGTGTAGAAGATGTCTAACCTTTGCATCTTTTGCAATTGATGAGATGTCCTCAGGAGTCATATCTTTCTTTTCCTTTGGAACAGTCTTTTGTTCTTGACCATCAACAACAGGAGACAATTTAGTCGGCATATGAGGACCATCATAGATTCTGTCAAGATATTCTGGATTTGTAGCCTCCAGAAACATGGTCATCTTCACCTTCCAAATTGGATACTCCACTGGCCTGAGAATTGGAACCCTGATTGTTTCATACCGACTCACAGAATTAGGTTTAACCTGTTCAACCTTGGGAGGAGCTTGATTTTCTTCAGACATGATTATTACTGTGTTTGAATCGAAAAACTGTATATATTAAACAGCCTTGGCTCTGATACCAATTGTTAGGCCGAATACACAATATATAATCAATATATGTATGAGAATAACAATCAAGAACACTGTTTATAAATCAACAAACTGTAATTATATTAACAGTTTCTCTCTTTATGATGTTAATGAATCACAAAGAGCTACTAGGTTACAAGAATAATATTTTCAATAATCGCGTCCCTTCTAGGGATAACCTATCTGTGTTTATATAATACACAGTTACAATCAATCTCTAATTGATACTCCTACAAATTAGCTATACAATTGTAATCAATTAGAATTGCTTCAGTTCTCTGTCCAGTCTCCTTAGCTGTATCAATATATTCTGCTTCTTTCCATCTTCAGAATATATTGTTTCTAGAATCTTCATGATATGCACCGACAGCTAAATCGACTTTCACCCTGTCAGACTTTAACAAACTCTGACCGGCTTCCATGTAAACTCTGATGCGCATCTGTTGCTTAAACACTGATGAACAAACGTCAGCAATTATATCTAACAATCTCCCCCAACTTGTGCATAATAAAAATGTACAAGTTAAACAGATAATTGATGATGTCAAAACATATAACAAATGCAGTGTTTAAAATATATCAGAGTTTAAATTTATCTTAGAATAGAAAACATTAAAAACTTACAGTCAGATTTTACTTGATTTCTTCAATATCAGGCACTGTCCTGATATAGTCTGTAAGCAATCTTCTTTCAGCTCTCTCTAGCTCAGCAATCATAATCTCTTTCAGCTCCTTCAATTCTGGATCACTTTCACCAGTTTGATATATGGCAGCCCTTAGAGAATATATGTTGTTTCTTCTCATATCATTGCCCAGCCTTATTATAAAGGCTTTGTCAGATTCCAAATTGAATTCCAACACCTTTATTCCAAGAGCTGTAGAGAACTTTTCACTATTTCTTCTCATCTCAACAAGATTTCCATGAGCATCTTTGTACTTAGGAATGTAAGCACTTGTAATTTTAGCACCACTGAGAACCTTTGCTCTCATCATCCTTACTCTCAAAACTTCAGCAACATTTTGAGTCCTTTGATTTCTGACTTTGAGTAGATATAAGACATATTCTAACTCTTCAGCCATTTTCAAATGTATATCATTTTCACCTATTCTGTATACTCTGCCATCAGCCATGAAGTATAACAGAAAGTCCTTCCTAAGTCCCTTATGATAAATTAACTGAACAGACTCTAGCTTGTCAAGGCTCTCTTGAGTAACCCCAACACCAGGTTCTGCCAGTGATGTTTGATCCATTGGACTGTTATTTATCCTCTTCTCTCTGTGTGAACCTAAACCAGACTTGTCATAAGATTGTTTTCCATGTACTGTCCTGGTTTGAGAAAAATCCACAGGTTCTAATGTCAGAGTTTCAGAAAGTACAGGTCTTAAGAAACCTTTGAGTTGAGTTTGTACAACTTGAGCCTTGTCAGAGGTTGTCACAATTTTAGTAGCAATATCAACATGAGCAACGTCAGAGGTTGATTTGTTTATCCTTGATTCAACTTGAGCAATGTCAGAGGTTGAATAAATCTTCTTTGGTAACTGTTCTTCTTCTACCAGTTTACCTTTTCCTTTGTTATTTCTTGAAATAGTAGGTCTCCTTGAGTATTGCAAACTTTGATCAGAGTTTACATTATCTTTAATAGATATTCCTATCTCTTTTCTCCTTGGAGCTTTACCTTTCTTTGTATAAGTGCCTGCTTCCATTTTCTTCTGGTGCTCTTCATTTATCATTCTTAATTCAGCATCATAATCCTCAACTGTTACCTCACCACCATGCTCTTCTAAAAACATTTTAGTAGCAATTTCCTCATCTGTGGTAGGCTTATCAGAGATTATCAAACTTTTGAGTTTTGAACCACTGGCAGAGTTTGCATTTCCCTTACCAGAGTTTGATCTTCTATCAGAGTTTGATCTTGGTGGTCTTCTATCAGAATTTAATCTTAAACTCTTTCCATCTCCCTTGTTTCCACCATCATTACCATCATCCCTCCGTCTCAGAGTTTGAGTGTCTTTGCATTTGTCACTTGGTACACTCTCCCCCTTTTTGACATCATCAGAAAGTAGTACTGATGTCAGCAACTCAATTGCAGTAGAAATTGAAGTCAGTTGGGCAGACATAGCAGTCTGGTTGTCCTCAATTTTCCCAAGCCTCTTCTGAATTTCATCAGAGTCCTTAGCTTGCTTCTTGAACATAGAATTGTAGTAAGATCTATCATTCTTCAGAGTAAGATCTCTCATACCAACTTCATTCCTCAAAGCAGTGACCTCCTTATGAGACTCATCAAATCTGTTGTGAAGAGATTTAATTTGAATCATAGTGGCCTTTAGACTTGTAAGAACATCAGAAGATGAAATGGTTTTGATAGACTGATTAACAAAATCAGCAGCCCTCTGAGCAGAAAAAACACAATCAGCATCTGCCCAGTTCTTGAAGTACATATCTTGAAAGTACTCAGCATTAGCACGATTTGCTTCTCTTACAGTATCAGAGTCTACATCTTCTGATAATTCAACCTGTATATCAGGATTAGAATGAGCATCTTTACTATCATCAGAATTTGCTGCATTGTCTTCTTGATTTTCCTCAGCATCTGGAATAACGTGCTGTACAGCTTCAGGAGTTTCAGAGTTTAGATTTTCAACTAACTCTGCTTCTTTGTGAACAACCTCAACAACCGACTGTTGTAGAGCTTCAAGCAACAATTCATCATTGTCTTCCACATGAACCTTAAGACTTTCAGAGTTTGTTGGAAAAACCTCTGCTTCAACACAATTCTCACCTGTAGCTTCATTTAAAATCTTCTCTACTTCTACTGCTGGAACAACCTCAGCTTTCTCAACATTTTCAACAATCTGCTCAGAAGAGACAGATTTTGCTGCCTGATCAACCTCTTCACCCAATTCAGGAATTTGATTGGTGACAGAGAGAATCTCTGTATGAGTTGCCATTGATTCTTCAAGTACCAGAGTGGCTTGATCAGCTGCCACATCCTCAGTGTCACAAACACTGACAGCAGGATGTGCTTCAAGAACATTTTCCATTTCAAAATCAGCATTAAAATCTTGTTCATAAACCTCAGCCTCTGTTTCAGCATTTGCCATATCAGACACAGAGACTGCTTCAACATTTTCAGCATCCTCCTGAACAAAAACTTCAGGAGCTTCAGCAACTTTTGAAGAAACATTCTCAGCACCAAATAAATGTGCTGCTACCAGTCTTTTTTTCCTTTGATGAAGAGTTTCATCATCAGTTTCACTCTCCTCATCAACAGCATCAAACTTTGCCATGTTGGCCCTTCTTTTCTTTAACTTTTTCTTCTGAGGCATATCATCAGTGTTTGATACCCCAGCTTCAGCATTTGATGGATTCACTCTAGCAGACTTAACAGCTCTTAACTTAGTCTTCTTTGACCTTTGTGATTGAGACACAGAAGGTCCAGCTTCAGAGTTTGCAAGTGGTTGTTGTTGTTGTGAATTGATCAGGAATTGTTGCACAGACTCGGGCAACATCAAAACACCAACATCTCCTTTCATGTTATCTTTATTAGTGAGATTAGAGAATATGCGTTTATGCAATTTAAACGAGAGAATGACATCATCCTCTAAAATCTCAACATCAGGACAGCAAAAGTTGAATAACAATTGACAAAATCTAGAGAAATAAACAACATTCCTATTCTCTAGCATTTTCTCACCAATATTAGTCAAAACTAGCCTAGCAACATCAAAATTACCTCCATAAAGAAGAGAATACCCGATTTGCAGACTATCAGTGGGAATTGCATCCCAATTCGTGCACTTCTTTCCAAAAGCCCTTGTTATGCAGTCGAAAAAGAAACTCCATTCCTTGCGCAAAAACGGCCTTTTGAGTTGACCAATCTTTGTCAATGGTCCAGAGTAGCCTATTTCCCTCATCATTCTAACCAACTCAGAATCACCAACAGAGATTGTGAAAGCATTGAAATCCTCAAGACCCAAAGCATCACGAACAGTAGTTGGAGTAACTATAAACTCTTCTCCTTGAAATTCAAAGATAATAGACGGAGACCCAGACTCTCCTCCATTATAATAAGTACCTGTCTGCCAAAGAGTCCTTATTTGAGATGCAGACAGCTTCAATGGTGCGGTGAGAGCAGTACCAACATCAGAGTTTGACAAGAAATCCTGAATCAAATGAAACGCCTCCGGTGCGTTCTCATTTGCCAAAGGAGCAGCATAGTTGTTTGGGACAAATTCTAACCCAGAAGCAGTGAACATTGTTGTAGCCATTAGAGATGTTTAGAAGAAAGCAAGAAATAAGATGAAGTGAAAGTATGCAGTGAAAGTGTTTGAGACAGTGTTTGTGAGTAAAAACTTATGAAAAGATGAAGTGTGTAAAAGAATGAACCGTTTATGTGTACTAAGTTTAAATAATAATAGTGAAAATTAAAACCCAATCGTTTTAATCATTACTACACACAGCAGGCGTCTTTGAAAAATGTGTGAGTGGGACATATGTCAAACATGTATACGCTGACAGCTGTATGTAACAACTTCCAATACACACGCGCAGTAAAAATAGCCATAATTACCGCTTTTCACACTGTTCAAAACACTCAACCTCTCTCTCCTCTGTTTAATACAAATATGAACCGTTTGTACTCATACTCTTTCGAATTTCGAAACAAATGTCTAATCTCAAAATTATAAAATGTCTGAAACAAAGAAATCATTTTAACCATCAGAGATTAAAACAAAATTACCTCGGCGTATTTCTCACAATACATCAGTGTTTACCATTTGTCCTTCTTTGTCAATAAACTCTTTTCTCAAACTGTACAGGTGTGAATAATTGTGTGTGCTATAGCAGAGTTTACCGAAATCAATATTTAGATCATCTCAAAGTGCATAAAATCCACAAACTTAAGTAGTAAAAACTGGTTGCCTAAACTCTCATGTAAAACATAAAATCTGATTTTATATCTAAACTCTGTATTTTGATATCCTTTCATTTGGATATATCTTCTATTCTTCACCCCCGTTATATATATATATATATATATATATATATATATATATATATATATATATATATTTTAATTTTTCCAGTAATCAGTGGTTGGCACTAGTCACCAAAAATCAAAGATTTTAGCCCTTATTTCATACAATAAGTTCCTGGATCTTCCTAGGCACAACATGATCTCAAAGGAATTTGTGCTCTTTTTGGCATCTTTTGATTTTAGGGTGAATTATTTACAATTAATAATCAGAGTTTAGACTTTTCATCAGTTAATGCAATTAATTTATGAGAGAAAATGCAAACAGCTAATACAGACTCAGTGTATAGGATCAATAAACTAAGAGATGCTATAAATACAGAGACAGTATCATGCTGTGTTAACTTACTGCACATATTTGAGATCAAAATCTATACAACTCTTAAGGATTCATAATTACTTACTGAGAATTATGCTTCATACAAATTTCTTCATTGGTCAATATGTTTCAGACAATATTACAATCAGAGTATAGCATTAGACTGTAACTATCAGAGTATGACCAACACTTTTATGACTAACAGAGTTTAGCATCAGAGTTTACGTTCAGAGTTTATTACACTGGTACTCATAACAGTTAATACATGCAAGGAATCATGAGCATTAAAAATCAAACATGTATAGTTTTTGAGTCTAACCCGTATCTCTAGTCAAAACCAGAGATCATTCCAAGTTCATTTACCAATCTTGTAAAAGTAGCTTCACTCAAAGGTTTGGTGAAGATATCTGCAAGTTGTTGGTCTGTAGACACAAAATGAAGCTCAATATCTCCTTCTTCCACATGTTCCCTGATAAAATGATACCTTATGCTGATGTGCTTGGTCATGGAGTGCTGTACTGGGTTACCTGTCATAGCAATAGCACTTTGGTTATCACAGTAAATAGGTATTTTAGAGTACCTTAACCCATAATCCAGCAACTGATTCTTCATCCACAGAATCTGTGCACAACAGCTACCAGCAGCTATATACTCTACTTCTGCTGTGGATGTGGAAATTGACTTCTGTTTCTTGCTATACCAAGAAACCAATCTGTCACCTACGAATTGACAGCTTCCACTTGTACTTTTTCTGTCTATCTTACAGCCTGCAAAATCTGCATCAGAGTAACCAATTAGCTTAAACTCTGATTCTCTAGGATACCACAAACCCAAGGTTATGGTTCCTTTGAGATATTTGAAAATCCTTTTTACAGCTGTTAGATGAGGCTCTCTGGGATCTGCTTGAAATCTTGCACAAAGACATGTGGCATACATGATATCAGGTCTACTTGCTGTGAGATACAGTAGAGACCCTATCATGCCTCTATAGGTTGTCATATCCACTGTAGCACCTGTGTCTTTGTCTAGCTTTGTTGCAGTAGCCATGGGAGTTGGAGCAGATGAACTATCAAGCATACCAAATTTCTTTAGAAGATTTCTGGTATACTTTGCTTGATTGATAAAAATTTCATCATCTATTTGCTTGACCTGTAAGCCTAGAAAATAACTAAGCTCTCCCATCATGCTCATTTGGTACGTTGACTGCATAAGCTTTGCAAGCTTCTTACAAAGTTTGTCATTAGTAGATCCAAAAATAATATCATCTACATAAATTTGAACTAGAAGCAAATCATCACCAGTATTGAAATAAAACAAAGTTTTATCAATTGTACCTCTTGTGAACCCACTTTCTAAAAGAAATTGAGCAAGAGTTTCATACCATGCTCTTGGTGCTTGCTTTAGTCCATACAATGCCTTGTCAAGCCTGTAGACATAATCTGGATGTATGGGATCTACAAACCCCGGTGGTTGTTCAACAAACACTTCTTCTTCAAGCTTCCCATTGAGAAAAGCACTTTTTACATCCATCTGAAAGACTTTAAACTTCTTGTGTGCAGCATAGGCCAGAAAAATTCTTATGGCTTCCAATCTTGCAACTGGAGCAAAGGTTTCATCATAATCAATTCCTTCCTGTTGTGAATAACCTTTAGCCACAAGTCTAGCCTTGTTTCTTGTAATCACACCTTCACTGTCAGTCTTGTTTCTGAAAACCCACTTTGTACCTACAATTGATCTATTCTTTGGTCTAGGTACAAGTGTCCAGACTTCATTTCTTTCAAATTCATTTAACTCTTCTTGCATTGCTGTAATCCAATTAGCATCTTGAAGAGCTTCCTCCACTTTCTTTGGTTCTGTTTGAGACAAGAAAGCATGATACAGACACTCATTATTTGTTGCACTTCTAGTTTTCACACTAGCATCAGGATCTCCAATTATGAGATCAGGTGTGTGTGCCTGTGTCCACTTTCTTGCTGTTGGTAAGTGGTTTCTTGCATCATTATTGGATCCTCCCCCTTGATCCATGCTCTCCTGACTCATATGTTGACTTTCTGCAGCATCTGAAGCTCCCCCTGAATTGGATGGCTCAGAGTTTGAACTGTCAGAGTTTGAATCAGTTTCCTCAACTGACTCATTTGCTGTGTCTTGTTGAGCTTCTTCACGCTCCCCCTCAACTGGTTCTCTATTTTGTTCAATTTGAGAATTTCCAGTTTCTCCAGTATTTACCAGTAGAGGTTCAGAGTGTGCTTCGTCAGAGTTTGTCAGAACCGCTTCATCAGAGTTTGTCGGTACTGCTTCATCAGAGTTTACATCATCAGAAAATAAACCTTCATTTTCAAAGCGCAGTTGATCATATTCATCTAAGTCATCAAGTCCAGTTATTTTCTTGTCATCAAATGACACATGTATGGATTCCATGATCACTTTAGTTCTCAGATTGTAAACTCTGAATGCTTTTGTTGATAATGGATAGCCAACAAAGATTCCTTCATCAGCTTTTAACTCGAACTTGGTCAACTGTTCAGGATGAGTCTTCAACACAAAGCATTTGCATCCAAATATATGAAAATATTTCAAATTTGGCTTCTTATTTTTCACCATCTCATATGGTGTTTTCCCATGCTTGTTAATCAGTGTAGCATTTTGAGTAAAACAAGCAGTTTGAACAGCTTCTGCCCAGAAATAAGTTGGTAATTTTGCTTCATCAAGCATAGTTCTGGCAGCTTCAATTAGAGTTCTGTTCTTTCTTTCAACTACACCATTTTGCTGTGGAGTTCCAGGTGCAGAAAATTCTTGTTTCACTCCTCTTTCCTTGCAGAAAGCTTCCATGATTGAGTTTCTGAATTCAGTTCCATTATCACTCCTTATTATTTTGACTTTGTACTGTGATCCTTTGTCCAGTTGATTTACATGATCCATCAGTGTTTGAGCAGTTTCATCCTTCTTTGATAAGAAATACACCCATGTATATCTAGTATATTCATCAACAATTACTAGAGCATATTTTTTTCTGCCCATAGACATCACATTCACTGGTCCAAAGAGATCAACATGTAGAAGATGATAAGGTTCCACTACTGAAGATTCAGATTTGCTCTTGAAAGATGACTTCCTTTGCTTAGCCTTTTGACAAGAATCACATAGGCCATCTAGACTGAGTATTGATTTTGGAAGTCCCTTACAAGATCCTTTCTTATTAGCTCATTGATGTTGTTCAAATTGAGATGAGAGAGCTTCTTATGCCAATTCCAACTCTCTTCATTTGACATTCTTGCAGTCAGACACACTGTTTTTCCATCAGAGTTTGTTACCAAACTTGCTTCATAAATGTTGTTGCGCCTGTGTCCAACTAGAACAACTTTTCCAGTAGATTTACTGATTACTTCACAGTGTTCAGTATGAAAATCTACATGGTTTCCTCTGTCACAGATTTGACTCACAGATAGCAGATTATGCTTGAGTCCTGAGACTAGAGCTACATTTGTGATGATGACACTTCCAAGATTGATATTGCCATATCCCATAGTCCGTCCTATGTTGCCATCTCCATAGGATACTTTTGGGCCAGCCTTCTCCTCAAAATCTGATAGCAGGGCTTTATTTCCAGTCATGTGTCCTGAGCATCCACTGTCCAAGATAAGGGTGCTCTCTTTTATGCCCTGTAATCACAAACAAACACTAAGGACCCAGACTTGCTTGGATCCTTTGTCTTTCTTAACAGTGTTAGCTTTTGCAGCGGAATCACTATCAACAGAGTTTAAACTAACATTGTCAGACTTTACACTTGCAGAGTTTGCCCTAACCCACTTCAAGTTGGGTTTTGGCTCATAATAGTTGTGATAAATAGCATGATAACTCTTACAAGTATAAATAGAATGCCAAGTGCTCCCACAATGTGTGCATAAAGTCTGTGGTTTAACTCTTACATAATCATTCTTTACTCCTGATGTAGAAGGTAAAGAGTTAATATCTTTGTTCTTATTGCAAAATCTAGCAAGATGGTTAGAACTACCACAATTATAACATGTTTTCCTTGGAGCAGCAGCAGTAGGCAAATGATTATTTCTTTTATTTATGCCTATCTTCCCATTCCTATTCTTCTTGGACCCTTTTGGTTTCATAGCAGACTTTACCTCTTTAAGCTTATGATTGAACTGTTTTCCTGTCATCAAACCAACATTAACCTGTTTTTCACATGTTTTTACTGGCTTTCTAACAGCTTCTATTTCCATAAGATTTTCTGTTATAATATTTTCCTGTCTTTCACAGGTTTCATCTGATTCCATATCAGCTTCTCTTACTACAACAGATTTTAACTTAGTGGACTCTGGAACAAATTTCACAGGTTTAAGTTGTGGTTTAACCTTAACCTTGTCTTTAAACCTAAGTTCATCATTTTCACAATAGCCTAAACCTACAGAATCTGTCTGAAACACTTGATGAGTGTCTCTTCCAGAGTTTGTCCAAGTCTTGATTATTTTTCTTTCTTTTTCTAGATCAGATTCTAGTTGCCTATATCTTTTGAGCAACTCCTGTTCAACATAAACAACATCATCTCTTTCTTTTTGAATCTGCTTCATATTTTCAAGTTCTCCTTCAAGAAACTTGTTTCTATCTTTAAGGCTAAGATTCTCAGATTTAATTCTCTCATTCTCTAAAGTCTGATCCCTATAACTAACATGTACGCTTTTCAGATATACTCTTAATTCAGATATATTATCAGTATCATAAGCATAAGTAGTTAGGGGTACCTTATTTTCAGATAATTCAGTCTCATCTTTGACAGTTGCCATAAGAGCATAATTTACTCCATCATCAGAGTCTGAAGTATCTGCCCAGTCTTTGCCTTTAGAGATGAGTGCTTTCTCAGATTTGCCTTTCTTGCACTCTGGGGCATAGTGACCCATCTCCTTACACTTGTAGCACTGGATTTCAGATTTATCCTTCTTGCCAGACTTGGTCTCCCTTCCATCAGACTTTCTAAAACTTTTCCTTTCAGAGTTTGAATCTTTCCTTGAGAATCTCTTTCCTTCTTGAAATTCTTGAATCCCATCTTCTTGAAGGTTTTCACCATCAATGCAGCCATTTGCATCATCTGTTCTTCATCATCCTCAGAGTCAGAAGCTTCATCAGAGTTTGAGTCATCATCAGAGTTTGATGACTCACTTTCAGATTTAATGACTAAAGCCTTTCCCTTGGCTTTCTTCCTTGATGATTCCTTCTTAATGGGCTTCTCCTCAACTTTGAGAGCAACAGATTTTGTCTTCTTGCTTGATCTTCTGTTTCTTTGTTCTATTTCCAATTCATGAGTTTTCAGTAACCCATAAATCTCATCAAGTTCAGTTTCAGCAAGTTCGTAATTATCTCTTATAGTTGTTGTCTTCAAATCCCATCTTTCAGGTAAAGATAAGAGAAATTTGAGATTTGATTCTTCAAGATCATATTCTTTATCAACTAGAGATAAATCATTCAGTAGTTTACAGAATCTGTCATATGTCTCAGTCAAGGTTTCATTGGCTCTTGAATCAAAGTGCTCATACTCCTGAGTGAGTATTGTTTTCCTGTTCTTCTTTATAGCAGTGGTTCCTTGACACCTGACTTCCAAAGCATCCCAGATTTCTTTTGCAGTTTTGCAACCAATTACTCTGTTAGACATAACATTATCTAAAGCACTGTGTAGAAGATGTCTAACCTTTGCATCTTTTGCAATTGATGAGATGTCCTCAGGAGTCATATCTTTCTTTTCCTTTGGAACAGTCTTTTGTTCTTGACCATCAACAACAGGAGACAATTTAGTCGGCATATGAGGACCATCATAGATTCTGTCAAGATATTCTGGATTTGTAGCCTCCAGAAACATGGTCATCTTCACCTTCCAAATTGGATACTCCACTGGCCTGAGAATTGGAACCCTGATTGTTTCATACCGACTCACAGAATTAGGTTTAACCTGTTCAACCTTGGGAGGAGCTTGATTTTCTTCAGACATGATTATTACTGTGTTTGAATCGAAAAACTGTATATATTAAACAGCCTTGGCTCTGATACCAATTGTTAGGCCGAATACACAATATATAATCAATATATGTATGAGAATAACAATCAAGAACACTGTTTATAAATCAACAAACTGTAATTATATTAACAGTTTCTCTCTTTATGATGTTAATGAATCACAAAGAGCTACTAGGTTACAAGAATAATATTTTCAATAATCGCGTCCCTTCTAGGGATAACCTATCTGTGTTTATATAATACACAGTTACAATCAATCTCTAATTGATACTCCTACAAATTAGCTATACAATTGTAATCAATTAGAATTGCTTCAGTTCTCTGTCCAGTCTCCTTAGCTGTATCAATATATTCTGCTTCTTTCCATCTTCAGAATATATTGTTTCTAGAATCTTCATGATATGCACCGACAGCTAAATCGACTTTCACCCTGTCAGACTTTAACAAACTCTGACCGGCTTCCATGTAAACTCTGATGCGCATCTGTTGCTTAAACACTGATGAACAAACGTCAGCAATTATATCTAACAATCTCCCCCAACTTGTGCATAATAAAAATGTACAAGTTAAACAGATAATTGATGATGTCAAAACATATAACAAATGCAGTGTTTAAAATATATCAGAGTTTAAATTTATCTTAGAATAGAAAACATTAAAAACTTACAGTCAGATTTTACTTGATTTCTTCAATATCAGGCACTGTCCTGATATAGTCTGTAAGCAATCTTCTTTCAGCTCTCTCTAGCTCAGCAATCATAATCTCTTTCAGCTCCTTCAATTCTGGATCACTTTCACCAGTTTGATATATGGCAGCCCTTAGAGAATATATGTTGTTTCTTCTCATATCATTGCCCAGCCTTATTATAAAGGCTTTGTCAGATTCCAAATTGAATTCCAACACCTTTATTCCAAGAGCTGTAGAGAACTTTTCACTATTTCTTCTCAAGTATAGATTTCTCAAGTATAGATTTCTCTATATAATGAGATTGTGACAATGTTATTCCATCAGTTGACTGTGTCAACTTGACCCCAAGAATCACACTAGCCTCACCCATATCCTTCATTTCAAAGTGCCTTTTCAAGAAACTTTTTGTCTCGTTA
The DNA here is from genome assembly GCA_030848705.1 of Heracleum sosnowskyi. Lineage (NCBI taxonomy): Eukaryota > Viridiplantae > Streptophyta > Magnoliopsida > Apiales > Apiaceae > Heracleum > Heracleum sosnowskyi. Next base: position 99,425,064 of record CM061241.1, read on the forward strand.
ATAATCTCAATATTGGTTCCAAACAATAATATATCATCCACATATAGGCACACGATAATACATTCATTTCCTTTAACCATATAGTAGACACACTTGTCACTTTCATTAACTACAAATTCTGATTCTAAAACAGTATCATCAAACTTTTTATGCCAGTCTCTAGGGGCTTGTTTTAAGCCATATATAGACTTGATTAACTTACATACTTTCCTCTCGTTACCCGAAGAAACAAATCCCTCAGGCTGATCCATATAAATCTCTTCTTCAAGATCACCATGAAGAAAAGCTATCTTTACATCCATTTGATGGATGATAAGACCATGTACAGAAGCCAATGCTATAAGCATTCGGATTGTTGTCATCCTTGCAACAGGAGAGTATGTGTCAAAGTAATCAATGCCTTCCTTTTGCCTAAAACCCTTAGCTACCAGCCTAGCCTTATACTTATCTATTGAGCCATCAGGATTCATCTTCCTTTTGAAGATCCATTTGCATCCTATAGTAGTACACCCAGGAGGAAGATCAACTAACTCCCATGTTCCGTTAGAAACAATAGAGTCAATCTCACTTTTTACAGCACCTTTCCAGTGCCTTGACTCCGAAGAATCCATGGCCTGTCGAAAAGTTAAAGGTTCATCCTCGACATTGTAAGTGACAAAATCACTTCCAAAGTCCTTGACTACCTTTGCACGCTTACTCCTTCTAGGTTCATCTACTTCGTCAGGAGTAGAACTATTATCAGGATCTGTGATAGAATATATTTTAGATGACTTTATTCTCATATTTATTGTGTTTTGCATTGATTTGGATATTTATTTGATAGATTTTGGTGTTTTATTGTAGGATATAAGGAAGTTCTAAATTTGGAAGGATTTGAATAAAAAGGGCTATTTGGAGCTTAATTAGAAGAAAATTCGGAATTATTGGGCTACGCGGGTTCCTTACATTGTTTGGGCCGTATCTTGAGTTTCAGAAGTCCATTTTCGATGATCTTACAGCCCACGCGAAGCTTGTGGAATTCTCTTTAATTCTGAGATGGTCCAGTAAGCAAAATCCAACTGGAGAAGCCCAGAAACTGCAGAGATCAGACAACTGCGAATTTTAGTAGAGAATCCTACTCGGCTTAGAAGACTTATTTTGGTATAATTAATTTAATCATAAAAAATACTTTGAGGAGAGAGAGGAAGGACCAGGTTTTTTAGGAGAATTTTTTACGATACACACAACTTTGTAAAACACTTTCTTTTGGGGAGATTTTTCTGAGAACTTTTATTTTCCTTGAAGATAGAAGATTAAAGGTTCATCTCTATTCCTTATAATTATGTGTTCATCTTACAATTCATATATCTCTTGTTTAGTTAATTCAATTATGAGTGAGTAGATTATTAATCTAGGGTTAAGTTGAACCCTAGTTATGATTGATGTGTGAATTTCTCAATTCCCCCAATTTAATTGTTTAATTGCTCTTGCTTATTGAGTTGTTTAAATTAACAATTGCAAATCAGACGTGATTATGTGTTGTTTGAACCAATATCTAATTATCAACGAGAGTTGGAATTAGATGGTTGTGATTTATCCAATAAGAACATGAAATTCTCCATGAGAATAGGTAGAATGGATTGTTAGGAAATTAGGGTGCCGTGATTAATGTCTCTAAATTACATGATACCATGAGAATAGGTTTGATTGTATTTTAAGAGAAGCCATTAATACCTGAGAGGGGTTTTTGGTATTTATAGGGCGCATCTTTCCTTTTGAGTAGTTTATCTGATTAATTGGGGAGGGAATTCACGATTGCATTAATTCATGCTAGTGGGGATACTTAATTCTGGATGTTTTTAATATTTGATTTAATATAAACACAATTCGCTTTAGTATAAGATTAGTTTAATAAATTCTCAATATTTATTGTGATACTTGCTTAGCCGAATTAAATCAGAAACAACTAGTGATTGATACGTTTGTCTCTGTGGGATCGACTCTGACTTACCCTGCTACACAGTTAGAAGGATTAGTTAGATATTATAATTTGATAGGCACGCGATAGCCTTGTCAAATTTTTGGCGCCGCTGCCGGGGACAAAGCGGTATTAGATTAGTTAATTTTTGAGTTTGTTTAGCTAAGTCTTTTGGTTGTGTTGCTTCGGCTATTATTCCCTTGTTATTTGATCTTTGTTTCTAGTTTTCTTGTTGCATGCACACTCGAAGTTCAGGTACAGAAAATTTAATTGCTTTTGATCCTGAAATTGAAGCTACAGCAAGAAGACAAGCAGGACTACGAAGGAAAAACAAAGACAAGGTAGTTATGGGTGATGCACCTGCAGCTAAGGCTCTTAGGGAGCATGGTATGCCAGATGCTACAGGCGTACTCTCAAGCATTGTCAGACCAGCAATCACAGCTACTCACTTTGAACTCAAGCCACAATTCATCCAATTCGTCTCCAATGATTCTTTCGCAGGATTGTCCACTGAAAATCCTGTTGATCATCTTGAGAGTTTTCTGGAAAAGTGTGATACTATAAAGCTGACCAATGTTAGTGATGATGCTATTAAGCTGCGCTTATTTCCTTTCTCTCTCCGAGATGCAGCAAAAGATTGGTTGAAGGATGAAGGACCAAACACATTCACTACCTGGGATAGTCTTGCAAAGGCGTTTCTACTTAAATTCTTCAGTCAAAAGAAAACTTCAAAGCTCAGGAATGAAATATCTAACTTTCGTCAAGATGATGATGAGTCACTTCATGATGCTTGGAGAAAATTTAAGCGACTTCAGAGACAATGCCCTCACCATGGAATTCCTGACTGGTTGTTGATCCAAACATTCTACAATGGGTTGACACAAGAGTTCCGAAACTTTGTTGATGCTTCTTCTGGTGGTTCTATTATGAAGAAGAGTACTGAAGATGCGAAAGCTTTGTTAGACGAGATGGCGTCTAATGATAACTATCCTTACAGTGACAGAAATCATCCAAAGAAGGGTGGTAAGTATGATGTTGATGCTCTAACCATGTTGAATGCTACTATGCAGGCAATGGTTAAGAAGATTGAGCAATTGGATTCTAGAAATTCATCTACTGTTGCTTCATGTGAGATATGTGGTGTTGTTGGACACACCAAACTTGCTTGTCAATACAATCCTTCTGGAATGGCAGTTGAGCAAGCTAATGCTCTTTACAATCAGAATCAGAGGCCGCAGTATAATCCTTACTCCAACACGTACAATCCAGGTTGGAGAGATCATCCAAATTTCTCCTACAGGAACAATCAGGGTCAAGGACAATCTTCACAAAATAATTTTTCTCAGCCTCCTGGTTTTCAGCAAGCTCAGCCGCAGAAATCTAACTTGGAAAGTCTTATGGAAGGATTTATCTCTACTCAATCGAAGAAGAATGAGCACTTCGATTCAAGCATCAATGAGATAAAGGCTCACAACAAAATGATGGAGAACACGATCACTCAAATTTCTCAACAGTTGAGCCAACTTAATAAGTCTTCGGGCCAACTTCCTGGTCAAACTGAGCAGCCGTCAAGGGGGCATATCAATGCTGTAACTTTGAGAAGTGGTAAAGAATTGAAAGAGCCGGAATTAAATGCGAGCAATGCTAAAGAAAGTAAAGAGGAGATTGCAACTGAGAAACTGGTAGAACCAGAGATCGTGGAAAAAGAAAAGAAAGAATCAGTAGCTGTTCCTCTTAAACCATATGTGCCGCCTGTTCCTTTTCCACAAAGGTTGGCACAAGCGAAGCTAGAGAAGAAGTATGGTAAGTTCCTTGAAATTTTGCAGAAGCTACATATCAATATCCCATTCATGGATGCTATCACTGAGATGCCATCTTATGCAAAATTCCTGAAAGATATTTTGTCAAGAAAGAGAAAAATTGAAGAAAGCTCTACCATCTCATTAACGGCAGAGTGCAGTGCCATCTTGCAAAATGATCTTCCAAAGAAGTTAGCGGACCCAGGTAGCTACTCAATTCCTGTTCAGCTTGGGGATGTCGAAATTAAAAGAGCTTTGTGTGATCTTGGAGCAAGTGTCAGTTTGATGCCTTTGTCGATTTGTAAAAAACTTCAGATGGGTGAACTGAAACCCACACGTATCTCTTTACAACTGGCAGACAGAAGTGTGAAGTTTCCATTGGGAATTCTTGAAGATGTGCCCCTTAAGGTAGGAAAGTTTTATATTCCATGTGATTTTGTTGTCATGGAAATGGAAGAAGATGCAAATATTCCTATCATTCTTGGGAGGCCTTTCTTAGCAACAGCTGGAGCTATCATTGACATGAAAAATGGAAGAATTTCTTTTGAAGTAGGCGAAGAGAAGATGGAATTCAAGCTGCAAAGTACAATGGGACATCCTTCTACGGATGAGTTTGTGAATAGGGTGGATGCACTAGAGGAAGTGATCGACATGAAAGCCAAAATTCTACTATCTGAGGATCCACTTCAAGCTGTTCTTGAGGGTAACGTTGATGAAGAAAATGGAGAGTGTCAGGGTTACGAGAAGCTTTTGGATGCAGCACCTACATATAAGCATGAACATTCTAATGTGCTACAGCATGAGGAAGTTAAGGAGAGTTCCACGCCTCCTAAGGTAGAACTGAAACCACTACCTGCATCTTTGAAATATGTGTTTATGGGCCCTAATGAAACATATCCTATCATTGTTAATTCTGAGCTTGATGAGCTTCGTTTTGAGGCTTATGAAAGTTCTAAGCTTTACAAGGAGAAAACAAAGAAGTGGCATGACAAAGGGCTGTTACGAAGAGAATTCAAGGAAGGGGAGTTAGTTCTTTTGTTCAATTCGAGGTTAAGACTTTTTCCCGGAAAATTGCGTTCTAGGTGGTCGGGTCCGTTCAAGGTACAAAAGGTTTTTCCATATGGTGCATTTGAATTGTTGGATACTCATGGAGGATCATTTAAGGTGAATGGGCAAAGAGTCAAACATTACAGAGTTGGTGAGCCAATCAATGAGAAAGTGGAGATTCCGCTTTCTACCCCTTCATTGAAATGATTGATAAGAATGTCTAGCCAAAGACGTTAAAGAAAAGCGCTTCTTGGGAGGCAACCCATGATTGTGAATGTAAATAGTGTGAATGGTTTATGCAAAAAAAAAAAAAAAAAAAGTCGAAAGCATTGCTGGAAGGCAGGGATTTAATACCGTGGTATTGTTTTATTTATACTGGAGCTTTGTTTCCCTGGTGATTTAATGAGGGGACCAGAGATTTAATACCGCGGTATACTTACCTGAAGCCACAGTTTTAATCCTCTGCCGAGCGCTTAATAACTCCATTTGCGCGTGAAAGCAAAGGTTCAGCGTTTTTTTTTTTTACTCCCGCACGTGGCTTCCTGATCCGCGCGTTGTTTCCTGGCTTGCACGCATGTCTCTCCACTCCAGCAGCCATCTTCTAAGTCCAGTACAATAACCAGGCCTATTCCTTTGGCCCATACAACTGGTCCAGCTCCTTTGGCCCATCGCAACTGGTCCAGCCCACTGTTGGCATGTCTCTACTTGTTTCAGTCCAGCCCAGAAACAAGCCCAATTGCAGGCCCAGCTCATTCAAGCACTGGTCCAACGCTGGCGTGGCTGCTCTTTTACAAAAATTATATGGAAATGTAAGAGTGAGGAGTTGAACCCCTGACCTCTAGCATGCAACAGAGAGACCTCGGCCGCTCCACCAACCAACTGTTTGTGTTAGAAATTGATTTGCCTTGTTAATAAAGAATCCGGACTAGCAATTTCAGCATACTTAAAAGAGGAAGGAGCAAGCTTCAATAATAATTTCAACGGGCACTTACTCCGGAACTAGGGGAGTACTTTGAACCTTTCTTTGTATATATATATTTTTTTTTTTTTTTTTTTTATTTTAATTTTTGTATTTTTTTAGAATCTTGTTAGTTTAATGTATATTTATTGTTATTATTCATTGGGGACAATGAACCGCTTGAGTGTGGGGAGGGGTTTCCAATATTAAAAAAAAAACATTAAAAAAAATTAGGATTTTTTTTTCTTTTTAATTTGTTAGTTTTTTTTTTCTTTTTAATTTGTTAGTTTTTTTTTTAGGATAATAAAAAAAAAATTAGAAAAACACAAAAAAATTAAAAAACTTAAAAAATGATTGCCTTGTCAATATAGCATGTTAATAAGGATAAGTACACACCATGTAGACTTTTATTTTGCGAGTGTCACATATTTGTCTCCTTGGCGTAAAATACCTTATACATGATGATGTCTTGTATGTGCTTGCGAAAATTTCAAAACTTGAATGTACGTCATTGTCAATTTTGACGAGTTTAGCATGCTATCACCTGTGAGATTTTGAGCCTTAATGTGCGATTGATGCATCTTTTTATCAATCTATTTGTTTGTGGTGAGTTATTCGTCATTGTGCATGTTGCTCTAGAACTTGCTTTAAACCAGGTCGTGCGCATATTGATATCGTGTATTGTGTAAGAATGATAAAGGCACTAGGATTAACCGTATTGTCCCAAACAGTACCCTGAAAAATAATCCTTAGTGAGCCCCCTTGAGCCTATATCCTCTTTCTTCGTATATTACCATCACAATCTTGAGCTTATTAATTTGTTCTTGTCTTGATTGACTAGTAGAGCATTGTGATATATACTTGAGATTGGTAAAATATTGAGTGTGGGGATATCTTTGTTAATGTGTGAATTTTGGTGGGATTTGAATTGGTTTGGCTACTTCTTGTTGGTGACATTTCAAACAGAGTCACAAAGGTCATCTTACAACAACAACAAAAAAAAAAAAATATATATATATATATATATATATATATATATATATATATATATATATATATATATATATATATAGAGAGAAAAAAAATAAAGAAAAAAAGAAGTGAAAAAAAAATAATCTCTCTGTGAAAAAAAGAAAGAAAGAAAAGAAAGTTGTTCATTGGTTCTTACAATATGAAAGTTATGAGTTTACATTGTATGTGGGATGATATCTCAAAGTTAGTTTCATGTTGAGTGCTTCAAGTGTATATGAACATTATGCTCTATTAGTTGTCAAGTTTAGCCAACTGCAGCCTTTTCATTTTCCTACCCCTCACCTAAGCCTTGTTACAACCCTTGACAAAGACCTTTTGATTTATACGAACACGAAGTCTAGAGATTTTGGTGGACAAGCAAGCTTATGGTAGCACATGTGCATTTGATTGAATTTGAGTGATACAGTCGCACCTAAACACTTGTGTGATTTGAGTGATTGTGAGTTTATTTTCTATCCAAAGCATGCTATTATCTTGTTGATTGAGACTTTGATGTTATTCATGATATATTTTAGTCTTTTTAGACTATATGTGCGTACTTGAATAGTTGTGTTGGTGTGTAAAGTTGAGGAATTGCATTATATGACATCTAAGAGCTATTACATGGTTAAGTTTGCATGTGTGGTGTGCTATGATATATTTCATGTTTGAGACTTGGCAGTCAACTCAAATAAGATTTTGTGGGTAGATTTACTATAAACCCTCACGAGACCTTACTCGTCCACTAGGGCTGCCTAGGGGTTTAAAGGGCTTGTTGCATATGCCAAATGCAACCGTGATCACCTACGGAAGTGGTACTAGTTAGTTTAGTGTATTATTTTAGTTTGCACGAGGACGTGCAAATACTTAGTGTGGGGATGTTTGATAGAATATATTTTAGATGACTTTATTCTCATATTTATTGTGTTTTGCATTGATTTGGATATTTATTTGATAGATTTTGGTGTTTTATTGTAGGATATAAGGAAGTTCTAAATTTGGAAGGATTTGAATAAAAAGGGCTATTTGGAGCTTAATTAGAAGAAAATTCGGAATTATTGGGCTACGCGGGTTCCTTACATTGTTTGGGCCGTATCTTGAGTTTCAGAAGTCCATTTTCGATGATCTTACAGCCCACGCGAAGCTTGTGGAATTCTCTTTAATTCTGAGATGGTCCAGTAAGCAAAATCCAACTGGAGAAGCCCAGAAACTGCAGAGATCAGACAACTGCGAATTTTAGTAGAGAATCCTACTCGGCTTAGAAGACTTATTTTGGTATAATTAATTTAATCATAAAAAATACTTTGAGGAGAGAGAGGAAGGACCAGGTTTTTTAGGAGAATTTTTTACGATACACACAACTTTGTAAAACACTTTCTTTTGGGGAGATTTTTCTGAGAACTTTTATTTTCCTTGAAGATAGAAGATTAAAGGTTCATCTCTATTCCTTATAATTATGTGTTCATCTTACAATTCATATATCTCTTGTTTAGTTAATTCAATTATGAGTGAGTAGATTATTAATCTAGGGTTAAGTTGAACCCTAGTTATGATTGATGTGTGAATTTCTCAATTCCCCCAATTTAATTGTTTAATTGCTCTTGCTTATTGAGTTGTTTAAATTAACAATTGCAAATCAGACGTGATTATGTGTTGTTTGAACCAATATCTAATTATCAACGAGAGTTGGAATTAGATGGTTGTGATTTATCCAATAAGAACATGAAATTCTCCATGAGAATAGGTAGAATGGATTGTTAGGAAATTAGGGTGCCGTGATTAATGTCTCTAAATTACATGATACCATGAGAATAGGTTTGATTGTATTTTAAGAGAAGCCATTAATACCTGAGAGGGGTTTTTGGTATTTATAGGGCGCATCTTTCCTTTTGAGTAGTTTATCTGATTAATTGGGGAGGGAATTCACGATTGCATTAATTCATGCTAGTGGGGATACTTAATTATGGATGTTTTTAATATTTGATTTAATATAAACACAATTCGCTTTAGTATAAGATTAGTTTAATAAATTCTCAATATTTATTGTGATACTTGCTTAGCCGAATTAAATCAGAAACAACTAGTGATTGATACGTTTGTCTCTGTGGGATCGACTCTGACTTACCCTGCTACACAGTTAGAAGGATTAGTTAGATATTATAATTTGATAGGCACGCGATAGCCCAAATCGCCCTTCGACCCGAGTCGAGTCGAGTCGTGGCGGGGCGAGGCGAGGCGGGCGGCGGCGGCGCACGCGTGTGTGTGCGCGCGCGCGTGAGGCACATACTAACACCATGCACACCCACATGCCTTAGTAGTTGTACACTACTCTTGCACATGGTTCTATATAAACCCACCAACCTCTCATTACCATTTCTATGTGGGATACACGTTATTTCAATATAACCAACCCACATAACCCATTTCAAGCAACCTATTTCAACTCAATTTATTTATGGATTACACTAAGAAAATGTCTTAGATCCAAACATGAAAGTTTAAGTCCTCATTACAAGGAACAACCTCCAAGTATTAGTTTCCGAAAATTCCATCAAGAACATATATAAAATATGCCTCAAACTTTCCATTTTCTAACGGATAGATCCAAAGACAACCACCAGATCCATAGTTTTGGGCATACCACATTATTCCATCAAAATTTAAATAGTTACTTCTAATTTGAGCTGGATTCCAACTAGAGGTGGCCACACGGGCGGTTACGGACGGCTAACCCGTAACCGCCCCGCTGAAATAGCTCGTTTAAATCGGACCGTAACGGTCCGAATCAGAACCGGTATGGCACGTACAGTAAAACGGGGCGTTCACGGGTTACGAGTATACGAACCTTAACCGGCACGGCACGGCCCGTTAGAACCGCAGCAGCTCGCGTAAGCCACGTGAACCGGCACGGCACGTACAGACCGGCACGGCACGTAAATATTAATATGACTAATTGTCTATAAATCTATAATTATACTATAAATCTATTGACAAATGACAATGCATGTGCATGTGCTGTGTTTGTCCCGGTCCGGAATATGTTAGTATTATTATATTCAATAATCATCATGTCATGTCATGTGTCACTAATCAGTAAGTATGATATGTTCAGTTTGACACTTGTCATGCATGCAACGAGGATGCGTGTCCAACCGGGTGAAAATACTTTTCTACTTTGAACCGTACGCGAACCGGGTGATATGTTCACTAATCTCTATTTCTATCTCTAACCGCCCCGTTGAACCGTGAACCGCCCGCCGAACCGCCGAACCGTTGACCCGTCCGTTGAACCGCTGAGCCGTGTACGATTTATCCTCCTGCAGAACCGCCCCGCCCCGCCCCGCCCCGTCGCCCCCAGCCGTGCCGTTCCCGTCCACTGTCTTCAGTAACTCGGCACGCCACAAACCCGGCACGGCCCGGCTCGGCCGCCCGTGTGGCCACCTCTAATTCCAACCCCCTCCATGTATGACCTTGCATGCATTTCGGCCGACACAGATAGATATTGGACAATCACGTGAAACACGACGTTTAGACGTACGGTTTAAACAACGTTTAGACGTACGGTTTAAACATTTAAAAATCCTTGGATATACAATTAAACCTCTTTATCTAGGAGAAAATTTTAGCTTATCAACAACAATTATTTTTATTAATAAATATTAATATTTATTCTTTAGAAATTTATACATGTACAATTTATTTTACATCCCAAATTTCATTGAGATTTTTTTATGTAAATTAAAATTCACATATACCAAGATGGTACATTTATGTTATATAAATAAATTTTATTTTTTAAGTGCAAGATATAACATATTTTAAGTTTATCACATCAAAAATAATGCATTTATGAATTTAGTTATACAAAAAGTAATAATTTATTTTAAAACAATGATCATGAAGAAGAGGACTGCGTTGTCTAAATGTTTCGTCTAAGTAAGCATATTTCATAATAAATACCATAAACAATCACTTACTTTAATATAATAAAAAATACTACCAGATAATAGTTTTATAAACCCTCTATAAAATTTTGAATCTGGTGGGAAGTGAAAACAAAAAGTGAATAATAATCATCTTTCATAAAAAGGTAAATGTTTAATATAAATGTATATAAAATTAATAAATTTTATTTTGGATTTCATTAGGCCTTCATAAATTTAATTAAAAATTATGATTTTATAAATTTACCTAAAATATTAATTTATATCAAAATAGGAGAAATAAATTATATAATGGAGTTGTCACTTCTCAGGTTTATTATTTGTTGAACTTTCACTTATGATTTTGCTGATATTAACTTCTTCTTTTTTTGGAAAGGGTCCGGTTTTACCTTTAAGGAATGAACTAGCATTGAAGCTGCTCGTGCAAGGCACATACAGTTTATGTGTTTGAAATCAATTTTTATTAGATTGGAGGAATGACTATATATGTTCTGCAATCTGAATGAATCTGAATGAGAGTTGATAATGATATTACAATCGCTGGAACGTTTGTATGTTATTTTAAGACATGTATGCTTAAATGATAAACGATGCATAATCCTGATAAGTTTTAGCTATTTTCTTTATATACTAATATGAAATAGATAATAAATAGATATTTGCGTTTGAGTAAAGAATTAAGTCATATTGTCAACGCTGAGGGGGGGGGGGGGGGGGAGTTTGTACTCAATCGAAGAAGTTTTAGTGAAAAAATTGACATTGTAAAATAAATTCTGTGTTTAGCAAAAAAAAATTTCAAAAGTGAGTGGTAAATGTTTGAAACAACATTCTGATTTATAAGGCAAACTCAGTTTTAAAATGGATGGTAAAGAAATTGAAATATCACCGAAATTTAGCATGCAAGTAAAAGAGATCCCAATGTAGAGAGGCTCACAAATGTTGTAAATGCTAAAGTTGGCACTTAAATTATATTAGGTTGTTCATAATAAAGGAACAGTTTGATCATAGTAGTACTTATTAGTACGGTGATCCGGGTACACATTTTATTTGTAGATAATAGTTAGAACCATTTTATTGTAGTGGTTTTGCAGCCTAAACAATGTGTGACTCCATCGTTGTCCACACCAACCTCATTGACCGCTGGTTCAGATTCTGATAGCTTGACAACCATGTATTTCTCATATCTGAGGTTGGTGTTGAAGTGATTAATCTTGATATCAAATGCACACATTTTTCAAATGACATTGTTCAGTACAACGGGGATGTGTGCAGAAGGGTTGTCTTGCATAACAGTTAATATGACATGTTGTTAAAATAGGATCAATTTTAGCTTAATGTTTATTTAAGAATGAATAAAGGACCTGACTTATTTTCGAGATAACTTTCTCAACTGGGACGAGTACGAGGCGTTCAACCTCTTTGTTGAAAAGGGTGAAGGTCGTATTTCCAGACTGGTCCTTGACCTGTACAATTAGCTTGTACCTATCAGATTATTTTATTTGTAATAATTCGGAATTATATAGTGAAAACAATAATCAGAGTGAATGAAATAAAGACACATTCTATTGATTTTACCTATGTTTAAGGACAGTTATGCACAGTGGTTGCAGTAATAGCCTTGACCCTGGAGACGCGATTTCTAAAACGACCCAATAAAATTTTGTTTGAAGAGTTTAATTTGGCCAAAGCCTCCCAGTATAATCATGTGATCTTAAGCCTCTGTAATTGGATTTCACTTCACACAGTCACAGACTTAATTAATTTAATCCAGGAGTCTCATCAAGAGTTCTGCAATTATAGGTCTTTGATTCATGCCTTCCAAAATGTACAAGATGAAAATGACAAGTTAATTCAGTGTTGTACCTTTTACTGTAGAATAACTACAATGAACAAACCCTCAACTGAAGTACATTACATACACTAGTTTTCAACACGTACAATATACGAGATACTTTTTTTAAATAAATTTTTTATAATAATATATCTGAATTATTATTATTTTTAACATTTTAAATTTGAATACCTGTATTATCATATACGGAGTATATACAAATAACGTTTACTTAATTATTCTATATATTTTTTGTTTAAGCTTATGTTGAGCTTATATATTTATTGTTTACCCTTATGTTATTATTATATATATTCAAATAATTATTATTTAATTCATTCATATTTTTATTATTTCTAAAAAGCACATTATTCAATTATCATAAAATTTTATAATTAATAGATGTATTATTCTTTTAATATATACTATTGTGAAATTGAACATTTTTTTATATTTTCCATAATTAAATAATAAATTTACATTTTTTTTTGGTTTTCTAAAAGTATTACTTTTTAAATAAAAAATTATTATTAACTGTAAGATGTAAATACAATTACATTTATAATAATTCTATTATTAAGGTTCTACTTTAAATTACATTAAATATAATATTAATAACTATTATAGAATTTTCTTTTTTAGCAATTGTGTGTCCTGGTGCGCACGTGATGATTTTTGTATTCTTTTAATATAAATTTATGTTTATGGTGTTCATATATTTTTAATATTAATATTTTAGCATAAGTTGATAGAATTTATGTATATTTATTATTAATATTTTTTAGTAATTATATATTTATGTTGTTGTAATATATAGTTTTCTTTTTAATTTTTTTGTATTATATATAAAAATTTTAATTATACTTTGGTATGTTGTCATAATAATAAATGAAGTTGATTTTCTTTTAGTATTAATATTTAATAATTGAGAGTACGTTATTCTTTTAATATACATGAATACTATTGTGAAATTAAATATTTTCTATATTTGAAATAATTAAATAACAATTTTATATTATTTATATCATTTTTTTAGGTTTTCTAAATTTTTTACTTTTTAATAAAAAAAATGTCATAACTTGTAAATAAACTATATTTATATCATTCTATTATTAAGGTTCTATTTTAAATTATATTAAATATAATATTAAAAAATTAATATAAATGAGAACGTCTTTACTCTAATTATATATAGGTGTATAATATATGCATTCGTAGTTCACCCGTAGATGGAATAAACTTGAAGTCATAATCGTTCTGTAGAGTTCGAATAAAAATATAAGGAAAAATCAAGATGTGGAGAGCAAATATACTTGAAAGTATTAGATTTGATGTAAATATATAACAGTGCAATTTTGAATTACTTGACACCACATGATCAAATTAAAGTACATCAAGAAAAATATCAAAGATAGGACTTATGTTGCCCATGTATACCAACATCGTATCACACCGAATCATTGTCGTGAGTTTGTCTTTTTAGTAGTAAGAACACAAATTGAACATAACTCAATGTAATTTTATTCATATCAACATAAATGTTACGCAAAAAACAATTAATATAGTTTTGGTCACTCAATGCGCTTAATCACTCTTGTGCGTATATGAGATATGAAGCGAAGGTCAAAAAAAAGTTGCTAAAGTGGTGAGGGGAGGCTAGAAAACAGGTTCGGGAGATTAAGGAAGCAGGTTCGGGAGGTTTGGAACTGAATAAATTTACTAGGAGCAACGAAAATGTTCTCCTATAATATATATAGTAGATATATAGTTGATTATTATACTCTGTGTTTTCCGGTTTGATTTTTTGGTGGTCAAAATGACCTTAATCGAAATATATATTTTTTATAATTAATTTTTTTTATTAAAAGTATATTAAGTCTATCTTAAAATGTAGGTTTTAATTTAACAAAATTATAAAGAAATTAGAAGTTAATCAATTTAACAACTAACAAGTGAAAATGAATAAATAACTAGAACGGAGTAGATGGTGTATTTAATTCGAATTTAAAAAAATTAATTTTTAAAACTAAAAGTCTATTCAATTTTAATTTTAAAAGTTTATTAGAATTAGAATGAGAATTTTGAAAAAGCCACTAAAATCTTGTTGTATTCAATTTAAATATGTAAAAATTTATTAAAATCTTGATATATTTAGTTTAGATTTTTAGAAATCCTTTAAAGTATCATGTTATTCAAAACTCTTAAATTCTGGTGTATAAAATAAAATGATGATTTTGATAAATTTGTTAGTGTATTTTTGTATTTTTTTGAAATTTTGTTTTCATTTCTTTGAAATTTTATTAATATACACCGGATTTTGAAGAATTTGACAAAAACGTTAAGAGATTTCAAATCAACTAATTATATCCTTATATATAATAAGAGTAAAACAACTACATAAAATTTAAATAATTATATCTTTACATATAATAAGATTAATGCATATAATATAATTATACTACTAGGAGCAGGAATCATTTCTAACGCTTTACTTAAAAAAATAAATAGACATATGTAAATTTAAAAACACATAAAGTCTACGATGTTGGACATGATTATGGGCCTGTTTGGCTGACCTTGTTTATTGATTTAAAGTTGATAAGAGCTTATGAGGGGTAGGGGTGTTTGTGTACTCAACTTATTTGATAACTTATAACTTATAATTTGATAAGTTGAATGTTAGAAATCACCAACATTTTACTTAACTTATCAACTTATTCTTTGATTTCTTTATTTTTTTAATATTTTATATTTTTACATTTGTGTTTTTAAATATTTTTTTAATTTAAAATACAATTGTTGAAATCATTGTATTTAAAAATTATTTTTTTCAAATTTAATTTAGCAAATTCTTCATTAACTTATAAGTAAATTTATCCAAACACCAGTATAACTTATAAGAATTCATCAACTTATCACTTATACTGCACTTACTTATTTTAAGCTATAAGTCAACTTTTTTATGATTCCCCAAACACGCACTGTAAGCCCCAAACATACAAGTTACTCCCTCCCTCCCCCTCAATTCTTTACATTGAGGTTGGACACGGAGATTAAGAAAAAATATAATTTAGTGAAAAAAAAGTAAGAAAAGTGAGTAAAGTGCCGAGACCAATCAATATTTAATGTATAAAGTGAAGATAGTGGGGGGAAATAGTGGATGTAGTTAATTTTTATATTATAAAACTTTACTATTTTAAGAAACTTTTGGAGTGTAAAGAATTGAAAGGGACATCCTAAAAAGGAAAGTGTAAAAAAATGAGAGGGACATGGTGAGTAGTAAATAGAGAGGAACAAAAATCGAGGGCATAACATGACCTCCTGCATGAAAAATTAACTATCTAGGAGTAGACAAGGTAATTTTCGACATGATACGGAACGATACGAAAATTTAGTGTTTGAGTTTACATTTTTAGTACACGAAACGAAAGTACACAATTAAGATTTAGTGTCGGTTTTGTGTTTACCCTTCAAGTACACGACACGAAGTACACGAAATGAATAAATAAATAAATTAAAATTAAAATTTATGTTAGATATTTTAATATTTTTATTAGATATTTAACATTTATTTATGTAATTATACATAAATTTATTATATTATTTATAAATATTATGTAAATATAAATTTTTAATACATATTTGTAAAAAAATTATCGAAAATTTTAATATTTCAATACATTTACTTATTTATTTTTATTCATATTATTTATTAAAATTACACGAAAAAATGATACGAAAAGTACACGAACACGAAATTACACGAATAGGGTGATTTTGGATTTAATATTTAAGCATACAAAACACGAAAGTATAACGAATTGGTTGGATCGACAATAAATATTGAATTGTCAAATGGTATGTACATACATACCATTACTCTCAGAATAACTAATCACATTTGTTAATATAATTACTCACTAACACGCCAATTTCAACAATGAACACACCTTAACGATAACAAAGCATTTTATATTAATGAACACACCTTAACGATAACAAAGCATTTTATATTTAATATCACTTGAAAGCATGTATCATAATATATTTGTATTATTATTGTTTGAAATATATAAGAATTATATATAATTTATATTATTTATACTATTTATCTACACTATATTATTAAATACAAAACATTAAAAATTTTGATACCTGTTTTTTTGGTACTTATTTTTTGTTACGGTACTTGTCTTATTTATATTATTTTACTTAGTCTATTTTTTCTAAAAAAATCTTCTCTTTTTGCAAAAATATCACAGACAATTACCCTTTTCAACTAAAACATGTTACTTTTTCTATTTTTCTAAATAAAATCTTTTAATACTTTTAATTATGGACAATTACTTTTTTCAACTAAAACATCTTACATTTTCTATTTTTACTTAATAAAACCCCTCCTTTTCCAAAAATATAACGAGGAAACCGTTATTTACTTATTTTAAAATCTATTTTAATACTTTTAATCATTTTACAAAGTTTAACACACCGACTTATTTTTTTTAAACAAATGAAATTAATAAAATTTTAAAGCGTATATCAATCTATATCTATCTATACTATTATATAATAGACAAAACATTAAAAGTTTGGTTGGTCGCTAAGTGATTTTACTTAATTATCCTTATTTCTTTTTAAAAAAATATTATTAATTAATAACATTATTTTTAACCAATTATCGTTTCGGTTAAAATACATTACTTTTCTATTTTTCAAACAAATCCTCCCTTTTTCTTAAAAAATCACGTACTTCATGCTATTGTTTCTATTTTTTCTTACTAAAACCTCTTATTTTTCCAAAAATATTAAGGGCAACTCTTAATTATTTATTTTAAAACCTATTTTAATAATTTTAATTACGGATAATTACCTTATTCAACTTAAACATGTTACTTTTTCTATTTTTCTTGCTAAAACTCCTCCTTTTCTAAAAATATTACGGGTAAATCTTTACTTATTTATTTTATTTTTAATTGTAGGCAATTACCATTTTCAACTAAAACATATTACTTTTTCTATTTTTCTTTACTAAAACTACTCATTTTCCAAAAATATCACGGACAAACCGTTATTATTTATTTCAAAATCTATTATAATATTTTTAATTATTTAAAAAAGTTTATCACGTCTACTTATTGTTTTTAACAAATATAATTAATAAAATATTAAAACGTAAATAATAATAATAATAACAATTATTAATAACAATCCGTGAATCGCACTGGTTTTAAGCTATCTATACTATTATATATAGATCAAACATTAAAAGTTTGGTTGGTTGGTCGGTCGTTAAGTGATTTTACTTAATTACCCTTATTTATTTTTAAAAAAATATTATTAATGAATTATAGTAGTTTTAATTAATTACATTTTCTGCTAAAATACATTATTTTTTCCTATTTTTTCTAACAAATCCTCTATTTTTCTTAAAAAATCACGGGCAATTACCATTTTCATGCTACTTTTTCTATTTTTTCTTACTAAAAACCATTCTTTTTCCAAAAATATCATGGGCAACCTTTACTTATTTATTTTAAAACTTATTTTAATACTTTTAATTACGGACAATTATTATATTCAACGAAAATATGTTACTTTTTCTATTTTTCCTCGCTAAAACCCCTCCTTTTCCAAAAATATCACGGATAAATCTTGACTTATTTATGTTATTACTTTTAATTACAGGCAATTACTAAAATATATTACTTTTTCTATTTTTCTTTAGTAAAACCACTCATTTTCCAAAAATATCACGCGCAAACCATTACTTATTTATTTTAAAATCTATTTTAATATTTTTAATTATTTAAAAAAAGTTAACACACCTGTTTATTTTTTTAAAAGATATAATTAATAAAATATTAAAACGTAAATAATAATAATAATAAAAAATAATAACAATTATTAAAGACGTAACATTAAAAGTTTGGTGTGTACGGTACCTGTTTTTTGGTACTTTGTGATTTTACTTAATTACCCTTACTTATCTATAAAAACAATATTATTGAATAATAAGATCTATTTATAACCAATTAAAATCTCCCCCTTTTCGAAAAATATCATGGGTAATTACTTTTTAAAACTAAAATATGTTAATTTTTCTATTTTTCCTTACTAAAACACTTTAATTCTTTTAATTATTTAAAAAAGTTTACATATTTTAACATGCCTACTTATTTTTTTAACAAATGCGATTAGTAAAATAATAAAATGTAAATAATCGAATAACAATTATTAAAAATAATTCGTGCATCGCACGGGTTTTAAACTAGTATTATTAAAAATGAAACATTAAAAGTTTTGGTACGTGTTTTTTTGTACCAATTTTTTGGTACCGTACTTGCCTTATTTATATTATTTTACTTTCTCTATTTTTTTTAAAAATCTTCTCCTTTTGCAAAAATATCATGGAAAATAATCTTTTTCAACTAAAACATTTTACATTTTCTTTTTCTTCTTAATAAAACCCTTTAATACTTTTAATTACGGACAATTACCTTTTTCAACTAAAACATGTTACTTTTTCTATTTTTACTTAATAAAACCCTTTTTTTCCAAAAATATTTTTAAAATCTATTTTAATACTCTTACTCATTTAACAAAGTTTAACACACCTACTTATTTTTTTTTAAACAAATGCAATTAATAAAATTTTAAAATGTAAATAATAAAATAACAATTATTAAAAACAATACGTGAATTGCACTGGTTTTAAGTTAGTACTATTATATAATAGATGAAATATTAAAAGTTTGGTTGGTCGGTATCAATTTTTTGGTACTTCATATTTTTACTTAATTACCCTTACTTATTTATAAAAAATATTATTAAATAATTAAATTATCTATTTATAATCAATTACCTTTTTCAGCATTATAACTTTTTCGATTTTTTCTAATAAAATTCACTCATTTACAAAATATTATGGACAATTACCTTTTTTAAACTAAAAATGTTACATTTTCTATTTTTCCTTACTAAAACCTTTGCTTTTACAAAAATATTACAGACAAACCCTTACTTATTTATTTTAAAATTTATTTTAATATTTTTAATTATTTAAAAACGTTTAACTATTTTAACATGCCTACTTATTTTTTTAACATATACAAATTAATAAAATATTAAAAAGTAAATAATAAAATAAAAATTAATAATCCGGCACTGATTGTAAGCTAGTTATTATTAATTTATTAAAATCAATAACAATTTTTAAAAATTTACCAATTTTATTAATCCATTAAATTATATAGTGAATGCGCCCAAGAGATTTCAAATCTAGTTAGGTAAGAACATTGCAGAGCAGTTGGGTGGAGAATCAGAATGTTGGGTATGATCATAGTTTGGTTGGAAGTTTCTTGACAAACAGGAAGGCTAATTTTGGGGCTATACAAGAGTCTTTATCTTCAATCTCGAGGCCGGTTAAAGGAGTCTTTATGGAGGAATCAAACTATCCCAATTTATTCATCTTTAAATTTTTTCATGAATTAGATGTTAAAAGGGTGTTAGATGATGGGCCATGGACGTTTAATCAACAAGTTTTACTATTGAAGAAACTGGATGTGAATGAACAGCTGAAGGACGTAAAGCTTACAGATGTATATATGTGGGTGCAGATATATGATCTTCCCATTGGCTTTAATTCAGAGTTCATATTGAAGTCGATAGGGAACTATGTGGGTAAGTTTTTGTAGGTAGATTCAAAGAATTTTCAAGGTATGGGGAAGAACTATCTCAGAATTAAGGTGGCTATGGATGTTCGACGTCCGCTGAATAACTGTATGAAAATAAAAAAGACAGGAGGGGATTGGTTATGGATAAAATTTAAATATGAAAGATTGCCTTCGTTCTGTTTTTACTGTGGTTTAATAGGGCATTCTGATAAATTTTATGAAGCGTTATTTGATAATCCTCAGTGCGGAGAGGAGAGGGGGTATGATAGTTCACTGAGAGCCCCAATCAGGAGACATAGTAACAGTAAAGTTAATCAATGGCTCAGGGATGATAATGGTGGATATAGTGGATTTTCGGATGAAAGTAGAGGATGAGGTGGGTCGAAATGGTTTAAACAGGGTAATCAATTTCCGGGAACAAACACGGTGGTGGACGTGGAAGCTGGGCGGGGAAACAATGGCGGTGAGAGGAGTGAAAGAGATAAATCTAATCCCGTAATTTTAGGGAGAGAGATCGTAACGGTTGAAGATAACAGCATGAAAGGAGGGGGAGGTTACGCAGGAAGTGATATAGCTGTAATTTCGGGATTTAATTCAAAAACAGGCAGACAAGTTTCAAAAGATAAGATGGCGGCAAATAATACTTTGGGAATTGGGCTTACAGATACAACATAACATGGGCTTCAAGTTGGGGACCCAAAAAGAAGAAGAGTGGATGAAACGATAATAGATGGGCTGACTTTAGAAAATAAACAACTGGATATTATGATGATGAACTCACAAGATATTGACTCTCAGAACCAAAAAAACTTGATAGAGGCGGGTGCTGCAGTGCAGGTCCGCCTAGAATTATGAGTGCAATTAGTTGGAACTGTCGAGGTATAGGTCTCCCCTCGAGAATTCAGTTCCTTAAAGAATTGGTGAGACAAGACAGGCCATCGTTTATTTTTTTTATGCGAAACTATTGATAATAAAAACAAAGTGGAGAGAGTGAGAAGATCTCTTCGTTTTGATGGGTTGATTTCAGTAGATGCTATTGGTAAGAGTGGTGGTTTAGCTTTGATGTGGAAGGTTAAAGAGCACGTTCAATTACGAAGTATGTCTAGATATCATATTGACGTGGAAGTCAGTATGCATGGAAGACAAAGATAAATGGAGAGTGACTGGGATTTATGGGGAACCAGATAGAAATCAACGACGAAAGACATGGGAGTTACTCCGTAACTTGGCGAGAGACTCGAATCTCCCTTGGTGTGTCATAGGGGATCTTAATAATGTGGTATCTCATCAAGATAAAAAAGGAGGTGCTCTTTATCCTGACTGGTTGATAGAAGGATTTAATGAGACTCTAGCAGATACTGGTCTTATAGATATGGATTTGGTTGGACATCAATTTACTTGGGAAAAAGGGCGTGGCACTGCAGAATGGATGGAGGTTAGACTAGACAGGGCTTTAACAACGATATCGTGGCTTAACTTATTTCCGCTGGCTAAGTTGTATTACTTGGAAGGTGCTGTTTCAAATCATAGCCCGATACTGGTAGTTCCTGAGGTTGATAATAAATTGGTGGAAAAAAGGAGATTTCGTTTTGAGAACGCGTGGTTAACGGAACCAATGTGTAGACAACTGGTTATAGAAAGCTGGGATGGGGGTGATGGAGAAGATATTCGGTGTAAAATTAAGAAATGTGGGGAGAATTTGTATCAATGGGGCAAGGAAGTAACGGGTAGATTTAGTGAAAGAATAAAGAAATGCAAGATAGAAATGCGAAGACTGAGGAAGTATAGAGATCCTGATTCAGTTTGTGCATATAATGATGCGAAGAAGCAGTTGTTGTTGATCCTGGAACAAAAGGAGATTTTTTGGCGACAACGTTCGAAGCAATTGTGGTTGCATTCAGGGGACAAGAATAGTAAATTTTTTCATGTTTCAGCAACAGTTCGTAGGAGAAACAACCAGATTCATCGGCTAAAGGATAGGGAAGGGAACTGGGTTGGTTGGGATGATGAATTAGCTGATCATATTGTAGAGCATTTCAGCTATTTGTTTAAGTCTACAAGAACCAATTGGCACGAAGTTATCGAGTGTATAAATCCTGGTATAACATAAGCGAGCAATATAGAGTTGTTGAAGCAAGTAACAGAAGAAGAAGTGTGGAATGCTATTTTTCAAATGGACCCAGACAAAGCTCCTGGGCTAGATGGAATGACCCCAGCTTTTTACTAGAAACATTGGTCGATTGTGGGTGGGTGATGTGGTGCAGCTAGTGAGAATTTTTTTTGAAGATGGTATAATGCCAGAGGGAATAAATGAAACACATGTGGTTCTCATTCCAAAAAAGAAGAGTGTAACTAGTGTGGGGGATTTGAGGCCTATATCTTTATGCAATGTGTTGGTTAAAATAATTACAAAAGTGATGGCCAATAGAATGAAGACTATATTGGATAATGTTGTTTCGGAATGTCAAAGTGCATTTATACCAGGAAGAATGATAACGGATAACATTATGGTTGGGTATGAGATGATACATTACCTCAAAAGAAAGAGGAGAGGTAAGGATGGATTCATGGCAATTAAAATAGATATGAGTAAGGCATATGATAGGATCGAATGGGATTATCTTAGAGAGCTTCTGAGAAAAATGGGATTTCACGATTGGTGGGTTCATCTGGTGCTTCAGTGTGTGAATTCAGTATCATATAATATCATACATGGCTCTAGAGAGATGGGACCAGTTTTTACAAGTAGAGGTCTACGCCAAGGGGACCCGTTGTCCCCGTATCTATTTATTCTTTGTGCTGAAAGGTTATCTGCATTACTTAAAAAGTATGAGTCTCAACGATTAATTCAAGGTATAAAGGTATGTCGGAATGCGCCTAGAATGAGTCATCTACTGTTTGCAGATGATAGTTACTTGTTTTGCAAAGCAAATGATTTTGAAGCTTCGAAAATGATGGAACTGCTACAGACGTTTGAAGAAGCATCGAGGCAGCAAGTTAACCTTTCAAAGTCTTCAGTAGTTTTTAGCATGAATGTTGATAGGGGTTGTAAGGAGAAGGTTTTTGAGACTTTGCAGATGGACGAGGCGAATGACTCAACAACATATTTGGGCTTGCCAAATATGGTGGGTCGTAACGAGTCAAAGGTGTTGGGTTTCTTAAAAGAAAGAATGAAGCAAAGAGTTATGTCGTGGAAAGAAAGTTGGATATCACAGGCAGGTAGGGAGGTGCTGATTAAAAATGTGGCGCAAGC
The DNA here is from genome assembly GCA_030848705.1 of Heracleum sosnowskyi. Taxonomy (NCBI): domain Eukaryota; kingdom Viridiplantae; phylum Streptophyta; class Magnoliopsida; order Apiales; family Apiaceae; genus Heracleum; species Heracleum sosnowskyi. The sequence continues at coordinate 99,448,537 of CM061241.1, forward strand.
TTTGCCAACCTACGCTATGAGTATGTTTCTGTTGCCTGTTGAAATTATAAAAGATTTTGAGAGAAGCTTATCACGATATTGGTGGGGTGTTAAGGAGAATGTTAAGTCGGGTATTATTTGGTTGAATTGGGAGAGGTTAAGCAAGCACAAGTCGAATGGTGGGGTTGGGTTCAGGAATTTTCGTGATTTTAATTTAGCACTTCTGGGAAAACAAGCATGGAGATTAATTAAGAGACCAGAGAGTTTGTCAACTAAGGTCTATAAAGCTCGTTATTTCCCAGACTGTCACTTTTTTGATTCGAGGTTGGGTGATAATCCATCATTTATATGGAGGAGTATTTGGGAAGCTAAAGGCGTGGTGATGGCGGGAGCTAGGTGGAAGATAGGAGATGGAAGTCAGATCAAAATATTGGGACACCCATGGCTCCACGATGGTATGAATCCGTGTATAACAAGTGAGTTGCAGGGGTTGGACCAAGCAATAGTATCCTCTTTAATGAGTATGGAGGGTAGGCAGTGGGACAGGGACATTATAGGGGATTTGTTTAATCAAAGAGATCAACAGTGTATTCTTAATACTCCGATAAGGGATGTTGGGGAGGAGGATGTATTGTATTGCCATGAGGATTTTACGGAAGAGTATACAGTTAAGAGTGCGTACCAGTTGTTACAGGCCCAAAAGGGATTATGACATACTTCTGATGACAGCAGCTTGTGGAAATATATATGGAGGATAAAGGCTCCACCTAAGGTTTTAAACATGATATGGAGGGCTTTGACTCAGTTTTTACCAACGAAGACAATTCTTTTCGCAAAGCGTGTTCCGGTGAATGCAGTGTGTCCAGTCTGCAATGTGAGGAGGAGACGGTTATTCATGCTTTGGTACATTGTCCGTTTGCAGCTCAGTGTTGGAGGCAGAGGAGTAGAACATATCAAAATGTAGCAGATACTAGCTTCGATAGATGGCTGAAGCGAATGTTTAATCAAACAGGCAAGGAAGAACATGGGGAGATTGTTACACTGTGTTGGAAGATTTGGCAGGCTAGAAATAGTATGGTCTGGAACTATCAGAAGAGTGAGGTGAATTTTGTAGTTTACTCGACGAAGCAGTACCTTGCAGAATGGAGAAATGCCCAAGTTCATTCGACAAAGGCCCTTTATCATGATGTAATTCATGGTGATGGAGTATCTTCTTGGGTAAAGCCAAAACGGGATGTAGTCAAGGTAACGGTCGATGCTGCGATTTTTGCTGAAATATCTAAATATGGGATTGGTTTGTTGGCTCGAGATGATGAAGGAGAGGTTATTCAGGGTCGTTCAGTTTTGTTCAATGGAGTTGTTCGGCCGGAGTATGCAGAGGCTATCTCAGTAAAAGAAGCTTTAAGTTGGGTGTATGCAATGGATTGGAGGGAGGTAGTGTTGGAAACGGACTGTTTGAAAGTGGTGCAGGCTATTAGAAGTAATGTTCGATTGAACTCTTCTTTTGGTAGCATTATTATGGAGTGTCGTAGGATGCTTTGTGATTTAAACATTGAATTATTTTTTATTAGACGATCTGCTAACATGACTGCTCACTTTATAGCGAGGGAGTCATGTTCTTTCCCGGGTCGAGTGTTCGATAGGAGGTCTGTTCCTATTGAAATGATGTCTACTTTGTTGGCTGATAAGTTTGAGTAATATATTTTTGCATTTCGTCAAAAAAAAAATAATAATAATAAACTTGTTCAACGAAATTACAGAGTAAACACTGATGCAAGTTGCAACTCTTTAAGAAGATGGCAAAATTGACCCAGTCAATTGAAAATTGACACCACTCATTTCAATATCAAACCGTGCATCTTTTCTGAGAAAGGGAGCATATAGGCATGTCTCAATTTCTTTACCTTGTGCTCATCGTAAAATCATTCCTACATACCTAAAGTTTTAATCACTCTAAGATGTCAAGTCTCGTAGTATTTCTTTACCTTATATTCCTAGTTACTACAACTTGTCCGCTTTTTACACATGCTGTGTCCGACTGCAATGGTACATGCGCTACCCAAGATGACTGTTCCGGCCAGCTTACCTGCATCGATAAAAAGTGCAACGACGATCCTGATGTCGGAACTGATATATGTAAAGGAGGATCAGCACCAACTTCTCCACCTATTGGATTCATCTCCAACTGCAATGGTGAGTGCAATAACTCTGGCGACTGCTCTGGCCAGCTTTTTTGCATCAATAGTAAATGCAACGACGATCCCGACATTGGAACTAATTCATGTAAAGGAGGAGGTAAATATAATTTTTTTTGCGAGGAATATAATTTCGTTTACTCTGTACGACTTTAACTCAATTTGTCACATCTCTTGCTAGGTATTGTAATCTTACAAGAATAAATCAAAAAAGATTGCTGATTCTGGTCCATCAGATAATTATTTTTCATATATCCTAAAGTATATAAGCTAATAGTGGTTCTCTTTTTTATAATCAGGAGATAAAAATAAGTCAAATGGTGGTCTAGTGGCATTGTTCATTACCATTCCACTTCTGATCTGCATTTTATTGAGTGGTTTAGCGTGGTATTTCTGGAGGAAAAAACATAACAAAAAAGGTAATTTTGTTTTTGACATCAAATGTCATGTTCTTTCAGTTCACTTACTGTAGTATTTCTTTACTCCTAAAATGATACAGAGGCAGCCGCGGAATCAAACGAGAATCTGTTATATCTCAACCTTGAAATTAGCAACAAGCAGTATATAGATAGCAGTAACTTGACCATTGGCAGCACACCAGGAGGGGAGAAATATGATTTCAATCTGCCACAGTTCAGTTTTTCGAGCATATCTGCTGCGACAAACAACTTCTCCTCTGAAAATAAGCTCGGAGAGGGTGGTTTTGGACCTGTTTACAAGGTATTGCCTATAATTGTAATAGATACTATCAATTCCATAGCAGAGCATGTGTTCAAATCCATTTCCTAGCTACTTTAAATGTTATAAATTTGAATACCATGTGAGGGAAAAGGTTTATGGACTATGAGAGATTGACCTTGAAGTTAAATAGATTCCACTTGCGAGTTCAAAAGCATTCATGGTACGTAGTAGTTTAATGTGTGTTTTAATACACCAAAGTTGTTGTTGACTAAAGGTGTAAACTGAGTTTTCAGGGTAACTTGCTTGACGGGCACTCGGTCGCAGTTAAAAGACTTTCACAAAGGTCTGGACAAGGTCTCGAAGAGCTGAGAAATGAAACAGTTTTAATTGCCAAACTCCAGCACAGGAATCTTGTTAGAATCGTGGGATGCTGCATTGAGCAAGATGAAAAAATACTAATCTACGAGTACCTGCCCAACAAAAGCTTGGATATTTTTATATTTGGTCAGTGATTAACATACCTTTTAGTTAACAGCATTATGTGTGTGTCCTTCAATTAGATGTGAACTTCAATATTCTGTCCCTGCCACGTATTGAGATTATATTTTCTGTGGCAGATCCTAGTAAACAATTTCTATTGGATTGGAGTAGACGTGTTCAAATAATTGAAGGTATTGCTCAAGGACTTCTATATCTCCATAAGCATTCCAGACTACGTATAGTTCATAGGGACTTGAAGGCTAGCAACATTTTGTTGGATGATGAACTGAATCCAAAGATATCTGATTTTGGCATGGCAAGAATATTTGGGGAAGATGAGCTGCAAGCAAATACCAAAAGGATTGTGGGAACTTAGTACGTATAAAAAACTGCACGTATAGTAAATAGCACCTGCATTACAATTTTTTGACTAAATACACTTATCACTTTAACTAATGATTTTCTGTAACGATATTGAATCCAGCGGTTATATGTCCCCAGAGTATGCCATGGAGGGCTTATTTTCAGTAAAGTCTGATGTCTTTGCCTTTGGTGTCTTGCTACTGGAGATTCTGAGTGGGAAAAAGAACTCTGGTTTCCGTGACTCAGATTGCCTCAGTCTTCTTGGATATGTAGGTTACTCTCTTTTTCTCTACAATTATATCTTTAAAAAGGCGTCATTCACATGCATTTGTGCATGAACGATTGGCATCTGTTTTAGTAGTCTTAATATCGTATAAACTCACTCTTCAGGCATGGGGGTTGTGGAAAACCGAGAGGGTACTTGACTTGATAGATTCAAATCTTGAAAAACCATCTTCGTTTTTGCCACTAAGATATATTCATGTCGGTCTGCTGTGCGTTCAAGAAAGTCCAGCTGACAGACCAACAATGTCTGATGTTATAGCTATGTTTAGCAATGAGCTCATCCAGTTAAGTTCTCCCAGTCGCCCTCCTTTTACAACTGGTGGCAGCTTAGGTTCAAGTTCAGTGACAACAAAAGGCGATAACTTTTCAGTTAATAGTATAACTGCTACGGTGATGGACGGTCGCTGAGTACAGGCGAAAACTATGTGAAACGTTTTGCAAGTATTTTCTATCGAATTTATTTTAACATTTTGTGGAGCACAATTAGATAGTGGAAGACTTGAGGTATATAAATTAGATTGTGGAAGACTTGTGGTATGATTCATTTACTAAAATAAAAGGCAGACACCAAAGGCATACTGCACAGTGTGCACACCAGGACCTGCAGTGTATATATTTTGGCGTGGGAATTAAAATTCCCACTCTGTTAGACTATGAATGCACGAATGAAAAATGAATAACAAGGCATTTGATTGGTAAAATAACTGCGAGCAGATTTTGCATCCAGTCATGTACACTGTCTTCTTAATTTGAATACGTGGCCTGACCATTCTTTCTTCTATTATGTATAAAATGCACATGTGCATGATGTTTAGATTAGATTATACTAGAATGCTTGTGGTCGATTATTAACACATTTGTGTTTATATTTCTTTTCAAAATAAAAAAGAAATTATATTTAGATTATTAACCTTGGCCAAACAATCAATCAGTCAATCCTTCCCCTACATACAGTTTACAACTTTGTGTCGTGCATACATAGTTTGAATAGTTGTAAATTGTGTAGTTGGTCAATGAGTATACCTATGGTTGAACTTTAGTTGCACGTGGTTTCAATATTGGACATGTTTGCTCTTTAGGCGTGGGAGTTGTGGAAAACCGAAAGGGCGCTAGACTTGATAGATGCAAATCTGGAATTACCTTCCTCATTCTTGCCACTGAGATATATATTCATGTCAGCCTCTTGTGCGTTCAAGAAAGTCCAGTTGCCAGACCAACCATGTCTGCAGTTTTAGCTATGATTAACAATGAGCACATTCAAATGGTTTCTCCCAAACGCCCTGCTTTCACGTCTAGTGGTAGCATGGATTCAGGGATAGACAAAGCCGAGAATTGTTCAATCAATAATTTAACAGCTTCTGTGATGGATGGTCGCTAGCTATATGGTGCAAACACTCCAGGAGGAACAATATGTCCTCATTTTGTACAAATGCTGTTGAGCCAGTTGACAGTTGTTAACCGGTTCTTGATAGCAAGAAAGTAAGAAATGCATAATGCATTTACTGTTTATGTCATCAGGATTTATATGAACGGAGAAACTAAAGAATCAGCTTAGTACATCGAAAAGTTATAGGGTTTAGGGTTTGAACTACATAAATATGCGAAAATTTAGGAAAACTGATGTTTTCAACTTAAACAGAAGAACGCTGAATCGCCTTCCGTTTCGTTATTTTTGAAGTTAAAAAATCAAAACACTCGTTAAACATGTATTTCCAGCACTGAAAACACTTTCGGATGATCTAGTGTTAGGACAAAACACCATATGATCCGGTGTTTAATTATTCTAAGTGTCAAACACAACTTAAACAAAACACTTGTTAAACATGTGTTTCCAGCACTGATCCAGTGTTAGGACAAAAAAAAATTAAGATCAAAACGGAACTTAATCATGTTCATGTGTTTAAAATGTGAAAACGCAGGTTCATGTGGTGTTTAAACTTGTGTTTTGTAAAGTGCAAACGATGTTTTTTTTAAAATTTAAGGTCAAAACACTACTTAATCAGGTGTTTGATGCTGAAAACACGGGTTTACATGATGTTTGCAGCAAAACACCAGATAAACTTGTGTTTTGTAAAGTGCGAAAAGTTATTTTTTTTTAAAAAAAATTAAACTCAAAACGCTACTTAATCAGGTGTTTGAAGCAAAACACCGGATGAACTGGTGTTTGCAGCAAAACACCGAATGAACTGATGTTTTGACAGCACTTTAGTCTTTTGTTTGCAGCAACACAACACCAGATGAAGTGGTGTTTCGGGTTAAAAAGAAAACACCACAGGAAGTGGTGTTTTAGAGTGATATTTGGAGCCAATTTTCTGGATTGTTATATTTAGGGCCATCACCCAAAATTTAAAGAATCGGCCTAATACATTTTCTCAAAAAATATTATTTTAAACCCAAACAAATATCGAAAAATTCAAAAATATTGTAGCGAAAAATATTTTTCAGCAAACAAACCAAACTTCAATAACTCATAAATTAAACAAGTATCTCGAAACACATACTTTTTGTATTGTTTAATCATTTTTAAAAATTGTAAAAGTTACAAAATTGATCGGCAACCTTTCAATTTCAATAGGTCGGCAAATGTCACAACCCCAAATAAATTTGCTCAAATTAGTTGTGACCTCCTAAGAGCATCTCCAACGGGGCTGGCTAAATTGGTTGGCTAAAATCATATAAAATGTTAATTATGTAAAATTTGCTCAACCTGTAAGAGATTGTGCTCCAATGGAGTTAGTTATAATGATTAGCTGTATTTTAAAAATAGGATGTTATTAATATTTTAAGTTGCTATAGATAGAATGTATTGTTTTAATATGGTAATAGATGATGTTGAGTTTCACTACAAGTCCCTAGAGGTTCGACAAATATAGCCAATGTGTCGAGGTTGGCTAAATTTATAGCTAACAAGAATGTCCCATTGGAGATTGCAAAATTTTACATATTGGCTATAATTTTTATTTTTGGCATGTTTTATTCATTTTTAGCTAAGGGTTCTTTGTGGTTGGAGATGCTCTAATTAGAGTCGACCCCTGTCACCATAGCCGCCGCCCTCCCCCTTCTTTTCCATCTACAGTTTCGTTTCCCCATCAATCCATTCTCTAATCCTCCTCTCAATTATCTAAACCTTTTGTTCCAGTTTTTGTTCAATAAAAATCGAACCAAAACCAAACATCTGGAATTTATTTTTCAGATCTATCTTGATTTTGAGTCCGATTCTGTAAATAAAAAATACCTTTAGATTCAAATTCTCCTCCTTAACATCATACCAAAATTTGGTGTCATTCTGAGGTCTTTGAATTTTTGGTGTTAGTCTCGCCTATTGGCGTGTGTCCGGCTTGTTACCCTTTTATTGGGATGTTAAGGTATGTTCTTTTGATGTTGGTATGTGTTTTGTTCCTCGTTACTTTGAAAATGATTTATGTGGTTTTGTGGGAGATCTGTAATTCGTGCATTGGATTTGGGCTGGTGTCGGATATTGCAAGAGCTTACTTTTCCCAACTAAAATTTGTTCATCTTATGAGATCTTTCACCTGCGGCATGTCTATAGCTGGTTTTCGGCATGTAGATAGCTGGGGTGTGTCTGAACATTGGGCTACACGTGGTGCGTACGTGAAGGTCATTTGTGATATTACTGGTTCCAGGATTGGTGCAGGGTTGATAGATCGGGAAGCCATTTTAATCTTTTCTAGTTCAAAGAATTTAGAAATTCATGATGTTAAACAGTCTGAAAACATAAAGGGCTATTTGTTTAGCTCGTTTATTTGTTTCTATTCAGGTTGTAGTGTCAGTTCAGGGGTTTGTCCTGGCTGTGATTCCGTTGATGCAAGTTAATAAAATCTCTTTGTTTGTCAAAAAAAAATAAATTTGCTCTAATATTTATTTTTATTAAATAAAAAATAAAATTAGATCCACGAAAATCTTCCGTACAGTACCCCCTTCCACACTTCGTAATAGCTGGCCTTGTACTTATCCACTTGCTTGAAGCCAAATTTTCTCTATAGTTGAACTTTCAAATTCATGGAATTTTCAAATTCATGGAATTTTCATGCAGTCAGTGCATTGACTCGCAAAAGTATAACTGTGACAAAAAGTATAATTGTGATCAGTGCCTGCTCAATAATTTAAGTTCATTAAATACCTTAAACATAAAACAATAGTTGAAGTCTTGAAGATGCAACTCTCAAACAAGATCCCTACAAGAAAGTAAGACTAATTTTAATAAACCAAATTCGACATAAACACATCGACATAATTAAGTTGAAATTATACATTGCGGCTAAATTTGACAGATTTCAGTCAAAAATGTATTCTGTCTGTCGAATTTAGTACTCCCTCCATCCCTCTAGGTTCTATACATAAAAATTGGGCACGGAGACTAAGAAAAGATATAAAAAGTGAGTAAAGTTAGATGAAAATGGGTAAAGTGGTGGGACCTATCAATATTTAATAATAGAGTTGAGATAGTGGAAGAAAGTAGTGGGTGTAATAGTGATTTATATTATTATAGAATAGAGATAGTGGAGAAAGTAGTGAGTGTAATAGTGTTTTATATTATTAAAATTTACTATTTTTGGAATGTATAGAAAGGAATGTATAGAAATGAATGGGACGTCCCAAAATGAAAAGTGTATAAAAATGACTGGGACGGAGGGAGTACTAAATTCGACAAATTATTTTATGTTGTCGAATTCAAATCCGCCAAAAAAAAGGAGGGAAACATCGCCAAAATATTAATCTCAAAAAATACAAATTCGACCGAATTCTATCTAATTTAACTTCTAGTTTTGGTGGGAATTTTGCCTCCTATATTTTTGAATTTAGTAAAAGGCGAGATATTTCCCGCCCAAAATTTTTCACACTATTCAAAACTATATTCGACAGTATTCTGTCAAATTTAGTACCAGCTCCTGAATTCGACCAAAAATGATCGAATTTAGTCGCGGTCGAGAATTTTGTGCAATCCAAATGAAAATCCCCCAAATTAATGTGACCGAATTCGGTTGAATTTATTATTTTTAGAATTTTTAAAATATGTTATTAATTTTATAAATGTTTGTACACATCATGAAAAATAAATAAAAATACAAGGATACCATTCAGTACATATAAGAATTTAGTTGTACAAAAAATTTACATAATTTTTTATATGATTAGATAATGTTGAACTTTCATTTTTTGATACTTTTAGAAAAATTTGATAAAATATCTAATTAGTTTTAAAAAATACAAAAAAAAATATGAAAGTATTTGGACGACATAATACATTCAATAAAAAAATTTGAATAAATAATAGTGGGTAGGAAAAAAAGTTTTTTTTTATAATTTTGTACATAAACGACATAGTTGAGTAGAATATGGACGGTTTATGGTTTAGATTTAGAGGTTAGATTAGAGTTAGAATTTTCAGTTTATGTGAAGATTATCGAAAGAATATAGTGTAAGCAAAAAATTAGTTAATTTAAATATTTATATCTTAAACATTTTAACAAATACTATGTACTAGCGAATCTTGACTATAAGCAGGTGAAGAAGGAAGTTGATACTCTTGTGCGCATGATTTTGAATAAGAAAATTAGGGTTGTAAAGATTTCTGTTGCTATAAGTTCGGTTCTGTAACAACCATTACCGTACCCGCGGGCATCACAACGCATGAATCACAAATATCAGCACCGTCAGCAATACGAACCATCGCATGTCACGATCTAGCAAAAACGTGCTGCAGACTATAAACTACGAACCACGTTGGGCCCGCATCCCTTGTAGTTATTGCTGGAAAATATTGGTGCACAAGTGGATAGTTGAAAGCTAGCTACTGGTTGATTTCCAAATCATAAATTTCAAGAACACCACTCAGTCGTATATTCCAATTATTGAACTTTCAAAGATTTGGAATTTTCACGCAGTCAAATAATGCTGGAAAAAGTTGTATATGATCAGCGCTTTCTCACTATCTTATGTTCATTGTCTTCCTCAAACATTAAACAAAATTCGAAGATGCAACTGTTTAAGAAGATGGTTCCAGCTACCAAACTAGGCTCGTTTCAGTTGCGGATGATTCTCACATTTCTTTATATTTTCAGCAATTTAAAAGTTGGCGCTGGACTGGACATTTTATCACCAGGTCGACCCCTCTATAGCAACGAAACTTTAATCTCTAAAAGAAGCAAATGTGCCCTGGGGTTCTTCTCCCCAGGCAATTCTACAAATATTTATGTTGGTATATGGTACAATACATTCATCTATGATAGACAAATACTTTGGGTTGCAAACAGAGAGGCTCCTATCCGCAGTGTTTCTGATAACTCCCGATTAGAAGTTTCTGAAGATGGCACTTTGATACTCTTCAATGATTTGAATGAGAAAATTTGGGTCGTAAACAATTCTGTTGGTTCAAGTTCAGTTTCTACTACAGGGTTACTACTTGATGATGCAAATTTTGTTATAAGCGACGGAATGAGTAGGATATGGCAGAGTTTTGACTACCCAACCCACACTTGGCTGCCTGGCATGAAACTTGCGAATTACAGGACCTTGACTGAAAAAAGACTGTTCCTCACTTCTTGGAAAAATCCTGATGACCCAGCCTCGGGGAATTTCTCTTTAGGGATAGAGCCAAACGAAAGAAATGAACTTTTTATGTGGACAAACATTACAAAGAAAATATGGGGAAGTGGTCCTTGGAATGGCCAACACTTTTCATCATTTCCAACTAATTTTATTCAGTTCAACTTTATCATGGATTCACAAGAAACATCTTTTAAATATTATCTTGATGAAAGTATTCCATCCATATTTGTCTTAAGTCATGATGGAAAGATCAATGAGTTGGTATGGTCAGAGAGAGCTGATGACTGGAATACATTTTCCTCGCAGCCTGTAGGTGATTGTGGGTTTGCTCTCTGTGGACCTAATGGACTGTGCAGCACAAATTCCACTCCGCCATGTCAATGTTTAGATGGTTTTAAACCAAATAATCGAGAAGATTGGCGCCTTGCTTATTGGTATTTTGGATGTACCAGGATTAAGCCCTTGCAGTGTCACGATATTGGTTTCAGACACATGGTCGGAATTTCAATGCCTGCGAATCCAGAAACGCTGAATTTGAACAGTACTTATGCTTGTCAATTAGCATGTCTGGGAAACTGTTCATGCACTGCCTATTCTTTCAGCAACGGAAGCTGTTCTTTATGGACGGGTGATCTCTTAGATATGCGATCATCAGGGAACTCTCAAGCAGGTTTTTACCTCAGATTTTCCAAAATACCTTCATCAGGTAAAATATTTATCATCTACGAAGAAATTTCGGCACTTTTTTTTTTTTTATCGCTCTCCACTTATTGGCTCTTTTCCTAAAACTAGGAGTTTTGAAAAAAAAAAAAAGACGTATATTCCGGTGGCAGTTTCCACCATCATTCCCCTTGTCATCTGTGTTTCACTGATATATTTGTTGTGGAATATCCGCAGAGCAAAAAACCGAAAGAAAAAAGGTCAGAATATTAGTTCATTTTCTATCTCTTTATCACAAATTTGCTTTCTAATGTGCTGACTAGTCGGTTTGTAATTCCTAAAATTTCAGAGGCCGAGGAAGCAAATGAGAACATTTTATTTCTTGATTTGGAAACTAGCACCAAACAGAACACAGACAGCAAAAGCACCATCGCTAACAGCACAATGGAAGAGAAGAAAATTTTTAACTTGCCACGTTTCAGTTTTTCAAGCATATCTGCCGCCACAAACAACTTTTCCCCCGCTAACAAGCTTGGAGAAGGTGGTTTTGGACCTGTCTTCAAGGTAATGCCTAAATTTTTGAAAGATCATATTTCGAAAGGGAATTCTTATTTTAACAATCATAAACTTAAGATTATCAGGAGAAGTCGAGAGTATGAACGATCGAGATCTATCTTATATGTTTACGAAATACTAATTTAATAGCATATATGAATGTTCTCGTACAGTGAAGTTTATGTCATTAAAAGCTAAGCCTGCTTTCAGGGTAACTTGTTAGGTGGGCACTCAGTAGCAGTTAAAAGACTTTCTAAAAGGTCTGGACAAGGTCTGGAAGAGTTGCGAAATGAAACAGTTCTAATAGCCAAACTCCAACATAGGAATCTTGTTAGAATCTTGGGATGCTGTATTGAAGAAGACGAGAAGATTCTAATTTACGAGTACATGTCTAACAAAAGCTTGGATCATTTTCTATTTGGTTAGTGGTCAATGTACTCTTTGGTTTTTTTACCAATATGTTTGTTCTACAATTAGAAATGAACTACATTTTATTCCCGGTAATTCTCTCCTGAGATATCTGTGCATTATGCAGATCCTAGTAAACAAGATCTACTTGACTGGAGAATACGTGTTCAGATAATAGAAGGCATCACACAAGGACTTCTTTACCTTCATCTACATTCAAGATTGCGCATAGTTCATAGAGACCTGAAGGCCAGTAATATTTTGTTGGACGATAAAATGAATCCTAAGATATCTGATTTTGGAATGGCCAGAATATTTGGAGGAGATGAGCTGCAAGCAAATACTAACCGAATTGTGGGAACTTAGTATGTGAAAAGAATCACACATCTAGTATATGGCACCTGCATTACTAAATTTCGCATGCATAGATTTACTACTTTAATCAGTGATTTTTACTAATGATATTCAATCCAGCGGTTATATGTCTCCGGAGTATGCCATGGAAGGCTTATTTTCAATAAAGTCTGATGTCTTTGCCTTCGGAGTCTTGCTACTAGAGATCCTAAGTGGGAGAAAGAACACTGGTTTCCGTCATTCCGACTGCCTAAGTCTTCTTGGATATGTAGGTACACTCTTATTTTAATAGGATCATCATGTGCTTTTTCATGATTACTAGCTATCTTTTAAGTAGTCTCACTACGGTAAATATTCACTGTTCAGGCATGGGAGTTGTGGAAAGCGGACAGGGTTCTCGAGTTGGTTGACTCAAATCTAGAGATACCCTACTCATTCGTACCAGTGAGATTGATTCATGTCGGCCTTTTGTGTGTTCAGGAAAGTCCAGAAGACAGACCAACCATGTCTGATGTTTTAGCTATGTTTAGCAATGAGCACATCCAGCTTGTTTCTCCCAGACGCCCTGCTTTTACATCTGGCGGTAGCTCAGGTACAGGGATAGACAAAGCAGACAATGTTTCAGTAAATAATTTGACAGCTTCAGTAATAAAAGGTCGCTGATATTCCCTGTAAATCGTTTATATACCACGATTTCTGTTACCGTTGTTATCTTTTTTACTGTACTCTGTTTAAAGTTATGTCCACTGTAGTAACAAAGAGAGATGGGAACTGTGACCACGATTTCAGTAAAGGCTTTAGTATTTGTTTTCTATCAAAATCACAATTTTGTTCTTCAAACAATCTCCACAAAGTAAAAGGATATTTTTGGGTAACCGAAAATCGAACTCAGATTCACGTAGACGACAAGAGATAAACTGTTATCACTTGAGCTATCTCATCTCGCTCAATGAATTGAACTTTACTAAATCTAAGAGTCTCCTTTTAAATTTGATTTGTAATTGTTTAGAAACTTTAGTTAAACAAATTTACACTTAAATTAACTCCAAAATTGTAATAAAATACAGTTATGTTAAAAAATATTCAGTGTGAACTGTTTTATCATTACATTTAAAATAATTAAAAATACGGTAAATGTGAATATGTTTATTTTCGAATTGATAGTTCAAGTCAAATAAGCTTCTTCATTTTTTTTCCCGCCTTAGAAGGTCGTTATTCATGAATAATGAACTTGTGAAGTTACAAAAAGATACAAGGAAGAAGATGTTGCATCTTCCTTTAAATTTCTTAGTTTGACCAAATAGGCAATAACACGAATAGAAAAAATTTGTATGTGAAATAAGATCTTTTTTTCTAATTTCTCAGTTGACAAAATTAGGCAAGGCCGTTAAATATGAGTGGATGCGAATCTGTTGCAAGTCAAATCCACCAATCAAACGCGAGTCGTTCCAGTTCATTCATCTAATCTGCTCTTCTCCTCCCGCGTTTAATTAAGACTTGGTTGTCTAAGAAGCCGAGCAGCACCTTCCAAGCGCCCAAGTGTAATTACAGCCTAGCGTTGAAAAACTTGGCTGGATGAGTAGTACGACATGGAAAAACCATTATTATACACTGCTCGATCCACAGGGATCAGTGTATCCCATAAACTCCTCCTCATGATCATAAAGGTCGAAATCTCGAATTTCAGTGAAAGCATGAGCGTGTGTATTTGAAATAAGTTTTGTATTGAATATAAAAATTATGTACTATATACTAGCTTACAGGGTCCGAGCATGAGTCGACATTAAAATATTAGTATTAATAAATTATTAATAAATATTATTTAAAAATGTATTTCTCGAGAATTGAATGATAAAAATATTAACACCTTATATATAATAAGCGTAAGGGAGATCTTATCCAAAACTTTGGTCGGTCACTGTACTACCAAAAGTATACGATCCGTTGGATTATAAAACTATAAATATTCAAATCGATGAGGACCGTCAGATATAATATTAAAAATTGTATTTGATTAATAATAGGATAGTATTTAAATACTAAAAGGTGTATTTTGATAATTTAAACCTATTATAAATGGGTTTTCTATTTTGAATAGAAATCATTATGTAAAAATTCGTAATTATCTTTTCTCTTTATTTTATGGATAGTTCCAGTTACATAATAATTATTAAACCATCATTAAATTAAAGATAATTTTGTAATCTTCGCGTGGGCTGTAAAATCGTTAAAATCTGTTGTCTAAAACTCAAGATAGAGCCCAAACAGTAAAGTTATTATCTAAATTTTAATAAATATTTTTTTATTATTGTAGCACCAATTTAATTTTTTTTCCTAATTCTTTTAAATTTATAAAATTATATATTTATTTCAATAAAATATTAAAATCAATTTAAGAAAAATTAAAATCGATCTGGTCTGTGTACGATCAGTATACGACCAAATTAATAATTATAGTTAGATCTTAAATAGATCGATGAGAATTGTTAGATCTAATATTAAAAAGTGTATCTGATTAATAATAGAATTATATTTAAATACTAAAAAGTGTATTTTGATAATTTAAAATTTTTCTATGTAAAAATTCTTAAATATCTTTTCTCTTGAATTTATGTATAGTTCCGGTTAGATAATAATTGTTAAACCAAATATCAAGATAACAATTCATATCGATTACAATGATACCCTAAGTTATAAGAGACTTAGGAGAACTCTTTAAACACTTTTTTTTTGAAGGAACGTAACAATTTGATTAATCCAAATTATAATTATATTATTTTACATATAACAAACATAAAAGGATAATATCAAAATATTATTAAAATGCTGAGGGTTTCATATTCATAAACGATAATTTTGAATATAATACTTATATTAAAATGTGTATTTGATTAAATGTAGGATTATATTTAAATACTAAGACGTGTGCTTTGATAATTTAAACCAATTATAAATTGGTTTTCTATATTGAATTGAATTCTTTGTGTAAAACTTCTTAACCATCTTTTCTTTTCAGTTTATTTTATTTTTATGGGTAGGTCAACTGGTCAAGTTAGATAATAAATATTAAAACATCATTAAATTAAAGATAATTTCGTTAGTTTCGCATGAGTTGTAAAATTATCAAAATTCAATTTCTAAAACTCAAGATAGAACCCCAAATATTAAAGTGAGTATCTAAATTTTAATAAATATTTTTTTTTTATTTTAGCACCAATTTATTTATTTTTCCACTAATTCTTTTAAATATAGAAATTTTATGTTTCTTTCAATAAAGTATCAAAATTAATTAAGAACAAATTCAAATCGATAAAGAATATAATAATATGAGAATAATTTTTTATATAATCTTAACATAATTTTTATTCTATTTAATAATTTTTAAGTAATAATGTATTTTAAAATTTTATTTACACCGTAAATAAAACCGAAACATTAAAAATAAAAGCAGTTAGTAAGATACTTATATCAGTATATATTTGATATCCTTATTATATTAAATCCTTATATATAATAATCATAATAGGGATCTTATCCCAAATTTTGGTGGACCATTAGATCTTAAATAGATAAATGAAAATCGTTAGATCAAATATTAAAAAAGTTTATTTTATTAATAATAGGATTATATTTAAATTCTAAAAGGTGTATTTTGATAATTTAAACCAAATATAAATAAGTTTTCTATATTGAATAGAATTCTCCAAGTAAAAAATTCGTGACTTTCTTTTATCTTCCATAGACAATTCCACCTAGATAAAAATTGTTAAACCATCTTTTAATTAAAGATAATTTAGTTATCTTCATGTGGGGTGTAAAATCGTCAAAATCTGATTTTTAAAACACAAAATAAAGCCCAAATTAATAAAGTGAATATTTAAATTCTAATAATAATTATTATGTCATCATTATTTTAACACCAATTTAATTAATTTTTTCTAACTATTTTAAATTTAGAAATCTATGTTCAAAAATTAAAATAAATCTAAGAAAAATTCAAATCAACAAAGAATATAATAATACGAGGATAAAATTTTATAAAATTGTGCATATTTTTAATCCTATTTTATTAAGTTTTATATCATAAATCAAATATTATTTATTATTAAATAATAAATTATACGTAAATAGTGATTTTGTTTTATAAAAACTATATTCATATTAAAAAAAACCTTATTTTGAAATTTTAGACTCAGCTAGGCCAAACTTTTTAAACCTATATACATTGTAAATTATTAAATTCGAAACTTTAAAAGTTTGTTAATCAATTAGTATAGTACTTTTCTGAAAAATAGTACTTCACAAAAAATATTATCAAATAACATATGTGTGCAAGAAAAAATGAAAAAATTCTTATTTTTCAAAAAAACCTATAAATTTTAATATGTTGTTGGTAGATTCAAACTTTAGATCATTCTACATGATAATTTTACTGTTATATCTAACGTTTTTCAACAATTTAATTTGAAAGATTCAATGATTATGGATTGAATGATCAAACAAAGCGACCAAACTTATAAGGAAGCTTTCATTAATTAGTCTTTAATATAATAACATAGATATTTACGGGATATACTATAAAAAAATGAAATTTATACAGAATTTTGATCACGGTGTACTACTTTAAAAGAAGAACTATTACAAAAAAAATTATATTTTAATTGATAATTTATTTTCTCAAAAGTTCAAAGTTCCCGCATCTTTAACATATTACAAAAAAGAGTATATTATATTTTAGCAATAAATATTTAAAAAATTTATAAATTATAAATATTATAAATATTAAGAAAAACTAATGATGTTATTATGGTAGTTTGGTCCTAAATACCGCCAAAACATTCTCAACCATTAGATCCAATACTTTTAAAAATACATGATCAAGATTATATCATATAAAAAGAAGTTATTATCTAAAAATGATATAAGTTAAAAGATATTATATTATGATTGGATTTTCTAAAAAGTCAAAACATAAAAATAGTTGTAATTAAATAAGGAAACTCATTTAATACCAAAATAATAAAAATCGTTTAATGTTAAATAGATAGGTGAAAACCGTTAGATTTAACATTAAAAATTATATTTGATTAATAAAGCGTATTCTAATAATCTAAACTACATATAAGTAGATTTCCTAAATCTAGAATTATCAACATTAAATTTCGTCACTTTATTCTCTTTTTAGTTTTAGAATAGTTTTTAATTGAAAAAGAACTATTAAACCACAACTAAATTAAAGATTATTTTGTGAATTTCATGTGGACTATAAAATTGGCAAAATCTAATTTTTATAACTCAATATAAACAAATATTAAATTGAGCGTGTAAAATATAATAAATATCAAATTTTTAACCATAATTTTTTTGGCTAAATCTTTTTTAATAATAATTTAATCATGTAAACTAATAACTTTTAAATATTAAAATATTCATAAATAAATATAATTATAAATATTAAAAAAACAATCGTGTGTTGCATGAGTAATAAAATTATAATTATAAAAAAAATAATTATAAATAAAATTTAAGTAACCGTGCATCGCACGGGCTATAAGCTAGTATAATAAATAAATAACTATTTAATTATGTAGTTATAGACAATTGAACTGTGCATGAAACTAAAGAAATTAAAGTAAATAAATAAATATGGTATGATTACGCAAAGAATTTAACACTCGATGAAACTATTGAATTTAAAGTAAATAAATAAATCTTGTATAATTACGTAGTTGTAAGGAATCGAACCATGTATGAAGCTAAAAAATTTAAAGTAAATAAATCTTGTATAATTATGTAGTTGCGAGGAATCGAACCCGGGTTAAGTGATAACCAAATTTGGTACTATGGTACTTTAGTATCGCGCGCCATTTTCACATTGTTTTGCTTATTAATAAAGAGTATAGATTAATATGGTGTTTATCTTTTTACTTATTTCTAAGAAGGACTACTCCTGCAAATTGAAAATATTTCTGTCATTCAATATAAAACGGAAGCAAAAAAAATACCTTTTCAAAATGATTTATTCATTGTGCTAAAAAATAATACTATCGTGACATATTGGAAGAAGGTAATTGTTTCATACCAAAACATGTGTTTAGATTCACAAATTTTCAGGAACTTGAAGACATTGCAAATTTCCAGGAACTTGAGGACATTGCAAATCAAGAACGATTCTTAATAGGTATAAATTTTTTTGTTCTTCCCATATTGTTACATAGTTCATATAATTACATTGCCCACATTCTTTAATATAAACTACAATTTTTTTGTAAAGATATTGTAGGAATCATTCACTCTATTCAACCAATTAGAGTTTTCATTAATCACAACAATGAAAAGATGTCAATTGTCAAATTTTCAATAACGGATACAAGGTAAAATTACTTAATATTCAACTATCAAATTCTTATTATAATAAATATTGATGAATAACATAGATTTTTATAAATTGCAGGACAAACAAAAAGGTCGGATTTTTGAATGACTTGACAATATCTTTTAACGAAGCAATCAAATGCAGCAGCCATTAATGGTTATCATATCAAGTTGTAGAGTACAACTAATATCAGGTCATTCTTTTCAGTTAATTTTTTCATTTTAACTTATATTTTAATGCTTTGAATAAAAAATTTACATAACAAAAAACATACATATACATCTGAATTTTTCATGTAGTGCCATATTGACAAATACTCCGGCAACAAGTTTCTATATCAATCATATCCATGAAGCAGTAACCAACCTCAGAGATCAGTTGAGTTACACAAACAATAACTCACTATGCATCTTTCATGTATACAATTTTCAAATGTAACATTTTTTTATTAAATAAATTTGTTTACTTTGAACAGGATTTGACACTAAGTTAAGTGACACCAATGATGATTAACTTCATAATCTTTGTTGAGGATGCAAGAAATATTTTAACATAACTATTCGATTTGAGAATTTGTAATAGCCTTTATTTTTGTTTTCCTTTATGACAATGAACATAAGTTTATTATTACTTTAGTACTCTAATACATAAGTTAAAAAAATTGCTTTAGTGTAACTTGACAATGAACAAGTACTGTATATTTCAATAAACAACGCTTGGTCCTAGACTCCTGGTTGATTATTGTTGAACTTTCGAAGAATTTGCATTTTCATGCAGTTTAATATTCCTTTGTTCAACTGAAAAGATTTATATTGCGATCAGTGTTCGCTCGCTGAATTAAGTTCATCAAATTCCACAAACATAAAACAATAAGTGAAGACACAACTTTTTACTTTGATGGTTCCAGCTACCAAACCAGATTCATTTCAGTTGCTGATATTTCTCAAGTTTCTTTATATGTTCAGTAACTTAAATGTTGGTGTCGGATCAGACACCATCTCACACTACAAGGAAACATGACAAAACTGACCACTGCATACGGTCGGTTATAACCACAAACGGCCGGTTTTACGGCTAAAATCGACCGTATGCAGTGGTCGGTTAAAGCCTGGTCGGTTATGTCAACATGGTCAGGTTTAAGGCTAAAACCGACCGTATGAAGTGGTCGGTTATGTGAGTTTTCACAAATTAATATGTGGGTCCACTTACAACACGTGTCACCACGTGGCACAACGTGGCACCACGTCAGTAAACTAAAACCGATGGTCAATAATATTTGAACTGTTTTAGTGACGGATGGTCAACCACTGTAAATAATATTTGAGCATGCACAGGATGAAGCTCTTTGTTCGGCCCTTACATGTCAAAACTTTGTAACAATATCTCCTAAAATTTTGTTAACGACAGTAGTTCCCAGGTGACAATTATATATAAATCACATAAAAAAGGAAGCTTATGTTCTGCCCAGATCAAAAAATATACACTAGCCAATTTATCAGGAGAAATTTGAATGTATTTTATCAGGTAAAAAAATTCCACATTACAAAAAAAAAAAGAACACCATTTAGTGGACGACTTTTAAGTGTATGGATTTTTTATGCAGTCAGATAGTGCGTCAGTTTGACTGCAAGTGACGAGCTGTATTTTGATCAGTGTTTTCTCACTGATTTAAGTTATCAAATTCCTCAAACATAAAACAATAGTGGAAGATACAACTCTTTAATAAGATGGTTCCAGCGGCCAAACCAACTTCATTTCAGCTACTGCTATTTCTCACATTTCTTTATTTTTCCAGCGACTTCAAGATAAGCGTTGCATTGGACACCATATCATCAGGTCGATCGCTCTACCTCAATGAGACCTTAATCTCCAAAGGACGCAAATTTCAACTGGGATTCTTCAGCCCAGGTCAATCTGGAAATTTTTATGTCGGTATCTGGTACTACTCCAACTCCCATTACACATACTACGACGATGATAAACAATAGTTTGGGTTGCAAACAAAAAGAAGCCGTTCAGTTATTCCGTTTATCCTCCTAACTTGAGATTCGTACTGGATGTAGATGGTAGTTTGATACTCTTCGGTGATTTTAATGAGAAAGCATGGACCTTAAATACTTCTGTTGCTTCGAGTTCAGTTCCGAATAAGGGAGTACTGCATGACGATGGAAATTTCGTTTTGAGTGATGGGCGGAGTGTGATATGGCAGAGCTTCGACAATCCAACAGATACTTGGTTGCCTGGCGGAAAACTTGGAATTTATGGGAGTTTGACTAACAAAGTACAGCACCTCACTTCTTGGAAAAATAGGGATGATTCAGCTCCCGGGAATTTCTCTGTAGGGATAAATCCAGATAGAAATCCTGAACTTTTTATGTGGATGAACCGGTCACAGATAATGTGGAGGAGTGGAGCTTGGAATGGCTTCTACTTTGATAATTATCCTTCTTTATCAGATGGTCGGATGTATTTCAGTCACATCTTAAAGAGTCAATCTAATTATTTTACATCGACCAATTTTAGATATGTCGTTACTTATGACGGGGAGCTTCGTCAGTGGGAAGGGGAAGAGAGTAGTACTCAGTGGGAAATGTTGTCGTCATATCCGGGCGACATCTGTAAGAGGTTTGGTCTCTGTGGGCCTAATTGATTTTGCAAAAATTGGAATAACAATGCCTATAAACTCACAATCTCTGGATTTGGAAAGTGCACAAATTTGTGAATCTGCATGTTCGGGCAATTGCTCTTGCAATGCTTATGCTTACAATGGTAGCAGATGTTCGTTATGGACCGGTTACCTACTGGGTTCTTTAGTAATAGCGGATTCTCAAGAAGATCTATTTGTCAGATCTTCCGAGGTTCTTTTAGCAAGTAAGAGAATTTGCAAGCTGTAGAGTGTTTTATTCAAATGTTCTATCCTTAATATTTTATTGCAAGGCCTTTCTTATTGGTTCTTCTCTTATGACCGGGAGATAAAACTGCAATCAAATGCTCCAAAGCATTCAAATTTTCCACTTGCAGTGTTCATTACCATTCCACTTCTCATCATCATTCCATTGACTTATATATTGTGGCGTACTTGAAGAAGAAAACATATTAAACAATCAGGATATTTAAGACTGTCAACTTGTGTCCCACAATTTCCAGCAATCAGGAGATCGTCAACATAGGCAAGAACCAGAGTAATTGAGTCTGCATCAGTAAGTGTAAACAAACTGTAATCAGACTTCGATTGCACAAACCCCAGACCCACCAAAGTAGTTGACAACTTGGAGAACCAATTTCGCGGTGCCTGTTTCAATCCGTACAACGATTTCTTAAGTCAACACATAACCATTGGTGTTTTGGGAGCTTTTAACTCCCCCTCAATCTTTGAAATTCTGCATCCCAGGTGGGTGTAACCTAATGGCAGTTTCATGTACACAGTTTCTTCTAGGTCTCCATGCAAAAACGCGTTCTTCACATCCATTTGTATCCACTATCCAATTAGTTATAGCACTCACGGCTAGAAGAGCTCGAATGGTTGCCATTTTGGCAACCGGAGCAAAGGTGTTCTCATAGTCCACTCCATACACTTGTTTACACCCCAAGACAACTAATCGAGCCTTGTATCTTTCTATGCTTCCATTCGCTTTAAATTTTGTTTTGTACAACCATTTGCACCCTATTGCCTTTTTGTGATGAGGCAATTCAGTGATATCCCAAGTGTCATTCGCTTCAAGGGCTTCTAGTTCCACATTCATGGTATCAATCCAATGTTGGTGTGCCGCAGCTTGATAAAATGTTTTTGGATCTTCAACAGAGGTGATAGCAGATAGAAAGCACTGAAAGGACGATTGAACTTGTTGGCTTGCAACTGTAGCACATAAAGCTGTAGGTTTTGGATATGGTTTAGTAATATAGGCTTCCATCCAAGCTGGTGTTTTCTTTTGCCTTTGAGATCGTCTCACAACTACGGGCAAATTGGGATTCTCTTTAGTATTCTCTTCAGTTTCTTCAAATGTGATATTAGAGGATCCCGATTCTTCTTCACGGAATTGGCTGTCTATAGTAGTTTTAGAGATTTCAGGACTTTGTTGAGTGATCTCTAGAACATGAGAGAACTCATCATAGTCATAAATTTGAGCATTTATAGGCACACTTTCAGTGGGAACATGATTCATCAAGTAAGAGTTGGCTGGGCCGTTGAGAGAAAATATGTGTTCATAGAACTTTACATCACGTGACACAAACGACACCATTGAGTTCAAAACAAGGAGCTTATACCCCTTATTAAAGGCTGTGTATCCAACAAATATGCAAGGAACTGCTCTTGGCTTGAATTTATCAGAGGTAACTCCGGGAGGAGATGCAACTGCTAAGCATCCAAATGCTTTCAGTTCATTATAATCCAGAGCCTTTTTGAACATAATTTCATATGGGCATACATGATTCAACACAAATGAAGGAGTTCTCTTTATGATGTATGCAGCAGCTAATACACAATCTCCCCAGTAAGCTGGTGGCAAGTTTGACTGAAATTTCAAGGATCATGCCACTTCCAATACATGTCTGTGTTTGCGTTCCACTCGTGCATTTTGTTGCGGCCTGTGAGCACAAGACAATTGATGAACAATGCCATGTTCTGCCATGAATTTTTTGCAACTGTAATTACTGAACTCTGGAGCATTATCACTCCTGATGGTCTTGACAGAGCTCTTGAAATGATTTGCCAAATAATTACAGAAGGTTTGAAGTGTGTCACCATAATCTGACTTGTGTTGCATCAGATACAACCACGTCATTCGAGAGTGATCGTCCACCAGGGTCAAGAAGTACTTATATTTCTGTTTGGTACACACCTTATAAGGCCCCCAAGTGTCGACATGAATCAGGTCAAAAGAATTCGAGGCATGAGAGGAACTCAAGGTATATGGAAGCTTTGTAAACTTAGACATAAGACATATCAAACAGACTTTAGATTTGTGAGGTATCAAAGATTTTAAACAGTCAACATGCTTGAGAGCTGAGTCTGATGCATGACCAAATCTATTGTGCCATGTGGTGTACATATCACTGTATTTTGCAGTGTGTTAAGAGCGAGAGATAGCATTGCAGATTTTACTTTCATCAGCAGACACATGTTTGTCACTTAGATAATACAGATTGTTTTTAAGTTGTCTGATGCAGAGTGTCATCTTAGATTCTGAATTTACCACCACACATTTCTTTTTTCCAAACATCACATCACACTTATTATCTTTACTAAGCTTAGTAACAGAAAGCAGGTTGTGCGTGAACTGAGGGACAAATAGAACATTTAGCAAAACAAGTCCACTACTCAACTTTGTATCACTTATGTGGGATATGTGTGCAGTAGCGCCAGTAGGCAGTTTAATTGTGAGGTGTGCAGGTGCAGGTTTGACATTGTGTAACAAACTCAAAGAACATGTCATATGATCTGACGCTCCAGAATCAACAATCCACTTATGAACTACGGACTCAACAGCATTACTAGTAATCATACCTGAGAATGGAGTGTCAAGATCCTCAGTTGTGTGTAGTTACATTTCCAGGAATGAGTTTAAGGAGTTGTTCAAACTGTTGATGTGTAATAGTCACATTCGATGTGTCAGCTCTATCACCTCCAATACAATTCACACTGTTGGCTAATGGAACATTTCCAACTCTATTTCCTGCATTCATTTAACCACTCCATCTACCAGCACTGCTTCCCCCTCTAGTTATAGGTCTTGTGGGTTTACTGTACCATTTTGGATATCCCACTACACTCCAACACTTATCAGCTGAGTGTCCTCTGCGTTTGCACACAGTGCATACTACTTGCTTGTCTAAATTCATGTTCATTCCCCTGCTGAACATAGCAGAAATGTCATATTCGCCATTGTTTTGCAGGGCCTCTCTCTGCGATTCTTCTTGTTGTATGGCTGCACATGTCATCTCAACACTTGGTAACGGTGACATCATCAGAAGTTGGCTTCTTTGTGCCCCTAAATTCTCATCCAACCCATTTAGAAACTGAAACAGGTGAGCCTCATCTTTTTGTACCTGAATGGCTTTCATCAGTGCTATGACTTCATCAGTTGGGTTTGTAACATTGGGAAGGTCAGTCATGGCTTCCAGTTCATCCCATAGAGCACTCAGAGTGGTGTAATACTCCACTAGGGGTTTTCCATTTTGTTTGAGGCTATATAGATCTCTGCACAACTTGTACTTTCTTGACCCATTGCTTAATTGAAACCTTTTCTCAAGTTGTTTCCAGATTTCTGATGAAGAATTAATAAACAACACTGATGTTTTTATTGCATCACTAATGTTGTTGTGTATCCAGGAGAGCACCATATTATTACAAGTATCCCATTGGATGGCATATGTGGCCTCAGTGGTGCTTCTAATTTCAGTACCTTCAACGAACCCTGATTTTCTTTTTGAAGCAAGCTGAATCTCCATGGATCTTATCCATGTGTGATAATCAGAGGCACCTTGAAGTTTGATAACACTGATAGACGTAGGTCCATCAGAAGGTGGAGAAACAGAGGGTTTTGAAGGTCTGCAAAGAAGAATTTACTACCGGTTGTCATAATTAATCTGACCAACCTTGGTAGGAGAGAACAGAGTTTGAAATTGTGTTTAAGAACAGACTTTAAAGGATGTTTTCTTATGCTATCAACACTTGCAGCTCTGATACCATGATAGTTTTACAGAATGCATAATGAAGAAGCAAGAAACATTGAGAGCAAAAGATGCTTTCAATAGTTTGATAATATGATATGTTGACTACAAACAGAAGGCTATCCCTTATTTAACCTTACTCTCACTGCACAATGCCAGATAGCTGTTCTAATGGACCACATTACATACTGCCAAAATAACAACCTGGTGCAAAAGGTTAACTAACAACTAGACTACTAACTGATATAGAAATAAGAGAGGTTGGTCCTTTAAAGGATGTTTTCTTCATTCCTTATTAGTACACATTGCACTTGTTTTTTTACTCATAATTGTCATGCTTTCCTGCATTCCCTTCCAATTCAGACTACTACTAAAATTTTGCAGCTGTGGGGGAACCAAACGAGGATCTATTATTTCTTAACTTGGAAAGCAGCAGGAAGCATAATACAGATAACAATACCATTGATGCTGGCAGCACCCTAGGAAGAGAGAAGAAAGTTTTCAATTTGCCACAGTTCAGTTTTTCAAGCATAACTGCTGCCACAAACAACTTCTCCCCTGCAAACAAACTCGGAGAGGATGGTTTTGGACCGGTTTACAAGGTACTCTTAATCATTAAAAAAGCTTATACTCTACACTAAGGCTTCAATTATTGGACAGTTTTGACTTGTTTTAACTATCAGAGGTTTCATTACCTTATAGTGTTTATGTATCTAATTATAGTAAAAGAGGCTAAACCTGAGCTTTCAGGGTACTTTATTTGATGGACACTCGGTAGCAGTTAAAAGGCTTTCAAAAAGGTCTGGACAGGGTCTGGAAGAGCTAAGAAATGAAACAGTACTGATTGCCAAACTCCAACACAGAAATCTTGTCAGACTCCTGGGATGCTGCATTGAGCAAGATGAAAAAATTCTAATCTACGAGTACATGTCCAACAAAAGCTTAGATTGTTTAATTTTTGGTTAGTGATCATGATATTCTTTGCTTGATTGACAAACGTGTTTTTCAATAATTACTTAAATTTTGATATACTATTGTTGGTACTTTTTAAGATATGTGTCCGGTATGACAGATCCTAGTAAACAAGATCTATTGGATTGGAGTATACGGGTTCATATAATTGAAGGTATTGCCCAAGGACTACTTTATCTCCATCAACATTCCAGATTACGTATATAGTTCATAGAGACCTGAAGGCTAGTATCATTTTATTGGATGATGAAATGAATCCTAAGATATCTGACTTCGGCATGGCAAGGATTTTTGGCGGAGATGTGCTGCAAGCAAACACCAACAGGATAGTGGGAACTTAGTACGTAAAAATTGCACATTTAGTGTAGTACAGCTTTATTCTAATTAAATTTTGACTACATACGTTTACTACTTAAATTAAATGTTTAATTTTATAATATCGAATTCAGTGGCTATATGTCCCCAGAGTATGCCATGGAGGGGTTATTTTCTATTAAATCTGATGTCTTTGCTTTCGGTGTCTTGCTACTCGAGATCCTCAGTGGGAAAAAGAACACTGGTTTCCGTCACTCGGATTGCCTCAGTCTTGTTGGATATGTAAGTTTCCTATTAAATTTTAAACAAGACATCAGATATGTATTTGTGCGTGATTAATAGCATAACAGATATCTTTTAAGTAGTCTCACTGGTGTACATATTCACTCTTCAGGCATGGGAGTTGTGGAGAACCGAGAGGGTGCTTGAGTTGATAGATTCAAATCTGAAGTTACCTACCTCGTTCTTGCCACTGAGATTCATTCATGTAGGCCTCTTGTGCGTTGAAGAAAGTCCATCTGACAGACCAACCATGTCTGATGTTTTGGCTATGTTTGGCAATGAACAATTGAAGCTGGTTTCTCCCAAACGCCCTGCTTTTACATCTGCTGGTGGCTTAGGTTCAGGGATAGACAAAGCCGAGCACTGTACAGTGAATAATATTTTAACTGTTTCAGTGATGGATGGTCGCTGAAGTCTGTTGCATACTTGCATGCACACCACATACAACACTTTCTTTCTATTTTTTTACAAGAATGCGTCGGGCTTGTTATTTAGGAACCATCATGGAAGGGCAATTAAAAATGCATAATTCCCCGGTTTGTAATAATAGTTAGATAGAATAATAGAAGCCATCTACATTGATGTATGCAATCATTTTAAATATGTCTTATAGAGTAGTTTATGTACAAATATTAAAGCAAAACAACACCATCAGAAATTCAGAACTTAATCCTATTTTCCCATGTGATTGTCAGCCTCAGTTAAGTTGCCTCAGTTAAGTTGTGCTTAAGAACATGCATATGATTAAGCTCTTTGTTCGGTCTTTACATGTCAAAGCTTTGTAACAATATTTTCCTACAGTTTTGTTAATTGGCGTAGGAAATGGTATGTTATGTTCTGTCAATTGTGTGTGCGCAGAGTTATAAAACAAATAAGCAAGAGAACCAGAAATGAGGTAAAAAGGTTGAATATGGCACATTTGGGTATGTAATACCGCTATTAAAATTGCATCAATATATTCTGGTGACATGCAAGCAAAAACTGTGTTGAACAACTAAAAATTAGTAGCACATGAAAATGCATTTAGGTACACGCACCTCTCATTATGTGTACCTCAACTATAGTCTATATATGCACTTTGTACCTCTCATTTGAGTTGAAGCACTCGAAATATTCAACTAGTAAAGCTCATGCATTCTGTGTTCTTTAGTCTATTTTTTGAATGGTGCAGGGCTTTCTTCATCAAACTTCTGAAGCTCAATTTGGCCAACCTCCCAAAGGATGACCTTAATAAAAGAACCGTTAGGTACCGATTAGGGCAGTCGCTGAGTCCCCCTTGTGCTGTGTTCCTGTTCTATGGCATTTGATACTTTGATATTGGCCTGCAGATCTGGTGAAGTGCAGAAAGTTTCTCAACTAAACTGAAACAAGACAGCACATGATGATGACAAGGACTGTTGTAATGCTGGATTTTACTAGCAGTGTTCTTCATTAGCTGCTTATTACTAACGCTATTCATTAGTTGTGCTTAACAATTAACAGTATACAAAATGCATGAGTTCTGATTATCCAGTATTACAAGTGCTGTAAGAGAAGCATTTTAGCAATAAATTACTTGCACATACTGCAATTTTTCTTGCAACAAATATACAGAAAAGTATAATACTTGTTAATACAAGTTGTTTGGATTCTGCTTCGGAATAGCTTTTTCACATATTCCATTTTAAACATTTTGCCTTGCTAATAAAAGGTCGAACACTTTCATAGTTCCAGCAAAGTGTTTTCCTTTATATAATTGAAAGATATTTGGTCATTACAGTATCGGAAATCTTGTGGTTGCTTCTTCTATCCTTCTGTCGGATCATTTTGTTCAGGGTTTTTTGAAATCTATATTTTGTTCAGGGTTTTTTAGTTCATGTATCATGGCTTGGTAGTCTAGATTATCCATCTTTGTTTATGGCCATAAACACGTGATTTCATATCTATTAATTCCTTATCGAAATCTTTGACTCTGTCATTACATCGTTTGCAACACATGTTATGGTTCACTACTATTCTACGCTCTATGTAATTTATTTTATGAAATGGTCAAGGCCTAGACATTTATTTAAGGTTTATCACCGCCAGGTATGTCTTTAAGTATGTTAGTTTATGAACACGGTTAAGTCAATGACGAATTATATGTATTTCTAATGTCTGAACTTGAAAGATTTGAAATTATCATGTTGCCTTCTAATGTTTAGCTTGACTGACACAACTTTAATTGTTAATGTCTTAATCAGAATTTTTGTAGTAATTGTTATGGCAATAATGTTTTAATCGGTCGTAGGTCTCTGATTATTGATTCTCTACCTGTGCGATCAAGTGTTCATTGCTCATTTTGTTCACTGAATTCGTGAAAAAATAAATTTGAACAGTTCTTCAAGATGATAGTCTTTAAACAGATGGTTCCAGCCAGAAAATCAGATTCATTCAAGCTGCTAATGCTCATGTTTCTTTATACATTCAACAGTTTGAAGACTACCCTTGGATTGGACGAAATCTCATCAGGTAAAACCGGTAATGGAAATCAGACTTTTAGGTCAGGTCAACCACTCTTTGGAGATGAAAGATTAGTCTCTAAAGGAGGCCAGTTTGAAATGGGATTCTTCTCTCCAGGTAATTCTACAAATTTTTATGTTGGTATATGGTACAAAAATATTTCCGTCCAAACAGTAGTTTGGGTAGCAAACAGAGAGTCGCCAATACGTCAATTTTCCAATGGCTCTCGACTGGAACTAACTACAGGTGGAAACTTGATACTCTTCGATGGTTTGAATAAAAGAATTTGGGCCGTAAATAATTCTGTGGGTTTAAGTTCGGTTCCTAATAAAGGGGTACTTCTTGATGATGGAAATTTTGTTTTGAGTGACGGATTGAGCATAATATGGCAGAGCTTTGACTATCCAACAGATACTTGGCTGCCTCGTGGGAAACTTGGACTTGATGAGAGCTTGATCAACCAGAGACAGCTTCTCACTTCTTGGAAGAATCCTGATGATCCAGCTCCAGGGAAGTATTCATTTGGGATGAATTCAAGAGGCAGCCCTGAATTTTTTATGTGGACAAACCAGACTCAGATACTATGGAGGAGTCAAGTTTGGAACGGCAATGACTTTGCTTTTTTTCCAAATCTTCTTACAAATTTCAGCTACATCATAAATGGTCAAGCTAAATATTTCACATATAATACTTCGGCACTCACCACTACCAGATATGTCATGACATATAATGGGCAGATTAATCAGTTAGTATGGTCAGAGACACTTCAACAGTGGGAAGTAATTTTTTCACAACCTGCAGATAGTTGTAACAGTTTTTCTGTCTGTGGTCCTAACGGATTTTGCAACATAACTTCTAGTCCTGCTTGTGGCTGTTATAATGGGTTTCAACCGCGTTCGCAAGATGAGTGGCAGTCTGCTGACTGGTCCGGTGGATGTATCAGGACTAAGCCTCTGCGGTGTTCCAATATTGGTTTTAATACAATGTCTGGAGTTTCAATGCCTGCAAATTCACAATCTCTGGATTTGGAGAGTGACCAAGTGTGTCGGTTTGCATGTTTGGGCAACTGCTCATGCACTGCTTATGCTTACAATGGAGGCAGATGTTCGTTATGGACTGGCGATCTACTGGATACACGAGCATTAGTGGATTCTCAAGGAGATCTATATGTCAAATCTCCAGATGTTATTTTAGCAAGTAAGAATAATAATGAGCTGCGTAGTAATTTCAGTAATGTCTATTTTAAGATCATTTTAATCGGTTCTTCACCTATAATCAGGAGAAAAAAAGAAGTCATCTGTTCTAGTGGCACTCTTCATAACCATTCCACTTTTCGTCTGCATTTCATTGATTTATTTACTGTGGCGTATCTGGAGAAGCAAACATAATAAAGAAGGTAAAAGTTAGAGTTAGTTATGACTTCTATATGTCATGTTTGCCTTCTAAAATACTGATTACCATTTCATTACTCTTAAAAGTTACAGAGGCAGATGAAAGAAATGAGAATCTGTTATTTCTTAACTTAGAAATTAGCAGCAAGCAGAACACAGCTAGCGATACTATCACCACTGAAAGCACTCTACGAGGAGAGAAGAAAGTTGTTAACTTGCCACAATTCAGTTTTTCAAGCATATCTGCTGCCACGGACAACTTTTCCCCTGCAAACAAGCTTGGAGAAGGTGGTTTTGGACCTGTTTACAGGGTAATGCCTATACTTGTGACCAATACATGTATGCTACACGAACAGGCTTCTAATAATATGTTTTAATGTCTGGAAATCCCTTTCTTTCTTTAGAAATTATAAGTTTGAATAGCAGGATGGGTCAAAGGTTTGTGGCCTGTTTAAACTATCAAAGATTTACATTAAATATTTCCATTAGCAGTTTAATAGTATCTTGACAAAAGGAAAATCCCGGATTTCAGGGTAATTTGTTTGATGGGCACTCCGTAGCAGTTAAAAGACTTTCAACAAGGTCTGGACAAGGTCTGGAAGAGCTAAAAAATGAAACAGTGCTAATTTCTAAACTCCAACACAGAAATCTTGTAAGACTATTGGGATGCTGCATCGAGCAAGGTGAAAAGATTCTAATCTACGAGTACATGCAAAACAAAAGCCTGGATCTCTTTATTTTTGGTCAGTGATCCACACACCTTTGGTTAACAGTAGAATATGTTTTCTGTACAGTTAGATATGAGCTTTATATTCTGTCTCCAACAGCTTTTGAGATATATGTGCCATGACAGATCCTAGTAAGAAATATTTATTGGATTGGAGGACACGTGTTCGAATAATTGAAGGTATCAGTCAAGGGCTTCTTTATCTTCATCAACATTCCAGATTACGCATCATTCATAGGGATTTGAAGGCTAGCAATGTTTTGTTAGATGATGAAATGAATCCTAAGATATCTGATTTTGGCTTGGCAAGAATATTTGGGGGAGATGAGCTACAAGCAAATACCAACCGGATTGTGGGAACTTAGTATGTAACAACAGCAGGCCTTACTATATACACATACTCTATGACTAAATATCGACTGCATGCAATTACTAATTTATTAATAATTTTTTTTGAAAATATCAAATTCAGCGGCTATATGTCCCCAGAGTATGCAATGGAGGGCTTGTTTTCAATAAAATCTGATGTCTTTGCCTTCGGCGTCTTGCTACTGGAGATCCTGAGCGGGAAAAAGAGCACAGGTTTTCGTAACTCAGATTGCCTCAGTCTTCTTGGATATGTAGGTTTACTCTTATTCTTATATCTTCAACAATGCATCATTTATAATTTTGCATATCCATGATAACTTATTCTAAGTATTCTCACTACGGTACATATTCACTCTTCAGGCATGGGAATTGTGGATAAGCGATAGGGTGCTTGAGTTAATAGATTCAAACCTAGAATTACCTTCCTCATTTTTGCCACTGAGATTTATTCATGTTGGCCTCTTGTGCGTTCAAGAAAGTCCAGCTGACAGACCAACTATGTCTGAAGTTTTAGCGATGTTTAGCAATGAGCACATGCAACTGGTTTTCCCCAAACGGCCAGCTTTCACAAGTGGTGGAAGCTTAGGGTTGGGAATAGTCAGCACTGAGAATTATTCAATAAATACTTTCACTACTTCAGTGATGGATGGTCGCTGATGTTCCATATATATTTCATATACAACAATTTGTAGATCATTCTATTTTAGTTTGTTAAGTTCATATACCTGAGACTGTATATAAAGTACTGTAAACAAGTCCTAGTGTATATACAAATATTGGTCAATATTTTTTATATGTTTCTGTCCTATATTGATCCTACCTTCAGTCAGTGTTGCCCACATTCAAATCTGTTGGAGCTATTGTCGGCAAAAATTACAAAATTATAATTTTTTTTCCTGAAAGCTACTGTTCTTAAGTAATGCCAGAGGCCATAGGGAGAGTCTGACTGCAATACTCGAATCAACCAAGTACTATCGGTATTTGGTAATCATAATCTTATAAATTTAAGAAAAATATCAGATGCAATTAACACACAAAATTGGAAGAACAACATCAGTTTTCCTATTAAATAAAAAATAAAAAATCCACAGTATCATAATTTCAGCCAGTTTTACAACCTTGAACTGAAGGGAAATGCATTAAATTTGTGCAGAATTAGGCTTCAAGGCCTTGACTTGTCTGCTATATGCTCAAGGTCCTCATTTCATCTTTTTTAGTTCTCCATCGATGAAAGTCTGAAACTTTCCTATGACTCAGATGAGAATCTTTTTGCTGTAAGTAGTTCGGCTAGTTCTAGTTGTAAGTTCCTTCTTAAGGGGTCAGCATTATATGGCAAAGCTTTTACTATTCATCGTAAGATCTTGATCAAGGAAAGGCAGATCCAGCTCCAAGATCTTCTCTATGGTGAGGGATCCAAGAGGCAGCCCTTAATATTTTCTAGTATGGATAAATACATTTTTCTAAACGGATCAATACAAGGTTTGAACTGTTCTCGACTTCTAATTATAGACTAGTGAGCGACTTTGAAAGGAACAAATGATTTAGATTCAAGTAGAGGTACAGTCATGCAAGAGGAACAGTGGAGAAAAATATATGCTTTCCATTATACATTATCATACATGAAAGAAGATCATTTATGGTCAATTTACAAAATATTGTTTTAACTAATTAATATGTTATTACATATTTTTTTTTTAAATAATGAAATTGTTGATACACATGATGTTAAGCCTGGAATCTTACTTCAGACTAATCATTTATATATACTATCTCGGGGAGGAAGGCTCTACTAAGCTTAAGAAATTTCGTGATTTATACCTTGCTATATATATACCTTGATCCATGAGATTTTAGGTGGTGTTGTTCTGCTGAAAATGTATTTTCTGTATTTCTTTTGACAGAAAGTTTGTGTTTATCTTGCACCAAGGTCAGTAATTGTGATGCCGTTTACAGAAGACGATCTTGTCCCAGTTGACGTTGTAGCAGTATTATCAGCACTTCGATAAACAGCAACCATAGGCTGCTTTGGAGAAGGAAGTGTTGTTTCGTTGCTTAACATGAAAACAATAGTTGACATTGTTGGTCTGTCTGCTGCATTGTCCTGCACACATAAGAGCCCTACTTGTATGCATCGCAAAACTTCATGTGCTGGAAGAAATTCGTCAGGTATTGATGCGTCTGCAATCTCCAAGGCCCTGCCATTGCTCCATGATTGCCATACCTGTAAATTTTGGAATCTGAATTAACTGCAAGAGTTTGAATCGATGATGGCATCTATTATGTGAGTCATCGTGCTTCAACAAGAAACAAATATTTAAATCCCTACATGTTTGATCAAACTTGAATTTGGGATGTCCTCAAAATATCTGTTGTTCTTCTTTCCACTAATGATCTCCAGTAGAAGGACCCCGAAACTATAAACATCTGATTTTTCAGAGAAATAGCCATCTAGAGCATACTCTGGTGACATATAACCACTGTATGTCATGCGGCCAATAGTAAATATATTAGAAATGAAATCGGTACAAAGAAAATTTACTTCCTGATTCAAAAAAGATCACAGCATTTGGTTATCTTGATTGTGCTTCCAAATTATTAACTTGCAAGCGAGTTGTAAGTCTATTAAATGCTTATGTCTTGTCAATGAACACGTGTAGCGTGTAAATGAATAACTTACAAGGTTCCGACCACTCTGCAGGTGTTTGCTTCTACTTGATTCCCTCCGAAAATTCTTGCTGTTCCAAAGTCAGAGATTTTAGGATTCAGCTCTTTATCGAGAAGAATGTTACTAACTTTCAAATCTCTATGGATTATTTTTAGCCTGGAGTCTTGATGTAGATACAAGATCCCTCGTGCAATTCCAACAATTATCTCATGGCGCTTTCTCCAATTTAACATTGATTTCTTACTTTCGTCTGAATAAACATCAGGAACACCTATTAGTAACATACATTTAAGACTTGTTAGTAAGTGATTAAAGGTGGTTTACCAAAAATAAAGTAGTCCAGGCTTTTATTAGGCATGTATTCATAGATTAGCATCTTTTCTTCTTCATCGATGCAACATCCAAGGAGTCTGACTAGATTCCTGTGTTGAAGTTTTGCTATTAACAAAACCTCATTCTTAAATTCAGAAATCCCTTGGCCTGAGGTTCTCAATAGCCTCTTTACAGCTATTTCGTGTCCATCTGATAATTCACCCTGCATGCAAATGATGTTGGAAATCATGTTTAAACATAATTGCTATTTTGTGTAAGGCCTGCTTTGACACTTAGACCTCCAAGTATATATTAATGTACGAATACTTAAAACCTCAAGGTTTATTAAATCAGGATATTTGGGAGAATCTTTCTTATTTACTTAAACATGAGATTAAGAAATGAATGGATTATATATTTCTTTATGTATCAGTTAAATTTCAGGATTATGAGAAATATTTCCTAGGAGAAGACCACGAGAGTTGTTTGGCTGAGTAACTGGCAAGAAATGAATAGGGAGGGTTCATGTGTACATTTATGTAAAACAAGATTGAGATTGAAAGTACTATTAAAAAGCCTAGACACCAGTGACGGAACCAGGATCACAAACCAGTCGGAGCTAAAATAAATTATCACTAATTTTTTTAGGCTAGCCAGGGCTCAACGTTAAATTTCTTGTGATTTTTAATTAAAAAACGTGATTTATATAAAAAAAATCTACTAAACGTTTCGGTTTAGCTCGGGTTCCGGCCTAGATTAGCCCCCTTGGTTCCGCCCAGACACTTGTGTCAAGTGTATTTTAAGCCTATATTGAACCAAAGGTCCTCTTCACGAGGAGTCGGGGACACTTTAACAGGTTGTCATCACGTCAGTTGTGACATCTTACCTTAAAAACTGGACCAAAACTGCCTTGTCCAAGTCTTTTAGTTGGGGAGAAGTTGTCTGTTGCTCTTACGATGGTTTCTAAATCGAAGAATGTCAAATCTATGTTGCTGTTATCTGTAAAGTTGTCGGCAGTGGTAAAATCATTGATTGTCTCTGCATCCGAACCTGCAAGCATCATATCTCGGTACCTTTGACTCTGCCTCTGGCCTGAATAATGTTAAATTTTGTAGAAAGGATCAGATTGACGAAACAGGATACGCTTGACACCAGTTCTGTAATGCACAAGTCTATCTTATAACAGATTCGGTTTACCTTTTCTCAGAGTGTGTTTTCTACACGCGTAAAGGCAACTTAACAGCAGAATCACACCAAAAATAGCAATCAAGACGATAACTACAGCAGGAATCCTCTTGTTTAGACTTGTCCTGCTAGACTTCTTAGAACCACCTGTTCCATAGGCACACACAAACATATAATCTGATAAATGCGAGTAAAGAAGATATTAAATATCAACTGAGGAAATGAGATATTTACCAAGCTCTACTGAATGGACTCGCAAATAAAAGTCCTGTCCATCTTGATATGCTTTGATATCATTTAATTCACCTTCCCATACATAGCAACCTTTTCCACCAACCTGAACATTAGCACTGGCATAACTATTACACTTGCAACTCTTCAAACACTCTACTTCACACTCTTTTAAGCTGAAATTAGCAAAATATCTTGCACGTCTTGAATCTGGAAGCTTTATGCCAATTAAATTCACAAATCCTTCTCCGTTACCTTTTCCACATGCGAACAGATCTTTCCTTTTTTCCGTGCAATGTAGATGATCTGATTCGCGTTCATACCCTGGCAAACAGGTGCAGTTAGTAGTACTGCTATTGCTGGAGTTGCATATAGAATTTTTTCCGCATGTCATATACTTGTCACAGCCATCTAAAGGATTTGGAGCTGACCAAAATGCAACCCATCTATTGGTATAAGAAAGTGTTTCATTGGAGACGTGATAAAAACTTTGTTGAGCAAGTCCCTTGAAATCCATCACATATTTTCGGAACCTTCCAGAGCTGGGGAATGTTAGTGTCATGTATACCTGTCAGGGCTGGGTTATGTTAGTGCTATGTACTAATTGAGAAAAATGATGTCAGGAGCGTTTTTATTGGGCGTCGAGCCGCAAATTTTTAACAAAACATAATCAGTTTTCTGATAAGATAGTCATCCAATTTAACACAGATATCAAATTTTGAGCTATCTTAATCAATTTTCTAAATGTCATATATGATTCTTTAGCAGATGAAATGAATTATGTACCTCATCTTTATTATCGACGTAGGTAAAATTGAAGAGGGAACCGAACTGGGAAAAATCCACTACAGCAGTCTTGAGACTAGTAGCCAGTTTGGCCACACCACTCAGTATTACACCATTCCACGGGCCTGCCCGCCATATTGGAGTATCCGAATTTTTCTGACGCAAGAAAAACTGAGGCAGCCCTTCGGCTTCCAAGGTCATAGTATACTCTCCTTCGGCTGGGTTATCCTCTGACTTCCAAGATGTCATAACCCTGTTCAAACCAGTCTTCCTATCCAGCCCAAGTTTCATCCCGGGCAAAATAGTATCTGTCGGATAATCAAAGCTTTGCCACATCCATTTGCGACTATTTGATCCTTCTGCAACAGTTAATTCTAAATTTCCGGAATCCAATAATTTGGCAGTCGGGTTCATAGTACTTATATTGTCAGATATATTGCTGGACCACAGAGGTTTTGTCGCACTTTTATCAGATAAAATCACTATGTTACCATCCGTATTGACCTTGAAAACAGCGTCTTTGGTCACTATAGGATCATTCCTGTTAGCAACCCAAACTATACGCTTTACCGGAATTTTGTTGAACCATATACCCAAGTATCTTTTAGAAGAAGTGTTGGAAGTGGTGAAAAAACCAAGAGTAAAATCCCTATTGGATGATACAAGGGTTTCATTTTTCGCATCAGACAAGAACTGAGTTGAAGTTAATGTGTCGATCGAGTCACTAAAATGGAAGAGAAGAAATATTGTAAACCATGAAAATGAGAAAGTTGAATCCATTCAAAAGTAAGGTTTAACAAGCATACGTTTTAAATTTCACTTTTCAGCTCAAATATTGGAGAGCATCAATTATTGTAGTCTGTAGACATGCAACAAACGGTGCAAATTCATATTGAAGATCTAGATACCTAACTGCATTAATGAGATAAGCCGACTGGAATGATACATTTAGCCAGGGGCGGAGCTACATTGGGGCTAGTGGGGGCTTTAGTCCCCACTAGGGTTAGAAGAAGGTAGTATAGTTTAGAGCTCCCAGGGCAATAGGTAAAAATGGTTGGCTATCTTGTTGGCTATAATGATTATGAAATATTTTTGCTAGGGTAAGGACATATACTCCAATGGTCTTATCTATATTTCTTGTTAGGTAAATTATACACAAGGGCTTCATTGGTTCAACAAATATAGCCAACCAAAAAATGGTTGTCTATATTTTTTTGCTAAGGGCATATGGTTGGAGTGCTATACCTTTTACATATTATCTAAAAACTGACACATAGATGCACATGGATTATTTAGCTAAGGGTTTTATACCCTTGGAGATGCTCTTATATTTTAGCCCCCACTAAAATTAAGAAAAAAGTCACATATAATTATCTTAATCAATATTTGTATATTTTTATTTTATTTTTTATCTTTTAATTTCTTAAATGTGCATATGTTTTATATAATTCAAAAAATTCTCTTACAATTTGTTTAGTGTCATGTCAAAATTATGTTCCTCCTATTTTAATATTAATGCAGACATTTAAATTACGTTTATCTTATTTTAGTTATTATTTTTTAACTATTAAAATATAAATTTGAATCCAATAAATGACACCAAAACTTTTATAAGTAATTTCTAGTATCGTAAAAAAGTTGTCTAATAATTTTAATTTTTTTTTTCTAATATATGTAAACTCTTGTGTATTTTGAAACTATTGTTGTTATTTAGTTTTAGAACGGGATAAAATTCTCATTAAAAAATTAATTATCATCCATAAATTTGAACTTTTTTTTACCATAATTTAGCCCCAACTACTTCATTTTTCTGGCTCAGCCACTGCATTTACCAACTTGGTTTAAGAACAAGTTGGACACTCGGACAGTGTATGCTGCTTCTGCTTATGGTCCTCTGGCTTCTGTTATATTTGTTACTTGACGTACTGCTACTTTCATTTTATTTTATTTTTGAAAATGACGAATCCTATTTTTTTTTTTTTTAGATTCTAGCCGATAAACTGTGCGGGCCGAGATTAAAATAGTTATCGATCCTGGATGAAATTCAAAAAAATAAATTAAATTAATAAATCTTTAAATTTCGTAGTTATAGGGAATCGAACCCGGGGTGAAACCAAAAAAATTAAATCAAATAAATAAATTTTGTTTAATCATGTAGTTGTAGGGAATCGAACCCGAATTTGTGTTAACCAAATTTGGTAATTTGATACTGCACACCATTTTCACATTGTTTTACTTATTAATAAAGAGTCTGAGATTAAAATAGTAATCGAATCTGGATGAAATTCAAAAAAATAAATTAAATCAATAAATTTTTAAATTACGTAATTATAGGGAATTGAACCCGGGGTGAAACCAAAGAAATCAAATAAATAAATCTTGTTTAATCATATAATTGTAGAGAATCGAACCCGAATTTTGTGTTAATCAAATTTGTTACTTTAATACGGCGCACCATTTTCACATTATTTTGTTTATTAATAAAGACTATAGATTCAATAACTCACTAGGTTATAGCCCGTGCTACGCACACGGGATTTAAAAAAATTATTTTACAAATATTATAAAAATAATAATTAGACTAAATTAAATCAATCGAATAATTGTACAATTCTGATCAATTAATATAATGGTAAAAGAAATCATTTTAATACAATAAAATTTTATTTTTATTTGTAATAAACACATTCAAACATTAATTCAATTTAAATAATGTATTGTACATAATATATGATAGGGTCACGTTCCTTGTAGAACCCTTAACCTTAGAACCCTTAGAACTCTATCTTATTTTTTGAAATAATATATATTTATTATATGAAGATCATGGGTAAAGTTGTCCAAAAACACAAAATACAGAATTTAGAGCTAATTAATATTTTATTAACGATAATAATCATACATCGATATCGATCACAAAATTCTCCATCATCATCATCAAATTTCCCCAATTATTTTTATCATTTTTTGTGAAAATATTCAAGTTATTGTATAAACACAATATCAGATAACAGTGTTCAGCAGCTGAACATTTAAATACAAGTAAGTTCAGTTGCAGAACTTTAAAATTTATGTGTTTGATTTCAAATTCGATTGCATGACTTTTATGTTCAGCGGTAGAACGCGAAAGTTATGGTATGAAAATAATGTGAATAACATTGTTCAACAGCTGAACATTATAAAAATAATCAATTTCACTTGTAGAACTTTGTGGAAAAAAGTAAGTTCAGTTGTAGAACTTTGAAATCCATATGCATAACTTTTAAAATTCAGCTGCAGAACACTGTATTTATACTATGAAACAAAATAGGTTCAGCAGTAGAATCCTTTTATTCCAAGAATACCCTTATAAGATTTTGTATATTAAAATGAG
Organism: Heracleum sosnowskyi; assembly: GCA_030848705.1. Taxonomy (NCBI): domain Eukaryota; kingdom Viridiplantae; phylum Streptophyta; class Magnoliopsida; order Apiales; family Apiaceae; genus Heracleum; species Heracleum sosnowskyi. The sequence continues at coordinate 99,489,204 of CM061241.1, forward strand.
TTGAATCTGAACAGTTGATCTAGTAATAATCCAACGGCTTATAACAGTTCTAAAGTTCTTTTTTAGTGATTGGTTCTCTCTTGAGCCTAACCCATATATGATAATATGCATTAATTAACTTACCAAAATTAAAAGATTGATTCAATTTTTTGTTAATGAGGTTACTGTAAATATTATAAATGATATTAATGATTTATAGATATGTATAAACTTTCTATAATTAATAATGGGTCAAATAATAAATGTGGATCATATCCAAATGTAAATATGAATACCAAACCAAAAAATGGACTATCCAATGGGTCAAAATAAAGTTAAAATACTTCATCCAAACCTAAATATGGATACCCGAACCTAAATATGGATACCAAACCTAAGGAATGGGATATCCACAAATCTATACTATATTATTAAAGACGAAACATTAAAAGTTTTGTAGTCTGGTCATGAAAGTTTTTGTAGTCTGGTCCTTCAATTCATAACCGTTAGATATTTCTGATCAAATCGATGAGAACTGTTAGATAAAATATTAAAATTATTATATAAAATATCTTTTTTATTTTTTCTAACTAAAACATCTCATTTTCCAAAAATATCGTAGGCAGTTTCATTTAATAAAATAACATAATAAGGTTATAATTGCTAATAACTAACTCATTATCTTTTTTAGCCAAAGTATATATTCTTTTTTATATTTTCTAACTAAAATTTATACTTTTCTATTTTTCCTAAATAAAACCTCTCATTTTCCAAAAATATCACGAACAGTTCTATTTTATAAAATAAAATAATAATATTATAATTATTAATTATTAACTGATTAGCTTTTTTTTCCAAAACATATATTCTTTTTTATATTTTCTAACTAATATTTCTCCTAACTAAAACCTCAAAAATATCACGGGCTATTCCATTTAATAACGTAAAATATTAATATTATAAATCTATCTATCTATACTATCAATCAATACTGTATTATAAAAGACGAAACATTAAAAATTTGGCCGGTACAGTACCTATTTTTTTGGTATTTCGTGATTTTACTTAATTAGCCTTACTTATCTACAAAAAGATTATTAAATAGTAATATAATCTATTTATAACTAATTATCTTTTTCAACTAAAATAAATTCCAAAAATATCACGGAAAATTACATTTTCCAAAAATATCACGGACAATTACCTTTTTCAATTAAAACATGTTACTTTTTCTATTTTTCTTACTAAAACCCGTTCTTCTTCCAAAAAAATATCATGGTCTAAGTCTTGCCTTTTTTCAATTAAAACATGTTGTCTTTTCTATTTTTTCTTACTAAAATTCTATTTATTTTCTAACAAAATCCTTTCATTTTCCAAAAATATCACGGACAATTAGTTTTCTCGATTAAAACATGTTACATTTTTTTTTTTTTACTAAAACCACTCTTTTTCCCAAAAAATATCATGATCAAAGGCTTACCTTTTTCAATTAAAACATGTTGTCTTTTCTATTTTTTTTTCTTACTAAAACGTAACTGTTTTTTGGTACTTCGTGATTTTACTTAATTACTCTTACTTATTTATAAAAATTACTATTAAATAATAAGACATATTTATAATCGATTACTTTTTTCAGCTAAGACACATTAGACTTTCTATTTTTTCTAACAAAATCTCATGCTTTTTCAAAAATATCACGGATAATTAGTTTTTTAACCAAAACATGTTAGATTTTCTATTTTTACTTACTAAAACTCCTCCTTTTCCAAAAATATCGCGGGTTTACCTTAATGTTTTATTTTAAAACCTTTTTAATTATATTTTTACTTATTAAACCTCTCATTTTCAAAAAACGTCACAGTTAAACCCTTAATTATTTATTTTAAAACCTATTTTAATATTGCCATTAATTTTTAAAAAGTTTATCTATTTTTACATGTTTACTAATTTTTTTTAACATACGCAATTAATAAAATATTATAACGTAAATAATAAAATAACAACTATTAAAAACAATTTGTGCATCGCACGACGCGAGTTTTAAGCTATACTATTTTCGGTTGATACTTAGTGATTTTACTTAATTATCCTTACTTATTTTAAAAAAAATATTTATAAATAGTAACATTATTTATAACCAATTACCTTTTCAGTTGAAATACATTACTTTTTCTATTTTTTCTAACAAAATTCTCTCTTTTTCTAAAAAAATCATGGGAAATTATATTTTTTAACTAAATATGTTACTTTTTTTATTTTTCCTTACTAAAACACCTCATTTTCCAAAAATATCACCGGCAATCCCTTACTTATTTATTTTAAAACTTATTTTAATATTTTAATTACGGACAATTACCTTTTTCAACTCAAACATGTTACTTTTTTTCTATTTTTCTTACTAAACCCCCTCATTTGTTTTAAAAATATCACGGGCAAACTATTACTTATTTATTTTAAAACCTATTTTAATATTTTTAATTATTTTAAAAAGCTTAACACGCTTACTTTTTTTAACAAATTCAATTAATAAAATATTAAAACATAAATAATAAAAATATTAATTATTAAATCTGTATTATAATATAATAGTCGAAACATTAAAAATTTTAGTTTTCAGTTTTCGGTCCTTAATTCTAATTAATAAATAACAAAATAATAGTAATTACCTGATTGCTTTTTCCGATTTAAACACATTAGGTTTTAATTAACACATATTACCTTTTATAAACACACCTAAAAATATCAATTAGAGTATATTATATTTTTCAATCATTAATATTGAATTATTGCCTTTTCTAATTAAAACACAGTACCTTTTAATTAAGTCATCTTATCTTTTATAAACACACCTAAAAATATCAATTATAGTATATCTTTTAATCTAATACACCCCCAAATATATCATATATTACATATTTTAATTATTACTTATCAATACACACCCCAAATTACCTTAAACTATATTTTTCGATTATTAGTAATTAAAACACATTATCTTTTAATTAAACCATTTTACCTTTTAAAAACACACCTAAAAATATTAATTATAGTATATTTTTTAATCATTAATACACCCCAAAAATATCATATATTATATATTTTAATCATTATTCATTAATACATAGCCTGAATTATCATACACTATATTTTTCAATTATTTAAAAAATATTTATAAAAAACCCAGTACATCGTACGGGCTATAAGCTAGTATAGATTACATATATTTCTCTGATTGTTGAATGCTTTAAGAAACTCCAAAAGGCTTGCATCAACTTTTTTTTACCAATAATGAAACAGCTATTTTAGAATTAAGATGCACGTTCATTACAAATTACAAAAATTTATCAAGATACCAGCATCCAGCTGAATGAATTTGCTTAGCTTTTTGCAAAGACACTTTTCTCAGTTTCATCAAATAGGTCATGGAACAAGATTATCTATTTTTAATAGTTACGCCTGCATCCAGCGCCCCAGAAGCCACTGCTGGACAAGTTGCAGCAAAACAACTCAGATACGCTTTTCGTCTATCATCTTTTAGTATTTGAGCTGCTTAATTCATTTTAACGGTTCTTGAATACGTCCTCCTCAATTCTTTACATTGAGGGACGGGCTCAGCACGCATTTTAAGGTTCCTTTAATATATACTTTGATAAATTATTTTAAATTTTTTCTTCTTCTGAATAAAAATATAATGCTTAAATTTTTATTTAGAAAAAGAAAGTTTTAAAAATAAGTTATAGGGCTATACTTTATAGGAGCCTTAAAATACGTGAAAAAACTGTAAAAAAATTAGAGGGACCCGATCCGACCCGATTGTCATCCCTAATAAGCTGAACCATATGGGAGGCCAATAATTATACAATGTCTCGCTGGTTTCATTACGTCTTACCAACTTCAACCATAATATAATCAATGCTGTTCTATTAGAGATTAAAATCGATGGATTAAATAGCACCGTTTTGTAGGTATCTAAGAATAAAAAAGAGAAAAGGAAAGTTTATGAAATTGGTTCTCATAGCAATAGTCCAGCACCCTGACAGTCTTGTATCGATTACGACCCCAAACGATTCGAATTTAGTCCAGCAGACATTGATAAGATATCGAAGAAAAAATAATTGTACTTCATATGTACTGTTAATAAAGAATTTCATAATGGATAATAGATTCCCAAAGAATTACAGGTCGTTAGTTGCAGGAAAATTTGCAATTTTTGCTCCCATTCATTAATAGATTCCTCAGCCTGTTGATTGATAATTTCTTTGTGCACTACTTTTTTTAAATTATTTACTAAGAACCTTTTTTCAGACCCTAAAATCTCTCATTACTTCTAAATCGAAGTTACTAAGAATTTAACGGATTGTACTTTTTCTCTTTATAGTGATGAACTCGAGAGTCCGAATTATAGGTGATGAATTTGTGCATAATTAGCATTGCATTGGACTTGCTCTTATACAAGCTATTGAATATTTTTCTGAACAACTGCTACTATTTTATAATGTAGCCGAAAGAATAAGTCACAATTTTATACAAACTGTTTCATCAAAAGCAAAACCAATACTTCTATCATAAAGTCACGCCAACAAAATAACCTACTATATCTACAACCTGCATTCCAGCATTATTTTGTTACCTTCCAAACACTTCTGTAACAGTTACTTCCGTGGAGGATAAATTAATATCATGATCACGCATAGCTGACTCCATCTCTACGGAGTTCATTGATGACATATCCGGAACTCTAGGCAGTGGAAGACTAGTACTCTCGCTCTCTAACATATTAAGAACCTGTGACATAGTTGGTCTATGTGCTGCAGACATCTGCACACACAACATTCCGACATGTATGCATTGTAGTACAATTTTACGAGAATCCGCAATTACAGGATCAATCATCTCCTCAGTTTTACCATCTTTCCATAAATTCCACGCCTGAAATCACATAAATATTGTGTCATTCCCCCTATAATTAGTGTAACTTGCTAATCCACAGTACAGAGCAAAACAAAGGATTTTTGTTACACTTACATATCGAATAAGGTTAGTGCAGTCAGGAGAGCGAAAAGTATTATTTCTCTGACCGCTGACGATTTCTAATAGTAATACACCAAAGCTATATACATCAGATTTTACAGAGAATAGGCCTTCCATTGCATATTCCGGAGACATATAACCACTGCATTGTACGAAGACATCGATTTACATTATTGGATGCTTAGTAATATGCTTAAATACATGTGAGTTGTGTAGAGAAAAAATAAATTAAACTTACTATGTACCAACAACTCGTATCGTATTGGCTTCGATTTGGTTCCCTCCAAATATTCTTGCCATGCCAAAATCTGAAATTTTTGGCTGCATTTCTTCATCTAACAAGATATTGCTAGCTTTTAGATCTCGGTGAATTATTCTAAGTCTTGAATCTCGATGAAGATAGAGTAGCCCTCGTGCAACTCCTTCGATGATTGTATACCGTCTACTCCAGTTCAGTTGCGATCTTTGCCGAGCATCTGAGATCGCAGACATTAGAACATATAAACATGATGTTGCAATCATATAAAGTAAATCAACAAAGATATACCAATAGGTTTGAAAAGACATACCAAAAAGAAACGAATCCAAACTTTTGTTAGGCATGTATTCGTAAACCAACAACTTTTCTTCCCCTTCAATGCAACAGCCAAGCAGTCTAACGAGATTTCGATGCTGCAACTTAGCTATCAGTATCACTTCAGTTTTAAATTCCTCTAAACCTTGTCCAGACCTTTTTGAAAGCCTTTTAACAGCCACTTCTTGTCCCCCAGGTAAAATTCCCTTCAAATTTTGTAAAACTATAAGTGAGTTTAGATGTAAATGTATGTATTACCACATAACAAAACAAAGAAGATTATATTACCTTGTATACAGGACCAAACCCCCCTTGACCAAGTTTGTTCTGTATTGCGAAATAATCAGTGGCTAATTCCACAAATGTGAAGCTGAATAGTGGCAAATGTGGTCCAGTACCTTGCTTCCCTTCAGCAGATAGCTCATCGACTCCCAAAAATTCTGCAGATAATTCTTGACTTCTGCCCGTGGCAGTTAACAATGAAGTACCTTGCTTCTTCCATGAGACTAATGGTCATAAAATGTAAAACTAGATCAGAAAATATGGTATAAATTTAGTTTATCATTCCTAAAATTATACTGAACTTCAACATTACCCTTAATTTTTTCTCGGAATCTCCAGAAAGCCCACAATATAATCCCAATTATAATTGTTCCAACTACTGCAATTGCTATAATTGCTGCACTTGATACACTCTTTTTACCTCCTGAAAAAAGATAACAAAAAAAGAAATTTGACTATGGAGTTTATATCCTCAAACAACTATATCAAATACTAGATAGTCCTCTCTCTATTTGCTTTGAAAATTGGAATGATTGCTGCAAAACAAATTAGCATTTTAATTACGACAAGGCTAAATAGGCGTACCAAGTTCAGAATTCGATACACGAACATACAGTGTATTTCCACCTTCAAGATGTTCAATATCGATCAGTTCACCACCATAAACCATGCAACCAATTCCAACTACATATGCATAGGCACTACAAGAACAATTATTTGTGCACTTATCTTCACATCCATCCAAATTTGTTTCGCTGACCAGAATATCTGCAAAATCAGGTAATTTTACCCCCTCCACTTGCAAAAAACCATCACTAGTAGTATCATTTTGGTCACACTTCAGAGCCTTCTTCCTAATGCATCCACCAGACCAGTTTCCTCTACGCCACTCATCTTCGGATTTTGGACCAAACCCTGTGATACAACTACATTTTTCCGCATCCTTGATATTACAAAGTCCAAAGTCCCCACATCTATTATAATTTCCGCATTCATCAGTTGGCTGCGACAGTGCCACATTCCAAACTTGCTTACTATCATCCCAAATCAATTGATCAGTCTTTCCACTCGACAAAATGTTAAACCTCACTAGTTGTGATCTGTTTGCAGCCGTGTAAGAGAAGTATGTATCTCCATTTCTACTATCAGTCGTTGTCCCAAAACCGGAGGCAAAGCGCGCCCTACTATTAGGCACACCAATAAAAATTAAGCCATTCCAGTGGCCACTTCTCCATATACGATGATTTAATCCTTCCCAAACAACTATCTGCGGCGATCCTCGTGGATCAAACGCCATAGAGTAGTTTCCTTCTGAAGGATCACTTGGACTTTTCCAAGAAACAAGTTTTATAAGATTTTGTGTTTGAGACATTGTATAAACTCTCATTTCTGGCAAAAATGTATCTGTTGGATGACTAAAGCTCTGCCACAAAGCTTTGTTATTATTATCAATATCTTCACTTCTGCAAAGAGCAAGATTTCCAGTATCCCTAAGAGTTACAGAAGAGTTTCTTGATACTGATGAAGTATAATTAGTAGACCATGTTATGTTAGAATTATTCCCATTTGTAAGTCTCAAATTTCCATCATCTCCAAAGCTTAATAAACCAGATTTTCCAGAGATGGGATTGTTTCTATTTGCAACCCATACAACTGTTTTATCTTGGATATTATTATACCAGACACCAACATATCTGAAAGCTGAATTACCTGGACTGAAGAAACCAAAAGCAAAGTCCTGGTTCTCTGATGTTATGATCTGACCATCATCTTTCATCACCTCACCTTGCATAAGCTGCTTGCTAAATGAAGTTTGTGAAAATACAACATAAGTATTTAAGATCAGGATGATGAGACAGAGATTAATAATTCTTGTGTTTCTGCAAATCTTTGTCATCTTCTTTTACTGAAGCAATCAGGAGGAGAGCTCAGACATTGGTACAATGAACAAAATATCAACTTTTTTATGTGGATCAAATGCTATTCAATTTAGGCCAAAAGCATCCACAAAACAATATAATAAATTTGCGTAAATAATTGACCTGAAAAAGGTTGAATGAAGAATCTTTTATTCTGTTCAAGAAAAGGAGTTCAATTTGTAAAATTCCCACTTGGGAAAAGTCCAAAACTGATGCTAGCCAACTTGAAATAATAGAAATAAATAAATAGTAAAATTATTATTCAATTCCAGTCTTGTCTTCTTCAACATTCATTCTAAATAAAAAATTAAAATATTAATTTTTAATTTTTTAAAAAATAAATTATAAAATTATACTCCCTCGTCTCCTCAATTCTTATGTTACTATTTTTGGAGTAACGTAAAAAAATGTAAAAAAAATGAGAGATGGAGTAATTTATAGCCGCGCGTGCCCCGTCTTCCGAGACGGAGGGAGTATCTATGTAAGATTGCATGTCCCAGATGTGACGTGGAAAGCATCGAATTCTTATTTCTTGTTCATTAATCTATCAAAGTAATAAGGCAGGTGTTACGTTCTTTCATTAGTTTAAGATACCAATACCAAAAACGTTTATTTTTCTGTGATATTCTCTCTCAAATGAGCTCAAATGAGAGTCGACTCCCCTAGGTTATCATAGCCGCCGTCCCTTTTCTCCATCTACAACTTCGTTTCCCCATCAAATCATTCTCCAGTCCTCCTCTCAATTATTTAAACTTTTTTTGTTTCAGTTTTTTCAATAAAAATCGAACAAAAGCCAAACATCTGAAATTTATTTCTCAGATCTACCTTGGTTTTGAGTCCGACTCTGCAAATAAAAATACCTTTAGATTCAAATTCTCCTCTTGAACATCATACCAAAATTTGGTGTCATTCCGAGATTTTTGAATTTTTGGTTTTTTAGTCTCGCCTATTGGCGTGTGTCTGGGTTGTTACCCTTTTATTGGGATGTTAATGTATGTTTTTTTGATGTTGGTATGTGTTTTGTTCCTGGCTATTTTGAAAATGATTTATGTGGTTTTGTGGGAGATCTGTAATTCGTGCATTGGATTTGGGCTGGTGTCGGATATTGCAAAAACTTACTTTTCACAACTAAAATTTGTTCATCTCACGAGATCTTTCACCTTCGGCATGTCTATAGCTGGTTTTCGGCACGTAGATAGTTGGGGTGTTTCTGAACATTGAGCTACAGGTGGTGCGTATGTGAAGGTCATTTGTGATATTACTGGTTTCAGGATTGATGCAAGTTTGATAGATCGGGAAGCCATTTTAATCTTTTCTAGTTCAAAGACTTTACAAAGTGATGATGTTAAACAGTCTGAAAACATAAGCGGTTATTTACTTAGCTCGTTTATTTGTTTCCATTCAGGTTGTAGTGTCAGTTCAGGGGTTTGTCCTGACTGTGATTTGTGTTTTTGCCTGTCTTTTACAGATCGAATTTTCGATGAGAGTTCTGTTTCCATTAGAATTAAGTCTGTAATTTTGGTTGATGCAAGTTTATAAAATCTCTTTGTTTGTCAAAAAAAAAAATAAGACAGGTGTTACATGGCAGGAGTAATTGTCAAAAATTAAATGATAGTAGTACTTTTTTTTGGTCACGTGGTTAAAAGGTTGATAACTTGATACAAAATTCAACGTATGTGTGAGACCTATGGCGTGCGTCGCATCCTAATTAGGCCTGTCAATGGAGCGGAGATCCGATCCGATCCGATCCGATCCGAGACTGTTTTAATGGATATGGATTTGGCAAAAAAAAATCCGATCCGAAATCCGATCCGATAAGAAAAATCCGATAATAAATGGAGCGGATATGGATTTAGGTCGATCCGATCCGTTAACGATCCGATCCGAATATAATATATATAAATATATTATATATAATATTTATATAAATATATTGTATAATATATATTATGAAAAAATTATTTGCAATTTTTAATAGTCTATACTTTGTAGTCTATACAATCACTACTAATTAAAATATGAGATAAGATTTTTCCGAAGTATAATATCATCGTTTGGCCTATGAATCATCGTGTTTTTCTCAATATTATTCTAAATTTTTAATTTTTATTTGTTTTTAAATTTCTAATATTATGTTAGAGTTCGTATTTTAAACTTTAGAGTTATTATTTAATTATTTTGTTTACCATTACAAGATATTGTAAAAAAATTCAATATTAAGTGAAATTTTAATTTAAATCAAAATTTTTAAGGAAAAATATAAATGGATCGGATATCCGATCCGCGATCCGTGATCCGAACGGATCCGGATATGGATCGGCCTATAAAAAATCCGGTCATGATCCGATCCGAATCCGAATCCGCTAAAATAAATGGATATGGATATGGATTTAGGCTGATCCGATCCGAATCCGATCCGTTGACAGGCCTAATCCTAATCTATCATTGATTTTGAAAATTATGTACTTCAATTTACTTGTGCACTTTCGTTGATTATTGTTTTTGTTTTCGTTGTAAACAAAAATTTTAATTTCAAAGTTTTACTTATAAATTAGAATTGAAAAAAATTGTATAACTTTTCATTCACTTCACTTTAAATCAATACTTACTATACTATTATATAATACTAGCTTTATACCCGTGCAATGCACCAGATATTTTATAAATATTATTTATAAATTTTATATTTTAATTTTAATTAATTTTTTTTGAAAAATTATAGACTAATGTTTGCAAATCATATTTAGTGGATGATACTTATTTTATTAATATTAATCTTTATTATTTCCATTTTTTATTTTTCTTTTCATGAAATTCCTTGTTTTCTTTAATTTTAAATTTTTAAAATTTCATATTTTTTATATTTTTAGATTCAATAACTTTATTTTACTATATTTAGTTAATTTCTGATTTTTTTAAAAGAAAAATCAAAATAACATTTACAAATTCCGGTCACAATTTGTTCACAATCTAATAATATTTTTAATTTTTATTCCACATAATTTCAAAACTATGATTACAACAATACTTATAAAATGACAAATACTCCCCCGGACCAAAATGTCTAAACCCCATGCTAATTATATATATGATAACTATATAATTTTTAGTTTTTATTTAATATTAACAAAAAATATAATTACTAATTAACTCCTTATATATAATAAGCGTAAGGGAGATCTTATCCAAAACTTTGGTCGGTTTACTACCAAAAGTATACGATCCGTTGGATTATAAAACTATAAATATTTAAATCGATGAGGACCGTCAGATATAATATTAAAAATTGTATTTGATTAATAATATGATAGTATTTAAATACTAAAAGATATATTTTGATAATTTAAACCTATTATAAATGGAAGAGACAAACATATTATAGTATTAATAATATTATGAAAAGACAAACATGCCCTGACGACCCTACCATCTAAACTCCTAGTCTAATTATATATTATATATATGATATAATTAGAAAAAGATCACCATTAAATTACAGTTAAACCTCTTTAAAGTAATACACTTGGGACCGGAGAAAAATATTATTTTATCGAATTTATTATTTTATCGATATAATAATAAAATATTACTTTATCGATATAGTAATATTTTATTATTTTAAAGAAAATTATGTGCATATTTTTTGTAAATTTTAAAGGTAGTAGAGATTTTTAGTGTGAATTCAAGTATATTTGTATTGCAATAATAAATTTATAGTATATAAACAAATTATAATCAAAAAAGGGTAAAATATAAACATATTTTAAATCCATCACATTCGTAATAATTCTTATAAAATCACTAATAAAGTAAAAATTAATCAAAATTAATGATTGATTAGAAATTGATAAGAGTTAATATCACGATTCGTCATCTAATGTTAGGTAAGGAAGTATCAAGATATATCGTACAAACGATTATTTTCTATATTACGAATAATGTGTATAATGAGATATAATTTGTATATACTCCACAAAAATTATGAACACAATTTATTTTGAATTTGGTGGAAACTGGAATACATGAATATAAATTCATATATATATATATATATATATATATATATATATATATATATCAGTAAATATTACTTTATATTTTCATTGGGCCCTTAAGGATTTTTCCAAAAATTATTATCTTATGATTTTAGCGAATATATTACTTTATCCTACTGGCCCAAGTCGGTACGGGAGAAATATATTATTTTAGCGAGGTTATTACTTTATCGGGTATTATTTTATCGAGGTTTAACTGTATTGCTAAAGGAGTAACTTTTAATTACCGTATGTTTGTAACGCACATGCATCTTGTATCTAACATTTCAAACCATACCTCCAAAAGAAATTCATGTTATTTTCGTGACTAACTTTCTGCTACTTATTTATTTTAAAAAAAATTAGAAAGTATTTGTTTATATATATATATTACAAGCCTATAAACCGTGCGATGCACGGATGAATTTTAGTATTTTAAATTTATTATTTTAGTATTTTTATATGATTTATTATTATTTTTTATCTTATTTTATTAGCATTTATTTGTATTTTGATCTTAAAATTTTTTAATCTGTTGTCAACGAAATAATATCTTGAACTTTTGAACGTAGCTTAGAAAAATAGATGATATAAATATTTAATAATAATAATATGTTGTTGACGGGATTTGAATCTTGAACCCGTGTGAGTATTTTAGATACCAAGAAAATAATATTCTTTTAATATTACATCAAACGGTTCTCATTTATCTATATTTATATCTAACGGTTATTATTTAGAGAACCAAACTACCAACCAACCAAATATATGGTAGTTTGCTTATAATAGTATTTTTTTATATGATTTTTTAGTATTTTTTATCTTATTTTATTAGCATTTATTTGTATTTTGATCTTAAAATTTTTTAATATGTTATTGACGGGATTCGAACCTTGAACCCGTGGGAGCATTTTAGATATCAAAAAAAGAATATTCTTATAATATTACATCCAACGGTTCTCATTTACCTATATTTATACCTAACGGTTATTATTTAGAGGATCAAACCAAATGACCAAACTACCAACCAAATTTAATATTACATCCAACGATTCTCATTTACCTATATTTACATCTAACGGTTATTATTTAGAGGACCAAACTAAATGACCAAACTACCAACCAAATACAGGGTGGTTTGTTTATAATATTATACCTATAACCCGTGCGATGCACGGATGAATTTTAGTATTTTTAATTTATTATTTTAGTATTTTATATGATTTATTTTTATTTTTTATCTTATTTTATTATCATTTATTTGTATTTTGATCTTAAAAATTTTTAATATGTTGTCGACGGAATAATATATTGAACTTTTGAATGTAGTTTAGAAAAATAGATGATATGAATATTTAATAATAATAATATGTTGTTGACGGGATTCGAATGTTGAACCCGTGAGAGTATTTTAGATACAAAGAAAATAATATTCTTTTAATATTATATCAAACGGTTCTCATTTATCTATATTTATATATAACAGTTATTATTATTCAGAGAACCAAACTACCAACCAACCAAATAGATGGTAGTTTGCTTATAATAGTATTTTTAATATGATTTTTAATATTTTTTATCTTATTTTATTAGCATTTATTTGTATTTTGATCTTAAAATTTTTTAATATGTTGTTGACGGGATTCGAACCTTGAACCCGTGAGAGCATCTTAGATATCAAAAAAAGAATATTATTTTAATATTACATCCAACGGTTCTCATTTACCTATATTTACATCTAACGGTTATTATTCAGAGTACCAAACTAAATGACCAAACTAAGTGACCAAACTACCAACCAAATAGAGGGTGGTTTGCTTATAATATTATAGTATAGATACGAAATATTAAAAGTTTGGTCGGTACGTTGTGATTTTACTTAATTGATCTTTCTTACATTCGTGTTTTTACTTAATTAACCTTACTTATTTATAAAAATATATTCTTAAATAATAATATTACCTATTTATAACCAATTACCTTTTTCGCCTAAAATACAGTTTTTTTTTATTTCTAACAAATTCCCCTATTTTTTTCAAATATATCACAGACAATTAACTTCTTTAACTAAAATATGTTAGTTTTTCTATTTTTCCTTACTAAAACCCCTCATTTTCCAAAAATATCATGAACAAACTTTTAGTTATTTATTTTTAAACCTAATATTATAATTTTTTTTTTTAAAGTTTACCTATTTTAACATGTATACTTATTTTTCTAAATAAATGTAATTACTAAAAATATTAAAATATAAATAATCAAATATCTATTTATAACCAATTACCTTTTCAACTAAAACACATTATAGATTTTTTCTAACAAAGTCCCTCATTTTCTAAATATATCACGGGAAATTATCTTTTTCAATTTACTTTTTCTATTTTTCTCACTAAAATCAATTTTTTTCTAAAAATATCATGGACAAACCCTTTACTTATTTATTTTAAAACGTATTTAAATAATTTAAATTATTAAATTTTAAAACCTCATTTTTCAAAAATTTCACGGGCAATTACCTTTTTAAACTAAATATATGTTACATTTTTTATTTTTCCATACTAAAACCCCCCTTTTTCAAAAATATAACGAGCAAACCCTTACTTATCTATACTATTATATTAAAGACGAAACATTGAAAGTTTTGTAGTCTGGTCATGAAAGTTTTTGTAGTATGGTCACTCCATTCATAACTGTTAGATATTTCTGATCAATTGATAAGAGCCGTTAGATAAAATATTAAAATTATTATATAGAATATTTTTTCTATTTTTTCTAACTAAAACATCTCATTTTCCAAAATATAGCAGGCAGTTTCATTTAACATAATAAGGTTATAATTGCTAATAACTAACTCATTACCATTTTTAGCCAAAGTGTATATTCTTTTTCATATTTTCTAACTAAAATTTCTACTTTTCTATTTTCCCTAAATAAAACCGCTCATTTTCCAAAAATATCACGAACAATTCTATTTAATAAAATAAAATAATAATATTATAATTATTAATGACTAATCGATTAGCTTTTTTTCCAAAACGTATATTCTTTTTATATTTTCTAATTAATATTTCTCAACTTTGGTTGGTCACTGTACTACCAAAAGTATACGATCCGTTGGATTATTAAACTATAAATCTTCAAATCAATGAGGACCGTCAGATATAATATTAAAAATTGTATTTGATTATTAATAGGATAGTATTTAAATACTAAAAGATATATTTTGATAATTTAAACCAATTATAAATAGGTTTCTATATTGAATAGAAATCTTTATATAAAAATTCGTAATTATCTTTTATCTTTAGTTTATGGATAGTTTCAGTTAGATAATAATTATTAAACCATCATTAAATTAAAGATAATTTTGTAAGCTTATTTTGATAATTTAAACCAATTATAAATAGGTTTTCTATATTTAATAGAAATATTTATGTAAAAATTCGTAATTATCTTTCCTCTTTAGTTTATGGATAGTTTCAGTTAGATAATAATTATTAAATCATCATTAAATTAAAGATAATTTTGTAAGCTTCGCGTGGGCTGTAAAATCATTAAAATCTGTTGTCTAAAACTCAAGATAGAGCCAAACAGTAAAGTTATTATCTAAATTTTAATAAATATATTTTTATTATTGTAGCACCAATTTAATTTTTTTTCCTAATTCTTTTAAATTTATAAATTCTATGTTTATTTCAATAAAATATTAAAATCAATTTAAGAAAAAATTAAAATCGATCGTCCGTGTACGATTACGACCAAATTAATAATTATAGTTAGATCTTATATAGATCGATGAGAATTGTTAGATCTAATATTAAAAAAGTGTATCTGATTAATAATATAATTATATTTAAATACTAAAAAGTGTATTTTGATAATTTAAAATTTTTCTATGTAAAAATTCTTAAATATATTTTCTCTTGAATTTATGTATAGTTCCAGTTAGATAATAATTATAAAACCAAATATCAAGATAACAATTCATATCGATTACAATGATACACGTGGACCCTACGTGGAGAACTCATGTACATGAATAAATTTAAACACTTTTTTTCTGAAGGAACATAACAATTTGATTAATCCAAATTATAATTATATTATTTTACATATAACAAACATAAAAGGATAATATCAAAATATTATTAAAATATTGAGGGTTTCATATTCATAAACGATAATTTTGAATATAATACTTATATTAAAATGTGTATTTGATTAAAGGTAGGATTATATTTAAATACCAAGAAGTGTGCTTTGATAATTTAAACAAATTATGAATTGATTTTCTATATTTAATTGAATTCTTTATGTAAAACTTCTTAACCATCTTTTATTTTCAGTTTATTTTATGAGTATGTCAACTGGTCAAGTTAGATAATAATTATTAAACCATCATTAAATTAAAGATAATTTTGTTAGTTTCGCATGAGTTGTAAAATCGTCAAAATTCAATTTCTAAAACTCAGGATAGAACCCAAATAGTAAAGTGTGTATCTAAATTTTAATAAATATTTTTTTATTATTGTAGCACCAATTTATTTATTTTTCCACTAATTCTTTTAAATATAGAGAAATTTTATGTTTCTTTCAAAAAAATATCAAAATTAATTAAGAACAAATTCAAATCGATAAAGAATAAAATAATATGATAATAAAATTTTATATAATCATAACATAATTTTTATTCTGTTTAATAATATTTAAGTGATAATGTATTTTAAAATTTTATGTACACTGTAAATAAAACGGAAACATTAAAAGTAAAAGCAGTTAGTAAGATACTTATATCAGTATATACTTGATATCTTTATTATATTAAATCCTTATATATAATAATCATAATAGGGATCTTATCCAAAATTTTGGTCGTAGATAACCAAATTAATAAGGACCATTAGATCTTAACTAGATAAATGAAAATCGTTAGATCAAATATTTAAAAAGTGTATTTTATTAACAATAGAATTATATTTAAATTCTAAAAGGTGTATTTTGATAATTTAAACCAAATATAGCAAATATAAATAAGTTTTCTATTTTGAATAGAATTCTCCATGTAAAAAATTCGTGAATTTCTTTTCTCTTCCATGGATGATTCCAATTAGATAAAAATTGTTAAATCATCTTTTAATTAAATATAATTTAGTTATCTTCATGTGGAGTATAAAATTGTCAAAATCTTATTTTTAAAACACAAGATAAAGCCCAAATTAGTAAAGTGAATATTTAAATTCTAATAATAATTATTATGTCATCATTATTTTAATACCAATTTAATTAATTTTTTCTAACTATTTTAAATTTAGAAATCTATGTTCAAAAATTAAAATCAATCTAAGAAAATATTCAAATCAAGAAAGAATATAATAATACGAGGATAAAATTTTATAAAATTGTGCATTTTTTTAATCCTATTTTATTAAGTTTTAGGTCATGACTAATCAAATATTATTTATTATTAAATAATAAATTATACGTAAATGGTGATTTTGTTTTATAAGAACTCATAGATACCTAATTTCATTGTTAGCAGGACTATATTCATATTAAAAAAACCGTATTTTGAAATTTTAGACTCGAGGCCAAACTTTTTTAACATATATACATTGTAAATTATTAAATTCGAAACTTTAAAAGTTTCTTAATCAATTAGTATAGTACTTTTCTGAAAAATCGTACTTTACAAAAAATATTATCAAATAACCTATGTCTGCAAGAAAAAAAAATGAAAAAATTCTTTATTTTAAAAAAAACCTATAAATTTTAATATGTTGTTGGTAGATTCAAACCTTAGATCATTCTACATGATAATTTTACTGTTATATCTAACGTTTTTCAACAATTTAATTTGAAACATTCAACGATTATGGATTGAGTGATCGCGAGAAGCTTTCATTATTTAGTTTTTAATATAATAACATAGATATTTATAGGATATACTATAAAAAATGAATTTTATACAGAATTTTGATCGTCATGGTGTACTACTTTAAAAGAAGAACTATTACAAAAAAAATTATATTTTAATTGATAATTTATTTTCTCAAAAGTTCAAAGTTCCCGCATCTTTAACATATTACAAAAAAGAGTATATTATATTTTAGCAATAAATAATTAAAAAAATTTAAAATTAAAAAAATTATAAATATTAAGAAAAATTAATGATGTTATCATGGTAGTTTGTTTCTAAATACCGGCAAAACATTCTCAACCGTTAGATCCAATACTTTTAAAAATAGATTATCAAGATTATATCCTATAGAAAGAAGTTATTGTCTAAAAATGATATAAGTTAAAAGATATTATATTAGGATTGGATTTTCTAAAAAGTCAAAACATAAAAATAGTTGTAATTAAATAAGGAAACTCATTTAATACCAAAATAATCAAAATCGTTTAATGTTAAATAGATAGGTGAAAACGGTTAGATTTAACATTAAAAACTGTATTTGGTTAATAAAGGGTATCATAATAATCTAAACTACATATAAGTAGATTTCCTAAATGGAATAGAATTCTCAACATTAAATTTCGTTACTTTATTCTCTTTTTAGTTTTAGAATAGTTTAGCGTGTAAAATATAATAAATATCAAATTTTTAACTACAATTTTTTTGGCTAAATTTTTTTAACAATAATTTAATCATGTAAACTAATAACTTTTAAATATTAAAATATTCATAAATAAAAATAATTATAAATATTTAAAAAACAATCGTGTGTTGCATGGATAATAAAAATATAATTATAAACAGAATAATTATAAATAAAATTTAAGTAACCGTGCATCGCACGAGCTATAAGCTAGTTTATTTTAAAATTAGTTTTAATATTTTTAATTAATTAAAAGTGTTTAGCTATTTTAACATGCCTACTTATCTTTTTAACAAATACAATTAAAAAATAATAATAAAATAACAATTAACAATCCGTGCATCGCACGAGTTTTAAGCTAGTACTTATAAAAGTTAAAATAAATAAATAATTTTGAGAAACGGAGAAAGTATTTACAATACCCTGCTTTATACGTGTTTATTTGATTTTTTGTTATAAATTATTTTAATTTTGGATGCAAATTACAAAATTAATTTTTTATAATTTTTATAAAAATAAAGAGTACATATAAAATTAAATTAAATATATTTGTTAATATATGTAATTTTATTCAATGATATAAAGATGAAGAATAACAAGTTAATCAGACGAGAGCTTTCTGATAAGTAATGGGGCCAATCCCGGAGACTACATTTTTCTATTAATTAACATTATAACTAATTTACTAAGCGGCGATTCGCAGCGGTTTTATAATAATTTCTTTAATTTTTTTATGAAAACTATTGTACAAAAAATATTTTTAAACAAAATTATATTTATAACATGAAATTAAGGTTTCTTTTAAATTCCTCCGTTTAGTGTTGTTTATTACCGAAATTTTGAATCATCAATATACTTATATAAAGGAGAAGACGGGGGCGGTGAAGTGGCGCATCTAGAATCGCTCCGTTCTATTTTTCTAATTTTCTCAATTTTTCACAATTTTTAAAATCGATTTTGTAGGAAGGAAGTTGAAAATTACTTTTATTATTTTCGAAATTGATAGAACTTTCTTTTATTATTTTCAAAGTTTATAGAACTTTCTTTTCGAATTTGTAGGACTTGATTGAAATTTCTTTAATTTAGAAAATTACAACTTACTTATTATTTTCGAATGTGTAGGTTTGATAGAACTTTTATTTATTATTTTCAAACTTGATAGAACTTTCTTTGATTTAGAAAAATCTTTTATATATATAAAGGAAAATCCCGTCGAGAAATTATACTGTAAATTTGAATTTCCTTTTATAACTACATATATATAGAAAAATTAATAATTATAAAGTTGGATTAGAGATTTTTAAAACTGAAATATCATAATTCGGTGAGGTGGCGCCTCTAGAATCGCTCCGTTCTATTTTTCTAATTTTCTCAATTTTTAATTTTAATAATTACAACTTCATTTATTATTTTCGATTTTGTAGGAAGGAAGTTGAAAATTACTTTTATTATTTTCGAACTTGATAGAACTTTCTTTTATTATTTTCAAAGTTGATAGAACTTTCTTTTCGAATTTGTAGGACTTGATTGAACTTTCTTTAATTTAGAAAATTACAACTTATTATTTTCGAATGTGTAGGCTTGATAGAACTTTTATTTATTATTTTCAAACTTGATAGAACTTTCTTTAATTTAGAAAAATCTTTTATATATATAAAGGAAAATCCTGTCGAGAAATTATACTGTAAATTTGAATTTCCTTTTATAACTGCATATATATAGAAAAATTAATAATTATAAAGTTGGATTAGAGATTTTTAAAACTGAAATATCATAATTTCCTTATTTTTTTTAATATATTCAAAATAGAAAAAAAAATCAAAAGAAACCTCACCTATATATTCAAACCCTATAACATGTTTTTTCATCTCTCTTTTCCTCTGTTTCGCTTTTACATTGTTTTTTTGTCAATCTTGATTGTGTATGCAATTGATCTTGATTGTGGATACAATTGTTCATAATTCATAATCTTGATTGTGTATGCAATTGATCTTGATTATGGATACAATTGTTCATAATTCATATTTTTATTTTTCTATAATTCTAAATATTATAATTGTATGTTGCAGGTTATTGCAGGTTCGTCAATTTCTTGAATCTATGGTCTTACTCTAAAGGTAATGAATTTTTTTCATCATCATTGAAACCAATCACAAGCTTGGTAGTATATCTAGCACAATTTTCTCTTTTGTCTCACTTCATATATCTCCTTTTTGTGATTGTACCGAATATTTTATTTTATTGTTTTGAAAAACAACATTAATAAAAGAAGCCACCAGTTGTGTAGTAGGAGGCGAGAACATCAACACTGCAAGGGACCAACAGGAGACAACCACCTGAAATAGAGAAGCAAACCCTAAAAACACCTAAAACAACTCTAGACCAAGATCTTGAGATGAACCATCTAGATACAAGAGCAGTGTTACTTGCGTCATTATTTGAATATTAGATTAGCTTGATTTTGATTTATTTTGAGAAAAAGTTTGTGGTTTTCTTCCCTAATATTTTTAATACATTGTTGGCTTGATGTTCAATTTGACAATTCAACTTACAGGATTTTTATCTTATTGTTATATTGTTCTCTTCAAAATAAATTTATTATTATATTTAGATATTTCCCCTGAATTTAAGTAAAGATTTGATTTTTGCAAGATACAATTGTTCAAAATTCACCAGTAACCATCTAACAACAATACAAAATTTTACAATCGGTATTGATTCTTTGCACGTATCTATCTAATATCATGAATTAATTAGGTACACTTTTAATGACCAAACTTAACATATGTCTTCTTAGATTACTAATACTTTATAATTTATTAATAAATTTAAGATTCGTGTAATGTATTGATTTTCTTCCATATAATTTAATTTTTTATTAATGTTTTTTAACTTAAAACTTGTGGGATGCACGAATTATTTTTTTATAATTTTTTTATTTTATTATTTACATTATCCATTTTTCTATAGTTCCCTTATTTTAAATAATTAAAATCAAAACTTTGTTATATATGTCCTATTTTTAGAGTAAACAAGTAAAAGTTTTTAATATTTTCTTTTATAACTCCTATTATACAAGTAATCTAAAAATTATAAAACTAATCAAATTGTATAAGTAGAGTTCTCAATTTTAATAAAATAAAAATGAATTTGTTTATTTACATACGAATTTATCACAAAGATAATAAATATATAGAAATCAATCCTTTTTAGAATTTAATTAAACAAATATTTGTTATTAATTTTAGATATTTTTTAAGTTTTAATTTATTAGAAAAATTACATTGAATCATTATAGTTTTTGAAAATAGATTTTAATGAAGAAAAGATTCTTTTTTTTTTTCTATATTTATCTATTTTTCATGTATTTGTTGGACATTGATTTTTCCTATTTTGGATTTTTAAATTTTAAGTATTAGTGATTTTTGTACCCTTATAATATTTATCAATAATTTTATTTCTTTAATTTGCCTAAATTTGACTATCTTTATGTTTGCATGGTAAAAGATTTTTTGTCGGATTTTAATCCAGTGATAAAAAAGAATCGTGGACGATGTCAATAGTGTAAGTATAACATTTTTTTTTCGGGTGTTTATTTCTTTTGAAATATGATTATCGTTAACAAATTTTAACATAAATGATTAATTATGTCGTTTGTATAACAATTTTTTTTTGCTATTTTAAAAACGTAGTTGGTGGTTAGTACTTAAATATTTATTATAACATATTTTTAATACTAGCTTAAAACCCGTGCGATGTACATATTATTTTTAATATTTATTAATTTTATTATTTATATTTTAACTGCATTTGTTAGAAAAAATAAGTAGACGTGTTAAACTTTTTTAAATAATTAAAAGTATTAAAATAGATTTTAAACTAAATAAGTAATAGTTGCTCGTGATATTTTGGAAAAGGAGGTGTATTAGTAAGGAAAAATAGAAAGTAATGTATGCCTCTGATATTTTTGGGAAAATAGTAGTTTTAGTAAGAAAAATAGAAAAAATGACATGTTTTAGTTGAAAAATATAATTTTCTATTAAAAGTATTAAAATAGGTTTTGAAGGGTTTGCCCATGAGGGATTTTAGTAAGGAATGTAGAAAAAGTAACATGTTTTAGCTGAAAAAGTCAATTGCCCTTGATTTTATTTGAAAAAAAGGGATTTTGGTAGGGGAAAAAAAAGAAACATTTTTGTACTGTAACTGAAAGATTAACTGATTATAATAATTTTTATAATAATTTAATAAATAATTAAATAAGTCAAGTACCGTACCAAAAAACTGGTACCAAAACTTTTAATGTTTCGTATTTAATATAATAGTAGAGATAGATATTTATCTATTAGAATGAGCATTGACCTAAGAAAACGTGACATAAAATCATTAAAAAATGTAAATAGTTTAGTTTATTTTATTAAATATTTATATTTAATTTGAAAAATATTATGTTTACTAATTTATATGATATTATGAATAATTTTTTTGTCGATTTTTTTTGTTAAATACTTTATATTTAGAATTGTTTTAAAAAAAATTATAGAGCCGCTGCGAAGCGCGGCTTAGTAAATTAGTTATTATAGAAAAAGATAATTGTTCAATATATTTCATTAATTTTATATTATATCAAATATTTATATTTATCACTTTATTTTTTTAAATTTTATATTGCAACTTCTATTTTAAAATACATAATTAACATAAATATTAAATTCTAGTATATAATATATTCATTCTAATGAATCGCTGTAACCTAGTTAACATTATAATATTTGAGTAATTCATTTTTTTAATTATTTTTATTGAAAAAAATTCAGTCCATTTATATTTTGAAATTATTAAATATTTATAACTTTTTATTCATACTGAAGCGTCCTTTGCGACAAATTCCTAGCAATGCATATAATAATTATTTGGGAAAAAATAATCTAAAAATTCCTATAATTTTTTTTTTACTAGTGCGTCTCAAATTTATAATATATTTAAAAATCTATTTTGAAATGCACTATACATACGTAAATATGAAGTCAAAATAAATAAATATACATACAAATAATTTAGTGATTTCAAAAAATAACTTCTAAACAAAAAAAATAAAGGATCGATTTATACAATTAACATAAAAATTCAAATAATTTAATTAAAAAATAAAAAAAGTAACATGTTTTAGTTAAAAAAAAAATAATTCTCCGTGATATTTTAGTGATATTTTTGGGAAAGGAGGAGATTTTTAATAGTTGTTGTTTAATTATTTACATCATAATATTTCATTAATTGCATTTGCTAAAAAATAAGTATACATGTTAAAATATGTAAATTTTAAAAAAAATTTAAAAGCATTAGAATAGGTTTTAAAAATAAATAATTTAGAATATGTTTTAAAATAAATAATTAAAGGTTTACCTGTGATATTTTTGGAAAAAATGATGGGTTTTAGTAAGTAAAATAGAAAAAATAGCATGTTTTAGTTAAAAAAAATAGTAATTTTCCGTGATATTTTTTGAAAAAGAGGTGAAAAAAGGTAATTGGTTATAAATATGTCTTACTATTTAATAATATTAGTAAGGTTAATTAAGTAAAATCACAAAGTACCAAAAAAACAAGTATCAAAAAACATGTACAAAAAAACAGGTACCGATCAAACTTTTAATATTTCGTCTTTAATAGTATAGTATTGATATAGATTTGGAAAATAATAATCTAAAAATTCCTATAATTTTTTTTTTACTAGTACGTCTCAAATTTATAATATATTTAAAAATCTATTTTGAAATTCAGTATACATACGTAAATATCATGTTAAAATAAATAAATATACAAACAAATAATTTAGTGATTTAAAAAAAATCACTTCTAAACAAAAAAAATAAAGGATCGATCTATACAATTAACATAAAAATTCAAATAATTTAATTGAGTCCGAAAGACCACTACCCGCTACCAATTATTGACCAGCTGACAGATGCAATGGCAGGATATCATGTACTTAGTTTTTTAGATGTTTTTTTAAGATACCACCAGATAGCAATGAATGCTGAGGACATTCTAAAGACAACATTCATCACCCCGAAAGGAACATACGCCTACATCAAAATGTCTTTCGGCCTGAAAAATACAGGGGCCACATTTCAAAGGGTGGTCAACAGGATCTTCCACAAACAAATAGGAAGAAATATGGAGTGCTATGTAAACGACATGATTGTTAAGTCTCAGTTCGAAGACCACATGAAGGACCTCAAAGAATGTTTTGAAACACTGAAGAAGCACATCATGAAGATTAATCTGAACAAGTGTACATTCAGAGTGTCTAACGGAAAGTTTTGGGGTATATGGTCAGTGCCCGAGGGATTGAGGCGAACCCAGAGAAAATACAAGCGGTAATCGACATGGAACAGCCGAAGACCGTTCGGGATGTTCAGAAATTGACTGGACGAATGGCCGCCCTACGAAGATTTATTTCCCGATCAGCCGAAAAAGCCCTTCCTTTCTTTGAAGCGCTTCGGGGATCGAAGAATTTTGAATGGGGGCCGAAGTGCCAGAAAGCATTGGAAGAGGTGAAGAAATATCTCACCAAGGCGCCTCTCTTGATGAGGCCAGATCCGAAGGAAACATTGCAGCTGTACCTGGCGGTGAGTGACCGAACACTTGGAGCAGTACTAGTGAAAGAGCATAAAGGCTCTTAACACCAAGTATTTTATGTGTCCCACATGTTAAAAGATGCGGAAACAAGGTATCTAAATGCAGAAAAGTTCGCATATGGCCTTGTAATGGCGACTCGAAAGCTACGTCATTACTTCCAAGGGCGAACGGTGCAAATCATAACCGATCAACCTCTGAAGAAGATCTTGACAAGGTCGGAGGCGTCCGGAAGAGTGGTGGCATGGTCCATTGAATTGGAAGAATATGATTTGGAATACATCCCCAGAACATCTATCAAGGCACAAACATTGGCTGACTTCATGGTCGAATGCTACTTTTCAGGACCAAAACATCTGGCTCCCGAAGAACAACTGATCCAATCACCAGGCAAGTGGAAGTTGTTCGTAGATGGGTCGGTCGCCGGATCAAAATGTGGGGCCGGTCTAATTCTTTCTAGCCCGGATGGTTTCGAGATTTGTCAAGCGATAAGATTCACTTTCCAGTTAATCAACAACGAGGCCGAATACGAAGCGTTGTTAGCTGGATTAAACCTGGCCAAGAATCTCGAGGTAAGAAATTTAAGAGCATTCAGTGATTCCATGTTAGTGGTGAAACATTTTTCAGGAGAATACGGGCAAAGGGAACCCCGAATCAAAGCTTATGCCACCAAGGTGAAGGACTCATCGGCCTCATTCGAATCTTTCGAGTTGATCCAAGTGGGAAGATAAGACAATAGCCGAGCCGATGCATTGTCCAGGATGGCTTTGGCAGAAACTCACAATCTCACAGGATCCATCTATTTGACTGAAATAAAGAGTCCTTCAATCGACAAACAACAATGCATGGAAATCCATCAAGGCATCAACTGGATGACCCCGATCAGGGCCTGCCTGGAAAAAGGTACTCTGCCCCTAGACCGGAAGGATGCCCAAAAGGTGAAGTACAGACCAGCAAGCTACACCATAATCGGGAACAAGCTGTACCGAAGATCGGCAACGGAACCACTCCTAAAATGCTTGGATCCCGAAGAGCAGAAATTGGCCTTAGAAACAGTTCATGAAGGGATATGTGGGGAACATCTGGCCGGTCGGTCACTTGCTTTCAAAATCCTCAGGCAAGGGTTTTACTGGCCGACTTTGCGAGCAGATGCAGCCGATTATGCGAAAAAGTGTCGACAATGCCAGTTATTCAGCACCATCCCGAAGCAACCGCCAGAAGAAATGGCATCAGTCCTAAGTCCATTTCCTTTCGCCATGTGGGCTGTGGACATTGTGGGCATTCTACCCAAAAGCACCAAACAAGCCAAATACTGCATTGTGGCGATCAACTATATGACCAAGTGGGTCGAAGCAAGACCTTTGGCAACCATAACCGAGGACGCAGCAAAGAAGTTTATGCTGGAGGTCATACTCAGGTTCGGGATCCCGAAGGTGTGTGTATCCGACAACGGGACCCAATTCATCGGAAACAAATTCCGAAAGTTCTTGACACATTTCGGAATACAAAAGAAATTCAGCTCGGTCGGTCATCCTCAAGGAAATGGAGCAATTGAAGCTGCAAACAAAATCATCTTTGACGGGATAAAAAAACGACTAGGGGATGCCAAGGGGCTTTGGGCAGAAGAGTTGAATTGGGTGCTGTGGGCGTACCGAACGACCCCACGTTCATCAACGGGCGAAACGCCCTTCAAGTTGGCATTCGGGACGGACGCCCTAGTTCCTGTAGAGGTTGGACTGGACTCCTACCGAACAGAGGTGTTCAATGTCGAGACAAACGAGTTTGGCCTTCGAGCCAATGTGAACTTGTTGGAGGAAGAAAGAGAAGCGGCCCACCTAAGGAACTTGAAATATCAGCTTCAGGCAGCCCAATACTACGATGCCGGGGTAAAGAAAAGGACCTTCATGGTAGGAGACTTGGTGTTGCGAGAATTGGCGACTTCTATGCCAACAAAGCAGGGAAAACTAATGCCTAACTAGGAAGGCCCGTATAAAGTAGCTGAAGTAATTCGGCCTGGAACTTACAAATTAACAACCTTGTCTAGCGACCCGATCAAGAACACCTGGCACGCCTCCCAATTACGAAGGTACTACCAGTAACCTTCGCCCAGCCTAAAGGAACACCACCAAACAAAAGGTGCTCGCCACTCAAGCTGTTATTTTGATTTTGTACTTAGTTTTTCAAGCAAAAACATGTATATGAACAAGTCTATCAATAAAATATGTGTTTCTCCTTTCTATTTATTCTATCAGTTTCATTTTATAATGTTACAAGTCGGACATTTATCTGTGGGCGATCAAAAACGATAAATGTCACAAGACCTTTTCGAATAATAGTTCATAAATTTGGCTATTAGTTAGGCAAATAGCCAAACTTTGGGGGAATCCAGACTATGTTAAGGCAATATGAAGTCGAAGATACATAAACGTGTTTTATTTATGCCAAGGCGAAATGAAGCCGAAGACGCATAAATTTATTTTAATTATGTTAAGGCGATGATTAGAAGCCGAAGATACATAAATTTTGTCAAATTATGTCAAGGCAAAATAAAGCCGAAGACGCATAAATTTATTTTAATTATGTTAAGGCGATGATTAGAAGCCGAAGATACATAAATTTTGTCAAATCATGTCAAGGCAAAATAAAGTCGAAGACGCATAAATTTATTTTAATTATGTTAAGGCGATGATTAGAAGCCGAAGATACATAAATTTTGTCAAATTATGCTAAGGCGAAATGAAGCCGAAGACGCATAAATTTATTTTAATTATGTTAAGGCGATGATTAGAAGCCGAAGATACATAAATTTTGTCAAATTATGTCAAGGCAAAATAAAGCCGAAGACGTATAAATTTATTTTAATTATGTTAAAGCGATGATTAGAAGTCGAAGATACATAAATTTTGTCAAATTATGTCAAGGCAAAATGAAGCCGAAGACGCATAAACTTGTTTTAATTATGATAAGGCGATGATTAGAAGCCGAATATACATAAATTTTGTCAAAGTATGTCAAGGCAAAATAAAGCCAAAGATACATAAACTTGTTTTAATTATGTTAAGGCAATGATTAGAAGCCGAAGATACATAAACAGAAAAATTGGATGAAGATGATAAACGGATAAACGGAAGATTCATTAGAGTACATTAATGCCCGAAGGCTACAAAAGCTCAAGGCCCGAAGGCATAATAAAGTACAAGATAAATTTAAAAGAAAAGCCCTAATCCGACAACTCTTCGTCCTCGCCGGAAGAAACGACCGGAGGCTCGTCATCATCTGGGCGACCAACAGGATCGGAGAAGCCAGGCTCTATCAAGGCTTGGTGCTCCAAGCCCATAGCAGCAACCCGCCTCACGACCTCGTCGTGACCCATTTGATAACACCGCTCCTCGGCGTTCAACCTTAGCTTCGTCTCTTTGCGGGCCATTTTCCTCGAAGCTTTGAGAGACAAGTTCCGCTTCGTTAGCCGGGCCTGAAGAGCGTGATTCTGTCACTGCAGAGCCTCCCGATCAGCCCTTAGCGCTGCAGATTGGCCTTCCAACCTCTCCACATCGCCAACAGCCTGCTGAAGGGCGGTCTCCGACCTCACTGCCCGAACCTCCAGCTCCTGAATCCGACCAAAGCTGCCCTGCATATTCTCCACTTTGTCAGTGATGATGGCAGCCATCGGCGTCGCCTGCAACAAGAAAATGAAGCATGGTTAAAAAACTGAAAGGACAAAGAAAATTAAAAGGCAAAATTAACTATACTTACCTTGGAGAGGAAAGCCATCAGATCGGCTCAAGCATCGGCAACGCCCAACTGATCATAAGTAGGACGATCAGCCGGAAGCACCAAAGCTCGGCACAAGTCTGGAGCTATCTCCTTGGAGTCGGCTGTGGCGATGGTATCGGTCTCCAAGACCGCCCACTGAGGGACGTAAGTTTTTATGACCTCCCCTCTACGGGCTCTCTTTCTGGCCAAAGGAGAACCAGTCGCCTTCTCCGCTTGGTTAGACGGTGGAGGAGATGAAAGGGCCGATTCATCTGGAGCTCGTTGCTCGCTCTCTTGGCGACCGCCGTGGGAGGCATCGCCTGCCTCAGACATCCTGGCCGCTAGAGCCGCTTGTTCGGCCTCGAACTTGGCCCTCTTCCTCTCAATGATGGCTTGGCGAGAATACACTGTAAGAAGAAGGAAAAGGAGTTAACATTGTCATAGATAATATAAACATGAAGTCGGAAGTACAAAAAAAGAAAAGTAATAATAATGCAGGGGATAAAGAATGTTACCATTACCCCATAGGGCGAAAAGCCACTGTCGGTCCCGAAGATCATCGAGAGGAATCCGGCCCATGTCAAACTGGCATAGCCGTTCGTACTCGTGCAATTCTGCACCCGACATCGTAGGTTTGACCACCTTCACAGATGGGTCAACCACACGTCATTGGGACGCGACAGCGATCTTCGGGCCCGAGATGAAACACCACTTGTCGTGGCTGCCCTTATTATTAGAGTTGGTTTCTACCCACTCAGCCCTATTGGTGCGACGGGCGATGGAATAAAAGCCTTTGCTCTTGCCGTTTTTTCGGAAGTCGTGGTGGTGCCAGAACAAGGCAGGAGTTGGATTGACGTTGGCTGCAAGACACCGACATTGAAAGCCGTTCATATGCAGGAATCCGTTTGGATCCATCTGGCCTATGGCGATTCCCATCTGGGCGAACAATTGCTTCACCAACGGGAGCATCGGAACCCGAAAGCCGCATTTTAAGGCAGCTTCAGAGATCCCTGTAGCCACATTCCCGTAGACCTTCGGGACGGGCGGGTTATGTCATATTCGGTCAGCAGCTCTTGGCAGGTACGTGAAAGGCATATGTCTAGGCCTATTTGTAAACACCGAGGATTCTACTCAACTTTAATTAAGATGTAATAAGTAAATAATAAAAATCAAATGTCACAGGAATCTCAGAAGGTTATATCTGTCAAATAATGAAGATTAAAGTCATCTATAGACTTGAAGTTATTCTACACTGGAAGAAGTTCATTTATTTGATCAAGCCTCAGTGAAGTATTCAAGAAAGTGGATCTATTTAAAGTGACAGAGGTTTCAGAAGTGTGACGGGAAAAAGTACAGGTTACAGTCCTTGTTTAAATAAAAGGAGTAAAGAATCACAGCTTAAAGTTAAAGATGAAGAACAACCATTAAAGTTAGTCGCTCATGAACCAGACAGTACATGGAGTGTCAACGTCAGTCAGTGGAAGTTCGTTATCAGTTTCAGTGGTTCTAAGAATTAGTTTAATTCTCTTTTAATATTATTCTATAAGATATTTAATTTAATCTATGAATTAATTCTTTCAGAATTAATTCATATATTAAATTAATCAATCCTGATCTTAAGTAATTTAATGTATAAATTAATTCTCCAGAATTAATTTATTTATGAAATTATTTGAGTCAGTTATTTTAATTTATTTAATCAGTGAATTAATTCTAAAAGAATTAAGTCATTTATTAAATCAATTAAAAGTAGAATAAAATTAAATCAGGTTATTTCTATTAGTAGTACTAACATTTTATACTAGTAGTACTATCTTTATTAGTACTACCGATAGTACTACCAGTACTAAAGGTTAGTACTACCGAGAGTACTATTAGTTTAAATGGATAGTACTTCCAGAAGAAATGCAATCAGTTTGTTTGGCGCGTGGAAATGCATCAAATGACTTGTTTAAATACAAGTCATTGTAATCAAAAGATGCAGACAACACAATTCAATACAGAAGCAAAAAGCAAAGTTTCATTTCTCTCTTCTGCATTCATTCGAAGCCAACTGCAAAGCTTTAAATTATTCTTGTAATAAATTCTAGTCATCAAAGTAATATCCAATCCACTAGAATTCAATTACTTGTATTGCTTTGACAATCTAGCGGATCATAATCCCTAGAATTACTATCGAACTACTTTTTAGTATTCGATCTTTTTATTACAAAAATAGATAAATTCATGTCGAATTTATTCTAGATTTGTTTTAACAAGAACCTTGTAATCTGTGCACTGAATTGTAACACCTCTCAAGTTTAATAGAGTTTCTATTTAACTTGAATATTGTTTCAGTTTTTATTCCGCACTAATTTGTTCTAAACAGTTAAATCATTTAACGAACAAATTCGATAAAACGGTATAGTTTGTATTCAACCCCCCTTCTACAAACTTATCAGGACCTAACAATTGGCATCAGAGCCTTTTGATTGATATACAAATCAAAGATCCAATTGTTTTGAGATTTTTCTTTTAAACTCTGATTTTTTATCTTATTCCTAAAAATCTCAAAAGATGTCTACTACACAGAAAGTTGGTACTGTCAAAATCCCTATGTTCAGCAAGGAGCATTATCCTATGTGGAAGAAGAAAATGCTTCTATTTCTTAAGGTTGCAAATCCTAAATACATTGATGTGCTGAAGAACGGTCCCAAAGTCCCTATGATTATTGAGGGAGAACTCATTGAGAATAATGTTGTGACTAGGGCTGCCAGAATGTACCCTAAAGATGCCAAAGATTACACTCCTGATGAGAAAGAGGATGTTACCTTGGATTCCTGTCTTCAGTTGATCCTTATTGATTGTCTTGATCCAATCATGCATAATCATGTTCTCAACTGTGATACTGCTAAACACATTTGGGCAACTATAGAGATAATCAATGAGGGGACAGAGGAAGTTAGGGAGAATATGCTGGAGATTCTCACCTCACAATATGAGCATTTCAGATCAAATCCTGGTGAAGGTATCTCTCAGGGTTTTGAGAGATATAACAAGTTAATCAATGATCTGAATCTCAATGGGAAGCACTACACCAACAAGGAGATTAACAAGAAGTTCCTTCTTACACTTCCACCTCATTTGGAGCACAAAATTTCTGCCATTAGAGAAGCAAGAGATATGAATGAAATTGCTTTGGAGAGATTGTATGGTGTTCTGAAGACCTATGAGCTGGAGCAGATTCAACAAAGGGAGCTGTATGGAACTGGGAAGATTGTTGGTACCTCTACTGCATTGGCTGCTGAAGTCCCACAGAAACTGGAAGTGAAGCATGTTCAACCTTCCAGTTCTAACATGAATGTTATTGATGCTGAATATGGATTAACATCCATTGATCAATCTGGTGGTGACTTCTATTCCTTAGAAGAACTTGATCAGCTGGAGGATGGTGATTTGGCTTTGATAGTCAGAAAGTTTGGGAAGTTCAGATTCAAGAGGAATCCCAATCTTAAGTTCAGACCCAGGTTTCAGAGAGGTGGTTCTTCATCTTCAAGTGGCACAAGGGGTGGCTACAAAACTGGAACTGTGGAAAGGAGCGCAATCAGATGCTACAATTGCAATGAGTTGGGTCACTTTGCTACTGAATGCAGAAAGCCAAAGCAAGTGACTAGAAACACATTTGATTCTAGCAAGAAGAACAAGATTGGGAAAGCTTATGTTGCTGAAGGAAAGAGTTGGGATGACACTGACAGTGATGAAGAAGCAGGTGAGATTGGGAACCTTGCTTTAGTGGCTAAAGAGGCAAGCACTTCATCTGCACACATGTCAGAGGTAATGTTTACTGATACTGAAATGATTCGTCATCTTGGTGGCACCTTAGAATGTGCTCGCACTGAAAATGATAGAATAATTCTTTTAAACACAAATCTTGAAAATGAGATAAAAGAATTAAAACTAGTGCATGTTAATCAGGATGAACTTGTTGAGAAAATAGCTTTTCTTGAGAATAGGGTTAAATGTTATATTCAACTGGAAACCATTCTTAAGAAAGAGATTGGTGAGCTCAAGACTAAAGCTAATGCCTATTTTAGCTCTTGTAAGACGGCTAAAGAGATTCTCAATAAACAAGCTATTGGTAATCATGTCAGTATAGGTTATGGTTATAATGAGGCCATTGGATTGCTTGGAATTAACTCCCCTTGTAGATTCAAATCTGAAGGATAGGTTGTTCCATATGTGCTTAAGGGTATTGAAACACCCTTCTGTAAGGAGTCCGAAGCAGAACCTCTGAATGAAGACTCTATCATCATTGCAGAGGAGATTCGTGAAGAAGATATTGCTTTGGAAGTTGAACAATCCAAAAAGTGTATATCTGATATTCCAGTCAAAGTTGCTACAACTAAAAAGACTAAATCAGATATCCATAAGTTGGATCAAAACAACTGTAGAACTAACATGCCTGCTGTTAATTCTTCTCATAAAGCATGTGGTGTGAGTAATTGCATGTCTTGTGCTTTTAATGTAATGTATGCTTTCTTTAATAAAAAGCATGTATCTAGTGATAAGACTGCTCCACGTCAACATGTTAATAATAAGAAGCATGTTAAAGCAAAGACTACTAGTCCTCCTCAGACTAGAGTGGATTCATTTATCCCTAAGCCTACTCAGAAATGTGTTAAGGCTGGCTATAAATGGAAACGCTCTTATGTGAAAGAGGTTGAAGTAGTTGTAGTTAAAAATGTTGTTTTGCCTGACAAAGGCCAATTCTTTAAGTATGCCGGACCCAATCAAGTGTGGGTTCCGAGGAAGGACTAATCAATCTGGTATTGCAGGGAGTTAAACAGGTAAGCCGTGTTATATGGGTTCTTGACAGTGGCTGTTCAAGGCATATGACCGGAGATAGAACCCTGCTATCAGATATGGTTGAAAAAGCTGGCCCAGTAGTAACCTTTGGAGATAACAGCAAGGGTATTACGAAAGGATATGGCTGTTTGAAGTACGGAAATGTTATCATTGAAGATGTTTCATTTGTGGAAGGTCTGACGTTCAATCTTCTCAGCATCAGTCAGTTCTGTGACAGAGGATATTCTGTTTCCTTTGAAAGAGAGAAGTGCCAGATCCTTCACAAGAAGAATGGAAAGCCTGCTCTTCAAGGAGTGAGGAAAGGTGACTTGTTCATAGCTGATCTGAACTCGGGATTCAAAGATGAAGTTAATTGTTTTTATGCTAAAGCTTCATCAGATGATAGTTGGCTATGGCACAAGAAGATGTCTCACCTTAACTTCAAAACTATGAACTCTTTAGTCAAGAGGGAATTAGTTAGAGGTTTGCCTCAGATGGAATTTACACAGGAAGGACTGTGTGAGGCATGTCAGAAAGGAAAGTCAAAGAAAGCTTCTCACAAGGGCACTGATACATCATCAATAACTGAACCTCTTCAGCTACTGCACATGGATTTGTTTGGTCCAGTTAATGTGATGTCCATGTCAAAGAAACAATATGCACTTGTGATTGTTGATGACTATTCTAAATACACATGGGTTTTATTCCTACATTCCAAGGATGAGACCCCATTCCTGGTGATTGGCCATGTGAAGTTGATTGAGCTGGATTCTAGATTCCCTGTTAGAGCCATAAGGTCAGATAATGGTACTGAATTCAAGAATGCCATTCTAAATGACTTTTGTGCTGATAAAGGAATTACAAGACAGTATTCTGCCCCTAGAACTCCTCAACAAAATGGAGTAGTGGAAAGAAAGAATCGTACATTGATTGAAGCTGCAAGGACTATGTTAAGTGAGTCCAAACTTCCAACGTACTTTTGGGCTGAAGCAGCGAATACAGCTTATTATACTCAGAATCGAACGTTAATCAACAAGGACTTAATGAAGACTCCGTATGAGATCATGAACAACAAGAAACCAACTGTCAAGTACTTTCATGTATTTGGAGCAAGATGCTTTGTGCTTATAGATGACAATGTTAAACGTGGCAAGTTTGATGCAAAGGCACAAGAAGCTTTTTTTGTTGGATATTCCAGAAGATCTTACAGGGTCTATGTGGTTGGCAGTCACACAGTAAAGGAAAGTGTCAGTGTTACTTTTGATGACACTAAGTTCCCCAGTATCCAAAAAGAAGACTCATCTGAAAAGCTGAAGTTTGATAACTTGCCAGACTCAGAATCAGATGATGAAGCCTCACCTGAAGTTATTGCTGGTGATGATAATAACAATGATGATAATGATCATGGTGATGGTGGTGGAAACACTGGTAACAATGGAGATACCACCAACACTGGAGAAGAATCATCAAGGCAAACAGGCAACAACTCAGGGGGAGCAAATGAAGGATCAACTAGTCACTCACAACATCAAAGTGAATTTCAAGGTGAATCATCAAGATCAAATCTTCCAAGACAGACTGTTTGGAATAGAGCTCATCCTTTTGAGCTGATCCTTGGTGATCCAAATGTTGGAGTTAAAACTAGAAGTGCTTCTCAGAATGAATGTCTTTTCTCAGCATTCCTATCTAAAATGGAGCCAAAGAAAACTGAGGAAGCACTGACTGATCCAGATTGGGTGATTGCTATGCAAGATGAACTCAATCAATTTGAACAACAGCAAGTCTGGAAGCTGGTACCCAGGCCAAAGAACAAGAAAGTAGTGGGTACAAGATGGGTATACAGGAACAAGCTAGATGAGGATGGCATTGTTACTAGAAACAAGGCAAGACTGGTTGCACAAGGGTATTCTCAAGCTGAAGGCATTGATTATGATGAAACCTATGCACCAGTGGCTAGACTTGAGGCTATCAGGATGTTCTTAGCATTTGCTGCTTATTCCAATTTTAAAGTCTATCAAATGGATGTTAAGAGTGCATTCCCGAATGGTGAACTTGATGAAGAAGTGTATGTGGAACAGCCCCCTGGCTTTGAAAATCAGGAGCTGCTGGACTTTGTGTACTTTCTCTTCAAGGCTATCTATGGTCTCAAACAAGCCCCAAGAAAATGGTATGACACTCTCTCTGGTTTTCTTTTAGAAAATGGTTTTGTTAGAGGTATCATAGACAAAACTCTTTTTTCAAAGAAACACAAAAGTGATATGATATTAGTCCAAGTCTATGTGGATGACATCATATTTGGGTCTACTAATGATAATCTCTGTAAGAGATTTGCTGAGCTTATGCAGAGTAAGTTTGAAATGAGTATGATGGGTGAGCTGAAGTTCTTTCTTGGATTGCAAGTAAGTCAAAGGTCAAATGGTATATTTATTTGTCAATCCAAGTATCTCAAAGAACTCCTCAAGAAGTATCACATGGAGGATTCAGCATCAGCAAGGACTCCATCTTCAACAGCCATCAAACTTGGAGCTTCTGACAAATCTATCAAGGTAGATGTTACAAGCTACAGAGGTATGATTGGCTCTTTACTCTATCTTACTGCTAGTAGACCAGATATTATGTATGCTACATGCTTGTGTGCAAGGTTCCAAGCGGACCCTAGAGATGTTCATCTCGTTGCTGTGAAAAGAATCTTGAGATATCTTAAGGGTACACCTAATCTAGGTATTTGGTACCCTAAAGATTCTGGTTTTAATCTTGTTGGATATACAGATTCTGATTATGCAGGTAGTGTTGTGGATAGAAAGAGTACCTCTGGGAGTTGTCAATTCCTAGGAGGTAGGTTGATTTCCTGGTATAGCAAGAAACAGCAAACAGTTTCCAATTCAACAGCAGAAGCTGAATATATTGCTGCTGGAAGCTGTTGTGCTCAGATCTTATGGATACGGAATCAATTAAAGGACTATGGCTTTGCATTAGACAAAATTCCCATATTTTGTGATAATACAAGTGCCATAGCAATCTCCAACAACCCTGTGCAGCACTCGAGAACGAAGCACATTGATATCAGGTATCATTTTATCAGAGAGCATGTCATGAATGGAACTGTGGAGTTACATTTTGTACCCACAGAAGAACAGACTGCAGATATATTCACTAAATCTGTTGATGAATCCACATTTATCAAGTTAGTTGGTAAATTGGATATGTTAAACAGTCTTAGTGATTAACAATATCTCTGTCATGTTTGTTCTTTCAAAATTCATTTTCTTTTGCTTTGTTAATGATATTCACTTAGAGTTCTCATTTAATAGTACATGCTTGTATATTTAAATAGCTCTGAATATTTTATTTTCTTTAAAAATATTTTTTCTCATTTTTTTTAAGAAGAGAAATGTATTTTTATTGAAAATATATTTATTTAGAATTATTTAGGTATTTTTCAGATTGTAAATATTGTTGTTTAAATATTTCTGCAAGTTTATATTAATTTTATGCATTTCTATAATATTCTGCATATTTTTCTAGGATTTATGGCATTTTCTGTGAATTTTTCTAGGTTTGTAAGTATTTTTCATGCATTTCTATATTATTTCTGCATTTTTCTGTAAAGTTTCAGTTACTTTCAGCATTTTCTTTTTATTTTTATTTAATTTTCGTTAGTATTACTAGTTTTGAACTAGTAGTACTATCGGTAGTACTATCCAGTGATAGTACTACTAGTTCTTTTTAGATTAGTACTACCGTAGTTTAGATAGTATTTCTAGTATTATTTTTAATTAAAATTCTGTTTATTTCTGATAGTACTACCAGTTCAATTTCATAGTACTACCGCATTTTCCATTTTAATTATTATTATTCTTTTTCTGTTTTATTGATAGTACTACCGTGTTTTTTAACCATAGTACTACCAGTATTTTTTTTCTTTTCTTTTACCATAGTACTTACAGTGTATTTATAAATAAATATGTATAGTTTTTTTTATTACTGAGTACTACACAGTTCAAGTTTTAACTTAACTGCTTTTTTACTTTTCTCTCTCGTTTTTACTAAGAAACGAAGTGCTGCCATTTTGTTTTTCAATTTCTGAATTCGTTTCTTGTTAGTTTTAAAATCTGAGACCATCACTGAATAGATCTTCTCAAGCCCATTAATTCGAGTACTTAAAATCCAAGTTTCATTGAGTTTTAAGTTTTCGAGTTTTTGAATTTCAAAGGTTTTTCCTTTTCGTTTTTAGTAATTTAGAAGGTGTTTTTGGATTTTAAAAATAGTACTGTGTGTGATTTTTGTCAAGGATTAGCATACTAAAATTTGGTATTTTTTGGAGAACTTTGAAATTTTGGATTTTTAATTAATTTTAATTAATTTTAAAATCCTAAAATTCGAATTATTCATAATTATTTAAGTTTTTGATTTTCTGTGTTAATTCTTACTTAGTAAATTATGGCTCAGAATTTTGAGGTTGTTAAAAACAATTACATTGGGTATTTTGATCCGTTGAGATGTCCGATTGATCGTTTTCGACCTTGGATTCAGTTTTTAAATTCGCAGTGTTGTGTGAGTCGTGCTATATGTTTATCTGCTGATTTAAAGATTGAACCACTTAGATTGTTGTGTTCTACTGCTGTAATTTCTGAGAATTTAAATTCTATATCTTTCACTATTGAGCACACACAATATACTATTACCGAGGATTTGTTTTGTGAAGTGTTTCAACTTCCTAGGGATAACTTTGATAGGACTCCTTCTGATGATGAATTAATTCAGTTTTTCACCAGAATTCATTATCAAGGTCCTTTGGAGTTGCCTAAACTCAGTAAAGCAAATCTAGTCTGTGAATGGGATATCTTATTTGATACTTTAGCTAAGGTTTTCAGCAATTGTACTAAGAGCAATTTTCAACATATTCCATCCTTGTTGCAGTACATTGCTTATGCTATTGTGTTTAATGTTAGACTTAACATTGGTCATCTTATCTGGAGTCTTATGGTTAGGAGAGTATCTAATGCCAGGATTGATCATGATAGTGGTAGAAATGTCAGGTGTTTCTATCCTAGATTTCTCACTATCCTAATCAATCATGTGCTATCTGATGCTCACAAGGAGTTGTTTTCAAATGTTGTATCTATTCCTTCTCCTACTACTTTTAGTAAGTTCTATCAAAGACTCCATACTTCTAGTAAATGGAATATGACACCAGTGGTTGTAAGTCCATTCATGGCTCATTTCATTCACCTACCTACTTTTGAACCCTTTGTTCCTGATCAACAACTAGTCATTGCAGCTGGAACTTCAGAGGAACTGCCACTACAGGTAATACATCCTATCTCTGGATCAGCTGGCACCTCTAATCAAATCCAAGTGGTTGATAGGACAGACCAAGAGGTTGTAGAACCACAATCTCTATCCCAGGTCAGAGAGCCAAACACAGTGTCTAATCCTTTAACCTCTCAACCTGAAACTGCTTCTTTAATAAGACAAAGGTCAAGTAGTGAAGAAACACTGAGTGCACCCACAGCTCTGTCTCCACCATTAAAGAAAAGAAAAACCTATAGAGAGACATCTGTAAGCCCATCCATGTCCTCCCAAAAGGACTTGGACCTTGAAATGGCCATTGAACAGTCTCTGGAGACATCCTCTGAACAGGATGAATCTATTGAAATTCGCCATCGGGCCCTGGCAATCTGTAATGAGTCAAGCACTCTCCCATTACTCACAATGGGAGAAGACATCCAAATACAAGAAACTCAGGACACTTTGTTAGGAGAGCACTTAGGATCTGAAACAGTGCCTACCATTGTCACGGTAGAAGTGCCTTCACAGGCATCAGAGGGAAAATCTGATTCTTTGCCATCTATAATAGAATCATTTTCTCCCCTCCCAGAGGGAACATCTCTGGCTCCCCTAAGGGATTTTTCACTCGCAGTTTTTACTGGTGAAAGTGAAAGGCAACCTGATGAGTCTGTCCCTGAAGAAATTCAGTATACAATGTCAAATATTTTGACAGACTCATTCAGGGATCGGGAATTGCGAACTCCCATTGCACCACCACTGACCTCTCTTGAAGGGGCTAGGGTGATTTTTCCTGCAGGTACATCTACTGAGAATCTTGACAGACAGTTAGTGGTGAGAGATATGAATCAAACACCGAGTGAAACACAAGCACGTGAGTTGAGTGAAACACCACTGAGAGCAATTGAGGTGAGTGCACACACTGACACAAACACTGCTTTGTTGAACCAACTAGCTGATCTACAAAGAAAGTTACAAGAAACCCAGGCTGAGAACTATCTTCTGAAAGCACAAGTGGTTGCACAATCTACCACCTCTGTATCAAATCAGCTGGGTACTGTGAAAGATGACCTGGAAGGACTAAAGGATAATCTACTCCCGAGGCTGAATTCAATCCAACAATCTCAAGTACTGGTGGCTTCAGACATCTCTGATATTATAACGTCAAATGCTCAGATATCGGAGAGTGTCAAGGAGATTGCTGCTATTTCTACCAAGGTGGACTTCATTCTGTAAACATCTGATGAAAACCAGAGGTTTAATGAGCAAAGGATATCTAGGATTGAAGGAGGAATGGAGCATCTTAATGAAGGAATGAAGCACCTATACAACATGATCAAGGAATCACATCAACCTACTGTGGAGCAAAGATCATTCTTTGAGGGAGATGAGGATGGGGATGATGAGGCTGATGAAGGAAGAGATGGAAGGGAAAGAGGAGAGATAAGGAGAACAACTGAGGTGAATCCTAGGGCTTCCACAGCTCAAACTGTAGAGGATTCCTCAACTAAGGGGGAGAAGAAGAAGAAAGGAGAAGAAAGGGAAGCTGGAGAAGCTTCTGGAGGAGATAAGGGGAAAGGTAAACAATCAATGGAGGAGTCTGCTTTTGATGATGCCTACTACTACCATGGTGACCAGGATGACTTCCACTTTGACACATCTGGTGATCTGGAGAAGACCATACCTGAAGAAGCTTTTGGTGAGGAGGAGGTTGAGGAGGCAGCCAACTTTGATGATTGGGAAGATGAAGCTGATCTATATACACCTGACCCTTTGTTTCAAAAGGAGTTGAAGAAACAGCAAGCAGAGCTAAGGAGAAAGGAGGATGAGCAAGCCAAGGTCTCCGACATCATATCTCAGAAGCTGAAAATTCAAAAGGCTGAACATGAAGACAAACAACGTCTTCATAGTATTCATGTCAAGGAAAGGAGATTGGATGTTAGGATGAAGCAAGGAAGTAAATGGGATAAGGCAAGGGAGATGTTTGATATCCCTCAGAGAGGCACAAACAATGATGCTACTTTTCTGAAGCTGCTTGAGAAGATCAGAACGGTTAATCCAGACAACTCATTATATATGAAGGCATTGAAGGAAGATATCCTAAGGATTACGTCTGCATTTGATCAAGTGAGGCAAGAATTGTTCATCTATGTCTCAAGTGCGCTTGAAGGGTCATTCACCATTTCTCTTGACCTCCTACAAAGAAGATCTCTATCTGAATTGTGGATTCTGATGAGTAAAGTAAAGAGATCTTCTTGCTTGAATGAGCTTCTATATGACCGGCTTAGAGATTCTGCTATGAAGGCCAGCCCTCAAGTTGTACATTTTCCTTATGAAGTCAAAATCTACAGAGGTACAACTTTAGAGACTGTGAGGCTGGATCCTGATTCCATGAAGCTACAGACTGCTATGCAACTGGTGAAGTTGGAGAATCTTCTTAGAACTTCTGGGTTTGCTTCTGTAGAGAAGTCTGAAGTTGCTGATATGATTTCAGACTACTGCACGGAGAAAATTCCAAGGTATGCTCAAATGAAGAATAGATTGAAGAAGATCACCAATCAACCAGTAATGCCAAGTGGTGTGGTTTCTGAAAGTGATCGTGTCCTTGACAAAGATCTTCTAGTCACCTTGCAAGAAGCTGAAGAAGGTGAAATTAGAGACTGAAGGCATGATAGGTTTAGCTCATTTGTAAATATTATATGTTTAGAGCTAGGTAAATCAAGATAGGAAAATGTATTCATATGTTCAGTCTAGAGGAACATCTATCTTGTATTTATCTTTACTGTTTGAATCTGGATATTGTTATATTTAATCCAGAACTTTTTATTATTTGCTTGGCTCTTAAAAGTCTTATCTTTTCTTGTTTTAGTTGAGTTATCCTCTAGAGGTATTTGGTTGTTATTGTCTAACAAACAAATAGGGGGAGATTGAAAGGCATATGTCTAGGCCTATTTGTAAACACCGAGGATTCTACTCAACTTTAATTAAGATG
Organism: Heracleum sosnowskyi; assembly: GCA_030848705.1. Taxonomy (NCBI): domain Eukaryota; kingdom Viridiplantae; phylum Streptophyta; class Magnoliopsida; order Apiales; family Apiaceae; genus Heracleum; species Heracleum sosnowskyi. The sequence goes on from CM061241.1 coordinate 99,531,113, forward strand.
TAATAAGTAAATAATAAAAATCAAATGTCACAGGAATCTCAGAAGGTTATATCTGTCAAAGAATGAAGATTAAAGTCATCTATAGACTTGAAGTTATTCTACACTGGAAGAAGTTCATTTATTTGATCAAGCCTCAGTGAAGTATTCAAGAAAGTGGATCTATTTAAAGTGACAGAGGTTTCAGAAGTGTGACGGGAAAAAGTACAGGTTACAGTCCTTGTTTAAATAAAAGGAGTAAAGAATCACAGCTTAAAGTTAAAGATGAAGAACAACCATTAAAGTTAGTCGCTCATGAACCAGACAGTACATGGAGTGTCAACGTCAGTCAGTGGAAGTTCGTTATCAGTTTCAGTGGTTCTAAGAATTAGTTTAATTCTCTTTTAATATTATTCTATAAGATATTTAATTTAATCTATGAATTAATTCTTTCAGAATTAATTCATATATTAAATTAATCAATCCTGATCTTAAGTAATTTAATGTATAAATTAATTCTCCAGAATTAATTTATTTATGAAATTATTTGAGTCAGTTATTTTAATTTATTTAATCAGTGAATTAATTCTAAAAGAATTAAGTCATTTATTAAATCAATTAAAAGTAGAATAAAATTAAATCAGGTTATTTCTATTAGTAGTACTAACATTTTATACTAGTAGTACTATCTTTATTAGTACTACCGATAGTACTACCAGTACTAAAGGTTAGTACTACCGAGAGTACTATTAGTTTAAATGGATAGTACTTCCAGAAGAAATGCAATCAGTTTGTTTGGCGCGTGGAAATGCATCAAATGACTTGTTTAAATACAAGTCATTGTAATCAAAAGATGCAGACAACACAATTCAATACAGAAGCAAAAAGCAAAGTTTCATTTCTCTCTTCTGCATTCATTCGAAGCCAACTGCAAAGCTTTAAATTATTCTTGTAATAAATTCTAGTCATCAAAGTAATATCCAATCCACTAGAATTCAATTACTTGTATTGCTTTGACAATCTAGCGGATCATAATCCCTAGAATTACTATCGAACTACTTTTTAGTATTCGATCTTTTTATTACAAAAATAGATAAATTCATGTCGAATTTATTCTAGATTTGTTTTAACAAGAACCTTGTAATCTGTGCACTGAATTGTAACACCTCTCAAGTTTAATAGAGTTTCTATTTAACTTGAATATTGTTTCAGTTTTTATTCCGCACTAATTTGTTCTAAACAGTTAAATCATTTAACGAACAAATTCGATAAAACGGTATAGTTTATATTCAACCCCCCTTCTACAAACTTATCAGGACCTAACAGTACGTATGCCAGGCGCCAGTCGGGATCTCATATTCTTTTGGTAGCTTAGCCACGCGATCCTCAGAGAGCCGAGTGGAGAGATTAGCCGCATGAAATTCATCGGCGTTAAAAAATGGAGATCTCTCCGGGGATACAGATCTGGGTGACCGTCCCGATGTAGAAGCCGACCGATCCATAATTCCTGCATTAGTGTGAAGAAATTAGTCGTGTACTCAGACATGATCAAGAAAAGAAGAAAAGAAAAATAGAATTGCCGAGTACAGAGGGCTTGGACCGGTCGGGGAATTACTAACCTCTAAGTCAAAGAATAGGAGGGATCCCTATGGCACTAGTGATCCCGAAGATTGTTCTAAAGACAACCTTATCCCGAAAATGGTTCTAAGGACAAACTCATCCCGAAGATAGTTCTAGGGACAAATCTGTCCCGATAATGGTTCTAAGGGTAAACATATCTACCTAGTTGTCTACAAACCTAACTACGGGCACCTTTTCGTAAGCAAAAATATTCCCGAACAAAATATTTTTATGCATAAACAGTAAAGAAGGTATGCACGCTCAGTAAAAGAGGATGAATTGTGCAAAAAGGGAATCCAGAAGACTTACTTGTGATAAAAGCCAGAAGAAGATTGGAACTTGAAGCAATGAGAGATACTGCTAACTGCAAATGGTAGGCCTGGAGAGAAACTAGCAGAATATCCTTGCTTTTGAATGTATAAGTGACGACGTTTGGGGGGGGGGGACTTTGGTATTTATAAAGAAGGAGATGTGACGTTTGGACAGTAGGAACGCGAACGTTCATTTTCGACCGTACGATCAAGATCTTTTGGGATTCAACGGCTATGATTCAGCACTGATTTCAAGAAATTATGGCTGTCATTATTAATTACGGCACGATTCTCCAGGTGACGTGTCATAATGGATAGACACGAGACCTTTGGAAGTTATCCCGAAGAGGAGTGAAGAGTGAGGACTCCGAACGCATTGGACATCCGACCGAAGTCCAGGGACATGTTGGGGGCCCAACAGTACTTGGGCCAAAGGATGCCTGGACCGAATTATAATCGGGCCGAGCGACTGGGTTGAACAGTCAAAGCCCACTCCTTTGGAACGGTCCGTTGCATATGACCGTTGCATGACCGAATCTCCCGACTTTCTAGGCGGAAGAACAGGACAACATACGTGGACGAGTGCCCCCGAGAGATCCGGGCGAGCCGTTACCAGAATGCCTATAAAAGCACACGACAGGTTTCAGTATGAAGTTAATACTTATTTTAGAGTTACAAGCACTTACACGTTTAATTAAACCTTACCGGAATCTCTAACTTATTCTCACACCGGAGGTGAATCGGGGGTCAAACCAATCGCATTCTTCTCTTTTGACAAGTTAACCCGAAGAAATTCTCGGAGTCCGACCCGACAGAAAACTGATTCCAACAAATATATTTAACCCGATCAAATCCATGAATCCGCCTAGTTCCTCTCGGTTGCATTTGCATAATTGGCATGCCTGTTGACTTTTGTTTAGCCCCATTTGCCAGTTTGGTATTTTGAAATCGAGAGTTTGGTATTTTGAAATCGAGTTGAAAATAGGGAAATAGCAAGTGCCAAGTGGACTTGGGCGGCTGAGCGCGAATACACCTGCCACGAATCTTCTCCACATCTAAATAACACCAGTAAATTAAGCTGGCAAATTAGACCACGTTTTATGATCAATTAAAGTAATCCTTAGTTTAAATAATTTTGGGCACGTTTGGATCGTGTATAGAAATTGAAATCCGAAATGAGAATAAAGGTTATGAAAATGAGAATGAAATTGATATGATATTCTAAGGGGATGAAGAAATAAAGTTAACATTCTTGATCATCAAATTGTTAATCCGAACACTAATACATGTCAGATTAATTAACCATGAATCAAACGTTTTTTTATATTTCATGTCATGTCAACAAAAAAAAAAGGCTACTACATCCTTTCATTCATTTCTTTATATATATTTTTTAAGTGTCTTTTACTGATATTTATGAACCTCGGTGTCCAATTTCAATGAAAACAATAGAGTGAGAAGGAAAGATTATATATTTACTCTTGTATTTTATTAGTAGGATTAAATATCAAATACATCACTCATTATATTCAAATATACTAAATTGATCACTCATTCAAAAAATGTCTCAATGTAGTCATTAATTTAAAATTTTGTATCAACTTAATCATTAAAATATTAAAATTTTGTATATCAATTTAGTTATTTCTAGATAATGTTCTTGATACAAAATTTTAAATTAGTGATTAAATTAAATTATTTTTATAATGAATAATTAATTTAATATATTTAGACATAATAAATAATGTATTTAATATTTAATTCATTACCAATACGACAAAAGTGAACGATCTTAAATCACTCCTCGACTCAAACTTACTACAAGGATTAAGGCGTATCTAAGGCCTCATCCGTGAACATAAAGAGAAAATATAAAATGGGCGCTAGTAATAAAACAATCCATGAGTAGTGCCAAGCTCGGAATTCGAACTAGGACGACAATAAGATGAGAGTTTTGGGCTGAATCCAGCATACCATCAAACTTATGTTTTGGGCCAAACTTGGTAATTGTTCAACAAAATCCCTATTTGGGTTTCAATTTTTGAAAAAACACAACCATTTGTTCAGTTGTTCTGCTAATTCTATTTTGAACTTGAATACCTTAAAAGTTAAAACCATGATAATTGATGAAAGAGGTGTCCGCAAACAGTTTGCATGTCAAAATGTAGTTCAGAGCCCTGTTCAAAACTTGGGGGACACATATATATATACAGTTAAACCTCCATAAATTAATAATACATAACATGGTGTATAGACATGGTGTACATGCATGCATGTACTATTGATTTTGTAAACAGAATAAGAAAACTAACTTGTTTTCATTGAAGAAGAAAAAGTAGTACAATGAGAAATGTGTCATCATCTATATATACTCTAACTATCTATACTTACAAGTATCTATCTCTATATCTCTAACTAACTATCTATACTTACACCTATCTATCTCTACATTTCTAACTAACTGAAGTATCTACTATATGATCATATAATGAGCTTATGTCAACTATTGTGTCAATATCTTTACAAGAGGTTACTGCACTATTTTGAGCTAGCAATGCTTGTGTATGTTGAGTTAGTAATGTTTGTGTAGAATCCTCATTAGCCCCCCTCAAGATGGGAGGTGAAGAAGAACACACTCCCAGCTTGGATAGAAGTGTATTAAACTGATGTGAGGGTAAGATTTTGGTGAAAACGTCCGCAAGTTGATGAGTAGTAGGAAGATAAGTGAGTTGGAGAAGTCCTTCCATCACTTTGTCACGTGTAAAGTGGCAATCGATCTCTATGTGTTTTGTACGTTCATGAAACACCGGGTTTTTGGCGATAGCAATTGCAGATTGGTTATCACAGTGAAGAACAACGGGTTTGAGCTGTTTAATACCAAGTTCTTCAAGTAATCGCACTGTCCAAGTAACATCAGCAGCAGCAGAAGCCATGGCCCTATACTCACTCTCAGAAGAAGAACGAGAGACAATTCCTTGTTTCTTTGATTTCCAAGCAATAGGAGACTTTCCCAAAAGTAAAACGTAGCCAGTAATAGAACGTCTAGTGTTAGGGCAGGAAGCCCAGTCACTGTCAGAATAAGCTTGTAAGGTTAGCTGGTCAGAGGCCCGTAGTAAAATACCCTGATATGGAGAGTTAGCCACATAACGAATAGTATGTTGTAAAGCATCCCAATGAGGTAATCGTGGAGCATGCATGAATTGACTAAGCACTTGGACAGAATAGTTAAGATCTGGCCGAGTGTTAGTTAAATAGTTGAGTTTACCCACCAAAGAGCGATATAATTCTGGGGTCGTAAACAAGGGTCCAGTATCAGAATCCAGCTTAAGTGATTGTGGCAATGGTGTAGAAGCCTTCTTGGAAATATCAAAAGGTAGATCCTTTAACAAATCTCTAGTGAACTTGGACTGTGTAAGAGCAATGCCAGAGTCAAGATAATCCACTTCTATGCCGAGGAAATAATGCAACTTTCCTAGGTCTTTGATACTAAACGTTTTGTCGAGATGAAATTTGATAACATCAATATCAGTAGAACTAGTACCTGTAATGATTATATCATCCACGTAAACAGCCATAATAGTAACTTGATCGCCATATTTTTTGATAAAGAGACTATAATCGTTTTTAGATTGCACAAAACCCTGAGCAGTAAGTTCATGGAGGAGTTTATCAAACCATTCACGCGAAGCTTGCTTAAGACCATATAATGACTTTCTTAACTTGCATACCAGATTATGTGGATTGGCAATGCCTTCGGGAACAGTCATGTATACTTCCTCACTCAAGTCGCCATGAAAAAACGCATTGTTAACGTCTAACTGATACAAGGGCCAGTTCCTATGGCCAGCAAGAGCAATCAAACACCGTATAGTATTCATCTTGACCACAGGAGAAAACGTCTCCTCATAATCAATTTCGTATTGCTGATTATAGCCCTTAGCAACTAAACGTGCCTTGCAACGTTCAAGTGATCCATCTGCTTTCAATTTAACTTTGTACACCCACTTATGACCTATAGCTTTCTTACCTCGAGGCAAAGGTACCAAATCCCATGTTTTATTTTTGTTGAGAGCTAAAATTTCCTTTTCCATAGCTTCGATCCAAAGGGGGTGAGAAGAAGCCTCTTTAAAGGTTTTAGGTTCAAAAATATGTGATAATTGAGATGATAACGCCGTATGATGTTGAAAGGCTGTATGACAATAGAAATCTTTGAGGTATTCAGGTTGTGTACGGATACGAGTGGAATATCTGGTCGGGACATTAGAAGTAGAAGAATTTGATGTAGAATCCTCAGTAAATGATTCAGAAGAATCAGATTGAGAAGGATCATAATGAGAGTCATGTGTAACAGGAGATATAGGTGACAAAAATTCAGAATAGAAATCAAATTGAGGAGTTGTGATTTTAGGAATATGGATTGTAGTAGAAAGTGGTGTTAAACTGTTATGATCATAAGTATGGTATGGAAAATGTAGTTCATGAAAAATGACATCCCGAGAAACAAAAATCTTAAGAGTATGCAAATCAAGTACCTTATATCCTTTCTGGTTTGGTGGATACCCAAAAAAAACACAAGGAGAGGCCCTGGGATCCAGTTTTGATCTGTCAACTTTACAAGTTGAAACATAGCACAAGCATCCAAATGGTTTCAGTATGTCATAAGCAGGTGCCTCATTGTATAACAGCGTGTAAGGAACTTGATTATTGATACTAGACAATGGCATCCTATTGATCAAGTAAGATGCACAAAGAATACATTCTCCCCAGTATTTGTCTGGAATTCGAGACTGAAAAAGCAATGCTCGAGCAGTTTCTAGTAAGTGGCGATGTTTCCTTTCGACCACCCCATTTTGTTGGGGTGTGTAAACACAACTAGTCTGATGAGTTATTCCTTTGTTGACAAGAAAGTTCTTCAGTCTCCCTTCACACAATTCTGCTGCATTATCTGACCTTAAACATAAGATGGAAGTACCAAACTGTTTTTCTGCATATTGAATAAAATTTTCTAAAACAACAGCAGCCTCAGATTTGTACTTAATAAGTTGTATCCATGTATATCGACTAAAATCGTCAACAATTATAACAAACATTGAACAACCAAGACGAGTCTTGACTTTGTATGGTCCCCATAAGTCCACATGTATCAACTGTAAAATGGAAGTACTTTTAATAGAACTATGAGTAAAAGAATTTCTTGTTTGTCTTGCAAGTGGACAAAATTGACAGATTGAATTGCTAAGAGAAGTAAAGTCACAAGAAGGCTGTAAAATTTTCAGCTGAGAAGAAGGTAAATGACCAAGTCTGAGATGCCATAGTTGTGCTTCATTTGCTGCACTAAAACAGTATTTGGAAGATACTGAACTGAAGCCCACTGTATAAAGTCCATTCTGTATTTTACCAAGATGAATTTGCTGTCTTTTCTGAGAATGGTCCTGTAATAGGCAATGATCAGCACTAAATGTCAACTGACACTGTAAATCTCTGCACAACTTAGAAACTGATATAAGTCGAAATTGAAATTCTGGCACATGTAAGACATCCTCTAGAATTATATTATTTCCCAAGTCAACTTTCCCAATATGCAATGCTTGTATCTTAGTACCATTTGGAATAGTTATGCAATGTTCTGCACTGTTGACATGTTTATAATCAACAAAATCAGCCAAATTAGGAGAAATGTGATCTGTAGCTCCACTATCTAATAGCCAGTTGTAATCAAGACAAGAAACCATGCAGATTTTACCTGCCAAATGAGCTTGATTGATGTCTGTGTTGCTTGCAGTAGCATTTGATTCAGAGACTTTATGGTTGGATAACAAAGTAAGAAGATGACCATACTGTTCATCTGAAAGCAAATTTGGCCCTTGATGCACACCATCAGAATGTTCTTCATTGGTAGTTACTGCAGCAGCAAATTTCCTTTCTTTTGGCTTAAATCCTGCAGGATAGCCATTCAGTTTGAAACACCTGTCAATACTATGACCAGGTACCTTACAATGAGTGCAATAGTAGTTGGATCCTGGCTTTTGCTTTTTGATTCCTCCAGTGGTACTAGCTTGTCCATAAGTGTTAGAGTTTCCAGTATGAACAGCAATAGAATTACCAGTATTTCGATTACCAGTATAACGTCCAGAAAAACCTGATCCACTATTTCCATTATTCGAAAACCTCTTATCTGCAAAAAATGCCATACTATCCAGGTGATTATTTGACATTTCCTTATGATTCTCCTCCTGAGCAATCATCCTATAAGCCTGAGCAACTGTGGGAGAAGGACTCATAAGCAACAAATGACCTCTTACTGTGGAAAATTGTTCATTCAGCTTCATCAAAAATTGTAGCAACCTATTCTCATGATGTTTCTGTTGCACTCTCAAACTCAGATTACAAGTACAACTATTGCATACACATTGCGGCAAAGGGCTGGCATCATCAAGATTATCCCTCAATCCTTTGATAGTAGTATAAAATTCAGAAACACTCTGTTTACCTTGAGTAATCTCTGCCAGTTTCTGTTCTAAAGAATATGCTTGTGTCATTGACACATAGCCAAAACGATCCTCAAGATCTGTCCAGATAGCCCTAGCAGTTTTAAGAAAAAGCACACTCCGAGCAATATTTTCGTCCAGGTTAAACAAAATCCAAGATGTTACCAAAGAATTACATTGCTTGGGAAAGATGTAATTCTTAGTATAAAACTGGGAAGACTTAGGAAAAATTCAGAATTAAATAAAGTATTTACAGAAAAATGCAGAATTAATATAAAAATGCATGAAAAATACTTAAAAATCTAGAAAAATTCACAGAAAATTCCATAAATCCTAGAAAAATATGCAGAATATTATAGAAATGCATAAAATTAATATAAACTTGCAGAAAAATTCAAACAACAATATTTACAATCTGAAAAATACCTAAATAATTCTAAATAAATATATTTTCAATAAAAATACATTTCTCTACTTAAAAAATATGAGAAAAATATTTTTAAAGAAAATAAAATATTTAGAGCTATTTAAATACACAAGCATGTACTATTAAATGAGAATTGGCAGTAAATATCAGTTAAATGACAAGAGAAAATGACTTTTTGAAAGAACAAACAAGACAGAGATATTGTTAATCACTAAGACTGTTTAACATACCCAATTTACCAACTAACTTGATAAATGTGGATTCGTCAACAGATTTAGTGAATATATCTGCAGTCTGTTCTTCTGTGGGTACAAAATGTAACTCCACAGTTCCATTCATGACATGCTCTCTGATAAAATGATACCTGATATCAATGTGCTTCGTTCTCGAGTGCTGCACAGGGTTGTTGGAGATTGCTATGGCACTTGTATTATCACAAAATATGGGAATTTTGTCTAATGCAAAGCCATAGTCCTTTAATTGATTCCGTATCCATAAGATCTGAGCACAACAGCTTCCAGCAGCAATATATTCAGCTTCTGCTGTTGAATTGAAAACTGTTTGTTGTTTCTTGCTATACCAGGAAATCAACCTACCTCCTAGGAATTGACAACTCCTAGAGGTGCTCTTTCTATCCACAACACTACCTGCATAATCAGAATCTGTATATCCAACAAGATTAAAACCAGAATATTTAGGGTACCAGATACCTAGATTAGGTGTACCCTTAAGATATCTCAAGATTCTTTTCACAGCAACGAGATGAACATCTCTAGGGTCCGCTTGGAACCTTGCACACAAGCATGTAGCATACATAATATCTGGTCTACTAGCAGTAAGATAGAGTAAAGAGCCAATCATACCTCTGTAGCTTGTAACATCTACCTTGATAGATTTGTCAGAAGCTCCAAGTTTGATGGCTGTTGAAGATGGAGTCCTTGCTGATGCTGAATCCTCCATGTGATACTTCTTGAGGAGTTCTTTGAGATACTTGGATTGACAAATAAATATACCATTTGACCTTTGACTTACTTGTAATCCAAGAAAGAACTTCAGCTCACCCATCATACTCATTTCAAACTTACTCTGCATAAGCTCAGCAAATCTCTTACAGAGATTATCATTAGTAGACCCAAATATGATGTCATCCACATAGACTTGGACTAATATCATATCATTTTTGTGTTTCTTTGAAAAAAGAGTTTTGTCTATGATACCTCTAACAAAACCATTTTCTAAAAGAAAACCAGAGAGAGTGTCATACCATTTTCTTGGGGCTTGTTTGAGACCATAGATAGCCTTGAAGAGAAAGTACACAAAGTCCAGGCTGTTCCACATACACTTCTTCATCAAGTTCACCATTCAGGAATGCACTCTTAACATCCATTTGATAGACTTTAAAATTGGAGTAAGCAGCAAATGCTAAGAACATCCTGATGGCCTCAAGTCTAGCCACTGGTGCATAGGTTTCATCATAATCAATGCCTTCAGCTTGTGAATACCCTTGTGCAACCAGTCTTGCCTTGTTCCTTGTAACAATGCCATCCTCATCTAGCTTGTTTCTGTATGCCCATCTTGTACCAACTACTTTCTTGTTCTTTGGCCTGGGTACCAGCTTCCAGACTTGTTGTTATTCAAATTGATTGAGTTCATCTTGCATAGCAATCACCCAATCTGGATCAGTCAGTGCTTCCTCAGTTTTCTTTGGCTCCATTTTAGATAGAAATGCTGAGAAAAGACATTCATTCTGAGAAGCTCTTCTAGTTTTAACTCCAACATCTGGATCACCAATGATCAGCTCAAAAGGATGAGCTCTATTCCAAACAGTCTGTCTTGGAAGATTTGATCTTGATGATTCACCTTGAAATTCACTTTGATGTTGTGAGTGACTAGTTGATCCTTCATTTGCTCCCCCTGAGTTGTTGCTTGATTGCCTTGATGATTCTTCTCCAGTGTTGGTGGTATCTCCATTGTTACCAGTGTTTCCACCACCATCACCATGATCATTATCATCATTATTATTATCATCACCAGCAATAACTTCAGGTGGGGCTTCATCATCTGATTCTGAGTCTGGCAAGTTATCAAACTTCAGCTTTTCAGATGAGTCTTCTTTTTGGATACTGGGGAACTTAGTGTCATCAAAAGTAACATTGACACTTTTCTTTACTGTGTGACTGCCAATCACATAGACCCTGTAAGATTTTCTGGAATATCCAACAAAAATAGCTTCTTGTGCCTTTGCATCAAACTTGCCACGTTTAACATTGTCATCTATAAGCACAAAGCATTTTGCTCCAAATACATGAAAGTACTTGACAGTTGGTTTCTTGTTGTTCATGATCTCATACGGAGTCTTCATTAAGTCCTTGTTGATTAAAGTTCGATTCTGAGTATAACAAGCTGTATTTGCTGCTTCAGCCCAAAAGTACGTTGGAAGTTTGGACTCACTTAGCATAGTCCTAGCTGCTTCAATCAATGTACGATTCTTTCTTTCCACTACTCCATTTTGTTGAGGAGTTCTAGGGGCAGAATACTGTCTTGTTATTCCTTTATCAGCACAAAAGTCATTTAGAATGGCATTCTTGAATTCAGTACCATTATCTGACCTTATGGCTCTAACAGGGAATCTAGAATCCAGCTCAATCAACTTTATGTGGCCAATCACCAGGAATGGGGTCTCATCCTTGGAATGTAGGAATAAAACCCATGTATATTTTGAATAGTCATCAACAATCACAAGTGCATATTGTTTCTTTGACATGGACATCACATTAACTGGACCAAACAAATCCATGTGCAGTAGCTGAAGAGGTTCAGTTATTGATGATGTATCAGTGCCCTTGTGAGAAGCTTTCTTTGACTTTCCTTTCTGGCATGCCTCACACAGTCCTTCCTGTGTAAATTCCATCTGAGGCAAACCTCTAACTAATTCCCTCTTGACTAAAGAGTTCATAGTTTTGAAGTTAAGGTGAGACATCTTCTTGTGTCATGGCCAACTATCATCTGATGAAGCTTTAGCATAAAAACAATTAACTTCATCTTTGAATCCCGAGTTCAGATCAGCTATGAACAAGTCACCTTTCCTCACTCCTTGAAGAGCAGGCTTTCCATTCTTCTTGTGAAGGATCTGGCACTTCTCTCTTTCAAAGGAAACAGAATATCCTCTGTCACAGAACTGACTGATGCTGAGAAGATTGAACGTCAGACCTTCCACAAATGAAACATCTTCAATGATAACATTTCCGTACTTCAAACAGCCATATCCTTTCGTAATACCCTTGCTGTTATCTCCAAAGGTTACTACTGGGCCAGCTTTCTCAACCAAATCTGATAGCAGGGCTCTATCTCCGGTCATATGCCTTGAACATCCACTGTCAAGAACCCATATAACACGGCTTACCTGTTTAACTCCCTGCAATACCAGATTGATTAGTCCTTCCTCGGAACCCACACTTGATTGGGTCCGGCATACTTAAAGAATTGGCCTTTGTCAGGCAAAACAACATTTTTAACTAAAACTACTTCAACCTCTTTCACATAAGAGCGTTTCCATTTATAGCCAGCCTTAACACATTTCTGAGTAGGCTTAGGGATAAATGAATCCACTCTAGTCTGAGGAGGACTAGTAGTCTTTGCTTTAACATGCTTCTTATTATTAACATGTTGACGTGGAGCAGTCTTATCACTAGATACATGCTTTTTATTAAAGAAAGCATACATAACATTAAAAGCACAAGACATGCAATTACTCACACCACATGCTTTATGAGAAGAATTAACAGCAGGCATGTTAGTTCTACAGTTGTTTTGATCCAACTTATGGATATCTGATCTAGTCTTTTTAGTTGTGGCAACTTTGACTGGATTATCAGATATACACTTTTTGGATTGTTCAACTTCCAAAGCAATATCTTCTTCACGAATCTCCTCTGCAATGATGATAGAGTCTTCATTCAGAGGTTCTGCTTCGGACTCCTTACAGAAGGGTGTTTCAATACCCTTAAGCACATATGGAACAACCTTTCCTTCAGATTTGAATCTACAAGGGGAATTAATTCCAAGAAATCCAATGGCCTCATTATAACCATAACCTATACTGACATGATTACCAATAGCTTGTTTATTGAGAATCTCTTTAGCCGTCTTACAAGAGCTAAAATAGGCATTAGCTTTAGTCTTCAGCTCACTAATCTCTTTCTTAAGAATGGTTTCCAGTTGAATATAACATTTAACCCTATTCTCAAGAAAAGCTATTTTCTCAACAAGTTCATCCTGATTAACATGCACTAGTTTTAATTCTTTTATCTCATTTTCAAGATTTGTGTTTAAAAGAATTATTCTATCATTTTCAGTGCGAGCACATTCTAAGGTGCCACCAAGATGACGAATCATTTCAGTATCAGTAAACATTACCTCTGACATGTGTGCAGATGAAGTGCTTGCCTCTTTAGCCACTAAAGCAAGGTTCCCAATCTCACCTGCTTCTTCATCACTGTCAGTGTCATCCCAACTCTTTCCTTCAGCAACATAAGCTTTCCCAATCTTGTTCTTCTTGCTAGAATCAAATGTGTTTCTAGTCACTTGCTTTGGCTTTCTGCACTCAGTAGCAAAGTGACCCAACTCATTGCAATTGTAGCATCTAATTGTGCTCCTTTCCACAGTTCCAGTTTTGTAGCCACCCCTTGAGCCACTTGAAGAGGAAGATCCACCTCTCTGAAATCTGGGTCTGAACTTAAGATTGGGATTCCTCTTGAATCTGAACTTCCCAAACTTCCTGACTATCAAAGCCAAATCACCATCCTCCAGCTGATCAAGTTCTTCTAAAGAATAGAAGTCACCACCAGATTGATCAATGGATGTTAATCCATATTCAGCATCAATAACATTCATGTTAGAACTGGAAGGTTGAACAGCCTTCACTTCCAGTTTCTGTGGGACTTCAGCAGCCAGTGCAGTAGAAGTACTAACAATCTTCCCAGTTCCATACAGCTCCCTTTGTTGAATCTGCTCCAGCTCATAGGTCTTCAGAACACCATACAATCTCTCCAAAGCAATTTCATTCATATCTCTTGCTTCTCTAATGGCAGAAATTTTGTGCTCCAAATGAGGTGGAAGTGTAAGAAGGAACTTCTTGTTAATCTCCTTGTTGGTGTAGTGCTTCCCATTGAGATTCAGATCATTGATTAATTTGTTATATCTCTCAAAAACCTGAGAGATACCTTCACCAGGGTTTGATATGAAATGCTCATATTGTGAGGTGAGAATCTCCAGCATATTCTCCCTAACTTCCTCTGTCCCCTCATTGATTATCTCTATAGTTGCCCAAATGTGTTTAGCAGTATCACAGTTGAGAACATGATTATGCATGATTGGATCAAGACAATCAATAAGGATCAACTGAAGACAGGAATCCAAGGTAACATCCTCTTTCTCATCAAGAGTGTAATCCTTGGCATCTTTAGGGTACATTCTGGCAGCCCTAGTCACAACATTATTCTCAATGAGTTCTCCCTCAATAATCATAGGGACTTTGGGACCGTTCTTCAGCACATCAATGTATTTAGGATTTGCAACCTTAAGAAATAGAAGCATTTTCTTCTTCCACATTGGATAATGCTCCTTGCTGAACATAGGGATTTTGACAGTACCAACTTTCTGTGTAGTAGACATCTTTTGAGATTTTTAGGAATAAGATAAAAAATCAGAGTTTAAAAGAAAAATCTCAAAACAATTGGATCTTTGATTTGTATATCAATCAAAAGGCTCTGATGCCAATTGTTAGGTCCTGATAAGTTTGTAGAAGGGGGGTTGAATACAAACTATACCGTTTTATCAAAATTTGTTCGTTTAAGATTAAACAAATTAGAACAAATTAATGCGGAATAAAAACTGAAACAATATTCAAGTTAAATAGAAACTCTATTAAACTTGAGGGGTGTTACAATTTTGATCACTGATTACAAAGAACTTAATAAAACAAATCTAGAATAAATTCGACATGAATTTATCTATTTTTGTAATAAAAAGGATCGAATACTAAAAAGTAGTTCGATATAAAATCTAGGGATTATGATCCGCTAGAAAGCTAAAGCAGTACAAGTGAAATGATCCTTATGAATTTAATGTTATGATCAAGTCAAGAATTAATTCACTGAGTAAAAAGAAATGCTTTGCCGTTGAAGAAGTTATGAAGATAGAGAGAGAAATGTAATGTTTGAGGTTTCTGTGTCTTTTCTTCAGTTGTATTGAATGTCATGTAAAGCCTTCGAATTGCCTTGTATTTAAATGCACTGCATTACTTTTCTTTAAGTCCACTTGCAACCCACTTGTCAGAATGTAGAAATGCCTTGGAAGACTTACTGGAAAACAATGTAAATGGCCTTGGAAGACTCTCGGGAAGACAAGGTTTGTACATGGAAGACAACCGGGAAGACAGTGGTTTGGCCTAGGAAGACAATCGGGAAGACAGCCTTGGTAGTCTTCCTAGTTCAAAGAACTAAGTCTTCCTAGTTCAATCCTAAGTCTTCCTAGTTCAAATATATTCTAATTTAAATAATTAACTAAATAAATTATGTATTAAATTAATTCTTTACAGAATTAATTTAATAAATAATTTACTCAATAGTATTAATTATTTATAAGAGAATAAATAGAATTAGTTGACTTCTCAATAAATTACAGAATCACTTAAAACTTAGATAAAGAACAAACATAATAGTACGTTGACACTCGATGCACTGTCTGGTTCATGAGTGACTAACGACAATGTCTGTTCTTTATCTGTTTGACTTTAAGCAGTGATTCACTTCCTTCTCATTCAAGAACTCTGTAACCAGTATCTTTTTCTGTCACCACTTGAAATCTCCGTCACTTTAATAAATCCACTGAGCTTGAATACTTCATTGAGACTTGATCAATAAATTGAGCTTCTTTCAATGTAGAATCACTTCAAGTCTGTAGATGACTTTAATCTTCATTCTTTGACAGATATAACCTTCTGAGATTCCTGTGACATATGATTTTTATTATTTACTTATTACATCTTAATTAAAGTTGAGTAGAATCCTCGGTGTTTACAAATAGGACTAGACATATGCCTTTCAGAGTCATCGAACGCTTCCAATTAGCATAGTTAGTTCCGTTAAACTTTACGGAAACTAACTGATTAGTTGTTGCATCAGATGGATGTATGTAGTAAACACTAGATGGATCTTGATTTGTGTTTGGTGTAGTGGTTTGATTTGTATTTGATGTGGACATTTTCAATAACAGATGCAGGTATAAAGAAGATGTAGCAGATCAATTACCAGAAAATTTCAAGAAGAATCACGATCAAGAATTTCAGAAGAACTCAAAAGTAGAACTTAGAATCAAGGATTTCCTTTTAAAGAAACTAAACAAGAATCATACTGTAAACAGAATATGATCTAATACTCAAGAACAATTAGAACAGAATCAAAAGATGATGTTGTAAAACGATTAAACAATAACAACTCGAGATTACGAAGAAACCTGACTTGATCGCTAGTAATAGAGCAAATCAGTGCACAAAAAGCTTTCGATTAACTACGATCTACGATCATCGTTTTCATCCGCCATTGAAGTGTTTAAACAGATTCAGTAAGCTCTGATACCATATTGATTTTGTAAACAGAATAAGAAAACTAACTTGTTTTCATTGAAGAAGAAAAAGTAGTACAATGAGAAATGTGTCATCATCTATATATACTCTAACTATCTATACTTACAAGTATCTATCTCTATATCTCTAACTATCTATCTCTACATTTCTAACTAACTGAAGTATCTACTATATGATCATATAATGAGCTTATGTCAACTATTGTGTCAATATCTTTACAGGAGGTTACTGCACTATGTTGAGCTAGCAATACTTGTGTATTTTGAGTTAGTAATGTTTGTGTAGAATCCTCATTATGTACACCATAAGCTTCCTATATCTAGTTTTCATAATATATTAACCATATTTACAAATATTGCCCATTTTGACATGCTTCCTGCATGGGAAAATCCTCATAGCCACTGCCTTTCATCGCATCCACACAGTGCTTCGATTTATTTCAGTATTTAATTATATAAAATCCGATATAAATTTATTCGGCAAAATCATTAATATGACAAAATATTCAAAAAATAAACAATAGCGTCTTGCAGTTGCATTGGATTAAGAATAAACATAATAAACATTATCATCCTACAAGGACCCTAATGCTACATGGGTCCACTTCTAGGGCATAGACAATTAGGTTGTGTTTGGTTGGGGTGAATGGAATGGAATGGAATGGAATGACATTTAAATTTTCCCTCCAACTCTCATTACTTTCTTTTAATTTCATCATTCCATTCCATTCCATTCTCAGCCTGGGTTTCTTGTAACTTCCTTTGTAGATCAGCTAGCTGGTTCAACAAAGTAGTGTTTGTGTCAGTGTGTGCACTCACCTCAATTGCTCTCAGTGGTGTTTCACTCAACTCACGTGCTTGTGTTTCACTCGGTGTTTGATTCATATCTCTCACCACTAACTGTCTGTCAAGATTCTCAGTAGATGTACCTGCAAACTAGGCCTTTGGACCCGGACAAACTAGGCCAGACTTGTTTTGAACCGATTTTTTCAAACTTTTTTGCGAATTGAATTAGACCAAATTTCAAGTTTGAGACTTTTTAAACATTCACACTTTTGTTTTAGGTAACCGGGTAATTCACACTTTACTAGTACAGTAGTAGTAGTAGTTGATTTGCATTTTCATATCTAGTTGCTATGTTTGAGGACATGAACC
Organism: Heracleum sosnowskyi; assembly: GCA_030848705.1. Taxonomy (NCBI): domain Eukaryota; kingdom Viridiplantae; phylum Streptophyta; class Magnoliopsida; order Apiales; family Apiaceae; genus Heracleum; species Heracleum sosnowskyi. The sequence goes on from CM061241.1 coordinate 99,548,734, forward strand.
CCAATGTTAGGTGTTGGAGCTGATGATCTGTCCTATGTTGGAATTTTTTGATCATGAATCCCATGCTCATCTCTGTCTTTTACCTCATTGGATGGATGTACGCCCCTAGGTTGGAAATGTCTCTAGTGATGATCAAAATACAACAATAACCTTAGTTGACATGTGTACTCTGGAACCACTGGATTCTTCAGTTTTGAAATTAATTAAATTTTGAGTTCAAGTATTTAACAATTTATTAAGAAAAAGAGAATTAAAATGTACTACTGGTCTGCTATAGGAATATTTCTGTACCTCCAAAAATATTGAACCAAATATATGTGGCTAAGAGCCTTTTAAAAGGGCTAGTGTAGCAGACAAGCAGGACATGACATTGCCTACGGTGCTGTTTCAAACAGTAATGTTTTTCATGGCCACGGCCCACGGGTTATGGCCAGCCATTTTTGTCAACATGGGGGAGTCAAATTTGTGATAATAACATGCTACTTATATATTTGCCATCTCAAGGATAATACATACATACATACTCAAGAAACCTTGAACAAAGACCCTTTCATCCATCAACTTGCACCTATCTTTTTCTCTCCTCTTCTCTCCTCTTTTTTTTTTTTCTTTATCTGCATCAGTTTGAATATCAAGAAACTATTCGATTATTAAGTACTTCTAGTGCATATATCTTGAAAAAGATTTCAATCTCTATAGGAAGAAGAAACATGAAGAAATGTGAGCTATGCAACTCCATTGCAAGAATGTTTTGTGAATCAGATCAAGCAAGTTTGTGTTGGAGTTGTGATGCAAAAGTTCATTCTGCTAATTTCTTAGTGGCTAAACACTCTAGAACTCTTTTGTGTCAATCCTGTCAATCTCTTACTCCATGGACTGGCTCTGGTCCTAAGCTTGGACACACTCTTTCAGTCTGTGAATCTTGTTGTATTCATGGTAATTCTAGTCATAATAATCATATTGATGATGATGATGATGATGATGAGGAAGAAGATGAAGATGAAGAAGATGAAGATGAAGATACAGATGAAGAGCAAGAGGAAGATGATGGAGAGAATCAAGTAGTTCCTCTTTCATCTTCATCTTTGGCTCCTCCACAAGTTACAAGTTCTTCTAGCAGTGAAGGATCTTTGTCTAGCGGTGCACAGAGTAGCAGGCAACCAAGACTCTCCATACCATGGAGAAGAAATCATTGATCTTGACACAAAAAAAGGTTAGATTACATTTTTGTTTTTTTGCTCTGTTTCCTTCTCTTTACATGTTCTTGGATTCACTTATCATTTTTCCAAAAGTTTGATTATGATGCTTGCTTGTTTAGTGTTCAAATCTTTGTTGAAATTTCATGACTTTTTTGCTGTCTGGATTAGTAAAATCTGAAATTGAATTAGTCTACTTCTATGTTCCATGAATGTAGTCAGACAAGGAAAAAGACCATTGAAAACACTTGGTTGGGCCAAATCCAGGGGGGATACAATTGGAAGATGAAAAGGAGGACAATGAGACAAGGCATGGTGATGTATTACATTTGACAAGTCTTGAATCCAAAGCCAGGGATGAAAATGTGACATAATTAAATCTAGTCCCGTATCCTAGCATGTTGCTTAATGATGTTCATTGTAATGTTAAGCCTGCAATTTTACAACTAATTTATACTACCATCTTGTAAATTAATTACACAGTTACAACTGTTTCCATAATTTTGACTCCTTTCTTTGCATCTTATGTCAAAGGTTTGGTAAATCTCGTTTATGATATCAATTGTCTACATGATTGGTCAATTTAGGCTTCGCACAAATGCACCATTTCATGAACCAACAGTTCAACACATACACAAATGTGTAACCGAGAACCGACCATTTCTCCAACCAGGAGATACCTGTGATTTTATTTTTAGAATAAATTTTGACATCAGTATAAAAGTCATTACAAAAATCACTATTCCATCTTACGAGTTATTAACTACCTTACAACGGCAATTATTATTATTCTATTAAGAACATACACATAACTTCTAAAAGAGTAGTGCTAGAGGCACAAAATTTGGTACAAAAATTTGTTACCAAATGACATGACATAGGTGATGTGGCAATTTGGAATGTTTTGATTGGTGTTATTGGTGTGAATAGAGATCCACTTATTATTACAACGAATCAGGAATTGTCATGCGTATTTGGGAAGAATTTTGGGAACAAATTTTGTGACTCTAGCATTTTTCCTTCTAAAAAGGTGGGTCACTGTCATTCCTAAAATAAAAATAGCTATTGAGGACATATACATAACTTTTAAAAAAGATGGGTCACTATCATTTCTAAAATAAAAATAATGATTTTTGTCGTGAATTTTTGTAATAATGTCAAGATTTATTCTTATTTTTAACGTCTTTTTTTATATATATTGCCATGTACATTAAAATAATTAAACCTGGAGTATTATATATACTGCAGTCTGCATATGAATTTCTCAACTTAAGTAATCATCCAAATGTAGGAGTAAATTAGTAATTAAATACTTATGATTCCTTAAACAATAATTTAGACTAATATTAAAACAACTCCATTATAAAAGTTGGTCCCGATTTCCGACAGGGGCATGTGCCTACCATCAATTTTCGTATATCGCCGTGGCGTGCAGATTGCAAACCTCACTTTCTACTTAAAATATTAATTTCACGCCTCATCACAGTAAACATTTAACCTCTAAATACAATTATTGTAGTCGGGGAAAAAAAATAAGGCCATAATTTTTTCAAAATTTCATTACTTTAAGAAGGACAAGGGTAGAAGATTAATTATACTCCATTTTCGTCCCTCAGTTTTTTACATTTGAGTTTTTAAAAAAAATGAGTAAAGTGACGTGATCAATTATTGACGTTTTTCAGTTTTTAATTATGTAAAAAAATTGACGTTTGTTGAAGAGGCCAATTATTGGAGATAGTTTGATATCGGATATTTTGATGGGGTTGAGAGAGAGAGGGGAGGGAGAGAGATGAGAATAAAAAATATAAGAAGAGAGAAAGAGAAAGTAGTGGTGGAGAACAAACGGGAAGGCGTGATGGACATATTCGTGGCCATGGGTGTGTTGGAATTATTTAGTAGAAATTCCTCTTTAGAGGATAGAGATATATGCATGTATGTATGTCTACGTATATCTAACTTATCTCTTGAGGTGGCCCCTCCTGATCGATGATGCTTGGATTCTGTTTTCTTCAACTCTGGTTGGTATCATCGATTTTGATATGTAATTTCATTTCATGCCTTGAGTTGGCACTAACCTTAACCCCTATATTTACAACATCCTTTTTTTTATATTCCCTCCGTCCCGGTAAATTGTATACATTAAGATTGAGCACGTAAACTAAGAAAACATATAAAAAATGAGTAAAATTAGATGAAAAGTGAGTAAAGTGGTTGGAACTATCAATATTTAATAATAGATTTGAGATAGTGGAGGAAGTAGTGGGTGTAATAGTAATTTATATTGTTATAGAATAGAGATAGTGGAGAAAGTAGTGGGTGTAATAGTGTTTTATATTATTAAAAGTTACTATTTTTGGAATGTATATAAATGAATGGGACATCCCAAAATGGAAAGTGTATAGAAATGAAGGAGTACTTGTATTACAATATACGGATACAAAACAACATTCGAACCATGACTTGGTATCAAAATTCATCTGAGTTTCAGTTCGCGTTTAAAATGAGAATCAAACAAGATTTAATTTCATGTCAACAACTCTGATGAGCTGCAATCAAATAATAGCCCTAAGTTGCTGATATCACCTGAACATCAAAAACAACATATTGGCCCATATCACCTACCTGAACACCAACAACCACTAATACGAACATAGCCCACGGAGAGGTGCATTTTGGAGCCCACCACTAGATGATGATTCAATAATTTACAAGACATCTTCATCACCTTCTATCACCAAGTCACTCACTCAGTTTCTGTGTGTCTGTTTTCCTACCTTTTAATGTCATCAACAGGAATGGTGATAAGAATTTTACATGCAGACTACAATATCAGGAACAAAGGCATATACTTTAGCTTTATAAAGACAGTACCACTAGCAAAACCATCACAATTATTTAAACTTTCAATCGCAGAGATGGCAATAGCCCAATTCAACTTTTTATGGTGTAGTAGCTCTACTCTTTCACAATATTGTAATGGTTGCAAAGCACAAGTAAACACAAAGTTTTCGATACAATGCAACATGTAAGAGGGGAAAAGAAGCCGATGAACATTGTCATTCCAGAACTTTAAACAGAACCAACAATTACAAGAAGAGAAAGAGCTCAACACCACCGCACTTTATTTATCACATCGCACAAAGTCACAGCAGAGGATCACTACACACTTTGCAACATCTTCGATGATTTCCCATCACTGGTAGGGCGGGCCTGAATACATGGCACGAGTCCAGATCTGTAAAAGTTATTTAAATTTGTTAAAAAACGTGAATCACAAGGGCACTGGAATATATACAGAGGTGTCGCAAATTGTCCTGAGGTGATTAAATACTGGTAGGGTAAGGGCGGGCATGAATTCATAGCATTTGACATGTTTAATTGCATAATCATTCCTGTTCACGATACCACAATTATGTGGCATCCGGTGGACATATTGCTCTATAATTGTGATTCAATTACTATATAAATCAATGTCATTTTCTATTTGGTTTGTTGGCTGTTGACACTACGATTAACATCCGCCTTCCATGCAAATGTACTGCCGATTACCAAATTAGGTACCTCTATACAAGAACCTTGTAATAAATGACACATTAGAAATGCATAAAACCAAAATCTGAGCGTCATCCAGTAAGGGGACATGATCAAGGAATACATCTTAAAATTTTCAGCCATTCATTGGATTAACATTTGAATCTAAGTGACTCTTATACATGTAAAGTTGTTGAACTGAGCCTAAACCTATCTTCACGTTTGAGTTTCATGACAAATAAACTTATTCCGGAGTTGTGACCAACTGACCATGTAAGTGTGTATCAGGAACCCTTGCATACTCTATTATCATATATCAAGTAAATTTGGAGTTTCAAAGGAATGCCTAACAAGGGAAAGTCAGAACATCAAATGCAAAAGATTGGACGGGAAAACTTAACTACCCTCTGTGACGATTGAACACGTTCAATCTGTCACATGGACATATTTAGCTGTGAGTCGGAAAAAGGAAGATAATAGTTCCATTTCCACCAAACTTTTCTGAGCTTAGGATGAAAAGGCAGGCATTGAAATTTAAGTAATTCCGTCCACTTTGTTTCTCGAAAGAAAGCTACAAACATATATAGTATTTGGAAAAAATAAAATAAAATATTGATTCTACACATTACCTTTCTTTTAGACCATATTTAGTGCACAAACATCTCGGAAGATCATTAGTAATAGCAATAATAGGCTCTCATGTAAAAAACAGTTGTACAACGACACAGGATACTGGAAATATGAGGTTTCTCACAAGACCACACTCAATAAGAGTATTCACAAGACACAAGACTGCATATGTTCAGTAAGTAATGGACTTCACTGGATGATCAATGTTAGGAAGAATTTAGTGCCGTTCAAGTGCCAGTTATTTCTTTAATGGAAAGAGCAATTAGGAGAATCACTAATTATCATATATAACCATCAGAAGTACAACATTCAAATAGCACAGCTACAGGGTATGAGTATAAAAGCTTACGAATCTTTAAGGAACCGACTTACTCGTCAACTAGACAACTGGTGGATACAAAAGACAGAAACTTTGAACATAAGACATAACAGCACCGACTTTTTAAAAACACAGATTTATGAAATAAAGTTCTCCTCAGATCAGATCAGTACTGCTCATCAACTTATTTTAAAGGAAAAAACAGCATCGAGCATACAAATTAAGCTTTTAGGTTGATAATTCGAATTAGTCATGTATTAACAATTCTATGCCTGACAGCATAAGTTAGTGTTACAATTACCTTTCTATGAAAAAATCAATCCTAACAACACCCCAATATAACCATTTCTACAAATAGTCAGACAGACAGGGAGAGAAACTGCAAAAACATAGTTATGCTGCATTTAAATTTGATGTAGACTCTAAAAGTTTTGTATGATATGTAAAGACATTCTATACATAAAATCTATAAACTCCATCACAATTCTATCATCGGAAAACTTTGAAATATTATTTAAACAAGTGTTGCTCAAACTAGATAACTGTGGTTTCACTCTATTGTTATATTTACAATATACTTACTCTAAACTACTATCTACTTACCTATCATAATATCAGAATCGCGAACTACAGGCACAAATCTCAGACAAATTAAAGCAAGTAGATCGATAAAAAAAATATATACACAAAAGGATAGAAAACGCACATCAATTTGTACAAGTGGACAAACAATACATTATGTTTCCCAAAAATAAGCACTTTGCACAAGATCAAGTAGCTAATCACATGTGTATAAAGAGTGTTTGTTCTTATCAAAACTAATTTAGTCTAAAAACAACTAGCAGCGATTAGCACATTAGTCATATTGTGTCCAGTGATATGTATTACTGTGTGTTGGTGACTAGCTAATTTTCTGCATTATCGTGACAGCTGATTTCTTGTAAAATATGACAACATTTATTCAGGCTTGCAATGAATTAAACGAAAACTAAAATTCCATCTCAGTCTTCTAATGATGATCCAATGGATTAAGCAATGCACACAATTTGTTCCAAGGGGTAGTAATTTGTAACATTGTCCATTGTAAATTGTAATAGCACATATAAATATATCCCCTATACAACAGTGCAATTTCGAGAAATCACAAACAATTTCTACCTGTTTATTTCTCCGAAGCATTACGAGAAGCCGGATCCTCCTCAGGATCAATCTTCCCAGACTTAGCATTCTTCTCAGAACCAGGATACCTAACAACAACCACAGGACACACACAATGATGCACACAGTAATCACTCACACTCCCTAACCTCCCTTTCGCATTCCGTCTCGATGCGCCCACACCTCTACTCCCCATAATAACAGCACTCAACCCTAATCTCTCAATCTCCAAACAAAGACGTTCCTTCATGTCATGATCCTTCACAATATGTATCTTAAACGGCACATGCGCCTCCACTAACGGCTGCGCCACATTATTCGACTTTATATTAGTTAAATTATCGAAATCTTGTTCGAGCTTTTGCTGCGACTCTTCAGAAGGATCATCAGGGATTGTGATGTCACCAGAGCCCCAGTCAGCACCGTAGAGAATGGAAGTAGGTCTGACGTGGAGGAGGATGACGGCGTCACCGCGACGGAGGTAGTTTTGGACGGCCCATTTGACGGAGTAGGCGCTCTCGTCGCTTAAGTCGACGGCAATGGCGATTTTGCGTTGGGCGTTAGAGGTGGGTGTGGCGGGTTGAGGGAAACGTGGGGAGGCTGGTTGGATTGTGATCACTTCTGGTGGCTTTCGCGATGAGGACATGGTGATGAGAGAGATTGTTAGAGAGAGATTTGTGTAAGTAATGTAATGTGATGTGGATGGGGATGGGGATGGGGATGGGGGATGTGTAATAACGCGGGAACGGTTGGAGAATCGAGGTGAGTTATGACGGTGACGATCGCCTTGCTTATTGTGATTGTTTTTTTGCATTCGGTGGTTGGACTTTGTGGATGATTATTTTGTTTTTTACGAGATTGAATGATTATTTTATTTTATAAATATTTTATAGAGAATTTATCCAAAATATTATTTTTTTAAAGTTTTTTTTTGCAATTTTCCCAGAAAATATTTGAAAAATACATTATGTAAGTAGATGTAATTTAAAAATATTTACAAAAATAAAGTACTTAACTAGATGCAATTTATTATATTGACAAAGACCGCACCTTCAGCTTGTCAAAATTGAGTATGAAGCAAAAATAATTGAAATTCAACTCGTTAAGTGTACCAGCCTATAACAGCCGATACACAGATTGTTTTTTTTAATAATTATTATTTTATTATTTAAATTTTAATATTTTATTAATTACATTTGTTAAAAAAATAAATACACGTGTTAAACTTTTTTAAATAACTAAAAGTATTGAAATATGTTTTAAAATAAATAAGTAAGGTTTTTCCGTCATATTTTTGGAAAAGGAGGGGGGTTTTGTAAGAAAAAAATATATGTTTTAGTTGAAAAAGAAATTTGTCTTGCAGTTGTTAAAAAAATATGTATACATGTTAAAATAGGTAAACTTTTTTAAATAATTTAAAGTATTAAAATAGGTTTTAAAATAAATACAGTAAGTAAGTAAGTAAGGTTTGCGCGTGATATTTTTTGAAAAAGAGAGATTTTAGTAAGAAAAAATATAAAAAGTAAAATATTTTAGTTGAAAAAGGTAATTGCTCATAATATTTTTGGAAAAGGAAGAGATTTTGTTAGAAAAATAAAAAAAAGTGATAATTTTAGCTTAATAAGGTAATTGTTTATAAAATAAATAAATAAATAAATAAGAGTTTGTCGGTTATATTTTTGGAAAAAGAAAGATTTTTGTAAGAAAAAATTACATGTTTTAATTGAAAAAGGTAATTGTCTTGTATTTGTTAAAACAAATAATTATACATGTTAAAATAGGTAAATGTTTTTAAATAATTTAAAGTATTAAAATAGGTTTTAAAATAAATACAGTAAGTAAGGGTTGCGCGTGATATTTTTGGAAAATGAGGGTGATATGGTCAGAAAAGTAATTATAGAAATATAATTGACTGGTCAAACAAAAGGTCGATATTTAAGGCCCGACACCCTAATTATTCATTAATTTCGTAATTAATGAGTAGGGAAAATATACAGCTCATAAAAAGAGCTTTGATTATGGAAAATTAGTCAAAGAAGGATATGGAATCCCAATTAAAGGCAATCAATGAGTCATAACCTTTATCAACAAGGAAACGAATTCTTCAGCAAGAAATACAATACTTATCCAATATCAAAAAGAAGACTTATTCGCTAAGACTCCTAAACATACCATAAATACTAGGCTCCAGACGCCTATATAAGGTCCCTGATCCTACAATCAGAACTACGTCTTGACTTGATTCTCAATAACGATTTGAGATACGTAGGCATCTTGTGAGGACCAATTTAGTCCGGAAACACGAGTGCAGCCATTAAAGCTCGAAGCTCATCAAACCTTAGCATTAATTACTCAAGTACGTTTTTTATTCCACAACATTTGGCGCCGTCTGTGGGAAGACAACATCAACCATGGCAAACACGCGAAGAACAACCAGAGATTCTGATACTTCTGAAGGCCTCCCTATCACCTCCGGGGCTGATACTCATGGGAGCCAACCACCGCCAACTACTGGCACTGAAGGGGCGAATATCCCCACCAACACTCAAGGACCGGAAATCCCGATTTCGGTTGAAGGGACGAATCCCCTGCAGATGGTCATTCATGGATCTAATCCACAAGAGACCGTTCACCAGCAACCGATCACAACCTCTGCGTTGCTTGTGAACGCACCTCGCAGTCTTCAACTCCACACTACTGATCTCCCTCAATACGCGAATCAGACTTTGGGGATGCCAAGCTATGGCATGCCCCCTCGACCCATGGCGGGCGGTAGTGGAACTAATCCAATCTACCATGAGGCATATGTGCCTCCTTATATTCAAGGTCTGGGACCCCAAAATCAACAAACTCGTCAGACCCCTGTCATTCAAGATTACTCTGGCCCATACACTGAGGATGAAGGTTATACAACTGGGGAGGATGTCGCCCCAAGGAGGAGACGTTCTTCACAGACAAATCGGGAGCCACCCCAAACTACTAAGAACAAGCTTGCGGCCCATGAGGCAGAAGTCGCAAGGCTTAAAAAAGTATTGTCAGAACAAGAGGCCGCAAGGGCAAAAAGTCAAGCTGAAGGAATCCCAATTATCAATTTGGATCCACCACCAAGAAGAACCAGGAGGGCTGAAGCCCCAAGGGGTGATCCTAGCATTCTGTTGCCCTTAGGGGATCCCGATGATCCTACACCACCGTTTACTCAAGACATCATGAAAACGGCTATATCCAGAAAGTTCAAGATGCCTTCGATTAAAGCGTATGATGGAACGGGAGATCCCGCTAATCATGTGAGAACCTTCTCCAATGCACTGCTGTTGCAGCCCACCAATGATGCAGTCAAGTGTAGGGCGTTTCCCCAAACTCTTGCAGGTATGGCTCAACGTTGGTATAGCCGTCTACCTCCCAACTCCATTGGATCCTTCAAAGAATTGAGTAAAGCTTTCATCAATCAATTCATAAGCGGAAGGGTGCATGAGAAAAGCTCTGCCTCACTCATGGCAATCCGGCAAGGACAGAATGAAGCCCTGAGGGACTACATCAATCGATTCACTCGAGAGGCTTTAAAAGTCCCAGATTTGGAAGACAGAGTGGCTATGATAGCCCTGCAACAAGGAACCACTGATGACCACTTCAAACGGTCGTTAGCTAAACATCCACCCGAGAGCATGCTGAAGCTCCAAGATAGGGCTGGGAAATATATCAAGGCTGAAGAAAGCATGAGAAAGTATGAGCCCCCTGCTGGTGGTAGTGGAAACTCGAAGAAAAGGAAAGAAACTCAGGAGTACGACGTCAAGGAAAAGTTTCCCCGAACATCAAAGAATTCCGACTCTCCACCCAAGAGAAATAACTTTGGGCCAAAGTTCACGGAGTATGCAAGATTGAATACTCCCAGGAGTCAAATTCTGATGGAGATAGCCAAGGAAGAAGATATCAAATGGCCAAAGCCAATGAGGGCTGATTTGTCCAAACGGAACCAAAATCAGTTTTGTCGGTTCCACAAAGAAGTCGGTCATGACACCGACGATTGTAGGCAATTGAAAGATGAGATTGAGTTTCTGATACGAAGAGGAAAACTCAGCAAGTTCACTAAGGATGGAGGCCAAGGGAGCCAAAGGGGGAACTATGAAAGAAAGGATTACGATAGAAGGGACAACGATCAAGATCGAAATCCCAAGCCCCGAGGGCCTGTGATCAACATGATATTTGGAGGACCAACTGCTGCTGGGTCCTCCCGAAACTCAAGAAAAGCTTATGCCCGAGAGGTACTGACTATTGTTGGAGAAGCACCGAAGCGTGCACGAACAGAAGTATCAATAAGTTTTGATGATTCTGATTTGGAAGGGGTGAAGTTCCCCCACGATGATCCTCTTGTCATAGTACCTGTGATAGGCAACTCTGAAACAAAGAGAGTCTTAGTCGACAATGGAGCCTCTGTGGATATCTTGTTCCACGTTGCCTTTATCAAGATGGGTTACACTGATTCTCAGTTGACACCCTCTAATATGCCCATATATGGGTTCAATGGAGTGGAATCAAAGGTGGAAGGCACTATCCAACTCCCAATGACCATGGGACAAGGAACGAATACATCCACTCAGATGCTGAACTTCATAGTTATAAAGGCAACCTCAACCTACAATGCGATCCTTGGGAGGACGGGTCTTCATGCGTTTAAGGCTGTTGCCTCATCTTACCACCTGAAACTCAAATTCCCCACTCGGAATGGGATTGGTGAAGAACGGGGAGACCAAAAGATGGCTAGAAGCTGTTATGTAGCCGCGTTGAGGCCTGATGGAGTTGGGGGGCAGGTTCTCCCCATTGAAGATATGGACACTAGTGACAATGAGGACCGAAGAGGGAAACCAGCTGAGGATTTAATCCCAATTCCCTTAGTCCCGGATGAACCAGAGAAGGTGACTTATGTTGGGGCACTACTGCCCGAACCATTGAAAGGCAAACTCGCATCTTTTCTTCAAGAGAACAATGACGTTTTTGCTTGGACAGCGGCTGACATGCCAGGGATTGATCCCCAACTAATATCTCACAAATTGAATGTGGATCCAGAAAGGAAGGCAGTGAAACAAAAGAAAAGAAGTTTTGCTCCAGAGAGGCTTGAAGCCATTAAGCAAGAGGTGAATAAGCTTTTGGAAGCCGGGTTCATTGAGGAAATTCAATTCCCAGAATGGTTAGCTAACCCCGTGATGGTCAAAAAAGCTAACGGGAAGTGGAGGATGTGCGTCGACTTCACCGACTTGAATGATGCATGTCCTAAGGATTGTTTTCCCTTACCTAGGATTGATGCCTTAATAGATGCCACTGCTGGGCATGAGATGCTAAGTTTCATGGATGGTTTCAGCGGATATAATCAAATCAAGATGCACAAAGATGACATCGCCAAAGTGTCGTTCATCACTGACTTTGGTGTCTTCTGTTTCTTAGTCATGGCTTTTGGGCTTAAGAATGCTGGAGCAACCTATCAAAGGTTGGTGAACAAAATCTTTGAGCACCTGATTGGAAAAACCATGGAGGTCTACGTAGATGACATGTTAGTCAAGAGCCTTGATAAGGCCAATCACATTGAGCACCTCCGAGAGGCTTTTGAAGTGCTAAGACACCACAAAATGATGCTGAATCCAGCTAAGTGTGCATTTGGTGTAGGCTCGGGAAAGTTTTTAGGCCTGATGGTTTCCAAGAGAGGAATCGAGGCTAATCCCGACAAAATCAAAGCGATTCTAGACATGGAACCACCAAAGACTGTCAAGGATGTCCAGAAACTGACGGGAAGAGTGGCTGCTTTGGGAAGATTCATCTCCAAGTCTGGAGAGAAGTGTTTACCCTTCTTCAAAGCACTCAAAAAAGTGAAGAATTTTGAATGGACAACTGAAAGTCAAGAGGCCTTTGAGGCCCTGAAGAAATATATGGCTGAAGCACCACTGTTGGCAAAACCCAAGCCAGGAGAAATTCTCTATTTATACTTGGCGGTTTCCAACACAGCCCTTGGAGCTGTTTTGGTAAAGGAAGAAGTAAAGGTTCAGAAACCCATCTACTATGTGAGCAAGATTCTACATGGGGCAGAAATAAACTACTCAATGATTGAGAAGTTTGCCTTAGCCTTGATAATGGCCTCAAGAAAGCTACGCCCCTACTTCCAGGCTCACAAGATAGAGGTTTTGACTGATCAACCTCTAAGAAACATCTTGCATAGCCCTCAAGTTAGTGGAAGATTGATCAAATGGGCCATTGAATTGGGAGAATTTGATATCAAGTATAAGCCTCGGACGGCCATAAAAGCTCAAGCACTTGTTGACTTCATGGTTGAATGCACCATTGACAACCAAGAAGTCGGGGGGCAGGAAGTAACTATGGAAGATAAGAAAGATGAGGAAATGACCTTCAAAGAATGTTGGGTGCTCTATTTTGATGGAGCATCAAAAACAAAATCGAGTGGAGCTGGTTTAGTGCTACAGAGTCCTGATGGATTCCTAATAGAGTATGCACTGAAACTTGACTTCCCGACGACAAACAATGAGGCTGAGTATGAAGCTCTGATAGCTGGCTTAGGGCTGGCTGGAGCCTTGAGAGTCAAAACTCTGAAAGTATGTGGAGACTCGAGGCTAGTGGTTTCCCAAGTAAATGGGGAGTTTGAGGCCAGAGATGAAGTCATGGCCAAGTACTTAAAACTTGTCAAGGCCATTATGACTCAATTCGATGAATGCTATGTGGAGCACATTCCAAGGGAGGAAAATGTGAAGGCTGATGCCTTGTCTAAGTTTGCCTCTTCTGAAATTGAAAACTATGCCGGGAGTGTATACTTCCAAGTCTTGAAGACCCCAAGCATTAATGGAAAGTTGGTAGCCCCCATTGGTATCACCAGTTGTTGGATTGATCCCATCAAAGCTCATCTGGAAACTGGGTGGCTGCCCAACGACACTTCAGAAGCACGAAAGTTATACGTCAGAGCACTAAGGTATGCCCTAATTGAGGGAATCCTATACAAGAAATCTTTTGTTATTCCATACTTAAAGTGTTTGAGACCTCAAGAGGCAGAATTGGCCCTAAAGGAAGTGCATGAAGGGATTTGTGGGCAACACTTGGGGGGCAGAGCCCTAGCTCATAAGGTCACTCGTCTAGGTTTCTATTGGCCAAGCATACTTGCTGATGCTAAAAGCTACGTCAAGAAATGTGAACGGTGCCAGAAACATGCACCAGTGGTTAGGCAACCACCAGAGATGATGACATCCATTAACTCACCTATCCCCTTTGCTATGTGGGGAATGGATATACTTGGGCCATTTCCTATGGCAAGTGCTCAAAGAAAGTTCTTGATAGTAGCAATTGATTATTTCACCAAGTGGATTGAGGCTAAGCCATTAGCCAAGATAACCACCAAGCAAGTGATGCAATTCTTCTGGGAAAATGTGATATGCAGATATGGAATTCCACGAGTCCTGGTCACGGACAATGGAACTCAGTTTAACAACGATGAGTTCAAGAAATATTGTGATGAAAACGATATCAAGTTGCGCTTCACTTCTGTCGCCCATCCTCAAGCCAATGGGCAAGCTGAGGTTGCAAATCGAATCATCCTTGATGGACTAAAGAAAAGAGTTGAACGCTCTAGAAACACTTGGGTAGACGAATTACTCCCTATACTTTGGGCATATCGTACTACTTGCAAAGTCACCACCGGGGCAACTCCATTCCTATTGGCTTATGGAGCAGAGGCAGTGGTCCCAGTGGAAATTACTCACACCTCCCCAAGAGTTGAGGCTTATGAACCAGAAGAAAATGAAGAAGGCTTGAGGCTAGCTTTGGATCTAATTGATGAAGTTAGAGATGAAGCAAACGCCAAGATAGTTGAACATCAAAAGAAAGCATCCTTCTACTACAACCTAAGGGTTAAAGAAAGGTTCTTTCGTCAAGGAGACTTGGTTCTCAGAAAGATTGAAGCATCTGGAGTTGGACAAAAAGGGAAGTTAGCCCCAAATTGGGAAGGACCATATCGCGTCAAGAACGTATTTGGTCGAGGCTCATACAAGCTAGAAACCCTTGAAGGGCATGAGGTGCCAAGGACTTGGCATGCCTCCAATTTGAAAGTTTATTATGTTTAAGGTGTCTCCCAAGTGGACTCACTACTATAAATAAGGTTCGATGAAACCAACCCAAGTTTTAAACTGGGATATTATGTAAGGGTTGATCCCATCTTCAAATTATGAATGAATTCAGCATTTTCATGTTTTAAAACTTATCTATTATGAGTCTTCATGAACATTCAAAAAGCAAGAAAAGCAACACAAGCCATGAATGGCCACCATACATAAATAAAAACTTAAACAACAGTTAAGTTAAGCCCGTAGGCCAAAAATACATAAATAAAAGTACAAGCCATAATGGCCAAAAGTGAAACTACACCTAATCTTCTTTGTCTACGTCCTCCTCCTCTTCCTCTCTAGAGGAAAAGACAGCATCATCAGCTCCAGCAGTCTGACCAGGTGGGGAAGTGTGATCCAGGTCTAAGATCCTATCATCCTCCTCCATCTCGTCCTCTCCAGCCAAAGCCATCTCCAAAGGAGTAGGAAGGTGAGGGCTTGGAAAGTCGGAAATAGTGAGGGATCCAGGCATCCTCTCCAAAACAGCAGCAAGAGCGTCATCCCATCCCTTAGTGTACTGAACTGGGAAGAGGAGCCCGTCATGCTTATCAATCAAGTCCCCGTACTCCTCAGAGTCGAGATACTCGTCGATAAAATCATCCTTGGCCTTCCTCAAAGACACCAGCTCAGCCTGGGAGTCATCCAACTCCTTCTCCTTCCTAGCCAAGGTGGCCCTCACAGAAGCCATTTCCTCCTGAGACTTCTCAAACTTGCCTTGGTTGGCCTCAGAAGATGAGCGCCAAGACTTGGCTTGAAAGAGAGCCCCTTGGTAGTTGGCATTCATCTGCAAGCAAGTTATAGGTTAAATACTTAAACTTGAAATAAATCAAAGACTACAAAGAAAAGAAGGAGAGAAATACTTACAGCAGCCATAGCCTGGGATCCAGCATGCTCCACCCCCTCAATGGTGGAGTTAGAAACAAAATCCTTGTAGTCACAAGGAGTCAAAGAGTGGTAAGACCACTCCACAACATGTTTGGACACTCCCACCACGGTGTCCTTCTTCCTAAGACCCCAGTTGGGGCGCCAAACTGCGCTCTTGCCCGAGGGAGGGCCTTCAGCATCCTCAGTAAGGTCCACATGTGGCCTTATGAAAGCTGGAACACTAGAAGCACGAGGGTCCTTCCCCCCTAAGCGTGCCCTCTTCATCCGGGCTGTTTCCCCGTCTTCAGGCTCGTTGGACTTATTGATAAAGGTCGCAACTGCGAAAGACACAAGGAAATAAACAGTTGGTATAAGTCAATCTTGAATAAATAAAGAAAGATATGAGGTGAGAATTACCCTTATCAGAAACGTTGGAAAGTCCCAAGGACTTAAGCTGGAACTCGTCCAGGAGCACCCAAGCCATGGTGGCATAGTTATCCTTTGTAAGTTCAGCATATGCATGGGCTTCCTCATCACTCAGGATAATATCACTAGGGCTACCATCCGAAACTCTACTAAAAGAACTACGAAAAAGGGTGCCCCAATCCCCTCCTTCCCAAACTAAATACATAAATTCCTCTTTCCATTTTGGGTTATTATCCGGAATGGATTTGGGGTGAAATATGGGGGGAGTGGAAGGACGGTGGTTGATATAAACCCAACCCAAAGTAATGGCTGAACTATTCTTAAATTGAAAGATTTTTCTAAACAAGGCTACAGATAAAGGAAATTTGTTCTTCAAACAAAGAACAATGAAACACATAATTATTCTCCAGGCGTTTGGAGGAAGTTGGCAAGGGTTAATCCCAACATCAGCCAAAAGCCTGGGAATGAACTCATGCATGGGAAACCTAAGTCCTGCAACAATGGCATCCTTATATATGCAAAGTGCATCAGGACGCCAATGGCAAGAACGGTCCCCTGGGCCTGCTGGAACTAATCTATAGGGGGACTTAACCCTATACATTTTGTTATAGTCCCTAATTAAGTCAATTTCATGGAACTTATTACTACAATCAAATGAATCTAAGTGTGATACATGAGGATATTCATCACTACGCTCTAAGATCATATCCTGAAGAGACATATGAGGGGAGCGAATGTTGATACCTCTCTTTGAAGCTTTGTTCATCCTTTGAAGTCGTTGGGCAGCCTTGTCAGACATCTTCAAATCTTCAATTCTTCAAAGGAAATTTCCAGAAAAACTTCAAGGGAACCCAGAAATCTTCGAATAAGGAAGGTTAAAACCCAGAAATCTTCAAATGATGAAGATTAAAGCCCAGAAATCTTCAAGGGATGAAGATCAAACCCAGAAAAACAAGAACACCACCGTAAAAAGCTCGCCGGGAATCGCCTTACCACGGAATAAAAACTGAGAGAAAACTAGAGAGAAAATTTTGGAAAGTGAAAAGTGAAAAGTGAGAAGTGAGAGTGAAATGAGAAGTCTCACTCTCTTATAGTGAGAATGACTGGAAGATCAACCGGTTGAGGGATGACAACCGTCTATAGCCGGTATGGCCCATAAGTCCATTCCTGGATTACAAAGGCAAAAGCCCAAGTAAATTGAGTCTCAGGCAAAATCGAAGCCCAAGTCAAAAAGGCCCATTAAGGCCCAAGGATGGAAAGAATTAAGTCCCAAAATTAAAATTGGACTATTTAAAAGCCCAAAAATAATAAAGCCTGGAATAAAACCAAGGCAAAAAATGAAAAAACCAAGGTCGAAAAGACCCTAAAATGAGGTCGTATGACCCTAGTCGAAAATACACACGAAACTGAGGTCGTGTCCATCGACTTCGCACCAAAAACAAGTCAAAAAATTGGCAAAACGAGGTCGAAAAGACCCTGGGTCGAGATCGAACGAATGAGATCGAAAATATACTATTAATCGAGTTCGTATCACTCGATCTCATACTGAAACGAGGTCGAGAATGGCCCAGAAATTAATTCTGGAATTCCTGGTCGAAAACACACGTAATTCCTGGTCGACCAATCGAGGTCGAAAATAGCCTTTGAATCCAGGTCGAGAGCCTCGACCTCGCAACCAATCGAGGTCGAAGGTATATTAGAGACGAGGTCGTCAAATGAGGTCGATAATAGCCTAGGAATTGAAATCAACAATTCCAGGTCGAAGTTACACTGGCTTCCTGGTCGAGAACTTGAGGTCGAAAATGACTTGGAAATCCAGGTCGAGAACTTCGACCTCACAGCTGTTCCTGTTCGAAAAAATACTGAGTCGAGGTCGAGCAGGTGAGGTCGAAAAAGACCTAGAAATCCAGGTCGAGAGCTTCGACCTCACACCTGTTTGAGCTCGAATTCCTGGTCGAATTCCTGGTCGATTTTACACTGAATTCCTGGTCGAATTCCTGGTCGAAAATGACCTAAAAAATGGAAAATTTTGGGAAAAACACGCTGTAACTTCTACGAAAACCCCAAGGATATTTTCCCAGAAGTTGGGGGGCAAATGATATGGTCAGAAAAGTAATTATAGAAATATAATTGACTGGTCAAACAAAAGGTCGATATTTAAGGCCCGACACCCTAATTATTCATTAATTTCGTAATTAATGAGTAGGGAAAATATACAGCTCATAAAAAGAGCTTTGATTATGGAAAATTAGTCAAAGAAGGATATGGAATCCCAATTAAAGGCAATCAATGAGTCATAACCTTTATCAACAAGGAAACGAATTCTTCAGCAAGAAATACAATACTTATCCAATATCAAAAAGAAGACTTATTCGCTAAGACTCCTAAACATACCATAAATACTAGGCTCCAGACGCCTATATAAGGTCCCTGATCCTACAATCAGAACTACGTCTTGGCTTGATTCTCAATAACGATTTGAGATACGTAGGCATCTTGTGAGGACCAATTTAGTCCGGAAACACGAGTGCAGCCATTAAAGCTCGAAGCTCATCAAACCTTAGCATTAATTACTCAAGTACGTTTTTTATTCCACAACAGAGGGGTTTAGTAAGAAAAATATAAAAAGTGAAATTTTATAGTTGAAAAAGTTAATTGTCGGTGATATTTTTGGAAAATGAACATATTTTGTTAGAAAAATAGAAAAAGTAATATATTTTAGCCGAAGAAGATAATTTGTTATAAATAAGTAATATTATTATGTAATATTATTGTCGATCTATTTTTTTAATTTTCTCAAAATTTTGAACTATTAATATTAAAGATGCGAAAATGTCTCAATTGCCTTTAAAATCTTTACTAATGAAGGAAACTAAATATATAGTTTTAATATTTTTGCCTTTAAAATCATTTCTAATGAAGAAACCTAAATATACAATTTTAATATACAATTATAATTCCATAATTTGTTTTGTAAAAAAATCTTATAATAAAATCTAAAAATCTTATTTTTATTTCATTTATTTTATCGAGCACCTATATTTTAAACAATAAAAATTAGAATTTTTAAAATTATTTAAGTAAATTTTATGATATAATCAAATCGATTTATATATAATGTTATTTATTTAGTATATTAGTTTCTTATTTGTGTAGATTTGGAAACAATGAAAAAATGGGTAAGTTAGATGAAACATATTTAATGAGTGAGCGATTATTTAAGAGCAATATATTATATGCTAGAATTTAATATTGATGTTATATTATGTATTTTAAAAAAGAAGTTGAAATATTAATTTTGACAAAAATAAAAATGGTGATAAGTATACTAATATTTGATATAATATTAAAATAAAAAAAATATTAAACAATTTCCCTTTTCTATATTTATTCAAATTTTCGGTAAATGACCCGTACGAAACAGAGAATTCAAAAGGAACTTTAATTTTATCTAAAAATACATTTTGTAGAAGATTTAAAAAAAATTAGATAAATTATTACAAAGCCGCTTCTCGAGTGTCTATAAAATTAAATAAAATATAGAAACCTTATTTTATTTTCATTTATTTTCTCGAGTATATATATTTTAAACAATAAAAATTAGAATTTTGAAAAATATTAAAATAAAATTTTTATGATATAATAAAACTAGTTTACTAAGCCGCTGACTTTATAATAATTTTTCGAAATTTTTCTAAAAACTATTTTTAAAAATATGTTTTTAAACAAAATTATATTTAAAACATGAAATTAAGGTTTCTTTTAAATTCTCCGTTTAGTGTTGTTCATTACCGAAATTTTGAATAATTATATAAAAGGACAATTGTTTAATATATTTCATTATTTTAATATTATATCAAATATTGGTATATTAATTACTTTATTTTTCTAAAACTTTATATTGCTACTTCTATTTAAAAATACATAATACATAAATATTAAATTTTAGCATATAATATGCTCCTCCTAATGAATCGCTCTCTCGTTAAACATGGTTCCTCCCACTGACCCGCTTTCTCATTGTTACCAAATTGAACATAAAACAAACTAATTACATAATCAATTACATCATCTATTAATCAATTTTATTATATCATAAAATTTAATTCAAATTTTTTTCAAAATTCTAATTTTTATTATTTAAAATATAGGTACTCGAGAAAAGAAATGAAAAGAAAATAAGGCTCCTCTATTTTTTTTTTTTTTTGATTCAAAATGGGGAATTTTTTTATTAAGGAACTAAATCGTTCACAATACAATTAGCAACCTCAACAGGAATATCACTCCTACTGAAGGTTCGATCTGGAAATGAATATGAAGCCCTAGCCAAACAATGGGCGACCATATTAGCAGACCGTTTAATAAATAACAACTCAACGTTGTTTTGCACATCAAGAAGCTGTCTACACTCCTCGACCAACAAACCCAGGGGGGAGACCATAGGCACTTTACTTCGAATAGCCTGCACTACTGCCAGACAATCCGACTCGATTGTCACCTTCATGCCCACTGTCTTGGACCAACTTAAAGCCTCCTTCACAGCCATAGTTTCAGCAAATTCCGGAGCTACTCTCCCCCAGTACCTGCACGTTCTAGCATACACCATCATCCCTTCCGAATTCCTGGCAATTACACCTAAACCATAAGCATTGTGATCAGAAAATGTGGCTGCATCAACCGATACTTTGACTTCATTCACTTGAGGTTTAACCCAGCTAGACACTCCATCTCCCACATTTTCATTGGGGAAAAGAGCAATGTTTGCGAAACTCTGAGTTTGCTTCCACTGTGCAAAGTAACTAAAGGTTGACTTAATCACATTATCCACCTGAACTTGTTTCTGCTGCCATACAAGTTCATTTCGGGCTTTCCAGATTCCCCAGCATGTCATTGCCACATCACCCCACCTCTCCTTTGGATACCTATTAAGCATTTGCGAAAACCATTCCTTAAAATCTTCTGTCAGAATAGAAATAGCAGCAAAGTGAAGTTTATGCCAACACGCTACTGCAAACGGACAAAACACTAAGGCATGGATAATCGATTCTTCTTCTTCACCACATACATGACACAACTTTTGCACTGGAACACGTCTGCAAAATAGCTGAGTCATAGTCGGCAGGCAACCAGCTAGAGCCCTCCAGCATGTATGAAGCACTTTCGAGGGAACTCTAATTTTCCATAACTTATTCCAGACCCCTGAATTAGCAGAATCATTCCAGAATCCCTTTTGCCTCTGAATCATCTTATATGCACTACGGACCGAGTATGAGCCATTCATCTCACCAGTCCAATATAATTTATCAGCATTAACGTCTGCTTTCAGAGGAATATTCAGAATGCAGTTCTTATCTCTGTCGTTAAACATATCAGAAATTAACTCTACATCCCAAGACTTGCTGTCCATGTTCATAATAGACTCCACTTTAGCACCCTCCAGCCCCTGAGTATTGGATGAGATATACGGATCATCAATATCAATCAGCCACGGTTGATGCAGAATATTAATATCCTTACCCGAGCCAACTATCCACCTCGCACCAGCCTTCAGAAGATCTTTCGATTCCGAGATACTTCGCCAAATAAAACTTGGGTTCCCTCCCACCTTCGAATTCAAAAAATCATCCCTTGGATAATATCTGGCTTTGTAAAGACGACTAACCAGACTACCCGGATTCGTAAGGAGGCGCCACGCCTGCTTTCCAACCATACTGAGGTTATAATCCCTAAGATTTTTAAAACTCAAACCACCCATACCTTTATGTTTTGTCAACTCACCCCAAGCCGACTAATGAATTCCTCGCTTCTGAGAATTAGAACCCTGCCACCAGAACTTATTCAAGCATATTTCTAAGTCACGAGTAATCTCCAACGGAAGTAAGAAAACACTCATAGCGAATGAGGGAAGAGCTTGCACCACTGTTTTAATTAAAATCTCCTTACCACCCTTCGAAATAATGGCTCCATCCCAGTTTTGAATTCTTTTCCGAACTCTCTCCTTTACAAAACCCAAAATACTCAGTTTGTTCCTACCCAAAAAATTTGGCAGCCCCAGATAGGTACTCTGGTTATCTGCCTCACCCATGTTCAGAACATCACAAATATCAATTCTATTGTACGAAATGATATTACTACTGAAAAATACAGAAGATTTTTGAACATTCACCTGCTGCCCTGAAGCTTTCTCAAACTTCGCAAGAACCTCCATCACCTGTCTAGCCTCATCAGGACTAGCCTTACAGTACACATAACAGTCATCCGCAAACATCATATGACTGACCACTGGAGCACTTGTTAGGTCCTGATAAGTTTGTAGAAGGGGGGTTGAATACAAACTTTACCGTTTTATCGAAATTTGTTCTTTTAAGATTAAACAATTTAGAACAAATTAATGCGGAATAAAAACTGAAACAATATTCAAGTTAAATAGAAACTCTATTAAACTTGAGAGGTGTTACAATTTTGATCACTGATTACAAAGAACTTAATAAAACAAATCTAGAATAAATTCGACATGAATTTATCTATTTTTGTAATAAAAAGGATCGAATACTAAAAAGTAGTTCGATATAAAATCTAGGGATTATGATCCGCTAGAAAGTCAAAGCAGTACAAGAGATACAATTCTTATGGATTAAATGTTAAGAAACAATACAAGAATTAAATCTCTGAATGATTTTAATGCTCGGACAGTTTGAAGTAATGAAGACAGAGAGAAATGAAATGTTCTTGTTTCTGTGTCTTTTCTTTCTTCAGTTGTAATGAATGTAATAAAGTCTCCTGCCTTGAATAAATACCTTTGCTTTTCTTTTTAATCAACACACGTGCAAATCTACTTGACAGTTCTGAATTTGTACTAGGAAGACAAGCAGAAAAACTATCATTTTGGCCTTGGAAGACTCTCGGGAAAACTAGGAATGGCTTAGGAAGACAATCGGGTAAACTGAGATTTGTTCTAGGAAGACAATCGGGAGTCTTCCTAGTTCAAAAACTAAGTCTTCCTAGTACAAAATCTAAGTTTTCCTAGTTCAAATATATTCTAATTTAAATAATTAACTAAATAAATTATGTATTAATTTAATTCTTTACAGAATTAAATTAATAAATAATATACTTAATAATATTAATTATTTATAAGAGAATAAATAGAATTAGTTGACTTCTCAATTAATTCCAGAATCACTTAAAAACTTAGATAAATAACAAACAAAATAGTACGTTGACACTCGATGCACTGTCTGGTTCATGAGTGACTAACGACAATGTCTGTTCTTTATCTGTTTGACTTTAAGCAGTGATTCACTTCCTTCTCATTCAAGAACTCCGTAATCAGTATCTTTTTCTGTCACCACTTGAAATCTCTGTCACTTTAATAAATCCACTGAGCTTGAATACTTCATTGAGGCTTGATCAATAAATTGAGCTTCTTTCAATGTAGCATAACTTCAAGTCTGTAGATGACTTTAATCTTCATTCTTTGACAGATATAACCTTCTGAGATTCCTGTGACAATTGATTTTTATTATTTACTTATTACATCTTAATTAAAGTTGAGTAGAATCCTCGGTGTTTACAAATAGGACTAGACATATGCCTTTCAATCTCCCCCTATTTGTTTGTTAGACAATAACAACCAAATACCTCTAGAGGATAACTCAACTAAAACAAGAAAAGATAAGACTTTTAAGAGCCAAGCAAATAATAAAAAGTTCTGGATTAAATATAACAATTTCCAGATTCAAACAGTAAAGATAAATACAAGATAGATGTTCCTCTAGACTGAACATATGAATACATTTTCCTATCTTGATTTACCTAGCTCTAAACATATAACATTTACAAATGAGCTAAACCTATCATGCCTTTAGTCTCTAATTTCACCTTCTTCAGCTTCTTGTAAGGTGACTAGAAGATCTTTGTCAAGGACACGATCACTTTCTGAAACCACACCACTTGGCATTACTGGTTGATTGGTGATCTTCTTCAATCTATTCTTCATTTGAGCATATCTTGGAATTTTCTCCGTGCAGTAGTCTGAAATCATATCAGCAACTTCAGACTTCTCTACAGAAGCAAACCCAGAAGTTCTAAGAAGATTCTCCAACTTCACCAGTTGCATAGCAGTCTGTAGCTTCATGGAATCAGGATCCAGCCTCACTGTCTCTAAAGTTGTACCTCTGTAGATTTTGACTTCATAAGGAAAATGTACAACTTGAGGACTGGCCTTCATAGCAGAATCTCTAAGCCGGTCATATAGAAGCTCATTCAAGCAAGAAGATCTCTTTACTTTACTCATTAGAATCCACAATTCAGATAGAGATCTTCTTTGTAGGAGGTCAAGAGAAATGGTGAATGACCCTTCAAGAGCACTTGAGACATAAATGAACAGTTCTTGCCTCACTTGATCAAATGCAGACGTAATCCTTAGGATATCTTCCTTCAATGCCTTCATATATAATGAGTTGTCTGGATTAACCGTTCTGATCTTCTCAAGCAGCTTCAGAAAAGTAGCATCATTGTTTGTGCCTCTCTGAGGGATATCAAACATCTCCCTTGCCTTATCCCACTTGCTTCCTTGCTTCATCCTCACATCCAATCTCCTTTCTTTGACATGAATACTATGAAGACGTTGTTTGTCTTCATGTTCAGCCTTTTGAATTTTCAGCTTCTGAGATATGATGTCGGAGACCTTGGCATTCTCATCCTCCTTTCTTCTTAGCTCTGCCTGCTGTTTCTTCAACTCCTTCTGAAACAAAGGGTCAGGTGTATATAGATCAGCTTCATCCTCCCAATCCTCAAAGTTTGCTGCCTCCTCAACCTCCTCCTCACCAAAAGCTTCTTCAGGTATGGTCTTCTCCAGATCACCAGATGTGTCATAATGGAAGTCATCCTGTTCACCATGGTAGTAATAGGCATCATCAAAGACAGTATCCTCCAGTGATAGTTTACCTTTTCCCTTATCCTTTCCAGAAGCTCCTCCAGCTTCTCTGTTTTCTCCTTCTTTCTCCTTCTCCCCCTTAGTTGAGGAATCCTCTACAGTTTGAGCTGTGGAAGCCCTAGGATTCACCTCAGATGTTCTCCTTATCTCTCCTCTTTCTCTCCCATCTCCTCCTTCTTCAGCATCATCATCCTCATCATCATCTCCCTCAAAGAATGTTCTTTGCTCTTCAGTAGGTTGATGTGAATTCTTGATCATATTGTATAGGTGCTTCATTCCTTCATTGAGATGCTCCATTCCTCCTTCTAACATAGACATCCTTTCTTCATTAAACCTCTGGTTTTCATCAGTTGTTTGCAGAATAAAGTCCACCTTGGTAGAAATAGCAGCAATCTCCTTGACACTCTCCGATATCTGAGCATTTGACATTGTAAGATCAGAGATGTCTGAAGCCACCAGTACTTGAGATTGTTGGATTGAATTCAGCTTTGGGAGTAAATTATTCTTCAATCCTTCCAGGTCATCTTTCACAGTACCCAGCTGATTTGATACAGAGGTGGTAGATTGAGCAACC
This sequence comes from Heracleum sosnowskyi, assembly GCA_030848705.1. Taxonomy (NCBI): domain Eukaryota; kingdom Viridiplantae; phylum Streptophyta; class Magnoliopsida; order Apiales; family Apiaceae; genus Heracleum; species Heracleum sosnowskyi. Next base: position 99,574,517 of record CM061241.1, read on the forward strand.
ACTTGTGCTTTAAGAAGATTGTTCTCAGCCTGGGTTTCTTGTAACTTCCTTTGTAGATCAGCTAGCTGGTTCAACAAAGCAGTGTTTGTGTCAGTGTGTGCACTCACCTCAATTGCTCTCAGTGGTGTTTCACTCAACTCACGTGCTTGTGTTTCACTCGGTGTTTCATTCATATCTCTCACCACTAACTGTCTGTCAAGATTCTCAGTAGATGTACCTGCAGGAAAAATCACCCTAGCCCCTTCAAGAGAGGTCAGTGGTGGTGCAATGGGAGTTCGCAATTCCCGATCCCTGAGTGAGCCTGTCAAAATATTTGACATTGTATACTGAATTTCTTCAGGGACAGACTCATCAAGTTGCCTTTCACTTTCTCCAGTATAAACTGTGAGTGAAAAATCCCTTAGGGGAGCCAGAGATGTTCCCTCTGGGAGGGGAGAAAATGATTCTATTATAGGTGGCAAAGAATCAGATTTTCCCTCTGATGCCTGTGAAGGCACTTCTACCGTGACTATGGTAGGCACTGTTTCAAAGTCAAAAGTAAAGTGCTCTCCTGACATGGTGTCCTGAGTGTCATCTAGATGGATATCTTCTCCCATTGTGAGTAATGGGAGTGTGCTTGACTCAGTACAAGATGCCATGGCCCGATGGCGAATTTCAATAGATCCACCCTGTTGAGAGGATGTCTCCAGAGACTGTGTAGTGGCCATATCAATGTCCATATCCTTTTGAGAGGATACAGATGGGCTAACAGTTGTCTCCCTATAGGTTTTTCTTTTCTTTAAGGGTGGAGACAGAGCTGTGGGAACACTCATTTCAGCTATATCACTAACATTTCTTGAACTGGTTTGTACATTAGGCTCAGGTTGTGTTTCAGGAGTGTTTGACTCTCTGTTTGGCTCTATGACCTGGGTCAGAGACTGTGGATCTACAATCTCTGGGTCAGCCCTAACAACCACTTGGGTTTCAATTGAAGTACCAGAAGAAGAACCAAGGTTAGGAATAACTACCTGCAGTGGTACTGGATGTGGTTCGGGAACTTGTTCACCAAAGATAGGAAGATTAATGAATTGTCTCATGAATGGTGAAACAAGAACAGGTATGGTGGTAAATTTGGATGAGAAGAATTTGGTGTCTGTGGTTGGAGAGGTTTCAAATCTAGCTTCTCGAAACAGTTCTACCTGTTCAGCAGTGAGAAGATGATTAATGATAAGAGTTAGAAAGCGAGGGTACCAACACCTTACTTTCACACCATTATCAGAATCTCTCCTAGAGTGAGCAAGCCTGTTGAGCAAAAGGTTCCACAGAATCTCAGCAAAGTTCAATCTACGACCAAATACTATAGCATAGGCAATGTATTGATTAAGACTGGTAATGCAATGAAAGTTTGTTTTTGTGCAATTACCAAATACCCTAGCTATAGTATCAAAGAACAGATCCCATTCCCTTACAACAAAAGATTTTGACAATTTTACCATTTGAAAGGGACCCTGATAATGAATATTCACAAAGAACTGTGTTAACTCATCATCAGTGGGTAATGGATCAAACCTGTCCTTTGGAAAATGCAACACATCACAAAATAAATCAAAAGTAACTGTATATTGCTGGTTGAGAATATTGAAAGTAAAAGATTTTGAATCTCCAGCAATAACAGCACTTGAACACAACATCCGTAATGGATCAATTTTCAGAAGTGCATTAGCACAAATAGCATAACTAACACAAGTATTGCTATTTAAAAATTGAATCCATGGTCTAAAACGTTCTACCTTACACCTAGCCGGATCAAAATACCCAATAAAATTATTTAAAACTAATTCAAAATTATTAGGATCCATTTTAAATAAGACACTAAAAATTTTAATTAATTAAAAATAAAAATAAAATTTTAGGGATTTTTAGAATTAATTAAAATTACAAAAATCCACAAAATTAAATTTTACCAAAATTAATTAATTTTCAACTTTTAGATCCTAAAAATTCGAACTATACCCTTTTGAAAACCGAAATGAATGGGCAAATGATCTTCAAACACACACACCCAGAACACACAGTTCAACTCTCAGAAACTACTACTTGATCACTAAAACAAAAGAATCACTTAACAGAACCAAGAACACACAAGTCGAAAGAAAGAAAAAAATGAAAATTTCAACAGCACTTCGACTCAAATGATTGATTTTGAAAGAACAGTAATGATTTGCTAAGTAATAACTTGAGCAAGATTGAAAATGATCAAGGATTTCTTCAAAACAAATGAGAGAATTCGAAGAGGGGGGTTAGAAAACCAAAAAAAAAAAAATACTGATAAGGCACAAATAAGAAGATGCGTATGTACTGGTGTGTATCTATATATATATAATAGAAATAAACAAACTGTAAAAGAAAAGAATGAACCGTTTTTTTTTTAAATTTGTATTGGGAAGACAATCGGTAAGACTTAGGATAGTCTTCCCGGTAGTCTTCCTAATACAAATTAGTAAGTTTTCCGGAAAATTGATTTAAAGAAAAACAGAAATAAAACTTTTAATTCATAGTCTTCCCGATAGTCTTCCTAGTTCAAAAAACTGGGAAGACTTAGGAAAAGACTTAAAATTAAAAGGAAAAAACAAAAAACAAAAACAAAAACAAAAAGAAAAAAACCTAAGTTTACCCGGTAGTCTTCCTAGTACAAAACTGGGAAGACTTACCAAAAAATTCAGAATAAAATCCGAATATTTACAGAAAATGCTGAAAAACTTAGAAAAATGCATGAAAAATATATAAAATTCTAGAAAAATTCACAGAAAATTCCATAAATCCTAGAAAAAAATATGCAGAATATTAGAAATGCATAAAATTAATATAAACTTGCAGAAAAATTCAAACAACAATATTTACAATCTGAAAAATATCTAAATAATTCTAAATAAATATATTTTCAATAAAAATACATTTCTCCACTTAAAAAATATGAGAAAAATATTTTTAAAGAAAATAAAATATTCAGAGTTATTTAAATACACAAGCATGTACTATTAAATGAGAACTTTCAGTGAATATCATTACAATAGCAAAAGAAAATGAATTTTGAAAGACCAAACATGACAGAGATATTGTTAATCACTAAGACTGTTTAACATACCCAGTTTACCAACTAACTTGATAAATGTGGATTCGTCAACAGATTTAGTGAATATATCTGCAGTCTGTTCTTCTGTGGGTACAAAATGTAACTCCACAGTTCCATTCATGACATGCTCTCTGATAAAATGATACCTGATATCAATGTGCTTCGTTCTCGAGTGCTGCACAGGGTTGTTGGAGATTGCTATGGCACTTGTATTATCACAAAATATGGGAATTTTGTCTAATGCAAAGCCATAGTCCTTTAATTGATTCCGTATCCATAAGATCTGAGCACAACAGCTTCCAGCAGCAATATATTCAACTTCTGCTGTTGAATTGGAAACTGTTTGCTGTTTCTTGCTATACCAGGAAATCAACCTACCTCCTAGGAATTGACAACTCCCAGAGGTGCTTTTTCTATCCACAACACTACCTGCATAATCAGAATCTGTATATCCAACAAGATTAAAACCAGAATCTTTAGGGTACCAGATACCTAGATTAGGTGTACCCTTAAGATATCTCAAGATTCTTTTCACAGCAACGAGATGAACATCTCTAGGGTCCGCTTGGAACCTTGCACACAAGCATGTAGCATACATAATATCTGGTCTACTAGCAGTAAGATAGAGTAAAGAGCCAATCATACCTCTGTAGCTTGTAACATCTACCTTGATAGATTTGTCAGAAGCTCCAAGTTTGATGGCTGTTGAAGATGGAGTCCTTGCTGATGCTGAATCCTCCATGTGATACTTCTTGAGGAGTTCTTTGAGATACTTGGATTGACAAATAAATATACCATTTGACCTTTGACTTACTTGTAATCCAAGAAAGAACTTCAGCTCACCCATCATACTCATTTCAAACTTACTCTGCATTAGCTCAGCAAATCTCTTACAGAGATTATCATTAGTAGACCCAAATATGATGTCATCCACATAGACTTGGACTAATATCATATCATTTTTGTGTTTCTTTGAAAAAAGAGTTTTGTCTATGATACCTCTAACAAAACCATTTTCTAAAAGAAAACCAGAGAGAGTGTCATACCATTTTCTTGGGGCTTGTTTGAGACCATAGATAGCCTTGAAGAGAAAGTACACAAAGTCCAGCAGCTCCTGATTTTCAAAGCCAGGGGGCTGTTCCACATACACTTCTTCATCAAGTTCACCATTCAGGAATGCACTCTTAACATCCATTTGATAGACTTTAAAATTGGAATAAGCAGCAAATGCTAAGAACATCCTGATGGCCTCAAGTCTAGCCACTGGTGCATAGGTTTCATCATAGTCAATGCCTTCAGCTTGAGAATACCCTTGTGCAACCAGTCTTGCCTTGTTCCTAGTAACAATGCCATCCTCATCTAGCTTGTTCCTGTATACCCATCTAGTACCAACTACTTTCTTGTTCTTTGGCCTGGGTACCAGCTTCCAGACTTGCTGTTGTTCAAATTGATTGAGTTCATCTTGCATAGCAATCACCCAATCTGGATCAGTCAGTGCTTCCTCAGTTTTCTTTGGCTCCATTTTAGATAGAAATGCTGAGAAAAGACATTCATTCTGAGAAGCTCTTCTAGTTTTAACTCCAACATCTGGATCACCAATGATCAGCTCAAAAGGATGAGCTCTATTCCAAACAGTCTGTCTTGGAAGATTTGATCTTGATGATTCGCCTTGAAATTCACTTTGATGTTGTGAGTGACTAGTTGATCCTTCATTTGCTCCCCCTGAGTTGTTGCCTGTTTGCCTTGATGATTCTTCTCCAGTGTTGGTGGTATCTCCATTGTTACCAGTGTTTTCACCACCATCACCATGATCATTATCATCATTATTATTATCATCACCAACAATAACTTCAGGTGGGTCTTCATCATCTGATTCTGAGTCTGGCAAGTTATCAAACTTCAGTTTTTCAGATGAGTCTTCTTTTTGGATACTGGGGAACTTAGTGTCATCAAAAGTAACATTGACACTTTCCTTTACTGTGTGACTGCCAACCAAGTAGACCCTGTAAGATCTTCTGGAATAACCAACAAAAATAGCTTCTTGTGCCTTTGCATCAAACTTGCCACGTTTAACATTGTCATCTATAAGCACAAAGCATTTTGCTCCAAATACATGAAAGTACTTGACAGTTGGTTTCTTGTTGTTCATGATCTCATATGGAGTCTTCATTAAGTCCTTGTTGATTAAAGTTCGATTCTGAGTATAACAAGCTGTATTCGCTGCTTCAGCCCAAAAGTACGTTGGAAGTTTGGACTCACTTAGCATAGTCCTAGCTGCTTCAATCAATGTACGATTCTTTCTTTCCACTACTCCATTTTGTTGAGGAGTTCTAGGGGCAGAATACTGTCTTGTTATTCCTTTATCAGCACAAAAATCAGTTAGAATGGCATTCTTGAATTCCGTACCATTATCTGACCTTATGGCTCTAACAGGGAATCTAGAATCCAGCTCAATCAACTTTACATGGCCAATCACCAGGAATGGGGTCTCATCCTTGGAATGTAGGAATAAAACCCATGTATATTTTGAATAGTCATCAACAATCACAAGTGCATATTGTTTCTTTGACATGGACATCACATTAACTGGACCAAACAAATCCATGTGCAGTAGCTGAAGAGGTTCAGTTATTGATGATGTGTCAGTGCCCTTGTGAGAAGCTTTCTTTGACTTTCCCTTCTGACATGCCTCACACAGTCCTTCCTGTGTAAATTCCATCTGAGGCAAACCTCTAACTAATTCCCTCTTGACTAAAGAGTTCATAGTTTTGAAGTTAAGGTGAGACATCTTCTTGTGCCATAGCCAACTATCATCTGATGAAGCTTTAGCATAAAAACAATTAACTTCATCTTTGAATCCCGAGTTCAGATCAGCTATGAACAAGTCACCTTTCCTTACTCCTTGAAGAGCAGGCTTTCCATTCTTCTTGTGAGTGATCTGACACTTCTCTCTTTCAAAGGAAACAGCATATCCTCTGTCACAGAACTGACTGATGCTGAGAAGATTGAACGTCAGACCTTCCACAAATGAAACATCTTCAATGATAACATTTCCGTACTTCAAACAACCATATCCTTTCGTAATACCCTTGCTGTTATCTCCAAAGGTAACTACTGGGCCAGCTTTCACAACCACATCTGATAGCAGGGCTCTATCTCCGGTCATATGCCTTGAACAGCCACTGTCAAGAATCCACATAACACGGTTTACCTGTTTAACTCCCTGCAATATCAGATTGATTAGTCCTTCTTCGGAGCCCAAAATTGATTGGGTCCGGCATACTTAAAAAACTGGCCTTTGTCAGGCAAAACAACATTTCTAACTAAAACTACTTCAACCTCTTTCACATAAGAGCGTTTCCATTTATAGCCAGCCTTAACACATTTCTGAGTAGGCTTAGGGATAAATGAATCCACTTTAATATTAGGAGGATTAGCAGTCTTAGCTTTAACATGCTTCTTATTATTAACATGTTGACGTGGAGCAGTCTTATCACTAGATACATGCTTTTTATTAAAGAAAGCATACATAACATTAAAAGCACAAGACATGCAATTACTCACACCACATGCTTTATGAGAAGAATTAATAATAGGCATGTTAGAACAATTGTTTTGATCCAACTTATGGATATCTGATTTAGTCTTTTTAGTTGTAGCAACTTTGACTGGAATATCAGATATGCACTTTTTGGATTGCTCAGCTTCTAAAGCAACATCTTCTTCATGAATCTCCTCAGCAATAATGATAGAGTATTCATTCATAGGCTCTGCCTCAGACTCCTTACAGAAGGGTGTTTTAATACCCTTAAGTATATATGGAACAACCTTCCCTTCAGATTTGAAGTTACAAGGGGAATTAATTCCAAGAAGTCCAATAGCCTCATTATAATCATACCCTATACTGACATGATTACCAACAGCTTGCTTATTCAGAATTTCTTTAGCAGTCTTACAAGAACTGAAATAAGCATTAGCTTTGGTCTTAAGCTCACTAATCTGATCTTTGAGAATGGTTTCCAGTTGAATATAACATTTAACCCTATTCTCAAGAAAAGCAATTTTCTCAGTAAGTTCATCCTGATTAACATGCACAAGTTTCAAATCTTTTAATTCCTTTTCAAGATTTGTGTTTAAAAGATTTATTCTATCATTTTCAGTGCGTGCACAACTTATGGTGCCACCAAGATGATAAATCATTTCAGCATCAGTAAAGGTTACCTCTGACATGTATCTGGATGAAGTGCTTTCCTCTTTAGCCATTAAAGCAAGGTTCCCAATCTCACCTGCTTCTTCATCACTGTCAGTGTCATCCCAACTCTTTCCCTCAGCAACATAGGCCTTCCCAATCTTGTTCTTCTTGCTAGAATCAAATGTGTTTCTAGTCACTTGCTTTGGCTTTCTGCACTCAGTAGCAAAGTGACCCAACTCATTGCAATTGTAGCATCTGATTATACTCCTGTCCACAGTTCCAGTTTTGTAGCCACCCCTTGTGCCACTTGAAGATGAAGATCCACCTCTCTGAAATCTGGGTCTGAACTTAAGATTGGGATTCCTCTTGAATCTAAACTTCCCAAACTTTCTGACTATCAAAGCCAAATCACCATCCTCCAGCTGATCAAGTTCTTCCAAAGAATAGAAGTCACCACCAGATTGATCAATGGATGTTAATCCATATTCAGCATCAATAACATTCATGTGAGAACTGGAAGGTTGAACAGCCTTCACTTCCAGTTTCTGTGGGACTTCAGCAGCCAATGCAGTGGAGGTACCAACAATCCTTCCAGTTCCATACAGCTCCTTCTGTTGAATCTGCTCCAGCTCATAGGTCTTCAAGACACCATACAATCTTTCCAAAGCAAGCTCATTCATGTCTCTTGCTTCTCTAATAGCAGATATCTTGTGCTCCAAATGAGGTGGAAGTGTAAGAAGGAACTTCTTGTTAATCTCCTTGTTGGTGTAGTGCTTCCCATTGAGATTCAGATCATTGATTAATTTGTTGTATCTTTCAAAAACCTGAGAGATACCTTCACCAGGGTTTGATCTGAAATGCTCATATTGTGAAGTGAGAATTTCCAGCATATTCTCCCTAACTTCCTCTGTCCCCTCATTGATTATCTCTATTGTTCCCCAAATGTGTTTGGCAGTTTCACAATTTAGAACATGATTATGCATGATAGGATCAAGACTCTCAATAAGGATCAACTGAAGACAGGAATCCAAGGTAACATCCTCTTTCTCATCAGGAGTGTATTCCTTGGGATCTTTAGGGTACATTCTAGCAGCCCTAGTCACAACATTATTCTCAACAACTTCAGGATCAATAATCATAGGGAGTTTGGGACCACTCTTCAGCACATCCAAGTATTTAGGATTTGCAACCTTAAGAAATAGGAGCATTTTCTTCTTCCACATTGGATAATGCTCCTTGCTGAATATTGGGATTTTGACAGTACCAACTTTCTGTGTAGTAGACATCTTTTGAGATTTTTAAGAATAAAATAAAAAATCAGAGTTTAAAAGAAAAATCTCAAAACAATTGGATCTTTGATTTGTATATTAATCAAAAGGCTCTGATGCCAATTGTTAGGTCCTGATAAGTTTGTAGAAGGGGGGTTGAATACAAACTTTACCGTTTTATCGAAATTTGTTCTTTTAAGATTAAACAATTTAGAACAAATTAATGCGGAATAAAAACTGAAACAATATTCAAGTTAAATAGAAACTCTATTAAACTTGAGAGGTGTTACAATTTTGATCACTGATTATAAAGAACTTAATAAAACAAATCTAGAATAAATTCGACATGAATTTATCTATTTTTGTAATAAAAAGGATCGAATACTAAAAAGTAGTTCGATATAAAATCTAGGGATTATGATCCGCTAGAAAGTCAAAGCAGTACAAGAGATACAATTCTTATGGATTAAATGTTAAGAAACAATACAAGAATTAAATCTCTGAATGATTTTAATGCTCGGACAGTTTGAAGTAATGAAGACAGAGAGAAATGAAATGTTCTTGTTTCTGTGTCTTTTCTTTCTTCAGTTGTAATGAATGTAATAAAGTCTCCTGCCTTGAATAAATACCTTTGCTTTTCTTTTTAATCAACACACGTGCAAATCCACTTGACAGTTCTGAATTTGTACTAGGAAGACAAGCAGAAAAACTATCATTTTGGCCTTGGAAGACTCTCGGGAAAACTAGGAATGGCTTAGGAAGACAATCGGGTAAACTGAGATTTGTTCTAGGAAGACAATCGGGAAGACTCACTTGTGAGTCTTCCTAGTTCAAAAACTAAGTCTTCCTAGTACAAAATCTAAGTTTTCCTAGTTCAAATATATTCTAATTTAAATAATTAACTAAATAAATTATGTATTAATTTAATTCTTTGCAGAATTAAATTAATAAATAATATACTTAATAATATTAATTATTTATAAGAGAATAAATAGAATTAGTTGACTTCTCAATTAATTCCAGAATCACTTAAAAACTTAGATAAATAACAAACAAAATAGTACGTTGACACTCGATGCACTGTCTGGTTCATGAGTGACTAACGACAATGTCTGTTCTTTATCTGTTTGACTTTAAGCAGTGATTCACTTCCTTCTCATTCAAGAACTCCGTAATCAGTATCTTTTTCTGTCACCACTTGAAATCTCTGTCACTTTAATAAATCCACTGAGCTTGAATACTTCATTGAGGCTTGATCAATAAATTGAGCTTCTTTCAATGTAGCATAACTTCAAGTCTGTAGATGACTTTAATCTTCATTCTTTGATAGATATAACCTTCTGAGATTCCTGTGACAATTGATTTTTATTATTTACTTATTACATCTTAATTAAAGTTGAGTAGAATCCTCGGTGTTTACAAATAGGACTAGACATATGCCTTTCAGCACTCCTACAAATCTTTACACCGTGAATTAACTTCCTCTCTTCATAGCTCCTTAACATCGCTGACAAGCCTTCTGTGCAAATTATAAAAAGGTATGGAGATATAGGGTCGCCCTGCCTAATACCTCTCCCCGGAGAAATCGTGTTCATTTCGTACCCTCCATGTGAGAAATCATATGAAACTGAACGCACACATTTCATAACTAATTTCACCCACCACTCGTTAAATCCCATCTTTATTAAAATGGCCTCTAAATAATCCCATTCCACCCTATCATACGCCTTGCTCATATCTAGCTTTAACGCCATAGAACCCTCCTTTCCCCCCCCGTTTACGCTTTAGATAATGCATAATCTCGAAAGACACCATTATATTATCTGTAATTAACCTCCCAGGCACAAAAGCACTTTGAAAATCACTAATAATGTCTTCCAGAAAAGCCTTAAGACGATTTGCCATTACTTTTGTCACCACTTTACTTACTACATTACAGAGGGAAATTGGCCTAAGATCAGTAACTTTCGTTGGGTTCTTCTTCTTAGGAATCAATACCACATTTGTCCTGTTAAAATTCTCCATTCCCACTCCTTTGCTAAAAAATTCTGACACGACCTTATGCAGATCATGCCCAACTATGTTCCAATTTCTTTGAAAGAAAGCAGGCGTCATGCCATCCGGACCAGGGGACTTGTCCGGATGCATTTGGAAAAGAGCTTTTTTCACTTCTTCTCTTGAAACCTCTCTACTGAGTTCCTCATTCTGGCTCACAGTGATTGTACTTGGAACATTCCCTATCACCTATCCCCACTCAGAAGCCTTAGCTGAATATAAGTTTTGAAAATAAGAGCTCAGCATCTCCTGCAACCCATGATCCCATTCTACCCAAACATCATTCTCATCCTTCAGCCTATGAATACTATTTGCTCTCTTCCTCGCACTAGCCGTAGCATGAAAATAGCGAGTATTTTGATCCCCTGATTTGAGCCAAAGCTGTTTAGATCTCTGCCGCCAAAAGACTTCCTGCTGGCCAAAGATTTTAAATAAATCTTTTTTCAGAGATTTATATCTATACACAGATGCTTTATCCTGCTTATGACGCAACTGATTTAACTGCTTCTTACACTCCTTTATACGATCTCTAAACTTCCCAGTTATTTCTTTCCCCCAGATTTCCAACTTATCCCCACAAATACTGATTTTATCCTGAAGCTCCATTATTATATAGAAACTTGCATTTTCTGTAAGTTTTATCTTCTACATAATTAGAAGGTAAAAATTTTAAAAAAATAATTTTTAATGTATATGTAAAACATATAGATAAATTAAATGTGAGTTTTTTTACAAAACAATTATGAGAACATAATTTCTAATAATTTTTTTAGGAGAATGTAAAGATGATAATATAATTTCAAGATAAATTTTAGAACTTCAAGAAAAAATATATGAGAATATTAAAATGTTAACTTTAAGTTAAAAAAAAGTTTAAGAAAATATCAACATGGTAATTTGACTTAAAGATAAATTTAGGACAATATTAAGATAGTAATTTAACTTAAGAAAAAAGTTTAGGAGAATATAAGTTAATTAATATTTCCATTACTAAAGATTTAAAAGTCAATTTAGATATTTTCTACTCAAATCGTCTTCTTTATTATTTTCCTCGATTAAAATATATTAAATAAAAATTAGTAAATAAATTGGACTCGTGGAGTAAGTTTCGAAAAATATTAATATAGTATACTTAGTTTCCTACATTTGAAGATTTTTTTTTTTGACAGTCAAGCAAACCATTTTTTAACATAACATAACATGACCAATGTTCCCATCTTATATAGAGAATCAGGGAGAACCATATATTCTATTATAGAATTTCATAAATAATTTTAAAAAAATTACATAAAATATATAATCTGATTCTAATGTAGAATATTAGCTTATATAAACTTTATAAAAAATTTAACATTTAAAATTTGAATAAAAACATTGATTTTAAATTCGATTCTGCTGCAGAATTATTTTGGGTAGATTTGATTCTGTTGTAGAATCACTTTGGACTATTTGACTAATTTTTAATTATTATTTTTTTAAAAATAGTTTAATTTCGTTTTTTGATTTAATAATTGAAATTTATAATCATATCTAATAAAAAATGTGATAAAAATATATATTATGAATATTTATGTAATGGTTCTCTCCTGGACTCTATTTAAGAAGTTCTCTCTAGAATGTCACCCAACATAACATATTTAACTTCCTTCCTTGAAAGATAGTATTAAATAAAGGGATAATTATCAAAGTCATCACTCATTTTGTTCAAATGTATCAAATTAGTCACTCATTTCAAAAATGACTCAATTAGGTAACTAATTGGAAAACTATATTTATAGAAGTATAGATCGAAGTGATTTGAGAGGCGCCACATCACCGCCCTCGTCTTCTCCTTTATATAAGTATATTGATCGGATCAATAGAGCGTTTATAAGAATATTAACATGCTATATTTAGTTTCTTCTGTTAGAAAATGTTAAAAAAAATGAGAATTTATCTAATATTATAAATACAAGAATAATAAAATTGTATATTTATTTTCCTCCATTATTAAAAATTTAAAAGGCAATTAAGATATTTTCTAATAAAATAATTTATGAGACTATTAAAATTGTAAATTTAGTTTCATCCATTAGTAAAGATTTTAAAGGCAAGAATATTAGAATTGTATATTTAGTTTCCTCCATAAATAAAGATCTTGAATGGAAGAATATTAGAATTGTATATTTAGTTTCCTCCATTAGTAAAGATTTTAAAGTCAATTGAGATATTTTCAAATCTTTAACATTAATTATTCAAAAAATTGAGAAAATTAAAAAAATAGATCGAAGCGATTTGAGAGGCGCCACATCACCGCCCTCGTCTTCTCCTTTATATAAGTATATTGATTGATTAAAAAAATTTATGTAATATTTAGTTTGTTATCTATTTAAATTTGGTAACAATGAAAAAATGGGTTATTGGGAGGAAACATGTTTAACGAGAGAGCGATTCATTATAAGGATCATATTATATGGTAAAATTTAATACTGATGTTGTATTATGTATTTTAAAATAAAAGTTGCAATATGAATTTTGAGAAAAATAAGGTGACAAATATACTAATATTTGAGATACATTAAAAATAATGAAATATATTAAATAATTGCCTATTTTTATATTTATTCAAAATTTCTGTAAATAAACAAGACTAAACGGAGAATTCAAATGAAACCTTAATTTTATGTTAGAAATGTATTGTTTTATCTAAAAAACATATTTTGCAGAATATTTTTTAGAAAAATTTGTAGAAATTATTACAAAACCGTTGCGAATCGCGGCTTAGTAAACTAGTTAAAATATAACTGAAAGAGTTTGTAATTTTTAATATATGTGATTTTTGATTGAATTATATGAATTTTTAATTTTGTTTAATATTTTATTAATTGTATTTGTTAAAAAAATAAGTAGACATGTTAAAATAAGTAAAATATTTTAAATAATTAAACATATTAAGTAAGGGTTTGCCTGTGTTACTATAATTATATTATTTTATTATTTTTAATTAGAACAAATGAACGAAAATCGAAAAACCAAAATTTTCAATGTTTCGGCTATTATATATGTTAGTACTTGTGCCCTAGAGACAATACTATAATGTTCTTAGGGAAGACATTTTTGGCCATTTGACATTGTTTAGGCCCTGAAAACTGCGATTTACTATTTTCTGTCATGATTTCGATTTTTCTGAATTGTGCCTTTTTATGATTTCTTTGATTGGATTTTGAGAAATATGATATGGTATGATGACTTGATGAAATCTGAGATGTTCTTAACTGTTAATTGAGCATGGTGTATGGTTATGGCCCTATGACCCATAGGTTAGTGGTTTTGATTTTTAAATACGACTTACATGTCATTCATTCTTGTAATGATTAATCTCGAATATAACTCAAGTTTCACTTGTAAGTTTATTAGATTAGCTTGTTTCATATTTTGTAATGTAATGGATGATAGGAAGACATAGAGGCATACCATGGAGGCATACCAAGGAGGCGATCAAAGGAGTCATTACAACGAAGCATGAAGACATGGATTATTATTTATTATGTTGTATTTGATACCACCATAGTTTGACCTTGATTTTTCTTTTAGCTTGGAAAAATCGCATAGGATTGGGTCATAACCAAGCACGTTTACTTTACGCACTTTACATATATGATGCATGTGATGATAATATGTATGCGTAGCTATAATGATGCATGCTTTAATTAGATTAAACGTGTATGTATTAGATACATCACCTTTGCCATGTTTGCTAAACAAGATAAAATCTGTAACGATTCAAGATTTTAAAATTGAACAAAAACGAACATGAGATTCCCGTGTTTATGAAACACGAAAATAAGTATGAATTTTCTATTTTTGATATGGGGCGATTTTGACAAAAATACAAGCAGCGCTTGTAAGAAAGGCGGGTTTTAAGTGAGACCACTGTGACTCCCCCGACGGACTGGAAATCAAACCATTGATGAATTTTGAATTGAAGTACTTAGTTCAAGGAAAAATTGGGAATCTCTTGATGATGGGATCATGGTCGTTTTAATAATAAAATCCCTAAATTTAAAATATTAAGTCAATTAGATGCCTTCCAATGGGCAACACTCGTCAAGACCTAGATCGAGAAAGAGTGGGTTCGCCAAAGTGAAGCACTCCAATCTATCGTGGTAAGACGCGATGAAGTAAATGTGATACTTAAATGTTAGACCATTGGGTTAGACTGAACTAAGTTACCACAATAGGATTGTGAACTTAGAGGCATGGAGTTTGGTATGATTTATTGGATAAATGTGGACAAATGTTGTTCTATCAAAACTTTCCAAGAGTTATATAAGATATAATTGACAAGAGTTGTCTACCTAAATAAATCATGTTTTAGGAGTAAAGCCAAAGCTGACCTTAAGCATGACGAAATATGGATCTTGGCTCACTAGAAGGATTTAGAGTAATGCCTTCTGAATTAATAGTTAGGCTATTGATTTGATAAAAATAGTGGGAGATATATATATTGTGAATATATATGAATAATCACTTGAACATAATTTAATAAAATCTGCAACTAACTTATTTTTATGCATTTTAACATTATAGATATCTTAAATGGCAAACTCAAACAATTTCTCTGTGCGATCAGTCCTTGAGAAGGAAAAGCTGACAGGAACCAACTTCCTTGATTGGCAAAGGAATTTGAGGATTGTCATCAGGCAGGAGCGAAAGATTTATGTCCTTGATATTCCTCACCCTGGACCTCTTGCTGCTGAAGCAACCGAGGCTCAACAAAATGCTTATCAGAAGCATCTTGATGATTCTACGGATGTCTGTTGTTTGATGCTAGCGACTATGAGTCCTGAGCTTCAGAAACAACATGAGCGTATGGACGCTTATGACATGATAGAGCACCTCAAAAGGATGTTTGAGGGTCAAGCTCGTCAAGAGAGGTTTGATGTAAGCAAAGCGTTGTATGCATGCAAACAGGGAGATCGTGACCCGGTTGGACCGCATGTTCTAAAGATGATATGGTATTTGGAAACCCTTGAGAATTTGGGTTACCCGGTTTTACCGAAACACCAAGCATATTTGATCTTGCAGTCTTTGAACAACAACTACACTCAATTTGTCATTAACTATACTATGAGTGAGATAGACAAAACACCTACCGAACTGTTGGCATTATTGAGGACTACTGAAACCAATATGTCAAAGGCTAACCATGCTCCCATAATGATGGTGAACAAAGGGAATGCCAAAGGAAAAGGGAAATAGAAAGGCAAGAATAAAATTGGATCTAAATCTGCTAATCCGAAGCCTGCTTTCAAAAAGGCTTTGAAGCCTACCGGAGGTGTTGCAAAAGGTGTTGCTGCAAAGGGTGATGTATGTCACTTTTGCAAGAAGCCGGGTCATTGGAAGCGAAATTGTCAAGCTTATTTGGAGGATCAGAACCTGAAGAGAATGAAGTCTGTAAAGATTTTTGATTCAGGTATGTATGTTATAGAAGTCAATTTGTCTACTTCTACATCATGGGTATTAGATACTAGATGTGGTTATCACATTTGTATAAATGTGCAGGAACTGCGAAGGAGTAGGACTTTGGCGAAAGGAGAAGTCGACCTACGCGTTGGCAATGGAGCAAAGGTTGCTGCTTTGGCTGTAGGGACTTATAATTTATCGTTGCCCACTGGGCTTATTTTAGAACTTGAGAACTATTTTTACGTGCCTGCGATTTGCAGAAACATTATTTCTGTTTCTTGTTTGGACAAGAAAGGTTTTTCCTTTACAATTCAGAACAATAGTTGTTCCTTTGGTTTGAATAATGTTACCTATGGGTTTGCACGTTTATTTAATGGTTTATATGTTCTTGATCTTGATATCCCTGTCTATAATGTAAATAGTAAATGTATTAAGGCTAATGACTCAAATCAAACATAACTTTGGCATTGTCGTTTAGGCCATATAAATGAGAAACGCATTTCCAAGTTACATAAGGATGGATACTTGGATAAGTTTGATTTTTAATCATACGATGAATGCAAACCTTGTCTCATTGGAAAAATGACTAAAGCTCCTTTTACCGGAAATTGGTGAGAGGGCCACCGAACGATTAGAGCGTATACATAATGATGTATGTGGTCCAATGCGTACAATGGCAAGAGGTGGCTTTTACTACTTCATAACCTTTACTGATGATTTTAGTAGATACGAATATGTGTATCTTTTGAAGAACAAATCCGAATCATTTGAAAAATTCAAAGAGTACAAGGCAGAAGTGGAAAAGCAAATAGGCGGAAGTATTAAAAATCTACGATCTGACCGTGGAGGTGAGTACCTAAGCTTAGAATTTAAGAATTTCATAAAGGAGTGTGGTATTGTATCACAACTCACACCTCCTGGAACACCACAGTGGAATGGTGTATCTGAAAGGAGAAATCGTACCTTGTTGGACATGGTGCGATCGATGATGAGTCTAGCGGATCTTCCAATTAGTTTCTGGGGTTATGCTCTGGAAACGGATGCACACACACTTAACCGAGTTCCTACTAAATCGGTTCAAACTACACCATATGAGATATGGACTGAGAAACGTCATAGCATGTCCTTTTTGAAAGTATGGGGATGCGAAGCGTTTGTGAAACGTTTAGTCATTGACAAGCTAGGACCGAAATCAAACAAATGTAATTTTGTGGGATACCCAAAAGAAACTAAAGGGTATTATTTCTATAATCGTACCGAGAGCAAATTGTTTGTTTCTCGAACTGCTGTATTTCTTGAAAGAGAACTGTTCTCTAAGAAAAACAGTGGGAGTGTGATAGATCTCGATGAAGTTCGAGAACCACATAATGACATTGAACCAGAGTTGGAACATGAGCATGAAGTACATGAAAGTGTTACTGCTCAAGAAACACAGGTTGTTCGTAGATCTGGTAGGATTCGTCACGAGACTGAGAGATATTATGGATTTCTCTTAACTCAGACTGGCGATGTAATGCTTATGGATGAAGATGAGCCACTTACCTATCAGGATGCTATGAATATTCCAGATTCTGAGAGATGGCTGGAAGCTATGAAATCTGAGATGGATTCCATGTATGAAAACAAAGTATGGACTTTGGTTGAACCACCTGAAGGGGTAAAACCTATTGGGTGCAAATGGGGTTTCAAGAAGAAAACAGACATGAATGGTAATGTAACGACCTACAAAGCAAGACTAGTGGCGAAAGGTTTCAAACAAATTCATGGTATTGACTATGATGAAACTTTCTCACCAGTAGCTATGGTCAAGTCCATCAAGATTTTACTTGCGATAGCAGCTTACTATGACTATGAAATCTGGCAAATGGATGTCAAAACCGTTTTCTTAAATGGGAGCTTAGAAGAGGATGTGTATATGATACAACCAGAAGGTTTTGTCGATTCGAGATTTGCTATAATGGTCTGTAAGCTACTACGATCTATTTATGGATTGAAGCAGGCCTCAAGGAGTTGGAACATTCGTTTTGATATAACAGACAAAGAGTTTGGCTTTATTCAAAATGAAGATGAGCCTTGTGTATACAAGAAGGTTAGTGGGAGCAAATTGGCATTCCTAGTATTATATGTTGATGATATATTACTAATAGGGATTGACATACCTTCTCTTCAGGCTGTTAAGACTTGGTTGGGAAAAAGTTTCTCAATGAAAGACTTAGGCGATGCTACCTATATATTAGGGATCAAGATCTATAGAGATAGATCTAGAAGATTAATCGGCTTAAGTCAGAGTACATACATTGACAAATTATTGCATCGTTTTGGGATGCAAGAGGCAAATAGGGGATTTGTCCCTGTGTCTCATGGGATAGTGATCTCAAAAGAGAACTGTCCTAAATCATTAGATGATAATGACCGTATGAAAAATGTACCATATGCTTCTGCAATTGGTTCAATAATGTATGCAATGATATGTACTTGACCTGATGTTTCGTATGCTTTGGGCATGACGAGCAGATACCAGTCTAATCCAGGTGAAGGTCACTGGACGACAGTCAAGAATATTCTTAAGTACCTCAAGAGAACTAAAGATTCATTCTTGGTATATGGAGGAGATGAGAAGCTAGTTGTAAGAGGTTACACTGATGCTAGTTTCCAAACAGACAGAGACGATACTGTGTCTCAATATGGGTTTGTGTTTTGTCTAAATGGAGGTGCTATAAGCTGGAAGAGTTCAAAGCAAGAGACAGTAGCTAATTCTACAATGGAAGCTGAGTATATTGCTGCAGTGAAGCGGCCAAAGAGGCTGTTTGGCTTCGGAAATTTATTGAGGGACTTGGAGTAGTTCCATCGATCGCAGATCCAGTTGATCTTTATTGCGATAACAATGGAGCTATTGCGCAGGCTAAGGAACCAAGGTCCCATTCCCCAGCAAAGCATATACTTAGACGATATCATCTACTTCGAGAGATTACAAGGAGGGGAGATATACATATATGTAAAGTGCATACTAATGATAACGTTGCAGACCCACTGACTAAGGCTTTGTCGCAGCAGAAGCACGAAGGTCACACTAGTTCCATGGGTATTAGATACATGGGTGATTGGCTCTAGTGCAAGTGGGAGATTGTTAGTACTTGTGCCCTAGAGACAATACTATAATGTTCTTAGGGAAGACATTTTGATTATTAATAAATATGTTATATGGATTTTCTTTCAATTATTTTTTATGTCTTTATTAACTGCGATATAAATATTAGAATAAAAAATTTCCTTGGAATATAAGCATGAATTCTATATCTCTAAGTATGTGACTTAGAAATGAGATTATATGAATAATGTTTATAATCCTAAAGGATCCCTAGTCGAGTATTATTTTTTGAGGACAATAATAATGCATTAAGACTAGTATGTTTGTTGACTGATGACCACATCTCATTGGTCATAGGTATGGTGATACTAAAGTCAAAGACATAAGCGCATGTTAGCTGAACATGGCATTGGATAGACCCATCGTGTGAATTTTTCATGGTAAATGTTATCAAGTGTCCTAAGCAATTCTCACAGTGATACTGGTGTAATGATCCTTAGACTTGAAATCATTATATTTCTATATGAGAATTAATATACTTTGATTCTACTCAACGTTACCTTTGACCGGGTAATGATAAAGGTGGACATTGGATATATTATGAATCATATGAGAAATATGAATGATAGATATAGGATTTAACCCTTCTATTTTAAGAGTGATATTATTGGCCTCTTGATTGAGTGAGACTATGAAATGCATGGTCATGCTCAAATTGTGATTTGTTTAATAGTCTACTCATCGATCAAGTAAAACGAGATTAAATGTTGAAGAGGATGACATAAACCATGGCTCGAGTTTAATCTATAATATAAGGTTAAAAGGATTATTATTACATGGAACATTATTCATTAAAGGTTTAATTGGATCACCAATTATTATTATTACTTGGGTAGCAATGATGTATTACTAGATGCCGCTCATTGTTTATAATTTTATTATGAGATATTAAAATTATTGCCAACGTAATAATAACCTAAAGGGTCACACACAAAGAACGTTTTAAACGGAGCTTTAATTAAATTTCAAATTTAATTGAATTATTATATTGAATTATTGGATTAATTAAGTAGGACTTGATTAATTATATAATAATTCAAATATGATAAAAAATACTACTAATAATCAGATTGGGTTTTGGAAGTCCAATCAGATTAGGTATAAGTCCAGAATTCTCTCCATATAAATACATTAAGATGTATTGTTTTAGGGATACACACAGAATTCGTTTTTTTTTTGTGAAAACCCTAGGAGCTCTACATCTGAGAGAGGCTAGAGAGAGAGAGAGAGTTCCGAGGGCAGTTCTTGGCTAGTACCAACTCCGGTGATCGTTGGACGATTGGGCGTTCGTGTGGACTGATTAGAGACGTATATCGCAAGGCGGGATACGTGGTGATCATAGCAAAGGACCTCTATCTATCTATCCGTGATATTTTTGGAAAATGACAAATTTTAGTAGGGAATAGAAAAGGTGACATGTATTAGTTGAAAAAAGTGATGGCCCGTGATTGTTTTTTGGAAAAAGGAGGGTATTTTACTAGAAAAAATAGAATTAGTAAAATGTAATTGTCCGTGATATTTTTGGAAAAAGGAGAAGATTTTGTTAAAATTTTTGGAAAGTAATGTATTTTAGTTTAAAAGGCAATTGGTTATAAAAGGTTTTGTTATTATTTAATAATATAATTTTTATAAATAAGCATGCACAATAAAGTAAAATCACTTTGTACCAAAAAACTGTACGACCGACCAAATTTTTAATGTTTCGTCTTTAATAAAATGAAAAAGATAATTGCCCGTAATATTTTTGGAAAAGCATGTGATTTTGTTAGAAAAAATAGAAATAGTAAATGGTAATTTCCCGTGAAATTTTTGAAAAAGGAGAAGATTTTTTTAGAAAAATTGGAAATTAATGGGTTTTAGTTTAAAAGGCAATTGGTTATAAAAGGTATTGTTATTATTTAATAATATTTTTTAATAAATAAGGAAGAACAATTAAGTAAAATCACTGTGTACCAAAAAATTGTACCCAGCAACAACATACCAAACTTTTAATGGTTCGTCTTATAATTTACTCATTTCTTTACAATTTACTCTTTTTTTGAAATTTTCTCTAATTTATTTACATTTGTAAAATTTTCAAAGTAATAAAATTTTATAAAATTAACTATATTCTTCACTTTCCTTTACTACTTAGCGGTTGGAAAATGAGGCGCAAGGTTGATAGTCGTCTCATGTGTTTAGTTAATTGCCCGTGTTCTAGAAAAGGAGGGGATTATATTAAAAAAAATAAAAAAAATAATGTAATTTTTAAAATCCGTGCGATACTCGGATTGTTTTTAGTAATTGTTTTATTATTATTATTTATATTTTAATATTTTATTAACTGCATTTGTTAAAAACAAATAAGTAGGTATATTAATTTTTTTTTAAATAATTAAAAGTATTAAAATCGATTTTAAAATAAATAAGTAACGGTTTGCCCGTGATATTTTTGGAAAAGGAGTGGTTTTAGTAACTAAAAATTAAAAAAAAACATAATTTAGTTGAAAAAGGTATTTTCGCGTGATTAAAATTATTAAAATATGTTTTAAAATAAATAAGTATGGATTTGTCCATGATATTTTTGGAAACAGGGGGATGTTAGTGGGCGTTTGGGGTATCAAGCAAAAGTTGACTTATAGCTTAAAATGAGTAAGTGCTTTATAAGTGATAAGTTGATGGATTGTTATAAGTGTTTGGGAGAATTAAAAAAAGTGAACTTATGTATTATAATGAGTAGGTGCTTTATAAGTGATAAGTTGATGCAAACTTATAAGTTACGTAAGTGTTTCGATAAATTTACTTATAAGTTAATAATTTTTTTGTTAAATTAAATTGAAAAAATAATTAATTAATATAATGATCTCGATAAATACATTTTAGATTAAAAAACATTTAAAAGTATAAATATAAAAATATAAACTACTAAATTGAAAAAATAATTAATTAATATAATGATCTCGATAAATACATTTTAAATTAAAAAACATTTAAAAGTATAAATATAAAAATATAAACTACTAAATAGATAAAGAAATCATGAAAAATGAAATAAGTTGAGCAAAATGTTAGTATTTTCTAACATTCAACTTATCAATTTATAAGTTATAAGTTAGATTATAAGTTGGGTAGACAAACACCCCATAAGTCATAAGCTAAAAAAATAAGTTATAATTTATAAGTTAATGAAATAAGTTGAGTATACAAACACCCTCCATAAGTCAAAATTGATTTATAAGCCATAAGCTTATAAAATAAGTTGTTGCCAAACAGGCTCTTAGTAAGGAAAAATAGAAAAAAGTAACATGTTTTAGTTGAAAAAGGTAATTGCGCGCGATATTTTTAGAAAAAGAGGAGATTTTTTTAAGAAATAGAAAAGTAATGTATTTTAGCTAAAAATGTAATTGATTATGAATAATGTTATTATTTAAAAATAAGTAAGGATAATTAAGTAAAATTACTTAGGACCGAACAAACTTTTAATAATGTTATTGTTTAAAAATAAGTAAGGGTAATTAAGTAAAATAACTTAGGAGCGACCAAACTTTTAATGTTTCATCTATTATAATATAGTATAGATAGATAGTATAGATAGTATAGACTGGCTTATAACCGGTGCGAAGCACGAGTTTCTTTTAATATATTTTAATATTTTTTTATAGTAAAAATATAATATAATATTTTTATATATTTTTTTTACAATATATTTTTTTTTGAAAAATGAGAGATTTTAGTAAGAAAAATAGAAAATATAACATATTTTAATTGAAAAAGGTAATTGCCCGTGATATTTTTGGAAAAGGAGTGAATTTTGTTAAAAAAATAGAAAAATGTGTTTTAATTATGAATACGAAGGCATGATAAAATAGGTAAGTTTTTTTTAAATAATTAAAAGAATTAAAATATGTTTTAAAATAAATAAGTAAGAGTTGCACATGATATTTTGGGAAAAGAGAGATTTGTGATATTTTTCGAAAATGAGTGAATTTTGTTAGAAAAAATAAAAAAATGTGTTTTAATTATAAATATGTTGGCTTTTTAAAATAGGTAAGCTTGTTTAAATAATTAAAACCATTAAAATATGTTTAAAATAAATAAGTAAGAGTTGCACCTGATATTTTGAAAAAAAAAAGATTTTATTGAGAACAAATATAAAAAGGTAATATGTTTTAATTAAAAAAAGGTAATTGTCCGTGATATATTTGGAAAAAGAGTAAATTTTGTTAGAAAAAAATATGTTTTAATTATAAAACGCAATTAGCTAGTTACTATTTTTATATTATTAAAATTTTTAAATAAGATAAATGATCGAAAACAGAAAACCAAAATTTTTAATGTTTCGGCTATTATAAGATGGTAATAAAAATATTTTGTTAAAATTTATAAAATTTGAAGAATGTAATATTTTTTATTGTCGGCCCGTTATATTTTTTACTACTTGAACAATTGATCACGATTTTAATTAGAACCGGGAATAATCCCTACTCCAAACACAACCTTAATTAGGCCAAGCGTAGCTAATATTGAGGGTTCATAATTCTAACCCAAACAATTCGAAATCAGGAGAAGGATGCCTCAGAGACATTCGAAAAACAACAATGATCTCGCATTCTTCACCTACGATGAGAAGAAAAAACTCGGTTACGGAACTCAGAAACAACGACTCGGAAAAGACTCGATCAAACCCTTCGATGCTTGTTCTCTTTGTTTAAAGCCTGTCATTATTCCTATGTGCTGTCAAAAAGGTCACATCTTTTGTAAAGAATGCATTCTCGAGTGCTTGTTAGCTCAGAAGAAAGATATCCAAAGGTCCCATCTTTTTCCTCAACTTTTACAAATAGCCGTGCATGAATAAGTGGTCGTTTGGATTACGAGATTACAAACCAATTAATGAGAATGGAATTGAGATTTCAATATAAAAATGTACTACAATCTCATTCTTATTCTTTTCAACGGGATTGGAATCCATGATCCAACCTGCACATGAAACTTTCTTGATCAAACACAAATCCCTTTTAATAGAATTATGAAAAGTAATTACAATTACCGAATAATGTCTAAATTTTTGTTATATGCTATTAATTGCATATTTAAGAATTAATTTGGATATGTTCCTATTTATAAAGTTTGTGATGGAAGTAGCTAGTGTAAGTTCAATGTATAGCTACCAGCTGATTGACCAGTAGTGTTGTTAGATTTGGTAAAATTGTAGTGTTAAGCATAAATTTGATGTTAAACGTATATTAGTGTAGAAATAAATGATTGAAATGTGCAAATGAATATAAGAAATTATGCCGAGCACCAAACGAAGCCAGACATCAAGTGTTGAACTCAGAACGTGGTTTAGCAGACTATTACGTAGAGTGTCTTAATTTGATGGTAAGGAGTATATTTCTAAGTTTCATTAATATTCTTTGGAACTCAAACAGTAATGTACTGTTCTGGGACTGGTTAGCCAATGTCCAAACTGAACTTTATGCAAACAATTTTCAGTGGAAACAAGGTTTGTTCAAACTTGTTAGCTCGATGAACTGAACATCGAAGCAATTTAATTAGAGAGAGTTATCCTTTTCTACGTTTAGTTATTAATTATAGGCATATTGACCGAAGAATGTTCGCAAAAGATGTAAGGATCAGATATAGAAGTGGTTTCTATGTATGATACTGAATGCTTGGTTATGCTCACAGGCCTTCGGTGCTTGAGGATATTTTATTTTTTTGATTGTTTATTTCCTGTCAACACTCATTACCATATCATGGGAAAAGGAAAACTAAATGTACAGATATCTTTTTAGTGTTGCTCATGTACAATGTGAAAATTCAAGTGCTGAATTCATCAAATTAATTAAACAAACAAATGAAAATCAAAAGCGGTATAAAGTATTATGCATATTTTAGCTTCTCCACTCCTCTGTTTGACGTGTGCTCATCCTTAAGTATTTGATAACATTACCAAGCCTTATTTTATCTTTTAGGAATTCTGAGAGGGGATTCTGCTGGCGTGTTAACTCGAAGGATGGGTCTTTTTATCTTGTGAAGTTATTTATTGTCTACAACATATGCTTTGGATAGTATGTCGAAGAGGTCAAATTGAATAGTAACTAGGTCACAGTGTAATTAACCATTGCATTATTCTCGAGGGAGTACAAGTTTTAGTACACTTGTTCATGTTTAAATTTGCAATAGTGAATCTCAACTTGGCAGTAATGTTTCCAGTATGCAGCACTCTACCGCTCTTGACCTCTCTCCATCTCTCCCTCCCGTATGCTCTCTGAAGGCATGCAGGACGCTAAGTCTTTAATGAATAATATATAAATGAAGACCTGCATTGTCTGGGTTATTGATATAACTGTGTACATCATTTATCTTTTTTCATAAAATTTATCTGCACCTTTCCTTTGTACATGATTATTATATTTTTGTCCGTTTAATTACTGTAATTTGATCACTTTTTTTGTCAGGTGTAATTTTATCACTTGAATACATAAAGAATCTTGTTGAACTGTTTGGCGTCTTTTTTTGTCCCATCCTTACATGCTTGTCATCTCTGCTCCCCCTCGGCAATGTGGAAAACATCAGCAAGACCTAAAATTGTTTGCAGTTGTATTTTAGATCTTTGTATGGGTTGTAGCCTTTGTAGGTTTTGGTTCTTCATATTAAAATGTGAATTAAAATTTTAAGCATTCTTCCCTAAATATATTACCAGAAGATTACCTTTTACCATCTATGATTCATAAATCTTGATTTGACCCTGTCTGTGCATTGTGTTGTATGTGTAGTTTGCAATTCTTTTTTACGAATGAATGCTGAAGGTCCTGTTTTCTATTGCCCGGCAGGAAGCTAGCAGCTCATGCTATGCAGCAGAAGAAAGATAAGGAAGAGGAAGAGGAGAAATTAGCGTTGCAGAAAGCTAGAGAGCTTGATGCATTTGATCAGCAAAACCATGGTGCATTACCCCAGTACAGTGATAAGAATTATAACAGAGACAAAAATGGGTTCCATGGGGCCAACAGTGTTAAGGCCACATTGTATGAAGAGGAAGCACTGAGAACAATGAAAGCATTTTGGCTGCCCTCTGCTACACCAGAAGCTCCTTCAAAGGTACAAGCACCATCCACCTGCACTACTTGTCCAGAAGGCAATGAAAAACTCAAGATGAAGGCCCTCTTCCCCGTTCATTTCACAGAGGACACGACCGAAAAAAAGAAAGCCACATCTGTTGACAAGTCCTATATCTGTCCCAGCTGCAAGGTCACAATGACCAACACAATTGCGCTCGTGGCCCTAAGCTCTTGTGGGCATGTATTTTGCAAGAAATGCGCTGATAAGTTCATGGCTGTCGACAAGGTCTGTTTGGTTTGTAACAAGGGATGCAAGGAAAGAAATCTGGTGCGCTTGGAAAAAGGCGGAACAGGGTTCTCTGCTCATGGAGATAATCTTGAAGCGGAAGACTTCAAGCATTTGGGAAGCGGTTCTGGACTTGGGCTGGTTAGGCCTGCAATGAAGACTTGATCTTATTCATCTTGTGACACTAGTGAGAAGAGTTGTAGCCTTGTAGGTGTAGCTAGTATTTTAGAAACATTGGCTGCATGAGGTTTACAATTTATCCATCCATTTGATCCAGAAGTGCAGTCATTGACATCACAAGTGTACTCACCTTTTACTATAATTCAATTTATCCGGTTTTCTTTGAATAAGGTCAGAGGTACCAAATTAGTTATCAAAACGGATTCAAAATATCACATGTTATGTATGTTATGTTGTGATCCGGTACAACTCAATTAATAAAAACATTACAAATTGTCATTAATGTCATATCATTGGGGAATAAATTTTGATATCCAATGTATTACCTTTGATATCCCTCATTTTCTTTTGTTTATCCAGTAATGTTAGCAAATCCGTTTCAAGCTCGATTTGAAACAGAGCTATGTACTAAGAATTGGGTTAACAATCCCGAGTGAAAAAATTGTTGGACGCAATTTTGATGGGAATAAGTTTGCCGGGATCAATACGGCCTGAATAGATTAGAGTTTTTCAATTTTGTTTTATTATGGTCGTATTTATTCGGATGGGTAATAATAATTTAAATTAATTACCCAGTCACCCAGTGTAATCAACGGGTGATTCTAAAAAGCGATCAATCACACTACCAACATTGAGCGATTGGGGTATCAAGCAAAAGTTGACTTATAACTTAAAATGAGTAAATGCTTTATAAGTGATAAGTTGATGGATTGTTATAAATGTTTGGGAGAACTAAAAAAAGTGAACTTATGTATCATAATGAGTAAGTGCTTTATAAGTGATAAGTTGATGCAAACTTATAAATTACGTAAGTGTTTGAATAAATTTACTTATAAGTTAATAATTTTTTTGTTAAATTAAATTGAAAAAATAATTAATTAATATAATGATCTCAATAAATACATTTTAGATTAAAAAAACATTTAAAAGTATAAATATAAAAATATAAACTACTAAATTGAAAAAATAATTAATTAATATAATGATCTTGATAAATACATTTTAGATTAAAAAACATTTAAAAGTATAAATATAAAAATATAAACTACTAAATAGATAAAGAAATCATGAAAAATGAAATAAGTTGAGCAAAATGTTAGTATTTTCTAACATTCAACTTATCAATTTATAAGTTATAAGTTAGATTATAAGTTGGGTAGACAAACACCCCCCATAAGTCATAAGCTAAAAAAATAAGTTATAATTTATAAGTTAATGAAATAAGTTTAGTACACAAACACCCTTCATAAGTCAAAATTAATTTATAAGCCATAAGCTTATAAAATAAGTTGTTGCCAAACAGGCCTAAAGCTCAGGAGAGTAGCTTATATGGAAAAAGATTCGACCAGAAGAAAGTGCGCAGCTCCCTCTAGACACAGTTACCCCAACATGAGTACGACTGTACGAGTCTGTTTGGGTATTTTAAAAACAAACTTTTTATCTTGACATTAAAAAATGTCATATATGTGATAAAATAGAGTAATTCTTATAAATTATATAGGTATTTAAAAAATTCTAATTATAAGTTAGTGAATTTTTTGATAAATTAAAATTTTAAAAAATATATTTAATACATGTATTTTAAAATTAAAATATTTAAAGACATCATAAATATGAAATATAAAACATTTAAAAAACAAAAAAAATCAGCTAATAAAAATTAGTTAGATAAAAAGTATGTAGTAACTAACATTCAACTTATCTATGATATAAATTATAAGTTGAATTTATAAATTAAGTTGTCATAGACATAGAGTATTTATGTAAATAAATTGGTTATTTGAAATAGTGATTATGTAAAATTTGTCGATTTTGTAGAAGAAGAGGGTGAAACACCTATTTACCTCTTTTTATAAAATAAAATTCCAAATAATTAAATAATCTTGAATACAGTTAAACCTCGATTAAGTAATATCCGATAAAGTAATAACCTCGCTTAAGTAATAAATTTCGTCGGTCCCAACTTGGGCCAATGTTGAAAAGTAATATTCTCGCTAAAAGCATAAGATAATAAAAAATTAAAAAGTCATTAAGGGCCCAACTAATATGTAAAGTAATAATTCCAAAATTATATATATATATAATGTATATGAGTTACAAAATTTAATTCTTTTTAAAATATGAATATATAGTAGTAGCTTGTTTCTTCTTTCCACCAAAGCCAAAATTAACCTCATCCTTGACTTTATGTAAAGCATAAATAACTCCTGGTATGTTTTGCTCGTGTTGTAACAATTAATTGTTCAAAGTGTTGATTGCTTGAAATGCTTCCTTTGATGACACGCTTGGGATGACATTGCTATCGTCCGGTTCAGGATCAATTCCTTTATCAATGTTCATTACCGACTTAATGATTTCTTCATCCGTAGGTGATTTCATAACCGCATCATTCTCGCTTGGATAATTTAAGAGATGTTCAACATTCATCACATTTCTATATCGTAAATTAGAGATAGCTTCATTTAATCCTTCGATACCTTCATTTATTTCACCAAATTCATGTTCATCATTTTCTTCTAAACGAATCTTGCAATGCCGAAAACAATTTGCAATTGTGGTTGTTTTCACATCAATATTCCAAGCCATGTTAGCAATACTAATAGCATTCAAAATACATTGCATGTGATTGATTCTTGTTTTTAAACATAATGTATTGTAATGCGTAAACATAAAAATTCGGTAAAGTAATAAAATATTACTTTATCGATAAAGTAATAAATTCGGTAAAGTAATATTTTTTCCCGGTCCCAAGGGTATTACTTTAAAGAGGTTTAACTGTATCCCCAAATTTCGAATGTATAATTTCTTCATCTAAAACCCAACAACACATTACTCATTTTAAAGATAAACTTATGAGTAATCAATTTGTGTGGGTGGATATTTGAGATTGAGATGGTAAGAGGAAGGAGAAATATGTTTTATATAATATATACTGATGTATGTATACACACTAGTGTGAAAAGAAATAGATCAGAATACGCATTCTAAGGCTGCGGATTCGGTGGGTATTAAAGGCATTTGTTACCGTCAAAGTGTAATTCGGGCAAACAGTGTTAAAAAGTGGAGTATTTCGGGCAATTTCTCAGAAGAAGACACTCCAACGAGATTATGTAAAATAATTGATTATAATTTAAAATACAAAAAATTAATAAAGTATCAAGTTTAGAGTTCACGTAAAAAGCATACATTAGAGACTAGGGGTGAGCGCGGGTCGGATCGGTTCGGTTTTAGGTTAAAACCGAAACCGAAACCGCATATCCTCGGTTTTTAAAATCGAAAACCGAAACCGCAACCGAAATTGTCGGTTCGGTTTCGGTTTTAAAATGACCGGATCGGTTACAATCGGTTCGGTTTCGGTTTTAAAACCGCCTCAAATAAACATAACAAAATAAATAAAATGACTTCAAAATTTTAAGCTTGCAAAGTTACAAATTATTTTTTCGTCCAAAATAAACATACAAAGTTTTCATAATAAATTATTTAAGTCCAACATGATCCGAGAATAATGAAAATTTAACATGATCTTCAAAAATATTTTCTTTGAAATGTATATAAGACAATGTTAAAAATTCAACAATCTCGAGTCTATCTGAAGTCTTTGTATAAGTAAAGAATTTTTCCAGGAAAGCCAAGAAAAATCGCCACATCCAAAAATAAAACAACATATAAAATACCTAGATATAGAAGTTTATTAAACTACATTTATTAAACAACTATTACAAATTAAAACATCAAAAACAAGAACAAAATAGTATAATTATTAAAAAGAATGTCAGGATCTTTATTAATCTACTCCCACTACTCATAAAAATTGGTCTAGTAGAATATATAATATATTTCTTTATTTTTATTAATCGGATCAGTTCGGTTTTTTTCGGTTCGGTTTGGACCTAAAACCGAAATCGAAACCTCAAGAACGGTTCGGTTTTTTAATTTTCGGTTTCGGTTCGGTTTCAACTCGGTTTCAGTTTTTTACGGTTCGGTTTTTATTAATTTCGGTTCGGTTTCGGTTTTAATTCGGTTTTTTGCTCACCCCTATTAGAGACAGAGGGAGTATAAGCTATTACTCGCCGAAAAGGCACTGTATATTTGTTTTCTCCGAGACGAACGTCTTCAATTCTCGTTACCTTCTCGGTTATAACATGGACCTTTCTTATCCGCGTTTTCTCATTTTTGGGTTATAACAAATACTCCCTCTGTTTTCTTTTATAAGTCGTTTTAGAAAATAAAGTTAGTTTACAAATACATGTCGTTCTCAATTTTCAAGAAGTGTTGGAAAATGTTTTGCCCATGTTGCCCTTATTTAATGTTTCAGTTTTCAATCTCAATATAAGCAAAACAAAGAGAGGAGAGATAATAAATAAGGACAGCGAAGGAAAAAGAAGAGTTAATAAATGCATTGTTAGTGTAATAATGAACCGCCTTAATCTATGTGAAAACACCTAAAACGACCTATAAAATAAAGTTTAAGGAGATCTTATTTAGTTGTCTCGTCCTTAAAATACAGATGAATAATATTACATCATATAAAAAACCTTATTAATAATAAAAAAAGAGACCTATAAACTAAAAGAAATTACATGAGAATTGGTTTTTTCTAAAATCTAAGGATAACAATTTAACTAATACGTAAAATAACAACCAATTTAATTAATACATAATTGAACAAATTATATCATACTTCCTCTGTACTGATCATTTCTTTATACTTTTTTTTTGGATGTCCCATTCAATTATTTACATTTCTAAACTTTCCAAAAGTAGTAAAGTTTTAATAATATTAAAATCAACTACTTTTACTACTTTTCTCCACTATTCTCATTTTATACATTATTTTTTATGTAATATTCATGTATATACTTAATTAAAAAGTAGAAATAAAAGATCCAAGGACTAGGAGTTTGTAATTATCAATCTGAACTGCGGGATGGAGCGTCAAACAACGTTGTTTGACAAACACAAGGCAACTTATCAGATTCGTGAATTTGCTGTAAAGCGGTTCTGAAATACCATAATCTAACTAAAAGGCTTTCCCACTCCACTGGAGTGTTCATATACAAGTATTGACATAAAACCAACAATCACCCTTTAAGTTAGATATTTAGTTACTTAATTTCTGTTTCTAATTAACTTTTACATGTTGATTCTTTGTTCATTTTACAACATTAATTTCGGTTAGCTGGGAAGTGATCTCTTATACTACTATATATTTTCATACCTATATAAGTATGATCGTTAAAAACGCGCGGTTAATCTTGTCTTGTGTTTTGTGTTGCACAAGGTCAAAAGTTCAATTCCTTACAATATATTAATTGTTAAATAATAGTGTTAGGTATCCCAAAATTTGTTTCCAAAATTATTTCCAAATGATGTGACCGTCAAGTATGCACACGGGATTCCATCATATTAATAGGAAAACTATCAATTATACAAACATTTGGTAACAAATTTGGAATATTTTTTGGGAGCTTTAGTATTTTTCATTGTTAAAAGAAGACTTACCTCTATGTAGGTGATATATACTCACCTTTTCATCCACAAAGATGTCGCCATCTCCACAAGACACTACGGCGTCGCCATCTCCACAAGACACTACGTCGTCGCCATCTTAACCAAGTGTGCGCTATCTCTATGAGGAAATGAAATTACAAGCAAAACACAAGTCTCAATAAAGCAAAGACCATCAGCATCACACCATACCACTCAACTATAGCATAACATAAAGTATGGACATACTATCACTGCACAAGGTAAAATCATACTTTACACTGTGGCTACATTGTACGCCACCTAGGCTACAGTGTAATGATGACCACACTATAAATACAACATTTCTACACAGAAACAAGATACACTGAACTCTCACAATCACATTCATACTCACTCTCATACACATACTTACTCTCTCTCACAAAACACAAACACAAACACATAAACACTCTCTCTGATATTTACTGCATTTACGTACTCTTTTGCTCCGGGTTATCCTGCATCATAGGAGGGCATCAACTGTCCATCAGAAAACACCCAATATCTAAATTATTCTTACATCAAGCGGACAACTATCAACTTCTCAGGCCTTATCAACTAAGGACATCAATAATTGGGTTATCAATAGCGAGCCACTCAAGCTTTGAATCTAAAAAAAAAACGAGCAATTGAAGTAACTAATTGTCAAGGAGCAAACAACAAGACCAAGAGCAAGAGACTAGTCCTAAAAGAACAAGCGATAAAAACAATAAATTTTCAAGGAGCAAGCGACAAAAGTAACAAATTTCAAAGGAGCAAGTGAACAAAACAACAATTTTCAAAAGAGCAAGCGATTAAAGCAACAAATTTTCAAGGAGTTACAAGCTACAAAGACAATAAATTTTCAAAGAGCAAATGACTGGAGCAACAAATTCTAAAAGAGCAAGAGACAAGTTATAAAAGAGCAAGCAACAAGTCCTAAAAGATCAAGCGATAAAATAATTTTTTTTTCAAAGAGTTACAAGCAACAAAGAAAATAAATGTTCAAGAAACAAGCAACACAAACAACACCTTTCAAAGGAAGAAGCGACATAAGCAACATGCAAAGCTCTCATAGCAAAACAACATGCAAATCTCTTAAATCAAAGTAACATGCAAATCTCTCGAAGAAAAGCAACATACACATCCCTCAAATCAATGCAACAAGCAAATCTCTAAAAACAAAGCAACATGCAAAATAAAGCAAAGTCAAATGGAGGGGTGTCGCCCACCTCTCAGCACAACAACATGCAAAATAAAACGAAGTCAAATAGAGGGATGTCGCCCACCTCTCAGCACAACAACATGCAAAATAAAGCAAAGTCAAATAGAGGGGTGTCGCCCACCTATAATCACAACAACATGCAAAATTAAAAAAAGTCAAGTAGAGGGGTGTCACCCACCTCCTTTCAGCACAACAAAGTCAAATAGATGGGTGTCGCCCACCTCTTAGCACAACAACATGCAAAATAAAGTAAAATCAAACAGAGGGGTGTCGCCCACCTCTAATCACAACAACATGTAAAATAAAGCAAAGTCAAATAGAGGGATGTCGCCCACCTCTCAGCACAACAACATGCAAAATAAAGCAAAGTCAAATTGAGGGGTGTCGCCCACCTCTCAGCACACCAACATGCAAAATAAAACAAAGTCAAGTAGAGGGGTGTCGCCCACCTCCTCTCAGCACAACAAAGTCAAATAGAGGGGTGTCGCCCACTTCTCAGCACAACAACATGCAAAATAAAGTAAAGTCAAATGGAGGGGTGTCGCCCACCTCTCAACACAACAACATGCAAAATAAAGCAAAGTAAAATAGAGGGGTGTCGCGAACCTCTTAGCACCACAACATGTAAAATAAAACAAAGTCAAGTAGAGGGGTGTCACTCACCTCCTCTCAGCACACCAAAGTCAAATAGAGGGGTGTCGCCCACCTCTCAGCACTACAACATGCAAAATAAAGTAAAGTCAAAAAGAGGGGTGTCGCCCACCTCTCAGCACAACCACATGCAAAATAAAGGAAAGTCGAATAGAGGGGCGTCGCACACCTCTCGGCACAACAACATGCAAAACAAAGCAAAAGTCAAATTGAGGGGTGTCGCTCACCTCTCAGCACAACAAAACAAAGTCAAATAGAGGGGTGTCACTCACCTCTCAACACAATAAAGTAAAGTCAAATAGAGGGGTGTCGCTCACCTCTCAGCACAATGAAGCAAAGTCAAATAGAGGGGTGTCGCTCACCTCTCAGCACAATGAAGCAAAGTCAAATAGAGGGGTCTCGCTCACCTCTCAACACAAAATATGCAAATTAAAACAAAGTCAAATAGAGGGGTGTCGCTCACCTCTCAGCACAACAACATGCACAATAAAACAAAGTCAAATAGAGGGGTGTCAGTCACATCTCAGCACAGCTATATGTAAAATAAAGCAAAGTCAAATAGAGGGGTTGTTAGGATTTATTGGTGATAGCTATGAGACAACTTAACTAGATATTTTATGTACTTAATTTTATTAAGTATGAACATACTGTCACAGCCACAGTATGTCTATGTAACCGTTTTTGTTTGCTGCAAATAAGATTCTAGTACATCTTGGTAGAAGTTAATTTATTTGTTCAAGCCTCAAGAAGTGCTCAAGATGAACAACAAGAATAAATATTATTGTCACAGCGTTGACAGTAAGGTTACTTGAAGACAGCATGTTGCAAGTCACGACAGTACATTCACTTTGACAACAACATTGGCGGAAGCCCTTGGACAACAACTTTATCTTAGCCTGACAGCAAGCTTGGAAATCCTGACAGCACCTTCTGCGGGGATTTCTTACTGTCACCAAAAGCGCATTCCTGTGAAAGCAAGCTTAGCCATCAGGATACTATCATGAAGGGATAAAATTTGTATTGGGGAACAACCCAGTCAAACTTGTGACAGTTTGGATGTTCAAGAAACAGGCGTGTTACAGTATCCCAACACTGTAACAGGTCTGCAAGACTACGACCGAAGCTTGAGAGATCACATGACAAAGCTCACCAATTCCAGAGTATGACAAATCTACATCTACTGAATTGTGTTAGCTTAAAATAGAATGTTTCTAGATTGCTTTGCTATGTACTAATAAGCTGTTTGTATAGCAATTTAGGAAAGAATCACAGGTAGGCAATTTGTAAGAAGCTGCCACATGAAAATGACAGCAGCTTCACAAGACCCGTGTTGATAGTGATAGGTTTAGCTTACTTAGTCTATCGCTCAATCCATTCTCTGTAATCACTCGAGAAACCGAAGCTCAAGAAAACAAACATTTTCTTGAGGTTGTAGCAACCCATTGCAAAATAAATAAAACATTTATTTTGTGAGAATTACTCGTGTGTCTACTTGTGTTTGCACTAGATAAACTGATAATCCTAAATCTTAGTTTTTGTTGTTGGAACATAGATTGAGATTTATCAGTATTGCATTCAACCCCCCCCCCCCCCCCCCTTCTGCAATAGTCAAGGACCAACAGGGGTGTTGCTCACTTCTCAGCACAACAATATGCAAAATAAATCAAAGTCAAATAGAGGGGTATCGCTCACCTCTTAGCATAATGAAGCAAAGTCAAATAGAGGGTTGTCGCTCAGCTCTCAACATGATGAAATAAAGTTAAATAGAGGGGTGTCGCTCAACTCTCAGCACAATAATATGCAAAATAAAACAAAGTCAAATAGAGGGGTGTCGCCCACCTCTCAGCATAACAACATGCATAATAAAGCAAAGTCAAATAGAGGGGTGTCGCTCACCTCTCAGCACACTAAAGCAAAGTCAAATAGAGGGTTGTCGCGAGCAAAGTCAAATAGGGAGGTGTCGCTCACCTCTCAGCCCAATAAAGCAAAGTCAAATAGAGGGGTGTCGCTCACCTCTCGGCACAACGATATGCACAATAAAGCAAAAGTCGAATAGAGGGGTGTCGCTCACCTCTGAGCACAATAAAGCAAAGTCAAATAGACGGGTGTCGCTCACCTCTCAGCACAACAATATGCAAAATAAAGCAAAGTCAAATAGAGGGGTGTCGCTCACCACTCAGCACACTAAAACAAAGTAAAATAGAGGGTTGTCGCTCACCTCTCGGCACAACATGCACAATAAGGCAAAGTCAACTAGAGAGGTTTCGCTCACCTCTCAGCACAATAAAACAAAGTCAAATAGAGGGGTGTCGCTCACCTCTCGGCACAACAACATGCACAATAAAGCAAAAGTCAAATAGAGGGGGTGTCGCTCACTTCTCAGGACAATAAAGCAAAGTCAAATACACGGGTGTCGCTCACCTCTCATCACAACAATATGCAAAATAAAGCAAAGTCAAATAGAGGATTGCCGCTCACCTCTCAACACATCTCAGCACGACAACCTGCAAAATAAAGCAAATTCAAATAGAGGAGTGTCGCTCACCTCTCAGCATAATAAATCAAAGTCAAATAGAGGGATGTCACACTCCTCCCAACACATCTCAGCACAACAATATGCAATACTTGCGGAGCAAATTTATATGAACATAGCGACAACCATCTCAAATCAACAAAGTACACTCAACATGGCAATACACATCCCACTATATCAATTTACACATCAAGGTATAGAGAAGCATATCTCAAAATAGTAGAGCATGTAACCACACAAAGAACTGCAAGGCAAGAGAGCGATTCACAAGACAACAGAACATGTCGGCCTTTTAATATACGGGTTTTGTATGTGTGACATTCCTACTTAATTAAATAGTTCAATAATAGTTTAATTAAATCTTGCATGCTGCAGAATATGTATTTTTATTCGAAGTATAAAGTAATTATTCTTTTTTGGTGATTAATGAGTGCACTTATTTTATAAATTATGAGGTTGTTTGCATATTTTTAAAATAATTGTTTAGTTCATAATAATTAAGTTTAAATTATAAAATATTATTTGATATTACCAATGCGATTGTTAGTAACATATATATTAAAACATTTACTTACTTATTTATTTAGTTGGGCACATGGTTGTAATATGTGAAATTACATGTTAATATATATAATCAATTACATGGCTACATAAGTACTAGATTTTAGTATTAATTTGGAAAGAAAAAAAAGTAGAAAGAAATGATGTTAATTAACATAAATATGTGTACATGCAACACTATGAGAAATATGTCCAAAACTTCTTATTTTAATTCATATATTATGTGATCCACTATGTGTTAAAAAGGAGCACCAAGACTGTAAAGCATAATGTAACATAAGATGTAAAAGAGATAACTACAACTCAACAAAGAACAAGACATACAATAGTATTAACAGAAGCACAGGAATCCAGAATCAAAGAAGAAAAGGTAAACTCAAAAAATCAAAATACGTTATGTATTCTTGAAGTCCGTAAACAGGTCACAGAAAGAAGTTCATGAAAATGTTCAAGCCTCAGTGACAGCAAAAGAAACAATACTTTCAAGACAACAGAAGTATGTGAATGATTTAGGGTTAAGTACCACGGGATTCCAGTGATTTAATCGAAGCAACCAGAACGACAAAGGATTTATCAGCAGCACTGAATTGAAGACATAAAAGAAGAATTGATCAAGTGTTATTCATCTGTGAACCAGACCAGTTGCACTAGGTGACGACACTAAAAAGATCAAGTTGTTTTATCGTCTCAGAAGAAATTGATACAGTCTAAAACTAAGCACCCGTGAACTTAAAAGATCTACTAAAAAGATCAAGGACAAGAAATGGTTCGATGGTTTTTCTTTTAAGAAAACCATCGAAAGTGATAAAAGAAATCCGTTAGAATTCAATTCAAAAGAATTTAGATTTCGATAGTTTTTATTTAAAAACTATCGAATGATAAATTCTTTTTAATCATTCGATGGTTTTCAAATTGGAGCAGGTGGAAAGTTTTATTTTGTCTGACAGGTTGATGGAAATTGGACGGCCAGGATTAGTTCTCTAGTTTTGGTTCGATGGTTTTCAAAAAAAAAAGTCTACAATTACAATAGAGGAAGCGTGTCTTCTTCAGTCGAAGTTATTTCACACAGAAGCAATTACGAAGAGAGAGATTGAGCCAGAGAGAAAATACCAAGAGAAATTAATTCTGCTTAAACTCTATCATTGTATTGATTGTGAATAACTTAGAACTCATTGAATCTAATCTACGGATTAGAAATTGTAGCACCCCTCGAGGTTTATATTTATAAAAAGATATATTCCCCGAAACTTGGTTTGGTTTGGTGTGTTTGATTTCGTTATAGAACTGAATGAATTATCCGCGAACGAAATTAAATTATTTGTGAGTATCGTATTCAACCCCCCCTTCTACGATACTTTGGACCTAACAAAGACTATATAGCTAGTATTAGTTTTGTCTCGATCAAGTCACTATGTTGACTTTACTATGTATAAATTAGAAATCACTTATTCATAATTAGAGAAATACATATATAATAACAATACACGTGGGCGTGGGAGAGTGAGATTAGTGGCAATGAATTAAACTAAATACATTAGATAAACTTGCCAATCATATAAAATAGGGAAGAGGCAAAAACAGGGTACCACGGGAAAACAAAGAAGGCCAGCAAGATAAAGAAAAGCACGAGTACTAGGGGGTGAAGAAGTGACTTAGATTATAGTTTCTGAGAAAATAGGTACTCCTCTTGCTTATTCATAACTAAATTTAATTTTTCTAGTTGACATGAAATACATGATTATCGAATTTATGATTTTACATATTTGATTGGCAACGTCTTAAAATAGTTTATTCATATAATTTGAAGTAGGTGTAAGTAATGAATACACGAGGGTGTTGGCAAAATATGGACATGAATTATGGAATATATATACATATATCCAACTTAAGCCTTTGTGTAATGTTTAGAATCATAAACTTATGAGTTGCGGAGCTTTTGTAAAATTAGAAATGTTTCATGGATTGAGTGGGTATTAACAAAGTTAAATACCTAATTTCAAATTCGGGGTTATTGTCTGTGATAAGTCGGGATTAATGTGTTCTTGATATTCTCGATATTCTCGATATACATTTCCAGTACATGGATTAGAGAATTGTACAAATAGATACTTGAACCTGATATTTACAGTTTCTTATAAATTATTAGGTATGCATAAAAGGTACTCTCACGCAAAGAATATGGTGTTGGTATAAAATTTATTAAAGCTGATATTGAGGTAAGTAAAGTACTTGAGTGCAACACAAGGTTTCATGTATTATTCGAATATGTTTTTGTGTTTCGACTCTCCTCTACTTTGTGATAGTTGATATAATTTCTATAATTTGTGATAGTTGAGATAATTTCTAGTATGTGATTACATGTGCATTCACACGATATTAAGATAACATGTGTTGCTGAATACATGATATGAGATCACGCATACGATAAATAATGAAAATACGAACTTATGTTGAACTGTGCCACTGCTGCGAGAAGACGAGTTATGGTAAGCCTTGTGTAGGCTTATAAAGGTAGCCGATTACGGGCAGGCCAGGTTCGTTATCGAATATAAATGTGATGTGCCTCCTCTATTTTGTGAAGATCTAAGTGATCATATACCACATAGCAAGGCCGCCTTAGGTCCTGAGCTCGACGGGGCAACGATGGAATAAGGTATTAAATGAGCCACACTGTTGGTAAGGGCGCCGGAGGAGGTTCCCATGGGATATTATGTGACAAGCAAGCCCTGCATGCAATGTTTAATCGAGCAGTGTGCACAAGTAGGGGCCCAAAGATAATAATGAGAATAAGAAAAGAAAAGTTGAGATATTAGTATGTGCATTGCACGAGAATTTAACATGAACTGCATCACTTTACTTACTGAGCTTTGTCTCATGGTTGTCTTGTTGTCTTGTGTTGCAGGCAAATATAGATGTTATGATATGTGAAAGAATGAGCGAGCTAGAGCTATACCGACCATGATGGTGTACATATGGATTTTTGACCATGTGGGTTGTTTAGGTTTTAAGAAAATACTCCCAAGTGTGCCGACTTCATTAAAATAAATTTTCGTTTATGCTCAGGTGCTAAGTTAGCTACATGTTTATAAAAAAATGATGTTTTCTAAATATGATGAGGGTCAAGTTCAAAATTTTCCCGAAAATATTTAGACCGGTTATTTGAATAAGGAAAATAAGTAAGAAAGTAACACCTCTAAAATGGGGTCATTACAGGCCTATCAACATAGGGACACCCAACTCAATATATTAAATCAGGCATCAACATAGCGAGCGCCACCACTTCTCAACATGTCAAAGCAAATATCAACATAGCAGCAAATATCTCAAGGCAACAAAGTAGATATTAACAAATTGGCAAACATCTCAAAGAAGCAAAGGAAATATCTACATAGCCACAAAAATCTTGAAGAAACAAAGCAAATATCAAAAGAGCGACATCTTGAAGCAACAAAGCAAATATCAACAGAGTGACATCTTAAAGCAACAAAGCGAGTGACATCTTAAAGCAACAATGTGAGTGACATCTTAAAGCAACAAAGCGAGCGACATCTTAAAGCAACAAAACAAATATCAACAGACATCTTAAAGCAAAAAATCCAATGTCATCATAGTGATAAACATCTCAATATATCAACATAGCGACACCCAACTCAAAAATTAAATCAGATATCAACATAGTGAGCGACACACAACTCAACTTATTAAAGGACATCCCAACACAATAGCGCATACTTCAACATATCAACATGGTGATAGTTGAGATAATTTCTAGTATGTGATTACATGTGCATTCACACGATATCAAGATATCATGTGTTGCTGAATACATGATATGAGATCATGCATACGATAAATAATGAAAATACGAACTTATGTTGAACTGTGCCACTGCTGCGAGAAGACGAGTTATGGTAAGCCTTGTGTAGGCTTATAAAGGTAGCCGATTATGGGCAGGCCAGGTTCGTTATCGAATATAAATGTGATTTTCCTTCTCTATTTTGTGAAGATCTAAGTGATCATATACCACAGAGCAAGGCCGCCTTAGGTCCTGAGCTCGACGGGGCAACGATGGAATAAGGTATTAAATGAGCCACACTGTTGGTAAGGGCGCCGGAGGAGGTTCCCATGGGAAATTATGCGACAAGCAAGCCTTGCAGGCAATGTTTAATCGAGCAGT
Source organism: Heracleum sosnowskyi (assembly GCA_030848705.1). NCBI lineage: Eukaryota > Viridiplantae > Streptophyta > Magnoliopsida > Apiales > Apiaceae > Heracleum > Heracleum sosnowskyi. The sequence continues at coordinate 99,615,898 of CM061241.1, forward strand.
GTGCACAAGTAGGGGCCCAAAGATAATAATGAGAATAAGAAAAGAAAAGTTGAGATATTAGTATGTGCATTGCACGAGAATTTAACATGAACTTCATGCATGACTTTACTTACTGAGCTTTGTCTCATGGTTGTCTTGTTGTCTTGTTGTCTTGTGTTGTAGGCAAATATAGATGTTATGATATGTGAAAGAATGAGCGAGCTAGAGCTATACCGACCATGATGGTGTACATATGGATTTTTGACCATGTGGGTTGTTTAGGTTTTAAGAAAATACTCCCAAGTGTGCCGACTTCATTAAAAGAAATTTTCGTTTATGCTCAGGTGCTAAGTTAGCTACATGTTTATAAAAAAATGATGTTTTCTAAATATGGTGAGGGTCAAGTTCAAAATTTTCCCGAAAATATTTAGACCGGTTATTTGAATAAGGAAAATAAGTAAGAAAGTAACACCTCTAAAATGGGGTCATTACAAGCCTATCAACATAGGGACACCCAACTCAATATATTAAATCAGGCATCAACATAGCGAGCGCCACCACTTCTCAACATGTCAAAGCAAATATCAACATATCAGCAAATATCTCAAGGCAACAAAGTAGATATTAACAAATTGGCAAAAATCTCAAAGAAGCAAAGGAAATATCTACATAGCGACAAAAATCTTGAAGAAACAAAGCAAATATCAATAGAGAGACATCTTGAAGCAACAAAGCAAATATCAACCGAGTGACATCTTAAAGCAACAAAGCGAGTGACATCTTAAAACAACAAAGTGAGTGACATCTTAAAGCAACAACGCGAGCGACATCTTAAAGCAACAAAACAAATATCAACAGGCATCTTAAAGCAACAAATCCAATGTCATCATAGTGATAAACATCTCAACATATCAACATAGCGACACCCAACTCAAAAATTAAATCAGATATCAACATAGTGAGTGACACACAACTCAACTTATTAAAGGACATCCCAACACAATAGCGCATACTTCAACATATCAACATGGTGGCTCACATCTCAAAATATGATACAGTGCATCAAGACAACGTCTCAGCATATCAAAGAACATATCAACACAGCAAAGCAAAACTTAACATCTCAAAAGTGCACATCATCATGGTTACGTAAAGCTGACGTATCAAAAGCACATATCAACATCTCAGCATGTCAAAGCACATGTCAACATATAAGCGAACAACTTAACTCGTTAAAGCAAATATCAACATGGTATCAAAGCAGCAAAACACACCAACTTAGCGGCAAACATCTCAAAGGGTAAAACTAATGCCAACATAGAGACAAACATCTAAACTAACAAAGCAAATATCAACATAGAGGAAAATGATCTCAAAACAGCAAAACAAATATCCATATATCGGAAAAGCAAACATCAACATAGCAGCAAACATCTCAACTATCATAGCACCGTATAACCGAACTTATTACATCACATATCAACAAAGAGGCGTACATCTCAATCTATCAAAGTACATATCAACATGGCGACACACATCTCAATATATCAAATTGCGTAACAACATATAACGAAGCATATCTAAAAAAAAGCAGAGCATATAGCCTCATAGTGAACCACAAGGCAAGATAGCGGTTCAGAATTCAACATAATTTTCAATATGCCAAAGACTACATCCATGATGTTAGCGTAAATTAGTCCAGTATTGCTATCTCAAAAGCATCAAGCATACAACGATCAACTTACCAAAGGGTGCACACTCATCAAAGGAAACAATCTTGTACATAGCCAACTTTCAAACCGACAATTCGTGAAAACTACAAGGCCACAAGTCACAAAAGCTACAAAGCTACAATTCACAAGGGTAAAATGCTCAAAGTCGAAAAAGTAACAAAGCACATGTCATCTTTTTCTCATATTAACATCAAATACCAACATTACCCATATGTCTTCTATCAAAGATTAACAAAAAAAAGCAAAATTTTCCCAAATTTCTCCCTTAAACAAATTTTCACAAAATTTGTCTATCTCCAAGTGTGGTCGCTCACCTCACTTAGGGGGCAACCAACATCAAATTTTTCTCTCAAAAGCAAACATTCTCAAAAAAATAAATAAATTATACCACCAAGTATGGTCACTCATCACACTTGAGGGGCAACCAACATCAAATTTTCCTCTCAAAATCAAACTTTCTCAAAAATTTCTCTCTCCGAGTGTAGTCCCAAATAACATCAAAATTTTCTTTCAAACGCAAACTTTCTCAAAAAAAAAACATCTATCTCCAAGTGTGGTCGCTCACCATACTTGGGGGGCAACCAACATCAAATTTTTCTCTCAAAAGCAAACTTTCTTAAAAAATTTGTATCTCCAAGTGTGGTCACTCACCTCACTTGGGGGGAAAGCAACATCAAAATTTTCTCTCAAAAGCAAACTTTCTCAAAAAAAAAAATATTCTACCTCCAAGTGTGGTCGCTCCCCACACTTGGGGGAAAACCAACATCAAATTTTCACACCAAAAGCAAACTTTCTCAAAAAAAAATTCCGTCTCCAAGTATTGTGCTCACCACACTTGGGGGGCAACCAACCATTTTCTTTTTCTCTACTCCCCCTACCCGCTAAAACGGCTAGAGGGAGTGAGGGCAATGATATATACCCACCTTTTCAGCCACAAAGATGTCGCCATCTCCACAAGACACTACGACGTCACCATCTTAACCAGGTGTGCGCTATCTCTATGAGGAAAACAAATTACAAGCAAAACATAAGTCTCGATAAAGCAAAGGCCGTCAACATCACACCATACCGAAAGAACGTTCAACTATAGACAACAAGTACAACCACTCAACTATAGCATTACATAAAAGGGTCCTGGTCCCTGACAATTGATTGTCAGGGACCATTTATTTAACAATCTGTTCCTGAACCGTTGGATCAACATTTCAACGGTCAGGATTAAAAAAAAAAAAAATTGTCACTCCGCGTATTTTTTCCGTGGAACACTATTCCTCCGCGAAAATTTATCGCGGAGCACTGTACCCGCTCCGCGATTATTTTCCGCGGAGCTTCTGTAGTATAACTTGTGGGATAAAACAGAAAAGTGGCATTACACATTTGTTTTGTTAACTTTTTCAAGCCACATGGTCTGCAAGACACTCTAGAGAGGTATACTGATACAAATCTGTTTAGGTGTAGAATTTTCTTCCAGTGGTTTGGTCTCCGTGGCCGTCCCATACTCATCCGTTCCACACACATAAATCGCATTATATCCACGAAGACGACAGTAGCGAGCAAACACATCGACACTCAACACACCTATACAATCACAATTATCAACAACAACATACATATCTACAATCACCATACAAAAAATAGGTGTAAAAGAATAGTGAATTACATCCGATGATATTGCCGAGATGAGGGACGTTGTTGACGTAAGGCAAGGCGCTGGTGATGAGGATGTTACACTTGCCGGGAATTGGAAGCTTGATCGGTTTCCGATCTGCGGCGGCCATTGGAGGTTTAATTAGGGTTTTTGAAAGAGTGGAGTAATTGAATTTTGAGAGAGTGAGATAGGAGGAGCTAACAAGAAATATTAGTGAAGAAGGTGTGTGTGAAAATGGGTTTAATTTTCCGCGATATGTCTTATACTATTGAGATACTAATAGCCAAGCAACTCACTATGCACCAAAAGGGAAACCGAAATAAATGTAGTCCGAGCACTATCACACATGTGCAATGCCACTTTTATGTTTTATCCCACAAGTTATACTACAGAAGCTCCGCGGAAAATAATCGCGGAGCGGGTACAGTGCTCCGCGATAAATTTTCGCGGAGGAATAGTGCTCCGCGGAAAAAATACCTCGAGTGACATAATTTTTTTTTTAATCTTAACCGTCGAAATGTTGATCCAACGGTTCAGGAACAGATTGTTAAATAAATGGTCCCTGACAATCAATTGTCAGGGACCAGGACCCTACATAAAATATGGACATACTATCACTGCACAAGATAAAGTCATACTTTACACTGTGGCTACAGTGTACGCCATCTAAGCTACAGTGTGCGCCACCTAGGTTACACTGTAATGATGGCCACACTATAAATACAACATTTCTACACACAAACAAGATACACCGTACTTTTACAATCACATTCATACTCACTCTCATACACATACTTACTCTCTCTCACACAAAATAAAAACACATAAACACTCTATCTGATATTTACTGCATTTACATACTCTTTTGCTCCGATCACTGATTATCACGCCGGAGGTGCTTGACGGCCACCACCCCGGGGCAAGCATTATTTTGCAGGTTACCCACCTCAGGTTGCAACCGCCATTGTAGGCCCCATGTGGCGGGCCCACTATTTAAAAAAAAAATACTCTAAGGTAACAAAACTTTATGTTAGGTTAGCTCTAATTTATGTTGCTGTAGAGTTCTAGGGCAACAGAAAACCCATGTTGCCCTATGCTCGTAAGATGTTACCTTAGACGTCCTAGGGCGCGCAACACCGTAAAAACTATCATAAATTTTATGTTACTTTAGCCATATTTTGGGACTATAGCAACATATTGACCCTTGATACAACATATATTTTATGTTATAGTAGGCAATCTATGGTGTAGTGTCGGAACAGTGTGACGCCTGACATCACAAGTCATTACCATCACCGAAACAGTAAAAGGAACAGGAGAACAAGTGTAACACTTATCGGTAGGTAATTGCAATGCCTGCGTGCTGGTTCCGCTCGACGGAGTTAGAGGACGCTTAGTGGTGCGAAGCAAAAATTAATCTTAATCTAATTTATATGGGATGACGACCTTTATTGAAAAATATGGTATATGATATGAAATATATATCAATTTTCAAGCCTGACCTAAAATTTGTACTAAGCCAAAAAAACTATTAATTCTCCTTTCTTTAATTTATGTTGTATGAGAGGTATGGAGTTATTTATGATATGGACAGAAAAGTAATCCTAGAAATGTAATTAATGATGTATTAATTAGACCTAGATTGGTCCAAGAATACGGCCCAATAAACAAGGCCCAAAACCCTAATTATTTATTAATTTCGTAATTAATAAATAGGGAAAAAATACAGCTCATGAAAGGAGTCCAAAATATGATAAATTCTTCAAAGAAGGATCTAGAATCTCAATCAAAGGAAATAACTAGTCACAGTCCTTATCCTACGATAAGGAAAAGACCTGTCCACCAAGGAATACAATACGTATCCACTGTCATGAAGGAGACTTATTCGCTAAGTCTCCCAAACATACCCTAAATACAAGTCTCCTGACGCCTATATAAGGATCCTGATCCTTCAATCAGAACTACGTTTTTGGCTTGATTCTCAATTACGAATTGAGATAAGTAGGCATCTTGTGAGGACATATTTAATCACAAAACACGAGAACAACCATTAAAACTCGAATCTCTCTAACCTTAGCAGTGAATTTACAAATACGTTTTTTTATTATATAACAATATATCATTGATTGTCTAAATAAGTTGTGGGATGTACAAATTTGATTGTTCTCGGTGTAAAACGAGTGAACTGATTAGTGCATTTTATTGACTAATCTATCCTACGTACCTAATCTAGTCACCAGAAGTCGGACAATCAACCACCCTCCCGTATGTTCTCTGCCAATCAACTAGCTAGCTAGTGATGTATACATTTCACTGTCCAAAAAACAAAACAGTTCCGATTAGGGTTAATTATCAAGTTGGTCACCGAAATGGACTTAAAAATATCAAGTTGGTCACTAAACTGAAAACGGTCTCAAGTAGGTCATTACACTACACCATAGATTGGCTATTGCAACGCGTACTGAAAAAATTTCTTAAAAATCGTTGCTACTAATGACAAGTTTTGAAAAAAATTATAAATATTGCAATGTTTTTTAAAATTGTTGCAATTCAATCTAATTTATGCAAAATTTGAATTATATTGTAACGAATATAGATAAATGTTGCCGTTAACTTCAAAATTTTGGGCCAGGTATATGGCGGGCTTTTAAATATTGAAGCGGGCTTAGTAATTTTTGTTTGCCCGGGTTTTCTAAAAGAGGAGCTTGACTAAAACAAATACAATAGACACATCACACAACAGAGAGAGACAAGGGAGAGAGAGAGATCGAGAGAGGGCGAGAGAGAACTCAAACTCGACCACTTAAGATCGAAAATTCAAGCTCAAAAAACACTCAAGCCTAAACACTGAAGCTCAAAAAAGGTATTTTCTTTCACTATATTGATATTAAAATATGCTTTTAGATGAATTTTCCCTAAAAGTTATCAATTAGGGTTTATTTTTGAATTTGTGCTTGTATTTAAATCGATTTATAAGGTTATATTCATGTTCTTCTATGTTAATTAAGCTTTTACAATGAGATTTTCTTTAAGTCAATTTTTAAAATTAGGGATTCCAACATTTTGTTAATTAGGGGTTTTAAATTGTAATTTTGCATTCAGTTTGTGTTTGTGTTTGTAAGTTTGTGTTATTTGGTGTTTGTATTCTGCTTTTGTGTGATGTTTTGTTTTGTGTTAATTTGTGTTTATATTTTTCGGTGAAAAGATAGAATCGAATACAAAGTCATGTTTTGTGAAAAGATAAAACTACTAGGCTGCCTCAAATACATACAAATATTTAATCATACAATTCATATTGATAGAAAGAGCATGACCTTGATTTGCAGGTTTACATTCTGGTAGCCTCAGTCTTTATACTAATTTCTTCAAAGGTTCAGTACCTGATAGTTCTATTAGTGGCTGCTTAAATCTTGAGAGATTTGAGATACAAGACAATGAGTTCTCAGGTAATTTTCCTGTTGGGATATGGTCATTGCCTAAAATCAGACTTATCAGAGCTGAAAACAACAGGTTTTCCGGGAAAGTTCCTGAGTCGATATCGATGGCGAAGCAACTAGAGCAATTTCAGATAAATAACACCACCTTCATTAGTAAACTACCTTCATTAGTAAAATTAAGTTTTCTGAAATCTCAAGATTCCAAATTGTGAAATATCCAACATTCCTACTAGGCCTGAATCTTCGAATTCCCTTGGTGGCTTACTCAACGTCAATAATGAACTAGCTAGAGTTCTGCTACCAAAAGAGAAGGTGACGGGCCGACGGCAACTTGTCTCTAGTACACTGTTTACTCTTAGTTTGGTTGACCGCTCTTAGCCGTGTTTAGTTTGGTTGACCGCTCTTAGCCGTGTTTAATGAACTTCATTTAATTATGTGGTTCTTGACTTAATCCATAACTTTTACCTTTTTAATATTTAATGAGAAATAAATTGAACTCTGTTGAAAGTAGGATCAGTCTGCTCCTCACTGTTATCCATCTCACCCGTGGCAAGTAGTTGACCCTTTTTTTTTTTTTTTTTTATATAACAGGTTCCTCATACTTCTTCTGCTGAATCATCTGATTCTCTGGATAGCTTGTTTTGAGAGAAAAATGATGCAAGCAGTCATGTTAATATCTCAATGCATGGTCATCCTAAAGAGGTAATAAGCTAGTTATTTTTGTGTGGTTATTATTGAACTGTGTGAGAAAATCACTTGATTCTTACTTAAGGCATGTAAGGAGGTAAGAAATTCGCAGTATCTGCTATATATTGCGTCTGGTTGCTTAATTTGTTAAAGAAAGTTTCTGGTATGTCAATCCGCTTAACAAGGCCTGTGTGAAGTATGTTAGTACTTTGGAAACAAGGGAGGTTAAGTGAGTAATAATCTTACTCTAGGATGTTTTCTTGCTTTTTATCTTCAAGTAACAAATTAACTCGTAAGAAAAAAAATACTTACAGAAAAGCTAACTAACATCTATGACTATTCAACATGTACTTACTAAGCATTAATGTAATTCAGTAAAGCACGAGTAATAACTTTGCATTTCATTTGTTTACTTCTCTAAATAACTGCCACTTATTCATGTAATGTAATTGCTTTATGATTATATGTTTTTTATTGCTGGTATACGTTTTTTTTCAATGGGGTAGTTTTTTGTATACACATTCTTGTCTATATATAGATAATGCTTTGCTGCTCAAGAGGTTAACATTCCGTTCTTCTGTCCATCTGATTTCCATGATATGAATAGATACATAAGTTACTAAAACATAAATTGAATTGTTTTCAAGTTATTGAATTATAGGTGTACTAATATGTAGAGGTAAATATAGTTTGGACTTTGGATGTTAAATCTTCCTTGTTCTATGGATCTGGTGAGTAATAAAACAAAATTGAAACAAATATCTTACAGGCTTCCAGTTTTCAGGCCTTTATATTTTTGGGTGAAAATCGTAAAATTCAAATCATTAATAACTGTCCACAAACTTAATGCATTTCATTTTCAGATTTCTCGTAACTGAGGAAAGCTTAGCTCATCCAACATACAAGAGGAAATTGGTTGAACTTGAAGCAACAAAATATACTGATGTGTTTGGTCGTGTAAGGTGGCCGGGAGCACCTCAACGTGTTTTGAAGACACCTTTCTTCATGGACTGGAGAGATCTTCCAAGAGAACAAAATGAAAGCAATCAACCAATCATTGGACGTTCGACTATACATGGTATAGTGAGTATTACCTATTTTTTCTCTTCTGAACACCATGCTGCCCCTGGATTTATTTTCTTATATCTATTTAATTTTGGTATGGTGAGTATTACCTATTTTCTTAATTTCAAAAAAGATACTTAATTTTGAAAGTCAATCTCTGAAAACTTTGAAGGCTCAGGTATTTTCTTACCTATTCTTGGTTTTTGTTACTCCAGTGATGCACTCATCCTAATCTATGAACATTTACGGAAATGGAGTCTTGGGGATATTATTGCCTCACCTGATTTTCAGTTGTCATGGGATATTCGATTAAGAATCGCTATTGGAGTTGCTCAAGGATTAGCCTACCTGCACCAGGATTATGTCCCCCGCTTGATTCACAGAAATGTTAAGTCCACAAATGTCCTTCTGGATGAAAATTTTGAACCAAAGCTCACTGATTTTGCTCTTGATAGAATTGTGGGAGAAGCTGCATTTCAGTCATCAGTTATATCTGCATCTCCAGGGTCCTCTTACATTGCACCAGCTGGTACATACTTCATAGAAAATTTTAGTTCTTAGTAGCGTAAATTTATTACTTTCTGTTTTACATGATAACAAAAATGTAGTATGTTCTAATAAGGATTCATGTTTTCTTGTGGAGTATGGCATTACAAGTTTTAAACAAGAATGGTTAATTTTGAATGCAGAAAGTGGATACGTGTGCAGGCTACCAGAATGTAAACCTGCACACGTGTGCCTCAATTCATACAACTCGTGTGCAGGCTACCAGAATGATCAAAACCCGGTATTGTCGAATTCTTAGTACCATATGATCTCAAATAATGTTTTTGAGTTCCAACTAAGTTTGATTTCTAAATGTAGGTGCTACTTCAGATGCACATATAAGCATGAACAAGGTTGTCAAGCAAGTTGAACAACTCCAAGATGACAACAGAATGTTCAACATTACATACTTTGGTCGACATACATCCAAAAAAATTTGCAGAACTTGTGAAAGCTGGACAAAAATTATCAGACCCCGACTCTCTGTTAACCTCTTGTACTTTATACAATATTGAACCGAAATTGTAGCTAAGTGTATGCTGCAAGGCTTTGTCGTTTCGTTAACAAAAATTAAATGTATGCGACAAGACTTTAGTTGTCGAAAATTAAGTGTATATTGGATGGTTTTTACGACGATGTCGTACGTAGTAGTAGTCATGGTGCTACTTTCGAATTGTTGGTAATTAGTGCTCTGTATGAAATGATATTGATGTTTGGCGTTGCTTGGATTTGTGACTTTTATGCCTGGTTAGTTTAATATTCAAATGGAACCACACAATTTTATTTTTAAATATTGTTGCAATTGTGCCAAAAAGATGTTGCAAATAATGTTAAAACTGCTATAAAATTATTGCAATAAGGGCTTAAACTATTGCAATTTGTCTAATAAATTCATTGCAATTGGACTAATATTTGTTGCCTTAAAGTGACTTGTTTGCCAATTATTTCCAACTGCAATGATTTTTAAATGTTGCTGAAGACCTTAAAACGTTGCTACATGCCTGTATTGCAATGATTTTTAACGTTTCTATATGGAGCTGAAATCGTTGCTAAATGGCTCTATTGCAACAGAGGCGGATGTAACGGTGAAATTTTGGACATTCGTTGCAATTAAGTCTAATGCAACAAATATAGGTCTTAAGGCAATATATTTGTGTTGTTGCAATATGCAATCTATTAAAACTCGAATCTCTCTAACCTTAGCAGTGAATTTACAAATACGTTTTTTTATTATATAACAATATATCATTGATTGTCTAAATAAGTTGTGGGATGTACAAATTTGATTGTTCTCGGTGTAAAACGAGTGAACTGATTAGTGCATTTTATTGACTAATCTATCCTACGTACCTAATCTAGTCACCAGAAGTCGGACAATCAACCACCCTCCCGTATGTTCTCTGCCAATCAACTAGCTAGCTAGTGATGTATACATTTCACTGTCCAAAAAACAAAACAGTTCCGATTAGGTCAAGTTGGTCACCGAAGTGGACTTAAAAATATCAAGTTGGTCACTAAACTGAAAACGGTCTCAAGTAGGTCATTAAAGTCAGCTACAGGTACATTTTATTATGTAACTTACTTTTTTCTGGACGAAAAATACTAATATTCATGCTGATTTCTTTGATTTTATGATCTGAAATGAATATGTTACTCTACCATATTGATGTCATATCAATTTTTTTTTAATATATTATCATTTTTAGTCTAAAAAAAGTGAGTTATTTAACGGAATGTACCTGTAGCCAACTTTAATGACCTGCTTGAGACCGTTTTCAGTTTAGTGACCAACTTGATACTTTAAGTTCACTTCAGTGACCAAGTAGATAATTAACCCGTTACGATTAATACTATTTCTGTCACATTTATTTTTGTATAGTTTCTATATTGAGATGTATATTTCATTTTTATACATTTCAAAAATAGTTTTTCTTCCGTCCCAATTTTTTACATTGAGGGACGGGGCTCGACACGCATTTTAAGGCTCTTTTAATATATACTTCGATAAATTATTTTAAATTTTTTCTTCTTCTAAATAAAAATATAATGTTTAAATTTATATTTAGAATTTTTTTTTAAAAAAAATAAGTTGTAGAGCTTATAGGAGCCTTAAAATGCGTGCCAAACAATGTAAAAAACTGTAAAGAAATGAGAGGGATAGATGAAGTAATTTTTAATAATATAAAACACTATTACACCGACTATTTTTCTCCCCTATCTATATTCTATAATAATATAAAATACCATTACATCCACTACTTTCCTTCACTATCTCAAATTTATTATTAAATATTAATAAATTCCATCTCTTTATCCATTTTTTATCTAACTTCATTTATTTTATATATATTTTTTTGGTATGTGTACCCGTCCTCAGTATATAAAATTTGATGGGAAGGTGGGAGTATATATCCAGGGAAGCACACGACGGACGACTAGATTGTGGGCTCCCTCCCACCTATACCCACTATGTTTTTGGTTTACCCCTCCCCCGAGATTTATCTACATAAAGATTTAAGATGGGCCATGTTTATGTAAGTTGAAAAGTCTGATTCTGAGCAAGCGTGTTACTATAAATATCAAGCAATTCTATTAAAGGGTCACTAAACTCTTGGACCTCCTTGTACTGTCTTGTGGAGTAATACTTAACCAAAAGTAATAAACAGGATGAAAATGGCAACTTTCAAAAAAAGTCCATGGACTCCTGAAGAAGACATGCGCCTAGTGACTTACATCAGTAGATATGGCATTTGGAATTGGAGTCAGATGCCTACACATGCTGGTAATTAGCTATATCTCTACATGCTCTTTTGTTACTTCATAATCATGTACTTCGTAATTTCAGAATTATTGATAATTCTGTGTACTGATTTAGTGCTGTATGTTTTCTAGGCTTGTCAAGGAGTGGGAAGAGTTGCAGACTGAGGTGGATGAACTATTTGGATCCGCAAGTTAAACGTGGTAATTACACTCAAGAGGAAGATGAAATCATTATCAATATGCGTCTTATTGGAGCCGGGTATGTGTGATTCTTTAGTCTATGTTTCTATGTACGTAGCTTAATAAGTGAAAATTTCTCTGAATCAATTCCAAATTAAATCAATTGATATATGTCAAAACATTTACTTAGTGATGAACGACGTTGTTGTTATGTTCACTCAGATGGTCTGCAATCGCAACAAGGCTTCCCGGACGAACTGATAACGACATCAAAAACCACTGGCATACCCACCTCAAGAAACAAATAGCCAACAATATAGCCGTGGAAAGCACGGAACCATACATGGAGCAAATAGAAGCAGAAATAGATACAATTATGAGTTATGACTATCCAAATGAAGTAATCTCTTCAGAAGCTTCTAATCTAGAAGAACCCCACGAACACTACCCTATCTCATCATACATGTTAAACGTTGGTGTTCCTCCTGCATTTGCAACTGTTGCGGATCCTCACACAAGTTTCTGGAGAGAACCATTTTCGATAGAAAATGTTTACGACGACATTGATGAGTATGCAACATATGTTGATCCTGAATTTGGAGTGCAAAACCTTGAAGATTGGTTCAACGAGCCTTTTAATACATGTTATATTTGACATGTTATGAAATTGTGGCTTGGGAACATATGGAGGAATGTGATAAATTTATACAGAGAACTAGTATAGATGCATTTTGCTAGCTCATATTGGTATATCCACATACGCGGGACACGGTTAGAGATAATTACTTTGTAGAATTATACTTGTAAACAAAACAACAGAAACATAATTTAATTTTGTGAGAAATAAACTATACTGTGTGTATTTTTATATTTGAAACGTTAATGTTACATGCAGTATTCTTTTTTTATAACCGTGGTTTTATTGTTGAGAAGAAACGAGGTTTTGTTTTTTCAGGGACATCATCAGGGATACAATCACGAAGTTTCATCATAAATACTAAACTAGTTGACCGCGCTTCGCGACGGTGTTATAATTTTTTTAAAAAATTTATCAATATAATTACAATAATTATTCATTCTTTCCTAATAAATCGTCCTCCCGTTAAACACGTTTTTCTTCTTAGCTTTCCTTGTTAAGATCGAAATCCCAAATTTCATAGGTTAAATACTCTTATATGTTAATTTTCATGTTAAAATACTTCTTTTAAATATGTTAACATACTTCTTTTAAATGAGCCATTTTCTCGTTGAAAAAGCCCCTGTATAAATTCGTACTTCTGTTTTACTTCCAATATAAATTTTAATTATGTCTCCCAAACAACTATTTTACTTTCGATAGAACTTTTAATTATATGTATTTGTTATAAATTTGAATTCTTCTACTCCATAAATTCGGAAACCTATTCTAATTCCGATAGAACTTTTAATTATATGTCTAATTTATAAATTTGAACTATTCTTCTTTATAAATTCCAATACCTGTTATACTTCAAATATAAATTTTATTTATGTGTCTTTCCGAACTGTTCTGCTCTATAAATTTGAACACCTTTTCTAATTTTTAATACCTTTAAGGATATTTTTTTAAAAAAATTGAACAATTACTTATTTCACCCTGATAGTCGTCATCCTGTTAAACATGTTTCCCTCTTTAAGATTTAAATCCCAATTTTAACCTATTAAATACTTGTCTTATATATTAATTTTCATGTTAACGTACTCCTTTGTAATGAACCGCTCTCTCGTTGAAAAAAAACTTATATAAATCCAAACTCATCTTTTACTTCCAATAAAACTTTTTAACTATATCTTACAAACGTCTATCTACTTATTCTACTTCCAATAGAACTTTTAGTTATAGATATTTCTTAAATTTGAACTCTTCTATTCCATAAATTCGAAAACATATTCTACTTTCCGATAGGACTTTTAATTATATGTCTAACTTATAAATTTGAACTATTCCCCCTTATAAATTCCAACACATATCTTACTTGAAATATAACTTTTATTTATATATCTTTCATATCAATTCGAACTCTTCTACTATATAAATTCAAACACCTATTTTACCTCTAACATGTCAAAAGATATTTTTTAATTTAGTATAGTATTTAAAGATCTAAAATTCTAAAAAATTAGAAAAATACATTGAGACGAATTTAGAGGCGTCACCTGATATTGTAAATTAATTTTAATTTAGTAATATTTTATGAAAAAATAAAATTCTACAAAATTAGAAAAATAAATATATTATTTCCGCGTTTTTTAAATGATACAATATGCATCTACTGGAGTCTACGAAGATAAAGCTAGCTGTAAATCATTCACCTTAAAAAAAATCAAATAACATGACAACAATGACACTTAAATATAAATAAGTATGTTAATATTTAAAATTTGTAAATTTTATTAGCGAAAAAGAAATTGAATAATAATATTAAAGCAAGGAGTAAAACTACACCATGTAGGTATTAGAATAGAAGTGAATCCTAATCATTTTATGTTCTCAGATACTACCGTCAGTAAAAAAAGTTTAAGAATCTGATTAATGAGGTTAATAATTCTATCAAGAAATATGTTCGAGGCCGTGTAATATCCGGAGTAGGTGTTATATTTGAATGAAACAATAGATTTCTGGTATTGCATGAAAAAAAAATAATTCAATTTTTGTCCAAAATCTTCAAAAAGTCGTAAAATTAGTTAAGAAGATTACGAGAGTCATCATTTTATCTCTCGTGTATGCTCTCATTTTATTTTTAATAGAATTTTCAATTATATATTTTACTTATAAATTCTCGCATCCTCCTATTCTAATTTTAATAAAACTTTCAATTTATATGTTTTACTTATAAATCCGAACTATTCATGTTTATAAATTCGATCACATATTCTACTTCGTATAAAACTTTTATTATTCCTTATAAATTCAAATTTTTCCCTTTATAAATTCGAACACCCTTCTATTATATTAAAGAATATTTTTTTTAAAATTCTAAAGTTAGAAAAAATAATACGATCACATGTTAATTTGGACAAACCTCTACAAATGCAGTTAAGAACTTCCGGTTAAGTAGTCAGCCGCCATGAGTGCTACAGATTCAAATTCTTCTCCTCAATAAATTCGAACACCCTTTTAATTTGTTAAAGATTTTTCTTTATAACTCAAAAAAAATGGAAAAAAATAATACAATCACATGTTAATTTGGAGAAACCTCTACAAATGGAATCAAGAAGTTTCGGTTAAATAGTCAGCTGCAGTGAGTGTTACAGATTCAAGAATGAAGCTTTTCCTGCACATCAATTACCAACATAACAGGGGATCATGTACATAAAGAATATTGTACAAACATTAGTTGACAACTGATATTAAATTAAAAACCATAATTTTTATATGCATAATATATAAACCGTGATTGTGGAGGATCGAAGTTTGAAGCATTATATAATACCCGAGCATGTTTTTAGTGTCAATACGAATTTAACTATTCTATAAATTCGATCTACAAATACCTATTTTACTTCTAATATGTTAAATAATATTTTTTGATTTATTAGTATTTAAAATTGTAAAGCTCTAGAAAAATTAGAAAAATAGATTGAGACAATTGTAGATACGCCACGTCACCTCCCGCGTATCCTCCTTTATATATATACTAGTTCAGAAAGCCGCGCTTCGCGGCGGTATTATAAATTTTTTTAAAAACTTTATTTATAAAATTATATCAATTATTCATTCATTTGTAATAAGTCGTCCTCCCATTAAACGCATTTTTCTTGTTATGATCAAAATCCTAAATTTTATATATCGATTACTTGTTTTATATATTAGTTTTCATGTTAACATACTACTTTATAATAAGTCGCTCTCGCGTTGAAAAATATACTTATATAAATTTTCGCTCCTATTTGACTTCCAATATAATTTTTAACTATGTTTTACAAACAACCTATTCTATTTTCAATAAAACATTTTTTATATGCATTTATTATAAATTCAATTTCTTCTACTATATAAATTTGACAACCTATTCAACTTCCTATAAAACTTTTAATTATATGTCTAACTTCTAAATTTGAAATATTATTCTTTATAATCTCGAACGCTATTACACTACAAATATAACTTTTATTTATATGTATTTCTCATAAATTTGAACTTTTCTCCTCTATAAATTCGAACACTATTCTACTTATAATATATTAAAGAATATTTTTTATTTAATTATATTTAAAATTCTAAATTTTTTAAAAAATTAGAATAATAAATTGGGGTGATCTTAGAGACAATTTTAGAGGCGCCACTCGCATATCCTCTTTTATATATATTGATGATCGATTGATTGATATATATCGGTGATTCAAAGTAATCTCAGCATTCAATGCGTATTCCTTATTATGACTGTTAATACATTTTTCTAAATCGCTAATTCGTTTATTCTCAATAGAGTAAATCTTGGTATCACTACAAAAGTCACTATCATTTTTAGAGTAAATCTCCACACACATACTTATACACTACCACTAATTTAGGATCAATTAATAACTTATTTTTATATCATTTTCAGTTCTTTAATTTTCTAACTTCTTAATTTTTCTATCTTGATTTCCTAAATTATTACTCCTAAATTCATGGTAGTGTGTTAGTAGTATTTATGTATGTGTATGAAGATTTATTCTTATTTTTATTTTAGAAACCTCTTTTAAGTTATGTGTATGTCATCGATCACTATTCTTATTTTAGTAATGATAGTGGCCTACATCTTTTAGAAATTATGTGTATGTCCTCAATACAATAATAGTAATTGTCATTGTAAGGTACTCCCTCCGTCCCAGTGAATTGTATACACTAGGATTGGGCACGGAGACTAAGAAAAGATATAAAAAATGAGTAAAGTGTTGGGACCTATCAATATTTAATAATAGATTTGAGATAGTGGAGGAAGTAGTGGGTGTAATAGTGATTTATATTGTTATAGAATAGAGATAGTGGAGAAAGTAGTGGGTGTAATAGTGTTTTATATTATTAAAAGTTACTATTTTTGAAATGTATAGAAATGAATGGGACATTCCAAAATGGAAAGTGTATAGAAATGAATGGGACCGAGGGAGTAGTTAATAACTCCTAAAATGAGAGTGATTTTTGTAGTGACTTTTATAATAATACCAAAATTTATTCTTCCCAGTAAGTCGTTTTTCATTGAAGCGCAAACCCCAACTTTAACTTTAACATGTACGTGTACTTGTCTTGTATAAATAATGTTCATCCTTAAAAAGCGTAAGCTAAAAAGTGAATAAATTTTGATTGTTTAATTTTTAAATATACGTTTTCTATTTCAATTCAAACTTTGTTGTATCTATTATTTCGAATGTCTTTTCTATTTTAAATATATTGAAAAAAAAAATTAAAGTATATGTTTCTTTTTGATAAAATTTTCTCATGAATATTTTTTTCGAGAAAATTATTTTCAACAAAAATTTTCAAGAATATTTTTCGAAAAATTCTTTTCAAGAATTTTGTTCCCGACAATTTTTTTCAGTAGGTAAATATGCCGTCATATTTAGTTTGGTTCCAATACATTCAAATAAAAAAACACATGAAATTAGTTAAAATTCATAATTGAGCAAGAGGTGAGTCGGTGACATAGGACATGGCCTAGTATATTATATTGCAGAAAAGTTGTGCCCAGCAGTAACCAAAACTAATGAATCTTTCAAAAAATCTTGAGAAAGGGCATCGCTAGTATCTCAATGGACAGAAGATGCGATCATATTAAATATCAAAATTATCGTGTTACTCATTGAATTATACATGCTGAATATAAGTTAAACTGGAAGCTCAAATCACTGCAAGAAGTAATTATGAAATATTAAACATAAAAACTGGTTAGCAAAAAAAGATTTAAAAAAAAACAAAGACTGTATATAACATAACAAAACAAAAGTAACCCAAAATATAAAATAAAAAAGTTGGATACAATCACTGGAATTTACCTGTGTCAATTGTCACTTTCTTTGAATCCATAAGATTTTCATCTACCATCATTTGGTATGCAATTGTTAATACTACATTACAATATAAACATAATTAGTAGAATATATAATATCATTAATTGAATGTATAATCATGAAAACAAATTCTTGGAGACTTTAGATTAATCAAAACAAAAATATGCATACGCCAAAGAAGAAAAAGTGCAAAAATATTTTTACAATATTAAGAGATTTATATATAGAGACTTATTGATGATTAGAATGTTTTTTACTATTTCTCTCTAATTACGAATTCTACTTCTTTATAATTTTGAACTCTATTTCAATTATGTGGAGGAAAAATTTTAATTATATATAATTCGAATTGTTCTTCTTTATAAATTTGAATTCTTATCTTCTATATATTCGAACACCTATTCTACTTCTAATACGTTCCTTATAATTCGAACTCTTCTTCTTTATAAATTTGAACACCTATTAAAAATATATTTTTTGTTAGTAGTATTTAAAATTCCAAAATTCTAGAAAATTAGAAAAAATAGATTGAGGCGATCGTAGAGGCGCCACCTAACCTCCCGCGTATCCTCCTTTATATATATATATTGATACTATGCGTGTTTTGGGTATCTTAAATAAATAAGTTAATTTTTATTTTAAAATAAATAAATGTTATATAAGTAATAAATAAATAAATTCTTATAAGTTATCTAAGTGTTTGGATAAACTTACTTTTAATAAAATATTTTGGAAAATTAAATTAAAAAATAACAAACATCCGTTCTTACGGATTACTAACCCATAAGTCTGACTTATTTTCCCGTTACTAAACAGGCTCACAATTTCTTTCGCGCTTACATGCATGACTATACTATCTAATTAATTATACTAGCTGATAACCCGTGCGAAGCACGGGCCGAGATGAAAATAATAATTGAAACCTGGATGAAATTCAAAAAAAGGAAATCAAAAAAAGAAATCTTTAAATTACGTAGTTATAGGGAATCGAACCCAGATTGAAAACAAAGAAATTAAATTAAATAAATAAATCTTGTTTAATTATGTAGTTGTAGGGAATCGAACCCGGATTTTGTGTTAATCAAATTTGATACTTTGGTACTTTTGTACCGCGCACCATTTTCACATTGTTTTGCTTATTAATATAGAGTATAAATATCAAAAATCTGAGAATTACAGAAAGTTCATTTCAGGGTAAAAAGATAAATTAGCTAACCATTCTTAATTGCAAACCTAATACCGGGATCGTTTGGAATACCTTAAGATAAGTTGCTTTCACTACAAGAAAACAGAGCATAACTGGCCGTCAAAAAAAGGTCGGTTATATCCGAAATCGGTCGGTTTTACGGAGATCATCTACTTTATGGATCCGGCTCGGATGACTAACGCGACACAGTACAAAGATGTCAAAACGCTTATAGAAACGTTAGTATATATTAAATTGTCTCTATATATTTAAAAGATAAGTTACATATGACCGATAATGTGTTACTTATATGTATCTCTTTTTTGTTTCTAGTGCTATGAGGACTTTTCGCGCTCACAATCGAAAGAAGTACAGTTGGACAACATTTAATAGTTTTAGATGGACCAATGTAAAGGTGATTTACTTATGAATTTTTCATAGCAGCTAGAAATATATAATGGATGTGTCATATCTTTTGGTTATAACAGAGCCTAATATATAATGGAGGTGTCATATCGTTTGGTACAACAGAGCCTCAGAGAACTACAACAGAGGTGTCATATCTATATAACTCTTTATGTTATCTTGTTGGTTTTATATTTTTTTTTATTTGTGCAGTGCCCGAAGCAGGCTTTCGATGATGTAATATATTGCGCCTATTATGTCGGATGCTTTATCGAGGATATAATGTGTAGCAATAAAACAACAGTCGATGTTAATGTAAGTATTTTGAATGTTTGTGCTAGTAGTAATTAAAAGAATATTTTTGCATATGATCTAAATGTTTTTTTATAATTTTGTTGATTTATAGTTTAGCCATTCCCCGATATTGAAGACATATCCTCTTGATAAGATGATCGGCTTCCAGAAAAATTGGGCAGGCTACTTCTACAATCGGTTTCTGAAGGACAAATTGCTAATGAAGTAGTTTTTGTGTTTTATTGATATTCGTAGTTGGTTTTGTGTTTTGGTTAAGAAGCAATTTCCTTAGAAAATCAATTTGAAATATTAGACTTTTAAGTATTAAGAGATCATTCAGGATTGAAAGTGGTTCATTTTTGGAATTGATTTCAATTGTACCGAAGTAATATGATCAGATATCAGATAATCTATTTTCTTTTTCTGGAATATGGATTGGGTATTGTTTTATTGAGGCTGATATTTTTTTTCTAAATTACAGGAAAAATTGACAAATATGAAAATCTTATTTTAAAGTATAACCCACTTCAATAGCGTTTGTCAAACAGCTATGGAAGTAATGTGGCATGATACGCTTTTACTTCAGTAGCGTTTCTAGAAGTGTTATCTAATGCATTTACTTGCGTAACGCTTACTACCTTAGTGCTTGTATAACCGCTATCCAAGTAATGTTCTAACAGAGCGTATAATGAACCGCTATCTAAGTTTATTGCACTTGCATAACGCCCACTTGCATAGCGTTTAAAAACGCTATGGAAGTTGAAATATGAGCGCTATGCAAGTTGAGTTTTGTAGGAGTGACAAGAAATTTAGAAAACACTAACAAAAGTCTACATAACACAAGAAATTTACATAACATAAATAATATATAGAATATGTAAAATATACAGAACATAAAGTTAATATAAATAAAATAACAAACACAAAATAAATAGAAACACAAAATAAAAATAAGAATATATTACAGAGCATAATAAATTTACAGAACATTAAAATACAAAATAGAAATAATATAATTTTATCATCCAACATAATCTAATATAGTTATGCTATAAAATATTGAATAACTTTTTCATAGAACATACTTATATTAAGATGAAATATTGAAAAGAAAAAAAAAGTATTTTTTGTTTGTAGTAAAGATCTTTTTAAATATTTTAGTCATGTACGTACGAGAGAGAGGATAACTTCTCATGTGTACACGACCAAACTGACATCCCATCCTTTGATTTCTATCTCAATCTAACGGTTTAGCAGTGAGTTATTAGGTTACTCAAATAAATGAGTTTCACATTGAACCATCCTATATATATATATATATATATATATATATATATATATATATATATATATATAGTTTATTTTAGTTACAAACATTTTGTTATTTATCAAGGTTGTAAAAATCAGAAATCGGTTCAATTCGATTTTGTTCCGGAAAAATGATTATTCGAAAATCGGGAGTCTATTTGAAATGAGTACTTGGATAACTAATCGGATACTATTTTCATAAATTTTAAAAAATATTAAATTCACAGTCATAATTTAGTGTATTAGTGTTATAAGTTATATATTTTTGTTATTTAACAATAATTGAATATAAATACCAAAATTAAAATTAGTAATATTTCTAACAATGTACTAACAACAGTAATGTCCAAATATTAATGTCATTTACTTGATAATTTTCATTAGGATAATGTTAGGTATTTCTAATTAGTTACCAAATTGGTTACCGAATGCTAAGTGTATTGTTTTAATTTGTTAGAATAAAGTGGACCCATGTATTCACACCAACCTCCCCAATTAAAATTAGTTCTCAATCTGCCACATCATTCTGAGCAATTTTTGATTACCAATTTGGGATACCTAGCATTACCATTTTCATTAATACAATCCAAAACAAGCTATGATAATGATCAAATACATGCATTTTGCTATAGCACTTAAAGTAATAATAAAAAAACTAAATAATTGAAAATCGAATTTAATCCCGAGTACTCGGAATTTGACAGAATATTGACCGAGTTATATAAAAATCGAGTTTTAACATAAATTGGTACGACTCAAATCAGATCATACCCTAAAAACGAGTACTCGAAGTACTCGGTGATTTTTATAACACTGTTATTTATTAATTCTCATTCTCGTTCTTCTCATTACCCATCCAACATCCATTTTCCCCTATGTTTAATTAGCAGCCTCCACTTTGGCTCTTTTCGTGAACACGACATACTTAGGGCCTGTTTGGCTTACATTATAAGCCGTAACTTATGCATTATAAGTTGATAATAGCTTATGAGGGGTGTTTGTGTACTCAGCTTATTTGATAACTTATAACTTATAAGTTGATAAGTTGAATGTTAGAAATAACCAACATTTTACTTAACTTATCAACTTATTCTTTGATTTCTTTATTTTTCTAATATTTTATATTTTTACATTTGTGTTTTTAAATATTTTTTTAATTTAAAATACAAGTGTTGAAATCATTGTATTTAAAAATTATTTTTTAAAATTTAATTTAGCAAATTCTTCACTAACTTATAAGTAAATTTATCCAAACACCCGTATAACTTATAAGAATTCATCAATTTATCACTTATAGCAGACTTACTCATTTTAAATTATAAGTCAACTTTTTTGTGATACTCCAAACACGCAGTTAATCAGTGTTGAAATACATGCACACAACCCTGAAACCCCCGAATATAAAATTGGTGATAGCATCTCTGTACTTTCCTATTCACAATTTCACATACTCGCAGTATTTTGAAGTAATAATTAGGAGCAAATTGATACTTTTATATTCGTATCATTCCATTAAAGTACAATAGCAGTGTTCTAAAAGTCGGTGATTAATCGGGATTAATCGCTAGACGGCGGGTCACCGAACTGATTAAGCAAAAATCGGTCAATTAATCGTTTTTTCATAAAAAAGGTCAAAATTGGCTGAATCGGTCAAAAATCGGATTAATCGGTCAAAAATCGGGCTAATTATTAAAAAATAGTAAAAAATAGTTAAAATAATAAAAAATAATAAAAAATTTAAAAGGTAGAAACTTGATTAAAGAATAGGAAAAAACATTATTTTTGTACATATAATTATAATTTTAGATGCCTAAATCGTAAATTTTCTTAAGTTTTTCTCTTAAATTGATCTCTAATTGAAAAGTTAAACCTTCAAAATTTTATTTATTACAATTATATAACATTTTTAACATATTTGCATAAATATATGATAATAACATATGTTTAGTTGAAATAACGAAACAATTTTATAATTGTATATAAAAAACATTATTAAATTTATTCCGATTAATGATCCGATTAATCATTCCGATTAATCCCCGATTATCCGGTTAATTCCTAGACGGTGCCTTCACCGATTAACTCCGATTCCCGTTTTTTTACAACAGTGTACAATAGAAATAATAAACCCCTTGAGACAACGACCTTGAATTGAATTTTTAAGCAAAATATGTCAAGCATTACCTAAGCAAGACACTTCACATGCTGACGCCTCATACATATTTACCCTACATAATATATTTCAATTTTATTTGCCGATAGTGGCAAGATACATTATACATACAATTAATCAACTTGCCCTAGTGGTCAACTGATCAGGAAGATTATTTCCAGATAGTAGTTTGTTTCATTCTTTCAGATCACCAGATGACCGATATTTTGATACATAAGAGGAATACATAATATAAAAAAAATCTATTAACCACTTGCCACTTGATTTTCTCCGTACAAAGGAGTGAAGCGATTTGTTGTGTTTTGACTAGTCCATGTACATACATAAAACATGTCATATATAGGTATACCTATACGACAACTACCTTCCAATGTATATTTTCACTGCAATCTACTGATGTATTCTATTGTCTAAAAAAATTAATTGTTTATAAATTATACTCAATAATCTAGCACACGACTACCCCACTATCTATCTTTAAGAGCAATTTCAACAAGGCTGCTAACGTTATGTGACATGATATTTTGTCCGACATTTTCTAGAAATTACTGGAATATCCTTGAAATGCCAAGTGAAAATTATTGAAATATCTACTTAAAGTATAAAGCCTGAAGGATTTTTGAGTGTTTGTTTACGATAATGCCCTCCTACTTTTTCCGTATTTACAACAATTTGCTACTAATTTTATGTATTATACATATATTGTACGTATGTTATATCTATACATTACTTTTACTCACATTACAAACAGACACGTACATGCATTTACATTATTATACATTACATGAGGATATACACTAACACAACTCTCAAGAATTCAAAATTGTGGTCCATATCAAACACTTTCCCTTTCTACAAAAAATTTAATTTCAAATATCTCTCCCTTACCTCCATCCTCTCTTTCATGTATCAGCTGTACCTTATTTGCTTCATTATGTTTTTTAAGTTATTGATGTATAATCATGATCTCATTGGATTTGCATATTGTCACAAATGGTATGTGATTCATACATATAGTTGTTGTTTTTATTTTTTATTTTATGTATATTTGTTTCAAGATTATCACAAAGTTTTGCATTTTAACGGTTTATAAAAGTTATGGGGAGAGATTTTAATTATTATTTTTAGACTTTAATTCTTTCTAAATTGCATTTTCAATTGTTGAGGTTATAAATTTAAACATCATATTTTTCTTTTGCAGGTTGTATGTGGGTTTTTTCTGGCCAAACTTAGGTATAATGATACAATTTAAGGTTGTTATTTGTGCTTGCTTTGTATTTTTGGTTGAAAATGATAATAAGTTTTTTGCATTCCAACTGTTTGAGAAAAGTTCCAGTAGAGTTTTAATTGCTTTTTCGGTTTTATACCTTTCTAAATTGCATTTACTGTCATGAAGGCTATTTTCAACCATTTTGGTATAGATAATCCTCTTTACAGTTTTTCATTGTTTAAGATGATGGTGATTAATGATTTGAAGGTATTGCAATGGTTGATAGAGAACTCACTTCATTCTTCTCTAACTTTTTTGTTAGTTCTTAATTTATTTTCTTAACACTCTTTAATCAAGATTTTGAAGTTAGTATTCACTTTACCAAGTGTTTGATATAATGCTTAAATGAACTTTGGTTTAATTTGTAACTTTTTGATTTGGAGAAGTTAATTACTTTGGATTATGTGTGTTTGTGTTTGTACTAATCTATGTATTTTGTGCAGGTTTGATATTTTATACCAACTATTATAAAGACTGATTGTTTGATTTGATACCGAAGAAAGATCTACAAAATTTTGGACAACTATCTTTCTCAATTTCTCTAATTCTTTTACTCTAACTGATTGATTAAATTTTTGCACGAAGTATTACAAAGTCATTTTTCAGTTTTAACTCTTTTTACACTTTACTAAGCACTAAAATTTAGCCTAATTTCATTTATACATCGATAATTTTCTTATTTCAGAGCCTACTTGATTGGAAAATATCAATCTTTTGTGTGTACTGATACAGTATACAAAAGAGTTTTAGTACTAATTTTTACAAAATGATTGTGTATTCTTGGCCATCTTTTTAATAGATTGTCGGGAAGTTTTGTTTTGATAATACTGGTGACGACTATTGTTGATTTGACCTCCCAAGCCGCGAAACTTCTTGAATTAGGTAACTACATGGTTTTTGCATTATGTTTTATCAAAATTATGTATGGTCAATTGGATGACCATATGACTTGGAAGCTGTTTAGTTGGCTTCGAAAGTTTTCTTCAATTTTGATGGTCTGTGTTTGCCTATATTTAGTCGCATAGGGTGTTTAAACTTTATTCTTTTGTGATATGCAATTGACACTTAATTATTCAGCTACTCAAAAAATTAAAAATAAATATCACTACTTTAAGTATTGTTCGTGCATTCGTTTCTCGACTTATAATAGGCTTTATGACAAGTGCAGGTGCTTGGCAGCAAATACACGAGTAGTTTGAAGTTATTGATCTAAGGTCATTTTTGGTGTATAACTTTTTATTCTACTGATTAACATATGTGTATGACCTCTGTGATAGACTCAATTATTATCAGTTTGGTCCATATATAATTATATACTTCTGTGATATATGATCATTGTCATTATTAATTCTATTTGTGTTACCATTAATCATGAAACTGTTTGTTTGGGTGGATTTTTAAAGTAGTTATTAAATTCGTTGTACTTGACAAATGATATTGTAAAGGCAAATTTTATACATGGTGTGTATAAATCCATGTGCAAGAAAGACAATCACCTTTGATGAACTCATGAACCCAAAAGACTTTTTTTTTCATAGAATGTATTTTTCACATTTATCTGGATTATTCAATTACTATGTGATGGTTGTGGTGTATAGTACTCCAACTGTTTGATTAAAGTATTGCAAGAAGTATGAAAGAATTAAAATTGTATATTCTTCATTCTTTGTTGTCTGAAAAGCATGAATAGTTTTTGGTCAAGAGGTGTATTTTCCGGACAACATGAATAGTTTTCGTCAAGAGGTGCATATTTTGATGTTTTTATAGTGAAAGAGATCTCTACCCTACATTCTTTCTAAAAATGTTTGATACGCATTAGAGTTCTTAGAGAATTTTACAGTTTCGGTGTTTATTTTTATGTTGTGAATGTGCCATTTTTCTTTTGCTACTGATTTCTTATGTAGATAAATTTGAGGGAATTTTTGACATGAATTTTTAAACCCATTTCTTATGGGAGGCTTATAAGTTTCTTGGTTTGGAACAATATTGTCATTTTGACCTCTTAAAAGATCAAGGTATGCTTTGACACCAATATTTGTACTTTATATCACTATGCGTTTACGTTACAATGCCAATTATTTTTATAATTATGTTATCCCTGATTCACAGATACATAAACAAGATGTCATCTTAAAATTCTCTAGATCGGATTCTCTGTAAAAGTCTAATGCTGAATAGTTTCCCCTCCAGATCATTGTGTTTAAGATCAACTTGAAATGGTATTGGATAGAATCAGAGCGAGAAAAGGATGATGATGACCTGTTGAAGTTTTGCGACAACCATGACATTGAAACTCAAGGTTACTATATATTCTTTGAAATGAAAGACACATTCCACCATTTTATGTGTAAATGATTATAACATGAAAGATGGATGCGATGTGATAGCAAGTCATGTTATCTAAAATTATGTATTCAACAAATTCTTAATTTAGAGTAACAATGATCTCATGACTCTTGTGGGTAATTTATGGTTTTGGGGGTGTAAGTCTTTACATTCCACTATATTATTTAACTTTGTCGATATTCATAGTAAGTGTAGAGATTTATTATTAGAGATTAACTTGTGAGTTTCATCTTTGACAAATTTTAAGACATAGAATTGCTGATTTCGTAAGGTCAAAGTTTTGCAGGTTTTTGCTGGCCAGTACTGTTATGTCGTGTTGTTTATGTATATGTATAATTGTATATTATATACCACAAAATTATATTATTTTTTCTAAAAAATTATTTACTATCAGAAGTTGTTCAACTAAAAATAGGTTGAGTTTGATATAAATAAAGCAAATTTATTCACAAAGATTTAAAGCAAATTTTAATTATAATTGTCAAATGTGACTTTATTCATCTAAAAATGTTGTACATCTCTTATACATTATCATATATTCAAAAGCCCTGATATTCTATTTGAAGGGACAACATGATTATCTTTGTATGTTAAACCAGCGCATTAAGTCTCATACTCGAGTGAGAGTACATATCAGGCTTCATATTGCAGAGCAAATGGTGAATTTGCAGTGACCTTGTGGCAGAAATTTGGATTATCAAGATCAAACATATTTCATTTATTTAAACAATTTGGTGGGATTAAATCAAATATTTTAGTAAAAATATACTTATTTAGTGAGATTAAAATTGAAATTCTTTGCTAAATGTATTATTGTAAAAAATTTAAATTATGTTCATAACTTTTTTTCCCAAAACTAAGAAATTTTAATTTTTAACAAAAAATGTGTACGGTAAATTTAAAACAAATCAATATGTATATAATACATTATAGTCTTAAAAAAATGACACCAAGTATTTTAGATAAATAATTAGGTATATAATTTAAAACAAATCACTAAGTATATAATACATAAGTATTTCTATAAATAATGACTAATGTTCAACTTATTTTTGCTCTTGAAAAATAACTTTCGGTGAGTTAGATTTAGAACTTAAGTATGAAGGAGAATGTATAACTTTCTTAACGTTAAACTATTTCACTTTCATTTATGTATTGTGAAACTAATAATAAATCAATTTTAAAATGAAAAGAGAAAATACAACCTACAAATATAATATCGAAAGAAAAATATAATAAAGCAACTTAACTAATATTTTTCTTCTATTATTCATTGTACGTCTTTTTATTAGTTTGTACTCGATATTTTTGTGCTTCGACAAAACAAAAATATTTATATTATTTTTAAACCAAGGGTCAAGGAAAATAAGTAGGTTAAAATGAATATCAAGTTCTATAAAATCTTTAACAAACTTTTAACTTAAAAAAGCCAAAGAAATCACCACATAAAATCGAAATCATCAACAAAAACCATGCGGGCAAAAAATTCTAGTATATATATATAGGGGAGGGTTCAGTAACCTTGTAGTTGGGTAACTTAGTAAGTATTAACTCCACTGTCACGACTTTAAGTTGTTAAATGTAACTGCATAATACAAAATTAAACTATCTAACCTATGTATCACGTGAATTTAAAAATTAGAAATTATTTCATAAAAACACAAACTCATGATTATGACATGATTTTGTTTTCCTATAAACTTTAGTTCTTCCATAATTTTAGATTTGTTCTGTATTATTTTTCTGTTTTATATTTTCATATATGTTTTTTTATTTATTTTTCTATTCTCTAATTTTTTTTTCTATATCTTCTGTGTTCATTTTAATATACTTCTTTCAATTTTTTTGTGTTCTTTAAATTTTTAAATGTTTTGTATTCATATATATGTTCTGTACTTTTTATATGTTCTGTAATTTATTGTTTTGTGTCCTCTATTTATATTTATATATATTTTAAAATTTTTGTGTTATTTAAATTTTTATATGTTCTGTACTTTTTTTATTTCTATATGTTCTGTAATTTATTTTTTGTGTTCTGTAATTTATATATTTTTACGTTATGTAAATAAGATTTTTGTGTTGTGTTTTATTCTATAAAATACTGAACATAACATATATAAAAATGATTTATTCAAGTACATAACAAGAAAAAATAAAATTTAATTTTAAAATATATAAATGCATTTGAGAGGAAAAACAAACAAAACAATAAGAATAAAAGGAATTAAACAATATCTAGTCGTATGTTTAGCTAGTGTGTTTCATGTCAGTTTCCTAACGTCTGTTGTATTTTCATCAAGTAATCTAGACCGTTATTTTACAATGAATTTGAAGGCTACAATTTAGTTACTCAGTTAGCCATATACATTAGTTCAACCCTCCTCTTTTATATATATATATGGGGGGCGTTCCAGAGCCCCCGTTGGATATCCACTGCCCTCAATGTTTCATTGAGGGCGGTTGTTTTTAAATAAATAATTAAAAATAGAAGGATACTACTAGAAAAAAATATAATATTCATCACAAAAATAGTGGACATGTTTGTCTGGATACGTATAAATTTAAATTCAAATTTTGTACAATTTTCTATTTTTATTTAATTTTTCAGGTAAATTTACAAATTATCTAAAACTGGGCGCCCTTAATGTTTCATTGAGGGTGCCCTCAATACTTCATTGAGGGCGCCCTCAATGAAACATTGAAGGCAGGAGGATATTTATTATTATTGTAAATTTACCTAAAAAATTAAATAAAAATAGAAAATTATGCAAAATTTGAATTTAAATTTATACGTGTCGAGAAAAATATGCCCACTATTTTTGTGATGAATGTTATATTTTTTTCTAATATTCTTCCCCGTAATAAAACATGGAGTTGTTAGACCCATTTTCTTCTTCTCTCCTTAGAATCATTACTTACATTGCTACTACTACTAAAACGACTATTTTTAGTATTCTTATAGTGTTAATAGTGAGTGAGTACTATTACTTGGGTGTGTATGAATTTAGAGTATATGGTACATGGTTTAAGATTTAGGGTATATGATTTAGGGTTTAGGGTTTAGGGGTTAGGTAACCCGTAAACTTTAAAATTTCTAATATTTTTCTTATATAACCAAAATCTTTGAATCTCTTTGTAATTGATAAGTTGATTAGGCATAATGCGTACCATTTTATTTGATCTTTGGTGCTATCTATAACATCGTCATTGTTTAAAGCTATATTTGAGTTGTTGGACAATGTTTTTTATTCTATCGCAAGTATCTGTACCTCGATTGCTACTACAACTATTTTTAGTTGTCTTGTAGTGTTTGTAGTGAGTATGATTACTTTGGTGTGTATGAATTTAAATTCAAAATTTTCCTTTTCTTATATTTTTATTTAGTTTTTCAAAGTGACTGCCCGTAACGAAACATTAAGGTGTTGGACCCTGTTTATTCTCCTCGAATCATTACTTACATTGCTATTACTACTACTATTTTTAGTTGTCTTATAGTGTTAATAGTCAGTGAATACGATTACTTGGGTATGTATAAATTTAGAGTATAGGGTATAGGGTATAGGATTTAGGATATAGGAGTTAGGGTTTAGGGGTTAGGGGTTAGGGGTTAGGGTAACCCCTAAACTTTAAAATTTCTAATATTTCTCTTATATAAATAAAAATTTTGAATCTTTTGTAGTTGATAGTGTTTATAGTGAGTATGATTACTTGGTTGTGTATGAATTTTAATTCAAATTTTGCATTTTTACAATTTTTATTTAATTTTTCAAGTAAATCTACAAAGTAGTTAAAATGAGTGAAAAAAATTCAACAATTAGAAAAGTAATGAAAATAAGGTAAAATTCGTCACAAAAATGGTAACTACGATTACTTTTGTGTGTATGAATTTTAAATTTAATTTTCACCTTTTTTCTATTTTATTTAATTTTTCAAGTAAATTTACAAAGTAGTTAAAAATGAGTAAAAAAAATTCAATTATTAGAAAATTAGTTGAAATAAGGTAACATTCGTCAGAAAAATAGTTACTACGATTGCTTGGGTGTGTATGAATTTTAATTTTGACTTTTTATATATTTTAAAATTAATTTTTTTAAACGAACGCCCTCAATGAAACATTGAGTGCAGGGGGATATTTATTATTATTGTAAATTTACCTAAAACATTAAATAAAAATAGAAAATTATGCAAAATTTGCATTCAAATTTATACGTGTCCAGAAAAACATGCCCACTATTTTTGTGATGAATATTATATATTTTTTCTAATATTCTTCCCCGTAATAAAAATTGGAGTTGTTAGACCTCTTTTCTTCTTCTCTCCTTAGAATCATTACTTACATTGCTACTACTACTACGACTATTTTTAGTATTTTTATAGTGTTAATAGTGAGTGAGTACGATTACTTGGGTGTGTATGAATTTAGAGCATATGGTACATGTTTTAGGATTTAGGGTATATGATTTAGGGTTTAGGGGTTAGGGTAACCCGTAAACTTTAAAATTTCTAATATTTTTCTTATATAACCAAAATCTTTGAATCTCTTTGTAAATTGATAAGTTGATTAGGCATGATGCGTACCATTTTATTTGATCTCTGGTGCTATCTATAACATCGTCATTGTTTAAAGCTTTATTTGAGTTGTTGGACAATGTATCTTATTCTCTCGCAAGTATCCGTACCTCCATTGCTACTACTACTATTTTTAGTTGTCTTGTAGTGTTTGTAGTGAGTATGATTACTTTGGTGTGTATGAATTTAAATTCAAAAATTTTTCTTTTCTTAAATTTTTATTTAGTTTTTCAAAGTGACTGCCCGTAACGAAACATTAAGGTGTTGGACCCTGTCTATTCTCCTCGAATCATTACTTACATTGCTATTACTATTACTATTTTTAGTTGGCTTATAGTGTTAATATTGAGTGAGTACGATTACTTGGGTATGTATAAATTTAGAGTACAAGGTATAGGGTATATGATTTAGGGTATAGGATTTAGGGTTTAGGGGTTAGGGAAACTTTAAAATTTCTAATCTTTCTCTTATATAACTAAATTTTTTGAATCTTTTGTAGTTGATAGTGTTTATAGTGAGTATGATTAATTGGTTGTGTATGAATTTTAATTCAAATTTTACCTTTTTACAATTTTTATTTAATTTTTCAAATAAATTTAAAAAGTAGTTAAAATGAGTGAAAAAAATTCAACAATTAGAAAATTAATGAAAATAAGGTAAAATTCGTCACAAAAATGGTAACTACGATTACTTGTGTGTGTATGAATTTTAAATTTAATTTTCTCCTATTTTTCTATTTTATTTAATTTTTCAAGTAAATTTACAAAGTAGTTAAAAATGAGTAAAAAAAAAATTCAATTATTAGAAAATTTGTTGAAATAAGGTAACATTCGTCAGAAAAATAGTTACTACGATTTTTTGGGTGTGTATGAATTTTAATTTTGACTTTTTATATATTTTAAAATTAATTTTTTTAAACGAACGCCCTCAATGAAACATTGAGGGCAGGGGGATATTTATTATTATTGTAAATTTACTTGAAAAATTAAATAAAAATAGAAAATTATGCAAAATTTGAATTTAAATTTATATGTATCCAGAAAAACATGCCCACTATTTTTGTGATGAATGTTATATTTTTTTCTAATATTCTTCTATTTTTAATTATTTGTTTAAGAATAACCGCCCTCAATGAAACATTGAGGACACCCTCAATGAAACATTGAGGACGTTTCATTGAGGGCAGGGGGATATCCCCGGGGATCTGGACCAATATCCTATATATATATATATATAGAGTTAAGTTCTATGGAGATCACCTTTTTTGTGGAGATCTGGAGATCACATACGTTCTGCAATCTAAATTTGACAAAATAGATTATATTTTGTAATAAAAAATTTGCAAAACGTAATGTTTTGCAAAGTATATTCTATGAAAATCACTGTTTCATTGAAAATCTTGAAAATCATGTAAGTTCTGCAAACTAAACATGAATGTTCTGCAAACCGAACATGTTTTGCATAAAAATATGTTTTGCTATGTTTTAGTTGCAAAACATATATAATGTTTAAAGATTTTAAATGAAAATAGTTATTTTCATAGAACATAATTTATAAAAATATTATATTTTGCTAAATTTAGATTGCAGAACGTATGTGGTCTCCAGGTCTCCACAAAAAAAATGTGGTCTCCATAGAACTTAACTCTCTATATATATATATATAGGCTAGTGATCAAATACAAACTTTTTTTAAAATACAAACTAAGAACCAATCTAAGCCCTTGGATTAATCTAATCTAATGGCCCCCCTATATACACAACACACAACTAAAATACATCCTCCCACACTCAATCACACATATTCCCCTTCGTTTTTAATTTGACTTTTCCCGTCAATTGGAGAGTTTTTTTTTTTGAAATCCGATTTCACCGTATTTTTCTCCATCTCCCAACGATCGATTTGCATACCATATGTGCTATGTTTCAACGCGATTTGAAAAAAATTATTTAATTTGTAGGTTTGTAATCTAAGAGTGATTTGCAGTAGAATAGCCCCCTATATATATGTTTTGACTAATCAAATTAAACACATAAGCACAAACGATCCTTTAGAGGTGTGAACTAGATATGTCATACAAACGATCCTTCATACGAGCGAATCATAGCGAAATGCACTATTTTGACTAATCAACGATAAACAACGTAATCAACCACCCTCACCCAATTTGTGAAAGAAAGAGAGAAAAACCAATGCAAAACCAATCGATAGTAGTATATATAGTAAAACAAGACCAGCCCACCACTACGATTCCACGGTATATACGCATTAGACACCCTCAGCTCCTCCCCAAATTTGATCTCCGGAAAAAATGCTGATGTTGGCTGGCCCACGTAATATATAAATATATTATTTGAGTTGAAATTTTGATCTCAGTCGGCGGAGTAAGGTAGGTTAAATATTAGAGGAATTGTAGTAAAAGGTCATAACTTGAGAGGAAAAATGGCAGGTTTGAAGAAATGTCGTCCTTGGAGTCGCGAAGAAGACACCCGGCTTGTAACTTATATAAGTACATATGGCATCTGGAACTGGTCACAGATGCCCAAACATGCTGGTAATTAGCTAATCTCACATGATCATTTTACCTTCGAACTTAAAATTGGTTTTCTTCATATATATGAATTATGATGTTCTTTTGTACGTGCTATTTAAGGCTTGTCAAGGAGTGGGAAGAGTTGCAGACTGAGGTGGATGAACTATTTGAATCCGCAAGTGCGACGTCGATCCTCTAGAAGAAGCCGAGGATGATCGACCCGTATATATTATATAATAGAGCCGGCCTGACACATGATTAGCCGGAATATGTAGAAGAAGATCTGGACATCAGTTTTATGTTTCGTAATTTTCATAATTATCTAAAATATTTTATATTCCGCTTATTTGTGGTAGTTTTATATCATTTTATGTTGCATTTAATTTGTAGAAATAATATTGAATAAAAGTAGAAGCTGTTTTAAGAATGATTAACATCCTTATTTACCCACTTAGTATTCCCAAAAATATGAATTTTCTGGATGGAACATTACTGATATATAATTGCCAGTTGTTGATGACTGCGTACGTCATATTTCTTAGTTTATTGGCGAGAGCTTTGAAAGGCCTCCATTGTTCGTATAGATAATTAAATATTTGTAATAACTTTTTATATATCGAAACCTATAAAAAAATTAGATTACGATATTTATTTACTTTGAGGACTCCGTTTTGATATTTTGGCCATTGGATAAGGATGTATGTAATTCAATACTAACAAAATTATAGGTTACCAAAAAAAAATACTAACAATTTTATATCCATATACATTAATTATACAGTTCCATTATTCGCCTAAATTTAAAATAAATAATGAGGTATAAATACAGTATTGCTTTATAATGGGAACGTCCGAGATTAAATTATGTTGCATTGCTTGGAAACCACCTTTTGTCGGATTAAAGCTACGTCGTCAGCGTGAATCTAGATGATCACGTCATACTAAATTTTTAATATAGATCGGCGGCTGCTGAGAGCTTTTTATTTCAAATTTGTATTTACGATCCATCAGAAAAATGCTTCGAAAGAACGAACTATCTATTTTACACTTTGGTAATTTTTCCCCTCCCGCGGACATTATAATCTTTCTCTATATATTAAAAGCCAACAAAGGGCAAAGTTTGCCATTTTAATGGCTGTGAAGTTACGATTTTACCCTTATATTTTCTAAAATTACAAAAATACCATTCTTTAATGAAAATGTAAAAATTGTGAAATTATGTTAATGATGGGAATCGAACCCTTAACATATCCATGTCAAACTCATGTCATAACCAACTGTGCTACACTTTGTTTTGAGCTTATATTCAAACTCTTATTAGATAAACCACCTCTTCTTCCAATTTTTTTATTTTTTGAGTTAATAAACATTGATTTATATTATTTTTAGAATATTGCACAATACATAGTTATAATAAATATTTTTAGCAATTGAACATAATCTATAATTCTGTTTTATCAATTTAAATTATTGATATATGTCATTTTAATACCTTGAATTTATGATTTTGCCCCTACATGTTAAAAAATTACAAAAACGTCAACACTTTTATATTTATGCAAATAGTAGATAAAATTATGTTAGTGTAGTAAATTGAACCATTAATCTTCTCTAATCAAGCTCATGCATAAGTAGCATAGTACATTTTGTTTTAAGTTTTCTTTAAAATCTTATTAATGTTAATTTCTCTTCTTATCTCATCTTCTTTTTTATAATTTTTTATTTTTAAATAAATCAAATGTTGGTTTATATTATTTATAAAATATTGCATGGTATATAATTACCAAAAATATTTTAATGGATTGAGCATACTCTACGATTCTCTTTCTTTTATTTTAAATGATTGATATAAAAAATAAAATTTTAAAAGAGTATAAGATTATAGATAACGTATAATTTCTACATAATAATAAGATTATAGATAACATATAAGATTAGAGTATAAAATTTTTATAAAATTTTAAAAGTAAAAAAATTGACTGAGACGCCGCATGGATGACTTTTAAATAATATTAATAGATTTTGTAATAAGTCTCAGCCCTACGTTTATATCTGACAATGTTAAGACTGCATCGCCTATGTTATATACCGACAATTTTGTAATTTACACCGCAAGATAGTCTTGTGAGAGTGTGCAAAGATGCACCAACCTTCAGCTTCTTTTTAAAATCCTCTATCTCATTCACATGTGTTCGATTATATTACAACAACATTGTGTGCATTTAACGATTTATATTCTAGACTGCAAAAAAAATAAAAAATAAACAAATCAATTGATCGCTGAAAAACAAACAACAACTACTAAGGCAAAATACCTATTTACAAATTATACTTTCTCCAACATAGAAAACTCCGGTAAACCTGATTATAATTGCAACAAGAACAATAGTTCGACCGTGTTTCAAATTTTACATTGTTTCTATTTGTTCTTAATATCAATAATACTCACTATGAACAAGTCCCAAAGCCTTGGGTTTGGCACAGTTACGTTATCATATTAATTTACATACACTAATGTTATATACGGACTTTAGACTAAAAGATTTTAAGATGTGATCACGGTGTGTAGTCTTACGTACCTGACCAACTTTATATTTTATTTACAAGTATATTGTCATTTCGTTAAAAACACATTAGTTTAGATACATCCATATCATAAACAACTATACTAAAATAATCATTTAGATTATATTTAATTGTTGAATTTGATAAAATGCATTTCACGACATTTAAAACTAAATTAATATTTTGTCAAATGAAAATAATAATTTGATCTTTATTTTATAGATTTTTTTTCCAAATTTTGTGAAATCTTATTAAATATTAAAAAAATTAAATTTTTTTTATACAAATATAAGATAAATTCAAAATTAATTTTAATTACAAAATTGTTTCGATATATATACATTTTCGTGCGAAAAATTATTTCAGTAAATAAGCAGGCCCGTGCTTCGCACGGGTTTTTAGGCTAGTTAACTTATATAGTCCCACTTTCTCTATTTTATGTTTTATGAGGTATGGATTTCTATATTTTATATCTCGTTGATTGTTCTGGGTGTAAAACGAATTAACTAATTATTAGTGCATTTTATTGACTAATCTATCCTACATACCTTATCTAGTAACTAGAATTAGGATTATCAAAACAAGACAAAACAATTATTTACTTAAGAAAAATGCTAACGGTCCCAAATTTGTTCCCAAAATTCTTCCTAAATACACATGGCAATTCTTGATTCGTTGTAATAATAAGTGGACCCCTGCATTCACACCAACAACACCAATCAAAACATTCCAAATTACCACATCACCTATGCCATGTCATTTTGTAACAAATTTTTACTTAATATATAGGCAAGCACACGACGGACGACTAGCTAGCCTGTGGTCCCACCCCAATATGAGTCTCCCAGCTATTTTCTTTTATTTACCTCTCCCCCAAGATTTTAATTGAATATTGTTAGAAGGGACATGTTTATGTGCAAGTTGAAAATTTGATCTAGATATTTTGCTGAGCAAGTGTGGTATAAATATTAAGCAATTCCATACAAGGATCATTAAACTCTTGAAGCCACCCTGTACTCTCTTTTAATACTTATCCAAAACTAGACATAGAAAAAATGGCAAGTTTCAAGAAATGTCCTTGGACTCCTGAAGAAGACATGCAGCTAGTGAATCATATCAGAAAATATGGCATTTGGAATTGGAGCCAGATGCCTACACATGCCGGTAATTAGCTATGTCTCATATCATGCTCTTTTGTACTTCATAATTTAAGAATTACGGTTAATTATGTGTACTAATTTTGTGTAGTCTCTGTTGTACAATCTACTAGGCTTGTCAAGGAGTGGGAAGAGTTGCAGACTGAGGTGGATGAACTATTTGGATCCGCAAGTTAAACGTGGTAATTACACTCAAGAGGAAGATGAAATCATTATCAACATGCGTCATATTGGAGCCGGGTAGGTGTGATTGTATAGGCTATGTTTCTATTTATGTAGGGTAATAAGTGATTTTTTCTTAGTAAAAGGCGTTGTTGTTATGTTACTCAGATGGTCTGCAATCGCAGCAAGACTTCCCGGACGAACTGATAACGAAATCAAAAACCGCTGGCATACCCACCTCAAGAAACAAATAGCCAACAATCTGGCCGTGGAAAGCATCGGACCGATCATTGAGCAAATAGAAGCAGAAATAGATACAATC
Organism: Heracleum sosnowskyi; assembly: GCA_030848705.1. Classification (NCBI taxonomy): domain Eukaryota; kingdom Viridiplantae; phylum Streptophyta; class Magnoliopsida; order Apiales; family Apiaceae; genus Heracleum; species Heracleum sosnowskyi. The sequence goes on from CM061241.1 coordinate 99,654,232, forward strand.
ATGAACTACGACTATCCAATTGAATTAATATCTCCACAAGTTCCTATTCTACAAGGAGCCAATGAACCTTATCCTATCTCATCATACATGTTCAGCATTGGTGTTCCTCCTACAACTGAAACTAGTGCGGATCCTCACACAAGTTTCTGGAGGGAACCATTTTCAATAGAAAATGTTTACGACGACATTGATGAGTATGCAACATATGTTGATCCTGAATTTGGAGTGCAAAACCTTGAAGATTGGTTCCACGAGCCTTTTAATACATGTTATATGTGACATGTTATGAAATTGTGGCTTGAGAAATGGGAATATTAAAAATTTATACGGAGAACCAGACTTATGCATTTGAAACGTTCGAGATTAATTTATAGAATATAGTAGTACTTGTAAACACAATTACAGAAACATAATAATGGAAAATTATGTGTGCAACTTTACATTTGAAACGTTTACAGTGTTACATGCAGTTTTTTGTCATTTTGGCTTAATTTTTCTAAAAGCATACAAGGCCTGCAGCTTTCTTTTTTAATAACTTGTGTACGTGAAGTGAAGACTATTACAAGTTAAATCCAATTTTTTGACCTAGTTAACTCCTTCTATCTCATGTCATTTCCTATTTATTTCACTATTTCCATTATATTAATTTCAAACAAACACAATATTTTGGAAAACTTTCTTCAATAATCCATCAAACATTTGTAGATTATGTAAATCTTGGTAACGTCCTTAACATTTTCAGTATATAACCCTGGCCACACTCAGTACTTTTACAGCACAACAGTAAAAGAAAGTTGAAAATAAGAATCTTTTAACATGCATAATACAGTTCTGTGACCTTAATTAAATACTTGCTCTTGTACATAAATGTAAATCTTTTATAATTAAAAAATTTCCTATGTATATATACCTCCTTTTATTGATGTAGTACAGCTCCTGATATTCCTTCTTCAGGCTTTCTATATAATACTTGTTTATGAACATAATGACGTTTTAATACAGAATAGAATACAACAGGAACAGCAGCATCAAGCCGAGATTACAGTTGACATATGCCTAACTGCTAAACGCCAATAGACGAGATACACATGCTTAATTATATAATTACGTAAACATCAAGTTCAGGCCTGTTTTAGGGTATATATACTTGTATATGGAAAATTATTTAGCATTTGGAATCTACATTATTATGTTTAGTTTATATCATGCACATACACTTGATAATCTATATGATTAATGTTTATTCCTTGATTAATTGTGTTTAAAGTAGCCGCCTTCACTTTGGCTCTTTTCGTGAACAAAACTTAGTAGTAAATGTTTAGATATACATGCACGCCTCTGAACCCCGCCTATTCCCATCCATTTTTTTACATTTTTTTTTGGAATATTCCATCCAATTTTTTACATTGCAAAACTTTTCAAAAATAGTAAAGTTTTATAATATAAAAATCAACTACTTCCACTACTTTTCTCCATTTTACTTACTTTATATCTTAAATTTTAACGGGTCCACCACTTTACTCATTCTTCCTACTTTTTTCATACTTTACTTATATTTCTTGATGTCGTGCACAACCCAAATATAAACAATTGGGTGGGACGGAGGGAGTATATATTGGTCAGGCATCTCTGTACTTCTGATCCCTTTCCACAGACTCACGTCTATTTTCTATAATTATTAAGCAAATTGGTACTTCTATATTCATATCATTCCGTTAAAGCACCATGTATAGAAATAACCCTGAGATAACTCCTGTAATTAGATTGCAGATATACTTATATATATATATATATATATATATATATATATATATATATATAAACTGTATGTTTTGAAACTGAGAAAAAAAATACAAAGTGCTCGTAAAAATCCTCTTAATTACACTACGTCATAGATGGCCGGATGCAACACACACCTACTGTTACCTTAGACACGATTTCTGTTGCATCAGACCAAAGGTAACGCACTTTTACCATTTCATTCGCCAATGTTGCCTTTGACATAAAATGCAACACTTTCCTTCTCAATGGTAACACAGGGCAAAGTATTACATTAGGCCCATAGAGTAACACTAAATCAAACAAATGTAACACAAGACCCGTGTTACCTCAGCCTAACCACGTGACTTGGTGCCACCTTACTTGTGGGGCCCACTAAATTACCACGTCACCTGGTGTTACGTCACTTGTGAGGCCCACGGGATTGCCACATCACCTGGTGCCAGTCACATGTGGGGCCCACAGAATTGCCACGTCACTTGGTGCCACGTCACTTGTGGGCCCCACAGAATTGCCATGTCACCTGGTGCCATGTCACCTGGTGCCACGTCACTTGTAGGGCCCACGTGTGGGGCCTACAAAATTGCCACGTCACTTGTGGGTCCCACTGTTCCACGTCACCAGTAGGTCCCACTTTAGTGACGCGTCACTGGTGGACCCCACATTCTATTGCAACACTAAATCTTTAGCTAATAAAACACTAGATATTGTTATGAATAGCTAATGTAACAATAATTCTATCTACTAGGGCAACAGAAAATGAAATATTGCAACATTAGTAACAATAACAATTGCAACACTTAAATTCAAAAATTTGCAAGACCTGGTTGATACATATATCAATCCTTTTACAAAATAAACCAACCAATTCATAATACAAAATTTGTCACAGATCAATACAATACTGACCTTCTACATTCATCCACCACTTAACCAAAATATAATCAAACTCCTTCCGTCATTCACCACTTAACCAAAGTATATTCCAAGTAACAACTCCCTAATGGTACTACTGATTGTAAGAAAAAAAAATTACTAAAAGGAAGTCCAGACAGTCAATGGAGTACCATTTCATCATATTCGCTTGAAATTGGTAGGACAGTGGCTGAACAAGAGAGAGTTGGAAAAACATCTTATAACTTGACTTGTATTCACAGATGAATTTATAGATACCTGCATTTGATTGCATTAGAATGTGAAAAACTGATGTGAGTCGTCTCTTTCTTTGTATCTAAGTAGAAGGTTATATTAGACTTTATTGATAGATTTAATTGCATAGTAACCGTAATGTATGTCGAATTTCCTGCACAATAGCAATATCAAACACAAAAACTATAAAATCAGATAATGTTGCAAGGATTTTTGTTAATTACTCCAGAAAAGATATACAGTTGTTAGCATATATATAATAAACTCAGATCAGAAAATATATTACTAAATTCTTTTCATTTTAGCGAGGTAGTCGGTTGCATTAAGGTCAAATAGTATTCTTTACATATGAATTCAGTTTTTAAGAATGAACAAAAATGATAGCTAATAGTATTCTCTGTAATTTTGTTTCGGGAAGTTTGGACTCTAGATGCAAGATTAATTCGCTTAATCATCTACAGGTGAGAAGGTAAAACAAAAAATGCATTTTTAAATTCACTATGACTCCGTCACACTTCAAGAGCATGAAAACAAAAAAAAACTATAATGCCTGCATTCCAAACACATGAAAACAAAAACTGTAATGTCGGCATTCAACCATTTGTCAAACACACTGAAAATTTAAGAATAAAATGTAGTGCAAATTAGAGGGAGTCATGTATGCATGCTTCCAAAACAACGACGCAAGCAGAGTTTTTTAGCAGAGCAATGATTGCATGTACTTAACCTATTAGTTCATTTATTAGGCCCCAATTGGAACTTGAACTTTAGTTTTCACTTTATTCTTTCTTGGTATTCAGCTACCACAATTTAAAACCATGTTGCATGCGCTCACAAACTCATAATACGGCCTTTATGGAGTTACCAAGGAACTTATGTACCGAGATTAGCTCAAATGGAGCTTCAAGTATTAAATGTTGAACCTTTAGTCACTACTTCAGCTTCTTCTACCTTTTGTCACTCATAATCAGAAATTCTGACTGATACAGCAAATGAAGAATTATAACAAATGGATAAGTCTTGCATGCATAAGGTACTGAAATAAAACTGATCTAACCTGCCCCAATCACCCAAAACAGGGCCCCCGCCAGCAGCGCGAGCTTCTCTTACATCTTCAGTGAAACCATAGGAAATGCTCCTTGTGCTCGCTATCAAAACACATCCATGAAGTTTACCCATTGTCCCGCTTGCAAGAGCTGCCACAGCATCATTCTGAACATATAGCTTGACATGGCTTTGGAATACACTCCTGTTAAAAGCAACACAGTGATTTCATATTTTTCATGAACTAAAACATTAAGCTGCTCATTTTCCGTGAACACCATTTATCTAAATGTAGTCAAGGTTACATAAGATACTATATAAACAGCTAAGTAATACTTCAAATCTTCAATCATAGTCCAGTTGATAATACGATGTGTCAGAGTGCAAAACTAGTGTTCTTTAAAAATGTAAAATGCATTTTGTTATTAAAGTCCCTGTAACATATAAAATGTTATTAACATTTTCATCTTCCATAGCTCTGCTGATATCTTTTGGACCTGCTTCTATGTAATAAATAAATTCTCATTTGCAGTAGTATTAGGACCTGAAACAATTGAGTTCAGGCCAAAGTTACGCATTAGTTTGTCATTTTGTTATCCTATTGAAGAAGGTTATAATGTAGCGCATTAGTACCTAACTATCTGTTGAAATATAAGGAATTAAAAAATCAGAAGCAAATTTTTCCTTATGGTCTGAAAATTTAAGCCCAAACAGCAATTACATTTTATATGAAACATGGCCCCTAAAGATATAGATTGAAATAAAGCTGCAGTCGCACTCATTATAGTAGTATAGTCTTTCTGAATCTTGAATTGTTGTTTTTCAAACTACCAACTTATGAAAGATAATTACCATATTATAATCAGTTACATAGTTTAACAATAATGTTTCAACCCAATTTTTGCAACACGAATTATCGGTGTGCAAGATACTAGCTATGCATTCTACCAGTTTACAAACTGATTTACAACTCGGAATGACTAATTTTGTAAATTGATCAGGTGTCATGTGTGTGTGTGGGTTCTCTCTTTTATCAAGATTGTTAAAGTATTTCAGTAGGGAACTTTTTATCGCCTGAACAATCCAAAATAATTTCAGATACCACTGTTACTACAATGATATAAAAAGAGACCAGGACCCTATTGCACTCTGCAATGTAACTCCTTATATCTGAGATGGGCCCCACTTTTTTTAATATTATTTTTTAATTAAAAATGAAAAATTAATTAATTATTAATTAAAAATTAGAGAAATTAGCGGGGCCCACTTTTTCCTGTGGGGCCCACTTGATAGTTAATTTACAACAACTATTTCGGAATAAAATGACAATTCTGATTGTGTATAATGTAGAGTATCAAGCTACAACATACTTGCGTTAATATCTCTCAGTTTTAAAATACGATTTGAACCTTTAATATCTCTAGTTAGCTCTTAGACAACATATTTGATTAGGGTTTAGGGTCATATCAACATCAAAGTAATCTTTTAGTTAGTTACGGATTTAGAGATTTTATTTCAGTTCGGGACGGATAACGACGGAGTTTTATAAAAAAAATCAAGGAGTGAGGCGGGGGGTCAGTGTCTTCCCGCCCTGACACCCCCCCCCCCCCCCCCCGAAATTCCCCGTTCCTCATTCCCCGTCCCCATCCCCTCCCCTCCCCGTTAGCCGATCCCATAATGTAATATAATTTATATTTTTACATATTAATACATTTTAAAACATTAAAAACATATTTAACAAAAAAAATAATATTAAAAACAGATATAACTTACATTATATCATAAGTTCAAAATATTTTAACCTTTATTAATTAAAAATTTATATTTAAATACATGTATTCTTAGTTTTATCTTTTATTTAAACTATAAATAAATTCTATTTCGAAAGAATGTTTACAGTATGTGACATAAAACTAAAAAATATATAATATACAATATGATTTATTGACTTTTAAAAAAATATTTTACAAAACATTTATTCATTTATTTTTTGGAAAAGAAAGAATTTCCCAATTTCTGCGGGGATCCCCTTTCCCCGCTCGGGGCGGGGATGGAGGAGAAAAAAAAGTCCTCGTTCGGGGATCGGGGCATATTCTGGGAGCGATTTTGGGTTCTAAGATCGATAATGGGAATAATACTTCCTAATACCGCCCTCGCCGACCTTCGCTATGCTCTTTTTTTCCAGACGTTCTCGTACTTACAGTCTAATAGAATAGCCTGCGAGAAATACCAGGTACCTTGAATAAAAAATGAGACATTTTTCATAACGTATTGATAAAAAAAACTACGTACCACCTAATTGGCATAACTAATCGCCCAACCGAGTGAAGTTCACAATTGGCTGACATCTCACCGTTGAAATTCGTGGCAGGACATATGTATTATCATGTTTCAGTTCTTCATCCCTGAGCCTAGACCACCAATTTCTTACACGATACGAAAACACGACACGAAAATGACACGATAATATTGTGTTTGTGTTTACCTTTGTGATACACCAATATGGAAGTACACGAATACGAAAGTACACAGATAAATTTAGTGTCAGTTTTGGGTTTACCTATGGGTACACAAAAGGAAAGTACACAAAACAAATAAATAATTAAATAAGTAATTTTAAATTATATAAATACATATTATCAATAAATTTTGTACAAATAATTTTAACAATAATAAAATAGAAAATAGTTTCAAATTTAAGTTTAACAAGCTTTGACCACACTTGAGTCAATATGGCTTATTAAAGCTCAACTAGCAAAAAAATAACAGAAAAATTTAATATTTAATTATTATATTTTTATTTTTATTTAAAATTACACGAAATACGACACAAAAAGTACCCGGCATGATGGTACACAAACACGTAATTACACGAATACTTAATGCATCGTGATTGGGTTTAGTTTTCATGTACGCAAAATTTGAAAGTACACAGAATGAACGAATTGCTAAGCCTCTGAGCCTTTACTACCAGAAAAAAAAATATTACAAGTACACAGTCATGTCACTTTCTTAATATTATATCAATTACTTTATGATCTCGGATGAGAAGCTAAAATAACAACCAAACCCATAACAATTATCGATAATATTAAACATTCGGTACTTCTACAAATTGAACTATTGTCATGTACAAGCAACATCTAAAGGGTCAAAGTTCGTTGTAAAGCACATCGTGCAAGTATAAATATAGGTATAGAAAGAGAAAACCATATGGACACAACCAATGGTGGTATAATTTTGTAATCCACTAATATGTACTCCCGAACATATATCAGTGCACATTTTGCAGTAGAACCACTATGTAAGAATAGAACTATATTAGTTGAAAAATTAAACGCGGCTACTTGTTAGTGGTTAAATAGGAATTTTTTAGTATTCACAAACAGTGACTGCACATCAAGGGAAGTCGATTTTCATTTTTTTTTTAAAATTGTACTATCATACACTGATGTGCAATAATAAGAAAGTTAAACACAAAAATGTTTTAGTATAATCTTGCACACACAAAATATCTTTAGTATCAAGGTTACTCATATCCTAACTCAAACAATTTTGAATAGTTTCTAACGGTAACCATCTAACTACATTGCTCAAATGCAGTTTATGTACCCACACTAAGGTGTATGTAATACGATTCATGAGTCATTGGAAACACGGCAACACCTCGAAACTTTAAAAAATATGCTAGAGAATGGCCCGTGCCTCGCACGGGTTTTCATGCTAGTTTAGCTAATAGTAGCATTGAATTAGACCACCTTTAATAAGCAGTACAGAGTACTCTCTCACTCGGTCTGATGACCTCTCTTATTTTTGCACGCAAAAATATATATATTGGTTGCTTTGGAAGGATTATAATTAGGTTAATAGTAATTTCATCACAGATAGTTGTAAGATTTTGTTTATATGAATTATATTATTATTTACTAGATGATAACTCATGCAAACACGTATTTAATTAATTTATTTAAAATTTTAAATAATCTATATAATTATTTAAATAAGGTACCAAGGTTATAATAAAGAATTAGAATTGCAATACAAAGTTTAGATGACCAAAAATAAAAAATTTATTTAGTTTACAAGAATTAAGAAAAAATTACACATATTTTCAACTTGATCAAAAATAAAACTCAAAATTATACTCAAAATATACTCAGAAGAGTTAGAAGAAAAATGATGTTGAGTATGAATTTCACTAGAAAATAATATAGAGGGAGGTGAATATATTATCTTTTATTTTTTTGATTATCTTCGTTTTGAATTTTGTTTAATTACAGCTTGAATTTGTATGTTGCAAACTAAATAATGCGGAATAAAAACAACACATAGATTCACTTTAAATTCAATATTGTATTAGATTAAAGATGATACAAACTGTGAATTGAAGAGATGAATTCTTAACTTCGTTTTTCTCTAAGAGTTTTGTCTTGAATACAATTGAAAAGTTACAACTAAAGATAAAGGAGTTGTGTACTTATAAACTGCACACAGTTCACTTTTACAAAACTAGTAATAGACAAAAAGATTGCCAAACCCTGTCTACACTATTTTGGTGAAAGTTAGCATCTTGTGAACTTCTCTTGTTTTACATACTGCCAGATCCATATCTTTAGCTGTTCATTTTGACAAATTCTCTGAGCTTCTTTGTAGACTTCCCATGTGCATACTGCAACGATTAAGACCATTGCATATACCTTGGATTGATTTGATTCTTTGCTTCCAAAATTTTGTCTGTTGTTGATTAGAAATTTTTGCTAAGTCTCATATTCGATATCTCTGGAATGCTTGATTCTGTTTCTTGACTTCTCGAATCAGTATAAACTAACTTCTTGAATTGACTTCTCAGATCAGTATAGACTGACTTCTTGAATTGACTTTCTTCACTTCTCGAATCAGCATTTTCAGCACTTCTCGAATCAATGTATTGACTTCTCTAATCCTTGACATCTCGAATTAGTTATAATGACTTTTCTAATCCTTGACTTCTCGAATCAACTATATCTTGACTTCTCGAATCAATACACTTAACATCTCGAATCTTCATTATATGACTTCTTGAATGGATGACTTCTCGAATTAGTACATTTTGGACTTCTCTAATTATTACTTAGTTAAATTTCAATCTTCATTTCTACAACACCTTTATTATTCAACTTCCCTTCAAATGTCTTGAGGCATGATCTTGTAATCTTCTTCTAAGTCATATTTAGGACTTATTTAATGGTTACAAACAATGAGATTACTACTGAAATAAATACAATTATAGAACTTTTGAAGACAAAGGAATCCCCTAATTAAAGGGTCAAGTAAGTGACACAAAGTGACACAATACTATAAGCTTGTTATTTAAATGATTACAGGAATGCCTTTATGACTAACAAATGATAACGAGAGTTTTGAGTGTAGGTATATGCTACATAGGTGGTAGATTGAGATTAGTATATTGATTCGATTGAGATTGGTATATTGATTCAACAACTAAGTGATTATAATCGGGTCTGGTGGCTAATCTGATTGGGACGCAGATGGATATAATAATAATAATAATAATAATAATAATAATAATAATAATAATAATAATAATAATAATAATAATAATAATAATAATAATAATAATAATAATACTATTGTATATTTTAGATTAATATAATTCAATGGTATAAATTAGTAGATTGAGATTATTATCTTGATTCAACAACTAAGTGATTATAATTGGATCTGGTGGATGATTTGATTGTGACGTTGATAAGTATAATAAAAATATAACATATTTTAGTAAAATAATAATATTATAAGATAACTAATACAAACTAAATGACACTCTCTCTCGCTCTCCTCAGCCGCCGCCCTTCTTTCTTCTTCTTTAACATAGTCGGCGGGGCTTCCATCGGTTTCTCTCCGGTAGAAAGCCCCAATCTTTTTCTTTTTTTATTTTATTTCTTATTTTCTTCAATTAAGGGTAGAGTTTTCTATCCATTTAGTTTGTTTGGTTTGTTTTTTAGATCTAAACTTTTGGAGCTTTCGGTTTCGTTCTTCTTCAATTCAAGCGGGCTTTTGGATTCGAGAGTGGACCGATTATCCCCTATTGTGATTTCATTTTTTTAAGATCTAAGTTTCTTTAATTTGGTTTCTTAGTTTGCAATTTCGGTTTGTTTTTCTCTCCATGGTGAGAGGGTACTGTTTTCTCTCCTTTATTGTGAGAGCTGGTTTTGATTTAGTGATAAAAGTTTGTATGGAATTGCAATTATGGTCGATAGCTCAAACAGGTTGCGGTGAAACAAGTTGCGGTGAAGCGGGTACATGTAAATATATCATTTTCAACATATCGTTTGACTATCTCATCATGAGGATAGACGATTATTTCTATTTTATGTTTGTTCGACTCGACTATCTTTGTATATGCGGTATGACTTTTCATTAATGAATTAATTCCATTATTCTTCAAAAAAAAAATTATAAGATATTTTATAATAATATTTTTTTAACAGCAACATAGAATTCTATTTGAGATAAGATTTTATGTGAGATAAAATTTTAAAGTTATTAAAAAAATCTATGTGAGAATTTTTAAGTGAGATAGGATTTTAGCCATGAAACCAAAAACAAGTGCGACAAAATATCATTAAAAAGGATTTCCCTTATTAATAAAGGTTATAGATTTGAAATATCAAGTTTAGAATATAATTATAATTTTTTAACATTTTATTTAACATTTATTTTGAGGAATAATCATGAAATTAAACTACTATCCTTTAAAAAATTTCAATTTAATATTTGTTTTCCATGAACTTATAATAGGGGATTTCAATTCTCTTAAAAATGACCCAGTGATCGAAGAATACCTCATCAAGTATTGAGGAGGATTATAATCATACATATTCTAAGAAACAAAAAATAGAATAATTTAATCGATAATTATCCTTTAAATTGATTTCAAATAATTTTTTACACAACAAACATGAGATTGAGATTTTACACAACAAACATAATATTGTAAAATTAAAGTATATAACCCTTTTTCATATTTAATACCATTAAAAATATGGCCTAAGTTTTAAAATCTTAGTGGCAAAAGAAACTGTTTATGTAAGGCCGTTTAGATTATCTTAAATAATAGTATTATATTTGACTTATAAATGTCACTCGTAAATATCTTATTATTTTATTTTATAAATTATTTTAACCCGGGATTAGTTTATTAGTAATTTAAATATAACTTAGTATGCATAGAAATCAAAATAATAATCAAATATTAGAAATTAACTTCTAAATATACTATACATTTATAAAATAAAAATTCAAGAATTAATTATAACTAATTGAAATTTCTAAAAACACATTATTTATTTTTTACTTTAAAAAATTGAACTTATAAATTATGATATTATGTTTATTTATTACTAATAATATGGCTTTTTTTTGTTGTTTATCATTCCCAACCCCAACCCCAACCCCAACCCCAACCCCAACCCCAAAAAAAATATCAATCCCCTAGTTTTGTGAAAAAAATTGCTTTAACTAAAAGAAAAGGAGCCACCAAAAGGTGTTTGCTTTTTCGGCAATGAAAAAACTAACAAGTAGTATTAGTTGCAGATCGATATCTCGTTTTCTCCTCTCGATTTTATTACAAATTAAGTAAGTTTGGCGTTCGCTGTTCCAATTTGATTTTCTCCCTATAAACGAGTGAAGTGAATCGTATATATTGACTAATCAATGTACAAACATATATGAAACGAGTAATTAAAACTAGGACAACTACCCACCCTCCCCATATGTTTTCTGCAATCTAGTGAGTAGTGATATATATTCCATTGTCCAAGAAACAATATAAATAAAATAAAAATATATAATAATAAAAGACAAGGACACAACGACTGTGCAGTGGACACCACCCCAATTTCTCCTTCCAGAAAAAAATAAACATTGGAGGGGCCACGAATTTCCGATCGACTAGAAATTTTCATCTACCTGGCTGAGAAAGTGTAGTATATTTGGCAATTCTAATAAAGGGTCAGTAGATTTCAACACATCTGCACTCTCTTTGTAATACGAATTAAAAAAGCAAAGCAATTCAGAGAAAATGGCCACTTTCAAGAAATGTCCATGGACTCCTGAAGAAGACACGCAGCTAGTGAATTATATCAGTAGATACGGCATTTGGAATTGGAGTCAGATGCCTAAACATGCTGGTGATTAACTAAATCATCGCGTTCTTTCGTTAAATTATATATGTTGTGTACTAATTCATGGTTTTATATATGTTATTAGGCTTGTCAAGGAGTGGGAAGAGTTGCAGATTGAGGTGGATGAACTATTTGGATCCGCAAGTTAAACGTGGTAACTGTTGATTGCGAACCAATACACACAAACTAGATGGAACAAAACTCAAAACTTACTAATATTTCTGATGATTGCAAAGGTAAGATACATGAGATATTTTAAAGACTGCTAATATGCTAAAAACCAGCAACACTCTCCTACATACACTTCATCTCTCCTACAATGACTCCACCTCTCTTTTACTTATTCAAAGACTCCTAATAAACCTGAAACAGAAACAGACTTGTTCAAAATGCAAACTAACGGCTACTAGACTAACATTTTATTCTTTAGTTTAGACTATATTCCAACATGCTCCCCCTTAGTCTAAACTTCCTTCTTTAGTTTCTTAACACCCAGCAATGCACACATTCTCTCGAACTTGACAGTGGCCATTGCTTTGGTTAAGACATCTGCTCTTTGTTCTTCCGTCCTTACATGCTTGATTACGATTTCCCCTCGCTCCACACATTCACGTATGAAATGGTAACGGATATCAATATGCTTACTACGTCCATGGAAAACTGGGTTTTTTGCTAAGTCAATAGCCGACTTGTTGTCGACATAGATAGTAACAGGCCCAGCTTTTGTATCGGTTAACTGACCAAGCAGATTACGCAGCCACACCCCTTGACATGCTGCAGCAGTGGCTGCCATAAACTCAGCTTCACACGAACTCAATGCCACACACCGTTGCTTCTGCGATACCCAAGTAATTAAGCTTTCGTCTAGGTAGAAAGCCATTCCCCTGTACTTTTCCTATCTTCGATATTCCCGGCTAAGTCGCTATCAGAATAACCAGACAACAAGTAATTTCCTGAGCCCTTTGAATATACCAGACCATGCTGAAGCGTTCCCTTCACATACCTTAATATGCGTTTTACTGCATTCTCGTGGAGTATAGTTGGTCGCTCCATGTATCTACCAACTATCCCAACGGAGAATGCGATATCAGGTCGCGTATGAACAAGGTATCTCAGTCCTCCTACCAGACTCTTAAACTGAGTGGGATCAACAGCCCTGCCATTCTCATCCTTCCCGAGTTGCACATTTGGCTCCATCGGATACCTAACAGGATTGCAGTCAGTCATACCACCTCTTTCAAGCAATTTTCTGGCATACGCTGTTTGTTTGAGTTCTGTGTGATCCTTTCCTTGAGCTACTTCAATACCAAGATAGTACGAGAGTTTACCAAGATCACTCATTTCAAACTCCTTGTTCATCTGCAACTTGAATTCATTTATCAACGAAATACTTGTCCCCGTAACTAGCAAATCATCGACGTAGACACCAACAATTAATGAACCAGCAGTACCCCTCTTGGTGTAAACGGCGTCTTCATACGGACATTTAACAAAACCCAAACTTTCCAAGCACTTTTTTAGTTTCGTGTACCAGGCCCGAGGTGCCTGACGCAATCCGTACAAAGCCTTGACTAACTGATAGACCAGGTGCTCTTGATTTCTTTTTACAAATCCCTCTGGTTGGCATACGTACACCGTCTCTTGTAAATCTCCATTCAGAAAGGCCGATTTGACGTCCAAATGATGAACTTCCCACCCGTTTTTAGCTGCGAGGGCTAGCAACAATCTCACAGTTTCCAAACGAGTGACTGGGGCGAACACTTCTTCGTAGTCGATCCCATGCTTCTGTACATAACCCTTTGCGACCAGTCGTGCTTTGTATTTGACAATCTGTCCATTTGAATCTCGTTTGAGTTTATATACCCACTTTAGACCTATTGCTTTGTGGCCTGGTGGTAACTCCACAAGTTTCCAAGTACCAATTCTTTCTATGGCGTCGATCTCGACCTTCATGGCATCGTTCCATGCCTTCTCCGTGGCAGCTTCACTGTATTTCGCTGGTTCTTCTAACAACATCAGTTCTTCCACTAGTTCAATCTCGTCAGTTTCATCATAAATCTCATCTAGTCTTCGAAACTTTCTTGGCTCAGTGCTTTCGTCCGAACCACTGTGGGAGTTTGTGATGCTCTCATTATTGCCTGGTGTTATGGAGTCTGTCTGTGACTCTGTATAGTATTCATCTGAGCTGCTCATACGATTATTACTTGGGGTGACCGGTTCTCGGACAATTCTTGCTTCTTCTGTATTCTGAGTTCCAAACACCGTAAACATATTTCCAGACTCTTGTATCTCTCCTTGGGACTCCCATAACCAGCCTTTACTTTCTTCAAACACAACATCCCTGCTCACATGAACAGTGTCAGAATCAGGTGCATAAAGTCTGTACGCCTTGGTGCCAGGTTCTTTACCGAGGTGTATAGTCTTCCTACTGCGATCGTCCAGTTTTGTGGTATGTGCACTGGGAAGTTTCATATGTGCCACACACCCAAATACTCGGATGTGACTGACATTTGGTTTCTTTCCCGTCCAAGCTTCATAAGGAGTCTTTCCAGATACGGCTCGTGTTGGAAGTCGATTAAGCAGGTAAACAGCATGTCGAGCAGCTTCACCCCATAATTTAGATGGCAACTGTCGTTCTTTCAAAAGACTTCTTATCATTGCTACCACCGTCCTGTTTCTTCTTTCCACTACCCCGTTTTGCTGCGGGGAATATGGGGCAGTGAAATGTCGAGAGATGCCCGGATCTTCACAGTAGGACATGAATCTCTTTGAACAAAACTCGCCTCCTCTGTCAGTTCTCAAAGTCTGTATCTTGTTGACTGAGTTCTTTTCAACTTGAGTTCGAAACTTAACGAAAGCTTCCAGTGCTTCGTCCTTACTGTTTAACATAAATATCCACATAATTCGACTATAATCATCCACTAAGAGAAGGAAATACCTATTCCCGGCTGGCGTGGCTGGTGTGATAGGGCCACATAAATCTCCATGAATCAATTCTAAGGTTCGTTGTGCAGTATAGTTCGCTTGCCTCGGGAATGATTTCCTTGTTTGCTTAGCTAGGAGACACCCCGTACAGACTTCCTTAGGCTGAACCATCTGAGGGATTCCGTGTGCCATTCCATCTGTAGACAATAACATCATAGCTTGGAAATTTACGTGCCCAAGGCGTGTATGCCATAACCACGTCGTTTCTTCCTTTTCTGACATCAAACACTTTGGTCCGCCTGTTTCAAGAATGAGCTTGTACAACCTATTTGTCGACCTCTTAACCTTCATAAGCAGTCTTCCTTGTGTATCATAAACCCACAGGTAATCACCTTTTAGAACGACTCTATTCCCATTCTCCGACAATTGGCCCAGGCTTATGATATTATTACACAGAGTGGGAATATAGTATACCTCTCGAAAAATCAACTCCTCCCCATTCTTACATTTGAATAAAATCGAGCCTTTTCCTTTGATATCCACTTTAGATCCATCCCCGAACCTGACTTGTCCTGGTATGCTTTCATCCAACTCAAAGAACTTAGAATACTGACCCGTCATGTGGTTGCTTGCCCCGTTGTCCAAGTACCAGACATTTGACTCGACTTTCTTTCCTTCATTCTGATTTAGTTTTGGAACCATGTCTCCTTCGTTGAGTAACAACTTAACTCCTTTCTCCTCACACTTCACCATAAGGAGTGCAGGCTCGTCATCTTGCATCTGTGCCAAATTTAATTCTGGCCCCTTCTCTTTCTCCGAATTATAAGCTTGGCATGGCTTACGACATTCTGAAGCATAATGTCCGTAAGTTTGACAATTCCAGCACCTCGCCTTGCTCCTATCTCGTCCTCCACGTCCCCCTTGGTAGGTTCCTTTATTTTTCTGAGACCCATCTATCCCCGTTTTTCCCGACCTCCTTGCCCATTCCTCCTTAGTGAGCAAAAGATGATCATCATTGTCTTCTTGTCTTTGCCATTCTTCCCGTGTTAACAGGAGCTTCCCACCACTGGTCTCAGTGTCGCCTTGCAATCTTTCCTCATGGGCCTTCAGTGACCCAATTGCCTCCTCCACAGTCATTGTTTCCAAATCACTGAACTGCTCAATCGTTGAGATGATTTGTAAGAACTTGGAAGGTACTGCACGTAGAAGTTTCTTTACCACATAGGTCTCTTCTATTGTCTCACCCAGAGTGCGAATGTTCGTCACTAGACTGTTCATCCTCAAGCAGAAATCGTCTATTAGTTCACTGTCCTTCATCCTCAAGGACTCGAAAGTAGCTTTCAAAGTCTGAATCTTTGCCTTTTTAACCCGATCAGCTCCCAGACAAAGTGTCTTCAGGGCGTCCCAAGCATCTTTAGCTGTTTCTTTTGTTGCAAGTGTCATCAACAGATCTTCAGGAATACTTTGAAAAATGGCTGCCAGAGCCATTTTATCTGTTTTCTCCTCTACCGTGGTTTTGTCATCCTTGGATTCCACTGCTACCCACAGTCCAAGTGCCTGCATAACAACTTTCATTTTTAAGGACCACGCCGTGTAGTTACTTCTGGTTAGCATCGGGTAACTCAGACCTACTGCACCTTCTTTGCTTTTTGTTGTTTCCATCTCTGTTGTTCCCTTGCTTCTTGTTGGCTTTGGCATATACTTTGGCATTCACCGAACCTAAGCTCTGATACCACGTGTTGATTGCGAACCAATACACACAAACTAGATGGAACAAAACTCAAAGCTTACTAATATTTCTGATGATTGCAAAGGTAAGATGCATGAGATATTTTAAAGACTACTAACATGCTAAAAACCAGCAACACTCTCCTACATACACTCCACCTCTCCTACAATGACTCCACCTCTCTTTTACTTATTCAAAGACTCCTAATAAACCTGAAACAGAAACAGACTTGTTCAAAATGCAAACTAACGGCTACTAGACTAACATTTTATTCTTTAGTTTAGACTATATTCCAACAGTAACTACAATCAAGAGGAAGATGAAATCATAATTAACATGCGTCAAAATGGATCCGGGTATGTAATTGAATAGAGTCTTTAAATTCATCTGCACTGCAGAGCTTAAGATAGACAAATACACATGTCATTCATGTAATTTGGTTCGGATCCGAGTAGCCATCTGATATTTGGTCTGGTTTTTTATCAGCCATGGAAATTTTTTTATTGTTGAGCTGAGCATTGTTTAATCAAACTTAAAAATTGCCTTATTTAAATTTTCTCCATCAAGATTGAATTGATATATATTACAGGTGGCACCTGGCGGACCATCGTTACATGATGGACGGCAACTTATAAGTGATATCCTAGGGCAAATCATGGTATAGCTTCTTCATTCCACCTATTAATTGCCAAAGTCTCGATAGCCTTAATTCCCAATTAAGTTTCAGCTAATCTAAGTTGCTTCCATTAATTGTACTTGTATTAAGAGATTCTTTTGAAAAATATCTTACTTAAACTTTGTGTCGGATGTCTCTCCAGGATTGACAAGGGGATATACAAGTTAAAACTTAGAACCCTAATTACTATATTCAATATTGCATCAAGTCTTTGACTTGAAATGCACAATAAGGAATTTACGATTAGATACAACATTATATTTTCTTCCAACCACAAGTTCCTTGTATCAACTGCTATGATTGTTCCAATACTAACCCAATGTTCTTGTAATGTTACTCAGATGGTCTGCAATTGCAGCAAACCTTCCTGGACGAACAGATAATGAAATCAAAAATCGATGGCACAGTCGCCTCAGCAAACGATTACCCAATAATACGGAGCAAATAGTATCAGAAATAGATACAATAATGTATTGTGACTATCAGAATTACTTTGATTTTCCGGAAACTCCTATGTTAGAAGAAGCAAATGAAGACTACAGTACTCTTTCATCCCATATGTTAAACATTGGTGCTTCATCGAACAATATTGTTTCTCCTACATTTGGAACTAGTGCGGATCCTCACATAAGCTTTTGGAGAGAACCATTTTCATTGGAAAACGTATACGACATTGATGAGTGCGCACCATACGTTGATCCTCAATTTGGAATGCCAAACCCCTGAAGATTGGTTCGGAGAGCCTTTTAATCCATACTATGTCATGTTACGAAATTGTGACAGCAAATCAAATTAAGTTTGGGAATATTGAGAAATGAAATTGCATCAACTAGGATATATGGCTTTTCAGAAAGACAAGAGTTTTGCTGATTTCGTTGGCAGATATGGGTCGCAACATGAGTTAATTCAGAGAATTATACATGGTAACTATACGAAAACATAGAGTAAATAGCATTTTTCACCCCTAAACTTTAGTCACTTTTTCGATTTGGTCTCAAACTTTTATTGTCGATAGAATGCATCCCTTAACTTTGGATTTTGCTTTGTTTTGTACCCCTTTATTCATTTTTCATCCAAAATAATTGAATTTACCCTTGTGCATATCAATAGTAATAGTTATTATTAAAACTTAATGAAATAATCTTTCGATTTTACCCCTATACATATCAACGGTGACAATTATTTTGGACGGAAAATGATTAAAAAGATGCAATACGAAGTGAAATTTAAAGTTGAGTGATACATTCTGTCGACATTAAAAATTTGAGACTAAATCAAAAAAGTGACTAAAGATAAGGGGTGTAAAATGCAATTTACTCGAAAACATACTATTGAATTATTCCATAATATAAAATTTATCTTTAAAAAGGATTAAATGCTAATGCCTCTCTGTTGTAATACTAATGGTAGGATGTATGTTACTTAGCGCCTGCTGGATTAGAGACTCGAGCATGGGAAAATGTTACTTTTTCCGCATACACTTTTCAAATTTTCATTATTTTGAAAAACATAATTATTTATGAAGAATTAAAAATCAAGATCTTTCGAGCATGCGAGAGAGATATAATCAATTCCAGTTTGATATATATATAATGCTCAAAATTTTAGAAGTAAAATTGGTGAATCTTCTAGACCAATAAGGATGGCTATTGAAATGCTAATGTACAAATGTTTTCTAATCGTAATTATTCAGGTAATAAAGTTTAATACACATTCCTGATTAAATTTCTTATAGTTGAAAACACAATACTGTAAGATTTAAGGGAAATGTCACTTGTATGATGTATCCTTGATTGATTTGTTGTTAAATAAGATAAGATAAATACCGATACATGAAATGTTACTATATATTTCCCTCCTGCAATTTCTGTTGGATTTTATAATCTAAACGTTATTATTATTATTGTTTATGTTTGGAATAAGTCAGCTGTGTCTGGCGAGTTTGTAGCAGCATGACTAGGTAGTGTAGTAGTTGAGCTTTGTTAGGTGTGGTCTAGAGAAATAATAGGAACTTTCCTTGCTTGTAGTCACCACTTCATGTGTGTGTAGTATTTATCTCTTTCTGTTGCTTTCCTTTCAGTTATCGAGTCTGTAACAAGTACATCCTATTTTCATTATCTTAATACAAAACGAGTTTAACTCAAAATTGCTTATTGTAGTTTCTTATTTATTATCATCAATCTGGTATCAGAGCAAGGTATTGTGTATGCCAAAGTATATGCCCAGAAAGATGTCAACAGAAGTAACCAAAACCAAAGCTATTGGCCTGAGCTACCCCATGTTAACGAAAGTCAACTACACTGCATGGTCACTAAAAATGAAAGTTTTTCTCCAGGCGCAGGGTGTATGGGTGGCTATAGAATCCAAGAGTCCAACAGGAGATAAAACTGCTACTGCTACTGTTGACGAAAAGACTGATAAGCTAGCATTGGCAGCAATTTATCAAGGGATCCCGGAGGACGTCTTGTTATCACTGACTGACAAAATGACAGCAAAGGATGCATGGGAAGCAATCAAAACAGTATGCTTGGGTGCTGATAAAGCGAAGAAGGCGAGGGCCCAGACCTTGAGAATTGAATTTGAGTCGTTAAACATGAAAGAAACGGAGCAGCTAGATGAGTTTTGTATGAGATTAAGTGGCTTGGTTACTAACATACGAGCCCTTGGAGAGAAAATAGAGGAGACTTATGTTGTCAAAAAACTGCTCAGAGCAGTGCCATCAAAGTTTCTCCAAATTGCCTCAGCCATAGAGCAATTTGGGGACTTAGAGGTGATGACCATGGAAGAAGTTGTGGGTTCTTTGAAGGCCCATGAAGAATGGCTACGAGGAGTAACTGAAATGAGTGAAGGGAAGCTTCTCCTTACTGAGGAGGAATGGAGGAAACGAGAAAATACTGAAGGGCAGCTGTTACTCACCAGAGAAGAATGGTTGAAAAGGAGTAACAAGGAGGGAATTCGGAATAGTGGGGAAATGCGTGCTCGAGATGGTCGTTTTGTACGAGATAGAAGCAAGGTAAAATGCTGGAATTGTTTTGGGTATGGCCATTACGCCGCTGAGTGTCGTAAGCCTCGACGAGAACAGAACAGAGAGTAGAGGACTGAAGCAAACTTAATCCAGACAACTGACAGTGAACCTGCACTATTGTTCACAGAAGCTGGAGACAACAAAGACGGGATGGTGATGTTGAATGAAGAAAAAGTCGTTCCAGCAGGCAGAATGATACATGGGGAGACTAACGTCTGGTATTTGGACAATGGAGCTAGCAACCACATGTTCGGGGATCGTTCAAAATTCAAGACCTTGGACACAAAAATAGCAGGAAAGGTTAGGTTTGGTGATGGCTCCACTGTAAACATCGAGGGGAAAGGCTCTGTGGTGTTCAAGTGCAAAAATGGCGAGGAACGAACTTTGAATGAGGTATATTTTATTCCCACACTATGCAACAATATAATTTCTTTGGGGCAGCTATCTGAAATTGGGAATAAAATTATGCTGAATGGGGAACACTTGTGGGTGTATGAAAAGAGTGGAAAATTATTGATGAAAGTACAAAGATCCTCTAATCGTTTATACAAGTTAATTGTTGAAAGTGACAGAGATATGTGTTTACTCACAAAGAAGGAAGAGGTGTCTTGGTTATGGCACTCAAGACTAGGGCATGTTAACTTCCAGGCGATGCAGCTCATGTCGAAAAATAATATGGTTCGAGGTATTCCAAGTTTCTACCAGCCAAAGGAAGTTTGTCGAGGGTGTTTACTCTCGAAACAAATGTTAGATCAGAATTCAATGATCGTCAGAAGCTAGACTCAACTGATCAGGATTGCTGACGTCATCAGTATTGCATGGTCATCAGTATTTGATCAAGCGTCAGTATCTTATTGATCATCAGGATTCCTACTCAGACTATGATCAGGTTTGATCATCAGGACTTGAAGCTGATCAGGATTCCTACTTCGAGTTATATTTGGAGTCTAGATAAACATGGAAGTTTATTCTATTTGTTCCTGGTTTGTAGTATGCAGCTATCGATTAAAGATATGTTTCTATCTTTATTATGATTAGGACTTATCTTGTTATTGATAGAGAAGCTGTGTGCACTATATAAACACAGTTTTGGTTTCGATTTATGTATTCATTCGAGAGAGAACATAATCGGAGAGAAGCTCTTAAGAACAGAATTTCTTGAGAGAGTTTTTGTAAGCTAGCAGCTCTTAAGAACATCAGAATTTCTTAAGAGAGTTTGTAACAGTTTTATATCAAAGTTAATAAAGCTGTTATTGTTATTGTTATTGTTATTGTTATTGATCTTTCATATTTGTGTTATATAAAGTCGAGAATCTTATACAATTGTATTCAACCCCCTTCTACAATTGTTATTTACTGGGCAACAATTGGTATCAGAGCAAACTGATTTAATTCTGAATCAGATACGATCTAAAGATGTCGACAACCAAGTATGAAAGCATGAAGATTCCCATCTTAAAGATATCAGAATATCCTACATGGAGGGTAAAGATGCTGATGTACCTGGAGGCTATGGATCCTGACTACTTGGACAGGATTCGTGATGGACCATATATACCAACAAAGTTCGTAGAACGAACAGATACAGTACCAGAACATTATGTGGTCAAAGCTAAAGCTGAATGGACTCCAGAAGAAAAAGCTCATGTACTCAGGGAACCAAAGATAAAGAATATCTTGCATAATAGCCTTGATGCTGTCATGACAAACAGAGTGATTGCATGCAAGTCTTCAAAAGAAATCTGGGATACTTTGGAAACTCAGTGCCAGGGATCTGCATCTGTTAAGAAAAACAGAAGGGCTCTATTGATTCAAGAATATGAGCAATTCGATGCAAGACCTGAAGAGAGCCTGACTGATCTATATGATAGATTTCTGACACTATTGAACAGCTTATCCTTAGTTGACAAAGTATATGAAACTGAAGATTCAAACACCAAATTTCTTAGAGCTTTACCTGAAGAATGGGATACTCAGACCTCAATCATTAGACACCAGTATGATCTGAACATTGTGTCTCTTGATGAGATCTATGGGATGCTAAGAACTCATGATCTTGAAGTTCAACAGAGAAAGAACAAGAAAAGCAGCAAGGCAAAGTCAATTGCTTTGAATGTAGAAGCAAAATCAAAAGGGAAAGCTATGGAGGTCTCTAGAAGGAAAGCAAGAGTAGCTGAGTCAGATCCTGACGACTCTTCATCAGATACTGATGGCAATCCTGATGCCAATACTGGTGATGAATCTTCTGATTCAGACATGGAAGAGATGGTTGCTATGATTGTCAGAAACTTCAGAAGGATGAAGTTCAGGAAGAATAGAAGACAAGGCAACTTTTAGAAAAAGACCTTCAAAGCAGACAAAGACAAGTATATCAAAAAGGACAGCAAGGGTAGCAAATTTGACAAGTCAAAGGTTAGATGCTACAAGTGTAATGGTATGGGTCACTTTGCTTCTGAATGCAACAAGACAAAGGCACTCATCACATCAAGCAAGGATTGGATGGACTCTTCCTCAGAATCTGATACTGAGGTAGTCAACTATGCGTTAATGGCCAATGCTGATGTAACTGTTGCTCCTGATGATAAGGTACTAAATACTATCTTTGATTTTGATACTGATAATGCTTCTGAGTTAAGACGTTTTCTAAAGTCATTACATATTAGCTTTAGAAGTCAAACTGCTGAGAATACTAGAATCTTATCTGAGATGTCTGACCTTAGAAAGAGGAATGAGATATTAGAAGCTGAATTTTCTCGTATGCAAGAAGTACAAAAAGAATGTGATAATGCTAAACACATGCACTTAGAGATGACATCTAAATGTACTTACCTTGAAAAAGAACTTGAATTTGCTAATGAGAAAATCAGAACCTGGACAGACTCTGGTAGGAAATTTCATGAGATTAATACCTCTAAGAATTGGAAAGAGTGTCTAGGATATAAGTCAGATGAAGATAAGAAATTAGCAGAGAAAATTGTCATTGATGAGACAGTCAGTCCAAAGACCTATAGACATGTTATAGACTCAACCAAATCTAAGATTACTCCTGTTAATTTTGTTTTTGGTAAGGATTCCAATTCTACTTTTGAAAAGGGATCTTCTTCTACTCAAGGAATTAAAATTATAAAGTCTAAACCTGTCATGAACAAAGTCACTAAGAATGTAGGTCTATTGTCTCAGAAACAGCTTAAAGATAAAATCTGTGAGGTTACAGATAAGAAAAAGGAAGCTACTGTTAAGAGAAACAGGAATGGTAAAGTTCGGATCAATAAAGAGAATGGTTATAAATATATCCCAAATGCACCTAGAAAGTGTTGTTTCAACTGTGGTAACTCTAATCATCTTGCTATTGATTGTAAGAAGAGTAAGAAGAAGATTACTGATATTTCTAAGTCTGATGTTAGGAATAGATCAGTACTCTATAAACCGCAGAAGTCCTGTTTTCATTGTGGTAGTCTATGGCATTCTATTTATACATGTAAAGAGTATCATGATTTGTACTATAACTTTTATGATCCACTGCCAAAGTTTGAAAGTAGTACAAAGTCTGATAGAACTGAAAATGTCATAGTGAAGCATGCTTTTGTTAATACTGATACTGACAAAGCAAATCCTGATGGAGTAAATCCTGTCAGGACTGCTAAAGTCAAAAAGTCTTCTGCTGCTAAAATTAATAAATTGCATGAGAAAGGAACCCAACGTGTATGGGTTCCTAAGTGTTCTAACTAGTGTGTTTTACTATTCTGATGCAGGGTAAAAAGAAAAATGTGTTAGTCATGGATAGTGGATGTTCTGTGCACATGACTGGAAACAAAGCCCTGTTATCAGAATATGAGGAAAAAGCTGGCCCAACTGTGTCTTATGGAGATGGCAACATTGGACAAACCTTGGGATATGGCAATATAATCATTGGAAATGTCATCATTGAAGAAGTAGCTCTAGTGAAGGGACTAAAACACAACTTGTTGAGTATTAGTCAAATCACTGACAGAGGTTATCATGTCAATTTCTATTCCACACATTGTGAAGTAGTCAGTAAAGCAACAGGGAAGATAGCACTAACTGGCTACAGGCATGGTAACATATATGAAGCCAACATTCTCTCAGATACTGATGGCTCCCCTACATGTTTCATCAGTAAAGCTTCAGTAGATGAAAGTTGGAATTGGCACAAGAAGCTTTCTCATCTCAACTTCAGCAACATCAATGAGTTGGTTAAGAAAGAGTTAGTAAGAGGATTACCTAATGTCTTATATACACCTGATGGACTCTGTGATGCATGCCAAAAAGCAAAACAAAGAAGGACATCATTCCAGAGTAAATCAGAATCCTCTATTGAAGAACCATATCACATGCTACATCTTGATCTGTTTGGTCCAGTCAACATCATGTCCATCAGTAAGAAAAGGTACACTCTTGTAATTGTTGATGAATATTCTAGATTCACCTGGGTGTATTTTCTGCATAGAAAAGATGAAACTCCTGAAGTTCTGTTGGATCATGTGAGGATGATTGAGACAACCACAAAGTACAAAGTCAAGATTCTGAGAAGTGATAATGGTACTGAATTTAAGAATTCAAAGATGGAAGAGTTCTGCAAATACAAAGGAATCATTCAACAATTCTCTGCTCCTGGCACACCTCAGCAAAATGGAGTAGTAGAAAGGAAGAATAGAACTCTTATTGAAGCTGGCAGAACTATGTTGGAAGAAGCTAAATTACCTACATATTTCTGGGCAGAAGCAGTCAACACAGCATGCTATACACAAAATCTCACATTGATAAACAGGCATGGTGTCACTCCTTATCAGTCACTCAAAGAGAAGAAACCAAGTCTGAAGCATTTGCATGTGTTTGGCTGTAAATGTTTTGTTCTCAGAACTCATCCTGAACAGCTAGGGAAATTTGAAACAAAGGCTGATGAAGGAATATTCATAGGTTATCCTACATCAAGAGCCTTCAGATTTTTTAATTTGAGAACAAGAACTGTCATGGAGTCAATACATGTATCTTTTGATGATAAGAAGATAACTGGAATCATTGAAGACTCGCATGATAGATTGTTATTTGAAAATGAAGCTTCCAAGGAACCTGAAGAAAGTGAATCAGAAGCTGTCCATTCATCCAGTACTGACGGGTCACCAAATCCTGATGACTCACCAGGTACTGATGGTGCTAATACTGATGATGCAAACAACAGTGATACAACTAGTAGTGCTAATGTTGAGGGGGAGCAACGGCATTCAACTACAAGTTCAGAGTCAACTCAATCATCAGGACAGAATTCTTCAGATACTGATTCAAGTGAAGATCCTGATAACACATCAGGAGGGCATAGCAATAATTCAGGGAGAGCTTCAAATCAATCAAATTCTTTCAATCAAGATAACACCAATTCAGGGGGAGCATCTACTTCAAGAAACAATTTGACACCAGCAAGGAAATGGACAAAAGATCATACTCCTGATTTGATAATTGGAGATCCTGATGCAGGTGTTCAAACAAGAAGTGCAACTCAGAATGAATGTTTATATAATAACTTTCTATCCAAGGAGGAGCCTAAGAAAGTTGAAGATGCACTTAAAGATGCTGATTGGGTTACTGCAATGCAAGAAGAACTGAATGAATTTGAAAGGAATGAAGTCTGGAAACTGGTACCAAGACAAAAGAATAGATCAATTGTTGGTACAAAGTGGATTTTCAAGAACAAGACTGATTCTGATGGAGTCAATATCAGAAACAAAGCTAGACTAGTTGCAAAGGGGTATTCCCAACAAGAAGGAATTGACTATGATGAAACTTTTGCTCCTGTTGCAAGACTAGAAGCCATCAGGATATTTCTTGCTTATGCAGCACATAAGAAATTCAAGGTTTTCCAGATGGATGTTAAAAGTGCTTTCTTAAATGGTGAACTGGAGGAAGAAGTTTATGTTGAACAACCTCCTGGTTTCATTGATCCTAAATATCCAGATTATGTCTACAGACTGGATAAGGCACTTTATGGACTAAAGCAAGCTCCAAGAGCATGGTATGAAACCTTAGCTCAATTCTTACTGGAAAGTGGATTCAAAAGAGGTGCAATTGATAAAACTCTATTGTATTTGAATCATGGTAAGGAGTTGCTGTTAGTTCAGATTTATGTTGATGATATCATTTTTGGGTCAACAAACAATAAGTTGTGTGAAAAGTTTTCCAAGCTTATGCAGTCAAGATATCAAATGAGCATGATGGGAGAAATGAGTTACTTTCTGGGTCTTCAAGTTAAACAGACTGATGAAGGGATTTTTATTAATCAGTCTAAATACACAAGGAATTTACTGACAAGGTTTAACATGCAAGACAGTACTCCTGCTTCAACTCCCATAGCTACAGCTACCAAACTTGATCCTGATCAAGGTGAAGAGGTAGATGTAACTCACTACAAAGGAATGATTGGCTCTTTATTGTATCTCACTGCCAGTAGACCAGATATCATATTTGTAACCTGTCTATGTGCAAGATTTCAAGCAAAACCTAGAGAACCACATCTGATTGCAGTCAAAAGAATTTTCAGATATCTCAAAGGCACTCCTTCACTTGGCCTTTGGTATGCAAGGGAATCAGATTTTGGGTTGTGTGGTTATTCAGATGCTGATTTTGCAGGATGCAAAATAGACAGGAAAAGTACTTCAGGAAGTTGTCAGTTTTTGGGTGGAAGACTAGTTTCATGGTTCAGTAAAAAGCAGAAATCTATTTCCACTTCAACTGCAGAAGCTGAGTACATTGCTGCAGGAAGTTGTTGTGCTCAGATAATGTGGATGAGAAATCAGTTGTTAGATTATGGCCTGTCATACTCAAAAATCCCTATTTATTGTGATAACCAAAGTGCTATTGCAATGACAGGAAATCCAGTTCAGCATTCTCTTACTAAACACATAAGTATCAGATATCACTTTATAAGAGAACAGGTTCTGGAAGGAACAATTGAACTTCACTTTGTTCCTACTGATCAACAACTAGCTGATATATTCACCAAGCCACTACCTGAAGCTACTTTCAATAAGTTGGTGAATGAACTTGGAATGATGAATTTTGAGAATTTCTGAGGGAAAGCTACAGAGAGGAAATCCTGATAACTGTCAAATCTGATGGTTATTCAGAAAGGTATGTATCTTTGATCAAATCCTGATAGGACTCAATCCTGACAGGAAGTCAACTGGTCAAATCCTGATGCTCAGATGATTGAAGCTGGTATGAAAACCAGAGGTTCTATGCTAATTTGTCATCAACACTCCTGGTAAACTCTGGACAATTAGATTATTACTTAGTCTTTGATTAAGTTTTCAGTCTTAATTATCAATTTCAATTTCATTATTAACAGAGTTTATTATTTATCATCTCTATATCACTTTGAGTGTTACTAACAAATTTTGCAGGCAAGTACAGGAAGCAAACAATTGAGAAAATAGACAAATTTCATTAATACTTGAAGATACATTACACATGAAATATGGAAATTACATATTTGTTTTCCTAGTCTATTTTCTACTCAGGAACTCGTGCTTTACAGATAAGCATGAACACGTGCCCTGCAAATTAGCATGAATGCTCCTGAGCAGCTTCACAGTCCTTCAGAACTGGAAGGTCTCTTGTTCCATCCTTAAGAGACAAGAAGAGGAGCTGATTTACTTGAAGGCGGATCGTCACCGTGACCACCGGGACGCCTCCGTGCCTCCAACTTGCATGACATACAAGCATCACGGATTCTCTTCTTACGTTTCTCAAGCTCTCGGACGAGCTCTTCATCATCTTCATCCTCATCCTCTTCATCATCCCAATCGTCTTCATCCTCTTCATTGACAACGATGAGATTTTCAAGAGGATTCCAATCAGGATTTGCCTGATGGAAGTTATAAAGAAGCACATCAGCCATTGCATTCACAAAAGCATGATGCTCCTGTGGATCAGGAATAGGCTGAGGTCCCTCTTGCTCTGCAATCTCTGCTAGAGCCTCATCCATTTGTTGCCAAATTCTATCAAGTTCTTCATCGGGTATGTTGTTTTGATTGTTGGCAGCCATTGAAAAACAAAGAAGGTGAAAGGTTTTCGTAAGTTTTTCTCTGGAGAGGGTTTGTGTTTTAATAGATATATGATGATTATGCTTAACAGTTCTCTTTTATAGAGAATGTGCATTAAGGGGTGCAGGTCATTTCTACAATCTCGATGAGACGGTTCGGTTTTCCATAAATATTTTTGCCTCGTTTGCTGGTAAGCGTGTTTTAATTCTATGACCATTAATTTGGTTATTTTTCTTAAACCAAAACGCTATTCAGGATTGTTAAAATAAATTTTGTTTTCTTAAATAGAATTTTATTTTAATCTTATTGAATTTTTTTTTAATCCTGATATGGCAAAATATTTTGTGCGGAAATGCTTTTATTCCTGATGAGGTTAGGTTTTTCTTACATCAGAAAATGCCTACTCGTTATGGACTACTTTCTAATGCTATGGTACAAGGACCAACCCACCTTGTTCCTGACACAAGCATGCAACCTATACAGTCTAAACAGTTAACAACCACCTCTACTGTCTCTCAAAAGACTTTAGTTGTAAAATCAAAGAAATCAGCTAGAACTGATGTGTCTGGAAGGCAATCAGGTTCAAAGGATTTTTCCTCTACACCACTCACTAAAAAGAAGATACAAGGGGGTGTACAAGGGGTCCTGGTGAAGAAAGCTGATAAGGTTGTTAAGAATGTTCCTGTGAAAAGGAAGTTAAGGTTGATTGATGAAAGTGATTCAGAGGATGATTTACCTATATCCTCTGTGATGAATGTGAACAAGGAAGTTGTTGATACTGCTACTAAAGCTGTGGTACCTTCATCAAAACCACAAAAGACAAGGAAATTATCAAAGAGCAGGTATCATATTCCTTTGACAGTGCAAATGAAGGATACTGATATTCAGACATCAAATCCTGATGTTAGTATTCCTGATGCAGCAACAAAAGTTGTCTCTATATCAGACTCTCCAGCCTCTCCATCTCAGATTCGAGGATATTCTTGGGAGAAGGTTTCTACAACTGCTTCCTTGGTTGGTCTTACACCTACATCAAAGAAAAAGAGGAATGCAGAAGAGTTAGTCTATCAGAGACAGAAGAAGCTGAAAGGATCAAGCCCACAAGAACCTGAATTTCAGAGTAATTCAGCAGCTACTGTTGATCCTGCCACACAAGAACCACTCAATCAAAGTTTGGGTGAAGGCTTAGCTAGTGGAATGGTCACACAAGAACCATTTTCTCAAAGGGAGAATGAAGACATCAACATTCCAGCTACACAAGAACCATCTTCTCAAAGTGAAGATGCAGGCAAAGCTACAGCTTCTGTTGAAAGATTGGTCGAGAACATTGTCAATGAGGGAAGCACACAAGAACCTTTAGCTCAAAGTGTTGAAGCAACTTCTG
Source organism: Heracleum sosnowskyi (assembly GCA_030848705.1). Lineage (NCBI taxonomy): Eukaryota > Viridiplantae > Streptophyta > Magnoliopsida > Apiales > Apiaceae > Heracleum > Heracleum sosnowskyi. The sequence continues at coordinate 99,684,186 of CM061241.1, forward strand.
AACCTCAAGCTCCACAAGAACCATTGGTAGCAAATACTGATGCAAGCATATCAAATCCTGACGATGTTCATCCTGACGCTAGTGGTGCTCCTGATAATGAACCTATTTTGATTCAGCCACTTCGTTCAAAACCAATGGATCATCCTATCTCAGAATCACAGGATAAACTGAAAGGTATTGCAATTCCTGATCCTGATATATCTCATGGTTCTGATGATGATAATTCTGATGATGATAGTGATGATGATAATGAGAATAGAAAAGAGAAGGAACAGCTTGCTACAGCACTCAAGATTAGTCTTGGAACTAATTTTGGTTCATCAAGTACATATATGGCTAGCAATGCTTTCACTGGGAAAGATCAGAGACAAGATTTTTCTACTCCTTCCTTTGATCCTGCAGAGGCATTTAGACAGAATGAATGGAACAATTCATGGCACAATTCTGATGAATCTATCAGTTTTTCTTCTGCTATTGAACATGCCTATAATGCAGTGAAGTCTATAGAGAATCAAGACTTGAAGAATCATCTGAAGGCTACAACTCTGTTATCCAAAAGCCTTAAAAGTGAGATTGATTCTATCAAGGGCTCAACTGAAAAAGTGAGGACTGATATCTTTAATAATTTTACAAAGGTGCCTACTACTTTCCAACTAAGGGTAGTGGAATCCCAAGTGAAATCTGTTGTTTCAGAACAAACCTCAATCAATCAAAGAATTGATTCTCTGGATACTAAGGTAACTGAAATTCAAGCCTCTCTTTCCTTAATTTTGCAATTATTGTCAAATCCTGATGTCAAAAAGGGGGAGAAGGTTATTCAGACAAAATGTACACCTGATCTAGTATTAAGAAATAATGATGATGATACTGGAGATGATGGTGGTGACAAAGCGATACAAGGAGAAACCTCTGATGCTGTTGTTATGAAGACAATCCAAACTTCTCAAAGTCAAACAACGCAGTCAACTCATGTTTCTGATTCTGGAGTTAAGACAGTAAGAACATTGGTGCAATCTCAGATCCTGACGGAAGATCAAATCCTGACACCTGGTCATGGACAAATTCTTGCTACAATTCCTGAAGGTGATGAAAATGTGATTATTGATCATCCTGAAGATGCATCAAATTTATTTCAGAAGTTTTCTACAAAAGACGGTAGAATTGTTACTCTTTATCACACTGATAAAAGAGTTCAACAATTATTTGCCAGAAAAGCACTCTCTACAGCAAGTGAAGAATATCCAGATCTCTCACATGAAGAATTCTTGAGACTACAAAAAGAGACAATGGAAAGCTATACTGCTCCTGCTAGAGGTAGAGGAAGCAGAGGTAGGAGAGGTGCTAGAAGAAGTAAAAGAGGTTCTTCAACTCAAATAGTACCTAGACAGACAAGGTCTAGAGGGTTAAGAATTGAAGAAATTCCTGAACCTATTCAAACTCTAGTAGTTCCTGACAGATCTACTTTTGGTGATGATGGAATTGTTGAAGAAGAACCTGAATTGAGAAGAAAATCAAGTAAATCAACTCTCAGCAATACAAATCAAATTGAAGATTCTAATCCTGACAATATTCAAGAACCTGACGAATCTGAAATTCTGCAAGAGGTTGATTTGATAATCTTATCTACTGTTGTTGATTGTCACAACAAAGAAGTAGATGAAGAAGAAGAAGCCATAAGAAGAGATATTACAAAGAGAACATATGAAGATTTTAATCTCTATCTACAAAGGCTTAAAGTTTCAAATGAAAGAAAATGGAGAAATTCAAGCAGACAAGAATCTTTACTTGAAAGAAGCTACGCTCATGAAAAGGAGAAATACAAGAAGTGGAAACATATTAGCACATTAAGTTGTGATACACCTATCAATTTTCAGTCTGGTGGAATTATTACAAGCGCTTCAAGTGTTGTTGATTTGTCTGATATGGCTAGATCAAAAACACTCTGGTTAAAGATGTTTTCAAATCTGAAGCAATTGTCAAGTAATTCAAGAGGAGGTATTGGACACAGAGATGGTGAATATCTGAATATGTCATATGTTGATCCTTACTCCTTGACAGAAATTGGAGGTACTTTAACTTCTGAAAACCTGAACAATTTATTAGCTGTTGATATAGTTATAGATTGTCATGATGGTTTTGAAAAGAAAGAAAAGCTTCTGTACTTCATGAAAGATGGTAGTGTGAAGATTTTATCTATTCAAGATCTGCTGATGAAAACTACACAGGAACTGAAATATGTTCACTATCTGTTAAGATGGAAGAACCAAGTGTACAAAGTATGGGCTGACATGATTTTGTCAACTATAAGAAGAAGACTGGATGGAAACAGTAATTTCGATGGTAATTATACTCCCATGTACTTAAATCAAAGAGGTCAGGATGTGGAAATGCAAAGGGGTACTGCTGTTAAAGAAGTAAATTTTGGCATGACTCATCTTTCTCTCAATCCTGATGGGAAGGAAATTGCTTATCTTTTGCTTGAAGAGCACAGTCTACAGAGAAACTCCATACAGAATCTCAGAGCAGCTATCTACCAGATTAATGAGGAAGATGAAGAACTCAGAAATCTTATGGAAAGACTGATTCAAATTCTTGAAGAAAAAGAAGAAAGTTTATTATCCAACTTCTTGAAGATGAATCTGTTCTATCAAAAAGCTTAAACAGATAAGTTGTTTCTGAAGATACTCGTACATTTTGATACATGTTTTTGACATCATTGAATATTTGGAATCTATACTTTATTTCACAAAGTATGAGATTGGGGGAGATTGTTAGATCAGAATTCAATGATCGTCAGAAGCTAGACTCAACTGATCAGGATTGCTGACGTCATCAGTATTGCATGGTCATCAGTATTTGATCAAGCGTCAGTATCTTATTGATCATCAGGATTCCTACTCAGACTATGATCAGGTTTGATCATCAGGACTTGAAGCTGATCAGGATTCCTACTTCGAGTTATATTTGGAGTCTAGATAAACATGGAAGTTTATTCTATTTGTTCCTGGTTTGTAGTATGCAGCTATCGATTAAAGATATGTTTCTATCTTTATTATGATTAGGACTTATCTTGTTATTGATAGAGAAGCTGTGTGCACTATATAAACACAGTTTTGGTTTTGATTTATGTATTCATTCGAGAGAGAACATAATCGGAGAGAAGCTCTTAAGAACAGAATTTCTTGAGAGAGTTTTTGTAAGCTAGCAGCTCTTAAGAACATCAGAATTTCTTAAGAGAGTTTGTAACAGTTTTATATCAAAGTTAATAAAGCTATTATTGTTATTGTTATTGTTATTGTTATTGTTATTGATCTTTCATATTTGTGTTATATAAAGTCGAGAATCTTATACAATTGTATTCAACCCCCTTCTACAATTGTTATTTACTGGGCAACAACAAACACGAAAATCGTTCCCAGCTCAATCAGACTTCACAGCTAAAGGGGCTCTTGAATTGGTACATGGCGACTTGTGCAGGCCTATTTCTCCTCCCACTTTTGCTGGAAATAGGTATTTTTTCTTTTGGTTGATGACTTTAGTCGTTTAATGTGGGTTTACATGATCAAAACGAAGGATGAGGCATTGAGTGCATTTAAATTATTCAAGGCAGCAGCAGAAAATGAATCCAAAGAGAAGATTCAAGTTTTTCGCACTGATAGGGGAGGGGAGTTTTGTTCAAAAGAATTCACTGGTTTTTGTGAGACAATGGGAATTCAGAGACACTACACGGCGCCATACTCACCACAACAAAACGGTGCGGTAGAGCGTCGAAATAGAACTGTGGTCGCTATGTCTAGGAGCTTGTTAAAAGAGACAGGGATACCATCAACTTTCTGGGGAGAAGCAGTCTGGCATGAAGTTTAAATTCTAAACAGGTTGCCTACACGGGCGTTGTCAAAATAGACGCCTTATGAGGCCTGGAAGGGAAAGAAGCCAAACCTTGATCATCTCAGAATTTTCGGATGCGTTGCCCACATGAAAACACCAGGTATTCATATTCGAAAGTTAGATGATAGAAGCAAACCAGTCGTGTTTCTTGGAAAAGAGGCAGGCACCAAAGCATACCGAGTTTTTGACCCATCTGAAGGTAGAATATATGTCAGTAGAGACATAATTTTTGAGGAGAATAGAAAATGGCCTTGGGACAGAGAAGAAGATAATACAGCTCGATTTGGTAATGTCACAACCACTTTTACAGTATGTGGCATCGAGGGTGAACCTAGTGAACATTCACCAGGTTACAGTGCAGATGAGGGAAACCAGATACAAAGTTCACAGCAAGCCTCTCAAACCGACAGCAGCAGTTCAGGTGGAAATATCAATGAAGGGGAAATTAATTCTGAGGCCTCGAGTGACAGCAGCAACGAGCCACAACGATACAGACCTTTGATAGACATTTACAACACTACATGGGAGATTGAAGCTATTGAAGAAGAGCTAATGGTAGCTGAAATTGATGAACCCTCAACGTATGAGCAAGCAGCAAAAGAAAAAGTGTGGAAAGAAGCCATGAAGGCTGAAATAGAAGCCATACAGAAAAACGACACATGGAAACTGACTGAGTTGCCCCCAGGCCACAAAGCAATCGGCCTAAAATGGGTGTTCAAAGCAAAGAAAGATACAAAAGGAAAGGTGGTGAAGCATAAAGCGCGTCTTGTTGCTAAGGGGTATGTACAGAAATTTGGGGTAGATTTTCAAGATGTGTTCGCTCCAGTGACAAGAATGGAGACAGTACGTTTATTGTTGGCTATCGCTGCAAACAACGAATGGGAGGTGCATCACCTCGATGTGAAGTCAGCCTTTTTGAATGGGATTTTAAATGAAGAAGTCTACGTAACTCAGCCTCCAGGTTTCGAGAAGGAAGGGGAAGAGCATAAAGTTTATAAATTGTATAAGGCCCTTTACGGTCTCCGTCAAGCGCCCCGAGCTTGGTATGCTCGCCTTAGTAAGTATCTTCTCAATCTTGGTTTTGCTAAGTGTCCGTTCGAACATGCTGTATACATAAAGCGTGAAGGGAGTGATGTGCTAATTATAGGGGTGTATGTTGATGATTTACTTATAATTGGCACTCGAGTTGATAGTATAGCAGGTTTCAAACGGCAGATGAACTCAGAGTTTGAAATGAGTGATATGGGCAAGCTAGCTTACTATATTGGGATAGAAGTGGAACAAGGCCAGGGCTATATCGAGATCAAACAGACAGCATATGCAAAACGAGTTCTGGAACGGGCAGGAATGGTCGACTGCAAGCCCGTAAGCTATCCAATGGAACCCGGGATACCACTTCATAAAGATGAGAACGGGAAATTGGTGAATCCAACTGAGTTTAAATCGCTGATTGGGGGATTAAGGTATTTGGTACACACCCGTCCAGATATTGTTTTTCCAGTTGGAATGGTTAGTCGCTTTATGGAAAAACCAACTGTGCTTCATTTGAGTGCTGCAAAACGGATACTCAGGTACGTGAAAGGGACTTTGAGTTATGGATTGGTTTACACTAAGAGTCGAGGAGACTATTTGTTAACAGGGTTCTCAGACAGTGATTTTGGGGGAAATATTGATGATAGGAAAAGCACGGGTGGAATGGCTTTTTACTTAAATGAAAGCTTGATTACTTGGGTATCGCAGAAACAACGCTGTGTAGCCTTGTCATCGTGTGAAGCAGAGTTCATGGCTGCTACCGCAGCTGCGTGTCAGGGCATATGGTTGCAAAAATTACTGAGTCAAGTTTCTGAAGTGTTGCCAGGTCCAGTAATACTCTATATCGATAACAAGTCTGCGATTGATCTCACTAAGAATCCAGTCTTTCATGGAAGAAGCAAACACATAGATATACGTTATCATTTCATTAGGGATTGTGTGGACACTGAGGAGCAACGAGCAGATGTCTTAACAAAGGCTCTGCACATTACTAAGTTCGAACAGATGCGAAAATTGCTGGGTGTCAAAGATCTGCAACACGGTTTAGATTAAGGGGGAGCCTGTTGGATTTTATAATCTAAACGTTATTATTATTATTGTTTATGTTTGGAATAAGTCAGCTGTGTCTGGCGAGTTTGTAGCAGCATGACTAGGTAGTGCAGTAGTTGAGCTTTGTTAGGTGTGGTCTAGAGAAATAATAGGAACTTTCCTTGCTTGTAGTCACCACTTCATGTGTGTGTAGTATTTATCTCTTTCTGTTGCTTTCCTTTCAGTTATCGAGTCTGTAACAAGTACATCCTATTTTCATTATCTTAATACAAAACGAGTTTAACTCAAAATTGCTTATTGTAGTTTCTTATTTATTATCATCAATTTCATGTTACTATTTTCCCTCCTGCAAAATCAGTGGGCAAAGTTTTGTCTTCTTCTCCGATACTTGTCTGTTTTAGTTGAAGCAGTTATTTCTATGATTCATGGGCAGCATCTATTAAATTACCATGTTTTCCCACATAATTCAGCTTGAACTGACACGAGATGTGCACTTGTAAATTCATACCAGTCCATTAAGTACGCAAGTGTAACAAATCTCTTGAGATAAGGATCGACCTTCTGTTGAAATTCAGCATGTGTGTGTATACTCTACATAATAACCAACTTGCTGGGTAGTGGCCGAAAATGATCAACTTGTCTATGAGAACGAAGGCCTTGAAGCCCATCCCTGGTTTTAATAATTTACAAAACCATCAATTGGACAGCTTGTTGATAAGTCTATTTCTAGACAGTAGACAGCAACTTTTTCTGATAGGGTCTGTTTACTACAAAATAAACCTCTCCATTGTGGGAGTCTGGGCGAGATAACTGTTACTACTTTCTCCTAATATTCTTCCAAAACAAATAAACTGAAATAATTAGGTAACACGCTAACATCACCTGATAGCAAACAATAATCTGACACAATTTTTTTTTCAATATCCATGAAAATTGACAACCCTCATTCCACACCATATATTTCCAGTACTACAAAGATGACCGAGTTAAATTCCTTACTCATCTCCTTCATCTTGTAAAAAATTAATGTACCTTATTAATGTAAAAAAAGCAGATGAAAGGAACTCTTGATCATGAAAGTCATTATCATAGAGATTAAAAAACACATAGAATTAATGGATTAAAAAGTGAAACCGTCAATAAATTAATGTATAAAGAAAAGAATTATTGGTTACTTTACAAGGTTATTCTTTAATACAAGTATTCTCATCCGTGCCCTAGCAACCAATTTACATTATTCACACGTATAAATTAGTCCAAACTATCACTTGGCTGTTGACTCCCTAATTCACACGTGCTGCATCAGCTGCGTTCTTGAAATTCGTGTCATAACTAACACGTAACAGAAATATAACCTTAAACATTGAAATATACTACTCACTCCCATCCATTTCTTTACACTTTCTTTTTTGGTTACTTTTCTCTATTTTAGTTATTTTACACCTTAAATATTAATAGATCACACCACTTTATTCATTTTACTCACTTTTCTCCATACTTTACTTATTTTTCTTAATCTCCGTGTCCAATCTCAATGTAAACTATTGATGGGACGGAGGGAGTACAAAATTTTGAAATGTGTGATACATCCTATATGATAAAATTTCTTAATACCAAATCATAATAACTGATTATAACTTCATTTTACGGTTTGGTAATATTTTTTAAAACGAATCCTAAACATCTAACAAAATTCGATGTTCGTTTAAATTTAATGTAAACAACTTAAATTTTAGTTTAATCAAAATCGATTGCCCATATAACATATGATGTCAAACATGTAGATTTCACATGTGGCTCATACTATGTGGGCGTTTGGGGTATCAAGCAAAAGTTGACTTATAACTTAAAATGAGTAAGTGTTTTATAAGTGATAAGTTGATAGATTGTTATAAGTGTTTGGGAGAACTAAAAAAGGTGAACTTATGTATTATAATGAGTAAGTGCTTTATAAGTGATAAGTTGATGCAAACTTATAAGTTACGTAAGTGTTTGGATAAATTTACTTATAAGTTAATAATTTTTTTGTTAAATTAAATTGAAAAATTAATTAATTAATATAATGATCTCGATAAATACATTTTAGATTAAAAAACATTTAAAAGTATAAATATAAAAATATAAACAACTAAATTGAAAAAATAATTAATTAATATAATGATCTTGATAAATACATTTTAGATTAAAAAACATTTAAAAGTATAATATAAAAATATAAACTACTAAATAGATAAAGAAATCATGAAAAATGAAATAAGTTGAGCAAAATGTTAGTATTTTCTAACATTCAACTTATCAATTTATAAGTTATAAGTTAGATTATAAGTTAGGTAGACAAACACCCCCCATAAGTCATAAGCTAAAAAAATAAGTTATAATTTATAAATTGATGAAATAAGCTGACCCCTCATAAGCTGAAATGGGTTTATAAGCTATAAGTTAACTTATAAAGTTACAGCCAAACAGGCCCTATGTGTGTACTCGTTATCAACAATTTTCGTAAGCTGTGTATTTGACTGGCTTTAACGTATTACATAACCCACTTGTACATTTATAACTAATGATAATAACATAAATATCCATATACCATGTATATATACGTCCTTTGCTCATGTGCAGATTTGGTATAAATTAATGAAAATTATACATATTTTGTCATGTAGTTGCTTCCAAAGCATCTTCTCTTTTGTTGTATTCATTGACGTAGATGATTGACGTCATATTGCTTTGTTCATCAAACTGACGAGCGCTTTGGTTTTAAGTTGGTTACGATAATTTTATTCGACTCGTTGGACTTTGGAGTATTCAATTTGGATTTAGACATTCAATTTTGGGGTTTTTTTTCCTAAATATCCCATTCTAGAAAAAAAATTTCAAAAATAATACTATGTTTTTTTGAATAGTTTGTAAAAAATGTCAATTTTTTGAAAATATTTGCAAAAATAAGGTACAACTTCTTGCAATCATATCTGCGACTGCATCATCCAAAATCAACTACAAATGCAACATATAAAAATTTAATAATAATTCAAATCATCTTTGGTTGTATAGTAAGTTGCATAAGTTAGTTTCAGGGCCTTGTTGATTAATTAGAAACTCAACCCTAATTGTTGATTTGGTTGAGATGAAACTATATTATGAACTCTCAATTACGCACGTATTTATATATGTATGTATATACATGTATGTATAGACGAAAGGTGAGAGTGATGGAACTTGAGATCGCAAGTTTTATTCATCTTTATCTTCATTCACCCCTTTTTACTAACAATTTTTTTAAAATTCTCAATTGATTTCAAATTATTTTTAAAAAGTTGTAACTTATTGATTTGGTTGAATCTGGTTGCTTTAGTTGCAAACCGTATTTTTGCAAATATTTTTAGGTTGCATCTAGTTGCATACCGTATTTTTGCAAATATTTTCAGAAGATGATTGATAGTAGGTGATTCGTAAAGGTCTAATTCACCTATTAAAATCAAGCCCAATTCTAAAACAAGGCCCGCAAGGTCCACAAGACCAGCAAGGTCCACAATGTCTGCAAGGTCACAATGTCTGCAAGGTCCACAAAGCCTGCAATATCCACCAAGGCCATAAGGATTGGACATGACACATTGCACAACAGACAAGTACGAATAAGACAAAGCTGGCACAAGTACAACTGACGTCTACAACAAGGCTGGCACAAGTACATGGTCCAAACGTCAGGACAACATGCAACTGACACAAGGTGGACACTGACACCAGACCAAGACCCTATTTGCAGCTTATGTCCCCCACATAGACACCCAGTCATGTGCACTGCACATGACATGAGCCTATATATACCCCCTAGTCACTTCAATGTAAGGGGTTCACAACATTCACTACATTTTCACTATATTGAATTTCTGATAGGTTTTACTCTACCTTCTCTCTACTTTCTCTCTCTAGAAATTAATACCTATCTACATATCTGTATTATGTTTTCCGTCCACCGGATACTTATTCTCACGCCGGAGGTGCTTACGGGGACATAACCCCCGCGGGCATTTCCGTTTCAGGGAACTCGGAGGCAATTCCGGTGGAGCTCAGACAAGACACATAAAGCTCAGCAAGGCCAACATAGCTCAGCAAGCCGGACAAGCCCAACAAGGTCGACAAAGCCAAACAAGCATTATAAGCCCAACAAGGTTGACAAAGCCAAACAAGCATTGCAAGCCCAACAAGCCGAACAAGCACCTGTTCCAGCGTAATACTAAGGAAGTAGAGTCCGACGGTAGAACGACTTATCAATGATAAAATCGCAAAAAGATTTAGAAAAAGTAGAATTTTTTATAATTTCTCAATAGGTTGATATGTTTGTTGATATCTATACTCTTTATTAATAAACAAAATAATGTGTAAATGGCGCGTAAAGTATCAAAGTATCAAATTTGATTATAAAATACCAAAATATCAAATTTTGTTATCACAAAATTCACGTTTGATTCCTAGCAACTACATGATTAAACAAGATTTAATTTTTTTGGTTTCACCCAGGTTCGATTTCTTATAACTACAAAATTCAAAATTTTATTGATTTAATTTATTTTTTTGGTTTTATCTCGATTTTGAATAATATTTTAATCTCGGCCCATGCTTCGCACGGGTTATCAGCTAATATAGAATAAATGTCAAAATCATCATATTAAAAGTGACTCAAATTAGTCACTAATTTGAAAATTTGAATTCAAAAGAGTATCTATTGGTGACTAAAATTAATACAAATTTTCAATAATTAAATTGATACAAATTTTCTTTTTAGCAACTCACTTTATATATTATAGAGAATAAGGTCCCTGGAGCTACCTCCGGAACTTACATGAGCCAATACAATCCAATATTCATATGACATGTGTACAAGTAGATATTTATCATTTGCATATATATAATATATAAAAATGGGAATAATATTAAAATCTTATATACATTCACATATACATAAAATTATGGTATTTAATTGTGTTACTTTAGATAAATTTATGAGATTATGAGATAATCTCAAGAACTTTATTCTCATATTTATATATTTATACCTGAGTAGCTTGTAATCGATCTATACTATTATATTAAAAACGAAATATTAAAAAATTTGTAGTCTGATCCTGAAAGTTTTTGTAGTCTGTTCACTCAATTCATAGTCGTTAGATATTTCTGATCAAATCGATGAGAACCGTTAGATAAAATATTAAAATTATATATAGAAGATATTTTCTATTTTTCCTAACTAAAACATCACATTTTCTAGAAATATCGCAGGTAGTTTCATTTAATAAAATAACATATTAAATTTATAATTGTTAATAACTAACTCATTGCCTTTTTTAGCCAAAGTGTATATTCTTTTTTATATTTTCTAACTAAAATTTCTACTTTTTTATTTTTCGTAACTAAAACCTCTTATTTTCCAAAAATATCACGGACAATTCTATTAATAAAATAAAATAATAATATTATAATTATTAATAACTAACCGATTAACTTTTTTTTTCAAAACGTATATTTTTTTTTATATTTTCTAACTAAAATTTCTCCTAACTAAAACCTCAAAAATATCAGGGGCAATTTCATTTAGTCACATAAAATACAAAAAATTAACCAATTACCTTTTATTAGCCAAAGCGTATATTCTTTTTTATAACTAAAATTTCTACATTTTTTTTTTTCCTAACTAAACCTCTTATTTTCTAAAAATATCACGGACACTTTTATTTAATAAAATAAAAATATTATAATTACTAATAACTAACCGATTAGCTTTTTTTGCCAATGTGTATATTAAAGATGAAACATTAAAAGTTTTATAGTCTGGTCCTGAAAGTTTTTCTAGTCTGTTCACTCAATTCATAGCCGTTAGATATTTCTGATCAAATCGATGAGAACGGTTAGATAAATTATTAAAATTATTATATAGAATATCTTTTCTATTTTTCCTAAATAAAACATCTCATTTTCTAAAAATATCGCAGGTAGTTTCATTTAATAAAATAAAATAATAAATTTATAATTACTAATAACTAACCGATTAATTTTTTTTTTAACGTATATATATTTTTTTTAACTAAACTTTCTACTAACTAAAATCTCAAAAATATCATGGGCAATTTCATTTGGTAACATAAAATACTAATAATTAACCAATTATCTTTATTAGCCAAAGCGTATATTCTTTTTTATAATTAAAATTTCTATTTTTTTATTTTTTCTAACTAAAACCTCTAATTTTCTAAAAATATCACAGACATTTCTATTTAATAAAATAAAATAATAATATTATAATTACTAATAATTAGCTGATTAGCTCTTTTTTTTGCCAAAGTGTATATTCTTTTTTATATTTTCTAACTAATATCTCCTAACTAAAACCTCAAAAATATCATTGTATATTGCATTTAGTAGCATAAAAAACTAATATTATAAATACTAATAATTAACCGATTACCTTTATTAGTCAATTTGTATTTTTTCTAATATTTTCTAACTAAAATTTCTTTTTTTCTAAAATTATCACAGAGGACATATATATAATTATCAGTTACCTCGAATGCGACACTAAACGCTGAAAATTACGGTCCTATAAATTATTAAATCATGTCGAGTCAAATAAATATTCATTATAAATTTTTTAACAATTTAATATATCAAATGAATGTATAATTTAATCATCAAAATATAAAAGCAAACATGACAACATATTAAAATTATTATTTATAATATTAATTTTAAAAATATAAATAAAGATTAAATTTCTTCAAATATGCAGTATTATACTTTTTTTTCTTTAATAAATAATAAATCAACTGTATTCTATATATAACTAAAAAATACTAAAATTAAAAATTAAAAATTAAGTAAGAAAATATTTAAAAGTAACACTTACAAAAAAAGTTTTATTAGTATTTTGGTTAGTCGTTCTTTAATTTGTTCATTTAATATTTAATATATTTATATATAAAAAATTAACTATGCTAATTAGAACGCATCTCTGAAACCTATTTATTTGGTTGTGTGATGAGCTTATACTCAGAACGGGGCTTATTTATTTAAAAATATTTTAGTACATCTCTAAAAATAATTATTTAAGCATAATTATTACACATCAATTAAATTAATATACTAATAAAGTATATTATTTTTAATTAGTATAATATGTTATAATTAATTATCACAAATTACTTTAATTATTTGAAAAGTAGGCCTAATTATTTGAAAAACTTATTTAAATAGTCTTTTTTATTTTGAAAGGTTATTTTTTATTTTTAACATGTCTTATTATTATAATTATAAATTTCAATAAAAATATAATTGGAGAAATATTTAATTTTTTAACAAATTCATTTTATATCCAATTAATAAAAATATTATACAAAAACATAAGTTAACAACTATTAAACAATACTTGAGTTATAGGCTAGTAAAACTATAAAATAGGAACAGCTTAAATAATTACTAATGATTGTATCGTATGAGCTATGGATTTCTGTGAATTATGTCTCTGTCTAATGACAGTTTAACTAAGTTTGGCGCCGTACTTATTTGATTTTCTCTTAGAAACGAGTGAAATGCATTGAAGTAAATTGATTGATCCAATTCTTATATCCATAAAAATACAAATTGAATAATTTTGGATGGGCCATAGTATAGTTGAAAATATTTAGATCTAATTTGCTGAACCAGATCAGTATAAATTCAATACAATGACAACTTTCATGTACTCGAACATCTTGATACTCTTATGTAAGACTTATCAAAAAGTAAACACTTCAGAGAAAATGGCAAGTTTCAAGAAATGTCCTTGGACTCGCGAAGAAGATATGCAGCTAGTGAATCATATCAGTAAATATGGCATTTGGAATTGGAGCCAGATGCCTAAACATGCTGGTAATTTGTAATTCTCGTTGTGTTCAACGTTTAATTTCCAATTTAAGAATAATGGTCTGTTATAAGTACTAATTGAGAGCATAAGTATGTTATGTTTCTTAGGTTTGTCAAGGACAGGGAAGAGTTGCAGACTGAGGTGGATGAACTATCTGGATCCGCAGGTTAAACGTGGTAACTACAGTCAAGTGGAAGACCAGATCATAATCAACATGCGTCATAATGGAGCCGGGTATGTGATATTTTTCATTCAATACATCTATCTGCAATGCATAGGTTTTGGCTATGAACATAAAGATCTGTTTATATATCCTTCAACTATGTAATTGGGCATACTAGCAGGTAATTTGCTTGCAAATGCAGAATCTGGATATATATTGTCCTTATATATGCACCACAATGATCTAGTTTTGAGCCATTAATTTTTTGTAGGTAGAGCTAAAACATTTCTTTAGTAAGTGGTCGGTTTTGACCACCCTCGGTTTCAGTCGATCGGTTTTAACCTGTTGTTTTCTTGTAGTGTTAACATTTGTTTTACTTTTCTTTGTGACACCATACCAACATATGGCACTTGGCGAGCCTTTCGTTATACTAGAAATTGAGACTTAAAAAGAGATCATCGTACAAATAATTTGTTTCTTCTTTAATTGTCAAAATTTCATCAGCCGTCCTAGTTGTTGCTTACATAATCTGAGTTAATATGTTTAGATAGATAGCTAGAAAATTCTAGGAATTTGTAAAATACTTTTTCCAATAAAAGCATCCAAAATTGTAACATGATATCAATTCATTTGGTTAATGTTCTTGCTATGTTATTCAGATGGTCTTTAATCGCAGAGAGTCTTCCTGGGCGAACCGATAACGAAATCAAAAATCGCTGGCACAGCCGCCTCAGCAAACGGTTAGCTAACGGTACGGTGCAAAAGATGGAACCATATAGAGAGCAAATAATATCAGAAACAGATACAATGATGAATTGTGACTATCTAAATGACAATGTTTTTCCAGAAGCTCCTAACCTAGAAGAAGCATATGAAGAATACCCTCTTTCATCCTATATGTTAGGTGCTTCGAGGAACAACACTGTTCCTCCTACATGTGGAAGTACTAGTGCGGATCCTCACATACGCTTTTGGAGAGAACCATTTTCATTGGATAACGTTTACGACACCGATGAGTGTGAAACATATGTTGATCCTGAATTCGGATTGCCAAAGCTTCAAGATTGGTTGAGAGAGTCATGTTATCCATATTATTACCCCTGTTATGAAATTTTGGTTCCTAATCCAATTAGTTAATCTAGGAAAGTAAAATAATTCCGATGTGGTCTTTTTATTGATCGCATTAATATATATATACACACAGATATAAATTGATCATAGCTTAATTTATATGGAGAAATGTAAGTTCTTGTATACTGAATGAAAGTAAATGAAAACAATATACTGTATAAAAAGAAAAGAAAGATCTGGAAGCTGGATCTTGTGTAACTTTATACCAAAGAACTATTAGTTACAACACTACCAAAGAACTGACATTTGTATGATTAAATCAAATTTATCATCTAGGTTTATTCTAAGCATTTGAAGTGGCCGACCTGCTAAATTTGGCTCCGTGGATCCTGACTACGCACATATATAGTTAATGTTGACATATTTTTGAATGGTGACAGCATCTCTCTACTTTCGTTTTCACAGTTCCTACGTAAAACAAAATACGAATATGAAATAATTGAGTAGGTGCAGTCGACGTCAAACTTGCACTTGTATTTTCACACCATTCTGTTGATGTGAAAATTGACTGTATAGCGACCTTAATTGAGTGTACTATTTTCCTGATTATGTCGTACTACATATTAATCAAAGTTGATAGCTGGCCATGGTTGCCGAAGATGTTTGAAGCTGTCTGCGAGGAGAGTGATACGTACCCTCATGAGCCCTATACTTGGACCTTGCTATAATAGAAAACTAGAAACATATGGATTCCTGGATTGTTATGTGAGGAACACTATTCTAGACAGCGATTTCTTTCTCATGACTTTAATTTTATTTGTTTTATTCTGAAATGAAGCACTCAATACATTGCCGACTTATATGCAGGGGTCCACTACAAGAAAAAGGGGCAATTATGACGGAAATTTTACACTGAAATCGTCGCAATTGCCTCAATTACGACGGAAAATTTCCGTCATAATTGCTCAAGTCTTAAGTTCGCATTTTCGTCACAAATGACATTTTCGTCACAAGTATAATTTTCGTCATAAATAACAGTTTCGTCATAAGTTTAGTTTTCGTCATAAGTATCATTTTCGTCACAAGTAGAACTTTTCGTCATAAGTTCCTGTGTGGAACCCACCTTCTGCATTAAATTAATAAATGAACTTACGACGGAATTTATCGTCATAAATTCATATTTTACGACGGAAAATCTGTCGGAAGTTAAAGAAAGGGCCCACCTGCTACCAATATTTTATTCGCGGAAATAATAAAAAAAGATGAACATCCGTCATAAGTTACCTAGAAATTCGTCATAAGTTCAACTAAAAAAAGATGAACATCCGTCGTAAGTTACCCAGAAATTCGTCATAAGTTCGACTGACCAGAAGCAGAAATATGCTGCTTTTTCAGGTTCCAGCCATTTTCAGCTTCCAAATTAAATTCCAAATCATCCCAATCAACATACAATCCAACACCACAATCATACATGAAAGTTTGTAACAGGCATCCACGCAATTAAACGAATCCAAATATAAAAATACCAAAGTTACATAAATATTGTCACAAATCCATATTCGATCACACAAAAGTTTAAACCATCCAATATAAACATAATCCTCCTCCGATTTTTCTGATTTAGCTAGTATAATCCTCTGTATCCTTTCCAATTCTCGTCTAGCCTCACTAGCCTTTAGATCAAACATATCAGCCTCAGCCTGTTTGAGCCGTACAATGCTATCAAGTTCATCAATATGCTGCTTCTTTCTCTGACGATCCATTTTCAGTGCCTCCACCTCCTTAGCTTTATCCTTAAGCTCTTGATCACAAGCCTCAACAGCCAGTCGGGCTTTCTTCACCATCCGCATTTTCTCTTCTTCCACCATCTTCATCTTTTTAACAGCTTCTGCAATGAAATAAGATTATGGTGGATAATATAAAAGGGTCAGCCTGGGATATTATTGCCCGGGGTTACAGTTTGTCAAAAATACAACTGGATGTTTGAAGGCAAAGACCACACAAATATGCCATTTCATACAAACTAAAGAGTTTGATTTCCTTTTAGATAGCAAAACCTTACTAAAATGTGTGGGGGCTAACAAGTTCAATTCAAGCATCTGAAGTTAAGTGCAGAAGAGCAATCTGAAAGTATAAGAACTCATCTGAGAATCTTAATCTATATTCTTACACCCAATTTTATACATAAAGGATCAGCTGTAACATTTACCTGTAAAGTATGTGTTTAGCCAAAAGTAAGACATCAACTCCTCCGTAAAATGAAATGAAAAGTAAGGAAATATATAAGCTAGATTTATACAACAAAATTTACTTACCTGCATCTGGTTTTTCATGCCAATTCAGCCATCCTTGGTACCAACAACAGTGGGCTGAGATGCTCCTATAGCTATAATTGCACCCTACAAAAGTATGTAAAAAATGTCAATATCCACAATTCGTAGTGGTAGCTACTAGCTAGTGAAGATGCCTCATGAGAATTTTTACACTTACAGTGCCTGGTGGTAAGATGGCATCAAAGCGATCCACACCAAACATGCCCAGGTTGGAGAGAGTAAAAGTGCCTAAAGACCAGCAAACAGAATCATTTAACAAATAATAAAATGCCATATTATATATCAATACAACAATAGCAGCAACGGCGGACAAAAAGAACTGAAGCTACAGTTTGTAGAATTAGCGTGCAACAAAAAGAATCCCTAATCTGAATAATAATTTATGACAACTTCAAAGTTAGTTATGTTGTTAGGAATAATAAGATGTATGTGAGCCGATTGTATGAATGAGTGGGTCTGTGTCTGGGGCACAAGTAAAAATTATGAATTTGAAAGTGATCGACCCATCTGCTGATCTGCATGAACACATGGGGCTGTCATATATATATTTATATACTTTTGACATTGGGAGGTAAGAAATTAGGTTGTAGGCATCAAATGGATGAACATATGATGACAGAACTATGCACTGCATATTAACCTACAAATAACAAGAACATTTGACAAGTTATTATTTAACCGTTCGCATAGACCGTGTATATCACATACAAACACAATAAACAGGATAAGAAAACAACAGAGGTCCGAGTGTCTAAGAACCAAGTCATGCACTACCAGGTAGACAGCAAGATGTACTGTATCATCACTTTGTATCCTTGTACTAAATAAATAAACACTGTTAAGTTACTTTCTTGCAAACACTATTAAGTTACTCTACTGCTATTATCTGCATGCCGCGTCAAAATTGATAAACATGAATGCAGATACAGTAGATGGATGTACATGTCAGATAGTACACAGTATGATGAGGACCTCATACATACTGATTCCATATGTAGTATCTGCAGATCTGACCACCTACAGCCACATGAATGCATAGTTCTATATATCATACATGATCAGACCATTTGACCATAGTTCTTATGCTTCACTACTAAACATATCATAGAAGACAAAAGGCAGCCCAAGAAAGTATATAATCAGCAAAACAGTAAAGTCATCTTTGGAAGTACAAAAATTTAAAATGTTTTATAATGAAAGAATAAAATTTACACTAAAGATGATGTAGAGAACACTGTAAGATTATGTGATATTCATATAGATAATCAGTTTATAGTTAAGGTACATGTACTAGACCTGATTTATAAATATTAGTATAGTCTGGGACATGGATAAAGAATGGCTTAATTTGCGAAGTGCCTGACTCATAAGCCTAGCTTGCATTGCCATATGCAATACAGAACTAGTCTTAACAGATTCCCATTCAATACAGATACATGGCAGAATATTTCTTACCTATACCAGTGACTCAAATAGAAACATATGACACTACATTAATGAGCTTACTTGTAAAAGGATGAGCTATCTTTTGGCGCATTCATCTCAGAGAAACGATTTCTTATTGTTACTTCCTCACCAGCACAAGCTGCTGCAGCTCTTACTTCTTCTGATAGACCCTTTAACAAACAAACATATTAAAAAACTATTGACGGACCAAAGAAACAGAAAGTAAGAGAATTTAATACATATAGTGATGAAAGTTTCTTCAATTTGACATGAATAATTTGGTAACAAGAAGAGAGAGACAGAGAGAGAGAGAGAGAGAGAGAGAGAGAGAGAGAGAGAGAGAGAGAGAGAGAGAGAGAGAGAGAGAGAGAGAGAGAGAGAGAGAGAGAGAGAGCCTGAGCCCTCGCAGCAGCTGCAGCAGCAGCTGCAGCAGCATTTGCTGCTTCCTCAACTTAACAACACCGAACACATAATCATTTAACAAAACACACTACGAAAACATTACAGTACTACAGAACCTGATTTCGGTCATTAAGCAAGAGGAGATTATATTGTTTATCAGCCCTAAGCCCCTGAGCAGCATTTGCATTCTGCAAAAACGTAAGTGCTGAATTAAACCTAAGATTTCATTCATAAACTCATTTATATAAATTCTTTTAAGTTATTAAATACCACCATCTCAGGAGGTATATTATGTCAAGGGAATGAACTAAAATATAGACAAAAACATAGGTACATAGAAAAAACACAAAATTTCAAAACATAGGTATATTGTGTACATCAGTTTTCAAAAAATTTGTCAAACTTTTAAGTCTAGGTACCTTTTAAAAACAAACATACAAACAAATACCCACAAAACACAAAAAAATAAAACATAAAAATAAAACACAAGCATAGATACATAGAAAAAACACAAAATAATAAAATATAGATGCCCAAATCGAAAGCCCTAATCGAAGATATATGCAATCAATTAATCAATTAATCAAAGGTAAAGCCTCAAATTTACCTTGGATTGAAAGCCCCAATCGAAACTCTAATTGAAAATTAAAAATCAATTAATTGGGGTGAAACACTATTTAATCACCTGCAAAATCAAAAACAAAAGAAGGTATGAGAAAGATAAGATGTATTAGAAGAGAAGAGGTATGAGAAAGCCCTAATTACCTTCGATTGACTGAGAAGAGGTATGAGAAGAGGTGAGTGTGGAGCGAGAGTGGGTATGAGATTGGAGCGGCAGAGAGAGTGTGAGTGTGAGAAAATGAGGGTTCTTTCGTTTAAGGGGGAAGACTTCTTCTTTTTTTCGTTTAAGGGGGGAAAGTTGCCGCCCTTGCATTTTTCTATTTATTGTAAAATATTTTTTAAAACTTTTAAATTTAAAATTAAATAAACATCATATGCAATTACATAATATTAAAAAAAAATCAACAGAATTGAAAATATATCAATATACTATAAACAATTAATAAAAGTGAACATTAGTTGAAAATTAGAATATTACAACATCATTTTTTATAATTCTAAAAACATATTCAAACCATTACAACGTTTCTGTAAAGATACAACACAACAGAGTCTTCATATTTTCTTTATTATTTTTTCTCAACAGTAGAATGAGTACCGATTAACATCCGTACGGTTGGATCGTCGAGGAAATCAATTAAAAAAATTATTCATTGAATCAAAGACGTGTCATATTCATAAAAAACAATACTGTTCCAACGTTTTTTGAAAAGATGTGGCACAACCGGGGCTTTTTATTTTTTGATTATTTTTTTCCAACACTAGAATGAGTACCGATTAACATCCGTACGGTTGGATCGTCGAAGAAATCAATTGAAAAAATTATTCAGTGAATCTGACACATGTCCCGTTCCCAAAAGTAGTAGTGTTCCAACGTTTTTGAAAAGATGCGGCACAACCGGACCTTGTTATTTTTTGATTATTTTTTCCCAACACTAGAATGAGTACCGATTAACATCCGTACGGTTGGATCGTCGAAGAAATCATTTAAAAAAAATATTCAGTGAATCTGACACATGTCCCGTTCCCAAAAGTAGTAGTGTTCCAACGTTTTTGAAAAGATGCGGCACAACCGGACCTTGTTATTTTTTGATTATTTTTTCCCAACACTAGAATGAGTACCGATTAACATCCGTACGGTTGGATCGTCGAATAAATCATTTCAGAAAAATATTCAGTGAATCTGACACATGTCCCGTTCCTAAAAGTAGTAGTGTTCCAACGTTTTTGAAAAGATGCGGCACAACCGGACCTTGTTATTTTTTGATTATTTTTTCCCAACACTAGAATGAGTACCGATTAACATCCGTACGGTTGGATCGTCGAATAAATCAATTAAAAAATTATTCGGGTTTAGGGTTCGGGTTTAGGGTTTAGGGTTTAGGGTTTAGGGTTAAAAATTAGAAAAATTAATGGGGCCCACTTTTTTCTGTGGGGTCCACCTTTTTTAATATTATTTTTTAATTAAATCGGGGGATCTTGACATCCATATGGTTGAATCATTGAAAAACATTTTCAAAAATAAATTAAAACACCAATCCTGGATTAAACACTAGTTAGAAGTAATTGTCAAATCACTAGTTGACTACTATAATCTCGAAAAAAATAAATTGATTTTTTCTAATATTTTTGGAATATCACTCAAACATATAACTCTTGATATCCATAGAGTTAGATCATCGAGAAATATTTTTAAAAAAATTGAAACACGAAAAAAACATGTGTTAACTTACGACGGAATCCGTCATAAGTTATTGGACTCCAAAAATTTGAATTTCCCGCCTATTTTTTTGGGCAAATTTTTAATTTACCGCCAAATGTTTTTGGGAAATTTTTGAATTTACCACCCCAACAACTCTTTTATGACGGAAAAATCGTCGTATATTTATTTAAAAATATTATTTTAAACGACTAATTTTTTAAAACTAATAATAGGATAAGAAATTGGAGGTGAATTTTATACCGGCTAAGTTACGACAGAACTATCTTCCGTCATAAGTATACTTATGACGAAATTTCCGTCGTAAGTATACTTACGACAGAACAAACTTCCGTCATAAGTATACTTATGACGAAATTTCCGTCGTAAGTATACTTACGACGAAATTTTCGTCGTATATTCAATTTGTAAACGACGTCGTTTTCTGCTACTTAAAATTTATTCATTTTTTAAGTTAAATCTAATTACGAAAAAATAATAAAATATTAAACTTCCGACGGAATAGCAAATCCGTCGTAATTTAAACTTATGACGGAATTTAAGATTCCGTCGTAAGTATACTTACGACGAAAATATCGTCGTATATTCAATTTGAAAACGACGTCGTTTTCCCCCACACACAATTTATTCATTTTATAATTAAATCTAATTACGAAAAAATAATAAAATATTGAACTTGCGACGAAATTATTTTTTCGTCATAAGTATTTGTGACGAAATTGTCATTTCCGTCGTAAGTTAGGCGCGCCCAAAATTCCGTCATAAATTTTCCGTCATAATTGCCCCTTTTTCTTGTAGTGGTCGATCTTACTTGGGTGTGGGATAACGTGTCTCACCTAATATAAAATTTAACATTTTTTTACATAAACATTATTGAAAATATATGAAGTGCTTTCACAAAAAAATTAAAGATATAAAGGTGTCTTCCAAAATTTACTCGGTGTTTCCAAGGATAAGTTTCTAGATCAGTCCATGCTTATATGACAGAATTTATAAGTAGTTTTAAGTAGCCCCGTACAATTTTCGGGAGTTATTTATTTATAATTTAAACTTGAGTAATACTAGATATTGCAAATATTTTTTCAAAATTTTGTCATAACATGCGGATATGTATACATGCGAGATCCCATATTATTATTACTAGCCTATAACCCGTGCGAAGCACGGATTGAGAATAAAAATTAAATTATTAAAATAAAATTTGAATATTGAGTATTAAAATAATTAATAAATATTAATTTAAATATGTTGATTTGTAGAATTTAATGTGAAATTTAAACGAAAGTCTATAATAAATAAAGACTATTTAATTAAATAGTTATGATAATCGAATTCCGGTGAAATCAAAAAAGTTAAATTTAATAAATAAATAACTTGTAGTATAATTATGTAGTAGCAACAACAAATCCAACCTGAGTTTTAGTACTATTGTGTTTCAATAAAAACAAGTTTTCAAATTATTTCTATATATATAGGCATTCCCACTCGAACCCGAACAATTTCCCAAATTTCTGACCCAATTGGGATGGTGAACATATCGAGATCGAGCAGATGAAATACACATCCGTAATAGTAAGAGAGAGAGTAATTACTTCCTCCGTCCCATAATAAACGTCCTAATTTTTTCAAAGTTCATTTCATGCATTTTCACGCATATAAAAAATTTAGTTGTTCATATTATTTTTTCGAATTTTTTGTTTTTTATAAAAGTTTGAACATCCAATTTTTATACAAAACAAAAAAAAATGAGAAAATAATTTCTACAAACATATTTTTTACGTGAACACACTTGAAAAAAATTAGGATGTTTATTATGAGACGGAGGGAGTATATTAATACAGAGTTTTTGTATAACTTATAGTATAAAAGGTAATAGTTATAAATATAGCGTATATATTAATTGTATTATTATGTAATTTTATATTAATTGTATTAATCAATTTTTTTTATTAATTTTATTATAAATTATTATTATGCAATTTTTTACAAATTTGAAAATATAAATAAATTATTCTTATTAAAATAATTATTATTTTACTAATAAAGAAATGTTTTTTGTGTGACGGTGGGTGTTCAAGAGCTCTTGTGTTTAGTGTATATATAATGTTAATGGGTGATGTTTTTATTTACTCACGTAAAATATTTTTTAAGTTTATTAGTTACCAACTTACCATTATGCGTATTAAAACTTTTTATGAGAACAATGTAATATTTGTGATGAGTTTACTTTTAGTACATAATATTTTAAGTGTTTAACTATAATATTTACCCCTCCCCACCGATATCAGTTCAAACAATCCTCCCGATATCACTTCAAACACCAAATTATTGGTAGATTTCTAGTATACAACTTGGTTATTGTTGACAAATAATTTAATGTTATAGTGATAATTATATTTATTTTGAATTGAACTAATTACGCATTAAACTATTAAACCAATAATTATATGTGTATACCGCGGTATACATAACATATCATACATTAAGAGGAGTTATGTTTTTAAAAAGTATAGATTGGTTTATATTTTAATAATAATAATTAAATAAATTTGGAATTAAGCTAACAATATTTTTAAAACTAATTAAGTTAATAATTATGTGTATATCGCGGTATATATGACATATCATACTATTAAGAGGGGGTTTCTGCTTTAAATTCAGAGATTAATTTTAATTAAATAATAATTAATATGAAATTAAATCTATTAAGCTAATTAACATAATAATTATATGTACATTGCGGTATACATGGAATACCATACAGGAGGTTTCTGTTTTTAATATAGAAAATATAGATTTCTTAAGTTTATCAGTTACCAATTTACTATTATGCGTATTAAAAAATTTTACAAGCAAAAATGCATTGTATGGAAACAATGTAGTATTTTTGATGGAGTTTACTTTTAGTACATAAGTATTATACTTCAGGATTTACCATCCCGATATCAATTCAAACAAGTTTCTCGTGAATTTCTAGTATGTAACTTGACTATTGTTGGTACTATTAATAATTAATATAATTATTAATAGTAATAATTATATTAATTTCGAATTAAACTAATTACGTATTAAACTAATAATTATATGTGTATATCATAGTATACATGACATATCATACCTTTAAGAGGAAGTTATGCTTTTAAAAAGTATAGATTAGTTTTTTTATTAACAATATTTTTAAAACTAATTAAGCTAGTAATTATATGTATATCTACATGACATACCACACTAATAAGGGGTTTCTAGTTTTAGTAAATAGATTAATTTTTAATTTAATAATAGTTAATTTGAAATTAAATCAATTATATTAAACTAATTAAATTAATAATTATATGTTAATTAAGCTAATAATTATATGTATATCTACATGACATATCACACCATTAATAGGGGGTTTTTAGTTTTAGTAAAGAGATTAATTTTTAATTTAATAATAGTTAATTTGAAATTAAAACAATTATATTAAACTAATTCAATTAATAATTATATGTATACCGCGGTATACATGACATACCATTAAGAATGATTAAGTTAATAATTATGTGTATATTGCGGTATATATGACATATCATAGGGGTTTCTACTTTAAATTCAGAGATTAATTTTGATTAAATAATAATTAATATGAAATTAAATCAACTATATTAAGCTAATTAAACTAATAATTATATGTACTTTGCGGTATACATGGCATACCATACCATTAAGAGGGATTTTCTGCTTTTAATATGGAAAATATAGATTTTTTAAGTTTATCAGTTACCAACTTACCATTATGCGTATTAAAATATTTTAGGAGTAAAAATGCATTGTATGGAAACAATTTAGTATTTTTGATGGAGTTACTTTTTGTACATAAGATATTTCAGGATTTACCATCCCGATATTAATTCAAACACGTTGCTCGTATATTTCTAGTATGTAACTTGACTATTGTTGATAATTAATTTAATTTAATTGTAATAATTATATTAATTTCGAATTAAACTAATTACATATTAAATTAATAATTATATGTGTATATCGTAGTATACATGACATATTATACTTTTAAGAAGGAGTTATGCTTTTAAAAATTATAGATTACTTTTTATATTAACAGTATTTTTAAAATTAATTAAGCTAATAATTATATATATATCTACATGACATACCACACAATTAATTGGGATTTTCTAGTTTTAGTAAAGAGATTAAATTTTAATTTAATAATAGTTAATTTGAAATTAAATCAACTATATTAAACTAATTAAATTAATAATTATACGCTAATTAAGTTAATAATTATATGTATATCTACATGACATACCACACTAGGGGTGTACACGGTTCGGGTTGGGCGGGTTACGGGATTTTAACAACCCAACCCAATTAAATCGGGTTTGCAAATTTTTAACCCAACCCACAAAAAAAAAAAAAAAAAATCCAACCCTTTTAATATACTTCGGTTTGGATCGATTCGGGTCGGAGTGGTCGGGTTAATAAATATATAAAATATATTTTTATCGAGCAGTAAGTACTAAATTAATAAATCAAAATTGAAAGTTAGCAAAATATTACATATCCATCTCAAATAAATCTCAAATATTTAAGTTAAAACACACCAAAAGACTAATAAAGTACTAAACATAGTCTTTCAGTTTAAACGTCAAATTTGTGTATTAGCATAGTCAGTGTGCTAAATTTGCATTACAACCGCGAATGGACAAAGACAGTAAGAACATTTGTCTCAAGTGATCTTAACACACAGTTTTGTAGAAGTTTTGTAAAATATTGATGTACACATTTCTGCTGCTATGTCCTTGATAACGAACAACTTAATGTAAACCTGATGCTTCTTAATGTAAACTGGCCTTAAATTATTGATACAATATTAACAAAAATAGATAATATCATGTATGGATAACCTAGGCAATGCAAGTAATGAAGTTTTCTTCCAGGACCACACATGGTCTTTGGTGTAGAACACAAGAGTTCAAAGATTGTGTTTCAATAATTAAAAGTGTACACTCTAAAACTATTAACTATTTTAACTAAATGTATTTCATATATTTTAATTAAATTTATTATTTTTAATCGGGTTGGGTTGGTTCGGCTTAAAAAAATCGAAACTCATACCCAACCCATTTAAATCGGGTTTATATCTTTTCAAACCAAATATGTTTCGGTTTAAAAATATTCGGTTTGGATCGGGCGAAATGAGGTCGGTTTGGATCGGGTTGGTCGGTTTTAATAACCCGTGTACACCCCTATACCACACCATTAATAGGGGTTTTTATTTTTAGTAAAGAGATTAATTTTTAATTTAATAATAATTAATTTGAAATTAAATCAATTATTTTAAACTAATTAAATTAATAATTATATGTATACCGCGGTATACATGGCATACCATTAAAAATGGGTTTCTGCTTTTAGTATAGAGTATCGGTATACATGACATACCATTAAGAAGGATTAAGTTAATAATTATGTGTATATCGCGGTATATATGACATATCATAGGGGTTTCTGTTTTAAATTCAGAGATTAATTTTAATTAAATAATAATTAATATGAAATTAAATCAACTATATTAAGCTAATTAAACTAATAATTATATGTACATT
Organism: Heracleum sosnowskyi; assembly: GCA_030848705.1. Taxonomy (NCBI): domain Eukaryota; kingdom Viridiplantae; phylum Streptophyta; class Magnoliopsida; order Apiales; family Apiaceae; genus Heracleum; species Heracleum sosnowskyi. Next base: position 99,711,415 of record CM061241.1, read on the forward strand.
ACGGTATACATGGCATACCATACCAATAAGAGGGAGTTTCTACTTTTAATATGGAAAATATAGATTTTTTAAGTTTATCGGTTACCAACTTACCGTTATGCGTATTAAATTTTTTTAGGAGTAAAAATGTATTGTATGAAAATAATTTAGTATTTTTGATGGAGTTACTTTTAGTATATAAGATATTTCAGGATTTACCATCCCGATATTAATTCAAACACGTTGCTCGTATATTTTTCTAGTATGTAACTTGACTATTGTTGATAATTAATTTAATTTAATTCTAATATTTATATTAATTTCGAATTAAACTAATTACATATTAAATTAATAATTAAATGTGTATATCGTAATATACATGACATATTATACCTTTAAGATGGAGTTATGCTTTTAAAAATTATAGATTCTTTTTATATTAACAGTATTTTTAAAATTAATTAAGCTAATAATTATATATATATATATATATCTACATGACATACCCCACAATTAATTGCGATTTTCTAGTTTTAGTAAATAGATTAATTTTTAATTTAATAATAGTTAATTTGAAATTAAATCAACTATATTAAACTAATTAAATTAATAAATATATGCTAATTAAATTAATAATTATATGTATATCTACATGACATACCACACCATTAATAGGGGCTTTATTTTTAGTAAAAAGATTACTTTTTAATTTAATAATATTTAATTTAAAATTAAATCAATTATATTAAACTAATTAAATTAATAATTATATGTATACTACATGACATACCATTAAAAATGGGTTTCTGCTCTTAAATGTATCATTTTATCTCTCTCAATTCTTTATCTTTGAACCGAAATAGTGGAGTATAATGGATATAGTTAATTTTTATATTATTAAATTATATTATTTTTTCAAAAATTTTGATATATAAATAATTGATAAAAATCCAAAAATAATTGTAAAAATTTGAATGGAAACGAAGGAGGCGGTGTAACTATCTTAAATTCATCCTGTTCACAAGTTTGGATAGCAGTAGTTTTCCTGCGAAAAGGTACGCAACTTATATTTTTGCCTTTATATAAACGAAGTCTCTCTATCGCTTGGCTGTCGACTACCAGGACCCAGGTTTTCACACCGAATCCTTGGAGCAGTTATGGAAAAATACATTAGAACCTCGACAAATGAATGTTTGATAAATGAATAATTTTGTTAAATTAATAATTTTTTTCTGTACAGACTTGGGACAATGGGCTTAATGAATAATTTCGCTAAATACATTAACGAATATTTTTTTTTAAGTCTTTATAGGCTCTATGTAAATATAAATGAATAATCACTACATTTTAAATAATATTTTTATATTTATGGAATATATGAATACATTTGATTCAATAAATAATTTGCATACATATTAATAAATAATACTGTAAGTCATATTTTTTCGAAAAATGCTTCTAAAGTTAATTGCTTGTTTTTTTCCTCCATTGAAATGCATCTAGTAATTTTATGATATTGTGATCAAAATAAGAATTTAAAATTATATATAACTTGTTATAGGTGATTCTGTATATACTTTACCTCTAAATATTGTATATGATGTTGTCTCATTACATCAGTACATAGTACTACTGTGCACTGTATGTGGAATGTATCTATTCCACAGTATCTATTCCATGCATACATATGTGTAACTTATCTAAAATTCAAAACAAAAATGAATGTAATTAAATATTACATAAAAATTATAACCACTATGAATTTTAGGCACATTAACATAAAATGTATAAAAAATCTTATTAAAACAAAATAATATAATTATAATAAAAAAAATCTGAAAATAATATCTAAATGAATAAATATTCATTTATCGATAATTGAATAAAATATTCATTAATCGATAAATAAATAATCACACTAAATGAATATATTTTTTTGGTCCAAGTGTATTTATTTATGGAGGTTCTACTGTATAGCAAACTGGGAAAATTGTTAACACTTATTTTAGTTACTAGTTTATAGCCCGTGCGATGCACAGTTACTTAAATTTTATTTATAATTATTTTGTTTATAATTATAATTTTATTACTCATGCAACACACGATTGTTTTTTTAATATTTATAATTATATTTATTTATGAATATTTTAATATTTAAAAGTTATTTGTTTACATGATTAAATTATTATTAAAAAAGATTTAGCCAAAAAAATTATAGTTAAAAATTTGATATTTATTATATTTTACACGCTCAATTTAATATTTGTTTATATTGAGTTATAAAAATTAGATTTTGCCAAATTTATAGTCCACATGAAATTCACAAAATAATCTTTAATTTAGTTGTGGTTTAATAGTTATTTTTCAATTAAAAAACTATTCTAAAACTAAAAAGAGAATAAAGTGACGAAATTTAATGTTGAGAATTCTATTCGATTTAGGAAATCTACTTATATGTAGTTTAGATTATTAGAATACCCTTTATTAACCAAAAACAGGTTTTAATGTTAAATCTAACGGTTTTCACCTATCTATTTAACATTATACGATTTTTATTATTTTGGTATTAAATGAGTTTCCTTATTTAAATACAACTATTTTTATGTTTTGACTTTTTAGAAAATCCAATCCTAATATAATATCTTTTAACTTATATCATTTTTAGATAATAACTTCTTTTTATATGATATAATCTTGATCATGTATTTTTAAAAGTATTGGATCTAATGAGAATGTTTTGGCGGTATTTAGGACCAAACTACCATGATAACATCATTAATTTTTCTTAATATTTATAATTTTTTTAATTTATAATTTTTTTAAATATTTATTGCTAAAATATAATATACTCTTTTTTGTAATATGTTAAAGATGCGGGAACTTTGAACTTTTGATAAAATAAATTATCAATTAAAATATAATTTTTTTTGTAATAGTTCTTATTTTAAAGTAGTACACCGTGATCAAAATTTTGTATAAATTTCATTTTTTTTATAATATATCCTGTAAATATCTATGTTATTGTATTAAAGACTTATTAATGAAAGCTTCCTTATAAGTTTGGTCGCTTTGTTTGATCACTCACTCCATAATCGTTGAATCTTTCAAATTAAATTGTTGAAAAACGTTAGATATAATAGTAAAATTATCATGTAGAATGATCTAAGGTTTGAATCTACTAACAACACATTAAAATTTATAAGTTTTTTTGAAAAATAAGAATTTTTTCATTTTTTCTTGCAGACATATGTTATTTGATAATATTTTTTGTAAAAGTACGATTTTTCAGAAAAGTACTATACTAATTGATTAACAAACTTTTAAAGTTTCGAATTTAATAATTTACAATGTATACAGGTTTAAAAAGTTTGGCCTCTTCTGTAGCTGAGTATAAAATTTCAAAATAAGGTTTTTTTTAATATGAATATAGTTCTGTTAACAATGAAATTAGGACTTATGAGTTCTTATAAAACAAAATCACCATTTACGTATAATTTATTATTTAATAATAAATAATATTTGATTAGTTATGATATAAAACTTAATAAAATAGGATTAAAAATATGCACAATTTTATAAAATTTTATCCTCGTATTATTATATTCTTTGTTGATTTGAATTTTTCTTAGATTGATTTTAATTTTTGAACATAAATTTCTAAATTTAAAATAGTTAGAAAAAAGTAATTAAATTGGTGTTAAAATAATGATGATATAATAATTATTATTAGAATTTAAATATTCACTTTATTAATTTGGGCTTTATCTTGTGTTTTAAAAATCAGATTTTGAATAATATAATTATAATTTGGATTAATTAGGGTTTAGGGTTATATGTAAAATAATATAATTATAATTTGGATTAATCAAATTGTTATGTTCCTTCAAAAAAAAAGTGTTTCAATTTATTCATGTACAAGATTTCTCCTAAGTCTCTTATAACGTAGGGTATCATTGTAATCGATATGAATTGTTATCTTGATATTTTGTTTAACAATTATTATATAACTGGAACTATACATAAATTCAAGAGAAAAGATATTTAAGAATTTTTACATAGAAAAATTTTAAATTATCAAAATACACTTTTTAGTATTTAAATATAATTCTATTATTAATCAGATACACTTTTTAATATTAGATCTAACAATTCTCATCGATCTATTTAAGATCTAACTATAATTATTAATTTGGTCGTATACTGATCGTACACAGACCACATCGATTTTAATTTTTTCTTAAATTGATTTTAATATTTTATTGAAATAAATATAGAATTTTATAAATTTAAAAGAATTAGGAAAAAAAAATTAAATTGGTGCTACAATAATAAAAAAATATTTATTAAAATTTAGATAATAACTTTACGATGCACAGTTACTTAAATTTTATGTATAATTATATTTTTATTACGATGCAACACGCGATTGTTTTTTTAATATTTATAATTATATTTATTTATGAATATTTTAATATTTAAAAGTTATTAGTTTACATGATTAAATTATTGTTAAAAAAGATTTAGCCAAAAAAATTATAGTTAAAAATTTGATAATTATTATATTTTACACGCTCAATTTAATATTTGTTTATATTGAGTTATAAAAGTTAGATTTGGCCAATTTTACGGTTCACATGAAATTCACAAAATAATCTTTAATTTAGTTGTGGTTTAATAGTTCTTTTTCAATTAAAAACTATTCTAAAACTAAAAAGAGAATAAAGTGACGAAATTTAATGTTGAGAATTCTATTCGATTTAGGAAATCCACCTAACTTATATGTAGTTTAGATTATTAGAATAACCTTTATTAACCAAATACAGGTTTTAATGTTAAATCTAACGGTTTTCACCTATCTATTTAAGATTAAACGATTTTTATTATTTTGGTTATAAATGAGTTTCCTTATTTAATTACAACTATTTTTATGTTTTAACTTTTTGGAAAATCCAATCCTAATATAATATCTTTTAACTTATATCATTTTTAGATAATAATTTCTTTTTATATGATATAATCTTGATCGTCTATTTTTAAAAGTATTGGATCTAACGGTTGAGAATGTTTTGGCGATATTTAGGACCAAACTACCACGATAACATCATTAATTTTTCTTAATATTTATAATTTATAATTTTTTTATTTTTTTAAATATTTATTGCTAAAATATAATATACTCTTTTTTTGTAAAATGTTAATGATGCGGGAACTTTGAACTTTTGAGAAAATAAATTATCAATTAAAATATATATTTTTTGTAATAGTTCTTCTTTTAAAGTAGTACACTGTGACGATCAAAATTCTGTATAAAATTCATTTTTATAGTATATCCCGTAAATATCTATGTTATTATATTAAAGACTAAATAATGAAAGCTTTCTTATAAGTGTAGTCGATTTGTTTGATCACTCAATCCATAATCGTTGGATCTTTCAAATTAAATTGTTGAGAAACGTTACAGATAACAGTAAAATTATCATGTAGAATGATCTAAGATTTGAATCTACCAACAACATATTAAAATTTACAGGTTTTTTTTGAAAAAAAAGAATTTTTTTCATTTTTTTTCTTTCGGACATAGGTTATTTGATAATATTTTTTGTAAAGTACGATTTTTCAGAAAAGTACTATACTAATTGATTAACAAACTTTTAAAGTTTCGAATTTAATAATTTACAATGTATGTAGTTAAAAAAGTTAGGTTTGTCTGTAGCTGAGTCTACAATTTCAAAATACGGTTTTTTTTAATATGAATTGTTAGAAATGAATACCACTAGAAACTAGACAGAGGGGGGGTGAATGGATAGTTTGATATATTTTTCGATTCTTGAAAACTAAGTAAACAACTGTATGTGATTATGATATGTAATATGCAGAAAGTAAATAACACACACAATCACTTTAATCTACTTTGTATAAGCAAATTAAATACTACAGCTTTCCAGGAAATTCACAATCGAATTTCTGGCTTCTAAACAAGAACAGTCTGAACTTGCTTGCTTACAGAGAAAAGAGCTTAGCAAATTACTATGTGTATCTCTCTTACCACTTACAGTTGTGTGTGCACGATATATATATTCACCTATACAAACTAGGCACGCACAATATTACACAGCTACCCCTTCTGAAGGTCCAACTTGTCCTGCCATAAGAAGTTCACTGTGTCAGGAAGGACCACCTGCTTTTCGGAGTCTTTCCCGTTTCTGTAGCTGCTTGTCTCTTATCTTTCTCTCCAAGTTTAGCTGTAGATTTGCCATCTGTTCTTTGGACCACCTTGCCAGAACAAATGCTTCAGTATTTGTCTCCTTTGATTCTTGGTTATGTACCTTGATTTGTCTTGTTATAAACGGCTAAGTGTTGATATCGTGAACTCCACTTTATCCCTGACTTCGCGATCTCCCTTGTGAGGACTACGCGATATAGCCTTTGAAGACTTTGCGACATAGGTCATTTGATGACTATGCGACATAGGTCATTTGATGACTATGCGACATAGGTCATTTGATGACTATGCGACATAGGGCTTCTGAGGACTTCACGATCTAGGCTCTTTTGACTTTGCTGACTTCAACACTTCACGACATGTGTCTTGAGGACTTCTCGACATAGTACAAAATGGACTATGCGATATAGTACTTCACGACATGGATATTGGTGACTTCACGACATAGCTTTCTTTTGACTTTGCTATATAATGCCTTAGACAAATTCCTGCAACTTATTTCTTCATAGCCTTATTCAACTCTATCCTGCTGCATGAACACTTCTGAACTTCTACCAGGATAATTATTCAATGGCCTATATACAATCTAGATGCAAGAAACTTTACTAAGCTCATTATAAATTTGAGCATACATGATCAAGCTAATGTTCATGAGAACAAGACAAGTACATTTAGAGACCTATACTATATCCCAGTGATAGAAATCACTAGGTCATGTAATGTGACATAGTCACATGGTGTAGGCTTGTTAATAGTGGTATTCAGACATGTCTTGAGCCTAACAATCTCCCCCAAATTGTGAGTAAGACCCTTAGGCACAATTTCATGTCTGATAACAAGCCTAACTAACATAAAAAGAACAGATATAAGGAAGATACAGTTAAGCACAGAATTTGATAACAACTTGGAAATTTAAGCTTACAGAATTCTTCCTTGAGCTACATAGCTTCTGTTTCCAATTGTTTCTCTAAAAAGTCATCATAGATCTTCTTCTTCCTCATTTCTTCATTCTTCTTTATCTCAGAGATTGCCATTAGAATATCATCTCTAGCAGTCATTTCTTCAATGAGAGGAGAGTCCTTTAGATCTTCAGCTGCTGTTCTGAGGGCACTCTCCACATATGAGTGTATAAACTCCATCCTTATCTTGCTTTTTCCTCCATAATGATTTTTGTACTCCACAGTATAAGGATTTTGTTTTACCCTGCACAGCCCTTTCTTTCTTAGCTCCCTTGCTCTTTCTTCTATCTCGGCCAACTCCTTCTCTTTCTTACATCTCCTTTCTTCATTCTCTCTCCTCAGGTCTTCTTCATGATCAGCATGCATTTTCAAGAACCTGGCAATATCTATCTTCCATGTCCTTTCTTCCTTTTCTTCAAAGTTCAGCAAGGCATTTATCCTTTCAAGCTCATATTTATAGAAATGTTGCCAGCCTCCTTGCTTCATTATCTTCTCTCTTCCATCAGTGTACTTAATCTCTAGATGATCTAGCTTCAGTTTGACTTCAAAGATCCTTTGAGCTCTCAAAAATGCTAGGGCATCTTCATCATAGTCTTCATCAAGTGGAAACACATGGATGCCAACAACATTTGTGAGTTTTCCAGTTTTCTTTGTTATCCTTATTCTTTTGGGTACACTCTTGATCTTCATATGCCTCACAAGAGGTACCTTTCTGGAACAAGGTGACTTTGTCTTTACTGCCACATCATTTGGAAGTAGCTTCATTCCTTTCCCTTTCATCCACTGTAACACTCCACTAGCTGTGACTTTGTGGAGGTGTTTTCTTGAAATTACTTTAGTGGCTTCATCTTTCTTCTGTGGCAATTCAGGTTCAGAAGTCATGGATAATGATTTTGGAGGATCATTGCTAACAGTACCCACCCTAGACTTAGAGTCTTGTGTTGTGGTTAAAGTACTACTAGCAATGTCCTTGACTTGCTGAATTCCACTCCTAGTTCTCTTCACTGTCTCCTTTGCCCCCTTTGTGTCATCACCAGCATCTTTAGATTTCTTGGAAGATTTGCTCCTGTTGCTGTCACTTGGTCCATCCTTATCACTCCTTGAGTGAGATCTCCTCCTGTAGGTTTTCTCCTCATCATCATCCTCCCCATCCTTCTTCATGTTCTTTTCTTTGACAGAATCAGGCAAAGCACCATGAATCAGAAAAGATTGTAGAATGTTAATCATCTCTAATTCCTCTGCTGTCTTGATTCCTTTCTTTGCTCTTAGCATTTGCAGCACCTGGTTGATCTTTGTGTTATTCTTCATTGTCAGATCTTTGGGAATGACAAGTTGGTCAATACTTCTGACTTTGGATAGACTTTGAAAAATTACTGTCCTTGGCTTTGGTATGACCTCAGGCAGTTTTTGATTTTGGTCCATCTCCAAGTCATTATAAAGACTTTTATTGTTAACCCCACTCTTCTCAATCAACTCCAGAATTATTGACACTTCAGTGAACTTCAGTTTCTCCAGAGTTTGAAATGCTAAGTGCCACAAGCAGTTGTCCTTGCATACCATGATTATTTCTCTCAGATAAACATCCCTGATTTTCCTTACTGCAACTGTGAAGTACTTGATGCTTTCCCTGAGCTTCTGTCTGTATGCTTGTGCATCTCCTTGAGCATTCTTGTAGGTGGCTTTCAGAAACTCCAGGAAGGCCTCATCATGATAGATGTGAGAATTGGCAACTTCCTGTAGCTTGGCTTCAGTGATAAGTGTAGCTTGGATAGGTTTAGCAATAGGAGTAGGTATAGCAGGTTGAGAGGTTGAGATGTCTTTAGGCATTGTGGATGGATAGAAGGTTGTGGTGACTGTGCTTTTCTGACCTTGTTCATTTATGACCTCTACAGGGGGAAGTATGATTGGCTGTATTGTCTCTTCAGTGAGCTTGCCCTTAAGCTTTGACTGCTTGGCAGGTACTCCCCCTTTCTTTTTCACAATGGCCTCCTTTCCTTTCTCCCCCTTAGGCTTGGGATCAGACAAAACGTCTTGAGCTTCCCCAGGAATAGGCAGGTTCATGGATCTCATCATTGAAGTCATCATTTGTTGCTGCACCAGCAAAATGTTTGTTGTGTTGGTGCCTTGATCATCTAGTTTGTCATTGAGTTGGCTTAAGGATGTAGATAGCATTCTGTTTTCATCCTTGAGAGAGGCCACTTCTCTTTCTAAGCCATCCACCTTGGAGAATAATTGTTGAGACTTGAAGGAGTTTAGAGATTGATCTTTGACCCTGGCAAAGTCATATTTGGAGATGTCTGACAGAGGGACTTCATCCACCAGCTTATCACCATACTGATTTTTCCACATGACATTCAACATAGCATTGGTGGTGATGGTAGTTTTTGCTTGATTTTCCAGTGTAGAAGCCAGTTTCTTGATGTTGTCTGTGACCATGGCAAGAGTCACATCCATCATGGACACATTTGTGGAGGTTTTCTGGACTTCTTTGAGGATACCATCCACCTTGGGAAAATCAGAGAGATAAGAGTTTCTGAGCTTAGTGAGGGATCTGTCTGTCTCCTCCTGAATTGAAGAAATCTCTGATTGAAGCCCTTTCCCAAGATAATGCAGAGCCTTCAACTGGTTCTTGTACACATCATTTACAGCCTCATAGATGGCAACAGGAGAAAGATCCTTAGCATTGGAGCCCAGAGAGGTGAGGTATTCTTCTCTCACAAAAGCCAGGGTATCTTTGAGTTTGAGAGTCCTCTTAGCATCCAACCAGGCATCCACATTCCCCTCTGGTTCAGCTGCATCCACAATCTTCTCCTGTTGAGCTTCAACATCCTCCTTATGGCATAGCAGGATAGCTTCATAATCAGCATTTGGAAGGTTGGAGGTGAGGAGATGTTGAGCTATCTTTGAGAACTCATCAATCTGTGCCACATGGAGATCTTGAATAGCTTCTTCTGTCATTTGGGAAGGCACAGATGATGATCCTGAAGGCCTGTCATGGTGCACAGGCTTCAGCCATTCTGACATTGTGGCCTGAGCCAAGTGAGAGCTAGTGCTAGGCACTTCATGAGATGTGTGAGTTTGAGTCTCCTCCAGCCTTGGAATGGCTGCAGGGTCTGATGTTGTCTCCATTGAAATGGGATGTGTTACAACATCAGCCCTATATGTCTGTGAAGACAGTTCCACATCCCTAAGGATGGGAGAATTTGGCACAGAGTCTCCAGTGAAAACTGGTGAATCCTCCATGTTTCTGTTGGTGTCATTAGGATATGCCTCAGCATGCATTCCCTGACCAACTGAATGTGGGTCCTGAGTGGTGAGCACAGTGTCAAGCACCATGTCACTTGAAGTTGGCTCAATCACAGGGCTGGATTGTGATTGATCAAGGGCAAGATTGTCATGAGAATGACTCTCTTGTTCAGAAGAAATTTTAGTGGAAGAATCTGAGAGAGAAGTGGGGTTCAGATTAGATTTTGGCAACTCCCCCTGAGAAATAGGAGGAGTTTCAACATTGATGTGCTCTCCACTTAGTGTTTGATCACCCTTATCACTCCTAGGGTCAAGAGTGAGGTCTTGACCCGGTGCAGACTCGTTACAACTTGCAGTGGGGAGGCTGCTCTTTTCAATACCCATGACCTGTTGAGAGGCCATAGACAGTAGCAGGTGTACCCCTTTTTGCACATCTGAATCCTGTTGAGAGGATGCAGTGGTGGCTACAGATTTTGATTTCTTCTTTGGTCTGGTGAGAGGTGACTCAGGAATCTCACTTGCTAACTCTACAGATTCAGGGATAATAGCTAAGGTTCTCTTCTTCTTCTTTTTAGTAACATCAACCTTTTGAGAGATTGATGCACTTGGCTGACTAACCTCTACAGTGGTGTTTACAGTGGGGTTGCTGGATGGGATAGGGAGGCTTAGGTTAGACTGTGATGCTCCTTCAGTCTCAGCCTCCCCTGTCCAGGAAAGAGCATGGTATATGGGCTTATCAAGTGGATAAGACGCGAATGTGTCCTGCATATGCGGGGTCACACTCAAGATCACATCCACTTGATTCCTTGTGTCCAATGAACCAAACAGAATCTTGGACATGGACTTGGAATAAGCCATCTTTGATTTATCAATACCCTCCAAGTCATGGACATTAGCATCAAGATAATTTAAAATAACTTGAAGAAAGCGAGGGTAAAAGATGTCATTACCTCTTCCACGGACTGTTCTCCCTAGCCTTTGAGTCAATTCCTTGAGGATTATTGCTCCAACATTGATTTCCTGATTGTAGGCTAGGGAATAGGCCAGCTTCACAGCAATGTGACTGATATGGTCCCATCCTGTCTTTCTCCAAAGGAACACCTTCTGGAGTGCATCAAATAGAAATGACCACTCCCTTCTTACAAACTTCTTATTCAGCTTTCCAGTATCTATCTCATCCGCATACTGAATGAAGGTCATGAAGTCTACTATTTGAGCATCCGTAGCTTCTTGGTCATGACCCTCCACCTTGAACCCTAAAGCTTCATTTATCTCCTTCTCCCCAAACTGGAAGTGTTTGCCTCCAATTGAACAAGCTATCTCCTGGAACGAAGTTCCATCTTCCCTGGCCATTGTAGAAACCAACGCCGTTCGCCAAAATCCTTCCAATACATCAACATACAACGTGGGGTTCAAGGTTAGGGCTTGGCTGAGGTAGGAATCGTTCAGGAACCGTACAAAACACTTGTACCTGGGTTTAGCCTCAGCCTCAGAGGGAATGGTGAGAAGATTTGTTTCTTTGGGGATGGTTAAAGGAATAGAGGATGATACTGTTTGAGATTTGGGTGCCATTTCAAGAGAGAGAGTAAGAAAGAGAGTAGAGAATTTGTGCTTAGGTTAGAAAGTTTGAGAGCAATTGACAAGATGAAAAGTTGCAAACGGTTAGAAAAAGGTATTTATATGATAGAGACACTGCGATATGGAGTTATGAATGTGTACAGTCTATCTGTATGTCGCGAAGTCAAAAGTGGCCTGTACCGCAAAGTCTTGCAAAGTATATCGCATAGTCTCAACAATGAACTATGTCGCAAAGTCTTCAAAATGAAAGGATCGGGGAGACTTTGCGATATAGTAGAAATACCCTGTCTAAAGCTCTCTTTTAGGAATTTTAAGCAATTTGTCAGACTTTTATCAAATTTTGAAATAAAATTAATTTAAATCAAAATTCTGTCAACTATGGAGACTTGTCGATATAGTTATTCGAAGTCGCGAAGTCATAAAATTAACTATGTCGCAAACTCATGAAATGAACTATGTCGCGAAGTCTCACAATCTCAACAGTTTGCGATATAAGTCTGTTTTATTTGAACTATGTCGTGAACTCTGAAAATCATCTATATCGAGATGTCTCAAAAGCTCACAACTCCACTAACAAATATGATTTTGAAAAATATGCAGTAAAATACTGAAATATTTATAAATCATATCTCATCTAATTTTCACTCCAAACAAATAGATCATTTAAATACAGTGAAAATTTACTGCTGCAACTATTAACCAGCATATTTACTTAGAACAACTGAATGAAGGATTGAGCATTCCAATTTCACTCACAAGTCTGTTGAAGACTGCTTCATTCAGAGGTTTAGTAAATATGTCAGCTAATTGTTTCTCAGTTGGAACATAAGAGACTTCTATGGTACCATTTGCAGCATGTTCCCTAATGAAATGGTACCTGATCTCAATGTGCTTTGTAGTAGAATGATTAACAGGATTAGCTACAATGGATATTGCACTAGTATTATCACACATCAGAGGAATGTGTTCTAACACTAGTCCATAATCCATGAGTTGATTTCTAATCCAAAGCAATTGAGCACAGCAACTTCCAGCAGCAATATATTCAGCCTCAGCTGTGGATGTTGCTGTGGACTGTTGTTTCTTACTAAACCAGGACACTAACCTTTGACCTAGGAATTGACAGCTTCCAGAGGTGCTCTTCCTGTCAATCTTGCATCCAGCATAATCAGAATCTGTGTAACCAACCAGGTTGAACCCAGTGCCCTTTGGATACCATAGCCCAAGATTAGGAGTCCCCTTCAGATATTTGAAAATTCTTTTGATGGCCATCATGTGAGATTCCTTGGGATCAGACTGGAACCTTGCACAAAGGCATGTGGCAAACATGATGTCTGGCCTGCTAGCTGTGAGATAGAGTAGGGATCCAACCATTCCTCTATAGACCTTGATATCAACTCTCTTGCCTTTCTTGTCTTCATCCAGCTTGATTGCAGTAGACATAGGAGTTTTAGCTGGGGATGACTCTTCTAAACCATACTTCTTTAAAAGATCCTTGACATACTTGGATTGGTTTATAAAGATGCCATCCTCCCTTTGATGTACTTGCAGGCCTAGGAAATAGGTTAACTCTCCCATCATACTCATCTCATATTTACTTTGCATCAACTTAGAGAACCTTTCACAGAGTTTTTCATTTGAAGAGCCAAAGATGATATCATCCACATAGATTTGAACAAGAATGATATCATTTCCATGCTTCTTGAAGAATAGGGTTTTGTCAATTGTACCCCTGGTAAATTGATGCTCAAGAAGGAATTGAGATAGAGTTTCATACCAGGCTCTTGGTGCCTGTTTGAGTCCATAGAGTGCCTTGAGCAGTCTATACACAAAGTTTGGGAAGTCTTCACTCTCAAAGCCAGGTGGTTGAGACACATAAACTTCTTCAGCAAGATCACCATTGAGAAATGCACTTTTCACATCCATTTGATACACCTTAAAATCTGAGTGAGCTGCAAAAGCCAGGAAGATTCTGATGGCTTCCAGTCTAGCTACAGGTGCAAATGTCTCATCATAGTCAATGCCTTCTTGCTGACAATATCCTTTGGCAACCAGCCTTGCTTTGTTTCTTACTACCACTCCTTCTTCATCCATCTTGTTTCTGAACACCCATTTGGTGTCAATAACATTCTTTCCTTTTGGAGGTGGCACTAGTTCCCATACTTTGTTTTTCTCAAATTGATTCAACTCTTCTTGCATGGCAACAATCCAATCAGAATTCTTCAAAGCTTCTTCAATTAATTTAGGTTCCTCTTGTGACAGAAAGCAGCTATACAGACATGTATTTAATGTTGCCCTTCTTGTTCTAACTCCCTCACTAGGATCTCCAATGATTTGATCCCTAGTGTGGGCTCTGTCCCATTTCCTTGTGTGCCCCTGTTCATTTCCTTGATCTGTTCCAATCTCATTTTGGTTGACAGTTGCATTCTCTTCTTCTCCCCCTGTGTTTGTGAATCCTTGCACAGGTGTTTGAAGAAGATTGTCAACTTCAAGAATTGCATTTTCTAGAACAGTTTGAACAGGGGGTTCATCTTCACTTTCAGAATCCTCAAGATAACCTTGATTCTCAAATCTCAATAGCACACTGTCTTGATCACTTGTTTTCAGTCCTGGAGTTTTCTTGTCATCAAAGGTAACATCCATGCTTTCCATGACTTTGTGTTGCTCAGGTACAAACACTCTGTATGCTGTCCTTTCCAGAGAGTATCCAATGAAGATACCTTCAAATGCCTTAGCATCAAATTTTCCAACATGCTCAGAGGTATCTTTCATCACAAAGCACTTGCTTCCAAACACATGCAGGTGCTTGAAGGATGCTCTTTTTCCAGTCATTAATGAGTAAGGAGTTTTGCCAGACTTCTTATTGATTAATGTTCTATTTTGCACATAGCATGCTATGTTAACAGCATCAGCCCAAAAGCTAGTGGGTAGCTTTGCATCCAGCAGCATTGTCCTTGCAGCTTCAATGAGAGTTCTATTCTTTCTCTCAACTACTCCATTTTGTTGAGGTGTTCTAGGAGCTGAGAATTGTTGAGAAATTCCTTTATCTTTGCAAAACTCATACAATGTTGAATTTCTGAACTCAGTCCCATTATCACTTCTCAAAGCAACTACAGAGGAACCAGTGTTTTGTGCTTCTTTATCAACTCTCTTGATATGCTCTATTATGACTTGGGGTGCTTCATCCTTGGAGAATAGGAACTCCACCCAAGTATATCTTGAATAGTCATCTACCATCACCAGAGCATATTTCTTTTTGGAGAGGGACATTACATTCACAGGGCCAAATAAGTCCATGTGAATTAGTTGCAGAGGTTTTGAGTTTGTATTGAGCAACTTGTTCTTGTGACTTGATCTTTTAATCTTCCCTTTCTGACAAGCTTCACATGCTCCATCTTGCACAAACTCCAAGGCAGGCAAATCCCTGATGAGTTCTCTCTTGGTTAGAGAGTTCATTGCCTGAACATTCAAGTGAGACAGTTTCTTGTGCCACAGCCAGAATTCCTCATTTGTGGCTTTTGTGTAGAAACAACAAATTTCTCCCTTATCTGCAGCCTTGAGATTAGCTACAAACAAGCTTCCTTTCTTCACACCAGTTAGAACAACTTCACCACTTTCCCTTTTTGAGATTGAACAAAGGTCTTCATCAAATTCCACTTTGAAGCCTCTGTTGGTAAACTGTCCAATACTCAAGAGATTATGCTTCAGTCTTTCAACAAATGCTACATCTTCAATAATGACATTTCCAGATTTAACACTGCCATATCCCATTGTATAACCAATGTTGTCATTTCCAAAGGTTACTGATGGGCCAGCCTTTTCCTCAAAATGTGATAGCAGGGCTATATCACCAGTCATGTGACTTGAGCATCCACTGTCCAAGATCCATATGACTCTTTTATTCCTGTTACCCTGCATTCACAAAATGACTAAGTTGTTTTTGGTACCCACACTTGGTAGGGTCCAGTTGATTTAGAAACATTTTGATTAATAATTCTTCTGTCATAAATTGCATTTCTCATAGTAGGAGACTTCACTTTTTCTGTGGCTTTGGAGTTTACACTCTTAGGCTCACATGAAGTTTTCACCCTCTCAACCCTGATTGGGGACCCTGTCCTATGAGAATGTATGTGTGTGTGTGATTCACCAGATTGTGCAGAATCAAGTTTATGTTTAAGAGATAAACAGTTAGCAATCACAGTCACATAGCATGTCATGCAGTTTGACTTACCACAGAAAGAATCATGACTAGAATTTATGCTAGCAGAAAGGTTACTTAGGTTGTCAACTTCAACAATTTCAGGCTTACTACACTTATGAGTCAAATGATTAACAGATAGGCATTTTTGACATTGTTTCCTGGGAGCATTTGGCACATAAGCATAGTTGTTTCCTTTGTTAACACCAACTTTACCATTTCTGTTTTGTTTCCTTTTCTTAACAACTTCTTTCTTTGCTTTAGGACTCTTGACAAGATTGTCTTTGGTCTCTTTCTGATTGACAAGTTCAGGAAAGGAAGAAGTGTTCTTAGCAGCCTCATCTTCTTCAAGTAGTTGTTGCTTGATGATCAGTAGTTCCTCATCAAACTCAACAGCACTCTTTCTGAAGATGGGCTGTTCAACACTTGACAGAATGGTTGGGGCATTTTTGTTTGTAAAAGTTTCCTTTCCTTTGCCCTTGACCTTCTTCCTTCCTTTGTCATTATCATAGTCAAAACCAACTCCAACCTTGCAGTCTTCAGTGTGTTCCTTGTGGTAGGTTTGAATAAGTTCAGAGGAGTTTTTGAAGCTTCTTAGTTTCAGTTCAGTTTCAGCAATTTGTTCTCTAAGGGCTTTCTCTATCTGCTCAGCACAAATCACTTTGTTTTTAAGATACTCAACCTCCTTTTTCAAACCATCCAGGTTCACAACCATTAACTCAAGTTTCTCATTCTTTTCTGTAAGCTCAACATTCTTAGCAGTTAGTCTATCAATTTCTTCATTAGCTACTAACATGCTAGTATGAATATTAAACATCTCAGTGCTCATATCTTCAACAGTTTGCTTATATTGAATGGGAGTCATATCAAGAGAAGTAAGAATGGGTACCTGACTTGAATCACCATCATCAGAAAATGCCATCAAGGCATAGTTTGAGTACTCTTGTTCTTCTTCTTCATCAGAATCATCCCAGCATTTTCCCTCAGCAATAAAAGCTTTGCCCTGTTGTTTCTTGAGTAGAGCCTCATACTTAGCTTCAAGCTCTAAGTATGCTTTGTCCTTCTTGACTTGTTTAGGCTTTTTGCACTCAGTGGCAAAATGCCCAAGTTCATTGCAGTTATAGCATCTTATTTTGGTCCTATCCACACTTCCTGTCTTGTATCCACCCTTAGCAGCACCAGCAATCCCTTTTCCTTTATTGAAGGTGTTTGAGCCACTAGATCCACCAGTGTTTCCAGTATTGAACTTGGACCTGAATGGCTGCTTTCTTTTAAACCTTATGTTAGGATATCTCCTAGCCATATAAGCAAAAGATTTGTTTTCCATTTTGTCCAGTTCCTCCATGCTGTAAAACTCATCTTCCTCAGGCAAATCATAGATGACCTGGACCTCATCACCAGTGTCTTCAACTTCCAGTTCCTCAACCTTCACTTGACTGACTTTAAGAGAGTCCATTCTTTGACTTAGGTTGTCAGCAATAAGTGCACAGGAGGTATTAGCCACTAATCCTTGCTTTGCTTGAATAGATCTCTTTTGAAACAGCTCCAACTCATATGTCTTCAAAACACCATATAACACATCAAAACCAATCTTTGTTAGATCTCTTTCTTTAAGGGAAGAGATTCTTGGTTCCAAGTGATCTGGAAGAGTTAGTAAAAACTTCATATTGAGCTCTTCTGTTTCATAGTGTTTGTCATAGAGTTTGAGCTCGTTTATCAGCTTGTTGAATCTCTCAAACACTTCTGTGATTCCCTCTTTTGGCTGAGCCATGAAGGCTTCATATTGTGAAACAAGAATCTGCTTCTTGTTCTTTCTTACTTCAGTAGTTCCTTCACAGAGCACTTCTATAAGATCCCACATCTTCTTGGCACTAGTACAATGAGCAACAGTGCCATACATGTTGAAGTCCATAGATTCACAAATGATAAGTTGAAGATGTCCATCCAGGGCAACTTTTTCCTTTTCAGGATCAGTGTATTTTGAGGGATCTTTGGGCACATGTTTTGCTGGTACAATCTCAGTGGCACTGGTTGATTCACCAATCTCGATCATTGGAATGAAGGGACCATGCTTTAGAATATCTAAATACATGGGGTTAGAAGCTTTGATGAAGAACAACATCTTCTTCTTCCATAAACTGTAGTGCTCCTTGTTAAAGGGAGGAATCTTGATACTGCTTAGTTTCTGTGAACTCATTCTTGATCTTTTCCTGTTTGTACGTTAACAGCCTTTGCTCTGATACCACTTGTTAGAAATGAATACCACTAGAAACTAGACAGAGGGGGGGTGAATGGATAGTTTGATATATTTTTCGATTCTTGAAAACTAAGTAAACAACTGTATGTGATTATGATATGTAATATGCAGAAAGTAAATAACACACACAATCACTTTAATCTACTTTGTATAAGCAAATTAAATACTACAGCTTTCCAGGAAATTCACAATCGAATTTCTGGCTTCTAAACAAGAACAGTCTGAACTTGCTTGCTTACAGAGAAAAGAGCTTAGCAAATTACTATGTGTATCTCTCTTACCACTTACAGTTGTGTGTGCACGATATATATATTCACCTATACAAACTAGGCACGCACAATATTACACAGCTACCCCTTCTGAAGGTCCAACTTGTCCTGCCATAAGAAGTTCACTGTGTCAGGAAGGACCACCTGCTTTTCGGAGTCTTTCCCGTTTCTGTAGCTGCTTGTCTCTTATCTTTCTCTCCAAGTTTAGCTGTAGATTTGCCATCTGTTCTTTGGACCACCTTACCAGAACAAATGCTTCAGTATTTGTCTCCTTTGATTCTTGGTTATGTACCTTGATTTGTCTTGTTATAAACGGCTAAGTGTTGATATCGTGAACTCCACTTTATCCCTGACTTCGCGATCTCCCTTGTGAGGACTACGCGATATAGCCTTTGAAGACTTTGCGACATAGGTCATTTGATGACTATGCGACATAGGTCATTTGATGACTATGCGACATAGGTCATTTGATGACTATGCGACATAGGGCTTCTGAGGACTTCACGATCTAGGCTCTTTTGACTTTGCTGACTTCAACACTTCACGACATGTGTCTTGAGGACTTCTCGACATAGTACAAAATGGACTATGCGATATAGTACTTCACGACATGGATATTGGTGACTTCACGACATAGCTTTCTTTTGACTTTGCTATATAATGCCTTAGACAAATTCCTGCAACTTATTTCTTCATAGCCTTATTCAACTCTATCCTGCTGCATGAACACTTCTGAACTTCTACCAGGATAATTATTCAATGGCCTATATACAATCTAGATGCAAGAAACTTTACTAAGCTCATTATAAATTTGAGCATACATGATCAAGCTAATGTTCATGAGAACAAGACAAGTACATTTAGAGACCTATACTATATCCCAGTGATAGAAATCACTAGGTCATGTAATGTGACATAGTCACATGGTGTAGGCTTGTTAATAGTGGTATTCAGACATGTCTTGAGCCTAACATGAATATAGTCTTGCTAACAATGAAATTAGGTCTATGAGTGCTTATAAAACAAAATCACCATTTGCGTATAATTTATTATTTAATAATAGATTATATTTGATTAGTTATGATCTATAACTTAATAAAATAGGATAAAAAATATGCACAATTTTATAAAATTTTATCCTCATATTATTATATTCTTTGTTGATTTGAATATTCTTAGATTGATTTTAATTTTTGAACATAGATTTCTAAATTTAAAATAGTTAGAAAAAAGTAATTAAATTGGCGTTAAAATAATGATGACATAATAATCATTATTAGAATTTAAATACTCACTTTACTGATTTGGGTCTTGTGGTTTAAAAATCAGATTTTGACGATTTTACACCCCACCTGAAGATAATTAAATTATTTTTAATTAAAAGATGGTTTAACAATTTTTATCTAACTGGAATTGTTCAGAGAAAAGAAAGTCACGAATGTTTTACATGGAGAATTCTATTCAATATAGAAAACTTATTTATATTTGGTATATTTGGTTTAAATTATCAAAATACACTTTTTAGAATTTAGATATAATCCTATTATAAATAAAATACACTTTTTTAATATTTGATCAAACAATTTTCATTTATCTAGTTAAGATCTAATAGTCCTTATTAATTTGGTTGTCACGATCAAAATTTTGGATAAATCTCAATTATGCTTATTATATAAAAGAGTTTAATATAATAAGGATATTAAGTACATACTGATATAAGTATCTTACTAACTACTTTTACTTTTAATGTTTCGGATTTATTTATACTGTACATAAAATTTTAAAATACATTATTACTTTAAAATTATTAAACAGAATAAAAATTATGTAATGCTTATATAAAATTTTATTCTCATATTATTATAGTCTTTATCGATTTGAATTTGTTCTTAATTTATTTTAATACTTTATTGAAAGAAAGATAAAATTTCTATATTTAAAAGAATTAGTGAAAAAAATAAATAAATTGGTGCTACAATTATAAAAAAATATTTATTAAAATTTAGATACTCACTTTACTATTTAGGTTATATCCTGAGTTTTAGAAATTGAATTTTGACGATTTTACAACCCATGTGAAACTAATGAAATTATCTTTAATTTAATGATGATTTAATAATTATTATCTAACTTGACCAGTTGACCTACCCATAAACCGAAAAGAAAAGATGGTTAAGTATTATATACAAAATTATTGTTTATGAATATGAAACCCTCAATATTTTAATAATATTTTGATATTATCATTTTATGTTTGTTATATATAAAATAATATAATTATAATTTGGATTAATCAAATTGTTATGTTCCTTCAGAAAAAAAATGTTTAAATTTATTCATGTACAGGAGTTCTCTTAAGTCTCTTATAACTCAGGGTCCACATGTATCATTGTTATATGATATACATGAGCATTATATTGATAATTTGTAATATTGTAATTGATATGAATTGTTATCTGATATTTGGTTTAACAATTATTATCTAACTCGAACTATACATAAATTAAAGAAAAGAGAAAAGATATTTAAGAATTTTTACATAGAAAAATTATAAATTATCAAAATACACTTTTTAGTATTTAAATATAATTCTATTATTAATCAGATATACTTTTTAATATTAGATCTAACAATTCTCATCGATCTATTTAAGATCTAACTGTAATAATTAATTTGGTCCTATAGTGGTCGTACATGGACCAGATCGATTTTAATTTTTTCTTAAATTGATTTTAATATTTTATTGAAATAAACATTGAATTTATAAATTCAAAAGAATTAGGAAAAAAATTAAATTGGTGCTACAATAATAAAAAATTTTTTATTAAAATTTAGATAATGAATTTACTGTTTGGGCTCTATCTTGAGTTTTAGACAACAGATTTTAACAATTTTACAGCCACGCGAAGCTAACAAAATTATCTTTAATTTAATGATGGTTTAATAATTATTATCTAACTAGAACTATCCATAAACTAAAGAGAAAAGATAATTACGATTTTTTACATAAATATTTCTATTCAATATAGAAAACCTATTTATAATTGGTTTAAATTAAAAAAAAAATTATTAAAATTTAGATAATCAATTTACTGTTTGGGCTCTATCTCTAGTTTTAGACAACAGATTTTAACAATTTTACAGCCCACACGAAGCTAACAAAATTATCTTTAATTTAACGATGGTTTATTAATTATTATCTAACTGGAACTATCCATAAACTAAAGAGAAAAGATAATTACGATTTTTTACATAAAGATTTCTATTCAATATAGAAAACCTATTTATATTGGTTTAAATTATCAAAATACACCTTTTAGTATTTAAATACTATCCTATTATTAATCAAATACAATTTTTAATATTATATCTAACGGTCCTCATCTATTTGAATATTTATAGTTTTATAATCCAACGGATCATATACTTTTGGTAGTACAGTGACCGACCAAAGTTTTGGATAAGATCTCCCTAAGGAGTTAACTAGCTTATAGCCCTTGCAATGCATGGTTACTTAAATTTTATTTATAATTATTCTGTTTATAATTATATTTTTATTACCCATGCGCAACACACAATTGTTTTTTTAATATTTATAATTATATTTATTTATGAATATTTTAATATTTAAAAGTTATTAGTTTACATGATTAAATTATTGTTAAAAAAGATTTAGCCAAAACAAATATAGTTAAAAATTTGATATTTATTATATTTTACACGCTCAATTTAATATTTGTTTATATTGAGTTATAAAAGTTAGATTTGACCAATTTTATGGTTTACATGAAATTCACAAAATAATCTTTAATTTAGTTGTGGTTTAATAGTTCTTTTTCAATTAAAAATTATTCTAAAACTAAAAAGAAAATAAAGTGACGAAATTTAATGTTGAGAATTCTATTCGATTTAGGAAATCTACTTATATGTAGTTTAGATTATTAGAATAACCTTTATTAACCAAATACAGTTTTTGGTATATTTGGTTTAAATTATCAAAATACACTTTTTAGAATTTAAATATAATTCTATTATAAATAAAATACACTTTTTTAATATTTGATCAAACGATTTTCATTTATCTAGTTAAGATCTAATAGTCCTTATTAATTTGGTTGTCACGATCAAAATTTTGGATAAATCCTTATTATGCTTATTATATAAAAGAGTTTAATATAATAAGGATATCAAGTACATATTGATATAAATATCTTACTAACTGCTTTTACTTTTAATGTTTCGGTTTTATTTATAGGGTATATAAAATTTTAAAATACATTATTACTTTAAAATTATTAAACAGTACAAAAATTATGTTATGATTATATAAAATTTTATTTTCATATTATTATAGTCTTTATCGATTTGAATTTGTTCTTAATTTATTTTAATACTTTATTGAAAGAAAGATAAAATTTCTATATTTAAAAGAATTAGTGGAAAAATAAATAAATTGGTTCTACAATTATAAAAAAATATTTATTAAAATTTAGATACTCACTTTACTATTTGGGTTCTATCCTGAGTTTTAGAAATTGAATTTTGACGATTTTACAACCAATGTGAAACTAACGAAATTATCTTTAATTTAATGATGATTTAATAATTATTATCTAACTTGACCAGTGACCTACCCATAAACCGAAAAGAAAATATGGTTAAGTATTATATTAAAAATTATTGTTTATGAATATGAAACCCTCAATATTTTAATAATATTTTGATATTATCCTTTTATGTTTGTTATATGCAAAATAATATATTTATAATTTGGATTAATCAAATTGTTATGTTCCTTCAGAAAAATAATGTTTAAATTTATTCATGTACAGGAGTTCTCCTAAGTCTCTTATAACGCAGAGTCCACATGTATCATTGTTATATGATATACATGAGCATTATATTGATAATTTTTAATATTTTAATTGATATGAATTGTTATATGATATTTGGTTTAACAATTATTATCTAACTCGAACTATACATAAATTAAAAAGGAAAGATATTTAAGAATTTTTACATAGAAAAATTTTAAATGATCAAAATACACTTTTTAGTATTTAAATATAATTCTATTATTAATCAGATACACTTTTTAATATTAGATCTAACAATTCTCATCGATCTATTTAAGATCTAACAGTAATAATTAATTTGGTCGTATAGTGGTCACATCGATTTTAATTTTTTCTTAAATTAATTTTAATATTTTATTGAAATAAACATAGAATTTATAAATTTAAAAGAATTAGGGAAAAAATTAAATTGGTGCTACAATAATAATAAAAAATTATTAAAATTTAGATAAGCACTTTACTGTTTGGGCTGTTTTAGACAACAGATTTTAACAATTTTACAGCCCACGCGAAGCAAACAAAATTAACTTTAATTTAATGATGGTTTAATAATTATTATCTAACTGGAACTATCCATAAACTAAAGAAAAAAGATAATTACGATTTTTTACATAAAGATTTCTATTCAATATAGAAAACCTATTTATAATTGGTTTAAATTAAAAAAAAATATTAAAATTTAGATAATCACTTTACTGTTTGGGCTCTATCTTGAGTTTTAGACAACAGATTTTAACAATTTTACAGCCCACGCGAAGCTAACAAAATTATCTTTAATTTAATGATGGTTTAATAATTATTATCTAACTGGAACTATCCATAAACTAAAGAGAAAAGATAATTACGATTTTTTACATAAAAATTTCTATTCAATATAGAAAACATATTTATAATTGGTTTAAATTATCAAAATACACCTTTTAGTATTTAAATACTATCCTATTATTAATCAAATATAATTTTTAATATTATATCTAACGGTTCTCATCTATTTGAATATTTATAGTTTTATAATCCAACGGATCATATACTTTTGGTAGTACAGTGACCGAACAAAGTTTTGGATAAGATCCCCTTACGCTTATTATATATAAGGAGTTAATATAAGGAGTTAATGTTAAATGGATTTATTTTATGTGAGACTGAGATGTAAATATAGTAAGGACAGTAGGACACTTCTAAAAAATAAATCAGAACAAGTGACATTTTTAAGCTTAATTTTATTTTTTAAGATTTGGGCTGATCCATATTTTCTTAGTAACACCACAGAGTATTATGAATGGGGTCTGAAGAAGGATAAATATTTCCTTGGGCCAAGCTTTGTATCCATATTAAAATTTATAAGTTTTTTTGAAAAATAAGAATTTTTTCTTGCAGACATATGTTATTTGATAATATTTTTTGTAAAAGTACGATTTTTCAGAAAAGTACTATACTAATTGATTAACAAACTTTTAAAGTTTCGAATTTAATAATTTACGATGTATACAGGTTTAAAAAGTTTGGCCTCTTCTGTAGCTGAGTCTAAAATTTCAAAATAAGGTTTTTTTTTAATTCAAAATAAGGTTTTTTTTAATATGAATATAGTTCTGTTAACAATGAAATTAGGCCTCTATGAGTTCTTATAAAACAAAATCACCATTTACGTATAATTTATTATTTAATAATAAATAATATTTGATTAGTTATGATATAAAACTTAATAAAATAAGATTAAAAATATGCACAATTTTATAAAATTTTATCCTCGTATTATTATATTCTTTGTTGATTTGAATTTTTCTTAGATTGATTTTAATTTTTGAACATAAATTTCTAAATTTAAAATAGTTAGAAAAAAGTCATTAAATTGGTGTTAAAATAATGATGATATAATAATTATTATTAGAATTTAAATATTCACTTTATTAATTTGGGCTTTATCTTGTGTTTTAAAAATCAGATTTTGAATAATATAATTATAATTTGGATTAATTAGGGTTTAGGGTTATATGTAAAATAATATAATTATAATTTGGATTAATCAAATTGTTATGTTCCTTCAAAAAAAAGTGTTTCAATTTATTCATGTACAAGAGTTCTCCTAAGTCTCTTATAACGACGTAGGGTATCATTGTAATCGATATGAATTGTTATCTTGATATTTGGTTTAACAATTATTATATAACTGGAACTATACATAAATTCAAGAGAAAAGATATTTAAGAATTTTTACATAGAAAAATTTTAAATTATCAAAATACACTTTTTAGTATTTAAATATAATTCTATTATTAATCAGATACACTTTTTAATATTAGATCTAACAATTCTCATCTATCTATTTAAGATCTAACTATAATTATTAATTTGGTCGTATACTGATCGTACACGGACCACATCGATTTTAATTTTTTCTTAAATTGATTTTAATATTTTATTGAAATAAATATAGAATTTTATAAATTTAAAAGAATTAGGAAAAAAAAATTAAATTGGTGCTACAATAATAAAAAAATATTTATTAAAATTTAGATAATAACTTTACTGTTTGGGCTCTTGGCTCTATCTTGAGTTTTAGACAACAGATTTGAACGATTTTACAACCCACGCGAAGCTTACAAAATTATCTTTAATTTAATGATGTTTTAATAATTATTATGTAACCGGAACTATCCATAAAATAAAGAGAAAAGATAATTACGAATTTTTACATAAAGATTTCTATTCAATATAGAAAACCCATTTATAATAGGTTTAAATTATCAAAATACACCTTTTAGTATTTAAATATTATCCTATTATTAATCAAATACAATTTTTAATATTATATCTGACGGTCCTCATCGATTGAATATTTATAATTTTATAATCCAACAGATCGTATACTTTTGGTAGTACACTGACCGACCAAAAATTTTGGATAAGATCTTGCTTACGGCTTATTATATATAAGGAGTTAATGTTAAATGGATTTATTTTATGTGAGACTGAGATGTAAATATAGTAAGGACAGTAGGACACTTCTAAAAAATAAATCAGAACAAGTGACATTTTTAAGCTTAATTTTATTTTTTAAGATTTGGGCTGATCCATATTTTCTTAGTAACACCACAGAGTATTATGAATGGGGTCTGAAGAAGGATAAATATTTCCTTGGGCCAAGCTTTGTATCCGTATTAATACAACCCTTCATTCAATCTAAACTGCTGTCTGTTGATGATGCCTGACAACAAGGAGTGAGAAAATATACATGAACAGTACTTCAAGCCCACATGGTGACCAACCAGCAATTATGCCAAATACATTAATTCCTCTTCATCTTCTAAAATAGGAGTGTCCAGTGGGAGTTGACTCTGGAGAAGAAGACTTTGAGTTTGGTCTTCAATCTTCAATCTTCATTAACTTGTTCTCTTCACCTTCTTCAAATATATATCTTCCTTGAACATTTATGTACATACAAAATCTTGTAAGTAAGTGTGACTTCACTTTGCATAAACTTGATGTCTTTCTCTTACCTGCAACTCCTACTATCTTACCAAGCATTCTTTCTTTAGCTAACAATTTGCATGCAGTCCCAACAAACTGAGATCTCGATTTGTAAGTTCCTCTTTTCTTGGCATTTTTGCTTTCACTATTTTGTGGGAAAAGTACTATTTTCTTGAAAGTTTCTTACTTTTTATTCTTATGTTGAGCTCTGCTTTTTTATTTTCATTTTGACCACTTGTTTGATAAATTGTTATGCTGTGAAATTAACATTTAAACCCTTTAGAATTAGCATATGTGGCGATTTAGATTCTGTTATTGTAAATTGCAAAAACGAGCAACATCTAGAGTAAATCCAACGAAAGGCTTTTCTACATCTTGCCACTGTAAAGCCCAGTATAACATAGGTATGTTTTGCTTTGGCTATATGCATTATTCGTTTGTATCACTTTTGGTTCAAAAAAAAGTTGCTATATTTATTTTTACAAAGAAGACTTTGGTAACAATGCTTATATATAAACTCCACATTCAATAAATTAAACTTGAATGCACGATGTTATTTGCAAAATATTCACGTGCAATTAAGCTTATTTGGTAAAGTTTGGAGCTAATTTTCTACATCATATTGATCTTATTTTGCGGGACTTGTCTGCTAATTTGATAGTAGCTAGGTTGGTGATTTGGCATGTATCGTAAATCTGATGTGACAAAAATTTGGAGTTGGAACTTTAGAAAGGCAATTATATTATTTGCACACAGCTAATGAGGATTTACTCATATGAATATATCCGATTTTTTACTGTTTAAAATTTGAAACACGCAATGATCCAGAAATTGTTAGTCAACATTGACAATAAATTTTAGAAAATGAAATCACAAAGAAGTACTGAAAAACTTTGCAAAAGAAATGAACATCATTTTAGTTTTTTGTTTTCTGAATCATGCTATTCAGTTTGTACTCTCATCAAGCTCTTGATTATAAATAATTATTTTAGTCATGTGTTTTGATTATGCTTGTGCTTTTGTAGCACGAAAAATAACCAGATTAATAGGGCCAGCAAGAAAATCAGAACGAAGGTAATATGGCTGAGTCAGTTGACCCCATACCTGAAGCTTGGAAGTCACTATGGGATAAATGGGATCTTCGGGCCTTCATCTTCATAAGCCTTTTCCTTCAAACATTATTAGTTCTTGTTGCTCCTCTAAGAAAGAGAACGTCACGCAGCTGGGTCATTATGCCACTTTGGTCAGCGTACTTGCTTGCTGATTGGGCAGCTAACTTTGCAGTTGGACTCATAGCCAGCAGCAATGCTGACTCCAAATCGAAAGGCAAAACATCTACAGATGCTGACCTTTTGGCATTCTGGGCTCCATTTCTTTTAGTACACCTTGGTGGTCCAGACACTATAACTGCTTTTGCTCTTGAGGACAATGAGTTGTGGCTCAGGCATTTATTTGGCTTGTTATTCCAATGTATTGCCGTAGTTTATGTTTTTATACAAGCCGTTCCGGTGAAAGAAAACCTATGGATCCCAACATTGCTCATGTTTTTAGCTGGGGTCATCAAGTACGCTGAGCGCACACGTTCTCTATATCTTGCAAGTGCTAGTAGCTTCCGCGACTCCATGCTTACAGAACCAGATCCTGGGCCAAACTACGCCAAGCTCATGGATGAGTACTTCTCGAAGAAAATGGCTAGACTTCCAACACGAATAGAAATGCTTCCCGAGCCAGATAGAGTTGTTAAGGCTGCCAATACTTTTAAGCCCGGTCCATTGACAAATTTGCAAGTGGTGCAGTATGCTTATCGCTATTTTGAGACATTCAAAGGACTTGTAGTTGATCTCATATTTAGCTTCCGTGAACGCAACCAGAGTCGAGACTTCTTCCTTGCAAGATCAGCTGAAGATGCATTCAGAGTAGTAGAGGTGGAGCTGAATTTTCTTTATGAAGTTCTCTTTACTAAGCTCCCAGTAGTATACGATGGTTTAGGATACTGCTGCAGATGTTTTTCCTCCATTGCAGTCATCATGTCCCTAGTACTCTTCTACCACACGGGTAAGGAGAAATTTGAAGGGTTTGATGTGGGGGTTACTTACACTTTGCTAATTGGAGCAATTACGTTGGACGTGGTTGCATTTATAATGCTTGTTTTCTCAGACTGGACTGTTGTTGCACTTCAGAAGTCGCCAGATCAAGACACTTCAAGTACTAAATCCAGATCCAGTAGGATCCTTAGCTGGTTGCTTGAAATAAAGACTAAACGATTTAAGTTGGATTCTTTACCTATCCTTTCCCGCAGATGGGGTGAAACTATGTCAACATACAACTTGATTTGTTATTGCCTAAACAGACGCCCCAGAAACAGAACACTTCTTTTTGAGTATGTGGGCCTTACTACCTTCTTGGATGAGATTTGGTATGTCGAACGCATAAGGTTCTACCCTACATTAAGAGACTTCATTTTTAAAGAGCTGAAAGGAAAATCTCAGATGGCAGATGATTTGGATACTGCTAGAGAAATATGTTCAGCCAAAGGTGAATGGGTGCTTCGGATAGAAGATTACGGTCGTAAAGAATTACTTCCATTCGTTGTTGATGTTGACTACGATGAAAGCCTTCTTTTGTGGCACATCGCTACTGACCTTTGCTACCATGATGAAAAAGATGAGCCACAAAATGAAGATTATCGCAGCATTGCTAAGCACATTTCAGACTACATGATATATCTTCTGGTTATGCAGCCAAACATGATGGCTGCAGTGTCAGGCATTGGGCTTATAAGGTTCCGAGATACATGTGCTGAGGCTACAAAGTTTTTTAGAAATAGTAATGTAAAATTCAGAAAGTCTTGGTTTAGTTCTTGTTGCGGAGGCAAAGTAGATCTAGAAGTGTTGCAGCAGGCCTCTGAACGTATTCTCGCTGTCAATACGGAGGTACCACCAATTACTGTAAAGGGGGATAGGAGTAAATCCGTATTGTTTGATGCAGCCATATTGGCCCATAGATTGAAGGAGTTACCACAGAAAGATATCATTACTGGAAAGGTAGATAAATGGTACATTATAAGCAAAGTGTGGATAGAATTGCTATCATTTGCTGCAACTCATATCAGGTCAGACTCTCATGCACAGCAACTTAGTAGAGGTGGAGATCTAATAACTATTGTTTGGTTATTGATGGCTCATTTTGGCCTGGGAGATCAATTTCAAATTAATGAAGGCCATGCAAGGGCAAAGCTGATTGTGGGAAAGTAGCTTACAAATTTTATGTGATGCGAGATCCATTTCAATTAATTTGATGAAACTGAACAGGTATGCCAATATTTTCATGAGATTGTCTTCATAAATTTCCAAATGTAAAAATTGGTGCCACGGTACTAAAAAGAATGAAATAATAGTCTCTGTTCTATCCCAAACAGATTGATTATCATTATGGGTTTATGTGGTATCTTTGAGATTGTTAGCTTTTTTGAACATTCTGGGGAGGTGCCAATGGCTCATTGTAGGTTACATCTTTGTACACTAATAGAAACTCTACAGGAGATGCTCTTAAAGCAGTATATTCATACTCTCTGATCTATATGTATCAATTATCCTTAGCAATGGTTTCAGACAAATGTAAATGCAAATTTAACTCGAGTGCATGCAGGTCAATGATACTTCTGGACTCTGGCTCTGAGATGAGCCAAAACTCACATACCCGACCCAAGTTTCAAACTATCAACTCAAATGGTAGAACTCTCAACCTCACTAAAGACTGACAGTGATATCACTTGGCCAAATGGCAAAGACAAAGATCATTCATTTTTACATCATTTGTAAACAAAATGAGGTATCAAAGCCATACAAAAATAAATAATGCACTAAGCTTTCTACACATTTTCCCTCTGCTGAATAAAAAATCCAATCCCGCTTTGTACACGAATTCCTTGGGAACTAGAGAGGAAAAAAGAAACAAGCTACCATATGGATAAGAAAAAACAAACACTGTTTCCTTCAGTAGTCACTTACAAGATATTACACTTAGAGGTAGAAGCTCCTTCGCAATCAGGTCCATGAAGTCCGCAATCTTACCCTTATTTCTTATAAATAGTTGCAAAATAATTACGTTTATAAGCAATTACTGATGTACCCGACCTGGATTCAATTCATTTCCTGCTGTTTGGATCTCTTCACCACCTGGACCCAACATTCTTGAATACATTGGAAGTGCACCTGCATTTCCTACCTCATAGTAGACTTGTTGCTGTTGGCTTACTCCACTAGGTGTTCTTCTAACATCATATGAATTCATTGTCCTTTCTCTTGCATATACCTGACCCATACCAGGAACTTGTCCCATACCCGGGACTTGCTGATGGAGTCCCACAGGTATTTGATTGTGACCCGCTGAAAATCTTTGCACAAATTGTCCCTGCATTGGTACCTGTTGAATGCCAACATTTCCCGGTTGGGGAACTGAACCCGGGAGGTAATACATGGGTATGTTTTGTACTCCCGGGTTTGGATACTGCCCTCCCGGTCCATAATGCCACGTCGGGTTATCACCATATCTGGGTTGTTGTATAAACTTTGGCTCCATACTTTCACTGACCTCCTGAACTGTACTCTGTTTCGTTTCAAAAACTTGCATTTCAGGTCTGGTCTTAACGGGTCGAAGATCCGGGATTGGTGGCATATAAGTTGGTCCCAAACCCGATGAAGTAGAGCAAAACGGTGATGACACAACCGGAGCAGGAGAACCCGGATCAGAATTCGATGCATTGTCATTCAAAACACGTCGGGTCTTGATCCGGATCGGATCATCCGAATTATCCAGCCCAAAGAGATAATCCGGAACTTCTGATACAATGGAAGATACCTCGGATCCAACCCGATCTAAACCCGACCCATCCCGCCCATTTAAGGCATCAAAAAACCAATGCTCCCGCTTAGCGGAGCCAGTAAGAAGTGAACTGAGTGAGCTGATACTACTATTTCTAGAATCAGTATCAGTTGGAAATAAGAAGAGCCGAAGGCGAGCCAGCTTAGAATGAGGAGCATGAGTCTGTACTAACCGATCATACTCATCCATCATATTCTCTATATCCTCGTCGTTAGTTATGGTAATAAGAGCATCAAGATCTTCATTTGGGAGCTGATATTTCATGCTTATATTTGTAGTACCTGAAAATTTAGCTAGCTTTTCGAGAAGGGATGAGAAGGTAGCCTGGCGGTTAATGGCAACTATACGAGTGTCGCCACCAACATAACGTAGTTGATCATCGTGAGGACGGGGTAAAATCTTGCCACCAAAGCTGCACATGAAACGGACACGAGGCTCTTCGTGGTCTAATGAGCGTGGTGTGGAGTTTAGTGAGTCCAACTCAGACGCATGGCGAGAAGCCATAGCTTAACAAAATTGCACACAAAGAGTAAGAGATAGCTAGAGAATGTAGTGGGGAGATAGAATGGAGTGGGGGATGTACAATAATGTAACGAATGTCTTATTTTCTGGATGCGTTTACATGTGTATATATATATAGTAGATAGCTGAGAACTAAGTTGAATACAAACTGGTGTATATATAATTTTGTAATACAAAAATGTCGATGTCAAATTGTCAATATGTCACGCAACTACATTAAAAATTAGAGCAGTTATTAGAAAGGCTTTCGGTATCCTGAACAGGTGTAAAAGATGCTTGTTTACATGTGTGTGTCTGTTTGTAAGTCTAATCTTATTTGTTTCGTTCCGTTCATTTATATTTGCATGAAAGTTAAGAAAATATATAAAATAATAGAGAAAAGTAGTAAATAGTACTCCCTCCGTCCCAATGGGTTCTTTACGTTTGCTTTTTGCACGGAGACCAAGGAATATTCTTAAAATAAGTGAGGTAGTGGATGTAATAGTGTATTTTATTGTTAAAATAAATGAAGTAGTGGGTGTAATAATAATTTATTGTTAAGATAAGTGAGATAGTGGGTGTAATAGTATAAAGTATTGAAAAAGTGGAGTGAAGTAGTGGATGTAATAATGTATTATATTATTAAAAGTTACTATTTTTAGTAATGTAAAGAATTGGTGGGACGTCCCAAAAAGGAAAGTGTAAAGAATTGATTGGGACGGAGGGAGTATATAATATTTCGGTCACACATTTACGTGATTGATTGTCGATAGAGATATTGTGGGGTACTCTCCTGTCCAGTTGTCCTGTTTGTTAGTCATGCAATAAACTCTAATCTTAATACTCAGTGATCGGAAAGATGAGAGACAAAACTAATACTTACGCTGTAAATTTAAAACTATTATTTGACTTAATTACAGAAACATGATTTTAGTTATTTTTTTTGCAGAGAAATGACTTAAGTATAGAAACATGTACGGTTGTGTCACCCGATTTGACATAATGCAATCGGGTGTAAAAAAAAAAAATTCGGCTACACTCGTGCATGTTTTTATACTTAAACCATTTCTCTGCAAAAAAAATAAAATAACTGAGATCATGTTTCTGCAATTAAGTCTTATTATTTATAATTTAGAGTTACTTTTTTAAGTTAATATTAATTTGGATAATTTTATACTATGATTAATTTATAAGATATTAAAAAATAAAAAAAATGATAAATGATACATTTAAATGATGATATTATTTTTTATCAAATAAAAATTTTAAAATAAAATAAGTTGTTTCAAAAAAATACCTTCGACCAACTTTTAATTTTAAGCTATTTTTTAATTTTAAATTATTATCTGACTTATTACCCATACAAATATTTTTTAATTTACAATCAAAAATTACTTTAAACTTCAAATTGACTCTATGTGTCCCCTATAGCAAATCTCAAAACGACTAATTTTTAATTTAAAATGAATAAATATTGACCACGAAACCAATGTTAGTGTCCTGTAACATTTGGTGCACAAAGCACGCATTCAACAGGTACTCGTATTAGCTGTGTTACGCCATAATTTCGGTTGCCTCAATTATCTCCTAATTTCCCAATATTGATCTAATAATAATTATTGCTTAACCACTAAGTAATATTTTCTCTCTGAAACGAGGAAACAATCAATCTAAATCAATCAATTACTAAAAAATATCTCCAAACGATTCTTTCAAATCAGGAAAGAATCACAACGCTAATATAACTCTAAAAAGATAAAATCAACTTATCTCAACATATCCCTTAACAATCACAGGGATTAAAAATATTATCCTATCACAGAACTGCGTTGGCTTGATCCCTATATATAAACAGGGT
Source organism: Heracleum sosnowskyi (assembly GCA_030848705.1). Taxonomy (NCBI): domain Eukaryota; kingdom Viridiplantae; phylum Streptophyta; class Magnoliopsida; order Apiales; family Apiaceae; genus Heracleum; species Heracleum sosnowskyi. Next base: position 99,745,691 of record CM061241.1, read on the forward strand.
ACGCAGGCATCTTGGAATAGGATCCGACACATCTAACAAGTCGAGACACCTTTCAAGTCCAGCCCCAAAATATCCAAAAATCTCAATCCCTCTATTTTCATAATTCGTTATTCCAGCAATCCCCGAAATTTGTTATCACCAAATTCCTCCGTTAACAATTGGCGCTAGAAGGAGGGGGTACTTTTTGATTGTGGAGGACAATCAATCTATACAATACGCATGGGGGGTTATTATGGATCTGGAGCGGCTTTAATGGAGGAGAAGAACGGTGGAAGCGATCGGTCGTGGTTATGTTCAAAATAAAGATAAGTTTTCTTATGATTTTGTTCGTACAAATAAGCTATCTTATAAAATTCGTAGTAAAGTTATTACATGTTAGATTTTGATGATTTTTTATGATCCGGAAAGCTTTTGTGATTTCCTACAACTTTCGTTCTTGGTGTTTTCTGAGATTATGTTTCGATCTATTCTCGAAATCACAAAACATAATCAGATTCCGTTTTTCAGTATTGAGAAGTTAATCAGCAGACGTTTTATTTGATTCCCGATTCGTTATAAGTCCGTTTCTGACGAGCCCTATATCATCGGAAAGCTCTTTTCGTTTCCTGCAACTTTCATGTTTTGTGTTTTCCAAGAAAATATCGTTTACAGGGCCAAAAAAGTAAAAAACGGATCTGGACAGAATCTGAATAATGGAGATGTTAAAGAATTGTGATGCAATATTCGTAGCACATGATTTGATTACTTCACTAGCTCGTGCATGGACAAAAATAAGTGTGGAAGGTCCTTATCTGATAAGGGTAATGTTTTTGAAAGCTCTCTTTTCCAAAGAGGATAATATTTTTGAAGATCCTATTTCGAGTAGGATAATATTTTTGAAGACCATCTTTCGAGTAGGATAATATTTTTGAAGACCCTATTTCGAGAAGAATAATATTTTAGAAGACCCTCTTTCGAGGAGGATAATATTCTCTTTTGAAGATGATAATCTTGTTTGAAGTCCCTAAGTGGTGATCGTTTTTTGAAGACCCTTCGGGGTAATCTTGTTTTGAAGGCCATGCATCATTCGCATCATGCATTTATTAATATCATCATGTGCATCATTCGCATCATGCATTCATTCATATCATCATGTGCATCATACATTTACTCGTAAACATTGGACATTCTTAGATTTTGTGGTTGTCTCTGTGTGATATTTTCGAAGACCCTTATTTGCGGAGGGTATTGCTTGAATTATTTTTGAAGGCCCTTTTGTAAGGTGTTGCTTGGGAATTATTTTTGAAGGCCCTTCTTTAAGGTGTTGCTTGGAAATTATTTTTGAAGACCCTCTATTGAAGATGTTAATATTTTTGAAGGCCCTTCTTTGATTAAGGTGTTGCTTGAAATTATTTTTGAAGGCTCTTCTTTAAGGTGTTGCTTGAAAATTATTTTTTAAGGCCTTCTTTATGAAGGTGTTGCTTGGAATTATTTTGAAGGCCCTTCTTTATGGAAGGTGTTGCTTGGAGTACCTTGGTAAACCCGTACTTCCGGGGTGCTTATCCGTACTTCCGGAAAGCTCACCAAGAATATAGTTCTTCCCTTTTCTTAAACTCTGCTTAGCATAGAGTGTATAAGAAGGCGATGTTACTCTTCCCTTTTCTTAAACTCTGCTTTGCATAGAGTGTATAAGAAGGCGAGGTTACACTTCCCTTTTCTTAAACTCTACTTAGCATAGAGTGTATAAGAAGGCGAGGTTACTCTTCCCTTTTCTTAAACTCTGCTTTGCATAGAGTGTATAAGAAGGCGAGGTTACTCTTCCCTTTTCTTAAACTCTGTTTTGCATAGAGTGTATAAGAAGGCGAGGTTACTCTTCCCTTTTCTTAAACTCTGCTTTACATAGAGTGTATAAGAAGGCGAGATAATTATCTTATTCTCATTCTCCTACACTTACAAAGTTACTCGTACATATGTTCTTCTCACATCTCGCATGTTGTCTCTCTCGCAAGCACAGACATATTACGGGCACATCATGTTGTCTCTCTCGATTTTACAGGCATATTACGGGTAATTATCTTCTTCATATTATCTGCTAATCTTCTACTCCTAGTTGTTTCATTGACTCAGGAAATTCGGAAGATCAAAGCACACTTAGTTCTCCAGTCCATCAAGCTGCACTGAAGAACTGGGGGGTAGTTGTTACGCCATAATTTCGGTTGCCTCAATTATCTCCTAATTTCCCAATATTGATCTAATAATAATTATTGCTTAACCACTAAGTAATATTTTCTCTCTGAAACGAGGAAACAATCAATCTAAATCAATCAATTACTAAAAAATATCTCCAAACGATTCTTTCAAATCAGGAAAGAATCACAACGCTAATATAACTCTAAAAAGATAAAATCAACTTATCTCAACATATCCCTTAACAATCACAGGGATTAAAAATATTATCCTATCACAGAACTGCGTTGGCTTGATCCCTATATATAAACAGGGTACGCAGGCATCTTGGAATAGGATCCGACACATCTAACAAGTCGAGACACCTTTCAAGTCCAGCCCCAAAATATCCAAAAATCTCAATCCCTCTATTTTCATAATTCGTTATTCCAGCAATCCCCGAAATTTGTTATCACCAAATTCCTCCGTTAACAAGCTGCACTGCAGCCTTCGATTGAGGAATTTATTAAGTGTTTCTTCTTTGCTGTTTAACTAATTAGTGGCTGTAATTTTAAAGATATCATGCAAAAATAAAATAAAAAATAAGGGGGGTGACCTCGACTTGGTTTTGCCTATCACTCTCAACTAGGGGTGAGCAAAAAACCGAATTGAAACCGAAACCGAACCGAAACCGGCCAAAACCGAACCGAAAAAACCGAAATCGAAACCGAACCGACGGTTGCGGTTTTTTATTTTTAAAAACCGAGACTTTCGGTTCCGGTTCCGGTTATAGGTTAAAACCGAACCGGCTAAAACCGAACCGAACCGATTATTAAAATAAATAAATAAATATATAATTTATATAAATTTATATAATTTATATGTATTCTTAAAATTAATAAATATATTATATCTTGAATTATAATTAAGCTTCAAAACAATATCGGATGAGGAAAGTGAAGATGTCGGAGTTGGATATATGTAATAAAATTCTTTATCTTAAATTCTTAATTATGTATTGGAATAAAATTCTTCATAGCGGGAGAGGTTGAGTGTCCGAGTTTTAGCAACCTAAACATTAGTTTTTTTTTTTTTGAAAAAAAAACAGCAGCAGAAGAACTTCATAAGAGCATAAATACAATAAAAGTTTTTAGCTCACATTAAATAAATATCTGAGTAGATTAAAAACGTATAAGATTTTAGTAGCACCCAAATTCAAAGGGAGTGTTGATTTCATCATAAAAAACAGAGACGATAGACTTCTCCTTTGCTTCGTAAACAAGAAATAATATTAATAATGTGTGATTTTAAGAAAATAGAGTAGATTTACTATGTAATTTCCTCAAATCTTGAATAACGTTCACAAAAGTTGGCTATTTTATATACCCCTATAAGAAAATTTAGATAATTGTCAGACCACCTGTATATAAATGCTACAATGCAATGTCATTAATCTGCACATCTAACATTATCACTAACATATATACATAGTTTACTCATTCAACAGCTCAGTCACTTTGTTTAAAAGTCGAGAACGTTATAATTTATAAATTTAAAGTCTTGTAATATATTTATGATTTTTTCGTTCGGTTTTATAACCGAACCGAACCGTTAAAAACCGAAACCGAGCTTTTAAAAACCGAAACCGAAACCGACGGTTCGGTTACGGTTGCGGTTTTCAATTTTTAAAACCGAAGACATGCGGTTTCGGGTTCGGTTTCGGGGCAAAACCGCCCCGAACCGAACCATGCTCTCCCCTACTCTCAACTCTCAAGTCTCAATAATCAATACTAGTAGTACTTTTTATCTTTGTTTAATTACGATGGGCGGCAATTTTATATAATAAAACTAGATCATCCACAGCTGCATGACCACAAACTGACAATGTCGATCAGTACTCAAAGTCTTTGTTTAATTAACATTCATTATAAATTTAAAAAAAAAATGCGAGTATAATAGTTCTAAAAATCGGTGATTAACGGGTCATCGAACTGATTAAGCGAAAATCAGTCAATTAATCATTTTTTCAGAAAAACGGTCAAAAATCGACTGATTCGGTCAAAAACCGGATTAATCGGTCAAAAATCAGGCTAATTATTAAAAAATATTTAAAATTAAAAAAAATAATTAGAAATTTAAAATGTAGAAACTTGATTAAATGATAGAAAAAAACATTATTTTTGTACATGTAATTATAATTTTAGATGTCAAAATCGTAAATTCTTTTAATTTTTTCTCTTAAATTGATCTTTAATTAAAAAATTATTAAAAATCACTTTAAACTATTTTTTTTATTTTAAATTATTTTTTAACTTATTAAAAATCATTTTAAGCGGAGCTTAAAGTTGGAGCCAAACGGGCTCTAAATCTTATAATTAAAACTAAACTCCATTTATATGTACTTCCGAATTCCTTCACAAGTTCTGATATTTTGGTCATTAATTTTCCACATTATGGTATTTAAATTTTCTTCCTTTTTTTTTGAATCATGGTATTTAAAATTTTAAATTGCTAGATGTATTTTTTAATTATAATAAAAGGAATCTTATAAAGAATGCCTTGCCCGCGAAGGAAGGCAAAAACAGGCCATCAAAATGATAATATGATAATATGATAATGATATTGTGAGGTATTGTTATATTCCGTCAGTTTCTTTTTATATGTTTGACTTTTTACACATATTTTAAGTTGTTTTGATCAGTTACTTAAATTTATTATTTTTTTTAAAAAAAAATTAAAATTAAAATATATAAAGGATAGTTTAATTCGAAAAAGGAAAATTTTAAAAATAATAATTTTAAATATCCGGTCAAAACGGTTTGAAATGTGTACAAAAATTCAAACGTCATATACAAAGAAACGAAAAGAGAATGATACAGGGACCAAATTGTTTCTTGCGAACAATGTTTGATGACTCAGATAAGGCAAAAAAAACTAACTTTATAAATGCTTTACAATGTTATATGAAATCCTCTTCCTTTTATATATATATATATATATTTCTAATTGATGTTATATAATAATATCTTTGATTTACATGAAATGCATGGAGTACACACCATCTTAATTTTAATTTTATGCACCATCTACATCTCAATTTATTCCATTTACTTTTTTCTAACTAAATTAAAGGAGCCTAACTTCCTAAGTATGTCATGATCGAAAATCTGAAATCTGAAATCTGAATTCGACTTATTTGCGGACCTACTATGCACAATGTACTTCATCTTAATTTTTTTTACTTAATTCACATAAATTTTTATAATTTATTTTTTATTCTATCTTAATTTTAATTTTGTGCACCATATATATATACTTAATTCCATTTACTTCTTTCCAACTAAGTCAAAGGATTATGAGTATGTCATGATCGAAAATCTGGAATCGACTTATTTACGGACCTACTTTCAACTACACTCTATACGTGGGGGCGTAGATACGTGTTGTTACCTATTTAATGACTGGATACTCATGATGCGAAGCTTGTGTCTGCAAAAAGAGTTGGCCGAAAGGCAAGGAAACTGGTTGATTGCAAATGGTGGTGGGACTTTAAAAGAGAGGCCTCCGTTCATTGAGCGGCTGTCAAGTGGTCATGCCTTTCTATTTACCTGTCTCCCCTTTTTTTGTTCGTAAGGAAAATCCAAAGCTCCACTGCAGTGTCACATGCTCCATTTCATTTTTAACAATTTATACACACGTATACATAGAGGTGATCATGATTTTCCAATATTCGATCAAACTAATCGATCAACCCAAAAATTTATATGGTATACATATGTATTACCGTGGTTGTAAATTAGGTGAGATGACTCCGTTATTTATCACAAAGTTGTAATATATTTCTTTATAAAAAAAATGTTAAGTATCCAAAATCTTCTTCGTTCTTTTCTTTTCCCGCTCTTGAATATTTCTTACCTTCTCAGCTGGTAAGCTTAATTATTATGTTTGAAATGTTTGTGTTTATTCTTGTTTCTATTCCGCAAATGTTAATCCATGTTTTATTCATGACGAAATGCTTGGTTATTGATTGCTTTTGAGAGTACTCGTGAACCTTGACTGGTTAAGCTCGATATAGTAGATTTGCATCTATTTTCGATATCGGCCAAAAATGAAAATTTAGGAATAATTTTCAAATTATTATTGCGCTTGAAGTCTCACTTCAGACCATTGTCCACCACATCTCAATCCTCGGCGATTGATGGGATGAAAAATAGAATTTCAATTGAAGTTGCGAAATTCACTTGCTCACAAGTTTATTGTGATAACCAGAGTGCTATTGCAATGACAGGAAATCCAGTTCAGCATTCTCTTACTAAACATATCAGTATCAGATATCACTTCATAAGAGAACAGGTTCTGGAAGGAACAATTGAACTTCACTTTGTTCCTACTGATCAACAACTAGCTGATATATTCACCAAGCCACTACCTGAAGCTACTTTCAATAAGTTGGTGAATGAACTTGGAATGATGAATTTTGAGAATTTCTGAGGAAAAGCTACAGAGAGGAAATCCTGATAACCGTCAAATCCTGATGGTTATTCAGAAAGGTATGTATCTTTGATCAAATCCTGATAGGACTCAATCCTGACAGGAAGTCAACTGGTCAAATCCTGATGCTCAGCTATTGATAGGGTAAACATATTTTATTCTTTCACTTTACTTTTCAATTCATAGTACGTATTTGCTTTTGACTATGAATTTGGGTTTGCTGCAAATTGCATTTTTGCTAGCTTTATGAAAATTTGAACTTCTTATTATGTCCTGACTATGCTTTGATGGCTTGTGAGCCTAGTTTAGTTATTAGAACTTTTGTTCTAATATGGAAACATGGTTGATGGGGGAGTAATGAGAATGATTTGGTTTTGCATCTTGATAATTTGTGAAATGAAGAACTGAGTTCTTGTATTGAAAATGAAAAGTACTTACAATATGATTTAACACTAGACTATATACAAGTTGTTTGGAGCCAAAATCTGTTACTCTAACTGAATTGACAGCTGTAATATTCTAATATACAAAAAGAATAAACTACTTAACTATTTGCATCATCAGTATCAATACTGACATCAGTATCAGTACTGAGTACTAACATCAGTATCAATACTGAATACTGACATCAGTATCAGTACCACTAGTCTTGACATCCCCCCTCAAGTTATGCTGTATAGCAGAGTGATGCAGACCTAACTTGAAACACAGGATTTTTTGCAATATGTAATGCAGATTGATTATCACAAAACAAAGTAACAGGTTGTAAATTTACTAACTCCCGGTTCTTTTAATAATGGGACAACCCATGTTACCTCTGATGCTGCTACAACCATCGCCCTATACTCAGCCTCAGAACTAGATCGAGACACTGTAGGTTGTTTCTTTGACTTCCAAGTAATAGGAGAACCACCTAACAGCAAGACATACCCTGTAACAGACCTCCTAGAATCTGGACATGAAGCCCAGTCAGAATCAGAATAGGCCTGCAAGGTCAGCTTATCGGGATTTTGAAGCTTAATCCCTTGACCTTTAGTAGAAGAAAGATATCTCAAAGTATGATGCCTTGCTTGCATAAACTGACTCAATAATTGGACAGTATAACTGATATCAGACCTAGTGTTCGTAAGAAAATTTAACTTGCCAACAAGAGATCTGTAAACTTCTGGATCATGTAAAACATCACCCTCATTGGAACTCAGCTTGAGATTTAAAGGCAGTGGTGTAACAGCTAGCTTTGACAAATCCAAATTAGAATCTTGTAACAACTCCCTTGTGAACTTATTTTGACTCATGACAATGCCATCATCCAAATATGTAATTTCTATGCTCAAAAAATAATGAAGAATGCTAAGATCCTTGATGCTAGAAGTATTATGCAGATGAGTCTTAATGTCTTGAATATGTTGAACATTAGTTCCTGTGATAATAGTGTCATCTACATAAATAGCCAATATAGTGATGTCATATCCATGTCTATGTATAAACAGGCTATAATCACTCTTTGACTGAACAAAACCTTGATTAATCAACTCTATAGATAATTTTGCAGACCATTGTCTAGAAGCCTGTCTCAAACCATACAAAGATTTTCCAAGTCTGCAAACTAGATTCAAAGGATTGGGAATACCCTCAGGTACTGTCATGTATACTTCTTCTTCTAGATCACCATGCAAGAAAGCATTATTAACATCAAGTTCAAAAATCTTCCATTTCCTACTAGCTGCAACTAATAGAATACATCTAACAGTACTCATTTTTACTACTGGGGAAAAAGTTTCATTGAAATCTATACCAAATTTCTGATTAAATCCTTTACCCACTAATCTGGCTTTGCATCTCTCCAATGATCCATCAGAATTTAGCTTAACTTTATATACCCATTTTGATCCAATTGGCTTCTTACCTTTTGGCAATGGAACTAAATCCCAAGTTTTGTTCTTTTGTAAAGCTTCAATCTCTTTATTCATAGCAGCCACCCAGATTGGAGATTTAGAAGCTTCAAAGTATGATGTAGGTTCAGAAATAGCAGATTGTTGAGATAACAGAGTATGATGAGAAGATGAGTGAGAAGAAGTATGCTCATTTGTGACAGAAGAAATATTGCAATAGTAGTCATGCAAATAAATAGGAGCTTGCCTATTTCTAGTAGATGTTCTTACTGTATATGTAGGGTTATCAATATGAAGAGCTAAAACAGTAGATGTGTTACTATTGGTTGGATTAGATTCAGTATGAGAATGGGTAGAAGAAATGTATGAATTAGATTCAAACATATAAGATTCAGTCTGAGATGAAATAACCGGAGATTGACAATTATAGTCTGTATGTGATCAGTTGATCCACTATCAATGATCCAGGTACTAGCAGCATTAGAGAACAAACAAAATTTACCTGCCAGTAAAACTGTATGCTTGTTATTATCATATTCATCTTGTCCATTCTTCTGATTAAAAAAACTCAGCAAATGATTGTATTGAGCCACATTAACAGTCTCAGCACCAGTTTGTAACTCCTCAGTACTAGAGTGATCTGCACATGAATTATCTTTAGATTGAACTGACAATGCTGCAACCTTCATGTTCTGTTTTTCCAGAAATCCATGTGGATAGCCATTTAGTTTGAAGCACATTTCCATATTATGACCTGAAATCTTGCAGTGATTGCAGAAATAAGCAGGCTTATTAGTTTTCCTATTCTACATCATAGAAGGTCTGGAACTATTAGAGTCATGCTGAAGATAAGCACCACCAGAGACACCAGTATTAGCATTATAGTGATTGCCACCAGAAATACCAGTATTATAGGAATTCTTGTTGTCTTGATATGAAGAATTAAATCTTCTCTTTTCAGCATAAAATGCCATTGGTTCAGTTTGAGAAGAAGAAATCTTCTTATGCCTTTCTTCTTGTGCAAATAACCTATAGGTTTGAGCTATATTAGGTAGAGGCTGCATCATCAGCACATTACCTCTCACCAAAGCAAATTGTTCAGACAACTTCATCATGAACTAAAGAACTCTGTGATCATGTTGTCTTTGAACCAGTCTCTGAGATAAATTGCATGTACACTTGTTGCAAGTGCAGTAAGGCAGTGGATTGGCATCATGAATACCATCCCATAGAGTTTTGATCTTAGTAAAGAATTCAGAAACAAAATCATTTCCTTGATTAATGTCTAACAGCTGTTGCTCCAAAGAATAAACATGTGTCATAGATGTATAGCCATATCTATCTTCCAAGTCCTTTCAGATTTCTATAGTCGTTTGGAAAAACAACACACTCTTTGCAATAACCTCATCCAGATTAGCCAATAACCAGGATATTGCCAAATTATTACACCTCTCCCAAAATTTATACTCTAAAGACGTAATCACAGGTTTAACAATCGTTCCATCAACGAAACCAATCTTATTCTTAGCAGATAGAGTTAAAACAATAGAACATTTCCAATTATGAAAACTGACTCCGTTAAATTTAACAGAAACAAATTGCGTTATAGACGCATCAGAAGGATGTATGTAATACACACTAGAAGGATCTTGATTACCTTGTAAAGTAGCAGCCATAGCTCAAGAATCTCAGAAAAAAAACGTTTAAACTGAATTACTGCGAAACTGTTTGATGAAATGTCTCAACGAAAAAATGTTGCAAATCGAAGAATGAAAGAACTAGAACCTTAAAAATTAACGAAGATTGATAAGCAAACACGAAACTACACCATTCTAATCAAGAAATGGCACAAATCAAGAATTTTAACTGATAAACAATCAAGAAACTGTTGAATGAACAAAAACAATCAAGAATTAAGCTGAATTTTCAGAATCTATTGAAAACAATCAGGTTTAGATCGCTAAACAATGATTTAATCAAGATCTTGAAAGATAGATGATTAAACTATACATATAATTGTGTATGTATATCGTAAGTGATAAAAAAAACGATTTTCAGAAAGAAAACGATGAATTTTAGAATGAGATATCAACGAAGATAAAACGAAATAAAAAAAAAACACCTGTATTTAGCCTATCTCTGAACAATTCGCCATGAAAATTGGTTTAGCTCGCTCTGATACCATGATAATTTGTGAAATGAAGAACTGAGTTCTTGTATTGAAAATGAAAAAGTACTTACAATATGATTTAACACTAGACTATATACAAGCTGATTGGAGCCAAAATCTGTTACTCTAACTGAATTGACAACTGTAATACTCTAATATACAAAAAGAATAAACTAATTAACTATTTACATCATCAGTATTAGTACTGACATGAGTATCAGTACCACTAGTCTTGACACATCTTGATAAATTTAAGGAAGTTGTTGTCCATTAGCGCGTGATTTTCTATTGGCTATTGTGAGCGATAATGTTTGGTATCTCAAAAACAATGTGATTATGGATCTTAACTGGAATTATTTGAGTGTTGTGGAATTACTCCATTTCGGTAGTGATCTTCCATTGATTATAAAGTTGAGTAGTCCAAATTTGGGATTCTGGAGGTGCGGCTTCTCAATAGGCATGTTCTAATAGATGGTGCTATTATGGTGAATTTTGTTTGCATTTTCATGTCAATGCATGAACTTCTCCTTTCTGGAATCAGGTTTATGTAATGAACTCCCATTTCTTATTTATATTTAAAATCTAGATGCTTTAAAAAAATAAAACACACAGCAGCCGAAACTGCTCGATTTGGATGATGATAGAAGTTAATCCTACCTAACTTCAATTTTCTATAAAATTTATAAATTTTTTTATCAGCAATATCAGAGTCTAAAATCTTTAGATTTTATCTTTTTAAAATGAAATAAACCAAAATTCTTCTGAACATTTCAGCTTCAAAAATCTATCTATCTGACTGGTTGGTAACATTTTTGTTTTTCCATCAGAAAATACACACGCTACACTTCTGGTTTTAATTATAATTTAATTTTACTACTTGAGGAATTAAAAATCTCAAATTCATATATTTGGAATTCTCTCTTTTTATGTTTGAATTTACAATATAGTACGGTATAGTTACTTGAAATCTTGAATACAATCGTAGTTATCAAATTCTGATTACTGCCATAATGTACTAATAACTTTTTTGATATTATTATATTGTAATAAATCTATTTATGTATTATTATATTATGATTTCTTACAATTGTAAAAAAATTTAAAATTTAAAATTATAATATTAATTTTCTAATATTTATATATTTGTTAATGTTGTTTTTAAACAAGTGCTATGTGAAATTTTAGATTGGTGTTGTAGTTAAAACCACTAGTTTTGGGCTGGGCCTTTGTTCTTTTAATGGACTGAGAATACTTTAACAAGATATTGATATTTTGAAGGCCGTGGCCTACGCCTAGCCTACTGGACTTTCTAAGGAGAATGTAATCCTGTTCAATAACTTTCAGGCTGCTTCTAACATATTTATTTAAAAAATTCTATTGTTCAACAAACTTTTTAAACAAAAAAAAGGATTATTTTTTTTAAAAAAAAGCTTCTGTAGAAATGAAAAATTACCGCTCCATGCCAAAATAATAAATTTTATTTAGAAGAAAACCTGTTTCCGGCATCTTTGCAGAAAACAGATTCTGTAGATATTTCAAAAAAAGAAAAAACAGATATGTTAGAATCTTATATGGTGATTCCCACACGTATTCAAATTCATCACCTAACTTTAAGGAATAGCAGCTAGCATCAAAATGGACTGTGACGGCATACAGCTAACAGCTGTTAATATTTTATAAAGAGTAAATTACAAATTTGTGGCCGAACTTAAGCTTATTTTGCATTTTGGTGGCCGAACTTTCAAATTTGCAATATGGTGGCCAGACATTACTTTTATTTTTCAAAAATGTGGCTAAGGACCATCTTTTTGAAAAAAAAGTTCTACAAAAAGTGGCTCTTAGTCACCTTTTTTAAGACTAAAAGCAATATCTGGCCACCAAATTGCAAATTTGAAAGTCTGGCCACCAAAATGCTAACGCGGGTAAAGTCCAGCCACCATTTTGCAATGTACTCTTTTATAAAATTAGCCAAAAATATTAGATACCTCTGAATTCTTTTTCTTTTATTTTTATTCATTCACAACGTAGTAAAAAAACAACAACAACAATAGAATTTAGGTATAAACGTAAAGCATTTTAGTAGCAGCGTGCATTATCATATTACTATTACTGGCCTCTGAGAGTGAGTAATTTCTGGCTGTTATCTCATCACAGAGATTTGCCAAATATATGAAATATTGATTATATTACCAGGCTGTGAATCTCTTTTTCTTGATAGAGAAGGCCCTGAATCTTTAAATATTAGACTGTGACACCCTGACAATTGGCACACACTATCAGTCCATACCAGAAAAAGTTACATCAGACCCCTTTTTACTACGGTAACATTTTTCTTATATTTATCTTTGTATAGCTACTGAATTAGACTATTCTTGTTAATATTTTCTACGTGAATTGCTGTTTTTTGTGTTACAATTATGTTATACTGATTGATTTTTTAAGACTTACGTTAATATTAATTGAATTTCTATTGATTTAACTTCTGATATTAATCATGGCTTCGTTGTATCAGCCATGACAACTTCTGGGGAAGCTCCAGACAGGCTTGAGGTTTGTGAATTCTTCTAGTTGGTTTTTCTACGAATTTGACTCTCTGTGATTTTGTTAATCATATATATATATATATCAAATTACTTTTTGTTTTCTTTACCAAGAGATTGATTTTTGTAATGAATATTCATACTTCAGGGGACAGTTCTTGCAACTCTTGTATGTTGGTTTCTTGGACTTGGATCATTGGTGTCATGGAATAGTATGTTGACGATAGGCGACTACTACTACCAATTATTTCCTGTAAGTAACTCTTAATTGTCCTAAAGAAATGGCAAAATTCAATATTTCTCTGTTAAACAACTTATAAATTGCTTTCAAGAACCTTAAGTGTTGTTAAGCAGATTGTTTCGTTATTAGAAACCTCAGAAAGTTTATAGAATAAACAAGAGATGTTAGCAGACAGATTACTTCCTTGAGCATTTTTGCTCTCCATTTTTATAGGCATATAAATGGCATTGTTGGATATTATTATGTTTCAATGGTTAATTATTATTAGTGTTTGATAATTTCATTTATCAAAACAACATAGTATTTTATAAATGTGCAATTCTTTTCTATGTATTCTGTTGTAATTAGGTATGCAAAATATTTTGTTTGACGAATGTTAAATTGTATTTTGAAGCATTACCATCCATCAAGGGTACTCACACTCGTCTATCAACCATTTGCACTAGGAACGATGGCTATACTTGCTTATAACGAGTCAAAGGTCGATACTAGGAAACGTAATATAGCTGGATACATCCTCTTCTGTTTGAGTACTTTTGCACTTATAGTGGTAAGTATTTCTCTCCTGAAACATGGATAATCTGACTCTACATATTAAAATCTGTTAATTTTTTATAAACCAACTAATCAGAGAAAATTATATATTGATGTTGTAGTTGGATTTAGCTACGTCAGGGAAAGGGGGTATTGGAAATTATATTGGTATATGTGCTTTTGTTGGTGCTTTTGGAGTTGCAGATGCTCATGTCCAAGGTGGAATGGTGGGAGACCTATCTTTCATGCGCCCGGAGTTTATCCAGGTGATCATGTAGTTAAACATTATTGAGGATTTGCTTTATAAGTTTGTTTTAGTTGCAAGACAGTTAAGTCAAATATTAATGAGTTTGTTTTCACTACAAAATAGACAAGTCAAATTGCTATATTCATAAATTTAGTATTCATAAATCTTGCAGTCATTCTTTGGTGGTTTGGCTGCATCAGGAGCTCTTACCTCTGGTTTGAGGCTTATGACAAAAGCAGCGTTTGAAAATTCAGAAAATGGTCTTCGAAAAGGAACGAGTACGTTCACATTTTACAATCAAAGCTTTGTGTTCTGAGCATTTGACTGTTTGATCTCAATTCCTTTTTTAACCTGAAGATGCCTTTCTTTTGTTTTGTTTAGTCTCAGTTTATAGTTTTATCTATATCATGCTTATATTTTAATTCGCTTCCTTACCAAGACCAATGGTCAAAAGATGATATCTTGGTCAATTTTCTGGGTTATTCATAGTAGTCGAATACAAAGATTTAAATGCTTGCACACCCTGCCTCCACCTTCACTAAGATTCAGAGCCTCCACCTGATGTCTCAAAGAGAAGAGAGGTGTATATCAACATGTATATCATGCTTATATGTTTATACTGTCTATAAATATGCCATAGAAGTGGACTGGCACAGGTATATACTAATATACAGTTTGACATAAGACTGCTATTGACACAGTTAATGCTGATCGTTATTCATTAAAGATATTGTTTGTTTTGTAACTGAAATAAATATAGAACAGTAATGCAAGTTTTGGTTTGAGGCTAAGCTGACAAAAAAAAAAAATCTTTGATCGTTTGCAGTGTTGTTTCTTGGTATATCCACGTTCTTGGAATTTCTCTGCATATTTCTGTATGCATTTGTTTTCCCTAAACTACCGGTAGTTAAGTACTATCGCTCAAAAGCAGCTTCTGAAGGATCGAAAACAGTTACATGTGATCTTGCAGCTGCTGGCATCCAGAAGCAGGAAATTCAGAAAGTACATAATATTAATAATCATTGTATTGCATATAGTTTCTATAGAAAGTAAGATTCTAATTTGGAGCTTTTGGTCTTGCAGGCTGACGATGATGCTAATCCTCAGAGGCTAACCACCAAACAATTGTTCTATCAGAACATTGATTACCTAATGGACTTGTTTCTGATATATGTCCTAACCTTGTCAATTTTCCCGGGGTTCTTATATGAAAACACTGGTGAACACCAGCTGGGTTCATGGTATTTACTTCTAAGCATAATCATGTTTAATCATTAATCTGATTCAGTTTTTGTTCACTACAGTTGATAATATTTATCTTACACTGTACAGAGGTTTAATCATCGGTTAATCAAGTTTAACCTTATCATCAATAACTAGATTCCTTGGATAAAATTAATTTCTCAAATTTTTTTTCAAAACTTCCTATTATCTCAGTACTGGTTTTCAGGTATCCACTTGTTCTGATAGCAATGTACAACGTGCTGGATCTTGTTGGTAGATACGTTCCTCTGATAAAATTTATCAAGTTGGAATCTCGGAAAGGCCTCATGATTGCAATACTATCCCGTTTCTTGCTCATACCTGCATTTTATTTCACTGCGAAATATGGTGATCAGGGGTGGATGATACTACTTGTTTCTTTCTTGGGACTAACCAATGGTTACCTAACTGTGTGTGTCATGACTGTAGCTCCTAAAGGATACAAGGTGTGTAAATCAGACAATTGCTTGATGTGTAACGAACTTGAGTTTTTCTATTTTAAGCATTAGTAACAAAGTGTCTGTTTTCAGGGTCCGGAGCAAAATGCATTGGGGAATCTTCTAGTTCTATTCCTTCTGGGTGGTATATTTGCAGGCGTTGCTCTGGACTGGTTGTGGCTAATTGGCAGCACGGCTAAATTTTAAAGAGATGCTCACAATCAAGCTCAAGCGATGAAATAGCTAAAACCATTTGGACGAAACAATCAGCAGCTGTTTATATCTCAGAAATCTATTGTTTATTACAACTGTTCTCATTTCTTTTGTAAATCAGTAGTTAGAGATTTCTTTTGGAAAGAGATCATGCTGAATTGTTTTTAGTTTCCAAGTTGCACAGTAAAAGTTTCTTAACATTTTATTTATGACTGTTTGAGCTGATTATGATGTGATCTATAAATGAGAGGAAAATACACATTTGTTCCACCTGAAATACTAGACAAGAGAAATAATGAAAAAGCAGCATCAGCGGTAAGACTCAGCACCAACAATTAAATTTCAAACGACAGACCTCGTTCGTTAACCAACCTGGAAATGGTTCTAGACTCGATTATTGTATCATGTATGGTGCAACATCAGGGGACCTAGAACAATTTGACTCATTCGTAACAATATATTTAATTCATCACTCAACAGATGATCTCTATAAATGCTTAACTTGTAATCAGCAACGTGATGATCTTATGTGTAACTTGTAATCAGCATATCATTTGTATTCTCACTTATTCAGAAGTATAAGTGTTTTAACGGATAAGACGAATATTTACGGGGATGAATTTAAAAGGGCTGATGTCCGAATTACCTACACTTTTCTTATTGGGGCAATCACATTGGATGTAATTGGATATATTGTGCTTGTTTACTCGAACCGGACCCTCATGGTCCTTAGCAATTCACCAGATGAAGACAAGTCTTTTAACCGGTCGATATTTGGTAGGATCCGTAGCTGGTTGCTAAAGAAAAATATTCGAACATGCAAGTCCAGAAGCTCCTGGTTTTTCTAACCGATGATGAACCGCAGGTGGGGGGGATCTATGTCAACATTCAACTTGATTTATTATTCCCTACACAAACGTCCTAGAATGAGAGAACTAAGATAGCGGATGATCTTGAGACTGCGAAAGAGATATTCTCAGCAACAGGTGAATGGTTGCTTCAGAATGAAGATTATGGTCGTGAAACATTACTTCCATTTATTGTTGATGTCGACTTGGATGAGTGCCTTCTCATGTGGCACATAGCTACTGACCTTTGCTTTTATGACCAAGAAGATGAACCTCTGAACAAGGACAACCGCAATATTGCTAAGCTGATTTCAGATTACATGATATATCTTCTGGTTATGAGGCCCGACATGATGACTGAGGTGGTAGGCGTGGGGCTAGCAAGGTTTCAAGATACATGTGCTGAAGCTGGAAGATTGTTTCGAAATAGTAACGTAGAACCTGGGTTTCATTTTTGTGGCATAGGAAAAAAGGATCCAACTGCGCTTCAGAGGGCATGTGAAAGTATTCTTGCTGTTAACACCAAGGTCAAACCAGTCACTCTAACGGGAGATAAAAGCATATCAGTATTGTCTAATGCAGCCATATAAGCTAAAGAGTTGAGAAATTTGCCACAAAACAAAGTTAAAAAAGACGAAAAGATAGATAAATGGTTCATAATGAGCAAAGTATGGGTAGAATTGCTATCGTTTGCTGCAACTCAGTAAAGGTGGAGATCTTGTAACTATTGTTTGGTTATTGATGGCTCATTTCGGACTGGGAGATCACTACCGATCAATTGGAGATGATGAAAGTTCAGTGCTGGATGTGTTAGATTTTGTAGAAGCTGCCCAGGAATTTCAGTAATGCAGTTTGAGCAAATCCTAGCTTAGCTTGTTTTATTTTTTCTAATAGTAAGTTATTATAGAAAAATAAATCCGATAGTAACTGCTATTTTACATCGAACTCTATCTGAATATCTGAGAGTAATTTAGAGGAAATGCTGGTTTTTTCTGCATAGGCAGTCTCAAATAGTAAAATGTATGTGTTCTTAAGGTGAGGTCATGAATGATAACTAGATGTGTGTGAGAGATTGCAAGGGTTGAAGATTAATAACAAGGTGGAAACAAAGATGATGAAATGCGTGTAATTCCCAGCTTGCAGAATATATTTCTCATGATGATTTACAATCTTCAAAAGTGGTGGTGTTGCTTTCAAGAACTCAATGATGATTTACATGTTGATTGAGAGTCACTTGCATCATTGCTTTCAAAAGAACTATCATAGGTGTCATGTGCGAAACTGAGAAATCTTGCTTCATTTGCTTTCAAAGAATTTAAAAGCCATTACCTCTCCAACCATTTCCGCATACTTTCTCCCATTCTCATATATACAAAGTACACATGCATATCTTTCCATTAAACAATAAAAAATTACGCAAAATCTCCTTTCGTTTTCTTACTCAATAACAAGGCAGAGATTTCCAATTTCACAACCTAGAAGGAAATTCTATTCTACATCTTATGGATAACATGTACTGATATTTGATTTACATAAAGATGTGAGTAAAGAAAATAACAAATGCAAGCTCTTACGGGCGTTCATAAGATTCTGCAGGCTGACTTGAGGGTCTCCTCAACGTAGGAAAAACAATAAGAGGGCAGTTTTCATTTATGAGACATTTGAGAATGATAATCAAAAACACCTGGGGAGGCAAAAGAAAATTTCTAGGTCAATTAATGTTAGTTCCCAGGGTAATATGCATATCTTAGTGTTACCGTAAAAAATGTGATGTTGGCATGGAGACAAATTTGAACTTATGGGGCCATAAGCCCTTCAATAGTGTAGCTCAGTGACTTGGCCCAGTCATCTTTAAGCAGCAGTGTCTGCAGGGTGTGCATCATATCGTAATCTGGGTCAAGCTTTCTCTGCCAACCCTACAAAACCAGAAGCACCATCACATGATTATGGATTTACAATTTTTATAACCATATCAGATTAAACACAAGATCTTAATTCTATGGTCAAGTATCAAAACTTGAAGTTCAAAGTCAGTAGTCACATTCCCACTCTCGTAGCCACATAAGGGATAACAAGTGTAGATACCCCATCACAAATAGCACAGAAAAGGAGAAGTCTTCTGTGAACCAGCTTGCCAGCCTTTTACAGATACACATGTAGGCATAAATGGCTCATTTCGACAGACAGATACTATTTATTCACTCGATATATGTTTTGCCATACATTGAGCCTTTTAGAATGTGTTTCTGCAATACAAGCATATCACATGTAGCGACAATTACGAACTTCTCCTTTTACTACTGTTACTCTGTCAACCTTCATAATCTCAAAGTAGAATTAACTAAATGAAGTAGAGAGAGTATGGCATATGGGTATAGCCCCTGCTTCTCAATTTGTATAATTTCCTAAGACCTAGTAGTTCAGTCACCCTCAGGTCATAATAGAGTGCACCTTATATAACTGTTAGCTCCCATTACTACGTGTATCATAATGGAAAGGATAGTGCTGCAGACTGAAGCGAAGGATCAATACCGGATATTGGTCAACAAAAAGGAAAAGAAGCAACTGTAAATTGTGAGACGACAAAACACCTTATACATGCACCAAAACAATCGACATCATGACATTATCACCATTCATTGTCTTTGTTAAGCTAGCACAATTTCAGAAGAAATCACCTCAAGAACCAAAGTGGTAACCATCACAGTGCAAACATTCCCATCAATATTGACTCTGTGTCGCCTAACTTTCTCAAGCAATTGATGCATGCACTCTGCAGGATGAACCGCATCACCTTCCACGGTACCCCAAAAGTCAAATGACTCTGTCACTTCCTGTTAAGTACAAATGTTTATAAGGACAGAAGTTTCATAAGACGCACTGTAAATAAATAATACTTATATAGCATAAACAGTCAGCATGAAAAATGTAAATTCATAAAAAGAACCTTAATAAGTATTAGAACCAAAATGATAATAAGGCTAGATATGTGCAGATATACACTTCCAAGCAAATTGTGTCTATGTCCTGGTTTTTTCATTTTATACCATCGAATTCCAGACCGTATTACCTGTCTATTTCATAGTTTTGTCATATTCTACAATTGAATACCCAATTACGCTACAATTAATTCATTTTATGTAAGAAACCACTGATTCCAATATTAAATATAAAGATGTAAGTAAGTAAATTCGAGTCAGCAGACATTTAAAGCTTAGTCCTGTTTTTCATGTTCATTTTTTAATATCAAATGTCAAACCTAGACTGTTATTTATTTATGCTATGCTACTGAAACACATGAAGACCACTGGAGCTTTAACAACATGGAAGAACCGCAGATCAGAAAAAAGAACAAAATGTGCAGTCAGCTAATAATTAAAATAAGAAACATCCTTGACTTCAGTTCTTCAAAACTATTATTTCCTCTCCGAAACACGCAAGCACTTGGATGATGGTTTTCTCATAATTAACTCCAGACGTTTAAACTTCTTACTAGTCAACTCATACTGCAGTAATTTATTACCTTAATAAAGGCCTTAGGATTGGGACAATTTTGTTGCTTTGATAATCTAAGTGTGCACTCTGCCGCTGTACGACCATCTCGACGGGCAACAGCCTTGAAGAATTCCAGCAAATTCACTCGATCACCACCAGAGAGTTCAGCTGTCATGCCTACATCAAGGAAAATGACATGTGGCTTTGTTTTAAATAGCCGCCTCTGAGAAGGGTTGCTTTGGGCTACCCGAACAAGGATATTTCCAGGATGCATGTCAGCATGAATAAAGTTGTCCACCTGGAAGAAAATAAATCAAACTTCAGTGCCAGTTTTAACTATCAACAACTTCCACACAACTAAGAAATAAACTAGCATGTTTCATTGCTATTTCTGTATAAGAAACCAGAAATGTACACACTCAAAACATCAAATTCATGGATTATCTCGCCTTCTGCAAACATATATATTAACACCTGCAATTCTGATGATGAATGAACCCAATAAAACATCTTAAGCTTTGCCCACCGTTATCCGGTGCACAAGTATACGTCACAATTTGTGCACATATTTGTAATGTAAAACAAGCATGTAATCAGACAAGAATCCAAAGCCACTAGCGGAAGCAGTTCAAAATCCTCCAGTTGAAGGTTTTGACAAAAGTTCAACTACATATTTTAAATTTTAAATTTTAAATTCAGAAGTCAAGCCCAATGCCACTTTCCGTGCAGTGGCCATCCAATGCCATACAAGAAAGCCAAGTTCAATCATAACAGAATCATATAAAATCGTTGTTCTCATCTGGTTATTGAAAGAGAGAGAAAAGAATGCAGTGGGTTATGGAACAATATCTCTTTACAGGCTTTAAGAATGCGAATTTTTCAGTAAAATACATCTCAACAGGACAGTACAGTTACATATATTTACCACTTACCAAAAGCATCTTTAAAAGTGCATGGGTCCCAATATGCGCAAGGGAACTTTTAAGTCGCTCGTGCCCACTAAGTTCATCAACATAGTGAGCAACACTTTCCCCTTGCTCAAATGTTTCTACCAATACAGCAGGATGAACGAGTGGGTACACAGGCTTTGGAAATGAAACATTCTTCCACCTGCGAAAATTATAGATGAAGCGGCTCAAATGGGAAGCCTCTCTTGCAAGGTCGACTTGAGACATCATAAAAACCGCAAACTGCTGCAAACTTTCGTCCAATCTCAACCAGTTCAGAGAGGGTATAAACTTTGAAGTCTTTGCTACTATATTAATTATCTGAAAGTCTCTTCTAATGGAATCACCAACTCCAGGATGTCTAACTTTCACTGCAACTACCATTGGCTTGTTCTCACGACCACGGTATCGACACTTCAAAGATGCACGATGCACCTGGGCAATACTTCCTGATGCTACTGGTGCTTCCTCAAAATTGTCAAATATATCAGAAATCTTACGGCCAAAAGCCCTCTCAATACTCTTTTTGGTGTACGAAAAACTGTGTTCAGGGGCTTTGGCATGAAGCTTTGAAAGTTCAGTGCAAAGATCTATTGGAAAGAGATCCGGTCGGGTAGCTGCCCACTGACCCCACTTTATGAATGCTGGTCCTGCTCTTTCCAAGGTAAAACGGACAAGCTGAAGCCATGTTTTTCTATATTGAACTCCTAGGGAATCCACAAATGGGGCCATCACTATGCTAGGAGAGAACAAAATGGCCAAGTAAAGAGCTCTGAACAATAAAACTGCACCTTCGAATGCTGAGTAGACTAGAGAGGTTAAAATGGCATGCCCATCCTGGGCACGTGCATACAAAGAATTATTTGGCTGCAAGGTATCCGAATTTGTTGATGCTTGTGCCCATGCTACATTACCACGTGTTATAGCTAAAAAGCCAGGAACAACCATATATGAGCGACTCAAGGCCAGGGTAATTGCTTGAGTGAGCCTATAAATAGGGTTGGAAGTATGTCTTCGGTAAAAAGACCCCTTGAAAAGCCTCTTCCAAGCAACCTGAGCATGATGTGTTACTCTGTTGCGTGCTGGGATGACATGATAATTCCTAATATATGCATCATTGCAAAATCTGGCCCTGACCCTGTAGCCCAAAAACGACCACTGTTTCCCACTAGGAGACAAAAATTGTGAAAAAAAACGGCGTTGTGGGGAGTACATCACTGATGGTAGTGGGGAGTACAGCACTGCTGTACCATCTGCCCTGTATCTCCTTCCATTTGAATAGATGGCTTTCTGGCTTGGGTGAAAGGACTCTGCTATTCTTTTAATATTTTCTATTCTAAGAAATCTGCAACCAAAATGGCATAATCAAATTTTATTGATAACTTAATTTAACTTGTTAGAAAATTCTTTTACAAATTTATGTTATAATTAACCAGGTAAATCATGATATGTTAAAAACCAACTAGCACATAACTATCACTGGTAACATCCGACATCAAAGCTAGCCAAAACTTAAAACTGATGACCAACTAACCAAGGACAAATTTCCGACAATAATTTAACATCACAAGTGAAGCGTTAGTTGATACCTATATATTTAACATCATATTCATGTGTACAAATCCACACTACCCCTCAACATATACTTGTGTAACTAATGTACCCAAGAATATGTAACATGCCTAAAAAAACAAGCTAAATTATCAATAAAACCAAAGTACTTGATCAAATGGCAAAACTAACTTCGCAGTGTAACATTCCACCACACTGTCTAAACAAAAAATCAAACCCTACCTAGAACCAATGTGACATAATCTAAGAAGCAAGGACACGGCTGCGGGAGTGCGGGTGCATAGTACGGGGACATACGAATTCGGAAAATTTGAAAATATAAGGACACGAGTGTGGGGGAACACGTTGTACATAAATATAAATTTTCATAAATATTTCATACCACGCATATTGAAACCAATTGACAAAACCAAAAACTGAATGGAAACTCACTGAAATACATATGTTGTTCATCCAAAACACAAAAATATAGGTATAATCTTTTCATTTATGCAAAAATGAGCATGATCATCCATATTTTTATATTTTCTTATAGACTTTGATACTTTATTTTGTGAAAATAGTTGGTTAACACAAATTATGATTGCAATCGGTGAAAACAAAATACGAAAGTAGGATTATTAAAGATACGGGGACAGGCATGTTCAAGAGTCCGACACGGGCAGATTACCGGACTGTCCCTACTTCTTAGGACATAATCAATGTGGTGTAACGTGTCAAATATATCTAAACATCCATATATAGGAATTTTAAAGTAAAAGAAAAAAAACAATATTACAAAAAAAAGAGTTGAAAGAGAGAGAGAGAGAGACCTTAACATTGTGACAAGTGGGTTGTTGAAAATCTGAAACGGGTGGGTACTAAAATACCCAGAAAGTGTACAACGGGCATTTCTTTTACCAGATTGAGGATGAAAAATAAGAAAGAACCATATGGGCACCTCTCAAGCTTCAATTTTTATCAATACTTTTGAGTAATAAAACCCCAATATGAGCTTCCGGTGGTCGGTAAAAACAGGGCGGCGAAGGTAAAAGATGACCTCCCAACGACTCCTTTCTATGTATATTGTGTATTCGAGAAAAAGGGTTAGATTTGGATCACTCTGGCGTGGCACAATTTTGTGGGTTTTTCAGTTTTGTATCTTTACTTAGCTTGTAATAAAAGAAAAACCGGTTTCTTAATTTAAAATTGTATTATAATTATGTTTGATTAAGGGTTAATGAGCTATTTCAGTACTGTACAATACATAAACTTTCAGTTGGGTTACCAGCCCAAAAAAGTTTTCAGTCAAACACTTGAACCACCAAAACCTTTCAATTAGGTGATGTGCTGTTAGTCCCGTTAAAAAAGTTAACGGAATGCTGACGTGTACACTGCCGAAATGAAGTTTAACTACAATTCTATCACTTAACTTTATATCAATTTTCAGTTGGGTTACCATTCAATTTATATGCTTATGGCTGATATAGTTTCTTGGTTTCTTTAAGAGGTAGGGATTTGACTATGTGCGTTGTCTGTAGCATTTGGTGTTTTGCTTCTTAAAAGAAGAAGCCTCCTTATACTTCATGCTATCTTAATCATCTTCTTTATACTTTACAGTGCTTTTAAAGACTGGTCAGAAAGTTAGTTTTATGTCGGTGGAATACTTGCGAAGAGGGTGCCAGACTTGCTATGTCTGAACTGATTGAAGGCCTCCCTGATGCTGTTGCTCTGAGATGCCTAGCACGTGTCCCCTTCTACCTACATCCTAAGTTGGAACTGGTCTCTCGTTCTTGGCGAGCTGTTGTTCACAGTGCTGAATTATTCAAAACTAGGCAAGAAGTTAACTCCACGGAGGACTTCTTGTGTGTTTGTGCCTATGATCCAGAAAACCTGTGGCAGCTTTATGATCCCCTGCGTGACCTTTGGATCACCCTCCCTGTCCTTCCATCACAAGTTAGGCATCTTGCATACTTTGGTGCTGTCTCCACTGCTGGAAAATTGTTTGTTCTAGGTGGTGGCAGTAATGCCGTTGATCCTTTAACAGGTGACCATGATGGAAGCTTTGCTACTGACGATGTATGGTCATATGATCCTGTTACCAGACAGTGGGCTATGTGTGCATCCATGTTAGTGCCTCGTGCAATGTTTGCATGCTGCGTACTAGATGGTAAGATATGTGTGCATCTATCTCTCAAGCTGAAATATACGATCCTGAAAAGAATGTCTGGGCCTCAATACCTGACCTTCAGCGGGCACACAATACTGCTTGCACAGGAGTAGTTATAGGGGGGAAGATGCATGTCTTGCACAAAGGATTGTCAACAGTGCAGATATACGATAAGGAAAGGCAGGGTTGGATAGTTTACGACTGTTTATCACTCCAGGGTCCAATGGCAGTAGTTAAAGGTGAAGTATACGTGATGAGTCATGGTTTGATACAGAAGCAGGTGGGAGAAGAAAGGAAGGTGGTAGTTTCGGCATCTGAGTTCCGTAGGAGAATTGGGTTTGCAATGACAGGTATGGGAGATGATATTTACATCATTGGCGGGGTCATTGGGCCAGAACGCTGGAACTGGGATATCACATTTTTTCAATTCAAAGTGTAATTTTTTTAATTTGTAATTTTTTCGGATAATTAGAATTTAATTAAATTCAAATTTTAACATACCCATTCAATTTATATGTTTTTTCAACAAATATTTTTAAAAAATTCAGTTCAAATTTTAACTGAAATTTTTTTCGTTCAGTGACCTAATTGAAAGTTTTTTCGTTCAGTGACCTAATTGAAAGTTGATCAGTACTTTAACGGCGCTCCGTTAAAGTCAAACCAATTTTAACGGCAGTGAAAATTTATGACTGTACAGTGTTGCGATTGAAAATAATTGTTACTTAAATTATGCGATTGAAAGTTTTTTTGGGCTGGTAACCCAACTGAAAGTTTATGTATTGTACAGTACTGAAATAGCTCGTTAACCCGTTTGATTAATCTTAATTTGAATATTGGAAATGAGAATAATGTGCTGATGTTTCATTAGCAGTTGGTTATTCTGAGAAAACATTAAAAAGAAATTAAATTATATGCGTGTTTGAGATATCACAAAAAAGTTGACTTATAACTTAAAATAAGTAAGTGTCATATAATTGATAAGTTAATGAATTCTTATAAGTTATACGGGTGTTTGGATAAATTTACTTATAAGTTAGTGAAGAATTTGCTAAATTAAATTTGAAAAAATAATTTTTAAATACAATGATTTCAACACTTGTATTATAAATTAAAAAAATATTTAAAAACACAAATGTAAAAATATAAAATATTAGAAAAATAAAGAAATCAAAGAATAAGTTGATAAGTTAAGTAAAATGTCGGTGATTTCTAACATTCAACTTATCAACTTATAAGTTATAAGTTATCAAATAAGCTGAGTACACAAACACCCCTCATAAGCTTTTATCAACTTATAATGCATAAGTTACAACTTAAAAGGATTGCCAAACAGGCCCTGTATCTGGATCCTCTTGACGTCCATTAAAATATATATATGGTCATTACTTCTTAAAATTTGGATATGTGACACCACAAGAAATCTAATTTCCTGTTTTTTAATAAGTAGATCCAGTGTTCTAAAGATTAATCGCCGATTAATCGCTAGACGGCGGGTCACCGAACTGATTAAGCGAAAATCGGTCAATTAATCGTTTTTTCAGAAAAACGGTCAAAAATCGGATGAATTGGTCAAAAATCGGATTAATCGGTCAAAAATCGGGCTAATTATTTAAAAACAGTAAAAAATAGTTAAAATTTAAAAAAATAATTAAAAATTTAAAAGGTAGAAACTTGATTAAACAATAGGAAAAAATATTATTTTTGTACATATAATTATAATTTTAGATGCCTAAATCATAAATTCTCTTTATTTTTCCTCCTAAATTGATGTCTAATTGAAAAGTTAAACCTTCAAAATTTTATTTGTTACAATTATAT
This sequence comes from Heracleum sosnowskyi, assembly GCA_030848705.1. Taxonomy (NCBI): domain Eukaryota; kingdom Viridiplantae; phylum Streptophyta; class Magnoliopsida; order Apiales; family Apiaceae; genus Heracleum; species Heracleum sosnowskyi. The sequence goes on from CM061241.1 coordinate 99,772,693, forward strand.
AACATTTTTAACATATTTGCATAAATATATGATAATAACATATGTTTAGTTGAAATAACGAAACAATTATATATATGAATATAATTGTATATAAAAAATATTATTAAATTTATTCTGATTAATGATCCGATTAATCCTCGATTACCCGATTAATCCCTGGACGGTGCCTTCACCGATTAACTCCGATTCCCATTTTTTACAACACTGAGTAGATCACGTACTTAGTGTTGGAACCAGTTTTCTATCGGGTTGAACTCCAGGAAGCTCTTCGGCTCGACCTGTCAAAAGAGAAGAATGCGAGGGATTGGGCCCCCGATTCACCTCCGGTGTGAGAATAAGTTAGAGGTTCCGGTAAGGTTTTAAATGAACGTGTAAGTATTTGTGTGTGTATAGAATGAGTATTAACCTGAACATGAAACCTGTTATGTGCCTTTATAGGCACTTTGGTACCGGCTCACCCGGATTCTTCGGGGGCAACCATCCACCTACGTGGTCCTGTTCTTCCGCCTGAATAGTCGAGTGACTTGGTCAAGCAACGGTCAGATCCAACGGACCTAGCCGAAGAAGTGGGCTGTGACCGTTCGGCCCAATTACTACTCGGCCCAATCACTATTCGGCCCAATCTCGGTTGGGCCCCCAACATGTCCCTGGACTTCGGTCGGATGTCAATGCGTTCGGAGTCCTAGCTCTTTACTTCTCTTCGGGATAGACTCCAACGGTTCCGTGTCTATCCGTAGTGACACGTCACCTAGAGAACCGTGTCGTAATTAATGATGACGGCCGTAATTTCTTGAGATTAGTACTATATCATCACCGTCGAATCCCAAACGACTTTGATCGTACGATCGAGATTGAATGTTCGCGTTTTACTGTCCAAACGTCACATATCCTTCTGTATAAATGCCAAATTTCCCCCCAATCGTCGACACTTACATATTCAAAAGCAAAGACATTCTGCCAGTTTCTCTCCAGCCCGTCTATTTGCAGTTACCAACAATCTCCATTATCTCGAGTTCAAATCCTCCTCAAGCTCTTATCACAAGTAAGTTCTCTGTATCTTTTTGCGCGATTAATCATTTTGTACTTGGCACACATGTCTTTCTTACTGAATGCGTACATTACTGTTAGGCATAAAAATGTTTTTTGTTTGGGGAATACATTTGCTTACGAAAACGTGCCCGTAATTAGGTTCGTAGACAGACCAGTAGGTAGATTCGCCCTAGGAATAATTTCCGAGACCAATTTGTCCCTAGAACAATTTCCGAGACCAATTTGTCCCTAGAACAATCTTCGGGATGAATCTGTCTTTAGAACAATCTTCAAGATGAATCTGTCCTTAGAACAATCTTCGGGATGGGTTGGCCCTTAGAAATCTCTCTTATTTCTTCGGCTTAGAAGTTAGTAACCCTCCGACCGATCCAAGCCCTCTGTACTCGGTGACTACTTTTTCTTTCTTCCTTTTCTTCCTCATATCCGAGTACAAGGCTAATTTCTTCATATTAATGCAGGAATTATGGATCGGTCGACTTCTACGTCGGGACAGTCTCCTAGATCCATATCCCCGGAAAGATATCCGTTTCATGATGTCGATGAATTCCCTGCGGCGAATCACCCTACTCGGTTGTCTGAGGACAGAGTAGCTAAGTTGCCGAAAGAGTTTGATATCCCGACCGGTGCCTGGCATACATATCTGCCGAGAGCTGCTGACCGGATATGGTTCAACCCTCCCGTCCTGAAGGGATACGGGAATGTAGCCACCGGGATCTCTGAAGCCACTTTAAAATGCGGTTTCCGGGTCCCGATGCTCCCACTGGTGAAGCGACTGTTCGCCCAGATGGGGATAGCTTTAGGCCAGATGGACCCGAACGGGTTCCTTCATATGAACGGCTTTCAATGCGATGTCTTGCGGCCAACGTCGATCCAACCCCCGCCTTGTTCTGGCACCACCACGACTTCTGGAAGAATGGTAAGAGTAAAGGTTTTTACTCCATCGCCCGCCGTACCAACAGGGCTGAGTGGGTAGAAACCAATTCTAACAACAAGGGCAGCCACGATAAGTGGTGTTATATCTCGGGTCCGAAGATAGCTGCCTTGTCTCAATGGCGTGTGGTTGATCCCACTGTTCAAGTGGTGAAGCCCGCGCTGTCGAGGGCAGAACTGGACGAATACCAACGTCTATGTAACTTTAACATGGGCTGAATCCCTTTAGAGGACCTTCGGGATAAACAGTGGCTTTTCGCCCTCTGGGGTAATGGTAACACACTCTACCCTTTGTATTATGTTTCTTTCTGTACTTCCACTTTCCTGCTTTTACTCTCAATGGTAATGTTAACCCCTCTCTGTTCTTCTTACAGTGTCTTCTCGTCAAGCCATCATCGAGAGGAAAAGGGCCAAGTTCGAGGCCGAGCAGGCAATTCTGGCGGCTAGGGCGGCCGAAGCGGCGGAAGCGACGGAGGTGGCCGGGGCAGGTGCTACGCCCAACGATGGTCGCCAGGTAGGCGAGAAACAGGCGCCTGATCAGTCGACCCCATCATCTCCCCCACCAACTGACCATGCCGAGCAGGCGACGGGATCTGCCCTGGTCAGAAAAAGAGCTCGAAGAGGGGACGTCATAAAAACGTACGTCCCTCAAGGAGATAGCTCCCGATTTATGCCGAGCGTTGGTGCTTCCGGCTGATCGCCCTGCTTACGAGAAGTTGGGCATCGCCGATGCTTGTGCCGATCTGATGGCGTTCCTTTCCAAGGTAGGCATAGCTAGTGTGTCTTTTTTCCTCCTATTTTCTCATCTTTTTAACCGAGTTTCATTTCTCTTTTTCAGGCGACGCCAATGGCAGCTATCATCACCGATAAGGTGAAGGATATGGAGGGCAATTTTGGCCAGCTTCAGGAACTGGAGGTCCGAGCTGTGAGGTCGGAGAATGCCCTTCAGCAAGCCGTCGGTGACGTGGAGAGGCTAGAGGGGCAGGTTGCGGCGCTTAGGGCTGATCGGGAGGCGATGCAGAAAGAGGTCGACCTTCTCCGAGCCAGGTTAACCAAGCGCAACCTCTCTCTGAAGGCTTCTAGGAAGATCGCCCGGAAGGAGGCCAAGCTCCGGTTCCGAGGAACGCTGTTATCAGATGGGCCACGACGAGGTCGTGAGGAGGGCGGCCGCCATGGGTTTGGACCACACAGCTTTGGTAGAGCCCGACTTCACTAATCCAGTTGGTCGCCCAGATGAGGACGAGCCTCCTGTCGTGTCTTCTGGCGAGGATGAAGAGTTGTCTGATTAGGGCCTTTTCTATCCTCTTGTACTTTATTTCGCCTTCGGGCACTAAACTTTTGTAGCCTTCGGGCATTGAATGTACTTTGTCATTTCTACTGGATTTTCCAAGTTTTACATCATATATGCCTTCTTTTATTGTCGATTGTTGCCTTATCATAATTGATAATCTTATGTACCTTCGGCTTCGGTTATATGTGTCTTCAGTTTTATCTTTGCCTTAACATAGTTAACAAAATTTATGTGTCTTCGGCTTATCAACTTCGCCTTAACATAATTAACAGAATTTATGTGTCTTCGGCTTATCAACTTCGCCTTAACATAATTAACAGAAATTATGTGTCTTCGGCTTATCAACTTCGCCTTAACATAATTAACAAAATTTATGTGTCTTCGGCTTATCAACTTCGCCTTAATATAATTAACAAAATTTAACAACTATATGTATCTTCGGCTTCTATCTTCGCCTTAACATAATTAACTCAGTTTTATGTATCTTCTGCTTTATTTTGCCTTAACATAATTTAAACAAAATTTAACAATTATATGTATCTTCGGCTTCTATCTTCGCCTTCACATAATTGAATCAATTTTATGTATCTTCGGCTTCTATCTTCGCCTTAACATAATTGGATTAATTTTATGTATCTTCGGCTTCATTTTGCCTTAACATAATTTAAACAAAATTTACAATTATATGTATATTCGGCTTCTATCTTCGCCTTCACATAATTGAATCAATTTTATGTATCTTCGGCTTCATTTTGCCTTAACATAATTTAAACAAAATTTACAATTATATGTATCTTCGGCTTCTATCTTCGCCTTAACATAGTCTGGATTTTCCCAAAGTTTGGCTGTTTGGTTATCCAATCGCCAAATTTATGAGACATTATTCAAGAAGTCTTGTGGCATTTATCGTTTTTGGTCGTCCCCAGATAAATGTCCGACTTATAACATTGTAATGCATAACTGATATAATAAGTAGAACGGGAAAACATGTATTTTATTGATAAATTATTCAACTCTACATGTTTTTGAGAAAGAAAACTTAGTACAAAGTAAAAACAAGAACTTGAGTGGCGAGCACCTTTTGTTCGGCCATATTCCTTTAGATTGGATGAAGGCTATTGGTAATATCTTCGTAACCTGGAGGCGTGCCATGTGTTCTTGATCGGGTCGCCAGACATGGTTGCTAGTTTGTAGGTACCAGGTCGAATCACCTCAGTCACTTTATACGGGCCTTCCCAGTTTGGCATTAGTTTTCCCTGCTTAGCTGGCATAGAGGTCGCCAATTCACGCAACACCAAATCTCCCACCATGAAGGTCCTTTTCTTTACTCCGGCGTCGTAGTATTGGGCTGCCTGGAGCTGATATTTCAAATTCCTTAGGTGTGCCACTTCCCTTTCTTCTTCTAATAAATCAACATTGGCCCGGAGGCCGAATTCATTCGCCTCGACGTTGAACACCTCTGTTCGGTAGGAGTCTAATCTGACTTCTACGGGAACTAAGGTGTCTGTCCTAAATGCCAACTTAAAAGGCGTTTCACCTGTCGACGAGCGTGGGGTCGTTCGGTATGCCCACAATACCCAATTTAGCTCTTCTGCCCAAAGCCCCTTGGCATCTCCCAGACGCTTTTTTATCCCGTCGAAGATGATTTTATTTGCGGCCTCAATTGCTCCGTTTACTTGAGGGTGACCTACCGAGCTAAATTTCTGTTGTATTCCGAAATGCGTCAAGAACTTCCGGAACTTGTTCCCGATGAATTGGGTCCCGTTGTCGGATACACAGACCTTCGGGATCCCGAACCTGAGTATGACTTGCTCTAGCATGAACTTTTTTACTGCTTCTTCGGTTATGGTCGCCAGAGGCCTTGTTTCGACCCACTTAGTCATAAAGTCAATCGCCACTATGCAATACTTGGCTTGTTTCGTGCTCTTGGGTAGAATTCCCATGATATCTACAGCCCACATGGCGAAAGGAATGGGGCTTAGGACTGATGCCATTTCTTCTGGTGGCTGCTTCGGGATGGTACTGAATAACTGACATTGTCGACACTTCTTTGCGTAATCGGCCACATCTGCTCGCAGAGTCGGCCAAAAAAACCCCTATCTGAGGATTTTGAAGGCAAGTGACCAACCAGCAAGATGTTCTCCGCATATTCCTTCGTGAACTGTTTCCAAGGCCAGTATTTGTTCTTCGGGATCCAAACATCGGAGAAGGGGTTCTATCGCCGACCTTCTGTACAACTTGTTACCGATGATGGTGTAGTTTGCTGCCCTGTACTTCACTTTTTGGGCCTCTTTCCGGTCCAGGGGCACAGTGCCTTTTTCTAGATAGGCCCTGATCGGGGTCATCCAGTTGATGCCTTGGTGGATTTCCATGCATTGTTGCTTGTCGATTGAAGGGATTTTCAGTTCAGTCAGGTAGATGGATCCTGTGAGGTTGTGTGTTTCGGCCGAAGCCAACCTTGCCAGAGCATCGGCTCGGCTGTTATCCTCTTTTCCTACTTGACTTAATTCGAAGGATTCAAATGAGACCGATGAGTCTTTTACCTTTGTGGCGTAAGCCTTGAGTCGAAGCTCTCTTTGTTCGTACTCTCCTGAAAAGTGCTTCACCACTAACATAGAATCACTAAATGCTCGTAAATTTCTTACCTCGAGGTTCTTGGCCAGGTTTAAACCAGCTAGCAATGCTTCGTACTCAGCCTCATTATTGGTTAGCGGGAAAGTGAATCTTATTGCTTGGCAGATTTTGAACCCGTCTGGCTACCGACCCATCTACGAACAATTTCCACTTGCCTGGCGATCGGATCAGCTGCTCATCGGGATCTAGGTCTTTTGGTCCTGAAAAATAGCATTCGACCATGAAGTCTGCTAATGCTTGTGCTTTGATGGACGTTCTGGGGATGTATTCCAAATCGTATTCTCCCAACTCGATGGACCAAGCCACCACCCTTCCGAACGCCTCGGGTCTTGTCAAAATTTTCTTAAGGGGTTGATCAGTTATAATCTGTACCGTTCGCCCCTGAAAATAATGGCTTAACTTTCGGGTCGCCATTACAAGGCCGTACGCAAACTTTTCTGCATTTGGATATCTTGTTTCCGCATCTTTCAGCATGTGGGACACGTAAAACACTGGGTGTTGAGAGCTATTATGCTCTTTTACTAGTACTGCTCCAAGAGTTCGGTCGCTCACCACTAAGTACAGCTGTAATGTTTCCTTCGGGTCGGGCCTCATTAGGAGAGGCGCCTTGGTGAGATATTCCTTTACATCCTCAAATGCTTTCTGGCACTTCGGTCCCCATTCGAAATTCTTCAATCCCTGGAGTGCTTCAAAGAAAGGTAGGGCCTTTTCTGCTGATCTGGAAATAAATCTTCGCAGGGCGGCCATTCGACCGGTCAATTTCTATACATCCCGAACTGTCTTCGGCTGTTCCATATCGATTACTGCTTGTATCTTTTCTGGATTCGCTTCGATCCCTCGGGCACTGACCATATACCCTAAGAACTTCCCACTGGAGACTCCGAAAGTACACTTGTTTGGATTAATCTTCATGTCGTGCTTCCTTAGTGTCTCGAAGCATTCTTTGAGGTCTTCCATGTGGTCTTCGAACTGGGACTTAACAATCATATCATCCACATAGCATTCCATGTTCCTCCTGATTTGTTTATGGAAAATCCGATTGACCACTCTTTGGAATGTGGCTCCTGCGTTCTTCAGGCCGAAAGGCATTTTGATGTAGGCATATGTTCCTTTCGGGGTGATGAACGCTGTCTTTGGAATATCCTCGGCATTCATTGCAATCTGATGGTATCCTGAAAAAGCATCCAAAAAACTAAGTACCTGATATCCAGCAGTGGCGTCTGTCAGTTGGTCAATGCTAGGAAGCGGGTAGTGGTCCTTCGGACAGGCTTTGTTTAAGTCGGTGTAGTCAACACACATTCGCCATTTATTTTTAGCTTTCTTTACCACCACTACATTGGCTAACAAGTCCGGGTACTCGATTTCCTCTATAAATTTTGCTTCCAAAAGTTTTTCCACTTCGGCTTCAATGATCTTCTGTCGTTCCATGGCGAATGTTCTCTTTCTTTGCTTTACTGGCTTTGCCTCGGGCTTAACATTAAGACAATGCTTCGCCGTCTTTGGATCCAAGCCAGGCATGTCCTCCGGCCCCCAGGCGAAGACGTCGTGGTATTGTCTGACAACTTCAATTACTTTCTTCTTGAGGTCGGGTTCCATGTTTTTCCCGATTCACACCATTTTTCCCGAACAGCCTGCATATAACTCTACCTCTTCGGTTTCTGCTGCTGGTTCGACAATTTGGTTGGATAGGTCCGCACCAAATTTCTCTAACTCAATATTTAGGGTTTGGCGACTTCCGTTGATTTCGCCTTCGGTCCTTTTTCTCTTACCTCCTTCGGTCATCTCAAAATCCTGATCCTTGTCTAGATCGTCCAACATAATGATTCGGGCGGTTTTTTGATCGCCCCTCATCTCCCCGATGCCATGCTCAGTCGGAAACTTCAATTTGAGATGGGGTATTGATGCTACTGCCTGAAAAGAAGTAAGGGTTGGCCTTCCGAGAATGGCATTGTAGGGGCTTTCCACTCGAACCACATAAAATTTGACCTGTTTTTCTATAGTATATGGAGCTTTACCCAAGAGAACAGATAGAGTGATAGTACCTTCGATGGGGACTGGCTGATTTTCGAAGCCGTAAAGAGGTGCTTCGTGGCAAGGCTCCAACTGTTCGCCTCCAAGGTTCATTTTGTTGTACGTCCGATGGTATAGAATGTTCACCGAACTTCCTCCATCCACTAAAGCTTTCCATATTTTGTTTTGGCCGATCACCGGGTTAATGAGCAAAGGATCCTCGTGAGGCCAAATCACATCCTCATAGTCATCCTCGGTGAACATGATCGGCATCGCCTATTTTGCAGATTGAAACTGGTATAAGTTGTAAACCTGCTTTGCGTACCTCTTCTTGGCTGTCTTGCTATCTCGTCCTAGGGTGCTTCCGCCGAATATAGTCTTTACTTCGCCCCTGTACCTTTCGACCTCTTCGAGCTCTTTTCATTTGTCTTCCTTCGGGGCCAGCTTATCCCTCAGGTCTTTGATAAATTTATTCATTTCTCCCCCCTTGATCATCTTTTCTATCAGTTTTTTTAAATGGTAACACTCGTCAGTGTTGTGTCCCTTGTCCTGATGATAATCGCAATACTTGTTGCCATTTTTCTTGTAATCGGGCATCTTCATTCGTGCCGGGCGAACGAAGCCAGGCTTTCCTTTTATCTCATGGAGAATCTTTGAGATTGGTGCATTCAGAGGGGTAAATGCTGTGCCATCTCTATCTCTTCTTCGTTCGGCACCTTTATCGCGACCCTTCGCCTCATCTCGCCTATCACCGAATCTTCGCCCCGAATCGTACCTGTCATGCCCTTTTCTCCCCCTGTCTTCTCTCCTGACTTCTTTATACCCCCGATGGATTCCATCTTCCTTCGGATGCTCTCGCCCCTCAAGTATATATCATTTAAGGATTTAGGGGGAATATCGTAAAGAGAAGATCAGAGTTTTTTTACCTTTGATGGGGTCTAGTCCCGCTGATAAGAACCCAGCAGCCTTTACTTTGTCCAAATTTGTCACCATTCCAGCCTCTTCCTTAAACCTAGCCAAGTAATCTCCCAACTCTTCGTTCGACCTTTGTCTACAGTGGATCAAAGCTTCGGTGTCCTTCTCTCTTCGGCACAAGTGCGAATAGTGCCTCAAGAATTTCCTTTTTAGCTGGTCGTAAGAACATATCGACCTTGGTTTCATTGACCTGTACCACATGGTAGCTGGACCCTTCAGGTATGTCTTGAACATCTTGCAAAGCATGACATTATAGTGTCCCATGCCTGTCATAAGGGACTCATACTTCTCGCAATGGTCTTCAGGATCACCTTTCCCATTGAATTTGTTCATCTTCGGGAATTGTCTTCCAGGAGGGGGTCTATACTGCTCAATTTCCTCTGACACTACTGGCTCGTGACTAACTCTGCGATCGCCGAACATCGCCTTCTCCATTCGGCTCAGCCTATCTCTCATGCGAGGATCCCCTTCCTCGTCGGTATCCGATCGCACGATCACCTTTGAACGGATCCTTCGGGGGTGTGATTCAGAGTCTAAAGACCCATCTTTATCATTATGCACCCTCTTTTCTCTCTTGTGACTGGTCTGTACCAGTATTTGCTCTCCGATCTCCACAGCACCTTGGAGAGCCTTTTCCTCAGCATCCAGCTCAGCCCTTCGCCTTTTAATTGCTTCCAGCTTAGCAAGATCCTCCTCCCTCTTCTTCGCCCTAGCTTGGGCTTCGGCTTCCAACCTTTCCTTCTCCATCTGCTTTCCTCCTCTAGCGGCAGCTTCCTCACGCCATTTAAGAATCATGGCCTTTTGCTCTTCGGGAGTAGGCATTGGCCCCTCCTCCAACTCGTCATCGAAATTGAGAATTCGATTAATGGGAGGCGTAGTCGTAGAGGGACCTTGGCGACGAGTCTCAGCGAAACCGAGGGTTCTATCTTCAGGACTATCAATTGCCATCGTTCTCAGCTAATGCCACAAATTTGCTTACACGTTCCCACAGACGGCGCCAAATGTTGGAACCATTTTTCTATCGGGTTGAACTCCAGGAAGCTCTTCGGCTCGACCTGTCAAAAGAGAAGAATGCGAGGGATTGGGCCCCCGATTCACCTCCGGTGCGAGAATAAGTTAGAGGTTCCGGTAAGGTTTTAAATGAACGTGTAAGTATTTGTGTGTGTATAGAATGAGTATTAACCTGAACATGAAACCTGTTATGTGCCTTTATAGGCACTTTGGTACCGGCTCGCCCGGATTCTTCGGGAGCAACCGTCCACCTACGTGGTCCTGTTCTTCCGCCTGAATAGTCGGGTGACTTGGTCAAGCAACGGTCAGATCCAACGGACCTAGCCGAAGAAGTGGGCTGTGACCGTTCGGTTCAATTACTACTCAGCCCAATCATTATTCGGCCCAATCTCGGTTGGGCCCCCAACACTTAGAAAGTACAACTAAAATATATCTAATTTTAACTTGAGAAAGAAGACCGCTATTGCGATATATTTTAAACAGGACTTCAGGTGAGGTGAGCACAGTGCACAGCCCATAGACTTGTGAACTACTCTATGAATGGGCTTTGGCCGTGTGGGCCATTAATAAATGTAAAGGTTTATTAACTTTGAATTCCATTTAAATAATTTTGTTAAAAAGTTAAAATGTATTTGTAAAATAATAAATACATTATTCTAAATTACCTTCATAGATTACAATGCAAAATTTTGTATAGTCAGCTACAAATTCACGTAAGTAGACAAAATCAGTAGTTAGTTCCAAAATCACTAATTGGTCCATCTATACTATTATATATACTATTATATTAAAGACCCCTTTATACTATTATATTAAAAACGAAACATTAAAAGTTTTATAGTCTGGTCCTGAAAATTTTTGTAGTCTAGTCATACAATTCATAGTCATTAGATATTTCTGATCAAATCGATGAAAATCATTAGATAAAATATGAAAATTATTATATAGAATATCTTTTCTATTTTTCCTAACTAAAACATCTCATTTTCCAAAAATATCGCAGGCAGTTTCATTTAATAAAATAACATAATAAAGTTATAATTGCTAATAACTAACTCATTACCTTTTTTAGCCAAAGTGTATTTTTTTTATTTTCTAACTACAATTTCTACTTTTTTATTTTTCCTAACTAAAACCTCTCATTTTCCAAAAATATCACGGACATTTCTATTTAATAAATAAAATTATAATTACTAATGACTAACTATTGGTTTTTTTCTAAAACATATATTCTTTTTTATATTTTTAACTTAAATTTCTCATAACTAAACCTCAAAAATATCATGGGCAATTTCATTTAATAACATAAAATACTAATAATTAACCAATTACATTTATTATTCAAAGCATATATTCTTTTTTACAACTAAAATTTCTACTTTTTTTTATTTTTCCTAACTAAAACATCTAATTTTCTAAAAATATCACGAGTAGTTCTATTTAATAAAATAAAATAATAATATTATAATTACTAATAACTAACCGATTAGCTTATTTTTTTTTCCAAAGTGTATATTCTTTTTTATATTTTTTAACTAATATGTCTCCTAACTAAAACCTCAAAAATATCAAGGCCTATTCCATTTATTAACATAAAATACTAATATTATAAATACTAATAATTAACTAATTACTTTTATTAGCCAAATAATATAATCTTTTTATATATTTTATAACTAAAATTTCTTCTCTTCTAAAATTATCACAGATGACATCTATATTATATTATTAAAGCCGAAACATTTAAAGTTTTGGTTTTCAGTTTTTTGGTTTTCGGTCATTTATTCTATTTAATAAATAATAAAATAATATAAAAATAGTAACTAGCTGATTGACTTTTATCATTAAAACATTTTTTATAACAAAATCTACTCCTTTTCCAAAAATATCACGGGTAATTACATTTAAATTAAAACATATTACCTTTTATAATAACTAAATTATCTTGATATTAAAATATATTATCTTTTATAATAAATGATAAAATAATATAAAAATAGTAACTAGCTGATTGCCTTTTATCATTAAAACATTTTTTTGTAACAAAATCTACTCTTTTTCCAAAATATCACGGGCAATAATTATCTTTAAATTAACATATTACCATTTATATTTGTTTTCACTAAAATCTCTTTTTTCCAAAAATATCGGCGCAACCCTTACTTATTTATTTTAAAACGTATTTTAATGCTTTTAATTATTTAAAAAAACTTACATATTTTAACATGCCAACGTATTTTTTTAACAATTACAATTAATATAATTAAAAAACTTCTGAAAATATCACGGACAATTACTTTTTTAATAAAAATATGTTAACTTTTCTATTTGTCCTTATTATTAATATTATTTTAATAAATAATAAAATAATATTAATAATGTCTCATTTATCTTTCTCACCCCATTTGTATTATTTATTTATTTTTTCTATATTACAATTAATATTTAAATTTCTTATTTTATAATTTATCATATTGATTTTTAATTGTCTTTGATGGTCCGTGCCTTGCACGGGTTATAAGCTACTTTTATCATTAAAACACTTTTTATAACAAAATCTACCCTTTTTCCAAAAATATCACGGGCAATTACCTTTAAATTAAAACATATTATCTTTTATATTTGTTCTCATTGAAATCTTTGTTTTCCAAAAATATCACGGGCAATTACTTTTTTTAATTAAAACATGTTATTTTTTTATATTTGTCCTTACTACTTTTATTTTTTTTCCACTAAAATCTCTTTTTTCCAAAAATATTATGAGCAATTACTTTTTTTAATTAAAACATGTTAGCTTTTTTATTTGTCCTTATTATTGATATTATTTTATTAAATAATAAAATAATATTAATAATGCCACATTTATATTCATCAGCCACATTTGTATTCTTTATTTATTTTTTCTATGTTCCAATTAAACATTTAGGTTTCTCATTTTATAATTTATCATATTAATTTTTATTCTTTATTTAATATTTTTCGTTCCCATTAATTTTTATAGTTTGTCATATTTTAATTTCCTTTGATAGCCCGTGCCTTGCACGGATTATAAGCTAGTATATATAATTATCAGTTAACTCGAATGTGACACTAAACACTGAAAATTAGACAAGAACTGTCCTATAAATTATTAAATCATGTTGAGTTAAATAAATATTCATTTTAATTTTTTTAAACAATTTAATATAGCAAATGAATGCATAAATTAATCATCAAAATATAAAAACAACCAAAACAACATATTAAAATTATTATTTATAATATTAATTTTAAAAAACTAAATTTCGTCAAATATGTAGTATTATAATTTTTTAAAATATAATAGATCAACTGTATCCAATATATAACTAACAAAAATTAAAATTAAAAAATTAAAAAAATAAGTAAGAAAATATTTAAAAGTAACACTTGCAAAATTAAGTTTATTAGTAGTTTGGTTTTGTCCATTCAATAGTTAACATATTTATATATATAAAAAATAACTATGCTAATTAGAAGGCATCTTTTAAATCTATTTATTTGGGTCGTGTGATAGCTTATACTTTATAAGTCAATATACTTTGACCAATTTACGGGATTATTTCTTTAAAAATATTTTAATATATCTCTAAAGATATTTATTTAAGCATAATTATTACATATCAATTAAAATAATATACTAATAAGTATATTATTTTTAATTAGTATAATATATTGTAATTAATTATCACAAATTACTCTAATTATTTTAAAATTAGGCCTAATTATTTGAAAAACTTATTTAAATAGTCCTATTTATTTTGAAACGTTATTTATTATTTTTAACATGTTTTATTATTATTATTATTATTATTATTATTCTAAATTTTAATAAAAATATATTTAAAGACCTACTTGGTTTTTTAAAAAATTCATTTAATATCTAACTAATTTAAAATTAATATTATAAATAATAATTTTAATATGTTGTCTTATTTGCTTTTATTTTTTTATGATTAATTTATGCATTCATTTGCTATATGCAATTGTTAAAAAAAACTTGTAATGAATATTTATTTGACTCGACATGATTTAATAATTTATACGACTGTTCTTGTCTAATTTTTAGTGTTTAATGTCGCATTTGAGGTAACTGATAATTATATATATGTGAACTGTGATAATTTTAGAAAATGAGAAATTTTAGTTAGAAAATATAAAAAAATATATAAGTTTTGGCTAATAAAGATAATCGATTAATTATTAATATTTTATGCTACTAAATGAAATAGCTCGTGATATTTTTGAGGTTTTAGTTAGGAGAAATATTAGTTAGCAAATATGAAAACAAAATACGTTTTAGAAAAAAAGTTAATCGGTTAGTCATTAATAAATATAATATTATTACTTTATTTTATTAAATAGAAGTGTTCATGATATTTTTGGAAAATAAGAAGTTTTATTTAGGAAAAATAGAAAAGTAGAGATTTTAGTTAGAAAATATAAATATATATATATACACTTTGGCTAAAAAAAAGTAATGGGTTAGTTATTAGCAATTATAACCTTATTATGTTATTTTATTAAATGAAACTGATTGCGATATTTTTGAAAAATAAAATGTTTTAGTTAGGAAAAATAGAAAAGATATTCTATATAATAATTTTAATATATATCTAACGGCTATGAATGGAATGATCATACTACAAAAACTTTCGGAACCAACATATAAACGCGTACTAGTTTCGTAGTTCTTTACTAAGAGATGATTTGCTAAATAGTAGTGCTAGAGGTACCGAATTGAGTACCAAAAATTGGTACAAAATGATGTGGCAATGGTGATGTGTCATTTGGAAATGTTTTTATTTGTGTTATTAATGTGAATGCATGTGGGTTCATTAATATAGAACCAATCAGATTTTAACACATGTAATTCGGTACATCTTTTTGTACCAAATTCGGTACCCCTAGCATTATTCTTTGCTAAATACTTAAATAGAAATGATACATGTTAAAATTTTAATTGTTCATATATTAAAACAATACTAACTTAAAACCGTGCGATGCACATATTATTAATTATTGTTTTATTATTTACTTTTTAATATTTTATTAATTATATTTGTTAAAACACTACACCAAAAATGACCTGTTGTAACCCCATAAAAGTGTATCGTTAGACCCTAAAAATGTTATAGTAGATGTTTATGTAACGTTTTGACCAAAATTCGGCGTTGCATTTACTGGCGTTGCCTATCGCTTCTTTTGTAACACTATATGTACTTATTGCAACCCTTTTTTAAATATTACAATAGCATTTTTTTGTAACACATTTGTCTGTTTTGGTAACATTTTTAAGGTGTTGCAATAGACTAATGCAACACCTTTTTGCAACATCTATTAAGTAAAAATGTTACAAAGTTAGTTCATTGCAAAACTTTGATGCAACATTTTGATGCCTTTTGCAATACATTTTGGTTTTTTAGCAACATTTATCTGCAACATTTTAATCTCTATTGTAATATTTATAGTTTTTAATTGCAACATTAATGTGCAACGCTTTTTAGTAGCCAGATTGCAATGTCTTGTCTGAAATTTTAATAGACCATACACAAAAGCATATAAACCAATCCACCAGAAATGACATTTCATTCCAATGGCAAATCCAAAAAACACATGTACCAAACCAGAAATGACATTTCAAAGTTCCGAAATTGAAAATCCAACAAACACGTCAATAAACCCAAACATAGTCCGACATCTAGTTCTTAAGTCTAAAGTCGAAACACATGTCGACTTACACCACAATTCTACATTAAACTTAGTCTTAATATCATATCATGTCAAAATACCAACCTACTACCAAAAGTACGCATATAGAAAATAAGAGTTAAGTACTACTGATTATCAATCATCATTTTCGTCATCCTCGTGATCATCGTCATCCTCGCGATCATTGTCCTCCTGATCACTGTCCTCACTTTCGTCATCAGTAGTAGTACCAGCACACAACTCTTCAACATCAAGGTATTTGAAATCTAGATTGATTTCTCCCAATTTCGCTATTACCTTTGACATTTTCTCACACAGCTTTTGGTCTACCATCTCCTGCATTTCAGCCATGATTTCCTCCTTTATAGTCTTTTTGAGATCATCAATATCAGTAGCAGGCGTACTGGAACTACAAAGAATTGGTTGCTGAGCTTTCATTGTTTTTCTGCATTTTCCAGACCTTCCTAGAAGCCAATTCGGTCCATGTTTTGGTTTTTTGACTTGTTCCGCCCCACTGCCATCTTCAACAGCAGTTGTAGCCTACGAATAAACATGGACACATTAAAACTGAAAGAAGGCCTACCTTCAAAGGAAAATATTACAGAATCTTTAATAGGTGAAAATGACTAAAAAACTTAAATACTTGCATCTTACCTTGTATTCATGTCCTTGTTTCCGTTTACGTGTTTTCTGATAAATATCGTCTTTCGGAGCTAGCTTTTTAGGGTCGATCTTCTTTTCTGCTTTCTGCAATAATAATGCAAAGAATGACATAATACTAAAACTATATAATGCAAGAATGACAATGACATAGAAAATTAAACCATCTTTTAAATAAAAGCTGGACATACGATTTTCTCGCCAATTTGCGCAAAACTTTTACGACCAGCAGTGTGCGTTTCCACAATCAACTTACGATTTTCTGCATTTTTTCTAGCTCGCTCCTGACCATTCAATAAAGTGCGAAGAATATAAATAACTTACAAAAAATTACGAAAATAAAATTGTGAAAAAGTCAAGTACTAGCTAATGGATTGATATATGAATGGATATACCTGAACATCTTTATCCCCCCAGTATTTGAGAAGCACCTTGAATTCTTCGACTGAAATGACATTGGGCCTATTTTTTAGCATGTCTTCATCATTATCATATTTGAGATAATGGTCTTTCTTAATCCGGCTCTTGTTCAATTTCCACAAAGCACCAATAGTCCGCAATGTATAGGTTCTTCCTTCCTCATGAATTTCATATTTTGTCTAAACAATTAGTTGAAATTTATTAGTGGCAACTAGAGACCATAATAAACAACTAGAGATCATAAAAAAGGTGTGCAAGATTTTGAGTTTACCTTAACAAAAGACCATAGTTCCTCCTTCTGTTGTTTAGGAAATTTATGCCAACTGACGAGATCAAGAGGGACAGACTGCCTACCCAATGTCCCGCAGAAGTTTTTGAATTCAGCCAAGTCACCGTCTTTGTCAGCAATGGCCTTTAACTCACAGTTCAACTTAATGACAACCTTCTCGTCAAGCCTCCTTGTGTACACCTTATTCATTCGCATAGGAACTCTACGCTTTGTGCTTTTCTGTACACCTGAAATTAGTACAAAATAGTCAAGTACCATACGATTCAAACCAATATCAAGAAAACCTAAAATTACCTGCTGAAGTATCAACTGTCTCTTCAAGAGTTTGTGGATGTGATGTCTGACCACCATCACCCACTTGGTTTTTTTCATTTTCAAGGGTCTTTTTCTGATCTTTCATCACTAAGTAAGATTCCATTGAACCAATTCCTTGATTGTTATACTTTTTTGGAGGCGCCACCCTCAATGGTATGCATTGTGAATCTTTAGACAAAGGAGGGGGAGGTGGTAAATTCTCATCTAAGACAGGAGATGGATTTTGAGTTACGGGATGGGGTGTATTTTCAGCCGGTTCAGACTGCGTATTAGTCTCAATAAAAAATGCAATCACAAATTAGTACAAGTATTTGAACTTCTAAACAGTTGTTATCACAAATTAAATTAACATCATGTACCTGTATAGACAAAGGAGCTGTGGCCCTTGAACGTGTTATCTTCCTTAAGACAGGATTTGTCGCCTTCTTCTGCTTCTTTTCCTTCATCTTCGTCAGTTTTTGCTTTCGAGAAACTTGTTTCGCAATGATCTCTTTTTCTTCTTCTTCGGCCTCAGACAAACTATCATGTCCAGGAACGTACTCTTTATCAAACTCCAATTCATCATCCGCTAGAACTTTTTCTGGCACATTTTTCAGATTAAGACCAGTAGCAAAAAAATTTAATCCCATTTCTTCTGCCTTTCTTTTATTTTCTGCAACCTGCAGCAGCCTTTTTATTTCATACTCCATTATCTAAAATTTATAAAATGTACATAAATATTAAAGTAGACCATATGAATAACTAAACAGTATATCAATATATTTAACCTTTGGAAGAACTTGTTCTGAGTTCCCCTGTCCAGTCTCAGCTTCAAGTAGACCAGTAGCTGACTTTCCACGAGCGGATCGACGACTTGCCCTTTCTTTCAAAAGCCCATCTCTTGTCACAAACTTACGATTTGCTTGTAAAGCTGTTGGTGCAATCAGTAGATGAAAAAATATACTAAAATCACTATACGTCAAGTAATAACTGAAAATAATAATGAAAGCATCTCAACATGAATGTATTACCTTCAAAATATTGTGTTCTTGGTCGTACAATTACATGTGGCTGCATTTGTGCCTTTGGCTCTACTTTCTTGTCAATTATGTGATCAACATAAAAATCCAAACTCTCTCCTTCAACATGATTTACAAATTCTTGTAAATCACGATCATTGTCAATAAGCTTCCAACCAGTCAGTACATTCTTCACATAAACACCACCAATTTCTGTGTATTTCAAATCATCCTTCATATACTCCATCACAACAGTGTACGAGAATCTGTCAGATTCTACGTACTCCGAAATTTCCTTACATAGCCCACCTATATATTCTGTTTTTGAGAAATGTCCCTTGTAAAAGAACCTGAGAATGTAATCTTTACATGCCATCCTGAAAACAAGGAAATTACGAAAAATACTTAGAAATTGAAATGTTCATAGTTCAAATCGAAAAAAATGCAGTTAACTCAAAAATAAAAGAAAGAAAGGCCTGCTAATGTACTGAATAAAAAAACGCATAATCATTAACCAAATATGTAGTTAAAGCACAATGAATTAATACATGAAAATAAAGGAAAGAAAGCACTAATAATGAACTAAGTTAAAAAAGCACTAATAAACAGAATGATGAACCACACTTAACGATTACAGCAAAAACAGGAAACTAGCACAACTAAGAAACACAAATAAGTTCTCTATTCATCATATTTCAGCGTTTTCATGCTCTTCATCAGGTGTAACATGGATTTGCTTGTTCGGAACATCATCTCTGCACCAACTGATCATATCATCAACAGGTATTTGTCCTCGCGGCACATAACCTATGGCACTAACATCTTCTACTGCATTCATCTCGTCTTCTACTTCAAAATACTGATCCTTCGGTAATTTCTTGATAACAAAATGCAAATTTTTTTCAGTAGGATCTTGAATATAAAAGACATGTTGTACTTGAGTGGCGAGAACGAAGGGATCCTCTTTTTGACATAACCTATTGAAGTTCACTCTTGTTAAACCATAGCAATCCTTATCTTTTTGGTACCAACAACACTTAAATAAAACAACAATCAGTGCTCCCCAGTAATCAACTTCAATTATATCCTCAATTGCACCATAGTAGCCTACATCTCCAACTATTGGATTTTGGTCCTTTGCACTCGCGAAACTGGTGGTTAAGGCGGTGAGAAAGACACCACTATTTTGTGTTGTACACCTACCATTCACAAAATAACCAGAGAAGCTCTTTGTTGCACGTTGAGGCCCCTTTGCCAAACAGGACAATTCGAGTGAAATATCATCTTTGTCTCGAACTGCCTCTTTTAGCCATTTGTGAAATTCAGTTATATGCGTTCTTTCTCTTTTAAACCTCTTTGAATTTGCATCTTGTTCAACCACGGTATGGTGTTCACTGCATTTATAATATATAACGAAACATTAGCTTACTTATAATCCTGTATAACCTTCTAAATTGTGAATCAAATTTTATGTATACAAAATAACTTACTCTTTTAGCTTCTCGATTTCCAAGTTGTCACAATTGAATAACACATAATGATGAGCCTTGGTCCATGTTTTTTCTTCCATATGTATAGACTTCCCTTCTCTGTTTTTACGAGATCCGATAGGATATCCAGCATCTTTATTACAGTCCTTTGGCTCACTTTTGTCTTTAAACTGCTCATCAAAAAATCTAGAACAGACTGTCAAACATTCTTCTACCAAGTAGCCTTCTGCTATGCACCCTTCTGGCTTACTCCTATTTCGAACATAAGATTTCAGTTTGCACAAATACCTTTCAATTCAAAACATCCACCTTAAATGCACCGGTCCACCAAATTCAATTTTCTTACACAAGTGAATTGATAAGTGAACCATTATGTCGAAAAATGCAGGTGGAAAGATCATTTCAAGTTCACAAAGTATCTCGATTATTTCATTTTGTAGCTTCTCCACATCTTCTAATTCAATGACTTTGCCACATATACCCCTGAAGAATGCCCCCAACCTCATCAAAGGTATTGCTACCTCAGGTTTTAAAGTTTTAACCACAACAAATTGTAATAGAAATTGAAGAATAAAATGTGCGTCATGACTCTTATAACCCGATACCTTTCGCTCCATCATTTGAACGCACCGGATGATGTTAGAGGCAGATCCATGTGGTAACTTAGCATTCATCAGAACTAAACAAAAAATTTCTTTTTCCTTTTTTGTCATATCAAAATTAGCTGCTCTAATTTCAACATGTATGTTATCAACACATTTGACTGGATGAAGAATTTTTTTGATCCCCATTTCTTCCAAATCTTGACGAGCATTAAGATGATCTTTTGTCTTGCCCCCGATATTTAACAAAGTCCCCAAAATTTTATCGAAGATGTTCTTCTCAATATGCATAATATCCAGGTTGTGCCTAACCATATTACTACTCCAATATGGTAATTCGAAAAAAATGGACTTTTTCTTCCAAGGGCAATCTAATGAAGAACCCCTATGCTTCGTCTGTTTCTTCCCGAAATCATTCTCATAACCACACAACAGTTCCTCAACCTCAGTCCCGGTTAACATTTCAGGACATCCTAGCACTTCCACATCTCCATTAAATCTCCTCGTATCAGACCTCCACTTGTGTTTAGGAGGAAGAAATTTTCTATGGTTTAAATAGACAACCTTCTTACTATGTTTCAGATAAGTTGATGAGGTCTCATAGTGGCAAGAAGGATAGGTTAGTTTACCTTTCGTGCTCCAACCCGATAAAACTGCATATCCCGGAAAGTCACTTATCGTCCATAAGAGGCTTGCGTGTAGCTTAAATGTGTTGTCTACCCTTACATCATAAGTTTCTATTCCAACATCCCATAAATCTTTCAGCTCTCTAATTAACGGTTGCATATACACATCTATTTCATTACCAGGTTGAATAGGGCCAGGGATTAAGGTTGAAAGAATTAGATTTTCTTGTTTCATGATTAACCAGGGGGAAGGTTGTAATTTACTAACACAACTGGCCAGGTGTTGTGTGAAATATTCATTGATCGATACGGATTAAATCCGTCCGCAGCTAAACCTAACCTAACGTTTCGGATTTCTGCTGCGAATTCAGGATATTTTGTATCCATCGACTTCCAACCTTGGCCATCAGCCGGATGCCGCAGCTTGTCATCCTTCTTTCGTGCTAAAGCATGCCATTTCATTGAGTTGGAAAAATCAGAGCTCAAAAACATTCTTTGCAGCCTTGGCTTTAAAGGAAAATATCTCATCACTTTTGATGGGATTTTAGGTTCCTTTGACACATTCGTGTTCGCGTTAGGATTATTTTTATCTTCAACTACTTTCCATCTTGATGTTCCACACTTTTTGCAAATATCCAGGCCCTCATTTTCAGCCCAAAATAGCATACAGTCATTTGGACATGCATGTATCTTTTGGTAATCTAGACCTAAGTCTTTAATCATACCCTTGGCCACATTAAAAGATGATGAGAGAGTTACATTAGGAAAAACCTCCTTTATCAGCTCAAGCAAATCGCTAAATGCCGACTCGCTAAATCCATGAATGCACTTTAGTTGGTAAAGCCTAACTATGAAACTTAATCGAGTAAATTTTTTACACTCGGGATATAAAGACTGTCCACCCTCCTTAACAAGCCTATAAAATTTCCCTGCATCATCATTCAATCCCTTCCTAACTCTATCTTCACTAATATCATTATCATCCCCATATGCATT
Source organism: Heracleum sosnowskyi (assembly GCA_030848705.1). Classification (NCBI taxonomy): domain Eukaryota; kingdom Viridiplantae; phylum Streptophyta; class Magnoliopsida; order Apiales; family Apiaceae; genus Heracleum; species Heracleum sosnowskyi. The sequence goes on from CM061241.1 coordinate 99,794,720, forward strand.
ATGTATCATCGCCTCAAACTCGTTTCCTAAACTCATACCTATATCAGTGTCCATCTAATCAACAACGCTATCTATCTTAAGGGTTGAGACCTCGTAAATCCATTCAACAGAATGGGGACAAGGACCAATACATATGAGATGCTCATGTATACCCTTGGCATCACTCCAATACACATTACTACATATTTTACAAGGACACATCAACTCATTTCCTACGGCATATCTAGCAAATTCTATCTTAACAAAATCTTCCACCCCCTTCTTATATTTATCACTATACTTTGGAACTGATATCCATTTCCTTCCTTTATCTTCCATTTTCTACCTTACATATTATTCAAAAAAAACATAGCACATTAATTTTACAGAGACAAGAATATTGTTGGTATAGAATCAAAAAGTTATAGTACAATTACACAGACATTGTAATTTATGACATCATAATTTACGACAAGACAGAGTAAAATTACACAGTAGTACAATTACACAGTACTCAGCCAAGAACAGAGTACTTAGTACAATTAACAATTCTAGCAGACAATTAACTAATCACAGAATCTTTACTTGATTCCTAAAAGAATCTACACTTACTACAACTGGTACCAATTACACAGTACTCAACCAAGAAAAAAGTAATCAATTTCATAAAAAAATTATACAAAAAATTCACAGTACTAATTCAGCCAAGTCTAATTAACACAAAACATTAGACAAAATAACATATACAAGAGAGAGAGAGAGAGAGAGAGAGAGAGAGAGAGAGAGAGAGAGAGAGAGAGAGATGGAGAGAGATTTAACACAAAAACCGATTAATTAACACATACAATCGAACAAAATTCACATGCATACACATATATACATCTATAATCCAACAAAATAGAAGAAAGTTGGGTATAATACCTCTAATTGAAGCTTTAATTGGATGTTTGCTCTAATTGAAGCTTTAATAATTTTTGGGGTTTTTGGGTTTTTAGAGATTGAGTTTTGAAATCGAATTTAGGGATTGAGTTTTGTGAGGTCGGAGAGGTAAGGTCGGGAGAGATCTGAGAGAGGGGGGCGAGAGAGTGTGAGAGAGGGAATAAAAATTTTGTGTAATAAAACTTTTGTGTAATAAAAATTTTGGTACCAAATATTTGGTACTAAAAATCCCCGCCCAGCCAAAAAATTAAACTCCCGCCTAAATATTTGGTACCAAATTGATAAAAGCGTATCATGTTATTGTAACACTTTTCTGAAGCATTTCTATTGTCCTGAAACTGTGAAAATGATTCTTAGGCTTGCAACACTTTCCCATTTAAAGTAATATTTTTTAAAGTATTACAATAGATATGCAGGTTTCTTGTATATAGCAACATTTTATGCAACACAACCATATGATGGGCCGTTATATTTTTGGAAAAAGGAGAAGCTTTTAGTAAGGAAAAATAGAAAATGTAACATGTTTAGTTTAAAAAAGGTAATTGCCCGTGATATTTCTGAAAAATGAGGTTTTAAAATCTAATAATTAAAAGTATTAAAATAGGTTTTAAAAAAATAAGTAAAGGGTTTGTACGTGATATTTTTTTAGAAAAAGAAGGGATTTTAGTAAGAAAAATAGAAAATTATTTTTTAATATTTTAAAAATAGGTGATATGAGTGTGATATTTTAAATGATAGTAATATTTTTTAATGTTTAATGTTTTAGCTTCAAACTCGTGCTATGCACGGATTGATTTTAATAGTTGTTATTTTATTATATACATTTTACTATGTTATTAATTGCATTGTTAAAAAAAAATAAGTAAACATGTTAAAATTGGTAAAAAAAAATTTAATAATTAAAAGTATTAAAATTGGTTCTAAAATAAATAAGTAAGAATTTGTTTGTGATATTTTTGAAAAAGTAAGAGTTTTGGTAAAAAAAAATAGAAAAAGATAATATGTTTTAGTTGAAAAAGGTAATTGTCCGTGATATTTTTGAAAAAGTAGGGGAATTAAAATAATTAAATATAAAAATAATTAAGGAAGGGTAATTAAGTAAAACAATTAAAAAATGCAAGTATCGTATCGTACCAAAAAACAGATACCAAAACTTTTAATATTTCATCTTTAATAATATAAAATCTGTAAATATTTTTAAATAAATAAAAGCATTAAAATAAATTTGAAAATAAATAAGTAAGGGTTCTTCTGTGATATTTTTGGAAATGGAGAGTTTCTAGTAAGTAAAATAGAAAAAATAACATGTTTGAGTTAAAAAAAGTTAATTACCCGTGATATTTTTTCAAAAGGAGGAAATTTTATTGAAAAAATAGAAAAATTAATAAATAAGTAGGCAGGTTAAAATATGTAAATATTTTTGAATAATTAAAAACATTAAAATAGGTTTTAAAATAAATAAGTAAAGGTTTGTCTCTGATATTTTTGGAAAATAAAGGGTTTTAGTAAGAAAAATGAAAAAAAAACATGTTTCAGTGTTAGATCAGAATTCAATGATCGTCAGAAGCTAGACTCAACTGATCAGGATTGCTGACGTCATCAGTATTGCATGGTCATCAGTATTTGATCAAGCGTCAGTATCTTATTGATCATCAGGATTCCTACTCAGACTATGATCAGGTTTGATCATCAGGACTTGAAGCTGATCAGGATTCCTACTTCGAGTTATATTTGGAGTCTAGATAAACATGGAAGTTTGTTCCTGGTTTGTAGAATGCAGCTATCGATTAAAGATATGTTTCTATCTTTATTATGATTAGGACTTATCTTGTTATTGATAGAGAAGCTGTGTGCACTATATAAACACAGTTTTGGTTTCGATTTTTGTACTCATCAGAGAGAGAGAACATAATCGTAGAGAAGCTTTTAAGAACAGAATTTCTTGAGAGAGTTTTTGTAAGCTAGCAGCTCTTAAGAACATCAGAATTTCTTAAGAGAGTTTGTAACAGTTTTATATCAAAGTTAATAAAGCTGTTATTGTTATTGTTAATGATCTTTCATATTTGTGTTATATAAAGTCGAGAATCTTAAACAATTGTATTCAACCCCCCTTCTACAATTGTTATTCACTGGGCAACAATTGGTATCAGAGCAAACTGATTTAATTCTGAATCAGATACGATCTAAAGATGTCGACAACCAAGTATGAAAGCATGAAGATTCCCATCTTGAAGATATCAGAATATCCCACACGGAGAGTAAAGATGCTGATGTACCTGGAGGCTATGGATCCTGACTACTTGGACAGGATTCGTGATGGACCATATATACCAACAAAGTTCGTAGAACGAACAGATACAGTACCAGAACATTATGTGGTCAAAGCTAAAGCTGAATGGACTCCAGAAGAAAAAGCTCATGTACTCAGGGAACCAAAGATAAAGATCAATAAAGAGAATGGTTATAAGTATATCCCAAATGCACCTAGAAAGTGTTGTTTTAACTGTGGTAACTCTAATCATCTTGCTATTGATTGTAAGAAGAGTAAGAAAAAGATTACTGATATTCCTAAGTCTGATGTTAGGAATAGATCAGTACTCTATAAACCGCAGAAGTCCTGTTTTCATTGTGGTAGTCTATGGCATTCTATTTATACATGTAAAGAGTATCATGATTTGTACTATAACTTTTATGATCCATTGCCTAAGTTTGAAAGTAGTACAAAGTCTGATAGAACTGAAAATGTCATAATGAAGCATGCTTTTGTTAATACTGATACTGACAAAGCAAATCCTGATGGAGTAAATCCTGTCAGGACTGCTAAAGTCAAAAAGTCTTCTGCTGTTAAAATTAATAAATTGCATGAGAAAGGAACCCAACATGTATGGGTTCCTAAGTGTTCTAACTAGTGTGTTTCTATTCTGATGCAGGGTAAAAAGAAAAATGTGTTAGTCATGGATAGTGGATGTTCTGTGCACATGACTGGAAACAAAGCCCTGTTATCAGAATATGAGGAAAAAGCTGGCCCAACTGTGTCTTATGGAGATGGCAACATTGGACAAACCTTGGGATATGGCAATATAATCATTGGAAATGTCATCATTGAAAAAGTAGCTCTAGTGAAGGGACTAAAGCACAACTTGTTGAGTATTAGTCAAATCACTGACAGAGGTTATCATGTCAATTTCTATTCCACACATTGTGAAGTAGTCAGTAAAGCAACAGGGAAGATAGCACTAACTGGCTACAGGCATGGTAACATATATGAAGCCAACATTCTCTCAGATACTGATGGCTCCCCTACATGTTTCATCAGTAAAGCTTCAGTAGATGAAAGTTGGAATTGGCACAAGAAGCTTTCTCATCTCAACTTCAGCAACATCAATGAGTTGGTTAAGAAAGAGTTAGTAAGAGGATTACCTAATGTCTTATATACACCTGATGGACTCTGTGATGCATGCCAAAAAGCAAAACAAAGAAGGACATCATTCCAGAGTAAATCAGAATCCTCGATTGAAGAACCATATCACATGCTACATCTTGATCTGTTTGGTCCAGTCAACATCATGTCCATCAGTAAGAAAAGGTACACTCTTGTAATTGTTGATGAATATTCTAGATTCACCTGGGTGTATTTTCTGCACAGAAAAGATGAAACTCCTGAAGTTCTGTTGGATCATGTGAGAATGATTGAGACAACCACAAAGTACAAAGTCAAGATCCTGAGAAGTGATAATGGTACTGAATTTAAGAATTCAAAGATGGAAGAGTTCTGCAAATACAAAGGAATCATTCAACAATTCTCTGCTCCTGGCACACCTCAGCAAAATGGAGTAGTAGAAAGGAAGAATAGAACTCTTATTGAAGCTGGCAGAACTATGTTGGAAGAAGCTAAATTACCTACATATTTCTGGGCAGAAGCAGTCAACACAGCATGCTATACACAAAATCTCACATTGATAAACAGGCATGGTGTCACTCCTTATCAGTCACTCAAAGAGAAGAAACGAAGTCTGAAGCATTTGCATGTGTTTGGCTGTAAATGTTTTGTTCTCAGAACTCATCCTGAACAGCGAGGGAAATTTGAAACAAAGGCTGATGAAGGAATATTCATAGGTTATCCTACATCAAGAGCCTTCAGAGTTTTTAATTTGAGAACAAGAACTGTCATGGAGTCAATTCATGTATCTTTTGATGATAAGAAGATAACTGGAATCATTGAAGACTCGCATGATAGATTGTTATTTGAAAATGAAGCTTCCAAGGAACCTGAAGAAAGTGAATCAGATCCTGTCAATTCATCAGATACTGATGGGTCACCAAATCCTGATGACTCACCAGGTACTGATGGTGCTAATACTGATGATGCAAACAACAGTGATACAACTAGTAGTGCTAATGTTGAGGGGGAGCAACGGCATTCAACTACAAGTTCAGAGTCAACTCAATCATCAGGACAGAATTCTTCAGATACTGATTCAAGTGAAGATCCTGATAACACATCAGGAGGGCATAGCAATAATTCAGGGAGAGCTTCAAATCAATCAAATTCTTTCAATCAAGATAACACCAATCCAGGGGGAGCATCTACTTCAAGAAACAATTTGACACCAGCAAGGAAATGGACTAAAGATCATACTCCTGATTTGATAATTGGAGATCCTGATGCAGGTGTTCAAACAAGAAGTGCAACTCAGAATGAATGTCTATACAATAACTTTCTATCCAAGGAGGAGCCTAAGAAAGTTGAAGATGCACTTAAAGATGCTGATTGGGTTACTGCAATGCAAGAAGAACTGAATGAATTTGAAAGGAATGAAGTCTGGAAACTGGTACCAAGACCAAAGAATAGATCAATAGTTGGTACAAAGTGGATTTTCAAGAACAAGACTGATTCTGATGGAGTCATTATCAGAAATAAAGCAAGGCTAGTTGCAAAGGGGTATTCTCAACAAGAAGGAATTGACTATGATGAAACTTTTGCTCCTGTTGCAAGACTAGAAGCCATCAGGATATTTCTTGCTTATGCAGCACATAAGAAATTCAAGGTTTTCCAGATGGATGTTAAAAGTGCTTTCTTAAATGGTGAACTGGAGGAAGAAGTTTATGTTGAACAACCTCCTGGTTTCATTGATCCTAAATATCCAGATCATGTCTACAGACTGGATAAGGCACTTTATGGACTAAAGCAAGCTCCAAGAGCATGGTATGAAACCTTAGCTCAATTCTTACTGGAAAGTGGATTCAAAAGAGGTGCAATTGATAAAACTCTATTTTATTTGAATCATGGTAAGGAATTGCTGTTAGTTCAGATTTATGTTGATGATATCATTTTTGGGTCAACAAACAATAAGCTGTGTGAAAAGTTTTCCAAGCTTATGCAGTCAAGATATCAAATGAGCATGATGGGAGAAATGAGTTACTTTCTGGGTCTTCAAGTTAAACAGACTGATGAAGGGATTTTTATTAATCAGTCTAAATACACAAGGAATTTACTGACAAGGTTTAACATGCAAGACAGTACTCCTGCTTCAACTCCCATAGCTACAGCTACCAAACTTGATCCTGATCAAGGTGAAGAGGTAGATGTAACTCACTACAGAGGAATGATTGGCTCTTTATTGTATCTCACTGCCAGTAGACCAGATATCATGTTTGCAACCTGTCTATGTGCAAGATTTCAAGCAAAACCTAGAGAACCACATCTGATTGCAGTCAAAAGAATTTTCAGATATCTCAAAGGCACTCCTTCACTTGGCCTTTGGTATGCAAGGGAATCAGATTTTGGGTTGTGTGGTTATTCAGATGCTGATTTTGCAGGATGCAAAATAGACAGGAAAAGTACTTCAGGAAGTTGTCAGTTTTTGGGTGGAAGACTAGTTTCATGGTTCAGTAAAAAGCAGAAATCTATTTCCACTTCAACTGCAGAAGCTGAGTACATTGCTGCAGGAAGTTGTTGTGCTCAGATAATGTGGATGAGAAATCAGTTGTTAGATTATGGCCTGTCATACTCAAAAATCCCTATTTATTGTGATAACCAAAGTGCTATTGCAATGACAGGAAATCCAGTTCAGCATTCTCTTACTAAACACATAAGTATCAGATATCACTTTATAAGAGAACAGGTTCTGGAAGGAACAATTGAACTTCACTTTGTTCCTACTGATCAACAACTAGCTGATATATTCACCAAGCCACTACCTGAAGCTACTTTCAATAAGTTGGTGAATGAACTTGGAATGATGAATTTTGAGAATTTCTGAGGAAAAGCTACAGAGAGGAAATCCTGATAACTGTCAAATCCTGATGGTTATTCAGAAAGGTATGTTTTCTTTGATCAAATCCTGATAGGATGGAATCCTGACAGGAAATCAATTGGTCAAATCCTGATGCTCAGATGGTTGAAGCTGGTATGAAAACCAGAGGTTCAATGCTAATTTGTCATCAACACTCCTGGTAAACTCTGGACAATTAGATTATTACTTAGTCTTTGATTAAGTTTTCAGTCTTAATTATCAATGTCATTATTATCAGAGTTTATTATTTATCATCTCAATTTCACTATGAGTGTTACTAACAAATTTTGCAGGCAAGTACCTGATGAGGTTAGGTTTTTTCTTACATCAGAAAATGCCTACTCGTTATGGACTACTTTCTAATGCTATGGTACAAGGACCAACCCACCTTGTTCCTGACACAAGCATGCAACCTAAACAGTCTAAACAGTTAACAACCACCTCTACTGTCTCTCAAAAGACTTTAGTTGTAAAATCAAAGAAATCAGCTAGAACTGATGTGTCTGGAAGGCAATCAGGTTCAAAGGATTTTTCCTCTACACCATTCACTAAAAAGAAGATACAAGGGGGTGTACAAGGGGTCCTGGTGAAGAAAGCTGATAAGGTTGTTAAGGATGTTCCTGTGAAAAGGAAGTTAAGGTTGATTGATGAAAGTGATTCAGAGGATGACTTACCTATATCCTCTGTGATGAATGTGAACAAGGAAGTTGCTGATACTGCTACTAAAGCTGTGGTACCTTCATCAAAACCACAAAAGACAAGGAAATTATCAAAGAGCAGGTATCATATTCCTTTGACAGTGCAAATGAAGGATACTGATATTCAGACATCAAATCCTGATGTTAGTATTCCTGATGCAGCAACAAAAGTTGTCTCTATATCAGACTCTCCAGCCTCTCCATCTCAGATTCGAGGACATTCTTGGGAGAAGGTTTCTACAACTGCTTCCTTGGTTGGTCTTACACCTACATCAAAGAAAAAGAGGAATGCAGAAGAGTTAGTCTATCAGAGACAGAAGAAGCTGAAAGGATCAAGCCCACAAGAACCTGAATTTCAGAATAATTCAGCAGCTACTGTTGATCCTGCCACACAAGAACCACTCAATCAAAGTTTGAGTGAAGGCTTAGCTAGTGGAATGGTCACACAAGAACCATTTTCTCAAAGGGAGAATGAAGACATCAACATTCCAGCTACACAAGAACCATCTTCTCAAAGTGAAGATGCAGGCAAAGCTACAGCTTCTGTTGAAAGATTGGTCGAGAACATTGTCAATGAGGGAAGCACACAAGAACCTTTAGCTCAAAGTGTTGAAGAAGCTTCTGAACCTCAAGCTCCACAAGAACCATTGGTAGCAAATACTGATGCAAGCATATCAAATCCTGACGATGTTCATCCTGACGCTAGTGGTGTTCCTGATAATGAACCTATTTTGATACAGCCACTTCGTTCAAGACCAATAGATCATCCTATCTCAGAACCACAGGATAAACTGAAAGAAAAGAGAAGGAACAGCTTGCTACAGCACTCAAGATTAGTCTTGGAACTAATTTTGGTTCATCAAGTACGTATATGGCTGGCAAAGCTTTCACTGGGAAAGATCAGAGACAAGATTTTTCTACTCCTTCCTTTGATCCTGCAGAGGCATTTAGACAGAATGAATGGAACAATTCATGGCACAATTCTGATGAATCTATCAGTTTTTCTTCTGCTATTGAACATGCCTATACTGCAGTGAAGTCTATAGAGAATCAAGACTTGAAGAATCATCTGAAGGCTACTACTCTGTTATCCAAAAGCCTGAAAAGTGAGATTGATTCTATCAAGGGTTCAACTGAAAAAGTGAGGACTGATATCTTTAATAATTTTACAAAGGTGCCTACTACTTTTCAACTAAGGGTAGTGGAATCCCAAGTGAAATCTGTTGTTTCAGAACAAACCTCAATCCATCAAAGAATTGATTCTCTGGATACTAAGGTAACTGAAATTCACGCTTCTCTTTCCTTAATTTTGCAATTATTGTCAAATCCTGATGTCAAAAAGGGGGAGAAGGTTATTCAGACAAAATGTACACCTGATCTAGTATTAAGAAATAATGATGATGATACTGGAGATGATGGTGGTGACAAAGCGATACAAGGAGAAACCTCTGATGCTGTTGTTATGAAGACAATCCAAACTTCTCAAAGTCAAACAACGCAGTCAACTCATGTTTCTGATTCTGGAGTTAAGACAGTAAGAACATTGGTGCAATCTCAGATCCTGACGGAAGATCAAATCCTGACACCTGGTCATGGACAAATTCTTACTACAATTCCTGAAGGTGATGAAGATGTGATTATTGATAATCCTGAAGATGCATCAAATTTATTCCAGAAGTTTTCTACAAAAGACGGCAGAATTGTTACTCTATATCACACTGATAAAAGAGTTCAACAATTATATGCAAGAAAAGCACTCTCTACAGCAAGTGAAGAATATCCAGATCTCTCACATGAAGAATTCTTGAGACTACAAAGAGAGACAATGGAAAGCTATACTGCTCCTGCTAGAGGTAGAGGAAACAGAGGTAGGAGAGGTGTTAGAAGAAGTAGAAGAGGTTCTTCAACTCAAACAGTACCTAGACAGACAAGGTCTAGAGGGTTAAGAATTGAAGAAATTCCTGAACCTATTCAAATTCTAGTAGTTCCTGACAGATCTACTTTTGGTGATGATGGAATTGTTGAAGAAGAACCAGAATTGAAAAGAAAATCAAGAAAATCAACTCTCAGCAATACAAATCAAATTGAAGATTCTAATCCTGACAATATTCAAGATCCTGACGAATCTGAAATTCTGCAAGAGGTTGATTTGATAATCTTATCTACTGTTGTTGATTGTTACAACAAAGAAGTAGATGAAGAAGAAGAAGCCAGAAGAAGAGATATTACAAGAAGAACAAATAGAGATTTCAATCTCTATCTACAAAGGCTTAAAGTTTCAAATGAAAGAAAATGGAGAAATTCAAGCAGACAAGAATCTTTACTTGAAAGAAGCTACGCTCATGAAAAGGAGAAATACAAGAAGTGGAAACATATTAGCACATTAAGTTGTGATACACCTATCAATTTTCAGTCTGGTGGAATTATTACAAGCGCTTCAAGTGTTGTTGATTTGTCTGATATGGCTAGATCAAAAACACTCTGGTTAAAGATGTTTTCAAATCTGAAGCAATTATCAAGTAATTCAAGAGGAGGTATTGGACACAGAGATGGTGAATATCTGAATATGTCATATGTTGATCCTTACTCCTTGACAGAAATTGGAGGTACTTTAACTTCTGAAAACCTGAACAATTTATTAGCTGTTGATATAGTTATAGATTGTCATGATGGTTTTGAAAAGAAAGAAAAGCTTCTGTACTTCATGAAAGATGGTAGTGTGAAGATTCTATCTATTCAAGATCTGCTGATGAAAACTACACAGGAACTGAAATATGTTCACTATCTGTTAAGATGGAAGAACCAAGTGTACAAAGAATGGAGTGACATGATTTTGTCAAATATAAGAAGAAGACTGGATGGAAACAGTAATTTCAATGGTAATTATACTCCCATGTACTTAAATCAAAGAGGTCAGGATGTGGAAATGCAAAGGGGTACTGCTGTTAAAGAAGTAAATTTTGGCATGACTCATCTTTCTCTCAATCCTGATGGGAAGGAAATTGCTTATCTTTTGCTTGAAGAGCACAGTCTACAGAGAAACTCCATACAGAATCTCAGAGCAGCTATCTACCAGATTAATGAGGAAGATGAAGAACTCAGAAATCTTAAGGAAAGACTGATTCAAATTCTTGAAGAAAAAGAAGAAAGTTTATTATCCAACTTCTTGAAGATGAATCTGTTCTATCACAAAGCTTAAAACAGATAAGTTGTTTCTGAAGATACTCGTACATTTTGATACATGTTTTTGACATCATTGAATATTTGGAATCTATACTTTATTTCACAAAGTATGAGATTGGGGGAGATTGTTAGATCAGAATTCAATGATCGTCAGAAGCTAGACTCAACTGATCAGGATTGCTGACGTCATCAGTATTGCATGGTCATCAGTATTTGATCAAGCGTCAGTATCTTATTGATCATCAGGATTCCTACTCAGACTATGATCAGGTTTGATCATCAGGACTTGAAGCTGATCAGGATTCCTACTTCGAGTTATATTTGGAGTCTAGATAAACATGGAAGTTTGTTCCTGGTTTGTAGAATGCAGCTATCGATTAAAGATATGTTTCTATCTTTATTATGATTAGGACTTATCTTGTTATTGATAGAGAAGCTGTGTGCACTATATAAACACAGTTTTGGTTTCGATTTTTGTACTCATCAGAGAGAGAGAACATAATCGTAGAGAAGCTCTTAAGAACAGAATTTCTTGAGAGAGTTTTTGTAAGCTAGCAGCTCTTAAGAACATCAGAATTTCTTAAGAGAGTTTGTAACAGTTTTATATCAAAGTTAATAAAGCTGTTATTGTTATTGTTAATGATCTTTCATATTTGTGTTATATAAAGTCGAGAATCTTAAACAATTGTATTCAACCCCCCTTCTACAATTGTTATTCACTGGGCAACATTCAGTTAAAAAAAGGTAATTACCCGTGATATTATTTCAACAGGAGGAAGTTTTATAAAAAAAATAGAAAAAGTAATGGGTTTTGCTGAAAAAGATAATTAGTTATAAATATTATTTAACAATATTTGTTAATGTTTCGTCTATTATAGATAGTATAGATTTTTTTAAGTAAGGGTAAATATGTAAAATCACTTAGGACCGACCGACCAACCAAACTTTTAATGTTTCGTCTATTATATATAGTACTAGCTTATATCCCGTGCGATGCACGGATTTCTTTAATATTTTATTATTTATTATTTAGATTTTTGTAATTATATATTATTTGATGAAATTTTAATATATATTTATATATGTATATAATAAATTGGATTTATATATCTAATAATATAAATATTTTAATTTAATAAATTATTGACGTAATCTTTAGTAGTATTTTAGATATTAAAATATAAAATATTTTTACATAATAGATCTAACGGTTTGTATTTATTTGCTCTTAAAAAATATAAAAATGACTAAAGTGCAAATAATAAAATATGTGCTTTATAATGTATCGAGTTTTCTTCTAACATATGATATTAATTTTATTTTTTTATTAATTATCTTATTTAAATTGTATGTTATAAAAAATTATATAAAACATGGATTTTATAAGTTTAATATAAAACATACAATGTCCTTAAAAAACAGTTAGTTACTTATTAATAATAATATAAAATTATATTACATTTATATATATATATGTTGCGTGTTACTTTTAGAAAATTAGTTATTTAAATTAGAAAATATAAAAATTATATTACCTTTTTATATATATGTTGCTCGTGTTACTTTTAGAAAATTAGTTTTTTAAGTTAGAAAAAAATAAAAAAGGTTATGTGTTTAGCTGAAAAGGGTAAGTGGTTATTTATTAATAATTATATATAATAATATTACTATTACATATGTTAGGTCCTGATAAGTTTGTAGAAGGGGGGTTGAATACAAACTATACCGTTTTATCGAATTTGTTCTTTAAATGATTTAACTGTTTAGGAACAAATTTTATGCGGAATAAAATGAAACAAGATTCAAGTTAAATAAAACTATATTAAACTTGAAGGGTGTTACAAATGGTACTGAATACAAGATTGAATCTCAAATAAATTAAAACAAATCTAGAATAAATTCGACATGAATATATCTATTTTTGTAATAAAATGATTTAACAATATCTGATAATTTGAGATTCGTTCTAGGGATAAAAATCCGCTAGATAGTCAAAGCAATACAAGTAATCAACTTCTAGTGGTTTGGATTTAACAATACAAACTAGAATTAATTGCTTGAGAAGAAATAAGATTTAAAGCTTCTGTGTTCTTGAGTAAATGCTTCTGCGTTCCTTTGTTTTTGTTCAACTGCATTCCTTTTCTATTCTGTCTGGCAATTAATACAAATCAATTAAGCCGTGTATGACCTGCCAACACAATTTCTAATTCTCGGTAGAACCTCAAAAGAACATTGTATGACCTTGAAAAAGTACATAGTATGACCTGCAAAAAGACTTAGTATGACCTAATTAAATAGTTCAGTAGAACCTAGAATCAGGTCATACCGAGCTTTCAATATAGGTCATACCGAGTTTCTTAGAATATTAAACATAGGTCATACTAGTTCATTTTCAGAAAATCCTTTTAATTTAATTAGTTAGATTAAATTATAGATTAACTTAATTCTTTTAAATAGAATTAAGTTAATAAATAATTTAAACTACTAACCTAATTAATTTAATAAATAAATTAATTCTGATAGAATTAATTTATTAATTAAATTACATTAATAAATAAAATAAGATATCTTTAAAGCCTTGCATTTCTCTCTCTTCTGAAAACCACTGAATAGAGATGATTTAATTCCACTGATGATGTCGTCATTCGATGCACTGTCTGGTTTCATGAATAACTGACTTCAATGATAATTCTTCATCTTTAAAACATTTAAAGCTGTGGCTTCTTTCCTTTAGCTTTGACAAAACTCTGTATCCTGTACTTCTTCCGTCACCATCTGGAAATCTCTGTCACTGTAGTAAATCCACTAACTTGAATACTTCACTGAGGCTTGAACAATAAATTGAACTTCTTTCAATGTAGAATAACTTCAAGTCTGTAGATGACTTTAATTCTCCATTCTCTTGACAGATAAAACTATCTGAGATTCCTGTGACATATTAACTTATTATTTACTTATTACATACTTGTTTAAATTAAGTTGTTTCCTCGGGATATTAATAGGCCTAAACATATGCCTTTCAATCTCCCCCTATTTGTTTGTTAGAGAATAACAATCAAATACCTAGAGGATAACTCAACTAACTTAAACAAGAAATAGAAATGACTTTTAAGAGCCAAGTAAATAACAAGAAAAGTTCTGGTTTATATATAACATTTCCAGATTCAAACATTAAAGATAAATACAAGATAGATGTTCCTCTAGACTGAACATGTGTTTACATTTATCCTATCTTGAAATACCTAAGCTCTATACATATAACATTTACAGACTAGAGCTTCTTCAAATTTCAGACTCCATCATCTCTCCTTCTTCAAGTGCTTCAAGCAAATCCTTGTCCAGAATACGATCAGATTCAGAAGTAATACCACTAGGTCTGACAAGTTGAGCTGTGACTTTCTTCAGCCTATTCTTCATTTGATGATATCTCTTGATATTGGCAATGCAATAGTCTTGAATCAAATCAGCAACTTCTGTCTTCTCTTGTGTAGCAAACCCTGTTGTCCTCAACATATTCTCTATATAGACAAGATGCCTGGCAGGATAATCTTTCAAAGAGATGGGGTCCATACCACAAGTTTGAAGTGCCCTTCCTTTATAAAATTTAACTTCATATGGCACATCCACAACTTGAGGACTAGCCTTCATTGCAAAGTCTCTTAACTGATCATGCAGCAGCTCAGCTAATGGAGAAGTTCTTTTTACCTTGCACATGAAGACCCATAGTTCAGAGAGAGTTCTGCTTTCCAGAAGATTGAGAGACACTAAGAAGGTTCCCTCATTGTGAGTGTAAACATAGATCTTTAACTCCTCTCTAACTCTGTCATATCCAGTTGTGATCCTTGAAATCTCTGCATGAAGAGCTTTCATATATACTGTGTTGTCTGGATTGACCTGTTTGTACCTTTCCAACATCCCAAGAAACTTTGCATCATTATTAATTCCTTCTTGATGTGCAAACATTTCTCTTGCCTTGTCCCATTCCACTCCTTGCTTGAGCCTTACATACAATTTTCTATCACTGGCCTTCAGATTGTGAAGCCTTTGCTTTTCTTGTTGCTCAGCTTTTTGAATGACAAGATGCTTGGAAATGATGTCAGATACCTTTGCATTTTCCTCCTCTCTCCTCTTCAAATCAGCCTTTTGTCTCACCAACTCAGCTTCAAAGGCAGGATCCACTACAGGTTCATCTTCCCAGTCAGCATAGTCAGCCTCTCCTTCAACTTCTACCTCACCAAAGATATCTTCAGGGGCTTCAGATTCAACATCATCAAATACTCCCTCTTCATCTTGATAGTAGTCAGCATCAGAAAAAGTTAACTTCTGCTTCCCTTTATCCTTTGCAGAACCAGAACCTCCAGCTTCTCCTCCTTGATCTTCTCCTCCTTGTAACTCCTTCTCCTTATTCTCCCCCTTAGTTGAGGAATCCTCTAAAGATTTAACTTTATCAGTTTTAGGATCCTCCTCTTTACTTTCTCTTTCTCTTTCACCATCCCTATCACCATTGCCCCCTTCATCATCATCACCCTCAAAGAATTTCTTTTGTTCAGCATTGGGTTGATGTGAGACCTTGATCATAGTATACAGATGTTTCATGCCCTCGTTCAGATGTTGCATCCCTCCTTCAATCTTGGTAAACCTCTCATCATTGTACCACTGATGTTCATCAACAGTCTCCTGAATTGAGTCTACCCTGGTTGAAATATTAGGAATCTGCTTGACAGCTTCCCTGATCTCAGCATTAGAAACCAGAAGCTCTGACATATCTGAAGCCATTAACACCTGTGACTCTTGAACAGCATTAAGCTTTGGGACCAATGTGACCTTGACTCCTTGTAACTCATCTCTAATATGACCCAGCTGATTAGTGACAGAGGTGGAAGAAGAAGACTGGTCAACCACTTGTGCTTTGAGAATTTCCTTTTCAGCCTGGGTCTCTTGAAGTTGTTTCTGTAAACCAGCTATTTGAGCCAATAATGAAGCAGTGTATGTGTCATTGTGTGCACTCATCTCAATTTCTCTCGATGGTGTTTCACTCACCTCACGTGCTTGTGTATCGCTCTGTGTTTGTCTCTCAGAACTAACCACTAGCTGTTTATCCATGGTTGGAGTTGAAGTACCTGCAGAAAAAATCACCATAGCCCCTTCTTGAGAGGTCACTGGTGGTGCAATGGGAGTTCGCGAATCCCAATCCATGGTAAAGTCCAAAAATTCATCAGAAATTGAAAACTGAATTGCTTCAGATATAGACTTACCATGTTGCCCTTCACTTTCTCCAGTTGAAACTGCGAGTGAAGAATCCCTTAGGGGAGCCAGAGATGTTCCCTCTGGGAGGGGAGAAAATGATTCTATTATTGTGGGCAAAGAACCAGATTTTCCCTCTGAAGCCTGTGAAGGCTCTTCTACCGTGACAATGGTAGGCACTGTTTCACCAATCATTCCTATGTGCTCTCCTCTCAGAGTGTCCTGTGCAAGAGTCTCCACTAATGTTTCAGAAGTGTTTTCTCCCATTGTGAGTAATGGGAGAGTGCTTGACTCTGTACAGAATGCCATGGCCTGATGGCGAAATTCAATAGATTCATCCTGTTGAGAGGATGTCTCTAGTAACTGTTCATTGGCCTTTTGAGAATCCATATCCTTTTGGGAGGATACAGACTGGCTAACAGATGCCTCAAGTAGTGTTCTTCTCTTCTTTAGTGGTGGAGGCAGAGCTGTGGGATCACTCACATTAGTATCTACTCCAACTTGTTCTATGAATCTTGTAGTAGCTGATTGTTCTAGGGGAGCGGTCAATGGATTTGACTCTGTGTGTGGCTCTATGACCGGGGTCAGAGATTGTGGTTCTACAATCCCTTGGTCAATCCTAAGAACCTCTTGGGTTAGCGGAGCAGTTGAGAGAGGATATATTTCCTGAAGTGGCATGGTGTTAGGAGGCGCCATTGAAGTTCCTGCTGACGAGGATCCAACCACTGGATGTTCAATAAAGAGTAAAGGTAACTGTGGTTGCAAAATCTCTCGCAGATAAGATTGTGGAACTAGGGGTCTCCTTCCAGACTTTGAGCTTGTGGACAAAGTTGAGTAAATGAGATGATTAGTATGTGCGGGGACTTGAAAAGGAGTGTTTTGAAAAAGTGTTTTATGTTCATCAGAAAGAACATGGTTCAACACCAGAGAAAGGAAACGAGAATAAAAGCATCTAACTTTCTTTCCAGTTTCAATATCTCTAGGGTAATTGAAAATCCTCCTTATCAAGAGATCCCACAGAAGAGTTCCTATGTCCACTCTCAGGTTATAAACAGCAGCATAGGCAATGTTTTGTAGAAGAGAAGTTATGACGGTAAAGTTGTTTTTGGTAGAATTACTAAAAACTTTAGCTAAACAGTCAAAGAACAAATCCCACTCACAAGCTAGATTACCCTTATTCAAACGAGGAAGAACAATATTTCCTTGGTAATCAATACTAGAGAAAAATTGAACTAACTCGGGATCAGTAGGGAATCTAACAAAGTTATCAAGTGGAAAATGAAGCACTTGACAAAAGATCTCCTTAGTTACTGTGTACTGACGATCAGAAATAGTGAATGTGAAAGATCGCATATCTTCAGCAACAACAGCAGTTAAGCATAATAGACGAAGGGGTTCAATCTTTAAATCAACAGAAGCAGTGATAGCATAGCTAACAATTGATTGTTCATTTAAAAAATGAATCCACGGCCTAAAACGTTCAACAGAACACTTAAGGGGATCACAATAGCCAACGTAATTATTAAAACGTTCAACAACAAACTCCGCAGCCATTTGAAAATAAATAATAAAATTAAAAATATTACTAGAATAACACAGCAATTAATAATAATAATTATCAGAAAAGAAATAAAATCCCAAGTAATTCACAAGAAAAATTTGCAATAGTTCGTTGTTCTAAGAATAAAACACAAACCAGAGCAAAGTTAACTAAGTAAAAACTTGAGTTAGAAAGGGATGAGGAGCAAAAGAACCTGAAAAGCATTAGTATTTATAGACAAAGGTTCTGCTGAGCTCGGTATGACCTAAAGGGAGGTCATACCGAGTTTTTGAAGTTAAATAGACAAAAGTAAAAACCAATATGACCACTGTTAGAAATGAATACTACTAGAAACTAGACAGAGGGGGGGTGAATGGATAGTTTGATATATTTTTCGATTCTTGAAACTAAGTATAAGCTGTATATGATTATGATATGTAATATGCGGAATGTAAATAACACACACAATCACTTTAATCTACTTTGTATAAGCAAATTAAATACTACAGCTTTCCAAGAAATTCACAATCGAATTTCTAGCTTCTAAACAAGAACAGTTTGAACTTGCTTGCTTACAGAGAAAAGAGCTTAGCAAATAACTATGTGTATCTCTCTTACAGCTTACAGTTGTGTGTGCACGATATATATATATTCACCTATACAAACTAGGCACACACAATATTACACAGCTACCCCTTCTGAAAGTCCAACTTGTCCTGCCATAAGAAGTTCACTGTGTCAGGAAGGACCACCTGCTTTTCGGAGTCTTTCCCGTTTCTGTAGCTGCTTGTCTCTTGTCTTTCTCTCCAAGTTTAGCTGTAGATTTGCCATCTGTTCTTTGGACCACCTTGCCAGAACAAATGCTCCAGTATTTGTCTCCTTTGATTCTTGGTTCTGTACCTTGATTTGTCTTGTTATAAACGGCTAAGTGTTGATATCGTGAACTCCACTTTATCCCTGACTTCGCGATCTCCCTTGTGAGGACTACGCGATATAGCCTTTGAAGACTTTGCGACATAGGTCATTTGATGACTATGCGACATAGGTCATTTGATGACTATGCGACATAGGTCATTTGATGACTATGCGACATAGGTCATTTGATGACTATGCGACATAGGTCATTTGAGGACTTCACGATCTAGGCTCTTTTGACTTTGCTGACTTCAACACTTCACGACATGTGTCTTGAGGACTTCTCGACATAGTACAAAATGGACTATGCGATATAGTACTTCACGACATGGATATTGGTGACTTCACGACATAGCTTTCTTTTGACTTTGCTATATAATGCCTTAGACAAATTTCTGCAACTTATTTCTTCATAGCCTTATTCAACTCTATCCTGCTGCATGAACACTTCTGAACTTCTACCAGGATAATTATTCAATGGCCTATATACAATCTAGATGCAAGAAACTTTACTAAGCTCATTATAAATTTGAGCATACATGATCAAGCTAATGTTCATGAGACCAAGACAAGTACATTTAGAGACCTATACTATATCCCAGTGATAGAAATCACTAGGTCATGTAATGTGACATAGTCACATAGTGTAGGCTTGTTAATAGTGGTATTCAGACATGTCTTGAGCCTAACAATCTCCCCCAAATTGTGAGTAAGACCCTTAGGCACAATTTCATGTTTGATAACAAGCCTAACTAACATAAAAAGAACAGATATAAGGAAGATACAGTTAAGCACAGAATTTGATAACAACTTGGAAATTTAAGCTTACAGAATTCTTCCTTGAGCTACATAGCTTCTGTTTCCAATTGTTTCTCTAAGAAGTCATCATAGATCTTCTTCTTCCTCATTTCTTCATTCTTCTTTATCTCAGAGATGGCCATTAGAATATCATCTCTAGCAGTCATTTCTTCAATGAGAGGAGAGTCCTTTAGATCTTCAGCTGCTGTTCTGAGGGCACTCTCCACATATGAGTGTATAAACTCCATCCTTATCTTGCTTTTTCCTCCATAATGATTTTTGTACTCCACAGTATAAGGATTTTGTTTTACCCTGCACAGCCCTTTCTTTCTTAGCTCCCTTGCTCTTTCTTCTATCTCGGCCAACTCCTTCTCTTTCTTACATCTCCTTTCTTCATTCTCTCTCCTCAGGTCTTCTTCATGATCAGCATGCATTTTCAAGAACCTGGCAATATCTATCTTCCATGTCCTTTCTTCCTTTTCTTCAAAGTTCAGCAAGGCATTTATCCTTTCAAGCTCATATTTATAGAAATGTTGCCAGCCTCCTTGCTTCATTATCTTCTCTCTTCCATCAGTGTACTTAATCTCTAGATGATCTAGCTTCAGTTTGACTTCAAAGATCCTTTGAGCTCTCAAAAATGCTAGGGCATCTTCATCATAGTCTTCATCAAGTGGAAACACATGGATGCCAACAACATTTGTGAGTTTTCCAGTTTTCTTTGTTATCCTTATTCTTTTGGGTACACTCTTGATCTTCATATGCCTCACAAGAGGTGCCTTTCTGGAACAAGGTGACTTTGTCTTTACTGCCACATCATTTGGAAGAAGCTTCATTCCTTTGCCCTTAATCCACTGCAACACTCCACTGGCTGTGACCTTGTGGAGGTGTTTTCTTGATTTTTCTTTTGTGGCTTCACCCTTCTTCTGTGGCAACTCAGGTTCAGAAGTCTTAGATACTGATTTTGGAGGATCATTACTAACAGTACTCACCCTAGACTCAGAGTCTTGTGTTTTGGTTAAAGTACTGCCAGCAATGTCCTTGACTTGCTGAGTTCCACTCCTAGTTCTCTTCACTGTCTCCTTTGCCCCCTTTGTGTCATGAGATCTCCTCCTGTGGGTTTTCTCCTCATCATCATCCTCCCCATCCTTCTTCTTGTTCTTTTCTTTGACAGATTCTGGCAAAACACCATGAATCAGAAAAGATTGTAGAATGTTAATCATCTCTAACTCATCTGCTGTCTTGACTCCTTTCTTTGCTCTCAGCATTTGCAGCACCTGATTGATCTTTGTATTATTCTTCATTTGCAGATCTTTGGGAATGACTAGTTGGTCAATACTTCTGACTTTGGATAGACTTTGAAAAATTACTGTCCTTGGCTTGGGTATGACCTCAGGCAGTCTTTGATTTTGATCCATCTCCAAGTCATTATAAAGACTTTCATTGTTAGCCCCACTCTTTTCTATCAACTCCAGAATTATTGACACTTCAGTAAACCTCAGTTTTTCTAGAGTTTGAAATGCTAAGTGCCACAAGCAGTTGTCCTTGCACACCATGATTATTTCTCTCAGATAAACATCCCTGATTTTCTTTACTGCAACTGTGAAGTACTTGATACTTTCCCTGAGCTTCTTTCTGTACACTTGTGCATCTCCTTGAGCATTCTTGTAGGTGGCTTTCAGAAACTCCAGGAATGCCTCATCATGATAGATGTTAGAGTTGGCAACTTCCTGTAGCTTGGCCTCAGTGATAAGTGTAGCTTGGGTAGGTTTAGCAACTGGAGTAGGTATAGCAGGTTGAGGGGTTGAGATGTCTTTAGGCATTGTGGATGGATAGAATGTTGTGGTGACTGTGCTTTTCTGACCTTGTGCATTGATGACCTCTACAGGGGGAAGATTGATTGGCTTTATTGTCTCTTCAATGAGCTTGCCCTTAAGTTTTGACTGCTTGGCAGGTACTCCCCCTTTCTGTTTCACAATGACCTCCTTAACTTTCTCCCCCTTAGGCTTGGAATCAGACAAAAAGTCTTGAGCTTCACCAGGGATAGGCAGGTTCATGGATTTCATCATTGAGGTCATCATCTGTTGTTGCACCAGCAGGATGTTTGTTGTGTTGTTGCCTTGAGCATCGAGCTTGTCATTTAGGTGGCTTAGAGATGTAGATAGCATTCTGTTTTCATCCTTGAGAGAGGCCACTTCCTTTTCCAAGCCATCCACCTTGGAGAATAATTGGTGAGACTTGAAGGAGTTTAGAGATTGATCTTTGACCCTGGCAAAGTCATATTTTGAGATGTCTGACAGAGGGACTTCATCCACCAGCTTATCACCATACTGATTTTTCCACATGACATTCAACATAGCATTGGTGGTGATGGTAGTTTTTGCTTGATTTTCCAGTGTAGAAGCCAGTTTCTTGATGTTGTCTGTGACCATGGCAAGAGTCACATCCATCATGGACACATTTGTGGAGGTTTTCTGGACTTCTTTGAGGATACCATCCACCTTGGGAAAATCAGATAGATAAGAGTTTCTGAGCTTTGTGAGGGATCTGTCTGTCTCCTCCTGAATTGAAGAAATCTCTGATTGAAGCCCTTTCCCAAGATAATGCAGAGCCTTCAACTGGTTCTTGTACACATCATTTACAGCCTCATAGATTGCAACAGGAGAAAGATCCTTAGCATTGGAGCCCAGAGAAGTGAGGTATTCTTCTCTCACAAAAGCTAGGGCATCCTTGAGATTTACAGTCCTCTTAGAATCCAACCAGGCATCCACATTTCCCTCTGGTTCAGCTGCATTCACAATCTTCTCCTGTTGAGCTTCAACGTCCTCCTTATGGCATAGCAGGATAGCTTCATAATCAGCATTTGGAAGGTTGGAGGTGAGGAGATGTTGAGCTATCTTTGAGAACTCATCAATCTGTGCCACATTAAGATTTTGAATGGCTTCCTCTGTCAAGTGGGAGGGCACAGATGATGATCCTGAAGGCATGTCATGGTGCACAGGCTTCAGCCATTCTGACATTGTGGCCTGAGCCAAGTGAGAGCTAGTGCTAGGCACTTCATGAGATGTGTGAGTTTGAGTCTCCTCCAGCCTTGGAATGGCTGTAGGGTCTGATGTTGTCTCCATTGAAATGGGATGTGTTACAACATCAGCCCTATATGTCTGTGAAGACATTTCCACATCCCTAAGGATGGGAGAATTTGGCACAGAGTCTCCAGTGAAAACTGGTGAATCCTCCATGTTTGTGTTGGTGTCATTAGGATATGCCTCAGCATGCATTCCCTGACCAACTGAATGTGGGTCCTGAGTGGTGAGCACAGTGTCAAGCACCATGTCACTTGAAGTTGGCTCAATCACAGGGCTGGATTGTGATTGATCAAGGGCAAGATTGTCATGAGAATGACTCTCTTGTTCAGAAGAAATTTTAGTGGAAGAATCTGAGAGAGAAGTGGGGTTCAGATTAGATTTTGGCAACTCCCCCTGAGAAATAGGAGGAGTTTCAACATTGATGTGCTCTCCACTTAGTGTTTGATCACCCTTATCACTCCTAGGGTCAAGAGTGAGGTCTTGACCCTGTGCAGACTCTTTACAACTTGCAGTGGGGAGGCTGCTCTTTTCAATACCCATGACCTGTTGAGAGGCCATAGACAGTAGCAGGTGTACCCCTTTTTCCACATCTGAATCCTGTTGAGAGGATGCAGTGGTGGCTACAGATTTTGATTTCTTCTTTGGTCTGGTGAGAGGTGACTCAGGAATCTCACTTGCTAACTCTACAGATTCATGGATAATAGCTAGGGTTCTCTTCTTCTTCTTTTTAGTGACATCAACCTGTTGAGAGATTGATGCACTTGGCTGACTAACCTCTACAGTGGTGTTTACAGTGGGGTTGCTGGATGGGATAGGGAGGCTTGGGTTAGACTGTGATGCTCCTTCAGTCTCAGCCTCCCCTGTCCAGGAAAGAGCATGGTATATGGGCTTATCAAGTGGATAAGACTCGAATGTGTCCTGCATATGCTTGGTCACACTCAAGATCACATCCACTTGATTCCTCGTGTCCAATGAACCAAATAGAATTTTGGACATGGACTTGGAATAAGCCATCTTTGATTTATCTATACCCTCCAAGTCATGGACATTAGCATCAAGATAATTTAAAATAACTTGAAGAAAGCGAGGGTAAAAGATGTCATTACCTCTTCCACGGACTGTCCTCCCTAGCCTTTGAGCCAATTCCTTGAGGATTATTGTTCCAACATTGATTTCCTGATTGTAGGCTAGGGAATAGGCCAGCTTCACAGCAATGTGACTGATATGGTCCCATCCTGTCTTTCTGCAAAGGAACACCTTCTGGAGTGCATCAAATAGGAATGACCACTCCCTTCTTACAAATTTCTTGTTCAGCTTTCCGGTATCTATCTCATCTGCATACCGAATGAGGGTCATGAAGTCTACTATTTGAGCATCAGTAGCTTCTGGGTCATGACCCTCCACCTTGAACCCCAATGCTTCATTGATTTCCTTTTCACCAAACTGGAAGTGTTTGCCTCCAATTGAACAAGCAACCTCCTGGAATGAAGTTCCATCTTCTCTAGCCATTGTTGATACCAACGCCGTTCGCCAAAATCCTTCCAACACATCGACATACAGTGTAGGGTTCAAGGTTAGGGCTTGGCTGAGGTAGGAGGTGTTCAAGAACCGTACAAAACACTTGTACCTTGGTTTAGCCTCAGCCTCAGAGGGAATGGTGAGAAGATTGGTTTCTTTGGGTATGGTTAAAGGAATAGAGGATGATTCGGTTTGAGATTTGGGTGCCATTTCAAAAGAGAGAGTAAGAAGGAGAGTAGAGAATTTGTGCTTAGGTTTGAGAGTTTGAGAGCAATAGACAAGATGAAAAGTTGTGAACGGTTAGAAAAAGGTATTTATATGATAGAGACACTGCGATATGGAGTTATGAATATGTACAGTCTATGTGTATGTCACGAAGTCAATAATAGCCTGTACCGCAAAGTCTTGCAAAAAATATCGCATAGTCTCAACAATGAACTATGTCGCAAAGTCTTCAAAATGAAAGAATCGGGGAGACTTTGCGATATAGTAGAAATACCCTGTCTAAAGCTCTCTTTTAGGAATTGAAGCATTTTGTCAGACTTTTATCAAATTTTGAAATAAAATTAATTTAAATCAAAATTCTGTCAAATGTGGAGACTTGTCGATATAGTTATTCTAAGTCGCGAAGTCATAAAATTAACTATGTCGCAAACTCATGAAATGAACTATGTCGCGAAGTCTCACATTCTCAACAGTTTGCGATATAAGTCTGTTTGATTTGAACTATGTCGTGAACTCTTAAAATCATCTATATCGAGATGTCTCAAAAGCTCACAACTCCACCAACAAATATGATTTTGAAAAATATGCAGTAAAATACTGAAATATTTATAAATCATATCTCAGCCAATTTTCACTCCAAACAAATAGATCATTTAAATACAGTGAAAATTTACTGCTGCAACAATTAACCAGCATATTTACTTAGAACAACTGAATGAAGGATTGAGCATTCCAATTTCACTCACAAGTCTGTTGAAGACTGCTTCATTCAGAGGTTTAGTAAATATGTCAGCTAGTTGTTTCTCAGTTGGAACATAAGAGACTTCTATGGTACCATTTGCAGCATGTTCCCTAATGAAATGGTACCTGATCTCAATGTGCTTTGTAGTAGAATGATTAACAGGATTGGCCACTATGGATATTGCACTAGTATTATCACACATGAGAGGAATGTGTTCTAACACTAGCCCATAATCCATGAGTTGATTTCTAATCCAAAGCAATTGAGCACAGCAACTTCCAGCAGCAATATATTCAGCCTCAGCTGTGGATGTTGCTGTGGACTGTTGTTTCTTACTAAACCAGGACACTAACCTTTGACCTAGGAATTGACAGCTTCCAGAGGTGCTCTTCCTGTCAATTCTGCATCCAGCATAATCAGAATCTGTGTAACCAACCAGGTTGAACCCAGTGCCCTTTGGATACCATAGCCCAAGATTAGGAGTCCCCTTTAGATATTTGAAAATTCTTTTGATGGCCATCATGTGAGATTCCTTGGGATCAGACTGGAACCTTGCACAAAGGCATATGGCAAACATGATGTCTGGCCTACTAGCTGTGAGATAGAGTAGGGATCCAACCATTCCTCTATAGACCTTGATATCAACCCTCTTGCCTTTCTTGTCTTCATCCAGCTTGATTGCAGTAGACATAGGAGTTTTAGCTGGGGATGACTCTTTAAACCATATTTCTTTAAAAGATCCTTGACATACTTAGATTGGTTTATGAAGATGCCATCCTCCCTTTGATGTACTTGCAGGCCTAGGAAGTAGGTTAACTCTCCCATCATACTCATCTCATATTTACTTTGCATCAACTTAGAGAACCTTTCACAGAGTTTTTCATTAGAAGAGCCAAAGATGATATCATCCACATAGATTTGAACAAGAATGATATCATTTCCATGCTTCTTGAAGAATAGGGTTTTGTCTATTGTACCCCTAGTGAATTGATGCTCAAGAAGGAATTGAGATAGAGTTTCATACCAGGCTCTTGGTGCCTGTTTGAGTCCATAGAGTGCCTTGAGCAGTCTATACACAAAGTTTGGGAAGTCTTCACTTTCAAAGCCAGGTGGTTGAGACACATAAACTTCCTCAGCAAGATCACCATTGAGAAATGCACTTTTCACATCCATTTGATACACCTTAAAATCTGAGTGAGCTGCAAAAGCCAGGAAGATTCTTATGGCTTCCAGTCTAGCTACATGTGCAAATGTCTCATCATAGTCAATGCCTTCTTGCTGACAATATCCTTTGGCAACCAGCCTTGCTTTGTTTCTAACTACCACTCCTTCTTCATCCATCTTGTTCCTGAACACCCATTTGGTGTCAATAACATTCTTTCCTTTTGGAGGTGGCACTAGTTCCCATACCTTGTTTTTCTCAAATTGATTCAACTCTTCTTGCATGGCAACAATCCAATCAGAATTCTTCAAAGCTTCTTCAATAAGTTTAGGTTCCTCTTGTGACAGAAAGCAGCTATACAGGCATGTATTCAATGTTGCCCTTCTTGTTCTAACTCCCTCACTAGGATCTCCAATGATTTGATCCCTAGTGTGGGCTCTGTCCCATTTCCTTGTGTGCCCCTGTTCATTTCCTTGATCTGTTCCAATCTCATTTTGGTTAACAGTTGCATTCTCTTCTTCTCCCCCTGTGTTTGTGAATCCTTGCACAGGTGTTTGAAGAAGATTGTCAACTTCAAGACTTTCATTTTCTAGAACAGTTTGAACAGGTGGTTCATCTTCACTTTCAGAATCCTCAAGATAACCCTGATTTTCAAATCTTAATGGCACACTGTCTTGATCACTTGTTTTAAGTCCAGGAGTCTTCTTGTCATCAAAGGTAACATCCATGCTTTCCATGACTTTGTGTTGCTCAGGTACAAACACTCTGTATGCTGTCCTTTCCAGAGAGTATCCAATGAAGATACCTTCAAATGCTTTTGCATCAAACTTTCCAACATGCTCAGAGGTATCTTTCATCACAAAACACTTGCTTCCAAACACATGCAGATGCTTGAAGGATGCTCTTTTTCCAGTCATTAATGAGTAAGGAGTTTTGCCAGACTTCTTATTGATCAATGTTCTATTCTGCACATAGCATGCTGTGTTAACAACATCAACCCAAAAGCTAGTAGGTAGCTTTGCATCCAACAGCATTGTCCTTGCAGCTTCAATGAGAGTTCTATTCTTTCTCTCAACTACTCCATTTTGTTGAGGTGTCCTAGGAGCTGAGAATTGTTGAGAAATTCCTTTATCTTTGCAAAACTCATACAATGTTGAATTTCTGAACTCAGTCCCATTATCACTTCTCAAGGCAACTACAGAGGTACCAGTGCTTTGTGCTTCTCTATCAACTCTCTTGATATGCTCTATTATGACTTGAGGTGCTTCATCCTTGGAGAATAGGAATTCCACCCAAGTATATCTTGAATAATCATCAACCATCACTAGAGCATATTTCTTTTTGGAAAGGGACATTACATTCACAGGGCCAAATAAGTCCATGTGAATTAGTTGCAGAGGTTTTGAGTTTGTATTGAGCAACTTGTTCTTGTGACTTGATCTTTTAATCTTCCCTTTCTGACAAGCTTCACATGCTCCATCTTGCACAAACTCCAAGGCAGGCAAATCCCTGATGAGTTCTCTCTTGGTTAGAGAGTTCATTGCCTGAACATTCAAGTGAGACAGTTTCTTGTGCCACAGCCAGAATTCCTCATTTGTGGCTTTTGTGTAGAAACAACAAATTTCTCCCTTATCTGCAGCCTTAAGATTAGCTACAAACAAGCTTCCTTTCTTCACACCAGTTAGAACAACTTCACCACTTTCCCTTTTTGAGATTGAACAAAGGTCTTCATCAAATTCCACTTTGAAGCCTCTGTTGGTAAACTGTCCAATACTCACGAGATTATGCTTCAGTCCTTCAACAAATGCTACATCTTCAATAATGACATTTCCAGATTTAACACTGCCATATCCCATTGTATAACCAATGTTGTCATTTCCAAAGGTTACTGATGGGCCAGCCTTTTCCTCAAAATGTGATAGCAGGGCCATATCACCAGTCATGTGACTTGAGCATCCACTGTCCAAGATCCATATGACTCTTTTATTCCTGTTGCCCTGCATTCACAAAGTGACTAAGTTGTTTTTGGTACCCACACTTGGTAGGGTCCAGATGATTTAGGAACATTTTGATTAATAATTCTTCTGTCATAAATTGCATTTCTCATAGTAGGAGACTTCACTTTTTCTGTGGCTTTGGAGTTTACACTCTTAGGCTCACATGAAGTTTTCACCCTCTCAACCCTGATTGGGGACCCTGTCCTATGAGAATGTATGTGTGTGTGTGATTCACCAGATTGTGCAGAGTCAAGTTTATGTTTAAGAGATAAACAGTTAGCAATCACAGTCACATAGCATGTCATGCAGTTTGGCTTACCACAGAAAGAATCATGACTAGAATTTATGCTTGCAGAAAGGTTACTTAGGTTGTCAACTTCAACAATTTCAGGCTTACTACACTTATGAGTCAAATGATTAACAGATAGGCATTTTTGACATTGTTTCCTGGGAGCATTTGGCACATAAGCATAGTTGTTTCCTTTGTTAACACCAACTTTACCATTTCTGTTTTGTTTCCTTTTCTTAACAACTTCTTTCTTTGCTTTAGGACTCTTGACAAGATTGTCTTTGGTCTCTTTCTGATTGACAAGTTCAGGAAAGGAAGAAGTGTTCTTAGCAGCCTCATCTTCTTCAAGTAGTTGTTGCTTGATGATCAGTAGTTCCTCATCAAACTCAACAACACTCTTTCTGAAGATGGGCAGTTCAACACTTGACAGTATGGTTGGGGCATTTTTGTTTGTAAAAGTTTCCTTTCCTTTGCCCTTGACCTTCTTCCTTCCCTTGTCATTATCATATTCAAAACCAACTCCAACCTTGCAGTCTTCAGTGTGTTCCTTGTGGTAGGTTTGAATAAGTTCAGAGGAGTTTTTGAAGCTTCTTAGTTTCAGTTCAGTTTCAGCAATTTGTTCTCTAAGGGCTTTCTCTATCTGCTCAGCACAAATCACTTTGTTTTTAAGATATTCAACCTCCTTTTTCAAACCATCCAGGTTCACAACCATTAACTCAAGTTGCTCATTCTTTTCTGTAAGCTCAACATTCTTAGCAGTTAGTCTGTCAATTTCTTCATTAGCTACTAACATGCTAGTATGAATATTAAACATCTCAGTGCTCATATCTTCAACAGTTTGCTTATATTGAAGGGGAGTCATATCAAGAGAAGTAAGAATAGGTACCTGACTTGAATCACCTTCATCAGAAAATGCCATCAAGGCATAGTTTGAATACTCTTGTTCTTCTTCATCAGAGTCATCCCAGCATTTTCCCTCAGCAATAAAAGCCTTACCCTGTTGTTTCTTGAGTAGAGCCTCATACTTTGCCTCAAGCTCTAAGTATGCTTTATCCTTCTTGATCTGTTTGGGCTTCTTGCACTCTGTTGCAAAGTGCCCAAGTTTATTGCAGTTATAGCATCTTATTTTGGACCTATCCACACTCCCAGATTTGTATCCTCCTTTAACTGCACCAGCAATCCCTTTTCCCTTGTTGAAGGAGTTTGAGCTACCTAAACCACCAGCATTCCCACCATTGAACCTGGACTTGAATGGCTGCTTCCTCTTGAACCTAATGTTAGGATATCTCCTAGCCATGTAAGCAAAAGATTTATTTTCCATCTTGTCCAGCTCATCTATGCTGTAGAACTCATCCTCCTCAGGCAAATCATAAACAACCTGAGCTTCATCACCAGCATCATCATTATCTTCTAGTTCCTCAATCTTGACTTGGCTGATTTTCAGAGATTCCATTCTTTGACCTAGATTATCAGCAATAAGGGCACAGGAGGTATTGGCCATTAATCCTTGCTTTGCTTGAATAGATATTTTCTGAAACAGCTCTAGCTCATATGTTTTCAATACACCATACAGCACATCAAAACCAATTTTTGTTAGATCTCTTTCTTTGAGGGAAGAGATTCTTGGTTCCAAATGATCTGGAAGAGTTAGTAAGAATTTCATGTTAAGCTCTTCTGTCTCATAGTGTTTGTCATAGAGTTTGAGCTCATTTATCAGCTTGTTGAACCTCTCAAATACTTCTGTGATTCCCTCCTTTGGTTGAGCCATGAATGCTTCATACTGTGAGACTAAAATCTGCTTTTTGTTCTTCCTTACCTCAGGAGTTCCTTCACATAGCACTTCTATGAGATCCCACATCTTCTTTGCACTACTGCAGTGAGCAACAGTGCCATACATGTTGAAATCCATAGATTCACAGATGATAAGTTGAAGATGTCCATCCAGTGCTACTTTCTCCTTTTCAGGATCAGTGTATTTTGAAGGGTCTTTAGGAACGTGCCTTGCTGGTACTATCTCAGTGCCTACTGTAGTTTCACCAATCTCAATCAATGGAACAAAGGGACCATGCTTTAGAATGTCTAAATACATGGGGTTTGAAGCTTTGATGAAAAGCAACATCT
The DNA here is from genome assembly GCA_030848705.1 of Heracleum sosnowskyi. Taxonomy (NCBI): domain Eukaryota; kingdom Viridiplantae; phylum Streptophyta; class Magnoliopsida; order Apiales; family Apiaceae; genus Heracleum; species Heracleum sosnowskyi. Next base: position 99,825,449 of record CM061241.1, read on the forward strand.
TCTTCTTCCATAAACTGTAGTGCTCCTTGTTAAAGGGAGGAATCTTGATACTGCTTAGTTTCTGTGAGCTCATTCTTGATCTTTTACTGTTTGTATGTTAACAGCCCGCTCTGATACCACTTGTTAGAAATGAATACTACTAGAAACTAGACAGAGGGGGGGTGAATGGATAGTTTGATATATTTTTCGATTCTTGAAACTAAGTATAAGCTGTATATGATTATGATATGTAATATGCGGAATGTAAATAACACACACAATCACTTTAATCTACTTTGTATAAGCAAATTAAATACTACAGCTTTCCAAGAAATTCACAATCGAATTTCTGGCTTCTAAACAAGAACAGTTTGAACTTGCTTGCTTACAGAGAAAAGAGCTTAGCAAATAACTATGTGTATCTCTCTTACAGCTTACAGTTGTGTGTGCACGATATATATATATTCACCTATACAAACTAGGCACACACAATATTACACAGCTACCCCTTCTGAAAGTCCAACTTGTCCTGCCATAAGAAGTTCACTGTGTCAGGAAGGACCACCTGCTTTTCGGAGTCTTTCCCGTTTCTGTAGCTGCTTGTCTCTTGTCTTTCTCTCCAAGTTTAGCTGTAGATTTGCCATCTGTTCTTTGGACCACCTTGCCAGAACAAATGCTCCAGTATTTGTCTCCTTTGATTCTTGGTTCTGTACCTTGATTTGTCTTGTTATAAACGGCTAAGTGTTGATATCGTGAACTCCACTTTATCCCTGACTTCGCGATCTCCCTTGTGAGGACTACGCGATATAGCCTTTGAAGACTTTGCGACATAGGTCATTTGATGACTATGCGACATAGGTCATTTGATGACTATGCGACATAGGTCATTTGATGACTATGCGACATAGGTCATTTGATGACTATGCGACATAGGTCATTTGAGGACTTCACGATCTAGGCTCTTTTGACTTTGCTGACTTCAACACTTCACGACATGTGTCTTGAGGACTTCTCGACATAGTACAAAATGGACTATGCGATATAGTACTTCACGACATGGATATTGGTGACTTCACGACATAGCTTTCTTTTGACTTTGCTATATAATGCCTTAGACAAATTTCTGCAACTTATTTCTTCATAGCCTTATTCAACTCTATCCTGCTGCATGAACACTTCTGAACTTCTACCAGGATAATTATTCAATGGCCTATATACAATCTAGATGCAAGAAACTTTACTAAGCTCATTATAAATTTGAGCATACATGATCAAGCTAATGTTCATGAGACCAAGACAAGTACATTTAGAGACCTATACTATATCCCAGTGATAGAAATCACTAGGTCATGTAATGTGACATAGTCACATAGTGTAGGCTTGTTAATAGTGGTATTCAGACATGTCTTGAGCCTAACAACCACAGCAGAGGGTCATACCGAGTTTTTGAAGTTAAATAAACAAAATAAAAACCAATATGACCACATCAGAGGGTCATACCGAGTTTTTGAAGTTAAATAAACAAAATAAAAACCAATATGACCACAGCAGAGGGTCATACCGAGTTTTTGAAGTTAAATAAACAAAATAAAAACCAATATGACCTGTCTAGAGGGTCATACCGAGATTTATTAATAATAAAACTAATAGCAGTATTGAAAAATAAGCCAATATGACCTCTAGAGGGTCATACCGAGTTATATACACAAACAATAGCAGCAAAACAGCAAAAAAAAATTCACATAAAATGCTAACAGTATTGAAACCTACTGCATAAAAAATAACAGAAACACAAAATTACTATAAACCTGCATAAAAATCTGAACAAAAATATTTATAATCTGAAAATAACTTAAATGATTCTAAATAAATATAATTTCAATAAAAATACATTTCTCCATGGAAAATGAGAAAAAATATTTTTAAAGAAATTAAATTATTCAGAATATTTAAATTAACAAGCTTTATACAATAAACATGGATTGGCAATATTTAACATCTTAAAATCAACAAGAAAAAAAATGATTTAGTTAAGAACAAACCTGGAGATATTATCAATCACTAAGACTGTTCAACATACATAATTTACCAACTAACCTGATAAATGTGGATTCGTCAACAGATTTAGTGAAAATATCTGCAGTCTGTTCTTCAGTGGGTACAAAGTGCAACTCCACTGTTCCATCCATAACATGCTCTCTGATAAAATGATACCTGATATCAATGTGCTTTGTTCTCGAGTGCTGCACAGGGTTGTTGGAGATTGCTATGGCACTTGTATTATCACAAAATATGGGAATTTTGTCTAAGGCAAAGCCATAGTCCTTTAATTGATTCCGTATCCATAAGATCTGAGCACAACAGCTTCCAGCAGCAATATATTCAGCTTCTGCTGTTGAATTGGAAACTGTTTGCTGTTTCTTGCTATACCAGGAAATCAACCTACCTCCTAGGAATTGACAACTCCCAGAGGTGCTTTTTCTATCCATAACACTACCTGCATAATCAGAATCTGTATATCCAACAAGATTAAAACCAGAATCTTTAGGGTACCAGATACCTAGATTAGGTGTACCCTTAAGATATCTCAAGATTCTTTTCACAGCAACGAGATGAACATCTCTAGGGTCCGCTTGGAACCTTGGACACAAGCATGTAGCATACATAATATCTGGTCTACTAGCAGTAAGATAGAGTAAGGAGTCAATCATACCTCTGTAGCTTGTAACATCTACCTTGATAGATTTGTCAGAAGCTCCAAGTTTGATTGCTGTTGAAGATGGAGTCCTTGCTGATGCTGAATCCTCCATGTGATACTTCTTGAGGAGTTCTTTGAGATACTTGGATTGACAAATAAATATACCATTTGACCTTTGACTTACTTGCAATCCAAGAAAGAACTTCAGCTCACCCATCATACTCATTTCAAACTTACTCTGCATTAGCTCAGCAAATCTCTTACAGAGATTATCATTAGTAGACCCAAATATGATGTCATCCACATAGACTTGGACTAATATCATATCATTTTTGTGTTTCTTTGAAAAAAGAGTTTTGTCTATGATACCTCTAACAAAACCATTTTCTAAAAGGAAACCAGAGAGAGTGTCATACCATTTTCTTGGGGCTTGTTTGAGACCATAGATAGCCTTGAAGAGAAAGTACACAAAGTCCAGCAACTCCTGATTTTCAAAGCCAGGGGGCTGTTCCACATACACTTCTTCATCAAGTTCACCATTCAGGAATGCACTCTTAACATCCATTTGATAGACTTTAAAATTTGAGTAAGCAACAAATGCTAAGAACATCCTGATGGCCTCAAGTCTAGCCACTGGTGCATAGGTTTCATCATAATCAATGCCTTCAGCTTGAGAATACCCTTGTGCAACCAATCTTGCCTTGTTCCTTGTGACAATGCCATCCTCATCTAGCTTGTTCCTGTATACCCATCTTGTACCAACTACTTTCTTGTTCTTTGGCCTGGGTACCAGCTTCCAGACTTGCTGTTGTTCAAATTGATTGAGTTCTTCTTGCATAGCAATCACCCAATCTGGATCAGTCAGTGCTTCCTCAGTTTTCTTTGGCTCCATTTTAGATAAAAATGCTGAGAAAAGACATTCATTCTGAGAAGCTCTTCTAGTTTTAACTCCAACATCCGGATCACCAATGATCAACTCAAAAGGATGAGCTCTATTCCAAACAGTCTGTCTTGGAAGATTTGATCTTGATGATTCACCTTGAAATTCACTTTGATGTTGTGAGTGACTAGCTGATCCTTCATTTGCTCCCCCTGAGTTGTTGCCTGTTTGCCTTGATGATCCTTCTCCAGTGCTGGTGGTATCTCCATTGTTACCAGTGTTTCCACCACCATCACCATGATCATTATCATCATTGTTATTATCATCACCAACAATAACTTCAGGTGGGGCTTCATCATCTGATTCTGAGTCTGGCAAGTTATCAAACTTCAGCTTTTCAGATGAGTCTTCTTTTTGGATACTGGGGAACTTAGTGTCATCAAAAGTAACATTGACACTTTCCTTTACTGTGTGACTGCCAACCACGTAGACCCTGTAAGATCTTCTGGAATAACCAACAAAAATAGCTTCTTGTGCCTTTGCATCAAACTTGCCACGTTTAACATTGTCATCTAAAAGCACAAAGCATTTTGCTCCAAATACATGAAAGTACTTGACAGTTGGTTTCTTGTTGTTCATGATCTCGTACGGAGTCTTCATTAAGTCCTTGTTGATTAACGTTCGATTCTGAGTATAACAAGCTGTATTCGCTGCTTCAGCCCAAAAGTACGTTGGAAGTTTGGACTCACTAAGCATAGTCCTAGCTGCTTCAATCAATGTACGATTCTTTCTTTCCACTACTCCATTTTGTTGAGGAGTTCTAGGGGCAGAATACTGTCTTGTTATTCCTTTATCAGCACAAAAATCAGTTAGAATGGCATTCTTGAATTCCGTACCATTATCTGACCTTATGGCTCTAACAGGGAATCTAGAATCCAGCTCAATCAACTTTACATGGCCAATCACCAGGAATGGGGTCTCATCCTTGGAATGTAGGAATAAAACCCATGTATATTTTGAATAGTCATCAACAATCACAAGTGCATATTGTTTCTTTGACATGGACATCACATTAACTGGACCAAACAAATCCATGTGCAGTAGCTGAAGAGGTTCAGTTATTGATGATGTATCAGTGCCCTTGTGAGAAGCTTTCTTTGACTTTCCTTTCTGACATGCCTCACACAGTCCTTCCTGTGTAAATTCCATCTGAGGCAAACCTCTAACTAATTCCCTCTTGACTAAAGAGTTCATAGTTTTGAAGTTAAGGTGAGACATCTTCTTGTGCCATAGCCAACTATTATCTGATGAAGCTTTAGCATAAAAACAATTAACTTCATCTTTGAATCCCGAGTTCAGATCAGCTATGAACAAGTCACCTTTCCTTACTCCTTGAAGGGCAGGCTTTCCATTCTTCTTGTGAGTGATCTGACACTTCTCTCTTTCAAAGGAAACAGCATATCCTCTGTCACAGAACTGACTGATGCTGAGAAGATTGAACGTCAGACCTTCCACAAATGAAACATCTTCAATGATAACATTTCCGTACTTCAAACAGCCATATCCTTTCGTAATACCCTTGCTGTTATCTCCAAAGGTAACTACTGGGCCAGCTTTCACAACCACATCTGATAGCAGGGCTCTATCTCCGGTCATATGCCTTGAACAACCACTGTCAAGAATCCACATAACACGGTTTACCTGTTTAACTCCCTGCAATATCAGATTGATTAGTCCTTCCTCGGAGCCCAAAATTGATTGGGTCCGGCATACTTAAAGAACTGGCCTTTGTCAGGCAAAACAACATTTCTAACTAAAACTACTTCATCCTCTTTCACATAAGAGCGTTTCCATTTATAACCAGCCTTAACACATTTCTGAGTAGGCTTAGGGATAAATGAATCCACTCTAGTCTGAGGAGGACTAGTAGTCTTTGTTTTAACATGCTTCTTATTATTAACATGTTGACGTGGAGCAGTCTTATCACTAGATACATGCTTTTTATTAAAGAAAGCATACATAACATTAAAAGCACAAGACATGCAATTACCCACACCACATGCTTTATGAGAAGAATTAATAGCAGGCATGTTAGTTCTACAGTTGTTTTGATCCAACTTATGGATATCTGATTTAGTCTTTTCAGTTGTAGCAACTTTGACTGGAATATCAGATACACACTTTTTGGATTGCTCAGCTTCTAAAGCAACATCTTCTTCATGAATCTCCTCAGCAATAATGATAGAGTATTCATTCAGAGGCTCTGCCTCAGACTCCTTACAGAAGGGTGTTTTAATACCCTTAAGAATATAAGGAACAACCTTTCCTTCTTCTCTGACTCTACAAGGTGTATTGATACCAAGCAATCCTATAGCCTCATTATAATCATAACCTATACTGACATGATTACCAATAGCTTGTTTATTGAAAATTTCTTTAGCCGTTTTACAAGAGTTGTAATAGGCATTAGCTTTGGTTTTAAGCTCACTAATCTGCTCTTTGAGAATGGTTTCCAGTTGAATATAACATTTAACCCTATTCTCAAGAAAAGCAATTTTCTCAGTAAGTTCATCCTGATTAACATGCACAAGTTTCAATTCTTTTAATTCCTTTTCAAGATTTGTGTTTAAAAGATTTATTCTATCATTTTCAGTGCGTGCACAACTTATGGTGCCACCAAGATGATAAATCATTTCAGCGTCAGTAAAGGTTACCTCTGACATGTATCTGGATGAAGTGCTTTCCTCTTTAGCCATTAAAGCAAGGTTCCCCATCTCACCTGCTTCTTCATCACTGTCAGTGTCATCCCAACTCTTTCCCTCAGCAACATATGCTTTCCCAATCTTGTTCTTCTTGCTAGAATCAAATGTGTTTCTGGTCACTTGCTTTGGCTTCCTGCACTCAGTAGCAAAGTGACCCAACTCATTGCAATTGTAGCATCTGATTATGCTCCTATCCACAGTTCCAGTTTTGTAGCCACCCCTTGTGCCACTTGAAGATGAAGATCCACCTCTCTGAAATCTGGGTCTGAACTTAAGATTGGGATTCCTCTTGAATCTGAACTTCCCAAATTTCCTGACTATCAAAGCCAAGTCACCATCCTCCAGCTGATCAAGTTCTTCTAAAGAATAGAAGTCACCACCAGATTGATCAATGGATGTTAATCCATATTCAGCATCAATAACATTCATATGAGAACTAGAAGGTTGAACAGCCTTCACTTCCAGTCTCTGTGGGACTTCAGCAGCCAATGCAGTAGAGGTACCAACAATTTTCCCAGTTCCATACAGCTCCTTTTGTTGAATCTGCTCCAGCTCATAGGTCTTCAGCACACCATACAATCTCTCCAAAGCAATCTCATTCATATCTCTTGCTTCTCTAATGGCAGATATTTTGTGCTCCAAATGAGGTGGTAGGGTAAGAAGGAACTTCTTGTTAATCTCCTTGTTGGTGTAGTGCTTCCCATTGAGATTCAGATCATTGATTAATTTGTTGTATCTTTCAAAAACCTGAGAGATACCTTCACCAGGGTTTGATCTGAAATGCTCATATTGTGAAGTGAGAATTTCCAGCATATTCTCCCTAACTTCTTCTGTCCCCTCATTGATTATCTCTATGGTTCCCCAAATATGTTTGGCAGTTTCACAATTTAGGACATGATTATGCATGATAGGATCAAGACTCTCAATAAGGATCAACTGAAGACAGGAATCCAAGGTAACATCCTCTTTCTCATCAGGAGTGTATTCCTTGGGATCTTTAGGGTACATTCTAGCAGCCCTAGTCACAACATTATCCTCAACAACTTCAGGATCAATAATCATAGGGAGTTTGGGACCACTCTTCAACACATCCAAGTATTTAGGATTTGCAACCTTAAGAAATAGGAGCATTTTCTTCTTCCACATTGGATAATGCTCCTTGCTGAATATTGGGATTTTAACTGTCCCCACTTTCTGTGTAGTAGACATCTTTTGAGATTTTTAGAATTCAAATAAAAAATCAGAGTTTAAAAGAAAAATCTCAAAACAATTGGATCTTTGATTTGTATATCAATCAAAAGGCTCTGATGCCAATTGTTAGGTCCTGATAAGTTTGTAGAAGGGGGGTTGAATACAAACTATACCGTTTTATCGAATTTGTTCTTTAAATGATTTAACTGTTTAGGAACAAATTTTATGCGGAATAAAATGAAACAAGATTCAAGTTAAATAAAACTATATTAAACTTGAAGGGTGTTACAAATGGTACTGAATACAAGATTGAATCTCAAATAAATTAAAACAAATCTAGAATAAATTCGACATGAATTTATCTATTTTTGTAATAAAATGATTTAACAATATCTGATAATTTGAGATTCGTTCTAGGGATAAAAATCCGCTAGATAGTCAAAGCAATACAAGTAATCAACTTCTAGTGGTTTGGATTTAACAATACAAACTAGAATTAATTGCTTGAGAAGAAATAAGATTTAAAGCTTCTGTGTTCTTGAGTAAATGCTTCTGCGTTCCTTTGTTTTTGTTCAACTGCATTCCTTTTCTATTCTGTCTGGCAATTAATACAAATCAATTAAGCCGTGTATGACATGCCAACACAATTTCTAATTCTCGGTAGAACCTCAAAAGAACATTGTATGACCTTGAAAAAGTACATAGTATGACCTGCAAAAAGACTTAGTATGACCTAATTAAATAGTTCAGTAGAACCTAGAATCAGGTCATACCGAGCTTTCAATATAGGTCATACCGAGTTTCTTAGAATATTAAACATAGGTCATACTAGTTCATTTTCAGAAAATCCTTTTAATTTAATTAGTTAGATTAAATTATAGATTAACTTAATTCTTTTAAATAGAATTAAGTTAATAAATAATTTAAACTACTAACCTAATTAATTTAATAAATAAATTAATTCTGATAGAATTAATTTATTAATTAAATTACATTAATAAATAAAATAAGATATCTTTAAAGCCTTGCATTTCTCTCTCTTCTGAAAACCACTGAATAGAGATGATTTAATTCCACTGATGATGTCGTCATTCGATGCACTGTCTAGTTTCATGAATAACTGACTTCAATGATAATTCTTCATCTTTAAAACATTTAAAGCTGTGGCTTCTTTCCTTTAGCTTTGACAAAACTCTGTATCCTGTACTTCTTCCGTCACCATCTGGAAATCTCTGTCACTGTAGTAAATCCACTAACTTGAATACTTAACAATAAATTGAACTTCTTTCAATGTAGAATAACTTCAAGTCTGTAGATGACTTTAATTCTCCATTCTCTTGACAGATAAAACTATCTGAGATTCCTGTGACATATTAACTTATTATTTACTTATTACATACTTGTTTAAATTAAGTTGTTTCCTCGGGATATTAATAGGCCTAAACATATGCCTTTCAACATATTTATTTTTCATGTGTTATGTTTAGAAACTGAGTTATTTTAGTTAGAAAATGTAAAAGAGATAATGTGTTTTAGGTGAAAAACGTAATCGATTATAAATATGTAATAATATTACCATTTTATTTATATGTTAGCTATTTTATTTTTAGAAGATGAGTTTTTTTTGTTAGAAAAATATATAAAATAGGTAATGTGTTTTAGCTGAAAAAAAAGCAATTGGTTATAAATAAATTGGTTATAGATAGACCCGACCCAAATTATAGATAGGCCCGACCCAAATACCGACAGACCGACCAAATTTTTTAATGTTTCATCTTTAATAATACTAGCTTAAAACCCGTGCGATACACGAATTGTTAATTGTTATTTTTTTATTATTATTTAAATTGTATTTGTTAAAAAATAAGTAGGCATGTTAAAATAGCTAAACACTTTTAATTAATTAAAAACATTAAAACAGATTTTAAAATAAATAAGTAAGAGTTTGCTCGTTATATTTTTGGAAAATGAGGGGTTTTATTATGGAAAAATAAAAAATGTAACACATATTTAGCTTAAAAAGATAAATGCCCGTGATATTTTTGGAAAATGAGGTTTCAAAATTTAATAATTTAAATAATTTAAATACATTTTAAAATAAATAAGTAAAGGGTTTGTCCGTGATATTTTTAGAAAAAAAATGGATTTTAGTGAGAAAAATAGAAAAATTAAATTGAAAAAGGCAATTTCCCGTGATATATTTAGAAAATGAGGGACTTTATTAGAAAAAATCTATAATGTGTTTTAGCTGAAAAGGTAATTGGTTATAAATAGGTATTTGATTATTTATATTTTAATATTTTTAGTAATTGCATTTGTTAAGAAAAATAAGTAGGCATGTTAAAATATGTAAACTTTTAAAAAAATATTTATAATATTAGGTTTAAAAATAAATAACTAAAGGTTTGTCGGTGATATTTTTGGAAAATGAGGGGGTTTAGTAAGAAAAAATAGAAAAACTAACATGTTTTAGTTTAAAAAGGTAATTGTCCGTGATATATTTGAAAAAGTAAGGGAATTTGTTAGAAAAAATAAAAAAAAAAGGTATTTTAGGTGAAAAAGGTAATTGGTTATAAATAGGTAATATTATTATTTAATAATATATTTTTATAAATAAGTAAGATTAATTAAGTCAAAACACGAATTTAAGAAATGACAATTAAGTAAAATCACAACGTACCATACCGATCAACCAAACTTTTAATGTTTCGTCTATTATATAATAGTATTGATAGTGTATATATATATATATATAAAGTAATAAATAAGTAGGTAGGTTAAAATATAAATATTTTTAAATAATTAAAATCATTAAAATAAGTTTTAAAATAAATAATTAAGGGTTTGTCTGTGATATTTTTGGAAAAGGAGGGGTTTTGGTAAAAAAAATGGAAAAAATAACATGTTTCAGTTAAAAAAAGGTAATAACCCGTGATATTATTTCAACATGAGTAAGTTTTATTAAAAAATAGAAAAAGTAATGGGTTTTAGCTGAAAAAGGTAATTGGTTATAAATATTATTTAACAATATTTTTAAATGTTTCGTCTATTATAAGATAGTATAGATTTTTTTAAGTAAGGGTAATTAGGTAAAATCACTTTGGACCGACTGACCAACCAAACTTTTAATGTTTCGTTTATTATATTATAAACTTTTAATGTTTCGTTTATTATATTATAAACTTTTAATATTTCGTTTATTATATTATAAACTTTTAATGTTTCGTTTATTATATTATAAACTTTTAATGTTTCGTTTATTATATTATAGTATAGTATAAATAGTATAGATTATTAGGTCATAAACAGGTTTGGGCCAGATATGTTCAAAAAGCATGTAGTAAAAAATCTGGTCCAATTCAATCCGCAAATAATACAAAAAATTCAATTCGGTTTGGCCTGTCTCACAAGCCTTAAAAAAGCCTCTTATTTTTCATCAAATCTGGTCTGGTTCAAAATCCGAAAGGCTTGGATAAAATCCTGATTTTTAGATGTCTTGATAAAAGCCCGATTCAATGAGGATAAAATCCCGGACTTTTTATAAGTCCAGATAAAAACTTGATTTTTTATAAATAAAATTTAAAAATATATAATATTTTTTTCAAGAATATTAAGTTTAGCAGGGCAAATATGCATAATAAATCCTTCTTTCTAGAAGACTTAATGAGTGCAAAGGATGTGTTTTTCGAAATTATCATGTACATTGAGATTCATATGACTCACGGTCAGTTTAATTCCAATAACACAGATTATAACTAAATTTTTTTGAATTGCAGTGAACTTTATAGTAAAACAAGTATTATTTATGATAAAACAAGTATTATTTTAGTAGTTTTTTAATCTTAAATTTCGTGGAGTCTACTCTTATTCTGAATTCTAGTAGTTAAGGATGCAGCTCTTTTGGAGGGTTGTTTATTTTGTAAAGCTTTGCCATTTCTATTTATTAAAATTAGCTTGCAAAAGAAAAAATAAATTTATATATAAATTTTAAAAATTCGGATAAAAGTCCGGTTCAACTGGCCCGATCTGACTTGACCCGTGAGCCTAAAATGATCTTCATATTTTAGAAAAAGTCTGACCAAAATTTTCAAAACACACGATCCAGCCCGATTCATAAAAAAATTGGGTACTTTAAAGTTGGGATAAAATCCGGCTTAAATGCTTTTTTTACATCTTATCATTGAAAGTATTGCGGGTGACCTTTAAATTGTAGTTTAAACTATTTTCCGAGAATATTTGACCAAAGGAGGGGGAAGAACAGAATCACTAACACCGTGTTCCAAAACTTTTCCTGAAAAGAAAAAAAAAAAAGGAAAAGAAAGTGGTGAATTTCTTTTCTTCAGCCGAAAGATTTTTTAGGAGAGAAAAGAATTGATTTATGAGGATTTGGGAAGAAAATCTTTATAAATTTATCTCCAAAATCTTCTTTTCATTTTTGAAGTGATTTAAAGAGAAAGGAAAATATTTTATTTTTTATTCTTTTCTTTTTTCTCATAGATTCGGGAACATATCGTAAGTGACGGAATTAGAAGTTCAAATATTTAGCAACAAAAATAATTAATCTCTAAATGAAGTTTTGAAAATTATTCGAGGCTTAAAAATTTTCTTTACAATATTTTTAGAAAATATCAGAGACCCAAAAATAAATTTCAACTGAATTTTTTTCGTTTAGGTGGAGCTCCAGTTAGTCCACCATATTCCGCCCATGATCACTTCTACATTTTGCTGCTAAAAGTGCCTAATATACTGCAATTGTTTGAAAAAATGGTCTGAAATACCGATGAAATGTATAAATTTTCATTTTCCTCTTTTCTGGTCATGCATCAATCATCATGTATAAATTTTTATTTTGTAAAGATGGAGACGCGTCTCCTTGTGAAACCTTTCTTTTTTCTTTTGCTAATTCATCCCTATGAAACCTCACCCACAAGGCGTGATACGAATCTTTACGTACGCAACTCAAAATTTATATATTATATTTAAAAATCCCCTCATACGCATTTTAAAAATTAGATGATAACCCGCGTAAAGTACGGACTTAATTAATTTAATTAAAAATTTAAGTTATTTATATAATATAATTAAGATTATAAAAAAGAATTAAAATTAAAATACAAATTTTAGATGGGCGAAAATAATAAAATTATTTAGTTTCCTTATAATAATATAATACTATTTGCGCACTTTCGAATAGTGCAAAATTTTCATGATGAGAGCACTACTAGAAAAAGAGGTCAAATTCAACCCGATAAATTCAACCAGAGATAAATTCAACCGAATCATGTTAAATATGCAGTCAATGCCGTCTAACTTTGACCGAGACCCATTTTCAACCGAATAAACTCAACCGGGATTAAATTCAACCAAACAAATTCAACCGGCATTAAATTCAACCGAACAAAATCAACCGAAAATAAATTCAACCATATCCAGTTGGATTTCAATATGCTTAAATTTCGTCGGGCGCCAAAATTCCCGCTAAAAAGTTAAATACAACCGGATAATTTCAACCGTCGTTAAATTCAACCATATCCGGTTGAATAATAAAAAGACTCTTTTGCTGAGCGCGGTAAATTTCCCCCCATTTTGTAAATTCGACCAATATCAAAATTCGGTTGAATTTATCACCCCCCCACCCAGCCAGTTTAATTATATATATATATATATAATATAACAAATAACTAAATATTTATTTAATAAAATTGGTATAAAGGCATCCAAGATGTATACTTTAAAATTTATAGCAACCAATGTTACATAGGGTTAAATATCAAATTGGTCACTGAAGTGAAGACCATATATCACTTTCATCACTGATCTTAATGGGGTATCGTTTCAATCAATAAATTCATCATAAACATCAAACAGATAACTCTAAATATGTGTTTGAAAAGTAAAAATAACTTTTCTCGAGTTCTACACATATTTCTGTAATGCTAGTGCAACCAAATTAAAAGTTATGAATTCTAGTATTTCAGATAATATATTTAGATTTTAAAAAAATCATTTACTATTTATTTTTAATTAAATCAAAGTAAATAACTATAAAATTAAAAATAAAAAGTAAATAATTTTTTAAAATCTAAATATAATATCATAAATATTAAAGTTCACGACTTTTCATTTGGTTGAGGTATAACATTCAAGAAATATGTGTAGAACTCGATATAAATTATTTTTACTTTTCAAACAGATATTTAGAGGTATCCATTTGATATTTATGATGACTTTAGTGATTGAAGTGATACCCCGTTGAGATCAGTGATAAAAATGATATATGGTCTTCACTTCAATGACCACTTTGATATTTAACCCATGCTAAATATTTAGAATACCATTATAATTATTTTAAAAACAATATATATATATATATATATTGATTTTACTATTTTAATTTTTATCTAAAATATAAAAAATAAATCAATTTTTTCAAAAAAAAATTGAAATATATGAGCAACCATGAAATACACTTTCATTTTTATTTCAACAAATATTAGTAAAATTTGTTCTTTATCAACAGGAAGTGACGTGGCATGAGTTAAATTCCACCGAATATAGTTGAAAATAGAAACACAATCTCAACCGTTTATGGTTGTTTTATTTTCCAGGTAACCTTTCCTTTTCAACCATATCTGGTTGAATTTGGCCGATACAATTGTAAACCCTTCTGTCCAGTACCCTTTCCTTTTCGTCCCCTCCATTTCCCTTTTTACTCTTTCACCATTTTCTCTCTACCTTGAGCTTCAATTTTACAAGTTTTCATGTCCAAGTAAGTATTCAAAATATTTCTTTTAGATCTTATTGTTACAATTTATATTATTTATGTTAATTATGTCAATATTGTATGTTTTTTTTTGAATAAAATGATGTTTTATTGTGCTAATTAAACTAACAAAATTAGTGTAATTACTACTTGTTCTTAAGAGTGTTAAGATAATAGAGAGATAATTAGCTACAAATTGATAATACTAACGATATGTTTGTATATTTTTATTGATATTATTAGTTATCTAGTTTGGTTTTTAACTATAAAAATTAATTAAATTATATGTGATATTTGTAGATGGCATCCGATCGAAATTGGATGTATCGTAGGTTCGATTCGAGAAATAATATAACGGAGGAATACATGTTTGGCGTACAAGATTTTATTAAAGTTGCTTTGAAAGAGAATGTTGATTCAAAGGGGAGGATAAAATGTCCATGTAAGGAATGTGGGAATACATGGAGTAAGTTACCTGAAAATGTAACTTATGATTTGTATCGATATGGAATTATGGAGTCATACACTAAATGGATTTTTCATGGTGAGAAGCGTGGGTCGCGAGTTGAAGCCGAGACTAGTTCGGGTAATATTGATCTTAGAGATGATGATATGTATGATGCACGTGAAATGCTTAGTGATTTTGCAGATGCACATGGATATTTCGAGGGTGGTGAGGAGGAACCGACTACAACAGCAAATTTTTTTATGAGATGTTGGATGGTGCTTCTGAACCACTTTCTCCGGATTGTTCCAGTTCTACCACTTTATCATTCGTAAACAAGTTGTTGTATTTCAAGAACAAACATGGTTGTAGTAACAAGGGATTTGATGAGCTACTTCAACTTTTTGGATCAGTGCTGCCAAAGAAACATAACCTACCTGAGACATATTATGATGTTAAAAAGATGATAAATGGACTGAATATGAGATACGAAAAGATTGATGCTTGTGAGAAAGATTGCATGTTATTTTACAAGGAAAATAGTAAGAAGATATATTGCGATATATGTCATACAAGCCGATATAAGAATGAAAAGGATGATGGAAAGAAGTTGATTCCAAGAAAGATCTTGCGATACTTTCCACTTATACCAAGACTACAACGTTTATACATGTCTGAGCAAACTGCTAAGTTTATGACTTGGCACCATGATAGAGTTGTAGTTGAAGGTCAATTATCTCACCCAGCAGATGGAGATGAATAGAAAGATTTTGATGCTAGATTTCCAAGATTTGCAAAAGAGGCACGAAATATCAGACTTGGCCTTTCTAGTGATGGGTTTGACCCATTTCGTGATCCCTTAGCAAGGGATTACACTGTATGGCCTGTTGTGGTGGTTGTTTATAACCTTCCACCATCTATGTGCATGAAAGCTCCATACATGTTCATGCCTCTCATTGTTCCTGGTCCCGACGATCCTACAAAAGACCTACATGTTTATCTCCGACCGTTAATTGATGAACTGAAAATGTTATGGACAGGGGTAGAGACATATGATAGGTCAACACACACAAATTTTCAGATGAGATCAGCACTACTGTGGACAATTAGTGACTTTCCAGCACTTGCTATGTTAAGTGGATGGTCGACTAAGGGTAAATTGGCATGTAATGTATGTAGTGGAGATATTAAAGGCTTTCAACTCAAGAATGGTGGTAAAACTTCTTTCTTTGGCACTGCTCGATATTTTTTGGAACCAGATGATCCATTGAGAAATAGCACAAAGTTTGGAAAGAGACAGGCACGATCTGTTACAGCTCGACACTTAGGATTACGGGCGAAGACAATATGTAAACTTATACAGTTCCCTCCCCCAGGAAAGTCAACCAAAAGAAAACCCTAGGACTATGGTGTGACTCATAATTGGACTCATTATTCTCCATTTTTTGAACTCCTGTACTGGGAGACACTCGCCCTTCGTCACAACATTGATGTCATGCACACTGAAAAGAATGTTTTTGAAAACATATTCTACACCATATTGGGTGATAAAAACAAGTCTAAAGACCACTTGAAAGCAAGGTGTGATTGTAAAGAACTTGGTATACGACGTGAGTTATGGCTTCAAGATGGCGACATAATGTCACATGCTCCATATGCGCTCCTGAGGGAACAAGTTGATAAGTTGTTGGAGTGGATTTCAACACTTAAACTTCCGGATGGGTATGTTTCAAATATATCTAGGTGTGTGCATTTTGAAAAACATTCTATTCGTGGGATGAAATCGCATGACTGTCATATTATTTGTCGTGACTTACTACCAAAGCAAGTTGGTGATGCCATTATTGAGTTGTCTAACTTCTTCCAAGATTTATGCTCATCTACCTTGAAATACTCTGATTTGTTAAAAATGGAGAAAGATATAGTGAGGATAATGTCTAAGTTTGAAACCATCTTTATTCCTGGTTTTTTTGACCCCATGGAGCATTTGGCTACTGAGTGTAAGTTGAGTGGCCCTGTTACATATCGATGGATGTATCCTTTTGAAAGATTCTTGCACGGGTTGAAGATGAAAGTTAGGAACAAAGCACATCCGGAGGTTTCAATGGTTGAACGCTACATTGAGGAGGAATGTGTGCACTTTTGTTCTCTATACTTTGAATCCAAAGTCGAAACAGTGCATAACCGATTGCGTCATAACGAGGCACCCAAAAAGTGCAGTGATCCCAACTTGTTAGAGGTGTACACACACCCGGCAAAACCCATTGTTAAAAAAAGACATAGAATCTTTACTGTTGATGAACATAGACTCATCAAATATTATGTTCTTATTAATACGCCGGAGGTTGCAAAGTACTTGGGGTAAGATCTTTTAACTCATACTTTTTTATATGCTTTATTTTATTTTACTAATCATTGTTTTTTTATAGGGAGTTTCACAAGTTGGTACATAAACAATACCCGGAATTTGATGATGCATCAAAGAAAGATTTCAAAAAGATCAATTTCCAAATTGGTTTGAAAGAAGGGTACGTGTCAAATATATAATACAAATGTTTGTTATTATCTTTAAATATTGCAATGAAGAGGCCTTATATATATGTGTGTGGTTCATTCATTATATAATTAGGTAGCGGATGACCCTAAACTCAAACAAAAATTTAAAGATTTAATAAGAGGTCCGATGCGTGACGTGGATATTTATAATGGTTGCTACTGTAATGGTTATAAATTTGGTTGCGCAAATCCTAATGAACGCACTTCACCAATTTCCGGTGTTCTTGTCCTTGATAAGAAGTTTATCTTAGATATAATGTTGTTTTATTTATTAATTTTGGTACTTCATTACTTGTATCTAATGTTATCTTACTTGTTATATTGCTACATAATTTGTACCTAAGAAATTTACTCATTTATATATAGGAACTTCTTACAAGGAGTGTGTTGAAAATTATTATGGTCGACTTGAAGAAATACTTGAACTTCACTATCATAATGGGCATAAAGTTATATTAATAAAATTTCATTGGTTTGATCATACAACACATGTCAAAGTGGATAGAAATAGAATGATTACAGTGGATGTTAGATCAACACTAAATGCCAAAGATGTGTTCGTTTTGGCTAGTCAAGCTCATCAAGTTTATTATGCGCGAAATATTTCAAATGCAAAATCATCACGGTACACGGTTTTGACAACGAAGAGTCGTTTTGTCAATGAAGAAGTGGTGTCAAAGAAGAACTCTATCTCAAATGATGATGCTTTGCAAAATGCTGTTTCAAATACTTCATCTTCTCATGTTGAACCGATGATTATTCATGATCCTACAAATTTTTTCGTTGATTTGAGGTTTGTTGAGAATGATAATTCGGTGGAGGACTACAACTACAACGAAGAACACAATAATAACAATGACAACGACATGAGTGTTGAGGAAGAAAGTGAGAGCGATGATGATGTGGTGGTTTAATATTCTACCAAATTTGTATTAAATTTGTGATTATTGAGATGATTATGTTTAACACTTGAATTTATATATTCTATTATGATTAGACTTTAAATTTGCAATATAAATGGGTACTATTATTGTGTGTTTTTCTTTTTTTACATTAACAGGATACCACTTCCAGTAGCTTTCATTTGTTCAAGTAGTATATTAAAAACAACCAATTTTAGTTGTATTAGTTCATTGGTCTAAATAATCAGTAACTAATACCCCTAGGTCATATATATCACAACGCCGCTCTTACTCTTTCTATATCACAACCCGCTCTTAACCCTCTTCTTCTTTCTCAAAAATTACACAAATCTCACAACGCGACAAATCTCTCATCAAAATCTCAAAAGCCTCTCAAAAATCTCCCAAAAATCTCAAAAATTTCACATAAATCTCTCAGAAACCTCTAAAAAATATCTCATAAATCTCTCACAAACCTCTCAAATCTCCAGAGTACGTCTCAACAGGTATGAATTCAGGGTTTGTTCATTTCCGAATGCGTATTTTTGGATTTATTCATCTTTTGGGATTAGGGTTTATATGGATTCTCAATTAGGGTTTTAATTTTGATTTGTTTGAGATGATTTTGGGAATTTCAATTAGGTTTTTAATTTTGTACCAATACTACTCTGTACTCAACTCATTTTTGTTTTTTTCTTGTGTTTTAATCAGTTTGTGAAGCCGAGTCCACTAGTAGTTGATGTTTTGGTTTCTTGTTTCTTCACAAAAGTTGAGGCACGGGAAAGTGTTGCTACAAAATTAAGTTTATATGTTTATATGTTTGTGTTCTATGTGTTGAGATTGAGTAAGCACTAGTAGTTTATATGTTTATATGTTTGTGTTCTATGTTTATATGCACTAGTAGTTTATATGTGTTGCTACAAAAGTAAGCTGACTCTCTCTGATGTTTGGCATAACGTTTTAAATATGCTAACTGTTGAAAAAAATAGTTTGTCTAAATGTCATTTGAATAAGGTGAAAGTCACTGATGCTGGCCGCATCAGCTCTATCTACTTTTCCGATATTTAGAGATCATGTGTCATCATTTAATTTTTAATCTGTTTCAAGGTATCTTCAAGAGGCCTACCAGGACTTTCAAAACTAAAAAAATACTCTGTATCAGTAATTATTAGACATCTTAAAATGCACGATATATAATACTTATCTAAGCACCAGGCAAAATTTTAATCCAGACAGACTAATTAAACTCTCCAAGGATAATCTCCGAACTACCTATTTTTTTGGTTAATTCGCCCCTCTTTAGTCTTTAGTACTGATCAACCTGTATAACATGCTAATCTCAATAAGAATGTTTGTCTTATCTTAACGGAATGTGCATTCTTTGAATATTACGAACTGCTTTAGAAAGCTGGCTCTGAGCAAGATTACACGCAGATCCTTACTACATCTTAATCCCATTCCTCTAGACTGCAGTTTAATTTTTTTATTAAATTGCTTTGTTGGCCTTATTGTAATTTTTTTTTTCTTGAAGTTTTTTATTTTGGTTTAGTGTTAAAATGAGTGGTGAAGGTGATAATTGTAGTTTGGGAGATGGGGTTGTGATGGGGTCAAATTCAAAGGATGTGAGAAGTAATAGTAATACTTTTATGAGGGCAGATAAGATTGCTTTTAAAAGTTGGGATCTTCAGTTAGAGAAGCATTTGAGTAGGGTTTGGTCTAGAGATAGAGAAGTAGGAGGAGGAGGTCCAACAAAGAAAGAAGAGTGGGAAATTGATTTGGCTAAATTGGATTTCAGGAATGTCATTGCTCATGGTACTGTTTATAAAGGTTCTTATGATGGTTAGGATGTTGCAGGTGAATTTTGGACATTGTTTTTACTCAATTATATGTTATGAGTGTGTGTGTGTTTTGTTGTTAATTTAGGACTTGTTATCTATGTTAGTTGTGTTTTGAGTTAAGTTGATAGAATCATGGAATTGTTCCGAAAGCTTTTATTTGTTCTCTTGTTCGGTGTTACGAATGTAGTGATTGTCTTGTTTTTTTCTTATGAAATTTGTGATTTGATTCTTAAATATTTTATGAATCCTTATGGCGGAGTGTACTTTGTTGTTTGTTGAATATGCGCCTGTTTGATCACATGCGAAATTATGTATTCATATATGTTTTATTAATAGGTCAAAAGATAGATGTACTGACTCTAATTTTTATCACAACCATGTTTATTTTATC
Source organism: Heracleum sosnowskyi (assembly GCA_030848705.1). NCBI lineage: Eukaryota > Viridiplantae > Streptophyta > Magnoliopsida > Apiales > Apiaceae > Heracleum > Heracleum sosnowskyi. Next base: position 99,845,854 of record CM061241.1, read on the forward strand.
CGCTGAGCATCTCCGAGTCTAGTTGACAGCATAATATTTGAATTTTTTTACTTATGTTGTTTCTTTACCCTGGATACCTGTGAAGTCTGAACAAGCACGAAACTTAAGTTTGTTTAGCATGTTCATATTATGGTGCTTCAGACTTCAGAGGATTCCATAGACCTTGCAAAACCTGTAATTACAATATCTTCCTGTGTAACAATGTGTGTTTACTGAAGAATGATAAATTGACTGTTTGGATATAATGGGAAGTTTGGAATATAAAGCATATGTATTAGTATTAATATTGATTTCATTACTATTTATTTGTGAAATACAGAGAAAGCCTTCAATAATATTATCACCAGTTCGCCAAAACTAAGTTTACTAATAATCGGGTGTTTGAGACATAATATGTATCAGATAATATGTTTGTATAGTGTCTTTGTACAATGAGTAAACTTTTTATACGGTCCTGATTCCTTATGCACCGCTCGTTCATTTCTTTTTGTATTGAGTGTTTCTAAATGAAATGCTGAGAAGATTTAATGAATTCTGGCTAACATTAAATATTAAATAAGGGAGGTCATATATTCATTAATTTTCCTCTTCATATGGTCAGGGCCTGCTAGGAAATGATAATAAGTTGTGCTGAAGGAGAGGGCAACGATGAGGAACAAGTTGGGGCTGATGGTATTAAATTTGCGAGAGCTTCACGTAGCATTTGTGATGGCGATTACAAAAAGAAGCCAAAATTAGGAGAACCCAAACTTGGTGTCGTAACCTTCATAAACAAAAAAAAGTAATATACATATTATATATACATTCAGTCTTTTTAGTTTTTTTGCAGAAAATTATTACTTCTCAATTACGAAATTGCAAATTTTTGTAGCATTAAGGAGCCTCATTACAAGAAGATGCTTAAAGCAATTGTAAGAACGCGTTGGGATTATGATACAACAAAACAAAAGGGACGGGCTCGAGAGACATTTTTGAACGAGTGCATAGAGGAGTTTAAGGTATGATGGTACATACACATTTTCAACACTTGTCGATTTTTATGCTCTTGTTAATTTTATGAAAGTTTTTATGTTAAAAGTTCTAATACTTCTGCTTGAAAGGAATATTATGAGTACCCACCAGAATGTAATGGTGATAAAGTTAAAGAGATGGAGGGGGATGCAGTGGTCAGGAAACATTTGAAAATTAATATAAAAAGTTATACGAATGGCTGGAAGAGTGATGGTTTGATGAGGGTTGATCAGACACATGCTAAGGGAGACACAACTGCAAATCTTCGTAGTTGCGCCCCATACTACTTATCTGAAAGTGCATGGAATGGTCTAGTTGATTATTGGGAAACTGAGGGATTTTCCAAGATGTCGGAAAACGGTAGGGTGAACGTCAAGAAGTCTGAGATTAATCACAGCAGTGGAGCGAAGCGATTTGACCAACGTTACGAGGTACTTTTTTTATGAATTAAAAAATACTGGACATTAGCTGATGAATAGAAAATCAACTAGGTCCACTTTGTGCTCTAATCTCATCACGTCAAACCATTCTATTATTTTTTCAATTGGGAATATGTTATGCAATGTCTTTGTTTTGTTTTTCTGTAGGAACTAGAGAAGAAAAACAAAACACCTCTCACTATCCTGGAAAAGTTTGATGTTTCGTATAAGAAGAATGGACAGGTGGAAGAAATAGGGAAAAAACTTAAAATATGTTCTTCACATAATTTTTTCCATAGTATGCTCCTCCCAAATATTTTTGCATACCATGTATGTGGTTCATGTTATTAACATCGCTTAATTGCCTCACACTGCCTTTACGTTAGTTATACGCTAGTTATGGCTACTAGTTATGTTTTATTATATTATGTTTTGAGTGAGTTTTATTAGGTTTTTATTAGGATATAAATTTTGAGTGAGTCTTATTAGGATATAAAATTTATACATTACATAAAATTGTTTTAATTGACTTTACTGGTAAAGTTTAACATAATGCTGCTGCCTGCTACATTCTTCGAATTTTCAGTTACATTTTCAATTGAAATTTATGTGTGTGTGTTTTGTTGTTGTTGTGATTGAGGACATTGTTTATCTTAATGTTTAATAGTAGGGCGGATTGCGAGTTATTTTGCTCGTTTTTGTGGAAAAATTAAACATATACATAATATGTGTGTATTAATATCTGTAACTGAGGGTAATACTGATGTTCAATGCGTTTAGTTCGGTTTATTATGACAAGGTAGCTGTATTTGATCACGAGAAAGTGTTTGAAATTTGTGAGGAATTTGTAGGTGAAATGTAAGAAGCCGATCAGATACAGAAACTCAAACTGCTTAGCGTTAAAATGTAATTGATTGTAGTGTATTTGTAGTTTGCACGATTATTATTTGGTATTAAGGACGTGTTTTTTTTTCTTCCTTTTTTTGCAGTTTAAATTGTAATTGTGCCTTAACGAACTTTTTGTGTGCAACAAGAATCAGGAAATTAATGTGATGTTTGCCTTTATGCAAACATAGGTGTAATTTTTAATTCTAATAACTATGTGTTGAATAGAAATGATGTATGTTAGAACAGTCTTTTGCATACTAGACCACTCCTTCAGCCCTTCTATGCAAAGTCCTCATACATACATTAACAAAAATAACATGGATTAATGTGTGCGCACTAATGGTGTACATTGGTGGTGTTAGTTAATTTCTAACAAAAAATGGAGTAAGTGCTATATTCTGATATATTTAGCTGAACAGTACCCTCTGTTTAATAGTTTTGTGTGAACTTTTACAAGTTCATATTTTTTCACTAGTGGAGTTTGCATTGAAACCATTTATCTGATTTTTTGCAATTAAACCAAATACATGAATCAATTGCTTAAATATTCACTACCGCAACATCACAACCTCTCCCCCTTTTGCTAATATTACATTATATTATGTAATATTAGGATATAAATTTTGAGTGGGTCTTATTAGGTTTTTACGTAATGTAGGTTGTTGTGGAACGTACTATGCAAGAAGGAAATTCTCAGGAGGACAGTTTTCACGAGGGATGTTCTCAGAATGTAACACCATCCCCTGGCTCCCAAAGAAAACGGGAGGTCGAGCTATTGTTGGAGGTTTGTCCACCAAAGAAGGGGAGAGTGCTTATGTTTCCGCGGCATACACTTCCAGAGATTCTTGGATTAGATGGAGCTGCCAAATATACAACTTCTCAATCTGCTTTATCCCGCTCTCCAGAACGCATTCCAGAGCGTGCATACTCTATGATCGGGAAGGTCATGACATAGGTGACTAACATGGTTGAGGCCATAAAGTAGATTGAGGTGACACGTGCCAGACTTGACGAAGAGGTGCAGAAATTGGCTACTCGTGCTTATCCAAATGGAGAAGATCCAACATCTAAAATCTTATGGGAAAAGTATATTCGAATAGCTGCACAAATGTCTCCTCCTCTCTTTGAGCGTTACAAAAAGGTTATCCTAGAGGTAATAATTTAAATATAATGCAATTTTTTTACATACACAAAATACACACGAAAAGAGTTTATCCTATTTGGAATGCAAGTTGTTTATGTTCTGACACATTTGATCAAGGGTTCTCCCTGTCAAAGTGTATTGAATATTTTATAGACTGGTATGAGTTAATGAATAATTAGTGACGCAAAAACTGGATTTGTTAAAAAAATGCAGAGAAATTAACCTCTGTGAATACCCTATAAAAAATGTTTCGAGAAACACTCACGACACTGTTTGGTCCAAAATTAGTTGGAATTACTTAAAGGAACCTGTCAGATTTTGGGCCACGGATTAGTTTTATTGAAATTTATATGATTTTCTTGGTTAAATCCCTGCAATATTTTTCCTAGTTTGTACGAACAGTTAATTATTTATTAAAATAGGATAAAAAGAGGCTACTAGCATGACAAAGGAGATATAAGGTCAGAAGTATTTTGTTTCATTTGTTCTAAAGTATATTAGATTCTCTAAGTCTTATTTTGAATATAAGATGAATTTTTAAGAATCCAGTTACAATTTTAATCTCCAGAAAGACTTCTAAACTAGAAATAAGGACACATAATTAAGAGTGTGGACGCTTGTATCACTATGTTGTAAAGTGTGGCTTGTTAAATGATCTGTGAGATTGGCTTTTGATTTAAATATCAAAGATTGATTGAAGTTGTGTGATTTTTAATTATGTATCTAAGTTCTTCAACTTAGTTGGTTACAAATAAGTTTGAAGTTACAATCTGTTATATAGTTTTAATACTACATCTAAAGTTTATTTTTCTTAATTGCAGGCTACTAGATCAGAGACCCCGATAAACCAGCATGAAAATAACTACCATGTTACTTTAGAGGCGTTAGAGAACCGATATCCTCTTTTCCCCTAACTGTGCCTTTTGTTATTTCTGGTCTTAAAATCTCTGAATCTTTGCTTTTGTTGTAAGAACTTTAATTAGAGTATTCTGTTCTAGACACGAGGCATCAAACTTATTTCATGTATTAATGCAATATTATTATCTGGATTTTATTTTGGACCTAATCGTTTGTGTATATCACTGATATATTCTCATGTTTACTGGATCATTAGATTAGAAGCAGAAATTGTAAGGCAATTCAATAGTGAAAATAATGGTACGATTTGGTATATTAAATTCAACTGTAAATGGTTGGAAAAAAATTATATAGTCAAGTATTTTTAACCGACTTCGGTTGAATTTAAGGTGCACACGTGGCAAAACATAAATTAAATCAACCAAAGTTGGTTGATTTTGGGACAATCATATTCAACAGATTCGGTTGAATTAAATCTATAGTGACACGTGGCAAGATGACATAATCAACATGAAATAGTTGATTTTAGGGAAAACAAATTCAACGGTTTTCGGTTGAATTTAGAATTGTTGGCGGGAAAATGAATTTTTTTGGTGGCATTGAAATTCAAATTTTCATAGTTTTTCAAAAATCCTTAAGTTTTTTTAAACGGAAAATGGTTGAAAATAATATATCTAAAATCAACCGAAAATGGTTGAATCTGATGCTAAATTCAACCGGACTGCTAAATGTAACAGCCTTATATATAACCGGAAGCTTGCGGTTGAATTTAATATAAACTCAACCGTTTTCCGTTAAATTTATACTAAATTCAACCGAATTTTGACGGTTGAATTTAGCCGTTTTTGTTGTAGTGGAGGCTAAATATGAATTACAATATTCAAGCTCCATTAAGGTGTAACAAGCAAATAAGCGAATTGTTTTAGAAGCAAATTATTTTGGGAGTAAAAATAAAATCTAAAAAATTGCACATATATTCAGCTTCAGCAAACATGAAACTAAGAATTCTATGGGAGAGATATGATTTTTACCTGAGATAGAATTTAAGGGTGAAATTAAAAAAAAATATGAACCAAATTTAATATAAAAATTACTATTAAAAAGGAATTTCATTTATTAATAAACTAGAATAGCACATGTGCATTACATGGCTATGATAATTTTTTATATATTTATAATTTATAATTTTAATTTGAAATTATATATTATAAATGTTATTAATGCTGTAAAATATAAATTTTTCAGGCTTTTTAATATTTGTTTGAATAATATAATTAAAATTAATATATTTTAATTGAAATATTGAGTTGTGAATAGAATATGATAATATTGATAAAAGTTGTTTGTAAAATAAATTAAAAAAGAAAAAGAAAAAGAAAAAATGAAGAAATTAATAATTAACGAGGAGAGAGAGATCATAAATTTTTTAATAAGAGAATGACATAAGATAAATTATTGAATTAATGTGTGTTTGTTTTAGTATTAGCATAGAAGTTTATAGATGTTGTCCTTACAACTTACAAATGGGACGCTCGAACATATGTATCCCATAATTTATATTTATTTCTGTGGACGAAGCTTTCACAAGGTAAAAAACTAGCCTAATTGTTGGTGATCTTTTAAATTGAAAACTAATTTATAAAAACAATGAACAATATCTAGTAGCCCAACAAATCAACAGACAAAACTTAATTAGTAGTGAGCAAAAATAATACGCAAGGAGAATCGTCATTGCGAAATTCAAACATCAGTGCAACCACATTATAGGAGGCAGCAGTTGAAGAAAGTTTCATATAAAATTCTATATCATATATACACTGAATCTATATGTGTGGAGAGAACTTAAACTAGAGCAAGTTATAGTATTTAGCATGTATCAAATTCAGTCTTTTAAGTGACTATGTTAGACATATTGTCCATTGAAACCAAGACATCTCAGCTCGCTGAAACAAATTAAAGCTTAAATTGATGGGTCTGAAAATTGGCATATATGTATGTGCACATAAAGTCTTGACAACACTTCTTATCAATGTTTAACACTGCCATTCTTTCACTTTTTATCAGCATAATCATTGGAAGCTAGTATGTATACATCTGTTGGTAAGACAGTCAAATGGTTTGATTGTGAGAGGAACAAATTGAAGCGGAGAATATGAAGATCAACACAACAAATGTCTTCTTTTGAGAACTGTATAGCCGTTTTATTAAGCACATTAAAAACTCTAGGGTCGGTATATGTATACTTTATGGTAAGAATATACCCTCTGCGCACCCTGCGGGGAAACCTTGATTTGAAATGAAATATTTTTATAAAATTTTTATTGACTATTTCTGATTAATCGGAGTTAAAAGTAAAATTCATACTATTTTTTGAAGGACGTAATGAGATTTCACACAAAAAACTTCAACAAACCTTCAGGCTTAAATCAAAATTGCGATTTGAATTAGGTTCTTAATGGTTCTACAACTACACATCTATAAGGTAATTATGAAGACGTTACAGGAAAGAAAGGAGTAGTGAAACACGTAGTTCAAACTTCAAAGCTAGCCTAATACCGACATTCAACTTTAGAAGACTAAAGATTTCAAATGGAAAATAACATGATAGAAAATGAAAGCTGTATAAACACCTCAAAAGTCATTGGTTATACTGATGAAAATCGAGATTCTGTATATAAATTCTTAGAAGAAACATAGTATAAATCAGTGAGACAAATAACGAGCACAGGAAATATTAAATATTATATTAAAATAAACTGATATTAACAGTTTAATTCATGGTGACGGTGGAATGACGTACAGCCTGCACAAGCAAATGAAAACGAAAAAATCTTTGTTGCATCTCTCATATATGGTCCCCTATTTCTCCCTCTCCTTTCTTAATAATTTTTGGTTTAGGATCAATTTCCTTGTACAAGCGTATACTGCTCGTGACTAATTAAGAAGTAGAACTAGTTACATCAGTAAGTATATTGTTAATGTTCCACCTATAGTCACTTCTATTTATGCAAGGCTGTGTCTGTGATTCTAGTAACTTCGAAAGTCATGATAGTTTGGTCCTGAATAAATAATAAAAATAAATATATCTGCATTTTTTATTCAAAAAACAATAAGCTCTTGCAATATTTTATTCAAACACTATTGTATAGGATAATATATCTGCATTCTTTATTCGATGTTAATAAACAATGTAAGCCGTGTAATTAAAAATATATATACATGTATATCTAATCTGCATGATCGGAACATTGAAGAAGATTTTGTGAGATATCGTATAAAATTCATATGAACTGTCCTCGTTTATAGATAATATTTGCATCATCCATGTATTCGATGGCTCTTGACTACGTAAACGATGGATGCAACACAAATAAAATAGGGCAATCCATTTTAAAAACATTGACGGGGACAATATGTGACTAAACAAGAGCCAAACAGAGCCAAAGTTGATTGTCATTTTTTCCTCTCGTAAATCAGTCCAAATAACATGTACAATTTGAACAGGATGAAATAGCTCAATTGTTTATATTTTGTTTCTTATTCATGCTCAATTCGAAATTTGTTAGAATAATACTCATTTGAGATGTATGATTTAAATGTGTTTTTTTTTTTTTTTTTTTTTTTGAAAACATGATTTAAATGTGTTAATTAACTATTAAATCTAACGAACAATTTAAGGCAACAATTTTGTTGCTTGTGATAGACTGTTTTTAAGTTCTTACGTGCAAGAGTAAATTACAAATTTGTTGCTAAACTTAATCTTATTTTACATTTTGGCGGTCAAATTTTCAAATTTGCAATATAGTGATCAAACATTACTTTTATTTTTCGAAAAGGTGGCTAAGTGCCACTTTTTTGAAAAAAAAGTTCTAAAAAAGTGGCCCATAGCCACCTTTTTGAAGACCAAAAGCAATATATGGCCATCAAAATACAAATTTAAAAATATGACCATCAAAATGCTAATACGAATAAATTCCTGACTACTATTTTACAATTTACTCTACGTACAATTATGCATGCATATATAGAATATTCAACACTGCGGGGGAAATTTCTAAACGGGAAAAAGACAGAACAGGGCATAACTCAAATCGCGTTGGTCCAAGAAAGAAGAAGATTAAGGAACAAGCTCCGTGAGGAGACATGGACGGCAAGACACAAAAGGTATATATGTGTGTATCTCACTTTTAGCTTAACCTTAAAACTTCTCTAGGTCTTTAAGCCATTAACACGAGTACACGTAGGTGCAGCTTCTTGTCAATCTTCAAACAATCCTACTATCTATATGTGCTAGCTGGCGTTTTAGTTAGGAAAGTAAAAATGAAGTATTTAATACGTGACAATGATAGGCTTATCGCACAGGTGGCGAAAGTAAGTTTAATCATCGGTAATTACCATATATAAGCTTATGTTTTCTTTTGGAAATCAAACTAAGGACGAATTTATTAGTATCTTTAACAATAATATCGATAAGACAGGATGGTGTGAAAAATCACTTATCAGACGTAGTACTAATTAACTTCTTTAAAATGCTAAATTTTTTAATAGTTTAGCCAAAATTTTAAGCGAGTGTTGTCTCATTCGTGATCTTTAGAGTTCGATACAGCTAAATATGAAAATATAAAAATAAATACGAGACTTCGAGACCCTGTAAAAATTAATAAAATTGCATAAATACATTTAATATCCTCTGACATGATGATTGCTATTAAGTTTTAATTTCGCAAAACAGGTTGCTACGTACTTGCCTAACAAATAAGTTTCGTATTAACATGAATATAAGATTCGCATTGGAAAGTTGATCATGTTTTATGTTTATAAATTGCACTAATTGCTATCTTTTGAAGTCTTGATTAATGATTCGTGTTGTTTTTTCACCAATATATTTGTCGAAGTGAAAGGTACTTGAAATAGACAGAGGTCTACGACTCCCATCACTTGCCTTTCTAGTTTCTTCCATCAAACATTTTGATTATTTTATGTAGAAATTTTTTATTTGCACCAAATTTTGAGATAACTTAATTAATAATATATGCATGGAGTGTACAATAATGGAAAGAAATTCAACTGTACGTTAATTTAAAAAATGAAAAACAAAGCCCGGGGTCCTGAAATTAATATCAATAATTCCAAAAGAGACAAGTCGACAACAATGCCACAAGCATAGGAATCTTGAAACTTACCACTTTGATCATTAACAATTATTAAGTCACTAAATTAATCACATGAAACAATCAAAATCAAAAGTATCTGGGATTTCAAACTTCAACATGCTACTAATACTATAATTTTCCCTTTCATCTTCAGCTGTAGTACTTGTGCTGTTGAAATTTGTTGGACTTGATACTGGTGTCGAAATATTTGTCAAGCTGACCAAATTGTTAGTGCAGTTGGACTGAAAGTCGGAGGTTTCGGAGGGTATGTTGGGAACGAACGATTGATCCGACCCGTAATAGCTGTAATTTTCTAAGTCTGCAAAGTTGCCATTGGCCATTTCATTGCACTGTCCCCAGTCATTTTGTAATTGGGTGAACTGAGGTTCCATAAGTTGCGCATCATTAGAATAAGGGACATAAGTTTGAAATTCTTGACCTTGGCTAGGTTGCATCAATTGTGGCATTAGTTGATTATTTGGGATTAGCTGATCGGGAGTGCAAGCATGGTTGTTTTCTTGGACATTTTGTAGAAGAAAGCTTGGATTTTCATGGCGTTGGGACGAAGAAAAAAGAGAAGTAGCTAGCCTTAACAGCTCAGGGTTAAGTAGGGTTTGGACCCCTAACAATCTTGAAATGTTCATTTGAGATGAATTGTAAAGAGGTGGGCTCAAAATAGAAGAAAGATCAAGAAGATCAAGACGAGGATTGTGAGTCACCGGATCGATTCCCATTCGGAGAAGCCTTTTTCTAATGTGTGTATTCCAGTAGTTCTTGATTTCATTGTCAGTTCTTCCAGGCAAGCGAGATGCAATAGTCGACCACCTAATAGTAATTAAACCAAGTCACTCGGTTAGAACACAAATATTTTTCTTAATGCATCAACATAATTCCCGGCTTAAGGGGGAAAAAAACTTAAAATCTTACTTGTTTCCCAAAACTCTGTGTAGCTGAATGATGGCTTCTTCTTCTTCCATAGTAAATCGACCCCTTTTGATATCAGGTCTCAAATAGTTAGTCCAACGAAGCCGACAACTCTTTCCACACCTTTCAAGCCCTATATACATGAACAAATGGAATAAGATCCATATAGATAAGCTCAAATTACAAGAATTTAATCCTAAATTAACAAGGCCAGTATTTGTTCCAATAGTTGAAGAGAAGACGAAGACATGTAAATATACCAGCATTCTTTGGAAGAGTTCTCCAGTTGCCATAGCCATTCTTTTGAATGTAATCAACTAGTTTTTGATCCTCTTCTGGGGTCCATGGCCCTTTTTTCAGTCCATTTTTATCACAACAAGGTGATCTTCCCATGGCTTTAAAAAATGACTGAGAGAGAGAGAGTGTTTAAAGAGGAGAGGAAAGTACAGAAGATGTAGGTCCGTATGAGTAGCAAGTACTTGGTGTTTGCATTACACAAAACTTTTATATATAGAGAGAGATGGTGGAGACAAAGGGGCGTATAGCACAAAGGGAAAGTCAAATGGATTTGGTACCGGCCTTTGTTTATCAGTGTCGCTATGCAACGTGTCCCCTGTCATCTTTCGTTAAGAGAAGCAGTAATAAATCAACAAAATCTTATGTTAATATCATTAATGTGGATGCACAACAGAGAATCTCAAAAAATCATAATAAATAAATAATTACATGTAAGAAAATTGCACTACGACTGTATTTTAACTTCGAAATTGCATTTGCACATCATGTGGAGTTTAATTGATGTCAAATTTAATTTAAATTTTAAGTCATTCTTTGAATTATGCATTTTGTCCAGTGTGAATATAATAGTTTAAGTTTTAAAGCTTAAAATCACATTTCAGGTTTAGCTTTCTTCCGACCAATATCATTTCATTTAACATTTTATTTCTGGCATTTAACATTTTATTTCCTGTAAGTAGTTTTTTGAAAATTAGCTTTTTGAGAAAACAAAATTATTTCAATTCATTAATTACCAAACATTAATATTATAGATTTTATTCGATCAAATCTCTAACTTTATTCAAATCTCTATTTTTTTTTCAAATTTTAACTTTCAAACAAGGCCATAATAGTCTTTTGAGTTTGATGAAATAATAATGTCAGTTTGAATCTATAACTGTTCTTTAGACAATCGGAAATAACAAGAAAACTATGGAAGTCTTTTGAGTTTATTATGATCATAATTAATGGTCAAAACAGCAGAAGGGGAAGAGATAGATAGTAACTGAGATATTTGAGATCTAGTATCCATTTCCGTGGAGCGTAGGGCGTCTATTCCAATCTTTCTGGATTAGTACTAGCTGTCGTTAACTTGGACGCGCCACGTACATCTATTGCATGCTTCTTGCTTTTCTGGATTCTGTATTTCGTGATTGCTGATATATATGTATTTTAATCTTCTCAATGCATGGCTACCATTCGAAGCCGACTATATCTAGCTACTCTAACAAGATTTTACAAAACTAACCCTGGTCACTGTTACAAGTTAACAATGCTTAGTGGCTAGCAAGTACCTATGGTTAGTTCTTCATGGGCAGTTGTGTCAATTTGAGTTTTTTTAAAAAGTCAATTATCCTACTACTGATTAATGTGAGTATTACATGTAATGTTCGATCGATGAAGAGTTAAATGAAGGCAGCAATAATAGAGTTTGGTGTTTGCCGAAATATATGTAAGCATTTATTTGTAAATAGGGCTGAGCAAAAAATTGAATTAAAATTGTAACCGAACCGAAATCGGAAAAAACTGGTAAAAATCGAGCCGAATAAAATCGATCCGAAACCGAAACCGAAGAGTTGAAAACCAAACCGATTAAAATGGCTGGGTTCCGGTTTTAGGTTCTAACCGAACCGGAAAAACCGAACCGAACCGATCATTAATTTTAAAATATAAATAAATTATTTTTTATAAAATTTATATGAATTTTTAAAATTTTCAATAGTTAAATATATGACATTCTACAATTTGGCCCAAAACTTATGCCAATATTTTCTTTAATTGTGTTAATTTGTTGGTATACTACCATGTATATGATCTTTAACTTTACTATTTGTCTATATTCTGCACAGTCTTGACTTTTGACTACATATGCCTTTGAAACTTCTTACCACTAACATGGTTGTTTTGAAGAATGAGAATGGGATTACCAGGGGTTTCAAGCAGGTTTTATAAGTTGGATTCATCAAGTATATTCATGTGTAACCATCTGAGCTAGATATTTGTGGCCTATTACGGTATACATATTAATGTATTTACAAAATTGTGAGCATTTGATTAAATCATTCTAGTCTCAATTTCTGTTGTATCTCGTGCAATTTCTAATGAAGATATTCATGCCTTGTCATCAGTCCCAGTCAGCTTGTATCGTGGCATTCCTGTATGGACCACTAGCTGCTAGGACCACTATCTTTCCCTTATTTGTCATTTCTTATTTTCTGTTGTTTTCTGATTCTGTTAGCATTTCTGTTGTTTTCTGATTCTGTTAGCACATTGACATATTCCTACCGGCTATATAGCTGGATCCAGAACTATAATTTGGAGTATGAATGTTATAATATAAGCTCTGCTATCTTTGTTCCAAACTAGATCTATGTTTGCATTCTTCTTGCTTTCTGTATATTAGTCTTCATGGTATCAGAGCCAGGAATGCAGATATAGTGTTTACAATCAAAGATTGAATCACCTTTCGTTTCACCTTGCTTTATAATTATCCTTCCAAAGTTGCTGAGTCCAGAAACAATGTTTCTTGATCTTGACTCTTGATAATGACAACTCAAAACAGATTCACCTTCCAAGATATGCAAAACCCACTTTTTATTCACCCATCAGATGGACCACTATCTATTAGTGTGTCAAAGCTGCAAGGAGCTAGCGACTATAGGTCGTGGAAACGTTCCATTGAGATCCAGCTATCATCAAAGAGGAAACTAGGCTTTGTTCAAGGGACTGTAAAGCGCAGCACGGGTGATGAAACTCAGGCCACACAATGGGACACTTGCAACAATTTGGTAATCTCTTGGCTTCACAACAACGTGTCTGATAATATTAAACAGTCCATTTTGTTTATTAACTCTGCCTCTGATGTGTGGGTTCAACTTGAGAAAAGATTTATGCTTAGTAATGGATCTCGAAAATATAAACTCAATAGAGATCTGTTTGGCCTTAAGCAAAACAAAATGAAAATAAATGACTACTACACCACCCTTTGTAGCATATGGGAAGAAATTGAGTCTTTGAACACTTTACCCACTATAGCCACTGATGTCACTGCTTTTTTGACCTCCATTGAATCCCAGAAAGCCGAGTCCAAACTGTTTCAGTTTTTAAATGGCTTAGATGATTGTTACTCTGCTATACGCAGTCAGTTATTAATGTTCAACCCTCTACCTACTGTTGAAGTTGCTTATGCATCTGTCCAACAAGAAGAGTCATAGAATGATCTCTTAAGTCATGCTGAAATTGAATTAACTGCTATGCTTAGTAAGACATAAGTTGATTATAGAAATAATACTTGTACTACTTGTGGAGGGAGAGGACATCCTGGTGAGAAATGCTGGTCTGTAGTAGGATACCCTAGATGGCATCACAAGCATAAAAAACCAGTTTCAAGAGGGTCGCCTAGGTGTCACAACTCAAAATCTGAGCATCCTAAAGCTAATGTTGCTCAGACCAGTAATGAAAGTGACAACAAGTCTGAAGTGGTCATGTCCTCACAACAGTTGCAACAATTGCTGAAACTGATACCTAACAGTAGCATGTCAAAAGTTAAAGGGTATGAGACAGAAGATGAATTAGAAAACTGCTTCTCTGGAATGGTTAGCTGCAATATATCTGTTGTAGACAAAGATGTATGGATCATAGACTCAGGAGCGAGTGATCATATGACCTCAAACTTTGGTCGCTTGGTGAATGTGCAACAAGCCAACTCTGATCTCATAATCAAGTTTCCCACTGGGGACACAACGAAAATAACCCATGTTGGTGATGTTTATTTAAAGAATGGACTTGTATTGCACAATGTGCTTTATGTGCCACAGTTCAAGCATAGTCTATTATCTATTCATAGACTATCTAAGGATGACAATTGTGTTGTCAACTTCAAATCTGACTCATGTGAAATTGTGGATTCTGTTACTAAAACTGTCAAGGCTACAGGGGATTTACACAGTGGACTCTATTATCTGAAGGCTACAGGGGATTCTGTAACTTGCCCAATGTCAAAATTCTCTAAGCTCCCCTATTCTCTCAGTACAAGTCATGCTAATTCACCTTTTGAATTGGTACACCTTGACACATGGGGTCCCTACAAGGTGCAAACTAAGAACAAGTATAGGTATTTCCTAACTATGGTGGATGACTGCACCAGGTTTACTTGGGTTTTTCTCATAAAGCAAAAATCAGACTATTTGGCTACGGTAAAAATGTTTTTTCAATATGTGAAAACTCACTTTAACAAAACTGTTGATAAGTGGATTTCATATCTACTTGGAACGCCCTAAATCGGCTTAAATTGATCGTTTGTACTCAAGTATGTGGTGTTTTTGATATGTTTTGTGTTAGTGTGTGCAGAGTTACTTCGTCAGCAGAGTTGTGGAGTTTCTGTGGTTGTGTGGAGGTATTTGAGCATAGTGGTGAAGGCCAAGCGGTTACGGAACTTGAGAATGTTGAGAATTGCCAAGGAAATGCAAAAATTGAAGAAATTGTCAGAAAGCAGGCGCCCCCGCGCTTGAAGAGGCGCGCCCACGCCCTAGAGAAAGCTTTTGAAGCGCGCCCGCGCCCTGATAGGCGCGCCCTCCCCTGAAAAATGTTGAAGAAAGGCAACTTCGATTCTGAAAAGGAAACCTGCAGCAACAAGTCAGCAAAAAGGCCTATTTAAGCACTTGGTGGACGATTTCTGAGATATACATCCATATACATTGATATACATACATACATATCCATCCACCGGTGAGGAGAACAAGAAGACGGCTGATTACGAAGATCTAGTTTTCATCTTTTCTTTGTATTCTTCTAATTAGGCGATACTTTGGATTCTCGTTGGTTTTGTGTTTCTTAAACTTTATCTCTAGTACTTTATTCAGTATTACAGACATATTTATTATCATGTTTTCATCAGAACCCACGATGATGAATGGTTCGATTATGAACTAATCGTTGTCGTGGGATTCTAACGGATTTAATTATGAATTTTAGTAGTTAATTGTTTTAAAGATTTGTGTGTGATGATTTGTTGATAACCTAGTTTGGTTGTGCTTATTCTTCTTGGATGCGTAGCTAACATCTAAGTTGTATTGTTAATCTCTATTGATTGTGAAAGTGGATATAGAGGTTTAGAACTTGCCATGCTAGCATAGGTTTATGTATGTTTGTCATGCATGATTCGTAGGTAATTTTAACCATCTTACCTGCCCTATGTAATCGGAATGGATAACTAGCTCGTTAAACCGTTATGTTTTCAAATCTTATAGACATATAGGGTCTAAGCATAATTGGTGTCTGCTCATCTTCTATCTCTTTTGTGGATGTTTGAGTGGTTTGGTATACGTATACTGAAAGGTAGCGTGTACGGATTTCGTGTTATCTGATTAGTTGTCACAACCATCACATACATTAATTAAAGACATAAAACTCTAGATGAAGTATTTAATGAAGTTAGGATCCCATGTTTTATTCTCATAAGTAATTCAACAGCAATCTCTTTAGTTAATTATAATCTTTTTAAGTTGATTAGTTAATTTAGTTAATCAAAACACAACTTTGATACTTGTCTTAGCATTGAACAATAGCCATACATTGTTGCATAAGTGCATAACTATAGTAACCGAAGCAGTCTCTGTGGGAACGAACTCTACTTATTCATATATTACTTGTGACCGCGTACGCTTGCGTGATTTTGTGCGAACAAGTTTTTGGCGCCGCTGCCGGGGACTCGGTGTTATATATATAGTTTATGTGCTTGTCATCAGTGGTCGTTAAAGTTCACTGACTCAGATTATTCTCATCAATTTTACTTTGTTTGGTGTGTTTCAGATACTTTAGTGAGCGTGTATGCGAACACGTTCTCAATCTCGGAAAGAAGAGCTTGAATTGAATCTAGTTATGGGAGAACCAGTAGCAGAAACGAAGGCTCTGAAGGACTATTCTCAGCCAAAGATCAATGACATTCAATCTAGCATTGTCAGGCCGGCTATTGCAGCTAATACTTTTGAAATCAAGCCTGGCACGATTCAGATGGTGCAGAATTCAGTTCAGTTTGGGGGTGCTCCAACGGAAGATCCTAATATGCATATTAGGGATTTCATCGAGATTTGCGACACCTTCAAGTTCAACGGAGTGTTGGAAGATGCTGTGAAGCTGAGACTTTTCCCATTTTCTCTGAGGGATAAGGCTAAGGGCTGGTTGCACTCTCTACCAGCAGGTTCTATTACTACATGGGAGGATCTTGCTCAGAAGTTTCTTACTAAATTCTTCCCGATGGCTAAAACAACAGCAATCAGGAATGCTCTTACTCAGTTTGCACAGCATTCTGGAGAAACTTTATGTGAAGTTTGGGAGCGCTACAAGGAGATGCTTAGGAAGTGTCCTCATCATGGAATGCCTGATTGGATGGTGATCAATTGTTTCTATAATGGTCTAGGAGGTCAATCTCGACCAATGGTTGATGCGGCATCAGGTGGAGCTCTTTGGGCCAAAAGCTACGATGAAGCTTATGAACTTATTGAGATGATGGCTGCTAATGAATACCAGAATCCAACTCAGAGGTTATCACAAGGCAAGGTAGCAGGAGTTCTGGAAGTGGATGCAGCTACGGCAATAGCAGCTCAGTTGAAGGCTTTGTCTATGAAGCTTGATTTCTTGTCTAACTTTGGAGTTCAGCAGGTGGCTAGTGTGTGTGAGCTATGTGCAGGTGCACATGACACGACTCAGTGTGCCATATCTAGTGAATCGGCACAGTTTGTGAGCAATTTCCAGAGACCACATCAGCCAGTGCCTAACACCTATCATCCAAATAACAGGAACCATCCGAATTTCAGCTGGAGTAACAATCAGGGAGGCCAGCAACAACCACAACAGCCGTATCAGCAGTATCAAGGTCAACAATTTGGAGCTAAGCCATTCAACTCTTCTGGTTTTCAGCAGCAGTATGCTCCAAGGCAACCATACCAACCACCAGGTTTTCAACAACCATCTCATGGCAACGTTGGACAATCGTCCAATGAAAAATCTGAATTGGAAGAATTGAGGCTAATGTGCAAGAGCCAAGCTGTTTCTATCAAGAATCTGGAGAATCAAATAGGTCAGATTGCCAATGCATTGTTGAATAGACCACAGGGAACTCTCCCTAGTGATACGGAAGCTAATCCTGGCAAAAGAGAGGTCAAGGAACATGTAAAAGCAGTTACCTTGCGATCCGGAAAGGTTACGAATGACCAGAACTCAGAAACGGCAGAAAAAGAAATTTTTTTTGATTCCCAGCAGAAGGTGGAGCGCGCCCGCGCCCTAGGGAGCGCGCCCGCTCCTGACACTCTGCCAGAAGTTGAAGAAAAAGAGGAAAAAGCAAGTTTGGGGGGAAACGAAGCGGAAAAGCGTGATCATTCTATTGAGAAATCTGTTCTGAAGCAAAGTACAGAGACCAAGGAGGTCTATCCTCCTCCGCCATTCCCTAAACGTCTTCAAAAGCAGAAGTTGGACAAGCAGTTTGCTAAGTTTTTGGAGGTTTTCAAGAAATTGCATATCAATATACCTTTTGCAGAAGCTCTTGAACAAATGTCGAGCTATGCAAAGTTCATGAAGGGTATTCTCTCACGAAAGTTGAAACTCGAGGAGTTGGAGACCGTCGCTCTTACAGAAGAATGCAGTGCTATTCTACAGCAGAAATTACCTCCAAAACTCAAAGATCCAGGGAGTTTCACCATACCGTGCACTATCGGCAATTTATCTTTCAAAAAGTGCTTGTGTGACTTGGGAGCTAGCATTAATCTGATGTCATTGTCTGTCTTCATGCAACTTGGACTTCTTGAGCCTAAACCTACAAACATGTCCTTACAGCTGGCTGATCGGTCGATCACATATCCAAGGGGTATAGTCGAGGATGTTTTGGTTAAGGTGGATAAGCTCATCTTTCCTGCTGATTTTGTTATTCTAGACTTTGAGGAAGACAAGAAGATTCCTATTATCTTGGGAAGACCGTTCTTGGCTACAGGCCGTACTTTGATCGATGTGCAGAAAGGAGAACTTACAATGAGGGTGCATGACCAGAATGTCACCTTCAGTGTGTTCAATGCAATGAAGTTTCCTACAGAGGAAGAAGAGTGTTTTTCAGTGGACTTGGTTGAGTCTGCAGTATACACGGAGATCGAGCAATTGCTTAAGTCAGATACCTTGGAGAAGGTACTGATAAGGGATTCTGAGACGGAAGACAAAGAAAAAGAAGAGCAACTGCAGTACTTGAATGCATCTCCGTGGAAAAGAAAGACTGATATGCCATTTGATTCTCTTGGCATAGTTGAGCTAAAGAAATCTCAGGAGCGTCTCAAACCATCTATTGAAGAAGCTCCTACTCTTGAACTTAAACCACTACCAGAGCACTTGAGGTATGGTTTTTTAGGTGATGCATCTACTTTACCTGTGATTATTGCATCTAACTTGTCAGGTAGTGAAGAAGAAAAACTTTTGAGAATTCTGAGAGAGTTCAAGTCAACAATTGGTTGGACCATAGCGGATATCAAGGGAATCAGCCCTTCGTATTGCATGCATAAGATTCCGCTTGAACCAGGAAGTAAACCAACTATGGATCCTCAGAGGCGACTCAATCCTATCATGAAAGAGGTAGTGAAGAAAGAAATTCTTAAGTGGCTGGATGCAGGAATCATCTATCCTATTTCAGACAGTTCTTGGGTGAGTCCAGTGCAATGTGTGCCTAAGAAAGGAGGCATGACTGTAGTTGCAAATGAGAAGAATGAGCTCATCCCTGCTCGTACAGTTACAGGGTGGAGAATTTGCATGGACTACCGAAAGCTGAATAAAGCCACCAGAAAAGATCACTTCCCTCTTCCGTTCATTGATCAGATGCTAGACAGGTTGGCTAGCCATGAGATCTATTGCCTTCTGGATGGTTATTCAGGTTACAATCAGATTTGCATTGCTCCAGAGGATCAGGAGAAGACCACATTCACATGTCCTTTTGGCACTTTTGCGTTCCGTCGCGTTTCTTTCGGACTCTGTGGTGCACCAGCAACCTTTCATAGGTGTATGATGGCCATTTTCTCAGATATTATTGGCATTAATGTGGAGGTGTTTATGGATGACTTTTCAATGTTTGGAACTTCTTATGACCAGTGCCTACAAAATCTTGGCATGGTGCTGAAAAGGTGTGTTGAGACCAACTTGGTACTCAACTGGGAGAAATGTCACTTCATGGTGCAAGAAAGGATCATTCTTGGGCATAAGGTTTCTAGAAAGGGGCTTGAAGTGGATAAGGCCAAAGTGGAGACAATTGAAAATCTTCCTCCACCAATCTCAGTTAAGGGAATTCGCAGTTTTCTTGGTCATGCGGGTTTCTATCGGCGTTTCATTCAAGACTTCGCAAAAATATCCAAACCCTTATGTAATTTGTTGGAAAAGGATGTTCTTTTCAAGTTTGATGAAGATTGCTTAGCTGCTTTCGAGCTTTTGAAGAAGAAGTTGACTACTACACCTATTATCACTACACCTGATTGAAGTGAACCTTATGAGTTGATGTGTGATGCTAGTGACTATGCAGTGGGAGCTATTCTTGGGCAAAGGAAGAACAAGGTGTTTCATGTGATTTACTATGCTAGCAAAACTCTCAACGATGCACAACTTAATTACACTACTACAGAGAAGGAGCTCTTGGCAATTGTCTACAGTTTCGAGAAATTCAGGTCGTATTTGCTTGGGACGAAGGTAGTAGTCTATACTGATCATACTGCCATTCGATATCTGATTTCTAAGAAAGATTCAAAGCCTCGGTTGATTCGTTGGGTTCTTTTGCTTCAAGAATTTGATTTGGAGATCAAGGACAGAAAAGGTACGGAAAACCAGGTGGCTGACCATTTGTCACGTTTGGAAGACCACGGTAAGAATGTAGGGGATAAGACTCTAATCAATTAATCTTTTCCTGATGAGCAACTTTTTGGGGTGCAAGATGAAGAACCATGGTTTGCAGACATTGTGAACTATCTTGTGAGTAATGTCATCCCGGCTGAATTCTCTTATGCTCAAAGGAAGAAGTTTTTGCATGACGTGAAGTGGTACCATTGGGACGAGCCATTCTTATTCAGACAGGGAGCTGATCAGATGATAAGGCGATGCATTCCTTATAGTGAAATTGAGGGTGTTTTGCGAGATTACCATTCCACCACTTATGGGGGTCATTATGGTGGAGAGAAGACAACGACTCGAGTACTTCAGGAAGGTTTCTATTGGCCAACTCTGTTTAAAGATGCTCATCAGTTTGTGTTGAGATGTGATCGATGTCAAAGAGTTGGTAATATCTCGAGGAGGAACGAGATGCCTCTTAATATGCTGCTTGAAGTGGAGATTTTCGATGTGTGGGGAATCGATTTCATGGGACCGTTTGTTTCGTCTTGCAATAATCAGTACATACTGTTAGCTGTGGATTACGTGTCTAAATGGGTCGACGTAAAGGCTTTACCGACCAATGATGCTAAAGTGGTGCTGAGTTTTCTGCATAAGCAAATCTTCACGCGTTTCGGAACTCCGAGGGTAATCATCAGTGATGAGGGTACGCATTTTTGCAACCGTAAGTTCACAGCTTTGATGGCTAGGTATAATATCAATCATCGTGTTTCTACTGCCTATCACCCTCAGACAAATGGTCAAGCTGAAGTTTCTAACAAGGAGATCAAGCGTATTCTTGAAAAAGTGGTAAATCCTTCGAGGAAGGATTGGTCGTTGAAGCTTGATGAAGCTGTTTGGGCTTACAGGACAGCTTACAAGACTCCGTTAGGTATGTCACCGTTTCAGCTGGTGTATGGCAAGGCTTGTCATTTGCCGGCAGAGCTAGAGCACAAAGCATATTGGGCTTTGAAGAAGTTGAATTTTGATTTGTCAGCTGCTGGTGAGAAAAGAATGCTTCAGATTAATGAGTTGGATGAGTTTCGGCTACAAGCTTATGAAAATCACAAGTTATACAAGGAGAAGGTCAAGAGATGGCATGATAAGAAGTTGGTGCACAAGTCCTTTGTGTCTGGCCAACTTGTTTTGCTTTTCAACTCTCGTCTCAAGCTTTTTCCAGGAAAACTTAAGTCAAGGTGGTCGGGGCCGTTCACGGTCAAAACAGTGTTTCCACATGGTGCAGTGGAAGTTTTCGATAAGTCACCGGATGAAGAATTCAAGGTCAATGGTCAGAGGTTGAAACCGTATTTTGGTGAACGGGTGAATCGCGAGGCGGAGACCGCGGTTCTTGTTTTAGCTGATTAAGGAGTCGGAAACACGTCAAGCTATTGACGTAAAACGAGCGCTTCATGGGAGGCAACCCATGCTATTGTTGTAAGTACTTTTCATTTTGAAAAAAAAAAAGCAAAAAAATCAAAAAAATGAAAAAATATTTTTCTGGACAGAGAAGAGGCGCGCCCGCGCTTGGTCCCTGGCAGAAAAAAAGAAAAAAACGGGAGAAAACCCCAAAAATCCCCCAATTCAGTTTTTCTTTGGTTTTTACCCTATTTAAACATAATCATATCTCTCCCCAACCCTTATTTACAATCCCTAGCCCCTTACACTCATCTCTCTCATTCTCTCTCTCACATCTATACATACACATCCTTACATATCCTTTCATCTCATCCTAATTCCATGGCTCCACCAAAGAGAGGTCATTATGCGGGAGTAGCAGCACTCGTCGCTCTTCATCTGAGGAGGAATCGAGTATTGGTGTTGGGGTTGAGAAGTTTTCTTCTCCGGAGGCTCATTCGGAGTTTACACGGTTGTTATCCAAAGCCGTGGCTAAAGAAAGGGGATTTTTGCCTCAACCTACTGATGGGCATTTGTTTAGCATGATTACGAAGAGGGGTTGGGAAAGCTTTTGTGAAGCACCGGAGCCGGTCCCGTTGTCTATTGTGCGGGAGTTTTATGCTAATGCTAAAGCCGATAAGAACGGTTATAGTGTGGTTCGGGGGTTTACTGTGGATTACACGGCGAAGGCAATTCACCAGGTTTTGAATTTGCCTAGGAGGAAGAGGGGTGAAGAGGATTGGTCTTTGAAGACTCGGGATGATCTTGATCTTGAGTATATTCTTGAGGAGATTTGTGTTCCTGGTACTACTTGGAAGTATAAGGCTGGCACCACTGAGCCGATCACTTTCCCGGCTTATGCGATGAACAGGTATGCAAGGGCTTGGAATTTGTTTTTATGTGCTAATATTTTGCCTTCTTCGCATTCGTATGAGGTTACTGTGGAAAGGGCTATTGTTCTTTGGGGAATTCTGAATGAAGAGTACATTGATCTTGGAGAGCTCCTTCATAGGAGTATTGTGAAGTTCTTGAAGGGTGGTACCACGGGGGCGATTCCTCATGCCTCTATTGTTACCAAGCTATGTTCTGCTGTTGGTGTTCGTTGGTCTGAGGAGGAGCAGGTTCAGTTAACTAGTGTCCCTATTGATCATTCGACGATTTCGAGGATGGAGGATTGGGACGGTGGTGCCCCGGACTACTATGGTTTGGGGTATACTGATTTTGATGCTGAGGAAGCAGAGGCTCCACCTCGTGAGCCTGCAGCAAGGAGGGGACGTCCATCTCGGATTCAGCGTGAGGTGGATAGGTCTAGTTTAAGGGATGTGCAGTATAGGCGGCTGACGCGGCGCATTGATGCGATACATGACAGTCATAGCCGTTTTGCTCAGGATTTGACTCAGGCTTTGAGTACTGCATTCAGAGCTACTGGGGTTGATATCGCTTGGCCTAGCTTTGAAGCTGATTTTGTTTATCCGCCACCGGATACACCACCCGAGGAGGGTGGTCCTGCTGATGATTAGGTATTCTCTGCACTTTCCTTGTTATTACCTTCAATGAGGACATTGAATATTTTAAGTTTGGGGGTGATAATTAAGGAATAGTAGTGTTAGTGTGTGTGTTCATATAGGATTCATATTGCATTTTTAGTTAGTTCATTCATATAATTGCATGTTTATGTCATATAGAGCATTTTGTTTGCATTAGTGTTTATATCTATTATGTGAGTCCATTTAGTTGCATTTGCATAGCATATTTCATGATCCCTTAGAACTTGGCTATTTCTTGGTTGGTGAGTCGATGTTGATGGGAGTGTGGTAGTGATAGATAGAGGGTTGATTAAGTTCCTAGGAATTGACTTGCATGCCAGAAACAAATTAATTTCACAAGTCTCATTGTTTGCTTTTAGATTTGATCAGACCATGTTTGTTTGGATGTTAGAATTTAACCTCTTGCTTATATTTAGAATGTTCGTCTATTCTCTTGAAAACAAAGAAGCACTTAAGTCTAAGTTTGGGGGAAACCAGGGATTTCATGCTAGTTGTTAATAAAGGCTAGGCGTCAAATGGCTAGTAGGCGCTCATGAAAATGAGTAGTCTAGGGTGGGATGAGAAAAAGGCAAAGTGCACTCATTCCGGAAAAAAAGAAAAAAAGAAAAGGAAAAAAAAAGAGTTATGTTTATGCAGAATTGATCAGGTTGAGCTCTTTAATACTCGAGCAATTAAGTTCTAGGGGACTTTGTGCCTAGTGACCTAAGACTTTTCCGGTCTGGGATCCACTAACCTAACGCTCGCTACATGGGTATTATTGTATAAGCCTTTTGGGGTCTCAACCATTGCACGGTCAAATAAGCATGTGTGTCGTAATAAAGCATGAATTCCTGTCTAGCTCAAGTGGATTTTGAGGTGTCTTTAAGTGGTTTCTTGTGTCTAGAGTTCATTCTGTTTATAAGCTTGTGGTTGTTTTGGTGAAGAATAGGATATGGTCTTGATTTAGTTTGAGAGTATATTGATGAGCATTGCACACACGCACGTTTCTGTGTTTGTTTATTAGTATAAGGGGATTTGGTCGAACTCTGTTTGAAAGATTGCATTCCTTGAGATGTTGGCTTGTTGATTGGTTATGGTTAGTTTGAGGGGATCGTTTGTATTATCATATTAGTTGCATTCATGCATTGCATTATATATATATATATAGTCTGTTTATGCTTGAGGACAAGCATCGGTTTAAGTTTGGGGGTGTGATAAGTGGATTTCATATCTACTTGAAACGCCCTAAATCGGCTTAAATTGATCGTTTGTACTCAAGTATGTGGTGTTTTTAATGTGTTTTGTGTTAGTGTGTGCAGAGTTACTTCGTCAGCAGAGTTGTGGAGTTTCTGTGGTTGTGTGGAGGTATTTGAGCATAGTGGTGAAGGCCAAGTGGTTACGGAACTTGAGAATGTTGAGAATTGCCAAGGAAATGCAAAAATTGAAGAAATTGTCAGAAAGCAGGCGCCCCCGCGCTTGAAGAGGCGCGCCCGCACCCTAGAGAAAGCTTTTGAAGCGCGCCCGCGCCCTGATAGGTGCGCCCTCCCCTGAAACATGCTGAAGAAAGGCAACTTCGATTCTGAAAAGGAAACCTGCAGCAACAAGTCAGCAGAAAGGCCTATTTAAGCACTTGGTGGACGATTTCTGAGATATACATCCATATACATTGATATACATACATACATATCCATCCACCGGTGAGGAGAACAAGAAGACGGCTGATTACGAAGATCTAGTTTTCATCTTTTCTTTGTATTCTTCTAATTAGGCGATACTTTGGATTCTCGTTGGTTTTGTGTTTCTTAAACTTTATCTCTAGTACTTTATTCAGTATTACAGACATATTTATTATCATGTTTTCATCAGAACCCACGATGATGAATGGTTCGATTATGAACTAATCGTTGTCGTGGGATTCTAACGGATTTATTTATGGATTTTAGTAGTTAATTGTTTTAAAGATTTGTGTGTGATGATTTGTTGATAACCTAGTTTGGTTGTGCTTATTCTTCTTGGATGCGTAGCTAACATCTAAGTTGTATTGTTAATCTCTATTGATTGCGAAAGTGGATATAGAGGTTTAGAACTTGCCATGCTAGCATAGGTTTATGTATGTTTGTCATGCATGATTCGTAGGTAATTTTAACCATCTTACCTGCCCTATGTAATCGGAATGGATAACTGGCTCGTTAAACCGTTATGTTTTCAAATCTTATAGACATATAGGGTCTAAGCATAATTGGTGTCTGCTCATCTTTTATCTCTTTTGTGGATGTTTGAGTGGTTTGGTATACGTATACTGAAAGGTAGCGTGTACGGATTTCGTGTTATCTGATTAGTTGTCACAACCATCACATACATTAATTAAAGACATAAAACTCTAGATGAAGTATTTAATGAAGTTAGGATCCCATGTTTTATTCTCATAAGTAATTCAACAGCAATCTCTTTAGTTAATTATAATCTTTTTAAGTTGATTAGTTAATTTAGTTAATCAAAACACAACTTTGATACTTGTCTTAGCATTGAACAATAGCCATACATTGTTGCATAAGTGCATAACTATAGTAACCAAAGCAGTCTCTGTGGGAACGAACTCTACTTATTCATATATTACTTGTGACCGCGTACACTTGCGTGATTTTGTGCGAACAAGTTTTTGGCGCCGCTGCCGGGGACTCGGTGTTATATATATAGTTTATGTGCTTGTCATCAGTGGTCGTTAAAGTTCACTGACTCAGATTATTCTCATCAATTTTACTTTGTTTGGTGTGTTTCAGATACTTTAGTGAGCGTGTATGCGAACACGTTCTCAATCTCGGAAAGAAGAGCTTGAATTGAATCTAGTTATGGGAGAACCAGTAGCAGAAACGAAGGCTCTGAAGGACTATTCCCAGCCAAAGATCAATGACATTCAATCTAGCATTTTCAGGCCGGCTATTGCAGCTAATACTTTTGAAATCAAGCCTGGCACGATTCAGATGGTGCAGAATTCAGTTCAGTTTGGGGGTGCTCCAACGGAAGATCCTAATATGCATATTAGTGATTTCATCGAGATTTGCGACACCTTCAAGTTCAACGGAGTGTCGGAAGATGCTGCGAAGCTGAGACTTTTCCCATTTTCTCTGAGGGATAAGGCTAAGGGCTGGTTGCACTCTCTACCAGCAGGTTCTATTACTACATGGGAGGATCTTGCTCAGAAGTTTCTCACTAAATTCTTCCCGATGGCTAAAAAAGCAGCAATCAGGAATGCTCTTACTCAGTTTGCACAGCATTCTGGAGAAAGTTTATGTGAAGTTTGGGAGCGCTACAAGGAGATGCTTAGGAAGTGTCCTCATCATGGAATGCCTGATTGGATGGTGATCAATTACCCCTCGTAAATCTACAAGAGAGCACAAACAACCACTGTGGTTCAATGATTATGTCACCAAAGCCAATCTTACTCAAGTGATTGAACATGATGTACCACCAAAGTTTCACTGTTTTTTTGCTACTCTTACACAAACAGCTGACCCTACAACATTCAACCAAGCTGTGCAGCACCCAGTCTGGATTGAAGCTATGAACTTGGAACTACAAGCTCTTGAGGATAACAAGACATGGGCTATCACCACTTTACCACCTGAAAAAAGGCAATTGCCTGTAAATGGTTGTACAAAACGATGTATAGTCCTGATGGCACCATTGAAAGACACAAATCACGGTTGGTAGTTCTTGGTTGCAGGCAAACATATGGGGTCGATTACATGGAGACGTTTGCCCCAGTTGCGAAATTAACTACTCTCCGAGCTCTACTGGCTGTCACTGCAATTCACGGTTGGATCACTGTGCAGATGGATGTAAGTAATGCCTTCTTGAATGGTGACTTAGAGGAGCAAGTCTACATGAAATTCGCACCTGGATACACTAGCTATGGTTCCAGAATTTCTGCAGCAAGTGCCTTGCATAATGTGACAGACTTTGTTTGCAAGCTACTCAAATCACATATGGGCTAAAACAAGCACCACGATAATGGTTCAGCAAGCTCTCCTCTATTCTGTTACAGTTGGGCTATCATCAATCTCAAACATACCACAACTTGTTTGTGAAGAATTCGATGACCACCATCACTGTGATTCTCGTGTATGTCGATGATATTCTCATTTGTGGGAACTCAAAACTGGAGATTGAAGATATCAAGGCAGTGTTGTCCTCTAAATTCCACATGAAAGACTTGGGCCAAGTTAACTACTTCTTGGGGTTAGAAATATCTCGCTCACCAGCTGGCTTCTTCGTGTCTCAAAAGAAATACACCATGGATCTTCTTAAAGAACATGGCTTGACTAATGCTGCTCCACTTAAAGTTCCCATGGATACACACCTCAAGCTCACACCTACAAAAGGGACTCCTTTACCTAATCCCCATCAATATCAAAGGCTTGTCGGTAAGTTAATTTATCTCACAGTAACTAGACCCAATATTGTTTTCCCTGTTCATGTCCTTAGTCAGTATATGCACCAACCTACAAGTGTGCATATGCAGACTGCTAAACGATTACTAAGGTATCTGGTTGTAAACCCTGGGCAAGGAATCCTTCTAGCCACATCTTCAACTGTCTCTCTTCAAGCGTATAGTGACAGTGATTGGGCAAACTGCCATGTCACTCGACGATCAACATTTGGTTTTTGCATCCTTCTGGGCACATCTCCTATAAGATGGAAGTCAAAGAAACATAATGTGGTTGCAAGATCCACAGCTGAAGCCGAATACCGTGCTATGGCCTTGATAGTGTGTGAGGTGTCTTGGTTGCATGCTTTGCTGAAAGATATGGGGATTCAAAACCTTCCTCCAACAGTGCTTTATTGTGACAATTTGGATGCCTTGTCTATTGCAGCCAACCCCGTTCTCCATGAACGAACGAAACATGTTGAGGTCGATTGTCACTTCATCCGTGAGAAGCTCAAAACTGGTTCCATGACAACTTCACATGTTCCTTCAACGGAACAGATTGATGATCTCCTCACCAAACCTCTCTCTGTCAAGCAACATCATTATCTTCTTCACAAGCTTGGAGCAATGCCTCAATCGCCTGCTCAGATTGCAGGGGAGTAATGAAGATATTCATGCCTTGTCATCAGTCCCAGTCAGCTTGTATCGTGGCATTCCTGCATGGACCACTAGCTGCTAGGACCACTATCTTTCCCTTATTTGTCATTTCTTGTTTTTTGTTGTTTTCTGATTCTGTTAGCATTTCTGTTGTTTTCTGATTCTGTTAGCACATTGACAGATTCCTACTGGCTATATAGCTGGTTCCAGAACTATCATTTGGAGTATGAATGTTATAATATAAGCTCTGCTATCTTTGCTCCAAAGTAGATCTATGTTTGCATTCTTCTTGCTTTCTGTATATTAGTCTTCAATTTCTCTTTTCAAAAAATGTTCTGCCGGAGGATCTATACCCTGCTTTGCTGCTCTAAAAATTGCATTCAGTATCTTGTAAATAGTAAGAATAAGTAGGTTTGTTTATTTAAGTTTTATTTTGTTTTTTTCATTTTTATTGTTTCCGGTTTTGAAACCGAAACCGAGTCGTTGAAAACCGAACCGAGGTTTTGGGAACCGAAACCGAGCCGATGGTTACGGTTGCGGTTGTGGTTTTCAATTTTTAAAACCGAAGATGTTTGGTTCTGGTTCCGATTTTACCCAAAAACCGAGCCGAACCGGCCCACGCTCTACCCTAGTTCTAAAGATCTCCCGACATTGTTCTTTGACTTCCTCGTCTTGTACTCCCTCTTTTTATATTTTAATGTTTGACGTATCTTTATATAAATCTATACTATTTATACTATATTATTAAAGCCGAAACATTTAAAGTTTTGGTTTTCGGTTTTTGGTCGGTTTTCGGTATTTTATTCTATTTAATAAATAATAAAAAATATAAAAATAGTAACTAGATGATTGCCTTTTATAATTAAAATATTTTTTTTCTAACAAAATCTACTCATTTTCCAAAAATATCACGGACAATTAATTTTTTTAATTAAAACATGTTAACTTTTCTATTTATCATTATTACTTTTATATTTTTTCTCACTAAAATATCTTTTTTCCAAAAATATCAAGGGCAATCACTTTTTGTTCTCACTAAAATCTCTATTTTCCAAAAATATTATGAGCAGTTACTTTTTTTAATTAAAATATGTTAACTTTTCTATTTGTCCTTATTACTTTTATATTTGTTCTCTTAAAAATCTCTCTTTTCCAAAAATATCACGGGCAATTACTTTTTTCAATTAAAACATGTCAGTTTTTAAATTTGTCATTATTATTATTATTATTATTAT
Source organism: Heracleum sosnowskyi (assembly GCA_030848705.1). Classification (NCBI taxonomy): domain Eukaryota; kingdom Viridiplantae; phylum Streptophyta; class Magnoliopsida; order Apiales; family Apiaceae; genus Heracleum; species Heracleum sosnowskyi. The sequence goes on from CM061241.1 coordinate 99,875,651, forward strand.
TATTATTATTATTATTATTATTATTATTAATAATATAAATAAAAAAGTTATTTTAATAATGCCCTATTTATTTTCCTCAGCCCTATTTGTATTATTTATTTATTTTTCCTATGTTCCAATTAATATTTAAGTTTCTCGTTTTATAATTTATCATATTATTAATTAATATATTTAATATTAATATATCAATATTATTAATAATATATTAATTTTATAAATTATAAAATTAATATTATTAATATTGAAAATTAATCAATATTATATTATTAAAGCCGAAACATTGAAAGTTTTGGTTTTCGGTCTTTTATTCTATTTAATAAATAATAAAAATATATAAATATAGTAACTAGATGATTGACTTTTATAATTAAAATAATTTTTTTTCTAACAAAATCTACTCTTATTTTAATACTCTATTTAATAAATAATAAAATAATATAAAAATAGTAACTAGCTGATTGTCTTTTATAGTTAAAACATTTTTTCTAACAAAATTTACTTCTTTTCCAAAAATATCATGGGCAATTACCTTTAAATTAAAATATATTACATTTTATATTTGTTATCACTAAAATCTCTCTTTTCCAAAAATATCAAGTGCAACCCACATACTTATATATTTTAAAACCTATTTTAATAATTTTAATTATTTAAAAAAACTTACCTATTTTGACAAATGAACGTATTTTTTTAACAAATGCAATTAATATAATTAAAACACATCTAAAAATATTACGGGCAGTTAACTTTTTTAATGAAAACATGTTAGCTTTTCTATTTGTTCTTATTAAAAAAACTTACTTATTTTAACATGTCAACGTATTTTTTTAATAAATACAATTAATATAATTAAAACAATTCTAAAAATATAACGAGCAATTACTTTTTTTAATTAAAATATGTTAAATTTTCTATTTGTCTTTAGTAATAATATTATTTTATTATAAAATAATATTAATAATACCTCATTTATCTTCCTCAACCCCATCTATATTTTTTTTATGTTCCAATTAATATTTAAGTTTCTCATTTTATAATTTATCATATTAATTTTTACTTGTATTTTAATATTTTCTGTTCACATTAAATTTTTTAGTTTATTATTTTTTAAGACCGGTGCCTTGCACGGGTTATAGGCTAGTATTATTAAAGCCGAAACATTGAAAGTTTTGGTTTTCGGTTTTCGGTACTTTATTCTATTTAATAAATAATATAAAAATAGTAACTAGATGATTGTCTTTTATAATTAAAATATTTTTTTCTAACAAAATCTACTCTTTTTCCAAAAATATCAAGACAATTATCTTTAAATTAAAATATATTACCTTTTATATTTGTTATCACTAAAATATCCGTTTTCCAAAAATATGAGGTGTAGTCCTTATTTATTTATTTTAAATCCTATTTTAATAATCTATTTAATAAATAATGAAATAATATAAAAATAGTAACTAGCTGATTGCCTTTTATAATTTAAAAAAAATTCTAACAAACTCTGCTCCTTTTTCAAAAATATCACGTCAATTACCTTTAAATTAAAACATATTATCTTTTATATTGTTTCTCACTAAAATCTCTATTTTCTAAAAATATGAGGTGCAATACTTACTTATTTATTTTAAAACATATTTTAATACTCTATTTAATAAATAATAAAATAATATAATATAGTAACTAGATGATTGCAGTTACAACATTGTTTTCTAACAAAATCTTCTTCTTTTCCGAAAATATCACGGAAAATTATCTTTAAATTAAAATATATTACATTTTTTATTTGTTATCATTAGAATTTCTCTTTTCCAAAAATATGAAGTACAACTCTTACTTATATATTTTAAAACCTATTTTTAATACTTTTAATTATTTTAAAAAACTTACCTATTTAAACAAGTCAACTCATTTAAAAAAAATACAATTAATATAATTAAAACACATCTAAAAATATTACGGGCATTTACTTTTTTTTTTAATTAAAACATATTAGTTTTTCTATTTGTTCTTGTTAAAAAATCTTACTTATTTTAACATGTCAACGTATTTTTTTAATAAATACAATTAATATAATTAAAACACTTCTAAAAATATTACGGGTAGTTACTTTTTTTAATTAAAACATGTTAAATTTTCTAAAAGTCCTTATTATTAATATTATTTTATTATTAAATAATATTAATAATAAATCATTTATCTTCCTCAGCCACATATGTATTTTTTTTATATTTTTTTATGTTTCAATTAATATTTAAGTTTCTCATTTTATAATTTATCATATTAATTTTTATTTTTATTTTAATATTTTCCGTTAACATTAAATTTTTTAGTTTATTATTTTTGAAGGCACGTGTCTTACACGTGTTATAGGCTAGTATTAAATAATTGAGAAAAATGAAAATTATATTATTAGAAACTAAATTAGTCTCGGCAGAAAAGAAGAACTAGAATTAGCCTATTTTAAAATGTAACCTTCAATTTATTAAAATTATAAATAAATAATTTTAATTTATAAATATTTAGTTAAGTTAAATATAAAAAAAATCAAAATATCTATACTATATTATTAAATCCGAAACATTGAAAGTTTTGGTTTTCGGTTAACGGTCGGTTTTTGGTTTTCGCTACTTTTTCTAATTAATAAATTAATAATATAATCAAAATTCGGGAAAATTTTATTCTACATTAATATTTCACTATATTTTACTACATAAAAATCAAATAATATTGAAATCTAATAAAAAAATGGAAATGTGGATCTAATTTGTTTAAATTTAGGATACACTGCTACAAATATACTTCTTTCTTTTTTGGGATAACGAAAGCTATACAAATCAAATCTTTAATGGAATTGTATTATTGTCAAGTTACCAAAATAGTAAATAGATGATTGGCTTTTATAATGAAAATATTTTTTTCTAACAAAATCTACTCCTTTTCCAAAAATATCATTACTTACTTATTTATTTTAAAACCTATTTTAATACTCTATTTAATATATAATAAAATAATATAAAAATAGTAACTAACTGATTGCCTTTTATAATTAAAAAAAAATATAACAAAATCTACTCCTTTTCCAAAAATATCACGACAATTACCTTTAAATTAAAACATAATATCTTTTATATTTGTTATCACTAAAATCTCTATTTTCCAAAAATATGAGGTGTTGTATTTTATAATTAAAACATTTTTTTTCTAACAAAATCTACTTCTTTTCCAAAAATATCACGGGCAATTACCTTTAAATTAAAATATATTACCTTTTATATTTGTTATCACTAAAATCTCTCTTTTCCAAAAATATCAAGTGCAACTCTTACTTATATATTTTAAAACCTATTTTAATACTTGTAATTATTTAAAAAAACTTACATATTTTAACAAGTGAACGTATTTTTTTAACACATAAAATTAATATAATTAAAACATATCTAAAAATATTACGTGCAGTTACTTATTTTTAATTAAAACATGTTAATTTTTCTATTTGTCCTTATTAAAAAAACTTACTTATTTTAACATGTCAACATATTTTTTTAATAAATACAATTAATATAATTAAAACACTTCTAAAAATATCACGGTCAATTAATTTTTTTAATTAAAACATGTTATATTTTCTATGTGTCCTTATTATTAATATTATTTTATTATAAAATAATATTAATAATATATCATTTATCTTCCTCGGTCTCATTTGTATTTTTTTTATATTTTTTTATGTTCCAATTAATATTTAAGTTTCCCATTTTATAATTTATCATATTAATTTTTACTTTAATTTTAATATTTTCCGTTCACATTAAATTTTTAGTTTATTATTTTTAAGGTCCGTGCTTGCACGGTTATAAGCTAGTACATATAATCAAGGAATCAAAAAAAATATTCGTATATGAAACTGTTAGTACCTTTAGCCGTTTGTTAACCTAAGACTTGGAGCACTAATTATTATTCAATGTATTTTCTAATCACCGTTTTTTTTAAGTCCCAGTTGGTGTCTAACAAATATTAATGGAACCCTAGAGGTCTCCCATAAATTCCATATTCAGATCTTAATGAAATCAAATATTAATATATTTATTTATTTATCAGTTTTAATTATATAAATATGTTATAAGTTTTTTTTAGGATAAATATGGGTCTGTTTGCCTCTTCTTTTAAGTTACGGCTTATATATTATAAGTTGATAATAGAGGGGTGTTTGTCTACTCAGCTTATTTGATAATTGATAAGTTGAATGTAGAAATCACTAACAATTTACTTAACTTATCAACTTATTCTTTGATTTCTTTATTTTTCTAATATTTTATATTTTTACATTTGTGTTTTTAAATATTTTTTTAATTTAAAATACAAGTGTTGAAATCATTATATTTAAAAATTATTTTTTCAAATTTAATTTAGCAAATTTTTCACTAACTTATAAGTAAATTTATCCAAACACTCCATCAACTTATCACTTATAAAACACTTACTCATTTTAAAGTATAAATTAACTTTTTTGTGATACCCAAACACACATTAGGTGTTAACTTTGCATATAATGCACTTAAGAATATTATACATCTGAGTGTTTCTTTTAGTGTCTTTTTATGTAAAATTGCACACTGAGAAATGTTAAGAGAATTAGGAGAGGACAGAGTGGCGCAGGCAATTGCCCGTGAGACGAATGAATAAATTAATGAGACATACACGTACAGGTAATAAAGCAGTTGCTAACCTATTATTCTGGATGACTAATTACATAGGCAGCTAGCTAGGTGAATGCATTTACATTTTGTAGCTAGCTCCTAGCTGTCTTTCTTCACTGTTTCATACTCCTGTAAATCTTACTGCAGGTTGTAATTTTCTGTTTTAACAATCTTAGTACCCCTCATTCGGGTTGTACCGTAATGTTACAATACAACAAGATAACATTTTAATAAAATCAAATATTTAATATTTTTCACCCAAATTAAAATCATTTTAGGGGATAAATAGAATTGATTGCATCATATATCTGAATTACTACCTAATCTATATTAATATATACTATATTATTAAAACGAAACATTGAAAGTTTTGTAGTCTGGTCATAAAAGTTTTTGTAGTCTGGTCACTCAATTCATAGCTATTTTTGATCAAATCGATGAGAACTGTTAGATAAAATATTAAAATTATTATATAGAATATCTTTTCTATTTTTCCTAACTAAAACATCTCATTTTCCAAAAATATTGCAAACAATTTCATTTACTAAAATAACATAATAAAGTTATAATTGCTAATAACTAACTCATTACCTTTTTAGTCAAATTGTATATTCTTTTTTATATTTTCTAACTAAAATTTCTACTTTTCTATTTTTCCTAACTAAAACCTCTCATTTTCCAAAAATATCACGAACAGATATATTTAATAAAATAAAATAATAATATTATAATTATTAATGACTAACCGATTAGCTTTTTTTTCTAAAACGTATATTCATTTTTATATTTCATAACTAATATTTCTCTTAACTAAAACCTCAAAAATATCACAGACTATTCCATTTATTAGCATAAAATACTAATATTATAAATCTATCTATCTATCTATACTATATTATAAAAGACCAAACATTGAAAGTTTTGGTAACTGTTTTTTTTGGTACGGTACTTGCCTTATTTAATTATTTATTTAATTATTATAAAAATTATTATAATCAGTTACCCTTTCAGTTAAAATGCATTACCATTTTTTTCTAAAAAAACCACGAGCAATTTCCTTTTCAAGCTAAAACATGTTACTTTTTCTATTTACTTTACTAAAATCCCTCATTTTCCAAATATATCACGAGCAAACCTTTACTTATTTATTTTAAAACATATTTTAATACTTTTAATTGGTAATTACATTTCCCCACTTTTTCTAGAAAAATCAGGGCAATTACCTTTTTCAGCTAAAACATGTTATATTTTCTATTTTCCTTACTACAATCTCTTCTTTTCCAATTATATCACGGGCAAACCTTGTTTATTTACTTTAAAATCTATTTTAATCATTTTAATTGACAATTATCTTTTTCAACTAAAACATGTCACATTTTGTATTTTTCTTAATAAACCCCTCTTTTTTTTTTCAAAAATATCACGGGCAAATCGTTAATTTTATATTTTAAAATTCAACGAAAACATATTACTTTTATTTTTCTTACTAAAACCCCACTTTTTCCAAAATATCACGGGCAAACCGTTACAATTAATAAAATATAAATAATAAAATTAACAATTATTAAAAACAAATCGTGCATCGCACGGGTTTTAAGCTATATTATTAAAGACGAAACATTAAAAGTTTGGTAGTCGGATGGACGGACGGTCGGTACTTAGTGATTTTATTTAATTGCCCTTACTTATTTTTTTAAAAACTATTACTAAATAATAACATTATTTATAACCAATTACCTTTTCAGCTAAAATACATTACCTTTTTTTAATTTTTTTCTAACAAAATCTTCTATTTTTCTAAAAAAAACACGGGAGGTTATCTTTTTTAACAAACAACATGTTACTCTTTCTATTTTTTCTTACTAAAACTCCTCATTTTCCAAAAATATCACGGGTAAACCCTTACTTATTTATTTTAAAAATCTATTTTTTTATTTTAATAATTAAAAGTATTAAAATCTATTTTAATACTTTTAATTATTAGCACTTTTTCAGCTGAAACATGTTACTTTTTCAATTTTTTCATTTTCTAAAGAAATTATTATTAAATAATAACATTTTTATAACCAACTATCTTTTCGGATAAAATACATTACTTTTTCTATTTTTTTCTAACAAAATCCTCTATTTTTCTAAAAACAATCACCGACAATTATCATTTTCAACTAAAACATGTTACTCTTCGACAAATCTCTACTTATTTATTTTGAAACCTATTTAAATACTTTTAATTACGAGCACTTACCTTTTCAGATAAAAAATGTTACTTTTTCTATTTTTCCTTACTAAGACCCCTACTTTTCAAAAAATATCGGGGATAAACAGTTATTAATTTATTTTAAAATTTATTTTAATACTTTTAATTATTTAAATAAGTTTAACTCGCGTACTTATTTTTTTAGCAAATGCAAATTAATAAAATATTAAAACATAAATAATAAAAATAATAATTATTAATAACAATCCGTGCATCGCACGGGTTTTAAGCTAGTTATATTATTAAAGTCGAAACATTGAAAATTTTGGTTTTCGATTTTCGGTCATTTATTATATTTAATAAATAATAAAATAATATAAAATTAGTAACTATCTGATTGTCTTTTATAATTAAAACACTTTTTTCTAACAAAATCTACTTTTTTCCAAACATTTCACAGGCAATTATTTTTATAATTAAAACACTTTTCTCAAACAAAATCTACTCCTTCTCCAAAAATATCACGGGCAATTATTTACCTTTTATATTTGTTCACACTAAAATCTCTCTTTTTCAACCCTTACTTATTTATTTTAAAACCTATTTTAATGATTTGAATTATTTAAAAAAGTTAACCTATTTTAACATGCCGACATTTTTCTTTAACAAATACAATTAATATAACTAAAACACTTCTAAAAATATCAGGAGCCAGTTACTTTTTTTAAATAAAACGTGTTAGCTTTTTTATTTATCAATAATATAAAAATAGTAAAACACTTTATAATTAAAACACTTTTTTCTAACAAAATCTACTCATTTTCCAAAAATATCACGAACATTTAACTTTTATAATTAAAACACTTTTTTTCCAACAAAATCTATCCTTTTACAAAAATATCACGAACAATTACCTTTAAATTAAAACATATTACATTTTATATTTGTTCTCACTAAAATCTCTCTTTTCAAAAATATCATGTCCAACCTTAATTATTTATTTTAAAACATATTTTAATTATTTAAAAAATTTGACATATTTTAACAAGCGAAATTAGTTTTTTTAACAAATACAATTAATATAATTAAAACACTTCTAAAAATATCACGGACATTTATTTATTTTTAATTAAAACATGTTAGTTTTTCTATTTATCCTTATTATTAATATAATTTTAATAAATAAAAAAATATTATTAATAATGCCCCATTAATCTTCCTCAACCCCATTTGAATATTACTAATTTCTGATTTATCTTTCTCAGCCCAATTTGTATTCTTTATTTATTTTTTCTATGTTCCAATTAATATTTAAAATTTTCATTTTATAATTTATCATATTGATTTCTATTCTTTATTTAATATTTTCCATTCGCATTAATTTTTTTGGTTTGTCAATTTTTAATCTTTTTTGATGGCCCGTGTTAAAGCCGAAACATTGAAAGTTTTGGTTTTTAGTTTTCGGTCATTTATTCTATTTAATATATAATAAAATAATATAAAAATAGTCACTAGCTGATTGTCTTTTACAACTGAAACACTTTTTTTTGAATAAAATCTACTCATTTTTCTAAAAGTAACACGTACAATTACCTTTAAATTAAAAATATTACCTTTTATATTTGTTCTCACTAAAATCTTTTTTTTTTCAAAAATATCACTTTTATAATAAAAATAATAATTTAATATTATAAAAATAGTAACTAGCTAATTGTCTTTAATAATATAGTATAGATTTGGAAAATGAGTAGATTTTTTCTAATAAAATATACTCTTTTCCCAAAAATATCACGGTCAATTTTTTTTTTCAATTAAACATATACCTTTTCTATTTGTCCTTACTAAATTATCTCTTTTTCCAAAAATATCACCGACAAACCTTACTTATTTATTTTAAAACATATTTAATGCTTTTAATTATCAAAAATATCACGGACTACCTTTTTCAATTCTTTTTAAAAGATTAATTGAGGAGAAAAGGGAATTGTATAATAAATTAATCTTATTATAAGATTAATTTATTTTATTCGCAATTTCATATTTTTTTCTAACAAAATCTACTTATTTTTCCAAAAATATCACGTACTACATTTTTCAATTCTTTTTAAAAGATTAATTGAGCAAAAAAGGGTATAATAAATTATTATTTTTTAAAAGATTAATTTATTTTATTATATTTAATAAACAATAAAATAATATAAAGTACAATAACTAGCCGATTATCTTTCATAATTAAAAAACATTAACTTTTAATGATAATATATTACTTTATATAAACACGTTTAAAAATAAAAATTAGTGTAATATATCTTTCAACCATTAATATTGTCTTTTTTAATTATACATGTTCTTAATATTATATAGATTTCAATTATTAGTACATTCCAAAAATATCAAACAATATATCTTCTTAATAAAAATGTCAATTATACTATACTCTATATACTTCTATATTAATACAAAAATAATATAAAAAATATTTTACCATAAAAATATATTATATTATATTAAAAAGAATAAGCTAGTTTAAATAATGAGTTGGATAAAAGAAAATAAAAGATGCCGACTCTGGATAGCTTTAAAATCTATATATTTTTAAAGTGTAATGAGAAATTTACCCAATCGGTAAAAAAATTTACCCAATGGATCATATTTGAACTATATTTATACTATATTTCATATAATCCATGGACTATCCATTAGTTGACCCATATTCCAATTAATATTATCCTAATTTTGAATTTTAAATTTCTCTTATGTTACAATATCCACCTTTATTTTCTCAGTCTTACCATCTTTAGTGTACTATTCAAACTACTCATTTATTGTTTTTGTAATTTCACAAAATCTTCCTTAATTTTATCAATCTGTTCTTTCTTTTTTTGAATTCAATTTCTTATATCATCGTCTCTCTCATCTTTTTTTTCTTCATCTTGGTTTTTTATCTTTCTCTCATTCTCCATAACTTTTTTCAGATGTATTGATTTTCAATTTTGAATGTACATTTTTTGGTAAGTTGTGAACTAATTTGAATGGGTATCTTTTGGTGCAGGTGTTTTGTACTTCTTAATGAGAAGAGTTCATTGTATCTATGAAATTCAAGCCATCAAGATAATCAGATTTTCCCCGCCTCTCTATGATCTTTTTATGTTCGACGAGAATGAACCTTTAATTGTTTGTATTGGCTTTTACGTTTGTTTATGTCCATATATGTATTGGTTTTTGATGTTTCTTAACTATATTGTTTTACTTTACAGGATGCATCGATGATGGATCTTACCAGAATCTCTTTTAACAAATGTGAACTCGGGTATATGCAATCAAGTGCAGATATAATTTTTGTTGTATGTGTAAAATTTTGTATGCGTAGGATATAAATTTTGTAAGCTATAAAATAATGTTTGTGTGAATCTGATTAAATTTAGATAATATGGCATGCAACTAAAACCGATTTGTAGGTTCGGCGAGTTTGAAACGTATTGACTGGTATAGTGGCAATTTTTTTGGTTCCTTTAGATACACTTTTTTGCGTAGAGAGATTGTGATATTTTACGTTGTTGTTTCTTTTGACTAATCCTTTATTTTTTATTTCATTTTTAGGTTTACACACATAAGTTGGGAGTGCTCCAATACGTTGGACAAATTACTGGATTTGAAAATGAAGGATAAATAGTTTACTATGCCAATGCCTTTGAGAGTCCATGCACTTGCAAGATTAGCAGGTTACAGTTTCAATTCTGACTTATTCTGTCCAAACACAATAGTTATCTCAATTTTTTGTATGTTTTTTGTGTCTGGTTAATGGTTGATAGGATTAAGAGTTTGTGACATGTGATTGTTTTAAACTCCCAAGAGAATGATCTAGATATCAGCTGTTCAGATTCTCAGAAAGTAATTCAACTTTAATCATGACTTTAAACCTAGAGATTATCGGACACATATGTACCTTTGTTCACAAACGGGCACCAGGTTGGTGTAGTTGTATAATTTTAAAAATGTACCATTCTTTCTATGCCAAAAAACTATCATAACTTTCATAAAAAAGATAATACCAGTTGGTAATTATAATCTAATTCTTTATTTTTCTATTATATAAATGCAAAGTTATAGTGTTTAATAGTATCTAACTATAGAACTAATAGTCACGGGATCCTTCAAATGTCATTAATGGGACCAATTTTCTTTTGTTTCAATGGCAGAAATGAGTTTATACTCCAAAAACAGTTGTGAAGGAACATGTAACATTGATGCAGCTGTGTTTGACATCAATGACATCAGCTCATTTGGATATAATTTAAGAGATGAAACTGGTTCTCTTTTAGCAGGTTCGGTGAAAATTTGAGAGGTGTTATTGATCCAAAAATTGCAAAGGCATTGGCTTTCAAACAAGCATTGTCCTGACTAAAAATCTACAGGTTTCTCATATTTACATTGAACTTGATTCCATTAGCATTGTCCAGGTTTTTTTTTTGCAAGTCTAAGGATGCTTCTTATCTGGGATCCATTATGTTTGATTATTCTTTGATCGTAAAGGACTAAAGGTTGTGTTAAGTTATTTTGTTAAAAGATCAGCTAATGTAGCTGCTAATACAAGCCATTAACTTTCTGGGAAATGTTTAGGTTTCCAAGCCATTGGAAGTATTGAGATATATCATATTTTGTATCAACTATAAAGTGGTGGCTAGTAGTATGAATTTCAAGTTTAATGTTTCTTAGTCTAACCATTTTACATTGACAAGTACTTTACTCAGAGAACTATAAGATTTGTTTCAGGTGACTTGAGAACTTGTAATTGTCCTTACAATATTAGATTTAACTTCTGTTGCATATTCATGAGATAATTAAACTTGCCTTATTGTGACACATGCATGTGCACTCAATTCCAGTTACACAAATGAACATGTTATGGCATAAGAATCTCTGACCAAACTTATTACAAGTTGTGATTAACTAAAAAATCTAAATAAAATACGGGAGCAAGACATTTGTTAGTTATTTAAAAACAAAAGTACTTACAAATTATTTTTTATGCTTTCCAAAAAAAATTTACTTTTTATATGTGAGATATAGGAAATTAAAAAATAATTTCCCAAAAACACTGCTACTTTGTAAACGATACATCAATATAATTTTTTTCACAGTAAAGTAAAATTCTAAAAGTAACTCAAACTAATTATTAATTATTATTTAAACAAACTTTTATGTAATTACTACAATATATAATTTTAATATACTAAAGATAAAGAAATTATTTCGTGAAAGAAAACTCCAAATAATTAGGAGAAGTAACCGAGATGCTAAATTTTAAAATAAGTTAAAAGCTCATCAATTCATTCTTACTTTTTTCTAAATATATAAATGTGATACAAATATTTAGAGACAAATGTTCATTGTATACCCTTAACATTACAAATAGTCCAGAATAATATATATATATAGGGCTACTCTAATGAGACCCATTCTTATTGTGAGAACTGCATGCTGGGCCATAAATTAAGCCCAATATCAACATGTATCCACAAAAATAACATGCCTCGTTACATCACTGTCCCTTCTTCCTTCTTCCACCACGACACCATTCATCATCACCATCATAATTCCCAGTCAATTTCTCACCAAAACCACCACCATTCAACAACCACCAGTCCACCACATCTATATTAACCGTCACCATCATCTTTATCGCCACCATCACAACAACCACCAGTCCACCACCACCGTCACTACATCGCAATCACCATCCCCTACTACAATCTTGACAACCCACAATTATCAATAAACCACAACCACCACTAATACACCCCCGATCAATATACTACCACTACATCACCAGACTGCCACAATCACCACAACCAGAATCACTAAATTCATGAAATCCATAAAATAAAAATCACCAACATCATAACCACTACTTCCAGAATCATCAAATTAAGAAAATTTTAAATCACCAAAATTTAAACTAACATCACCGATTTCTGTTCATAAATCGTAAAATATACATACACAAATCACCAAATAAAAAGGTGATTTATACACAAATCACCAAATAAAAAGGTGATTTATATTTTTTTTCAAAAGGTGATTGGTCATTAAAAAAGGTGATTTTGAAACCTTCTTCGGACTCTTCTTCGTCACTCACACTCAGACTTTTTTTCGGATTCTTCGTCTTCTCCTCCGGCGCCGGAGCGTCGGGATCTGCAAACCTTCAAAACAAAAAAAGAAACGCTTACAGTTTCATCATTAACAAGAAAAGAGTAGTGGGTTGTGTGTAATGTAGATACTTGTATCTATGTGTGTGTAGTGTTGAGAGAGAGAAGATGGATACAGAAGGATGAAAGTGGGTGTGAAGATCTGTCGGCACTTGGAGACAGAAATTTATGTGTAGAGAGAGAGAGAGAGAAAGAGAGAGAGAGAGGTGAGAGAGGGTGAAAAATGGATAGATCTGGAAGTGGGTGGATGAGTGATGTGAGGAGAGAGAAATAATTATTCTAATTTAAAGATATGTGTGTTTATTTGTGGTCCAGATTAAAAGTAGTTTTAAAATTAAGTGGCTGGGATTTAGTCTCAGTTCTCATTTTAACATAGGGTCTCATTTGATCAATTGCCTATATATATATATATATATATAGTAAGGTTCTAGGGAGAACCTCCTTATCAAGAGACCCAAGAGACCTGATCTAAGACCGTTGATTTATTATTATTGTCATTTAGCTGATTTATTGATTCAAAATGGCATTTTTGTGAATAGTTTGAAGATTAGATGCAAAATGTATTACCCTTTCTTGTATTTTTCTACGCTCGTTTCTTTTAAACATGGCAATGAGAGATTATACAGCTCTAACTATGCAATCAGAATCTTTGGATTAATGGTAACCATACAACCTCTAATTAGGTTATAAAACACGCGTATACTCACTTCACAGTTGTAAAAAATTAAGATCAAGTTTTACCTAGAATACAATAGAGAATCTTTAATAAACGTTTCATATTGTTTCCTCCTAGCAACGTAAAATCTTTGCTTGGCCATTTGGTGATTTTAACGTTAGACACGAGTTTAACATTCATATTTGCAGGCAAATATGGATCCGGTACCAGACAAAGAGCCCTCAAGATTTGGTTTCCATTCACGATTCTTTGTATCATGGTTTTATTTGAGAAGATTTGGGGAATATGATGTTGCATATTAGATTTGGGGTATACGACTCTTGGTGTTTTGTGGTTTCAATATTTGATTGGAGATTAGTGGTAAGAATTTGATTAAATTGGAACTACTTGAGTTTGTATAGTTTTTTACGATGATAATGTGTGTTTTTCAATAGATGATTACATAGTGCACGATTTGTTAAAATTCTGAAACTCATATGCCCCATTGTGTAGAGAACTAATATTACATGAACCATGCGTCTTGATCATTATTTTTGAATCCCACGGTGTGATTTCAGAACTGTAATTACTTTTACAGCCTTTAACTCTGATATAACACTATACTTATTCTTTTAATAGGAAACATGAAGAATGTTGAGATTGCCATTGATACTTGTATATATTCTAAATAATACCATAGTAATTATTTGGTATGATTATTTAATTTTTAATCTATTTATTTTCTTTCTTTCTCAGTATTTATGGTTCCCGAAAGATGATTCTCTTGGTTTCTTGGCTCCAGGAGGTAGTCACTTTTATAAACATATACTTGTTTCTGCATTAAAACACATCAAGTTTGTGATTCTTAAATGAGATAGAAAAAGGAAGCTTCGGAGCTGCAAAGTTTGCAGGTAAATGTTTTTCCCAGTCTTGTGTTTCATTATGTGATAGAAGATGTGCATTATAATTTATAGGTAGAAAAAGATATCTCAATGTTTCTCGAAATAACAATTTAATTTTTCTACAATCCCATTGTGCAGGAACTTCTGTTACGTGCTTCTGTAAATTTTAGCTCTATTGCAGATGTTGGTATATGTGGGAGCTGATGTTGGTATATGTGGGAGCTGGTACACTAGTCAGTAGTTCCCATATATATTCGATGAATTGTCATGTTGTTAAGATTTATTAATTTATTCTCCAAGGTGTTCCACAAGGTGTTCTCCCCAGAAATGTCGCGGAGATTATGAAATCCAAACGAGAAATGAATGTAGATGATCTGCATTTTTTATTTTATTTAGGCAGTTGGATTTGTAAGATTTTTTTTTTAATGTTTAAGGACCTCTTGACTTGAATAAGAATTTAGATAATAATACTTGTTAGACTTTTATTAGGATTAGTTCATATTAAATTGTCTTGTTCACAAAAAATCTAAGCTTAAAGCATATGTATAGTAATCAAAATAAAAAACACTTTAGAGAATCTCATTATTTACATAAATATTCAAATAAATAAGTATTTCTAATAAATAAACATTTTATAGAATCTGAGTATTTTGAAAAATACTTAAAGAAACAATCCAAAGAATTCCAACTTAATCTTAATATTAAAAAAGAATTCTATGAAAAATCGAAAACTTGTATATAAGTTTTTAAAATCTGAATATTGTGAAAATTACTTAACATGACATTTTAAAGAATCACAATGTTATATTATATAGTATTTTAATATCTAAAAGAATATATACATCTAAGAGAATCTTAATATAATTTTTAAAAGTATGGAAATGTAAAGAGAATATATATGAATTTTAATACAAAAAAAATAAGGAAAATATTTCTTGTTATTAAATTTAAGAAGATTGTATTCTTTATTACAACATTGATTTTATTATAATTTAAATGAAATTTTTTAATTGATTTATATTTAAATATGTACTACTCCATTTAATATCATTTATTTTAGTATCATACTTTTGAGTGTAATAAATTCTTATACCCATTCAAAAATATAAGATTCTTTATAATTCTTGTTAGAAGAACTTATATTCTTTCTTTTTGGATTAGATGGAAAATGTATTTGCCTTTTGATAATTTAAGATATAGTTGTATTATTTTTTGAAAAGAATAATAATAAATTGATTTTGATCTAAGCATGATTTTGAATATGTTTTGAAGAAATAATACCTTTAATTTTAACCAAAACACCTAAAACAATCTTAAAACACCTAACAGAATCTTGATATAATTTTTAAAGGCGTGGTAAAGAGAATACATACAAATTTTAATACCAAAAAACATAAAGAGTATATTTATTGTTATTAAACTTAAGAATATTATAATCTTTATTATAACATAGATTTTATTATATTTTAAATAAAATTTCTCTAAGTGCTTTATATTTAAATATCTACCACTCCATTTAATACCATATACTTTAGTATCATACTCTTGAGTGTAATAAATTCTTATACCTATACATAAATATGAGATTCTTTATAATGCTTTTTAGAAGAACTCACATTCTTTCTTTTTAAATTAGATAAAAAAATGTATTTGCCTTTTGAAAATTGAAGGTATAGTTGTATGAAAAAAAAAATTGATTTTGACCTAAACATGATTTTGAATATGTTTTTTTGAAGAAATAAACATTTAAGTTTAACGAAAATCTTAAAACACCTAAGAGAATTTTTATATTATTTTTAAAGGTGTGGAAATGTAAAGAAAATATATACCAATTTTAATACCAAAAAATAAAAAGAGAATACTTCTTGTTATTAAAGTTAAGAAGATAGTAATCTTTATTATAACATAGATTTTATTATATTTTAAATAAAATTTATTTAAGTTCTTTATATTTAAATATTTACTACTTCATTTAATATCATTTACTCTAATATCAAACTCTCGAGTGTAATAAATTCTTATACCTATTAAAATATATGAGATTCTTTATAATTCTTTTTAGAAGAACACATATTCTTTCTTTTTAGATTAGATGAAAAATGTATTTGCCTTTGAAAATTTAAGGTATTGTTGTATTACTTTTTTTGAAAAAAATTAATAAATTGATTTTGACCTAAGTATGATTTTGAATATGTTTTTTTGAAGTAATAAGAATTTAATTTCAACCAAAACATCTAAGAGAATCTTAAGAGATGAATTGTAAAATTAAAAAACCTCAATATGTTAAAAATATTGTACTAAAACACTTAAGAGAATCTTGTAAAAATATAATTTATTTGTAGTTTTGTTAAGACTAATACTGAATTTCAACTTTTCGAAATAAGGTCATTTCACAAAAATATTCTTAATATGGATTTTATGATATCTAAATTTTAAAATACATATATTAATATAACTTAATACGGAAAAAAAGGTTAACCTATAAAAAATGTCAAGTTTCAAAATATAATTTAAAAAATGAATATAAACAAAAGTCAAATATTTTAAACTAGGGGTATATTCAATTGAGATTTTGAAGGATTTTATTGAATTTTAGAAATCAATTGTTATTCAATTTGGATTTTAAAAAAATCCTTTAAAATCTGATGGTATTCAACTTGAATTATAGAAAATCTTTTAAAATTTTGGGATATTCAATTATGATTTTTAAAATCTTTTGTGAATATTATTCTTAATCAATTAAGGAATCTCGTAAAAAGTAAACTTTTTTATGTTATGCAAAAGAAATAATTAAGGTTTTTTGTGCATGTTTTTCTACATGAATTCTATTAAGTATTTTTATTTATTTTGTTAATATTTAAAAATATTTTTACAATTAGGCGATATTTTCTTAAATGTTTAATTACTATATTATTAATTCTTTATAAAAGCATTTGTGTTATTTGTCAAACATATACAACACCTACAAAAAAAACAGTCTTTAAGGTGTTCTATTAATGACACATGAACTGATTATAATTTATTTTAATTGAAGTGTAGTACTATATAATTTAAAGACCGACCATGTCCCATATCATTATACTACAATTTCTAAACCACAAGGATTTTCACTCAGTACTCACTCAATCGACTGATATGGAGATTAAGATTCTCATTAGCACGCCTTTGGTTGATGTTAACAACAAAATCCATAAAACGTCAGCCACTTCATATTAACAAGTTAATTATGTAAAAGAGAGATGTAGAATTGTTAACCTAACTTTATGTTATTCATCAGTTCATCTATACTTTGATCAAAATCAATCAAATCGATATAGTTATAATATCAAAGATCACTCTACTAAAAGAAAACAGAAATATGGAAATAACTGGAGCGTGAGACGTGCAAACAAGATTTAATACAATCTTTTAAGTATGGTAACAATTTGATTGGATCTGTAGATTGTATGTGTATAAAATTTGTATTTTTTGTTCACAAAATACTACCTTTTACTGTTAAATAGGTATAAATAAGTATAAATACAAATTGAGATTTAAATTATCTAAGCCACGTGATTAGAATGAATTTAATGGTTAAGATTGTGGGTCTCTTGGTCTGTCAATAATCCAGAGTCTCTTTTGAACCTCCTCCTATATGGGTATATATATATATATATATATATATATATATATATATATATATATATTAATTTGCAACTCTACTTTTATCTTTTGTCTAATTGTTTAAAGTTAATAGCGTTTAAAATGCAAGTTGTCAACTCTGAAAAATCTTAGATCTAAATATTTATATTTATTTTGCATATAATTTATTAATGTTAGTTTTTACATTTTATAATACTTTTCCATAATAAATGGAGCACTTTATTTAAAAACCTACCTACTTTGGAGTGTTAGAATTTGTCACTTACATCTTTTAATATACATTTAAATTCAAAGTTAAAAGATTTCATATTTTATCTTGAAAGATAATAACACAAGAATATAACAATATCAAAAATATATTGAAAAAAATTATTATAATTTTATTAATTCTTATCATATATTATTAAAATAATGAAATATTTTATCATATTTATTTAAAGTTCGTAGTAGATGAAATAAACATATCCATGTTGCATATGACAACTTACATGATTTCAAAACCAAAATAAACTTGACAACTTATATAAATAATTCTTAATTTATTATAATTATACATGTGAATATAAATTGGACGAGGTCATTGTTGTGAATAACGAACATAACAAAGATATTTAAAAATTTGATATATTTTTTTAAATTATTATAATGTTTATTACAATTGTGATATGCTCTACTATTTTTAAAGCACATTTTATGACTAAAGTAAAGAAATTGTGTTGAATTAGGTACATTTTCAAGTTTGGTTAAATTTATTGCGATTGCCCTCGATCTAACCATAAGTAAGTTTAAGAAGATTGAAGTTCAAATTTCATAAAACCCCAAAATTAATACTTAAGTTTCCAAATACAATCATAACCAAGTTAGAGACACATGTTTCAGTAGTTCACCACTACACTAAGTGTCAAGTAGCACATTTACATAAATTATCAATTAATAGGATTAATTTCAACATCAAAGACAGCGGTATCAGTTGTCTAGCGCAAAGCTTCGCAATTGACCTCATGTTACTAAAACAATGATAACTTTCTCTACAAATTGTATTCACATAACGTCAATTTTCCTAGAAACCTCATAAATTTTTTTGATAAATAGTATAACCTCATAAAATAATAACAATATTATGTATCAAACATAAAATGTGAAAGTGATTGTAATTTAGTTGAGCTTTATTATTATATTTGTATAAAATCACAAGGAGTACGTACAAATGATTTCGACTGTATTTAAAGTCATGGAAATCAAAATAGTGTGACAATGATATCAATGTGCAGCGACACCACATCATTCCACGAACAGGTAGTGACCATAATATACAAGCAGTACGTACAAATGATTTCGACAATATGTAAAGTTTTGAAAACCAAAAGAGTGTGACAATGATATTGATGTGCATCGACACCACATCATTCCAATTAACAGGTAGTGACCATAATATACAGTTGGAACACATCACGTTAGTAAACCACAATTATTCTTTAGCATTTAATTTTGTCAATTTGCATATTCCAAAAAAGTTTTAATTTCAATTTTTAATTTTACAACTTTTAAAAATGACATATATTTTTTAGTTGTAATTTTCAATTTGATAGTGTTTAAAATGCGAGTCGTCACCGTTAGGCGACGACGAGAAACCTTGAACTACATTTTTATGTAAACCTTTTATTTTTTGTGGATACTCCATTATGTCATACAATTTTTTTAGTTGCAATTTTCAATTTTATAATGGGCATGTTTGGCTATCAGCTTATTTATAAGCTTATAGCTTATAAACCCATTTCAGCTTATGGGGGGTGTTTGCCAAAATAAGTGAAACCAACTTATGGCTACTTAAAATGGATAAGTTGAATGTTAAGAATCCTTAACATTCAACTTATAACTTATAACTTATTCTCGATACACGCAATATATAATATCCTTCAAATCTTCAAAACCATATTGATATGGGCTAAAAATAACCCTAAAAATATAATTAATGACATATTAATTAGACCCGAATTGGTCCAAGAACACGGCCCAATATTCAAGGCCCGAAACCCTGATTATTCATTAATTTCGTAATTAATGAATAGGGAAAATATACAGCTCATGAAAAGAGTCCAAAATATGGTAAATTTGTCAAAGAAGGATCCAGAATCCCAATTAATGAGTCATAGCCTTTCTCAACAAGGAAAAGACTTGCCCGCCAAGTAATACAATCCTTATCAATTATCAATAAGAAGACTTATCCGTTAAGTCTCCTAAACATACCATAAATACGAGGCTCCAGACGCCTATATAAAGGACCTGATCCTACAATCAGAACGACGTCTTTGGCTTGATTCTCAATAACGAATTGAGATACGTAGGCATCTTGTGAGGACCGATTTAGTCTCGAAACACAAGTGCAGCCATTAAAGCTCGAAGCTCTCCAACCTTAGCATTAATTTCGCAAGCTCAGTTTTTATTCCATAACATTTGGCGCCGTCTGTGGGAAACAACATCAACCATGGCAAACACGCGAAGAACAACTCGAGCTTCTGAAGAACTTCCTATCACCTCCGGGGCTGATACTCATGGAAGTCAACCACCGCCGACTACTGGCATTGAAGGGGCGAATATCCCCACCAACACTCAAGGACCAGAAGTCCCGACATCGGTTGAAGGGACGAATCCCCTGCAGATGGTCATTCATGGATCTAATCCACAAGAGACCATTCACCAGCAACCGATCACAACCTCCCCGCTGCTCATGAGCGCACCTCGTAGCCTTCAACTCCACACTACTGATCTCCCCCAGTATGCTACTCAAACTCTGGGCATGCCAACCTACGGTATGCCTCCTCGACCCCCGGTGGGCGGCAGTGGGACTAATCCCATCTATCATGAAGCCTATGTGCCCCCTTACATTCAAGGTCTGGGACCCCAAAATCGACAAACTAGAGAAACCCCTTTCCTAGACTATTCTGGTCCCTATACCGAGGATGAAAATTACTCAACAAGAGATGAGAGGGATGTTGCCCCAAGAAGAAGACGTTCTTCTCAAACCAATAGAGAACGACCCCAAACTACAAGGGAGAAACTAGCGGCCCATGAAGCCGAGACTGCAAGGCTCAAGAAGCTACTGGCTGAAGAAGAAGCCGCAAGGACACAAAACCAAGTAACGGGAGGAGTCCCGATAATCAATTTGGATCCACCGTCAAGGAGAACCAAGAGGGCTGAAGCCCCAAGGGGTGATCCTACTGTTTTGTTGCCCCTAGGAGATCCTGATGATCCTACACCACCCTTCACTCAAGAGATAATGAAGGCCACTATATCCAGAAAGTTTAAAATGCCAACCATCAAAGCTTATGATGGAACAGGAGATCCCGCAAATCATGTAAGAACCTTCTCAAATGCACTACTGTTGCAGCCTGCCAATGACGCTGTAAAGTGTAGGGCATTTCCACAAACCCTGGCGGGCATGGCTCAACGTTGGTACAGTCGCCTTCCGCCCAATTCTATTGGATCCTTCAAAGAGTTGAGTAAGGCGTTCATCAATCAATTTGTTAGTGGGAAGATACATGAGAAAAGTTCCGCCTCTCTTATGGGGATTCGACAAGGCAAGAATGAAACATTGAGAGAATACTTGAGTAGATTCACTAAGGAGGCTATAAAAGTCCCAGATTTGGAAGATAAAGTGGCTATGATAGCCCTACAGCAAGGAACTACCGATGACCACTTCAGGAGGTCTTTGGCTAAGCATCCCCCCGAAAACATGTTGTCACTACAAGATAGAGCTGGAAAATACATCAAGGCTGAGGAGAGCATGAGAAAATATGAACCCACTGTGGAAGCAAGTGAAAACGGAAAAAAGAGAAAGGAGACTCAAGAGTATGACGCTAGGGACAAATATCCCAGGACAGCGAAAGATTCTGACTCTCCACCTAAAAGGAATAACTTCGGACCCAGGTTCGATGAATATGCAAGGTTGAACACCTCAAGAAGTCAAATTCTGATGGAAATTGAGAAGGAAAAAGATCTTTGATGGCCAAAGCCGCTAAGATCCGACTTGGAGAAACGGAACAAGAATCAATTCTGTCGTTTCCATAAAGAAGTTGGTCATGATACCGACGATTGTAGACAACTGAAAGATGAGATCGAGTTCTTAATCCGAAGAGGAAAACTCGATAAGTTCACTAAGGATGGGAATCGAGGAAATCAACAAGGAAACTATGAAAGGAAAGACTATGATAGGAGGGACAACGACCAAGATCGTACTCCTAAGCCCCGAGGGCCTGTCATCAACATGATATTTGGAGGACCGACTGTTGCTGGGTCCTCCCGAAACTCAAGGAAAGCTTATGCCCGAGAGGTAATGACTGTTGTAGGAGAAGCACCGAAACGTGCCAAGACAGAAGTGGCTATTACCTTTGATGATTCTGATCTTGAAGGGGTGAAGTTCCCCCATGACGACCCGTTGGTCATTATACCTGTAATAGGTAACTCTAAAACCAAGAGGGTTCTGGTTGATAACGGAGCTTCCGTGGACATCTTGTTCCATGATGCCTTCATCAAGATGGGATATACCGATTCGCAACTGACTCCTTCAAACATGCCCATATACGGGTTCAATGGGGTTGAATCTAAAGTAGAGGGAACTATTCAGCTCCCTATGACAATAGGGCAAGGTTCACAAACAACAACTCAAATGCTGAACTTCGTGGTGATAAAGGCAACCTCGACTTATAATGCAATCCTTGGGAGGACAGGCCTTCATGCATTCAAGGCTGTTGCCTCAACTTACCATTTGAAAATCAAGTTCCCAACAAGGACTGGGGTTGGTGAAGAACAAGGAGATCAAAAGATGGCTAGGAGTTGCTATATAGCCGCGTTAAGGCCTGATGGAGTTGGGGGGCAGGTTCTCCCAATCAAGGTTATGGATTCGAGAAACGATGGAGAACCAGACAAAGTCACTCACATTGGAGCATTGTTGCCTGAACCTTTGAAGGGACTGAGGTGCCAAAAACTTGGCATGCCTCAAGTTTAAAAAGATTATTATGTTTAGTTGTTTCCTAAAAGGATCCACAAATAGGACAAGTAGCAATAAGGTCGACGAAACCATTCTGAGCTCTTAAGCTCTTAGTAGGAAGTAAAGCACTATGTAAGGGTCGAACCCTCTTTTTCAAAGGAAATATTTCAAGTTCTCATTCACTATTTTATTACTTATCTTTGTTTAAGTATTTCCTTATTGTTCTACTTATGGACAAGTTGTACCAATAACACTTGATCAAAGTGCCAGCCCATTCAAGAGGCCAAGTACTAGGAATTGCCTTACAAAAGAAAAGCTAAATAAATATAAGTGAATGCAAGAACGAAGAAACATAATATGCATAAATAACATGCATGGATAGAAGATCACGAAGGATCAAAGAGTTATGTTACAAGCTCAACTAAAAGCCTAAAGAGGCCTATTGGAAGAAGGTTAATATAAGGGTTGAAACCCCTGAAAATTGAGGAAGTAGAGCTCAGAACGAGCTTCGATTCGATATACTGCAAGCTCAAATTAAAGAAGCAAGTGAAACGTTGTGTCTGTCTTCGTTCACGAAGACCTCTCGATGTGAAACTTAAGGTATTAGAACTCAAGTTAGTTCTTGTATTTGTAAGCCACGTTTGGCGTTGTTGAAACCTCAAATGAGGTCTAAGGGGTTAGAACTCAAGTTAGTTCTTGTATCTGTAAGCCACGTTTGGCGTTGTCGAAACCTTAAACGAGGTTGAAGGGTAACGACCTCTCAAATACATAAAAAGTTGAGGTCGTTTTGTTCAACCTAGGACCAAATCGAGGTCGAAAATTGAGGTCGAAAACACCTCAAAAAACGCCTAGAAGACCGTTTGGGAGGCGTGGTTCACAACCCCGTCTTATACACGGGGGTGACCAACGTCCAAAAGACATTTGAAAAATCAAGGATCGATAAACGACTAGGAGGCAAAGACGCCCATGAGACCTCCTTGAACGCGTGGTTCACAACCCCGTCTTGTACGCGGGGGTGAACACCGCCCAAGAGACAAAGAAAATTCGGCTAAAAAAGAAGCGCAAAGAACACCCAGGAAGCATCCTTATAAGCGTGGTTCACGACCCCGCCTTGTACGCGGGGTTGAACGCCGCCCAGGAGACAAATGCAAAGCGAACAAAAAGTTTATTCGAAAAACACTCGGGAAGCTGTCTTGTAGGCGGGGCTGAAAACACTGCCTTGTAGGCGGGTGTCACCCACGCCCAGAAGACATCAAAAATTGGCCAACAATTTTTCAAAAAAAAAAAAAAAAAAAAATTGAATGAAATTCTCGAACCGCGCCCAGGAAACAGCCTGGGACGCGTGCTTTATTTGGCTGTCTTGTACGCGTGGGTAATACACGCCTTCCAGACAATTCTTTCTTCAAGCAAAAAAAAAAAAAAAAAAAAAAAAAAAAATTATTGTCGAACAGCGCCAAGGAAGGAGCCTTGTACGCGGGTTTTATTTAGGTGCCTTGTACGCGGGGGTTACACCCGCCTCCCGTGCACTTCCACACAACACTAAACAATGAAACAAATGAGGTAAAACGAGGCAATCACGCGGCGCCACGTGGATTCTGTTGTTGTTCCCCGTGGGGGAACAAATGTATGGGTGGCCATGTGCAAAAGGAGACAAGAAAAATGATGCCAATTTTTTTTCTAAAAATTCAAAAAAATTCTGAAAAAGTAGAAAATTACATGCTGGTTGGCACTTTTTAATATTTCAAAAAATACCCGTGGGTATATGAAAATTCCTAAAATATTAGGAATAATTATTAAAAATACCTGTGGGTACATGAAATTCCTAAAATATTAGGAATAATTATTAAAAATACCCGTGGGTACATGAAAAATCCTAAAATATTAGGAATAATTATTAAAAATACCTGTGAGTACATGAAAATTCCTAAAATATTAGGAATAGTTATTAAAAATACCTGTGGGTACATGAAATTCCTAAAATATTAGGAATAATTATTAAAAATACCTGTGGGTACATGAAAATTCCTAAAATATTAGGAATAGTTATTAAAAATACCTGCGGGTACATGAAAATTCCTAAAATATTAGGAATAATTATTAAAAATACCTGTGGGTACATGAAATTCCTAAAATATTAGGAATAATTATTAAAAATACCTGTGGGTACATGAAAATTCCTAAAATATTAGGAATAGTTATTAAAAATATCCGTGGGTACACGAAAATTCCTAAAATATTAGGAATAGTTATTAAAATACCTGTGGGTACATGAAAATTCCTAAAATATTAGGAATATTTCATATAAATGTCAAATTAGCCTCGAATAAGGCAACAATCGTCGTAAATGTGTAGGTCGCTCCACACTTTGCAATAAGGCGATACTTGTGAAACACTAGTGTAAAGTCCTAGGTAAAGGATAAAAAGACCCCGAATCTCGAAAAAGGTCAATATAATTTCTACGAAAACTTAAAAAGTTTTCCTAGAAATTGGGGGGCAAATGATATGGGCTAAAAATAACCCTAAAAATATAATTAATGACATATTAATTAGACCCGAATTGGTCCAAGAACACGGCCCAATATTCAAGGCCCGAAACCCTGATTATTCATTAATTTCGTAATTAATGAATAGGGAAAATATACAGCTCATGAAAAGAGTCCAAAATATGGTAAATTTGTCAAAGAAGGATCCAGAATCCCAATTAATGAGTCATAGCCTTTATCAACAAGGAAAAGACTTGCCCGCCAAGTAATACAATCCTTATCAGTTATCAATAAGAAGACTTATTCGTTAAGTCTCCTAAACATACCATAAATACGAGGCTCCAGACGCCTATATAAAGGACCTGATCCTACAATCAGAACGACGTCTTTGGCTTGATTCTCAATAACGAATTGAGATACGTAGGCATCTTGTGAGGACCGATTTAGTCTCGAAACACAAGTGCAGCCATTAAAGCTCGAAGCTCTCCAACCTTAGCATTAATTTCGCAAGCTCAGTTTTTATTCCATAACACATATATCTTTTGATCCGTTCATTAAAAAATTGATATGTATATATCAAATTTCTCTACTCATCGAGATCTATCCATTGATATCCATTTATATATATTAAAAAATAAATATTTTAAAAATAATAAAAAAAAGTTAACTTATAAGTTCTGATTTACCCAAACACTCTACTGCTTATAAGTTCTGATTTACCAAACACTCTAGGGATTTATAAGCTCAGCTCTACTTATCACTTATAAAGCACTTACTCATTTTAAGCTATAAGTCAACTTATTCTTGATACCCCAAACGCCCACATAATGTTTAAAATGTGAAACGTCGCGACGTTTAAAATGCGAGACGTCATTTATATTTACACACACGTTTAGTGAAATATGTGATATAGTACCTCTTCTTAGAAATGGAATTATATACCTCTTTTTTAAGAAATCAGGTGCGACAAATAGGCAATTGACGCTGTTATTTCTATCTGGTAATTTTGACACTGATTAAAATATAATTACCATTTAAATTAATATATTATTTTTTAAAAATATTTGATCGTATGCATAGTGTGAGTTATCATTAAACATAAATCATATATTATACGTATGAATATAAATCGGGCAAGATCAATACTGTGACTAAAAAAATTAGTAAAACAATTGGCTTCAAATTATTATTTTAAAAAATATTGGAATTTTTAGAGCGCGGGTAGCGCTGACAAAATTCCCTTGTGTAAATAATTAAGAATCAAAGTCATTTGATTTATGGACTAGATCGATTAATAGCAAGTACACCCAGATGCGCATGTAGCACGTGCAGTTATTTTTTTCCCTAAGCCACATGTTAGTCCAAGTACTGTGCAGTTTTAGAGTGCATTATGCATGTTGTTGACCGCCAATTAGACAAGCTAAATCCAAATATATACAGCATTTACTAAAATTAAGGTATAAAACACATGCAGAAATGGTGAATGTGAACTTGTTTATACAACAATTAGTCTTAATTTGGATTATCTTAGATGGTTTAAATCTGAGCAAATCCAGAGGACACCTGGTACGATTTAGATCAAACCACTCCGTCCAACTTTTATTAATTTATGCCTTTAGTTCGATGAGTATATCAATTTCAGCGGCCTTGAAAATTGCTTGGAAGGCATTCGGTCAAATATTTTTATAAGATCCCGAATAAACTTTACACAAGTAGTTAAGTTAGAAGTCACCTAAACGGAATGAATCTTCAAAATTCAGATTTTAATTAGTTTATTAACAACCTACATTAGTCATATAATATGATATTTTAATACGACCATAGTTAATCTCCGGGTTATGTTCCCGTGCCTCGTATTATGAAGCATCAATTTGATATAAATAAATTAACTTAGAATGTAGATTACTCACTACGTGCAGATTGTTTACACCTAATTATAGAATGCTTACATCTTCTTATAATTACTTGATTAGGTAATTACATGTCCTGAAATCTAAGTTTTTTAAATTTTAAGGGCGAAATGATATAGGGTTGACCGATATACGTGGTGTATGCATGGATACACATATTTATATTAAGTGACCTTTGATAAATTTAATAAAATGGGTGTAGTATATGTGGTAAGGTGTTCGATGGTCCAACAAACATTGAAAATTGAGTACATTAATGTTTTTTTTTCCTCTAGGTATCTATACTCTTTATTAATAAGCAAAACAATGTGAAAATAGCGCGCGGTACTAAAAAGTATCAAAGTACCAAATTTGGTTATCACTTAACCCGGGTTCGATCCCTCACAACTACATAATTATACAAGATTTATTTACTTTAAATTCTTTAGCTTCATCCAGGGTTCGATTCCTTACAACTACGTAATTATACAAGATTTATTTATTTACTTTAAATTCAATAGTTTCATGGAGCGTTAGATTCTTTGCAGCTACGTAATTATACAAGATTTATTTATTTACTTTAATTTCTTTAGCTTTATGCACGGTTCGATTGTCTATAACTACATAATTAAATAGATATTTATTTATTATATATATTTATCATTCAATTCTCGAGAAATACATTTTTAAATAATATTTATTAATAATTTATTAATACTAATATTTTAATATCGAATCATGTTCGGCCCGTGCTTAGCACGGGTTATAAGCTAGTATTATTAATAAGGAGATTTATATTGTTATTTAGATTTTGTTGTATACGAGATCAGCAACATATGTAATTATAAGGTGTGCCGTGTTATACACTCTTACATTTGTATGAGGTACGCCATGCAAATAATTTAAGATACAGCAGTGTTGTGAATTTAAGCAAAAACGAGATCATGCAGATAAACTTGTTCATCTGTATACTGATAGAAGTCGCATGTAACCCCATTGGGCATCCAAGGATATAAGTAGCATTCTATGTTGAATTTACTATTTGAAAAATTGAAATTTCATATTCATTAGAGATATATAGATCATAACAATTGATTTTTCACTCTTGTGTTAATTTTCTAAGTATGGCATCATATATTTACTTCATTAATTTTTTTAATAGGCTATATTTACTTCATTATTGCTTGCTTCTGTTTTACATTTTTTTTAATTTGATAGAAAAAGGTATTTGTAAGAATTACTTTCTTAGGTTTCTGTTTTGAATAAATATTACTATATATTATATTATAATTTCGAGATTCGGAAACTTTCATGAAATCTATAATATATATATATATATATATATATATATATATATATATATATACTATTATATTAAAGACGAAACATTGAAAGTTTTGGTCAAAGTTTTTGTAGTCTGGTCACTCCATTCATAGCCGTTAGATATTTCTCATCAAATCGAAGAAAAACCGTTAGATAAAATATTAAAATTATTATATATAATATTTTTTATATTTTTCCTAACTAAAACATCTCATTTTCCAAAAATATCGCAGACAGTTTCATTTAATAAAATAACATAATAACATTATAATTGCTAATAACTAACCCATTATCATTTTTAGCCAAAGTGTATATTCTTTTTTATATTTTCTAACTAAAATTTCTATTTTTCTATTTTTCCTAAATAAAACCTCTCATTTTCCAAAAATATCACGAACAGTTCTATTTAAAAAAATAAAAAAATAAAATTATAATTATTAATGACTAACCGAGTAGCTTTTTTTCCCAAAACGAATATTCTTTTTTTATATTTTATAACTAATATTTCTACTAACTAAAACCTCAAAAATATCACGGGATATTCCATTTAGTAGCATAAAATACTAATATTATAAATCTATCTATCTATACTATATTATTAAAGACGAAATATTGAAATTTTGGTACCTATTTTTTGGTATGGTACTTGCCTTATTTAATTGTTTATTTAATTATTATAAAAATTATTATAATCAGTAACCTTTCGGTTAAAATACATTACCATTTTTTTTCTAAAAAAATCACGGGCAATTTCCTTTTCAGCTAAAACATGTTACTTTTTCTATTTGTTTTACTAAAATCTCTCATTTTCCAAATATATCACGAGAAAACACTTACTTATTTATTTTAAAACCTATTTTAATACTTTTAATTGACAATTACTTTTTCCCTCTTTTTCTACAAAAATGACAATTACCTTTTTCAGCTAAAACATGTTATATTTTCTATTTTCCTTACTAAAATCTCTCATTTTCCAAATATATCACGGACAAACCCTTACTTATTTACTTTAAAATCTATTTTAATAATTTTAATTGACAATTTCCTTTTTCAACTAAAACATGTCACTTTTTCTATTTGTCTTACTAAAACCCCTATTTGTCCAAAAATATCACGGACAAATCGTTACTTTTATATTTTAAAATTCAACGAAAATATGTTATTTTCTATTTTTCTTACTAAAACCCCTATTTTTCTGAAATATCACGGGCAAATCGTTACTTATTTATTTTAAAATCTATTTTAATACTTTTAATTATTTAAAAATGTTTAACCCCTACTTCTTTTAATTACCTTTTTCAACTAAAACATGTTACTCTTTCTATTTTTCCTTACCAAAACCCCTCATTTCCAAAAATATCAGCGACAAATCCTTATTTATTTATTTTGAAACATATTTAAATACTTTTAATTACGGGCACATACCTTTTCAGCTAAAACATGTTATTTTTTCTATTTTTCCTTATTAAGACCTCTACTTTTCCAAACATATCACGGGTAAACAGTTATTAATTTATTTTAAAATCTATTTTAATGCTTTTAATTATTTAAAAACGTTTAACACGCCTACTTATTTTTTTAGGAAATGCAAATTAATAGAATTTTAAAATAAAAATAATTATTATTAATAACAATCTGTGCATCGCATAGGTTTTAAGCTAGTATTTATTAATAAGTGAATCCCCTTTTAACATTGTACCAAATTTGGTCCGCACTTTTTTTTTGGTTCCATTTTTTTTTTGGTTTCACCCCTAATTTATTTATATTTTAAATTATCTAATTTAAAATAGAATATATAATACCCTAAACTTAACTCAAAGTGAAATCCTCTTTTAACATTGTACCTATATGATATGGGTTAAAAATAACCCTAAAGACATAATTAATATTGCATTAATTAAACCTAGCTGGTCCATAAATAAGGCCCATTAATAAGGCCCGAAACTCTAATTAAATATTAATTTCGTAATTAATATTTGGGCTAAAAGTACAACCTGTATTAGGAGACGTCCAATACAGATTTGTTCTAATACAATTGGGCTTGTATCAATACAAGTCCGTTATGATATGGAAACAACTCCTACAAGGAAGGATCTAGAATTAATCCTTATCCACCGTCAAGGATAAGACTTATCCTTTAAGAAAGTGATAATACTTATCCACCGTCAAGGATAAGACTTATCATTCAAGGAAGTGATAATGATTATCCACCGTCAAGGATAGACTTATCCTTCAAGGAAGTGATAATACTTATCCACCGTCAAGGATAAGATTTATCATTAAAGGAAATCAATACTTATCCACTAGGCTTCTAAACTCCTATATAAAGGGTCTGACCCCTCATCTCAGAACTACGTTTTGGACACAACTCCATACGTCATCTACAACGTTTTAGACTTCATCCTCGAATAAGGACATACAAGCCAAAAACATAGTTCTTAGATTCGAGGATGAAGTCTAAAACGTTGTAGATGACGTATGGAGTTGTGTCCAAAACGTAGTTCTGAGATGAGGGGTCAGACCCTTTATATAGGCGTTTAGAAGCCTAGTGGATAAGTATTGATTTCCTTGAATGATAAATCTTATCCTTGACAGTGGATAAGTATTATCACTTTCTTGAAGGATAAATCTTATCCTTGACGGTGGATAAGTATTATCACTTACTGGAAGGATAAGTCTTATCCTTGATGGTGGATAAACATTATCACTTCCTTGAATGATAAGTCTTATCCTTGACGGTGGATAAGTATTATCACTTTCTTAAAGGATAAGTCTTATCCTTGACGGTGGATAAGGATTAATTCTAGATCCTTCCTTGTAGGAGTTGTTTCCATATCATAACGGACTTGTAATTATACAAGCCCAATTGTATTAGAACAAGTCTGTATTGGACGTCTCCTAATATAGGTTGTACTTCTAGCCCAAATATTAATTACGAAATTAATATTTAATTAGAGTTTCGGGCCTTATTAATGGGACTTATTTATGGACCATCTAGGTTTAATTAATGCAATATTAATTATGTCTTTAGGGTTATTTTTAATCCATATCATTTGCCCCCCAACTTCTATGATAATGCACTAGGATTTCATAGAAGTTATACCGGTCTTTTTCGAGACTTGGGGTCTTTTTATCCCTTACCTGGGACTTACTACCCTTTTTTGGGGATTTTAATAGACACTAGTGTTTCACGAGTATTGTCTTGGTGTAAAGTGTGGAGAGACCTACACATTTACGACGATTTTGCCTTATTCGATGCTAACTTGACATTTGCATAAGCCTTTTATGTCTTATACCGTCTTGTTTTGGCTTCAAGCCTTTCATTGAGCATATCGAATGATGGGGTTTGGACTGAATGTCTTAGGTTTATGGGGTTTCAACCTTTCACCCTTACGAGTTCTTACTGATGGCTCCACTCATAGTGATTCATTCTTAATTCTATCATATCAAACTTCTCATGATCTTGAAATTTTTGCTAATTAACAATAGGCATCTTAGGCTTTCTTTTGTATGTTTATTAGCAACATTCACCCTTCGAGGTTCATTGTATTCAACTCTATTTGTGCAGTTGACATGCATATTTTGTATGCTTTCCTTTGCATTCATTTGTAGTTTGTCTTGGCAAAGCTTTGAGAATGTTAAACGTGTTCAACCCTTCATCTGCTTTCTAGGAAGCTCATGATTTCATCGAACCTTATTTCTACTTGTCCTACTAGCGGATCCTTTTAGGATGAACTAAACATAATAAACTTTTAAGTTTGAGGTGAAAGGCATATGCAATAGCCTATTTGTAATTCGAGGATTCTACTCAACTTAAACTAGAATGTAATAAGTAAATATTAGAGTAAAGGTCACAGGAATCTCAGAGAGTTTTATCAGTCAAGAGATTGAAGATTAAAGTCATCTACAGACTTGAAGTTATTCTACATTGAAAGAAGTTCAATTTATTGTTCAAGCCTCAATGAAGTATTCAAGAAAGTGGATTTACTAAAGTGACATAGATTTTCAGTTGGTGACAGAAGAAGTAAAGGATACAGAGTTTATTCAGAGCTAAAGAAAAGAAGCCACAGCTTTAAATGTTTTAAAGATGAAGAATTATCATTGAAGTCAGTTATTCATGAACCAGACAGTGCATCGAATGACGACATCAATCAGTGGAATTAAATCATCTATATTCAGTGGTCTTTAGAAGAGAGAGGGATACTATGTTTTTAAGTTATCTTCTTTTAAATTGTTAATCAATTTAATTAATAAATTAATTCTCTTAGAATTAATTAATTTATTAAATTAATTAATCAATTAATTTATTAAATTAATTAATCAATTAATTTGGTTGTTTAAATTATTTATTAACTTAATTCTAGAAAAGAATTAATTTAATTTACAATTTAATCTAACTAAATTACATAATAGAAATTATCTTAAAAACTAAGTATGACCTGTTTTATTAAAAGCAAAAACTCGGTATGACCTTTTAATAAAACTCGGTATGACCTGCTCTGAAAAGATGCCAGGTTCTACCGAATTTTCTAAGGTCATACAGGGACAATACTTGAGGTCATACAAGTTGCTTTTCTAAGGTTCTACCAAGAGTTGGTAGAAGTATGCTAGGTCATACCGAACATTTTCTGCAGGTTCTATTGGTGAACCATGGTTCTACTGAATGGTCATACAAGTATTGTGCACAGTTTAAAACAGGTTCTTCTCAGTTTAATTAGGTCATTTTGATCTAATTAAAAGGTCATACAAGGCAACTGAATTGTATTTTTACCCGAGGCTGGACAGAAGAAAAAGAACACAGAATTATCAAATCTTACAGAACTTTCTCTCCAGCAAAAGAAGAAAAGCCATTTGATCTCATTTCTTCTCAAGCAATTAATTCTAGTTTGTATTGTTAAATCCAAACCACTAGAAGTTGATTACTTGTATTGCTTTGATTATCTAGCGGATTTATATCCCTAGAATTTATCTCGAACATTGCTTTTAGCATTCGATCTTTTTATTACAAATATTAGAAAAGTTCATGTCGAATTTATTCTAAATTTGTATTAATTTGTTTGAGATAAATACTTTGTAATCCGTATTGTATTTGCGACACCCTTCAAGTTTAATATAAGTTATATTTAACTTGAATCTTATTTCATTTATATTCCGCATTAATTTGTTCTTAATTGTTAAATTTTTCAAAGGACAAATTTCGATAAAACGGTATAGTTTGTATTCAACCCCCCTTCTACAAACTTATCAGGACCTAACAATTGGCATCAGAGCCTTTTGATTGACATACAAATCAAAGATCCAATTGTTTTGAGATTTTTTTTTTAAACTCTGAAATTTTTATTATTCCTAAAAATCTCAAAAGATGTCTACTACACAGAAGGTTGGTACAGTAAAGATTCCCATGTTCAGCAGGGAGCATTATTCAATGTGGAAGAAGAAAATGCTTCTATTTCTTAAAGTTGCTAATCCTAAATACTTTGATGTGTTGAAGAATGGTCCCAAAGTCCCTATGATTATTAAGGGAGAAGTTATAGAGAATAACATTGTTACTAGGGCTGCTAGGATGTACCTTAAGGATCCCAAGGATTTCACTCCTGATGAAAAAGAGGATGTTACCTTGGATGCCTGTCTTCAGCTGATCCTTGTTGATTGTCTTGATCCTATCATGCATAATCATGTCCTAAACTGTGATACTGCCAAACACATTTGGGAAACCATAGAGATAATCAATGAGGGGACAGAGGAAGTTAGAGAGAATAAGCTGGAAATTCTCACCTCTCAATATGAGCATTTCAGATCAAACCCTGGTGAAGGTATCTCTAAGGTTTTTGAGAGATACAACAAATTAATCAATGATCTGAATCTTAATGGGAAGCGCTACACTATCAAGGAAATTAACAAGAAGTTCCTACTTACACTTCCACGTCATTTGGAGCACAGAATATCTGCCATTAGAGAAGCAAGAGATCTTAGAGAGGTTTCTTTGGAAAGACTGTATGGTGTTCTGAAGACCTATGAGTTGGAGCAGATTCAACAGGATGAGTTATATGGAACCGGGAGGATAGTTAGTACTTCTACTGCATTGGCTGCTGAAGTCCCACGGAAACTGGAAGTGAAGGCTGTTCAACCTTCCAGTTCTAACATGAATGTTATTGATGCTCAATATGGATTAACATCCATTGATCAATCTGGTGGTGACTTCTATTCTTTAGAGGAACTTGATCAGCTGGAGGATGGTGATTTGGCTTTGATAGTCAGGAAGTTTGGGAAGTTCAGATTCAAGAGGAATCCCAATCTTAAGTTCAGGCCCAGATTTCAGAGAGGTGGATCTCCCTCTTCAAGTAGCACAAGGGGTGGCTACAAAACTGGAACTGTGGATATGAGCACAATCAGATGCTACAATTGCAATGAGTTGGGTCACTTTGCTACTGAATGCAGAAAGCCAAAGCAAGTGACAAGAAACACATTTGATTCTAGCAAGAAGAACAAGATTGGGAAAGCCTATGTTGCTGAAGGTAAGAGTTGGGATGACACTGACAGTGATGAAGAAGCAGGTGAGATTGGGAACCTTGCTTTAATGGCTAAAGAGGAAAGCACTTCATCTAGATACATGTCAGAGGTAAAGTTTACTGATACTGAAATGATTCGTCATCTTGGTGGTACCTTAGATTGTGCACGCATTGAAAATGATAGAATAATTCTTTTAAACACAAATCTTGAAAATGAGATAAAAGAATTAAAACTAGTGCATGTTAATCAAGATGAACTTACTGAAAAAATAGCATTTCTTGAGAATAGGGTTAAATGTTATATTCAACTGGAAACCATTCTCAAGGAAGAGAATAGTGATCTTAGGACTAAAGCTAATGCCTATTACAACTCTTGTAAGACGGCTAAAGAGATTCTCAATAAACAAGCTATGGGTAATCATGTCAGTATAGGTTATGATTATAATGAGGCTATTGGATTTCTTGGCATTAATTCCCCTTGTAGAGTCAGTACTGAAGGAATGAGTATTCCATATGTGCTTAAGGGTATTGAAACACCCTTCTGTAAAGAATCCGAGGCAGATCCTCTAAATGAATACTCTATCATTATTGCTGAGGAGATTCGTGAAGAAGATATTGCTTTGGAAGTTGCACAGTCCAATAAATGTATATCTGATATTCCAGTCAAAGTTGCTACAACTAAAAAGACTAAATCAGATATCCATAAGTTGGATCAAAACAACTGTAGAACTAACATGCTTGCTGTTAATTCTTCTCATAAAGCATGTGGTGTGATTAATTGCATGTCTTGTGCTTTCAATGTTATGTATGCTTATTTTAATAGTAGGCATGTATCTAGTGATAAGACTGCTCCACGTCAACATGTTAATAATAAGAAGCATGTTAAAGCTAAGACTACTAGTCCTCCTAAGACTAGAGTGGATTCATTTATCCCTAAGCCTACTCAGAAATGTGTTAAGGCTGGCTATAAATGGAAACGCTCTTTTGTGAAAGAGCTTGAAGTAGTTTTAGTTAAAAATGTTGTTTTGCCTGACAAAGGCCAGTTCTTTAAGTATGCCGGACCCAATCAAGTGTGGGTTCCGAGGAAGGACTAATCAATCTGATATTGCAGGGAGTTAAACAGGTAAACCGTGTTATGTGGATTCTTGACAGTGGTTGTTCAAGGCATATGACCGGAAATAGAGCCCTGCTATCAGATTTGGTTGAGAAAGCTGGCCCAGTAGTTACCTTTGGAGATGACAGCAAGGGTATTACGAAAGGATATGGCTGTTTGAAGTACGGAAATGTTATCATTGAAGATGTATCATTTGTGGAAGGTCTGAAGTTCAATCTTCTCAGCATCAGTCATTTCTGTGACAGAGGATATGTTGTTTCCTTTGAAAGAGAGAAGTGTCAGATCCTTCACAAGAAGAATGGAAAGCCTGCTCTTCAAGGAGTAAGGAAAGGTGACTTGTTCATAGCTGATCTGAACTCGGGATTCAAAGATGAAGTTAATTGTTTTTATGCTAAAGCTTCATCAGATGATAGTTGGCTATGGCACAAGAAGATGTCTCACCTTAACTTCAAAACCATGAACTCTTTAGTCAAGAGGGAATTGGTTAGAGGTTTGCCTCTGATGGAATTTACACAGGAAGGACTGTGTGAGGCATGTCAGAAAGGAAAGTCAAAGAAAGCTTCTCACAAGGGCACTAACACATCATCAATAACTGAACCACTTCAGCTACTGCACATGGATTTGTTTGGTCCAGTTAATGTGATGTCCATGTCAAAGAAACAATTTGCACTTGTGATTGTTGATGACTTTTCAAAATATACATGGGTTTTATTCCTACATTCCAAGGATGAGACCCCATACCTGGTGATTGGCCATATAAAGTTGATTGAGCTGGATTCTAGATTCCCTGTTAGAGCCATAAGGTCAGATAATGGTACTGAATTCAAGAATGCCATTCTAAATGACTTTTGTGCTGATAAAGGAATAACAAGACAGTATTCTGCCCCTAGAACTCCTCAACAAAATGGAGTAGTGGAAAGAAAGAATCGTACTTTGATTGAAGCTGCTAGGACTATGTTAAGTGAGTCCAAACTTCCAACGTACTTTTGGGCTGAAGCAGCGAATACAGCTTGTTATACTCAGAATCGAACTTTAATCAACAAGGACTTAATGAAGACTCCTTATGAGATCATGAACAACAAGAAACCAACTATCAAGTACTTTCATGTATTTGGAGCAAAATGTTTTGTGCTTATAGATGATAATGTTAAACGTGGCAAGTTTGATGCTAAGGAACAAGAAGCTATTTTTGTTGGTTATTCCAGAAGATCTTACAGGGTCTACTTGGTTGGCAGTCACACGGTAAAGAAAAGTGTCAATGTTACTTTTGATGACACTAAGTTCCCTAATATCCAAAAAGAAGATTCATCTGAGAAGCTGAAGTTTGATAAATTGCCAGACTCAGAATCAGATGATGCATCCCCACCTGAAGTTATTGCTGGTACTGATAATAATAATGATGATAATAATCCTGGTGGTGGTGATGGAAACATTGGTAACAATGGAGATACCACTAACACTGGAGAAGAATTATCAAGGCAATCAAGCAACAACTCAGGGGGAGCAAATGAAGGATCAACTAGTCACTCACAACATCAAAGTGAATTTCAAGGCGAATCATCAAGATCAAATCTTCCGAGACAGACTGTATGGAATAGAGCTCATCCTTTTGAGCTGATCATTGGTGATCCAGATGTTGGAGTTAAAACTAGAATTGCAACTCAGAATGAATGTTATTATTCAGCATTTCTATCTGAAATGGAGCCAAAGAAAACTGAGGAAGCACTGACTGATCCAGATTGGGTGATTGCTATGCAAGATGAACTCAATCAGTTTGAACAACAGCAAGTCTGGAAGCTGGTACCCAGGCCAAAGAACAAGAAAGTAGTTGGTACAAGATGGGTATACAGGAACAAGCTAGATGAGGATGGCATTGTCACAAGGAACAAGGCAAGACTGGTTGCACAAGGGTATTCACAAGCTGAAGGCATTGATTATGATGAAAC
This sequence comes from Heracleum sosnowskyi, assembly GCA_030848705.1. Classification (NCBI taxonomy): domain Eukaryota; kingdom Viridiplantae; phylum Streptophyta; class Magnoliopsida; order Apiales; family Apiaceae; genus Heracleum; species Heracleum sosnowskyi. Next base: position 99,914,198 of record CM061241.1, read on the forward strand.
CTATGCACCAGTGGCTAGACTTGAGGCCATCAGGATGTTCTTAGCATTTGCTGCTTATTCCAATTTTAAAGTCTATCAAATGGATGTTAAGAGTGCATTCCTGAATGGTGAGCTTGATGAAGAAGTTTATGTGGAACAGCCCCCTGGCTTTGAAAATCAGGAGCTGCTGGACTTTGTGTACTTTCTCTTCAAGGCTATCTATGGTCTCAAACAAGCCCCAAGAAAATGGTATGACACTCTCTCTGGTTTTCTTTTAGAAAATGGTTTTGTTAGAGGTATCATAGACAAAACTCTTTTTTCAAAGAAACATAAAAGTGATATGATATTAGTCCAAGTCTATGTGGATGACATCATATTTGGGTCTACTAATGATAATCTCTGTAAGAGATTTGCTGAGCTAATGCAGAGTAAGTTTGAAATGAGTATGATGGGTGAGCTGAAGTTCTTTCTTGGATTGCAAGTAAGTCAACGGTCAAATGGTATATTTATTTGTCAATCCAAGTATCTCAAAGAACTCCTCAAGAAGTATCACATGGAGGATTCAGCATCAGCAAGGACTCCATCTTCAACAACCATGAAACTTGGAGCTTTTGACAATTCTATCAAGGTAGATGTTACAATCTACAGAGGTATGATTGGCTCCTTACTCTATCTTACTGCTAGTAGACCAGATATTATGTATGCTACATGCTTGTGTGCAAGGTTCCAAGCGGACCCTAGAGATGTACATCTCGTTGCTGTGAAAAGAATCTTGAGATATCTTAAGGGTACACCTAATCTAGGTATCTGGTACCCTAAAAATTCTGGTTTTAATCTTGTTGGATATACAGATTCTGATTATGCAGGTAGTGTTGTGGATAGAAAGAGTGCCTCTGGGAGTTGTCAATTCCTAGGAGGTAGGTTGATTTCCTGGTATAGCAAGAAACAGCAAACAGTTTCCAATTCAACAGCAGAAGCTGAATATATTGCTGCTGGAAGCTGTTGTGCTCAGATCTTATGGATAAGGAATCAATTAAAGGACTATGGCTTTGCATTAGACAAAATTCCTATTTTGTGTGATAATACAAGTGCCATAGCAATCCAACAACCCTGTGCAGCACTCGAGAACGAAGCACATTGATATCAGGTATCATTTTATCAGAGAGCATGTCATGAATGGAACTGTGGAGTTACACTTTGTACCCACAGAAGAACAAACTGCAGATATATTCACTAAATCTGTTGACGAATCCACATTTATCAAGTTAGTTGGTAAATTCGGTATGTTAAACAGTCTTAGTGATTAACAATATCTCTGTCATGTTTGTTCTTTCAAAAAGTCATTTTATCTTGCTGATATTGAATGATATATTTTGCCAATTCTTGTTTAGAGTATAAAGCTTGTTAATTTAAATATTCTGAATAATTTATTTTCTTTAAAAATACTTTTCTCATATTTTTTAAGTGGAGAAACTTATTTTTATTGAAAATTTATTTATTTAAAAATCATTTAAGTTAGTTTCAGATTGTAAATATTGTTGTTTAAATATTTCTGCAAGTTTATATTATTTTTATGCACTTCTATAATATTCTGCAGTTTTCTAATGTTTGTGCATAAATTCCTGTAAATATTTTTTTTATGTATATATATATTATTGTATTTTATTTTTATTGCTTATTATTTATTATCTTTTATTTTCTATTTGTCTTAGTTGTTTTTGTAAATATATTGTATATATTATTTCTGATCTAGCTCTTGTTTAGCTGGAACTTCAGTGCCAAATCCAATTCAGGTATTACTTTCTATCTCTCAGTCCACTTCTTTTACTGTTGCTGAACCCAAGTGGTTGTTAGGGCTGACCAAGGGATTGTAGATCCACAATCTCTATCCCAGGTCTTAGAGCCAAACAATGAGTCTACAACTTACTTACTTGACCTCTCAGCCTAAACAGAAATCAAATGTTAAACAAAGAAGTATTTTGATTGAAACAGTGAGTGATCCCACAGCTCTGCCTCCTATAAAGAAATTCAACATATACTGAGGTATCTGTCAGCCCATCTGTATCCTCTCAACAGGATATGGACTTTGAAATGGCCAATGAACTGTTTCTAGAGACATTCTCTCAACAGGATGAATCTATTGAAATTCGCCATAGGGCCATGGCACTTTGTACTGAGTCAAGCACACTCTCATTACTCACAATGGGAGAAGACAATTCCATTAGATGAAACTCAGGACACAGTGAAAGCAGAGCACCTGCAACTGGTTACAGTTCCTACCATTGTTACGATAGAAGTGCCTTCATAGGCATCTGAGGGAAAATTTGATTCTTTGCCATATCAAATAGAATCATTTTCTCCCCTCCCAGAGTGAACACCTCTGGCTCCCAAAGGGATTTTCCACTCGCAGATTTATCTGGAGAAAGTGGAAGGCAACTTGGTCAGTCTATCACTGAAGCAATTCAGATTTCAAATCCAAGTGATTTGATAGACATGATTGAGGATCGGGATTTGCGAACTCCCATTGCACCACCACTGACCTCTCTTGAAGAGGCTAGGGTGAGTTTCAATGCAGGTACTGATCAAAAAGGAGCAAACAGACAGCTAATGTTGAGTGATAAGAGTCAAACACTGAGTGAAACACATGCACGTTAGATGAGTGATACACTTACAAGAGAAATTCAAGTGAGTGCACACACAGACACATACACTGCAATGTAGTTAGCTCACATTACTGATCTACAGGAACATCTATTCAAAACCCAGGCTGGTAAAGAACTTTTGTAAGCACAAGTGGTTGAACGGTCTTCTTCTTCCACCTCTGTCAACAATCAGCTGGGACTACTCAAGGAAATATTGAAGACAAAGTTACTTCCCAAGATCAACTCCATCAACTATCTCAACTCCTACTGGCTTCAGAAACTCAAAATGTTATATCTGTAGAGAATTCCTCAACTAAGGGGGAGAAGTTTCTAGAGAAGTTTCTAGAGAAGTTTCTAGAGAAGTTTATAGAGAAATTTGGAGAAGCTAGGAAGAGGGAGCTGAAAAAGACATAAAAGGTAAAGGAGGAGTTTCAGGGGAGTAAAGGAAAATTAGCTCTGTTTTGTAAATGTTATATGTATAGAGCTTAGGTAAATCAAGACAGGTTCAATGTTATCATATGTTCAGTTTAGAGAAACATCTGTCTTGTATTTATCTTTATTTGATCCAGAACTTTCTAGTATTTACTTAGGCTTAAGAGTCCTATCTTTTTCTTGGGTTTAGTTGAGTGATCCTCTAGGTATTTGGTTGTTATTCTCTAACAAACAAATAGGGGGAGATTGAAAGGCATATGCAATAGCCTATTTGTAATTCGAGGATTCTACTCAACTTAAACTAGAATGTAATAAGTAAATATTAGAGTAAAGGTCACAGGAATCTCAGAGAGTTTTATCAGTCAAGAGATTGAAGATTAAAGTCATCTACAGACTTGAAGTTATTCTACATTGAAAGAAGTTCAATTTATTGTTCAAGCCTCAGTGAAGTATTCAAGAAAGTGGATTTACTACAGTGACAGAGATTTCCAGTTGGTGACAGAAGAAGTACAGGATACAGAGTTTATTCAGAGCTAAAGAAAAGAAGCCACAACTTTAAATGTTTTAAAGATAAAGAATTATCATTGAAGTCAGTTATTCATGAACCAGACAGTGCATCGAATGACGACATCAATCAGTGGAATTAAATCATCTATATTCAGTGGTCTTCAGAAGAGAGAGGGATACTATGTTTTTAAGTTATCTTCTTTTAAATTGTTAATCAATTTAATTAATAAATTAATTCTCTTAGAATTAATTAATTTATTAAATTAATTAATCAATTAATTTGGTTGTTTAAATTATTTATTAACTTAATTCTAGAAAAGAATTAATTTAATTTACAATTTAATCTAACTAAATTACATAATAGAAATTATCTTAAAAACTAAGTATAACCTGTTTTATTAAAAGCAAAAACTCGGTATGACCTTTTAATAAAACTCGGTATGACCTGCTCTGAAAAGATGCCAGGTTCTACCGAATTTTCTAAGGTCATACAGGGACAATACTTGAGGTCATGCAAGTTGCTTTTCTAAGGTTCTACCAAGAGTTGGTAGAAGTATGCTAGGTCATACCGAGCATTTTCTGCAGGTTCTATTGGTGAACCATGGTTCTACTGAATGGTCATACAAGTATTGTGCACAGTTTAAAACAGGTTCTTCTCAGTTTAATTAGGTCATTTTGATCTAATTAAAAGGTCATACAAGGCAACTGAATTGTATTTTTACCCGAGGCTGGACAGAAGAAAAAGAACACAGAATTATCAAATCTTACAGAACTTTCTCTCCAGCAAAAGAAGAAAAGCCATTTGATCTCATTTCTTCTCAAGCAATTAATTCTAGTTTGTATTGTTAAATCCAAACCACTAGAAGTTGATTACTTGTATTGCTTTGATTATCTAGCGGATTTATATCCCTAGAATTTATCTCAAACATTGCTTTTATAAGCATTCGATCTTTTTATTACAAATATTAGAAAAGTTCATGTCGAATTTATTCTAAATTTGTATTAATTTGTTTGAGATAAATACTTTGTAATCCGTATTGTATTTGCAACACCCTTCAAGTTTAATAGAAGTTTTATTTAACTTGAATCTTGTTTTATTTATATTCCGCATTAATTTGTTCTTAATTGTTAAATTTTTCAAAGGACAAATTTCGATAAAACGGTATAGTTTGTATTCAACCCCCCTTCTACAAACTTATCAGGACCTAACATGAGGCATGCCAAGTCCTTGGTACCTCATGCCCTTCGAGGGTTTCTAGCTTATACTTGTCCTATCAGGATTTGATCAAAATTACTTATCTTTCTGAATGACCATCAGGATTTGACAGTCATCGGGATTTCTTCTCTGTAGCTTTTCTCAGAAATTCTCAAAGTTCATCATTCCAAGTTCATTCACCAACTTATTGAAAGTAGCTTCAGGTAGTGGCTTGGTGAATATATCAGCTAGTTGTTGATCAGTAGGAACAAAATAAAGTTCAATTGTTCCTTCCAGATCCTGTTCTCTTATAAAATGATATCTGATGCTGATGTGTTTAGTAAGAGAATGCTGAACTGTATTTCCTGTCATTGCAATAGCACTTTGGTTATCACAATAAATGGGGATTTTTGAGTATGACAGGCCATAATCCAACAACTAATTTCTCATCCACATTATCTGAGCATAGCAACTTCATGCAGCAATGTACTCAGCTTCTGCAGTTGAGGTAGAGATAGACTTTTGCTTTTTACTAAACCATGAAACTAGTCTACCACCCAAAAACTGACAACTTCCTGAAGTACTTTTCCTGTCTATCTTGCACCCTGCAAAATCAGCAACTGAATAACCACACAAACCAAAATCTGATTCCCTTGCATACCAAAGGCCAAGTGAAGGAGTGCCTTTTAGCTATCTGAAAATTCTTTTGACTGCAATCAAATGAGGTTCCCTAGGTTTTGCTTGAAATCTTGCACACAGATAGGTTGCAAACATGATATCTGGTCTACTGGTAGTGAGATACAATAAAGAGCCAATCATCCCTCTGTAGTGATTTACATCTACCTCAGCACCTTGATCAGGATCAAGTTTGGTAGCTGTAGCTATGGGAGTAGAAGCAGTTGCACATTCTTGCATGTTAAACCTTTTCAATAGATTCCTTGTGTATTTTGACTGATTGATAAAAATGCCATCATCAGTCTGTTTAACTTGAAGACCAAGAAAGTAACTCATTTCTCCCATCATGCTCATTTGATATCTTGACTGCATAAGCTTAGAAAACTTTTCACACAGCTTATTGTTTGTTGACCCAAAAATGATATCATCAACATAAATCTGAACTAAAAGCAAATCCTTTCCATGATTCAAATAGAATAAAGTTTTATCAATAGTACCTCCTTTGAATCCACTTTCCAGTAAGAATTGAGCTAGTGTTTCATACCATGCTCTTGGAGCTTGCTTTAGTCCATAAAGTGCTTTATCCAATCTATAAACATGATTTGGATATTTAGGATCAATGAAACCAGGAGGTTGTTCAACATATACCTCTTCCTCCAGTTCACCATTTAAGAAAGCACTTTTCACATCCATCTGGAAAACCTTGAATTTCTTATAAGCTGCATATGCCAGAAAGATCCTGATGGCCTCTAGTCTTGCAACAAGAGCAAAAGTTTCATCATAGTCAATTCCTTCTTGTTGAAAATACCCCTTTGCAACTAGTCTTGCTTTGTTTCTAATAATTACACCATCTGAATCAGTCTTATTTTTGAAAATCCATTTTGTACCAACAACTGACCTGTTCTTTGGTCTTGGCACCAGTTTCCAGACATCATTCCTTTCAAATTCATTCAATTCTTCTTGCATTGCAGTAACCCAATCAGCATCTTTAAGTGCATCTTCAACTTTCTTTGGCTCCTCCTTTGACATAAAGTTATTATATAGACATTCATTTTGAGTTGCACTTCTTGTCTGAACACCTGCATCAGGATCTCCAATTATCAAATCAGGAGTATGACTTGCAGTCCATTTCCTTGCTGATGGTAAGTCATTTCTTGATGTAGATGCTCCCCCTGGATTGGTGTTATCTTGAATAGAAGAATTTGTTTCATTAGAAGCTCCCCCTGAATTGTTACTATCTCCTCCTGATGAATTATCAGGATTGTCACTTGAATCAGTATCTGAAGAATTTTGTCTTGATGATTGAATAGACTCAGAATTTGTAGCAGTTTGCTGTTGCTCCCCCTCAACATTTGCACTACTCAATGAATCATCATTATTTGCATCATCAGTATTAGCACCATCAGGAATTGGTGTGTCATCAGGATTTGATGGATCATCAGGATTTGGTGACCCATCAGTATCTGATGAATTGACAGGATCTGATTCATTTTCTTCAGGTTCCTTGGTAGCTTCATTTTCAAAAACCAATCTATCATGTGAGTCTTCATTCAATCCAATTATCTTCTTATCATCAAAAGATACGTGTATTGACTCCATGATAGTTCTTGTTCTCAAGTTAAAAACTCTAAAGGCTCTTGATGCAGGATAGCCTATGAAAATTCCCTCATCAGCCTTTGTTTCAAACTTTCCTAGCTGTTCAGGATGAGTTCTGAGAACAAAACATTTACAGCCAAACACATGCAGATGCTTCAAGCTTGGTTTCTTCTCCTTGAGAGATTGATAAGGAGTAACACCATGTCTGTTTATCAATGTGAGATTTTGAGTATAGCATGCTGTATTGACTGCTTCTACCCAGAAATATGTAGGTAATTTAGCTTCTTCCAACATAGTTCTGCCAGCTTCAATAAGAGTTCTATTTTTCCTTTCAACTACTCCATTTTGCTGAGGTGTGCCAGGAGCAGAGAATTGTTGAATAATCCCTTTGTATTTGCAGAACTCTTCCATCTTGAATTCAGTACCATTATCACTCCTTAGTATCTTGACATTGTACTTTGTGGTTGTCTCAATCATTTTCAAATGATCCAACAGTATTTCAGGAGTTTCATCTTTTCTGTGCAGAAAATACACCCAGGTGAATCTAGAATATTCATCAACAATTACAAGAGTGTACCTTTTCTTACTGATGGACATAATGTTGACTGGTCCAAATAGATCAAGATGCAGCAAGTGATATGGTTCTTCAATAGAGGATTCTGATTTACTCTGGAATGATGTCCTTCTTTGTTTAGCCTTTTGACAAGCATCACAGAGTCCATCAGGAGTATACAAAGCTTTTGGTAATCCTCTCACTAAATCTTTCTTAACCAACTCATTGATATTGCTGAAGTTGAGATGAGAAAGCTTCTTATGCCAATTCCAACTTTCATCTACTGATGCTTTACTGATAAGAAATGTAGGGGAACCATCAGTATTTGAGAGAATGTTGGCTTCATAAATGTTACCATGCCTGTAGCCAGTCAGTGCTATGTTTCCTGTTTCTTTGCTGACTACTTCACAATGAGTGGAATAGAAGTTGACATGATAACCTCTGTCAGTGATTTGACTAATACTCAACAAGTTGTGTTTTAGTCCCTTCACTAGAGCTACTTTCTCAATGATGACATTTCTAATGATTATATTGCCATATCCCAATGTTTGTCCAATGTTGCCATCTCCATAAGACACATTTGGGCCAACTTTTTCCTCATATTCTGATAACATGGCCTTGTTTCCATTCATGTGCACAGAACATCCACTATCCATGACTAACACATTTTTCACTTTTCCCTCCAATCAGAATAGAAACACACTAGTTAGAACATTTAGGAACCCACATATGTTGGGTTCCTTTTCCATGCAATTTATTAATTTTAGCAGCAGAAGACTTTCTGACTTTAGCAGTCCTGACAGGATTAACTCCATCAGGATTTGCTTTGTCAGTATCAGTATTAACAAAAGCATGCTTCACTGTGACATTCTCAATTCTACCAGACTTTGTACTTTTATCAAACTTAGGCAATGGATCATAAAAGTTATAGTACAAATCATGGTATTCTGCACAAGAATAAATAGCATGCCATATACTACCACAATGAAAACATGACTTCTGTGGTTTATAAAATACTGATCTAATCCTGACATCAGAAATAGGAATTTCAGTACTTTTCTTTAAACTCTTTTTACAATCAATGTCAAGATGATTAGAGTTACCACAGGTAAAACAACATTTCCTAGGTGCATTTGGGATATATTTATAACCATTCTCTTTATTAATCCCAATTTTACCATTCTTGTTTCTCTTAACAGTAGCTTCCTTTTTCTTATCTGTAACTTCACAGATCTTATCCTTTAGTTGTTTCTGAGACAGTACACCTACATTCCTAGTATCTTTACTCATGACAAGTTTAGACTTAATAATTTTAACACTTTGATCAGAAGAAGATCCTTTTTCAAAAGTTGAATTGGAATCCTTACCAAAAACAAAATTAACAGGAGTAATCTTAGATTTGGTTTTGTCTATAACATGTCTATAGGTTTTTGGACTAACTGTCTCATCAACAACAATTTTCTATTTCAATTTCTTATCTTCATCTGACTTATACCCTAGACACTCTTTCCAATTCTTAGAGGTATTAATCTCATGAAATTTTCTACCAGAGTCTGTCCAGGTTCTGATTTTCTCATTAGCATATTCAAGTTCCTTTTTAAGAGCAGTACATTTAAGTTTCATCTCTAAGTACATGTGTTTAGCATTATCACATTCTATCTGTACTTTTTGCATGCGAGAAAATTCAGCTTCTAAATGCTCATTCCTTTTCCTAAGTTCAGACATCTCAGATAAGATTCTAGTATTTTCAGCAGTTTGACTTCTAAAGCTAATATGCAATGACTTTAGAAAACGTCTTAACTCATAGGCATTATCAGTATCAAAATCAAAGACATTATTTAGTACCTTATCATCAGGAATAGCAGTTTCATCAGTATTGGCCATTAGGGCATAGTTGACCACCTCAGTATCAGATTCTGAGGAAGAGTCCATCCAATCCTTGCTTGATGTGATGAGTGCCTTTGTCTTCTTGCACTCACTAGCAAAGTGTCCCATGCCATTACACTTGTAGCATCTAACCTTTGACTTGTCAAATTTGCTACCCTTGCTATCCTTTTTGATATACTTGTCTTTTTCTGCATTGAAGGTCCTTTTCTGGAAGTTGCCTTGTCTTCTAGCCTTCCTGAACTTCATCTTTTTGAAGCCTCTGACAATCATAGCAACCATCTCTTCCATGTCTGAGTCAGAAGAGTCATCATCAGTATTGGCATCAGGATTGCCATCAGTATCTGATGAAGAATCATCATGATCTGACTCAACTATTCTTGATTTCCTTCTAGAGACCTCCACGGCTTTTCCTTTTGATTTAGCCTCTACATTCAAGACAATGGTCTTTTCCTTGCTGCTTTTCTTATTCTTTCTCTGTTGAACTTCAAGATCATGAGTTCTTAGCATTCCATAGACTTCATCAAGAGACACAGTGTTTAGATCATACTAATGTCTAATGATAGAAGTTTGAGTGTCCCATTCTTCTGGTAAAGCTCTCAAAAACTTGGTATTTGAATCTTCAGAAACATATTCCTTGCCAACTAAAGATAGATTGTTCAGGAGTGTCAGAAATCTATCATATAAATCAGTCAGGCTCTCATCAGGTCTTGCATCAAATTGTTCATATTCTTGAATTAAAAGAGCCATTATGTTTTTCTTGACAGATGCAGATCCTTGGCATTGAGTTTCCAAAGTATCCCAGATTTCTATTGCAGACTTGCATGCAATCAATCTGTTGGACATGACAGCATCAAGACTATTGTGCAGGATATTCTTTATCTTTGCCTCCCTGAGTACATGTGTTGTTTCTTCTGGAGTCCATTCACTCTTAGCCTTGACCACATAGTGTTCTGGTACAGTTTCTGTTCGTTCTATGATCCTGGTAGGAATATATGGTCCATCACGAATCCTGTCCAAATAATCAGGATCCATAGCCTCCAGGTACATCAACATCTTTACCTTGCATGTTGGATATTCTGATTTCTTCAGGATGAGAATTTTCATGCTTTCATACTTGGTTGTCGACATCTTAGATCGTATCTGATTCAAATTTAAATCAGTCTGCTCTGATACCAATTGTTGCCCAGTGATAAACAATTGTAGAAGGGGGGTTGAATACAATTATATAAGATTCTCGACTTGTCAAAGTATATATCACATATATGAAAGAATAATAACAGCTTTATTAAATCTGATATAAAACTGTTACAAACTCTCTCAAGAAATTCTGATGTTCTTGAGAGCTTCTAGGTTACAAAGATACTCGTGTATGATCGATTATGTTCTCTCTCTCTCTCTGTCACATAAATCGAAACCTAAAACTGTGTTTATATACTACACAGCTTCTCTATCAATTACATGATAAGTCCTAATCAATTACAAAGATTGAAACCTATCCTAAATTGATAGCTACGTTCCTACAGACCAGGAACCGACAAAATAAATAACCTTATTTAATTAGACTCCAAATATAACTCGAAATAGAAATCCTGATCAGCTTCCAGTTCTGATGATCAATCCTGATTCCAGTCCTGATGTAGATATCCTGATGACAATCCTGATACTGACGCTTGATAAAATACTGATGACCATGTTGTACTGATGATGTCAGCAATCTTGATCAGTTGAGTCTAGATCCTGACGATCATTGAATCCTGATCTAACAGATATCCTGAGTAAAACGGGGTGTAGGATCATCCGGATCTTCTAAGGGCAACAACTCAGCGGGATCACCCTTTGGGGCTTCAGCCCTCCTTGAATTTCTCAGTGTAGGATCTAAGTTAATTACAGGAACCCTCTTGGTTGATTTGCCTTTGGCTCTAGCTGCCTCTTCCTTTGCTAATACCTTCTTAAGCCTTGCAGCCTCAGCTTCATATGCTGCAATATTGTCTTTAGTAGTTTGGGGTTCCCGATTTGTTTGGGTAGGACGTCTTCTCCTTGGGGGAACGTCCCTTTCATCATCAGATGAATAATCTTCATCTTCCGTATAGGGACCAGAAAAGTCTCGAATCAGAGGGACTTGCTGAGTCTGAGTTTGTTGATTTTGGGGTCCTAAACCTTGTATGTAAGGAGGAACATATGCTTCATGGTAAGTGGGGTTGAGACCACTGCTGCGCATCGTGGGTCGAGTAGGCATGCCATAGTTTGGCATCCCAAGAGTTTGAGTTGCGTATTGGGGAAGATCCGTAGTATGGAGTTGAAGGCCACTTGGTGCATTCATGAGCAGTGGGGAGGTCGTGATTGGTTGCTGATGAGTGGTCTATTGTGGATTAGATCCATGAACGACCATCTGCAAGGGATTCATCCCTTCAACCGAAATTGGGATTTCCGGCCCTTGAGTGGTGGTGAGGGGGATATTCGCCCCTTGAATGTCAGTAGTTGGCGGTGGTTGATTTCCGTGAGCATCAGCCTCGGAGGTGATATGAAGCTCCTCAGAAGTTTGAGTATCTCGAATTGTTCTTCGTGTGTTTGCCATGGTTGATGTTGTTTTCCCACAGACGGCGCCAAATGTTATGGATTAAAAAGTGTATTTGTAAATTAATTGCTAGGGTTTAAAGAGCTTCGAGCTTTAATGGCTGCTCTTGTGTTTCGTGACTAAATCGGTCCTCATAAGATGCCTACGCATGTCAATCAATGCTGAGAATCAAGCCAGAAAACGTAGTTCTATTGTGAAGGATCAGGGTCCTTATATAGGCGTCTAGAGCCTCGTATTTAGAGTAAGTTTAGGAGACTTAGCGAATAAGTCTCCTTTTTGATAATGGATAAACATTGTATTTCTTGGTGGACAAGTCTTTTCCTTGTTGATAAGGATTGTGACTCATTATTTCTTTTAATTGGGATTCTGGATCCTTCTTTGATGAATTTACTATATTTTGGACTCTTTTCATGAGCCGTATATTTTCCCTATTTATTAATTACGAAATTAATAAATAATTAGGGTTTCGGGCCTTGCTTATTGGGCCGAATTCTTGGACCAATCCGGGTCTAATTAATACATCATTAATTGCACTTCTAGGGTTATTTTTCAGCCCATATCACTATATTTTAAATTATCTAATTTAAAATAGAATATATAATACTCTAACCTTAACTCAAAGTGAAGTCCCTTTTTAACATTGTACCAAATTTGATTCACACTTTTTTTTTTATTTCACCCCTAATCTATAACTTTTATAACTTTTATTAATAAGTGAAACCCGTACCAAATTTGGTTCACACCTTTTTTTGGTTTCACCCATATAATTTGTTTTTTCTAAAAAATATAATTTATAATCTATAACCTTTATTATTAAGCGAAACCCATTTCTAAATAGTACGACACCAAATTTGGTTCACACTTTTTTTTTGGTTTCACCCATAAAATCCTATCTCACGTAGAAATCTTATCTAACATAGAATATTCTATATTGTGAAAAAAATATTAATCTAAAATATATTATAATATTATTATTGTACTAAAATATATTATATTATTTTTATACCCATCAACATCACATCAGATCACCCAATAGACCCAATTTGGATAAAAATTCTAATCTCAATCTACTTTATACAATTGAATAATATAAATCTAATATAGCCATGTTTGGCAATTAGTTGTTAGCTGATAGCGGTGATCATGTGTTAGCAATAATATAAATCTAATATAAATTCTAATTCTTTTTCTTCAATTGTTATTGATACAAAGCATGTGTTATCTAAATATTGTTGATTCTGATATCATAAATTCATATCCTTACAACTGTGATAGAAATGATTCATATGATGTTTGCTGAGAAATTTGGCTCACTCTTGCTTGTTGTTTTCTAACCCTATTCCAGTGAAGCGATAGTATGAGTCGGCATAACGTGACCGATAGTTCACCGGCAGCCATGAGAGCCCCTCGAGTCATTGTCATTGGCAGGGTAGTTGTTGTTTTGCTTTTCTAGATTAGATGTCTAGATCTGAACTTTAGTTGTGATGTAATAACTCTGATAAAACCGGTAATGTATTAATAAAAGATTGTAGTAACTTGTGTTCATTTCCATAATCTGGATGTGATCTTGGTTAAGGGGTATTTGTGTCTTTATATATTATGCATGTGTTAAATAGTGTTCCGTTGGTCGGGTGACTCCTCAAATCTGTACCCCGGGTTTGGAGGGCGTCATAGGTTGGTATCAGAGCAACAGGTTATGGCAATTGAAATAAGTTAGGACTTAGGGTCCATGATAACATAGAGAGTTAGGAATTCACTTAAGGATATTAGGAGGTCAACTAGGGATATTATGCGTAGTAATTAAATGTGGTTATAATTGCAGCCCCCTAGTTCTAGTTCAGACTCAGACCCTTCCGAGGATACGATAGCAGAGATACCTACACCCGTTGAGAGAGCAGGACCGTTTCGGACAGTGCGATATCAGCCTAGGCATCAGCATCCGGTAGTCAGGAGAGATCAGGTACCTTGTCCTGTTCCACTCCGACAAGTAGCCCCAGCACCAGTGTCTCAGGCATCAGTTTGTGGGCCTTTGTATCAGTTATGTGAGCCACCAGTTCCACACCATGAGTATCGGAGGGTGAGAAGAGAGAGGGAGTACCTTTATGGACAGGTCATGGAGATGGGGAAGATTCGTTCGACTGAGGCAGCTGCTATCCGAGAGAGGGACAGACTTAGAGATCAGATAGGGGACATTCAGATGAGGCTTAGGGTTACGAGGACCTTGGTTGAGACTCGATTGCACGGATTAGCTTCTAGTCGAGAGGGAGAGACAATAGCAGGGATGAGACAGATTTTGGATTATGCGATGAGTGAGATTGCAGGGATTGCAGGACCCCCGTTATGGCAGACAAGAGCAGGTGATCAGTGAGCAGGTTTATGAGTAGACAGATGTGACATGGATGTATGGTTTCGATATAGTTAGTATATAGATGCATATTGTAGAATCAGCAGTGCACCGGGCTTATAGGAACGCCTCGGGTTGTTGTTGCATTTTTGTTGTATTGCTGGTCGGCAGTTATGGTTCAGCCATGATATATTTTCTTTTGAAGCGTTCTACGCTTGTACTAACTTTATATATATATATATATATATATATATATATATACATATATATATATATATATATATATGTATGATAAACCTCTTTTATAGAACTGTATTTATTCCCTTGTCATTCATTTCCAGCATCATAACTGTTATTCTACTTGTTACAACGAGTGTACTCATACACCGTTGAGAAGATCTGTAAACCTTCGAGATATCAATTGTGATCCTTCCTTCTATTATATGAACTGTTTGATTAAGCCAATTATTGTTTATTCATCAGCGATATGCCTCCTAGACGACAAACCCGTTCAACTGATACCTCCGACCAAGAAGGTCAACAAAATACACCTCCCACAGGCCACATGGACCCGATGGTAATCCAGTTGTTAAATACTCTTACTCAACAGACTGCCGCATTAGCACAGCAGCAACAAGCATTTCAGCAACAGCTCTTAGAACAGCAGCAACAACATCAGCATCAGCAGCATCACCAGCATCACCAGCAAGCAGCACCGGCGGTTACGTTCAAATCTTTCCAAGCAGCAAAACCTCCAGAATTTAAAGGATCAGCAGACCCTGTAGAGGCTAAGGCATGGTTGAAGGAGATGGAACAGGCTTTTGCCTTGATAGAGGTGGCAGAGGATAAGAAGACGGAGTATGCAAGCTATTTTCTGAAGAATGAGGCCAGTTATTGGTGGGAAACGAGTAGGGCTATGGAGCCCGAGGGATTGATTACGTGGGCAAGATTTACAGAGTTGTTTTTGGAAAGGTATTTTCCGGACTATATGAGAGATCAGATGGAATTAAAGTTTTTGGAGTTGAAGCAGGGAAGTATGACAGTGCCCCAATATGAAACAAGGTTTACGGAGTTGTCGAGGTTTGTTCCAATAACCTATGTGGATACGGAGAAGAAGAAGGCCAAGAGGTTCCAGCAGGGACTGAGGTCTTGGATTCGTAGCAAGTTAGCTATATTGGAGTTGGACACCTATGCAGCGGTGGTCCAAAAGGCAATGATTGCGGAGACAGAGAGTGATTCTTACATGAAAGAGAAGGAGAACAAGAAAAGGAAAGCAGGGATACCCGATAAGGGACAGCAACAGGGAAGTTTTCAAGGGCAAGTAAATAAGAAACCGGGATTTCAGCCCGGAAGGAATACAAGTTTCAGGAAACCGATACCGGGAGCGTAGGATAAGATAACCGTCTACCAGCCGACAGTCAGCAGGGACTTTCTAGACCCCCACTACCAGAATGCAAGACATGCGGGAAGCGACATCCAGGGATATGCCATCGATTGAATGTCACATGCTTTAAATGCAATCAGAAGGGGCATTATTTCCGGGATTACAAGATAGGCATTGTGTGTCATCGGTGTAAGAAACCAGGTCACATGATTAAGGACTGCAGAGCACCAACACCCGTGAACAATACGATTCGGGCAATTGAAGCACCCCCAGTTGCTAATGTCCAGCCGTTAGCCAGGACCTACAATATGTCAATGGGAGAAGCAGTGAGAGATTCCAACGTGGTGGCAGGTACACTTCTAGTAAATTCTATTCCTGCTAAAGTATTAATAGATTCGGGAGCGACGAGGTCTTTTATTTCTGAAACGTTTGCTCGTAGATTGAATTGCGTAATGAAACCCTTAAGTGGAGTATTGAATATAGAGATAGCTAATCAGGATCGTATAGTGGTCAGTTCATATTATCCTCGTTGTGAGATAGAGATTTTGGGAAATCGTTTTTATGTTGATTTGTTACCTTTTAAGTTAGGTGAATTTGATGTGATATTAGGGATGGATTGGTTGACTGAGTATGATGTGAGTATTGATTGTAAGAATAAGAGGGTTACTTTGATTACCCTAGAAAAGAAAGAAATAATATTTAGAGGAGAGAGGCAAAGAAAGAGGTTCCTGACGATGATTCAGGCTAAGAGATTATTAAGGCAAGGTTGTGAGGCATATTTAGCTTATGTGATAGATATAGAGAAGGAAGTTTCTAAATTAGAAGATATTCCAGTTGTAAATGAGTTTCCAGATGTTTTTCCGGAAGAATTACCAGGTTTACCTCCAGATAGAGAGATTGAATTTGCAATAGACTTAGTACCAGGCGCGGAGCCAGTATCTAAGGCCCCTTACAGAATGGCACCAGTGGAGATGAAGGAATTGGCTAATCAACTGCAAGATTTGCTAGAAAAAGGAATTATTAGACCCAGCGTTTCGTCGTGGGGAGCACCAGTATTGTTTGTCAAGAAAAAGGATGGAAGCATGAGATTGTGTATAGACTATCCGGAATTGAACAAGCTGACCATTAAGAACAAGTATCCGTTACCCCGAATAGATGATCTGTTTGACCAGCTGAAAGGAGCGGTACATTTTTCAAAGATTGACCTACGGTCAGGATATCACCAACTGAAGATTAAACCAGACGACATATTGAAGACGGCCTTTCAAACAAGGTATGAGCACTATGAATTTTTAGTAATGGCGTTTGGACTAACAAATGCACCCGCAGCTTTTATGGACTTAATGAACAGGATTTTCAAGAGATATTTGGACAAGTTTGTAGTGGTATTCATCGACGACATCTTGATATACTCAAAGACAGAAGAAGAGCATGCAGACCATTTGTGGATTGTGTTGGAAACATTGAGACAAGAAAGACTATATGCGAAGTTTTCTAAGTGTGAATTCTGGTTGAGAGAAGTTCATTTCTTAGGACACGTGGTGAGCAGCGAAGGCATCAAAGTGGATCCAGCAAAGATAGAGGCAGTGAAAGATTGGGAGAGACCAAGGACACCGACTGAAGTCAGAAGTTTCTTGGGATTAGCCGGATACTACCGGAGATTTGTGCAAGATTTTACGAAGATAGCTACTCCAATGACCAAGATGACAAGGAAAAGCGAGCGATTCATATGGAACGATAAATGCGAAGAAAGCTTCCAAGAGTTAAAGAAGAGACTAACTACGGCACCGGTATTGATGTTACCAGACGATCAAGGTCAGTTCGTAATCTATAGTGATGCGTCATACAAAGGATTGGGTTGTGTACTTATGCAACATGACAAGGTGATTGCTTATGTGTCAAGACAGTTGAGGCCCCACGAACAGAAGTATCCTACACATGATTTGGAGTTAGCCGCGATTGTGTTTGCTTTGAAGATATGGAGACACTACTTGTATGGAGAAAGATGTGAAATTTACACCGATCATAAGAGTTTGAAGTATATCTTTACTCAGAAAGAGCTGAACATGAGGCAACGAAGATGGTTAGAACTAATCAAGGACTACGACGTTTCTATCAACTATCATCCCGGCAAGGCAAATGTGGTAGCAGATGCACTGAGCAGAAAAGAGAGATTAAATACACTGACGATGGCCAAAGAGTTATACAAGGAATTTGAGAAGTTAGAGATCGAAGTAAGTATTCCAAAGGATGCGACAGAAATGATTTATACCATGACGTTTCAACCGGAATTGTTGGAGAAGATACGGAAGTGCCAAGAACAAGTTATGAATGATGATGTGAGTAAGATGACAGGTGAGGAAATATGTAGCCAACCGGACGACAAAGGGATCTTGAGATTTGCTTCTCGGATATGGGTACCTAATGTAGTGGAACTGAAAAGTGAAATTTTGCACGAAGCGCATAACTCGAAGTATTCAATTCATCCAGGGAGTACGAAGATATCTCGAGATCTTAAGACGAACTTTTGGTGGCCAGATATGAAAAGGGAGATTGTTGAATGGGTGAGTAAATGTTTTACATGCCAAAGAGTCAAGGCGGAACATCAGAGACCAAGTGGATTACTTCAACCATTGGAAATTCCTGAATGGAAGTGGGAACACATTGCGATGGACTTTGTGGTAGGATTACCTAGAACGAAGGCTAACCATGATGCCATCTGGGTTATTGTGGATCGATTGACGAAATCTGCGCATTTTCTTCCGATTAACGAGAGATTCTCGCTGGATAAGTTAGTTCATATTTACATAAAAGAAATCGTAGTACGGCATGGAGTTCCAGTATCGATAGTGTCTGATCGAGACCCTCGATTCAATTCAAGATTTTGGAGGAGTTTTCAAGAGTGTTTGGGCACTGAGTTAAGAATGAGTACAGCTTATCACCCGCAGACGGACGGTCAAAGCGAAAGGACAATTCAGACTATTGAAGATATGCTTAGGACATGTGCACTTGACTTTAAAGGCAGTTGGGACGATCATCTACCCTTGGTGGAATTTTCATATAATAATAGTTTTCACGCGAGCATCAGAATGCCACCTTACGAAGCTTTGTATGGACGAAAGTGTCGATCTCCAATGTATTGGGAAGAAGTTGGTGAACGGAAGATGATAGGACCAGAACTAGTGCAACAAACAAAGGAAGTGATTCAATTGATTCAAAGAAGATTGATAACAACTCAGGACCGACAGAAAAAGTATGCGGATCTAGCCAGAAAGGATGTGGGATTCGAAGAAGGAGATCAAGTGTTACTAAAGGTTTCACCGTGGAAAGGATTAGTTAGGTTTGGAAAGAAAGGGAAGTTGAGTCCGAGATATGTTGGACCGTTTGAGATTTTGAAGAAAGTGGGCAAGGTAGCTTACAAGTTAGCATTGCCGACGCATGTGTAGCACGTTCATAATGTATTTCATGTATCTATGCTTAAGAGGTATCGACCAGATTCGAATCATGTAATAGAGTATGAACCCATAGAGGTCCAGGCAGATTTATCTTATGTAGAACGACCGATTCAGATATTGGATCGTAAGGAGAAAGTACTAAGGAATAAGACAGTAGCGTTAGTGAGAGTTTTGTGGAGGAATCCTAAAGTAGAAGAGTCTACCTGGGAGTTAGAGAGTGAGATGTTAGAGAAGTATCCCCAGTTGTTTCCTTGATCTGATTCTGAGGACAGAATCCTATTAAGGGGGGAAGGATGTAATATCCGTGAATTTTATTATTTGAATAAATGATATAAAAATATTTATTGTGGAGTATTGGGATATTATTAAGTGATAATTATTGTGTGACTATGTGCTAATTGGTGAGTCGGAATCCCCTTTCAAATATTTCGTTATTTGGAATTTTCTTCAAATCTGAGCCCCGTTTTGATAATTCAAGGGCCCCGTTGGAATTTCGTACATTAATTATTATCTCTTCGTCTTTCGTATTCGAATCATTATCGGGAGAGATATCCGTATCATTTCATTCCTACCTATTTGATTCTGCAAGAATAATTCGTTTTGTTCAAAAGGGAAAAATTGTTCCGAACCCTAATTGCTTAAGGGGACGGATATATCGTTTTATATCAATATTACATTTGTTATAGCCCCAGTATTCTTGAGCATTAGTTATATAATGATATATATATCAATTGGATGATCATCAACCTTTTTAACTGATTATTCCTCGTAAAGCGTGTTTTTAACCTAATTAGGGTTTTTAAACGAACCAGTGGATCTATATCGATCCAAAAATGTTGTTT
Organism: Heracleum sosnowskyi; assembly: GCA_030848705.1. NCBI lineage: Eukaryota > Viridiplantae > Streptophyta > Magnoliopsida > Apiales > Apiaceae > Heracleum > Heracleum sosnowskyi. The sequence goes on from CM061241.1 coordinate 99,934,264, forward strand.
GGGGTATTATTTTTCCAAAAATATAAAAAGACGAATCGAACCTTAACCTATCATAATCTGCAGCCCTAATTCTCGAAATAATAAAAATCCCCGAACCGTGTTCTTCGTGTTCTTGAAGAATCAAACCATTCGTTCAAGGTGTTATTGAAATCCAAATCTGAAGTTCTTGTACTCAAATCAAAGCTCTTGATCTCTAGTTTCAGAATCTTCCAACCTCATCATCATCTGGTAAATTTTCGATTTATTTTGATTTTTTCAATATTCGAATTAAATTAGGGTTCTTGATTAATTTGGGGATTTTCATTCTGTTGATTCTCCGTTCAATTGGTTGCTTCTAACATGTTCCTAGGGTTCTAATTAGCAAGAATCCATGATTTAATTTCGTGTTTAAGTTCAATTTTTACGGGTTTGATTTTCGGGTTTTGACCCGAATTCTTCTTTTGAATAGTCTGTTCTTGATATTGATCTAACATTGATTTTGATATGGGGCTTTGATTGTGTGAGTTATAAGCTTCATGTTAACATATTAAACGTCGAGTTTCATGTACGGAATGAGATCGGGTTTCCGACCGGAGTTGTTGCCGACGGTTTCTTTGACCTGATTCTGGGCTCGATTCCGGCATCGTACGTATGTGTTTGTGTGTGGGTTATGTTTGTCTTGAAAAATCGAACAAAAGCCCCACTACTAGAAAAACGTCAATAGACATCGGGTAAAAACCGATGTCTGGCAACTTTTGAACCGATGTCTTTGTCGGTGTAGAGAAAGGTCCAAGGCTTTGACATCGGTTCAACACTGATGTCAAAGACCATGTATAACATCAGTTCCCTGTTAAGAAACGATGTTTTAAATTGTCATAGACATCAGTTCCTGACTGCTGTCAAAGACAAAGAACCGTCCAAGGCTTTGACATCGGTTCAACACTAATGTCAAAGACCATGTATAACATCAGTTACTTGTTAAGAAACGATGTTTTAAATTGTCTTAGACATCAGTTCCTGACTAATGTCAAAGAAAAAGAACCCGATGTTAATATTCTTTAACATCAGTTGCTAGCTGGTATCTATAGTCTCTAACATCATAATGGCCACAAACAACTGATGTTAAAGTTTATAAAAATAAGGTAATATATTAGCTAATTTTAAACATTCTCACAAACAAAATCAACAAAGACATTATCACATCAATCAACAAATCAAACTTCGTGTATTAATATAACAAAGAAATCCATTACAATTGTTCAGAATATGTCTATAAATTCTAAAAGCAAGAGAACACTCCACAATGCACCAAAACTAAGTCACAAATCAAAACTAGCTAGCACGGTGCCAATAACATTCCACCAAAGTCAGATGTATGACAACAACAAATCATGAGTTCTAGCCAACGATCTTGTTCCACGTGTTGAATGATGGTATGTACAGATGTCACTTGTTCATTTCTATCGAACCAAACTTCAGCAGCAATGTTCAGTGTCCAATACTTCTGTCATATATTTCCAATAATTATGTCTCATCAAAACATCATTATGACAAAATAAAATAACTTAACTAGCCTGCTCCAACCATGATACTGCTTTCTGGCTTCCTTAATGGCCGCTCTTTTGGCACAATGTACAGAAGCTGCCAGAAGTAAAGGCAGCTCACCCGAAGCTGCAGAATACATATACGAATTGTGATATAATATACGAGAAACCTGTCTTCTTCACGTATTTAGAACTCCAATATCGCCAATCAGATATTCAAAAGGTAAAATTGTTTATGTATGTTCTTCAATGTGGTAAAATTTTACATGCTTTTGAACTGAATATGTAACGGCTTGGAGATATAATCAATTACTTAGACTATTATTATAACAAGATATTTTTTAGCCTACCTTTGTCATACTAATTATGTAGAGGTTTGCGATATAGCAAGCAAATATAGAACAAATTCATTAGCGTTACGAGAGAAAGTAAAGACCGCAGACATACCCTTAGATGAGAGAACACGTTTCTCGTGGTGTCCGCTGTTCAGTACCTCAACATTGAACGGTCTTGGGATGGTGTCTATTGTTGGTATCTTGTATGTCCATGTGCTATCAGCAACCACCAATCCATCTGCAATAGTAAGGTACTCTTCCGACATGAAGAATCCAATGCCTTGAACAAAAGCCCCTTCAATCTGTATGAGAGTAAACCTCTTATTCAACTGTAATCACTTATTTTAGAGGAAAAAAATACACCAGGAAACATCTGAGTATGAAGTTTAGAAAACAGTCAAGTCAAAACGAGAGAATATGGTATGTTTTGAGGTTTGAAATTATAATATTGTTAAATGTTGCTCAGTTTAAGTGAATAGATATCTACAACAGGCATAGAATGTCCGATTTAGACAGTTCCCTTGCACAAAAACAGATTCAATATGATATAACATGGTCTGGTAGTATATTTATTTGAATCATCTAATGAAATAAGCTTGCTTTCATACATCTAAAAAAGAATTCAGAGTAATTTAGACATTTTATTCTAACAAAATAAAATAAACCACTTAAAAATTTGCTTAACGTATATTTTCAAAAATAATATAAAAATTGAAAAGAAAAGTTGGGCATATTTCACAAACTTGAATACAAAGAAACGAAAATAAAATGGAAATGAGGTGGGTGGTAATGTTAATAAGATTAAAATTGTAAGAAAAGAACCCAGCCACCACCCTAACCTTTTTTCATCTCTCTTTAAGGAAATCCTCTCCTTTGTTAACCATTCTGCTCCCGGTATCTTTTTATTTGCTTCAACCGTTTAAACTGAAAATATATAATTTAGACCTCGTGCATCATAGTCAACTCTTGAGTATCCACCATGCATCTTGGAATGCTTAACATAACATGAATAAGCATAAAGCATATAAGTCACTACATGTCAACTAACCAGTTTAGTGAAATCGGATGGGAGAAACTGGAAAACGAGATGAACGTCACTATATAGATGCAGTCATTCTTACCCGAAACAAGTAGTTTTCTGGAGATAGAGATATCTTTTGTCCATTTTCAAATGCCATATCAACAGTAGGAAAGAATTTTGGCAATTCTGAAATATTACTGAAACAATGCTCCAATCAATACACTCCATGAAGATACTCGTAAATCAAAAATAGAACTTTAGTTGGCCTTGCATTACCTTCCAGCACCAAAGAAACAGATGTCATTATAGTTTGGGTCAGGACCAGGAATCTGCTTCAAGGAACTCACCTCCTTCAAAATCTGCATACAACCATTATATTAAACGCAAGATCAAAATAATATAATTTACCTGCTTCCAGAGCTTGCAGAGGATCTCCCTCTGAATCAATGGTCCGGGGAACAATCCTAGTTTTGTGGTGAGCTGCCACTGTAATTCAGCTATAAACCATCTTTCCATTCCAAGATCCCATGTCAAGAATTACTCCTACTTGAAACTTCTTTTGTGAATGAAACACAGGCAAAGGAGGCTAAAGAACACTAGTAGGACACACGATATGCAGTAGGCTTATGGTAAGTGGCTTCAGAAAATAATCACATATGGATTCTTAAGTGAAGTTATTAATTACAAATACACATCAGAGCACTTTTATACTACGCGAAGGCAGAACGGAAGAAAAAAAAACATCTGAAATGGTATGATGAGTTTGCTTAGCGTGTGAGATTGTGCCAATCTAGAAAATTTATGTATTACAGAAACAAACCAACTATTCTGATATCCACAGATATTATTCACACTTGAGGTCTCATTTATCTATCATCTAATATCTTTTATTTCCAAGTGTAAACTACTCCATTTCAACGATCAACTTCAGTTATAAAAATGGACAGCAAGAAGAATTTACATAAAAGTCTAGTGTAATTAGTGATATATACAACTCTTTAATCACAAATATTGAATATATAACAAATATATGGACTCCCGTATCAGCAGCCGAGTAGAATGTACATATTTTATTCAATTACACAGGCATCTCTCTCAATTCTGAACTGGAAATGTGCCTCAGCATGATGGTCAGATTTCCAGTAGCAAATTTATCAAATATATAATTGTAGATATTTAATTTTTTGCGAATAATATAAAATATTCTCACAAAAAGGGCTAAACCTAAAGATACTCCACCAATAAGAAATAAACCTCCAAATCTATCAACTTTCAGAACTTCAGGCTGAGCCAGTGTCCCCTGGTTTACTGAAGATGATGGTTTATCATACCATTGTTTCTCAAGTGTATCAAGTGTTCCCTGCTCTCTACACAAAATTGAGTACAACATTTGTCACTTGTAGGTATGAAGAATGTCTTCACAGGTTACAAAAGTAATATAGAGTTGATGGCAGTATATATACAGAATCAACTACAACAGCGTAACAAGCTTGCGCACAAACACACACGTACACATAGAGACAGGGTATGATACTATGATCTACTGAAACTGCTTCTCGGATTATATTTCTTCTCTTCGTAATACAGGAAAGATTTGGCTGATTAAAAAGGTAAAAATCAATTGTTATAAATCATTTTTTGGTGTTTCTTGTTTCATCAAGAATTGAGGCCTCAGTTCAGTTAGAGCAAAAACCAAATCTGGGATGATTTTAACATAGCAAGTGCTGATGTATACTTAACTAGTAAACTGTCTGAATAATAAAGTGGTTTTCTGAACAACAATCTGTTTAAAACTCTTAAAATAATTCAAAATTTTGTCTTAACCCTCATTATAGTCAAGATAAAAAATTGTACATACGATATTTTTACATATAGGTATAAATCAACATGAATACATCCAAAAATAGATAATCTTATTTTCGGATAATACATGTACCTATACAGTAATCATTCACACAAACATGTATGATGCATATGTCTTCAGAATTTTTACCATTTTACATAATTATACTAACTGACCATTTTAGTGTCAATGTATGAAATCGAGGCTTTAACGACAAAATCACAACTCTAATCAAACACATGATGGGAATCAACAAAAACACATAAAATTTCAAGAAAATCACAAACCTGAAAATCTGTTGAATGATTTTCACTATGCCAAGATCTTCTAACACACTCAAAAGGTTTAGGACGAGGTCTAGTCATCTAATTAATTGATAATTTGTCCAAATCACCAATTAATATGTTCAAAAAACTGAAATCAAACAACAACAATAAATTTTCAAAGTAAATTTGAAATACACTTACAAATTAGAGCCTGATTCGAGTTATAGGGCTCGATTAGAACTTGTATAGGCTTTGAGAGTATCCACTTCTAGAGAATCGAAAATCAATTGCTCAAATTAGGGTTCCATGAAATGTCTTCCTCGATTTAGGGCTTCTATGCTAGTAGCTCGAATTAGGACAGTGAATGTATGTGTGATTGAGAGAGACTGAAGAAAGAGCAGTGAGAGACTGAAGAAAAATGGTTCTTCAGTTCGAGAGAGAGAGAGAGGTGAGGTCGAGAGAGAGGGGGTGTTTTTTCAGTTTAATTAGTTTTTGTTTCAATTAAATTTTTACTTTTGTATGATTTAGAGGAGAGGGGTACAACAACTAAAAAAAACGGGGGAAGAAAAATTGGCAAATAGTGGGAAATTGTAGAGGGAAAACATTTAGTATAAGGGGGAAGTATTAGCGGGTGCTTAAAATTTTTTAAAGACGTTATTACATCGGTTCGGATATAATCTGATGTTATAACAATACAAAGACATCAGTTATTTAGAAACTGATGTTAATTAGGATCTTTTACATCGGTGGCCCCAACAACCGATGTTATATGGGTGATGTCTATTGACCTTTTTCTAGTAGTGCCCTATGAAATTGTTTGTGTTTGATCGGGAATGAAAGATTCCGGTCGCCGGACACCGGCCGGATTCTGGAAAACCCAGAATCCGGTGGGTTGTTCTTGGCCACCCGGATTCGTTCTTCCCGACCCGTTTACCCGAAGTTTGACCCGGTTTCAATCTTCAAAACCCTAATTCAATTTCTGAAAACTGTTTTTGGATTTTATTTTTAAATTTAATTCGAAAATAGTTTAAAAACTTTAAAAATTCATATTTTCATTTTAAAAATATATTTTAATATCAGAAAAATTCTGTAAAATTATATTTATTATTTTAAATCCGAAAATTGATTAAACTTAATTATTTTAATTATTTTTAATTAATAATTAATTTATTAATTAATTGGTTATTTCTTTTAATCAATTAATTCTTAAAAATTAATTATTAATTAGATTTAATTAATTAAAAATTCATTTTAATTATTTTCAAGCCTATTTATTTATTTAAAAATAGTTTGAGTATTTAAAGAGTGTCAATTAATTTTATTAATTGATTTATTTGCATTTAAATGGTTATATTGGATTTAAAAATCCGAGTTTTGATTTAAAAATTAATCGTGACTTATTTAAAATTCAAATAAGTTTCGTATGATGTTTTAAAAATGTTTATAAAATTTTTATAAGTGCTATATGGTTCATATTAATTGTGTGTTGTGTTTTATAGTCTGTATATGCCCGTACTAGGGCAAATATCTGAGTTTTAAATATCGTAGATCATACCGGACGTTCGATACGTAACCGGTTACTTGTTTAAATGTGATTATTGATTGAATAAGTGTCAAGAGTAGAACGAGAATAGTTAGACTTATTGTGATGAGTTGTTTAATTATAGAATCGAGTTCCCGGAGCAAGGGAAAGGGAAAGGTAGAGTGAGCAGAGTCGATCCGACAGCAGCTTAGACCAGGCAAGTATCTATGCCTTTACTTGTGATAAAAATTATTATTGTCTTGATTACTTGAATACCGTTATCCCCAGAACAATTCAAATTATCAATCTTTTAACCGCATTTGGACAACTGATTCCATTTCCTTAGAGATCCTTGATTCTTTGATTTGATCTGCATCGGAAACCCTTATTTCCAATTCACTTGATTATTGTTTACCACCATTTATTATTGATTATCATCCTTTGATTATTATTGACAACCATTGATCATTTGACTTCTATCGTTGACTATTGATTACGGTCATTGATTATCGATCACCAATATTGACTTCCTTATTGAATGAGTACACTGTACCGTTGAAATTATTCCATGATTATTTCTCGATCTTTATTTGATACTGAGCAGTTGAAGCTCTTTTGCAATTATTATACATTGAGTTTATCTTATTGAGCATGTTATTGTTTAGACCCTATGATAGATTTGGCATGTTTTTAAAATGGACCAGTAATTGGTCGGGCCATATTTATGGTCGGAATAACTTAAGGCCCAGGTTGGCCTAGGATCCAGTAGAGGACTATGCCGTGAGCTAGTCCGGGGTTGATGCATGGCTGGCCAGCAACACAACCTTTGATTTGAATAAAATGTATAAGCCAAATTCTAATTCTTTTTCTTCAATTGTTATTGATACAAAGAATGTGTTAGCTAAATATTGTTGATTCTGATATCATAAATTTATATCCTTACAACTGTGATAGAAATGATTCATATGATGTTTGCTGAGCAATTTGGCTCACTCTTGCTTGTTGTTTTCTAACCCTATTCCAGTGAAGCGAGAGTATGAGTCGGCATAGCGTGACCGATAGTTCACCGGCAGCCAGGAGAGCCCCTCGAGTCATTGTCATTGGCAGGGTAGTTGTTGTTTTGATTTTCTAGATTAGATGTCTAGATCTGAACTTTAGTTGTGATGTAATAACTCTGATAAAACCGGTATTGTATTAATAAAAGATTGTAGTAGCTTGTGTTCATTGCCATAATCTGGATGCAATCTTGGTTAAGGGGTATTTGTGTCTTTATATATTATGCATGTGTTAAATAGTGTTCCGTTGGTCGGGTGACTCCTCAAATCTGTACCCCGGGTTTGGAGGGCGTCACATTTTTACTGATAAGCCATTCTTCTAGTGTAGTGTCTTCACTCATCATAGCTTGACACACACAGACACACACATAAAAAAAAGAGAACAAGAAATTATCGAATGCTATCTGATAACTCCAAGTCCCGATCTAGTCCTTCACGGCCGATCCCACGCATGGAAGCAGTTTCGCTGCGGTTGGGTGTCTGCAAAACAACACCGGAGATGGGTTTGGACCCTGGCGGCGCCTCCGGCGTGAGAGTAAGTGATGGCTTTGGAAGGGAAGATAAGACTATAGAGATATCTAAATGTGGAGGGTGTGTGTATAGGTTGTGTAGAGAGAGAGAGTGTGTAACCCCAAACCTTTCCTTCTTGGGCTATTTATAGGCCCAGAATTAGGGTTCAGGGTGGTACCTGCAATCATGAGCGTTGGATCCTAGGTAAGTAGGACACCTGGGTGATGTTGATGGGTCACACGTGCCCATGTGAGGATTGTGGTGCCATGTGCCAGGCTCCTGCTAGCGTATGGTTCAGATAGGACATAATTGTGCCAATCATTGGATATTCAATATCGTAGCCAGGTGTGATTTCTGACATGTATTTTCCATGTCATAGCTGACGACCTTGTCTCACGTTGTTTGAGCTTATCATTCCCTGAGCGTTGTAGAACTTTATTTGTCTAAGTCAGGATTCAGGATTGAATCAGGGTTGCTTGAGAGTCAGGGCTCTGGTAGTGTTGACTATGCTGTAACCAGGAGTCCTTGTTGAGCCTTGAGTCCGGGCTTAGGCCCTAGATTTGGGAGTCAGGGCTCTGGTACTGTTGACTATGCCGTAGCCAGGGGTCCTTGTTGAGTCTTGAGTCCGGGCTTAGGCCCTAGGTTTGGGAGTCAGGGCTTTTATAGCCTATCACTATCAAGCCATGTAACACCGACTTCCAAACACCATGTTACAACCATTCAACTTATGGAACTAGAGCAGTTACTCGAAATAAAATAGTTGCACCTATGGGAACTAGTAGAAGAAAGCTCAAACCGGCAGTGATCAGAGCTAGCAATAGTGGTGTTAGCCAGGGAAAGGACGAAAAGCGTAGTTTTCTCAGCATAGAGGAAGCTGGCATGGTCGAAATGTCTGGACTGATTAGTCATGAGAAATTTTTATGTCGACTAACGGTACGTAAAATTAGTACACATCTCCCCTGTGCAAAGTAATGTTCGTTTCTGGATCTTATTAATGCTTAATTTTATGTTGAAAATTGTTCGTAAATTATGTGTTTGTTTATATTGAATGTCATCATTCACACAATAATCAAGTGTCTATTTATTATCTACGTTATTTATATTGAAGTTTATGATTGTTGCATGAATTTCTTGTAGATATCTTCACTGAATCTGCTGAGAGTAATAGCGGAGCAAGAAGAGTGTTCAATTGAAGAGCTAAATGCAGGGAGAGTGTGTGATTGGTTTTTGAAGGACAAGCTTAAAAGAGAGCAAAATTTGGATTCTGCAGTCCTTCAATGAGATGAATCTAATTTTCAGCTCTAATTTCTCTTGTATAGTGCTTGTGTTAATAATGTGGGGGTTTGGGGTATCTGTTGACTTATACCTAAAATGAATAAGTGTCATCTATACTATTACAGCAGAAAGTTTTGGTTTTCGGTTTCAGTCGGTTTTTAGTCTTTTATTCTATTTAATAAATAATAAAAAAATATAAAAATAGTAACTAGATGATTGTCTTTTATAATTAAAATATTTTTTTTCTAACAAAATATACTACTTTTCTAAAAATATCATGGCAATTATCTTTAAATTAAAACGTATTACCTTTTATATTTGTTATCACTAAAATTTCTGTTTCCAAAAATATAAGGTGCAATCCTTACTTATTTATTTTAAAACTTATTTTAATACTATATTTAATTGTTAGGCTCAAGACATGTCTGAATACCACCATCAACAAGCCTAAACTATGTGACTATGTCACACTACATGACCTAGTGAATTCTATCACTGGGATATAGTATAGGTCTATCTATGTACTTGTCTTGTTCTCATGAACATTAGCTTGATCATGTACGCTCAGAATTATAATGAGCTTAGTAAGTTTCTTGCAACTAGAATGTATATAGGCCATTAAATAATTGTCCTGGTAGAAGTTCAGATTTGTTCATGCAGCAGGATAGAGATGAATAAGGTCCTGAAGAAATAAGTTGCAGAAATTTGACTAAGGCATTATATAGCAAAGTCAGAATAAAGCTATGTCGTGAAGTCACCAATATCCATGTCGAGAAGTGCTGGATCGCATCGTCCATTTTGTACTATGTCGTGAAGTCCTCAAGACTCATGTCGTGATGTGTTGAAGACAGCAAAGTCAAGATGTGCTAGATCGTGAAGTCCTCAAACAACCTATGTCGCATAGTCCTCAAATAGTCTATATCGCATAGTCCTCAAAAAGGCTAGATCGTGAAGTCCTCAGGAAGCCTATGTCGCATAGTCCTCAAATGACCTATGTCGCATAGTCCTAAAAAAGACTAGATCGCGAAGTCCTCAAATGACCTATGTCGCAAAGTCCTCAAAGGCCATATCGCGTAGTCTTCACAAGTGACATCGCATAGTCTGGAATGAAGTGGAGTTCACGATATCAACACTTAGCCGTTTACAACATGACAAATCAAGGTACAGAATCAAGAATCAAAAGAGACAAATACTAAAGCATTTGTTCTGGCAAGGTGGTCCAAAGAACAGATGGCAAATCTACATCTAAACTTGGAGAGAAAGATAAGAGACAAGCAGCTACAGAAACGGGAAAGACTCTGAAAAGCAGGTGGTCCTTCCTGACACAGTGAACCTCTTATGGTAGGACAAGTTGGACTTTCAGCTAGGGGTAACTGTGTAAATAGTTGTGTGCCTAGTTTGTATAGGTTAATATATATCGTGCACACACCACTGTAAGCTGTAAGAGAGAGATACACATAGTTTCATCTAAAGCACTCTTTTCTCTGTAAGCAAAAACAAGTTACAAACTGTTCTTGTTTAGAAGCCAGAAATTCCGTTGTGAATTTCTGGAAAGCTGTAGTATTTAATTTACTTAATACAAAGTAGATTAAAGTGATTGTGTGTGTTGTTTATTTTCCGCATATTACATAGCATAATCATATACAGTTTATCTTGAGTTTCAAGTATCGGAAAATATCAAAACTATCCATTCACCCCCCCTCTCTCTAGTTTCTAGTGGTATTCATTTCTAACAAGTGGTATCAGAGCCGGCTGTTAACATACAAACAGGAAAAGATCAACAATGAGTTCATAGAAACTGAGCAGCATAAAGATTCCTCCCTTTAACAAGGAGCACTACAGCTTATGGAAGAAGAAGATGTTACTTTTCATTAAAGCTTCCAATCCCATGTATTTAGATATTCTAAAGTATGGTCCCTTTATTCCAATGATTAAGATTGGTGAAACAACTGTAGGAACTGAGATAATACCAGCAAGGCATGTTCCTAAAGACCCCTCAAAATACACTGATCCTGAAAAGGAGAAAATAGCACTGGATGGACATCTCCAACTTATCATCTGTGAATCTATGGATTTCAACATGTATGGCACTGTTGCTCACTGCAGTAGTGCAAAGAAAATGTGGGATCTTATAGAGGTGCTATGTGAAGGAACTCCAGAAGTAAGAAAGAACAAAAAGCAGATTCTGGTTTCCCAGTATGAAGCTTTCATGGCTCAGCCAAAGGAGGGAATCACAGAAGTGTTTGAGAGGTTCAACAAGCTGATAAATGAACTCAAACTCTATGACAAACACTATGAGACAGAAGAGCTCAATATGAAGTTCTTACTAAATCTTCCAGATCACTTGGAGCCAAGAATCTCTTCCCTTAAAGAAAGAGATCTAACAAAGATTGGTTTTGATGTGTTGTATGGTGTTTTGAAGACATATGAGCTAGAGTTGTTTCAAAAGAGATCCATTCAAGCAAAGCAAGACATAATGGCAAATACTTCCTGTGCCCTTATTGTTGACAACCTAGGTCAAAGAATGGAATCTCTTAAAGTCAGTCAAGTCAAGATTGAAGAACTGGAGGTTGAAGACAATGGTGATGAGACTCAAGTTGTCTATGATTTGCCTGAGGAGGATGAGTTCTACAGTATTGATGAACTGGATAAGATGGAAAACAAATCTTTTGCATATATGGCTAGGAGATATCCTAACATTAGGTTTAAGAGGAGACATCCATTCAAGTCTAAGTTCAATAGTGGAAATGCTGGTGGTTCAAGTAGCTCAAACTCTTTCAATAAAGGAAAAGGGATTGCTGGTGATGCTAAAGGAGGATACAAATCAGGGAGTGTGGATATGTCCAAAATAAGATGCTATAACTGCAATGAACTTGGGCATTTTGCCATAGAGTGCAAAAAGCCTAAACAGGTCAAAAAGGACAAAGCATACTTAGAGCTTGAAGCTAAGTATGAAGCTAAGTGTTGGGATGACTCTGATGAAGAAGAAGAACAAGAGTACTCAAACTATGCCTTGATGGCATTTTCTGATGATGGTGATTCTTCAAGTCAGGTACCTATTCTTACTTCTCTTGATATGACTCCCTTTCAATATAAGCAGACTGTTGAAGACATGGGTACTGAAATGTTTAATATTCATACTAGCATGTTAGTTGCAAATGAAGAAATTGACAGGCTAACTCCTAAAAATCTTGAGCTTACAGAAAAGAATGAGAAACTTGAGTTATTGGTTGTGAGCCTTGATGGTTTGAATAAGGAGATTGAGTATCTCAAAAACAAGGTAATTTGTGCAGAACAAATAGAAAAAGCTCTTAGAGAACAAATTGCTGAAAATGAATTAAAACTGAGAAGTTTCAAGAACTCCTCTGAACTTATTCAAACCTATCATAAGGAGCAAACTGAAAACTGCAAGGTTGGAGTTGGTTTTGACTATGAGAATGATAAAGGAAGGAAGAAGGCAAAGGGCAAAGGAAAAGAATCTTTTATAAACAAAAATGCCCCAACCATTCTGTCTAGTGTTGAAAAGCCTATTTTCAAAAAGAGTGTTGTTGAGTTTGATGAAGAACTATTGATCATCAAACAACAACTTCTTGAAGAAGATGAGGCTGCTAAAGACACTTCTTCCTCTCCTAAATCTGTCAGTCAGAAAGAGACCAAAGACAACCTTGTCAAGAGTCCTAAAGTCAAGAAAGAAGTTGTTAGGAAAAAGAAACAAAACAGAAATGGTAAGGTAGGTGTCAACAAGGGTAACAACTATGCTTATGTGCCAAATGCTCCCAGGAAACAATGTCAAAAATGCCTATCTGTTAATCATTTGACTCATAAGTGTAGTAAACCTGAGATTGCTGAAGTTGATAACCTGAGTAACCATTCTGTAGGCATAAATTCTAGTCATGATTCTTTCTGTGGTAAGTCTAACTGCATGACATGCTATGTGACTGTGATTGCTAACTGTTTATCTCTTAAGCATAAACTTGACTCTGCACAATCTGGTGAATCACACACACATGTGCACACTCACAGGACAGGATCCCCAATCAAGGTTGAGAGGGTGAAAACTTCATGTGAGCCTAAGAGTGTAAACTCCAAAGCCACAATCAAAGTGAAGTCTCCTACTGTGAAGAATGCTACTTATGACAGAAGAATTGTCAACAAAACTGTTTCTAAATCAACTGGACCCTACCAAGTGTGGGTACCAAAAACAACTTAGTCATTTTGTGAATGCAGGAAAACAGGAATAAAAGAGTCATATGGATCTTGGACAGTGGATGCTCAAGTCCATGACTGGTGATATAGCCCTGCTATCACAATTTGAGAAAAAGGCTAGCCCATCAGTAACCTTTGGAAATGACAACATTGGTTATACAATGGGATATGACAGTGTTAAATTTGGGAATGTCATTATTGAAGATGTAGCATTTGTGGAAGGACTGAAGCATAACCTCTTGAGTATTGGACAATTCACCAACAGGGGTTTCAAAGTGGAATTTGATGAAGATCATTGTCTAATCTCAAAAAGAGGAAGTGGTGAAGTTGTTCTAACTGGTGTGAAGAAAGGAAGCTTGTTTGTAGCTAATCTCAAGGCTACAGACAAGGGAGAAATTTGTTGTTTCTACACTAAGGCCACAAATGAGGAATTCTGGCTATGGCACAAGAAACTATCTCACTTGAATGTTCAGGCAATGAACTCTCTGACAAAGAGAGAACTCATCAGAGATTTTCTTGCACTGGAGTTTGTACAAGATGGAGCATGTGAAGCTTGTCAAAAAGGGAAGATCAAAAGATCAAGTCATAAGAACAAATTGCTCAGTACAAACTCAAAGCCTCTGCAGCTAATTCACATGGATCTATTTGGCCCTGTGAATGTAATGTCTCTTTCCAAGAAGAAATATGCTCTAGTAATGGTTGATGATTATTCAAGATACACTTGGGTGGAATTCCTATACTCCAAGGATGAAGCACCCCAAGTTATTATAGAGCATATCAAGAGAGTTGATAGAGAAGCACAAATCACTGGTTCCTCTGTAGTTACTTTGAGAAGTGATAATGGGACTGAGTTCAGAAATTCAACATTGTATGAGTTTTGCAAAGATAAAGGAATTTCTCAACAATTTTCAGCTCCTAGAACACCTCAACAAAATGGAGTAGTTGAGAGAAAGAATAGAACTCTCATTGAAGCTGCAAGGACAATGATGTTGGATGCAAAACTACCTACTAGCTTCTGGGCTGATGCTGTTAACACCGCATGCTATGTGCAAAATAGAACATTGATCAATAAGAAGTCTGGAAAAACTCCTTACTCATTAATGACTGGCAAAAGAGCATCCTTCAAGCATCTTCATGTGTTTGGAAGCAAGTGTTTTGTGATGAAAGATACCTCTGAGCATGTTGGAAAATTTGATGCTAAGGCATTTGAAGGTATTTTCATTGGATACTCTCTGGAAAGGACAGCATACAGGGTGTTTGTACCTGAGCAACACAAAGTCATGCAAAGCATGGATGTTACCTTTGATGACAAGAAAACTCCTGGACTGAAAACAAGTGATCAAGACAGTGTGCCATTAAGATTTGAAAATCAAGGATATCTTGAGGATTCTGAAAGTGAGGATGAACCACCTGCTCAGACTGTTCCAGAAAATGAAATTCTTGAAGTTGATGATACTCTTCAAACACCTGTGCAAGGGTTCACAAACACAGAGGGAGAAGAAGAGAATGCAACTGTCAATCAACATGAGTTAGGAACAATTCAAGGAAATGAACAGGGTCACACAAGGAAATGGGACAGAGCCCACACTAGGGATCAAATTATTGAAGATCCTGGTGAGGGAGTTAGAACAAGAAGAGCAACAATGAATACATGTCTGTATAGCTGCTTTCTGTCACAAGAAGAACCAAAAGTAATTGAAGATGCTTTGAATAATTCTGATTGGATTGTTGCCATGCAAGAAGAATTGAATCAATTTGAGAAAAACAAAGTATGGGAACTAGTGCCACCTCTAGAAGGAAAGAATGTTATTGACACTAAATGGGTGTTCAGAAACAAGATGGATGAAGAAGGAGTGGTGATAAGAAACAAAGCAAGGTTGGTTGCCAAAGGATACTGTCAACAAGAAGGCATTGATTATGATGAGACATTTGCACCTGTAGCAAGACTGGAAGCCATCAGAATATTCTTGGCTTTTGCAGCTCACTCAGATTTCAAGGTGTATCAAATGGATGTGAAAAGTGCATTTCTCAATGGTGATCTTGCTGAAGAAGTTTATGTGTCTCAACCACCTGGCTTTGAGGATGAAGACTTCCCAAACTTTGTATATTGACTGCTCAAGGCACTCTATGGACTCAAACAGGCACCTAGAGCCTAGTATGAAACTCTATCTCAATTCCTTCTTGATATCATTCTAGTTCAAATCTATGTGGATGATATCATCTTTGGCTCTTCAAATGAAAAACTTTGTGAAAGGTTCTCTAAGTTGATGCAAAGTAAATATGAGATGAGTATGATGGGAGAGTTAACCTATTTCTTAGGTCTGCAAGTACATCAAAAGGAGGATGGCATCTTCTTAAACCAATCAAAGTATGTCAAAGATCTTTTGAAGAAATATGGTTTAGAAGACTCATCCCCTGCAAAAACTCCCATGTCCACTGATATCAAGCTTGATGAAGACAAAAAAGGCAAAAGAGTAGACATCAAGGTTTACAGAGGCATGGTTGGATCACTACTCTATCTCACAGCTAGCAGGCCTGATATCATGTTTGCCACATGCCTATGTGCAAGGTTCCAATCTGATCCTAAGGAATCTCACATGATGGCTATCAAAAGAATCTTCAAATATCTGAAAGGGACTCCTAATCTTGGGCTATGGTATCCAAAGGGAACAGGGTTCAACCTGGTTGGTTACACAGATTCTGATTATGCTGGATGCAGAATTGACAGGAAGAGCACCTCTGGAAGCTGCCAATTCTTAGGTCAAAGGTTAGTATCTTGGTTCAGTAAGAAACAACAATCCACAGCAATATCTACAGCTGAGGCTGAATATATTGTTGTTGGAAGTTGCTGTGCTCAATTGCTTTGGATTAGAAATCAACTTATGGATTATGGACTGGTGTTGGAACACATACCTCTGATGTGTGACAATACTAGTGCAATATCCATAGTTGCCAATCCTGTTAATCATTCTACTACAAAGCCCATTGAGATAAGGTACCATTTTATTAGGGAACATGCTGCAAATGGTACCATAGAAGTCTCTTATGTTCCAACTGAGAAGCAATTAGCTGACATATTCACTAAACCTCTAAATGAAGTTGTCTTCAACAGACTTGTGAGTGAAATTGGAATGCTCAATCCTTCATTTAGTTGTTCTAAGTAAGTATGCTAGTTAATGATTGCAGCAGTAAATTTTTACTGTACTTGGATGCTCTATTCATTTGGAGTGAAAATTAGCTGAGATATGATTATAAATATTTCAGTATTTTACTGCATATTTTTCAAATCATACTTTTCCAAGAAGTTATGAATTTTTAAGATATCTCTACATAGGTGATCTTGAGAGTTCACGACTTAGCTCAAATAAAACAGACTTATATCGCAGACTGTTAAAACTGTGAGACTTCGCGATATGGTTCATTTCATGAGTTTGCGACATAGTTCATATTATGACTTCGCGACATAGAATAACCATATCGACAAGTCTCTATATTTGACAGAATTTTGATTTAAATTAATTTTATTTCAATTCTTGATTTAAGTCTGACAAAATGCTTGAAATTCCAAAATGAGAGTTTTAGACAGGGTATTTACACTATATCGCAAAGTCATCCAAATCCCTCTATCTTCAAGACTTTGCGACATAGTTCATTTCTGGACTCTGCGATATACTTTGCAAGACTTTGCGGTACATGCCATTTTTAGACTTCGCGACATACAATTAGTCTGTATATATTCATAACTCCATATCGCAGTGTCTCTATCATATAAATACTCTTTTCTAACCGTTCACAACTCTTCATCTTGTCTACTACTCTCAATTCTCAACCTAAACTCAAATCTTCTACTCTCTTCTTCACTCTTAATCTTGAAATGGCACCCAAATCTCAAACAGTATCATCCTCAATTCCTTTAACCATTCCCAAAGAAACAAATCTTCTTACAATTCCCTCAAAGGCGGAGGCAAACCCTAGGTATAAGTACTTTGTACGGTTCTTAAATACCTCCTACCTCCGCCAAGCCTTAACCCTTAACCCCACTCTGTATGTCGATGTATTGGAAGGGTTCTGGAGAACAGCCATGGTTGCAACAATGGCGAAGGAGGATGGGACTTCGTTTCAGGAAGTGAGTTGCACAATTGGAGGCAAGTCCTTCCAGTTTGGAGAAAAGGAGATAAACGAAGCCTTGGGGTTCAAAGTTGAGGGTCATGATGTTGAAGCCACTGATACGCAAATGGTGGACTTCCTGACCCTAATTCAGTATGCTGATAAGATTGACACGGCCAAGCTTAATAAGAAGTATGTCAGGAGGGAGTGGTCATTTCTGTTTAACGCACTCCAAAAGGTGTTTCTGTGCAGGAAGACAGGATGGGACCAAATCAGTCACATTGCTGTGAAGCTGGCCTACTCCCTAGCCTACAATCAGGAGATAAATGTTGGAGCAATAATCCTCAAGGAGTTGGCTCAAAGGTTAGGGAGGACAGTTCGTGGTAGAGGTAATGATATCTTTTACCCTCGTTTCCTTCAATGTATTTTAAATTATCTTGATGCTAATGTACATGAACTTGAGGGTATTGATAAAAATAAAATGGCTTATTCCAAGTCCATGTACAAAATTCTATTTGGGTCATTGGACACAAGGAATCAAGTGGATGTGATTCTAAGTGTGACCAAGCATATGCAGGACACATTTGAATCATATCCACTTGATAAGCCCATATACCATGAACTTTCCTGGACAGGGGAGACTAAGACTGAAGGAGCTACACAGTCTAACCCTAGCCTTCCTATCCCATCCAGTAACCCTACTGCAAACACCACTCTAGATGTTAGGGAGCCAAGTGCATCAATCTCCCAAAAGGCTGATGTCACTAAAAAGAAGACAAAAAAAAGAGCCCTTGCAATAGTCAATGAGTCTGTAGAAATAGGATGTGAGGCATCTGAGTCATAGCTCACCAGACCAAAGAAGAAGTCTAAAGAAATAGCCACCACTGAATCCTCCCAACAGGATTTAGATGTGCAAAAAGGGGTACACCTATTACTATCAATGTCCTCTCAACAGGGTTTTGGTATTGAAAAGAGTAGCCTCCCCACTACAATTTATACAGAGTCTGCACAGGGTCAAGAGCTCACTCTTGACCCCAGTGGTAATAAGGGTGATGATACACAGAGTGGAGAGCACATCACACTTGAAACTCCTCCTATTTCTCAGAGGGAGTTGCCAAAATCTGATCTACACCACACTTCTCTTCTAGAATCTACATCCAATATTTCTTCTCAACAGAATAGTCATCCTCATGACATTTCTGCACTTGATCAATCACACTCCAAATCTGTGATTGAGCCAACCTCAAGTGACATGGTGCATGACACTGTTCTCACCACTCAGGAACCACATTTAGTTGGTCAGGGAATGCATGCTGAGGCATATCCTAATGACACCAACACCAACATAGAGGATTCACCAGTTCTCACTGGAGACTCTATGCCACTATCCCCATTCCTTATGGACATGGACTTGCCTTCACAGGCACATGGAGCTGATGTTGTCACTCATCCCATTTCAATGGAGACAACATCAGACTCAACAGTCATTCCAAGACTGGAGGAAACTCATACATCAACCCCCCCTGAGGTGCCTAGCACCAGCTCTAACTTGGCTCAGGCCATAATCTCATAATGGCTGAAACCTGTGCAACATGATAGGGCTTCAGGATCATCCTCTGTGCCACCACAATTGACGGAAGAAGACCTTCAAAATCTTCATGTGGCACAGATTGATGAGATCTCAAAGATAGCTCAACATCTCCTCACAGCCAACCTTCCAAATTCAGACTATGAAGCTATTCTTCTGTGTCACAAGGAGGATGTTGAAGCTCAACAGGACAAGATAGTAGATGAAGCCCAACAGGATGGTAATGTTGATGCCTGGTTGGATGGTAAAAGATCTGTGAAGCTCAAGGATGCTCTAGCCTTTCTCAGAGAAGAATATCTCACATCCTTGGGGTCCAATGCCAAACATCTTGCTCCTACAGAAGTTTTTGAAGCCATGAATGAAATATACAAGAATCAGCTGAAGGCTCTGCATTATCTTGGGAATGGTCTTCAATCAGAGATTTATTCCATCAAGGAGGAAACAGATAGATCCTTGACACAACTCAGAAACTCTTATCTCTCTGATTTTCCCAAGGTAGATGGCATCCTAAAGGAGTTTCAGAAAATAGCTACAAATGTCTCCAAGATGGATTTCACCTTAGCTTTGGTCTCAGATAACATGAAGAAGCTTTCTTCCAAGCTAGATAACCAGGTGCAAGCCAACATCAATGCCAACTCACTGCTGTTCTGTGGAAGAATCAGTATGGGAACAAGCTTGTAGATGAAGTTCCTATATCTGACATTTCAAAGTATGACTTCTCCAAGATCAAGGACCAATCCCTTAATTCCTTCAAATCTCAACAACTCTTCTCCAAGGTGGAAAGCTTGGAAAGGGATGTGGCTGATCTGAAAGCTGAAAACAAAGGACTCTCAATCATTGGAACAACTTAATGCCAAGATGGATGCCCAAAGCAACTCAACTTCAAATATTCTACTGGTCCAACAACAAATGATGACATCCATGATGAGAAGCATGAACCTGCCTATTCCTGGAGAAGCTCAAGACATCTTGTCTGATCCCAAGCCTAAGGGGGAGAACGGAAAGGAGGTCATTTTGGAAAAGAAAGGGGGAGTACCTGCCAAGCAGCAAAAGCTTAAGGGCATTTATGAAGTAATCTTAAAGCCAATCACTCTTCCCTCTGTGGATGTCATCAATGCTCAAGGTCAAAGAAGCACTGTCACTACCACTTACTATCCATCCACTATGCCAAAAGACATTTCAGCTCCTCAACCAATTTCTAATGCCAAACCTATCAAAGCTGTCATTATCACTGAGGCCAAGCTACAGGAAGTTGCCAACTCTAACATCTATCATGATGAGGCCTTCCTGGAGTTTCTGAAAGCCATCAACAGTAGTGTTCAAGGAGATACAAAAATCTACAGAGATAAGATCAAGGAGAGCATCAAGTACTTCACTGTAGCAGTCAGAAAAATCAAGGATGTCCATCTAAGAGAAGTTATCATGGTGTGCAAGGACAATTGCTTGTGGCATCTATCATTTCAAACTCTAGAGAAACTGAGGTTTACTGAACTATCCACAATTATGGAATTGATTGAAAAGCATGGGGAGAACAACAGGAGGCTATATGATGACTTGAAGATAGATCAATATCAAAGATTGCCTGAAGTTATCTCTAACCCAAGGACAATAATTTTCCAAAGTCTATCTCAAGCCAACAGTATTGACCAACTGGTGATTCCTGCAAATCTGACCATGAAGAACAATATCAAAATCAATCAAGTGTTGCAGATGCTGAGATCCAAGAGAGGAGTAAGAACAACAGAAGAACTTGAAATGATTCAAATTCTACAATCTTTCTTGATTCATGGAACCATTCCTGAGTCACTCAAGGAAAGAAGCAAAAAGAAAGATGATGAGGAGGATGATGAAGAGAAAACCTATAGAAGGAGATCTCAAACAAGGAGCAATAAGGGTGGAGCAAGTGACAGCAACAAGAGCAAATCAACAAAGAGATCAAAAGATGTTGGTGAAGACAAGGACCCTAAGGGAGATAAAGAAACTGTCAAGAAGACAAGGAGTGAAAATCAGCAAGTCAAGGACATTACTAGCAGTGCCTTAACCACAACACAAGACTCAAAGTATAGGGCGGGTACTGTCAGTAATGATCCTCCAACATCATTATCTAAGACTTCTAAATCTGATTTGCCACAGAAGAAAAGGGAAGCCACAAAAGAAATATCAAGAAGACACTTCCACAAAGTCACAGCTAGTGGAGTGTTATAGTGGATGAAAGGGAAGGGTGTGAAACTACTTCCAAATGATGTGGCACTGAAGACTAAATCTCCCTGCTCCAGAAAGCTACCTCTAGTAAAGCATTTGAAGATCAAGAGTGTAGCCAAAAGGACAAGGATAACAAAGAAAACTGGAGTAATCACCAATGTAGTAGGGATCAATGTTTTTCCTCTTGATGAAGACTATGATGAAGATGCCCTAGCATTTCTGAGAGCTCAAAGGATCTTTGAAGTCAAAGTGAAGAACAATCATCTTGAGATCAAATACACTGATGTAAGGGAGAAAGAGATGAAGCAAGGTAGCTGGCAATATTTTCCAACCTATGAACTTGAAAGAATAAATGCCTTATTGAACTTTGAAGAAAAGGAAGAGAGGATGTGGAAAATAGAGATTGCTAGATTCATGAAGATGCACTCTGACTATGAAGAAAATCTAAAGAAGCTAAATGAAGAAAAGAGGTGTCAGAAAGAAAAAGAGATGGCTGAGATGGAAGAAAAAGCAAAGGAGCTGAGGAAGAAAGGGCTATGCAGGGTAAAACAAAATCCTTATATTGTGGAGTACAAAAATCATTATGGAGGAAAAAGCAAGATAAGGATGGAGTTCATAAATTCATATGTGGAAAGTGCCCTTAGAACAACAGCTGAAGATCTAAAAGACTCTCCTCTCATTGAAGAGCTCATTGCAAGAGATGAAATTCTAATGGCCATCTCTGAGATAAAGAAGAATGAAGAAATAAGGAAGAAGAAGGTTTATGATGATTTCTTAGAGAAACAATTGGAAACTGAAGCTATGTAGCTCAAGGAGAAATTCTGTAAGCCTAAATTTCCAAGTTGTTATCAAATTATGTTTATCCCTTTATCCTCTTTATAATTGTTCTTTTTATGATTAGTTAGGCTTGTCATCAGACATGAAATTGTGCCTAAGGGTCTTATTCACAATTTGGGGGAGATTGTTAGGCTCAAGACATGTCTGAATACCACCATTAACAAGCCTAAACTATGTGACTATGTCACACTACATGACCTAGTGAATTCTATCACTGGGATATAGTATAGGTCTCTCTATGTACTTGTCTTGTTCTCATGAACATTAGCTTGATCATGTACGCTCAAAATTATAATAAGCTTAGTAAGTTCATTATAATAATTGTCCTGGTAGAAGTTCAGATTTGTTCATGCAGCAGGATGGAGATGAATAAGGTCCTGAAGAAATAAGTTGCAGAAATTTGACTAAGGCATTATATAGCAAAGTCAGAATAAAGCTATGTCGTGAAGTCACCAATATCCATGTCGAGAAGTGCTGGATCGCATAGTCCATTTTGTACTATGTCGTGAAGTCCTCAAGACTCATGTCGTGATGTGTTGAAGACAGCAAAGTCAAGATGTGCTAGATCGTGAAGTCCTCAAACAGCCTATGTCGCATAGTCCTCAAATAGTCTATGTCGCATAGTCCTCAAATAGTCTATGTCGCATAGTCCTCAAAAAGGCTAGATCGGGAAGTCCTCAGGAAGCCTATGTTGCATAGTCCTCAAATGACCTATGTCGCATAGTCCTCAAAAAGACTAGATCGCGAAGTCCTCAAATGACCTATGTGGCAAAGTCCTCAAAGCCCATATCGCGTAGTCTTCACAAGTGACATCGCATAGTCTGGAATGAAGTGGAGTTCACGATATCAACACTTAGCCGTTTACAACAAGACAAATCAAGGTACAGAATCAAGAATCAAAAGAGACAAATACTGAAGCATTTGTTCTGGCAAGGTGGTCCAAAGAACAGATGGCAAATCTACAGCTAAACTTGGAGAGAAAGATAAGAGACAAGCAGCTACAGAAATGGGAAAGACTCCGAAAAGCAGGTGGTCCTTCCTGACATAGTTAACCTCTTATGGCAGAACAAGTTGGACTTTCAGCTAGGGGTAACTGTGTAAATAGTTGTGTGCCTAGTTTGTATAGGTTAATATATATCGTGCACACACCACTTTAAGCTGTAAGAGAGAGATACACATAGTTTCATCTAAAGCACTCTTTTCTCTGTAAGCAAAAACAAGTTACAAACTGTTCTTGTTTAGAAGCTAGAAATTCCGTTGTGAATTTCCGGAAAGCTGTAGTATTTAATTTACTTAATGCAAAGTAGATTAAAGTGATTGTGTGTGTTGTTTATTTTCCGCATATTACATAGCATAATCATATACAGTTTATCTTGAGTTTCAAGTATCGAAAAATATCAAAACTATCCATTCACCCCCCCCCCTCTGTCTAGTTTCTAGTGGTATTCATTTCTAACATTAATAAATAATAAAATAATATAAAAATAGTAACTAGATGATTGCCTTTTATAATTAAAAAAAATTCTAACAAAATCTACTCCTTTTCCAAAAATATCACGACAATTACCTTTAAATTAAAACATAATATATTTTATATTTTTTATCACTAAAATCTCTATTTTCCAAAAATATGAGGTGCAATCTTTACTTATTTATTTTAAAACCTATTTTAATACTCTATTTAAAAAATAATAAAATAATATAAAAATAGTAACTAGCTGATTCCCTTTTATAGTTAAAACATTTTTTTCTAACAAAATCTACTTTTTTTTCCAAAAATATCACGGACAATTACCTTTAAATTAAAATATATTACCTTTTATATTTGTTATTATTAAAATCTCTATTTTCCAAAAATATCAAGTGCAACCCTTACTTATATATTTTCAAACTTATTTTAATACTTTTAATTATTTAAAAAACTTACCTATTTTAACAAGTGAACATATTTTTTTAACAAATACAATTAATATAATTAAAACACATTGTTATGGATTAAAAAACGTACTTGTAAATTAATTGCTAGGGTTTAAGAGCTTTCGAGCTTTAATGGCTGCTCTTGTGTTTGGTGACTAAATCGGTCCTCACAAGATGCCTACGTATCTCAATCGGTGCTGAGAATCAAGTCAGAAAACGTAGTTCTATTGTGAAGGATCAGGGTCCTTATATAGGCGTCTCGAGCCTCGTATTTAGAGTAAGTTTAGGAGACTTAGCGAATAAGTCTCCTTTTTGATAATGGATAAACATTGTATTTCTTGGTGGACAAGTTTTTTCCTTGTTGATAAGGACTATGACTCATTATTTCTTTTTAATTGGGATTCTGGATCCTTCTTTGATGAATTTACCATATTTTGGACTCCTTTCCTGAGCTGTATATTTTTCCAATTTATTAATTACGAAATTAATAAATAATTAGGGTTTCGTGCCTTGTTTATTGGGTCGTATTCTTGGACCATTTTAGGTCTAATTAATACATCATTAATTATATTTCTAAGATTACTTTTCTGTCCATATCACACATCTAAAAATATTACGGGCAGTTATTTTTTTTTAATTAAAACATGTTAGCTTTTCTACTTGTCCTTATTAAAAAAACTTACTTATTTTAACATGTCAACGTATTTTTTTAATAAATAAAATTAATATAATTAAAACACTTCTAAAAATATCACGGACAATTACTTTTTTTTTAATTAAAATATGTTAGATTTTCTATCTGTCCTTATTATTAATATTATTTTATAATAAAATAATATTAATAATACCTCATTTATCTTTCTCAGTCTCATCTATATTTTTTATATTTTTTTATGTTCCAATTAATATTTAAGTTTCTCATTTTATAATTTATCATATAAATTTTTACTTTTATTTTAATATTTTCCGTTTACATTAAATTTTTTAGTTTATTATTTTTTAAAGGTCCGTGCCTTGCACGGGTTATAGGCTTGTATAAGTAATAAGATAAGTGGATGAATTTTTATAAGTTGTATTGGTGTTTGGATAAATTACTTATAAGTTAGTTACAAATTTTCTAATTTACATTTTAAAAATAATTATTAAATACAATGAGCTAAATATATGCATTTTAAATTAAAAAAAAACATTTAAAAACACAAATGTAAAAATATGAAGTATTAAAAGACAAGTAAATCAAGCAATAAGTCAATAAATTATAAAAAAATGTACATTGTTACTAACATCCTGAATAAGTGTTAGTTTCCTCTGTAAACTCTTACATGTTTATAAGCTATAAGCTAGGTTATTATATGTTTGCCAAAAAAGCCCAATATCTCAGGCATGGTATGTAACACCCCTGTCCCACATCGAGGAGATTTGGGACTTCTGTTCAGTTTATAAGACAAAGTACTACTACTAATTAGCACCAACAAATCATGATCTTTTGGGGGCCTGTGGTGGGCTAGTCGTTACCCAAGTTGGCTGCGTTTGGGCCAGTAGGCTTCGGCTTATTCGGACTTGAAATCGGGATTTGACCCGATTTTCGAAAAAAAAAACTCGGGATTTGACCCGGGTTGTCACATATGGTATCAGAGCCGACTCTCGAAAGCTTGATTCGTCGAGTTGCCGGAGGTGGGGACACGAAGGCTGGTGGTATTATCCCACAATGGACAGAGGTCCGGAGGTGGGGACACGAAGCCAGCCGATATTATCCCACAATGGCTAGGGAGGAACGATCTTGGAACCTATGTGCTATCCGTTCAGGCTTGACGAGGACGTCAAGAGTTTGGGACTTATGTGGGGGAGTTTGTAACACCCATGTCCCACATCGAGGAGATTTGGGACTTATGTTCAGTTTATAAGGCAAAGTACTACTACTAATTAGCACCAACAAATCATGATCTTTTGGGGGCCTGTGGTGGGCTAGCCGTTACCCAAGTTGGCTGTGTTTGGGCTAGTAGGCTTCGGCTTATTCGGACTCGGAATCGGGATTTGACTCGATTTTCGAAAAAGACTCGGGATTTGACCCGGGTTGTCACATAGTACTTGCCACTTGGTGGAATTTTTTTTTTGCCCTTGTTACCTAAGAGCATCTCCAAGGAAAGTAGCTAAAATGATTAGCCAAAATAATATATAATAACTATTAGTTAAAATTTGCTGAACCTGTAAAGATTTGTACTCCAATGGTGTTAGCTATAATGGTTACCTATAATTTAAAAGTAGTCTTTTTTATATTATTTTCAAATTTTAACAACTGCAGTGCTAAGAACTAACAAATTGATACAAAATATTGAAACTAAAAACATAGAAAATACAATCATGCAATGTAGAAAATAATAAACTGATCCTTTATTTCTTTTAGAAAATTTAACTGGTACTAGCCCACAAGGGTGTTATAAACAGAGAATGAGAGAGCAATAAGAAGTAACAAGGCATGTAACTAGGTAAATCCTAAGGTATTACAGAAGCCTGCAAAGAATCATGCCTCATCAGCACCATATGGCATGAAGTGTGAGAAGCCTTTAATAGAATTTCAGGACAATATTAGAAACACATCTTAAAGTATGTATCTAAGCTTTCTGAAGATTTAATCTACGATTATATATGACTTTGCATCACTTGCACATCAGATGGACAAGTAAGATATGATCTCACTAACAAGTTGAGTTGTGCTGAACAAAGATAAATTGCAGCATTTTGACAAAGACGAAAAAGGATACTATACCATTTCATAACCAACTAAGACGAAAAAGGATAATATACCATTTCATTAGACAGATAAACAAGTACTAGATTGAAAATATGCTCCACTGAACACTCTTTAATCAGTTATGTCTACAAATTTACAACCTAAATATTCAAATTCAATATCAAGGAATGAACCAAACCACAAACTGATTATAATTTTTCCTAAGTGGTCAACAGTACCTTGCATTTTGATCACCAATATACTAAAATCAGTTCAACTAAATCATACTACACTAAATATCATTTTTATCAATCCACAATCACATACCAACTCCGAATAAACAAAGTACTTATCATTTTCCATATTGAATTAAATAACCCATCATTGAGCAATGATATTAATGAACCCTCCATTTCCCGAAAAATCCCCAAATTTTAAGAACAAAAACCCTAATTATATACTATATATAAACCGATAACGGTAATTGAAGATAAATTAAACAATTACGGAGGAATTATACCTCTGCAGGAGAAAAACTAAACTAGCGGGAGAAAGAATGAGATTGCGGGAGATGAAGAATTGAGCGGGAGCTGAGATGGATGGATTTAGAGGACGAGAAGGCAATCAACAAATATAGCGCACCACTTCTTGATATGTATAATTTTAGCTAACAGGCGAATGTGGTTGGAGTGCCAGAAATTTTGGAGAATAGGTAAAATGGGTACTATTTGTCTGCCACGTGGACATTATACCTAACAAGTCCTTAAGGTCGGAGATGCTCTAACAACATTTTACTTTTCTGCTTAGCAAAAAAAAAAAACATTGTACTTTTCTTTTAACAGCCCTGCACACTTCCAGTAACTTGCTCTTGGAGCATCTCTCGTGGCATGGTGATGTCAACTTTGTCCTATAATTAAAAATATAATTTTTATATAATTTTTTTTTTCACATTATTTTTTGATACTTTTTTTCAAATATATATTTTTTGGCATCCTTCTTTCAAAAACAATATTGACCTTTAGCTGACAAATTCAAAAAAAAATGAATAATATCAATATATATTATAGAAATACTATTTTATTCACTATTGGGTGCACAACTTTATGAGATGAGACACCCACTCTTGTCACATCACTTCACATCTCAATGACACCCAACAACTCCAACTCCAACTCCAATGAAGTGCTAACAAGGCTGTCATGAAATTTAATGTCACTATTTATTAATGAATATTATTTTCAATTTTAATATATTATTTTTTGAATATTAAGACTTAACCTTACAAATTATTATTATTTGTTCTCAGATATTTTGGATAAGCAATAATCGAACCGAGAAGAGAAGCTCTTACCACTTAAATTATCTTATCTCGTTTATTTTCATATATAATGGATAATATATTTTAAATTGAGAAGTAAATGAAGTTCTTTTTATTCCAAACATTTCTTTATTGAAATTTAACTGTATTTAAAGACAAAACACAACATATTGTCAAAATGAAAACATAGAATACTCTGCATTGGAGAACAACCAAACATGGGGACAGTGACTCTAATAATATTCTGTGTGCTAATGAGTTGTAATACCAAACACTTGTATTATTATACTATTCCTCTCCTTCAATATGCACCATGATTGTCCCTCATGTGCTCTATCTTTTTCCCTAACAATTCATTTTCATAAAAACACCACCTATAACCGGTACTAATAATAGAGTTAGGAAAATGTTATCTCAAGAACTATATTTGTATTTATATTTTACGAATTATGAATATATGAAAACATATTACGATTATAGTTCTGAAAATAAAAAATTCAGAAATAAAATATTCGTAAAAGAGTACTGTAAAAGTTAATAACAGTCGCCTAATCTAATTCCTGACCAAGTCAACCTTCAACGTCGTCGTTTCATCCGTTGACTCCCTTGACGACCTCCACTAGTCAAGGCGCAACAAAATTAAAAAAATAGAACAAAAATCACCGGACGTAACGCAACTTATGAAATCGAATTTAATCCCAAACTTCGCGTCCGTGTATCACGCGTTTCATCATTCACAAGTTGTCTTACACATTTAAACAAACACACACACGAGCATCCACATTTACACACATAGAAAGACAGAGCAAAACACTGAGCTAAACGACAGCGTTTTGTGCTTAATCGATGAGATAAAACTCTCCGATGATGGCGATCACCGAAGAAAATCCACCGTCCGACGGTAAAGTTTGGGGCCTTTTCAAGCTTCCGTTTCGAAACGGCGGTAATTCAAGCAATACGACGCCGTCTTCGTCGCAAAATCATCAGCGTCATCAGAATCAGAGTCAAAGTAACGGATCAATTGACGGCGTTAATAGTCAAAGTAGTAGTTCGAGCAGCTCCGTGTCTTCAGTTGCTAGATCTTTGATTCCTACACGACGTCGTTTGCGTCTCGATCCTTCTAATAAACTCTATTTTCCCTGTAAGTTGTTTTCTCACCTTTCGAGATGATTTTAACTTATAATTTTAGTTTTCTAATATTTATTTGTTGTGTCTGTGAATCTGATTGATACATGTTTGTGTTTTTTGTTAGTTTGATTTAATTGAAATTTTTATGTGTTAATAATTGAGGACAAGGCATCGAAAGATTTGTGAACTTTAGGTATAAAGAATTTGATTAATGTGATATATAAATGATTAGCAGAAAAGATTAAAATGAAAACCTACTCTGTAGAATTTTGGTTAGAGATCTGCACTTGAATGGTTGCGTAGAGCAGCTTGATTTACGGTTGTTGATTGCGAAGAATTTGATATGATTTACTTGGGGAGTTAGAAATTGGTTTGATTCAAACTAGGGGGGATATAGATACGTTGTAGCTTCTTAAGTTCATTTGTATAAGAAATGATAAGGTGGAAGGAATTGATAAAAAAAAAAGGGAAACTATGTAATTAAGCCTTTACAAGCTGACATAGACTTGCTGAAAATGGGGAAAGTAGTCTAGTTTGAGTATACATTTGTTAACATCAACCACAAGTTTAATTTGATACTTTTGGAAAGTAGTATTTCACGATGTAGTTAAAAATGACCCAGAACATTAGAATAATGTATCGCGTGTAAGAGCCTCAGAAGAATTATGTATGCCCAAGCTCATGAAATCTATCAGCGTAGCTTTCTCAGCACAAAACACGATGTACCTAACATCCTAATGTATTGGCAGCCTATTGTCTATTTCTTTCAAATTCCTTTATGCATAGACCAGTGCCACTCCAACAAATAACAAGAAGTGTGATATTTGAGTTTGTGAACCACTCTAAGAGCTGTGGTTAGGAGGTATTTTAATGTTCTAACTTCTAATCTCTTCTCCCGCTTTACATTCTATCTTGACAAAATGTAAATAGAGGAAAAAAAAAGGTCACTTGATAATGAAGTCTCTTCTTAGTTTACACTTTATACAGTCTGTTTACTATCTTTTTTGATGTCTGATGATCTTCATGTCTCGCTATATAGCTAAACATTGTTCTCTGGCATGGCCTTCCTTCGCTTCTTCTATTTTAATAAGTGTTTAAATGTTTTCTGGATGTTACGTATTCTGTATTGTATCTCAATATTTTTGCCCTGTGATTTAATTTTCAGCTTGCATTTTCCTTGAAGTAGCACTTACGTTTTACCCTTTTTTTTAATCTTTATAGATGAACCTGGCAAACAAGTCCGGAGTGCAATTGGGATTAAAAATACAAGCAAATCTCATGTAGCTTTTAAGGTATAGTACTTGTGATCTGCTCGTGTATCTTAACCATGATGCATGTTCTCAGGACAGTGGTACTGTGCTAGTAAATGTGGTGTAATACATGTTTCCTTTCTGACTTATATTGCCCTCGATCTAGTTGATTAATGCTTCTTGTTTTTTTTGCTATAGTTCCAAACAACTGCGCCAAAGAGCTGTTTTATGCGTCCTCCAGGGGCAATACTTGCTCCTGGCGAGAGTCTTATAGCTACTGGTACTGTCTGAGTCATGATCTTTTCCCATTTTTTTGTAGTATTAGTTACGTTTGGCACATTATACAGAGATATTTAAATTGGTTTGTTCAGATAATTATCTGGTCTCTCCTTCAAGTTGTATATTCATTCTGTTTTGACTTTTGTTTGGACCCAAAGTATTTAAGTTTGTGGAGAATCCGGAGAATAATGAGAAGCCAATGGATCAAAAGAGCAGGGTGAAGTTTAAGATCATGAGCCTGAAGGTGAAAGGACCTATGGACTATGTACCTGAGCTGGTATGGCCTGTACTTGTTATGATATTTTTTTCTTTCGTTTTTATACTGCTCTTTAGGCATTACATATTGATCGAACTTGCATCTTCTAAGTTGAAAAGATGGGAATTGATTTTGTATCTTGATAAGCTTGGTCTGGTAGTGATGAGTAACATGGAAGTGGAGTGGAATCGGGCTCCTGCATTGTTATCATATTTTTTTTTGTCTTTGATGAAGTTTGTGTTCTCTTTTCAATTCAGTTTGATGAACAAAAGGATCAAGTTGCTGTTGAGCAGATCTTACGGGTTGTGTTTCTTGATGTCGAACGTCCTACTCCTGTAAGGGTTTTACTTATTCTTTTATTTATATTACAGTATAATCTTGATTGTCTTCTACATGATTTAATATGGTGCTTTTTAAGAAAGAAATAGAAGTCACTAGTGCATTTTTTCTATAAGCCATTTCATTGTGTTGCTTGTTTTTGTCGTGAACATGTGTAAATTCTATTATACAGAAACATGCTGATATATAAATCTTTCTGTTTTATCATTGCAAGGCTCTGGAGAAATTAAAACGTCAGCTGGCTGAAGCTGAGGCTGCTGTTGAGTCTCGCAAAAAACCTCCAGAAGACACAGGTCCAAAGATTATTGGTGAAGGACTGGTGATAGATGAATGGGTTAGTTTTATTTAAAGTTGAATTGTAGTCCTGTAGAAGTTGTTGCTGGGGTTTTTGTCCTAACTGTTATATTATCTTTATTTTTTCCAGAAAGAAAGAAGAGAAAGATATCTTGCTCGACAGCAGGTGGAGGGAGTAGATTCAGTATAAATTGTTTGTTTATGGTGTTGCTTCAGGTGCCTATTGCTATGTTGTAATATTTATTGAAATGTATCATTCTCGGCCCTTCATTTTTTGTTGTAATTGTGAAGGACTTTTTGTGTGTTTAAAGAAGTTTGAAAGAAGACGTAAGGAGTTCGGTTTGTAACTTGAGCCACTGATTACCTTTCTTGTCAATCATTGCAAACATGTAGATAATGTTTTTTTAATTTATCTTTCTTCTGAAATCGATTATCTTTTTTGAGTAATTTGAAAGCAAAGTTAAAAGTCATATATGAATATTGGAATACAGAGCACCATACAAAATCAGGTGCTGGCTGTCTTTGAGTTTGTGGTACATGCGGTTTATGACTGGAAAGATATTGATATTTGCCTGCTATGCTGATGTGTGCTTGGGAGTTGAGAGTGGGAGTGACTTTTCAGTCTTGCATCAACCATCCTAATTGCAAAAATTGGATTTCTTTCTTTGTGTTTAGCCTGTTTGTTTTGCCCTTGTATTCAAGTGCTGATCTTAGTGATGTGTATTGCTGCAAATCCACAACTTTTAATTAAATCAAGTGACAATCTGTGCATATTACATACGAACACGATTGTATGAACTCAAACTGAATCTGACCAGAATACATTTCTGACATCAATTGCATTGTTTAGATTCACATTTATGGAGTAAATCAAGTGTCACTTCTCCGTGATCAGCCTGATCAATTCACACAAACCGATTTTACATTTCTGAATTATGACTTTAAACTTTGGGTTGTCCCTTTTTTCACTTCAGATCGGTGTTCATCTTTGAACGAACTTCTCTGTATTAACAAGGTGCTTATTTGTCCAAATTAAGCCAATCCCAACAGGTTCTGGATTGAAAGTTGTTTACAAGCCAGATTATTCTGCTCCCTCCGTCCCTCTCATTTCTTTACAGTTTTTTAATAATGTTTGACACGCATTTTAAGACTCCTATAAAGTATAGCTTTACAACTTATTTTTAAAACTTTCTTTTTCTAAATAAAAATTTAAACATTGTATTTTTATTTAAAAGAAGAAAAAAATTAAAATAATTTATCGAAGTATATATTAAAAGAGTTTTAAAATGAGTGTCGAGCCCCCGTCCCCCAATGTAAAGAATTGAGGGGGACGGAGGGAGTACTAAGAATTGACATGATTGCTAAATGTCATAAAATTTTGCTTCATGTAGTAATCAAGAATTACAATAATAGCCCTTGACTTATTCTTTGTTTCTCATTGGAAAATTAATATAATTAATGCATTCATTCATTTATCTTTTTACGTTGAAATGATACAAAAAGATATGGTGAATCACTAGTTCATTTATTTAAATTATATCTTTATAACAATTTTCATTAAAAGGATAGTTACAATTTTTTTATTTTTTTAAAAAGTGTTATATTTTTATTATACAATAACCTAAACTTTTCTTAAAAACATGACATAAGCATGTTATCATCATTTATATTTTATTTAAAAGAATACTATTTTTGGATGTTGTTATGATAAGCTAGTTTTATTTTATTTTGACTATAATTTATACTAGCTCATAATCCGTGCAAGGTAACTGCTATCAAATGAGATTAAAAAATGACAAATTAAAAAAATTAATGGAAATGGAAAATATTAAATAAAAAATAAAAACTATTATGATAAATTATAAAATGAGAAACTTAAATATTAATTGAAACATAGAAAAAACTAATTAAGAATATAAATGGAGATTGGACAATTAAGTAAAATCACAACGTACCATACCGACCGACCAAACTTTTAATGTTTCGTGTATTATATAAAGTATTGATAGTATGGGTAGATAAATTAGATTTATAATATTAGTATTTTATGCTACTAAATAAAATAGTCTTGATATTTTTGAGGTTTTAGTTAGAA
Source organism: Heracleum sosnowskyi (assembly GCA_030848705.1). NCBI lineage: Eukaryota > Viridiplantae > Streptophyta > Magnoliopsida > Apiales > Apiaceae > Heracleum > Heracleum sosnowskyi. The sequence goes on from CM061241.1 coordinate 99,968,161, forward strand.
AAAATATTAGTTATAAAATATAAAAAAGAATATACGTTTTTGGAAAAAAAAGTTAATCGGTTAGTCATTAATAATTATAATATTATTATTTTATTTTATTAAATAGAACTGTTCGTGATATTTTTGGAAAATGATAGGTTTTATTTAGGAGAAATAGAAAAGTAGAAATTTTTGTTAGAAAATATAAAAAAGAATATACACTTTCGCTAAAAATGGTAATGAGTTAGTTATTAGAAATTATAACATTTTTATGTTATTTTATTAAATGAAACTGTCTGCGATATTTTTGGAAAATGAGATGTTTTAGTTAGAAAAAATAGAAAAGATATTCTATATAATAATTTTAATATTTTATCTAATGGTTCTATTTGATCAGAAATATCTAACGACTATGAATGAAGTGACCAGACTACAAAAATTTTCACGACCAGACTACAAAACTTTCAATGTTTCGTCTTTAAAATAATAGTATATATATATATATATATATATATATATCCATCTTTTAATATAATAACTTTTATTGAATTTACATTTTATAATTTTCACCCAAAATATAATTATATAATTAATAACTTTAAATGTTGATTTTTTAACCATTTATATTATTTCTACAAAAATATATTAATATAATTTCAAATTTCTGGTGAGCTTGTTTTTAAAATATTTAATTTATTCAAATAAATATTATGGAAGTAAATTTTAAATTAAATTGAATTAGCCTATAATTAAATAGGTGATGTGAAGGCGCGTTGAGAATTATCAATAACCGGTCAAACACATCATTTAATAAGCAAACTGGACATTTAATAAATAAAGGGACTTAAGAGTAATTTCTCATTACTACATGAAGCAAAATTTTATGACATTTAGCAATACCTGGAATTGAAGTTGATTATCACTGTTTTTATGGGTCAGTAATACAAACAGATAACCTTTACAGTTTCTTCAACAAGTTGCAGCCACATGTCTCTATTGGATTAGAAAAGTTAACTGTGTCATTACAGTTCAGTACTCAGAAATTAATTTCTGAAGTTATAAAAAAGAGATTAGGTACTACTCCATTTTATTTGTCTGGGTTATAGTGGTTGTTTGTTTGACATGTTCGACAATTTTTGGGAAACAAGAAGTTAAGAAGTGTGTTGCATCTTTCGGCTGAACCTGGTGTTCTTATTAAATTTAAATATATACTTTGAATATAAATATGTACTAACATCTACTTATCCACTACCACTCAGCATATGTATTTAATATGTGATTGTAATTTTTAAGTTTTTACTTGAGAAATTGATTGTTTGGACATCACATATGTGTGTGGATCATCTATCTGTTATGGGCATTCAAATCGGCTGTTATGGGCACACAAATCTGCGTAACAAGTTGGTAAAATCGTATGGTGTAACAAGAGGGCCGGTATAAATCTAAGGAAACAATGAATTTTGGCTTACTTGTTGGTCTCATTCCTAAAGTGAAGTATAAATGAAGGGTTTTAGCAAGTAAGAAAGCAAGTATCCTTCTTAACTTACCAGGCTTAGAGCATCTCCAACCCGGTCCAACTGTTAGCTATATTAGTATACCTGACATGAATAGTTATCAATTTGGTTATCCTCTACAAATTTTATCCGCTCCAACGCTGCTCTTCTGTTAGTCAAAGATATAGCTATCCGAGATTGATCCTCTATATCTGTTGATTCTATATCCATCCACCTCATCTCCTGCTTAATTCTCATCTCGCGCTGGTTCTTCTTGTTGACAGTTTTATAGCTAAATAAGTGTTCCTGTGATTTCTTACTTCATATTTTGTTAGCTAGGCTGTTGTTCTTGATTCTACATCTGAAATTCGTTGCAGTCGCAAGTTCACTCTACTTTCCAACAAGCTAAAATTTAACCTCTCACGTGAGACACCGATATCAACTGTAGTTTATTTATTAACGGAAAGAGTTTTTGAAATATGCAACTACTAGGTGGGAATTTTTTTTCTAAAAAATTCAAACTAACTATAGCTATTTTTTAAAATCACAACTGATTAATTGGACTCTTGAGATTATTATATTATTTTGCGAGTAAATTAAATTTAAAGTTATGCTTAATTTGGAATTTTTATAAATTATTTTACTAATTAAGTCTAGTCCCCGGCGCACCCCCTCTCAACTCCCAACTCTCATCTTTTCCATTTTCTCTGTGTTGATTTGAAGTTTTAAAGTAAGTAATTAGCAAAAAAGACAAAAAAAGTTTTCAATAGTCATTATTACTGTATATGTAATGTGAGTAAAGTTCTATGGAGACCACTATTTAGTTGGAGAATTGGAGACCATATATGTTCTGCAAGTAAAATACATTCATAAAATGCTCTATAAAATAATATATTGAGTAATATTTTGTAAATATAACATATGTGGTCTATAAAACATCAAATTTGATGATAATTTTAATTCTACAAAGATATTATGCACATATCTTATTTGCAGAACATTTATAATGGAGTAATATGCATGACAATGTTCTGGAAGTATAACATGCATGATTTACAAAAATATTCAATTGTTGAATATTTTATACTGCAAGATATCTAATTTGATAATAATTTTTGTTATGTAAAGTATGTTCTACACGCTATTTAAGTTGCAGAACGTAATTGGTCTCCAAGTCTCCAACTAAATTATGGTCTCCATAGAACTTGACTCAATGTGATGTTGAAATTAGAACTTTGTTAAAACATAACTTGGGATCAATATTGTACTTAATTAACCAATTTTATTAATTTATTTTGATGCAACACGTAAATATGTTAGATCAGGATTCAATGATCGTCAGGATCTAGACTCAACTGATCAGGATTGCTGACGTCATCAGTATTGCATGGTCATCAGTATTGCTCAAGCGTCAGTATCAGGATTTTCATCAGGATTTATATCAGGACTGTGATCAGGATTGATCATCAGGACTGGAAGCTGATCAGGATTCCTACTTCGAGTTATATTTGGAGTCTAGTTAAATAAAGTAGTTTATTCTGTCGGTTCCTTATTTATAGGAATGAAGCTATCAATTTAGGATAAATTTCAATCTTTGTAATTGATTAGGACTTATCTTGTAATTGTCAGAGAAGCTGTGCAGTATATAAACACAGTTTAGGTTTTGATTTATTTGATAAAAAACACGAGTATTTTTGTAACCTAGAAGCTCTCAAGAACATCAGAATTTCTTGAGAGAGTTTGTAACAGTTTTATATCAGATTTAATAAAGCTGTTATTATTCTTTCATATTTGTGATATATACTTTAATAAGTCGAGAATCTTATACAATTGTATTCAACCCCCCTTCTACAATTGTTATTTACTAGGCAACAATTGGTATCAGAGCAAACTGATTTAAATTTGAATCAGAAACGATCTAAGATGTCGACAAAGTATGAAAGCATGAAAATTCCCATCCTGAAGAAAACTGAATATCCAACATGAAAGGTAAAGATGCTGATGTATCTGGAGGCTATGGATCCTGACTATTTGGACAGGATACGTGATGGACCATATGTTCATACGAGAATAGTTCCACAAACAGATACTACATGTACCTGAACACTATGTGGTCAAGGTAAAAAGTGAATGGACTCATGAAGAGAAAGCTAACGTTCTCAGAGATGCAAAGATAAAGAATATCCTTCACAACAGCCTTGATGCTGTCATGTCTAACAGGGTGATCGCATGCAAATTCGCAAAAGCAATTTGGGATACTTTGGAAACTTAATGCCAAGGATGTGCTTCTGTCAAGAAGAACAGGAGGGCTCTACTTATTCAAAAATATGAACAATTTGATGCTAGACCTGATGAGAGCCTTACTGACCTGTATGAAAGATTCCTGACACTCCTGAACAACCTATCATTAGTAGGCAAAGAGTATGTATCGGAAGATTCTAATACCAAATTCCTGAGAGCTTTACCAGAAGAATGGGATACACAAACATCAATCATTAGACATCAGTATGATCTAAACACTGTGTCTCTTGATGAAGTTTATGGGATGCTGAGAACCTATGATCTTGAGGTTCAACAAAGGAAGAATAAGAAAATCAGCAAGGCAAAGTCTATTGCCTTGAAAGTTGAGGCTAAATCAAAAGGAAAAGTTGTGGAGATCTCTAGGAGGAAATCAAGAATAGTTGAGTCAGATCCCGATGACTCATCATCAGATACTGATGGTAATCCTGATTCCAATACTGATGATGATTCTTCTGACTCAGACATGGAAGAGATGGTTACCATGATAGTCAGAGGCTTCAAGAAGATGAAGTTCAGGAAGGCTAGAAGACAAGGCAACTTCCAGAAAAAGACCTTCAATGCTGACAAAGACAAGTACAACAAAAAGGACAACAAAAGTGGCAAATTTGACAAGTCAAAGGTTAGATGCTACAAATGTAATGGAATGGGCCACTTTGCAACTGAGTGCAAGAAGTCTAAAGCACTCATCACTTCAAGCAAGGATTGGATGGACTCTTCTTCAGATTCTGATACTGCTGTTCCTGATGATAAGGTACTAAATACTGTCTTTGATTTTGATACTGATAATGCTTCTGAGTTAATACGTTTTCTAAAGTCATTGCATATTAGTTTTAGAAGTCAAACTGCTGAGAATACTAGGATCTTATCTGAGATGTCTGAACTTAGGAAAATGAATGAGCATCTAGAAACTGAATTCTCTTCTATGCAAAAAGTACAGATAGAATGTGATAATGCTAAACACGTGTATTTAGAGATGAAAATTAAATGTACTGCTCTTGAAAAGGAACTTGAGGATGCTAAAGAGAAAATCAGAACCTGGACAGATTCTGGAAGGAAATTTCATGAAATTAATACTTCTAAGAATTGGAAAGAATGTCTAGGCTATAAGTCAGATGAAGATAAGAAGATGAAAAAGAAAGTTGTTATAGATGAGACGGTAAGACCAATGACCTATAGACATGTTATAGACAAGACCAAATCAAAGATTAAGCCTGTTAAATTTGTATTTGGTAGTGATCCCAATTCTACTTTTGAAAAGGGATCTACTTCTGAAAATTTAGTCTCTTGTGTGAAGTCTAAATCTGTCAAGCAAACTGGAAAGAAGAATATAGGTTTATTGTCTCAGAAACAACTTAGGGAAACAGTTAGTGATGCTATTAGTAAACAAAATCTATCTACTATCATGAGAAACAAGAATGGTAAAGTTGGGATTAATAAAGAGAATAACTATAGGTTTATCCCAAATGCACCTAGAAAATGTTGCTTTAACTGTGGAAACTCTAATCATCTTGCTATTGATTGCAGGAAGAGTAAAAAGAAGGTTACTGAAATTCCTAAGTCTGATATTAGGAGTAGATCAGTATTTTATAAACCACAGAAGTCTTGTTTTCATTGTGGTAGTAAATGGCATTCTATTTATACTTGTGAAGAATACCATAGTTTGTACTATAACTTTTATGATCCTTTACCCAAGTTTAATAAAAGTACAAATTCTGGTAACATTAAGAATGTGAAGCATGCATTTGTTAATAATGATACTGACAAAGCAAATCCTGATGGAGTTAATCCTGTCAGGACTGCTAAAGTCAAAAAGTCTTCTGCTGCTAAAATTAATAAAATGCATGGAAAAGGAACCCAACAAGTGTGGGTTCCTAAACATTCTAACTAGTGTTTTGTTATTCTGATTGCAGGGTAAAAAGAAAAATATGTTGGTCATGGATAGTGGATGTTCTGTGCACATGACTGGAAACAAAGCCCTGTTATCAGAATATGAAGAAAAAGCTGGCCCAACTGTGTCTTATGGAGACGACAACATTGGACAAACTTTGGGATATGACAATATAATCATTGGAAATGTCATCATTGAAAAAGTAGCTCTAGTGAAGGGACTAAAACACAACTTGTTGAGTATTAGTCAAATCACTGACAGAGGTTATCATGTCCACTTCTATTCCACTCATTGTGAAGTAGTCAGCAAAGAATCAGGAAAGACAGTATTGACTGGCTACATGCATGGTAACATATATGAAGCCAACATTCAATCAAATACTGATGGCTCTCCTACTTGTCTCATCAGTAAAGCATCAGTAGATGAAAGTTGGAATTGGCACAAGAAACTTTCTCATCTCAACTTCAACAATATCAATGAGTTGGTTAAGAAAGATTTGGTTAGAGGATTGCCTAAAGTTTTGTATAATCCTGATGGACTCTGTGATGCATGTCAAAAAGCTAAACAGAGAAGGACATCATTTAAGAGTAAATCTGAATCCTCTATTGAAGAACCATATCATATGCTACATCTTGATCTATTTGGACCAGTCAACATAATGTCCATCAGTAAGAAAAGATACACTCTTGTAATTGTTGATGAATACTCTAGATTCACATGGGTGTACTTTCTGCACAGAAAAGATGAGACTCCTGAAATTCTGTTGGACCATGTGAGAATGATTGAGACAGGCACAAAGTACAAAGTCAAGATTCTGAGAAGTGATAATGGTACTGAATTAAAGAATTCAAAGATGGAAGAGTTCTGCAAATACAAAGGAATTATTCAACAATTCTCTACTCCTGACACACCCCAGCAAAATGGAGTACTAGAAAGGAAAAATAGAACTCTTATTGAAGTTGGCAGAACTATGTTGGAAGAAGCTAAATTGCCTACATATTTCTGGGCAGAAGCAGTTAACACAGCATGCTATACACAAAATCTCACATTGATAAACAAACATGGTGTAACTCCCTATCAAATGCTCAAGGAGAAGAAACCTAGTTTGAAACATCTGCATGTGTTTGAGAACAAGAACTGTCATGGAGTCAATACATGTATCTTTTGATGATAAGAAGTTAACTGGAATCAATGAAGACTCTCATGATAGATTGATTTTTGAAAATGAAGCTAACAAGGAACCTGAAGAAATGGAATCAGATACTGATACTCCATCAGATACTGACGAGTCATCAAATCCTGACGATCCATCAAATCCTGATGATCCATCAAATCCTGATGAGACAACAAATCCTGATGAAGCACCAAATACTGATGGTGCTAATACTGATGATACAAATAATGGTGATACATCTAGTAGTGCAAATGTTGAGGGGGAGCAACAGCAAACTGCTTCAAATTTTGAGACTACTCAATCATCAGGAGAGAATTCTTCAGATACTGATTCAAGTGACAATCCTGATAATCCATCAGGAGGTGACAACAACAATTCAGGGGGAGCTTCCACAGAAGCAAATTCTTCTAATCATGACAACACCAATCTAGGGGGAGCATCTACTTCAAAGAATAATTTACCACCAGCAAGAAAATGGACAAGAGATCATACTCCTGATTTGATAATTGGAGATCCTGATGTAGGTGTTAAAACAAGAAGTGCAACTCAGAATGAATGTCTATATCACAACTTTATATCAAAGGAGGAGCCTAAGAAAGTTGAAGATGCACTTAAGGATGCTGATTGGGTTACTGCAATGCAAGAAGAATTAAATGAATTTGAAAGGAATGAAGTTTGGAAACTGGTGCCAAGACCAAAGAATAGGTCAATTGTTGGTACAAAATGGATTTTCAAAAAAAGACTGATTCTGATGGAGTGATAATCAGAAAAAAAGCAAGGCTAGTTGTAAATGGGTATTCTCAACAAGAAGGAATTGATTATGATGAAACTTTTGCTCCTGTTGCAAGACTAGAAGCCATCAGGATCTTTCTGGCTTATGCAGCTCACAAGAAATTTAAAGTTTTCTAGATGGATGTTAAAAGTGCTTTCTTAAATGGTGAACTGGAGGAAGAGGTTTATGTTGAACAACCTCCTGGTTTCATTGATCCAAAGTATCCAAATCATGTCTATAGATTGGATAAGGCACTTTATGGACTAAAGCAAGCTCCAAGAGCATGGTATGAAACCCTAGCTCAATTCTTAATGGAAAGTGGATTCAAAAGAGGTACTATTGATAAAACTTTATTCTATTTGAATCATGGTAAGGATTTGCTTTTAGTTCAGATTTATGTGGATGATATCATTTTTGGGTCAACAAACAACAAGCTGTGTGAAAAATTTTCTAAGCTTATGCAGTCAAGATACCAAATGAGCATGATGGGAGAAATGAGTTACTTTCTTGGTCTACAAGTTAAACAAACTGAAGATGGTATCTTTATCAATCAGTCAAAGTATACAAGGAATTTATTGAAAAGGTTTAACATGCAAGATTGTGCTACTGCGCAAGTACTCCTATTGCTACAACTACCAAACTTGATCCTGATCAAGGTTCTGAGGTGGATGTAACTCACTACAAAGGAATGATTGGCTCTTTATTGTATCTCACTGCAAGTAGACCAGATATCATGTTTGCAACCTCTTTGTGTGCAAGATTTGAAGCAAAACCTAGGGAACCCCATCTGATTGTAGTTAAAAGAATCTTTAGATATCTCAAAGGCACTCCTTCTCTTGGCCTTTGGTATGCAAGGGAATCATATTTTGGGTTGTGTGGTTATTCAGATGCTGATTTTGCAGGATGTAAGATAGACAGGAAAAGTAATTCAGGAAGCTGTCAGTTTTTGGGTGGTAGACTAGTTTCTTGGTTTAGTAAAAAGCAAAAGTCTATCTCTACTTCAACTGCAGAAGATGAGTACATTGCTGCAGGAAGTTGTTGTGCTCAGATAATGTGGATGAGAAATCAATTGTTAGATTATGGCTTGTCATACTCAAAAATCCCTATTTATTGTGATAACCAAAGTGCTATTGCAATGACAGGAAATCCAGTTCAACATTCTCTTACTAAACACATCAGTATTAGATATCATTTTATAAGAGAACATGTTCTGGAAGGAACAATAGAACTTCACTTTGTTCCTACTGATCAACAACTAGCTGACATATTCACCAAGCCACTGCCTGAAGCTACTTTCAACAAATTGGTGAATGAACTTGGAATGATGAACTTTGAGAATTTCTGAGGAAAGCTACAGAGAGGAAATCCTGATGGTCATTCTGCAAGGTGTGGAACACAGTCACTTTTGACAAAGGGCATTCTGGCTCAATTCTGATGAGTTTTGAAAATGATGGGGTTACTTACCATGTGACTCCTGCAATTGTGGAGGAAGCATTACATTTGCCTGTTGTTGGTGATGCTGTTCCTGACAATGTTTCAGACTCGACTATCTTTGAGTTTGTTACAAAATTGGGCTACAATGGAGAAGTAAAGTGGTATGGCAACCTCTTCAGGACGAAGCTTAAGAAGGAATGGAACTTTTTCTTTGATACTATCAGCCGCTGCTTCCTGAATAAGACATCGAATTTTGATGCTCTACCATCAGGATCACTAAAGATTGGGTACTCTCTTATCTATTCTCAAGTGTTTGATTATGGTAGTTTAATTTTAAAAGCTTTAAGTGATAGGAAGTCAGATAAGTTAGGTTATGTTTGTTTCCTTAAATTTTTTCAGCTAATCTTTAATCACTTCTGTCCTGATGTTGTTTTTGAAGAGGATGTGATTCTACCCATCTGTAGAATTACAGAGAATAATATTAAGTCCTTAGTCAATAGTGATAAGGCAAATGGTTTTTCAGGCAATGCCTTTATTCCTGATGAGGTCAGGCTTTTTTTGAAAGAGAAAATGCCTACTCAATATGGATCAGTTTCTGATGCTATGGGGCAAGGCCAATCACACCTTGTTCCTCCAAGCATCCAACCCAAACAGTCAAAATAGTCAACAGCCACCTCTATTGTCTCTCCAAAGACTTTAGTTGTAAAACCTAAGAAATCAGCTAGATCTGATGTGTCTGGAAGACAATCAGGATTAAAGGATTTTTCTTATACACCACTCACTAAAAAGAAGATAAAATGGGGTGTACAAGGGGTCCTGGTAAAGAAGGCTGCCAAGGGTGTTGAGGCTGTTTCTGTGAAAAGGAAGTTAGTACTAAGGGATGAGACTGATTCTGAGGATGATTTGCCTATTTCCTCTAAGATAAATGTGAATAAGGAAGTTGCTGATACTGCTACTGAAGTTGTAGCACCATCTTCTAAGCCACAGAAGAAAAGGAAATTATCAAAGAGCAGGTATCATATTCCTTTAGAAAAGAAACATGATACTGATGGTCATGATATCTCAAATCCTGATGAGCAGTCAAATCCTGATGCTCAAACAACTCCCGATGTTAGTATTCCTGATGCTGCACCAAGTTCAATGATAGATATCTCAGACTCTCCAGCAAAAGTCTCTCCAACTTCAAGAATTCTAGACATATCATGGGAGAAGGTTGCTGAGACTGCTTCCAAACTTGGATTTACTCATCCTTTGGATAAGAAAAGGAAGGCAGATGAGTTTGTTTTTACTAGACAGAAGAAGCTGAAAGGATCAAGCCCACAAGAACCTGAACCTCAAAGTGGTTCAGCAGCTATTACTGATGATCCTGCCCCACAAGAACCACTCAATCAAAGTTTGGGTGAAGGCATAACAATTGGAATGGTCACACAAGAACCATTTTCTCAAAGGGAAAATGAAGACATTTCTATTCCAGCCACACAAGAACCATCTTCTCAATGTGAAGATGCAGGCCAAACAGCTACAGTTTCTGAGGAATTTCCTGACATTGCTCAAGGGGTTTCCGGTGCAGATGAAATTGAAAGATTGGTCGAGGACACTGTCAATGAGGGAAGTCCACAAGAACCTTTAACTCAAAGTGTTAAAGCAGCTTCTGAACCTCAGGCTCCACAAGAACCATTGGTAGCAAATACTGATGCATGCCAATCAAATCCTGACGGTGTTGCTCCTGACGCTAGTGGTGCTCCTGATGCTGAGCCAATCCTGATACAACCACTTAGCTCAAGACCAATGACAGATTCTATCACAGCATCACAGGACAAACTTAAAGGTATTGCTATTCCTGATCCTGATGTTACTCATGATTCTGATGCTGATGATAGTGATGATAGTGATGATGATAATAATGAAGAGAAGGATCATCTTGCCACAACTATTAAATCTAGTCTTGGAACCAACTTTGGTTCTTCAAGCACATTCATGACTGGCAAGGCTACTACAGTAAAGGATCTTCGACAAGACTTTTCTGGTCCTTCTGAGATTGATCCTGCAGCTGAGAATGCATCAATGGAACAATGAATGGTATAGATCTGATGAATCTGTCAGCTATTCATATGCTTTAGATCATGCTTATAATGCTACTAAGTTGATTGAGAATGAAGATTTTAAGAATCATTTGAAGGCTACTACTCTTTTATCCAAAAGTCTCAAGCATGAAATTGATTCTGTCAAAGATACAACTGAAAGAGTGAGGACTGATATTTCTCAGAACTTTACAAAGGTGCCTACTGCTCTTCAACTCAGGGTAGTAGAATCTCAAGTAAAGTCAATCATTAATGAACAGTCTTTCATCAATAGTAGAATTGATTCTCTTGATACAAAGGTAACTGATATTCAAATCTCTCTTGCCTTAATTTTGAATTTATTGTCAAATACTGATGTCAAAAAGGGGGAGAAGGTAATTCAGACAAAATGTACACCTGATCTAGTATTGAGAAATAATGATGATGATGATCATACTGGAAATGATGGTGATGAAAAAGTTCTACAAGGAGAAACCTCTGATGCTGTTGTTGTGAAGTCTACAATTCAAACTTCTCAAAGTCAAACAACGCAGTCAACTCATGTTTCTGATTCTGGAATAAGGACAGTGAGGATATTGGTACAATCTTAGATCCTGACGGAAGAGCAAATCCTGACAGGTGATCAAATCCTGATGAATGATCAAATCCTGACGCCTGGTCATGGACAAACACTTTCTACAATTCCTGAAGGTGATGAAGATGTGCTCATTGAAAATCCTGAAGATACTGCTAACCTATTCCAGAAGTTCAAAACAAGAGATGGTAATGTTGTTACTCTTTATCACACTGATAAGAGAGTTCAACAATTGTTTGCAAGGAAAGCACTCTCTACAACAAGTGAAGAATATCCTGATCTCTCACAAGAAGAATTCTTAAATCAACAGAGGAAGGAGAGGTGCTATAAGAGGTCACTACGCCATAAGTGCTCATATGTAATGCTTTTTTAATGTGGCTGTAGACCAAAAAAGCGTTGCATTCAGCTTCGTTTTCAAAAATGCAACACAAAACGGGCGTTGCATCCGCGGGCGTGGCCTTTGATATGTAATGCAACACTTTTGGTCATCTACTGCAACGGAGAGAAAGTATTGCATTATAACTGTACTACAACACCAAAATCAAGGAAATGCAACACCAATGAGTGTGGCCTTAAACACAGGGCCACTTGCATGCCACGTCAGCAGTGGGGCCCACTAAAATGCCACGTTAGTAGATGGTCCACTTGCATGCCACATCAACAGTGGGTCCCACATGCCACGTCAATAAAAATATATTTACTAATGCAATACCATTTTTTTGAAAATTCAACATTAAGAAAAAGACAAATACAACACTTTAATTAAAATTTTGGCATTAACAATTTTGTACATAAAAGAATCCATCCAAAACATTCATCATCCCATCGAAACCATCCTAAAAAACATCCCAAATATTCTACATACCAACCAAACCATGCAACCAAGGCACATCCAAACAACATAACAAAATACCTAAAAGATTATTAAAAATTCTTCAAATGTAAGTGCCAACACCAAGCACGTAAGATTATCAGTACTGATGGACAATACGAACTTGTCGCTTCCCTGCTAGTTCCAGCTTTCTTAAGCTTCTTCTCGGTTGTCATGGCAACACGTGTCGGTTCCTTCTCAATTTCCACCAGAAATGTAACTTCCATAGGAGATAACTTCCTACTGCAAAACAAACAAGCACATAATGTTAAACAAATTTTGGGTTTTTAAAGGAAGGTGGGGTCCTTTCTCTCTCCAATTCGAACAGAAAGATAACCGTTACTAAAAGGAACAGAAATATCATGCAGTAACCATCCGTTGGTATAAGTAATTCATGTACTACTGCATTGAATGAACTTGTTAAAAAAATTACAATAATTAAAAGAATACAACAGCCATTCAAGTTCGTAATCAACAGTTAGAAATCTCAAAACAAGCAAACAAGAATAGACAGATGCAGAGCCTAATTACTTTGGTGTCAAAAACATCCAAGAGACCTTAAAACATTAGAACATGTATGTTTTCCTTGCTTCTAAATTTCACAAGTTCTGCAGAAATACATTATTTTCTAGTAACTCTTAAATTAAGCAGATCAAGTGGTACAGGAAGAGGAACTAAATTTTCACAAAAAATACTTACCAAACCAGAAACCATCGAATGAATAGTATTCAGGTCATAACCAATATCCAAAAGTTCAGCACGAACATCAGTCACCTGTTTCAAAAGTTAAAAAATGTAACAAAATATATCAAGACTAGAAATATATATTAAGAAAAAATTTCAGTTTCTTAACTTGTATGGCATTAGTGACATAGTTATTTTTTTTAACGTAACTTGCTTTGACTATTTGAAGGGAGTATTGTAAGATCCGTGAACTTTATTAATTTATATTATATGTGTAGAACAATTATTATGAAGTATTTTTGAGTTTTAATGATAAAGGTTGTTAAGTGATTATGTGTAAATTGGCGTGTCGGAAGCCCCGTTCAAATATCTTGTCATTTGAAAATATCTTCAATTTTGAGCCCCGTTGAAATTTTGTACATCATTATTATTCCTTCGTCATTCGTGTCCGAATCATTATCGGAGGATTTCTTCGTATTATTATATCCCTTATTATTCGATATTATCAATAGTATTTGTTTTATTCAAAGAAAGAAAAATTATTCCAAACCCTAACCCTAATTTTTCTAGGGTAATTGATATATCGTCCGTATCCATAATACATCTGTTATAGCCCCAGTATTCTTGAGTATTAGTTATATAAATGATATGTATTGATTTATATAACTATCAGTCTTTATGGATAACTATCACCTCGTAAAACGTGTATTTTTCTAAATTAGGGTTTTAAAGTGAACCAGTGGATCAATATCGATCCAAAAATGTCGTTTAGGGTATTATTTTCCACTAAGTATAAAAAGGAGAATCGTACATTATCCTTCATACAATCCGTATTAAAAATACAGAAAAATATAAAATTCCCGAGCCGTGTTCTTCGTGTTCTCGAAAATCAAAATCAACTTTTGATTGTGTTATTGAAATCCAAATCACAAGTTCAAGTACTCAAATCAAAGATCTTGAGCTCTAGTTTCAGAATCTTCCAACCATATCATCATCTGGTAGTTTTTCGATTTTATATGAAATTTTCAATATTCGAATTAAATTAGGGTTCTTGATTAAATTTTGGGATTTTCATTCTGTTGATTCTCCGTTCAATTGATTGCTTCCAACATGTTCCTAGGGTTCTAATTAGTAGGAATTCATGCTTTAATTTCATGTTTATGTTCGATTTTGAGAAATTTGATTTCTAGGGTTTTGCCCGATTTTTCTTTTTAATAGTCCGCTCATATGAATGATCTGACATTGTTTTTGATAGAGGGCTTTTGTTGTATGTGTTCTTAGCTTCATTTTAACATAAATAACGTAGAGTTTCATGTAGAAATAAGCTAGATCGGAAAATTGTTTGAGCTCGCCAGAATTTGGTCGGGTTTTGGATTTCGGTGATGTTTTTGGTTTGTTTTTGATCGGAATGTATTGGTATGGTTATTAGGAGTGTTTTGGTATCGAAAGCCCCAATTTTTGATGTGTTTTTGGCTTGCCGGATTCTGGAAAAGGTCGCCGGATTCTGGGAATTTTCCGGCTGTTCTTCGTGACCCGGTTTGTTCTTGGCGACCCGTGACCCGATCCATTGACCCGATTTCTGACCCGGTTTCAATCTTCGAAACCCTAAATTATTTTCAGAAAACTATTTTTGAATTTTATTTTTAAATTTAATTCGTAAATAGTTTAAATATTTATAAAAATCATAATTTTATTTTAAAAATACATTTTTAAATTCAGAAAATTCTGGAAAATTATATTTATTTATTTAAATTCGAAAACTGATTAAATTTAATTATTTTAATTAATAATTTATTTATTTAATTAATTGATTAATTCTTTTAATTAGTTAATTCTTAATAATTAATTATTAATTATTAATTAGATTTAATTAATTTAAATTAAGTTTAATTATTTCCTAGCTTGATTTAATTATTTAAAAATAGTTTGAGCATTTAGAAATTGTCAATTAATTTAATATTAATTGATTTAATTGTTTTTAAATACTTATATTGGGATTAAAAATCCGATTTTTGATTTAAAAATTATCTGTGACTTATTTAAATTCAAATAAGGCTCAAATATTGTTCTAAAAATATTTATAAGTGCTATATGTTTTATATGAGTTGAATCATGTGTTTTAATAGTCCGTAAATGCCCGTACGAGGGCTAATGTCTGAGTTTTAATTACCGTAAAATAGATCGGGCATCCGATAGGAACCCGATTACTTGTTTACATTTGAAAATGGTTATGAGTATATATCGATGATAGAACAAGGATAGTTAGACTTATTGTAATGAGTTGTTTATTATAGAATCGAGTTCCCGAAGCAAGGGAAAATAGAAGGTAGAGTGAGCTCGGTAGAATTCCGTCAACTACTAGACAAGGCAAGTATCTGTGACTTTACTTGTTGATTCAATTGTTATTATTCTTAAGGATTACATGTATGTTACCATCAGAACGATTCAGATTATTGAATCTTCAACCGTATTAAGCACTTGATGCTATTTCCTTGAATATTCCTAACTTTTGATTTAATCCACAATCGTGTTGGATCTCAGAAACCTTCACCTTCAATTCAGTCACTACAAGAAATTTGATCTTTATCTACCAATGTTAAATGTAGGTAAAACTAGTTTATTGGTAGATAAAGACTTTTATCTACAAATATAATATTGGTAGTGATTGGTAGGTAAAAGTTGGTGGAGAAAGACACTTTACCTACATATTTATATATTGGTAGGTAAATATAATGTGGATCGCACGTATAAACAAGTCAGCAATAATGAGTCAGCAAATGACATGTACTTGACCTAGGTGACTAGGATGATCCACATGGCAACTTCTAATTGGGTCGCATAGCATCATATAAATGGTCCACATGTCAACTTCTAATTGGGCCACATGGCATCACATAAATAGTTCACATGGCAACTTCTAATTGGGCCACATGGTGTCACATAAATGGTCCACATGGCAATTGATGAATGGTCGACATGGCATGTTACGTTAAAACCACATGGAGCCTCATAAGTTGGCCCCATGGCACCACACAAGCAATCCACCTCGCAACTCAGGGACCATCCACATTGGTGTAATAAATACTTTATAATCATAATTGTATTTTTTTTATTTTGCTTATAAAAATAGTAGAAACGCAAAACAATTGTATGAAATTCAGAATCGTATTATAAAATGAGATATTTACATAAAAGAAGTCAACACAGTTTACAAAATTATAGTCGAAAAAACAAAAGGTAATCTACAATTTATCTTGAGAATGATAATAAATAAGGTTGCCAAATTTCTCATAGATCCAGTAAAAGCTTCACTCCTCCACGCCTTTCCAAATTTGATCATCATGCACTCCATTTGATCGTGCCTTTTCCATTTGATCAATGTTATGAATTTTTACTTGTCGTATCACATAATATGGATATCAATAGTTTCCTGTAAATATAACAAAAGGATGCTATAAATTACGTATCTTTGATTCTACATTATTAGTCTAAATTATGAGAAAAAGACATTTGAGATATGTAATTAACAAGTGTCACCGCTTAGTACCTTATCTTCTTTACAACGTGGACAACAGTGATTACTTCTGCCTTGTCAAAATTTGATTTGCTGCAATAGCAAAAAAAAAACTAATCAAAATCATAAAATATATCAGTAGCACAATGACTTCAAGTAATAATACGTAACTTAAACTATATAAGCATCATTATTCTAATAAATTTATAAGCAAACAAATAACAAACACCTTTTTGGACACCCAGCCCATCATCATAACTTCTTTACAAAATATAGGGATATGTACCATAATGAGATTCAAATACATATTAGATGAAAACATGGTTAAAAGCAATTGCAATGGGACTCCCTATCCCCTAAATTTGTCCTAGTTGTACATATTTTAGGGGTTTAGATGTAAAAAGCATGCTCCAATGGGACTCCCTATCCCCTAAAATTTTTAGGGGAGAGAAATCCAAACCCCTTATTTAGGGGAGAGAAAAGTGAATCCCTATAATGCCACATCATCGTTGCTTCCTTATAATAGAATATATATCTACTACAATCCTCTTCCTCATTACCTATATTACCTAAAATATTGAATAAATATTACTTTTTAAATTATAGGTAACCAATATAGGTAACACCATTGGAGCAAAACAACATTTTGAGTCCCTATATTATAGGTAATAATTATTTTATTATATTTTAGGGAGTCAAAATAGAGAATTGCATTGGAGATACTCTAAAGGAAAAAATTTATGTAGAGTATGTTAGTTAGCCCCTCTACTTCACTCAAATGACACACTAATTACAAATTCATAACTACTGTATTATAAACATTAAGAAAAATCAAAACATATTTACCTTAGCGTTACAAAAAAAACATATTTACCTTTAAGCGGCGAGAATTAAAATCTCCCCTTCAAGCATTATAGCCACTTAACACAATTTGTGTACCACTAGTATCAAATCTCATCGAAACTACAACAAAATTAAGAACATGTCTAATTTTAACATTCTTATGTAACAATACTTGTGGGTGAGTGTGTATTCTATTATAAAGAGAAGATTTACATTTTCGAACATAATGTAAAACTTAAACTATAAAAAGAAAAATTGACTTATCCTGAATTGAATTCCAGATACCCAACTTGTACATATCCGTCTTGTTCAAATATAACTGAAAGAAGGAGATTGAAAGAAGAAGAGTGAAAGGAACGATTATGATATAAAATTTTTTGGGGTTTCCACGACCATAAAAGGTCCCTGAGATAAGAACGAGGAAGTTTTGTTTTCGAGTCCATCATGTCGACCTACGTGTGAATGACAATACTATCAATATATAAACTGATAAATGGCAAGTCCATATCCTCCGCTATCTTATTAAATTTTAAATACTTTTGAATCCAGCTCCAAATATTTTGAACTAAATTTTTTGCGCGTCATTTTTCAGAAATTTCATTTTAGCCGCCTAAAACTTGTAGTTAGAAAATGCGAGGTGAACCTTTTTTAATATAAAGTACAAATATTTAATGAGAAAATATTTATTCTAAAAATATTACCAAAATGCAAATTCAGTTTTTCGATGAAATTATCATTGGTTTGGTTTTTCGATGAAATATGAGTAAATACATTTTTTATTTTTAAAATTAAACTTAAAAATTTGTATA
Organism: Heracleum sosnowskyi; assembly: GCA_030848705.1. NCBI lineage: Eukaryota > Viridiplantae > Streptophyta > Magnoliopsida > Apiales > Apiaceae > Heracleum > Heracleum sosnowskyi. Next base: position 99,986,578 of record CM061241.1, read on the forward strand.
TTTGAAGTTTTTTATATGTAGACTCATTTTGTAATTTTGAAAATATATCAATTTTTAGAAAAATATTTGCAAAAATATAGTTTGAAACTTTAAAAGTTGCAGCTATTTGCAATTAACATCAACAAAACCAACTGCAAATCACGAATGCAACTTTAAAAAGTTTGTGATCACAATCATTTTTATTTGTATAGTAGGTTGTTGAACAAGATTAAATCAAATTCAAATGTAACCAAAAGTAAATTTAATTAGTTTTTCACAAAAAAAAAAGCGAATTGCATTTGGATGTTTTGGTTTATTTTTGTAAATATTTTTAAAAATTGTAAAATCGCAAAAAAAACTTCAAAAATTGATATTTTAGTAATTTCTTTTAATTAACTAATGAATCGTATACCATTAACAATAATAAATATAGATGAAATTATTATTTCTAAATTAATCTAACTTTTATATTATAAATAATAAATACTAACTAGCTTATTACCTTTTTATCATTAAAACACTTTTTTTTAACAAAATCTATTATTTTTCCAAAAATATCACAGTAAATTATATTGATATTAAAACATATTACCTTTTATAATAAATAATAAAATAATATAAAAATAGTAACTAGGTGATTGCCATTTATCATTAAAACACTTTTTTGTAACAAAATTTTCGATTTTTGATAATTTATTCTATTTAATAAATAATAAAATAATATAAAAATAGTAACTAGCTGATTGTTTTTTACCATTAAAACACTTTTTGTAACAAAATTTACTCATTTTTCAAAAATATCACGGTAATTACATTGAAATTAAAACATATTACATTTTATAATAACTAATAAAATAATATAAAAATAGTAATTAGTTGATTGTCTTTTATCTTTAAAACACTTTTTTGTAACAAAATCTACTCCTTTTTTCAAAAATATCACGGACAATTACCTTTAATTTAAAACATACCATTAATAATAAATAATATAAAAATACTAACTAGTTTATTACCTTTTATCATTAAAACACTTTTTTTTAACAAAATCTACTCTTTTTTCAAAAATATCACGGGAAATTATCTTGATATTAAAAAATATTAGCTTTTATAATAAATAATAAAATAATATAAAAATAATAACTAGTTGATTGCCTTTTATCATTAAAATACTTTTTTCTAAGAAAATCTACTTTTTTCCAAAAATATCACGCACAATAATTACCTTTAAATTAACATATTATCATTTATATTTATTTTCACTAAAATCTCTTTTTTCCAAAAATATCAATGCAACCCTTACTTATCTATACTATATTATTAAAGCCGAAACATTAAAATTTTTGTTTTCGGTTAGTTTTTGGTTTTCGGTACTTTTTCTAATTAATAAATTAATAATATAATCAAGATTCGGGAAAGTTTTATTCTACATTAATATTTCATTATATTTTACTACATAAAAATTAAATAATATTGAAACCATTCCGAATCTGTTTCTCGGACTTCATTTGATATTGAATAGTTGAAGCTCTTTTGCAACTATTACACCCTGTCATTGTGTACTTATATTGTTATGCATGTTATTGCTTATACTCTGTGATAGAATTGGCATGTTTTAAAATGAGACCAGTAATGGTCGGGCCATGTTTATGGTCGTAATAACTTAAGGCCCAGATGACCATTGATCCTAGTGGAGGACTATGCTATAAGCTAGTCCGAGGTTGATGCGTGACTGATCAGCAGCTCAACCTTTGTATTTGAAAAATGTAGAAGTCCAATTCTAATTCCTCTTTCTTCAATAAAGATTGTTAAAGCATATGTTTGACTTGTATATTGTTGATTCAGATAACTGAAATCCTTCCTTTCATTATGGAACTGTGATTGATATATATATTATGCTTGCTGAGCACTTGTGGCTCATACTTGTTTTGTTTCTAACCCTATTCCAGTGAAGCGAGAGAATGAGCAGACACAGCGCTAGTGACAGTTCTCCAGATGCTAGTAGACCACCCCGAGTGATTGTCATTGGACGGGTAGTTGTCTTACTTTGGAAGTTAGACTAGATGTCTAGCTTTGTATATTAAGTTGTGTAATAACTCTGAAAACTGGTTTGTAATAATTATGACTTAGAAGCTTATTTCTTGCCATAATCTGGATGCGGTCTTGGATAAGGGGTATTTTATGTTATTATTATATTATGCATGTGTATACAGGTATGTTGTGTTTCGTTGGTCGAGTGACTCCCCAGATCTGTGCCCCGGGTCTGGAGGGCGTCACAGGTTGGTATCAGAGCAACAGGTTATGGCATTTGAAACAAGTTAGGATTTAGGGTCCAGGATAACATAGAGGGTTAGAAATTCACCTAATGGTCATAGAAGGTCGATTAGAGATATTATGCGTAGTAATTGAGTATGGTTATAATTGCAGCCACCTAGCTCTAGTTCAGATTCAGATCTGTCAGAGCACCCGATAGAGGAGAGACCTGTACCAGATATGAGAGCAGGACCGTCACGACCGACACTACCTCAGTCTGGACCTATAGTGGTCAGGAGGGATCCTATACCTTGTCCCGTTCCACTTCGACGCGTACCCGCAGCACCGCGGTCTCAGGCTTCAGTTTCCGGACCTTTGTTCCAGATCTCTGAGCCACCAGTTCCATATCACCGTTATCAGAGGATGAGATAGGAGATGGATTACTTTCATAGACAGGTATTAGAGATGCGTGTGATGCGTTCAGCGGAGGCAGGTGTAGCCAGAGATAGAGATAGATTCAGAGATCAGGTAGGAGAGACACTGATGAGACTCAGGGTTGTGAGGACATTGGTAGAGACGAGGTTGCATGGACTAGCTACTAGTAGAGAGGGAGAGACTACAGTAGGGATGAGAGAGATTTTGGATTTTGCGATGAGGGAGATTGAGGAGATTGTCGGACCAGCACTATGGGTGACCAAAAATGATGATCCATGAGCTGGTAGAGACGAGGTTGGGATATTATATGGATTCCAGTCAGATAGTACATAGATGTATAGTATAGTACCAGCAGTGCACCAGGATTATAGTATCGCCTTGGATTGTTGTATTTTGTTGTTGTACTGTTGATCGGCAATTATAGTTTAGCTATGACACACTTTACTTTTGAAAGCGTTCTACGCTTGTATCAAATCTATGTATATATTTATGATAACCATCTTTTGTAGAACTGTTATTATTCTCTTGTTATTCATTTTCAATATTATAATTGTTATTCTACTTGTGCAACGAGTGTACCCGTACGCCGTTGAAAATATGTAAATTATGGTTCTACCAATTGTGTTCTCCTTCTCTTCTATTTATGAATTATTTGATTAAATCAGTTATTGTTTATTCATCAGCAATATGCCTCCTAGACGAAATACCCGTGCAAATAATTCCAGTGACCAAGAAGGTCAACAAAATACACCCCCAACGGGTCATTTAGATCTGGTTGTAATACAGCTTTTGAACACCCTCACTCAACAAACTACTGCTCTAGCACAACAACAACAACAGATCCAACAGCAGTTACTACAACAACAGCAGCAGCAGCAACATCAGCAATATCAGCATCAACAACAGCAGCACCAGCAGGTAGTACCCGTAGTTACGTTTAAATCTTTTCAAGCAGCAAAACCTCCAGAGTTCAAGGGATCTGCTGATCCAGTTGAGGTAAAGGCATGGTTAATGGAAATGGAGAAAGCTTTTACGTTGATAGAGGTAACAGGAGAAAAGAAAACTGAGTATGCTAGTTATTTTCTGAAAAATGAGGCAAGTTATTGGTGGGAAACTAGTAAGGCTTTAGAACCTGAATGGTTAATTACGTGGGAGAGATTTACAGAATTGTTTTTAGAGAAGTATTTTCCTGACTTTATGCGAGATCAAATGGAGTTGAAATTTTTAGAATTGAAGCAAGGTAGTATGACTGTTTCTCAATACGAGACCAAGTTTACCGAGTTGTCTAGGTTTGTTCCGACATACGTTGATACAGAGAAGAAGAAGGCCAAGAGGTTCCAACAAGGACTGAGGTCATGGATTCGTAGTAAGTTAACAGTTCTGCAGTCGTAGTATAGAAGGCAATGATTGCGGAAGGAGAGAGTGATTCATACATGAGAGAGAGAAAATAAGAAAAGAAAGGTAGGGACGTCTGATAAGGTCCAGTCACAGGGAGATCTTCAGAGCTATCCAAACAAGAAACCAGGATTCCAGCCGAGCAGAGGTACAACTTTCAAGAAACCAGATACCGGAAATGCAGGACCAATCAATCGTCCACCAAACAATAATCAGCAAGTAGTTTCCAGACCTCCACTGCCAGAATGCAAGACATGCGGGAAAAGACATCCAGGTATATGCCACAGATTGAGTATCACATGTTTTAAGTGTAACCAGAAGGGGCATTATGCCAGGGATTGCAAGACAGGTATTGTGTGTCATCGATGTAAGAGACCAGGCCATATGATCAAGGATTGTAAAGTGCCAGCACCTGTGAACAACATGATTCGAGCTATAGAGGCACCTCCAGCTATTGATGTTCAGCCGTTAGCCAGAACCTATAATATGTCAATGAAGGAAGCATTGAGAGACTCCGATATGGTGGCAGGTACACTTCTAGCATTGAGAGACTCCAATGTGGAAGCCGTTAGGGAATCTGATTTATTACCTTTCAAGTTGGGAGAATTTGATGTGATTTTAGGAATGGATTGGTTAACTGATTATGATGCGCATATTGATTGTAAGGACAAGAGGGTTACTTTAGTTACCCCAGAAAAGCAAAAAGTGATATTTAAAGGAGAGAAACAAACAAAGAAATTTTTGACAATGATTCAGACTAAGAGGTTATTATGACAAGGATGTGAGGCTTATCTCGCATATGTGATAGATACAGAAAAAGAAGTTTCTAAGTTAGAAGATATTCCAGTCGTGAGTGAGTTTCCAGATGTTTTTCCAGAAGAGTTACCAGGACTACCTCCAGATAGAGAGATTGAGTTCACAATAGATTTAACACCAGGCGCGAAACCAGTATCCAAAGCACCATACAGAATGGCACCAGTGGAGATGAAAGAGTTGGCCAAGCAATTGCAGGAATTGTTAGACAAAAGAATTATCAGACCTGGCGTTTCTCCGTGGGGAGCACCAGTGCTGTTTGTCAAAAAGAAGGATGGAAGTATGAGACTTTTTATAGATTATCGGGAGTTAAACAAGCTAACCATCAAGAACAAGTATCCATTGCCCAGAATAGATGATCTGTTTGACCAGTTAAAAGGAGAAGTTTATTTTTCTAAGATTGATCTACGATCAGGATATCACCAATTGAAGGTTAAACCAGACGACATACCGAAGTCAGGTTTTTGAACAAGGTACGGACATTATGAGTTTTTAGTAATGGCGTTTGGATTGACGAATGCACCAGCAGCTTTTATGGATTTAATGAACATGATTTTTAAGAAGTATTTGGATGAGTTTGTAGTGGTATTCATCGATGATATTTTGATATATTCCAAGACGGAAGAAGAACATACGAATCATTTGTGGATTGTGTTGGAGATTTTAAGACAAGAAGGATTATACGCAAAATTTTCAAAGTGTGAATTCTGGTTAAGAGAAGTTCATTTCCTAGGGCACGTGGTAAGTAGTGAAGGCATCAAAGTAGATCTAGCAAAGATTGAAGCAGTGAAGGATTGGGAAAGACCAAAGACACCAACTGAAGTTAGAAGTTTCTTGGGATTAGCCGGATATTATCGGAGATTCGTACAGGACTTTGCAAAGATAGCTACTCCAATGACCAAGCTGACAAGGAAAAGCGAACTATTCATATGGAACGACAAATGTGAAGAGTGTTTCCAAGAGTTAAAGAAGAGACTAACTACAACACCAGTGTTAATGCTACCAGACGATCAAGAACATTTTGTAATCTATAGTGATGCGTCTTACAAAGGATTGGGTTGTGTACTTATGCAACATGACAAAGTAATTGCTATGCGTCGAGACAATTGAGACCTCACGAATAGAAATATCCTACACATGATTTGGAATTAGCAGCGATTGTATTTGCACTAAAGATATGGAGACATTACTTGTACGGAGAGAGATGTGAAATTTACACCGATCACAAAAGTCTGAAGTATATCTTTACTCAGAAGGAGCTGAACATGAGACAGAGAAGATGGTTGGAGCTAATCAAGGATTACGACGTTTCTATAAATTATCACCCCGGCAAGGCAAACGTGGTAGTAGATGCATTGAGCAGAAAAGAAAGATTGAATATGCTGACGATGACCAAAGAATTGTACAGAGAGTTTGAAAAGTTAGAGATAGAAGTATGTGTTCCGAAGGACGCGACAAAAATGATTTACGCCATAACGTTTCAACCAGAGTTGTTGGAAAAGATACGGAAATGCCAAGAGCAAGTCATGAACGACAATGCAAATAGTTTAACAGGCGAGGAAATATGTAGCCAACTGGACGACAATGGAATCTTAAGGTTTGCTTCTCGAATATGGGTACCTAATGTAGCGGAACTAAAGAATGAAATTTTGCACGAAGCGCATAACTCGAAGTATTCAATTCATCCTGGAAGCACGAAGATGTATCGAGATCTTAAAATGAACTTTTGGTGGCCAGATATGAAAAGAGAAATTGCTGAATGGGTGAGTAAATGTTTTACATGTCAGAGGGTCAAGGCGGAACATCAAACACCAAGTGGATTACTGCAGTTTATTTCATTTCAGTATTACAAGAAATCATTTTTAATCTGCTGACAATTGCCTCTAAAGCTGCTCCACCAATCCCATACCAAATTACATTGATTGACAGCTTGCTCAACCAAGCTAACGTCATCCCATTGAATGAGGTGGACATGCAATATAGAAGTAGCAAAAAACATCTGTGGAGCAGAATAAGGCAATAAACAATATATAAAAGAGAGAGAATAGGGAAGGGGGTTAAAAAAGGAAATGGAAACCTGTAACTCTGGATAATGCAATTTAGTTGCAGACATATAAGCCTGTTCCAAAGAGGAGAGTGAAGCTTGGTAATCTCCTTGAATAATGAGAGCATTTGCAAGATGGGAGTTGAAGTTGCAAGACCATAATTTAGCAGCAAAGCTATGAAATAACAAATTAGGGCAATTAGGAAAATAATAACAACTAAATCTCTCTGGCTTAAATCTCTCTCAAAATTAAATATCTCCTCTGTCTCTCTCTGAAATAAGTAGTATTACTCTTACCTTTGAGCCTGGTTGGAAGGGGCTATGTATATCTATAAGAGAAGAAAGTTGGACCAACAAAGTAAAAATTTTATAAATTAAGAGAAAAAAAATCTATATGTAGAACTGGAGTCATCAATATGTAATTAATGTAAGATCTCAGACTAACACTGTATGTGAAAGTATTCACAAGGGAACATATGATGTTAACAGAGGGACACATGTAAGTTATCTTATCAGATAGATGGAACATCTTTTATGCTTATGGTTTGAAAACAATGTTTCTGGTCAAAAATTGTACAATTAAGACATTAACAGTTAACCATCAGTACCAGAAGATTGATTTCTCCAGAAGGTGAACTGTAATAAAACATTAAGAGAATGACATTCACATTCACATCTGTTTGCTCTTCATTTACAGGCCCTTCATCCTGCATGTCTTCACCCTCATTCGGATTGACAGCTGAAGCTGACTGATTACCCTCGTCTTCTTCTGATTGTAGATATTCGAAATAAAAAATGACAGACTAAGAATAACCAATTATCAAAAGTTCGCACCTTCTTAAATTAGATATGACATACGTAATTGTCCGAAAGTATATATAACCATACAAATTGTTATATTATCTCATCTTATTATATCGATTCACAATAAAATTGTTATACACATTAATCACATATTTATATCACTTCAGGCAATGCAAGATAGTTGAAAACAGTTACAGAAGTCAGCTCAATTCCATAAAATGAAGATAAAGTTTAGCAACTAGTCCAGCAGAAATAGAAAAACTTACTCCCAAGAACTCCATCATCTGGTAATAAGCTCTACCATGCAAAGGGGTATGACCTTGCCGAGACTCCGAGAAATATCTAGTCCTAAACAATGCCAGAACTCTGGTTAGAACATGTGTCTCGAAATTGTCTATAAAAATTCAGCAAGGGATACAATATTCATCTGGAAGATGAGAAAAAATAAATAGAGGAGATGGCATGTATTTACTCTGCCACATACCATTCTTTGTAACCTGGATCCACAGTGAAACCATACATGTCAACAGAGTCACAGATAGAGAGAGCAAATTCGAGAGCCTTGAGTCCAGTTCCTTTCGCAGCAGAACCAAAAGATGCCTAACATAAGATACACGGGATTGAGTATTGGAATTTCCTGCAAAATACAACCGAAGCTTGATAACTAAAAAATTGTGTAGATTTAAAAGCAACAAACAAATTGAGTCGTCATTAGTTATATACTATATACCATTACTAAACTCTCAAACAACTAAAAACATCAGTAAATCACTCAAACAACTAAAAATATCACTCTGTGTGTGTGTGAACACGCATCAATTAAACAAACTCCCCTTGATTTCAAGTCTGAGAGGCTATTTCCAACACAATGCCACAATTAAAACACAAAAACAAATCAAGTCAGCAACAAAAAATCAAACAGATATAAAAATAACCGACATCGTAAATTGATTCAAATTCAAACGAAATTAAAATCGTACGAGATCTAATAAACACACAAATGCGAGTAAATAAATAAACTAACAATTGCAACGAATTAAATTCGAAGATTATGAGATGAAGATTAATAGATTCAAATTGAGATCCCAGTGAATTGAATTGAACGAAGTAGAGCAGGACGGAGGTGAATGGTGGTGGAGGTGGAGACGAGAGAGAGAGAGAAAAAGAGAGAGAGGGGGAGAGAGAGAGAGAGAGATTGAGTGAGGTGAGAGACGAGAGAGAGAGAGATTGAGTGAGGTGAGAGACGAGAGAGAGAGTCGGAAAGGGGGAAAATAGATTTAGTTTTTAGTCGGGGGAAAAGTATTTGGCAAGAGGGGGAAAATAATTGGTATAAAGGGGGGAAAATAATTGATGTAAATGGGGGAATTGCGAAATTTTTACCAAGGGGAAAACAAAAAATTTTTAGTCGAACTTTAGACATCGGTTCTAAAATAAGCGATGTCTTTAAACAATAAAGACATCAGATTAACGCGGGGTGATGTTATTATATCTTTTAACATCAGTGGAATTAGTAACTGATGTCTAATGTGTGATGTCTATTGAACATTTTCTTGTAGTGTAGACAATTCAAAATACATTTGTGTCTGTTGTACACTTTACGTGTGCATATAATTAATGTTAATTTTGAAAAAAAAATATAATAGTAATAAGATGTAACAAAAAATCAAAAATTCATTTTATTATCAATTTTACACATATAAATTTATATTGTTTATAAAATAATGTATAATATATAAATACATGTTAGCCAATTATATGTTATGTATCATATCCAATTATATAATAATAGTAAAATGAATTTTTATTGAGTACTAGTGTAGGTAAAGAGTTCGGTTCCCATTGACAAAATATTTAAGTCTAATATTTATAACTCTAATTATACTAAAGTTTCAAATCTTATCACTAATATGTTAAAATATAATATCCACAAACAAATTTTTTTTCGTTTATGAGATAATATTACAGAATTATGAGTATGTAAAATACAAATAAGAGTTACGACATTCAATCTCATATTGCTAGAAATCCAAGAATTTCTTGGGGAACTAGCACGAGCAAAAATGGTTGAAAAGTCTACTGTTTGAAAGATAGTAAAACAACTCGAAATCCCAGGAGCTAATCCAAAATCACCTACTCGATTGACAAGCATAGCTTTTATAGCTATTTTATCTGCCGAACGTCATTAATTTTTCTTCAAAAGAAAATTGTTAACTAAATTTTGACTTTCCTGCAAACGCATCCTAAAATTTTAGACATTGAATTATTAACTCAACTTGAATTATTGAACACTTTCTCATCTGAACATGGGCGAAAGGGCATGTGAATTTTGTGAAGAGAATAAAGATAGTAAGGTTAACCTTAAAATACTTTACTTGAGATAAAAACAAATGCAAGTAAACAAGTAAACCAAATCATTTATTGCTAAATATTTACTTATCATTTCTTCTGCTTATTCATAGTAATATATTACACTCAAATCAAACACGGTCCTAGGAAAGTTTTCTAAGTTTTACCTTAGGTGTACCACTCCAGTCCAGTCCCACATCGAGTAGATTTGGGGCTTCTGTTCAGTTTATATTAGGATCCTTATTTTCTTTCAGGATTAAATATAATTATCAAGATTAAAAAAAAAACCGTTCATTGCACGGGCTTTAAGCTAGTATATAATAAGTGTAAGGAAGATCTTATCTAAAACTTTTGTGCTCGTTGTCTAGTCCTCACTACCGTCAAAACAATCTCAACCGTTAGATCTAATATTTTTAAAAATAAACGATCAAGATTATATCATATAAAAATAGAAATTATTATCTAAAAATGATATAAGTCAAAACTGGAAGTATTAGTATTAGAATTGGATTTTAAGTAATTATAATTATTACATATAAAAATAATAAGGATCGTTAGATTTTAAAATAAATAGATTAGAATCGTTGGATCGAATATGAAAAAGTGTAGTTGGTTGTTAGTTGAATTATATTAAAAATACTAAAAAATAGATCTCGATAATTTAAACCAAATACATGAAAATTTCCTAAATTGAATAAAATTTTCAATGTAAAAATTTTCCACTTTCTTCGATATTTAGTTTTGGTGTACTTTCAATTGTAAAAAAAATTAAACCATCATTAAATTAAAGATTATTTTGTTATATGTTAAATAGTCGATGTAATATTAAAATTGTATTTGGTTGTTCGTATAACTATATTCAAATACTACAAAGAGTTAACCGTCACTAAATTAAATATTATTTTGTGAATTTCGTGTGTGCCGTAAAGCAGTCAAATCTAATTTTAAGAACTGAAGATATAATACAAATAGTTAACTGAACGTATAAAATCAAATAAATAAATTTCAAAAATTAATAACAAAAAAATATTAATATAATTATAGATATTTAAAAAAGAGTTGTGCGTTGCACGAGATCTTATCCAAGATTTTAGTTCGTGTACCGTCAAACTAATAAGGATCGTTAATTTTGAAATAGATTAATAAGAACCGTCAGATCTGATATTAAAAAGTATGTTGATTATCATTAGAATTATATTCAAATACTAAAAACTGAATTTTAATAATATACACAAAATATGAGTAGATTTTTTAAGCTGAATAGAATTGTCAATGTAAAAATTCATAACTTCATCTTATATTCGGGATTCTGAGTAATTTTAGTTGAATAATAATGATTGAATCATTATTAAATTAAAAACAATTCGTTAATTAATATAATTATAAGTTATAAATTTAAAAAAGAAGCGTGCATTGCACGGGTTATAAGCTATCTATACTATCTTATAATAGACGAAACATTAAAAGTTTAGTCGGTCGGTTGGTACTTAGTGATTTTAAATAATAACATTATTTATGACCAATTACCTTTTCAGTTAAAATACATTATTTTTTCTAACAAAATCCCATCTTTTCAAAAAAAAAATCATCAACAATTTCTTTTTACAACTAAAACATGTTAGTTTTTCTATTTTTATTTACTAAAACCCTCCTTTTCCAATAATAACACGGTTGTTATGGATTAAAAAACGTGCTTGCGTAATTAATGCTAAGGTTTAATGAGCTTCGAGCTTTAATGGCTGCACTCGTGTATCAAATGTTATGGATTAAAAAACGTGCTTGCGTAATTAATGCTAAGGTTTAATGAGCTTCGAGCTTTAATGGCTGCACTCGTGTATCCGGACTAAATTGGTCCTCACAAGATGCCTACGTATCTCAAATTGTTATTGAGAATCAAGGCAAAGACGTAGTTCTGATTGTAGGATCAGGGACCTTTTATAGGCGTCTGGAGCCTAGTATTTATGGTATGTTTAGGAGTCTTAGTGAATAAGTCTCCTTTTTATTATTGGATAAGCATTGTATTGCTTGCAGGATAAGTCTTTTCCTTGTTGGTAAAGGTTATGACTCGTTAATTGCCTTTAATTGGGATTCTGGATCCTTCTTTGACTAATTTGCCATAATTGGGGTTCTTTTAATGAGCTGTATATTTTCCCTATTCATTAATTACGAAATTAATGAATAATTAGGGATTTGGGCATTAAATATCACGCCTTTTTATTGGATCGTCAATTATATTTCTATAATTACTTTTCTGACCATATCATTTGCCCCCAACTTCTGGGAAAATTCCATTCGGATTTTTGTAGAAGTTATCGCATTTTTTCCTGAATTTTTCATTTTTTCAGAGCATTTTCGACCAGGAATCCATGCCATTTTCGACCAGAAATCTAGGTCATTTTAGACCAGGATTCTAGGTCATTTTCGACCAGGACTGGGATGAGGTCGAACGTTTCGACCAGGAACTTTAGTACAAAATCGACCAGGATTTTTCGACCTCACCCAGTTATATTTTCGACCTCATTTTTGGTTTGAGTTTTCGACCTCATTTTTATAGTCATTTTCGACTAGAAAGTGGGGTGAGGTCGGACACGTCGACCTCGATTTCCAGTGCAAATTCGACCTCGATTTTTCGAGCTCGTTTTAACTGTTTTTTGACCAGGATTTTTGTTTAGGATTTCAACCTCAATTGGTGCGAGATCGCATATTTCGACCTTGCCTTTTAGGTCTTTTTCGACCTCAATTCTTCGACTTCGAGCCATTGTATTTTCGACCAGAATTTTCGAACAGAACTCAGATCATTTTCGAACTCAAATCTGGTTTGGGATTTCGACCTCAAGTGGTATGAGGTCGAATCCCTCGACCAGGATTTTTAGTTCAATTTCGACCTTGTTTTTTCGAGCTCAAACCCAATCTTTTTCGACCTCAAGTTTTCTGTTCGATTTCGACCTCAATTTATCACGAGATCGAATGGTTCGATTTCATTTTTCAGTTCATTTTCGAACTCAATTTTTTGAGCTCACCTTAGAGTTTATTTTCCAACTTAATTCTAAGTTAGAATCTTTCTGTACTTTTAACTTCTTTTAGGGCCTTTAATTTTTGAGCTTTGGACCCAAAATGTTTTGGGCCAAATCTCCTATTGGGCCTCGAATCCTCTTAGGATCACCTCCTGGGCCTTTACTTTTATTTGGGCCTTGAGCCTTAAATCAATTTGTACTGGGCCTTGATTTTTATTGGGCCTAGCTCTTTGGGCCTTAATTTCAGCAGCCCAAAGAATAATTATGGGCTTTGACTGGCTGTAACCGGTTAGACTTCCTTAACCAATTGAGTTTCCAGTCAATTCGCCTATAAAAGAGTGAGATTTCATTTCTTACTCTTCATTCAGATCTTTCCAAAAATTATTTTCCTTAAATCTCTCTGTCTTTCTCTCTTTTTCTCCGTGGTAAAGCGATTCCCGGCGAGTTTTTACGGTGGTGTTCTTATTTTTCTGGGTTCAAATCTTCTTCCCAAGAAGGTTTCTGGGTTTTGCATTGAAGATTTTCTGGGTTCTATCTTCAACTGTTGATTTTCTGGAATTTCTTTGAATTTCTGGGCTTTCACCTTCATCCCTTGAAGGTTTTCTGAGTTTTTGTTTGAAGATTTTCTGCATATTTTTTGAAGATTTGAAGATGGCCGATCGTTCTGCTCAACGTTTGCAGAAAATGAATCAAGCGTCAAAAAGAGGTATCACTATCCGTTCTTCTACTATGTCTTTACAAGATATGATTCTAGAACGTAGTGATGAGTATCCCTCTGTATCGCACTTAGATTCCTTCAATCATAGCAATAGATTGATGTTGTTTTCCCACAGACGACGCCAAATGTTGTGGATTAAAAAATGTACTTTGTGAATTTAATGCTAGGATTAATTAAGCTTCGAGCTTTAATGGCTGCACTCGTGTTTCCGGACTAAATTGGTCCTCACAAGATGCCTACGTATCTCAAATTGTTATTGAGAATCAAGCCAAAGACGTAGTTCTGATTGTAGGATCAGGGACCTTATATAGGCGTCTGGAGCCTAGTATTTATGGTATGTTTAGGAGTCTTAGTGAATAAGTCTCCTTTTTATTATTGGATAAGCATTGTATTGCTTGCAGGATAAGTCTTTTCCTTGTTGGTAAAGGTTATGACTCGTTAATTGCCTTTAATTGGGATTCTGGATCCTTCTTTGACTAATTTGCCATAATTGGGGTTCTTTTAATGAGCTGTATATTTTCCCTATTCATTAATTACGAAATTAATGAATAATTAGGGATTTGGGCATTAAATATCACGCCTTTTTATTGGATCGTCAATTATATTTCTATAATTACTTTTCTGACCATATCATTTGCCCCCAACTTCTGGGAAAATTCCATTCGGATTTTTGTAGAAGTTATCGCATTTTTTCCTGAATTTTTCATTTTTTCAGAGCATTTTCGACCAGGAATCCATGCCATTTTCGACCAGAAATCTAGGTCATTTTAGACCAGGATTCTAGGTCATTTTCGACCAGGACTGGGATGAGGTCGAACGTTTCGACCAGGAACTTTAGTACAAAATCGACCAGGATTTTTCGACCTCACCCAGTTATATTTTCGACCTCATTTTTGGTTTGAGTTTTCGACCTCATTTTTATAGTCATTTTCGACTAGAAAGTGGGGTGAGGTCGGACACGTCGACCTCGATTTCCAGTGCAAATTCGACCTCGATTTTTCGAGCTCGTTTTAACTGTTTTTTGACCAGGATTTTTGTTTAGGATTTCAACCTCAATTGGTGCGAGATCGCATATTTCGACCTTGCCTTTTAGGTCTTTTTCGACCTCAATTCTTCGACTTCGAGCCATTGTATTTTCGACCAGAATTTTCGAACAGAACTCAGATCATTTTCGAACTCAAATCTGGTTTGGGATTTCGACCTCAAGTGGTATGAGGTCGAATCCCTCGACCAGGATTTTTAGTTCAATTTCGACCTTGTTTTTTCGAGCTCAAACCCAATCTTTTTCGACCTCAAGTTTTCTGTTCGATTTCGACCTCAATTTATCACGAGATCGAATGGTTCGATTTCATTTTTCAGTTCATTTTCGAACTCAATTTTTTGAGCTCACCTTAGAGTTTATTTTCCAACTTAATTCTAAGTTAGAATCTTTCTGTACTTTTAACTTCTTTTAGGGCCTTTAATTTTTGAGCTTTGGACCCAAAATGTTTTGGGCCAAATCTCCTATTGGGCCTCGAATCCTCTTAGGATCACCTCCTGGGCCTTTACTTTTATTTGGGCCTTGAGCCTTAAATCAATTTGTACTGGGCCTTGATTTTTATTGGGCCTAGCTCTTTGGGCCTTAATTTCAGCAGCCCAAAGAATAATTATGGGCTTTGACTGGCTGTAACCGGTTAGACTTCCTTAACCAGTTGAGTTTCCAGTCAATTCGCCTATAAAAGAGTGAGATTTCATTTCTTACTCTTCATTCAGATCTTTCCAAAAATTATTTTCCTTAAATCTCTCTGTCTTTCTCTCTTTTTCTCCGTGGTAAAGCGATTCCCGGCGAGTTTTTACGGTGGTGTTCTTATTTTTCTGGGTTCAAATCTTCTTCCCAAGAAGGTTTCTGGGTTTTGCATTGAAGATTTTCTGGGTTCTATCTTCAACTGTTGATTTTCTGGAATTTCTTTGAATTTCTGGGCTTTCACCTTCATCCCTTGAAGGTTTTCTGAGTTTTTGTTTGAAGATTTTCTGCATATTTTTTGAAGATTTGAAGATGGCCGATCGTTCTGCTCAACGTTTGCAGAAAATGAATCAAGCGTCAAAAAGAGGTATCACTATCCGTTCTTCTACTATGTCTTTACAAGATATGATTCTAGAACGTAGTGATGAGTATCCCTCTGTATCGCACTTAGATTCCTTCAATCATAGTAATAGATTTCATGATGCTGATAACATTGCTGACTATAAAAACATGTATAAAATTAGGCCACCTTTTAGGTTAGTCCCAGTTGGTCCTGGGGATCGTTCCTGCCATTGGCGCCCAAATGCTCTTTACATTTATAAGGGGGTCCTTGCTGCAGGAGTTCGATTCCTATTTCATCCTTTCATTCCCCAACTTTTAGCTGACGTAGGAATTAACCCTTGTCAGCTACCTCCAAATGCCTGGAGGTTGATTATGTGTTTCATTGTTTTATGTTTGAAAAACAAATTCCCCCTTTCTGTTGCTCTTTTTAGAAAGGTCTTTCAATTTAAGAATAGTTCTTCCAACACTTTGGGTTGTGTGTATATTAGTCACCGTTCTTCGACACCCCCCATTTTCCATCCAAAATCCATCCCTGACAATAACCCCAAATGGAAGGATGAGTTTATGTATTTGATGTGGGATGAAGGGGATTGGGGCACCCTTTTTCAGAGCTCGTTTAGTAGAGTGTCAGATGGTAGCCCAGATGACATAGTCCTGACTGAAGAGGAGACCCATGCTTATGCTGAACTCATCAAGGATGATTATGCCACCATGGCTTGGGAGCTTCTGGACGAGTTTGTACTTAAGTCTCTGAAACTTTCAAAAGTTTCTGATCAGGGTAATTCCCTTTCTTCTATTTTCTTGTATTTTTATTAAGATTGCCTTATACCGATTTTGTTTTCCTTGATTTTTTTACAGCTGCGGAGTTCATTAACAAGCAGAATGAGCCAGAAGACGGGGAAACAGCCAGAATCAAGAGGGCTTGTTTGAAGGACCCCAGGTTGGCTGCTAAAGGCCCTTCTATTCTGAGGCCTCATGTAGCTGAGGTTGAAGAGGTCGAGGGCTCTTCCTCAGCTAAGAGCTCAGTCTGGCGCCCCAACTGGGGGATTAGAAAGAAAGACACCATAGTAGGGGTGGCCAAGCATGCTGTTGAGTGGTCACATCATTCCTTAACTCCTTGTGACTACAAGGATTTTGTGGCCAACTCCACCATCGAGGGGGCTGAAAGTGCGGGCTCTCAAGCCTTTGATGCTGTAAGTCATTATTCTCTTTTTCTTTGTAGTCCTTAGTATATACTTTAAGTTATCATTCTAACTTGTGATCTGTTCGTAGGCTAATGCTAGCTTTCAAGGGGCTTTATTCCAAGCCAAAGCCTGGTGTGCATCTTCTGAGGCCAACAAGGCTAAGTTTGATAAGGCTCAGTTGGAGATGGGTTCCCTTAGGGCCTCCTTGGATAGAAGGGAGAATGAGTTATCTGATGCCCAGGCGGAGCTGGTGGAGCTTAGGAAGGGGAAGGAGCTCCACATTGATGAGTACCTTGACTATGACGAGTACAAGGATTTGATTACTCAACACGACGATCTCCTCTTTCCTGTCCAGTACACAAAATGATGGGATGATGCTTTGGCGGAGGTTTCGAGGAGACTTCCTGGATCCCTCACTATATCTGACTTTCCCAGTCCCCACGCTCCCACTCGTTTGGAGATGGCTTTGGCGGGGGAGGGTGATATGGATGAGGATGACAGGATTCTCAATCCCGAACATGCCTCTCATCCTGGTGAAGAGTCTGGGGAATCCAGCTCCGGTGAGGAAAAAGAATCTGGGAAGGAGTCTGGGGAGGAGTCTGGCTCTGAGGAAGAGGATGGAGGGGATAATGCTTAGTCGTAGCTAGTTGTAGATTTTTATGGCCAACTGTGGCTTTTATTTATTGATGTACTTTTGGCCTACGGGCTTAACTTAACTCTTATTTAAGTTTTTATTTATATCTTGTGGCCATTTTTGGCTTTGTTTTGTTTTTCTTACTTCTTGAATGTTTGTGAACACTCATAGTAGATAAGCTTTAAAACATGAAAATGCTGAATTTATTCATAGATTAAAAATGGGATCAACCCTTACATAGTACCCAAGTTTAAGAACTCGGGTTGGTTTTATCAAACCTTATTCATAGTAGTGAGTCCTCTTAGGAAACACTTTAAACATAATAAACTTTCAAATTGGAGGCATGCCAAGTCCTTGGCACCTCATGCCCTTCAAGGGTTTCTAGCTTGTATGAGCCTCGACCAAATACGTTCTTGACGCGATATGGTCCTTCCCAATTTGGGGCCAGTTTGCCTTTTTGTCCAACTCCGGATGCTTCAATCTTTCTGAGAACCAAGTCTCCTTGACGAAAGAACCTTTCTTTAACCCTTAAGTTGTAGTAGAAAGAGGCTTTCTTTTGATGTTCAACTATCTTGGCGTTTGCTTCATCTCTAACTTCGTCAATTAGATCCAAAGCTAACCTCAAGCCTTCTTCATTTTCTTCTAGTTCATAAGCCTCAACTCTTGGGGAGGTGTGAGTAATCTCCACCGGGACCACTGCCTCTGCTCCATAAGCCAATAGAAATGGAGTTGCCCCGGTGGTGACTTTACAAGTAGTACGATATGCCCAAAGTATGGGGAGTAATTCGTCTACCCAAGTGTTTCTGGAGCGTTCAACTCTTTTCTTTAGTCCATCCAGGATAATTCGATTTGCAACCTCAGCTTGCCCATTCGCTTGAGGATGGGCAACAGAAGTGAAGCGCAACTTGATATCGTTCTCATCACAATACTTCTTGAACTCATCGTTGTTAAACTGAGTTCCATTGTCCGTGACCAGAACTCGTGGAATTCCATATCGGCATATCACATTTTCCCAGAAGAATTGCATTACTTGCTTGGTGGTTATCTTGGCTAAGGGCTTAGCCTCAATCCACTTGGTGAAGTAGTAGATTGCTACTATCAAGAACTTTCTTTGAGCACTTGCCATTGGAAATGGCCCGAGTATATCCATTCCCCACATAGCAAAGGGGATAGGTGAGTTAATGGATGTCATCATCTCTGGTGGTTGTCTAACCACTGGTGCATGTTTCTGGCACCGTTCACACTTCTTCACATAGCTTTTAGCATCAGCAAGCATGCTTGGCCAATAGAAACCAAGACGGGTGACTTTATGAGCAAGGGCTCTGCCCCCCAAGTGTTGCCCACAGATTCCTTCATGCACTTCCTTTAGGGCCAATTCTGCCTCTTGGGGTCTCAAACATTTCAGATATGGAACGATGAAAGACTTCTTGTATAGGAGTCCCTCAATCAGGGTATACCTTAGTGCTCTGACGTATAGATTTCGTGCTTCTGAAGTATCGTTGGGTAGCCACCCAGTTTCCAGATGAGCTTTGATGGGATCCATCCAACAACTGCCAACATCAATGGGTGCTACCAACTTTCCGTTGATGCTTGGGGTCTTCAAGACTTGGAAGTATACACTCCCTGCATAGTTTTCAATTTCAGAAGAAGCAAACTTAGACAGGGCATCAGCCTTTATGTTTTCTTCCCTTGGAATGTGTTCCACATAGCATTCGTCGAACTGAGTCATGATGGCCTTGACAAGTTTCAAGTACTTGGCCATGACTTCATCTCTGGCCTCAAATTCCCCATTTACTTGGGAAACCACTAGCCTCGAGTCTCCACATACTTTCAGAGTTTTGACCCTCAAGGCTCCAACCAGCCCTAAGCCAGCTATCAGAGCTTCATACTCAGCCTCATTGTTTGTCGTTGGGAAGTCAAGTTTTAGTGCATACTCAATGAGGAATCCATCAGGACTTTGTAGCACTAAACCGGCTCCACTTGATTTTGTTTTTGATGCTCCATCAAAATAGAGCACCCAATATTCTTTGAAGTCCATTTCTTGATCTTTCTTGTCTTCCATTATTACTTCCTGCCCCCTGACTTCTTGGTTGTCAATGGTACATTCAACCATGAAGTCAGCAAGTGCTTAAGCTTTTATGGCCGTTCGAGGCTTATACTTGATGTCGAATTCACCCAATTCAATGGCCCATTTGATCAATCTTCCACTAACTTGAGGGCTATGCAAGATGTTTCTTAGAGGTTGATCAGTCAAGACCTCTATCTTATGAGCCTGGAAGTACGGGCGTAGCTTTCTTGAGGCCATTATCAAGGCTAAGGCAAACTTCTCAATCGTTGAGTAGTTTATTTCTGCCCCATGAAGAATCTTACTCACATAGTAGACGGGCTTCTGCACTTTCAATTCTTCCTTTATCAGTACAGCTCCAAGGGCTGTGTTAGAAACTGCCAAGTACAAGTAGAGAGTTTCCCCTGTCTTGGGTTTTGCCAATAGTGGTGCTTCAACCATGTATTTCTTCAGGGCCTCAAAGGCCTCTTGGCTTTCAGTTGTCCATTCAAAATTTTTCACTTTTTTGAGTGCTTTGAAGAAGGGTAAACACTTCTCTCCTGACTTGGAGATGAACCTTCCCAATGCTGCAACTCTTCCTGTCAATTTCTGCACATCCTTAACAGACTTGGGGGGTTCCATGTCTAGGATTGCTTTGATCTTGTCGGGGTTAGCTTCAATTCCTCTCTTGGAGACCATCAGGCCTAAGAACTTTCCCGAGCCTACACCAAAGGCACACTTAGCTGGATTCAACATCATCTTGTGGTGCCTTAGCACTTCGAATGCCTCTCGGAGGTGCTTAATGTGATCGGCCTTATCGAGGCTTTTGACTAACATGTCATCCACGTAGACCTCCATGGTTTTTCCAATTAGGTGCTCAAAGATTTTGTTTACCAACCTTTGATAGGTCGCTCCTGCATTCTTACGTCCAAATGCCATGACTAAGAAACAGAAGACACCAAAGTCGGTGATGAATGATACCTTGGCGATGTCATCTTTGTGCATCTTGATTTGATTATATCCACTGAAGCCATCCATGAAGCTCATCATCTCATGCCCAGCAGTGGCATCTATTAGAGCATCAATCCTTGGTAAGGGAAAACAATCCTTAGGACATGCCTCATTCAAGTCGGTGAATTCGACGCACATCCTCCACTTCCCGTTAGCTTTTTTGACCATCACGGGGTTAGCTAACCATTCTGGGAATTGGATTTCCTCAATGAACCCATCTTCCAAAAGCTTATTCACTTCTTGCTTAATGGCTTCAAGCCTCTCTGGAGCAAAATTTCTTTTCTTTTGTTTCACTGTCTTCCTTTCTGGATCCACATTCAATTTGTGAGATATCAATTGGGGGTCAATCCCTGGCATGTCGGCCGCTGTCCAAGCAAAAACGTCATTGTTTTCTTGAAGAAAAGACGTGAGTTTGCTCTTCAATGGTTCGGGCAGTAGTGCCCCAATATAAGTCACCTTCTCTGGTTCTCCTGGGACAAGGGGAATTGGGACCAAGTCTTCAGCCGGTTTCCCCCTTCTGTCCTCGTTGTCGCTGATATTCATGTCTTCAATTGGGAGAACTTGCCCCCCGGTTCCATCAGGCCTTAACGCGGCTACATAACAACTTCTAGCCATCTTTTGGTCTCCCCGTTCTTCACCAATCCCATTCCTTGTTGGGAACTTGATTTTTAGATGATAAGATGAGGCAACAGCCTTGAACGCATGAAGACCAGTCTTTCCCAGGATTGCATTGTAGGTCGAAGTTGCTTTTATGACTATGAAGTTTAACATCTGAGTAGACGTATTCATCCCTTGTCCCATAGTCATTGGGAGTTGGATGGTGCCTTCTACTTTTGATTCCACCCCGTTGAATCCATATATAGGCATATTTGAGGGCGTTAACTGAGAGTCTGTGTAACCCATCTTGATAAAGGCATCGTGGAACAAGATATCCACTGAAGCTCCATTATCAACCAAGACTCTTTTTGTTTCGGAGTTACCTATCACAGGTATTATGACAAGAGGGTCATCATGGGGGAACTTCACCCCTTCTAAGTCTGAATCGTCAAAACCTATTGACACTTCTGTCCTGGCACGTTTCGGTGCTTCTCCAACTACAGTCATTACCTCTCGGGCATAAGCCTTTCTTGAGTTTCGGGAGGACCCAACAGCAGTTGGCCCTCCGAATATCATGTTGATCACTGGTCCTCGGGGCTTAGGGTTATGATCTTGGTCGTTGTCCCTTCTATCATAATCCTTCCTTTCATAGTTCCCCCTTTGGCTCCCTTGGCTTCCATCCTTAGTGAACTTGCTGAGTTTTCCTCTTCGTATCAGAAACTCAATCTCATCTTTCAATTGCCTACAATCGTCGGTGTCATGACCGACTTCTTTGTGGAACCGACAAAACTGATTTTGGTTCCGTTTGGACAAATCAGCCCTCATTGGCTTTGGCCATTTGATATCTTCTTCCTTGGCTATCTCCATCAGAATTTGTCTCCTAGGAGTATTCAATCTTGCATATTCTGTGAATTTTGGCCCAAAATTGCTTCTCTTGGGGGGAGAATCGGAGTTCTTTGATGTTCGGGGAAACTTTTCCTTGACATCGTACTCCTGAGTTTCTTTTCTTTTCTTTGAGTTTCCACTACTGCCAGTAGTGGGTTCATACTTTCTCATGCTTTCTTCGGCCTTGATATACTTTCCGGCTCTATCTTGGAGCTTCAACATGCTCTCTGGTGGGTGTTTAGCCAACGACCTCCTGAAGTGGTCGTCAGTGGTTCCTTGTTGCAAGGCTATCATAGCTACTTTGTCATCTAAGTCCGGGACTTTTAAAGCCTCTCGAGTGAATCGATTGATGTAGTCCCTTAGGGCCTCATTCTGCCCTTGCCGGATTGCCATGAGTGATGCAGAACTTTTCTCATGCACCCTTCCACTAATGAACTGATTGATGAAAGCCTTGCTTAGTTCCTTGAATGACCCAATAGAGTTGGGAGGTAGACGGCTATACCAATGTTGGGCCATGCCTGCCAAGGTTTGTGGAAACGCCCTACACTTGACCGCATCGTTGGCTGGCTGCAACAGCAGTGCATTGGAGAAGGTCCTTACATGATTTGCGGGATCTCCCGTTCCATCATAGGCTTTGATCGAAGGCATCTTAAACTTTCTGGATATAGCTGTTTTCATGATGTCTTGAGTAAACGGTGGTGTAGGATCATCGGGATCTCCTAGGGGCAACAGAATACTAGGATCACCCCTTGGGGCTTCAGCCCTCTTGGTCCTTTTTGGTGGATCCAAGTTGATTATCGGGATCCCTTCAGTCGTTCGGCCCCGAGATTGAGCGGCCTCTTCTTCAACAAGGAGTTTTTTGAGCCTTGCAGTTTCTGCCTCATGGGCTGCAAGTTTCTCCCTAGTAGTTTGGGGTGGCTCCCGATTTGTCTGGGAAGAACGTCTCCTTCTTGGGGCGACATCCTCCCCAGTTGTATAACCATCATCCTCGGTGTATGGGCCAGAGTAATCTTGAATGAGAGGGGTCTGACGAGTTTGTTGATTTTGGGGTCCCAGACCTTGAATATAAGGGGGCACATATGCCTCATGGTAGATTGGATTAGTTCCACTACCGCCCGCCATGGGTCGAGGGGGCATGCCATAGCTTGGCATCCCCAAA
Source organism: Heracleum sosnowskyi (assembly GCA_030848705.1). Lineage (NCBI taxonomy): Eukaryota > Viridiplantae > Streptophyta > Magnoliopsida > Apiales > Apiaceae > Heracleum > Heracleum sosnowskyi. The sequence goes on from CM061241.1 coordinate 100,009,955, forward strand.
GTCTGATTCGCGTACTGAGGGAGATCAGTAGTATGGAGTTGAAGGCTCCTTGGTGCACTCATGAGCAGCGGGGAGGTCGTTATTGGTTGTTGGTGAACGGTCTCTTGTGGATTAGATCCATGAATGACCATCTGCAGGGGATTCGTCCCTTCAACCGAAATCGGGACTTCCGGTCCTTGAGTGTTGGTGGGGATATTCGCCCCTTGTGTGCCGGTAGTCGGCGGTGGCTGATCAGCCTCAGAGGTGATAGGGTGATCATCGGGAGTTTGAGTATCCCGAGCTGTTCTTCGTGTGTTTGCCATGGTTGATGTTGTCTTCCCACAGACGGCGCCAAATGTTATGGATTAAAAAACGTGCTTGCGTAATTAATGCTAAGGTTTAATGAGCTTCGAGCTTTAATGGCTGCACTCGTGTATCAAATGTTATGGATTAAAAAACGTGCTTGTGTAATTAATGCTAAGGTTTAATGAGCTTCGAGCTTTAATGGCTGCACTCGTGTATCCGGACTAAATTGGTCCTCACAAGATGCCTACGTATCTCAAATTGTTATTGAGAATCAAGCCAAAGACGTAGTTCTGATTGTAGGATCAGTGACATTTTATAGGCGTCTGGAGCCTAGTATTTATGGTATGTTTAGGAGTCTTAGCGAATAAGTCTCCTTTTTATTATTGGATAAGCATTGTATTGCTTGCAGGATAAGTCTTTTCCTTGTTGGTAAAGGTTATGACTCGTTAATTGCCTTTAATTGGGATTCTGGATCCTTCTTTGACTAATTTGCCATAATTGGGGTTCTTTTAATGAGCTGTATATTTTTCCTATTCATTAATTACGAAATTAATGAATAATTAGGGATTTGGGCATTAAATATCACGCCTTTTTATTGGATCGTCAATTATATTTCTATAATTACTTTTCTGACCATATCAACGGTCAAACTCTTACTTATTTATTTTAAAACCTATTTTAATATTTTAAATTATGGGCAATTACATTTTTCAACTAAAACATATTATTTTTTCTATTTTTCCTTACTAAAACCCCTTTCTTTTCCAAAAATATCGCGGCAATCCATTACTTATTTATTTAAAAACCTATTTTAATACTTTTAATTATTTTATAAAAATTTACACGACTAATTTTTTTTTTTTTAACAAATGCTATTAATAAAATAATAAAACATAAATTATTAAAAATAATCCGTGCATCACACAGATTTTAAGCTAGTATTATTAAAGACAAAACATTAAAAGTTTGGTAGTAAGATGGATGGTTGGTCGGTACTTAGTGATTTTACTAAATTACCCTTATTTTTTTTTTAAAAACTATTGCTAAATAATAAAATTATTTATAACCAATTACCTTTTCAGCTAAAATACATTACCTTTTTTTATTTTTTAAAATAAAATCCTCTCTTTTTCAAAAAAAAATACGGACAATTACCTTTTTAACTAAAACATATTACACTTTCTATTTTTCTTTACTAAAACCCTGATTTTCCAAAAATATCACCGAAAAACCCTTACTTATCTATTTTAAAATCTATTTTAATAATTTTAATTACGGACACTTACCTTTTCAGCTAAAACATTTTAATATTTCTATTTTCAGCTAAAATACATTACCTTTTCTATTTCTCCTTATCTTTTTCAACTAAAACATGTTACTCTTTCTCTTTTTCCTTACTAAAACCCCCTATTTTCCAAAATAATCCCGGTCAAACCTTTACATATTTATTTTGAAACCTATTTCAATACTTTTTAATTACGGGCACTTACCTTTTCAGCTAAAACATGTTACTTTTTCTATTTTTTTATTTTTAAAAAAAACTATCCCAACCAATTCTTTACACTTTCCTTTTTGGGATGTCCCTCCCAATATCACGGGCAAACAATTACTTATTTATTTTAAAACCTATTTTAATACTTTTAATTATTTAAAAAAGTTTAACACACCTTCTTATTTTTTTAGCAAATGCAATTAATAAAATATGAAAATATAAATAATAAAAATAACAACTATTAATAATAATCTGTGCATCACACGAGTTTTAAGCTTACTATTATATAATAACCGTGTTATATCAGGATTGCTGACGTCATCAGTATTGCACGAGCGTCAGTATCAGGACTGCTATCAGAACTGTGATCAGGATTATCATCAGGACTGGAAGCTGATCAGGATTGTTACTTCAAGATAACTATCGAGTTCAGTTAAATAAGGAAAGATGATTTGTCGGTTCCTACTTAATAGGAATGAAGCTGTCAGTTAGGATATGTATCAATATTGTGTAATTGATTTGGTCTTATCTTGTAATTGATAGAGTAGCTGTGTGTACTATATAAACACAGTTTAGGTTTTGATTTGTAATCAATCGCATACACGAATATCATTGTACCTAGAAGCTTTCAAGAACATAAGGATTTCTTGAGAGAGTTTTGTAACAGTTTTATACCAGAATTAATAAAGTTGTTATTATTCATATTTGTGTTTATTAAAGTCGAGAATCTTATACAATTGTATTCAACCCCCCTTCTACAATTGTTAATTACTGGGCAACAATTGGTATCAGAGGAAACTGATTTAATTTGAATCAGATACGATCTAAGATGTCGACATTCAAATATGAAAGCATTAAAATTCCCATGCTGAATAAATCTGAATATCCTACATGGAGGGTAAAGATGCTGATGTACTTGGAAACAACAGATCCTGAGTGTTTAGACAAGATTCGTGATGGACCATATATCCCTACGAGAATTGTTGGTCGAACAGATACTGTACCTGAACACTACGTGGTGAAGGTAAAAAGTGAGTGGACACCAGAAGAAAAGGCTCATGTTCTCAGAGATGCAAAGGTAAAGAATATTCTGCACAATAGTCTTGATGCTGTCATGTCAAATAGGGTGATTGCATGCAAGTCAGCAAAGGAAATTAGGGACACTTTGGAAACTCAATGCCAAGGCTCTGCATCTATTAAGAAGAACATGAGGGCTTTACTAATTCAAGAATATGAACAGTTTGATGCTAGACCTGATGAAAGCCTTACTGACATGTATGATAGATTTCTGACTTTACTGAATAATCTATCACTAGTTGGCAAAGAATATGTAACTGAAGACTCAAACACCAAGTTTCTAAGAGCTTTACCTGAAGAATGAGATACTCAAACTTCAATCATTAGGCATCAGTATGATCTAAACACTGTGTCTCTTGATGAGGTTTATGGGATGCTGAGAACCAATGATCTTGAGGTTCAACAAAGAAAGAACAAGAAAAGCAGCAAGGCAAAATCAGTAGCCTTGAATGTTGAGGCAAAATAAAAAGGAAAAGCAGTGGAGGTCTCTAGAAGAAAATCAAGAATGATGGAGTCAGATCCTGATGACTCATCATCAGATACTGATGGCAATCCTGATGCCAATACTGATGATGATTCTACTGACTCTGACATGCAGGAGATGGTTGCTATGATAGTCAAGGGCTTCAAGAAGATGAAGTTCTGGAAGGCTAGAAGACAGGGCAACTTCCAGAAAAAGACCTTCAATGCTGACAAAGACACGTACAACAAGAAGGACAACAAGAGTAGCAAGTTTGACAAATCCAAGATCAGGTGCTATAACTGTAATGGAATGGAGCACTTTGCAACTGAATGTAAGAAAGCAAAGGCACTCATCACATCAAGCAAGGATTGGATGGATTCTTCCTAAGAATCTGATACTGAGGTGGTCAACTATGCTCTAATGGTCAATACTGATGACACTTCTGATCCTGATGAAAATGTATTAAGTACTGTTTTTGATTTTGATACAAATAATGTCTCTGAGTTAAGATGTTTTCTAAAGTCATTGCATATTAGCTTTAGAAGTCAATCTGCTGAAAATGCTAGGATCTTATCTGAGATGTCTGAACTTAGGAAAAGAAATGAGCATCTAGAAGCTGAATTTTCTTTTATGCAAGAGGTACAAAAAGAGTGTGATAATGCTAAACATATGCAACTTGAGATGCAATTTAAATGTACTGCTCTTGAAAAAGAACTTGAGTATGCTAATGAGAAAATCAGAACCTGGACAGATTCTGGAAGGAAATTTCATGAAATCAATACTTCTAAGAATTGGAAAGAATGTCTAGGGTATAAGTCAGATAAAGATAAGAAAAGGAAAGAGAAAGTTGTTATTGATGAGACAGTTAATCCAATGACCTATAGACATGTTATAGACAAGACCAAATCAAAGATTAAGCCTGCTAAATTTGTATTTGGTAAAGATCCCAATTCAACTTTTGAAAAGGGATCTACTTCTGCTCAACCAGTCTCAGATGCTAAGTCTAAACCTGTCAAGAAAACTGAAAAGAAAAATGTAGGTTTATTGTCTCAGAAACAACTTAAAGATAAAGTTTGTAAAGAAACAGGTAAACAAAAGTCACCTACTATCAAAAGAAACATGAATGGTAAAGTTGGGATTAATAAAGAGAATAATTATAAGTTTATCCCAAATGCACCAAGAAAATGTTGTTATACCTATGGTAACTCTAATCATCTTGCTATTGATTGCAGGAAGAGTGAAAAGAAGGTTACTGAAATTCCTAGATCTGATGTTAGGAATAGATTAGTACTTTATAAACCACAGAAGTCTTGTTTTTATTGTGGCAGTAAATGGCATTCTATATATACTTGTGAAGAATACCATAATTTGTACCATAACTTTTATGGTCCTTTACCTAAGTTTAATAAAAGTGCAAATTCTGGTAAACCTAAGAATGTCAATGTGAAGCATGCATCTTTCACTACTGATACTATCCTGTCAGGAATGCTAATGTCAAAAAGTCTTCTGCTTCTAAATTTAGTAAAATGCATGGAAAAAGAACCCAACAAGGTGTGGGTTCTTAAATATTCTGACTAGTGTATTCTTGTCTGATTGAAGGGTAAAAAGAAAAATGTGTTAGTCATGGATAGTGTATATTCTGTACACATGACTGAGAACAAAACCATGCTATCAGAATTTGAGGAAAAAGCTGGCCCAACTGTGTCTTATGGAGATGGCAACATTGGACAAACCTTGGGATATGGCAATATAATCATTGGCAATGTCATCATTGAAAAAGTAGCTCTTGTGAAGGGACTAAAACACAACCTTTTGAGTATTAGTTAAATCACAGACATAGGTTATCATGTCAACTTCTTTTCCATACATTGTGAAGTAGTCAGCAAATCAACAGGAAAGATAGCACTCACTGACTACATACATAGTAACATATATGAAGCCAACATTCAATCAAATACTGATGTCTCCACTACTTGTCTTATCAGTAAAGCATCAGTAGATAAAAGTTGGAATTGGCACAAGAAGCTTTCTCATCTCAACTTCAGCAACATCAATGAGTTGGTTAAGAAAGATTTGGTTAGAGGATTGCCTAAAGCTTTGTATACTCCTGATGGACTCTGTGATGCATGTCAAAAAGCTAAACAGAGAAGGACATCATTCAAGAGTAAATCTGAATCCTCTATTGGTGAACCATATCACATGTTACATCTTGATCTATTTGGACCAGTCAACATAATGTCCATCAGTAAGAAAAGGTACACTCTTGTTATTGTTGATGAATACTCTAGATTCACCTGGGTGTACTTTCTGCACAGAAAAGATGAGACTCCTGAAATTCTGTTGGACCATGTGAGAATGATTGAGACTGGTTCAAAGTATAAAGGCAAGATTCTGAGGAGTGATAATGGTACTGAATTCAAGAATTCAAAGATGGAAGAGTTCTACAAATACAAAGGAATTATTCAACAATTCTCTGCTCCTGGCGCACCCCAGCAAAATGGAGTAGTAGAAAGGAAATAAGAACTCTTATTGAAACTGGCATAACTATGTTAGAAGAGGCTAAATTACCTACATATTTCTGGGCAGAAGCAGTCAACACAACATGCTATACACAAAATCTCACTTTGATAAACAGACATGGTGTAACTCCCTATCAAATGCTCAAGGAGAAGAAACCTAGTTTGAAGCATCTGCATGTGTTTGGCTGTAAGTGTTTTGTTCTCAGAACTCATCCTGAACAGCTAGGGAAATTTGAAACAAAGGCTGATGAGGGAATTTTCATTGGCTATCCTGCATCAAGAGCTTTTAGAGTTTTCCATTTGAGAAGAAGGACTGTCATGGAGTCAATTCATGTATCTTTTGATGATAAGAAGATAACAGGAATTGATGAAGACTCACATGATAGGTTGATTTTTGAAAATGAAGCTACCAAGGAACCTGAAGAAATGGAATCAGATACCGATACACCATCAGATACTGATGGGTCATCAAATCCTGATGATCCATCAAATCCTGATGAAGCACCAAATACTGATGGTGCTGATACTGATGATGCAAATATTGGTGACACATCTAGTAGTGCAAATGTTTAGGGGGAGCAACAACAGACTACTAGAAATACTGAGTCTACTCAATCATCAAGGGAAAATTCTTCAGATACTGATTCAAGTGACAATCCTGATAATCCATCAGGAGGTGACAACAACAATTCAGGGGAGCTTCTACTGAAGCAAATTCTTCTAATCAAGATAACACCAATCCAGGGGGAGCATCTACTTCAAGGAATAATTTACCACCGGCAAGGAAATGGACAAGAGATCATACTCCTAATTTCATAATTGGAGATCCTGATGCAGGTGTTAAAACAAGAAGTGTAACTCAGAATGAATGTTTATATCACAACTTTCTATCTAAGGAGGAGCCTATGAAAGTTGAAGATGCACTCAAAGATGCTGATTGGGTTACTGCAATGCAAGAAGAATTAAATGAATTTGAAAGGAATGAAGTCTGGAAACTGGTACCAAGACCAAAGAATAGGTCAATTGTTGGTACAAAATGGATTTTCAAGAATAAGACTGATTCAGATGGTGTAATAATCAGAAACAGAGCAAGACTAGTTGCAAATGGGTATTCTCAATAAGAAGGAATTGATTATGGTGAAACTTTTGCTCCTGTTGCAAGACTAGAAGCCATCAGGATCTTTCTGGCTTATGCAGCTCACAAGAAATTCAAGGTTTTCCACATGGATATAAAAAGTGCTTTCTTAAATGGTGAACTGGAGGAAGAAGTATATGTTGAACAGCCTCCTGGTTTCATTGATCCAAAGTATCCAAATCATGTCTACAGATTGGATAAGGCACTTTATGGACTAAAGCAAGCTCCAAGAGCATGGTATGAAACCCTAGCTCAATTCTTACTGGAAAGTGGATTCAAAAGAGGTACTATTGATAAAACTCTATTTTACTTGAATCATGGTAAGAATTTGCTTTTAGTTCAGATTTATGTTGATGATATCATTTTTGGGTCAACAAACAATAAGCTGTGTGAAAAGTTTTCTAAGCTTATGCAGTCAAGATATCAAATGAGCATGATGGGAGAAATGAGTTACTTTCTTGGTCTTCAAGTTAAACAGACTGATGATGGTATTTTTATCAATCAGTCAAAGTATACAAGGAATTTATTGAAAAGGTTTAACATGCAGTCAGAAGAATATTCAGATATCTCAAAGGCACTCCTTCACTTGGCCTTTGGTATGCAAGGGAATCAGATTTTGGGTTGTGTGGTTATTCAGATGCTGATTTTGCAGGATGCAAAATATACAGGAAAAGTACTTCAGGAAGTTGTCAGTTTTTGGGTGGTAGACTAGTTTCATGGTTCAGTAAAAAGCAAAAGTCTATCTCTACTTCAACTACAGAAGCTGAGTACATTGCTGCAGGAAGTTGTTGTGCTCAGATAATGTGGATGAGAAATCAGTTGTTAGATTATGGCCTGTCATACTCAAAAATCCCTATTTATTATGATAACCAAAGTGCTATTGCAATGAAAGGAAATCCAGTTCAACATTCTCTTACTAAACACATCAGTATTAGATATCATTTCATAAGAGAACAGGTTTTGGAAGGAACAATTGAACTTCACTTTGTTCCTACTGATCAACAACTAGCTGATATATTCACCAAGCCACTGCCTGAAGCTACTTTCAACAAATTGGTGAATGAACTTGGAATGATGAACTTTGAGAATTTCCGAGGAAAGCTACAGAGAGGAAATCCTGAAGACTATCAAATCCTGATGGTCATTCTGCAAGGTATGTAATTTTGATCAAATCCTGATAGGACATAATCCTGACAGGAAGTCAACTGGTCAATCCTGATGTACAGGTCAGTATTTCATTGCTTAATTTGTGCCTGATTTTTCGTCAGTTGCTGATGAGAAACGTTTGAGTTTTAGTTGGACAACTGTATGCGCGCGTGTGTCACACTGATAGATATATACATATAGATACACATAAAAAGCGGTGCAGTTATGTTTAATTACGCACGTAATTTGTCCACTAATCATTTATGCACTAATCATAGCATGCCACCTGTCATTGAGAGTAATATTTTGTTTTAACAAAATACATTTGATTTTCCAAATTACCTTTTACTCTCTAATCATCAGTTTTTCATCTTCTTTCTCTCTCTCTGTGCTCAAGAACCCTAATTTATAAATCTCAATTCTCAAGTTTTTTATACTGTTTTAATGGCATCTTCATCATTCATGAACAAGCAGACAGTAATTAGTGGTGTTACTTTTGCCACTAATAATTTTGTAGCCGTTCTATCTCATCAGGATTTGCCCTCTGAGTTCCACATAATTCAAGATTTTCTTACTTCAAGCCCATTGAAGTATGCTCTAACAGAACCTGCGAGTGTTTCTCTTAAGTCTGTGATGCAGGTATGGAACACAGCTGTTTTGGGCAAAGGGCCAACTAGTAATGTATTGATGCAGTTTGAATTCAATGGTGTTACTCATCATGTCATTCCTGATGTTATAGAAGAGGCACTGCATTTGCCAATTCTGGGTGACAAAGTTCCTGATAATGTTACAGACTCTACAATTTTTGAGTTTGTGACAAAGTTGGGTTACAATGGTGAGGTCAAGAGGTATGGAAGCCTCTTCAGGACAAAGCTTAAAAGGGAGTGAAATTTCTTCTTTGACACAATCAGCAGATGCTTCCTGAATAAGACATCGAATTTTGATGCTCTGCCATCAAGATCTCTAAAGATTGGGTACTCTCTTATCTACTATCAAGTTTTTGATTATGGCACATTTATTTTGAAAGCTTTAAGTGATAGAAAAGCAGATAATTAGGTTATGTCTGTTTTATTAGATTTTTCCAATTAATATTCTGTCACTTATTTCCTAATGCTGTCTTTGAAGAAGATGTGATTATACCAATTTGTAGAATTACAGAAAATAATTTGAAGTCCTTAGTCAACAGTGATAAGGCAAATGGTTTCACAGGCAATGCCTATATTCCTGATGAGGTCAGGCTTTTCTTGAAAGAGAAAATGCCTACTCAATATGGATTAGTTTCTGATGCTATGGGGCAAGGCCAATCACACCTTGTTCCTGACACAAGCATCCAACCCAAACAGTCTAAACAATCAACTGCCACCTCTAATGTCTCTCAAAAGACTTTAGTTGTAAAATCAAAGAAATCAGCTAGATCTGATGTGTCTGGAAGACAATCAGGATCAAATGATTTTTCTTCTACACCACTCACTCAAAAGAAGTTACAAGGGGGTGTACAAGGGGTCCTGGTGAAGAAGGCTGCCAAGGGGTTCAGCAGCTATTGATTATCCAGCCACACAAGAACCACTCACTCAAAGTGTGAGTGAAGGCATAGCTGAAGGAATGGTCACACAAGAACCATTTTCTCAAAGGGAGAATGCAGACATTCACATTCCTGCTACACAAGAACCATCCTCTCAAAGTGAGGATGTAGGCAAAACAACTACAGTTTCTGGTGAAAGATTGGTCGAGGACACTGTCAATGAGGGAAGTACACAAGAACCTTTAACTCAAAGTGTTAAAGCAGCTTCTGAACCTCAGGCTCCACAAGAACCATTGGTAGCAAATACTGATGCTTGCCAATCAAATCCTGCCGGTGTTGCTCCTGATGCTAGGTGCTCCTGATGCTGAGCCAATCCTGATACAACCACTTAGCTCAAGACTAATGACATATTCTATCACAACATCACAGGACAAACTTAAAGGTATTGTTATTCCTGATCTTGATGTTACTCATGATTCTGATGTTGATGATAGTGATGATAGTGATGATGATAATCAAGATGAGAAGGATCAGCTTGCCACAACTCTTAAATCTAGTCTTGGAACCAACTTTGGTTCTTCAAGCACATTCATGACTGGCAAGGCTACTACAGGAAAGGATCTTAGACAAGACTTTTCTAGTCCTTCTGAGATTGATCTCGTTGAGCAGCTGAGATTGCATCAATGAAACAATGAATGGTATAGATCTGATGAATCTGTCAGCTATCCATATGATTTAGATCATGCTTATAATGCTGCTAAGTTGATTGAGAATGAAGATATGAAGAATCATTTGAAGGCTACTACTCTTTTATCCAAAAGCCTCAAGCATGAAATTGATTCTGTCAAAGAAACAACTGAAAAAGTGAGGACTGATATTTCTCAGAACTTTACAAACGTGCCTACTGCTCTTCAACTCAGGGTAGTAGAATCCCAAGTTAAGTCAATCATTAATGAACAGTCTTCCATCAACAGCATAATTGATTCTATTGATTCTAAGGTAACTGATATACAAACCTCTCTTGCCTTGATTTTAAATCTCTTAAATCCTGATGTCAAAAAGGGGGAGAAGGTAATTCAGACAAAATGTACACCTGATCTAGTATTGAGAAAGGACAATGATGATGATCATACTGGAAATGATGGTGATGATATGGTATTACAAGGAGAAACCTCTAATGCTGCTATGATGAAGTCTACAATTCAAACTTCTCAAAGTCAAACAACGCAGTCAACTCATGTTTCTGATTCTGGAGTTAAGACAGTAAGGACACTGGTGAAATCTCAGATCCTGACGGAAGAGCAAATCCTGACAGGTGATCAAATCCTGATAGCTGATCAAATCCTGACGCCTGGTCATGGACATACACTCTCTACAATTCCTGAAGGTGATGAAGATGTTCTAATTGCAAATCCTGAAGATGCTGCTAACTTATTCCAGAAGTTCAAAACAAGAGATGGTAATGTTGTTACTCTTTATCACATTGATAAGAGAGTTCAACATTTATTTGCAAGGAAGGCACTTTCTACAGCTAGTGAAGAATATCCTGATCTCTCACATGAAGAATTTCTAAATCAACAGAGAGAAATGATGGAGAGTTTTAAGAATCCTGCTCCTGCTAGAGGTAGAGGAGGCAGATGTAGAAAAGGTGCAAAAAGAGGTGCAAATAGAGGAAGAAGCTCATCAATTCAAAATATACCTAGACAGACAAGGTCTAGAAGTCTAAGAATTGAAGAAATTCCTCAGCCTACTCAAATTATAGTAGTTCCTGACAGGTCTACTTTTGGTGATGATGGAATTACTGAAGAAGTACCTGAATTGAGAAGAAGACCAAGACAATCAACACTCATCAGTAATACAACTCAAATTCCAGATTCTAATCCTGACATTGTTCCTGACACTGTTCAAGATCCTGATGAATATGAAATTCTACAAGAGGTTGATTTGTTAATCTTATCTACTGTGATTGATTCACACAATAGTGAAGTTGATGAAGAAGAAGAAGCAAGAAGAAGAAAGATAACAAGAACAACAAATAGAGATTTCAATCTCTATGTACAAAGGCTTAAACTCTCAAATAGAAGGTTGTGGAGAAATTTAAGTAGACAACAACCTCAGTTAGAAAGAAGTTATGCTTTTGAGAAAGAAAAAGACAAGAAGTGGAAACACATTGACACACTTAGGTGTGATAGACCTATCAATTTTCAGACTGCTGGAGTTATAACAAGTGCTTCCAGTGTTGCTAATTTTTCTGATTCTTCTAGATCAAAAGCACTCTGGTTACAGATGTTCTCAAATCTAAGGCAAATGTCAAACAACTCAAGAGGAGGTATTGGACACAGGGATGCTGAATTTCTGAATATACCACATGTTGATCCTCATGCCTTGACTGAAATTGGAGGTATTTTAACTTCTGAACACCTGAACAATTTATTAGCTGTTGATATAGTTATAGATTGTCATGATGGTACTGAAAAGAAAGAGAAGCTTTTGTACTTTATGAAAGATGGTAGTGTGAAGATTCTATCCATTCAAGATTTATTAGTGAAGACTACAAAGGAACTGAAATATGTTCATTATCTGCTAAAATGGAAGAATGAAGTGTGCAAGGTATGGAGTGATATGATTTTGTCAACAATTAGAAGAAGACTGGATGGAGGTAGAAATTTCAATGGTGATTATACTCCCATGTACTTAAATATGAGAGGTCAAGATGTGGAAATGCAAAGGGGCACTGCTGTTAAAGAAATGACCTTTGGCATGACTCAGCTTACTCTTAATCCTGATGGGAAGGAAATTGCTTATCTTTTGCTTGAAGAGCACAATCTACAAAGAAGCTCTATACAGAATCTCAGAGCAGCTATCTTTAAGATAAATGAGGAAGTTGAAGAATTCAAAGATCTTAAAGAAAGATTAATTCAAATTCTTGAAGACAAAGAAGAAAGATTACTGTCAAACTTCTTGAAGATGAATTTATTCTATCAAAGAATCTGAATAGATAATTTGTTATTGTAAATACTTGTACATTTTGTAAATAAATTTTTGACATCATTGAATCTAGGAATCTATACTTTATTTTACAAAGTATAAGATTTGGGAAGATTGTTAGATCAGGATTCAATGATCGTCAGGATCTAGACTCAACTGATCAGGATTGCTGACGTCATCAGTATTTTCTCAAACGTTAGTATCAGGATTACTATCAGGATTTCTATCAGGACTGTGATCAGGATTGATCATCAGGACTGGAAGTTGATCAAGATTACAACTCCGAGTTATTTATGGAGTCTAGTTCAAGAAGCAAAGGTTATTTTGTCAGTTCCTAGTTTATAGGAATGAAGCTGTCAATTTAGGATGTGTTTCAATCTAGTTTGTAATTGATTAGGACTTATCTTGTAATTGATAGAGAAGCTGTGTAGTATATAAACACAGTTTAGGTTTCGATTTATATCGATCACATACACGAGTATTATTGTAACCTAGAAGCTCTCAAGAACATCAGAATTTCTTGAGAGAGTTTGTAATAGTTTTATATCAGATTTAATAAAGTTGTTATTATTCTTTCATATTGGTGATACATAATTTATTAAGTCGAGAATCTTATACAATTGTATTCAACCCCCCTTCTACAATTGTTTATTACTGGGCAACATCATGATTGAAAGGCTCATCGATGAAGAAGAAATAATTCATGATCCCAAAGATTAAACAACCACTCTATGAGAACCAGACAATAAATTAAAGTTAAACTCCTCGGGAACTAACTAGATGAAATAGATCCGCCATATTACAAGAGAGCCTTTGTCGAGAGAGATGTCTTGAGAGGTAGGTGTGTCCATACTGATTTTGGAAGATGACTCCAAACTTGCCATGTTATGTACTCCATATCACTTCTTGGAAATTTCAATCAACAATAACATTGATACTAAATTTACCAGGAGTGCATGACCTTAGAGAAGTTGGTACGCCAACTTGGAGTTAAGGGGTCAAATTGTCAATGTTGGCACAACAACTTATTAGAACGCATCCTAGCTCAACTCCTTACAACTCCTTTAGAAAATTCCTTACATTCACCTGCTATAGAAGGTAGACTACAACAAGAATGTCATATAGCATTAGTTCTCTTACCTGTTGGCACGCCTGGAGAGGACTTGGCACGTCTACTTGTAGAGGCAAATTGCAATCACAACTTCAAACTTCTTCTCGAAGATACATTCAAAGAATCATTGCATCCTTTCTTCATTTAACCTTTTTGCTGAAGGATACGCTCCTAGAGAACTTAGCGATGTTGTCGCGCCAACTTGTCTGGAGCGCTTACTGATAGAACTTCTTCCATACTCTGAACAACTTCCTCCACCTTATCACCTGGTTTGTGCACCCTGAGATGGTTTGGCACGCCAACTAACATGAGAAGGTAAACTCGACAAAGTTATCGCGTCAACTTGGTTGAAAAGGCTTCCTAAGAATACTTCTTGTTAGCGCGTCAGATGAGGAGTTGGCGCGCCATTTTATGGGCTGTTCCACTTGTATTTTTCTTATAGGATCATCTCAGAATTAAAGAGAATTCCATAAGCTTCGCGTGGACTGTAAGATCATCAAAATCGGACTTCTGGAACTCAAGATATGACCCAAATATTGTAGGCAACCCGTGTAGCCCAGTAAATCCGAATTATCTTCTAATTAGACTCAAAATCAGCCATCCCTTCAAATCCTTCCAAGTTCAGAACTTCCTTGTATCCTGGTGCGCCCTAACATTACTTGAACATGTTGGCGCGCCAACTAAGTTAGAGATTGTTGTAGCTGATATGTCAACCTCACAGATGTAACCCGAAACTTTAGGACTTTCCAACTATATAGCCTTCTTCCTTGTTTTTAGGACCTCACCATCCTCCTTGTTTTTAGGATCTCACCTGTTTCATATCACTAATATAAAACCTTGCTATTAACTTGAATCCATATCCAACACCTTTCTGCTGCCTTGAAACCATGCCCAACACCTTGCTGCTGCCTTGAAATCATGTCCACACCTTGCTATTGGGATAGAATTGCGCTTGAAGCTCCCATCGATCTAACAAACTTCTCCATAAGAACCACGTCGTGATGAACATCCTTCCTCCTAGATGTAGATCTTGAATACTTCTCCTTCTAGCGCCAATTTGTTAACGGAGGAATTTGTGATAACAAAATTTGAGGTTATATGTCGGAATGATCAAAATCTATGATGGTGGTTCTTCACCAGAAAATGTCACCGGAGTGTGGTGGTTGTGATGAATTGGGGGCTGAGATTTCGAGGATTTTATGGTGGTGGCTCGATGAGCACTTCTCTTCTAACCCCCAACAACGTGCCTACGTATCCCTATTCAGGGAATCAAGCCCACATAGGTCTTGTAGGACAAGGAACCTAAGTCCATTAGAGATAGGTCTCCTTGGTGATAAGCGTCAAGCATATTCCATGTCGGACTAGAACTCTTAACTTATCATGAAATGCATATCCAAGCCCACTAAGGAGAGCCCATACGATGAAGCCTAGCCGATGACCCCAAGGCTCAACTATGACCGTGCCTTCACGGATACAACATTAGCCCTAACTATTGGAGCTAACAAGAACCGCTACCAACTACCACATCAGTCATTAGTTGTAGGGAAAAGTCATGAATTACTCCAAATACACAAGCTGGTCATTACCCCCGATGAGGATAACCCACCAGACTCCTGGGCAAGTTCTCCAAAGTTATCGTCGCACCATGTGTATCTTACTCCCCCAACAAAGATAACTTGCTAGAATACAGGAATAGACCCTTTGAGTGCATAGACAAGCTTAATCATACCTTAATTCCCCAATAAGGATAACTTATTAGAATACATAATCAGGCATTCATCTTGTAGTCTTCAATAAATCTTCAATCAATCTTCAATACATATCATCAATTAAATAATACTCTGTCTCTTCTTCATGGTACCACCAAGTTGGCACCCCAACTTGGTCTTCTACAGCATGTTGGCGCGCTAGCTTGTGGTTCGCCCAAGGTTGGCGCTCCAACCTTGGTTCTGCTCATGGTTGGCGCTCCAACGCATCCCCACTCCTGTTTTGGAGCTCCAAGTTCACCTCCTCTTTCATTCATCTATCATTCATATTAATATATTTCTTGGCACGCCCAACGTTGGCGCTCCAACCTTGGAACGGCCAACATTGGGGCTACAACCTTGGCACGCCCAAAGTTGGGGCTCCAACCTTGGCACGCCCAAAGTTGGGGCTCCAACCTTGGCACGTCCAAAGTTGGCGCTCCAACCTTAGCACTCCCAACGTTGGCGCTCCAACCTTGGCACGCCCAACGTGGCAACCTATCCACCCCTGTTCTGGAGCTTCAAGTTCATCATCTGTTATTATTCTTTCCTTAGTCAAATTTCGGGTATAACAGCAAGAATTCAAAATAAATAAAATGTAGGAGAGGGTTGCCACGGTGGCACCAATTGTATATGATCATGCAGATATGAAAATCTCTATAAGGGGTTAAAGTAAAAAAAAATCATGGAAGTTTTGATGATGTAGGTATGTAGTTGAAGTGGCATATACTGATAAGAAGATGAATCTTTGATTGATGCAGGCTGATTCAATGTTTATGTGATATTAGTCACTGAAAAGAGGATGATGTTAATTGTCATGGCTGAGACTGCTGTTGAGTCTCGTAAAAAACCTCCAGAAGAGTGAAGAGAAAAGTCCACATATTGTAGGTGAAGGACTGCCCATCGTAGATGAAAGGGTTAGTTTTACTTAAACTTAAGTTATAGTCTTGCATCAAATCTGGTTTTTTTTCCTCACTGTTATAATTATGATTCTTATACTTTCTCGCAAGAAAGAAGAGAGAATGATACATTGCGCGACAGCAGGTGTAGGATCGCAGGAATAGATCCAGTAAATTTTTTTGTTTATATATGTAATTACTACTCTGTATTGTTTAGTGTAATGTATCATCCTATATAGCCTTCATTTTTTTGTTGTAATGAATTGTATAAGTTCCTGTGTGTGTTTAAATTATAAATTCGACATAAGATCAGACCTAACGAGTTGAATTTGTGATTTGAGCCACCGACGACCTTTCTTCTCAACTATTCTAAACATGTTGATACGTTATAATTTTTTTATTGTTTCTTCTGAAAGTGAAAGACAAAGTGCCTAGGGAAAGAAATGTCATACACTACAAGAAAAACGGGCAATTATGACGGAAAACTTATGACGGAATGTCATTTATTAATTTAATGCAGAAGGTGGGTTCCACACAGGAACTTATGACGAAAAGTTCTACTTGTGACGAAAATGATACTTATGACGAAAACTATACTTATGATGAAACTGTTATTTATGACGAAAATTATACTTGTGACGAAAATGTCATTTGTGACGAAAATGCGAACTTAAGACTTGAGCAATTATGACGGAAATTTTCCGTCGTAATTGAGGCAATTGCGACGATTTCAGTGTAAAATTTCCATCATAATTGCCCGTTTTTCTTGTAGTGATATGTTTGTTGGAATTCAATATTGAATCAGTTGCTGATGGCTTCGAGGTTTATGTTGTACATGAATGGTTTGTGGTTTTCCCCTGGCCTGTTATGATAACCTGCACTTGGAAGTGTCTCTTGCATAGTTGCATTAACCATTCCATTTGCAGTTATGTGGAGTTGTCAAGTGCTGATGTGCCCTGCAGCTTATTCTCAGTTTTTTCTGTTCATAAGTTTGGATGTCTATATACTATATATACTGTATATTTGCAACCTCTTCTGTTTGATTCTTGAATTTATCACAAAAATTTACATACTTATGAACATTTATGCTCCAATACGTACTACTTAAAAGATGGATCATAGGTTATAATTTTTTTTTGATTTTGAATGCTTCAACAAGGACTATTTTACTTCTCCGTCATCAATTAGCTAGACCAGTAAAACATTCGTGGAATATGACTTTAAGGTTTTTCTTTGCCCCCTTTCAGTTCACAGCTTATGTGATGCTATATTTGATGGATAGAATTATACGACACCTTGATCTTTTTGCAAACATTCAATGCGGCTAATCTTGGAATTACTACCATATGCATGAGCAGTCGATGTTTATTTCTGATAGAGTTCCTGGAAATGCTTGAACAATTTAAGCAGGTTCTAGAGGATTGATCAAAAATTGGTTAAAAGATCAACTAATAAAAATTTCTGAACTTACAATAAGTTAGAATATTCACTTACAAAAATTCATGTAGATCATCTTCACTGTTTGCATATGGCATGAACTCGAACTGATTAATCACTTAAGTTGCTGGCAGCAGTTGTTGGCGCTGTTCTGTGTTAGCAGGCAATTTAAAATTGCATTACACTAATTCTCTATTTATAAATATATTTGTCGGACTCTGTATCATGTATCATACTGTATATCTATGGTAATGTTCCCATTCATCTAAATGAAAACTACTACACAGAGATTAAACATGCAGCAAAATTTAGTTGAACCTGACACACATATGGACAGCCACACGTGATAGTTATTCTGAAATTGTATTTTAGGTTTTAATTAAGAATTTTGTTTGACATATGTGTGTGGATCTGTTAGCATATGAAACATGAAATTCATGAAGAGTTTCTGATTCCAAAATTAAACTAGATAAACATACAAAAAATTTTGTCCTTAATTTTCTTTTCAAGTATGTGGTTTAAGTTCCAATTCCAACCAACTTTCAAATCCAATTAACGGCTTGACGTTTAGTGTTTATTTTTGACATTTGAACCTAAATTCGAACTAAAATTTAATAATTGAATTGACTTGTGTAAACATCGAACTATCCTGTACGTAAATTGTACATTTCCTATAATTTTGATAAAATAAAAATTTGATCTAAAATTATATTATTGTCTATTGGTAATCTGTTCTCAAATTCAGACATATACTAATCTTTAGACATATACTTGTTGAGAAAAAGAGACGTTATACTCATTCCAGTCAATTTTTTTAAATTAATTTTATGGTTAAGATAAAAATATGTAAATAATTTTTTTAAATACATATTTAGGAAAAAATTTCCTCACTTTTTTCATGTAGGTATTTCAACAAAGTCCAAGATATGCGCTACACTTGGTAACCTCTTGCTACAAACATCTGGGTTGAATGTTCAATGAAAAATTATACCAGTACAGGTATCATGATTCATCAGTTTTTGAGTGTTAATTACAAACATAAACATATTTTTATCATATCTATGAAAGTACATAAAGCATTCGTAGTACTGCATACCAAAAACCACATAAAATAGAGTTGTAGAAATAACTGATGAATTATAAAAATCTAATCATCAAAAGCATTATCTAGCTTCGTATGGTATCATAATAGCTGGCTGCTACCTCAATCATCAAACTAGAAACAGACTAGTTTCTTATTCCTACAGGTTAACAAATATCATATCAACGAACTTAGTGAACCAATACAGCAGAATTAACAGCTTAAGCGTGGGTACAGCTTAAGCACGCTCCCCACGGATCCTCCTGGCCAGCTGAATGTCTTTAGACATG
Organism: Heracleum sosnowskyi; assembly: GCA_030848705.1. Lineage (NCBI taxonomy): Eukaryota > Viridiplantae > Streptophyta > Magnoliopsida > Apiales > Apiaceae > Heracleum > Heracleum sosnowskyi. The sequence continues at coordinate 100,029,145 of CM061241.1, forward strand.
ATGGTTACGCGCTTGGCATGTATTGCGCACAAGTTAGTATCTTCAAACAGACCTACTAGGTACGCCTCAGCTGCCTCCTGTAGAGCTAGGACAGCATGGCTTTGGAAACGCAAATCAGTCTGTAACAACAAAACCAATATTTCACATCACAAAAAAGATTCTAGACACTAAATTAAGGGGAAAAGAAACTAGGTTGGGTAAAATCAGCACAATATTAACCTTGAAGTCTTGAGCAATTTCACGTACAAGCCTCTGGAATGGAAGCTTCCTGATCAAAATCTCTGATACTTACGAATTTCACTACACAACATAGCAATGACATAATTACAATTACAGGGCAGCAATTATAAGCAGATATTACAATCATAACATAAATTCATAGATCTAATACCGAAGGGCAACAGTTCCTGGTCGGTATCTGTGTGGCTTCTTAACTCCACCCATCATTGGAGCAGACTTACGAGCTGCCTAGATGGACAAGTAAAAATATGTTAGAATATGAAAATAATTGTATCCACCAGTAGAGTCTTCAAGCCGTATTGCATTTGAAGTTGAATTTATACCTTAAAAGCGAGTTGCTTCCTTGGGGCCTTTCCTCCATGAGACTTACGAGCAGTTTGTTTAGTGCGAGCCATCTGTAAACAATGAGGCAAATTTGTATCGGTAATAACCAAAGAGATCAGAAACCCTAGAAAACAGTCAAAATCGGAAAGTAGTCTACGTATCAGGTGTGTACATATACATATGCATCAAAATAGTAACAATATATGCATACATAATACATGCACAAAGATGGAGAACAACTTAAAAGAGAATTAAGGACTCGCTTAATTACCTCTCTTAATTCTTCTTGGAATTTCTTAGGCAGATGAAAGTTGGAATGTTCATGCTGGGAAGGGGATGTGTGTTTATATAGCTGAAGGGAGGGGGGATTATATTAAATTAGACGGTAGTGATTTGCTATCCGTGTGCTTTCTTAAACATGTATCAACGGCTTTTAATGTGTTTGGCTGTGTTTTCTTCCGTTCCATCCGACGGTCTTGAAATAATCTAGTAGCTTGACGAGGATCATGAAGCCTAGTCGATGAGTTCTTACTATAATAGATTGGGATTGAAGATGATAAACATTTAATTTTTCCTTCTCCATTTGCATAATTGGATTCATGTACCTGTTTCAGTTTCTCTACAAATCTCTACAGACTTCACCACATAGCCTTTAAGGACTTCACGATCTAGTACATTTCAGACTATGCGATCTCAACACTTCACGCGCGACATGGCCTTTGAGGACTTCACGACATAGTACATTTCAGACTATGCGATTTCAACACTTCACGATATGGCCTCTTGAGGACTTCACGACATAGTTCATTCTGACTTCACGATCTAGGGACTTAGACAAATTACTGCAACTTATTTCTTCATGGCCTTATTCACTCTTGTACTGCACAAAGTAAATCAAATACTACAGCTTCCAAAATTTCACAAATTAAATTCTGGTTTCTAAACAAGAATTACAGCTAACTATAGGGTGTGCACAATATATATATGACCTATACAAACTGGTGCACACCCATAATTACACAGCTACCCCTAACTATAACTCCATCTTGTTTTTCCATAAGTGGTTAACTGTGTTACGAAGGACCACTTGCTTTCTGTCGTCCTTTCCCTTATCTTTAGTTGCTTGTCTCTATTCTTTATCTCCAAGTTATGCTGTAGATTTGCCATCTGTCTTTGGACCACTTAACCGTAACAGATGCTTCAGTATTTGTCTCCATGAACTTTGATTCTGTACCTTGGTTTGTCTTGTTGTAAAATGTCTAAGTGTTCATATCGTGAACTCCAGTATACTACTCATCCTGTGACTTGTCGACATAGAGCATTTCTGACTTTGCTATATGAGGACTTTGCTATATGATCATCTTAGGAGTATGCGACATGGCATATTACAGACTTCACGACATAGCCTTTAAGGACTTCACGATCTAGTACATTTCAGACTATGCGATCTCAACACTTTACGACATGGCCTTTGAGGACTTCACGACATAGTACATTTTAGACTATGCGATTTCAACACTTCACGATATGGCCTCTTGAGGACTTCACGACATAGTTCATTCTGACTTCACGATCTAGGGACTTAGACAAATTTCTGCAACTTATTTCTTCATGGCCTTATTCACTCTTGTCCTGCTGCATGAACAAATTGAACTTCTTCCAGGATGATTATTTCATGGCCTATATACATTCTAGTTGCTAGAGATTCACTAAGCTCATCATAGAATTGAGCATACAGAATAAAACTAAGTACATGATTACAAGACAAGTACAATAGAGACTTATACTATATCCCAGTGATAAACTTCACTAGGTCATGTAGAGTGACACAGTCACAAGGTGTAGGCTTGTTAATAGTGGTATTAAGACATGCCTTGAGCCTAACAATCTCCCCCAAATTGTGAGTAAGAAACTTAGGCACAATTTCATGTCTGATAACAAGCCTACCTTACATAAAAGGAATTGTATTGCAAAGAAAACAGCAGATGAACATTATGAACATAATTTGAATGCAAATAGAAAATGATAGCTTACATATGATTTTTCTGTTACTGAACAACTTAAGATTCCATTTGTTTTTGTAGATATTCATCATAGACTTTCTTCTTTCTGGCTTTTTCCCCTTTGTTTATTTCTGAAATGGCTATGAGAATTTCATCCCTTGCTGTCAACTCTTCCAAGAGAGGAGAGTCTTCTAGGTCTTCAGCAGCATTTTTCAGAGCACTTTCTACATAAGAGTCCAAGAAATCCATCCTTATTTTGCTTATCCCTCCATTTTTGTTTCTGTACTCCACTACATAAGGATTGAACTTCACTTTGCAGAGCCCCTTCTTCCTTAGATCCATTGCCTTCTTTTCCATCTCTGCCATCTCCTTTTCTTTCTGAATTCTTTTCTCTTCATTCCACTTCCTTACTTCTTCTTGATAATCATATTGCATTTTTAAGTACCTGGCAATTTCTATCTTCCAGATCTTTTCTTCTTTTTCTTCAAAGTTTAGTAAGTACAATGAAAATTCCGTTACAATGTGGTTGTTAATAATACCAACAGAATATTTCGTTACTAGTTGGTTGGGTAATCGTTATTTCTAAAAACAAGAAATGTGTTGTTAGTTCATTGATATTCCGTTGTTAAGTTTAGTGACGAAAACAAATCCGTTGTTAGAGACTTCCCAACGAAGTTTACTGCAATCGACCATTTTGGTGGTTATAATTCCGTTGGTAAGCTGTCTTAGTAACGGATTTTCTTAATCTACTAACGGGATTTTCTTTTGTTAAAACTAAATATTCTTGTAGTGATAATAATTTTATATTTTAGATTAAATTTTAAATTACATAAATAAATATACTTTCTAATCATATAAAATTTTAAATTTTCCTTTAAATTATGCAATATGCATAATTTGCCGCTAATATTTGATTATAATTATATCCTTATATGTTAGATATAATTGCTGATGTTTGTTTATCAGTGTTTAAAGTATCAGGAAACTATCAGAGTTTAGCTGGAAGACTGGTCAGAGTTTGTTAAACTCTGACAGTCAGAGTTTACTTAGTTGTCGGTGTTATACTCAATGAAGATTCTAGAAGCGATATACTTTGAAGAAGGAAAGAAACAAAGAGATATCGTGATGGCTAAGGAAATGGAACAGAAGACAGAAGCAATTCTTAATTGATATTAATTGTATAGCTGATTTATAGGAATATCAATTAACGATTGTATGTAGCTGTGTAATACATAAACACAGATAGGTTAACCCTAAAAGGGATGCGAATACTTGAAATATTCTTCTTGTAACCTAGCAGCTCTCTGTGATATTTTACATCACCGAGAGAGGAGTTATTAATTCCATACAGTTTATTATTCATAAACAGTGTTCTTATTGTTATTCTCATACATATTTGATTATATATTGTGTGTTCGGCCTAACAATTGGTATCAGAGCCTAGGCTGTTTAATATATACAGTTTTCATTGATCCAAACACAAGTATAATCATGGCTGAAAATATCCAAGCAGGTTCTAATTCTGAAAAGGTTCAACCAACTTCTGTGAGTCGATCTGAGACGATTAGGGTTCCAATTCTCAGACCAGCGGCATATCCAGTATGGAAGGTAAAGATGACCATGTTTCTGGAAGCCACAGATCCAGAATACCTTTATAGAATCTATGATGGTCCTCATAAGCCAACTAAACTGTCTCCTGTTGTTGCTGGTGAAAAACAACAGACTATTCCAAAGGAAAAGAAAGATTTGACTCCTGAAGACATCTCATCAATTGCAAAGGATGCAAAAGTTAGACATCTTCTCCATAGTGCCTTAGATAATGTCATGTCTAACAGAGTTATTGGTTGCAAAACTGCCAAAGAAATTTGGGATGCTTTAGAAGTTAGATGTCAAGGAACAAGTGCTATAAAGAAGAACAGGAAGACTATACTGACACATGAGTATGAACACTTTGACTCAAGACCTGATGAAACTTTGACTGAGAGATATGACAGATTCTGTAAACTGTTGAATGATTTATCTCTGGTTGATAAAGAATATGATCCTGATGAGTCTAATCTCAAGTTTCTTCTATCTCTACCTGAAAAATGGGATTTAAAGACAACAACAATAAGATATAATTATGAGCTTGCAGATACAGAACTTGATGAAATCTATGGGTTGCTTAAATCTCATGAACTTGAGATAGAACAAAGAAACAGAAGATCTGGGAAGAAGACAAAATCTGTTGCTCTTAAAGTTGAAGAAAAGCTTCTTAAGAAAGAGACATCAAAGAAGAAAGCTAAGGGAAAGGCTTTGGTCATAAACTCTGAAAGTGAGTCATCAAACACTGATGATGACTCAAATACTGTTGAATCATCTGAATCCAAGGATGATGAAGAACAAATGATGCAAATGGCTGCTTTGATGGTGAAGACTTTCAAGAAGATGGGTTTCAAGAACTTCAAGAAAGGAAAGAGATTCTCTAGGAGAGATTCAAACTCTGAAAGGAAGAGTTTCAGAAAGTCTGAAGGAAGGGATACCAAATCTGGGAAGAAAGACAAGTCTGAGATCTAGTGCTACAAGTGTAAAGAGATGGGTCACTATGCTCCAGAGTGCAAGAAAGGAAAATCTGAAAAAGCACTCATCAATAAAGGGAGAGACTGGGCAGTCACTTCAGACTCAGATGAAGGAGTCAACTATGCTCTCATGGCAACTGTTGAAGATGAATCTGAAAACAAGGTACCCCTAACAACTTATGCTTATGATATTGATAATATATCTGAATTGAGAATTTATCTTAAAAGCAAACATGTTAGTTACAGAGATCAGACTTTAGAAAATGAAAGAATTAAATATGAGAATCTAAAGCTTAAAGAGAGAAATAAATTTCTTGAAGAAGAACTTGTTAACATGCAACAAGTTCAAAAGGAAAGAGATGATGCTGTTTATGTTGAACAGGAGTTGCTTAAGAGATTTAGGCAACTAGAATCTGAATTGGAAAAAGAGAGGAAGATAATTAAAACCTGGACAAACTCTGGAAAAGACACACATCAAGTGTTTCAATTAAACAGATGCAGTTGGGTTAGGTTACTGTGAGAAAGATGAACTTAGGTTTAAAGATAAAGTAAAAGTTAGAACACATCTTCCACCTATGAAATTTGTTCCTGAATCCAGTAAGCTAAACTCTGTAGTTGAGACATAAACTTTTAAGGTAGAACCAGTAAAAACTTGCATTAAACAGGTTAATGTTGGTTTAATGACAGAGAAACAATTCAAGTATAAGCTCAAAGAGGTAAAGTCTGTCAACAAACAGAAAGTGTCCAGGAAGAACAGAAATGGAAAAGTAGGCATTAATAAAAGTAATAATCATTTGCCTATTACTAATGCTCCTAGAAAAACATGTCATAATTGTGGTAGTACTAACCATCTTGCAAGTTTCTGCAGGAAGAACAAATACATTAATTCTTTACCCTCCAAGTCTGGAGTAAAGAATGATCATGTTAGGGTTAGACCACAGACTTTATGCACTCACTGTGGGAGTACTTGGCATTCTATTTATACTTGCAAGAATTATCATGCTATTTATCACAACTATTATGAGTTGAAGCCCAATTTGAAATGGGTTAAAGTTGATTCTGCAAGTGTAAACTCTGACACTGTTATCTTAAACTCTGTTGATAAGATTTCCGGTGCAAAAGCTAACAATGTTAAGAAAGCCAAAGGATCCAAGCAAGTCTGGATCCTTAAAACTAACTCTCAGTAATTGTTTGTGATTGCAGGGCATAAGGGAGAGCACCCTAGTCTTGGACAGTGGATGTTCAGGGCACATGACTGGAAATAAAGCCCTGCTATCAGATTATGAGGAGAAGGCTGGCCCAAAAGTTTCCTATGGAGATGGCAACATAGGACGTACTCTGGAATATGGCAATATCAATCTTGGAAGTGTCATCATCACAAATGTAGCTCTTGTCCCAGGACTCAAGCATGATCTGCTATCTGTGAGTCAAATTTGTGACAGAGGTTATCATGTAGATTTTCAACCTGAATACTGTGAGGTTGTGAGCAAATCTACAGGGAAAGTTGTTCTAGTTGGACACAGACGCAATAATATCTATGAAGCAAGTTTGGTAACAAACTCTGAAGGAAAAGCTGTGTGTCTGTCTGCAAAGATGTCTAGTGAAGAGAGATGGAAATGGCATAAGAAGCTCTCTCATCTAAATATGAACAACATCAATGAGTTGATTCGAAAAGATCTTGTAAGGGGACTTCCAAAATGTATACTCAACTTAGATGGTCTGTGTGATTCTTGTCAAAAGGCCAAGCAAAGGAAGTCATCTTTCAAGAGCAAGTCTGAATCTTCAGTTGTGGATCCTTATCATCTTCTTCATGTTGATCTATTTGGTCCAGTGAATGTAATGTCTCTTGGCAGAAAGAAATATGCTTTATTCATTGTTGATGAGTACACTAGATACACCTGGGTGTACTTTCTAGCAAAGAAGGATGAAACTGCCTTAACTCTGATGGAACATGTAAAGCTACTGGATAAAGGATCACAGTATAAAGTGAAAATTATCAGGAGTGATAATGGTACTAAATTCAGAAATGCAACAATGGAAGAATTTTGCAAGGAAAGAGGAGTGAAGCAAGAATTTTCTGCACCAGGGACTCCACAGCAGAATGGTGTAGTTGAAAGAAAGAACAGAACTTTAATCGAAGCTGCCAGAACAATGTTTGTTGAAGCAAAATTGCCAACTTATTTCTGGGCAGAAGCTGTTCAAACTGCTTGTTTTACTCAAAATGCTACACTGATCAACATGCATGGGAAAACACCATATGAGATGGTGAAAGAAAAGAAACCAAACCTGAAATATTTTCATATTTTCGGGTGCAAGTGTTTTGTGTTGAAAACTCATCCTGAACAGTTGACCAAGTTTGAATTAAAAGCTGATGAAGGAATTTTTGTTGGATATCCACTGTCGACTAAAGCATTCAGAGTCTATAATCTGAGAACTAAAGTGATCATGGAATCTATACATGTGTCATTTGATGACAAGAAAATAACTGGACTTGAAGATGTAGAAAATCATGATCAACTACGCTTTGAAAATGAAGATCTAAACTCTGATGACGTAAACTCTGATGAAGCCTATCCAACAAACTCTGTTGAAGCATACTTTGAACCTCTACTGGTAAACACTGAGGAAGTTTCTCTGACAGAACAAAATAGAGAACCAGTTGAGGGGGAGCATGAAGATACTTGGGGAACATCTCACCATGATGACTCACATTCTGAAAGTGAGTCAGCTGAAGAATCTGACACAAACTCTGAAAGTTCAAACACTGAGCAGTCCAATTCAGGGGGAGCCTTAGATAATACACATGGTCAACAAGAAAATCAGGAGAGCATAGATCAAGGGGGAGAATCCAATAATGATGAAAGAAGCCACTTACCTACAGCAAGAAAGTGGACACAGGCTCATACACCTGATCTGATTATTGGAGATCCAGATGCAAGTGTGAGAACAAGAAGTGCTACAGCAAATGAATGTATGTTTCATGCATTCATATCTCAAACAGAGCCTAAGAAAGTAGATGAAGCTCTTCAAGATGCTAACTGGATAACAGCAATGCAGGAGGAATTGAATGAGTTTGAGAGAAATGAAGTATGGACACTTGTACCAAGACCCAAAAATAGATCTGTTGTTGGTACAAAATGGGTTTTCAGAAACAAGACTGACAGTGATGGAGTAATTACAAGGAACAAGGCTAGACTTGTGGCAAAAGGATATTCACAGCAGGAAGGAATTGACTATGATGAAACCTTTGCTCCTGTTGCAAGGTTGGAAGCCATAAGGATTTTTCTAGCATATGCTGCTCACAAGAAGTTTAAAGTCTTTCAGATGGATGTGAAGAGTGCTTTTCTCAGTGGGAAACTTGAAGAAGAAGTGTTTGTTGAACAACCACCAGGGTTTGTGGACCCCAATCACCCAGATTATGTCTACAGGCTTGACAAAGCACTTTATGGACTAAAGCAGGCACCTAGAGCATGGTATGAAACTCTGGCTCAATTTATTTTAGAGAGTGGGTTCACAAGAGGTACAATTGATAAAAACTTGTTCTATTTCAATTCTGGTAATTATTTTCTTTTAGTTCAAATCTATGTGGATGATATAATCTTTGGGTCTACTAATGATAAACTCTGTAAGAATTTTTCCAAGCTTATGCAGTCCAGGTACCAAATGAGCATGATGGGAGAGCTTAGTTATTTTTTCTAGGCTTGCAGGTAAAGCAAATAGATGATGGGATTTTTATCAATCAAGCAAAATATACCAGAAATCTTCTCAAGAAATTTGGTATGCTTGATAGTTCATCTGCAACAACTCCTATGGCAACTGCAACCAAGCTAGAAAAAGACACAGGAGGTTCAGTAGATATGACAAACTACAGAGGCATGATAGGGTCTCTTCTTTATTTGACTGCAAGTAGACCAGACATCATGTATGTAACCTGTCTTTGTGCAATATTTCAAGCAGATCCTAGAGAGCCTCATCTAACAGCTGTGAAGAGGATTTTCAAATATCTCAAAGGAACCATAACCTTGGGTTTGTGGTATCCTAGAGAATCAGAGTTTAAGCTTATTGGTTACTCTGATGCAGACTTTACAGGTTGTAAGATTGACAGAAAGAGCACCAGTGGAAGCTGTCAATTTTTAGGTGACAGACTAGTTTCTTGGTACAGCAAGAAACAGAAATCAATTTCCACATCCACTGCAGAAGCAGAGTATATTGCTGCTGGTAGCTGTTGTGCACAGATTCTGTGGATGAAGAATCAACTGCTGGATTATGGGTTAAGGTACTCTAAAATACCTATTTTCTGTGATAATCAAAGTGCTATTGCTATGACAGGAAATCCAGTACAGCACTCCATGACCAAGCACATCAGCATAAGGTATCACTTTATCAGGGAACATGTGGAGGAAGGAAATATTGAGCTTCATTTTGTTTCTACAGATCAACAGCTTGCAGATATCTTCACCAAGCCATTGAGTGAAGCTACATTTACAAGACTGGTAAATGAACTAGGAATGATCTCTGGTTTCGACTAGAGATACTGGTTAGACTCCATGTTTACTCTTCTGTGATATGTTGCTCATGTTTCTAAGCATATGTTAACTGTCATGCAAATCATGTTGTTAAACTCTGTTAGCATACTCTGTTGGTTAAACTCTAATGTTAATATCTGATTGTGGTATTGTCTGAAACATAAACACCGATGAAGAAAATAGTATGAAGCATGATTCTCAGTAAGTAATCATGAATCCTTCTGAGTTATATATTGATCTGATCTCAAATGTGTGCAGAAAATTTACACAGCATGAAACTGTCTCTATATTTATAGCATCTCTTAGTTTATTGGTCCTATACACTGAGTCTGTATTAGCTGTTTGCACTTTCTCTCATAAAATATATGTGTTAAATGATGTCAGTCTAAACTCTTATAAATAGTTGCTGCTACTTCACCCCCAAAGAAAAAAAAATGTATAAAAATGTACAAATTCCTTTGAGATCATGTTGTGCCTAGGAAGACCCAGGAACTTATTGTGTCAATAAGGGCTAAAATTTGAAATTTTTGGTGACTACTCAATTGTCTAGGAAGATCCAGGAACTTGTTGTTTCAGTAAGGGCTAAAGTTTAAATTTTTGGTGACTAGTCATGAGGCTAGGAAGAACCAGGAACTTACTCTATTTGTAAGGGCTAAAATTTAAACTTTTGGTGACTAGTTAATTGTTTAGGACGATCCAGGAATTTACTGTTAAGATAAGGGCTAAAATTTCTAAATTTTTGGTGACTAGTGCCAACCTCTGATTACTGGAAAAGAAAAAAAAATAGACAGGGGTTGAACACAATTAAATATATAGATACTTATACAAAAAAAAAGTATGTACAGAGTTTAGATGACATCAGATTTTGTCTTACATATGAGAGTTTGGGCAACCAGTTTTTACTGATTTAATTTGTGGATTTTATGCACTTTGAGATGCTCTAAATATTTACATTCAGTAAACTCTGCTATTCACACACATATACTCACAACTGTGCATTTTGAGAAAAGAGATTATTAATAATGTTGGAGAATTGATAAACACTGCTGAACTGTGTACTCTATGCCGAGGTAATTTATTTTTAATCTCTGATGATTAAAATAAATAAATGTGTTTCAGACATTTTACATTTTTGAGAAACATTATTCTTTTTGAAAATAGAGAGTATGATTGACAACGGTTTGTATGCGTTTTGAAAATGATGAAACGTGTAAATAGCAGTAATTATTGCCTGTTTTTACTGAGCATGCGTGTTGGAAACTACCACATTACTGCTGGCAGTTACTGCATGTGTGACACCTGTCCCACTCACACACTTCACGAGTAAGCCAATTGTGTATCTTAATGAAAACTCTTCAGTTTTAATCTTTGTATTTAATCATTATACACACAACGTTCGTATTCTTTACAGACTTACTACATTCACAAACATTGTTACACACACATTTTCACAAACACTTTTCTGCATCAATTTTTCAAACACTTTTCAAGGCTTATTCTCTGATTATTTTCCAATCTGTTTCTAATGGCAACCACTGTTTTTCACTCTGTTGGTCTAGAGTTCGTTCCTAACAACTATGCAGCACCCCTGAGTAATGAGACCGTACCGGAGGCGTTTCATTTGTTTCAAAATTTTCTTGCCCAGTCTGCTATTGGGCACGCTCTCCTTGAGCCTGCGATGCTTTCTGGATCACAAATCAAAGTTTTCTGGGAGACAGGCGTTTATGATGATGGAGGGGAGTCTGGGACTCCTTCAATTATTTTCGAGTTTCAAGAACAAGAGTTTGTAATCACTCCAGCTACTGTTCGTGCAGCTTTGGGTTTTGAAGATTTGAATGCTTATACAATCTCTGTTGGTAATGCTGAGCTACAGAGAATGATGAGGGATATTGGATACAGTGGGTCACTTGCAAGAATAGGTCAGTTGAAGCGACCGCTCTTAAGGAAGGAATTGAGTTTCTTCTTTGATTGTATCACTAGAGCGTTCGGGAAGAAATGCACAAATTGGGATGCTATTCCAATTGATAGTCTGCAAATCGGGTATTCTCTTCTCTATGGCACTAATTTTGATTTTGCTAGACTAGTACTGCATAACATAGGTGAGAAAATGACAGAAAATAGAAGCGTAGTGTACTTTGCTTGTTTTTGTCAATTGATATTTTCTTCTTGTGTTATCGGGGTTGACATTGCTGAGAATGATGTGATTCCTTCGTTTAAGTTGCATAAGAGGATATTCTCTGATTTGGTAAACAAGGATGTTAAGAAAGGGAATGTTGGTGAATTATTTCTTCCTGCTATTGTCCAACAGTTTCTAAATCCACCTCAATCACAACCTCAACCTCAATTCACATCCCAAAGACCAAAGTCTGGAGGTAGGACTAAGCACAGAGCTTTCAAAGCTGTTAAGGCTACCAAACCACATTCTGATGCTGAGTTACCAAAGTCTGTTGGTACCTCAAGAATTAAGAAAAGGGCAAATAGACGTCACTCTGATGCAAATGAGCTGTTACAGAATAAAAGGAGGAAGCTGGTAGCTGATTACTTATTTGATGAAGTGGTTCAAGAATCCACACTTGCTGAAGCTCCAGAAATTATTTCTCAAGATGTTATTGAGAATGCTACTGTGCCTGATGAAGCCAGAGCAAATGATGATGAGATGGCTGACTTGAATGATGAACAGCCTGAGCCACTCTTGGAAATGGAGATAGAGGAAAATGTTGAAGCACATCCATCTTCAACTCTTGAAGAGTTTGATATTGTTGATGAATCAGAGGATGTGACTGCAGCTGATCAACCTACAGTGATTATTGATGAGTCTATGGCTACTCACACAGAGGTCTTCTCTGTTACTCACCAGGTTATTGAAAAGGGTGAAGAGGTTGATCAGACAACAAACTCTGTTGAAGCTGCTGTAGAGCCTACTGTTGAAGCTGCTGTAGAGCCTATTGTTGAGGCTGCTTGTTAGATATAATTGCTGATGTTTGTTTATCAGTGTTTAAGTACCAGGAAACTATCAGAGTTTAGCTGGAGAACCAGTCAGAGTTTGTTAAAGTCTGATGGTCAGAGTTTGCTTAGCAGTCTGTGTAAAATTCAATGAAGATTCTAGAAGCGATATTCTTTGATGATGGAAAGAAGCAAAGAGATATCAAGATGGCTAAGGAAACGGAACAGAAGACAGAAGCAATTCTAGATTGATATTAATTGTATAGCTGATTTATAGGAATATCAATTAGAAGATTGTATGTAGCTGTGTACTATATAAACACAGATAGGTTAACCCTAAAAGGGAAGCGAATACGTGAATTATCATTCTTGTAACCTAGCAGCTCTCTGTGATATTTTACATCACTGAGAGAGAAGTTTTTAATTCCATTCAGTTTATTATTCATAAACAGTGTTCTTATTGTTATTCTCATACATATACTTGATTATATATTGTGTATTCGGCCTAACAATTGGTATCAGAGCAAAGGCTGTTTAATATATACAGCACCCCTATCAACTGAGAACGCACCAGAGGCTTTTCATCTGTTTCAGAATTTCCTCGCTCAATCAGATATTGGGCAAACTCTAGTGGAACCAACAAGGTTATCTGGTACTCAAATCAAAGCTTTCTGGGTAACAGGCGTATATGATGATGGAGGTGAATCAGGCACTCCTTCAATTATCTTTGAATTTGCTGAACAAGAGTATGTAGTCACTCCAACCACTGTTAGAGATGCTCTTGGGTGTGAAGATTTCAATGCGTTCACCATTTCTGTTGGTGATTCTGAACTTCAGCGTATGATGAGAGAGATCGTTTATTCTGGGTCTTTGGCAAGAACAGGCAACCTGAAGCGACCGTTCTTGAGGAAGGAGTGGAGTTTCTTCTTCGATTGCATTACAAGAGCGTTTGGGAAGAAGTGTACCAATTGGGATGCGATTCCAATTGATAGTCTGCAAATCGGGTATTCTCTACTTTATGGCAATAACTTTGATTTTTCTAGGCTAGTTCTTACTAATATAGGTGAAAAGATGACAGATAATAGGAATGTAGTTTACTTTGCTCGTTTCTGTCAATTAATCTTTTCTCTGTGTGTTGATGGGGTTGAGATAGCTGTGGAGGATGTCATTCCCTCATTTAGATTGCATAAGAGAATATTTTCTGATCTCACAAATAAGGATATCAAGAAAGGGAATGTTGGTGACTTGATGCTTCCTGCTTCAGTCCAACAGTTTTTAAATCCTCAACCACAACCACAAGCACAACCAGAACCTCCATCTACATCTCAAAAACCAAAGGCTGGGGGTAGGACTAAGCATAGAGCTTTTAAGGCTGTCCAGGCTGCTAAACCTCTAAATACTGATGATGTTCCAGTATCTATTGGTACTTCAAGGAGAAAGAAGAGGGCAAATAGACCTGTTTCTGATGCAAATATGCCTTCTGATGACACTGAATCTGCTAATGCTAAGAAAAGGAAGCTTGTTGCTGCGTATCTTTTTGGTGGATTAGTTCCAGAAACTACTACTGCAGCAGCTTCAGAAGTTGATCTTGAAGATATTATTGAAGATGCTACTGTGCCTGAGGAAGCCAGAGCAAATACTGCTGAAAATGTTGAAGTTAATGATGATTTTCTTGAACCAATTATGGAAATGGATTTTGAAGATAATGTTGAAGCACATCCCTCTGCAACTCTAGAAGAGTTTGGCATTATAAATGAAACAGAGGATGTGGCAGCTGATCAACCTACAGTCATAATTGATGAGTCCTTAGCTACTCAAACAGAGATTCTCTCTGTCCATCACCAGGTACTTGAAAAAGGTGAAGAGGTTGATCAGACAGCAAAGGCTGTAGCTGCAGAAACTGTTCTTGAAGAAACTGCAGAAAATTTTGTTGAAGCCACTGCAGAGCCTGTTGTTGAGGCTGTACAAGAAGAGAATGTTCAAGAGAATAAAACTCTGCAAATTCAGTGTTTAAGTACCAGGAAACTATCAGAGTTTAGCTGGAGAACCAGTCAGAGTTTGATAAAGTCTGATGGTCAGAGTTTGCTTAGCAGTCGGTGTAAAAGTCAATGAAGATTCTAGAAGCGATATTCTTTGAAGATGGAAAGAAGGAAAGAGATATCGAGATGGCTAAGGAAACGGAACAGAAGACAGAAGCAATTCTAGATTGATATTAATTGTATAGCTGATTTATAGGAATATCAATTAGAAAATTGTACGTAGCTGTGTACTATATAAACACAGATAGGTTAACCCTAAAAGGGAAGCGAATACGTGAATTATCATTCTTGTAACCTAGCAGCTCTCTGTGATATTTTACATCACTGAGAGAGAAGTTTTTAATTCCATTCAGTTTATTATTCATAAACAGTGTTCTTATTGTTATTCTCATACATATACTTGATTATATATTGTGTATTCGGCCTAAAACTGCTCAAGCAACTGAGAAAATAACTGAGAACTTAAACTCTGAACATACAGCAAATGAAGAATTTGTTCAAGAAAATGTTGCTGAGAATGTTTTTACTTCTAGTACAAAGTCTGATGATGCAGCTGATTCTTCTTCTTCTACAAGGGTTTCTGGTCAACACAATCCTAAGGTGACTGATATTGGTGGTACATCTTATCATGATGCTGAGGCTCATTTTAAAAACATGTACTTTGCAAATTGGTCAAGTCGTGAACGTATCTTTCCTGATCAAAGGGCAGCTGAATTTGTGTCCAAGTCTGCTGCTACTATCACAAATCCTGAGCTTCTTGCACATATTAAAGCTACCATTGTACAAGTAAAGTCTCTTAACAACCGTTTTGATGAAACTCAGAAAGATGTTACTGGGCTGAGAAATGATGTGGCTGCAAGGTAAATGACTTTGAAGCAAGAAAAATTTTCTTTATCTAGAGATCAGGAGGCTATAAGAACCAGGCTAAGCAAAGTTGAAGAAAATCAAAATGTCATGTCTGAAAAGCTTGATTCAATTGCTGCTTCACTTGATTTGCTCACATCAATATTGATTCCAGATGATGTCAAAAAGGGGGAGAGAGTTTTTAAAGACAAATGCAAGAAATCTCAAACTCTGAGTAGACAGGATGATACTACTGATGGTGGTGCAAAAGACAAAGAGTTTAGGTCAAAATCAATTCAAGAGCAAGGGAGACTGAGGTCAAACTCTGCTAGGACAAACTCTGAAAGAATAAACACTGGAGCTCAATCATCTTCAAGAGCTAGAAGCTTATTGCCTACTTCTCAACCTATCACTGATGAAGAGATTGCAGCTCAGTTGTTTCTGGAAGAACATGGTGAAAATGCAACCATTGAAGATATTCATGCTGAAGAGAAGATGTTGGCTGAGGAGCATGAGAAGAATTTGAAATCTGGAAAGATCAAGAAGGCTGTGAAAGTTTCAAGGCCAAAAGAGAAAGGAATTGTTATCAAAGAAAATGTAAATTCTCAACAGAGTTTACAATATGCAAGGAGACCAGTTGAAGCTAGTCTTGATAAAGGAAAAGGGAAGCTTGTAGAAGAAAAGAAAATAATGAAGAAAGTTCAATCAACCTCTGACAATGCTCAAGTTGACAAATCATTGGAAGTTGTGACAACCACTGATACTACTCATGTTGTACAGACTCAGTTATCTTCTCAACTTCAAAGCAGAACCATCATGGGCAAGGAATCTCTAGATAGATCTGGTTTAGGATCTCACAGAGAAAAGAGAGTGAATAATAGTCCTATGGATCATACATCATTGGCTGAACCTGGTGTTGGTGTGACTCAAGAAAATCTTGATACTTTGGAGTCTGTTCAGTTAATACACCATAGAGGTTTGAAAAGGGATTTTCTGTTATACTTCAAGACTGATGGAAGAGTATACAGAGTTGGAGAAGCTGATATTGAACTGAAGATGAAGGAAGAGTTGGAATATGTGTTGTACCTACTTAAAGTCAAAAATCAAAGAACTCAACAAGTAGCTGAGGTATTAAGAAGCAGGATGATGAAAGCTAGAGCCCTCAGTGGCCTAAAATCTGCAGGTTCTTACATACCTAAATACAGAGATCATCATGGAAAGCTTGTAGAGATGAAGAGGAATAGTGCAAGATTTACAACAGCTCTTGGTATAAGAGTGTTAGAATTTAATCTGGAGTCAGATAAATGTTTCATGATAAAGCTGTAAAATGAAATGAGAAAGAATAGTATTTATGCCTTGAGAGCTGTTATCTATCAAACTGGAGAGAGTGATCCAGATTTGAAGGAACTGAAAGAGATGATGTTAGATGAGCTAGAAAGGGCTGAAAGAAGACTGCTTATAGACTATCTCAGAACTGTACCTGAAGTTGAAGAGATCAAGTAAATGGAGTCTGTAAGTTTTTAAGTTTTCTGTTCTAAGTTAAATATAAACTCTGTGATTTTATAAACACTGCATTTGATTAAATTTTTGACGTCATCAATTATCTGTTAACTTGTACATTTTTGTATGCACAAGTTGGGGGAGATTGTTAGATATAATTGTTGATGTTTGTTTATCAGTGTTTAAAGTATCAGGAAACTATCAGAGTTTAGCTGGAAGACTGGTCAGAGTTTGTTAAACTCTGACAGTCAGAGTTTACTTAGCTGTCGGTGTTATACTCAATGAAGATTCTAGAAGCGATATAATTTGAAGAAGGAAAGAAGCAAAGAGATATCGTGATGGCTAAGGAAACGGAACAGAAGACAGAAGCAATTCTTAATTGATATTAATTGTATAGCTGATTTATAGGAATATCAATTAACGATTGTATGTAGCTGTGTAATACATAAACACAGATAGGTTAACCCTAAAAGGGATGCGGATACTTGAAATATTCTTCTTGTAACCTAGCAGCTCTCTGTGATATTTTACATCACCGAGAGAGGAGTTATTAATTCCATACAGTTTATTATTCATAAACAATGTTCTTATTGTTATTCTCATACATATTTGATTATATATTGTGTATTCGGCCTAACATTATATAATAAGCGTAAGGGAGATCTTATCCAAAATTTTGGTCCTGTAACGCCAAATTAATAAGGATCGTTGATATTAAAATAGATGAATGAGAAATGTTATATTTAATATTAAAAATTATATTTGATTGTTAGTAAAATTATATTCAAATACTAAAAAGTGGATTTTAATAATATAAACCAAATATGATTAAATTTTCTAAATTGAATGGAATACTAAAAAGTGTATTTAAATACACTTAAAAATACATGAGTAGGTTTTCTAAGTTGAATATAATACTAAAAAGTACTTAAAAATGTATTTAAATATAATTTTTAATATTAAATTTAATGCTTCTCAATTATCGATCTTAAAATCTTTAGGTCCTTATCGTTGTAGCGGTACATGATCAAAATTCCGAATAAATCTCTCATGTAATATATATAAGGATGTAATAATTGTACGAGGTATTTTATCCAGAATTTTGGTCATATACAACTACAATAAAGATAGTTAAATTTCTAATATTAAAAGTGTAAATTATAATATTAAAAAAGTCGTGCGTTGCACGGTTATAAGCTAGTTATATCCTTATATATAATAAGTTTAAGGAGATCTTATCCAAAACTCTGGTCCTTAGTAACACCAAAACAATCTCAATCGTTAGATTTAATATTTTTAAAAATACAATAGACGATCAAGGTTATATTATATAAAATAGAAATTATAAATATGTACTCACATATATCTAGTACCACTCAACATATGTATTTAATATGCATGTGATTGTAATTTTTAATTTTTTACTTGAGAAATTGATTGTTTGGACATCACATATGTGTGTGGATCATCTATCTGTTATGGGCATTCAAATCGGCTGTTATGGGCACACAAATCTGCGTATCTAGTTGGTAAAATCGTATGGTGTAACAAGAGGGCCGGTATAAATCTAAGGAAACAATGAATTTTGGCTTACTTGTTGGTCTCATTCCTAAAGTAAAGTATAAATGAAGGGTTTTAGCAAGTAAGAAAGCAAGTATCCTTCTTAAGTTACCAGGCTTAGTCGCTTTACTCCAAGAACAAGTAGGAAAATGGCCAAGATAGGCATCAACAGAAGTTCCTTGCTCGTTCTCGTACTTGCTTATAATAACCCGAATTTTTGGAAAAATTTAAAACTTTTCTTATTATGATTAAGTGCATCAGTGAATAGTGAATTGGTGGATGAATAGTGATTTTGAGGGTTAAGAAAATTTTTCATGCCACCTATGTACGAGACGTAGTGTGGATATTCCAAAGTCATATTAGTGATCTACGGAGTAAATAAGTGAATGCAAAGACGATCGAAATTCAGAAATTCCAAATTTTACTTTGGTGTAGTATTTGACTGGGCAGTGATTTATTATTATTATATTCAAGAAAAGAGATATTAAAATTGAGGATTTGAGGATTTATTATTTTGGAATGTTATTATTTTATCGAAGTCGATTTAAGGATTCGATTGTTGAAGTGAATAGTGAATAGTTACTATTCACTGCGAAAATCGCGTAGAGTTTTATTCGCTCTTTTTGGGAAATATTTCGAATCGTTTCAAGAGGAACAAGGCAACATTTACATGATTAAATATAGACATGGAAGTAACATGTAACAAGATTAATTCGAGGGATGCAACATTTGGATCATCCATGTGAAAGGAAACGAACCAGTAAAGCTACTTTAGCCAAACGCATGCATGCGCGACAAGTGTCCCTGTGACTAGCCAAAATGTGGTGACTCAGCACTTTCTAATACAAAATATCAGCTTTATCATTAATTGGCCAAAACAAAAAGAAAAGAAGAATTCTTCCATTTTGAAGAGAAAACCCGAGGGAGAAATGAGGAGAAAAATGGTGGAGGAAGAAGTGACCATAACTTGAGTTTCTCTTGGCGGTTTTTGGCGTTCCACCACTCAAATCGAAGCTCTCGAGAAGCTCTACGCAACAGTTGGATGATTTACCCCTTCGATTTCAGTGATTAACAGTTGGAGAAGATGATGAATAGTAACTTGTATTTTATTTTGTTTTTGGATATTGAGTTTGTGGCTTCCAAAGGTTGTATTAAGCAAGGATCTAAGGTTACATAAGGAATATAGCAGCAAGCAAGCTTGGAGAAGGTATAAATCGTGAAACCCTTGAAGTATTATAAGGTTTATGGATGATTAATGGTGTTTATGCATGTTTATAGCCTTAGTTGGTATGATTGGGCTTTGATCTAAGTTATAATGAGTTATATGAACGGAAAGGCATTGCTTGGCCTCAGTTCTATGTTATATAAGATGTATGTGTTGTGTGGAGTGATCGATATGCATTTTGGATGATTTGAAAGTTGGGAATATCCGAGTTATAGCCGTCGTAATGCCCAAATTTTTACCTACTGATTGGTTCCCTGTTTTTCCTCTGTTAGAACTCGACCCTTGAGTCCTAATTTGGCCGAACGGTTTAAGAGAAAAGTGAGTTTTAGTAAACGTCGTTCGGAGGAACAACCCATCTCTGGTCAGTCACTTTGAGGCTATATTTGGACCACTTAGGAGCCATATTAAAATGTGAAACTTTGAGGAATAATACTAGAGACAGTTGGGAAGGCTCACGAAAAAGATTCCGATTAAAAAGATTATTTTTCGATTTTATAAAAATGTTTTAGTCGAGGTCGCGCAAGTGAAAACCACCAAGAACATGACTTAGAAACCAATGTTGTAAATGATTAAGTATAACTTGTATTTGAGGATGGATTTCGAACCAAACTTATGATATAAGTATTTGACGAATAACATGGACTTAGTATGAGCCTATAACGAGCTAGTAATTCATTGGTTGTGTTTCGCTTACGTGTTTAAGCATTGAGTACAAGTGGATTATCCAGGGGATTAATCGTGCGTTTGCTTTGACTTTGTCTAGATTGTCCGGCATCGTCGCGAACCCCTATCACTTCTCGAGCATCAGACAAGTTTACTAACCCTTACTCTATTGTTAGAGTGGGCATATTTTCGAATGTTTAATACTTGTTGATTCAAAAATATATCTATATATATATATATTCTTTGTTCCAAGTATCGTACAAGTTTTCTCATTCTATGCTTTATTTTAAGTTATAATATTCTGATGATGCATATGGTATATTATGCATGCTTTCAAACCTCACGTCGTATATGGATGTGATGGTATAAAAGATATTGAGATTATAGTATATGCATGTGATAGAGGCAAGTTTTCAAACCTATACCTCTATAAACTGTTGTTGTGATAAATAAAAGATATTGAGATATATGTTACGTGTTCATGATTTCGAAACAATACTTATGATGCTAAGTAAAAGTTATTAGTATAAGTTGGACTTATAAGCTATGGTCATGTCAATATTTATAAGCCGATATGTTAAGAAAAATCCCTCAGTAGGGGGTATATACTTTGTATTTATTATACGGACCGGGAATGGTATCAGTTGTTATCTAGGGTTATATTATTATTATTTTATCCATTCTTTTGTTAAGAAAGTATTCGAGAATTACTTCTAAATAAATATTCTTTATTAAAAATAGTTTCCATTAATTATTTAAGGCCTTACTTCTTAAGGAAGTATTTTGGTGAAAACTATTCTTTAACCCTAGATAACGAATAAAGTTTTATTCAGACAATTATAAAAATAATTAGAGAAGGTTCCCAAATCTATTTTCCTTTTTAGTCTATATTATGAAAGACTTAAATGTTCGCTCAAACTACAAAGACTCAGGGGATCTTTCTCAAATTTTAATGTTTGTTTCAAGAGGACTGCCCGGTCCTAAATCTTTTCGAAACTATTCATTTAACGACCTTGTATGCTACCATCACAATGATTTTGATTACTTCCTCAAGGCTCGAGGAGTAAGATCAGTGGAATAAGTTGTATCCATGAACAAGCATCAGCTTGGGAAATATAGGTGAATTTTCCTTTCCAACCAGATTTGACTACTTTGTGGAGTCGTATACTAGGGGAAAAAGGGAAAGGAATCTTTATGTTTCAGAACTATGGATTTTCTTGAACCCGGAGAATATGTAAGGGACTGAGTGGCGACCTGTCCCCTAAGGGAATTACGCGTAGACCGACGGTCTATGAACGGGTCTGTTCTTTCCTTAGATTATCAGATAGTGCCCGACCGTAGGGTAAGAGAAGAGTATCAGACCGGCAGTCTATGAACGGGTCTGCTCTTTCCCCTACAACCGAAGGCGGGGAGGTAGGTCAGTTAGCGTCTGCCCTATTTTCCCTTCTACGTAGAAAAACAGCAGTGGGGATTTGCCTTACGACTGATCATCGTAGAGGTATCCCTGTCGCCCAGAATCTCCGTCTATAGTTCATCATCCATGAAAGAAAGTTTTATGCAAGTTATCAGAGAAATAACATGTTTTAAGCAAGTTTCCAGAAAAGAAAAGTTTAGAAAGTTTAGAAAGTGGATTGGAAATATTTTACATTGTATTTATTTCCAAATTATGATATGAGGTAAATGTTTGATATGAAAGATGATATTGAATTTTCCTTATAACTTCATCTTTCAAGTATATGTTGATAGTCTGCTTATATTTTATATAGCAGATATTTTACGGAAAGGATATACTGAGTTATCTTATTATTTCAGCTTTTATACTATACTAGAACTTTGTTCATAGTATGAATATCGAAAGTTGCAGAGTATTCTGAAATGATATTTGAAGTACAGTAATGGTACTATTTTTGGAATACATTCCGATAAGGAAATGATTTCAGTATCAAGATATTTTGACAAATTATTGTCGTATACCCGCTTTATTTCTGGGTTGAATTAAAGGCAGAATTATGCCATACTTTCATTACCTTGCTGAGCTATCGCTCACTCTTGCTATTATTTTATATATATTATATAGCAGCGAAGCAGGATGCCAATGGGACGGCACATACCTCGCAAGGCGTTTCCATAAACAGTTTCTAGCAGTGATCCCGGGAGTAGTACGAACCAATTGAATCAGGCTACGGCTTTTGGTATTCAACTTATGTATAGACATGAATGGTATGAGAGGATTGTGAGCATCAGAAGGCTAAGTTGGTAATGTAACAATGCTTAGAAATTGTATCAGTAACAGATTCAAAAGACGTTTGGGTATTGTAATAAAAATTATTTATTCCGCAGTTGTTGTATTGTGTCATTTATGAGACTCTAACCTGTGTGTGTGTGTGTGTGTGAGACATATGTTGTGGGGTCATGAGCAGGTGAATTATGAATGGTGTGAGTAATACAGGTAAGGCAAGGAGTACATGGATTGTGACAACCCTAAATCCCTGACCCCGGATTTGGGGCTGTTACATTGCTCTTCTTCTCATCTTTACCATTGCTGAAAGCAGGCCAATTTTGCACATTAAGTATCTTGTAGAGTGGGTGTCAACCCAAGTCCCACATCGATAAGATAAAGAAGAATTATCTTGAATATAAGCAGCCAAAAACAACTCCATTAGTATGAGGCCTTTTGGGATGAGCCCAAAAATAAATCCGTGCGGGCTTGGCCACGACCCAGAGCGGACAATATCATACTAATGTGGAGTTAACGGGTGTTGCGCAGCCCAACAAGTCGTATCAGAGCTGATGGATAAGAAAATATTCTAGGGTTGTGGGCTGCAAGTTGCGTGGTGTGGGGGAGGCTCTCCAGAACTACGGTCGGAGATCTTGGACAACTTGTGTCGAAAGTCTTCGTGACACTGAGTGGTCGGGCGGCGTGTCCCGCAAGATGCGTAACAGATGATTGGCGGCGGTATAAGAGTTACAAGATTGGTGGTTCTTGGATTGAGGGGAGATTGTAGAGTGGGTGTCAACCCAAGTCCCACATCGATAAGATAAAGAAGAATTATCTTGAATATAAGCAGCCAAAAACAACTCCATTAGTATGAGGCCTTTTGGGAGGAGCCCAAAAACAAATCCGTGCGGGCTTGGCCACGACCGAGAGCGGACAATATCATACTAATGTGGAGTTAACCGGTGTTGCGCGGCCCAACATATCTGGATCCATTACTTTAATTTGTTACTAAGATTATATATATATATATATATATATATATATATGATGATTGTATAATAAATTTCAAGAATTTCACTTCTTATATCTGTGTTGAAAAAGCATCAGTTCCAATATGTGATTCGGTGTTTGGAGTAAGAAGTGGAGACACTTGCTTTAGCATTGCTGAGAGTTTTGCCTTGTCAAATGCCAAGTTTAGCTCTATCAATCCCAATGTCAACTGTGCTGATTTGTTTGTCGACCAGTGGCTTTGTGTTGTCGGAAGTGCTTGATATAAGCTGTGATCTTATGTGAAATCTGAAACAACTGATGAGCTCTTGCATCAATTAAATAAAAGGACTGGTTAACTGTTCTATAGCTTTAGTTCTTGATTGTATACTTGTTGACAGTTCTATAGCTAAATAAGTGTTCGTGAGATTTCTTACTCCGTAATTTGTTAGCTAGACTGTTGTTCTTGATTCTACATCTGAAATTCGTTGCACTCTACTTTCCAACAAGCTAAAATTTAACCTCTCATGTGATACACCGATATCAACTGTAGTTTATGTTAGGCCGAATACACAATATAATCAAGTATGTATGAGAATAACAATAGTTAAAAAAAAAAACACTGTTTATGAATCAATAAAACTGTAATCGTATTAACAGCTTCTCTCTTTATGATGTTAATGAATCACAAAGAGCTTCTAGGTTACAAGAATAATATATCAATATTCACGCATCCCTTCTAGGGATAACCTATCTGTGTTTATATAGTACACAGCTACATACAATCCATCTCTAATTGATATTCCTATAAGTTAGCTATACAATTCATATCAATTAAGGATTGCTTCAGTCTTCTATTCCAATCTCCTTAGCTGTATCAATATATTCTGCTTCTTTCCATCTTCAGAATGTATTGCTTCTAGAATCTTCAATTCTGCACCGACAGCTAATTCAACTTTCACCTTGTCAGACTTTAAATAAACTCTGACCGGCTTCAATTAAACTCTTTACCCTGTCAGAGTTTAACTAAACTCTGACTGGCTTCTGATAAACTCTTGTCAGTACCTGTTGCTTAAACACTGATAAACAAACATTAGCAATTATATCTAACAATCTCCCCCAACTTGTTCATAATAAAATGTACAAGTTAAAACATATAATTGATGATGTCAAAACCTTTTAACAAATGCAGTGTTTAACATATAACAGAGTTTAATTTAAAACAGAGTTTAAATTTGACTTAGAATAGAAAATATTAAAAACTTACAGTCAGACTTTACTTGACTTCTTCAATATCAGGCACAGTCCTGAGATAATCAATCAGCAGTCTTCTCTCAGCATTCTCAAGTTCAGTTATCATAATCTCTTTCAGCTCCTTATACTCTGGATCTCCTTCACCAGTTTGATATATGGCAGCCCTCAGAGAATAGATACTGTTCTTCTTCATATCATTCCCTAGCCGAATGTACTGAGCTTTATCTGACTCTAAGTTGAATTCTAAGACTTTTAATCCCAGTGCAGTTTTAAATCTAGCACTGTTTCTCTTCATCTCCACCAATTTTCCAGTATGATCTCTATACTTTGGAATATAAACATTTGAGACTTCTCCTCCTCCAAGCATCACTTTTGATCTCAGCATCTTTTCTCTTAAGATTTGAGCAACATTATGGGTGTGTCTGTTCTTAACTTTTAACAGATAAAGTACATATTCAAGTTCTTCCCATGATTTGAGATTTACATCAGATTCTCCAATTCTATAAACTCTTCCATCACTCATGAAATATAACAGAAACTGCTTCTTCAAGATCTTGTGAAAAATCAACTGAACAGATTCTAACTTATCAAGATTTTCTTGTGTATTCCCAATACCAGATCCTGTCAGTGAAATATTGTCTTGAGATCTGTTATTTATTCTCTTCTCCCTATGTGAACCTAAACCAGACTTATCATAAGATTCTTTTCCAAGTACAGTCCTGGTTTGAGAAAAATCCACAGGTTGAAGTGTCAGAGTTTCAGAGAGTACAGGTCTTAAGAAACCTTTGAGTTGAGGAGCTAGCTGAGTTTGCACAGCTTGAGCCTTGTCAGAGGCTGGCTTAACTTCAATAGTATCATCAACTTGAGCAGCGTCAGAGGTTGATTTTGGTAATCTTGTTTCAACTTGAGCAATGTCAGAGGTTGAATAAATCTTCTTAGGTAACTGTTCTTCTTCTACCAGTTTACCTTTTCCTTTGTCAGCATTTTTAATCACAGGCCTCCTTGAGTACTGTAAACTCTGATCAGAGTTTACATTCTCTTTGATAACAATTCCTTTTTCTTTCTTTCTAGGAGCCTTGATTTCCTTCTTCTTGTAGATTCCAGCTTCAAGATTTTTCTTGTGTTCTTCAGCAAGCATCTGTTCTTCAGCTTGGATATCTTCAATTGTAATACCTTTTCCATGTTCTGCCATAAACATCTTAGCAGCAATTTCCTCATCAGTAGATGGCTTATCAGAGATTATCAAACTTTTATATCTTGAACCACTGGCAGAGTTTACATGTCCCTTTCCAGAGTTTGATCTTTTATCAGAGTTTGATCTTCTTGAAAGTAATCTTCTATCATCATTTGATCTTAAGCGCTTTCCATCTCCTCCCTTGTTTCCACCATCATTACCATTATCCCTCCGTCTCAGAGTTTGAGTGTCTTTGCATTTGTCACTTGGTACACTCTCCCCCTTTTTGACATCATCAGAAAGTAGTACTGATGTCAACAATTCAAGCGCAGTAGAAATGGAAGTCAGTTGAGCAGACATAGCATTCTGGTTGTCCTCAACTGTCTCAAGCCTCTTCTTGATTTCTTCAGAATCCCTGGCTTGCTGCTTGAACATGGTATAATAATAAGTTCTGTCAGCCTTTAAAGTAAGATCCCTCAAGCTTACTTCATTTCTCAGACTTGTAAGCATTTGTTGATTCTCATCAAATCTATTATTGAGAGATTTGACTTGAATAACAGTTGCCTGTAAGCTCGTAAGGACATCAGGATTTGTAATCTTCTTGACAGAATCAGATAAAAATTCTGCAGCTCTTTGCGCTGGAATAATACAATCTGCATTAGCCCATGCATTGTAGTACATATTCTGAAAATGCTCAGAAGCAGCCCTTTGAACTTCCCTTTCTTCAGCAGAGTTTGCTTGAATATCAGAAACTTCCACTTGAACATCAGAGTTTGAATGAACAGGACTAGCTTCAGCATTGTCATCCTCTCTGTGAATATCTTCAAGCACATTTTCAGCAGTGATTTCATCAATTAACTGTGCAGTCGCATCAGGTACTTGATCTGCTACAGTTTGAGGAACATCAGAGTTTACTGAAGCAGTAACCTCTGCTTCTCTCTGAACAATCTCAACAACTGATTGTTGCAAAGTTTCAAGTAAGACAGTATCCTCATGATCATTAGCTGTTGCATCAGCATGTACAGCAACAGCTTCTGGAACTGGATCAACTCTAATCTGATCTACTTCATCACCGTTCTCAAAATCAATAGAAATGATTTCTGTGTGAGAAGCAATAGGTTCTACTAACTCAGTAGATGCTTGATCAGCTTCCGGTATAGTATCTTCATGATCCACAATCCTGCTGTCAGAGTATGCAGCAGCTTCCTCAACTACATCATCAGTTTTTGATGTAGGAGCTTCTGTGTCCTCAGGTTCTTTATCCAAATTGGCAATAATATCACCAAAAAGTTGATTAGCAACTAATCTTCTCTTTCTCTGATGAAGATTTTCTTCATCAGCTTCAGTTTCTGAGTCTGCACTAGAAGCAGCAGCAACAGACTTTGCCCTGTGGGCTCGCCTTTTCTTCATTCTTTTTCTCTGAGGCACAGCAGCAACATTTGATACCTCAGCTTCAACAGACTTAACTGCTCGAACTTTAGATCTCTTTGACCTCTGTGGTTGAGATACAGAAGGTCCAGCTTCAGCAGTTGAGACACGGTGTTGTTGTGAGTTGTCAAGAAATTGTTGTACAGATGCAGGTAACATTAAAGGACCAACTTCTCCTTTCTTGTTGTCCTTGTTGATAAGATCAGAGAATATACGTTTGTGCAATTTAAATGAAAGAATGACATCCTCATCTAAAATCTCAACATCAGGGCAGCATAGACTAAATATTAACTGACAAAACCTAGAGAAATAGACAACATTCCTATTCTCTAGCATTTTCTCACCAATATTATTTAAAACTAATCTAGCAACATCAAATTGACTGCCATAGAGAAGAGAATACCCGATCTGTAGACTATCAGTGGGAATTGCATCCCAGTTTGTGCACTTTTTCCCGAACGCTCTTGTGATGCAGTCGAAAAAGAAACTCCATTCCTTTCGCAAAAATGGCCTTTTGAGTTGACCTATCTTTGTCAAAGGTCCAGTGTAGCCTATCTCGTTCATCATCCTGACTAGCTCAGAGTCGCCAACAGAGATTGTGAATGCATTGAAATCTTCAAGACCCAAAGCATCACGAACAGTAGTAGGAGTAACAACATAGTCATTGTCCTCATATTGAAAAATGATAGATGGAGATCCAGACTCTCCTCCATTATCATAAACACCTGTCTGCCAAAAAGATTTGATTTGAGTTGCAGACAGCTTCGATGGTGCGGTGAGAGCAGTGCCAATATCAGAGTTTGACAAGAAACTCTGAATCAAATGAAACGCCTCCGGTGCGTTCTCATTTGCTACAGGAGCTGAGTAGTTATTTGGGACAAATTCTAATTCAGAAGCAGTAAACGCTGTAGTTGCCATTAGTAAGAATTGAAAACAAGAAGTACTGGGCTTTGAAAGTGTTTGAGTGTTTGTGTGTGAGTAAAATGTTATGAAAAGATGAAATGCGTAAAAGATTGAATCGTGTGTATGTAGTGTATTAAATAATAACTGTAAAGATTAGAAGTATGTTAGTGGGACAGATGTCAGACGTTAATACGCTGACAGCTGTATCTAACAACTTCCAATACACACGTGCAAACGTGGAGACACCTGTCATCACATATAACACTCAAAATAGTCGCTTAAAAGAAAAAAAATCAATAATAATAAAATTATCAATTTTAATAATAAAGTACAAAGGAACTCAACAGTCAGAATAATAATGACTGTCTCGAAACTCCGCACCTTAGTATCCCAAGCGCTTCGATTCTAGTAAAAACCTTTCAGTTACCCTGTTGAATGCTTTAAAAACCGAAGCATTTTATCAACAGGCTTCTTACCTTAAAATTACCATACACCAAATGGCAGGAACCTTTGAGTTCATGGATGTCGAATCATTCGTGAACATGAACTGGCCTCAACAAGCAAACTACATCATCGATGAGTTTCTTGTTCTTTCTTTTCTGAATGATGAAGGTCTTATAGCAGATGATGAAATAGCAGAAGGACCAATCTCTAATCCTTATGTGCACATCATCCGTCCCGGTCCATATGATGTGCCCATCCTGGCAGACGATGATACTATGGAGATTTGTATGATGCTCTTCCAGCAGAGCTTCCTGATGGGTACTGAGGAGACAATCTTCTTGGAATCCTGCAAGCTGCAAAGCAGAAAGCGAATCCAGGAAGATGATGATGATGATGATGATTCATCTTCAGGATGTTGTCAAGCAATCCCAGATGGTATAATGATCAGATGAACAACTGGGTAGCTCTCATCAGAAGTAGTAGAGCACAATAACTTCTGGCTCTAGCTCTTCTGCTTCAGATGTAGCATTCAGATACTTATCCTGGTTAAATAGATCTTCTCTTTGTAACCATAGTGATTAGCATGTACCAGAAAGATTAGCTTAACATGAGTATGAATTTGTCTGAATGTAAATTTGAATCAAGTAATGAAAAACAATTTGTTTCTTTACATATCAGTATTATTAATATTGCATAGTAATTGTAAAGTGAAAAAATATCACTTTAAACAATAAACTAACATACTCAGTAGCATTACGAATCACTATCAGGACTTATCAAACGCACTCTTTCTTTTCTCCGTTCAATCATACTTTTTTAAAAAAAAAATGACTAATCTCAAGAGTATAAAATGTCTGAAACAAGGAAATTATTTTAACCATCATAGATTAAAACAAAATAACCTCGGCGTATTTCACACAATACATCAGTGTTTACCATTTGTCCTTCTTTGTCAATAAACTCTGTTCTCAATCTGTTCAGTTGTGAAAAATGTGTGTGTAGTAGCAGAGTTTACCGAAATCAGTATTTAGATCATCTCAAAGTGCATAAAATCCACAAACTAAAGTAGTAAAAAATTGGTTGCCTAAACTCTCATTTATAACATAGACACTGATTTTTCTATCTAAACTCTGTATTACTGATATCCTTTCATTTGGATATGTCTTTTATTTTTCACCCCCCTTTTTTTTATTTTATTTTTTTTTTTTTATTTTATTTTTTTTTTTTTTTAATTTATTTTTCCAGTAATCAGTGGTTGGCACTAGTCACCAAAAATCAAAGATTTTAGCCCTTATTTCATACAATAAGTTCCTGGATCTTCCTAGGCACAACATGATCTCAAAGGAATTTGTGCTCTGTTTGGCATCTTTTGATTTGAGAGTGAATTATTTGCAATGAATAATCAGAGTTTAGACTTTTCATCAGTGATTATAGTTAACTTATGAGAGAAAATGCAAACAGCTAATACAGACTCAGTGTATAGGATCAATAAACTAAGAGATGCTATAAATATAGAGACAGTATCATGCTGTGTTAGCTTACTGCACATATTTGAGATCAGAATCTATCAACTCTTAAGGATTCACAATTACTTACTGAGAATTATGTTTCATACAAATTTCTTCATTGGTCCATATGTTTCAGACAAAATTACAATTGGAGTATAGCATTTAAACTGTAATTACCAGAGTATGACCAACAGAGTTTAACATCAGAGTTTACGTTCAGAGTATGACTGACACTTCACAGAGTTTATCATCAGAGTTTACGTTCAGAGTATGACTGACACTTCACAGAGTTTATCATCAGAGTTTAACATGCTGATTCACATAACAGTTAACACATGTAAGAAATCATGAACAACAAACAAAAAAATGAGTCTAACCCGTATCTCTAGTCAGAACCAGAGATCATTCCAAGTTCATTTACCAATCTTGTAAAAGTAGCTTCACTCAAAGGTTTGGTGAAGATATCTGCAAGTTGTTGGTCTGTAGACACAAAATGAAGCTCAATGTTTCCTTCTTCCACATGTTCTCTGATAAAATGATACCTTATGCTGATGTGCTTTGTCATGGAATGCTGTACTGGATTACCTGTCATAGCAATAGCACTTTGATTATCACAGAAAATAGGTATTCTAGAGTACCTTAATCCATAATCCAGCAATTGATTCTTCATCCATAAAATCTGTGCACAACAGCTACCAGCTGCTATATACTCTGCTTCTGCAGTGGATGTAGAAATTGATTTCTGTTTCTTACTGTACCAAGAAACCAATCTGTCACCTAAAAATTGACAGCTTCCACTTGTACTTTTTCTGTCTATCTTACAGCCTGCAAAATCTGCATCAGAGTAACCAATTAACTTAAACTCTGATTCTCTAGGATACCACAAACCCAAGGTTATGGTTCCTTTGAGATATTTGAAAATCTTTTTTACAGCTGTTAGATGAGGCTCTCTGGGATCTGCTTGAAATCTTGCACAAAGACATGTTGCATACATGATATCAGGTCTACTTGCAGTAAGATACAGTAGAGACCCTATCATTCCTCTGTAGTTAGTCATATCTACTGAGGCTCCTGTGTCTTTGTCAAGCTTCGTTGCTGTAGCCATGGGAGTTGTAGCAGATGAACTATCAAGCATACCAAATTTCTTTAGAAGATTTCTGGTATACTTTGCTTGATTGATAAAAATACCATCATCTGTTTGCTTTACTTGTAAGCCTAGAAAGTAACTAAGCTCTCCCATCATGCTCATTTGATACCTGGATTGCATAAGCTTTGCAAACTTCTTACAAAGTTTGTCATTAGTAGATCCAAAAATAATATCATCTACATAAATTTGAACTAAAAGCAAATCATCACCAGAATTGAAATAAAACAAGGTTTTATCAATTGTACCTCTTGTGAACCCACTTTCTAAAAGAAACTGAGCAAGAGTTTCATACCATGCTCTTGGTGCTTGCTTTAGTCCATATAATGCCTTGTCAAGCCTGTAGACATAATCTGGATGCTTGGAATCTACAAATCCTGGTGGTTGTTCAACAAACACTTCTTCTTCAAGCTTCCCATTGAGAAAAGCACTTTTTACATCCATCTGAAAGACTTTAAACTTCTTGTGTGCAGCATAGGCCAGAAAAATTCTTATGGCCTCCAATCTTGCAACTGGAGCAAAGGTTTCATCATAGTCAATTCCTTCCTGTTGTGAATAACCTTTAGCCACAAGTCTAGCCTTGTTCCTTGTAATCACACCATCACTGTCAGTCTTGTTTCTGAAAACCCACTTTGTACCTACAATTGATCTGTTCTTTGGTCTAGGTACAAGTGTCCAGACTTCATTTCTTTCAAATTCATTTAACTCTTCTTGCATTGCTGTAATCCAATTAGCATCTTGAAGAGCTTCCTCCACTTTCTTTGGTTCTGTTTGAGACAAGAAAGCATGATATAGACACTCATTGTTTGTTGCACTTCTAGTTCTCACACTAGCATCAGGATCTCCAATTATGAGATCAGGTGTGTGTGCCTGTGTCCACTTTCTTGCTGTTGGTAAGTGGTTTCTTGCATCATTGTTGGATCCTCCCCCTTGATCCATGCTCTCCTGATTCATATGTTGACTTTGTTCAGCTTCTGAGACTCCCCCTGAATTGGATTGCTCAGCGTTTGAGCTTTCAGAGTTTGAATCAGCTTCCTCAACAGACTCACTTTCTGTGTCTTGTTGAGCTTCTTCACGCTCCCTCTCAACTGGTTCTCTATTTTGTTCAATTTGAGAATTTCCAGTTTCTCCAGTATTTACCAGTAGAGGTTCAGAGTATGCTTCGTCAGAGTTTGTCAACCCTGCTTCATCAGAGTTTATATCATCAGAGAATAGATCTTCATTTTCAAAACGTAGTTGATCATATCCATCCTTGTCTTCAAGTCCAATTATTTTCTTGTCATCAAACGACACATGTATGGATTCCATGATCACCTTTGTTCTCAGATTGTAAACTCTGAATGCTTTTGTTGACAATGGATAGCCAACAAAGATTCCTTCATCAGCTTTTAACTCGAACTTGGTCAACTGTTCAGGATGAGTCTTCAACACAAAGCATTTGCATCCAAATATATGAAAATATTTCAAATTTGGCTTCTTGTTTTTCACCATCTCATATGGTGTTTTTCCATGCTTGTTGATCAGAGTAGCATTTTGAGTAAAACAAGCAGTTTGAACAGCTTCTGCCCAGAAATAAGTTGGCAATTTTGCTTCATCTAGCATAGTTCTGGCAGCTTCAATTAAGGTTCTGTTCTTTCTTTCAACTACACCATTTTGCTGTGGAGTTCCAGGTGCAGAAAATTCTTGTTTGACTCCTCTTTCCTTGCAGAAGGCTTCCATGATTGAGTTTCTGAATTCAGTTCCATTATCACTCCTTATAATTTTGACTTTGTGCTGCGATCCTTTGTCCAGTAGATTTATATGATCCATCAACGTTTGAGCAGTTTCATCCTTCTTTGACAAGAAATACACCCATGTATATCTAGTATATTCATCAACAATTACTAGAGCATATTTCTTTCTGCCCATGGACATCACATTCACTGGTCCAAAGAGATCAACATGTAGAAGATGATAAGGTTCCACTACTGAAGATTCAGATTTGCTCTTGAAAGATGACTTCCTTTGCTTGGCCTTTTGACAAGAATCACATAGACCATCTAGATTGAGTATTGATTTTGGAAGTCCTCTTACAAGATCCTTTCTAATAAGCTCATTTATGTTGTTCAAATTGAGATGAGAGAGCTTCTTGTGCCAATTCCAACTCTCTTCATTTGATATTTTTGCAGTCAGACACACTGTACTTCCATCAGAGTTTGTTACCAAACTTGCTTCATAAATATTGTTGCGTCTGTGTCCAACTAGAACAACTTTTCCAGTAGATTTACTGATAACTTCACAGTATTCACTATGAAAATCTACATGGTTTCCTCTGTCACAGATTTGACTCACAGATAACAGATTATGCTTGAGTCCTGAGACTAGAGCTACATTTGTGATGATGACACTTCCAAGATTAATATTGCCATATCCCAGAGTGTGTCCTATGTTGCCATCTCCATAGGAAACTTTTGGGCCAGCCTTCTCCTCAAAGTCTGATAGCAGGGCTTTGTTTCCAGTCATATGTCCTGAGCAACCACTGTCCAAGATAAGTGTGCTCTCTATTATACCCTGCAATTACAAACAAACACTAAGTGTTAGTTTTAAGGATCCAGACTTGCTTGGATCCTTTGTCCTTCTTAACAGTGTTAGCTTTTGCAGCGGAATCTGTATTATCAGAGTTTAAACTAACATTGTCAGATTTTACACTAGCAGAGTTTGCTCTAACCCATTTCAAGTTGGGTTTTAGCTCATAATAGTTATGATAAATTGCATGATAACTCTTACATGTGTAAATAGAATGCCAAGTGCTCTCACAATGTTTGCATAAAGTCTGTGGTTTTACTCTAACATAATCATTCTTTACTTCTGATGTAGAAGGTAAAGTATTAATATGTTTGTTCTTAGTGCAAAATCTAGCAAGATGATTAGAACTACCACAACTGTAACATGTTTTTCTTGAGGCACTAGCATTAGGCATATGATTATTTCTATTATTTATGCCTACTTTTCCATTCCTATTTCTCTTGGAACCTTTAGGTTTCATGGAAGACTTTACCTCTTTTAGCTTGTGATTGAACTGTTTTCCTGTCATCAAGCCAACATTAACCTGTTTTTCACAAGTTTTTACTGGTTTTTTAACAGCTTCTATTTCCATAAGTTTTTCTGTTATAATATTTTCCTGTTTGTCACAAGATTCATCTGATTCCATATCAGCTTCCCTTATTACAACAGATTTTAACTTATTGGCTTCTGGAACAAATTTCACAGGTTTAAGTTGTGGTTTTACCTTAACCTTGTCTTTAAACCTAAGTTCATCATTTTCACAATAACCTAAACCTACAGAATCAGTCTGAAACACTTGATGAGTGTCTCTTCCAGAATCTGTCCAAGTCTTGATTATTTTCCTTTCCTTCTCTAAATCAGATTCTAGTTGCTTATATCTTTTCAGCAACTCCTGTTCTACATAAACAGCATCATCTCTTTCTTTTTGAATCTGCTTCATATTCACAAGTTCTCTTTCAAGAAACTTGTTTCTTTCTTTAAGACTAAGATTCTCAGATTTAATCCTCTCATTCTCTAAAGTCTGATCCCTATAACTAACATGTATATTCTTAAGATAAATTCTTAATTCAGAAATATTATCAGTATCATAGGCATAAGTAGTTAGAGGTACCTTATTTTCTGATGACTCAACTTCATCTTTGATAGTTGCCATGAGTGCATAATTCACTCCATCATCAGAATCTGAAGTATCTGCCCAGTCTTTGCCTTTAGAGATGAGTGCTTTTTCAGTTCTTCCTTTCTTGCACTCTGGAGCATAGTGACCCATCTCTTTGCACTTGTAGCACTGGATCTCAGATTTGTCCTTCTTACCTGACTTGGTATCCCTTCCATCAGACTTTCTGAAATTCTTCTTCTCAGAATTTGAATCTTTCCTTGAGAATCTTTTACCCTTCTTGAAGTTCTTGAATCCCATCTTCTTAAATGTCTTGACCATCAAGGCAGCCATTTGCATCATCTCCTCTTCATCATCCTCAGAATCAGAAGCTTCATCAGAGTTTGAATCATCATCAGAGTTTGATGACTCACTCTCAGATTTGATCACTAAAGCCTTTCCCTTGGCTTTCTTCCTTGATGATTCCTTCTTGATGGGCTTCTCCTCGACTTTGAGAGCAACAGATTTTGTCTTCTTGCTTGACCTCCTGTTTCTTTGTTCTATCTCAAGTTCATGAGTCTTTAACAATCCATAGATTTCATCAAGATCTGTATCAGCAAGATCATAATTATCTCTGATTGTTGTTGCCTTTAAATCCCACTTTTCGGGTAGAGATAACAGAAACTTGAGATTGGACTCTTCAAGTTCATATTCCTTATCTACCAGAGACAGATCGTTCAACAGTTTGCAAAATCTGTCATAAGTCTCAGTCAAGGTTTCATTAGTTCTTGAATCAAAGTGCTCATACTCCTGTGTGAGTATTGTTTTTCTGTTCTTCTTAATAGCACCTGTTCCCTGGCATCTGACTTCTAAAGCATCCCATATCTCTTTGGCAGTTTTGCAGCCAATTACCCTGTTAGACATAACATTATCTAAAGCACTGTGGAGAAGATGTCTAACCTTTGCATCTTTTGCAATTGATGAGATATCCTCAGGAGTCATATCTTTCTTTTCCTTTGGGACAGTCTTTTGTTCTTGACCATCAACAACAGGGGACAATTTAGTTGGCATATGAGGACCATCATTAATTCTGTCAAGGTATTCTGGATCTGTAGCCTCCAGAAACATGGTCATCTTCACCTTCCAAATCGGATATTCTACAGGCCTGAGAATCGGAACTCTGATTGTTTCATATCGACTCACAGAATTAGGCTTAACCTGTTCAGCCTTGGGAGCAGCTTGATTTTCTTCAGACATGATTATTACTGTGTTTGAATCGTAAAACTGTATATATTAAACAGCCTTGGCTCTGATACCAATTGTTAGGCCGAATACACAATATAATCAAGTATGTATGAGAATAACAATAGTTAAAAAAAAAAACACTGTTTATGAATCAATAAAACTGTAATCGTATTAACAGCTTCTCTCTTTATGATGTTAATGAATCACAAAGAGCTTCTAGGTTACAAGAATAATATATCAATATTCACGCATCCCTTCTAGGGATAACCTATCTGTGTTTATATAGTACACAGCTACATACAATCCATCTCTAATTGATATTCCTATAAGTTAGCTATACAATTCATATCAATTAAGGATTGCTTCAGTCTTCTATTCCAATCTCCTTAGCTGTATCAATATATTCTGCTTCTTTCCATCTTCAGAATGTATTGCTTCTAGAATCTTCAATTCTGCACCGACAGCTAATTCAACTTTCACCTTGTCAGACTTTAAATAAACTCTGACCGGCTTCAATTAAACTCTTTACCCTGTCAGAGTTTAACTAAACTCTGACTGGCTTCTGATAAACTCTTGTCAGTACCTGTTGCTTAAACACTGATAAACAAACATTAGCAATTATATCTAACAGTTTATTTATTAACGGAAAGAGTTTTTGAAATATGCAACTACTAGGTGGGAATTTTTTTTCTAAAAAATTAGGTGATAAAATTTAATACAATATAAATGGTCGGTTTTGACGGAGTTGGTCAGTTATGAGTTGGTCGAAAATGACACTGATGTGGATGTGGTCCCCTAATGAAATTGACATCTAGTAAGTTTTGATGTCATTGGCCGGTTATCAATTGGTCGTAAATGAGAGTGAAGTGGATACCGGGCCCTCCATCATTTCATAACTGACCATTGTTGGTCGGTTACGATATTATTTGTGTCCGAGTTTGATGGTCGGTTGTTTTGGTCGGTTATAAGCTATCATTTCCGACCATTTACCTTTGGTCAGAAATGAGTTGTCAAAAATGTCCGTTTTTCTTGTAGTGTTTTCTAAAAAATTCAAACTAACTATAGCTATTTTTTAAAATCACAACTGATTAATTGCACTCTTGAGATTGTTATATTGTTTTGCGAGTAAATTAAATTTAAAGTTATGCTTAATTTGGAATTTTTATAAATTATTTTACTAATTAAGGCCTCGTTTGGTTCATTGTAACCCAACGCAGTATCTCTGACTTTCATGAGAATTTCACAAAATACAGCGTTTGTTTGTATGAATTTATTTTTAGACTTGGTAACTCACAGTTACAGCAAAATACATGAACCAAGTTACCTAGGTCATATGTGGTCATTCTAAGTTACACAGTTGTCTATGACTTTTTATTCATTAAATAATTTACAATATTACATATATAATAATTTTATATAATGTTATAATTTGAATATTAAAATCTAAATCGAAAAATATTAAATTTGAATCAAATGTTATAATTTAGTTTTTTTTTGTGTCAACATATATAATGCATTTGTTACATATTTATTTTATAAAGATTGAATAAATTATTTATTTATTTAATTGTTAGATTATATATGTTAGCTATTACTTAAAATTGTTTATAATTTTTTTATATATTATATTTTATTTAAAATGCATTATTAAATTTTATTTGAACTATTATTTTATTTAATGCAAGTAATAACAAATTGGTGTATTGACTCATCTTAACAATCATTTTTTTAAAAAAATTCAATAATATATCTCCTTTATTTCAGTATTGTTTTTTCATAAATTTATTTACTGTTTTTTAATCTAAATCAATTAATTTATTATTTTACAAAACAGTTGAAATATGTAATTTGTGGTTACATATTCAAAACCAAACATCTGATTTTCATTTTCCAACAAACTAACTATAATGAAACCTAATTTCAAGGAATCTTGAGTCTAGTTCCCCGCGCACCCCTTTCAACTCTCAACTCTCATCTTTTGGCTGTGTTGATTTGAAGTTTTAAAGCAAGTAATTAGCAAAAAAGACACTTTTTTAAAACATCACTTGGGATCAATGTTGTATTTTAAACAATTTTATTAATTTATTTTGATGCAACACGTAAATAAATGTTGTTCTACTCATCACAATTTCTCTTTTTTTTTTGTGGTAAATTATTAAACAAATTTTTATTAAAGAATTCGTCATTTTTCAAATTATAATATATTATAAATTATAATAATAAATAGGAATTATTTACAAATTTTAATAATATACACAAAATATGAGTATATTTTTTAAGCTCAATAGAATTGTCAATGTAAAAATTCATAAATTCATCTTATATTCGGGATTTTAAGTGATTTTAGTGGAATAATAACGATTGAATCATCATTAAATTAAAAACAATTCGTTAATTAATATAATTATAAGTTATAAATTTAAAAAACAATTGTGCATTGCACATGTTATAAGCTATCTATACTATCTTATAATACACGAAACAAGTTTAGTCGGTCGGTTGATACTTAGTGATTTTAAATAATAACATTATTTATAACCAATTACCTTTTCAGCTAAAATAAATTATTTTTTCTATTTTTTCTAACAAATCCCATCTTTTCAAAAAAAAAATCATCAACAATTTCCTTTTTCAACTAAAACATGTTAGTTTTTCTATTTTTACTTACTAAAATCCTCGTTTTCCAATAATATCACTGTCAAACCCTTACTTATTTATTTTAAAATCTATTTGAATATTTCAAATTACGGGCGATTACCTTTTTCAACTAAAACATATTATTTTTTTCTAGTTTTCCTTACTAAAATCCCTTATTTTCCAAAAATATCACGATGATCCATTACTTATTTATTTAAAAACCTATTTTAATACTTTTAATTATTTTAAAAAAAAATTACACGCCTAATTATTTTTTTAACAATTGATATTAATAAAATAATAAAACCTAAATTATTAAAAATAATCTGTGCATCACACGGATTTTAACCTAGTATTATTAAACACAAAACATTAAAAGTTTGGTAGTCGGACGGACGCTTGGTCGGTTCTTAGTGATTTTACTAAATTACCCTTACTTATTTTTTTAAAAATCTATTGCTAAATAATAACATTATTTATAACCAATTACCTTTTCAGCTAAAATACAATACCATTTTTTTATTTTTTCTAACAAAATCCTCTCTTTTTCTAAAAAAAATACGGACAATTACATTTTTCAACTAAAACATATTACTCTTTCTATTTTTCGTTATTAAAACCCTAATCTACTTTAATAATTTTAATTACGGACACTTACCGCTAAAACATGTTACTATTTCAATTTTCAGCTAAAATGCATTACCTTTTCTATTTCTCGTTACATTTTTCAACTAGTTCTTTTTTTCCTTACTAAAACCCCCATTTTCCAAAAATATCCGGGGCAAACCTTTACTTATTTATTTTGAAACATATTTCAATACTTTTTAATTACGACACTTACCTTTTCAGCTAAAATATGTTACTTTTTTATTTTTTTATTTAAAAAACTATACTTAAATAATACTCCCTATGTCCCAACCAATTCTTTACAACTTAGTAAACTTTTATAATATAAAAATCACCTAATTTCACTACTTTAAATCCCACCACTAAACTCACATTTTCTACATTTCCATTACTTTATTGTTTTTTCTTAACCTCCGTGCTCAACCAAATGTAAACAAACTGGGTGGGATGGACGGATTTGTTAGTATTAGTGCTCTAGAGATAATACTTTTATGTTTTAAAGAAAACATTTTATTATTATAAATTATGTTTTATTGATTATTGTTATTATTTTATTATGTCTTTATTTACTGCGTTATAAATGTTAGCATAATAAATGTCTTTGGAATTATGATACGTATTCGATATCTTTAAGTATGTGACTTAAAAATGAGATTATATGAATAGTATCTTTATTCTTAAATATCCCTAGTCGAGTGTTATTATTTAAGGACAATAATAATGCACAGAGACTAGTATGTTTGTTGATTGATGACCACATCTAATTGGCCATAGGTATGGTGATACTAAAGTCAAAACATAGGTGCATGTAAGAGTACATGACATGATCGACCCGCCGTGAGATTACACATGTTAATAGTGTCATAAGTAATTCTCACTGTGATAATGGTGTAATGATCCTTACACCTGAAATCATTATATTTTTATACGATAATTAATATACTTTGATTACATTAAAAGTTTCCTTTGACCGGGTGATGATAAAAGTGGACATTGGGTATATTATGAATCGTATGAGAAATATGAATGATCTAGATGAGATTTAACTCTCCTAATTTTAGGAGCGATATTATTGGCCTCTTGTTTGAGTGAGACTAAGAAATGCACGGCTGTGCTCAAATGTTGATTTGATTTATTAGTCTACTCATCGATCAAGAAAACTAAGATTAAATTATGAAGAGGATGACACATTATATGCCTCGAGTTTAATCTATAATATTAAGGTTAGGAAGATTATATTACATGGAACATTATTCACGAAAGGCTTAATCCAATCACCGATTTAATTATTATTACTTGGGTGGCAATGATGTATTACTAGATGCCGCTCATTGTTTACAATTTTAATAAGTTATTAAAATTGTTACCAACGTAATAATAACCTACAGGGTCACACACAAAGAACGCTTGAAGGAGAAATAATTTAAATTATGAATTTAAATTTAAATAAGTAATTTATTCTATTTATAATATTAATTAAGTATGACTTGATTAATTATTTAAATAGAAAATGGAATTACTTAAACTAATTCTGAAATTAGTTATTAATTAATTAAGTGCGACTTAATTAAATAATAAATTGGAATTTCGGATTAGTATTTTATTATAATTGGATTATAATTAGAAAACTTATTTTCCTCTCTATATAAACTCTAAAAGAGGGCTGATTTTAATGTGAAAAAAAACGTTTTTATATTAAAACACTAGCCTCTTATGAGAGCAAGAAAAGAGAGAGAGAAAGAAGCAGTTTTCGGGTGCTAGTACACATCAATCCTTCAAGAAAACCGTTTGTGTGGATACCGTAGAGCGTAGATCGCGAGACTGGGATACGTGGTGATTGAACAAGCTTTGGATCTCCGTTAATCTTCCATTAATGAACTGTTAAAGCTTCTTAAGGTATTTGTTCTTAATCTCCGAATTAAATCTTTTGTTTTTGTATGGATCCTGCGGAGGGGTTTAGAATTTTGATTTATTTTTACGTTTTCCGTTGCGTTTATGTGCTCGAAACCCTTCAATGGTATCAGAGCTACTTGCGAAAACGTTTTAATTCGGTTATATGTTTAAAGTTTTGATGTATGTATAAGCATGTTTGCGATTATCATGATTGATGTTGTTTTGATGATAACATTGATGTATATGCATAAAGTTTACATTAATGATGATTGGGATGATCATATGATGATCATATAATCTGTATGTATACTGATATATACATGATATATGTTTTTTCTTGTTATGAGAATCATATTCGATACGATTTCTGAACACGCTACGCAGATTTAGTGAAATTTGCATACTGTGTCCGATTTTCGCCGAAAATACCTTTTTCGAAAGGGAAATGGGCGTCAGAACAAAACTGACTATGTCACTCGTTTGTCTGTAAGGCGTTTGACGTCGTTTACTGTCTGTAAACACCGATTTATATTTTCAGAATTCTGATTTTGATTTTTTTGATTTACACTTTATTTGATTTCTGTGATTGGATCATGAGAAATATTTGATATGGTATGATATGTTAATGCAATATGAGATGTTCTTAGTTGTTATATGAGCATGATGATTGGTTATGGCCTAAAGACCCATAAGATAGTGGTTTTGTTTTAATGGTTTGGTTTCTAAATACGACTTGCATGTCGTTATTCCTTGTAATGTTTAAATCTCGAATGTAACTCGAGTTTTACTTGTAAGTTCAGTATAGTTCAGTATGATAGGTTTTTTTATTTATGTAATATATATGAAGACATCCAAGATGGAGAACCAAGGAAGCATTACAATGAGGCAAGTTAAAACTTGAAGACTTGTAACATTGTATTGTATTTTTATACCACCATAGATTGACCTTGATTTTTCCATTAGCTTGGAAAGATCACTTAGGTTGGGCCATAACCAAAGACGTTTACTTTACGCACTTTACATATATGATGCATGTGATGATGATATGTATGCGTAGTTATAATGATGCATGCTTTAATTAGATTAAACATGTATGTAGTAGATACGTCACCCATGCCATGTTTGCTAAACAAGATAAACTATGTAACGATTCAAGATTTTAAAATTGAACAAAAACGAACATGAGATTCTTGTGTTTATGAAACACGGAAATAAGTATGAATTTCAAATTTTGATATGGGGCGATTTTGACAAAAATACAAACAACGCTTGTAAGGAAGGCGGGTTTTAAGTGAGAGCACTGTGACTCCTCCGACGGACTGGAAATCAAACCATTGATGAATTTTGATTTGAAGTACTTAGTTCAAGGAAAAATTGGGAATCTCTTGATGATGGGATCATGGTCGTTTTTATAATATCAAATCCCTAAAGTTAAAATATTAAGTCAATTAGATGCCTTCCAGTGGGCAACACTCGTCAAGACCTAGATCGAGAAAGGGTGGGTTCGCCAAAGCGAAGCACTCCAATCTATCGTGATAAGACACAATGAAGTAAATGTGATACTTAACTGTTAGACCATTGGGTTAGACTTAACTAAGTTACCACAATAGTATTGTGAACTTAGAGGCATGGAGCTTGGTATGATTTATTAGATAAATGTGAACAAATGTTGTTCTACCAAACTTTCCAAGAGTTATATATGATATAATTGACAAGAGTTGTCTACCTAAATAAATCATGTTTTGGGAGTAAAGCCAAAGCTGACTTTAAGCATGACGAAATATGGATCTTGGCTCACTAGAAAGATCTAAGAGAAATACTTTCTGAATTAATAGTTAGGGCTATTTATTTGATAAAAATAGTGGGAGGTATAAATGATATACCATAATCACTTAAACATAATAATTAATAAATTTGCAACCTAGATTAATTTTATTCACTT
Source organism: Heracleum sosnowskyi (assembly GCA_030848705.1). Classification (NCBI taxonomy): domain Eukaryota; kingdom Viridiplantae; phylum Streptophyta; class Magnoliopsida; order Apiales; family Apiaceae; genus Heracleum; species Heracleum sosnowskyi. The sequence goes on from CM061241.1 coordinate 100,072,610, forward strand.
TAATATTGTAGCTATCAAATGACAAATAACACAAACAACTTCTCTATGCGATCAGTCCTTGAAGAAGGACAAGCTGACAGGAACAAATTTCCTCGACTAATATAGGAGCTTGAGGATCATCCTCAGGCACCACGATGTTAGTCAAATTCTTCCCTTACCGTTTAGCTGAGAATGTAACATGTGCCGAACATAATGCTTATTGGAAGCAAATTGATGATTCGACTGATGATGCTTCATGTCTCATGCTTGCAACTATGAGTGTTGAGCTTCAGAAACAATATGAGCATATGGATGCTTATGAGATATTTGAGCACCTTAAAAGATGTTTGAGGAAAAGGCTCGTCAAAAGGGATTTGACAATAGCAAAACACCATACACCTACAAGTAGGGAAAGTGAGATTCGGTTGGTCCAGATGTTCTAAAGATGATAGGGTATAATGAGTACCTTGATTATTATTTTTGGGTTTCAAGATTGGTCTAGAGACTCAGAATGATTTGATCATACAAATCTTTGAACAATAACTATTCTCAATTAGTTAGTGAACAACGAAATAAATGAGATAGACATAGCACCCATTAAGTTGTGAAGCACGTTGAGAACTGCTATAAGCAACATGATAAATGCATGGACTACTCCCATATTGATGGTGAACGTAGGAATGTTTTTGGGAAATTAAAATGGAATGGAAAGAAGAAGATTTGATCTAATTCTATAGCCATATTAAACTCCAATCCCAAAGAGGTTTTGTCGCTTAAAGGAGGTGTTGCTAATTAAAGAAGACGATTGTCGCTTCTGTGGAAAACCGAAAGACTGGAAGTTAAACTGTCATGCTTATTTGGAAGATCTAAGAAGAAGACCGACGAGGGTCAAGCTTCAGGTTTCGAGTTAGAATTGGAGCAAAAGTTGTTACTCTAGTTGAAGTAACTCGTTACTTAATTTTGCATATACGGCTAAGTTTAGAACTTGATAATTGTAACTACGTGCCTCTAAGAGTAGAGACATTATATTGGTTTCTTGTATGGACAAGAAAGGTTTTTCATTTTAATTGGATATATAACAATTGTTGTTTATTACATTTTAATGAAAAGGTTAATGATGTTGCACAATTAGTTAACAATTTATATGTTCTAAAATGACTCAAATCAAACATTACCTTTGGTACTGTAATTAAGGCCATATTATAAGAAACACATTCCAATTTTCATAATGATGGATGATTGGATAAGTTTGATTATGAATCATACGAAGGATGTGAATCTTGGTTTATTTGGCAAAAGGACAAAAGCCCCTTTTATGAAAAATGGTGAAAGGGCCATCGAATGATTAGGACTTATACATGGTGATGTATGTGGTCATATACGTACGATGGCAGGAGGTAGATTTTACTACTTCATAACGCTCACTGATGATGTCAGTAGATACGGATATAGATATCTTTTGATAAACAAATTCGAATTGTTTGAAATGTTCAAAGAATATTAAGCGGAAGTAAAAAAAAGAAAAAAAAAAACAAAGGTTCAATGAAAGGAGTTTCTATGAGCTGAAATCACATTATGTTGGACATAGTGCGATGGATGATGAGTCAAGTGGATCTTCCAATAAGTTTATGGGGTTATACCCTAGAGACAAGTGCATATACACTAAACCGTGTTCCTACTAAAATGGTTCAGGAGACACCATATAAGATGTGGACTGAGAAAAGTTATAGCATGTCATTTATGAAAATTAGGGGATGCAAAGCGTTTGTGAAACGTTTAACCTCTGACAAGATAGGACCAAAATCATATAAATGTAATTTTGTGGGATACCAAATTAAAACAAAAGGGGTATTACTTCTTTAATCCTCTAGAGAACAAAGTGTTTGTTGCTCGGACTGCTGTATTTCTTGAGAGAGAATTTCTTTCTAAAAGAAATAGTGGGAGGAAAATAGATCTCGATGAGGATCGAGAACCACGAGATAACATTGAACCAAAGTTGGAACAAGAGCAGAATGTACAAGAAAATGGTAATGACAATACTGCTCAAGAAACACACGTTGTTCGTAGGTCTGGTAGGATTCACCATGAATCCGAGAGATATTATGAATTTCTCTTGACTCAGGATGGTGATGTAATGCTTGTGAATAATGATAATGAGCCTCTTACCCACCAAGACGCTATGAAAATTCCAAGATCTAAAAGTTGGCATGAGGCCATGAAATCTAAGATGGATTCCATGTATGAAAAACCAAGTATGGACTTTGGTTGATCCACCTAAAGGAGTAAAACCTATAAGGTGCAAGTGCTTTTTCAAGAAGAAAACTGACATGGATAGTAATAAAGACCTATAAGGCACGACTGGTGGCAAAAGGTTTCAAGTAAATTCATGGTATTGACTATGATGAAACTTTCTCACCAGTGGCAATGGTCAAGTCCATCAGGTTTTTGCTTGTTTAATATGACTACGAAATCTGGAAAATGGATGTCAAGACTACTTTCTTAAATGAGAGCGTAGAAGAGGTTGTGTACATGACACAACCTGAAGGTTTTGTAGATCCAAGTTTTGCTAGAATGGTTTATAAGATAATTCGATCCATTTATGGATTAAAGTAAGCCTCGATGAGATGGAATATATGTTTTGATGAAACAATCAAATAGTTTGGCTCTATTCAAAATGAAGATGAACCGTGTGTTTACAAGAAGGTTAGTGGGAGCCATGTGGCATTCCTAGTATCATATGTAGATGATATATTACAAATAAGGAATGACATTCTTTCTCAACAGACTGTTAAGACTTGGTAGAGAAATAGTTTCTTGATGAAAGACTTAGGAGATGTGTCCTGTATCTTAGGGATCAGGATCTATAGAGATAGATCACGAAGATTTTTCGGCTTAAATTAGAGTACATACATTGACAAATAGTTTCTTGATGAAAGACTTAGGAGATTGTTAGTATTAGTGCTCTAGAGACAATACTTTTATGTTTTAAAGAAAACATTTTATTATTATAAATTATGTTTTATTGATTATTGTTATTATTTTATTATGTCTTTATTTACTGCGTTATAAATGTTAGCATAATAAATGTCCTTGGAATTATGATACGTATTCGATATCTTTAAGTATGTGACTTAAAAATGAGATTATATGAATAGTATCTTTATTCCTAAATATCCCTAGTCGAGTGTTATTATTTAAGGACAATAATAATGCACAGAGACTAGTATGTTTGTTGACTGATGACCACATCTCATTGGCCATAGGTATGGTGATACTAAAGTCAAAACATAGGTGCATGTAAGAGTACATGACACTGGATTGACCCGCCGTGAGATTACACATGTTAATAGTGTCATAAGTAATTCTCACTGTGATAATGGTGTAATGATCCTTAGACCTGAAATCATTATATTTTTATACGATAATTAATATACTTTGATTACATTAAAAGTTACCTTTGACCGGGTGATGATAAAAGTGGACATTGGGTATATTATGAATCGTATGAGAAATATGAATGATCTAGATGGGATTTAACTCACCTAATTTTAGGAGCGATATTATTGGCCTCTTGTCTGAGTGAGACTAAGAAATGCACGGTCGTGCTCAAATGTTGATTTGATTTATTAGTCTACTCATCGATCAAGAAAACTAAGATTAAATTATGAAGAGGATGACACATTATATGCCTCGAGTTTAATCTATAATATTAAGGTTAGGAAGATTATATTACATAGAACATTATTCACGAAAGGCTTAATCGAATCACCGATTTAATTATTATTTACTAGATGCCGCTCATTGTTTACAATTTTAATTAGTTATTAAAATTGTTACCAACGTAATAATAACCTACAGGGTCACACATAAAGAACGCTTGAAGGAGAAATAATTTAAATTATGAATTTAAATTTAAATAAGTAATTTATTCTATTTATAATATTAATTAAGTATGACTTGATTAATTATTTAAATAGAAAATGGAATTACTTAAACTAATTCTGAAATTAGTTATTAATTAATTAAGTGCGACTTAATTAAATAATAAATTGGAATTTCGGATTAGTATTTTATTATAATTGGATTATAATTAGAAAACTTATTTTCCTCTCTATATAAACTCTAAAAGAGGGCTGATTTTAATGTGAAAAAAAACGTTTTTATATTAAAACACTAGCCGCTTATGAGAGCAAGAAAAGAGAGAGAGAAAGAAGTAGTTTTCGGGTGCTAGTACACATCAATCCTTCAAGAAAACCGTTCGTGTGGATACCATAGAGCGTAGATCGCGAGAGCGGGATACGTGGTGATTGAACAAGCTTTGGATCTCCGTTAATCTTCCATTAATGAACTGTTAAAGCTTCTTAAGGTATTTGTTCTTAATCTCCGAATTAAATCTTTTGTTTTCGTATGGATCCTGCGGAGGGGTTTCGAATTTTGATTTATTTTTACGTTTTCCGTTGCGTCTATGTGCTCGAAACCCTTCAATGGTATCAGAGCTACTTGCGAGAACGTTTTAATTCGGTTATATGTTTAAAGTTTTGATGTATGTATAAGCATGTTTGCGATTATCATGATTGATGTTGTTTTGATGATAACATTGATGTATATGCATAAAGTTTACATTAAAGAGATACGTAGGCATCTTGTGAGGGCTGATTTAGTCTCGAAACACAAGTGCAGCCATTAAAGCTAGAAAGCTCATAAATCCTAGCAATTAATATACAAGCACGTTTTTAAATCCATAACATTTGGCGCCGTCTGTGGGAAAACAACATCAACCATTGCAAACAAACGAAGAACAGCTCGGGATACTCAAACTCCTGAGGATCACCCTATCACCTCTGAGGCTGATACTCACGGAAATCAACCACCGCCGACTACTGGCACTCAAGGGGCGAATATCCCCACCAACACTCAAGGACCATAAATCCCGATTTCGGTTGAAGGGACGAATCCCCTGCAGATGGTCATTCATGGATCTAATCCACAAGAGACCGTTCACCAGAAACTGATCACGACCTCCCCGATGCTCATGAGTGCCCCAAGTGGTCTTCAACTCCATACTACTGATCTCCCCCAATACACTGCTCAAACTTTGGGGATGCCAAGCTATGGCATTCCCCCTCGACCCATGGCGGGCGGTAGTGGTCTTAACCCCATCTACCATAAAGCATATGTCCCCCCCTTATATACAAGGTCTGGGACCCCAAAATCAACAAACTCGACGAAACCCTTTGATTCAAGATTACTCGGGTCCTTATACCGAGGATGAGGATTATACATCTGGGGAAGAGAGGGATGTTACCCCAAGGAGGAAGCGTTCTTCCCAAACAAACCGGGAACAACCCCAAACTACTAAGGAGAAAATTGCAGCCCATGAGGCAAAGACTGCAAGACTCAAGAAACTACTTGCTGAGGAGGAGGCCGCCCATTCTTAAGGCCGATCAACTGGAAGAGTCCCGATAATCAACCTGGACCCGCCACCAAGAAGGACTAAGAGGGCTGAAGCCCCAAGGGGTGATCCTAGTGTTTTGTTGCCCCTAGGAGATCCTGATGATCCTACACCACCGTTTACTCAAGACATCATGAAAGCCACCATATCCAGAAAATTCAAGATGCCAACGATCAAGGCTTATGATGGAACGGGGGATCCCGCAAATCATGTAAGGACCTTCTCCAATGCACTGCTGTTATAGCCAACCAACGATGCGGTCAAATGTAGGGCGTTTCCACATACCTTGGCAGGCATGGCCCAACGCTGGTATAGCCGTCTTCCTCCCAACTCAATTGGGTCTTTCAAGGAACTAAGCAGAGCTTTTATCAATCAGTTCATTAGTGGAAGGGTGCATGAGAAAAGCTCTGCATCACTCATGGCAATCCAGCAAGGAAAGAATGAAGCCCTAAGGGACTACATCAATCGATTCACCCGGGAGGCTTTGAAAGTCCCGTACTTAGAGGACAGAGTGGCTATGATAGCCCTGCAACAAGGAACTACTGATGACCACTTCAAAAGGTCATTAGCTAAACATCCACCCGAGAGCATGTTGAAGCTCCAAGATAGAGCCGGAAAGTACATCAAGGCTGAAGAAAGCATGAGAAAGTACGAACCCACTGCTAGCGGTAGTGGAAACTCAAAGAAAAGAAAGGATGTTCAGGAGTACGACGTCAAGGAAAAGTTTCCTAGAACATCAAAGGACTCTGATTCTCCACCTAAGAAAAGCAATTTTGGGCCAAAATTTACGGAGTATGCAAGATTGAACACTCCCAGGAGTCAAATTCTGATGGAGATAGCTAAGGAAGGAGATCTCAAATGGCCGAAGCCAATGAGGGCTGACATGTCCAAACGGAACCAAAACCAATTCTGTCGGTTCCACAAGGAAGTCGGGCACGACACCGACGATTGTAGACAATTGAAAGATGAGATCGAATTTCTGATACGAAGAGGAAAACTCAGCAAGTTCACCAAAGATGGAAACCAAGGAAGTCAAAGGGGGAACTATGAAAGGAAGGATTATGACATAAGGGACAACGACCAAGATCGTAACCCTAAGCCCCGAGGGCCAGTCATCAACATGATATTTGGAGGGCCAACTGTTGCTGCGTCCTCCCGAAACTCAAGAAAGGCTTATGCTCGAGAAGTAATGACCGTGGTTGGAGAAGCACCGAAGCATGCCCGAACAGAAGTATCAATAGGTTTTGATGATTCAGACCTGGAGGGAGTGAAGTTTCCCCACGATGATCCTTTAGTCATCGTTCCTGTGATAGGAAATTCTGAAACCAAGAGAGTTTTGGTCGACAATGGAGCCTTAGTGGATATCTTGTTCCATGATTCTTTCATCAAGATGGGGTACACTGATTCTCAGTTGACACCCTCGAATATGCCCATATATGGATTCAATGGAGTGGAATCAAAAGTGGAAGGCACTATCCAACTCCCAATGACAATGGGGCAAGGGTCAACTACGTCTATTCAGATGTTCAACTTCGTAGTTATAAAGGCGGCTTCAACCTACAATGCGATCCTTGGAAGGACTGGTCTTCATGCGTTCAAGGCTGTTGCCTCATCTTATCATCTGAAAATCAAGTTCTCAACGAGGAATGGGATTGGTGAAGAACGAGGAGACCAAAAGATGGCTAGAAGTTGTTATGTAGCCGCGTTAAGGCCTGATGGAGTCGGGGGCAAGTTCTCCCAATTGAAGACATGGATACTAGTGACAATGAGGACCGAAGAGGGAAACCGACTGAGGATTTAATCCCCATTCCCTTAGTCCCTGGTGAACCGGAGAAGGTGACTTATGTCGGGGCACTACTACCTGAGCCATTGAAAAGCAAGCTCATATCTTTTCTTCAAGAGAACAATGACGTTTTTGCTTGGACAACGGCTGACATGCCAGGGATTGATCCCCAACTGATAACCCACAAGTTGAATGTGGATCCTGAAAGAAAGACGGTGAAACAAAAGAAGAGAAATTTTGCTCCAGAAAGGCAAGAGGCCATTAAACAAGAGGTGGAAAAGCTTCTGGAGGCCGGATTCATTGAAGAGATACAATTCCCAGAATGGTTGGCTAACCCCGTGATGGTCAAAAAGGCCAATGGGAAATGGAGAATGTGTGTGGACTTCACTGACTTGAATGATGCATGTCCTAAGGATTGTTTTCCCTTACCAAGGATTGATGCATTAATAGATGCTACAGCTGGACACGAGATGCTCAGCTTCATGGATGGCTTCAGTGGATACAATCAAATTAAGATGCACAAGGATGACGTCTCCAAGGTATCATTCATCACTGACTTTGGTGTTTTCTGTTATCTAGTCATGGTATTTGGACTTAAGAATGCAGGGGCAACCTACCAAAGGTTGGTGAACAAAATTTTTGGACACCTAATTGAAAAAACCATGGAGGTCTACGTAGATGACATGTTAGTCAAGAGCCTCGATAAGGCCGATCACATAGAGCACCTCCGAGAGGCATTTGAAGTGCTAAGGCACCACAAGATGATGTTGAATCCTGCTAAGTGTGCCTTTGGTGTAGGCTCGGGAAAGTTTTTAGGTCTGATGGTTTCCAAGAGAGGAATCGAGGCTAATCCCGACAAAATCAAAGCAATTCTAGACATGGAACCACCAAAGACTGTCAAGGATGTCCAAAAACTAACGGGAAGAGTGGCAGCATTGGGAAGATTTATCTCCAAGTCAGGAGAGAAGTGCTTGTCTTTTTTCAAAGCACTCAAGAACGTGAAAATTTTTGAATGGACAACGGAGAGCCAAGAGGCCTTTGAGGCCCTGAAGAAATACATGGTTGAGGCACCACTGTTGGCAAAGCCCAAGCCAGGGGAAATTCTCTATTTGTACTTAGCGGTTTCTAGCACAGCCCTTGGAGCCGTTTTGGTAAAAGAAGAATTGAAGGTTCAGAAACCCATTTACTATGTGAGCAAGATTCTGCATGGGGCAGAAATAAACTACTCAACGATTGAGAAGTTTGCCTTAGCCTTGATAATGGCCTCAAGAAAGCTACGCCCGTACTTCCAGGCTCACAAGATAGAGGTCTTGACTGATCAACCTCTGAGAAACATCTTGCATAGCCCTCAAGTTAGTGTAAGGTTGATCAAATGGGCTATTGAATTGGGTGAATTCGACATCAAGTATAAGCCTCGAACGACCATAAAAGCTCAGGCACTTGCTGACTTCATGGTTGAATGCACCATTGACAACCAAGAAGTCGGGGGGGGGGGGGGGCAGGAAGTAATAGTGGAGGACGAGAAAGATCAAGAGATGGATTTCAAAGAATATTGGGTGCTCTATTTTCATGGAGCATCAAAAACAAAATCAAGTGGAGCCGGTTTAGTGCTACAAAGTCCTGATGGATTCCTCATAGAGTATGCACTAAAACTTTACTTCCCAACGACAAACAATGAGGCTGAGTATGAAGCTCTGATAGCTGGCTTAGGGCTGGCTGGAGCCTTGAGAGTTAAAACTCTGAAAGTATGTGGAGATTCGAGCCTAGTGGTTTCCCAAGTAAATCGGGAATTTGAGGCCAGAGATGAAGTCATGGCCAAGTACTTAAAACTTGTCAAGGCCATCATGACTCGGTTTGATGAATTCTATGTAGAGCACATTCCAAGGGAAGAAAAATGAAGGCTGATGCCTTGTCTAAATTTGCTTCTTCCGAAATTGAAAACTATGCAGGGAGTGTATACTTCCAAGTCTTGAGGACCCCAAGCATCAACGGAAAGTTGGTGGCACCTATTGATGTTGCTAGTTGTTGGATAGATCCCATCAAAGCTCATCTGGAAACTGGGTGGTTACCCAACGACACTTCAGAAGCACGAAAGCTGTATGTGAGGGCTCTAAGGTATGCCCTGGTTGAGGGAATCTTATACAAGAAATCTTTCATCATTCCGTATCTCAAATGCTTGAGACCCCAAGAGGCAGAATTGGCCCTAAAAGAAGTACATGAAGGAATTTGTGGACAGCACTTGGGGGGCAGAGCCCTTGCTCATAAAGTCACTCGTTTAGGTTTCTATTGGCCAAGCATACTTGCTGATGCTAAAAGCTACGTGAAGAAATGTGAACGGTGCCAAAAGCATGCACCAATGGTTAGACAACCACCAGAGATGATGACATCCATTAACTCACCTATCCCCTTTGCCATGTGGGGACTCGGGCCATTTCCGATGGCAAGTGCTCAAAGAAAGTTCTTGATAGTAGCAATCGACTAGTTCACCAAGTGGATTGAGGCTAAACCTTTAGCCAAGATAACCACCTAGCAAGTGATGCATTTCTTCTGGGAGAATGTGATATGCAGGTATGGAATTCCACGAGTCCTCGTTACGGACAATGGAACTCAATTCAACAATGATGAATTCAAGAAGTATTGTGACGAGAATGATATCAAGCTGCGCTTCACTTCTGTTGCCCATCCTCAAGAAAATGGGCAAGCTGAGGTTGCGGATTAGATTATCCTAGATGGACTAAAGAAAAGAGTTGAACGCTCCAGAAATACCTGGGTAGACGAATTGATCCCCATACTATGGGCATATTGATAAGTGGATTTTTAATCCACTTGGAACGCTTCATATCGGCTTAAATTGATGACTTGAACTCAAGTATGTGGTGTGTTTAATGTGTTTTCATTAAGTTTTGCAGAACCAAGAGTTGGAGGTTAATTTGATTAAAATTCGGATTTTCCGGGTAGGTTGCGCAGTCTTCACTGTTTTGGCCATATCTGGAGTTCTACAAGTCCGATTCTGACGATCTTACAGCTCACGCGAAGAGGACAAAATTTTCTATAATTCTAGGCAGAAGGTTCTGCGCGGGCGCCCAGTAATTGTACTGGAATTCTGCGCGGCCGCCCAGGAAGTCAGAATCGCCAGAAATTGCCAGAATTCGATTTTAATAAGGAAATTTTCACAAATTCGACTTCTAATCATTATGGTAATTGCTTGGGGCGGCCAGAAACTTCCAGAATCAGTTGTAAACATAGAATATGCAATTCTTATTGCATTCAAAGATGGAAATTGCCGTAATTCTATTCTAACTCAAAAACGGCAATTGCTTGGAAGAGGGACAACTTGGAGCTATAAATACACACCTTGGGGGGACATAATCAACACATCACAATACATCACAACACACCAGAGATCAGATTCAATATTGGAGCACAAGATCGAGGAGCCAAGAACGAAGAACGTGACTACGAGGAGATCTAGACATAGTTTTTTCTTGTATTCTTCAATTTTGGTGCAACTTTTGGATGCTTCCGGATTTGTCCTCTAGACCTTTAACTCTTAATCATATTTACATCATTGATTTCTTGTTTTTCATCATGCTTTCATCAGAACCCACGATGATGAACGGTTCGATTATGAACTAATCATTGTCGTGGGATTCTAACGGATTTATTTATGGATTTTAGTAGTTAATTGTTTTAAAGATGTGTGTGTGATGGCTAATTGATATCCTAGTTTGGTTGTGCTTATTCTTCTTGGATGCGTAGCTAACATCTAAGATTGTTTGTTAATCTCTATTGAATGCGAAAGTGGATATATAGGTTTGGAACTTGCCATGCTAGCATAGGTTTATGTATGTTTGTCATACATGATTCGTAGGTGATTTTAACCATCTTACCTGCTCTATGTAATCTGAATGGATAACTTGCTCATTAAACCGTTATGTTTTCAAATCTTATAGACATATAGGGTCTAAGCATAATTGGTGTCTGCTTAACTTCTATCTATTTTGTGGATGTTTAAGTGGTTTGGTATACGTATACTGAAAGGTAGCGTGTACTGATTTCGTGTTATCCGATTAGTTTTCACAACCGTCACATGCATTGATTAAAGACAAAAGACTCTGAATGAAGTACTTAATGAAGTTAGGATCCCATGTTTTATTCTCATATACATAAATCGATTTTAATCCTCTTAGTTAGTTAATTCTTAGTTTAATAATTTGTTCTCTAGTTAATTTTAGATAATCAAACCCAAATTGTTAATTGTCTTAGCAGTGGATAAAAATCATACATTGTTGCATAGGTACATTAATTGAATTGAACACCTCATTAGATCTCTGTGGGAACGAACTTGACTTATTCGTATATTACTTGTGACCACGTGCGCTTGCGTGATTTTGTGCTAACAAGTTTTTGGCGTCGCTGCCGGGGATCATAGGTGTTTTATTTTAGTTTATGTGTTTGTCATCAATGGTCGTTAGAGTTCACTGACTCGGATTGTAGTTGTTTGTTCTGTGTGTTTCAGGTACTTGAATGTGTATGCGAACACGTTCTCAGACTCGTAAATTGGAAGAAGAAAGATTAAAGTTAGTAAAGATGGGAGACGTTCCAGAAGGAGTAGCACCTGCAGCTAAGGCTTTAAAGGACTATTCTCAGCCAAAGATCAATGATATTCAGTCGAGTATTGTCAGGACGGCTATTGCAGCTAATACCTTTGAAATCAAGCCTGGCACGATTCAGATGGTGCAGAATTCAGTGCAGTTTGGGGGTGCTCCAACGGAAGATCCTAATATACATATTAGGGATTTTATCGAGATTTGCGACACCTTCAAGACCAACGGAGTGTCGGAAGATGCCGTGAAGCTGAGACTTTTCCCATTTTCTCTGAGGGATAAGGCTAAGGGCTGGTTGCACTCTCTACCAGCAGGTTCTATTACTACATGGGAGGATCTTGCTCAGAAATTTCTTACTAAATTCTTCCCCATGGCTAAAACTGCTGCGATCAGGAATGCTCTTACTCAGTTTTCTCAGCATTCTGGAGAAACTTTATGTGAAGCTTGGGAGAGATACAAGGAGATGCTTAGGAGATGTCCACATCATGGATTGCCCGACTGGATGGTGATTAATTGTTTTTATAATGGTCTGGGAGCACAATCAAGACCAATGTTAGATGCAGCATCAGGTGGAGCTCTATGGGCTAAGAGCTACGAGGAAGCTTATGAGTTAATTGAGATGATGGCTGCGAATGAATATCAGAATCCTACTCAGAGATTATCACAAGGCAAAGTAGCAGGAGTTCTTGAAGTTGATGCAGCTACAGCTATAGCAGCCCAGTTGAAGTCTTTGACAATGAAGGTGGATTCTTTGACGAATTATGGAGTTCAGCAGGTGGCTAGTGTTTGTGAGCTTTGTGCGGGCGCACATGAGACGAATAATTGTGCCATATCTAGTGAGTCAGCGCAGTTTGTGAGCAACTTTCAGAGACCATCACAGCCAGTTCCAGCCACCTATCATCCCAATAGCCGGAATCATCCTAATTTCAGCTGGAGCGACAATCAACAATCTCAGCAGCCTTATCAGCCATTCCAAGGTCAGCAATTTGGAGCAAAGCCTTACAATCCTCAGAATTTTCAGCAGCAGCAAGGGCAGAATTTTCAGCCACAGTATGCTCCTAGGCAACAATTTCAGCCACCAGGATTTCCGCAACAACCTCATGCTAGTGCGGGGCAGTCTTCGAATGAAAAATCTGAATTGGATGAGTTGAGAATGATAGTTAAAAGCCAGGCGACATCGCTCAAGACTTTGGAGAATCAGATGGGGCAGTTGGCAAGTGCCTTACTCAGCAGAGCTCAGGGAACTCTTCCTAGCGATACGGAGCCTAATCCAGGAAAGACAGTTGTCCAAGAACATGTGAAAGCAGTTACCTTGAGATCGGGAAAGGTCACGGGCAATCAAAAATCAGCAGTTGAAGAAGAGGAAGAAATTCAACAGCATCAGGTGGAACCTTCTAAGGAAAAGCCAATTTTTGATTTGGCAGCTAAGCAGTTGGACGGTGAGGCTGAAAAGAGCAAAAATTCTGCTGACAAGTCTACTTCGGAGCAGACTATTTACCCACCTCCTCCATACCCAAAGAGGCTCCAGAAGAAGACTACATAGAGTAACCAGATCTATCCTCCTCCCCCATATCCAAAGAGGCTACAGAAGCAGAATCTTGACACAAAATTCGCCAAATTTCTCGAGGTTTTCAAGAAGTTACACATCAACATACCTTTTGCAGAAGCTCTTAAACAGATGCCGAGCTATGCTAAGTTCATGAAGGGTATTCTATCTCGGAAGTTGAAACTCGAGGATTTGGACACCGTTGCTTTGACAGAGGAGTGTAGTGCAGTTCTACAGCAGAAATTGCCACCGAAGCTTAAAGATCCGGGAAGTTTTACCATACCTTGCACTATTGGCAATCAACTTTTCAGCAAATGCTTATGTGATTTGGGAGCTAGCATTAATCTAATGCCAATGTCTGTTTTTAAGCAACTTGGGTTGCCTGAGCCGAAACCAGTTAATATGATGCGTAGCTAACATCTAAGATTGTTTGTTAATCTCTATTGAATGCGAAAGTGGATATAGAGGTTTGGAACTTGCCATGCTAGCATAGGTTTATGTATGTTTGTCATGCATGATTCATAGGTTATTTTAACCATCTTACCTGCCCTATGTAATCTGAATGGATAACTTGCTCGTTAAACCGTTATGTTTTCAAATCTTATAGACATATAGGGTCTAAGCATAATTGGTGTCTGCTTAACTTCTATCTATTTTATGGATGTTTAAGTGGTTTGGTATACGTATACTGAAAGGTAGCGTGTACTGATTTCGTGTTATCCGATTAGTTTTCACAACCGTCACATGCATTGATTAAAGACAAAAGACTCTGAATGAAGTACTTAATGAAGTTAGGATCCCATGTTTTATTCTCATATACATAAATCGATTTTAATCCTCTTAGTTAGTTAATTCTTAGTTTAATAATTTGTTCTCTAGTTAATTTTAGATAATCAAACCCAAATTGTTAATTGTCTTAGCAGTGGATAAAAATCATACATTGTTGCATAGGTACATTAATTGAATTGAACACCTCATTAGATCTCTGTGGGAACGAACTTGACTTATTCGTATATTACTTGTGACCACGTGCGCTTGCGTGATTTTGTGCTAACACATATCGAACTACTTGTAAAGTCACCACTGGAGCTACCCCCTTTCTGTTGGCATATGGGGCAGAGGCAGTGGTTCCGGTGGAGATTACTCACACATCTCCAAGAGTTGAGGCTTATGAGCCAGAAGAAAATGAAGAAGGCTTGAGGCTGGCTTTAGATCTAATTGATGAAGTTAGAGATGAGGCAAATGCCAAGATAGTTGAACATCAGAAACGAGCATCTTTCTATTACAACCTAAGGGTTAAAGAAAGGTTCTTTCGACAAGGAGATTTAGTCCTCAGAAAGATTGAGGCATCCGGAGTTGGACAAAAGGGCAAGCTGTCCCCAAATTGGGAAGGACCATATCGCGTCAAGAACGTATTTGGCCGAGGCTCGTACAAGCTAGAAACCCTTGAAGGGCATGAGGTGCCAAGGACTTGGCATGCCTCCAATTTGAAAGTTTATTATGTTTAAGGTGTTTCCTAAGTGGACTCACTACTAGAAATAAGGTTTGATAAAACCAACCCAAGTTTTAAAACTTGAGTATTATGTAAGGGTTGAACCCATTTTCAAAGTTATATATTCTTAAATTCTTCATCATGTTTTGCATGCATTACATATTGCTAGATATGCACAAAATTGTAACTAAACATGCAAAGTCAAGAATCAGGAAAATAACACAAGCCATGAAAGGCCAAGAAACACAAATAAAACTAAACTTATAAAAAGTTTAAGTTAAGCCTGAGGGCTGAAAATACATAAAAAGTACAAAGCCATGAATGGCCAAAAACAAACTACAGACTAGGCTTCACCCTCCTTGTCACCAGCATCTGTCTCCTCCCCTGAGTTAGAGCCAGAAAAATGCTCATCAGCATCAGAAGCAGAAGTGTCACCAAGGGGTGATGAACGCACTGGATCTAAAATCCTAGCATCCTCCTCAATGTCATCAACTCCAGCCAAGATACGCTCCAAGGGAGTAGGACGGTGAGGATCTGGAAAGTCAACAGCGTCAAAAACCCCGGGATGCTTGGCCAAGATAGCCTGAACAACATCCTCCCATCCTGATGTATGCTGGACTGGGAAGAGAATCTCGTCATGCTTCTCGATCAAATCCTTTTACTCCTGAGAGTCAAGGTACTCATCGATGCAATCATCCTTGCTCTTCCTCAGTTCAACAAGGCCAACTTGAGCGTCAGCAAGCTCCTTCTCCTTCCTAGCAAGAGTCTCCTTAAAAGACTTAACCTCCTCTTCAGACCTCTCCAACTTTACCCGGTTGGCCTCAGAAGAGGTACGCCAAGCCTTAGCTTGGAACAATGCCCCCTGGAAGTTGGCATTGGTCTGCCAAAGGATAAAAGTTAGAAAAATTAAGCAAAGACTTAAAAGAAAAGTAATAGCTAAGGTAAAGAAAGTTACCGCATCAATAGCTTGAGCCCCTAAGTGCTCAACACCCTCGATGGTGGAATCTGCAATGAAATCCTTGTAATCACAAGGAGTAAGGGAATGGTATGACCAATCCACAGCATGTTTGGACACCCCGGTAATGGTGTCCTTCTTCCTAATACCCCAGTTGGGGCGCCACACTGAAGACTTGGTAGACACAGGAATGTCAGCCTCGTCTCCAGGGATCTCAGAAGGGATCAAAAAGCTGGGAACATCAGACTTCCCCCTTGGATCATCTCCAAGCCTAGCCCTCTTCATCCTGGATGTCTCCACATCCTTGGGCTCGTTAGTCTTGTTTATAAAGGCCGCAGCTGCAAGAACAACCAAAAAATGGTTAGCAGAAAATCACAAAGGAAAAGAAAATATACATAAGGAAAAATGGATAAGCAAAAATACCCTTATCATGAACAGTGGAGAGCCCGACAGACTTGAGGACAAACTCATCCAGTAGCTCCGAAGCCACGGTAGTCCCATTATCCTTGATTAGCTCTGAGTAGGCATGAGATTCCTCCTCAGTCAAGACAATGTTGTTGGGCCAACCATCTAAAACTCTCCCAAATGATCTACGAAAAAGGGTTCCCCAGTCCCCTCCTTCCCATACAAGATACATGAACTCATTTTTCCATTTGGGGTTATTATCTGGGATTGACTTTGGGTGAAAAATGAAAGGGAAGCCTACCTTATGGCTTATATATACCCAACCCAAGTTGTTGGCAGAGCTATTTTTAAACTAAAAAATCCTTCTAAACAAGGGTATAGAAAGAGGGAGGTTTTTACGAAGACATAAAACCATAAAACAGTGGATTATCCTCCAAGCATTTGGGGGTAATTGGCTGGGGTTTATTTGAACATCGGCCAAAAGCCTAGGTATAAACTCATTAAAAGGGAACCTAAGGCCAGCCACTATGGAATATTTATAAATACATAAAGAATTTGATCGCAAGTGACATGAACGGTCACCGGGACCGGCAGGAACAAGTTTTAAAGGGGCCTTTACCCTATACATCTTATTATAATCTTTAATCATATCTACATCATGAAATTTATTACTGCAGTCATATGAATCTAGCTAAGGCAGACACAGACGGGTATTTATCCCCACGTTCATTTATCATATCATACAAAGACATGTATTTATAACGAATTGGAATGGGGGTACCTCGTTTGGATGCAGAATTCATCTTTTGTAGACGTTGAGAAGCACGATCAGCCATCTTAAACCCAGAAACCTTCAAATCTTCAAAGAAAGCCCAGAAATCTTCAAAGAAAAACCCAGAATCTTCAAAGAAAACCCAGAATCTTCAAAGAAAGCCCAGAATCTTCAAAGAATTCTTCAAATCTTCAAGCGAAAAACCCAGAAAACGGTGAGACTTAACAGAAAATCTCGTTGGGAATCGCCTTGTGACAGAACCCTAGCAGAGCAACTCAGAGAAAATTTTAGAGAAAATTTAGCAGAATATCTTTGAGAAATGGAAAGTGAGAAGTGAATGGAAACGACTGAGGTTTCACCCTTTTATAGGGATAACAACCGGTCAATGGGCCGGTTCAAGGAAAGGCAACCGGCATCAGCCGGTACGGCCCATTAAAGGCTACAGGCCCAATTAACAAACTTGAACAGTGAAAGTCCTGGGCCCAAATAAGCCCACAACAAAAATGAACTATGCATTCGATCACAAACCTGGTCGAAAGAGTTCGAATACGGCCCAAAATGGCTCTCATATTCGATCAGAATCCTGGTCGAATGTGTTCGACCAAGGCACGAAATAAGGAATATATTCGACCAGAAACCTGGTCGAATGAGTTCGAACAGAGCCCAAAAATGTATCTATCTTCGACTAAAAACCTGGTCGAAAGTGTTCGACCAGGGCCTAAAAATGAATATATCCTCGATCAAGAACCTGGTCGAAAGTGTTCGACCAGGGCCTGAAAATAGGTAAAACTTCGACCAAGAACCTGATCGAAAGTAATCGACCAGGGCCCAAAAATGCATCAACCTTCGACCAGAAACCTGGTCGAAAGCATTCGACCATAGGGGAAAAGTGCACACATTTTCGACTAGAAACTTGGTCGAAGTTATTCGACCAGTAGGCAAAATTGAAGTCAAGTTCGACCAGAAACCTGGTCGAAATCATTCGACCAGGTGGCAAAATTGGAGTCAAGTTCGACCAGAATCCTGGTCGAAATCATTCGACCAGGAGGCAAAATTGAAATCAAAATCGACCAGAAACCTGGTCGAAATCATTCGACTAGGAGGAAAAAGCCAGCCAAAGTTCGACCAGAATCCTGGTCGAAGGAGTTCGACCAGGACCCAAAAGTGAGGTCGAATTCGACCAAGATCCTGGTCGAAAATGTACTGAAAATTCAAAATTTGATTTATTTTCCAAGGAATTGATAAAAAAGCCTGATTCCTGTTTTGGGAAAAATATAAAAATTGGTTTAGAGCTATATGTTCATAAAACAAAGCCACAATACGAAAGAAAACTTCGTAACTCCCGAATAAAATAACTTCTACGATAATCCAAGAGAGATTTTCCTAGAAGTTGGGGGGCAAATGATATGGACAGAAAAGTAATTATAGAAATATAATTGACGGTCCAATGGAAAGGCTTAATATTCAAAGCCCAAAACCCTGATTATTTATTAATTTCGTAATTAATAAATAAGGGAAATATACAGCTCATGAAAAGAGTCCAAAATATGATAAATTCATCAAAGAAGGATCCAAAATCCCAATCAAAAAGAAATAATGAGTCATAGCCTTTATCAACAAGGAAAAGACTTATCCTGCAAGAAATACAATGTTTATCCAATATCAAAAAGGAGACTTATTCGCTAAGACTCCTAAACATACCATAAATACTAGGCTCCAGACACCTGTATAAGGTCCCTGATCCTACAATCAGAACTACGTCTTTGGCTTGATTCTCAGCATTAATTGAGATACGTAGGCATCTTGTGAGGACCGATTTAGTCTCGAAACACAAGTGCAGCCATTAAAGTTCGAAAGCTCATAAATCCTAGCAATTAATATACAAACATGTTTTTAAATCCATAACAAAATTTAAATAAGTAATTTATTCTATTTATAATATAAATTAAGTATGACTTGATTAATTATTTAAATAGAAAATGGAATTACTTAAACTAATTCTGAAATTAGTTATTAATTAATTAAGTGCGACTTCATTAAATAATAAATTGGAATTTCGGATTAGTATTTTATTATAATTGGATTATAATTAGAAAACGTATTTTCCTCTCAAATAAACTCTAAAAGAGGGCTGATTTTAATGTGAAAAAAACGTTTTTATATTAAAACCCTAGCCGCTTATGAGAGCAAGAAAAGAGAGAGAGAAAGAAGCAGTTTTCGGGTGCTAGTACACATCAATCCTTCAAAAAAAGCGTTCGTGTGGATACCGTAGAGCCTAGATCGCGAGAGTGGGATACGTGGTGATTTAACAAGCTTTGGATCTCCATTAATCTTCCATTAATGAACTGTTAAAGCTTCTTAAGGTATTTGTTCTTAATCTCCGAATTAAATTTTTTGTTTTCGCATGGATCCTGCGGAGGGGTTTCGAATTTTGTTTTATTTTTACGTTTTCATTTGCGTTTATGTGCTCGAAACCCTTCAAGAGTAATATTATTTATGATCAATTAATTTTTCAGCTCAAATACAATATTTTTTTCTATTTTTTCTAACAAAATCCTCTATTTTTCTAAACAAATCACTGACAATTACATTTTTCAACTAAAATATGTTACTCTTTATATTTTTCCTTACTAAAACCCTTCTTTTTCCCAAAATATCACGGGCAAACGCTTACTTATTTATTTTAAAACCTATTTTAATACTTTTAATTACGTGCAATTACCTTTTCAGCTAAAACATATTACTTTTTTCTATTTTTCCGTACTAAGACCCCTCTTTTCCAAAAATATCACGGACAAACAGTTACTTATTTATTTTAAAACCTATTTTAATACTTCTAATTATTTAAAAAAGTTTATTACTTTTTACTTATTTTTTTAGCAAATGCAATTAATAAAATATTAAAATATAAATAAAAAAATAAACAACTATTAACAATAATATGTGCATCGCATGAGTTTTAAGCTTACTATTATATAATAACCGAAACATTAAAAGTTTTTGTTTTCGGTGTTCAATAAATTATTCTATTTAATAAGATAATATAAATTATAAAGTATAAAGTATAAATATAAAACACATTACCTTTTAATGAAAATATATTACCTTTTATAAACATACCTACTTTTAATAAAATTTAATATAATATATCTTTCAGTCATTAATATTGCCTACTTTTAATTATATATCTTTCAATTTTTTATTTAATAAAATAATATAAAGTATAAATGTAAAACACATTACTTTTTATAAACACGCGTAAAAATAAAATTTATTATAATATATATTTCAGTCATTAATATTGCCTTTTTTTTTAATTATATATCTTTCAATTATTAATACATTTCAAAAAATATCACACAGTATATTTTATTAATAAAAATGTCAATTATACTTTATTCTATACTAGCTTAAAACCCGTGTGATGCACGGATTGTTAATTGTTATTTTAGTATTATTTTTTTAATTGTATTTGTTAAAAAAATAAGTAGGCATGTAAAAATAGCTAAACACTTTTAATTAATTAAAAACATTAAAACAGATTTTAAAATAAATAATTAAGGGTTTGGTCGTTATATTTTTGGAAAAAGAGGGGTTTTAGTATTGAAAAATAAAAAATGTAACATATATTTAGTTTAAAAAGATAAACGTCCGTGATATTTTTGGAAAATGAGGTTTTAAAATTTAATAATTTAAATTATTTAAATACGTTTTAAAATAAATAAGTAAAGGGTTTACTCGTGATATTTTTAGAAAAAGAATGGATTTTAGTGAGAAAAATAGAAAATGTAAATTGGAAAAGGCAATTTCTCGTGATATATTTAGAAAATGAGGGACTTTGTTAGAAAAAATCTATAATGTGTTTTAGCTGAAAAGGTAATTGGTTATAAATAGGTATTTGATTATTTATATTTTAATATTTTTAGTAATTGCACTTGTTAAGAAAAATAAGTAGGCATGTTAAAATAAGTAAACTTTTAAAAAAAATATTATAATATTAGATTTAAAAATAAATAACTAAAAGTTTGTCCGTGATATTTTTGGAAAATGAGGGATTTTAGTAAGGAAAAATAAAAAAACTAACATGTTTTAGTTAAAAAAGGTAATTGCTCGTGATATATTTGAAAAAGTAGAGGAATTTGTTAGAAAAATAAAAAAATAATGTATTTTTGGTGAAAAATGTAATTGGTTATAAATAGGTAATATTATTATTTAATAATATATTTCTATAAATAAGTAAGGTTATTTAAGTAAAAACACGAATTTAAGAAAGGGTAATTAAGTAAAATCACAACGTACCGACCGACCAATCTTTTAATGTTTCGTCTATTATATAATAGTATTGATATTTTCATTATTAATACAAAAAAAATAATATAAAAAATATTCTAATTATAAAAAAATATTATATTATATTAGAAGAAGCCTGTGTTTCGCACATTATAAACTAGTATGAATTATTTTCAAATTGATAAAACACTAATCTCAATAAAAATTTAGAAAAATAAACAGTTGTATGATTACTAATACAAATTATTTAAAACAGTTTTATCATAGAAATTGATTATTATGATAATAATGTAACAAAATAAAATTCATCATTTTTAGATCATAACTTTTCTCATTAAAACACATCTATAAACATATAAATCTTATTTCCTTAAGAAACACAAAAAATTTACTAATTAGTGGTTATTATTGAAGAAATGATATTAATTGTAGTTTAAATTATTGTTGAAAAATTAAAAATTTAAAAGAATAATTATGAAATTAAGAAAATTGAATAAATATAATATCTGAAATCGTGTCTTGATGTATAAAGGTCCACAAGCAATCAGCACAGCACAAGCATTCAGCATAGCACAATCATTCGTAGTTGGTAAACGTACAAATCAAATGAAACTCTATACTAAAAACCATAAATCTGATCATCAAAAGTATTTGTCGAGCTTTATTGTATTAAGAACAAACCAGCATAATAATCACTGCTACCTGAACAATTCTCAAACTAGAAACACCCTACTAGATATATATAAGTCCGACGTTAACATATTGGTGAACCAATTGAACAGAAACAAGCAGCTTAGGCACGCTCCCCACGGATCCTCCTGGCCAGCTGAATGTCCTTAGACATGATTGTCACACGCTTGGCATGTATTGCGCACAAGTTAGTATCTTCAAACAGACCTACTAGGTAGGCCTCAGCTGCCTCCTGCAGAGCTAGGACAGCATGGCTCTGGAATCGCATATCAGTCTGCAGCAACAAAACCAGTATTGCATATTACAACAAAATTCTACACATTGAATAAAGATGAAAAAAACTTAATTTAGTTGGGTAAAAGCAACAGAATCTAACCTTGAAATCTTGAGCAATTTCACGTACAAGCCTCTGGAATGGAAGTTTTCTGATCAAAAGCTCTGTACTCTTCTGGTACTTGCGAATTTCCCTACAGAACATTACAGAACTAAATCCAGGGAACAAGTTTAAAGAGGTATTGCAATCACGACATTAATTCTTAGATATAATACCGTAGGGCAACAGTTCCAGGTCGGAATTTGTGTGGCTTCTTTACTCCACCCATCATTGGAACAGACTTACGAGCAGCCTGTCATGGACAAGTAGACAAATTTTATAATACGCAACAAATGCATCCACCAGTAGGATCTTCATATATGCTTTATTGTATCAATTGTGATTAAAATTAATTTACCTTGTAAGCGAGTTGCTTCCTTGGGATCTTTCCTAAATTAGACTTACGAGCAGTTTGCTTAGTGCGAGCCATCTGTAAACAACACCAAAATTTGATATCGCTAATAAACAGAGAGATGAAAACCCTAGAAAAAGGTCAAAATAGAAAAGTACTCTACCTATTACATGTTTACATGTTCAAATACATCAAAAGAGTAACAATATGTATGTTTAGGTATAATAAACACATGCAAAAAGATGAAGACCATGTTAAAAGAGAAAGAGTTACTTCATTACCTCTGTTAGTTCTTCTTCGAGCTTCTTGGGCGATTCTTCTCTTTTTCACTTTAAAGTCTGAATGTACTTGCAGAATGGAAGGGGGGGCTGTCTTTATATAGCTGAAGGGAGGGGGATTATGTTTGATTGGACGGTTGTGATTTGCGATCCTTGTGCTTTCTAATTATATTTGTATCGATCTAACGGCTTGTAATGTGGTTATTTGTGTTTTCTGCCTGCCGATCCGACGGTCTTGATTTAATCTAGTAGCTTGCCTAGGATCATCAAGCCTAGTCTGTGTGTTCTTATTGGTCTGTTTTGATAGATTTGAAAAGAAAAAAAAGTTATGAATTTAAATCACCGTAAATGTTGTGAAAGTACCTTTTCCATTTGCATGCATGTACCTTTGTTTTCACTCTGAAACCATCACCTTAATCAAACTTGCAGGAATTCACAATCTTCTGCTTCAAATACTTACTCGTAGATTGCTTTCTAATTCTTTCCCATATGTCTCTTTCTTATACATATACTTGAATATCCTGTTTTGTTATGTGTTTTACTTGAATGATTGATTATGGAAATTATAGATTATAGCAACTTTATAAGTTACCTGTAGCCAAGCGAACTAGGCTTGTAATACGTAAGTATGAACGGTATCGGAGCAAGATGATGTAGTCTCTCCTGTTTAGTGTGTACATTTGAATGAAGTGGATGATGGATAATTTGGAAAGGCAAGAATTCAAAATCAAGAAAATGTAGGAGAGGGTTGGCACGGTGGCACCAATTGTATATGATCATGCAGATATGAAAAACTCTATAAGGGCTAAAAGTAAAAAAAATCATGGAAGTGTTGATGATGTAGATATGTAGTTGAAGCGTGGCACATAATGATAAGAAGATGAATCTTTGATTGATGCAGGTTGATTCAATGTTTATGTGATATTAGTCACTGAAAAGAGGATGATGTTAATTGTCATGGCTGAGACTGTTGGATAAGTAAACTAAATTCTTCACCTGCAAAAGATTATCCTGGAAAGTTAGATTTAGTGAATTTGATGTCAAGTCTTAATGTTTAGTTAAATGTATCTGTTTTATTCATGTACTGATGGTTAATATTCCTTTATTATATAAAGGAGCTGAAGTTTGTAATTTATTTGCAAGAAGAGAAGTAATACAAACTTACACTACAAGAAAGTAAGGCTAAATTCGACAAACACCAAATTCGACATATATCAGCTGAAAATTAAGACTGCGGCTAAATTCGACACAATTCTGTCGCAATTAGTTTCTGTCGAAATTATTCTGTCGAATTTAATACTAAATTCGACAGAAATTTTTATTATGTCGCATTTTCAATACTAAATTCGACAGAATTGTTTGTACTGTCGAAATTAGAACCCACCAAAAAAAGCAGGAACAATCCCACCAAAAATATTAATTTCAGATTTCAAACTTCGACCGAATTCTGTCGAATTTAACTTTTAGTTTTTGTGGGAATATTGCCGCCGAAATTTTTCAGACCGTTCAAAACTATATTCGACAGTTTTTAGTCGCATTTATAAAAGTGACAGAATTCCGTCGAAGGTTTATTTTTGCAATTTTAAAAAAAACGTTATTAAATAATTAAATGTGAATAAATAACATGAAAAAAAATCAATAATTAAATTAATAATATTAAAAAACGTGGGCCCCACAAGTGGGTCCCACAAAATTTTTCTAATTTTCAATTAAAAATTAATTAATAATTAATTGATAATTAATTAATAATTAATTTTTTATTAAACATAATATTAAAAAACATGGGCCCCACTAGCTCTAACTTGGAGTCATTCTCATGACAATCCTGTCTTTGATCATTCACAATTTGAATCTGTGAATAAGCCAATCTCAAGTGACATGGTGCATGACACTGTGCTCACCACCCAGGACATACATTCAGTTGGTCAGGAAATGCATGTTGGGGCATATTCTAATGACACCAACAAAAACACAAAGGCTTCACCAGTTTTTACTAGAGACTCTGTGCCAAATTCTCCAATCCTTAGGGACTTGGAACTACCCTCACAGGCACATAGGGATAATGTTGTAACTCAGGCCATTTCAATGGAGACAACATCATACTCTACAGCCATTCCAAGGCTGGAGGAAACTCAAATACCTTTCATTCCTGTTGTAGAACCTTCATTTGCAACAGAAGTGCCTAGCACTAGCTCTAATGTTGTCCCTACTAATTTTTCTAATTTTCAATTAAAAATTAATAAAAAAATTAATGAATAATTAATTAGTAATTAATTTTTAATTCAAAATAATATTGAAAAACGTGGGACCCATGAGTGCCCTAAACCCTAAACCCTAAACCCGAATAATTTTTTAATTGATTTATTCGACGATCCAACCGTACGGATGTTAATCGGTACTCATTCTAGGGTTGGGAAAAATTAATCAAAAAATATGAATGTCCGGTTATGCCGCATCTTTCCAGAAACGTTGGAATAGTACTGCTTCGAGGAACTGGACATGTCTCAAATTCACTGAATAATTTTTTTAATTGATTTTTTCGACGATCCAACCGTACGGATGTTAATAGGTAGTCATTCTAGTGTTGGGAAAAAATAAAAAAAAATATAAATGTCCGGTTATGCCGCATCTTTCCAGAAATCTCCAACCGTACTAATTGATTTAGTAGTTTCCTACTAAAATCTCCAACCAAATTAATTTTTTATCTTTTGAAAATTTGGGAATATCATTAAATTATATATATGTTGACATCCGTACGGTTGGATCGTCGAGAAATAATTTTAAAAAAATAGAAACAACAATCCGTGACAAAACAGTAGTTACGAGTACTAGTCAATATAGTAGTAATCTACTAAGATCTCTGACCAAATTAATTTTTTAATTTTTAAAAATTTGGGAATATCATTAAATTAGATATATCTTGACATCCGTACGGTTGGATCGTTGAGAAATAATTTTCAAAAAATAGAAACAACAATCCGTGACAAAACAATAGTTACGAGTATTAGTCAATATAATAATGATCTACTAAGATATGTGGCCAAATTAATTTTTTATCTTTTGAAAATTTGGGAATAATATTAAATTAGATTTATATTGACATCCGTACGGTTGGATCGTCGAGAAATATTTTTTAAAAAATAGAAATAATAATTTGTGACAAAGCAATAGTTACGAGTATTAGTCAATATAATAATGATCTACTAAGATCTCCAACCTAATTAATTTTTTATTTTTTGAAAATTTGGGAATAACATTAAATTAGATTTATAACTTTAATCCATATTTATTTTACTCTATATTAGGAATAGAAAATTAAATTTTTTTTTTGATAACATGTGTCAATGTGTTATTGGTGGACAACATAGCACATGGAATGTGCTTCTTTAATCAATTTCTAACCCTTGATTAAAACAAAAAAAAACACACATCCAACGATTCATATTTTATCCCATTAATTAAACCATTTAATCCCCCTCTCTCTCTCTCTCTCTGTCTGCACATATACATATACATATACATAATATTTAATCTTCAAAAATTCACATCTCTCAATCTACTCATCCAAAATTAGTGATTTATATATGTATGTATTCTACAAATCGAGCTCTATATATTGATATAAATATTTTTTGATTTTTATCAAATATTTTTCTGGGTAATATTTGAAGTTTAATTCGGGTTGGAGGTTTGATGAAGTTTTTGATGATTTTGAGGCTGCAAGATTGTATGTTGGTGCTTGTTTATGCTTAGTTATTAATTTCATAATTTTCCGGGCACTTTTTATTTCGCCGGAAAATTCTTGAGGTGGCCGGAATTAACAATTATAATTTTTTTTTGATTTTCAATTTTGACTATTGTATATATCGTCAGATGCTTGGATACATATATAAAATTGAGAATTTTTCAGATTTGTTTTGACTCATCGGAAAATGTTCGGTTTACCGGAATATGGGTTTTAGTTTTCGTTTTTAAATTATGTTTAGGTGAATATTTAGATCGTTGGATTTACCTACTGATATGTTAATTTGGTAATTTTTGGAGATGTTTTTGGTTCACCGGAACAGTAACTCCGGGGGGTTCAAATGGATTTTTTTGGTAGCAGCAGAAGCTGCTGTTTTTTTTTAAATTCCGGCACTTTAAATTCGATCAGATTTGGTCGAATTTAGCATTTTAAATTCGACCAGATTCAGTCGTTTTTAGCATGTTAAATTCGACCAGATTTGATCGAATTTAGCACTTCAGGCGGCAAAATTTAAAAATTTTGAATTTTTCACCAAAATTTAAAATTTTCAAAATTTTGAAATTTGGCGCCTGAATTGCTAATTTCGACCAGATTTGGTCGAATTTAACAATATCAATTTTGACCAAAGTTAGTCGAATTTAGCATACTAAATTCGACCGATTTACTAAATTCGACGCGAGCATTTTCGACAAACACATTTTTTGTCGAATTTAGTTAAATTCGACAAAATTCCGTCGAATTTAATTAAATTCGACAGAATTTTTCTTGTCGAATTTAGCCGTTTTTCTTGTAGTGAGCATTATCTAGCTTCGTATGGTATCATAATAGCTGGCTGCTACCTCAATCATCAAACTAGAAACAGACTAGTTTCTTATTCCTACAGGTTAACAAATATCATATCTACGAACTTAGTGAACCAATACAGCAGAATTAACAGCTTAAGCACGCTCCCCACGGATCCTCCTGGCCAGATGAATGTCTTTAGACATGATGGTTACACGCTTGGCATGTATTGCGCACAAGTTAGTATCTTCAAACAGACCTACTAGGTACGCCTCAGCTGCCTCCTGTAGAGCTAGGACAGCATGGCTTTGGAAACGCAAATCAGTCTGTAACAACAAAACCAATATTTCACATCACAAAAAAGATTCTAGACACTAAATAAAGGGGAAAAGAAACTAGGTTGGGTAAAAGAAGCACAATATTAACCTTGAAGTCTTGAGCAATTTCACGTACAAGCCTCTGGAATGGAAGCTTGGAAGCTTCCTGATCAAAAGCTCAGTACTCTTCTGATACTTACGAATTTCACTACACAACATAGCAATGACATAATTACAATTACAGGGCAGCAATTATAGGCAGATATTACAATCATAACATAAATTCATAGATCTAATACCGAAGGGCAACAGTTCCTGGTCGGTATCTGTGTGGCTTCTTAACTCCACCGATCATTGGAGCAGACTTACGAGCTGCCTAGATGGACAAGTAAAAATATGTTAGAATATGAAAATAATTGTATCCATGAGACTTACGAGCAGTTTGTTTAGTGCGAATAGTAACAATAGAAAACAGTTAAAATCGGAAAGTAGTCTACGTATCAGGTGTGTACATATACATATGCATCAAAATAGTAACAATATATGCATACATAATACATGCACAAAGATGGAGAACAACTTAAAAGAGAATTAAGGAGTCGCTTAATTACCTCTCTTAATTCTTCTTGGAATTTCTTAGGCAGATGAAAGTAGGAATGTTCATGTTGGGAAGGGGATGTGTGTTTATATAGCTGAAGGGAGGTGGGATTATGTTAAATTGGACGTTAGTGATTTGCTATCCGTGTGCTTTCTTAAACATGTCGTTAACGGAGGAATTTGTGATAACAAAATTTGAGGTTACGTGCTAAAATTAAGATCTACAACGGTGGTTATACGACAGAATAATCGTCGGAGAACGGTGGTGATTGTGTTTATAACAAGCTAAGATCATAGGAGTTTTGGTGGTCTCTCTGAGCTCTCGACGTCCAACCCCCTTAATGTGTCTACGTACCCTATATTTATAGGGATGAAGCTTCACATAATTCTAATAGAAGAAGGATACTAAGTCCACTAGAGATAGAACTCCTTGGCCGGACTGGGTCCTAAGTCTACTAGAGATAGGTCTACTTTAAGATAAACATCGAGCATAGTCCCTGTCGAACTAGAACTCTCAACTTAGTACAAAACATAAATCCAAGCCCACTAAGGAGAGCTCATACGATGAAGCCTAGCCCAATGACCCCAAGGCTCAACTATGACCGTGCCATCACGGATACAACATTAACCCCAAATACCGGAGCTAACATCAACCGCTACCAACTACCACATCAGTCTTTTAGTTGCAGGGACAAGTCATGACTTACTTCAAATGCATAAGTTGATCCTTACCCCCCGATGAGGATAACCCACCAGACTACAGGGCAAGTTCTCCAAATTTATCGTCGCACTAGGTACATCTTATTCCCCCCAACAAGGACAACTTGCTAGAATACAGGAATAGACCCTTCGAGTGCATAGACAAGCTTAATCATACCTAGACTTCTTAATGAGGACAACTCATTAAAATGCAAAATCAGGCCTTCACTTAATGGTTTTTCTATAAATCCTCAAAACATGTTATTTACTAGATGATATCTTGTTCAACCTTCATGTCACCTCTAAGTTGGCGCTCCAACTTGATCCTCCGTGGCTGTCTGGCGCGCCACATCTTCCTCTGCTCATAATAGGCGCTCCAACTCTTACCTTGGACCAAGTTGGCGCACCAACTTGGTATTGGGCCTGGTTGGCGCTCCAACGTTCTCCTCTTGTTACAAGTTCATAGTATCATACTCTGTTGTCAAGTTACTCCTACCATTGACCATCTCCAGATAGTCAACCCTTTCTCTTATGTAAATTTTATATGGGACATATAAAAATAATAAGGATCGTTAGATTTTAAAATAAATAGATTAGAATCGTTGGATCGAATATGAAAAAGTGTAGTTGGTTGTTAGTTGAATTATATTAAAAATACTAAAAAATATATCTCGATAATTTAAACCTGATATGGTCAGAAAAGTAATTATAGAAATATAATTGACTAGTCAAACAAAAGGCCGATATTTAAGGCCCGACACCCTAATTATTCATTAATTTCGTAATTAATGAATAGGGAAAATATACAACTCATAAAAAGAGTCCGAATTATGGCAAATTGGTCAAAGAAGGATCCGGAATCCCAAATTAAAGGCAATTAATGAGTCATAGCCTTTATCGACAAGGAAAAGACTTATCCTGCAAGCAATACAATGCTTATCCAATATCAAAAAGGAGACTTATTCGCTAAGACTCCTAAACATACCATAAATACTAGGCTCCAGACGCCTATATAAGGTCCCTGATCCTACAATCAGAACTACGTCTTTGGCTTGATTCTCAATAACAATTTGAGATACGTAGGCATCTTGTGAGGACCAATTTAGTCCGGAAACACGAGTGCAGCCATTAAAGCTCGAAGCTTAATTAATCCTAGCATTAAATTCACAAAGTACATTTTTTAATCCACAACATTTGGCGTCGTCTGTGGGAAAACAACATCAACCATAGCAAACACACGAAGAACAGCTCGGGATACTCAAACTCCCGATGATCGCCATATCACCTCTGAGGCTGATCAGCCACCGCCGACTACTGGCACATAAGGGGCGAATATCCCCACCAACACTCAAGGACCGGAAATCCCAATTTCGGTTGAAGGTACGAATCCCCTGCAGATGGTCATTCATGGATCTAATCCACAAGAGACCGTTCACCAGCAACCAATCACGACCTCCCCGCTACTCATGAGTGCACCAAGGAGCCTTCAACTCCATACTACTGATCTCCCTCAATACGCGAATCAGACTTTGGGGATGCCAAGCTATGGCATGCCCCCTCGACCCTTGGCGGGCGGTAGTGGAACTAATCCAATCTACCATGAGGCATATGTGCCCCCTTATATTCAAGGTCTGGGACCCCAAAATCAACAAACTCGCCAGACCCCTTTCGTTCAAGATTACTCTGGCCCATACACCGAAGATGAGGGTTATACAACTGGGGAGGATGTCGCCCCAAGAAGGAAACGTTCTTCCCAGACCAATCGGGAACAACACCAAACTACTAGGGAGAAACTTGCAGCCCAAGAGGCAGAGACTGCAAGGCTCAAAAAACTCCTTGCTCAGGAGGAGGCCGCTCAATCTCGAGGCCGAACAACTGAAGGGATCCCAATAATCAACTTGGATCCACCGGCAAGAAAGACCAAGAGGGCCGAAGCCCCAAGGGGTGATCCTAGTATTCTGTTGCCCCTAGGAGATCCTGATGATCCTACACCACCGTTTACTCAAGACATCATGAAAACGGCTATATCCAGAAAGTTTAAGATGCCTTCGATCAAAGCCTATTATGGAACAGGAGATCCCGCAAATCATGTAAGGACCTTCTCCAACGCACTGCTGTTGCAGCCAACCAACGATGCGGTCAAGTGTAGGGCGTTTCCACAAACCTTGGCAGGCATGGCCCAACGTTGGTATAGCCGTCTACCTCCCAACTCTATTGGGTCATTCAAGGAACTAAGAAAGGCTTTCATCAATCAGTTCATTAGTGGAAGGGTGCATGAGAAAAGTTCTGCATCACTCATGGCAATCCGGCAAGGGCAGAATGAGGCCCTAAGGGACTACATCAATCGATTCACTCGAGAAGCTTTAAAAGTCCCGGACTTAGAGGACAGAGTGGCTATGATAGCCCTGCAACAAGGAACCACTGATGACCACTTCAAACGGTCGTTAGCTAAACATCCCCCCGAGAGCATGCTGAAGCTCCAAGATAGAGCCGGAAAGTATATCAAGGCTGAAGAAAGCATGAGAAAGTATGAACCCACTACTGGCGGTAGTGGAAACTCAAAGAAAAGAAAAGAAACTCAGGAGTACGACGTCAAGGAAAAGTTTCCCCGAACATCAAAGAACTTCGATTTTCCCCCCAAGAGAAGCAATTTTGGGCCAAAATTCACAGAATATGCAAGATTGAATACTCCCAGGAGTCAAATTCTGATGGAGATAGCCAAGGAAGAAGATATCAAATGGTCAAAGCCAATGATGGTTGATTTGTCCAAATGGAACCAAAATCAGTTTTGTCGGTTCCACAAAGAAGTCGGTCATGACACCGATGATTGTAGACAATTGAAAGATGAGATTGAGTTTCTGATACGAAGAGGAAAACTCAGCAAGTTCACTAAGGATGGAAGCCAAGGGAGCCAAAGGGGGAACTATGAAAGGAAGGATTATGATAGAAGGGACAACGATCAAGATCGGAATCCCAAGCCCCGAGGGCCAGTGATCAACATGATATTCGTGGTAATGACTGTGGTTGGAGAAGCACCGAAGCGTGCCAGGACAGAAGTGTCAATAGGTTTTGACGATTCAGACTTGGAAGGGGTGAAGTTCCCCCATGATGATCCTCTTGTCATAATACCTGTGATAGGCAACTCCGAAACAAAAAGAGTCTTGGTTGATAATGGAGCTTCAGTGGATATCTTGTTCCACGATGCCTTTATCAAGATGGGTTACATAGACTCTCAGTTAACACCCTCAAATATGCCTATATACGGATTCAACGGGGTGGAATCAAAAGTGGAAGGCACTATCCAAATCCCAATGACTATGGGGCAAGGGATGAATACGTCTACTCAGATGTTGAACTTCATAGTTATAAAAGCGACTTCAACCTACAATGCAATCCTGGGAAGGACTGGTCTTCATGCGTTCAAGGCTGTTGCCTCATCTTATTATCTAAAAATCAAGTTCCCAACGAGGAATGGGATTGGTGAAGAACGAGGAGACCAAAAGATGGCTAGAAGTTGTTATGTAGCCGCGTTAAGGCCTGATGGAACCGGGGGGCAAGTTCTCCCAATTGAAGACATAAATACTAGTGACAATGAGGACCGAAGAGGGAAACCAGCTGAGGATTTAATCCCAATTCCCTTAGTCCCGGGTGAACCAGAGAAGGTGACTTATATTGGGGCACTACTGCCCGAACCATTGAAGAGCAAACTCACGTCTTTTCTTCAAGAAAACAATGACGTTTTTGCTTGGACAGCGGCCGACATGCCAGGGATTGATCCCCAATTGATATCTCACAAATTGAATGTGGATCCAGAAAGGAAGACAGTGAAACAAAAGAAAAGAAATTTTGCTCCAGAGATGCTTGAAGCCATTAAGCAAGAAGTGAATAAGCTTTTGGAAGCTGGGTTCATTGAGAAATCCAATTCCCAGAATGGTTAGCTAACCCCGTGATGGTCAAAAAAGCTAACGGGAAGTGGAGGATGTGCGTCGACTTTACCGACTTGAATGATGCATGTCCTAAGGATTGTTTTCCCTTACCAAGGATTGATGCTCTAATAGATGCCACTGCTGGGCATGAGATGCTAAGTTTCATGGATGGCTTCAGTGGATATAATCAAATCAAGATGCACAAAGATGACATCGCCAAGGTATCATTCATCACTGACTTTGGTGTCTTCTGTTTCTTAGTCATGGCTTTTGGGCTTAAGAATGCAGGAGCGACCTATCAAAGGTTGGTAAACAAAATCTTTGAGCACCTAATTGGAAAAACCATGGAGGTCTACGTAGATGACATGCTAGTCAAGAGCCTCGATAAGGCCGATCACATTAAGCACCTCCGAGAGGCATTCGAAGTGCTGAGGCACCATAAGATGATGTTGAATCCAGCTAAGTGTGCCTTTGGTGTAGGCTCGGGAAAGTTTTTAGGCCTAATGGTTTCCAAGAGAGGAATCGAGGCCAATCCCGACAAAATCAAAGCAATTCTAGACATGGAGCCACCACGGACTATCAAAGATGTCCAAAAACTAACAGGGAGAGTGGCAGCATTGGGAAGGTTCATCTCCAAGTCAGGAGAGAAGTGTTTACCCTTCTTCAAAGCACTCAAAAAAGTGAAATTTTTTGAATGGACAACTGAAAGCCAAAAGGCCTTTGAGGCCCTGAATAAATACATGGTTGAGGCACCACTATTGGCAAAACCCAAGCCAGGGGAAACTCTCTACTTGTACTTGGCAGTTTCTAACACAGCCCTTGGAGCTGTACTGATAAAGGAAGAATTGAAAGTGTAGAAGCCCGTCTACTATGTGAGTAAGATTCTTCATGGGGCAGAAATAAACTACTCAACGATTGAGAAGTTTGCCTTAGCCTTGATAATGGCCTCAAGAAAGCTACGCCCGTACTTCCAGGCTCACAAGATAGAGGTCTTGACTGATCAACCTCTAAGAAACATCTTGCATAGCCCTCAAGTTAGTGGAAGATTGATCAAATGGGCTATTGAATTGGGCGAATTTGACATCAAGTATAAGCCTCGAATGGCCATAAAAGCTCAGGCACTTGCTGACTTCATGGTTGAATGCACCATTGACAACCAAGAAGTCGGGGGCAGGAAGTAATAGTGGAAGATAAGAAAGATCAAGAAATGGACTTCAAAGAATATTGGGTGCTCTATTTTGATGGAGCATCAAAAACAAAATCAAGTGGAGCTGGTTTAGTGCTACAAAGTCCTGATGGATTCCTCATTGAGTATGCACTAAAACTTGACTTCCCAACGACAAACAATGAGGCTGAGTATGAAGCTCTGATAGCTGACTTAGGGCTGGCTGGAGCCTTGAGAGTCAAAACTCTGAAAGTATGTGGAGACTCGAGGCTAGTGGTTTCCCAAGTAAATGGGGAATTTGAGGCCAGAGATGAAGTCATGGCCAAGTACTTGAAACTTGTTAAGGCCATCATGACTCAATTTGACGAATGCTATGTGAAGCACATTCCAAGGGAAGAAAACATAAAGGCTGATGCCCTGTCTAAGTTTGCTTCTTCTGAAATTGAAAACTATGCAGGGAGTGTATACTTCCAAGTCTTGAAGACCCCAAGCATCAACGGAAAGTTGGTAGCGCCCATTGATGTTGGCAGCTGTTGGATGGATCCCATCAAAGCTCATCTGGAAACTGGGTGGCTACCCAACAATACTTCAGAAGCACGAAAGCTATACGTCAGAGCACTAAAGTATACCCTGATGGAGGGACTCCTATACAAGAAATCTTTCATCATTCCATATCTGAAATGTTTGAGACCCCAAGAGGCAGAATTGGCCCTAAAGGAAGTGCATGAAGGAATCTGTGGGCAACACTTGGGGGGCAGAGCCCTTGCTCATAAAGTCACCCGTCTAGGTTTCTATTGGCCAAGCATACTTGCTGATTCTAAAAGCTATGTGAAGAAATGTGAACGGTGCCAGAAACATGCACCAGTGGTTAGACAACCACCAGAGATGATGACATCCTATCCCCTTTGCCATGTGGGGAATGGATATACTCGGGCCATTTCCAATGGCAAGTGCTCAAAGAAAGTTCTTGATAGTAGCAATCGACTACTTCACCAAGTGGATTGAGGCTAAACCCTTAGCCAAGATAACCACCAAGCAAGTAATGCAATTCTTCTGGGAAAATGTGATATGTAGATATGGAATTCCACGAATCCTGGTCACGGACAATGGAACTCAGTTTAACAACGATGAGTTCAAGAAGTATTGTGATGAGAATGATATCAAGTTGCGCTTCACTTCTGTTGCCCATCCTCAAGCGAATGGGCAAGCTGAGGTTGCAAATCGAATTATCCTGGATGGACTAAAGAAAAGAGTTGAACGCTCCAGAAACACTTGGGTAGACGAATTACTCCCCATACTTTGGGCATATCGTACTACTTGTAAAGTCACCACCGGGGCAACTCCATTTTTATTGGCTTATGGAGCAGAGGCAGTGGTCCCGGTGGAGATTATTCACACCTCCCCAAGAGTTGAGGCCTATGAACCAGAAGAAAATGAAGAAGGCTTGAGGCTAGCTTTGGATCTAATTGACGAAGTTAGAGATGAAGCAAACGCCAAGATAGTTGAACATCAAAAGAAAGCCTCTTTCTACTACAACCTAAGGGTTAAAGAAAGGTTCTTTCGTCAAGGAGACTTGGTTCTCAGGAAGATTGAAGCATCCGGAGTTGGACAAAAAGGCTAGCTGGCCCCAAATTAGGAAGGACCATATCGCGTCAAGAACGTATTTGGTCGAGGCTCATACAAGCTAGAAACCCTTGAAGGGCATGAGGTGCCAAGGACTTGGCATGCCTCCAATTTGAAAATTTATTATGTTTAAGGTGTGTCCTAGGAGGACTCACTACTATGAATAAGGTTTGATAAAACCAACCCGAGTTCTTAAACTTGGGTACTATGTAAGGGTTGATCCCATTTTCAGGTTATGAATAAATTCAGTATTTTCATGTTTTAAAGCTTATATACTATGAGTGTTGACAAACATTCAAGAAGCAAGAAAACGACACAAGCCATGAATGGCCACAAGATATAAATAAAAACTTAAATAAAGAGTTAAGTTAAGCCCGTAGGCCAAAAGTACATCAATACTGATACAAGCCAAGAAAGGCCATAAACAAGAACTACAAAAGAAACTATATCTAATCTGCCTTGTCCACGTCCTCCAACTCCTCCTCTTCCTCTCTAGAGGGAAAGGCAGCATCATCAGCTCCGGTAGTCTGACCAGGTGGAGAAGTGTTATCCAGGTCTAAGATCCTGTCATCCTCCTCCATCTCGTCCTCTCCAGCCAAAGCCATCTCCAAAGGAGTAGGAAGGTGAGGGCTTGGAAAATCAGAAATAAGGAGAGATCCAGGCATCTTCTCCAAAACAGCAGAAAGAGCGTCATCCCATCCCTTAGTATACTGAACTGGGAAGAGGAGCTCGTCATGCTTATCAATCAAGTCCTCGTACTCCGTGGAGTCAAGGTACTCGTCGATAAAGTCATCCTTGCCTTTCCTCAAAGACACCAGCTCAGCCTGGGAGTCAGCCAACTCCTTCTCCTTCCTGGCCAAGGTGGCCTGCAGTGTGCCCACCTCCCCTAGGGCTTTCTCGAACTTGCCTTGATTGGCCTCAGAAGATGAGCGCCAAGCCTTGGCTTGAAAGAGAGCCCCTTGGTAGTTGGCATTAACCTACAAGAAAGTTACAAGTCAAATACTTAAACTTGAAATACATTATTAAACTGCAAAGAAAAAAAAGAAGAGGAGAAATACTTACAGCAGCCATAGCCTGGCATCCAGCATGCTCCACCCCCTCAATGGTGGAGTTGGAGACGAAATCCTTGTAATCACAAGGAGTCGGAGAGTGATAAGACCACTCCACAGCATGCTTGGACACTCCCACCACAGTGTCCTTCTTCCTGAGACCCCAGTTGGGGCGCCAAACTGAGCTTTTAGCCGAGGCAGGACCCTCAGCATCCTCAGTAAGGTCCACATGGGGCCTTAAAAAAGCAGTAGCACTGGAGGCACGAGGGTCCTTCCCTGCCAAGCGTGCCCTCTTCATCCTTGTTGTCTCCCCATCTTCGGGCTCGTTGGTCTTATTAATAAAAACCGCAGCTGTAAAGAAACACAAGGAAAGAAACAATTGGTATAAGACAATCTC
Organism: Heracleum sosnowskyi; assembly: GCA_030848705.1. NCBI lineage: Eukaryota > Viridiplantae > Streptophyta > Magnoliopsida > Apiales > Apiaceae > Heracleum > Heracleum sosnowskyi. The sequence continues at coordinate 100,109,885 of CM061241.1, forward strand.
AAATAAACAAAGGAAATATGAGGTGAGAATTACCCTTATCAGAAACATTTGAGAGTCCCAAGGACTTAAGCTGGAACTCATCCAGGAGCACCCAATCCATTGTGGCGTAGTTGTCCTTTGTAAGCTCAGCATATGCATGGGCCTCTTCATCATTCAGGATGATGTCACTAGGGCTACCATATGAAACCCTACTAAACGAGCTACGGAAAAGGGAGCCCCAATCCCCTCCTTCCCAAATCAAGTACATAAACTCTTCCTTCCATTTGAGGTTATTGTCAGGAATGGATTTGGGGTGAAAAATTGTAGGAGTGGAAGGTCGATGGTTGATATAAACCCAACCCAAAGAAAGGGCTGAGCTATTCTTAAACTGAAAGATTCTTCTAAGAAAAGCTACAGATAAAGGAAAATTGTTCTTCAAACAAAGAACAATGAAACATATAATGATTCTCCAGGCGTTTGGAGGAAGTTGGCAAGGGTTAATCCCAACATCAGCCAAAAGCCTGGGAATAAACTCATGGAAAGGGAACCTGAGTCCCGCGACAATGGCATCCTTATAAATGCATAAAGCATCAGGACGCCAATGGCAAGAACGGTCTCCTGGGCCGGCTGGAACTAACCTATAAGGGGACTTAACTCTATACATTTTGTTATAGTCCCTAATTAAATCGATTTCATGGAATTTATTACTACAGTAGAATGAATCTAAATGCGAATCTAAATGCGAAACAGAAGGGTATTCATCACTACGTTCTAAAATCATATCTTGAAGTGACATATGAGAAGAACGAATGATGATACCTCTCTTAGAAGCTTTGTTCATTCTTTGAAGGCGTTGAGCAGCTTTGTCAGACATCTTCAAACGTTCAAGAAAAATCTCCAGAAAGAATCTTCAAATCTTCAAAACTTCAAAGAAATTCCCAGGATATCTTCAAAGAAACCCAGAAATCTTCAAGGGATGAAGGTGAAAACCCATAAATCTTCAAGGGATGAAGGTGAGAACCCAGAAAAACAAGAACACCACCGTAAAAAACTCGCCGGGAATCGCCTTACCACGGAATAAAAGAGAGAAAAAACTATGAAGACTAGAGAGAAATTTTCGGAGGAAAATAAGTATGAAGTGAAGAGAATAGTGAAAAATCACTCTTATATAGACAAGATGACTGGAAACCCTACCGGTTAAGGAAGGGCAACCGTCTATAGCCAGTAAGGCCCATAAAATCCATTTAAGGATTACAAAGGCAAAAGCCCAAATAAATTAAATCTCAGGCAAAATCGAAGCCCAAACCAAATAAGGCCCGTTAAGGCCAAAGGCTGGAAAGATTTAAGTCCAAATTAAAATTGGACTATTCAAAATCCAAAAATAAATCTTGGAATAAAACCAAGGTAAAAACAAAATTGAGGTCGAAAAGACCCTTGATCGACATCGAAGGCTTGAAGTCGAAAGTATATGGAAAACTGAGGTCGTATCACTCGATCTCACTCCTAAATAAAGCTAGAAAATTAAAGATACCAGGTCGAAAAGACCCTAGATCGAAGTCGAGAGATTGATATCGAAAATGTATGGGAAATCGAGGTCGTAATGAACGACCTCGTACCAAAATAAAGTCAGGAAATCAGAAATTCCTGGTCGAAAAATGGCTAGTTGAAGTCGAAAACGAGGTCGAATAAACACGAGGATGAACTCGAGCAAACGAGATCGAAAACGTATGGGAAATCGAGGTCGAAACATACGACCTCGTACCAAAACAAGGCCAGGATAACTAAGATATCCTGGTCGAAAACACATGGAAATGAAGTCGACACGTCGAGGTTGAAAAAAGCTGATGAAGTGAAGTCGACAGCTTCGACCTCACAATCAATCGAGGTCGAAGATATACTAAAATCGATGACGAAGAATTCTAGTCGAAAAAGGCTGGAAAAATGAGGTCGAAACAAAAGACCTGGGACTAGAATCGAGGTCGAGAAATGGATGCTCGAGGTCGAAGAATCCTAGTCGAAAAAGGCTGGAGAAACGAGGTCGAGCCCATCGACCTGGGACCAGAAACGAGGTCGAAAAAAGGATGCCCGAGGTCGAACGATCCTGGTCGAAAATGATCGAGAATCTGAGGTCGAATCCTTCGACCTGGGACCATGTCTGGTCGAAATTCCAGGTCGACTTTGTACTGATTCCTGGTCAAAATTCCAAGTCGAATTTGTACTGATTCCTGGTCAAAATTCAAGGTCGAATTTGTACTGATTCCTGGTCGAATTCCTGGTCGAAAAATGACCTAATTTGAGGTCAAAAATGCCCTACAAATGGAAAATTTTGGGAAAAACACGCTATAACTTCTACGAAAACCCCAAAGGATATTTTCCCAGAAGTTGGGGGGCAAATGATATGGTCAGAAAAGTAATTATAGAAATATAATTGACTAGTCAAACAAAAGGCCGATATTTAAGGCCCGACACCCTAATTATTCATTAATTTCGTAATTAATGAATAGGGAAAATATACAGCTCATAAAAAGAGTCTGAATTATGGAAAATTGGTCAAAGAAGGATCCGGAATCCCAAATTAAAGGCAATTCATGAGTCATAGCCTTTATCGACAAGGAAAAGACTTATCCTGCAAGCAATACAATGCTTATCCAATATCAAAAAGGAGACTTATTCGCTAAGACTCCTAAACATACCATAAATACTAGGCTCTAGACGCCTATATAAGGTCCCTGATCCTACAATCAGAACTACGTCTTTGGCTTGATTCTCAATAATAATTTGAGATACGTAGGCATCTTGTGAGGACCAATTTAGTCCGGAAACACGAGTGCAGCCATTAAAGCTCGAAGCTCATTAATCCTAGCATTAAATTCACAAAGCACGTTTTTTAATCCACAACAAAACCAAATACATGAAAAGTTCCTAAATGGAATAAAATTTTCAATGTAAACATTTTCCACTTTCTTTGATATTTTGATTTGGTGTACTTTCAATTGTAAAAAAATTAAACCATCATTAAATTAAAGATTATTTTGTTAGATGTTAAATAGTCGATGTAATATTAAAAATTGTATTTCGTTGTTCGTAAACCTATATTCAAATACTAAGAAGCGTTAATCGTCAATAAATTAAATATTATTTTGGGAATTTCGTGTGTGTCGTGAAGCAGTCAAATCTAATTTTAAGAACTCATGATACAGTACAAATAGTTAATTGAACGTATAAAATCAAATAAATAAATTTCAAAAATTAATAACACAAAAATATTAAAAACAAATAAAATTTATATAATTATAGATATTTAAAAATGAGTCGTGCGTTGCACGAGATCTTATCCAAGACTTTAGTTCGTGTACCGTCAAACTAATAAGGATCGTTGATTTTGAAATAGATAAATAAGAACCGTCAGATCTAATATTAAAAAGTATGTTTGATTATCATTAGAATTATATTCAAATACTAAAAACTGAATTTGAATAATATACACAAAATATGAGTAGGTTTTTTAAGTTGAATAGAATTGTCAATGTAAAAATTCATACCTTCATCTTATATTCGGGATTCTGAGTAATTTTAGTTGAATAATAATGATTGAATCATCATTAATTTAAAAACAATTCGTTAATTAATATAATTATAAGTTATAAATTTAAAAAACAATTGTGCATTGCACGAGTTATAAGCTATTTACACTATCTTATAATAGACGAAACATTAAAAGTTTAGTTGGTCGGTTGGTACTTAAAGATTTTAAATAATAACATTGTTTATAACCAATTACCTTTTCAGCTAAACTACATTATTTTTTCTAACAAAATCCCATCTTTTCAAAAACAAAATCATTGACAATTTTCTTTTTCAACTAAAACATGTTAGTTTTTCTATTCTTACTTACTAAAACCATCTTTTTCCAATAATATCACAGTCAAACCCTTACTTATTTATTTTAAAACTTATTTTAATATTTTAAATTACGGGCAATTACCTTTTTCAACTATAACATATTATTTTTTCTATTTTTCCTTACTAAAACCCCTTCTTTTTCAAAAATATCACAGCAATCCATTACCAATTTATTTAAAAACCTATTTTAATACTTTTAATTATTTTAAAAACAATTACACGCCTAATTATTTTTTTTAACAAATGCTATTAATAAAATAATAAAACATAAATTATTAAAAATAATTTGTGCATCACACGGATTTTAAGCTAGTATTATTAAAGACAAAACATTAAAAGTTTGGTAGTCGGATGGACGGTTGGTCGGTACTTAGTGATTTTACTAAATTACCCTTACTTATTTTTTTTAAAAACTATTGGTAAATAAAAAAAAATTATAACCAATTACCTTTTCAGCTAAAATACCTTACCTTTTTTATTTTTTCTAACAAAATCCTCTCTTTTCTAAAAAAGTACGGACTATTACCTTTTTCAACTAAAGCATATTACTCTTTTTATTTTTTCTTACTAAAACCTCTACTTTTCCAAAAATATCAGCGGCAAACCATTACTTATCTATTTTCAATTCTATTTTAATAATTTTAATTACGGACACTTACCCTAAAACATGTTACTATTTCTATTTTCAGCTAAAATACATTACCTTTTCTATTTCTCCTTATCTTTTTCAACTAAAACATGTTACTCTTTATGTTTTTCCTTAGTAAAACCCCCCATTTTCTAAAGATATCTCGGAAAAACCCTTACTTATTTATTTTGAAACATATTTCAATACCTTTTAATTACGGGCACTTACCTTTTCAGCTAAAACATGTTAATTTTTCTATTTTTTTATTTAAAAAAAAACTATAATTAAATAATACTCCCTATGTCCCAACCAATTGTTTACACTTTCATTTTTAGGACGTCCCACCTAATTCTTTACATTTCTAAACTTTTCAAAAGTAGTAAACTTTTATAATATAAAAATCAACTAATTCCACTACTTTCGGTCCCACCACTAAATTCACATTTTCTACATTTCCACTACTTTATTTATTTTTCTTAACCTCGGTGCCGAACCCAAATGTAAACAAATAGGTGAGACAGAGGGAGTAATCTATACTATATTATTATAAGCAAACTAGCCTCTATTTGGTTGGTCGTTAACAACCGTTAGATTGAAAGATAGATAAAAGGAGAACCGTCTTGATATTCAAAATGCTCCCACGGGTTCAAGATTCGAATCCCGTTAGCAACATATTATTATTAAATATTTATATTACCTATTTTTCTAAGCTACAGTCAGAAGTTCAAGATATTATTCTCGTTGACAATCTATTAAAAAAAATTATCATCAAAATACAAACAAATGCTTACAAAATAACATCATACATACATTATTAATTTTTAAAAATTTATTTTCTTCTGATAAAATCATATAATCAAAATACAAATAGTAAGATAAAAAAATTCTAAATTTCATCCATGCATCGGGTTATAGGCTAGTATTATTTATAACCAATTAATTTTTCAGCTAAAATACATTACCTTTTTCTATTTTTTCTAAAAAAATCCTCTATTTTAGTAAAAAAAATCACGGACAATTACCTTTTTCAACTAAAATATGTTACACTTTTAAATTTTCCCTTACTAAACTCCTTCTTTTTCCAAAAATATTACCGGCAAACCCTTACTTATTTATTTTAAAACATATTTTAATACTTTTCATTACGTGCAATTACCTTTTCAGCCGAAACATATTACTTTTTTCTATTTTTCCGTACTTTAAGACCCCGCTTTTTCCAAAAATATCACGGGTGTTACTTATTTATTTTAAAACCTATTTTAATATTTTTAATTATTTAAAAAATTTTACACACCTACTTATTTTTTTAGCAAATGCAATTAATAAAATATGAAAATAAAAATAATAAAAATTACAACTATTAATAATAATTTGTGCATCACACAAGTTTTAAACTTACTATTATATAATAACCGAAACATTAAAATTTTTGGTTTTCGATGTTCAATAACTTATTCTATTTAATAAGATAATATAAAGTATAAAGTATAAATATAAAACGCATTATCTTTTAATGAAAATATATTACCTTTTATAGACATGCCTAAAAATAAAATTTAGTATAATATAACTTTCAGTCATTAATATTGCCTATTTTGAATTATATATCTTTCAATTTTTTATTTAATAAAATAATATAAAGTATAAATATAAAACACATTACTTTTTATAAATATGCCTAAAAATAAAATTTATTATAATATGTTAACGGAGGAATTTGGTATTAACAAAGTTTGAGGTTTATCGTCGGAATCAAGATCTATGACGGTGGTTTTTCGCCGGAAAGTCGCCAGAGTTTGGTGGTTGTGATGAAGTGGGGGCTGAGATTGTAAGGGTTTATTGGTGGTGGCTCGCTGAGCTCTTCTCTTCCAACCCCTTACAATGTGCCTACGTACCCCGTATTTATAGAGGATCAAGCCCTACGTAGTTCTTGGGGAGCAAGTAACCTATATGAGCTGGTCTCAGATTTCCGAGGCCCACTAGGATACTTGATCCGTCTTCTGGAACTGGTCTTCGACTCGCTTTAGGAATGTCCAACGATGAGGCCTAGTCACAAAGGCCCAAGGCTCGACTACAGTCTAGGGACTTCACGGATATGGCATCGACCCAACTTAGGAGCCGACACTAACCGCTACCAGCTATCTCCCTGACCAAAGTAGTTGCAGGTATAACCATGACTTACCCCAAATGCCAGACGCATTCTTGTCCCCCGAATGAGAAGCACCCACCAGATTGCAGGACAAGTGATCCCAAGCGTTTGGGTGCAAAGTGCAGGATTACTCCAAAGTTCCTCAATGAGGACGCGCCCATTGAGTACAGAAACAGAGCTCCCAAAGCACACACCAAGGTTCACCCCACATCCCCAATGAGGACGTGCCCATTGAATACAGGAGGAGGCCTTCAATCATCAGGCATACCCCTGGAGGCCTTCAACCACAGACATCCCCCTCCTAGGGCACATCCTAGGAGGGAATTCTTCAATCATCAGGCAAACCCCTGGAGGCTTTCAATAATGGACATCCCTCCCTTAGGGCTCATCCTAAGGGAGAAGTCTTCAATATCTTGCCAGTATCAAGCCAATGGAGTCGTCCTTCACCACCAAGTAGCTACTTCAAACCAAGAAGGCGCGCTCTCAAGGGGTCGACTGCCTAAAAGAGCGTGCACTTACCCCTCTGAGGGCAAGCCCTAAGTCTTCCATATGATAATCCCATGTCAGTATAGCCGTTATTCTGTGTCAAGTCATCCATTCATGTCAAGTTGTCAGTCCACACCAAGAGGACGCATCCTCAAGGGTTGGACGGCCAGAGGGCGTTCCCTCACCCATATGAGGACAAGCCCTGAGCCTCCGTTGTATTAGTTCAATCCCTAATTGCACCTTGGATATCCCCAATTGATTATTACTTGACCTGAATCTTCCTTAAAAACCCGATACCGAATTTTGGCTATAACAACTACCCCCCAATTCCATGTGAAATCAGAGATGAAGCATGGAATTTTTAATATCCCAAGTGCCAAAATCTCTTTGTAACATTTTCTTTTTCAAGAAGTGTCCTCGAGCTTCTTCCTTCTTTTATGCTGTAAAGAGGGAGCATCCTTCCCGATGACGCCTCCTTTAATTTTTCAATCATATATTTTTGATAATTTTAATGTTTGGAGAGGGATACCACCTGCACACGACACCTCTAAGCTTACATGAGCTAACTCGGCATAAGAAACAAGAGATATTGTGCACAGATATAAACCTCTCTCCTAGCTCGTCCTCAAGTAAAATATTCATTTATCGAGAGGACGGGCCGTCTTCTATCATAATAATATTTTCTCTCCAGCTAACATGTGAGCTTATGTTCCCACATGTATCTTCAAGTCTTCTTAAAGTATCATAAGAGAAGGCCTCTTGTTGATATGATGAGAGAAGTAGAGGAGTTCTCTCTTTTTGTCTGTCTACTTTTTAGTATGAGGAGAGGAGTCTTCTCTTCTTGTCTGGCTTCTTACTAATATGATGGGAGAAGGCCTTTATACGAATACGATGAGAAGAGTCCTCTCTATTAATATGAGTGGAGGAGTCCTCTCTGCTGATATGAGGGGAGGATTCCACTCTGCTGATATGAGGAGAGGAGTCATCTCTGCTGATATGAGGTGGAGGAGTCCTCTCTATTGATATGAGGAGAGGAGTCCACTCTGCTGATATGAGGAGAGGAGTCCTCTCTGCTGATATGAGGTGGAGGAGTCCTCTCTACTGATATGAGGTGGAGGAGTCCTCTCTCCTGATATGAGGTGGATGAGTCCACTCTACTGATATGAGGAGAGGAGTCCTCTTTGCTGATATGAGGTGGAGGAGTCCTCTTTGCTGATATGAGGTGGAGGAGTCCTCTTTGCTGATATGATGTGGAAGAGTCCACTCTCCTGATATGAGGAGAGGAGTCCTCTCCTCCTTCCTAACTCTTGCGTAGGGCAACCTATATGGACGAGGGCAATGTCGAAATCCCTTCGAATCTTCTAATCCATTTTATAATAGCATTATCTTGTGGAGGGGCTCACTCATGACCTTGGGGCCGCATCCTGCTGGTCAGGGGGCGAATCTGAAGGTCCATGGGACCTCTACTCCAAATATTCTTCTTCTTATTGCAACCTGAGGGTTTTACAATCATGTTTAAAGTCGAAGCCTTAACATGAGGTCGATGCCATTATGACGCGCCTTGAAGGGCATATCTTCTATTATTGAGGATATGACGATGCGTTCTCTGAAGATAAAAGTCTTTTCTTTTCGGAGGGGCTCACTCATGTCCATGGGGCCTCGACTTGTAAGCAGGGGGCCTCTCTCCTATATAATCCATTGAATTATCACGTGAAGGGGCTCACTCATATCCATGGGGTCCCGACCTGTAATCAGGGGGCTCTCACTATGGAATACGGGGCCTCTGCTTCCAATAGCTCCCTTTCCTTTGAAATTCAAGTAATGAATTCTTCACGCAGAGGGGCTCGCTCATGTCCATGGGGCCTCAACCTGTAATTCTTTCAAGAATCATGGGGCGCACGTTGTGGATCACGGGGCCGCTCTCCGATATTATAAATCGAGTTGTCACATGAGGGGGCTCACTCATGTCCATGGGGCCTTAACCTGTAACCAGGGGCACTCTCTTTGGATCATGGGGCTGCTCTCCTATATCATCTATTGAACTGTCACGTGATGGGGCTCGCTCATGTCCATGGGGCCTCGACCTGTAATCAGGAGGCACTCACTATGGATCATGGGGCCACTCTCCCATACTATCGATTAAATTGTTATATGAGGGGGCTCACTCATGTCCATGGGGCCTCAACCTGTAACCAGGGGGCACTCTCTTTGGATCATGGGGCCTCGCCTCCCTATTATCTTCCTCTAAAAATCGCTGGAGTTCATGTTAAGCAGTAGTTCTTTTTTCTGAGGGCACGCCATGGAGGAATGACGCGTCCTGAAAAACCAGGAAGCCGCATATCGGAGTATCTTCGGAGTACGCGCCCTGAAGAAAGGACACACTTGAGAGACGACAAGGGGGCTCAAGTATTGGAGCTTGTCTGATCATTATTTATCTTCATTATAGTTGTTTGTAGACATTTTTCCATTGGACGCGTCCTCGGGGAGTAACGATCATTGGGACCTTTGACATGCTGAGAGGGCATCTTTGAAGCAGAGAACGCGTCCTTTCGGGTTGGGGCGTATAGCTTGATAATTCTTGAGATATTTTTTCAAGTAGGAATTTTCCACCAGTCAAAAAACTCAATAATCGAAAATTTCAAAAAGTACCTGGAGGACGCGTCCTGAAGAAGAGGTCGTGTTCCATCATCGAATTCTCCCAACAGTTGTTGGAAGTCATCTGACCCTCGAGCATCACTCTTAGGGCGCGCCCTAAGGGTTCTTGGGAATTTTCCTTCACAATCTTCTTCCTGCAATAATTCAAGGAACAGATAACAGGAACCACAACAAAGCAAGTTAGGTGTTACCTTGAGGGCGTGTCAAGAAGATGATGACGTGCTCCCGATAATTCCGCCTTCTTTTTAGGATCTTGCTCGGAATCACCCCCCAGTATACATGGAAACTGTTGCCTTCAGATATGAATCGCCTTGATATCTTCTTCTCCAGATCTTCTTCGAACTCCCAGTCAGGAATCATCGTCTTTAAATCACCATCTTTGGATCTTCCTCATTGCCGCCACAATGAAGTCGTAGCCATAGCCATCCTTTGAATCGTGGCAGACCTTCTTCCAATAACTTTCATCATGATGAGATATCTCTTCCTCCTGAGATTATGATCTTGATCAGAACCCCTCCTTCTAGCGCCAATTTGTTAATGGAGGAATTTGGTATTAACAAAGTTTGAGGTTTATCGCCGGAATCAAGATCTATGACGGTGGTTCTTCGCCAGAAAGTCGCCAGAATATGGTGGTTGTGATGAATTGGGGGCTGGGATTGTAAGGGTTTCTTGGTGGTGGCTCGCTGAGCTCTTCTCTTCCAACCCCTTACAATGTGCCTACGTACCCCGTATTTATAGAGGATCAAGCCCTACGTAGTTCTTGGGGAGCAAGTAACCTATATGAGCTGGTCTCAGATTTCCAAGGCCCACTAGGATACTTGATCCATCTTCTGGAACTGGTCTTCGACTCGCTTTAGAAATGTCCAACGATGAGGCCTAGTCACAAAGGCCCAAGGCTCAACTACAGTCTAGGGACTTCACGGATATGGCATCGACCCAACTTAGGAGCCGACACTAACCGCTACCAGCTATCTCCCTGACCAAAGTAGTTGTAGGTATAGCCATGACTTACCTCAAATGCCAGACGCATCCTTGTCCCCCGAATGAGAAGCACCCACCAGATTGCAGGACAAGTGATCCCAGGCATTTGGGTGCAAAGTGCAGGATTACTCCAAAGTTCCCCAATGAGGACGCGCCCATTGAGTACAGGAACAGAGCTCCCAAAGCACACACCAAGGTTCACCCCACATCCCCAATAAGGACGCGCCCATTGAATACAGGAGGAGGCCTTCAATCATCAGGCATACCCCTGGAGGCCTTCAATCACAGACATCCCCCTCCTAGGGCACATCCTAGGAGGGAATTCTTCAATCATCAGGCAAACCCCTGGAGGCCTTCAATAATGGACATCCCTCCCTTAGGGCTCATCCTAAGGGAGAAGTCTTCAATATCTTGCCAGTATCAAGCCAAGAGAGTCGTCCTTCACCACCAAGTAGCTACTTCAAACCAAGAAGGCGCGCTCTCAAGGGGTCGACGGCCTAAAAGAGCGTGCACTTACCCCTCTGAGGGCAAGCCCTAAGTCTTCCATATGATAATCCCATGTCAGTATAGTTGTTATTTTCTGTCAAGTCATCCATTCATGTCAAGTTGTCAGTCCACACCAAGAGGACGCGTCCTCAAGGGTTGGACGGCCAGAGGGCGTGCCCTCACCCCTATGAGGACAAGCCCTAAGCCTCCGTTGTACTAGTTCAATCCCTAATTGCACCTTGGATATCCCCAATTGATTATTACTTGACCTGAATCTTCCTTAAAAACCCGATTCCGAATTTTGGCTATAACATAATATATATTTCAGTCATTAATATTGCCTTTTTTTAATTATATATCTTTCAATTATTAATACATTTCAAAAAATATCATACACTATATTTTATTAATAAAAATGTCAATTATACTATATTCTATATATTTCCATTATTAACACAAAAAATAATATAAAAAATATTCTTATGATAAAAAAAATATTATATTATATTACAAGAAACCCGTGCTTAGCACGGGTTATAAGCTAGTATGAATTATTTTCAAATTGATAAAACACCAATCTCAATAAAACTTTAGAAAATTAAACAGTTGTATGATTACTAATACAAATTATTTAAAACAGTTTTATCATATATAATTGATTATTATGATAATAATGTAACAAAATAAAATTCATCATTTTTAGATCATAACTTTTTTCATTAAAACACATCTATAAACATATAAATTTTATTTCCTTAAGAAACACAAAAAATTTACTAATTAGTGGTTATTATTCAAGAAATGATATTAATTGTAGTTTAAATATTGTTGAAAAATTAAAATTTTAAAAGAATAATTATGAAATTAAGAAAATTGAATAAATATAATATCTCAAATCTTGTTTTGATGTATAAAGGTCCACAAGCAATCAGCATAGCACAAGCATTCAGCATAATAATTACTGCTACTATAATAAAGGTACGTCATTACTTCCAACAGTATACACTTTCTTGTTACTATTCTAGATGTTCTCATGATGTCAGGCGGTTTGTGTTACGACGGTCAGGAAATCCCATGTTTCTTGTAGTGTTGCTATGCTTCTAAGTTGATTTAAGGTTTTTTTTTATCTAATTCTTTTGTTAAATGTGCAAAGCTGTTATATAAAGAAATGGAACGAAAAAACGCAGAATCTAGTATAAAATCTAGTATAAAATCATAAATCTGATCATCAAAAGTATTTGTCTAGCTTTATTGTATTAAGAACAAACCAGCATAATAATTACTGCTACCTGAACAATTCTCAAACTAGAAACACCCTACTAGATATATATAAGTCCGACGTTAACATATTGGTGAACCAATTGAACAGAAACAAGCAGCTTAGGCACGCTCCCCACGGATCCTCCTGGCCAGCTGAATGTCCTTAGACATGATTGTCACACGCTTGGCATGTATTGCGCACAAGTTAGTATCTTCAAACAGACCTACTAGGTAGGCCTCAGCTGCCTCCTGCAGAGCTAGGACAGCATGGCTCTGGAATCGCATATCAGTCTGCAGCAACAAATCCAGTATTGCATATTACAACAAAATTCTACACATTGAATAAAGATGAAAAAAACTTAATTTAGTTGGATAAAAGCAACAGAAACTAACCTTGAAATCTTGAGCAATTTCACGTACAAGCCTCTGGAATGGAAGTTTTCTGATCAAAAGCTCTGTACTCTTCTGGTACTTGCGAATTTCCCTACACAACATTACAAAAAATAAATCCAAGGAACAAGTTTAAAGAGGTATTGAAATAACAACATTAATTCTTAGATATAATACCGTAGGGCAACAGTTCCAGGTCGGAATTTGTGTGGCTTCTTTACTCCACCCATCATTGGAACAGACTTACGAGCAGCCTGTCATGGACAAGTAGACAAATTTATAATACGCAACAAATGCATCCACCAGTAGCTAGGACCTTCATATATGCTGTATTGTATCAATTGCGATTAAAATTAATTTACCTTGTAAGCGAGTTGCTTCCTTGGGAGCTTTCCCCCATTAGACTTACGAGCAGTTTGCTTAGTGCGAGCCATCTGTAAACAACACCAAAAATTGATATCGCTAATAAACAGAGAGATCAAAACCCTAGAAAAAGGTCAAAATAGAAAAGTACTCTACCTATTACATGTTTACATGTTCAAATACATCAAAAGAGTAACAATATGTATGTTTAGGTATAATACATACGTACATAAACACATGCAAAAAGATGAAGACCAAATTAAAAGAGAAAGAGTTACTTCATTACCTCTGTTAGTTCTTCTTCGAACTTATTGGGCGATTCTTCTCTTTTTCACTTTAAAGTCTGAATGTACTTGCAGAATGGGAGGGGGTGCTGTCTTTATATAGCTGAAAGGAGGGGGATTATGTTTGATTGGACGGTTGTGATTTGCGATCCTTGTGCTTTCTAATTATATTTGTATCGATCTAACGGCTTGTAATGTGGTTATTTGTGTTTTCTGCCTGCCGATCCGACGGTCTTGATTTAATCTAGTAGCTTGACTGGGATCATCAAGCCTAGTCTGTGTGTTCTTATTGGTCTGTTTTGATAGATTTGAAAAGAAAAAAAAGTTATGAATTTAAATCACCGTAAATGTTGTGAAAGTACTGAGTATTATTTTCCTTTTCCATTTGCATGCATGTACCTTAATCAAACTTGCAGGAATTCACAATCTTCTGCTTCAAATACTTACTGGTAGATTGCTTTCTTTCCCATATGTCTCTTTCTTATACATATACTTAAATATCCTGTTTTGTTATGTGTTTTACTTGAATGATTGATTATGGAAATTATAGATTATAGCAACTTATAAGTTACCTGTAGCCAAGAGAACTAGGCTTGTAATACGTTATAAGTATGAACGGTATCGGAACAGGATGATGTAGATATGCAGGCTGATTCACTGTTTATGTGATATTAGTCACTGAAAAGAGGATGATGTTAATTGTCATGGCTGAGACTGCTGTTGAGTCTCGTAAAAAACCTTCAGGAGAGTGAAGAGAAAAGTCCACAGATTGTAGGTGAAGGACTGCCCGTCGTAGATGAAAGGGTTAGTTTTACTTAAGCTTAAGGTATAGTCCTGCATCAAATCTGATTTTTTTTTCCTCACTGTTATAATTATGATTCTTATACTTTCTGGCAAGAAAGAAGAGAGAATGATACTTTGCTCGACAGCAGGTGTAGGATCGAAGGAGTAGATTCAGTAAAAATTGTTTGTTTATAGATGTAATTACTACTCTGTATTGTTTAGTGTAATGTATCATCCTATATAGCCTTCTTTTTTTTGTTGTAATGAATTGTATAAGTTTCTGTGTGTGTTTAAATTATAAATTCGAAATAAGATCAGACTTAACGAGTTGAATTTGTGATTTGAGACACTGACGACCTTTGTTCTCAACTATTCTAAACATGTAGATAAGTTATAATTTTTTTATTGTTTCTTCTGAAACTGAAAGACAAAAGTGCCTAGGGAAAGAAATGTCATATGTTTGTTGGAATTCAATATCGAATCAGTTGATGATGTCTTCGAGGTTTATGTTGTACATGAATGGTCTGTGGTTTTCCCCTGGCCTGTTATGATAACCTGCACTTGGAAGTGCCTCTTGCATAGTTGCATTAACCATTCCATTTGCTGTTCATAAGTTTGGATATCTATATATTCTGTATATTTGCAACCTCTTCTGTTTGATTCTTGAATTTATCACAAAAGTTAACATACTTATGAACATTTATGCTCCAATATGTACTACTTAAAAGATCGATCATAGGTTACAATTTTCTTTTGATTTCGAATGCTTCAACAAGGACTATTTTACTTCTCCGTCAGCAATTAGCTAGACCAGTAAAACATTTGTGGAATATGACTTTAAGGTTTTTCTTTGCCCCCTTTTGGTTCACAGCTTATGTGATGCTATATTTGATGGATAGAATTATACGACACCTTGATCGTTTTGCAAGCATTAATCAATGCGGCTAATCTTGGAATTAGTACCATATGCATGAGCAGTCGATGTTTATTTCTGATAGAGTTCCTAGAAATGCTTGAACAATTTAAGCAGGTTCTAGAGGATTGATCAAAAATTGGTTAAAAGATCAACTAATAAAAATTTCTGAACTTACAATAAGTCAGAATATTCACTTACAAAAATTCATGTAGATCATCTTCCTTGTTTGCATATGGCATGAACTCGAACTGATTAATCACTTAAGTTGTTGGCACCAGTTGTTGGCGATGTTCTGTATTAGCAGGTAATCTATACTATCTATCTATACTATATTATTAAAACCGAAATATTGAAAGTTTTGGTTTTCGGTTTTCGGTTATTTTTTGGTTTTCAGTACATTTTCTAATCTATACTCTTTATTAATAAGCAAAACAATGTGAAAATGGCGCGCGGTACTAAAAAGTACCAAAGTACCAAAGTACCAAATTTGGTTATCACTTGACCCGGGTTCGATTCCTCACAACTACATAATTATACAAGATTTATTTACTTTAAATTATTTGACTTCATCCAGGGTTCGATTCCTTACAACTACGTAATTATACAAGATTTATTTATTTACTTTAAATTCAATAGTTTCATGGAGCGTTAGATTCTTTACAGCTACGTAATCTTACAAGATTTATTTATTTAATTTAATTTCTTTAGCTTTATGCACGGTTCGATTGTGTATAACTACATAATTAAATAGTTATTTATTTATTATATATTTTTATCATTCAATTCTCCAAAAATACATTTTTAAAAAATATTCATTAATAATTTATTAATACTAATATTTTAATGTCGACTCATGTTCGGCCCGTGCTTGGCACAGGTTATAAGCTAGTTAATAAATTATTAATATAATCAAAATTCAGGAAAGTTTTATTAAAATATTAATAAGCAAAACAATGTGAAAATGGCGCGCGGTACTAAAAAGTACCAAAGTACCAAAGTACCAAATTTGGTTATCACTTGACCCGGGTTCGATTCCTCACAACTACATAATTATACAAGATTTATTTACTTTAAATTATTTGACTTCATCCAGGGTTCGATTCCTTACAACTACGTAATTATACAAGATTTATTTATTTACTTTAAATTCAATAGTTTCATGGAGCGTTAGATTCTTTACAGCTACGTAATCTTACAAGATTTATTTATTTAATTTAATTTCTTTAGCTTTATGCACGGTTCGATTGTGTATAACTACATAATTAAATAGTTATTTATTTATTATATATTTTTATCATTCAATTCTCCAAAAATACA
Organism: Heracleum sosnowskyi; assembly: GCA_030848705.1. Lineage (NCBI taxonomy): Eukaryota > Viridiplantae > Streptophyta > Magnoliopsida > Apiales > Apiaceae > Heracleum > Heracleum sosnowskyi. The sequence goes on from CM061241.1 coordinate 100,126,465, forward strand.
TTTTTAAAAAATATTCATTAATAATTTATTAATACTAATATTTTAATGTCGACTCATGTTCGGCCCGTGCTTGGCACAGGTTATAAGCTAGTTAATAAATTATTAATATAATCAAAATTCAGGAAAGTTTTATTCTAAATTAATATTTTGCTGGAGTTGTTGACGCTATTCTGTATTAGCAGGTAATTTTGTTAAAACTGCATTACACTAATTCTCTATTTATAAATATATTTGTTAGACTCTCTGTATCATACTATGCACCAAAATTTAGTTGAACCCGACACACATATGGACAGAACGCCACACGTGATAGTTATTCTCAAATTGTATTTTAGGTTTTAATTAAGAATTTTGTTTAACTTATACATATGTGTGTGGATCTGTTATGGGAATACAAATCGGCATTTCTAATAGGTAAAATCGCATGGAGTTACAAGAGGGCCGGTATAAATCTACGGAAACAATGATTTTTGGCTTACTTGTTGGTCTCATTCCTGAAAGTATAGTATAAATGAAGGGGTTTAAGGACAATAACTCAGAAGTAAGAAAGCAAGTTTCCTTCCTATCTTATCAGACTTAGTTGTTTTACTTCAAGAACAAGTAGTAAAATGGCCAAGATAGGCATCAACAAAAGTGCCTTGATAGTTCTCGCTCTCACTCTTCTTCTCGTCTTTACCATTTCTGAAAGCAGGCCAGTTTTGCGCAGTAAGTATCTGGATCCTTTTCTTTGTTGCTTTGACTATATGACGACGATTGTTATAATTATAACACTTGAGAATTTGACTTCTTATATTTGTGTTCCAAATTTGTTTAGAAATTTTATTTTCCCTGGCAGGGCCTGCAAAATCATCAGTTCCAACATGTGATTCTGTGTTTGGAGTGAGAAGTGGAGACACTTGCTTTAGCATTGCTGAGAGTTTTGCCTTGTCAAATGCTGAGTTTAGCTCTATCAATCCCAATGTCAACTGTGCTGATTTGTTTGTCGGCCAGTGGCTTTGTGTTGTCGGAAGTGCTTGATATAAGCTGTGATCTTATGTGAAATCAGGAACAACTGATGAGCTCTTGCATCAACTAAATAAAAAGGATTGGTTAACAGTTCTATAGCTATTGTTCTTGACTGTACGTGTTGACAGTTCTATAGCTAAATAAGAGTTCCTGTGATTTTTTACCTCACAATCTGATATGCAAATGAAAGATATAGCTTGGCTGTTCTTGATTCTACTTTTAAGATTTACTAGCTTATAACCCGTGCCAAGTAGGGGCTAACATGAGTCGACATTAAAATATTAGTATTAATAAATTATTAATAAATATTATTTAAAAATGTAGTTCTCGAGAATTGAATCATAAAAATATATAATAAATAAATAACTATTTAATTATGTAGTTATAGACAATTGAACTGTGCATAAAGCTAAAGAAATCAATATATATATATATAAAGGAGGATACGCGGGAGGTTATGTGGCGCCTCTAAATAGTTTCATTGCATTTTTCTAATTTTATAGAATTTTGGAATTTTAAATATCAATAAATCAAAATATATCCTTAACATGTTAGAAGTAGAATAGGTGTTCGAATTTGTAAGAAGAACAGTTCAAATTTATAGAGAATACGTATAACTAAGAGTTCTTCTGAATAGTTTGAATTTATATAGAAAACATATACTCAAAATATTATTTATATTATATAAAGAAAAATTCAAGAGGTGACATTCTGAAGCCCTGGATTTTTATTTTTGACTGTACAAGAACGGATCCTCAACTGGAATGTATATTTGTGAAGTGTTCTAATGAGTATTATTTTTCGTATGCTCTAATGACAAAATTATTTTCATTTTTCACTTTTCATGACCATGTATCTGTTTATTAAGATCATGTTTGTATATGCATTGATTGTTATGGTTTCTTATTACTATATTTTACTTTAACGTTAATAGTTTATTGATCACAAGAATGGTCTCTTCTCTTTAATTTATATATTGATTTTGTTCAGCTAATTTTGAAAAACTATAACTTGATTTTCAGGCACCAGGACTAAATAAAGCGGAAGCTGTTTTTGCTATCTGTAAGTTTTTGTTTCCATTGCAACTTCAGAAACTATAAATTGATATGTAACATTAAATAACTAATATAATAAAAAATTTGTATCAGTCAGAGTTAAGTCCCAATAATGTGTTGAGTAAAATCTTTTAACTCATACAATCTCATTCATACAATCTCATAGAAGGTCCATATACCTGTCAGTGCTGTCACACCACCAATTTGAGGCCATGTACTACACGCGGTTCTATGGGATGAATGATGATACAAGTGATTTTGCTCCCATCAGTAAATGATTCATGGATACAGACTTATGGAGCCTCCTGCTGTGAAGTGAACGGAACTTTGTTAGTTTTAATAATTATATTTAGTAGCTTAAAACTCGTGCGTTTCATGAATCGTGTATAATAATAATTACTAGCTTAAAACCCGTGCGATGCACGGATTGTAATTAATAATTATTATTTTTATTATTTATATTTTAATATTCTATTAATTTGAATTTGCTAAAAAAATAAGTAGACGTGTTCAACTTTTTTAAATAATTAAAAGTATTAAAATAGATTTTAAAATAAATTAATAACTGTTTGTACGTGATATTTTTGGAAAAGGAGGGGTCTTAGTAAAGAAAAATAGAAAAAGTAACGTGTTTTAGCTGAAAATGTAAGTGCCCGTAATTAAAAATATTTAAATAGGTTTCAAAATAAATAAGTAAGGATTTGCCCGAGATATTTTTGGAAAATGAGAGATTTTAGTAAGAAAAAATAGAAAAAGTAGCATGTTTTAGTTGAAAAAGGTAATTACCCGTGATTTGTTTTAGAAAAAGAGAGGATTTTGTTAAAAAAAATAGAAAAGACAATGTATTTTAGCTGAAAAGGCAGTTGGTTATAAAATGTTATTATTTAATAATAATTTCTTTAGAAAATAAAAAAATAGAAAAAATAACACGTTTTAGCTAAAAAAGTGCTCATAATTAAAAATATTAAAATAGATTTTAAAATAAATAATTAAGGGTTTGCCTATGATATTTTTGGAAAATGAGGGGTTTTAGTAAGGAAAAATAGAAAGAGTGACATGTTTTTGTTAAAAAAGATAATCGCCCGTGTTTTTTTAGAAAAAAAGAGGATTTTGTTAGAAAAAAATAAAAAAGGTAATGCATTTTAACTGAAAAGGTAATTGATTATAAATAATGTTATTATTTAGTGATAGCTTTTAAAAAAATAAATAAAAGGTAATTAAGTAAAATCACAAGTACCGACTGTCCGTCCGTCCGACTACCAAACTTTTAATATTTCGTCTTTAATAATATAGCTTAAAACCCGTGCGATGAACGGATTATTTTTAATAATTGTTAGTTTTATTATTTATATTTTATATTTTATTAATTGTATTTATTAAAAAAATAAGTAGACGTGTTAAACATTTTTAAATAATTAAAAGTATTAAAATAGATTTTCAAATAAATAAGTAACGGTTTGATCGTGATATTTTGGAAAAAGAGGGGATTTAGTAAGAAATATAGAAAGTAACATGTTTTCGTTGAATTTTTAAATATAAAAGTAATGATTTGCCTGTGATTAATAATTATAATATTATTATTTTATTTTATTAAATAGAACTATTCGCGATATTTTTGGAAAATGAGAGGTTTTATTTAGGAAAAATAGAAATGTAGAAATTTTAGTTAGAAAATATAAAAAAGAATATACACTTTGGATAAAATTGGTAATGGGTTAGTTATTAGCAATTATAACATTATTATGTTATTTTATTAAATGAAACTGTCTGCGATATTTTTGAAAAATGAGATGTTTTAGTTAGAAAAAATAGAAAAGATATTCTATATAATAATTTTAATATTTTATCTAACGGTTCTCATCGATTTAATCAGAGATATCTAACGGCTATGAATGAGTGACCAGACTACAAAAACTTTCATGACCAGACTACAAAACTTTCAATGTTTCGTCTTTAATTTAATAATATAGATTTATTTTATCATCATTTATGTTTTAATATTGTATCAATTGTATTTGTTAAGAAAATTAAGTAGTCATCTTAAAATAGGTAAACATTATTATATAATTAAAGACATTAAAATATGTTTCAAAATAAATAAGTAAAGGTTTGCCCGTGATATTTTTGGAAAAGAATGAACTTTATTAAATATATAAAGGAGGATACGCGGGAGCTTAGGTGGCGCTTCTAAGATCATCTTAATTTATTTTTATAATTTTCTAGATTTTTATAATTTTAAGTGTTAATAAATAAAAATTATATACTTGAATCTAAGTAGAATAGATGTTCGAATTTATAAAATATACATTAAATAAAAATTTTATTTAAAGTATAATAGGTGTTCAAAGTAATAGAAGAGAGGTATATTGATTGTTTTATAAACTGAAACCGTAATTTCCATACCAATTTTATTTATCTGGTATTGACTATGTGCGTGTCTCCATCTCAGATTTATCGTCATATGTTCTGAATTCTGTAAACTTTTAATGCCTACATTTTATATGTCTTCGTGATACACTAATTATCAATGGTTTGCTGATGTAGTAGGCTTTTTTTCGCATATCAAAAGGTCAGGACGAAGATTTTTAACAAAAGTAACAAAAGTAGAGATTGATCAATGATCAGTTTAATCATTGATATCGCAACAATTTTTAAGGTGTGTTGTAGATTTATAATCTTTTTGAATATTATTTAGTAATTTAATTGATGTTTACATGATACTTACAATAGTATTGATTAATAAATTTTATTATTCAATTACACTACAAGGACAAATAAGGTGAATGAAGACTGCATGAAGTCTCATAAAAGCAGGTTAGGTCTTATCTATAAAATTATCTAGATTTATTTTTTAAGTTTTATAATTTTAGATATTAATATAAAATATTTCCTAACATATATTAGAAGTAAAAGAGGTATTTAAATTTATAAATAGAAGTGTTCAAATTTATAATGAAAACAAACTAAATTATTATTTAAATATAAATGATTTTTTTAACATTTTGAAAGTAGGAGAAATATTCGAATTTGTAGAGAAGAGCTCGAATTTATAATGAGAACAAATTAAATATTATTTAACATACATAAAATTTACTCGAGTGTAGATGTGGCGTATAAAGTATGATACGTGGGAGATGAGGCGGCGTCTTTACAATTGTCTCAATTTCTTTTTCTAAATATTTTAGAGGTTTACAATTTTAAATATTAATAAATCAAAAATTATTCTTTAGCATATTAGAAGTAGAATATGTGTTCGGATTTATAGAGAACAAGAGTTCGAAATTTATAGAGAAGTCATATCAATAAAGTTTTATTTGAATTATAGTAGGTGTTCGAATTTATAAATGAGAATAGTTCGAATTTAGAGGTAAGCCTAGAATTAAAAGTTCTACTAAAAGTAGAATAGATGTTCGAATTTATAGATGAGAAGAGTTCGAATTTATAAAAAATACATATAATTAAAAGTTCTATTAGAAATAAAATAGGTGTTTGTAGACATAATTAAAAATTCTATTTGAAGTAGAATATGTGTGCGAATTTATAGATAATAAAAGTTTGAATTATAGGAAAGACATATAGTTAAAAGTTATATTGAAAGTAAAGTAGGATTATGAATTTATATAAGTGTTTTTTCAACGAAAGAGTGATTTATTAGAAAGAAGTACGTTAACATGAAAATTAATATATAAGACAAATATTCAATATATTAGATTTGGGATTTTGATCTTAAAAAGGAAAGCATGTTTCACAGGACAACGGCTATTACGGAGCAACGAGTAATTTTTATACTTTAATTGATAGAGTTACTTTTTTCAACGAGAGAGCGACTCATTAGAAAAAGAAGTATGTTAACATGAAAATATATATATCACAAGTATTCATTAAATAAAATTTTAGATTTTGGTATTAAAAAAACGTGTTTTACGGAAGGACGACTTATTAGAGAGGAACGAGTAATTTTTGTAATTTTTATTAATAGAGTTTTTTAAAAAAATTATGATGCCGCCGCGAAGCGCGGCTTTTTTCTCTAGTTAAAGTAAATAAATAAATCTTGTATGATTACGTAGTTGCAAAGAATCTAACGCTCGATGAAACTATTGAATTTAAAGTAAATAAATAAATCTTGTATAATTACGTAGTTGGAAAGAATCGAACCCCGGATGAAGCTAAAGAATTAATTAAAGTAAATAAATAAGTTGCAAAGAATCTAACGCTCGATGAAACTATTGAATTTTAAGTAAATAAATAAATCTTGTATAATTACGTAGTTGTAAGGAATCAAACCTTGGATGAAGCTAAAGAATTTAAAATAAATAAATCTTGTATAATTATGTAGTTGCGAGAAATCGAACCCGGGTTAAGTGATAACCAAATTTGGTACTTTGGTACTTTAGTATCGCGCGCCATTTTCACATTGTTTTGCTTATTAATAAAGAGTATATTGAATTTAAAGTAAATAAACAAATCTTATATAATTACGTAGTTGTAAGGAATCGAACCTGGATGAAGCTAAAGAATTTAAAGTAAATAAATCTTGTATAATTATGTAGTTGCGAGGAATCGAACCCGGTTAAGTGATAACCAAATTTGGTACTTTGTTACTTTGGTAACCAAATTTGGTACTTTGGTAGTTTGGATTACGTAGTTAAGGAATCGAACCCTGGATGAAGCTAAAGAATTTTTTTTTTTTTGCCAGAAAATGAAGATTTTATTAAATCAAATCATTACAAAGAACAAAATCGAATTCCGGGTGGACATTTCCAACCCTCCAACTACGATCAGTTGGTAAATAGCTGTACCTCGCTAAGTAGTGAGCTACTCTATTTGTAGATCGTTTAACGAATCTTAACATCACGTTTTGACTACTCATTCCTGCCAAGAGGTTTCTACACTTGTCTACCATGCATCCAACATATGATAGACTTGTGTAAGAGCTACGTATCCACTGAATTAGTTCCAGGCTATCAGCTTCAACGGCAACATTTTCCAACTTCATGGACTTTATCCAACTAAGTGCTTCTAAGATCCCCATTGCTTCTGCTAAAACAGGAGAAACAGGCCCTTGTTTGCATCTGGATCTTGCTTCTATTAGAGTACCTGTGTGGTTCCTGGCCACGAAGGCATAGCTATATCTGTCTGGGTTGTCAAAGATTGCTGCATCGGAGTTAACCTTAATTCTGTCACCTATGGGAGCACGCCATTGTTCTGATCCATCCTCATGGGTCATGTAACCCAGTGAGATGTTGAAGGATCTGTCTTGAACAAATTTAAACTGATTAAGGACAGATAACGCTGCTGAAATAATACTTGAGACGTCCAAACTTTTTTGCTTCCAAACCACATCATTCCTGTTTTTCCAAAGCATCCAACTGATCATTGCTATAACCTCCGTTTCTGCTTTCATTTTTTGATCAAAAACTCCTTGGAGCCATTCTTGAAAGGAACCAATCGTGTCTAAAATAAACACATGATCAGTTAGGTTCCAGCACTAGGTAGCAAAAGAACAAGTGAGCAGCGTGTGGACTGCTGTTTCAGGATGAGCATTACATGTGGGACACCAACAATCAACTGGAACACGTTTTATGCGCAGCATGTCTTTGGTTGGTAGACAATTACTTGAGGCTCTCCACAAGAAGTTTTTCACTTTTGGTGGAATTTTTAAATTCCAAAGACTTCGCCAGAATCCTGAGTTGGCATCACGAGTTACAGGTTGCTTCAATTCTTGAAGAAAGAGATAACCTCCTTTAACCGTATACATTCCGAGTTTGTCACGTCTCCAGTACCAATTGTCCACATTGTCATGGTCGAGAGGAATGCTGAGAATCATCTCTGCATCTCTTTGTGAGAAAATGTCGAAAATCACTTCTTCGTCCCATTTTCTTTCACCATTCATCATAAGAGCTGCAACCTTTGGGTTTATAAGAGACTGGCTTTGAGTACGAATGTATGGATCAGAATCTGAAGGTAGCCAAGGAGAGTTTAAGATGTTTATAGTTTCACCGGATCCAACTCTACATGAAACTCCCTGCTTGATCATTTCTTGTGCTGCCAGGATGCTACGCCATATGTAGCTCGGGTTGCTACCGATTTGAGCATCCAAATAAGAACCATTTGGGAAGTATCTAGCTTTGAAGACTTGGCTTACTAGCTTTTCAGGAAACTGAATGAGTCTCCATGCTTGCTTTCCGAGGAGAGCAATATTGAAGTCTCGTACGTTACGAAATCCCATTCCTCCATCAGCTTTCCTCGAACATAAATTGTCCCATGAAAACCAGTGTATGCCTTTCTCTTTCTTGCTGTCAGACCTCCACCAATATTTACACATGGATCGCTCTAAATCTTTACACGTTTCAACTGGTAAGAGGAAGACACTCATGGTATAGTTCGAAAGAGTTTGTCCAACAGAGTTGATCAATATTTCTTTTCCTCCTCTAGATATTTGTTTCTTATCCCAGCCATGAATTCTATCTTGTAACTTTTCTTTGACATATCCGAAAACTGCAGATTTACTTCTAGTGATTAAGCTTGGGAGACCAAGGTAAGTGCTGTTTTCGTCTGCTTCATTGAAGTGCAACTGGTTGCAAAGCTCCATTTTAAGAGTAGAGCTAGTGTTTCTGCTAAAGAAGACAGATGATTTGTCAACGTTAACTTTTTGTCCTGAAGCTTGTTCGAAGACATTGAGCATTGTCATGACTTGATTGGCGCTTTCAATGCTGGCTTTGCAAAAGACATAACAGTCGTCTGCAAACAGAATATGAGAGATGGGAGGGGCTGTTTGGGCAACTTTAATTCCCTGAATGAGACCCCTTGTTTCATATTTCTGTATGAGAGCAGAAAAACCTTCAATACACAAGAGGAAAAGGTAAGAGCTGAGAGGGTCGCCTTGTCTGATGCCTCGGGTAGGGGTGATGTTTCCAAACTGCCTTCCTGCATGAGCAATTTGATACCTTACTGATGAAATACAAGCCATGAATAAGCTGATAACTCGTTGATTAAAGCCCAGTTTTGCTAAGACTGCAGAGAGGTAGTTCCATTCGACTCGATCAAAGGCTTTGCTCATGTCTATTTTTAAAGCCATCCAGCTTTGTTTCCCTTTTGTTTTCCTTTTTAAGAAGTGCATCACTTCATGAGCAACCATAACGTTGTCAGTGATCAAACGACCCGGAATGAAGGCACTCTGGGTTTTAGAGATGATGTGATCAATTATTTTCTTTACCCTGTTCGCCAAGACCTTAGAAATGATTTTATAAATCACATTACAGAGAGAGATAGGTCTAATGTCTGTCATTGCTTGAGGATGCTTCTTTTTTGGAATAAGGGCTATGTTTGTGTCCACTAGGTGATTATCAATGACACCTGTTTCAAAGAAAGAGCTGACTGTCTTCACAACGTCATGTTTTACTATTTTCCAAAACTTTTGATAGAAGCCAGGTGTCATGCCATCAGGCCCTGGACTTTTGTCTGGGTGCATATGGAAAAGGGCATTCCGTATCTCTTCCTCTTCAACTGGTTTCAGCAGCATGATATTCTGGGTTTCAGTGACTTTTGGATCTATACAATCAATAACCTCTCGCCATTCAGTTTGCCCTGCAGTAAATAAGTCAGAGAAATAGCTTGTAACAATGTCCTCTAGGCCAGAGTTCCAGTCGACCAGGTGGCCCTGCAAATTTTTTAGAGAACTGATATGATTTATTGCTCTTCGTTTCTTTAGTGATGCGTGGAAAAATTTGCTGTTATTATCTCCCTCTCTAAGCCAAAGTTGTTTGGACCGCTGCCTCCAGAATACTTCTTGCTGAGTGTAAACTTCAGCCAACTTCTTTTGTTCTTCTTTCCTAATTTCAACTGCAATATTGTCTCTCCGTCCCTTAACAGCTTTCAGTTTTTTCTTGCATTTTTGGATTCGCAACTTGAAATTACCGGTAACTTCCTGTCCCCAAGATGATAAGATGTTTGCACACTTTTTAAGCTTGTCAAACAGGTTGTCTTGTGCATTGGATGCCCATGTTTCTTCAACAATTTGCTGGCATAAAGGTTCCCGCAGCCAGGCATTTTCAAAGCGGAACACCTTTGATTGAATCATCATGCTCGTTTTCTGAGTTTGTAGTAGGATGGGACAATGGTCAGAGGTCGAGACCTCAAGATTGATTAACTTAGCATCTGTAAAAACATCCAGAAATAAAGAAGTAACTAGAGCTCGATCTAGACGGACTTCAATCCATTCTGCACCTTCAACACCTCTCTCCCAAGTAAACTGATGACCCTGAAGGTCCATGTCTATCAAATTACAATCATCTAACACATCTTTGAAACCTTGAATTAAGCTTTCTGGATACGGTCTTCCTCCTTTTTTATCTCTTTGAGACACTACGTTGTTCAGGTCGCCAATGAGGCACTAAGGAAGAGTGTTGTCCATGGCTAATGTGCGTAGTAAGTTCCAAGTGTCACATCTTTTTCTTCAGTCTGGTTCTCCATAAACCCCTGTCATTCTGTAATTTTCTCCGCTTTTTCTAGTAATCTGCAGGTCTATATGGTTTTTGTTGTAGGATTTAAGGGTTGCTTCTTCTTGATGCCTCCATAAGAATGCAATACCCCCACTGTGACCTTGGGTTTCGACTACCATCATTCCTTCAAAGCCTATTGTTGTCTGGAGCCTTTCTACTGTGTCTCTTCTGCATATGATTTCACTTAAAAAAACAAAATCCGGGAGCTTTTGGAAAATGATTTCCTTTAGGAATTGGAAAGCCCATGGGGTCCCAAGCCCATGGCAATTCCAGCTCAGAGTCGTCATAATGCTAGGCGAGCATCCACATGGACACCCGCCCTTAATCCGTTTTTTGGATCACTTATTTCTAATGGATTGTGTTGCTGTTCTATCTCTTGTTCATCACTTAGGTCCATGATAATATCATTGTTTTGGCCCATGTTCGGAGATGAGCCCAGGCCCTCTTCAGTTCTTCGTTTTTTGGATTCAAAAAATGCAAAATCTTTCTTGATATTTCCTTGGTCCATAATTATAGCTGCAGCCTTCTGATTATGCATAGACTCTTTTCCCGCGTCTGACTTTTTAATTTGAGTTTCCTTGTTTCCTTGATTTTCTCCTTTGTAACTGTTTTCCTGATTTGTTGGAGAAAAATGTGGATCTAAATTTCTATCGCTTTTCTCATTGCAGTTCTTGCTTGTTTCCGGTGACTGGTTGTCTTTTCCGTTGAACATTTCTGTGCGTAGCCATTTAGCTCCTATAGGTTTTACTTGTCCTCTGAAAGGTGCACGTAACCATGGACCATATGGTTTGGTGATTTCTTCTACTTCATGTTCAAACAGTTTGCTGCAGTATTTCTCAGAGTGTCCAACTATTCCGCAAATGAAGCAAAACATGGGGACGTTCTCGTATCTGAAATTGACCCAAAACCATTCCTCACCATTCATCTTCATTTTCATTCTTCTTCGTAGCGGATTGTTCAGGTTTATGCTCACTCTGATCCTCATATATTCTTTCCAGACACCGTTGAAGTTGCTCTGGCAATTGCTAACATGATGTCCAATGTAGTTTCCAATTCCTTGCAGTATTTTTTCTGACATGAAACCAGGCTTCATATCGTACACCTGGACCCATAATTCCAATGAGTTAAGAACAACGCTTCTTGGGTTTTCACCATCTTTGAGGCGAGACATCACTAATGCACGTCGGTTGAACGACCACGGGCATCCTTCCATTACTCTTCTTATGTCTACTTCATGAAAGAATTGAAATAAAAATAGATTTGTATCCAACTCTTTAATGTAAACACCCTTGCCAGGTTTCCATAACGCTGCCATTGTGTGCTGAAATGCTAGAAAGTCTGTTTTACCTTTCACAATGAATCGACCAACAACACAGAACTTTGGATTAAATCCTTGAAAGTATTGACTGGGTTGCTCTTGTTCTTCAGCGATGATCTCATAACCAATCTCTTCTTCATCTTCTATAGTAACCATGTTCATGCTTTGGATAAGTGAATCAGTACTCGACATTGTTGATATGATTGGGTAATGATTGTTGATGTGAAAGAATTGAATGAAACTAAAAGACAGGAGGACAAATAACGTAGAACAAAACACTCAGACCATGTCACAGAGACAAGACTAACAAGCTAAAGAATTTAAAGTAAATAAATCTTGTATAATTATGTACTTGCGAGGAATCGAACCTGGGTTAAGTGATAACCAAATTTGGTACTTTGGTACTTTGGTACTTTAGTACTGCGCGTCATTTTCACATTGTTTTGCTTATTAATAAAGAGTATAGATTGCGAACTCTCCTCACTTCTGAAGTTTAGGATGAAATATTTAATTAAAAATGTCAATTTTTAGTGACCATTTCACACTGGATTCTTTTGAACTAGAGTGGATCTAATTAATTGAAACACGAAAAATTTGAATCTAGGTTTTGAATCTAATCTTTTGAAACCGGGATAAATTTTTAGATTGGGTCATGTTTTTATTGGGATTGAACTAAACCAGCAAAATCTATAGTCGAAACTACCGAGATCGAAAATAGAAACGACCTAAACCATATCCGAGTAATAGCCTAGATTTAAATTTAAATTAAAATTTATATAATATTATTTTATGAGATATTTTGATATCTATATAAATAGGAGGATCAAATATAATTTTATTAAATTATAAATTTGTAATTTTTCAATTTAAAATATTAATTAAAATTTTATTATATATATAATTTAATCTTTCAATATAATTATGGGTATCACCCACCAATACCAAATTGGGATGTAGAAATATGAAACATTTTTGTTTAATATAGCGGTGTGTTGAATTGTTGTTTGAAATTTTGTTGAATTACTATTATATAATTCTTCACTATCCAGGATTTACAAACACGGGTATAAAATTATGAAATATTATAAATTTAATATAATTTTCTTAATAACATTATTGTAAAATTATTTTATATATTTGGATTCAATAGAAGTATAAATATGATTTAATAGATGATATCGAACTCAAGTAATATATTTGTTGAATACTAGTTATAAAATTTTCGTAAAAGAACATTATTAATAAATTATAAAATTTTATAAATATGTATTGGTTATAATTATGCGTATTTATTAGAATGTTAATTATTTTTAATAAATGATGATGGACACAAATTATATATGTGTTGACCAAAAAAATCTAAAAATTTCTAATTAAAAATATTTGTACCGAATATTTATATGACATTATCAAATTACTAATGTATTACATTACACCAAATTTAAAAGTTTGAAATATATAGTAACTACAACCTTAAACTTTTTTATATAAGGATAATTGTAACTAGTTTGAAATTCACTTCCTTGTTTTGACAAAATATTGTATGCTAAAAAATTAATTTGTACCGTTAGATACCTCAAAAATTTCATAAATTTCACCAAATTACGTGTTATGACATTTGATAAATTTTAATTAGGAGTGCATTTAAATGCACACGGGATCTGTTTTATTATTAGAAAATTTACTAAACTCACTCGTGACACATCAACATTTGAGAAAAGTATTAGGATAAAATTTGGGTCATTATCTAATATTAGAAGAGCAGTGCTATATTCTAAAATTTTTACAAATTACGTTATATGATATGTGACAAATTCTAATCAGTAGCGCATATGAATGCACACATGTTCTATTTTATTATTAGAAAAGTTACTAATCTTACTCGTGACACATCAGAATTTGAAAAAAAAAATTGGAACAAAATTTGAAGTCTCTAACATCGTTCATATTAAAAATATATATTAGTCGATTAACACTTAGAACTATAAATAAATCATATATTTTATCCGTATATGGAGATACATGAAATTCATGAAGCGCTTTTGGTTCCAAAAATTAAACTTAATAAGCATATGAAACATGAAATTCATGAAGAGTTTCTGATTCCAAAATTAAACTTGATAAGCATACAAATTTTTTTGTCCTTAATTTTCTTTTTAAGTATTGGTTTAAGTTCCAATTTATCCATTATCTATCTATCTATTTATATATATTAAATGGCGTCCAGGGGCAATTTGAGCCATTTTAATGTCTGTGAAAATACGATTTGACCCTTATTTGTTAAAAAATTTCAAAATTGACATCCCTCTATTATTTATTTAAAAAATGTTGAATTTGAGTTGGTTTTAGGAATCGAACCCCCGACCTACTCTTAGGAAATTAATGTCATAACCATTGTGCTACAATACTTTGTTGAGTTTACTTTAAAAATCTTATTAGATAAACCGCATGTTCTCTTATTATCATATTGTCTCTTTTTAGTTTAAACTTTTGAGTAGATCAATTGTTTGTTAATATAATTTACAAAAATGAACTTCTAAATTATACATATATGTAATTGAATCCGGATAAAAAATCTATCTTCTATTACTATATATTAAACCTCAACACAAGGTCAAAGATTGTCATTTTAATGGCTGTAAAGTTACGATTTTATCCTTACATTTTTTAAAATTGCAAACATGTCATCCTTTGAAATCATATTAGTGTTATCAAACCACTAACTTTTACCTATCAAACTCGCGCCATAACCAACTCTGATATACATTGTGTTAAGTTTAGTATCAAACTCTTATTAGATAAACCACATGTCCTCCCATATATTTTTTTTATTTTTAGTTTCGAGTAAATAAACATTGATTTATATTATTTCTAGAATATTGCATAGTATATGGTTACAATAAATATTTTTAGCGATCGAGCATAATCTATAATTCTTTTTTGCCAATTTAAATTAATGATATATGTCATTTTAATATATGTGGATTTTTTATTTTTCCCTACATGTTAAAAAGTTACAAAAACGCCACTCTTTTTATATTTATGTAAAGAGTAGATGAAATTATGTTAGTATTTGAAATCGAATCACTAACATTCTGTAATCAAGCTCATACATAAGAAACGTACTACATTTTATTTTGAGTTTTCTTTAAAACTTTATTACATAAACCGCATTTTCTCCTTTTCTCCCTTTTTTTTTGAAATTTTTAAGTAAATAAAATGTTGGTTTCTAATATTTATAAAATATTGCATAGTATATAATTATAAAAAATATTTTAATGGATTGAGTATACTCTACAATTCTCTTTTGCCATTTTAAATGATTGATATAAAAAAATAAAATTTAAAACAAAGATAAAATTATAGATAAATGTAATCGAGTCCGAAAAAGATATGGATTTATTAAATCATATATAATAATTGATTTCATCACATAATTTTTAGGTATATAATATTTTAAATATGCGAGCCATATTAGAGATATTTGATTGACCAACTATTTAGACTTTAAGTGATTTAGAGGTATGATTGGTCTAAAGACATAAACTACAAAAAAAAATTGAATTTATGTTAAAAATATGACAAATCTAAAAATAGGATTTATGTTATATATAGAAAATAACGTAATTAATATTCAATATAAAATGAAAAAAATATATGATTTTTTGAATTATAGATTTTAGAAAACTGCAATAGTTATTAATAATGACCAGTTAGACTATAACTCGAATAAAGTAGGGTAATATGAATTTTTATATAATATAGTAAATTGATCAATACAATATGTTTTTATTGAGTTATAACATATGCTTAAATAAATCTATGATGAAATCAAAAAATTTGATCTTAGATATTTTGAAGATGCACATGTCATTAAGGTTATTTAATCATAATTTACATGATCATAATATTTGTGAAAATTTCAAATTGAGTAAAAAGGTAATTCGAAATTATAAGATAAAAGATATTTCAGTTTATCAAAATTTTAAAATAGAACTTCAATACTGTGTAATAAACATTAGACTAAAACTAATTATATGAGTTTAGAAGTGTATGAATATTTACAAAAATATATGAAAAAAATGAGTCAGACACTACATGGATGAATTTACATAATATTAAAAAAATTCGTAATATATCTCAGTCTTATGTATATATCGATTTTTTACAAATAAACTCTGACAATGTTAAAATCATATTGTTTATGTTATATACCGACAATTTTGATAAAAAAATTATTTATTTTATACTCAAATTATTAATTTGATAAAGTTCATGTCACGTCATTGAAAATCATATTATTTTTTTAGCAGTAAACATGTGATTATTATCGTATGTATATTTATTCAAATTTTATGAAATCTAATCAAGTTATAAAATTATATATTGATGTAATTGACATGTCATGTTAAAAAAATACTATAAAATATGAGATAAAATCAAAATCTTATCTTTTTTCGAATTTCTAATTACAAAATTATCTCATTATATAAACGATTTCGGAAGAGAAATTATTTCAGTGCCCGTGCCTCGCACGGGCTTTTACGCTAATTACTATATATTAAAGGACAACACAATGGCAAAGATTGCCAATAAAATGGCTGTCAATTTACTTTTTTACCCTTATTGATTGAAAATTTTCAAAAATGCCATCTACTCAAGTTTATACAAAAAAAAAGTTTGAGTTACTTTCAAGAATCGAACCTCTAACCTCCTTTTACCAAGTTTTTGTCATGACCATTTGTGCTACACTAATTGTTGTTAGTTTATGAGACAAATTAAGAGAGTTTGTGATTTAACCATATAAAATATGAATTATGTATACAAGAATTATGTTTTTCTTATTTTTTATTCTGATTTTAGTCTTTTTAATTTTAGATTTTATTCTTATATATTCGCTATTTTTTACAATCAAGTTGATTTATAAACGATTAAACCAGTTTTTGACCGATTAGAAAATTTTATGTCTTCTTGTCAGATTTATAAAAATTGACTTTCGACCCAATTTTAACATAATTGAACCGATTAGTCATCGTATAGCGATCAATCGATGAATAATTTCGATTAATTGCTGACTTTTAGAACAAAATTTTTACATAAAAATGTAACCAAGTTTAGATAATAAAAGTAAATTAATTAATAGTTACTCTACAAAGATATTAAACTATTTGGATAAATTCTATATTCATAAAAGATCAATTTTTTCTTTTTGGAGAAACATAAAAGATAAATATTAAGATCAATTATATTTCAAATATTAAAAGCGCATGGGATAAAATCTAAGGTTGAGTTAAAAAATGATTCTAATTTGTATATAAAAAATGTTTTTATTTATGTAACTTTAAAGTAGGATTTTAAATATTACGTAATAAATACTAGACGAAAAATAGACAATTGAGTTCAAAAGTGTATAAGTATGTTTATATGAAAAAAGAGAGTAGAACTCCAGAGTTGACCTTTACATACAATGAAGAGATTTTATGATATGTTAACTGTATAGTCTTATATATATGGGTAAAAGAGTTTCGTAAAGTTAACTATTGAAAAATACTTTGTTTAGTGTTTAACACTCAAATTTAACATTAAATCATGATTTTAATTGTGTTTAACACCAACTATATCACTAATTGTGTTCTAAGTAAATTTATAGGTTAAAAATACAAGAATTGTGGTATTTATGTATAGAGTGTCGTGTGCATTAATAAAATATTAATTTTCTTATACTAACGTTAATTATTACATGAAAAATGTTTATAATAACATAAACATATCTATCTTAATTAAAAATTAGAGTAAAATAAGTGTGGGGGGCTTGTAGAAGCAAAAAAACCCCATTTTAGTAGGTTAACTTTAGGAAACTTTCATAAAGATAAATTTAGATTCCCTTAACCCCTTATATAATTGGCCAATTTTATGTTTTACATATATATTAATATTTCATTAAAATCATATTAATTTACATACGCCCATGTTATATACAGACTTTGTACTAAAAAATTTTAAGATGTGATCACGGTATACGTGACCAACTTTATATTTTATTTACAAGTATATTGTCATTTCGTTAAAAACACATTAGTTTAGATATGTCCATATCATATATGGACAACTATACTAAAATAATTATTTATTATTGAATTGTTGAATTTGATAAAATGCATTTCACGACATTTAAAACTAAATTAATATTTTGGCAAATGAAAATAATAATTTGATATTTATTTTGATAGATTTTTTTCTAAATTTTGTGAAATCTTATTAAAATTAAAAAAAAATGTTAAAAAACTTCTATAGAAATATAAGATAAATTCAAAACCAATTTTAATTACAAAACTGTTTCGATATTTATACATTTTCGTACGATAAATTATTTCAGTAAATTAGCAGGTCCGTGCCTCGCAATGGCTTTTACGCTAGTTACTATATATTAAATGGCAACATAAGGGTAAAAAGTGCCAAAAAATTGCCTGTAAAATTTCCGTTATACCCTTATTTATCCTATAATTACAAAAATGCCATTATAATTCTATTAATAATAAAAAAAGTGAAAGTAGGTGGGGAGAATTGAACCCATGACCTTTGACTTAGAAGAAACAATCTCAACCACTATGCCACAATCTTACTTTGATAAAAAAAATTAAAATTCATAATCTATAAACGCGAGTGTCTAGTCATTATAATCTGTTAATTGGATTTTTCTCTTAATGTAATTCTACTCAAGTAGAAATTTGATCTACACAAATGCCTTAAATACATATTTTTAATTATTCGTTTACAAGTATAACCATGCTAAAAGAAAAGATCGAGCAAAAATAATCAGATACATAAGATATTATAAATTTGACCCCTAAAACACTAGACTATTTTAATATTATAAATATATTTATTTGCATAAAATGTATAATGACTTGGATTTTATGTCTGATTAGGTTACAAGTTGCATCGTCTACCATAACAATTTCTCTATAAATTTGTATGCTCAACAATTTTACGTAATCTGTCATTATAATGTTATTTTTTTTTAAAGTAGGTGTAGGGAGTTGACCCATAACCTTCGCATTAGAATTGACAATCTCAAACTACACTAAAGACTCATTTTGATAAAATTTTGAAATTTATTATCTATAAGTGCGAATACCCAAGATGTTATATCGGTTGTTTTTTGATTTCTTCTTGTGATTTATATGGCAAGTGTAAAGCATAATGTAACATAAGATATAAAAGAGATAACTACAACTCAACAAAGGACAGGACAGACAATAATATTAACAGAAGCACAGGAAATCCAGAATCAAAGAAGAAAATGTAAACTCAAAAAATCAAAATACGGTATGTATTCTTGAAGTCCGTAAACAGGTTACGGAAAGAAGTTCATGAAAATGTTCAAGCCTCAGTGACAGCAAAAGAAACAAGACTTTCAAGATGACAGAAGTATGTGAATGATTTAGGGTTCAGTACCACAGGATTCCAGTGATTTATTTGAAGCAACCAGAACGACAAGGGACTTATCAGCAACATTGAATTGAAGACATAAAAGAAGAATTGATCAAGTGTTATTCATCTGTGAATCATACCAGTTGCACTAGTTGACGGCACTTAAAAGATCAAGTCGTTTTATCGTCTCAGAAGAAAGTGATACAGTCTATTACTTAAACACCCAGGAGCTCAGGAGGAATTATTAAAAGATAGAAGACAAGAAAATGATTCGATAGTTTTTCAATTCATAAAACTGTCGAATGATATAAAAAGTGATTCAAAGAAAACCATTCTAAGTTAATTTGGTATTCGATAGTTTTGATTTAAAAACTATCGAATGGTAAATTGATTTATAACTTTCGATGGTTTTTAATTAAGGAGCATGTGAAAAGTATTCTTGTTTGTCAGGTTGATTTTGAAGATGGACGGCCAAGATTGATTCTTCAAGTTTGGTTCGATAGTTTTCAAAAACAAAGTCTACAATTACTAACAGAGGAAGAGTGTCTTCTTCAGTCGAAGTTATCACAGTAGCAATTACTATGAGAGAGGAAGAGCCAGAGAGAAAATACCAGAGAAATTAATTCTGCTTGAACTCTATCATTATATTGATTGTGTATAACCTAGAACTCATTGAAGCTAATCTACGGATTAGAAATTGTAGCACCCTTCGAGGTTTATATTTATAAAACGATATATTCCCCGACTCTTGGTTTGGTTTGGTGTGTTTGGTTTCGTTATAGAACTGAATGATTAATCCGCGAACGAAATTGAATTATTTGTGAGTATCGTATTCAACCCCCCCCCCCTTCTACGATAATTTGGACCTAACAATTGGTATCAGAGCTACTTGATTGACGTTCAAATCAGATCCGGTTAATGAGACCAAAGTCAAACGTAGCGTGAAAATTCGTAGCAATTTTTTTAACTTTCAAAAATTTTCATTTAATTGGAATTTCTTGAATTTTAAAAAATTTGAAATTTTCAGAAACCATGAGTGCTCCAAAGACAACCGCTGGTATTAAAGTTCCCCCGTTTACTAGAGATGATTTCGGTTTGTGGAAGATGAAGATGTTGTTATTTATCAAGGCATCTAATCCGTTGTATATTGGCATATTAGAGAACAGACCGTTTGTTCCAATGAAACCAGTTAGTGAATCTACAACTCCTGATGGTAGCAGGATTCCTCAAGGCACCCAACCTAAGGATATTACTGAGTATACAGATTCTAACAAAGAACTTATTAAACACAGGTTTGATGTTGATATTAGCAGACTCCGCAGACAAAGAAATGAGCTATCAGTTGATGAACTGTACAAGCGGGAAACATAAGTGGGATACCATTAACTGGATAATGGAAGGAACTGAAGACGTGTAGGAAAACAGATTGGACATCCTGACTTCTCAATACGAAGCTTTTAGGTCTCTTCCAGGAGAAAGTATATCTCAGGTCTTTCAGAAATATACTAAGCTTCTAAATGAATTGGCAATGAAAGGGAAGACCTATCCACTGAGAGAAACCAACAGGAAGTTCATGATGACGCTGCCCCATCATGTAGAACACAAGTCCTCATCCATAAGGGAAAGAATTGACTTCACAAAGATGTCATTAGAGATGATCTATGGCAATTTGAAGACTTATGAGATGAAGCAAGAACAACGAGTGATAATCTACGGACCAGGGACAGTGGATAACAAGCACAATGCACTTGTGAGATCAGCAGCACTTGTAGTGGATGAACCAACAACTTCTGATATTCAGGTTCAAACCCCTAGAGCTGGAAAGGAGGTGATCATAGAAGTTGAGATGGATTCTGTGAATCTGGGTGTTGATGAAAGTGATTACTACATCCTAGAAGAGTTTGAGCAAATGGAAGACAAAACCATGGCGTATTTAGCTGCAAAGTTTAGTCATATTCGTTTCAAGAGAAATCCTAAGTACAAGTTCAAGGGCTCAACCAACATATTCCAGAAGAGCAAGTATGCACCTAGTACAGGCTTTAAGGGAGGCTACAAGACTGGCATCACTACTACAAATTTCAACTTACATAGCATTTATTTTAGAACTTACATAACGCTTTTAAGCGCTATGTAAGGCAGTGCTATGCAAGTGAAATTTACTTGTATAGCGTTGTTTTAGGTGCTCTCTAAGTAGTTTACTTGAATAACGGTTTCAGAAGTGCTATGTAAGGAACCATCATCTAAGTGCAGTCCTACAACAGCACTTCCAAAAATGCTACTGAAGTGTATTGTATTAAACACCATATTACCTACACTGCTCTTTATAAACGCTATGCAAGCAATTTTTAATTGTTTTTTTTGAATTTTGGTTTTATTAGTTATATTCCTAAAAATTTAATAAATGCAATCAAATACACAATCCAAATTACTCTAATATAACTGAAATAAAATAACAAATATTAACAACTTTCATAAAAATAAAAAAGGTCACAAATTACACAAGTCAATCATCCAAAATTCATACAAGAGATGATTAAATGATAATACAATAGTATAAAAAGAAAACAACTCCTAAACATTGTTGCCACCACAAAACTAAAAAGACTTGGAACAATCTCCGAAAAACTATCCACACATTGATAGGGCTGCATCACTTGACATGATTCCATTGCATCAGTAGATGACAAATTTGTTTTGTCTTTGGCTTATCGATCATCTGCATCACAAATTTATCCATGAGAATGAAGTACAATTATAAATAAACCTAATACACTAAATGAAAACTGTGAGTGGGATACATGGAGACTATAAATGAACCTACGGAATGAATAACCAGAAAAAATATTAGTTACAAACAAGTATTCCAAACCAATGCACTAGAAAACAATGCCATTACAGAGGAAACTAATCATATGATTATCAATGTTTTTCTTCAGGAACCTTTGATCTTTTACTTACATATATAGTGCACTTTAGTAAACTTTCAAATTTGCGAAATAAATCAGTTTCTCTAGATTACTCCGTAAACTAGAAATTTATCTTCTACTATTTTTATAACTTGTAGAATAAAGCAATTCTATGAAATCCGATGGTTTTAAGGGAGTGATCATGAATGCTCTTATATTAAAATTATTCTCACCGGCATGGCACTAATATTGCACACAGAACATAAACAGACAGTGAACTACGAGTTGCATACGATTAGAATAACTAAACAAATCCATAACATCGTATTAAAATTAAGTCAAAAACCACAAATCCAGCACAATAAATAACACAATTCAAATTACACACAAACATGTACATATACATGCTCAGATTAGGAAATTACCTTGCTCTAAGTAACAGAATCAACATTAATAGCCCAAAACAAAAGCGTCCCATACTGCTGTAAAAACTATTGTAACTAGCAAAAAAAAAAGAATACAATAAACAATCTAGGTTTCTATAAATTTAAGGTAAAGTAAAATATCCAAAGAACATAGTAAGAATCATTTAAAAGTGAAATTTTTACTTTGTAGTGAGTCGATCAAGATGATGGACACAAACTCTCCCTGCAATTGAGCCAACGTATTAAGTACATATAAAATATAACATGCCAAATAAATCCTATAGTAAAAATCTGAGAACAAAATCATTCACATATGGTATACACATTTTTATAGGACAAAGATAGGAACCTTGCTGATTAGGAAAGACACCAAAACACCATGTCTAGAACTTAAATGTTCTGTTCATCTATTGTAGTGGTATTCATGAGTATAAATTTGGGCTAAATGATAGAGGTTTACATTCATGGCCATGCATGAATAAGTCCCAGATTATGAATCAATGCAATCAACATGTGCTCTTCACATTCTCGCACGCTGAAAACACATTTTTTATCAGAAAAAAAAAAAGAAATATTAAAACAGACCCAATATACAAATATTAAATTTCATTTCAACAAATAAGATTTGTTGAAAGTAAAGTAAGAAAAAATATAAGTATTCTAAAGAAAGTATAGACCTTCAATGGCCTCTCTGGTAGAAACAATTCCCTCCTTTTCCTGGCCTCTTTCCGTTCCCCTGACTTGTTTGAGCTGTCCAAATTACATAATAATTATATAATGTACATAATCAAACATAGATATACAAACACATGTATATGCACAGGGATATACAGGGTGTTCTGTTTATTATATTTTCGAAAAAGAAGTACCTATATATTATGATAAGTACTTGTAATCAACATATATTTACAAAGAGTAGCACATGCTATATATATCAGAACATGTTGATAAATTGAGAGTAATATGAGCCCCAAGTGTCAAACCAATTTAACTGAAAAACCCAATTGAAAATGTATTATAGACTTTTAGGTTAACCAATAAAGGATAAAATTAGCTACAATACTTTACAGATGGATTAGAAGGTGCTTAATTAGAAACTAGAAGGTAAATAAAAATCACAATTAAACTGAGGAACCCCATCAAAAATCCACAAGTTAAGAAGAACCCAATTAAGAACCCTAAAATTAAAAACCCACAAATCAAAATTACTCACATATTGTTTTGAAGTCAAAGTGTTACATGAACAGTTTGATTTGCTCGATGAAGATGTTCGACTTGTTCGATCTGGTCAATGAAGACCAAAACTCCTCAAGAGAAAACCCAGAGAAATTTGTAGAGAGTATGAATTTGTCGATTGATAAATTTGTTCCATGATTGGCTCGATGAAGGCTTAAGGCAGTGTGCTGAAGAAAAGATCGATGGAAAAGAGAGGCTTTTTTAGAGAGGTTAACTTCCTTAAAACTATGGGTGTAAACAGAAATGAAAAAATAAAAAAGATAAGTTTGGAAAACATTAACTAGGATAGCGCTCGTAAAAACGCTATATGGTTTTTTTTTTAACAGATAAAAAGTTATTTAAAATTACTTAAAATACACTATTTTCAATAACACTTGATTAAACGCTATGTAAGATTCAACTTGCATAGCCCTCAACAAATGAGCGTTGTGTTAGTAATTTTTTTTTATTTTGTATTTTTTTAAAATTTGTTTTCAATACCTTGTATAACGCTTTTTGAAAAAACGCTATCTAAGAAAAAGTGTTATGTAAGTAGTGTCTCCTAAGCTTAAATTTGTAGTAGTGCATGATTGATAGAAACAAATCAAGATGCTACAATTGCAATGAGTTAGGGCATTTCGCCACTGAATGCCGGAAGCCTCGTCAAGCAAGAGACATGAAAGATGTCTATGTAAAGAAAAACTCATATGAGGATTTGAAGAAGGAGAATGCCAAGCAGAAACAGCAACTGGAGGCATTGTCTGGAAAGTAGAAAGGGAAGGCTTATATAGCAGAGGGAAAACACTGGGATGATACTGATTCAGATGAAGAGGATGAATATGTAAATGTTGCCCTAATGGCTGACTCTTCAGAGGAATCACCACAATCATCTCAAGTACCTATCTTAATTACAATTGATATGTCTAACTCTGAGTACAAGAAAACTGTGCAAGATCTAAGTGTAGAATTGTTTAATGTACACACAAGCATGCTAGCATCTGAAATGGAGAATGCTAAACTAGTTCTTAAGATTAAAAATCTAGAATCTAAAAATGCAGAACTAGAGCTTGTAGCTGTCACATTAGAAGATCTTAAGCAAAAGAATGTGTACTTAGAGAACAAGGTCAAATGTAATGCTGAGATATAGACTATCCTCAGGAAGCAGATTTCAGATTTAGATTTGAAGCTGAATGCTTTTAAGAATTTCGCCCTGATTGCTAAGGAGATCATTGATACTCAGACCCAGGGTAATAAAACTGCTATAAGACTTGACTATTCCAAAAAGGCTGGGAAAAGGACTCTGGAATTTCCTGTGAAATCTTCTGTTGTCAAGAAGGATATTCCACATATTCTTAAGAATGTGGTCAGTCCAGTCTTTGTCAAGCACTTCTCAAAACCTTTTCATGAGGATGACCTTTTCATAAGACAAGAATTGCTTGAGGATGATTTATTGAAGGAAAAAGAGGTAAAAACTAAGTTGCCTAGGAATTCAGTAAAAACTGTTATACCTAAAACTGAAGTAGGTGACTTAGTTAGTAATGCTAAAAAGAACAGGAATGGGAAAAAGAAGATTGTTAATCAGGAAATGGTTCCATATTCTCCCATTGCATCTAGGAAGTTGTGCACTATTTGTAATTCTGCTGGACACCTTAAACATGCTTGTAAAAAGGTTAAAGTAGAAACTACTAATACTTCTGAAATGCATAACATGTCTGACATGCCTGATCTTCATGAACCCTGTGGAAAGAAAGAGTGTTTGCTATGTAAGTACAACATCATGCATGCTTATTTTAAGTTGATGAATGATAGTAGCAAAAACACTGATAATGTTAAATCCACAGATACTATGAATATCAAACAGGGTAAGACAAATTTGAATGTTAGTCCTGTTAAAGTATCTAAACCTTCAGGACCCAAACAATTTTGGGTACCAAAGTCCGCTTAATCAATCTGTGATTGCAGGGTAAGGTTAAAAGCTCAAAGGTTGTGTGGATTCTGGATAGTGGTTGTTCTAGACATATGACAGGTGAAGAGTCCCTGCTTACAGAGGTGGTTAAGAAGACCGGCCCGATTTTAACCTTTGGAGATGACAGCAAACGATTCACTACGGGATATGGTAAATTGAAAGTTGGAAATGTCATCATTGAAAACATCTCTCTTGTTGAAGGATTGAAGCACAGTCTTCTAAGTATCAGTCAGTTCTGTGATAAAGGCTACAATGTAGATTTCAGAAAGGACAAGTGATTGATCACCAACAGGAAGGATGAGAAGCTTACTCTATTGGGAATGAGAAAAGAAAATTTGTTAATAGCTGACTTAAGTTCTTCCAGTGAAGGAGAAGTTACATGTTTCTATGGAAAGGCATCTTCAGAACAAAGTTGGCTATCGCACAAGAAGCTCTCACATTTGAACTTCAAAACTATGAACTCTTTGGTAAAGAGAGAGTTAGTGAGAGGGTTGCCCCTGATGGAATTCAATCAGGAGGGACTATGTGAAGCATGTGAAAAAGGGAAGTCGAAGAAAGCATCACATAGAAGCAAAGGAATGACAAACATTGCTGAGCCATTACAGCTGATTCATATGGATTTATTTGGTCCAGTCAATGTTATGTCACTTTCAAGAAAAAGATATGCATTGGTGATGGTGTATGACTACTCCAAGTACACGTGGGTGTTCTTCATACAATCAAAGGATGAAGCAACACAACTAATCATTGATCACATCAAGAAGATAGAAGTGGAAGCTAAGCTACCTGTGCGGACAATCAGATCAGACAATGGAACTGAATTCAAGAATGTAGTTCTTAATGATTTCTGCTCAGAGAAAGTAATATCAAGACAGTTTTCAGCACCAAGAACTCCTCAACAGAATGGAGTAGTGGAAAGGAAGAACAGGACCTCGGTTGAAGCAGCAAGGACCATGTTAAGTGAATCAAAACTTCCCACTTACTTTTGGGCTGAAGTAGTGAATACAACTTGCTACACTCAGAATCGTACCCTGATCAACAAAGATCAAGAAAAGACTCCGTATGAGTTAATGGCCAACAAGAAACCAACATTGAAGTACTTTCATGTGTTTGGTGCAAAGTGCTTTGTACTTAAAGATGGAGAACATCTTGGCAAGTTTGATGCCAAAGCAGATGAAGGCATTTTTTTGGGCTATTCTCTAGAATCTAAGGCTTACAGGGTATATGTGATTGAAGATAAGAAGGTGTTGGAAAGCTTTAATGTAACATTTGACGACACCAAAAGACCAGGCCTGCAAACTGGAGAGAACTCTGAATCCTTGGTATTTGAAAATCTATCAGGAGATCTCTCTGACAATGAAGAAGAACCTGAAGTTGTCACAGTTATTAATAATAATCATGATGATAATGATTCTGGACCAAGTGGTGATAGTGGTGGACATACTCAAACTACTACTGGATCCACTAGTCAAACAACAGGGTCAACAGATCAAACCATCAACAACTCAGGGGGAGCAGGAGAAGGATCAACTAGTCACACTCCACAACATCTAGAACAAGGAGAATCATCAAGATCGCATCTGCCAAGACAAAGGGTATGGAATAGAGATCATCCTTTTCACTTGATCATTGGTGATCCGGACACATGAGTGAGAACTATGAGAGCATCACAAAATGAATGTCACTATTCTGGGTTTCTTTCAGAAACAGAACCTAAGAAAGTTGAAGATGCTCTAGATGATCCAGATTGGGTGATTGCTATGCAAGAGGAACTCAGTCAGTTTGAAAGGCAGAAAGTTTGGAAGCTGGTACCGAGGCCTAAGGGAAAATCTGTTATTGGAACAAGATGGGTATTCAGAAATAAGTTGGATGAAGATGGCATTGTAATGAGAAACAAAGCCAGACTGGTTGCTAAAGGTTACTCTCAAGGAGAGGGTATAGATTATGATGAAACCTATGCACCAGTAGCAAGACTTGAGGCCATCAGAATGTTTCTGGCATTCGCAGCATGCACATTCCAATTACAAGGTATATCAGATGGATGTGAAGAGTGCTTTTCTGAACGGGGAGTTAGAAGAAGAAGTATTTGTGGAACAACCTCCAGGTTTTGAGGATTCAAAACTGGCAGACTTTGTGTACTTTCTATTCAAAACTCTCTATGGACTCAAACAAGCTCCAAGGACATGGTATGACACTCTCTATGAATTCTTAGTTGAAAATGATTTTACAAGAGGTGTTGTAGACAAGACTCTCTTTTACAAAAAGCATAAAAATGATTTGTTATTGGTGAAAGTATATGTTGATGACATAATATTTGGTTCTACTAATGATGATCTATGCAAGATATTTGCTAAGTTAATGCAGAGTCGTTATGAAATGAGCATGATGGGTGAATTGTCATTCTTTCTTGGACTGCAAGTATACCAAAGACAAGATGGTATATTCATTTGTCAGTCCAAGTACATCAAAGATCTTCTTAAGAAGTATCAAATGGAAGACTCATCTACAGCAAAGACTCCTATGCCAACTGCCACTAAGCTTGATAAGGATGAAACTGGTAAGAAGGTTGACATCACAGGCTACAGAGGTATGATAGGCTCATTACTTTATCTCACTGCAAGTAGACCAGATATAATGTTTGCAACATGTTTGTGTGCTAGATTTCAGTCTGATCCTAAAGAATCTCATCTAATAGCTGTTAAGCGAATATTTAGATATCTTAAGGGGATGCCAAATCTTGGAATTTGGTACCCTAAAGATACAGGATTTGATCTTATTGGATACACAGACTCTGATTTTGCAGGTTGTAAGATTGATCGGAAAAGTACTTCAGGAAGCTGTCAGTTTCTTGGAAGAAGGTTAGTTTCCTGGTATAGAAAGAAGCAGCATTCAGTGTCCACATCAAAAGCTGAGGCTGAATACATTGCTGCTGGTAGCTGCTGTGCTCAGATCTTGTGGATGACAAACCAACTCCGTGACTATGGGCTTTTGTTGACAAAGATTCCAATATTTTGCGACAACACAAGTTCCATAGCAATCTCAAACAACCCAGTGCAACACTCGAGGACGAAGCACATCGACATCAGGTATCATTTTATCCGAGAGCATGTCATGAATGGAACTGTGGAGTTACATTGTGTACCCACAGAGGAACAAATTGCAGACATCTTTACTAAACCACTTGATGAATCCACTTTTTCAAAGCTGGTTGGTGAACTTGGGATGTTAAATCTTTCTAATTGATTTTGATTAGAAGTCAGTAACTGCAGATAGTCCTAGTGAATACATGAGTTTAAGAATTTCCATATCCTTGGGACTCGTAAATTTATTTTCTGGAGCAATTCTCGTAGTTAGGATTAATGTACTAATTTTATGTCATAATTATGGATGATATATCTTCTGGCATTTAATTGGTTATTAATTCTAAAAATTATTTAGGTGCTAATATTTGTTCTAAATATTTAAGCATCTATTTAATTTGAATTAGTTTACTTTGTTTTTAACATTGTAGATTAATGCACCATAATTTATTGGATGTTAATTGATTAATATCATTTAATGATATTTAGTTGATTTTATTCTAAGAAAATTGTGAATTTTCTGTTAACAATTGATTTTGGTAAATTTTAAAAGATTTATTCAAAATAAAACTTGACAGAAAATACAAAAATTTGAATTTTAGAACATGAACAGGTTTTAAAATTTGAAAAGAAGCAAAAAATATCGAATTTTAGAAAATTCGATAGTTTTTTTAAGTACTAAATACAAACCATCGAAGTCAAAATTCGATAGTTTTTAAATAGGGAAAGAAAAACCATCGAAAACACCTTTCGATAGTTTTTTAGAATACTTTTAAAATATATCGAAGTGAATTTATCTAATTCAATATTTAAATTCTCGATAGATTTTGAAAATCAATAGAAAAAGCATCGAAGTGAATTTAATTAATTTTATATTAAAATTCTCGATAGTTTTTCTAAAAAGTTGTTCGATAGTTTTTGGTTTAAAACAGAAAAAAAGGCTTCGATAGTTTTTCAGAAAGTCTATTTAAATTCCAGATTTTAAACACTTCGATAGTTTTTTAAAAACTATCGAAGTGCTTTTGACTTTAGTGCCCCTCTGAAAACCTATCGAAGGTTCAAATAAAAAACCATCGAACAAGAATTGACCATTTTACCCTTACAGTTTCAAAAAGTATTTAACTAGCACTTAGTTCTTTTTTTTCTTTTCATTGTTTACAGATCTGAGAAAAGCTTTTGTCAAGTTTATACTTACAAACATAGAGATACAACCAAGAACATCAAACTCGATAGTTTTCAGTTTATAACCAAGAATTATACACAGTAACTTCAGTTTTTACAGTGATCTCATTTTTAAAAGTGAAATCTCTGTACTTTGTAACCTCTGTGTTTTTAAATCTCGGTTGTTGTTAAAGAATACTATCGAAGCCATTCTCTTTCGAACCTTACCTGATAATACTGTTCTTGATTAGTTATTTTTAGTTGAAATCCATCTCTTTGGAAGTGTATTTTGATTAAAAATACTTTTCTTGAGTTAGAAAAAGTTGGGGTTCTTAATTTGGTAGTTTAATTGTTCAAAGTTGTTTAAGTGATTAAAAGGGGTATTTTGGTTTGCATTTGATTAATTAGTAATAATTAATTAAAAATTAGTTTTGGTTTAAAAAAATTAATTTTCTGGAAATTTGAAACATAATGGCCGGAGAATTTATCGTAACCAAAACTAATCATGTCTCGTTTCAGAACTTGCAATCCATAACGAACTTACAGTTTCGTGCATGGGCAGAGTTTCTGAACACACATTCATTAGTGGCATATGCCTTGAGTACTCCCGTAGTCCTTTGCATCGATCAATTGACTGCGTTGTACACAACCGCCACGGATACAAGTGAGAATAACATTAGATCCTTCAGTTTTGTTGTGCCAGGGGGCAGAACAATTAGGGTGACGGAACATGACTTTAACAGAATACTTCGTTTTCCAACAGAAAACCATGTTCCGGATCCCACAACTAAGGAGATACATGCTTTCTTCACACTCATTAGAAGTCAACAACCAAACTTCTTCGTGGGAGAGTTCCTTAAGCATTACCTGACAAAGCCATGGAACTTTTTCTTTCATACCCTAATCCATGTTTTTATTGCCAAGCTGACAAATCTGCATGGTATTCCCTTATTCCTTCAAAAGATAGGGTTTGCCATTGCTACCAATAGGCATATTAACATAGGAAGGCTAGTGATTGATCAAGTCATTCTATGCATGAGACCACTGGAAGAAAGAACATGCATAGATGATGTGCTTTGTTTCTATCCTAGGTTCCTACAGCTAATTCTCAATGATATCTTACAAGATGATGAACGGGAGATTTTTGATGGCGAGGAGACCATGGAGTGCATGAAGATGAAGAGCAATGCAATAACCGCTCTGATAAGAAAGACTCATCTTACAGGGGTACCCACTGTTCTCACTGAATATCTAAGAACCGTGCCCCTACCACTTCTACCCCCAGGGGAACAGGTAAATGAAGGTAATGTTCCTCAACTGGCTCCTGAACCACAACAAATGGATGTTGATCCAGAGCCCTCAGCGGCCATTCCTGACCATGAGATTGCTAACCCACAATCTCTAACCACGGTCGAAGAGCCTTTGGAAGAGCCAAATGAAACCATAAACGAACCTCCTTCCCCTACTATACCCAACATTCAGACATCCGTGAGTGTAGAGGGAGATAGTTCCATAGCAGCACCACATAAGGAGTTACACCCTTCAACAACAGCTTTGCCTTCCTCTAAAAGGAGAAGAATAGAAATCGAGGCAACTGTTGATACGTTATTTCAAACTTCCAAAACGCCCTTTATTGATTTTTCTGATGATGATTGGGCTACATTAACTAAAGCAATATCTGAACCAATAGCTCAATCAACTAAGGAAGAATTGACGGAAGCAACTGGTGTTCCGACCATATTACGGTCAGGTTCACTGGTTGAAAGTTCTAAGAACCTAGGGTCTTCACAAACGTCGAGAGAAGGCTCTGACCTAAATGCAAAATATAAAGGGTCATTGCCTAGCTCCCCAGATGGAACATATCTGGATCCTGCGGGTAAAGGGTCTGACGTAGGTGCAGATCGGCAACTCGGTGACAATGAATCAATTACTATTGAGGAGTTAACCGAGGTAAAGTCTTCACAGACTATTGAGGAAGCTTCAGGATCTCTGCTGTTAATGTAGCCTGTTTCTAACCCCCTAGAGATTCAAACTCTAGATCCTTCAAAGGATATATCATCTACGGATGATCATCAACTTGGTTTATCCAAGGACGGGGACTTGCGAAGCCCCATTGCACCACCGGTGACCTCCTTAAGGACGGATACGATGTTTTCTTCTGCAGGTACAACTAGCAAAAAGAGATTGAGTGAAACAAAAACACATACACCTGGCCTGAGTGGGAAAGGTAAAATGAGTGAAACACCGACAAAAACGTTCAGTGTACACCCAGAGCCATATGTGAGGAGTGACACCCTAACCCTGCCAAACATTGATGATCTGCTACTACCTACAGAACGAGAGTTACATGTTCAATCCACACTCAAGGAGATGACAGTTTGTGACAAAGAAGGAAATCTAGTATTCAAGGTTCCACTGCGACCTTCCTTTGACCAAGGGATCCCCTCTAGTCAAGGCAATGCTTCTTTAAAGACTATTCAAGAGAAGGTTGACTTGGCTGCAGCTGATTCCAGAAGAACATTCAGGGTCATTGGCAGTGCATCTGGCACTATAACAGGTACTAAGCAGGCAGTGGACTCCTTGAAGAAGGAAGTAATGGAGGAACTGGTCGAATTGAGGACGGACGTCAAGGAATTGAAAGATGGATTCATGAATGAAGTATTTGCTTTGTCGCAAGGACGGGAAGCTTTAAGAGAAGACGTTTTGGTTATCCGGGATGGTCAAGCGCGGGTAAAAGATGCAATGAACACACTTTCAAGAGTGGAGTCTAAGCTGACCAAGAGACTGGATCATATGGAAAAGACTACCAACTCAAGATTGGATAACATTGACCTGACGCTAGATTCTATGAATGATATGAATAAGCAGATTATGGATTTTTTGGACAACCAAAGCGACGGAGTACAGTCAATCTGGACTATGCTAAGGAACCAACAAACTGGACAACCTGGACCTTTAAATCAACAACCTAATCCTTCTACTACCTTTTATGCTGAGGATGGTTTTGTCGAGGATTCCTCAACTAAGGGGGAGAAAGTTGGAGATGGGGAGAAAGGTCTGGATGGATGGGGAGTTTGGGAAATAGTTGAAGCTATTCTAGTTAGACAGTACTGGATTGATGACATGGTACTAAAAGAGGAAAGTGAAGAGGAATTTGAATTCATGCAAGAGCAACCGATTCAGGAGGAGCATGAGCCATATTATCCAGAGCCTGTTGAATATCCAATTTGGGAGGATAATATGGAAGAAGAAGAAAATTCTCTGTCACAAGAAGAAGAAGCTGCCTTGGAAGTGGTGAGAGCTCAAAGAGCTGCAATAGATGCCAGGCAAGCTGAGAAAGAGAAACAACAAGCAGTTCTGCGAAGTGAAAAACTGAAGAGGTTCAAGATGTATAGTGAAGTGAGGAAGAAGAAGATGATGGATCTGGCAAAGAAAGAAGGAAGTGACTGGGAGATGGCTTATAAAACCTTTTGCGGAGTTGAAGACGGATTAGAAGTCAACGACAATGCTGAGGTGGAGGTTATCATTCAGAACATAAGAAGTGCCAATCTTGAAGATCAGACCTACTTCACAGCATTGAGAAACTCTATGATCTTTCTGAAAGCCAGGGTTAAAGCAAACGGTGCCTGGAACATAGTAATCAATTTTCTTGAGAAAGGTACCTTTGTGATTTCCACTAAGTTTTTTGAACAGAGGACATACATAGAATTGCAGGTGTTGCTCATCAAGATACAGAGAACAACAAGGTTAAATGAACTGCTCCGTGAGCATGTTAAAGATATCTTGATGAAAGTCAGTCCAGAGATTACTGAAGATCCTCCAATGGTCAGATTCATGACGAATGACTTGTTCAGAATCTGCTATTTGGCTGAGGAAAAACTGAGAGACTATCCAAGCAACTATCTGATATCAGTGGAGAAGTATCTTAGATCAACTGGATTCTCATCAACGGAGAAGGACAAGGCAGAAGACACTCTGAGAAGATTTCTAATGGAGAATGTTCCTTACTATAGGAAGAGAGTGGAAAGAGGATTGGAAGTGCATCCCAGACTACCAAACAGGCCAAAGCTAAACAAGAAAGATGTTAACATTGCATGGTTGTGGGCTGGAGTGGGTCGAGAGGTTGAGTACATTGGAAGACACATCCGAGGAATAATCCTTAAACCTGGAGAACCACTGCACTATCCTTCTGTGATTGATTATCAAGCTGCTAACTCCTATCTAATGATTGAAGAAGGTGAGATCGAAATGGACTGAAGAAAATAAGCAAAGAACAAAAGAACTATCAGCTCAGACTAGAGGAGCAACTTCTATGTAGAAAGTTTTATTGTTTTTTGATTTATGAAATCTGGAAATGTATATATATCTGATCCAGAATGCATTTAATATTATTAATCTATCTTACTTTAATTAGTTTAATGTTTCCTTAGTTAGTTGAGTTATCCTCAAAGTATTTGCTTGTCAAACTCTATCCAATCAAATAGGGGGAGATTGTAAAGCATAATGTAACATAAGATGTAAAAGAGATAACTACAACTCACCAAAGGACAAGACAAACAATAATATTAACACAAGCACAGGAATCCAGAATCAAAGAAGAAAAGGTAAACTCAAAAAATCAAAATACGGTATGTATTCTTGAAGTCCGTAAACAGGTCACGGAAAGAAGTTCATGAAAATGTTCAAGCCTCAGTGACAACAAAAGAAACAAGACTTTTAAGATGACAGAAGTATGTGAATGATTTAGGGTTCAGTACCACAGGATTCCAGTGATTTATTTGAAGCAACCAGAACGACAAGGGACTTATCAGCAGCATTCAATTGAAGACATAGAAGAAGAATTGATCAAGTGTTATTCATCTGTGAACTAGACCAGTTGCACTAGTTGACGACACTAAAAAGATCAAGTCGTTTTATCATCTCAGAAGAAAGTGATACAGTCTATTACTTGAACACCCAGGAGCTCAGGAGGAATTATTAAAAGATAGAAGACAAGAAAATGATTCGATAGTTTTTCAATTCAGAAAACTATCGAATGATATAAAAAGTGATTCAAAGAAAACCATTCTAAGTTAATTTGGTATTCGATAGTTTTGATTTAAAACTATCGAATGGTAAATTGATTTATAACTTTCGATGGTTTTTAATTAAGGAGCATGTGAAAAGTATTCTTGTTTGTCAGGTTGATTTTGAAGATGGACGGCCAAGATTGATTCTTCAAGTTTGGTTCGATAGTTTTCAAAAACAAAGTCTACAATTACTAACAGAGGAAGAGTGTCTTCTTCAGTCGAAGTTATCACAGTAGCAATTACTATGAGAGAGGAAGAGCCAGAGAGAAAATACCAGAGAAATTAATTCTGCTTGAACTCTATCATTGTATTGATTGTGTATAACCTAGAACTCATTGAAGCTAATCTACGGATTAGAAATTGTAGCACCCTTCGAGGTTTATATTTATAAAATGATATATTCCCCGACTCTTGGTTTGGTTTGGTGTGTTTGATTTCGTTATAGAACTGAATGATTAATCCACGAACGAAATTGAATTATTTGTGAGTATCGTATTCAACCCCCCCCCCCCTCTTCTACGATACTTTGGACCTAAAAACAAGGTATGAAATCGATCTACATAAGTGTTTTAAATATACGTTTTTAGTAAAAAAATTGCAAATCTAACCATACTAAAAGACAACTGTGATGGAAGCTGAGTGTATAGGAGTTAGGGAAGCGCTGTCATGGATAATGGAGCAGCCATATAGAAAAGTCACGATAGAAACAGACTCGTTGCTAGTAGCTCGAGCTCTGAATGGAAAAACAGTAAATTTGCTGGAGGTTGGTTATGTTATAGATCATTGCAGGTTGATGCTCCGAGATTTACCGTCTGTTAGTTTATGTCATGTTCGAAAGCAAGCCAATAGGGTGGCTCATAGTCTAGCTAGGGTTCCCTGTTCGTTGAATTGCTCTCTTGTGTTTTCATATCCTCCTACTCACTTGGTGGAGATTATCTTGAATGATTTGATGAAGTAATGAAAGTCTTTAGTTTCAAAAAAAGAAGAAGATAATATTAGAGAAATATAACCAACTACACAAAATATTATAAATTTGACGAGTAAAAAATATGACTATTTTAGTATGGTAAATTATATTTACAAGCCTATAACCCGTGCAACGCACGAACGACTTTAATATTAATTTTGAAATTTACTTTTAAATTTTTTGAGATTTTAATACTTCTGAAAATGCTACCTCTTTAAAAAGCATTAAAAGTCCTACTTTAATACTTTAAATCTAAAAAAATTTATAGATTTTATAACAGTTTATTTGCTTAGTAAGCATGTTAGTAAAGATAATCGTCAAAATTATCAATATATTTTTTTGTAATATATATAAATATAAATATAAATATTTTCTAAAAAAAGGCCGTGTTTTTGTGTTAGGGTTGACACATTTGGAATGATGGTAACAAAATGTTCAAGACAAAAATTTGATCTTGATACCAAAGATGATTGTTAGAAAGCTAGTTCACAGAAGCTGATAAATCAGGAAGCTAACTAGAAGGCATTTTATCTATCCAAGGTCTAAAAGTCACATCAAATGAATGGAAGATATTTTGTCATCAAGTTAGAAAGCAATTCAGAAGGAAGCCAACAGACGTCTGATCGAGCACCAAGTGTTTCAGTGGTAAGCCTGCCTTAACAACTCAGTAATGGTGAAACAATAAAGATGACAAGATGTTTTATCTAAAGATGAAGCTAAGTGTATCCGTTCTACGGATAAAGCTATAGAAATCTTATTTCATTTATGGATACGAGCTGAAAACATCACATGCCATCAACGGATAGAAGCTGAGGACATCTTATCTCATCAATAGATAGAAGCTGGGAACATCTTATCTCATCTACGGATAAAAGCTAAGGACATCATATCTAAGGACAAAAGTTGAATGAAGTCGATCTACAGATACGACTGAGGATGTCATGTTTTATTTATGGATGCAGTTAAGGAGGTCATGGTCTATCTATGGATGCAGCCAAGAATGTCATGTCCCATCTATGGATCCAGTTATGGAATATTACTTCTACGGATATTCTGAGATTACCTTTCTACGGATAATTGACATACAATGGTAGTCTACGGATAAGGAATTAATACGCCTACTGATGTTCATCTCATTCAACATGAAAAACAAATCTAAGTAACAGAATCTTTTGAAGATTTCTTTATTTAACAGGTTGAATGGAGGACAGTCTCAGAGATCATCATTACACACCCGTGACTAAAAGATGTTGGATAACGACGCAAAAGATGTATGGAATAGGGAGTCAAATTGTAAATATTCGAAGGCTCAAATTCCTACAATTGAAATGTGAAGTCATCTATTGTCTTTTATGTCTCGATGGATAAATAAAAGTTAAAGCAGCTACCTAGAAGTTTACCTTTTAACTAGACACAAAGGAAAAGCTTGACAAGCATGAAGACCTATATGCTTACATGTTTACTTATCTCAGCTGATAGTGACACTACGTCATAAATGGCTTTTTACAACACTTTTGCAAGGTGTTGCCATCTGCAAGTGTTGTAATAGCCCTATTAAATTCTACTTATTACAACATCTATTCCCTGTGTTAGCGTAGACATGATAAAGTATTGGCATAGTTATTGTACAAAACAAAACTTATATTACTATAAGTAAAAATTAAATTAAATAATAATTTTATATAAAAAGTAACAATATTTATGAAAATGATTTATTTATAAATTTAATTGAAATTTGAATTGGAGTGAAGGATAATTTGTTTTTTGTAAATTAATGTATTTTTAATAATTTTAAAACGAGTCGTGCGTTGCACGGGATCTTATCCAAAAATATTAAAAACAAATACAAATTAATATAATTATAGATATTTAAAAATGAGTCGTGCGTTGCACGGGATCTTATCCAAGACTTTAGTTCGTGTACCGTCAAACTAATAAGGATCGTTGATTTTGAAATAGATAAATAAGAAGATCTAATATTAAAAAGTATGTTTGATTATCATTAGAATTATATTCAAATACAAAAAACTGAATTTTAATAATATACACAAAATATGAGTAGGTTTTTTAAGTTGAATAGAATTGTCAATGTAAAAATTCATAATTTCATCTTATATTCGGGATTCTGAGTAATTTTAGTTGAATAATAATGATTGAATCATCATTAATTTAAAAACAATTCGTTAATTAATATAATTATAAGTTATAAATTTAAAAAACAACCGTGCATTGCACGAGTTATAAGATATCTATACTATCTTATAATAGAAGAAACATTAAAAGTTTAGTCGATCGGTTGGTACTTAAAGATTTTAAATAATAACATTATTTATAACCAATTACCTTTTCAGCTAAACTACATTATTTTTTCTATTTTTTCTAACA
The DNA here is from genome assembly GCA_030848705.1 of Heracleum sosnowskyi. Classification (NCBI taxonomy): domain Eukaryota; kingdom Viridiplantae; phylum Streptophyta; class Magnoliopsida; order Apiales; family Apiaceae; genus Heracleum; species Heracleum sosnowskyi. Next base: position 100,164,952 of record CM061241.1, read on the forward strand.
AAATCCCATTTTTTCAAAAAAAAAAAAAATCATTGACAATTTTCTTTTTCAACTAAAACATGTTAGTTTTTCTATTTTTACTTACTAAAACCATCTTTTTCCAATAATATCACAGTCAAACCCTTACTTATTTATTTTAAAACTTATTTTAATATTTTAAATTATGGGCAATTACCTTTTTCAACTATAACATATTATTTTTTCTATTTTTCCTTACTAAAACCCCTTCTTTTTCAAAAATATCACGGCAATCCATTACCTATTTATTTAAAAACCTATTTTAATACTTTTAATTATTTTAAAAACAATTACACGCCTAATTATTTTTTTAACAAATGCTATTAATAAAATAATAAAACATAAATTATTAAAAACAATTTGTGCATCACACGGATTTTAAGCTAGTATTATTAAAGACAAAACATTAAAAGTTTGGTAGTCGGACGGACGGTTGGTCGGTACTTAGTGATTTTACTAAATTACTCTTACTTATTTTTTTTAAAACTATTGCTAAATAATAAAATTATTTATAACCAATTACCTTTTCAGCTAAAATACCTTACCTTTTTTATTTTTTCTAACAAAATCCTCTCTTTTTCTAAAAAAATACGGACTATTACCTTTTTCAACTAAAGCATATTACTCTTTTTATTTTTCCTTACTAAAACCTCTAATTTTCCAAAAATATCAACGGCAAATCCTTACTTATCTATTTTCAATTCTATTTTAATAATTTTAATTAGTGACACTTACCCTAAAACATGTTACTATTTCTATTTTCAGCTAAAATACATTACCTTTTCTATTTCTCCTTATCTTTTTCAACTAAAACATGTCACTTTTATATTTTTCCTTAGTAAAACCCCCTATTTTCTAAAAATATCTCGCACAAATCCTTATTTATTTTGAAACATATTTCAATACCTTTTAATTATGGGCACTTACCTTTTCAGCTAAAACATGTTAATTTTTCTATTTTTTTATTTTAAAAAAAACTATAAGTAAATAATACTCCCTATGTCCCAACCAATTGTTTACACTTTCATTTTTAGGATGTCCCTCCCAATCCTTTACATTTCTAAACTTTTCAAAAGTAGTAAACTTTTATAATATAAAAATCAACTAATTCCACTACTTTCGGTCCCACCACTAAATTAACCTTTTCTACATTTCCACTAATTTTTTTTTTTTTTTAACCTCACCCAAATATAAACAAATGGGTGGGATAGATGGAGTAATCTATACTATATTATTATAAGCAAACTAGCCTTGGTCGTTAAGCCCGTTTTGTTTATAGTATTTACTTGATATTTAAAATGCTGCCACGGGTTCAAGATTCGAATCCGGTCAGCAACATATTATTATTAAATATTTATATTACCTGTTTTTCTAAGCTACATTAAGGATTTCAAGATATTATTCTCGTTGACAATATATTAAAAAAAAAATTATCATCAAAATACAAACAAATGCTTACAAAATAACATCATACATACATTATTAATTTTTAAAAATTTATTTTCTTCTGATAAAATCATATAATCAAAATACATATAGTAAGATAAAAAATTCTAAAATTCATCCATGCATCGGGTTATAGGCTAGTATTATTTATAACCAATTACTTTTTCAGCTAAAATACATTACCTTTTTCTATTTTTTCTAACAAAATCCTCTATTTTAGTAAAAAAAATCACGGACAATTACCTTTTTCAACTAAAATATGTTACATTTTTAAATTTTTCCTTACTAAACCCCTTCTTTTTCCAAAAATATTACAGGCAAACCCTTACTTATTTATTTTAAAACATATTTTAATACTTTTAATTACGTGCAATTACCTTTTCAGCCGAAACATATTACTTTTTTCTATTTTTCCGTACTTTAAGACCCCTCTTTTTCCAAAAATATCACGGGTGTTACTTATTTATTTTAAAAACTATTTTAATACTTTTAATTATTTAAAAAATTTAACAAACCTCCTTATTTTTTTAGCAAATGCAATTAGTAAAATATGAAAATATAAATATTAAAAATAACAACTATTAATAATAATTTGTGCATCACACAAGTTTTAAACTTACTATTATTATATAATAACCGAAACATTAAAAGTTTTAGTTTTCGATGTTCAATAACTTATTCTATTTAATAAGATAATATAAAGTATAAAGTATAAATATAAAACGCATTACCTTTTAATGAAAATATATTACCTTGACATGCCTCAAAATAAAATTTAGTATAATATAACTTTCAGTCATTAATATTGCCTATTTTGAATTATATATCTTTCAATTTTTTATTTAATAAAATAATATAAAGTATAAATATAAAACACATTACTTTTTATAAACACGCCTAAAAATAAAATTTATTATAATATATATATTTCAGTCATTAATATTGCCTTTTTTTAATTATATATCTTTCAATTATTAATACATTTCAAAAAATATCATACACTATATTTTCTTAATAAAAATGTCAATTATACTATATTCTATATATTTTCATTATTAATACAAAAAAATAATATAAAAAATATTCGTATGATAAAAAACATATTATATTATATTACAAGAAACCCGTGCTTTATAAGCTAGTATGAATTATTTTCAAATTGATAAAACACTAATCTCAATAAAACTTTAGAAAATTAAACAGTTGTATGATTACTAATACAAATTATTTAAAACAGTTTTATCATATATAATTGATTATTATGATAATAATATAACAAAATAAAATTCATCATTTTTAGATCATAACGTTTTTCATTAAAACACATCAATAAACATATAAATCTTATTTCCTTAAGAAACACAAAAAATTTACTAATTAGTGGTTATTATTCAAGAAATGATATTAATTGTAGTTTAAATAATGTTGAAAAATTAAAATTTTAAAAGAATAATTATGAAATTAAGAAAATTGAATAAATATAATATCTCAAATCTTGTCTTGATGTATAAAGGTCCACAAGCAATCAGCATAGCACAAGCATTCAGCATAATAATTACTGCTACTATAATAAAGGTACGTCATTACTTCCAACAGTATCACTTTCTTGTTACTATTCTAGATGTTCTCATGATGTCAGGCGGTTTGTGTTACGACGGTCAGGAAATCCCATGTTTCTTGTAGTGTTGCTATGCTTCTAAGTTGATTTAAGGTTTTTTTTTATCTAATTCTTTTGTTAAATGTGCAAAGCTGTTATATAAAGAAATGGAACGAAAAAACGCAGAATCTAGTATAAAATCTAGTATAAAATCATAAATCTGATCATCAAAAGTATTTGTCTAGCTTTATTGTATTAAGAACAAACCAGCATAATAATTACTGCTACCTGAACAATTCTCAAACTAGAAACACCCTACTAGATATATATAAGTCCGACGTTAACATATTGGTGAACCAATTGAACAGAAACAAGCAGCTTAGGCACGCTCCCCACGGATCCTCCTGGCCAGCTGAATGTCCTTAGACATGATTGTCACACGCTTGGCATGTATTGCGCACAAGTTAGTATCTTCAAACAGACCTACTAGGTAGGCCTCAGCTGCCTCCTGCAGAGCTAGGACAGCATGGCTCTGGAATCGCATATCAGTCTGCAGCAACAAATCCAGTATTGCATATTACAACAAAATTCTACACATTGAATAAAGATGAAAAAAACTTAATTTAGTTGGGTAAAAGCAACAGAAACTAACCTTGAAATCTTGAGCAGTTTCACGTACAAGCCTCTGGAATGGAAGTTTTCTGATCAAAAGCTCTGTACTCTTCTGGTACTTGCGAATTTCCCTACACAACATTACAAAAAATAAATCCAAGGAACAAGTTTAAAGAGGTATTGAAATAAGAACATTAATTCTTAGATATAATACCGTAGGGCAACAGTTCCAGGTCGGAATTTGTGTGGCTTCTTTACTCCACACACCATTGGAACAGACTTACGAGCAGCCTGTCATGGACAAGTAGACAAATTTTATAATACGCAACAAATGCATCCACCAGTAGCTAGGACCTTCATATATGCTGTATTGTATCAATTGCGATTAAAATTAATTTACCTTGTAAGCGAGTTGCTTCCTTGGGAGCTTTCCTCCATTAGACTTACGAGCAGTTTGCTTAGTGCGAGCCATCTGTAAACAACACCAAAAATTGAGAGATCAAAACCCTAGAAAAAGGTCAAAATAGAAAAGTACTCTACCTATTACATGTTTACATGTTCAAATACATCAAAAGAGTAACAATATGTATGTTTAGGTATAATACATACGTACATAAACACATGCAAAAAGATGAAGACCAAATTAAAAGAGAAAGAGTTACTTCATTACCTCTGTTAGTTCTTCTTCGAACTTATTGGGCGATTCTTCTCTTTTTCACTTTAAAGTCTGAATGTACTTGCAGAATGGGAGGGGGTGCTGTCTTTATATAGCTGAAGGGAAGGGCATTATGTTTGATTGGACGGTTGTGATTTGCGATCCTTGTGCTTTCTAATTATATTTGTATCGATCTAACGGCTTGTAATGTGGTTATTTGTGTTTTCTGCCTGCCGATCCGACGGTCTTGATTTAATCTAGTAGCTTGACTGGGATCATCAAGCCTAGTCTGTGTGTTCTTATTGGTCTGTTTTGCAGGAATTCACAATCTTCTGCTTCAAATACTACTGGTAGATTGCTTTCTTTCCCATATGTCTCTTTCTTATACATATACTTGAATATCCTGTTTTGTTATGTGTTTTACTTGAATGATTGATTATGGAAATTATAGATTATAGCAACTTATAAGTTACCTGTAGCCAAGAGAACTAGGCTTGTAATACGTTATAAGTATGAACGGTATCGGAAAATGATGATGTAGTCTCTCCTGTTTAGTGTGTACATTTGAATGAACGGTATAGGAGAGGGTTGGCACGGTGGCACCAATTGTATATGATCACGCAGATATGAAAAACTCTATAAGGGGTAAAAGTAAAAAAAATCATGGAAGTGTTGATGATGTAGATATGTAGTTGAAGTGGCACATAATGATAAGAAGATGAATCTTTGATTGATGCAGGCTGATTCACTGTTTATGTGATATTAGTCACTGAAAAGAGGATGATGTTAATTGTCATGGCTGAGAGTGCTGTTGAGTCTCGTAAAAAACCTTCAGAAGAGTGAAGAGAAAAGTCCACAGATTGTAGGTGAAGGACTGCCCGTTGTAGATGAAAGGGTTAGTTTTACTTAAACTTAAGGTATAGTCCTGCATCAAATCTGATTTTTTTTTCCTCACTGTTATAATTATGATTCTTATACTTATACTTTCTGGCAAGAAAGAAGAGAGAATGATACTTTGCTCGACAGCAGGTGTAGGATCGAAGTAGTAGATTCAGTAAAAACTGTTTGTTTATAGATGTAATTACTACTCTGTATTGTTTAGTGTAATGTATCATCCTATACAGCCTTCTTTTTTTTGTTGTAATGAATTGTATAAGTTTCTGTGTGTGTTTAAATTATAAATTCGAAATAAGATCAGACCTAACGAGTTGAATTTGTGATTTGAGACACTGACGACCTTTGTTCTCAACTATTCTAAACATGTAGATAAGTTATAATTTTTTTATTGTTTCTTCTGAAACTGAAAGACAAAGTGCCTAGGGAAAGAAATGTCATTTGTTTGTTGGACAATATCGAATCAGTTGATGATGTCTTCGAGGTTTATGTTGTACATGAATGGTCTGTGGTTTTCCCCTGGCCTGTTATGATAACCTGCACTTGGAAGTGTCTCTTGCATAGTTGCATTAACCATTCCATTTGCTGTTCATAAGTTTGGATTTCTATATACTGTATATTTGCAACCTCTTCTGTTTGATTCTTGAATTTATCACAAAAGTTTACATACTTATGAACACGGGTATAAAATTATGAAATATTATAAATTTATTATAATTTTCTTAATAATATTATTGTAAAATTATTTTATATATTTGGATTCAACCACTACAAGGAAATCAGTTAAAAGTGACCGCACCATTCCGGTCGCATCTATATCAAAAATGACCGTTTTTTGTCGCTTTGAACATAAAAATGATCGGAACTCCCCGGTCACTTATAAGACCGTCGAAAATAGATTTGCGGTCGAAAATAGAAACGAAAACGACCAAATACAGTCGCATTTAAGAAGTCCAATTATGACCAGAAACAGTCGCATTTTAATTGACTGAATACGGTCACAAATTAATTTGACCACTTCCGGTCGCAATTCATCTTGACGGAATCCGCTCACTTTGATTTCAGCAAATTCGACCATCTTTTGTCACAATTAAGGTAGTACATATGACTATTGCCAGTCACAAGGGATGCTTTGTTGCGACCAAAAATGGTGGAATATTAGTTTCGAAAATGGTAATTAAATACTACCAAAACCAGTCACATTTCTTTTAAGAAGTAGCCTGCACAGTTTCACCGATATAATTCCACATTTCTTGCTTTATCACAACAGTCACCACAACCACAAGACTAGAACAAAATACATATGACAAAAGTAATACAATATAAAATCAAACAATTCTCCTTTGGATACCATAAACAGTACAACAAAATCCACAGTAGATACCAATATATTCTCGAGAAAACTCCATTAAGACTACCACAAAATTAAGATAAAGATTCTACAAAAATGACAAAATATTTGTTCCAAAGTAGCCTAGACGGTAACTTTTAACCCTTTTTTCTAGTAGTGAACAGAAGTATAAATATGATTTAATAGATGATGTTGAACTCAAGTAATATATTTGTTGAATGCTAGTTATAAAATTTTCGTAAAAGAACATTATTAATAAATTATAAAATTTTATAAATATGTATTGGTTATAATTATGCGTATTTATTAGAATGTTAATTATTTTTAATAAATGATGTTGGACACAAATTATATATATGTTAGACCAAAAAAATCTATAAATTTCTAATTAAAAAAATTTGTACCGAATATTTATATGACATTATCAAATTACTAATGTATTAAATTACACCAAATTTAAAAGTTTGAAATATATAGTAACTACAACCTTAAACTTTTTTATATAAGGATGATTGTAACTAGTTTGAAATTCACTTCCTTGTTTTGACAAAATATTGTATGCTAAAAAATTAATTTGTACGGCTAGATACCTCAAAAATTTCATAAATTTCACCAAATTACGTGTTATGACATTTGATAAATTTTAATTAGGAGTGCATTTAAATGCACACGGGATCCAGTTTTATTATTAGAAAATTTACTAAACTCACTCGTGACACATCAACATTTGAGAAAAGTATTAGGATAAAATTTGGGTCATTATCTAATATTAGAAGAGCAGTGCTATATTCTAAATTTTTTACAAATTACGTTATATGATATGTAACAAATTCTAATTGGAATATCATATATGGACAACTATACTAAAATAATTATTTATTATTTAATTGTATCAGAATAATTTTTTATAAGTTACATAATGTAATATAACTGGAATGGAAGAATACCCGAATGACAAAGGGGTACATGATTCTCATAAAGATCTTTGTAATTCTTTGAAATCCATTTTGAAGACGTTCCCAAATCAAGTTCCTACATAGTGAATTCAAGACATAAGTCAGTACCTGTATCCATATAAATCTATAATACATATGTTTGTTTATATATATATATATATATATATATATATATATATATATATATATATGGGGGGCGTTCCACAGCCCCGTTGGATATCCCCATGCCCTCAATGTTTCATTGAGGGTGCCACAATGTTTCATTGAGCGCATACGTTTTTAAATAAATAATTAAAAATAGAAGAATACTAGAAAAAAATATAACATTCAGCACAAAAATAGTGGGACTGTTATTCTAGATACGTATAAATTTAAATTCAAATTTTGTACAATTTTCTATTTTTATTTAATTTTTCATGTAAATTTACAAATTATCTAAAACTGGACGCCCTCAATGTTTCATTGAGGGCGCCCTCAATGAAACATTGAGGGCGTAGAAGGACAAAAATATAATTTTAGGAGACACCCTCAATGTTTCATTGAGGGCGTAGTAATAGTTTTCCGCCTTAAATTCTTGATTTAATTATTTAAAAGTTCAACAAAAATTCAAAAAAATTATAATATTCAAATAATTATATTTTGAGTATAAGTATGATTAATTGGGTGTATATGAATTTAAATTTAAATTTAATTTTTTTATATAATGAATTATTACAAATTAATAAAAATTAAAAAAACAAATTACTTTGGTGACTATGATTACTTTGGTGTGTATGAATTTCAATTCAAAATTTTCCTTTTCTTATATTTTATTTAATTTTTCAAAGTGACTACTCGTAACGAAACATTGAGCTGTTGATTACTTGGGTATGTATAAATTTAGAGTATAAGGTATAGGGTATAGGATTTAGGGTAAATGATTTAGGGTTTAGGGGTTAGGTAACCCTTAAACTTTAAAATTTCTAATTTTTCTCTTATATAACTAAAATCTTTGAATCGCGACACTTTGTAGTTGATAGTGTTTATAGTGAGTATGAATTTAAATTCAAATTTTGTCTTTTTACAATTTTTTTTTTAATTTTTCAAGTAAATCTACAAAGTAGTTAAAATGAGTGAAAAAATTCAACAATTAGAAAATTAATGAAAATGAGGTAAAATTTGTCACAAAATTGATAACTACGATTACTTGTGTGTGTATGAATTTTAAATTTAATTTAGGGTATAGGATTTAGGGTTTAGGGTTTAGGATTTAAGGTTTAGGGGTTAGGGTAACCCCTAAACTTTAAAATTTATAATATTTCTCTTATATAACTAAAATCTTTGAATCCTTTTGTAGTTGATAGTGTTTATAGTGAGTATGATTACTTTGGTGTACTATATGAATTTAAATTCAAAATTTTCATTTTCTTATTTAGTTTTTCAAAGTGAGGAAACATTAAGGTGTTGAACCCTCTGTATTCTCCTCTAATCATTAATTACAATGTTATTACTACTACTATTTTTAGGTGTCTTATAATGTTAATAGTGAGTGAGTACGATTACTTGGGTATATATAAATTTAGAGTATAATGTATAGGGTATAGGATTTAGGGTAAAGGATTTAGGGTTTAGGGTAACCCCTAAACTTTAAAATTTCTAATATTTCTCTTATATAACTAAAATCTTTAAATCTTTTGTAGTTGATAGTGTTTATAGTGAGTATGATTACTTGGTTGTGTATGAATTTTAATTCAAAATTTTCCTTTTTACAATTTTATTTAATTTTTCAAGTAAATCTACAAAGTAGTTAAAATGAGTGAAAAAAATTCAAAAATTCAAAAATTATTGAAAATAAGGTAAAATTCGTCAAAAAAATGGTAACTACGATTACTTGTGTGTGTATGAATTTTAAATTTAATTTTCACATTTTTCTATTTTATTTAATTTTTCAAGGAAATTTACAAACTAGTTAAAAATGAGTAAAAAAAAATTCAATTATTAGAAAATTAGTTGAAATAAGGTAACATTCGTCAGGAAAACAGTTATTGCGATTGCTTGGGTGTGTATGAATTTTAATTTTGACTTTTTATATATTTTTAAATTAATTTTTTTAAACGAACGCCCTCAATGAAACATTGAGGTCGCCCTCAATGAAACATTGAGGGCACGAGGATGTTTATTATTATTGTAAATTTACCTGAAAAATTAAATAAAAATAGAAAAATATGCAAATTTTGAATTTAAATTTATAAATATCCAGAAAAACATGCCCACTATTTTTGTGATGAATTTTATATTTTTTTCTAGTATTCTTCTATTTTTAATTATTTATTTAAAAACAACCGCCCTCAATGAAACATTGAGGCGCCCTCAAGGGGGATATCCCCGGGGGATCTGGACCAATCCCCTATATATATATATATATAGGCAGGTGCTCAAATGAGAATTCATTTTAAAAATGAGAACTGAGATCTTATCTCAACCACTTATTTTTTAACATCTCGGTTAATCCTGTCCACACATTATTATGACAGCTGATTATATTTTAATTTCATAATAATTATTAAATTTATTACTCCAACAACATATTTTTCTTCCTTTCTTTTCGTGCTATACTCCATCCCACTCTCTCTCTAAATCTCTCCCCTCTCTCTCTTTCTCTCTCTATATACATACCCGTCAGTACCTTTTGTCGATCATGAATTTTGTTCATCTCAGTAATTGAAAATCCGCGTTGTTGAGTTTTGATCAGCATTGTTGTACAATGATTACGCATGATCTGTTCAAAATCAGCTGTAATCAAGGTATTTTTTAATTCAAATAGTTTTAAATTGTTCAAATCAATTTAGCAATTTTTCAATTGTCTTCTCCTTTTCTAGATGATGTGTATAATGTTTTAAAATTTAGTGATTCTGTTTAATTTTTGGTTGTTTTGTTTACTTTTTTTTCCCTGATTAGTATATGTTCTATTTCTGATTTTGTTTGATAGTTTTAGTGATTTGTGAAATTTGCTAAAAACCTTTACATAACATACATGTATATATGTTAACATTTGCTTTTGTTTTTTTTAGGTGTTACAAGTGATGATTCTTCATGTGTTAGTCGATTTATTAATGATGATACTTCTGGTAATGGTTCTACTTCATTAGAAACTGATGATGCTATTTCAAACTACACTTTTTCACCTGGTGGGAGTAGGTATTGTTTACCTGTTTGTGATGATGCAAATTGTAAACCATCGATTAATCAATTGTTTGATTCTTTGGAGGCTGGTATCAAATTTTATAGTGAATATGGACGTTTATGTGGTTTTACTACACGTAGAAGTGCTGAAAAGACACGTGATGATACTATTGTAAGTAAATATGTGGTTTGTAGTAGAGCTGGATTTAACGAAAAGAATGAACTTATTTCTGATCGTAATCGTAAAAAAGGTGTTCGTAGGAGGACTGTATCTGGTAGATGTGGTTGTAATGCGAAAATTATTTTAAAATTTGTTTCCAATGAGAGTTATAGAGTTTCTGTTTTTGTTGAAGGACATAATCATAATTTGGTTTCTAAGGCTGGACGACATTTTTTGAGAGCTAATCGTGAAATGTCTTATACTTCTCGAAATTTCATGTTTGATTCTATGAAAGTAAATATTGGTGCAAGTCAGTCATTTAGCTTCATGAAGGAATTGGTCGGTGGTTTTGCTAATGTGGGTTCTACGGTGAGGGATTTTAGAAATTTTAGTAGAGACTTGAAGCAGTATGTCGGCGAACGTGATGCACAAATGATAATTGAGAAGTTCAAGGTGAAAAAGGAGAGTTGTGAGTCTTTTTATTATGCTTATGATCTTGACACAGAAGGACATTTGACAAAACTGTTTTGGGCCGACTCAATTGCTAGGAGGAATTATGAGCTTTATGGTGATGCCGTTTCATTTGATGCGACTTTTGATACTAATAAGTACGTCTTTCATCGGTTACACATTTGGCGTTTAAGTTTTTAGTGATTTGCAGTCTTCTACTTGGTGATTTCTTGTTACTTTAATTTAATTAATTATTGTTTTATAAATGTTATTTCAGGTACAATATGGTTTTTTGCCCTTTCACCGGTGTTGATAAGCATGATAGATGTGTGACTTTTGGATTTGCACTTCTTTCTAAAGAAGATATTCCTCATTTTAAGTGGGCTTTTGATCATTTTTTATTAGCAATGGGGCGGAATCCAGTCTGCATCGTCACTGATCAGTGTCCAGCAATGAAACAAGCTATTCCCATGTCATTCCCTGCCACTAAACATCGTTTATGCATGTGGCATATAATGGAAAAGTTCCCTGCAAAGGTACAAAATAACTTTTTTAGTACCAGTCTCTTGATAGTACATTCATGATTCATAGTTGTTATCATTCTCAATTAATGATTCTTTTTTTTGTAGCTTGGTAATTTCATATGCAAGGAAACTGCTTTGATGGAAAACATGAAGAAATACATATGGTCTTCCACTATTGAACCTTTTGAGTTTGAAAGAGGATGGAAAGCGGTTTTAAAGGAATTTAAATTGGAGGGGAATAGATGGCTTTGGGAGATGTATGCTATTAGAACATCGTGGATCCCGGCATTCTTTCGGGATAAGCCTATGTTTGGCTTAATGAGAACGACATCAAGATCAGAGAGCGAGAACAACTTTTTTAGTCAATTTCACAGGCAAAGTGATACCTTATGCGAGTTCTATTTGCGTTTTGAGAGTGCAATGGATAAACAACGCAATGAAACTGCTCGGTTGAATGAGGAGGGCTCATCTGCATTACCTGCTACAGTTACGGGAATGTTTATTGAGGCTGAAGCTGCAGAGCTGTATACTCGCCCAATTTTCTATAAAGTTCAGGACGAGATGGTGGCGTCTGGTTATAATATGAGGATCCAGAGTATTGGTCCTTTAGTAGATGGCATTAAATGTTATCAAATGAAAGATGTGATGCTGAAAGACCAAGTTTTTGAGGTAATATCCTATTACTTTTATGTCCAAGTCAGGTGTTAAAAGAATAACTTTTGAACTTGTTTTCGTTCATTTTTTAGTGATTTGTGTGGATTACTGTTATTAGTGTCGACTTAAAAGGATAACTTTTGTGTTTCTAAAGATTTAAAAGTAAACTTAGAAAGTTTATTGTTACGAGATATGGCTCTGTCCTTTGAACATTTACAGTTTATGCATAGTGATTTGTGTGTATTACTATTTTTAGTGTTGATCTATTCTTGATCAACTTTTAGTGATTTTCTGCATATTTTGATGTGATTCTTAGGTTAAAGTAGGTACAAATTATGCAGAATGTTCATGTAAGAAGTTTGTGATGTGTGGCATTCTTTGTCGGCATGCTTTTTGTGCTCTTAACCACTTTGAGGTGGTAAAGTTACCAAGAAACCTTGTGCTTAACAGATGGAGTAAGAATGCAGAAAATGCACCATCAATATTGAAATTATTCGGTGTTTCTGAAGACCTGGCAAAGATGGAGAATGTATCGTTAAAGCAGACAAATATTTGGTTTAATTTTCAGAAATCTATGAATAAGGCGGGAGTTAACATTGACAAGATTAACTATGTTGACAAAACTATTAAACAACTTAGCTCTGATCTTGGTGATGATAGTTATATAACGAAGAAAGCTCACTTGGAAATGTTGATGGGTCCACAGCCAAGCGAAGAAATCACCATTCATGCACCGAAAGCCTGTAAAAACAAAGGTTCTGGTTTGAAAAGATTTGTCAGTGCAAGAGAGAAGGCTATTAACAAAGGAAACAAACGTCCAAGACAGTGCAAGCTGTGTTTATCAACCGTTCACGATGCAAGAACATGTCCCGGTAAGAACAAGGCATGTGCTGAGAAAGATGTGGAGAAGGCATGTGCTGAGCAAGACATGGAGAAGGCACGTGCTGAGCAAGATGTTGAGATAGAGGAAACTGATGCAGATTAATTACAACTTAGTCTTTAGTTTCTTTGTTACAAATATACTGTCAAGGATTTAATTGTTTGGTTGATGTTTTTTTAATTTGGTTTGAAATACAGTAAAACATAAGCATATTGAAGTTTTTTCTAAGTGATTATGTAACATTTTGGTGTGTTTTCCGTCATTATTTTTGGTGATTTTGGGTTTTTTGTTATTTGATTTGTACACTGTAAGATTTAGCCTAGAAATCATATTAAATGTTGTTTTGGCATTTGCTATGTTATCAACGGAGATAGGCCGTGCTGCAAGAATGCTCAGATCAGGGCCTATGATATCAGGTTTTAGGATTATGGGGCTTCGAATACTAGGCCCTCTGGATGAAAAAGATGTGACAACAGGGGCTGAATCCAGTCCAGTCATAGTTTGTTTGAATAAGATAGTGGCACTAGGTGATGTTGTCGAAATCATATAGTTCTTTCTCTGTCATTAGGAGGATTTCTGACATGTTTCTATGCCAATAGTATTGTTGTGGGTGCATTTGGTGCAATTCAGAGTGTTAATAGTTGATCCTCATGTTCTTCCAGCAAGATTTTAGGTATTTTTGTAGTTTGGTGATTATTATAATATTTTGGTGATTTTGAAAATTCATTTTTAGTGATTTAAAAATATATAAATATGAAAAATGCATACCAACTCTGAACTGATATCAAATGGCAACAATTTTAATAAAAGCACTCCAATATCAATGTCAATTTTTTTTAGAAGTGCAATGTAAATGCAATAACATCTTGTCTAACATAGAGAAAATACCAACTAAGTTTTCACTATCCAATCATATCCAACTATTCAATTTCTTTAATCTGATTCAGTAGCAGATAACAAGTCTGGAAAGTATACAGATTCTTCAGTCTTTTTTGATTTGGCTTTTCTTGAGCTTCCTGCAATCACCACTTTCAGTAATCCTTGCCCCGCTATTTTGTTGTAAAACAACTTTGACTCTTTCAAAACAAATTCTCTCTTTTCATTCATGTTTTAGGTCAATATGGCATTGGTGTACATTGTTCTTAACCTATCCAGCTGCACTTTCTGCCTCTGTTCAATAATAATAGTCAAAATTAAAATATGTTAAAATATTATGTAATTTTAGTTTGTGTGATTATCGTGCTACAGTTACCTGTTCAATTTTGAACTGAGTCGTCCAGTCATTTTTATTGCCTTTATAGGTCTCCATGTGCCTCATTAGAAATACACCACAATCATTATAATTCTTGAATGTTTGCCAAGGCATTTTCATGTGGATGGTCTTTATTTATTGATTGAAGTGGCAAACCATGTCAGTTCTCTGTTCTTTAAGTACTTGACAAAGTGTTGTTTCTGAAAATTTAATTTCAAAATGTCATAATCAAGGAACATAAACTTTTTAGTTTGTAAAAGTTTCATTTAGTTGGTGATTTGTACAACGTACCAGTTGACGCAACTTTCTACCGTATTCTTTATTGGCTGCTCTTCCGTGCCTTATGTTATCAATCACCTCCCAGGACCTTGTCTTTATATTCAGGCAGATCAGGTAGTAGTGCTTATAGGACAACATTGGGAAAAATATCTACAAATGTTATTTGTTAATATCATATAATCGCTTTCCTCGAATAGTAATAATTAACTTAAGGGGCGGGGGGAGGGAGTGAGTAATATGTCTAAATATGTACCAGTTGATAATCCTGAATTTTTGTGGCCGGGTATCTTTCAAAGAAGTGATTCATTTCAGTCTCAAATATCTTGTATTGTTCATCTTGTAAGTAGTTATCATCCAAAGGTGCAACCTGTAGAATTTAAAGTAATGAAGTTAGTGAATCTCTCGATTGAATAAATAGAAACTATCAAAATTTTAATTTATTACCGAGAGTGCAATGTTGAAGAACAAACGCAATGGTGATTCTGCTGACTTGTATGTTTCTTTTTCATTCATTAAAGTAGACCACACATCTATCACAGAGTAATATAACTTCTGTCCAGGTCTTAGAGTAGCAATGTGCTTACGAATGCAAAATTCATCGCCATACTTAAACACATGCTCGCTGCGAGTATTCGAGAAAACAAGAATATTTTAGTAGTAGAAAATAGAAGAATATTAAAATAGCGTTTTGTGCTGACTTTTGTGTGTCGTGTTGTCATTCTTGAATACTTACTATTTATCCTTTTCCTTCTGTATTATCCATCTCCATACGGAATAATCTTGTACAGAGTATTTTGCATTCAGATCTATCTCTCTTCGTACATAAGGTGATCGATAAGCAACACCAGGCCTGGCTCCCCTCCTTGTTCTTTCTTCCTTTGTTTTGGGTGCTGGAGTAACAAAATTATTACCATCAGGTTCTGCATCAACATCGCCATGTTCTTTGTTTATCTCCTTGCAAATGACCATAACAGGAATATCAATTCCTAGGGAAAATGAAGGCAGTGACATTTCTTCATTGTAGTCTTCCATATCTTTCCTTCCCTGTGTAGAGTGTATATACTCTAACAACTCAATCATGTCAAGTTCATCTGGATCTATTTCTGCATGTTGGTACTCTGTAAAGAGCTCTTCTGTATCTTTTCCTGCCATTTCAGCTTCATACTTGTCTTTAGTTTGATATTCAGGGTTCAACTTGACTTCACTTTCAGGTTGAGTATTTGCATTTTGGAAACTTGGTATCAACTTTTGAATCACTACACCTACTAGTCCCTCAATATTAGAAATATTGATGTCATTTGGATGCTTAAGTTTTGCAGCTTCTATTTCGGTTTTATAGATCTCAATTGCATCCATTAACATCACAGCTTTCACGCTTAGGTCTTCAAACCAGTCCTGTTGAGAAGTTATGATAATTTCGAATCCAAAACAAAGCAAGGAAAAGTAAATCTAAATACACTAGGGACTAAGTTCAGACAAAAGATACAAGGCCAACATCAAATTAAAATACACAAGTCACCAAATGTTTTTGGTGACCTGTACTTCTCGCATTATATTCATTTTTTTTTAATTTTTGAAAGATTACATCATATAAATCAACTTGAGTGTACATTTTACGCATGTTGTAGTTTAAGTTATGTACCTTTTCTCTAACTTTGAAATTGTCCTGTACCAGAGGACTTGGAGCATCCATTTCTTGTTCATTATTAAATGCCTCATTTTCCTTTAGCAATTCATTTCCCTGTAAAGGTATACGCTAGTTATCTAACTGCATCTTTAAATGTAATTAGAATTATGAATTATGAAATGGCAATATGCACAACTACAAATCCAAACCAGAGCAAGGAAAACTAAATCCAAATACACAAGTCATTAAGTTTTGATAAAATACATAATGCCATCACCAAGTTCGAGTGTACATTTTACCCAAGTTGGAGTGTAAGTTATGTACCTTTTCTCTAACTTTGAAATTGTCCTGTACTAGAGGACTTGGAGCATCCATTTCTTGTTCATTATTAAATGCCTCATTTTCCTTTAGAAATTCATTTTCCTGTAAAGGTATACGCTAGTTATCTAACTGCATCTTTAAATGTAATTAGAATTATGAATTATGAAATGTCAATACATAATGCCATCACCAAGTGAAAATATACAAGTCACCATTTTTTGTGACTTCGAAATGTTGTACCTTTTCTCTAACTTTAAAATTTTCCTGCACCAGCTGACTTGGAACATCCATTTCTTGTTCATCATTATTAATTGCCTCATTCCTTCTAATTACCTATTTTAGAAAGATCAAATCATATAAATAATGTTTACTTTTTCCTTTCGCCATATGTTAATAGTGATATGAAGTATTATTATTTTGGTGACTTTTAGTTTTATACCTGTACTCTAACTTCAGTGTCTTTTTCTACAAGAGGTGTTTGCTCCTCATTTACATGTACATTATCTTGAACTGGATCGTCACCCTTTTCATACAAAATATATATATAATTAACTTATTTCAGTAATCAATAAGTATTAAAAATTATGTAAGGAAATGGTAGTTTTATGTTTCTTACTTGAGGAGTTGGTAGTTCTGATCTAGCTAGAAGAATTTCAAAAGAAACAAGTTTCTTTTCTTCTGCTTGCCTTTGTTTAAGCAGTTTTTGTGTCCATCCTTTAAATGCTGGAATTTGGCGTTCCACTTGTTGTTTGCCATTGATGATTACACGATCAACATAGAATATCTGAAAAAAATTAAAAATCCATAATCATTTACGAGCATACATTGGATATAGTATTTTGTGAAGTATATATTCAAAAAAGATTTAGTAAACAGTAAAGAGTGCTTACAGTGAAAAAAATTATTGGTCCTGGATAAAATACTGATTTCAATTTTGGCCAACTATTCTTTGTGTTCACCAGGCTTCTAATCAACAACTCTCCCCAATTATATGCAGCACAATCGTCAAGTTCAATTTCATACTCTAGGACATTCCTAATCAAATACGACGTTGTGTTTCGTTCAATCAAGCCATTTGACATTATCATCAGGAAATTCAGCTTAAACATCTCATTATCTTCGGTTATGCCTTTCATTATATCAATCACTGTTGAAGGTGATATATTATATTGAGGTTTTTCCGGAAACTGTGATGTCCATAGATTTTTCCTTGCTGTTGTTGTTGCATAGTTGAAACCTCTTTTTCCAACAGGGAGCCCTAGTACATAATAAACATCTCGATCTGTTATTGGGATAATTCTACCAGGAAGCTTTAAGGTTCGGCTCGATGCATCGAATAACTGGAATACATGGTATGCCAGCCTATGTGGTATCTTTCCTAAGGCGAAATCTAGCAAACGGCCAAACCCAGTATTTCTTACCCATGTCTTTTGTATCTCAGAAAGTCCAGAAATCATTTCCCTCAAGTTCGATGGTGAGTTTCTTATCTTGAAGATATCCGTTATATTCTTCTTTTTCTTTTTGTCTTCTTCATCTCCATCCTAATAAAGTATATTAAAACTAGTTAGGCATTAGGTGATTTATGGCGAGTTCTATATTTTTAGGAGTATTTTTAGGCAGTACAGTTTACCTTTTCAGCAATCTTTCCTTTTCGCTTCCTTTCTTTATTTTCCATTTCTTCTGCTGGTGCGTCTTCATCACTTGTCTGGCAAGCAAACAGGTATATAGATCATAAAGTTAGTTTGATAAACTTTTTGAAATGTGTGTGTCTTTCGATATTTAGGTGATTTTGTGAAGACTTTGAGTAGAATATATACCTTTTCAGACATCTTTCTTTGGTTCTTTCTTGGTTCTATTGCTTCGTCTTCAACAGTTACCTAACAATAATAGATAACTATGTTAATCATTCAATTTTTATTTAAATCCTATAGCTAGAACAGTGTTTTGACTTAAGATTTACCTCAATGTGAAGTTTGCGTTTTACTGTTTTTTTTTGTTTCTTTGTTGATATCCTCCTCAACAATGTCAATTGTTTGGTTCTTTCGCGCTCTAATCTTGAATTTCTTTCCTTTTTGAAATAGATTTTGTTTCTGTTCTGGGTTCAGCAGTCCAGTTTTCTGGGTTGATATGATTCTCCTGCTCAAATTACTGGCACTTGGCAATTTTGTTTCGCGTGTACCTTTTTTTGGGGGTGGCTCTACAAAATCATCATCATCCTCACTCTGAGGTTTTGTACCTGGAAATAGTTTAAAACACAAATAAAATAGTGTAGTTATTATAGAGGTTCATAATTAATTTACATAAAATAAAAAAAACAAGTAGTACTTCAGTATACCATCTATTGGTGTATCTTCAATCACAAATGGTTCATCGCCATTTATTTGATCATCTATTGGTGTATCTTCAATCACAAATGGATTACCATATGATGTTTTACCGAAGCTTTGTTTTCTTAACCTCCTGCTTCGTCTTATACTAGACCCTATAACAAGCCAATTTTTCAAGATGAAAAAGATGTTTACACATATTCATATGATTGCTATATCACACATGTCTTCGCAGAAACAAAAACATATATTCAGTCTTTCAGGCTGACATACAAAAGACAAGTCACTCTTTCTATACATTCAAATCACTACTTTGGTATTTGCAAAGAACTTTTTATGTGATAAAGCACTAAATACCATTAAGCTGAAGATATTAAGGGCTAAGCTATATTTCAAAAGATTACAAAACGTACAAGTCTACAACACAGATTGAATAACAATGAATAATAGTTGATACTATTGTAAAATCACTGAATAGGCAATCATTTACAGTTATAAACATAAATTACCTTTTGAATCTCTTACAGTCATAAACATAAACCATGTTTTTTGATATCAGTGCATCACTAAAATTATTTTCTCAAAATCACCAAAAGTAGAAAACAATCACTTACAATTATAAAATTTCACTAATATACTATTAAATCCTCAACTCACCTTTTAACACAAATTAATTTTATAAGTATTCTAATGCATCAGAATGCTAACAAATTATAAACTGTCATAATTAAAACTAAAACATAAACATAGCATCCATAGAAAATTAGCTGCTAAAACATTTTTAACGATATCAACTGAAACATATCCAAGGTCTGCACATATTGCCAATCTCTTGCAAATAAACGGAAAATACATCATTTAAATCACCAAAACTACACAACAATCACTTAAAATTGTAGTCCTCAACTCAAATGTTAACATAAGGACCAATCACTAAAAGTACTGTACTAAATCACCAAAAGATATATTATCACCAATTGATAACACTTTATAGAACATTAAAATACATATAAAATATAATCACAATAAATTTCATTTCAAGTATATTACCTAGTTCGACAACGTCCATGAGAATGTGGATGAAGAGTGATTATGACCTAAAACGTTAATTGAGAACAATTAGTACAAATAACTTTTACAAAACCCTAGAAATAACACACTTAAAAATGTGTAAGACAAATTGGAGAAGAGTGTATCGTTTATCATCATTTATTCTAATGAATCACTTAAATAATATCATTTATTCAGTGATTCGAGTGTGTATCAGCAACTTATAATGATCGATTCCAGTGATTCGAGTAATTTTTGAAATAAAATTAGTGATTCAAAGTTCAAATTCAGAAATACCTGCTTGTTTAGGTGATTTGTAGTCTTTAATCGGTTAGAAATCTTCTATATCTTTGCACGAATATGCGTTGATTGATGTAATCTATCGTAGAGCTCTGGAGAAGTTATGTTAGTTGAATTGTGTATCTACTGTATGTATATGCTTAATGGAGAAAGGGGGAAAGTGGTTACGCCGGGAACCGTGAAAATTAATAGCGGAATTTTAGATATGATACCTTTTTTTGTTTACTGCTTGTATAACCCTATTTTTTTAATTTATTACAAAATTGCCATTGGATATATTGGTTCTCAGTTCTCACCAATGAAGGGTTCTCATTGGAGTAGCCCTATATATATATATAATCAGATAGAGCTAAATATTATTGGTGAAACGTGTAGTACACATCTTGTATACGTATACATGAATAAGGTCTTTTTCACAAAAGTGTTAAAAGGTTTGGATTCAAGACATTGATTAAAGGAAAATATAGTAGTTTGAGAGATAAAAGAATAGCATATTATAATTTGCATGACCACCTAGGTGAAGAGGAGCAAAAAATATGAAGTTACTGATGAATTCAATGGGAGAAGCTCATGACGACATTGTGCAACTGCAAACAGAATATAATATACTCAAAAATGGCAAAACAATATGTATGGAAACGTATATATATATATATATATGGAGATATCATCTTTGCAATGTTTCGGCTACTATGGTTCTCATGTCTAAAAATCCAAGGACGCGATAGTTGTTTATAAAGATCTTTTTTCTTTTTTGGCAACTGCATTTTTCAACTATTAATACTTACTCCTTGTATAAATTAATAGTTTATGAAGAAATATAGATGTCTAAACGTTCAAAAGACAGAGGAGATAGCATGAAGCCTAAGTATTTGTCTGAAATCGTAGAACTCCAGAATAAAAATGCTGACTAATTTGATCACAGATACAAAATAAATATCAATATTTACCTGAGAATACAACAGCTTCCACTACGAATAGGCCCTACATGTTTGTTTTTTATCATCACGCGTCATGATTTTCTGTTACCACTGCTAATTACCTGCATTTTGCCTAAGACAGACCAAATTGGCATGTTTCCTCGGGCATCCATCAAACAACCAGCAGAGGATACCCTATGTTGTTGGACCTGATCAGTGCCATGCGTAAGTGCATTATATTGTTTGGAAAAGGCCATAATTTTCAATGCATCTGTTGCTGCTGGAAATGCATCTGTTATTATTGATGGTGTTCGGGTCTCAGGGCACTAAGCTGCAAAAGTATGTTTTAAAATGTCACTTTCTTATTGTTGCTGAAACATGGTGTCTACAATTCCGGAGAACTTTAGGTAGAAACATAAATTTTATTAAAAGCCTTTAAAAAGTTAATAAGATAAAGACCTGAGAGAAGCCCGGGTGGCAGTGGTTGGGTATCTATACACTACAAGAAACAGGGGTCATAAGCGACCATTATAAAAGGGACCGTCAAGGATTGGTTGGAAATGATGGCTATTTCTGACTGAACAAAACCAACCAACAAGTTTGGTTGGAAATAGATCACAACCGACCATATACCGACTAACTTTCGGTCGGTTCTACTTTCATTTTCCAACTGAATATAACCAACCAATATTTGGTCAGAAATGATATCAAAACCAACCAACCCTCGGTTGGTTATGCATGTAGTAGGCCCCATTTTGTAAGTAGCAAGCCATGTGGGATTCCACGTCGACTACAAAAGCGACCGAATAATTCCAACTGAAATTGGTCACAAATGCGTACTACGTGCATTTAATGCACATAACAACATTTTAGTGTAGTGTCGGAATGTGATTGGTCCGTGATATGAGCTGGCACACGCCTTTTCAAAAGCGACCGACATCGGTCGCTTATGATAGAAATTCAGTCGGTTTTGTCTCCTGAGTAATAAATAAGATATACACCCATATTTATTATCTTCTTGTTCAAGCATTTATGAAATTTCAATTGTAAAGAAAATAAGAGAAGTTGGGGAGTACAAGCCAAAAGATATATCTATAAAGAGGGTATTGAGCTCATTAAATTGTAAGTTTTAAAGTTTTGTATGTACTTAAACATATATATATATATATATTATTGTGCATTTTGTTAAAAATTTGAATTGTGAAATATATTTGAAGTAGTTGTTCATTTAAATTTCTCTAAATGCTAAATTTCATCATCATATAATGCTAAA
Source organism: Heracleum sosnowskyi (assembly GCA_030848705.1). Taxonomy (NCBI): domain Eukaryota; kingdom Viridiplantae; phylum Streptophyta; class Magnoliopsida; order Apiales; family Apiaceae; genus Heracleum; species Heracleum sosnowskyi. The sequence goes on from CM061241.1 coordinate 100,187,660, forward strand.
TTTAAACATTATATGCATGTCACAAGTAATTATACTTCTCAATTTGTTTGAATCTTAAATATTATGATATTTTTATGTGTTGGTTAAATAAATGTAATTAGTTAGTATTTTTTGTTTATATACATGTAGATGTCTATCAATGATCGTAGTTGGATGCAACGTCGGTTAGAAAGTGATCGTATTACACTTACTAAAGAGTATAAAGAAGGAGTTGATTTGTTTTTAGATTGTGCGAAAAAATATGGAATGCATGGAAATTTGACAATATGTCCTTGTAAAAATTGTGTAAACTCAAATTGGGAAACTCTTGACAACGTTAAGTATCATTTGATTGCTAGTGGCTTTTGTTTGGATTATAAGGTTTGGAATTACCATGGTGAAAAATTAGAAAAAAGATAAGCACAACGATCACGTAAACGCCCGCGTGTATCTAATGAAGAAGAACCACCGGTAGATATGAATGCAATGTTACGAGATGTCGGGATTGAAAATAATAATTTTGCCGATAACGTGGATGGTAGAGAAGAAGAACTCCCTAATAATAGTGCTTCTAAATTTTTTGAAGAGGTTAATAAATCCGGATCCCCCATTTATCCCGGCAACATAAAGTATACAAAACTTTCATTCTCTATGAAGTTGATGCATTTTAAAAGTGTCTCCCATTGTAGTGAAAAAGCATTCAATTTGTTACTTCAAACTATTGGTGATATGCTCCCACCGAAACATACATTACCAAGTACTTGCTACGAAGTGAAAAAATGATGAAAAATTTGAATTTATCATACAAGAAGATTGATGCATGTGAGAATGATTGTATGTTATTTTACGGGGATGACAAAGATAAAATTGTATGTGATCATTGTCAAAACGATCGCTACAAAGATTTGCCAAAGAAAAGAAGTGCTAGAAATATTCCAAAGAAAATCTTAAGACACTTTCCTCTTATTTCTCGCCTACAAAGGTTATTTATGTCGGAGCATACCGCGAAACATATGACATGGTATAAGGATAGAGAAGTAAAAGAGGGGCAACTTAGTCACCCTTCAGATGGGGACGATTGGAAAAATTTTGATAGACAACATCCATCTTTTGCTAAAGAGGTTCAGAATGTTCGACTTGGACTTTCGACCGATGGTTTTAATCCTTTTGGCAATTCCGGGAATAAAGTTTACACGGTTTGGCCGGTGGTAGTTGTTATCTATAATCTTCCACCTTCGATGTGTATGAAAAGACCTTTTATGTTTTTAACTCTCCTTATTCCGGGTCCATATAATACTATCAAAGATCTCAACGTATATCTAAGACCCCTCATCGATGAGTTAAAAATATTATGGCATAACGGAGTCGAGACATTTGATCAATCACAAAAAAACAATTTTCACATGAGGGCGACACTAATGTGGACCATTAGTGATTTTCCGGCTTTAGCCCAACTTAAAGGATGGTCAACAAAAGGAAAGATGGGACCACATAATATTGGTTGGAAATACTACTTTTATTTACAACCAATTAATTGCAACTAAATATTGGTTGGAAATGCATTTTTCATTTACGACCGATTATTTTTTACCACTGTTGGTCGTAAATGTTGCTGACTTGGCTTGCCACTATGGCATGTGGGACCAACACTCACGAAACTGGAATTTCGTAACCGACTGTCAATAATGGTCGTAATTGATCCTTATTTGCGACTGTTGTGTCAAAAGCGACCAGACTTTTTACGACCAAATGTGTTGGTCGGTCGTCAGTCGGTTTTGAGAACATTTGCGACCGTCAAGGATCAATTACGACCATAATTTTTGGTCGTTTATGACCCCTATTTCTTGTAGTGATAATTGCCTCCAAGTAAATAAAATTCTTCTCTGGTAGAGCTTGCAATCTAACTATTGAATTCTCATGCGAGTTGCAAATTTGTATTATTCTTGATCAAAAGCATGTCAAATATTTACAGATAAAGACCTAAAAAAGTGGCATTCATCTCCTTAAAATATCAAAATGTAAATTCGCCTATATGTTGCCAATGTGCAACATTAGTAGGTTCTGCCAAGTTGACAGACCATGTCGCCGACCATCATGCCACCTATCCTTTACTCGATGTGATCCCCAAAGTCTTTTTGAATGTCCAACAATGATGGTCAAAACATATTTATAGTCCCTTGGTGCAAGAGCATACACATTTAGGCCGATAAAATGAAAATTTAAATAAGATTTAACCGTCATCCTAGGTGTGAAAACCTCCCTAATTAGCAAACTCAGTGAAAATAAGTGTTTATAAGCATAGGAAACACACGTACTACGGATGAGCTAAAAAAATAGACAATCCTATTTTAGACGTTTCAATCTCTTTCCCACACAAGAATAAACACATATGAGGTTGGACATAAACATGCAAACATGTGGGATCCAAAAGAAATTTATTAAGTTCTTACACACTATTAGTATTTTATCGTATTTTAACTTATGATAGAGAAAGTAAAACACTTATATAATGCCTTAACAGTCTCTTCTATTTGAGTGTTCTCTCAATTAATAACTGTTATATACTTCTATTGATGTGAGAGTTCTAATAGGTACCATATACTATTAGAGAATGCAATCCATTTAGCGTAAAACACAACTAAAGTGTTTCGGGATGACACCACTAAATTAAATTGCAAAAAGGGATAATTAAATGGCAATAGATAAATACTACAGGCAGAATTAACCAGATTTTTCTACATATGAGTCATAAGTAAGCATATATATACACACTTGATCACCTGTAAATTATAGCCCTCTGGCAAACCCCTGTGGCAAGCGTTTCAGTTTTGCTTTGACAACCACCTCTGTTATACAACATCTTGAGTGACAGGTAGATTGGGCCGGTCTCTTTTTTTTTTTTAGCAGCGGGATTCATGTAAGCATATTATGATCATATTATGTAATGTCAAACAATTTCACAAAGATATCAGCGCATATTACCAAACTTAAAACAATTCAGCAACATGGGCAAAGGTTAGAAATTGTCTTTTGACAAGAAAAGCCCGAAGTTAAGAAAAAATCAGAATAGAGAAAGACAAAAGAATGGCATTAGCAATTTAGTAAAGTCTAAGACCCAATTTTCAAATCAGAGTTACAGAAGGTGCAAGCACACAAAAAAGGCTGAATACGATATTAGGCTGTTCCCTAAGTAGAACTACTTGTGGTGTCCTAATCATTGAAAAGGAGATGACAATAAACTAATGCTTCTATGGTTAGTTTTTAAATTTTCGTTAACAACTAGAGCTTTAATCTTTCTTTCGGTTAACTAACATTGTTGCGAGTTTGCTTATTACAACCTAAGTCTAATTTTTCCTGTAAGATAACTAACTAATCCTCCAGCATATTAATTCTTACGAAAGACATAAAAATACACTGCAACAAATCAAACACTCCAATAAACATCATATAAGAATTTAAGGCATGCATAACAAATATGAAATCAAAATAGATCATATAATGATTTAACGACTTAAACTACACACAATATGATCCATATAGCGCTAACAACGCATCGAAAACCCGAAGGCCCCGCAACTATCTATGACAATAACATGAGATATAAAATACATAAAAACCTAAAAACAACACAACACACATTCATATCTCCACATACCATCGCTTCCGCACAGAGAATATTCATTGATGCAGCTTGTTATTTGAGGAATAATTACATCGAACACCTTATATACAGAGTTGCCCAATGATATTGCCATATTTAGTTTGAATAGTGCTTCACTGCAAAAACAGATATTCATTCGTTGTGGGTAAGCCGCATTGCAAACATGACTGAAGGAGGAGATATTGATTGATATAATACACACGCATATACATATAAGAGCAGTCGAAAGGTTCGAAGGCAGCAAGGCTAAGGATTCGCTTTGGTAGAAGCTTCGATCCATCTACCTTTTTTAGAACTTCAATGTGTTTAGCCAGGCATGAAGGAATGCAGAACATGTGGTTGAATCATAATAATTTTTTAGGTGCCACTGATGGTTGAATCAGTTGTAATACCTAGCAAGTAGTACCTGAAAAATATTTTAATCCTATTATACACTCATTTCATGCAATTTTGTGGGCCAGACAAATGCAATATATTATCTATTATCTATTATATATCTAATACTGCAACTTACACTTCCGTGAGTCATTTTATTCCAGCAAGACGCCACGTCATCTCCGTTACCGCTCCGTTATTCCTCTGTTATCTACTCTATGTCCGGAGTTTTGTAAAATTGTTACAAATGTTTATCTTATTGGATGTGTTTCTTGGAAAGAGATTGTACTTCAACACAATAGAGGATTTTAGTGATTACTATATCAACACAGACAACCGTGCTCCAATTGGTAATTAACACAATCTAGCGCATTCCCGTGTCTTGCACGTGCTATAAAGCTAGTTCAAACCAAACTTTCAAATCCAATTAAAGGCTTGACGTTTAGTGTTTATTTTTGACATTTGAACCTAAATTCGAACTAAAATTTAATAATTGAATTGACTTGTGTAAACATCGAACTATCCTGTACGTAAATTGCACATTTCCTATAATATTGATAAAATAAAAATTTGATCTAAAATTATATTATTGTCTATTGGTAATCTGTTCTAAAATTGAGACATATACTAATCATTCAGACATATATTTATTGAGAAAAAGATACGTCATATTGACTGAATTTTTTAAATTAATTTTATGGTTAAAATAAAATTATGTAAATAATTTTTTTAAGTACAAATTAACGAAAAAAATTCTTCACTTTTTTCATGTAGGTATTTCAACAAAGTCCAAGATATGCGCTACATTTGCATACATGTGTCGGGTGACATTCAAGAGAGAACTTCTTATATAAAATCCGGAAGAGAATCATTACATAAATATTTATAATACATATTTTTATCACATTTTTTATTAGATATGATTATAAATTTCAATTATTAAATCAAAAAATGAAATTAAACTACTTTTTTTATTGGTCAAGAGATTATTGGTGAAGGACTGCCGGTCATAGATGAATGGGTCAGTTACAACTAAATATCATAAAACTAAATTCCTGCTACTGAAGAGTATAGTGGAAATTCCACTTTTGTCCCTAAAATAGGGTTGTTTTGGTAAATTCTCATGTCTAAACGGGTTAACGGACTATCCACATGTAACCCAGTTTCCTAATATTTATTATTTTTCATTGTAATATGGGTTAATTAAGGATGCAATTGTGACCCGATTGTTTTAACATACAGGCTATACTCATTGAACAACATAATCCCACAAATCTTGCGATATATGCACACACACACAATTAAATTCTCAATTCAAAAATTTTAACAATCCCACAAATCATGCCATGAATGGTGTTATCTATTTTCAGATTTTAAATGATTATATTTCTCCCACAAATCATGCCAGGAGTGGTGTTATCTATTTTCAGCATTCAGATGATTATATTTGTTGATTACCAAAACTTATATCAAACGTACATGAATTCAATTTCTCATTTTCTTCGACAATTCTCTCTTTTCTCTTTCTTCGTCTCTTTTATCTCATTTTTACATTTATTTACTGAATGTATTGTGTGTGTTAATATAATGTGTATATTTGTTAATCAGGTCAATCTATATACATATACTTGCATAATAAATATCACACACATATATAAACATATATAAACATGATATACATACGCAAAACATGAATTGTTCCGTAGAATAAAAGTAAAAACACGGTAAAGAGGAAGAAAATTGAGATTCAATAAATATTCTTAGAGAGTAAATAAAAAAAGAAGATGACGAAAAATCATGGATTTGAATTTTGAAAAGGATAAGATCAATGACAAGGCCTGTTTAATAATCAGCATATCCATGTAATCAATTTGATTTGAAAATTAGCTAAAATTGTGGGATTTTTAAGATTTGAATATGCATATATGGTATGCTGTTTTATGATTTCCATGTCTAAGCGGGTTAACGGACTTTCCACATGTAACTCAGCTTCCCAATATACGCTATTTTCCATTGTAATATGGGTTAATTAAGGATCCAGTTGTGATTTGATTGTTTTAACATAAAGGCTATACTCATTCAACATAATCCCACAAATCTTGCTAATATACACTCAGAATTAAACTCCTAATTCAAAAAATTTAACAATCCCACAAATCATGACATGAATGGTGTTATCTATTTTTAAATTCAAATGATTATATTTTTTAATTATAAAATCTTATATCAAACGTATATGAATTCAGTACCTCATTTTTTCGGTTATTCTATCTTTTCTCTTTCTTCATCTTCAATATCTCTCTCTTTCAGGATTTCACTATTGATGTTTGTTTTAATTGTTTATGTTTCTTTTGATTTATGTGTTTACTATATATTTGTTGTTTACTTTATATTTGTCTGGCTTATGTAGATGATGATGATGATGACGATGATGATGATGACGACGACGATGACGACGACGACGACGACAAGGATGATGACGATGACGATGACGATGATGATGATGATGATGATGATGATGATGATGATGATGATGATGATGTTGATGATGATGATGATGATGATAAAGAAGAAGAAGTTTAAATCAGTTCACAAAAAGGGATTAAATCGTTTATCCAGGTATGTATATATATAATTATTTAAACAGAGATATACAATTTATTGGTGATTTGGTTGTTTTTTGTTATTGGTCCTCCCTCTTTTTATATTAGTGTGTTTTTTTTTGGATATTAATACACGTGTTTGATATGTCTGTTGTATACTATATTTCTTTATGTTTATGTTTGGAATCAAAAATTTTACCAATCACACACATCATGCCATGAATGGTGTTATCTATTTTCAGATTTTAAATGATTATATTTCTCCCACAAATCATGTCAGGAGCGGTGTTATCTATTTTCAACATTCGGATGATTATATTTGTTCATTACCAAATCTTATATCAAATGTACATGAATTCAATATCTCATTTTCTTCGGCAATTCTCTCTTTTCTCTTTCTTCGTCTCTTTTATCTCATTTTTACATTTATTTACGGAATGTATTGTGTGTGTTAATATAATGTGTATATTTGTTAATCAGGTCAATCTATATGTTAGATATAATTGCTGACGTTTGTTCATCAGTGTTTAAGTAACAGGTACATATCAGAGTTTATATAGAAGCCAGTCAGAGTTTGATAAAGTCTGACTGGGTGAAGAGTTCACATAGAAGCCGGTCAGAGTTTGTTAAAGTCTGACAGGGTGATAGTTGACTTAGCTGTCGGTGCAAAGATAAAGATTCTAGAAGCAATATATTCTGAAGATGGAAAGAAGCAGAATATATTGATACAGCTAAGGAGACTGGACAGAAGACTGAAGCAATCCTTAATTGATAATAATTGTATAGCTAATTTATAGGAGTATCAATTAGATAAGGATTGTATGTAGCTGTGTACTATATAAACACATATAGGTTATCCCTAGAAGGGACGCGAACATTGAATATATTATTCTTGTAACCTAGTAGCTCTTTGTGATTCATTAACATCACTAAGAGAGAATTATTTAATATAATTCAGTTTGTTGATTTACAAACCTGTGTTCTTGATTGTTATTCTCATACATACTTGATTATATATTGTGTATTCGGCCTAACAATTGGTATCAAAGCCAAGGCTGTTTAATATATACAGTTTTACGATTCAAACACAGTAATAATCATGTCTGAAGAAAATCAAACTGCTCCTAAGGCTGAACAGGTTAAGCCCAATTCTGTGAGTCGATATGAAACAATCAGGGTTCCAATTCTCAGGCCAGTAGAGTATCCGATTTGGAAGGTGAAGATGACCATGTTTCTGGAGGCTACAGATCCAGAATACCTTGACAGAATCTATGATGGTCCTCATATGCCGACTAAATTGTCCCCTGTTGTTGATGGTCAAGAACAAAAGACTGTTCCAAAGGAAAAGAAAGATATGACTCCTGAGGACATCTCATCAATTGCAAAAGATGCAAAGGTTAGACATCTTCTCCACAGTGCTTTAGATAATGTTATGTCTAACAGAGTAATTGGCTGCAAGACTGCCAAAGAGATATGGGATGCTTTAGAAGTCAGATGCCAGGGAACAGGTGCTATTAAGAAGAACAGAAAGACAATACTCACACAGGAGTATGAGCACTTTGATTCAAGAACTAATGAAACCTTGACTGAGACTTATGACAGATTTTGCAAACTATTGAATGATCTGTCTCTGGTTGATAAAGAATATGAGTTTGAAGAGTCTAATCTCAAGTTTTTGTTATCTCTACCTGAAAAGTGGGATTTAAAGACAACCACAATAAGAGATAATTATGAGCTTGCTGATACAGATCTTGATAAAATCTATGGGTTGTTGAAAACTCATGAACTGGAGATAGAACAAAGGAATAGAAGATTGAGCAAAAAGACAAAATCTGTTGCTCTCAAAGTTGAGGAGAAGTCCATTAAGAAGGAATCATCAAGGAAGAAAGCCAAGGGAAAGGCTTTAGTTATTAAATCTGAAAGTGAGTCATCAAACTCTGATGATGACTCAAACTCTGATGAAGCTTCTGACTCTGAGGATGATGAAGAACAGATGATGCAAATGGCTGCATTGATGGTGAAAACCTTCAAGAAGATGGGATTCAAGAACTTTAAGAAAGGAAAGAGATTCTCAAGGAAAGATTCAAACTCTGAAAGGAAAAGTTTTAGAAAGTCTGATGGAAGGGAGACCAAGTCTGGCAAGAAGGATAAATCTGAAATCCAGTGCTACAAATGTAAGGAGATGGGTCACTATGCTCCAGAGTGCAAGAAAGGCAAATCTGAGAAAGCACTCATCTCTAAAGGCAAAGACTGGGCAGATACTTCAGACTCTGATGATGGAGAAAATTATGCTCTTATGGCAACTGTCAGAGATGAGACTGAATCATCTGAAAATAAGGTACCCTTAACTACTTATGCTTATGATACTGATAATATATCTGAATTGAGAGTATATCTGAAAAGCGTACATGTTAGTTATAGGGATCAGACTTTAGAGAATGAGAGAATTAAAGCTGAAAATCTTAGTCTTAAAGAAAGAAACAAGTTTCTTGAAGGAGAACTTGAAAACATGAAGCAGATTCAAAAAGAAAGAGATGATGCTGTTTATGTAGAACAGGAGTTGCTGAAAAGATATAAGCAATTAGAATCTGATCTAGAAAAAGAAAGAAAAATAATCAAGACTTGGACAGACTCTGGAAGAGACACTCATCAAGTGTTTCAGACAGATTCTGTAGGTTTAGGCTATTGTGAAAATGATGAACTTAGGTTTAAAGACAAGGTTAAGGTAAAACCACAACTTAAACCTGTGAAATTTGTTCCAGAAGCCAATAAGTTAAAATCTGTTGTAATAAGAGAAGCTGATATGGAATCAGATGAAGCCTGTGAAAGACAGGAAAATATTATAACACAAAAACTTATGGAAAGAGAAGCTGTTAAAAAGCCAGTAAAAACTTGTGAAAAACAGGTTAATGTTGGTTTGATGACAGGAAAATAGTTCAATCATAAGCTGAAAGAGGTAAAATCTGCCATGAAACCAAAAGGGTCCAAAAAGAATAGGAATGGAAAGATAGGCATAAATAAAAGAAATAATCATTTGCCTAATGCTGCTGCTCCAAGGAAAACATGTTATAATTGTGGTAGTTCTAATCATCTTGCTAATTACTGCACAAAGAATAAAAATATCAATTCTTTACCTTCTACATCAGGAGTAAAGAATGATTATGTTAGGGTTAGACCACAGACTTTATGCACACACTGTGGGAGCACTTGGCATTCCATTTATACTTGCAAGAGTTATCATGCTATTTATCACAACTATTATGAGCTAAAACCCAATCTGAAGTGGGTTAGAGCAAACTCTGCAAGTGTAAAGTCTAACAATGTTAGTTTAAACTCTGTTGATAGTAATTCCGCTGCAAAAGCTAACACTGTTAAGAAAGCCAAAGGATCCAAGCAAGTCTGGGTCCTTAAAACTAACACTTAGTGTTTGTTTGTGATTGCAGGGTATAAAAGAGAGCACACTTATCTTGGACAGTGGATGCTCAGGACATATGACTGGTAATAAAGCCCTGCTATCAGACTTTAAGGAGAAGGCTGGCCCAAAGGTTTCCTATGGAGATGGCAACATAGGACACACTCTGGGATATGGCAATATTAATCTTGGAAGTGTCATCATCACAAATGTAGCTCTAGTCTCAGGACTCAAGCATAATCTGCTATCTGTGAGTCAAATCTGTGACAGAGGAAACCATGTAGATTTTCATACTGAATACTGTGAAGTTATCAGTAAATCTACTGGAAAAGTTGTTCTAGTTGGACACAGGCGCAACAACATTTATGAAGCAAGTTTGGTAACAAACTCTAATGGAAAAACAGTGTGTCTGACTGCTAGAATGTCAAATGAAGAGAGTTGGAATTGGCATAAGAAGCTCTCTCATCTCAATTTGAACAACATCAATGAGCTAATAAGAAAGGATCTTGTAAGGGGACTCCCAAAATCAATACTCAGTCTAGATGGTCTATGTGATTCTTGTCAAAAGGCCAAGCAAAGGAAGTCATCTTTCAAGATCAAATCTGAATCTTCAGTAGTGGAACCTTATCATCTTCTTCATGTTGATCTCTTTGGACCTGTGAATGTGATGTCTATGGGCAGAAAGAAATATGCTCTAGTAATTGTTGATGAATATACTAGATATACATGGGTGTATTTCTTATCAAAGAAGGATGAAACTGCTCAAACTCTGATGGATCATGTAAATGTACTGGACAAAGGATCACAGCACAAAGTCAAAATTATAAGGAGTGATAATGGAACTGAATTCAGAAACTCAATAATGGAAGCTTTCTGCAAGGAAAGAGGAGTGAAACAAGAATTTTCTGCACCTGGAACTCCACAGCAAAATGGTGTAGTTGAAAGAAAGAACAGAACTTTAATTGAAGCAGCCAGAACTATGCTTGAAGAAGCAAAATTACCAACTTATTTCTGGGCAGAAGCTGTTCAAACTGCTTGTTTTACTCAAAATGCTACACTAATCAACAAGCATGGGAAAACACCATATGAGATGGTGAAAAATAAGAAGCCAAATTTGAAATATTTTCATATATTTGGATGCAAATGCTTTGTGTTGAAGACTCATCCTGAACAGTTGACCAAGTTCGAGTTAAAAGCTGATGAAGGAATCTTTGTTGGCTATCCATTGTCAACAAAAGCATTCAGAGTCTACAATCTGATAACTAAAGTGATCATGGAATCCATACATGTGTCATTTGATGACAAGAAAATAACTGGACTTGATGACTTAGATGGATATGATTAACTGCGTTTTGAAAATGAAGGTTTATTCTCTGATGATGTAAACTATGATGAAGCAGTACCGACAAACTCTGATGAAGCGGTTCTGACAAACTCTGATGAAGCATACTCTGAACCTCTACTGGTAAATACTGGAGAAACTGGAAATTCTCAAATTGAACAAAATAGAGAACCAGTTGAGGGGGAGCGTGAAGAAGCTCAACAAGACACATCAAGTGAGTCAGTTGAGGAAACTGATTCAAACTCTGATAGTTCAAACTCTGAGCCATCCAATTCAGGGGGAGCCTCAGATACTGCAGAAAGTCAACATATGAATTAGGAGAGCATGGATCAAGGGGGAGGATCCAATAATGATGCAAGAAACCACTTACCAACAGCAAGAAAGTGGACACATGCACACACACCTGATCTCATAATTGGAGATCCTGATGCTAGTGTGAGAACTTGAAGTGCAACAAATAATGAGTGTCTGTATCATGCTTTCTTGTCTCAAACAGAACCAAAGAAAGTGGAGGAAGCTCTTCAAGATGCTAATTGGATTACAGCAATGCAAGAAGAGTTAAATGAATTTGAAAGAAATGAAGTCTGGACACTTGTACCTAGACCAAAGAATAGATCAATTGAAGGTACAAAGTGGGTTTTCAGAAACAAGACTGACAGTGAAGGTGTGATTACAAGAAACAAGGCTAGACTTGTGGCTAAAGGTTATTCACAACAGGAAGGAATTGACTATGATGAAACCTTTGCTCCAGTTGCAAGATTGGAGGCCATAAGAATTTTTCTGGCCTATGCTGCACACAAGAAGTTTAAAGTCTTTCAGATGGATGTAAAGAGTGCTTTTCTCAATGGGAAGCTTGAAGAAGAAGTGTTTGTTGAACAACCACCAGGATTTGTAGATCCCAAGCATCCAGATTATGTCTACAGGCTTGACAAGGCATTATATGGACTAAAGCAAGCACCAAGAGCATGGTATGAAACTCTTGCTCAATTTCTTTTAGAAAGTGGGTTCACAAGAGGTACAATTGATAAAACCTTGTTTTATTTCAATTCTGGTGATGATTTGCTTTTAGTTCAAATTTATGTAGATGATATTATCTTTGGATCTACTAATGACAAACTTTGTAAGAAGTTTGCAAAGCTTATGCAATCCAGGTATCAAATGAGCATGATGGGAGAGCTTAGTTATTTTCTAGGCTTACAGGTCAAGCAAACAGATGATGGTATTTTTATCAATCAAGCAAAATATACCAGAAATCTTCTCAAGAAATTTGGTATGCTTGATAGTTCATCTGCTACAACTCCCATGGCTACAGCAACAAAGCTAGACAAAGACACAGGAGCCTCAGTAGATATGACAAACTACAGAGGAATGATAGGGTCTTTACTGTATCTTACTGCAAGTAGACCTGATATCATGTATGCCACATGTCTTTGTGCAAGATTTCAAGCAGATCCCAGAGAGCCTCATCTAGCAGCTGTAAAAAGGATTTTCAAATATCTCAAAGGAACCATAACCTTGGGTTTGTGGTATCCTAGAGAATCAGAGTTTAAGCTAATTGGTTACTCTGATGCAGATTTTGCAGGCTGTAAGATAGACAGGAAAAGTACAAGTGGAAGCTGTCAATTCTTAGGTGACAGATTGGTTTCTTGGTATAGCAAGAAACAAAAGTCTATTTCCACATCCACTGTAGAAGCAGAGTATATAGCTGCTGGTAGCTGTTGTGCACAGATTCTGTGGATGAAGAATCAGTTGCTGGATTATGGTTTGAGGTACTCTAAAATACCTATTTTCTGTGATAACCAAAGTGCTATTGCTATGACAGGTAATCCAGTACAGCACTCAATGACAAAGCACATCAGCATAAGGTATCATTTTATCAGAGAACATGTGGAAGAAGGAAACATTGAGCTTCATTTTGTGTCTACAGACCAACAACTTGCAGATATCTTCACCAAACCTTTGAGTGAAGCTACTTTTACAAGATTGGTAAATGAACTTGGAATGATCTCTGGTTTCGACTAGAGATACGGGTTAGACTCAAAAACTATACATGTTTGATTTTTATGCTCATGATTCCTTGCATGTATTAACTGTTATGAGTACCAGTGTCATAAACTCTGAAAGTAAAATCTGATGCTAAACTCTATTAGTCATAAAGTGTTGGTCATACTCTGATAGTTACAGTCTAATGCTATACTCTGATTGTAATTTTGTCTGAAACATATGGACCAATGAAGAAATTTGTATGAGGCATAATTCTCAGTAAGTAATTATGAATCCTTAAGAGTTATATAGATTCTGATCTCAAATATGTGCAGTAAGTTAACACAGCATGATACTGTCTCTATATTTATAGCATCTCTTAGTTTATTGATCCTATACACTGAGTCTGTATTAGCTGTTTGCATTTTCTCTCATACATTAATTGTATTAACTGATGAAAAGTCTAAACTCTGATTATTAATTGCAAATAATTCACCCTCAAATCAAAAGATGCCAAACAGAGCACAAATTCCTTTGAGATCATGTTGTGCCTACGAAGATCCAGGAACTTATTGTATGAAATAAGGGCTAAAATCTTTGATTTTTGGTGACTAGTGCCAACCACTGATTACTGGAAAAATAAAAAAAATAAAAAAATAAAAAATAAAATATCTATAAAGGGGGTGAAAAATAAAAGATATATCCAAATGAAAGGATATCAGTATTACAGAGTTTAGTTATAAAATCAGATTTTATTTTATACATGAGAGTTTAGGCAACCAGTTTTTACTACTTAAGTTTGTGGATTTTATGCACTTTGAGATGGTCTAAATATTTGATTTCGGTAAACTCTGCTACTACACACACAATTATGCACACCTGTACAGTTTGCGAAAAGAGTTTATTGACAAAGAAGGATAAATGATAAACACTGATGTATTGTGTGAAATACGCCGAGGTAACTTTGTTTTAATCTCTGATGGTTAAAATAATTTCTTTGTTTCAGACATTTTATAATTTTGAGGAAAAACATTTGTTTTGGTATTTCAAAAGAGTATGTTTGGGCATTGGTCTAGAAAAGTGTTAAAGAGTGGAGAGAGATTGCATACATAGGAAATTGTAATCGGCGGTAATTATTGTTGTTTTTACTGCGCATGCGCATTGGAAATTGCCAATTACTGCTGTCAGCCATTGTATGTGTGACACGTGTCTCATTTACACAGAATACGGGGTAAGATAGTTGTGTTTTAATGTTTAAAAACTGTTCAGTTTTTAATTTTAAATTTTATATTTATACATTATACACACAACCATTACAGTTTTTCACGACTTACTCCAATTGTATTCTAGTTTCACTCACACATATTCACAAACACCTTCTTTTCTTAAACTCTCTCGTGTTTTTGAAGCTATTTTCTGCTTATTTCTTGACATTACTAATGGCTTCAACTGCTTTCACTGCTTCTGGACTTGAGTTTGTCCCTAATAACTATTCAGCCCCATTAAACACTGTTATTGCACCAGAGGCGTTTCATATCATACAAAACTTTCTTGCTCAGTCAGAAATTGGGCGTGCTTTAGTGGAGCCTGCAAAGCTTTATGGATCTCAGATCAAAGCTTTCTGGGAGACTGGTGTCTATGATGATGGTGGTGATTCTGGTACCCCATCCATAATTTTTGAGTTCCAGGAGACAGAGTTTGTCATAACTCCAGGAACTGTTCGTGAAGCAATGGGCTTTACAAATTCTGACGCGTACACCATTGTTGTTGGTGATACTGATCTTCAGAGAATGATGCAAGCTATTGGATATACTGGGTCTTTGGCCAAGATTGGCCAACTAAAGCGACCGCTCTTACGAAAAGAATGGAGTTTCTTTTTCGATTGCATAACTAGAGCGTTCGGGAAGAAATGCACAAATTGGGACGCCATTCCAATAGACAGTCTGCAAATCGGGTATTCACTTCTATTTAACAGTAATTATGATTTTGCTAGACTTGTCTTAATGAACATAGGAGAGAAATTAACAGAGAATAGGCATGTAGTCTATTTTTCTAGATTTTGTCAAATGTTATTCTCTGCATGTGTTAATAATGTTGAGATTAATGAGGAGGATGTAATTCCCTCATTCAAATTGCACAAAAGAGTATTCTCTGATCTTACGAATAAAGATTTAAAGAAGGTAAATGTTGGTGAGTTGTTGTTACCTGAGAGAGTTCTTCAGTTTTTAAATCCTGAACCTCAACAACAACAAGAACCAGTAAATCCTGAGGTCTCTCCATCTTCAACTCAACCTCCATTTGTAAACTCTGAACCTATTCAATCTGCATCTCAACAACCACGGACTGGTGGTAGGACTAAGCATGTTGGTACTAAACCTCCAAGAATTGCTAAGCAAGCTGCTGAAGCTGGGGCATCACATACTGCTGATATGCCTCAGAAGAAACGGATAAAGAAAAGAAGGGCCAACAGGGCAAAGTCTGATGCTGCAGATGAAGAGTGTGAAACTGATGAAGAAACTCTTCATCAGAGAAAACGTAGATTGGTGGCTGCACATCTTTTTGGTGCATCAAATGTAAATGCTGAAGCTGTCAATTTGGACAGAGTTTTTGAGGAAAATGCAAATGCTGATGATGAAGCTCCTACATCAAACGCTGATGATGTAGTTGAGGAAGCTGCAAATGAAGCTGCAGATGAAGCTCCTGAAATTCTTGTTCAGGAGGCTACAGAACATGTTGAGGCTGAGATTTTTGAGTCACAGGGATTTGATATGGATGTTGAAGCACACAACTCTGTAAATTCTGACCATCTTGAAGATTTTGATGAAACAGAGGGTGTGGAAGCTGATCATGCCACGGTTGTTCTTGAAGAATCTATGGCTACTCATACAGAGATTCTCTCTGTTACTCACCAGGTAATTGAAAGGGGTGAGGAAGTTGATCAGACCTTAAATACTGATGCTCCTGAGAATATTGCTCCTACTAAAGAAGCAGAGTTCCTGCATACTGCAAACTCTGAAATTCCAGAACCTAATGCTGAGAATATTCCTGCAGAGGATACAGCACAGAATGATACTGATAATGATAATGATAGTTCTAATCATTCTCAAGAGGGGTTATTTGAGAGTCAAGCAAACTCTGATGAGTTAAGAGAGGTCAATCGAGCTACAGCTGAGCATTTTCAAGATATGTACTACAATAGATGGGCTGCTGCAGATTGTATCTTTTCAGCACAGAGGGCTGCTGATTTTCTTGGAGATTCTGTGAAGACAATTTCAAGTCCTGATGTTCTTACAAGTCTGAAGGCTACTGTGATTCAAATTAAATCTCTCCACAACAAATTTGATGAGTCTCATAAGGAAGTCACTGCTTTGAGGAATGAAGTTGGTCTGAGAGATCTCACTCTGAAGAATGATAGGACTTATTACAATTCCATGTTTAAGAAGCAAGCTAAGGACTCTGATGATATTCAGAAGAGGCTTGGGAAAGTTGAGGACAACCAGACTGCTATGTCTGCCCAACTAACTTCGATTTCTAATGCAATTGAGTTGTTGACATCAGTACTACTTTCTGATGATGTCAAAAAGGGGGAGAGTGTACCAAGTGACAAATGCAAAGACACTCAAACTCTGAGACGGAGGGATGATGGTAATGATGGTGGACACAAGGGAGATGGAAAGAGCTTAAGGTCAAATGCTGATAGCAGACTACTTTCAAGAAGATCAAACTCTGATAAAAGATCAAACTCTGGAAAGGGACATGCAAACTCTGCCAGTGGTTCAAGATACAAAAGTTTGATAATCTCTGATAAGCCATCTACTGATGAGGAAATTGCTGCTAAGATGTTTATGGCAGAACATGGAAAAGGTATTACAATTGAAGATATCCAAGCTGAAGAGAAAATGCTTGCTGAAGAACACAAGAAGAATCTTGAAGCTGGAATCTACAAAAAGAAGGAAATCAAGGCTCCTAGAAAGAAAGAAAAAGGAATTGTTATCAAAGAGAATGTAAACTCTGATCAGAGTTTACAGTACTCAAGGAGGCCTGTGATTAAAAATGCTGACAAAGGAAAAGGTAAACTGGTAGAAGAAGAACAGTTACCTAAGAAGATTTATTCAACCTCTGACATTGCTCAAGTTGAAACAAGATTAGCTAAATCAACCTCTGACGCTGCTCAAGTTGATGTTTCTACTAAAGTTATGACAACCTCTGACGTTGCTCAAGTTGTACAGAAATCTACACAACTTTCAGGATTCACCAAACCTAAAATTCTTGAAGACTTAAAGCTTGAAGCTGTGAAATTCTCAGAAACCAGAACTGTATTGGGAAAAGAAGCTTTTGATAAATCTGGACTGGGATCACACAGAGAGAGAAGAACAAATAACAGATCTCAAGATAACTTTTCACTGGCAGAACCTGGTATTGGGGTTATACAAGAAAACCTTGATAAGTTAGAATCTGTTCAGTTGATTTTTCACAGAATATTGAAGAAGCAGTTTTTGTTATACTTCATGAGTGATGGAAGAGTTTATAAAGTTGGAGAATCTGATGTTAATCTCAAATCATGGGAAGAACTAGAATATGTACTTTATCTTCTAAAAGTCAAAAACAGACATACTCATGATGTTGCTCAAGTTTTGAGAGAAAAGATGTTGAGATCTAAAGCTATGCTTGGAGGAGGAGTATCAAGTGTCTACATTCCAAAGTATAGAGATCATACTGGAAAGTTAGTGGAGATGAAGAGAAACAGTGCTAGATTTAAAACAGCACTTGGAACAAAAGTTTTAGAATTCAACCTAGAGTCAGACAAAGCTCATTACATTCGGCTAGGAAATGATATGAGAAGAAACAGCATATATTCTCTAAGAGCTGCTATCTACCAAACGGGGGAGAGTGATTCAGAACTTAAAGAGCTAAAAGAGATTATGGTGGATGAGCTAGAGAAGGCTGAAAGAAGACTGCTGATTGATTATCTCAGGACAGTACCTGATATTGAAGAAGTCAAGTAAAGTCTGACTGTAAGTTTTTATGTTTTCTGTTCTAAGTTAAATTTAAACTCTGTTTTAAAATTAAACTCTGACATATTTTAAACACTGCATTTGTTATATGTTTTGACATCATCAATTATTTTTTTAACTTGTACATTTTGGTATGAACAAGTTGGGGGAGATTGTTAGATATAATTGCTGACGTTTGTTCATCAGTGTTTAAGTAACAGGTACATATCAGAGTTTACATAGAAGCCAGTCAGAGTTTGATAAAGTCTGACTGGGTGAAGAGTTCACATAGAAGCTGGTCAGAGTTTGTTAAAGTCTGACATGGTGATAGTTGACTTAGCTGTCAGTGCAAAGATAAAGATTCTAGAAGCAATATATTCTGAAGATGGAAAGAAGCAGAATATATTGATACAGCTAAGGAGACTGGACAGAAGACTGAAGCAATCCTTAATTGATAATAATTGTATAGCTAATTTATAGGAGTATCAATTAGATAAGGATTGTATGTAGCTGTGTACTATATAAACACAGATAGGTTATCCCTAGAAGGGACGCGAACATTGAATATATTATTCTTGTAACCTAGTAGCTCTTTGTGATTCATTAACATCACTAAGAGAGAATTATTTAATATAATTCAGTTTGTTGATTTACAAACCTGTGTTCTTGATTGTTATTCTCATACATACTTGATTATATATTGTGTATTCGGCCTAACACTATATACATATACTTGCATAATAAATATCACACACATATATAAACATATATAAATATGATATACATACACAAAACATGAATTGTTACGTAGAATAAAAGTAAAAATACGGTAAAGATGAAGAGAATTGAGATTCAATAAATATTCTTAGAGAGTAAATAAAAAAAGAAGATGACGAAAAATCATGGATTTAAATTTTGAAAAGGATAAGATCAATGACAAGACCCGTGTGATAATCAACATATCCATGTAATCAATTTGATTTGAAAATTAGCTAAAATTGTTGGATTTTTAAGATTTGAATATGCATATATGGTATGCTGTTTTATGATTTCCATGTCTAAGCGGGTTAACGAACTTTCACATGTAACTCGGCTTCCCAATATACGCTATTTTCATTGTAATATGGGTTAATTAAGGATCCAGTTGTGATTTGATTGTTTTAACGTAAAGGCTATACGCATTCAACATAATCCCACAAATCTTGCTAATATAGACTCACAATTAAACTCCTAATTCAAATTTTTTAACAATCCCACAAATCATGACATGAATGGTGTTATCTATTTTTAAATTCAAATGATTATATTTCTTAATTACAAAATCTTATATCAAACGTATATGAATTCAGTACCTCATTTTTTCGGTTATTCTATCTTTTCTCTTTCTTCATCTTCAATATCTCTCTCTTTCATGATTTCACTATTGATGTTTGTTTTGATTATTTATGTTTCTGTTGATTTATGTGTTTATATATATTTTTTTGCTTACTTTATATTTGTTTGGTATGTGTTTGATGATGATGATGATGAAGAAGCTTAAATCAGTTCACAAAAAGGGATTAAATCCTTTATCCATGTATGTATATATGTAATTATTTAAATTATAATTATTTAAATATAGATATACAATTTATTGGTGATTTGGTTGTTTTATGTTATTGGTTCTCCTTCTTTTTATATTAGTGTGTTTTTTTGGATATTAAAATGTGTTTGATATGTCTGTTGTATATATTTCTTTATGTTTATGTTTGGAATTTCAAATTAATAGGAATATCTCAACATATAGTACCACATATCTATACAAGTTTTATGTAAATTTATGATTGTTTCAATATGTATAGAGATTCATATAATTGTAATATATCATTGTCACCTGAGTTTTGAATGGAAGTCTTGACAGGTGTTCAACCAAGTAATATATGCCAACAAAATAGTTGGTAGTTCAAACCTACCAGTTTCATACTAAAGCATGATTTGTTTAGGTGTTAGGTCAGAATTTTATTAGTATAGAAAAATACTAATATAAACTCCGGAGCAGTGATGAGCACTAGACATTCAAATATTAGTGTCACTGAGTTCTATTTGTTTCTGTTTTATCTTAGAAAACTCTGAGCAAAACAATGACCATTCTCTCCTGTTATTGGTTTACTTGGCATGTAATATAAACTTTCCTAATACCTTCAAAATGTCTGAATACAAGGGTAAATTAGCTAGCAACAATAGGCAAATTTAGAATTTTTCAGATTTTAGAGGAATGCATGGGAGTTTGATGGCTTTGGAGGTTGTGGTGGAGGTTGATTGGGTTTAATTATATTGCGGTTGATGGTTTAGAGGGTTGTGATGTTGTTTTTGCCTACAATCATTTTGATTAATTATGTGTATATGTTATTATGTTAACTAAGATTTAAGGCACGCTCAAGTCTCCACTACAATTTTGTAGGATCTGAATACCTTTTAAATATTTTTAAGTTTTCTATTTTGATGTGTTTTTAGACATTGATTCTAATTATTGATCTCCAATTTTGTTTTTCTGGATATATTAGTAAATATGTGGTATAGTATTCTATAGTGATTAGCATGTATAAGTCAATTTAATTCTTTTATCCAACTCTACGCCTTTCTTTTTATATGACATTGCAACGAAATATCTTGCAACATATTAAAAATAAACAGGTACAAAGTTTTGAGAGTCTTGAAGCAGCAGATGCAAAAACACTGGAGCACATACCAATTACATGTATAAAATTGTCTGAAATGCACACGACCACATGTATACACGCACACTGACACACACACACACACACTGACGAAGAGGATTTAAACCACCTGTTTATATATGTTATTTATGTTTACATAAAATTAAGAAGTAGTTAGCAAATTTTGTGTCTAAGATTAAGCCAAGTACTCTCAATTTGTATAGATAACTTCCTCGATTTTTTTTTGTTATTTTCTAAAGTTCTCCTCAACTTGGCTTTCTTTAGGTCTTCCATGGCAATAAGAATGGAGTAGTGGATGAATTAGCCGATTCTATGAAGCGAAGTACGTGTTATCGAAGTTGAAATGAAGTTAATGTTGAGAGTTGCGTGGTTCAGCACTATAATGAACAAAATAGCCTATACATGTTGTCATTTTAGTACAAGGTACATATATAAAAAATTGCAAAGAAAATATGATACATATTTGATAGCCAATTGATCTTCAATAGAATTTGGTGATTATCTAAATCTACATTTAAATATGCACTCAGTTGTTTCTAATGTATACGTTATAATATTCTTGATTTTGACATTTTAAGAATAATGTGACATGAACATCAATTTTTAACATTTTAAGAATCGTGTGACACACTATCATTTTTTGCTAACACAATTTTTCACCTCATTAGTGTGTTAAATTCTTGGACAAATAGTAAAAAATATGAGTATTTAGCTCTAGCCATGGATTGATGTTTCTAGATCATGTGCCATGGATGTTTGTAAAACATTATAACATATAGTTTCTATTTTAGGTAGTAAATCACTACATTATTAGTTAATGTCTAGGTTTCACAAGATTAACTGGTATGGGTAAGACTCTACTTGGATTGACAAAACCTACTATTATAAACTACAGTACTTGAACATGATTTTAGACACAATACCTCATGTTCTATTCTCATACTAGGTATGTTCTTTGTTTCCATTCTCGAGCTTTTATAAATTTCAGCTAATCTATTATATATCTTATACTGCAACAAGCACTTTGTGAACCATTTTATTCAACACTTGAAATTACATAACTGCCCCTCCAAAGTCAAATGTTATAAAAATGTAAGAAAATTTTGATCTTTATGGGAATCGAACCTAAGACACTTCAATACTAATTACTAAGAATTTCAAGTCCCCAATTTAACCATTGAGCTACTTGGGCTTTTTTGTTGTGGTATAGAACCCATTAGTGTGGTAATATCTTTCACAAATATTATTTTACACTTTAGTTTTTATTCAAGATTCTTTCATGATAATTTCATTTGTCTGATTATTGATAAAAGTGGTTATTGGTATAAAGTATATCCAATAGACTCGTATCTCTTTAATTAAATTTAATTATGTTTCTTCCTTTGTATTCACAATTTTAAGACAAAGTACAAATGCATTTTTTGTCACATAATATCACGTTTTAGTCCGAGCATCCAATAATATAAAATAATACAAAATAGTAATCATTTTGTCTCAACTATATTCATACATATCAGATAATATAAGTAATAATATAAGCACCTCTATAGTTGTTACCCTGAATAGAGATACGTAATTCGGATTCAGGTCGGATTTTTCGATAACCGATAGGGCCGGGCTTTTTTAAATCGAGACAAATTTTCTCTAAAATATTTATACATGTAGATATGGTCGGGTCAGGAGGGGCCAAATCGGATTTTTACAAATTATTTTAGATATTGATAACTTTAACTTTAACTTTACCTTTTTTTTATTTTTTCGGATTTAATTAAAAAAATTAAGCTTTTATCTGATATTTAATTGAAAATTCTAGCTTTTTGGATTGGACTTTTATCCTGATCATGACTACGTCCAAATCGAGATATTATTTGGGTTTATTCGGCTCGAACCGGATCTGGGTTTTGTGAAAAATATGCGATTCGTTTAAGTCTGCGGGCTAGATCCAATTGAGGTGGACTTTTTTTTAATCAGATTTTTTCCGATTTTTTTAACAAGTTCGAACAGTTTTTTTCGAATACGAATTTGTGTGCATCTCAATCCCGCCACCTCATGCATTAAGGACATGTATACTACTCCGGCCGCTTATAGAGAATTATGGAGCCCGGAGAGTATTGGTACTTTCGAAATGGAGCATTTATTTGACACCTTTAACTAATTCCTATCTGATTATTAATTAGCTTATAAAACTAATCATCAAATACATTCAACTAAGAACAAAATCTTCTTCGGACTAATACCAAACCGATCTTCCTTGCAAATCTTCTCAACCATGTCACATAGTGTCACCAACAAGTTCAAACCGGTGGCAGGATCACCACAACAAACTGAAGAATACTTATCATCACAAAATTAAACTGACGTGAACTAGAAAATATCGTCACAAAATAACATCAAGTTCTGTCGGTTAGAGCGATCCCGTGCCTTGCACGGGGGGTTCGTGAGACAATTTATTCATCATAAAATTACTAAATTACCCCTATATAATAGCACAACAAAAAAATTGTTTCTGATGGAAATTAAACCCTTGACCTCTAAATTAGAAGTAACATACCTTACCACTATTTTAGACATCTATTTTGATTGTATTTTGAAATTTTTTATTAATATGCACAAATACTCAATATGTTATACTCTATTTTAGTACAAAAAAATTGTTTCTGATGGGAATTGAACCCTTAATCTCTAAATTAAAAGTAACATTCCTTACCACTATGATAGACATCTATTTAGATTATATTATGAAGTTTTTTATTAATCTGCGCAAACACTCAATATGTTATACTCTATTTTGGTCTCTTTTTGTAATCTACTTGGTAAGGTAGATAATTTATTTTCGCAAGTGCCTTAAATAAATATTTCTAACCATATTTGAGAAAAACTCGCACAAAATGTTATAAAATTGTATTTTAAAAAAATGTTCTAAAATTGGAATTGATCCATAAAAAAGGATTATATTAATATTCTTATATTATAAATCATGTTTATTTGCATTAAGTACATAATGGCTCATATTATATATACTATCAGATTACAAATTCTATATACTATCAGATTATATATATATTAGATTACTAAATTACCCTTTCAGTATTATATTGATGATATTAGATTAATAAATTATCCCTCCAATTGTATATTGATGATAAAAAAATTTCTTTTTAATGTGAATTGAACCATGACCTAGGTGATAGTGTGACAAATATTGACATCTATATCCAATATCACTCATTATATTTTTTTTTAAATTTAAAACTATCAACATATATAATAAGCGTAAAAATGGATTTTATCATTATTTTACATTTATTATTGTTTAATTATAAGATATTAACAACTTATAATTATATATGCATTTTTGAAATTTTAGCTACTAATAAGATTAAAATTGTAGTTTTATTATGATCCAATATATTATAAATCTCGCTTTCAATAGATAAATTTTATACGTTGGTCATTTTCGAAAAATCCACTATAGTATATAAAGTATTGAACCCGAAAAATGCAAAAAAGTTTTATATTTGTATATAAATAAAAAAGTTTGTGTTGGAGATTTTTACAAGAAAGTTGAAGTTGTCATCGTACGACTAAATCAAATCTAAACTAAATTGGTTTAATTTTTTTGAATATCTATGATAAAATATTAAAAGTACTAAATGTTAAATTATTTGTGTCAAGTGGCAATTGTAAGGTGAAACGAGTAACTTATCACGAATCAGTTTAGCATTATCTTGAAAGATATAAGTAATAGTTTTCTAAAATAAATTATATCCACACCTGTACAATTATTGTATTCAACGTGTCTGCAAGGAGACCCTTCTTAAAACGGGCAAAGTGGTATGCATTCGTTTAAATAGTGTATCCACACATACTAATACAACTTGTACTTCTACATTTTTACTCTATTATGCACACCGATCAAATTTTACAACACCCACTTAACGACTACCCCATGAACTACAAACAGGTAAATGGAGTGCTAACGTTCCCCCTGCAATAAAAATGATAAAAGGCGCCCAGTTCTCTTTCAAAGTGACACTAAAACCATCTTCTCATTCAAATACAATTGAAAAAATTATAATCGCCGAAATCTTGCAGTACACAAGGTCACGACTACCCCATGAACTACAAACAAGTAAATGGAGTGCCAACGTTCCCCAGGCAATGGAAATGATAAAAGATGCCCGATATTCTTTCAAAGTGACACTAAAACCATCTTCTCATTCAAATACGATTGGCAAAATTATAACCGACGAAATCTTGCAGTACAGAATGATCGTGCGTGCTAACAAAACATGTTAATTAGTCAAAATATTTGCGCCTACTCAGGTCATAATAACAACCTTATAGACTTGGATTTTGTAAAACATGTATCATCAAACCTTCGACATATTTCCTACTGATATACCGTTACATGCTTATGTCTTTTCTTCTACATGCATTCCACCAAACGATGAGACCAACATAACCGAAAATAACTAGAGCATGCCCGTGCCTCGCACGGGCTATAAAGCTAGTTTTTTTTTGATATCTTTGAAATCATGTTTTTTATTTTTAATTAATCCTCATCTTTTACACACATAGATTCTTTTAAGGTGCAGATGACTGCGATAAGAAGGTTGAAAGATAAGTAAATTAAATATTGTTTTTCCCTCTATTTTTCATTTAATAGTTACACCGTTTATAATCTAGACAAGTTTATATTCTGTAATGTTATAGTTTTCAGTTTGTGATTGACTTCATTGCACTACATTTATTAATAGTTACCCATTTATATTTTGTTGATATATATAAAAGATATAGAGAAACCAGAGTAGGTAGTCCAATTAAAATGTGTCTACCCCATAATGAGACCTTTTAAGGTGTTATATTTATAACGTTAAAGCCAAGTTAGTAATGTGCACAATAGTCCGTAGTCAACTGAAATGATAATCGTGCAAAAAGAGAATTGATGTTTGGATTAAAAGAGAATTGACGTTTAAATTTCAATAATTACAAATATTTTACTCTAATTTTTTTAATATGTGTCTTTTTCATGTATTATACATATTATAGTTTTTTTTTTAGAATTTGAAGTTAGTTCTTCAATTATTTCACTTTGATTTTTAGTCTTTCTCCTCGGTTATACAATTCTAGAAAAACGAGGCACCGTGAATGCAAGGAAAATTTAGCACAAACTTTTTTGTATATCTTCTTCTCTATGTTATATTGTGTTTATGCTACAATTTCAATGCAGCGATATACTCCCATGTCCGTCTCATTTATTTACACTTTCCTTTTAGAGTCTCCTCAATTCTTTACATTCCAAAAGTTTCCTAAAATAGTAAAGTTTTATAATATACAAATTAACTACATCCATTACTTTCCCCATTATTCCCACTTTATACATTAAATAATAATTTGTCCCTCCACTTTACTCACTTTTTTTACTTTTCTTCACTAAATTACACTTTTTCTTAACCTCCGTGCCCAACCTCAATGTAAAGAATTGATGGGGACGGAGGGAGTATTTGATAATTTTAGAACAAATAAGGTATCAGAGTTTAGTGACTCATTTACACAAAATGGGTGAATATACCTTAAATTGACTTCAATGTGAATTAAGATTTTCGTTTGTTTTAACATTTGCTTTTTATGGCTTAATCCTTTATTTATATTATGTGAAAAATGGAGATCTGATAAACATTTTATTAAAAACATTTTTTTGGTAAATGAACAAAATTATATAATATAATTTAGAGACTAATTGCATAGTCATATTAATTATGATTCTAATTGAAGTTAAAGTTATTTCATTGATTGTTCTTTAATTTTCTTTGGTAGGGTTCTTCTATTATCTAATGTTTAAAATAAATGAATATGTGATGCGAGATATTTTTTAGTGTTACAATAAAAAATTTAGAAACAAGCTTATTTTCAACAAAAAAATGTTCATTATATATGAGAAAAAAAATTACGAGGTTAGCTCAGTAAAGTTACCTGAGATTAAGGGACATGATACTATATATATATAACTTGAATCTACTAAAAATAAATATTAACAAAGATAATTACTAAAATTAAAAGGATAAAACGTCATCGTATATTCCTAGTTTATTATTGTGATGCATCTGCACTAAATCAAGGACCGGCCAGTGTTACAATAGTTTTTCTAATATTTATTTAAATAATAATTTTAAATTTTAGATTAAATTTTAAATTATTTAAATAAATATACTTTCTAATCATATAAAATTTTAAATTTTCCTTTCTATTATGCAATATGTATAATTTGCTGCTAATATTTGATTATCATTATATCTTTATATATAATAAGTGTAAATGAGATATTATCCAAAGTTTTGGTCTTGTACCGTCAACTTAATTACGATCGTTGATACTAAAATAGATGAATGAGAAACGTTATATTTAATATTAAAAATTATATTTAATTGTTAGTAAAATTATGTTCAAATACTAAAAAGTGGATTTTAATAATATAAACCAAATATGAGTAAATTTTCTAAATTGAATAGAATACTAAAAAGTGTATTTAAATATGCTTAAAAAAATACGAGTAAGCTTTCTAAGTTGAATAGAATACTAAAAAGTACTTAAAATGTATTTAAATATAAGTTTTAATATTAAATTTAACACTTCTCAATTATCGATCTTAAAATCTATTGGTCCTTATCGTTGTAACAAGGATGTAATAAGCGTACGAGGTATTTTATCCAGAATTTTGGTCACATACAACTACAATAATGATAGTTAAATTTCTAATATTAAAAAGTGTAAATTATAATATTAAAAGGTAAATTATATAATTATAAATATTAAAAAAAAGGGTGCTTGCAAGAGTTATAAGCTAGTTATATCATTTTATATAATAAGCTTAAGGGATCTTATCCAAAATTCTGGTCCTTGGTATCACCAAAACAATCAAGGTTATATTATATAAAATAGAAATTATAATTAAAAAATGATATAAGCAATCTCTATCGTTAAATCTAATATTTTTAAAAATAGATGATCAAGATTATATCATATAAAATATAAATTATTATTAAAAAAAGATATAAGTCAAAAGTGGAAGTATTAATATTAGAATTGGATTTGAAGTAATTATAATAATAAGACAAGTTCCATTAATAATAATATTCAATTCCTATTACATATCAAAATAATAAGGATCGTTATATTTTAAAATAGATAGATGTGAATCGTTGGATCGAATATTAAAAAGTGTATGTGGTTGTTAGTTGAATTATATTAACAATACTAAAAAATGTATCTTAATAATTTAAACCAAATACATGAAAAATTACTAAATCGAATAGAATTTTCAACGTAAAAATTTGCAACTTTCTTTTATCTTTAGTTTTGGTGTAGTTTTAATTGTAACAAAATTGTTAAACCATCACTAATTTAAAGATTATTTGGTTAGATCTTAAAATAGATAGATAAAAACGGTTAGATATAATATTAAAAAGTGTATTTAGTTGTTAGTAGAACTACATTCAAATCCTAAAAAGAGTTTTTTGATATAACACAAATAGTTAATTGAGCCTCTAAAATCTAATAAATAAATTCTAAAAATTAATTACATAAAAATATTAAAATATACAAATTAATATAATTATAGATATTAAAAAATGAGTTGTGCGTTCCACGAGATCTTATCCAAAATTTTGGTCCATGTGCCGTCAAACTAATAAGGACCGTCATAGGACCGTCATTTTGAAAGAGATAGATAAGAACCGTTAGATCTAATATTAAAAATGTGTGTTTCATTTTTATTAGAATTATATTCAAATACTAAAAAAGTGATTTTTAATAATATAAACCAAATATGAGTAAGTTTCTAAGTCGAATAAAATTGATAATGTAAAAATTCATAAATTTCTCTTCTAATCGGGTTCCGGAGTAATTTCAGTTTAATAATAATGACTAATCATCATTAAATTAAAAGTAATTTTGTTAATTAATATAATTATAAATTTTATAGTACCGCAAAAACAATGTCAACCATTGAATCTGATATTTTTAAAAATAGAGAATCAAGATTATATCATATAAAAATAGAAATTATTATCTAAAAAGGATATAAGTTAAAAGTGGAAGTATTAGAATTAGATTTGAAGTTATTACATATCAAAATAATAAGGATGGTTAGATATTACAATAGATAGATAAGAATAGTCAGATCGAATATGAAAATGTATATTTGGTTGTTAGTTTAATTACATTAAAAATACTAAACAAATATATTTTGATAATTGAAACCAAATACATGAAAATTTTCTAAATCAAATAGAATTCTCAAAGTAAAAATTTTGACTTTCTTCTATCTTTCGTTTTGGTGCAGTTTTAATTATAAAATAATTGTTAAACGATCACTACATTAAAGATTATTTTGTTAGATCTTAAAATAGATAGATGAAAACCGTTAAATGTAATATTAAAAAGTGTATTTGGTTGTTAGTGAAACTATATTCAAATAATAAAAAAAATAGTATTTTGATAATTTATACCAAATAGAAATAAATTTCCTAAGTTCAATAAGAATTCTTATTGTAAAAATTCGACACTTTTTTTTTCTCTTCAGTTGCAGGGTATTTTCAATTATAAAAGAATTGTTAAAACATCACTAAATTAAGTATTATTTTGTGAGTTTCGTGTGTGCCATAAAACGTTCAAATTTGATTTTTAGAACTGAAAATACAGTACAAATAGTTAATTGAGCTTCTAAAATCTAATAAATAAAGTCCAAAAAAATATAACATAAAAATATTAATAAAATCCAAATTAAGATAATTATAGATATTAAAAAAGAGTCGTGCGTTGTACGAGATCTTACCTAAAACTTTGGTTCATGTACGGTCAAACTAATAAGAACAGTTGATTTTGAAATAGATAAATAAGAACCGTTAGATCTAATATTTAAAAGTGTGTTTGATTGTAATTAGAATTCTAATCAAATACTAAAAAATGAATTTAAATAAGATAAACAAAAAATAAGTAGGTTTTCTAAGTTGAATAGAATTGTCATTGTAAAATTTCATACCTTTATTTTCTATTCGTGTTCTGAGTAATTTCAGTTGAATAATAATGACTGAATCATCATTAAATTAAAAATAATTTCATTAATTAATATAACTGTAAATTTTAAAAAATAACCGTGTATTACCATAAACATAGTTAGGATAATTATTTTGACATGAAATAAATAGTTAATTGAACATAATATACACATAACATTTGAGACTTGAGTCTAGATCTGAGATGACATTTATATATATTGCTAACTCTAGCCAAATCATAAATTCATAAAATATTCCAAAATCAATTCTTTTTAGTAGTATTAGATTTTAATAAATTATTTATAATTGAATATTATTTGAATTTAAAAATTAATTAAAATTTAGATTACTTTAGATTCTAAATGAAATATCATTAATTAGATTTTGAAAGATGGATTTTTCATATCGAAATAGAATTCAAAAAGTATTATTAAATTATAATTAGTGATCAAAGTAAAATTTTGAACTCATATAACCCTTTTGAACCCTCGAAAATGAGAAAAATCTTAAACCCAACTACCCAAATGAGCCAAAAAATGGTGACATACAGAAATTCATCACTCACAAGAACCTTATTTCTTATATTTAATTGTAACCAAATTCACTATACTATTTATATATGCTGAATCTCTGAACCTTAACAAAATTTCAAATCATTTGTTATCATATTAAAATAATATAATATAATTATAAGAACTTCAAATAATGATAAATTGATATTTATAAAAATAGTCAATCGTTATTGTCATTGAGTAATACAAGTTCAACAAATTTTAGCTGATCTTTGATTTATATTGATCTATATTGATCCATTTTTTTGTGTTGTTCTAGCTGCAGAAAATTCATGAATGATTCCATTTTCCTCACAAAACAGCCTTATTGTTGAATTCTTCAACTCAGTGCCATTGTCACTCTTGATTCTTCTTACTTTGAGATCAGGATGATTGTTAGCAGTCTTGATGTGATTGATTATGATTTCACTTGCCTTGGAGTGCAGAAAGTATGTCCAAGTAAATTTAGAAAAATCATCCACAATCACAAGGTAGTATCGTTTCTTTGAAATTGACATGACATTTACTGGTCCAAATAAATCCATGTGTAATAGCTGTAGAGGTTGCTCAATTGATGAGTCCAACTTGCTTCTGAAAGAAATCTTCTTTTGCTTCCCTTTCTGGTAAGCATCACAAAGTCCTCTAACTAGGTCTCTTCTTACCAGATCATTCATTGACTTGAAGTTCAAATATGACAGTTTTTTGTGCCATAGCCAACTCACATTCTTACTTGCTTTACTCAGAAGACAAGTGATAGAATCTGAACTTGTTGAGTTGAAGTCAGCTATATACACATTACCTCTTTTGTATCCTGTCAACACCACATTGTTGTTTTCTTTGTTAGAAACAACACAAGATCCTTGATTGAATGAAACAGAGAAACCTCTAACACACAGTTGACTAATACTTAGCAAATTGTGCTTAAGTCCATCAACTAGTGCTACTTCATCAATGATGACATTCTCCTTTGAAATCAAGCCATATCCCTTAGTGTAACCTTTGCTGTCATCTCCAAAGGTAAGGCTAGGGCCAGCTTTCTCCACAAACTCTGTGAACAGGGTAGAATCTCCAGTCATGTGCGTAGAACAACCACTGTCTAAGTACCATAAATTTTTTCTATTTCCCTGCACACAACAAAACCAAATCAAGTTGATTTTGGTACCCAAGTTTCCTTGGGTCCTTTCCTATTAGCTTTAACTTTGCCTCTCTTGTCATTTTGCACCTTAATCTCAGGTTGAGACAACATGCTGAGGATGTTCATATGCATACATGTTTGTTTCAAGCATTTGAAAATTCTGTGCATACATAGCATTCATGTGTGGCATGCTCCATGTCATTTGTGGCATTGTGAATGCATTCATATAAGGATTTGAAACAAATGGCATGTTAGCATACAAATTTGATGCTTGATCAGTATGTGTAGACATGTTATGCATAACAGGCATAGGCATATTGGGTACATGCATTGGCATTTGAACATATGGAGTTTTAACAGTTTTGCAATTGGTAGATAAATGAATAACACTACCACACTTTACACAAGTTTTCCTCGGAGCATACTTGTCAGGTGTATAATTGTTATGCTTGTTAATCCATACCTTACCATTTCTGTTCTTTTTCTTTTTCACCTCAGCCTTGACCTATATATTTTCTAACTTGCCCTTCAATTGCTTGTTGGACAAGTGACCTATGTTGACATCCTTAGCTTTGGTTTCTCTACATTCTCCCTGAACAAAATTTTTGTTGGTTGGACCATACTTTTTGTTTAGCTTCTCAAGTTTCTCTTGATTAACACTAGATGTACACTTCTTTGGACAAGTCACTTCCGTGGAGGTGTTGTCCATCAACGAATACTTACTATACGTAGAGGTATTACCCTTCAACGGATGCTCACTATCCGTAGAAGTGTCATCTCCTAGATTTTCAACATCTAGCTTCTTTTTATCTTTTCTTACTTATTCCTTGTAGAATGTATCCACACCTTGAGCCTTAATAATTTTTGTGGCAACATTCCTGGAATCAGTCCATCTAGCTATTGTTTCATGTTCTCTAGCTTGCTGTGCTTTGAGAATTTATTATTTTTCAGCACAGTCAGCAAATCATCCATGGCAACTTGACACTCCATTCTCATTTTCTCAAACTCAATAAATTGAGTTTCTAGAACTGCATTCCTATGACTTAAAAACTGATTAGCATCTTTAATCCTGGTGTTTTCATTTATAAGTGATTTAAGAGAAATACACATATGATACAATTCAGTGGACATATCATTAATTGCACTATTGCATTCTTCAGTAGAAAGCTCAGGGAGATTGGTGGTAATTACCTGATTGGATGATGAACTAGCCTCCTGCTGACTTGAATCAGCCATTAGTGCAAGGTTCACAAATTCAGTGTCCTCCTCAGAATCATTCCCATCTTCAGCCCAGTCATACTCCTGAGTTATGAATGCTCTACCCTTTTGCTTGAGAAGATCAAAGTATTTCTTCTTGTAGTCAATAGGCTCAAACTTCCTGTCACTCTTCTCAGCTTTTGGTTTTCTGCATTCATTAGCAAAGTGACCTCCCATTCTACAATTAAAACATTTAAACTTGGATCTTTCAACATAATTCTTGTTTGATTGAAAGTCATTTCTGAATGGTTTGGACACATCAGGGTTTCTCTTGAACTTGAGCTTTGAGAATTTTCTTGACAGAAAAGCTAAATGTTCATCTAACTCATCTATTTCCTCTTGATTGGAAGGCTCACTTTCTTCAGTCATCTTTCCTTTTCACTTTCTTGATTCAGCTCTACCTTCACAAGCACTTTGGCTTGGTTTAGTTTCAGCGGCTTCTTCTTTCATGTCCTCAGCCTTTTCAACACTTGCTACTAAAGCAACAAATCCAGTTTTCTTTTGGACCTTCTCAATTTCTTCATCCTGCTCCATTTTCAGCTCATATGTTTTTAGGGTTCCATACAGCCTCTCAAGAGTAAAGTCCTTATACTCTTGAGTGTTTCTCAAGGAAACAGTCATAGGCTTCCACTCCTTTGGTAAGGCTCTGAGAAATTTAAGATTTGAATCTTTAATTTGATACACTCTTCCATACAACTTCAATCCATTTAGCAATTTTTGAAATCTACTAAAAGTATCATTCAAAGATTCTCCACTCTTGAAGTGAAAGTGTTCATACTGTTGTATGAGGAGCTGCATCTTGTTTTCCCTTACCTGCTCAGTCCCTTCACAGATGGTTTGGACAGTGTCCCAAATCTCATTTGTTGTACTGTACAACAGTTAATAACATTGTGAAACATGTTAGAATCAAGACCATTGAACAAAATATTCATGGCCTTCTTATCTTTATGAACTGCAATGTTGTCCTCAGGAGTCCATTCTGAAGGTAACTTTGGAATGCTGTTTGGAGCTCCTGCAGGTGCTTGATCTATTGAGGTGTTTGGCTTCATTGGTACATGAGGGCCATCATCTATGCATTCTACATATCCTTCATCCATGTACATTATATGTAGACACATTTTTATTTTCCAGTGAAAATAATTTTCTCTATCAAGAACTGGTATTTTGACTCCATAATCCTTCTGACCCATGATTCAGATGTCTTTAGATCTTTAAAATTCTTGTGTGTTATACGCTTGCTCTGATACCAATTGTTATTCCCAAACAATGAATCAAGATTGTAGAAGGGGGGGGGGGTTGAATAGAATCATTAAAATTTCTTTAGTTTTTGATAGTAAAGATATGAAAGTAAAATCAAGAACAGAAAAACAAACAAGATAAAATCACAAGAATTAAAAATTAAGGTGGATTTTTTTGTCCACCTGAGAGATTTTTATTTGAAGAAATCTCTGTGATGTTTATGAATAAACACACAGCTGCAAACACACAATTCTAGCTTCAGCAATTTACAAAGGATATTGTTTTGTGCTCTCTAAATTGCCTAACTGATTTCTTACTCTAGAATTATGCTACACTTGGTTATATATCCCAAGTGTACAAGATATTTTGAACAGTCAATAATACAAAAAAGTAAATATGTTCAAGATCCTTGTTTCTCCATTCTGAGTAGTGGTCCATGTGTTGGTAGCTTGCCCTTCTTGGCTAATTATCTTTTATAGAAATGCTACTTTTTGATCATACAAACAAAATGCTACTTTCTTCCCTTGAGTTTCCAGAATTACTGGTTTCCATGCTTTATGTAGTCTTTCAACCCACGTGCACTGTCTGACTTGTCCCTTTCACAAGGTGTGTATCCGTAGAAGCCATTTGAGTTGTATCCGTTGAGAGTATCTTGATCACATCCGTAGACAGCTAGTACTGCTATCCGTAGACAGTACATTTGTTCACATCCGTATAAGGCTAATGTTGTTATCCGTTGACAATCAATTTCACTTATGTAAAATTACAAGGCATAAACTATTTACAATTAGCCTCCCTATTCTACATATCTATTAATAGTCAACATGACTTATTCAGCCTAAAAATTAATACTTCAACATCAGGATTACAAATCAGGAATACACATCAAGACTGAAAATCAGGATTGTACATCAGGATTGCATATCAGGAATGTTCATCAGGATTGTTCCTCAGGATTGCATATCAGGATTGCATCTTAGGATTCTACATCAGGATTACACAAGCATGTTACATTGAGTCTTATCCGTAGATAAGCTTCCCAATGGATAATGCAAAAGCATGTTATCCGTTGATGGCTACATTTTACTTATACAATTTTTACTAAGTTAATTTAGTTATCATCAAGAAACAACATAGCTCCTTACTAGATTTATTTGTTTACATGTATTGTGATCTTAAGAAAAGTATGGTGATATTAACCTCATGATCTTTTTTCTCTATAAGTATTATATTTAAAATTATCGTTTATAAATATGAAACTCTCAACTTTTAATAATATTTAATATTATCCTTTTATATTTGGTATATGTAAAATAATATAATATAATTTGGATGAATTAAATTGTATGTCCCTTAAAAAAGTGTTATGTTAATCTTAATTAACTAAGTCATTTTACTTGTAAATTCTAGAGTAAAATTTATGACATAAATTTGCAACATAAATTCATGTACATTATTTCTCCTACGTCTCTTATAACTTAGGTACATGTGTATTATTGCTAGTCATGGTATACATGATCATTATATTGAGAATATTTTAATAATGTAATTGTTATGATTTTTGGCCATGGTATACATGAGCATTATATTGAGAATTTTTTAATAATGTAATTGATATGAATCGATATCTCAAAATTTGGTTTAATGATTATTATCAAACTGGAACTACTCATAAATTAAAGAGAAAAAAGAGTTACCAATTTTTATATAGAGAATTCTATCTAATACATAAAACACAATTATATTTGGTTTAGATTATCAAATTACAATTTTTAGTTTTTAAATATAGTTTTACTATTAATCAAATACACTTTTTAGTTTTTAAATATAATCCTTCAATTAATCAAATACTTTTTTATATTATATTTAATTATTATCATCTATCATTTAAGATCTCACGGTCCTTATTAATTTGATTATACAATGATCGTACAGGAACCAGATTATCAAAGTTATTCTTTTACGATTATTATATATAAGGATATAATTTATTCGATCGAGATTTGACAAATAACATTATTTACAAAAATAATAATAGTCATTACTTTCACAAAATTGTTGAATTAATTGTCCATGATCGTACTTTTCAACACACAAATTTCCTCGGTCATCTCCCCTTCGAAGACAATTTAGAGTAGGTTGGTTACTTAAGGCTTTTAATATTAGTATCTTATAACCCATTCAATTCATGGTTTTTTTTTTAATATTTATAATTATATTAATTTATAATTTTATATTATTAGTTTTTAGACTTTATTTATTACGTTTCATATGCTTAATACATTACTTATGTTGTGTTTTGAGTTCTAAACATAAGATTTAAACAATTTTACAACTCACATAACTCACAAAATAATCTTTAACTTCGTGATGATTTAACAAATTTGTTTCCAATAAAAACTACCCTGAAACTAAAGAAAAAATAAAATGACGAATTTTAACAATAGTTATATTGAAATTAGGAATATAATTAAAATAAAGAAATTTTCTCAACTTAGAATTAAAGTATAGACCAATAATCAAATAAAACTACTCAACTTAGAATTTGAAGTTACGAATTTTTATATTGAGAATTCTAGTCAACTTGAGAAATCTATTCATATTTAATTTATATTATTAAAATAATTTTTTTAATATTAGATCTTATGGTTCTCATTCATCTATTATAAAATCAAAGGTTCCTATTGATTTGGTAGTACATGACCAAAATTTTGGATATGATCTCTCTTACGCTTATTATATAAATAATAAGTATTTATTATAAATAAATAAGTATTTATTTATTTATATTTTAATATTTTTAGTAATTGCATTTGTTAAGAAAAATAATTAGACATTTTAAAATAGGTAAACTTTTAAAAAATAATTATAATATTAAAATAGGTTTAAAAATAAATAACTAAATGTTTGTCCGTGATATTTTTGGAAAAGGAGGGGTTTTAGTAAGAAAAATAGAAAAACTAACATGTTTTAGTTAAAAAAGGTAATTGTCCGTGATATATTTGATAAAGTAGGGGAATTTGTTAGAAAAATAATGTATTTTAGGTGAAAAAGATAATTGGTTATAAATAGGTAATATTATTATTTAATAATATATTTTTATAAATAAATAAGGTTAATTAAGTAAAAACACGAAGTACAGTTAATTGAGGGCAATTAAGTAAAATCACAACGTACCATACCGACCAACCAAACTTTTAATGTTTCGTCTATTATATAATAGTATTGATAATGATTTAATTAACTTATGATTATTCAAGAATAGTAAGAAACCATAATATACATGGTTATTTGTGCAACTCAATAGAATTATAAATAAATAACTTTAATTATAATAGAATTCTAAATCTTTTAATATTTTTATTAAAAATTTACAATAAAATTGTAAAGAAAATAGGATTTTAGAGGTGAAACCAAAATAAAAATAAAATCAAATTTGATGATGAAATATCATTAAAATAACATTTTGCTTATTAAAGAAGGTTATAGATGTGTAATAATCTATACTATATTATTAAAGACGAAACATTAAAAGTTTTGGTCGGTCGTCGGTCGGTCGGTATTTGGACCCATTCACGGGCCTATCTATAATCAATTTATTAATAACCAATTTACCTTTTTTCACTACATTACCTATTTTATATTTCTTTTTAAACCAAACCAACTCATCTTCTAAAAATAAAACGGGCAACATATATATAATATGGTAATATTATTATATATTTATAACTGATTACCTTTTTCAGCTAAAACACATTATTTTTATATTTTTTACCTAAAACAACTCATCTTATAAATAGGACACATATATGGAAACCAAGTTATTGATAACCAATTACCTTTTTCAGCTAAATTATATTACATATTTCATATATCTATTTAACTAAAACAAATCATTTTCTAAAAATAAGACGGGCAATATATATATAAAATGGTAATATTATTATATATTTATAACCGACAGCTAAAACACATTATGTGTTTTATATTTTCTAACTAAAACAACTTATCTTCTAAATATAATACATGCAAAATAAATATACAATGGTAATATTGTTTTATATAAATATTAATAAATAACAAGTTATTCTTTTCAGCTAAAACAAATTACCTCTTTTATATTTTCTAACTTAAACAAATAATTTTCTAAAAGTAATGCAGACGTATATATAAAAAAATTAATATAATTTTATATAATTGTTAATAAGTAACTAATTGTCTTTTTAAGGATATTACCTGTTTATATTTTTTAACTGAAACAACTCATGTTCAAATTAAAAATAACACGAGCAAAAGATAGATATATTGGTAATATTATTATATTAAACTTATGAAATTCATGTTTATTATAATTTTTTTAACATTCAATTTAAACGAGATAATTAATTAAAATAAAATTAATAGTATATTCAAATAAACTCGCTATATTGAAAAAGCACATATTTTGATATTTGCACTTGAGTCCTTTTTTAGATTTTTAAGAGTAAAAAAATACGAATAATTAGATATGTTATTTTAAAATATTTTATATTTTAATATCTAAAATACTACTATTGATTACGTCAATAATATATTAAATTTAAATATTATATTGTTAGATTTATAAATCCGATATATATATATATATATTAAAATTTTATCAAATTATATATAATAACTAAAATATAAATAGAAAATAAGAAAATATTAAAGAAGACCGTGGGGATATAAGCTAGTATATACTAATTTGTATGGATAAAGTATTTCTACATCTAACCATGTAAAATCTTTCTAATTAAAGTCATCTGGTCGAAATTAATTATATATTTTCAATATTAATTTGTTTGAGATAATTCATATTATGTATTTATACTTGACTAACAATTAATTAAAGTCAAACTTAACTAAAAATCGTCAAATGAGTGCAAATTATAAGGGGTACTTAAAATTATGAAATTTCAAAGTGTATATAAATTAAAACAAAGTGACCTTAAGTGCAATAACATTAAAATATAGGGATGCAAGCGGCATATTTAGTCTTGAATCTGTATGCAACTCTTTCAACTTAAACAGATGAGAACTACTGCAATCATATGAGAACAAATTCACATGCATAAATTTATATGCAACTACATCAGCTTACAGCTAAGATCGAATAGTCCATAAATGCATGCAAATAAGAACAAGAGCTTTATAAATTGTGTGCAAGCGCGCTCTTTCGTCTACAGATCAGTTAAACTATGTGCTCATGCAGCACACTTAAAAGGTAACGTCCATGCGAATGAAAACAAACTTCGGCAATCAAGTATGTATCTTTTCCCTTATATAGGAAAAGATGTTTTGTGGCGATCCATTACTTCAAAACATATACATACAATTTTGAAACAAAATCTATAAGTATCCTTTATACTTAACTGCTAACAAACTCTGATCACTTTTTTCTTTTTGTACGTAT
Organism: Heracleum sosnowskyi; assembly: GCA_030848705.1. Lineage (NCBI taxonomy): Eukaryota > Viridiplantae > Streptophyta > Magnoliopsida > Apiales > Apiaceae > Heracleum > Heracleum sosnowskyi. The sequence continues at coordinate 100,227,401 of CM061241.1, forward strand.
ATACAAAGTATACTCTTTGGGGAGGTTTGAAGTCCGAGGTTCACTGTTTAATGTGGATTAGAGGGACGATGATGATCAAAAACTACTTTTTTCGAATACATAATCAAAAACGATCAACAAAAGTATAGCTTAATAGCTCTTTAGTGGATTACATATTTTTGTTCTCTGGTTGAATATCCTGTACTTCAAAGCTCACTAATGAACCAGCCATTTCGATTAGTTAACTAATTAATTAAACTTAACCGGAGAACTTATCAGTAGACTACAACATCTGTTTATGTAGAGATACTTATATATATATATATATATCGATCTTTATGCATGTTCAATACCCTTTTGCAAAACTTAAAGCTTGTGCTTAAAGTTCAAAAAAGTTAGATATAATTGCATCAGAATACTTATTTCCATACAAAAGGTTCATAATTACATGAAACAAAAGAATTCACAATCAAGATTAACATCAATTTACTTTGCATAGAAAAGAAGAAGTTTAACATCAATTTACAATAAGTAGTTTTTGTTAAAAACCACAACTTCCATCCTCGAAGGATTCAAGATAGCACTACAACAAATCTGGCCAATTATGACGAAAAACTTATGACGGAATGTTGGGCGCGCGTTCCTTAGTGTAGCCTAGAGGTAGACTAGCCTTCACTCCCTTCCTAATCATGACAAATTCATGAGTTTGGATCACCATTCTTATTTCCTCCTCTTGTACTGCCGGAAAAGAAGATTTCCTTCAATTTCCCCAATTTTCCCAGAAACAAAAATCATTTTGTAACACTGGGAAGTTAGCATCCCCACCAACTCTAGGGCCAGGCAGCTGCACAAGCTGGTTGATCTGATTAGGGCCAGACCCTGGAGGACCACCATTTTGCCTGGTGCTATCTTCAAGACTGGTACCGAAGATATCCTCATTAACTGGAGTGTTGCAAAATTCTCCTAATACAGGATCACCTCCTCTCATGGCTTCATCTTGAAGACCAAAGTCGTTGCCGTTGATATTATTTCCGTCTATCATCAATTGATGCGGATTCTCGTACATGCCACAGATATTAGGGCAGACATTGAAATTATTCTTATCAAAACCAGCAGCGATTGAATTTTCCAAACTTCCCGTCAAGGAATTAGCCGAGTTTGCCAAATTATCAAAACTATACACTTGTTGTGGCACTTCTTCTGCAGGCACACTTGAAACACCGAAGAGTCTGTCAATCAACACATTGACATCAAATGTATTTTCATTGCCCTGAGTACTGTTGTTATTAGCAACAGGGTCAAATGTCATCATATTCTGATGAACAGACTGATTCGAACCCAAAAAATTGGGAACAGGAGAAGCCAGGATGGTACTGCTTGGTGCGGTATTGGAATTGAGAGCAGTCGTCTGATTACTGGGATAATTAGAGATGGATTCATGGAATATAGTTGGTACAGATGAACTCCCAACAGTTGTTTGGCTGGTCTGAAATAATTCTTTTTTCAACAAAGACATTTGATGGTGCAGTGCTCTATCACATGGTGTCCTGTGGGCTATATAACTATCCCACCTGTAACAGTATGTTGAATCGTTAGAAAAAGATTGTGCATAATAATAATTTCAGTGTAATAATAAATAAATAAATAAATGTCAAAAATTTATTATGAGTTTCAACTTAAATAATTTATATCCTGTTTTATCATAATTGTTGTAAGTTAATACAATCCTATCGAGATCAAATTATCGAATCATAATTTCAATTCTAAAATTTAAGAACGTTAAAGTTACAAACTCGCGCAATGCGCGAATTTTTATATAAAAATAAAAATAAAAATAAATAGAAAACATGCATAGTTTATCTCTTTTGAAATTGACTACAAAGTTTACAATTATGATGAAAGTAAATTTAATGTAATCGTTTGTAGCCAAATTTTCTAATAAAAATTATTTTCCAATTCGCGTCATTAATATGTTGCATATCTATAGAATACACAATTTATCTACTGATGGACCTAGCTAGAGTGAAAATTGAGGAAATTAGTTATAATATAAAAACAGCTTCAATTACCTTGAGAAAACAGAGCCGCACACGCACGCGTACTCTTTGGTGCTGCAAATTTTGAGATGTGCTTTTAGATCGGATTCTACTGCGTACGTCTTTTCGCATTTGGTGCAGTTCAAATTTTTTTCACTATGCTTTCTTTTATAATGTTTTCTCAAGCCAGTAATATCAGATAATGCATGGCGGCGATCATGATAACCACAAGTTGTCTCTGGACACAGATATACTTTTCGCTTCTCATCGTCCTTGTTCTTGACAGGACGGTTGTTACGGACATATGGTAATGGTATATTGTGTGCTCGTCGATGTAGTACCAGGTTTTGTTCTCTGATGAAGCTCTTGTTGCACAAATCACAAGGGAACATGATAACTGTAGTCAGTTCCTCTACTGATAGTGCAATCACCTCTACATCGTCATCATCTGCGTAAAATATGGAAAATGACTAGTTAAATTTATTATACCGATAAAAGTTTTTGCATAATTTCTTGCATGCAATTAATTATAATTATCATTTACTATAGGTAATTAAGGACATAATTTGTATTTGATTGCCTGTGATCTCTTGTCGCCGTCTTTTTCTCTCGGATTGAGGAGGAGGTGGAGATGCAGTTGAAGTAGTAACAGCCATCGGTACACCTGCATTGAAACAATTTTGATGGAATTGATCCATTTTGGCTGTCGGAAGTCAGAATACGATGTCTGGGAGCGGTTGTTTATATTTAAATATGTGAATGTATATTAGTTATGCTAACGAGCTCGGATATTATTGATGCAGAACTCTACTTTCTTCTACAATGGCTTCTCCGAACTGTGCTTGGGTGCATTAAATAGGTAAAAGGGCACCAAAAGTAAAGTGAGAGTGCGTCAGCTGTCTACCAAGGAGCCTCTAGAGATAAGAACAGCATTCAATGTGCATTAATTAACTTATTCTTTCTCCATGCAATCTCTTTTCGTTCACTTGACAGTATTAGGATCATCAAAAGCTAAAGATAGCGAGAGATAATAAAGAGATGAACGTAGTGATATTTGCTACTATTAAGCCTATTCTGTTTGTATGCGGCTATTGTAACTGCTTCATGCACCTCTGTCATCTGCTACGATGTACACGTATACACATATTTGACACTTGGTGACCTTTCAGGATCAATCTCATGCAGCCAGTTCGTATTATTTCACCATGAGTGACCAGCTTTCTTAAAATTCACAAGTTCGCAGAAAAAAAGAAGTTAAAATGTATCATACGAGAGTACCAATAGTTTCAACACTAAGACTGAGGTCAGTCAGTAGCTCTGCTAGATATATGTATATTCCTTATGGCTGAGCTGATCAGAGGAACACACCAGTACTGCAATTAAAACCCCCATCTCTTAAATATGAAAGATATTAATATGTCATACGAACTACTTAAATAGATTAGCTACAAAGATTAAAATCTATAACCTTTATTAATACTTATTAATACTAGAAAATAACCCGTGCTAAACACGGGCCTAGTTAATTTATTTAAAATTTTAAATTATTTATTTAATATAAATAAGGTTATAATAAGAAAATTAGAATTACAATATAAATTTTAGATGGGTAAGAATAAAAAAAGTTACTTAGCAATTTTTTTTTATTTAGTTTGCTTATAATAACATAGTATTATTTACCAAGCTAAAAATGAATATTCACCATCTTCTCTCTGTGAGATCCTAATCCAGATCTATCTCGAGATTCCTTGCCCATGATAGTTCTGCTTTGAAAAATATTCACAGTTCCAGGATTCAGAGTATGTTGAACTGTGATTGGTTTTCCAAATGTCCTTTGAAGTTGAGAAGATAACTGAGTCTGTACAACTTGAGTAGTATCAGTGGTTGTCACAGCTTCCAATGATTTGTCATCTTGAGCATTGTCAGAGGTTGATTGAGCTTTCTTCAGTACTTGTTCTTCTTCTACCAACTTTCCTTTGCCTTTATCAAGACTGGCTTCAATTGGTCTCCTTGCATACTGTAAACTCTGTTGAGAATCTACATTATCTTTGATAGCAATCCCTTTCTCTTTTGGCCTTGAAACTCTCACAGGTTTCTTGATCTTTCCAGACACCAATTTCTTCTTATGCTCTTCAGCCAGCATCTTTTCTTCAGCTTGAATATCTTCAACTGTTGCATTTGCACCATGCTCTTCCAAAAACAACTGAGCTGCAATCTCTTCATCAGTGATTGGTTGAGAAGTAAGCAGTAAACTTCTAGCTTTTGAAGATGACTGAGCTTCAGTGTTTGTTCTCCCAGAGTTTGTCTTAGCAGAGTTTGACCTCAGTCTCCCTTGCTCTTGATGTGATTTTGACCTTAACTCTTTTTCCTTTGCACCACCATCACCACCATCAGTAGTATCATCCTTTTTGCTCAGAGTTTGAGATTTCTTGCATTTGTCCTTAAATACTCTCTCCCCCTTTTTGACATCATCTGGAATCAACACAGATGTGAGCAATTCGAGTGAAGCAGCAATGGAATCAAGCTTGTCAGACATGACATGTTGATTGTCTTCAACCTTGCTCATCATGTTTCTTAAAGCCTCCTGATCTTTAAATAAAGAAACATACAAGGATTTATCCTGTTTCAAAGACACTTCCCTTGCAACCACTTCATTTCTCAACCCAGTAACAGCCTTCTGAGTATCATCAAAACGGTTATGAAGAGACTTTAATTGAACTATAGTAGCTTTAAGATGTGTGAGAAGCTCAGGATTGGTGATATTTGCAGCAGACTTTGACACAAAATCAGCTGCCCTCTGATCAGGGAAAATACACTCATGGTTTGACCAATTAGCAAAGTACATATCCTGATAATGAGTTTCAGTATCATGGTGAGATGTACCACCAAACTCAGTCACTTTAGGATTTTGTTGAACAGAAACCCTTGGAGAAAATGAGGAATCAGCTGTGTCATCAGACTTTGCTAAAGATTCTGCACTTGGAGAATTAGGAACATTCTCAGCAACATTTTCCTGTGCACCTTCATTTGCAATATTTTCAGAGTTTAAGTTCTCAAAAAGTTCCTCATTTGCTTGAACAGCCTCAACAATAGGCTCTACAGCAGCTTCAAGAACATTCTCAGAAATTACAGCCTTTGTTGTCTGATCAACCTCCTCACCCTTTTCAAGAACCTGGTGAGTAACAGAGCATACCTATGTGTGAGTAGCCATAGACTCATCAAGAATCACAGTAGGTTAATCAGCTGCAGCCACATCCTCTGTTTCATCAACACTGTCAAACTCTTCAAGAGTTGCAGAAGGATGTGCTTCAACATTCTCCTCTATCTCCATTTCCAGTGGATCTATAAAGTTTGGCTCAGGTTGTTCATCATTCATGTCAGCCATCTCATCAGTATTTGCTCTGGCTTCATCAGGCACAGTAGCATCCACAGTAGCATCTTTAGAGATAATTTCTGGAGCTTCAGTAGGTGTAGATTCTTGAACCAATTCATCAAATGCATAAGCAGCTACCAGCTTCCTCCTTTTGGTCTGTAAGGGCTCATTAGCATCAGAGTGTGGTCTGTTTGCCCTTTTCTTTGTTCTTGAAGTACCAACAGACTTTGGTAACTCAGCATCAGAAGATGGTTTAGCAGCCTTAACAGCTTTAAAAGCCCTGTGCTTAGTTCTACCTCCAGATTTTGGTCTTTGGGATGTAGATTGAGGAAGATCAATGTTTAATGGTTGTGATTGTGATTGAGGTTGTGGTTGAGGTGGATTGTTTAGAAACTGTTGGACTATATCAGGAAGTAATAAGTCACCAACATTCTCCTTCTTAACATCCTTGTTGGTCAAATCAGAAAATATCCTCTTATGCAACTTAAAAGAGGGAATCACATCATCCTCAGCAATTTCAACCCCAGTAACACAAACAGAAAATAGCAATTGACAAAAGCGAGCAAAGTACACTACACTTCTATTTTCTGACATCTTCTCTCCTATATTATGCAGTACTAGTCTAGCTAAATCAAAATTATTACCGTAGAGAAGAGAATACCCGATTTGCAGATTATCAATAGGAATGGCATCCCAATTTGTGCACTTCTTGCCGAACGCTCGAGTAATACATTCAAAGAAAAAGCTCCATTCTTTCCTCAAAAGTGGTCGCTTCAACTGACCTATCCTTGCCAGTGACCCACTGTAACCAATTTCTCTCATCATCCTCTGTAGCTCAGCATCACCAACAGAAATTGTGTAAGCATTAAAATCTTCAAAACCCAAAGCATCACGAACAGTGTCTGAAGTAACCACAAACTCTTGCTCTTGAAACTCAAAAACAATCGAAGGAGTCCCAGACTCTCCTCCATCATCATAGACGCCTGTCTCCCAGAAAACCTTGATTTGCGATCCAGAAAGTTTCGCAGGTTCAACGAGAGCTTGCCCAATAGCAGACTGGGCAAGAAAGTTTTGGAACAAATGAAACGCCTCCGGTGCGTTCTCATTATTCAATGGTGCTGCATAATTGTTAGGAACAAACTCTAATCCAACAGAGTGAAAAACGGTGGTTTCCATTAGAAACAGATTCGAAAATAATCAGAGAATAACCTTTGAAAGGTGTTTGAAAAATCGATGCAGAAAAGTGTTTATGAAAATGTGTGTGTGACAATATCTGTGAATGGAGTAAGTCTGTAAAGAATACGAACGTTGTGTGTATAATGATTAAGTAAGAAATACAAAAATTAAAACTGAAGAGTTTTAATCATTAAGACACACAACTGGCTTACTCGTGAAGTGTATGAGTGGAACAGGTGTCACACATGCAGTAACTGCCAGCAGTAACGTGGTAGTTTCCAACACGCATGCGCAGTAAAAACAGGCAATAATTATTGCTATTTTCTAGACACGTTTCATCCTTTTCAAAACTCATACAAACCGTTGTCAATCATACTCTCTATTTTCAAAAAAAATAATGTTCCTCAAAAATGTGGAATGTCTGAAACGCATTTATTTATTTTAATCAACAGAGATTAAAAATAAATTACCTTGGCGTAGAGTACACAGTTCATCAGTGTTTATCAATTCTCCAACATCATTAATAAACTCTTTTCTCAAAGTGCACAATTGTGAGTATTTGTGTGTGGATAGCAGAGTTTACTGAATGTAAATATTTAGAGCATCTCAAAGTGCATAAAATCCACAAATTAAATTAGTAAAAACTGGTTGCCCAAACTCTCATATGTAAAACAAAACATGATGTCATCTAAACTCTGTACCTATGTATTTCTTTTCCTCTTTTTTTTTAATTTGTATAAGTATCTATATATATATTGTTTTCACCCCCTGTCTAATTTCCTTTTTCTTTTTTTTTCCAATAATCAGAGGTTGGCACTAGTCACCAAAAATTTAGAAATTTTAGCCCTTATCTTAACAGTAAGTTCCTGGATCGTCCTAAACAATTAACTAGTCACCAAAAGTTTAAATTTTAGCCCTTACAAACAGAGTAAGTTCCTGGTTCTTCCTAGACTCTTGACTAGTCACCAAAAATTTAAACTTTAGCCCTTACTGAAACAGCAAGTTCCTGGATCTTCCTAGCTAATTGAGTAGTCACCAAAAATTTCAAATTTTAGCCCTTATTGACACAATAAGTTCCTGGGTCTTCCTAGGCACAACATGATCTCAAAGGAATTTGTACATATTTATACACCTTTTGCTTGGGGGTGAAGTAGCAGCAACTATTTATAAGAGTTTAGACTGAAATCATTTAACGCATATAATTTATGAGAGAAAGTGCAAACAGCTAATACAGACTCAGTGTATAGGACCAGTAAACTAAGAGATGCCATAAATATAGAGACAGTATCATGCTGTGTAAAGTTTATGCACACATTTGAGATCAGATCATATATAACTCAGAAGGATTCATGATTACTTACTGAGAATCATGCTTCATACTGTTTTCTTCATCGGTGTTTATGTTTCAGACAATACCACAATCAGAGATTAACATCAGAGTTTAACCAACAGAGTATGCTAACAGAGTTTAACAACATGATTTGCATGACAGTTAACATATGCATAGAAACATGAGCAACATATCACAGAAGAGTAAATTTTGAGTCTAACCAGTATCTCTAGTCGAAACCAGAGATCATTCCTAGTTCATTTACCAGTCTTGTAAATGTAGCTTCACACAATGGCTTGGTGAAGATATCTGCAAGCTGTTGATCTGTAGACACAAAATGAAGCTCAATATTTCCTTCCTCCACATGTTCCCTGATAAAGTGATACCTTATGCTGATGTGCTTGGTCATGGAGTGCTGTACTGGATTTCCTGTCATAGCAATAGCACTTTGATTATCACAGAGAATAGGTATTTTAGAGTACCTTAACCCATAATCCAGCAGTTGATTCTTCATCCACAGAATCTGTGCACAACAACTACCAGCAGAAATATACTCTGCTTCTGCAGTGGATGTGGAAATTGATTTCTGTTTCTTGCTGTACCAAGAAACTAGTCTGTCGCCTAGAAATTGACAGCTTCCACTGGTGCTCTTTCTGTCAATCTTACAACCTGCAAAGTCTGCATCAGAGTAACCAATAAGCTTAAACTCTGATTCTCTAGGATACCACAAACCCAAGGTTATGGTTCCTTTGAGATATTTGAAAATCCTCTTCACAGCTGTTAGATGAGGCTCTCTGGGATCTGCTTGAAATCTTGCACAAAGACAGGTTGCATACATGATGTCTGGTCTACTTGCAGTCAGATAAAGAAGAGACCCTATCATGCCTCTGTAGCTTGTCATATCTACTGAAACTCCTGTGTCTTTGTCTAGCTTGGTTGCAGTTGCCATAGGAGTTGTTGCAGATGAACTATCAAGCATACCAAATTTCTTGAGAAGATTTCTGGTATATTTTTCTTGATTGATAAAAATCTCATCATCTGTTTGCTTTACCTGCAAGCCTAGAAAATAACTAAGCTCTCCCATCATGCTCATTTGGTACCTGGACTGCATAAGCTTGGCAAACTTCTTACAGAGTTTATCATTAGTAGACCCAAAGATTATATCATCCACATAGATTTGAACTAAAAGCAAATCATTACCAGAATTGAAATAGAACAAGGTTTTATCAATTGTACCTCTTGTGAACCCACTCTCTAAAAAAAATTGAGCCAGAGTTTCATACCATGCTCTAGGTGCCTGCGTTAGTCCATAAAGTGCTTTGTCAAGCCTGTAGACATAATCTGGGTGCTTGGGGTCCACAATCCCTGGTGGTTGTTCAACAAACACTTCTTCTTCAAGTTTTCCATTGAGAAAAGCACTCTTCACATCCATCTGAAAGACTTTAAACTTCTTGTGAGCAACATATGCTACAAAAATCCTTATGGCTTCCAACCTTGCAACTGGAGCAAAGGTTTCATCATAGTCAATTCCTTCCTGCTGTGAATATCCTTTTGCCACAAGTCTAGCCTTGTTCCTTGTAATGACTACCTCACTGTCAGTCTTGTTTCTGAAAACCCATTTTGTACCAACAACAGATCTGTTTTTGGGTCTTGGTACAAGTGTCCAGACTTCATTTCTCTCAAACTCATTCAACTCCTCCTGCATTGTTGTTATCCAGTTAGCATCTTGAAGAGCTTCATCCACTTTCTTAGGCTCTGTTTGAGACAGGAATGCATGAAACAGACATTCATTTGTTGTAGCACTTCTTGTTCTCACAATTGCATCTGGATCTCCAATAATCAGATCAGGTGTATGAGCCTGTGTCCACTTTCTTGCTGTAGGTAAGTGGCTTCTTTCATCATTATTGGATCCTCCTGCTTGATCCATGCTCTCCTGATTTTCTTGTTGACCATCTGTATTATCTGAGGCTCCCCCTGAATTGGACTGCTCAGTGTTTGAACTTTTAGAGTTTGAGCCAGAGTTTGTGTCAGATTCTTCAGCTGACTCACTTTCAGAATGTGATTCATCATGTTGAGGTGTTCCCGAAGTATCTTATTGCTCCCCCTCAACTGGTTCTCTATTCTGTTCTGTCCGAGAAACTTCCTCAGTGTTTACCAGTAGAGGTTCAGAGTATGCTTCAACAGAGTTTGTTGGATAGGCTTCATCAGAGTTTACGTCATCAGAGTTTAGATCTTCATTTTCAAAGCGTAGTTGATCATGATTTTCTTCATCTTCAAGTCCAGTTATTTTCTTGTCATCAAATGACACATGTATAGATTCCATGATCACTTTAGTTCTAAGATTATAGACTCTGAATGCTTTAGTCGACAGTGGATATCCAACAAAAATTCCTTCAGCAGCTTTTAATTCAAACTTGGTCAACTGTTCAGGATGAGTTTTCAACACAAAGCATTTGCACCCGAAAATATGAAAATATTTCAGGTTTGGTTTCTTTTTCTTCACCATCTCATATGGTGTTTTCCCATGTCTGTTGATCAGTGTGGCATTTTGAGTAAAACAAGCAGTTTGAACAGCTTCTGCCCAGAAATAAGTTGGCAATTTTGCTTTATCAAGCATTGTTCTGGCAGCTTCGATTAAAGTTCTGTTCTTTCTTTCAACTACACCATTCTGCTATGGAGTCCCTGGTGCAGAAAATTCTTGCTTCACTCCTCTTTCCTTGCAAAATTCTTCCATTGTTGCATTTCTGAATTCAGTGCCATTATCACTCCTGATAATTTTCACTTTATACTGTTATCCTTTGTCCAGTAGCTTTACATGTTCCATCAGAGTTAAGGCAGTTTCATCCTTCTTTGCTAGAAATTACACCCAGGTGTATCTAGTGTACTCATCAACAATGACTGAAGCATATTTCTTTCTGCCAAGAGACATTACATTCACTGGACCAAATAGATCAACATGAAGAAGATGATAAGGATCCACAACTGAAGATTCAGACTTACTCTTGAAAGATGACTTCCTTTGCTTGGCCTTTTGACAAGAATCACACAGACCATCTAAGCTGAGTATAGATTTTAGAAGTCCCCTTACAAGATCTTTTCGAATCAACTCATTGATGTTGTTCAGATTTAGATGAGAGAGCTTCTTATGCCATTTCCAGCTCTCTTCACTAGACATCTTTGCAGACAGACACACAGCTTTTCCTTCAGAGTTTGTTACCAAGCTTGCTTCATAGATATTATTACGTCTGTGTCCAACTAAAACAACTTTCCCTGTAGATTTGCTAACAACCTCGCAGTATTCAGGTTGAAAATCTACATGATAACCTATGTCACAGATTTGACTCACAGATAGCAGATCATGCTTGAGTCCTGGGACAAGAGCTACATTTGTGATGATGACACTTCCAAGATTGATATTGCCATATCCCAGAGTAAGTCCTATGTTTCCATCTCCATAGGAAACTTTTGGGCCAGCCTTCTCCTCATAATCTGATAGCAGGGCTTTATTTCCAGTCATGTGACCTGAACATCCACTGTCCAAGACTAGGGTGCTCTCCCTTATGCCCTGCAATCACAAACAATTACTGAGAGTTAGTTTTAAGGATCCAGACTTGCTTGGATCCTTTGGCTTTGTTAACATTGTTAGTGTAACAGCCCCAAATCCGGGGTCAGGGATCTAGGGTTGTCACCATCCATGTATTCCTTGCCTTACCTGTATTACTCACACCATTCATAACCCCACAACATATGTCTCACACACACACACACACACACACAGGTTAGAGTCTCAGAAACGACACAATACAACAACTGCGAAATAAATAACTTTTATTACAATACCCAAATGTCTTTTGAATCTGTCACTGATACAATTTCTAAGTAATGTTACATTACCAACTTAGCCTTTTGATGCTCACAATCCTCTCATACCATTCATATCTATACATCAGTTGAATACCAAAAGCTGTAGCCTGATTCGATTGGTTCGTACTACTCTCGAGATCACTGCTAGAAACTGTTTACGGAAACGCCTTGCGAGGTATGTGCCGACCCATTGGCATCCTGCTTCACTGCTATATAATATATATAAAACAATAGCAAGAGTGAGCGATAGCTCAGCAAGGTAATGAAAGTGTGGCATAATTCTGCCTTTAACTCAACCCAGAATAAAGCGGGTATAAGACAATAATTTGTCAAAATATCTCGATACTGAAATTATATCCTTATCGGAATGTATTCCCAAAAATAGTACCATTATTGTACTTCAAATATCATTTTCATAATATTTCTGCAGACTTTTGCTATATTATGAACAAAGTTCTAGTATAATATAAAAGATGAGGTTTCAAAGTAAACCAATATAACCTTTCCAAAAATATCTGCTATGTAAGCAGAATATCAACACATAACTTAAAAGATGAAGTTATAAGGTGATTCAGTATAAACAACTCCCTTACCATAACTCATGTTATGTAAGGTATCCACAGAGTCATAACTCATAAAATAAAAGATGAAGTTGCATGGATTTATTGTCACTTCAATTCCAAACACTTCTCGACCCCCTGCCAACACGATTGGTTCTTCACCCCAATACATGTTGCAGGAAATATCCAAATTGGATGATGAACTAATACTGGAGTTGCTACCGCGTCCGCTGTGCCTAACCTTACTATGATCAGTAGCAGGTCGCACCGCTCAAATAGTTTTCTACATGTAGATGGAAGTATCACGACGGCCTGACATTGTCTACCGCCTTACTATGACCTCCCGGCCCATTTGGGGCAATATAAAAGTTGGATGGGCCCACGCAACTTGACCACTTACACCACTCCTAGTTCAGATGAAATCCATGACTCTGAAACGTAAAGATCGTCCTCCTTTCCCCAAGTGTAACACTTGTTGATACGACTCCACTAAGTAGTTATATCTAGGTTGGAAAGGAAGATTCTCCAATATTTCCCAAGCTATGCTTGTTAATGGATATCGACTTGTTCCATGAATTTACCCCTCGATTATTGAGGTGGTAACACAACATTAGACTGGCAGCAATTAAATTGCTCCAAGAAAATATCTGTCCCTTGACAGTTTTTGAATTAAGAGTTTAAAAAGAGTAGTAGTCACTATTTGTTTAGCTCGCTTTATTGTTTATCAACCTGATTGCATTGTCAGTTGGGGATTTGTCCCGGCTAGACTTGTTTTAATTTAATGATATGAATTTGCATTTTTGTCAAAAAAATCAGGTTTCCCATATTTTTTATAGTTGAGCGAGCATTTAAATCCTCTTTAAAAGACAGATTTAAACGGAAAAACATTATTTTGGGAACCTCTTTTTGATTGGAAAACAATTAATAACATTTATTAAACAAGTAAACCTTCAAATGAATATTCGAAAATAATATTCATCAAATAAACAAACCTCGAATGAATATTTAGAAATAATATTCATTAATAAATAATCCTCAAATGAATATTCAAAAATAATATTCATTAATAAATAATCTTCAAATGAATATTCAAAAATAATATTCATTAATAAATAATCCTCAAATGAATATTAAAAATAATATTTCTCAAATAAGTGAACCTCCAATGAATATTCGAAAATAATATCCTTTAAATAATTAAATCTCAAATGAATATTCAAAAGTAATATTCATTAATTAAATAAATCTCAAATGAATATAAACAATATTCTGTAAGTCGATAATCCTCAAATGTATATAAATAATATTCTGTAAGTCGATAATCCTCAAATGAATATTAATACATAATATTTTTAAATAAAAATAATTAATCCTCGAATAACGGTTACCCGATATCTTTATCGGAAAAATAACATTTATCATACACAAACTATAATCACTACTGATCTTAAGAAATATCATACGCCCTTAACCTAGGGCCTTTATAAAACCTGGCTTATAACTGATATCCCATATCTAGCTTATAAGCCAATTACCAAATCATTTCCAAGTAACAACCTCTAAATGAGGTAATATTCAAATAACATTCCTCAAATCCTTTCCAGGTAATTAATACTTTCTAGAAATATAATTAAGGTTTAATAATAGCAGTCCTCAAAATAATTAGTACACTGCCGCTGGAATCCCTCCGGGTTTCCACGGCTATCTCCATATCTCAAATACTGACTCCCGGTCTAGAGTTGAAAACAAGAAGTATGCTCTTATCTCTAGAGCTACAAGGTATGCCGGTTTATAACTACTTTATCTTAAAGCTCATACATAAATCCAAATCAAACTCTATTTTATACAATATATAACATGTATCGCACAACTGTATAACTCCACACATGGCAACAACAGTAATATATAGTCAATACTTCAAAGTATAGATTTAGAAAACTTGCCTGATGCTCAAGAAGTGATAGGGGTTCGCGACGATGCCGGACAATCTAGACAAAGTCAAAGAAAACGCACGATTAATCCCCTGGATAATCCACTTGTACTCAATGCTTAAACACGTAAGCGAAACACAACCAAGGCATTACTAGCTCGTTATAGGCTCATACTAAGTCCATGTTAATCGACAATTACTTAAGTCGTAGGTTTAGTCCGAAATCGATCCTTGAATACAAGTTATACTTAACCATTTACAACCTTGGTTTCTAAGTCATGTTCTTAGTGGTTTTCACTTGCGCAACCTCGGCTAACACATTTTTATAAAATCGGAAAATAATCTTTTGGACTCGAAACCTTCGTAAAAACCTTCGTAACTGCCCTTGACACTTCAAAATTCCATATTTTAAAACAACTCTTAAGGGTCTCAAACATAGCCACAAAGTTGGTACATTTCTGCAATCTCATTCCTTGAACCACTTTCACTAAAATGGTCATATCTCATAAACCGTAAATCGTAATGACATGATTCTTACGCTCACGTAAACTAGAAACAAAGATCTACACACTCATGTTCATAACTGAACCAAAAGAGGCAGTTAGGTTTTCTGATTCTAGGCAGTTTATAGAGTTACCGAAAATCGGGCATTACGACGGCTTAAAATCGAATAATCCTATTTTGTCACAACATAACCAAGCCACACTGGGCATACCATACATCTCCAACCTCAAAAAACAACCATCATACACCTCTAAGATCAGTGGGGAGGCTCAAATCCAACACCCATCATTTTACACATTCAAACAAATCCAAATAATCACTAAATCACTTAATCATGATCTTAACTTTACATGAACATCAAAACCACTTTAAAACTCATATAAAACTCAAAGGGGCAGAGGTTTATACCTTCCTCCAAGCTTGCTTGCTGCTATATTCCTTATGTAACCTTAGATCCTTGCTTAATACAACCTTTGGAAGCCACAAACTCAATATCAAAAGCAACAAAGCAAAATACAAGTTACTATTCATCATCTTCTCCAACTGTTACTCACTGAAATCGAAGGGTAAATGACAGAGGTGAGGCGATTGCTTACCATGGTTACGTCGGGCTTCTCGAGAGCTTCGATTTGAGTGGTGGAACGCCAAAAACGGACAACGGAATCTCCAGTTATGATCATTTCTTTCTCTCCCATTTTTCTTTCTTCTTCTCTCCCGAAATTTCTCTTCCTTTTTCTTTTTCTTCTTATCTTGTTTAATTACTTGATATTTATCCAATGTGGTGAGTCATCACCCTTGGTCTCTTCTTGTCTTGACACTTGTCAAGCATGCATTGGCTTGGAATAAAGTAGCTTTTCTGGTTCGTTTAATTTCGTAGAACGCTCGCAAGGTTTCTCGAGGGTTCTATCGAGGTATTTTACCGAAATCGTTCTCGATACTTCTAATTCATTTATCAAATCCATATCCATGGAATTAATAATTTAAATCCTTAAATATCCTCAAATAATAATTATTTAGTCCGTTTTTGGTGAAATTTCGGAGAAAACGAAAAATGCTATTTTTCCGATTCTGACAGCTTCTGCATTCTTTTATTTCCATCGTAGATCACTAATGCGACTTTGAAAGTTTATTATATCGTCCCGCATATAGGGTGGTCTGAAAAACTTTTAAATGAAGAGTTACTATTCATCAATGGTTTTTCTATAATACTTTGGATCAAAATCCGTTCCAATATTCCTGATCTATTTTCTCTCTACTCTTTGCACTTAGAAAACGTTCTAGTGCTTTCTCGGGCGTACGCTATCTTGTTTACGGAGTTGTCGGATGTATTCCAGATATTGATTTGGATGACATAAAAATACTTTCCTTCCCTGGAGTATTGCATTCTTATCTTCTAGATTGATTGTTCTTATTTATATGTTCAGTCCATTCTTACTATTCTCAAAATGTTTGAAAACCGAAATTCATATTCATTTCATAACTTGATTCTCAAAGTCATTGCCACTATCCATCTTTACATCAACATATAATAAAAGTTTTAATTCTACCCAAAATCTGGGGTCTTACAGTTAGCTTTTGCAGCGGAATTCTTATCAACAGAGTTTAAGCTAACAGTATCAGAGTTTACACTTGCAGAATCAACTTTAACCCATTTCAAATTGGGCTTCAACTCATAATAGTTGTGATAAATAGCATGATAATTCTTGCAAGTATAAATAGAATGCCATGTACTCTCACAGTGAGTGCATAAAGTCTGTGGTTTAACCCTAACATAATCATTCTTTACTCCAGACTTGGAGGGTAAAGAATTAATGTCTTTGTTCTTCCTGCAGAAACTTGCAAGATGGTTAGTACTACCACAATTATGACATGTTTTTCTAGGAGCATCAGTAATAGGCAAATGATTATTACTTTTATTAATGCCTACTTTTCCATATCTGTTCTTCCTGGACACTTTCTGTTTCTTGACAGACTTTACCTCTTTGAGCTTATACTTGAATTGTTTCTCTGTCAATAAACCAACATTAACCTGTGTAACGCAAGTTTTTACTGGTTCTTCCTTAACAGTTTCTTTTTCAAGTTGTTTCTCTGTCATTGAACCAACACTAACCTGTTCAATACAAGTTTTTACTGGTTCTTCTTTAACAGTTTCTATCTCAACTACAGAGTTTAGCTTACTGGATTCAGGAACAAATTTCATAGGTGGAAGATGTGTTCTAACTTTAACTTTATCTTTAAACCTAAGTTCATCTTCCTCACAGTAACCTAACCCAACTGTATCTGTTTGAAACACTTGATGTGTGTCTTTTCCAGAGTTTGTCCAGGTTTTAATTATCTTCCTCTCTTTTTCCAATTCAGATTCTAGTTGCCTAAATCTCTTAAGCAACTCCTGTTCAACATAAACAGCATCATCTCTTTCCTTTTGAACTTGTTGCATGTTAACAAGTTCTTCTTCAAGAAATTTATTTCTCTCTCTAAGCTTTAGATTCTCAGATTTAATTCTTTCATTTTCTAAAGTCTGATCTCTGTAACTAACATGTATGTTTTTAAGATAAATTCTCAATTCAGATATATTATCAGTATCATAAGCATAAGTTGTTAGGGGTACCTTGTTTTCAAATGATTCAGATTCATCTTTAACAGTTGCCATGAGAGCATAGTTGACTCCCTCATCTGAGTCTAAAGTGTCTGCCCAGTCTCTCCCTTTAGTGATGAGTGCTTTTTCAGATTTTCCTTTCTTGCACTCTGGAGCATAGTGACCCATCTCTTTACACTTGTAGCACTGGATCTCAGACTTGTCTTTCTTCCCAGATTTGGTATCCCTTCCTTCAGACTTTCTGAAACTCTTCCTTTCAGAGTTTGAATCTCTCCTAGAGAATCTCTTTCCTTTCTTGAAGTTCTTGAAACCCAACTTCTTGAAGGTCTTCACTATCAAAGCAGCCATTTGCATCATTTGTTCTTCATCATCCTCGGATTCAGATGATTCAACAGTGTTTGAGTCATCATCAGTGTTTGATGACTCACTTTCAGAGTTTATGACCAAGGCCTTTCCCTTAGCTTTCTTCTTTGATGTCTCTTTCTTAAGAAGCTTTTCTTCAACTTTAAGAGCAACAGATTTTGTCTTCTTACCAGATCTTCTGTTTTTTGTTCTCTCTCAAGTTCATGAGTTTTAAGCAACCCATAGATTTCATCAAGTTCTGTATCTGCAAGCTCATAATTATCTCTTATTGTTGTTGCCTTTAAATCCCATCTTTCATGTAGAGATAGAAGAAACTTGATATTAGACTCTTCAAGATCATATTCTTTGTCAACCAGAGATAAATCATTCAACAGTTTACAGAATCTGTCATATGTCTCAGTCAAAGTTTCATCAGGTCTCGAGTCAAAGTGTTCATACTCCTGTGTAAGTATAGTCTTCCTGTTCTTCTTTATAGCACTTGTTCCTTGACATCTGACTTCTAAAGCATCCCAAATTTCTTTGGCAGTTTTGCAACCAATAACTCTGTTAGACATGACATTATCTAAGGCACTATGGAGAAGATGTCTAACTTTTGCATCATTTGCAATTGATGAGATATCTTCAGGAGTCAAATCTTTCTTTTCCTTTGGAATAGTCTTTTGTTCTTCGCCAGCAACAACAGTATTCTCATGTCTAACTTTTGCATCATTTGCAATTGATGAGGACCATCATATATTCTATCAAGGTATTCTGGATCTGTGGCTTCCAGAAACATGGTCATCTTTACCTTCCATATTGGATATTCCGCTGGTCTGAGAATTGGAACCCTAATCGTCTCATATCGACTCACAGAAGTTGGTTGAACCTTTTCGGAATTAGAACCTGCTTGGATATTTTCAGCCATGATTATACTTGTGTTTGGATCAAAAAAAACTGTATATATTAAACAGCCTAGGCTCTGATACCAATTTTTAGGCCGAATACACAATATATAATCAAATATATGTATGAGAATAACAATAAGAACACTGTTTATGAATAATAAACTGTATGGAATTAATAACTCCTCTCTCGGTGATGTAAAATATCACAGAGAGCTGCTAGGTTACAAGAATAATATTTCAAGTATTCGCTTCCCTTTTAGGGTTAACCTATCTGTGTTTATATAGTACACGGCTACATACAATCTTTAATTGATATTCCTATAAATCAGCTATACAATTAATATCAATTAAGAATTGCTTCTGTCTTATGTTCCGTTTCCTTAGCCATCACGATATCTCTTTGCTTCTTTCATTCTTCAAAGTATATCGCTTCTAGAATCTTCATTGAATATAACACCGACAGCTAAGTAAACTCTGACTGTCAGAGTTTAACAAACTCTGACCAGTCTTCCAGCTAAACTATGATATTTACCTGATACTTTAAACACTGATAAACAAACATCAGCAATTATATCTAACACTGTGATATGTCTTGGAAAGACTATCGGCAAGACTGTCCAGGATAGTCTTTCCAGTACATTTTGTAAGTCTTTCCAGTATTATACTAATTCTAATTTAATTAAACTTTTAATTAATTTAAGGAATAAATTAATTCTGAATTAATTAATTTATTGATAAATTAATTAACTGATTTAATTAATTAGAAGAGAATTAATACAATTTATTGATAGCAGAAACATTCCTTGAATCACTGAAATTAATGACGAACTTTCATTGTATGATGTTGACACTCGATGTACTGTCTGGTTCATGAGTGAATAACTGTAATGTCTGTTCTTCATCTTTTGACTTTAAGCTGTGGTCCTTTTTTATTCCCTTTATCAAACACTGTAGCATGTATACTGGTTGTCACACTGTTGAAATCTCTGTCACTTTAATAGATCCACTTTCTTAAGTACTTGACTGAGTCTTGATCAAATAAATGAACTTCTTTCAATGTATAATTACTTCAAGTCTGTAGATTGACTTTAATCTTCATTCTCTTGACTGATATTATCCTTTGAGATTCCTGTGACAGTTTAATTATTATTTATTTATTACATTCTTGTTTAAGTTGAGTATAATCCTCGATGTTTACAAATAGGTCAATGCATATGCCTTTCATTAATTAACTGACCTTGATATGGTTATTCAAAGGTATTAGATGAGCTGATTACTTAACATGATATCATAACTCTGTTTGGCGGAGAATTTCAAGTTCGACTACAATTTATTATCTACTGCAACTATATAAAATAAAATTACATGTATAAATTCATACACAACTACGTATAAGCTAATTAAGTTCTAATAGTTCATATATGCATGCACACACCTAAAGGGTTCATGCATGCAAATAGAAACCAAGGTTAAAATGGAAACTATTAACTAATTTAAGTCCATTATATCAATCTAATCTAACTAGCCTATAACCCGTGTAAAACACGGGCGAGTATAACTATATTTTTGAATTTTTTTTTAAAATTTTAAAGTAGTGTCATATTGTAATTATGATTATAACTTATAATCTATGCAAAAAAGACTTTAATTATTCCAATATTTTTAAATGTTTCAGTATTATTTTAATTTTAATTTTTTTAAATAGTTCTTTAAGATGAGATTTCACATTTATTTATATTTTAAAATTTAATATTACAAAGTTTTACTATTAATATGTTGTTGCCAGAAATCGAACCTTAAATCTAAGTACGGAATATTTTTTATAAAATATTTAATTTTAATATTGTATTGGTGAAAATCGAACCTTATATCTTTATATGTATATAATAACTTTATTATTTTTTATTCAAAAAAAAACTTTATGATTTAATTTAACAATTTTTATCGATTTGATTTATATTTTAATGTTGGTCCAAAGTAAAAAACTTTATGATTTAATTTAACAATTTTTATCGATTTGATTTATATTTTAATGTTGGTCTAAAGTCTTGCTTTTTGTTTACCGAGAGTTTTCTTAAAAAGTGTTATAATTTATGGTTTTTGTAATTTTTTAGATGAGTTTTGGTCCGTGTACATTGCAATTTTTTTATTACTAAGTTTTTATTTACAATTAATTGATATTAGAGGATATCTAAAAAAGAAAGAGCTAATCAAAATAGGAAGGTACTAACCAAACTACCAATTATCCCCTATTTACAATTATATATAAAATAGTATTGATTAGTATAGATACATTAGTATTTATCTATTTTTAATTTTTTTATTTTGAATTAACTAATATTAAAAAAAATCACAAAGGAAAGTGGTGACTAAAAAGGAAGGTGCTAACCAAACTACCAATTATCCTATGGTTTGGCTATTATAGTTTAGTATAGATGGCCCCTAGAGGCGCACACAATTAAAATACAACCTCTCATACATAATCCCACATAATCCCTTCAAGTTTTAATTTGATTTTTCCGTCAATCAGTGAGTTTTTTTTAAAATCCGACTTCACTGTATTGTTTACCATCTCCCAACGAACAATTTGCATACCATATGTGCTATATTTCGACGCGATTTAAATTTTTTTATTTAGTTTCTAGTTTCTATTCTAAGAGTGCTTTCTATTGTGTGTGTATATATATATACTAAATGATAAGGTCTCATAAATTTATTTAAAATTTAAATGATATATATATATATATATATATATATATATATATAAGTTATTAAGGTTATAATAAAATAATTAGAATTGCAATACAAATTTTAGATGGCCAAAAATATAAATCGTTATTTAGTTTGCTTATAATAATATAATATTATTTACCCACTTCTCATAGTGCAAATTCTGCGTGTATTGATGAGAATATAAACATGAATTACCGTATTCAAGCTCCATTAAGATATGCAGTAAAACCTCGATAAATAAATATTCAATAAATTAATAATATTTTCGTTCCCGACTTGGGCCAATATGATAAATTAATATTATTGCTAAATGCATAAGATAGTAAATTTTGAAAAAGTTCTTAAGGCCCACTAAAAATATAAAATAATAATTCATTAAATGTAATAATTTTTTAATACATTACACATAATTTTTGGATATTCTTTAGTTGACTTTGCTAAATTATATCTTAACAATTCATTGATTCCTTTTTTCATAAAAAACAAATACATTTTCATTATTAATATCCGATGTATAAAGCATACCCGTTGTATTTGTGTTGGAATTTACTAATATTAATATTGTTTTTATTACGTGAACCAATTAATTAGGCGATCTGATGTGTGCACAATCTACAATAAAGAATTTGCTCATCCTTGGAGTTAAGACCAAACTATCCCTTTCAAATATAAAAAATAATTCTTTCAAAAAAAATCTAAAAATAATTTTGAGTTGAAGATATGCATGAGAATGTTTTGGTCTAAATCTCAACAAAGGGTGACACCTATAAAGCGCTCCCTTAATTAACTAATTTTTGGTACATGTATCAATACATATTTGAATTATTATGATTGTTCGTAAATTATATTGGATAATAAAATTTGTTTGATATAAATAATTGTATAAATTAATAAATATTAATTTTTCGATAATATAACAAAATATTAATTAATTGATAAATTAATTACCTCGCTGAAATAATATTTTTTTTGGGACCAAGGTTATTAATTTATAGAGATTTTACTGTAGTCAAGTAAATAAACCAAATATTTTGGGAACAAATTATTGTGGGAGTTAAAAAAAAATTAAAAAAATTGCAAATATTTTCAACTTGTCAGACTTGAAACTATGAATTATACTCAAAATATACTCCGGAAAGGAGAATGAAACCTAGAGTTTTGAGTGTGGGTAGATGCTCGTACAAAGGTAGATTAGATAATCAATTAACGGGTATAAAATAGATTGATAGTAGTATCTTGATTCAACAAATAAGTGATTATAATCGGGGCCAGTGACAGATCTTATTGTGACGTTGAAGACTATAATAATAATATAATATATTTGGTGCAATAATAATATTATAATATATTTTAGATTAATATTATTTGTGATATAAATTTAGTATCTTGATTCAACAACTTAGATATTATAATTGGGTCTGGTGGGTGATCTAATTGTGACGTTGATGGGTATAATAATAAAATAATACACTACAAGAAAAACGGCTAAATTCGATCGAAATTTTGCGGTCGAATTTAGCTAAATTTGACTCGTTAATTTAGCTAAATTCGACTTAAACGAGTCAAATTTAGCTAAATTCGACTACAAAAGTCTCGTCGAGTTTAGACGAGTGGAATTTAACAAAACCCATTAAATTCGACTGGCTAAATTCGACTGGTCAAATTCGACTGGTCAAATTCGATCGCAATTTTGAAAAAATTTGAAATTTTGAATTTGGCGCCTAAGGCGTCTTAAATTCGACCGCGCTCAGTCGAATTTATAAATTTTTATAAATTTGACTAAAAGCAGTCGAATTTATAAATTTGATCGAAACTAGTCAATTTTAGTATACCAGATCTTGAAAATTCAGCAGCTTTCTTCTGCTCTCAACAACATAATTCTGCATTTATTTTGCTGTTATTGCTGATATATTGTAATGGACTAATCAACATAAATATAACATAATTCATATTATGTAACTAATTAATTAAGAACAACAATAACTTCATATCAAATGTAATAATATTACAAATTGAGTTTTACAAATTCAACTCAAGGTCCCTAATCGAATTTAACAATATTACTACTTTGTTCCTCATTTAGTTGGACGGAAATAATTGTCGGAGATACTTGGGTTGCCGGATTTATTTTATTTTCCGGAATTGCTATGGCCGCCGGAATTGGTACGATTGCCGGAGTTGTTTTTGTCACCGGAGTTGCCATTCCACGAGTTGATTTTCTCGGTGTTATTCTTGTACGAACCATTGATTTGTAAGAAATATAAAGATTGAATATATATTTGGATTTGTTTGTGTTTATGTATGAATATATGTATGTATATGTAGGAGAGAGGGGAAGATGGGGGTGAATATATAAAGAATGTAAGTATATGTATATATATATAGGTCATTGCTCCATGAATAACACTCTTATATAAAAAACAATAAAGAACACCATAGAATCTTACATAAATTGCATGTTGATTCTAATTTTCTCACCAAAAAAGGTTTATTACGAATAAAAATAGAATCTAACAAAAAATTAGAATCAAATAAAACATGATTACATGTAATTTTATTGTGATAAATATATATACAAGATTCTGTACTGGATTCTATACTGAATTATATGTAATGTTTAATTTTTAAATTTAGATGAGATTCTACGTTAAATTCAATATGTTAGGCTTAATTGTTGTTCAATTTTATGATTCTAATTTTAAAAAGTCAATTTTTATGAAAAATAAAGTGTTTATGATGGTGTTCTTTATTGTTCTTTATATAAGGTGTTCTTTCTAGAGTGCAACTCTATATTTCTATATCTGTGTGTGTGTGTGTTATTTGTTGTGAGGAATATTGACTCTTGGATTTATTTTGTTGATATGTTAAATCTGGATCGTTGGATGAGTTTCACGCGGATCGTTGACATGGCAGTAAATTCGACCACCTCCTGTCAAATTTATAAATTCAACCGGTAGCAATAGAAATTATAAATTCGACTAACTAGGGTTTTCCGTCGAATATATGATTAAATTTGACTGCAAACAGTCGAATTTATAAATTTGATTGGTAACAGTAGAATATATACATCAATTAAATTTAAAATTATTAAAATAAGTAATGTGCAATATTTTTTATTTATTGACTTTTTGCATAAACTTTTAAAATATAACAAACTTTGAATCTGTACGGTTGGATCGTTCGAATTTTAATTATAATAAATCTAAATTACTAACCCTAGATACTAAATCACTAACCCCTAAATACAAACCTTAAACCATACATTTCAATCATCCATTTAACACATGGATCGTATTACTAAGGTTTTTTTCACCCACACTATTATGATCTCTAATACTTTTTATTAGATACAATATGTTATCAAACGCTACTATAAAAAAATTCAAATTTTTTAAACATAATAATTATTTATTAAAATTTTCCAAACTTCTTCAACAAATATAAAATGAACAGTTTCTTACTTCTATTAAAATTTAATTATCATAAATGGCCAAACTAAATTTTAACATGTAATTCTTCTTACAACGATTTTATGGTAAATTTTTTATAATTTATTTGTTAATAAAATATTTTTTTTTATTTTTGAAATTTATTTATTAGAATTAATATGACTGAACGCAGTCAAATTTATAAAAATGACTTGTTTTAGTCGAATTTAAATTTCAAAATTTTGGAAAATTTTAGGCGTGAATTTTCCCGCCTGAACATAAATTCGACCGATTCGACTCGTTCCAGCCGAATTTAAGGCACTTCAATGTGAGATAATAATTTTACTTGAGATAAAATTTTAGGGGTGAAATAAAAAAAAAGATGCGAACCAAATTTGGTACAAAGAGTACTATTAAAAAGGGGTTTCGCTTAAATTAATATTTTTTTAACAACATCGAATTCTATGTGAGATTGGATTGGATTTCTATGTGAGATTGATTTTATTGTTTAAAAAAAATCAAAAAACAACATAAAATTCAATGTGAGATAGAATTTTTACGTGAGATAGGATTTTAGGCACATAATATTGGCATATGTATATCAGTGTTATGACAAAAAAAAATTAACCTTTCATTATGCAGATTTGTTAATATTAATGATTTAATTGCTTTTATCTGCAAAGACGACGCAAAAGTCAAAAAAATAATTAAATTTTTGCATAAGATGAAAAAGACAAAAATAATAATAGAATTGTTAGAAGATCCATGAAAGCAGAGCATTGAACAAAACAAAATTAATTTAAAAACAACTTAAATTTGTACTACATGAAATAGGAGTTTAGGTTATAATATTTATACTAAAATAGGAGTTTAGGTTATAATATAATTTATTTTACATTAGATAATTATATTTTTTAGAAAAACAAAAAAAACACAAATTAGGGATGAAACCAAAAATGTGCGAAGCAAAAAAAGTGGGAACCAAATTTGATAAAATATTAAAAAGAGTTTCACTATTAATAAAGGTTATAGATATGTTTGGGGATTCAATACTTCTAAACATAGATTCAGTTTCAAAACTAAATTACAAAATATCCATTATTCAATTACTAACAAACTCTGATCACTTCTCAAAATAATTTTTTTTACTCTCCAAGTATGATTTGAGTAATACCAGAGGTCAGAGGTTGGTGTTATCCGGCGGATTAGAGGGAAGATAATGTAAAACAATTATTTTTTCCAATATAAAATCAAATGTATAGCAAGAGCTACAATAGCTTAGTTCTGATTAACTTTAGGGATAAAAGAAAATTCGAGAATAATATTATGGGATATTCCCAATGATATCCTTTTTGTTTTGACTTTTTTAATCGTATTATTTCTTATTTTTGACTTATGAATGATATCATTTTTGGTTTCACTACTATTCAGTTACCAAAACGTTAAAATATATATAAAGGTAACAATATTGGAATCTTATAGAATGTTCATAAACATACTTTTTGAAGTTTTGGATTTTTTTTTGTTCAAATATTTTGATAAATTATGTTTCTATATGTAATATTAATAGATGGTTAAGGTTGTTGAAAGTGCGATTTTTTTTTAATTTAAATGGATAATTAGGTCATTTACTAATATTTTATTGTTAAATTAACGTTTTAATAATGCAATGGTATAAAATACTCATGATATAAAATATAAGGATACCACTCATAAGTTAAAAAGAAGAAATAATTTCATTTGAAAAAGTCAAAACTAGAAGGATATCATTAGGAATATCCTAATATTATTAAGTAAATCATAATCTTGAATTAACACGCATCTAATCGCCAACATTAATATTAAAACATTTCAAGTTCAATTGCAGATTTCTGCTTTCTCAGGTTGAATTCTATACTTGATGGTACATCCCTCCCTCGTTCATATCGCTCAAAAGATAGACAATCTAAGAATATATATATCTAATTCGTCCAAACATATTCAAACAACTAATCGTAAATGTGATTCCATACAATTCAAATCAATAAACCAATATTATGAATCCTGCAGATGTACGAGCCCAAATACTAAAACAAGAAAACAAATCCAAAAGATGGGTAGAGAAAAGTCACTAAACTGATACTAGAACTCTTAATGACAGCTACTTATTAAAAATTAAAGAAAACAATAAAAGGAGCTTATCCCCAACTTTTTAATTCATGAGAGAAAGGGGATATAGCATTTTTTTACTTAAAACACCACATATGATTATTATAGATGGATTTGTATATGCATAATAACTAGCTTATAATAGGGTCTTTATTAATATTTAAAAGAAATTATTTACATTGTAATAAAAATAACATTAATGAAATTCTAATGTATATTATAAATCATATCTTATGTTCAATTTCAATTTAAATAATATTTTTAAATTAGTAAGGACTTAGATATTAAAAATTAATTACTACATAATTAGAGTTTTTAATATCTAACTAAGATAAAATAGAACAATTTGTGTTTGTTATTTTGTTGACATGATTCGAACTTGAAACAATAAATGTATTTTTCGTTTTTAATGTTAGATATAACAATTTATTTTTAGTATGTTGCTCAAGATATTTGAACCTTTGACTGTTAATAATACATTGTTTAGTATCAAAATTATCAGCTTTCATTAGTTCAGTTTATTTGTTTTGAAAAATTTATTGTTGTTATTTAAAGGAATTATTATTTTAATTTTTAATCAAACTAAAAATAACCCTTAATTTATTTATTATAGTATGCTGACTTATATCTCATGGATGCATGTGATATTTTTAATATTTTCATAACTTTTTTTGTTATAAATATTTTTATTATAATACATTTTTAAATGAATTAAACTTGTTAAAATAGGTTTTATATTGAGTAGATCTTAGAATATGTAAAATAGTTAAACCTATAGTAATATATTTTAAATTATAAGCTACTTGAAAACGGGTTTTTAAATCATTAGATCTTAAATATGTGTTTATATTATATTTTGCGTACAAATAACAAAAATATATACTAAAATTGGAGTAGGGAAAAAGAGTCACCGTACTAATAAATCGATCCACTAACATTTATATATTATTTAAATCTTTATAATATTGAATAGACAAATTAAGTATTTTTATTTCAAGTGTTAAACATTTTCCTTTCAATTCAAAAAAGTTGGAAGTTGGATATAATTGGATTTTAATTCTTATTCTTTCGAAAAAAGGTTCAATAGTTACATGAAACCAAAATGTTTTCACAATTACGATCAAAATAATATAAAAATTATGTATTTATATTATATCATTAAATTTGAAACTCGATGGATCCGAAGGTGTTTATATTTTGGTAGTTGTACTTTAATTTCTTTGATTTTACAATTTGACTTTAATTTTGTTAAAACAACAATTTTAACTAAAACATTTCTCTAAAATATTAATAGAACTCTTAAAACACAATTTAATCACGATGAAATACAAACATCTACTATAATTCAAATGCAGAATTCAACAATGACAATAACTATCCACATTTAAAATCATCTTCTCAAAAAAAAAAATTAAATACGAAATTAAATATTAAAATTCATACAAGATAAAACATTGAACTTAATTTATTTTATTAAAAAGTAAAGAACTTCATTTCAAAAAAAAAAAAAAAAAAAAAAAAGTAAAGAACTTATTTCCATCCCCGAGGGATTGATAGATTGGATCACCCTTCTTTTCCTCCCTTGTACCGCCCGCTGAGACAAGGTATCATTCAATTTCTCCGATTCTCCCAGAAATGAAAATTATTTTGTAACACTTGGAAATTAGCATCGCCACAGACTGTATTACCAGGAAACTGCACAAGCTGGTTAAACTGATCATCAACGCCAAACCCTGATGGACCACTATTTTGTGTGGTTCTATCGTCAAGAATAGTACCGAAGCTATTCTCACTAAGTACTGGAACTGGAGTATTCCAGTAATCTCCTGTTTGTGAATAACCTCCTGTTAGTTGATCCGGATTCTCATATGCGCCACTGACATTAGGGTAGACATCTAAACTGCTTTCATCAAAACCAGCAGCGGCTGAATTTTCAGAACTTTGCAAAATGGAAGATAACATTCCCGAATTAGCCAAACTGTACCCTTGTTGTGGCGCTTCTTGGGGTAATGCAGTGGCAGGCACACTTGAAACACCAAAGAGACTTTCATGCAACACATTAACATCAAATATATTATCATTTTCCTGAGTGCTTCTGTTGTTAGCAAAATTAATTGTCGTATTCCAGCTAACAGACTGATTCAAAGACGATAAATCGGAAACGGGAGGAACGAGGATGGTATTGCTTAAAAAGGGAAAAGAGTGTGCGCTTGTTATGGCATTTGAATTAAGAGCAGGCTGCAGGTTGTTGGGATAAGGGATTGAAGGCACTCTCCCAACAGTTGTTTGGTTACTCTGAAATTCATTTTGCAACATATATAGTTGATTGGCCAGTGCTATATTATCACATGGTAGCTTGTGGGCCAAAAAACTGTCCCGCCTGCAACAAAATGTTAAATCGTTAGAAAATATTGCACATTTTCAAAATTTTCGGTGCAAACATAAATAAATTAAGATAGTAAATAATTATGAGTTTGAACTTAATTAATTAAGATTATTGTGTAGTAGATTATATACTATAAGTTCTTCACATAATTAAATCGCTTCTTGAAAATTTAAGAACGTTAAAGTTATATCCTTACGCAATGCGCGAATTTTATATAAAAATTAAAAAAAAATAATAAAAAACATGCCTAGTTTATCTATTTTGACATTTATAATTATAATGAAAGTAAATTTAATGTAGCTGTTTTTCATTGTCCATATTCATCATATCAAAACACAATTTATCTACTGATGGGCCTTTGTAATTGAGGAATTAATTTAGTTATAATATGAAAACAGCTTACCTTGAGAAAACGGAGCCGCAAACGCACACGTATTCTCTGGTGCCGCAAATTTTTAAATGTGCTCTTAAGTCTCCTTCAAGTGCGTACGTCTTTTCGCATTTGGTGCAGCTCATAGTTTTTTCACCATGCTTTCTTTTATAATGTTTTCTCAAGCTAGCAATATCGCATAACGCATTGGCGCTGTTGTGATAAAAACAAGTTATCTCGGGACACACATATACCTTACGCTTTTCATCATCATTGTTTTGGACAGGACGGTTGTTTCGAACATATGGTATATAATGTGCTCGTCGATGTATTATCAGATTTTGTTCTCTGGTAAAGCCCTTGTTGCACAACTCACAAGAGAACAAGGGTTTAGCATAAATTTCCTCTACTGATAGTGCAATCACCTCTACATCGTCATCATCTGCTAGAAAAAGAGGAGAAACGAGTTAAACTGATTATATCGATAACAGTTATGCGTAATTTAATGCAAGCAATCATCATTTAACTAATTAAAGATATATTTTGTGTGTCATTGCCTGTGATCTGTTGTCGCCTTCTTCTTCTCTCGGCAGCAGAAGGAGGTGGTGGAGATTGAGTTAAAGTAGTAGCAACCACTGGTGGACCTGAATTGAAACAATTCAGCTGGTTTCTATCCATTTTTTGTGGCGGTTGTCTTATATATAAGAATTTACGAATGTATATTAGTTGTGCTAGGGATCGAGCTCGGATCTAATTGATGCAGAACTCTACTTCTTCTTGTAGATGGCTTCACTGAACTGTGTTTGGGTGCATTAAATAGGACAATAAGGGCCCCAAAAGTAAAGTGACAGTGCGTCAGCTGTCTACCAAAGTGCCTCTAGAGATAAGAACAACATTGAATGTGCATTAATTAACTTATTCTTTCACCATGCAATCACTTTTCGTTCTCTTGACAGTATTAGGATCATCAAAAGCTAAAGATAGTGAGAGATGAACGTAGTGATATTTGCTACTATTAAGCCTAATCTGTTTGTATGCGGCTACTGTAACTGCTTCATGCACCTCTGTCATCTGCTCCGATGTACACGTATACACATATTTGACACCTGGTCACTCTTTTTAGTTCTCATGCAGGAAGTTCTTATGATACCATTAATGACCAGTTTTCATGAAAACCATTAGTTAGTAGATCTACTAGAGATATATGTGTATGCTACTTACGGCCAAGTTGATCACTGAAACACAGTACCAATCTGCAGTTAAAACCCGTATCTATTGGATATGAACAATATGCTCTGTTGCAAGGAGTCCACATATGTCAAATAAACTGCTCTTATAGATTAGCTACAATGAATACATGTAGATCATAATATATACTACTCCGTCCCTCTCAATTCTTTACATTGAGTACGGGGCTAGGCACACATTTTAAAGACTCGTTTAATATATACTTATAAATTATTTTAATTTTTTTCTTTTTTCGAATAAAAATATAATGTTTAAATTTTTATTTAGAAAAAGAAATTTTAAAAATAAGTTGTAGAGCTATGGATGCGTGTCAAAACAATGTAAAAAACTGTAAATAAGATTGCTTTAATTATATCGTACAATGTAATTTAAACGAAAATTGCTTAAATTGTAAAATAAACAACAAAATTGTTGATCCTTAAAAACAAAAGGTAGATTCTAATTATCTAGTGCAAAATATCAATGCAGCATAAAATTTAATTATTATATATTTAATATATAAATAAATTTTAAGGATGGGAGGGGCGCAACCTGCTCTCTCTCCAAACTCTCCCTTTTAACGATCCAACCTATTCTATTTTTTTGCTCTTCTATATTCCCCTGACCAATTCTTCAATTATATTCATTAATAAATGTATTTACAGTCTTTAATCAGATAGTCAAATTTTCTCTCCTAAGTCCTAACTAACGAACAAGGTGAGAGTGAGTTTCCATACCTAAAGGAGATTATGGTCAGCGAGAAATGTTTTGGACTCCCTCATTCTTAGTCGTGCAGAGAACTTGAAGATGTTATCAAGGCCATAAGTTATAAGAAAGTAATCTATGAACTACATATGGACATGGTTTCTGATAAGCAATCTTAATTAAAAGGACTTTACATGTAAAAATTATAAATTTTCTAAGGTTATATCTGTAAATTCAGAATTTGAATTGTTTCATCACGAAGATACCATTGGTACCATTTTTGTCTCTTATATGGAAAAATATGTTGAGCTAATCTCAGAAGGAGTTTGATATGATCGATCTCAAATTTCCGTTTCTCTATTTTTAATTAACTTATCATATCTATTGTTACAACTAATTTAGGGATCGTTTATTTCGTGAATTGGTATGTGATTGAAATGAGAAATCAGGTTAAGCCGGTATAGAGTTGAGGTATCTATTATGTGTTTGGTTGATGGTTGAAATGAATTTAATTTAAGATATTTTTAATTGACTAATTTTAAATAATTTAAAATATTAATTTAATATATTTTTGAGTTATTGATTTATTTTTATATTAAACATTTACAATTAATTGCTTAAATAGATATGAAAATAGTAGAAATAAAGTTGAATAATGATACCCCTCCCTCGTACCCATTTCTCCCTAAGGTATCAAAAACCCCTACATTTGAGGGTTTGAGTAATGAGTTTCAAAGTTGATTTTCTGAACCAAACACCAGGTATGTGCAGTGTTCTAAAAATCGTCCAATTTTTCAAAAATCGTCGATAAATCGCTGATTTATCGTTTAAAAATATTTGACCGATTCGATTTTTGAAATCCGATATATTGCTATGAATTATTTTTAAATGGTTTATTATATTATATATATGGCTAATATATTAAATATATTTAAAATATTATAATTTATTCGATTTTTGTTCCGATTTATCATTCCGATAAATCCCCGATTTGCCGATAAATCGTTATACGGTACCTCAACCGATTTGTTCCGATTTCTGAAATCTACAACCATAGGTATGGGATTAGAATTAACGAAACTCATAACTGATTTCCGAATATTTCGAACCAAACGACCTCTTAGAGATCATGTATTTTAGTGTAATAATCAGAAAGAATCAATACATGAATGTACTAGGTGACCTTTCCTAGTACATATAATGATGTAATTATCGAAAAATAATTACATGCAACACTATTTGACAATTATTTTACATTGTAATTGCTTAATCTTGCACAATTATTTACCATACAATCCGCTTTTCTATTTTGTAATGACTAGAGGTAATAGGGCATCCCGTTGGATTTTTTCCCCGGTGGCCAATGAGCACTAGTAGAAAAGAATCCCAGAACTGAATTCAATACAAATATATAATTACGAATCTGTCAACGTCCAGTTCTAGTAATTTCTACAACACTAAATATAAAATTGGTAACATGGAATTAAATACGTGAACTTGAGCTACATATCATATGCTAATATCGGCTGTTTGGTACTTAAAATGGAAAACTAATAAGATACGCAAATCAAACGTTACTTGTTATGTGTAGATTACAGTACTTATAACTTGTTGGTAAAATCGAACAATTGTCTTAAGACGGCCAGTGAAAATATCAAGAAGCTAGCAATGTTTTATGTTGTCCATCTTTTTGACAAAAAGATTGTATAAATAGAGAGGATTAATCAAGTTGGCAAAAACTCAGATTAAGGAAAAGAGTTAGCATTCTATCCAGTTTTCTCTAAGCTTTGCTATTTGTATACATAGCTCGCTCAAAGAAAAAAATCAGCAGTAATATTAATGGCCAAGTCAAGGAACAACAGCAAGACTGCCTTGTGCATTCTAATACTTTCTATTGTTGTCATCTTCACTGTTGCTGAGAGCAGATCAGTTCTTTCCAGTAAGTACTTAAATCAAAATATACCATTGTTAGGAATTTTTGCATCTGATCTTTAATTTTCTACTGTATATGTCTGTCAAACAAATGCATCTTATTTGATTATACAAGCTTAAAATATGTGGATTTTTTTTTATTACTTTAGCTTTTCATATATATGAAGTTGTATGTACGAACAACTATTACTCTATTGTTTTAGATAAGATAAAATAATACACAGTTGTTAATTTATCAAAATGTATCAAATGATCTTTTCTTTTCATATCTGTTCGAATTTGAAACAATATGTCTAAGTAACAACTATTAACTATTAACTCTTTGAACTATTCCCGGATCATAATTTCAACACTACAAAAAGTATGGGTTACAAAGTGATCGAGTCAAATGTGACGATCACGAATTGGTTGATTAAGATCCTCATTTCTAATCGAACATAATCAATAACCAACATGATTGGTCGCAAACAGAACGAAACTGATCACATATTGATCATACTTCTTTTTGTGAACGTGTAACCAAATGTGTAATACTTTTTTTTTGGTAGTCTTATTTGTGGAGATAGATGTTGCATTATTTAACTTTATCAGTGTTTTAAAAATCGGCGATTAATTGGGATTAATTGTCGATTAATCGCTAGACGGCGGGCCACCGAACTGATTAAGCGAAAATCGGATAATTAATCGTTTTTTCATATAAACGGTCAAAATCGGCTGAATCAGTCAAAAATCGAATTAATCGGTCAAAAATCGGGCTAATTATTAAAAAATAGTAAAAAATAGTTAAAATTAAAAAAAAAAATTAAAAGGTAGAAACTTGATTAAGCAATAGGAAAAAACATTATTTTTGTACATATAATTATAATTTTAGATTCCTAAATCGTAAATTCTCTTAAGTTTTTCTCTTAAATTGATCTCTAATTGAAAAGTTAAACATTCAAAATTTTATTTATTACAATTATATAACATTTTTAACATATTTGCATAAATATATGATAATAACATATGTTTAGTTGAAATAACGAAACAATTTTATAATTATATATAAAAAATATTATTAAATTTATTCCGATTAATGATCCGATTAATCATTCCGATTAATCCCCGATTACCCGATTAATCTCTGGACGGTGCCTTCATCGATTAACTCTGATTCCCGCTTTTTACAACACTGAACTTTATTAATTAATTAATTAATTAATATTAATTATGTTATTTTACATAAATTTGGTATGGCTTTTGGGATTTGTTGGAAACTGGTATAGTTTTGTATCTGGGTTAAAAAGGATTATTTGATATGCATTTGATACAACACAACAAAATTTGTACAATTTATGACAAGTGTAGTGTCATAACCGCGCGTTTCCAATCAGTTTAACCATATCATTTTCATGAAATCAATTAAATACATATAGTTCGTCTTTTTTTTGTTGGTCATTTTTTGTCATATTATTATATACTAGCTTATAACCCGTGCCAAGCACGAGCCCGAATATGAGTCGAGATTAAAATATTAGTATTAATAAATTATTAATAAATCACTACACCAAAAACGGCCTTTTCCTACCATCTAAATCTTACCAAAAAAACTTGGTAGGAATTGACCCCCCATTTCCTACCGACGACAAATATGGTAGGAAATGGTCCCTGTGAGGCCCGATTTTTGTGCAAACCAGGACCAATTCCTACCGATTGTTGGTAGGAAATTAAAACCTACCAATATTGGTAGGTTTTGCCTGAATTTTCACAAAGATAAGACCCCACCATCCTAATCATCAGTCATGTCATATTTCAAATTAATAAACAGTTTTTTAAAAATAAGAAATATTTTCAATATGCTGTGGTCATTTCCTACCATTTGTGGTAGGAAAATAAAACCTACCAAATCTGGTAGGTTTTATCCTTGATGGTACCCCACCATCCACATCATCAGCCATATCATAATTTAAGTAATAAACATTTTTTTAAAATAAGAATTTTTTTAATTCTGCCAAGGCCATTTTCTACCATATATGGTAGGAAATAGTCACTGACGAATTTTGGACCCCCACCACCTTTTTGCTTTTGTAGTGTGTGGTGTTAAAATTTTAAAGATAAGAGAAAATTTTAAGAAAAAGAAAAAGAAGAACAAAGAAGAACAAAGAAGAAGAACAAGATTTTATCATCACATCTCATTGTAAGTTTTTCAATAATTCCATTGTATTTGTTCATATTTATTAGTGTGGAAATAAGATAAACTTATTTTGTATATGTATGTATGTATATGTATGTATATATATATATATATGTGTGTATGTATGTATGGTAAGCTTTTTCATAAAAATAGCATTTGTAAATTTGTGTATGTATGAGATGCCATGTATTAGTGTTTTTTTATGTTAAAAAATGATATTCATGTTAATTCTTTATTTGTTCATAAATAGCAAAAAGATGTAAATGTGTTATTAAAATGTAATTTGTTAATATTGTAGATGTCAAATGTTAATCGTGATTGGATGTCTCACCGTGTGCAAAGTGATCGCATTTCATTAACGGATGAGTATAAAAAGGGCGTTGAAGAATTTTTAGATATGGCAAAAAAAAATGGGTTGATCGGGGATAAAACATTGTGTCCTTGTTCTCGTTGTAAAAATAGTCATTGGGAAAATTTAGATACTATAAAATATCACTTGTGTGCTTTTGGTTTTTTCGAATCCTATACCGCGTGGACTTTGCACGGTGAGAAACAACCAACAATGGAATCTCGAGCACCACGTCATCGTAAACGTCGTGCACCACCAATTGTGGAACAACCCGTTGATATGTATAGGTTGTTGCGAGATGGTGCCGGTCAAGATTATTATAGCTTCAATGATACGGCGGATGGTAGTACAAATGATGATGATCAAGAACCTCCAAATTATGATGCTTCTCAATTTTACACCGAGGCCAATGAAGCGGGAAGTCCCATTTACCCCGGTAACAAAAACTACACAAAACTCTCTTTTTGTACGAGATTGTTACATTTCAAAGACGTCTCTCGTTGTAGTGAGAAATCATTTAATTTATTGCTTGATATTATTGGTGATGTGTTACCAAAAGATCATAAGCTACCGAGTACTTGCTATAAGGTGAAGAAAATGGTAAAAAATTTAAATTTGGGATATGATAAGATTGATGTGTGTGAGAATAATTGTATGTTGTTTTATGGTAACGATGAAAAAAAAGTTGTATGTGACATTTGCAATGAGAGTCGTTACAAGCATGTCTTGGGAAAAAATGGAAGGAAAATACCTAAGAAGATCTTAAGACATTTTCCACTTATTCCACGTTTACAACGATTATACATGTCGGAGTATACGGCTAAACATATGACTTGGCACAATGATAGAGAAATAAAAGAGGAAGAACTAAGTCACCCCGCGGACGGAGATGAATGGAAAAATTTTGATAAGAGATACCCGTCTTTTGCTAAGGAGGTCCGTAATGTTCGACTTGGATTGTCAAGTGATGGTTTCAATCCATTTGGAAACTCGGGAAACAATGTATACACATTATGGCCGGTTGTAGTGGTCGTCTATAATCTTCCTCCTTGGATGTGTATGAAAAGACCGTTCATGTTTATGACACTACTAGTTTCCGGTCCGGATAATCCGAAAAAGAATCTCAATGTATTTTTAAGGCCCCTTATGAATGAATTATTTATTTTGTGGCAAAGCGGAGTGGAAACTTATGATCAATCTTCGAAGAAAAATTTCATCATGAAGGGGGCACTTTTGTGGACAATTAGTGATTTTCCGGCTTTAGGTATGCTTAGTGGATGGTCAACAAAAGGGAAGATGGGATGTCCGGTTTGTGTTGGAAATGTAGAAGGTTTCCAACTTAAGAAATCCGGAAAATGTTGTTTCTATGGGACTTATAGAACATTTTTGGAAGAAAATGATCCGTTGCGAAAGAAAAGTCAAAAGTATGCAACAACGGAAGTTAAAGTGTTTAATGGTCGTACCAAGGGTGAGGATTTACTAACTTCCTTATTACAAATAGAATTTGCTCCACCCGGAAACACTAGTAAAAAATTCAAGCCTAGGGGCTATGAGGAAAATCATCATTGGACCCATGTTTCAATGTTTTGGGAACTACCATATTGGAAATTTCTTGATCTACGACATTGTATTGATGTCATGCATACCGAGAAAAATGTGTTTGAAAATGTCTTTTATACAATTGTGAATGATCGGGTTAAGAGTAAAGATAGGAAGAAATCAAGGGAGGATTGCAAACTTTTAGGGGTGCGAAGTGATTTGTGGATCGATGAAAATGGAGTCATGCCTAAAGCGCCGTATACAATTACTAGAGCTCAACTCCGACTTTTGTGTGATTGGATTTCGAATCTTAAACTTCCCGATGGATGTGTCTCGAATATATCCCGTTGTATCAAGTGGGATACTTTAAGAATTACGGGTTTTAAATCGCATGATTGTCATATTTTCATGCAAAAGTTAATGCCAATTGCTTTTTGTGAACTTTTGCCATCTTATATTGTGGATGCTCTCACGGCCCTCTCCAACATTTTCCTTGATATTTGCTCATCCATTTTACTACGCAAAGATTTGGATGTTTTGGAGAAACGTGTAGTGAGGACAATATGTGTGCTTGAAACCGTCTTTCCCCCGGCTTTGTTTGACATTATGGAACACTTACTTGTACACTTGATTGAAGAATGTAGACTCGGAGGACCGGTTTATTATCGTTGGATGTATCCTTTTGAACGGTTGTTGAAGCATATGAAAGATAAGGTCGGAAATAGAGCAAGAGTGGAAGGTTCAATTGCGGAGAGATATGTCGAAGAGGAAATGATCAATTTTTCTTCATTTTACTTTCACTCTTCCATCAAGACGGTTCATAATACCACACGCCGTAATGAAGTTGTGGTTGGAGCACAAAATGAAAATGTTTTAGAAGTTTTTAGATATCCTCTTGAAACTATTGGAAAACATGCTACTCGTTATTTAAATGGTAGTGATTTGAAGATTGCCGAATATTATGTGCTACTAAACATGCCGGAAGTTCAACCTTACATTCGGTAATTTACGATTGACGTAATTTATGTATTGTGTGTCCTATGTAATTTAATGTTAATTTACTAATTTTCTTTGATTTCAGGGAATTTGATGCCCACATACGTGCAAATGATCCACAAATATCGAATGAAAGATTGGAGTTTCTCCAAAAGTCCGAATTTAAGTCTTGGTTTAAGCAAAAGGTACTTTGATTAAACGTACATTTATAGGATATATTAATTTGTATGTATTTTTTTCCAACACATTTAACATTTTTGTGGTGCATAGGTTGAGCATGATGTCAACTATGAGCTCTTCAAACACTTGATTGATGGGCCGGTATGCAATATTTTCTCATTCCAAGGTTGTATGGTTAATGGATATAGGTTTCATCTCAATGATGGAGTTTTTGTTAAAGGCACTTTTTACAATGATGTTCTTGTTAATTATTATGGTCAATTAGAAGAAATTATTAAACTTATCTATGGAGGGGGGAATTTTGTTTATTTGACCGGGGTCAAAGGTGACCCCACAAATTGACGTGGCAGTGGGCCCTCATGTGACATGTGGCACACCATGTCATCCTTATGTGACCACATTTACTTGACGTGGCACTTGACGTGTCAAGTGACGTGTCGGGGTCCACCGCCATGTGGCCGTCGATGTGGCTGTTGATGTGGCTCGCCACATGGGCAGCCATTTGGCATGTGGGGCCGTTTAAGAAACAGACCATCAATTCCTACCATGCACCAATTCCGACCTGAGCAATTCCTACCATGTCGAATGGTAGGAATTGACACCAATTCCTACCGATGTACCCCCAAAACCTACCATTTTCGTGGTAGGAAAAGGCCGTTTTTGGTGTAGTGAATATTATTTAAAAATGTATTTCTCGAGAATTGAATGGTAAAAATATATAATAAATAAATAACTATTTAATTATGTAGTTATAGACAATCGAACTGTGCATAAAACTAAAGAAATTAAAGATAAATAAATCTTGTATAATTACGTAGCTGCAAAGAATCTAACACTCGATGAAATTATTGAATTTAAAGTAAATAAATAAATCTTGTATAAATTACGTAGTTGTAAGGAATCGAACCCTGGATGAAGCTAAAGAATTTAAAGTAAATAAATCTTGTATAATTATGTAGTTGCGAGGAATCGAACCCGGGTCAAGTGATAACCAAATTTGGTACTTTGGTACTTTGGTACTTTAGTACCGCGCGCCATTTTCACATTGTTTTGCTTATTAATATAGAGTATAGATATATATATGATCACTTTCACAAACAACCAACTTTTTTATCTTTTTTATATTGGTTGAAAATAATTTGACACTAAAGATCGGTCATTTATGACTGAAAGTTAGTTGAAAATGATTCGATCATTGCGATCGGTCATTACCAAAATATATTGATAAGTTAGTTGGAAGTACACTGAATGTGACATGTGTGAGAGTAAATCTCGAAACTTAAATGTTTTAATCAACCAAAATTTTCAATCGTAAATGTCACTGGTTACAGATCAACAGCAATCAGTTTCTAAACAATTGACATCGATGACAGTTAACGATCGATTTTAATACCATTTTTAATCGTCAAGTACTATTTGTTTTCGAGTCGCATTTCTTTTATAATGAATCATAACTTATTAGCTTGAACTTTAAAGAATAGATACAATATAAATACGTTGTTCTATCATTTTTTTTTATCTCATGTGGAGTATTTGAAGTACAAAATCCAAACACGCCTTTAAACTATCTTTATATTTCTACATCTCTTAATTGTTTTATATATACTAGCGTTATTGTTCAATGTTCAATGCATAGGATGTTTTATAAATTATTTGTATTAGTATATTTTTTTAATTTTATTTATTGTTTAATATCTTTAGTTTTTTAAATTTCGTCCTAATTGATTTTGTATATTTAGACTATCAAATATTAAATTTATACAATTTATCCTTTTTGTATATTTCTTAAAAATACTACTTTTTTTAATAAAAGTACTACTATTAACGTTAGCTTAATTGCATTGTTTTCTATACTATTAAAATGTTTGTAGTTGTAAAGAAATATCGAACCTTATTTCTTTACTTGATAATACTACTTACTTTACCCTCGACAACCAAACCATTTTAACTCCTTTATACTAATTATATATAGGATATAATCTAATTATATATAGGATATAATAAATGTAAAAGTTTTCTATCATGCATATAAATTAATTATCAAAAGCAATCTTTGATTGATCTATCTTAATAAGTGATTTGTAAATAAATTGAATTAGAAATAAATAATCTTTACTAACTGTTAGTCAAAACGAGGCCGATTTAATTGTTTGAAAATCAAGTGAAAAATAAAATTATGGGGCAACCGAATAATAAACCTTTTTAGGATTCAAATCACAGTTACATGATATTAGCAAGACAAAATTGCAGTGTAAAATGTTAAATTTTGTACTAAATGCAGTAGAGATATCAGGATCTTGGTCGAACTGACTGAACTTGTTGAAGTATATTTCAGTTTAAACGCCCAAGCCAAAACATATATATCTATACTCTTTATTAATAAGCAAAACAATGTGAAAATGGCGCGCGGTACTAAAAAGTATCAAAGTACCAAATTTGGTTATCACTTAACCCGGGTTCGATCCCTCACAACTACATAATTATACAAGATTTATTTACTTTAAATTCTTTAGCTTCATCCAGGGTTCGATTCCTTACAACTACGTAATTATACAAGATTTATTTATTTACTTTAAATTCAATAGTTTCATGGAGCGTTAGATTCTTTGCAGCTACGTAATTATACAAGATTTATTTATTTACTTTAATTTCTTTAGCTTTATGCACGGTTCGATTGTCTATAACTACATAATTAAATAGATATTTATTTATTATATATATTTATCATTCAATTCTCGAGAAATACATTTTTAAATAATATTTATTAATAATTTATTAATACTAATATTTTAATATCGAATCATGTTCGGCCCGTGCTTAGCACGGGTTATAAGCTAGTATATATAATAGCCTCTTTTCTTCTTTATCAAACAGGGGGCCTGGTAAGGGCAGACGCAACTCCAACTTGTGATCAAGTGTTTGGAACAAGAAGTGGAGACACATGCTTTAGTATTGCTCAAAGTTTTGGATTGACAACAGCTGAATTTGATTCCATAAACCCTAACCTCAACTGTGCTGCATTGTTTGTTGGTCAATGGCTCTGTGTTGAAGGAAGTGCTTAATATAGTTACAGCAACCTCAACCCGATCGAGCAACTGCAAAGTTAATACATGCATCACAATAAAAATAAAATGGACAGTTCTTTGTCCTAACTTCACAGTTTACATATATATATATATGTGCCCTATAGTAATAAATACCTATACTAGCAGAATTTTTATTTCTTATTATTGGTATGTAACGACCCGATATTACTCATAATAAATGATGTGCTACGTTCACTGGTAATTATATTTTGAGCTTTTGAAACGGATGCATTCGTTGGAAAAATAGTAAGAGTGGTGCCTAACATCACAAAAAAGTAAGAGTACAAATTTTGTGATGATTTTGATAAAAGAGTCGGTGAAAAATTTTGTGATTAATGATTTATTATGAATGCAGAAAACAAAGATAACAGAAGGAATGTTCTTGAATTAGAAAGGCTCAATCACAGCTTTTATACACAAACATAGAAAATATCATCCTAGATCTACTTTTCCCAATCACTTACATTATATGCTAATGATGGGATAGGGAATATTCTAACGGTCATACCAAATGTCTAATACACCCTTTATTTGCCTTTATTTGCCAGCTGGTGTATTACTAGAGAACAAAAAGAGAGAGTTGGATAAAAAACAGAAACAAACAACTGTGATGAGCTAAAAGACAATAGACTGAAGGCTGTGAGGTTTATTACTCCCCCTCAAGCTGAGCGGATGTGGAAACAGAAGCTCCAAGCTTGGTGAGTAATTTGTTGTGTTGTTTGATAGGTAATGTCTTTGTCATTATATCAGCAAGCTGAGAGTGAGAAGGTACATGATGTGTAATGATTGATCCAGAGTTGATCTTGTCCCGTATGAAGTGGCAGTCGATTTCGATGTGCTTTGTCCTCTCGTGCAGAACTGGGTTCGCTGCTATGGAAATTGCTGCCATGTTGTCACACTGCAGAACAGTAGGAGGTAGGTCTTTTAAACCCATGTCTTTGAGTAGTGCTGAAAGCCATGTGATCTCGCATGCTGTAAGTGCCATTGAACGGTATTCAGCCTCTGCTGTAGAGCGAGCAACAACCCCTTGCTTTTTTGACTTCCAAGATATTGGTGAGTTGCCAAGCAAGATGCAAAAGCCAGAAGTTGACCTACGGGTGACAGGGTAGCTTGCCCAATCACTGTCACAATAAGCATGAATTTGAGCAGCAGAGGAATTAGCTAATAGAATACCTTGTGCTGGGTTTCCCACCAAGTATCGTAAGACCCTCTTGGCAGCTTGCATATGCACATTAGTGGGCTGGTGCATGTACTGGCTTAAGACATGAACTGGGAATGTGATATCTGGCCTTGTAACTGTTAAGTAAATGAGCTTTCCCAGTAACCTTTGATATGGGTGAGGGTCTTGCAATACATCTCCCTTGCTTGGATGAAGTTTTAGATGAACATCCATAGGTACTTTCAGAGGTGTTGCTGATAGCATTCCAAATTCCTGTAGCAAATCAAGAGTATACTTTTTCTGAGATAAGAAATAACCAGCATTAGTCTTATCAATCTCCAAGCCTAAAAAGTATCTCACATTGCCTAAATATTTCATGTGAAAAGAGGTGGATAAAAGCAATTTCAGTTGGGTTATCTCTTGGTGTGAGTTACCAGATATGAGTAGATCATCAACATATACTAGTACCAGGGTAATGGAGTTGTCTAGCAGGTGTGTGAATAAATTGTAGTCATTTTTTGACTGCACATAACCAAGACTGACCAGTTTTTGGGATAGTTTTGTAAACCATAGTCTGGGGCTTTGCTTGAGTCCATATAGTGACTTAATAAGTCTACACACCAAGGTTTGAGATGTTGTTGAGGACTGATGTAAAGTTATTCTACTGCCATACCCTGTATACCCTTGAGTTACTTCATAAAAACTGTGTCATGGAGGTCACCATGCAGAAATGCATTGGTGACATCCATTTGAATTGTAATCCAGTCTTGTATGGCAGCAACTGCTAGTAGTGTCCTAACTGTGGTCAATTTGGCCACAGGTGCAAATGTATCCATATAATCCACTCCATACACTTGCTTGCAACCCAACACCACCAATCTAGCTTTGTGTCTTTCAACTGTCCCATCTGGGTTATATTTTGTCTTGAATATCCATTTACAACCAATAGCCTTTTTATTCAGTGGTAAAGTAGTTATCTCCCATGTGCCATTATTTTCCAGTGCTGTTAACTCTTTATTCATGGCCTCCACCCAGTGAGCATATTGCACAGCTTGTTTAAAGGAGTTTGGATCTGTTGTGGTTGTTAAGGAGGCTAAGAAACACTGAAACTGTGGGTGAATGGCATGGTCTGCAACTTGTGCAATGTTGGCATTAGCAGGTAGAGAGTGAACATATTGGTCCAGCCAGGTAGGTTGTTTAGGTATTCTTGAAGATCTTCTCACAACATGTGGTGGTGGTGCAGTATCAGGTGAGTTAGGGTGATTAAGAATATGTGTGTGAGGTTCAGGAGTTGGAGGATAATCTAGAGGATTATCTGCAGAACAGTTATCCACAAATAAGTCATCTGACTCAATCTGAGCAGTGACAGTTGGCAATACACAGGGGTTTGGGAGTACATATGGTTTTGGTGAATTAGGGTTGTATGGGAATATATTTTCATGGAACAGAGCGTCTCTAGTCACAAATATCTGCATATTTGACAGGTTGAG
Organism: Heracleum sosnowskyi; assembly: GCA_030848705.1. Classification (NCBI taxonomy): domain Eukaryota; kingdom Viridiplantae; phylum Streptophyta; class Magnoliopsida; order Apiales; family Apiaceae; genus Heracleum; species Heracleum sosnowskyi. The sequence goes on from CM061241.1 coordinate 100,271,897, forward strand.
CAACCTATATCCTTTTTGATTCACAGGGTATCCTATCATTATACAAGGTACTGATCTAGCCTCAAACTTATCAGTACTATGGTTAGGATTTGAAGCAAGAGATAAGCAGCCAAATGCCCTTAAATTATCATAATTGACTGGTTCATTATATAAGGTTTCATATGGGATTTTGTTTTTCAAGGCTTGGGTAGGTAGTCTGTTTATTAGGTAGGCTGCTGTCATGACAAACTCACCCCAGTACATAAGTGACAAACCAGATTGAAATTTCAGGCATCTAGCAACTTCAAGTATCTGTCTATGTTTTCTCTCGACCCTGGCATTTTGCTGGGGTCGATTGACACATGACTTTTGGTGAAATATTCCCAAGGAACTATAGAACTGAGTGCATAGAGAGTCTGCAAACTCTGGTGCATTATCTGATCTAATAGATTTTATGGAAGCATGAAAGTGAGTCTTAACATGGTTATAGAAAGTTTTAAGGCAAGACAGGTAATCAGACTTTTGCTTCATGAGGAATAACCAAGTAAACCTAGAGTTGTCATCAACAATTGTCAAGAAATATTTATAGTGACCTCTAGTGCAAACTCTATAGGGACCCCAAGTGTCAATGTGTATAAGATCAAATGGCAGTTTTGCAAGAGAGGTACTGAGAGAGTAAGGGAGTTTAGTAAACTTAGCCATCGGGCAAGTAAGGCATACCTCAGATTTAGTGACACAGTGTTTGATGGATGGTATATGCTGCATAGTTGTTGTAGCAGAGTGACCAAGTCTCACATGCCACTTCTGAAACTCAAGATTCTTTGATGTCTCAGTAGACTGCTCCCCCTGGCTGCAATTGCCTGCCACAGCTGTTGGTTGTTGCAGATAATATAGTCCATCAGTGAGAATGCCAGTGGCTTGAGGTTTTCCAGTAACAGAGTTCACAATAGTACAACCAGTTGTAGTAAATTGAACATGACAGTCATTGTCCCTGGCCAGTTTGTGTATAGACAGTAAATTGTGTTTGAACTGTGGAACTACAAGTACGTTTGTAAGCACAAGACCATTGAGTAGGACTGCATCTCCCATTTGAGTTATTTTAGAGGCTTCACCCGTAGGTAAGTTGATTGTCAAGTGAGAGGCCACTGGTCTGAGATTAGTTAGATATTGGCTGGATGGTGTCATATGGGCACTTGCTCATGAATCAATGATCCAGGTGGTTGGAGAAGCTTTAGGGTTGTGACAGGTCACCATACCAGAGAAACAAGCCTCTAATTCTTCATCAGTTTCTGAGCCTCTCATTGCTTGAATATTGTTGTTATTGGGAAACAATTTTAACAAATGCTCCAACTGTTGAGTTGTGAATTGGACCTCTGGGAGAGGAGATGTTTCAGTGCTGACATTATTTGCTGCAGGCCTTGCTGTAGGTCTATTATTGTTCCATCTTGGTGAGTTTGTTGTATGAGGGGTGTTTCTTGCAGTAGCCCTGCTGCTCTTGTGTTTCAAGTGCCACTTGGGGTATCCAATTACGGTCCAACATCTATCACTGAAGTGACCTTTACCTCCACAATGAGTACAAACCAATGGTGGCCGTGAGTCTGAGGCAGTCTTGCTATACATAGCAGTATACTCAACCTCTATGGGTGATGTATTAAGAGCATCCCTCTGTGATTCTTCTTGCTGAATAAAAGCACAGGCAGCCTCTATATTTGGGAGAGGGTTTTGCATCAACAATTGACTTCTTAAGGGACCATACACATCATTAAGACCATTCAGAAAAACAAACAGTTTGGCCTCTTCCCTTTGAGTGTTAATGGCATGTAACAAAGCAGCAATCTCATCACTAACAGTAGTAACAACAGGCAGTAAGTTCATAGACTCAATTTCCTCCCAGAGACTACTCAGACTGGTAAAGTATTCATTGATTTTCAAATTTCCTTGCTTCAAACTAAACAAGTCTTTATTAAGTTTGTATTTCCTTGAACCATTACTAAGCTGAAACCTTTTTTCTAGTTGCTTCCAGATCTCATGAGCAGAAGTAATAAAAAGGATAGATTTTTTGATAGTATCACAGACATTATTGTGTAGCCAAGAGATTACCAGGTCATTGCAGGTGTCCCACTGTTGTCTAAGAGCTTCATCTGTAGCACTTCTTTCCACAGTGCCATGTACAAAGCCAATCTTGCGTTTTGCTGAGAGTTGAATTTCAAACAACCTTTTCCAGCTTCTATAATCTCCTGCACCCTGTAGTTTCTCTACACTCACGGATAACGGACCATCAGATGGGTGTAAAAAAAGAGGATTTTGCATATCAGTAAATGTGAATCGACCTCCTGCAGCCATAGATTCAAACAGATCTGAGTTTGTATAAATGAGGAAGAAACTGTTTGTGATATGCTGTGCCTAAACTAAACAACAAGAATCATGTAAATATACTGCACTCAATGCTCTGATACCATAATGATTTATTATGAATGCAGAAAACAAAGATAACAGAAGGAATGTTCTTGAATTAGAAAGGCTCAATCACAGCTTTTACACACAAACATAGAAAATATCATCCTAGATCTACTTTTCCCAATCACTTACATTATATGCTAATGATGGGATAGGGAATATTCTAACGGTCATACCAAATGTCTAATACACCCTTTATTTGCCAGCTGGTGTATTACTAGAGAACAAAAAGAGAGAGTTGGATAAAAAACAGAAACAAACAACTGTGATGAGCTAAAAGACAGTAGACTGAAGGCTGTGAGGTTTATTAGTGATGATTTGTTATATCTAATTGAGAAAGGAGATGACAGACACTCGTGAAGAAATTAGAAAGCATCTCAGTTAAAAGCGTGAGGAAGAGATTTGTTACATTGTATCGAGAAAGTTGAACGATATATTCCTAACAACATCCAAATTAACAAGTATTCTACTATTACAATATTTCAAGTGACATGAACACTATATTCCTAACAACATCCAAATTAAAAAAGAGGAGGACCTATAATATTTAAACTTCAAACCATATATATATATATATATATAGACGCTCCATGAAAAACACTCTTATATAAAGAAATCACCATAGAATCTTACATAAATTGCATGTTGATTCTAATTTTCTCACCAAAAAAGGTTTATTACGAATAAAAATAGAATCTAACAAAAAATTAGAATCAAATAAAACATGATTACATGTAATTTCATAGTGATAAATATATATACAAGATTCTGTACTGGATTCTATATATACTGGATTATATGTAATGTTTAATTTTTAAATTTAGATGAGATTCTACGTTAAATTCGATATGTTAGGCTTAATTGTTGTTCAATTTTATGATTCTAATTTTAAAAAATCAATTTTTATGAAAAATAAAGTGTTTATGATGGTGTTCTTTATTGTTTTTATATAAGGTGTGCGATGCACGGATTGTTAATTGTTATTTTATTATTATTTTTTAATTGTATTTGTTAAAAAATTAAGTAGACATGTAAAAATAGCTAAACACTTTTAATTAATTAAAAATATTAAGACATATTTTAAAATAAATAAGTAAGGGTTTGCTCGTTATAGTTTTGGAAAAAGAGGAGTTTTAGTATGGAAAAATAAAAAATGTAACATATATTTAGTTTAAAAGGTAAATGCCCGTGATATTTTTTGGAAAATGAGGTTTTAAAATTTAAATTATTTAAATACGTTTTAAAATAAATAAGTAATGGGTTTGTCCGTGATATTTTTAGAAAAAGAATAGATTTTAGTGAGAAAAATAGAAAAAGTAAATTGAAAAAGGCAATTTCCCGTGATATATTTAGAAAATGAGGGACTTTGTTAGAAAAAAAACTATAATGTATTTTAGCTGAAAAGGTAATTGGTTATAAATAGGTATTTGATTATTTATATTTTAATATTTTTAGTAATTGCATTTGTTAAGAAAAATAAGTATGCATGTTAAAATAAGTAAACTTAAAAAAAAATTATAATATTAGGTTTAAAAATAAATAACTAAAGTGTGTCCGTGATATTTTTGGAAAATGAAGGGTTTTGGTAAGAATAAATAGAACTAACATGTTTTAGTTAAAAAAGGTAATTGTCCGTGATATATTTGAAAAATTAGGGGAATTTGTTAGAAAAAAAAATAAAAATTATTTATTTTAGGTGAAATAGGTAATTGGTTATAAATAGGTAATATTATTATTTAATAATATATTTCTATAAATAAGTAAGGTTAATTAAGTAAAAACACAAATTTAGAAAGGGCAATTAAGTAAAATCACAACGTACCATACCGACCAACCAAACTTTTAATGTTTCGTCTATTATATAATTGTATTGATTTATATTTTAATATTTTAAGTAATTGCATTTGTTAAGAAAAATAAGTATGCATGTTAAAATAAGTAAACTTAAAAAAAATTATAATATTAGGTTTAAAAATAAATAACTAAAGTTTGTCCATGATATTTTTGGAAAATGAAGGGTTTTGTAAGAAAAAATAGAAAAACTAACATGTTTTAGTTAAAAAGGTAATTGCCCGTGATATATTTGAAAAATTAGGGGAATTTGTTAGAAAAAAAATAATAAAAAATTATGTATTTTAGGTGAAATAGGTAATTGGTTATAAATAGGTAATATTATTATTTAATAATATATTTCTATAAATAAGTAAGGTTAATTAAGTAAAAACACAAATTTAGAAAGGGCAATTAAGTAAAATCACAACGTACCATACCGACCAACCAAACTTTTAATGTTTCGTCTATTATATAATAGTATTGATTTATATTTTAATATTTTTAGTAATTGCATTTGTTAAGAAAAATAAGTATGCATGTTAAAATAAGTAAACTTAAAAAAAATTATAATATTAGGTTTAAAAATAAATAACTAAAGTTTGTCCGTGATATTTTTGGAAAATGAAGGGTTTTGGTACGAAAAAATAGAAAAACTAACATGTTTTAGTTAAAAAAGGTAATTGGCCGTGATATATTTGAAAAATTAGGGGAATTTGTTAGAAACAATAAATAAAAAATTATGTATTTTAGGTGAAAAAGGTATTTGGTTATAAATAGGTAATATTATTATTTAATAATATATTCCTATAAATAAGTAAGGTTAATTAAGTAAAAACACAATTAAGAAAGGGCAATTAAGTAAAATCACAACGTACCATACCGACCAACCAAACTTTTAATGTTTCGTCTATTATATAATAGTATTGATAGTATAGATAGATAGATTTATGATATTAGTATTTTATGCTACTAAATGGAATAACCCGTGATATTTTTGAGGTTTAAGTTATGAGAAATATTAGTTAGAAATTATAAAAAATATTATACGTTTTGGAAAAAAAAACTAATCGGTTAGTCATTAATAATTATAATATTATTTTATTAAATAGAACTGTTCGTTTTTGGAAAATTAGAGATTTTATTTAGGAAAAATAGAAAAGTAGAAATTTTAGTTAGAAAATATAAAAAAGAATATACACTTTGACTAAAAATGGTAATGTGTTAGTTATTAGCAATTATAACTTTATTATGTTATTTTATTAAATGAAACTGTCTGCGATATTTTTGGAAAATGAGATGTTTTAGTTCCAGTTAGATAATAATTATTAAACCATCATTAAATAAAAGATAATTTTGTAAGCTTCACTTGGGGCTGTAAAATCGTTAAAATCTGTTGTCTAAAACTCAAGATAAAGCCCAAACAGTAAAGTTATTATTTAAATTTTAATAAATAAAAGATGTATTTTGATCATTTAAACCAATTATAAATAGGTTTTCTATATTGAATAGAAATCTTTATGTAAAAATTCGTAATTATCTTTTCTCTTTAGTTTATGGATAGTTCCAGTTAGATAATAATTATTAAACCATCATTAAATTAAAGATAATTTTGTTAGATTCGCGTGGACCGTAAAATCGTTAAAATCCGTTGTCTAAAACTCAAGATAGTGCCCAAACATTAAAGTGGTTATCTAAATTTTAATAAAAACAATTTTTATTATTGTAGCATCAATTTAGTTTTTTCCCTAATTCTTTTAAATTTATAAATTCTATGTTTATTTCAATAAAATATTAAAATCAATTTAAGAAAAAATTAAAATCGATATGATCACTATACGACCAAATCAATAATCAATACTATTATATAATAGACGAAACATTAAAAGTTTGGTTGGTCGGTATGGTACGTTGTGATTTTACTTAATTGCCCTTATTTTTGGTTGGTCGGTATGGTACGTTGTGATTTTACTTAATTAACGTTACTTATTTATAGAAATATATTATTAAATAATAATATTACCTATTTATAACCAATTACCCTTTTCACCTAAAATACATTATTTTTTCTATTTTTTCTAACAAATTCCCCTACTTTTTCAAATATATCACGGGCAATTACCTTTTTTAACTAAAACATGTTAGTTTTTTTATTTTTCCTTACTAAAATTCCTCTTTTTCCAAAAATATCACGGACAAACATTTAGTTATTTATTTTTAAACCTATTTTAATATTATAATTATTTTTTAAAAGTTTACCTATTTTAACATATCTACTTATTTTTTTTAGCAAATGCAATTACTAAAAATATTAAAATATAAATAATCAAATACATATTTATAACCAATTACCTTTTCAGCTAAAACACATTATATATTTTTTCGAACAAAGCCCCTACTTTTCTAAATATATCACGGGAAATTGTCTTTTAGAATTTACTTTTTCTATTTTTTCACTAAAATCCATTCTTTTTCCAAAAATATCACAGGAAACCTTTTACTTATTTATTTTAAAACGTATTTAAATACTTTTAATTATTAAATTTTAAAACCTCATTTTCCAAAAATATCACGAGCGTTTACATTTTTAAACTAAATATATGTTACATTTTTTATTTTTTCTTACTAAAACCCCTCATTTCCAAAAATATAACGGGCAAACCCATACTTATTTATTTTAAAATCTGTTTTAATGTTTTTAATTAATTAAAAGTGTTTAGCTATTTTAACATGCCTACTTATTTTTTGCACAATTACAATTAATAAAATATTAAAAAAATAATATTTAACAATCTGTGCATCGCACGGGTTTTAAGCTAGTCTATACTATTATATTAAAGACGAAACATTAAAAGTTTTTGTAGTCCGTTGGTAGTCGGTTTGTAGTCTGGTCCTCCATAGTTTGGTAATCCAATCTCTAACTGTCAGATCTTTTAAATTAAATTAATGAGAGTCATTGGATATAATACTAAATATTTTTTGGTATGTTGTGATTTTACTTAATTGCCCTTACTTAATTGTACTTCGTTTTTTTACTTAATTACCCTTACTTATTTATAAAAAATATTATTAAATAATAATATTACCTATTTATAACCAATTACCTTTTACACCTAAAATATATTTCATTTTTTATTTCTTCTGAAAAATCCCTTACTTTTTCAAAAATATCACGGGCAATTACCTTTTTTAACTAAAACATGTAAGTTTTTTTATTTTTGCTTACTAAAACCTCTATTTTTCCAAAAATATTACAGAAAGTTTCATTTATTAAAATAAAATAATAAAATAATAATTATTATTTTTTATATTTTCTAACTAAAATTTTTACTTTTCTATTTTTTCTAACTAAAACCTCTCATTTTCCAAAAATATCACGGGCAGTTCTTTTTAATGAAATAAAATAATAATATTTATAATTATTAATAACTAACCGATTAGCTTTTTTCCCCCAAAGCGTATATTCTTTTTTATATTTTCTAACTAAAATTTTTCCAAATTAAAATCTCACATTTTTCAAAAATATCATATGCAATTTCATTTAGTAACATAAAATAGTAATATTATAAATACTAATAATTAACCGATTAACTTTGTTAGCCAAAGTGTATATTCTTTTTTATATTTTTAACTAAAATTTCTCCTTTTCTAAAATTATCGCAGACGATATCTATCTATACTATACTATTATATAATAGCCAAAACATTGAAAGTTTTAATTTCAATTTTCGGTAATTTATTATATTTAATCTATCTATATGTACTATTATATAATAGCCGAAACATTGAAAGTTTTGATTTTCGATTTTCTCACATATATAACATAACTACAAACTCTTTTAATTATACTTTACTTAGAATTCAAAAACACGACCATTTTTTAGAAAATATTTATATTTATATGTATTACAACAAAATATATTGATAATTTTGACGGTTATCTTTACTGACATGCTTACTAAGCTAATAAACTATTATAAAATCTATAAAAAAAATTAGATTTAAAGTATTAAAGTAGTACTTTTAATTCTTTTTAAAAAGATAGCATTTTCAGAAGTATTAAAATCTCAAAAAATTTAAAAGTAAATTTCAAAATTAATATTAAAGTCGTTCGTGCGTTGCACGGGTTATATGCTTGTATTATATAATAGACGAAACATTAAAAGTTTGGTTGGTCGGTATGGTACGTTGTGATTTTACTTAATTGCCCTTAATTAGTTTTTACTTTTGGTTGGTCAGTATGGTACGTTGTGATTTTACTTAATTGTCCTTAATTAGTTTTTACTTAATTAACCTTATTTATTTATAGAAATATATTATTAAATAATAATATTATCTATTTATAACCAATTACCTTTTTCACCTAAAATACATTATTTTTTCTATTTTTTCTAACAAATTCCCCTACTTTTTCAAATATATCACGGGCAATTACCTTTTTTAACTAAAACATGTTAGTTTTTCTATTTTTCCTTACTAAAATCCCTCTTTTTCCAAAAATATCACGGACAAACATTTAGTTATTTATTTTTAAACCTATTTTAATATTATAATTATTTTTAAAAGTTTACTTATTTTAACATATCTACTTATTTTTCTTAACAAATGCAATTACTAAAAATATTAAAATATAAATAATCAAATACCTATTTATAACCAATTACTTTTTCAGCTAAAACACATTATATATTTTTTTCGAACAAATCACTCCTTTTCTAAATATATCACGGGAAATTGCCTTTTACAATTTGCTTTTTCTATTTTTCTCACTAAAATCCATTCTTTTTCCAAAAATATTACATGAAACTTTTTACTTATTTATTTTAAAACGTATTTAAATACTTTTAATTATTAAATTTTAAAACCTTATTTTCCAAAAATATCACGAGCGTTTACATTTTTAAACTAAATATATGTTACATTTTTTATTTTTTCTTACTAAAACCCCTCATTTCCAAAAATATAATGAGCAAACCCATACTTATTTATTTTAAAATCTGTTTTAATATTTTTAATTAATTAAAAGTGTTTAGCTATTTTAACATGCCAATTTTTTTTTGCACAATTACAATTAATAAAATATTAAATAATAATAGTAAAATAACAATTAACAATCCGTGCATAGCACGGGTTTTAAGCTAGTTAATAATTATAGTTAGATCTTAAATAGATCGATGAGAATTGTTAGATCTAATATTAAAATGTGTATCTGATTAATAATAGAATTATATTTAAATACTAAAAAGTGTATTTTGATAATTTAAAATTTTTCTATGTAAAAATTCTTAAATATATTTTCTCTTGAATTTATGTATTGTTCCAGTGATATAATAATTGTTAAACCAAATATCAAGATAACAATTCATATCGATTACAATATTAAAAATTATCAATATAATGCTGTTTATGATACTAACAATGATACACGTGGACCTTTATAAGAGACGAACTTCTGTACATGAATAAATTTAAACACCTTTTTTAGCATAATAATTTGATTAATCCAAATTATAATTATATTATTTTACATATAACAAACATAAATGGATAATATCTAAATATTATTAAAATATTGAGCGATTCATATTCATAAACGATAATTTTGAATACAATAATACTTACATTAAAATGTGTATTTGATTAAAGGTAAGATTATATTTAAATACTAAGAAGTGTGATTTGATAATTTAAATCAATTATAAATTGGTTTTCTATATTATTGAATTGAATTCTTTATGTAAAAACTCTTAACCATCTTTTTATTTCGGTTTATGGGTAGGTCAATTGGTGAAGTTAGATAATAATTATTAAACCATCATTAAATTAAAGATAATTTCGTTAGTTTCGCATGGGTTGTAAAATCGTCAAAATTCAATTTCTAAAACTCAAAATAGAACCAAAATAGTAAAATGAGTATCTAAATTTTAATAAATATTTTTTTATTATTGTAGCACCAATTTATTTATTTTTCCACGAATTCTTTTAAATAGAGAAATTTTATGTTTCTTTCAATAAAGTATTAAAATTAATTCAGAACAATTTCAAATCGATAAAGAATATAATAATATGAGAATAAAATTTTATAAAATCATAACATAATTTTTATTCTGTTTAATAATTTTTAAGTAATAATGTATTTTAAAATTTTATATACACCGTAAATAAAACCGAAACATTAAAAGTAAAATCAGATACTTATATCCGTATATACTTGATATCCTTATTATATTAAATTCTTATATATAATAAGCATAATAGGGATCTTATCCAAAATTTTGGACCAAATTAATAAGGACCATTAGATCTTAACTAGATAAATGAAAATCGTTAGATCAAATATTAAAAAAGTGTATTTTATTAATAATAGGATTATATTTAAATTCTAAAAAGTGTATTTTGATCATTTAAACCAAATATACCAAATATAAATAAGTTTTCTATATTGAATAAAATTCTCCATGTAAAAAATTCGTGACTTTCTTTTTTGTTCCATGAACAATTCCAGTTAGATAAAAATTGTTAAACCATCTTTTAGTTAAAGATAATTTAGGGGTGTAAAATCGTCAAAATTTGATTTTTAAAATACAAGATAAAGCCCAAATTAGTAAAGTGAGTATTTAAATTCTAATATAATTATTATGTCATCATTATTTTAACGCCAATTTAATTACTTTTTTCTAACTATTTTAAATTTAGAAATCTATGTTCAAAAATTAAAATCAATCTAAGAATAATTCAAATCAACAAAGAATATAATAATACGAGGATAAATGTTTTTAAATTTGTGCATATTTTTTATCCTATTTTATTAAATTTTATATCATAACTAATCAAATATTATTTATTATTAAATAATAAAATATACGCAAATGGTGATTTTGTTTTATAAGAACTCATATAGACCTAATTTCATTGTTAGCAGAACTATATTCATATTAAAAAAACCTTATTTTGAAATTTTAGGCTCAGCTTTCTCAACAATTTAATTTGAAAGATCCAACGATTATGGATTGAGTGATCAAACAAAGCGACCAGACGAAGTTTTCATTATTTGGTCTTTAATGTAATAATATAGATATTTACAGGATATACTATAAAAAAAGAATTTTATACAGAATTTTGATAATCACGGTGTACTACTTTAAAAAAGAACTATTACAAAAAAAATTATATTTTAATTGATAATTTATTTTCTGAAAAGTTCAAAGTTCCCGCATCATTAACATATTACAAAAAAGAGTATATTATATTTTAGCAATAAATATTTAAAATATTAAAAATTAAAAATTTATAAATATTAAGAAAAATTAATGATGTTATCCTGGTAGTTTGGTCCTAAATACCGCCAAAACATTCTCAACCGTTAGATCCAATACTTTTGAAAATATATAATCAAGATTACATCATATAAAAAGAAGTTATTGTCTAAAAATGATATAAGTTAAAAGATATTATATTATGATTGGATTTTACAAAAAGTTAAAACATAAAAATAGTTGTAATTAAATAAGGAAACCCGTTTAATACCAAAATAATAAAAACCGTTTAATCTTAAATAGATAAATGAAAACCATTAGATTTAATATTAAAAACCGTATTTGGTTAATAAAGGGTATTCTAATAATCTAAACTACATATAAGTAGATTTCCTAAATCGAATAGAATTCTCAACATTAAATTTCGCCACTTTATTCTCTTTTTAGTTTTAGAATAGTTTTTAATTGAAAAAGAACTATTAAACCACAACTAAATTAAAAATTATTTTGTGAATTTCTTGTTGATTGTAAAATTGGCCAAATCTAACTTTTATAACTCAATATAAACAAATATTAAATTGAGCGTGTAAATATAATAAATATCAAATTTTTAACTATAATTTATTTTGGCTAAATCTTTTTCAACAATAATTTAATCATGTAAACTAATAACTTTTAAATATTAAAATATTCATAAATAAATATAATTATAAATATTAAAAAAATAATCGTGTGTTGCATGGTTAATAAAAATATAATTATAAACAAAATAATCAATATATATATATAAAGGAGGATACGCGGGAGGTGAGGTGGCACCCTAAGATCGTCTCAATCTATTTTTCTAATTTTTTTAGAGGTTTACAATTTTAAATACTAATAAATCAAAAAATATTCATTAGCATATTAGAAGTAGAATAGGTGTTCGAAGTTACAGAGGAGAAGAATTCGAATTTATAGCGAAGACATATAATTAAAAGTTCTATTTGAAGTAGAATAGGTGTTTGAATTTGTAGAGGGGAAGAGTTCAAATATAAAAGAAGTTTTTGCAAAGTTCTATTTGAAGTGGAATAAGTGTTTCGATTTATAGAGGAGAAAAGTTCGGATATAAAAGAAGTACTTGCAATTAAAAGTTCTATTGGAAGTAGAATAAGCGTTTGTAATACATAACTAAAAGTTTTATTTGAACTAGAATATGTAAAGTTATACATGTGTTTTTTAGACGAAAGAGTGTCTCATTAGAAAGGAGTATGGTAACATAAAAATTAATATATAAGACAAATATATATTCAATATATTAAATTTGAGATTTTGATATTAAAAAGGAAAATGTGTTTCACGGGAGGACGGCTTATTAGCGAGGACCGAGTAATTTTCATAAGTTATTTGATAGAAATTTTAAAAAAATTATTACGCCGCCGCGAAGCGCGGCTTTTTCAATTAGTTATAAATAAAATTTAAGTAATCGGCATCGGATTATAAGCTAGTATAGATAAACCTGTAGCACTTTTTTCAGTATCTACCGTTAATTGTTTATAAGCATCACTATATTCCGATACATTATCGTTTTCACAGAGAAAAAAGAGTTCCTATGCATTAGATTTTGAGATCTCATTTTACTTCTATTTGTTAGTGATTCGATAGCATCGGTCTCCAAACAGTACTTCAGCTCTTTCATGTAGGATATAGATAAATACTTTGTTGTAAAATGGGTTTTTTATTAATATGTTCCAATTTAAAATCTGATTTACAAATATATCCTATTTATAATTGTATTTGTAAATATGTCCCATTTTCAAAAAGTTTACAATTTTAAATTAACCATGGTTAATTTTACTACTTCACATTATTAAATGACAAATGTAACTACTTTTTTAAAAATAATGATATTTAAATAATAACAATGATTCACTTAAAACTGATTTTACTGTAAGCAACATCTTTTTATTGAGGCCAAAAATCTTAAAAATCTGGAGCAATACAAGTAAAGTCTAAAATCCAAAAATCTCCGTTGAAAACATCAAGAGCATAGCTCACAAATTATTTTATCATCCTTCATACATAACAACTTAAAAGAGTAACAATCCGTGGAATCGAAAATCATAAACTAATTTATTATTGGGTTTAAAAGCACCAACTCAAACGAAGCAAATTATCCATCTACTTCCAGTCTAATCCTTTTTTTCGTTGAGTTAGAGCCAATTGGACCACCACCGCATGTTGTTTTGTTATGTCCAGGTTGTTTGCATTTGCTACAACACCTTGGTTTCTTCTCATGTAAGGTCTCGTCATAAGCCTTTCTTCTATTCTTTCTCGGTCTTCCTTGTTTTCTGATTAGTAAAGGGGGAACAATAATCACTCTAGGCTACACAAACAAAGAACAATGGGTGTTCATTATTGTATTAAATTACTATAATTTAGTGTATAATTAAATATAACCATTGTTGTTTAGAAATACCTCTTCCCAATCATCTGGTCCTTCCAAAGGCTTTAACATTCTCCACCATCATACTATCCATGTGAGCCTATAATTAAAACACCTTGATTTAGTAATCTATAATTGATAAAAAAAAAACTAGTAAAAGTTGATCAACAAGATTTAGTAATAAAGAATATTACTTGAAAGTGTTTAGCTTTATAAGCTTTAGCAGCATTCCAGAACATAGTATGAAGCTTAGAGCCCTTGAAATGTGATTTGAAGTTTTTGTACATATGTCTGTCGGCAATTCAAAAATTATGTAGAACAAGAATTACAAGAGTTTGGTAACAAGAAATGTGAAAGGAAGTTAACAAACCTGAAACAAAACCTATGTGGTGAAGTGGGGAATAGTTTGTGGACTGCTTCCCTCAATCCTTTTTGCCTATCAGATATGAAGTTGATTCCCTCTACGGGATGTTCATCCAATCTAGGCTTAAGATGTTTCAAAAACAGGAACCAATTCTCAGCACACTCATTTTTACAAATCATGATCCCTAAAGGCACCAACCCATTTTGTCCATCTAAAGCAGTAGCTGACAATAAGCAGCCACCATACTTTCCTTTAAGGTGACATCCGTCAAGACCAACAACATTTCTACAACCATTAATAAAAGCCCTCATAGACGCGTCAAAAGAAATTGTTACAGACTCGAAGGTTTTATCTTCACTGCAACTAGAAAAATGAAAAGTTAAAGTACACATGAATGTCATTTGCATGCAAGGCTAAAATTCTGCAGAAATATTAAAATTATAGACAAGGCTAGCAAGAAATATGCAATTTTCTACTGCAAAATTCTGCAGAAAATAGCTTAGAAGCTGCTCCGAATTTCTGCAGAAAAGTGCTAAAAATCTGCCAGAAACTGCTTCAAAATTATGCAGAAAACAGTTTAAAAACAGCCTAAAAACTGCTGCAAATTTCTGCTGTAAACAGCTGCAGAATTCTGCAGAAATCTGCTATGAAATTGCTTCAAAATTCTTCAGAAATCTGCATATAAACTGCTGCAAATTTCTGCTGAAAACTGCTAAAATTCTGCATAGAAATAAACAGCTTAAAATTCTGCACAAATTTGCATAAAAACTGCTGCAAAAATTCTGGAGAATTCTGCAATAAAATTCTGGAGAATTCTGCAGTAAAATTCTGCAAAAAAATGTTGGAAAAATACAAAAACGGATATTCTACAAGACCAGAACTTTGCATAAAATAGTCAAACAAAACAAGTACTTTGCTAGGAAAAAACAGAGTATGCCCCAAATTAAAGAATTTACCTGCTATATGTGTACGTAGCAATTTATTTTGGATTGGTCTTTTTAATCATCTCACATAGACTTGGTATGAGTTTGAAACTTTCATCATAACTACCATTAATTTTCTCCAAAACCTTGTTTCTAGCCTTCCATGCAACATGATACGGAATCAAGGTGTTGTGACTCATCCAAAATTCATCAGAAATCTCACTAGGTTTGGGTACAATTTTGCTATGTGTTTTCTTCATCTTTTCGATCAAATGCTCAGCCACGAACTCATGATTTGCACTTGAATTCCTTCCATTAGGATCTCCGACACAAGTGTGATCTAAGTGACATTTTCTTATACTCCAAGTGGGTTCACCGGGGACTTTTCGTGCATATACAAACCACGGACACATGATAGGCTGTCCAAAACCTTGACACACAGCCTTGATCCTAACATTGTCACTCTTATGAAACTTGCATACGATCCTATTTGATACACAATACTTTCTGAGATGTTTTTGAAAAGTAGCCTTATCTGAAAACTGTAAACCCACTTCAATTTTATCGGCCACGACCTGTTCATCATATTCTGGTTCAGAAAACAACTCAGGATCCACTAAATCAGCCGCAAAAAATTCATCAAAATCATTATCAGTCAATAATGGCCCGATATTGACATTACTTTTTGGAATATTAGAAAAATTCCTCGTTGGCCCATTATCATCGGCTATAATTTTTTGATTTGTTAAAACAGGATTATTACCTTCATCTTCTTCCTCATTATCCTCATCGAAACTTCGATTTTTCATGCTAAAATGATAAAGAAACTCATCCCAGTCTCTATCATCTTCATCCTCACTATACATGAGTGGTTGGCTCCATGGTTGATCTTCAGGATGACAATCATCTTCTTCAAAATTCTCAAGATTTATAATTGGTTCTTTAATCACACTGAATGCTTCTTCAACATTATTAACTTTTTCCGAGACAATGTTCCAAAAATTTGGACCTAGCCCATCAACATTATTAGCTTCAGTAGGATGTCTAGGCTCTTCAACATGACGTTCAAAATCCAGTACCATCCTTGAAACACTTTCCCTCATTCTCTTAGCTTTTTCGATCAGCCGTGGACTTTTTCTAGGAGAATATATTGCCAGGGATGATTGATGAACCAGCTTTTTAGGTGTTGCATACCTAATTTGTGGGTTACAAACCATTGCAGTTGGTTTAATCTCTTGCATCTTCTCATTTTCCATAATTCTGAGAGAACACGTTGTTATTCTTCTGAGGAAGAGATAATGGGCGGGAGTTAACACATGTTACTTGGCGGGTTAGTGTGTACACGTACGTGTATAAACCTAATTTTTAGTCTGTTACCTTACCTTATCGGGTATTATAGTACAAATATTTATATTTATAACTTAATTGTATCTATATAGGTTATATATGAGTTAAAAACTAACCATAGGACATATTTATAATATTTGAATAAAAAGGGACATATTAATAAAATACACTATTAATTTGGGATATATTATACAATTTCCCTAAAATAAATGACATTCTTTTTCTTCTATATATCTAAAATCGTCCAAAAAGTATGCCTTTACGAGAGATATCAAATTTAAGAGCCAAGAAATAAATTACTATTTACATAAACTTAAACCTCAACTTTTTAGTTTGCAATTATATCGGTATATACAGGGCCGGCTTAACTAAACTTGAGGCCCTAAGCAAATCTTGAACAAGAGGCCTCCATCTTATAATAGGTTAATGTTTAACAAAAAGTAACTATAATACAAAGAAAATATAAATTGCATGATACATAATAATATAAACACTTTTAGAAATAAGATTAAACATTTCAAATTAAAACAACATATTACATTATTTTTGACAAATGCCCTAGATGTTACACCGGAAACACCGAAAATATTAAATATCATTCATTGTTTTAATTTCTTAGTATTTTGAAGTAAAACTAATTTATATTTTCTGATATTTTATATTTTTGTTTTATATATTTATATAAATTTAAATATTAATTTTCGAAAATAGGTATATTATATATGAGATTGAGATTTTTGAGGCCCTTGTGTACTTGGGGGCCTAAGCAGTGGCTTATTTTGCCTTACTGCTGAGCCGGCTCTGGGTATATATGATCTTATACAAAATTTTGGCTCATGAACCGCCAAATCAATAAGGATCGTTGATCTTAAAATACATCAATGAGAACTGATAAATCTAATAATGAAAAGATTTTTATTTTACTAATATAAATCAAATATGAGTAAGTATTCTAAGTTGGCTAAAATTCTCTATATAAAAATTCGTAACTTCATATTCTAAGTTGTGTAGGTTTATTTGATTGTTGGTCTATACTTTAATTCTAAGTTGAGTATGTTTACTTTATTTTAATTCTAATTATAAGTTGCATAGAACTAATGTAAAAAATCATTATTTTATTCTTTTTTCAGTTTCGGGGTAGTTCTAATTCGAAAAAAAATGTTAAATCATCACTACATTAAAGATTATTTTGTGAGTTTTGTGTGGGTTATAAAATCGTTTAACTCTGATTTTTAGAACTCAATATACAACACAAATAATATATTGAGTGTATAAAACGCAATAAATAAAATCTAAAAAATAATAACATAAAATTATTAAAAAATTACAAATTAATATATTTATAAATATTAAAAAGAGGGTCGTGAATGTAGTATATATAAATAATCTTATGGACCAATTAATTTTCCTATGTACGTCCCAACGTGTTGCTTAATATTTGTCTCGAAAATGTTCCTAGTCACTGGCTATTAGGGCGGAGCATTTGGTTCGGTTAATCGAATATCGAACCGAAATAACTGAATTAATTCGGTTCGGTTAACCGAATCGAAATAATTCGGTTCTAATTCGGTATTTTGGTTATTTCGGTTTTTTTACCGAATTACCGAAATAACTGAAATAACCGAAAATATAAAATATTATATAATATATATATATACATATATATAAATATATATATATATATATATATATTATTTATATATGATATGTCATTTATGCTACTAACCCTAGTTTTTTTCTTTTTTAGCTCAATTATTGATTCACGTAGTATATTTTTTGCTGAGTTGCTGTTGTTATTTTGCATGTTGTAGTTTGCTATCAAGTTTCTAGGAGACTAGGTAGCATTTCACTTTGTTTAGAAACATCATTTTCCAAACTTTATGTATTATTAACATTTTATCTCATATTGAAGTTCCTTATTTGTTTAAAAGATACTACATGTTTGATGTTTCTGTTAATAATTGATTTTAAATCGGACTTTTGTTTCTAATTTGGTTTTGTAATTCGGTATTCGGTTTTAACCGAAATAAGTAATTCGGTTCGGTAAATAACCGAAATTATTTCGGTTCTTAATTCGGTTATAAATTTTACTCTTATTCGGTATTCGGTAAACGAATTATAATTCGGTTCGGTTACCGAATAACCGAATACTCAGCCTACTAACTACATACATAGCCAACTTACTCAATCCTTATTGGAATATAGTGCCAGATCATTGCCAGCTCATGACAGCTGGATAACAGAAAGTTAGTTACTATGAGTATACTGATATATAGCAAAGCTAAGTCTCATAGTAGTTACTAAGTTTAGTTTTTCTCTCTGCTAGTTCCTTTATTTCTCAGTTTACACAATTGTAACAGAATGATAATATCAAGTACTGTAGATCGTCTTCTTCGTTGATCTTCAATGAAGTTTGTTACAAAGTTCAACAAATAACATGGTATCAGAGCATTCTTTTGTGTACATTTCGATCATCTACACAACAAGAACAGATCAAGACGAACGGAGTCACAGTTACGAGTTGCAGAACACATTGATCAGATCACCAGAATAGTTCTTTGAACAAGGTGTTCTCTTTTCATTAGTATCTTTATTTGATAATTCGTTCGCATTAGTTGTGTCTCTGATTGTCGTTATCAAATCGTCTTCCGCGCTCAAATATCGATTGTGTCCCTGATTGAAGATCTAGAAATTGATTGTGTGATTGTGCATAATTTGTCACTGAAATGGCTGAAAATCCTCCGAATGCCTGGAATAGAAATGTAATTTCACCTAATCAGGATCCTACAAATGCGTATTACATACATCCATCTGATGTTAATTCTTCTGGTTTAGTTTCTGTTAAATTCAATGGAGTCGGTTACAGTAACTGGAAAAGAGCGATGATGCTCAGTTTGTCTACTAAAAATAAGCTAGGGTTCATTGATGGCACAATTGCTAAACCTGAAAGAAACTCTCCTAATTTCAAAGTTTGGGAACGATGCAACGATCTAGTTTGCTCGTGGTTGTTACAGAGTCTTGATGATAATATTGCTAAAAGTGTATTATTCTTCAAAGATGCTCAAGAGATTTGGTGTGATTTAGAGGATCGTTTTGGTTATGCGTCCATGCCTCAATTGTATTCTCTTGAACAACAACTATCTGAAATGAATCAAGGCACAACGACTGTTTCTGAATTTTTTACCGAAATGAAGACTTTATGGGATGCAATGTCTGATGCGAGTCCATTACCACAGTGTACTTGTAACAAATGCACTTGTGATGTTTCTCAAAAGGTTAATAAGTTGCGTCAGGATCATAGGTTGATTCAATTCATGATGAAGCTGAATAATAGACTTTCAACTGTTCGTGGAAGTATTTTAATGCAACAACCTTTACCAACTCTTTCTAATGCCTTCCGCATATTTTGTCAAGAGGAAAGGCATCAAGAATTGTCAAATGTTACTAACCATACCGAGTCTTTGGCATTTACAGCTGATACTAACAAGAGGTTTTCTGCCAAGTTCAACATTCCTCCTTCAGGAAATTTTCAGAAACCAACATCTCATGGTGCAGGACAAACTTCTTCTGCCAATTTCAGGAATAATAACGGTGCTTTCAAGAAAGGTGCGAATTATTTTTGCACTCATTGCAAGATTTATGGTCATAGCATCGACAGATGTTTTAAGATTCATGGGTATCCTCCTGGCTTCAAGTTCAAAGATAAAAGAGTTGCAGCTGTGTCTAGTGGAAATTCAGTTGATACTTCAGCTGAGCAATCGAATTCTTCACAACATGACACAATCTCTGTTGCTCAGTACAATCATTTGGTTGAGTTACTCAATAAACAAGGTTCTTCTCCTGTTGACAAATCTGAACATGCTTTCTTAGCAGGTAAATTTTGTCTTTCTACTGAGTATACATCTAAAACTGGCTGGTTGATTGATAGTGGAGCCACTGATCACATTTGCTCAGACTTAAATATGTTCAGCTCTTATACTCCAGTTGGTCCTAATGAGTTCATCAATGTTCCTGATGGAAGGAAAGTTGTTATTCTTCATGTTGGATCTGTTACTCTTAATAGTGATATACTCCTACAGAATGTCTTACATGTCCCTGACTTCCAATTTCATTTAATATCAGTTCAAAAGCTCTGTCAGGATTTGAAATGTGATGTTATCTTCACTTCTACTGATTGTATTCTACAGGGCCCTTCTCTGAAAGGTCAGCAAATGCTTCTTGGTAAAACTCTTGGTGGTCTTTACAAAATTGATAGCTTGGCATCCTCTACAAACTGCAAAACTGTATGTGTTTCACAAAAGGAAGATCTTACTTTATGGCATTTAAGGCTCGGTCATGTACCTTTCAACAAATTGTCTTTGATCCCGTCTCTTAGTAACGTTGCAAATTCTTCAAAAGAGATTATTTGTCAAATTTGTCCTATGTCTAGACAAACAAGGAATTATTTTCCTCACAGTAGCATAAAGACTAAGTCCGCTTTTGAGATGTTACATATTGATGTTTGGGGACCTTATAAGGTCAGCACTTTCACTGGTTGTAATCTTTTCTTGACAATTGTTGATGACTATAGTCGATTTACTTGGGTTCATCTGATTAAACACAAATCTGACTGTGTTCACGTCATGCAAGATTTTTTTCATTATGTGCATACACAATTCAAGGCTAAG
Organism: Heracleum sosnowskyi; assembly: GCA_030848705.1. Lineage (NCBI taxonomy): Eukaryota > Viridiplantae > Streptophyta > Magnoliopsida > Apiales > Apiaceae > Heracleum > Heracleum sosnowskyi. Next base: position 100,293,145 of record CM061241.1, read on the forward strand.
GTTCAGATTGTACGATCCGATAATGCTAAGGAGTTAGGTCAAGGTGATATGCTTTCTTTATATCATCAAGAAGGAATATTGCATCAAACTAGTTGCAACTATACTCCACAACAGAACGGTGTTGTGGAGAGAAAACATAGGTATCTTCTTGAAACAACAAGGTCTCTATACTTTCAGTCAAAATTGCCTAGCAAATACTGGGGTGAGTGCATTCTCACTGCTACATATTTGATAAATAGACTTCCTCTTCATAGCATAAACAATGATACACCCTACTTCAGGTTATTTCACAGTTCTCCTGATCTGTCTCATCTAAAAACTTTTGGTTGTTTGTGCTTTGTTTCTACATCTTCAGTCAATAGGAGTAAGTTTGATCCCAAAGCTTCTCCTTGTGTTTTTGTTGGTTACTCCATCCCTCATAAAGGTTATAAAGTGCTGGACATTCATGCTGATAAACTTTTGTCTCCAGGGACATCAAATTCTTTGAAACACATTTTCCATTTCACATGAACAGTCAAAATCTTCCTTCTAGTGAATTTCCCACATCTATTTACTTACCACTGGTTACTTCTGTTGTAACTACGGATTATTCACTTGATAATCCTGTTTTAGTTGCTTCAGAGTCTTGTATACATCCTCCTAATTCTCATGGACATCCTGCTTCTTTTGATCACACAAATGATTTAGATGGTCTTATTCCAGATACTTCTGTTTCCACTGATTCTATTTCTGATTCAGATACTTTTGCATCCTCTCAATTACTTGACCTCAGTATACATAATCCACTTGTTCCTTTGAGGAAGTCTGGGAGATCACATAAACCTCCTGCATATCTTAATCAATATCAATGTCATTCTGGTACTACTGCTTGTGATCAACACTGGTGTAATCTGGTTCACACCTCTCCTACTGTTTCCCAAAGTCCAATTACTGAACCTGCAAATTATAAGGATGCTTCACAACATCCAATGTGGGTTGCTGCTATGCAGCAAGAAATTTTAGCTTTACATGCTAATCACACTTGGGATCTTGTTGATCTTCCACCTGGAAAAAAACCTATTGGCTCAAACTGGGTTTACAAAGTGAAATTAAAATCAGATGGTACCCTAGAACGTTGCAAGGCACGCCTTGTTGCAAAAGGCTTTAATCAAAGGTATGGTGTTGATTATGAGGAGACCTTCTCTCCTGTTGTAAAAATGAGTACTGTCCGTACTATATTAGCCTTGGCAGCCAGTTCCAAATGGTCCATTTTTCAATTGGACATCAATAACGTTTTTTTACATGGTGATCTCTTTGAAGAGGTTTATATGTCAGTTCCTGATGGCATTCCTAATCCTGATAACAAAGTGTGTTTGTTGCGTAAGTCTTTGTATGGTCTTAAGCAGGCATCTCGTATGTGGTTTGACAAATTACTCGAGGAGTTGAAGTATTTGGGGTATGTTCAATCTAAAAACGACTACAGTTTATTCGTTAAAAGACAAGCTGATCGCATTTGCATAGTCGCTGTTTATGTGGATGATATCCTACTTACAGGGACTGATCTTGAAGCTATTTCTACTCTCAAGGCTCATTTACATCAGAAATTTAGTATTAAAGACCTTGGAAAACTCCATTATTTCTTGGGGATGGAAGTAGAATATGTATCTGATGGTCTCATTCTCAGCCAAAAAAAGTTTACCAGGGAACTTCTAAATGATTCTGGGTTTGATTTGACAGTCAAAGCTGCTACACCTTTGCCTCTTCATCTCAAATTAACTTCTACTGATGGAGATCATATTTCGAATCCAGAGCTTTACAGATCACTGGTCGGCAAGTTAAATTTTTTAACTAACACCAGGCCTGATCTTTCGTATACTGTCCAGACACTTAGCCAATTTATGCACAATACTAGGTCTACTCATTTGGCTGCTCTTCATCATACACTTAGGTATCTTGCTTATACTTCTACTCAGGGTATTCTTCTTAATAGTTCTGACGATCTTAAACTTCAAGCATTTTCTGATGCTGATTGGGCCTCTTGTCCTGAGTCTTGAAAGTCTATAACTGGATACATTCTTTTGTTCGGCCAATCTCCTATAACTTGGAAATCTAAAAAACAGAGTATTGTGTCTAAATCTAGCTCAAAAGCGGAATATAGAGCAATGGCTGCAGCTGCGTCTGAGATCACATGGATTGTTCGTTTACTTGAAGAACTTGGTGTGTCTCATCTTAAACCTGTTACCCTACATTGCGACAACCAATCTGCTCTTTACATTGCTAAAAACCCTGTTTTTCACGAACGAACAAAACACATAGAAATCGATTGTCACTTTACAAGGGATAAGGTTCTTGAAGGCCTTATTCAGTTGACATATTTGCCTACAAAGTCACAACTTGCTGATGTTTTTACGAAGATTTCTCCTTCTCCTCACTTTGTCGACTTACTGTCCAAGTTGGGATTGTCTCATGTGCTTCCTTCAACACCTCCCAACTTGAGGGGGGCTATTGGAATATAGTGCCAGATCATTGTCAGCTCATGAGATAACAGAAAGTTAGTTACGATGAGTATACTGATATATAGCAAAGCTAAGTCTCATTGTAGTTACTAAGTTTAGTTTTTCTCTCTGCTAGTTCCTTTATTTCTCAGTTTACATAATTGTAACAGAATGATAATATCAAGTACTGTAGATCGTCTTCTTCGTTGATCTTCAATGAAGTTTGTTACAAAGTTCAACAAATAACAATCCTTGCACTATGTATGCGCTTATAATTTAGTTTATAATTTTTTTGCGCACACATATTGATATTGTGCTTGTTCATGGTATATAATAATTCTAAGTTCGCGGCCTCCACCGATTTCATTGTTTTAGTTGAAGAAAATTAAGAGTTGCATTTGTTTTGTTCACCTTGGGCGGAAAGAAACTGCCAATCAAATCTCAAGTAACAATGTTTCGTACTCTCGTTGTTAAAAGTTTAGTATAAAAGAAGGCTCTAGTAAAGCCAAGATCTACCGAAGCTCAAACTAATAATCAAGAGAGTTGCAAATATATATACTCCATCTGTTCCTCTCATTTTTTTACAATTTTTTTACATTGCTTGGCACGCATTTTAAGGCTCCTATAAAGTATAATTCTACAACTTATTTTCAAAATTTTCTTTTTCTAGTACGGTGATTATGGCCAAGCTAAACAACAGCAAAGTTGCCTTGTTGGTTCTCACACTCTCGCTTTACCTCATCATCACAATTGCCAACAAGAGTGACACTACAAGAAAAAGGGGCAATTATGACGGAAAACTTATGACGGAATTTTGGGCGCGCCTAACTTACGACGGAAATGACAATTTCGTCACAAATACTTATGACGAAAAAATAATTTCGTCGCAAGTTCAATATTTTATTATTTTTTCGTAATTAGATTTAATTATAAAATGAATAAATTGTGTGTGGGGGAAAACGACGTCGTTTTCAAATTGAATATACGACGATATTTTCGTCGTAAGTATACTTACGACGGAATCTTAAATTCCGTCATAAGTTTAAATTACGACGGATTTGTTATTCCGTCGGAAGTTTAATATTTTATTATTTTTTCGTAATTAGATTTAATTAAAAAATGAATAAATTTTAAGTAGCAGAAAACGACGTCGTTTACAAATTGAATATACGACGAAAATTTCGTCATAAGTATACTTATGACGGAAGTTTGTTTTGTCGTAAGTATACTTACGACGGAAATTTCGTCATAAGTATACTTATGACGGAAGATAGTTCTGTCGTAACTTAGCCGGTATAAAATTCACCTCCCATTTCTTATCCTATTATTAGTTTTAAAAAATTAGTCGTTTAAAATAATATTTTTAAATAAATATACGACGATTTTTCCGTCATAAAAGAGTTGTTGGGGTGGTAAATTCAAAAATTTCCCAAAAACATTTGGCGGTAAATTAAAAATTTGCCCAAAAAAATAGGCGGGAAATTCAAATTTTTGAAGTCCAATAACTTATGACGGATTCCGTCGTAAGTTAACACATGTTTTTTTCGTGTTTCAATTTTTTTAAAAATATTTCTCGATGATCTAACTCTATGGATATCAAGAGTTATATGTTTGAGTGATATTCCAAAAATATTAGAAAAAATCAATTTATTTTTTTCGAGATTATAGTAGTCAACTAGTGATTTGACTATTACTTCTAACTAGTGTTTAGTCCAGGATTGGTGTTTTAATTTATTTTTGAAAATGTTTTTCAATGATTCAACCATATGGATGTCAAGATCCCCCGATTTAATTAAAAAATAATATTAAAAAAGGTGGACCCCACAGAAAAAAGTGGGCCCCATTAATTTTTCTAATTTTTAACCCTAAACCCTAAACCCTAAACCCTAAACCCTAAACCCTAAACCCGAACCCTAAACTCGAATAATTTTTTAATTGATTTATTCGACGATCCAACCGTACGGATGTTAATCGGTACTCATTCTAGTGTTGGGAAAAAATAATCAAAAAATAACAAGGTCCGGTTGTGCCGCATATTTTCAAAAACGTTGGAACACTACTACTTTTGGGAACGGGACATGTGTCAGATTCACTGAATATTTTTTTTAAATGATTTCTTCGACGATCCAACCGTACGGATGTTAATCAGTACTCATTATAGTGTTGGGAAAAAATAATCAAAAAATAACAAGGTCCGGTTGTGCCGCATCTTTTCAAAAACGTTGTAACACTACTACTTTTGGGAATGGGACATGGGTCAGATTCACTGAATATTTTTTTTAAATGATTTCTTCGACGATCCAACCGTACGAATGTTAATCAGTACTCATTCTAGTGTTGGGAAAAAATAATCAAAAAATAACAAGGTCCGGTTGTGCCGCATCTTTTCAAAAACGTTGGAACACTACTACTTTTGGGAACGGGACATGTGTCAGATTCACTGAATATTTTTTTTAAATGATTTCTTCGACGATCCAACCGTACGGATGTTAATCAGTACTCATTATAGTGTTGGGAAAAATTAATCAAAAAATAACAAGGTCCGGTTGTGCCGCATCTTTTCAAAAACGTTGGAACACTACTACTTTTGGGAACGGGACATGTGTCAGATTCACTGAATATTTTTTTTAAATGATTTCTTCGACGATCCAACCGTACGGATGTTAATCAGTACTCATTATAGTGTTGGGAAAAAATAATCAAAAAATAACAAGGTCCGGTTGTGCCGCATCTTTTCAAAAACGTTGTAACACTACTACTTTTGGGAACGGGTCATGTGTCAGATTCACTGAATATTTTTTTTAAATGATTTCTTCGATGATCCAACCGTACGGATGTTAATCAGTACTCATTCTAGTGTTGGGAAAAAATAATCAAAAAATAACAAGGTCCGGTTGTGCCGCATCTTTTCAAAAACGTTGGAACACTACTACTTTTGGGAACGGGACATGTGTCAGATTCACTGAATATTTTTTTTAAATGATTTCTTCGACGATCCAACCATACGGATGTTAATCAGTACTCATTATAGTGTTGGGAAAAAATAATCAAAAAATAACAAGGTCCGGTTGTGCCGCATCTTTTCAAAAACGTTGGAACACTACTACTTTTGGGAACGGGACATGTGTCAGATTCACTGAATATTTTTTTTAAATGATTTATTCGACGATCCAACCGTACGGATGTTAATCGGTACTCATTCTAGTGTTGGGAAAAAATAATCAAAAAATAACAAGGTCCGGTTGTGCCGCATCTTTTCAAAAATAAATTTAATTGTAAAATGAATTATTTTTTCTAGCGGTGAACTTACGACGAAAAATCCGTCGTAATTTCGTTTAGGGGTCAACTTATGACGGAATGTTCGTCGTAAATTCATTTATTGTAATTAAATTTAATTGTAAAATGAATTATTTTTTCTAGCGGTGAACTTACGACGGAAAATCCGTCGTAAATTCGTTTAGGGGTCAACTTACGACGGATTCCGTCGTAAGTTGTCAGGCGGCAAATTCACCTTTTCATCTAAAAATAGGCGGCAGATTCAAATTTTCATTAAAAAATAAGCGGTAAATAACTTACGACGAAATCCGTCGCAAGTTTATTATTTTAATAATAAATTTTCACATCAGCGAAATAAATTTAATTGTAAAATGAATTATTTTTTCTAGCGGTGAACTTACGACGAAAAATCCGTCGTAATTTCGGTACAACGAGCATATAATTTTTTTTAATCTTTTATTAGTCCAACCAAATTAATTTTTTATTTTTCGAAAATTTTAGAATATCATTAAATTTGATATATCTTGACGTTCGTACGGTTCGATCGTCGAGAAATATATTTTAAAAAATAGAAACAATAATATGGGACAGAGCACTAGTTGCGAGTACTAGTCAATATAGTAGTGATCTATTAAGATCCAGCCAAATTAATTTTTTATTTTTTGAAAATTTGGGAATATCAACAAATTAGATATATCTTGACATTCGTACGGTTCGATCGTCGAGTAATATATTTTAAAAAATAGAAACAATAATATGGGACACAGCACAAGTTACGAGTACTAGTCAATATAGTAGTGATCTACTAAGATCTCCAAACAAATTAATTTTTTATTTTTTGAAAATTTTGGAATATAATTAAATTAGATATATATTGACATTCGCACGGTTCGATCGTCGAGTAATAAATTTTAAAAAATAGAAACAATAATATGGGACACAACACAAGTTACGAGTACTAGTCAATATAGTAGTGATCTACTAAGATCTCCAACCAAATTAATTTTTTATTTTTTTAAAACTTGGGAATATCATTAAATTAGATATATCTTGACATTCGTACGGTTCGATCGTCGAGTAATATATATTAAAAAATAGAAACAATAATATGGGACACAACACAAGTTACGAGTACTAGTCAATATAGTAGTGATCTACTAAGATCTCCAACCAAATTAATTTTTTATTTTTTGAAAACTTGGGAATATCATTAAATTAGATATATCTTGACATTCGTACGGTTCGATCGTCGAGAAATATAATTTAAAAAATAGAAACAATAATATGGGACAGAGCACTAGTTACGAGTACAAGTCAATATAGTACTGATCTACTACGATAGTGATCAATATAGTAGTAATCTACTATCGATGAACCAATCGTACGGAGCTCAATTTATATCTAATTTAGTGATATTCCCAAAATGTTAAAAAAATAAAAAATTAATTTGGATAGTGAAATTAATAGTCAACTATTGATTAATTTGGATAGTGAATTTAATTAGTTTGTAAAATAAATTAAAAAAATTAAATAAAAATTTTAAAAAGACCAAATTTTGAATTTAAATTCATACACAACCAAGTGGTCATAATCACTCTTTGGGTGATGAATATTACAATACTTTCACTAATTTTCCATTTTTTTACTTTTCCCCAATTTTTAACTAATTTGTAAAATAAATTAAAAAATTAAATAAAAATAGAAAAAACAAAAATTAATTTTTAAAATATTTGACTACTAGTTACTAATCTGGGAAAAATATTTGGTTTTTAAAATATTTTTTAAAATATTTTTTGATTATTTTATAAAATTTTATATTTATTTTTAATTTAAAAAAAATAAAATAATAACCTTACGACGGATTTTGTTTTCCGTCGTAAGTTCAGTGACAAAAAACAAACTATTCCCATTGGCTACAAACAATTCACGCGGATCACACCCTTTCCACCGTTAGATTGAAACCAAGAAACATACATCCAACGGTGTATATTAAATCAAACCCCCACATTTTTTTTTACCACAAAATCAAACCCCTACATTAAATAATAACCCCATATTAAATCATAACCCTCCCCATATTAAATCATAACCCTCCCCACTCCCCCCTCCCCCTCCCTGCTCCCTCCTCCCTCCTCCCTCTTTCCCCTTCCCCCCGCACTGTACACACATATATACATATATATTATTAATCTTCAAAAATTCATAACTTCACTTCTATTTATCACCTGCGATTTATGCATATATATTTGTGCTCCTAAAATCAAAATCTTCATTTTGATATTCATAATAACCAATTCCAAAACAATTTTGTTTTGGGCAATGTTTTGATTTTAATTCGATTTTGATGATTCAAGGTGTTTTTGATGATTACGAGCTTATTATATTATTGCTGGGTGAGCTTAGAGACGATTCCGGGATTTTGGAGGTGGTTGGTGTTCGTCGGAATTTTAGAAGATGATCGGATTTTGTTGGAACCAATTATTTTCTATATTGTATATTGGCGAATGTTTAAGTTATGATGTGTAAATGATTGTATGTTTTTTTTAGATTTATTAAAAATGATTTTTGGTTCACCGGATTTTGGATTGTTGGCCGGAATTGATGGTCTAAATTTTCTTTTTAAATTATGGGTTAGTGTATGTGTACATAAGGGTGTTAAGTACTGCATATAATTTATTGGGATTTTTCTGGGCAAATTTTCGAGTCGCCGGAATATTGAGAAGTCGCCGGAATCTGGGGAAAAAATTTCTGGACTGAATTTACGACGGTTTTAAAATCCGTCGTAAATTATTCATATCCCGACTAACTTACGACGGATATTCCGTCGTAAATTAGTGATTTATTATTAAAAAAATAATTTAGTTTCTTTTATTTTTAAATGAAACTGATTGAACTTACGACGGAACTGGCGTCGCAAGTTTAGCTATTACTTTAATACCAATGTGGGCCCCATTGGTTCAAACTTACGACGAGAATGTTAACTTACGACGGAACCGTGAACTTACGACGCAATCCGGAACTTATGACGAAAAGTTCTACTTGTGACGAAAATGATACTTATGACGAAAACTATACTTATGACGAAACTGTTATTTATGACGAAAATTATACTTGTGACAAAAATGTCATTTGTGACGAAAATGCGAACTTAAGACTTGAGCAATTATGACGGAAATTTTCCGTCGTAATTGAGGCAATTGCGACGATTTCAGTGTAAAATTTCCGTCATAATTGCCCCTTTTTCTTGTAGTGTGACATGCCACATGACACTTTGGCATTCTTTTTGTCACCCCATTGGAGTTGCTCTTTGGTACTTAATTGGTCGGATGTTACTCATAACAAAGGTGCATTCGTTGCTACTACACGTTCACCGTTAATTATATTTTTGAGTTTTTGAAACTGTGTCAACTCTCTCTCTTTCTTTAGCTCTAACTTAATCATCTTATTTAAAAGGCATATCTAATTTGTTTCGAATATAGTTGAGCGATAAAGTTCTTTACTATATTCTTGAATGAGATTTTCTGAAAAAACCATGAGAAGGTTTTGTAGTAAGTGTTTGCGGATTATATATTAGAAGAAAGAGTTGTGCATTGGCACCAACTACTTCTTAGAGATCTTGCACAATATTGTAATGTGAAGGGCTACAAGATGTCACTGGAGAATAAACGATATACAAAAATGTTAGCCTAAAACTATTAAGGGATCAGAGCCCGAGTGAAGTGGAAATTGAACACGCAGCATGTAGAGGTAAAAACTTCGTAGTCAAGAGCTGCCAAAAGATGTTGGCATTGAATTAATTTGGAAGAAATTTCTTGCAGGAATATCGGTTCGCGTTGATGTATGAGTCTAAGTATAACTGGGTTATGAAGAAAACAAGAGCTGAAGTTTCAAATGGTCATACCATTTTTAAAATGAGATCTTTGGAGAAAAAACATAAGAGTGGTGCTTATATCATATCGAAGATACAAGAGAATTGCTCTTGTATACAAACGGCCAAATAAACTTTATTAATATGAGCTCTTTTATAAGGATGTGTGCAAAAATAAATCTTTGTGGTCTCATTCTAAAGCGTACAATATCATGCTAATTAACGGGCTGCAATATCCTTCGGTGTGAAATTGTAGTCTTTCTAATGCTATTCAAGCAATGGGTTCCACTGGTCAATATATAGCGGACGGTGGAAGATGAACCTCGGTCCAAAACGGAAAAAATATCATATGAGTATGGAGTTAAGACATGCTAGCGATCCAATAAGTAAAAATTTAGTGAAAATTTTGCGATAATTTGTTTTGTTTAAATGAGAAAGGAGATGAAACACGTGAAGACATTAAAGAGTGCAGCAGTTGCAAGTACCGCAAGGAAGAGATTGAGAACAAGAATAAGGCATTTTGTCTTGTGTAAATGAGAAAGAAGATGACACACGTGAAGATATTAGAAAACTCATCGATTGCAAGGAATAAGAGATGCAGAACAAGAATCCACGAGATGAATAACATTTCCAATACCTGAACACTGATAGATATTTCTAAGAACATCAAAAAAAAAAAGAGTAGCATCTATAACTAAACTCCAAACCAAATACATGCATTCCCTTTTCCTAGAAATAATATGTTCTTGTGAAACCATGAATTAAATAAACAAGATTGGAAATGTTAACATGCTAACTATTTTCCGAACATAAATTACGGTTGTGTATATATATATGATGGATTTGTCTCTATTTGCAGTATTCTTGTTAAAGAAATGGTGTTATTAGTTGCATAGAAGTATGACCAATATTACTAAAGAAATGGTGTTAATTGCATAGAAGTATGAAGTTAATATTAACATATGAGTGACTTAAGTGTTTTTTTTGTTTTTCACTTTCTAACATTGTTTATAAACATAAAGTTCTCATATATACGTTTAGATTTTGATTTCCCATTTTATTTATTTGTTTGTGATTCGATATCATCGTCTCCCGAACAGTTTTTCTCTTCTATAGTTTGAAAATCATCGGCAAAAATGACTTAGATCGAGACATAAAATATAAGAGGCAAAGAAATAAATTATTAGTTACTTACATAAATTTAAACCTCAAGTTTCTAGTTTTGCAGAAAATAAATAATCTTATGGAACGTGTACGTCGTGTAACTTAATATTTGTCTCAAAATGTTCCTAGTCACGAGCTAGATATATAAGCAGCTTACTCAGTCCTTACACTAACAAGGTATGCCCTTACAATTTAATAATTTGCGCGCACACATATTGTGTGCATGGTTATAAAATATGATTACCTATTAATTATTATATATTTCAGTTTCCGGCTTCCACCGATTTCATTGTTTTAGTCGCAGAAAATTTAGAGTTGCATTTGTTTTGTTCTCCTTGGAGGGAAAAGAACGGCCAATCGAATCTCAGGTTACAATGTTTCTTTGCCGCAATACAAGATTTTCTTCTTGTTAAAAGTTTAGTATAAAAGAAGGCTCTAGCAAAGCCATGATAATCAAAGCAGAACTAATAATCAAGAGAGTTTCATATATACTTACTAAAAGCAAATCGGTATGGCCAAGCTAAACAACAGCAAAGTTGCCTTGTTGGTTCTCACACTCTCGCTTTATCTCATCATCACAATTGCTGAAAGCAGAGCCATTTTCCCTGCAGGTATTTAAGTATTCTTATTCTAACTTTCCTCTTCTACAAAACAATTATTTTATATTAATATATTGGCTTTGTTCTAAATTAAATGAAAATCACAAATATCTTGAGAACAAATATGGTTCTTTAGAACAAATTTTGCAGCAGAACCATTGGTGGTTGTACAAAAAAGAATTCACTACATTTAAGCGCATTGTCTCATGTCTATAGACTCTTTTTCATGTGTTTTAATTTATGAACAGTTGCTGTAAAAGCCAAAGCAGTCCCAGCATGTGATACTGTTTTTGGAGTGAGAAAGGGAGACACTTGCTTTGCAATCGCTCAGAATTTCAAACTCACAACTGCAGAATTTGATTCAATCAATCCCAATCTCAACTGCGCTGCAATGTTTGTGGGTCAATGGGTTTGCGTTGATGGAACTGCTTAAGATACTTCACACCTATATATCGAGTATAAACCCAAAATGGTCTACCTATAGACCTAATTTGCAAACTGCATTTTGTCAATTTCTTCTTGTTTTTGCTACTCAAATAATTGGAAAGTTTTCTTCCTCATTGTAACCAAAGGAACTAAAGATTATCGAATCCGCAACTTCTTATTTCTATCTAGCTAGTGCAGTATTTTACGCCCCGTTTTGTTTTTGATGTGTCACGAAAGACATACGTGTGATTGTATCTTCATTATTTTCTCGACTGCATGTGTTTTCAATCCAACAAACTGCTTCAACAAAGATTGATTTTTTATTAACTTTGAAAGAACATGAAACATATCATTCTACCTAGGATTTTAATTTGCTTAATTAATAGTCTAATTAACTAGCATTTCAGCAAAGAAATAAATCAGTGCAAAAACTATGAAGTTCAAAAAACACAGTTCAGTAACAAATGTGGAAGAAGGAACCATATTTTGTCAACTTTGAACAAGATTGATAATCAAAGAATCCTTAATGATAAAATTTTCTGAAAAACTGCAGAGCTAAATCAAAGAACAATTTTGGCGCCAAAACTAAGTTGAAAACAATGAACCCTACTTTACTTGATTTATAATAAAAAATTACAAGCTCAATGAAGTGGATGTTGGGATTAATTTTAATCTAAACATTGTTTATTTATTTCCTTGTTATGTTTTGAATAAATCAACGTGAATATTAGACACGTTGTAGGGATAGAATCAGTCTTCATGTAGTTGCTATTTTATAGGAGAAGAGTGGAGGTAAACTAGGACTGTCGTGCCTAGTTTGTAGAGACTCTGTTAGTTTTATTTAAAAGGCATGTAATACTTTGGAAAGAAAAAACATCTCCTGCAAACTTTCCATACTTGAAATCATCTTGCTGTTAACACATTCTTAGTTACAAACCAACAATTGGTATCAGAGCTTTGAAAAATACACACACATGGAGGCAAGCAAGACCAAAGAAGGAACTTTCGGATTAAGCTATCCCATGCTCACAAAAGTAAACTACACTACCTGGGCTATAAAAATGAAAGTTTTCATGCAGGCCCACGGAGTATGGGATGCCATAGATGCAAAAGATCCTAAGGCTGTTGTTGAGGAGAAGATGGATAAGCGAGCTTTGGCTATAATCTACCAAGGCATTCCCGACGACATCCTGTTAACAATTGCTGAGAAGAAAACGTCCAAAGATGCCTGGGGGGCTATTAAAACTCTATGTCTAGGTGCTGAAAAAGTCAAGACGGCGAAGGCCCAAACCCTGAGGTCGGAATTTGAATCGCTAAGAATGAAGGAGTCAGAGCAGATAGACGATTTCTGTATGAGACTCAACGGACTGGTCACAAACATCCGGGTGTTGGGAGAGACAGTTAAAGAGGAGTATGTCGTAAAAAAGTTGTTAAGGTCTGTTCCAACAAAGTTTTTGCAGATTGCGTCGGCTATTGAACAGTTTGGAAATCTGGAAACCATGTCGGTTGAAGAGGTCATGGGCTCACTCAAAGCTCATGAAGAACGCCTTCATGGACAATCAGAAACTGGTGAGGTGCAGAAACTATTGTTGACGGAAGACGAGTGGATTCAGCGGGAAAACACGGAAGGAAAACTCCTCCTCACCAGGGAGGAATGGATGAAGAGATCAGGAAAGGGGATTGGCTCCAGTGGGAGAGATTTTCGTGCTAAAGACACCCGAGGTGCCCGAGATAGAAGTCAAATCAGATGTTACAATTGTGGAACATTTGGGCATTTCGCAGTTGAATGTCGAAAACCCAAGCGAGAACGACAGCAGAGGGGAGAAGCCAACTTAGCACAGATAAATGACGACGAGCCTGCGTTACTAATGGTTGTTAAAAATGGAGAAAACACAGAGAATGTAACTTCTTTTGTTGAAGGAAAGACTGTGATTGGAGATAGGAATGCAGCAGAAAAAACGTGGTACCTGGATAACGGAGCCAGTAATCATATGACTGGCTGCCGTGACAAATTCGAAAAATTGGATAAAACGAAGAAAGGGGAAGTGAAATTTGGGGACGGATCGTTGGTGAAAATTGAAGGGAAAGGCTCAATACGGATCGCATGTAAGAATGGGGAGACAAGAATCCTTCATGATGTCTACTACATACCTACTTTGCGGAGCAACATAATTAGCTTGGGGCAACTATCCGAAGAAGGAAATCGCGTGGTCATAAACGGAGAGAACCTGTGGGTATACGATAGTTGTGGAAGGATGCTCATCAATGTAAAAAGATCGAGCAACAGACTCTACAAAATTGACATTGAGGAGGCACCACAGGTTTGTTTATTGACAAGGAGTGAACAAGAAGCCTGGGTGTGGCATAAGCGACTCGGACATGTCAACTTCAAAGCTATTACACTGATGTCACGGAACAATATGGCAACGGGACTACCACGACTGGAAACACCGAAGGAAATATGCAATGGATGCATCATGTCTAAACACACACGTAAGCCATTCCCTTCTCAAGCTAATTTTTCTGCAAAAGTCTCATTGGAATTATTACATATGGATCTTTGTGGTCCCATTTCACCCCCCACCCCTGCTGGAAATAGCTATTTTATGTTAATTGTGGACGATCACACTCGTATGATGTGGGTGTTTCTGCTCAAAACAAAGGATGAGGCGTTAAGTTCATTTAAAAAGTTTAAATTGGCTGTTGAGAATGGTGTTAAACAGGGCATACAAGTACTCCGCACAGACCGTGGCGGAGAGTTTTGTTCGAAGGCATTTAACTCTTTCTGTGAATCACAAGGCATACAGAGGCATTACACAGCGCCCTACACACCACAACAAAATGGTGTTGTAGAGCGCCGTAACCGAACTGTTATGGCCATGACCCGAAGCCTGCTCAAAGAGATGCATGTTCCTTCAAAATACTGGGGTGAGGCAGTGACCCATGCAGTCTATCTCCTAAACAAATTGCCTACTCGAGCTTTGTCTGTCATCACACCACATGAGGCATGGTATGGTCGAAAACCAGATGTAACTCACTTGAAGGTATTTGGATGCGTTGCTTACCTAAAAACACCTGCTGTTCATACACAAAAACTGGATGATAGAAGCCGTCGAGTTGTCCATTTTGGACGGGAGCCAGGGACGAAGGCATATCGCCTATATGATCCCATCTCGGAAAGAATTCATGTGAATCGTGATGTTGTTTTCTGTGAAACTGAAGCTTGGCTATGGGAATCTCCATCTCAACCTTCGCCACCTGAACACAGGCCATATATTTTAATGGAACAAACTGATGACACCCAAAGTGCACCAAGCTCGCCATTTCTGCCTTCTACACCACTGCATTCTGTTACTGCACACAGTGACATAGGGTCTGCAGCTACAGCAACGGGGAGCACTACCTTTACCTCAAACAGTTCGTTACCGACTGAATCAAGAACATCATCTCCCAGCAGTGAACAGCCTCTTCGGTTTCGATCTGTGAATGCTATCATGGACGAGACTGAAGCAATTGAACTGGCCGATGAACTTCTCCTCATGGGCATTGATGAACCTGTGTGTTTCGAACAAGCCATCAAAGATGATGTATGGAAAGCTGCTATGGATAGCGAAATTGCCTCTATTGAGAATAATCAAACCTGGGAGCTCACGGATTTACCTCCTGGCCACAAAGCAATCGACCTCAAGTGGATTTTTAAAGTGAAAACAGATCAACATGGTGCAGTCACTAAGCATAAAGCCCGCCTTGTTGCAAAAGGCTATGTTCAACGGCATGGGGTTGATTTTGACGAGGTTTTTGCCCCTGTCACTCGCCTCGAAACAGTTCGCTTGCTACTTGCTTTGGCAGCCAAAAATAGCTGGGAACTTCACCACCTCGACGTCAAATCCGCTTTCCTCAACGGCATCATTCTTGAAGAGGTATATGTCTCTCAACCTAAAGGTTATGTCAAACCCGGGTCTGAACACAAAGTTTACCGGCTTCTAAAAGCTCTCTATGGCCTTCGCCAGGCCCCCCGTGCCTGGTACTCTCGCCTAAATCAGTGCCTACTGAAGTTGGGGTTTGAAAAATGCCCATTCGAGCATGCTGTTTACACCAAGCGTGATGGCTCTGATTTCCTCCTCGTGGGCGTCTATGTCGACGACCTGATTATCACTGGTTCTTCCCAGTCATACATTGCCAAATTCAAGGGGGATATGAGTCAGGAATTTGCCATGTCTGATTTGGGGCAATTATCGTATTACTTGGGTCTGGAAGTGTTTCAAGGAACCGACTACATCGAGTTGAGGCAATCAGCCTATGCTAAAAAGGTTCTAGAGAAAGCCGGTATGCGAGATTGCAACCCCGTGAAGTTCCCGATGGAACACAAGTTACAACTCCACAAGGACGAAACGGGAGAACCTGTAAATTCTACGATGTACAAGAGTGTTGTGGGTGGCCTGAGGTATTTGGTACACACACGTCCGGACATTGCCTACGCCGTGGGAATAGTCAGTCGCTACATGGAGAGACCAACCGAATTTCATTACAATGCAGTAAAGAGGATATGCAGATATGTAAAAGGAACTCTTAACTATGGCCTGAGATACACAAAAGGAAAAGGGAATTATATTCTTTCTGGGTTTTCAGATAGTGATTTGGCGGGGAGTCTAGATGATCGTAAAAGCACGGGTGGCATGGCGTTCTACCTTGACGAAAGCCTTATTACTTGGGTGTCTCAAAAGCAGAGGTGTGTGGCCCTATCATCGTGTGAAGCTGAGTTTATGGCAGCCACTGCCGCGGCTTGTCAAGCTATTTGGCTTCAAAGAGTTCTAAGTCAAATTATGAACATCAAACCAGGTCCTGTTACCCTTTTTATTGATAATAGGTCAGCAGTGGATTTGGCACAAAATCCTGTTTTTCATGGCAGAAGCAAGCATATTGATTTGAGGTATCATTTTATTCGGGATTGTGTTGAGCAAGGATTAATTGTTATCAAGCATGTTGGTGCAAACGAACAACGGGCGGATATATTAACGAAGGCTTTGGCAGCTGTTAAGTTTGAGCAGATGAGGAACTTGCTTGGAGTGAAGAACCTTGAGAATGTTTAGATTAAGGGGGAGTATGTTGGGATTAATTTTAATCTAAACATTGTTTATTTATTTCCTTGTTATGTTTTGAATAAATCAACGTGAATATTAGACACGTTGTAGGGATAGAATCAGTCTTCATGTAGTTGCTATTTTATAGGAGAAGAGTGGAGGTAAACTAGGACTGTCGTGCCTAGTTTGTAGAGACTCTGTTAGTTTTATTTAAAAGGCATGTAATACTTTGGAAAGAAAAAACATCTCCTGCAAACTTTCCATACTTGAAATCATCTTGCTGTTAACACATTCTTAGTTACAAACCAACAGTGGATACAAGGACAAATAGTCATATCAAGACAATTGATAGCTAGAAAGTAAATAATACTCCATCCGTTCCACCCATTTATTTACCTTCCAAAACTTTCTTAAAATAGTAAAGTTTTATAATATAAAAATCAACTACTTCCGCTACTTTCCTCCACTTACTTACACTACAAGAAATTCGGGTAAAAATGACCGAAAAAGTTCGGTCGAATTTAGTTAAATTCGACCTTAGCTAAATTCGACCGAATTCATTTTGGTCGTTTTAAAGCTAGTCAAATTTAGTAGCTCGGTCGAATTTAATAAATTCGACCGAATAAATTCGACCGATTAAATTCGACCATACAAATCCGACCGATCAAATTCGACTAAGTTTAGTCGAAATTAGTCCCGCCGAAATTTTCACTTGAAAATTTCAAATTCTTCCCAGAATTTGAAAATCCCGCCAAAAACATAAATTCGACTAAGTTTAGTCGAAATTAGTCCGCCGAAATTTTCACGTGAAGATTTCAAATTCTTGCCAAAATTTGCAAATCCCGCCAAAAAACGTAAATTCGACCATTTGGAGTCAAATTTTAAATTCGACCTTTTTTGGTGAAAAACTAAATTTGACTATATTTGGTCGAGATTTAAATTCGACTGTTTTTATTTGACTCCTAAATTCGACATTTTTTATCACCACTATATTCGACCAAAAAAGGTCAAATAAATATGACCTAAAAACAAAAAACACCCTAGAATGGTATGATAAATTCAACTTATTATGGTCGAATTAATCATTTACAAACAAGGTCAGTTTTACCACCTGTATACCTATATCCTAATCATGCATTTGCAAAATGCTAAAATACAAGTAAATCTAACAAAATAATAAAAACATATTCATATTTAAGTTAAAATAGATATCAATACGTTACACCCAACAACCCTTGGGAGTTCGACAAAAAGAGTGAAGCTGAATACGCTAAAGCCTTATACAAAAGGGTGAAACTGATATATATTTCCAGTTCAGTTCACGATTAGGCTAACAAATACTAAAACAACGGGTAGTTATGTGCATCCATATCTTCATCTTCCTGGTTCACTGTGTCGTCCACCTCCACAGACTTGTGCACCTCCACAGCTTTCTCAGACTGAGTCTCCTAGATAGGTGAATAATTAATTAGGAAAAATTTAAGAAAACAAACTTGAGGAGGTCCTAATCATAATATACAATTTTAGCGACACAGATAATTAAACATGATCAATTCCACTAAAATTTTAAGAACATAGATAGTAAATAACAGTTCACTATTTTAACGTTTATTTGCTTCCTAACTTATTATTATCCTATTGGCTTATAATTTGAAAAATCAAATGAGAGAAGCTCACTCAAAGAATCCATATAAAGAACCCCATTTACCACAGTATTAGATCTCACGTAGCGTTCCTTCTGCTTTTTCCTAATAGAAGGCTGAAACTATGTCCAAGAATCAGATTTAGTGGGATACACATGGACTATAGGTAGACTGTTATACATCATAATGACCTTGTAGTCATCAGAGATAGAATCATAACCAAACCCTGGAAACTTTGAAGGCCATCCAAATACAGGTGTAGGGGGTACTGATGGAAGTTGCTTAAACATCCTAATTACTGTCCAGAGGTATAAAGCATCAGTTCCCCGAGACAAATCAAACAAACAGATAATACCATTATAACAATTAACAATCTTAGAACCAAGGTACACAAGACTTGGCAAAACTACACGATGAAACTTTACTGGAGATTTGGACAAATCGAAGGCATTGGAAGGAACAAGGTGGAATTACTGAACAATATTACTTTTGAATAATTAGTTCATATGTCGTACAATTAAGTGTCCTAACAAATTTTAGAAATGAGCTAAAGTCGAGAATTTGAAACGACAAAATTAAAATCTTACTATATGAGCCATCATTAATTAAGTGCTAGTTTGAATTTTAAATATCTTTAATTTTACACTTCCAAATATCGGTTGAGACCAAATCTTAAGCAGCCATGTAAGTAGTTGATGTCAAAGTAGTAATATTATACAGTCTTTCTATTTCGTTGTTAAATGTTTTATTAGTAAAGAATTTTCAGGGTACTGGTGCATAGCTTTCCTATAATTTCCAGCTATTTCCATCCATGGCTGCAACTATTTATTCACGAAAAAATTTCACGAATAGGTCAATACGAGAAATTGATGCAAACACGGGGGTGTGTCACTCTATCCATCATATATTTTTATATTTTAGTTTTTTCTGTATTACAAAAAAAAAAATTGGCACAAATAATTACCCATGATTATTGACCAGTGCGCAATTATAGAATTAACAATTATTTTCGAGTGGGGGAGTGAAAACTCACTAGCACTTGTATACCATAGATAAATACTAAAGCATGTTAGGGTTAGCGTAAGAACTCTTACTCCATTTTAAATAAATAAAATAATCGTACCTCTAAAATGATCTTATCGGTATTCTTCACGATCTGACGAATCAAAGCATCTGCTGTCCGCATATAACGTGTCTGCAACGACGGATCCGGAGATGCAGCAATGGCTAACTTATGGATTTCCTCATCCAAAACAGATTGTTTCACTTCATGCGCAGGGAGGGAGTGGAGAAGCTGCGACACCTCATCAAAGACTGTTGACATCATCACATAAATGTCACCAGAAACATCATCTGCTGGATCACGAGACTTTTCCGCCATTTGTTTGGCCCACTGTGTTGCTTCCATGGCTCCGACAAGCTCTCCCACAGTTTGTTGGGGATAAAGATTGAGCTTCCCCCTCGTCGGAGGTCTAGCCTGCATCATCACAAATATATCCTTCTTTCGCTGAATTTCTTTTAGGGTAGACGGAGATGGCGGCTCATCAGAAGGTGTCTCAAGTGTTAATTCAGGCATAGAAGATCGCACATTTTTCATTTTCTCCTGCCACATGCAATATATGAAATGAATTACAAAATAACAATTATCAAATGCCATTAACTATTAAAAAACCCTTTAGTATTACTCTTTTTACTCTAGCATTTTATTCTGTAAAAACCCTTTAGTAGACGAATTATAAATTCCATGACCTGCAAATCTTTCACTGCTGGGTCAGTAGGGTTGTAAGCCACACTTAAAAATTCTTCATCAGTGATAGGCATCTCTCCTTTCGCCTCTCTTTGTGCATCTATTTCCTACAAAATGAAAAAAAAAAGACGGAACGAGACGGATAAACATTACAAGGTACAACTGAATAACTAATATCCAGAAGAAAGATTAATCTAGAGAATCATACCTCCCGTCTCTGATCAAAGGGTTTGGCCCCGGTGCGGGGGGTAAACTCCACCTTCATTCGAGAATTATGGCCTTTTTCCGACTTGTTTGCAAACTCAGGTGTCTCCCAGTGATCGCAAATAGCATTCCATGCGCGCTGGGAGAAGTAGTAAGGCCTCATTAACCTAATATTGATAACACTTTCAGGATATCCACGCTTCAATATCTCATTCACATCTTGCATTAGTCGACCCCTCTCCGCATTAAGATAACTCTTGAAATATCTCTTCAAATGCGCTCTTACAACTCTATCCCCATCTTCAGGATCATAAATCTTGGGATATGCATAATATTCCTGCAAACCAGATTGTATATATTATAACAGTGGAAGTACACAAGCACAGTATTCAACTGATAGAATAAAAAAAACACAAGTATTTATATTACCTTAAAAATTTTTATGCAACTGTCATAAAAAGCTTCACGCTTGGCTCCTTTTGTATTGAGTGTATGTTCATCCCATTTTAAACGAACAATATGGCCCAGCGTTTTCTTGGGTGTAGCCTGGAAGAGACTACATTAACATAATGGAAGACAAAAGATTAGACAAAATTAATCACAAGAAAAACATAAACTAAGTAAATCACTTATGTGCACTAATCAAGTCGAATTTTTGAATTCTAGATGTCAATTTATCATGAACACTAATCAAGTCGAATCAGCAACCTTGTTAATAAGAATAATGGTGTCCTATGTACTTCCCTGCATTCCTAGACCTTAACATATTTAGTGCACTTATGTAGCGACAATTAAATTATCCAGAAACATACCCTTTATCGTTCTTAAGAAAATACACTGTCGGCCTCGCATCCCAAGCTGGTTTCTTTCCGTAATCCCCTTCGGAATTGCTGCGTCTTTTTCTCTCAAATTTAATTAGGCAACTACTTTCTCCCACCTCGTAGCACCCTTCCACATGACTCTCTTTTTCACTACCCTCATGCGCTTCACCACCCTCTCCACTGGTAATAACCTTGCTCTTCTTATGCTTGTTTGCCCTGCCCTTCGGCCCAGCCCATGTCACCTGTAAAACAAATATATAAAATTATGTTTGTCACATGTCCTTCGGACGCCAAGTTGAATGATAGATGTGGCGACACAGAGTGCAATTACTTGACTAGGATCAATTCATGATCATGTTCCCAATTCATGAAAGAGTTTTTATCCGTGATCGTATAATATGAAAGTATATTAGCAAAGCACTTTGTGCTGGCTCAAATGTTTCAAATAATATGAAAAGGCAAACAGCAAAGGGGTCTTCTAGGCCGTGTTTATCAGAAATTCAACAATGTCTGCCTTTGCAGATGCACATCTATGTCATAATAAACTAGAGAACTATACACTTCAGCAATACATATATTGTAGTCGGTACACAACACGATCATTGTGCAATACTTGGCATATAAAAGCACGTTAATTACTCCCATTCCCACCCCAGTCCCCACCTCCAAAGTTTTATTGATACACATAGAGTACTGTTTGGATTAATCAGTCCAACAGAATTCAGAACCCCTTATCTTATTACCGGCCATCTAGAAATTAATTTATAAAGCATGCTTAACAGCTTAACCATGCTGCCTTAGGATTAATCAATGCTATTAAACAAATACAAAGTCTTGTTGTTTCTCAAATTATATACATCAACTAAAGAGCAGACAATAAATGAAGAAAATTGTAAATGAAGTACTGTAAAACAATAAACTTTTTCACCAGTTAGTTATACATACAAACAAGAGGTGAAATGATACAACAAACCGAATCAACGTAATCCAGACACACACACTCACAAAAGCCCAATTCGTTTTGCAGTTAGGTTAAACAACAAAAGCCCAATTCGAATCAACTAAAATTACACTCAATACAACAAAATATAAACACGAGAACATCGAATTGAGCTAATGAACTGCGATAAATGACTGCTATTAGGCAAACAAGTGATAATTATAATGAACTACTACGAATTGAGAGAGAGAGAGAGAGAGAGAGAGAGAGAGAGAGAGAGAGAGAGAGAGAGAGAGAGAGAGAGAGAGAGAGAGAGAGAGAGAGAGAGAGAGAGAGAGAGAGAGAGAGAGAGAGAGAGAGAGGACATACCTGCGAACTCCTGTTAAATTTGAACCCCTGGTCTGAGATTTTAGTTCGATCCATCGGCTGCGTGAAAAGGAGGATGAGAAACCCTAATTTAGAAAGAATTGGGGAGAAAGTGTAACACGATGGAAATGAAAAAAGTGAGAAATAAATATATATAATAAACTTATTTTTGATGGATAACAGTCGAAATTAGCCGACTAAATGTTTCGACCGCTTTTGGTCGAATATAAAAAACCTTATTTCCCCCTGAGCTACTGCCTAAAAACCTCCTGTAATGATTTACTATAACATAAATCCCACAAATTCACTTCAATTTACAAAAATTTGAATAACTAAAAAATTAAAAATGTTCCACATCAATAGATAACTTGTTTAATACAAATTTGATTGAAAATGACAAAATTATACTAAATCGTCATTATCACTTAATTCATCATTTTCGCCATCATTCTCATCTTTGTCTTCATCTTCGTCTTCCTTGTCTTTTCGATTTTCTTCTTCATCATTGTAATCAATCGAATAATCATTTTCAAACATTCTCAAGTCAACAAAAAAATTTGAAGGATCACGGATAAAAACTCTTTCAACGTGTGATGAAGAAGCATTTGACACTTCATTTTGTAAGGCATCATCGTTGATTTTGGTTTTTTCTTTTGTTGAGACACTTTCATCAACTTGTCGGCTCTTTGTTGTTAAAACCGTGTACCATGATGATTTTGCATTTAAAATATTTGGTGCATAATACACTTGATGGGCTTGGCTAGCCAACACAAACACATCTTCTGCATTAAGTTTTGACTTAACATCCACGGTAGTAATCCGATGTCTATCGACTTTCACATGTTTTGTATGATCAAACCAATGGCATTTGAAGACGACAACTTGATGTCCATTGTGATAATGGAGTTTTATAACTTCTTCTAATCTTCCGTAATAGTTTCCAAAACTTTCTTTGTAAGAAGTCCCTACAAATAAAAATGTATAAAATTTGGATACAAATAACTAAGAACAAATGCATATATATTAGGTATAAATTAAATTTCTCACCAATGACAACTACTCCAGAATTCGATGAAGTGAGCTCATTAACATTTGCACAACCAAATTTATAGCCATTGCACTTGCATGATTTATATGACTCCACCTTATATATCGGACCTCTTATTAGATCTAAAAATTTCTTCTTGAGCTCATCGTCATTTTGTACCTATAAAAATGTGGAAAATATAATACATAAGTTTGTGAATAAAATTATGCATACATATGTGTTTATGTATAAGTTGAAATACATACCCTTCTTTCAAACCAATCTCTAAATTGTTCTTTTTGAAATTGTTCTTTTTCTGCATCATTGAGATGTGGGTATTGTTGTTGCACCAACTTTTGAAATCCACTACATATTCAAGTTGAACAATAAAAAGTTTAAATTGTAAACTAATTCATTTTATTAAAGTAAAGATGGTCTAAAAAAATCTTACTGCAAGTACTTTCCAACTTCCGGCGAGTTAATAAGAACATAGTATGCCACGATTTCATGCTCATCATCACTCAAGATTCTATCTCTACTCCGTAGACTAGGATGTGTTGGATACCTGTAAACTTCTAACAAATCTACATCATCATGAAACATTTGAGGTACCTCGTTTCGACGTAACCGATTATGCCCTTTTTCGATTTTGGAATCGAAATATAACGAGCAAAAGTGTACACATTCCTCCTCAATGTAGCGTTGTTCCATTGAACCTTCCGCTCTTGCTTTGTTTCCCACTTTCAATTTCAAATTGTGCAAGTATCTTAATTTCAACAAAATACATCCAACGCCAATTAGCCGGGCCACCCAACCTACACTCGGTAGCTAAATGTATTGGCAAATGCTCCATTGGATTAAAAAACCCAGGAATGAAGACGGTTTCAAGCTTGGACATGATCCTCACTATATCTTTCTCCATTTTTTCCAAATCTGTGTATTTGATATTCGACGAACATAAATCTTGAAAGAAGTTGCATAACTCAATAATAGGATCAGCTACTTGCTTTGGAAGTAAGTCACGACACACAATAGGCAATAATTTTTGCAAGAAAACATGACAGTCATGTGATTTCATCCCGCGAATGCAATTTTTCTTCCAATTCACACACCTTGATATATTTGAGGAATACCCATCAGGAAGTTTCAATGCGACAATCTAGTTGAACAACTTATGAAGTTGTTCCCTCGAGAGCACAAATGGTGCATGTGGTTCCGTACCATCGTCTTGAGGCCACAACTCACGATGTACACGTAATTCTTTACAATCATTTCTTGCTTTTGTGTTATCTTTTGACTTTTTTGCATCACCAAGAATTGTGTAGAATATGTTGTCAAAGATATTCTTTTCAGTGTGCATAATGTCAATGTTGTGACGAAGACTGAGTGTCTCCCAATATGGAAGCTCAAAAAATGGAGAATAATGAGTCCAATTATGTGTCACGCCATAGTCCTTCGGTTTACTCTTAATTGATTTTCCTGGAGGGGGAAACTGTATCTGTTCACACATGGTCTTTGCAAGCCCTCCTGAATGTCGAGCACACACTGATCGTGTCTCAATAATTCCAAACTTTGTACTCCTTCTTAGGGGATCATCTGGTTCAAGAAAATATCGAGCGGTGCCGTAGAAAGTAGGTTTACCACCATTCTTTAGTTGTTTAGCTTTTACCTCTCCCATGCAAACTGGACATGCCAACTTACCCTTGGTAGACCACCCACTAAGCATGGCAAGTGCAGGAAAGTCGCTAACTGTCCACATAAGTGTTGCCTTCATCATAAAATTTGTACGTGTGAACCTGTCATATGTTTCCACCCCAGTACACCACAATACTTTCAGTTCATCAATTAACGGCCTAAGATAAACATGTAAGTCTTTTGTCGGATCCGTTGGCCTAGGAACAAGAAAAGGCATGGACATGTATGGAGCCTTGGTACACATAGATGGGGGAAGATTGTACACAAAAACCACCACAGGCCATACAGTATACTCCTTAGCGTGTGCATCACGAAAGGGGTCAAATCCATCAGTAGAGAGTCCGAGTCTAACATTCCGTATCTCCTTGGAAAAATTTAGAAATCTACGATCAAATTCTTTCCATTCATCTCCATCTGCTGGGTGACTTAATTGACCTTCAACAACAACTCTATCATGGTGCCATCTCATACATTTTGCAGTCTTCTCGGCCATAAATAAACGTTGCAATCTCATGGTAATAGGAAAGTAGCGCAAGATCTTTCGCGGGATCTTCTGTTTTTTAGGATCTTTTTGCACTTTGTATCTGTCTGCGTCGCATATATCACAACGTGTCTTATTGCTATTTTCCTCATAAAATAACATACAATCATTCTCGCAAGCATCAATCTTTTTATACTCCATGTTCAACCCTTTAATCATCTTTCGCACAGTGTAGTACTTCTTAGGTAATTTATGATCATCGGGCAATACTAATCCAATGAGGTGAAGCAACTCATCAAAGCCATTGTTACTGCAATTATGTTTGTTTTTCCATTCAAGCAACTCCATTACGAACTCCAATGTTGTAAAGTTGTCATTGTTTCGATAAATTGGCTCAGAAGCAGTATTCACCATCTTGTAAAACTCTTTTGCTGTTGCATTTGGTTCTTCCTCGAAATCTTCACAATCCTCAAAATCATCATCATGTGCATCATACATAGCATCATCATCATCATCTCTATAGTTAGTGTTAACAAAACTCGTTCCAACTTCATCATGTGGCTCATCTTTCTCTCCATGACAATCCCATATAGTATACCATTGCATGATACCATGTCGATACAAATCAAGTTTCACGGTACTAGGCTTCTTATAGGTACCATTTCCACAATTTCTACACGGGCATCTCATAAGACCGTTGTCTTCTTCTCGTAAATGATCTATAGCAAACTGGATGAAATTATCTACACCAATTTTGTATTCATCCGTTAAGTATTTTGCCTCATTATATCGATTACGACCAATCCAACTACGATCGGATGCCATCTACAAATGTACACACATTAATACAAGACAAATGCAATTATTTATATATCAAGCTAAATTACCTATATAATTGTTACCAACTAATAATATCTTAAGTTACTCAACATATAATTGTCAACATATTTCACTCATTATCATACAAATGTGGC
Organism: Heracleum sosnowskyi; assembly: GCA_030848705.1. Classification (NCBI taxonomy): domain Eukaryota; kingdom Viridiplantae; phylum Streptophyta; class Magnoliopsida; order Apiales; family Apiaceae; genus Heracleum; species Heracleum sosnowskyi. The sequence goes on from CM061241.1 coordinate 100,319,931, forward strand.
CAACACAAAAATAAAAATAAAAATCATAATTATATTATTTTTACTAACAAATTTAAGGTTCTCAAATTCATTCATAAACACATAAAATTATCATAATTACATTAATCAAAAAAAAGACAATCATATTTACATTATTAAGAATTTAAAATTTCACTTACTTGATGATTTAGGATTGTCACATGAAGCAAAAATGGTGGAACAAGAGCAAAAAACGATGAAAGGGGAAGAAACACCGGCCGGTAAAAGCGGCTACTGCAAAGATGGAAAGAAACAAGCAGTAGGGTTTCTAAATTTGACACGGGTAAATTCGACCGTGTTCGGTCGAATTTAGAGAATGACTAAATATGACCAAATTTAGTCGGCTTTTATATTCAACTAATTTTAGTCGAATTTAAAAATGTAATAAAAAAATTCACCAAAAACTAGAAAAATCCCACCAAAAATTTCAAAACCTCTGGCGGCAAAATTCCCACCAAAACTAGAAAAGAAATTCGACCGACTTCGGTCGAATTTATATCATTTCTGGCGGGATGTTTCCCTCCTCTCTTTGGCGAGTTTTGAATTCGACCATATAAATAATTCAGTCGAATTTAATAATAAATTCGACCGATTATATTCGACTGCTCCGAATTTCGACCGAAGTCGGTCGAATTTAGCCGGTACCCATATGTTTGACTGATGTCAGTCGAATTTAATCTCAGTCGAATTTGTTTGGTCGAATTTAGCCTTATTTTCTTGTAGTGTTACTTTATACTTTAAATACCGACGGGTCTCACCACTTTAATCCTTTTCTTTACTCTTCTCCATTATTTTATCTATTTTCGTTAAACTCCGTGCCCAACCCAATTGATAACAATTGGGCGGGACGGAGGGAGTAAGAGCATCTCCAATGCTATAAAACCCTTAGCTAAAATGACTATGTGACATCTATGTGTCACTTTTTAGACATTATGTAAAAGTGTGAGCACTCTAACCATATATCCCTTAGCAAAAAAATATAGCTAATCATATTTGATGGGCTATATTTGTTGAACCACCAAACCCCTCGGGTATAATTTTACCTAACAAAAATTTAGAGAACACCATTGAAGTACATGTCTTTACCTTTAGCAAAAAATTTATATAATCATTATAGCCAACCACAATAGCCAACCATTTTAGCTATTGCCCTTGGAGATGCTCTAAGCACTAGTAGCTAAACTACTTTAGATCTATTCTTTGAGCTACTGAGTTGGCTTGATGTGATAACCAAATTTAGTTTGGGTACTTTTGGTACCGCGGGGCATTTTCACATTATTTTTTTTATTAATAAAGAGTATAGATATGTATGTCATTTTTTGCTTTAATTTGTTAGCAAATAAATTAGCATACATGTTGTAGAAAATTTTGAATAGAATTAATTACAAGGAATGTTTTTGTATAGTATGCTAATAATTAATCAAATAATTATCAAAAGTAAAAACGATGTTATATATCAAAATTATTCTTACATGTTTATCAATTTCATAATTTTATATGTTGCATATGATTTCCAGCTCGGGCTGCGGCAAAACCAACTCAAGGGAAAAGTTGGCGTGACATTGCTCAGGCTCAGGCAACAGTTGGCGTGACATTGCTCGGGCTCAGGCAACCGTTGCTGTGACAAATATGGCTTGCACTTACAACCTAAGACCCGTAACTGCTATGAATTGTATAATCCTAAGTACGAGATCAATTATAGGCTTAATTTGTACAATCCTAGCTATTCGCCTTTGTATCTGGAGTACATATTAGCTGAATTTGCTCGGCTCCTTTATTTTATTTCTTTAGTTACAAAAACATGATCAACAATTAAATATATTTAATGGACAGGAGATAAGGCCATGCGAGCTTGAAAACATAAAAAAGATTTTTAACGAAGAAACCAGCTCAGATTTTTGTGAAATGGATTCCTGCCATATTTCTTGTTAAAAGTTGAGCAACATATATAGTTCCAAGTCCCAGTTTTCTAAACTGAAATCAGGGTTTTAAACCGCAATCATGGTTCAAGTTCATGACTCTCCAATATCTTTTAAGTACGCTGAATTTATAAGTAACCCAAAAGATATTCGAGGCAGAATAAAAAAGTAATTACCAACAAGAGATTAGAGAAATAAGCACGAGAGTAGCCGTAATAATTTTGTGCTCCAGAAACATTGAGCAATGTCCAAACACATGTTGTAGCTAGCATCATTGTTTTCTCATTTATATAAGGTGCAAACTGAACACCAGTTGCTAGTTAATTAGTCTGCGTATGCATCTACATGCATCCAGTTATGCAAGTTCCTTTCCCTTGAATAATATCTTCAACAAGTTGCCCCAAAGAAGCATAAGATGACCCATTTTCCGCCACAGCCACCCTACACAATTCCTTCATCTTGTTAACCTTTTTTCTAATTTGACTCGCATTTTCATCCAACATCAGCTTCCTTATCACCACCTCAAGTTCTTTGGCCTTAACAATCCCATTATTCACCATGCTAAATTCATTTGAGTACTCCATTTCAACTTCTATTGCGAGTCCCAGCTCATGTACCAACTCGAAAGCATTTAGTGGTTGCTCCGCGTAAATTGGCCATGTCGCAATAGGCACCCCATGCCATGTACTCTCCATTGTCGAGTTCCAACCACAATGAGACACGAATCCTCCAACAGCATTGTGTGATAACACTGTCACTTGCGGCGCCCATCCTATTACTTTCCCGATCGAGGCTGTTCTTTCTAGAAATCCGGATGGAAGAATTTCATCCAAGTTTGGGTAACTTGTCTTGAGTCGTGCTAAAGGAGGACGTATTGACCATAGAAAGCGGTGTCCACTGCTCTCGAGTGCTACTGCTGTCTCCTTCAGCTGTAAAACAGATTATCTAGTTAAAATAATTACTCACCTACTTAAACTTTTTTGGGGGGTCAATTTGTCTCTGCTTTATTCATTCGTTTTGAAGTTATAAAATTACACTAATAATACGAGAGATAGTATAATTAAGTTCCATTTCATTCCTACCTGTTTTTGTCGGATTTGCTGAACATATAAATAATACACCGCTTGCAAGTGCCTTACCAAAAAAAAAAATATATCCGACTCTAGAGGGGATAGGATTCTATAACAGTCGGGATTAATATGAATTATTTTTAGTTTAACGGTGACTTCAATATAAAATGCCTTAAAACACTGACCTGATTGTCATGAAACCCACCGAAACTGCCAAAGCACAAAAACACAACAGAAGATGGAGGTTGACAATCCAGCCAACCTAGGATGTCCTTTACCTCATCGGCATCATGTCCTTCGCCGGCAACATTTAATATTGGTCCCACAGAATATACTTTTGGAACCTTGGGATCTGCTGCAAGAGAATGAAATGCCAGAGATTCCAATTCAACGAATGAATTGATAATTATGCCCTTTGCGTCTCTGAACCGTTTGAAAATTCCCAACATCAAGTCTGATCCTCCTTCTTTATCCAGAAGCATAGATGGCAAGACCTTAGCAGGTACCGGTTTACTGAAACTCGGAACGTTTAAGAACTTGTCCGAGTTATTGAACTCCGTCAAGTCGTTATTGTGATCGTCTCGGAGGCTTTGAAAATGAAGCCCTAGGCTTAAAAAATTGGCTCCAGCAGGACAGTAAACGTAGGTTGGTACACTTAACTCATCACCAATATCCATGATGGTAACAGACAATAAATCTACCACAAAGGCAGCTAGTCGAGTTGACTCAGCTAGAGTTGACGTTTTCTCAATTCCCTCGAACTGATTTGACTGATCAGATTTTCGGGTCTCGTGTTGGGTTGACTCAGACTCAGTCCGAGTTAGGTCATGCAGGATGTTTCTGATATTAGGTTTCTGACTGTCGAGGAGAGCAGTGAGGATGTAATGGCGTGAGCTGGACATGTATGTGGTAGGGTCAGTGTCGGGTAGTTGAATGATTTTGAAGCGAGGAGAAGGATTTTTAGTGAGTGATTCGACATAACTAGCTACGCCTGTGTTGTAGGCAAAGTTAGCCACTAAGATGGTTGCAGAGAGATGTTGATATCTAGTTATGAGGAGCCTAGCCATCTCAACCATGGATACTAGATGCCCGATTGCCGGAGCTGGAACAAATATAACTTGTACTGTTTTCATTATAATTGTTGTGGCTAGTTTTCATAACAATGGAGGAAAATTTATAATTTGTATATATGTAGATAGAGAAAGTGGAGAACGGTCATATATGCGCCTGTCAACATAAATTTAACATTTTATTTAGAGTAATGTTAGAGAACATAACAAATTCTCCTGGTTTGAAGAAATAATGTGACAAACTGATATTTTAATTTGTGGAAGCATATATATATATACACTTTTTTATACTAATTTATAAGACTCATCTCAGTTAAATTATGATGGGAGAATTAAAAAATGTTGTTTTTCTTTTCATTGTTAAAATCTGGTATCTTTTCCTTTTTACTTTAATTCTTATATATATTTTCTTTTTTATAAAGTCAAAGAAATTTTGATTAATTTATCAAAAAGTATTCCTAAATTTGTCAAATTCAATATTGATTTTATATTATTGATTTTTAATTTATATAGAATTAAATTAAATAACAATTTTATAAAATTCATAAATTATTACAAAATAATTTAACAAAATTTATAATATTTTAACTTGCTCTTCGTGTTTTCCTAGGATGAAAAAATTTAAAATGCGAATGGGCTTTGATCAACTAGCCGGCAACCACATATTTAATATCGCTGACGAATTGTAACCCTCTCTGTATCTAATACGTAGATGTGTCGGTGATGAAAAACAGGACTGTCAACCACGATATCCATCACAGGGAGCTCAGTGCTAAATTTGATCGGATTAAGGAACCGGGGACCTCACCCTAAGCCAATAAATGAGATATATATGATTGTATCGTGTGCAGGAAGCAATGTTAGGAGTACCAAAATAAAAATTATTTTCAAATTACACGTGACATGTTTTAATCCGTAATGTTTATATTAATGTTTGGAGAGTTTATATTTTTTGTAAAAAAACAATCAATAATCAGATGACACGTGTTATTTGGGAACTGTTTTGGGAATAATCAATACGATTTGCTACCGAAAACGTTTGCTGGTGATCATAGTTTCCCCGGAAAGTTCATGTAAAGTATGAAGTTCATCAGTTCATGTAACGTAGCTGCTGAGCCACGCGTTATTTCGTCGATATAAACACGCGCCTGTTAAAGTATGTGATAGATTGTTAAACTCTGATGAAGATTATTATCCAAATGTGAGCAAGAAGGAGATTACATAATATCCAGTAACAAACTAAAGAGTAAAAACCGATCCTTGTTACATTCCTTTCTTTCTATATTTATACTATAGATCCTAACTAACTCTCTTGACAGCTGTGTTGCCAGCTGTGTTGCCAGCCTGTGATGCCACCTCAGCAGGGCTAACAGACTCCATTTCTATATTAACAGTATGCTACCTTGAAATTATCAATCCAACTTCTTTGAAATGGTTTTGACAATCCAAACAAACAAGTAACAAAAATTCTATTTAGAAAAAGGAAAATGCTAGAGGCATAAAATTTGGTACAAAAAATTGTTACTAAATGATATGACAACTCCTGATTCGTTATAATAATAAGTTGACCCCTGCATTCACACCAACAACACCAATTAAAATATTTCAAACTGCCACATCACTCCTGCCATGTCATTTGATAACAATTTTTTGTACCAATTTTTGTGTCTCTATACTCTTAGAAAAATTAATGTTGGTTTTCTTTGTTAATTACAGTGCAATTACATGTATAATACATAACCAGGTCGCATGATTAGCAGACATCTGGTTGATAGTGTTTGTCATGTGTGTTTATCGCTATCAATATCACAATAAAAATTCAACTATTCAAGCAAACCAACATGAACGCGCCAGGAACGTAAAAACGAAAATGCTGCTCACTCTAATTTATTTATCCTTAGCTGCATAGTTTTAAACAACATTCCAACCTGCATGTGTTAATTAAGCATTCATGATTACAATCAAGTATCGTATATTCACTATAAATAGATACGTAAAGTAACCAGCTTAGAAGCCATATACATCGCTCAACAATCGCAATGAACAAAGTATCTCTGTCTTTGAATTTGGTTCTGGTATTTTCCCTTGTGGCTATCTCCATGGTTGAGAGCAGAACACTAGACGGTGAGTTACAAATACAAGAATTTTTACAGTTTTCATCGTACGAATTAAGTTGCATATATTAACTTTAAATTTTTCGTACAGATCTTGCTGGAATGACTGGAGCAGGCGCAAGTACTGAAGCAAGCTCAAGTGTGGATGCGGAATTGATCCTGGTGAACGATGAATATTTGAGTGACACCGTAGATGTTATGGTCAATGAACCACATGAGGTTGAAGCAACAATGATTAAAGAGACCAAAGCCGTAACGTTCGTTGATACAATACCAATCATCATGAATGTTGACGACACTGGAACCCCCTGCATGATTGACAATAAACATTTGTTGACTGACAATGCCAACAAAATTATATTAGGTAGCGTTAAAATAACTGTTACTACTGGTGGCATTACTGATAGTTCTGAAGGAACCACAACAGATGAAACTGAATCAACTGGCCCTCAAGGTATAATATATGATAGGGAATCAGTAGAAACTGCTAAATCAGTACCTCGGGGAATTGGTGGGGATTTTTTTTTCGGAAAAGCCATTTCCGGTTCATCGGAAAACTACAACGTGTCGAACAATGACTTCTATAATCAGATCTACCAAACCATGAACCGCGACGTATTTGTAGTTGGTAAATTTGCTAATCTTGCGGATACACCACATAACCGTATGGTTTTAGCCAAATTTAACAAGGAAGAAACAAATTCTGATGATGCTTCTACTGAGAATGTGGCTAAGGAGTCTCCATACTTTAAGTACTGATGATGTTGTGTGCATGAATAATGGAATGCTGCTCCTGAGACAGCAATCTCCATGGCTCCTAAGTATGGTTTTGCAATGTAATACTGTATGTTGTTATCTAGTATCATATTTAATTTTGTGTTTAGTATTGCACTCCTACTTTGAATAAAATTTATCCGGAAATCGGAATGATCTAGATTTCAAATTCTATCCTAAACTTTGTAGAGTACTGTATGCACATTGAAATACTGATTCTAATATTCTGTTGTAAATTTAAAAGGATTCTAATATGTTATTTTTAAATTTTAGTCCAACTCCAACTCTCAAATTTTACAACACTCACGCTAATTTAATTTTATTTAGTAACACATATAAATATTTTAATAAAAATTGACTTCGAACAGAAAAGAAATTATATGGACAACAAACTGTCTCCTTGAGATAGACTACATTAGATAAACATTATTTATCCAATATAAAAGAAATGGATAAATCAGAGTTCCCTTGCGAGTATGCAAGTTATGTTTGACAAGGATCAGAACTCAGAAAAGATCAAACACTAAAATCTCTATATATATACCCATGTCACTGTGTCATCTCCCTTATACCTTTCTCTACTTCGTAATACTCTCGCTCTCTGTTTTTGAGCCTTTATTTTTCCAAAAAAATAAAATAAAATTTCTTTTACTCTCTAACTATAGATATATAAATTCCGGTGAAAATGGCTGGTGGTGGTGCTATAAGCTCTGGCAAAGGGAAAGCTTATCCGGGAAAGCTCACCAAACGTGTTGTGGTAGCATGCATCGTTGCTGCTATGGGCGGTATGCTCTTCGGTTACGACCTAGGTGTCTCAGGTACATGATATGTATACACTTAAATTTGTTTATATGTTTTGTAATGTTTATGATTTTTGTGCATGCTCGTAATCTCTTGTGTTTTTTAGCACTCCTTAGCCTAATGTATTTCTCTCTTTAGGTGGGGTGACATCGATGGATTCCTTCTTGGAGAAGTTCTTCCCATCAGTATACCGAAAACAAAAGGCGGATGATTCCACCAATCAGTACTGTAAATTTGATAGTCAGATACTGACCATGTTCACGTCGTCATTGTACGTAGCAGCTCTGTTTTCCTCACTTTTTGTGGCTTCTTGGGTCACACGAAGACTAGGTCGGAGGCTGTCTATGCTTGCTGGTGGTGTACTGTTCTGTGCTGGTGCTCTAATTAATGGCCTTGCTCAGAATATTGCCATGCTTATTGTCGGCAGGATTTTGCTTGGTTTTGGTATCGGATTTGGAAATCAGGTAACCTTATGTGTTTTCAGTTTTACAAGTCCGATTATAGTTTTATGTGTTTGTATGGTTCCAAAAGAAAATTGTTGAGATAACGCGATGTTTTATATGCTACTAGTATGCGTTAAGTATATGAATGTATAATCAAATTATATTCGTAGCTCCTCTGTTATTCTATCAGTGTACTCTCGATAATGTTGATTTTTGATTGGATTTCCCCAAAATTTTAGCCAGTTGTTTGTTGATAAAACATAAGACAGTGAGCATAGGTTACTATTGCTAATGCGTCGAACTGACTTACACGAGAGATGAGCAATTGTATGTGTTTAGCAGCTCCTTTGTTCAACTTCTTTTATGGGCTGAATTTTGCTACTATACTATTGACATTGTTATGATTCCAAGGCAGTTAAGAAATCACAAAACCTTGTAAGACAATAACACACTTGTACTCCATGGCACCTTGTGAATGAAATCTGTGTCTCTGTAATGATTCATGCAAGATATTTTCACACAAAACACATACATGCATCTTTTACTTAACTTTCTATCTATATTACCAAGATTGAATGATATCTTAAGAGTTATTAATGAAAAATTTGATGTTTATTTATATAATTATTTGATGTTGTTTTGTAACTACAGGCTGTGCCACTCTACCTCTCTGAAATGGCACCCTACAAGTACAGAGGAGCCCTCAACTTTTGCTTTCAACTATCAATCACTTTAGGTATCCTTATAGCAAATCTCTTGAACTATTGGTTTGCTAAGATCGAAGGTGGCTGGGGATGGCGTTTGAGTTTAGGAGGAGCGGTTGTACCTGCATTGATTATGATAATTGGATCGGTGTTTCTCCCTGAAACTCCCAACTCACTAATTGAAAATGGGAAGCACGATCAGGCGAAAGCTGAACTAGTGAAAATTCGCGGTGTAGATAATGTTGATGAGGAATTTAAAGATCTTGTTGCAGCTAGTGAAGCATCTAAGCAAGTGGAGCATCCTTGGAGAAACCTGTTGCAACGGAAGTATAGGCCGCACCTTGTAATGGCTATACTTATTCCATTCTTTCAGCAAATTACTGGCATTAATGTTATCATGTTTTATGCCCCGGTTTTGTTTAAGACTATTGGTTTCGGGGGTAGCGCGTCTCTTATGTCTGCTGTGATCACTGGTTCAGTAAATGTGATTGCAACTTTTGTGGCTATATATGTTGTTGATAAGTTCGGACGAAAAATTCTTTTCTATGTAGGAGGTGGTCAGATGTTTTTTTGCCAGGTAAAGAGATTCAATTTAATAAGTGCTGATAATTTTGTATCTGTTGTGGATTTAGAACAATGTTGTTGGAAATACAAGCTCTAACTTTGTTGTGTTTGTGAATTGTTTTGGACAGGTAGCTGTTACAATTCTCATTGCCATAAAATTCGGAACATCCGGCAACAATGATGACTTACCGAAGTGGTATGCTATTGTTGTGGTGTCTTTTATATGCATATATGTGGCTGGATTTGCCTGGTCTTGGGGGCCTCTAGGATGGTTAGTACCAAGTGAGATATTCCCACTCGAAATCCGATCGGCTGCACAGAGTATCGTAGTCTCAGTGAACATGTTTTTCACATTTGTCATAGCTCAACTCTTCTTGATGATGCTCTGCCGGATGAAATTTGGCCTATTCCTGTTCTTTGGATTCTTCGTCATAGCAATGACTGTGTTCGTGTACTACTTGTTGCCCGAGACGAGAGGTATTCCTATCGAAGACATGGCAATGGTATGGAAGTCGCATAAAGTCTGGAAGAAGTACATGGACGACGATGCTGGTATTGAGATGCCCAAAAGATGCTCTCCGTGAACCAACTTTATTAAAATTGTAAATCATAATGTTTTATGTTTTTTATGGATTTAATATTTTGGATTACAATTCGTAGAGACTGATTGTGCAATTGTTACCATCTTGGCATGCCTTTTTTATTCAGAAAATTTAAGTCTTTTTGGGCATTTTAGATATAAGTTTCTTCCTGGCATAAAGGTCTTCTGGTATACACTTAACTTTCTTGCTACAACTGAAGTCAAATTATAAAGGCTATTTTACACCTATAATTAGACCTGATAATTGCTGGTGTAGTGTACTTTTTGAGTACTTTCGTTTTTCGTGTATCAAAATGCTAAACTCAAAATTATTTGTTTAGGGTCCGTGTTCGTGTAACTTCGTGTTATGTACTTTTCGTGTCGTGTTTTCGTGTAATTTTAATTAATAATAAAAATAAAAATAAATAAATAAATGTATTGAAATATTAAAATTTTCGGTAATATTTTTACAAATATGTATTTAAAATATATATTTATATAGCATTTACCAATAATATTATAAATTTGTGCATAATCACATAAATAAATGTTAAATATATAATAAAAATATTAAAATATCTAATATAAATATTAATTTATAAATATTAATTTATAAATTTCGTGTACTAAAAATAAAAACTCAAAAGTCTAAAAAGAGAGAAGGTGAAAGCGAACAATGTGGCTTAGTAACCAAACTTTATCGTCATGACCTTTGTACTAAACAGCGAGGCTTAAAAAAAAACTAAAACTACTACTAGGGATGGCAATCGGGTCGGATCGGTTCGGGTTTCTCAAAATCCAAATCCAATCCATTACATTTCGGATCGGTTCGGGTTCGGGTTTGGATATGTAAAATGCAAATCCAAACCCGATCCGTCGGGTTTTTTCGGGTTTCGGATCGGGTTCGGGTTTCAATCGGATACCTAAAAATAATAAATTAAAAATAAATAAATTTATATACTTATCCAAAATATGATAATTATAGTGTATTTTTTTCAAAATTAGGAATATAAAATAGGGTTCCAAATGTTTCATTTAGCACAATTTAAGCATAAAATATACTGAATTTCGTTGTCCACGATCATTCAATTTACCGGTTATAATAAATATTTTTATAAAATGTGTTTGTACTTGAATTAGGAGAAAAACTTCTCCAAAGTATAGAAGACACTGGGTTGAAATTGTTTAAATTATATTTATCTGATAAATTTATAAATTACATTAAAAAAACAATAACATAACAAATTGACAACCGACTAACTATTCAGTGTTTTGGTTATAATAGTATTGTATAAATATGTAAACCATTATATAATAGTGTTATATATATATGTATTTATGTATGTATGTATGTATGTATATATATATATATATATATATATATATATATATATATATATATATATATCGGGTAATTTTCGGGTTTCGGATTCGGATCGGGTTTTGATTGGATTTCGGTTTTCGGGTCGGATTTCGGATCGGTATGTCTAAAATCCAAATCCAAATCCAAATATTTTCGGGTTTAAAAATTAAATCCAAATCCAAATCCAAATCCAAAAAATCGGGTTCGGTAAATCCAAAATTTCGGGTTTCGGATCGGGTATCCGTCGGATCGGATTATTTTGCCATCCCTAACTACTACACTATAATTACTGCCACATTTGACTTAATATACTACTGATTTTATTTGAGGTTGACTTCCTAAATAACTTTTGTGCATCTATTACTTCATCGTCTGCAAGTTTTTCTATGTTTTGGACGTACCCAGAATTTACAATTCTTTTTCTTCCACTGGTGGAGCTTGTTAGTGCCATTAGAATCGAGAGCAACAACTTTCTGTCACCTGAATTGTCCTCCTCCTGATCAAGCAATTGCACAAGCACACCAACACTTTCTTGGTTTTCCACGAATCTCTTACGATTCTTAGGCACTGATATCATACTGAAGAGCGCCTTGGCTGCTAATTCCCGAGTCTCCAATGACTTTGCATTGAGAAACTTGACAAGCTCTAGCAAAAATCCTGCTTCACCCAATGCCATTTTAGCCTCCTCTGACGCTTCGCATAGCCAAACTGTCGCCTTCAACGCCAATTCTTGGACACGGGAAAACCCATGTTGAAGAAAAAGTAAAATGTGATCTATAAATCCATAATCCATTACAATATTCAAAGAACTAGTTGATTCCAAACATAGTATCATTATTGCTTCCAAGGCCATTTCTCGTGCCTCGGATGATATCAATGATCTAGGATCCAGGACATCAAGTAAAACAAATATGCCACCTTCTTTGACAATCAAATTCCGATTTAATTCATTGGTAGACGCCATAATTTGAAGACAACCAATTGAACTTAATAGTACAACATTGTTCCCAGATTTTGCCAACGTAATAAAAATCTTAAGTGCGCCTTCTTGAACCATAAACTTGTTTATTTCTTCTTCCCTGCCAAGATTTTTCAAAACCCCACAAGCCAAAACAACCAATTCACTTCCACAAGCCTCAACATTCCTACCTATCTCCAATAAAACAGTCACTCCATCATGCGCCAAAACCGACCAAGCATAATTCGATTTCTCAGTCATATTCATCAAACACCTTGCTGCACATTCTTGCCCAACTCTACTCCCACACTCCACAACCCTAATCAAAGGTGGAATCAACCCTGCACCAGCCAACTCTCCTCTATATGCATCAAATTTAGAAATCAAACATGCCATTTTTGCAGACTCCTCTTGAATATCAATCACTCCAGAATCAAGAAAGTTGACCAAATTTGAAACAATCCCATCAGTCTCCATGCAAATTTCCACATGCTCTTCATCTTCTTGAATCACTTGGTTAAAAGCAAGTAAAGCTTGTTTCTTCATATGGATATCACCAACTTTAAGCCTAGACAACAAGTCCTTCACATAAACTTTCATATAATCTATAGAAGCTAAAGCTCCTGGCTTTTGTGCAACAGTCGAATTAGTAGATAGCCCAACTGTACATATCTCAGATAAACAGTCAATGTGTGTGTCTATTTTACAAGCAAGTACAGAAAGATCACTCTGCATCAAAAGCCTCCCACTAAAAGTCATCTCAATGCATTTTTTCCCAAGTTCATTACATTCAAAAAGTGTATCTATAACTCTCTGAGTAACTTCCCCGGAAAGTGACATATCATCGCGGGAATCTATACGATCAATGACTTTAAGGCCAGAGAGAAGCTCCTCAAGCCTGTTTCGTATCATATACTATTTAGCAGTGAAGACTTTGGTGGAATAAGATAGAGAAATTAATGTAGATGTGAAGTTAATGGCTTGCCGGAGTCTTGATTTTCCGGCGGGTAGTGATGGCAATTCTGGTGGATTTTTTTGACCCATTGCAGTGTTTAGTATCGTAGACTTATTTTTCGATGAGCTAAGTTTGGATTTAAAGAGAGTGGCTGGGTTAATCCGCGGTGAAAAATCATGATGACTCATCAGACTTGATTTATGATCATTCTTATCATAATCATAACAAGAGCTTTAAATAAGTGACTCGTTTATTAGTTTTGGAAATTATTTACTTTTCTTTATAAATATATGGAATTTTACTGTGATTTGATAAATATGATGACTGACAGTCTGACAGTCAACGGGGACAAAAAGGTACTGCTGTATACATGATAGCTTTGAGTCTTTGACTCGTGAGAATGTTAGGTTATGTGTTATTTTTTAATTTATTGATGCATATTTATATATGAAAGATTTATTTATTTTTAAAATACATATTCAACCAGATTTTATCACATAAGTATTCAGAATGATTTTGAAAATATTTTTGAAAACTCTAGTATTTCTCAAACAAAATATATCCTCTTCGCTTTTCCTTAAAATATATCGCATAATTGTAATTACAAAATAATTTAGATATTTATAGATTTTTTATTTTTGTATTAGAAAATTATCTAATACATTGCACGACTTCAACTCGAAAGGTATGTCAACTGGTCAAGTATTTCATCTTCCTTTTCTTTTTCTATTTACATATCTATCTTTTTTCTTTAGGAAGGGTTGACATTTCCACCTCATATAAGGATGGTCAAATCAGTCACGTACTTTTAGTTACTAATCTGGTTTATCTTATAAAAAAAATTCTATTTACTCGTTTTCTGCATCTTACTTTAGGAAATGCTATACGTTGTAGAACAAGATACTTCAATCTTTTACTTATCTGAATCGATAACAAAATGAGTGGCATGTTTACTAAAAATAGCCCAAATGGTAATAAGGCTCTAAGACTCGTTTGATTCGGGAAATGGTATGGGATTGAAATCAAGAATATATGGAATTGAGGTATCAATTCTGATATCATGTGTTGATTAAATGCTGGAATGAATATGTTTCATTTAAAATATTTTTGAGTCATTAATTTTAATTAATTTAAAATTTTAATTTAATTATTAATTTAATATATTTTTGTGTTATTGATTTATTTTGTATTAAAAAATTACATTTAATTGTCTAAATATAGATTAAAATAGTAGAAATAAAAATTAATTCACATATCCTTTCATCATACCCACCTCTCTCTTCCAGGGTATCAAAAACCCATACCAAATTTATTTTTTCTCAACCAAACACCTGATTGAAATGTACGAAACTCGTACCAACTCGAATCAAACGACCCTGATGACAGTAATCAGTGAGGGACAAAAGATATGAGCGTACACGTTTGGTTTTTCTTATTTTTCAGAAATCAGTACTTATTTCCAAAAAAGAAAATTATGTATTTATATGTTACTTTCAGAAAATATACTACTTAAATGATACTTATAATTTAGACTAAATTGCAGTATGGTGACTTGAACTAAAAAAATTTTGCAGAAAAATGGTCGATGTGTTCGATGTAACACTTTAATAGCCAAACAAAAAATTTTAAAGCAGAAAAAAGACTCCGCCTGTTTTCGGTAGACGTCGTTAACGTCAGTAAGGGTATTTTGGTTAGTTCGAGCATTTCAACGAATCTATTTTGTGTATATATGTATGTATGTCTTTACCACCAATTCATTCTAACCTAGAAATTAACAAACACTTAAATCTCTCCGTCTCTTCTTCTCTCCATCTCTTCTTTCAATTACGCGAAATATGAGCCAACAATGCTTCTGTAGGAACTGGGCAGTGGAGAAGACATCGTGGACTGATGTTAACCCGGGGCG
This sequence comes from Heracleum sosnowskyi, assembly GCA_030848705.1. Taxonomy (NCBI): domain Eukaryota; kingdom Viridiplantae; phylum Streptophyta; class Magnoliopsida; order Apiales; family Apiaceae; genus Heracleum; species Heracleum sosnowskyi. The sequence goes on from CM061241.1 coordinate 100,335,170, forward strand.
GAGATTTCTAACTTGTGCTAATGGCAACTGCAACTTCTTTCGATGGACCGAAGCAGAGTTTGATGATCGAAGCAAAGGTGTGATTAATCGTATAAAAAGGCGCATAGGAAAGAAAGATGATGACCATATCATGGAGCTGGTGAATGCTAGAAGGGAGTACAATGAACAAGTGAAACAGTTGAAGAATGAAGTTTGGATGTGGAAATGCTTTGCTGTGTTGTTGTTGTATGTTTTTCATGGCTGGTTCTGCACTACGGGGAAGGAAGATGGAAATGTAGAATGAAATTACATCAAATGTTTAAGCTTAGTTGGAATGGATCTAGTTAGCTCAATTGGAAATGAATGAATGAATGTATGCGTCTTATTGGATGAATGAATGTAGCTCAGTTTTATGTTTTTGGTATTGTTTGAGATAAGAACAACACGAACAAAATAAGAAAAACACAGTAAGACCAAATGTTAAGTAAATCAAAGCATAGTGTACTGATAGTTTTCATCATACATAAACCAACCAAAAGATACCATCATAGTGTACTGATAGTTTCGATCATACATAAACCAACCAAAAGATAACCATAGAAATTACAAAAGATGACACCATTCAAAATGTCTGGTATGTAACAAGTTTAGTGGTCACATAAACAAGAACTTAATTCTTCTTTGCTTTCTTGGCATTTCTGAATGCCTGCAATTGTCTCAAACTGGTGATAGGTTTCCCCTTTCACTGGTTGTTCTCAGCCTCAACCCTTTCACTTTGCTGACTACCAACATCCCTTGCTGTCTTCTTTATTGGAGACACTCTTTTCCTAGCTCCATGCTTGGTTTTCATGGGTGATTTTCCTTGTATGACCTGACTTGAACCTTGACTAGGACCTTGACAAGGTGTTGTATCTGAGGCTCCAGTAGGGTGTGCATTTGGAGCTCGATCAGATGTTGCAGCTGAGCCTTCAGTAGGATGTGCATTTGGAGCTTCATTACTGGTTGCACCTGCCCCTTGTTCATTTAGATCTTCATTAAGTGTTGCACATGCCCCTTGTTCACCAACATTTGCAGCATTTTTATACAATATTAAATGCATGAACATCAAATTCTTGAATTATGACCCTTCTCACCACATTTTTTACATGTGTACATGTATTCGCACAACATGGCATTTTACCTTTCCACAAGTTCTTGAATTATGACCCTTCTCACCACATTTTTTACATGTGTTTTTTGCTTTGCCTGTTGTTTGAACTGGCTGAGATCCATCAGTAGTAGTTGGCTTCTCCGTCTCAATTTTCTACAATGAATAAACATGATAAACGTAAGAGCTATAAATATGTATAGAAGACATATTAAGTAAAAAAGTAATACATGTACCTTCTTCTCACAGGTTCTTAAGTTATGTGTAGAAGACTTGCAATAACTGCACCTCATTACAGTACCCTCTTTGGACAATTTTGTAGGATCTCTTGGGATGTCATTTTTCTTAGACCTTTTCTTTTTTGGTCTTCCCAGTTAGTAGTTGCTCTTGCAGCTAACCATAGAAGTTGTCTTAATGCAATGCCCTTGTAATCTTTATGCATGTTTTGGTATAAATGCATAACACAAAATCGATGTTCAGCATTTGGTACCACAAGCTCCAAAGCATTGATTAAACCCTGAGAAGAAAATGAAAACAAAGTAGTCAATTTCTAAGTCAGTGTTAAAGAAAATGGTAATAGCTTAACACAGTCATTACCTTTTGTTTATCTGTGATGAATTTTCACTGAAAATCACTAATTATCTTGACATCCTGAGCTAAGAATTGTAAGAACCATGTCCAACTTTCTGTAGTTTCAGCTTCAACTACTGCCCAGGCAATTGGATACATGCCATCATTGGCATCAACTCCAATTGCAGCTAGTAGCTGCCCACCATAGGGGCCTTTGAGATGTCATCCATCTAGGCCCACAATATGCCTACAATGGTGTATAAAAGCCTTTTTCATTGGTCCAAGACATACATACAATCTCTGGAATCTACTCCTTTCTTGACCTGCTTCTGGATTTTCAACCAAGACCTTAACTATGGTATCTGGTACAGACTTTCTCAGTTGATGTGCATACTTCCATACCATTCCATACTGTTGTTGATGTGTACCATTAATTCTGAACAAAGCTTTTGTTTTTCCTCTAGACAGCATGCTTACTCACATGACATTTCAGGTCATTCACAATCTTTTTATGAAATGCAGCTACGGGCCAGGTAGGATTCATCCTAATTTCATTCTCATAGTATTCTGAGATCCAAGTAGAGTTTATCTGCTTCTGATGGAATGTTGGCAAGCAGGTGTGAGTTTTAATATTTGTCTTAATCTGATAAGTAGTTGAACATGGCATGGGAGAAGCATATACTTTCCATTTGTAAGGAGCTTGGCATATGTACTGCACCTTCCTGCCAAAATTCCTTTTGTTTTCAATTGGTCTTCTTTCAATAATGGCATGCTTCTTCACTGCCTTTCTGAAAATAGTAAAACTTTTGAAACACATTCCCAGCTCAAAAACAGGTTTCTCCATATCACATTCTTCATTAAAAACTGGAAAAATTGTCTCTTCCTCATCACTTGAATTAACAGCTGGCCTCTCCTCATCACTGTCAAGATATACGCTAGAGCAATCACTCTCACCTCCATCATTCATCTCCTCATCATCAGGGTTATCAAAAACTGAATGGTCTACAGTCCTATCAAAAATCAAATCATCATCACTGTCATCCTTGTTGGAGTCATCAGAGTGGAATGACTCATCATCACTTCCCTCACATTCCTCAACTTCCCCTTCCTCAAATCCCTCTCCTTCCCCATCAGTAGCTTCTTCCATATGATCACCATACTCATAAAATTCTTTATCTAAACCAAATAAGTCATTAAACTGTTGTTGTTGTTCAATTTCATCCTGTGTAAAATCAGGAAATTCAAACTCATATGGTCTATATGATTTGTTCCTCACAAGTCCCTCACCTACAGACCCCTGAACTTCATCTACATTGTCCTTCTGTTGGCTTAAAGCAGGGATGCTAATAACATATAGTTCTACAAGTCTATTAGGTGAATTCATGAGTAGTGAGCACATTAACATTAATTCATCATCACTCTCCAATTCAGCCAATCCCCTCTCCATATCAGTACCAACAAACTTATACCATACTTGACCAGTGTGTCCACATTCTTTAACCATGGCATATATCTCCAGTAAACTTATTTCATCTACACTGCACAAATCAACATAATCTATACTACCATCTACATATCTTTTAGGATTTTCAAGCATTGCTCCCCCGTGAAATATTTTCACAGAGAAGTGTTCATTATCTGTTCAAATAATACAAAGGTAACTATAAACATCACAAAACAATAATAAGAGTACACAATAAACCCTAATTATAGTCACTGATGGAATTGGAGGGAAACGTGTGTGTATGTTTACTCATCAATTGTACAAATACATATTTACCCTCGTATCTATTAGATATTTTCTAACACCGTCAACGACGTTACCACGTTTTTAGGCGGAGCCCTTTTTCTGCTTTAAAATTTTTTGTTTGGCTATTAAAGTGTTACATCGAACACATCGGCCATTTTTCTGCAAAAAAATTTTAGTTCAAGCCACCATACTGCAATTTAGTCTATAATTTATTAATAAAAACTTGGTAAAGGTAAGGTCATAATAAACATTAAACGGCATAACGGGATACACAATAGATAAGCAAGCGAGTAATTAAGTGAATGCCTGGACACCAAATAAGTAAATATTCCCAGGAGTTATCAGTTTAAACTTCTACAAAGTTTTGTAACAATCAGAGAATAGTACAATCAACAGAGCTGCTACAATATAAATGATCAATATTCTCTCCTATATGTGGCATTCTATCACTTATATATGCCAGTTTGTTTGATCTGGAATCATCCAGATTATAAACCAATCACTGTGTCTTTTTCTTCATTATTCTTTCCTGAAAATAAATCACAAATAATGTCCAAGAAGTTGAACACCTAAGAGTGTAATGGGTCCAATTATCTTGTTATTGTGCTTTTGCACATCTGGGGTTTCCGAAGGAAGTCAATCCTTGAAATTAGCCCAACAAGGTAATCATACTGAAATGGAGCCAGCAGGCCTCCTTGTCTCAACAATCAAATACCATCTATGCTCAAGATCTTATTTACATGCCATGAGATAATTGTAACTCCCATCACCCTTCTAAAATGCTATTGTTAGATTCATGTTTATCTGAGAGACTGAGTATGTGGCCAAGAGAGACTTACCACAAATTCCGTTTTAGGTTCAGAGTGTCAGAACAAAGGGAGGTGCATCCTTTCTAGGCCCTGCTACTGATCGATAAACATATAATTTATCAGCATCGTCAGCACTTCCTTCATCCTTCATCACCTCAACATTCAACCTAGGCATGTACTCTGCAAGTAGTCTGCATCCATTCATTGTAACGTTGCATGCTGACATCCAGAGAGAACGCATTGATTCATACTTTTTTAAGCCAGAAAGTAAAGCTGCATTTCCAAATGGGGAATCTCTTATCTCTAGCTTCCTTAGCTTTGGGCAACCTTCCATCACAGCTTGCATTCCCAAGTCACTGCTCCCGGCAAAAGCCACGGAAAGAGTTTCTAGGTTTTTGGCATACTTCCCAATATACTCAAAAGTTTGGTCAGTTAGTAAGCCTGAAACGGCAAGTCTTTGTAGTTTATGGCAAGTCTTGACCACTGCACCAAATGCCTCATCCATCGGCTCATTTGTCATATAATCCGGCTGGCATGGATTCATAATGCAAAGCCGGAAGTGAGTGAAATCGGGACAATTCTTGACTATAGTTGCAACTGCAGCATTAGTCATCTGCCTGCAGAAATATAGAACATAGTGAAGCTTCCGACATCCATTAGATACAGCTACAAAACCCGACTCCGTCACCCCTTGAACCATGACCTGATCAAATGGATCCGCAGGAAAGACTCGCAGTTCCTCGAGCAAGGGACAGCTTGATCCTACAGCTTCTAGTCCCTTATCTTCCACTGTGTCTAAAACCTGTGCACAAGTATTCTTATCAGAAGTTTAAAAAGTATTACTGGGAGTGTGCCATCAAGAAATTATATACTTTTGCCTTGCCAACTATTTTTTTACTTTTCTCTTGCATATGTTTAAATCATTGGATCTGTGGAATCTCTTCACTATCTAGCAAAAGCACAAATAAAGGAATATTCTTGTAAGAGGAAAGCTGCACCAGATTTACCAACACCCAACTTAAATGTTTAGAGTTGAAACATCAATATCCTCCGACTGATTTCGAATTTTTCTTTACAAAAGAGATGATTGGAAATATATGACTACTAGCATCATAATCAAGTTTATATACCTTTTGGAGAACTACACCTACTTTGCTTAAACCAATTCATCCAAATCTCAAACGAGATTTTATACTGTTGTAGTTACTAACAAATGAACGTAGAAGTGAAAAAAGGTAGTACAGGTAAGCAATAAAGGGATCATTTAGCAAATGATAAAAAAGAAGTAATCAACAGATCAAATCTGCAATAAAATAGTCGAAAGTTCTGTAGTTTCAGCAAAGATAGTCCCAACCTTGTTTTCTTTTGTTATAGCCTAGACTAAGGTCATCCTAACCAATTACCGAGGTGGATTTTCTTGTCCATAATCGATATAAATCAACCAAAAAAGTAGCAATAATAATAGAGGAAAACTGTCTAATAGGGAAAGTAGTACTACAGAAATTTCTTACCCAAAGACGTCGTAAATTTGAACAGTTACTGAGAAGCTTGGCAAGTTCATCGCTTTGTAGAGTTGCATAACTTAAATTTAAATATGTAAGATTGGCACAGACCGGGTATAGAACTGGTAGATAGACTGCAGAAACTTCCCATAGACCTGAGAGTGTATGTAAATTTTTGAATCTACTGAATGCAGTTTCAAGTTCTGCAAATTGGCGGGGCACAAGCTGTTGTTCAAATGAACCAGTACCAAGCTCCATTAGTTGGGTGGCCCTCAGCAGTAGCTTTTGTAACTGCTCCAGAGAAATATGTTTATTAACCTTTAAAACCCTTAGTGCCTTGCATCTATCAACCAACCTTTCGAGAGCATCAAAACTAACATCACTGTTCAAGCTAGCGAAGTTCAGCACTTCTAGAGACGCAAAGGTCTCAGGGAAGCAACTTAACCACCCCCCACCAAAATCATCTATGCCATTCTCCTGTATGTCGAGCTCAGTCAAGTTCCTGAAAAATTGAACCTTATTAGTTCCAATCTTTTTTAAGCTATATCAAACACAAGCATTACAAATCATGAAATAGTGAAATAGTGAAATGTAAAAATTATGAGCATGTACTAAACAAAACGTCTTTGGATATTTGTGTAGTTGCAAAATTTCCCACACATTAACTTAGTTATCACTTCATTTACACATTTGTTATCCATAAGGCATATCTGAGATACTTTTGTACTTTCTCCACTCACAAATTAAACAACATTTCGCTGGAAACAGGCTCATTTACCCCCCTCCCCCTTATCTTCCTCTACAAGGAGGAAACAGCATCCAACAAGACACTTTCATACCAAAATTCTCAATGCGCATACGCTTTTGGTTTAAAAGAATAGCATATAATTACTGTACCTAGTGATCACCAGGAATATGTGCTTATACATCAGTAAATAGTCGGAATCTTTTATCAAGTTATGTAGTTTGTTACCAATTATTAGGAGCTACATGATACTTTATATTCTGATTTGCTAGTTATTTCCAACGAAAAAAGCTTCCTTCTATACTGACAAGTGGAAGGAGAATTATTGACAGCTTAACTGAAGTATATATCAAGGAGAGTAGTTAACTTGCCTACGCTCCATTCCTAGTTGAGATGATCATCTTTTAATTTTGCTCGTACAATATCAGAAATGCATGTATTTAGATTTTAAAATGGCATGAGTTTATAAAAACTGACTAATAACCCTGAATCTTCAGTCCTAACATGACACAACTATAAAAAGTTAACAAATGGATGGGGGAACATTCCAAATTATAAAATTATCCACACATATATATATTCTTCTAATGAGAATTAGAGAGCAAGAAGCATCAAAGACAATTAACAAGAAGAGACCAAATGAGTAGTACTCTACTAAATGGACACGATAATATGGAGATATTTTAAAAGAGTGTGACATAAAGATTCAAGAACATGTCATCCATTAAATGCTCTATACTAGGTCAAACATCAAATCAAGAGAACAGAATATTTTTTTCTTTCCATGAAAGTAGAAATACTTCAACTATCACCAATGAAAACCAAGAAGACACAAACATCAGCTCCCCACCCCCAAATCACCTCTTTCCATGAAACTTTATAAAGTCTTCCATCTAAGTGAATGCACATGAGCATTGCCACGAATATAATTCCCACGAAATTAACGAATTACCTCACCTTTTTAGGTATGAACTAGTCTATTTTATCTAAATCAGAACACATATCGCACCTCAAGCAAAGTAAAATTACACTTATCAGCTATTCTCATTTTATAAAATCCCACATCAAGGTATTCTTGTTTAGTAAATTCAGCAGATATAGCTTATAAAGTCAACAGAACCTCATGTCCAGCAACAAAAGTATACAAAGTCAATCAATCTCATGTTCAACGAATGCATCAATAGAGCATACATATACATATAAAGTCAACTAAAGAAGTATAGACCCAAACTTTACATACAAGAAAAGGATTTAATTTTACCAAGATAAAATTCTTACTTGCAATGGGTTGCAATTGCTTTGAGACCGTCAGTACTAAAACCATCACAGCTCAAGAGGGACAACGCTTTGAAACCCGAAAACGACTTTGCTAAAAACTCCAAACTTTCATCGCTAACAACCATTCTCTTCAACCGTAACTCCTCCAAAAAGGGATAAAATTCAGCAAACACAATAAGCCATGAATGAATATCAGCCCCCCAATCATGTGGCACCAAATTGAAATCTGAAAATCTTGGCTTCCCCTTTAAAGTAACACTCCTTATATTCGGAAACCTCCTAACCAGAATCTCCGGTGAGACCGAGTAACAATTTCCAATAAACACCTTTCTTCTACTCCACCTCTCAGCATTATACCAAACTTTGCATACTAGTGAAACTGAACTTCTATCTTTATGGGATTTCACTACTGAAAAAACTCTTTCAAGTACCTCATCTGGAAACGGTGCAGGCTGAGTTGAATCAACTGAGTTGGACAAGTCTTTGCCCCTCTTTCTGACTGGATCCATACTGATTCAATGCTTAGTAACAAGGCTCCAAAATCTTCATTCAACATAAAAATCAATAAACCAAGATGAAATTTTCATCATCAAATAAATAAGCCTATAAGTTTATCAAAAACTAAGCAAGAATCACTTACATGGCTACGACAATCTTCTTAAATCAAAGTGCTAAACTTGTATACATTCACATGCATACACAACACAAATATGCATACAAGATTCATACAACAATTAGCAAAAATAGTCAACATGTACTCAAGAAAGCAAGATGCAAAACGGATAAAATAATCAAGAAAAGCTTGAAATAATGAGAAAGAAATCACCAAACGAGCATGTATATAACATAATAAATGAAATAAAGTAATCAGCTTTATATGACCCTTTAACACAACGATTCAACAGAAACTAAAACAGGATCATATACAATGAGCTCATACAAAAAAGAAGGATTAAAAATTCACATAAATTCAAGAAAATAAATAAACTGCAATGAACCTGAAAGAGGAAGACGGAGCAATCAACTAGCAGCCAGCCCATTGAAGGATATTAACAAGAAGTGAAATTATATTTACATATATATAGGAGAAATATGAAGAGGGGGATATTATTATATTTACTTACAATTATGTTTTAATCGGGAAAAAATGAGAATAATATATAAGATGAGGCAAGGCCACCAGGATATTATAGCAGGAAAAACAGGTAATGTGTGCTCTGCTCTTCTTCTTGTTTAGTGGGGTGCGATTTGTGGACAACGTCTTAGCAGCTGCCACGTAGACGTTGCCCCAACGTGAATTCAAGAGCCTCAGGTTACTACACATGCGGATCGTGGATGTGAATTTCTCATTTATTGTTCGTTGCACGTATCTTAAATCTACAATTATATCCCTTCTATATTAATGCGCCTTCATTTTTAACGGAAAATAATAAATTTCTTTATCGATTCATATCCATCTACTTCGGAGTATTGAACCCATGACTTGGATTTACGAATAACAATCTCAATCACTATGCCACAATCTTACTTTAATAAAAAAATTAAAATTCATAATCTATAAGCACGAATGTACGGCCATTATATTCTGTTAATTGATTTTTTCTTTTATTGTAATTCTACTCAAGTAAGAATTCGATCTACACAAATGTCTTAAATACATGTTTTTAATTATTCTTTTGCAAGTATAACCATGCTAAAATAAAAGATTGAACAAAAATAATCAGCTACATAAAATATAATAAATTTGATCCCTATAAAAATAGACTATTTTAATATTATAAATTATATTTATTTGCATCAAATGTATAATGGCTTTGATTTTATGTCTTATTAGGTTACAAGTTGCATCGTCTACTATAACAATTTATCTATAAATTTGTATACTCAAAAATTTTACATAACCTGTCATTAAAATGTTAATTTTTTTTTTTAAAAAGTCAGTGTAGGGATTTGACCCATAACCTTCGAATTAGAACTAACAATCTCAAACTACACTAAAGAATCATTTTGATAAAATTTTAAAATTTATTATCTATAAGTGTGAATACCCAAGATGTTATATCGGTTGTTTTTTTATTTCTCCTTGTAATTTATACGGCAAGATAGGAAATCGATCTACACAAGTGCTTTACATAGATGTTTTTAGTAATTTTTTTGCAAATCTAACCATAATAAAAGAAAAAATCGGAGAAATATAACCAACTACACAAAATATTATAAATTCGACCAGTAAAAAATATGACTATTTTAGTATTGTAAATTATATTTATTTGCATTATATATATAATGACCTTGACTTTATATCGTATTAAATTACAAATTGTATCATCTATCGTAAAAATTTCACCATAAATTAATATACTCGACACTTTTTACCTCATCTTTTCATATATATATTGTTGAACTAGAGATTTTTTTTAAATAAATAATGTGAATTTAAGGACGTTTGGGTCGAAAATATATATAACCAAATGTTTTAATTTTTTTTTAACATTTTTAAAAATAATAGACGGATTTTTTCATCTGTATTATGTTTTTAACATGTATTTTGCAAATGTAAGCATACTGGAAGAAAAGATCATGTTAAAAAATTAGGTATACAAAATATTTTAAAATTGACCTGTTAGAAATTGGATTATTTTGACATTGTAAATTTTATATATATATATATCAGATTTTATATCATCTACCGTACTAATTTGTACGTAACTTAATACATTTAACAAGTTTAACGTAATTTTTTTATTTAAATGATTGGATCTACGATTTAAAAAAATACTAATGTGAATTTGAAGACGTTTGGGTCAAAAAATATATAATGCAATTAATAGATATGATATTTAAATTTTGGACTTGATATTGATTATCAGTTGAATGATAACATATTAAAAAAGTAATTTAAAAAAAACACAACATATAAAGATAAGTAGGTACAAAAAATGTTATAAAATTGATCCAAAAATAATATGATTACTTTAGTATTGTAAATGATATTTATTTGTATCAAGTAGATTGACTCGGATTTTGCATCATCTATCATATTAATTTGTAAATATGTTAAGAGAAAAATGCCCTTAAGTACGTACTTAGGGGAGTTATATGAGTACATAGTGTATTTTAATGGCAAAGTCATAAATATTTGATTAAGTATTGTAATTATAATGTAATTACAATAATACCCCGTGCATTTACATTAAAAATCTATCTGTACTCACTTAAGTTAGGTGAGTACGTACTTAGGAGCATTAAACCCATATGTTAATATACTTTTAAAAAATTATGTAATATTTTTTCATCTGTATGGTTAGATCTACTATTTCAAAAAAAAATGTGAATTTAAGGTGTTTGGGTCGCCAATCTATAAAATCAAATTAATCGATATGAGATTTGAATTTTGGACTCGATATTAGTTATCTGTTCAATAATTACATAAAATACATATATATATATATATATATATATATATATATATATATATATTCAAGTTAAAACACATTATTACAAGTAAACGATGATCATATATTTTAAAAAAAATTGGATTAAAATTTGTAACTGTAAAATGATATTCCAAACACATTATTAAAGAATTTACTAAGTGTGTTCATATAATTTAGTATAGCGACGGACACATGAGAGGAGTGCAGAATGAGTTCCCAAGTTCAAAAAAAAACAAATATTTGGCATAAAACACTCTAGACTACAATTGGTACTCATCTCCCAAGTGTTTATCACAAACTCGGGTCTTGCGGGGGTGTGCATAAACGCGTTGACCTTCCGCTTATTTTTAAAATCCTCAATCTTATTCATGCGTGTTCTATTATATTACAACAACATTGTGTGCATTTAACCATTCATAATCTAGACTACAAAGAAAAAAAACCAAACCATTCATAATCTAGACAACCGCTTTCTAAGATAAAATTCCTATCTACAAATTGTACTTTCTTCAACACACAAAACTCTGGTAAACCTGCTTATAATCGCAAGAAGAACAATAGTCCACTCGTGTTTCAAATTCTATATTGTTTCAATCTGTTCTTAAATTCAATATGTTCTCAAAATCAATAATATTCACAATGAACAAGTCTCATAAACTTGGCGCAATTACGTTCGTGATTTTAAGTAATTATACTATTTGGGTCGTTGTGGTCGGACTCTATTATGGATTTCTGACCACATTCTCCATAGGGCCCTCTTATCTCTGTCAACAAAATTCCTTACTCTTCATTATGCAAAATCATGTTTCTCATCTTACACTCTTGAATTTACGACTACACAATCCTCAAGTTAATAAATCGATCTCGACCATCTTTCTTATCACAAAATTATTGACGTTTTTATGCAGGCACGGGCTGTTACGCTAGTTTTTTTGAAAGTGTATACATCCTTTAACTAAAATACTCTTGTCATCTTCTTTTTGTATTATGTAAATTACTATCACAAAAATTTCTCACAAAAAATTTAAGAGAAATTTTTGTCACCATAATTTTTGAAATGTTGATACATTAAAAGTTACTTAAATTTATAGTTTATAAGATGATCGAATCTGATGGCTATTGTACTTGTAATCTATTATATATATAATACAGCAACAAGGGGTTTCGTTAAGCAATTTAAATCCAATGGACCATTTTGTCCTTCCATATATTATTCATTTTAGGGTTATTTTGGTCTTTTAACATCAATAAATTTATTACATATTATTAAATGCTGCAAATTAATATGCATACTAATACATACATACAACATTTATGTGAATATATATATATATACACTCCTGCAGACATACGTATGTATACATACATATAAATACTTATATTTATGTAAATTTATGATAATATATGACCATATACGCTTACATATCATATATCTTATACTATTATAATATCATTTAGATTTATTGTAAATTTTTATGAATTAAATATTGTTAAAAATATTATTTGAGAAAATGTATAAATTAAAGTGTGTCTGTGCATTGTAATTATTTATCTCTAATAAATCAAACTATACATAATTTCTGACATGCCTTAAGTATTATATTTGTTACGACACAAATACGTCCAAATCAGTATAAGCTAACCAAAAAAAAACTTTCATGTATATAAGTGTAATACAAACTTGTACTAATTTTAATGTCGTATATGTTAGATATGAATATCACTAGGAAACTAGACAGAGGGGGGGGTGAATGGATAGTTTGAATGTTTTTCGTTTTCTTGAAACTTAAAAGCTGTGTTAGATTGTGTAGTATGAAAATGCGGATATATAATACAGCAACAAGGGGTTTCGTTAAGCAATTTAAATCCAATGGACCATTTTGTCCTTCCATATACTATTCATTTTAGGGTTATTTTGGTCTTTTAACATCAATAAATTTATTACATATTATTAAATGCTGCAAATTAATATGCATACTAATACATACATACAACATTTATGTGAATATATATATATATATATACACTCCTGCAGACATACGTATGTATACATACATATAAATACTTATATTTATGTAAATTTATGATAATATATGACCATATACGCTTACATATCATATATCTTATACTATTATAATATCATTTAGATTTATTGTAAATTTTTATGAATTAAATATTGTTAAAAATATTATTTGAGAAAATGTATAAATTAAAGTGTGTCTGTGCATTGTAATTATTTATCTCTAATAAATCAAACTATACATAATTTCTGACATGCCTTAAGTATTATATTTGTTACGACACAAATACGTCCAAATCAGTATAAGCTAACCAAAAAAAAACTTTCATGTATATAAGTGTAATACAAACTTGTACTAATTTTAATGTCGTATATGTTAGATATGAATATCACTAGGAAACTAGACAGAGGGGGGGTGAATGGATAGTTTGAATGTTTTTCGTTTTCTTGAAACTTAAAAGCTGTGTTAGATTGTGTAGTATGAAAATGCGGAAATAAAATAAACAGAACACACACAATCACTTTAATCTACTTTGTATAAAGTAAATCAAATACTACAGCTTCCAAAATTTCGCAAGTGAAATTCTGGCTTCTAAACAAGAACAGTGTTTTCTTGTTTTCTTACAGAGAAAATAGTGCTTGGATAATTCTATGTGTATCTCTCTTACAGCTAACTATAGGGTGTGCACAATATATATATATATATATATATATATATATATATATATATATATATATATATATATATATATATATATATATCCTATACAAACTAGTGCACACACCTATTTACACAGCTACCCCTAACTGTAAATCCAACTTGTTCTTCCATAAGAGGTTAACTGTGTCAGGAAGGACCACTTGCTTTCTGTTGTCCTTTCCCGTATCTGTAGCTGCTTGTCTCTATTCTTTCTCTCCAAATTTTGTTGTAGATTTGCCATCTGTCTATGGACCACCTCACCGTAACAGATGCTTCAGTATTTGTCTTCATGAACTCTGATACTGTACCTTGATTTGTCTTGTTGTAAATCGCCTAAGTGTTGACATCGTGAACTCCAGCATACTCTTTATCCTGTGACTTGTCGACATAGAGCATTTGTGACTTTGCTATATGAGGACTTTGTTATATGGGTATTTTAGGAGTATGTGATATGGAATATTTCTGAATTCACGATATGGCCTTTTGAGGACTTCACGATATAGCCTTTTTGAGGACTTCACGATATAGCCTTTTTGAGGACTTCACGATCTAGTACATTTCAGACTTTGTGATCTCAACACTTCATGACATGCGCCTTGAAGACTTCACGACATAGTTCATTTTGGACTATGCGATCTCAGTACTTCACGACATAGCTCATTCTGACTTCACGATATAGGGACTTAGACAAATTTCTGCAACTTATTTCTTCAAGGCCTTATTCACTTTTATCCTGCTGCATGAACAAACTGAACTTCTTCCAGGACAATTATTTCATGGCCTATGTACATTCTAGGTGCAAGAAACTTACTAAGCTCATTATAAACTTGAGCATACATAATAAAGCTAAGTACATGAAAACAAGACAAGTACAATAGAGACCTATACTATATCCCAGTGATAAACTTCACTAGGTCATGTAGAGTGACATAGTCACAAGTTGTAGGCTTGTTAATAGTGGTATTCAGACATGTCTTGAGCCTAACAATCTCCCCCAAATTGTGAGTAAGAAACTTAGGCACAATTTCATGTCTGATAACAAGCCTAACTTAGATAAAAGGAAACATACTTCAGAGAAAATAGCAGATGAACATTTTGAACAAGATTTGATTACAAATAGAAAATGATAGCTTAGAGATGATTTTACTGTTGCTGAACAACTTCAGATTCCATTTTCTTTTCTAGATAATCATCATAAACTTTCTTATTTCTAGCTTCTTCCCTTCTGTTCATTTCTGAAATGGCTATCATAATTTTATCCCTTGCAATCAGTTCTTCTAAGAGAGGAGAGTCTTCTAAATCTTCAACTCCAGCTTTCAGGGCACTTTCCACATAAGAGTCTAGGAAGTCCATCCTTATTTTGCTTTTTCCTCCATTTTTATTTCTGTACTCCACTATATAAGGATTGGGCTTCACTTTGCATATCCCTTTCTTTCTTAACTTCTTAGCCTTCTCTTCCATTTCTTCCATCTCTTTTTCTTTCTGAATTCTCTTCTCTTCATTCCACTTCCTTAGTTCTTCTTGATAATCAGAGTGCATTTTCAAGTACCTGGCAATTTCTATCTTCCATATTCTTTCTTTCTTTTCTTCAAAATTCAGCAAGGCATTGATCCTTTCTAGTTCATAGATTGGGAAGTATTGCCAGCTTCCAATTTTCATCTCTTTCTCCCTTCCATCAGTGTATTTGATCTCTAGATGATCTTGTATCACTTTGACTTCAAAGATTCTTTGGGCTCTCAGGAATTCTAGGGATTCTTCATCATATTCTTCATCTAGAGGAGGTACATTCAGCCCAACAACATTTGTGATCACTCCATTCCTCTTTGTTATCTTTGTCTTTTTTGCTACAATTTTGATTTTCCATTGCTTCACTTGTGGCAGCTTTCTTGAACAAGGATATTTAGTCTTCAGTGCCACATCATTTGGAAGTAGCCTTGATCATTTCCCTTTAATCCATTGCAACACTCCACTAGCTGTGACTTTGTGGAAGTGTCTTTTTGATTTTGATGTTGTGGCTTTACTCTTCTTCTGTGGCAAATCAGTTTCAGAAGCCTTGGATTTAGATTTTAGAGGATCATTACCAACAGTATCCACCCTAGACTTAGAGTCTTGTTTTGTGGTTAAGATATTGCTAGCAATGTCATTGGCTTGCTGATTTCCACCTTTTCTCTTTTCAGCTTCTTTCGTTCTTTAAGTGTCCTTCTTGTCATTGTCAACATCTTTGGATTTCTTGGAAGATTTTCTTTTGCTGCTTTCACTTTTCCCATCCTTATCACTCCTTTGTGGACTTCTTCTTCTGCTACTCTTGTCTTCATCATCCTTATCTTCTTTCCTTTCTTTCCTCATTTTGAGTGATTCATGCATTCTTCCAGAAGAGTGAAATGTTTGTAAAGTTTGAATTGTCTCTAATTCTTCTGCAGTCCTGAATCCCTTCTTAGCTCTCAGCATTTGGGTCACCTGAATAATCTTATCTTTGTTTTTCATCTCCAAGTGGGCAGGAACCGCCAGTTGATCAATGGAGTTTGCCTTTGAGATGCTTTGGAATATTATGGTTCTTGGATTAGATATGACCTCAGGCAGCCTCAAGAATTGATCTCTCTTCAGTTCATCATATAGCCTCTTGTTGTTCTCCCCATTCTTCTCAATTAACTCCAGCAGTGTGTCCAGCTCAGTGTACTTCAACTTCTTTAGAGTTTCAAAGGACAAATGCCATAAGCAATTGTCTTTGGATACCATGATTATTTCTCTTAGATGAGTTTCTTTTATTCTCATGACTGCCACTGTAAAATACTTGATTCTTTCATTTAGCTTTTGCCTGTATTTTATGGTTTGACCATTTGCACTGGTTTTGATGGCTTTCAGAAACTCCAGAAAGGCTACATCATGATAGATGTTTGAGTTAGCACCTTCCTGTAGCTTGGCCTCGGTGATAATATATGCCTTTACAGGTTGAGAAGTTGATGAGACTTGAGGAGCATTGACATCCATGGTTATAGTGCCAGGATAGAATGTTGAAGTGACAGTACTCTTCTGGCCATCTCTACTGGTGACAGAAACAGTAGGAAGGGTAAGAGGCCTTAGATCTTTTTCTGTGATTTTTCCCTTTAGCTTTTGCTTGGCTAGAGCTCCCCCTCTCTTTTCCAGAATGATGCTTTCTTTTTCCTTCTCCCCCTTAGGCTTGGGATCAGACAAGATGTCTTGAGTTTCACCAAGAATAGGTAGATTCATGATTTTCATCATTGTTTCCATCATTTGCTGTTGGACTAGCAAGATATTGGAGGTGGTATTGCTTTGATCATCCAGTTTTGAATTTAGGAGCTCCAAAGAATGAGAAATCCCTTGGTTTTCAGAGTTTAGCTCAGCCACCTCTCTTTCCAATCTAACAACCTTGGAGAAAATTTGCTCAGACTTGAAGGAGTTGAGAGCCTGGTCCTTAATCTTGGAGAAGTCAAATTTTGTGATGTTGGAGATGGGAACCTCATCCACTAGCTTGTCACCATACTGATTCCTCCACATTACAGAAAGCATGGAGTTGGAGTTGATGTTGGATTGCACCTGATTCTCTAGCTTGGTAGACAGCTTCTTGAGATTATCTGTGACCAAGGCTAGGGTACAATCCATTTTTGTGACATTTTGAGCAGTCCTTTGTACCTCCTTGAGGATGCCATCTACCTTGGGAAAATCAGAGAGATAGGAGTTCCTGATCTTTGCCAAAGATTGGTCTGTTTCTTCCTTGATAGTAGAGATCTCTGATTGAAGACCATTCCCAAGATAGTGCAGAGCCTTTAGTTGACTTTTTTAGACCTCATTGACTGCATCATAGACTTCTGCAGGAGAGAGACTTTTGGCATTTGACCCCAAGGCTGTAAGGTAGTCTTCCCTGAGAAAAGCTAGAGCATCTTTGAGCTTAACAGATCTCTTGGCATCCAACCAGGCATCTACATTGTCATCCTGTTGAGCCTCATCAACTATCTTCTCCTTTTGTGCCTCAACATCTTCCTTGTGACATAAGAGTATTGCCTCATAATCCTTATTTGGGAGGCCAGATGTGAGGAGATGTTGAGCAATCTTTGAGAACTCATCAATCTGTGCCACATGTAAGCTTTGGAGGGCTTCTTCCGTCAATTGAATGGGCACATAGGATGATCCTGAAGGCCTGTCATATTGCACAGACTCCGGCCATTGAGACATTGTGGCCTGAGCCAAGTTAGAGCTAGTGTTAGGCACTTCTGTCACAGATGAGGGTTCTGCAACAGGGATGAAGGTTGTTTGAGTATCCTCCAGCCTTGGAATGGCTGTAGAGTATGATGATGTCTCCATTGAAATGGGATGAGTTACAACATCATCTCTATGTGCCTGTGAAGGCATTTCCAAATCCCTGATGATTGGAGAAGTAGACACAGAGTCTCTAGTAAAAACTAGTGAATCCTCTATGTTTTTGTTGGTGTCATTAGAATATGCCCCAGCATGCATTTCCTGACCAACAAAATGGGGGTCCTGGGTGGTGAGAACAGTGTCAAACACCATGTCACTTGAAAGGGGCTCATTCACAGAGTCAAAGAGTGAATGATCAAGAGTAGGATTGTCATTAGAATGACTTTCCTGTATTGAAGAAATTTGAGCATTTGTAGATTCTAAAAGAGAAGAGGAGTTTAGATTTGATTTTGGCAACTCCCCCTAAAAAATAGGAGGAGTTTCAACAGTGATGTGCTCTCCACTCTGTGTTGTTCCACCCTGATGTTCACCTGAGTCAAGAGTGAGTTCTTGACTCTGTGCAGACTCTGTACATATTGTAGTGGGGAGACTACTCTTTTCAATACCAATGACCTTTTGAGAGGCCATTGATAGTAATAGGTTTACCCTTTTTATCACATCTGAATCATGTTGGGAGGATTCAGTGGTGGCTATTTGTTTAGATTTCTTCCTTTGTCTGGTGAGCTGTGACTCAGGTTCCTCACTACCTAAATCTATAGTGTCATCAATTATTCGAAGGGCTCTCTTCTTATTCTTCTTTTTTGTAACAACAACCTTTTGAGAGGTTGGTGCACTTGGCTCCCTAATGACTAATGTACTGTTTGCAGAAGGGTTACTGGATGGGATAGACTCTGAAGCTCCATCAGTCTTAGCCTTCCCTTTCCAGGAAAGTTCATGATATATGGGCTTATCAAGGGTGTAGGTTTCAAATATGTCTTGTACATGCTTAGTCACACTCAAAACCACATCCACTTGATTCCTAGTGTCCAATGTTCCAAAAATGACTTTGGACATGGACTTAGGATAAGCCAACTTTGATGTGTCTATATCTTCTACCTCATGCAGCTTATTATCTAAATGATTTAAAATACCTTGAATAAAGCGAGGGTAGAATATTTCAGTACCTCTGCCACGTGGAGTCTTACTTAACCTTTGAGCCAACTCCCTAATGATGATTGCTCCAACATTGATTTCCTGGTTGTAGGCCAAGGAGTAGGCAAGCTTTACTGCAATGTGGCTGATTTGGTCCCATCCTGTCTTTCTGCACAGGAACACTTTCTGGAGGGCATCAAACAGATATGACCACTCCCTCCTAACGTTCTTCTTGTTCATCTTAGCCATGTCAATTATACTAGCATACTTAATCAAAGTCATGAAGTCCACCATCTCCTTATCATTTGCTTCAGCATCATGATTTTCAGTCTTAAAGCCAAATGTTTCATTTACTTTTTTCTCCCCAAACTGCAATTGCTTGCCTCTAACAGTGCAATTTATCTCCAGATATGAAATTCCATCCTCCCTCGCCAATACAGTACATGTTGCAGTCCTCCAGAAGGCTTCCAGTAGGTCAACGTACATATGTGGGTTCATTGTAAGAGCTTGACGAAGGTAAGAGGTGTTCAAGAAGCATACAAAACACTTGTACATTGGGTTTGCTTCTGTATCAGATGGGATGGTGAGAAAGTTGGTTTCTTTGGGTATGGTTAAAGGATTTGATGAAGCAACTGTTTGAGATTTGGGTGCCATTTCTGAGTTTGAGATTGAAGAGAGGGAAAAGATTTGAAATTAGGTTTGAGAATTGAGAGTAATCGACAAGATGAAATGGGTAAAAGTGTTTGCAAAAGGTATTTATA
Source organism: Heracleum sosnowskyi (assembly GCA_030848705.1). Taxonomy (NCBI): domain Eukaryota; kingdom Viridiplantae; phylum Streptophyta; class Magnoliopsida; order Apiales; family Apiaceae; genus Heracleum; species Heracleum sosnowskyi. The sequence continues at coordinate 100,355,214 of CM061241.1, forward strand.
GGACTGAGACAGTGCGATATAGAGATATAAATGTGTACAGACTATTCTGAAGTCGTGAAGTCTCAAAACAGACTGTATCGCGAAGTCTTGCAAAGTACATCGCAAAGTCTAGAAATGAACTATGTCTCAAAGTCTGGAGGGTAGGAAATTTAAGGAGACTTTGCGATATAATATAAATACCCTATCGAGAACTCTCTTTTCGTAATTTCAATCAATTTGTCAGACATATATCAAAATTTTGAAATAAAATCAATTTTTAATCAAAATTCTGTTAATATGCGGGGACTTGTCGATATAGTTATTTTGTGTCGCGAATTCCACTAAGTAGATTGCAAACTCAAGAATTGAACTATATCGCGAAGTCTCACAACTTTAACAATTTGCAATATAGGTCTGTTTATTTTGAACTAAGTCGTGAACTCTCAAAATCACCTATATAGAGATGTCTCAAAAGCTCACAACTCCACAAACAAATATGATTTTGAAAAATATGCAGTAAAATACTGAAATATTTATAAATCATATCTCAGCTAATTTTCACTCCAGTCAAATAGAGCATTTAAATACAGTGAAAATTTACTGCTGCAACAATTAACTAGCATAATTACTTTGAACTAGTAAATGAAGGATTGAGCATTCCAATTTCACTCACTAGTCTGTTGAAGACAGCTTCATTTAGAGGTTTAGTAAATATGTCAGCTAATTGTTTCTCAGTTGGAACATAAGAGACTGCTATAGTACCATTTGCAGCATGTTCCCTAATGAAATGGTACCTTATCTCAATGTGCTTTGTAGTAGAATGATTAACAGGATTGGAAACAATGGATATTGCACTAGTGTTATCACACATCAAAGGAATGTGTTCCAACACTAGTCCATAGTCCATGAGTTGATTTCTAATCCAAAGCAATTGAGCACAGCAGCTTCCAGCAGCAATATATTCAGCCTCGGCTGTAGATGTTGCTGTGGATTGTTGTTTCTTACTGAACTAGGATACTAACCTTTGACCTAAGAATTGGCAGCTTCCTGAGGTACTCTTCCTGTCAATTCTGCATCCAGCATAATCAGAATCTGTGTAACCAACCAGGTTGAACCCAGTGCCCTTTAGATACCATAAGCCAAGATTAGGAGTCCCTTTCAGATACCTAAAGATTCTTTTGATTGCCATCATGTGAGATTCCTTGGATCAGATTGAAACCTTGCACATAGACATGTGGCAAACATGATGTCTGGCCTACTAGTGGTGAGATGGAGTAATGAACCAACTATGCCTCTGTAAACTTTGATGTCAACTATCTTGCCTATTTTATCTTCATCAAGCTTAATTGCAGTTGACATTGGAGTTTTTGCAGGGGATGAATCTTCTAAACCATATTTCTTCAAAAGATCTTTGACATACTTTTATTGATTTATGAAGATGACATCCTCCCTTTGATTTACTTGCAGGCCTAAGAAGTAGGTTAGCTCTCCCATCATACTCATCTCATACTTGTTTTGCATCAACTTGGAGAACCTTTGACAGAGTTTTTCATTTAAAGAGCCAAAGATGATATCATCCACATAAATTTGAAATAGAATGATATCATTACCATGCTTCCTGAAGAATAGAGTTTTATCTATTGCCCCTCTTGTGAATTGATTCTCAAGAAGAAATTGAGAAAGAGTTTCATACCAAGCTCTAGGTGCCTGTTTGAGACCATAGAGTGCCTTGAGTAATCTGTACACAAAGTCTGTAAATTCTATTCTCAAAGCCAGGAGGTTGGGACACATATACTTCTTCAGCAAGATCACCATTGAAAAAAGCACTTTTCACATCCATTTGATACACCTTGAAGTCTGAATGAGCTACAAAGGCCAGAAATATTCTGATGGCCTCCAGTCTAGCTACAGGTGCAAATGTCTATGTGTGAAGGAACTGAGCAAGTTAGAGAGAACAAGATGCAAATTCTCATACAACAGTATGAACACTTTCACTTCAAAAGTGGTGAATCTCTGAATGACATTTTTAGTAGATTTCAGAAATTGTTAAATGGATTAAAGTTGTATGGAATGGTGTATCAAACCAAGGACTCAAATCTCAAATTTCTAAGAGTTTTGCCCAATGAATGGAAGCCTATGACTGTTTCTTTGAGAAACACTCAAGAGTTCAAGGATTTTAATCTTGAAAGGCTATATGGAACTTTAAAGACATGTGAATTAGAAATGGAGCAAGATGAAGAAATTGAGAAGAGTCAGAAGAAAGTTAGTTCTGTAGCTCTAGTTGCAAGTGAGGATGAGGCTGAGGACACAAAGGTGAAAGGAAAGGCCAAAGGTACACCAAGCCCAAGTGCTTGTGAAGGTAGAGCTGATTCAGACAAGGGCAGGGGAAAGATGATTGAAGAAAGTGAGCCCTCTAACCAAGATGAAATGGATGAACTAGATGAACATTTAGCTTTTCTGTCAAGAAAATTCTCAAAGCTCAAGTTCAAAAGAAACCCTGGGGTGACCAAGCCATTCAGAAAGGACTTTCAATCAAACAAGAACTATGTTGAAAGGTCCAAATTTAAATGTTTCAATTGTGGAATGGGAGGACACTTTGCCAGTGAATGCAAAAGACCAAAAGCTGAGAAGAATGACTGGAAGTTTGAACCTGTTGATTATAAGAAGAAATACTTTGAACTTCTCAAGGAAAAGGAAAGGGCATTTATAACTCAGGACTATGAATGGGCTGATGGTGGGAATGATTCTGAAGAGGACACTGAGTTTGTGAACCTTGCACTGATGGCTGATTCAAGTGAGCATGAGGCCAGTTCATCAACCAATCAGGTAATAACTACCAACCTCACTGAGCTTTCTACAGAGGAATGCAATAGTGCAATTAATGATATGTCTACTAAATTGTACCATATGCGTGTTTCTCTTAAATCACTTACAAAAGAAAACACTAGGATAAAAGATGTTAATCTTTTTTTCTTTTTTTTGACAAACAAAGAGATTTTATTAACTTGCATTAACGGAATCACAGCCAGGACAAACCCCTGAACTAACAATACAACCTGAATAGAAACAAATAAACGAGCTAAACAAATAACCGCTTATGATTTCAGACTGTTTAACATCATGAATTTCTAAATTCTTTGAGCTAGAAAAGATTAAAATGGCTTCCCGATCTATCAACCCTGCACCAATCTTGGAACCAGTAATATCACAAATGACCTTCACGTACGCACCACCTGTAGCCCAATGTTCAGACACACCCCAGCTATCTACATGCCGAAAACCAGCTATAGACATGCCGCAGGTGAAAGATCTCATAAGATGAACAAATTTTAGTTGTGAAAAGTAAGCTCTTGCAATATCCGACACCAGTCCAAATCCAATGCACGAATTACAGATCTCCCACAAAACCACATAAATCATTTTCAAAGTAACGAGGAACAAAACACATACCAACATCAAAAGAACATATCTTAACATCCCAATAAAAGGGTAACAAGCCAGACACACGCCAATAGGCGAGACTAACACCAAAAATTCAAATACCTCAGAATGACACCAAATTTTGGTATGATGTTAAGGAGGAGAATTTGAATCTAAAGGTATTTTTTTTTGCAGAATCGGACTCAAAATCAAGATAGATCTGAGAAATAAATTCCAGATATTTGGTTTTGGTTCGATTTTTATTGAACAAAAACTGGAACAAAAGGTTTAGATAATTGAGAGGAGGATTGGAGAATGGATTGATGGGGGAAACGAAGCTGTAGATGGAGAAGAAGGGGGAGGGCGGCGGCTATGATGGCAGGGGGTCGACTCTCATTAGTTGAGCTATAGGAGGATTCGTGTTTTTAAGGAATTTATGTTAATCTTTTTTTAAGTGATAGAAATGTTGTCTTAGAAACTCAGTTCATTGAATTTGAGAAAATGAGGTTAGAGTGTCAAATTGCTAGAGATGAGTTGTTGACTGTTCTGAAAAGAGAAGAAATTCTCAAAGAACAGTTAGCAAAAGAACAAGAAGTGATTTCTAGATGGAATGATTCTAGAAATGTAGCCACTAACATTGTGGGTGTTTGGGGTATCAAACAAAAGTTGACTTATAGCTTAAAATGAGTAAGTGCTTTATAAGTGATAAGTTGATGGATTCTTATAAGTGTTTGAGAGAACTTAAAACAGTGAACTTATGTCTTATAATGAGTAAGTGTTATATAAGTGATAAGTTGATGCAAACTTATAAGATACGTAAGTGTTTGGATAAATTTACTTATAAGTTAATATTTTTTTTGTTAAATTAAATTGAAAAAATAATTAATTAATTAATATAATGATCTCGATAAATACATTTTAGATTAAAAACATTTAAAAGAATAAATTTGAAAAAATAATTAATTAATATAATGATCTCGATAAATACATTTTAGATTAAAAAACATTTTAAAGTATAAATATAAAAATATAAACTACTAAATAGATAAAGAAATCATGAAAAATGAAATAAGTTAAGCAAAATGTTAGTATTTTCTAACATTCAACTTATCACTTTATAAGCTATAAGTTAGATTATAAGTTGGGTAGACAAACACACCCCATAAGTCATAAGCTAAAAAAATAAGTTATAATTTATAAGTTAATGAAATAAGTTGAGTACACAAACACCCTCCATAAGTCAAAATTGATTTATAAGCCATAAGCTTATAAAATAAGCTTATGCCAAACAGGCCCATTATCAAAACTCAAAGAGTGGACACTTTCTATAAGGAACCAGTGAAGAAGGAGAAAGAGAAACTAGACACTAGTTCTAAGGGTCTAGAATGCCAATGTTCACTTGCCTAAACCTGTGATGAATGTGCATATGTCTGTCATGTCTACTATCCCTAACCTATTTGATCAAAATGTTCATCAGTACGCTAACATGCCATTTGTACCAAATCCATATTTCAATGCATTCAGTATGCCACAAATGTCATGGAACATACCAAGCATGAATAACATGTATGCCAATATTGCTCCAATGCATGCATCAAATCTTTATGCTTCTGAACATCTGACAAATCCTATCTTGCAAAGGTCAACACCTAAGGTTAAGGTTGATTTAAATCAGTCAAAACCCAAAGTGCAAAATGACATGGTTAATAGGAAGAAGGCTAACAAGAAAGGACCCAAGAAAACTTGGGTACCTAAATCAACTTGATTTGGTTTTGATGTGTGCAGGGAAAAAGAAGGAATCTATGGCACCTGGATAGTGGTTGTTGCACATGACTGGAGATTCTACCCTGCTCACGAAGTTTAAGGAGAGAGCTGACCCTAGCATTACCTTTGGAGATGACATCAAAGGTTACACTAAGGGATATGGCTTGATAACAATGAACAATGTCATCATTGAAGAAGTAGCACTAGTTGATGGTCTAAAGCACAATTTTCTTAGTATCAGTCAACTATGTGACAAAGGTTTTTCCGTTTCTTTTAAGCAAGAAGCATGTGTTGTTTCTGACAAGGAGAACAACAATGTGGTATTGGCAGGATACAGAAAAGGGAATGTATACATAGCTGACTTCAACTCAACAAATACAGATTCAATTACTTGTCTTTTCAGCAAAACAAGCAAGGATGAAAGTTGGCTATGGCACAAGAAGCTGTCATATCTGAATTTTAGAGTAATGAATGATTTGGTAAGGAAAGATCTTGCTAGAGGTATTCCACAATTGGAGTTTTCCAAGGATGGCCTCTGTGATGCTTGTCAGAAAGGAAAACAAAAGAAGGTATCTTTCAGAAGCAAGACTGAATCATCTATTGTTCAGCCAATTCAATTACTTCATATGGATTTATTTGGACCAGTCAATGTCATGTCAATTTCAAAGAAGAAATACTGCCTTGTGATTGTAGATGATTTCTCTAAATTTACATGGACTTATTTTCTGCACTCTAAGGATGAGGCAAGTGAAATCATAATCAATCACATCAAGGTTGTAAACAATCATCCTGATCAGAAAGTTAGAAGAATCAGGAGTGACAATGGAACCGAGTTCAAGAATTCTACCCTAAGAAGGTTTTGTGAAGAAAATGGGATTGTTCATGAATTTTCTACAGCAAGGACACCTCAGCAAAATGGTGTGGTGGAAAGGAAAAACATAACCCTAATTGAAGCAGCAAGAACAATGTTGGAAGAATCAAAGCTGCCAACTTATTTCTGAATGACACCTTACCAACTACTTAGAAAGAGGAAACCAACCCTGGAATTTCTTCATGTCTTTGGATGCAAATGTTTTGTTCTAAGGAACCAAGGTGAAAACCTAGGCAAGTTTGAAGCAAAGGCAGATGAAGCCATCTTTGTTGGCTATGCAGCAGGGAAATCATACAGAGTCTATAATCTCAGGATCAACATTTTTATGGAATATATACATGTTGTTTTTTATGATCATAATATTATAGGACTGTGTGATGAAGGTTTCCATGATACTCTAAGATTTGAGAATGAGGTAGAAAATTTGTCTAACTGTGAAAACGATGAAGAAGACAATGATCATGATGAAGAAACATCACCCGCAGTGGATGTTCCAACAATGGATGAAACTATCAATGAAACTGGTGCATCCATGGACAGACAAACTGGTGCATCCGTGGACAGACAAACTAGTGCATCCATAGACAGACAAACTGGTGCATTCGTGGACAGACAAACTAGTGCATCCGTGGACAGACAAACTGGTGCATCCGTGGACAGTCAACCAGAAGCATCCGTTGCAAGTCAAATTGGAACATCAGCTAACAGTTCAAGGCCAACAAACTCAGGGGGAGTTTCTCAAAGGCATCTTATCAGTCAAAATGATCATGAAGCAACTTCTTCAAGAACAAATCTATCACCTCAAAGAAAATGGACTAGGGAACATCCTTTTGATCTGATCATTGGTGATGCAACCACAAGAGTTCAAACAAGAAGAGTAACTCAAGAAGAATGCTTGTACAGTAGTTTTCTATCTCAAGAAGAACCAAAGAAGGTGGAGGATGCTCTTCTAGATCCAGAATGGGTTTTAGCCATGCAAGAAGAGCTAAATCAGTTTGAAAGAAACAAAGTGTGGAAGTTGGTGCCCAAACCTAAGAACAGAAGTGTCATAGGTACAAAGTGGGTATTCAGAAATAAGATGGATGAAAATGGCATAGTCACAAGGAACAAAGCTAGACTGGTTGCTAAAGGCTATTCTCAAAAAGAAGGAATAGACTATGATGAAACATATGCCCATGTTGCTAGATTAGCAGCAATAAGGATATTCCTAGCCTATGCAGCCCATGCCAATTTCAAAGTCTATCAAATGGATGTCAAGAGTGCCTTTCTGAATGGGGAACTGGAGGAGGAGGTTTATGTCAGTCAACCTCCTGGTTTTGAAGATCCAAATTATCAAAAATTTGTCTATTTCCTACTCAAGGCACTGTATGGATTGAAGCAAGCACCTAGAGCCTGGTATGACACACTGTCACAGTTTCTTTTAGAGAATCACTTCACTAGAGGTACTTTTGATAAAACTCTTTTCTTTAGAAATGTGAATGGCTCTAGTATACTTGTCCAAATATATGTAGATGGCTCTAGTATACTTGTCCAAATATATGTAGATGGCTCTAATCCTGATGCCAAAAAGGGGGAGAAGGTAAGTCAAACAAAATGTATACCTGGTCTAGTATTAAGAAAAGATGATGATGATACTGGAAATGATGGTGGTGACATGCCAAGGAAAGGAGAAACCTCTTATACTGCTATGGTGAAGTCTTCTAGACAAACTACTCAAAGTCAATCCATGCAGTCAACTCATGTTTCTGATTCTGGAGTTAGAACAGTTAGAACCTTGGTGAACTCTCAGATCCTGACGGAAGAGCAAATCCTGACAGGTGACCAAATCCTGACGCCTGATCATGGACAAGTCTTATCTACAATTCCTGAAGATGATGAAGATGTGTTTATTGAAAATGCTGAGGATGCTGCTAATCTCTTCATGAAGTTCGAGACTAAATCTGGTGATGTTGTAACTCTTTATCATACTGATAAGAGAGTCCAACAGTTGTTTGCTAGAAAAGCTCTCTCTATTTCAACAGAAGAATATCCTGATATTTCTCAAGAAGAATTTCTGAGACAACAAAAAGAGATCATGGAAAGCTTTAATAATCCTGCTGCTGTTAGAGGAAGAGGCAGAGGTAGGAGAGGAGCTAGAAGAGGGAGAAGGTCAACACAGTCTATACCTAGACAAACAAGGTCTAGTGGTATAAGGATTGAAGAAATTACTGAGGACACTCAAAAGCCAACAGTTCCTGATACTCAGGTTGTCAGGACTACTATTCATGATGAAGGAGTGGGTGAAGAATATGAACCTCGGGTTGTTTTGAGAAGAATACCAAGACAATCATCTCTAATCTGTAATACAATTCAAGTTCCAGATTCTAATCCTGACATTGCTCAAGATCCTGATGAATCTGAAACTCTACAAGAGATTGATTTTCTAATACTTTCTACTGTGGTAGATTCTCACAATAAAGAAGTTGATGAAGAAGAAGAAGAAATAAGAAGAGAAATAAGAAGAACAACAGATAGAGATTTTAATCTCTATGTGCAAAGGCTGGTTAAATCAAACAAGTTGTTGTGGAAGAATGAGAGAAGACAACAACACAAGCTAGAAAAGAGTTATGTTCTTGAAAAAGAGAAAGATAAGAAATGGAAGCATATTGACACTGTTGAGTGCAATAGACCTGTCAACTTTCAATCAGGTGGTATTATAACAAATCTTCCTGGTGCTGCAGAAACTACTAGTTCTCAAATATCCAAGGCACTATCGACAGAAATGTTTTCAAGTTTGAAGCAGATGTCACATAACACTAGAGGAAGCATAAGTCATAGAGATGCTGAATTTCTAAACATGTCATATGTTGATCCTCATGCACTGGTTGAAATTGGAGGGAATTTGACTTCTGAACACCTGAACAATTTACAAGTTGTGGATATAGTCTTAGATTGTCATGATGGTACTGAAAAGAAGGAAAAGCTTCTTTATTTCATGAAAGATGGAAGTGTGAATAAAATGTCTATCCATGAGCTGTTAGTAAAATCTACAAAGGAACTGAAATATGTTCATTAGCTGCTCAAAGACAAGAACAAGGTGTGTAAGGAATGGTCTGGTGTGATTCTGTCAACCATTAAACAAAGATTTGATGAAGGAAGGAATTATTATGGCAATTATACTCCCATGTACTTAAATCTGAGAGATCAAGAAGTAGAAATGCAAAGAGGCAGCGTTGTCAAAGAAATGTCTCTTGGTATGAAACAATTGACTCTTAATCCTGATGGGAAGGAAGTTGCTTATCTCTTGGTTGAAGAATTTGATCTATAGAGAAGTTCTATTCAGAATCTCAGAGAATCTATCTACCAGATTGATGAGGAAGATGAAGAACTCAGAAATCTAAAGGGAATACTGATTCAAATTCTTGAAGACAAAGAAGAAAATTTATTATCAAACTTCTTGAAGATGAATCTGTTCTATCAAAGAATTTAAAGATAAATTTGCTATTGATATTTCCTGGACATTTTGTAAATATATTTTTGGCATCATTGAATCTAGGAATCTATACTTTATTTTACAAAGTATAAGATTGGGGGAGATTGTCAGATCATGATTCAATGATCATCAGTATCTGGACTATTGGTCAGGATTGCGATACTGATGTCATCAGGATTTCACATCGTCAGTATCAGGATTGCTATCAGGACTGTGATCATGATTATCGTCAGGACTGGAAGCTGATCAGTATTACTTCAGGATAACTATCGAGTCCAGAAAAATAAGGAAAGTTGATTTGTCGGTTCCTAGTTTATAGGAATGCATCTGTCGGTTAGGATATGTATCAATATAGTTTGTAATTGATTTAAACATATCTTGTAATTAATAGAGTATATGTGTGCTATATAAACACAGTTTAGGTTTTGCATATTGCAATCGCTTACACGGGTATTATTGTAACATAGCAGCTTTCAAGAACATCAGAATTTCTTGAGAGAGTTTTGTAACAGTTTTATATCAAAATTAATAAAGTTGTTATTATTTCATATTTGTGTTTATTAAGTCGAGAATCTTATACAATTGTATTCAACCCCCTTCTACAATTGTTAATTACTGGGCAACAATTGGTATCAGAGCGAACTGATTTAATTTAAATCAGAAACAATCTAAGATGTCAAGAGAATAAGCTTTTGGATGGAAAAAAAGTCGTAAAGTTTTTTAGAGTACGTAAATCAAATATAGGATGTTAACAGAGAAATTTGTTGATAACAAAATTCGAGGTTAATTGCCGAAATCAAGATTTATGATGGTGGGTCTGAAAAAATCGCTAAAAGGTTGTAATTTTATATTTTTCAAGTGTCTGAGATTAAAATGGTGATGCTATCTCGGAACTTTAACTTCCAACCTCTTCAAACGTGTGTACATACCCGTATTTATAGGAGATCAATACTCAAGTAGGCATATTACCTAACCCCGTTAAAAAAATAGATTTATCACTGGGTTGGCCCAAAAAATCGTAGAAGTAGGCATAGTACGTTGGCCGGTCAAAAAGCCCACTTAATAGCACCTTTACGATGAATCGTGTCCTAAGATTCAGTAATAGCCCAAGGATTTTAAGGATGCCGCATTGACCTTATCTACTTAATCGATAGTCGCATGGATAATGATGACTTAGTCGAACTACACAAGTGAATCGTGACCTCGTAGTTAGAAACACATTTAATTACAGGTCTACCATATAATTGTCCGTTTGGGATATCTTAAAAATAAGTTGCTTATTATTACTTAAATGTAACATAAGACTTATATGAAATAAGTAATTTTAACTTATAAGTTATATTTTTGTGTTTGGATGTTTTACTTATAAGTTAAGTACGGTGTTTGGTAATTATAACTCACTAGATTATAACTCGTGCAAAATATATGAGAGTTTTGAATATTTTATCTTTTTAATTTTATCTTTATGATTAAAATAAAATAGAATATATGTGTTTGATGTAATTTTAATTTTATTTATATTTTCCAAATTGATATATTAAATTTCGTTTTTAATATATGTTATTGGTGAGTTTCGAACCTTAAACCTTCGTATAAAAATAATTTTTGATGTTATATCTAACGATTCTGATCTAACGGTTTTGTATGTTGTTCATTGATCTGACGATTATAGTTCAAATGGATAATCAAAATGAGCGTGAAATAATTTACAAATGATATCTTTTTTTTTTTGCAAAACATTCCAATGTTATATAAATAATAACCGGGAGTCCATAACAGAAACCCGAGCTCCACGAAGGATAAAGTTCACGCTTACAAACAGAAAATGCAAGCAGAGATCACAAATGTAAACCTACAGGCTAGGCTAACTTAGTTCATGAATCAAACAAGCATAAAGTAGCAAATCACTGGGTTATAACTACCCGGGGTCGCGTCTGGCTTAACACAAGCAGTAACATGAATATCCCTTCTAGCAGCTCCACAAGCAAATTTATCACCTTCATCAACATCATCCCTGCTCGTTTGCCACTTGTATTGCCACTCTTGTACTCTTCCTGGAATTGATATGTCACTGCTCTGTTATAGGTGCGAGATGTTCCGCAAAGATGACCTTCTTGGACATCTTTTTTGTGCTCAGCATTCCGGCTCCTTGTCATTGTTGCTGCAACCCCATAATCACAAACAAGCACATAACCAGCAAGACCCACACTTGCAGCAGCAAGAATTTTCCACAATGTAACAACCCCTCTTTCACAAACAAGGACAGAGGGAATAATAATTCGAGTTTCACAATTAAGAGCCCAACACTCCAAATCATCACGTCTCAATTGAAATTCTTCAACAATCAAACCCTCTTTCGTTCCCAATGAAGTGGAAATCATTACATACAAGTAACTGTAAGTGAAAGCACAATTGTTATCCCATGAATTAACATCTATTTGTCACATGTATGCATAGAAATACAAGCCCCATTCAAATGTCACTGAGTTAAATGATGGCAACTCAAGAATAGCGCCATTATTTTTCACAGAGGTATAAATACCCTTCGCAACATCCATTCTTTTAACAAAGATGTTTGCCCACTTTAAAGTGCTGCCTCTTTTAAGTATCGAAAAACCACTACCAACATGTTAGGTTTAGGGGCTACACACCAATACAGGATTCAAACAAACAAACAAAGCAAAGTACACACGCAATATATATGACGCGGAAACAACCACGTCCCAACTTGTATTATTAATCAAAACAATTATCAATAATACAATCAATCTCACCAACGGTGTATCACTCACACGATACTCAAGCCAAACAATGCTCAAGCATACATCAAACATAATATGATTATGTTTATATAGCCACCCAAAACTTAGCCACCAAGACTTGCCATACTTGTTATACAAGACTTACCATACTTGTTATGCAAAACTTTTTATTCTTGGCACCTAATTTCCTAAATTAATCATGACCAAGCCATACCATATATAATAATTGTCTACACATACAATTATTACCAAAACAATCTTAATCGCCCATGACCCATCCATACCGCCGTATTTGGTTTAAACCCAACACAACAATCACATTCCATTCTAAACCAAGCATTATGACAACATTTCGGTCACACAAACCAAACGACAAACACTTTGATAAAAAGATTAAAAAGGGGAGAATCACTTAAGCCAATCACTTGAACTTCAAGATCACTAAAGAAGTCTGAATCCAGAATTATCTTGCCCTTTAAAAGGGGAGAATCATCCTTATCCAAAGAAATAAGGAGAGAATTAAGGTCAAAGATTAAAAGAACAATAGAAGAAATGGAGGGAGAGAGAAAGAAGGTAAAGGGAGGGAGGAAGTGTATGGAAGAAGAGGGAGGATTTTGAGGTGAGGTTGAGGTAGGGTTTGGAAGAAGAGGGGAGAAGAGAGAGACGACTCTCGTCGGGTTAATTTATAATAAGTTAAATGATATCCTATTTTGCTTATTATAGTTAACTAGCTTATAGCCCGTGCGAAGCACAGTTATTTAAATTTTATTTATAATTATTTTGTTTATCATTATATTTTTATTACGATGCAACACACGATTGTTTTTTTAATATTTATAATTATATTTATTTATAAATATTTTAATATTTAAAAGTTACTAGCTTAAAACCCGTGCGATGCACGGATTGTTAATTGTTATTTTATTATTATTATTTTAATATTTTATTAATTGTAACTATGCAAAAATAAGTAGGCATTTTAAAATAACTAAACACTTTTAATTAATTAAAAACATTAAAACTAATTTTAAAATAAATAAGTATGGGTTTGCCCGTTATATTTTTTGAAATGAGGGGTTTTAGTAAGAAAAAATAAAAAATGTAACATATATTTAGTTTAAAAAGGTTAATGCCCGTGATATTTTTGGAAAATGAGGTTTTAAAATTTAATAATTAAAAGTATTTAAATACGTTTTAAAATAAATAAGTAAAAGGTTTCCTGTGATATTTTTGGAAAAAGAATGAATTTTAGTGAGAAAAATAGAAAAAATAAATTGTAAAAGGCAATTTCCCGTGCTATATTTAGAAAAGGGGGATTTGTTCGAAAAAATATATAATGTGTTTTAACTGAAAAAGTAATTGGTTATAAATAGGTATTTGATTATTTATATTTTAATATTTTTAGTAATTGCATTTATTAAGAAAAATAAGTAGATATGTTAAAATAGGTAAACTTTTAAAAATAATTATAATATTAAAATAGGTTTAAAAATAAATAACTAAATGTTTGTCCGTGATATTTTTGGAAAAAGAGAGATTTTAGTAAGGAAAAATAGAAAAACTAACATGGTTTAGTTAAAAAAAGGTAATTGCCCGTGATATATTTGAAAAAGTAGGGGAATTTGTTAGAAAAAATAGAAAAAATAATGTATTTTAGGTGAAAAGGGTAATTGGTTATAAATATGTAATATTATTATTTAATAATATATTTCTATAAATAAGTAAGGTTAATTAAGTAAAAACTAATTAAGGACAATTAAGTAAAATCACAATGTACCATACTGACCAACCAAAAGTAAAAAATAATTAAGGGCAATTAAGTAAAATCACAACGTACCATACCGACCAACCAAACTTTTAATGTTTCGTCTATTATATAATAGTATTGATTAGTTTACATGATTAAATTATTGTTAAAAAAGATTTAGCCAAAAAAAATTATAGTAAAAAATTTGATATTTATTACATTTTACACGCTCAATTTAATATTTGTTTATATTGAGTTATAAAAGTTAGATTTGGCCAATTTTACGGTTCACATGAAATTCACAAAATAATCTTTAATTTAGTTGTGGTTTAATAGTTTTTTTTAATTAAAAACTATTCTAAAACTAAAAAGAGAATAAAGTGACAAAATTTAATGTTGAGAATTCTATTCGATTTAGGAAATCTACTTAACTTATATGTAGTTTAGATTATTAGAATAACCTTTATTAACCAAATACAGGTTTTAATGTTAAATCTAACGGTTTTCACCTATCTATTTAAGATTAAACGATTTTTATTATTTTGGTTATAAATGGGTTTCCTTATTTAATTACAACTATTTTTATGTTTTAACTTTTTGGAAAATCCAATCCTAATATAATATCTTTTAACTTATGATATAATCTTGATCATCTATTTTTAAAAGTATTGGATCTAACGGTTGAGAATGTTTTAGCGGTATTTAGGACCAAACTATTAGGATAACATCATTAATTTTTCTTAATATTTATAATTTTTTAATTTTTAATTTTTTTAAATATTTATTGCTAAAATATAATATACTCTTTTTTGTAATATGTTAATGATGCGGGAACTTTGAACTTTTTAGAAAATAAATTATCAATTAAAATATATTTTTTTTGTAATAGTTCTTCTTTTAAAGTAGTACACCGTGACGATCAAAATTCTGTATAAAATTCATTTTTTTATAGTATATCCCGTAAATATCTATGTTATTATATTAAAGACTAAATAATGAAAGTTTTCTTATAAGTATGGTCGCTTTGTTTGATCACTCAATTCATAATCGTTGGATCTTTCAAATTAAATTGTTGAGAAACGTTACATATAACAGTAAAATTATCATGTAGAATGATCTAAGATTTGAATCTACCAACAACATATTAAAATTTACAGGTTTTTTTTTGAAAAAAAAAAGAATTTTTTTCATTTTTTTCTTTGAGACATAGGTTATTTAATAATATTTTTTGTGATACCCCAAACACACATTATAAGTCAACTTTTTTGTGATAACTCAAACACGCACTATAAATCAGAGAAAAAAGTACGTGTCTCCTTAGTTTTTATTTATCTATAGTAAATAAGGCTGTTTTAAAATTCACCCAAACAATTTATTTGAAGTATAATTGGACTTAAGCCCAAATAAGTTCGACATTCCGATCCTCCAAACATGCGCCTAATTAGGTTTGAATTTCGTTCAACTCAAATTTACTTTTAACCTATAATTATATTTAAAATGTAAATAAAATAAAGTAAAATGTGAGTTATAAATAAACTCGTTCAAACAAAACTCGACTTGGCCTCAACTCGTATACTAGCCAGAGTTCGAACACCAATGATGTGCATACTTACGGCGGTACATATATCAATTAATACCTTATATATAATAAGCGTAAGGGAGATCTTATCCAAAACTTTGGTCGGTCACTGTACTACCAAAAGTATATGATCCGTTGGATTATAAAACTATAAATATTCAAATAGATGAGAACCGTTAGATATAATATTAAAAATTGTATTTGATTAATAATAGGATAGTATTAAAATACTAAAAGATGTATTTTGATAATTTAAACCAACTATAAATGGGTTTTCTATATTGAATAGAAATCTTTATGTAAAAATTCGTAATTATCTTTTCTCTTTAGTTTATGGATAGTTCCAGTTAGATAAAAATTAATAAACCATCATTAAATTAAAGATAATTTTGTTAGCTTCGCATGGGCTGTAAAATCGTTAAAATCTGTTGTCTAAAACTCAAGATAGAGCCCAAACAGTAAAGTGATTATCTAAATTTTAATAAAAAAAATTTTATTGTAGATTTAATTTTTTTTCCTAATTCTTTTAAATTTATAAATTCTATTTTTATTTCAATAAAATATTAAAATCAATTTAAGAAAAAATTAAAATCGATATGGTCCGTGTACGATCACTATATGACCAAATTAATAATTACAGTTAGATCTTAAATAGATCGATTAGAATTGTTAGATCTAATATTAAAAAGTGTATCTGATTAATAATATAATTATATTTAAATACTAAAAAGTGTATTTTGATAATTTAAAAGTTTTCTATGTAAAAATTCTTAAATATCTTTTCTCTTGAATTTATGTATACTTCCAATTAGATAATAATTGTTAAACCAAATATCAACATAACAATTCATATTGATTATAATATTAAAAATTATCAATATAATGCTGATGTATATCATACTAACAATGATACACGTGAACCTAAAGAGACTTACGAGAACTCCTGTACATAAATTACATAAATAAATTTAAACACTTTTTTTTCTGAAGGAACATAACAATTTGATTAATCCAAATTATAATTATATTATTTTACATATAACAAACATAAAAGGATAATATCAAAATATTATTAAAATATTGAGGGTTTCATATTCATAAACGATAATTTTGAATATAATACTTATATTAAAATGTGGATTTGATTAAAGGTAGGATTATATTTAAATACTAAGAAGTGTGTTTTGATAATTTAAACCAATTATAAATTGGTTTTCTATATTGAATTGAATTTTTTATGTAAAAATTCTTAACCTTCTTTTGTTTTCGGTTTATGTGTAGGTCAACAGGTCAAGTTAGATAATAATTATTAAACCATCATTAAATTAAAGAAAATTTCGTTAGTTTCGCATGGGTTGTAAAATCGTCAAAATTCAATTTCTAAAACTCAGGATATAACCCAAATAGTAAAGTGAGTATCTAAATTTTAATAAATATTTTTTTTATTTTTGTAGCACCAGTTTATTTATTTTTCCACTAATTGTTTTAAATATAGAAATTTTATGTTTCTTTCAATAAAGTATTAAAATTAATTAAGAACAAATTCAAATCGATAAAGAATATAATAATATGAGAATAAAATTTTATATAATCATAACATAATTTTTATTCTATTTAATAATTTTTAAGTAATAATGTATTTTAAAATTTTATATACACTATAAATAAACCGAAACATTAAAAGTAAAAGCAGTTAGTAAGATACTTATATCAGTATATACTTGATATCCTTATTATATTAAATCATTATATATAATAAGTATAATATGGATTTTATCCAAAATTTTGATGGTACGGTCTTGGACAACCAAACTAATAAGGACCATTAGATCTTAACTAGATAAATGAAAATCGTTAGATCAAATATTAAAAAAGTGTATTTTATTAATAATAAGATTATATTTAAATTTTAAAAAGTGTATTTTGATAATTTAAACCAAATATAAATAAGTTTTCTATATTGAATAGAATTCTCCATGTAAAAAATTCGTGACTTTCTTTTCTCTTTCATGGACAATTCCAGTTAGATAAAAATTGTTAAGCCATCTTTTAATTAAAGATAATTTAGTTATCTGAGTGTAAAATCGTCAAAATCTAATTTTTAAAACACAAGATAAATCCCAAATTAGTAAAGTGGGTATTTAAATTCTAATAATCATTATTACGTCATCATTATTTTAATGTCAATTTAATTACTTTTTTCTAACTATTTTAAATTTAGAAATCTATGTTCAAAAATTGAAATCAATCTAAGAAAAATTCAAATCAACAAAGAATATAATAATACGAGGATAAAATTTTATAAAATTGTGCATATTTTTTATCTTATTTTATTAAATTTTTTTATCATAACTAATTAAATATTATTTATTATTAAATAATAAATTATACGCAAATGGTGATTTTATTTTATAAGAACTCATAGAGACTTAATTTCATTGTTAGCAGGACTATATTCATATTTAAAAAAACCGTATTTTGAAATTTTAGACTCAGCTACAAAAGAGACCTAACTTTTTTAACCTATATACATTGTAAATTATTAAATTCGAAACTTTAAAAGTTTGTTAATAAATTAGTATAGTACTTTTTTGAAAAATCGTACTTTATAAAAAATATTATCAAATAACCCATGTCTACAAGAAAAAAAAATGAAAAAATTCTTATTTTTCAAAAAAATCCTGTAAATTTTAATATGTTGTTGGTAGATTCAAACCTTAGATCATTGCACGTGATAAATTTTACTCTTATATCTAACGTTTCTCAACAATTTAATTTGAAAGATCCAACGATTATGAATTAAGTGATCAAGCGACCATACTTATAAGAAAACTTTCATTATTTAGTCTTTAATATAATAACATAGATTTTTATGGGATATACTATAAAAAATGATTTTTTTACAGAATTTTGATCGTCACGGTGTACTACTTTAAAAGAAGAACTATTACAAAAAAAATTATATTTTAATTGATAATGTATTTTCTCAAAAGTTCAAAGTTCCCGCATCATTAACATATTACAAAAGAGAGTATATAATATTTTAGCAATAAATATTTTAAAAAAATATATTAAAAAAATATTTAAAAAATTAATGATGTTATCGTGGTAGTTTGGTCCTAAATACCGCCAAAACATTCTCAACCGTTAGATCCAATACTTTGAAAAATTGAAGATCAAGATTATATCATATAAAAAGAAGTTATTATCTAAAAATGATATAAGTTAAAAGATATCATATTAAGATTGGATTTTCCAAAAAGTTAAAACATAAAAAAAGTTGTAATTAAATAAGAAAACCCATTTAATATCAAAATAATAAAAATCGTTTAATCTTAAATAGATAGGTGAAAACCGTTAGATTTAACATTAAAAACTTTATTTGGTTAATAAAGAGTATTCTAATAATCTAAACTACATATAAGTAGATTTCCTAAATCGAATAGAATTCTCAATATTAAATTTCGTCACTTTATTCTCTTTTTAGTTTTAGAATAGAATTTCATGTGGACCGTAAAATTCGCCAAATCTAACTTTTATAACTCAATATAAACAAAAATTAAATTGAGCGTGTAAAATATAATAAATATCAAAATTTTAATTATAATTCTTTTTGGCTAAATCTTTTTTAACAATAATTTAATCATGTAAACTAATAACTTTTAAATATTAAAATATTCATAAATAAATATAATTATAAATATTAAAAAAACAATCGTGTGTTCCATGGGTAATTAAAATATAATTATAAACAAAATAATTATAAATAAAATTTAAGTAACCGTGCATCGCACGGGCTATAAGCTAGTACATATAATAGACGAAACATTAAAAGTTTGGTTGGTCGGTATAAAAAGTTTGGTTGGTCGGTATGGTACGTTGTGATTTTACTTAATTGCTCTTAACTGTATTTCGTATTTTTACTTAATTAACCTTATTTATAAAAATGAATTATTAAATAATAATATTACCTATTTATAACCAATTACCTTTTTTTCCTAAAATACATTATTTTTTCTAACAAATTCCCCTAATTTTTCAAACATGACAATTACCTTTTTTAACTAAAACATGTTAGTTTTTCTATTTTCTCTTACTAAAACCCCTCATTTTCCAAAAATATCACGGACAAACCTTTAGTTATTTATTTTTAAACCTATAATATTATAATTATTTTTAAAAAATTTACTTATTTTAACATGTCTAGTTATTTTTTTTAACAAATGCAATCACTAAGAATATTAAAATATAAATAATCAAATACCTATTTATAACCAATTACTTTTTTAGCTAAAACACATTATAGATTTTTTCTAACAAAGTCCCTCATTTTCTAAATATATCACGGGAAATTGCATTTTTCAATTTACTTTTTCTATTTTTCTCACTAAAATCAATTCTTTTTCTAAAAATATCACGGACAAACCCTTTACTTATTTATTTTAAAATGTATTTAAATAATTTAAATTCTTAAATTTTAAAATCCCATTTTCCAAAAATATCACGGACATTTACCTTTTTAAACTAAATACATATTACATTTTTTATTTTTTTCAAACTAAAACCCCTCTTTTTCCAAAAATATAACGAGTAAACCCTTACTTATTTATTTTAAAATCTGCTTTAATACTTTTAATTAATTAAAAGTGTTTAGCTATTTTTACATGCTTACTTATTTCCTTAACAAATTCAATTAAAAAATAATAAAAAAAATAACAATTAACAATCCGTGCATCGCACGGGTTTTAAGCTAGTATAATTAATAAGTATTATTAATTAAGTATCTAGTCGTTGAAAATTAAACCTAAAATTAGGATGAAAGTCTATTATAAATAAATATTATTTAATTATGTAGTTATATGCAAATCGAACCTCTAGCAGAACTAAATAACTGAAATTAAATAAATAAAACTTGTATAATTATGTAATTATAGAAAATCAAACTCGAGTATGAAGTGAAACTAATTAATTTAAATCAATACTATTATATAATAGACGAAACATTAAAAGTTTGGTTGGTCGGTATGGTACGTTGTGATTTTACTTAATTGTCCTTAATTTTGTTTGGTTGGTATGGTACATTGTGATTTTACTTAATTGTCCTTCATTAACTGTACTTTGTGTTTTTACTTAATTAACCTTACTTATTTATAGAAATATATTATTAAATAATAATATTACATATTTATAACCAATTATCTTTTTCACCTAAAATACATTATTTTTTCTAACAAATTCCCCTACTTTTTCAAATATATCACGTGCAATTACCTTTTTTTAACTAAAACATGTTACTTTTTCTATTTTTTTTTACTAAAACCCCTCCTTTTCCAAAAATATCACGGACGTTTAGTTATTTATTTTTAAAACTATTTTAATATTATAATTATTTTTTAAAAGTTTACCTATTTTAACATGTCTACCTATTTTTCTTAACAAATGCAATTACTACAAATATTAAAATATAAATAATCAAATACCTATTTATAACCAATTACCTTTTCAGCTAAAATACATTATATATTTTTTCTAAAAAGTTCTTTCTTTTCTAAATATATCACGGGAAATTGTCTTTTACAATTTACTTTTTCTATTTTTCTCACTAAAATCCATTCTTTTTCCAAAAATATCACAAGAAACCATTTACTTATTTATTTTAAAACGTATTTAAATGCTTTTAATTATTAAATTTTAAAACCTCATTTTCCAAAAATATTACGGGCATTTACCTTTCTAAACTAAATATATGTTACATTTTTTATTTTTTCTAATTAAAACCCCTCATTTTCAAAAATATAATGGGCAACCCCATACCTATTTATTTTAAAATCTGTTTTAATGTTTTTAATTAATTAAAAGTGTTTAGCTATTTTAACATGTCTACTTATTTTTTGCACAATTACAATTAATAAAATATTAAAAAAATAATAAAAAAAATAACAATTAACAATTCGTGCATCGCACGGGTTTTAAGCTAGTATATATATAAGCCTATAACACGTGCGATGCACGGATGAATTTTAATATTTTTAATTTATTATTTTAGTATTTTTATATGATTTACTATTATTTTTTATCTTATTTTATTAGCATTTATTTGTATTTTGATCTTAAAAAATTTTAATATGTTATCGACGGAATAATATCTTGAACTTTTGAATGTAGCTTAGAAAAATAGATAATATAAATATTTAATAATAATAATATGTTGTTGACGGTATTCGAATCTTGAACCCGTGAGAGTATTTTAGATACCAAGAAAGTAATATTATTTTAATATTACATCAAACAGTTCTCATTTATCTATATTTATATCTAACGGTTATTATTTAGATAACCAAATTACCAACCAACCAAATAGATGGTAGTTTGCTTATAATAGTATTTTTTTTATATGATTTTTTAGTATTTTTTATCTTATTTTATTAGCATTTATTTGTATTTTGATCTTAAAAATTTTTAATATGTTGTTGACGGGATTCGAACCTTGAACCCGTGCGAGCATTTTAGATATCAAAAAAAGAATATTATTTTAATATTACATCCAACGGTTCTCATTTACCTATATTTACATCTAACGGTTATTATTTAGAGGACCAAACTAAATGACCAAACTACCAACCAAATAGAGGGTTGTTTGCTTATAATATTATAGTATAGATAGATATATTTTTGACAAATTTAAAGTAATTTCATTAACGAGAAAAAAACTCAATTGGGACAAACTCCCAACCAGCTATGTAATCAGGTTGAAAAACAAATAAACGAGCTAAACAATTAGCCGCTTTGTTTCCAGATCGCTTAACATATAGAATAAAAATATTCTTTGAACAGAAAAAGATTACAATAGCTTTTCGAGAAATCCAACCTACATCATCCCTAAAACCAGTAGCATCACAATTGACCTTCACACAATTAATTCCGGTTGTAGTCCAATGTCCAGAACTTTCAGTTGAATCAACTGAAATTGAAGGGACAGATGCCCTCGTAATATGAACAATCTTCCGTTGTGAAAGGTGAGCTTTTGCGATTTTCACCACCGATCAAGTCTCAATGCAAGCTTTCCAGATCTCCCAAGACACTAATTGAATCATCCTCAGAGAGACAAAACAGTAAATCAAAAGTATCAAAAACATATCAAACACTCCAAAAGGAGGACAATCAAACACCCAAAGTATTGGGTACAGTAGCAATCCTTACAAAGAGGATGATTATTGAAGAAAATAAGAATTATGGTGATTAGATGAAAGAAATGGATACGAAAGTGAATTTGTGAGAATAAAGAAAGTTTTATTTGATGAAGAAAAAAAGATAGATCTACAGAGACGACTAATTAGGGTTGGAAGTCGACTCTCATCGAGAGAAAAAGAAAGATACCTGAGGCGCGAGTTTAATAATATATATTGTTCTCTCAGCTGGGCAAACAAATTTATTCACATACTCAATGTAACTTTCATTAGTAGTATAGATTTTAGAAATTAAATCACAAATAACTAATGCGGGTGTTTATCGAGACAATTAGCTGTGCCTGTGCGTGGGGGGTATTAGATTCGTGCAGGTCAACTGTAGCAATTAAGAAGGCGTAATCACGTGATTAGTGCACGTGATTGCCATAACTGGTCGGTGTCAGATTACGGCGGTGGCAACCTGCGGCCTGCCCACTCCATTTCCCTTCTAATCTTGTTTCTCTCCAATAAAAATGTTGCATCTTATGATTAACTCAGAATTTTATAAAATTAGCGCAACCTAACGTAAAATCCTACATTTGTGAAAAATCTAAAACATACTTGGGACATTTTCAATTAAGGTAGATGCTCTAGAATAAATGATTGTTGTAGTAAATTGTATCGCGAATTTTTTTTACAATACGTATAAATGATGTGTCTTTATGCACACCAAAATTTTATTGTACACATCTTGCGAATTTTTTTTATAATATAACTTACTGCAACAATTGTTTATTTTTGACCGCCTCCTTTCTATTAATCTGATTTTTTATTTTGTGAAATTCATCAATTGAGTTATTATGTCATTGTCTTGGAAAAAACACAAGTGGACCTCGTAATGAAGACAAATAGAAGGCTGGTGCAAGGTCATTGCATCTCCTCTTGCAAGTTGCAACAAATCAATTTATTCAAATATTTCGATCCTTTCATTTGTTTATGTTAACGGTATTTCTTATCTCTATACGTGCCTCTTCTTTTTATATACAGTAAAAAGTTTTAAAAAAAAAAGTATTTTAGGAGGGAACTGATGCATACAATTTGACTACACATGAGGAGTAGGTGGCGGGCTGGGCCCCTTTACCGACGGCCATTGACCATGTTGGTACAAACTGACAGGCGCTTGATCAGTGTTAAATGAAAGATAGCTTTCCTTTTCAGACTGTGGAATAGAATTTCTTTTTTTATTAAAATCTTTGAAGACTCTATGTAAATATAAATGAATATTAATTAAAATTAAAATAATATATATATTTTTATGATATATTATCTAATTAAAAAATTCATTAATATGTTAATAAATTCTTAAATATACTACTAATATAATTTTATGAATAGTCTCAAGTATGTTAAAATAGTTCAAACACTATACTTAATTCATTTCTATAATTCATTTATGCATATTATTGAGTGTGAAGGTAATATATGATACAAATTTTAATTTTTTAACTATTATCTCATAAATACATTCGAATATTAAATTTTAAAACATTATTATCATAATAAAATAAAAATATTATCTAGATGAATAAATATTCATTTATCGATAATTGAATAAAATATTCATTAATCGATAAATAAATAATCTTGCTAAATGAATATATATTTTTAATCTCAAGAGTATTCGTTATCAAGGTTATACTATATATAGATTAGGGTCCAACATATCAGTTTGATATCTTTTAGGAGTTAGGAGTGGCCCGATTGTCACTAAATCCTTTCATTTTAAATTAAGACCCACCATATGGATCATTACCAAACTGCCCAACTCCCTTTTTGGGCAGGCCTACCTTATTAGTTTAACTCTTCCAATTCTTAGTCCACTGAAAGTTATTCAAGTCCACTGGAGCTGCAAGACAATAATTTGAAGAAAACCTCCCCTCGATTTTTTTTAAAGAGAGGCTGTACTTATTATTTTGGTAAAAATATAAATATAACACAGAGCTTGCTATTTACTAACTATGCAAATTTTGATATCACTAGTCAATTAAACATGAGAAAAAGGAACTTGAGGTTAATTTTAGGAAGTTTACTAAGGTAAGAGCATCTCCAATTGTATTATGTATATTCATTATGTAAAATAGTGATTTCGTAAAATTTGTTGAACCTGTAACACAAATTGCTCCAATGGTATTAGATAAAATGATTGACTATATACTAGAAATACATGCAAATAATGATGTCACAATGATGTGTTCACTTAGAGCTTGTGTAAAAAAATTTGGATATTGGAAATTATCTAAATTTTTAGACAGGGGAGAGATGATTGGAGATGAGAAAAATAAAACTCTTAGGTAAAATAAATGCCACATCATTATTTTAGCTAAGGGGAATGTAGCATTGGAGATGCTCTAACAGTGTTTTTTAGTATAAATTTTTAATGACAATTTTGTAATTACACATATTATTATGAAATTACAATAGTACTCTCGTGTTTTAATATAAAATTTATGCATAATTTTAGAAAACTTACTTGAGGTCGACCTCAGGATCTTCAACCTCATTAAACATAGCTGCTACACAGCTCAATACCCAACCTCAGCCAGCAAAAAATAGCTAAAAAGAACCGTTACTAACTAAAAAAAGGGGTAATTCATATTAGCAAATAATTAAAATTGGGGTAATTCATGGTCCTGTATTATTTCTTTGTTATAGGGAATTAGCAAGGTTTTTTTAACTGGTCAGGAGATAGCTAGAGGTCATGTACTTCCATCAGAACACAATTGCTGTGTACACATTGCACAACTTCAAAAGTAGAAAATTGACCAAGACAAACTATGATACCAAATAGACCCCGAGCTGGCCAAATTCGAAGTGCACCTAGGCAGACTTTAATAGGCACTCGCAGATGCTGCCTATTGTAGCCCTTTGGAACAGCAATATTTTTTTAAGTTCATCTAGTTTGAAATGAATCAAATAAAATTAATATGGGTAAACCGATATTTTATTGGTTTAGATCAATACTGTCACACAGTACATAACAGTGAAAATTGGTTAGCCACTGAAGATTTATGCAAATTTGCCATAACTGAAGGCAACTTGCAGAGAGCTTGTTCTAAACTCACTTGTCACAGAAAAACATACAGTCAACACACGTGTAACTATGACTGCCTCAAATCTGACTTGAGTCCCTTCCAAATATGAACCGTCTCGTCCAGTCTGATATCACCAGTGCCCTTGTACGCCAACTGACTAACTTGCTGAGTCATTAAACAAATTTCAAGTTTAATATCATATGCATAAACATGCTAATGTCAACCTCAAAATATGTAGAAAAGTGAAATTATGTAAAACCTACACAAGGGGCTCACCTTGCATATACAGAATACCAGAGCCACTGAGAACTCTGGCCAATTGAAACCCAGTCTCCAGGAAGTTGAGCTGCTGTCTGCTCCCCTCCTAATGGAGCAAATTGTCCTAGATGCTTGTACCTTGAAAAAATCATGCCACGGTGCAAACGAAATAAGCTATTTATTAGGGGGAATGAGTAGATATGGATTCATGTTCAGTATCCTCGCGGTTTCAATAGAGAAAACCCCTTTAGTCATCCAAATGTAGAAATGATTATTTATTTTGGAAATGATGTATTTTTTACAGTTGTCATAATCTCAATTCTCGACCCAAAGATATGACGGGATTGCTTTCAGTAGCTATAATTCTAAAGGCGCAATAGAAGAGAAAATCTGAATGCACATAGAAATACTTTTACACACAAGGAAACATATCAAATATAATACATTATATATTTTTATACATGCTTAATGCTGACAGAGTGCCTCAAGTAGTTGTCACTATAAAAGCCTGCCCAAAAATTGAGTTAGAAAAGTCTCTAACCCAGAGAAACATATCGACATAGAGAAAAATAGGAGAAAAGAGAAGATAAACATATATATGTTGTTTACAGTTGGTACATATATTGCTGACTTTGCTGATAAAAGCTCAGTCCATGAAACATTAAGTATCTCGTGTACAACTAATGGTTTTTTAATTCATCATTTTAATATCAGAGGTTCCATTCTCAAACACAAAAGCCCACTCTGGAGTATGAGGCTGCGCACCAGTTTGACATGATCTTCCACCAGTACTACTGTTCTCATTTTTGCTTAGCCATAGGGAATTAGTACAATCTTTATGAAAAAAGCAAGGTGACTAAAGAGTCAAAAGCTGCAATACAGGCAACTATAACTTATATGATCTCATAATACTGTTCCATATCCTACATCTACATGAATGCCGATCTGGAGTGAATGGAAAAGATTATTGGTAAAAGTATGACAAGTACCTGAAGGGTTTAAATCTGTGGCGACCTGATCCTCTGAAACGAACAGGACCTTCTGGATTTTTCTCACACTCTTCCATGCGGTTAAAACAACTGGCAAGATAAGCACCTTGCTGAGCTGCAACCTGCAGAATAGCATCAAGTAAAAGTAGGCACACGAAGAAAGATGCATCTAGAGGACATAAATTTAAAGACCGATACTGTTACCTAATATCTAGTTGAAACTAACCTGGGCTGTTGCAGGAAGATTTTTCATCTGAGAATCAACTTGGGAGAGAGCTAATTTGAAATCCTCAATGTTTAATTCAATGGATTCTTTTGCAATATCCCCTTTAGACTCCTTCAGAATATCAACGAGGCTACTCATCTTTTTGTTCTTCAAATACAGCTCCATTTGAGGGTATCTCTCACAGATGTCATCGAGCGCTTCTTGAAATTCTTTTACTGTTAGTGTTCCAGAGTTATCTTTGTCTGCTTTCCTAAATATTTCTGAAATGTCTTCCTAAAAAAGACCAAAATTGGAGTGCGAGAAGAAAGATTAGTGAGATTTGACAACCAAATGCCAGTGTTTGATTTGGGACATATATACTCTAATTTAACTCCAATAATGTATCAATTTGTACTTCATGAGTTAATCAAGAAACTGCTGAAAAAGGAAAGTAGGATCATATATGTCACTCATACCATACGGTTTGCAGTTTCAGTTAACAAATACTATTTTCTGATTGTGTTCTTGAACTAGTATATGCTATTTATTTATTGGCATGTATATAACCAAAAATACTTTAACATGGTTTCTGACTATAAACTTTCGCAGTTACAAATTTGGACAGTACCATGACTTTTCGCTGATTAATCGTAGCACAATCTCCAAGTGCATATATGCTATCAGTTCGTTCAACACGTAGCCATTCATCAGTTGCTAATACACGTCTATTAACCTACATCAGTAATCAGATTCTTGTCATTAAAAATTACCATAAATAAAGGAAAGCCTAGAAAGCAGATATAAATTATAGTTTAAAGACATATAATACCTGACCAACTTGCTTCATAAAATCCATTATGACAGGACGGGTTCCAATACCAGTTGACCAAACAACCATTCCATAAGGTAGAGAAGAGACTTCCCCAGTCTTTATATCTTTGGTAGAGATTGCAGAGTCTGAAACTTTTACAACCATTGATCCCATTTTTAGGTCAATGCCATCTCTCTTGAATTTTCCTTCAGCAAATACTGTGATTCTTTTATCAAACCTGCGAACCACGAGCCACGAATCATACGCGAGCATATGGTATGAGTAAAAAGAGCACTGTTGCACACATATACTTAAAATTACCAGAACAAACTCCCAGACAGATAATATATATATAAACTATCTCAAGTGAGTGAGGAAAAATAACAAAAAAAGGTTTAATTTGTTATTATCAAACCTATATCTAACATAGGTTCCAAGTGAATTTTGCATGACATAAAGAGTTTTTCTGTGTGTGTGTGTGAGTGCGTGCTTGTGTGCGGTAACCTACATATTGTACAACTCAAAACTTGCTACGCTATAGGTAGTAAGTACACATGCAACTTCAAATAAGATCTAGCCTGCAGATTTATGGCAGCTATCGTTAAAACTGACAAATCATGTGGATTTATGGGGTATCATCACTAACCAAATTACATAAAAGACTAGCAGAAAGAAGAATCAAGGTAACAGATACTTACATGTTCAAAATATGATCACCTGCTTCCAGAAGTGATATCTTAACCAAGCCTTTAACCTTGGGATAGAGCTTTACTAGATCTTCAGATACAAAATCATGTAGCTCAGCCGCAAACTCCACACCAGTTGGACCACCACCAACAATAACAAATGCGAGAACTCTTTTCCTCTCCTCATCAGTTAGGTTAGGGAGGCTGGCCCTTTCAAAGCAATCAATAACAGTCCTCCGAATCTTTTGAGCATCTTCTATCTCCTGAATAAAGAATGTAATCCTGAAAATTTAATATAAACTCTAATACTGCATTTAAACAGCCACCATGCTCATCATTAGACATCCAGCGAGAGATTTATTTTATGTGTATACTAAATGCTTGTGCCATCATCAACACATGCAGTGGGTGTTGAATATGCACACAGAACATATCGATGACATATAAGAAGAAAATACCAACATCTGGTTTCTGCTCCTGAGATTTTACAGAATCCATTTGAGGTACAAAAAAACAAAAAATGCAACTACACATGATACACTTTCTCTTCAGAAAGTTACCTTCAAAAAATGACAATTTTCCTCGACACCGGGAGTATTAAATGTGTTTGCACGAGCTCCCATGGCAACTACAAGATAGTCATAATCCACAACAAATTCTGCATTCCCATCCATTTTGCCTCCCTGGGCGGGTCTACAGTACACTTTCTTATTTTCAGCATCTATCTTGTAACATTCAGCTTCCCAATAATGAATGTCTACATTTTTCTGCCAGAGTAGATGCAGGAAGCATTGGTTTAATCCATTGATTAAATAAACAATACTAAAAAAAAAGTATTATGCAAGGCAATAAACTTTATGGAAAGGTGATCAGAACTAAAAATATATGTAGAGAAAGAGTCAGCCTAGCTCCATTATTAGACCTACACACCTTCGTGGGAAACCTGGAAATTTCTAAAGAGGATGATGGCATTGCAAAAGACATCGTGAAAATATCAACTGTAGATTCTACTAACGTGAAATGAAATCAACTAGGTGTTTGTGACCTATCCCCTTCAAGTTTACCTTTCTGACAATGTTGCGAATTGGTTCCACTATGCTGCGAGGTTCCACAGTGCCACATGTAACACTTGGTAACAGAGGGGTAAATGCAAAGTAATTACGTGGTGATATCACTTGAACATCGTACGAGGGATCCTTCAGACTTTTCAAGAAACTTGTTCCTGCCCAACCTGTGCCTAGTACCACCACTCTCTTTTTCCTCTTGCCATCCTCAGATGAATCAGAAATTTTTGGCTGACTTGGGTTTGCTTCAGAATAAGCTAAAAGACTACCGCCACTGAAATACGTAACTTCAAAAGATAAGGAAACTATGGGGAAACAAAAGCATCTAATTATATATCTCTAGCTAAATGCATGAGACTAGAATCCTCAGCAAGCAACACCATCTGTGATATGGTTAAATAATTAATACCTACCTTAATCTAGGCACCATCCAAGCAGCTTATAATTTTAAGAGAATCTCAATGATTTATCACTGATTTTTCATGTACACAGTCTCGGAGTCCTATAGGACCCCAACAACTTTCCAATATCATGTATGATCTCTACACATTAGTTATCAAAATTCCCACAAGTATGAACTCGAAAAGCTAACAGTATGACCATGATCAACAAGAAATGACGCCCTTGCAACAACTTCTACTGGTCAGTGAGTTTTCATTATTACCTAAAGTAGTACACTATCTTTGATAGAGCCTAAACGGTTACATAAAAAAGGCGGTCGCAGGGCACTACTTCATTTCGTAGAAAAATTCATGTCTCTCTATTCCTAGTCAATTTGTCTTCCTGCTATCAAGTAGATCGGCAAGCAGTTTTAAGTCATAACGTCATAAATCTGGCTAGAGGTTTAATAAAGACATTTAATGCCTAGGCAATTGCTTTAGTCCGAATTACACATATACATTATCTAAAACTCGAAATCTATTAGGCTTTTAACAAAACCAAATCACGCTGATCAAAAAAAGAACATTTACAAAAGAAACTTATATGTACAACGTATAACATTCACGCAACTTCAAACAGCTTCCAATTAAACACGACAACCATAGCATGAAATTCCTAAATTAAACATATCAAATCATGATCTATTAAATCCGTAACTCCAAATCTATTAGTTTTCAACAATCAAATCACGAGAAAATCAACATCAAACATCTCGAATAACAACCAAATCACGAGAAAATCGATAACATGAAATATAGCTATGATCCAAAATCAACATCTCGAATTACACAAACACACGGCTAATTAAAACACGAACATCAACAAACAAACAAATAAACGTGTATATTTTGCATAGCAACCAATAATTCAAAAATGATTTCAGATGTATATGTACAATATACCTGACGGAGGAGACAACAAGAAGGCTAGAGAGAGAAGGATTGTCACGGAGAGTTTTGGAGAGCTTGTGGAAGATGTTCCAATTATTTCTCATTTTTCGTCTCTCTCAATTATTCAGATCCGATTCACCAGAGTCTGTAGAAATTAATAAAAATTATATCGAGAGAGAGAGAGAGAGATGGAGAGAGAGAGAGAGAGATGCGTGTTACTTACTGACGTGCTGCTACTACCAGACTATGAGCTTCTTCTTCGCGATGGACATAAAATTAAGCAGCCACAGCAGCCTCGTGAGTGTTAAAATTATTTTGACACGTGTCAGGTGGTGGTGGCCCCAGTAGTTGGTAAAGTTTATATTATTCCCGGCTTATCTTGATTTTTCTCCATATTTGTGTACCACTTTTGTCATCTTCTGCTTAACTTAAGTATAATTAAATTTTGTTTAATAGTAATTACAGGGAAATGATATCGATTTTATTAAAGCCCTTTAAGAAAAAATTCAAACCTTGTTTATTTATTACTTACTAATTAGTACATACAAAATTAAGTTTTAAACCGTCTACTTTTCGGGTATATTTTACCTTTTTTAAACTTATTGTGATCTGAAGAATCGATCGGCGGTTGTAACTTAGGAGGATGTATTCGTTTCGGATTTTGATGGATTAGTAATAGAGTAAATCTTGGCATCACTACAAAAGTCACTACTCTTTTGATTTTAGAAATCTCTTTTAAGTTATGTATATGTCATTAACCACTATTCTTATTTTAGTAATAATAGTAGTCCACATCTTTTAGAAATTAATGTGTATGTCCTCAATACAATAATAGTAATTCCTAAAATGGAAATAGTGACTTTTGTAGTGATGTCAAGATTTACTCTTATTAGCGAATTTTTGGAGTGATTTAAAATCTCGCAGAGTTGATGTAGAGTCTAGCTGATTTTGAAATGTTTCGCACAAATCCATCAAAATTTCATAGATTTCAGCCAGATTTCAAAACTTAAAAAATATATTAACAAATCCATTAAAATCCACCATTTTATTAAATCCAAGAAAATCCATGGATTTTTGAATATCACCAGATTTTAATGAATTTTTTAAAATCCAAATTGAATACACCTAGATTTTGAAAGACTTTTCCGAATCCTAATTGAATACCCCATATTTTAAAAGACTTTTCGGAATCCTAATTGAATACCCTAAATATCCTAAATGAATACACCCACGTTAATTTGGTGATTCGCTGCTTTTCATTAAAAAGATGCATGACCTTTTTGCTTTGGCTTAGCAAAAAAAAAATGTATTGGAATTGCAGCTGCATCAGACTCACTTTCTGAGAAAGCTTTTTACGAGTTTTAAATTTAAAAATTTGGATGATAGAGACGTGTTCTTTTGGCAAATATTGTACGTGGTCGAATTTGAATTAATCCGAAATCAATTAGGATTAGAACAGTTGTGTGCCTAGAAACAAGTTTTCGAGTTGGAGACGGTTTAGTTGATTGCATATCAAGTTTGGTTTCATTATATATCTTGGATTTACAGACGTGTTTTTCTATTTTGTGCTTTCGTAAAAGCAGCAAATTCACCATAGATGATCCAAGAGGATATGGAAGCATCATCACTAATGGTGGATCAAACACACCAGATTGTAGACTCAGGTGCTAAAAGGAGGAAAATAAGTAAAAGAAAGACTCAGTTGCCTGAAGATATAATCCACAATGAGATACTGACTCGATTGCCAACAAAATCCGTTTTTCCATTGCAATTGGTTTGTAAATCCTGGAAAACACTCTTCTCCACCTCTACGTTCGTAAAATCTCACCTTACTCGTCCACACTCTTGCAAGGACCAAGATCTTCTTATAGGTCAGAAGAACAAACCTGGTCATGGACTCATCATTGTTTCCCCCTCGAAAGAAATTAACCTCGCTTCAGTGCCCTCCATTTCCGACGTTTTGCTTGGTTCCATTAATGGTTTAGTTTGTATGGCTTCTGATTTTGAAAAAAAGTTTTGTTTGTGGAACCCTGCTTCACGTCGATTAAAAGAATTTCATCTTGAACCTCAGCATCATGTGGAATCTAAACGCTTTCTCGGATTTAGTTGGGATCATGTGCAAAACGATTATAAGGTGGTGATAGTGTCGTATGCTTCCGACCCTTGTTTCTTTCAACTTACTATCTACTCCTCCAACTCTGCTAGTTGGACTAAACTAGTTAACTCTGATTCTGTGTTGCCCGACACAAGTATTTTCGAAAGTAGTTTGATACAGACGCCCTCTACCATTGTGAAGGGACTCCCTTATTGGAGTTGCTCAAAGAACAAATGCATCTCTACTTTCAAGTTTGTGGCCGAAACTAATGAAATTAGGTTGTTGCCTAATCTAGATTCTGATACTATTGGCAATAAAGCATTCAAACTTGTGAATATCAAGGATTGTCTTTTTGGGATGGCGTACGCAGGAGCAGGAAGGTATGAAGATAATATGGTGGATATCTATTCTTTGGACGAGGAATCTCAAACTGGTGTTTGGAGTAAGACGGATAGAATCGGGCCTGTAAATCTTTCTATTGGGAATTTGTCGCTGTCACAGTGTTTTAAGAATGGCGGTGAAATACTGTTTGAAGGATATATATATAATTCATTGTGTGTCTATGATCCCGAAACAGGACAAGTTAAGCTTGTAAAGAGCACCGGTTGTACCATGAAAAGATGTTTTAGTTATACGCCTAGTTTGGTTTGTGTTCAAGGAATGGAGTCGATGCAGGTTCCAAATAAGGAATAAAGGTCGTAAGGTTGTGGCAAGGTGGAGTTAGTCACTTGGTCCAGATTTTAACTATTGTAATTAGCTCGTTCCTCATATTTGTCATCTTAATATACGAGGTCTCCTGTCAGAACATTTGTGACCCAATATGCCAATTTTGTTCACAGTTGAGGTCTTGAGCAATACTGGATTCATCATAATCATATATAAATTGCTTTTTCAAATTCCAATATTAAAGTATTTTGATTTCTTGCCTGCAAAATTGAAATAACTTGGATAAAATCTTTACACTTCTGTATCTTTTCAGGAAAAAAAAACAGAGAAGCAATTTACCGTCCATGCCCAGATTTTAATTTTGTTAGTATATTCCATTTATCGACTTGATTTAAATAAGTGAATGATGAAGATTCAAGTTATCCAAATTATTTCAAAGTTGTTTAGGGAGTAAATCAATTTCTAATTCTATTTCTGAAAAATGCTAGATGTCCCAACAACATATCCCCAAATATGTTCCAAATTTATTTTTAATGATAACATTTTTAATAAAAATATGGGATCCCGCATGCTTGAAATGTGTCAGCTACATCATCATTACAAATATTGAGACATTTTGTTGAGTTCTCTAGCATTTACTTTCTTATTTAATACGTATATTACTGCATTTTGAATAGACCTGACAATTCGTTCGTGTCGTGTACTTTCGTGTTTCGTGTATCTAAATGCTAAACCCAAAACCACCCATTTAGGGCCCGTGTAATTTCGTGTCCGTGTACTTTCGTTTCGTGTACTTTTCGTGTCGTGTTTTCGTGTAATTCTAATTAATAATAAGAATAAAAATTAATAAATAAATGTATTAAAATATTAAAATTTTGGGTAATATTTTTACAAATATGTATTAAATATATATATTTACATAATATTTACAAATATTATTATAAATTTGTGTATAATCACATAAATAAATGTTAAGTATCTAATAAAAATATAAAAATATCTAATATAAATATTAATTTATAAATATTTATTTATTTATTTCGTATACTTTGTGTCGTGTCGTGTACTTGAAGGGTAAACACAAACCCGACACTAAATCTCGATCGTATACTTTCGTGTTCGTGTATTAAAAATGCAAACACAAAAACTAAATATTCGTGTCGTTTCGTATCGTGTCAAAAATTACTGCGTCTAATTTTGAACAATAAAATAGACGTACTATATTAACGAAAATTTATGCTCCCTATATCAAAATTATAGCCTCACTTTATGGGTCCTAACTCCTACTCCCTCCGTCCCAATGGGTTCTTTACGTTTGCTTTTTGCACGGAGACCAAGGAATATTCTTAAAATAAGTGAGGTAGTGGATGTAATAGTGTATTTTATTGTTAAAATAAATGAAGTAGTGGGTGTAATAATAATTTATTGTTAAGATAAGTGAGATAGTGGGTGTAATAGTATAAAGTATTGAAAAAGTGGAGTGAAGTAGTGGATGTAATAATGTATTATATTATTAAAAGTTACTATTTTTAGTAATGTAAAGAATTGGTGGGACGTCCCAAAAAGGAAAGTGTAAAGAATTGATTGGGACGGAGGGAGTAACTCCTAATTACCAAGATGCAGCTGGAGGTCAGACTCTTCTCACGGCGTAATACATGTTCTTCAGAGTAATGACTTGCTATAACAAAACTTATATTTTGGAGCTATACCACTTAATTTTCTATCCTCTCTCTTGTTTAATATTTGACGTTTTCTTTATACTAGCTTTATACCCGTGTAATGCACGGGAAGATTTATAAATTATTCATATAAATATATTTTTTAAATTTTATTATTTTTCCAAATTTTTGTTTATTTTTAATTATATATTAAAGTAAATATAAGTTGTCTATTAATTTTTAATTTTTAAAAATGTTTGTACTCGTCAGGTATCGAATCTTGAACTTATTATTTAATAACACAGTTACTTAATTTATACTATATATTAGTGATGAAATTTTATGTCTTTGTAAATTTTAAATTATTAAAATTAAGAAGTTATATAGTTTTTAGTCTATAATATTCAATTTTATATTTTTTAACACTACTATAATATTCAGATACTAACAAATATCTTAATATTCTTTTCTATAAATTTACAACACGTTTCTGACAAAGGAAAAATAAACACTTGCAACATGTTTCCTCTTTTATTCCTGACTTCTGTATACTGTATGTCGTTTTTTTCCTTTTTCTTAATAATAATTAGTAATTTATTGATTTAGGCCTGACGATCAAACCACCTAAACTCTGTGCCAATTATATATAGGATATAATGCTTTGATTATATACTAAAAATAAATAATTTTCATTAATTATTTTTGTAAATAAAATTTCGATTGTATATTTTTATTTACAAAAACAAAATTTTAAAAATAATAATTTTGTCAAATTCCCTAAACATATGTGCCAAAAATCAAAGCGTCGAATATTAAAAAACATAGAGAGTAGTTTGTAGTATGAGTAATATTAGAGAAACATAAAATGTTTCCATTAAAATCTACGGAATGAGGTGATACAAAATTAGAAACTTTTAATTGATGGAGTTATTATGAATGTAGGCAGTTTTATTTATTACTAGCCTATAACCACGGGCCTTAAAAGATAATAAATTAAAAAAATTAATGAGAATGAAAAATATTAAAGAAAAAAAATTAATGGGAACGAAAAATATTAATGATGTCGAGTTTTCTAAGATTGCAGTAGAAGAAGTTAAGAACAATCTCTCTACGATGTTCTCGCCTTTTAACAAATAGAGGCCACAAAGTAAGTCTAATCAGCGTTTTCGTTTCTCAGTGTCCATCCGTTAGACTGATGCAGATATAAAGTTTTATTTTGTCAATGACAATGCAAAGAGAGACAAATTAGTACCGGGACATTTTTCTGCACTAGCTCTGGCAAATACTTCCTGAAGAAGTAATACCGCATTTATAAGTGCTTATTTAGATTCTCTATATTTTCACAAAATTATTGCAATTTTTTGGATACTGTGTCGAATTTAGTGTTAGATGCAAGGCAACAATCAAAGCCAGACCAGAAGTTTTTGTGTTTGGTCGGTCGGGTTTTTGTGTATTTAAATGTAATGGTTGATTTGGTGTTTGAAAGAACAATTTTCATCTTTAAAACAGACCAAATCAACCAGAACTGTAGAAGGTTAGACACTGGCTATATTTTTTGTAGTTGTTCCGATCACAGAACTTGACTTTCATATTTCGATCCCTGTTTACGAATTGTTTTCCTGTTTTAAAGCTTTTGTTGTATTCCTGAGCCCAAGCATAATAACCACCTCATAACAGCTCTGGTATGGCTGGTATCTAATTATGATTTTTAATACTCTGGAGTTACTATTTCAAGCCCATAAACATAAAGCTACTCTTTTAGATGGTATTAAAGTATGATAACTCGACGCTACCTGATTGTTGTGGTTCATCTTAAAGTTGCTGCCAATTTGCCGCTCTAATTAAAGACGATGTCTGCAATCACATTAGAAAATTTGTGGGAGAAAAATTTCGAATCAGACTTGAACTGGAAACAATAATCGCATCAGATAAAACTGTGAAAGAAAATAAACTGGCCTGGATTCTGCCTTCCAGAACGTATATTTCATCCTCAAAAACAAATACAAACAAATACAAACAAGCCAAACCCCCTCTTCAATGAAATGGTTGAAGAATCGGAGCCGGCTTGAAGATCCTTGTCGCGTACAAGCCACCAAATGGCGCATAACTTAAACCTCCTTCCTTCCTAATCAACCAACAGTTGTCTTGTCTAATGATACAACAATGCCTAACAAAACCGTTTTACTTACAAACACTATACATCTGTTGAACTTAGATTTCTGTTTCCAACTCCATAAACAATCTCCTCGACAACAATCGTTGATTCTTTCCATTCAAACGAGACTGTGTTCTTGATTGCTTCGGGGCATTTGGAGCTTCAACCTCATAAGCATCACCCGAATTCTCAAACTCAACAGGATCTTTAAATGCCAATTTCTTTGTCGGAGTACTATATGCAAAAT
The DNA here is from genome assembly GCA_030848705.1 of Heracleum sosnowskyi. Classification (NCBI taxonomy): domain Eukaryota; kingdom Viridiplantae; phylum Streptophyta; class Magnoliopsida; order Apiales; family Apiaceae; genus Heracleum; species Heracleum sosnowskyi. Next base: position 100,393,231 of record CM061241.1, read on the forward strand.
GCCATTGCTTTGCAATCAAAGTCTGTTATTCATCAACAAAACAAACTAAAATTCAATACACATTCCTAAAAAAAAATCAAATTCAATAATAATCAAAACTTGGAAAATCAATAACATACCGCTGCTCTAACCGATTTTGATACATCAAACAGCGTCTTCAAATCATCATGTTCCACACCGCATAATATCCTAACCTGAATACAAATAACACAAATTCATCAATAAAGCTCAATCAAAACAATGATCAACCCTACATCATAGCAAATACTCTCTAATCTCGGTTACAATAGTCCGAGGATTAAGTCTCAGTAGAGTCATGTGTGCGAACATTTGACTAATTCTACACACACACATAATGAAAGTAAAAAGACTTACCAAGATGTCTTGAGGCAGGGATTCAAGTGCAGAATTGTCAGAACACATAACTGAATCCAAACCACAGTGCTTCTTCTTGGGAGTAGTGAAACAAGAATCCACCTCCAAATGATTAGACACAAAAACCCTCTTTCTACCAAATGACCATGACCTTGAAAGACTAGTATATTCATAACCCAGCTCTTGATTTTGAGCCATCTTCCTTTAACTTAAAACTATAATTTATCTCAACTTTACCCTATAAACAGCAACAAAAACAATCAAAATTATCAGAATCAACCACAAATTTTAAAAAAAACATGATTATAGTAAGATAAATATAGTAAAAGAGAAATAAAAAGACATATAAAGAATGAAGACAGCAGTAAAATACCTTGAAATTGAACCTAGCTTGTGTAATTTAGAATTGATGAAATGGGTCTTCTTATTGAGAAAACAAGAGTAGTTCTTATTAAATCTTCTTCAATGTGTGTTTTTAATGAAATAAATATGAATAAATAAAAAATGGGTGAAATTATTTATAGCAAGCTACAAATCAAGTAAAACTAGCCGTTGGAATTCACACGTGTCGGAATGTAATTGGATGAAATTAAGAAGGTGGGGAAGGTACTTGAAAGTGAGTCGGCTACATCCTCGTCCTCGATATTCTAGCTTATCTAACACGTTTACGTGTTTGTCAGTACGTGGTTTGTGGACTAGTTAATGTGACTGACACGTGGCAGTTGACGTATGTTGGTGGTTGTGATTTTGACACGTGTAGAACGGTGAATGAATGGACGGTGAGGATTTTAAATGACTGGGGGAAGTAACGGGGGTGAGAAAACGGCAGGGACGGTTACAGGTCAAGGTGGGCAAACGGTGGGAAGGGGGTAGTGGAGTGGGGAATTCACACACGTCAAAGTGAAGTGGGTGAGTGGATAGTTGAGTCAAAATCAATTACGTCAACTACCAAAATCAATTACTATTATATTAAAATTAATTACAAAGAAGAGCACTATTAACAAAAAATATTTGATTTCAAAAAATTATAATTATTTATGTTGATTTTCAAATATATCACTGAGCATGGACTTTAAAATAAACTATAATTGCTATACAGAACACAAATTCGCTTTTAGATGAAAATAAATTAAATATGTAGTAAATATTTTTTTATTGAAAATCTTGATTCAAAAGAAATACCTCTCAGAATTTCGGGGAAGCTGTTTAATTTTCTGTGATTAGATAAGTATCAACTACTCTACTAGAAGCTTATAAAAACATGTGCAAATTGAGTGGATGAAATGATGGCTGCATAACAAAGCTCTTAAAATAGTTTATCCTGCAAAACAGATTCGGATCATATTGGCACACATTGCAATTGTATTTGCAGTTAGTTTAATTATTAAACTTAGATTAAATTGGTGGTTAGAATTTAAAGTAGAGATTAGCATAAGAAAGGCAAACCACATGAAGAGTCCACTGACCACTGCCTTGAATAGAATGTTGTTCCATGATGAAAACAATCTCTGCTGTTTCATACTAAGGCCAATATACAACTTACAGAATCATACTTCATTAAAAAAACACTTGAAAAGATTATGAATTCTCGCTTTCAGGTTTTCCATTTAATTCACTTTCAGGTTGTCCACTTAAATCTCCAGAGTTCATGCTAGCATCTTTATCCTCGGCTGAATAGTAAGAGAAACTCCATACACATGCACAATTGTCGTCACCTACACGACACAGCAAAAACACTTGCATGAGTAACCAAGTAGTAGGCTGGTTGTATGCAATGCATTTTAAAACAACATGAGCCAGAGGTCATGTGATTAAAATGAAATGGCAACTTTAATTTTAATTTAATAATTAAAAAAACTGATCACTTGTGCACCATGATCAGTTGGCAACACACCACACCAAGAACTCGTCATTCAGCTTTGTGTATGTACAGCGTAGACGTAGTGCAGCTAGTAGGTTTGGTATGCTAAATTGTATGCAAAGCTAGTAAGCTACTACAGATTAGGAAAACAATGTAATCATAGAGGACTAGAACGTGTTGGCATGACTCTCTCTCACTTGACAGTGCCTCAATATTTAACCCAATTAATTCTTGATATAGCATTTTACTATTTTGTCTCCTGCCGCCAAAATCACAAACCACAATTTCTTTGAGAGTTGAGGGGAATGAAAGTGATTGAACCTGGCTAAAGCAAATTTACTTAAATAGTGTGGTTCATGCTGCCTATTTTAATTTAAATACCAGGATGAAAATTATAAGTGGTCAACGAGATATCAACAATCAGAACATTGAGGCAGTATGACATCATAAGCATCATAATGCATACACACATGTATTGACCACTAGGTCCACTACATGGGCATATTATAGATAAAAAAAGGATTTTGTATAGAAATTGTTAAGGAATACCAGATAGGTCTAAATTATCTTCAGCATCATCCACCCAGAATCTTCGATGCCCTGATGAAGTTGCTGCCATTGGAAGATATGGATGGAAAGAGAAGCCACTGACAGTGTCTATGCAAATGGAAATGCAAACAAAGCGAGAAGAGGTTATGCGCAAGCAAATTAAATGTGAGAATCAACAAATCTGTGAGGCAGTAATCACCTGATGCTGCTTGGAAGCTTGACACCCATTGCCCCGTTTGCAGATCATATATATGAACTAAACCGTCCTGAAAGTCATTTGCATGAATATCAATAATACAACTGATAACTAGATAATAAAAAGGGTAAAGGTAAAAAAGTGTACCTGACCCCCAGTACCAAGATGTCGGCCAGAGGGCTCAATGTCAAACTGTATTCGCTGATTAGTAGTTTCTGTTGATCTGTACAACCTAATTACACAGAGGACATAAATCAAACTTTTTTTTTGGCAATCAAGAAACTCCAAAGTCCCAAGAGAGTAATTACTAATTAGTGTAGCAATATCACATTGGTCACAGGAAATTTGATGCCAAGCAGATGCAGCAAACACACTAACTACATATATATCATAGCATTCTTACAGGGTTCATTGCAAGCAAAGATAAAATCTTGGCAAAAGTTGTGATATTGAACTACTATTCTTACTTTGAAATACAAAGTCCATAACTTGTGGAGAGGTACTTTTGCATTAATCACCAGAGGGAATGGAAATTTATATCAATCAGAAGAAGATAATTATTTGATAGTAAGGTAGTACCTACAGCCCAATACCACTAAAAGGAACTTAACCAAAGTATATTCATGTTTTTTTTGTATTATCACTTATCAGAATATGAAATAAAGCTACAGGAAAATTATAGAGAGAAAAAAATGTACAAGGACAATAAGAGGTGAGATGGATGCAAGGAGGTCAATAAGATATTTATGAGACTTATAGCAGAAAACACCATCATATAGAAATAACTCATCTTTCTACAGAAGAAGACCTTATAACTTAATAGCTACACGGTCGGTGTATAAAGCATCAAGCTGGTACTAATTTACAAAATTATTGCTGGGTCTATATCAGCATTAATTGAAACTTACTTGTAAACAATATCAACAGTGTTGCGAATGTCCCAGCAAATAATATAAGGATCCTACAGTATTTTCAAAGACAATGATTAGTCCATGACATGCTACTCTGAAAGCTTTTATTTAAAAATAAGGATACAATGAGAAATTATGCCATGAGAAAATTAAGCAATAGATATAAGTTAAAAGTAGACGATACCAACAAATTTGCACAGAAAAAACCAAGAGTTAGTGCTTTTATAAAACATATTAAGCCTCCAATAAGTAAGAATCTTGATGGGTACTGAAGATTAATGTGTACAAAGGTAAAGACATGCAAAATGTTCTTAAAATTCACAAATAAATTTTAAAAAACATGGGCTTAGTAACTTATCAGAGACAGTATATTTAACATACGAGCAATTAGTTCACAAGAGTTTGGTACAGCAACATATTCATATTACTAACTTGGCACCTAACATCATAATTATAGGAAATTCGTTAACAAAACTTGTTATGATTCTTTTTCATTTTTATGTAAAGAAAAGAACGAGAAGTTGTTTTAGAACAGATTACAGAAAAGAACATATAAGGGGTATTATGCCATATCATGCTAAAAGCTGATGAAATTTGTTTTACAATTCTTTTCTTAATTCCATCGTTTGTATCATTAAACCTTTATCTTGTCTCTGATACAGGGGTCCGAAGTGTCAATAAATCAACTAACAACTGCAAGGCTTTAGCCTAGCAAATACCCTCTCCTTTTTGTGATTAGAGGACGAGGTCCGAGTCTGTCTCAGTGGAGGCATGTGCGTGAGTATTTAAATTTATGTAATTGACCTTTACCAAAAATATAAATATACTTACCCTCAATAAATTTTACATCTTTCTTTAAATATGTTTCTCTAAATTAGTTGCATGTGCCATCAAGCACCCCAGTAGATCAGAAGCTTGACCACTTTTATAACCCATTAGGAATGACATTTGAAACCCCCATGAAGTCATTTACTGCTACTTTAACCACGAGAATATGGTACTTGTTTAGACAATAATAATTACTATTATCACTGAATTAAATCATCATATCTCTGGTACAACTGTTATGTCCTTACTCCTCTCCTAGAGAAACATGCATTTTTTTTAAACCATCACCTGCTCTCCACCGAAAAATACAGCAATTTACAAGTATGAGTTTGAGCAAGAAACACGGAAATTACCTTTCGACCTCCCGTGTATAAATAGTTACCATCTTTTGAAAATTGTACCTGTAAAACATGTCAAAGATATCAGAACTCAGAAGAGCTTGGGTGCTTTTTTTCTCTTTTTGACAATTTTAGAATTAAGTCAGAATGCGTGATTAAATATTCTCACTTACATGTGTAACCCCACCTTCCTGGCCATGTAAGACATACAGCGACTCCATATTATCTTCTCTATATATTGCTGTGGTTTGGTTATATGATCCGGTAGCAAGCATTCCCGTATGAGTAGGTGAAAATGCTATTGCAGATATGATACCTGAACACAAATTTTAATTCCTGTTTCAAACTCGAAATTGTGCTGACAGAGAAGACTTGTTGAGAGTGCAGATGGAGGGTTTAGTGAAACAGACACAAACGAATTGGGTAATGGTGAGTACATTTAACACACTATTTTAATGGTGTGCTTCACCTTGGTAAAATATTTGTCTAGCCAACACAGGAATGATCTTATTGCAAAATCAATTACAGTATTATCTATGCTCAAATGGCACCATACATTTCAATACCAAAAAGAATCCTATCATAAATACTCTCACACACACACACTTATTACAACAACAATGTCAGAACCCTATACTAACGATAATGCGGGAGCAGTACAAAGTAAAGAAAAGATGGTCCAATTCTACAGAGTGTACTGAAAGCTTATAATATGTACAAGGACATCAAATTTTGTTCTATAAAAGCTTATTACCTGATTGTCCTTCCTTATTTCCTTTAAGAGTTGAATGCTGTTCAAAATCCCTACCAGGGCGATGAATATCAAATATCCTAATGGTTTTGTTATACCCAGCAAATATCCTGCATGAGAAAAGACACAACTTAGCTATAATCAGCTGTTATTTTAAACCCAAGTAAACGTTCACCAAGACAAAAGTTACTGCCAGAATAATGTTGGCGGAATAATGTTGGCGGACGACATTTTTAATTATTACTTCTTTCCATCATTAGAAGTAAATATGGCGGCCATTAGCTAATCTTGCAAAGATATTTTTAAGTATTTTACTACAAGGATATTTAATACCTTTTAATAAGGCCACAAATAGGCAAATAATTAACCAAGATACAGCTCGTTGTCACAAGAACTAATCAAATATGGCACGGAATCTCTTCTAATCAATAACAACAGCAATACTTACTTGGTCCCTGCAGGGTTGAAGCCAATAGAAAATGCAGCAGTGATCTCGTCCATAGCATCATACGCCCGATAAGTGCAGCGCAACTGCATTATTAATCAAATACGATCATCAAAACAAAATTATGAAAGAGTCAAACGAATTAAGCAAAAAGTTCAAACAAATGCATTATGCATGATATCAGGTAGTAAGCACCAGATATCCACAAAAACAATGCGAGTTGGTTCAGCATGATGGCATATTGTTACAAGATAAGTTTCAGCATAGCCAGAAATATTGGAGCTCGAAAGAAGTTAGTAAGTATCATTTTTGTAGAGAATGTAAATGACAATGATTTAGCACCTGGCCTGAAGCAGCATCCCAAAGATGTATAGGATGGTCACGAATGGTACTCGCAAATACACATGTAACAGGATCTGAGATTTTGACAAATTGCAGTTAGCTTTTTGTTGGTGTATCTGAATATAGATTTTATTGGGCATAAGAAGATAAAAGCAGCCCTCACCTGAAGCAGACATGTACGGATACCAGCAGTAGTCATATATAGCCTCACCCTCTTTCAAGACAAGGTTGGCATTATATGAATCTGTAGCAACACCATACCATTTATGTGAGAATTATAAACAATAACAAAAGATAAACCGAAATTGAACTAAATCACACTTATTTAGCTTTGGATTTTGAAATATAGCAAAACAACGAAAAATCAATGATTACAGTAAGACTGTTAATGTTCATGATATTATAAAACAACAAGATTGAAGATAAATCTCTTTATGTGAAAGGTAAGTTGATCCTAAATCACAACACCTTCAGCTTAAATCAAAGACTAACCTGCATTGGCTTCGGGAGCATTCACATAACCGCTACTCTCATTATCTGGTCTAAAGAAGAGTACACACAACATAGAATATTAAGATGTATGCAACAAAAAGATAATCAAACCTAAACATTAATAACCCCAACACATGAAATGAAACAGAATCTATAGCATTTTAACAATTAGGATAAAAACAGCCTCAAGAAAATCAGTATATAAACAACAAAAATTATCACAATAACTTGACAGCTTAGCTTAACGCATAAACTGCATAAATTGCTCATCAGTTGGATTACAAAACATGCATTATTCATTCATCAAAATGTGTTCACACCCAAGTGTGCGTCTGTGTGTGTTTATATGAAAGAGGTTACAAATGTACTTACAGATTAAACCCATGAAAGGTATTATCATCGGTAGAGGTAAGAAAACAAGACCCATCTGGGGACCTACACAAAATCATCAAAATCACAAATAAAATTACACAAACAAGTAAACAAAAAAAAAACAAATGGGCACTAAACAAAAACAAAGAAAAGGGGGATAACAAAGTAGTACCATCTAATGCCTTTGAGAAAGTTGTTGGGGTAAGAAGGGTTAGTCCTAAACTGATTGTAAAAACTATAAGTCTTAAAGGGTTGAACATCAAAACGAATTATAGGCCAAGTGTAAGAAGATTGGTCCTCTTCAGTCTCAGTAATTGCTTTATTTTCTTCAGGAATCTGAGTGTCTTCAATTAATTGGTGCTGCTGTTCTATTTCTTCCCCCATTGTTTTGTTACCTAGCTGCTGCTGCTGTGTCTGTATGTATTTTGTATGCAGGCACTTCAGCGGGAGCCAATTTTATTTTGCGTCTTGTGAAATTTTATACAACTAATATCAAGGATAGAGTATTGATGATTATAAAATTAATTTAATTCAGCACAAGATACAAAATTAATTACTTATAAATTAAAATATATATGTTCTTTTATTTCTTTTTATCTATACTTCACTCTTTTTGGGTTTTTTTCTTCTTAAACAAAAAATATATTTTTTGATTACAAACTCAGAAACACTGACATTTATTTTATCCAATTCATATTTTAATAAATATATTTGATTTACAAATGTTGCCAATTTATACATTGTTATTTAAACAAAAATCGGAAAAAGATAAACAAAGATAGACAAAATGTGCATAAATTAAATTTATAAATTATAGCAGTTCAAATGGTAGTTTTATAAATGTAGTATGTCAGACATCTGGAAATTAGAAGTTGTCTCCTTATGCTAACTCAAATAAATTCATGTAACAGCACATCAATTTTCTTGTGCAACGAGGACGCGAGAGTGTTATGATTTATGAACCAGTTATAAAGGATACATGTCATTTTCAAGAAATCTATAAATGATTGTTCTCTCCATTCAAAGGTTTTCTCAAGTATCTGGCATCCGTGTACTTTGCATACAATGGAAGCTCAAGCGCAGCTTCCGCGACTCTCCTGTCTTCATGAATTTTCTCTACCAGGCTATCGAGAGATGGAAAATTGGCCTGCAACATTTCAAAGTGATTGTTCTAACTGCAAGGCATATACAATGGATGTTCAAGTGAAAACTTGATAATTAATATGCGTTCTTTGATACCTCGGGCCTTATGTAACCCACAATGGCAAGATGCAGTTCCTTGCCGTAGAAATCCTCATCAAATTCATGCAACAACCAGGGCTCCTGAAACCACAAACACCTTTTCAAAACCTAAATATCAGAAGTTTTTAATTCACAATTATATCTGCCATGCATATGACTCACAATGGCCTTTTCTGTGTTGCTAAAATAAGGATTCCAACCAATGCTCACCACCATCTTGTACACACCCCCTTCTGATAATTTGGCCCAACCAAAATATACACCTGAGGGATGTTCCGAAAGAACTACCGAGTACTTTTTTGTGGATATATTAGCTGAAAACGTATACACAGTAAGTTAAAATTGAAGTTCGCATTAGCTTGCAAAAGATTAAAAATCAACAGTGTAGAAGAAAGTGAATTTGACTGAAATAAAGAGCGAGTCCAGAAACGACAAGTGACAAGCTTATAATTTTTCAAATAAATAGATCGTACTATAAGAAAACAAGAGTACAGAGTGTTTTATAGATAATACAGGTACCTGTAGGAATTCCAAGAACCTTTGAGCCACGCCCAAATCCTTTGATCACTGGACCACCAATATACCAAGGTTCTATCGGTAACGTACTTTCTATCCCTGCAATGAACAATGAAATATTTGTCCAGGTTGTTTATCAATAATTTATACTTATCCCTTACTTGTTGGAAAAGTTATAGATGTTTACAATCTTGAAATGGAGGTAAGCCCCACTTTTCAGGCTGCAAATCAAGAAGAGAATTGATCGCCTCATCTGCTGCAGTGTAAAGATGGGACTGTTTTTGAAGAGATGGTACGGCAACCACTTTCATTCCAGCAGCCTTAGCAGCCATAACACCAGTTCTGACATGTCATAGAACATTTCCCTTCAATTAGAAAATCAAGTCTAATAATTATTTCACTAGGTGTATGCAAGGTAAACAGCTTTGATTAAATGTATAAAAAAAAAACAAATAATTTGAAGATAAAGATGAAGTAAACTTTACGAGTAGGATATTGGCTAAAATGTATGATAAAAAAATGGAGCTGCTTTTTCCACTGGCAAAATGAACTAGTTAAAACTTGCATGCATTTTAATATGCACAGCAGGACTTTTCCTAGCAGTTCGATATTAATGTTGTTAGAAACTTGGAGAATCTTGGTTCTGAACACACTGCATTCATGAGTAAGTTGCCTGTTGTACTAATTTGATAGCTTTGCATGACTTCGAAATCCTTATCCATTTGCCGGAAAAAACTAAATTTTTTATACCCTGTATCAAGATTCATGGCTATTCTCTCTATCTTTAAGCATCTGCGGACTGCGCATATCTTTAAAGATGCATGTAACTTGCTTAAAGATTGCTATTATCTTATATTTGAAATAAGAATTATTATGTAGGAATCCACATTCCACAAAAAGCTTAAGTTGGACTTCTAACCCTTCATTCAATCATTTATAATACCCAAATTTGATTCCATAAGCTATTACAGCTTTATGCAAAGGTGCATTGACAGTTTTATCTAAATAGATTGTCGATAAATGGAAGCCTGACACTCAGATAAACATAACACTGGATGTAGACAAGTAATCCTCTAATCTTATTTTCAAAATTAGTCTTTGTCTATTTCAACATTGAAGAACACTATTACCTAAAGAGCGAATTAATCAGCAGAAATATCCTTTTCTTAAAGATCTTTCTCAATGTTACTTCAGTAGAAACTTCACTTTAATATTGAAGAAAAGTGATGAAAACAAACTTACAGTGAATCTTCGATGACAAGACACTTGGATGGGTCAATATTAAGCTTTTTAGCTGCTTCGAGGAATCTTTCAATATCAAAATATAATTGGTTATTCTTGATTTCGTATAGAAAAGAAACTATCAACTATGACTTATACAGGTTTAGTTTGTTCACTCTCACATTTCAGGAGATGGCTTTCCTGCTGTTACTTCATCGCCGCCAATGACAACAGAGAAGGATTCTTTCCAGCCTGCAAGAGCATGACGCGCAAAATGTTCAGGAACAACAAAGGAATTATAAAAACCTTTCTCGTGAGCGTGTCATATGTTAGTCCTTTTTATCTTTAAAGTGAAGTCTTGATTGAAGTTAATATATTTTGTGAGGTGATATTACAACTTAGGTCCATTCAAGCTACCTGATTGGTAAGATACTTTAGCTTCGATGTTTACCCTAGGAGAGTTTGAAGCCAAAGCCATTTGAACATTTTCACCTCTAAAATGTTTAATCAGCCGACTGGCACCTGGAAGAGCTTTGATGTTGCACCATCTACCATGTTAGTTGTAATTAAAAAAATCAGAATAAACAGATTTTGATACCAATAAAGTTCACATACTCTTGTCATACAATTTCATTCACTATTTATATGAGTATGGCTTTTTAACTAGAATTATGTAATTAACGCAGAAAAAGGAAACTGAGAGTATCCATTACTGATCAGATAACATTGGGGTGAACTCTGAAATTAATTCATCTGCGGATATTGAAAGTCCATAATCGTCTATAATTACAGCTGCAGCCTCTGACAGCGTCTTTCCAACTATTTGTTGAGCTTCTCTCCCATCCCACTGCTTCCCATGATTCACCAAGTAAACTTTTAAAACATCACTAACAATGCCGTCTGAAAGGAAGTGAAAGAAGATTATATTAACATGGTGAAAGAACCACATACCTTATTTTAAAAAGGGCTTACAACAAGATTAATGTTGGAAAAAGAAGATCACATGAATCACAAGAGAGATAATAACATTGTCAATAAGTGAGTGTAGTCAGTAGTTGGTTAAAGTCACTACAAGAAAAGGGTCAATAGACATCGGTTTTCAGCCGATGTCTATGTTGTTTTCAAACCGATGTCTTAGTCGGTGATGTCTATCTTAGACATCGGCCAGAAACCGATGTCTGAACTTAACATACACATCGGTTATTGTAGAAAAAATGCGAGACATCAGTATTTGTTAAAAATTTCGATGTGAGAGGGGTTAGGAACATAAAACATGTAAACTAGGAATCAAATCGCAATAGAAGTCTTACCTGTGTTAAGAAGTGTTCCATCCAAGTCAAGAATGACACAAGAAACTGACTTGTTCAAAGGATTTCCTACTGACATTGCACAAAAACAGAAGTGTCAACAATGCCCACCTCCACAAAATTTCCTGAAACAAATATACTGAGCTTAGCTAATCCAAACTTGAGTATTTCTATACAATAAAACCATTTATTGTAATAATTTATAAATGTCTCAAACACCCATTCATCAAACCAGCTACAAAAAAAACAGAATAAGAAACATTTACTGATATAATACAAAGCGGCCTGTCTCATACACAGGGCCAATAATGTATGTATGGTTGTACATGAATAATAAAACATACTACAATACATAAACGGCATGCGTTGTTGTATCCGTCGTGATGGGAAATATCATTATTTATTTATAACTTGTTGTTTCATGTATATACAAATTCTTAAAATTCTGGAAGTTTTGTAAATACAAATAAGCGGATTATGTGAATATCCCTGAACAGTATAGGGCCAAACATGTACTCATTTTTCAAGTTATTAGCCACGGCCCAAACACCACCGTACAATCAATCGTAACAACAACAATCAATTTCTGGATTGTTGGATCAACAATCCAACGGTCAGGATTAAAAAAAAAAAAATCCCCGTTCCGCGTATTTTTATCACGGAGTGACGTCTTTCCGCGCTTATTTTACGCAGAGCGGAAAATTACCATAAAGCCCCTCAATTTACTCCGCGTAAAAAAAGCGCGGAACCTCTTAAAATAATATTAGAACCAGTTTAACCCGATTTCAACCCGAATAACCAACACAATTCAAAACCCTAACTGCTCGTTACGATTGTAGGTGCAATTGTAGGTGCGATTCTTGCGATTTCTTCGATTTTAGGCATCTTTTCCCGCGATTTGAGGTTTCGATGGAAGATTACAATCAGAGGTAAGTCTTTTTACGATTATATTCAAAAAAATTCGGGTTTTAGGGTTAGGGTTCGAAGAAATTGGGGGTTTAGGGTTCGTAGATATTGGGGGTTGAGGGTTATGGTTCGATTATTGTTTAATACAGTTACGTTGATGTGTTCTTGGCTTAATTCGATTTGATTTGTCAGTAACTGTTGTTTAATTTCGAAGTAACTGTTGCATAATTTTGAAGTAATTGTTGTTTAATTTCGAAGTAATTGTTGTAATTCGATTAATTTGTGCTGTAAGACAATAACAATTGTTGTTTATGGTTTAGATATCGTATGTTGCTTGTTTATGCTAAATGACAAAATATGTCAAAATGTCCAGAATATATGTCAATATGTCCAGAGATTGTGAAATTGTTGTTGTAATGTCCAGAGATTGCGAAATTGATGTTTTTATTTCGAAGTAATTTAGTGCATATTCTAAGAACCTATCACATAACAAAATTATATAAGGAATCAAACATATTAAACCTATTTGTATTAATTATGTATATGAATGAAATAATTTATTGTTGCTAAAGTAGCGTTGGTTGTATAATTTGAATTTGTATTAATTATTGTTGTTTGTGAATGTTTTTAGGTTAGAAGACATACTTCTGGGTCCTATTAGTCAGACAGTAATATTTGATAATGCTTATCATGTGAGTCAGGAGGTTTGAGATGAAGTTGATAGGGGTACGTTGCAGTGTTATTATGGTAACAGATTGATGTGTTCGTGGGTTCTAAATGATGCTCAGAAGGAGATACTGGACATGACATGGTTTGGTTTGTTTGCAAACAATGATGTGGTGCTTCAGAATGATATTGCGCTTGTGACAGCCTTGGCAGAGAGGTGGCGCCCTGAGACTAATACATTTTTCATGAGGCAGTGTGAGATAACAGTGACTTTGCAGAATGTTCATTACATATTGGGGTTGCCCACTACTGGTCACCCATTGGTTGGGGGTACAATCCAAAATCCAAAGGCCTATTTTACGAGGAACTGGTTCGAAGAGCTTACATATGAAGAGATCAATCTGGAAATGGATACAAGATGATGGATTAAGTATACATGGTTGCATAAACAGTACGGTCGGGGGTGATCCTGGTAATGACCCGGAGAAGATTACTCTGCACACGAAAACATATTTGATGTTGGTGGTGGGGTCAGTTTTGTTTCCTATTAATAGTAGAAACGTGGTACATCTGAGGTACATTGCCCCGCTTTCTTACTTGGATAGTATTCACACGTATTCTTGGGGATCTGCAGTGTTGGCGTACTTATATAGGGGGTTGGAGCACGCGTCAAGGAAAGGAGCTGTTAGTGGTTGCTTGTTATTGCTTCAAATCTGGTCTTATAGATTTGGTCTTATAAGTGATTTGATATTGGGCTTCCGATTGCAGATCCTACGCAGGATAGCTTCCCCGTTGCTGAGTATTGGGCTAGGTCTATAGTGGTGAAGGAAAAAGGGACATCTGAGGTTAGTGAGGGGAATGGGAAGGTTAGTGATGAGGAGCCTAGTGAGGGGAAGGGGAAGAAAAAGATGAAGGTTATTGAGGAGGTGGTTAGTGAGGTGAAGAGAAAGGGGAAGGGGAAGGGAAAGAAGAAGGTAATTGAGGAGGAGGAGGACATTGAGGTGGAGTTGACTGTTCAGGACTTGTCTGTGGAGAAGGTCGTTTTGGGAAAACAGCCTAGACGTCATAGGAGTAAGGGGCCTCATCATAGCTTGCCACACTACCAAGATGAGTTTGATGGAGTTGGTTCGGATAGTGTGCAGTGGATCCCCTATGACCATTTTCATGAGTCTGATGACGAGGATGCAGATGGATATGTTTACTGGATGATTACGAGGGTTTTTATGCAGGTTCTGCCAGGCTTCCCTTTATCCACTATGACGTCGCCACCATCGATTACGTTGAAAACCCATCCCTTCACATATTCAACGCGCATTTGATCACGTGTGCAACCTTCCATAGGCCTTAATTTGAAAATGTCCCTAATGTTGTCACATTCCACAACATCACCACCATCCCAATCGGAAAGCCTTCATTTGCCTTCAATGTCCTTACCCAAATTCAAGATTGGAAGAAAGTAGGGTGTCATATTATATGCAACCTTTTCAAACATTGCTTCACTAGCCGTCCAAAGGCTAGCATCTTTCCAATTGGTTGACCTATAAGCCTCTTTCTCCGGGGGATATAACTCAACATCTTCCTCTTCAACTAGTGGTGGTGGCTCACTAACTTCATTGAACTTAATTATGTCATAATAAGGTGGTAAATTGTGACATATTTCATCCAACTCATCGCATGTTGGTGACTCCATGAACACCTCTCCTCCGGAGCTCGAAAGTGAATCACTAACATGTGAAACCGAATCATTATCCGAAACATTACCACCATCCATGTTACCTATATATGACAATAAAAAAATTGTTAGATAATGTGAGAAGAACATAATGTAAAGTTAAAAATAGAAAAGTAGAGAGTTAAATCAATTACAATTGACCACTTTCACCACCACATTGACCACTTTCACCACCACATTGACCACTTTGAACATTTATTAAAGTTTCTTTTTTTTCTATCACAAGTTCTAATATCATGTCCTTCAAATCCACATTTAGAGCATTTCTCGGGGTTTTGTGAATTGTTTTGATTGGACTTTTGAAACGATGGTCTTTTTTCCTTCCTTTTGTTTGTGACACAATGGGATCAAGAATTGGCTCATGCAAGCCATCACAACCTTCTTGAGTTGTTTTGGTGCCAACTTCACTATTTACATGCTCAATTCCATCAACTCCCATATTCTCAAGAATTTTGGTTTCCCGATTGATTACCGAAACGACACTCGTAACGCTCATTTGATGCCACGCTACTATGACAAAAGGCCATGGTGAGTAAAGTCATGTTGTTGAATCTTTCGGTAGGAGTCAAATCATGGGATGATGTTTCTTCTCCGGTCAAATGGTAAGACAACATACCATCAACTCTATTGGCATCCTTTGTCCAACGTCATCTCAAAAAGGCATTAGGTATTTCAGAAACACATCTCTTTGTCAACACGACTATAATGTGTCGGCAAGGAATGCCAAAAAATTCATACATTCTACACTTGCAACTACCACTTAGATCCAATTTGTTGAATGTCACAAGATACATTGTTCTTTTTTCGGAATCCGCCAATTATCTATAGCATTTGTAGTATATATATACTCATCTTCTTCCAAAGAACGATCTCTATCTTTCTCCACAAAGTACATTGTAGCTTCCACCAATTGTTCTTGAAACTTTCTAAACATTGTTTTTGTGTATATGAAAGCACCATGTTGCTCCAAATCGGTCTTCATTTTTATCCCACGACAAGTTTGACGAGTCTTAAAATCCTCTTATTTCTCCCTCATAAATTATCTTTCCAAAGCTTTTTGAGCATTTTTAACAAATTCCTTCAATCCCGTGCAAGAACTAACATAACTATCAAAAAAAGCATTTATCCCCTCACTTCTTGAAGTTGTTGTTTGTCCCGCGGAAAATGTGTTTCGAGTGAAAGCCTTTATCCATTTATGCTTCAAACCGTACAATCCTTGTAACCATGTATTGTCTTCCAATTTGTACTTCAAAACCAATGCTTTCCACATATCCTCAAACACATCTTCGTTCAATGAGTTATATATGCAATTATTGAAATCAACTTTGAAATTCGGGTGCTTCAAATAGTAACTTGCAAGCTTTTCGGGGAATTTATTACTAATGTGCCAACTACACAACAAATGAGTGGTGTTTGGTAGTTGTGATGCAATAGCCCCGGTCATGGCTTGATCTTGATCTGTAATGATAGTCAATGGATGTTTGTTATCAACCGCCTCAAGCCAACTACCTAATACCCATTCAAAACTTGTTTTAACCTCGTCCCTCATTAGTGCAAATCCAAAAACCACTACTAGAAAAACGTTAATAGACAAAGGCTAAAAACCGATGTCTGGAAAAAATTCGGCCGATGTGTATGTGGGTGTAGAGAAAGGACATGACTATAGACATCGATTTTTAGCTGATGTATTAGAAGTCTCCAGACATCAGTTTCTACCAAATTTACGATGTCTTTACCCCTCTTTTACATCGGTTTTGTATAAAGAGATAACATCATTTCCCCTCTTTTACATCGGTTTTTTTTTAATATTTTCATTGTAATTGCCCATCAAATGACATCAGTTTATTTTTAATATTTGATGTCTCATGTTCATGTTTTAGCATACCATATTCTTTATATATGCAAACAAAACTCAAATCAAACTAAAACACCAACATAAGAAAACAGTTAAACACTTGTCATTACCAAACACCGAACATACAATCTTTACAACAACTAGCATAACCAAAACAATACATCAAACAAAGTACCAAACTAGCTTACAAACCAACTGTACTCCGACAAGAAAACTAATTGTTAGACAATCTCATTAAGTACAAACTACAAACAGACTTGCATATTACATCATCCCCATCAGCTGCATCACCTTGTATTACATGATGAATTACTCCATCTACATCAGACTTGCATATTACACCCTTCCCATCAGCTGCATCACCTTGTATTCCATGAAAGGACCTGTAACATGACCAAGCAGCAGTAAACATGAGTTACATTATAGTATAGCTGCAAGAAACACTTATGCAAGATATGGTTGATAAAGAGATTGATCGGAAAGCTTTGGCTTTAATAAGTCATGTTTTCGAGTTAAGTTCATGTATCATTCTTTTTATGAATTTTACAGTAAACGCAAAAATGGAAGGGCAACTATACCTGAAACTGTTGTGGAACAAATAAAAAGTTGAGGGACTGGAAAGGTACCCACAATTTCCGGTTTACGATAATTGAAGAGAACCACTCCTACAAATAAGAGGTCAAAAGTTGACATACACAGCTATAGATTTAAACAAATTGAAATTAATTCCTGCCAGCATGCATGCAGATGCAGTGAAAAATTGTTTCAATTGCTTAGAATGTTTTGATAAAAGATGAAATAAAAAGCAACATCTGCTGGAGCTTTGGCATTACTAGTGATGGCCTTCCCTCGAGTGTTAACAATGTAGATAAGAAAACTCCAACAAATGCAAGATCAAAAAACAGCTATGAGTCAAGTTGGCGAGCTCTGTGTTTTTCCTTGGTGTTTAAAAGTTATATAGTAATCGATAGCTATGTAAGATCATTACCAGAAGTGCAGCGTAGGACCTACCAACACCAGTCCCAATAACGTGAATATAAATGCCCTCTTCAGGTCTAGAGATGACACTTGATCAACCAGAAGTTGAAGCACGTAACTATTGAGATTAGTGTAATAACCAACAATATCTAAGTTATTATAAATATCGAAAAATGAAGCAGTGTTATGGAAAACTAGCTTCACAACAATATAAACACCGAATATGCATTTAAACAAACATCAAATTTGCATTTTAAACATACTTATACACAAACACAAATTTGCATACAAACTACTGTAAAAAGGTTCTCACGGGAATATAAACAAACACCAAGTTCGCATAAGTTTGCACATTAATTAGGCATACATGTACTCAATCACATCTATACATACATTTACACAGAAAAAACAAACTTCAATCACAACTTATACACATAACATACATGTACACAGAAAATACATGTACTTTTTCTTGAAAAAACCCAAAATAAAATACATGCAGAGACATTTATACACTTCCACAAAGAAAATATGAACCAAAGATGTAAATATACCTAAGTATTTGCAGAACCAATCCTTCTTCAAGCAAATCTATTGAATGAATCAAATTTTGAAAGTAAATCGTTAGGGTTCTTGAGAAAATGAACAAATTGAACAAATTGAGCTATTATATGAACAAATTGAACAAATTAGAGCTATAACATTAACAAATTGAATAATTTAGAGCTTTTACTCGGAGGTAATTGGAACAATTTGGAGCTAATTGGAAAGAGGCCGGGGTAGGGTTTTTGAGAACACGGGGAAGAAAGGGGGATAATTTGTTTTAATGTTTTAATGTTTTTATTGTTTTTGTTTTAATGTTTTTAGAAAGAGCCGGGGGACAGCTGTTGTTTTACAAAGCGAGAACATAATTTCAGTTTAGAGGGGAATATTTTGCTAAGGGGGAAATATTTTACTAAGGGGGGAAAGAAGGAGGAGGAAGCGCGCGACCATTTTTTTAAAAATGAGCTTAAGACATCATTTTTAGTAGTAACTGATGTGTAGATTACAAAGACACATCGATTTTTTAATAATCGATGTAAGAGACAGTTTTAACATCAGTGGCATTTCTAACTGATGTCATAAGTGCGATGTCTAATCCACTTTTTCTAGTAGTGAACAACCGATTGGTAGTGATGATTTACCCCGTAAAAGGAACAAAAGGCATATCATACCTATTAGTTCGGTAAGTTGTATCAAATGCAACAACATCACCAAAATTTTGATATGCCATCAAACAACGATGATCAACCCATATTAGACATTTCAACCTTTGTTCTTCATCAAGTAAAGTTTTAATGTAAAATTTCCCACCACTTTCTTCTTTCAACCTATTCAACAAGTCTAAACCCGCTTGATCATCATTAACATCTAAATTGGTCTTCCTAAACTCACGTACCACATTTCTTACATGTTATCCATCAAAACCAACATGTTGAGCTTCGCCTTTCAAATTGCTAAAAATGGACATTTGTTGCCTAGGAGGAACACCCGACATATGTAATGTTCTCATTATATTTCTTTGTGTCGCGCTTACATGTCTTTCCCTCCGAATCAAATTCATTTTTGAAGGTGTAACTAACTCGTGATTGTGCTCTAACTCTAGTGTGGTTATCTCCCAATAACTTGTCTTTTTTCTATTCACAACATACATTCTAACCTTACAACCACATCTAGGAAGAACATCTCGACGGCGTTTACCTTTACCTTTGTTACTACCCAAAAAACATGCATCATCATTACCATTTTTCTTATCCTTATTCTCACCAAATAAATTACAAACAAATAACCGAGCATATATTTTTTTATTAACACGCTATTGTGATTCTTGAACCTTAATTGCAAATCCATTTTTCAAGGCATAAGCTCTAAATAAATTCTCCGCGACTTCTAAATTATCAAATCTTTGGTGTAAATAAGGGACAACATTGTTAACATCTTCATCGCCATTAGGCACATTTTTTTCATGCAAATTATCATCTTCATCATTATCATCATTATCATCAACTATATTAACATACTCTACATCATCTTCAAGCATGGATTTACTACTAACATTACTAACATCAAGATCAACATCATAAAGATCATTACTTTCAATTTTTTTTGATTTTTTTCTTGGCTCAAACTTTGCAAATATTTTATCCGCCATAATAATCAAACAATAACGATAACAAAGACTTACACAATTCAAGGAATGAACAAATACTTCTTCAAGGTTTTCAAGATCTCTGTTTCTCCATCTTTTCCAACCTAGATTGCAAAATGTGGCTACAATGATCACATAGGGAACATAAAGGGAAATTAGAGTTAAAAACCGCGGAGCCAAAATGACAGTCAGGGGCTTTGCGCTTTTTTTACGCTGAGCGATACAGTGCTCCGCGGAAAATTTGCGCGAAGGGGCTGCTCTCTGCGGTTATTTAGCGCGGAACGGGGAATTTTTTTTTTAATCCTAACCGTCGGAATGTTGAACCAACGGTCGACCAAGACCCTATTTCCATTCCAATGATTCGAGTTGAACTGTTATAGCAATGGAATTATGTATATTGATTATGTAAAATAGTGATTTTATAAAATTTGTTGAAACCGGAAGCTAACCTACTCCAATGATATTATGTAAAATGATTGAGTATATACTAGATATACATATAAATGATGATATCATGATGAGTTGGAGATGAAAACAATAAAACCCTTTATCATCTTTTTAGCTAATAGGAGTGTAGCTGAGTCCGAAATTAAAAAATAGTAATTTTAAGTATTGGGTTAAAATGTTTTTGAATGAGTGTAAAAATCAAACGTTATATAAAAATAAATGGAGGGAGTATTCCACTATAAATTAATTAAAGTAGTTATTTTTTTTTGAAACAATTAAAGTAGTTATTATTTTACAATAATGATAATAACTTAAAATAAAACGTATTTACCAAATATATTTGTGTTTTAAGTTTTTAATAATTTTTTTGATCACCCGTTCTTAAAGTTTTAGGGCCTGTTTGGCTGCAACTTAAAGTTGCAGCTTATGGCTTATAAACCCAAAAGTGTTTATTGGGGGTGTTTGTCAAAATAAGTGAAACCAACTTATGGCTACTTAAAATGGATAAGTTGAATGTTAAGAATCCTTAACATTCAACTTATAACTTATAACTTATTCTCGATACACGCAATATATAATATCCTTCAAATCTTCAAAACCATATATCTTTTGATCCGTTCATTAAAAAATTGATATGTATATATCAAATTTCTCTACTCATCGAGATCTATCCATTGATATCCATTTATATATATTAAAAAATAAATATTTTAAAAATAAAAAAAAAATTTAACTTATAAGTTCTGATTTACCCAAACACTCTACTGCTTATAAGTTCTGATTTACCAAACACTCTAGAACTTATAAGCTCAGCTCTACTTATCATCACTTATAAAGTACTTACTCATTTTAAGCTATAAGTCAACTTTTGCTTGATACCCCAAACGCCCACTTAATAAAGAACATACATTACAATTGTTTTAATTGTGTTGAGTACAAAAAATTAATACTACCTTTTCTGATTGTCTTGCACGAATGATGGCCCTTCTGGACATTTTGAATCTGTGTTTTTAGTTGGTTGCAGAATCTGACCTTGACTGCTCGATAACAAACCTCTTTGCCACTGACTTTCGATTAAGGGATTTTACTAACAATCCATCGATCAGTTGATTAGAGTTGGTATATGAGCCAATAGTGGGTGTCGAATCTTGAATGAAGTAGAATCAGAAATTTCAAGATCAATATATTTACCCACAACATAAAACTTTAAGTACTAAAAGCTCTGCCAATTTTGTCAAGCTACATCTCATGCACCTCTGCTAAGATATTTATCTTAACTTGTACACTCCGCTTATTCAACGTTCCTCCCAAAACAAACATATTACTGTACAATGCAAAAGGGCTCTATAGACTACAGCCTACATGTTGGGTGAGTCAAGTCTATAGACAAACGTCCAAACCAAGTCTATCTTTTTTCTTGTACTGGATTTTAGTACAACCT
Organism: Heracleum sosnowskyi; assembly: GCA_030848705.1. Classification (NCBI taxonomy): domain Eukaryota; kingdom Viridiplantae; phylum Streptophyta; class Magnoliopsida; order Apiales; family Apiaceae; genus Heracleum; species Heracleum sosnowskyi. Next base: position 100,415,190 of record CM061241.1, read on the forward strand.
CAATACGCAAGTGTTGGACATGGAGCACCAGGATGAACAGAGTTACAGAAAATCTATGAATCGTCTAACTCGACAATTTGAGCCCTTCTTTCAGCAGCTTGCTTTCTGATAAAAATTCCCCATCTCAGGGCTGCCTTTAGTTTTAGCCAACCAACAACTGCTTTTCCTGATGAACGTGTTTGATCCTCATGAAAGTTATAGTTCAAAGATGGATCAGGCGTGTAAACTGATGGATAGCGGAACCCATCTTCAGTCATATGACCATGCCCACCCACGTTGATTACACGAAGCAGATGTTGCATGTCTTCATTTTCGAGCATGTCATGACTTTTCATGCGAATCTCGTCCTCGGAGAAGAATTCCTCGTAGCCACGATAAGGATTGAAATTTGGAGTCTCAGATGTAACAAAGCCTGATGTAGATGATTGTTGTGGACCTAGAGCCATTCTATTCTCACTTTGTGGTGGCTGAATTTGTTGTGGAGAATTGTCCAACTGGCTCTGAAGATTGAATGGAGCACCATCAAATTGAAGAGGAGAATTGAAATGGACGTTCTGCAGCTCCATTGGATATCTATTGATGACATTATCATCATAACCTAGTGAACGAAAATAGAAGCATTTATAATTAGAAAGTCAAGGGGTGCCAAAACAATATTTAAAGCTTGCACAAACAGCAAATCATCATTAACAAGATACTGGAAAGATAGGGCATGTTGAGCTGAATTTTTTTTGGACAAATAGAATTTTACCTCCAACTACATGACCTGGATTCATAGAAGGCTGCTCTGGCGGAACTGAAACTGGCAAACTTGGTAAGGTCGGTAAACTGAGTTGATGATCACTAGAACTAAAATATTCATGTGGCCCTGTCTTAATGCCGCTGCCCAAAGAACCTGAATCTCTGTGCACCTTAGAGCTAAGAAGAGAGCTTCCGTCATATTCTATCACATGCATCCAGTTGTCATATGCCTTCGTCACTAGTGTATCTACATAAACCTGTAAAAACCAATAATTTATATTCTCTCAACTTACTTTACTGTTATTAATATTCATTATTCACTTACAAAAAAATATTTTTTAATTATTAGCCTGAACTGGTCATGCTCTTTTTAGCAGCACATTAACCATAATACTTATCAAACAACAATAATAAGTGAAATTATTGTCAATCAAAACTTCATAATACTCTTATGTTATTTCATTGTGTTGTTATGTGCCATATACAAATATGAAGCGCTGGGTAAATAATCACAGACAGTGCAGCAGTGCTAATACTTTATACCACAATATGAAGGTCATGAAAGCTCTGACAGGGCTAAGTTGTACTCTTATAGTTCAGTTTCTCAAAACTAAAACAAGCGAGCCACGGTACAGGTATATATGAACGTAAGACAAGCAATTTACATGGTATTTGTTAATATGAAACCAAGAAGTTCAATCATATCTTTGCAGAGAACTAATAGACTTGGGTATGCCTCTAAGAATCAGACCATCATTGTTAACTGATAAATGTAGCCGAATTTTAAAAATAAGGAAAAGAAAGGATCAACAAGAAATGCAGTAAACCAACCTTCTGATTGTCGGAAAGAGAATCTGCTGAATAATATTCACTATCAACAATTAAGCCACTCAACTCATAAATGTTGTTGAAAACAACACCAATGTTTCTCACATCACCAGGATAATATACGTAAAGTTTCCCACTCAGGATACAAGTCTTTGCATGCTCTAAGAGAACATCCCACATCTTATTGGACATACCACTTCCCAGTATCTAGAATATTCACGAAGAAACATAATTATGATTCTTTTGTAGAAAAAGTAAAAAGTCTAATTTAGCGATAAAATCTAAGATTCTTACATTCCGTAACCTCTGAAAGTCTCTCGCTACAAGTCGTAAAAAGTCCTCAACTGTAGAAATTCCAGCTTTATTAAGCCTCTTATGGAATGATCCATCTTTGCCAATCTTTTCCAATCTCCAAACCTCATCATTTAGTGCAGGTGGATAATGCTTCTTATATACTGCAGAGCGAAGAAGTGATAATAATGGCACGATTGAACAGAAGGTAAATCAAATGACATCAGAAAGATGACAGAGATATGATGCACATGCGACAAAGCATTTAACTCACATTCTCCTCTGTGATCCTTCACAGTGAACGCAACTGTCTTTGCCTCTCGTATACGGATATCATCACAATAACCTGCAACTACTCTCAGGCCTAGCCTGAACTTTCTGCTCCTTATCCAGCTTGAGTTGTCTGTAAATGTCAGCTCACCAATAGTTCCTATTCCTTCCTTAAGAGTCACCTGCACGTCTCCAGTCAGAAGTGGTCTCTTCCCTTCGCGCTCTTTCACCACATGTGAATCAAATTCTTCCTGAGTCCAGCCATCATCATCTTCATTGTTGAAATCACCTTCAAGCACCACTATGTCCAGTTTCGCTGAGGACCCTGGACCAGATGTCACAATATGACCAGTATTCGCATCAAGCAAGATAACATGTATTGCAGCACCGTGTTCCCCTTCTACCTTTCCTCCAGTAAAGAGAGGAAGAGCCAATTTGGACCTGAACTGCAGTTGTAAATTACTTCCACCAGGCCCTGCTATTCGTTTTGGTGAAACCCTGAAAGTTCATTTCTATATTAGTTTCCGATAGAAAAGTCTTCAAACTCAATTTGTCAACAATTTCATGAAATGATATACATATAACAAACAAATCACAATTAGAAAGCTGAGGTCAAAGTCCATAGAATTCAATGAAAAAATCCAACCCTCTCAAAAAAAAAAAAAAAATTCACATGCTCGGTTTGAGCAGAGATGAAATTTGTGAACCGTACCTCCCTGAAAGTTTGGCAGGACCAAGCTTTAACAGTGCACGTTCCACTTCTTCACTAACCTGCATGCAGAAAATAAATGAGAACTGTTAGCATTAAAATGCCACATGTCTATTCATGAAAAAACAGGTTAAGAATATTACATATCCAGATTTCCAAATATAAGTGCCTCCAGAAGAAAGTAGCAATTCGCAAGTGTAGTGTAATGTTATGACTAAAAGGTATTCTTTATATTTAATATAATCAAGAATGGGTTAAATATCAAATTGGTCACTGTAGTGGAGGTCATATATCAATTTCTTCATCAATTTTAACGGGGTCTCAATTAAATCACTTAAGTCATAATAAATATCAAACATATACCTCTAAATATGTGATCAAGAAGTAAAATAATTTTTTATTGAGTTATATACAGTTTTCTTCAATGCCACCATAACCAAATGAAAAGTTATGTATTCTAGTATTTTAGATAATATATTCAGATTTTTTAAATTTTATTTAAATTTTATTTTTGATTTTATAGTTATTTTCTTTGATTTAATTATAAATAAATTTTTAATAAATTTTAAAAAATCTAAATATATTATCTAAAATACTAGAGTTCATGACTTTTCATTTGGTTATAATGGCATTGAAGAAAAATATATAGAACTCAACAAAAATTTATTTTACTTCTCGATCACACATTTAGAGGTATTTGTTTGATATTTATTATGATTTAAGTGATTGAAATGAGACCCCGTTAAAATTAATGAAAAAATTGATATATGACCTCCACTTCAGTGACCAATTTGATATTTAACCCAATCAAGAATATGTCAATGACAACATAAATGTGTGTGTGTGTGTGTATGTTTAAAAAGCACATTATTCAAATGGATACTGGATGCAAGAAAAGGCTAACAAAGCTTTATCTTACAACTTTCCGAAGAATAGGCTCCAGAGAAGAACATAGCCTTTGCAAACTATCCATTTTGAGAGCTTCAACAATGACACTGCACAATATATTTATCTAAATAAGCAGATATTATGCAATCTACAAATATGTATATAAACAAAAACTAGGTTGAAAGCATAAATGTTAACAAGTCCAAATTAAAGGTCTAGGCTTTAGCACACAAAATGCACATATTTAACAGATCAAAATCAATAATAGCATGTGCCATATAATCAATAGCTTTTTCATCAGTGTCAATTTTAATTAATTAGGCCTGATAGAACATTTCTAGAGTCCATATTCAAGTATATAAGCAAAGTTTACCAGGACAAAAGATAAGTCGCCTAGTTAAGAACTTCAGTTTTAAGCCACAATGGCCATGAGTCAGTGGAGTTGATAGCATAAGAAGACATGTTGAAGCCACAATAGCTATGAATCAGAGTGGATTGCATAATTAGGAATTTAAATTTCTAAATATTTCTGATTACACTGCAAAAACAAACTACTTTCTGAACTCATAAACCTATTAGAACTAGATTCCACAGTGTGTACTACTTGCATCGAGGAAAGCCATCATTCCGCAGTAAGTAAATAAGGCTTGAATTTGACTCTGAAATAGAAGCAGGTAAACGAACTTATCAAATTTCTGTTGTCTAAAACCTCACGCAGCTAAATTATTGTATCAACATTCTTACTCCTGCATTTCTGCTGCAGGATTCTACACACTCATAGTCGTGTCTTAAAGGAAAAAACCGCTTTCCCAAAACCAGTGTCTACTAAAACTACAGTTAAAACCAAGCAAACACTAAATTGCTCCTTTACTTTTAGCATTACTGGTGAGGTCTGCGTACATCTCGTACCCTACCTAAGTTACAAATGGGATATCGGGCATGTAACGTATGTTTGGTTCGTTTAGTTTTACACTTTTACTACACTTAGCGCTTAGCTTCCACTGCCCAACCATCCTATTGCTATCTATTATTATCTTCCATAGATTAACACAAAAACACAATGTAAACTGAAAATTGCACTTGAACCACACTTTAAAACACCCCCTACAAAACCATAAAAAACTGCAACAAAAAATAAATGAACACATGTACTTAAAAAGCAAACTAAACCAATATAAATTACCTTGCCAAAGCAGGTCTTTTCTTGTCAGGCTGCCGCTGATCATCTTCATTACAACCCGGATCCAAAACCCGTTTTCCCCTAGCTATACTATTTGATCTTTCCATGTACCTTGTCTGCATATCTTTTCCAAACAACCCTCTTTTTATCCTCACTTGTACTACCAACTAGTACTATAAAGAATCTATCTTTATTTCAAATCTGCATAAATAAACCAACTTTCAGTTATTCCAACTTCAAATCTGCATAGATATAAAGCGGGAAATTTTAAAGAAGATATAAAAGGTTGTTTCTTTTTGTGAAGAGGTTTCCAAGAAAGTACTTGGAAATTTCTATTTATATTTACACTTGAGTCCACCCATTGAAAATAGTCATTTTCTTTAATTAAAATTCAATCTTGATGGCTGTGAATAAATAAATAACAAATCATTTTTGGTCTTTAAATAAGTAAAAATTTGTTATAGAGACGTTGATGGGATGATCTGGGCCGTTGATTAGAGGAGGAAATAAAAATGTTCTAGATGAAGACAAGAAGTGGTCCATGTTTTTAGTGATTTAAATTGAGTATTGTAGTAATACAAGTAATTATCAAATTGGCTTACGTTCAAATGCTGACGTCATATTTATCACGTTTGTTCTGATTTCTGCATTGCAGTATAAATTTACTATTAGTAAAGAGCTTCGGATTTACTGTGCACCACAGGTTGTTTTACTTACACTTGCGGTGAATTCAACTCTAGGTGCCTGGTATTGTTTTCTCGTATCTTTGAAAAAAAATTAATTAAGAATAGTGTTTGATTATATTCTAAAAATTACAGTTGAACCTCGATTAATTAATAATCCATAAAGTCATATACTCGTTAAAATAATATTCTCGATAAAATAATATTTTATATCGGTCACCAAATGGCTCTCGGTAGCCTAGTTAAGAAGCCGTATTCTGTTTTGCAGTCATAAAGTGGGCGTTTGGGGTATCAAGCAAAAGTTGACTTATAGCTTAAAATGAGTAAGTGCTTTATAAGTGATAAGTAGAGCTGAACTTATAAGTCCTAGAGTGTTTGGTAAATCAGAACTTATAAGCAGTAGAGTGTTTGGGTAAATCAGAACTTATAAGTTAACTTTTTTTTATTATTTTTAAAATATTTATTTTTTAATATATATAAATGGATATCAATGGATAGATCTCGATGAGTAGAGAAATTTGATATATACATATCAATTTTTTAATGAACGGATCAAAAGATATATGGTTTTGAAGATTTGAAGGATATTATATATTGAGTGTATCGAGAATAAGTTATAAGTTGAATGTTAAGGATTCTTAACATTCAACTTATCCATTTTAAGTAGCCATAAGTTGGTTTCACTTATTTTGACAAACACCCCCAATAAGCATTTTTGAGTTTATAAGCCATAAGCTGCAACTTTAAGTTGCAGCCAAACAGGCCCAAAATCAAACATTTAGGTTGAAAACTAATGGTAGAGAAAACTCTACTCTCTTTTATTTGGCGTAAAAAGAAAATGCTTAAAGAAAAAGAATGTGAAACAGTGCTCTGAGTAGGTTTCCTTTGGAGTGCACTTTGGAACATTTGAAAGAGAGATATGTTGCATGAGAGCAAACTCTTAAAAAGAAGGATATTTTTTTTAATTTCTGGAAAAAGAAAAAAGCAAGTAAAAGTCAATTAGAAAAAGGAGAGTTAACCACAACAAAGATAGGATGGAATCTATACCAAAGCACGCCTGGGCATAAATACATGTGGAGTCTTACAGAAAAGACTTTGTCATGATTCTTCTATCCGCAAGGACCGCAACCATGGAAGTTCACTATGGAAGTTCATGTGTACTAGTAATAATATATAGGTTATCCTTCAACTTCAAGCCATACCACCCTTATTGTACTTGTAACAAATACCTGGTAACCCGGTATATGGCTATATAGTTTGCAATATATATCACACTTATCGGAACTAATCTCTGGTCGGAAAAATAAAGGTAGAGAGGACAATCTCAGTTGGAGCATGACCTGATTCTCTGACTTGGCTCATTTTAACTATCCTAATCTACATATAAGATACTGTACACTGATACGTACTACTTCTCTGCAAAGTCGGATCCAACATTTGTACTTGAAATCTATGAACCTCAGTAGACCCAAACCGCTTAACCAACCAGAAATAAACTAACAGTTCAAAGCATGAAATTTGATGACCAAATTAGCAATGCATGTCAAACAAATTACGCTTCAATAGATATTAGTGAACACATTATAGCAGCACATTGTGGTATAAAGAGGATTGGAGGACTCTTAAATTTAAATTATAAGGTTGAAGCAATAAAATTGTGATGCCTGTATGTTTGGTTACAGGAACGCTGTTACCAAGGGAAATCAGTATTCTTAAAAGCACAACAGATAGTTAACGTTTGGTACTCTGAATTTTTCCCTTCCTTTTGTCTCTTTTACTCTGTGGTTTTGGCCGGGATTTTTTTTTCCCAACTCTTTTGAAAGGTTTCTTCTTAGTCACAGGAATTTTCTGTTGCTTCTCTTTAGATCCTGTAGCGAGCCTTGTTACATCCTTCTCCATCTTCTCACTTTTAAGCTCCTCTTCCTCGCCATTTATTTCACTTGTCGTCACCATCACTTTTACATCACCATTATCGTACATAGTTGTCCCTATTCATTCAATTGAAAATGTCCAATTACACATTAAGGATTGATCGCTTAACTAAGGTATATATGCTACACATATGTGGTCAAAAGTTGCAAGAATGAAGAACCAACTATAAAAATGAAAAACAATAACCACTTGTCATCAATATCATTTTCACATCACCATTATCATACATTGTTATCCCCATGAATCCAATTGCAAATGCCCGATTACAACTTAAGGATCAAACGCCTAACGAACATACATTTGTTATGTACATATGGCCAAAATTTACAAGAGCCTATTTAGCAAAAAAAAAATTAAAAATTACAAGAGCCAACTTTCAATATTAGTATAAATTAATGACTTCAAATCACTTCATTACTTTGGATGCCATCAATTCGTTTGGCAGTGGATTTTTATCAGTATAGGAAGCTTAATTAAATTATGTCCTATTATATGCTTCAATAAAACCTAACTACTCTATAACCAGTTACTTAAAAGCCAGTGGGCCAACCAGTAAACAAGTAAAAAAGAAACAAGGCAACAACAAAGGCAACTAATAATGACCTGACTACATCAAATTCATACCTAGCAAGACTCCTGACCTCCTCTAGACGGTACATAACAACTAATTCCTAGTTATATAGATGACCCAATAATCTAAGAATTTGGTCTGAGGTTGAGATATACCTGAAACTGTTGCTATTTCATTAATTTCTTCTTCCTCGTCTTCCTCCTCACCTTCAACAGGTATTTCATCTGTGGTTGGTGGAGCTTCCCCATTCTGAACAAAGTCTCTTTCAAGCTTCCTCTGGATTAAAGGTTGGAAGAGTTTATACATACACCTTGGAAGTAATCAACTAAATATAGCACTACAAGGTGATAATGATATCAATCGCAGCATGACAATGTCTGTTGTTGATTTGCACTTTCACGTAAAAGAAAAAGATATAATACCAGAACAAAACAAAAATTGTTGAGCAGTTTCAGTATTTCAAACATTTTGTTGAGCAGGGCCAATCCATTACTTTTTTGGGTATACAAGCAAAACTTAAATTGCATAACAAACATCTATCTTCATAATCAATTGTTGAAAGGGCTACTACAGGGCCTATATTTGCTTACCAGGTGGAAATAAGATTCAAGTATTCAACAAATCAAAAAAATTATACAGAACCAAAACATTTACTTGTTTACAAAAATATTACATGTCTTATGCTTTCGAGCAAACAGAGACAGAAGTCATATCTTCAAATATCAAAGTACAGAACTACATTTCAAAATGATAAACCAAGTTTTCAACATTCATATATACATGAAAAACATATACTTGATCATAAAACTAGACAAACTAAAATAAAAACATGTCAAGGCATCTTCAATTTACAATTACAATTTCGAGGTACAATGATATAAATTACAAAATGAAGTCCACAGTCACAACTCACAAGTGCAAAGTAACATTCTTTTTTGCTAAGTGCCAAATAACATTTTAACTTGGCCAGAATAAATATCTACAAATTAGAAATTAAAAAAAAATGACAATAATATCAATACACACAAATCCCTAAAATCACAACAATGTCGAAAAACAAAAGAGTATCAAAAAGAAACCTGCTTTCGTTTCTCGATACGCTTTCGCCTCTCAGCTTCCTGCTGTTGAAGCTGCCCTTCTTTTCTCCTCTTCTTCTTTCTCTTATGAAACCCAGTCACATAATCACTACACAAAATCAACCCAACAAACAAATCAAGTAACAAAAAGTAGCCAAGATGCAAACTTTACATTACAATTTCACTCTAAAATGCACAAAATCAAGAATTACAGAGAAATAGATAAAAGATAGATTGAGGAACATACTTGAGGTCTTTTTCATTAAAAGAAACAGATAAAGATTTGTTCTTTAAAGCCCTTTTCTTGATATGATTAGCTCTTATGTGTGGGTTTATTCCATCTTCTACAGCTTCTTCCATGCCAGCTGCTTCTGCTTCTGCTTCTGCTTCTGCTTCAACCCTCCCCAAAAACCCTAGAAATTCAACTTGCTTTTAGAGGGGTACTTGTGTATTTTAATTAAGCTAAAGTCGCCTCTTTTTTTTTATAATTTTTTTTTGCTAAATGTTTCTTATGTTTCAATATCTAGATAACCGTTATTATATTTTAATATTAAATATATTGTTTTTTTTATAATTATCTTCTTTTATTTATGAAAGAACGATGTATTTATATTAAAATAGTTAATTACTTTTGATGAAAATAAATTTTAAAAATAATTAAATTGATCAATACTGATTTTTTAAATAAAAATGCTTTGATGTATTTTCTAGATAACTAACGAGTTTAAGTTTAATTTTAAACTCTACAAAAATTTACATTGGTATCCTTGAAAAAAATTCTCCCACTTCACGAATCGAATCTTGAATATTTTATAAAATAATCGATATTGTTACTAATTCAGCTACATATTTGAAGCTAAAAATAAATAAATTAAAAAATGTGTATCAAATGTTAATTAGTAGATGGTTTATATATCAAGGGTGAAGGCCATAAATACCACTATTTGAAAAAAATATTGTCAAAATACCAACGGGTGCGAAACAAGGTCCTAAATACCTGTCGAACACACATGCTAAATATGCGCGGGTGCTTCCTCTCTTTTCTATAGAATGTGCGCATATCTAAAATGCGTGTTCAAAATTTTTCAATGCTTTGTTTTTTACCGCATACGCATTTTTCAGTCAAAGTGGTCAACCCACGCAGGCTTGTGTATTATTATTAGTGTACTCCCCTGTCCAGATTACATAATTGAAGATAATTAATAAAAATGCACTTGCATAGGTCAAGTTTTGACTTTAACAACAGCAGTCACTGACATAGGTATCACTAGGTAGGCCGTAGGTATGCAGGTGAGTTATAAAGTAGTAAAACGTTACGCATGAAGGATATGCGTAATGGCTAGGATATGCGTAATGGCCGGATAAAAAGGACCCACGTGACCGTCAATCAGTATTTTGGAAATCATGAGATATTTTAATCATTTATTCATATCTTAAATTAATTTATTAATATAATTTCTAGTAATTAGGTTTGGGATGATAAATTTTAAAATTGGTTGGTTCTAGCGTTCAACAAATGTATCTAATATAAAATAATTAAATGTAGTATAATTAAAATAATATTTAAAATAAGTAAATACATTAAAATTATATTGAAATAGATATATCTTGACCGTGTCAATTAATAATCGATTAATTTTTTAATATTATGATTTTTAAAATATTAATTTATAATTCGTGTAATGTGTGAATTTTTTCTAATTTTTATAATTATACATATTTTTAAAAGAACTAATACTTAAATATTTTAATATTTTTTATTCTAATAATATGAATAAAAATTAACATCCTTATGTGGTTATAGTGCACAAAAATCCGCATTTTTATATCCTAAAAATTGGATGTAAGAAACTAGCTCATATTTTGATTTTACAGTTGAGATGAAAGACAATATTATTGTGTTAATTTTATCGAAATTTCTCACTTTAGTGAATTTGGTAACTAAGTGCTCATAAAATTTAGAACATCAACCCAAATGGCGGCCCATTTCTGTTTCAAACTATCGTCTCGTTCGCACCAATTTTCTAACATGCACAACTTGCATCGGAGCGACACGTGTTGTTAAAATCGACCAATTCGATCCAAATCAACCTCATTTCGCTCGATCCAAATTGAATATTTTTAAATCGAAATATATTTGGTTTGAAAAGATATAAACCCGATTTAAATGGGTTGGGTATGTGTTTCGATTTTTTTAAGCCGAACCAACCCAACACGATTAAAAATAATAGATTTAATTAAAATATATGAAACACATTTAGTTAAAATAGTTAACAATTTTGGAGTGTACACTTTTAGTTATTAAAACACATTCTTTGAACTCTTGTGTTCTAGACCATAGATCATGTGAGATCTTGGAAGAAAACTTCATTGCTTGCATTGTCTAAAGTTATCCATACATGATATTATCTATGTTTGTTAATATTGTATCAGTACTTTAAGGCTAGTTTACATTAAGAAGCATCAGTTTTACATTAAGTTGTTCGTTATCAAGGATATAACAGCAGAAATGTGTACATCAATATTCTACAAAACTTCTACAAAACTGTGTGTTGAGATCACTTGAGACAAATGTTCTTATTGTCTTTGTCCATTCGCGGTTGTAATGCAAATTTAGCACACTAACTATGCTAATAACACAAATTTGATGTTTAAACTGAAAGACTATGTTTAGTACTTTATCGATCTTTTGGTGTGTTTTAACTTAAATATTTGAGATTTATTTGAGATGAATATGTAATATTTTGCTGACTTTCAATTTCGGTTTATTAATTTAGTACTTACTGCTCGATAAAAATATATTTTATATATTTATTAACCCGACCACTCCAACCCGAACTGATCCAAACCGAATTATTAAATGGATTGCATTACAAATTTATTTTTTGTGAGTTGGGTTGAAAATTTGCAAATTCGATTTAATTGAATTAGGTTGTTAAAATCTCGTAACCCGCCCAACCCGAACCGTGTACAACCCTGTGCACAACCTATGCTCCAGCTATCAACTAACGGGACTCCAGGTAATTTCCCCATTTTCTTTATTCTTATTATAAAACCCTATAACCCTTGCAAATCACGAATTACTTTAATATTAATTTTAAAATTTATTTTAAATTTTTTTGAAATTTTAATACTTCTGAAAATGTTACCTTTTTAAAAATAATTAAAAGTACTACTTTAATACTTTAAATCTAATTTTTTTTATAGATTTTATAATAGTTTATTAGCTTAGTAAACATGTCATTAAAGAAAACCATCCAAATTATCAATATATTTTGTTATAATATATATAAATATAAATATAAATATTTTCTAACAAAAGGTCATTTTTTTGAATTCTAAGTAAAGTATAATTAAAAGAGTTTGTAGTTATGTTATATATGTGAGAAAATCGAAAATCAAAACTTTCAATATTTCGGCTATTATATAATAGTACAGATAGATAGATTAAATAGAATAAATTACCGAAAATTGAAATCAAAACTTTCAATGTTTCGGCTATTATATAATGGTATAGTATAGATAGATATCGTATGCGATAATTTTAAAAAAGGAGAAATTTTAGTCGCCTCTTTATTTTTATAATTCAACTTTATATAAAGTCAACTTGCTTTTAGAGGGGTACTTGTGTATTTTAATTAAGCTAAAGTCGCCTCTTTATTTTTATAATTTTTTTTTGCTAAATGTTTCTTATTTTTCAATATCTAGATAACCGTTATTATATTTTAATATTAAATATATTGTTTTTTTTATAATTATCTTCTTTTATTTATGAAAGAACGATGTCTTTATATTAAAATAGTTTAATTACTTTTGATGAAAATAAATTTTAAAAATAATTAAATTGATCAATACTGATTTTTTAAATAAAAATGCTTTGATGTATTTTCTAGATAACTAACGAGTTTAAGTTTAATTTTAAACTCTACAAAAATTCACATTGGTATCTTTGAAAAAATTTCTCTCACGAATCGAATCTTGAATATTTTATAAAATAATTGATATTGTTACTAATTCAGCTACATATTTGAAACTAAAAATAAATAAATTCAAAAATGTGTTTCAAATGTTAATTAGTAGATGGTTTATATATTAAGGGTGAAGGCCTTAAATACTTTTATTTAAAAAAATATTGCCAAAATATTCACGGGCGCGGAACAAGACCCTAAATACCCGTCAAACACGCATGTTAAACATGCGCGGTGCTTCTTCACTTTTTTATATGATGTGCGCATCAATACTATTATATAATAGACGAAACATTAAAAGTTTGGTTGGTCGGTATGGTACGTTGTGATTTTACTTAATTGCCTTTAACATTAAAAATTTGGTTGGTCGGTATGGTACGTTGTGATTTTACTTAATTGCCCTTAACTGTATTTCGTGTTTTTACTTAATTAACCTTACTTATTTATAGAAATATATTATTAAATAATAATATTACCTATTTATAACCAATTATCTTTGCCCCTAAAACACATTATTTTTTCCTAACAAATTCTCATACTTGCTGATATGGGCTAAAAATAACCCTAAAAATATAATTAATGACATATTAATTAGACCCGAATTGGTCCAAGAACACGGCCCAATATTCAAGGTCCGAAACCCTGATTATTCATTAATTTCTTAATTAATGAATAGGGAAAATATACAGCTCATAAAAAGAGTCCAAATTATGGCAAATTAGTCAAAGAAGGATCCAGAATCCCAATTAAAGGCAATTAATGAGTCATAGCCTTTATCGACAAGGAAAAGACTTATCCTGCAAGCAATACAATGCTTATCTAATATCAAAAAGGAGACTTATTCGCTAAGACTCCTAAACATACCATAAATACTAGGCTCTAGACGCCTATATAAGGTCCCTGATCCTACAATCAGAACTACGTCTTTGGCTTGATTCTCAACATTAATTGAGATACGTAGGCATCTTGTGAGGACCAATTTAGTCCGGAAACACGAGTGCAGCCATTAAAGCTCGAAGCTCATTAAATTCACAAAGTACGTTTTTTAATCCATAACATTTGGCGCCGTCTGTGGGAAGACAACATCAACCATGGCAAACACACGGAGAACAGCTCGGGATAATCAAACTCCTGAGGATCGTCCTATCACCTTTGAGGCTGATCGGCCACCGCCAACTACTGGCACACAAGGGGCGAATATCCCCACCAACACTCAAGGACCGGAAATCCCGATTTCGGTTGAAGGGACGAATCCCCTGCAGATGGTCATTCATGGATCTAATCCACAAGAGACCGTTCACCAGCAACCAATCACGACCTCCCCGCTGCTCATGAATGCCCCGAGAAGCCTTCAACTCCATACTACTGATCTCCCTCAATACGCGAATCAGACTTTGGGGATTCCAAGCTATGGCATGCCCCCTCGACCCATGGCGGGCGGTAGTGGAACTAATCCAATCTACCATGAGGCATATGTGCCCCCTTATATTCAAGGTCTGGGACCCCAAAATCAACAAACTCGTCAGACCCCTCTCATTCAAGATTACTCTGGCCCATACACCGAGGATGAGGGTTATACAACTGGGGAGGATGTCGCCCCAAGAAGGAGACGTTCTTCCCAGACAAATCGGGAGCCACCCCAAACTACTAGGGAGAAACTTGCAGCCCATGAGGCAGAGACTGCAAGGCTCAAAAAACTCCTTGCTGAAGAAGAGGCCGCTCAATCTCGGGGCCGAACGACTGAAGGAATCCCGATAATCAACTTGGATCCACCAAGAAGGACCAAGAGGGCTGAAGCCCCAAGGGGTGATCCTAGTATTCTGTTGCCCCTAGAAGATCCTGATGATCCTACACCACCGTTTACTCAAGACATCATGAAAACGGCTATATCCAGAAAGTTTAAGATGCCTTCGATCAAAGCCTATGATGGAACGGGAGATCCCGCAAATCATGTAAGGACCTTCTCAAATGCACTGCTGTTGCAGCCTGCCAATGACGCTGTAAAGTGTAGGGCGTTTCCACAAACCCTAGCGGGCATGGCTCAACGTTGGTATAGTCGCCTTCCGCCCAATTCTATTGGATCCTTCAAAGAGCTGAGTAAGGCATTCATCAATCAATTTGTTAATGGGAAGATACATGAGAAAAGTTCCGCCTCTCTTATGGAGATTCGACAAGGCAAGAATGAAACGTTGAGAGAATACTTGAGTAGATTCACTAAGGAGGCCATAAAAGTCCCAGATTTGGAAGATAAAGTGGCTATGATAGCCCTACAGCAAGGAACTACCGATGACCACTTCAGGAGGTCTTTGGCTAAACATCCCCCCGAAAACATGTTGTTACTATAAGATAGAGCCGAAAAGTATATCAAGCCTGAAGAAAGCATGAGAAAGTATGAACCCATTGTTGAGGGAAGTGAAAACGGAAAAAAGAGAAAGGAGACTCAAGAGTATGACGCTAGGGACAAATATCCCAGGACAGGGAAAGATTCCGAATCTCCACCTAAAAGGAACAACTTCGGACCCAGGTTCAATGAATATGCAAGGTTGAACACCTCAAGAAGTCAAATTCTGATGGAAATTGAGAAGGAAGAAGATCTTCGATGGCCAAAGCCGCTAAGATCCGACTTGGAGAAACGAAACAAGAATCAATTCTGCCGTTTCCATAAAGAAGTTGGTCATGACACCGACGATTGTAGACAACTGAAAGATGAGATCGAGTTCTTAATCCGAAGAGGAAAACTCGATAAGTTCACTAAGGATGGGAATCGAGGAAATCAACAAGGAAACTATGAAAGGAAAGACTACGATAGGAGGGACAACGACCAAGATCGTACTCCTAAGCCCCGAGGGCCTGTCATCAACATGATATTTGGAGGACCGACTGCTGCTAGGTCCTCCCGAAACTCAAGGAAAGCTTATGCCCGAGAGATAATGACTGTTGTAGGAGAAGCACCGAAACGTGCCAGGGCAGAAGTGGCTATTAGCTTTGATGATTCTGATCTTGAAGGGGTGAAGTTCCCCCATGACGACCCGTTGGTCATTATACCTGTAATAGGCAACTCTAAAACTAAGAGGGTTCTGGTAGATAATGGAGCTTCCGTGGACATCTTGTTCCATGACGCCTTCATCAAGATGGGATACATCGATTCACAACTGACTCCTTCAAACATGCCCATATATGGGTTCAATGGGGTTGAATCCAAAGTAGAGGGAACTATTCAGCTCCCTATGACAATAGGGCAAGGTTCACAAACAGCAACTCAAATGCTGAACTTCGTGGTGATAAAGGCAACCTCGACTTATAATGCAATCCTTGGTAGGACAGGCCTTCATGCATTCAAGGCTGTTGCCTCAACTTACCATTTGAAAATCAAGTTCCCAACAAGGAACGGGGTCGGTGAAGAACAAGGAGATCAAAAGATGGCTAGGAACTGCTATGTAGCCGCGTTAAGGCCTGATGGAGTCGGGGGGGCAGGTTCTCCCAATTGAGGTTATGAATTCAAAAGACGATGAAGAAAGAAGGGGAAAGCCGACCGAGGGTCTAATTCCTATTCCCCTAATCCCGGGAGAACCAGACAAAGTTACTTACATTGGAGCATTGTTGCCTGAACCCTTGAAGGGACTGAGGTGCCAAGAACTTGGCATGCCTCAAATTTAAAAGTTTATTATGTTTAAGTGTTTCCTTAAGGGATCCACTAATAGTACAAGTAGCAATGAGGTCGACGAAACCATTCTGAGCTCTTAAGCTCTTAGTAGGAAGTAAATCACTATGTAAGGGTCGAACCCTCTTTTTAAAATGAAATATTTCAAGTTCTCATTCACTATTTTATTACTTATCTTTGTTTGAGTATTTCCTTATTGTTCTACTAAAGAACAAGTTGTACCAATAACACTTGATCAAAGTGCTAGCCCATTCAAGAGGCCAAGTACTAGGAATTGCCTTACAAAAGATAAGCTAAATAAATATAAGTGAATGCAAGAGCGAAGAAACATAATATGCATAAATAACATGCATGGATAGAAGATCCCGAAGGATCAAAGAGTTATGTTACCAGCTCAACTAGAAGCCTTTGAGGCCCTGAAGAAATACATGGCTGAAAGAATTGAAAGTGCAGAAGCCCGTCTACTATGTGAGTAAGATTCTTCATGGGGCAGAAATAAACTACTCTACCATAGAGAAGTTTGCCTTAGCCTTGATAATGGCCTCAAGAAAGCTACGCCCATACTTTCAGGCTCACAAGATAGAGGTCTTGACTGATCAACCTTTAAGAAACATCTTGCATAGCCCTCAAGTTAGTGGAAGATTGATCAAATGGGCCATTGAATTGGGCGAATTCGACATCAAGTATAAGCCTCGAACGACCATAAAAGCTCAAGCACTTGCTGACTTCATGGTTGAATGTACCATTGACAACCAAGAAGTCGGGGGGCGGGAAGCAATAATGGAAGACAAGGAAGTTGGAGACATAATGTTGGGTGCTCTATTTTGATGGAGCATCAAAAACAAAATCAAGCGGAGCCGGTTTAGTGCTACAAAGCCCTGATGGATTCATCATAGAGTATGCACTAAAACTTGACTTTCCAACGACAAACAATGAGGCCAGAGATGAAGTCATGGCCAAGTACTTGAAACTTGTCAAGGCCATCATGACTCAGTTCGACGAATGCTATGTAGAGCACATTCCAAGGGAAGAAAATGTGAAGGCCGATGCCTTGTCTAAATTTGCTTCTTCCGAAATTGAAAACTATGCAAGGCGTGTATACTTCCAAGTCTTGAGGACCCCAAGCATCAACGGAAAGTCGGTAGCACCCATTGATGTCCCTAGTTGTTGGATATATCCCATCAAGGCTCATCTGGAAACTGGGTGGTTACCCAATGACACTTCAGAAGCACGAAAGCTATACGTCAGAGCACTAAGGTATACCCTGATTGAGGGAATCCTATACAAAAAGTCTTTCATCATTCCATATCTGAAATGTTTGAGACCTCAAGAGGCAGAATTAGCCCTGAAGGAAGTACATGAAGGAATTTGTGGGCAGCACTTGGGGGGCAGAACCCTTGCCCATAAAATCACTCGTCTAGGTTTCTATTGGCCAAACACACTTGCTAATGATAAAAGCTATGTAAAGAAATGTGAACGGTGCCAGAAACATGCACCAATGGTTAGGCAACCACCAGAGATGATGACGTCCTTTAACTCACCCATCCCCTTTGCCATGTGGGGAATGGATATACTTGGGTCATTTCCAATGGCAAGTGCTCAAAGAAAGTTCTTGATAGTAGCAATCGACTACTTCACCAAGTGGATTGAGGTTAAGCCATTAGCCAAGATAACCACCAAGCCAGTGATGCATTTCTTCTGGGAAAATGTGATATGCAGATACGGGATTCCACGTATCTTGGTCACAAACAATGGAACTCAGTTTAACAACGACGAGTTTAAGAAATATTGTGATGAGAACGATATCAAGTTACGCTTCACTTCTGTCACCCATCCTCAAGCAAATGGGCAAGCTGAGGTTGCAAATCGAATTATCCTAGATGGACTGAAGAAAAGAGTTGAACGCTCCAGAAACACTTGGGTGGACGAATTGCTCCCCGTACTATGAGCATATCGTACTACCTGCAAAGTCACCACTGGAGCTACCCCCTTTCTGTTGGCATATGGGGCAGAGACAATGGTTTCAGTGGAGATTACTCACACGTCTCCAAGGATTGAGGCTTATGAGCCAGAAACATATGAGGAAGGCTTGAGGCTGGCCTTAGATTTGATTGATGAAGTTAGAA
Source organism: Heracleum sosnowskyi (assembly GCA_030848705.1). Lineage (NCBI taxonomy): Eukaryota > Viridiplantae > Streptophyta > Magnoliopsida > Apiales > Apiaceae > Heracleum > Heracleum sosnowskyi. The sequence continues at coordinate 100,434,114 of CM061241.1, forward strand.
ATGAGGCAAATGCCAAGATAGTTCAGCATCAGAAACGAGCATATTTCTATTACAACCTAAGGGTTAAAGAGAGATTCTTTCGACAAGGAAATTTAGTCCTCTGAAAGATTGAGGCATCCGGAGTTGGACAAAAAGGCAAGTTGGCCTCAAATTGGGAAGGACCATATCGCGTCAAGAACGTATTTGGCCGAGGCTCGTACAAGCTACAAACCCTCGAAGGGCATGAGGTGCCAAGGACTTGGCATGCCTCAAATTTGAAAGTCAATAATGTTTAAAGTGTGTCCTGATTGGACTCACTACTGGGACAAATAGAAATAAGGTTCGATGAAATCATGAGCTTCCTAGAAAGAAAATGAAGGGTTGAAACCCCAGAAACCTAAGACATTCAGTCCAAACCCCATCATTCGATATACTGGAAGCTCAAATTAAAGAAACAAGTGAAACATTATGTCTGTCTTCGTTCATGAAGACCTCTCGATGTGAAAATTAAGATGTTGAACCTCAAAATCAGGTCCTCTACCTATAAGCCACGTTTGGCGTTGTTGAAACCTCAAATGAGGTCTAAGGTGTTAGAACTCAAGTTAATTCTTGTATCTATAAGCCACGTTTGGCGTTGTTGAAACCTCAAATGAGGTCTAACATACCTCAAAAATGAGGTCGAAGGAGACTGGGTTTGAGATCGAACGACCAAGGTCGAAAAAGCACGGAAAAACGAGGTCGAATTGTTCGACCTGGGACCAAATTGAGGTCGAAAATACCTCAAAAATGAGGTCTAACAATACCTCAAAAATGAGGTCGAAGGAGACTGGGTTTGAGATCGAACGACCGAGGTCGAAAAAACACAGAAAAATGAGGTCAAATTGCTCGACCTGGGACCAAATTGAGGTCTAAAATACCTCAAAAATGAGGTCTAAAATACCTCAAATTGAGGTCTACAATACCTCAAAAATGAGGTCGAAGGAGACTGGGTTTGAGATCGAACGATCGAGGTCGAAAAAGCACGGAAAAACGAGGTCGAAGACTTCGACCTGTGACCTTTCGAGGTCGAAAATGAGGTCGAAAACGACTGGGCTCGAGGTCGAAAATGAGGTCGAAAACGACTGGGCTCGAGGTCGAAAACGACTGGGCTCGAGGTCGAAATTGAGGTCGAAAATACCTCAAAATGAGGTCTAAAATACCTCAAAATGAGGTCGAAAATACATCAAAACGAGGTCGAAACTACCCTTAAAAAATTGGGTAAAATAAATATTATTATTCAATAATATTTATAAAAAAAAAAAAAAAAAAACATTTCGGTAGACCTCAAATGAGGTCGAAAGTGAGCCCTCAAATGAGGTCGAATGCCTCGACCTGGGGCAAATTGAGACTAAACTGCCAAAGTGCAGTTTAGTACCCCAAGTTCCTAGTGGTTCACAAATTCTTTCCTGAAGTTTAGAAATTGATAAATTCTCCACTGAAGTTTCAAATATGACAAATTCACCCGTGAGACACGAAAATTCCTAAAATATTAGGAATAAATGTTAAAAATACCTGTGGGTACACGAAAATTCCTAAAATATTAGGAATAAATGTTAAAAATACCTGCGGGTACACGAAAATTCCTAAAATATTAGGAATAAATGTTAAAAATACCTGTGGGTACACGAAAATTCCTAAAATATTAGGAATAAATGTTAAAAATACCTGTGGGTACACGAAAATTCCTAAAATATTAGGAATAAATGTTAAAAATACCTGTGGGTACGTGAAAATTCCAAAAAATATTAGGAATAATTATTAAAAATACCGGTGGGTACATGAAAATTCCTAAAATATTAAGAATAATTATTAAAAAAACCTATGGGTACATGAAAATTCCTAAAATATTAGGAATAATTATTAAAAATACCGGTGGGTACATGAAAATTCCTAAAATATTAGGAATAATTATTAAAAAAACCTATGGGTACATGAAAATTCCTAAAATATTAGGAATAATTATTAAAAATACTTGTGGGTACGTGAAAATTCCTAAAATATTAGGAATAATTATTAAAAATACCTGTGGGTACATGGAAATTCCGAAAATATTAGGAATAATTATTAAAAATACCTGTGGGTACATGAAAATTCCTTAAATATTAGGAATATTTCATATAAATGTCAAATTAGCCTCGAATAAGGCAGAAATCGTCGTAAATGTGTAGGTCGCTCCACACTTTGCAATAAGTCGATATTTGTGAAACACTAGTGTAAATGAATTCCTAGGTAAAGGATAAAAAAGACCCCGAATCTCGAAAAAGGTCAATATAATTTCTACGAAAGCTTGAAAAGTTTTCCTAGAAATTGGGGGGCAAATGATATGGGCTAAAAATAACCCTAAAAATATAATTAATGACATATTAATTAGACCCGAATTGGTCCAAGAACACGGCCCAATATTCAAGGTCCGAAACCCTGATTATTCATTAATTTCTTAATTAATGAATAGGGAAAATATACAGCTCATAAAAAGAGTCCAAATTATGGCAAATTAGTCAAAGAAGGATCCAGAATCCCAATTAAAGGCAATTAATGAGTCATAGCCTTTATCGACAAGGAAAAGACTTATCCTGCAAGCAATACAATGCTTATCTAATATCAAAAAGGAGACTTATTCGCTAAGACTCCTAAACATACCATAAATACTAGGCTCTAGACGCCTATATAAGGTCCCTGATCCTACAATCAGAACTACGTCTTTGGCTTGATTCTCAACATTAATTGAGATACGTAGGCATCTTGTGAGGACCAATTTAGTCTGGAAACACGAGTGCAGCCATTAAAGCTCGAAGCTCATTAAATTCACAAAGTACGTTTTTTAATCCATAACACTTGCAATTACCTTTTTTAACTAAAACATGTCAGTTTTTCTATTTTTTCTTACTAAAACCCCTCATTTTCCAAATATATCACGGACAAACCTTTAGTTATTTATTTTTAAACCTATAATATTATAATTATTTTTTAAAAGTTTACCTATTTTAATATGTCTACTTATTTTTCTTAACAAATACAAACACTAAGAATATTAAAATATAAATAATCAAATACCTATTTATAACCAATTACCTTTCCAGCTAAAACACATTATAGATTTTTTCTAACAAAGTCCCTTCTTTTCTAAATATATCACGGGAAATTGTCTTTTTCAATTTATTTTTTCTAATTTTCTCAAATAAATTCATTTTTTTTTTCAAAAATATCAGAGGAAACCCTTTACTTATTTATTTGAAAACGTATTTAAATACTTTTAATTATTAAATTTTAAAACCTCATTTTCCAAAAATATCACGGGCATTTACCTTTTTTAACTAAATATATGTTACATTTTTTATTTTTTCTTACTAAAACCCCTCATTTTCCAAAAATATAACGGGCAAACTCTTGCTTATTTATTTTAAAATATGTTTTAATGTTTTTAACTAATTAAAAGTATTTAGCTATTTTAACATATCTACTTATTTTTTTAACAAATACAAGTAATAAAATATTAAAATAACAATTAACAATCCGTGCATCGCACGGGTTTTAAGCTAGTATCTAAAATGCGTGTTCAATGATTTGTTTTTTTACCACATACGCATTTTCTAGTCACGTGGTCAACCCACGCATTCTATTCTTATTAGTGTACTCCCATGTCCAGATTACATAATTATATCTTTATATATAATTGGAGTAAAGGAGTTAACGTGGTATGACGTGGTCGTCAGGCCAGATTTTTCATTTCAGAAATATTATTAGTAAATATATTTTTTAAATTGTATTAAAAAAATTTAAAAAATCTTTAGATACAATTGGAGTAAAGGGGTTAACGTGGTATGTCGTGGTCGTCAGGGCAGATTTGTCATTTCAAAAATATTATTAATAAATATATTTTTTTAATTATATTAAAAAAAATTAAAAATTATTAAATTATAAATTTTATTGCAAAAATTATGAATAAAATTTATAGATATTATGTTTTCCAGAAAAAAAAGAGATTAATTATATATAATGTAATGAAGTTATTATGCAAAAAAAATAGATAGACCGTAAATTTAATAATTTTAAAATTACGAAAACACGAAATTTAAAGCAAAAAAATATAATAACAATCAAAATAATAAAGATTAATGCTAAAATTTTAAATATCATCGACTTAACGAGTTTGTGAACACTATTTTAAAGTTGTTTTAAAATCAAAATATAATTTAATTTAACATAAAAAAGTTAATATATAATATTTATAAAATATCCCGTGCATTGCACGGGTATAAAGCTAGTTGAAGATAATTAATAAAAATGCACATGCATAGGTCAAGCTTTTGACTCTAACAATCAGTGACATAGTACGTATCACTGTAGGCAGGCCGTAGGTATGCTGTGACAACCCGGGTCAAATCCCGAGCCTTTTTCGAAAATCGGGTCAAATCCCGATTCCGAGTCCGAATAAGTCGAAGCCTACTGGCCCAAACGCAACCAACTTGGGTAACAACTAGCCCACCACAGGCCCCCAAAAGATCATGATTTGTTGGTGCTAATTAGTAGTAGTACTTTGCCTTATAAACTGAACAGAAGTCCCAAATCTCCTCGATGTGGGACTGGGGTGTTACAAACTCCCCCACTTAAACTCTTGACGTCCTCGTCAAGCCTGAACGAATAGCCCATAGGTTCCAAGATCGTTCCTCCCTAGCCATTGTGGGATAATACCAGCTGGCTTCGTGTCCCCACCTCCGGACCTCTGTCCATTGTGGGATAATACCACCAGCCTTCGTGTCCCCACCTCCGGCAACTCAACGAATCAAGCTTTCGAGAGTCGGCTCTGATACCATATGTGACAACCCGGGTCAAATCCCGAGCCTTTTTCGAAAATCGGGTCAAATCCCGATTCCGAGTCCGAATAAGTCGAAGCCTACTGGCCCAAACGCAACCAACTTGGGTAACAACTAGCCCACCACAGGCCCCCAAAAGATCATGATTTGTTGGTGCTAATTAGTAGTAGTACTTTGCCTTATAAACTGAACAGAAGTCCCAAATCTCCTCGATGTGGGACTGGGGTGTTACATATGCAGTGAGTTCTAAAGTAGTAAAACGTTACGCATGCGGATATGCGTAATGGCTAGAATATGCGTAATGGTTGAGTAAAAAGGACCCACGTGACCGATATTTTGGACACTGCACACGATCATGAGGTATTTTAGTCATTTATCATATATTAAATTAAATTGTTTAAATTGTTTAATTTAAAATGCAAGTGTTGAAATCATTGTATTTAATAATTATTTTTTGAAATTTAATTTAGCAAACTCTTAAATAACTTGTAAGTAAATTTATCCAAACACCCGTATAACTTATAAGAATCCATCAACTTATCACTTATAAAGCACTTACTCATTTTAAGCTATAAGTCAATTTTTTTGTGATATCCCAAACACGCACTATGTTTTGCTTGCTTTGTAGGCCACTAGAATATATGAACAGAGTATGTCAATCAGACTTTACGAAGAACCTGTGTTGTTGGATGAATTTCGTAACAATCCAAATCGGAGATTGCTGGAATAACGAATTATGAAAATAGGGGGATTTGAGATTTTTGAATGTTTGGTGGCTGAACTTGTATGATGACTCCTCAAAAATTGAATAGAGAATGGGTTCTTTCTCATGCTCTTTTCCGAGTGTCAATTGTGTATCATACAAGGTGCCTACGTACCCCTTTATATAGGGATCAAGCCTCACGTAGTTCTTGGAAAACAAGTCATTGGATAAGCCCATTCAGTCCAAGCCCATAAATAGTCAGTGCTTATCCATCCACACCACGTTCCATAAATAGTCCGGATTTATGCATCCACATCTCATTCCCATAAATAGTCTGGATTTATCCATCCACATCTCATTCCCATAAATAGTCCGGATTTACACACGTTTTCCTACAATCTTGCGGCATCTCCGTATTTCTTTCTATGATTTGAAGAATATCGTTTGGAGATTTTTTCCATTATTCGTTGATTGAGATTGATTCTTTCCTCGTTTCTGAGAGAGGATAAAACTTAGTGGTTAAGCAATTAATTATTAATCTGAATTAATAATTATTAAACGGAGAAATTTGGACTATGCCAAAACGTGGCATAACAACAAGCCCCCAGTTCTTCAGTGTAGCTTGCTGCAGTGGAGAACTAAGAATTCTTCGAGCTTCCAAATTTCTTCGGTCGCTTGGCGTTTTGTATATAGTCCGAATTGGTGTACACGATTTTCAAGTGTCATTGCTCACATAATGATGTGTTTTCGTTCATCCGCGAGCCCCCGAGCTCAGGCTTTAATAAGATACTCAATTTCAAATGTCAGGCTTTCAGCCCATATCACATCCGGTCCCACACGTTTTCCTATAATCTCGCGGCATCTCCACATTTCTTCCCGTGATTGTAGGAATGTCTCGTGCCAACCATATCACGTCCGGTCCCACACGTTTTCCTACAATCTCGCGACATCTCCGCATTTCTTCCCGTGATTTGTAGGAATGTCTCGTGCCAACCATATCACGTCCAGTCCCACACGTTTTCCTGCAATCTCGCGGCATCTCCGCATTTCTTCCCGTGATTGTAGGAATGTCCCGTGCTAACCAAGAAATATCCATCTACCAATGGACCTTCAATAATGTAATTTTATTCATGGACTCTCCTCTAAGAGTAGGGTCTTCAATATTAATCCTCCTTGGAAAAGAGAGCTTTCGAAAACTTTACCCTTGTTAGATAAGGATCTTCCACACTTATTTTTGTCCATGCACGAGCTAGTGAAGTAATCAAATCATGTGCTACGAATATTGCATCACAATTCTTTAACATCTCCATGATTCAGATTCTACCCAGATCTGTTTTTTACCTTTTTGACCCTGTAAACGATATTTTCTTGGAAAACACAAAACATGAAAGTTGTAGAAAACGAAAAGAGCTTTCCGATGATATATGTCTCGTCAGGAACGGACTTATAATGAATCGGGAATCAAATAAAACATTTTCTGATTAACTTCTCAATACTGAAAAACGAGATCTGATTATGTTTTGTGATTTCAAAAATAGATCGAAACATAATCTCTGAAAATACCAAGAACGAAAGTTGTAGGAAATCGCAAAAGCTTTCCGGATCATAAAAAATCATCAAAATCTGACATGTATTAAATTTACTACGAATTTTATAAGATAACTTATTTGTACGGACAAAATCTTAAGAAAACTTATCTTAATTTTGAAAAGAATCATGAATCACCGCCTCCATCGTTCTGCTCCTCCATTAAAGCCGCTCCAGATCCATAATAACCCCCCTTACATATGATGTAGATGATTTGATTGTCCTCCACAATCAAAAAATAATCCCCTCCTTCTAGCGCCAAATGTTGTTAGAGGAATTTCGTAACAATCCAAACCGGAGATTGCTGGAATAACGAATTATGAAAATAGGGGGATTTGAGATTTTTGAATGTTTGGGGGCTGGACTTGTATGATGACTCCTCAAAAATTGAATAGAGAATGAGTTCTTTCTCTTGCTCTTTTCCGAGTGTCAATTGTGTATCATACAAGGTGCCTACGTACCCCTTTGTATAGGGATCAAGCCTCACGTAGTTTTTGGAAAACAAGTCATTGGATAAGCCCATTCAGTCCAAGCCCATAAATAGTCAGTGTTTATCCATCCACACCACGTTCCATAAATAGTTCGGATTTATCCATCCACATCTCATTCCCATAAATAGTCCGGATTTACACACGTTTTCCTACAATCTCGCGGCATCTCCGTATTTCTTTCCATGATTTGAAGAATATCGTTTGGAGATATTTTCCGTTATTTGTTGATTGAGATTGATTCTTTACTCGTTTCTGAAAGAGGATAAAACTTCGTGGTTAAACAATTAATTATTAATCTGAATTAATAATTATTAAACGAAAAAATTTGAACTATGCCAAAACGTGGCATAACAACCTATTTTCGACATCTCAATGCAAGTAGTTTATGGTTTTCAGAGTAGTTACTACCTTATTAGAATCACTTACAACGAATTTGGTGCCAGAAACCTCAACCTATAAACTAAACTTGTTTTCAAAGGAGTACTTGTGGAGTAACATCGGGTCTCCTAGTTTTTTTTTAATAAGAGTGCAAATTGAGGATATTTTATTCATGCTCCCTTTGAAAACAAGTTTAATTAAAATATTATTTTTCATTAACTTCAATAAAATTTATATTTAAATGAAATTTGAAATAATTTTCATAAACCATATATAAATTTAAAATTCACTTGAATTCTTGAATCTAGTACAAAATAAAATAAGTTTATATTAAAATTTTCAAATTTTGATTTCTAAGTATTAACATTTTAAAATAATTAGTGATATCAAACATAATCAAGTTATTTTAAGAGAATTCTTAGCAATTTATAATTACTAAAATTTATTTGCAATCATTTAAATAAAATATATATATTCTTTTGACTCCCTCACAATTAGAATAAGTTTATATTAATTAGTTGATTTTTTGACTACATAATACTCATATTTTGAAATGTTTAGTTATGTGAAATGGAAGTATATAATTTTAAAAAAGAGGATAAGGACGAAAGATCTCAGAATACTTTTCCTCTTGTCACACTATTCACATGTAAAAAACATATCTACTCATCTATCTATTATCTATTATATATCTATTATCTATCTATCTATCTATCTATCTATCTATCTATCTATTACTATATATAATAGGCCAACACAAGGGCAAAGTTTGCCATTTTAATGCTTGTGAAGTTACGATTTTACCCCTATTTTTTGAAAAATAACAAAAATACCATTGTTATATTATTATGCAAAAATATGTTAATATTTGTTATTGTAGAGAATCGAACCCCCAACCTCCTTCTAAGAAGTCCAAAGCCTAACCACTATGCTAAGTTGCTTTTTGAGTTTACTTTAAAGATTTTATTAGATAAGTCACATTATTTTCTCTAATTCTATATTCTTTTTTTTTTATTTTGAACCTTTGAGTAAATAAAATATTGGTCCATATTATTTATAGAAATTTGTATTTTTTATTTACGTTATTATATATATATAGGTAAATCTATCTATCTACTTATATATATTAAATGGTGCCTAAGGGCAAATTGAGCCCAAAAAATAGCTGTGAAATTACAATTTTACCCTTATTTGTTGAAAAATCACAAAAATGCCACTTTCTATAAGTTATGCTAAAAATTATATTGATATTATATTGATAAAATCAAATTACTAAATTACCCCACCAATTGTATATTGATGATACAAAAAATTATTTTTAATGTGAACTAAACCATGACCGATGATAGTCCGACAAATGTTGACATCTATAGTCACTACCACTTATTATTTTTTCTTTTAATATTTATTTTAAAATTTAAAACTATCGACATATTTACACTTTTCCGATTATATCCTTATATGTAATAAGCATAAAATGAATTTTATTGATGATATCAAATTACTAAATTACCCCACCAATCTATTATATCTATTATTATATATATAATAGAGCAACTAGGGGGTTCAATGAGCCAATTAATTCAAGTTAAATTACCAAAATATCCTTCCAAATTATATTTTAATTATACATGTATTAATTAATTCAAGTTAAATTACCAAAATACCCTTCCAAATTATATTTTAATTATACATGTATTAATTACTATTAATACTCATCTACTTTAATATGCGTACATTAATTGTGTCCAACTCATTATTGCATGTCATTGATATTTATTATTACTTCAATATTTAATATTAAAATTTATGACTATATATTATTTTTTATGAAATATAATATTAAAATTTTTAAACATTAAATAAATTGTGACAATGATGCTTGATATTTTGTTAATTGAAGGAGATTACCAACTAAGAAGTCCAAAGCCTAACCACTATGCTAAGTTGCTTTTTGAGTTTACTTTAAAGATTTTATTAGATAAGTCACATTATTTTCTCTAATTCTATATTCTTTTTTTTTTTATTTTGAACCTTTGAGTAAATAAAATATTGGTCCATATTATTTATAGAAATTTGTATTTTTTATTTACGTTATTATATATATATAGGTAAATCTATCTATCTACTTATATATATTAAATGGTGCCTAAGGGCAAATTGAGCCCAAAAAATAGCTGTGAAATTACAATTTTACCCTTATTTGTTGAAAAATCACAAAAATGCCACTTTCTATAAGTTATGCTAAAAATTATATTGATATTATATTGATAAAATCAAATTACTAAATTACCCCACCAATTGTATATTGATGATACAAAAAATTATTTTTAATGTGAACTAAACCATGACCGATGATAGTCCGACAAATGTTGACATCTATAGTCACTACCACTTATTATTTTTTCTTTTAATATTTATTTTAAAATTTAAAACTATCGACATATTTACACTTTTCCGATTATATCCTTATATGTAATAAGCATAAAATGAATTTTATTGATGATATCAAATTACTAAATTACCCCACCAATCTATTATATCTATTATTATATATATAATAGAGCAACTAGGGGGTTCAATGAGCCAATTAATTCAAGTTAAATTACCAAAATATCCTTCCAAATTATATTTTAATTATACATGTATTAATTAATTCAAGTTAAATTACCAAAATACCCTTCCAAATTATATTTTAATTATACATGTATTAATTACTATTAATACTCATCTACTTTAATATGCGTACATTAATTGTGTCCAACTCATTATTGCATGTCATTGATATTTATTATTACTTCAATATTTAATATTAAAATTTATGACTATATATTATTTTTTATGAAATATAATATTAAAATTTTTAAACATTAAATAAATTGTGACAATGATGCTTGATATTTTGTTAATTGAAGGAGATTACCAACTAATTTAGAACTTCATTCACTATTGTAAAGTGATGCATATCAAATCTTATTTTGCTAAATTGAAAAAACAAACTATTAGCCTTATTGCATATTTCGTATTCAGGTTCGCTATTTGGTTTATTACATTTATTTGCTTATATAGTAGACGATTTAGGGAGATTAAAAGTAACCATAGACCAAATAAATGATGATAAAAAATAATAGATATGGTGATTGAACAATGAATATCAATCAAATAAGGAATTTGGATACGGTAGATGTAATATTAATAAGACCAATAGGTTTGTTTTTCGAACTTAGCAAAATATGATTTGATCTGCATATCAAATCTTATTTTGATAAATTGAAAAAACAAACTATTGGCCGTATTGCATATTTCGTATCTAGGTTCGCTATTTGGTTCATTACATTTATTTGCTTATATAGTAGATGGTTCAGGGAGATCAAAAGTAATTATAGACTAAATAAATGATGATAAAAAATAATGGATATGGTGAGTGGACAATGAATATCAACCAAAAAAGGAATTTGGATATAGAAGATGTAATAATAAGGTCAATAGGTTTGTTTTTCGAAGTTAGGAAAATATGATTTGATTTGCGTCACTTTGCAATAGCCAAAGAGAATATTTTGTACCATATCAAATATTAGGAAAATTCTAATATTAGGATTGAAAAAACAAACTATTGGCCTTATTGCAAATATTTCGTTTCCAGGTTCGCTATTTGATTTATTATATTTATTTGCTTATATAGTAAACAATTTAGGAGATCAAACGTAATCATAGACCAAATAAATGATGATAAAAAATAATAGATATGACGAGTGGATAATGAATATCAATCAAATAAGGAATTTGGATACGGAAGATGTAATAATAAGACCAATAGGTTTGTTTTTCGAAATTAGCAAAATATGATTTGATCTGCATATCAAATCTTATTTTGATAAATTGAAAAAACAAACTATTGGTCGTATTGCATATTTCGTATCCAGGTTCGTTATTTGGTTCATTACATTTATTTGCTTATATAGTAGACGGTTCATGGAGATCAAAAGTAATTATAGACCAAATAAATGATGATAAAAAATAATGGATATGGTGAGTGGACAATGAATATCAACCAAAAAAGGAATTTGGATACGGAAGATGTAATAATAAGGTCAATAGGTTTGTTTTTCGAAGTTAGCAAAATATGATTTGATTTGCGTCACGTTGCAATAGCCAAAAAGAATATTTTATATCATATCAAATATTAGGAAAATTCTAATATTAGGATTGAAAAAACAAACTATTGGTCTTATTGCAAATATTTCGTATCCAGGTTCGCTATTTGGTTTATTACATTTATTTGCTTATATAGTAAACAATTTAGGGAGATCAAAAGTAATCATAGACCAAATAAATGATGATAAAAAATAATAGATATGACTAGTGGATAATGAATATCAATCAAATAAGGAATTTGGATACGGAAGATGTAATAATAAGACCAATAGGTTTGTTTTTTGAAGTTAGCAAAATATGATTTGATATGCATATCAAATCTTATTTTGATAAATTGAAAAAACAAACTATTGGTCGTATTGCATATTTCGTATCCAGGTTCGTTATTTGGTTCATTACATTTATTTGCTTATATAGTAGACGGTTCAGGGAGATCAAAAGTAATTATAGATCAAATAAATGATGATAAAAAATTAATGGCTATGATAAGTGGACAATTCGATAATGTCTGGTGTGAAATTACCAAATTACCCCTACTTATATTAATGATAAAAATGTTGTTTCTAATGGGAGTTGAACCCTTGACCTCTAAATTAGAATTAGAGAGAACACTTCTAACCACTATGCTAAACATCAATTTTGGTTATATCATAAAACTTTTTATTAATATGTGCAAATACTCAATATGTTATATTCTATTTTTGGTCTCTTCTTGTAATCTACTTGGTAAGGTAGATAATCTATTTTCAAAAATGCCTTAAAATCATATATTTGACCATATTAGAGAAAAACTCATGCAAAATAGATATACAAAATGTTATAAATTGAAATTGGTCCATTGAAAAAAGAATTATGTTAATATTTTTATATTGTAAATCATGTTTATTTGCAATATATTTGCTCAGATTATCTATACTATTAGATTACAAATTCTATATACAATCAATATATATTAAATTAATAAATTACCCAGATCAATGTATTAATGTCCGAACAACAAATAAAAGTCATACCAAGTAAGTTTAATAAATTGACATCGATTTTGGATTTCTGGACTGAGATTTTTTTTCTTTTTAATAAAGATTGCTAAGAATCACAAAGTTCCTAAGATCTATCCTCCAGGATTTAATCCAAGAACATGTACCAAGTGTCACCAGTGGACAATAAAGGATGACGTTTTTTTCATTTTCATGTAACTTTTTACTTCCAATGTTTTCAGACTTTTCTTTGTAGGTTTTTATCTGATTTTTTGTACTTACATTGTTTTAATTACAGGATGAAGGACTATCTTAAACGATATTATGAGACGCATTCCCATTCTAGACCCTACCACCAGATTAGGGAAAAAAATGTCTACACAACTTTTGAGTATGAATTCCTTTGTAAATCAGTTGTTAATTCGCTTCTTCAATTCGTGTTTTAATCATCAAAGATAACAACTGAGGCCGACTATGTTGGAAGATTAGAATGGTCGAACATGAATGGTATTGTAAGTAATTTGATAATAACTGCATCAAGTTAGATAGGTTTCCATCAGATAAGATAGATCTCAAAATTTTCTCCTATTTCATTCTTTTCCAGGACAAAGATGCGTGGATTGAATATGCCAAGAAAAGGAAGGATGAAGAACCTAGCTACACCGCTAATACTACTTGGTTATAGACTCTTTGTGTTGACCCATGGAGTGGTTTTGATCTGTTCCCGGGCCAACTAGTCACTCTTAGAGATATATATACATGTGGCTATTATGAAAACTTGTAGGTTAGTTATCTCTGTAATCTTGATACTCCCTCCCCGTCCATTTCTTTACACTTTTTTTTGGATGTCCCATTCAATTGTTTATATTCCAAATTTTTTCAAAAATAGTAAAATTTTATAATATAAAAATTAACTACTTGCACTACTTTCTTTCCTTTTACTTACTTTATACCTTAAATGTTGACGGGTCCCACCATTTTACTCATTCTTCTTACTTTTTTCGACGGAGAGAGTATCAAGCTTGGAAACCACTGTGTTTGTATCTCTTGTACTCATCAGTTCTTTTTAGTACTTCTCTTAGTAAACTCAATGATCATATGCAAACACTGTCTTTTTATGATGATCGCTTGTGCATTACGCGGATTGCTCACTTGAAATTTAGTTGACTCAGACTCTTCACTTTTCTCCTTGCTAATTCACCACATAAAGAAAATTCTGAGTTTCGACAAAATCATAATTCATTAAATCATATATTATGATCATTTTACTTCTCCCTCCATTTCAAAAAATAAGAGTTCTAACTTGACTTTTAAAATTGTACTTAAGTTGCAAATATGTATAATATTCCCAAAATTTTATTTTTTGAATAAAAGTTAGTTTAAATACTTGGCCAGTTTTGTTCAGACAATCTAGTCTAGATTTCAACAAGAGGTGTCGTCATCGACTTAATAATATTCTTAGTGGCCGGTGACGTATCAAACTTTGGTCACTGCTAACAGTAGAAGATGATTGTTTTGACCGACTTTGCTAGGCTCTTGTCTTTGACCTCAAATTTTGTTCAATAAAAGATAACCACATCCACACACAAAGGCATGTCTAGTGAACATAACACATGCAAGAAGAGCTACCTAGATGGGAACAGAAGCTCCAAATTCTGGCCAAATGGTGGTAAATAAGGAGAACAAGAACCAGACTGCCCCGCCTGCCAAGCTAGATGCTGGAGATTTATTCGTCCTCAAGTCTCGAGGTAATCGATTAAAAACTCACATGTTCAATCTATAACTTGCTTATCTTCTTCTGTACCTAATATTGTTGCATACGCGGTGTAATTCACTCGTGACTAAGGTAGTAGTAGAGAGACTATTTTCGGAAATATGCCATGGTTTTAAGTAATTTTTCTTTAGAAAGCTTGTATATGGCGTTAATATGAAAGATTGATCTTTGATACACATATGCAAATGATTGCAGGATCATGGTTGCACTGCGGGTACCATCTAACCACATCAATAGTAGCACCGGCGCTTCTTAGCCTACCGTTTGCATTAGGATTGTTAGGTTGGGGAGGAGGGGTGGTGTGCCTGAGCTTAGCTGCACTTGTTACTTTCTATTCTTACAACCTCCTGTCTTTAGTCCTGGAGGACCATGCTCGTCGTGGAACGAGACAACTTCATTTTCGATTCTTTACTAATTTTCGATTCTTTTCAGACACTTAGCTGACATATATATACACCATTGTTCTTCATCTTTATTTATTTCAGTATTTATATTTGGTGGCCTGCCCTAATGGGAGTATGCAACTCTCTCATTTTGTTGTTATATTTGGAGGAGTATCATTAATCATGGCTCAAATGCCATCTTTCCATTCCTTAAGGCACATCAACCTTGTTTCCTTACTTCTCTGCCTTGCTTATTGTGCTTGCACTACTGCTGGATCCATATACATTGGTACACACAATTTCTAACGTTAGCACATTTTGGTTTTTACCTAATGTGTCGCTAACAAGATCAAGATGTATAATTGACCATATGCTCTAATCTTATATTCTTACAGGAAAGTCTAGCAGTGCACCACCGAAGAATTATAATATTAGTGAAGTTGGCATAAACAGACTCTTCAATATCTTCAATGCTATTTCTATTATTGCTACTACATATGGAAATGGAATCATCCCAGAAATACAGGTTTTAATCCCAAACAGCACTTAGTTTTTCCTTGTGTGTCACTCAGATATTTATCAACTCTCATTTTCAGGCAACTATGGCTGCACCTATTCAGGGGAAAATGTTCAAAGGGCTACTGGTTTGTTATTCTGTTGTAATCACAACATATTTCACCGTTGGAATATCTGGGTACTGGGCTTTTGGCAATCAAGTAATGCCGACAGTTCTTTCAACTTTACTGACCATGGAATATTTGCTTCCCAAGTGGTTTTTGGTGATCACCAATATATTTGTACTTGTCCAAGTATCTGCCGTCAGCTTGGTAGATAACTTTTTCTAAAGCTTTGACACGTACTTTATTGTCCCAACCAACAAACGTTGTTTTAGAGCGCCGATTTGCTGATCCAAAGAAGGATGAATTCTCTACAAGAAACTTAGTCCCTCGACTGATTTTCAGATCACTGTCCATTGTTATGGCAACAACAATTGCTGCAATGTTACCTTTCTTTGGAGATATAATGGCTCTGTTGGGGGCCTTGGGTTTTATTCCTCTGGACATGATTATGCCAATGGTGTTTTACATTGTCACATTTAAGCCTTGTAAAAAGAGCATAATGTTTTGGGGAAACACGATAATAGCAGTTGTAGCCACAGTTCTGGCTGTGGTAGGGTCTGTAGCGTCTGTGAGACAAATAATTATTGATGCCAAGAACTATCGTCTGTTTGCGAATGTATAATTACTAATATGAAGCTTGTAATTGTTCTAGTGGCCGGTAGTTGCAAAAGCCAAATGTTGACGGTAGCATTCGAGTTTTGGCGCATACTTTCTAGTGAATTCAGTTCATTTAGCAGTGAATCTTATATGTAAGACAGTAAGCACAATGTTGATCTTACAAGTAACACTAGTTGATATTTATCGGAATGATCATCCTGTATCTACACAGTTATATTTCGTAGTGACGAATTTGGACCCGACAATGATGAATCTGGTATTTGAAAGTAGTGAATTCTATATCTTTATTATAAATGAAAATTTTACTTGCCTTTGATTTATGTCGTGTGTGAATGTTATAACATGTATATAACTCTGTTAGCGTACAACTAATATATCTATATTTGTGTAGTTTTAAAATAAGATTCAAGAGTATAACTCTAGTATTTAGAGATGGAAAGAGAAGGGGACAGAGAGGGAGAGGAACAGAAAGGAGATGAGAAATAACAGAATTGTTATTAATTTTTTGATTGATGTTCCATATTGTCCAAGAAAACTAGAATGGAAAGAAATGAACATGATTTGAAAAACTGTTTCAACAACTTTTCTCACCAAAAGATTGTTGAAACCTTTTTCTAATTTCCTTTTTAAAAATGAATATCAAAAGACTAAAAATAGTAAAGAAATGTTATAGTTGACACCCTATAACATATCTTCCCCCTTCCTCCAACAAGACTTGTCCTCAAGGCTGGAAATAAGCATGTACCACATCAGGAAACTTGTTTGCTATAATTTCAGCTCCCAAGAATCATCATCTGAGCACCTTTCCACTTAACCAAATACTGCACTTTAGCAGAATTATGAACCTTGACCACCTTGTAATTGAGAATACAATCAAGAATCCCTGAAGTTGTTCCAGTATCATTAGTTAACCAATTGGGATTTGAGTAGTAACTGGTGGAACTCCATAAAAAGCCTTCAGTTGTGACACATGCACTACATTGTGAATTTTGACCGAAGCAGGTAGTGTAAGTTTATAAGCAACTGCACCTATCTTATCTGCAATCTGAAAATGACCACAATATTTGTGAGCTAACTTCTGGTTACTTCTTTTGGACAAAGAACTCTGCCTATAAGGTTGAATTTGAAGCCAAACCCAATCACCATTCTGAAATGTCCTTTCAAACCTGTGTTTATATGCCTGAATCTTCATTCTATTTTGAGCTTTACAAAGTTGATCCTTTAAAGAAACAATCATAGCTTCCCTTCTTAACATACTTTTGTCCACCTCATGATTAGAAGATTCCCCGGCCAAATAAGGTAAATGAATTGGGGGAGACTGATTGTAAACTATTTCATAAGGAGTCAATTTAGTAATAGTATGGTAATGGGTGTTATACCACCATTATGCTAATGGCAACCAATTAGACCACTCTTTTTCTCTCTCACCACACATACATCTGAGATAAGCCTCTAAGAACCTATTTACTACCTCAGTCTGGCCATCTGTAGCAGGATAATAAGCATATGGCATTTTAAACTCAGTACCATTCAAAGAAAAAAGAGCTTTCCAGAATTGGCTAAAAAAAAGCATCCCTATCACTCACAATACTCTTCGGCCATCTATGTAACTTGAAAATGTTGCCCAAGTAAGCCTGTGCTACTTGCATAGCAGTAAAAAGATGACTTAAAGAAACAAAATAAACATATTTACTTAACCTGTCCACTACTACCAAAATGGCTGTTTTACCCTGAGACTTTGGCAAACCTGTAATAAAATCCATGCTTACATCAGTTCAAACATGTTATAATTGAGATTCTATAAAATGTGATGAAAGAAATGGAAAAGAACTGTATTACTTGATAGTCTCCATTAATAGAGTTTGTTACAGAAGCTTGAAGAAGAGGAATGACCTTACATAACAAACTAGTAGAAATTGTATCTAAAAACGTAACTAACTTTCTAGTCTATTTGTGTATTTATACTAATCTATGCATCTAACAGAAACTAGAATGGAAGTTACATAAACACCCTTTCCTCTAACTGAATACTCTAAAATGGAAATAAGTAAGTCAAGGTGGAAAATGGTTGACTCCAATTATATTGATAGCTTTGTGTGGTATCTGATCTTGATGACAGTGTTCAACACCCCCCCTCAAGCTAGGGAATGAGGAAGGAAGAGTCATGCCTAGCTTGGACGTAAGAGTAGAAAACTGAGAAGGCAAAATTTTAGTCAAAACATCGGCCAATTGAGATTGAGTAGGTAGATAAGTGAGTTGGATCAAACCTTCAAGAACTTTATCTCTTGTAAAATGACAATCTATGTCAATGTGTTTAGTGCGCTCATGAAACACCGGATTTCTGGCAATATACAAAGCAGACTGATTATCACAATGTAGAGTGATAGGTTGAAAACCATGAACTCCGAGTTCAGTGAGTAATCTAACTGTCCATGTTACCTCAGAAGCAGCAGCAGCCATTGCTCGATATTCAACTTCTGAGGAAGACCTAGAAACAGTAGATTGCTTTTTACTCTTCCAGCTAATAGGAGAATTACCAAACAAAAGAATATAGCCAGTAACTGATCTCCTACTGTCAGGACAAGAAGCCCAGTCAGAGGCTGAAAAAGCCTGCAAGGTCAGTTGAGAACCAGCTCGTAAAAGAATGCCTTGACCTGCAATACTGGCAACATATCTTAATGTATGCATTAAAGCATCAAAATGAGGAACCCTGGGATGTTGCATGAATTGACTAAGCAACTGTACAATAAAGGAGAGATCATGCCTGGTGTTTGTGAGGAAATTCAATTTCCCTATCAAACACCTATATAGAGCTGGATCATGAAAGAATTGACCTGTATTAGCAGTGAGCTTGAGATTCAGTGGTAGAGGAGTGACAACAGATTCAATTTCCCTATCAAACACCTATACCAGATTCAGTAAGTAGTTCCCTAGTGAATTTTCCTTGTGTCAAAGTGATACCTTCAGGAAGATAATTCACTTCTAAGCCCAGAAAAAAATGTAAAAGCCCCAAATCCTTGATACTAAAGGTGTTGTGGAGATATTGTTTCAAAGAATTGATAGCCATAGAATTATTGCCTGTGATGATGATATCATCAACATAACAGCAACAATGGTAGTATTATCTCCAGAACCCTTAAGGAACAATGAATAATCATTCTTGGATTGAGAATATCCTTGGAGAAGAAGGGCATGATGTAACTTAGCAAACCATTCCTTGCTAGCTTGTCTTAAACCATATAAGGATTTTCGTAACCTACAGACAAGATTATGAGAATTTGGAATGCCTTCTAGCATCTTCATATACACTTCTTCATGGAGATCACCATGAAGAAATGCATTATTGATATCCAGCTGATACAGTTTCCATTGTTTAGAAGCAGCCAAGGCTAAGATGCATCTGACTGTAGACATCTTGACAATAGGTGAAAAAGTTTCTTGAAAATCAATCCCATATTTCTGTGTATAGCCCTTAGCCACTAATCTGGCTTTATAGCGTTCGACAGAACCATCAGACTTGAGTTTAACCTTGAAAACCCATTTACATCCTACTGGTTTCTTTCCAAGAGGTAAAGGAACAGTCTCCCAAGTTTTATTTTTGGCAAGGGCCTGTAGTTCTAAATTCATGGCAACAACCCATTGAGGATGCTGAGAAGCTTCAGAATAACTTTTAGGTTCAGTATGAGTGATGGAATGACTGAGGAAAGCAAGATGTAATGGTGGTAAAGAAGATGCTTGTACAAAATTGCACCAATGCTTTGAAGACACTGAAGCTGTACAAACATAGTCCTTGTATAATGTAGATGGAGTGATGTGTCTAGAAGATCTTCTTAAAGGAACTACTGGTGTAATAGCAGTAGAACGGAGGTGTGTGTCTGTGGTGTCAGAAGACTCTGAGTGAGTCATAGATTCTGAACTGGTTGCAGATTATGAAGATGAAGTAGTTGAAACAGGAGATTGAGATGTATGTTGATGAAAAATGTCTGGTATGGGAAAGTCGAATGAAGTAGGAACAAGAGAATGTGTTGGAAGAAAGAAAGGAGTAGGAATAGAAGAAGGTGTAGAAGAAATGTGATAAGGAAAATGTTTCTCATGAAATATAACATCCCTAGAGATGATGATTTGATTAGTAGAAAGAAGATGAACCTTATAACCCTTTGTATTAGGTGGATAACCTAAGAAAACACCAGGTTGTGCTATAGGGTGAAATTTAGTCCTATTTTGTTTAAGTGTAGAAACAAAGCAAAGACAACCAAAAACCCTTAATAGAGAATAATCAGGCTTGGAACCAAATAAGATTTCATAAGGAGAAAGATTTTGAAATTGTGACATAGGCATTCTATTAATTAGATATGCAGCACACTGAACACAATCCCTCCAAAATTGAGGAGGGACCTTAGACTGAAAATAAAGAGCCCTAGCTATTTCAAGGAGATGTTTATGTTTGCGTTCAACAACACCATTCTGTTGTGGAGATTCACTACAACTAGTTTGATGAATAATGCCATTAGCATGAAAAAATTGAAGCATAGAACCAAAACAAAGTTCCTTTGCATTGTCTGTTCGAATAATCTGAACTTTAGTATGAAATTGATTTTGAACTAAGAGCAGAAAATTTTGCAAAATAGAAGTAGAGTCAGATTTATGTGACATCAAATGAATCCATGTTGCTTTACTGAAATCATCCATAATTGTAAGAAAGAATTTACAATGATTGTGAGTGGAGGTACTATAAGGACCCCAAGTATCAATATGCAACAATTCAAAAATCTTAGTAGTTTTGGAAGTACTGGAAGAAAAAGAGAGTCAATGCTGCTTAGCAGCAGGACAAATCGAACAAATACAACTAGTAGTAGTAGCCTTTACATCCACATTATCATGAACAAACTTTAGTTTATGAAAAGAAATATGGCCTAATCTTAAATGTAACAACTTGGCCAGTGTGACAGAAGGTGACCCTGGTTCTGAATTGGCAGGAAGAGGATCATTTGTAACAACATGAGCTTGAAAAGAAGTGTGAGCAACAGGAGAAGAGACAGAATGAGATTTAGGAAAGAAGCTTGTATCTGCCAAGTAAAGACCATTCTGTAATTTACCAAGAGGTATTGACATTGTCATTGAATGGTCCTGTAAAAACCAAGTATCAAGTGTGAACTTAACAGTATGACCACCATCTTGACAAAGTTTGTGAATGGAAATCAAATTGAATTTGAAACTAGGAACATATAAAACATCTCTGAGTAAAATTGTCTCTGTGAGTTTAATTGTTCCTATGTGAGTGATAAGAGCTTTACTTCCATTAGGAATAGTAATGAAGGAGTTATCAGTATCAAGGATTGAAGTATAAGAATCAAATAGATTGAGATCATGATACATGTGGTCTGAAGCACCACTATCAAGTATCCAATCATCTGTTGAAGTATATGAAAGAAGACAGTGAGTACCTGCAAATAGAGCAGTTGCATTGGTGGAGTGACCAGTCCCTGAATTACTTGGTGAAGTGTCTGAGTCCTTGAACTTGGTATTAAACAAATGAATCAAATGATTGTACTGATCAACACTAATAGAAGAAGTCCATGAATTAGCAGTTCCAGGTAGGGAAGGATTAATCTCAGAATTAGCAGTTGTAGACAAAGTTTCTACAAAATTAGCATAGCGTTTAGGCTGACTCCCTTTAGGCGGATATCCATGTATCTTGAAGCATCTCTCTATGCTATGCCCTGGAATTTTACAGTGATCACAAAAAAATTTGCTAGGAGGTTTCTGTCTTGAAAAATGATTCTGGAACCTGTTTGCACCATAATTGCCTTGTCTTGAATCATAACCTCTTCTTTCTGCTGCAAGAGCAGTAGGTTCCATCATTTGTGTAGACAACTTGCTGATTTCTCTGTGCCTTTGTTCTTGTAGTAACATTCTATAAGCCTGAGGCAGTGTTGGCAGATTTGTCATCATAAGAATGTTGGATCTTACATTAGAATAATGATTGGACAATTTCATCAGGAAAGTCAATAGCCTCTGATCTTGCTGAAGTTTAACAAATTTCTGAGTCATATTACAAGTACAATTTGTGCATTCACAAATAGGCAATGGACTCAAATTGTCAATTTCATCCCAAGTTTTCTTAAGTTGAGTATAATACTCAGCAATCGGAAGACTTTCTTAAGAAGATTCTGAAATTTCTTGTTGTAATGCATATAATTGTGCAAAAGATACATGACCAAATCTCTCTTCTAATTCAAGCCAAATGTCTCTAGAATTTTTGACATACAGAATACTAGCCGCAATTGAGCTTTCCAAAACAGTAATTAACCAACCAATTACCATACTGTTACATCTACACCAAGACCAATAAGCAGGTTCAGTATTAATCGGTTTTACAAGTGTTCCATCAACAAATGCCATTTTATTCTTCGCAGTAAGTCCAATTATCATAGATCTTTTCCAATTGGCGTAATTAGAACCATTAAACTGTGCAGAAACCAACTTCATACCAGTATTATCACTCGGATGAATATAGTAAACACTACTAGCATCTTGTGTAAGCTCCATTTCTACTTAATCGAGTAAAACAATACTTTTAGCAATGTCAATCTCAAAAACGATTCCACAAACAGCGCAATCACGTAATTAAACAGTGATTTGTAAAGAAGAACTCAAGAACTAAGGTAAAGCACATAGGATCAAGAATGAGAATTAAGAACTAATTGAGACGTTCTTACAATCAACTTGTAGACAAAACGAAGATGAACTCAACAGATTTGCAGATAGATCCATAGCTTAATCAATTCACCAAAAACAACTCGTAATCACGATCGTAAAACGAAACGTCTTGAATCATATTGTTCAGGAACGAAGACGCTGCTATGATACCATGTTATAATTGAGATTCTATAAAACGTGATGAAAGAAATGGAAAAGAACTGTATTACTTGATAGTCTCCATTAATGGAGTTTGTTACAGAAGCTTGAAGAAGAGGAATGACCTTACAAAATAAACTGGTAGAAATTGTATCTAAAAACGTAACTAACTTTCTAGTCTATTTGTGTATTTATACTAATCTATGCATCTAACAGAAACTAGAATGGAAGTTACATAAACACCCTTTCCTCTAACTGAATACTCTAAAATGGAAATAATTAAGTCAAGGTTGAAAGTGGTTGACTCCAATTATATTGCTAGCTGTGTGTGGTATCTGATCTTGATGACAGTGTTCAACAAAACATCTGATGGAATAGGCAAAGGTTGTAAAAGACCTGGATAAGCAGTAGTGTCATACTTCACAGCTTGACAAGTAGAACATTTTCTGATCATATTACTGACATCCTTTGTTATACCCTTCCAAGTAAAAATACTTAATTCTTTTTAGGGTAATATCCCTACCAGAATTCCCCCCTTCAGAAGAATTATGATGCCATTTTAGGATATGATCCTTCAACTCCTTATCAGGTCCAATTAAAATTCTATGCTTATTTCTAATTAGACCATTTTGAAGAGTAAAAGGAGGAATAATTTGATGTTGCTGCAATTGAGATAACAAGTTGGCCAGAGTAACATCTTTTAAGTAACTATCCTTAATAAGTTCTTCCAAATTGGAAGAGACTACTGTAATAGCCAAACAAAGAATTTCTGCACCTTGAACCCTTGACAAAGCATCAACAACTACATTTTCCTTTCCACTTTGATATTGTATCTCATAATCGAAACCAAGTAATTTTGACAACCAAAACTGTTGAAATGGAGTAGAAATCTTATGTTCTAGTAACCACTCAAGGCTCTTTTGATCAATTTTTATAATAAAGTGATTACCTGTGAGATATTGTTCCCACTTTTGAACAACATATGCAATAGCCAAAAGTTCTTTTTCATATAATGACAACTTCTGCCATTTAGGCCCCAAAGATCTACTAATAAAAGCTAAAGGATGGTCTTCTTGCATTAACACTGCCCCAATACCACTCTTTGAAGCATCAGTCTCCACAGTAAATACTTTTGAAAAATCAAGAAGAGCCAATACTGGTACAGAAACCATTATTTTTTTTAACCTGTTCAAAGGCTTGTTGAGTTGCCTCATCCCATGTGAAAGCACCCTTCTTTAATAAATTTATTAGAGGCCTACATAACAGAGCATAGTTCCTTACAAATTTTCTGTAATAACCGGACAATCCCATAAAACTCCTTAACTGCTTCACATCTTTGGGAATAGGCCATTCAGCTACAGATTTAATTTTGTGAGGATCTGTAGAAATACCATCAGCTGAAATGAAATGCTCTAGATATTCTATCTTTGGCACAACAAAAGAACACTTTGATTCCTTAACATGTAACTTATGTTGACTCATTAGTTGAAAAACAACCTCTAGATGATTCCAATGATCTGCAATAGTCTTACTGTAAACCAAAATATCATCAAAAAATACTAACAATTCAATAGTTTCTTAAATAGAAACCATCGAAGTGGGAAGAAAGAAGAAGTTTGATAGTTTTATTTATAAAACTGTCGAACTAAATTCAAAGAAACAAGTTATTCTTTTTGATAGATTTTATTTAAATCTTTCGAATGGAAGGAAAAAACTTGTCTTCAATAGTTTTTTTTAAATGTAGTAGGTACATGCATTCAAGTCATGCCAGAAGGTTGGTGAGGAAATGGACGGCTGAGATTTCAGCAAAGCCTTCGATAGTTTTCCTAAAAGACTACAATTGTGAATTGAAGACAGTGTCTTCATTAGTTCAGTTAAGTTAGAAGTTGCAGAAGAAAATATGTAGAGAGTTTTAAGAGCTTGAGATTTTTAGAGAAGTAATTACTAGTGCCTTAAATTCTAACAAGTGTATTAATTATTGTAACTTGAACTCATTGAAGCTAATCCTAAGGATTAAAATTATAGCACCCCTCATGGTTTATATTTATAAAACGATATATTCCCCGACTCGTGTTTTTGATTTGGTTGATTTGATTTCGGACAAGAACACACATAATTATCCGCAAACAAAATCGAATAAATTGTGAGAATCGTATTCAACCCCCCTTCTACGATACTTTGGACCTAACAATTGGTATCAGAGCTTGTTGATTGACGTACAAATCAGATCCGATGACATAGACCAAAAACAAACAAGTTCTTGAAAATTAAGCTCGAATTTTTTAATTTTCAAAATTTTCATTTTATTGGAATTTTTTTAATCTTAAATAATTTTTAATTTTCAAAAATCATGAGTGCTCCAAAGACCACTGCTGGTATCAAAGTTTCCCCATTTACGAGAGATGATTTTAGTCTGTGGAAGATGAAGATGCTGTTGTTTATCAAAGCTTCAAATCCTTTGTATCTTGGCGTTTTAGAGAACAGACCATTTGTACCAATGAAACCAGTGAACGAGTCTACAAATCCTGATGGTACAAGAGTTCCTCAAGGTTCAACCCCGAAGGAATTGAATGAGTACACAAAGACAGACAAGGAATTGGTTCGATTGGATACGGGTCTAATGCTGATATTGACTGACTCCGCAGACAAAGAAATGAGCTATCAGATTATGAGCTGTACAAGCGGGAAACATATGTGGGATACCATAAATCTAATAATGGAAAGTACTAAAGACGTGCATGAAAACAGACTGGATATCCTGACATCTCAATACGAGGCATTTAGGTCACTTCCCGGAGAAAGTATAACTCAGGTCTTTGAGAAATATACTAAGCTGTTAAATGAATTATCAATGAAAGGGAAAACCTATCCTCTGAGAGAGACCAACATGAAGTTCATGATGACACTGCCCCACCATGTAGAACACAAGTCTTCATCCATAAGGGAAATAATAGATTTTACCCAGATGTCATTAGAGATGATCTATGGCTCGCAAGATCAGCTGCACTTGTAGTGGATGAACCAACAACTTCTAAAATTCAGGTTCAAACCCCTAAAGCTGGAAAAGAAGAGATTATTAAGGCTGAATTGCAATATGTGAATCTAGGTGCTAATGAAAGTGATTACTACACTTTGGAAAAACTTGAGCAAATGGAAGACAAATCCATGGCTTACTTAGCTACAAAGTTTAGTCATATATGTTTCAAGAGAAACCCTAAGTATAAGTTCAAGGGATCAACAAATAGGTTTCAGAAGAACAGATATTCTTCTGGCTCTGGCTCTAAGAGGAGCTACATGACATACATGATTGACAGAAGCAAATCAAGGTGTTACAACTGCAATGAGTTAGGGCATTTTGCCACTGAATGCAGGAAGCCTCGTTAAGCAAGAGATAAGAAAGGTTTCTATGAGAAGAAGGATTCTTATGAAGATTTGAAAAGAGAGAATGCAAGGTTGAAACAACAGCTGGATGCAACATCTGGAAAGTAGAAAGGGAGAGCTTATATTGCTGAGGGTAAAAGCTGGGATGATACTGATTCAGATGAAGATGAAGAATTTGTAAATTAAGCCTTGATGGCCGACTCTTCAGAGGAATCACCACAATCATCTCAGGTACCTATTCTAACTACAATTGACATGTCTAATTCTGAGTACAAGAAAACTGTGCAAGATCTTAGTGCTGAACTGTTTAATGTACATACAAGCATGCTAGCATCTGAAATTGAAAATGCTAAACTAGTTCTAAAGGTTAAAGATCTAGAATCTAAAAATGAAGAACTAGAGCTTGTAGTTGTCACAATAGAAGGTCTCAAATAGAGGAATGAGTACTTAGAGAACAAAGTCAAGTGTAATGGAGAAATAGAGACTATCCTTAGGAAGCAGATTTCTGATTTAGAATTGAAACTGAATGCATATAAGAACTCCTCCCTAATTGCTAAGAATATAATTGACAATCAGATCTTAGGGAGCAAAGCTGCTATAGGATTAGACTACAGTAAGAAAGCTGGAAAGAGGCAAGTGGATTTTCCTGAGACACTTCAAAATGTCAAGGAGAATGTTCCGCACATTCTTAAGAATGTTGCATGTCCAATTTTCGTTAAGCCTGTTTCAGAACCAATCATTGAAGGAGACTTAATCATAAGACAAGAATTGCTTGAAGATGACTTAGAGAAGAAGGTAGAGGAAAAATCTGAGTTGCCTAAGAAGTCAGTTAAAATTGAAAAACCTAAAACTGATACAGGCAATAAAGTAGAAAAGGCTAAAGAGAACAAGAATGGGAAAGTAGGTTTTAATAAAAAGAATGATTTTACATCCTCTCCCAATGCATCTAGAAAGTTGTGCAATATTTGCAACTCTGCTGTACACCTTACACATGCATGCAAAAAGGTTAAAGTGGAAAATGTTGAATCTTCTGAAATGCATAACATGTCTAACATGCCTAGTCTTTATGAACCCCGTGGTAAGAAAGAATGCTTACTCTGTGCATACAATATCATGCATGCTTATTTTAAGTTAATGAATGCATCTGGTAGCACTTGTACTAACACTGAGAAGGCCACAGTCAATGTGAAAGCTAAACATGTTAAGATTGAATCAAATGTTACTCCTATTAAAGTTCATAAACCTTATGGACCCAAACATGTTTGGGTACCAAAGTCCGTTTAATCAATATGTGATTGTAGGGTAAGGTTAAAAATGCAAAAGTCATGTGGATTATGGATAGTGGTTGTTCTAGGCACATGACAGGAGAAAAGTCCCTGCTTACAGATGTGGTTGAGAAGACCGGCCCGACAGTAACCTTTGTAGATTTTGAGTAATATCATAGTTCAGTGGTAAGTTTCTAAAAGTATAAGTAGTTTAGTGACAGAAAAATTCATTTTACCGGTAAAAAAACAAAAGATTAAAAATATTAGACTTGTTGCCCACGTAAAGCAATCGCAACCATTGTTTTGTTTGTTATCCAACGGTTAGTTTTTACACTTTGGTTTTGATTTATTATATAAAGGTAAAAAAGGAATTTATAGCCATAAGAATTTTTGTAATAGACGTTTAAAACACAATAAAAGTTCGACCAACTATCACCAGATTGTACCAAAAACACCATACAATTTTATTGTCCTTATACTTCGTTTGTATATATTTTCCTTCCTTTTAAAAAAAAAGAGAGATAAATATTATCAAATGGAGAGAGGGAGTACTTAAACGATATATGAGAAATGCATTGGTATTGTAAATTGTAACTATGCTTAATAATTTATTTATCTTTTCTAATTTCTTGATTTTTGTAGGAGAATTTTCTTGGAAAGTTACGTGACCACATTGCAACTTTAACGGGAATCACCAATCTGCAAACCATAGGAGGTAAATTCATTATCCATGGGACATCCATTTACTTTTGTTACATGCACGTGCACCTAACAACACTACCTAAGAAAGAGGTAAATTAAATAATTTCAACTTGCATTTTTTACTTTATATTTATTGAATGATGACTTGACTACACATTCATTTATTGACAAATTCGCAGGAGATGCTATTTTCCAATTTGGAGCCCGAAGATGAGTGTGACAAATTATCTCTTTCGTCACTTTTGCTTAATGTTGCTCTCTCCCATATCATTCCACCTAACGATCTAGAAAAGGTAAAATCAAACATTTTTTTTTTATTTTTGTAGTCTTGTGCATGCACTTACATGTTTCAAATTTCGTTTTTCATGTATAGATGTTTATAAGTGGAGCTAAATTGATAAAACTTTGGGCAAATAGGAAGTGTTTGTACGGGAATACCGCATGTTACTGTTTATCCAATCTCTAACTTAAAGATGACAACTTCTACACAACAACGTTAGATCGAATTTTGAGTTTAACAATTATAACTTCATTACTACTTAGCTTATTTTTCTTTTTCTAGTTTTTAATTCCTTTTTTTCTTTTGTATTTTCAATTAAACAAATAATATGTTTACTTAATTAAATCTTACTTAGATTTAATAAAAAAAGCTTTTTTTTTGTTTTATTTTATGTTTAGTTATTTCCTAATATTGGGGAAGAAGATGCTACGGAAGAGATAATACTTTAGTTAAAAAAGAAGATATTTATATTTTTGTTATTCATATATTTCTTGTGTGTTCCTTTGTTATGGTATAAATTTTAAATTAGTACCGAATTCAATAAATTATGATCTTATGTTATTTGTTGAAATGAGCCGTCTTAAATTAAAATATGCAATTAAAGGGCAAAATGGGCTATCCCTTCACAACGAAATAATACCCCTTTAATTTTTTGTCCCTTTAGTTGAGTTTTTCTCATGCAGAGGTACGTTTCATGATTCATCCACAATCGTTCAATTTTACCTTCAATGACAGTTATCGATTTCTTGTATAATGAATTTGATTTTATACCTATTTGTTTGTTTGTTTGTTTAATATCATTTGATTCAATATGGAAAAATAATAAGTACTTTGTATATTCAGAGTTTATCCAATATGTGATTGCAGATCGGTAATAATGATATTTATTGTAGTATGATTTAGTTGAATCGATCTCGGATACTGGTGATAATAATACAAGGTACTGTTGGACAATTTAGGCAAAATTGTAATCAGTTTATGGTTTGGTTCATTGGTTTGAGATTGAATATTTCTTATTTAGGTAATATATATATAGAGTTGCACTCTAGGAAGAACAATAAAGAACACCATCATAAACACTTTATTTTTCATAAAATTTGATTTTTAAAAATTAGAATCATAAAATTGAACAACAATTAAGCCTAACATATCGAATTTAACGTAGAATCTCATCTAAATTTAAAATTTAAACATTACATATAATCCAATACAAAATCTTGTATATATATTTATCACAATGAAATTACATGTAATCATGTTTTATTTGATTCTAATTTTTTGTTAGATTCTATTTTTATTCGTAATAAACCTTTTTTGGTGAGAAAATTAGAATCAACATGCAATTTATGTAAGATTCTATGGTGTTCTTTATTGTTCTTTATATAAGAGTGTTATTCATGGAACAATGACCTATATATATATATATATATATATATAAATAGGGGGCTACTCTAATGAGAACCCACTACTGTGAGAACTGAGAACTGGGATGACAATTTTGTAATTAAAATGTAATACCTTGGTAATATAACACAAACTAAAAATTTTAATGTCTTTAGCCAAACCCACTCTCGTCTTCTCCTTCACTGTACTCTTTTCATCAACACTATCAAACACTGCACTCTTTTTTCATCATTCAATTTCATCCAACCAACCCCACCACCAGGCCACCACCGTCACGTCACCATTACCAGAATCACAAAATTGGAACCAGAATCACCGAATTAAAATTAGAATCACCAAAGAAATATACCATCATCTTTCACCACAACAACTACACTACCGTCACCACAATCAACACTACACCGTCACCACCACCGAAATCACCAAATTGGAACCAATATCACCGAATTTAAATCAGAATCACCAAAGAATTATACAATCATCTATCACAACAACAATCAACACTACACCGTCACCACCACCGGAATCACCAAATTGGAACCAGAATCACCGAATTAAAATCAGAATCACCGAAGAATTATACCATCATCTATCACAACCACAATCAACACTACATTGTCACCACCATCGCAGTGCCATCACCACCAAAATTCCCTGCCAATCACCAAATTCAAACAGAAAATCACAATAATTTAAACCACAAAAACACTATCATTTCATCATGTACAGAATAACTAAAGTCAAGTTTAAATCACTAAAAACTTTAACCTAAATTACTAAAACTTATATGAAAATCATTAAAATTTTGAACATAAATCACCAAAGAAATCGACGGATCATTAAAAAAGTATACATCTAAGTAGTGGTATCAGTAGTTTCATTAGAGAAGCCAGAGAATTGCATCTATGTTTCACCAATTATACATACATATACGTACGCATATGCTTTATCTTCTCCGGCGAATCCATAGCTTCTCTGGCGAATCCATAGCTTCTCCGGGAAGTTCCTCATCTCCGTGAGGTGAGATAAATTTTACCGAGATGATGAATGATGAAGAAAGAATGTTGATGTATGTACCCTGTTTTGAAGATAGATCTGGAAATGATGAAATGAAGAAGAAAACCCGTGGATAGGATACATGAGAGAGAGAGAGAAGTATTTAGATCTAAAAATATGTGGCTGAGATTGAATGTAAGTATAAAATATGTGGGGCTCAAATTTAGGCTCATTTCTCATAATAAGGTGGGTTCTCATTTAAGCATCTCCCTATATATATATATATATATATATATATATATATATATATATATATATATATATATAGGCTGGTGCTCAAATGAGAACCCCTCTTAAAATGAAAACTGAGATCTAATCTCAGCCCTTTATTTGTTTTAATCTGGATCACAATTTTTTTCCCACATTCTTCATCTTTCTTTTTCCCGTGTCTTCTCTTTTACTTTATTTCATTTCTTTCTTCATCTCTCTCTTCACACACACACACACACATACATACAATATACACACAATCTGAATATTTATATATAGTCGTATATATAGTATGATTACGAAAGCCGTGATGGTGACGACGATTTTTTTCGATCGGTTGTGCTACAGAGATAATAGTGTCTCAAATTGAGTGGTTTTGTTCAAAAATTAGTAATTTTTGTTCAAATTTTGGGGATGGCAGTGGTGGTGTTGAAAAATGGCAGTGTATAATGGTGGTGATTAGTGTTGATGATAGAAAAAACCATAGATCTAGTGTGATGATGATTAGTGGTGCTAGTAATTAACTGGTTGTGAATGGTGTTGGTAATTAACTGGTTGTGAGTGGTGATAGTGATTTACTAATTGTGATAGTAATGGTGTGGTCGTTCTGGTGTGATGGTGGTGGAGGCAGTGGTAATGGTGATTAATGATGACGGTGGTGATTAGTAGTAACGATGATTTTAAATCATGTGATTTAGTTATGATATTGGTGATCCATAGACTATACGTTGTGTTAGAGTGGTGGTGTTGTAGATATTGATGTTTGTAGTTAGTGGTGGTTGTTCTGGTGGAGATGAAGTTTAAATCTGGTGATTTATAGGTGGCTGGAGGTGGTTGAAGGTGGCAGTAGGTGATGCCGTGATGGTATGTTGTTGATGATTTTTTGGTGGTGATAAAATGGTGGTTTTATTCCGGTGATTATAGTACTGTTGGTGATTTACAAGTGGTCGGAGGTGGCCGGAGTGGCGGTTGGTGATTACCGAAAGTGGCAGTTGTAGTAGAAGCAGATGGTAGTGGGAAATAAAAATGTTAAATAAGATTAATGGATGGTGAAAGATGAAGATGAATAATTTAAATGAATGGTTAGGATAAGATCTCATATCTCATAATAGTGTAGGTTCTCATTGGAGCGCGACTCTATATATATATAGTTGCACTCTAGGAAGAACACCTTATATAAAGAACAATAAAGAACACCATCATAAACACTTTATTTTTCATAAAAATTGATTTTTTTAAATTAGAATCATAAAATTGAACAACAATTAAGCCTGACATATCGAATTTAACGTAGAATCTCATCTAAATTTAAAAATTAAACATTACATATAATCCAGTATAGAATCCAATACAGAATCTTGTATATATATTTATCACAATGAAATTACATGTAATCATGTTTTATTTGATTCTAATTTTTTGTTAGATTATATTTTTATTCGTTATAAACCTTTTTTGGTGAGAAAATTATAATCTAACATGCAATTTATGTAAGATTCTATGATGTTCATTTTTGTTTTTTATATAAGAGTGTTTTTCATGAAGCAATGATATATATATATATATATATATATAGACTTGATTGATTAAGAGTGTATTGAATGGATCATATGTTCAATCTAGTCCTTGTATCTGTCTAATTGTCGAAAAGTTCGGCGATTTTAGCCAAAGCATTTTTTAAATAGTTGGTTATGAAATGGTATAGTGTCCGTTTACATCTTTGTCAAAATGTTGCAATTTATCTTTGTTCAGCACCAACTTATTAACGAGACCATATCTTACTTGGCCTGTACTGTGCAAGTCTAATGCAAAGTCATATCTAATCATAGATCAAATCTCCGGCAAGCTTCATAATATTTTTAGTGGCCGGTGACGTATCAAACTTTGGTCACTGCAAACAGTAGAAGATGATTGTTTTGACCGACTTTGCTAGGCTCTTCTCATCGACCTTAAATTTTGGTAGATAAAAGATAACCACATCCACACACAAAGGCATATCAAGTGAACATAACACATGCAAGGGAGAGCTAGCTAGATGGGAACAGAAGTTCCAAAATCCGGCCAAACGGTGGTAAATAAGGAGAACAAGAACCAGACTGCCCCGCCTGGCAAACTAGATGCTGGAGATTTATTCGTCCTCAAGTCCCGAGGTAATCGATTAAAAACTCACATGTTCAATCCAAAACTTGCATGCTTATCTTCTTCTGTTACATAATAATATAATATTGTTGCATGCCTGGTGTATTTCACTCGTGAGTAAGGTAGTAGTAGACAGACTATTTTCGGAAATATGAGATGGTTTCAAGTAATTTTTTTGTAGAAAGTTGTATGTCGCGTTAATATGCTATGTTGATCTTTGACACACATATGCATATGATTGCAGGATCATGGTTGCACTGCGGGTACCATTTAACCACATCAATAGTAGCACGGTTGCATCTTAGCCTACCGTTTGCATTAGGATTGTTAGGTTGGGGAGGAGGGATGGTGTGCCTGAGCTTAGCTGCACTTGTTACTTTCTATTCTTACAACCTCCTGTCTTTAGTCCTGGAGGACCATGCTCGTCGTGGAACGAGACAACTTCATTTTCGATTCTTTACTAATTTTCGATTCTTTTCAGACACTTAGCTGACATATATATACACCATTGTTCTTCATCTTTATTTATTTCAGTATTTATATTTGGTGGCCTGCCCTAATGGGAGTATGCAACTCTCTCATTTTGTTGTTATATTTGGAGGAGTATCATTAATCATGGCTCAAATGCCATCTTTCCATTCCTTAAGGCACATCAACCTTGTTTCCTTACTTCTCTGCCTTGCTTATTGTGCTTGCACTACTGCTGGATCCATATACATTGGTACACACAATTTCTAACGTTAGCACATTTTGGTTTTTACCTAATGTGTCGCTAACAAGATCAAGATGTATAATTGACCATATGCTCTAATCTTATATTCTTACAGGAAAGTCTAGCAGTGCACCACCGAAGAATTATAATATTAGTGAAGTTGGCATAAACAGACTCTTCAATATCTTCAATGCTATTTCTATTATTGCTACTACATATGGAAATGGAATCATCCCAGAAATACAGGTTTTAATCCCAAACAGCACTTAGTTTTTCCTTGTGTGTCACTCAGATATTTATCAACTCTCATTTTCAGGCAACTATGGCTGCACCTATTCAGGGGAAAATGTTCAAAGGGCTACTGGTTTGTTATTCTGTTGTAATCACAACATATTTCACCGTTGGAATATCTGGGTACTGGGCTTTTGGCAATCAAGTAATGCCGACAGTTCTTTCAACTTTACTGACCATGGAATATTTGCTTCCCAAGTGGTTTTTGGTGATCACCAATATATTTGTACTTGTCCAAGTATCTGCCGTCAGCTTGGTAGATAACTTTTTCTAAAGCTTTGACACGTACTTTATTGTCCCAACCAACAAACGTTGTTTTAGAGCGCCGATTTGCTGATCCAAAGAAGGATGAATTCTCTACAAGAAACTTAGTCCCTCGACTGATTTTCAGATCACTGTCCATTGTTATGGCAACAACAATTGCTGCAATGTTACCTTTCTTTGGAGATATAATGGCTCTGTTGGGGGCCTTGGGTTTTATTCCTCTGGACATGATTATGCCAATGGTGTTTTACATTGTCACATTTAAGCCTTGTAAAAAGAGCATAATGTTTTGGGGAAACACGATAATAGCAGTTGTAGCCACAGTTCTGGCTGTGGTAGGGTCTGTAGCGTCTGTGAGACAAATAATTATTGATGCCAAGAACTATCGTCTGTTTGCGAATGTATAATTACTAATATGAAGCTTGTAATTGTTCTAGTGGCCGGTAGTTGCAAAAGCCAAATGTTGACGGTAGCATTCGAGTTTTGGCGCATACTTTCTAGTGAATTCAGTTCATTTAGCAGTGAATCTTATATGTAAGACAGTAAGCACAATGTTGATCTTACAAGTAACACTAGTTGATATTTATCGGAATGATCATCCTGTATCTACACAGTTATATTTCGTAGTGACGAATTTGGACCCGACAATGATGAATCTGGTATTTGAAAGTAGTGAATTCTATATCTTTATTATAAATGAAAATTTTACTTGCCTTTGATTTATGTCGTGTGTGAATGTTATAACATGTATATAACTCTGTTAGCGTACAACTAATATATCTATATTTGTGTAGTTTTAAAATAAGATTCAAGAGTATAACTCTAGTATTTAGAGATGGAAAGAGAAGGGGACAGAGAGGGAGAGGAACAGAAAGGAGATGAGAAATAACAGAATTGTTATTAATTTTTTGATTGATGTTCCATATTGTCCAAGAAAACTAGAATGGAAAGAAATGAACATGATTTGAAAAACTGTTTCAACAACTTTTCTCACCAAAAGATTGTTGAAACCTTTTTCTAATTTCCTTTTTAAAAATGAATATCAAAAGACTAAAAATAGTAAAGAAATGTTATAGTTGACACCCTATAACATATCTTCCCCCTTCCTCCAACAAGACTTGTCCTCAAGGCTGGAAATAAGCATGTACCACATCAGGAAACTTGTTTGCTATAATTTCAGCTCCCAAGAATCATCATCTGAGCACCTTTCCACTTAACCAAATACTGCACTTTAGCAGAATTATGAACCTTGACCACCTTGTAATTGAGAATACAATCAAGAATCCCTGAAGTTGTTCCAGTATCATTAGTTAACCAATTGGGATTTGAGTAGTAACTGGTGGAACTCCATAAAAAGCCTTCAGTTGTGACACATGCACTACATTGTGAATTTTGACCGAAGCAGGTAGTGTAAGTTTATAAGCAACTGCACCTATCTTATCTGCAATCTGAAAATGACCACAATATTTGTGAGCTAACTTCTGGTTACTTCTTTTGGACAAAGAACTCTGCCTATAAGGTTGAATTTTAAGCCAAACCCAATCACCATTCTGAAATGTCCTTTCAAACCTGTGTTTATATGCCTGAATCTTCATTCTATTTTGAGCTTTACAAAGTTGATCCTTTAAAGAAACAATCATAGCTTCCCTTCTTAACATACTTTTGTCCACCTCATGATTAGAAGATTCCCCGGCCAAATAAGGTAAATGAATTGGGGGAGACTGATTGTAAACTATTTCATAAGGAGTCAATTTAGTAATAGTATGGTAATGGGTGTTATACCACCATTATGCTAATGGCAACCAATTAGACCACTCTTTTTCTCTCTCACCACACATACATCTGAGATAAGCCTCTAAGAACCTATTTACTACCTCAGTCTGGCCATCTGTAGCAGGATAATAAGCATATGGCATTTTAAACTCAGTACCATTCAAAGAAAAAAGAGCTTTCCAGAATTGGCTAAAAAAAAAAGCATCCCTATCACTCACAATACTCTTCGGCCATCTATGTAACTTGAAAATGTTGCCCAAGTAAGCCTGTGCTACTTGCATAGCAGTAAAAAGATGACTTAAAGAAACAAAATAAACATATTTACTTAACCTGTCCACTACTACCAAAATGGCTGTTTTACCCTGAGACTTTGGCAAACCTGTAATAAAATCCATGCTTACATCAGTTCAAACATGTTATAATTGAGATTCTATAAAATGTGATGAAAGAAATGGAAAAGAACTGTATTACTTGATAGTCTCCATTAATAGAGTTTGTTACAGAAGCTTGAAGAAGAGGAATGACCTTACATAACAAACTAGTAGAAATTGTATCTAAAAACGTAACTAACTTTCTAGTCTATTTGTGTATTTATACTAATCTATGCATCTAACAGAAACTAGAATGGAAGTTACATAAACACCCTTTCCTCTAACTGAATACTCTAAAATGGAAATAAGTAAGTCAAGGTGGAAAATGGTTGACTCCAATTATATTGATAGCTTTGTGTGGTATCTGATCTTGATGACAGTGTTCAACACCCCTCCTCAAGCTAGGGAATGAGGAAGGAAGAGTCATGCCTAGCTTGGACGTAAGAGTAGAAAACTGAGAAGGCAAAATTTTAGTCAAAACATCGGCCAATTGAGATTGAGTAGGTAGATAAGTGAGTTGGATCAAACCTTCAAGAACTTTATCTCTTGTAAAATGACAATCTATGTCAATGTGTTTAGTGCGCTCATGAAACACCGGATTTCTGGCAATATACAAAGCAGACTGATTATCACAATGTAGAGTGATAGGTTGAAAACCATGAACTCCGAGTTCAGTGAGTAATCTAACTGTCCATGTTACCTCAGAAGCAGCAGCAGCCATTGCTCGATATTCAACTTCTGAGGAAGACCTAGAAACAGTAGATTGCTTTTTACTCTTCCAGCTAATAGGAGAATTACCAAACAAAAGAATATAGCCAGTAACTGATCTCCTACTGTCAGGACAAGAAGCCCAGTCAGAGGCTGAAAAAGCCTGCAAGGTCAGTTGAGAACCAGCTCGTAAAAGAATGCCTTGACCTGCAATACTGGCAACATATCTTAATGTATGCATTAAAGCATCAAAATGAGGAACCCTGGGATGTTGCATGAATTGACTAAGCAACTGTACAATAAAGGAGAGATCATGCCTGGTGTTTGTGAGGAAATTCAATTTCCCTATCAAACACCTATATAGAGCTGGATCATGAAAGAATTGACCTGTATTAGCAGTGAGCTTGAGATTCAGTGGTAGAGGAGTGACAACAGATTCAATTTCCCTATCAAACACCTATACCAGATTCAGTAAGTAGTTCCCTAGTGAATTTTCCTTGTGTCAAAGTGATACCTTCAGGAAGATAATTCACTTCTAAGCCCAGAAAAAAATGTAAAAGCCCCAAATACTTGATACTAAAGGTGTTGTGGAGATATTGTTTCAAAGAATTGATAGCCATAGAATTATTGCCTGTGATGATGATATCATCAACATAACAGCAACAATGGTAGTATTATCTCCAGAACCCTTAAGGAACAATGAATAATCATTCTTGGATTGAGAATATCCTTGGAGAAGAAGGGCATGATGTAACTTAGCAAACCATTCCTTGCTAGCTTGTCTTAAACCATATAAGGATTTTCGTAACCTACAGACAAGATTATGAGAATTTGGAATGCCTTCTAGCATCTTCATATACACTTCTTCATGGAGATCACCATGAAGAAATGCATTATTGATATCCAACTGATACAGTTTCCATTGTTTAGAAGCAGCCAAGGCTAAGATGCATCTGACTGTAGACATCTTGACAACAGGTGAAAAAGTTTCTTGAAAATCAATCCCATATTTCTGTGTATAGCCCTTAGCCACTAATCTGGCTTTATAGCGTTCGACAGAACCATCAGACTTGAGTTTAACCTTGAAAACCCATTTACATCCTACTGGTTTCTTTCCAAGAGGTAAAGGAACAGTCTCCCAAGTTTTATTTTTGGCAAGGGCCTGTAGTTCTAAATTCATGGCAACAACCCATTGAGGATGCTGAGAAGCTTCAGAATAACTTTTAGGTTCAGTATGAGTGATGGAATGACTGAGGAAAGCAAGATGTAATGGTGGTAAAGAAGATGCTTGTACAAAATTGCACCAATGCTTTGAAGACACTGAAGCTGTACAAACATAGTCCTTGTATAATGTAGATGGAGTGATGTGTCTAGAAGATCTTCTTAAAGGAACTACTGGTGTAATAGCAGTAGAACAGAGGTGTGTGTCTGTGGTGTCAGAAGACTCTGAGTGAGTCATAGATTCTAAACTGGTTGCAGATTATGAAGATGAAGTAGTTGAAACAGGAGATTGAGATGTATGTTGATGAAAAATGTCTAGTATGGGAAAGTCGAATGAAGTATGAACAGGTGAATGTGTTGGAAGAAAGAAAGGAGTAGGAATAGAAGAAGGTGTAGAAGAAATGTGATAAGGAAAATGTTTCTCATGAAATATAACATCCCTAGAGATGATGATTTGATTAGTAGAAAGAAGATGAACCTTATAACCCTTTGTATTAGGTGGATAACCTAAGAAAACACCAGGTTGTGCTATAGGGTGAAATTTAGTCCTATTTTGTTTAAGTGTAGAAACAAAGCAAAGACAACCAAAAACCCTTAATAGAGAATAATCAGGCTTGGAACCAAATAAGATTTCATAAGGAGAAAGATTTTGAAATTGTGACATAGGCATTCTATTAATTAGATATGCAGCACACTGAACACAATCCCTCCAAAATTGAGGAGGGACCTTAGACTGAAAATAAAGAGCCCTAGCTGTTTCAAGGAGATGTTTATGTTTGCGTTCAACAACACCATTCTGTTGTGGAGATTCACTACAACTAGTTTGATGAATAATGCCATTAGCATGAAAAAATTGAAGCATAGAACCAAAACAAAGTTCCTTTGCATTGTCTGTTCGAATAATCTGAACTTTAGTATGAAATTGATTTTGAACTAAGAGCAGAAAATTTTGCAAAACAGAAGTAGAGTCAGATTTATGTGACATCAAATGAATCCATGTTGCTTTACTGAAATCATCCACAATTGTAAGAAAGAATTTACAATGATTGTGAGTGGAGGTACTATAAGGACCCCAAGTATCAATATGCAACAATTCAAAAATCTTAGTAGTTTTGGAAGTACTGGAAGAAAAAGAGAGTCTATGCTGTTTAGCAGCAGGACAAATCGAACAAATACAACTAGTAGTAGTAGCCTTTACATCCACATTATCATGAACAAACTTTAGTTTATGAAAAGAAATATGGCCTAATCTTAAATGTAACAAATTGGCCAGTGTGACAGAAGGTGACCCTGGTTCAGAATTGGCAGGAAGAGGATCATTTGTAACAGCATGAGCTTGAAAAGAAGTGTGAGCAACAGGAGAAGAGACAGAATGAGATTTAGGAAAGAAGCTTGTATCTGCCAAGTAAAGACCATTATGTAATTTACCAAGAGTTATTGACATTGTCATTGAATGGTCCTGTAAAAACCAAGTATCAAGTGTGAACTTAACAGTATGACCACCATCTTGACAAAGTTTGTGAATGGAAATCAAATTGAATTTGAAACTAGGAACATATAAAACATCTCTGAGTAAAATTGTCTCTGTGAGTTTAATTGTTCCTATGTGAGTGATAAGAGCTTTACTTCCATTATGAATAGTAATGAAGGAGTTATCAGTATCAAGGATTGAAGTATAAGAATCAAATAGATTGAGATCATGACACATGTGGTCTGAAGCACCACTATCAAGTATCCAATCATCTGTTGAAGTATATGAAAGAAGACAGTGAGTACCTGCAAATAGAGCAGTTGCATTGGTGGAGTGACCAGTCCCTGAATTACTTGGTGAAGTGTCTGAGTCCTTGAACTTGGTATTAAACAAATGAATCAAATGATTGTACTGATCAACACTAATAGAAGAAGTCCATGAATTAGCAGTTCCAGGTAGGGAAGGATTAATCTCAGAATTAGCAGTTGTAGACAAAGTTTCTGCAACATCAGTTTCTACAAAATTAGCATAGCGTTTAGGCTGACTCCCTTTAGGCGGATATCCATGTATCTTGAAGCATCTCTCTATGCTATGCCCTGGAATTTTACAGTGATCACAAAAAAATTTGCTAGGAGGTTTCTGTCTTGAAAAATGATTCTGGAACCTGTTTGCACCATAATTGCCTTGTCTTGAATCATAACCTCTTCTTTCTGCTGCAAGAGCAGTAGGTTCCATCATTTGTGTAGACAACTTGCTGATTTCTCTGTGCCTTTGTTCTTGTAGTAACATTCTATAAGCCTGAGGCAGTGTTGGCAGATTTGTCATCATAAGAATGTTGGATCTTACATTAGAATAATGATTGGACAATTTCATCAGGAAAGTCAATAGCCTCTGATCTTGCTGAAGTTTAACAAATTTCTGAGTCATATTACAAGTACAATTTGTGCATTCACAAATAGGCAATGGACTCAAATTGTCAATTTCATCCCAAGTTTTCTTAAGTTGAGTATAATACTCAGCAATCGGAAGACTTTCTTAAGAAGATTCTGAAATTTCTTGTTGTAATGCATATAATTGTGCAAAAGATACATGACCAAATCTCTCTTCTAATTCAAGCCAAATGTCTCTAGAATTTTTGACATACAGAATACTAGCCGCAATTGAGCTTTCCAAAACAGTAATTAACCAACCAATTACCATACTGTTACATCTACACCAAGACCAATAAGCAGGTTCAGTATTAATCGGTTTTACAAGTGTTCCATCAACAAATGCCATTTTATTCTTCGCAGTAAGTCCAATTATCATAGATCTTTTCCAATTGGCGTAATTAGAACCATTAAACTGTGCAGAAACCAACTTCATACCAGTATTATCACTCGGATGAATATAGTAAACACTACTAGCATCTTGTGTAAGCTCCATTTCTACTTAATCGAGTAAAACAATACTTTTAGCAATGTCAATCTCAAAAACGATTCCACAAACAGCGCAATCACGTAATTAAACAGTGATTTGTAAAGAAGAACTCAAGAACTAAGGTAAAGCACATAGGATCAAGAATGAGAATTAAGAACTAATTGAGACGTTCTTACAATCAACTTGTAGACAAAACGAAGATGAACTCAACAAATTTGCAGATAGATCCATAGCTTAATCAATTCACCAAAAACAACTCGTAATCACGATCGTAAAACGAAACGTCTTGAATCATATTGTTCAGGAACGAATACGCTGCTCTGATACCATGTTATAATTGAGATTCTATAAAACGTGATGAAAGAAATGGAAAAGAACTGTATTACTTGATAGTCTCCATTAATGGAGTTTGTTACAGAAGCTTGAAGAAGAGGAATGACCTTACAAAACAAACTGGTAGAAATTGTATCTAAAAACGTAACTAACTTTCTAGTCTATTTGTGTATTTATACTAATCTATGCATCTAACAGAAACTAGAATGGAAGTTACATAAACACCCTTTCCTCTAACTGAATACTCTAAAATGGAAATAATTAAGTCAAGGTTGAAAGTGGTTGACTCCAATTATATTGCTAGCTGTGTGTGGTATCTGATCTTGATGACAGTGTTCAACAAAACATCTGATGGAATAGGCAAAGGTTGTAAAATACCTGGATAAGCAGTAGTGTCATACTTCACAGCTTGACAAGTAGAACATTTTCTGATCATATTACTGACATCCTTTGTTATAACCTTCCAAGTAAAAATACTTAATTCTTTTTAGGGTAATATCCCTACCAGAATTCCCCCCTTCAGAAGAATTATGATGCCATTTTAGGATATGATCCTTCAACTCCTTATCAGGTCCAATTAAAATTCTATGCTTATTTCTAATTAGACCATTTTCAAGAGTAAAAGGAGGAATGATTTGATGTTGCTGCAATTGAGATAACAAGTTGGCCAGAGTAACATCTTTTAAGTAACTATCCTTAATAAGTTCTTCCAAATTGGAAGAGACTACTGTAATAGCCAAACAAAGAATTTCTGCACCTTGAACCCTTGACAAAACATCAACAACTACATTTTCCTTTCCACTTTGATATTGTATCTCATAATCGAAACCAAGTAATTTTGACAACCAAAACTGTTGAAATGGAGTAGAAATCTTATGTTCTAGTAACCACTCAAGGCTCTTTTGATCAGTTTTTATAATAAAGTGATTACCTGTGAGATATTGTTCCCACTTTTGAACAACATATGCAATAGCCAAAAGTTCTTTTTCATATAATGACAACTTCTGCCATTTAGGCCCCAAAGATCTACTAATAAAAGCTAAAGGATGGTCTTCTTGCATTAACACTGCCCCAATACCACTCTTTAAAGCATCAGTCTCCACAGTAAATACTTTTGGAAACATCAAGAAGAGCCAATACTGGTACAGAAACCATTATTTTTTTAACCTGTTCAAAGGCTTGTTGAGTTGCCTCATCCCATGTGAAAGCACCCTTCTTTAATAAATTTATTAGAGGCCTACATAACAGAGCATAGTTCCTTACAAATTTTCTGTAATAACCGGACAATCCCATAAAACTCCTTAACTGCTTCACATCTTTGGGAATAGGCCATTCAGCTACAGATTTAATTTTGTGAGGATCTGTAGAAATACCATCAGCTGAAATGAAATGCTCTAGATATTCTATCTTTGGCACAACAAAAGAACACTTTGATTCCTTAACATGTAACTGATGTTGACTCATTAGTTGAAAAACAACCTCTAGATGATTCCAATGATCTGCAATAGTCTTATTGTAAACCAAAATATCATCAAAAAATACTAACAATTCGATAGTTTCTTAAATAGAAACCATCGAAGTGGGAAGAAAGAAGAAGGTTGATAGTTTTATTTATAAAACTGTCGAACTAAATTCAACGAAACAAGTTATTCTTTTTGATAGATTTTATTTAAATCTTTCGAATGGAAGGAAAAAACTTGTCTTCAATAGTTTTTTTTAAATGTAGTAGGTACATGCATTCAAGTCATGCCAGAAGGTTGGTGAGGAAATGGACGGCTGAGATTTCATCAAAGCCTTCGATAGTTTTCCTAAAAGACTACAATTGTGAATTGAAGACAGTGTCTTCATTAGTTCAGTTAAGTTAGAAGTTGCAGAAGAAAATACGTAGAGAGTTTTAAGAGCTTGAGATTTTTAGAGAAGTAATTACTAGTGCCTTAAATTCTAACAAGTGTATTAATTATTGTAACTTGAACTCATTGAAGCTAATCCTAAGGATTAGAATTATAGCACCCCTCATGGTTTATATTTATAAAACGATATATTCCCCGACTCGT
Organism: Heracleum sosnowskyi; assembly: GCA_030848705.1. Lineage (NCBI taxonomy): Eukaryota > Viridiplantae > Streptophyta > Magnoliopsida > Apiales > Apiaceae > Heracleum > Heracleum sosnowskyi. The sequence continues at coordinate 100,478,544 of CM061241.1, forward strand.
GTTTTTGATTTGGTTGATTTGATTTCGGACAAGAACACACATAATTATCCACAAACAAAATCGAATAAATTGTGAGAATCGTATTCAACCCCCCTTCTACGATACTTTGGACCTAACAATTGGTATCAGAGCTTGTTGATTGACGTACAAATCAGATCCGATGACATAGACCAAAAACAAACAAGTTCCTGAAAATTAAGTTCGAATTTTTTAATTTTCAAAATTTTCATTTTATTGGAATTTTTTTAATCTTAAATAATTTTTAATTTTCAAAAATCATGAGTGCTCCAAAGACCACTGCTGGTATCAAAGTTTCCCCATTTACGAGAGATGATTTTAGTCTGTGGAAGATGAAGATGCTGTTGTTTATCAAAGCTTCAAATCCTTTGTATCTTGGCGTTTTAGAGAACAGACCATTTGTACCAATGAAACCAGTGAACGAGTCTACAAATCCTGATGGTACAAGAGTTCCTCAAGGTTCAACCCCGAAGGAATTGAATGAGTACATAAAGACAGACAAGGAATTGGTTCGATTGGATACGGGTCTAATGCTGATATTGACTGACTCCGCAGACAAAGAAATGAGCTATCAGATTATGAGCTGTACAAGCGGGAAACATATGTGGGATACCATAAATCTAATAATGGAAGGTACTAAAGACGTGCATGAAAACAGACTGGATATCCTGACATATCAATACGAGGCATTTAGGTCACTTCCCGGAGAAAGTATAACTCAGGTCTTTGAGAAATATACTAAGCTGTTAAATGAATTATCAATGAAAGGGAAAACCTATCCTCTGAGAGAGACCAACATGAAGTTCATGATGACACTGCCCCACCATGTAGAACACAAGTCTTCATCCATAAGGGAAATAATAGATTTTACCCAGATGTCATTAGAGATGATCTATGGCAAGCTTAAAACTTATGAGATGGAACAAGAACAGAGAGTGATTATCTATGGTCCAGGGACAGTGGACAACAAAAATACTGCACTCGCAAGATCAGCTGCACTTGTAGTGGATGAACCAACAACTTCTAAAATTCAGGTTCAAACCCCTAAAGCTGGAAAAGAAGAGATTATTGAGGCTGAATTGCAATCTGTGAATCTAGGTGCTGATGAAAGAGATTACTACACTTTGGAAGAACTTGAGCAAATGGAAGACAAATCCATGGCTTACTTAGCTACAAAGTTTAGTCATATATGTTTCAAGAGAAACCCTAAGTATAAGTTCAAGGGATCAACAAATAGGTTTCAGAAGAACAGATATTCTTCAGGCTCTGGCTCTAAGAGGAGCTACATGACATACATGATTAACAGAAGCAAATCAAGGTGTTACAACTGCAATGAGTTAGGGCATTTTGTCACTGAATGCAGGAAGCCTCGTTAAGCAAGAGATAAGAAAGGTTTCTATGAGAAGAAGGATTCTTATGAAGATTTGAAAAGAGAGAATGCAAGGTTGAAACAACAGCTGGATGCAACATCTGGAAAGTAGAAAGGGAGAGCTTATATTGCTGAGGGTAAAAGCTGGGATGATACTGATTCAGATGAAGATGAAGAATTTGTAAATTAAGCCTTGATGGCCGACTCTTCAGAGGAATCACCACAATCATCTCAGGTACCTATTCTAACTACAATTGACATGTCTAATTCTGAGTACAAGAAAACTGTGCAAGATCTTAGTGCTGAACTGTTTAATGTACATACAAGCATGCTAGCATCTGAAATTGAAAATGCTAAACTAGTTCTAAAGGTTAAAGATCTAGAATCTAAAAATGAAGAACTAGAGCTTGTAGTTGTCACAATAGAAGGTCTCAAATAGAGGAATGAGTACTTAGAGAACAAAGTCAAGTGTAATGGAGAAATAGAGACTATCCTTAGGAAGCAGATTTCTGATTTAGAATTGAAACTGAATGCATATAAGAACTCCTCCCTAATTGCTAAGAATATAATTGACAATCAGATCTTAGGGAGCAAAGCTGCTATAGGATTAGACTACAGTAAGAAAGCTGGAAAGAGGCAAGTGGATTTTCCTGAGACACTTCAAAATGTCAAGGAGAATGTTCCGCACATTCTTAAGAATGTTGCATGTCCAATTTTCGTTAAGCCTGTTTCAGAACCAATCATTGAAGGAGACTTAATCATAAGACAAGAATTGCTTGAAGATGACTTAGAGAAGAAGGTAGAGGAAAAATCTGAGTTGCCTAAGAAGTCAGTTAAAATTGAAAAACCTAAAACTGATATAGGCAATAAAGTAGAAAAGGCTAAAGAGAACAAGAATGGGAAAGTAGGTTTTAATAAAAAGAATGATTTTACATCCTCTCCCAATGCATCTAGAAAGTTGTGCAATATTTGCAACTCTGTTGTACACCTTACACATGCATGCAAAAAGGTTAAAGTGGAAAATGTTGAATCTTCTGAAATGCATAACATGTCTAACATGCCTAGTCTTTATGAACCCTGTGGTAAGAAAGAATGCTTACTCTGTGCATACAATATCATGCATGCTTATTTTAAGTTAATGAATGCATCTGGTAGCACTTGTACTAACACTGAGAAGGCCACAGTCAATGTGAAAGCTAAACATGTTAAGATTGAATCAAATGTTACTCCTATTAAAGTTCATAAACCTTATGGACCCAAACATGTTTGGGTACCAAAGTCCGTTTAATCAATATGTGATTGTAGGGTAAGGTTAAAAATGCAAAAGTCATGTGGATTATGGATAGTGGTTGTTCTAGGCACATGACAGGAGAAAAGTCCCTGCTTACAGATGTGGTTGAGAAGACCGGCCCGACAGTAACCTTTGTAGATTTTGAGTAATATCATAGTTCAGTGGTAAGTTTCTAAAAGTATAAGTAGTTTAGTGACAGAAAAATTCATTTTACTGGTAAAAAAACAAAAGATTAAAAATATTAGACTTGTTGCCCACGTAAAGCAATCGCAACCATTGTTTTGTTTGTTATCCAACGGTTAGTTTTTACACTTTGGTTTTGATTTATTATATAAAGGTAAAAAAAGAATTTATAGCCATAAGAATTTTTGTAATAGACGTTTAAAACACAATAAAAGTTCGACCAACTATCACCAGATTGTACCAAAAACACCATACAATTTTATTGTCCTTATACTTCGTTTGTATATATTTTCCTTCCTTTTAAAAAAAAAGAGAGATAAATATTATCAAATGGAGAGAGGGAGTACTTAAACGATATATGAGAAATGCATTGGTATTGTAAATTGTAACTATGCTTAATAATTTATTTATCTTTTCTAATTTCTTGATTTTTGTAGGAGAATTTTCTTGGAAAGTTACGTGACCACATTGCAACTTTAACGGGAATCACCAATCTGCAAACCATAGGAGGTAAATTCATTATCCATGGGACATCCATTTACTTTTGTTACATGCACGTGCACCTAACAACACTACCTAAGAAAGAGGTAAATTAAATAATTTCAACTTGCCTTTTTTACTTTATATTTATTGAATGATGACTTGACTACACATTCATTTATTGACAAATTCGCAGGAGATGCTATTTTCCAATTTGGAGCCCGAAGATGAGTGTGGCAAATTATCTCTTTCGTCACTTTTGCTTAATGTTGCTCTCTCCCATATCATTCCACCTAACGATCAAAAAAAGGTAAAATCAAACATTTTTTTTTATTTTTGTAGTCTTGTGCATGCACTTACATGTTTCAAATTTCGTTTTTCATGTATAGATGTTTATAAGTGGAGCTAAATTGATAAAACTTTGGGCAAATAGGAAGTGTTTGTACGGGAATACCGCATGTTACTGTTTATCCAATCTCTAACTTAAAGATGACAACTTCTACACAACAACGTTAGATCGAATTTTGAGTTTAACAATTATAACTTCATTACTACTTAGCTTATTTTTCTTTTTCTAGTTTTTAATTCCTTTTTTTCTTTTGTATTTTCAATTAAACAAATAATATGTTTACTTAATTAAATCTTACTTAGATTTAATAAAAAAAGCTTTTTTTTTTGTTTTATTTTATGTTTAGTTATTTCCTAATATTGGGGAAGAAGATGCTACGGAAGAGATAATACTTTAGTTAAAAAAGAAGATATTTATATTTTTGTTATTCATATATTTCTTGTGTGTTCCTTTGTTAGGGTATAAATTTTAAATTAGTACCGAATTCAATAAATTATGATCTTATGTTATTTGTTGAAATGAGCCGTCTTAAATTAAAATATGCAATTAAAGGGCAAAATGGGCTATCCCTTCACAACGAAATAGTACCCCTTTAATTTTTTGTCCCTTTAGTTGAGTTTTTCTCATGCAGAGGTACGTTTCATGATTCATCCACAATCGTTCAATTTTACCTTCAATGACGGTTATCGATTTCTTGTATAATGAATTTGATTTTATACCTATTTGTTTGTTTGTTTGTTTAATATCATTTGATTCAATATGGAAAAATAATAAGTACTTTGTATATTCAGAGTTTATCCAATATGTGATTGCAGATCGGTAATAATGATATTTATTGTAGTATGATTTAGTTGAATCGATCTCGGATACTGGTGATAATAATACAAGGTACTGTTGGACAATTTAGGCAAAATTGTAACGAGTTTATGGTTTGGTTCATTGGTTTGAGATTGAATATTTCTTATTTAGGTAATATATATATAGAGTTGCACTCTAGGAAGAACAATAAAGAACACCATCATAAACACTTTATTTTTCATAAAATTTGATTTTTAAAAAATTAGAATCATAAAATTGAACAACAATTAAGCCTAACATATCAAATTTAACGTAGAATCTCATCTAAATTTAAAAATTAAACATTACATATAATTCAGTACAAAATCTTGTATATATATTTATCACAATGAAATTACATGTAATCATGTTTTATTTGATTCTAATTTTTTGTTAGATTCTATTTTTATTCGTAATAAACCTTTTTTGGTGAGAAAATTAGAATCAACATGCAATTTATGTAAGATTCTATGGTGTTCTTTATTGTTCTTTATATAAGAGTGTTATTCATGGAACAATGACCTATATATATATATATATATATATATATATATATATATATATATATATATATATATATATATATATATATAAATAGGGGGCTACTCTAATGAGAACCCACTACTGTGAGAACTGAGAACTGGGATGCCAATTTTGTAATTAAAATGTAATACCTTGGTAATATAACACAAACTAAAAATTTTAATGTCTTTAGCCAAACCCACTCCCGTCTTCTCCTTCACTGTACTCTTTTCATCAACACTATCAAACACTGCACTCTTTTTTCATCATTCAATTTCATCCAACCAACCCCACCACCAGGCCACCACCGTCACGTCACCATTACCAGAATCACAAAATTGGAACCAGAATCACCGAATTAAAATTAGAATCACCAAAGAAATATACCATCATCTTTCACCACAACAACTACACTACCGTCACCACAATCAACACTACACCGTCACCACCACCGAAATCACCAAATTGGAACCAATATCACCGAATTTAAATTAGAATCACCAAAGAATTATACAATCATCTATCACAACAACAATCAACACTACACCGTCACCACCACCGGAATCACCAAATTGGAACCAGAATCACCGAATTAAAATCAGAATCACCGAAGAATTATACCATCATCTATCACAACCACAATCAACACTACATTGTCACCACCATCGCAGTGCCATCACCACCAAAATTCCCTGCCAATCACCAAATTCAAACAGAAAATCACAATAATTTAAACCACAAAAACACTATCATTTCATCATGTACAGAATAACTAAAGTCAAGTTTAAATCACTAAAAACTTTAACCTAAATTACTAAAACTTATATGAAAATCATTAAAATTTTGAACATAAATCACCAAAGAAATCGACGGATCATTAAAAAAGTATACATCTAAGTAGTGGTATCAGTAGTTTCATTAGAGAAGCCAGAGAATTGCATCTATGTTTCACCAATTATACATACATATACGTACGCATATGCTTTATCTTCTCCGGCGAATCCATAGCTTCTCTGGCGAATCCATAGCTTCTCCGGGAAGTTCCTCATCTCCGTGAGGTGAAATAAATTTTACCGAGATGATGAATGATGAAGAAAGAATGTTGATGTATGTACCTTATTTTGAAGATAGATCTGGAAATGATGAAATGAAGAAGAAAACCCGTGGATAGGATACATGAGAGAGAGAGAGAAGTATTTAGATCTAAAAATATGTGGCTGAGATTGAATGTAAGTATAAAATATGTGGGGCTCAAATTTAGGCTCATTTCTCATAATAAGGTGGGTTCTCATTTAAGCATCTCCCTATATATATATATAGAGGGCTACTCTAGTGAGACCCCTCTTATAATGAGAACTGAGTCCAAATCACCAAATCACTAAAAAAATATCATTAACAATTTTAAAACAAATCACCAAAAATCGTTGCTTATACCATGTATACCACCACCAGTATACTAAATTATAAACCACCACCAGTATACTGCCATCATAACTATAGAATCACCAAAAATTTAATACAAATCATCAAAATTTCAACACAAATCACTAATTTTCAACGCAAATCACCAAAATTTCAGAATGTTTTTTGCCAAATCAATCCTTTCCACCGGCGTCTGACTCGCCTCCTGCAAAATCCTCACAAATCACAGCACTGGACCGTCCATAAGCACCACAACAAAAATACACAAAATCACCCACCATCATAACTACAGAATCACCAAAAATTTAATACAAATCATCAATATTTCAACACAAATCACTAATTATTCCCCTACTCAAACACCAATTACTTAACACTAAACCTCCTATAACTACATCTTCGAAATTACAATCATGCCCCTACTTCAGCTGTTGCCGTCGGCGCCGGCTTCTCCTTCGGCGGTCGTCCTCTACCTCTCCCTCCACTCTCCGACTTCTTCGGCCTGCCTCGCTTCCTCCCACTCACACTCGGTCTCTTCGTCTTGTCCTCCGGCGCCGGAGCGTCGGGATCTCCAACCTTCGGCGGCCGTCCACGTGAACGCGGCGGCGACACAACGACATCACTCGCTGGAGCACTCGACAGCGACGTCTTGGTCTTGGGAGGACGGCCACGACCGCGGCGAGGCGGTGCGTTTGGATCAGGCTTGATGTAATTGTTTTTGTACAACACCAGCTCGCCTGCTTGTTTCATTCTGTTCAAATGATGAGATAAGAGAGTTGAGTGAGATGCTGGTAGCTGCCGTAGATTTAGTGTTTGGTGGAGAGAGAGAGAGAGAGAGAGAGAGAAATGGATAGATCGGGAAGTGGGTGGATGAGTGATGTTAGGAGAGAGAAATAATTATTCTAATTTAAAGATATGTGTGTTTATTTGTGATCCAGATTAAAAGTAGTTTTAAAATTGAGTGGCTGAGATTTAGTCTCAGTTCTCATTTTAACATAGGGTCTCATTTGATCACTTGCCTATATATATATATATATATATATATAGTTGCACTCTAGGAAGAACACCTTATATAAAGAACAATAAAGAACACCATCATAAACACTTTATTTTTCATAAAAATTGATTTTTTTAAATTAGAATCATAAAATTGAACAACAATTAAGCCTGACATATCGAATTTAACGTAGAATCTCATCTAAATTTAAAAATTAAACATTACATATAATCCAATATAGAATCCAATACAGAATCTTGTATATATATTTATCACAATGAAATTGCATGTAATCATGTTTTATTTGATTCTAATTTTTTGTTAGATTATATTTTTATTCGTTATAAACCTTCTTTGGTGAGAAAATTATAATCAACATGCAATTTATGTAAGATTCTATGATGTCATTTTTGTTTTTTATATAAGAGTGTTCTTCATGAAGCAATGACATATATATATATATATATATATATATAGACTTGATTGATTAAGAGTGTATTGAATGGAACATATGTTCAATCTAGTCCTTGTATCTGTCTAATTGTCGAAAAGTTCGGCGATTTTAGCCAAAGCATTTTTTAAATAGTTGGTTATGAAATGGTATAGTGTCCTTTTACATCTTTGTCAAAATGTTGCAATTTATCTTTGTTCAGCACCAACTTATTAACGAGACCATATCTTACTTGGCCTGTACTGTGCAAGTCTAATGCAAAGTCATATCTAATCATAGATCAAATCTCCGGCAAGCTTCATAATATTTTTAGTGGCCGGTGACGTATCAAACTTTGGTCACTGCAAACAGTAGAAGATGATTGTTTTGACCGACTTTGCTAGGCTCTTCTCATCGACCTTAAATTTTGGTAGATAAAAGATAACCACATCCACACACAAAGGCATATCATGTGAACATAACACATGCAAGGGAGAGCTAGCTAGATGGGAACAGAAGTTCCAAAATCCGGCCAAACGGTGGTAAATAAGGAGAACAAGAACCAGACTGCCCCGCCTGGCAAACTAGATGCTGGAGATTTATTCGTCCTCAAGTCCCGAGGTAATCGATTAAAAACTCACATGTTCAATCCAAAACTTGCATGCTTATCTTCTTCTGTTACATAATAATATAATATTGTTGCATGCCTGGTGTATTTCACTCGTGAGTAAGGTAGTAGTAGACAGACTATTTTCGGAAATATGAGATGGTTTCAAGTAATTTTTTTGTAGAAAGTTGTATGTCGCGTTAATATGCTATGTTGATCTTTGACACACATATGCATATGATTGCAGGATCATGGTTGCACTGCGGGTACCATTTAACCACATCAATAGTAGCACGGTTGCATCTTAGCCTACCGTTTGCATTAGGATTGTTAGGTTGGGGAGGAGGGATGGTGTGCCTGAGCTTAGCTGCACTTGTTACTTTCTATTCTTACAACCTCCTGTCTTTAGTCCTGGAGGACCATGCTCGTCGTGGAACGAGACAACTTCATTTTCGATTCTTTACTAATTTTCGATTCTTTTCAGACACTTAGCTGACATATATATACACCATTGTTCTTCATCTTTATTTATTTCAGTATTTATATTTGGTGGCCTGCCCTAATGGGAGTATGCAACTCTCTCATTTTGTTGTTATATTTGGAGGAGTATCATTAATCATGGCTCAAATGCCATCTTTCCATTCCTTAAGGCACATCAACCTTGTTTCCTTACTTCTCTGCCTTGCTTATTGTGCTTGCACTACTGCTGGATCCATATACATTGGTACACACAATTTCTAACGTTAGCACATTTTGGTTTTCACCTAATGTGTCGCTAACAAGATCAAGATGTATAATTGACCATATGCTCTAATCTTATATTCTTACAGGAAAGTCTAGCAGTGCACCACCGAAGAATTATAATATTAGTGAAGTTGGCATAAACAGACTCTTCAATATCTTCAATGCTATTTCTATTATTGCTACTACATATGGAAATGGAATCATCCCAGAAATACAGGTTTTAATCCCAAACAGCACTTAGTTTTTCCTTGTGTGTCACTCAGATATTTATCAACTCTCATTTTCAGGCAACTATGGCTGCACCTATTCAGGGGAAAATGTTCAAAGGGCTACTGGTTTGTTATTCTGTTGTAATCACAACATATTTCACCGTTGGAATATCTGGGTACTGGGCTTTTGGCAATCAAGTAATGCCGACAGTTCTTTCAACTTTACTGACCATGGAATATTTGCTTCCCAAGTGGTTTTTGGTGATCACCAATATATTTGTACTTGTCCAAGTATCTGCCGTCAGCTTGGTAGATAACTTTTTCTAAAGCTTTGACACGTACTTTATTGTCCCAACCAACAAACGTTGTTTTAGAGCGCCGATTTGCTGATCCAAAGAAGGATGAATTCTCTACAAGAAACTTAGTCCCTCGACTGATTTTCAGATCACTGTCCATTGTTATGGCAACAACAATTGCTGCAATGTTACCTTTCTTTGGAGATATAATGGCTCTGTTGGGGGCCTTGGGTTTTATTCCTCTGGACATGATTATGCCAATGGTGTTTTACATTGTCACATTTAAGCCTTGTAAAAAGAGCATAATGTTTTGGGGAAACACGATAATAGCAGTTGTAGCCACAGTTCTGGCTGTGGTAGGGTCTGTAGCGTCTGTGAGACAAATAATTATTGATGCCAAGAACTATCGTCTGTTTGCGAATGTATAATTACTAATATGAAGCTTGTAATTGTTCTAGTGGCCGGTAGTTGCAAAAGCCAAATGTTGACGGTAGCATTCGAGTTTTGGCGCATACTTTCTAGTGAATTCAGTTCATTTAGCAGTGAATCTTATATGTAAGACAGTAAGCACAATGTTGATCTTACAAGTAACACTAGTTGATATTTATCGGAATGATCATCCTGTATCTACACAGTTATATTTCGTAGTGACGAATTTGGACCCGACAATGATGAATCTGGTATTTGAAAGTAGTGAATTCTATATCTTTATTATAAATGAAAATTTTACTTGCCTTTGATTTATGTCGTGTGTGAATGTTATAACATGTATATAACTCTGTTAGCGTACAACTAATATATCTATATTTGTGTAGTTTTAAAATAAGATTCAAGAGTATAACTCTAGTATTTAGAGATGGAAAGAGAAGGGGACAGAGAGGGAGAGGAACAGAAAGGAGATGAGAAATAACAGAATTGTTATTAATTTTTTGATTGATGTTCCATATTGTCCAAGAAAACTAGAATGGAAAGAAATGAACATGATTTGAAAAACTGTTTCAACAACTTTTCTCACCAAAAGATTGTTGAAACCTTTTTCTAATTTCCTTTTTAAAAATGAATATCAAAAGACTAAAAATAGTAAAGAAATGTTATAGTTGACACCCTATAACATATCTTCCCCCTTCCTCCAACAAGACTTGTCCTCAAGGCTGGAAATAAGCATGTACCACATCAGGAAACTTGTTTGCTATAATTTCAGCTCCCAAGAATCATCATCTGAGCACCTTTCCACTTAACCAAATACTGCACTTTAGCAGAATTATGAACCTTGACCACCTTGTAATTGAGAATACAATCAAGAATCCCTGAAGTTGTTCCAGTATCATTAGTTAACCAATTGGGATTTGAGTAGTAACTGGTGGAACTCCATAAAAAGCCTTCAGTTGTGACACATGCACTACATTGTGAATTTTGACCGAAGCAGGTAGTGTAAGTTTATAAGCAACTGCACCTATCTTATCTGCAATCTGAAAATGACCACAATATTTGTGAGCTAACTTCTGGTTACTTCTTTTGGACAAAGAACTCTGCCTATAAGGTTGAATTTTAAGCCAAACCCAATCACCATTCTGAAATGTCCTTTCAAACCTGTGTTTATATGCCTGAATCTTCATTCTATTTTGAGCTTTACAAAGTTGATCCTTTAAAGAAACAATCATAGCTTCCCTTCTTAACATACTTTTGTCCACCTCATGATTAGAAGATTCCCCGGCCAAATAAGGTAAATGAATTGGGGGAGACTGATTGTAAACTATTTCATAAGGAGTCAATTTAGTAATAGTATGGTAATGGGTGTTATACCACCATTATGCTAATGGCAACCAATTAGACCACTCTTTTTCTCTCTCACCACACATACATCTGAGATAAGCCTCTAAGAACCTATTTACTACCTCAGTCTGGCCATCTGTAGCAGGATAATAAGCATATGGCATTTTAAACTCAGTACCATTCAAAGAAAAAAGAGCTTTCCAGAATTGGCTAAAAAAAAAAGCATCCCTATCACTCACAATACTCTTCGGCCATCTATGTAACTTGAAAATGTTGCCCAAGTAAGCCTGTGCTACTTGCATAGCAGTAAAAAGATGACTTAAAGAAACAAAATAAACATATTTACTTAACCTGTCCACTACTACCAAAATGGCTGTTTTACCCTGAGACTTTGGCAAACCTGTAATAAAATCCATGCTTACATCAGTTCAAACATGTTATAATTGAGATTCTATAAAATGTGATGAAAGAAATGGAAAAGAACTGTATTACTTGATAGTCTCCATTAATAGAGTTTGTTACAGAAGCTTGAAGAAGAGGAATGACCTTACATAACAAACTAGTAGAAATTGTATCTAAAAACGTAACTAACTTTCTAGTCTATTTGTGTATTTATACTAATCTATGCATCTAACAGAAACTAGAATGGAAGTTACATAAACACCCTTTCCTCTAACTGAATACTCTAAAATGGAAATAAGTAAGTCAAGGTGGAAAATGGTTGACTCCAATTATATTGATAGCTTTGTGTGGTATCTGATCTTGATGACAGTGTTCAACACCCCCCCTCAAGCTAGGGAATGAGGAAGGAAGAGTCATGCCTAGCTTGGACGTAAGAGTAGAAAACTGAGAAGGCAAAATTTTAGTCAAAACATCGGCCAATTGAGATTGAGTAGGTAGATAAGTGAGTTGGATCAAACCTTCAAGAACTTTATCTCTTGTAAAATGACAATCTATGTCAATGTGTTTAGTGCGCTCATGAAACACCGGATTTCTGGCAATATACAAAGCAGACTGATTATCACAATGTAGAGTGATAGGTTGAAAACCATGAACTCCGAGTTCAGTGAGTAATCTAACTGTCCATGTTACCTCAGAAGCAGCAGCAGCCATTGCTCGATATTCAACTTCTGAGGAAGACCTAGAAACAGTAGATTGCTTTTTACTCTTCCAGCTAATAGGAGAATTACCAAACAAAAGAATATAGCCAGTAACTGATCTCCTACTGTCAGGACAAGAAGCCCAGTCAGAGGCTGAAAAAGCCTGCAAGGTCAGTTGAGAACCAGCTCGTAAAAGAATGCCTTGACCTGCAATACTGGCAACATATCTTAATGTATGCATTAAAGCATCAAAATGAGGAACCCTGGGATGTTGCATGAATTGACTAAGCAACTGTACAATAAAGGAGAGATCATGCCTGGTGTTTGTGAGGAAATTCAATTTCCCTATCAAACACCTATATAGAGCTGGATCATGAAAGAATTGACCTGTATTAGCAGTGAGCTTGAGATTCAGTGGTAGAGGAGTGACAACAGATTCAATTTCCCTATCAAACACCTATACCAGATTCAGTAAGTAGTTCCCTAGTGAATTTTCCTTGTGTCAAAGTGATACCTTCAGGAAGATAATTCACTTCTAAGCCCAGAAAAAAACCCCAAATACTTGATACTAAAGGTGTTGTGGAGATATTGTTTCAAAGAATTGATAGCCATAGAATTATTGCCTGTGATGATGATATCATCAACATAACAGCAACAATGGTAGTATTATCTCCAGAACCCTTAAGGAACAATGAATAATCATTCTTGGATTGAGAATATCCTTGGAGAAGAAGGGCATGATGTAACTTAGCAAACCATTCCTTGCTAGCTTGTCTTAAACCATATAAGGATTTTCGTAACCTACAGACAAGATTATGAGAATTTGGAATGCCTTCTAGCATCTTCATATACACTTCTTCATGGAGATCACCATGAAGAAATGCATTATTGATATCCAACTGATACAGTTTCCATTGTTTAGAAGCAGCCAAGGCTAAGATGCATCTGACTGTAGACATCTTGACAACAGGTGAAAAAGTTTCTTGAAAATCAATCCCATATTTCTGTGTATAGCCCTTAGCCACTAATCTGGCTTTATAGCGTTCGACAGAACCATCAGACTTGAGTTTAACCTTGAAAACCCATTTACATCCTACTGGTTTCTTTCCAAGAGGTAAAGGAACAGTCTCCCAAGTTTTATTTTTGGCAAGGGCCTGTAGTTCTAAATTCATGGCAACAACCCATTGAGGATGCTGAGAAGCTTCAGAATAACTTTTAGGTTCAGTATGAGTGATGGAATGACTGAGGAAAGCAAGATGTAATGGTGGTAAAGAAGATGCTTGTACAAAATTGCACCAATGCTTTGAAGACACTGAAGCTGTACAAACATAGTCCTTGTATAATGTAGATGGAGTGATGTGTCTAGAAGATCTTCTTAAAGGAACTACTGGTGTAATAGCAGTAGAACAGAGGTGTGTGTCTGTGGTGTCAGAAGACTCTGAGTGAGTCATAGATTCTAAACTGGTTGCAGATTATGAAGATGAAGTAGTTGAAACAGGAGATTGAGATGTATGTTGATGAAAAATGTCTAGTATGGGAAAGTCGAATGAAGTATGAACAGGTGAATGTGTTGGAAGAAAGAAAGGAGTAGGAATAGAAGAAGGTGTAGAAGAAATGTGATAAGGAAAATGTTTCTCATGAAATATAACATCCCTAGAGATGATGATTTGATTAGTAGAAAGAAGATGAACCTTATAACCCTTTGTATTAGGTGGATAACCTAAGAAAACACCAGGTTGTGCTATAGGGTGAAATTTAGTCCTATTTTGTTTAAGTGTAGAAACAAAGCAAAGACAACCAAAAACCCTTAATAGAGAATAATCAGGCTTGGAACCAAATAAGATTTCATAAGGAGAAAGATTTTGAAATTGTGACATAGGCATTCTATTAATTAGATATGCAGCACACTGAACACAATCCCTCCAAAATTGAGGAGGGACCTTAGACTGAAAATAAAGAGCCCTAGCTGTTTCAAGGAGATGTTTATGTTTGCGTTCAACAACACCATTCTGTTGTGGAGATTCACTACAACTAGTTTGATGAATAATGCCATTAGCATGAAAAAATTGAAGCATAGAACCAAAACAAAGTTCCTTTGCATTGTCTGTTCGAATAATCTGAACTTTAGTATGAAATTGATTTTGAACTAAGAGCAGAAAATTTTGCAAAACAGAAGTAGAGTCAGATTTATGTGACATCAAATGAATCCATGTTGCTTTACTGAAATCATCCACAATTGTAAGAAAGAATTTACAATGATTGTGAGTGGAGGTACTATAAGGACCCCAAGTATCAATATGCAACAATTCAAAAATCTTAGTAGTTTTGGAAGTACTGGAAGAAAAAGAGAGTCTATGCTGTTTAGCAGCAGGACAAATCGAACAAATACAACTAGTAGTAGTAGCCTTTACATCCACATTATCATGAACAAACTTTAGTTTATGAAAAGAAATATGGCCTAATCTTAAATGTAACAAATTGGCCAGTGTGACAGAAGGTGACCCTGGTTCAGAATTGGCAGGAAGAGGATCATTTGTAACAGCATGAGCTTGAAAAGAAGTGTGAGCAACAGGAGAAGAGACAGAATGAGATTTAGGAAAGAAGCTTGTATCTGCCAAGTAAAGACCATTATGTAATTTACCAAGAGTTATTGACATTGTCATTGAATGGTCCTGTAAAAACCAAGTATCAAGTGTGAACTTAACAGTATGACCACCATCTTGACAAAGTTTGTGAATGGAAATCAAATTGAATTTGAAACTAGGAACATATAAAACATCTCTGAGTAAAATTGTCTCTGTGAGTTTAATTGTTCCTATGTGAGTGATAAGAGCTTTACTTCCATTATGAATAGTAATGAAGGAGTTATCAGTATCAAGGATTGAAGTATAAGAATCAAATAGATTGAGATCATGACACATGTGGTCTGAAGCACCACTATCAAGTATCCAATCATCTGTTGAAGTATATGAAAGAAGACAGTGAGTACCTGCAAATAGAGCAGTTGCATTGGTGGAGTGACCAGTCCCTGAATTACTTGGTGAAGTGTCTGAGTCCTTGAACTTGGTATTAAACAAATGAATCAAATGATTGTACTGATCAACACTAATAGAAGAAGTCCATGAATTAGCAGTTCCAGGTAGGGAAGGATTAATCTCAGAATTAGCAGTTGTAGACAAAGTTTCTGCAACATCAGTTTCTACAAAATTAGCATAGCGTTTAGGCTGACTCCCTTTAGGCGGATATCCATGTATCTTGAAGCATCTCTCTATGCTATGCCCTGGAATTTTACAGTGATCACAAAAAAATTTGCTAGGAGGTTTCTGTCTTGAAAAATGATTCTGGAACCTGTTTGCACCATAATTGCCTTGTCTTGAATCATAACCTCTTCTTTCTGCTGCAAGAGCAGTAGGTTCCATCATTTGTGTAGACAACTTGCTGATTTCTCTGTGCCTTTGTTCTTGTAGTAACATTCTATAAGCCTGAGGCAGTGTTGGCAGATTTGTCATCATAAGAATGTTGGATCTTACATTAGAATAATGATTGGACAATTTCATCAGGAAAGTCAATAGCCTCTGATCTTGCTGAAGTTTAACAAATTTCTGAGTCATATTACAAGTACAATTTGTGCATTCACAAATAGGCAATGGACTCAAATTGTCAATTTCATCCCAAGTTTTCTTAAGTTGAGTATAATACTCAGCAATCGGAAGACTTTCTTAAGAAGATTCTGAAATTTCTTGTTGTAATGCATATAATTGTGCAAAAGATACATGACCAAATCTCTCTTCTAATTCAAGCCAAATGTCTCTAGAATTTTTGACATACAGAATACTAGCCGCAATTGAGCTTTCCAAAACAGTAATTAACCAACCAATTACCATACTGTTACATCTACACCAAGACCAATAAGCAGGTTCAGTATTAATCGGTTTTACAAGTGTTCCATCAACAAATGCCATTTTATTCTTCGCAGTAAGTCCAATTATCATAGATCTTTTCCAATTGGCGTAATTAGAACCATTAAACTGTGCAGAAACCAACTTCATACCAGTATTATCACTCGGATGAATATAGTAAACACTACTAGCATCTTGTGTAAGCTCCATTTCTACTTAATCGAGTAAAACAATACTTTTAGCAATGTCAATCTCAAAAACGATTCCACAAACAGCGCAATCACGTAATTAAACAGTGATTTGTAAAGAAGAACTCAAGAACTAAGGTAAAGCACATAGGATCAAGAATGAGAATTAAGAACTAATTGAGACGTTCTTACAATCAACTTGTAGACAAAACGAAGATGAACTCAACAAATTTGCAGATAGATCCATAGCTTAATCAATTCACCAAAAACAACTCGTAATCACGATCGTAAAACGAAACGTCTTGAATCATATTGTTCAGGAACAAATACGCTGCTCTGATACCATGTTATAATTGAGATTCTATAAAACGTGATGAAAGAAATGGAAAAGAACTGTATTACTTGATAGTCTCCATTAATGGAGTTTGTTACAGAAGCTTGAAGAAGAGGAATGACCTTACAAAACAAACTGGTAGAAATTGTATCTAAAAACGTAACTAACTTTCTAGTCTATTTGTGTATTTATACTAATCTATGCATCTAACAGAAACTAGAATGGAAGTTACATAAACACCCTTTCCTCTAACTGAATACTCTAAAATGGAAATAATTAAGTCAAGGTTGAAAGTGGTTGACTCCAATTATATTGCTAGCTGTGTGTGGTATCTGATCTTGATGACAGTGTTCAACAAAACATCTGATGGAATAGGCAAAGGTTGTAAAATACCTGGATAAGCAGTAGTGTCATACTTCACAGCTTGACAAGTAGAACATTTTCTGATCATATTACTGACATCCTTTGTTATAACCTTCCAAGTAAAAATACTTAATTCTTTTTAGGGTAATATCCCTACCAGAATTCCCCCCTTCAGAAGAATTATGATGCCATTTTAGGATATGATCCTTCAACTCCTTATCAGGTCCAATTAAAATTCTATGCTTATTTCTAATTAGACCATTTTCAAGAGTAAAAGGAGGAATGATTTGATGTTGCTGCAATTGAGATAACAAGTTGGCCAGAGTAACATCTTTTAAGTAACTATCCTTAATAAGTTCTTCCAAATTGGAAGAGACTACTGTAATAGCCAAACAAAGAATTTCTGCACCTTGAACCCTTGACAAAACATCAACAACTACATTTTCCTTTCCACTTTGATATTGTATCTCATAATCGAAACCAAGTAATTTTGACAACCAAAACTGTTGAAATGGAGTAGAAATCTTATGTTCTAGTAACCACTCAAGGCTCTTTTGATCAGTTTTTATAATAAAGTGATTACCTGTGAGATATTGTTCCCACTTTTGAACAACATATGCAATAGCCAAAAGTTCTTTTTCATATAATGACAACTTCTGCCATTTAGGCCCCAAAGATCTACTAATAAAAGCTAAAGGATGGTCTTCTTGCATTAACACTGCCCCAATACCACTCTTTAAAGCATCAGTCTCCACAGTAAATACTTTTGGAAACATCAAGAAGAGCCAATACTGGTACAGAAACCATTATTTTTTTAACCTGTTCAAAGGCTTGTTGAGTTGCCTCATCCCATGTGAAAGCACCCTTCTTTAATAAATTTATTAGAGGCCTACATAACAGAGCATAGTTCCTTACAAATTTTCTGTAATAACCGGACAATCCCATAAAACTCCTTAACTGCTTCACATCTTTGGGAATAGGCCATTCAGCTACAGATTTAATTTTGTGAGGATCTGTAGAAATACCATCAGCTGAAATGAAATGCTCTAGATATTCTATCTTTGGCACAACAAAAGAACACTTTGATTCCTTAACATGTAACTGATGTTGACTCATTAGTTGAAAAACAACCTCTAGATGATTCCAATGATCTGCAATAGTCTTATTGTAAACCAAAATATCATCAAAAAATACTAACAATTCGATAGTTTCTTAAATAGAAACCATCGAAGTGGGAAGAAAGAAGAAGGTTGATAGTTTTATTTATAAAACTGTCGAACTAAATTCAACGAAACAAGTTATTCTTTTTGATAGATTTTATTTAAATCTTTCGAATGGAAGGAAAAAACTTGTCTTCAATAGTTTTTTTTAAATGTAGTAGGTACATGCATTCAAGTCATGCCAGAAGGTTGGTGAGGAAATGGACGGCTGAGATTTCATCAAAGCCTTCGATAGTTTTCCTAAAAGACTACAATTGTGAATTGAAGACAGTGTCTTCATTAGTTCAGTTAAGTTAGAAGTTGCAGAAGAAAATACGTAGAGAGTTTTAAGAGCTTGAGATTTTTAGAGAAGTAATTACTAGTGCCTTAAATTCTAACAAGTGTATTAATTATTGTAACTTGAACTCATTGAAGCTAATCCTAAGGATTAGAATTATAGCACCCCTCATGGTTTATATTTATAAAACGATATATTCCCCGACTCGTGTTTTTGATTTGGTTGATTTGATTTCGGACAAGAACACACATAATTATCCACAAACAAAATCGAATAAATTGTGAGAATCGTATTCAACCCCCCTTCTACGATACTTTGGACCTAACAATTGGTATCAGAGCTTGTTGATTGACGTACAAATCAGATCCGATGACATAGACCAAAAACAAACAAGTTCCTGAAAATTAAGTTCGAATTTTTTAATTTTCAAAATTTTCATTTTATTGGAATTTTTTTAATCTTAAATAATTTTTAATTTTCAAAAATCATGAGTGCTCCAAAGACCACTGCTGGTATCAAAGTTTCCCCATTTACGAGAGATGATTTTAGTCTGTGGAAGATGAAGATGCTGTTGTTTATCAAAGCTTCAAATCCTTTGTATCTTGGCGTTTTAGAGAACAGACCATTTGTACCAATGAAACCAGTGAACGAGTCTACAAATCCTGATGGTACAAGAGTTCCTCAAGGTTCAACCCCGAAGGAATTGAATGAGTACATAAAGACAGACAAGGAATTGGTTCGATTGGATACGGGTCTAATGCTGATATTGACTGACTCCGCAGACAAAGAAATGAGCTATCAGATTATGAGCTGTACAAGCGGGAAACATATGTGGGATACCATAAATCTAATAATGGAAGGTACTAAAGACGTGCATGAAAACAGACTGGATATCCTGACATATCAATACGAGGCATTTAGGTCACTTCCCGGAGAAAGTATAACTCAGGTCTTTGAGAAATATACTAAGCTGTTAAATGAATTATCAATGAAAGGGAAAACCTATCCTCTGAGAGAGACCAACATGAAGTTCATGATGACACTGCCCCACCATGTAGAACACAAGTCTTCATCCATAAGGGAAATAATAGATTTTACCCAGATGTCATTAGAGATGATCTATGGCAAGCTTAAAACTTATGAGATGGAACAAGAACAGAGAGTGATTATCTATGGTCCAGGGACAGTGGACAACAAAAATACTGCACTCGCAAGATCAGCTGCACTTGTAGTGGATGAACCAACAACTTCTAAAATTCAGGTTCAAACCCCTAAAGCTGGAAAAGAAGAGATTATTGAGGCTGAATTGCAATCTGTGAATCTAGGTGCTGATGAAAGAGATTACTACACTTTGGAAGAACTTGAGCAAATGGAAGACAAATCCATGGCTTACTTAGCTACAAAGTTTAGTCATATATGTTTCAAGAGAAACCCTAAGTATAAGTTCAAGGGATCAACAAATAGGTTTCAGAAGAACAGATATTCTTCAGGCTCTGGCTCTAAGAGGAGCTACATGACATACATGATTAACAGAAGCAAATCAAGGTGTTACAACTGCAATGAGTTAGGGCATTTTGTCACTGAATGCAGGAAGCCTCGTTAAGCAAGAGATAAGAAAGGTTTCTATGAGAAGAAGGATTCTTATGAAGATTTGAAAAGAGAGAATGCAAGGTTGAAACAACAGCTGGATGCAACATCTGGAAAGTAGAAAGGGAGAGCTTATATTGCTGAGGGTAAAAGCTGGGATGATACTGATTCAGATGAAGATGAAGAATTTGTAAATTAAGCCTTGATGGCCGACTCTTCAGAGGAATCACCACAATCATCTCAGGTACCTATTCTAACTACAATTGACATGTCTAATTCTGAGTACAAGAAAACTGTGCAAGATCTTAGTGCTGAACTGTTTAATGTACATACAAGCATGCTAGCATCTGAAATTGAAAATGCTAAACTAGTTCTAAAGGTTAAAGATCTAGAATCTAAAAATGAAGAACTAGAGCTTGTAGTTGTCACAATAGAAGGTCTCAAATAGAGGAATGAGTACTTAGAGAACAAAGTCAAGTGTAATGGAGAAATAGAGACTATCCTTAGGAAGCAGATTTCTGATTTAGAATTGAAACTGAATGCATATAAGAACTCCTCCCTAATTGCTAAGAATATAATTGACAATCAGATCTTAGGGAGCAAAGCTGCTATAGGATTAGACTACAGTAAGAAAGCTGGAAAGAGGCAAGTGGATTTTCCTGAGACACTTCAAAATGTCAAGGAGAATGTTCCGCACATTCTTAAGAATGTTGCATGTCCAATTTTCGTTAAGCCTGTTTCAGAACCAATCATTGAAGGAGACTTAATCATAAGACAAGAATTGCTTGAAGATGACTTAGAGAAGAAGGTAGAGGAAAAATCTGAGTTGCCTAAGAAGTCAGTTAAAATTGAAAAACCTAAAACTGATATAGGCAATAAAGTAGAAAAGGCTAAAGAGAACAAGAATGGGAAAGTAGGTTTTAATAAAAAGAATGATTTTACATCCTCTCCCAATGCATCTAGAAAGTTGTGCAATATTTGCAACTCTGTTGTACACCTTACACATGCATGCAAAAAGGTTAAAGTGGAAAATGTTGAATCTTCTGAAATGCATAACATGTCTAACATGCCTAGTCTTTATGAACCCTGTGGTAAGAAAGAATGCTTACTCTGTGCATACAATATCATGCATGCTTATTTTAAGTTAATGAATGCATCTGGTAGCACTTGTACTAACACTGAGAAGGCCACAGTCAATGTGAAAGCTAAACATGTTAAGATTGAATCAAATGTTACTCCTATTAAAGTTCATAAACCTTATGGACCCAAACATGTTTGGGTACCAAAGTCCGTTTAATCAATATGTGATTGTAGGGTAAGGTTAAAAATGCAAAAGTCATGTGGATTATGGATAGTGGTTGTTCTAGGCACATGACAGGAGAAAAGTCCCTGCTTACAGATGTGGTTGAGAAGACCGGCCCGACAGTAACCTTTGTAGATTTTGAGTAATATCATAGTTCAGTGGTAAGTTTCTAAAAGTATAAGTAGTTTAGTGACAGAAAAATTCATTTTACTGGTAAAAAAACAAAAGATTAAAAATATTAGACTTGTTGCCCACGTAAAGCAATCGCAACCATTGTTTTGTTTGTTATCCAACGGTTAGTTTTTACACTTTGGTTTTGATTTATTATATAAAGGTAAAAAAAGAATTTATAGCCATAAGAATTTTTGTAATAGACGTTTAAAACACAATAAAAGTTCGACCAACTATCACCAGATTGTACCAAAAACACCATACAATTTTATTGTCCTTATACTTCGTTTGTATATATTTTCCTTCCTTTTAAAAAAAAAGAGAGATAAATATTATCAAATGGAGAGAGGGAGTACTTAAACGATATATGAGAAATGCATTGGTATTGTAAATTGTAACTATGCTTAATAATTTATTTATCTTTTCTAATTTCTTGATTTTTGTAGGAGAATTTTCTTGGAAAGTTACGTGACCACATTGCAACTTTAACGGGAATCACCAATCTGCAAACCATAGGAGGTAAATTCATTATCCATGGGACATCCATTTACTTTTGTTACATGCACGTGCACCTAACAACACTACCTAAGAAAGAGGTAAATTAAATAATTTCAACTTGCCTTTTTTACTTTATATTTATTGAATGATGACTTGACTACACATTCATTTATTGACAAATTCGCAGGAGATGCTATTTTCCAATTTGGAGCCCGAAGATGAGTGTGGCAAATTATCTCTTTCGTCACTTTTGCTTAATGTTGCTCTCTCCCATATCATTCCACCTAACGATCAAAAAAAGGTAAAATCAAACATTTTTTTTTATTTTTGTAGTCTTGTGCATGCACTTACATGTTTCAAATTTCGTTTTTCATGTATAGATGTTTATAAGTGGAGCTAAATTGATAAAACTTTGGGCAAATAGGAAGTGTTTGTACGGGAATACCGCATGTTACTGTTTATCCAATCTCTAACTTAAAGATGACAACTTCTACACAACAACGTTAGATCGAATTTTGAGTTTAACAATTATAACTTCATTACTACTTAGCTTATTTTTCTTTTTCTAGTTTTTAATTCCTTTTTTTCTTTTGTATTTTCAATTAAACAAATAATATGTTTACTTAATTAAATCTTACTTAGATTTAATAAAAAAAGCTTTTTTTTTTGTTTTATTTTATGTTTAGTTATTTCCTAATATTGGGGAAGAAGATGCTACGGAAGAGATAATACTTTAGTTAAAAAAGAAGATATTTATATTTTTGTTATTCATATATTTCTTGTGTGTTCCTTTGTTAGGGTATAAATTTTAAATTAGTACCGAATTCAATAAATTATGATCTTATGTTATTTGTTGAAATGAGCCGTCTTAAATTAAAATATGCAATTAAAGGGCAAAATGGGCTATCCCTTCACAACGAAATAGTACCCCTTTAATTTTTTGTCCCTTTAGTTGAGTTTTTCTCATGCAGAGGTACGTTTCATGATTCATCCACAATCGTTCAATTTTACCTTCAATGACGGTTATCGATTTCTTGTATAATGAATTTGATTTTATACCTATTTGTTTGTTTGTTTGTTTAATATCATTTGATTCAATATGGAAAAATAATAAGTACTTTGTATATTCAGAGTTTATCCAATATGTGATTGCAGATCGGTAATAATGATATTTATTGTAGTATGATTTAGTTGAATCGATCTCGGATACTGGTGATAATAATACAAGGTACTGTTGGACAATTTAGGCAAAATTGTAACGAGTTTATGGTTTGGTTCATTGGTTTGAGATTGAATATTTCTTATTTAGGTAATATATATATAGAGTTGCACTCTAGGAAGAACAATAAAGAACACCATCATAAACACTTTATTTTTCATAAAATTTGATTTTTAAAAAATTAGAATCATAAAATTGAACAACAATTAAGCCTAACATATCAAATTTAACGTAGAATCTCATCTAAATTTAAAAATTAAACATTACATATAATTCAGTACAAAATCTTGTATATATATTTATCACAATGAAATTACATGTAATCATGTTTTATTTGATTCTAATTTTTTGTTAGATTCTATTTTTATTCGTAATAAACCTTTTTTGGTGAGAAAATTAGAATCAACATGCAATTTATGTAAGATTCTATGGTGTTCTTTATTGTTCTTTATATAAGAGTGTTATTCATGGAACAATGACCTATATATATATATATATATATATATATATATATATATATATATATATATATATATATATAAATAGGGGGCTACTCTAATGAGAACCCACTACTGTGAGAACTGAGAACTGGGATGCCAATTTTGTAATTAAAATGTAATACCTTGGTAATATAACACAAACTAAAAATTTTAATGTCTTTAGCCAAACCCACTCCCGTCTTCTCCTTCACTGTACTCTTTTCATCAACACTATCAAACACTGCACTCTTTTTTCATCATTCAATTTCATCCAACCAACCCCACCACCAGGCCACCACCGTCACGTCACCATTACCAGAATCACAAAATTGGAACCAGAATCACCGAATTAAAATTAGAATCACCAAAGAAATATACCATCATCTTTCACCACAACAACTACACTACCGTCACCACAATCAACACTACACCGTCACCACCACCGAAATCACCAAATTGGAACCAATATCACCGAATTTAAATTAGAATCACCAAAGAATTATACAATCATCTATCACAACAACAATCAACACTACACCGTCACCACCACCGGAATCACCAAATTGGAACCAGAATCACCGAATTAAAATCAGAATCACCGAAGAATTATACCATCATCTATCACAACCACAATCAACACTACATTGTCACCACCATCGCAGTGCCATCACCACCAAAATTCCCTGCCAATCACCAAATTCAAACAGAAAATCACAATAATTTAAACCACAAAAACACTATCATTTCATCATGTACAGAATAACTAAAGTCAAGTTTAAATCACTAAAAACTTTAACCTAAATTACTAAAACTTATATGAAAATCATTAAAATTTTGAACATAAATCACCAAAGAAATCGACGGATCATTAAAAAAGTATACATCTAAGTAGTGGTATCAGTAGTTTCATTAGAGAAGCCAGAGAATTGCATCTATGTTTCACCAATTATACATACATATACGTACGCATATGCTTTATCTTCTCCGGCGAATCCATAGCTTCTCTGGCGAATCCATAGCTTCTCCGGGAAGTTCCTCATCTCCGTGAGGTGAAATAAATTTTACCGAGATGATGAATGATGAAGAAAGAATGTTGATGTATGTACCTTATTTTGAAGATAGATCTGGAAATGATGAAATGAAGAAGAAAACCCGTGGATAGGATACATGAGAGAGAGAGAGAGAAGTATTTAGATCTAAAAATATGTGGCTGAGATTGAATGTAAGTATAAAATATGTGGGGCTCAAATTTAGGCTCATTTCTCATAATAAGGTGGGTTCTCATTTAAGCATCTCCCTATATATATATATAGAGGGCTACTCTAGTGAGACCCCTCTTATAATGAGAACTGAGTCCAAATCACCAAATCACTAAAAAAATATCATTAACAATTTTAAAACAAATCACCAAAAATCGTTGCTTATACCATGTATACCACTACCAGTATACTAAATTATAAACCACCACCAGTATACTGCCATCATAACTATAGAATCACCAAAAATTTAATACAAATCATCAAAATTTCAACACAAATCACTAATTTTCAACGCAAATCACCAAAATTTCAGAATGTTTTTTGCCAAATCAATCCTTTCCACCGGCGTCTGACTCGCCTCCTGCAAAATCCTCACAAATCACAGCACTGGACCGTCCATAAGCACCACAACAAAAATACACAAAATCACCCACCATCATAACTACAGAATCACCAAAAATTTAATACAAATCATCAATATTTCAACACAAATCACTAATTATTCCCCTACTCAAACACCAATTACTTAACACTAAACCTCCTATAACTACATCTTCGAAATTACAATCATGCCCCTACTTCAGCTGTTGCCGTCGGCGCCGGCTTCTCCTTCGGCGGTCGTCCTCTACCTCTCCCTCCACTCTCCGACTTCTTCGGCCTGCCTCGCTTCCTCCCACTCACACTCGGTCTCTTCGTCTTGTCCTCCGGCGCCGGAGCGTCGGGATCTCCAACCTTCGGCGGCCGTCCACGTGAACGCGGCGGCGACACAACGACATCACTCGCTGGAGCACTCGACAGCGACGTCTTGGTCTTGGGAGGACGGCCACGACCGCGGCGAGGCGGTGCGTTTGGATCAGGCTTGATGTAATTGTTTTTGTACAACACCAGCTCGCCTGCTTGTTTCATTCTGTTCAAATGATGAGATAAGAGAGTTGAGTGAGATGCTGGTAGCTGCCGTAGATTTAGTGTTTGGTGGAGAGAGAGAGAGAGAGAGAGAGAGAGAGAGAAATGGATAGATCGGGAAGTGGGTGGATGAGTGATGTTAGGAGAGAGAAATAATTATTCTAATTTAAAGATATGTGTGTTTATTTGTGATCCAGATTAAAAGTAGTTTTAAAATTGAGTGGCTGAGATTTAGTCTCAGTTCTCATTTTAACATAGGGTCTCATTTGATCACTTGCCTATATATATATATATATATATATAGTTGCACTCTAGGAAGAACACCTTATATAAAGAACAATAAAGAACACCATCATAAACACTTTATTTTTCATAAAAATTGATTTTTTTAAATTAGAATCATAAAATTGAACAACAATTAAGCCTGACATATCGAATTTAACGTAGAATCTCATCTAAATTTAAAAATTAAACATTACATATAATCCAGTATAGAATCCAATACAGAATCTTGTATATATATTTATCACAATGAAATTACATGTAATCATGTTTTATTTGATTCTAATTTTTTGTTAGATTATATTTTTATTCGTTATAAACCTTCTTTGGTGAGAAAATTATAATCAACATGCAATTTATGTAAGATTCTATGATGTCATTTTTGTTTTTTATATAAGAGTGTTCTTCATGAAGCAATGACATATATATATATATATATATATATATATATAGACTTGATTGATTAAGAGTGTATTGAATGGAACATATGTTCAATCTAGTCCTTGTATCTGTCTAATTGTCGAAAAGTTCGGCGATTTTAGCCAAAGCATTTTTTAAATAGTTGGTTATGAAATGGTATAGTGTCCTTTTACATCTTTGTCAAAATGTTGCAATTTATCTTTGTTCAGCACCAACTTATTAACGAGACCATATCTTACTTGGCCTGTACTGTGCAAGTCTAATGCAAAGTCATATCTAATCATAGATCAAATCTCCGGCAAGCTTCATAATATTTTTAGTGGCCGGTGACGTATCAAACTTTGGTCACTGCAAACAGTAGAAGATGATTGTTTTGACCGACTTTGCTAGGCTCTTCTCATCGACCTTAAATTTTGGTAGATAAAAGATAACCACATCCACACACAAAGGCATATCAAGTGAACATAACACATGCAAGGGAGAGCTAGCTAGATGGGAACAGAAGTTCCAAAATCCGGCCAAACGGTGGTAAATAAGGAGAACAAGAACCAGACTGCCCCGCCTGGCAAACTAGATGCTGGAGATTTATTCGTCCTCAAGTCCCGAGGTAATCGATTAAAAACTCACATGTTCAATCCAAAACTTGCATGCTTATCTTCTTCTCTTACATAATAATATAATATTGTTGCATGCCTGGTGTATTTCACTCGTGAGTAAGGTAGTAGTAGACAGACTATTTTCGGAAATATGAGATGGTTTCAAGTAATTTTTTTGTAGAAAGTTGTATGTCGCGTTAATATGCTATGTTGATCTTTGACACACATATGCATATGATTGCAGGATCATGGTTGCACTGCGGGTACCATTTAACCACATCAATAGTAGCACGGTTGCATCTTAGCCTACCGTTTGCATTAGGATTGTTAGGTTGGGGAGGAGGGATGGTGTGCCTGAGCTTAGCTGCACTTGTTACTTTCTATTCTTACAACCTCCTGTCTTTAGTCCTGGAGGACCATGCTCGTCGTGGAACGAGACAACTTCATTTTCGATTCTTTACTAATTTTCGATTCTTTTCAGACACTTAGCTGACATATATATACACCATTGTTCTTCATCTTTATTTATTTTAGTATATATATTTGGTGGCCTGCCCTAATGGGAGTATGCAACTCTCTCATTTTGTTGTTATATTTGGAGGAGTATCATTGATCATGGCTCAAATGCCATCTTTCCATTCCTTAAGGCACATCAACCTTGTTTCCTTACTTCTCTGCCTTGCTTATTGTGCTTGCACTACTGCTGGATCCATATACATTGGTACACACAATTTCTAACGTTAGCACATTTTGGTTTTTACCTAATGTGTCGCTAACAAGATCAAGATGTATAATTGACCATATGCTCTAATCTTATATTCTTACAGGAAAGTCTAGCAGTGCACCACCGAAGAATTATAATATTAGTGAAGTTGGCATAAACAGACTCTTCAATATCTTCAATGCTATTTCTATTATTGCTACTACATATGGAAATGGAATCATCCCAGAAATACAGGTTTTAATCCCAAACAGCACTTAGTTTTTCCTTGTTTGTCAGATACTTATTAACTATCTGATAAAGAAACTCATTTTCAGGCAACTATGGCTGCACCTATTCAGGGGAAAATAACCCTTCACTACGTCGTCTGTGTGTGCATTCAGTTCATTTAGCAGACACACACACAGACGACGTATTGAATTCAGTTCATTTAGCATTGAATCTTATATGTAAGACAATAAGCACAATGTTGATCTTACAAGTAACACTAGTTGATATTTATCGGAACGATCGTCCTGAATCTACACAGTTATATTTGGTAGTGACGAATTTAGCACCCGACAATGATGAATCTGGTATTTGAAAGTAGTGAATTTTATATGTTTATTATAATTGAAAAAATAATAGAGGCATTGTCCTTTTCTTCCTTGTCATAAATTTTCAAATTTTATTTGTTGGTTACATATCAAAACTCAAGTCATTACTAATCATAGAAAATAATTGCAGTGACTTCGCAAGTCTCCCTTCATCATCCTCGGATTTGTTAAATAAAAGACATCCACGCATGTTAGCAAGTTTCTTGTAGAAATGAGACCCGAACATTGATCTCGTTCTCTAGTCTCTCCCTATGTATTATATCATGCCTAGCATATTGCAGACCTCAGCCAATCATTGCTCAAATAATCAACAGTTCGTAGATTGTATCCTGCAGCCGTCTTGGAAATATCATTGCGCCATACACTTGCTGATTCTTCCCTTCATTTGCTAGCGAAGCTTTATGCCACAAAAAGATAAAACAGCACAAGATAGATGCTAAATATGAAGCTCTTACTTTTGTTTTCTTATCTAGTGAAAATAAGCTTGAATTAGCATGTAGAGGTCATTGTCAAGGAATTAGCTGTTAACTCAGTTTTCAGTGTATTTCCTTTCCTTTTTTTTTTTGCACTATACAATATATGCTAATTTGCTGAACATGTATAATTTCTTTCTGATAGCAAATTTATAATTTTATAAAAATGAAATTTTGTTCTATGCTTCTTGCATTCCTCAAGCTCACAAAATCTAAATATTGCAATGTATTAGTATATTGTAATAACAGAAAGGAAAGTTTATTAAAGTTGCTATTAGTATGATTTATGTCTCACATTTTGTACACTAGCAGTTGCAACAATTGTGTTAAAGCACTACTAGAAATATAGCAATAGACATCGGCTAAAAACCGATGTCTTTCTAAATTTCAACCGATGTCTTCGCGTGTGTTGTTAAAAGTCTGAATTTTAGACATCGGTTTTTACCCGATGTCTATTGCATATTTACACAACGATTTCCTTATAAATAACGATGTCCAAGAAGTGAATTAACATCGATTTTACAGGATTCATGATATTAAAACAACTATCATACACCACCTACTTTCAATCAACCGATGTAATGTAGTTTAAAGACATCGACTTGTTTAAACAAACTGCTGTTGAACGGTACCTTTAACATCAGTGTCCTTAATTTGATCGTTGTTAATTGTCCATTTTAACATTGGTTTTTCAAAAATAGCAATGTTATACACCCTTTTTAACATCGGTTTTGTAAATTGTAGTTGATGTATCAACTCGTGTTTAACACCAAATTTCTTAATTTATAATGATGTCTTTGTTGCTTTTGGACATTAGTAAAAACTTTTCCACATTGATTTTTTAACTACTATCTATCATTACCAAATTCATTCCAAGATCAACAAACAAAATAACTTATATCCACAACTCAAAGTTACCATCATGCATAACCAACTAGCAAATATTTTAACCCAAAAACATCCAACAAATTCTAAACAAAATATTCTAGTACTGATTGATAGTTTATGAGTACTTGTCAAATGGAAGTTTAGAAGACCGTCTTCTTCAGAGAGGAAACTCGAAACCACTCTCTTGGCAGCATAGGTTTCGGATTGCAGCCGAGATTGGAACAAGGCTCCTTTTCCTCCACCAGACAAAACCAGAACCACTGGTACATCACGACCTAAAACCTGGAAATATCTTGCTTGACCGCGACTTTGTTAGTAAAATTTGTGATGTTGGATTGGCCAGGCTTCTCCCTCCAACATTTTGCTACATAGATCCAGAGTATCAGCAAACAGGCATGCTTGGTGTAAAGTCTGACATATACTCTTTAGGAATCATATATCTGCAGATAATTACTGCCAAGTCACCGATGGATTGTAGAAAAATGAATCATTAGAAGATGTTAAACAAATGCCCTGTTCCGATGCCCACTTGACATATTGAGTCTTACCGCCAAAAGCTTCCAAATTATTGACTAAAGCAAGCAGCAACCTGACTCCTTGTTGATTGGCTTCAGCTATGACATAGTCCAATGCCTGCCACACAGTATTAACGATGAGATGCAAATTGACTAAAAAGTTTCGAAAAAGAACAAATTTAACAAATCAAGTGACATATATCTTGAACTAATCATACGGTAGAATTTTTTTAGGCATTTACAAGTCAAGACTTTATTCAATGAGGTAAGACCATCTTCTCTTAAACTAAAACTTTAACATTCATAACATAATTATATTGAAAAACCAGCTACATTTAAGGCTACAAAAGGGGAAAAGAAAAAAGAGCAACAAGCCAGAACTATGATCAGACACGGAAGAAACAACAGAAAAGACCAAATGTGATTTGCATACCTGCTCCTGTGAACGGAAATACATAAAAGGTGTATACTGGAGGAAATTTGAAACCCTAGAAGTATATATATCAGCATACCTGCAGGATAAAATGCCAATTAATATACACATTTCCAAACTTAAGATTCTTAATTAAGAACCTTGAACTGCATATACAAAATGTATGATCGTACTTCTCTATTTGTCTCATCAGATGACTCTTGTCCCACAGTCCAGCACGCGAGAGATAACCCCACCTAAAATGATGGTTCAGACAAATCAACACAGGTCTAAATTTGTCAAAACAGATACTGGCCGAATTGGCTTCCCTATTTATTGTACATGCCACGGAATAGTTTACAGATATTCTTAAATCAACAAAAAAGGTGTATACAAGGTTCCATCATAATTAAATTTTTCTAACACTAACCTTCTGTTAAAGTGCTCCCCATCTCTTTCCAGCAATGGAGCAATTTTTGCATCCAATCTCTGCATCACCACTAGCAGCCTCTGAATTCTTTATGTGAGTTCTTCGTCCTCCAAATGAGTCGCAGCAAGGGTCTGGTTGGAAAAACACAAGGACCAATTTAATGTAAGGTGAACAGAATCATACTTAATATCATTATCAAGTGCACAAATCCATAGACGGCCTAAACTGCCAAAGAAAAAGATTATCATATTACAAAAGAAGGAAACTAGAAAGGGGCACAAAATATATCACCTGGGCAGGACGTCCAGTGGTTCTCCTTTGAAGAGACAGCTCCTCAACTAGAACCTTGTTTCTTCTGCTCATACTTACACATGTATCTTAGAAATGACCTTATATATACTGCTTTTAGAGTATAAGTTGTATACTTACTGATACAATGTTGATAATTTGTAGTGTCCGGCAAAATCAACTCCAAGACGGTGTTTTGTATCAACTGAACTAACTTCACTAGCAATGATCCTTGGATCCTGTTAGGCTGCAAAAAAGGTGCATTTAATTTATTTGCCACAAGTAACGCAACGACATACAGAGCCAAGTCACACACTTCTCTGGTCTAAAACCATAATATATAGTATATACCATTCTATTGTATGGAAAGGGAAAACATCCATCTACAGAATTCTTTCTTTGGATATCTCTACACGCACTTGTATTTGCGCTTATCAGTGAAACAACGAATAAGCTTTTGCACATCCCCTTTGACAGAAAAGAAGGCTAATACTAGAGCAATTCACTATAATTACACAACCACTTTAAACAAAACAATAACTCTGAATTAGCTTAATAATAACGTACACAAATATTGCGTACAAACCCTCAGCATTACTTACCCCCAAAATCCCGAGATAGAAAAAACACAATAAGATCCAAAGATGGAAAAGTGAAAAAAGGCTAATACCAGAGCAATTGACATTGCGCTGTACATTTATCAAGGTGGATTAAACACTCAGCCCTTACTACGCAATTCACATACAGATTTACAGGTACGTAAACTCGTATTACGTATACAAGTACGTATTACACAGAGAGGGGGGAATGGAGATGGAAAATACCTTGAATCGGATTAAGATGAAGCACGACTTGAACCAATTCCAAGATGGATACTACTAATTTGAAAATTTGAAGCTTAATTCGAGAGAGAGAGAGAGAGAGAGAAAGAGAGAGAGAGAGAGAGAGAGAGAGAGAGAGAGTACTAATTTGAAGCTTGATTTGAAGCTGGGTGAGTGCTAATTTGTGAATTAGGGCTTGTAATGGGTTGAGAGAGAAGAGAGGGAGACGGTGCGACAGAGAGAGAAAGACGGGTGAGAGAGGGAAGAGAGAATCGATCGAGAGAGAGAGAGAGAGAGATAGGTGAAAGAGGGAAGAGAGAGAGAGAGAATCGAGAGAGAGAGAGAATCGAGAGAGAGAGTACTGAGAGAGAGAGTACTGAGAGAGAGCTCGGGGAAAAAAGGGGGAAAAGCAGGGGGAGTATAATTTTGAAAGGTGTTGAAAGTTATGAAATTACTGGTGTTAAGATGACACTGCAACTAAACATCCTTCTTTCTAATTTTATTTGGTAGAGGATTTCCACTTTGGTTACACTTTATACCTGGAATCCAGTTTCGGACAACAAATAACCTTTTTAAGGTACACATCGGCACCACAACTGTTTTTGACTTGTTACTTAACATTAATATGATATTTACATTTTCTTGTTAATGTACTAGCACATGCAATTTTTCTTTCGTTTTGCAAAAGAAAAAATCAGATTTGAAATGCCTGGAAACTTGTATGTTCTTGCAGAATGAAATGAAAATATTTCTTGCCAAAATTGTGAGCTTAATGAAGGAGGAGAAACTTTTTGCATCTCAAGGTGGACCAATCATTCTTGCTCAGGTGCATTCACTTATCTTGTTCATAGGTGTCGACAGATCTTATATATAAATTGCCAAGGGCTATGATCATAAAAAGAACCTCATTTTCGTGCTCTGACATCCACTACATGATTATTGTATTGCATCAAGATTCTTTCAACTACGAAGGGTCCATGTAACAGCAATTCATTGTCTGCACAGTATTGTTGTGTGGCTTCATTGCCTCATTGACTCATTGTATCAAAACCTGTTCAAACATTACAATCTGCTAATCTTGGCCGGAAATTGTATACTTAACTTCCTTTTTCTCTCTTAAAAGGAACTATGCATATACTTACATTAGCAATCTAAAAATTGAGTCGTGGAAGTCTATGTTTTAAAATGTCATCTTAAACTAAGTATACCTCTAATTATGTGCAATGAACACCTCTAATTATGTGCAATGAACCTGTGTAGATTGAAAATGAATATGGAAATGTTGAGTATGCTTATGGAGTTGGTGGAGAGTTATATGTCAAATGGGCTGCTGAAACAGCCATAAGTCTTAATACTAGTGTTCCTTGGGTGATGTGCGCTCAGGAAGATGCGCCTGATCCAATTGTAAGTACCTAACATGTCACGTGAACACTCCCCCGCCCCCCTCGCCCCCTCTCAGTGTTAATTTTGTACATCTGCTTGATAATATGTCAAAATAATTGTAGACAGTGCTGTCTTGTTTTGCTGGTTTACCGCAAGGAACTAAGAGATTCTCTTAGAATATAGAATTGCTTAATTTATTAGATATTATTTTAAATTATGTAGATAAATACATGCAATGGGTGTTATTGTGATGATTTCACTCCAAACTCTCCTTTCAAGCCAAAGATATGGACTGAGAACTATAGTGGATGGTAAACATTATTTCTGGCTAATAATTAATGTACATCTGAACCCTTTAGTAGAGAACTAATGGGAGGCAGCCTTATTTTATGATGCTACAGGTTCCTTTCATTTGGTTATGCAGTTCCTTATCGGCCAGTTGAGGATCTGGCTTTCTCTGTTGCCCGTTTTTTTGGAAAAGGTGGAACCTTCCAGAACTATTATATGGTAAGTATCAATGTATCATGAACTAGTTTCATTCTTTCTACACTGAACTTATCTAGTGAGAAAGATGTAAGAATTCACACCATCAATTTAGCTCAGATATCTCTTTGCAGTATTTTGGTGGCACCAATTTTGGAAGAACAGCAGGAGGCCCTCTGATCGCTACAAGCTATGATTATGATGCTCCAATAGATGAGTATGGTAAAATCCTGAAGTTCTGACAAAAAGTTAACAAAATTGGAGGGAAGGGGGGAATCTACGCACTTCATCCCTAGGGTTCTAGTTCTGCATTAAATCATCTCCACCAATAATAAGTACATGAAAATGTTCCAACAAAAATTTAAAAAAAGTAAAGAAATTCCAATAATTAAAAGTGTCTTTTTGTAATTGTATATATTACTCCATTTCGCAGCACAACAGTTGGTTTAAAAAATTTGTGTTACTTTTGAGTGATATTTGTCATTCCAATTATAGCATTATAACAGACTTCTGATCAGGTTTTACTAGGCAACCAAAGTACGGCCACCTGCGAGACTTGCACCTAGCAATAAAGCAGTGTGAAGAGTTTTTGGTAGCAGCAGATCCAAAACATCAGCAGCTTGGTGCAAATCTGGAGGTACATTAAACACAGACATGAACCATGTAAAAATGCCGAACTTTGTACTAGAGAAATAGTATATAGATCTAAAATGATAAACAAAGAGGATTTGAAGATGGAATGTAGGAAATATACTTTTGAGTATAATTTTTCCTTGGTTAAATAGATAACTATATCAGTCTATAGCAGCTACAACTTTAGTGGAACGTAACAATGATTTCTATTATCAGGCACATGTCTACTACAAATCATCCAACCACTGTGCAGCTTTTCTCTCTAACTATGGTAGTAAATCAGACGCAACTGTTAAATTCAAAGGCAGATCCTACTTCCTTCCTGCTTGGTCTGTGAGCATTCTTCCAGATTGTAAGAATGTAGTAGTCAACACAGCAAAGGTATGATCGTTGCCATTTCCATACGCTATTATTATCACTGCTAAACATGATCTGGTCCTATATGGCCCTCGCATTTCTGTACAATCCTTAACAAGAGAATTGACAGACCTGTATAATGACCTGAATAAGAATGAACAACGTAGCACTGACGTTTGAAGGCAATCTACCTAAAAGTTTACTACATTTAGGGAGATCTGTAGATGCACTTTTTGCGCCACAAAGATGTACTCTGATATGGAACTCTGATACAGAGTGAGTTGAGAAAGTTTGCTGGAAAGCTTGATGACAGTTAGAAAAATTTATGCAGTCCAAAGAATTTCCAAAAAATCTTTTGTGTCTGGAACATGACTAATCACTGGAGAATGGACAATAGTAGCAAGGTCTGCTGCTGGAAACTAAATTATCCTGACTAAAATTAGTTGACTGCAAATAAGTACCTAATTGCCACACTCTTAGCCTGTAGGCTCTTACATTGTTTTATCATTTATAAGATAAAATTCAGAACTCATAAACTAATTAGTGTTGTGTTCCCGACTCATGAGAGATATGGAAGTTTTAACTATTAAAATATAATCTAGTAAATATTTGTTTATATCTTTTAGTATTGATAGTATCTATTAGAAATTAATTTTTGGAGTAACTATTACATTTATTCAGCATCTACCTAACTATGTTAATTAAAATCTATGTGACAGATTGTTTCTCAAAGAAATGTTGAATTTACTCCTAACAGTGGTTTAAGTGAGTTCACAATACCATCATCTGCATGGAGTTGGTATGAAGAAAAAGTAGGTGTTGATGGTAAAAACTCATTTACAACATCAAGTCTACTAGAGCAAATCAATACAACCAAAGATACAAGCGACTTTTTGTGGTATACAACAAGGTAATATATTGTTAAAGAGATTATTTTGATGTATAGTTAAATAAGCCTTACAAACAAATAGAACCTATGTTCACACCCATAAACAAACTAGAACATCTCAAAGCTGCAAAGTATCAATTTTTCTGGGTTATTATTAAACTAACGAGGCATGAGGTCTTACACCTTATGTATGTTGTAGCCTTGTAGGACCTCATAAAGTAAGGCCTCACCTCCATTTTCTCTTATTGTTATGTCTTTTCAGTCAGAAAGTACTCAGGCTTGTGTTTATCTTATGTTTTCCGTTTGTATTATAGAGTTCTTTTTCCTGGATTACAGTCATTATCTAGATTTTCCGCAGACTCTTACAAGTAGCTGCTATCAAATATTTGGCAGTGTAAATGTTACTGAAGATGCTAGGCACAGTGAAACACTGGAAGCACTTCTAGTTATTGAAAGCTTAGGACATGCAGCGCTTGTTTTTGTCAATAAGAAACCAGTAGGTAGGAACTCAATATATGCAAGATTGTTGTTTACCTATTGTTGTTCCTGTATAACTTTCGAAATTGTATAGGGTACAAGTGCATCTATTTCCTACTTACTTGCCTACTTAAAGAAGCTTAAGCTCTGGTTCCAAATTGTATTCAATTATAGACTTAATCGCCACACATAGTTAAAAACTGTGGACAGTGGACCCAAAATTTTGTCACCGATCTGGTGTGCCACTTACCTTGCAAGTGGATACTTCAGTATGGTGTGCAGTATTGCAAATATCGCATTCAAATTGTGTGAAGGATGACTTAGACACCAAATATCACAAAACTTAAGCTACTGGCCTTCAGATTAACCAATTGCTCTAAAAGTTTAAGCTGCTTAAAAATGTGCTCAACAATTTAGTGAGATCATAATTTAACACTCCCTTGTTACACCTAATATAATTTAAAATTCTCACTACAATAGTAATCTTTGTAACGATACCTTTCAAATTAAAGCTGATACAAAAGTTTTAACTTCTTACGTATGTACGACTGCCATCCAACTGACCTCGCATTAGGATATGTCCAGATTTCCAGAAGTTAATTGTAATGCATCTCTGCCTCTGAACTTTTTATTAATTATTTGTCTTTCTTGTAGGATTTGGTTTTGGTAATCATGATTTTGCAAGCTTCATACTGAGCAAGACAGTCAGTTTAAATACTGGAACTAATACAATTGACATTTTGAGTATGATGATTGGTTTACAGGTAAGAGTTCTTTACAACAGTAGGGTATTGGTTTATTCCAGTCAATTTTGTATATATATTCTTAATCTGAGATCATTAAGGTCCTTCTCCAGACCTACTTCTGAGTGAGACCACACCTTTTGACTATCGAGTAAAAAGTACCATTTTTACTTTATCACCATGTTTATTCAAGATTTTTTTATTTCTAGTAACTTTAAAATAGATAGTATAGTTTTTTGGGAAAATAAAAAGAAAAAAGAGTAGAATAAATAGAAGGGTACAGGGTAACATAGGTAAATAATATATTAAGTGTTGGCCAAGCAAAACAATCGTGGCCGTTGATTTTTGCGTGATGTTGTTTTTGTGTTTTCTAACCGTTGATAGTTTGCTTTTTCTTAACTATAAAACAGGCCACCACCGCCAAGCACCGCCAAGCTCAGAGTGTGTAGTTTCTACACTACACGTCTACACCTCCCGACCTCCTGAGCTTGAGGTTGATTTTACTATCCAATCTTTAACTAATTTAAAGATGGCAACTTGTATCCAGGTGCTTATTTTTTCCTTTCTAGTTTTAATTCCCCTTTTTCTTTTGTATTTTCAATTAAACAAATAATATATTTACTTAATTAAATCTTACTTAGATTTAAAAAGAAAAAGCTAACTTTTTTTGTTTGTTTTATTTTATGTGTAGTTATTTCCTGAAGTTGAGGAAGAAGATGCTATCGAAGAGGTAAGAATTTAGTTGAAAAAGAAAGATATTTATAAAAAATAAATATTATAATTTTAATTTTTTTTTTACCTTACACTTAGTTGCTGGAAAGATATAATTTAACTCCCGGAGCTGATGAGAAGAAGGTCAAACTTGATATCGTCAAAACCCTCGGAAAGGTGAATATTAGTTATTGTTATCCCTCTTATTATTTTCTATTGCAACTGGTTGTTGGAATGCCTCTTTGCTATAAAAATTTATTCTTATTACCTCCTATATTTAGTTACCCACCGTTTAATTTTTAAAGGCAAAAAGGGTGTCTCAGCAATCATTCGATCAACACAGTGTATTTCTTGGTACTTGGTAGGCACTATTGTATGCTTGTTTATTGATGCTTAGTTTGAATTTATATCAGAAAAATACTATAATAATAGTATTGAATATAACTGTAATTAATTCGCAACATCAGAAAAATAATATATCAAAAATTATATACAAAGATGACATTCAATAATATGATTGACTTTTTTATTTCTATTGTCTTCTCTAATAATTCGAATGTAAATAAGGAATTTTTTTTAATGAAGTAAAGTTGTGGAGCTATAGAAAAATAAATAAATAATTTTTGGACGATCCGAGAGCTCCTGAGAGTTTCCTTATATATATATAAAGAAGAAGATAAATAAAAGGAGAAATAAGATAAAAATTGATAAGATAAAAAGATAAAGATGTTGAATATTAAAATAGTATATATACTTTCCTTCATTATTAAATATTTTAAAGGAAAGAATATAAAAATTGTATATTTAGTTTCTTTCATCACTAAAAATTTAAAAGGCAATTGCTATTTTTTTTTATCCTATAAATTCGAATTTAAATAAGGAAATTTAATTTTTTTTGAATTAAAATCCAGAAGCTCTAGAAAAATAGATAAATAGCTTTCGGATGATCTGAGTGCTCTGGGGGTTTTCCTTTATATATATAAAGATATATTGAAGATATTGATTGATATTGATAGTATGTCTTTTATTGAATTTCACACCTTTTGACTATCGAGTAAAAAGTACCATTTTTACTTTATCACCATGTTTATTCTTGATTTTTTTTATTTCTAGTAACTTTAAAATAGATAGTACAGTTTTTTGGGAAAATAAAAAGAAAAAAGAGTAGAATAAATAGAAGGGTACAGGGTAACATAGGTAAATAATATATTAAGTGTTGGCCAAGCAAAACAATCGTGGCCGTTGATTTTTGCGTGATGTTGTTTCTGTGTTTTCTAACCGTTGATAGTTTGCTTTTTATTAACTATAAAACAAGCCACCACCGCCAAGCTCAGTGTGTGTAGTTTCTACACTACACGCTACACCTCCCGAGCTTGAGGTTGATTTTACTATCCAATCTTTAACTAATTTAAAGATGGCAACTTGTATCCAGGTGCTTATTTTTTCTTTTCTAGTTTTAATTCCTCTTTTTCTTTTGTATTTTCAATTAAACAAATAATATATTTACTTAATTAAATCTTACTTAGATTTAAAAAGAAAAAGCAAACTTTTTTTGTTTGTTTTATTTTATGTGTAGTTATTTCCTGAAGTTGATGAAGAAGATGCTACCGAAGAGGTAAGAATTTAGTTGAAAAAGAAAGATATTTATAAAAAACAAATATTATTTTTTTATTTTTTTTGCCTTACACTTAGTTGCTGGAAAGATATAATTTAACTCCCGGAGCTGATGAGAAGAAGGTCAAACTTGATATCGTCAAAACCCTCGGAAAGGTGAATATTAGTTATTGTTATCCCTCTTATTATTTTCTATAGTTGGTTGTTGGAATGCCTCTTTGCTATAAAAATTTATTCTTATTACCTCCTATATTTAGTTACCCACTCTTTAATTTTTAAAGGCATAAAGGGTGTCTCGGCAATCATTCGATCAACATAGTGTATTTCTTGGTACTTGGTAGGCACTGCTGTATGCTTGTTTATTGATGCTTAGTTTGAACTTATATCAGAAAAATACTATAATAATAGTAATGAATATAACTCTAATTAATTCGCAACATCAGAAAAATAATATATCAAAAATTATATACAAAGATGACATTCAATAATATGATTGACTTTTTTATTTCTATTGTCTTCTCTAATAATTCGAATGTAAATAAGGAATTTGTTTTAATGAAGTAAAGTTGTGGAGCTATAAAAAAATAAATAAATAATTTTTGGATGATCCGAGAGCTCCTGAGAGTTTCCTTATATATATATAAAGAAGAAGATAAATAAAAGAAGAAATAAGATAAAAATTGATAAGATAAAAAGATAAAGATGTTGAATATTAAAATAGTATCTATACTTTCCTTCATTATTAAATATTTTAAAGGAAAGAATATAAAAATTGTATATTTAGTTTCCTCCATCAGTAAAAATTTAAAAGGCAATTGCTATTTTTTTATCCTATAAATTCGAATTTAAATAAGGAAATTTAATTTTTTTGAATTAAAATCCAGAAGCTCTAGAAAAATAGATAAATAGCTTTCGGACGATCTGAGTGCTCTGGGGGTTTTCCTTTATATATATAAAGATTATATTGATTGATATTGATAGTATGTCTTTTATTGAATTTCACACCTTTTGACTATCGAGTAAAAAGTACCATTTTTACTTTATCACCTTGTTTATTCTTGATTTTTTTTTATTTCTAGTAACTTTAAAATAGATAGTACAGTTTTTTGGGAAAATAAAAAGAAAAAAGAGTAGAATAAATAGAAGGGTACAGGGTAACATAGGTAAATAATATATTAAGTGTTGGCCAAGCAAAACAATCGTGGCCGTTGATTTTTGCGTGATGTTGTTTCTGTGTTTTCTAACCGTTGATAGTTTGCTTTTTATTAACTATAAAACAGGCCACCACCGCCAAGCTCAGTGTGTGTAGTTTCTACACTACACGTCTACACCTCCCGACCTCCCGAGCTTGAAGTTGATTTTACTATCCAATCTTTAACTAATTTAAAGATGGCAACTTGTATCCAGGTCCTTATTTTTTCCTTTCTAGTTTTAATTCCTCTTTTTCTTTTGTATTTTCAATTAAACAAATAATATATTTACTTAATTAAATCTTACTTAGATTTAAAAAGAAAAAGCTAACTTTTTTTGTTTGTTTTATTTTATGTGTAGTTATTTCCTGAAGTTGATGAAGAAGATGCTACCGAAGAGGTAAGAATTTAGTTGAAAAAGAAAGATATTTATAAAAAACAAATATTATAATTTTTTTTTTACCTTACACTTAGTTGCTGGAAAGATATAATTTAACTCCCGGAGCTGATGAGAAGAAGGTCAAACTTGATATCGTCAAAACCCTCGGAAAGGTGAATATTCGTTATT
The DNA here is from genome assembly GCA_030848705.1 of Heracleum sosnowskyi. NCBI lineage: Eukaryota > Viridiplantae > Streptophyta > Magnoliopsida > Apiales > Apiaceae > Heracleum > Heracleum sosnowskyi. The sequence continues at coordinate 100,520,361 of CM061241.1, forward strand.
GTTATCCCTCTTATTATTTTCTATTGCAACTGGTTGTTGAAATGCCTCTTTGCTATAAAAATTTATTCTCATTACCTCATATATTTAGTGTTAGATATAATTGCTAATGTTTGTTTATCAGTGTTTAAGCAACAGGTACTGACAAGAGTTTATCAGAAGCCAGTCAGAGTTTAGTTAAACTCTGACAGGGTAAAGAGTTTAATTGAAGCCGGTCAGAGTTTATTTAAAGTCTGACAAGGTGAAAGTTGAATTAGCTGTCGGTGCAGAATTGAAGATTCTAGAAGCAATACATTCTGAAGATGGAAAAAAGCAGAATATATTGATACAGCTAAGGAGATTGGAATAGAAGACTGAAGCAATCCTTAATTGATATGAATTGTATAGCTAACTTATAGGAATATCAATTAGAGATGGATTGTATGTAGCTGTGTACTATATAAACACAGATAGGTTATCCCTAGAAGGGATGCGATCATTGAATTATTATTCTTGTAACCTAGAAGCTCTTTGTGATTCATTAACATCATAAAGAGAGAAGCTGTTAATAAGATTACAGTTTTATTGATTCATAAACAGTGTTATTAATCATTGTTATTCTCATACATACTTGATTATATTGTGTATTCGGCCTAACAATTGGTATCAGAGCCAAGGCTGTTTAATATATACAGTTTTACGATTCAAACACAGTAATAATCATGTCTGAAGAAAATCAAGCTGCTCCCAAGGCTGAACAGGTTAAGCTTAATTCTGTGAGTCGATATGAAACAATCAGAGTTCCGATTCTCAGGCCTGTAGAATATCCGATTTGGAAGGTAAAGATGACCATGTTTCTGGAGGCTACAGATCCAGAATACCTTGACAGAATTAATGATGGTCCTCATATGCCAACTAAATTGTCCCCTGTTGTTGATGGTCAAGAACAAAAGACTGTCCCAAAGGAAAAGAAAGATATGACTCCTGAGGATATCTCATCAATTGCAAAAGATGCAAAGGTTAGACATCTTCTCCACAGTGCTTTAGATAATGTTATGTCTAACAGGGTAATTGGCTGCAAAACTGCCAAAGAGATATGGGATGCTTTAGAAGTCAGATGCCAGGGAACAGGTGCTATTAAGAAGAACAGAAAAACAATACTCACACAGGAGTATGAGCACTTTGATTCAAGAACTAATGAAACCTTGACTGAGACTTATGACAGATTTTGCAAACTGTTGAACGATCTGTCTCTGGTAGATAAGGAATATGAACTTGAAGAGTCCAATCTCAAGTTTCTGTTATCTCTACCTGAAAAGTGGGATTTAAAGGCAACAACAATCAGAGATAATTATGATCTTGCTGATACAGATCTTGATGAAATCTATGGATTGTTAAAGACTCATGAACTTGAGATAGAACAAAGAAACAGGAGGTCAAGCAAGAAGACAAAATCTGTTGCTCTCAAAGTCGAGGAGAAGCCCATCAAGAAGAGACACTCATCAAGGAAGAAAGCCAAGGGAAAGGCTTTAGTGATCAAATCTGAGAGTGAGTCATCAAACTCTGATGTTGATTCAAACTCTGATGAAGCTTCTGATTCTGAGGATGATGAAGAGGAGATGATGCAAATGGCTGCCTTGATGGTCAAGACATTTAAGAAGATGGGATTCAAGAACTTCAAGAAGGGTAAAAGATTCTCAAGGAAAGATTCAAATTCTGAGAAGAAGAATTTCAGAAAGTCTGATGGAAGGGATACCAAGTCAGGTAAGAAGGACAAATCTGAGATCCAGTGCTACAAGTGCAAAGAGATGGGTCACTATGCTCCAGAGTGCAAGAAAGGAAGAACTGAAAAAGCACTCATCTCTAAAGGCAAAGACTGGGCAGATACTTCAGATTCTGATGATGGAGTGAATTATGCACTCATGGCAACTATCAAAGATGAAGTTGAGTCATCAGAAAATAAGGTACCTCTAACTACTTATGCCTATGATACTGATAATATTTCTGAATTAAGAATTTATCTTAAGAATATACATGTTAGTTATAGGGATCAGACTTTAGAGAATGAGAGGATTAAATCTGAGAATCTTAGTCTTAAAGAAAGAAACAAGTTTCTTGAAAGAGAACTTGTGAATATGAAGCAGATTCAAAAAGAAAGAGATGATGCTGTTTATGTAGAACAGGAGTTGCTGAAAAGATATAAGCAACTAGAATCTGATTTAGAGAAGGAAAGGAAAATAATCAAGACTTGGACAGATTCTGGAAGAGACACTCATCAAGTGTTTCAGACTGATTCTGTAGGTTTAGGTTATTGTGAAAATGATGAACTTAGGTTTAAAGACAAGGTTAAGGTAAAACCACAACTTAAACCTGTGAAATTTGTTCCAGAAGCCAATAAGTTAAAATCTGTTGTAATAAGGAAAGCTGATATGGAATCAGATGAATCTTGTGACAAACAGGAAAATATTATAACAGAAAAACTTATGGAAATAGAAGCTGTTAGAAAACCAGTAAAAACTTGTGAAAAACAGGTTAATGTTGGCTTGATGACAGGAAAACAGTTCAATCACAAGCTAAAAGAGGTAAAGTCCTCCATGAAACCTAAAGGTTCCAAGAGAAATAGGAATGGAAAAGTAGGCATAAATAATAGAAATAATCATATGCCTAATGCTAGTGCCTCAAGAAAAACATGTTACAGTTGTGGTAGTTCTAATCATCTTGCTAGATTTTGCACTAAGAACAAACATATTAATACTTTACCTTCTACATCAGAAGTAAAGAATGATTATGTTAGAGTAAAACCACAGACCTTATGCAAACATTGTGGGAGCACTTGGCATTCTATTTACACATGTAAGAGTTATCATGCAATTTATCATAACTATTATGAGCTAAAACCCAACTTGAAATGGGTTAGAGCAAACTCTGCTAGTGTAAAATCTGACAATGTTAGTTTAAACTCTGATAATACAGATTCCGCTGCAAAAGCTAACACTGTTAAGAAGGACAAAGGATCCAAGCAAGTCTGGATCCTTAAAACTAACACTTAGTGTTTGTTTGTGATTGCAGGGTATAATAGAGAGCACACTTATCTTGGACAGTGGTTGCTCAGGACATATGACTGGAAACAAAGCCCTGCTATCAGACTTTGAGGAGAAGGCTGGCCCAAAAGTTTCCTATGGAGATGGCAACATAGGACATACTCTGGGATATGGCAATATTAATCTTGGAAGTGTCATCATCACAAATGTAGCTCTAGTCTCAGGACTCAAGCATAATCTGTTATCTGTGAGTCAAATCTGTGACAGAGGAAACCATGTAGATTTTCATAGTGAATACTGTGAAGTTATCAGTAAATCTACTGGAAAAATTGTTCTAGTTGGACACAGGCGCAACAATATTTATGAAGCAAGTTTGGTAACAAACTCTGATGGAAATACAGTGTGTCTGACTGCAAAGATGTCAAATGAAGAGAGTTGGAATTGGCACAAGAAGCTCTCTCATCTCAATTTGAACAACATCAATGAGCTGATAAGAAAGGATCTTGTAAGAGGACTTCCAAAATCAATACTCAGTCTAGATGGCCTATGTGATTCTTGTCAAAAGGCCAAACAAAGGAAGTCATCTTTCAAGAGCAAATCTGAATCTTCAGTAGTGGAACCTTATCATCTTCTACATGTTGATCTCTTTGGACCAGTGAATATAATGTCAATGGGCAGAAAGAAATATGCTCTAGTAATTGTTGATGAATATACTAGATATACATGGGTGTATTTCTTGTCAAAGAAGGATGAAACTGCTCAAATTCTAATGGATCATGTAAATCTACTGGACAAAGGATCACAGCACAAAGTCAAAATAATAAGGAGTGATAATGGAACTGAATTCAGAAACTCAATCATGGAAGCTTTCTGCAAGGAAAGAGGGGTGAAACAAGAATTTTCTGCACCTGGCACTCCACAGCAAAATGGTGTAGTTGAAAGAAAGAACAGAACTTTAATTGAAGCTGCCAGAACTATGCTAGATGAAGCAAAATTGCCAACTTATTTCTGGGCAGAAGCTGTTCAAACTGCTTGTTTTACTCAAAATGCTACTCTGATCAACAAGCATGGAAAAACACCATATGAGATGGTGAAAAACAAGAAGCCAAATTTGAAATATTTTCATATATTTGGATGCAAATGCTTTGTGTTGAAGACTCATCCTGAACAGTTGACCAAGTTCGAGTTAAAAGCTGATGAAGGAATCTTTGTTGGCTATCCATTGTCAACAAAAGCATTCAGAGTTTACAATCTGAGAACAAAGGTGATCATGGAATCCATACATGTGTCGTTTGATGACAAGAAAATAATTGGACTTGAAGACAAGGATGGATATGATCAACTACGTTTTGAAAATGAAGATCTATTCTCTGATGATATAAACTCTGATGAAGCAGGGTTGACAAACTCTGACGAAGCATACTCTGAACCTCTACTGGTAAATACTGGAGAAACTGGAAATTCTCAAATTGAACAAAATAGAGAACCAGTTGAGGGGGAGCGTGAAGAAGCTCAACAAGACACAGCAAGTGAGTCAGTTGAGGAAACTGATTTAAACTCTGACAGCTCAAACACTGAGCCATCCAACTCAGGGGGAGCCTCAGATACTGCAGAAAGTCAACGTATGAATCAGGAGAGCATGGATCAAGGGGGAGGATTCAATAATGATGCAAGAAACCACTTACCAACAGCAAGAAAGTGGACACAGGCACACACACCTGATCTCATAATTGGAGATCCTGATGCTAGTGTGAGAACTAGAAGTGCAACAAACAATGAGTGTCTATATCATGCTTTCTTGTCTCAAACAGAACCAAAGAAAGTGGAGGAAGCTCTTCAAGATGCTAATTGGATTACAGCAATGCAAGAAGAGTTAAATGAATTTGAAAGAAATGAAGTCTGGACACTTGTACCTAGACCAAAGAACAGATCAATTGTAGGTACAAAGTGGGTTTTCAGAAACAAGACTGACAGTGATGGTGTGATTACAAGGAACAAGGCTAGACTTGTGGCTAAAGGTTATTCACAACAGGAAGGAATTGACTATGATGAAACCTTTGCTCCAGTTGCAAGATTGGAGGCCATAAGAATTTTTCTGGCCTATGCTGCACACAAGAAGTTTAAAGTCTTTCAGATGGATGTAAAAAGTGCTTTTCTCAATGGGAAGCTTGAAGAAGAAGTGTTTGTTGAACAACCACCAGGATTTGTAGATTCCAAGCATCCAGATTATGTCTACAGGCTTGATAAGGCATTATATGGACTAAAGCAAGCACCAAGAGCATGGTATGAAACTCTTGCTCAGTTTCTTTTAGAAAGTGGGTTCACAAGAGGTACAATCGATAAAACCTTGTTTTATTTCAATTCTGGTGATGATTTGCTTTTAGTTCAAATTTATGTAGATGATATTATTTTTGGATCTACTAATGACAAACTTTGTAAGAAGTTTGCAAAGCTTATGCAATCCAGGTATCAAATGAGCATGATGGGAGAGCTTAGTTATTTTCTAGGCTTACAGGTCAAGCAAACAGATGATGGGATTTTTATCAATCAAGCAAAGTATACCAGAAATCTTCTCAAGAAATTTGGTATGCTTGATAGTTCATCTGCTACAACTCCCATGGCTACAGCAACGAAGCTTGACAAAGACACAGGAGCCTCAGTAGATATGACTAACTACAGAGGAATGATAGGGTCTTTACTGTATCTTACTGCAAGTAGACCTGATATCATGTATGCAACATGTCTTTGTGCAAGATTTCAAGCAGATCCCAGAGAGCCTCATCTAACAGCTGTAAAAAGGATCTTCAAATATCTCAAAGGAACCATAACCCTGGGTTTGTGGTATCCTAGAGAATCAGAGTTTAAGTTAATTGGTTACTCTGATGCAGATTTTGCAGGCTGTAAGATAGACAGAAAAAGTACAAGTGGAAGCTGTCAATTTTTAGGTGACAGATTGGTTTCTTGGTACAGTAAGAAACAGAAATCAATTTCTACATCCACTGCAGAAGCAGAGTATATAGCAGCTGGTAGCTGTTGTGCACAGATTTTATGGATGAAGAATCAATTGCTGGATTATGGATTAAGGTACTCTAGAATACCTATTTTCTGTGATAATCAAAGTGCTATTGCTATGACAGGAAATCCAGTACAGCACTCCATGACCAAGCACATCAGCATAAGGTATCATTTTATCAGAGAACATGTGGAAGAAGGAAATATTGAGCTTCATTTTGTGTCTACAGACCAACAACTTGCAGATATCTTCACCAAACCCTTGAGTGAAGCTACTTTTACAAGATTGGTAAATGAACTTGGAATGATCTCTGGCTCTGACTAGAGATACGGGTTAGACTCAAAATTTATACATGTTTAATTTTTGTTGCTCATGATTCCTTGCATATGTTAACTGTTACGAGTACCAGTGTCATAAACTCTGTTGGTCAAACTCTGATGTTAAACTCTGTTAGTCATAAACTCTGTTGGTCATACTCTGGTAATTACAGTTTAAATGCTATACTCCAATTGTAATTTTGTCTGAAACATATGGACCAATGAAGAAATTTGTATGAAACATAATTCTCAGTAAGTAATTGTGAATCCTTAAGAGTTGATAGATTCTGATCTCAAATATGTGCAGTAAGCTAACACAGCATGATACTGTCTCTATATTTATAGCATCTCTTAGTTTATTGATCCTATACACTGAGTCTGTATTAGCTGTTTGCATTTTCTCTCATAAGTGAATTATATTTACTGATGCAAAGTCTAAACTCTGATTATTAATTACAAATAATTCACCCTCAAATTCAAAAGATGCCAAACAGAGCACAAATTCCTTTGAGATCATGTTGTGCCTAGGACGATCCAGGAACTTATTGTATGAAATAAGGGCTAAAATCTTTGATTTTTGGTGACTAGTGCCAACCACTGATTACTGGAAAAATTAAAAAAAAAATAATAATAATAATAAAAAAAAATAAATAAAGGGGGTGAAAAATAAAAGACATATCCAAATGAAAGGATATCAGTAATACAGAGTTTAGATATAAAATCAGATTTTATGTTATAAATGAGAGTTTAGGCAACCAGTTTTTACTACTTTAGATTGTGGATTTTATGCACTTTGAGATGGTCTAAATACTGATTTCGGTAAACTCTGCTACTACACACACATACTTTCACACCTGTACAGATTGAGAAAAGAGTTTATTGACAAAGAAGGACAAATGGTAAACACTGATGTTTTGTGTGAAATACGCCGAGGTTACTTTGTTTTAATCTCTGATGGTTAAAATAATTTCCTTGTTTCAGACAGTTTATGATTTTGGGTTTAGTCATTTGTTTTTCGAAAAAGTGTGATTGAACAGAGAAAAGATAGAGTTTGTTTGATAAGTCCTGATAGTGATTAACCAATGCTATTGAGTATGTTAGTTTATTGTACAAAGTGATATCTTCTCTTTCACTTTACAATTACTATGCAATATTGATAATACTGAAATGTAAAGCAACAAAATGGGTCTTTTTCATTAATTGATTCAAACTTTGTTTCCATTCAGTCAATTACATACTCATGCCTAGCTAATATTTCTGGTACATACTAATCTTTCTGGTTACAAAAGAAAAGATCTATTTAACCAGGATAAGTATTTGAATGCTATATATGAAGCAGAAGAGCTAGAGCCAGAAGCTATTGTGCTCTATTACTTCTGATAATAGCTACCCAGTTGTTCATCTGGTCATTATACCATCTGGGATTGCTTGACAACATCCTGAAGATGAATCATCATCATCATCATCTTCCTGGATTCTCATTCTGCTTTGCAGCTTGCAGGATTCCAAGAAGAGTGACTCTTCAGTACCCGTCAAGAAGCTCTGTTGAAAAAGCATCATGCAAACCATCATAGCTTCATTGTCTGCCAGGATGGGCATATCATAAGGACCGGGACGGATGATATGCACATACGGATTAGAAATTGGTCCTTCAGCAATTTCATCATCTGCTATAAGACCTTCATCGTTCAGAAAAGAAAGAACAAGAAACTCATCAATGATGTAATTTGCTTGTTGAGGCCAGTTTAAATTCAAGAATGCTTCAACATCCATGAACTCAAAGGTTCCTGCCATTTTGGGTGTATAGTAAGTTTAAGATATGAAGCCTGTTGTTAAAATGCTTTGAGTTTTTAAAGCATTCAAACAGGGTAACTGAAAGGTTTTTACTAGAATCGAAGCGCTTGGGATACTAAGGTGCGGAGTTTCGAGACAGTCATTATTATTCTGACTGTTGAGTTCCTTTGTACTTTATTATTAAAATTGATAATTTTATTATTATTGATTTTTTTTTCTTTTAAGCGACTATTTTGAGTGTTATATGTGATGACAGGTGTCTCCACGTTTGCACGTGTGTATTGGAAGTTGTTAGATACAGCTGTCAGCGTATTAACGTCTGACATCTGTCCCACTAACATACTTCTAATCTTTACAGTTATTATTTAATACACTACATACACACGATTCAATCTTTTACGCATTTCATCTTTTCATAACATTTTACTCACACACAAACACTCAAACACTTTCAAAGCCCAGTACTTCTTGTTTTCAATTCTTACTAATGGCAACTACAGCGTTTACTGCTTCTGAATTAGAATTTGTCCCAAATAACTACTCAGCTCCTGTAACAAATGAGAACGCACCGGAGGCGTTTCATTTGATTCAGAGTTTCTTGTCCAACTCTGATATTGGCACTGCTCTCACCGCACCATCGAAGCTGTCTGCAACTCAAATCAAATCTTTTTGGCAGACAGGTGTTTATGATAATGGAGGAGAGTCTGGATCTCCATCTATTATTTTTCAATATGAGGACAATGACTATGCTGTTACTCCTACTACTGTTCGTGATGCTTTGGGTCTTGAAGATTTCAATGCATTCACAATCTCTGTTGGCGACTCTGAGCTAGTCAGGATGATGAACGAGATAGGCTACACTGGACCTTTGACAAAGATAGGTCAACTCAAAAGGCCATTTTTGCGAAAGGAATGGAGTTTTTTCTTCGACTGCATCACAAGAGCGTTCGGGAAAAAGTGCACAAACTGGGATGCAATTCCCACTGATAGTCTACAGATCGGGTATTCTCTTCTCTATGGCAGTCAATTTGATGTTGCTAGATTAGTTTTAAATAATATTGGTGAGAAAATGCTAGAGAATAGGAATGTTGTCTATTTCTCTAGGTTTTGTCAGTTAATATTTAGTCTATGCTGCCCTGATGTTGAGATTTTAGATGAGGATGTCATTCTTTCATTTAAATTGCACAAACGTATATTCTCTGATCTGATCAACAAGGACAACAAGAAAGGAGAAGTTGGTCCTTTAATGTTACCTGCATCTGTGCAACAATTGTTAGGCCGAATACACAATATAATCAAGTATGTATGAGAATAACAATGATTAATAACACTGTTTATGAATCAATAAAACTGTAATCTTATTAACAGCTTCTCTCTTTATGATGTTAATGAATCACAAAGAGCTTCTAGGTTACAAGAATAATAATTCAATGATCGCATCCCTTCTAGGGATAACCTATCTGTGTTTATATAGTACACAGCTACATACAATCCATCTCTAATTGATATTCCTATAAGTTAGCTATACAATTCATATCAATTAAGGATTGCTTCAGTCTTCTATTCCAATCTCCTTAGCTGTATCAATATATTCTGCTTCTTTCCATCTTCAGAATGTATTGCTTCTAGAATCTTCAATTCTGCACCGACAGCTAATTCAACTTTCACCTTGTCAGACTTTAAATAAACTCTGACCGGCTTCAATTAAACTCTTTACCCTGTCAGAGTTTAACTAAACTCTGACTGGCTTCTGATAAAATCTTGTCAGTACCTGTTGCTTAAACACTGATAAACAAACATTAGCAATTATATCTAACAATCTCCCCCAACTTGTTCATAATAAAATGTACAAGTTAAAACATATAATTGATGATGTCAAAACCTTTTAACAAATGCAGTGTTTAACATATAACAGAGTTTAATTTAAAACAGAGTTTAAATTTGACTTAGAATAGAAAGTATTAAAAACTTACAGTCAGACTTTACTTGACTTCTTCAATATCAGGTACAGTCCTGAGATAATCAATCAGCAGTCTTCTCTCAGCATTCTCAAGTTCAGTTATCATAATCTCTTTCAGCTCCTTATACTCTGGATCTCCTTCACCAGTTTGATATATGGCAGCCCTCAGAGAATAGATACTGTTCTTCTTCATATCATTCCCTAGCCGAATGTACTGAGCTTTATCTGACTCTAAGTTGAATTCTAAGACTTTTAATCCCAGTGCAGTTTTAAATCTAGCACTGTTTCTCTTCATCTCCACCAATTTTCCAGTATGATCTCTATACTTTGGAATATAAGCATTTGAGACTTCTCCTCCTCCAAGCATCACTTTTGATCTCAGCATCTTTTCTCTTAAGATTTGAGCAACATTATGGGTGTGTCTGTTCTTAACTTTTAACAGATAAAGTACATATTCAAGTTCTTCCCATGATTTGAGATTTACATCAGATTCTCCAATTCTATAAACTCTTCCATCACTCATGAAATATAACAGAAACTGCTTCTTCAAGATCTTGTGAAAAATCAACTGAACAGATTCTAACTTATCAAGATTTTCTTGTGTATTCCCAATACCAGATCCTGTCAGTGAAATATTGTCTTGAGATCTGTTATTTATTCTCTTCTCCCTATGTGAACCTAAACCAGACTTATCATAAGATTCTTTTCCAAGTACAGTCCTGGTTTGAGAAAAATCCACAGGTTGAAGTGTCAGAGTTTCAGAGAGTACAGATCTTAAGAAACCTTTGAGTTGAGGAGCTAGCTGAGTTTGCACAGCTTGAGCCTTGTCAGAGGCTGGCTTAACTTCAATAGTATCATCAACTTGAGCAGCGTCAGAGGTTGATTTTGGTAATCTTGTTTCAACTTGAGCAATGTCAGAGGTTGAATAAATCTTCTTAGGTAACTGTTCTTCTTCTACCAGTTTACCTTTTCCTTTGTCAGCATTTTTAATCACAGGCCTCCTTGAGTACTGTAAACTCTGATCAGAGTTTACATTCTCTTTGATAACAATTCCTTTTTCTTTCTTTCTAGGAGCCTTGATTTCCTTCTTCTTGTAGATTCCAGCTTCAAGATTTTTCTTGTGTTCTTCAGCAAGCATCTGTTCTTCAGCTTGGATATCTTCAATTGTAATACCTTTTCCATGTTCTGCTATAAACATCTTAGCAGCAATTTCCTCATCAGTAGATGGCTTATCAGAGATTATCAAACTTTTATATCTTGAACCACTGGCAGAGTTTACATGTCCCTTTCCAGAGTTTGATCTTTTATCAGAGTTTGATCTTCTTGAAAGTAATCTTCTATCATCATTTGATCTTAAGCGCTTTCCATCTCCTCCCTTGTTTCCACCATCATTACCATCATCCCTCCGTCTCAGAGTTTGAGTGTCTTTGCATTTGTCACTTGGTACACTCTCCCCCTTTTTGACATCATCAGAAAGTAGTACTGATGTCAACAATTCAAGCGCAGTAGAAATGGAAGTCAGTTGAGCAGACATAGCATTCTGGTTGTCTTCAACTGTCTCAAGCCTCTTCTTGATTTCTTCAGAATCCCTGGCTTGCTGCTTGAACATGGTATAATAATAAGTTCTGTCAGCCTTTAAAGTAAGATCCCTCAAGCTTACTTCATTCCTCAGACTAGTAAGCATTTGTTGATTCTCATCAAATCTATTATTGAGAGATTTGACTTGAATAACAGTTGCCTGTAAGTTCGTAAGGACATCAGGATTTGTAATCTTCTTGACAGAATCAGATAAAAATTCTGCAGCCCTTTGCGCTGGAAAAATACAATCTGCATTAGCCCATGCATTGTAGTACATATTCTGAAAATGCTCAGAAGCAGCCCTTTGAACTTCCCTTTCTTCAGCAGAGTTTGCTTGAATATCAGAAACTTCCACTTGAACATCAGAGTTTGAATGAACAGGACTAGCTTCAGCATTGTCATCCTCTCTGTGAATATCTTCAAGCACATTTTCAGCAGTGATTTCATCAATTAACTGTGCAGTCACATCAGGTACTTGATCTGCTACAGGTTGAGGAACATCAGAGTTTACTGGAGCAGTAACCTCTGCTTCTCTCTGAACAATCTCAACAACTGATTGTTGCAAAGTTTCAAGTAAGACAGTATCCTCATGATCATTGACTGTTGCATCAGCATGTACAGCAACAGCTTCTGGAACTGGATCAACTCTAATCTGATCTACTTCATCACCGTTCTCAAAATCAATAGAAATGATTTCTGTGTGAGAAGCAATAGGTTCTACTAATTCAGAGTTTCTTGTCCAACTCTGATATTGGCACTGCTCTCACCGCACCATCGAAGCTGTCTGCAACTCAAATCAAATCTTTTTGGCAGACAGGTGTTTATGATAATGGAGGAGAGTCTGGATCTCCATCTATTATTTTTCAATACTGCTGAAGCTGGACCTTCTGTATCTCAACCACGGAGGTCAAAGAGATCTAAAGTTCGAGCAGTTAAGTCTGTTGAAGCTGAGGTATCAAATGTTGCTCCTGTGCCTCAGAGAAAAAGAATGAAGAAAAGGCGAGCCCACAGGGCAAAGTCTGTTGCTGCTGCTTCTAGTGCAGACTCAGAAACTGAAGCTGATGAAGAAAATCTTCATCAGAGAAAGAGAAGATTAGTTGCTAATCAACTTTTTGGTGATATTATTGCCAATTTGGATAAAGAACCTGAGGACACAGAAGCTCCTACATCAAAAACTGATGATGTAGTTGAGGAAGCTGCTGCATACTCTGACAGCAGGATTGTGGATCATGAATATACAATACCGGAAGCTGATCAAGCATCTACTGAGTTAGTAGAACCTATTGCTTCTCACACAGAAATCATTTCTATTGATTTTGAGAACGGTGATGAAGTAGATCAGATTAGAGTTGATCCAGTTCCAGAAGCTGTTGCTGTACATGCTGATGCAACAGTCAATGATCATGAGGATACTGTCTTACTTGAAACTTTGCAACAATCAGTTGTTGAGATTGTTCAGAGAGAAGCAGAGGTTACTGCTCCAGTAAACTCTGATGTTCCTCAACCTGTAGCAGATCAAGTACCTGCTGTGACTGCACAGTTAATTGATGAAATCACTGCTGAAAATGTGCTTGAAGATATTCACAGAGAGGATGACAATGCTGAAGCTAGTCCTGTTCATTCAAACTCTGATGTTCAAGTGGAAGTTTCTGATATTCAAGCAAACTCTGCTGAAGAAAGGGAAGTTCAAAGGGCTGCTTCTGAGCATTTTCAGAATATGTACTACAATGCATGGGCTAATGCAGATTGTATTTTTCCAGCGCAAAGGGCTGCAGAATTTTTATCTGATTCTGTCAAGAAGATTACAAATCCTGATGTCCTTACGAACTTACAGGCAACTGTTATTCAAGTCAAATCTCTCAATAATAGATTTGATGAGAATCAACAAATGCTTACTAGTCTGAGGAATGAAGTAAGCTTGAGGGATCTTACTTTAAAGGCTGACAGAACTTATTATTATACCATGTTCAAGCAGCAAGCCAGGGATTCTGAAGAAATCAAGAAGAGGCTTGAGACAGTTGAAGACAACCAGAATGCTATGTCTGCTCAACTGACTTCCATTTCTACTGCGCTTGAATTGTTGACATCAGTACTACTTTCTGATGATGTCAAAAAGGGGGAGAGTGTACCAAGTGACAAATGCAAAGACACTCAAACTCTGAGACGGAGGGATGATGGTAATGATGGTGGAAACAAGGGAGGAGATGGAAAGCGCTTAAGATCAAATGATGATAGAAGATTACTTTCAAGAAGATCAAACTCTGATAAAAGATCAAACTCTGGAAAGGGACATGTAAACTCTGCCAGTGGTTCAAGATATAAAAGTTTGATAATCTCTGATAAGCCATCTACTGATGAGGAAATTGCTGCTAAGATGTTTATAGCAGAACATGGAAAAGGTATTACAATTGAAGATATCCAAGCTGAAGAACAGATGCTTGCTGAAGAACACAAGAAAAATCTTGAAGCTGGAATCTACAAGAAGAAGGAAATCAAGGCTCCTAGAAAGAAAGAAAAAGGAATTGTTATCAAAGAGAATGTAAACTCTGATCAGAGTTTACAGTACTCAAGGAGGCCTGTGATTAAAAATGCTGACAAAGGAAAAGGTAAACTGGTAGAAGAAGAACAGTTACCTAAGAAGATTTATTCAACCTCTGACATTGCTCAAGTTGAAACAAGATTACCAAAATCAACCTCTGACGCTGCTCAAGTTGATGATACTATTGAAGTTAAGCCAGCCTCTGACAAGGCTCAAGCTGTGCAAACTCAGCTAGCTCCTCAACTCAAAGGTTTCTTAAGACCTGTACTCTCTGAAACTCTGACACTTCAACCTGTGGATTTTTCTCAAACCAGGACTGTACTTGGAAAAGAATCTTATGATAAGTCTGGTTTAGGTTCACATAGGGAGAAGAGAATAAATAACAGATCTCAAGACAATATTTCACTGACAGGATCTGGTATTGGGAATACACAAGAAAATCTTGATAAGTTAGAATCTGTTCAGTTGATTTTTCACAAGATCTTGAAGAAGCAGTTTCTGTTATATTTCATGAGTGATGGAAGAGTTTATAGAATTGGAGAATCTGATGTAAATCTCAAATCATGGGAAGAACTTGAATATGTACTTTATCTGTTAAAAGTTAAGAACAGACACACCCATAATGTTGCTCAAATCTTAAGAGAAAAGATGCTGAGATCAAAAGTGATGCTTGGAGGAGGAGAAGTCTCAAATGCTTATATTCCAAAGTATAGAGATCATACTGGAAAATTGGTGGAGATGAAGAGAAACAGTGCTAGATTTAAAACTGCACTGGGATTAAAAGTCTTAGAATTCAACTTAGAGTCAGATAAAGCTCAGTACATTCGGCTAGGGAATGATATGAAGAAGAACAGTATCTATTCTCTGAGGGCTGCCATATATCAAACTGGTGAAGGAGATCCAGAGTATAAGGAGCTGAAAGAGATTATGATAACTGAACTTGAGAATGCTGAGAGAAGACTGCTGATTGATTATCTCAGGACTGTACCTGATATTGAAGAAGTCAAGTAAAGTCTGACTGTAAGTTTTTAATACTTTCTATTCTAAGTCAAATTTAAACTCTGTTTTAAATTAAACTCTGTTATATGTTAAACACTGCATTTGTTAAAAGGTTTTGACATCATCAATTATATGTTTTAACTTGTACATTTTATTATGAACAAGTTGGGGGAGATTGTTAGATATAATTGCTAATGTTTGTTTATCAGTGTTTAAGCAACAGGTACTGACAAGAGTTTATCATAAGCCAGTCAGAGTTTAGTTAAACTCTGACAGGGTAAAGAGTTTAATTGAAGCCGGTCAGAGTTTATTTAAAGTCTGACAAGGTGAAAGTTGAATTAGCTGTCGGTGCAGAATTGAAGATTCTAGAAGCAATACATTCTGAAGATGGAAAAAAGCAGAATATATTGATACAGCTAAGGAGATTGGAATAGAAGACTGAAGCAATCCTTAATTGATATGAATTGTATAGCTAACTTATAGGAATATCAATTAGAGATGGATTGTATGTAGCTGTGTACTATATAAACACAGATAGGTTATCCCTAGAAGGGATGCGATCATTGAATTATTATTCTTGTAACCTAGAAGCTCTTTGTGATTCATTAACATCATAAAGAGAGAAGCTGTTAATAAGATTACAGTTTTATTGATTCATAAACAGTGTTATTAATCATTGTTATTCTCATACATACTTGATTATATTGTGTATTCGGCCTAACATTTAGTTACCCACTCTTTAATTTTTAAAGGCATAAAGGGCGTCTCAGCAATCATTCGATCAACACAGTGTATTTCTTGGTACTTGGTAGGCACGGCTGTATGCTTGTTTATTGATGCTTAGTTTGAACTTATATCAGAAAAATACTATAATAATAGTAATGAATATAACTCTAATTAATTCGCAACATCAGAAAAATAATATATCAAAAATTATATACAAAGATGACATTCAATAATATGATTGACTTTTTTATTTCTATTGTCTTCTCTAATAATTCGAATGTAAATAAGTAATTGTTTTTAATGAAGTAAAGTTGTGGAGCTATAGAAAAATAAATAAATAATTTTTGGACGATCCGAGAGCTCCTAAGAGTTTCCTTATATATATATATAAAGAAGAAGATAAATAAAAGAAGAAATAAGATAAAAATTGATAAGATAAAAAGATAAAGATGTTGAATATTGAAATAGTATATATACTTTCCTTCATTATTAAAGATTTTAAAGGAAAGAATATAAAAATTGTATATTTAGTTTCCTCTATCAGTAAAAATTTAAAAGACAATTGCTATTATTTTATCCTATAAATTCGAATTTAAATAAAGAAATTTAATTTTATTGAATTAAAATCCAGAAGCTCTAGAAAAATAGATAAATAGCTTTTGGACGATCTGAGTGCTCCTGGGGTTTTCCTTTATATATATAAAGATATATTGAAGATATTGATTAATATTGATAGTATGTCTTTTATTGAATTTCACACCTTTTGACTATCGAGTAAAAAGTACCATTTTTACTTTATCACCATGTTTATTCTTGATTTTTTTTATTTCTAGTAACTTTAAAATAGATAGTACAGTTTTTTGGGAAAATAAAAAGAAAAAAGAGTAGAATAAATAGAAGGGTACAGGGTAACATAGGTAAATAATATATTAAGTGTTGACCAAGCAAAACAATCGTGGCCGTTGATTTTTGCGTGATGTTGTTTCTGTGTTTTCTAACCGTTGATAGTTTGCTTTTTATTAACTATAAAACAAGCCACCACCGCCAAGCTCAGTGTGTGTAGTTTCTACACTACACGTCTACACCTCCCGACCTCCCGACCTCCCGAGCTTGAGGTTGATTTTACTATCCAATCTTTAACTAATTTAAAGATGGCAACTTGTATCCAGGTGCTTATTTTTTCCTTTCTAGTTTTAATTCCTATTTTTCTTTTGTATTTAAAATTAAACAAATAATATATTTACTTAATTAAATCTTACTTAGATTTCAAAAGAAAAAGCTAACTTTTTTTGTTTGTTTTATTTTATGTGTAGTTATTTCCTGAAGTTGATGAAGAAGATGCTATCGAAGAGGTAAGAATTTAGTTGAAAAAGAAAGATATTTATAAAAAACAAATATTATAATTTTTTTTTTTTTGCCTTACACTTAGTTGCTGGAAAGATATAATTTAACTCCCGGAGTTGATGAGAAGAAGGTCAAACTTGATATCGTCAAAACCCTCGGAAAGGTGAATATTAGTTATTGTTATCCCTCTTATTATTTTCTATTGCAACTGGTTGTTGGAATGCCTCTTTGCTATAAAAATTTATTCTTATTACCTCCTATATTTAGTTACCCACTCTTTAATTTTTAAAGGCATAAAGGGTGTCTCAGCAATCATTCGATCAACACAGTGTATTTTTGGTACTTGGTAGGCACTGCTGTATGCTTGTTTATTGATGCTTAGTTTGAACTTATATCAGAAAAATACTATAATAATAGTAATGAATATAACTCTAATTAATTCGCAACATCAGAAAAATAATATATCAAAAATTATATACAAAGATGACATTCAATAATATGATTGACTTTTTTATTTCTATTGTCTTCTCTAATAATTCGAATGTAAATAAGGAATTTTTTTTAATGAAGTAAAGATGTGGACCTATAAAAAAATAAATAAATAATTTTTGGACGATCCGAGAGCTCCTGAGAGTTTCCTTATATATATATATAAAGAAGAAGATAAATAAAAGGAGAAATAAGATAAAAATTGCTAAGATAAAAAGATAAAGATGTTGAATATTAAAATAGTATATATACTTTCCTTCATTATTAAATATTTTAAAGGAAAGAATATAAAAATTGTATATTTAGTTTCCTCCATCAGTAAAAATTTAAAAGGCAATTGCTATTTTTTTATCCTATAAATTCGAATTTAAATAAGGAAATTTAATTTTTTTGAATTAAAATACAGAAGCTCTAGAAAAATAGATAAATAGATTTCGGACGATCTGAGTGCTCTGGGGTTTTCCTTTATATATATAAAGATATATTGAAGATATTGATTGATATTGATAGTATGTCTTTTATTGAATTTCACACCTTTTGACTATCGAGTAAAAAGTACCATTTTTACTTTATCACCATGTTTATTCTTGATTTTTTTATTTCTAGTAACTTTAAAATAGATAGTACAGTTTTTTGGGAAAATAAAAAGAAAAAAGAGTAGAATAAATAGAAGGGTACAGGGTAACATAGGTAAATAATATATTAAGTGTTGGCCAAGCAAAACAATCGTGGCCGTTGATTTTTGCGTGATGTTGTTTCTGTGTTTTCTAACCGTTGATAGTTTGCTTTTTATTAACTATAAAACAGGCCACCACCGCCAAGCTCAGTGTGTAGTTTCTACACTACACGTCTACACCTCCCGACCTCCCGAGCTTGAGGTTGATTTTACTATCCAATCTTTAACTAATTTAAAGAAGGCAACTTGTATCCAGGTGCTTATTTTTTCCTTTCTAGTTTTAATTCCTCTTTTTCTTTTTAATTTTCAATTAAACAAATAATATATTTACTTAATTAAATCTTACTTAGATTTAAAAAGAAAAAGCTAACTTTTTTGTTTGTTTTATTTTATGTGTAGTTATTTACTGAAGTTGATGAAGAAGATGCTACCGAAGAGGTAAGAATTTAGTTGAAAAAGAAAGATATTTATAAAAAACAAATATTATAATTTTTTTTTTTGCCTTACACTTAGTTGCTGTAAAGATATAATTTAACTCCCGGAGCTGATGAGAATAAGGTCAAACTTGATATCGTCAAAACCCTCGGAAAGGTGAATATTAGTTATTGTTATCCCTCTTATTATTTTCTATAGTTGGTTGTTGGAATGCCTCTTTGCTATAAAAATTTATTCTTATTACCTCCTATATTTAGTTACCCACTCTTTAATTTTTAAAGGCATAAAGGGTGTCTCAGCAATCATTCGATCAACACAGTGTATTTCTTGGTACTTGGTAGGCACTGCTGTATGCTTGTTTATTGATGCTTAGTTTGAACTTATATCAGAAAAATACTACTGTATAATAATAGTAATGAATATAACTCTAATTAATTCGCAACATCAGAAAAATAATATATCAAAAATTATATACAAAGATGACATTCAATAATATGATTGACTTTTTTATTTCTATTGTCTTCTCTAATAATTCGAATGTAAATAAGGAATTTTTTTTAATGAAGTAAAGTTGTGGAGCTATAAAAAAATAAATAAATAATTTTTGGACGATCCGAGAGCTCCTGAGAGTTTCCTTATATATATATAAAGAAGAAGATAAATAAAAGGAGAAATAAGATAAAAATTGATAAGATAAAAAGATAAAGATGTTGAATATTAAAATAGTATATATACTTTCCTTCATTATTAAATATTTTAAAGGAAAGAATATAAAAATTGTATATTTAGTTTCCTACATCAGTAAAAATTTAAAAGGCAATTGCTATTTTTTTATCCTATAAATTCGAATTTAAATAAGGAAATTTAATTTTTTTTTAATTAAAATCCAGAAGCTCTAGAAAAATAGATAAATAGCTTTCGGACGATCTGAGTGCTTTGGGGGTTTTCCTTTATATATATAAAGATATATTGAAGATATTGATTGATATTGATAGTATGTCTTTTATTGAATTTCACACCTTTTGACTATCGAGTAAAAAGTACCATTTTTACTTTATCACCATGTTTATTCTTGATTTTTTTTATTTCTAGTAACTTTAAAATAGATAGTACAGTTTTTTGGGAAAATAAAAAGAAAAAAGTTTAGAATAAATAGAAGGGTACAGGGTAACATAGGTAAATAATATATTAAGTGTTGGCCAAGCAAAACAATCGTGGCCGTTGATTTTTGCGTGATGTTGTTTCTGTGTTTTCTAACCGTTGATAGTTTGCTTTTTATTAACTATAAAACAGGCCACCACCGCCAAGCTCAGTGTGTGTAGTTTCTATACTACACGTCTACACCTCCAGACCTCCCGAGCTTGAGGTTGATTTTACTATCCAATCTTTAACTAATTTAAAGATGGCAACTTGTATCCAGGTGCTTATTTTTTCCTTTCTAGTTTTAATTCCTCTTTTTCTTTTGTATTTTCAATTAAACAAATAATATATTTACTTAATTAAATCTTACTTAGATTTAAAAATAAAAAGCTAACTTTTTTTGTTTGTTTTATTTTATGTGTAGTTTTTTCCTGAAGTTGATGAAGAAGATGCTACCGAAGAGGTAAGAATTTAGTTGAAAAAGAAAGATATTTATAAAAAACAAATATTATAATTTTTTTTTTGCCTTACACTTAGTTGCTGGAAAGATATAATTTAACTCCCGGAGCTGATGAGAAGAAGGTCAAACTTGATATCGTCAAAACCCTCGGAAAGGTGAATATTAGTTATTGTTATCCCTCTTATTATTTTCTATTGCAACTGGTTGTTGGAATGCCTCTTTGCTATAAAAATTTATTCTTATAACCTCCTATATTTAGTTACCCACTCTTTAATTTTTAAAGGCATAAAGGGTGTCTCAGCAATCATTCGATCAACACAGTGTATTTCTTGGTACTTGGTAGACACTGTTGTATGCTTGTTTATTGATGCTTAGTTTGAACTTATATCAGAAAAATACTATAATAATAGTAATGAATATAACTCTAATTAATTCGCAACATCAGAAAAATAATATATCAAAAATTATATACAAAGATGACATTCAATAATATGATTGACTTTTTTATTTCTATTGTCTTCTCTAATAATTCGAATGTAAATAAGTAATTGTTTTCAATGAAGTAAAGTTGTGGAGCTATAGAAAAATAAATAAATAATTTTTGGACGATCCGAGAGCTCCTGAGAGTTTCCTTATATATATATAAAGAAGAAGATAAATAAAAGGAGAAATAAGATAAAAATTGATAAGATAAAAAGATAAAGATGTTGAATATTAAAATAGTATATATACTTTCCTTCATTATTAAAGATTTTAAAGGAAAGAATATAAAAATTGTATATTTAGTTTCCTCTATCAGTAAATATTTAAAAGGCAATTGCTATTTTTTTATCCTATAAATTCGAATTTAAATAAGGAAATTTAATTTTATTGAATTAAAATCCAGAAGCTCTAGAAAAATAGATAAATAGCTTTTGGACGATCTGAGTGCTCCTGGGGGTTTTCCTTTATATATATAAAGATATATTGAAGATATTGATTAATATTGATAGTATGTCTTTTATTGAATTTCACACCTTTTGACTATCGAGTAAAAAGTACCATTTTTACTTTATCACCATGTTTATTCTTGTTTTTTTTTATTTCTAGTAAGTTTAAAATAGATAGTACAGTTTTTTGGGAAAATAAAAAGAAAAAAGAGTAGAATAAATAGAAGGGTACAGGGTAACATAGGTAAATAATATATTAAGTGTTGGCCAAGCAAAACAATCGTGGCCGTTGATTTTTGCGTGATGTTGTTTCTGTGTTTTCTAAGCGTTGATAGTTTGCTTTTTATTAACTATAAAACAGGCCACCACCGCCAAGCTCAATGTGTGTAGTTTCTACACTACACGTCTACACCTCCCGACCTCCCGAGCTTGAGGTTGATTTTACTATCCAATCTTTAACTAATTTAAAGATGGCAACTTGTATCTAGGTGCTTATTTTTTCCTTTCTAGTTTTAATTCCTCTTTTGCTTTTGTATTTTCAATTAAACAAATAATATATTTACTTAATTAAATCTTACTTAGATTTAAAAAGAAAAAGCTAACTTTTTTTGTTTGTTTTATTTTATGTGTAGTTATTTCCTGAAGTTGAGGAAGAAGATGCTATCGAAGAGGTAAGAATTTAGTTGAAAAGGAAAGATATTTATAAAAAACAAATATTATAATTTTAATTTTTTTTTGCCTTACACTTAGTTGCTGGAAAGATATAATTTAACTCCCGGAGCTAATGAGAAGAAGGTCAAACTTGATATCGTCAAAACCCTCGGAAAGGTGAATATTAGTTATTGTTATCCCTCTTATTATTTTCTATTGCAACTGGTTGTTGGAATGCCTCTTTGCTATAAAAATTTATTCTTATTACCTCCTATATTTAGTTACCCACAGTTTAATTTTTAAAGGCATAAAGTGTGTCTCAGCAATCATTCGATCAACACAGTGTATTTCTTGGTACTTGGTAGGCACTGTTGTATGCTTGTTTATTGATGCTTAGTTTGAACTTATATCAGAAAAATACTATAATAATAGTATTGAATATAACTCTTATTAATTCGCAACATCAGAAAAATAATATATCAAAAATTATATACAAAGATGACATTCAATAATATGATTGACTTTTTTATTTCTATTGTCTTCTCTAATTCGAATGTAAATAAGGAATTTTTTTTAATGAAGTAAAGTTGTGGAGCTATAGAAAAATAAATAAATAATTTTTGGACGATCCGAGAGCTCCTGAGAGTTTCCTTATATATATAAAAAGAAGAAGATAAATTAAAGGAGAAATAAGATAAAAATTGATAAGATAAAAAGATAAAGATGTTGAATATTAAAATAGTATATATAATTTCCTTCATTATTAAAGATTTTAAAAGAAAGAATATAAAAATTGTATATTTAGTTTCCTCCATCAGAAGGAAATTTAATTTTATTGAATTAAAATCCAGAAGCTCTAGAAAAATAGATAAATAGCTTTCGGACGATCTGAGTGCTCTGGGGTTTTCCTTTATATATATAAAGATATATTGAAGATATTGATTGATATTGATAGTATGTCTTTTATTGAATTTCACACCTTTTGACTATCGAGTAAAAAGTACCATTTTTACTTTATCACCATGTTTATTCTTGATTTTTTTTTTCTAGTAACTTTAAAATAGATAGTACAGTTTTTTGGGAAAATAAAAAGAAAAAAGAGTAGAATAAATAGAAGGGTACAGGGTAACATAGGTAAATAATATATTAAGTGTTGGCCAAGCAAAACAATCGTGGCCGTTGATTTTTGCGTGATGTTGTTTCTGTGTTTTCTAACCGTTGATAGTTTGCTTTTTATTAACTATAAAACAGGCCACCACCGCCAAGCTCAGTGTGTAGTTTCTACACTACACGTCTACACCTCCCGACCTCCCGAGCTTGAGGTTGATTTTACAATCCAATCTTTAACTAATTTAAAGAAGGCAACTTGTATCCAGGTGCTTATTTTTTCCTTTCTAGTTTTAATTCCTCTTTTTCTTTTTAATTTTCAATTAAACAAATAATATATTTACTTAATTAAATCTTACTTAGATTTAAAAAGAAAAAGCTAACTTTTTTTGTTTGTTTTATTTTATGTGTAGTTATTTCCTGAAGTTGATGAAGAAGATGCTACCGAAGAGGTAAGAATTTAGTTGAAAAAGAAAGATATTTATAAAAAACAAATATTATAATTTTAATTTTTTTTTTGCCTTACACTTAGTTGCTGGAAAGATATAATTTAACTCCCGGAGCTGATGAGAAGAAGGTCAAACTTGATATCGTCAAAACCCTCGGAAAGGTGAATATTAGTTATTGTTATCCCTCTTATTATTTTCTATTGCAACTGGTTGTTGGAATGCCTCTTTGCTATAAAAATTTATTCTTTTTACCTCCTATATTTAGTTACCCACTGTTTAATTTTTAAAGGCATAAAGGGTGTCTCAGCAATCATTCGATCAACACAGTGTATTTCTTGGTACTTGGTAGGCACTGCTGTATGCTTGTTTATTGATGCTTAGTTTGAACTTATATCAGAAAAATACTATAATAATAGTATTGAATATAACTCTAATTAATTCGCAACATCAGAAAAATAATATATCAAAAATTATATACAAAGATGACATTCAATAATATGATTGACTTTTTTATTTCTATTGTCTTCTCTAATAATTCGAATGTAAATAAGGAATTTTTTTTAATGAAGTAAAGTTGTGGAGCTATAAAAAAATAAATAAATAATTTTTGGACGATCCGAGAGCTCCTGAGAGTTTCCTTATATATATATGAAGAAGAAGATAAATAAAAGGAGAAATAAGATAAAAATTGATAAGATAAAAAGATAAAGATGTTGAATATTAAAATAGTATATATACTTTCCTTCATTATTAAAGATTTTAAAGGAAAGAATATAAAAATTGTATATTTAGTTTCCTTCATCAGTAAAAATTTAAAAGGCAATTGCTATTTTTTTATCCTATAAATTCGAATTTAAATAAGGAAATTTAATTTTATTGAATTAAAATCCAGAAGCTCTAGAAAAATAGATAAATAGCTTTCGGACGATCTGAGTGCTCCTGGTGGTTTTCCTTTATATATATAAAGATATATTGAAGATATTGATTGATATTGATAGTATGTCTTTTATTGAATTTGACACTTTTTGACTATCGAGTAAAAAGTACCATTTTTACTTTATCACCATGTTTATTCTTGATTTTTTTTATTTCTAGTAACTTTAAAATAGATAGTACAGTTTTTTGGGAAAATAAAAAGAAAAAAGAGTAGAATAAATAGAAGGGTACAGGGTAACATAGGTAAATAATATTGATATGGGCTAAAAACAACCCTAGAAAAATAATTAATGACATATTAATTAAGACTGAGATTGGTCCAAGAGTTAGGCCCGATAAAAAGGCCCGAAACCCTAATCATTTATTAATTTCGTAATTAATAAATAAGGGAAATTATCAGCTCATTAAATGAGTCCAAAGCATATTAAATTCTTCAAGAATCAGCAATCAAGACACACAAACCAAATAGGAATCAGTCTCCTACAAAATAGGATTCACAATCCTGATCTAAGAAGGCGACTTGGCCCCCAAGTCACCTAATTCTATTCTAAATGCAAGGCTCCTGACACCTATATAAGGACCCTGATCCTACAATCAGAACTACGTTTTTTTGGCTTGATTCTCAGCATTGATTGAGATACGTAGGCATCTTGTGAGGACGGATTTAGTCACGAAACACAAGAGCAGCCATTAAAGCTCGAAAGCTCTCTAGATCCTAGCATTAAATTCACAAACACGTTTTTTAATCCACAAAATTTGGCGCCGTCTGTGGGACGACAACATCAACCATGGCAAACACACGAAGAACAATTCGCAATCCTCAAACTTCTGATGGACTCCCTATTACCTCTGCAACAGAGACTCAGGGAGCCAACCCCCACCAATCACTGGCGCTGAATGGGCAGACGCCCCCATCACCACCACTCAAGGACCGGAAGTCCCGATTACTGCTGAAGGGACGAATCCCCTACAAATGGTCGTTCATGGACGAGATCCACCAGAGACCACTCCCCAGAAACCAATCACAACCTCTCCATTACTCATGAATGCGCCACGTAGCCTTCAACTTCATACCACTGACCTCCCTCAATATGCTACTCAAACCCTTGGGATGTCAACCTATGGCATGCCACCTCGACCCACAGTAGGCAGCAGTGGTGTTAATCCAATCTACCATGAGGCATATGTACCCCCTTATATTCGAGGTTTGGAACCCCTGAACCGCCAAACTCAGGCTCGTCGGGCTCCTGTGTTTCAAGATTATTCGGGTCCTTACACCGAGGATGAAAATTACAACACCGATGATGAGAGGGACGTTCCCCACGAAGGAGGCATTCTACAAATAAAGAACAAACCACCCAAGAAAAGATTGCGGCCCATGAGGTAGAGGTTGCAAAACTCAAAAAGATGTTGGAGGAAGAAGAGGCTGCAAGAGCAACCGGGAGAGTCCCAGTAATCAATCTGGATCCTACTCCTCAAAAGAGCAAGAGGGCTGAAGCCCCAAAAGGTGATCCTACTGTGTTGTTACCCTTAGGAGATCCCGATGATCCTACACCACCCTTTACTCAAGAGATTATGAAAGCTAACATATCCAGGAAGTTTAAGATGCCAACGATCAAAGGTTATGACGGAACGGGCGATCCCGCGAATCATGTGAGAACCTTCTCTAATGCACTACTATTGCAGCCAACCAACGACGCTGTCAAATGTAGGGCATTCCCTCCAACCCTGGCGGGTATGGCTCAACGTTGGTATAGTCGCTTGCCTCCCAATTCTATTGGATCCTTCAAGGAATTAAGCAAGGCGTTCATCAACCAATTCGTAAGTGGGAGAGTGCACGAGAAAAGCTCTACATCACTCATGGGAATTAAACAAGGTAAGACTGAAGCCTTAAGAGATTACATTAACCGATTCACTCGAGAGGCTCTGAAAGTTCCAGACTTGGAGGACAAGGTAGCTATGATAGCCCTACAGCAAGGAACTACTGATGATCATTTTAGAAGGTCTTTGGCAAAACATCTTCCCGAGAGCATGTTAAAGCTCCAAGATAGGGCCGGCAAGTACATAAAGGCAGAAGAAAGCATGAGGAAATATGAACCCACCGCTGAGGGCATTGGAAATTCAAAGAAAAGGAAGGAATCCCGAGAATATGATGTTAAGGAAAAGTTTCCTAGAACTTCAGGGGATTCAGATTCTCAACCCAAAAGGAAAAATTTTGGACCTAAGTTTACGGAGTATGCAATATTAAATGCCCCTAGAAGCCAAATCCTGATGGAAATTGCAAAGGAAGAAGATCTCTGATGGCCGAAGCCTATGAGGGCTGATTTGTCAAAAAGGAACCAAAACCAATACTGTCGATTTCACAAAGAAGTTGGCCATGATACAGATGACTGTAGGCAATTGAAAGATGAGATTGAGTTTCTGATTCAAAGAGGAAAGCTCGGTAAGTTCACCAAAGATGGAAACCAAGGAAGTCAGAAAGGAAATTATGAAAGGAAAGACTATGATAGGCGAGATAACGATCAAGATCATAATCCTAAGCCCCGAGGGCCTGTCATTAACATGATATTTGGAGGGCCAACTGTTGCTGGACCTTCCAGAAACTCAAGGAAGGCTTATGCCCGAGAAGTAATGACTGTTGTAGGAGAAGCACCGAAGCGTGCCAGAACGGAAGTATCCCTAAGTTTTGATGATTCTGATTTGGAGGGAGTGAAATTTCCCCACGATGACCCCCTGGTCATTGTACCTGTGATAGGCAATTCTGAAACAAAGAGAGTTCTAGTTGACAATGGAGCTTCGGTGGACATCATTTTCCATGATGCTTTTGTCAAAATGGGCTATACCGATTCACAGTTAACACCTTCGAATATTCCCATATATGGATTCAATGGAGTAGAGTCAAAGGTATAAGGCATAATACAACTCCCTATGACAATGGGGCAAGGTTCGAAGACATCTACCCAAATGTTGAACTTCATAGTTATAAAAGCAACTTCGACCTACAATGCAATTCTGGGAAGGACGGGTCTTCATGCATTCAAGGCTGTTGCCTCGTCTTATCATCTGAAAATCAAGTTCCCAACAAGAAACGGGATTGGTGAAGAACGGGGTGACCAAAAGATGGCTAGAAGTTGTTATGTAGCCGCGTTAAGGCCTGATGGAATCGGGGGGCAGGTACTCTCAATTGAAGACATGGATGTCAGAAATGATGAAGAAAGAGGGGGAAAGCCAGCTGAGGATCTTGTTCCCATCCCTCTGATCCCAGGGGAGCCTGACAAAGTCACTTACATTGGAGCTTTGCTGCCTGAATCTTTAAAGAGCAAGTTGATATCTTTTCTTCAAGAGAACAATGACGTTTTTGCTTGGACAGCGGCTGACATGCCAGGAATTGATCCCCAGTTGATAACCCACAAGTTGAATGTGGATCCTGAAAGGAAGACAGTGAAACAGAAAAAGAGAAATTTTGCACCAGAAAGACAAGAAGCCATCAAACAAGAAGTTGATAAGCTTCTGGAAGCCGGATTCATTGAGGAAATTCAATTCCCAGAATGGTTGGCCAACCCAGTGATGGTCAAAAAGGCCAATGGAAAATGGAGGATGTGTGTGGACTTCACTGACTTGAACGATGCATGTCCTAAGGATTGGTTTCCCTTACCAAGGATTGATGCCCTGATAGATGCCACAGCTGGGCACGAGATGTTGAGTTTCATGGATGGCTTCAGCGGATACAATCAAATCAAAATGCACAAGGACGACATCCCTAAGGTATCATTCATCACTGACTTTGGTGTTTTCTGTTATTTAGTCATGGCATTCGGACTTAAGAATGCAGGGGCAACATACCAGAGGTTGGTAAACAAAATTTTTGAACACCTGATTGGGAAAACAATGGAGGTCTATGTGGATGACATGTTAGTCAAGAGCCTCGACAAGGTAGATCATATAAAACATCTTCGAGAAGCATTTGAAGTGCTAAGGCACCACAAGATGATGTTAAATCCAGCTAAGTGTGCCTTTGGTGTAGGCTCAGGAAAGTTCTTAGGCCTAATGGTTTCCAAGAGAGGAATCGAAGCCAATCCGGACAAGATCAAAGCAATTCTAGACATGGAATCACCACGGACTGTCAAGGATGTCTAGAAATTAACAGGAAGAGTGGCTGCATTAGGAAGATTCGTCTCTAAGTCCGGGGAGAAGTTCTTACCTTTCTTCAAAGCACTCAAGAATGTGAAATTTTTTGAATGGACAACTGAAAGCCAAGAGGCCTTCGAGGCCTTGAAGAAGTACATGGCTGAGGCACCACTGTTGGCCAAACCAAAGCCAGGAGAAGTTCTCTATCTATACTTGGCAGTTTCTAACACTGCACTTGGAGCGGTTTTGGTCAAAGAAGAATTGAAGGTTCAGAAACCTATCTACTATGTGAGCAAGATTCTGCATAGGACAGAAATAAACTACTCTACCATAGAGAAATTTGCCTTGGCTCTAATAATGGCTTCAAGAAAGTTACGTCCATATTTCCAGGCACACAAGATAGAGGTCTTGACCAATCAGCCTCTAAGAAATATTTTGCACAGCCCTCAAGTTAGTGGGAGATTGATCAAGTGGGCTATTGAGTTGGGAGAATTTGATATCAAGTATAAGCCTCGAACGGCCATAAAATCTCAAGCACTCGCTGACTTCATGGTTGAATGTACTATTGACAACCAAGAAGTCGGGGGGCAGGAAGAAGTACTGGAAGACAAGAAAGATGAAGACGTAGTGTCCAAAGAATGCTGGGTGCTCTATTTTGATGGAGCATCAAAAACAAAATCAAGTGGAGCAGGGTTAGTGCTACAAAGTCCTGATGGATTTCTCATAGAGTACGCACTAAAACTAGATTTTCCAACGACAAACAATGAAGCTGAGTACGAAGCCCTGATAGCTGGCTTAGGGCTGGCTGGAGCCTTGAGAGTCAAGACTCTCAAAGTGTGTGGAGATTCGAGATTAGTCGTTTCTCAAGTGAATGGAGAATTCGAAGCTAAAGATGAAGTCATGGCTAAGTATCTGAAACTTGTCAAATCTATTATGACTCAGTTTGAGGAGTGCTACGTTGAACACATCCCCAGGGAAGAAAATATGAAGGCTGACGCTTTGTCTAAGTTTGCATCTTCTGAAATTGAGAACTATGCGGGGAGTGTATACTTTCAAGTCTTGAAGACCCCAAGCATTAATGGAAAGCTGATTGCACCCATTGATATAGCTAGCTGTTGGATGGATCCCATCAAATCTCATCTGGAAACTGGTTGGTTACCCAACGACACTTCAGAAGCACGAAAGCTGTATGTGAGAGCACTGAGGTATACCTTGATTGAGGGAATCCTATACAAAAAGTCCTTCATAGTTCCGTACCTGAAATGTTTGAGACCTCAAGAGGCAGATTTGGCCCTAAGAGAAGTACATGAAGGGATTTGTGGGCAGCACTTGGGGGGCAGAGCCCTTGCTCATAAAGTCACTCGTTTAGGTTTCTATTGGCCAAGCATACTAGCGGATGCTAAAAGCTATGTGAAGAAGTGCGAACGGTGCCAAAAGCATGCACCAGTGGTTAGGCAGCCACCCGAGATGTTGACATCCATAAACTCACCTATTCCATTTGCCATATGGGGAATGGATATACTTGGACCATTTCCAATGGCAAGTGCACAAAGGAAGTTCTTGATAGTGGCAATTGACTACTTCACCAAATGGATTGAGGCTAAACCCTTAGCCAAGATAACCACCAAGAAGGTAATGAGTTTCTTCTGGGAGAATGTGATATGCAGATACGGGATTCCACGTATCCTGGTCACGGATAATGGAACTCAGTTCAACAACGAAGATTTCAAGAAGTATTGTGAGGAAAATGATATTGAGCTACGTTTCACTTCTGTTGCTCACCCTCAAGCAAATGGGCAAGCTGAGGTAGAAAATCGAATCATCCTAGACGGACTAAAGAAAAGGGTTGAACGCTCTAGAAACACCTGGGTGGACGAATTACTCCCTATACTTTGGGCATATCGTACCACTTGCAAAGTTACTACTGGGGCAACTCCTTTTCTGTTAGCATATGGAGCAGAAGCAGTGGTTCTAGTGGAGATTACTCACACGTCTCCAAGAATTGAAGCCTATGAACCGGAGGTAAATGAAGAAGGCATGAGATTTGCCCTAGATCTAATTGATGAAGTGAGGGATGAAGCAAATGCTAAGGTGGTTGAATATCAGAAACGAGCATCTTTTTACTACAACCTAAGGGTTAAAGAAAGATTTTTTCGTCAAGGAGACTTGGTCCTCAGAAAGATTGAAGCATCCGGAGTTGGACAGAAAGGAAAGCTAGCTCCAAACTGGGAAGGGCCCTATCGGGTCAAGAACGTATTTGGACAAGGCTCATACAATTTGGAAACCCTGGAAGGGATCGAAGTGCCAAGAACTTGGCATGCTGCAAACTTGAAAGTCTATTATGTTTAAGAGTGTCCTAACTGGACTCACTATTAGGACAAGTAGAAATAAGGTCAACGAAACCGGTCCGAGTTTTTAACTCGAGGTAGAAAGTAGAGTATTATGTAAGGGTTAAACCCACTTTCAAATTACAGTTATGCAGAGGATGTTTTCATTCCATGTTTTCTTGTCAAAAATTAATACATATACTGAGCATTAATAAAGTGCAAGCTAAGGAAAGGCCAAGTACACAATTAGTGAAAACCGACATGCATAAAAAGCTTAAGCCACAAAGACTTCAAGCATAGAGTTAAGCCTAAAAGCTCAGTTAGGAAATAAAACACATAAATAAGCTCAAAGGCTGAAATTCAACATAACAAAGATACCGTGCAAGGCCAATGTAAGCAAATTAAAGCTACTACTTGCCAGAATCACCAGCGTTTTCATCCTCGCTAGACCTAGTGGCCTCTTCATCTTCGTCTTCATCCCCACTTTCATCTTCATCTTCACTCTCACCTTCGTCTTCTTCTTCTTCCACGGAAGCAACTTGCTTCGAACTCTTGGGAGGAGAACTGTGGACTGGATTCAGGATACGATTTTCTTCCACATCATCCATCCCATCGTCACTCTCAGAATCACCAGCCAAGCTGTGGTCAATAAGATGAGCTTGAGGGCTTACGAAATCTTTAGGGATGAACATCCCCTCAAACTTGTTTGAAATAGCATTCACCGCATCCTTCCACCCTTTAGTATAGTATGAAGGGTATAAGAGTTTGTCATGTTTTTCCATAATCTCGCCAAATTCGGAAGAGTCCATATAAGAATCAATGATCTTGTCTTGCTTATCCCGAAGCTCCATTACCTCAGCACGAGCCTCCAGTAGCTCCGTCTCTTTCAAAGCAAGCTTCTCAGAAAGACCCTTTGTCTTAAGCTCCTCGAGCCTCAAGTTTTTCTCATGAACTCCCGCCTGGGTCTTCCAAAGCTTAGCCTTCTCTAAAGAAGCTTGAAAATAGGCATTGGTCTAGCAACAAGTTAAGGAAATGATCATGTTACGCACAACAGTAAGAGTTAAGGAAGGACAGGAAAAAAAAAGAGAAAGAAGATAGACTTACTGCAGCAATGGCTTGGGAGCCCAATCCTTCTATAGCTTCCATATCCCGAGAACCAACGATGTCAGCAAAATCCACGGGGGGAATTGAATGATACGACCAGTCATAGGCATTTTTGGTGTCACCTATTATGGTGTCACGCCTACGAATCCCCCAAGCAGGACAGAAAACGGCAGAAGAAGGACCAGAAATTGCACCCGTTTCGACTACGGTTTCACTTCCTCCCCCATGGCTACAAAGAAAATCAGGCATTTGGGGAGGAACCCTACCATCCTTGCTCAATCGAGCCCTTTTCATCCTTTGAGTCTCACCCTCCTTAGGACCTTGGGCCTTGACAATGGCTTGAGCCGCAGCACAACTAAAAGTTAGGCCACGATATAATAACAATGTAGTAAGATAAAGATTTACATAAAAGGAAGTTTGAGTACCCTTTTCAGTTACGTTAGAGAGGCCTACAGATTTCAAGACGAGTTCATCTAGCAAGGTACGGGCATCCAACGTCCCATTGTTAGCCGTCAAGTCGATAAAAGCAGCCTCCTCTTCAGGAGAAAGTCTAATGGTAGCCGGATTTCCATCAACTACCCGGCCAAATGAAGACCTAAAAAGGGTGCCCCAATCACCCCCTTCCCAATGAAGAAACATAAACTCTTTCTTCCAGTTAGGATTGTTCTCAGGAACAGATAAACCATTAATCATATGAGGAATGTTAGGTCTCTGATTCAGTTGGATCCAACCCGGATTCTGGGCTGAGCTATTCTTGAATTGAAAAATTCTTCTAAATAAACCCACCGAAAGGGGATGATTTCTTTGCAGGCATAAGACCATGAAACAAATAATTGACCTCCATGCATTAGGGACTATTTGACAAGGGTTGACTTGTATGTCGGCTAACAGTTGAGAAATGAACGGATGAAATGGGAGTCTAACTCCCGCACAAAGCATGTCTCTATAAACGCATAAAGAACCAGGTTGCCAATGACAAGTACGAGTGCCCGGTTCTACTACTGTTAGTTTAAGGTAACTGGGGAGGTTGAATAATTTGTTATATTTCCTAATTTTATCTTCATCATAGAAGGTGTTTGCATGAATAAAAGATTCAAGGGCGGAGACAGAGGGATATTCATCCCCACGTTCATTTATCATGCTAACAAGATTCATGTACGATGAACGAATAGAGATGGGGTTACCTTTCTTTGAAGCAGAGTTCATCTTAGAAAGCCTTTGGGAAGCTTTGTCAGCCATAACTCTTCAAAGAAAAACACTTGAATCTTCAAAAAATTCAAGCCGCAAACCCAGAAATATGAAGAAAATTCCCATAAAACACTTGAATCTTCAAAAAATTCAAGCCGCAAACCCAGAAATATGAAGAAAATTCCCAGAAAACACTTGAATCTTCAAAAATTCAAGCCAAAACACTTGAATCTTCAAAAATTGAAGCCTAAAACCCAGGAAAATAAAGAAAATTTCCAGAAAAACGGTGGAGTCACCGCCGGGAAACGCATCCTAGAGAGGATTTGATAGAGAAATTTTCGAGAGGAAAAGGAAGGATTTGAAGAATGATGGGAAATTAAAATTTTTCCTTTTTTAAACAAAAGAAATGGGCTGAGCAGTTTAATTGGGCCGAACTAGGTTTTTGGGCCCAAAACCCAAAAATTCCAAAAGAAAGGGGAAGTCCATAATTAAATGTGAGCTCATTTGAAAATAAATTGTTGACAAAAGTCGATTTTATATCCTAGGTCAAAAAATTATTTCAACTTCAGGGAACTCTTTCACGATAGTTCGACTCGAGCGTCGATTCTGAACAAAAAATTATTTCAACCTCGGGAAACGTTTTCGAGATAGTTCGACTCGAACATCGATTCTAGTCGAGGAAAATTTCAACCTCAATGAACAATTCGACGATAAGTCGACTAGGGCTCATGTTCAGGTCGAAATCGACCAGGACCCAGGGTATAATTTCTTGGATGATGGGTTAAAAATCAGGTCGAAGCCAAGATAAACTTCGCGGACAAAATATTAAATATGTTTACGTTCGATTAGGAGTTCAACTCCAAGTCAAATTCGAGTAGACGTCAATTCCTGCAAAATTTCGAGCTCAGTAAAACAAATCGACTTCACTGATAATTTCGACCTCACTGATAGAATTCACGTTAGTTCGACTAGATTCCTGGTCGAGGAAAATTTCGACCTCGGTGAGTGATTCGACGATAGGTCGACTAGGATCCATGTTCAGGTCAAAATCGACCAGGATCCAACTCCGAGTTGAAATCGACTAGAATCTTGGTTGATGAAAAATGATGAAAATCTGCAAAAAGAAGGCCCTTTTTAAAATTTAAAAACAAAAAAAAAACCTCGAAGTCTTGAAAGAAAGATCAATGTAACTTCTACAAAAACTTTAAATAGTTTTCCTAGAAGTGGGGGGCAAATGATATGGGCTAAAAACAACCCTAGAAAAATAATTAATGACATATTAATTAAGACTGAGATTGGTCCAAGAGTTAGGCCCGATAAAAAGGCCCGAAACCCTAATCATTTATTAATTTCGTAATTAATAAATAAGGGAAATTATCAGATCATTAAATGAGTCCAAAACATATTAAATTCTTCAAGAATCAGCAATCAAGACACACAAACCAAATAGGAATCAGTCTCCTACAAAATAGGATTCACAATCCTGATCTAAGAAGGCGACTTGGCCCCCAAGTCACCTAATTCTATTCTAAATGCAAGGCTCCTGACGCCTATATAAGGACCCTGATCCTACAATCAGAACTACGTTTTTTTGGCTTGATTCTCAGCATTGATTGAGATACGTAGGCATCTTGTGAGGACCGATTTAGTCACGAAACACAAGAGCAGCCATTAAAGCTCGAAAGCTCTCTAGACCCTAGCATTAAATTCACAAACACGTTTTTTAATCCACAACAAATATATTAAGTGTTGGCCAAGCAAAACAATCGTGGCCGTTGATTTTTGCGTGATGTTGTTTCTGTGTTTTCTAACCGTTGATAGTTTGCTTTTTATTAACTATAAAACAGGCCACCACCGCCACTGAGGTAGTTTCTACACTACACGTCTACACCTCCCGACCTCCCGAGCTTGAGGTTGATTTTACTATCCAATCTTTAACTAATTTAAATATGGCAACTTGTATCCAGGTGCTTATTTTTTCCTTTCTAGTTTTAATTCCTCTTTTTCTTTTGTATTTTCAATTAAACAAATAATATATTTATTTAATTAAATCTTACTTAGATTTAAAAAGAAAAAAGCTAACTTTTTTTGTTTGTTTTATTTTATGTGTAGTTATTTCCTGAAGTTGAGGAAGAAGATGTTACCGAAGAGGTAAGAATTTAGTTGAAAAAGAAAGATATTTATAAAAAACAAATATTATAATTTTAATTTTTTTTTGCCTTACACTTAGTTGGTGGAAAGATATAATTTAACTCCCGGAGCTGATGAGAATAAGGTCAAACTTGATATCGTCAAAACCCTCGGAAAGGTGAATATTAGTTATTGTTATCCCTCTTATTATTTTCTATTGCAACTGGTTGTTGGAATGCCTCTTTGCTATAAAAATTTATTCTTATTACCTCCTATATTTAGTGACCCACTGTTTAATTTTTAAAGGCATAAAGGGTGTCTCAGCAATCATTCGATCAACACAGTGTATTTCTTGGTACTTGGTAGGCACTGCTGTATGCTTGTTTATTGATGCTTAGTTTGAACTTATATCAAAAAAATACTATAATAATAGTATTGAATATAACTCTAATTAATTCGCAACATCATAAAAATAATATATCAAAAATTATATACAAAGATGACATTCAATAATATGATTGACTTTTTTATTTCTACTGTCTTCTCTAGTAAATCGAATGTAAATAAGGAATTTTTTTTAATGAAATAAAGTTGTGGAGCTATAGAAAAATAAATAAGTAATTTTTGGACGATCCGAGAGCTCCTGAAAGTTTCCTTATTTATATATATATAAAGAAGAAGATAAATAAAAGGAGAAATAAGATAAAAATTGATAAGATAAAAAGATAAAGATGTTGAATATTAAAATAGTATATATACTTTCCTTCATTATTAAAGATTTTAAAGGAAAGAATATAAAAATTGTATATTTAGTTTCCTCCATCAGTAAAAATTTAAAAGGCAATTGCTATTTTTTTATCCTATAAATTCGAATTTAAATAAGGAAATTTAATTTTATTGAATTAAAATCCAGAAGCTCTAAAAAAATAGATAAATAGCTTTCGGACGATCTGAGTGCTCCTGGGGGTTTTCCTTTATATATATAAAGATATATTGAAGATATTGATTGATATTGATAGTATGTCTTTTATTGAATTTGACACCTTTTGACTATCGAGTAAAAAGTACCATTTTTACTTTATCACCATGTTTATTCTTGATTTTTTTTATTTCTAGTAACTTTAAAATAGATAGTACAGTTTTTTGGGAAAATATAAAGAAAAAAGAGTAGAATAAATAGAAGGGTACAGGGTAACATAGGTAAATAATATATTAAGCGTTGGCCAAGCAAAACAATCGTGGCCGTTGATTTTTGCGTGATTTTTTTTTGTGTTTTCTAACCGTTGATAGTTTGCTTTTTATTAACTATAAAACAGGCCACCACCGCCAAGCTCAGTGTGTGCAGTTTCTACACTACACGTCTACACCTCCCGACCTCCCGAGCTTGAGGTTGATTTTACTATCCAATCTTTAACTAATTTAAAGATGGCAACTTGTATCCAGGTGCTTATTTTTTCCTTTCTAGTTTTAATTCCTCTTTTTCTTTTGTATTTTCAATTAAACAAATAATATATTTACTTAATTAAATCTTACTTAGATTTAAAAAGAAAAAGCTAACTTTTTTTGTTTGTTTTATTTTATGTGTAGTTATTTCCTGAAGTTGAGGAAGAAGATGCTACCGAAGAGGTAAGAATTTAGTTGAAAAGGAAAGATATTTATAAAAAACAAATATTATAATTTTTTTTTTTTTTTGCCTTACACTTAGTTGCTGGAAAGATATAATTTAACTCCCGGAGCTGATGAGAAGAAGGTCAAACTTGATATCATCAAAACCCTCGGAAAGGTGAATATTAGTTATTGTTATCCCTCTGATTATTTTCTATTGCAACTGGTTGTTGGAATGCCTCTTTGCTATAAAAATTTATTCTTTTTACCTCCTATATTTAGTTACCCACTGTTTAATTTTTAAAGGCATAAAGGGTGTCTCAGAAATCATTCGATCAATACAGTGTATTTCTTGGTACTTGGTAGGCACTGCTGTATGCTTGTTTATTGATGCTTAGTTTGAACTTAGTTATGGTTCTCTTATTTTCAAGGGCGGAGCTTCCGAACTTCTCACAACTTTCATTGTAACTTGTTCAGATGGTTTGATCAGTTTTCTTCTTGGTCAAAGCATTCTTGTGACTTTGTGTTTTCTTTTACTAATTAATTATCATAATTCTATAAATCAATGTTTGCGTGTTTATATCGGGTTTTGTCATTATAGGTTGTTTTTATATGGATTCGTGAGGTAGTTGTTGCTAGGTATATTCGGGCAGATGATGCTTGGGCCGAGGCTGTGACTTATGGATCTTATGCACTAGAGGTGATTTTTTTATTTATTTTTGATTCCTGATCGATAATAAATATTTGTTTTGAATCATGACTTGCACTCACTTTCATATGAGCTTACTGTTCATTTCTTTTTAATTGATGGTCTAGGTGGATACTCCTGGATCAGACATGGACATTGTTGTCATTGGACCTACTTTTGCCACTTTAAAGGTGACAAATTAATGATAAATTTTGCGATTGGTATGATAAGTATGTAGTCCTTTTGATTCATGATATATGGACGCATCCCTTAGATTTTAAATAAAAAGAAGCTTACTTGTGATAACTTTTTCTTGAATACAAGTATTTTCAAAATCTTTTTTCAAAATGTTTTCTATTTGATTAAGGCGAGCACGTGAGTGTGTTAGAGTATCTTAGTTGAGTTAGTATTTAGTCCAGGAGTAATAGTTGTGTTAGTCATTGCATTATTTGACAACTTGATCATCATCCCGAATAGATGTAGATGCAGAGAACATCATTACCTGAGAACAATTTGTACGACCAATGTCGCTTAGTTGACTGCTTATGCTTGTGGCCTACTTGGTGAGCCTCACCATCTTTTTTTTTTTTACACAACACTAGCACAATACCGTTGTCTGAAGTCTCTTCAAACAATATTATTTTGTAAACCGTTGTCTGAGCCAACTCGTTTGCACAACACAATTAAAAAAACACTTGTCTATTCAAATCAGACAAACAACGGTAATTGAAACATTGTCTCAAGTCTTTTCAAACAATATAATTTTGTAAACCGTTGTCTGGTCCAACTTGTTTGCACAACACAATTATAAACCGTTGTCTGAGCCAACTCGTTTGCACAACAGAATTAAAAAAACACTTGTCTATTTAAATCAGACAAACAACGGTAATTAAAACATTGTCTGAAGTCTTTTCAGACAACAGCATAAAAAACACCATAAAAAAACACTTGTCTGATTCAGTTTGTTAGACAACAGAATTAAATTGTCAAAACCCCGTTGTCTGAAGGCTAGATCAGACGATGGTTTTAAAAAAACAAAAAAAACACTTGTCTGTTGATTTCGAACAACACTTTTTCCACTTTACGTTGTCTGATAAGTGTTGTCTGATGCTATTTTTTTTGTAGTGTGAGCCAGCACCAGTTTCTCTCCATTGATTACAATGGCAGACGCAGAACCCACTTTCCACATATCTTCCCTCTTAGTTGTTTCCCTGATCTTTGCTCTCACGCCAAGATAAGCCTTTCTTATCGTTTCTTAGGTCTTCCTCCTCATCTCAGACTGCACATAATAACTTACAATTAATCCCTTATAAACAAGAACATATACAGTACTTCTTGAGGTCAATTGCACTGCTTACTTCTTGGGGCTTCTTATCGAATAAATGAGACTGCATGTACTTGGTAACCCGATCTCCTATCTGAGCATAAAAAATGCTGAAGAACCACAACTCCTGTCCTTTGTTTTCTTCTCTTTGCACCACAACCGAGTCTGAGTCGAGCTCATTTGTTTCACCTGTCGATAATCTATCCTCTACCACGTGAAATCCATGTGAGATCGACATCATCCACGAAGGCTTCTTTCCATTATGTTCCTTTCTTTTGCCATGCACGATGGCAAACTTTCTGAGTTTAAATGCCTAAATATTGAGGATATACAAGAAGTGCTTAGCAGGACCTTTCGAAAATTATTATCCTTCCTATAACATTATCGAACAGAGAGAGAGAGTACTTAAATGATATATGAGAAATGCATTAGTATTGTAAGTTGTAACTATGCTTAATAATTTATTTTATCTGTTCTAATTTCTTGATTTTTGTAGGAGGATTTTCTTGGGAAGTTATCTGACCACATTGCAACTTTACCGGGAATCACCAATCTGCAAACCATAGAAGGAGCTAAGGTACCTTTGATCAAATTCATTATCCATGGGACATCCATTGACATTTGCTATATGCGCGTACACCTAACAACATTACCTAAGAAAGAGGTAAATTAAATAATTTCAACTTGCCTTTTTTACTTTATATTTATTGAATGATGACTTGACTAAACATTCATTTACTAACAAATTTGCAGGAGATGCAATTTTCCAGTTTGGAGCCCCAAGATGAGTGTGGCAGATTATCTTTTTCTTCTCTTTTGCTTAATGATGCTCTCTCCCAGATCATTCCATTTACCGATCTAGGAAAGGTAAAATCAAACATTATTTTTATTTTTGTAGTCTTGAGCATGCACTTACATGTTACAGTTTTTTTTTAATGTTTATAGGTTTAGAAGTGGAGCTAAATTGATAAAACTTTGGGCTAAGAGGAAGTGTTTGTACGGGAATATGATTTGTTATATGGGAGGCGTGCACTGGATGGTTTTATTCGCATATGTCTTCAAATTGCACCCTCACGCACCGTTGATCACCTTGCTAAAGATTTTTTTCGAGACTTATTCTAAATGGGATTGGCCAAAGCCGGTTCTTTTTGATGACATGGTGGTGCATGAAAGGGAACGGGGGGTTCTACTCATGCCAATTCAAAAACCAGGGAGCACAACCTTCTTGCAATCAAACATTCAGACAGCTACTATGATGAGGATAGTTGATGAGCTCTTAGTGGCATCATCTAGTATTAAGGTATCTTCTAACATTTCAATTTATTAATTAGCAAAAAAAAAAAAGATTTCAATTTAAGTGGGTATGATGTTAGATAAATATGTTAGTATCAAACACATCTTTTATATCCAAATCTATATGTATAGATTATTATTACCTAGGAAAATAAATATTAAATGCATAACTGATTGGTTTTTATAAACCAGGGTTTCGATAGTGTTCATCAATTATCCCTCCCGTCATGTCAATTATTTGATCGCTTCAATTATGGAAAAGCGTACAACTGTTTCTTGAAAATTCGGTTTTCCATTGTTGGAAAAAACGATAAAGTGATATTGGATAATTGGAATGGGTTTGTCCAATCACGATTCCTTATTCTTATGAATAAGGTAAGAATTTTACTTTTGCATGTTCGTAAACTGTCAATAAAGCTCTTTTTCTAATTTGATGTATTTGGTTGTATTTGATGAAGTTGGCGGCTACGGGCATATCGTGCGACCCAACATTGACCGAATATAATTGATAAATGGAGTCCAATGCTAACAAGGTCTATCTGTGGGGGGGGGTCATTACAAAAGGTATAGGCGAGCTGCCAGAAGAGGAACAACTTCGTATCCTATCAGAAGTGGCAAAACCTTGGAAAGGGAGCCTGTTACGCCATAATTTTGGTTGCCTCAATTATCTCCTAATTTCCCAATATTGATCTAATAATAATTATTGCTTAACCACTAAGTAATATCCTCTCTCTGAAACGAGGAAACAATCAATCTAAATCAATCAATTACTAAAAAATATCTCCAAAAGATTCTTTCAAATCAGGAAAGAATCACAACGCTAATATAACTCTAAAAAGATAAAATCAACTTATCTCAACATATCCCTTAACAATCACAGGGATTAAAAACACTATCCTATCACAGAACTGCGTTGGCTTGATCCCTATATATAAACAGGGTACGCAGGCATCTTGGAAGAGGATTCGACACATCTAACAAGTCGAGACACCTTTCAAGTCCAGCCCCAAACATCCAAAAAATCCCAAATCCCCCTATTTTCATAATTCGTTATTCCAGCAATCCCCGAAATTTGTTATCACCAAATTCCTCCGTTAACAATTGGCGCTAGAAGGAGGGGATAATTTTTGATTGTGGAGGACAATCAATCTATACAATACTCATGGGGGTTATTATGGATCTGGAGCGGCTTTAATGGAGGAGCAGAACGGTGGAGGCGTTCGTTCGTGGTTATGTTCAAAATTAAGATAAGTTTTCTTATGATTTTGTCCGTACAAATAAGCTATCTTATAAAATTCGTAGTAAATTTATTACATGTTAGATTTTGATGATTTTTTATGATCCGAAAAGCTTTTGTGATTTCCTACAACTTTCGTTCTTGGTGTTTTCTGAGATTATGTTTCGATCTATTCTCGAAATCACAAAACATAATCAGATCCCGTTTTTCAGTATTGAGAAGTTAATCAGCAGACGTTTTATTTGATTCCCGATTCGTTATAAGTCCGTTTCTGACGAGCCATATATCATCGGAAAGCTCTTTTCGTTTCCTGAAACTTTCATGTTTTGTGTTTTCCAAGAAAATATCGTTTACAGGGGCAAAAAGGTAAAAAACAGATCTGAGCAGAATGTGAATCATGGAGATGTTAAAGAATTGTGATGCAATATTCGTAGCACATGATTTGATTACATCACTAGCTCGTGCATGGGAAAAAAATAAGTGTGGAAGGTCCTCATCTGATAAGGGTAATATTTTCGAAAGCTCTCTTTTCCAAGGAGAATAATATTTTTGAAGATCCTATTTCGAGTGGGATGATATTTTTGAAGACCTATTTCCAGTAGGATAATATTTTTGAAGACCCTCTTTCGAAGAAGGATAATATTTTTGATGACCCTATTTCGAGTAGGATAATATTTTTGAAGACCCTCTTTCGAAGAGGAAATTATTTTTGAAGACCTTCTATTGAAGATGTTAATATTTTTGAAGGCCCTTCTTTAAGGTGTTGCTTGGAAATTATTTTTGAAAGCCCTTTTTTAAGGTGTTGCTTGGGAATTATTTTTGAAGGCCCTTCTTTAAGGTGTTGCTTGGAAATTATTTTTTAAGGCCTTCTTTATGAAGGTGTTGCTTGGAATTATTTTGAAGGCTCTTCTTTGTGGAAGGTGTTGCTTGGAGTACCTTGGTAAACCCGTACTTCCGGGGTGCTTATCTGTACTTCCGGAAAGCTCACCAAGAAGAGAGTTCTACCTCTTAAGAATGCGAGTTTACACTTCCCTTTTCTTAAACTCTGCTTTGCATAGAGTGTATAAGAAGGCGAGGTTACTCTTCCTTTTTCTTAAACTCTGTTTTGCATAGAGTGTATAAGAAGGCAAGGTTACTCTTCCCTTTTCTTAAACTCTGCTTTGCATAGAGTGTATAAGAAGGCGAGGTTACACTTCCCTTTTCTTAAACTCTGCTTAGCATAGAGTGTATAAGAAGGCGAGGTTACTCTTCCCTTTTCTTAAACTCTGCTTTGCATAGAGTGTATAAGAAGGCGATGTTACTCTTCCCTTTTCTTAAACTCTGCTTTGCATAGAGTGTATAAGAAGGCGAGGTTACTCTTCCCTTTTCTTAAACTCTGCTTTGCATAGAGTGTATAAGAAGGCGAGGTTACTCTTCCCTTTTCTTAAACTCTATTTTGCATAGAGTGTATAAGAAGGCGAGGTTACTCTTCCCTTTTCTTAAACTCTGCTTTGCATAGAGTGTATAAGAAGGCGAGGTTACTCTTCCCTTTTCTTAAACTCTGCTTAGCATAGAGTGTATAAGAAGGCGAGGTTACTCTTCCCTTTTCTTAAACTCTGCTTTGCATGAGTGTATAAGAAGGCGAGGTAATTATCTTATTCTCATTCTCCTACACTTACAAAGTTACTCGTACATATGTTCTTCTCACATCTCGCATGTTGTCTCTCTCGCAAGCACAAACATATTACGGGCACATCATGTTGTCTCTCTCGATTTTATAGGCATATTACGGGTAATTCTCTTCTTCATATTATCTGCTAATCTTCTACTCCTAGTTGTTTCATTGACTCAGGAAATTCAGAAGATCAAAGCACGCTTAGTTCTCCAGTCCATCAAGCTGCACTGAAGAACTGGGGGGTAGTTGTTACGCCATAATTTTGGTTGCCTCAATTATCTCCTAATTTCCCAATATTGATCTAATAATAATTATTGCTTAACCACTAAGTAATATCCTCTCTCTGAAACGAGGAAACAATCAATCTAAATCAATCAATTACTAAAAAATATCTCCAAACGATTCTTTCAAATCAGGAAAGAATCACAACGCTAATATAACTCTAAAAATATAAAATCAACTTATCTCAACATATCCCTTAACAATCACAGGGATTAAAAACACTATCCTATCACAGAACTGCGTTGGCTTGATCCCTATATATAAACATGGTACGCAGGCATCTTGGAAGAGGATTCGACACATCTAACAAGTCGAGACACCTTTCAAGTCCAGCCCCAAACATCCAAAAAATCCCAAATCCCCCTATTTTCATAATTCGTTATTCCAGCAATCCCCGAAATTTGTTATCACCAAATTCCTCCGTTAACAGAGCCTATGGAAGTCTGGATGCAAGGATGGTCGATTCCGTTTGTCCTTCATACTAGTTGATCGCTTTGAGAAATATATTCCAACATAGAGTT
Organism: Heracleum sosnowskyi; assembly: GCA_030848705.1. Lineage (NCBI taxonomy): Eukaryota > Viridiplantae > Streptophyta > Magnoliopsida > Apiales > Apiaceae > Heracleum > Heracleum sosnowskyi. The sequence continues at coordinate 100,564,401 of CM061241.1, forward strand.
TTTGAAACGCAGAGACTACTTACTTCAATATTGTTTATTTACAAACTAATTATACTCATACGTGGCATACAAAATGCAACTTGTAATATAGTTTTAACAGAATCCTTTCGGATAAATTGCCAATTACATTCATACAATTTATAATCTACTTTAGTATTTGCTAAATCTTTGAATCCATTATAATTTATGGTTATGGACATTGGCCATGCTTATAAATAATCACTTAGGTGTGGCTCTGGCACTAAAGCCCTATCATAAGAACCTGCAGTGAGCAAGATATATAGTACCTTTGAACGACATTTAGTGCACTAAATTTGAATACACCAAATTAACGAAATCAAGGAGACTAACTGAGTCGAAAACGAATAAAACCTCCTCTAATCAAAGGAAATGCACTATGATGGCCTCCAGAACCGCAGTTCTTGCGGCCTACGGACCGTGGCGTGTCCCAAAATGCGGAATCCGTAGGCTCTTCTTCCCCGGAAGGCACCCTCCCGTGTTCCGGACACGTGTCGACCCAACACGGACCAGTCGTCCCCCGGGACCCAGGAACCGGCCTAGAAACCCTCCACCTGGGTGCATAGTTTCCGCCAATCACCTACTCTACGGGCATATAGACCGACAGGCAGGCACCTGGCCCGAGCCTCGTCACCTAGCCTAGGCCGTAGACTGCCAGATGGGAGGAGGAGAGGCTCCCGATAAAAGGAGCAAAAAGCCAACTGGAAAAAGGACCAGAAAAGGAGAGGAGAGATAAATTGAGAGGGAAAGAGAGCAAGAATCCATGAACCATCTTCTGATGATCGCTACGGATTAAAGAAGACATCCATTCGACCATCACACTACTTTAACTATATTTTAATTAGGGTCATGGTTAGTGTTGGAGGTTCAATTAACAATTACTATTTTTAATTGTCTTATAGTACTAGTATATACTGTTCAATTATAACCATGAGTCGTTAAACACGGTTTCTGAGTATAAACTTTCAACAGTTACAAATTTGGACAATACCATGATTTTTCGCTGATTTATCGTGGCACAATCTACAAGTGCACATATGCTATCAGTTCGTTAAACACGTAGCATCAGTTGCTACTTGCTAATACATGTCTATTAACCTACATCAGTAATCAGATCCCTGTCATCAAAATTAACCATAAATGGTGCAAGAAAGGAAAGCCTGGAATGCGGAGATAAATTATGGTTTAAAGAGAGATGCCATGGAACCCAAATTCTTTTCTCAAAAAATGTCTCAAATTAAGTGATAGGACACATGATACTTTTTAATTGAGGGCGCATATGTATTCCTACGGGATCTATTATTTTATTAAAAAATTTACCAATTACACACTTGACACATTATCTTTTTTTGTACAAATTTTGGGTGCTTTTTGGGTTCTGTAGCATTTTTCTTAAATATAATACCTGACCGACTTGCGTCATTAAATCCATTATGACAGGACGGCTTCCGATACCAGTTGACCAAACAACCATTCCGTAAGGTAGAGAAGAGACTTCCCCAGTCTTTATATCTTTGGTAGAGATTTCCGAGTCTAAAAACGTTTACAACCATTGAGCCCATTTTTATCAAACCTGCAAACCAAGAGCCACGAATCGTAGGAGAGCATATAGGATGAGTAGAAAGAGAACAGTTGCACACATATATTTACAAAATTACCAGAACAGAATCTCCGGTGTGCACCATGATATTGATTACCAAGTAGACGAGTACACAAATAATATCTTGACTATTTGAAGTGAGCGAGGGAAATAATGGAAAATGTTTAATATTATATTCCAATGTTTTTTATTATAATATGTGAGTATACCGGTTAACCAAGAACTTAGAAACTTTCATCATATAATTTTACTAAGAGTGTTAAACTATTCATGCAACGATTCAAAATTCAAAAATTATTTTTTTAATTAGAATTTAAATCCATTAAAACTTTTATCATTTAATTTTATTAACCAAAAGTTAATCAATTCTAAATTTTAGACCAACAAGAGTCTAAAAACTTTTCTTATATAATTTTAAACTAAAATTTAAATTCATTAAAACTTTCCTCATATAATTTTATTAACTGGTTAACAAGTTAGATGTTAAAACTAAATTTTAGACCAATCACAAGAGTCAAAACCTTTCCTAATATAATTTTATCAACCAATCATAAAATTAATAAAATGATATAATTTTATCAACCAATCATAAAATTAATAATATGATTAAATAAATACAAAGTCATATTATATTAGAAAACATATCAATTGGTCTAAAAATTAGGAATAGCGCGTGATTAATTTTAAAATAATTCATAATTTTTTGATTGGTTAATTAAATTATAATAAACTCAGATATTATAATAAAGGATGTAAAGCATATTTGATAAATAATCATAACGAGTGTATGTGTCTACGTTCATATAAAATTTTAAAGGGACTGCATTAATTTACAAAATAATATCATATAGTCACAAATATAATTTTTAATATTTTTGTTTATATTTAATTAGTTAAATTAGTTTATATGTATGAATTCTCCTGTTTTTTTTTTACTTTTTAAATATTTTATGTACTTGCAATATTATTATAAATTTTAATTGCATTAATTTTTTAATAATATTCTTATTTTCAAAATAAGTGCCAATGTATAAACTTTCAAAACATTTTTAACAAAAATATTAAATCGTATAAATGCAAAAGTGGAAGGCTAAATTTTTTAACAAAATACTATATTAAATTTGAATAAATTTTTATTTATTTTTTAAAGATATAAAAAAATAGCTATAAAAGGAATACTCAAAAGAAATTAAAACCTAAATATTTATAATATTTTAATGTTAACTAATACTTCTAAAAATCGGTGCTTTGCCCCTGCTACAACCCGTAATTTAATTGATTCAAGTATATATTCTGTTTTACAATATTTTTTCTCTCTCATCCACGCAGGGTGGACTTGTCGGACTCAACGGCACATGGCCCATGGGCTGCTGAATGTTATTAATTAATTGCAAAACAAACTTTTTTATAATAAATTTAATTAATTGTAGAATGATTTATGGGTTTAACCTTAGTTAACAAATAATAAGTCATATTATATTAGAAAACATGTCATATTATATGAGAAATGTTTTAATGAATTTCAATTTTTAATTGAAAATAAAATAATTTTTGAATTTTGATTGGTTAATGAGGTTGTATGGATAATCTAATCGACAAATTTAGGATTGACATCTGATACTAAAATAATTCAAAATTTCTAATTGATTAACCGCATACCTACTCAGTTATTATAATAAAAGATTTATTATTGGATAAGTTTGTAATTGTATATGCATTTTTTCTATTTTTGGGAGGGCGGCAAAATTTGACATTTTTTCTAACTAGAAAAATGAAATTACTTAAACTTAATTTATTAACTGTTACTTAATTAATAAATTGAAATTTTGTTTTTAAATTTTTACGTGTGTTTTGAGGTAAAAATACAAGCACCTTCCATATACTATATGTTTTTTTGAGTAATGCCTGGACCCTAAAAATTCCTCATAAAAATCACTAGCAATTGTGAAGTGGCAAAATAGAATGTTTTTATTGGAGGAATTCATATGAATGCACGGTCCCTTTTATTAATTATTGTATCAACCAATTGAGAAGAAATACATGAAATTATGGTGATTTTTATGGAGATATTTTATGCTTTACTGTCGTTTCTCCTTTTTATGTGTTTTTTTCTGGGTTGGCGCAATTAACAGAAAGGAAAGTTTATTAAAGTTGCTATTAGTATGATTTATGTCTCACATTTTGTACACTAGCAATTGCAACAATTGTGTAAAAGGAATCATCATATTCCAAAAGTTCAGATAACTTCAAAGAACGTTAAAAAACCTTATGATAATCTCTATTCACATTCGGCATTTCGATAATAACAAGTTCTTATTTAAAGCCCTCCATGCTGCTGTACAACACAATTCACGTGTGTTTAACTATATATGATGTGTTTAGTTATATATCATTTTATGTTATAAATTTGTGCATGTTTGCATATGATTACATAATTGTACTTCTAGCTGAACTAGATTATGGCAGATAACAGGAGTTCTGTACTAAGTTTATTAGTGGTTTTGGTTTTTCAAGTGTTATGGTTTGAAAGAGGGATATCGGTTAAAGTTACTTACGATCATAAAGCACTGATTATTGATGGAAAGAGGAGGATACTGCAATCTGGATCCGTGCATTATCCCCGAACCACGCCTGAAGTGAGTTTATAACTGATATCAGGTATGCAAAAATTTGGTCATATTTTTTTATAACTTAGCTTAATGGTTGTTGTGATGTAAATTAGGTGTGGCCTCAGATTATCCAGAAAGCTAAGGAAGGAGGATTGGATGTGATCGAGTCTTACGTTTTCTGGAATTATCACGAACCTGTCAAGGGAGAGGTATAAAGTTTGGCATCATCACAGTTATTTTAGCTGTATATTTGATACAACTATTTTCATGTGCAGTACTACTTTGAAGGCAGGTTTGATCTGGTAAGGTTCGTCAAGGCAGTGCAAGAAGCTGGTCTTTTCGTGCATCTGAGGATTGGCCCATATGCTTGTGCTGAATGGAACTATGGGTGGGTTCTCATCCTCTATTATCATTTTATTCCCTTTGACTTGGTTCTAGGATGCTAGTTAGTAATGTTTTTGCTTATTCAAGTTGCTTGCTCTTACACAAGTAATATGCATATGTAATCCCCAGATAGGAAAATAAATGATTTTCTGTATAAGAAAATACATCTTGAAAGAGTTAAAGTTTAAGATTCTTCTAGAACCTCATTTTCCGGAAAAATATTCAGGATAGAAATACAGAAAACCTCAGAGGCTGAGACTTTACCACTATTTGGGCCTGGGATTACCTGTTAACAGGCCTAATCTAACATCATAAAAAAGCATCTCTTATAATACCCGACACACAAGGTACACGTAGATAAATGAAAATTTGGATCTATGAATAAACTTGTCAAATGAATAATATTTTTCAGTCCCAACATAACAGGTACAGTGTATTTTTAACCTCAATAAAGGACCTTTGTAGCTCTACGGGACAACTCTTATTAGTTATTACTACTGTTTCCTTAAAGACCCTGGGTCTTGAGTTTACAAAATTTTGAAAGATGTTGAAAGTTATGAAATTACTGTTATTAAGATGACACTGCAACTAAACATCCTTCTTTCTAAATTTTATTTGGCAGAGGATTTCCACTTTGGTTACACTTTATACCTGGAATCCAGTTTCGGACGACAAATAACCTTTTCAAGGTACACATCAACGTCACAGCTGTTTTTGACTTGTTACTTAACATTAATATGATATTTACATTTTCTTGTTAATGTACTAGCACATGCAATTTTTCTTTCATTTTACAAAAGAAAAAAATCAGATTTGAAATGCCTGGAAACTTTTATGTTCTTGCAGAATGAAATGAAAATATTTCTTGCCAAAATTGTGACCTTAATGAAGGAGGAGAAACTTTTTGCATCTCAAGGTGGACCAATCATTCTTGCTCAGGTGCATTCACTTATCTAGTTCATAGGTGTCAACATGGTGATCTTATAGTTGCTAATGGCTATGATCATAAGAAACCTCATTTCCGTGCTCTGACATCCACTACATGATTATTGTATGGCATCAAGATGCTTTCAACTTTGAAGGGTCCATGTAACATCAATTCATTGTCTGCACAGTGTTGTTGTGTGGCTTCCTTGCCTCATTGTATCAACCTGTTCGAAAATTACGATCTGCTAATCTTGGCCGGAAATTGTATACTTAACTTCTTTTTTCTCCCTTAAAAGGAACTACGCATATACATACATAAGCAATCTAATAACTGAGTCATGGAATGTTTCACAATATCACCTTAAACTAGATATACCTCTAATTATGTGTAATGAACATGTGTAGGTTGAAAATGAATATGGAAATGTTGAATATGCTTATGGAGTTGGTGGAGAGTTATATGTCAAATGGGCTGCTGAAACAGCCATAAGTCTTAATATTAGTGTTCCTTGGGTGATGTGCGCTCAGGAAGATGCGCCTGATCCAATTGTAAGTACCTACCCCCCCCCCCCCCCCCCCCCCCCTCGGTGTTAATTTTGTATATCTGCTTAATAATATGTCAAAATAATCCTAACAGTGCTGTCTTGTTTTGCTGGTTTACTGCAAGGGAACCAAGAGATTCTCTTAATATATAGAAATGCTTAATTTATTGGATATTATTTTAAATCCTGTAGATAAATACATGCAATGGGTGTTATTGTGATGATTTCATTCCAAACACTCCTTTGAAGCCAAAGATATGGACTGAGAACTATAGTGGATGGTAAACATAATTTCTGGCTAATAATTAATATACATCTGAACCCTTTAGCAGAAAACTAATGGGAGGTAGCCTTATTATATGATGCTACAGGTTCCTTTCATTTGGTTATGCAGTTCCTTATCGGCCAGTTGAGGATCTGGCTTTCTCTGTTGCCCGTTTTTTTGGAAAAGGTGGAACCTTCCAGAACTATTATATGGTAAGTATCAATGTATCATGAACTATTTTCATTCTTTCTACACTGAACTTATCCAGTGAGAAAGATGTAAGAATTCACACCATCAATTTAGCTCGGATATCTCTTCGCAGTATTTTGGTGGCACTAATTTTGGAAGAACAGCAGGAGGCCCTCTGATCGCTACAAGCTATGATTATGATGCTCCAATAGATGAGTATGGTAAAATCCTGAACTTCTGACAAAAAGTCAATAAAATTGACTTCATAGATAGTTTATATTCTACATACTTTACATGAAAATATTTCTGTAGCCTTCAGTTACCTTTTTCCAGCCTTTTACATTGGAGGGGGGGAGGAAGGGGGGAATCTACGCACTTCATTCCTAGGGTTCTAGTTCTGTATTGAATCATCTCCGGTATTTAGTACATGAAAATATTGGAAAGTAAAGAAATTCCAATAATCAAAAGTGTTTTTTTGTAATTGTATATAATTTTAATTTCTATGTAATTTATACTCCATTTCGCAGCACAACAGTTTACAGTTGGTTCAAGAAATTTGTGTTACTTTTGAGTGATATTTGTCATTCCAATTATAGCATTATAACAGACTTCTGATCAGGTTTTACTAGGCAACCAAAGTACGGCCACCTGCGAGACTTGCACCTAGCAATAAAGCAGTGTGAAGAGTTTTTGGTAGCAGCAGATCCAAAACATCAGCAGCTTGGTGCAAACCTGGAGGTACATTAAACACAGACATGAACCATGTAAAAATGCCGAACTTTGTACTAGAGAAATAGTATATAGATCTAAAATGATAAACAAAGAGGATTTGAAGATGGAATGTAGGAAATATACTTTTGAGTATAATTTTTCCTTGGTTAAATAGATAACTATATCAGTCTATAGCAGCTACAACTTTAGTGGAACGTAACAATGATTTCTATTATCAGGCACATGTCTACTACAAATCATCCAACCACTGTGCTGCTTTTCTCTCTAACTATGGTAGTAAATCAGACGCAACTGTTAAATTCAAAGGCAGATCCTACTTCCTTCCTGCTTGGTCTGTGAGCATTCTTCCAGATTGTAAGAATGTAGTACTCAACACAGCAAAGGTATGATCGTTGCCATTTCCATACGCTATTATTATCACTGCTAAACATGATCTGGTCCTATATGGCCCTCGCATTTCTGTATAATCCTTAACAAGAGAATTGACAGACCTGTATAATGACCTGAATAAGAATGAACAACGTAGCACTGACGTTTGAAGGCAATCTACCTAAAAGTTTACTACATTTAGGGAGATCTGTAGATGCACTTTTTGCGCCACAAATCTGATATGGAACTCTGACTAATCACTGGAGAATGGACAATAGTAGCAAGGTCTGCTGCTGGAAACTAAATTATCCTGACTAAAATTAGTTGACTGCAAATAAGTACCTAATTGCCACACTCTTAGCCTGTAGGCTCTTACATTGTTTTATCATTTATAAGATAAAATTCAGAACTCATAAACTAATTAGTGTTGTGTTCCCGACTCATGAGAGATATGGAAGTTTTAACTATTAAAATATAATCTAGTAAATATTTGTTTATATCTTTTAGTATTGATAGTATCTATTAGAAATTAATTTTTGGAGTAACTATTACATTTATTCAGCATCTACCTAACTATGTTAATTAAAATCTATGTGACAGATTGTTTCTCAAAGAAATGTTGAATTTACTCCTAACAGTGGTTTAAGTGAGTCCACAATACCATCATCTGCATGGAGTTGGTATGAAGAAAAAGTAGGTGTTGATGGTAAAAACTCATTTACAACATCAAGTCTACTAGAGCAAATCAATACAACCAAGGATACAAGCGACTTTTTGTGGTATACAACAAGGTAATATATTGTTAAAGAGATTATTTTGATGTATCGTTAAATAAGCCTTACAAAGAAATAGAACCTATGTTCACACCCATAAACAAACTAGAACATCTCAAAGCTGCAAAGTATCAATTTTTCTGGGTTATTATTAAACCAACGAGGCATGAGGTCTTACACCTTACGTATGTTGTAGCCTTGTAGGACCTCATAAAGTAAGGCCTCACCTCCATTTTCTCTTATTGTTTTGTCTTTTCAGTCAGAAAGTACTCAGGCTTGTGTTTATCTTATGTTTTCCGTTTGTATTATAGAGTTCTTTTTCTTGGATTACAGTCATTATCTAGATTTTCCGCAGACTCTTACAAGTAGCTGCTATCAAATATTTGGCAGTGTAAATGTTACTGAAGATGCTAGGCACAGTGAAACACTGGAAGCACTTCTAGTTATTGAAAGCTTAGGACATGCAGCGCTTGTTTTTGTCAATAAGAAACCAGTAGGTAGGAACTCAATATATGCAAGATTGTTGTTTACCTATTGTTGTTCCTGTATAACTTTTGAAATTGTATAGGGTACAAGTGCATCTATTTCCTACTTACTTACCTACTTAAAGAAGCTTAAGCTCTGGTTCCAAATTGGTGCGCCACTTACCTTGCAAGTGGATACTTCAGTATGGTGTGCATTATTGCAAATATCGCATTCAAATTGTGTGAAGGATGACTTAGACACCAAATATCACAAAACTTAAGCTACTGGCCCATTCAGATTTAACCAATTGCTCTAAAAGTTTAAGCTGCTTAAAACTGTGCTCAACAATTTAGTGAGATCATAATTTAACACTCCCTTGTTACACCTAATATAATTTAAAATTCTCACTACAATAGTAATCTTTGTAACGATACCTTTCAAATTAAAGCTGATACAAAAGTTTTAACTTCTTACGTATGTATGACTGCCATCCAACTGACCTCGCATTAGGATATGTCCAGATTTCCAGAAGTTAATTGTAATGCATCTCTGCCTCTGAACTTTTTATTAATTATTTGTCTTTCTTGTAGGATTTGGTTTTGGTAATCATGATTTTGCAAGCTTCATACTGAGCAAGACAGTCAGTTTAAATACTGGAACTAATACAATTGACATTTTGAGTATGATGATTGGTTTACAGGTAAGAGTTCTTTACAACAGTAGGGTATTGGTTTATTCCAGTCAATTTTGTATATATATTCTTAATCTGAGATCATTAAGGTCCTTCTCCAGACCTACTTCTGAGTGAGATCTACATGCATGTTTGGTTTAATTCGGGTATTGGCTTATATTGGTTTGCCTTACCGGCGTGACATTGATAGTTGCTCATATAATGAAGCCTAAGAATATAACCTTCGCTTGTTAAAGCTACAGAATGTGAATTTCACGTACAATATACCACTGTATCTGAACTTCACTTATGTTATAATATGTCCTTGTCCAGAACTATGGACCATGGTTCGACATTGCAGCAGCAGGAGTTTTCGCTGTTACTCTTGCTGGTCTGGAGAATTCCAAGAGAGATCTTTCTTCAACAGAATGGACCTACCAGGTTTCACTTTAATATGACAATTTGCCATTATAAGCATGTTTACAAATCCTTGTAATCGAATATGCTGCAGAACGCTCCAACTATTTATTTTATTTTTATATGAAAAAACTGCGAGTCAGTGACAGGTAACAATATAATTTTTTGTAGTTAAAACTTAAATGACAAATTTGTATAAAATAAGATATTGTACATATTAATAAAAAAAAACTAAATCATGTAGCTCATCTTGGTGATCTGGTTTAAAACAAAATAAAATCGCTTGGATCTGCTTTGAGGTATAGTTTGTTATCTTTCATTATATTTATCTCTAACCAGTTCTTCTGTGTTAAGGTGGGACTTGAAGGAGAACATCTGGGGCTGGATAACATGAGCCTTGCAAATAGTTCTCTATGGACTCAAGGAATTACAGTGCCAAAAAGTAAAAGTTTGATATGGTACAAGGTATATATGCATTTCACATAAGTTCACATTCTGAGTATTCTAAATAAGAAGTCTGCAGAAGTCTAAAATTTTGGTTTGACATATAATCAGTCTACTGTCCTTGCTCCTGGAGGTAATGGCCCCATATCCCTGAATCTTTCTAGCATGGGAAAGGGTCAAGCATGGATCAATGGACATGGCATAGGTCGATATTGGTCAGCCTATCTCTCACCATCAACTGGCTGCTCCAAGAAATGTAATTATAGGGGAACCTATGATTCATTTAAATGTCTCAAGAAGTGTGGTGAACCTTCTCAAACATTGTAAGTATAAATGTAAATGTCCTGATCTTTTTTCACTCACATTGTGTAACTATGCAGTTTGTTCACACATAAAATTTACTTCTTATGAAATCTAAGTGACTCAAAAACTTAGCCAACTTCAAAAAAAAGTTTGACTAGGGCACTATGTATAATTTCGACAAGTTCTTAAAGTCTGCACTAAAATGAATATATAGCACTGTCGAGTGTCAGACAAGATTACGTTAGTATAGAGTAAAAACTCGGTGCAATAAAACCTTCTACATATTGCATTATATAAACCACTTGCATAGTTGGATAGAAATTCATCTCTTATATGGACATTTGAAATTGTAGTACATAGTTTTTATGAACTGATTAAACATAGAATAGAAAGTAAAATAACCTAAAATTTACAGTATATCCTACTTAATATAAGAAACAAAAAATTTCAGAAAGATTTGGTAACGTTAGCATCGCTCTGTGCTTTAATATCCTGAAAACAGTTGCAATATTGAGCTTTTATCTAATTAAATCACACAATTGTTGAAGTCATTTTCTTACCATGTATGCTAATTTCTTTTGGGATTTTTTAGGTACCATATACCACGCACTTGGGTGCATCCAGGCGAGAACCTACTTGTCCTCCATGAAGAGCTTGGGGGTGACCCTTTAAAAATCTCTTTGATGACACGAACTGGGCAGCACCTATGTGGACATGTATCAGATGCTGATCATCCATCAGCTGATTCTTGGAAACTGAATCAAGATTTCAAGTCTCAAAAGCCAGAAGTTCGACTAGCTTGTGATCAGGGATATACTATTGGTTCTATTCCATTTGCTAGCTATGGAACTCCAGAAGGAGTTTGTGGTGCATTTAGTCATGGGAGTTGTCACGCTAACGTTTTGTCAACTGTTCAGCAGGTAATAAAGGTCTTTCAGCCATCTAGTTACTGTAAAATTTGCAGGAAGCTCCTTCTTCTCTCTTTCTTTCTTTAGTCTTTATTGTGTGTTAAAACAGGCTGGTTTTTTCGTATTTCCAAAGCATTTTTTAATCTAGACCTTTTTTTGTGTGTGTTTTTGGGCAACAAAGAACATACGACCATACCAGTTTTGTAGTTTCACACTTACTCAGTTGAAAGCCATGCAAGCTTGTTTGCACAAGTGTTCAACCAACCAGCTTCCGATTTTTTAATTTAACCAGCCAAAAAAGAAACCTAAACTCCCTTGTCTATCGGCACAAAAATATTGTACATCTGAATCTAGATGTCAGGAATGTCTTTCATCCTCAATATCTGATTCTGGTCAGCTTAGGCAAGATTAGCCTTCCACCTTTTCAGTTAAATGTAACTGAAACTCTATTGATACATAAAATCAAATGTTCCCTGTATATGTCACTCGTAAGTAGGGTAAATAAAGGGTGGAATGCACACAGCTACTCAAGTAGAGAAGTTTAATAAAGACCACTCTATTACCTGATTACTTAATCATGTATGAAAGATTCTGGTTCCTTGGGGAAAACATTGCAATCATCTTATCCCTTTTATAGCATGCATTGATTTATACTAATAAATTAATAATAACGTATACATTTTGCTCTGTGCCACAATTAGCTCATAGCTCCTCTGCTGTTGGCTAATTTTATTTCATTTTTTCGTCGCAAATATTATAATTTTAACAAATTTAATAAAAAAACTGCAGCTTTGCAATGGAAAGCAAAACTGTTCTATACCTGTCTCCGCAGCTACACTTGGGGACCCTTGTCCGGGATTACTTAAAAGCTTAGCGATAGAGGTTATTTGTACTGCTTGAACAGGCCCTGTAGGATCAGGGGTTTGATGATTTCTGTTGAAGTCCTGTGATGCTCCAGAGAGATCGACCGTCCTGCTGTGCAATTTGTATATGTACCAAGAACATAAAGCACATCAACTTCACTGTTTTGTAGATTATGAAATCTACTTTCTTCGTAAAATACCTTGGCACCAAGTTGTTGATCTTTCTCATCCTCTAGCTTTTTCGGCATTTATTTTGTATTTGAAATGCAAGTAAAAGATTGAATTACAAGTCAAGAAACAAAACCTTGTGATATACGTAGGCCTGTAAGCGAACACGAACAGAGTCGTTCATGAAAAAACTCGAGTTCGGCTCATTTTAGATGGACTCGGCTTTGTTCGTTTACTAAATGAACACGAGTTTGAACATGAAAATGTGTTCGGTTTGTAAACAAGCTTCAGTTGAGCTTTGCACCTATTCAGACTCGAACTCGGCTCGTTTTGCTCAAGCTCGCGAACTCGTTAAACTCGGCTCGATTCGTTTATCTAATTTTAAATTTTTGTATTTCATAATATCCTTAACAATTTAAATATGTTAAATAAAATTTCATTGCAATCTATTTTAATTATTATTGTGGTTAAATAATGAATTGTATTTGTATATCCAAAAGGAATAACATCAAAGTACTACCCAAAAGCTGAACTCTTTATATCCAATTCAAATTTTGTTTTTTATTTTAAAATTAATAAGTTGCATTCATAAAATTACAAAAGAAAGAGAGATTGTCTTATTAATTTTTTATATATATAATATCAGTTAAAAGTGGCTCGTACCTTTTAAAATTGAGGAGAAAGATGAGAATTTTAGTGAATTTAAGGTCAATAAGAGTCTCTTAGAGGGAAAAAAAATTGTAAACCTCCTCAAATTTCAAGTTAAGAGCCAAGATAAGGAGGCTCTTGGAGAGGCTCTAAGTCAGTGATAAAATTGTTTTATTTTAATTATTGTTGTTAAGTGAAGTAAATAAGGTTTGATTACTCGTAAATACAAATATTAACCTAACATGATTATTAAAATAAAATAAATTAACTTTTAGTATTAAAATTCAAACATAATTGTGTATTTTTAAAATGTGATTTTAGACGTGAAACTGTAAATCGAGTAAGTTATTTTTAAAATTGGATCTGGTTGAATATAAAAGTATACTCACTATTAGTGAACTCGGCTCGATTCGGGCAAAAACTCGGCTCGATTTTGCTCGTTTACACCCTAGATATACACATGTACCCATTTTACGAAATAGTTAAAATTAAAATTTATGCAATAAATGAATTAAGTAAAACTGACAAAAAATAGCTTCGTAATGAGATTATTGCGTTCTGTATGCCACAGTTTTTCTTATGAATCTGGTTTTAGCATTTTGCCAACTCAAAAAATAAAACAAAGGTATTCATCGATCCACTTATACAGTGTTGTAAAAAGCGGGAATCAGTGAAAGTACCGTCCAGGGATTAATTGGGTACACTACACCATATATGGCCTACCGTAACCCCTACCGGAGAAATGTTAGCCCAATATGTTACCTTAGCTATACTAGTTACATCCTGAGGTAACAATATGTTTTTTATGTTACCTTAGCCAAAAATATGATGTTACAGTAGCTAGAAAGTGTTGAAGCATGTAACATAAATATGTATGTGTTACATTAGAGTTGGTCATGCCAACTCTTCTCATCTATTTTTTTTTTTAATTCTTTAAATAAATTTAGTTTTTAAAATTTGTTAACTTTTTTATAAAATGAGTTGGAAAACTGTTTCATTTTTTAAAATCAATTTTTTTTCAAAAAATAATTTTTTTTCAAAAATTGTAATATTTTTTAGAATTTATAATTTTTTTAATTTTTTTTTAAATCCTTCTCACAATTTTTTTGTACAGATTTTTTTTAAATTATTAAAATTTTTCTCCAATTTTTTAAAAAAATCGAATACAACAATTTTTCTAAAAAATATCCAAATTATTATTTTTTTAATAAATACTTCATGTTTGTTTAATAAATTTTTTATATTAAATTATAAGTATTTAAATAAAATATATTTAACAAAAAAACAAAAAAAAATCACTGTAGATTTTGGGGGGATTTTTTGTGAGCTGAGCGGGACATTTTTTTTTGTCTGAGCAGGATATGTTTCCCCCAATTCACTTTACACCTTACTTTCCCCAATTCACCTTATTTTCCCAATTCACCTTATTTTCTCTCAATCTCACTTCTCAGCCGCCGACCTTACTTCTCACTTTGTAGCCCAGATATATTTGTTTGCCGCCGCACTTCTCCTCCTCTCCACCGTCTCCGCACTTCTCAGCCGACGAGAGTAATCAGCCTACCTTCTTCTCCACCCAGCAATTAGGGCTTCCTCCAATTAGGTATTTTTGTTTGTGATTTGGTGTTTTTGTTCTATTTGTAAGCCTATGTGTGTAAGCCTCTGTTTCTGTTCTTCATTTTGTGCTTTATTATATGTTCTGTTACTATTATGTGTGTGTGTGTATGAATTAACTATTATGTGTGTGTGTGTGTATGAATTAACTATTATATATGTGGTTGAATTTGGTAAGATTGTATATTTTCTGCAAGTACACTTAGGGTTTCTAGTTTATTCATTTTTGCAATTGAATCGGTGAGTGTGAACTTAAACACTGAGTTATGATGATTTTTTTGTTGTATTATTAACTTTTTCGTATCGTAAATGTTTGTTATATTGTCCAGCAGATCTATGCTCCGTTGCAATTTTCGTTTATGTTGAATAATTGTTGCTTAATTACTCATGGCACTTTGATTGTAGTCAAAACATTTTGAATTTCTGTATCTGTTTGATCTAGCTGTGGTTTAATAGAGATATTTAACGGAATCGGATTGGTAGATTTCAATACGAGAAAGCTGAAGTTTGCTAGTGTTGTCATTTTGCTATGATTTTCAGTTTTGACTGTGTTTATCATTAATGTAGTTAAGTAGTAATGTAAAACCAATGTTGTTGTATTCAGATTTGTTAGCTAATTGTTGTCGTTCATGAGTATACGTATGTAATAATGATTAGATTTGTAAACTTATGACAAGGCCTAAGGCAGCTCTTCAGATAGATATCTATGTTTAGCTATCTATGTTTAGCTTTTATAAGTAATCGCCTTAAAGTTGTTGTTTATTTCCTATTACCAAATTAGAGATGTTTAGCTTTTATAAGTGAAAGTACTTATGTTATGCTTCTAGTACCCTTGCATTTAACTTAGAATATGTGTGTAAAAGTACTTATGTTATGGATGTTAACTAGCTTCTATCTTCTAGTTCGGATGTTAAATTAGTTTGTTTTGGTTGGATGTTGAATCAGAATTGATTAGTTTGTTTGGATGAGATGGATCTCTTGTGGTTGAATGCTTGTGGTTGAATGATATTTTGGGATTGTATACTTTTAAAAAGGTGCTATTCAAATTTTTTTTGGTAAAGTGTTACATTAGCTTGTTAGAGTGTTACAATATACTAGTTAAAATGTTGCTAGTTTAAATGTTACTATAGCTACAATAAGTGTTACAACAGGTACACCAAACAGGGGCCCACTGGTGGGGCCCACTGATGGGGGCCACTTGTGGGGCCCACTGGTGGGGCCCATTTTTTAAAAAAAATTGTAGCACTCTAAGGTAACCGAATATTTATGTTGCAATATGCCATTTTTATGTTACAGTAGATCTCTAAGGTAACCGAAAACGCCATGTTACCCTAGGAGTGAAATAAGTTACCTTAGGTACCCTAAGGTAACATCGAAATATGTAACTTATAATTTATGTTACCTTAGCCCACAAATGGGTCTATGGTAACATTTTAGCACCCTAATGTAACAGAATTTTTGGGTTATCGCAGGCTGTTTTTGGTGTAGTGGGTAATCGGGGATTAATCGGAATGATTAATCGGAATAAATTTAATAATATTTTTTATGTACAATTATAAAATTGTTTCGTTATTTCAACTAAACATATGTTAGGTTTAACTTTTCAATTAGAAATCAATTTAAGAGAAAAACTTAAGAGAATTTACGATTTAGGCATCTAAAATTATAATTATATGTACAAAAATAATGTTTTTTCCTATTGTTTAATCAAGTTTCTACTTTTTAAATTTTTTATTATTTTTTTTAATTTTAACTATTTTTTACTATTTTTTAATAATTAGCCCGATTTTTGACCGATTAATCCGATTTTTGATCGATTCAGCCAATTTTGACCGTTTTTATGAAAAAATGATTAATTGACCGATTTTCGCTTAATCAGTTCGGTGGCCCGCCGTCTAGCGATTAATCGGCGATTAATCCCGATTAATCGCCGACTTTTAGAACAGAGCCTATAAATTATTGATAATTTATATTGACACATATAAATTATTAAAAATTTTACATTTTTTGCTTCAGTAGAAATATAATTGGGCCTATTGGATCAGTTAGTAAATGAATTGCAAGTTGTAAGATGGGACTTGCCAAGCCCATAAGTTTGTTAGGATCGCATTCATTATAGATTAACGTAGCACAAAAGTAAAGATCACAATAATTTAATGTGAAACCCCATCAAGGGAGGGCCACAAATCGACTATGAATGTATTACAAGATTGGAGTCGCTCCATCACTCAATACTATCGAATATAATCACCTCACCTCTCTAACTTTGCAATACTTCAAAACCCCTACAAATGCTTTTGCAAAAAGCTGCTTTCAGCTTTTGCGGGAAGCAGCTACTGGTTTCAACATCAAACCTCGCCAGAAACATTATTTTTTATATTATACACCAAAACATGCACATCTCAAAAATATTACTAAACAATTATTTGATTTTCATAACAGCACTGATTTTAACGACATTTTTTTTAAAAGCACAATAATTTTTACCAACAGAGCCCGTGTCTCATAATTTTACTCTATCTATTATACTTAGGTGTATACATTTGTTGCATTTTTTCTTTTTCTTTATAATAATAATTATGAATTTACTCTTTTAGCCCTGATCATCAAACCACTTAAACTCTTTTATGCTAATTATATTTAGGATATAATTATAATCTCCTCAAGTTGATGATATTTGTTTTAATAACATTAACCTTTATTTCGTATCACTACTAGAAAACAGTCAATAGACATCAGCTAAAAACCGATGTCTGCCAATTTTTCAACCGATGTCTTGGTGGGTGTAGAGAAAGGTCCAGAGCTTTGACATCGGTTTTTACCCGATGTCTTAACTACCCTTGACATCGTTTTTTGACAACAAACTGATGTATATACATCTAAATGACATCAGTCAATAACTGATGTCTAAGATAACAACGACTACAGTCAGTAACTGATGTCTAATATAAAAAAGAATACAGTTATATACTGATGTCTAAGATAGCTAATACAGTCAATAACTGATGTCTAAGACAACAAAGATATCAGTTGCAGATTTTTTTACAAAGAAAAAGCGATGTTACTGTGTTTAAATTACATCAGTTTGTTTATTTTATTCCATGCAACTGATGTATAACGGAATACCATTTTAGTACCATAAAATACCAAATCCATGCCAAAAAACAAGAACAAACTATGATAAAAACCATTCAACCAATTCAACAAACTATACCAAATTCAACAAAAATCATCCAACAAAAATAAAGGCACCTAGCCCTAATTTCATCCGACAATGCAATTCCAACTCTTTACATACCATCTACCATAACCTATCATTTACAAAAATCATCCACTTTCCACATATTCCATAAATCATCCACAAATTCTTACCATATCCACCTTAAAACAGTACTAGTGGACAATAAAGGAACAAATTACAGGTAGAGCCGTAGAGGAACACAATGGTGACATGATGCAGATGCAGTGAACACAATAGGATGACAACAGCAGCAGATGGACCTGGCTCCAACACTGGAACTACAGCAGATGACAACTCTACATGAGAAACACGGATAACACTTATCAATTTCTGTGGTAATTCATCTACAGTGTTTGCCTGTAAAAAAGAAAATACTGTAAAAAAGGATAGAAATGAGAAGATTCAAGTACTTTAATTTTTTTCAACTCCAAATATGTTGAACACCAAATACTGCCCCGTCTGGATTTAAAAATATACAAACAGAAACATGTTGATGCTGGGAACCAGAGTAGAATAACAGCTTACATGATGGAGCGATGATTCCAGAAGAAAGAATAAGTATGGAAGTCTGTTGTAGGATCAAACCAAAGGGTATGCCTCTGCTCACGATTTCCAGAACCATTAACATACACATTTGTCTGAACAAGGTACAGCTCTCCTGATATATTTCCAAGAAACTCAAAGTCTAGCTCATCATGATTTGGCCCCTCCGATGACATCTGCATGATCAGTAGTATTACATATTGTAATTCTTAACATGTTTCGAATCAGATGAGTTGTGTGTAAAGCAATCAAATATGTCTCATTCAGGATAAGGTACAAATGCATACTAACAAGCATTAGTCATATTTAAATATTCCTGCAAATCAGTTTCTAGTACGATTACAGGGAGCTGCTTACAGATTAAGGGACCAGTGTTAAAGTGTTAAATTAGGTTGGACATTACAGATAAGAAAGCCCTTCCGAGACCTACTCTAAAGTGTTAAATTAGGTTGGACATTACCTGCATACTGCATGTTAAGTAGTCTAACCAGTGTGATATTATTTATGAATCATCATTAGCGCATGAAAAAAAACTACTCTAAAGATTTTAACCCTGTTTTACTTTAAGCTGCCATCATAACAATCCCTGCCAAACCTCTAACAAATTTTACAAGTTCCAATTCATGATTTTTTAAATCATTATAAAAAAAAAAGTGAAATCATTGCAAGGTAAAAAACTTTTAAAAAAGGTCAGAAAAGGCATCAGAAACTCGGTTTATTAACATATTGCATGGTCCATCCTAATTGAAAAGATCTACCAAGTAATAATTTCAAAAAATACGCACAATGATAAACATTCCTTCAGGGCCACATATATCATTACTGATAAATATACTATATAACTATTCTCAAGCAACCTTTCCTTCTCAAGCATCAGAAAATGTGTACATTGAAGATATACAGAATTACAAACCCTCTAAGGAAGACGTAAGAGGCGATAAAAAAACTAACCAGTCTGGTCCAGATCTTGAGAAAAATTAGACCAAGAGCCCAATCCTGATACAAAAGGAATACTGGACTTTCATCAATGGGTACCCGCATCAGCACAATTACCAAAAGTTCAAAGAGCAATCCAATCAAAATCGGGATGACAAAAATCTGGAGAGAAATAAATCTCAGAGTTAATATGATAAACTAGAAAAGTCACACCACATCAGAACTCTCAGAGTTAATATGATAAACTAGACTAGATTCTTACCCATATCGACAATAATACAGAGCTCTTCAGAACAATGGCACACCACTTCCATATATGCTTCAACAGAACTGCGGCCCTCCTTGTTTTGATGTACTCGATGGAATACCTAGCTCCAGCTACAACAGTCCAAATGACATAGCTCCCAATGACGAAAGCATACAGATCTGATACAAAAAGTCGAGTCAAAATTTTATTTTTGTGAACAGATCAAATAAAAGACTAAAATGGTTGTATCAGTTAACTCACCATTGCACTTGATGCCATGTGTTATTGAATTTTGCGTAATTAAAATTCACATATTTATCCTCTCAGGCCGACATACACAAAAACACAAACGACATATTTGTAGCAGTTCAAAAATCCCCAATTAAGAACAATAAAAATGAATTAGAAAATTAGGGTTTCCCCAATTTCGAACTGAATCAAACTAATTCGAGTTTACATACACATACATGTTAACTCACTTACCGATTCGAGCTTTGTAGCAGCGAACAAACAGATTTGAAATTTCGACCAATTAACTAGAGTGAAGTGGGCTTTGATTTGAAGATTAATGTTATGATTAAGGCCTATAAGCACCAGATTTCAGTGGAGTGAATGAGAGCTGAAAAATAGCTAGGGTTCTTCGGAGGCGAGGTGAGGTAGAGAGAGGCGATGTGAGGTTGAGAGAGAGGGGTGAGGCCGTGAAGAGTGATAGAGAGGAATGAGAGAGTGTTTTTAGCTTTTGTTTTAATTAATTTATGTTTTTAGTTTTGTCTAAAAGGTAGAACAACTCAAAAAAGGGGGGAAATAAAAATTGGTTAAGGGGGGAAACATTTGGTATAAAGGGGGAAAAGTATTAGCGGACGATTAATTTTTTTAAGACAATGTTTAGACATCGGTTCGGATATAATCTGATGTCGTAACATTACAAAGACATCAGTTATTTTAAAACCGATGTAATTAAGATATTTTACATCGGTGGAATTATAAACTGATGTTATATGGGCGATGTCTATTGACCTTTTTCTAGTAGTGTATTGTATTTTTTTTCATGAACTTCATGTTTTTTGTAATTTTAAAATTGTTGAATTTTATACTATTTATATATTTTTTCAGTCAATAACTTAATGATAATAAATACAGTTATTTTTCGTTATTTCGCAAAAGTTGCAAGATAATATTCACAAACCCTATTCATAATTTTTGTAATTAGGAGTACAATTTAATAATATTTTTAATTTTTATTTAATATCATTTCAAATATAAAGATAAATAGTATTTATAAATGGGCTTTTTTCACAAATACCCTCCTCCAGAAATATTTTTGCAAAAATACCTTTTCAAAAAAAAATATTTTGCGAAAATACCATCTTATTTGCAAAAATACCTTCTGCAACCAAATCAACCAAATTCAACCAGTTTGCAACCACATATGCAACTGCATGCAACGTGCTGCGCAACCACACTTGCAAATTTAATTTTTAAGATTTTCACAATCCACTTGTTTGCAACCACGTATGCAACTGTATGCAACATGTTGCGCAGCCACATATGCGAATTCAATTTTAAAATTTTCACAATTCACATGTTTGCAACCACATATGCAACTGGATGCAACCTACGTAGGTTGTATTTGGTTGCAGAACGTATTTTTGCAAATATTTTCTAAAAGATGGTATTTTCGCAAAATATTTTTCAAAAAAAAGTATTTTTGCAAATATTTTGAAAAAATGGTAAAATTGCAAAAAAAAACTTTGAAAAAATGATATTTTTGATAAATATCCTTTATAAATTACAAAACAAAATCCTAGACCAAACCATCTTAACCCCTTATTCTAATAGTTTTGTACCCGTGCCACAATGATTTATCAGTAACTTGAAAACCTCCTATTTTCCGATACAAATGTTGGTATCTTTTTATATGAATTCAGTTATTTTATATATTTTTTAAGTTTAAAATTATTCCTCAAAAGTGTTATAATTGTTATATTTTTCTTGTTAGTAATAGTAAAAATACTTATAAAATTTATGTTTTTCTAATTTTAAAATATCTAATTTTTGCATTCTGTGTTATTAAATATTATATTTTTTCTTTTATTGCATGTCTTGTCGGAGAAAAAGTGATGTGCTTTGTTAATTATTTTTTAGGTCCACGTATATGTCTGTTCTTTTAAGTTCATTTTTTCTTGTTAGTAATAGTGAAAATTACTATTTTAACATGATTTAGGAATTTACGATTTTAGCCCTGACGATCAAACCATCTGTTCTTTTAAGTTCATTTTTTCTTGTTATTATTATTTTAACATGATTTAGGAATTTATGATTTTAGCCCTGACGACCAAACCATCTAAACTCCTTTACACCAAATATATATACGATATAATATAATAGGCATCACAAATATTCTAATCCTAATATATCTCAAATCTATTTGTGACAATTACCAAATCTTACACAATTTTTATCTTTATTAGAAGAATAAGACTTTCCTCAATTATCATAAATTAAAATAGAGCTCATAACAGGATTATTAATTTATTTAGGAATTCGGGCGGACCTAATGTTGAGATCGGGGTATAAATATTTGAACCCGGGGGTAATATTAATATTCCATAACGCCCGCCTTCATCACCCTCACCATTCTCGTTCGCTTCTTAATTTACGTAATACACGCAGGTTTTGCATAAGTAAAGTTATCATGGCGACCGCGGCAGGTATCCTCATATTTCCTCCTTTCTATATATATATATATATATATATATATATATATATATTGTGTTTTCGTTTATGAAATTAATCGTAAAGTTTTATATTTTTGCTGATTCTGTAAATTCAATATTTTAGTATGTTAATTTTGTAGTTTAGGTTTACAAGAACTTAGATTCTTGACCGAATGAATCTTAAATTAGGTTCTCTTTGATTTTGGTTATTTAGCAAATGGAGTGATACGACAGTTTTGTACACAACACAGAAAACACAACGTAAACTTTAGTGCTATAGTTTGCGCACTATGGCCATCTCCGGCAATTATGATCCAAAAATCTAAATTTAGATCACCAATTGATGTTCTAGTCCAAACTTTTAACCAACTCCAGCAGTGTTTAGATCAGTACTATTCACTGATCCAAATTTGGTTTTGATCAGTGCTTGGAGTGGGGTAATCTATCCCAAAATTCGATCTTTGGATCACTGGGTTTGCCCTTATCCGTGCCTTTTATTGGTTTCTATTAGGTCATTGCCAAAATCAGTAAACGGCTAGGTGTTAGATATTGTGTCTCACTTAGGTGGCGTTTGGATCATGGGATTCTAATTTGGTTTATGGAAATGGGAGTGAGATTCTAATACAATTTTGTGTTGAAATTTCATTACGGTTCCAGTTAATAGGGTTAAAATCCCATGCTAACAGCAACTCAGTTGTGCAGTTGCAGTTTAATATAGGCATGACAATATTTATAACACTGTTTTTTATAGCTTATGGTTTCTTCGGTTCCAACGTCCAAGGCTAATTTCACTCTGCTGTTTCAGTGGGATTTAAATCTAGAGAAGACCACCGAAAGCAACTTGAATTGGAAGAAGCAAGGAAGGCCGGCCTAGCTCCTGCTGAGGTTGATGAGGATGGGAAAGAAATTAATCCTCATATTCCTCAGTACATGTCCTCTGCACCTTGGTATCTAAATCCAGAAAGACCGGTATGTAATGTTTTCATCATTTTTTGTGCACCGTCCACATTTCACTGCTAGATTTTCTTGAAATTAAAGCCTGGTATTCTTTTATTCCTTAGAGTTTGAAACATCAAAGAAAATGGAAGTTGAACCCAAATTATACTAAAGCATGTCAGAAGCATGTCAGAGGTGAAAAGATATTTCAGGCTGAAAAGTACAGGAAAGGTGCATGTGAGAAGTAAGTGAAAGCCACTTCTATCTACTAATACAATATATTGTGCATTTGTTCTTTTGATTGGTGGAGCAAGATATACCATTCCTGCTTTGGGCTCCTTTGCCCTTTATATTTGAATTCTTCTGTCTAATAGGGATGTCATATATACTAATTACAAATAATTCGACCCCCGACATATATTTTAGGTCTGTGTACTTCTTACCCTCCCCATACTTGCTCTATTAGCAGGATGCACGGTGTATGTTTGGTTCGGTTTTTATTATTTCGACATATTCTGCATCTTTGTTATAGTCGATGCATTGTGACACATAATTGCATATCCAGGATAATCAGTACAATTAGCCCTTTATCAAGTTTGTTGACCTATGACTTACACCCTTAAGATAACTTTGTAAAAAATTTCAATGATCGAGAAGGTATATTACAGGAAAAAGGCTAAACTATTTGGCTTTCTTAGTTGCTTCTGATTAGAGTTTGGAGATATATTTGAAGGGACAAATTTATTTATAAACATATTTAGGCTTAGTAGTTTTACAGTTTCTTTAGTGCAGGTGGTCTAGTGATTTCTCTTCTTCTCTCGTAAGTGGTTTTAATGGGTTCACATAGTATATGAATATTAGTTATTAAGTATATTCTCGTCACTTGGCAATATATATTCTTGTCAACATGACTGTTTCTGCATGTACGCTTTTTTGATCTAGGTAGCTTCAACATCTAGTTTTGTGGGAATTGAATTCCCTCATCTCTCTTACTTCATTATAGTTGCATTTATATTATCGTATTTACTTAAACAGTTGTGGAGCAATGACACACAATGCAAAGGCATGTATGGAAAGACCTCGCAAATTAGGAGCAAAGTGGACAAGTAAAAACATTGCCCCAGATGAAAAGGTGGAGACCTTTGAACTGGATTATGATGGGAAAAGGGACCGCTGGAATGGTTATGATACAGCATCATTTGCCCATGTTATTGAACGCTATGAAGCTCGGGATGAAGCTAGAAGGAAATTCTTGAAGGAGCAGCAGCTTAAGAAATTAGAGGAGAAAAAAAATAACCAAAATGATGAAGGTGGAGTTAGTGATGATGAAGAAAATGAAGATGACTTGAGGGTGGACGAAGCAAAGGTTGATGAAAGCAAACAGATGGATTTTGCCAAAGTTGAGAAGCGTGTGCGTACTACCGGAGGTGGGAGCACAGGAACTGTTAGGTATGCTGGCATTTTATAGTATGCCTCTTTACTTGCTTGATCTGCTTTGTAGTGGTCTTTTACTCTTTTTTCATTTCAACCATTCATTAGCGACTTTTATCATACATCAGCATGCAGCTTCGGATATACTTCTGTAAGCTTTTGACATCTATTTTGCGAATGTTAAATTTTGTGGATGATTTTTTATTGGTCAGGAATCTGCGTATTCGGGAAGATACTGCAAAGTACCTTCTAAATCTTGATGTTAATTCGGCTCACTATGATCCCAAAACCCGATCCATGCGTGAAGATCCTCTTCCAGATATGGATCCAAACGAGAAGTTCTATGCAGTGAGTGTACACGGATATGAAAATGAAATATATTGATTTTCTTGGATTCGTGGTTCACTCTAGCTCTCTAATTTTGTTTAATGGTACTTATTAGTGGGCTTCACTCTGCTTTACAGGGAGATAATCAAAATAGAATCAGTGGTCAGGCTTTGGAGTTCAAGCAGCTGAATATTCATGCATGGGAGGCATTTGAGAAGGGAAATGATGTTCACATGCAAGCAGCTCCATCCCAGGCTGAACTGCTGTATAAAAATTTCAAAGTGAACAAGGAGAAACTGAAATATGAAGTGAAGGAAACCATTGTAGAGAAGTATGGGAATGCAGCTACTGCAGATGCACTACCGAAAGAGCTCCTTATGGGACAAAGTGAAAGAGAAGTTGAATATGACCATGCTGGTAGAATTATAAAGGGCCAGGTAAGTTTGAAAATAGCCTGTGTACAGTTAAGTGGAATGTACATTGCAGCGGTAGAAGTATGAAT
Organism: Heracleum sosnowskyi; assembly: GCA_030848705.1. Taxonomy (NCBI): domain Eukaryota; kingdom Viridiplantae; phylum Streptophyta; class Magnoliopsida; order Apiales; family Apiaceae; genus Heracleum; species Heracleum sosnowskyi. Next base: position 100,590,186 of record CM061241.1, read on the forward strand.
GAACACACACACACACACATGCATATACATGTACTTCATTGGTTGATCAATCTCACCAGTTTAAATACATGGAAGGACCCCCTGTCAAGGCTTCTTTTATCATGTCAACTAATCTGGAAGAGCTTTATGACGTCTGCAGGAGATCGCACTTCCAAAGAGCAAGTACGAGGAAGATGTGTACATAAACAATCATACAACTGTTTGGGGCTCGTGGTGGAACAACCACCAATGGGGATATAAGTGCTGCAAACAGTTTATTAGAAATAGCTACTGTACAGGCAACGCTGGAATTGAAGCAGCTGAAGCCGCAGCAGATCTCATGAAAGCTAATATCGCTCGTAAAGAGGCTGCTGAAGGTTAGTATCTCACCAGAATACGTTTGTCTTTCTTATAACATTTATGGATTGAGAGGACATAAACTTCTTGTAGCCCCCGTTATCTTTGTAAGAAAGGTATTTACAGTTAGCAGTTGGAAAAATTCCGCCACTGTATGTACTGCACATGAACTGGAAATGTGCTTCCACTCTAGGTTCACGGGAACTAGGATCTATGTTATGATGTACTTTCTTGCAGTTCACAAGCTAACAATAGAGGAAATTCTGTGCAGCTCTATGTTTTTTTGTATGTACTTAGTTTTTGTGTACACCAGGTTTTTGTGTGCACCAGTTATTGTGCTGTTTAATTTGGTTACTAAGTACCTAATGATTGTCCTCTTTAGTTTGGTCAAGTAGTACTTGTAGTGTATGGTATTTTTGTTTTAATTATTGACTTTCATGTGCCATTATAAGGTTTTCCGATCTATAAGGATCTTTTTAGAGTATAATATTTTTACCTGTAGGTTTAAGATGTTATTGTAATACATTAATGGTCAACTTTTGTTCTATTCAAGCTTACATGTAGTTTTGTGCAACCAGATATGCCTGTTCCAACTGATAATAAGCAACTTGCCTCGTGGGGAACTGATATACCAGATGATCTGGTTCTTGACCAAGGAAGACTAGCTGAAGCACTTAAAAAGGTATATTCTTGCTGTTCTACAAGAGAGTTATCAAATCAGTTATGTGTATAGTGAAGGATATGCTTCAATATCTGGCGTTCACTGTATTTTGAGGAATCAACCAAAATGGGAAAATCCCTTTCACAGATGTGTTATGATTCATTCTTTAGGTATTGTTTAGTCTGACAATAGTAGAATGGTCTTTGAGTAATATTTACTATGTTTCATAAATTTTACAGGAGGATGAAAGGAGGCGAGAAGAAAAAGATGAAAGGAAGCGCAAGTATAATGTCAAGTGGAACGACGAGGTACATCCTTTCTGTCTTTTATATTTTTCCCAATTTTTTACCTATATCATTACCAAATAGACACAAGAGGTTGAGGGATCTACTATTATATAGTATAAAGTTTGCTAAGTAGTGATTGTTACATTTGTGCAGCATTTCTCACTAAGGTTTTGCTATTTGCAGGTTACTGAAGAGGATAAGGAGGCGTATAGGATGAAGAAGATACACCATGATGATCCAATGAATAACTTTAACTGTGTTGTAGTGCTATAACTAGGTTTCACTTTGATTTGTGATTCTATCAAGCTTCTGCAGCAGTTCCGATTCTTTTGTTCTTTTTGGTTAAGAATTAACCTTCCTTGTGAGTTTTGACTGAGATCAAGTTATGTATATACATACGTAGATGCTGAAAGATTCTTTGCATTCTCAGTTCTCACCCTATTATTTTGTTCATACTTTTTAGTTATGGTGCAAATATTGTTGGATTTGTTGTTTGCTGGAAAACATGATTTACAATCCAACTTAAAATTCAATATTTTCGGGACTTTTTGATAGACTAGCAATTTCAAAATTATATTTTTCAAGATTTGCATAAACTTGAGAAATCAAATTATTGTTTTTACAAGATTATGTCTTGCATTTATCATATGTAAGTATCTACCTCCAGAATGGCCTCAAGAATGTAGTGCCAATCAAGAGTGAGATCAGGTTTTCTTTCTCATAATTTTCTGTTCCGCGATAGATAACACCTGGCAGTTCACTTGGTTGGAACGAAAGTGAGGCTGAGTAGATAAATAGATAAAAAATTATGAATACGTGTACACAAGCTAGTACAATTTCAATTCAATCTCCAATAAAGCTCATCTCTTTCCCTCGTCCAAAGGGAGGGTTAAATATTTAATCAAACGGAGACTATCACATCATGGTAACAGGACAATCATTTTTCTCCAATTTACATCATGGAACTAAGATTATTTTCCCAATATGCACGCTGCTTTCCATGATGCTGTGAGCTTCTGCTGCGGCGACTAATGGTAGATACTTATAGACCACTGGTTTTACCTTGCCAGCTGCTATTGCTGGCCAAACATTCTTTTCCACTTCACTCACAATCAGAGCTTTGTTTTCTATGCTCCGGCCTCGCAAACCAGCAGCTGCAGATAGAGCGAGGATTTCAAGTAAGTGCTTAAAATTTAACTATTTCTAAACGACTCTCTCTCCTAGTCTCCTACATGAGAGAGTCTCATATGTCATAAAAGTCTGCTAATACAAAAAGAGTGCACTTTAATTGGTGTTGCAATGAAACCATGTTATCCAACTAAAGCACATGCTCATTTTGTGTTACCCATTAACTGAGAAGTTAACTCCTTTTGTGGAACAAAAACTAGGCTGCAATGCCTCGTAACAGATGGAGCAGGCGTGTATCATATCCAAAAGCATTTTGCAGGTTGCAAATGATAAAGCCATGAATAAATAAAAGGTCTATTACCAGCTTGCACAATGCATGAAGAGAGCATATTGGTACATACCCTGAACTGTGAGGCGTTTTGCCAACAAACTAACAAGGTTTACTTGTGTTAATACTCCACCCATAAAGCCAATAATAAAAAGTCTCCCATCAATATTTAGGCTGTCAAGATTTTTTTGCAAGTAGGGTCCTCCAACATTATCAAGTATAACATCAACACCTGTTACACGAGAGTTTAAATTCTTCTATTGAGATCTAGTCAGGCAACAACTTAAAAAGTAAATTTGATACTAATAAGTAGACTTCATACTTAATAAGTAAACTTAAAAAAGTTCACCTTTCCCTCCTGTTTCATCCTTAACTCGTGCAACAAAGTCTTCAGTTTTGTAATTAATGCACACATCAGCACCAAGATCCTTGCAAAATGTTAACTTTTCCTCATTTCCTGATGAACATAATTTTTTTAATATGTGGAAGTGGGGAACAAATGTCAGACATATATGATTTCCCAAAAACAACATTCTCTGGTTTACCTGCTGTGACAAATACTTTAACTCCTAGGTACTTGGCAATTTGAATGGCAAAAGTACCAATTCCGCTAGAACCTCCATGTACCTAATAAATAAAAGTACTCGGGTTAATCTTCATTACAAGACCGAAAACAACGTACTTCTACAGTTACAGAGAAAGTATGCTACAAGAAATGGGATTGGTAATGGTCCAATCTAGACAGCCTGAATATTTACATTTAGTCCACTAATACAATGCTATTACAAGTCCAACAATTGATGGTCACTCATTTTCTTCATAATGCATCTTTTAAAGTCGAAATAGATGATCCTGAATCAATACCCAATCTGAGAAGCAGGACAGTTCAATTAGAAAAAGAATTCAGCCATTAATTAATTACTTATTTAAAAAAGGATTCAACCATCATGCTTTGATTAAGGTTAATAAATCAGAAGACTTGACGATAACCTTGCTAACATCGGCCAATAAGTTCCTCCCACAACAACATTGGCATTTGTAAGCTACATGATTGGATAGCTTTACATATATCTCGATTGTAATTAAAATGAAAGAATAATGCTTTTGAAACATCTGACATGGAAATAAGTTACCAGGAATGTCTCCCCAGGAGATAACTTGCTCATCATAAACACTGTCGACCAAACAGTGCAAGCAACCTCCGGGAAACTAGCAGCATCTTTCAAAGAAACACCTTGTGGAACAGGAAGAAGCTGTCCAGCTGGTACAGCTACTTTTTCAGCATACCCTCCTCCACTAAGCAGAGCACAGACCTACATAACACAAATCTCTTCACCATTTACTCTAATACTTCCCATTCTTACCAAAAAACTTTTCACAAATCAAGACCCTTAAACTAGCACAAAAAAACTAGTTTGCTAAATGATTCAACACTATAAAAGATCAAAGTTATCAAGAGCACAAAAGAGGGCTATAAAGCTTTGAACCCAACCAAGCAACCATTTATGGAGTACATAATTACATACATACATATTCAAGTCAAACTTGGATTAAAAATCTCAACTTTAAGATCAAAACAACATAACCAATCAAGAAAACCAAAACCCACATCCCAAATCAATCATCAAACAACTAAACATCAAAGAACATATTCAAAACAACATAATCAAATAAATAATTACCTGATCACCAATATTCCAACGAGTAACATTTTTTCCAACAGACAAGATAGTTCCAGAACATTCAAGACCCAAGTAAGGACTAACACCTTGAGGTGGGGGATGAGCACCTTTTCTCTGAAGGGTATCTGCTCTGTTCACTGCTGTGGCTTCAACTTGGACCAAAACTTCATCATCTCCAATCTGGGGTTCTTCTACTTGTTCAATTTTCAACACTTCTGCTTCACCTGGGCTTGTTATTACTATTGCTTTCATTCTTGATTTGCTGTCTGTCTTGTTTGTTTGGTGGGTTGGGTTTGATGAAATAGGGGAAGTGATGATCAAAGTGGGCTTTGATATGAGTGAGTCAAAAATTTTATACGACTTTCTAAATATTTAATCGATTAATTATTATATTGTGGATACTTTACAAATATTTTCATAGTATATAATCAATCAATACTATTATATAAAGGAGAAGACGGAATTTTTTGAATTAATAATATTAAAAAATCGAAAAAATCTCAATTACCTTTTAAATACTTACTAATAGAGGAAACATATAATATTCTTGCATTTAAAATCTCTAATAATAGAGAAAGTAAATATACAATAGATCTTTACTAATGAAGGAAACTAAATATCACTAATGGAGGAAACTAAATATTCAATTATAATATTTTTGCCTTCAAAATATCTAAATTATAAAAAAAAGTGTATTACCTTACATTATTTTGAACTTTCCTCTATTATTATCTCTCAGATCGCTTCGTTCTATTTTTCTAATTTTCTCAATTTTTTGAATTAATAATATTAAAAAATCGAAAAAATCTCAATTACCTTTTAAATACTTACTAATAGAGGAAACATATAATATTCTTGCATTTAAAATCTCTAATAATAGAGAAAGTAAATATACAATAGATCTTTACTAATGAAGGAAACTAAATATCACTAATGGAGGAAACTAAATATTCAATTATAATATTTTTGCCTTCAAAATATCTAAATTATAAAAAAAAGTGTATTACCTTACATTATTTTGAACTTTCCTCTATTATTATCTAAATATTCTTATAATATTTAAATTCAAATGAAATTAACATCTTAACATTCTCTCTCCTAAACTTTCTTCTTTTTTATGTGATATAATAGAAAATACATGAACGTTTTGGTAAATAAGAAGTTAAGAAATTAGATCGGTTTTGAATAAGAAATTAAGTAATTAATATCAAAGATTAGAAAAAATCTTAATTGCCTTTTAAATATTTACTAATGAAGGAAACTAAATATATAATTTCAATATTCTTGCATTTAAAATCTCTACTAATGGAGGAAAGTAAATATAATATTCTTGCATTTAAAATCTCTACTAATGGAGAAAGTAAATATACAATAGATCTTTACTAATAGAGGAAACTAAATATTACAAATGGAGAAAACTAAATATTCAATTATAATATTCTTGCCTTCAAATATCTAAATTAAAAAAAGTGTATTACTTTACATTATTTTGAACTTCCCTTTATTATTATCTAGATATTCTCATAATATTTTTTTTCAAATGAAATTACTATCTTAACATTCTGCTCTCCTAAACTTTCTTTTTTAATGTAATATAATAGAAAATACAAGAACATATCGGTAAATAAGAAGTTAAGAAATTAGTTCGGTCTTGCATAAGAAATTAAGTAATTACTTGGTAAATAATTAATTACCTTTAATACTTTCATACAAACAACTAATTAATAGTATAAATATACACCTAAACTCTGTTAATTGTCTACTGCAATTTTTGTTGTCAACGTTGTTCTTCTTTACTTTTTTGTTTGTTCATGTTAAAAGTGTGTATGTACATGAGTATGAGACTTTTTCCTTTATGTTATTTATGTTATTACGTTTGTTTGTATCATAATGCAGGATCATATTAAAATCTTTGACAAGACAAGTTATTTGTTATTAGTGTTGATTGAGTTAAGACATGGATTAATAAGGAGGGGGATTCATATTAAAATAATAGACCGAGCAGGTGATTTTCATGTACATTCAGTTGTGAATTGATTTATATGTTTATGTGTGTACGTTATTAGTTTTGAATTTATAGTTAAAATTTGATACACCTGTATACAAGGTTTCTCGAAAGTGGAGAATTCATCATGTCTTCAAAAACAAATTGTATCATTGTTTTTTAACGTTTAGATAGTTATTGCTCTAATTTTTATGAGAAAAGATTATATCTTTTAGTAAAATATTTTCTGTAATTCATATACGGAAATTCAAAGATAAAAATTGTATATTAAGAAATTTATAGTGTATGTATTTCGAAAATATCATGTTAACATTTATTCGACTGAAGAATTTATTTAGTGTGTGCATTTTTAATAAAATTCAATAAGTCGGTGCATCTATAACAAAAGTCATACACGAAAAAGAAACATTGAGAAAATGTCATTAAATTATTATTTTTTTAAAAGGAAGAGGTTGTTGTTGTTTTTTGTTTTGACAAAAAATATAATTATTAATAAAAAAATTCTCCCAGAAACAAAAAAGATGTTTGTTCATATTTTTTGATTTTTTTCTTACTGGGAGTAGATTTGGAGGTAGTGAAGATTTTAATAGCTCTAAAGGTATAATTGTAGTTTTTGATTGAACGATCTACAACTTTATATATATATATATAATTTAAAACAAAACTTAATTTTATATTAAAAATATTAATTTATTTAAAAACGTATTTTGTATAGTATTTTTTGAGAAAATTTAAAGATATTATTATAAAGCCGCTGCGAATCGCGGCTTAGTAAACTAGTTTTTTAATAATTTAGCACATTCAAACATCCGTATTGATATAGGGTTAAATATCAAAGTGGTCACCATATATCATTTTCATCACTGATCTCAGCGGGATATCGTTTCAATCACTAAAGTCATCATAAACATCAAACAAATAACTCTAAATATGTATTTGAAAAGTAAAAATAATTTTTCTCGAGTTCTACACATATTTTTTTTAATATTACTGCAACCAAATGAAAAGTTATGAATTCTAGTATTTTAGATAATTTATTTAGATTTTAAAAAATTCATTTACTATTTATTGTTAATTAAATCAAAGTAAATAACTATAAAATTAAAAATTAATAGTAAATAATTTTTTTAAAATCTAAATATAATATCATAAATACTAGAGTTCATAACTTTTCATTTGGTTGCGGTAACATTCAAGAAATATGTGTAGAACTCGATATAAATTATTTTTAATTTTCGAACACATATTTAGAGGTATCCGTTTGATATTTATGACGAATTTAATGATTAAAGTGATACCTCGTTGAGTTGAGTGATGAAAGTGATATATGGTATTAATTTCAGTGACCACTTTGATATATGTCGGTAGGATTTGACTGGTGAACTATGTGATGTAAGGGTTTGAAATTTATCGATCATTCAAATTTTGTCAATTTGGGTGTGTGTTAATTATAAAAAAATTAAAATTTTGAAATTCCATTTAGCAAAAAAATGAAAAGAAGATTCGAAATTCCCAAAACAAATATAAGGAATTCTGATATTCTCTACGGATGCTGCAGAAAACTAGTCATTCTATCTTCTTCTTTTTTTCGATAATTCATTTTTTGTAGTAAAAGAAACTAGTTTACTAAGCCACGCTTCGCAGTGATTTTATAATAATTTTTTTAATTTTTTGGGTGCCACTTTGGCACATCAAGTATTTTCCTATCATAATTCAAGAATTAAAAACAAAAAAATGTTAGGAAATCATAAAAAACTCTCATAAAAATTACCATAATACATGTATTTTCATTTCATTGGTTTTATAGATAATAAATAAATCCGCTTTACATGCATTTACAATATCTCCGCCAATTAAAATCTTTCAATTTATCAAGTCAATAATATCACATAATTATGAAGATTTTTGTGAACAAAATATTCTAGTTCCATAACCCTTAAAAACAAAAGGATATTTATCAAAAATACCACTTTTTTAAAGTTTTTTTTGCGATTTTACCATCTTCTCAAAATATTTACAAAAATACCTTCTTTTTAAAAATAATTTGCGAAAATACCATCTTTTAAAAAGATTTTTGCAAAAATACGTTCTGCAACTAAATACAACCTACTAGATACAACTGGATGCAACTTTTCAAATACAACCTACGTAGTTTGCATCCAGTTGCATATGTGGTTGAAACTAAATGCAACTTTTTAAAAAATAATTGAAAAAACAGCTAAGAATTCAAAAAAAAATATTAATAAAAGGGGTAAACTTGTGGTATTGGTTTACCCTAGGGTTCAATAGTTAATTTTTGGGATTCAATGTTTCTATTTTGGATTTTATAAATATTAAGAATGACGAATAATTCGTATACGAACTTAGGGTTTAGGGTTGTTTACAACAAACAACTCTAAACCCTAACCTACCCTGATTTTAGGGTTGTAAACAACCCTAAAATCAGGACGCCGGAAAAACACAATTATTAACAAGTTGCATCTGTGGTTGATTTTGGTTGCAGTTTGCAGAAGGTATTTTTGCAAATAAGATGGTATTTTCACAAAATATTTTTTTTGAAAAGGTATTTTTGCAAAAATATTTCTGGAATGAGATATTTATGAAAAAAGCCCAAAAACAAAAAGAGAAAATATTTCCAAAAAGTAGGTAACTTGTGCCTACCTAGTTCCTACGCGTTTCAAGGCTATCGTTATCCCTGTTTGTTTTTGAACAACTGTGGTCACTTTCCCAAATAGTTGTTTGTAGCAATAAAATGAAATGATATATACCCCTTATAATACTACTTACACATGACATTTCTTACAATGGCCTCTGCAGGTTTTCCTGCAAAATTCCTACAAGCCCAGTTCCCAAACTCAAGAAATAATAATACTACTACTAATTCTACACCCAATCATTTGATACTAAAACGACAACCTTTTTTAAGCCCACCATTTTCTTGGAAACCCCGTCCAAGATTTGTCTGTTTGTTGTCCAAATGTAGTAGTAATAGTAATGTAATTGAGTTGGATGAAGAGGGTCACGATTTGGTGAAGATGACATCATTTTCAGACCCTGGGTTGTACTCTAAAGAATTGGGAGTTGGTGTTAGAGCTGTTCATATGGCTTGTTTGCTTTGTCAGAAAATTCAACATGCTTTGGTTTTGGACACAAATGAACATGTCAGCTCTAAGGATGATAATTCTCCTGTCACAATTGCAGGTTTTATATTCGTTTCTTGTTTTTCTGTAATGCATTTCTTGATTTTGGTTGTTGTTGTGAATGGAATTCTTGAAATTGGGATATTGTACTTTAGTACTTTTTAACTCTACTTTCGAGTGAGCTGTGTTTTTAGAAGTTAAGGGTTTTTAGTGCGAAATGTTTGTTCTTTCTTTAAATGAGTTCTTTCATTGGTAACTTGTCAACATAAATTTTCTTGAAATGCTTGTTTACAGTTTTAGTGTAGAATTTTGTAAGGCCGTAAGATACTGACAAGGGCTCAGTAGGATGTTGAGCATACACACCTTTAGCTAATTTTTAACCAGTAAAAAATATATACTAGATTACTAGTATATGTTATGAAATGTATCTTGTGGGTGGTGGCAAAGTAGTTTGATTCTCAGCCGGATTTGAATTGTTGCAGTAGATTATTTTTACAATTTCAGGTTTACCAGATTGCACGTAATTCACTCACAAAACCTGATTGCCTTTTGTTGCTTATATTTTTTTACAGTATTACTTCAGTGTTTAGCTATTATTTGACAATATATACTAGTGGAATTTTCACAAGAAAAATCAACTCACTCCGTGTGCCCAATTTTCGTAAAAATTAAGCATCTTTGCTCCGCCTAGCGCCTAGGCGCTGATTAATCGGCCGCCTAGGACGCTTTTTAGAACACTGGAGAAAATGATTACATAACAGAAACAGGGCATACTAGGTTAGAAAGAGTAATGCAAGTACTTTTTCTTGTTCAATATTGGATAAAAATTAAGTAATATGTCATTGATAAAGATTTATATTCTTTGTGGTGGATGCCCTGTTCTTAGTTCCATGACTACTATTCATATGAGCTATGTAATATTCAATTAAGTCAGTCTTCAGAAGGAATGCTATCACCTAAGTTTTGGTACTAGCAAGTAGGTTTAATTTGGAACATGGATGATCAGTTGAGTGCACAATTTGATACTTCATGTTGGTCAAGTTAGTATTCGGGTTACCTTTTAGTATAGATGGCCACATGAAATGTTTATGACAGCTAACACTAGGATGGTATTGCAAAGCATATGTTTTTCGACAAGAAGTATCTAGGCCAACAAGAAGTGTGTGCAACAAGGTTTTTGGTAATTTGTTATCATATTGACTTGGTTCAGAATCATAAGTACACATATTTAGCTTGCTAACATAATTGTTCCGCAAACTTTAGTAATATCCATGAATCACATTGTTAAGCACCTACGTATAATAAACTACATGACTTCAAGTAAAATTGGGTATTCTGACCGTGTCTAGTTAACAGATTGGAGTGTTCAAGCAACTGTTAGTTGGGTGCTCTCTGAGGCTTTTGGAAGTGATAATGTATCAATTGTTGCTGAAGAAGATGTCCAGGTCCTTTCTAAGTCAGATGCAACTGGTCTGCTAGAAGCTGTTGTCAAGACAGTGAATACTTGTCTCGCTGAAGCGCCCCGATTTGGACTTAATGCTCCAGGTTCTGCTCTGTGTCCAAAAGAAGTTCTCGAGGCCATTGGTCGATGCAATTCAACTGGTGGCCACACTGGAAGATTTTGGGTACTGGATCCAGTTGATGGCACGTTGGGGTTTGTACGCGGGGATCAATATGCTGTTGCTTTGGCACTAATAGAAGATGGTGAGGTTGTGTTGGGAGTTCTTGGCTGCCCAAATTATCCATTGAGGAAGGAACTTTTAAGCTATCATAATGGTAACCAGATAACTATTACTCCACCAACATCTGATACTGGGGATAAAGGTTGTGTTATGTATGCAAGGAGAGGTACCCACACGTCTTGGATGCAGCCACTATTACGTGGAGAGGAGACATTTGAGTGGCCAAATTCTTCAAGGAAAATTCAAGTGTCTCCCATTGATGATCCGGAATTAGCAACATTTTGTGAACCAGTTGAAAAGGCAAATTCAAGTCATTCCTTCACAGCCGGGCTAGCTTATAGTGTTGGGCTTAGGTGAATATATATATGATTTCTCTCTTTAAAATTCTCAAATTTGACTTTAAAAGGATTAAATGATGTCAGGAATCTAATTTACTTGCAATCATTTTTCATCTTGATAAATAGTGATATCCATAAAAGTAAGATACACAATGATTTGCACTGTGCAAATATTATAGGCCCTAAAATTATTCTGATGAAAATTTTGGTATAGAGTTTTGATATTCATCAAGTGACTCAAAAGCTCATACATTATCTTGACTGCAGGAACAAGCCATTACGCGTATACAGCATGGTGAAGTATGCAGCCATAGCTCGTGGAGATGCCGAAATTTTTATGAAATTTGCTCGGGCTGGATACAAGGAGAAAATATGGGACCATGCAGCTGCTGTTGTAATCATTGAAGAAGCAGGTGGACTTGTGACCGATGCTGGAGGCCATCAACTTGATTTTTCGAAAGGTATATATCTTGAAGGACTTGATCGAGGTATAATTGCTTGTGCTGGCTCCAAACTACACGAGACTCTCATCACTGCTGTTGATGCGAGTTGGAATTCCTCTAGCCTGTGAGATTCACTTTATGCATTTAACTCCTATAAGGTAAACCTGCACTACAATATGCTGTTTTTGAACTTATATATAGGTGTAAGAGAAAGTTTCAGACATCATACTTTTGTTATATACTAAAACTTTTAGAAGCAATTAGTTCTCTATTATACTATCTTATATAAATCTTGGAAAACAAGGAGTATCATGTTGAAGATCAAAGATCCACACGCTTGACGAAACATGTAAAACAAAGCATTAAGAATTAGCAAAAACTTTATTCATTACGTGAATTATTTCCCTATCTTAGTTTTATCTTTTCCCAATGATCTGCTGCGGTTTACTAATTTCTAGTAGTCTGTGTAGAAAGCGGCATATACATGTATATTGAGTGTGTTCCAATAGTGGGATAACCCTCTTCCCTTAGCATGATGTGACAATTTGAATTCTTTTGAGGATGAGTGTTCATGTATATGAAAATGTGAAATTTAACTAAATCAAACACACTCTAGTAATGTTATATTAGACACATGCATAAGAACAACACATATATAAGGCTGAGAGACATGACCTAAGCAGGTTTGCCTTGTGGTTTGAATATATAGGCATGTTTAAAATTTAGTGTGCATATCCTTATTCCTTTCCCAACCAATTATGTCCTCTTGTTGAGATAGACATGCTTGACTTCATTCTAGACACTCTTTAGATTCGAAAAAGAGGATGGTAGTTGTGATCCATTTGATTATAGTATTGCATAATGTAATGTGTTAACGGGACAAAGTATACATCCTTTGATGTAAGAAATATGGAAGCTTGTTGTGATGATAATAATGGCGCATGAATTTAAGTAACAGACCTACGTATCTGTACATTTGGACTTCAAATTTTGATTATAGATTGAATGACCATTTAATTCAATTGTCGGCCCTCCCTCTTGGATGACCCTGTTTCTTAGCTGGCAGTTTATTGAAATAGTAATGGACTGGTGGTACAATACAGTACAGGTACACAGATACTGATAGATATGGAGAAAATATCTAAAACAATTTATTGAAAGATGGCCTAAAATACCACAGCGTGTCTTTAGAATTGTTATATTTTGAAGATAACTTATAATGTGTTTCGGACCAAGACCTGTGCACACACATACATAATTGCACACATACAATGAGATGATGAATTCGTAAATAGTTAAGTCACCGTCATCTTGTAAATATGTAAACGTGAAAACTGTTATGTGTCGCTTTTGAACACCTAAAGGCTAAAAGGGGAGACTTTGCCACATAAATTTTATCAGACTAAGTGGTTTGTTTTTGCACTCCCTAACTAATCTCTACTATCCGTCAAAAATAACTAATCTCTACTACATTTTCATCATTAAATTATGGTACAAGAAGAGAGAAATCTAAATGGATTCTCATATACCTGATCAAGTTGTACTGTGCCAAAGAGACTTAATACGGTATGGAGAGGTTCACTATGATCTACTCGATGAGGTCGTACTCATTGCAAAAAATTCAAAGATGGCATGAGAAAAGTCTGATATGAAAAGAGGTTCGGTGGATTGAGAGAGACAACCATATGGTTAGGCTCTGTCACAAAATTTTCATCTTTATCACAAGGAAGCCTAATTAAAGCTCCAACAACCGGCTTTGACATTTTCATCTTCATGTATGTATACATCTTATATCACTATTGTCTCTTTCTTTCACATATGTAATTCTATGATTTATAAGTGAATATTAAATTTTGACCTGTTATTTACCAAAGAAAGTATGATGAGCTAGAAGCCGATGTTTCTGATGAGCTAAAAGCCAATGCTTCTGATTTATGAACGATATTCACGATTCTATATATTGATCTATTGTGCCTTGAGTACAGAAACTTAGATCCATGGTCCCCCTTTGGAGTATCTTACCTTTAAATCAGGGAGAATTCTAAATTATGTCCCTCTCTACTTACAATCACAAGCTATGTAGTAGTAATAAATCAAACACATACATGAATGTTGTTTAAGTTGCTATCTGAATAACACTTCTAGGCTCCTAGGTACAAGGCAGGACAGTTAGTATAATTAGAAGTTTAGAACACTTCTAGTTTATTTATTTAATTATTTTTTCACGCACTTTAAAGTGTTTTAGAGTCTTATAGGTAAAAAGGTGTTTTAGCCGTATAGTTAGAGTTTAAATTTGCAAAAAAAAAAAAATGAAATAATAATTTTAACAAAAAATCAAGCCAGGGTATGTGTAAATAAGCATGTGTATCAAGTACAGTAGACCTGATTTCCTCTCTCATATTCAAGCTCCTTCAACTGTTATCCAATTCTTCCTCTCTCGATCTACACATATCATAAATGCCATTTCTCTCTTTAGCTACCCAGCTTTCTTCCTAGTCAGCTACTTGTATTTATACTCCCCTCTCCCCCCTCATATACAATTTATCTAACTATATCAACAAACAAACACTATGAACAACTCTAGAATCATATCTATATTCTCTCTCTTTCTCATCCTCTTCCTTTCTCTCTCAACCCTACCTGGATCTGCTTCCAGGTCCCCTCCTAATCCTGGTAGCAGTGGCAACACTGGCAGTGGTGGCAGCAACTTCCCTGGTGGAGGAGGCTACGGATTCCCCGGTAACCTACCACCAGCATTTCGTGGAATAATTGGTAGTGGAGGTGCTGGAGGTTGGGGTGGTGGCTACGGAGGTCCAAGCGGTGGTTCGGGAAGTGGAGGAGTGATAAGGCCTGTTGTGACATGTAAAATAAAGGGTCCTTGTTATGGGAAGAAGCTGAGGTGTCCGGCTAAGTGTTTCACTTCGTGGAGCCGATCCGGCAAGGGATATGGTGGCGGTGGCGGTGGCGGTGGATGTAGTATGGACTGCAAGAAGAAGTGTACTAGTTCTTGCTCAACTTAATAGATGAGTAAGTGGTGGACACCACTCCAGAGAGTATACAGTGCTACCACTATTGACCATGTATGTATGCATATTAGGTGGTGTTGTCACCATACGTTTGTCTGTAAAATATGCTTGTGACCTAAATGAGTCAGTAGCGTAAAGTTTTAGTGGTGATCTTTATGTAATTCATCATCACTGTGTTTGTGTTTTGACATGTTGTGATTTAGAGTGTTTGCAAAAATCGACATAATTAAGTAGTTAGTTAATTAGAAATCAAGAACGATGATATATATGCCTTTTACTCCTGCAAATCAAGTGCCTCTAACCCAACAACTTTGAAATGAAAGTGCATTAAGTGGAGAGCCCTATTCGCTGATTGAGTGCTTGTCTTCCTTTATCTAACTGGTGGACCTATAAAATAAAAGAGGAGTATAATTGTTTTAGACGACGACCTCCTAACAAACATCATCCAAATTCCAAAAGCACACCCTTTAATCACCTCAATAGTTTTTGGTCCTAGTAAACGGTTTACTACAATGTTTCAGAGTGTCAAGTGTCAGTTTGGTTGCTTGTGTTATAGGGAGAAATTGGTATAACAATGTTTTGGAGGTATGCTGGAATTACGGAGCGAAATGTGATGATTATTTGATGAGTGAACTTAAATTTAAAAAGCAAAATAGTACGAAGTGCACTCACTCTCGTTGATGTGGCATGGTAGAACTTTAGAAAGATATATTTCAAAACCGGGAAAGAGGTGGGTGACTTTGCAGGGTGTAAATTAAGTAGATGCTATAGATTGGCATCTAACAAATATTAATTGACTCAGCCACGACCGTGAGCCACAGGTTCCTTTCGTTTCAACTTTCAAGTGTCTTCACTAGATTATGATCTGCATGTAAAAATTCTGTGTCTTTGTCGCTGATCTTACTAAGAGTCCGAGCATGCATATTTTAGAAGAATCACCGTCTGGCGAGTGGCAACTGCTTAGTAATCAATATTGATCTTCATAATTTCTTTAAGCTATGAAAGTGCAAAATATTTCAATATTGATTTTTCAGATAAGACAACAGGGCATGGCCAAAACTCCAGCCATATAGGATATCTAGCAGCTGCAAATTCACCCACATGTAATTTATGTTCCATTCTTCATAATTGGCCTCATTGCCAAGGTGCTTTTAAGCTACAGGTGCCTAAACAAGCTGATCAAGTCCATATTGTCTGTTTACATATCTCAGCATGTTATGTAAATCTCCATGTGAATTATCAAATAACATACTGGGGTTTTAGGCAGAATTTAAAGTAATCTCATGATTTAAAACATGTTGCCATCTTTAGTTACGAAGAAGGAATTTCCGTCTTGAAAAAACCAGGAGGAAAGTAGCTGATGAGTCTGTCCATAAATTCCCTCAATTTCTTATAAACTCATTTACACTCGACTCAAACTCAAAACAAAAATCGAAAATTCGAGGAGGGACAAGCTGTTTACTAAGAATTTGAGTTTAGCTGTGTTCTAACAGTGTCTTGTGGAAAATATTAGTGGAACTTGCTGCATGACACTTGGGGTGTTTGGTGATATTTGGGGTGTTTGATTCATAGTTAATGAGTTGGGAGGAATTAAAATTTTAGATTCGAATAATAAGAGTGATAATATTTAAATTAACAATTTGGTTGTGAATTGGGAGCGGGTGAATCAAACTATTTCATTCCCATTTTCACTAACCACCCTTCTCATACTTTCAATACTATTCTGTTACCATTTTAATTGTACATAGTAAAAACTGAAATAGCGAGTAAAATAAATATTTAAATTAAATGAACTGTACTTGTGTCTGTGCACCGCCACACCCATGGCCTCCCCATCAGTTTTCCCTCGTCGTGACGGGTGTGTGTTTAGCGATTATTGGTATTAGTGCTTACTTGATGATAAAAAAGTTCAGAGAGCGGTATGTGATGGTAACCAATAATTTCGTGTTGCTTTTTATAATTCAATGCCTGCTAGTATCGTGATTATGGTAAAATGTTTATGTCTATAATTGTAGATAAGTCATAAACAAGCTGGTAGGGCAAAGTGGGGCATCACAGTACTGATGCTAGGGGCAACGCCGACGTTGTTGTTAGCTCCCCAAGAACAACCATGGGTCCAATATGTAATGCTAGAATCAAGGATTCAAAGAGCCTCGTTAAGATGAGGCTGGTTACCGACTTGCCATCGCTCTTATACGATTTTATTTTTGAAGATGTGCCTACTGACTTGAAAGGAGCTCTAGACATGATTGATGATTGTTCTCCAGGGCAGGTGATTTCATCACTTTTCTTAGTCACATGACCATCCCTTTATGTTCTTCTGAACAATTAGCTTGTTATTTTCTGCAGTTTGTTGAATGTATGCAAGTCATATGCCAAGAAATAACCAAAGCAATGAGTAATCCGGCCTGATGGCAGTGACATAGCTGATGTTGTAAAAGATACTGATAAGCTAATTTTGTCTTCTGAGTCGTGTAAATCTGTATTTGACGCACTCCACAAGGCAGGCTATTGTTTAATGTTTTGTTGAACGAAGCATGTTATGTAATAAGGTTTCTCCTGGTAACAACTTCACTTCATTCATTTGCTTTGTTGCAGATATTTGAATATAAAAGACTTGCCCGTGCTGCAACAGAGAGTACTCTCGAAAGTCTCATACTCGAGCTTTTGCGCTGGCGTTTAAATGAAAGGGTTCTTTCTACATATGAAAAATAGCAGTCAACTTATTAAATCTTTGGATGCTTTGATGCTACAAATATTGGTAAAATATATTCAGTTTAATTTGTTTTCTCTTTGTTATGGATGCAACTTTTTAATTGAGTATTGGTTATCATCGCAGCGCAAGGCAGAACGTACATCTGCATATGTTGTACTTATTAATTTGTTGTATCGCCTGCCTTCTCTAGCCATCCATGAGTCGTTTGCTATGAAGAAGGAGAGATTTACATACTTTGTTAACAATTGGTTGACTAGAGTGAAAGAGGTTTGCTCTACTACTGATGCGTCTTATATACCCTTCTGATTTTCTTTTCTTTTTTGCTGAAAAAGTAGAGTAAATCCACATTATAATAGAATGGTATGAAGTATATATGAACAACACCGTGATTTCTTAGGTTTGTAAAATTTGAATGATAAACTTTTAGCCAGTATTTTATTATATTAGAAAACATTTATTCCATGGTTCTATATGGTCAGAAGTTAAAACGGAATGAGTAAATAGTAATATGAATAATAGTCTATAAATTACTGTGGGGGTGTATAAATTTCAATTTACTAATGAAAACCTCTATTTCTCACCCATATCTTTCACTTGTAATATTTACCATTTCTCCGTTCCCAAACATACAGCAGTAAAACCAAACTACAGTGTGTGTACATGTTTATGTTTGTGGACAAACTAGCTAGTTGATATATTCTGAGTAACAAGTCCTTTGCAACCTTAAGATGACCATCAATATCATAGATCTGCTTCAAGTTATTTCCATTCGCACTGCTTTCTTTGGCCATTCAATTATTTTCCCCTCTTCAATACGAATGGAAATAATACAGACAGACAGACAGACAGACTTCAATTAAATAATTTTGTAGGGTTTATGCCTTAATATAACGGATGGTTTCTAATTCGCTTAAAATGCTGCTACCTGGTTAGGATGTTCATAATCCTGGGCCTCGTTTGTTTTGTTGTAACTAGGCTATGTAATTAAAAGTTCCTGGGAAATAAAATAAAATCTATAAACACAGTATCTTTTAGTACTCGTGTATTTCAATTTCCCAAAAACACGGTAACTCAGTTCCCTACCTTAGGCGTGGTCATTCCAAATCCCGTAGTTGATCATCGATCCAATTAGTCCGATAAAATTGGTCGCTAAGCTATTGTATCTATTGCCGCCAATTTTCTCTGTGATTTTCTTTTATATATCCTCCTCTTCCATGGTCATTTTTTCTTTAATATACACAGAGCTGGGTCGAGGGTTTGAAGGATTGTCACCAATCTCCAGGTATTCACCTCTTTCATGTTCCTCAATGAGAGTGGTTGATCATGGTTGTTTGATGATATCATATTAGTTTGTAATTGTCTTTTTTTTTTATGTATCATATTAGTTTGATAATTTTATATGTTTTCTTTCATGTTTCTTGAGTATAGTATGAACAACCACTGATTGTATTTGGGTTTTACACTCCGATTCTATTTTTTTATACCGCAGCTTCTTTGTGATTGATCTACAGAATGGCCTGAATACCACTGTAAGAAGAAACAAACTATTGCAGCGTGCATTACGATACACAATGAGATGGTTAAAAAGATTATGGAGATTTTGATTGAAATTTTGCATCCTTTAATTCAGTTACATGTTAAAATACCTAGACCAATAAATTTTATTTTTGACGATTCTATTGATGAAAGACTTCAAGCAAGGTTTTTGAACATCGAGTCTCTTATTCAAGTTAGTGACCAAGCATGTATAGACAATGTTACAATGGACATCAATTGCTTTGACAATTTGTGCGGGATGCTTAGGGATATTGGAGGGTTAAAAAGTAATCGAAATATGGATACGAGTGAAATGGTCGCTTTGTTTCTTTACATACTTGCACATAATAAAAAAAACATAACAATTCAAGTTTATTTTAGAAGAAGTGCAGAAACCGTATCACGTCACTTTACTTGCGTTCTTCATGCTGTTCTTAAATGCTACAATCATCTTCTTAAGAAGCTGGAACCGATCACAGCAAATTGCATGGATTCAAACTGGAGGAGTTTTAAGGTAATACAAATATACTAACTAGTTAACTTGCATAAAAATATAGTTACTAGTATGTAATTATTTTTGCAGAATTGTTTGGGTGCTTTAGATGGGACACATGTGAAAGTGCGTGTTCGTGAGAATGACAAGGTTAGATACAGAAATAGAAAATGAGATATTTCCACTAATGTCCTTGGTGTATGCTCAAAAGACTTGCAGTTTATCTATATATTACCTGGTTGGGAGGGATCAGCTCATGACAATAGGGTACTTCGGGATGCTCTTTCAAGAAGGAATCCTTTGAAGGTTCCTCAAGGTAATATAGGTGTTTATTATTTGTTTTTGTTTTTGGTTGGTCTGTGTTAATACTAATACATAATTTGGTTGTTTTAGGATGCTATTATTTATGTGATGTTGGATATATGAATTGCGAAGGATTTTTGACTCCTTTTAGAAGCCAACGATATCATCTAAACGAATGGAGAAATGGTCGACAACCTACAACACCGGAAGAGTTTTTTTAATACGAAGCATTCTCGAGCAAGAAATGTTATCGAGAGGTGTTTTGGGATGTTAAAACTGAGATGGGGTATTATGAGAGATACTACTTGGTATCCAATGAAAACCATGTGCAGAATTATTTCTGCGTGTGCTTTGCTTCATAACTTTATAAGGTCTAACATGAGAGTAGACCCAATAGAGGCTAGAGTCGGTGAAAATGGAGAGAACGGAGATCCATTTAATGAAGATTGTGTTCACCATCTTGAGTCAAGTGCTGCATGGAACAATTTTAGAAATCAACTGGCCAACGAAATGTTTAATGAATGGCAAAACTCTAGCCATATTTAATTATTTAAGTTTTAGAATTTTATATTTGTTTTTTCTTGTGATTTATCTGATTGAATTGGGTTTGTATGCATGACATTGGATCTACTTGTTATAATAATGCTATTTCTTTTGTATATGATGTATTTTTGAACTTTGACCAAGTCTGCAGGTTAAGCATTATGAATTCAGATTCTCAAGCGAAACATGCAGATTGTAAAAGCAACAATACTAGATGGAAAAGTAAAGAGGATGCTACCCTTGTAAAGTCATTGTTAAAGCTAATAGAAGATGGTGGTTGGAGTGCTGAAAATGGTCAACTGAAATCTTGAGGATGAGGTGATTGCAAAAACAAATTCTCAGCCTACAGATGCAATTTCTCGTGGGAATAAGAGAATAAAAACAGATTCGTTGAAAATTGTGAAAGAACTCACATATGGATTGCAGAAAATTAGTAATGTTATGGAAAATGGAAATGAAAACATCTCAAGGCTAACTAGTTGCTTCCAGCATGAATCAGATGGTGCTAATAAAAGGATGCTTGTAAACTCTGAGCTTCTGAGTCCAGAAGAATATATAAAAGCGGGGAGAAAAATTGCACTTGATCCTTTAGAAACAAACAGACTACTTTTTTAGTCTACCAGAGGACTTTCGATCAACTTATGTGCATACTCTGCTGCTTCCCGATTCTTGATTATTTCATCATAGCAAAAGTTGGTTGTTGCTACTTTCTTATTTTAATGGAGTACCATTTTAATTTGTTTTCAATTTTTAATGTTTCACAATCTGATTTGGATGCTTAAAAGTGATTTTTTTTTGTAATTTATATTGCTCATTGTCGACCAATAGTATGAAATTCCTTGGAAGTTGATTAAACAGCGAACCAAACAAGAACGGTGTAAATCATAGTAACATACCAGTGAACCAAACACAGGTTTTTAATTTCCCTGGAACTTGACACTGTAACTTAGTTCCCAGGAATTATAAGTTCTCAAGGTAACTGTAAAATTAGCGAAACAAACGAGGCCCTAGTATTCTTCGACTGCATGTTACGCACAATTTATTTATTTATTATTAAATTTTATTTAGTTTTCTTCTTGAATTATTATTTTATGTAACTTAGTTCCCAGGAATTATAAGTTCTCAAGGTAACTGTAAAATTAGCAAAACAAACGAGGCCCTAGTATTCTTCGACTGCATATTACGCACAATTTATTTATTTATTATTAAATTTTATTTAGTTTTCTTCTTGAATTATTATTTTATATACAAACACCTGCTTAAATATCATATCATTAACCTTTGATATAATTAAAATTATATTAAGTATAATTTTATAATTATTCCATGGAATCGATATGTATGTTACAGTATTATATTAATAAAATACTAGCTTATATAACCCGTGAAATGCACGATTATTTTTTAAATTTTATAGTAATATTAGTTAAATATTTTATCTTTAAATTAATGATGATTTAGTCATTATTATTCAACTGAAATTACTCCATTCAAGAACGGAATAGAAGAGAAAGTTATGAATTTTTACCTTGACAATTTTTTTAACTTATAAAATATACTCATATTTGGTTTATATTATTAAAATTCACTTTTTAGTATTTGAATGTAATTCTAATAACAATCTAATACAATTTTTAATATTAGATCTAACGGTTTTTATTTATTTCAAAATCAACGGTACTTAATGGTTTGACGGTACATGTACCAAAGTTTTAGACAAGATCCCGTGCAACGCAGACTCTTTTTTTAATATCTATAAATATATTACTTGTATTTTTTAAATATTTTTATGTTATTAATTTTTAGAATTTATTTATTAGATTTTAGACGCTCAATTAACTATTGAGTTATAAAAATCAGATTTGAACGTTTCACGACACACACGAAACTCAATTTAATGATGATTTAATAAAAAAAAAATCAAGTAAAAATACCCTGAAACTGAAGAGAAAAAAATTGACAAATTTTTACATTAATAATTCTTATCAACTTAGGAAATTTATTTTTATCTGTTTTAAATTATGAAAGTACTCTTTTTAGTATTTGAATATAGTTTTACTAACAACCAAATACACGTTTTAATATTAAATCCAACGATTTTCATCCATCTATTTTAAGATCAAACAAAATAATCTTTAATTTAGTGATGGTTTAACAATTTTTTTACAATTAAAACTATACAAAAACTAAAGATAGAAGAAAATAGAGTTCTATTTGATTTAGAATTTTTCATGTATTTGGTTTAAATTGTCAAGATATATTTTTTAGTATTTTTAATATAATTCAACTAACAACCAAATACATTTTTTCATATTCGATCCAACGATTCTCATCTATCTATTTAAAAATCTAACGATACATTTTTTATTTTGATATGTAATATGAATTGAATGTTAGTGTTAATAGAACTTGTCTTTTTATTAAGTTAT
Organism: Heracleum sosnowskyi; assembly: GCA_030848705.1. Classification (NCBI taxonomy): domain Eukaryota; kingdom Viridiplantae; phylum Streptophyta; class Magnoliopsida; order Apiales; family Apiaceae; genus Heracleum; species Heracleum sosnowskyi. The sequence goes on from CM061241.1 coordinate 100,613,262, forward strand.
AATTATTTCCAATCCTAATACTGATACTTCCACTTTTGATTTTTATTCTTTTTAGATAATAATTTTTATTTTTATATGATATAATCTTGATCATCTATTTTTAAAAATATTAGATCCGACGGTTGAGTAATACTTCAACTTTTGATTTATATTATTTTTAGATAATAATTTCTATTTTTATATGATATAATCTTGATCCAACGGTTGGGTAATACTGAAGCACTTTTGATTTATATTCTTAAACTCAGAAGGTAACATCTTCACCAACATGTCTGGAGGAGACATAAAACAATTGAAGCTATCTAACAAACATGGGACTCTAGCCATCAAATGCGCAGATAAATCAGCTCGGTTCTTGAAATATGATATAATATTGATCGTCTATTTTTAAAAATATTAGATTGAACAGTTGAGATTGTTTTGAGATTGTTTTGACAGTTGTTGAGAACCGACCAAATTTTTGAATAAAATCTCCCTTACGCTTATTATATGTAAGAATATAATATATAACAAAGAATCACCCTCCGAGGAACAGCCAATAGTTACACCAAATTTCCAAAATATAAAAATCCACCTCAATAGACCTAATAAAAATAGTCTATGAAGTCGCACTAAGTAAAAAAATTGATCGACTTCTCAAACTAAAGAGCCTAAACATGTTATAACTTTCTTTTTTCTTATATCTGACCATTATGATCTTTTTCTTTTTTTGACATAAACAATTAAGATCTTATAAACATTTGATAGAAATACAATCTGATTTCAATGTTTATATTTCAGCAAAGAGCCTTATTAATAAGAACATCATTTTTGTTACCATACAACTGAGCTCTCCACACTCTATATACTATCACACACATCACAACACACACACTAACTGATTGCTAACTAACTTGTTGAGTTGGCATGACAGTATGACAGCTGGATCCTGCTGGACTACAGCTGGAATTGTGAGGAGAGACTAACAAGCGTAACTAACATCCCCCTGCAAGTGAGGAGGCAAAGTGACACCTAACTTGGAGAGAAGAAATTGAAGCTGAGAGGAAGACAGGGCCTTAGTAAACATGTCTGCAGGCTGGTCAACAGAAGCAATATGCTGAGCTGCAATAAGACCTTGTTGCATCTTTTGACGTACTAAGTGACAATCAATGTCTATGTACTTAGTACGTTCATGAAAAACCGGGTTGGAAGCAATATACAGAGCAGACTTGTTGTCACAGTACAGAGTGATAGGAGTGAGATCAGTGAGATGCATTTCAGAGAGTAAGGCAACAACCCAAGTGAGCTCACAACATGTATCAGCCAAAGCCCTATACTCAGCCTCTGCAGAAGAACGAGACACAATGTGCTGCTTCTTGCATTTCCAAGAAACAAGAGAATCGCCAACCAAAACACAGTAGCCAGTAAGAGACGGTCTAGTATTCGGGCAACTAGCCCAATCAGCATCACAGTAGGAGGTCAAAGTAGTAACAGGAATAGATGAGAACCACAGACCTTGACCACACGTACCTTTGAGATATCTAACCACCTTTAAGGCAGCATGCCAATGAGACTCTCTAGGTGAGTTCATAAACTGAGCTAAAACATGCACTGCATAGGACACATCTGGACGTGTAATGGTCAAGTATATAAGACGTCCAACCAATCGTCTATACACAGCCACATCAGTAAGAAACGGAGTAAAAACATTTCCCAGTAAGATATGGTGTTGTTCCAGTGGAATGCAAGAAGGAGTAGTATCCAGTAACCCAACATCTTTGATAATATCCAGTGTATACTTCATCTGATTTACATGAATACCCGCAGATGATCTAAGCAATTCCAGACCCAAAAAGTAAGATAGATTACCAAGATCCTTGATCTTAAAGTATAAACCAAGAAACTCAATAATTTCATCTAGAAGAGCAGCATTGTTACCAGTTAATAACATATCATCAACATAGATGAGCAGAAAAACAACCAAATCTCCTCTACGAAACTGAAACAAACTGGAGTCACTGATTGTTTGCACAAAACCAAATTTTAACAATGCAGTAGAAAGGGAAACAAACCACTGTCGAGGTGCTTGTTTAAGCCCGTATATGGACTTTATTAAACGACAAACAAGCCTTTGAGTAGCATTCAGAGATTGAAGTTCAGCAGGAAGCACATAACCAGGAGGCAAGGCCATATACACCTCCTCATCAAGAGTGCCATGTAAAAATGCATTTGTAACATCAAGTTGTTTGATGAACCATCCAAATTTAGCAACCAATGCAAGAAGAATACGAAGAGTAGACATTTTTTCTACCGGGGCAAAAGTCTCAAAGTAATCCAACCCCTCAGTTTGAGTGAAACCTTTTGCAACTAAGCGAGCTTTGTAACGATCAATGTTACCATTAGCAAGATATTTAATCTTGTAAAGCCACTTACAGCCCACAATTTTTTTATTGGGAGGCAAAGGCTGAATGGTCCAAGTATTATTTACCTCAAGTGCTGCTAATTCAACACTCATAGCTTCACACCACACAGCTTGCTTCACAGCTTGTTTATAAGTAGAAGGTTCAGAAAATTTTGCAGTCAAGGCCACAAACGGAAGTGAACCAGTATCAACTGGTAACTGAGTCAGATACGTATTCAAGGAGTAACAAGAATTTGCTGAAGTAACGTGAAGCTTCATAGTATTAGCAATGTGAGGTGGTAAACCAGTATAATCAGAGAATATTGATGGTAACTGTCTAGTTCGATGCGGCCTATCAGTAACAAGAGGAATAGCAACATGATGAGCAGTATCAGAATTAGTATCTGAAGATACACCAGGTAAAGGAGATGATAACTGTTCTGGAATATCCAAATGAGGACTAGCTGGAGGGGTATGAACATGTGTAGATGAAGGGAAATCATCACAATAAAGTGGATCACAATCACTGAACATAGTATTGGAGGGGAATAGTTGAGATATAGGAGGAGTAGGAATATCACGAAATGGAAATATATTTTCAAAGAAGGTAACATCACGGGAAACAAAGGTCTGTCTAGTGTTCAAATCCAAGACTTTGAAACCTTTAGTAGAAAATGGATAGCCAATAAACACTCCTTTGATAGCTCGAGGTGAAAATTTATCAGTAGGACGGGGCACAACAGTAGCATAACAGAGACACCCAAATACCCTTAAATCCTGAAACACTGGAGATTCATGAAAAAGGAGTTCATATGGAGTACGACCATTCAAGAGTTTTGAAGGAGTACGATTTAGAAGGTATGTAGCTGTTAACAAACAGTCACCCCAAAAATTGAAAGGAACACTTGAATGAAAACGTAATGACCGAGCAACATTCAGTAAAGTCCTATGCTTACGCTCAACTAATCCATTCTGTTGAGGTGTGTAGACACAAGTGGTTTGATGGACTATCCCTTTCTCAGCAAAGAAAGTTGATAGAGACTTATTCAAAAACTCAGTTCCATTATCAGAACGAACTGTTTTAATGGAAGATGAAAAATGATTTTGAACATAGTTGACAAATGCTATAAAGAGAGACGGGACCTGAGATTTGTGAGACACCAAATACACCCATGTAACTTTGGACATATCATCCACAATTGTTAGAAACATAGTACAGTTGTTGTATGTTTTGTATCTGTATGGACCCCACAAGTCTATATGAACCAGCTCAAATATGATAGTAGAGACAGTCAAACTTGTAGGAAATGGTTGTCGAACCTGTTTAGCTAGAAAACAATTATCACAAGGTGGAAGTTCTGACTGAATACCTGAGATAGGAAGTAACTTTAGAATTGATGAAGGTACATGTCCAAGTCGATAATGCCAGAGAAGAGTTTGATGAGTACTAGCAGTATTTGCACTAGCTTGAGAAACTAAGCTAGAAAGGTGTCTGCACAGCTTTGATTGACTAAGTAAGTAAAGTCCATTATGCTCTTTACCAATCTCTAGAGCAGTCATCCAAGTGGAAGCTTGTAGAGAACAATATCCAGAAGTGAAAGTAGCAACGCACTTAGTGTCTTTTAGTAACTTGGACACTGACAAGAGATTGTAAGTGAACGAAGGAACACATAGCACATTATGAAGTGTGATGTCAGAACAAAGAGTGATACTACCCATGTGAGTTACTGAAGCAATAGCACCATTCGGTAAATGTAACACAGACTGGAAAGGAGTCACATTGTGTAAGAGATTAACAAACGGAGTTATATGATCTGTAGCTCATATGTCTACAATCCAATGATCTGAGGAATACTGTTCTGAGGGATAGACATTATTGGCAAAATGAAGACTTGTTCCTGCAAAATTGTTCGCAGAAGGATACCAATTACTTGATTGCAAATTAAATCCATCAGTAGGAGTCAAAGAAGCCATGGATTTCTGCAAATACTGAAGCAATTGCTTGCATTGACCATCAGACAACGGCATTGAGTCACTCATATGAGTAGAATCACCTCTATCAGTAGGAGCCACATCAGGAGTAGGAGTAGAATCAGATCCTGATACGTGAGCTACAACCTTTGCAACACCAGAAGTACCAGTGCCAAATTTTGGTTTAGGCTTCGGCTTACCAAACAGTTTATGCCATGAAGGAAATCCATGTATACAATAACACTTATCCTTTGTATGCCCTATCATATGGCAAAAATCACACACTACAGATTCCCTGCCAGATTGATCACTTCTTCGAATAGGTTTACTAGCAGTGTATCGAGTACCAACATTCTTAACTGCCATAGCAATGGAGTCAGACGACACAGTAGTAGATTGAGCTAGTGATCTTTGATTTTCTTCTTGTAAGAGCAAAGAATAACACTGATTAAGCGTAGGTAACGGTTGCATAAGCAGGATTTGACCTCGAATTGCAGTAAATTGCTCATTTAATCCCATTAAGAACTGAGCTAACTGAATTTCTTGATCGGACAGATCCAATTTGTTATTAACAGAACAGGTGCACACATTACAAGTACATCTAGGCTTCAATATCATGCATTCTAATTCATCATGAACATCACGAAATTTCAAAAAATAGGCAGCAATTGAGAGATTGCCTTGAGTTAGATGTGAGATTTCTGATCGTAATTGAAACAATTTTGGAACGTTACGTTGAGCATATCGAATAGCTAAATCCTTCCAGATATCACACGCAGATCTCATGTACACAATACTATTTCGAATATCAACAAAGACAGAGTTAAGAATCCAAGATGTTACCATATTGTTGCAGCGTGTCCAATGAACAAGTAATGGAGAATTGACAACTGGTTTAACATACGTTCCATCCACGAATCCAAGCTTCAACTTCGATGAAAGTGTGATCTCCATTGATCTGTTCCACTGATTGTAATTGCTTTCACTCAAAACTACTAATGTAATCTTCATTCCAGGATTATCTGAAGGATGTAAGTAATATGGATGATTTACATCCATACTAACAGAAGAGCCAATGGATGTAGATCCAACTGCTGCAGATGAATATGATGTTGTTGTAGCCATAACTGTTGATAGATACAACAACTTGTATGTATGAAGATGATGACACTTTAGCAGGTAAACTCAAAAAAAAATGCTATCAGATCAACACTGAATCATTGAATTAAACTACCATTAATGGATCGAGATAGCTCTGATACCATGATAGAAATACAATCTGATTTCAATGTTTATATTTCAGCAAAGAGCCTTATTAATAAGAACATCATTTTTGTTACCATACAACTGAGCTCTCCACACTCTATATACTATCACACACATCACAACACACACACTAACTGATTGCTAACTAACTTGCTGAGTTGGCATGACAGTATGACAGCTGGATCCTGCTGGACTACAGCTGGAATTGTGAGGAGAGCTAACAAGCGTAACTAACAACATTCATGACAATAATTTGTTAAGCCACTTTAAAAAGAATATTTTATTTTATTTTTTGAATAAAATGTACTTGCATTAATCAAATCATATCTTTGTCTAGTACATGCATAATAAAATCAGGTGGACTGTGTCACACCATTCCCCTGCTTCTGACATAAGCATCCATGACAATGCTTCCTTCGTTCCAATGGCTTCAGCTCCCCTCGGGGTCCATGCTCCAGCAACCTTACAACATCTAGCACCCACAAAGTCTCCTTGTGAATTTCTCATTACGCACCCCAGTCCAATACTCCCATCATTAAACACAGCAGCACCCGTATTCACCTTTACCCATCCATCCATTGGCTTCCTCCATACATGATCACCTGGTTCATTGTGCACTCTTCTCCCACTTATCGTTATCTGAGCTTCTTTCCAGTCTGCAAGGAAGTTTGTTGTTGCAGCCTTGACACCAAACGCAGAGCCATTAATCCTATCCCAAAACCATTTATTTCTTCTATTCCATATGCACCAGCTAATCATTCCAACTAGGACACATTGTTCCTTTGTGCAAATTTCAAAAACTCGAAGCAAAACCATGAAGGTTGTTTCATGTGGTGACACTTTCATCACTTGCTGTAAACCAGCACTATACCAAACTCTATACCAAACTGTACGCGCAAACTCACATGTAAAGAGCACATGTGTATCTGTTTCCATTGCATTCCGACACCATGGACACTGTGCACTCTCAACAACTTGTTTAACTGCTAAAGCATACGCATTTGGCAAACACCCTAGCAACTTCTGACTGTAAATAACTCTTTATCATCTAACAACCAAAACCAAGAGTCCCTTCTTTCATTCATAGGAAGAGGCACCCGTTTGATTAACTCAGCATCCCTACTATAGAACACATCATCAATCACTTCCATATCCCATCCCCTCCCTGTATCATCCATCAAACTATTCACAATAATCTCTTTCATTTGTTGTGGCATTATTGTTGTTAAACACCCATTATCCACACTTGGTAAGCAAGGTATGTGCCAGACCCTTGTTTCCTTACCATTACCAATTTGACGTCTAGCTCCTGCCTTAACAACATCCATAGCAGCCATTAAACTCCTCCACACATAGCTAGGATTTTTTCCCAACTCTGCATCAAGAAAAGACGTATTGGGATAGTACTTTGCTTTTATTATTTCAAAGACAAGTACATTTGTTTGTTGGAGTAATCTCCGACCCTGCTTAGCTAGCATAGCTAAGTTAAATTTCCTCAAGTCTCGAACTCCTAATCCCCCGCATCCCTTAGGCATACACATCTTCGACCACGCCACCCATTTTACCCCTTTCTCTGTTGCTCCCCTTCCCCACAGGAACCCATTCATCTTTCTTTCTATATCCTCACATACACCAACTGGGATGAGGAATAGATTCATCCAAAAACTAGGTATCATTTGAGTTGTAGATGACAGCAATGTTATTTTTCCTTGCTTAGATATATCTTTACTAGACCAACCCTGCAATTTTTGTTGCACCTTATCCTTCAAAAATCCAAACACTTCTGTTTTATTTCTCCCTACACTCATTGGCATGCCAAGATACTTCCCCGGTTTCTCTGCCTCCTGCACTTCTAACACTCCACACACTGCTGCTCTATCTTCTATCTTTGTATTTGGACTAAAAATGATATTAGACTTGTTATAATTAACCACTTGCCCCAATACACGTTCATACTTCATTAAAATGCTTCATTTAACAAATGCAGAAACATAGAAGATATTGACGAACACATATGTTTCAGACATACGGTACATTCAAATTGAACTAGAAGTGAACTACAGCTCATCAAATTTTCTGAACTCAGTTCTTGTTTGAGCTCAAATTGTTAGTCCAACCAAGTTCCTGATTGCATTCAGTCGGCGCAAATGCACTTGAGGTACGGATGAGAAGTAAAAGCCACAATATAACATCCTCATGGCTGCATTGTGAAGAAATAGGAAAAGATTTACAGTGGTAGCCATTACTATAATTTTAAATACATCAGGTAATATACCTCTATCATTTTCATATCTAACGGATGATACATCTCTCTCTTAAACAAAACAAAAAATCATACAAAATTAAATATTCAAAACACAGTAGTCAAACAATTTACGCCTTCAGTGAAATAAACCCGAGCTGAAACAAGCATTTTCACGATCTGGACCTAGAACTCCTTAACGAGTATATGGCAGAATGGTACTCTTGAACAAGCTTCCTGTATTTCAGTGGTTACATTGCAGCTCTAAAGGCCCCTCTTGCTGCGTCGCGCTTCATTTCTGCTGCTTTTCCGCTGCCACGGAAGTACATGTATACTTGCTGCAGAAGAAAGACAAAAAAGATAACATGTTTACTTTGTGACAAATCATCTATGTTTTTCATGCAACAGATGTGGAAATACATGGAATTAAAAATTTACCTGAATAACCCAGATGCTGAGCACAGACTCGAGACAAAATAGTCCAAATCCAACGAAATAGAAAATCTGAGCAAGACATGTTTAACAACCATGGTTAATAAAAACATTTCCATTAGAACAGTTTTATACTTTGCATGGGATGAATCCTCCATTTAGCAGAAATGCTTGAATGACCAAGGAGAATTCTAGTATTAAAGACGGTTATCTAAAGAATCACTTGTGAAATAATATGATAATGTGTGCTTTATTTTAAAGTTAACACAGTTGAACAAGGACAGAACTTACCCCAACTATAGCATGATCACCAATGAGATCTACCGCAGGTAAAATACCTCTGATCCAAAAGTCATAATAGGCAAATTAAAACAAATGATATTTGTTTTATAACCATAAAGTTACTAGGAACATAACTTGAAAATGTTGCTTTTATGGGGAAGGAAATCCAGAGTATAATTCTTTTGTCAAATATTTTATGTTTTGAATTAGTAGGTTATTGAATTAAAAATTTCAGCATCTAAGACTCACGCAAGTGATTTTCCCTTAAAAACTACAGGGGGAGCCACGGCTGCAAAGATAACGAAACCAATGTGGACCTGTAGAGCAGAAGTAGAATGAGGCATTTTCGTGTACATATATATAGCAGGAACTTGACAAACCTTAGACACTTACCAGATAAAACAGGAAAAACCATGCAAATTTCATAGCACCTTCACTCCTGAAAGCACAGATGGTTATACGGTGTCAGCTAAAGAAGCACCTCTGTATAGACTATGCAAAACATGGTTGCCAGAACTGTTTGCTAAATGACTGTACAGAAGTGACAAGTTCCATGACCCATTGATCGTTGAATACGACATATTACAGAAGAAGAATAGGATAGTGCACCAATAACAACATCCAGCACTTGCATCGACTCAGAAAGACAGTCAGTTTCAGATAGATTCATGTATTCTAGTATAAGTGTAAAAAACCTTTTGATTCAGTTTAGATACATTTGCAAATAATTACTTGAACTTTCTAGTTTTCGGTTTGATTTGACAATTGGACCACTTTACATATTTAATAGAGTGGACTCTTTTTATATGAAAACTTGGAACGATCTGAATCTCAATTCTTGGAGAAGATGCATAATGTGAAATTATGCACTCTACATGTAACTTCATCCTTCATCCAGACTATAATTGATTGTACATGTCACAGATATCTTATGGTCCAAAAATATGCAAATTTACACAGTTAATAACTCTATACATAAAGATTGTAAATTCAAAGTTACAAAAAGAAAAACCTAATATAGAAAGTACCTAAAAGCTCGATAAAGTGGACGATACCACAACACATAGCCTCCTGGGACCCCAGATACAAAGTAGATAATGGCAAGGAACCAGATTTTTGGATCTAAAACAGAGAAAAGATATCGTGTTACAAAAAATCTAGACGACATGACATTTAAAAAGTTGAACAAGACAAACACACGAATTTGTGGAATAGGTTAGAGATTTAACCTTCTCCTTTGATCCATGCTGTAGTAGTGGCAATAATATTCCAGAAAAGACAGAGTACTAATCCTGTTTAATTACAACGAGTCTAGCTTAGTGAGCACCAGCTATAAACTTTGTCAATGCAAACCTTTAAATAGTCAAAGAAGTTGGATTAACCAACAAACAGTGATCACACACACAAAATCCCAAAAAGGTCTAAAATAAAAAAATTCTATCAACCTAACATATATGACATAAAGGGCAAGAGTCACCTTCGGACCATGTATAAATTGTTTGGCTCCATGGATTCAACTTAAATATATTACTATTATATAAAAGTCAATGTCTCATGAGTCAGGACTGAAATTTGCAGAGGAAATATAGTGACTCATTATGACAGCAAGAAGCCAAGAATCCATCTTAATCGACAGATACATTTTTCTACACAGCTATAAACAGAAGTCCGTGCACTAAATAATCTGATTTAAGTATTTAACATGTTCTGTTGCCTTTTATAGTGCCCAGCAACAATAACCAGAAATAGATAACATTACTAATGAAGTTATGATGTCAATACAACCATATCGAGATAATAATGAATTTGCATACTCATAATAATATCTTTCTTCATGTTCAATTGTTCGTATATATTTTCCTTCAACATGTCAATGAATTTGGCAGATACAGCATCATTCTCAAATACCCATCAATGACTCGCTAGCCTTCTTTAGGTTTTTTAAAAACATGTGGAAATCTTTTTATAGCCTTATCCCCATTTAACATACTTGAAAGTGCACCTTCGAGAAATTATAGCAGACTGCTTCAGGATATCATTATATGTTTTCTCAATTTTTTATGACTCTCCACAGCTTCGGTGCATACGTCAAAACCAAACTCGTCAATAATTATGGAAAAAAAATAAGTTTAAGACCTGTCCTAATTAGGCATTCCCTCAGTTAATGCTAAAATTACTAAAGTGTATAATATAGTAGATAGTCCAGACTTGAATTGGACATTTCTCTTAACCAGAAATATCTTTGTAGTTTGGAGAAAACGATTTAGTTCTGAGGATTCTCAGAGATCTACCCTAATAGGAATCATTTTGATTTGATCTATCCCCTCAATCTATTTGAATTAGACGAGAAAATTGTAAGTTCGAACTAAACTTAAGTGTACTCAAGAGCATGATTGAACCACGAAATAAATGACCTTTTTTTCCCAACAGAGAGTCAACCGAAGATATAACTTCACAATTTTTTAAAAATAAGTTTATGACAGTAACGACACATAAAGTTACATTTAAAAATAAGTTTACGACACAATAAGTTTACAGATCACAAGAATTGCAAGCCATACTTCGACATGATCAAAACAATACCAGAGCTATAAATAAACCATCCGAAATAGAAAAACCAACCTAAGTAGGTTGTAAACGCCACATACTGCAGTTTTTGTAGGTGAATGGGTATTTCATTAGCAATATCATGATGAATGATTGGAAAAAATGGTGGCCAGTTTTTCTCCTCTAGAACAATACCAGCTGCAATCGAAGGGAAAGAATTAAATCATATATTTCAACTATCAGGCACAATAAATCTGTCACTGTGTAACATAGTTTAAAGAAGGATTGAATAGGAAATATAGGTATAAAATGATAACCAAGGACAGGCTTATATATGTGTCAAGTCTATAACATAAAGTAAATGTAGAGAAGTGAAGATCAGACAATACCTCGTGCTGCAGCTTCTTCTTTGCGTCGGACTATCTGCATGGAACACGAAATCAAATTTTATTTTATTTGTGCAGGCATCTAATACACATAATTATATGCTAAAGTATGTACACAGCTTACATCACCAACTTCTATGAATGGATTTATAATTTCAGTACTGACACACTTGACGCATATCAGGAAATTTTAGGCAGTTTGAGAAATACAATAGAAGTTCGTGAAGGAAAGCTTGAAAGATGGATTCATGTTAATTACCAACCAACCCCTTGATCTTTCAATTATCAACATGACGTTTCGAGATTTTTAAATCACGAGTATAATTAACTAGAATTCTATAAAATATATCTCAAGGAGTCGGGTGACGACTTTCTGAGTAACGGTATTACAGAATATAATTGCATTAATGGCTTCTATAGTGGAAACTGGAAAGCACAGATAATGTGTATATTTTCTTTAGATTAATATCATACATAGTGCCTTTCTTGGATCATCAGCAAAATCTCGTCAGAATTTGTAAAATACATACCTCTTCCCTCTTTTTCAATTCAGTTTCCTTGGCTTGCAGCTCCTTCTCTTTCTTTTTCAGATCCTACATTCAAAACAGAAGGTAGCTAGTAAAAATACAAGGATGAACAAGTATTAATATTTTAATACATTGCACGAATGCCAAACCATTACCGCAGCTGAGTCAAGGGGAATATCAACAGAGGCATTGCGATCGTAGAATTCTGCAGGTTCATGAGGGAGGGGTGAAAGCCTCGAATTCGCAGCAGATGGTACACGCCCAGCAGCATTCTGGTAGCCCAAAAAAATAATACATGTAATGAACAGTAAAGTGGGATGTCTAAAATTGTTACAAAACCATAAACATAAAAATCTATTCTTATTGTTTATGGATCTTATACATAACTAGAGAGTTAAGAAGATATTCAACATGAACATAACAATCTATAATTATTTGGCATATAACCAACTAAATTTATGTCACTTTCACGCACAAAAAAAATAGTAATGAACTAAAAATCACAAAACAGTTTTCTTCACAAAGAAGCATGAATCAAAAATCATTCGTCAGTTATCAATCTGAATGTCTCGATCCCTGTATGTATCATTTTAGAAGCTATAAAAAACTGTGCACAATCACAACACTTGATAAACCTAAAACCACTTGTTTGCAGGCATTGATAAGTAAGGAAGTATAAAATTTGAACAAACGAAGTCTCCTCGTCGACAATTGGGCCTAATAACAGTATTACACACACACACACAAAGGATCCCGAGTAGTACATCCAATATAAATCTCAAGCCAGCAATTCAACTTACAAATTAATGTCATAACAGAAAATACATACCAAGAGATGTGATGCTAGAAAGCAAATAAAATCCCACTATTATATTTTCCCTCATCCTTTACGCAATCAACTAGGACGAAAAAATGATACACTAGAACAAAATATTACGATAAATAAGCCCTAACATCAAGATCAAACAAGTCAAACAACTAAACTACATGATCAAGCACAACATAACTCCAATACAATCAACAACATAAAACACAATTAAAGTCAAATTACACATAAGCAATAACCTAGATAGTAATTTTTAATATACAAGCACAATAAGTCATAATCAGCTATAGATACAAAATTTAAATATGTAAGTAGCTAGAGAAACGAAGCTTACAGAGAAAGGATTAACTTCTTCTTCTTCAGCGAAAGGATTCGCATCGTAACGACCGGCCATTGCTGAAATCGAAGCTACTTAGGGTTTTAAAGAGAGACAGTAGGAGAGATCTAAATAGAATTCAACAAGAGAGAGAGAGAGAGAGAGAGAGAGAGAGAGAGAGAGAGAGAGAGAGAGATTAACTGCAGAAATCTAGAGAGAATAAATTGTAGGGAGGGGGAGACTGGAGAGAGAGTTGTATTTGTGTATATACATGGAAATTGTGGAGAGAAGATTGGACTTGCAGACAGAAATGCTTTGATATACACGACTTTTGTTTATTTTGCTTTGCTGTTTATTAGTACTATTTTTTTTCCAAGACCAAGGTTTAATTTTTGTGAAACTAAGAACTTGTTTAGATTATGATATTAAAATTAATTAACTAAGAGACAAATTTTGAATTTATTATGATATTTTAAGATTTTTGACGATAATATTACACGAAAATTTAGTGTTTGTATTTGCGTTTTGGGTATACGACACGAAAGTATACGAAGTACACTACCGAGATTTAGTGTCGGTTTTGTGTTTACTCTTTCGGGTACATGACACGACACGAAGTACACGACATAAATAAATATATATTTGTATATTTATATTTATATTAATTTTTTTAATATTTATATTAAATTAATTAATATTTATTATATATTTATACAAAAATTTTCTAATATTATTTGAAAATATGAAATATATATATATATTTAAAACATATTCGTAAAACTTTAACTAAAAAATTAAATATTTTAATATTTTTATTTATATTTTTATTTAAAATTACAAGAAAACATGACACGAAAAGTACATGACACGAAAAATACACGAAATAATGTATAAAGAAATACCTGGCTTTAAAAAAGTTTACATAGGTGGAAATGCGAAAGTGACCGGGGAAAATGATTGACATAAGAATGTAAGATTGTTAATAAAGAGTATTGAATAATGTCCTTCAAAATTCCTGCAATAAAAAATGTTTTATATTAATACACCAAATCATGTGTTTGTATTGTTCTGGAATCTCTCTACCTACTCAGCTAAAAAAATCAACCCACACCAATAGAATACATATTTGTATTGATCTTAAAACAAAAAGGATGATCGATGTATGCAAATATGCATCTAAGAGATTAACTAATGAACGCAGTATAATTGTTTTTTATTGTGCTGGAGATACAAGCATGTAGAAAGGATCTGCACTGGGTTAATGATCAAGTGAGCCATTAAAGTGGGTTCAATATATTAAATTGGTCAGTGAACTGAAAACGGTATCAATAAGGTCATTAAAGTGGGTTACGGGTACATTTGATTAATTCTGCTAAATTTTTGTTAACGGTAAATGATGATGTGTTTAGTATAATCTGATGCAGGAATTCAGAACACTTTATCAGATGTTTGTCATATCAGATTATACTAAACACGTCAGATTATACTAAACACGTCATCATTTACCGTTAACAAAAATTTAGCAGAATTAATCAAATATACCCGTAACCCACTTTAATGACCTTATTAATACCGTTTTCAGTTCAGTAACTAACTTAATACATTGAGCCCATTTTAACGACTCGCTTGATTATTAACCCGATCTGCATATGCGGACTTCAGTTTATCCTGTCAATATTTTTGGTAGCCCCCAAGTTGTCCGTTTATATGGATTATGGATCAACCCACTTCTCATCCTTCTCCACAATTAGTAAGAAATACAAGTTTATTGTAGCCATTTTACACCAATATTTTTTTACAACACCACCGAGTCAGCAATTTTTTATTAAAGATTTCTTCTAAAAAGTTCCTCTAAATATACAAAATTTTAAAATAAAAATATTAAGAGCAATATCTAAGAAAATGTAAGAAAATAAATAAGTCCGAGAAAATATAAATTTTCATATGCGCTAGTTGTCTAGTCATCAAAGAAAATTGTGCCAACAAAACCAAAAAGCTCCTAAAACCATCATTGTCCAGAACAAAGTGTAACAGCGTTTTAATAATTGATACTAAAATTTTAGGACACTAGTTCTATTTTATACTCCCTTCGTCCCGGTCATTTCTATACACTTTCCATTTTGGGATGTCCCATTCATTTATATACATTCCAAAAATAGTAACTTTTAATAATATAAAACACTATTACACCCACTACTTTCTTCACTATCTCTATTCTATAACAATATAAATCACTATTACACCCACTACTTTCTTCCATTATCTCAAATCTATTATTAAATATTGATAGGTCCCACCACTTTACTCATTTTCATCTAACTTTACTTATTTTTTATATCTTTTCTTAGTCTCCGTGCCCAATTTCTATGTATAGAACCCAGAGGAACGGAGGGAGTATAATTTTTAGAGCACTATAACTATTTAACTAGCTTTATAACCCGTGTGTATGTTCTCTATTCTTCTGTCTAGTCATCAAAGAAAATTGTGCCAACAAAACCAAAAAGCTCCTAAAACCATCATTGTCCAGAACAAAGTGTAACAGCGTTTTAATAATTGATACTAAAATTTTAGGACACTAGTTCTATTTTATACTCCCTTCGTCCCGGTCATTTCTATACACTTTCCATTTTGGGATGTCCCATTCATTTATATACATTCCAAAAATAGTAACTTTTAATAATATAAAACACTATTACACCCACTACTTTCTCCACTATCTCTATTCTATAACAATATAAATCACTATTACACCCACTACTTTCTTCCATTATCTCAAATCTATTATTAAATATTGATAGGTCCCACCACTTTACTCATTTTCATCTAACTTTACTTATTTTTTATATCTTTTCTTAGTCTCCGTGCCCAATTTCTATGTATAGAACCCAGAGGGACGGAGGGAGTATAATTTTTAGAGCACTATAACTATTTAACTAGCTTTATAACCCGTGTGTATGTTCTCTATTCTTCTGTTATAAAATGATAAGCCGATTTATTAAATATAATATATGTTTTCTTGCAAGTGGGATCAGTTTTTGTTAGAAAATATCATATATATTTAATCATGTAAATATATGCATGCATGTGAAATGTATTATAGGTTTTGTTGTGAATGAAATCTTTTTTCATTGAAAAAGATCATATCTAATAACGACGTACAATATAAGCAAGACCTGTAATTTTGAAGTGCTTGTAGTCTTGTAATTATGGGAGATTGAACTATTTTAAATTAGTGTGACTTATTTTGCAACCGTCGTGTAACTTTATAAAAACAAAATAGTATTTAACATGTTTGAAGTAGTTAGTAAAACTATTTCGTACAATATTTCTATAACATTTGTTTGATATATAGCTTATTGTTTAAGATATAGTACTAAATTTATAAAAAAAAATATTTGATATGGTACAAAATATTCTCGTTGGTTATTGTAAAGTGAAGCAGATCAAATCATATTTTGAACTATTTTAAATGGGTGTGACTTATTTTGCAACCGTCGTGTAACTTTATAAAAACAAAATAGTATTTAACATGTTTGAAGTAGTTAGTAAAACTATTTCGTACAATATTTCTATAACATTTGTTTGATATATAGCTTATTGTTTAAGATATAGTACTAAATTTATAAATAAAAAAAAATTGATATGGTACAAAATATTCTCGTTGGTTATTGTAAAGTGAAGCAGATCAAATCATATTTTGCTAACTTCAAAAAACAAACCTATTAGTCTTATTATTACATCTTCTGTATCCAAATTTCTTATTTGGTTGATATTCATTGTTCACTCACCATATCCATTATTTTTTATTATCATTTATTTGGTCTATAATTACTTTTGATCTCCCTGAACTGTTTACTATATAAGCAAATGGAGTTGTTTAAGAAAAAAATTAGAACAAATTAAATAAGTAAAACAAATAAATTGGGGTAGCCAAAGAAGTAATATAAAATTACAAGAACAATAAAAAATAATTAACAGTTATATTAAAATTAATATAATGCATAACTTACTAATTTGTGACAATTTTGAGAACTCTTTTTTCCCAACCGCCTTTGACAACTTCAATGTCACCCAAGTAGGTCAAGCAGCCCACAACATCTAAATCAACATAGAAAAAAATAATATTAGAACATGATAGTTTGAATTATAACTTATATAATAGTATTACTTATATATTACTCTAATACATTACTGCATCAAAAACCTGAGAGTATGTTGGTGTCATTAATACGTGCATCAATCATATCCAGACATATGAACTGAAATCCATGCAGTGATATGTTGACGATGCCTTCTTCCAATCTCTTAGGCAACGTTATGCGTATGAAGATCAATTTAGATCCATGTGATAGTAGTCCATATTTTCCTGTACTTGAAACAACTTTCAGATTTTTGATGATGTACACGGAGCCTTCCTCTAAAAGATTTTTGAACCGAGAGACCAGAATCTTCGGGATCGTAGCATGGATCAAATTTTCCTGTCATACAACATATCTTAGAAAAGTTAATAACATCATACAATTTGACAAACTAATAAGTTATAAATATATTGATTTATTAACCTTTTCATCGATCAAAATCATGTCAAGACTGATCAGTTCTTCAGTATTTGGATTGACAGATTTCCACATTCTACACACTCGTACTCTTATCATCCAGGTATAGCTGTTGTCGTTCAAAGCATCCAACATGGTGTAGGCCATAGTTGTATTGATTGTAAATATGGTTGTAAAAATTTGAAGCTATGTAAAAAAGTTTCGGTGTAGATTTTTTGTTATGAATGGCCTTTAATTTATAGGTGTTTGTAAGGTGAATAACATGGAAATCCATTATTTTTAAAAGTCAAGAAGTATTATAAAATAAAAGTTCTATAAAGTTTGAAAATAATAAAAGAAAGTTCTATCAAGTTTGAAAATAATAAAAGAAAGTTTTATCAAGTTTGAAAATAATAAAAGAAAGTTC
The DNA here is from genome assembly GCA_030848705.1 of Heracleum sosnowskyi. Classification (NCBI taxonomy): domain Eukaryota; kingdom Viridiplantae; phylum Streptophyta; class Magnoliopsida; order Apiales; family Apiaceae; genus Heracleum; species Heracleum sosnowskyi. The sequence continues at coordinate 100,631,399 of CM061241.1, forward strand.
TATCAAGATTGAAAATAATAAAAGAGAAAATTGCAATTATTAACATAAGATTCTAAAAATTCAAAAATAATAAGGAAGTTGTAATTTTCTAAATCAAAGAAAGTTCTATCAAGTTTGAAAAAAAAAAGTTCTATCAAGATTGAAAATAATAAAAAGGAAAATTGCAATTTTTAACATAAGAGCCTACAAATTCGAAAATAATAAGGAAGTTGTAATTTTCTAAATCAAAGAAAGTTCTATCAAGTCCTACAAATTCGAAAATAATAAGGAAGTTGTAATTTTCTAATCAAAGAAAGTTCTATCAAGCTTGAAAATAATAAAAGAAAGTTCTATCAAACCTACAAATTCGAAAATAATAAGGAAGTTGTAATTTTCTAAATCAAAAAAAGTTCTATTAAGTTTGAAAATAATAAAAGAAAGTTCTATCAAACCTACAAATTCGAAAATAATAAGGAAGTTGTAATTTTCTAAATCAAAGAAAGTTTTATCAAGTCCTACAAATTTGAAAATAATAAGGAAGTTGTAATTTTCTAAATCAAAGAAAGTTCTATCAAGTTTGAAAATAATAAAAGAAAGTTCTATCAAGCCTACAAATTCGAAAATAATAAGGAAGTTGTAATTTTCTAAATCAAAGAAAGTTCTATCAAGTCCTACAAATTCGAAAATAATAAGGAAGTTGTAATTTTCTAAATCAAATAAAGTTCTATCAACTTTGAAAATAATAAAAGAAAGTTCTATCAAGTTTGAAAATAATAAAAGTGTAATTTTCAATTTCCTTCCTACAAAATCAAAAATAATAAAGAAAGTTGTAATTATTAAAATTAAAAATTGTGAAAAATTGAGAAAAATAGAAAAATAGAACGGAGCGATTCTAGAGGCGCCACCTCACCGCCCCCGTCTTCTCCTTTATATAAGTATATTGATTTTAAAATAATAGAACTCTATCTTATATTTTAAAATAATATATATTTATTATATGCATGTCATGAGTAAAGTTGTTTAAAAATACAAAATACATAATTTAGAGCTAATTAATATTTGATTAACGATATTAAACGTACATCGATATCGATCACAAAATTCTCCATCATCATCGTAAAATTCCCCCAATTATTTTTATCAATTTTTGTGAAAATATTCAAGTTATGGTATAAACACACTATCAAATAACAGTGTTCAGCAGCTGAACATTTAAATACAAGTAAGTTCAGTTGCAGAACTTTAAAATTTATGTGTTTGATTTCAAATTCGATTGCATGACTTTTATGTTCAGCGATAGAACACGAATGTTATGGTATGAAAATAATGTGGATAACATTGTTCAACAGTTGAACCTTATAAAAATAATCAAGTTCACTTGTAGAACTTCGTGAAAAAAAGTAAGTTCAGTTGTAGAACTTTGAAGTTCATATGCATAACTTTTAAAATTCAGTTGCAGAACATTGTATTTATACTATGAAACAAAATAGGTTCGACAATAGAATCCTTTTATTCCAACAATATCCTTATAAGATTTTGTATATAAAAATGAGTTGAATCTGAACAGTTGATCTAGTAATAATCCAACGGCTTATAACAGTTCTAAAGTTCTTTTTAGTGATTGGTTCTATTTTGAGTCTAACCTTATATATCTATCTATCTATTACTATATACTAGCCTATAACCCGTGCGATGCACAGATGAATTTTAATATTTTTTTATCTTCTTATCTATATTTTGATTTATATGGTTTTATCAGTAGAAAAATAAAATTTAAAAATATAATAATATATGTATGATGTTATTCTAAACATTTGTTTGTATTTTGATGATAAAATTCTTAATATGTTGTCAAGGGGAATACTATTTTGAACTTTTGAACGCAACTTACAAAATAGATAATATAAATATTTTATAATAATATGTTGTTGACGAGATTCGAACCTTGAACCAGTGGGAGCATTTTACATATCAAGAAAGCAATATTTTTTTAACAATAAATCCAACGGTTTTCTTTTATATATCTTTAAATCTAACGGTTGTTATTTAGAGTACCAGACTACCAACCAACCAAATAGATGGTAGTTTGCTTATAATATTATACTATAGATAGATTAAATCACAACACAAGGGCAAAAAATGCCACTTTAATGCATGTGAAGTTACGATTTTGCCCCTATTTTTTGAAAAATTACAAAAAGACCACCCCTTTAATGTTCATGCAAAAAATAAATTAAATTATGTTAGTTTAGAGAATTGAATACGTGACCTTCTACACTCAAACTTGCACAACAACTATTGTGCTACACTTTGTTTTGAGTTTACTTTCAAAATCTTAATAGATAAAGCACATCTTCTCCCATTTTTTTTTATTTTTATTATATAGTAAATAGATATTGATTTATATTATTTCTAGAATATTGCACAATATATAATTACAGAAAATATTTTTATCGATTGAGCGTAATCTACAATTCTTTTTTGTCAATTTAAATGATTGATATATGTCATTTTAATACCTATGAATTTACGATTTTCCTCCTATACGTTAAAAAATTACAAAAAACACATTCTCTTTGTATTTATGCAAAGAGTAGATCAAATTATCTTAGTGTTGAAAATCGAACCGCTAACCTTCTCTAATCAAACTCATACCATAACCATTATATTATACGTTATTTTGAGTTTTCTTTAAAAATATTTTTAGATAAATCACATTTTCTTATCTTCTACCATTTTTTTATTTTTACTTTTTTGTAAATAAAATGTTGGTTTATATTATTTATAGAATGTTGCATAGTATATAATTACAAAAAAAATATTTTAATGGATTGAGTATACTCTATAATTCTCTTTTGCTATTTTAAATGATTGATATAAAATAAAATTTTAAATAATATAAAATTATACATAAATGTAACCGAGTACTAAAAAATATGAATTTATTTACATTCTCCTCTCTGTATATAAAAAACTATTGTCTCGCATAATTTTTATGGATATAAAATTTTAAGTACGCGAGTAATATTAGAGATTTTTGGTCGACCAACTATTTAGACTTTCAGCGATTTAAAAGTGTGATTGATCTAAAAACATAAATATTAAAAGAAACTAAAATAATTGAATTTATGTTTTAAAAAAATGATAACTCCAAAAATACGATTTATGTTGTATCTATAAAATATAACATAAGTAATATTCAATATAAAATGAAAAAAGATATGTTTTTTTTAATTATAATTATTACAAAATTGCAATAATTATTAGCAATGACCAATTAGACTATAACTCAAAGTATGATAATATGAATTTTATATAATATACTAAATTGATCAAACAATCAGCATAATATACAGTAGAACCTCGATAAATGAATACACTTGGGACCAAGAAAATATATTAATTTAACGAGATTATTTATTTATCGATTAATGAATATTTTATTCAATTATCAATAAATGAATCTTTATTCATTTCGACAATTTATTTATTTTTTATTATGATAATGATGTTTTAAAATTTAATATTTGAATGTGTATAGAAGATAATAGTTAAAATTTTAAAATTCTTATCATATATCTTATTCACGCTCAATAATATGCATACATAAATTATACGTATAAATTAAGTATAGTGTGCTTGTACTATTTTAACATACTTGAAACTATTCATAAGATTGTATTAGTAATATACTTAGAATCTATTAAAATTTATATGAATTTATGAATTTTTTGGACTAAATGACATATATCATAAAAATATATCTTGCTTTAATTTTAGTGAATATTCATTTATGTTTACATAGGACCTTAAAAATTCCAATAAAATTTATTCATTAATGCATTTAGTGAAATTATTCATTTACTCCATTATCCCAAGTTGGGACCGAAAAAAATTATTCATTTGACGAGATTATTTATTTATCGAACATTCATTTATCGAGGTTCTACTGTATGATGGTTGAGTTATAACATATACTTAGATCAACCTATGATGAAACCAAAAAGTTCATCTTAGATATTATATATGTTGATGCACAGTCATTAAGGTCGTCTAATCATAATTTACATTGATCAAAATATTTGTAAAAATTCAAGTTGAGTTAAAAAATAATTCATCTTATAAGATAAAAAATGTTTCAATTTACCAAAATATTAAAATAGAATTTCGATATTGTATAATAAATTTTAGACTAAAACTAAACATTTGAGTTTTAAAATGTAAAAATATGTATGTAATATATATAAAAAAATGAGCTATAAACCGCAAGGACGACTTTCACATAATATTAATAGTTTCATAATATGTTTTCGTATTACGTATATATCAATTCTTTATAAATGTACTCTAACTAAATTAAAATCACATTATCTATGTTATAGATTGACAATTTTCAAAAGTATTTATTTATTTTATACTCAAATGTTCAATTTGATAAAGTTCCGTCATCAAAAACCATATTATTATATACTCAAATGTTCAATTTGATAAAGTTCCTATCACGTCATCGAAAATCATATTAATATTTAGCAATTAAATCTAATCATGCGATCATTATCGTATGGATATTTATCCAAATTTTATGAAATGTAATCAAGTTATAGAATATCTGGTTAATGTAATTGGTATGCCATATTACAAAAATACTATTAAAATAGAGATAAAATCGAAATATTATCTTTTCGAATTTAAAATTACAAAATTATCTCAATATGTGGGCGTTTGGGGTATCAAGCAAAAGTTGACTTATAGCTTAAAATGAGTAAGTGCTTTATAAGTGATAAGTTGATGGATTGTTATAAGTGTTTGGGATAACTAAAAAAAAGTGAACTTATGTATTATAATGAGTAAGTGCTTTATAAGTGATAAGTTGATGCAAACTTATAAGTTACGTAAGTGTTTGGATAAATTTACTTATAAGTTAATAATTTTTTTATTAAATTAAATTGAAAAAATAATTAATTAATATAATGATCTCAATAAATACATTTTAGATTAAAAAACATTTAAAAGTATAAATATAAAAATATAAACAACTAAATTGAAAAAATAATTAATTAATATACTGATCTCGATAAATACATTTTAGATTAAAAAACATTTAAAAGTATAAATATAAAAAATATTAACTACTAAATAGATAAAGAAATCATGAAAAATGAAATAAGTTGAGCAAAATGTTAGTATTTTCTAACATTCAACTTATCAATTTATAAGTTATAAGTTAGATTATAAGTTGGGTACACAAACACCCCCCATAAGTCATAAGCTAAAAAAATAAGTTATAATTTATAAGTTAATGAAATAAGTTGAGTACACAAACACCCTCCATAAGTCAAAATTGATTTATAAGCCATAAGTTGACTTATAAATCAATTGCCAAACAGGCCTTTCGGGCGAGAAATTATTGCAGTGTTCGTGCCTCACACGGGCTTTTATGCTAGTTACTATATATTAAACCACAACACAAGGGCAAAAAGTGCCACTTTAATGCCTATGAATTTACGATTTTGCCCCTATTTTTTGAAAAATTACAAAAATGTCACCCCTTTAATGTTTATGCAAAAATTAAATTAAATATGTTAGTCTTGAGAATTGAATCTGTGACCTTCTGCACTCAAACTTGCACCACAACCATTGTGCTACACTTTATTTTGAGTTTACTTTCAAAATCTTAATAGATAAACCACATATTCTCCCATTTTTTTTTAATTTTATTATACATTAAATAAATATTGATTTATATTATTTCTAGAATATTGCACAATACATAATTACAAAAAATATTTTTATCGATTGAGCATGATCTACAATTCTCTTTTGTCAATTTAAATGATTGATATATGTCATTTTAATACCTATGAATTTATGATTTGGTCCTATATGTTAAAAAATTACAAAAAACACCTTTTCTTTTATATTTATGCAAAGAGTAGATGAAATTATGTTATTGTTAAAAATTAAACCACTAACTTTCTATAATCAAACTCATACCATAACCATTATACTATACGTTATTTTGAATTTTCTTTAAAAATATTTTTAGATAAATCACATTTTCTCCAAAAAAAAACGTTGGTTTATATTATTTATAGTCTAATCATTTAAATTTATTTAAAAACATATTATGATTGAAATAGGTAAAATTAATAGATCTAAATTTTGGATTATTGATCAAGTTGTGAGATAAAATTAAGAAAATTCGTGATTTGACCGTCTAAAATAAGAATTACGTATAAAAAAATGTTATTATTTTTTATTCAAGTTTCAGCCCTTTAATTTTGGATTTTTTACCTATAAATTTTCTAAAATTTACAAATCATGCCAATTTTGGAATGATTAGACTGAATTTTATGACCTCTTCACCGGCTTTTATCAAAACTGATTTTAACCCGATTTTAACATAATCAAAACGATTAGTTACCGTCTAACGATTACTCGGAATTATTAAACACCAACTTTTAGTACATAGATTGTGCATTAAAATATAATTGAGTCCGGATAAAAAAATAGATTGCTTAACTATTTTTATTATAATCAATTATTGAATTTGACTTTATTTCCATCATTTAAAACTAAATAAATATTTTGGTAATTAAAAATATTTGTATCTTATAGAAATTAACCCAAATTTTATGAAATTAAAAAAAAAATTTAAATTTTTTTTACAAAAATATAAGGTAAATTCGAAATATTATCTCTTACCACATTTTTAAATAAAAAATTATTTCAATATATATACATGTTCGTGCGAGAAATTATTCGAATATATAAACAGACTAGCACGTGCTTTTACGCTAATTGAAATTAATATGGGATTACTATATCCCGTTATTTGCTTGCATAAATAAGGAGGCGAACACATGTAATAAAGGAGACTTGAAACTTATTAACTAACACAAGGTGCTACTTGTGAACCTTCTTTAGGTCCAAGGAGTTTCTAGAGTCAGTGTATACTAGAAACAAGAGGGAGTTAACACAAAACTTTTGAGAAGCACTAGTGTTGAAAGTTGATGCCTGACATCTAATGACGATATCTTGTTACCACACAGACACCATTTACACTACAATTCTCAGATGACATCAACTAGAGTAAGAAAACAAGGGCACTTAACAAGAATCGGGTATTCACTAGCATTTTGGCTAACAAGAACTGCTTTAGTGCAAGGCAATTCGAGCAGCTAAAATCAGTAGCAACATCACATTAGCCGATAATTAAATCTAAAACATCTCATGCCGAGCAGTTATGCTGTCTCTTCTCGTGAACTAGTTGCTAAATATATTGTTCTGCATTGTCCAATTTTTTTTTTACCAGTTTAAATCCCTTGTTCATTGACCTTTGAACTAGTTGTTTATTATTTTCTTTGTTATATCTTGGTATTTTAAAAGTACCAATGTTCTTATTTGATTATTTGGTACATCATATATATGTAGAAGAAAATTATTTGATTATTCTAAACATCCCCTTTAAATGCAAGACAAAACCCTTTAATCCCTCTATTGATCATGTTTTAACTTCTCTCTCCGTTTTAACTTTTCACAGAAGCACCTCCTACAACATAGATCACAGAATGTCTTGGGCTGGCATGCCTGCTGATATCCTGTTCATCATCTTTGGACTCCTTCGCCATTTAAACAACCTTAACTTTCTTGATCTTTATCAGTGTGTTGTTGTTTGTCGTTCATGGCGATTTGTTGCTAAACAGAAATGGCAAACCCATATCTTGCTGACAACTCCATGGTTGCTCCAGGAGGAAAAAAATATAGAAAACCATAATATACTTTTTAACACTAATCCATATTCCATACAAGTGGCATAAACATCTCCGTCTTGACACGAGTGAAAACGAATCAGGCTTTACTTATTATCAAATTCCCATATATCTAACAAAGGTTCCAAAGTGCTAAATTTTGCGTATCATAAAGTGTTTTTCCGTATGTGTGTGTGTGCAAGTGCTGTGTGCGGTAACCTACTTAATTGTATAACTCCAAACTTGCTAGGCTATAGGTAGTAAGTGCGCATGCAACTTCAGATCAGATCTACCATGAAGATTTATGGCAGCTATCATTAAAAATGACAAAACATGGGGATTTATAAGTATTATTAATCAATTTTTCATAAAAGACTAGCAGAAAGAAGAAATTTCAAAGGTAACAGATACTTACATGTTCAAAATATGATCTCCTGCTTCCAGAAGTGTTATCTTAACCAAAACTTTAACCTTTGTATAGAGCTTTACTAGATCTTCAGATAGAAAATCACGAAGCTCTGCAAACTCCACACCAGTTGGACCGCCACCAACAATAACAAATGCGAGAACTGTTTTCCTCTACTCATCAGTTAGGTTAGGGAGGCCGGCCCTTTCAGAGCAATCAAAAACAGTCCTCTGAATATTTAGGGCATCTTTAATTTTCTGAATAAAGAATGTAATTCTGAAAATTTAATAAAACTCTAATACTGCATTTAAACAGCCACCATGCTCACCGTTAGACATTCAGTGAGACATTTATTTTATATGTATGCTAATTGCTTGTGCCATCATCAAAACATACAATTGGTGTTAAATATGCACAGAGAAAAAAACTAGTGCAAGCAATTAACAAATAATGACATATTAAAAAAAGAACCCAATATTGATGCTTTGGTTGATTCCTGTTTTCTGCTCCTAACCTTTTACAGAATTCATTTGAGCTACAAAAAACTTAGAGTGCAACTACACATGAGACACTTTCTCTTCAGAGAATTACCTTTACAAAAAGACAATTTTCCTCGACGCCAGGAGTATTAAATGCTTTGGCTGACTTGAGTTAGCTTCAGAATAAGCTAAAAGATTTCGACTGGTGAAATAAGTAACTTCAAAAGATAAGGAAACCAGGGGGAACAAAAGCATCTAAGTATATATCTCTTGCTACACGCATGATACTAGAATCCTCAGCAAGCAACAGCAACACCATCTATGATATGATTACATCAATAGTACCTACCTTAATCTAGACACCATCCAAGCAGATTATGATTTTAAGACAATCTCAATGATTTGTCTATGAATTTACATGTAAACAGTCTCGGAGTCCTATAAGACCCTAATAACTTTCCAAAATCATGTATGATCCCTACACATTAGTTAGGCAAATTCCCGCAAGAATGAACACCAAAAGCTAACATGATGACCATGATCAACAAGAACTGACTCCCTTGCAACAACTTCTAATAGTCAGTGAGTTCTTATTTACCTACAGTAGTACACTATCTTTAATAGAGCCTAACTGGTTACATAAAAAAGGTGGTCATAGGGTACTACTTATATTTCTTAGAATTCATCTCTCTCTTTACCTAGTCAATTTGTCTTCCTGCTATCAAGTAGATTGACAAGCAGTTTTAAGTCATAACGTCAAAAATTTGGCTAGAGGCTTGATAAAGACATCTAGTGCATATGCAATTGCTTTAGCCCGAAGCCTCCAAATTAATCATCTACTATATCTAGAACTCCGAATCTATATTAGGCTTTAAACAAAACCAAATCACGCTGACCAAAACACGAACATTAACAAAAGAAACTTATATGTACAACGTAGCAACATTCACGCAACTTCAAATTAAACACAACCCTAGCACAAAATTCCTAAACTAAGCAAATCAAATCATAAGCTATTAAATTAATAACTCCAAATCTGTTAGTTTTCAACAATCAAATCATGAGAAAATCGATATAACATGAATATAACAACAATCCAAAATCAACATCTCGAATTACACAAAAATCACTTCCATTACGAAACAAACATACGTAGAGAGGTACACGCGACTCATTCAACAGACTCAACCAACTCAAACTACATACAAAAACAGAAAGTAGAAAGTACAAGATTACAAACAGAACAAACAGATACCAATACTCCAACTCTAGGCATCAGGATCGCCTACAACTTCAAAACCCTCATTCTCATTATCTCGATCATCTCCTGAATCTTTAATTTCAAAAGCAGGCTCCTACAGAAGGACATAGTCATCAGGAATTGAAGTAGAACCTTTCTTTGGATTCTTGGAGCCTTTAGACAATCCTCGAACTACATCTGCAGCCTTCTTAACAGTACTTGATGACTTCTTTGTCATCTTCTTCATATGATTGGAACCTACCTTTACAAGTTTTTGCACACTAGATGACTTCTTAGCCGAGTTCATAATGAAGGACGGTGCACTGAGATCCTTAAACTCAGACAGAGATGGAACAATCCAAATCGAGTCAGATGTGGAGGAAGTCGGCGGATCATATCCAACAAACACATAAGAGAACGAACCACTGAGGAATCTACCCTACAAGAAAAACTGAATCAGACGACACCTTTCACACAACGGACGGCCGAAAAAGTGTTGCCTAAAATTAACAGACGACAGGTTATTTTTTGGCTTGAAAAAGTATTGTCTAATCCACTACAATACAACGATTTACGAAGACAACGTGAAAAATAGTGGATATAGACGACGCAAATGAATGGGTTTAGACAACAGTTTTTTTAACTCTTGTCTAAATACTATTAAGACAATGTTTTAATTTAACCGTTGTTGGATTGAGACAACGGTTGTCTTAGTCGTATTGTGTGAATAAACGTAAGACAGTGTTGCAAAAAAATCGTTGTGTAAATTTGATATAATTTTATTATAAAATTGTGAGTAAATTATTGGATAATAATTTTTATATATTAAGATGTTGACTAAATTTGTTTTATTTATTCAATTTATAAAATTATAAAACAATGGTTTTTGTTTAACAAAGTGTTGTAAGTTGTAAGACTTAACAATGGTTTTGTTCTAAAAACCCGTTGTATATTTGTATAATATACACAAGGGTTTTCGTTTTGATCCGTTCGTTGTTGAATAATCTCTGCAACAATTGTTTATGTTGTTAAACCGTTGTATGATATAGACAATGGTTTCGTTTTATAAAATCCTTGCGTGATTATTTACGTTACAACGTTTTGTTTAGCTAAACCATTGTCTATATCAAAAGCGTTGATTTTTAAAAAAAATACTTTATTTGTTGCCCTGAATACATACATAAGTGTTACACACTTCATACAATGTTATTGTATAAATCTCTTATTTGGATATTTAGTATAAAAAATTGTTAAATATATAAAAACACTTAAATAAAGGTTAATGATAATAATAATATCATTGATAGAAAGAATACGATCATACTTCAGATATTTTGTTATACACGTTGTAGATGTGGACATCATATATTGTATGATTTACGATCCTTGATATTTGTTTACAAGAAAATATTATCTAGCTAGGAAAATGTTAATAATTACAACATTACTAATTCCAAAGTTAAACGAACATTATATAATAACTATACTATTAGCGAATAAGTGACATACCAATACTATTAACAACAATGTTGTCATATTCAAATAACTCATTTTACATATCAGTATGACATAATTTAATTATAAAGTCGTAATTAAGTTGTCTTATATTAATTTTATATATGCGAGTCGGGACTCACGTATGTTTTGTTTATTCGATTTTATAAAAGTATAAGACAATTGTATTTGTTTAACAAAGTGTTGTAAGTTGTAAGACGTAACAATGGTTTTGGTCCAAAAAACGTTGTATAATATACACAAGTGTTTTCGTTTTGATCCGTTCGTTGTTGAATAATCTCTACAACAATTGTTTATGTTCTTAAACCGTTGTATGATATAGACAATGGTTTCGTTTTATAAAATCCTTGCATGATTATTTACGTTACAACGTTTTGTTTAGCTAAACCATTGTCTATATCAAAAGCGTTGATTTTTTAAAAAAAATACTTTATTTGTTGCCCTTAATATATACATAAGTGTTACACACTTCATACAATGTTATTGTATAAATCTCTTATTTGGATATTTAGTATAAAAAATTGTTAAATACATAAAAATACTTAAATAAAGGTTAATGATAATAATAATATCATTGATAGATAGAATACGATCATACTTCAGATATTTTGGTATACACGTTGTAGATGTGGACATCATATATTGTATGATTTACGATCCTTGATATTTGTTTACAAGGAAATATTATCTAGCTAGGAAAATGTTAATAATTATAACATTACTAATTCCGAAGTTAAACGAACATTATATAATAACTATACTATTAGCGAATAAGTGACATACCAATACTATTAACAATAATGTTGTCATATTCAAATAACTCATTTTACATATCAGTATGACATAATTTAATTATAAAGTCGGCATTAAGTTGTCTTATATTAATTTTATATATGCGAGTCGGGACTCACGTATGTTTTGTTTATTCGATTTTATAAAAGTATAAGACAATTGTATTTGTTTAACAAAGTGTTGTAAGTTGTAAGACGTAACAATGGTTTTGGTCCAAAAAACGTTGTATAATATACACAAGTGTTTTCGTTTTGATCCGTTCGTTGTTGAATAATCTCTGCAACAATTGTTTATGTTCTTAAACCGTTGTATGATATAGACAATGGTTTCGTTTTATAAAATCCTTGCATGATTATTTACGTTACAACGTTTTGTTTAGCTAAACCATTGTCTATATCAAAAGCGTTGATTTTTAAAAAAAAATACTTTATTTGTTGCCCTTTATACATACATAAGTGTTACACACTTCATACAATGTTATTGTATAAATCTCTTATTTGGATATTTAGTGCTAGGAAAATGTTAATAATTATAACATTACTAATTCCGAAGAGCTTTAATTGTAGGGCTTTCGTTAAGGTATTCAATCTCTAACTCATATGGGTTTTGTATTTGACTGTTTGAGTTTTGCTTGATGTGTGCTTGATATTCGATTAGGGATTCAAATTAGGGTATATATTTTCTTCTATTTGTCTCTCCCTCTCTCTCTTGATTCTATATTTTTTTTGTGATATCCTTGTGTGAGTAATTACTTTACAACATTTTTTTTAGCTAAATCGTTTTTTGTATCAAAAGCCTTTTTTTTATAAACTTTATTTGTTGCCGTTAATACATAATCATACACTTCATACAATATTATCATATGAATCTATTATTTGGATATTTAGTATAAAAATTTGTTAAACAAGAACGTTTAAATAAATGTTCATAATAACAATAATAATATCACTGATAAATAGAATACGACCATATGTCAGATATTTTGTTATATACATTGTAGTTTGTTACTTTTTTAATTATTTTTAAACATCATTGAAATAAGTAGGTATTAATATCCGTACAGTTGGATCATCAAATTTTTTTTTTAAGAAAATCATTTTGTTAATCGACATTAGTCTCATTTGAGGGAGTAGTATTTTTACTCTTTTTAAAAAACGTACACGATAAATTTTATATTTTAAATTTTTTTACATCATTAAAATAAATAGGTATTTATATACTTACAATTGGATCGTGAAAAACTTAAATTTGTTTCTATATTTATTTTTAATAAAAAACTTCAAATTATTACTCATAACTTTTTTAATTTCCCTCCCACACTTTTCATCAACGAACCCAAATTTTCGGACTCTTATTTCCCCAACCCATATTTCATTTCCCCCCTTAACAAAAATTTCACTATCTCACTTTAGGTTAGCCGCTCTCTTACCAATCTCTCTCTTACCAATCTCTCATCTCCCCCTCTTTCTCTCATCTCCGTCTCTTACCAATCTCTCTCTTACCAATCTCGACCACAACCATGGCCAATCCATACTCCAACAACCCATTTCATTTCACCCCATAATCAATTGCTACTTATATTTTTCAAAATAAAAAATCCCTAATTTTAGTAATAAAACCCTAGTTGATTTTTCAGTTCGCTCTCTCCGGCTCTTGGCACTGGATATTAGTGTTGTAATTCTGTTGTATTTTCCTTATCCCTTGTTTTTTGGTTTTGTTTATGTATTATGAATTGTAACAACTCTTTGAATTAATTTTTCAGGGGTTTGCTGATTTTGTAGAGGAAATGGCATCTCTTATAGACAAGGCTTGAAGAGAGGTACGTTTACGCTTACTTTACATCTTTAATTTGTGATTGCTTAGCCTGTGTATATTCATGTTTTTTGTGATCGTCTGTGTTAGTAATATTAGATGCTTGTTTAGTTGTGTTGTGTATCGTTTTGTTATCCCAGTGTTCAGATTAGATTTTATTGTGCAGGATGTGTCTTCAATTTTTTCAGTTAATCATACATAAGATTTGAATTAGATTTGTCTTTCAGTTTCAATTCTTTTGTTTAATCAGAAGTTTTCTTGATTTGTTGTGTTAGATCAAACCCTAGAAACTCCTATGAGTGACTCAAGTTTGTACAAATTTGTTACTTTTGGCAGGATTTGAAAAAAAATGGGTTTCTAAATGAAATTTATAATGAACATAATTCACTTACCAAGTAAAAAATATATTAAATTGCTAATGCAACAAGTAATACACTTGTATACAGAGTTTAAAAATAATATATTAAAAACAAAGATTATTTAAACAAAGCTCTTTACTTCTCATTTTGAGCAATTTAGTAAATACACATTATTTATGAAGCAGAAACCAGAATAGCTTGTGCAGAGAAACCAGAATTCACATCTGCTGTACATTCTAACTATGTGCTGAATGTTCTTAATACTGCTTTGGATACTACTGAAGAAATGGTTGGGGCCATAAAGACCAAACCTAGTCATCAAGAGAAGTATTGACGTAACTCACATAATGAAAATTGATTAGTTCACCATCTAAAAAGCTTAATGTTAGCTCTTTGATAATTATATACGTGGAGAAGTCTATTAAAAAAGAATATGATGTTTTGATCTCTTAAAGCTTTTACATTAAAATTATTAAGCTGGTCACTTGAAATTTGTATTTGCAAGACATGCTTAGGAACAATCATCTTTTTTTGGTTGCAGTCTCTTATCTAGGGAGGGAGGTTTTATAAATTAATCGGTTCTGATATGTAGTTTTCTTGTTTTGTTTGCAGTCAAGGACTTAATCTTCCAGATAGCCCGTTACATCTCAAATAGCAGGGGAAATTTCGACAGTCACATCTCAAATAGCAGGGGAAATTTCAACAGTATCTTAGATTCAGAAATAGGAAGGGTTACAGTGGAGTACATATTGGAAAAACAAATATGTGTTAGTCATTCTCTCTTAGCAGTGAGGTTTTTTAAAATTATATGTAGTCATGGAGTAGCAGAAGATGGTTGTTTGTCTTTTTGATTCTTCGGAGTAGCAGACTTCGACAAAGATCCATATAGAAATCCAGTGTACCTAAGGTTAGTAAAAACGAGAATGCTATATCAGAGGAAGCAAGCCTGAGGACTTGTAGTCTTATTTAGTTAATCAACAAAGGAACTGGAAGTAGTGTACATACTTGGATATGCAGAGTAAACCTTGTCTATTAGTATTTTACTTTTTTAATGGACTTGTCTGCACTTTTACAAATTAGTTGAAGGCATGCAGTTGCATACTTGATCAACTCGCGAACTTCACCATGAAAAGCTCCATAATCAACTTTTAGCGACTTCAATCTGGTGAAGCACTTATTAGCACTTCTAACCATGTCAGCAGTGTCCAGTTTATGTGCAGTTTTTACTAGGTGTGACAGCAACTCATCCTTGAGTACAATCGATGCAGCCATAAGTAACAACAACTCATCCTTGAGTACAATCGCTGTAGCCATAAGTATTTCAAGATTCTTTTGTGAAGTTTGAATTCTATTATTCTAACCCTTATATCTTTGCAATTGACACAGCAGTTTCATCAAGTCTCTCTGAAGCCAGAATCCTCTTCCACCGAGGCTGTTCAGCCTATTCCTGTCTCAAGCAAATCTCTTAGATTTCCACTTCGTCCAGGAAGGGGAAGCACCGTGCATCACTATTTTTGCTCAATCTTAATATTAGTATTATTTATTCAAATGTTAAATATGGTACACAATTCTCATAGGTGACTGGGAAACTGACTTTTTCCAAGAATGTTACTTAAAATAGAGCTTATGTTTGAAGGTTGTGCTCTAATGTATGTTATATCTTTACCCTTCTCTTTACAGGCCCCAGCATTTGAGATTCAGGATAAGATATCATTCATCGTTAATAACTTATCTCCGGCTAATGTGGAAGCTAAAGCAAAAGAATTTTCTGAGTTCTTTAAAGAGCAATATTATCCATGGTTTGCTCGATATTTGGTGATGAAAAGGTACAATTGTAGAAATAATCTAAGTATTAATATTAACAGTTTTGTTAATATACTGAACACTTCTGAGTGTTGCTACTGCATTGACTTCCCTTGCTAATACATGGTTATGCCATCTCATATTCAATCTGTTATCTTGGCAGAGCTAGTATTGAGCCGAATTTTCATGACTTGTACTTGAAGTTCTTGGACAAAGTGAACTCAAAACCTTTGAATAAAGAGATTGTGCAAGGTTTAATTCCTTGGTGTATCTTTTGTATGTTCATAGCTTTTGTATTGGTGACATATATATTGATTTTTGTTTGATAATAATTATTACAGGTTCTGTTAAAGGATCTGAACTCATTAAGTCAAGTTCTGAGGAGCGGTCTCTGTTAAAGAATCTGGGTAGATGGCTTGGGAAGATTACGATTGGCCGGAATCAAGTCTTACGGGCTAGAGAGATTGACCCTAAGACATTGATTATTGAGGTTTTCTTTTGTTCCAGAGCTTCTTTTGAAGCTGTTATATCTCTGTATAAATAAGTTTACTTTAAGAAAATACATTCTTAGTTCGTTCTTTCTTAGTTGGTTGATGATGAATATTGGTTGTAGTAGTGAATTTTAGTTCGTTGTAATAACAAATATTGATTGTAATGATATATAGTTGTTCCTTTTTGGGTATATAAAACCATTGTCTAGCCTATTTTTAGACCATGAGGGCATTTATAAGAAGAGTTGTTATAAATAATATCTTACAACAACCAAGCTTTATAAAAGTGTTGTGTGTTAAAAATACGACAATGACTTATAAAAACTAAATCATTGTATGAAGGAATTACATACATGAGATGAAAAAGAATAAACCGTCATCTGGGAGTAAGAAAGACAACAATTTGGAAAACAAAAACCGTTGTATAAACTGCTTCCTAGAACGCTATTTAAATCGATTAATACATAAACTGTTGTTGTTTCTAGCTATTATACAACAATTTATATTTACTCGTATGTTGTCTTCATCACCTTATACAACACAATTTTTGGTAGGAAACTGTCGTCCTTTCTGGCTATTATACCACACATTGTTAATCGGTGACTGTCGTGTCAGTACTTATACACAACATTTTTTAACCGTTGTCTGAGGTCCATCTGACGACATCTCAATAGTCATCGGTTTTTAGGGGTAATAGACAACGGGCCTGGTTGAGTCGTCTGTTTCAGTTTTTCTTGTAGTGCTATATGATGTACCAGCGGCGAAAGACGACTGATCGGGATCAGAGATCGAATCGGAAGTCGACGAATCGAAGATCGATCCAGGCACAGAAGATGCCGGATCAGAGACTGATCCAGAGAAAGCAGAACTTGACAAATCGTAGATCGATCCAGTGACAGATGATGTCTTACCGACGGTAATGGATGGCACAGAGACCGATCCAGAAACAGAAGACGACGGATCGGAGACTGATCCAGAGAAAGCAGAAGACGATAGATCGTAGATCGACACGGCGAAAGATGAAAAGTAGCAACATTCACGCAACTTCAAATTAAACACAACCCTAGCACAAAATTCCTAAACTATGCAAATCAAATCATAAGCTATTAAATTAATAACTCCAAATCTGTTAGTTTTCAACAATCAAATCATGAAAAAATCGATATAACATGAATAAAACAACAATCCAAAATCAACATCTCAAATTACACAAAAATCACTTCCATTACGAAACAAACATACGTAGAGAGGTACAAGCGACTCATTCAACAGACTCAACCAACTCAAACTACATACAAAATCATAAAGTAGAAAGTACAAGATTACAAACAGAACAAACAGATACCAATACTCCAACTCTAGGCATCAGGATCGCCTACAACTTCAAAACCCTCATTCTCATTATCTCGATCATCTCCTGAATCTTTAATTTCAAAATCAGGCTCCTCCAGAAGGACATAGTCATCAGGAATTGAAGTAGAACCTTTCTTTGGATCCTTGGAGCCTTTAGACAATCCTCGAACTACATCTGCAGCCTTCTTAACAGTACTTGATGACTTCTTTGTCGTCTTCTTCATAAGACTGGAACCTACCTTTACAAGTTTTTGCACACTAGATGACTTCTTAGCCGAGTTCGTAATAGAGGACGGTGCGCTGAGATCCTTAAACTCAGACAGAGATGGAACAATCCAAATCGAGTCAGATGTGGCGGAAGTCGGCGGATCAGATCCAGCAAACACAGAAGATAACGAACCACTGAGGGATCTAGATGATGTACCAACGACGAAAGATGACTGATCGGGATCAGAGATCGAATCAAAAGTTGACGAATCGAAGATCGATCCAGGCACAGAAGATGCCGGATCGGAGACTGATCCAGAGAAAGCAGAACTCGACAGATCATAGATCGATCCAGTGATAGATGATGTCTTACCGGCGGTAATGGATGGCACGGAGACCGATCCAGAAATAGAAGACGACGGATCGGAGACTGATCCAGAGAAAGCAGAAGACGATAGATCGTAGATCGACACGGCGAAAGATGAGAACGTAGCAACATTCACACAACTTCAAATTAAACACAACCCTAGCACAAAATTCCTAAACTAAGCAAATCAAATCATAAGCTATTAAATTAATAAGTCCAAATCTGTTAGTTTTCAACAATCAAATCATGAGAAAATCGATATAACATGAATATAACAACAATACAAAATCAATATCTCGAATTACACAAAAAACACTTCCATTACGAAACAAACATACGTAGAGAGGTACAAGCGACTCATTCAACATACTCAACCAACTCAAACTGTAAACAAAAATAGAAAGTAGAAAGTACAAGATTACAAACAGAACAAACAGATACCAATACTCCAACTTTAGGCATCAGGATCGCCTATAATGGATTCAAAGATTTAACCAAATACTATAGTAGACTATAATGAATTAAACGGTAAATTGTATGAATGTACTTGGCATTTATTTTAAGAGGATTATGTTAAACTATATAACAAGTGGTTGCATTTTGTATGCCACATATGGGTATAATTAGTTTGCAAATAAACAGTATTGAAGTAAGTAGTCTCTGCACGCCTCAAAAACTCTAATATCTTGAAATATATTTCTCAAAGCGATCAGTTAGCATGAAGGAAGACGGTTCTGGCATCTACACTTTCATAGGTTACATTTCCAAGGTTTTTCCATGTTTGACAGGATACGAAGTTGTTCCTCTTCTGGTAGCTCGCCTACACCTTCCGTTATGACCCCCTAGAGATAGACCTTGTTGAGCACTAGACTCCTTTCATCATTATACTAGGTCAATGTTGGGTCGCACAATATGTCCATAGCCTCCAATTTCATCAAATACAATCAAATATATAAAATTACAAAGAGAGCTTTATTGGTAGGTTATGAATATACAAAAATAAAATTATTACCTTACTCATAAGATCAGGGAATCGTGATTGGACAAATCCAGTCCAGCTTCCCAATGCCTACTTGATCATTTTTTCCAACAATGTAAATCCAAATTTTCAAGAAACAGTTGTATGATTTTCCATAGTTGAAGCGATCAAACAATCGATATGACGGAAGGGATAACTGATGAACACTATCGAAACCCTGTTTATAAAAACAAATCAGTTACACATTTAATATTTATTTTCCTAGGTAATAATAATCTATACATATAGATTTGGATATAGAAGATGTGTTTGATACAGGCACTCATACCTATATAACATGTTACCCACTTATTAAATTTTGGTACGAAATGTTGAAAGACACCTTCGCAATATGTTAAAATAAAAGTTAGTTTTTTTTAAAAAAATCTAAGTAAGAGTTTGTTAAGCAAACATGTTATTTGTTTAGTTGTAGATAAAAAAAAAGGAATTAAAGAATATAAAGAGAAAAATAAGATAGGTATTAGTGAAAGTGAAAAGATTAAACGGTAATGTAATTGGAACAACATATTGTGTAAATCAAAATAAATAAACATATAACATGTTGTTGCATGTTGGAATATTATGTTACCATCCTTAAGTTTTACAAAGATTTGTTGGAATATTCTGTTGTCATCCTTAAGTTTTACAAAGATTGAGAGAGAATGGACAGTAAAAGCTTGGACATGTGTAATAAAGAAAGTGTTTGGTCATTGGCGGCGAGATTCCTTTTTTACTTTTAAAATAAATCAAAGCCAAAGTGTAAAAATTAACTGTTGGATAACGAACACAACAACTGTTGATATTTGGTTTTTTACCAGTTACGGTAATTATTTTACCTTGTACCTTAGTACTAATCTATTATATATAAAGAGGGTTACTCCAATGAGAACATTTTATGATGAGAACTGAGAACCCTAATTAATTTTTAATTTGTTTTATTATAAAAATTAAATAAACACACTTAAAAATTAATTATATACTGTTACACCGTTGTTGCCTCTCCCACCACCACACTTTGACCACCACCACCACATCATCACCGTTATCCACCACTATAAAGCCACCACACTTTCACAGTCATCGCAACTGCATTCAAAAAAACATGGTTGAGATTAATCTCAGTTCTCATATTAAGGTGGGTTCTTATTTAAGCACCTGACTATATATAAACGTCCCTTTTTGATATTTGTTACTCTTTTAATATTTATTTTGT
Source organism: Heracleum sosnowskyi (assembly GCA_030848705.1). Taxonomy (NCBI): domain Eukaryota; kingdom Viridiplantae; phylum Streptophyta; class Magnoliopsida; order Apiales; family Apiaceae; genus Heracleum; species Heracleum sosnowskyi. The sequence continues at coordinate 100,652,184 of CM061241.1, forward strand.
ATATTATTATTATTTTTAATATTGTAATGATAATAAATTTTTAAATAAAGAAAATTGGTTAAATTAGGCTTTTAAATAAGTAGATTTTCAAAACAATTAAATAAAATGATTATATTTTTTTAGTAATATAATATAAATCAAGGAGAAATTTTGATTTTGATCGTGAAGTAAACAATTAATTTTGAATAAGTTAAAATCGTTCATTTTAGCTTTTATAAAATTAAAATTATGACGTTAATGTATGAACTTTTGTTAACGGGTCATTTATGTGTCTTTTTCAAATATTATTTTTGATAAATTATATCGGATTCAAGTCGTTTTTGATTTTGTCACCCCAATTTATGTGGTACTTATAATATTCTTTTACAAAAAATTGATAAAGATAAGAGTAAATTTTTACACGCATACTTAAACATTATTAATACATTATCAACAATTTAACAGCAATTAACTATCCATTTATCTATCATTTTCTATTAAATTTATAAAAGTCAATACAGGAAAATATAGGAGTACTTAGAAAATAAAAAGAGTTGAAAATGAAAGTTGATAATGCTCCTTGCTCCACTCTACCGTACTTGTCCCTCTTCCGGCAATGCTTGGTCGGGAATGTGGTGTGTTGTCGGTTGGGACTCTGCAAAACAATGCCTGACCGGGGGTGGTGGCCGTCAAGCACCTCCGGCGTGAGAGTAAGTAACTTGGTGGTGGAGAATAACAAGAAACAATATCGGAAAGTGTATTACTGGTGACTGAATTTAGAGAGCTTTTTTCCAAATGTGAGAGTGTGTGAGTGAATGTAGAAAAATTAGAACATGTGCATATGTGAGGCTGCTTGAGTATTTATAAGGTTTAGTGTTATCTTCCTTTGTCCCATGGTCCGGAAGGATGCTCTCTTCCTTGTGACAGGTGTGAGTTGATGTAAGAGTATTGGAGAAGGGAACAACTTTTGCCCAAGAGGTGGAAGGTGCTGGAGGAAGGAACTATCTTTGGTCCGGAAGAGAAAGTATTGCCTTCACTTATTTTCCTTAGTCCATTTTGGGTGTGACAAGTTGTCCATTGAATACTTCCGGGACGTAGTCGTATCTGGCAGGCAAAGAGACTTCTTCCGGGCAAAGAGACTTCTTCCGGGCAAAGAGACTTCTTCCGGGCTAAGAGACTTCTTCCGGGCTAAGAGACTTCTTCCGGGCAAATGAGACTTCTTCCGGGCAAAGAGACTTCTTCCGGGCAAAGAGACTTCTTCCCCTTCTTCCGGGAAAAGAGACTTCTTCTGGGCAAAGAGACTTCTTCCGGGAAAAAAGACTTCTTCCGGGCAAAGAGACTTCTTCCGGGAGGGTAGAAGGGGGGGTTGAATACGATACTCACAAATTCTTCGATTTCGTTCACGGATAATTCTTTGTGATATAGTTCAAAATCAAATACTCCAAATCAAAACACGAGTCGGGGAATATATCGTTTTATAAATATAAACCACGAAGGGTGCTACAAATTCTAATCCGTAGGATTAGCTACAATGAGTTCAGGTTAAACACAATCACTACAATAACAGAATTATGAGCTATTTTAAATTCTCTGTAAATTTCTCTGTCAAGAACTCTCTCCTCGTAAATGATCTTTCTGTGTTCTGCCTTAACTGAAGAAGAACACTTCTTCAAACTCTATTTATAGTCTTGATTTGAAAAACCATCGAACCAAAAGAATTGGTTTATTTCTGGCCGTTGGATCTTCATCAACCTGACACAACAAATACTTTTCACCTGCTCTTTACATTTGAAAACCATCGAATTGAATAAAGGTATTTTCCATTCGTTAGTTTTTTAAATAAAACTATCGAATGACAAATACTTTATTATGGTTTTCAGAATGGATTTCTTTGATCTCATTCGATGGTTTTTATAAACAAAAAAACCATCGAACTCTTTTCCTTGTCCTTGATCTTTTAGAAAATACTTCTGAGTTCCAGGGTGTTTAAGTTTCAGACTGTATCAATTTCTTCTGAGACGATAAAACAACTTGATCTTTTTAGTGCCGTCAACTAGTGCAACTGGTCTGGTTCACGGATGAATAACACTTGATCAATTCTTCTTTTATGTCTTCAATTCAATGCTGCTGATAAGTCCTTTGTCGTTCTGGTTGCTTCGATTAAATCACTGGAATCATGTGGTACTTAACCCTAAATCATTCACATACTTCTGTCGTCTTGAAAGTCTTGTTTCTTTGTTGTCACTGAGGCTTGAACATTTTCATGAACTTCTTTCCGTGACCTGTTTACGGACTTCAAGAATACATAACGTATTTTGATTTTTTGAGTTTACCTTATCTTCTTTGATTCTGGATTCCTGTGCTTCTGTTAATATTATTGTCTGTCTTGTCCTTGGTTGAGTTGTAGTTATCTCTTTTACATCTTATGTTACATTATGCTTTACATATATATATATATATATATATAAAAAGGTGTTGTCTCTTTCACCCATTTTTTTCTTTTTACCTCTCAAGGAAGCAACCAAACATTTAAGAATGAGAGAAGGCGGGTATTGTGTCCACTTAGCAGGCAAGAAAGTGTAACATGAGGGTGGTTTGAGTGTGATTTGCGTATGTATAGAGCAGGCAAGAAAGTGTAACATGAGGGTGGTTTGAGTGTGATTTGCGTATGTATAGGTTTATGAAAGAGATGTGAAGTACATTTAGTTATGTGTGTACGTGTATATGTTCGCGTATGAATCTGGGCAGCACTACCAGATGTTGTGGGTAAGGTGAAGGTGTTGGGATATATATGTCTGTATGCTTGTGTATATATGATGAGTTAAAAAGTATAGGTTGTAAAAGTTGTATGCATATATTGGGTGTTGTGTTTGTTTAAGTATGTAGTTTGTAGCTCGATGCGTTTGTATTTTAAAGTATACGTGATTGCATTGTAAGTATATATAGCCATATAGGGTGTGTATGTACTAGGAAGCGAGAGTGTTTGTTTTTATTTTTCGTAGGGCAGGCGGGTCAAGGGATACTAAAGTAAAGTAGACAAGTAGTTGAGAATTATGGAGATAGCCGAAGTAGATAGTTGTAGACAAGTAGTTGATAACGTGAGAGAAAGATTAGAACACATCTCTATTCCCGGATTTTACGACTACAGCTCTGAAAATAACTTTGATGGAGGCCCATCCGTGGTCTGATTGTGCTCAAATTTTGACAGCATGTTTGGTGCACTATGGCCTTAAATTTGAACGGTGTGATTGTCGTTTTGAGCTCCGGATTGAGAGATATAGCTGCTGGATCAGATGCTATTCTCTGGTGAAGTTTGTCACCTCTTTTCGTTATACGTGATTGATATTGCTATTGATGGCCGGATGTTTCGCCGACCCGTGTGAGACTTTGAAGTAGGTTTAGGTATCCCTCCTCTTATCATGATAGTAATAGTTTTAGAGTGATGTTGTGACGAGAAAACAAAAACAGAGACATGCTGAAATTCGTAGTCACACCAGCAGCTCAGAAAAACGGCTTCGATCAACAGACATCTGTGGTTCGATTGAGCTCAAATTTTGACAGTATATTAACAACACCAGGAGCGCCAATATGAACAGTGTGATTGTTAATTGGAGTTCCGTGTAAAGAGATATAACTGGTGAATCAGGTGCTATTGTTTGGTGATATTTTTGCTTTCAGTTTGTAAGTGTTGAATAAAATGGCTATTTATCGGTGGTACCTAGCGGTGATACATAGCCTTTAATATGAGAGGGGGGGGGGGAATATATTACTGAAAATTGTTTCTTCAACTAATAAATGTAAAGGTGAAAGCGGGTAATAAGGTGGCAACGGGTTTGTTAGGAGTAAGCAATGTTTAAAGGAGTGTCAAAAAGTTTTTATATGGTGTTTGTTTTTGCGAGTGTTGTAGTGGGTAGAAAATTGACAATAGGTGTTGGTATGAGCCTATGAGATGTATAAATACATGTACATATATTTGCGTGTTTCACTATGTGGTGGCATGTGAGATACATATTTGTAGTGGGTAGTTGTTATAGGGGACGCGGGTTTTATGTTGGTTTTTTTTTATATTGTTTAAGTCAATGTTCTAGTAGTCAGGGGCGGACCCAGACTTTACAACTAATCAGGGCTCTTCATTGTTATTTCAACCGGGCTCAACTTAAATTAAGATAAAAAATGAAGGGTCAAAACCAAAAACCATGGATGTCGACCGAGCTACAGCCAACCCGAGCCACTGTCTGGGTCCGCCCCTGCTAGTAGTTATATGTCTAGTAGCAGCGTGTGTAGTGCCGAAAGCGGGTACAAGTAAGAAGGCGGGTATGTGAGAGAGGAGGTGGGACGTTGGGGGACTTAGTAAAATATTGTGAAATGCTTGGTTGTTTGGTGTCTTGTTCTGTGTGTGGTGCTCATGTGTGTTGTTTAGATAGTTACACTTCACGGGGAAGCGGGAATGAAGGGGTAACCAGAAGGTAGAAATGTAGCAGGTAGGTCTGTAGCGGGCAAAAAGCTAGAGACCTTGTGTTATTGACTTATTCCTGTGTTGCCAATACAAATTAAAGTCATTTGTTTATGTGTACTGTGCAGTTAGAAATGTTTAAGGTTGGTGGGTTTGTGTGAGTATTTGAGGGAGAAAGCGGGTATATGTTTGGGTAGCGGGACTGGAGTTTTGATGACTTGTTTTTTTGTGGGTGTATCTCGATTCTGGAGTAAGCGGGACCCATTTAAAGAAGATATCATCAAGTTTTATAAAATAAAAGCGGGTGTAGATACTAGACAGGACTTGTAGAGTCTATTATAGACTTGTAACAGGGATTTGTGTTAGTTTCTTTTCTAAGTAGTGAAAGTGGGACAATAATGGGAGGGAGTTACTAGAACTTGATTGTGTATTGTGAAGACAAAATCACAAGTGTTGGAACTTGTTGTGGGATGTGTTAGTGCGAGTCCAGAATGCAAGGCAGGTAGGTGTGCTAGTGGGAAGCGGAAATTCTTTTTTCGACTTAGTTTTTTCATGTCTGTATGTGACGGGTATATATTTACAAATGTTAGTTACATATTTGTGTGATGTGTCTGAATGTGTGTTTTTACTTGAATAAAGTAAGTAGGCTAAGGAAAGTAGATATAGGCGTATAGTTGTCAGAAAGGAGGTACAAATGCACTATTGTTAGGTCCAAAGTATCGTAGAAGGGGGGGGGGGTTGAATACGATACTCACAAATAATTCAATTTCGTTCGCGGATAAATCATTCAGTTCTATAACGAAATCAAACACACCAAACCAAACCAAGATTCGGGGAATATATCTTTTTATAAATATAAACCTCGAGGGGTGCTACAATTTCTAATCCGTAGATTAGCTTCAATGAGTTCTAGGTTATTCACAATCAATACAATGAAAGAGTTTAAGCAGAATTAATTTCTATGGTATTTTCTCTCTGGCTCAATCTCTCTCTCCGTAATTGCTTCTGTGTGAATGAACCTGACTGAGGAAGACACTGCCTCTCTCTTAGTAATTGTAGGCTTTGATTTAGAAAACTATCGAACCTTAATTGTTAAAACAATCTTGGTCGTTCAATTTTCAATCAACCTGACAAACAAAGAAAACTTTTCACCCACTTTACAAATTGAAAACTATCGAATGAATAAAGTAGATATTCTATTCGATGGTTTTTAAATAAAAACTATCGAATGGAACATTTACTTTATCATAGTTTTCATTTCCTTAATACTTTTCATTCGATGGTTTTCTAAATAGAAAAACCATCGAACCTTTTCTTTTTGTTAGCCTTTTAGAAAAGTTTCAGGGTGTTTAAGTTTTAGACTGTAACAATTTCTTCTGAGACGATAAAACAACTTGATCTTTGTAGTGCCGTCAACTAGTGCAACTGGTCTGGTTCACAGATGAATAACACTTGATCAATTCTTCTTTTATGTCTTCAATTCAATGCTGCTGATAAGTCCTTTATCGTTCTGGTTGCTTCGTTTAAATCACTGGAATCCCGTGGTACTTAACCCTAAATCATTCACATACTTCTGTCGTCTTGAATGTCTTGTTTCTTTTGTTGTCACTGAGGCTTGAACATTTTCATGAACTTCTTTCCGTGACCTGTTTACGGACTTCAAGAATACATAACGTATTTTGATTTTTTGAGTTTACCTTTTCTTCTTTGATTCTGGATTCCTGTGCTTCTGTTAATACTATTGTCTGTCTTGTCCTTTGTTGAGTTGTAGTTATCTCTTTTACATCTTATGTTACATTATGCTTTACAATCTCCCCCTATTTGATTGGATAGAGTTCGACAAGCAAATACTTTGAGGATAACTCAACTAACTAAGGAAACATTAAACTAATTAAAGTAAGACAGCGTAATAATATTAAATGCATTCTGGATCAGATATATATACATTTCCAGATTTCATAAATCAAAAAACAATAAAACTTTTCACATTGAAGTTGCTCCTCTTGTCTGAGCTGGTAGTTCTTTTGTTCTTTGCTTCAATCTTTAGTCCAATTCGATCTCACCTTCTTCAATCATTGGATCGGAGTTAACAACTTGATAGTCAATCACTGATAGATAGTGCAGTGGTTCTCCAGGTTTAAGGATTGCTCCTTGGATGTGTCTTCCAATATATTCAACCTCTTGACCCACTCCAGCCCATAACCATGCAATGTTAACATCTTCCTTGTTTAGCTTTGGCATGTTTGGTAATCTGGTATGCACTTCCAATCCTCTTTCCACTCTTTTCCTATAGTAAGGAACATTCTCCATTAGAAATCTTCTAAGAGTGTCTACTGCTTTGTCCTTCTCCGTTGATGAGAATCCAGTGGATCTAAGATACTTCTCAACTGAGATTAGATAGTTGCTTGGGTAGTCTCTCAGTTTGTCCTCAGCCAAATAGCAGATTCTGAACAAGTCATTCGTCATGAATCTAACCATTGGAGGATCTTCAGTAATCTCTGGACCGACTTTCATCAAGATCTCCTTAACATGCTCACGGAGCAGTTCATTTAGACTTGTAGTTCTTTGAATCTTGATGAGTATCACCTGCAGTTCTTCCTCAAAACTGCTTGGTGTCTTTCTCTCTCAGCTTGCCTGACATCTATTTCAGCTTTTTGAGCTTTCACCATCTCCAAGGCAGCTTCTTCTTCCAGTGATAGAGAATTTGCTTCTTCTTCCATATCATCATCCAAGATAGGATGTTCTATTGGCTCTGGATAATATGGCTCATGCTCCTCCTGTAGTGGTTGCTCTTGCATGATCTCAAATTCCTCCTCACTTTTTTCTTCTTGCACAATGTCTTCAATCCAGTACTGTCTAACTGGAATAGCTTCATTGGTTTCCCAAACTCCCCATCCAGTTGTTTGCCAACCTTCATTAGTCACTTCATTTGTTTCCCCTTCTCCAACTTTCTCCCCCTTAGTTGAGGAATCCTCGATGAAGTTATCCTCATTGTAAAAGGTAGTAGAAGGATCAGGTTGTTGTTGTGAAGGTCCGGGTTGTTGGTTCCTCAACATATTCCATAATCTCCTTGAGGGTGGATTGAACTTGTACCTCTAGATAATAGCAAATCATCAATATTTGGAAGGGTTAGGGTGTCACTGCTCACGTTTGGCTCTGGGTGTACACTCAACGTTTCTGTTGGTGTTTCACTCATTTTTCCTTTCCCACTCAGGCCAGGTGTAATTGTTTTTTGTTTTACTCAGTCCCTTTTTGCTCTTTGTACCTGCAGAAGAAAACACCGTAGTCGTCCTTAAGGAGGTCACCGGTGGTGCAATGGGGCTTCGCAAGTCCCCGTCCTTGGATAAACCAAGTTGCTGATCATCCGTAGATGATATATCCTTTGAAGGATCTAGAGTTTGAATCTCTAGGGGGTTAGAAATAGACTCTATTAACAGCAGAGTTCCCGAATCTTCCCCAATAGTCTGTGAAGACTTTACCTCAGTTGACTCCTCAATAGTAATTGATTCATTGTCACCGAGTTGCCGATCTGCACCTATGTCAGACCCTTTACCCGCAGGATCCAGATATGTTCCATCTGGGGAGGTAGACAATGACCCTTTAGATTGTGCATTTAGATCAAAGCCTTCTCTCGACGTCTGTGAAGACCCTTGGTTCTTAGAACCTTCAACCAGTGAACCTGACCGTAATATGGTCGGAACACCAGTTGTTTCCGTCAATTCTTCCTTACTTGATTGAGCTATTGGTTCAGATATAGCTTTCGTTAGCGTAGCCCAATCAGCATCAGAAAAATCAATAAAGGGTGCTTTGGAAGTTTGAAATAAAGTATCAATAGTTGCCTCGGTTTCTGTTCGTCTCCTTTTAGAGGAAGGCAGAGCTGCTGTTGAAGGGTGTATCTCCTTATGTGGTGCTGCTAAGGCACTATCTCCCTCTACACTCACGGATGTCTGAATATTGGGTATAGGAGGGGAAGGAGGTTCATTTATGGTTTCATTTGGCTCTTCCAAAGGCTCTTCGACCGTGGTTAGAGGTTGTGGGTTTGCAACCTCCTGGTCAGGAATGGCCGCTGAGGGCTCTGGATCAACATCCATTGGTTGTGGTTCAGGAGCCAGTTCAGGTTCAGGAATATTACCTTCAATTACCTGTTCCCCTGGGGGTAGAAGTGGTAGGGGCACCGTTCTTAGATATTCAGTGAGAACAGTGGGTACCCCTGGAAGATGATTCTTTCTTATCAGAGCGGTTATTGCATTGCTCTTCATCCTCATGCACTCCATGGTCTCCTCACCTTCGAATGTCTTTGCTGTTTAATACAAGAACTATCGAAAACCTTTTGTTGAAAAACTATCGAGAATTAAAATAAAGGAAAAATTAATTCTCTCCGATAGATTTTCTTTTTATTTCAAAAAACCATCGAGAATTTAGATAAAGATTAATGAAATTCAATTCGATGCTTTTTCAAATTTTCTTCAAAAACTATCGAGAATTGTTTTCGATAGATTTTCTTTTCCTTTTCAAAAACTATCGAAAATTAAATTCGATAGATTTATCTATGTACTTGAAAAACTATCGAATTTCCTGAAATTCGATATTTTTGCTTCTGTTCATGTTCTAAAATTCAAACCTTTTATTTCCTGTCAAGTTTTATTTTGAATAAACTATTTCAAATTTACCAAAATCAATTGTTAACAGAAAATTCACAATTTTCTTAGAATAAAATCGACTAAATATCATTGAATGATATTAACCAATTAAAATCCAATAAATTATGTTGCATTAATCTAAAATGTTAAAAACAAAGTAAATTAATTCAAATTAAATAAATGCTTAAATATTTAGAACAAATATTAGCACTTAAATAATTTTTAGAATTAATAACCAATTAAATGTCAGAAGATATATCATCCATAATTATGACATATAATTAGTACAAAAATCCTAACTACGAGAATTGCTCCAGAAAATAAATTCACGAGTCCTAAAGATATAGAAATTCTTAAACTCATGTATTCACTAGGACTCTCTGCAGTTACTGACTTCTAATCAAAATCAATTAGAAAGATTTAACATCCCAAGTTCACCAACCAGCTTATTGAAAGTGGATTCATCAAGCGGTTTAGTAAAGATGTCTGCAATTTGATCCTCTGTGGGTACAAAATGTAACTCCACAGTTCCATTCATGACATGCTCTCGGATAAAATGATACCTGATGTCGATGTGCTTCGTCCTCGAGTGTTGCATTGGGTTGTTAGAGATTTCTATGGCACTTGTGTTGTCGCAAAATATTGGAATCTTTGTCAACAAAAGCCCATAGTCACGGAGTTGGTTTCTCATCCACAAGATCTGAGCACAGCTTCCAGCAGCAATGTATTCAGCCTCAGCTGTTGATGTGGAAACTGAATGCTGCTTCTTGCTATACCAGGAAACTAACCTTCTTCCAAGAAACTGACAGCTTCCTAAAGTACTCTTCCGATCAATCTTACAACCTGCAAAATCAGAGTCTGTGTATCCAATAAGATCAAATCATGTATCTTTAGGGTACCAAATTCCAAGATTTGGAGTCCCCTTAAGATATCTAAATATTCGCTTAACAGCTATTAGATGAGATTCTTTAGGATCAGACTGAAACCTAGTACACAAGCATGTTGCAAACATTATATCTGGTCTACTTGCAGTGAGATAAAGTAATGAGCCTATCATACCTCTGTAGCTTGTGATGTCAACCTTCTTACCAGTTTCATCCTTATCAAGCTTAGTGGCGGTTGGCATAGGAGTCTTTGCTGTAGATGAGTCTTCCATTTGATACTTCTTCAGAAGATCTTTGATGTACTTGGACTGACAAATGAATATACCATCTTGTTTTTGGTATACTTGCAGTCCAAGAAAGAATGACAATTCACCCATAATGCTCATTTCATAACGACTCTGCATTAACTTAGCAAATCTCTTGCATAGTTCATCATTAGTAGAACCAAATATTATGTCATCAACATATACTTGCACCAATATCAAATCATTTTTATGCTTTTTGACAAAGAGAGTTTTGTCTACGACACCTCTTGTAAAATCATTTTCAAGTAAGAATTCAGAGAGAGTGTCATACCATGTCCTTGGAGCTTGTTTGAGTCCGTAGAGAGCTTTGAATAGAAAGTACACAAAGTCTGCCAGTTTTGAATCCTCAAAACCTGGATGTTGTTCCACATACACTTCTTCTTCTAACTCCCCGTTCAGAAAAGCACTCTTCACATCCATCTGATATACCTTGTAATTGGAATGTGCAGCAAATGCCAGAAACATTCTGATGGCCTCAAGTCTTGCTACTGGTGCATAGGTTTCATCATAATCTATACCCTCTTCTTGAGAGTAACCTTTAGCAACCAGTCTGGCTTTGTTTCTCGTTACAATGCCATCTTCGTCCAACTTATTTCTGAATACCCATCTTGTTCCAATAACAGATTTTCCCTTAGGCCTGGGTACCAGCTTCCAAACTTTCTGCCTTTCAAACTGATTGAGTTCCTCTTGCATAGCAATCACCCAATCTGGATCATCTAGAGCATCTTCAACTTTCTTAGGTTCTGTTTCTGAAAGAAACCCAGAATAGTGACATTCATTTTGTGATGTTCTCCTAGTTCTCACTCCTGTGTCCGGATCACCAATGATCAACTGAAAGGGATGATCTCTATTCCATATCCTTTGTCTTGGCAAATGCGATCTTGATGATTCTCCTTGTTCTAGATGTTGTGGAGTGTGACTAGTTGATCCTTCTCCTGCTCCCCCTGAGTTGTTGACGGTTTGATCTGTTGATTCTGAAGACTGACTAGTGGATTCTGTAGAATTTTGAGGATCTCCACTTTGGTCACCACTTTGTCCAGAATCATTATCATTATGATTATTATTAATAACTGTAACAACTTCAGTTACTTCTCCATTGTCAGAGAGATCTCCTGATAGATTTTCAAATACCAAGGATTCAGAGTTCTCTCCAGTATGCAGGCCTGGTCTTTTGGTGTCGTCAAATGTTACATTAAAGCTTTCCAACACCTTCTTATCTTCAATCACATATACCCTGAAAGCCTTAGATTCCAGAGAATAGCCCAGAAAAATGCCTTCATCTGCTTTGGCATCAAACTTGCCAAGATGTTCTCCATCTTTAAGTACAAAGCACTTTGCACCAAACACATGAAAGTACTTCAGTGTTGGTTTCTTGTTGGCCATTAACTCATACGGAGTCTTTTCATGATCTTTGTTGATCAGGGTTCGATTCTGAGTATAGCAAGCTGTGTTCACTGCTTCAGCCCAAAAGTAAGTGGGAAGTTTTGATTCACTCAACATGGTCCTTGCTGCTTCAACCAAGGTCCTGTTCTTCCTTTCCACTACTCCTTTCTGTTGAGGAGTTCTTGGTGCTGAAAACTGTCTTGATATTCCTTTCTCTGAGCAGAAATCATTAAGAACTGCATTCTTGAATTCAGTTCCATTGTCTGATCTGATTGTCCGCACAGGTAGCTTAGCTTCCACTTCTATCTTCTTGATGTGATCAATGATTATTTGTGTTGCTTCATCCTTTGTTTGTATGAACAACACCCACGTGTACTTGGAGTAGTCATCCACCATCACCAATGCATATCTATTTCTTGAAAGTGATATAACATTGACTGGACCAAATAAATCCATATGAATCAGCTGTAATGGTTCAGTAATGCTTGTCATTCCTTTGCTTCCATGTGATGCTTTCTTCGACTTCCCCTTTTCACATGCTTCACGTAGTCCCTCCTGATTGAATTCCATCAGGGGCAACCCTCTCACTAACTCTCTCTTTACCAAAGAGTTCATAGTTTTGAAGTTCATATGTGAGAGCTTCTTGTGCCATAGCCAACTTTGTTCTGAAGATGCCTTTGCATAGAAACATGTAACTTCTCCTTCACTGGTAGAACTTAAGTCAGCTATAAACAAATTTCCTTTTCTCACTCCCAGTAGAGTAAGCTTCTCATTCTTCCTGTTGGTGATCAAGCACTTGTCCTTTCTGAAATCTACATTATAGCCTTTATCACAGAACTGACTGATACTTAGAAGATTGTGCTTTAATCCTTCAACAAGAGAGATGTTTTCAATGATGACATTTCCAGCTTTCAATTTACCATATCCCGTAGTGAATCCTTTGTTGTCATCTCCAAAGGTTACAATCGGGCCGATCTTCTTAACCACCTCTGTAAGCAGGGACTCTTCACCTGTCATGTGTCTAGAACAGCCACTATCCAGAATCCACACGACCTTTGAGCTTTTAACCTTACCCTGCAATCACAGATTGATTAAGCGGACTTTGGTACCCAAAATTGTTTGGGTCCTGAAGGTTTAGATGATTTAACAGGAGTAACATTCAATTTAGTCTTACCCTGTTTGATATTCATAGTATCTGTGGATTTAACATTAACAGTGCTATTGCTACTATCATTCATCAACTTAAAATAAGCATGCATGATGTTGTACTTACATAGCAAACACTCTTTCTTTCCACAGGGTTCATGAAGATCAGGCATGTCAGACATGTTATGCATTTTAGAAGTATTAGCAGTTTCTATTTTAACCTTTTTACATGCATGTGTAAGGTGTCCAGCAGAATTACAAATAGTGCACAACTTCCTAGATGCAATGGGAGAATATGGAACCATTTCCTGATTAACAATCTTCTTCTTCCCATTCCTGTTCTTTTTAACATTACTAACTACGTCACCTACTTCAGTTTTAGGTAAATCAGGTTTAGGTAATTCATTTTTTACTGATTTCCTAGGCAACTTAGTCTTTACCTCTTTTTCCTTCAACAAATCCTCCTCAAGCAATTCTTGTCTTATGAAAAGGTCATCCTCATGAAAGAGTGGTGGAAAAGGCTTAACAAAAACTGGACAATCAACATTCTTAAGAACATGTGGAGTATTCCTTTTGACAACTGAAGGTGTCGTAGGGAATTCCACTATCTTCTTACCAGCTTTCTTGTCATAGTCAAATCCTATAACAGTTTTATTCCCTATGGCCTGAGTATCAATGATCTCCTTAGCAATTAGGGCGGAATTCTTAAAAGCATTCAGCTTCAAATCTAAATCTGAAATCTGCTTCCTGAGGATAGTCTCTATCTCAGCATTACACTTGACCTTGTTCTCTAAGTACGCATTCTTTTGCTTAAGATCTTCTAATGTTACAGATACAAGCTCTAGTTCTTCATTTTTAGATTCTAACTTTTTAATCTTAAGAACTAGTTTAGCATTTTCCATTTCTGATGCTAGCATGCTTGTGTGTACATTAAACAATTCTACACTAAGATCTTGCACAGTTTTCTTGTACTCAGAGTTAGACATATCAATTGTAGTTAAGATAGGTACCTGAGATGATTGTGGTGATTCCTCTGAAGAGTCAGCCATTAGAGCAACATTTACATATTCCTCCTCTTCATCCGAATCAGTATCATCCCAGTGCTTTCCCTCTGCTATATAAGCTTTCCCTTTCTGCTTTCCAGAGAATGCCTCCAATTGTTGTTTAAGCTTGGCATTCTCTTTCTTCAACTCATCATAAGAATCCTTCTTTCCATAGACATCTTTCATGTCTCTCGCTTGACGAGGCTTCCGGCATTCAGTGGCGAAATGCCCTAACTCATTGCAGTTGTAGCATCTTGATTTGCTTCTATCAATCATGCCAGTCTTGTAGCCTCCCTTAAAGCCTGTACTAGGTGTATAATTGCTCTTCTGGAATCTGTTGGTTGAGCCCTTGAACTTGTACTTAGGGTTTCTTTTGAAACGGATGTGACTAAACTTTGCAGCTAAGTACGCCATGGTTTTGTCTTCCATTTGCTCAAGCTCTTCTAGGGTGTAGTAATCACTTTCATCAACACCCAGATTCACAGAATCCATTTCTGCTTCTATTATCACCTCCTTTCCAGCTCTAGGGGTTTGAACCTGAATCTCAGAATTTATTGGTTCATCCACTACAAGTGTTGTTGATCTCACAAGTGCATTATGCTTGCTGTCCACTGTCCCTGATCCGTAGATTATCACTCTCTGTTCCTGTTCCATCTCATAGGTCTTCAACTTCCCATAGATCATCTCTAATGACATCTTTGTGAAGTCAATTCTTTCCCTTATGGATGATGACTTGTGTTCTACATGATGGGGCAGCGTCATCATGAACTTCATGTTTGATTCTCTCAGTGGATAGGTCTTTCCTTTCATTGCCAATTCATTGAGGAGTTTAGTATATTTCTCAAAGACCTGAGTTATACTTTCTCCTGGCAGAGACCTAAACGCTTCGTATTGAGAAGTCAGGATGTCCAATCTGTTTTCCTGCACGTCTTCAGTTCCTTCCATTATCAAGTTAATGGTATCCCACATATGTTTCCCGCTTGTACAGTTCATCAACTGATAGCTCATTTCCTTGTCTGCGGAGTCCGCCAATATCAACATTAAACCTGTGTCCAATCGAATCAGTTCTTTGTCAGAATCTGTATACTCAGTAATATCCTTAGGTTGGGTGCCTGGAGGAATCCTGCTACCATCAGGGGCTGTAGATTCATCAACTGATTTCATTGGTACATATGGTCCATTTTCTAATATGCCCATATACAACGGATTAGATGCCTTGATAAATAACAGCATCTTCATCTTCCACAAACCGAAATCATCTCTAGTAAAAGGGGGAACTTTAATACCAGCTGTTGTATTTGGAGCACTCATGGTTTCTGAAAATTTCAAATTGTTTAAAATTCAAGAAATTCCAATTAAATGAAAAATTTTGAAAGTTAAAAAATTTGCTTCGAATTTTCACGCTACGTTTGATTTTGGTCTCATTCACCGGATCTCTTTCTTTATTCTATTCTTTTTCTGAAAAAAAAAGAAGTCTGATTTGTATATCAATCAAGTAGCTCTGATACCAATTGTTAGGTCCAAAGTATCGTAGAAGGGGGGGTTGAATACGATACTCACAAATAATTCAATTTCGTTCGCGGATAAATCATTCAGTTCTATAACGAAATCAAACACACCAAACCAAACCAAGATTCGGGGAATATATCTTTTTATAAATATAAACCTCGAGGGGTGCTACAATTTCTAATCCGTAGATTAGCTTCAATGAGTTCTAGGTTATTCACAATCAATACAATGAAAGAGTTTAAGCAGAATTAATTCCTATGGTATTTTCTCTCTGGATCAATCTCTCTCTCCGTAATTGCTTCTGTGTGAATGAACCTGACTGAGGAAGACACTGCCTCTCTCTTAGTAATTGTAGGCTTTGATTTAGAAAACTATCGAACCTTAATTGTTAAAACAATCTTGGTCATCCAATTTTCAATCAACCTGACAAACAAAGAAAACTTTTCACCCACTTTACAAATTGAAAAGTATCGAATGAATAAAGTAGATATTCTATTCGATGGTTTTTAAATAAAAACTATCGAATGGAACATTTACTTTATCATAGTTTTCATTTCCTTAATACTTTTCATTCGATGGTTTTCTAAATAGAAAAACCATCGAACCTTTTCTTTTTGTTAGCCTTTTAGAAAAGTTTCAGGGTGTTTAAGTTTTAGACTGTAACAATTTCTTCTGAGACGATAAAACAACTTGATCTTTGTAGTGCCGTCAACTAGTGCAACTGGTCTGGTTCACAGATGAATAACACTTGATCAATTCTTCTTTTATGTCTTCAATTCAATGCTGCTGATAAGTCCTTTGTCGTTCTGGTTGCTTCGTTTAAATCACTGGAATCCCGTGGTACTTAACCCTAAATCATTCACATACTTTTGTCGTCTTGAATGTCTTGTTTCTTTTGCTGTCACTGAGGCTTGAACATTTTCATGAACTTCTTTCCGTGACCTGTTTACGGACTTCAAGAATACATAACGTATTTTGATTTTTTGAGTTTACCTTTTCTTCTTTGATTCTGGATTCCTGTGCTTCTGTTAATACTATTGTATGTCTTGTCCTTTGTTGAGTTGTAGTTATCTCTTTTACATCTTATGTTACATTATGCTTTACAACTGAAGTGGGTTTGAGTAAATATTTTGGGAGTAATTTTTTGTTAAAACTATTTGAAAGTGGATACACGAGGCCTGGAAGCAGGAAAAGAGTAATGGAAGTACTTGGCTATAATTTTATAGGATATAGACGGGAAGCATGTCCGCATGATACAAAAATTGTGACGAGTGTATTGCATTTTATTTCATGCATCCTCTAGGCGAGAGGGAAGCATCAGTGGTCATATGACTTGATTTTGAAATGAAATAAAACAACTGTTTTGCCTGCATAAAATTAATTGTTTCTGAAATGTTGTTACTTGTGTCTCAGATAATGTCACTTGTATCTGAAGCGATTTTACCCACCTTGTGTCTGAATTGTTGCAACATAACTTTGTGATTGTTCACATGTTGCATGTGACTTAGATTATTTTTCTTTGTTGTCCGGATGAATCTCATGAGGTAAAATAATTCACTTAATTTTTTCTGAGATAATTGTGTCTGAGGTGTTGCAATTGTGTCTGAGGTACTTTACCCGCTTTATATCTGTAGAATATTCATGAGATAATATAATTCACTTAATTTTGTCTGAGATAGTTGTGTCTGAGGTGTTACAATTGTGTCTGAATTACTTCCGCATTGTGTCTGTGTGAGACTCTTGAGATAATATAATTCACTTAATTGTGTATTAGATATTCTACTTGTGTCTGCGATAGGGTGTTGGAAACGCTCATAGAAGTATGTCTTCAACACTTTGATGTAGCAGTAATGTTGCACAAACTTTCACTTAGTGTATAGTTTCACAATTTTATTTCTATGTCAAATGTTGTTGACCTCTTTTCCATCCAATATTTCCAACTTGTATGAGCATAAGTATAACACTTTCTTGACCTTGTGTAGATACATTTCTATTTAGGCAGAGTTTACCCATATAACACAAGTCAGAGGCTTTTGTTACTCGAAGTACTAGTTCCCCTTCATCAAATTTTTTGATCTTTTCTTCTAGCTCTTCTTAACAAAGAATTTGAAATCCTTAGCTAAGGTGGGCCAAAAATACTCTTTCCCTATAATCTTGTGAGCGAGAGCTTTTCCTTCCATATGATAACCACAGGTCCCCTCGTGAACCTCTTTCATGCAGTATAAAGCCTCATGTGGGTTAGTGCATTTAAGGATGGGGAAGTTCAACGTCCTCTTGTAGAGTGCATCATCCTGAATGATGTATTTTGTGGCTTGAGAGGAGAGTTATGTAGGATACCCTACTTCAAATAATCACTGACGGGTGTCATCTAAGTTGGGGTTGTAAGGCCAATTTCCAAGATTCGCTGATCTTTTAATTATTGGTACTTTTAGGTTCTTCAAAATGGACACAATCGTCTAAATTCTTTTTTTAGACTTGGAGAACAAATCCGCGATTGTGTTGTCAGCTCCACCTACTTAAACAAGTGTGTGACTAGTGAAAAGGGAAAGAAGATACTTGACCAAGGCTTGGTACTTGGTGAGTATGATGTCTTTTGTGGCCTAGTATCCCGTTGTTTACCTTATCACAATCCGTGAGTCGCTGAAAATTGAGAGATACTGTACTTGGAGACTTCTTGCTAGGTTTAGGCATGAAAAAAGTGCTTCATTCTCGGCTTGATTGTTTGTGACTTTGAAAGTGGATCCTAAGGCTCGTATAAATTGAAAACCTTCCGAGATGATTAAGATAAGGCAATCCCCTTCCTTTTTGAGGTAGATGAACCATCTATAAGAAGTTTCCATGTTGAGATAATGAATCATCCTTTCAGGCGGGCATTTCTCCTTGATTACATAATAAGTTACATACGAGTGTGCTTAGGCCTTGATGTAATTATAAGAGAGAGTAAGGATGTGCCTTGCTGCTTTGTTGCATTTATGAGTTTTTTGTTGTTGCTTTTTCGCCTTTGTTGTGAACTTTGTGTTGACATATGGATGCCTTGAGATGACTTTACCTCACCAGCCAAAGCGGCGACAAGGGTGAGAAAAGGTGTTAGAAAATTTTAGAGCTAGTTATTTTATTTTTATTTTTTTGAGATGACCCTTCCTCGCCCGCCAAGGAGACGACAAGGGTAGAAAGGAGTTAGAAATTTTTTGAGATAGTAAATTTTTTTGTTTAGAGATGACTTTTCCTCCCCGCCAAGGAGGAGACAAGGGTGAGAAAAGAAGTTAGCAAATTTTTTGAGATAGTAAATTTTTTTGTTTGGAGGTGACTCTTCCTCCCCGCCAAGGAGGAGACATGGGTGAGAAAAAGAGTTAGCAAATTTTTTGAGATGGTAAATTTTTTTGTTCGGAGGTGACTCTTCCTCCCCGCCAAGGAGGAGACAGAGTGAGAAAAGGAGTTAACAAATTTTTTGAGATAGTAAATTTTTTTGTTTAGAGGTGACTTTTCCTCCCCGCCAAGGAGGAGACAAGGGTGAGGAGACAAGGGTGAGAAAAGGAGTTAAAAAAATTTTAGAGCTAGTTAAATTTTTTTTTTTGAGATGACCCTTCCTCACCTGCCTCAATTTTGCTGAAATGTGACGTTGAACTGGTGGAGGCTTTTCTTAAGGAAGAAGCCCCCTCCTTCTAGCGCCAAATGATAATGCTCCTTGCTCCACTCTACCGTACTTGTCCCTCTTCCGGCAATGCTTGGTCGGGAATGTGGTGTGTTGTCGGTTGGTACTCTGCAAAACAATGTCTGACCGGGGGTGGTGGCCGTCAAGCACCTCCGGCGTGAGAGCAAGTAACTTGGTGGTGGAGAATAACAAGAAACAATATCGGAAAGTGTATTACTGGTGACTGAATTTAGAGAGCTTTTTTCCAAATGTGAGAGTGTGTGAGTGAATGTAGAAAAATTAGAACATGTGCATATGTGAGGCTGTTTGAGTATTTATAAGGTTTAGTGTTATCTTCCTTTGTCCCCTGGTCCGGAAGGATGCTCTCTTCCTTGTGACAGGTGTGAGTTGATGTAAGAGTATTGGAGAAGGGAACAACTTTTGCCCAAGAGGTGGAAGGTGCTGGAGGAAGGAACTATCTTTGGTCCGGAAGAGAAAGTATTGCCTTCACTTATTTTCCTTAGTCCATTTTGGGTGTGACAAGTTGTCCATTGAATACTTCCGGGACGTAGTCGTATCTGGCAGGCAAAGAGACTTCTTCCGGGCAAAGAGACTTCTTCCGGGCTAAGAGACTTCTTCCGGGCAAATGAGACTTCTTCCGGGCAAAAAGACTTCTTCCGGGCAAAGAGACTTCTTCCCCTTATTTCGGGCAAAGAGACTTCTTCCGGGCAAAGAGACTTCTTCCAGGAAAAGAGACTTCTTCCGGGCAAAGAGACTTCTTCCGGGAGGGTATTAATAAAAGTAGATAATTAATTGATTTTAAATTTGATCGTAATGTGTCAAGTAGTATTTACGTATATGTAAGAAGATTTACTCTAAGTCTCTAATGATAATTGAGGTCGAGGTACTGGTCGAAAGGAATAATTCTAGTGGTACCAAATTGAAACCCAAAATGTTTTCCAAATGATAATTGTGAGATCTTTATTCGTTATAGTAATATTAAATTAGTGTGGAAATCTTATACTAAAACATCACTCCGCTGCGTTATCTGGGAACATTATTAACACGCATACTTAAATATTATTAACACATTACCAACAATTTAACAGCAATTAACTATTTATTTCTCTACCATTTTCCACTAAATTTTTTAAAATTCAATGTAGGAAAATAAAGCATTTCGAGAATAAAGGAGTTGAAAATGAAATAAAAGTAGATAATTGAATTATTTTAAACTGATCGTAATGTGTTAGTAGTGTTTAAGTATGTATGTGAAGATTTACTCTAAGTTTATAATGGTAATTGAGGTTAGGGCATTAGTTGGAATCAGTCGATTTTGAAAAGAAAAAAAAATTCCAAAGGTAACAAATTGATACCAAAATGGTCCCCAAATAATAATAATAATAATACATGTGAGATTTTGATTCATTGTAGTAATATTAAATGAGAGTGGAGATTTTATACTTACACATTACTCGATCACCTTATTTGGGAACAATTTTCTGAACCCAATTTTACAGTTATAGCATTACTCACACTTTTGAACAACCCTATAGAACCAAGTCCAGATTTTTTAACTTTGACATTGTGGTAATCGATTAACACAAGATAACAATGTGTTACTACAGAAATATCAACCTCGCCTTTTACGGTGGCGTCGCTCTCTTTTGAACCGAAAAGAAGACCTAGTTTGATAAAAACATCCACCACAACGAGGGATATCCAATGGGCCTAGCCCATACCTGTAAGAAGCCTCACTTATCCCTAATAGTGTGTTGCTCATGAACGTCAGCAGGGAGATAACTTTTATCAGCTGGGCCTAACCCATATTTGTAGTAAGCCTCGTCGGTACCTGATACGTTGTCTACAAGTTGTTTGGAAAGAATATAATAAATATCCAATAAGGGGTGTATGATTTGGGCCTAGCTCAGTAATCTACCAACCTCGCCCGTACGTGAAATAGGCACGACTTGGGCCAGCCCAATGATTGTCGCCTATCATAGGCAGGCCCAAGAAACATAAAGGAACCTCGCCCAAAAGGTTTGAGTGGAACCTCGCCCAAGAGGTTTGAAGGTAACCTCGCCCAAGAGGTTTGAAGGGAACCTCGCTCGCTCAAGAGGTATAAATATTATTTCCATCCAGGCTAGTAAGTTTTGTATTACTAGGGGGGTCGAAGGGCGTCACCCATTGATGCTCACGGGGCTGGTTTTTTGCTATTTTTCTCTATGGTTTAAGATAAGCGTTGATTCCGATAATCTCGGGTCAATGACTTATGTGTAGGCCATGATACTCGTTCCCGGGGACAAGGTACAGGAGCAGGCTGCGCAATGAAGGTAGGAATAGCTTCTCCGGACATCAAGACTGAAAATTCTGTCACCCTCGTTACAATCTGATAATGAGAATTAAAATTAGTCCTCAAAACTTCGATGACGTGTCTAATATAAGTTTCGGAACGATTAGCATGATCAATTTTTTTTAATGTGTAATGTTATATTACTGCTACATAACTGCACATAACACCTCCAATCTTGTACTCCCTCTGTCCCATCCAATTCTTTACACTTTCCTTTTTGGGGTGTCCCATCCAATTCTTTACATTACCCAAAATAGTAAGTTTTATATATTATAAAAAGTTTGCATATTATTATTTTATTACTTGGATGTCAGTTAATTACCTAATCTAATTACTCACTAATCAATCTTAACTATACTAATCGTTTTGACACTACTTTTATTTTATTTTGTCTCAACCGATAAGCCTAAATGAACTATCCTTTTTTATCCCCAAATCCTCTTCTTCCCCAATTCTTCTCATGTTCTTCGTCTTCGTCTTCTTTTTCAATTAATTAAGTTTTTTTCATGGAATCACAGAATATCCAGGAATCAGCCCCAAATCTTGAATCCGATTCCGAGAATAGTGTTTCTTCGTCTCCTTCACCACTTCCTCCTACAAATCTCACACAATATATGATAGAGAATTATATCGATTATTTTGAAGTTGTCGAAGATACTCCTGATAGATTGAAAGAACAAACCATGAAATCAAAGATGAACAACTTAAAACCGCAAAAACTACAGTTCGAGGACCCAACGGGATTGTTGCAAATTTATCTCCCCCTATTTTACCAGTGAAGGTTGGTATGATTTTTTCTGATAAAATCTTTGGTTTATGTGTTCAATTTGTTTTGTGTTTATTTTGATTTATGTAGAATGTTTTGTTAAATTGAAGTCTTAATTTTTTTGTGTTTTTTTATTTACTGGACACTTCTTAAATTGATGAATTAAGTTCATTCAATAGTTTATGCAGTGATTTTGTGGTTATTTGATTGGAGATGCCGAATTATAGATAGCAAACCTGGTTATGTTAATATGATAGTCTATACAGAGTGGTATATAGAGTCTGCAGAAGCAATTTAATTTGCTAAACCTGCTTTGCTGTTGATCTTTAATGCGGATGAGATGTGTAATGTGTACAGAGTTTTGTTGACATTGACCACTTGTACAAATCACATACAGTCCTGGGCAGATTTGGATTGTTGGGCAGATTGGTAAGCACATTTGCTCTTTGCTAAAACACACATAAACAACCAATGTTAAAGGTATTCTTAACTGTTCTATGTTTATTCACATTTCACCTAGGTTTTTCATCTTGTGAGATGACACTTGCTGTTTGAACATGTATGATAATGTCTTTCAGCTTAGCTGCAACTCCAATATATGAGAATTTCGTGGAATGACATGAAAGGGAGAAGCAGCTATATTAACTCTTTTGTACATTTGACTAGTTATATTTCCAAATTTAGTAAGAAATATTAATTTTCATACCTCATTTCTTTAATTATTTGTTTAAAATGAAGGTATGTAGTCAGACATATATTTCAGGTACTCTTGTGTTTCTGTTGCTTGATTCCGTGTTCCGCTTAAAATGCCATGCACCAAGTCTTGAGGAATAGTAATATAAGTGGGAAGTTGTCCCAAATTTGCAAGTCTTTTCTTCCCTATGTGAGGCAGTTTGTAGTTATTATTCCCCTCATTTTTCAGTATCTCCGTCATACAATTCATCAAGGATAACCAAACATAATTCAATATTGTAGGAGTAACCTCTTCGTAAGCTTTAACCACTGCATGGACTAATTGACATACCGTTTTTGGTGCTTTTTCATGCTGCAATCCTTGTATTATTCGGAAAAAACCAAGATCGTTGATGTTTAGATCAGGACTATTAGCAGGCTGATTTGCTAGAGTAATATGGAACCCATCTGATTGTGCAGCCTTCACAAAATCTTGGTCAGTATCCTTTATGTGAGGCCTCGCATTGTCTTGTTGAATGATTATATGCTTGTTGAAATCAGTTGGCCATTTAGCTTTAATAGCGGGTATGATTTTCTCTATCACACATTGTTTAATCACCACCTTATTGATACTATCGATAGGCTTCACTTTCATAACACCTTTATCTCTATTCTTACTTGATCTTACCGCTGGTTCTTCAATAGTAAAGGGAAATATTCCTATTTTTCCATCGAATACACATACCCTATCTTTATTATACCGAGGCCTAGCTATTGCACTCATAAACATAACTTTAGTTATAAATCGCTTTGACTTACATGTTTGATGTGGTTCTGGTTCGCTCGGTAGGAGATAATATTTTTGAATTTGCCTTGTCATATAGAACCATTTCTCGTCTATGTGAACTACAAGAAACATGCCTACATATGTAGGATTTGTGTGGAGGGTTGAATTTTCAATATGGCTTAAGACAAACCTAACTCTTGCTTCCATATTTAAAGGAGTTAAAAATGACTTTAATGCATTTGAATGTGATCTTATTTTTTCTTTTTGAACAAGTATGTGGACAGTAGATTTACTTGCATGTAATTGATTAGCCAATGTCCTAATATTGGTTCTGAGATGAAGAGGAATTTGTCTTACCTTTTCCAAGTCCAGAATGTCTTTTATTTCCACCTTTGTACTTTCTGTTAACATTGTTAACATTAGGAACTACACCTTCTTTAATTGCTTCAAGGACAACCTTCCAAATATTAGATATTGTTGTTCTACTAACCCCAAAATCAAAACCCAGTTTCTTGATAAGCCCACGCTTGAGCTGGTTGTTGTTGTACTGTAGTGACAGTAAGTAAGTTATCTGTTTCTTTTATGATGCTTTCAATCTTTTTTGCTTTGCAGTCAGAACATTGGAGGTTGGATTTATGGTATATGCAGTGGTATTGAAAGCAGCTTCTGTGTAATCACATGCCATCTTTTGTTCCCTAGGTGAAGAATCAAAAAGAACACTTTCTGGAGCTTTTATAAAGTGCACTTTTGTAAAGTATGTTTGGATTAGTAGCCTATTTTTGTATATAAGGTTGTATGGTGATGTACTTTATTGTACAGTAGATAAAAAGGAGGCAAAAGTACTGTAATTAAACTATTGTTTAGGTGGGGGTTTTAATAGTTTTCCACCAAACTTAAGTTTCCCACCAGATATTAATCTCTGTACTTTTAATCTTTATTATAACAATCTAACTTCTAAACAAGTATTCTTTATTCACTGCATTGGTCTCCGTGCCCAACCCATTTGATAAGAAATGGGTGGGACGGAGGGAGTAACTTTCTATACAGCTACTATGAACAATAGTCGATGTATAGAAATATTATGCAACTGGAAAATAGGAAAACGATGTTCCTTGATATCGATAAAACCTGAACGACTCTCGTACAGTTTTTATAAAATACTCTGCGTTGCATTCTTGCAGAGATGTTTGCTCGCAGAGTCCAAGGGGAATAGAACATGAACAACTAATATAATCTAAGCTAATCATTTCTCGACTAAAGGAACACAAATATAATTTACTTTGTAGTATGCTTCATTATGTTTAAGTAACCACACACTGAAGCGCTAAGAGATAACAGATAAAATAAAATTCCAAAGTTGAAAATTCGAGTTGCCTATTTCGCAATTTTCTGGGCCTTTTGGAATGCCAATAAAATTTGAGACCAAACTTGAATTAAAGAATTTCTCGTAAGCTTTCCAATGACACATAAATCATCTCATTCCGACATTCAGTGCTCCTATAATAACCAAAACAACGAATGTTGCACAAGCTGTCCCGGAAATCCGAATTTTCCTAGAATTTGCAATTTTAGCCACAATCCTTCTATTATAAGAAATTTGTTTCCTACCATAAAATATAAAAAATAATTATTTTACAATCCAATTTCATGCAAAATTAACAAAACATATAGAGAAAATATGATCATAAATCAATTAATTTTAAATCAACTTGAAATCATTTCAAAATTTATGAAGTTTAATATTTTTACATAGATGAATGAACTTCTAATGATTGGACGTTTTGTATCTTTTTTGGGTTTTTTCTCATAGAATTGTATCGGATTCAAGTCAGTGTTTGATATTATCGCTTGTATTTAGTATAATATTCTTTTGCAAAAATACGATAATGATAATATGGGCTGGGGCTGAGCATTAGTTGCTATTGGTCCCTTTTGAAAGGCCATATCGAATTAAGCTGAGATTTTTAATTTTCATTTTGTGGAAATCGGATAACACAAGATAACAATGCGCTAGACATCTTACTCAATGATCATGGATCATGTAATTACCTTTAAATCTTTAATACTATGATTTTAGAAGGCCCGAAACTAGTGAAATCTACATATCAAGTAGCTAGCACGATACATGCATATTGCTTACAACATATATGTTGCACTTGCAAACTCAATGAAGAATCTGTCCACTGTCCATGTCAACATATGTACAGATGAAGATTACAACTACAAAGACTCAAGGCTGCAGTTTGTTGAAATACTATATATGATGAATGTGCATTCATGGCTTTTGCTCAAGTTAATTTCGGGATCGACTATTCTGCAACTAGCAAATCAAACACGATTATGAGGAGGCCATGACACTCGTTCCTGGGGACAAGGCACAGGAGCAGGCTGTGCAATGAAGGTAGGAATAGCTTCTCCAGGCATCAAGACTGAAACTTCTGTCGCCCTCGTTGGAATCTGAGAATGAGAACTGAAATTAGTCCTTCAACTTTGACAACATGTCTAATAACAAGTTTTGGAATGATTAGCATGATCACATTTTTGTTATTAGTAATGTTATATTACTGCTACATTAGTATGCCTATATAGTTGATAAATATGATCTGGATAGGTTTTAGAATAATCTCACTCAATTATTAAGCAACCTAGTAAAACCGAACATAACACCTCCAATATTCTAACTGTCTACACAGCTAGTAGTATGAACAATGATCCAGACAGTCCCATAATATTGTTCAACTGAAATCCATTAAGATGTATAGAAATATGACTCAGCTGCAAAACAGGAAATGATGTTCTCTCGTTTAGATGAAACATATACTACTCTCGTACAGTTTTTATAAAAAAACTAATTGCACAACTTCCCCCGGGTTGCAGTCTTGCAGAGATGTTTACTCGCAGAGTCAAAGGGAGAACAAAACATGAACAATTAATATACTGTAAGCTAATTATTCCTTAACTAAAGGAACGCAAACTTTTGGCATAGAATTTGCTTTAGAGTATGCTTCATTATATATATGTACCACACATTGAAGCAGTAAGAGAGAAGAGATTCAACAGCCCACAGAAGAAATAGCTAAAATATTCTAATGCAGTTACACATTCCTCAAATTCTAATAAACTCACATGGTGCAGACTTAAGTATGTCGTGAGATTGCTTAAAGACAGTGACTATGTTTGACTTTCTTCGTCATACATAACTTTTACAATATTTCTGGAAAATTTGAATACAGTTTATTAGAATAGAAACAAAGAGCAGAATGGGGGCAGCAGACATGGATGCTGCTATCACCTGCTCATCCCGTGAACTAAGGGATTTGCTCATTCGTCCATTAATACACACAAATGAGATAGTTTTTGCTGATCAATTCTGTTTCAATTATAACTATAGAGTATATGAATAAATTGTCAAATGCTCCTCATATTCCGGAAATGTCTTTATGTGATGCAGCACAGAATATATACTTCACTGATCAGCTGTATGGGAAAGCATCAAACTATATACTTCCACAAGTTAAAAACACATACTAGCAAATAAATGGGGAACTACTTAGTCCTAGAGTAGTTGCCCAAAACGCCATAATTTGGAAAAGTTGTCTAAAATACCACATGGGTATCGCATTTGGGTAGCACACTTGATACATCCAGTCCTTTTTTCACATCTAATAGTACTCATCTTTCACATTTACATTGCAGGAAGTATTTTGGCTCCTCTGATTTGGATATGTTATTTTGGTCCATTAGACATTGCGAGATTTTGGGCCTTTTTCCCAGTCCTAGTAGTCTATGAGTACTACTACTACTTTTGCACATGAAGAATATGAAGTATGCTAAAAAACAGTATAGTTCTTCACTGCATCCTTGTATAAAGCCACACATTTGCAGATATTTCTTGACTTATAACACCATATATCTTAAGCGAATCAATCTCGACCTTGAGCACATTAATGCTAGTAAGAAGACAATAAACTAGGACTTTACAACAAAAGAAAGATGGCGGCTTGTCGCCGATCCAAGTGGTGACCATGAGATGATGTGAAGCATCATAAACATTGGTAGTGATGGGCCAATTATTTAACATGGATGTAAAAGGGTGGGGTTGAAGACATGAGACACACAATGTCCCTCAAGTTTTTTTGAGGTGGAATTGGGGACCAATAAACCAGCTAGCATAATCTAAGATGGCCTTAAGTATCATTATCAATTGCTTAATCATCTTGTAAATAAAAGGTTCACTTCAGGAACAATGCACTTGCTTATATATGTGGCAGTGTTTAATTATATCACTGCTGTATTAGCCAAACTCCTACTCACAAAATCCAAATTTATGTTCATTTGTCACTCTTTCTAGATATATGGATAGAAGAATCAATCCCAATGACTATATTTGTCACTCTTATTGACTGTTTCTTGATAACACAGAATTTGTTGATATAATTCTGATGCAGGTACTTCACAGCCTACTTCTTTATCATTTTCCATACTTATACTCTCTAGACTCTTTCATCCACAACAAAACATAGAAAGAACTCTCAGAGTCAAATTAACAAACACCTTTAGTGCTCTGCTCTTAACTACCTCTTATCAATACAATTCCTATTACAACTCCTGAATTCCACAGGAAATTCTCACAACACAGAACAGTCCACAACTCAACAACAGATCAAACAGTTTACAGAAATCTGACCAGATGAAATTTAACAATTTCAAAGCAGTACTTCTTTCAGTCAAATGATCAAACAGTTTCAAGGCACAGCTACAAGTACTTAACAGCTTCACAACACACCAACAACCACTACACACAGTCAATTCCTCAAACACAGTCAATTCCTCAAACACATTCAATTCCTCAAACACATTCAATGCACATTCACTACCTAGTTCAATCTCCACCAGAATCCACAACACTTCACAGAACTTGTTCTCAATACAGATCAATCACAGTTTCACACCAATTCACAGAATCTCAGCTCACAAAACTACCTTTAAATCACTGAATCAACCAATTTACTACCAACACACTCCTATTTTTGTGATTTTCTAATATTGAAGCACTAAAACTAGTAAAACTGATGTAAACGGACTAGAATCAACATCTTCTTACTCCAAATTTCACAATCAAGCATCAATAACTACAGATCTATGAAGAACAAGCCTAAAACAGAGTACCTGACTGATTTGAGTAAAGATCAAAACTTAAAACTGCGATTACAGAGATCTTTATACCGCACCACTCGTTTTCAACAGCACAACACAGATGAAGCAGTAGTTGGATCAATTTCAGAGCTCTGATACCAATTTGTCAGGAACTAGGGAGTTCTTGACTGTTTTGGAGTATATTTTTGGTATTTTCTGTTTATAACAAGTAAGATAAACTAGATATAGGATAGTTGCAGAGAATTAGAACAGAAATAGATGAGAAAACAGAAGAATTGGGATGAGAACAGATCAGAACAGAGTTTAGATGAGAGAGAGAAGCCCTTGGAGAGAGAGAGAATTCTGTTATAGAAAGAGAAACAGAAATGGTGGCAAATGCCAGTTTTCATATATTCCAAGTTAACTGAAATGAAAGCTTACATCAGGTATTTATAGACTAACAACAGTATTAACTCAAGAAAAGACTAAAATACCCTTAATGACTCTACTGCTATACTATTACTGCTTATGCCTTACTAGGGGTGTGCATTTGGTTCGGTTAACCGAAAACCGAACCGAATAACCGAAATAATTTCGGTTCGGTTAACCAAAATTTAAATTTCGGTTCGGTTTTCGGTAGGAAAATTTTACTAGTTCGGTTTTTCGGTTTTTAACCGCGGTTAACCGAAAAACCGAATAAATAACCGAATTACTACTAATTTGCAGAATTTTTAAATTATTAATATTAATAACATATAAGTTATCTCTTTATTAGTGTATGTGTATCACATATTTTTTTACATTGTCGTGCGATGCTCTTGGTACACTGTCTATCTGTTTTCAATTTTACAGCTGAATTGGTTGAGTTGTTACTTGCAAAACAATACTTCAAGTATGCAACTAGCAACTAGCACTCCAGCACTTTGTTAATATATGTGAAGTACTTGTGAACTGATGCTAACTTTTATAGACTTACTTACATATAACAGTTCTATTAAACAAAATCATCCAAGACTCACGTTAGACAACTTTTTCTTCTGGGGCACCAAAACTAAATTATTGCTATAACTTTGATTAAACTCTATCAATTCTGAATGTTTTAAATTTGTGACCGTAAACTAGTTACACACCGAATTGTGGTGAACTCAAAATTTCTGAATGATTTTACGTTAAAAAGTGAGTTTAAAAAGAATGCTTCATGTAATTCTAGCAATTTTCATTAATTTTCGGTTTTTAATTTTGGTTTTCGGTAATAACCGAATTAATAATTTCGGTTCGTTTTTAAAACCGAATATATTTCGGTTCGGTTTTAGGTAGCCATTTTTCCAACATTTCGGTTTCGGTTAACCGAAAAAAAATTCGGTTCGGTTCGGTTTTTACCAAATGCACAGCCCTATGCCTTACTATTGTACTACTTATAGTATTACTAATGCCTTATCCTGACACTAAAGCACACAGATCCTCACAATCCTCCCTCCTTAAAAACAACCATGTCCTCATGGTGGATCATGCATTTCCAACTTGTCACCAATTGCAATAATGGCTGAATGTAGAATTCCAGTTGTACCACTAGTTGAACATAGCAGGCACAAATTATATATCCTCCTGGATCAAAGATTGTTATCAAAAACCTTTTCCTAGAAACAACATGATCTTCAAGTCTCCTTGTATTCTCAAGGCTGCCTGGTCTCAACACAGTGCACATGTGAGGGATCACAATCATCCAAGTTCGCAGAGAAAAAACACATTGTTGATTTATCTCATCAACCGTCTTATCAAACTGATCATTCACTTTTTGAATACTCTGGCCTTGTAATCTAGCTGAATTCCCTATCACAATGATGAAGACTTTCATTTGCCATTGAGACTGTCCCTTCCATAGTTGCTCTATTGCCTCACTCCTGAACATATCTTTAAACTTGTTTCGAACATCTTTTGACTGCTCATTTTGCACCTGACCACCAGGATCATAGACAAGCATTATTTCTTTGCCAAAATTGCTAGATCTAATATCCAAATCATAAGAGATTTCAGCTGTTGGAAAATCTTTGACACTTCTTTTGTTATGGAAAGCCTCAACAATGTCTCTGTTGGTAGGAATCATAGAGGAAACTTCTTCCAACTGGATTGGTATCATCTCATTATATAGATTGTTATTGCCACCTCCTTGCTGTATGTTTGCAAATTCTGCCAACTCCATTGAGCTTTCAGTTGTGCATATTTCAGTTTCATTTGCACCTGCTTCCTTAATGACATCAATAGAATCATTTAATCCCTGTCCACCGTCAACTAAAACATTTTTTCTTTCATAATTCATGTCTAACAGAAGTTTACTCCTAGGTGAACACTTAATCAGGTGATTCACACAAAAACATTCAAGTTTCTCTGTTGTAAACTTCCCAACAGTGCCACGCTCACTAAGATAGTGATTTTGAGCCCCAAGAATTACACCACTCTTTGCCTTCAAGGTTTCAGATGCTTGTGCACCACCCATTAGGAGTTGCCTCACTCCTTTGTTTTCTTCCGCACTAGTCATGTTGTACTTTACTTGAATTTCCTTGGAAGATGGTTGCTGACTGTTTCCAATTTCATTGTCAAAATCTTTTGAGGAGTTTACATCTTGATCTCTTAAAGTAACACAAGATGCAGGCTGCAACCTCAACTTATCTAGTTTTGTAGATGCTATCAAATCTGTTGTCACATCTAGATCTTCTGTGTCATCAAATTTAATGTTCCTTGTTGTTATCCTAAAATCATATGTGCATTCAAGCTTCTTAACACCACTGGAATTTCCTTCTTCAAAATTCTTCTTAGGCTGAAAGAAATCCTCCAGTCCCAAAGCTATACAAATGACTTCATCAGAATGCCAATCCTCTTTATCTTCACCTGGCAACTCATCAAACTTTGGAGAATTTAATTTGAGATGGTGTAATGGTTCGAGTAGATCATTTCCTACTTCATTTTGACACTCTGATCTTGATTCAACAAGATTAACTTTCTTCTTTTTCGATGTCCTCATTTTCAGCAATTTCAACTGTTGAGAAGCCAGCCTTAGTGTCTCCTCTAAATCTTGAAATCTCTTATTGACTGTTTCTTGATAACACAGAATTTGTTGATATAATTCTGATGCAGGTACTTCACAGCCTACTTCTTTATCCTTTTCCATACTTATACTCTCTAGACTCTTTCATCCACAACAAAACATAGAAAGAACTCTCAGAGTCAAATTAACAAACACCTTTAGTGCTCTGCTCTTAACTACCTCTTATCAATACAATTCCTATTACAACTCCTGAATTCCACAGGAAATTCTCACAACACAGAACAGTCCACAACTCAACAACATATCAAACAGTTTACAGAAATCTGACCAGATGAAATTTAACAATTTCAAAGCAGTACTTCTTTCAGTCAAATGATCAAACAGTTTCAAGGCACAGCTACAAGTACTTAACAGCTTCACAACACACCAACAACCACTACACACAGTCAATTCCTCAAACACATTCAATTCCTCAAACACATTCAATGCACATTCACTACCTAGTTCAATCTCCACCAGAATCCACAACACTTCACAGAACTTGTTCTCAATACAGATCAATCACAGTTTCACACCAATTCACAGAATCTCAGCTCACAAAACTACCTTTAAATCACTGAATCAACCAATTTACTACCAACACACTCCTATTTTTGTGATTTTCTAATATTGAAGCACTAAAACTAGTAAAACTGATGTAAACGAACTAGAATCAACATCTTCTTACTCCAAATTTCACAATCAAGCATCAATAACTACAGATCTATGAAGAACAAGCCTAAAACAGAGTACCTGACTGATTTGAGTAAAGATCAAAACTTAAAACTGCGATTACAGAGATCTTTATACCGCACCACTCGTTTTCAACAGCACAACACAGATGAAGCAGTAGTTGGATCAATTTCAGAGCTCTGATACCAATTTGTCAGGAACTAGGGAGTTCTTGACTGTTTTGGAGTATATTTTTGGTATTTTCTGTTTATAACAAGTAAGATAAAACTAGATATAGGATAGTTGCAGAGAATTAGAACAGAAATAGATGAGAAAACAGAAGAATTGGGATGAGAACAGATCAGAACAGAGTTTAGATGAGAGAGAGAAACCCTATGAGAGAGAGAATTCTGTTATAGAGAGAGAAACAGAAATGGTGGCAAATGCCAGTTTTCATATATTCCAAGTTAAATGAAATGAAAGCTTACATCAGGTATTTATAGACTAACAACAGTATTAACTCAAAAAAAGACTAAAATACCCTTAATGACTCTACTGCTATATTATTACTGCTTATGCCTTACTATTGTACTACTTATAGTATTACTAATGCCTTATCCTGACACTAAAGCACACAGATCCTCACAAAAGATCCCAAACTTTAGCTTAATTTGAATATTTGATTCATTATTTCGTTCAAATACGAGTACCGATCAACAACCTGAGCCCCCCTAATCCGAGCAACAAGTGTTAACATTCGTATTCGGTGAGGTTAATATTTAAGTAAATTAGTGACCATTCGAACAAAATATTCAACTAAAATCGACTAAAATCTTAGCATTCAGCTAGTCAAAAAGGTTTCTCGAAAGGCATATCACACAATTTGGAAAATTTGAAGAAGAAAAAAATCAACTGCATGCTAGATTATAAACTAAGCAATGTACTATCACAAATATAATCATAGTAATACGAAAATACATTTGTTTACAAAAACTCACCTTGGGTGATGGATAACTGAGCTTTCCATGGTACCCCACATGAGACACCCCATCAGCATGACTCCGGCCACCGGACGGTGAAGTTTCCGGCGAAGTATGTCTAAGAAACCTCTCAAACAGAGCCATAACAAGAAACATTGAAATGAGAATAGCAGTAGCAACAAAGCCACAAGAAACTGCATTAACTGAGTTGCCAAAATGTCTAAAATAGTAATCTCTCTGTAAATTCACCGGAGCTCCAGTAGGTGACCAACCACCATGATCTTCTTCACCCATGATTAGTTAAATAATGTTCTTGAAACTATCATAAAAATCTTTATAAAATTTAAGCAGTAAAAATCCAAGCTTTATACAAAGAACAAGAAGAATGACAGTTAAAAGAAGTTTGAAATTTAACAACACTTAAAAAGGATTGAAGATAGTATTAGTAGCATTATTTGTGCTACTTCCAAGGCATTCCATGCTACAAGACCTAGTGCTGCAGGTCTACTCTATGTGTGTATATAGAAAAGAATGTGGAGTACACACACAGTTGATGGACAGGTGAGAAGAGGAGTGGTTTGGGAAACTAGTGCAAAAAAGATGGCTTTGGGATTTGAAGAGCTATGGGAAGAAAGAAAGAAAAAGCTATCCTTCTGGTAATTCTTACACTTAAATTAGTTACATGTTTAAAATCTAAAAAATTTATCATCAGTGCAATAATTTATATCGCATTTGTCAATATATTCATTAAAAACAATATTATTTTTGATAAAAACGTATAAGGGGTTGTGATTCGACTTATATTTTAAAATTTGGGGATGCAAAGTGCAATTTATGAAACTACATATACATAATTGAAATTGGAGTAAAGTTGGGGGATGCAAAGTGCAATTAACTCATTTAAATTTAATCAGAATTAATTTCTAAAAGGACGCAATTTAATAAAAGAGATACTATATAAGGCAATTTGTCCCGGGAGATGCTAGTTCTTGTTAAAGCAGGTTAAAACAAATGAGCTGCATCATTAAGCTGAAAAACTAAATTGGCAACCAAGGATATTAAGATGAAGGCAAGTCAAATGAAATGGCATACCGTAATATCATCATAATACCGGAGTTTCATCAATAAAATCAGCTGCAAATATATACCAGAGTGAATTAACTACATGTATAAATGATTCTGTGCGTGTCAATCAGCAACACAGTAACTGGTATGCAAATATACCTCTTCTGGCATCTTATCCAGAATTATGATTTACTGATCGATGTAATGGACCATTTTGCAAGCAGAACTCCTGCAATCAACATATGACATCAAAACTAATGTTTGCATAAACAAGAGTCGCAGACCTGAGATGTGAATGAACTAGGCAATTAGTTGATTAACATACCTCGTCTGATTTGGAGTAATTTCTGTACTCGAGTTGCACTTGAATGTCCCCCCTTGCCCTTTTATTTATAATGCGATTCACATTCACTGAAACCTATCGACTCTCAGTTTGAGTAACTGAAAGAAACTGCACGCAAGGAAGTTACTAATTTGGCACTAGTTGAATTTAATTTCTTAGCATACACCTAATACACAGAGACTACTAGATCTGGTTCCATAAAATTTATGTCCATAAATTAATGACCAAGTTAACATGCATGGTAGAGCACATGAAAAGCAGTAATTCCACTCTACAAAGTTTTACTTTGCTTCTTGATGTTCCCAGTCACTAAAATGAAAACTACATGATACCTCCACTACATTGACGGTGAAGTTCTCTTACAGGCATATTTCTCAATTATCGGGCACAGAAGCATTTTCAGGTATATCTTCTGCAGTGCACCCTAGACACCTAAACAAATATAGGAGACAAGAAAAATCATGAGAAACAAACTAGAAGCAAATTTTCTTCATTGTAAACCCTGATACTAAAAGAGTAACTTGCCTTTCTCCATCCAATCAATCAGTCTGCTCGACTCTGCATCCACTGGCATAAGCTTCTAAATCTTCTTCTCTGTTTGAAGATACCAGCACCAAAATTAAACAGATAACAAAACTAAGACGTAAGAATCTTCAGAGGATGACATTTCTTGTAGCAACACGACTTGTCACTGAAATAGTTTTCAGGAAAAAATTCTTTTATATAAGTAATATTGAATATCGCAATGCGCAGTAGGTTCCTTGTCAGATTCAGTTATACATGAACACCGTTACACCAACACAACAATAGGAAAACAGATCTAGGAAACACAATATCCATATATAAACTGTTTATCATATACGTGCTAAACTGAAAAACTAGAGTTCAACATTCGGCTGTATGAACATAAATAATAATCTACAACAGATCAGCATGTAAAAGTTACTAATGTCATTATCTATTGAGATAATTGTACTGTATAATCCTCCAGATATTAACAATTCAATCAGATCACTAACATATTCTCAGGAAGTAGCAAATAACTTTGTGCAATTTACATACTATCAACACATTAACTAATATAATAAATCAATGATCTCTCACATGTCCAGTTAATAGCACCTTCTCAAATCCAGTTACACTAACACAACAATAGTAAATCAGATCCACGCAACTTAATATCCATATATAAGCTTCTGATATAGCATCCTCAGGTGAATCCGAAATTTTTGGCTGATTACTCGAGTTTGCTTCAAAATAAGCTAAAAGACTTCCACCATGAATAACTTCAAAAGATAAAAAAAAACTACGGGGAACCAAAAGCAGAAATTGATTTCTCTCACCCCTAGTCAATTTGTCTTCCTGCCGTCGAGCAGCTTCGGCGAGCAGTTTCAAGTCTCACATCATAAATTTGGGTAGAAATTTAACAAAGACATCGTGTAGGCAATTCCAAATTCACACTGATCAAAACACGAATATTAACAAAAGAAAAAAAAAAGTTGAACTGCTGCCGATTAGACACGACAACCATAGCACGAAATTACTAAACTAAGAATATCAAACCTATTGAGAGAGCGAGAGAGAGAGACGCAGAAAGAGAGAGAGTAGGAGAAGAAGAAGAAGAAGAAGAAGAAGAGCACGAGAGGTCTCATAACAAGTTTAAAAAAAAAAGGTAACGATTCTTGTATTCTCTGTATATTCTTGTGTATAATATTATGTGTAAATCATATTTTCTTGATTATTTGTATATGTGATAATGTTTTCGTATATAATATGATATATATCCATGAGTTCTTTGTTTTGTCCATTGTGTTTGTATTACTACTCCGATTTTGTATGTATACTATATATAAAGTCTGAATTCTTGTAAAAATCGCATCTGACTCGTTATTTGTCGGAATTTTATGATATTAGACTCTCTGAAAAGGTATTTGAATTATCTACGACTTTGATTCTCTGTATTTTTCGAAATTCGGTCTGCAAACGTGAGTTTTTCTGGGATTTATTGACCAGACAGTATGTTTTCATAGCACCTTCACTCCTGAAAGCACAGATGGTTAGACGATGTCAGCTAAAGAAGCACCTCTGTATAGACTATGCAAAACATGGTTGCCAGAACTGTTTGCTAAATGACTGTACAGAAGTGACAAGTTCCATGACCCATTGGTCGTTGAATACGACATATTACAGAAGAATAATATGATAGTGCATGTGCACCAATAACAATTCATCCAGCACTGGCATCGATTCAGAAAGACAGTCATCTTCAGATAGATTCATGTATTCTAGTGTAAGTGTAATAAACCTTATGATTCAGTTTAGATACATTTGTAAATAATTACTTGAACTTTCTAGTTTTTGGTTTGATTTGACAATTGGACCACTTTACATATTTAATAGAGAGGACTCTTTTTATATGAAAACTTAGAACGATCTGAATCTCAATTCTTGGAAAAGATGCATAATGTGAAATTATGCACTCTACATGTCACTTCATCCAGACTATAATTGATTGTACATGTCACAGATATCTTATGGTCCAAAAATATGCAAATTTACACAGTTAATAACTCTATACATAAAGATTGTAAATTCAATGTTACAAAAAGAAAAACCTAATATAGAAAGTACCTAAAAGCTCGATAAAGTGGACGATACCACAACACATAGCCTCCTGGGACCCCAGATACAAAGTAGATAATGGCAAGGAACCAGATTTTTGGATCTAAAACAGAGAAAAGATATCGTGTTACAAAAAACCTAGACGACATGACATTTAAAAAGTTGAACAAGACAAACACACGAATTTGTAGAATAGGTTAGAGATTTAACCTTCTCCTTTGATCCATGCTGTAGTTGTGGCAATAATATTCCAGAAAAGACAGAGCACTAATCCTGTTTAATTACAATGAGTCTAGCTTAGTGAGCACCAGCTATAAACTTTGTCAATGCAAACCTTTAAATAGTCAAAGAAGTTAGATTAACCAACAAACAGTGATCACACACACACAATCCCAGAAAGGTCTAAAATAATATGTCAATGAATTTGGCAGATACAGCATCATTCTCAAATACCCATCAATGACTCGCTAGCCTTCTTTAGGTTTTTTAAAAACATGTGGAAATCTTTTTATAGCCATATCCCCATTTAACATACTTGAAAGTGCACCTTCGAGAAATTATAGCAGACTGCTTCAGGATATCATTATATGTTTTCTCAATTTTGTACGACTCTCCACAGCTTCGGTGCATACGTCAAAACCTAAACTCGTCAATAATTATGGAAAAAAAATATAAGTTTAAGACCTGTCCTAATTAGGTATTCCCTCAGTTAATGCTAAAATTACTAAAGTGTATAATATAGTAGATAGTCCAGACTTGAATTGGACATTTCTCTTACCCAGAAATATCTTGTAGTTTGGAGAAAACGATTTAGTTCTGAGGATTCTCAGAGATCTACCCTAATTGGAAACATTTTGATTCTGATTGTCTGGGTGGTGCAAGCAATCCGCAGCAAGGTTCAGATGGTGTCTCCATTTGGCCTCTTGGTTGAGGATTGTCGTAGGATGCTTAAAGAGTTAAACACAATTATGTTGTTTTATATCAAACGATCTGCTAATAGGGCTGCTCATGAGCTTGCTAGAGCGTCTTATTCTTTTCCTGATCGAGTATTCGGATGTCTTGTTAAAAGATTCTGTTATTTAATAAAATTTTCCTTGTCAAAAAAAAAAAAAAAACACTAGCATAAAACCTACATCATAACTAACAATAAAAACCACTATTTATTTAAACATTTTTTAGAGAAAATATTATTTATTGAAATAAAGAGCAATACTATAGTAAATTATGCATGTCAAATTAAAGATCTTAATAAATCTGAAAATTATATATGATATATTTGTAACATGAATATAAAGATTGACTTTAAAAATAACAAATTATGGTAGAAATTACTTGATAAATAATTAAAGATTCTTAAGTAAAATATATAATAAATGTAGATGTATTATCATGTATATGATTTTATATAACAAAATAAAAATAAATAAAAAAATTCTCATTCTCATAACAAATGACCTAAAATATTTAAGTAAAAATTTAAAATTTAAATTATCAGTTAGATAGATCTAACATATTTACTAACAACATAGTTACTAACATAACTAAAAAATTATAGATTAAATACATAACATAAATGAAAATTTATAATTAAATATTAATAAAAATAATATTATATATAAATGTTTATAAAAATCATAAATTTTTCAAAAAATGGTTAATTAATAACTAAGAAAGTAATAACTAAATTACTAAAATAGTTAGTTTACTGAAAGACATGATTAGTGTGGTATATAAGATCCATGCAATATGTAAAAAAGTTATTAAAATAAAAGCATTTCAGAAAATAAGAATATTTTTTTTAAAAAAGTAATATTTTATATACTAAAATAAGTTTTATATATTAAAAAATATCACTAATTTTAATCATTCAAAAATTAGTAAAATTAAAGTGCAAAATTCAATAATTTTAGGAAAAGTAATATTGTAACGAAATAAATGAAATTACAAAAGTAAACATATTATAATTAAAAACTAATGCATCTAAAGTTAATATAAAAATAAAAAAATATAAGATGGACAAAGTATTGTTAAAATGTTCAAAAAAAATTTAAAAAATTGTCAACAAATTGTTTGATATATTACAAATAAATATTAAACTAAAGTTAAATTTAGAAAAATTATGAATGACTAAACAAGTGATGACAAAATTTTGTATTGATTTTAATAATTTGAAAAATCATGAATATGTATCATCTTAAAAATATAATATAAACTAAAATAACATATACATTAAAAGAAAATACATATGTTTAACTTTTTCTATCACTAAAAATTTTAAAATCAAAATAGAATAATTATTTTTTATACACAAATCTAAATAATTATAATTTAAATAATCTAGTAAGAACAATTGGTACACTAAAAACAACTCTTTGACACCAAATAAGTTTTGGGTCACCAAATTTGGTGACAAAAATACATTTGGTGATCCTTGACATCAAATTTGGTGATTTTCAAAATTCTCATTATACCCTTATGTTTATTAATAAAACAAGTTTCTTTTTATCCTATTGAACTTCTTTCTTTTGTACTTTTAAACTGTTAATTGAGTTGGAGTACATTTTATGAATAATATTATAGTGACACTATTTTGGTGTCTTGGGTTGGAGATGGTCTTAGGAGTTGAAATCCTATTTATTTTGGTATGGGTTAGCAAGGCAGGACGTAGTAGTTTTCTTGGGAGGAGATGAAGGCCGCTTAGCATTCGGATCGGATATTCGATAATCGAATGGATAAATTCGAAATAGTTGAGTTTGGATACTAAACCAATAAAAAATAATTTGGTATTTGGAAAGAAAATTTTAAATTTAGCAATTTTGGTTTTTTTATTTGGATTTTAGGATTATCCAAAATATCCAAAATATCCAAATTTTATTAATTTATTTAACAATTATATTATTAATAAAAATTAAAAAATATATTATTGTTATGTCATGTTAATCAGCATGTAATCATCAATCTATCGTGAACATCATGTCCTTCTTTTTAGTTTGTTCTACTTCATCTTAAACCGTTAATATGTTATGCTAAAGCACACGCTTCTAATTTCTAAAGGTATATAATCAACATATTGTCATGTAATAATCTCATCTGTGCAAGTATTTTAACTATCTACAAAGATAAGAACTTTAACCATTTAAATCCCGCCTTGTTTGATACGGGGATAACATGCTCACAAAGTTTAGAAAGTATTGGGGTGATCTCTTGAAAATGAATATGTTATTATTCGTTGCGATGGTTCTTGATCCAGGCATAAGCTGGACTTTGTGACTTATTTTCTATTCATAGCATTTTTTTTCTAGATTTCATTTCACTTTCTCTTAGCAGACATTTTATTAATTTTCATGAACTTGGTTCAGTGACCGGCAAAGACTGGTATATGGTTTGAAATGCTAGTTTGCTATTATAGTTTCATTCAGTAGTACATTGTACAATTCAAAATATGCCTTTATTAATATGAATGATTTGACAATGCTAATATTTTGTTCATATAATTTTTGGATTTTTGGTTTTTCAACAACCGAACCGAAATAAAATATTTGATTCGGTATCCGACCGAATTTAATTTGGTTCGGAATTTGGAAATGCAAATTCTTATATTAGGATATTTGGATATCCAAATTAATTACGGTTCGGAATCCAAATATCCAAATACCCGTTACTTTTATATTTTAAAATTCAACGAAAACATGTTATTTTTTCTATTTTTCCTACTAAAACCTTTCATTTTCCAAAATATCACTGGCAAACCCTTACTTATTTATTTTAAAATATATTTAATACTTTTAATCATTTAAAAAAGTTTAACACACCTTCTTATTTTTTTTTAAACAAACACAATTAATAAAATATAAAAAATAAAATTAACAATTATTAAAAAAAATCCGTGCATTGCACGGATTTTAAACTAGTTAAAAGTTAAAACGTTGAATAAGTTAAACCTCTTTAAAGTAATAGTCCTAGAAAAAAATATTAACTTATCGAGTTTATTATTTGTTTTCGTGAGTAAAAATACATTGTCTAGTGTCTCCATTATGTTGGGATTGCAAAAAAAATATTATTTTAGCGTGATTATTAATTTATCGATTATTGGTTCAACTGTACATGAATATCACAAAAACCCGTACATTATACAGTATTATTATTCTTAGTTCGATTTATGTAAGATTTAGATTTTGCAAAGGCGTTGAGGTGAGGTAAGAGTTATAGCATGGATAGGTTGTAAAAACCGTAACCTAAATAGAACAGATGTCTGACCCACGATCGGATAGTCATCTGAGCTTTTCCCAGAGTCAGTGATATATATATACACATATATATGTATAAATATTCTGTTTTTTGCTAATTAATTAGTTATATATATATATATTCAAGGGGTTACAAAGAAGGCAATTTTATCAGGGTTGAAGAAAGAGAAAAGTTTTGAGGTGCGGAAGTTTAAGTGTTAAACGAAGCAATTAAAGAGCAAGATCTAACGAAGATGTTTGGTGATGGAACAATTACGAAGGTAACCTTGATGAATCCAACAAGAAAAAAGATGAAGTGCAACTTATGGTCTGCACTTGATCCTAATCTATTGGGTGAAATTCTGGACAGACTTTGTCTCGCTGACCAGCTTCGTTTTGGTGTTGTTTGCAAGAACTGGCTGCATGCTCATCCCATTACTCCTGTAAAAAAACCATTATTATGGTATCTAAGTTTAGATCGCGGTCTCTCTGAATTACAAGTTCAACTCCATGACCCATCATCTCCTCATGATCCAGCTTCAATTCAAAACATATCACTACCTAAATTAGGTATTCCATCTCCTGCTTCTTCTGAAAAGGTTTTATCAATCGTCCTGAAGCACAACTGGTTATTTATTAGCATCCCCAATGGAAGATTGTGTAAATACAACTTATTGTTCTCGCCTTTCACTAAAAAAGTCATCATCCTCCCGAAAATTGACCAACCATGTCCTTTCAATTATTTTACATTGACGTCTTCCACCCAACCGGATTCACCAGATTGTGTCTTCTTTCTTTTAGACACTTGCAATGCTGAAAAATTTACTATTATAACATATTGCAATGGTGATAAAGAATGGACTGTTAAAGCATTCGACAGAGTTGCTAATTTTCATACCTGTTATTGTAAACTCGTCTACCTACGTGAAATTCTGTACATTGTCTCTCCTTATGGACAACTAGCTTCCTATAATATTGTTAACAGGGAATTCAAGTTTGAAAGTTTATCTGTAGACGAGCTTTTTCGTGTAAATATTTGGTCCTTGGAGATGTACTGTTACAGAGTGTTCGAGTTAAACGGAGGGCTGATGATGATACATTTTGTCCCATACGAAAAGAAAAATGTTACTGTACCTGCCAAATCGTTTATTAGAAGATATGATTGGTCAACCAAGAATTGGATTCCTGTAAACACCTTAGGCGACAAATCATTATTTTTTAGGGAGAAATGTTCTCAAGTTGCAACATTTGATAAAGATGATAATGGAGTATTATCCAACAAGATATATCACTTTTTTGATGCTGGTTGCGTTATTTACTCCATAGAGAAGAATGGTGACTTAATCGAACTTAAGTCTATTCATTCAAATTTGTTGGAGGATGGGGGCAGTGATTTACCTGAATACAAGTATAAAGGTTGTAGTGAATCTTCAGGAACAACACCCAGGGCAACTTATTGGTTAGAACCTCCGAATGCGTGCTCCTCCTGAAACTGTCAATTAAGGTAGACTATTGAATATATTTTATATTTCATTATCTCAAGTTAATTATGCTATATTCATCTTCTTGTTATCTGTCCTTTTGGCATGCCTGAGTGTGTTTATTTTTGTAGCTTTGTAGATCTTGTTATCTGTGATACAAAATGTACACAGCTGCTCAGTTACAAGATTGTAGAGAAGTATGCTCTCAAAGATAGCTAATACAAACTATTTGTTTTTCTTCTCTTCTCTTTTAAAGTAACTGCTACACTTGGTTATAAATACCCAAGTTTACAATTTTACGTTTGGCTAAACTAAAGAACAATAGTAGTAACCATCAGTAACTTGCTTTTCATTCCTTTTGTCCAATGGTCCTTGGAGATCTTTGCTTTTGTCTTCATGCTTATTTTAATCATTCCCAAGAGCCTTATTGGAAATTGGAATGTTTCCTTATTTCCAGTAACCATTTTGATGGCTTCCAATGCAAAGTACACTTCCATATCTCCTTTAGATCTGTTCAGTAAACTGTCACTATCACTTTGTCAACTGTTCAAAAAGCAATAGTGATTCGTTGATAGCAGGGAGATGTGTTTCGTTGATAGCGTTATTCTTCATTCTGTTGATGGTGTTTCCTTCGTTTCGTTGATGGTGTTTCCCTCGTTTCGTTGATGGGTAAACTCCATACCGTTGACAGAGTGATCTTCATACCGTTGACATGTCTTCACTTAGGCAAAATTACAAGGCATAATATATTTACAATTAACCAACCTATTTTGCCTATCTAGTACTTAGTCAACATGACTTAGAAAACCTATCTAATACATACAACAGAATGCATATCAAACTGTAAAGTATTGTACAGTGCAATTGCTACATTACTCATTTCGTTGATGAGCTTTCTGTCAACAGAATGCTGCAAAACATGCCATTTCGTTGACAGCTACAAAATGACTTAATACAAAATCTACTAAGTGTTTTTATGATTATCATCAAGAACAACATATTCCTAACAGTAATAACTAAATTACTAAAATAGTTAGTTTATTGAAAGACATGATTAGTGTGGTATATAAGATCCATGCAATATGTAAAAAAGTTATTAAAATAAAAGCATTTCAGAAAATAAGATTTTTTTTTTTTAAAAGTAATATTTTATATACTAAAATAAGTTTTATATATTAAAAAATATCACTAATTTTAATCATTCAAAAATTAGTAAAATTAAAGTGCAAAATTCAATAATTTTAGGAAAAGTAATATTGTAACGAAATAAATGAAATTACAAAAGTAAACATATTATAATTAAAAACTAATGCATCTAAAGTTAATATAAAAATAAAAAAATATAAGATGGACAAAGTATTGTTAAAATGTTCAAAAAAAATTTAAAAAATTGTCAACAAATTGTTTGATATATTACAAATAAATATTAAACTAAAGTTAAATTTAGAAAAATTATGAATAACTAAACAAGTGATCACAAAATTTTGTATTGATTTTAATAATTTGAAAAATCATGAATATGTATCATCTTAAAAATATAATATAAACTAAAATAACATATACATTAAAAGAAAATACATATGTTTAACTTTTTCTATCACTAAAAATTTTAAAATCAAAATAGAATAATTATTTTTTATACACAAATCTAAATAATTATAATTTAAATAATTTATAAAACTTCTGTGCATTGCACGGGTATAAAGCTAGTAAGAATAATTGGTACACTAAAAACA
Organism: Heracleum sosnowskyi; assembly: GCA_030848705.1. NCBI lineage: Eukaryota > Viridiplantae > Streptophyta > Magnoliopsida > Apiales > Apiaceae > Heracleum > Heracleum sosnowskyi. The sequence goes on from CM061241.1 coordinate 100,697,078, forward strand.
ACTCCTGACACCAAATAAGTTTTGGGTCACCAAATTTGGTGACAAAAACATTTTATGAATAGTGTCATTTTGACACCAAAATAATATTATATTAACACTGTTTTGGTGTCTTGGGTTGGAGATGGTCTTAGGAATTGAAATCCTATTTATTTTGGTATGGGTTAGCAAGGCAGGACGTAGTAGTTTTCTTGGGAGGAGATGAAGGCCGCTTAGCATTCGGATCGGATATTCGATAATCGAATGGATAAATTCGAAATAGTTGAGTTTGGATACTAAACCGATAAAAAATAATTTGGTATTTGGAAAAAAAAAATTAAATTTAGGAATTTTGGTTTTTTTATTTGGATTTTCGGATTATCCAAAATATCCAAATTTTATTAATTTATTTAATAATTATATTATTAATAAAAATTAAAAAATATATTATTGTTATGTCATGTTAATCAGCATGTAATCATCAATCTATCGTGAACATCATGTCCGTCTTTTTAGTTTGTTCTACTTCATCTTAAAACGTTAATATGTTATGCTAAACCACACGCTTCTAATTTCTAAAGGTATATAATCAACATATTGTCATGTAATAATCTCATTCTGTGCAAGTATTTTAACTATCTACAAAGATAAGAACTTTAACCATTTAAATCCCGCCTTGTTTGATATGGGGATAACATGCTCACAAAGTTTAGAAAGTATTGGGGTGATCTCTTGAAAATGAATATGTTATTATTCGTTGCGATGGTTCTTGATCCAGGCATAAGCTGGACTTTGTGACTTATTTTCTATTCATAGCATTTTTTTCTAGATTTCATTTCACTTTCTCTTAGCATACATTTTATTAATTTTCGTGAACTTGGTTCAGTGACCGGCAAAGACTGGTATATGGTTTGAAATGCTAGTTTGCTATTATAGTTTCATTCATTAGTACATTGTACAATTCAAAATATATCTTTATTAATATGAATGATTTGACAATGCTAATATTTTGTTCATATAATTTTTGGATTTTTGGTTTTTCAACAACCGAACCGAAATAAAATATTTGGTTCGGTATCCGACCGAATTTAATTTGGTTCGGAATTTGGAAATGCAAATTCTTATATTAGGATATTTGGATATCCAAATTAATTACGGTTCGGAATCCAAATATCCAAATATCGTTACTTTTATATTTTAAAATTCAACGAAAACATGTTATTTTTTCTATTTTTTCCTACTAAAACCTTTCATTTTCCAAAATATCACTGGCAAACCCTTACTTATTTATTTTAAAATATATTTAATACTTTTAATCATTTAAAAAAGTTTAACACACCTTCTTATTTTTTTTAAACAAACGCAATTAATAAAATATAAAAAATAAAATTAACAATTATTAAAAAAAATCCGTGCATCGCACGGATTTTAAACTAGTTAAAAGTTAAAACGTTGAATAAGTTAAACCTCTTTAAAGTAATAGTCCTAGAAAAAAATATTAACTTATCGATTTTATTATGTTTTTTCGTGAGTAAAAAAATACATTGTCTAGTGTCTCTATTATGTTGGGATTGCAAAAAAAATATTATTTTAGCGTGATTATTAATTTATCAATTATTGGTTCAACTGTACATGAATATCACAAAAACCCGTACATTATACAGTATTATTCTTAGTTCGATTTATGTAAGATTTAGATTTTGCAAAGGCGTTGAGGTGAGGTAAGAGTTATAGCATGGATAGGTTGTAAAAACCGTAACCTAAATAGAACAGATGTCTGACCCACGATCGGATAGTCATCTGAGCTTTTCCCAGAGTGAGTGATATATATATACACATATATATGTATATATATTAAAGGGGTTACAAAGAAGGCAATTTTATTAGGGTTGAAGAAAGAGAAAAGTTTTGAGGTGCGGAAGTTTAAGTGTTAAACGAAGCAATTAAAGAGCAAGATCTAACGAAGATGTTTGGTGATGGAACAATTACGTTTGGTTGGTTCGTCCACTCGTCAGTTCTTTTGTTTCTACTCTATACTCGTTATTATCCGTTACATAAACCAAAAGGTAACCTTGATGAGTCCAACAAGCAAAAGGATGAACCAGTAGGTATCAACAACTTATGGTCTGCACTTGATCCTAATCTATTGGGTGAAATTCTGGACAGACTTTGTCTCGCTGACCAGCTTCGTTTTGGTGTTGTTTGCAAGAACTGGCTGCATGCTCATCCCATTACTCCTGTAAAAAAACCATTATTATGGTATCTAAGTTTAGATCGCGGTCTCTCTGAATTACAACTTCAACTCCATGACCCATCATCTCCTCATGACCCAGCTTCAATTCAAAACATATCACTACCTAAATTAGGTATTCCATCTCCTGCTTCTTCTGAAAAGGTTTTATCAGTCGTCCTGAAGCACAACTGGTTATTTATTAGCATCCCCAATGGAAGATTGTGTAAATACAACTTATTGTTCTCGCCTTTCACTAAAAAAGTCGTCATCCTCCCGAAAATTGACCAACCATGTCCTTTCAAACATTTTACATTTACGTCTTCCACCCAACCGGATTCACCAGATTGTGTCTTCTTTCTTTTAGACACTTGCAATGCTGACAAAGTTACTATTATAACATATTGCAATGGTGATAAAGAATGGACTGTTAAAGCATTCGACAGAGTTGCTAATTTTCGTACCTGTCCTTGCAAACTCGTCTACCTAGGTGAAATTCTGTACATTGTCTCTCCTTATGGACAACTAGCTTCCTATAATATTGTTAACAGGGAATTCAAGCTTGAAAGTTTATCTGTAGACGAGCTTTTTGGTCTAAATATTCGGTCCTTGAAGATGTACTGTTACAGAGTGTTGGAGTTAAATGGGGGGCTGATGATGATACATTTTGTCCCATACAAAAAGAAAAATGTTACTATACCTGCCAAATCGTTTATTAGAAGATATGATTGGTCAACCAAGAATTGGATTCCTGTAAACACCTTAGGCGACAAATCATTATTTTTTAGGGAGAAATGTTCTCAAGTTGCAACATTTGATAAAGATGATAATGGAGTATTATCCAACAAGATATATCACTTTTTTGATGCTGGTTGCGTTATTTACTCCATAGAGAAGAATGGTGACTTAATCGAACTTAAGTCTATTCATTCAAATTTGTTGGAGGATGGGGGCAGTGATTTAACTGAATACAAGTATAAAGGTTGTAGTGAATCTTCAGGAACAACACCCAGGGCAACTTATTGGTTAGAACCTCCGAATGCCTGCTCCTCCTGAAACTGTCAATTAAGGTAGACTATTGAATATATTTTATATTTCATTATCTCAAGTTAATTATGCTATATTCATCTTCTTGTTATCTGTCCTTTTGAGTGTGTTTATTTTTGTAGCATTGTAGATCTTGTGAGGTTATCATTTCCTTTATGATATCTCAACAGAATGGACAAGAGTTTTGACTTGCGTGGAATGAGAATCAAAAGGAATTTACAAACACGAGACTTGATTTCCAATATAATTACGATGTCCTTGAAATAACGGTTTGGCTATCTACGTGTACTTGAATAATTGTTATTTAATTTTTTAAGCAAACTTTTGAACCAGAAGTTTTTTAACTCTATCTGTCTCAACTCTCAAGTAATCGAAGCGTTCAAAAATTGCATGTTGGTGTGATTCATATAAGCTCCGTTTTCATGTTGTCTGCAACAACTGGCTGCATGTTCATCCCATTACTCCTATAAGAAAACCATTACTATGGTATCTAAGTTTCGATCGCAGTCTTTTGGAATTACAACTCCAGGACCCATCATCTCCTGACCCACCTTCATTTCAAAACATATCATTATCTAAATTAGGTATCCCATCTCCTTCTTCTCATAAAACTGTTTCATCAGTCCTCCTCAAGCACAACTGCTTATTTATTATCATCTCCAAGCGAAGATTGTATTTTTGGAAACGTACGTATTTACATCTTATTGTTATCTCCTTTTACTAAAAAAGTCATAACTCTCCCGAATATTGACCATCCATCACTACAAGAAAACAAGGGTAAATTTGACCGACTAAAAATGATCGCGGCTAAATCTGACCGCCAGCGGTCATATTTAAGGTCAACCTCAGTTGATTACCGGTCAGTCTTAAATTTGACCGCCGTCGGTCATATTTAATGTCGGTCATATTTAGTCGATCATTTTTAGTACTCGAGACCCACAAAAAATTGGTGGGAAAATTCCCGCCAAGGACAAAAATTTGCTTGAGATTAATTTGACCAACAGCGGTCACATTTAATTTCGGTCATATTTAGTCAGTCATTTTTACTACATAGTGCCCCAAAAAAAAAGAGGAAAATTTCCCGCCAAGTAGCCAAAATTTGCTAAAGTATAAATTTAACCGTCGGCGGTCAAATTTAAAGCCGGGTTTTGGCGCCAAAACACCCTCCAATTCTCAACCAAAATAATTGGAAAATAAATTTAATCGAATTTTTTTTAAAATTTAACATAAATACTTAAACAATTTTTTTAATTCCAAAAAAAATAATGGAGTACCGCAATGACAAAAACTACGTGTAAAAAATTATTTTGTGCACTAAACATATAGTGGGCGTTTGGGGTATCAAACAAAAGTTGACTTATAGCTTAAAATGAGTAAGTGCTTTATAAGTGATAAGTTGATGGATTCTTATAAGTGTTTAGGAGAACTTAAAAAAGTGAACTTATGTCTTAAAATGAGTAAGTGCTTTATAAGTGATAAGTTGATGCAAACATATAAGTTACGTAAGTGTTTGGATAAATTTACTTATAAGTTAATAATTTTTTTGTTAAATTAAATTGAAAAAATAATTAATTAATATAATGATCTCGATAAATACATTTTAGATTAAAAAACATTTAAAAGTATTAAATTGAAAAAATAATTAATTAATATAATGATCTCGATAAATACATTTTAGATTAAAAAACATTTAAAAGTATAAATATAAAAATATAAACTACTAAATAGATAAAGAAATCATGAAAAATGAAATAAGTTGAGCAAAATGTTAGTATTTTCTAACATTCAACTTATCATCTTATAAGTTATAAGTTAGATTATAAGTTGGGTAGACAAACACCCCCCATAAGTCATAAGCTAAAAAAATAAGTTATAATTTATAAGTTAATGAAATAAGTTGAGTACACAAACACCCTCCATAAGTCAAAATTGATTTATAAGCCATAAGCTTATAAAAATAAGTGCGGCCAAACAGGCCCATATATATTTGGGAAGAGATCAATAAACGTTGATGCTATATTTATTCAAGAAATTTTCAAAAAATAAATAAATAGTTACTAACTTTTAAAATTCACAATTAATTTATATATTTAGAGTGACAACATAGTCTACACATTAAAAATTGATAGATATTAAAATAATTATCATTTCAAAATAATCTCGGCAATACGTTATATTGTTCAAATGTTTTGATGAAATACGTGGTTTGAGATTTGGATTTAGGGGTTAGGCGGTTAACGTCTAGGGTTACTAGTTTCGTAATATTTAATTAATAATTTGAACGATCTAACCGTACGGATATTTACCTTTTTACTTTTGAAGAGCCTATGCAAAAAATTATTTAATAATAAACATTGCATCCTAATTATTATAATGAAAGAAAATTTTATCAACTTCATCAATTTGACCACTGTCAGTCATATTTAGTATTTTTGACCACTTTTGGTCAAATTTATATAAATTCAAAATTTTCAAAAATATAAAATAAATACTTGATCATTTTTTAAAATTATGAAAAAAATATTAGAGTATTCACAATAATAAAAAAATACATGTTAAAAATTATATGTGGCACTTAACAAATTTTTAAATTTGAAAATGGTAAAAAATTATTGATTTTTCATAGATTCAAAAAGTTTGAATATTGTTAATAAATGCTCATTAATTTTTAAAAATTACAAATATTTTTATGGGCGTATTGTGACAACATTTTATGTACATTAAAAAATATAAGAGATAATAATAATGTTTGAGTAACAATATGATTCATAATTCAAATTATTCCTTGAAATATGCATGGTTTAGGATCTGAATTTATGGGTTAAGCATTTACTGACTAGGGTTAGCAATTTTGTGTTATTCAAATTAAAATTTGAACGATCCAACCGTATGGATGTTAACTTTCTTAAATTTTAAGAGTTCATGCAAAAAATCAAATTATTATAAGTTTTGCATAATAATTATTATAACAAATTGAATTTTTATCGTCTTTATAAAATTGGCTATTTTCAGTCACATTTATAAATTTGACCAACGGTAGTCAAATTTAATTACAAATTTGACCGCAAACCCTAATCAGTCAAATTTACTAAATTGACTGAAACCAGTCAAATTTATAAATTTGACCGAAGGTAGTCACATTTAAGTTTAGGCGGTAAATTTCCCGCCAAAACTACCCTAAAATATTTAAATATAATTTTGACCAAAAATAGTTAAATATATATATTTGACCGCCCTCGGTCAAATTTATATAAATTCAAAATTTTCAAAAATATAAAATAAATAATTTATCAATTTTTTAAAATTATGAAAAAATATTAGAGTATTCAAAATAACAAGAACTACATGTTAAAATTTATACGAGGCACTTTAAAAAAAATTAAATTTGAAAATGGTCAAAATTTGTTAATTTTTCGGTATATTCAAGAAGTTTGAATATTGTTAATAATTGCTCACTAATTTTTAAAAATTGCAAATAATTTTTGGGCGTAGTGTTACAACATTTTATGTACATTAAAAAATTAAGAGATAATAATGGTGTTTGAGTAACAATGTGATACATAGTTCAAATTATTTATTTAAATATGCATTGTTTAGGATTGAATTTAGGGGTTAAGCATTTAGTGACCAGGGTTAGTAATTTTGTGTTATTCAAATTATAATTTGAACGATCCAACCGTATGGATGTTAACTTTATTAGATTTAAAGAGTTCATGCAAACAATCAAATGATTATAAGTTTTGCATAATAATTATTATAACAAATTGAAATTTTATCATCTTCATAAAATTGACCAGTTTCGGTCATATTTATAAATTTGACCGACGGTAGTCAAATTTAAATACAAATTTGACCGCAAACCCTAATCAGTCAAATTTACTAAATTGACTGAAACCAGTCAAATTTATAAATTTGACCGAAGGTAGTCAAATTTATAAATTTGACCGAATGCAGTCAAATTTAATGCCATGTCAACAATCCGCGTGAAACACATTAAACGGTCCAGATTAGCAAACCAAAATTGCAATCCAATGGTCCAGATTTATTACAGCAAACCCATCTCCTATATATACACTCATTACATACATATATTATTCATTATCTCTCCCCTCTCTTCACCCCTTCTTCCACCCTCTCTCCCTCCTTCTTTCCACCCACACATACAAAAATATATACACACACATCTATATGTATACACCCATATATTTATACTTACTTATTTATCTATTTTTTACAAATCAACTTGTGGAATGATATTTCCGGTGATAAAAAGAATTCCGGCAATAAAACAACTCCGGCGGTCAAAGTGTCAAGCAAAATATCTCTGATGTCCATTTTCATCAAACTAACTAACAAAAATAGTTTCGTAAAATCCAATTTTGAACCTTTAGTTGAATTTAGATAACCATATTCGTAAAGAAATCATCATTAATAAATATTATATATGATATGAAATTATTTTGATTCTTGAACTATTTATTTAAGATAAAATATGGTGATGTTTTTGTTAATAAGGGACACCAAATCAACAAGATATAATGTAGTATTTACCAGAATATTTTTCAAAAATCTAGCAGAATGTAGCAGAAAGCTGCTGGGTTTGTTGAATATGTGTTATAGTTAAATTTGACCGCTTTCGGTCAAATTTATAAATGTGACCGTTTTCGGTCAAATTTATAAATTTGACCAACGGCGGTCAAATTCGATGGACGTTAGGCGCCAAATTCAAAAAAATTCAAATTTCAAAATTTTGAAAATTTCGGTTAAATTTAAGCGGTCAATTTTAGTCGGTCAAATTTAACATAAATATGACCGATTTTGCTAAATTTGACTAGCTTAAAAATGACCGACACAATTCGGTCAAATTTGACCAAATATGACCGCTGGCGGTCAAATTTAGCTAAATATGACCGAAATTTTTCGGTCAAATTTAGCCGTTTTTCTTGTAGTATGTCGTTTCAAATATTTGACATTAACGTCTTCCACCCAACCTGATTCTCCAGATTTTGTGTCTTCTTCTTTTCAGACACTTGCACAGTGCTGATTTTTAACCTATCGAAATGGTGATAAAGAATGGATTGCTAAAAGAATTCAATATAGTTACTAATTTTGTTCACAGTTGTTGCAAGCTTGTCTATACCTTGGTGGAATTCTGTACATTGTCTCTCCTTATGGAAAACTAGCTTCGTACTAATCTGTAGGAATTTAAATGTATAAAATGTTGGAGATTAAAGAGAAGAAACTTGTTCTCACTAATCCACACAACTTACTCACACAAAATAAATAAAATTCACAAATGTATTTCACTCAAAAAATTTAGATAATTCTTGATGATTTCAAATTGGAAAATTGTCATATTTATAGGACTACATGAAAACTACTAGAATGTTTCTAGTACATGCACCTTTAATTAATATGTAACTCCTTAGTACATGAACAATCTCGAAATGCAAAAGGTCTTGAACCTCAAAAGTCTATTCTAGATACTTTCAATAACATTCTAGATAATAAAAATAATAATCTAAAGTTTAGCTTATATTATAATTTTAACAGCCTCCTTAAGCTAAACTTTGCACATGCCAAGTTTCTTCTTCAACTCCTTAAAAATGTCGGGCCTCAAAGGTTTCGTAAAAATATCACCAATTTGATCCCGGGTCTTGCAATGTTTAACCACAACTTCTCATTTCATCACCAAGTCACGGATAAAATGATATTTGACTCGTATATGCTTGTTATTCTCATGAAACACAGGATTTTCCGTGAGTGTTATAGCGGACTTGCTATCACAATATATAATTGGACTTCCTTTCGTTGCATGCTTGAGGTCCTCCAACACCCATGTGATCCACAAAGCTTGACAACTAGCTAATGATAAAGAAATATATTCCACCTTCGCCGTTGAGAGAGCCACAACTTGTTGTTTCTTTGGCATCCAAGTGATTGCACTAGAGCCAATGAAGAAAACATTTTCCGAAGTACTTTTACTATCATCAACACTTCCGGCCCAATCACTATCACAATATCCGAGCACTTTAGGACCACTTGCCTTTTGATAATAAATTCCATCTCCAAGTGTTCCACGAACATACCTCAAAAAAAAAAATTCCGGCCTCCTAATGTGTCTTCTTTGGTTGTTCCATGAACCTATTAATCAAACTCACACCATAAGTAATATCTGGCCGAGTTGCGGTCAAGTACATCAAACTTCCAACAAGACTTCTATATAATGTAGGATCAACAAACTTAGAATCATCATCCTTACTTAACTTCAAGTCAACTTCAATGGGAGTACTACTTGGTTTCGCATCTTCCATTCTAAACCTTTTTAACAAATCTTTTACATACTTTTCTTGAGAGATAAAAATTCCATTCTCATCTTGCTTTACTTAAATACCAAGAAAATAGTGAAGTAGTCCCAAATCTGTCATCTCAAATTCTTGCATCATATTCTTCTTGAATTCTTCAATGTCATCATGATTATTTCCCGCAAAGATCAAATCATCCACATATAAGCCAATGATGAGAATTTTACCTTTGTTCTCCTTGATGTAAAGTGTATGCTCAAACGGACACCTCTTGAATCCCATCTTCACAAAATAATCATTGATGCGGCTATACCAAGCATGTGGGGCTTGCTTTAGACCGTACAAAACCTTCTTCAAACGATAGACTTTCTTCTCTTCATTCTTTTTCACATAGCCCGGTGGTTGATCAATATACACCTCTTCTTTTACTACTCCATTCAAAAAAGCGGATTTGACATCCATTTGGTGAACTTGCCACTTGTTTTGAGCGGCCAAAGAAATTATCAAGCGAATTGTTTCAAGACGTGCCACGGGAGCAAATACTTCTTTGTAATAAACACCATATTTTTGCTTGTAGCCTTTTACCACCAAACGTGCCTTATGTTTTTCAACTTCACATTGTGCATTCAACTTTGTCTTGTAAACCCACTTGACTCCAATGGGTTTCTTTCATTTTGGACCTTCAACTAACTCCCAAATTTCATTTCTTTCAATTACATCAATTTCTTGATTCATGGCTTTCCTCCATTTATTTTCCTTAGCGGCATCTTCAAAAGCAACCGGATCCGCATTTGCATATAAGGCAAAATCAACAAATTCATCTTCCAAAATTCATCTTGTTGCTCCATAAAGATCCGCCATCGATCTTGTCTTTCTTGGTGGTGATTCGGAACTTGAAGATGATGATGATAAGTTTGGAGGAGAATTAGATGATGGAGTAGGTGGAGTGGAGCCTTCTTCTTCAATTGGATCAAATGCATCATCATCAAGAAAAGTACTTGAACTTTCCTTCTCATCATTCCATTTACATGAAGCCTCCACATTGAAAATTACATCACGGCTAATTATGACTTTCTTTGTGATGGGATTGTACAATTTGTATGCCTTAGAAGCTTCACTATAGCCAACAAAGATGCATTTTTCAGATTTATCATCAAGCTTGCCTCTCTTTTCATCGGGCACATGAGAGTAGCAAACACTTCCAAAAATTCTAAAGTGGGAGACACATGGCTTCTTACGACTCCAAGCTTCTTGTGGAGTCTTTCCTTGCACACTTTTAGTAGGTGCACGATTGAGAACATAACATGCACAAGCAACCGCTTCGGCCCAAAACATCTTAGGCAATCCTTTTATTTTCAACATACTTCGAACAAGCTCCATGATTATTTGGTTCTTCCTCTCGGCTACCCCATTTTGTTGAGGGGTTGAACGAACCCTTAGTTGATGGTGAATTCCATGCTTCTTCAAGAAACTTCAAATTCTTCGGACATATATTCACCACCACGATCGGATCGTAGTGTCTTTAAGGAACGACTAATTTCTTTCTCCACATATGCTTTAAAAACTTTAAATGTTTCAAATCTTTGAGATTTTTCTTTGGGAAAATAAATCCACATTTTGCGACTATAATCATCAATAAAAGTGAGAAAATAACGACTACCTCCAATAGAGTTGGTACGCATAGGTCCACATAAATCTGAATGTAACAACTCCAATGGTTTTTTGGCTCGTCATGCCTTCTTTTTCGGAAATGGATCGCGGTGATGCTTACCAAAAACACAATCTTCAAATACTTGATCTTGTTTTTGAATATTTGGAATGCCTCTCACCATATGACCTTTACAAATCTTAGATAGAGTGCTAAAACTCAAGTGATTAAATCGAAGATGACAAAGCCAAGACTTGTCATTCACAATATTAGCAAAACATGGAAGAGCCTCACTTTGAATTTTCAATGGAAACATTTTAGTTGATGTCATCTTGACTCTTGCAACAAGCATCTCATTTTTATCTTTGATCTCACAAAAATCATCTTTAAAATTCACATGATGCCCCTTTCTTAAAAGTTGCCCAACACTTAAAAGATTATGTTTAAGATCGGGTGCGTAATAAACATTAGAGATATAATTTGTACATTGCTTTGTTTGGATTGGAATATCACCACAACCTTTGACAATGAGCCTTTTGTTGTCACCCGTCTTGACTTCTCGTTGGACACTTTCATCAAAATTCACAAAGCAATTTTTATTTCCAAACATCATCAAGAGATTCTTCTTGAACATTACTAACAAGAAGCATACTTTCATCTTTCTCCTCAATGTCCTCATGTAGAAATTTTGAATCATTTTTTTCATCATTAATCCTTTTGTAACAATCTTTTTTCATATGCCCAATTTTATGACAATAATGGCATTAAAAATTAAAAGAATTACCTCTCCCTCTTCCATTGTAACCTCCACGAGCTCTTCATCTTCCTCTTTGGAATGAGCTTGAATTTTCACTTGGCAAATTTCCTTTTCCATGTCCTCGATCATGAAATGATCATCTTCTATCTCTTCCTTTAAAACTGCCACGATTAGTGTCTTGTACTTGAAAAGCTTGCTCGGAAGGAGAGGACTCAAATTGCCTGATGCGAAGTTCATGAGATTGGAGTGAGCCAAACAATTCTTCAAGAGAGAAAGTATTTAAATCTTTTGATTCTTCAATAGCCACAACAAAATGCTCAAATTTTCGAGTCATGCTACGAAGAATTTTTTTTCCAAAACTCTTTTATCTGTAACATCTTCACCATTTACACGAAGTTGATTAACAATCGAAATTGTTCGATTATAATATTCCTCCACCGTTTCACTTTTCTTCATCTTGAGTGAATCAAATTCACATCTTAGAGCTTGAAGCCTCACAATTTTTACTCTTTCTTCTCCTTTGTAGGCCTTGTTGAGGATATCCCATGACTCCTTTGATGTTGATGCCGTTGAAATTCTCTCAAAAATTACTTCATCCACCGCTTGATAAATAAAGTAGATAGCCTTCTTGTCCTTCTTTCGATTCTCCTTCAAAGTATTCAATTATTGTGGTGAGAGATTTGTTTGATTCTCCGGTTCTTCATATCCGTTTTCCACAATCTCCCAAAGATCTTGAGATCCATACAAAACCTTCATTTGAATGCTCCATTGATTGTAATTCTTTCCCGTCAAACGAATGAGTTGAGGTTGCAACATGTTGTTATTGGAAGCCATCTCTAAACCTTGCTCTGATACCACTTTGTAGGAATTTAAATGTATAAAATGTTAGAGATTAAAGAGAAGAAACTTGTTCTCAATAATCCACATAACTTACTCACACAAAATAGATAAAACTCACAAATGTATTTCACTCCAAAGATTTAGATAATTCTTGATGATTTCAAAGCTTGGAAGATTGTCCTATTTATAGGACTACATGGAAGCTACTAGAATGCTTCTAGTACATGCACATTTAATTAATATGTAACTCATAAGTACATGAACAATCTTGAAATGCAAAAGGTCTTGAACCTCAAAAGTCTATTCTAGATACTTTCAAGAACATTCTAGATAATAAAAATAATAATCCAAAGTTTAGCTTATATTATTATTTTAACAAAATCATTATTTTTTAGCGATAAATCAGTCAAGTTACAATAATTAATAAAAATGATAAGAGAAATAGTGGAGTATTATATATATATATATATATATATATATATATATATATATATATATATCAATTTTTTGATGACGGGTGCCTTATTTACTCCATAGAGGATGGTGAATTATTTCTATCCAAGTCTATTAATTCAAAATTGATGGAGGGAGGTGACAGTGATTTACCTGAATACAAGTGTAAAGGTGGTAGTGTATTTTCGGGTACAACTAAGGTAATGTATTGGTTAGATACTCATTGTGGCTGCTCATGCTCCTCCTGAAATAGTGAAGGTAAACTTCTTATGTATTAAGTTCACTGCATTATACATAGCTTCCTCTTTTTTTTTGTTAAGCTTATGATATTCTTGTTATACGTCCTTATAAGTATGCCCAAGGCTAAGTTGTTTTTTTGGCCGTCTTCAGAAACATCTTGCAGCATTTGTGATGCCTTCGGGCACAAGTTCTTTCAACACAACTAATAGTTTTTGCAGCGCGGCGTCAATCTTGGGGGAAAAAGTTCAAACAGAGAACATAGTTATTACTCAGGAAAAGATAGTCAAGCTTAATAGAGTATAATCATATTTGAATAATCTGCTTCGCAGGGATGCAAATTATTAAGGTACAAATTTGCATAGATTGTGAATACAAGTATAAAGGTGGAGCATAAAGGCTTTAGGAATCATCTGATTAGGAGGCCTTTTGATACCTAAACACATATCTTGGTCATATTGGATTACAAATTTACGGTAGCCTCCACAATGTTTAAATTTCGTCCTCTTCTTAAACAATAAATCATCCTACCATATCATATCACTTCTAGTGTTCACAACATATTTAACAAATGAAAGACTAGTTGAGAATTTATCGTAGGGGTGATGGTGATTGAATATTATTAATTTAACAAAAAAACTAAAAGAAGTTGTGTTCGGTGTTTCTAAAGAAAAGAAAGCAACAAAACCTTGTGGAGTATTGTGTTTACGTTGGAATCAGGTGTCAGGAAAGTTAACTACAACTTTTGTTTTTAGCCTTTACCACTATTTATTTACTAAAATTTTGGTGAAATCTATACTTCTAGAGGTACTGATCCTACTAAAACTTTATATGTAGATGGGGGTTAAGTAGTCTCAGTTTCGTCACTTATAAAGTTATAATCGAAATGTAACATATGCGCATTAAATTTGGAGCTATTTGTTGTATTCACTGAGTTGTGTGTAATAGAAAAAAGAGGGCGAAAAAAGGGGGACACAATAGTTGCGAGTTTTTATCAACCTAGATGGCTTTAGTCGGGGGACAACCAGTTGATATTGTATGCGATGTAGGGATCCTTATAGGCTGATCACCTATAAAGGAAAATATATTTATAAATAAAAGGGGGATACGCTTGTTCTACGGTGTGTTGAATTAAAGATAATTTTCAGGGGGTTATGTGTCATGTACGAAGACAAAAGGTTATTAGTTCCCTAAATATCTGACCTTTTGTTATTTTTCTTCTAAGAGTGTCCCTTTATTTTGTATGTTGGTGAATATTTATATCAAGTAGATTATTGGTAAATAAATTAAATTAATTATCTTACAACTTCTTAAAATTTTTGATTTGTTCTTGGTTGTAACCTTGATGCGCCTAGTTTTTTGCTCACTCTTCAAGATTTTATTTGTGGTCCAAAGAGTGATACGTGTCTTCGAGAAGTTGCTGTGTTTTGATATATTTTTGGCTTAGATAATATAAGAAGTCTATAGCTTGTTAATATCAAAAGTTTCTAACTTTAGTAGTTAAATGCAAAAAGGGGCTGATTTATGGTATTCGATCATATGTTGTGATGACAATGTTGTAGTGATGTAGTAGTAAATGTAATATAAGTATGATGGATATTATAATTTTGTTCTACATCTGTGATGAGTTAGTAAGCAGGTGTCTTGTTAGCCATCAGATTTTAGATACAATGGTGGACTTTTGGGGGTGATTTCAGGATTGTGACAAGCTATCTCTATTTGATTAACAGATTGGTTGTTTGATTAACAGATACGTTGTTCTTCTTACCCCTTTGTAGGTAAAACCTATTTGTCCAGCCTACTTCCAGTTTAATCACCTTTATAGTACGATGATCAGTTCGTGATAGATGAATTATTCTACTTTTTAGATATAAGAGTAGACTCTTGGGGGTGATTACGGGGTTGTGACAAGCTCTCTTAATTTGATTAACAGATGTGATGTTCTTTTTACCCCTCTGTAGGTAAAACCTATTTGTGCAGCCTACTTCCAGTTTAATCACCTTTATAGTACAATGATCGGTTCGTGATAGATAAATTATTCTACTTTTTTCTATTTTAATTATTTTCATGCTTGAAATTTATTTATATTAAAATGCTCTTGTAAAATTAAGGGAGGGAAGCTGTGAAAAAAAAAATAAGTGGCAAATTTCGTATTGGATTTTTCAATTAGGAAAGTAACCACTCAATAGTCCACAATTTTGGGGCTACCACAAGGGGAAATGCCCCAAGAGATGAATGTTAGACTGCCGGAGAAGGAAAAGTAATCGGGTATATTGACACTGGAATTGATATTGCACACCTCTACCTCCTTGATGATGTTGTCGAGAATACATATCCAATTCCAAAACGTTTTTCTGGCATCTGTGAAGTTACTAGGAACTTCGGATTTGGTTCATGCAACCGAAATCTTATTGGTGCTTCCTATATTTGTGCATCTGCTATAACACGAGGAATATTCAATGCTACCTAGATTATGCATCACCTTTTGATGGTGATGGCCATGGGATTGACATCTGATAACTAACTCATAACCTAAAATATTCTGAATAATGGAAAAGCAGTCATGATGACCTACCTAAGACAAATATAATCTCAGAGCAAGAAACCATCAATGTATATGAAATGTGGTAACACTGAAGTAACAGTACTGGATTATTTATAAGCATGACCGATGTCCATAACTGAAGATCATATTGGATTCAAAGATTTAACCAAATACTATAGTAGACTATAATGAATTAAACAGTAAATTGTATGAATGTACTTGGCATTTATTTAAGAGGATTCTGTTAAACTATATAACAAGTGGTTGCATTTTGTATGCCACATATGGGTATAATTAGTTTGCAAATAAACAGTATTGAAGTAAATAGTCTTTGCACGCCTCAAAAACTCTAATATCTTGAAATATATTTCTCAAAGTGATCAGCTAGCATGAAGGACAAACGGACTCGACCATCCTGTTCTTGGCATCTACACTTCCATAGGATACCTTTCCAAGGTTTGCCACGTTTGACAAGATACGAATTTGTTCCTCTTCTGGTAGCTCGCCTACACCTTCCGTTATGACCCCCCCCCCCCCCAGAGATAGACTTTGTTGAGCACTGGACTCCTTTCATCATTATATTAGGTCAATGTTGGCTCGCACAATATGTTCATAGCCTACAACTTCATCAAATACAACCAAATACATCAAATTACAGAAAGAACTTTATTGGCAGGTTATGAATATGCAAAAGTAAAATTCTTACCTTACTCATAAGATCAGGAAATCGTGATTGGACATACCCAATCTAGCTTCCAATGCCCACTTGATCGTTTTTTCCGACAATGGAAAGCCGAATTTTCAAGAAACAATTGTACGCTTTTTTATAGTTGAAGCGATCAAACAATCAACATGACTGGAGGGAAAACCGATGAACACTATCGAAACCCTGATTTATAAAAACAAATCAGTTACACATTTAATATTTATTTTCCTAGGTAATAAAAATCTATACATATAGATTTGGATATAGAAAATATGTTTGATATGGACATGCATACCTATATAACATTTACCCACCTAATTAATTGGTAGGAAATGTTGAAATATACTTTGATAATAGATGTTTCTAATGAGAGCTCGTAGCTTTTCGAATATTTGACTACAAGAAAGTTGTGCTCCCTGGTTTTTGAATTAACATGAGCACCCCCCCCCCCCCCTTCCCCTTTCCCCTTCATACACCACTGTGCTCTAAAAAAGAACCGGTTTCGATCACTCACATTCAGAATAACTATCGAATAAAATCGTGAGCAACGTGATCAATAGTGCTTGAGGGTGCAGTTTGAATATACATGCGAATAAAACCATCTAGTGCACGTCTCCCATATAACATATCATATTCCCGTATAAACACTTCCTATTTACCCAAAGTTTTATCAATTTAGCTCCGCTTATAAACCACTATACATGAAAAAAATTGCAACATGTAATTGCATGCACAAGACTACTAAATAAAAAATAATATATGAATTTACCTTTCCTAGATCGTTAGGTGGAATGATCTGGGAGAGAGTAACATTCAGCAAAAGTGACGAAAGAGATAATTTGTCACACTCATCTTGGGGCTCCAAATTGGAAAACTATATCTCCTGCAAATTTGTCAATAAATGAATGTTTAGTTAAGTCATCATTCAATAATTATAAAGCAAAAATGGCAAGTTGAAATTATTTAATTACCTCTTTCTTATGTAGTGTTGTTAGGTGTACTCGCATGTAGCAAATGTCAATGGAATTCTCACGGATAATTTTAACTATAAATTATGTCTAAAAAGAAAAAAGTTAAAGAACGGTAAAGATGTTCAACAGCAAATTCTATTTAAAAGGAAAAGTTAGTTTTTTTTTAAAATCTAAGTAAGAGTTAGTTAAGCAAACATGTTATTTGTTTAGTTGTAGATACAAAAAAAAAGAGGAATTAAAAAATATAAAGAGAAAAATAAAATAGGTATTAGTGAAAGTAAAAAGATTAAACGGTAATATAATCGGAACAACAGATTGTTTAAATCAATAAAAATAAATAAACATATAACTTGTTGTTGCATGTTGAAATATTTTGTTGTCATCCTTAAGTTTTACAAAGATGTGTTGGAATATTCTGTTGCCATGATTAAGTTTTACAAAGATCGAGAGAGATTGGACAATTAAAGTTTAGACATGTGTAATAAAGAAAGTGTTTGGTTGTTGGTTGCGAGATTCCTTTTTTACTTTTAAAATAAATCAAAGCCAAAGTGTAAAAATTAACCGTTGGATAACAAACAAAACAACGGTTGAGATTGCTTTGCATGGACAACAAGTCTGATATTTTTAATATTTTGATTTTTTACCAGTTACGGTAATAGTTTTACCTAGTATCTCTGCACTAATCTATTGTATATATATAGGGGTTACTCCAATAAGAACCATCGTATGATGAGGACTAAGAAGCGTAATTAATTTTTAATCTATTGTGAAGAGATGAAGAAGATGAAATAGAGAAAGATGGGTGTATGTATCGCCACAATTAGACATGAATATGGATATATAAAATGAAATTATAGTAGTTACAAAGATAACAGGAGATGAAAGAGAAATTAGTTTTTGGATCTAAAATTATATGGCCAGGATTTTACGCAAATATAAAAAATATATGATTGAGATTTAGTCTCAGTTCTCATGTTAATGTGGTTCTTATTTGAGTACTTTCATATATATAAACGTTCCTTTTTGATATTTGTTGCTCTTTTAATATTTATTTTGTATATAATTTTTTTTAAATATTGTAATGATAATAAATTTTTCAATAACGAAAATTAGTTAAATTAGGCTTTCAAATAAGTAGATTTTCAAAAAAAAACGATTATATATTTTTAGTAATATAATATAAATCAGGGAGCAATTTCGATTTTGATCGTGAAGTAAACAAATAATTTTGAATAAGTTAAATTGTTCATTTAAGATTTTATAAAATTAATATTATGACGTTAATGTATGAACTTTTGTTAACAGGTCTTTTATGTGTCTTTTTCAAATATGATTTTCAATAATTTATATCGGATTTATTTCGTTTTTTTATTTTGCCACCCCTATTTATGTGGTACTTATAATATTCTCTTATGAAATTTGATAATGATAAGCTACCAAATTGATACCCAAAATGGTTCCCAAATAATACATGTTAGATCTTGATTCATTATAGTAAAAATATTAAATGAGAGTGAAATTGCTAAAATTGCTAAAATACTATCTGATGCATGTGCATTCATGGCTTTGCTCAAGTCAAGTTCGGGATTGACCAGTGCGCAACTAGTAAATTAAATATGATTATGTGTAGGCTAATGATTAATGAAGGTAGGAATAGTTTCTCGGGGCATCAAGACTAAAAATTCTGTTGCCCTCGTTAGAATCTGAGAATGAGAATTGAAATCAGTCCTTGAAACTTTGATGACATGTCTAATAACAAGTTTCGGAACGATTAGTATGATCATATTTTTTTTTAATTTGTAATGTTATATTACTGCGACACCTCTAATCTTGTAACTTTCTACGCAACTACTATATGAACAATAATCCAGACACAGTCCCATAATCTTGGCACATGAATCATCTCATTCCGACATCCGGAGCTCTTATAATAGCCAAAACAATGAATATTACGCAAGTTGTCCTAAAAATCCGAATTTTCTCAAAATTTGCAATTTTAGCCACAGTCCTTCTATTATAAGGAATTTTTTTTCCTACCATAAAATATAAAAAATAATTATTTTACAATCCAATTTCATGCAAAATTAACAAAACATATAGAGAAAATATAAATATCATACATCAGTCAATTAATTTTAAATCAACTTGAAATCATTTCAAAATTTATGAAGTTTAATATTTTTACATAGATGAATGAACTTCTAATGATCGGACGTTTTGTATCTTTTTTGGGTTTTTTCTCATAGAATTGTATCGGATTCAAGTCAGTGTTTGATATTATCGCTTGTATTTAGTATAATATTCTTTTGCAAAAATACGATAATGATAATATGGGTTGGGGCTGAGCATTAGTTGCTATTGGTCCCTTTTGAAAGGCCATATCGAATTAGGCTGAGATTTTTTATTTTCATTTTGTGGAAATCGGATAACACAAGATAACAATGCGCTAGACATCTTACTCAATGATCATGGATCATGTAATTACCTTTAAATATTTAATATGATTTTAGAAGGCCCGAAACTAGTGAAATCTACATATCAAGTAGCTAGCACGATACATGCATATTGCTTACAACATATATGTTGCACTTGCAGACTCAATAAAGAATCTGTCCACTGTCCATGTCAACATATGTACAGATGAAGTTTACAACTACGAAGACTCAAGGCTGCAGTTTGTTGAAATACTATATGATGAATGTGCATTCATGGCTTTTGCTCAAGTTAATTTCGGGATCGACTATTGTGCAACTAGCAAATCAAACACGATTATGAGGAGGCCATGACACTCGTTCCTGGGGACAAGGCACAGGAGCAGGCTGTGCAATGAAGGTAGGAATAGCTTCTCCAGGCATCAAGACTGAAACTTCTGTCGCCCTCGTTGGAATCTGAGAATGAGAACTGAAATTAGTCCTTACAACTTTGACAACATGTCTAATAACAACTAATTAACTGAAATCCATTAAGATGTATAGAAATATGACTCAGCTGCAAAACGGGAAATGAAGGAACGCAAACTTTTGGCATAGAATTTGCTTTAGAGTATGCTTCATTATATACATGTACCACACATTGAAGCAGTAAGAGAGAAGAGATTCAACAGCCCACAGAAGAAATAGCTAAAATATTCTAATGCAGTTACACATTCCACAAATTCTAATAAACTCACATGGTGCAGACTTAAGTATGTCGTGAGATTGCTTAAAGGCAGTGACTATGTTTGACTTTCTTCGTCATACATAAGTTTTACAATATTTGTGGAAAATTTGAATACAGTTTATTAGAATAGAAACAAAGAGCAGAATGGGGGCAGCAGACATGGATGCTGCTGTCACCTGCTCATCCCGTGAACTAAGGGATTTGCTCATTCGTCCATTAATACACACAAATGAGATAGTTTTTGCTGATCAATTCTGTTTCAATTATAACTATAGAGTATATGAATAAATTGTCAAATGCTCCTCATATTCCGGCAATGTCTTTATGTGATGCAGCACAGAATATATACTTCACTGATCAGCTGTATGGGAAAGCATCAAACTATATACTTCCACAAGTTAAAAACACATACTAGCAAATAAATGGGGAACTACTTAGTCCTAGAGTAGTTGCCCAAAACGCCATAATTTGGAAAAGTTGTCTAAAATACCACATGGGTATCGCATTTGGGTAGCACACTTGATACATCCAGTCCTTTTTTTCACATCTAATACTACTCATCTTTCACATTTACATTGCAGGAAGTATTTTGGCTCCTCTGATTTGGCTATGTTATTTTGGTCCATTAGACATTGCGAGATTTTGGGCCTTTTTCCCAGTCCTAGTAGTCTATGAGTACTACTACTACTTTTGCACATGAAGAATATGAAGTATGCTAAAAAACAGTATAGTTCTTCACTGCATCCTTGTATAAAGCCACACATTTGCAGATATTTCTTGACTTATAACACCATATATCTTAAGCGAATCAATCTCGACCTTGAGCACATTAATGCTAGTAAGAAGACAATAAACTAGGACTTTACAACAAAAGAAAGATGGCGGCTTGTCGCCGATCCAAGTGGTGACCATGAGATGATGTGAAGCATCATAAACATTGGTAGTGATGGGCCAATTATTTAACATGGATGTAACAGGGTAGGGTTGAAGACATGAGACACACAATGTCCCTCAAGTTTTTTTGATGTGGAATTGGGGACCAATAAACCAGCTAGCATAATCTAAGATGGCCTTAAGTATCATTATCAATTGCTTAATCATCTTGTAAATTGAAGGCTCAGGAACAATGCACATTGGCAGTGTTTAATTATATCACTGTATTAGCCAAACTCCTACTCACAAAATCCAAATTTATGTTCATTTGTCACTCTTTCTAGATATATGGATAGAAGAATCAATCCCAATGACTATATATTTTGTACTTTTCTCACCAGCAGGAAGCAAGCAAGTGGAATTTCTTAAAAACTTGTCGATTACAGAATCAACAATATTCGTAGTTAGCTACTTTTAATGACCAAAAACAATTTTCACTTGATCAGTGATCATAACACATTGTCGAAAATTAAAGAACTAGACAAAGATCCCAAACTATAGCTTAATTTGAATATTTGATTCATTATTTCGTTCAAATACGAGTACTGGTCTACAACCTGAGCCCCCCTAATACGAGTAACAAGTGTTAACATTCATATTCCGTGACCATTCGAACAAAATATTCAACTAAAATCGACTAAAATCTTATCATTCAGCTAGTCAAAAAGGTTTCTCGAAAGGCATATTACACAATTTGGAAAATTTGAAGAAGAAAAAAATCAACTGCATGCTAGATTATAAACTAAGCAATGTACTATCACAAATATAATCATAGTAATACGAAAATACATTTGTTTATGAAACTCACCTTGGGTGATGGATAACTGAGCTTTCCATGGTACACCACATGAGACACCCCATCAGCATGACTCCGGCCACCGGACGGTGAAGTTTCCGGCGAAGTATGTCTAAGAAACCTCTCAAACAGAGCCATAACAAGAAACATTGAAATGAGAATAGCAGTAGCAACAAAGCCACAAGAAACTGCATTAACAGAGTTACCAAAATGTCTAAAATAGTAATCTCTCTGTAAATTCACCGGAGCTCCAGTAGGTGACCAACCACCATGATCTTCTTCACCCATGATTAGTTAAATAATGTTCTTGAATATATCATAAAATTTAAGCAGTAAAAATCCAATCCAAGCTTTATACAAAGAACAAGAAGAAGGACAGTTAAAACAAGTTTGAAATTTAACAACACTTTAAAAAGATTGAAGATAGTAGTAGCATTATTTGTGCTACTAACAAGTTCCAAGGCATTCCATGCTACAAGACCTAGTGCTGCAGGTCTACTCTATGTGTATATATAGAAAAGAATGTGGAGTACACAGTTGATAAGAGGAGTTGTTTGGGAAAGAAGTGCAAAAAAGATGGCTTTGGGATTTGAAGAGCTATGGGGAGAAAGAAAGAAAGAAAGAGCTATCCTGGTAATTCTGATAATAATATGTCACTGTCTTTTATTTTGTTTTATACAACTTAATAATTTGGACCATCTAATTTTTTTGCATGGGCCTGTGTTTAGGCTTCATTTTGCTATGCTTGTTGCTTGCAATTTTCTGGTAAATGTGCTTGTGTAAAATGATCACATTGCTAAAAAGATCATGATCCATGATTTACGATTATTGCAGCATATCATTAATTACAATACGTATATAAGTAAAATTTCTAAAACAAATACATGGAAGATCATATCTATGCGAGCGTACCGTAACAAGTAATATGATATGTTAATCATCACTATCACCCCGACCTAAAATAGAAAACCATTACAGGAAGGAGTAATTATAAATATTTAAAACCAACTCATCAAAAATTAATTGTTAGAATATAATATTGGGCACGTATTAAAAATACCCATATTTGAAACTAATATCGGGGCATTTTGGGAAAATTGCATGTTCAAGATCTACAAAACTCACGAGGAAGATAAAGACTGATTGGCAGTAGGAGCAGATGTAATAGAAGTCATGAAATTGATGAAATTAATCCAAAGTACAGTTACCTCGAGACATGCAACATAATTGTATTTTCATGGACCCCGCTATTTCACGTCCATTATTATCTCTGGGACCGCTTCACTTGTTATCCTACGCGGGACGGAAATTTTTAAAACACTCTGCTTGAAAAATTGAATTCGATCGGCATGACGAACTAAAATACTGATAAGAATAAATTGGTTAATTGGAAATTAATTAATCTACTAAATGTATTAGAGTAGTAAAATTTTAAAAAATAATCTCCCCACATCGATTGTGATAAAGGCAGCGCCCCCAACACTTGAAAATCTTTAAATTAATTTTATAATGATTATCGCTATATTTCATTACGAAAAATGATTGATGTTACTATGTTTTATTGCGAGAGACGGTTGGTATCTTACCCGGTGACAACAACACCCAACTTTATATATATATATATATATATATATGGGTTTTGGTCCACAATCCCCGTTGGTTAGCAAATGCTACACAACTAACCCATCACAGCCGTTCAAAAACGATCATACGGCTAAGGAAACACACTGGAGCAATGTTTCATTGCACCCCCCGCAATGTTTCATTGCACCCCCCGCAATGATACATTGCTGGACCTCTTATATTTTTTTTTTATCAAAACTACCTTTTTGGTTTAAAGTCATATCCAAGGATCGAACCAATGACCTCTCCTAAAGATGTATGAAATATTAACACTGCACCAACACAAGTAACTTGTTTAAAGATGATTCGTACCAAATATATCCAAAAACAAGAATTTATTTATTATTTGTAAATTGAAAATTAATTGAATATCAACCTAAATAAAATGTAACTTTAGTCGTAAAAGTGTGTTGGATGTTAAAAGTAAATGAGCTAATGGACCCGGAGTCACGGATTTCGAACTCGTCAAGTTTAATTTCATAAATAATAATATTTTTTAAGGTAAAATAAAAATAAGAATATAAGAATATAAGGTAAAATAAAAATAAGAATAGTTAAAATATTATTTTTTTAAGTTTAAAATTGAAATATAACATAGCTAGTAATTTTAAACATAGTATTTTATTTTTTTACAATCATAAATAACAAATATATCCAAAAACAAGAATTTATTTATTATTTGTAAGTTAAAAATTAATTGAATATTAACCTAAATAAAATGTAACTTTAGTCGTAAAGGTGTGTTGGATGTTAAACGTAAAAGAGCTAATGGACCCGGAGTCACGGATTTCGAACTCGTCAAGTTTAATTTCATAAATACTAATATTTTTTAAGGTAAAATAAAAATAAGAATATAAGAATATAAGGTAAAATAAAAATAAGAATAGTTAAAATATTATTTTTTTAAGTTTAAAATTGAAATATAACATAGCTAGTAATTTTAAACATAGTATTTTATTTTTTTACAATCATAAATAACAAATATATCCAAAAACAAGAATTTATTTATTATTTGTAAGTTAAAAATTAATTGAATATCAACCTAAATAAAATGTAACTTTAGTCGTAAAGGTGTGTTGGATGTTAAACGTAAAAGAGCTAATGGACCCGGAGTCACAGATTTCGAACTCGACAAGTTTAATTTCATAAATAATATTATTTTTTAATGTAAAATAATATAAGGTAATATAAAAATAAGAATATAATAATATAAGGTAAAATAAAAATAAGAATAGTTAAAATATTATTTTTTAAGTTTAAAATTGAAATATAACATTGCTAGTAATTGTAAACATAGTATTTTATTTTTTTACAACCATAAATAACAATTGAGAAAGTATATACATATTTAGGTCAATAGTGAGTATGAAAACGATTGTTTCACATATTTTTGAGTATATTTCGATTAAATAACTTAAATTAAATACATATGATGGAAAAAAATATCCACAAATCAGCATCTAAGATATTTTGAAATTTAAATGAATGTAATTTAATTTTTATATACATATTTAAAGATTAAAAGATAAAAAAGAATTAAAAAGAATTAAAAAAAAAAACACACCACTGGAGCAATGAAACATTGCGGGGTACTTTACTGGAGCAATGAAACATTGCTGCTACCGCAATGTTATAGTCCCACAATTATTTACAATTTTTTTGCTAGCCAACATTAATTACGGTAGTTGGGGTGGTTGGTTAGCATTAAATTCACCAACCACTGGAGCAATGAAACATTGCGGGGAACTTTACTGGAGCAATGATTCATTGCAGGGAACTTTACTAGAGTAATGTATCATTGCGGTAGCAATTAATATTTTTGCTAGAAATATGAAAAATAATAATTTAAGAATAAAAAAAACTGATATTAAAATAATAATAAACAATTAAAATTATTTCGGTTGTTATGGTATTTTGCATTTTTTAAAAATGAAATAATATTTTTATCATTTTCTCCTATTTTTACTTCACTTCGAATTTTTCCTCCTTTTTCTACGATTTCTTTAATAAATTTAATACTAATATTTTTGCAATTAGAAAAATGAAAAATAATATTTTAAGAATAATAAAAAAAACTGATTTTAAAATAATAAAAATAATTAAAATTATTTCGGTTGTCATGGTATTTTTCATTTTTGAAAAATGAAATAATATTTTTATCATTTTCTCCTTTTTTTTACTTCACTTCGAATTTTTCCTCTTTTTTATACGATATCTTTAATAAATTTAATACTAATATTTTTGCAATTAAAAAAATGAAAAATAATATTTTAAGAATAATAAAAAAACTGATATTAAAATAATAAAAAAATTAAAATTATTTCGGTTGTCATGGTATTTTTCATTTTTGAAAAATGAAATAATTTTTTTATCATTTTCCCCTTTTTTTTACTTCACTT
Organism: Heracleum sosnowskyi; assembly: GCA_030848705.1. Classification (NCBI taxonomy): domain Eukaryota; kingdom Viridiplantae; phylum Streptophyta; class Magnoliopsida; order Apiales; family Apiaceae; genus Heracleum; species Heracleum sosnowskyi. The sequence goes on from CM061241.1 coordinate 100,723,703, forward strand.
CGAATTTTACCTATTTCTTCTATGATTTCTTTAATAAATTTAATACTAATATTTTTGCAATTAAAAAAATTAAAAATAATATTTTAAGAATAATAAAAAAACTGATATTAAAATATTAAAATAATAATAATGGTATTTCTGCATTTAGATTTAAACAAAAAAGAAAAAAACAAACTAGTAGAGGTGTGCACCTCTACCTGAATCCTCAAAAAACAAACTAGTAGAGGTGTGCACCCCTACCTGAATGAAATACTATTTTTTTCATTATATCCTTTTTTTACTTAACTTCGAATTTTCCCTATTTTTTCTACGATTTCTTTAATAAATGTAATACCTAATATTTTTGCAATTAGAAAAATGCAAAATATTATCTTAACAATAATAAAAAAAATTGATATTAAAATAACAAAACTGGTATTAAAATAAACTAGAAAAATAATATTTTGCATTTTTAAAAAATGAAATACTATTTTTTTCATTTTATCCTTTTTTACTTCACTTCGAATTTTCCCTATTTTCTATGATTTCTTTAATAAATGTAATACTAATATTTTTGCAATTAGAAAAATGCAAAATATTATTTTAACAATAATAAAAAAATTGATATTAAAATAACAAAACTGGTATTAAAATAAACTAGAAAATAATATTTTGCATTTTTAAAAAATGAAATACTATTTTTTTTCATTTTATCCTTTTTTTACTTCACTTCGAATTTTCTCTATTTTTTCTACGATTTCTTTAATAAATGTAATACTAATATTTTTGCAATTAGAAAAATGCAAAATATTATTTTAACAATAATAAAAAAATTGATATTAAAATAACAAAACTGGTATTAAAATAAACTAGAAAAATAATATTTTGCATTTTTAAAAAATGAAATACTATTTTTTTTATTGTATCCTTTTTTTACTTCACTTCGAAACAATGAAAAATGAAAAATAATATTTTAACAATACAACCCCCGCAATGAAACAATGCACCCCCGCAATGAAACAATGCACCCCCGCAATGAAACATTGCACCCCCCGTAATGAAACATTGCACCCCCGCAATGAAACATTGCACCCCCTATTAGTTTTGGGTTTGATCCTTGGATATGACTTTGAACCCAAAAGGGTAGTTTTGGTAAAAAAAATATAAGAGGTCCAGCAATGTATCATTGCGGGGGGTGCAATGATACATTGCTGCAGTGTGTTTTTTAAAGGGCTGTGATAGGTTGGTTGTGTAGCAAAAAGGGTAGTTTTGGTAAAAAAAATATAAGAGGTCCAGCAATGTATCATTGCGGGGGGTGCAATGAAACATTGCGGGGGGTGCAATGAAACATTGCTCCAGTGTGTTTCCTTAGCCGTATGATCATTTTTAAACGGCTGTGATGGGTTGGTTGTACAACATTTCATAACCAACGGGGGCTGTGGAAGGGCACCCTATATATATATATATATATATATATATATATATATGGGTGCCCTTCCACAACCCCGATTGGTTGGGAAGTGATATCCAACCAACAGATCGTATCCGTTGAATTTAAATTTGGACGGCTGAGATCTATAGTTGCCGCAATAAATCATTGCGGGGTGCTGGATGCCGCAATGATTCATTGCGGGGGGTGCAATGTTTCATTGCGGGTAACTAATTTACGTTTTTGCCCTTAGAATTCTTGTTTTTGGATATATTTAGTACGAATCATCTTTAAACAAGTTACTTGTGTTGGTGCAGTGGTAATATTTCATACATCTTTAGGAGAGGTCATTGGTTCGATCCTTGGATATGACTTTAAACCAAAATTTTAGGCTTGGTAAAAAAAGAGGTCCAGCAATGTATCATTGCGGGGGGTGCAATGAAACATTGCTCCAGTGTGTTTTTTAAAGGGATGTGATGGGTTGGTTGTGTAGCATTTGACAACCAACGGGCCAAAAGGGTAGTTTTGGTATAAAAAATATAAGATGTCCAGCATTGTATCATTGCGGGGGGTGCAATGAAACATTGCGGGGGGTGCAATGAAACATTGCTCCAGTGTGTTTCCTTAGCCGTATGATCCTTTTTAAAGGGCTGTGATTGGTTGGTTGTGTAGCATTTGCCAACCAACGGGGGCTGTGGACCGAAACCCTATATATATATATATATATATATATAATATGTAACGGAGAGCGGTCAGGAGCAAACTATTATTACATGTTAATATGTAATTTTTTATTAAGGTTGTAGAGATGTTTAAAAAACAAAAGAAGATTGAGTAGGGACTTGATCTGAGAATAGCTCCACACAATCTGAAAATTTAGCTATTATCCGGGCTTAATGTATAATAAGAACAATAATGAAAATTTTGAAATGAGATAGAGCTGGACCTAGTTAATGTATGAGGGGGTCTTGGACTGGAGCTGTCGGCCTTTTGAGGCTGGCAACATTGTGAGCCGAGTGCACGTCTATGCCTTTCAACGGCCCAGAAAAGAATCTGATAGTATCAACCACTACAATTACATATTTTAATTAAATAAAAAATAAAAAAATTATTATCGAATATTATGCTGCATTTCTCAATTTTGAATTTGTGAAAGTCCAGATTTTTTCCCCCCGAGAACTGAGCTATAAATAGATTCAAGGAAGCTATAAATAGAGTATGGCTTGGCGTGATACTTTTAAGTTGATAGGGATAGTTTACTGAATGATGCATGTGCAGAGGCGGTGAGCCGGGGTCCGTTGATGGTGGCTCACGTCGGTCAGTCAACGTAATTTTAGTTCTCTTCTTTTCATGATATATATTCAAAAGCTGAGACCACTCGAAGATAACCGCACAGCCTGTACGGTTCCAACCAAAAAAGAAGGACATGAATCTGGTTCTCTCGAAACTGAAATGTAGTAGTATAGCTCAAATTTAATGAGATTAACTTAAGCTAATATATAGTGGTCTAGTCTCTAGATGTACGGGGTCCAGAAAATAAAAAAGTTGGCCTCACAATCAGTGATTTAGATATGACAAGTCGCCTTCAATCAACCCAGGCGTTCCCTCAAAGCTCATCAGTTGTTTATTCATACAAAACCCATTTTAAACGGCAAAGTTTCGGCCCTTGAGCTTCTTTTTTTCTTTCAAACAATTGTTATGGTTAAATATGTAGTTTTCTCAAAAACCAACACATTTACCAGTTTCTCCAGACCATTTTAGTTTACGTAGGGCTAGACATTTTGGTTACTGAATTCTCCATCTCACAAACAGAGTGACGCTTTAATGCTGTGTTTGGTTGGGGTGATTGAAATGGAATGGAATGCAATGAGATTTAAATTATAAAATAGTTAGATACTCATAACTTTCATTCTTTAGCTCATTTCATTCTTAACCGCCTACATTATAATTTAAACACCCCACTTTCTGATGGAATGTTTCATTCCTTAACTCATTCATTTTTTTCACAATTCTTATCATAACAATTTTGCACTATCTCATTTTTTTTCAAATCTTTCCTCCAACTCTCATTTTTTTTCTTTAATTTCATCCATTCCATTCCATTCAGCCCCAATCAAACACAACATAAAAGAGCATAGGGAGGGCTCTCCCGACAAAATTGAGAAACAAGTCACCCTCAAGCAAACGGGGTCTAGAAAGCAGCCTTGTTTATAGAGAGACAGAAAGCCATATGAGACGGCAATGTTATTGTAGCAAGTGTTTGTTTTAGGAAGCATATGGCCCAAATATCCTAATCACGTGGCCCAATAATCACCCTTTGTTATCTTCTCCCACAAACAGGTCTTAAAATATTCCTTCCAAAAAAATAAACAGGTCTTAAAATACTATGGTCAATTATACTACTAGGTAATGTTTGGCTAGTTTTATATTTAAAAAAATTAAATTATAATTCAGGTACTTTTTGACTTTAAAACCCTAGCCACATGAACCTAAATCGCTTTTATTACATCTAATCACAGACAGGATTTTAAATACTATGGTATGTGCATCTTGTCAATTATTCTGGGGAAACAACTAGGTAGGTCCAACATATTTGTTTGGTTAATTATAAATTAGAATATCGATTTTACGTGGAATCTGACCCTGTTTATATACTATTTATATATTACTCGTAAGATAAACCAAACGGACACATATATTGTCCACCATACATGCATCAAATTCTTTACGGGGTAAAATCAAACACTACATAAACAATAACTACTACCCAATTGTTACACTTCCTTGAATTTAATATAACAAAAACCTCTCTTCAGATTATCAGGGATGAAATGAAATTTGTTTAGATCTCAGGGGTGTTATTTATGACCTTGTGTGATTCTGATGCTGCAGCATGCAGAAAGACCATACTGATATAGTACACTGAAGAGGAGAAAGAGTTAATCCAGATGAGATACTGCTATACATTTGGTCTGTAAGATGAGTAGTCAGTCCAAGTAAATTTTGTAATGTCAATGAATTATTTAATCTTACTGAACCATTTCTGCACCACCAGGTGAATAGTTGATCTGTGCTGACACTAGTGTCGTCGACTTGTCAATTGTCATGTGTATAAAAGGACGATAGTGTCCACGACAAATGATAGTTGGCAAATCATATGTTCACGGAAAATTTTCATGAATAAGAAAAATCTTAAAATTAAAAAATATTTTGCGGATAGAGTGACGTAATCATCTGCATTCAAATTAATTTCAAGTGTTAAAAACTATCCGTGATAATTTTTCATGGTTTCAACAAGCGATTGTAAGGGACCAGGACCCTAATTATAGAATAAATAAATTTGATACTAATTATTTATTCAGTTTTTTATTACTGATATTGTCGGTTGGCACACAATGAAGCTTATAAAATAGGTTTGGGCTGAGAAGTTACCTACACAGACAATTGGGCCTTCACCAGAGTCATTAATCCTGTTTTGTGTTTCATATTAAACATAAAGGACTAACTTTTGTTAGAGTAGATGGTATTATACTGTTCTACAATGGAGTACTAATCATTTTCAGAATATATGCATAAATTACAAATGAATTCATGTAGTTGCTGTGAATATTGACATCATAAGCTATCCAATATGGGCTATAACCAAAATGTCATGCATTGGTCCAGCCTTTGGTTTCATTGGTGGACTCCAATCTAATCAAAGCCAGTGTTGTGAACCCAACAACCAGAAAACAGACCCACCAAACAGAGGTGATCCATATCCAAAAAAGATGTCACGAGGCCACGACGTGATGACTTAACTAACAAACCCCCCAACTAGAACTATAATGAGAACATGGTTCCATACCAGTATAGCTATTTTTGGAGCTCTTGATTCCAACTTTTGAGAGAAATTAATTCACCAAATTTAGTCACAAAGGACAAGACATTGTGCTATGCACTCTAGTGCCTACAAAAATTTCTAGCATGGGGTGGCCATTGACTACAAAAACAAACCATTTTCAAATACGTAAATAATACATAGAGTACATCATATTATTATAAGTAGTTAGGGGTAAACGAATCGGTTGTTACAACATACCGTAACGCATAAATTATAATAAGATTTTTGGTGCTATTATCAATATGTATCGTGAAAATTTTTCGTAATATGATATGCCGTAAAGTCTGTAATAACCGATTATTCTGAGCCATATATCACTGTAAGTACTGCAGAAAACTGATATCCCAATGCAAATCTCTATGCATGATCAAGGTCATGAGAAAAAAACAAAATGGAAGAAGTTGGACGTGGAATATGTCAATATTATAATCAAGATTCTTCTGTGGATGAAGACAAAACCAGGGCAGTATATAATATATTTTCACATGAAATTTGTATACCTGATCTTTTGAGACAAAGCAATCTACAGTGACAAAAGAGCACTTTGATTATGATTTGTCAAGGTGAAGTTCTTGGCTTATTACTTGAGTAATGCTTACATAGAATCATATATCTTCAGCAGTGCTTCTAGTACACTAAAATTTGACTAATACTAGCTCTAAGGCTATGTTTAGTTGGTATAATTCATAATTCCTACTTATTTTATTGTGATTAATATTAAATTTTTTCTAATTGTTTTTAAAGTACATGGCATCACTCTTTCTCCGGGTATTATAATGATAAAATATCATGTACATACACTAAAACTAAAGAATGATTTAATTAACTAAAGAATAACTTGATAATGAGATATAACAACAGAGACTAATGTTAATCTGCTTTCTACTTGCTCAGTCTGTCTCAAGAAACCCTACAAGTAAAATTCAGGCTCCTGCCACAGAATACAGGTAATAGAGTTTGGGGCATGGCAGCTTTTTTCTACAAAATTCGCCCACACAAAGATTTGCAATATCTTTCTTGTTGTGTACTAGATTTTCATTATGAATTGGACAAATACCATAAAAGTTACTTCCTTTTATTACTTTTTTAGTCAAAGCTTACAGGTACAGTTTAAATGCTCTGCCTCATGTCCCCATACCATACAGCCATCCATATTGCACAAGTCATAACCTTCATTCCTTTGTCCATTATTTAGATTCCCCGTCTCAGTCTGTCAGCTTAGCCTCTTTTTTCTCTTAACAAAGCCAGATCTTGGCTATAAAAATTATATTTCACTGACTTCAAGCTTTCAACAGAGTTTTCTAAGTGATCTTGATATGGGGTTGATCGGAAGATTGGTGAGGGCAAATTGTTACGGCATGCAACATTGCAGAAGTGTTTTTCGGAGGATGACAGCAGCCATAAAGAAAGCTGCAGTCAAGAGTGGGCTTAAAAGACAACAGCTCAACTTTCAGTATGATCCTTCAAGCTATGCCCTCAACTTTGATGATGGTTGCTGCAGAGGTGGAGACATAGATGGAGGGTTTCTTCAGACGGAGAATTTTACTTGTGTTTATGTCATTAAGGTGGTTGAATTTTAGGCATTATAGACCCAAGTTTCTAGATCAGGTGGTGGCTATCATTGTATATGTAGGTAACAGCTAGGGAAGAGGATAAAAATTCCCTATATCTAGTGATTAATGGTATTTTAGATTTGCATGATAAACTGATGCCGATGAAATAATTCTTCTTTAAACAATCCCCCCACCCCCTGATTCGTAGGAGTCCGCAATACTGATTCTACATGCAAACTAACTAATATCCCTCAAATTGTGTTCATGTTTGAAGCTGGTTATATTGTAAGACTATAATCTTTATGTGTTACTAATTTTTACAGACGTAACAGATTTCAAGTAGGCATACCAACCAAACACGAATATTTGAACTGGAACCTCATCTGTGTTGCTTGCACCTACTGAGCATTCACAGTATACTTATACCTAAACCAAGAGGGTCATTTATGAATTATATCAATATCGCACCTATCTGCTAGGAGCACAATATACAGATTCAACACATATACACAGGTACTGATAAAAACATTTAATTAGTAGAATTATCTGTTCCTAATTCTTCCCCGCCATGTGGACATAGTCTCTGAAGACACATACAAGTTTGTCCCTAGTTCTTCCCTAAACATGGTTCAGTTTAGCAACCTATTTGGATTTTAGGGTGCCACCGATATGATATTACATCCTAAAGGATTGCAGGGAGTTAACTTTATAAATAAATAAATAAAAAGGAGCGGCCCCTTGGCAGTTCAACTAATGGCAGCTTAAAGAGAGCAATTGTTTGGACAATTGGGTGCTAGAAAAATTGATTTGCCTTGGGATTGAGTTAATACAGCAGATAACTTAAACAACAGGCTTAACAAGAAAGACAGAGTATGTACAACCAATTTAACCAAACTGAAAGTATGCTAATGATCATGTTAAACCTGATGCATCTCAGATCAGATGACTTGCCCGTTTGATAAGAACAAAGGTTACCTCTAGACTATTAAGCAGATATACATGATTTATATCTGTTTGTTTGTCCTAAAAGCAGACCTTCAAATTAGATCAAACAGCAGGTTCTTCAAGTGCTACAGTAGACAAGTTATTGATGCGAGGATAAACAGCTTTTTCATCAAGCTGGTTTTGGGCCCACAAAAGCATCTTTAACAAGCCTGGAAGCTTTGGATCTACAGCGAATCCGATGATGCAAAAAAAAGAACTATTAGATGATAATAATGCAAAGAAAGCTTCCTGTATTAAAAGAAACTTTAACAAAAACAAGCAAGCTCATATCCAACTGAACAGGAAGCACCATTATACAAAAACCTAATTGTTTAATAAAAGCCAAGGGCCCAACGGATATTATATACACGAGTGACTAATAAAATAAAAGCTAAAGATCAAAATGTTTATGGGAGAAATTCACAACTTAATGGATATACCTTGCCAAAGTATTTTTCCGATGACAGCATGACACTGCTTTGATGATTTTATATCTCACAAAGAGAACACATATAGTTTCAGTTATTCGTATTGTATATCTGCCTAAACTATGATGATTAAAAGTTAAACTGAAATCTTGTAGTAAGAACTACAACCATAAATATTTAAATTCTAGCATATTCTTAATAATTAACTTCAAAAAAAAAAAGTTACAATCTAAATAATAATATGTGATCCTTATACTTGTCTCTTGTGTTGCATCACTTGCTGATTTCTCCTACATTTTCTAACTTATCTTTCCCTGTTAGTCTTTGTCCAAAATAGTTTCTTTAGTTGCACATACAACTTGTGCATTAGAAGTCTAGTGGTCATAATACTTTTTTTTAAATCACAACCAAATTAACTATATAATTAGAAGCTTCCACAATTTCATAACAAACAAACTAATCATATTACAACTTGGGAGAATACTCATGCAAGTTGTTCACTATGGTTTAAATAGCATAAAATTGTAATAGAGTAAGAGTAGCCACTAGCCAGGTCCGAAGAAACATTGGAACCGAAAATTCCAGTTAAAAACGCATACAATTTCAACAAGTACACTTCATACAAATATATCGTTTAAACTAACCTTTTTCATGACTCTGACTAGTAAGGATGGCTGCATTCACCTCACTAGCTGTCTTCAAGCGCTGCGATATGTCCAGAAGTTCCCCAACTGGACAGTTGGTTACATCTTCAAAAGCCAATAGAGCAACTGTTCTCTCTAATTCTTCCAGAAAACTTGGCTGCGGGAAATAGGATTGGTTGAGAGGTGATAAGGACAAGGTTTTAGTTAGATGACTATTCCAAAATCCAGGTTTCCAATTAGAATGACAACCCTTTTTAGCCAATTATAAGTAAAGCACACTTAATACTACCTCCTTTCCAATTAAAATGATCCACTAACTTCCTGCGCATACTTTCACACATATAAAAAAGGTAATTGTACATAATGTTTTCATTCAGAGATCTATATAATAAGTAAAGTTGCTAGCTCCCGTAAAGATTAATCTTAAAATATTTTCAACCGCATTAAAAAAACAAGAGCAAGTCTGACAATTAGAAGGATCTGAGAAGCTACGACATACATTTTCCTCTCCTCGTGGAGCAAGCTCTTCCTGAGCAAATTCCAGAGCCTCTTCCACCTTTCCTTTACGTATTAGTTCTATCAACCTTTGTTGCTGGAGATGAAAAAAGAGTTGAGGATTCGTATCCAGTATCTGCGAACAAAGTGACATATGTAAATTTACGGTAAAATATCAAGCATCAGCCTAGTAGAATTAAAAAACTGAAGTATGATATCTCACTATAAATAAGATACCTACGAGTGTTTATAATTTCGACCTAATCATTTTACCCCAACAGAAAAAGGGAATCAGTAACCATCAAGAAAATTTCTGTTGGGTGCGCCAATGAGGAAAACGAGGTAAGTGAAAGAAAACTACATGACCAAATAAGTAGTTTTCAAAATAAGACATTATTGAAAGCACTATAATTTGGATGCATAGTAGACAAACTAACTAGAAGTAACTAGCAACAATGGCCATTCTAGAGTTTATGCAATTCATCAACAAAGAGCATAAGGTGAAATATAGTAGATAACTAGGTTTGCCTTTTAAGTACACCAAGTTATACTTATACTTAACTCACAAATCTGAAAACATACAGTACTAAGAGCATGTAATTGATAAAAAAATGTATACAGAAGAAAACAAACACGTGCAAGCTTTATTTACAATTTATGCTATTACGACATGCACTAATTTATTTTAATACGTTTGGATTTTCACTTTTGTATAATGCAAATATCAATATATCACTTTACCTTTAAAACATAACCTAAAACCGTAACTTCTTGATGTGAAAGCTTAGAAATCAATCAATCCTAAACTAAGGACAAAACAACAATTGACGAGTCATTCCACTAGATATTCACATGTTACGCTTCCTATATAAGTAACCGCCTAATTCAAGATATATACCCATCCTACCTCAGGGTTCAAATCATTAACTCTCTCAATTGCAGCCTCCACGTCCCCTGATTGCACTGCTTGCTTTACTGCCATGCGATCTGTGATCGTTGCAAGATCTATATCTGCTATATATCCATAAAGAAAAGCATAACCTTCAAATGGAATGTGCCACTATTTATAAGCATTAATCATAATCACAAATACATATGATCTATCTTCAAAATAAAAAGGATACGTTCTGTTCCAGATTCCAATTTGAACTTTTCTGCAGCATCAACATACCCTTCCGTGACAAGAAAGTTCATTACCAGCTTATTCATATCTTCTTTCCTAACCTTAACACCACTTACCTTTTTCTCCCATTCCTCCCTAGTTATAACTTTCTTCGTAGTAGCCTACATATGCAAGAATTCCATAATTACAATAGCATCATAAATATAGCAATACGACTGCAAGAAAAATAAAAATCAAGTATTCCCGGTCGTCAACCCCATCGACTGCAATTGTTTTGATATCTTAACTGATAAAACTAAATGTCTCCATTATAAAATTTGCCATATAACAAACTAACAAGTAAATGTACCAGCAAAATTCAAAGTGATACTTGTATTCAGATTATTAATATGACTTCCCTGACATTAACTTATCATACAAAAACCATTCTCAATCATCTCTGCATACTCGGATTAACTACTACAAGTCTACGACTTAATACATTCACTAATAACATTTGTGCGTGCAGGAGCATATTACCAAGCAACATAAACCTATCAACGGAACAAATTCACATGTTTGAGTACTAAAATTAGTACTAAATGTGCTAACTTCGACATATATTCGGGCAGATAAATAATAAAATCGTGTTTGTCATTTTTCTATCTTACTGTTCCCAAAGTACACTTTGAAAACTCTGATTGTTGTATTAATTTTGAAAACAATCAAAAAAGATTATCATGTGGACTTATTTTTCTGCACTTATAACAAAAGTAAAAGGATGCTTCAACCCCATTTAAACCTTTCAAATCAAAAATCTATACAATTATATTGATGGCAATAAATAAATAAATTATATATGTTTAAAAACTCGTATAAAGAATGGGAAAAGAAGCATACCATAGCTTGAATTTCAGCAAGTTCACGAATAACAAGCGAGAAAAGTGACATCAGTTATTTGAACCCATCTGTTACAATCTCATAAATTGACCAGAACTGAACTGGGTTTCAAAAGTGTGTGTGTGTGTGTGTGTGTGTGTGTGTGTCACTAGTTTATCGTGTTCAATACAGATCTGTTGCGGTTATAAACCCTGGTCCGATAGTTGCTGGCTTACATTATTTTTTGACGGTTACAAATACAAACATGGGAAAATAAATTTAATCGTATTGCTGTTTTATTGCATAGATTTCTACATAAAAGATTTTGTATTTTGATAATTTAATTTTTATTAATTTTGTGATTAAAATTCTTCCGTTAAAAAATGATTGACATATGATAAATTTATCGGAATCTGAAAAATATTCAGAAATCGACCATCGCATTCTGGCCAATAAAAACCTGACCACATGCAAAACAGTCTCAAAACTCAAGCAATTAATCCTCTTACAATTTATACACCCTTATAAACAACTACGACCCAGAATTAAATCAAAATTCATTCACAACAAAAAAATTCAGTGACATAGTCGTTTTCCGACAAACTAAAAACAAGCCCAAAAATAATGAAAAAAGGATTTACGCGTATATACGAGCAAAACCTTCAAACGATTACATAAAAATATATTTCGGTCAAAATCAAGAACTCCTGTGATACTATATACTCCCTCCGTCCCACTCAAACTGGTGTGTTTGACTTTTTTCGGTTAAATTGACTAATTTTGAAATGTAAATTACATATACAATATATTGAATATAATCAATGAAAAAATATTATAAAAAAGTATATATAAATTATTATAACATACATTTTTTAGATTTGAAAAAATGTAAGTCAATAATTTTTAAAAGTTAGTCAAAGTTTGGTCAGTTTGACCAAAAAAATCAAACAAGTCAGTTTGAGTGGGACGGGGGAAGTATTAAAGATTACCAAAACTTTATTTTGATGATATGTGTGGACTCGATTTGGACACCAAAATCATCACGAGGAGCCGGTTTGATTATGTGTTTGGTGAAGGACTATTGAAATATCATATTCTACTTAAGTAAGATTATAACGTCCGTTGGAATCTTTTTAACGGAAGGACTTACATCAGAAAAATTAAAAAGTTAAATTACCTGAAATACGAAATCTTTTATTTAGGGACCTAAACAATAAAATAACAATAGTTCAAGGATGATTCAATTTAGGGAAATTCTCAATGGTACACTTGTAAAATTGGCTTTTCTAAATGGTACACAAAATATTATTGACTTCCATTTGGTACCCTTATACTAATATACCATTCTTAGCCATACCCCTCCCGTCACTCCCCCGTTAATCAAACGTTTGGTACCCCGAATTAACCTTAAAATAAAAATTAAAAAATAGGAAAATTCTCAATGGTACACTTGTAGATTTGGCTTTTCTGAATGGTACACAATATATTATTGACTTCTATTTGGTACCCTTATACTAATACACCATTCTTAACTATACACATTTCATCACTCCCGAACGTTTGTTTACCCATAAATAATTTCAAATGACAATACCTCAAGATAATATAACAACAACATGAAGATAATATACATATATACATACATATATACGACCAAGGAAATTGAAATCAATAAAATACATACATATATCATTACACACACAAAGACATATTAGACATGATATAAAAACACGCATAGATACACACATGCATTATGTATACTTTCCGTAGTCGTAAATATGTATGTGTACGTATCTACACATACACAAGTAAGGATAGTGAAATAACAGATGAATGATGTATATCTCAATTGGAGACGAAAGAAACTATTCATCTGTTATTTACGTACACATACATATAGTCGTAAAGTATATATATGTGTATGCCTCTATGTATCTATGCGTGTTTTTATATCATGTCTAACATGTCTTTGTGTGTGTAATGATATATGTATATATGTATTTTATTGATTTCAATTTCCTTGGTCGTATATATGTATGTCTATTGATATATGTATGTATATATGTATATTATCTTCATGTTGTTGTTATATTATCTTCAGGTATTGTCATTTGAAACTATTTATGGGTAAACAAACGTTCGGGAGTGACGGAATGGGTATAGTTAAGAATGGTGTATTAGTATAAGGGTACCAAATAGAAGTCAATAATATATTGTGTACCATTCAGAAAAGACAAATCTACAAGTGTACCATTGAGAATTTTCCTATTTTTTATTTTTATTTTAAGGTTAATTCGAGGTACCAAACGTTTGATTAACGGAGGAGTGACGGGAGGGGTATGGCTAAGAATGATATATTAGTATAAGGGTACCAAATGGAAGTCAATAATATTTTGTGTACCATTTAGAAAAGTCAATTTTACAAGTGTACCATTGAGAATTTCCCTTCAATTTATTTTCCCATACAAACATGTATTTTATTTACAACTAGTTGATTAAACTGCAATACATAAAGGCGTTGATATAATATATAACTTTTTTAAAAGTATAAAATTTAAGTCATTAAAAATATATTAAATAAAAAATTACAATACTATCTAAATGAGTTAAAAATATGAAAAAAATGTCAAAAGTACTATTTTTTTAAGATTAAGTGACAAGAACACCTACTTTGAAATTTTTGACCAAAAATATCATTTCAATACGCATTATAAAATTGGTAATGCATTAATTATCTCTTACGTGTGCAAATAAGTGCTTGACATTCATTACTATTTTAACGAGATAGAAACACATTAAAATATTTGACACGATAAGGAAAAGATTAGAGAGATGTTATAATAAGGAAGATTGGTAATGGTTGTATATAATACAAATCCGATTTAAACAATATATTAAATTGCAGTACTACGCAAATAAAATGTCATAGCATTTCAAATCGCATACATATAATTTCATACCTAATTTATGTGAGTAAATATAATTTCAACATCTTTAGAATTTATGTAAAAACTTCAATTAAAACATAAATTGTGCTGCTAGACTATTATGATTTCAAAATTTTATTACTATTCAGTTGGTGATAAGAGAGTAATTGTTAAGTACACATTAATTTAAGCCTGTCAGGTAGAGGGAGAAAAGCAGTCATACGATTTTTCATAGTTCAAATGATCAAATAATCGACATTACGAGAGAGATAACCGTTAAACATTATCAAAGCCCATAATTCAAATGATCAAATAATCGACATGACGATAGAGATAACCGTTGAACACTATCAAAGCCTTGGTTCATAAAATCAAATCAATTAGGCGTCTAATACTTACTTTCCTAATATGTCTCTGCTATGGTTTGCAGATTATTAGTTTCGGGTAATGTTGCGATATGGTCACGAATAAAATCTTCTTAACAAAATCAAAAAATTAGAAAGAAAAAAAAATTAATGTTGTTGGACATAATTATATTACCGATGCACATATAATACTATATGTGATTTGTATAATTTTGTCTAAAATACACCTTTACAATATCCAAAAAAATCCAATCTCGCAATTCATATATGATCTCAAAGTATAAACTTGGATCATTAAAAAAGAACAAGTAAACAACAATGCAGTTCTTAACCAAAATAAAGAAAACCTTTAGTGCATATGATCCATAAGGTACAGCCTCCGTCCAAACATTGTTTGGCATAAAAAAACAAGAAGTATTCATAATTCACCTCTTCAAGAATTTTGAAAGATCAAGTTAACACTTTGATAAGATCAAGTTAACACTTTCTTCATCTGCTCTACGGGATAAATCATATTTTTGCAGCAACTATGAGTAACAAATATTATAATAATTATCATTATAAAAAACAAAGAATTACATAATTTGTGAAACAAAGAATTAAACAAAAATATTATTCATACATGTCAAATATAATCGTCTTTATCAATATCAAGATCTAATAAGGAAGCAACTTGTGCAACTGATATTACAATATATATTCTAGATAAATAAATAAAGACGATGAATATTGTTTAATATATAAATAAAGACGTAGAACAATGTTTAAATAAAAAGTAAATTAAACATTTTTTTAAAGAGTTTGTAAATAAAAAAAATAAGAACTAAAGAAATACAAATATATCATTTCAAAATGTATTATCACTTAGCCCAGGTTTGAAAATGAAATACACATACAATATATATTTTTTAATAATACTAGAAAAATCGATCATAAACCTATGTCAAAACCGAAAATCAAAAATTCAAATCCTCCTAAATCATGTGTCCAATCTTGATGACATTTTCTTGAAAAACTTAAATCATGAAAGTTGTACATGATGAAAAGAGTTTTACGAGAAGTTCGGAATCAACAAATTTCAATTTACAAATTTCTTTTTCCTAATTTTACGCATAAAGAGGATAAGACGGGAACAATAAGTTGACGACTCTTAAATTATTTCAATCAATTTTTATAATTTTCACAAATTTTTGTATTAATAAATGTTAAAAAATTAAAATATCTTAATTGACTCATTATCTTTTAAACTTTCCCTCAATTACCTATCATCTTAATATTTTTCTAAATTTTCTACATCAAAATATTTTTCTGAAGTTTCTCTTAGTGTCAAAATTACATTAATATTCTTAGAAACAATTTTAAATTATTATAAATAATGTTTTCCTCAACTTTCTCAAGTTACCATCTTAATTAATATTCTCGTAAAAGTTTATGTTATTTTTAAACCAAAAAGCTACTAATTTGATTTTTGAACTTTTAATTAACATAATAAACAATAAATATATGAAAGTTAGATAATAATTAAAAATATTTAGTATTAAAATGATATAGATTAATTGAACACCCAAAATATAAATTAAAATTTGTAATTTATTTAAATAAACTAACATGCAACAAAATTTGTTTAATGGTCTGTCCATGTCAAACTTGAGAACGAGAAAACATGTTATTGTTATCTACTAGAAATTAATATATATATATATATATATATATATATATATATATATGTGTGTGTGTGTGTGTGTGAGTTAAATGTATTTTGTGTACCTCAAGTATGCACAATCTTCAATTTGTGTACATATAGTATCAATTGTGCATTTTGTGTACCTGAACTATATAAAAATCATCAATTCGTGTACCTAAACTTTATATGTGCATTTTGTGTATCTCAACTTTGCATGTATATACAAAAAATTATTTTTTGAATAATTTTTTAAAAAGTTATTATTCAAAAAATTATTTTTTGAATAATTTTTTAAAAAGTTATTATTCAAAAAATAAATAAATTATATTAACATATAAAATATGATTAAAAAAAATTAAGGATAAATACTATAAAATTCTTTATTTAAGTTAATTGTAACTAAATTTAAAACATTATTTAATATAATTACACAATATAATAATAAAATTTCGTAAAAATTGTGTATATAAATTTTTTGAATGTATTTAATAAGTCAAAATAGTAATATTATTAGTTAATATTATTTACTTCTATTATATCAAGTTATGTTATCTTTTTACCTCATATTATTTTTTAGTATTTATTTTTTGATATTCCATTAATATATATATATAATTAAATATATAGAAAAAATGTGTTATCAATTATATTAACAAACTTGAAGTACACAAATTGCTCAATTTTAATAGTTAAGATACACAAAATGCATCATTTGAATAAATAAACAACGAAAGTACATAAATTGTTTGTTTTTGCATACTTCAAGTACACAAAGTGCACAATTGATAGTTTAGGTACACAAAATGCAGAAGTTGTATAGTTTAGGTACACAAAATGCTATTTACTATATATCTATACTATATTATTAAAGACGAAACATTAAAAGTTTTGGTCGGTCGGTATTTGGGCCGATTCACAGGCCTATCTATAATCAATTTATTAATAACCAATTACATTTTTTCACTACATTACCTCTTTTATATATTTTTTTAAACCAAACCAACTCATCTTCTAAAAATAAAACGGGCAACATATATATAATATGGTAATATTATTATATATTTATAACTGATTACCTTTTTCAGCTAAAACACATTATTTTTATATTTTTTACCTAAAACAACTCATCTTATAAATATGACACATATATGGAAACCAAGTTATTGATAACCAATTACCTTTTTTAGGTAAATTATATTACCTATTTCATATATCTATTTAACTAAAACAAATCATTTTCTAAAAATAAGACGGGCAATATATATATAAAATGGTAATATTATTATATATTTATAACCGACAACTAAAACACATTATGTGTTTTATATTTTCTAACTAAAACAACTTATCTTCTAAATATAATACATGCAAAATAAATATACAATGGTAATATTGTTTTATATAAATATTAATAAATAACAAGTTATTCTTTTCAGCTAAAACAAATTACCTCTTTTATATTTTCTAACTTAAACAACTAATTTTCTAAAAGTAATGTAGACGTATATATAAAAAAATTAATATAATTTTATATAATTGTTAATAAGTAACTAATTGTCTTTTTAAGGATATTACCTGTTTATATTTTTTAACTGAAACAACTCATGTTCAAATTAAAAATAACACGGACAAATGATAGATATATTGGTAATATTATTATATTAAACTTATGAAATTCATGTTTATTATATTTTTTTTAACATTCAATTTAAAAGAGATAATTAATTAAAATAAAAGTAATAGTATATTCAAATAAACTCAGTATATTGAACAAACACAGTCCCTTTTTAGATTTTTAAGAGTAAAAAAATATGAATCATTAGATATGTTATTTTAAAATATTTTATATTTTAATATCTAAAATACTACTATTGATTACGTCAATAATATATTAAATTTAAATATTATATTGTTAGATTTATAAATCCAATATATATATATATATTAAAATTTTATCAAATTATATATAAGAAATAAAATCTAAATAAAAAATAAGAAAATATTAAAAAAGACCGTGCATCGCACATGATATAAGCTAGTATATATTAAATTGTAAGTTGACTTTTGAATTTTGAGAAAATTAGGCACTGTTGATAGATATGTTACTATTTAAGGTAATTTTAAAATATTAAAAATGTTAAACAATCTTCATTTTATATATTTATTTCACTAAGACAAAATAGAAAATCTTAAAAGAAAGCTTTAAGTTAGGTCAAATTTATATTTTTTTGTAAGAGTTTTAATATTAATCAAAATATAAAAAAAAATTCTTATTTAAAATTCTGTTTTAAAATTCCTATATGGCCCTCATTAATATAATGATAATGACATGTTATAATGGGAAAATACGAAATAGGTGCATATTACATTTGAAATTTGAAAGTTTAAAATAGCAAACCGTTTATCTCAAAATTCTGATAAAAGATAATTTTAAATAAAAATTGTACAATGTAAAATGCAATTGACTCAAAATGTAATTATTAACTAGGGCTGAGAATTTATAAATGCCACAAGAGATTTTTTTTCTACTAATGCGTCCCAAAATCATATTTAATCAATGTTTTTTGACGATTCGACCGCACGATTACGAAAATTATGTCAAAATATTGTTTGTAGAATATTTTTTATGCAAGTTGAAGGAGTAGGTATTGATTTTATAACGATATTATTTTATTATATAACGTTGATTGATTGATTTTTTTTATTAAAAGGTGATTAATCCAAATCACTAAATTATTTAAAAATTTGCATACTTATTTATTTTTACTATATATTTACATTCGTACTGGATTAGATTTTTAATAGGTGTCCAAATATTGTAAAGTTAAAGTGCGCTAATAGTATTTTTTTTATAAAATGACGTTTAAATACTCTTTTCCTTAATAACTAATCATAAAATAAAAGTAAAAATGGGAAAACAAAAAACACGTTTATTCAGTCGGTGTTTTCCGTGTACTACTATGATTTAAATTTAAATTCTCCGGTATATACGGACATTAATTTAAAATTTCGATTTCTCGACCTTACCATGAAATTGGTGAATGCTGATCCTCCCGTTATTAAATTCGAAAAAGTAAACACTTTGACCTCCAACCCCAACAAATGAAATCCAAAATCAACAATAAAACCAAAATTTACGTCGACATATAAATTCACAACAACTAAAAAATCAATATTATAAATTAAATTACCGCGTTGTGTTGTTTCATCACGTCTCCTTGTTGAGTTTTGTCAGGGAAACAAATAAAAGTCATCGCATCACTTTAACTACTCTCAACCTTCTTCTTCAATCTATACACACAACATACGTACAAATCATCATCTCCTGTTTCTGATTCACCAACATTAATCTTTGATCTGTTGTCTTTTTTAATTCCTAGTGAATTTAATTGCATAATTCACCTAGGGTTTTGAATTTTGTTCGATTTTTTTAATTAGGGTTTCGATGATGATGGCTGATAATAATAATAATAATAATGATGGATTAGATACTTTGTGTTTTGATGAAGATGATGATTCTGATAGGCTTTGTTTTGATATTGATATGCTTTGGGATATTATTGATGACAACGACAACAACAACAATAATCTCAATTCTTCTCAGGTACTGTTTTTATGGATTGATTAGATATGTCTTTGTGTTTTTAAGTGTGGATTGTTTTTAATTTTTGTAGATCCGGTTGGTTTGTGTGTTTTGTATGTGGAATATTGTTTGATTTGGTTGTTTTTTTTATTGTGAGTTTTTTTTGTGGAATTGTTGTTTTCGGGAATTAATTTATAGTTTAAGTGGTAGGTTAGAGTGTGAGTTTACGTGTACGGATGTTTTGAGGTGTGTGATTGTGTTTTAGATTCTGGTAGATATGTTTGTCCGGTTGATTGAATTTAATGAAGTTATTGTAGTTTAGAGCCATTGAATATGATTAAGCGGCGGTACTAAGAATGAGTATCTATGGTAATTGTGCGGGATATGGAATCTAGAATGGGATTTAGAGTATTAACTATTAACTCTAGTTATGGTGTGTTTTGTGATATTACGAAACTTTAGGTGTTTTAAAGAGAATGGGGGAGGTTGATTAGACATGGAAAGTAGTTGTTGTTGTTGTTGGGGGGGGGGGGGGGGGAGGTGGAGAAGTTAATGCTGAGATTAGACTAAAGGGTACTTGAGGACGATTTGGAGAATCAGTTAGTAGTTCGGATTTGCGAGAAACATCAAACTGTGCCACAAGCAGAGTTTCTTTCTTGGGCTGGGTTTAAGGAGTTCATTTGCTTGCACAGAACTAGGATCAGTTGTGTTCTGTCATGCATGGTCGAGACTTTGTCAGTTCCTTTGTAGCTTTTATTCATCAGCTGGATTATAAGTGCATAAGTAGCAAGTTAGGAACTGCTGTTCAATCCGATATTGAAAGCATGATGAATAACTTACAGTCTTTGCCCCGTTTCAATATAGTCAAGTAAAAAGTGCAACTGCTAATGCCGTATACATAGTTCACAGTACTAGGAAAAATATTGAGAATATTTAATAAAGATATGAGAAACAATTCTGAAATTGAAACCGACTTACGTTTTTCATCTATCTTGTGTCATGGGAGTACGTATTATTACTTTTTCTGGGTCTTAAAATGCTCAATGTCTGATTTATATCCCTGTTCTACTAGGTAAGCACTCGCTTTAGATGTGAATAGATATCATTGTTGCATGTTGATAAATGATAGTAAGTGAGTAACTAATTGTCCTGTATACACCATTTACAACTGTTCTAATTTTTATTAGTTGGTGTTGCCATATGGTAGCTGAAGTTACACTTTCGTCTTGGATTTCTTAGAGTTGGATAGGATTTAAAGAAGGTTAAGCTGTAGGGTTTCACTTCTGCATTATTAACTTGTCTTTTCAGCTTACTCATTCGTGCATAGCTTCTATATATATTTTGCTAATAGAACACACACACACCCATTTTGCCTTTGCCAAGGCTTAAATCCTCGACCTCTGTAAAAGGGAGCGGGGGAGATACCGCTAGGTGCTTGACCAAAAGGCCTTGAATTTAAACATCTTTTTAAATTTGGTAAGTTAATAATTTCCTTTTGCCCTTGGATACTTACATGTGTTTTTTGTTCCAGACCAAACCAGAGGATTCACCTGTAGAAATTGCGTCTCAAGGTGAGTCTGCTTCAAATGTTGTTCAATTTTATGTTTTAATGTTAATTAATTTGGTTTTTTTTACCTCAGTCTTGTTTAAAATATATGCCATGTAACAAAAATATAACTATATAAGTGGCTAAATTGTATACTAGGATATATTTTCTTGTTTTAACCATTCTTTCTCGGGCCGGTAACAGCATTTCCGAAATTGGAAGTGCCACCTTCACTTGGGATTGAAGGACCAGGATCTGATGCGTGTTCCTTTTCATATAACTCAGAAGCTTCGGATCCTAGAGCTGGAAGTTCAGAAGGTTCGTCAAACTCTGCTGGGAAGTCTGTCATAATTGATGGTGAAAATCAATATTATTATGAACAAAATGGTACTCCCAAGTGTACCTTATCTGGAAGTTTTGCAGACTGGAAATCTAAAAAATCTTCGTATTGTAGCGAAGGTATAATTTTTGAGTTGCAAGGAATCGCAATCTATCCAGTTTTGCTTTCTTTATGTGTTTCAGATTTAGGAAGACTTTCGAAGAATTAAAATTTTAGATGTTGAAAAATATGATTTTCAAGCAATGCAGATATAACTTAAATATGGAAAGTGATACATATACTGTATCTTCCTAATGTCCAGTGTATTCCTATATCATTTGATGTTAGTTGTGTTTTTTGACTTCAACTTGAATTGAACTTGGGATTTCTGATGATTCAGGTCTGACTCACAACTTGTCTACAGAGAACTCTGATATTACGTATGGATCATATGGTGATTTAGTGGACAATAACTCACATCCCCTAGGAGCACCACACTTAGAGAAACCTGCAACTGTGAATGCTTCATCATCCTCGCAGAGTGCATTCTATACAGAATTTAGGGATTATGGATTCGATGGTATTAACTTTCCGGTCTCGGAAAACCCTGATGCTATGGAATTCTATGATCAGAATAATATTGGTCCGGGTAGTACATATTTTGACCCCCCAATACAGTGTTCTACTGAAAATTTTAGTAATCAATATGTTGACAACAATGTTGAGATGGTGGCTTATGTAAATGATGACTTTGAGATGCTTCAGAGTCATGGTAAATGTTCAGAGGATACAGTGAAATTTGAGTCTTCTCTAGGAATTACTGGTGGAACATTCTCAGCTGCTCCGGACACGATTAACTCTGGTATCAGTATAATGAAGGACAATAAAAGAGGCCCAGATTGCATCTTACCAAATTATAGAATTTCAGTTGATAATACTGATTTTGACCAAACAGTTGCGAAGACATACTTGTCACAGATTATGCCCCAGATGACGTCAAATTCGTGTAGCAACGAGCAAGCCATTTGTGTGAAGGATGAAAATACTATTTTTCGAAATAATGTGACTATGAATGGTGCTGCAGGCAGAAATTTTTCTGGTGTCAATGATAAAGTCGATGTCAAGAAGCAAGTATTTCACCTGAAGGATGAAGAGAGGGATGAGTGGTATGCAACACAGGGCAGTGCCAATAGTACTCCTGTGGATCTGGATGATGTGGCTGAAAGGAAATCTTGTGAGGTTGCTGATGGATTGTACACTGATAAAGGTCTAGGACAACCCCTTACTGGTAAGCTGGCTTCCACTTTACGCAAAAGCCAGGTGACTGCAAAGGTTGAAACAAGTGATGTATATTTCGCATCTAGTAAAGCTAGCCATTCTTTTGGCAAAGATGATAGTTGTATGATTCGTAGCCCATTTGCTGATGGTCCCCGTCTAGATAGCTCGAAACGACCTTGTATTAAGCAATCTAAACCGTTAGTTTCTATAAAGGAAGATATGGATACTAGATGGGCTCAATCTCAAAGTTGGGATTCATATTCCTTGAAAGGTAGACACCAGACAGCTCATCGTGATTCATGGGTGCAGAAATCTCAGGTTAATGATGATCCTGATATATGTATTCTTGAAGATTTGAGTGAACCAGCACGTCGACATCAACCGCCAATGAATGTTAAGTTAAATATTCCATCACGGAGCTCTTCATTAGTTGAGTCCCACAATCACATTGATGTAGGTGGTGCCAGACTTAAGACAAAAGATGAGAGACTCATTTTTCGTGCTGCAGTGCAGGTGAGCTCTGGTATTTTCTTTTAAAATTGCATTATTTGCTGCGGAAGAGTAGTAACTGTCCCAAACCAATCGCTATCCTTTTATTGCTTTCTTGTTGTCTTGACTTGTTAGAGTGTCTGTTTTATTACCAGTATTTTGAAGTATTGTATTGTGTCCTATCAAATGCAAACTCAACTGTTTGAAACACAAGGAGGCAGCTAAAGCCTGGGGGCTAAAAGTAATTAACCTTAAGGCAGTTCAAATATGTGTGGAGGAAGGAATATAAGAGAGAAACACATTGGAAGGCTGTCAACTCTTTAAAGTGAGGAACCTGAAATGTGACAAGGTCACACTTTTACAGCATTCTAATCTCAATATATTTAGTCTATAGCATTAGTAAAATCGTAGGGGGGGGGGGGAGAAGTTTTTTTTAGAAATGTAGAGAGAAACACATTGGAAGACTGTCAACTCCTTAAAGTGAGGAAACTGAAATGTGACAAGGTCACACTTTTACAGAATTCTAAGCTCTCTATATTTAGTCTATAGCATTTGTAAAATCATAGTTTGGTAGTTAGAGCAAGTCCAACAGTCTCTTAACTCAATTGTTAGATATAATATAAAAAATTGACTCTTAGTAACTTAAAATATGGATATAAGTATGTTTGTCTCCAACAATACTCCTTATAGTTATACCCATTTCTTATTCAATATTTTATTATTAAAAGTACATTCTTTCAATAAAAGTATAATATACAAGAGAGAGAAAAAGATGGTGATGTCCATAATTTTTTTTAAAATATTAATTGGGAGATCTTAAAAAAGAGGGGGGTGTTGCTTAAAAATAAGTAGTGAATGGATGCTATTAGTGATTTAAGGAACCACTAAGAGATTGTTGGAGCACTCATTTTGCTCTCATTCCTTAAATTTCATGTTAGGAGCATGAATAGCTAGCCTGTTGGACTTGCTCTTAATTCGTAGCTGTTATCTGCTTAATGTCAAAGAAAATCTCATCATTCACACTTATTTTCTTACAAATAAAACTGGCCAGGAAGAGATATTAAGCTTAAGTTTTTGAGATTTCTATCAAACAAATATTGAGCCTATTTAGCTCTCCGTATCCTCTTCTGTCTTATAAGTTTTAACAGAAGAGAAGTACCTTTTGAGGTACTTATTTCTCTTACAAGAAGACCAAAAGATTAACATGATTTGTACTTTATGGTAATGTTGTTTTTGCCCATTGTTATTTTCTTTCTAGTCACTTAAGAGGTAAGATTGCTTAAAATGGTAATACATGGAAAACTTGTAAATTAACGCATGACTCTTATACATATCAAATTTTTTCGTTGACCTTGTATGTTTTCAAATGTCAAAACTGTTTAGTGTAACTATTAGGTCTGTATTTTCATTTAGGTTTCATGATTTTTGGGTTTCTTTGTATCAGAATATTTATTATTTGAATTCTGATTCTGATTGCCGCGATTGTGCACATTGTAGGATATATATCAGCCGAATTCTGAAGCTAATCCACCTGATGGTCTCTTGGCAGTTCCGCTTTTAAAGCACCAGGTCTGTAAATAGAAGTTGTATATAATTCTTGCAGGACATGATTTTATAACTATTGAGCTGGATCATGGACATTGTATTGATTTTTTTTTTTGAAAAGAAACGTAGTAGTTTCATTGTCTATCTACCTGTAGAACTAGAAGGATCCTCCCCATTTTTAAGTTTCAATATGCTTGTATTATAATGAAGTTGTAGTATCAAATACGTCAAATTATTTTTAAATTGAATCTTATAAGTCCCACATAGAAAAGGTAAAAGGTTCTGACTATTATTTCTTTCCGAAAATCGCTTGTACTTGTGTTTTTTATCTTTTATATTTTTGTCCTCCTCTAGATAGTATAATGTGGTCCTTTAGGTTTGGCACTCGAATCAGACTCTTGCTCTCTTATTCCTTTACCTTTTTTGCTCTTTCAATCTGGTTCTGGGACTCTTTAATTGAAGTAAGTTGATATTTTTGACAGCGAATTGCTTTATCATGGATGGTCCAAAAGGAGACAAATAGCGAACACTGCTCTGGAGGAATTTTAGCAGATGATCAGGTTGGGTTTCTTTCAGTTTGTCATACTCCCTCCATTGTTTTAATTTTGGCCAAATTTCTTTTCTTTCCATCCCATTTGTTTAGGCTAGAATAACCAAGGAAATGATTGAAGAAGACAATTTCTCTATATCTTGTTAAATATTGAACACAAGTACTTCTTTCCTAAATACTTATAAAAAGAGGTTTTGTATCGTGGACAGCATAAAAAGGTCAGGAGTATATCTTAGTGTTTGCAATACACTGAAAAACTAGCTCTTCATGTTCTGTGTTTCTAAGATATTCACCATGGCAGGGATTGGGAAAAACAATATCAACCATTGCACTTATACTGAAGGAAAGATCTCCATCTTCGAAAATTTGTTCAGTTGATAAACAGAATATGGATATGATAAATTTAGTTGATGATGACGACGATGGCACTTCTGGGCTTAGCTTGGCAAATCAAGTCAATGTTTCTTCTCCTGTAATCAAAGATCCATCTGTGCAACAAAAGGTTAGGCCAGCTGCTGGAACATTGATTGTTTGTCCAACAAGTGTTCTTCGGCAATGGTCTGAAGAATTGCTTCAAAAAGTAAGCAGCAAAGCTAATCTTTCAGTATTAACATATCATGGGGGAAACAGAACGAAAGATCCTTTAGAGCTGGCCAAATATGATATTGTCCTGACCACATATGCAATTGTTAGTATGGAGGTACCAAAGCAGCCACTTAATGATAAAGATGACGAAGAGTTGGGTAGGAAAAGTCACCTCCAACCAGTGGGACATCCATCCACTAAGAAAAGAAAATATCCTCCTAGTGAAAAATCTCTAAAGGGTAAGAAGGGTGATAGTGAAATTGAATCTGTTACCGGCCCTCTTGGCAAAGTTAGGTGGTTTAGGATTGTTTTGGATGAGGCCCAAAGCATTAAGAATTATAAGACACAAGTTGCTAGGGCTTGTTGGGGCCTTCGTGCTAAACGTAGGTGGTGCTTATCTGGCACCCCTATCCAGAATTCGATTGATGATCTGTACAGCTACTTCAGATTTCTAAAGTATGACCCGTATGCTGTATTCAAGTACTTCTGCTCTAAGATAAAGGTTCCTATCCAGAAGAGTCCAGCTGATGGTTACAGAAAGTTACAAGCTGTCTTGAAGACGATAATGCTACGTCGGACAAAAGGTAAGTTCATTGACAATACTTGTATGTCCTTGCAAGGCCTTTGTGCCAACCGCTCTATTTATAAACCTGGACCTGTCTTGTACTAGTTCAATTGCTTTTAATACTTCCTTGTTGAAAACATACATTCTGCAAGGACCCATTTTTATTTTTTCTTTGGTGAATGTTGGCCATAGGGACATTTCTTGATGGAGAACCAATAATAAATCTTCCTCCCAAAACTATAGTGCTGAAAAAAGTGGATTTTACGATGGAAGAGAGGGATTTTTATACCACACTGGAGGCTGAATCACGAGCTCAGTTTGCAGTACGTTTTAACTTTTTAGTAGTTTGTGGTATATGTTTGTAGATGTTAAATCTCATATTGTGGTTCTGCTTTGTTTTCTCTATACATTTGATTAAATTGCTTTTTGGTTTCAGAAATATGAAGCTGCTGGAACTGTAAAACAGAATTATGTTAATATTTTGTTGATGCTTCTGCGCCTTCGGCAAGCTTGTGACCACCCTCTTCTTGTAAGAGGATGTGGTTCTAGTTCCGCTTGGTTTTCTTCTGTTGAGATGGCAAAGAAACTATCTCCGGAGAAGCGAACTTCTCTGTTAAACTGCTTGGAAGCATCTTTAGCAATATGCGGCATATGCAATGTATGTAGCATCCTAGCCCCCCTCGATATCTATCCTTTTGTTGTTACTATTAGAGGTTTCATAGATACGAAGATGTAATTGGTTTAGGTTTATCTTGTGTGTTATGAAATATGATTGTGCCTCCAATGTTTTGATAAGTTAATTAGTTACTGGTTTATCCCCTTTTCCTTGTTCTGAAATTATAGTCTTATAAAATTGGTCTACTGCATTCTGTAAAGTGTTGGGTTACCTGGTCAAGGACTAACTGATATCTTAAATTCTTGTAGGATCCACCTGAAGATGCTGTTGTTACAAGCTGTAAACATGTATTTTGCAATCAATGCATATGTGAACACTTGTCAGGTGATGACAATCACTGTCCTACGAGAAACTGCAAAGTTCGACTCAGTGTATCTTCTGTCTTTTCTAAAGTGACTCTCAAGACATCTATTTCTGAAGGTGTGGGAAGTGTTAACGATTATTTTGATACACTGCCTTCTGAGACACTTCAACCTTGTTCAGAAGGTGGCCCATTTGATTCATCTAAAATCAAAGCTGCTGTTGAGGTTCTGCAGTCTCTGTCCAAACCTCAATCAACACATATAACTAGTTCTTTGATGACTACTGATGGTGGTGTTCATAATAACCAAAATATGGATTTGGATAGTGGTTCAAGTAGTTTGGTTTCATCAGTGGGAGAGAAAGCCATTGTATTTTCTCAGTGGACGAGGATGCTTGATCTGCTTGAAGCTTGTCTTAAAGACTCTTCTATCAATTACAGGAGGCTTGATGGAACTATGTCAGTACTAGCCCGAGATAAAGCCGTGAAGGATTTTAATACTCAACCAGAGGTTAGGACAAAGTTGAAAATATGCTGTCAGAATGCATTTGTTTGTGTTTCATAATTATCGTATTTTCCAATATTTCCAATAATTGCGTTAGATTTAGTTTTAACAGCATTTGTATTCACATTTGAGTTTTTAGCCTGGGGTGCACTTCATGGCTCACACTGCATTTTCAGACTCTTAAGCCTTGAGCATTCTGACACCTGCTAAACTCTATATCTAGTAGTTAAAATAAGTTTCAGATTGGCAAGTAATCTTTGAGAATAAAATTTGGTTGTTCATTGGCCATGATATCGTGGAATTATAAGAGACTCGCTTGGTACCAGTAAATTAAAACTTGTTTTGAGATTTTGTTGTTTCTCATCCTTCATTTTCCAAGGACTTACTTTGACTATTTTTCACTGTCTGCTTAAGCTATTATATTAATTCTGAGATTTACTGGTTTAATATTTATTCTAGGTAACTGTTATTATAATGTCATTGAAAGCTGCAAGTCTCGGGTTGAACATGGTTGCTGCCTGTCATGTCCTTCTCCTGGACCTTTGGTGGAATCCTACCACTGAGGATCAGGCAGTTGATAGAGCCCATCGGATTGGTCAGACTCGTCCGGTTTCAGTATTGCGCTTAACTGTTAAAGACACTGTAGAGGATCGGATTTTAGCGCTCCAGGTACTTTTCATGTCTTTTTGCTGCACCTGAATTTTTCTTCTCAACGTGTGTATAGAAATGTTACTAAACCCGCCATTGTTAGATTTATTCAGTCTATGACTCTGTATATCTTTCCCTATCTTTTATCTTGGCCTATAATTCATTTAATTTTTTTGATCATCTCAGTTATTCTGCTTAGGTCTGATATTTTTATTAAGGTTCAGTATTTTTACTTCAGTTCCTCATGTGTTAATTTGGGACTAAATACAGATGTTTTAGGCACCTTTCTGGATAGGCAGTATGATGGCAGTAGTATTATATTATCAGTAGTAATCAATTTTGTAATTATGAAGATGAGATTGTATATTAGTGCAGGGTTAATTAAGTCATTTCTGTGTTAGGTAGTAATGGACCATATAAATAATTCTCTATGAGTAACCAGTTATTCGAGTAACTAAGTAACTCTACTAGATAGACAAAAGAAACTGTCTGCACGCACGTGTTTTACGTGCTGCAGGGAGAAACTTAAGGAAAGACTTAAACATACAGAACACATTTAAAACCTACAGGACACATAAAACCTACAAAACAAGGCATTTGAATTAAGTTTATTTCATTATTATTTATAGCAATTTTATTAAAAAAAATTATATTTTGTATAATTTTGACAACTAATGATATTAGTAAACTCTTATGTTCTGTAGAAAATAACAATGTTCAGTAAATAAATCAAAATATAATTTTTTTTTAAATTATGGTTTGTGAAAACATAATATAAATAATATTACTTTTTAAAAATAAAAATACAGAACATGAGTGATGTATAATATTATGTTGTTCTGTAAATTTTTGCATATGTTCTGATACTACAATGTGTTATGTAAAATATGTAGTTTTTTCCTTAAATGAATAAAAAAATGTGTGTTCTGTAAAAATAAATTTGATGCTCTGTAAATATTTTATCTAAAATTTTGCATATATGTCAGTCTCTAATACTGTTTTTCAAAAAAATTGCAGACTTTATAAATGAAAATGTGTGTGTTCTGTAAAATAAATTACAAATTTTTGATGTTCTGTAAAAAATTTATACCATGTAAAAAATAAAATTTTATGTTATGTTTCTATAAAAAAAATTAGCTCACAATATTAATAGATTAACAACAATATTAAATTTATACTGTATGAATATTCACAAACCCAAAACAAAAAAAATTAAAATAGAACGGTTGTATGTAGACACGTGACAGAAAAGACACGTGAGGCGTAGTTTTAGGTTTTCAATCCTGTTCATTCATTTCGATCATATCGTAAGGCTTATATCCAGTTACTCAGTTACTTAACTGAGTTCCTTATTGAGCCGAGCCCTATATATATATATTACTTTATTAGATCTGGATGTACTCTTTCTATTATGTTGAATATTATGAAAATAGATTCATTTCCACCAATCTATCTTTCTCTCTCAAAATTCTGCATATCTATCTCGCTCTATCCCCAATCTATCTTATTTTATCTCTACATCTCCGCTAATTCTCTGTCTATCTAGTTTAGCAAAAAAAAAAAAAAAATCTCCATCTATCTTTACTGTTTATATACAGTTATATACAAAGAACTCCAAAAATACACAAAAAATAACTACAAACCTGAGTTCTTGAAGCACCTTGTGTGATTCTCTTATATAATTGTACTAGGTTTATCCTTCGTATAGATATCTATGTAAGAATTCTTTTTTTTTTCTTCTGGACTTGGACCTGTATGTATTCTCTTTCTCCGGAGCTTGATGACTCATTTACTAACACCCTGATAAGTGATAACTATGGGACCAACGAGTAAGGCCATTAAGTATTCAACTGGAAATTCTTTAAAATCTCAGAGGGTCAAACCACTTTTTAGATGCTCAAAGATAGTGGCAAGCAATATAGGTGTAGGGGGCCTGTTACTTGCACAGGAACATTAACTTGTTTTTTTTTAAAGATCACTCTTTCGATGGTAAGATGTGGTTTAAATTCTAGGTCTAATACATTGATACTTCGGTACGGTAGGTTTTACGCGTAATATTTTTTCTTTCCTTCTAAAGTATTTATACAGTTAAAAGAGGACAAAGTATGGCTGATCATTGTGCCTTAAGATAGTAATATTGTAGTTGGTATAGTTTTTTAAGATAAGACGGGCAGACATTTGCAACTGAGCGGCGCCAACTGCTGGAAGACTTTTGTAATTAGTAGTAATTATTAAGAATTCTTTATGTCAACACTTGCTTTAGAGCTGCTTTTCCATGTTGAATTCCTATAAATTATATTTGTTTTGAGAGAAGGGGCTGATTTTTGTAAGCTTGGAGAGTGAGTACCCGGATTAGATTTGCTTTAGACGAAGATCTGTTATAATTACTTTAGCCAAGGAACTTGGACAAATCACTTTGGCAGTAAATTTGTTTGGCTTACTATTTAGGTGTTGGGATACACCTGAATAATCTGGCTTGCATTTAAACCCTGGGAGAAACAACAAAGTAGGGTACTTAAGTTTCATTGAGAGGATTAATTATCCTTTTCAAATTCGGCAAAATAGTTGATTTTATTATATTCCTCTAAACTCATAATTTTCATGGTATTAGGATGTAGCTGATGTTTGAATGCATTGTCGTTGGTATTTTGATGTTCTGTTGCAATGCTTTTATCTGTATGAAGAATTGAAGATCTGATTCCAGAGTGGTTTGAGATTCCGTTTTTGTGTGTATTTTATTTGTTCTTCCAGTGCAAGTGCTAAGATGTTCTTGATTTTTTTTATTGGTGTCATAGCAAAAGAAAAGAGAGATGGTTGCATCGGCATTTGGAGAGGATGAGACTGGTAGTCGTCAAACTCGTCTTACTGTAGAGGACTTGCAGTACCTATTTAATGTATGATTCGGGATTCATTTTAGGAGAATTTTGTCATCTCAACATGTGTTTCATTGGATTCTTTAATGGGCGAGAATTAGCAGTGTCGGGCAGCCGCAACAGCATCAAAATTACCTTCACCGCTGAAGCCTATCCTGAGGTTCTGAAGTGTATTGTGTGATAGAGTATGATGGTTAGTTATATTTCTGATAAATAGTTCCAGCAGTCAATCATTTGTATAGGATTGAGAAGTTCATAGATTACACCAGCTGGTGAGAGGCAATTTTATCCACAGATACAATCATCTGAATTGTAAATGGCATGAATGTTTTTCCGGCTGACACAGAATATAGATATCATAGTTTTGATTTGTTAGAACTATTGCAATTTTCCGGATCTTGTGTTGTTCATTAGTCCTAATCACCATAAATATTGTGGGGTGGTGAATTCAGCCAAATTTTAAATTAAAAGTTGCTACAAATTGAACATTACTAGTATATATTAGTGTAGTTTAAGAATTCTTATGGATTGTGGTGATCACCAGGACTATTGTTCACACAATATCACGCAAGTATACGCGGTCACAAGTAGTATATAGAAAAATCAAGTTCGATCCCACAAGGACTGGTTTAGGTTGTAATAGTCTGTACTTATGCACCAATGTTTGGTTATTACTCACTGCTAAGACAAGTATCAAATTTGGTTTGATTAACTAAATTACGAATACTAACAAGATTTTAATGAACTAAAGAGAATAACTTGTGAATTACTAATATGAATAAAACATGGGATTCTAACATCATTACTTACTTCATCTAGGGTCTTTTGTTCTTAATCTCTGCATATGACGGTTGTGACAACTAATCAGATAACACAAAACTAGTATACGCTACCTCTCAGTATACATATACCCTACCACTTAAACATCCACAATAAAGATAGAAGTTAAATGGACACCAATTATGCTTAGTCCCTATATGTCTATAGAGATTGAAAACATAGTGGTTTAACGATCAAGTTATCTATTCAGATCACACAGGGTAATATAAGTATTTTCATCTTATACTACGAATCATATTGATAAACAATTATGAACCTATGCTAGCATGGCAAGTTCTAAAACTCAAGATCCACTTTCGCTTCACAAGAGTTTAACAATCAATCATGAATGTTAGCTACGCATCCACAACGAATAAGCACAACCATGATAGGAAATCAATTAGCCATCACACACAGAATATATAAAAACAATTAACTACTAAACTCCATAATAAACTCCGTTAGAATCCCACGACGACGATTAGTTCATAATCGAACCGTTCATCATCGTGGGTTCTGATGATAACATTATAATAATAAGTCTGTAAAACTGAATAGAATAACTAGGGTTTAGAAAGAACAAACGAGAATTCAAGTATCGCCTAATTTAGAAGAGTACAAAGATTAGATGAAAAACTAGGTCTTCTTAAATCAGCCGTCTTCTTCCTATTCTCTCCGGTGGATGGTTATGAATATATATATCTTGATATATCTCTCTGTATCCCCTAGAAAACGTCCACCAACAACTTATAAGGCTTTCAGGCTAACCAATATGACAAATTACTTTTCTGACCACAAAACAGCATAATTCAGCAATTTGGATGGCGCGGGCGCGCGGACTGTGGCGCGGGCGCGCGGAGTATTCTGTCAACTGTGGCGCGGGCGCGCGGGCTCTGGCGCGGGCGCGCGGGCTGTTCTGTCAGAAAATGCTAAAAATTCTTCCTTTGCCATTTCTTTGCCCATTCATTATTCACAAATGCTCGAACATCATCCACAAGCTTAAACACCACCTAATGATCATAGAATTACCCCCTCTCTGCTGATAAATCACTTCTACAAAAACTTACACCCAAAACACATTAAAACGACACGTACTTGAGAACAGAACGATCAGATTAAGCCAAATTAGGACGATCCAAGTAGATATGAAATCCACTTATCACACCCCCAAACTTAAACCGATGCTTGTCCTCAAGCATAAACAGACTCTATAAATGCAATGCAATGCATGAATGCAACTATTATGAAAATGCAACTGATCCCCTCAAACTTAACCGTAACCAATCAACAAGCCAATATAACAAGGAATGCAATCTTTCAAGCAAAGTTCGACCAAATTCCCACTTGCTAACCATACATACACAGAAACGTGCGTGTGTGCAATGCTCATCAATATACTCCCAAACTAAATCAAGACCATATCCTATTCTTCACCAACACAACCACAAACTTATAAATAAAATGAACTCTAGACACAAGAAACCACTTAAAGACACCTCATCCTCGACTTGAGCTAGACAGGAAATCATGCTTTATTACGACTCACATGCTTATTTGACCGTGCAATGGTTGAGACCCCAAAAGGCTTATACAATAATACCCATGTAGCGAGCTTTAGGTTAGTGGATCCCAGACCGGAAAAGTCTTAGGTCACTAGGCACAAAGTCCCCTAGAACTTAATTGCTCGAGTATTAAAGAGCTCAACCTGATCAATTCTGCATAAAACAACTAAAACAACTTTTTTTTTTTTTTTTTCTTTTTTCTTTCTTTCGGAATGAGTGCACTTTGCCTTTTTCTCATCCCACCCTAGACTACTCATCTTTTCAATGAGCCGGCTACTAGCCATTTGACACCTAGCCATTATTGACAATTAGCATGATATCCCTGTTTTCCCCCAAACTTAGACTTAAGTGCTTCTTTCAATTTCAAGAGAATAGAAAACATTCTAAATATAAGCAAGTGGTTAAATTCTGACTTCCAAACAAACATGGTCTGATCAAATTCAAAAGCAACCAATGAGACTTGTGAATTTACATTTGTTTCTGGCATGCAAGTCAATTCATAGGAACTTAATCAACCCTCTACCGTCACTATCACACTCCCATCAACATCGACTCACTAACGGAAATAGCCAAGTCATAAGAGATCACGAAATATGCATGCTATGCAAATGCACTACATGGACTCACATAATAGATAAACACATATGCAAAACAAAATGCTCTATATGACAAAACATGATATTATATGAATGAAACTAACTAAGAATGCAATATGAATCCTATATGACACACACTAACATTCCCTAATTACCACCCCCAAACTTACAATGTTCAATGTCCTCATTGAAGGTAATAACCAAGGAAAGATGCAGAGAATACCTAATCATCAGCAGGACCACCCTCCTCGGGTGGTGTATCAGGTGGTGGATAAACAGAATCCATACCAAAGACAGGCCAAGCAATATCAACTCCAGTGGCGCGGAACGCAGTACCCAACGCCTGAGTTAAATCTTGTGCAAAACGGCTCTGAATATCATGCATCCTATCAATGCGCCGAGTCAACCGCCTGTATTGCACATCTCCAAGAACAGCACTATCAACGTCTCTCCGAATCCTCGCAGCACCTTCTTGCGGAATCCTAGTAGCTCTTGCCCTACGATCTGCAGACTCCTGAATAAGAGCCTCACTTCCTTCAACACCCCAAATAGTGTATCCCAAACCACAGTTATCCGGATCACCACCATCCCATTCCTCCATCCGAAAAATCGACGTATGGTCAATAGGAGCAGACGGCATCTGAACTGGCTCCTCCTCAGACCAACGTACACCAACCGCAACACATAACTTGGTGACAACAGAGGCGTGAGGAATAGCCCCCGCTGTATTGCTCTTCAAAAACTTCACAATGCTTCTATGCAAAAGATCCGCCAAATCTATATAATCATCATTCAAAATGCCCCACAGAATAATAACCCTTTCTACAGTAACATCATGAGTATGCGAAGAAGGGACAACATTAGCACATAAAAACTGATTCCAAGCTCTCGCATACCTATTCATAGCAGCAGCCGGAAAAGATGCAGGAACAGTGGTGCCAGACCTGTATTTCCAAGACGTGCCCGGAACAGAAATCTCCTCAAGAATATACTCGAGATCAAGGTCCTCTCGAGTCTTCAGCGACCAATCTTCCTCACCCCTCTTCTTTGGTGGTAAATTCAACACCCGACCAATTGCCCTAGCCGTATAGTCCACCGTCATCCCACGAACCACACTATAACCATTCTTGTCGGCTCGTGCATTAGCATAAAATTCCCGAACAATGGACAACGGGACCGGCTGCGGAGCTTCACAAAACGATTCCCAACCCCTCTTCGTAATCATGGCTAAAAGATGCCCATCAGAAGATCTAGGCAAAAATCCCCTTTCTTTAGCCACGGGTTTAGCCAACAACCGATTGAATTCCAATTGAGCCTCTGGAGAAGAGAACTTCTGCATACCAACCCCAGCACTCGATTCCTCCTCTGAAGAAGAACGACGAGTACTACTACTACCCACCAATCGACCTCTCTTTGGTGGTGCCATGATAGTAAGAAGATTTAGGATGAATATATGTAAGGAGGTGTATCTATAGAGTAGAGAGAAAAAGTGAGTGTTTAGGAGGCTAGGGTTTTATAGAATGGGGTTGGGTAGGGGTAGAGGTAGGCTTAAATAAGAAGAAAAAAACCAAAAAAATTTGACTTTGTATGACTTGGGGGTTTTTTTTTTCAGCTTTTCCCGTTTTTTTTTCTTTTCAGCAGAATACCTGGCGCGGGCGCGCGGGCTCTGGCGCGGGCGCGCGGCTGTTTTTGCCAAAAAAAAATTTTTCCCTTTTTTTTTTTTTTTTTTTTTTTTTTTTTTTTTTTGTTTTTTTTTTTTTAAATATAAAAACAGAATACTTACAACATTAACATGGGTTGCCTCCCATGAAGCGCTCGTTTTACGTCAATAGCTTGACGTGATTCCTGACTCCTTATTCAGCTGAAACAAGAACCGCGCTTTCCTCCTCGCGATTCACCCGTTCACCATAGTACGGTTTTAATCTCTGACCATTAACTTTGAATGCTTCATCCGATGTCTTATCATAGACTTCCACTGCACCATGTGGAAACACCGTTTTTACCGTAAAAGGTCCCGACCACCGTGACTTGAGTTTACCAGGAAAAAGTTTGAGACGAGAATTGAAGAGCAAAACAAGTTGGCCAGGAGCAAAGGACTTGTGCACCAACTTCTTATCATGCCATCTCTTAACCTTCTCTTTGTATAACTTGTGATTTTCATAAACCTGTAGACGGAACTCATCCAACTCATTAATTTGAAGCATTCTTTTCTCACCAGCAGCTTTCAAATCGAAATTCAACTTCTTCAACGCCCAATATGCTTTGTGTTCCAGCTCTGCAGGCAAATGACAAGCCTTACCATAAACCAACTGAAATGGGGATGTACCCAACGGAGTCTTGTAAGCTGTCCTGTAAGCCCAAACAGCTTCATCAAGTTTCAACGACCAATCCTTCCTTGAAGGATTTACTACCTTTTCAAGAATCCGCTTGATCTCCCTATTAGAAACTTCAGCTTGACCATTTGTCTGAGGATGATAGGCAGTAGCAACACGATGATTGATTTTATACTTAGCCATCAAAGCTGTGAACTTACGGTTACAAAAATGCGTACCCTCATCACTGATTATTACCCTTGGAGTACCAAAACGCGTGAAAATTTGCTTCTGCAGGAAGGTCAGCACCACTTTAGCGTCATTGGTCGGTAAAGCCTTTACCTCGACCCATTTAGACACGTAATCCACAGCTAACAGTATGTACTGATTGTTGCAAGATGAAACAAACGGTCCCATAAAATCTATGCCCCACACGTCGAAAATCTCCACTTCCAGCAGCATATTAAGAGGCATCTCATTCCTCCTAGAAATATTACCCACTCTTTGGCATCGATCACACCTCAACACGAACTGGTGAGCATCTTTAAACAGAGTTGGCCAGTAAAATCCTGCTTGAAGAACACGAGTAGCTGTTTTCTCTCCACCATAATGGCCTCCATAAGTGGTGGAATGGCAATCCCTCAACACACTTTCAGTTTCGCCATACGGAATGCATCTTCGTATCACCTGATCCGCTCCCTGTCTGAACAAGAAAGGTTCGTCCCAACAGTACCACTTCACATCATGCAAAAACTTCTTCTTTTGAGCATAAGAGAATTCAACAGGGATGACATTACTCACAAGATAGTTCACAATATCTGCAAACCATGGCTCTTCATCTTGCACCCCAAAAAGTTGCTCATCAGGGAAAAATTCATTGATTATAGTTCTATCACCTGCATTCTTCCCGTGGTCCTCCAACCGAGACAAGTGATCCGCCACCTGGTTTTCGGTACCCTTTCTGTCCTTGATCTCCAAATCGAATTCTTGAAGCAAGAGAACCCAACGAATCAACCTCGGCTTTGAATCTTTCTTTGCAATCAGATAACGAATTGCGGCATGATCAGTAAACACTACTACTTTAGTTCCAAGCAAATAAGACCTGAATTTCTCGAAACTGTACACAATTGCCAACAGCTCCTTCTCTGTAGTAGTGTAACTCAGTTGTGCATCATTGAGTGTTTTGCTAGCATAGTAGATCGCATGAAAAACATTGCTATTTCTTTGACCAAGAACAGCTCCTACTGCATAGTCACTAGCATCACACATCAACTCAAACGGCTTACTCCAATCTGGTGCAATCATTATAGGTGCTGATGTCAACTTTTTCTTCAAAAGCACAAAAGCCGCTAAGCAATCTTCATCGAACTTGAAAGGAATATCCTTCTCCAACAATTTGCACAAGGGTTTAGAAATTTTAGAGAAATCTTGAATGAACCGCCTATAGAAACCCGCATGACCAAGAAAACTACGAATCCCTTTAACTGAGACTGGTGGAGGAAGATTTTCAATTGTCTCCACCTTGGCCTTGTCCACTTCAAGCCCCTTGCTAGATACCTTATGCCCGAGGATGATTCCTTCTTTCACCATGAAGTGACATTTTTCCCAGTTGAGCACTAGATTAGTCTCAACACATCTTTTCAGCACCATGCCTAAATTACTTAGGCACTCATCATATGACATTCCAAAGACTGAGAAATCATCCATGAACACTTCCACATTTATGCCAATCATCTCCGAGAAAATGGCCATCATGCACCTCTGAAAAGTAGCAGGTGCTCCACAGAGTCCGAACGGAACGCGACGGAACGCAAAAGTGCCAAAAGGACATGTGAAAGTGGTCTTCTCTTGATCTTCTGGAGTAATTCCTATCTGATGGTACCCTGAATAACCATCAAGCAAGCAATAGAACTCATGCCCAGCCAACCTGTCCAACATCTGATCAATGAATGGAAGAGGAAAATGATCCTTCCTTGTAGCCTTGTTTAGCTTCCGGTAATCCATGCAAATCCTCCATCCAGTAACTGTACGAGTTGGGATAAGCTCATTCTTTTCATTAGCAACCACTGTCATTCCTCCTTTCTTCGGAACACATTGAACTGGACTCACCCATGCACTATCTGAAATAGGGTAGATGATCCCAGCATCTAACCACTTGAGAATTTCTTTCTTCACTACCTCTTTCATGATAGGGTTGAGACGTCTCTGAGGGTCCACCG
Source organism: Heracleum sosnowskyi (assembly GCA_030848705.1). Taxonomy (NCBI): domain Eukaryota; kingdom Viridiplantae; phylum Streptophyta; class Magnoliopsida; order Apiales; family Apiaceae; genus Heracleum; species Heracleum sosnowskyi. The sequence continues at coordinate 100,763,026 of CM061241.1, forward strand.
TTGGTTTGCACTCTGGTTCTAGCGGAATCTTGTGCATACAATAAGAAGGGCTGATCCCTTTTAAATCCGCTATGGTCCATCCTATTGCTGATTTAAACTCTCTCAGAACCCGTAACAGCTTTTCTTCTTCACTACCTGTCAAGTTAGATGCAATAATAACAGGTAAAGTAGACGCATCACCTAGAAAAGCATACCTCAAGTGCTCTGGTAGTGGTTTGAGCTCAAGAGTGGGGGCCTCTTCAATGGAGGGTTTTAAACGCTTCTCTTTATTCTTGAGTGCTGCCAACTCAAGAGAATCGAATGGCATGCCAATCCGTCTCTTCCACGGAGATGCATTCACAAACTGCAGTTGCTCTTCTAATTCTGCATCTTCAAAATCAGATTCTCCCATCAGTGCTTTCTCCAAGGTGTCTGACTTGATCAGTTGGTCAAACCCCTTGTTTACTGCAGATTCCACTAGATCCATAGAAAAACATTCCTCCTCCTCTGTAGGAAATTTCATTGCACTGAAAACGTTGAAGGTAACATTTTGGTTATGCACCCTCATTGTGAGCTCCCCCTTTTGCACATCTATCAAAGTACGACCTGTAGCGAGAAACGGCCTTCCCAAAATAATAGGAATCTTCTTGTCTTCCTCATAGTCCAGAATGACAAAATCTGCAGGGAAGATAAGCTTATCAACCCTTACCAAGACATCCTCCACAATACCCCTGGGATATGTGATAGATCTATCTGCCAGCTGTAGAGACATGGTAGTAGGCTTAGGCTCAGGTAGCCCAAGTTGCAAGAAGACAGACAATGGCATGAGATTAATACTCGCTCCCAAATCACACAAACACTTATCGAAAGATAGGTTACCGATAGTGCAAGGTATGGTGAAACTCCCTGGATCTTTCAGTTTCGGAGGTAACTTTTGCTGCAGGATAGCACTGCACTCTTCTGTAAGAGCAACGGTTTCCAAATCTTCAAGCTTCAATTTCCGTGAGAGAATACCCTTCATGAACTTGGCATAACTCGGCATTTGCTCAAGAGCTTCAGCAAAAGGTATATTGATTTGCAACTTCTTAAAAACCTCCAGAAATTTAGCGAATTGCTTATCCAACTTCTGCTTCTGAAGACGTTTGGGGAATGGTGGAGGAGGATAGACCTCCTTGCTCTCTGGAGCTTGCTTCGGAATAGGTTTCTCGGAAGAACGGTCAACCTCTTCCGCTACATTTCCACCTAAACTTACTTTTTCACCATTTTCACCACTGTCTGGCAGAATGACAGGTGCGGGCGCGCTTAGTAGGGGACGAGCGTGCCTAGTTTCCAGTTCAAAATCCTGATTTTCTTCGTTCTCTGCCGTTTCTGAGTTTTGGTCAACTGTAACCTTCCCGGATCGCAGGGTAACTGCTTTAACATGTTCCTTGGTCTCCCGTTTGCCAGGATTAGCTTCAGTATCACTAGGGAGAGTTCCCTGTGGTCTATTCAACAATGCATTCGCAATCTGACCGATTTGATTCTCCAAAGTCTTGATGGAAGCAGCTTGACTCTTGCACATTAGCCTCAATTCCTCCAATTCAGACTTTTCATTAGCTAACTGACCAGCATTACCTTGAGAAGGTTGATGAAAACCTGGTGGTTGATACGGCTGCCTTGGTGCATACTGCTGCTGATAACCAGAAGGGTTAAATGGCCTTGCTCCGTACTGCTGATATGGGTGTTGAGGTTGATTCTGACCACCTTGATTGTTACTCCAACTGAAATTAGGATGGTTTCTATTGTTGGGATGATAGGCATTAGGCACTGGCTGCTGTGGTCTCTGAAAATTGCTCACGAACTGTGCCGATTCACTGGATATGGCACACTGATTCGTATCATGTGCCCCTGCACAAAGCTCACACACACTAGCCACCTGCTGAACTCCATAAGTAGATAAGGAATCCACCTTCATTGACAAAGCCTGCAGCTGAGCTGCTATTGCCGTGGCAGCATCCACTTCTAGCACCCCTGCTACCTTACCATGCGATAGCCTTCCAGTTGGATTCTGGTATTCATTAGCAGCCATCATCTCAATTAGCTCATAAGCCTCATCATAGCTCTTAGCCCACAGAGCTCCACCTGATGCCGCATCAAGCATTGGTCGAGATTGACCTCCCAGACCATTATAGAAACAATTTATTACCATCCAGTCAGGCATTCCATGATGAGGACACTTCCTAAGCATCTCCTTGTAACGCTCCCAAGCTTCACATAAAGTTTCACCAGAATGCTGAGAAAACTGAGTGAGCGCATTCCTGATTGCAGCTGTTTTAGCCATGGGGAAGAATTTAGTGAGAAACTTCTGAGCAAGATCCTCCCATGTAGTGATAGAACCAGCTGGTAGAGAATGCAACCATCCCTTAGCCTTATCCCTCAGAGAAAATGGGAAAAGTCTCAGTTTCACAGCATCTTCCGATACTCCGTTGAATTTGAAGGTGTCGCAGATCTCGATGAAATCCCTAATATGCATATTAGGATCTTCTGTTGGAGCACCCCCAAACTGAACTGAATTCTGCACCATCTGAATCGTGCCAGGCTTGATTTCAAAGGTATTGGCTGCAATAGCCGGCCTGACAATGCTCGACTGAATGTCATTGATCTTAGGCTGAGAATATTCCTTCAAAGCCTTCGTTTCTGGTGCTACAGGTTCTCCCATAATTAGATTCAATTCAAGTTCTGCTTTCCGAGTTTGCGAACGTGTTCGCATACACTTTCACTTAAGTATCTGAAACACACCAAACAAAGTAAAATTGATGAGTATAATCCGAGTCAGTGAACTTTAACGACCACTGATGACAAGCACATAAACTATAAAAATAACACCGGTCCCCGGCAGCGGCGCCAAAAACTTGTTCACACAATATCACGCAAGTATACGCGGTCACAAGTAGTATATAGAAAAATCAAGTTCGATCCCACAAGGACTGGTTTAGGTTGTAATAGTCTGTACTTATGCACCAATGTTTGGTTATTACTCACTGCTAAGACAAGTATCAAATTTGGTTTGATTAACTAAATTACGAATACTAACAAGATTTTAATGAACTAAAGAGAATAACTTGTGAATTACTAATATGAATAAAACATGGGATTCTAACATCATTACTTACTTCATCTAGGGTCTTTTGTTCTTAATCTCTGCATATGACGGTTGTGACAACTAATCAGATAACACAAAACTAGTATACGCTACCTCTCAGTATACATATACCCTACCACTTAAACATCCACAATAAAGATAGAAGTTAAATGGACACCAATTATGCTTAGTCCCTATATGTCTATAGAGATTGAAAACATAGTGGTTTAACGATCAAGTTATCTATTCAGATCACACAGGGTAATATAAGTATTTTCATCTTATACTACGAATCATATTGATAAACAATTATGAACCTATGCTAGCATGGCAAGTTCTAAAACTCAAGATCCACTTTCGCTTCACAAGAGTTTAACAATCAATCATGAATGTTAGCTACGCATCCACAACGAATAAGCACAACCATGATAGGAAATCAATTAGCCATCACACACAGAATATATAAAAACAATTAACTACTAAACTCCATAATAAACTCCGTTAGAATCCCACGACGACGATTAGTTCATAATCGAACCGTTCATCATCGTGGGTTCTGATGATAACATTATAATAATAAGTCTGTAAAACTGAATAGAATAACTAGGGTTTAGAAAGAACAAACGAGAATTCAAGTATCGCCTAATTTAGAAGAGTACAAAGATTAGATGAAAAACTAGGTCTTCTTAAATCAGCCGTCTTCTTCCTATTCTCTCCGGTGGATGGTTATGAATATATATATCTTGATATATCTCTCTGTATCCCCTAGAAAACGTCCACCAACAACTTATAAGGCTTTCAGGCTAACCAATATGACAAATTACTTTTCTGACCACAAAACAGCATAATTCAGCAATTTGGATGGCGCGGGCGCGCGGACTGTGGCGCGGGCGCGCGGAGTATTCTGTCAACTGTGGCGCGGGCGCGCGGGCTCTGGCGCGGGCGCGCGGGCTGTTCTGTCAGAAAATGCTAAAAATTCTTCCTTTGCCATTTCTTTGCCCATTCATTATTCACAAATGCTCGAACATCATCCACAAGCTTAAACACCACCTAATGATCATAGAATTACCCCCTCTCTGCTGATAAATCACTTCTACAAAAACTTACACCCAAAACACATTAAAACGACACGTACTTGAGAACAGAACGATCAGATTAAGCCAAATTAGGACGATCCAAGTAGATATGAAATCCACTTATCAACTATCTTAATTATTTCCATAATTTTTTAATCCTGCTATTAAGGTTTCTATTTTTGTTTTTTACTTTTCAAAACAAAGATTATTTTATTAAATATGTAACTTTTATACATTTGTTTGGAAAATGAAACATACAAGGTTTTCAGTTCTTAACTTAAAATTGTGTAGTATTATTTGCTGAATCATTTCACACTTTAAGAGTTGTGTCATGTGTGAATCATTTTATACACCTGTGTTTTTTACTTCCATTGATAACAAATAGAACATGAAGCGTATTCTCTATGATATAGAGAATACGAAATACGTACTCCTCTAGAGGTTTGTTTTTTTGGTACGGATTTTTAAGAGTTCCTAATATATAGTTAATTTTTTTAAAGTGAATAAAAATATAAATTTATATTTATATTCACGAAAGATAAAATTTAAAAATAATATTTTCAATTACTTCGCCAAATTCTTTTAAAAATATGTGCATCTACTTTTAAGTTGTCCAATATTCTATCCGATATATGTTTTAACATTACAATTTATAGTCATACAAAAAATGTTTTAACATCCGAGACCACATTTTAATTTTCCAATTTCCCACGAGTTTTTTTGGGTTTTCTCTAGAATTATTCTCTCTTGAAAACTAGGATTTTTTTGGAAATGCGAGCTTGGTGTTGGACGGAAAAAGGCTTTCTGTTAGTGGGTCTGGTGGGTGAGTTGAAGTTACCGACTCAGAACTGACTCAGTGGGTAGTTAAGGAGTGTTTGGGCTTGGCCTAATGTCTCTCACCAGGATCAACAAGATTTATCCTCTTTGCCCTGCAAGATGCTTGTTAGAAAACCACTACAATAACTAACATGCAAAGCCTGATTCTTTAAGGTACTTGATACTATTTTTTTCTTCAAAAGTTGTGAAATGTAAATTATATTTGTTTTCTATCTTGATTTCCATGATGTTAGTATCATATTCATATTCTTGGTGATTGTTATTGGAATTATCAGTATTGGCATTTTAGTGTATAGGGTAAAGGCTGTAGTGAGTGATCTACCCCACAAGCCCACAACACGATGAGAATTAGCAAGTAGAAAGCAATGTGTATAATCAATCCCTTTTAGTTTAGTGGCAATCATTTCAATTATCCATTATTTGATTGCACAGTAACCCATTTTGTTCTTTTTTTACTAAAGTTATATATTGCTATGGTAATTATTCAAGATGTGTTGATAAACTATGACTCGATGACAAGAAACTTCTTTTTGTTTTTATTTAGTGGGGGACACAAGATGTTAATTTAGTCATATCCGATATTTAAGTGTTGGCATTTCAGCCATTATCAAGAACTGTTGAGGGAGGCACATATTCCGTTGAATAAACCAAAAACCAAATTCTTTATAAAAGAAGAGCATAATGTTATTTGGTATGTGGGGAAGGCATAGTATAGTGTAAACTTTGAACTAGTAATATAATGAAAAGATGATAAAGTTGATTCAGAAAACGAGAGCAATGTATGAAGAGAATAATATACCCTCCATTTACTTGGTCTTCATAGGTTTAATCATCAACAGTCTGTATGTTGATGATTTGATGCTAAAACTTGTCAGAAATATTGTTATAACATTTCCTTACAAGTAAACTAAACTTCTATGAAACTGTGAATATGGTGGATCCATTGCATTTGCACCAAAAATCATGTTGGATAGGTCAAATAGCTTAAAGTACTCCTAGTATGCTTTCTTTAGTGCCTTTTCCCGTGGTAAGGATTCTAGAATCTGACCACCTTAGCTATATAGATTGTATGACCTCAACTTACAAACATCAATGCTTCCAAAAAAAATTGAAATTTGAGAACTACAAAAAGTTGTTAAAAAGCTTTGACCGTAAATTTGAAATTTTAACATGATTTATAAGTGGAGTGCTAAAACATCAAGGCCAGATGATGTGAAAGAAGTTTCATGTTATGTTGTATTTAATCTTAAAAAATAAATTCTATATTTTTTGATGCGTAACAGTCTGCTCTGTTGTAGTGGTAGTGGAACCTTAAAAAAAAAGAACTGTGTTTATTGTTATCGTTCTGTTGTTTGCCATGGTTGGGTTTAACATACATAATTATATGGTTTAGAATAAAGTGACTCTGAACTAAGAGGTTCACCGTGCCTACTACTATGTCTGATTTCATGAAACAAGCTAACCTTCTACTGAAGTATGACTTACCACATTCAAGTACTTGGGAAGCTGAGTTTCCATTTCAGAGCTAGTTTTTCTTTTGAAAGGAGTAGTGTTGAGAGGATACCATGTTGAGTAACCAGTCGCTCTAAAACCTTAAGGTGTTCGAGGAAGGCACTTTCCAGGATCTTATATTATATTCTAATAGTAGTAATTATGAAGATGATTACTGTCATATCACTAAATGCAGTATACCATCACACCTTTTAAATATGACATGTAATTTTCAAAAGTATGCAATCTTTTTCTTAGATTAAAGTCTTCCATTAGCGTTCGACACAAGAATTACTAAGGATCAAACATAGTTTGGATGATCCAATGATCTTTGCACTTTGATTTATCACATGTATGCTTCAAAAAATCTTTCCAAGATTTAAAGCTGCTATAATGTTAAAGATATTATATGATCTAATTAATCCCTCGAGCCCGTTTAACTGGTATAAGAGCTGAGGTAGGGAGGAGTCTCGAATTTGAACACTTCTTGCCCCAAGATTCTCGTAATTAATTTGGACATTATTGCGAGAATTAAGCCCCTAAAGATGGGACCCCGGTGTTCCGCTCACAGCCTCAAAATGGGCTTTCCAGTCGGGGGTGTTAAAATTATAATAATCTGACACTATCCTACCATATCCTAATATCCTACCATATTCTACCTTACGTTTCAGGTTTTAGGAGAGTTGTTTACTTATCATATCCTAATATCCTACCAATGGATAAAAAGCACTAGTGTCACCAACTCAATGTTAAACCTGTACACCTGCACTTTGGATACAAGATAGATAAATGAATTTAGTATAAGGATGTATATCGCACTAGGATAAAAGATAGATATCTGGATATAGTATAAAGAGTGGATAGTAAAAAGAAAGTTTTTGTTCTGTATTTTAATTCATAAGTACATTGGCTAAAAGCATTTTAATTTTGTACTTACAAAAGTTTCTACCCTACTTTAGCGTTGGACATCATGAGACTGTGTGAAACAAGGAAGCAATGTCTATAATAAAGGATTCACATTACTTTTACAATTATCGTTCTTGTACGGGACTGGAGCTAATACTCTCATTCTCATTTATAGGGAGTGGACAATATAATAATCGTGCTCAACTTTAGGACTACAGTGAAGAAAATGACACTATTAATATTTAATAGCGAATATTCTGTATGAACAAGGTAGAATTAACTACGCATGGTTTATAACTTATACATAAAATATCTATACATTCTGACTTTTCAAGGGAACAGTCATCTAAAATTTTCCTTTTTATCAGTAAATTCTATATTTCGCACACATCCTTGCGATGATAATTATAATTATAGCATGCTGGTTTTCTTATCAACCTAACAAAAGGGCTAAGCTTCTTCATTTAGTTTGAACTTCCATTAGGGGAGTGATTTGTGGATTTTGCATTATTATTTTCTATTAAGGTGATTTGATCTTAATATAATATGTTCATACGTAAAGATATATAAAATTTTAATGTATCAATGTATATATTAGTTTCAAAGATAGTTTCATGTAGAAATTATGCATGATGTAATTCTCTTAGTGAATGGAGACTATAAAGTATACCATTCTTGAGTAGACAAAAAGTAAATGGTACCCAACCAACCAACCACCCACCCACCCACCCACGTAAAGTATCTGATTCTTAAGAAAATTTGACATGGTCAGTTATTGCTAACATTCTCTTGTTGCTGCATTTCCTTTATGCATTAAAATTGAGCTATTCAATAAATGCTTCGGTGATCCTTTATAACGTAGTTCTGGCTGTCAAGCTTTTACTCAACATTACAGCCCTTTTGAATTCTTCAGGACATTATTTAGTTCAGTAAGAATGCATCTCACGAGTTCTAATGTGATTTAGCAAGTAAGAGTCACCGTTTTATTAAGGTTTTGAATAAGTTTAGAGGGAGACAACTATCTGATCCACAAGGAAAAAGTACATAGGGAAAACCAGAAAAGGGAATTTTCCTTGTTCATGTAGGACCAAATATATATGATCCATATGATCTGACAATTGTAAGACAGCAGCTCAAACGTCTCTAAGTATGTGGATTTGACAGTTCTAGTAATGTTGTTATAAGATGTCATAATGTTTCTTAACTGTAGATATATTTGAGAACATGGCTAAAAATGTATATGTGTATAGAATTCACATACATGGTTCAAGACCAGGTAATAATGTTTCTGTTTAGGATAAATTTATGATGATCTTCTTTAAAATTTTAATTTTACTTGCCAAGTCCACAGTGCAAAATCTAGTATGCATGCAGTTTAAAAAAGATCTCAATAATTTCTTTGTCACTTTGTTTGGTGATAATTATTGTGCTTGTAAACGTCCTCAAATTAAATAAAACAAAATGTTAAAACACTTCAATATGATCCTGTAGCTATTATAGAATTGGTTACATCTTAATTTCACTAATTTATTTAGTTTTAATTGAGCATAAGAACATGTAAACTTGGTTTGTTATTGAACATGCAAGTCAAACACAAGTCTGTGCGCTGATACTTCATAGTCGTTCCCTCAAAGTTTAACAGGATGTGTCATGCCGCTTGATGTTTATAGTCTGTGATACATGACATGATGACAACCACATGGACACGCTCAGGCAGACATATCTGTACACGTATATGCTTCTTTAGAAACCCAAACTTCTTAGAGCATTCAATTGATTTTACAGGTACAGGGATCCAGGAGGCATGCATGGCAAATCCAAGCAACTCTTATGGTAATGGGCAGAATATGTTTTGCTTACATAGGTGTATAATCTGAGTTATAATTACCTTTGCACAGACTTGCACCTTTCTTTATGTAACAAGATCTTAGTGGTGGATAAGTTGCATTAAGGAGGTGGAAATTTATTGGTCAGCACTAATTTAATGATGTTGTGCCTGGTGTAGGATGTCTAGTGGTAGAAAAACCCATCTTTTGGTGCCAAAAGTATCCGGTAAATGTTAGCCTAATACTGTTGCATATGAAAGCAGCATTAAAATACAAAAGTGATTTCGTGGTAGTTTTTAGTGATCCAGATGCCAAATATGTCACAACACTATAAATTGTCCAACACTTGTCGAGGGCAGTGTAATGCTGATGAACTTTTATTTTGATATGCCATATGAATGACACAACTGTGTATAATATTCACCTGCACTTTTCTTAACCATTGTTATTCGAAGCAACTTTTCCATAATTTAGAACTACAGGCAGCTTCAGGTAAGATCATTGGCAGGAAAGAATTGGAAAACATAACCAGCTAACTACGATATGGGAATAAAACTATTGTTTATGAACTACTTAACTTGATATGAGATTGGAACCTTTGAAGCCTAAAAATGCTTTTAAGTTAGGGTGGCCAGATTGTCACTAACAGATACTGATCAAATAATCAAGAGAGTGTTTTCGTCTTGTTATTCAAATAATAAAGTTGAAATCCCAGTCATGATCCAACAAATAAAATTTGTTGCTCATTACCATCTCTTTTCCCCACCTTGACCTTAGACCAAAGGTAGGTTTGCCACAAATTCCTTTTTCTTCATTCAATGATGAAGTTTTGCAAAACCTCGTGGTATAGTAGTGGCTCTACAATCTTGAAATGTGTGTCACTGTGTCTTACTGTCTTTTCACTGTGCACTACTCGAACGTGAAAATCATGAATACTACTATCAAGGAGCTGGGTCTACTTGCTAAATAATCTTAGAATATATGTGTCATAAATCTGTTTACTGTGCACTCCAATGTGTATAACATGAATCCTACAGTCAACGACCTGGTCTTATTTGCTAAATAGTAGTATGCCACAAGTTACATGGTTCAACCTTTTAGTTTATAGTTATTAGTTTATTACTTTGATGTCCATTACAACATTTATTGTATATTTGTGCCCAATGATAGGTTTTTATTATGGGATTTCTCTACCATAAAATTTACAATAAAATCTGTTAAAATGTTCCTGTCTGTTTGCAATGATTCTGATAGTGCTTTTGGCACTCTCTAATCTTTTTACACAAAGGTACTGAAGTAAATCTCCAATCCAGTTTCGCAACGTTGATAAGTTGGTGCAAGTTTTTTAGAAGAGAAGATGATCATGTTCTTTATATTCAATAAGAGGTCTAGAGTTCGATTCTCACCTCCGGCCTTCCCCCAACTATCCAAAATATAAAGAGATAAAGATAGTGTTACAGTAAATACTACTCCCCGTCTTAGTTTTCTTACTTCTGTTTCCTTACTGGCCCCATCAATTTATAATCCCGTAGTTATATTTTCTTGTGCGCAAGGTTTTACAAGTTTTAATGCCCTTTTACTTTTGTCTTACCATTTAGATTGGAGTGGGTGATATGATACTTTAAAGTAGAAACAACTCTTCACCTTTTTTGGAATGGATGTAGAGATAAAGGAAACTAAGGAAAGACAAATCTATGTTTAGAGTGAGCAACCAAAGTTATGTAAACTATGAATATAATGAGTTATTGTTTCAAGTTCAAACTAGTAAACTGACATTGCCAATCTGTTATTATTCTGATTTTGTAATATATGTGTCATAGAAACATTTTCATGGCAAATGACAGTAAAAAATAGCTGTTTAAAAAATCAGGGATAGCCGGTGGCAAAGGCCATCCCCCTCCGCGACAATGATAGGATCATAGATTCAAATCCTAAATCCCCTTAAAAATATATAATGTACAAAATTATATAGTTGAGTACGTACTGTTAGAAAACATTAAGAAAGGTGGAGCAACCTTATTGGCTACTACCTTCTGCTTCATAAAAGACTTTTATGTACTCCAAATAACTTTGATATAAATTTCATCTTTTCACTAATGTTGTTCACTGACTCAAATCTGATAACCCATAAGAAAATACTCTTTAAAATGTTACCTTGGAAACTGTCTAAAATGATGTCAGATTCCATTCAGTAGCCAAAATTATACTCTAAAAAATTTTAGAAAATTGGCACGTGGTATCTGGTTCTAATAACCCTGTCTTGATCTCTAAAACGAGTGGATGTGTCACAAGTGGTTTGGTTATATATAGCCTCCCACTCTTAAACAAGTAGATATAATTTGGTAGAGGGTGACAAGTCTTTTGTCTTTCATCTATATTCTTGTGAAATCTCTCGAATTAAGTGATAAGTCTTATGGATTTTATACTGATGCTTTTTCTTACTATAATCTATTTCACCATCTTGTCTGTGTCTCATGTTTCGGGCATTCGACATGGTCAGTTACCCACTACACAAATGAATTCTACCAGTGGCGATGATCTTGTAACTAACTTGCCTGGTCAGCCTAACATAGACTTCCAGCATTATGCTGGGTACATTACTGTGAATGAAGATAATGGAAGGGCACTCTTCTATTGGTTTTATGAAGCTTTGACTCTACCTGATGACAAGCCCTTGGTTCTGTGGCTTAATGGGGGTAAGAGAATGAATATTAATTTATATTTAGTTTTTAAGATAATTGTTTGTAGTAATACCCGTGAACTTCTCATTCTGATTTCTCTTCAAGCAGAGCTTGTTATGGTCCATTATCAATTAATTATTTACATATGATATTACCTCTTATTTATAAGATGTACATTGATTTAACCGTATTTGTAACCCAAATAATTAGGTAATTTTTACTATTACCCAACTTTTCATTGATTTCCTGTCCTCCCATAAGGTGACAATAAGCTTTATATATGTTTCAGGGCCTGGGTCCTCTTCTGTGGGATATGGGGCAACACAAGAGCTTGGACCTTTCATTGTGGATGGGCATGCCCGTGAGCTCAAATTTAATCCTTACTCATGGAATAGAGGTTTGTTCACCACCATTTTAGAAACAAATATGTGTGGTTTCTGTGTTTGTGATAATAATTACGTATTTGTTCCCATGATTAATTATCATATCTTTGGACTTCTATTTCTTGAATACTCTGACTGAACATAATATATCTTCTCGTATATGGACTCATGGAGCAGAGGCCAACATGTTATTCCTGGAATCTCCAGTGGGTGTCGGCTTTTCATACTCTAATACATCTAGTGATTATGGAAAACTTGGAGATGATTTTACTGGTGAGTAATATTTATTTTTCTGTTAATATTATATGTAATAATTAGCTTGCTTTTCTGTTGCCGTCTGTTGTTCTCTCTATGTGTTCTATAATTAAGCAGACTACTCTATTTTTCTGAATTTTGTGAACTCAGTTTTTTTTTTTTGTCTCTGTGCACTACTCTGTCAGCAAATGATGCTTATGCTTTCCTCCAAAAGTGGTTCCTGAAATTTCCATCTTATAGAAAACGTATATTTTATATAGCGGGGGAGAGCTATGCAGGTACTTCACAGTATTATACACCGTCCATATCAACGGGAAGACTTACCTTTGTGCATGTATACTTATACACCTACTCTCTACAGGAAGATATGTTCCTGATTTAGCGGCCCTTATCCAAAAAAAGAACGAGGACTCTTTCGTTCATATTAATCTGCGGGGAATTCTGGTAATGACTGTTATATCATAAGCTTATTGAAAGCATTTATTGTTTATTGAAAAGACCATGATTTAGCAATGGCAGGTTACTGTTGAGTAGTTCCTTAGGTGTTGGTTTAATCTTTTTTACATTCTGTTTACTTTCTATACCATCTATTGTTGGATACAATTTACTTCATTTGATCGAGCTTAGCAAACTTTTGTATAAACCTGAAAGTAATTGGCCTCAAGTATCCCTTTGTTCAAGTGCAGCTAGGTAATCCTTTAACAGATTATGCTGATGACTGGCAAGGTATTCTGGATTATGCTTGGAGCCACGCCATAGTATCCGAAGAGACTCATAAAACTATTAAAGAATCATGTGATGTGTACAGTGGCAACCAATGGAGTGATGATTGTACTGAAGCTGTGACAGAGGTTTACAGACAGTATAAAGAGATAGATATGTACAGCCTCTATACCTCAGGGTGTGTTGGCAAAACTGCAAGTTCAGAATACAATTCAAATCAAGTCATGTTCAGGGGCACATCTAATATGGTGAGTTGTTAATATAATTTGTGCTTATGATCTTAATCAGGTCACCACTTTATAGGGCCACTCTCAGATGGAAAGTAGTCAGATTCTGAAAGTTGGTCATTTTTTAGAAATTTGAACTTAGGGAGATGCACTCTGTGGGTTTGAAATCTTTGTTAAAAAACTCTTGAAATATTATGAATTGACCGAAATATTATGATGCATTAAGTAATGACGGGGACGGGAGGTTATATGTGATGTAATTAAAAATTCATTTATTAAAACGATGATGTATATCAGATGCCTGGCATCATGGGTGGGTATGATCCGTGCCTCGATGACTATGCAAACACTTATTACAATAGACCTGATGTTCAGAAAGCACTTCATGTTAGTGATGGTCACCTTCTCAAGAATTGGAGCATCACCAAGTAAGATCTTTTGGCATCTTTACTCAATAGACCATGTTTTCAGGTCGTGTACTACATGAAGAGTTCATTATATCTTTATCTCAAACTGATGAAATTCAAAAAGGATGTGTGGTCTTTAGTAATGCTAGTTCACTTATTTTAATGCAGTATGGATATTTATAACAATTGGTTATGGTCAGAAACGAAGGAATCAGTTCTTCCTATCTACAAAGATCTCATAGCTGCAGGACTTAAGATATGGGTCTACAGGTATATATTTTAATCCTGATCAACAACACTTTCGATTTGTTATGGTGAGTTTTTGTTTTACCTCTTTCAACTTTAATATGTGGTTATTCAGTGGAGACACAGATGGAAGACTTCCTGTATTATCCACAAGATACAGCATAAACTCTCTAGGGCTTCCCATCATTAGGGCCTGGAGGCCATGGTACCACCAGAAGCAGGCAAGATGAATGTTCATTGCTATTTTATTAACAATTGAAAATTTGAAACACTTGTTTTAAAAGTAATCAGATTTTAACTTCCAGAGGTTAAATTATGACAAATTATATTAATTAGTTATTTATTTGGACTGCTGTAAATTTTCACGACGACATCCAGTTTTAAATGGACAGGTAAATGTTGAATTATAGCCTATATATAGGGTTCCTTTGACTTGACATAGCAGCTGTTATAGTGGGCAATTATTTTACCTTGAATCCTACAAAGAGTTGAGAAATTACAAGTCTACAAAGAGACAACACGTTTTTACATAAATTTACCTCCAGTGAGGGAAGATATACCCAGTTCTGACAGGATTAGGTTGTTTGCATATTCTCTTGGAGTAAAACAACTAACACATAGCTGTAATTAGTGATAAATGGTTAGTAACAAAAATATTGAATAAAAAAATTAGAGCACACATGTTCTGGTCATAAATCAACATCTGAATTATTTTATTCTATTTTGAACCGAAGAGATCCGCGGCCTAAAACTTATCTAATAACATCATTCGCAAAAGAGGTAAGTTCAGCTGGAGTGTACTCTCATTACTTGTTGGGCTGCTAATGAGCTGAATTTTCCCCGTTTTGCGAAATCCAAGAAAAAAAGTTACAAGAACTTGCCTATAATCATTTGTATATATATTTGACTATAAACAGTAGCAAATGTAATCCTGCAGCGAACTAAGCATGTCCTGTTTGGTGCCTCACACATTTTATATAATAAAAACTACAAATAAATTATATCCATAGGTCATGTAAAGAACAAAATTACTAAGCTATTGCCACCGTATTTGTATAAAAAAAGACTGGACACTTGTGTTAGCTTGGAAGTTAGTATTTGTAGGCAGTTGGTACATGGCTATGTAGTAGAATATTTTATTTTCATTTTAAAATATTGATGTATAATTTTGATGGGGAATCTGCAGGTTGCTGGGTGGGTTCAAGAGTATAAAGGACTTACTTTTGCAACATTCAGAGGGGCTGGCCATGCAGTGCCACTATTCAAGCCGAGTGAGTCACTTGCATTCTTCTCGGCATTCATCAAAGGAAGAGTCTCCACCTTAATCTGAGCACTTTCTCGATACTATCTTGCTATTGCGACATACTAGTACTGTCAGTTTCCATAGTATTTGTAAAACGTAGCTGAAAATGATCAATATTTGTAGTGTGGAAATCACCTCATGTACTTGAGATTCTCAGTCCCATTTTAAATAACTAATGTTATATGGAGTTGGACACATGCACTGCGTGCATTGTACCTTCTCTTTTGTTGTGCTTAGTGCCCACCCATGGTTGGTTAATGAATCAAGTGAGTTTCAGTGAAAATAAATTATATATGTTTAAGGAAAGGCTATGAAGAGGTGAAGTGGCCCTTAATCTTCCTCTAAATCCCCCAATTGTATCATATTTACTGTTTTACAGGTTAGATTACTTACTGTTTTACAGGCTGGTTATCATACAGTCATCAATTAATTATTTTTAGTCTTCATTCATAACATAACAACTACTCCTGAACAGAACATCTTTTGAGTTTTCATAGCTATCCATTATGGAGAACACCTTTAAATCCACATGAGCCAGTATGCAGAGGGAGAATGTAAAATTTACTGCAGGCTTTACCAGTCTCTAGGTCCCTATTCCATGTAGGGGTCTCAAGAAAACAAGTATTGAAAGTAGAATGCACAATGAAATTCGGAGATTGCAAAATTATGTTCAACATGAAGCCTATATGTCAAGACTGGAGAGGTTCTAAGAAACAGATACTCGCAGTCCTCTTGGGGAAAGAATGTATTGTGTGATTAGTATTTGGTGATCGCCAGGATTATTAGTATTTTACAGCACAAAAGACAAGATGGTCTTATTTACATCATTTTCAAATTCAGCAATCACTGCTTCTGGTTCTATTGTTTCATCCTCTTTAGATCAAATTGTTTTAATCAGTGCCGTTTCTGAGATTTTGGAGGCCTAAGGGCAAAAAAATTAAAATGAGCCCCTATGTTTTTTTCTCAAGTAATTTAGACAAAATACTTAAATTTAAGTACCAGTTATGTTGTTCGTACTCTTTTTTTTACCTTCGAGAACTCACGTCGGACAATCATACTTGAATATGAACACTTATTTAATGCTAAAAATATGTATATTTTTTAAAATATTACCGAATTCGTTATTTGGACATGTATTTATGTTGGACACTTATATCAAATATACTTATCACAGTTGTATACTTGTATTGAATTGAATCCCATAAAACCCGCATCAAAAGATAAAGATAATGTCAATTATCAACAAATAAGATTCATACATGGATCACTTCACTAGTTAGAACCAAAGAAATTAAATAGAACTGTAGAACTCTACTGGAACTTATTTATCTTATGTTTATCAACAATAAAATTCAGCTTGGCAAAAAAATAAAAAAAATTCAGACATTGCTTATCTTGGGTTTACTTGATTGAGAACTTCCAAATCATTTATAAAAAAGAGCGCACATATAAGAAAATCTCAATAAGAAGTATCCAATCATAAGAAATTGCATGAAAAACAATCCTAACTGTCAATAAACATCATATCAAAAGTCTGCACCGAACCACCTGTGCTATAGAAATCATAAATAAAATCACAATCAAACATTTGAGAGTTTAGATGGATTAAAAAATCTACAATAGTATATTTTTGACCTACTAGATTTTTTAAGGATTGAATGCCTTCTCAAATTGTACATTCCATAAACAGTAAGCTTACCCCCGATGTCCTCGTCATAGAAATATATGCAATCGGATTTGTAAGTGTTGTGCTCATCAATTGATATCGAGATACAGTCATTCCATCCCAATAACAGGGCTTCTTTTTCAGGGAGCCTGCTTATCTCATCCCAATAGTAGTTATAATGGCCATATATAGTGTCACTCCAGTTCTTCAACTTGAAAATACAAAAAGATTTGGTAGTGCAATTTCGTTCAAATATCCTCTTGATCAACAATAAATCTCCTGTCTTTGATTCCACCAGATAGAAGAAGAAACGAACATCTATCATTGAACGTGAATCAATACCACATATTTCACCTCCTATCTTCATCTTCGTCCATGTCCAACTTGTGTAGGGGACGGTGTTGCCATTAATGATATTGTCATTGTAAACAAAGAGTGCTCCACTAGTAGCAATGGCGTAAAACTGTCCACCACAGAAAACAATGTCTTCGACAAGTTCTTCCAATATGACCCATGATGATGATGAGACTGGTCTACAAAAGGCAAGGGTAGTACCGTAACAATTAATGAAATCTCGTTTCTTCGAAAACTTAAGACAAATGATGCAGTTAGGATCCGTAGGGGTACTTCTGGACGAAACAAATTTCATATGGGAATGAAGCCCTGAATCTCTTGGCAGCTGTGGAAGCTGGAGAAGAACTTTTGTGACAGGATTATAAAGGAACGGTTGGATTAAAGAAGTGCCTAGAAGTAACCATCCATCATATGAAGCATAAATTTTCATCCGGTAAGAATCGAGGTTAAGAGAAAAACATGATGCGTTATCATTTGTCTCAAGACGGAGATGTTTATGCCACTTGTATGGATTAGTGTTGAAAAGTATTTCATAGACTTTTGTTTCTTTGTGGAGCAACCATGGAGTTGTCGGCAAGATGTGGTTTCTCCATATTTGTTTAGCAACAGATCGCCATGAATGACAAACGGCAAGACACTGATAAAGATCAAGAAAGCTAAGGTTGTTAATATCGCGAAGGAGTCCAAAGACGATGAACAGTATATCAGCAGGCATGTCAGCCCAAGACACTCTGCGATTTATGACGCAGGATGTGTTTCTGTCAAAAAATGAAATGAGAGAGCATTAATAACCTGTATGAAAAATTAAGGATGACACAAGTGAAATATTAGCTTACCTATTGCATTTAAAGGCAATGTTTAGAACTGGACATTTCCCAAATAATGTTTTTACAAGGATTATCTTTCTACATCTATAGTGTACCAAAAATCAGGAGAGTGGTATTTTTAGAATATCATTTTTACTTTATTAAAACAGACTAACATCATTTAGCACAAAAGAAAGACCAGCTTGATGTCAAAAAATTATCTCTTCTTTTCTTGTAGACAAGATCTTTAACATACTTTTATTAGCATCAGATTTTATTGACATCATTAATCAAGCGATACTAAAGAATATAATTAGCAACTAGTTCAAAGGAATAAGGGACCTAAACTGTTATAAAAAAGGTGCATGATGCAAAACAATATATATATAACAACTAGTTCACCAGAAAAGACAGCATAAGTGCATGGTATGAGGTGGTTTCAAATTAGCTATATACTAATGTGATGCTTCTACTTATTTTTATCTAGGTCTTTTGTGCTGCTCGAATTGCTACACAGTCTTGCACAGTTGCGCTAAAACACTAATGGCATCTTGTGCTAGTTTCAACACTAATGGTTCTCAAAATTTACCTTGTTGTTCTGTAATCTTCTCGTGTTTCTATTATAATAAACTCTAAAGGCTCCTTTTACCTAAAATAGGCTCATTAGTGGCATCTTGTGCAAGTTTCCATTTAATTTACCTTCAGTTTTTCAGAAAGATGATCACTAAATATGGCATCGTGTTTGACATTAAACATTATGAATGCTTTATTGACATGCTAATGAAGAGCTGAAAGGATTAATGAAGCAGTAAAAAAGGAAACAGATCTTTCTTTTGAAATGATAAGTGTGGTTTATTGGAGAACTCCACGAGGTTCTTGTAGTTTTGATGTTAATGCTGAGATAGGAGAGGCAGTTTAGAGAAAGAGCACAAAAATGGAGGGTTAATATGCTGTTTTGGACCAATATAAATTGTTGAGAAGGAATTGAGGGTTTTTCCTGAATTGTATGAGATTGGGTGTGATCAGGTTACTTTCGATGGTGTACTTAAAAGTTGTGCTCTAAATTATGTTGGTGCACTAAGCTTGTGCATGGATTTAGCCAAAGGTGGATAAGGCAACAGAATCAGGTAACATTCTTAAAGACGGAAGATGCTGATTTTGCATTGGGGACTTCTGCAAGGGTGAATTCATTAAATTTCAGAGTGCAGTGGACTTTTCTTTTATTAAGGAAGAATGTGGTTGCAGTGGACTTTTCTATTATTAGGGAACAACGTGGTGATCCAAGGGTCTAATCTGACTGAGGAAGAACTTGAAACTCATACTATAAGTCTATAATTGCTTGAAAACAAGAAAAACCAAACTTCAACAGACAAGACTGTGAATTTTCTAGGCAACATGTGCACGGGGAGCTAGAGAATTGGAAAAATGGTTCTATAAAGATCTTGGAAAATGTCAACGTTCCAACTAAAAGTTCGAAAGATGTTTTTGAATATCATTCAAGCTCTTGCTCTATGGAGAAGAGACAGAAGAAAGACTCATCGAATCATCTCTTGTACTGTGTCGTATCGGAGTGCTATGTTGTGAATACAGTGAGAGCTGGGATGAAAGTGATACACTAACCAGAAGATTGTGTTGAGACAAAGAATATCAAATGGTGTAGGAAAAAGGTGCAAGATCTGTTACTATTGGAGGTTACCCCATGGTCACTTAGTATGGTACAGTGAGAAGGGCCGTGATTGTTTTCATCCTGAGAAATTCAACCTTTCCGATTTAAAAGAAGCAGGCCCTCTCAACATATTGTAATGATCAACCTGCTGTTGTGGTCTATATGAATGTAGAACAAGAAAAAAAAGACCACAATTTTCTAAGCATGTTTAAGCTCACGAGTACTCCATATGTTGCTAAGAGGATGGATCTTTCATGGTATTGTACTGTCACAATACTAGTCTTTGATCCGGGAATTGTGGTGGTTAGAAGTGTGTACATACTGGATTCATCCATGAGGACAAGGATTAAGAGGGTGGTATTGTTACGAATCAGGCCAGTTTAGATTAGAAACTACTTATATGGCCAAGGACACTGTCACGTCGTGTTGAGATTTATCAACAAACAGCTGTAGTGCCCGGGTAGTAAACCCAACACTTTATGTTTAATTAACCTAAGTATATATAGTGTATGGTTGTATGTTTCCTAAATTGCTTTTACTTTATTCTTTTGCACTTACTGTTTTCATAGTTAGCTTGCTACTGTAAAACTGGTCACTCGGTTAGTACACCTAACAACACGTAACACCTAAGATTTTGCTTAATCACCAGCCCAACTTATCCTACACGTACATATACTATATATAACCCGAGACAAAGTCAGATAAGGGTGTGAATGTGCAATCCAGGGTTGTCAAGATGTCCATTTGGCGTGCAAAAGGCCTGAAACGCCGTGAAACGCCATCGTCACGTTGCGAACATGCACCAAGGCAGACGCGTTGCACACTGCAGGACGTCTCGGTCGCATCAGGACGCCACAAAAAATTTAAAAATAAATAAAAATGAAAAACTGGCCACTGAATTGCTTGATGATTTCCTCTGAATGATGTTCTACTGACTTGCTGAATTGCCAGACTTAGTCACAGCCTGATGACTTTTCCAAATGATGAAATCAAAGAGAGAGGTGACCATAGTAACTACGGGTCTGTGTGAATTAATTATTATAACATCTATCCGAGCCACGTCTCATCATCCACATGAGCTACATAAAGCCTGGCCACTAACACATCCCCTAACTACATGTGACAGCTAACTTTTTGGTTCATTACCAGCCCAACTTACCCTACACGTATTTATAACCAGAGACAAAGTGAGGGAAGGGTGTGTAAGTTTCATCAAATGATCAATCTGTAAACATCTCTTCGCATAAGCAATGCAGTAACGCAGCAACACAGCAATCACAGCAACACAGTAATTCAATGAACTTCAACCAGTTTCATTGTTTTGTATTGAAGAAGAGTAAAAACATATTTACAGAAAGTTGTAACTATCTCTCTATCATTGTCATACTATCATCCTATCTATTCTAACTATATATATGCGTTGCTACTTCTAAGTTTGTTATGCCACTATAACAGATTCTGTTACAATAATCTTGACAGCTCATAACATCTCATTTCCAGCTGGAAAATCAAATATTAAGTTAACCAATAGGGTGTAGTCTGATGTTTGATCTCTAAACCCATTAATCTTGAATTTTGCACTTTATGTATCCTATATATAACCAGAGAAAAAAATAAAAGTACATCTATACACATAAAAGAAAGAGGATAGAATACATACCTTTGTTTGGGATTGAAAGAGACATCAACTTTCAATTCATTCACTTTCGTTTCTAAGCAATTCATTACAATTGAAATTCTTCAGAAGCTATATTATTTGTACTCTATTTCTATCTATATCTATATTTTTGTCACAATCCTGTATCTGCCGATTTCTTCACAAAAACAACTCAATGGCATAGCCGAGTAAGTTTATGTCAAATCTGGTTTTTGTTCATTTAAATACAGATTTATACACAATTTTTTTACCAAATTCTATCATATATATAAAATATTAACGGCTTTTGAATACAATTCTATTTTATTTTTAATGCATTTTTTTAAATTCAAAATGAATATCCCAAAATTTTAATATATTTTTCAAAATTCTAAATTAAATACACTCAGATTTTAAAAGATGAAATCCTTGTTGAATAAGAAAAAAATTATGAACTTTTGAATATAATCATATTTTATTATAATGCACTTTTCAAAATTCAAATTAAATATCCCAAGATTTTTAATAAATTTTTTTAAATTTTAAATTGAATACACTCATATTATGAATTTTTTTTATTGAATACCATCAAATTTTAGAAAACCTTTTAAAATTCAAATCAAATATTCTAAAATTTTAAAAATCCAATTTTTCTTTTATAAATCCTGATCGAATACACTTCCTAATTCCTTATATGCATTGGCTGGCTTGGCTTTAGACTTATACGTCACTACTAGCTTATAAAAATATATTTTTTTTCTCAAAAAATTATTATCTTTTCTAAATAGATATGGTTTTTATTTTTTGGAAGGAAGATTAACGCTACAAAAAAGCCTGTCTTGGGCTTGTAGTGCTGCAGTTCCAGTTGCACTGCTGCTGTTCTCCAAATCCCTCGAATAAAAGTTAACCGTGAACCTGTGCCAATGGTACTGCATTGCCAAGTTAATTAAAATGGTGGATGTTGAGTAGTGCTATTGAGGGTCTCATATGAACAAAAGCAATGAAGAACTTGCTCAGCAAAAAAGGAGAGCAAAGAAATCGTATTCACTCCTCTGCACTCCAATGGCTCCATCTGACGATCTCTGTCTCCAATGGCTACAACCAACGGCAGAGGAAAGAATTTCTACCAGAGGAGCAAATATCATTTATTAAAAGAGACAGTACTGTTTGTAAAGGTGAAAAGTAATTGGCGAGCTTTAAATCAACTTATCTGGGTGAAGTTTTTCATCTTTTGGCAAATACAAATATCATTTAATATACAGATTTTTATGTGTTATCACTGCAAATCACAATCTTAAACCTCAATCAAACTTTGTCCCATGAAGCTTTAGTTTCTTTATGCCTATAATCCAGATACTGCAAATTTTATCCTTCCAATGAAACAATAATTGCGAGAGAAACCATAATTCCTTCCAATGAAACCAAATTAACAAAGTCTGAACTGCCTGCTTGCTATAGAAATTATATATAAAATCACAATTAAAGATTGGAGAGTTTAGATGGATTAAAAAATCTAGAATTATATAAATCTGACTCTTCAGATTTTTTAAGGATCGAATGCCTTGTCAAATCATACATTCCATAAGCCACAACCTTGCCCCAAAGGTCCTCGTCATAGAAATATATGCAGTTGGATTTGTATGCACTGTGCTCATCCATTGATATCGAGCTACAGTCATTCCATCCCAACAATAGGGCTTCTTTCTCAGGGAGGCTACTTATCTCATCCCAATAGTAGTAGCTATAATGGCCATAAATAGTGTCACTCCAATACTTCAACTTGAAAATACAAAAAGATTTGGTGGCTTCGCAATCTCGTTCCAATATCCTCTTGATCATCAAGATTTCTCCATTCTTCGATTCCACAAGATATAAGAAGAAACAGTGAACATCTATCACTGAACGCGAACCGCATATTTCACCTCCCATCTTCATCTTCAGCCATGTCCTGCTCGTGTAAGGGTCGGTGTTACCATAAATGATATCGTCATTGTAAACAAAGAGTGCTCCACTTGCAGCAATGGCGTAAAACTGTCCACCACAAAACATAATGTCTTCAACATCTTCCTCCAATCTGAGCCATGATGATGACAAGGCTGGTCTACAAAAGATAAGGGTAGTACCATAATTGTCAAAAAGATCTCGTTTCTTCGAAAACTTGAGACAAATGATGCAGTCAGGATCGGTAGGTCTACTTCTGGATGACACAAATTTCATATGGGAATGAAGCTGTAAATGTAAATCTGTTGGCAGAGGTGGAAGCTGGAGAAGAAGTTTCGTGATGGGATTATAAAGCAATGGTCGCTTTGTAGAAGTACCTAGAAGTAACCAACCATCATATGAAGCATACATTTTCATCCTATAAGAATTGAAATCAAAAGAAAAACTCGATTCTTCATCATTTGTATCAAGACGGAGATGTTTATGCCACATGTATGGATTAGTGTTGAAAACTATCTTTTTGTCCTTTCTTTCTTCCTGGAGCAACCATGGAGTTGTCGGCAAGATGTGGTTTTGCCATATTTGTTTAGCAACAAATCGCCATGTACGACAAACAGCAAGACACTGAAAAAGATCAAGAAAGTGATGGTTGTTAATATCGCGAAGGAGTCCAAAGATGTTGAACAGTATATCAGCAGGCATGTCAGCCCAGGACACTCTGCGATTTATGACACAGGAGGTGCTTCTGTCAAAATAAAATAAAATGAGAGAGCATCAATTACCTGTATGAAAAATTAAGGATAACACAAATGAAATATTAGCTTACCTCTGCATTTAAAGAAAATGTTTAGAATTGCACATCTCCCAAAATATGTTGTTTACAAGGATTATCTTTCTACATCTACAGTGTACCAAAGAATAAGGACAGTGGTATTTTAAAAATACCATTCTTTATTACAACAGACTGACGTTAAAATATGATCTCTTTTTTTATACAGGGACTTCTGCATACTTTTCTTAGCATTGGATTTTATTCACATTAATAATCAAGGGATACTATAGAAAATACTTGGCAACTAATATAAAGGTAAATGAACAACGGATGTAAACTGGTAAAGAAAATGTATGATGCAAAACAATATATTTAGCAACTAGTTCACAAATCACAAGTGCATGGCATGAGGTGGTTACAAATTAGCTAAAGAGTAATGTGATGCTGCTGCTGATTTTATCTAGTTTTTTTCTATACGGTCAAGCTGCTCACAGACAGTCTTGCACTAAAGCAGTTCTTGTTAGTCAAAATGGTGAATAAGCAGTTCTTGTTACGAGCCCTTGTTTTCTTCCTCTAGTTGATGTGATCTGGGAATTAAAGTGTAAAAAATTGCATAATGTAATAACAACATATTGTCGTCAAGCATAACACCAATCCCAACTTTCAACACTAAGGTTCTCGAAATTTACATTGTGCTCTGTAATCTTATTTTGTTTCTAATATAAATAAACTCTAAAGACTCCTTGAACCTAAAATAGACTCGCTAACAAGACTTTGTATTAGTTTCTAGTCTCTAGTCTCTTTTTTCCATACGATCTCTTCCTTCTACAAGGAAATAATATGATTTAATAATCTCATATTCATCTCAATTTTTTTTGCGGAAACACGTGTTATTTATATATATGGCACTTCTGATCATTCATGCCACCTCCAATTTTATCTTGAACCCTCATGGTTGACGAGCAAGTCAATGGTTAGATACTTACTCTGTTAACTATGATCTAACATCACTGTGCAGAATGAATCTGATAATTGCTCTTGTAGTCGTGACTCATGACATACATTTTATGTCCTTTTGGATGCTCCTTGTCAATTGTTGGTCACATTTTAAAATTAGTATACTGTATACCATAATCCCCGGGATGCTTGATAGTATAATATAATATTATACCAGGCATGTATTAGTTGTCAGTATTTTTCAGATAATACATATTAAATATTATGTGAATTTGATCTCCAAACACATTATGTGATAATAGACCATAAAAAAGAAACTGATGCAGAAATAGACATATAAACATGATTCAACTGAGATACATAGGTAGACATAAAAGAGACACAAAACATTTAAAAAGAAATAAGAATTAAAGCCTGGCCACTGACTTGCTTGATGATTTTCTCTCATACTTATATATATTATTATGAACTTATAATTGTATAAAAGAGAATTGATCTTTGATCTCTAGACCCATTAATCTTTTGCCTGACATGTATGGATCCTATATATATCCAGAGACAAAAAGATTGAATCTTTGATCAGTAAAACCCATAAATTCATAATAAATCAAAGTTGTAAACAACTCAATGGCATAAAAAAAACAGAAAGTAAACACAAAAAAGAGAGATTAAACTGATACAAATAGACCATAGAAATAAAGAGGATAGATATACCTTTGTTCTGGAATGAAAGAGACATCAAGTTTCAATTGATTCTATTTTGTTTCTAAGCAACTCATCGCAAAAAAAGAATTAATTATTAATTCTGTTCTGTTATGTGATCCTTGTAATGTATGTTTGCTATGTTTACGAAGAGAGTTTAATTCTTGTGGTGTTTGTGCTCGTGTGTTTATGCATATGTGTGTGTATCGGTTGAAATTCGATTGAATGAGCTTGTCGTTAACCATAGAGTCATAGACTTCGATGTTGTTTAATGGGTCTGATAGCTTCAATAAGAGATGGTTAAGGCTGCAAGTGTAACAAAACAATAACACAGACCAGGTAAATAGAGTGCAAATACCAACTTAGCAGCAATGATTTTGTTTTGGTTTAATTTTCAATAAAAAATTAGACACAAGTGCTCCAGAATTTTCAAGATACAGTACTTGGCATTTTGAAAGATTGTAATTTAACTGGTCTGGTGACTGGTAATGTAAGTATTGCATGAAGATCTAAAGTTCAGGTAACAAAACTTTTAAACTGAAAAGAGAAAACTTGCAGCAATGTACTATCAGTGCATGAACTTGCAGCAAAGAGTAAAACTTGACGACAACTAGATCACTAGATCTAAAACTTTCTCGCCGGACTCCTGTGACTTAGCAACTAGTTCACAAGTGCATGGTATGAGGTGGTTCCAAATTAGCTATAGAGTAATGTGATGCTGCTGCTGCTGATTTTATCTAGGTTTTTTTCTATACGGTTGAGCTGCTCACAGACAGTCTTGGACTATCTTGCACTAAAGCAGTTCTAGTTAGTCAAAATGGTGAATACGCAGTTCTTGTTAAGTGCCCTTGTTTCCTTCCTCTAGTTGATGCGATCCGAGAATTGAAGTGTAAAAAGTTGCATTATGTAATAACAAGATATCGTCGTCAGGCATAACCCTAACAAGATATCGTCGTCAAGCATAACCCTAACAAGATATCGTCGTCAAGCATAACCCCAACCCCAACTTTCAACACCAATGGTTCTCAAAATTTACATTGTGTTCTGTAATCTTATCTTGTTTCAAATATAAATAAACTCTAAAGACTCCTTGAACCTAAAATAAACTCATTAATGGCACCTAGTGTTAATCTCTAGTCTCTAGTCTCTTTTTTCCATGTGCTCTCTTCCTTCTACAAGGAAATAACATGATTTAATAATTTCATATTCATCTCTTTTTTGCAGAAACACGTGTTTTTCATATATAAGGCGCTTCTGATCTTTTGTCTAGGAAGTGACGAGGTATGGAGAAGTTTTGTTTGTTACCTAGTAGCATCATTCATGACACATCTAATTTTATCATGAACCCTGTATGGTCGAATAGCAAGTCAATGGTTAGATACTTACTATGTTAACTATGATCTAACATCAATGTGCAGAACGAATCTGATAATTGCTCTTGTATTCATGACTCATGAGTCATGACATACCTTTTATGTCCTTTCTGATGCTCCTCGTCAATTATCGGTTACATTTTAAAATTAGTGTACTGTATACCATATTCCCTTGGATCCTTGATAGTATAATGTAATATTGCACCAGGCATGTATTAGTTATCAGTATTTTTCAGATAGTACATATTAAATATTTATTAATATGCACGGGCTCGGCTACACTTGTATAAGAGTGTATTATATAATAGAATATGTGGTTACAAACATAAACCATAAAACACTTATCCGAGCCATATAAACCATATGAGTGTGTGACTACGGATCGGTGTCAATTAATTATTATAACATTTATCGGAGCCACGCCTCATCATGCACATGAGCTATGTAAAGCATGCCACTAACACATCCCCTAACTACATATAACACCTAATTTTTTGCTTAATCACCAGCCCGACTTATCCTAGACGTATTTATCCTATATAACCAGAGACAAAGTGAGGGAAGGGTGTACTCTGTAAAAAAGATTTGATGTTTGATCTCTAAACCCATTAATCTTGAATCTTACACTTTATGTATCCTATATATAACCAGAGATAAAATCAGGAAAGGAGTCAAAACTGAATTTGATCTCTAAACACAATAGGGAATCATACATTATTTATACATACATGTATATCCTATGTATATAACCAGAGACAGAGTCTAGGGAATCATTACAAAACAAAAACATTGAATCTTTGACCTCTAAAACCCATAAATTCATAATAAATCATTGTAAAGAGCTCGATGTATAAAAGGAGAGATACAGACATAAAGGAGGAGAGATACCTTTTTTGTTGAGGAATGAAAGAGACATCAAGCTTCAATTGATTCAATCTTGTTTCTAAGCAACTCATCGCAAAAAGAGAATTATTTATTAATTCTGTTCTGTTTGTGATCCTTGTAATGTATGTTTGCTAGGTTTACGAAGAGAGTTTAATTCTTGTGGTGTTTGTGCTCGTGTGTTTATTCAATTCTCTTGATTCGTTATAAAATATGCTATCAGAAACGGGCTTATAACGAATCGAGAATTGAATAAAATGTCCGCTGAATTTGAACAAAAACTGAAAAACGAGATCTGTATAAAACAAAATCTGAAATAGAAGTTTTAGTAAATTGAAAGAGCTTTCCGAAAAGATTAGAATTATCAAATTCCTACAATGAATTCAATATGAATTTTTGAATTGTATGTATAAAAATCCTTCGAATTTTGATTAAAAAGATGGAGAAAGAGAATAAGATGTACTAGCATATAACCCGTGCAAGGCACGGAACTTAAAAAATAATAAACTAAAAAATTTAATATTAAAATAAAAGTAAAATTAATATGATAAATTATAAAATAAGAAACTTAAATAATAATTGAAACATAAATAAATATTAAAAAATACAGATGGGACTGAGGAAGATAAATGAGGTATTATTAATATTATTTTATAATAAAATAATATTAATAATAAGGATAGATAGAAAATCTAACATGTTTTAATTAAAAAAAGTAATTACCCGTGATATTTTTAGAAGTGTTTTAATTATATTAATTGTATTTATTAAAAAAATACGTTGACATGTTAAAATAAGTAAGTTTTTTTAATAAGGACAAATAGGAAAGCTAACATGTTTTAAATAAAAAAAATAACTACCTATAATATTTTTAGATGTGTTTTAATTATATTAATTGTATTTGTTAAAAAAATACGTTCACTTGTTAAAATAGGTAAGTTTTTTTAAATAATTAAAAGTATTAAAATAAGTTTTAAAATATATAAGTAAGGGTTGCACTTGATATTTTTGGAAAAAGAGAGATTTTAGTGATAACAAATATAAAAGGTAATATATTTTAATTTAAAGGTATTTGCCCGTGATAATTTTTGAAAATAAGTAGATTTTGTTACGAAAAAAATATATTTTAATTATAAAAGGCAATCAGCTAGTTACTATTTTAATATTATTTTACTATTTGTTAAATATAATATTAAAATAAATTTTAAAATAAATAAGTAAAGATTGCACCTTATAATTTTGGAAAATAGAGATTTTAGTGATAACAAATATAAAAGATATTATGTTTTAATTTAAAGGTAATTATCATGATATTTTTGGAAAAGAAGTAGATTTTGTTTGAATTTTTTTTAATTATAAAAGGCAATCAGTTAGTTATTATTTTTATATTATTTTATTATTTATTAAATAGAGTATTAAAATATGTTTTAAAATAAATAAGTAAGGATTGCACTTCGTATTTTTGGAAAACAGAGATTTTAGTGATAACAAATATAAAAGGTAATATGTTTTAATTTAAAGATATTTGTCATGATATTTTTGGAAAAAGAGTAAATTTTGTTAGAAAAAAGCTTTCGTTATCCTAAAAAGAAAGAAGTATATTTGTAGCAGTATATCCTAAATTTAAACAAATTATATCCCACATTTCCATTTTTTTTATTAGATTTCAATATTATTTGATTTTTATGTAGTAAAATATAGTGAAATACTAATGTAGAATAAAACTTTCCCGAATTTTGATTATATTATTAATTAATTAATTAGAAAAAACCAAAAACTAACCGAAAACCGAAAACCAAAACTTTTAATGTTTCGGCTTTAATAATATAGTATAGATATATAATATTACGAAACCCTAACTCAAGACCTACAAGTTAACCGTTGTTGTGGAATAAAAAACGTACTTGTGAATTTAATGTTAAGGTTTAATGAGTTTCGAGCTTTAATGGCTGCACTTGTGTTTCGAGACTAAGTCGGTCCTCACAAGATGCCTACGTATCTCAATTAGTGCTGAGAATCAAACCAAAGACGTAGTACTGATTGTAGGATCATGGACCTTATATAGGCGTCTGGAGCCTTGTATTTATGGTAGGTTTAGGAGTCTTAGCTAATAAGTCTCCTTTTTGATATTGGATAAACATTGTATCGCTTGCTGAATAAGTCTTTTCCTTGTTGATAAAGGCTATGACTCATTAATTGGGATTCTGGATCCTTCTTTGACTAATTTACCATATTTTGGACTCTTTTCATGAGCTGTATATTTCCCTTATTTATTAATTACGAAATTAATAAATAATCAGGGGTTTGGGCCTTAATTATGGGGCCTTTCCAACGAATCATTAATTATATTTCTATAATTACTTTTCTGACCATATCATTTGCCCCCCAACTTTTGGGAAAAATCCCCTCGGGGTTTTCGTAGAAGTTATAGCGTGTTTTTCCCCAAAATTTTCTATTTTTAGGGTATTTTCGACCTCAAAATAGGTCATTTTCGACCAGGAATTCGACCAGGAATTAGGTCATTTTCGACCAGGAATTAGGTCTTTTTCGACCAGGAATTAAGTCTTTTTCGACCAGGAATTGTTGTGAGATCGAAGCTTTCGACCTCAATTTACAGGTCATTTTCGACCTCGTGGTTTCGACCAGGACTTCATACTTTTTCGACCTCGTTTCTGTGTGAGGTCGAATGTTTCGACCTCGATGCACATGCCATTTTCGATCTCGAGGCTTCGACCTCGAAGTCGTGCTTTTTCGACCAGGATTTTCTACCTCGGTCATTCGACCTCGATTCCTTACACTTTCGACCTCATTTTGGTCCCAAGTCGATGGTTACGACCTCGATTTCTCGTGTATTTTCGATTTCGGTCATGCGACCTCGATTAAGGTTTTTTCGACCTTAAATCTTCGATTTTCCATTTTTATTTGGGAGCGAGATCGATGGATACGACCTCGATTTCTCATGTATTTTCGACCTTGGTCGTACGACTTCGTTTTAGGGTCTTTTCGACCTTAAATCTTTTATTCTTGTCTTTGCCTTGGTTTCATTCCAAATTTCATTCTTTCTTGGGCCTTAACTAGCCCAATTTTTAATTGGACCTAAATTATTCCAGCCTTGGGCCTTATTGTTTGGTCTTCGAATCCGCCTAAGACCAAAATTATTTGGGCTTTAATTTCTATAATCCATAAATGGATTTGTGGGCCTTAACTGGCTATAGACGGTTGCCCTTCCTTAACCGGTTGGGTTTCCAGTCACTTCGATTATAAAAGAGTGAGATTTCCACTTTATTCTTCACTTCATACTTTCAACTTTCTAAAAATTTCTCTCTAGTATTCTTAGTTTTTATCTCTTCTTACTCCGTAGTAAGGCGATTTCCGGCGAAGTTTCCGGAGTTATATTCTTAGATTTTCTGGGTTCAATCTTCATCTTTTGAAGATTTTCTGGGTTCAATCTTCATCCCTTGAAGATTTTCTGGGTTCAATCTTCATCCCTTGAAGATTTACTGGATTTCAGTTTAAAGATTTGAAGATTTTCTGGGATTTCTCCTTGAAGATTTAAAGCTTTTCTGAGAATTTCTTTGAAGATTTGAAGATGTCTGGTCGTACTGCTCAACGTCTCCAGAAAATGAATCAAGCGTCTAAGAGAGGTATCACCATTCGTTCTTCTCATATGTCTCTTCAAGATATGATTTTAGAACGTAGTGATGAATACCTTTCTGTTTCGCACTTAGATTCATTTGATTGTAGCAATAAATTCCATGAAATCGACTTGATTAGGGACTATAATAAGATGTATAGGATTAAGTCCCCTTATAGGTTAGTCCCAGCCGGCCCAGGGGACCGTTCCTGCCATTGGCGTCCTGATGCTCTATGCATTTATAAGGATGCCATTGTTGCGGGACTCAGGTTTCCCTTCCATGAGTTCATTCACAGGCTTTTGGCTGATGTTGGGATTAACCCTTGCCAACTTCCACCAAACGCCTGGAGAATCATTATGTGTTTCATTGTTCTTTGCTTGAAGAACAACTTTCCTCTTTCTGTTGCCTTATTTAGGAAAATATTCCAATTTAAAAATAGCTCTGCCATTACTTTGGGTTGGGTTTATATCAACCATCGTCCTTCCACTCCTCCCATTTTTCATCCAAAATCCATCCCCGATAATAACCCAAGATGGAAAAATGAATTTATGTATTTAATCTAGGAAGGAGGGGATTGGGGTACCCCTCTTCCGCAGATCTTTCAGTCGGGTCTCGGATGGTAGCCCCAATAATATAATTCTGAATGATGAGGAGGCCCATGCCTATGCCGAGCTCACAAAAGATATTTATGCTACAACGGCTTGGGTGCTCCTGGATGAGTTCCTGCTTAAGTCCTTGGGACTTTCAAACGTTTCTGATAAGGGTAATTCTCACTTCATATTTTCCTTTATTTATCTAAGATTATCTTATACCAACTGTTTCTTTCCTTGTGTTTTTTGCAGCTGCGGCCTTTATTAATAAGACCAACGAGCCCCAAGATGGAGAAACAACAAGGATGAAAAGGGCTTCCTTGGGAGTGAGGGACCCCCATGCTACCCGTGTCCCAACCTTTATAAGGCCTTATGTGGACCTTACTGATGAGGGTGAGGGTCCTTCTTCGGCCAAAAGTTCATTTTGGCGCCCCAACTGGGGTCTCAAGAAGAAAGACACCGTAGTGGGGGGTGTCTAAGCATGTTGTGGAATGGTCTTATCATTCCTTGACTCCTTGTGACTATAAGGATTTCATTTCCAACTCCACTTTGGAGGGTGTGGAACATGTAGGCTCTCAGGCTATTACTGCTGTAAGTTGTTTTCTTCCTTTTTCCTTTGTAGTTTTAACATGTTTCAAGTTTCCATCTTGTATTGACTTGTAACTTGTTTGTAGGCTAATTCCAACTTTCAAGGGGCTATCTTTCAAGCCAAGGCTTGGCGCTCATCTTCCGAGGCCAACCAAGGCAAGTTTGAGAAGTCCCAAGAGGAGGTGGGCTCACTGAAGGCCACACTGTCTAGGAGGGAGAATGAGTTAGCTGACTCCCAGGCTGAGCTGGTTTCTTTGAGGAAGGGCAAGGATGACTTTATCGACGAGTACCTTGACTCCCAGGAGTACAAGGACTTGATTGATAAGCATGACGAGCTCCTCTTCCCAGTTCAGTATACTAAGGGATGTGATGACGCTCTTACTGCTGTTTTGGAGAAGATGCATGGGTCTCTTAACCTTTCTGACTTTCCGAGTCCTTACACTCCTACTCCTTTGGAGTTGGCTTTGGCTGGAGAGGACAACATGGAGGAGGATGACAGGATCTTAGACCTAGATCATTCTTCTCCACCTGGTCAGACTACCGGGGCTGATTCTGCTGCCACTCACTCTGGTTCTGCTTTAGAGGAAGAGGAGGAGGAGGAGGAGGAGGCCGTCGACAAGGCAGCTTAGATGATGTAGTTTTTCTTTTGCAGTTTTATTTATGGCCTTTCATGGCTTGTACTGTACTTTCAGCCTACGGGCTTAACTTTTATTTAAGCTTTTGTTCAGCCTTTTTACATACTTGACTTTGCATGCTTATTTAACATGTCTATCAGAATGCATTGCGTATATAATGAAAACATAAGAATATGGAATTCATAACTTTGAAAATGGGTTCAACCCTTACATAATACTCAAGTTTAAAAACTTGGGTTGGTTTTATCAAACCTTATTTCTAGTAGTGAGTCCACTTAGGAAACACCTTAAACATAATAAACTTTCAAATTGGAGGCATGCCAAGTCCTTGGCACCTCATGCCCTTCAAGGGTTTCTAGTTTGTAGGAGTCTCGACCAAACACGTTCTTAACGCGATATGGTCCTTCCCAATTTGGGGCTAACTTGCCTTTTTGTCCAACTCCGGATGCCTCAATCTTTCGAAGAACCAAGTCTCCTTGTCGAAAGAACCTTTCTTTAACCCTTACGTTGTAGTAGAAAGATGCCTTCTTTTGATGTTCAACTATCTTGGAGTTTGCCTCATCTCTAACTTCATCAATTAGATCTAAAGCTAGCCTCAAGCCTTCTTCATTTTCTTCTGGTTCATAAGCCTCAACTCTTGGAGACGTGTGAGTAATCTCCACTGGAACCACTGCCTCTGCCCCATACGCCAACAGGAAGGGGGTAGCTCTAGTGGTGACTTTACAAGTAGTACAATATGCCCATAGTATGGGGAGCAATTCGTCTACCCAAGTGTTTCTGGAGCGCTCAACTCTTTTCTTCAGTCCATCCATGATTATTCGATTTGCAACCTCAGCTTGCCCATTTGCTTGTGGATGGGCAACAGAAGTGAAGCACAACTTGATATCATTCTCATCACAATACTTCTTGAATTCATCATTGTTGAATTGAGTTCCATTGTCCATAACCAGGACTCGTGGAATTCCATACCTGCATATCACATTCTCCCAGAAGAAATGCATCACTTGTTTGGTGGTTATTTTGGCTAAAGGTTTAGCCTCGATCCACTTGGTGAAGTAGTCGATTGCTACTATCAAGAACTTTCTTGGCGCACATGCCATTGGAAATGGCCCGAGTATATCCATTCCCCACATGGCGAATGGGATAGGTGAGTTTATGGATGTCATCATCGCTGGTGGTTGTCTAACCAACGGTGCGTGTTTTTGGCACCGTTCACACTTCTTCACGTAGCTCTTAGCATCTGCAAGTATGCTTGGCCAATAGAAACCTAGACAAGTGAATTTATGAGCAAGGGCTCTGCCCCCAAGTGTTGCCCACAAATTCCTTCATGTACCTCCCTTAAGGCCAATTCTGCCTCTTGGGGTCTCAAGCATTTCAGATAAGGAATGATAAAAGACTTTTTGTATAGGATTCCCTCAATCAGGGCATACCTTAGTGCTCTCACATATAGCTTTCGTGCTTCTGAAGTGCCGTTGGGTAACCACCCAGTTTCCAGATGAGCTTTGATGGGATCCATCCAACAGCTAGCAACATCAATAAGTGCTACCAACTTTCCATTGATGTTTGGGGTCTTCAAGACTTGGAAGTATACACTTTCAGTGTAGTTCTCAATTTCAGAAGAAGCAAACTTAGACAAGGCATCGGCCTTAATGTTCTCTTCCCTTGGAATATGTTCCACATAACATTCATCAAACTGAGTCATGATGGCCTTGACAAGTTTTAAGTACTTGGCCATGACTTCATCTCTGGCCTCAAACTCTCCATTTACTTGGGAAACCACTAGCCTCGAGTCTCCATACACTTTCAGGGTTTTAACTCTCAAGGCTCCAGCCAGCTATCATGGCTTCGTATTCAGCTTCATTGTTTGTCGTTGGGAAGTCAAGTTTTAGTGCGTACTCTATGAGAAATCCATCAGGACTTTGTAGCACCAAACCTGTTCCACTTGATTTTGTTTTTGATGCTCCATCAAAATAGAGCACCCAATATTCTTTGAACTCCATCTCTTGATCTTTCTCGTCTTCCACTATTACTTCCTGCCCCCCCCGACTTCTTGGTTGTCAATGGTGCATTCAATCATGAAGTCAGCAAGTGCCTGAGCTTTTATGGCCGTTCGAGGCTTATACTTGATGTCAAATTCGCCCAATTCAATAGCCCATTTGATCAACCTTCCACTAACTTGAGGGCTATGCAAGATGTTTCTTAGAGGTTGATTAGTCAAGACCTCTATCTTGTAAGACTGGAAGTACGGGCGTAGCTTTCTTGAGGCCATTATCAAGGCTAAGGCAAACTTCTCAATCGTAGAGTAGTTTATTTCTGCCTCATGTAGAATCTTGCTCACGTAGTAAATGGGTTTCTGAACCTTCAATTCTTCTTTTACCAAAACGGCTCCCAGGGCTGTGTTAGAAACCGCCAAGTACAAATAGAGAGTTTCTCCGGGCTTTGGCTTTGCCAACAGTGGTGCCTCAGCCATGTATTTCTTCAGGGCCTCAAAGGCCTCTTGGCTTTCAGTTGTCCACTCAAAAAATTTCACGTTCTTGAGTGCTTTGAAGAAGGGTAAACACTTCTCTCCTGACTTGGAGATGAATCTTCCCAATGTCGCCACTCTTCCAGTTAGTTTCTGGACCTCCTTTACAGTTCGTGGTGGTTCCATGTCTAGAATTGCTTTGATTTTGTCGGGATTAGCCTCGATTCCTCTCTTGGAAACCATCAGGCCTAAGAACTTTCCCGAGCCTACACCAAAGGCACATTTAGCTAGATTCAACATCATCTTGTGGTGCCTCAGCACTTCAAATGCTTCCCGTATATGGTTTATATGATCGGCCTTATCGAGGCTTTTAACCAACATGTCATCCACATAAACCTCCATGGTTTTTCCAATCAGGTGTTCAAAAATTTTATTCACCAATCTTTGATAGGTTGCCCCTGCATTATTAAGTCCAAATGCCATGACTAGATAACAGAAAAGACCAAAGTCAGTGATGAATGATACCTTGGAGATGTCATCTTTGTGCATTTTAATTTGGTTGTATCTGCTGAAGCCATCCATGAAGCTAAGCATCTCGTGTCCAGCTATAGCATCTATTAAGGCATCAATCCTTGGTAAGGGAAAACAATCCTTAGGACATGCATCATTCAAGTCAGTGAAGTCCACACACATCCTCCATTTTCCATTGGCCTTTTTGACCATCACTGGGTTAGCCAACCATTCCGGGAATTGTATCTCTTCAATGAATCCGGCCTCCAGAAGCTTTTCTACTTCTTGTTTAATGGCCTCTTGCCTTTCTGGAGCAAAATTTCTCTTCTTCTGTTTCACCGTCTTCCTTTCAGGATCCACATTCAACTTGTGGGTTATCAGTTGGGGATCGATCCCTGGCATGTCAGCCGTTGTCCAAGCAAAAATGTCATTGTTCTCTTGAAGAAAAGATATGAGCTTTCTTTTCAATGGTTCAGGCAATAAAGCTCCAACATAAGTCACCTTCTCCGGTTCACCAGGGACTAAGGGAATTGGGATTAAATCCTCAGCTGGTTTCCCTCTTCGGTCCTCATTGTCACTAGTATCCATATCTTCAATTGGGAGAACCTGCCCCCCGATTCCATCAGGCCATAACGCGACTACGTAACAATTTCTAGCCATCTTTTGGTATACCCGTTCTTCACCAATTCCATTCCTCATTGGGAACTTGATTTTCAGATGATAGGATGAAGCAATGACCTTGAACGCATGAAGACCAGTCCTTCCCAGGATTGCATTGTAGGTCGAAGTTGCCTTTATAACTATGAAGTTCAACATCTGAGTAGACGTATTCGACCCTTGCCCCATCGTCATTGGGAGTTGGATAGTGCCTTCCACCTTTGATTCCACTCCATTGAATCCGTATATGGGCATATTTGAGGGTGTCAACTGAGAGTCAGTATAGCCCATCTTGATAAAAGCATCATGAAACAAGATGTCCACTGAAGCTCCATTGTCGACCAAAACTCTCTTTGTTTCAGAATTCCCTATCACAGGTACGATGACTAAGGGATCATCGTGGGGAAACTTCACTCCCTCCAGGTCTGAATCATCAAAACCTATTGATACTTCTGTCCGGGCACGTTTCGGTGCTTCTCCGACCACAGTCATTACTTCTCGAGCATAAGCCTTTCTTGAGTTTCTAGAGGACCCAGCAGCAGTTGGCCCTCCAAATATCATGTTGATAACTGGCCCTCGGGGCTTGGGATTTCGATCTTGATCGTTGTCCCTTCTGTCATAGTCCTTCCTTTCATAATTTCCTCTTTGACTCCCTTGATTTCCATCCTTGGTGAATTTATTGAGCTTTCCTCTCCGTATCAGAAATTCGATCTCATCTTTCAATTGCCTACAATCGTCAGTGTCATGCCCGACTTCCTTTTGGAACCGACATAATTGGTTTTGGTTCCGTTTAGACATATCAGTCCTTAGTGGCTTCGGCCATCGGAGATCTCCCTACTTAGCTATCTCCATCAGAATTTGGCTCCTGGGAGTGTTCAATCTTGCATACTCCGTGAACTTTGGCCCAAAATTGTTCCTCTTGGGTGGAGAATCAGAATCCTTTGACGTTCTAGGAAACTTTTCCTTGACGTCATACTCCTGAGTTTCCTTTCTTTTCTTTGAATTTCCACTGCCACCAGCAGTGGGTTCATACTTTCTCTTACTTTCTTCAGCCTTGATGTAACTTTCTGGCTCTATCTTGGAGCTTCAGCATGCTCTCGGGTGGATGTTTTGCTAACGATCTTTTGAAGTGATCATCAGTAGTTCCTTGCTGCAGGGCTATCATAGTCACTTTGTCCTCTAAGTCCGGGACTTTCAGAGCCTCCCGGGTGAATCGGTTGATATAATCCCTTAGGGCTTCATTCTTTCCTTGTTGGATCCCCATGAGTGATGCAGAGCTTTTCTCATGCACTCTTCCACTAACGAATTGATTGATGAAAGCTTTGCTTAGTTCCTTGAAAGACCCAATAGAGTTGGGAGGAAGACGGCTATACCAACGTTGGGCCATGCCTGCCAAGGTTTGTGGAAACGCCCTACACTTGACCGCATAATTGGTTGGTTGCAACAGCAGTGCATTAGAGAAGGTTCTTACATGATTTTCAGGATCCCCCGTTCCATCATAAGCTTTGATCGTTGGCATCTTAAATTTCCTAGATATGGTAGCTTTCATGATGTCTTGAGTAAACGGTGGTGTAGGATCATCAGGATCTCCTAGGGGCAACAAAACACTAGGATCACCCCTTGGGCTTCAGCCCTCTTAGTCCTTCTTGGTGTCGGGTCCAGGTTGATTATCGGGACTCTTCCAGTTGCTCGGCCTTGAGCTTTGGCGGCCTCCTCTTCAGCAAGGAGTTTCTTGAGTCTTGCGGTCTCTGCCTCATGGGCTGAAATTTTCTCCTTTGTAGTTTGGGGTTGTTCTCGATTTGTTTGGGAAGAACGTTTCCTCCTTGGGGCGACATCCATCTCTTCTCCAGATGTATAATTCTCGTCCTCAATATAGGGACCCGAGTAATCCTGAATCACAGGGGTTCGTCGAGTTTGTTGATTTTGAGGTCCCATACCTTGTATATAAGGAGAGACGTATGCCTCGTGGTAGGTGGGATTGAGACCACTACCGCCCGCCATGGGTCGAGGGGGCATGCCATAGCTTGGCATCCCCAAAGTTTGAGTTGCATATTGGGGGAGATCAGTAGTATGGAGTTGAAGACCACTTGGTGCATTCATGAGCAGTAGGGAGGTCGTGATTGGTTGCTGGTGAACGGCCTCTTGTGGATTAGATCCATGAATGACCATCTGCAGGGGATTCGTCCCTTCAACCGAAATTGGGATTTCCGGTCCTTAAGTGTTGGTGGGGATATTCGCCCCTTGAGTGCCAGTAGTTGGCGGTGGTTGATTTCCGTGAGTATCAACCTCAGAGGTGATAGGAAGCTCCTCAGAAATTGGAGTATCTCGAGTTGTTCTTCGTGTGTTTGCCATGGTTGATGTTGTCTTCCCACAGACGGCGCCAAATGTTATGGATTAAAAAACGTGCTTGTATATTAATTGCTAGGGTTTAGAGAGCTTCGAGCTTTAATGGCTGCTCTTGTGTTTCGTGACTAAATCGGCCCTCACAAGATGCCTACGTATCTCAATCGGTGCTGAGAATCAAGCCAAAGACGTAGTTCTGATTGTAGGATCAGGTCCTTTATATAGGCGTCAGGAGCCTTGTATTTAGAGTAAGTTTAGGAGTCTTAGCTAATAAGTCTCCTTTTTGATAATGGATAAACATTGTATATCTTGATGAATAAGTCTTTTCCTTGTTGATAAAGGCTATGACTCATTAATTGGGATTCTGGATCCTTCTTTGATGAATTTACCATATTTTGGACTTCTTTCCTGAGCTGTGTATTTTCCCTATTTATTAATTACGAAATTAATAAATAATCAGGGTTTTGGGCCTTGAATATTGGGTCTTTCCAATGAATCATCAATTATATTTCTATAATTACTTTTCTGTCCATATCAGATATGATTATATATATATATATATATATATATATATATATTAAATTCCTAGTACAACCGGTGATGAAAATCTCGAAGTATATGAATACTATATAAGAATTTAATTATAATTAGAAATAAAATAATGTTAACTAATAACCAAATTCTCCAAATATATAAATATAATAGTTAATGGATTAAAATTTTTTAATATAACCAATTATCATCGGATTTTTCTAATTACAATAAACAATATTAATATTTGATAACTACCTTCACATCTCCGTGTAAAAACGTTAAATTACGACCTTTAACAATTAAATAATCAAAAATATAAATTATTAAATAGATTCGTAAAATTTATAATATAAAATAGTAATCAAACAGGTTGATTTGTAAATTTTTATAAATAATTTCAGCTTAAATAATATAGTATAAATTGGATAGCTACCCTCACATCTCTATGCGAAAAACTTAATTTACGATCTTTAACAATTAAATAATGTTAGATATGAGTGCGAACGAAAGATAATACAGGGGGTGAA
This sequence comes from Heracleum sosnowskyi, assembly GCA_030848705.1. NCBI lineage: Eukaryota > Viridiplantae > Streptophyta > Magnoliopsida > Apiales > Apiaceae > Heracleum > Heracleum sosnowskyi. Next base: position 100,803,725 of record CM061241.1, read on the forward strand.
TGTATTATCACCGACTTCTTGAACCAACAACAACAAGTAACTCTATGTGTGATAGTATTCGTGGAAATTTAAAGAACAACATAGATTACTTTTAAATCTAATGGTGTTTTATTAGATTGTGTGTTTCTACAACCTGTGAATACAAAAGTATTCTCAACTCTGTTTTTCTCAGAGAGATAGTTCTTGATTTACACTTGAAAAACATTAACAACTAAAGTGTGTGACCTGTGCACTTATAGAGACATGCACAGTTCACTTTTAAAGATTATGAATGTGACAAATTGTCCTAACCGTCTATGTCTAACCAAAATTTGCATAAGAGATTCGTCGCTGACATAGATCCACTTCTTTAGCTGGACCACCTTTGACTTCTCTCTATGAGCTGCTCTGTAGACTTCCCACGCGCTTCTGCAAAGTGTTGGACCACTTACAGAAGTACAAGGCTTATTGACTCTTTGTCCTGATGTTCAGAATTTGTCTTCTTCGATTAGCTTAAATTCAGCATTCGATAACTCTGGCTATGGCTGACTCGACAACTAGACTTTTCGAATCAGTCATTTTCCTTACTTCTCCAATCACGTCAAGTTGGACTTCTCCAGTGAAGACTTCTCGAATAAGAATTCAGGCTTAACTAATCATGGACAACTCGAATTAGTTCAGACTTCTCGAAGTTGCTTGTCTGGACTTCTCTAATCTGACAATTTTGAACTTCTCTAACCTTTGCCTTAGAACATTTTCACTTCAACTCTTGTAACTTCTTTATTAAAGGCCTTCTTTCTGAACATAAGGAGCATGATCAAGGATGATCTTCTTCCTAGACATTCTTATTACTTCTGGCCTATGTACAACCAGCTACAGGAGTTGCAGCTACATAGTCTAGGCATACAATTAAGCATAATGATCAGGACTAAAGAGTTTCTTAGCTAGGAGCATGACATTCCAGTATTATAGGCTTGTTATGTAAAATGTGTTCAGACATGCCTCTGTAACTAACAATCTCCCCCAATTTGTGAGTAAGATCATTAGTCACAAATTTATGTCTAATAACAAGCCTATTAATGATAAAATGATTCATGGATGAGTAGATATGACAATTTAGCATCTGCAAAGAGTTCAAGACTTGGATATCTTATAAGTAGAAGACTCGTTAACCATGTTTCTTATGATAATCATGTCTGGCCATGATTAAGTCATCTTCTGCTCGGTTTCTTTGCTCTCCTTTGCATATCCATCTATGACCCTTTTGATATCTTCTAGCACAGTTGTCCATCTCCTTCTATACCAGCATTGGGAAATTCTGTCGTGAGGAGCTTATCCATCTGATCCACACTTGAGCTATGAAGAGCTGCAACCGTCAAATGTGGTGGAACATATGATGATCCTGGGAGACTGTCATGTTGCACAGACCCCCGGTTGAGTAAGAGCTAAAACTAGGCTCCTCAGGATGGAATGCCATTTGATTCTCAGAATCCAGCTGTTGAATAACTATAGATTCTGATGCTGTCTCCATTGAAATAGGATGTGTTACAACACCAGTTCTATAGGTCTGTGAAGGCATTTCCAAATCCAAGAGGATTGGAGAAATATTCACAGAGTCTCCAGTAAAGACTGGTGAAACCTCTGTGTTTCTGATGGTGTCATTAGAATATGCCCCAACATGCATTTCCTGACCATCTAAATGGAGGTTCTGGGTGGTGAGCAAAGTGTCAAGCACTAAGTCACTTGAAATAATTGGCTCCACAGGGAAAAAGAGAATCACGTGGATCAATTCCTTGCTTCTTAATTACTTGAGTTGCAGGTTGAGAAGAAATATAGAGTGTATTAGGTTATGGAAGAGAAGTGTTTGTAGAGATTGATTTTGGCAACTCCCCCTGAGAAGAAGATGGAGTTTCAACAGAGTTCTGTGTGCATCTCACAAAGTGTAGAACCACCCTTATTTCTCCATGTGCAGAGTCTCTTCAAATGTATTTCACTCAAATCACTCTTTTGAGAAAGTACTGCCCTCCTTTTACAACTACATCCATTTGGAAAACCTTGAATTTCTTGTGGGCTGCATATGCCAGAAAAATCCTGATGGCTTCTAGCCTTGCAACAGGAGCAAAAGTTTCATCATAGTCAATTCCTTCTTGTTGAGAATACCCCTTTGCAACTAGCCTTGTTTTGTTTCTGATAATTACTCCATTTGAATTTGTCTTGTTTTTTAATACCCACTTTGTACCAACAATTGACATGTTCTTTGGTCTTGGCACTAGTTTTCAGACTTTATTCCTTTCAAATTCATTCAACTCTTCTTGCATTGCAGTAACCCAATCAGCATCCTTAAGTGCATCTTCAACTTTCTTAGGTTCCTCCTTGGATAGAAGTTATGATAGAGACATTCATTTTGAGTTGCACTTCTTGTCTTAACACCTGCATCAGGATCCCCAATTATCAAATCAGGAGTATGACTCTTGGTCCATTTCCTTGCTGGTGGTAAATTATTTCTTAAAGTAGATGATCCCCCTGGATTGGTGTTGTCTTGATTAAAAGAGTTTGAATCAGTAGAATCCCCCCCTGAATTATTGTTGTCTCCTCCTGATGGATTATCAGGATTGTCACTTGAATCGGTATCTGATGAATCCCCTCCTGATGATTGAGTAGTTTCAGAATTAGTAACAGTTTGTTGTTGCTCCCCCTCAACATTTGTACTGTTAGTAGCATCATCAGTATTTGGTGCTTCATCGGGATTTGGTGTGTCACCAGGATTTGGTGACCCATCAATATCTGATGGAGTGTCAGTATCTGATTCTTGTACTTCAGGTTCATTGGTAGCTTCATTTGCAAAGATTAAACTATCATGAGAGTCTTCATCAATTCCAGTTATCTTCTTATCATCATAAGATACATGTATTGACTCCATGACAGTCCTTGTTCTCAAGTTGAAAACTCTAAAAGCTCTAGAGGCTGGATAGCCAATAAAAATTCCTTCATCAGCCTTGGTTTCAAATTTCCCTAGCTGTTCAGAATGAGTTCTGAGAACAAAACATTTACAGCCAAACACATGCATATGCTTCAAACTTGGTTTCTTCTCCTTGAGCATTTGATAGAGAGTTACACCATGTCTGTTTATCAGTGTGAGGTTTTGAGTATAGCATGTTGTATTGACTACTTCTGCCCAGAAATATGTAGGTAATTTAGCTTCTTCCAACATAGTTCTGCCAGCTTCAATAAGAGTTCTATTATTTCTTTCAACTACTCCATTTTGCTGGGGTGTGCCAGGAGTAGAGAATTGTTGAATTGTTCCTTTGTATTTGCAGATTTCTTCCATTACAGAATTCTTGAATTCAGTACCATTATCACTCCTCAATATCTTGACTTTATACTTTGTGTCTGTCTTAATCATTCTCACATGGTCCAATAGTATTTCAGGAGTCTCATCTTTTCTGTGTAGAAAGTACACCCAGGTGAATCTAGAGAATTCATCAACAATTACAAGAGTGTACATTTTCTTACTGATGGACATTATATTGACTGGTCCAAATAGGTCAAGATGTAGCATGTGATATGGTTCTTCAATAGAGGATTCAGATTTACTCTTGAATGATGTCATTCTCTGTTTGACCTTCTGACAAGCATCACAGAGTCCATCAGGAGTATACAAGGCTTTAGGCAACCCTCTAACCAAATCTTTCTTAACCAACTCATTGATATTGCTGAAGTTGAGATGAGAAAGCTTCTTGTGCCAATTCCAACTTTCATCTACTGATGCTTTACTAATGAGACAAGTAGACGAGCCTTCAGTATTTGATTGAATGTTGGCTTCATATATGTTACCATGCCTGTAGCCAGTAAGTGCAATCTTTCCTGATGATTTGCTGACTACTTCACAATGTGTGGAATAGAAGTTGACATGATAACCTCTGTCTGTGATTTGACTAATACTCAACAGATTGTGTTTTAGTCCCTTCACAAGAGCTACTTTTTCAATGATGACATTTCCAATGATTATATTGCCATATCCCAAGGTTTGTCCAATGTTGCCATCTCCATAAGACACAATTGGGCCAGCCTTTTCCTCAAATTCTGATAGCAGGGCTTTGTTTCCAGTCATGTGTACAGAACATCCACTATCCATGACTAACACATTTTTCTTTTTACCCTACAATCAGACAAAAATAGACTAGTCAGAATATTTAAGAACCCACACTTGTTGGGCTCTCATTCCATGCATTTTACTAAATTTAGCAGCAGAAGACTTTTTGACTTTAGCAGTCCTGACAGGATAGTATCCAACTTTGCTTTGTTAGTATCAGTATTAAAAGATGCATGCTTCACATTGACATTCTTAGGTTTACCAGAATTTGCACTTTTATTAAACTTAGGTAACGTATCATAAAAGTTATGGTACAAATTATGGTATTCTTCACAAGTATAAATAGAATGCCATTTACTGCCACAATAAAAACAAGACTTCTGTGGTTTATAAAGTACTAATCTATTCCTAACATTAGATCTAGGAATTTCAGTAACCTTCTTTTTACTCTTCCTGCAATCAATAGCAAGATGATTAGAGTTACCACAGGTAAAACAACATTTTCTTGGTGCATTTGGGATAAAATTATAATTGTTCTCTTTATTAATCTCAACTTTACCATTCATGTTTCTTTTGACAGTAGGTGACTTTTGTTTCCCTGTTTCTTCACAAACTTTATCCTTAAGTTGTTTCTGAGACAATAAACCTACATTTTTCTTTTCAGTTTTCTTGACAGGTTTAGACTTAGAATTTGAGACTGGTTAAGCAAAAGTAGATCCCTTTTCAAAAGTTGAATTGGGATCTTTACCAAATACAAATTTAACAGGTTTAATCTTTGATTTGTTCTTGTCTATAACATGTCTGTAGGTCATTGGACTAACTTTCTCATCAATAACAACTTTTTCTTTCATTTTCTTATCTTCTTCTGACTTGTACCCTAGACACTCTTTCTAATTCTTAGAAGTATTGATTTCATGAAATTTCCTTCCAGAATCTGTCAAGGTTCTGATTTTCTCATTAGCATACTCAAGTTCTTTTTCAAGAGTTGTACATTTAAATTGCATCTCAAGTTTCATGTGTTTAGCATTATCACACTCTTTTTGTACTTGTTGCATGAAAGAAAATTCAGCTTCTAGATGCTCATTTCTTGTCCTAAGTTCAGACATCTCCGATAAGATCCTAGTATTTTCAGCAGATTGACTTCTAAAGCTAATATGCAATGACTTTATAAAACATCTTAACTCAGAGACATTATTAGTATCAAAATCAAAAACAGTACTTGATACCTTTTCATCAGGAACAACAGTCTCATCAGTATTGGCCATTAGGGCATAGTTGACCACCTTAGTGTCAGAATCTGAGGAAGAATCCATCCAATCCTTGCTTGATGTAATGAGTGCCTTTGCTTTCTTGCACTCAGTTGCAAAGTGCCCCAATCCATTACACTTATAGCACCTGATCTTGGACTTGTCAAACTTGCTATTATTGTTGTCCTTCTTGTTGTACTTGTCTTTGTCAGCATTGAAGGTTTTTTTCTGGACGTTGTCTTGTCTTCTAGCCTTCCTGAACTTCATCTTCTTGAAGCCCTTGACTATCATAGCAACCATCTCCTGCATGTCAGAGTCAGTAGAGTCATCATCAGTATTGGCATCAGGATTGCCATCAGTATCTGATGATGAGTCATCAGGATCTGACTCCACCATTCTTGATTTTCTTCTAGAGACCTCCACAACTTTTCCTTTTGATTTTGCCTCTACATTCAAGGCTATAGATTTTGCCTTGCTGCTCTTTTTGTTCTTTATTTGTTGAACCTCAAGATCATAGGTTCTTAGCATCCCATAAACCTCATCAAGAGACACAGTGTTTAGATCATACTGGTGCCTAATGATTGAAGTTTGAGTATCCCATTCTTCAGGTAAAGCTCTCAGAAACTTGGTATTTGAGTCTTCAGTTACATACTCTTTGCCAACTAGAGATAGATTATTCAGTAAAGTCAGAAATCTATCATACATGTCAGTAAGGCTTTCATCAGGTCTAGCATCAAACTGTTCATACTCTTGAATGAGTAAGGCCCTCATGTTCTTCTTGATAGATGCATATCCCTGGCATTGAGTTTCCAAGTTGTCCCAAATTTCCTTTGCAGACTTGCATGCAATCACCCTATTTGACATGACAACATCAAGACTATTGTGGAGAATATTCTTTACCTTTCCATCCCTGAGAACATGAGCCTTTTCTTCTGGTGTCCACTCACTTTTCACCTTGATCACATAGTGTTCAGGAACAGTGTCTGTCTGACCAACAAGTCTCTTAGGGATGTATGGTCCATCATTGATCATGTCCAAACATTCAGGATCTGTTACTTCTAGGTACATCAACATCTTTACCTTCCATGTAGGATATTCAGATTTCTTCAGCATGGGAATTTTGATGCTTTCATATTTGAATGTCGACATCTTAGATCGTTTTTGATTCAAATCAAATCAGTTTGCTCTGATACCAATTGTTGCCCAGTAATTAACAATTGTAGAAGGGGGTGAATACAATTGTATAAGATTCTCGACTTAATAAACACAAATATGAATAATAACAACTTTATTAATTCTGTTATAAAACTGTTACAAAACTCTCTCAAGAAATTCTGATGTTCTTGAAAGCTGCTAGGTTACAATGATACTCGTGTACGTGATTGATTTAAAATCAAACCTAAACTGTGTTTATATAGCACACACAGCTACTCTATCGATTACAAGATAATACCAAATCAATTACAAACTATATTGATGCATATCCTAACCGATAGCTGCATTCCTATAAACTAGGAATCGACAAATCAATCTTCCTTATTTTTCTGGACTCGATAGTTATCTTGAAGTAGTAATCCTGATCAGCTTCTAGTCCTGATGATAATCCTGATCACAGTCTTGATAGCAATCCTGATACTGACGCTCGTGCAATCCTGATGACATCAGCAATCCTGATCAGTAGTCCAGATCCTGACAATCATTGAATCCTGATATAACACGGTGGATTTGCGGAGTTTATCTACCAACAAAGAATTCAAGGTGAATAGTCACCGCCTCAAGCCTTTCTATGAAGGATTTCAAGAATCTACCGTTGATGTTATCTCATTAGCGGAACCCCTTCATGGATGAGTTCTCTCTTGTGTTCGTGTGTGTGTTGGTGCCGCGAGGCTCATTCGGGAAGTCGAGCCAACGACAGTAAACAAAGGCGCTTTTTGGGAGGCAATCCAAGGTACGCATGTATTCATATATTATGCATCTGTCAAATTTTGTTCCTTACTTACATTTATGTAGGGTGTTTTGCATATTGTGGGTTTGGGGATTGATTTTAAATATTATTGACTGAAGGTCTCTTTTTCATCTATTTTAATTCATAAGAAAAATAACCCAAAAATATATAATAATTAATTATTATATGTTTTTGTGGTGTGACTAATGAATTTTATAATAGATTTTTTTTTTGTAATAATAATACCTCACTCAATAATATTTAGTATCGTTAGTTTTAATTTTTAGCATTTTCATATTTATTCCACTCTTGTCTTGATGTGTTTGTTTCATGTTTTCATGATTTAATATATTATTCAGGCATTCAAGGATTTGAGCGAAAAAATAATAATATTTTAAACAGAAATTTGCAGCAATAAGGGCTGTACGGGCGTTCAGCAACCCGTGCAATAAGCCGTGAGAAAATGGAAGCATTCTGTCAAAAAAACCATCACAACAATCTTTCCCCCACCCCCTTGCACGGCTGTGCATTTCTTTTTCTTTTAAAAAAAGAAATTATATTATATTATTTCTTTAAAAAACCATCACAACAATATTATATTATATAATATTATAATATTGAATTACATTTAATTTTTACTCCAATTAATCCTCGATTTACCGATCATGACTAGTTAATAAATATAACTTAAATACAATAAATTTTGATTTAACATACTTAGATATTACATTTTTAAGTAAAATAATATTTATCAGTAAATCACTTTTTTAATTTTAAATCAATTAATTATATATTATGCAATAATTTTCATTAATTATCTCATGTATCCGGATGAATCGAAAGTTCGATTCTATCTGAAAATCTCATTTTCAAATGATATTCACATTGTTCACAAAAATTCATTTTTGTAGCAACTCCTATATTCGAAGCAATATGTTGTCTCATTAGACTATGAATTAAAAATATCTGGAAAAGTTTTGTTGCTATTTCGCGGGGCAATTCGTATTAATCATATTAGTTTTTAGCTGTGATTTTGGCCTTTAATGAAACTCATGTCTATGATGCGTGGTCACTCCTTTTACTTTTTAAATTTCCTGAAGTTCATAATATAAAAATCATGCACTAATATGACATGCTCGAACATCTGTTGGATATGTGATTAGTGTACAGGATTACCGCGAATTCGTGTCCTCACATCTCTTACAAACCACTAACAGTCTAGCTATATATATTCTATATTCACTGGCAATGTAGGCACTTTCACGCCGGAAGGGCGTTGGATATCCATATCATGTACAACAACACAACAATAATATTGAACACGATGTTAGAAATAATGTGGTCAACTTACGCGCATTTCCAAAAAGTGTGCTCAATTGTGACCACACATATGCGGATACACGTTGCTAATTACGTGACTATCTGACTAGGAAAGCACATGCATTTGTGACAAGCGTTTAGTTGAGTACACATGTCTTGGAAAGGCGTGGGTGGAATACAAGAGAGGAGAGTCGTGGGTAGTAGGGTGCTGTTGAAAAATACGTGAATGTGAAACATAATCGATATACATCATATATGTTAGGCGTAGTCGGTGTACATGCACCCATGAAAAACGTGCACATATCAACTACGTATACCTCCCATTACTTTCAAGAGAAAACACAAGTGTTATTAACACATGTTTTTTACTTTGAATTAGAATACACATATCTTGCATTGTTGATGAGTTGCGTTGTGGGTGAAGAATTAGATCGTATTTTAAAAAAAAATGGTATATGAGGCCTGTGATCATGGGCATTGAAAACAATCTCTCAAATAATTTTGTGTTGAATATCATAATTATATATTTTTTATATTTTAAAGTGACTAAAATTATCATTCGGTGCGTAACACGAGTAAAACGCTAATTATAATAAAAGATAAGATACGAAATAATATATTAAGGTAGATATGATATTAAATAAGATAGAAATATTAAATATATCTTAAGTAAATATGGTATTAAATGAGATAAATATATTTGCCATTAATTAAATATTAGAGTAATTACTGATTATTGTGTTAAGTAAAAATTTAGTGCGTTAACACCGTTTTCTTAAGTCTGAAAACATGTTTCTTTTCCCTTTCATGATTTGAGATATTTACTGTTTTTTTTATTGCAAGGGATGCATTTTTTTACCCCTTCATAATTCAACCTTTTTCTATTTCTTTTTAGCAACAAAATATTTACCCAATCAAATGCTTTTTTACCTGTTCTTGGTACATTTCCCCTCGATTTTATTTATTTATTTATTCCTTGAAAGTTAGGATTCTCTTTTGGAAATCTGAGATTGGTGTTGGGATGGGAAGGACCTTTTTGTTAATGGGTCTGGTGGGTGAGTTCAAGTTACTGACTCAGTGGGTTGTTATCAGTGTTTGGCCTTGGCTCATGAGTCATGTCTCCCACGAGGATCAACAAGATTCTTGCCTTTTGCCTTCAAGATGCTTACTGAAAGACCACTACAAAATTTTACGTGCTAAGCCTGATTCTTTAAGGTACTTGGTACTAGTTTAGGTTGTAATGTAATAATATTTTCCTGTTCTGTTTTCCATGATGTTTTAGCATTTTCTTGGTGATTACATTGTGAATGTGTTTTTACTTTCATAATTTGCTTTATATTTATTTGGAATAAATGATATTGGTAGTTCAGTATATAGGGGTAAAAGCTCTAGTGACTACACTTACCCCACAAGGCCACAACAATACGCGAAACGCATTTTAATGTTGAATTTCAACACAACAATCATAAGTTACTGTGTGCTAGAAGATAATATGGCAATAGGTAGGTCTAGAATTGCGGTCGCGGAGATTAAGTAATGTTATAACTTGTAAGTGTATGAATAATCCCTTTTAGTTTTATAGTGATTCTTTTGTTCCATTTCCCAAATGCACTATACCCTATGCTTTAATCTTAGATGTGCTGAGCTATTATATTGTTATGGTAATTTTTCAAGATGTATTGATAACTAGAGTGAGTGACAGAACTTGTCTGGAGAAACTTCTTTTTGTTTTTTACTAGTGGGGGACACAATATATTAATTGTGTTATACCCAATATTTAAATGCTGGCATCTCAGCCATTGTCTAATAAGCACTATTTTCTATCAAGAACTATTGAGGCACATATTCTGTCAAAGAAACCAAGAACGAAATTCTTTATGAAAGAAGAGCATCTTGATACTTTGGTATGTGGGTGGAGCCATAGTATAAACCCAAAACCATTAATATTTTGAATAGATAAAGTCCGTCTAAAAAAATGAGAGCTTGATATGCAGATAAAAAATACAGTCGGGGACATCAAAAACATGTTAAACACAGAGAGATACTTTCCCGTCACATTAGTCGAGATTGTTTGATCAGTAATAGTGTGTATGTTGAAAATTTGATGTAACTGTGATGCTAAAACTTATCAGGAATAATTTTATGATATTCCCTTTTAACTTATAAGCACACCCATATCGAACTGTAAAAATGGTAAATCAACTGCACCAAGTATTATGTTGGATAGGTCAAATAGCTTACAGTTCTCCTAGTATGCTTTCGTTAGTGCCTCAGTGGTATAGAAGAAGGATTCTAGAATATAGACTCGATTTACATAGTATGGTCTCAACTTTCAAAAATCGATGCTATAGAAAACAAGTAAAACTTGGGAACAACTAAAAGTTGTTTCAACCATTTTGACCCAAATAGGAACATTAAGGGCAGATGATATGAAAGAATCTTCACATAAAGTTGTGTCTAAAACTCTAAACTTGATAAATTATTAAAAGATATCTGTTTCCCTCCACAGTCTGCTTTGGTGTAGTGGAGCCCCAATCCGAAATGAACCGAGTTTAGTGTTTCTGTTGTTCGCTGTGGGTTGGTTAAAGATACATAATTATGTGTTATAATATAGAGACTCTGCACTGAGAATTCAGCTGGCCTACTACGCCTGATTCTATCATGCGAGTTGAACCTTCTACTGACATGTGACACACATGTACCACAGTCAAATACTTGTGAAGCTGAGTGTCCATGTTAGAGCTAGTTTTTCTTTTTTGAGTGGTCATTATGAAGATGACTGCTTTTCATATTTTTTCTGTAGGAGGGGTCATCGTGAAGATGATTACTGTCATACCACCAAATCTAGTATAGTATCCCACCCTTCGGAAATGATATGTAAGTTTCAAAAGCATGCAATCTTTATCTCAACTTAAAGTCTTTCCGTAACGTTCCACACAAGGGCATTAGTAAGGATTAAATTATTTTATGGGGATTTCAAAATTGAGATATGATCCACGCGACCTATGCACTTTACTTTATCACATGTATGCTTCAAAAACTTTTCCGAGATTTAAAGCTTCTATCCTACTAATTGATTAGAAGCACTAGTGTCACCCACTCAATGTAGGCATTTAGACCTTTATATTTGTATTTGCACTATGGATTAAAGATAGATGATTGAATTTAGTGTAAGGAGTGGATAGACCAGAATTTCCTTTGTACTAAATTCTCACTACTCTGGACAAATCATATGAATAGCTTAATTACATTGGCTAAAGTCATTTTCTCTTTTGTACTTTAAAATCTTTTACCCTACTTTAGCTTGGGACATCATGACGCTGTGTGAAACAAGGAAGCAACATGCAGAATATAGAATTCACATTACTGTTATAATTTATCATTCCTGTAGGAACTTGAGCTAATATTCTCATTCTCAGGAGAAGTGGAGAATGTAAGGGATATTGGAATATGGGTGCACAACTTTGGGACTTTAACAGTCGTGAAATTTGTACTAATGATAGTGAATATCAATCTGTATGTAGGCAGAAACAATTGCTCATGGGTTAGACTGTTCTACTTTTAACATCTTCTATGCTTTCTAAATGTTGTCAAGTGAATAGTCAGCTAATATTTTCATTTTTACTTATGATTTATATATTCGTACACATCCTTGTTATGGTATTAGCATTCAGTATTAATTAACCTCACCATTGAATAGTTTTATGTAGGAATTAAGCAAGAATAATACTATTAATCCATAGAGACACTGGTTAGTGCATCATTCAAAAATAGACATAACTCGAAAGGCAGACCCACCCATCCACCCATTAAAAAAGTATTGGATTCTTAAGAATCTCTGATATTGTTAGTTTCCAAAACATTCTCTTGTTGCTGCATTTACTTTAGGCGTTCAAAAAGGAGCCATTCAACATATACCTCATTAGCCTTTTTGACGCATGGATAAGCTTTTTCCTCGGCATTACAGCTCTCACAAATACTTCAATGAACTATATTGTCTGGTTAGAAAACAGTTTCATGGGATTAAATGTGATTTAGTAAGTAGGGGTCACTGTTTTAGCGTCAAAGATGTAGTGGGAGACAACCATATGATCTACGAGGAAAGAATACATAGGGGAAATGGGGATTCCTATTGTTTTGATACCAATGATAAGATGTAGGATCATATATATGATTTGACATTAGTAAGACAACAGCTCAAACGTCTTTGAGAGTGTGGATCTGACTGCTGTAATTGCAAGATGTCATGTTATTTTTCTTAAGTATAGATAAAACTTAAAAGTTTGTCAAGCATGGTTAACCAATGTACACATCTGTAAAGTCCAAACACGCGGTTTGGCACCGAGTACTCAATGTTTTAGTTTTAATTATACCTCGTTAATATATTAATTCTAGTAGGAATAAAAATTATTTTATTAAATATTTGTACATAATTTTTATTATCCTAATGGGCTACGGAGCTAAAAAAAATTTAAATTTTTTATTATCCTAATGGGCTATGGAGGTAAAATATTTATACATAATTTTTGTTATCCTCTCTAATATGATGTATCCTATTAGTGTTTTTTTTCCTAAACCCAAACCTCTTGGAGTATTCAATTAATTCCATATGTACATGTTCCCTCAAGAGCCGCACACGGGCATATCTAAGCATAAACTCTTGTACTTATTGTTTACTCACACGTGCACCACAATATGTGTGATATTATCCGAGTTATAAATATCTCTACACCAACTTGCACCTTCCTTTATGTCACAAAATCTTACTGGTGGTCAAGTCACATAAAGGAGGTGTAAATTCATTGGACAGCACTGATTTAATGATGTTGTGCCTGGTGTAGGATGTATAGTGGTAGAAAAACCCATCTTTTGGAGCTAAAAGTATCTGGTATATGTTGGCCTAATACTTTTGCATATGAAAGCAGCATTAAAATTTTAAAACTGTTTTCATAATTCTAGCAATCCAGATGCCAAGAATATATATCACAACATTATAAATTATCCAACACTTGTCAAGTGCTTAGTGTATTGCTGACGAACTTTTATAATGTTCTGCAGTATTGCTGAGAAACTTATGTATAATATTTCATTATTATATTGTTGACCTGCACTGTTCTTAACCATTGTTATTCAATGCATATCCTTTATGGCAGTTAGGGTAAGATCATTTGCAGGACATAAATATGGCAGTTAGGGTAAGATCATTTGCAGGACTGAAATATGCATATGCATGAAAATTAATTTTTGTAACTTTAGATAAGGTTGTAATCTCAGAAGCCTTAAGATGCTAATAAGGATGACCAGATTGCTGAACATTCATGCATATGAGGATGACGAACACTATTTGATACTAATCAAATAATCAAGAGAGGGTTTCCGTCTCATAATTCAACTAATAAAGTTGGAATCCATGTCATGATTCAACAAATGAAATTTCTTGCTTATTACTACCTCTTTCCTCACCTTGACTTCGGACCAAAGGTAGGATGCCATAATTTTATTTTTTACTCTTTTCTATAATGGAGCTATGCTAAAGCTCGTGGTTTCTCGGTGTAATGGTTTCTTGACAGTCCTAGAACATATATCATTGTGTCCTATCTTTTCATTGTGCACTTCAACATGAATAACATGAATACTAGTATCAAGGGTCTGGGTCTATTTGCTAATCAATCTTAGAACATATGTTTTTGTATCTTTTTACTGTTGACTCCAATGTAAATAACATGAATAATACTGTCATGAATCTGGGTATATTTCCAAATAATATGCCACAAGCTACACGGTTCAACCTTTTGGTTTACTGCTATTACTTTTATGTCCTTTACAATATTTGATGTATGTTTTTGCCTAAAAGTAGGTTTTTATCATGGGATTTCTCCATTAGAGAAAATATGAGATCTAATATGTTTAAAGTCCTTATCTGTTAGCAATGACTCTGTAGTGCTTCTTGGTAATATCTAATATTTTGTTACACAAAGGTACTGATATAATCGTAGTTCAATTTCACAAAATTGAAAAGTTAATACAATTTTTATGCTCTTGTATTCTTGTCTTACCATTCAGATTGGAGTGAGTCTATCGGGGTGGGTAGAGCTAAACTCAATAGAAGTAACAAACTTCACCCTATCTTAAACAATTAAACTAGGCCAAATCTATGCTTACAGTGTGCAACTGAAGTTATGCAGACCGTGATCATGAAAAATTATTCTTTCGAAGCTTAAACAAGAATTTGTTGTTTACGGATTTAGGGATAGCCAATGGCCCTTCCCCCATGCCAAGGTCATGGGTTGGATAAGGGATCCTTATTTCACTTAAAAAATAAATAATGTACTAAAAAAAGGGTTGTCTAGAGATTAAAAAAAAAAGAAGATGGAAAGCCCTTATTTGCCACCAACTTCTGCTTCATAAAAGGCTTTCCTATACATCTAATATTCTAGATCATGTGATAAAGATTATTGTTTTATTTAAATGTTGTTCACAGACTCTAATCTTACAACCTATCAGTGAAAACGCTCCGTAAACATGCAAGTGCGGCTCTTTTTAATTCTAAAATTCTGTGTCAGATTCCATGTAGTAGCCAAATTAACTATTTCTAAAAAGATTTTTGCCACGTAGAAAATGGTCCTATGACCTCGTGATCTTTAAATTTAGTGGATGTGCCAAGTGGTTTGGTTATAAATAGCCTCTTGATCTGAATCTTATCAATATAAGTTAGTAACCTCGAGTATGTATAGAGAGTAGAGATCATTTTTCTTTCATCTATAACATTGTGTAATCTCCCTACTTGAATAATAAGTCTTATGGATTTTATATTTAAGCTGATGGTTTTTTATACTCTAACTTATTTTGGCCTCTTGTCTGTGTCGCATGTTTCGGGCACTCGACATGGACAGATCCCCACTACTAAATTGAATTCATTTAGTAGTGATGATCTTGTGACTAACCTGCCCGGTCAGCCTAATCTAGACTTCCAGCACTATGCTGGGTACATTACTGTGAATGAAAGTAATGGTAGAGCGCTCTTCTATTGGTTTTATGAAGCCTTGACTCTCCCTGATGACAAGCCCTTGGTTCTGTGGCTAAACGGTGGTAAGAGAATGAATATTTCTTATCTTTGGTTTTATAATATATATGTTTGTATTGATACCTGTTAACTTTTTATGCTGGCTTAGCGTCATGCTAGACTGTTTCACGTTTTAAACAAACAAATGTTCTATGGTCCTTTATGTACTGATTATGTACTTATAATTCCATCTTATCTATTTGATCAGGACATCTTAACTATTACTTAAGAGCAACTTGTTTTATAAGTTCCTGTTCTCATATGAGGTGACAGTAGGCTTTATATATATTTCAGGACCAGGGTGCTCTTCTGTGGGATATGGAGCAACACAAGAGATTGGACCATTCATTGTGGATGGGCATGCCCGTGAACTTAGATTTAATCCATACTCGTGGAACAGAGGTTTGTTTACCCCCATTATACAGACAAATGTGTGTGGTAGCCGCGTTTCTGCTTAATGATTACAGTAATTCACAGCATCTACACATCAAAAGAGGATTTGTTTCCAAACTTAATTATTTTATCTTTGGACTTTATTCTTTGCATACTCTGACTATATATAATATTTATCTTTTTCTTTATGGACTGATGGAGCAGAGGCCAACATGTTATTCTTGGAATCTCCAGTGGGTGTCGGCTTTTCATACTCTAATACAACTAGTGATTATAGAAAAATTGGAGATGACTTTACTGGTGAGTTACATTAAGCTTTATATTAGTACTAAATATAATAATGTGAGCCTGGTAAGTCTACAGGTTCTTTCTTCGACCACTATAATTTACTGAATTTAATTAAGTTGGTGTGTGTGCGCTCACAAACATGCTACTGTATCAGCAAATGATGCTTATGCTTTCCTCCAAAATTGGTTCCAGAAATTTCCATCATATAGAGCACGAATCTTTTATATTGCGGGGGAGAGCTATGCAGGTACTTTGACTTGTTATACACTGTATGTCAATGGGAAGGCTAGTCTTCATGCATGTACACTTATACACCTACACTCTACAGGAAAATACGTTCCAGAATTGGCGAGCCTCATCCAAAACAAGAATAGAGATCCTTCCAAACATATTAATCTGCGGGGAATTCTGGTAATGTATATGTCATATCATAATCTTACTGAATCTATGAATTGTTAGAGCAAGGTATTAGCTCAGTAGATATCATTTTAAGTTTCACTTGTCATACACACTCATTTTGGACACCTTCTAGTTTATATAGTCAAGCTTAGCAGTTTTTTTTTTCTTTTCAAAATAAATGTGGAAGGAATTGGCCTTGAGGCATGCCCTTGTTCATTTGCAGCTAGGTAATCCTGAAACATGTGATGCTGATGACTGGCAAGGTATTCTGGATTATGCTTGGAGTCATGCCATAGTATCAGAAGAGACTCATAAAACTATCAAAGAATCTTGTGATTTCTACAGTAGCAACCCATGGAATGATGATTGTGGTAAAGCTGCAGATGAGGTTTACAAACAGTATAAAGAGATAGATATATACAGCCTCTATACCTCTGTATGTAATGGCAATACTGCAGGTTCAGAATACAGATCGAATCGGGTCATGTTAAGGGGAGCTTCTAATATGGTGAGTTTTTTAAAATATAATTTGTGGTTATATTTTTTAGGTCAGTACTTTAGAGGGGCATTCTCAAATGCGAAATAGGGTAGTCCAGAAATTGCAGAAGGAAACTTATAAGTTAACTATCATTTATATAACATTATTTTATTTTCCAATTTTTTTTGTTAATTAAACACACCCACCCACCCACCTTGTCTTTGAGAAGGATCGAGCCCTCGACATCCCGTATATTTTTCAGTTTTACATTATACAAGATGCATTTGGGTTGTTTGACATATTGGTAAATAAAATTCTATAATATTACTCAAAGGAAATGTTAAGATACATTAATCAACTTTGGGGAGCGAAGCTTTTATGTGACGTAATTAAATTACCATTTATTGATTTGATAATGTGTATCAGATGCCTCGCATCATGGGTGGGTATGATCCATGCCTCGATGACTATGCAAAAATGTATTACAACCGGCCTGATGTTCAGAAAGCACTCCATGTTAGTGATGGTTACCTCCTCAAGAATTGGAGCATCTGCAAGTAAGATCTTTTGGCGATTTAATTCATTTGATCATATGTTCCTAGGTGTTGTACTACTAAAGAGTAAAGAGTTCACTAAAATTTTCATCACTTAGCGATAGTCAAAAGGCGTGTGGTCTTTAACTAATGCTAGCTCACACATTTAAATGCAGTATGGATATTTTTAATGGATGGCTATGGTCAGAGTCCAAGGAATCAGTTCTTCCTATATACAAAGATCTGATAGCTGCAGGACTTAAGATATGGGTCTATAGGTATATCATAACCCTAATCACTATATTTTCTTTTCATTATGGTAAATTATGTGTTCCTCTTTCAACTTTACACTATGGTTATTCAGTGGAGACACAGATGGAAGAGTCCCTGTATTATCAACAAGATACAGCTTAAACTCTTTAGGGCTTCCCATCACTAGGGCATGGAGGCCGTGGTACCACCAGAAGCAGGCAAGTTTTTGTGTTTTTCCACTTTCATAGCCGATTGTAATACTACTTGTGTCACATAATCAGATATATGCTCCTTAAATCATGACCAGTTTATTACTTTCTTATTTATTAGGACTGCTTAGTTTTTTACAACAACAGGCTATAAAGAAAACAGGTTATTTTAATAAATCCAATTGTTTAGTAGTTGCAAAGGGATCATGGAAATGTTACAAAAAGAATCCACAGTGATTAGTTTGTAGTGGATAATGGCCGTTTCTATCTACACACAGAGTACAATCAATTATATATATATTTTTTTAAATTCTATGTGCAATATTAATGGGGTAATTTAACAGGTTGCAGGGTGGGTTCAAGAGTACAAAGGACTTACTTTTGCAACATTTAGAGGAGCTGGGCATGCAGTGCCGATATTTAAACCAAGCGAGTCACTTGCATTCTTCTCAGCCTTCATTAATGGACAATCTCCACCTTTTCAGCGCTGATTCTAGATACAAATGTGGACATTCCTCTCAATACGATTTTGCTGTTTTGACATCTAGTGTTAAATTCAATACATTGTAAACTGTAGCTGGCGACGAGCCATATGAGTTTTGTGTGATAGCTCCTCGTGTGCTTGAGACTCATAATTCTGCCCTGTATCCTTGGATGTAATGCACTCCCATTTTAATTTTACTAAAGAGTCAACTTATATAAAGTTTGACTCCTGCTTGTATCTTTTCCTTTCTGTGCTCACCGTTGGGATTAGTCAAGTATAGCAAATAAGCGTCAAGGTGCAATAAGCCAATAATGGAGTTCTCAATAACGTTTTGGAATTCAGGGAAAAAGCAATGCCTCATTAAGATATGCAAACATTTTTGAGTGTGTATTCAGCAATGCCCAGAAACAAAATCAATGTTACATTTTTGAACTCCAAAATTCCCCGTAGCAACTCCTCCAGTCCGTCAAAATTCGGTTCTACGATCTCCTTACGATATCCTTCTATCTTCACTTGGATATTACCAACTCCCGCCACTACGTAAGACCTAAGCTTTGCTAACTTGTTGTAGTACTTCCATGCCTTCAAAATTTGCCAACAAAACCATCTCAGCTCTTCCCAATCAGCGCTTTCATCTTGTCCACCGCTGCCAGTTCCACCATTACCACCTCCACCTTGGTGATTACCTCGGCTATCACCGTTCCCGTGACCGTAGCTGCAAATATTCCCAAAAGTTCAGAAAATCTATTAAATACAAAATTAACCAACCAAAAGAAGTTTGATCTGCTATATATGGTACACATAATAAAACCACGAACTTCATATACAGATGACCTTGCAAGGACTTGAATTCGGCATACAAACTAGAAAGTTCTTTTTAGCTTCAATATTATAGCATCATATTTCTACAAATGACCTTGCTAGGATATCTTTCACCAAAAAAAAACTAGAATGTCCTTGTCTGCTAATTTACAATAGCATCTCAATCATCACTGCGGAGCAAGTGAATTATACATGGCAGTTTGGCCTAAAGATTTGACTCAATATCTACCCAGGCATACCAAATTTCAGGCAAATATCAAATTTAGTGCTAAAGAAATTGAAGGGTAATATCATGGACTCTACTCTTTATGCTGATAAAATCGATTCCTTGTGTTTGACATTTTCTAACAACAGAACAAGACGTTATAAACCACTTAACAAAAAACGCTTGGAAAATTAAAAGAATTACTACTCATCTCTAAGAGTGATGCCTATAATTTACACAGTATTAGTATCTGAACCATCACAATTTCCAGCCTCCTTCTTTATGCCTTCAACTCTTCCACAATCTTTAAGATCACCTACACTATTGTCAAAACTTGAAGCTACAAAATAGCTTTCAGCATCAGATTTGAATCCACCTCTCAGTTTACAAAGCCTGTCAACTTGGTTCGACTTCAATAATCTCAAACTTTGGCTCGTTACAAATCTCAAACCAGATGGTCGTGAAAATGCATTCTTGTGAATGAACCCAAAGTTCTTCTGAAAACCAATTCTTTCATGAAATCGTCCACCGTTATAGAGACAACTATATAATTGATGTAATTGATGAACGCACCTCCGCTTGAAATTTTTCTTGATCTGCCCTCAAAACATTCAACAGATTATCCTGCCGCTCTTTTGCCCTTGCTAATCTCTCCTCCAAGCGTTGGGTTGTTTGATCCATTGAATTTGTAAGTTGCTCGAATAGGTTTTTTTGCATCTCGAGGGTAGCTCCGTTGACTGCTGTAGAGATTTGCTCTATCATTGTTGCGCGTAGATCTCCGAACCCTTTTTCCAAAAGCTCAATTCTATGCTGATTTGATGGTGGTGCACCCATTTCTTCCCGTAGTGAATCGTACCGCTCTGATACCAATTTGCTACACACTAGCAGCTAAACACAATACTCCACTAAGATTTAAGACTAATAAGAAGAGATGCTCATGAAAACAGATGATTGAGTCTGATTATACTCCTCAACATTCGAGAGGTGAGGCTCTCCAAAATATTCAGATTACAGACAATATCACAGACAATATCAGATGATTACATTTTCCTTATCCCTTTGCTTATATTCCCTTGTCTCACTCTATTGTTGTGCATTTTTCCTCTGATATGTGATTAATATAGGCTGACTGGTGTCACTTGTAGCATAATCCTTTACTAACAATTGCTTAGGGGAGATTTTACAGGGGACTTTGATGCAAACACATGGTCTGGTACTGAAATAAAACAATAAGATAGCCAAAATATACAACATATGAAGAACAAAGACAGTACCTGAGTTTGAGCTAGACTTTAATATAAGCATATTAATACTTTTCATGACTTTGTGTTTCTGGCTCCAATTGTGATATTCTGTTCAAGTGGTAATGCTCCCATTCCTTGGGATAGGTTGATTTCTTTTGATTTTATTGGACGAATGATATTTGGTTTCCTGCTTAAGAAAATCAAGTCGGATAGATATGTTCTTGTAAAAAAAATTGATGTTAGATTGGAGGTCAGTACTTCATTATATGGACTTGTGATGTTACTTAGGTGTAGGGAATTTTGGTGTTTTGTCTTAAATGATTTTATGGATTTGACTTCCTTGAACTCTGTAATGCGACATATTGATGATCATCTTCTGGCTGAGAGGATAAATGAATATTCTGGCATGGTATCGTGTGTGGAGGTCTTTTACACCTGCACTGATAGGAATTATGGTCACCCGGTGAACACTTGGGCTTTGCTTCATATGGCCTTTGTTGTTGGTCTTGTTGAGTGTTGGGTGTTAGGTATGGCATTGGCAGCTCTTGGCGGCTATGGTACCAGTTGCCCAAAATTCGTCACTAAAAGCAGTGGAATTCAGACGAATGTGTATCTGTAGACATTCCAAGTCATGAATGACTTTGAGCGTCTTACAGAGATAGTGTGTGGTGAACCTTATGTGGAAAGGTCTGGGACTACCTACAAGGTTGGTAACAAAAGCGGCTTTCCTGAGTGTGAGGACAGGGTGAAGCATGTTGACTCTATGTTAAGAGAGGAGCAAGGGATGAAGCATGATGGGCCATCTGAAAATGATAAGGACATCAATGCTAAATTGCAAATGCCTGGGGCTGCGGTTGGTTTGGGAACAGATGAAGATTTGGCTACTGGACCAAGATCTGTGACATTGTCTTTTGACTGTGAACAGAGGCATAGGAGAATCCACAGATCACAGCTGCTGCTGGTGCTGGAGATGAAGAAAAGCTGGATGCTCTGAGTTTGGACCTGTGGATCAGGGACATCTTGTTCTGGTTAATCCTGGTGAGGATATTGGTGATATTGATGGTGACATTGTTGATTCTCGATGCTTATAGGACTCTAGTTAATTTTGCTGATGGTGACATTGGCGATATCTGATTTATGTTACTTTTGATTTTGTTTCTTTGTGTTGTAATTTAAGCTTTGGTTTGTAAACTATGTTGCTCCTGCATCTACTCATCTAGTGGCTAGGTTGCGTGAACTCAGAGCTGCCGGAATGGTCCCTCTTATTCTATAATTTAAATATATAAAAAGGGTTGCCCAAAAAAAATATTCTTTTCCTACCCATGAAAAGTTTTATTTCCATGTATAAAATAGATTATATTTTTGTCTTAATAATTTTAAAAAAAATAAAAATATGGATTGATAATTATAATTTATATTTGAAGGCCCCAAAAATATAATTTTAATTATTGTTAAATTTTCATATCCTTTTTAATAAAAAGATAAACAACCTTTAAGAATTTATAAATATATATAATTTCAAATCATTTTTTCATAAATTAATTTGGATTTACTACATGTTTGTACAAGAATCGTAGATTTTACGAATGTGTATATACCAATTTCTGCTCTTTGCTATGGCAGAATCAAGCGCAGTTTAAGCAGTAGAAGCTATGCCAGTCAAGTGATGCTAGGACAAAATGTACACGTGTACACGTTTATTTAAGTTGCTGCAAATCATGAGGATACATACACTTATGACATAGATAACAGTCACTAGGAAAATTGTTCATGTGCGATTTAAATCAATTCTTAAGGCACCAACCATGGATACAAGTACACAAGTTGTCAAAATGTCCGCCTAATATGCCAATTTTCCCAAGTCTGTGGTAAGCTCTCTGGTAATCATTAAGGATTGATAGGCATAAAATATGCAACTGACTGGAGTAAATTCAGGGGAACATTGTGCCACAATTGACTATTCTAATATACAGGCTTAAGCATATAGTAGATCCTGCCATTTTTGCTCACTTTTAAAGGCCACCCCTAAAACAAACTAACTTGCTTCTTACTGCTTCAAGACTCTACTACATACACTGAACAACTTGCTTTATATGAAACTAGAATAGCCTGGTGTACCCTAGGTGCAGAAATTTATCCCCTCATTATAACCAATAATGGCAATCTAATCCTACGTTAGATGCAACAAAATGCATCAGAGAAATCAATATAAGCACGCATTAATTTTGTTTTAATATTCTTATGGCGGTTCTTAGCCAACAATACTTTCACACTCAGACTCACTCTCAACATCTCAAATTGAAAAACATGTCCGACTTTAACAAATGTATACAAGGAACGAAGCTTCAACACGTTACTTATATCGCTAGAGACTGACCCGTGCCTCGCACCGGTTGCTAAGATAGTATATATAAGAAAATCTTAAAAGAATGTATTCAATCATATGAAAAAGAAATTACAAGAAAAACAATACTTGCTTCCGATTAAACCAAATTAACAGAGTCCTGAACTACCTGTTTGCTATAGAAATCATAAATAAAATCACAATCAAAGATTAGAGGGTTTTGATGGATTGAAAAATCTGCTATAATATAAATCTGATTCTTCAGATTTTTTAAGGATTGAGCGCCTTTTAAAATCATATATTCCATAAGCCATAACCTCACCCCAAGTGTCCTCATCATAGAAATATATGCATTTGGATTTGATAGATTTATGTACAAATATATATTATTCTGATATAGAAAAGGATGATATAGAAAAGGAGAGAAGATTGAAGAAGGGAGAGGGTTCCGAACTGTGTTGTGAACAAACAAGTATATTTTGGATACCTTCTTCTTTGATTCTAATCACTATATATGGGCATGCCAACACAATTCTCCACCCCTACCAAAATGTAACTGCCCCTTTAATTGCAATAAATATATATAAGTTACAAAATATAAATGATAATAATCACTTATTTAAATCTACATTTGTAACTCCCATGTACTAAATGTATTTTACACTTTTATTATATTTGACAAACACAAGTCAAATATAACATCTCCCACTTGACTTGTTTTGTCTAATATTCTTTGTAACTCCCACATTTTCTAGAGTCTATAATTCTAACATTCATTTTCATTGTTCATTAGAACCACATGTGATATTTGATCATTCAAATATTTTCTATTTCAGTCAAACCAATATATTTGACAAACAATTCAACAAGAATACCTCTTGTTAAAATAACTTCACTATCATTTCTTATAACAGGTCCATGTTTCTTACATTCCCAACTTCAACTCTACCATAACTCAGTAGGTCTTCTGAAGTTGAATTCTCATTACTTTCAAAATTTGCACCGGAACAACCAATGTCTTCAAGCACGTCAGCCTCATAACTAATTAATGGTGCAATGTACACTTCTAGTGCTTACTATCATATTCATACCTCTCACCAAGATTGATTAGTATAGTATCCATTCACTAGACTAAAATAAATATGTCAAATCAAATACATCAAACTTCCGACTTCTTGCGAATATGATACATTTAGTGGTTCCTTTTCTGCATTAATCATTTCCCAATTACCAATAGGGTTGGCATCAGACTACACTTTTGCATCCTTAACGATTAAGCATTTCACTCGAATACCTTTTTGGTTCAAATTAAATATTCAAATTATTTCACTTTAATAATTTCATAAACTTATCATATTTCACCAATATTCCCAACTCTCCTACTAAGTTCTAACTTAGTTCTGTTGAGCATTTCTTTAACATTTTCCAACAACAATACATTATTAACATATACTGATAATATTGTAAACAAACTCCCACTTTTCAAAATACAGACACAGTTGTCTAATTCATTTTTGGTAAAATATTCTCAATTTCTTCGTAAAACCTTTCACAATCGGACATACTTCCGATTTAAAATAGACACATTTTGTCTCATCTTTCCCTTTCAAAAAAATATAATCCATATACAACCTATGGATTTTCTATATTGAGGTTGATCACACAACTCCCACACTTGATTCTTTCAAAATTGACTCAAAATTATCTTTCATGATTTCCTTTAATAATTCAAATTCTTGCGATTTGATCGCTTCTATACAAATAGTCAGATCATTGGGATATCTTACATCCATTTATATCGATAATGCACCATAATATTCTATGATATATTCAGATCATTACCATAATTTTTATTTCGATCTACTTCAACACATGCCTCAATATTAAAAACTTCATTGTCATAATCATATATATGACAACATGTATTGTTTTCTTAAATACAGTTTCTTAATATTTCTGAAAACAGATTTCCAATTTTCAATCATTTAACAAATTTCCGACCCTTCCCACTCCTAGGTGGGTGTCAATGATCTTTCCTTTTTCAAGGCACTTGCCCTATTCCTTTCTCGAGTTCCTCTAACTCAGTCATATAGTTGCTTTTCAGCAAACTAATATTTCACATGCTCTCTATTCTGAGCATCATTTTCTAAATTGTCTTGAAACAATTTATTTCTTAATTTCTGGCCTCATACATTATAATCTGGGTCATTCATTTTTCATATTCACTAAACCAAAAATATATACTATGCTCACTATTCTGAATGTCTCAAAAAAAACTTTATATAGTATCGTCTTTTTCACCGATAAAATTTTTGATTGCTTTAAAGCAATATATATTTCATTCCTTTTTTTTTTCTTTTTCTGCTACATTTAACACAAAAATGCCATTCAGTTTCTCAAAATCAAGAAATTTAAATATAATCAATAAATTTGCCATTTAAAACTATCTCCAAGATTTAAATATAATATTCAACTACAAACAAAAAAATCAATTTACACTTGTTTGTAAAATCGAACATTTTTAGATCAACAAAAAGGAAAACAATCACAGTAAAATAAAAATAATCAGTGGTTCAATATTACATAAATTATAAACCACTAGCATTCATCGATGACAGTTAAAATCCAGGAGCAGGAAACTAGTACTTGTAGTGGTGACAAAAGTCACACAATGAAATAAATTAATATAAGAGCAATTATCAATGCTTAAAAAAAATATAAATAATGAACTAAATGCTGAATATGATCTAAACAAGTGGGCACAAAGAAAAAACTTAAAACAATGTGTATGTGCTCTCAAAAGTTAGAATCACGTATAAATTAAAAATTAATAAATGATATTGCAAAATAAAATTTAAACAACAGACAACCACACATAATCACTACTAGTTACTGGGCATGCAATGACAAAAATTAGGAAAAATATGTAGAATTACTAAATCAGCATGATATTGGAGAGTAAAACAAGTACAACCTAAAGTAACAAAAATGTAATGAAACTCAGAAATAAAAACGAGTTATAAACAGATCAAAGAAAAGGGCATAATAGAACAATTAAACTACTTAAAACAAAATATATATATAACACCCATTATAAAACCATGGTCATAGACCACACTAATCATCACATGCTAGAAGGCGAAGTATACTAGAACAAAATTAATAAACTTAAATTAAAAAAATTAAAACAATTAAGCGCTCTAACATACATGTACTAAATAAGAGAAGAAAATAGAACCAAACTAGAGGAGCTAAACAATCGAGAAAACAGAGGCACACAAATGAGTAGGTTTACAAGGCAGGATAAACAAAAAGAAGAACGACCAAAAAACCAAAAAAGCAAACAAAAATTAGACCACGAAAATATATGTAAAAACAAAAGGATATCTCCTTGGGTAATTGGATGTTACTGTAACAAAATGAGTGGGTAGGCCAGGACAACAGCAACAACTGTGAACTAATATTGCGACGAGCCAAGAAACATCAACATCAACCGTGGCACATAAATCAAATGCTTAAAAATTAAAAACTGACTAAAATAGTGTATAATTAGGGCTCTGATACCAATGATAGATTTATGTACAAATATATATTATTCTGATATAGAAAAGGAGAGAAGATTGAAGAAGGGAGAGGGTTCCGAACTGTGTTGTGAACAAGCAAGTATATTTTGGATACCTTCTTCTTTGATTCTAATCACTATATATGGGCATGCCAACACAATTCTCCACCCCTACCAAAATGTAACTGTCCCTTGCAATAAATATATATAAGTTACAAATATAAATGATAATAATCACTTATTTAAATCTACATTTGTAACTCCCATGTACTAAATATATTTTACACTTTTATTATATTTGACAAACACAAGTCAAATATAACAGGATTCGTATGCATCGTGCTGCTCATCCATTGATATCGAGATACAATCATGCAGTTAGGATCGGTAGGTCTATTTCGGGATGACACGAATTTCATATGGAAATTAAGGTGTAAATGTCCTGGAAGAGGTGGAAGCTGGAGAAGAAGTTTTGTGACAGGATTATAAAGCAATGGTTGGTACATAGAAGTGCCTAGAAGTAACCATCCATCATAAGAAGCATAAATTTTCATCCCATAAGAATTGAAATCAAAATAAAAACTTGATTCTTCATCATTTGTATCAAGACGTAGATGTTTATGCCACTTGTACGGATTAGTGTTGAAAACTATTTTATTGTTCGCATCATCTTCCTGGAGTAACCATGGAGTTGTCGGCAAGATGTGTTTTTGCCATATTTGTTTAGCAACAAATCGCCATGAACGACAAACAGTGAGACACTGATAAAGATCAAGAAAGCTATGGTGGTTAATATCGCGAAGGAGTCCAAAGATGATGAACAGTATATCAGCAAGCATGTCAGCCCAAGACACTCTGCGATTTATGACGCAGGAGGTGTTTCTGTCAAAAAAACAAAAAGGGTGAGAATTAGTAACCCGTATGAAGAATTAAGGACATAGGAGAAACCTCGATAAAAAGTTTTGATCTCACTCGATACTAGGTAATTACAATATTCTTTTAAAGTGATAATTTATCTAAAGTAATAATTTTTTCCGATGACTATGATATCACTTTAGAGGTTGACACAAAAGAAATATTAGCTTACCTCTTGCATTTAAAGGCAATGTAAGAACTAGACATCTCCAAAGTTAAATTTTTTACGAGAAATAAATGGGGCTAAACTTTTATGTTTGTAATCAGTAAATTAATGATCATTTTTAGTTGTCATGTTTCTGAAAAACTAGCTTTATTACCCGTGCGAGGCACGGGTTTATTCTAAAATATTTTATAATTTGTCATTAATTCCGGTATATTTGTTTGTGGTATATTCATATTGATGGTTTGATTACCGAAATATTTGAAAATTTAAGTTAGAAATGGTTATTGTAAAATTAATATATCTATTTTTTATTATATTTTATTTCTTTAATCGAAAGTTCGTGTGATACACGTATATGATTTGGATGTGAATAGTTTGTTGTCGATTTTCGAATAAGTAAGTATTTTGATCTTTCTTTACTGTATAATTTGTTCTTTAAAAAACTTGATATGATTTTGTATACATATTCTTAATTAGTGTTGATGGTTTGGTGATTGAGATATTTGAAAATTTTAAGTTAGCCGTAGTTGTTTGTAAAGTTAATATTCCTCTTTTTTATTGTATTGTATTCGTTGAATTAGAAGTTTGTGTTAGATATGTCTATGATTTGGATGTGAATAAATTGCTATTGATTTTCGAGTAAATAAGTATTTGATGTTTTTTTTACTGCATAATTTTTTTAAAAAAAACTCGATATGTTTTTACATACATCAATACTATTATATAATAGACGAAACATTAAAAGTTTGGTTGGTCAGTATGGTACGTTGTGATTTTACTTAATTAACCTTACTTATGGTTGATCGGTATGGTACGTTGTGATTTTATTTAATTGCTCTCAATTAACTGTACTTCATGTTTTTACTTAATTAACCTTACTTATTTATAGAAATATATTATTAAAAAATAATATTATATATTTATAACCAATTACCTTTTTTAACTAAATATATCACAGAAAATTACCTTTTTAAACTAAAACATGTTAGTTTTTCTATTTTTCCTTACTAAAACCTCTCCTTTTCCAAAAATATCACGGGGCAAACATTTAGTTATTTATTTTTAAACATATTTTAATATAATAATTATTTTTCAAAGTTTACCTATTTTAAATGTCTACTTATTTTTCTTAACAAATGCAATTACTAAAAATATTAAAATATAAATAATCAAATACATATTTATAATCAATTACCTTTTCAGTTAAAACACATTATATATTTTTTCTAACAAAATATCACATTTTCTAAATATATCACAGGAAATTGCCTTTTACAATTTAATTTTTCTATTTTTCTCACTAAAATCCATTTTTTTTCAAAAATATCACAGAAAACTCTTTACTTATTTATTTTAAAACATATTTAAATACTTTTAATTATTAAATTTTAAAACCTTATTTTCCAAAAATATCACGGGCATTTACCTTTTTAAACTAAATATATGTTGTATTTTTTATTTTTTCTTAATAAAACCCTCCATTTTCAAAAAATATAACGGGCAAACCCATACGTATTTATTTTAAAATATGTTTTAATGTTTTTAATTAATTAAAAGTGTTTACCTATTTTAACATGCCTACTTATTTTTTGCACAATTACAATTAATAAAATTTAAAAAAATAATAATAAAATAACAATTAACAATCCGTGCACCGCACGAGTTTTAAGCTAGTATTCTTAATTGATTAACAATGAATAACTCTCTCGCAAATCACTTCGACCACAATGAAGATAACATGAAACTATGTCACATTACTAACCATTCGATATCATAAATTTATGTTATGTATATTTATTCCAATATCATTAATATTTTAAATTATATTTTATTACTTTTTAAATAATATATTTCATTTAAAATATCATGTATGTAAACAATAAGTATTAATTACAAAACAGTTAATATACTTTAAAGAAATTAAGAAAGAGGTAATAATGTCAACCTATGATTTAAAGGGTATAATCATAATTTCACTCTGATTTTTTTTGTCTCACTCAACCAATAATTGTACAGTTGTGGATATACTTTATTTATAAAACTATTACTTATACCTCTCAAGAAGCCGTTAAACTGATTCGTGATAAGTTACTCGTTTCACCTTACAATTGTCACTTGGCACAAATAATTTAACAATTAATAATTTTAACATTTTATCATAGATATTCAAAAAAATTAAACCAATTTTAGTTTAGATTTGATTTAATCATCCAATGATAAAAATCTCCAATACAAACTTTTTTATTAGTATACAAAGAGAAATCTCTTTTGCATTTTTCGGGTTCAATACTTTATATACTAATAGTGTATTTTTCAAAAATGATCAACGTATAAAATTTATTTATTGAAGACGAGATTTATAATATATAGGATCGTAGTAAAACTAAAGTTTTAATCTATATTAGTATCTAAAATTTCCCAACTGCGTATATAATCTATAAGTTGTTAATATCTTATAATGAAGCATTAATAAATGTTAAATGATGAATAAAATCCGTTTTACGCTTATTATATATAAGGATATAATCGGAATGGAGTAAATAGGTTGATAGTTTTAAATTTTAAAATAAAAATTAAAAAAGACTATAATAAGTAATAGTGGCTATAGATGTCAACATTTGTCACATTATCACTTAGGTCATGGTTCAATTCTCATTAAAAACAATTTTTTTATCATCAATATAAAATTAAAAGGGTAATTTAGTAATCTATTATCATCAGTATAATATTGAAAAGGTAATCAGGAATCTAATATATATAATCTGATAGTATATAGAATTTGTAATCTAATAGTATATATAATCTGAGTCTTTATATATTTAATACAAATAAACATGATTTATAATATTAAAATATTAATATAATCCTTTTTTATGGATCAATTCCAATTTTATAATATTTTGTATATCTTGCGCGAGTTTTTCTCTAATCTGGTCAAAAATATGATTTTAAGGCATTTGTGAAAATGAATTATCTACCTTATCAAGGAGATTACAAGAAAAGACCAAAATATAATATAACATATTGAGTATTTGCAAATATTAATAAAGAGTTTGATAATATAACCAAAGTTGATATCTAGCATAGTGGTAAGGAATGTAACTTCTAATCAAGAGGTCAAGGGTTCAATTCCCATTAGAAACAATTTTTTTATCATTAATATAATATAAGAGGGGTAATTTAGTAATTTAACATTGAATAAATTGTCTCACTAAACCCCTAGTTGCTCTATTATATATATAAATAATAGAAAAATGGCTCCCTCCAATTTTTTTCTAAAATATTGGCCATATTTTATGTTCACTTTTTGAAATAATGGCTCTCGTTTACGTTCACAAATTAGCGGAAGCCGTTATTTTAAAAAACGGAAATTAAATCTGTTTATTAATTTGCAAACTTGAAAAGTTGGTCACTTTTTTTGAAAATTAGTGTAAAATATAATCATCAAATTGCAAACTGGTGGCCAGTTTTTTCCTCTAATATAATGGTCAAACATTATTTTTATTTTTTGAAAAGGTGACTAAAAATTGCTTTTTCGACAAAAAAAAAAATAATAATAGTTTTTACTGTCAAAGGTCACCTTTTTAAAAGAAACTAACATGATCTCTAGCCATTATTAACATTACAAATTTAAAATTTCATTACTAAGATACAAAAGAAGGCAGCTTCGACCCAACTTATTTACTCTGTAATATTATGAACCTATAATACATAAACTTGCAACAATTATCGCCGAAGGTCAACTTTGGTCTAATCTTAAAAAAAAAAAATTGATCTTTGATCTCTATACCCATTAATCTTTTAATCTCTGTAATATTATGTATCTGTTAATACATGTATGTATGTATCCTATATATAACCACAGACAGAGTGTGAGACTGTGAGGTAATCTTTAAGAAAAAAGTGAATCTTTGACCTCTAAAATTGCAGAATTTTATCCTCATAAGTCATAACTCGTAACCAACTCATCAGACTAATCAATATAAGCATGCACCAACTTTATTGTAATATTCTTTTGGTGGTCCTTGGCCAACAATATTTTCACACTCAAACTTACTCTCAACATCTCAAATGAAAAAACATGTCCGACACTTAACACAAAGTATACAAGGAAAGAGGCGCTTCAACATGTTACTTACATCTCTAGAGACTGAGTGTGCCTGCATGGGTTGTTACGCTAGTATATATAACAAAATCATAAAAACAAGTATTCAATCATATGAAGAGAAATTGCGAGAGAAACCATAATTCCTTCCAATAAAACCAAATTAACAAAGTCTGAACTGCCTTCTTGCTATAGAAATTATATATAAAATCACAATTAAAGATTGGAGAGTTTAGATGGATTAAAAAATCTAGAATTATATAAATCTGACTCTTCAGATTTTTTAAGGATTGAATGCCTTGTCAAATCATACATTCCATAAGCCACAACCTTGCCCCAAAGGTCCTCGTCATAGAAATATATGCAGTTGGATTTGTATGCACTGTGCTCATCCATTGATATCGAGCTACAGTCATTCCATCCCAACAATAGGGCTTCTTTCTCAGGGAGGCTACTTATCTCATCCCAATAGTAGTAGCTATAATGGCCATAAACAGTGTCACTCCAATACTTCAACTTGAAAATACAAAAAGATTTGGTGGCTTCGCAATCTCGTTCCAATATCCTCTTGATCATCAAGATTTCTCCATTCTTCGATTCCACAAGATAAAAGAAGAAACAGTGAACATCTATCACTGAACGCGAATCTATACCGCATATTTCACCTCCCATCTTCATCTTCATCCATGTCATGCTCGTGTAAGGGTCGGTGTTACCATAAATGATATCGTCATTGTAAACAAAGAGTGCTCCACTTGCAGCAATGGCGTAAAACTGTCCACCACAAAACATAATGTCTTCAACATCTTCCTCCAATTCGAGCCATGATGATGACGAAGCTGGTCTACAAAAGATAAGGGAAGTACCATGATTGTCAAAAAGATCTCGTTTCTTCGAAAACTTGAGACAAATGATGCAGTTAGGATCGGTAGGTCTACTTCTGGATGACACATATTTCATATGGGAATGAAGCTGTAAATGTAAATCTATTGGCAGAGGTGGAAGCTGGAGAAGAAGTTTCGTGATGGGATTATAAAGCAATGGTTGGTACAAAGAAGTACCTAGAAGTAACCAACCATCATATGAAGCATACATTTTCATCCCATAAGAATTGAAATCAAAAGAAAAACTCGATTCTTCATCTTTTGTATCAAGACGGAGATGTTTATGCAACATGTAAGGATTAGTGTTGAAAACTATCTTTTTGTCCTTTCCTTCTTCCTGGAGCAACCATGGAGTTGTTGGCAAGATGTGGTTTTGCCATATTTGTTTAGCAATAAATCGCCATGTACGACAAACAGCAAGACACTGATAAAGATCAAGAAAGTGATGGTTGTTAATATCGCGAAGGAGTCCAAAGATGATGAACAGTATATCAGCAGGCATGTCAGCCCAAGACACTCTGCGATTTATGACACAGGAGGTGCTTCTGTCAAAATAAAATAAAATGAGAGCATCAATAACCTGTATGAAAAATTAAGGATAACACAAATGAAATATTAGCTTACCTCTGCATTCAAAGAAAATGTTTAGAATTGGACATCTCCTAAAATATGTTGTTTACAAGGATTATCTTTCTACATCTACAGTGTACCAAAGAATAAGGACAGTGGTATTTAAAAATACCATTCTTTATTACAACAGACTGACGTTAAAATATTATCTCTTTTTTTATACAGGGACTTCTGCATACTTTTGTTAGCATTGGATTTTATTCACATTAATAATCAAGGGATACTATAGAAAATACTTGGCAACTAATATAAAGGTAAATGAACAACAGATGTAAACTGGTAAAGAAAATGTATGATGCAAAACAATATATTTAGCAACTAGTTCACAAATCACAAGTGCATGGCATGAGGTGGTTACAAATTAGCTAAAGAGTAATGTGATGCTGCTGCTGATTTTATCTAGTTTTTTTCTATACGGACAAGCTGCTCACAGACAGTCTTGCACTAAAGCAGTTCTTGTTAGTCAAAATGGTGAATAAGCAGTTCTTGTTACGAGCCCTTGTTTTCTTCCTCTAATTGATGTGATCTGAGAATTAAAGTGTAAAAAATTGCATAATGTATTAACAACATATTGTCATCAAGGATAACCCCAATCCCATCTTTCAACACTAAGGTTCTCGAAATTTACATTGTGTTCTGTAATCTTATCTTGTTTCTAAAAAAAATAACTCTAACGCCTTGCTCCCGAGTTTTAAAAAGGGTGGAAAGCAAGTGGAGGGTAAGTAAAGTTGTTTCACTTTCACTCATAATTGTGCTCCCGAGTTTTTAAAAGGAACGAAAGCAAGTGGTAATGAAGGCAAATTTGGCATACTTTCACTCAAAAACTCACTCCAAAAGTGGGATGAATCTAGTCTCTTTTTTCCATACGATCTCTTCCTTAGGAAATAATATGATTTAATAATCTCATATTCATCTCAATTTTTTTTGCGGAAACACGTGTTATTTATATATATGGCACTTCTGATCATTCATGCCACCTCCAATTTTATCTTGAACCCTCATGGTTGACGAGCAAGTCAATGGTTAGATACTTACTCTGTTAACTATGATCTAACATCACTGTGCAGAATGAATCTGATAATTGCTCTTGTAGTCATGACTCATGACATACCTTTGATGTCCTTTTGGATGCTCCTTGTCAATTGTTGGTCACATTTTAAAATTAGTATACTGTATACCATAATCACCAGCCCGACTTATCCTAGACGTATTTATCCTATATATAACCAGAGACAAAGTGAGGGAAGGGTGTACTCTGTAAAAAAGATTTGATGTTTGATCTCTAAACCCATTAATCTTGAATCTTACACTTTATGTATCCTATATATAACCAGAGAAAAAAATAAGAGTACATCTATACACATAAAAGAAAGAGGATAGAATACATACCTTTGTTTGGGATTGAAAGAGACATCAACTTTCAATTCATTCACTTTCGTTTCTAAGCAATTCATTGACAGCCTCCTCTCTTTTTTCCTCTCTTTGACCAACTCACCTGACTGACTATGCTTTATATAATATCTCCTGTACTCTATTTCTATCTATATTTTGTTTTGTCAGAATCCTGTATCTATTTTCTATTTCAAATATATATATAATTCTTTACCCCATTAATGAAACAAAAATATTACTCTGTTACAAAAAGAAAAACAAGATATTGTATATTTGTTGTCATCTTTGATTTATCTAAACAAATCTAATTCCAAATTTTATTTATGTTTTAAAAAGTTTTAGCAGTACTATTCCATATTAAAAAAATATAATATATTTGTTGTTTACTACTTTTAATAGATAAAATATAAATATAAGTAGAAAACTAAGTACAACGAATGGACGGAGAAACTCGGAATGGATAGTGTAACACCCCAGTCCCACATCGAGAAGATTTGATACTTCTGTTCAGTTTATAAGACAAAATACTACTACTAATTAGCATCAACAAATCATGATCTTTTGGGGGCCTGTGGTGGGCTAGTTGTTACCCAAGTTGGTTGCAGTTGGACCAGTAGGCTTCGGCTTATTCGGACTCGGAATTAGGATTTGACCCGATTTTCGAAAAATGCTCGGGATTTGACCCGGGTTGTCACATATGGTATCAGAGCCGACTCTCGAAAGCTTGTCGAGGCAAGTTGCCGGAGGTGGGGACACGAAGGCTGGTGGTATTATCCCACAATGGACAGAGGTCCGGAGGTGGGGACACGAAGCCAGCCGGTATTATCCCACAATGGCTATGGGAGGAACAATCTTGGAACCTATGAGATATCCGTTCAGGCTTGACGAGGACGTCAAGAGTTTAAGTGGGGGAGTTTGTAACACCCCAGTCCCACATCGAGGAGATTTGGGACTTCTGTTCAGTTTATAAGGCAAAGTACTACTACTAATTAGCACCAATAAAATCATGATATTTTGGGGCCTGTGGTGGGCTAGTCGTTACCCAAGTTGGTTGCGTTTGGGCCAGTAGGCTTCGGCTTATTCGGACTCGTGATCGGGACTTGACCCGATTTTCGAAAAAGGTTCGGGATTTGACCCGGGTTGTCACATAATAGTTGGTATCAAGAGCAGGCTGTCCTCCGGAGTTTAGAAAAA
This sequence comes from Heracleum sosnowskyi, assembly GCA_030848705.1. Classification (NCBI taxonomy): domain Eukaryota; kingdom Viridiplantae; phylum Streptophyta; class Magnoliopsida; order Apiales; family Apiaceae; genus Heracleum; species Heracleum sosnowskyi. The sequence goes on from CM061241.1 coordinate 100,839,871, forward strand.
GGGGTAACGATTCTTGTACTCTTTGTATATTTTTGTAAATTCATGTATATGATATTATGTGTAAATAATATTTTCTTGATTATTTGTATAGGTGAAAATGTTTTGGTATATAATATGATATATATCCATGAGTTCTTTGTTTTGTCTATTGTGTTCGTATGACTACTCCGATTTTGTATGTATACTATATAAAGTCAGAATTCTTGTAAAACTCATATATGATTCGTTATTTGTCGTAATTTTATGATATTAGACTTTCTGAAAAGGTATTTGAATTATCTACGACTTTGATGTGTTTTTCGAAATTAGGTCTGTAGATATGAGTTTTTCTGGGATTTATTGACCAGCCATTATGTTTTTGAAGCTGAGATGTCTAACTTTGAAAATTCGTAATAAATTGGGTTTTTATGATAATTTAATGAGTAATATCAATATGGAAAGGTATTTTCGTGTTCTGTGTTTCTTGTTTACTCTCTGCTACTATATTCTGTGATTTGGATGTTGTAAATAGCATAACACTAAAGAAATCAGGGGCTGATTCTGTTCTGCAGTCCGCAAATGTCAATGTTCCGAGTTCGTTACTTGTCCGTTTTTAACGAGCCTTATCATTCCGGAAAGGTCTCAAAATTGTCTACATCTTTTGTGTTTTGTACTTTTTCAGATAAAATCATTTTCATAGAGTAAATTGCCAATTTTCAGAACTGGTCAGGATTGATTTTGTTAACAATAGTCTATTTTGCAAGATATTTTGATGTTTGATGTTTGGAATCTTCTTTGAGTAAATTATATGTAAACACCGCATGAGTTCTATTGAGTTGTGTATTTGTTTGTTTTATTTGACTGTTAATAGATTATAAGTTAATATTAAGGATTTGCTGTGATTTTATTTTCAGGGTGCGACATCGGTATCGAGGTAAGTGACTTTTCGTTGCTCACTAATATTATCAAATCTGTTTTTATTCGTTTATCTTCTTATATTCGAAATATTTGATTTTGAAACTTGTAATATCGAAAATAGATTTTAGAAAATATATTTTTATAGAATTCCCCAGTTTTAGTTGCGTATCGAATCATAGAATCCGGTCACTGGATAGTGTGACATATAGAACTAGTTTACGCACGTTCCGGAACACATAGATACCTCGTTGAGTTTGTCTTATCGAGGGACGTAAACTGGCCCCCATCGAATCATCGAACTATAGAAGCCGTGTCACTAGCATAGTGTGACCGTAATTTAGAACTGTGGGAATTAAATGTGATTTTATTGTTAAGATTATATTATCGATTTAAAGTTAAGAAATTATGTTTTAAATATTACTTTGAGCCGTTGGGCGATAGTTACTTGCTGGGCTTTGCAGCTCATTGTTTTAATATATTTCAGGTTCAGACTTTTGGAAGCTAAGTAAGAATAAGGATGTGGAGTTATGTATTTTGTGCTATGTGATTTTGCATAAGACTATTCGAACAATTTGATTATATGTTAGACATTGAATATTGTTGGATTTATGGAGATGTGTCTCCGCTTTTATGTTTTGACCGCTGCTTTGACTTTTATGTAATTTCGTATTTATTGAATAAAGAAATACTTTTATTTAAGTTTTGAATTTAGAATTAATAGTCCGAAAAGTCGGGCTGTTATGTGACAACCCGGGTCAAATCCCGAGCCTTTTTCGAAAATCGGGTCAAATCCTAATTCCGAGTCCGAATAAGTCGAAGCCTACTGGCCCAACTGTAACCAACTTGGGTAACAACTAGCCCACCACATGCCCCCAAAAGATCATGATTCGTTGGTGCTAATTAATAGTAGTACTTTGCCTTATAAACTGAACAGAAGTCCCAAATCTCCTCGATGTGGGACTAGGGTGTTACAAACTCCCCCACTTAAACTCTTGACGTCCTCGTCAAGCCTGAACGAATATCTCATAGGTTCCAAGATCGTTCCTCCCTAGCCATTGTGGGATAATACCGGCTGGTTTCGTGTCCCCACCTCCGGACCTCTGTCCATTGTGGGATAATACCACCTGCCTTCGTGTCCCCACCTCCGGCAACTTGCCTCGACAAGCTTTCGAGAGTCGGCTCTGATACCATATGTGACAACCCAGTTCAAATCCCGAGCTTTTTTCGAAAATCGGGTCAAGTCCCGATCATGAGTCCGAATAAGCCGAAGCCTACTGGCCCAAACGCAACCAACTTGGGTAACGACTAGCCCACCACAGGCCCCCAAAATATCATGATTTTATTGGTGCTAATTAGTAGTAGTAATTTGTCTTATAAACTGAATAGAAGTCCCAAATCTCCTCGATTTGGAACTGGGGTGTTACAGATAGATAAAGAAAGAAGCTGTTTTCATAATTTGATCTTTACTATGTTTTTATTTGTTACTTGGAATCCATTGTAAACTAGTTCAAATCATGATTATGTTTACTAATATATAAGTATATATAAATTACAAATTAATTAAATAAGTTTAACTTTTGACATTTTACTAGTTTGACTTTTGAAGTTTTACATATTTATTATCTAATTGTAACTACAAAAAAAAAAATAACTAAATAAATTCTAGAGTAATATAAAATAAAAATTTCTTTTCTTGATCATGTGTATGTGTTCATGTTCATAAATTATATTATTTCAGTTCCACAATAAAATTACAAAACTTTTAATAAGAGTTAATTAATTATGATTATATGTACTTCGACTAAAACTCAATTAGATGGATTTGAGTTTTAGTAATCCTTAAAGAGAAATTAACAGAAATATAAAAAAAAATTAAATTTTTTTGCGCATCTTCTAAAAATATTTGTGAAATACATTATGCAATCTATACTATATTATTAAAGCCGAAACATTGAAAGTTTTGGTTTTCGGTTTTCGGTTAGTTTTTGGTTTTCGGTACTTTTTTTAATTAATAAGTTAATAATATAATCAAAATTCGGGAAAGTTTTATTCTACATTAATATTTCACTATATTTTACCACATAAAAATCAAATAATATTGAAATCTAATCAAAAAAATGGAAATGTGGGATATAATTTGTTTAAATTTAGGATATACTACTACAAATATACTTCTTTGTTTTTAGGATAATGAAAGCTTTTTTTCTAACAAAATTTACTCATTTTCCAAAAATATCATGACAATTATCTTTAAATTAAAATATATTACCTTTTATATTTGTTATCAATAAAATCTCTGTTTTCCAAAAATATGAAGTGCAATCCTTACTTATTTATTTTAAAACCTATTTAATACTCTATTTAATAAATAATAAAATAATATAAAAATAGTAATTAGCTAATTGCCTTTTATAATTAAAAAAAATAATTCAAACAAAATCTACTTCTTTTCCAAAAATATCATGACAATTAGCTTTAAATTAAAACATAATATCTTTTATATTTGTTATCACTAAAATCTCTATTTTCCAAAATTATGAGGTGAAATCCTTACTTATTTATTTTAAAATCTATTTTAATACTCTATTTAATAAATAATAAAAAAATAGTAACTAGCTGATTGCCTTTTATAATTAAAAAAAAAAAATCAAACAAAATCTACTCTTTTTCCAAAAATATCATGACAGTTAGCTTTAAATTAAAACATAATATCTTTTATATTTTTTATCACTAAAATCTCTATTTTCCAAAATTATGAGGTGCAATCCTTACTTATTTATTTTAAAATCTATTTTAATACTCTATTTAATAAATAATAAAATAATATAAAAATAGTAACTAGCTGATTGCCTTTTATAATTAAAATATTTTTTTCCTAACAAAATCTACTTCTTTTCCAAAAATATCACGGGCAAATACCTTTAAATTAAAATATATTACCTTTTATATTTGTTATCACTAAAATTTCTCTGTTCCAAAAATATCAAGTGCAGCCCTTATTTATATATTTTAAAAGTTATTTTAATACTTTTAATTATTTAAAAAAAACTTACCTACTTTAACAAGTGAATGTATTTTTTTAACAAATACAATTAATATAATTAAAACACATCTAAAAATATTACAGGTAGTTATTTTTTTATAATTAAAACATGTTAGCTTTCCTACTTGTCCTTATTAAAAAACTTACTTATTTTAACATGTCAACGTATTTTTTTAATAAATACAATTAATATAATTAAAACACTTCTAAAAATATCACGGGTAATTACTTTTTTTAATTAAAACATGTTATATTTTCTATCTGTCCTTATTATTAATAGTGAACGTATTTTTTTGACAAATACAATTAATATAATTAAAACACATCTAAAAATATTATTGGTAGTTTTTTTTTAATTAAAACATGTTAGTTTTTCTATTTGTTCTTTTTAAAAAAACTTACTTATTTTAACATGTCAGCGTATTTTTTGAATAAATACAATTAATGTAATTAAAACACTTCTAAAAATATCACGGATAATTACTTTTTTTAATTAAAACATGTTAGATTTTCTATCTATCATTATTATTAATATTATTTTATTATAAAATAATATTAATAATACCTCGTTTATCTTCCTCATCCCCATCTGTATTTTTTAATATTTTTTTATGTTCCAATTAATATTTAAGTTTCTCATTTTATAATTTATCATATTAATTTTTACTTTTATTTTAATATTAAATTTTTTAATTTATTATTTTTTAAGGCTCGTGCCTTGCACGGGTTATAGGCTAGTAATTTTTATAAGCGTACGAGAAACTTTGGTCATGTATCGCCAAATCAATAAGGACCGTTGATGAGGAATGTGAATCGTTAAATTTAATATTAAAAAGATTTATTTTAATAATATAAACCAAATATGAATATATTTTCTAAGTTGACTACAATTCTCAATGTAAAAATTTGTGATTTCAAATTCTAAGTTTAGTAGGTTTATTTCATTCTTGGTCTATACTTTATTTAATTATAAGTTGAATTGATTTTCTTTATTTTAATTCTATTCCTAAATTGAATAGAACTAATGTAAAAAATCGTTATTTTATTATTTCTTCAATTTCAGGGTAGTTATAATTGAATTTTTTTTGTTAAACTATCACTAAATTAAAGATTATTTTGTGAGTTTTATGTGGGGTGTAATTTTTTTTTAAATCTGATTTTTAGAACTCAATATATAACATAAATAATGTATTAAGCGTATAAAACGTAATAAATAAAATCTAGAACTAATAATATAAAATTAATATGATTATAAATATTAAAAAAATAATCATGAATTGCAGGGGTTATAAGTTTTAGGAATATGTTGTTTTTCATGATAATTATAAAAACACTTAGTAGATTTTGTGTTAAGTCAAATTGTAGCTGTCAACGGAATGGTATGCTTTGCAGCTTTCGTTGACAGGTAGCTCATCAACGAAATGAGTGATGTAGCAATTGCACTGTATAATACTTTACTGTTTGATAGAAATTTGTTGTAGGTATTAGATAGGTTTTATAAGTCATGTTGACTAAGTACTAGATAGGCAAAATAGGTTGGTTAATTTTAAATATAATGTGCCTTGTAATTCTGCCTAAGTGAAGACATGTCAACGGAATGAAGATTACACTATCAACGGAATGAAGAATATACCATCAACGAAACGAAGAATAAAGCTATCAACGAATCATTATCACTTTTCTGAATAGTTGACAAAGTGATAGTGACAGTTTTCTGACATATCAAAAGGTGATGTAGAAGTGTACTTTGCATTGGGAGCCATTAAAATGGTCACTGGAAATAAGGAAACATTCCAATTTCCAATTAGGTTCTTGAGTGGGATCATAAGCATGAAGACAAAAGACAAGATCTCCAAGGACCATTGGACAAAAGGGATGAAAAGCAAACTATTGACGGTTACCTTTAGTGTATTTTAGAGTAGCCAAAAATAGCATTGAAAACTTGGGTTTTATAACCAAGTGTAGCAGTTCATTTTTAAGTGTAGTGAGTGAGATAAAAATAGTTTGTATTAGCTTCTTTCAAGAGCACTCTCACTCCAACATCAGGAACTGAGCAGCTGTGATACTTTTGTAACACGGATTATTTCCGCAATAAAAACATCTCAGTTGGATCCTCAAAACATCCAACTGAAATTTTATATCTGCTTGTGTTTTTATTTTCAGTACTATTTTATTTTAAAGATTGTTTTAAGTTTAGAAATATCTAGAATTGTATTCAACCCCCCCCCCCCTTCTAGGGGTGAGCATACAAATCCAAAAACCGGATTATCCTAATTTTCGATCCGTATCCGATTTTAAAAATCCGAAAATTTGGATATCTGATCCGAAAAAACTGGACCGGATATCCGATCCGGATTTTTTTTATAAATTCGGATTCGGATCCGGATCACAACTTTATATAAAATCGGATATCCGGATCCGATCCGGTTTTCAATATATCTTAAAAAATAATATATTTATATATGTATAATGAATAATATTAAAGACAAATGATTCAACATATGATATATTAGATTAAGTAATAAATTATTACTAATAAATTACTAAGTTTGTTTGCATTGATCGAGTTTATAAAAATTCTAGGTGTAAAATCGAAATGATACACATGAAATTATATATTTGAGTGCACATTTATAAACACAATACCATATATTTGTACGTGAAAAACTTCGTAATCTTAGTTAATAAAATTTTAGAACGAAGTTAATGAAAGAGTGTTCTCGTTTAATATTATTATTTCATTTAATAAAATAAATTCGAGAGTGAACGTGCTATTAATATCTCTAAAAAAGTACGTAAAAGTACATATTAAACAAATGAATGATAATTTGATGGGTTAAAATAAAAATTAGGAAATAAAAAAATTTATAAATGTTAATATATGATATTTTGATGTCTAAAATGTTATTAATCAATTTAAAATTTGTAAATTTAACGATAACCTATCAAAATATAATAAAATTTATTATTTTTTTACAACTTAAAATATATTTTAATTAATTAATTCGGATCCGGATCATCCGATTTCCGATCCGGATTAAACGGATATCCGAATTCCGGATATCCAGTTAAACCGGATCCGGAACCAGAATAGGTTTTTCAAAATCCGAAAAACCGGATATTCGATCCGATTTTTATAAACCGGACCGGATATCCGATTTTGCTCACTCCTACCCCCTTCTACAATTCTGTTAGGTCATTTGGGATTAACAATTGGTATCAGAGCAAGCTTCTAACATACAAAAAGTTTAAAGATCAAGGCCAAAACAGAAACATGGTGACGAAGGATGCAGATGTAAAGATACCAGTTCTTGATAAGGACAATTACTTTCAATGGAAAGTAAAAATGCATCTACATCTCATGTCTATGGATGAGAGATATGTAGACTGCATTGAGAAAGGTCCACACGTTCCCATGAAGTTTGCATCTAGAGTTGGACTGCCAGATGATGCTCCAGATGTGGAAATTCCAAAACCTGTCTCAGAATGGACTGTTGAAGATGTTGCAGAAATCCATAAAGATAAAAGAACCATGAACATTCTGTTTAATGGTTTGGAGCAAGAGATGTTTGACAATGTCATAAACTGTACAACTTCTAAAGAAGTATGGGACACTGTTAGAACACTCTGTGAAGGAACTGGGCAAGTTAGGGAGAACAAAATGCAACTCCTCATACAACAATATGAGCACTTTCATTTTAAAGCTGGTGAAACCCTAAATGACACGTTTAGTAGGTTTCAAAAGCTTTTGAATGGATTAAAGTTGTATGGGAGAATCTACCAAACCAAGGATTCAAACCTCAAATTTCTTAGAGCTCTTCCAAAAGAGTGGAAGCCTATGACTGTTTCTCTGAGAAACACTCAAGAGTACAAAGACTACACTCTTGAAAGGCTTTATGGAACCTTAAAGACATATGAGCTGGAAATGGAGCAAGATGAAGAAATTGAGAAGGTACAAAAGAAAGGTGGATCTATTGCATTGATTGCATCTGTGAACCAACTGGAAGATGACAATGAAGAAGCTGTAAAAGCCACAACTAGTTGAGCTAGAAAGCCACAACTAGTTGAGCTAGTTGTAGGAGTGATGTTAGCAAGGGTAAAGGCAAGAGGACAGAAGAAGAAGAAGAAGAACCAGGCAACTTGGATGACTTAGATGAGATTGATGAACACATTGCTTTTCTTTCAAGAAAATTTTCTAAGTTCAAATTCAAGAGAAACTCAGAAGCAAGGCCACCAAGGAGAGACTTTCAACCTAGCAAAAATAATTAGATTGAAAAGTCTAAGTCTAAATGTTTCAACTGTGGAATGATTGGTCACTTTGCTGGAGATTGCAGAAAGCCCAAAGTTGAGAAGTGCAACAGGAAATTTGAGCCTGTTGATTATAAAAAGAAATACTTTGAACTTCTCAAGCAAAAAGAAAAGGCTTTCATGTCTCAGGAGTATGATTGGGCTGTTAATGGTGAAGATTCAGATGATGATGTTGAGTATGTCAACTTGGCCCTAATGGCTAACAATCATGAGCAGGAAGCAAGTTCCTCAAGCAATCAGGTAACAATTACTAATCTTTCTGAGCTTTCTAAAGAGGAATGCGATAGTGCAGTTAATGAAATGTCTACTGTACTGTATAATTTGTGTATTACTCTTAAATCACTTACCAAAGAGAACTCAAGAAAATATGCTCTTAAGTGATAGAAATGCCATGTTAGAAGCACAGCTCATTGAGTTTGAGAAAATGAGGTGTGTTGCTAGCAACATCATTAATGTTCAAGGTGTTGAATCTTTCTGTGAACAATCATGGAAAAAGAACAAAGAGAAGCTAGGGTATGCTGTTGAAACCTTAGAATCAGAATCAAAATCAACAAACAACAATGATCATTTGTTGAAGGTTGATATGTCAACGGAATGCAAGGTTTCGTTGACAGATGAACCATCAACCGATCAGGTTGTTTCGTTGACAGAGAAAAGGAAAGAAGAACTCACTAGACTTAATAACAAGTATGGTCATGTCACCAAGAACTTTGTTCAAGGTGAGTCTAGTAAATCAAAGAAAGTTGAGAAGCCTGTTGAGAGAGCTAATGTAGGTCACTTGTCTAACAAGTAATTGAAAGACAAGTTAGAGAAAATTCAAGTTGAGGCTAAGGGCAATAAAAGGAATAACAGAAATGGCAAAGTAGGGATTAACAAACATAACAATTACACACCTGATAAGTATGCTCCTAGAAAGACATGTGTTAATTGTGGTAGTATTAGTCATTTGTCTGCTAATTGCAAATCTGTTAAGAAGACTGCTAATGTGAAAATGCCTAAGCCTGCAATGAATGTTTCTATGCCTACAATGCCTGTTATGCCTAACATGTTTGCTCCATATGCACAATTTCAAAATCCATATGCCAGCATGTCATTTGTGCCTAATTCATACATGAATATGATTAATATGCCACAAATGCCATGGAATGTGAATAACATGTTTGTTCCTCCAACTATGCATGTTGTGAATGAAAATGTGAGCAATCCTCAGAAATCAACACCAAAGGTAAAGGTTGATTTAAATCAATCTGAGCCCAAAGTGAAAAATGATATAAAAGGAAAATCAAAGGCTAACAAAACAGGACCCAAGGAAACTTGGGTACCAAAATCAACTTGATTTGGTTTTATTGTGTGTAGGGAGACAAAAAGAATCTTTGGTACTTGGATAATGGTTGTTCAAGACACATGACTGGTGAATGTACCCTGCTCACAGAGTTTCAGGAAAGAGCTGGCCCTTGTATTGCTTTTGGAGATGACAACAAAGGCTACACTAAGGGATATGGCCTGATTTCAAAAGAGAATGTCATCATAGATGAGGTTGCATTGGTGGATGGTCTTAAGCACAATTTTCTTAGTATCAGCCAACTTTGTGATAAGGGATTTTTAGTTACTTTTTCAAGAGAAGCATGTGTTGTTTCTAAAGGAGGAGACAACAATGTGGTAATGACTGGATTCAGAAGAGGGAATGTGTACATTGCTGACTTTAGTAGCACAAGTCCAGATACCATCACTTGTCTTTTCAGCAAGGCAAGCAAGGATGAAAGTTGGCTATGGCACAAGAAATTGTCTCATTTGAATTTTAAGGTTATGAATGACTTGGTGAGGAAATATCTTGCTAGAGGAATTCCACAGGTGGAATTCTCAAAGGATGGTTTGTGTGATGCCTGTCAAAAAGGGAAACAAAAGAAAGCATCATTCAAAAGCAAGACAGAGTCATCAATTGTCCAACAACTTGAGTTGCTTCATATGGATCTATTTGGTCCTGTAAATGTCATGTCCATTTCAAAGAAGAAATATTGTCTTGTGATTGTTGATGATTTTTCTAGATTTACATGGACTTTCTTTTTGCACTCTAAAGATGAGGCAAGTGAAATCATTATCAATCACATCAAGATGGTAAACAATCATCCTGACTTCAAAGTAAGAAGGATTAGGAGTGACAATGGGACAGAATTCAAGAATTCAATCATGAAGATGTTCTGTGAAGAAAATGGTATTTTGCATGAATTTTCAGCAGCAAGGACACCACAGTAAAATTGTGTAGTTGAAAGGAAAAACAGAACACTTATTGAAGCTGCAAGGACAATGCTAGATGAATCAAAGTTACCAACTTATTTCTGGGCTGAGGCAGTTAACACAGCTTGCTTCACTCAGAATATTTCTTTGATTAATCAAGCCAAGGGAATGACCCCTTATCAACTACTCAAAAGAAAGAAGCCACTATTGGATTTTCTTCATGTCTTTGGATGCAAGTGCTTTGTTCTGAGAAATCAAGCTGAGCATTTGGGGAAATTTGAAGCAAAGTCAGATGAAGCAATATTTGTGGGATATGCAGCAGGGAAAGCTTACAGAGTCTATAATCTCAGAACCAACATTGTTATGGAATCTGTACATGTTGTTTTTGATGATCTCAAAATTCAAGATCTCTGTGATGAAGGTTTCCATGAAAGTCTTTCTTTTGAGAATGAGGAAGGAGATCAAGTGAATCATTTTAAGGCTACTGAGAAACAACCTAAAGCTGTTGTATCTAGCACAGATGAAAGCAGTAGTGAAGATGAAATTGCTGCATTAAGATTGAAAAGAATGGCTGCTAGCAGACCTAATGGTCATTTCGTTGATAGTCATGATGATGGATTCGTTGACAGTCAGAATGAGCGTTTCGTTGACAGTCTAAATGAGCATTCCGTTGACAGTCACAGAAATGCTTCTAGGAGTGATCATTTAGGGACAACAAACTCAAGGGGAGTTTCTCAAGGACAAACATATAATCAAGGCAACCATGATCATGAAGCTACTTCCTCAAGAGCTAATCTACCTCCCTCAAGGAAATGGACTAAAGATCATCCCTTTGAACTTATTATAGGTGATGTTTCTTCAAAAGTCCAAACTAGAAGAGCAACTCAAGAGGAATGTCTATATAGTAGCTTTCTATCTCAAGATGAACCAAAGAAAGTTGAGGATGCACTTCTAGATCCAGATTGAGTTTTAGCTATGCAAGAGGAGATAAACCAATTTGAGAGAAACAAAGTTTGGAAGCTGGTGCCCAAGCCTAAAGACAGGAGTGTTATAGGCACAAAATGGGTGTTCAGAAACAAGATGGATGAAAATGGCATAGTCACAAGGAACAAAGCTAGATTGGTTGCTAAAGGCTACTCACAGGAAGAGGGAATTGATTTTGATGAAACCTTTGCTCCCGTTGCAAGACTAGAAGCAATAAGGATTTTCCTAGCCTATGCAGCCCATGCCAATTTCAAGGTCTATCAAATGGATGTGAAGAGTGCTTTTCTGAATGGAGAATTGGAAGAGGAGGTATATGTGAGTCAACCTCCTGGTTTTGAAGATGATTATTTTCCAGAGTAAGTGTACTTTCTCCTCAAAGCACTCTATGGTTTGAAACAAGCACCTAGAGCCTGGTATGACACACTTTCATAGTTCCTCCTTGAGAATCACTTCACTAGAGGTACTGTAGATAAAACTCTTTTTCATAGGATTGTGAATGGCTCTACTATACTTGTTCAAATTTATGTAGATGACATAATTTTTGGGTCTACAGATGAAAAACTTTGTCAAAAGTTTGCCAAGCTTATGCAAAGTAAATATGAAATGAGCATGATGGGAGAATTAACTTATTTTCTTGGTCTCCAAGTGAAGCAAGTTAATGAAGGCATTTTCATTAGTCAAACAAAGTATATTAATGATTTGTTAAAGAAATTTAACTTAATGGAATGCTCTCCTGCCAAAACTCCCATGCCTACTGCCACCAAACTTGAATTGAATACTAAGGAAAAATATGTGGACATTTCAAGTTACAGAGGCATGGTAAGCTCACTTTTATATTTAACGGCTAATAGACCTGATATTATGTTTGCTACATGTCTATGTGCTAGATTTCAGGCTGATCCTAGGGAATCCCATTTAGTTGCTATTAAAAGAATTTTCAGATATCTCAAAGGAACACCAAACCTTGGCATTTGGTATCCTAGAGAATCTGGCTTTGAACTAATTGGTTATTCAGATGCAAATTATGCAGGATGTAAAATTGACAGGAAAAGCACAACTGGCACCTGTCAATTCCTAGGAAACAAGCTTGTGTCATGGTTCAGCAAGAAACAAAACTCAGTTTCTACCTCCACAGCTGAGGCTGAATACATTGCAGCTGGAAGTTGTTGTGCACAGATTCTATGGATGAAAAATCAACTACTTGATTATGGATTAAGAGTTGAGAAAATTCCTATATTCTGTGATAACACTAGTGTCATTGCCATTACTGAGAATCCAGTGCAGCATTCAAGGACCAAGCACATTGACATCAAGTATCATTTCATTAGAGAACATGTTATGAATGGTACTGTGGAGTTACATTTTGTTCCAAGTGAACAACAACTTGCAGACATCTTTACCAAGCCACTTGATGAATCAACATTCTCAAGATTAGTAAGTGAGCTAGGTATGCTAAATTTCTCTTAATTATTTTTGAGATTTTTGCAAGTTAAGTTGCAGCCAGAAATTTGCTATGATTTTCTGTGAATTAATTTTCTCAGGAAAAAGTGAAATTTTGTCTAAATCAAAATTACTATGTCAACGAATGCCTCATTCCGTTGACAGTCTTAGCATTCTTCTGGGTGTTTCGTTGATAGCTCTTTTATATCAACGAAACGCAGCTTTATCAACGAAATAGACGGGACCTTAAACGCCCAATTCTGATTCGTTGATATAGCGCAGTTAATCTGAACCGTTGAATTTGCACGTCTCTTTACCACGATCTATGCATACACCCCTGTAAGTATAAATCATGGTAATATTTTAATTGTAACAGTTAGATTTTTAAGCCGATCTAGTAATTTATATTTATTATTGGACTTAATTTTTTGAGAAATTTTGGGGGAGTATTTAAGAAATTTTGTTTTTTTTAATTCTTTTCTACCTTGCTCTCAAAATTTCCAAAGGCTTTCTTACTTCTTCTCTCTCAAACCAAAACAAAGTTCGAGATTTTCTACACTCAACAATGGCACCCATTGTCAAACTCATGTATGCTGGAGGGTTCATTTACGAGAAGAACAACTCCATTCCATTTGTTGTCAAGGAAAAACCGAACAAAATCTTTCACAAGATGATGGATTTCTTGATGAATTGCAAACTCAGCTACACAATGTTTCACTCAACTCCGCTCTACAATGAAATCATAGAGGAGATTTGGACCTCCTGTGAGTACAGTGGGACAAATTGCACTTTGCAATTCACCATTCAAGGTAAAGAGTATATTGTCAATTCAGATGTACTGCAAGCATGCCTTCACATTCCTGAGAATAAATGCTTAGCTTTACCTTCATATACTGAAATTGTTAACATGCTTAATTCTATAAATTACTCTTTGCCTACTGATAATTTGGGTAAGATAATTAGGAGAGGTTTGGTCAGGGAATATAGTTACTTAGCTGATGCATTCATTAAGGTCTTTTATGGTAAAATCAGTAATTTTAATGCATTAAGTAACTCAATTTTGATTCTATTTACCATGATCTTAACTGATAGATATTATAACTTTAGCACCCAACTTATGTATGAAATTGGTGCTAAGTTGGGTGACAAGGCTAATAGGAAAAAGAATATCTATTATGCTAGATTTCTAATGATGTTGGCTAACCATGTTAGTCAAGCACCATTGGTTATCTCTAACCCAAATTCCAGGTTTGACTGCTTTGTACAAGAGAAGAGGGTCTTGACAGACATCCTGCGGCTCAATCACAATGGTGATGTCCCAGTGGTGTATCTGCCCATAATTGAGGTAACCACTTCTAACCCTGTTAGTTTACCTGTTACTTCTACTATTTCACCCACCTCTGTTGCTATGGAGTCTGTAGTTGTGACCCAACAGGCTCCTGCCCCTGCAACAAAACCAAAATCTAAGAAATCCTCCAAGCCAACCTCAGGTGCTTCTCAAAATGCACCTGTTGTAAAATCCACTACAAAACCGAAGGGGAGTGGTGCAGGTGGTGTGAGAGGTGAGGGAAGGGGTGAAAATCAAAGAAACCCTAAGAATAAGGTGGGAGAGATAAGTGAGACCCAGCCAAGCCCCATTGTGTCTTCCCAACAAGACACAATGAGTAAAAAGGATTTAAGCTCAGGTCTAACTACATCCTCTCAAAAGGATGTAGTTATTGAAACAAGCTCTCCTCCAAGAGCACACTCCAAAAGGGTAAGGGACACTTCAAGCCCCCATACAGCAATTTCCCAATACCAAAGGAGAGTGAAACAAAAATCCCAGGTCACACAGGGTGCACACACACTGGAAGCAACAATTCCAGTTTCACAAATTCAGTTTGATGTAGCCCCAATTTTTACTCTGGGGTTACAGTCCCATTCTCTAAACATAAATCTTGAACCAACTCCACAAAATTCACCAACACAATCATTAGATATGGATATGATCCAAACATCTATTTCTGATTCTCCAACTTTGTTCTTGGAGAAGCCCCACTCTGAAATTGGTGGTCATCACTTGTTAAGTGATTTGTTGGGCCACCAATCATCTTTTTCTGAAGCTACAAGAGGATCTGTGGAACCATCTCTAAAATCAATCACCACAGATTCTACAGTAGTTTCACTTTCTCAAAACCCTTTATTGACTTCATCAACGAAACAGTCTATTTCGTTGACAAGTGTTTCTCCATCAACGGTATCCATACCGTTGACAGTTCAAACTACCATTCCGTTGATAGTTCATTCTACACCTTTTATTACAAATCAAGTTGTTCCCACAACTAGTGCAGATGATCTAGTGGTAGTTGAAACACTTCTAGGATTGAAAGGGAGTGACTCTGAGAGGCTGGCTTGCAGCCAGGCAAAAGGAGAGAATGTGAGTGAGAGGCTGGCTATTTCTTCCAGCCAGGCAAAAGGAGAGACTGAGAGTTCCACCTTAGTAGGTGAAGGTGAGGGTGTGAGAGGTGTGAGCCATGAGGAGCCCATGATGCAAGAAAAGAGTGGAGAGAGAGAAGGGACTACATGAGATATAAGGGAGGAAGCAACCATTGCTAGTGAGTCAATGAAGGTTAATGAGGGTGAAAGGGAAATGACTTTCCAAGAGCATTATCAACAAACTCTGGACAGTATTTCTCTGGATCCTGAAACCTTTACTCATCCTGTGCCAGCCTATCAACTAATGGCTCAACAGGGCAATGTGGAGGCAGAAAGGTCACTAAATCTTATTCATACAACTGCATCCATGATGAGGGCTAAGGATGCACTTGCCAATTTCTCTCCAGGAGCTGGTGGAAGTTTTGAGTATGATGATTCTTCAAGTGATGAGGATGATGTTCTACAGGTGGCAACTACTGCACAGACTGAGACTTCTGTGGTGCCTCCTAAGCCAAGATGGCTTTCTCAAGACTTGCCTGAACATCACAGCTTGGATGCTGCCATCACAAGGCAGTATAATGAAGCATATTTGGCTCATGAGTCTGCACCTGACACTAAAAAAAAATCTACAAGGCACTCATGGATTCTCTAGAGATTCAGAGACTCCAGATGCTGCAGACAAGGATTGAAGCCAGGGAAATCCAGGACTCCATTGGCAATCTCAAGGATGCCACAGCCAGGAGGCTTGATGAAAAACTCCCACTTCTCACTGTTGCCAGGATGAACACTTTCTTTAATAAGGATAATGAGGTGGCAACTACTTTGAAGACTCTTACTTCTAGGGTGGACAAAGTGGAAGCAACATTAACTCATATGCAGCAGGCACAGGAGAGGCAAACTCAACTTTTGACTCATCTAGTGGCAGCTCAAGGTCTCCCTATCATTACTCTTGATGATAACAAAAAGGGGGAGAAATCTAAGGAGCTTAACATTCAAGTCACAAAAGTTATGGTCCCAACCATTTCTTTACCAAAAGAGCCATTAGCTATGGGGGAGTCACTAAAGAATAAAATGGATGGAATTGACCTGATTCAACAAGCATCTATGAGGCTACAACTTGAAGAACAGATAAAAGAACAATGGTCTAGCATAGATGCAAGGGTTAAGAAGATAGTTGAAACTACAAAGACCAAACATCCATCAACGAATCAAGCTACTTCTACAGCACCATCAACGAATGTCATGGTCTTAGTGTCAACAGAATGGGAGCCACAGACTAATTCTTCTTATGATATAAAACCTCTTCTACATGGAGTGATTCCTGGTCCAAGAAAAGAAAAGGGACAAACTTCATGTATTAGAGATGTGGATCCAGCTACATTTCAAAGATTCTTATCTCCAAGATCCCCATCTAAACCAAAGGGCAAGAACATTGCTAGGACATTCTATCCTCCTCCACTTCCTGATGAGCTCAAGGTTCTGAGTGAACTAATTATAAAATGCAAGGCAAGCAATGTGCCTGAGATCAGAAATCAAAGAGCAATAGTCTACAGGAATGGACAAGAGATTTGTGTTTGGGCTGGTCACCCAAATTTTGCTGAAGTTAGAGCTGAGGAATCAGCTAGGGCAGACATACAAGCTCTTGCAGTTGCCCAAGCTCTAGATGAAGAGGAAAGACAGCAAGAAGAAAGAGCTAGGGTTGAAGCTGAGGAAGCAAAGGGAAAGAGAAAAAGTACAAGGCAACCCAAGGCAAGAGCTAAAATAAACTTGGATTTTGATGAGGATGATTCTCAAGACACTGTAACAGATGCCCCTGTAACAACTGTGCCTTCAACTTTCTCAGACCAAAGCATTGGAGGAAAATTAGATTGTGATCCTGAACATCCAGTTAACTTTTATGATCAACCAATTGTGCCAAAGAAAGAGCCTTTTGAGTTTGATGAAGCTAATTTTCCCAAATTTCTAATTGAGATGGATGCAAAGAAGAAATCACAACAGAAGGTTTCTAAGGCTAAGCCAGTTTTTGTGAGGAGGCCACAGGTTGTGAAACCACCAACAAACCCAGAGGACTTCATCTACATTACTGATATAAAGGAGGAGTCTGACTTAAACCTATATCTTGAGGACTTGGTAGAAGTGAGTGGGATAGCAGCCACTCAGAAATTACCAGAGAGATTAGTGTTTGTCTACAAGGGTGGAAGGGAAAGAATCTGGCCTCTGCACAGAATTCTAGGAGAAGACTATCAAACTCTGATGGTGGTGTTCAAATGCTTAAAGAAAGATTTTGGGTTCACCAAAACTTCCAAGTCTGAGGTTGTCTCCAAGATTTGTCAAGTCAAAGCTAGCTGGAACAAACCTGATGCACTTCCCAGGGTTCTAAAGGTCCCTCAATAAGGAAAGAAAATTCATCTCCAACCCTTTTGGATGATGGAATTCAGAGACAAGGACAACTGCAAAAGATTCTTCAGAATGGATGACCAATTGGAAAAGGCATCTAATGAAACTCTAAGATTCATGCAATCCATGTTGGGTGAACAAGATGAAGAAGAAAAGATTTTCTACAGGAGGCTCCAAGCTCAGATTGAGGAGAACAATGCAAGGAAGGGGAAGAAAACAAGGCCACAGAGACAAAGTTGATAAATCTGCTCAGGCTAGAGGAGCAGCTCTGTGCACTTGTATTGTAAGAATTTCAAACTTGTGTTCAGTCAATTTTCAATAAATCATGAAGCTCAATACAAATTCTACTTTTGTAAGTTATAATTTGTCTAAGTGTTTTTGTTATCATCAAGGCTCTTGATTTATGGCAGTTATTCTACCAGTCATAAATTGGGGGAGATTGTTAGGAATATGTTGTTCTTGGTGATAATTATAAAAACACTTAGTAGATTTTGTGTTAAGTCAAATTGTAGCTGTCAACAGAATGGTATGCTTTGCAGCTTTCGTTGACAGGTAGCTCATCAACGAAATGAGTGATGTAGCAATTGCACTGTACAATACTTTACTGTTTGATAGACATTTGTTGTAGGTATTAGATAGGTTTTCTAAGTCATGTTGACTAAGTACTAGATAGGCAAAATAGGTTGGTTAATTGTAAATATAACGTGCCTTGTAATTCTGCCTAAGTGAAGACATGTCAACGGAATGAAGATTACACTATCAACGGAATGAAGAATATACCATCAATGAAACGAAGAATAAAGCTATCAACGAAACACATCTTACTGTTATCAACGAATCATTATTACTTTTCTGAATAGTTGACAAAGTGATAGTGATAGTTTTCTGACAGATCAAAAGGTGATGTAGAAGTGTACTTTGTATTGGGAGCCATTAAAATGGTCACTGGAAATAAGGAAACATTCCAATTTTCAATTAGGTTCTTGAGTGGGATCATAATAAGCTTGAAGACAAAAGACAAGATCTCCAAGGACCATTGGACAAAATGGATGAAAAGCAAGCTACTGACGGTTACCTTTAGTGTATTTTAGAGTAGCCAAAAATAGCATTGAAAACTTGGGTTTTATAACCAAGTGTAGCAGTTCATTTTTAAGTGTAGTGAGTGAGATAAAAATAGTTTGTATTAGCTTCTTTCAAGAGCACTCTCACTCCAACATCAGGAACTGAGCATCTGTGATACTTTTGTAACACAGATTATTTCCGCAATAAAAACATCTCAGTTGGATCCTCAAAACATCCAACTGAAATTTTATATCTGCTTGTGTTTTTATTTTTAGTACTGTTTTATTTGAAAGATTGTTTTAAGTAAGGTACCTTAATTAACCTTAACCTCAGTTGATACCGTATCTAAAAATTTATTTTTGAAAAAAAATTGTTAATTAACTTCATTAATATATGTTTGAAACAAAAAAAAAATTGTTAACTAACTTCATTACTCTGGGTGCAATAATTATCTTCAAAAAAATATACAATAAGTAATTATCTACATTAAAAGTAAAATTATATGAAAAATATAAATATAAATAATTTATATCTATAATTAAAAAAGATGAATATTAAAAATTATATTCAAAAGAACGAATTAGGAAATATACTTAGCTAGTAGAAGATGGAATTGTAGAGAAATTATTAGATAAGGTGTTTATTAATATACATATTTTAATTAATATAAATTAACTTAAAAGAAATTTATGTAATAAATATGTTTGGAATATTTCGTTATACTAGCAATATGCAGGTGCTTTGCGCATGGTGATATTTTTTTTTTTAAATTTTACTAATTGAAGTTTAAATTTACGAATCTATGTTTATTCTTAAATTATTTTCACTACATAATTAATTCTGAAAATATGTGAATTATATCTACAACCGTTATTTTGTAATTAAATAATCAAAATCTTAGAAATGAATTGTGTTGAGTGTTGACTACATCAATATATATATATAAAGGAGGATACGTGGGAGGTGAGGTGGCGCCTCTAAGATCGTCTCAGTCTATTTTTTTAATTATTTATAATTTTTGAATTTTAAATAATAGTAAATAAAAAATATCTTTTAACATATTAGAAGTAGAATAGGTGTTCGAATTTATAAAGGAGAAGAGTTCGAATTTATAGGTAAGACATACAATTAAAAGTTCTATTAAAAATAGAATAGATGTTCGAATTTGTAAGTGAGACATAGAATAAAAGTTCTATTTAAAGTAGAATAAGTGTTCAAATTTATAGAGGAGAATAATTCGGATATATATATTGATACTTGCAATCAAAAGTTCTATCGGAAGTAAAATAGACGTTTGTAAGACATAATTAAAAGTTATATTTCAAGTAGAATATGTGTTCGAATTTATGGAGGAGAGAGTTCGAATTTATAAGAACTTTATAGGTTAGACATATAATTAAAAGTTCTACAGGAAGTAGAATAGGTTTTTCAATTTATAGAGTAAAATAGTTCGAATTTATAAATAATACATATTTTTTTTTTAAAAGTTCTATTGAAAGTAGATTAGGTGTTTGTAACACATATATAATTAAAAGTTTTATTTGAAGTAAAATCGGAGTGCGAATTTATATATGTGTTTTTTCAACGAGAGAGCGACTCATTAGAAAAGAGTATGTTAACAAGAAAATTAATATAAAACAAGTATTCAATGTGTAAAATTTGTGATTTCGATCTTAACAAGGAAAACGTGTTTAACGAGATGACGGTTTATTAAGGAGAAATGAGTCATTGTTGTAATTTTATAGATAAAGTTTTTTAATTAAAAAAAAAATTATAACGCCGCCGCGAAGCTCGATTTTGTCAATTTGTAGGTTAGCCATATAATTAAAAGTTTTATCGGTGGAATAGGTTTTCGAATTTATAGAGTAGAAGAGTTCGAATTTATAAGAACTACATATAAAAACAATTCTATCAAAAGTAGAATAGGTGTTTGTAAGACATATATAATTAAAAGTTCTATTGAAAGTAAAATAGGAGTGTGAATTTATATAAGTTGCTTTTCATTTATATAAATTGCTTTTCATACATATAAAAGAAATTCTATCAGAAGTAGAATAGGTATTTATAAGACATATATAACTAAAAGTTCTATAGAAAGTAAAAATATGAGAGCGAATTTATAAAGATGTTTTTTCAACGAGAGAGCGACTCATTAGAAAAAATATGTTAACATGAAAATTAATATGTAAGACAAGGATTCAATGTATAAAATTTAGGATTTCGATCTTAACAAGAAAAAATATGTTTAACGGGAGGACGACTTATTAGAGAGAAATGAGTAATTGTTGTAATTTTATAGATAAAGTTTTTAAAAAAATTATAACGCCGCCGCGAAACGCGACTTTATCGACTAGTTTTATAGTTTATCGACTAGTTATAACTATAAATTAATATTACGTCTTGCTTTGGATAACTTGATTACCTGAATATTTTTAGTAGAACTTCGGTCAGCCAGTTTTAAAAAATAGAGTAAAATGAGGGTGAAGTACCTAAATAAGTGAATGTTAAAGAAGCATTACCAAAATACCTTTTGGCTGGGGCAACTGCCCAGAATACCTACGTGATACGCAATCTGTAGTAGCGCATCACTAAGTACGTTATTTAAACAGACGTATGAGCATCTCACGGCTCATGTTGAGGCGTATCAAGACAAAATTTATCCCGATAATGCTACAATACACTTCATACACAGGCGTATTCAGATGATACGTCGTACAATTCAAAGTATCCATCAGATACGCGGATCCACCAAATATGTTGTACAGAGGAAGATCTATATATCCTATCTTATAGCCCGTGCGATGCACGGTTACTTAAATTTTATTTATAATTATTCTGTTTATAATTATATTTTTATTACGATGCAACACACGATTGTTTTTTTAATATTTATAATTATATTTATTATGAATATTTTAATATTTAAAAGTTATTAGTTTACATGATTAAATTTTTGTTAAAAAAGATTTAACCTAAAAAATTATAGTTAAAAATTTGATATCTATTACATTTTACACGCTCAATTTAATATTTGTTTATATTGAGTTATAAAAGTTAGATTTAGCCAATTTTACGGTTCACGTGAAATTCACAAAATAATCTTTAATTTAGTTGTGGTTTAATAGTTTTTTTTCTTCAATTAAAAACTAAAAGAGAATAAACTGACGAAATTTAATGTTGAGAATTCTATTCGATTTAGGAAATTTACTTAACTTATATGTAGTTTAGATTATTAGAATAACCTTTATTATTGAATCCTAAAAGCAACAAAATTTCATATAATTTTTTGCAGAAGCAATTGGCATTGACGAAGCTTTGTCTTGGATTAGCACCAGAACAGAGGGGGGGGGGGGGGGGTTCTGTGTTGAGTCAGACTCTCTTACTGCAGTGCAGGCTATTAATAGCCAATCAGTGTACCACCTGGAAATTGGCCACATTTTTTATGCTTGCAGGTCGAAATTGATTGTTAGGCCTAATATTCATGTTAAACATGTGAGAAGGTTAGCCAATAGGACAACCCATTTAGTGGCTCGAGTGCCTTGTGAGCTAAATTGCTGTATTGATTTAGTTTCTCCTCCACGGTTTGTGTTGGAGTCATTGATGCATGATGCTTTGATTGAGTAATGGAAGTGCATTTTTCTTCAAAAAAGAATAACCTTTATTAACCAAATACAGGTTTTAATGTTAAATCTAACGATTTTCACCTATCTATTTAAGATTAAATAATTTTTATTATTTTGGTTATAAATGAGTTTCCTTATTTAATTACAACTATTTTTATGTTTTAACTTTTTGGAAAATCCAATCCTAATATAATATCTTTTAAATTATATCATTTTTAGATAATAATTTCTTTTTATATGATATAATCTTGATCATCTATTTTTAAAAGTATTATATCTAACGGTTGAGAATGTTTTTGTGGTATTTAGGACCAAACTACCATGATAACATCATTAATTTTTCTTAATATTTATAATATTTTTAATTTTTAATTTTTTTAAATATTTATTGCTAAAATATAATATACTCTTTTTTGTAATATGTTAATGATGCGGGAACTTTGAACTTTTGAGAAAATAAATTATCAATTAAAATATTTTTTTTTGTAATAGTTCTTCTTTTAAAGTAGTACACCGTGACGATCAAAATTCTGTATACAATTCATTTTTTTATAGTATATCCCGTAAATATCTGTGTTATTATATTAAAGACTAAATAATGAAAGCTTTCTTATAAGTGTGGTCGCTTTGTTTGATCTCTCAATCCATAATCGTTGGATCTTTCAAATTAAATTGTTGAGAAACATTACATATAACAGTAAAATTATCATGTAGAATGATCGAAGATTTGAATCTACCAACAACATATTAAAATTTACATGTTTTTTTTTGAAAAAAAAAAGAATTTTTTTTCATTTTTTTTCTTTCAGACATAGGTTATTTGATAATATTTTTTGTAAAGTACGATTTTTCAGAAAAGTACTATACTAATTGATTAAAAAACTTTTAAAGTTTCGAATTTAATAATTTACAATGTATATAGGTTAAAAAAGTTAGGTCTATTCTGTAGCCGAGTCTACAATTTCAAAATATGGTTTTTTTTTTAATATGAATATAGTCCTGCTAACAATGAAATTAGGTCTCTATGAGTGCTTATAAAACAAAATCACCATTTGCGTATAATTTATTATTTAATAATAAATTATATTTGATTAGCTATGATCTATAACTTAATAAAATAGGATAAAAAATATGCACAATTTTATAAAATTTTATCCTCGTATTATTATATTCTTTGTTGATTTGAATTTTTCTTAGATTGATTTTAATTTTTGAACATAGATTTCTAAATTTAAAATAGTTAGAAAAAAGTAATTAAATTGGCGTTAAAATAATGATGACATAATAATCATTATTAGAATTTAAATACTCACTTTACTGATTTGGGTTTTATCTTGTATTTTAAAAATCAGATTTTGACGATTTTACACCCCACGTGAAGATAATTAAATTATTTTTAATTAAAAGATGGTTTAACAATTTTTATCTAACTGGAATTGTCCATGGAAGAAAGTCACGAATTTTTTACATGGAGAATTCTATTCAATATAGAAAACTTATTTATAATTGGTATATTTGGTTTAAATTATCAAAATATACTTTTTAGAATTTAAATATAATCCTATTATAAATAAAATACACTTTTTAATATTTGATCAAACGATTTTCATTTATCTAGTTAAGATCTAATAGTCCTTATTAATTTGGTTGTCACGATCAAAATTTTGGATAAATCGCTATAATGTTATTATATAAAAGAGTTTAATCTAATAAGAATATCAAGTATATACTGATATAAGTATCTTACTAACTGCTTTTATTTTTAATGTTTCGGTTTTATTTATAGTGTATATAAAATTTTAAAATACATTATTACTTTAAAATTATTAAACAGAATAAAAATTATGTTATGATTATATAAAATTTTATTCTCATATTATTATACTCTTTATCGATTTGAATTTGTTCTTAATTTATTTTAATACTTTATTGAAAGAAAGATAAAATTTCTATATTTAAAAGAATTAGTGGAAAAATAAATAAATTGGTGCTACAATTATAAAAAAATATTTATTAAAATTTAGATACTCACTTTACTATTTGGGTTCTATCCTGAGTTTTAGAAATTGATTTTTGACGATTTTACAACCCATGTGAAACTAACGAAATTATCTTTAATTTAATGATGATTTAATAATTATTATCTAACTTGACCAGTTGACCTACCCATAAACCGAAAAGAAAAGATGGTTAAGTATTATATTCAAAATTATTGTTTATGAATATGAAATCCTCAATATTTTAATAATATTTTGATATTATCCTTTTATATTTGTTATATGTAAAAAAATATAATTATAATTTGGATTAATCAAATTGTTATGTTCCTTCAAAAAAAATGTTTAAATTTATTCATGTACATGAGTTCTCCTAAGTCTCTTATAACGCAGGGTCCACATGTATCATTGTTATATGATATACATGAGCATTATATTGATAATTTTTAATATTGTAATTGATATGAATTGTTATCTGATATTTGGTTTAACAATTATTATCTAACTCGAACTATACATAAATTAAAGAGAAAAGATATTTAAGAATTTTTACATAGAAAAATTTTAAATTATCAAAATACACTTTTTAGTATTTAAATATAATTCTATTATTAATCAGATACACTTTTTAATATTAGATCTAACAATTCTCATCGATGTATTTAAGATCTAACTTTAATAATTAATTTGGTCGTATAGTGGTCGTACACGGACCAGATCGATTTTAATTTTTTCTTAAATTGATTTTAATATTTTATTGAAATAAACATAGAATTTATAAATTTAAAAGAATTAGGAAAAAAATTAAAGTGGTGCTACAATAATAAAAAAAAATTATTAAAATTTAGATAATCACTTTACTCTTTGGGCTCTATCTTGAGTTTTAGACAACAGATTTTAACAATTTTACAGCCCACGCGAAGCTAACAAAATTATCTTTAATTTAATGATGGTTTAATAATTATTATCTAACCGGAACTATCCATAAACTAAAGAGAAAAGAAAATTACGATTTTTTACATAAAGATTTCTATTCAATATAGAAAACCTATTTATAATTGGTTTAAATTAAAAAAAAAATTAAAATTTAGATAATCACTTTACTGTTTGGGCTCTATCTTGAATTTTAGACAACAGATTTTAACAATTTTACAGCCCACGCAAAGCTAACAAAATTATCTTTAATTTAATGACGGTTTAATAATTATTATCTAACTGGAATTATCCATAAACTAAAGAGAAAAGATAATTACGATTTTTTACATAAAGATTTCTATTCAATATAGAAAACCTATTTATAATTGGTTTAAATTATTAAAATACACCTTTTAGTATTTAAATACTATCCTATTATTAATCAAATACAATTTTTAACGGTCCTCATCTATTTGAATATTTATAGTTTTATAATCCAACGGATCATATACTTTTGATAGTACAGTGACCGACCAAAGTTTTGGATAAGATCTCCCTTACACTTATTATATATAAGGAGTTAATGTAGTACATGGGTAGCCTTCTATAGCACACCTTCTTATATATAGTCTCGTAACACACTATTATAAAAATACATATAATACATACTAGTCTATAACCCGTGCAAGGCACGAGCCATTAAATGAGATCAAAAATGATAAATTAAAAAAATTAATGGGAACGGAAAATGTTAAATAAAGAATAAAAATTAATATGATAAATTATATAATGAGAAACTTAAATTTTAATTGGAACATAAAAAAAAAATAATACAAATGGGGCTGAGGAAGATAAATGAGGCATTATTAATATTTTAATTGGAACATAGAAAAAAATTAAATAAAGAATATAAATGGGACTGAGGAAGATAAATGAGACATTATTAATATTATTTTATTATTCATTAAAATAATCAATACTATTATATAATAGACGAAATATTAAAAGTTTGGTTGGTCGGTATGGTACGTTGTGATTTCACTTAATTGCCATTAATTGTATTTCGTGTTTTTACTTAATTAATCTTACTTATTTATAGAAATATATTATTAAATAATAATATTACTTATTTATAACCAATTACATTTTTTTCCTAAAATACATTATTTTTTCTAACAAATTCATCTACTTTTTCAAACATGTCAATTACCTTTTTTAACTAAAACATGTTAGTTTTTCTATTTTTCCTTACTAAAACCCCTCATTTTCCAAAAATATCACGGACAAACATTTAGTTATTTATTTTTAAACCTATAATATTATAAATTATTTTTTTAAAGTTTACCTATTTTAACATGTCTACTTATTTTTCTTAACAAATGCAATCACTAAGAATATTAAAATATATATAATCAAATACCTATTTACAACCAATTACTCTAAAACATTATAGATTTTTTTCTAACAGAGTCCCTTCTTTTATAAATATATCACGGGAAATTGTCTTTTTCAATTTACCTTTTCTATTTTTCTCACTAAAATTCATTTTTTTTTCCAAAAATATCACATGAAACCCTTTACTTATTTATTTTAAAACGAATTTAAATACTTTTAATTATTAAATTTTAAAACCTCATTTTCCAAAAATATCACGAGCATTTACCTTTTTAAACTAAATATATGTTACATTTTTTTTATTTTTTTTAAAATCCGTTTTAATGTTTTTAATTGATTAAAAGTATTTAGCTATTTTAACATGCCTACTTAATTTTTTAACAAATACAATTAATAAAATATTAAAAATATAATAATATATTAACAATTAACAATCCGTGCATCGCACGAGTTTCAAGCTAGTATTACTAATAAAGACAAATAGAAAAGCTAACATTTTTAATTAAAAAGTAAATGTCCGTGATATTTTTAGAAGTGTTTTAATTATATTAATTGTATTTGTTAAAAAAAACATATGTTGGCATGTTAAAATTGATAAGTTTTTTTTAATAATTAAAAGTATTAAAATAGGTTTTAAAATAAATAAGTAAGGGTTGCACCTAATATTTTTTGGAAAAGAGAGATTTTAGTGAGAACAAATATAAAAGGTAATATGTTTTAATTTAAAGGTAATTGTGCATGATATTTTTGAAAAATGACTAGATTTTGTTAGAAAAAAGTGTTTTAGTTATAAAAGGCAAATACTAAGGAAAAATAGAAAAGCTAACATGTTTTAATTAAAAAAATTAACTGCCCGTGATATTTTTAAAAGTGTTTTAATTATATTAATTGTATTTGTTAAAAATATAAGTTAGAATGTTAAAATATGTAAGTTTTTTAAATAATTAAAAGTATTAAAATAGGTTTTTAAAATAAATAAGTAAGGGTTGTACCTGATATTTTTGGAAAAAAAAGATTTTAGTGAGAATAAATATAAAAGGTAATATATTTTAATTTAAAGGTAATTGTCCGTGATATTTTTGGAAAATGAGTAGATTTTGTTAGAAGCAATGTTTTAATTATAAAAAGGCAATCAATTAGTTACTATTTTTATATTATTTTATTATTTATTAAATAGGATAAATTATCAAAAACCAAAAACCGAAAACCAAAACTTTCAATGTTTCGGCTTTAATATAATTAGAAATTTGAATTCAGTAAATCAAAAACGAAATCCTACAATTTTTTCCTTTCAAAAATCATTGAAAATTTTGAAATATTTTGGCATGATTCTACAACAGAATCAAAATTATTTAACATGGTTCTATTGTAGAACCAAATTCAAAATCAAACTTTTTGCTCAAGTTTTAAGTGATATAGTTTTTATAATATATATATATCTATACTATATTATTAAAGCCGAAACATTGAAAGTTTTGGTTTTCGGTTAACGGTTGGTTTTTGGTTTTCGGTACTTTTATAATTAATAAATTAATAATATAATCAAAATTCGGGAAAGTTTTATTCTACATTAATATTTCACTATATTTTACTACATAAAAATCAAATAATATTGAAATCTAATCAAAAAAATGGAAATGTGGGATCTAATTTGTTTAAATTTAGTATACACTGCTACAAATATACTTCTTTCTTTTTAGGATAACGAAAGCTACTACAAATCAAATCTTTAATGAAATTGCATTATTGTCAAGTTACCAAAATAGTAACTAGATGATTGGCTTTTATAATTAAAATATTTTTTTCTAACAAAATCTACTCCTTTTCCAAAAATATCATTACAATTATCTTTAAATTAAAACATATTACCTTTTATATTTGTTATTACTAAAATCTATGTTTTCCAAAAATATGAGTGCAATCCTTACTTATTTATTTTAAAACCTATTTTAATACTCTATTTAATATATAATAAAATAATATAAAAATAGTAAATAATTGATTGCCTTTTATAATTAAAAAAAATCTAACAAAATCTACTCCTTTTCCAAAAATATCACGACAATTACCTTTAAATTAAAATATAATATCTTTTATATTTGTTATCACTAAAATCTCTATTTTCCAAAAATATGAGGTGCAATCCTTACGTATTTATTTTAAAATCTATTTTAATACTCTATTTAATAAATAATAAAATAATATAAAAATATTAACTAGCTGATTGCCTTTTATAATTAAAACATTTTTTTTTCTAACAAAATCTACTACTTTTCCAAAAATATCACGGGCAATTACCTTTAAATTAAAATATATTACCTTTTATATTTGTTATCACTAAAATCTCAATTTTCCAAAAATATCACGTGCAACTCTTACTTATATATTTTAAAACTTATTTTAATACTTTTAATTATTTAAAAAAAACTTACCTATTTTAACAAGTGAACGTATTTTTTTTAACAAATACAATTAATATAATTAAAACATATCATCACTAAAATCCCTATTTTTCAAAAATATGAGGTGCAATCCTTATTTATTTATTTTAAAACCTATTTTAATACTCTATTTAATAAATAATAAAATAATATAAAAATAGTAATTAGCTAATTGCCTTTTATAGTTAAAACATTTTATTCTAACAAAATCTACTTCTTTTCCAAAAATATCACGGACAATTACCTTTAAATTAAAATATATTACCTTTTATATTTGTTATCATTAAAATCTCTTTTTTCCAAAAATATCAAGTGCAACTTATATATTTTAAAACCTATTTTAATACTTTTAATTATTTAAAAAAACTTACCTATTTTTTTTCTAACAAAATTTACTTATTTTCCAAAAATATCACGGGCAAATACATTTAAATTAAAATATATTGCCTTTTATATTTGTTATGACTAAAATCTCTATTTTCCAAAAATATCAAGTGCAACCCTTACTTATATATTTTAAAACTTATTTTAATACTTTTAATTATTTAAAAAAATTACCTATTTTAATAAGTGAACGTATTTTTTTTAAAATACAATTAATATAATTAAAACACATCTAAAAATATTATGGGCAGTTACTTTTTTTTAATTAAAACATGTTAGCTTTTTTATTTGTCCTTATTAAAAAATCTTACTTATTTTAACATGTCAACGTATTTTTTTTAATAAATACAGTTAATATAATTAAAACACTTCTAAAAATATCACGGGCAATTAATTTTTTTAATTAAAATATGTTAGATTTTCTATCTATCCTTATTATTAATATTATTTTATTATAAAATATTATTAATAATACCTCATTTATCTTCTTCGGCCTCATTTGTATTCTTTTTATATTTTTTTATGTTCCAATAAATATTTAAGTTTCTCATTTTATAATTTATCATATTAATTTTATTTTATTTAATATTTTTCTTTCACATTAAATTTTTTAATTTATTATTTTTTAAGGCCCGTGCCTTGCACGGGTTATAGACTAGTATATATATATATATATATATATATATATATATATATATATATATATATATATATATATATATATATATATCATAGTATTTTATATGAGAATCAAAATTTATATTTTATAAAATTATAATAATGACATTTAATAATAGAATTAATGATGTGTTACCAACAAACAAGAATAACCGTATGCATGTATCACATACCATCCATGTCCCCTAAAAAGTAGTTATTTTGGTAATTATCTCGTAAAATGATGTAAAATATGAATATAATTCGAATATAATAATTTTGGTACAATATCAAGTGAAAAACTGTTGTCATTGTTTGACACATTTATTAGGAAAGTGTGGAAATTATTATATATCAACATCCATCTATACTATTATATTAAAGACAAAATATTAAAAATTTTGTAGTCGGTTTGTAGTTGGTCACTAAATTCACAACCGTTATATATTTTTGATCAAATCAATGAGAATCGTTAGATAAAATCCTAGATATTATTACATAGAGTACCCTTTTATTTTTTCAAACTAAAACATCATATTTTCCAAAAATATCATGGACAGTTACATTTAATAAAATAAAATCATAATATTATCTATATCAATACTATTATATAATAGACGAAACATTAAAAGTTTGGTTGGTCGGTACGGTACGTTATGATTTTACTTAATTGCCCTTAATTAACTGTACTTCGTGTTTTTACTTAATTAACCTTACTTATTTATAGAAATATATTATTAAATAATAATATTACCTATTTATAATCAATTACCCTTTTCACCTAAAATACATTATTTTTTCTAACAAATTCCCCTACTTTCCAAATATATCACGGACAATTACCTTTTTAACTAAAATATGTTTGTTTTTCTATTTTTCTTTACTAAAACCCCTCCTTTTCCAAAAATATCACGGACAAACCTTTAGTTATTTATTTTTAAACCTATTTCAATATTACAATTTTTTTTTTAAAAGTTTACATATTTTAACATGTCTACTTATTTTTCTTAACAAATGCAATTACTAAAAATATTAAAATATAAATAATCAAATACCTATTTATAACCAATTATCTTTTCAGCTAAAACACATTATATATTTTTTCTAACAAAGTCCATCCTTTTCTAAATATATCACGGGAAATTGTCTTTTAAAATTTACTTTTTCTATTTTTCTCACTAAAATCCATTCTTTTTCCAAAAATATCACAAGAAACTCTTTACTTATTTATTTTAAAACGTATTTAAATACTTTTAATTATTAAATTTTAAAACCTCATTTTCCAAACATATCACGGACATTTACCTTTTTAAACTAAATATATGTTACATTTTTTATTTTTTCTTACTAAAACCCCTCATTTTTCAAAAATATAACGGGAAAACCCATAATTATTTATTTTAAAATCTGTTTTAATGTTTTTAATTAATTAAAAGTGTTTAGCTATTTTAACATGCCTACTTATTTTTTGCACAATTACAATTAATAAAATATTAAAAAAATAATAATAAAATAACAATTAACAATCCGTGCATCGCACGGGTTTTAAGCTAGTTATTATATTAAAGACGAAACATTGAAAGTTTTGTATTCTGGTCGTCAAAGTTTTTGTAGTCTGTCACTCCATTCATAGTCGTTAGATATTTATGATCAAATCGATGAGAACCGTTAGATAAAATATTAAAATTAATATATATAATATCTTTTTTATATTCCCTAATTAAAAAATCTCATTTTCCAAAAATATCGCAGACAATTTCATTTAATAAAATAAAATAATAAGGTTATAATTCCTAATAACTAACCTATTACCATTTTTAGTCAAAGTGTATATTCTTTTTTATATTTTCTAACTAAAATTTCTACTTTTATATTTTTCCTAAATAAAACCTCTCATTTTCCAAAAATATCACGAACAATTCTATTTAATAAAATAAAATAATAATATTATAATTATTAATGACTGACTGATTAGTTTTTTTTCCAAAACGTATATTTTTTTTTATATTTTCTAAAACCTCAAAAATATTACGGGCTATTCCATTTACTAGCATAAAATACTAATATTATAAATTTATCTATCTATCTATACTATCAATACTATTATATAATAGACGAAACATTAAAAGTTTGGTCGGTCGGTATGGTACGTTGTGATTTTACTTAATTGTCCTTTCTTAAATTCGTTTTTTACTTAATTAACCTTACTTATTTATAGAAATATATTATTAAATAATAATATTACCTATTTATAACCAATTACCCTTTTTCACCTAAAATACCTTTTTTTTTATTTTTCTAACAAATTCCCCTACTTTTTCAAATATATCACGGACAATTACCTTTTTTAAACCTTTAGTTATTTATTTTTAAGCCTAATATTATAATTAATTTTTTTAAAGTTTACTTATTTTAACATGCCTACTTATTTTTCTTAACAAATGCAATTACTAAAAATATTAAAATATAAATAATCAAATACTTATTTATAACCAAATACCTTTTCAGCTAAAATACATTATAGATTTTTTCTAACAAAGTCTCTCATTTTCTAAATATATCAAGGAAATTGCATTTTTCAATTTATTTTTTCTATTTTTCTCACTAAAATCCATTCTTTTTCTAAAAATATCACGGACAAACCCTTTACTTATTTATTTTAAAACGTATTTAAATAATTTAAATTATTAAATTTTAAAACTTCATTTTCCAAAAATATCACGGGCATTTATCTTTTTAAACTAAATATATGTTACATTTTTTATTTTTCCATACTAAAACCCCTCTTTTTTCCAAACATATAACGAACAAACCCTTACTTATTTATTTTAAAATATATTTTAATACTCTATTTAATAAATAATAAAATAATATAAAAATAGTAACTAGCTCATTGCCTTTTATAGTTAAAACATTTTTTTCTAACAAAATCTACTTCTTTTCCAAAAATATCACGGACAATTATCTTTAAATTAAAATATATTACAATTTATATTTGTTATCACTAAAATCTTTCTTTTCCAAAAATATCAAGTTCAACCCTAACTTATATATTTTAAAACCTATTTTAATACTTTGAATTATTTAAAAAAACTTACCTATTTTAACAAGTGAACATATTTTTTTAACAAATACAATTAATATAATTAAAACACACTTAAAAATATTATGGGCAGTTCCTTTTTTTAATAAAACATGTTAGCTTTTCTATTTGTGCTTATAAAAAAAACTTACTTATTTTAAAATGTCAACGTATTTTTTTAATAAATACAATTAATATAATTAAAACACTTCTAAAAATATCAAGGACAATTAATTGTTTTAATTAAAACATGTTAGATTTTCTATCTGTTATTATTATTATTATTATTATTATTATTATTATTATTATTATTATTATTATTATTATTATTTTATTGTAAAATAATATTAATAATACCTCATTTATCTTCCTCAGCCCTATCTGTTTTTTTTATATTTTTTTATGTTCCAATTAATATTTAAGTTTCTCATTTTATAATTTATCATATTAATTTTTACTTTTATTTTAATATTTTCCATTCACATTAAATTTTTTAGTTTATTATTTTTAAAGCTCGTGCTTGCACGGGTTATAAGCTAGTAATTGCTAATAACTAATCAATTACCTTTTTTTTAGCCAAAGTGTATATTCTTTTTTATATTTTCTAACTAAAATTTCTAATTTTCAATTTTTCCTAACTAAAACCTCTCATTTTTCAAAAATATCACGAACAGTTTCATTTAATAAAATAAAATAATAATAATATTACAATTATTTATAAGTAACCGGTTAGCTTTTTTAGCAAAAGCGTAATTTTTTTTACATTTTCTAAACTAAAATTTCACCAAACTAAAAGCTCCAATTTTCCAAAAATATCACGGGCAATTCAATTTAATAAAATATAATATTTATTAATAAGTTAAATATAGAGTAGCCTTTCAATTTTTTCAAACTAAAATATCTCATTTTCTAAAATATATAACGTGCAATTCCATTTAATTAAATAAAATAATAATATTATAACTGCTAATAACTAACCAATTACCTTTTTTTTTATCCAATTTGTATATTTTTTTATATTTTCTAACTAAAATTTATACTTTTCTATTTTTCCTTACTAAAATATCTCATTTTCCAAAAATATCATGGGCAATTCCATTTAATAAAATAAAATAATAATCTTATAATTACTACTAACTAACCGATTAGCTTTTTTTAGCCAAATCATATATTCTTTTTTATATTCTCTAACTAAAATTTCTCCTAACTAAAAACTCTCATTTTCCAAAAATATAACGGGCAATTCCATTTAATAAAATAAAATCTATACTATCTTATAATAGAATAGACTAGACGAAACATTAAATGTTTGGTCGGTCAGTACAATTATTTGGTAATTTGTGTTTTACTTAATTACCCTTACTTATCAATAAAAAATATTATAAAATAATAATATTACCTATTTATAACTAATTATCCTTTTCAGCTAAAATACATTACTTTTTGGTCCTCCATATTTTGGCCACTCAATTCTTCACCATTGGATCTTCCAAATCAATATACTGAATATAGAGTAAAGTGCATTTTGTGTACTCGCACTTTAGTCAAGACACCACTTTCAATACAATAGTTCAAAATCGAGCAGTTGCAATATCAATGTTTGTATTTCAATACACTTTGTTACATTCCGTTAACTGAGGTTAACTCCGT
Organism: Heracleum sosnowskyi; assembly: GCA_030848705.1. Lineage (NCBI taxonomy): Eukaryota > Viridiplantae > Streptophyta > Magnoliopsida > Apiales > Apiaceae > Heracleum > Heracleum sosnowskyi. The sequence goes on from CM061241.1 coordinate 100,874,796, forward strand.
TATTAATTTAGGGAGTAAAGTGCACTTTGTGTACTCGCACTTTACTCTAAAGTGCATTTTGTGTACCCGCACTTTGCTCAATACATCACTTGCAATACTTTAATTCAAAATTTAGAGTAAAGTGCGAGTACACAAAATACACTTTAGAGTAAAATGCGAGTACACTAAGTGCACTTTACTCCCTAAATTAATAACGGAGTTAACCTCAATTAACGAAATGCAACAAAGTGCAGTGAAATACAAACATTGATATTGCAACTGCTCGATTTGAAACTATAGTATTGCAAGTGGTGTCTTGACTAAAGTACGAGTACACAAAGTGCACTTTACTCTATTAGTATTGAATAGTTTAAAACTACATTATTTTTTATAGTTATTATTTAATAACTAGCTTATAGCCCGTGCGATGCACGGTTACTTCAATTTTATTTATAACTAGTTGTAAAAGCCGCGCTTCGCGGCGGCGTAATAATTTTTTTAAAAAACTCTATCAAATAAATTATGAAAATTACTCGGTCCTCGCTAACTTTTTAATATCAAAATCTCAACTTTAATATATTGAATATATACTTGTCTTATATATTAATTTTTATGTAATCATACTCCTTTCCAATGAGACACTCTTTAGTTGAAAAAACATCTATATAACTTTACATATTCTATTTCAAATAGAATTTTTAGTTATGTATTATAAACGCTCATTCTACTTCCAATAGAATTTTTAATTGCAAGTATTTCTTTTATATCCGAACTCTTATCCTCTATTAATCGAAACACCTATTCTACTTCAAATAGAACTTTGCAAGTACTTCTTTTATATTTGAACTCTTTCCCTCTGCAAATTCAAACACCTATTCTACTTCAAATAGAACTTCGAACTTCGCTATAAATTCGAATTCTTCTCCTCAATAAATTCGAACATCTATTCTACTTCTAATATGTTAAATGATATTTTTTTGATTTATCAGTATTTAAAATTCTAAAATTCTAGAAAATTAGAAAAATAGATTGAGACGATCTTAGGGGCGCCACCTAATCTCTCGCGTATCCTCCTTTATATATATATATTGATTATTCTGTTTATAATTATATTTTTATTACGATGCAACACACGATTGTTTTTTAAATATTTATAATTATATTTATTTATGAATATTTTAATATTTAAAAGTTATTAGTTTACATGATTAAATTATTGTTAAAAAAGATTTAGGCAAAAAATATTATAATTAAAAATTTGATATTTATTACATTTTACACACTCAATTTAATATTTTTTTATATTGAGTTATAAAAGTTAGATTTGGCCAATTTTACGGTTCACATGAAATTCACAAAATAATCTTTAATTTAGTTGTGGTTAAATAGTTTTTTTTTCAATTAAAAACTATTCTAAAACTAAAAAGAGAATAAAGTGACGAAATTTAATGTTGAGAATTCTATTCGATTTAGGAAATCTACTTAACTTATATGTAGTTTACATTATTAGAATAACCTTTATTAACCAAATACAGGTTTTAATGTTAAATCTAACGGTTTTCACCTATCTATTTAAGATTAAACGATTTTTATTATTTTGGTTAGAAATGGGTTTTCTTATTTAATTACAACTATTTTTATGTTTTAACTTTTTGGAAAATCCAATCCTAATGTAATATCTTTTAACTTATATCATTTTTAGATAATAATTTCTTTTTATATGATATAATCTTGATCATCTATTTTTAAAAGTATTGAATCTAACGGTTGAGAATGTTTTGGCGGTATTTAGGACCAAACTACCAGGATAACATCATTAATTTTTCTTAATATTTATAATTTGTTTAATTTTTATTTTTTTTAAATATTTATTGCTAAAATATAAAATATGTTAATGATGCGGGAACTTTGAACTTTTGAGAAAATAAATTATCAATTAAAATATTTTTTTTGTAATAGTTCTTATTTTAAAGTAGTACACCGTGACAATCAAAATTCTGTATAAAATTCATTTTTTTATAGTATATCCCGTAAATATCAATGTTATTATATTAAAGACTAAATAATGAAAGCAATTATAAGTGTGGTCCCTTTGTTTGATCACTCAATCCATAATCGTTGGATCTTTCAAATTAAATTGTTGAGAAACGTTACATATAACAGTAAAATTATCATGTAGAATGATCTAAGATTTTTTTCATTTTTTTTCTTTCAGACATACGTTATTTGATAATATTTTTTGTAAAGTACTGTTTTTCAGAAAAGTACTATACTAATTGATTAACAAACTTTTAAAGTTTCGAATTTAATAATTTACAATGTATATTGGTTTAAAAAGTTAGGTCTGTTCTGTAGTTGAGTCTACAATTTCAAAATACGGTTTTTTTTTAATATGAATATAGTCCTGCTAACAATGAAATTAGGTCTCTATGAGTGCTTATAAAACAAAATCACTATTTGTGTATAATTTATTATTTAATAATAAATTATATTTGATTAGTTATGGTCTATAACTTAATAAAATAGGATAAAAAATATGCACAAATTTATAAAATTTTATCCTCGTATTATTATATTCTTTGTTGATTTGAATTTTTCTTAGATTGATTTTAAATTTTGAACATAGATTTCTAAATTTAAAATAGTTAGAAAAAAGTAATTAAATTGGCGTTAAAATAAGGGTGAGCTCCCAAAAAACCCACCAAATCAGTTTTTTTGCCCAAAATACCCACCGGCGGGATGCTCCGCCGTAAATACCCACGGAATACACATTACAGACATGCGTATACTGTTTTTACAAAGAATGCGCATCTCAGACATGCGTATTTTATGTAAATGTTTTACGGAATACGCATGTCAAACATGCGTATACATTTTTTGAAAAAAAAAAATACGCATCTTAGACATGCGCATCCTTTGTAAAAATTGAATACGCATGTCTGACGTGCGTATTCAACGGGTATTTTGGGCGGAACATTTCGCTGGTGGGTATTTTGGACAATCCACCCCGTTTTGGTAGGTATTTTGAGCATTTTCTCTTAAAATAATGATGACATAATAATCATTATTAGAATTTAAATACTCACTTTACTGATTTGGGCTTTATATTGTGTTTTAAAAATCATATTTTGACGATTTTACACCCCACGTGAAGATAATTAAATTATTTTTAATTAAAAGATGGTTTACCAATTTTTATCTAACCGAACTTGTCCATGGAAGAGAAAAGAAAGTCACAAATTGTTTACATGGAGAAAAGAAAGTACATACTCATATAAGTATCTTACTAACTGCTTTTACTTTTAATGTTTCGGTTTTATTTATAGTGTATATAAAATTTTAAAATACATTATTACTTTAAAATTATTAAACAGAATAAAAATTATATTATGATTATATAAAAATTTGTTTTCATATTATTATAGTTTTTATCGATTTGAATTTGTTCTTAATTTATTTTAATACTTTATTGAAAGAAAGATAAAATTTCTATATTTAAAAGAATTAGTGGAAAAATAAATAAATTGGTGCTACGATTATAAAAAAATATTTATTAAAATTTAGATACTCACTTTACTATTTGGGTTCTATCCTGAGTTTTAGAAATTGAATTTTGACGATTTTACAATCCATGTGAAACTAACGAAATTATCTTTAATTTAATGATGATTTAATAATTATTATCTAACTTGACCAGTTGACCTACCCATAAACCGAAAAGAAAAGATGCTTAAGTATTATATTCAAAATTATTGTTTATGAATATGAAACCCTCAATATTTTAATAATATTTTGATATTATCCTTTTATGTTTGTTATATGTAAAATAATATAATTATAATTTGGATTAATCAAATTGTTATGTTCCTTCAGAAAAAAACTGTTTAAATTTATTCATGTACATGAGTTCTCCTAAATCTCTTATAACGCAGGGTCCACATGTATCATTGTTATATGATATACATGAGCATTATATTGATAATTTTTAATATTGTAATCGATATGAATTGTTATCTGATATTTGGTTTAACAATTATTATCTAACTCGAACTATACATAAATTAAATAGAAAAGATATTTAAGAATTTTTACATAGAAAATTTTAAATTATCAAAATACACTTTTTAGTATTTAAATATAATTCTATTATTAATCAGATACACTTTTTAATATTAGATCTAACAATTCTCATCGATCTATTTAAGATCTAACTGTAATAATTAATTTGGTCGTATAGTGGTCGTACATGGACCAGATCGATTTTAATTTTTTCTTAAATTGATTTTAATATTTTATTGAAATAAACATAGAATTTATAAATTTAAAAGAATTTGGGGGAAAAAAATTAAATTGGTGCTACAGTAATAAAAAAAATTTATTAAAATTTAGATAATCACTTTACTGTTTGGGCTCTATCTTGAGTTTTAGACAACAGATTTTAACAATTTTACAGCCCGCGCGAAGCTAACAAAATTATCTTTAATTTAATGACGGTTTAATAATTATTATCTAACCGGAACTATCCATAAACTAAAGATAAAAGATAATTACGATTTTTTACATAAAGATTTCTATTCAATATAGAAAACCTACTTATAATTGGTTTAAATTAAAAAAAAAATATTAAAATTTAGATAATCACTTTATTGTTTGGGCTCTATCTTGAGTTTTATAAAACAAATTTTAACAATTTTACAACCCACGCGAAGCTAACAAAATTATCTTTAATTTAATGATGGTTTAATAATTATTATCTAACTGAAACTATCTATAAACTAAAGAGAAAAGATAATTACGATTTTTTACATAAAGATTTCTATTCAATATAGAAAACCTATTTATAATTGGTTTAAATTATCAAAATACACATTTTAGTATTTAAATACTATCCTATTATTAATCAAATACAATTTTTAATATTAAATCTAACGGTCCTCATCTATTTGAATATTTATAGTTTTATAATCCAACGGATCATATACTTTTGGTAGTACAGTGACCGACCAAAGTTTTGGATAAGATCTCCCTTACGCTTATTATATATAAGGAGTTAATTTGTATAATTGATATTTTTTTATTAATTTGGCTAAAAAGGTATACAGTTAGTTATAAGTAATTATAATATAAATTTTTATTTTATTGTAGAGTCAGATTCATATTATTGTAGATTTTTTGATCCATCAAAACCCTCTAATCTTTGATTGTGATTTTGGTTTATGATTTCTATAGCAAGCAGGTAGTTCAGGACTTTGTTAATTTGATTTAATCGGAAGCAAGTATTGTTTCTCTTGTAATTTCTGTTTCATATGATTGAATACTTTCTTTTAAGATTATCTTATATATATATATATGTACTTTTTGTAAATAATTTGAGTTTGAATTGTACGGGTTCTTATACATTTAGTGGCGTCTTTGTGCAAATAGGTGTTTGTAAAAAAAAATTGAAGTATGGGGTATGTTCTTAATTTTTAATTTTCTACAGGTTTAATAGGTCTGGAGATTGTGCTGAGAAGAAGCAAGTAGCAGCAACGGATCCTATTATCCAGCTTGGATTCGATAGTAGCATTGGGTTTTATTTCACTGCCAAACACTTTTTATTTGTGGCACACTGTTGTTGTCCACCTTATTTTAAATTTGTTTATTGAAGGACGTAACTTACGTAAATTATAAGATAATCTTAAAAGAATGTATTCAATCATATGAAAAAGAAATTACAAGAGAAACAATACTTGCTTCTGATTAAACCAAATTAATAGTCCTGAACTACCTGCTTGCTATAGAAATCATAAATAAAAGAGTAAAGTGCACTTCGTGTACCTACACTTTACCCATTAGATCACTTGCAATACTTACATTCAAAAACTTTCACTTGTAACACTGAATTTTCATTTTCGTTACACTTGTATTATTTCATTAAAAGTCCTCAAACTCCGTTAGTTTACTTCAGCTAATGTTAGGGATAGAATAGTCCTTATGTAGCAAAAATATATTTATAAAAAAATATTTTCTTTTTCCACCGGTTCATCATCTTTGTTTGTTTGTTCGTATGTATATATATTTATTAAATAAATCATACTAGATTCATTAAATTTTATTTACATAAATATTTATTAAACCTATTTACATACTATTCATTAAATATTTATTTACATACTATTCATTAAATATTTATTTACATAAATCATACTAGATTCATTAAATTTTATTTCAATTACCCAAAAGTTAGTAAATCTATTTCAAATCAAGTTCTTTTTCTTGATATATCTCGATATATATAGTTCTTTTTTTATACACATCTACATAATCAATAGATTAGTATAATGAATTGAGTGTTATGACTTGGTTTAAAATTATGTGGAGACGACTTGGTTGTGCTTGTTTTTGAGTTTGTGTTGTTGTAGGTAGCCTGCACATGTTGGTGAGTATTGATGTGGTTTGATCAATGGTATTTGGTAAGAGTAATTGTATTGATGGTGATGTAATTGATTAAAATTAATCGAATATGTGAGTTTTGCTTGATTATTAGTAACTAGTCTTTATTTAGAGATTGGTGGTTTCAATTTGGTTTGAATTTGATTAGTAATGTGATGAATATAAGAAAAAGGGTTATGTGATTATTGTATTACATAACTTTAATATTAGCTATTAGGATGAGAGTTATCCGATTGTAGATGTTTTGTAAAAGTTCATCAACATTGCCTATATTTGTTTGTGATTTAGGTATGTTATGATTAATTATAAGATTTTGATTTCATAGGTTAGGGTTTATTGAAGGTTGAAGAAGGAGCTGGGTAAAGCTCATATTAGAGCAATTATTAATTTTAATTCCAGTAATACCCTCGACTTAACTGACGTTTGTTACACGAATTTGACGGAAATACACATTGTGTAAGTATTTTGAATTATCAGTATTGCAATTGAGAGTTTCTAAATCCGAGTATTGCAAGTGGTCTGACAACCAATATGCAGGTACACGAAGTGCACATTCCTTTAAATAAAATCACAATCAAAGATTAGAGGATTTTGATGGATTAAAAAATTTGCAACAATATAAATCCGATTCTTCAGATTTTTTTAAGATTGAGCGCATTTTAATATCATACATTCCATAAGCCATAACTTTACCCCAAGTGTCCTCATCATAGAAATATATGCAGTTGGATTTGTATGCATCATGCTGCTCATCCATTGATATCGAGATACAATCATTCCATTCCAATAATAGGGCTTTTTTGTTGTTGTCATAACTCATTTTTCTGATTTTTTAAATTATAATCCAAATTTTTTCGAGTAATCCTATTTTTTTTTTCAAGTACTTTGATTTTTTTCGAGTTTGACCCCGGTTAAGTACAAACCGAGTTATCAATCTAGTATAGCAAAACCGGATCGGTAATAGGCCCGAGTTCGAGTACTCCCCTGAGTACTCGGCCGAGTAATCCGAGTTTTACAACGCTGATTTTTACCAAAAAATTAAAAAATACATATTTTTAAAAAAATAATAATTTAGAAACACATTTTTACAGAATAAATTACAAAAATTTATATTTTCCAAAAAAGCTCAACGAAAAATTGTATTATATATTTTCGGTTAGATAAATGATTTGTTTATATTTATTTTATATATAAAAGATAAAACATTGAATTTAATAAATAAAAGATAAAACATTGATGCATATATATTATGCCAAACTAATTGTTATTATTTTATAATAATTTGTTTGAATGTAATTTCATCTTTTATGTTATTTTGATTCTTTTCTAAATAAGAATATAGTAATAAAATGTCAGGAAATAAATAGCTCGTCTTCCTTCTTGAAATTGTAACGGTAATTGTACTCCTTATCACAAGTTTTAGTTCCATGTTTTTGTTTTATAGGCTTTTTTTCGAATTCGAAACATCGCTTCTTATAGAGACACAGTGTCTTGATAAGTTTCGCCTTAATCTTTTTTTCTCACTCTTTCTCTCACTCTCTCTCATTCTCTGTCCTTACAGTAATGGTGGCGGCGAATAAAAGTCTTAACATGAGAGAGGTAATTAAAACTAATACTAATATCCATCTAGTTTACTGTTTAATTCTATCATTGATCATTCAACGTTGTTTCTTCTTTTTTATTTTTTCTTGTAGTTGTGGTTGGCGAAAGAAGATCATCGTAGTAGAGAGGTATCATTAATTAGTATATTTATAGTTTATAGTTTATTAAATTATTATTTCATTGAATCACGTATGTTCTTTTTTTTTAGAAGTTGGTGTGGGGACTTGGATTGATCCCGGTGTTTATGAAGAATTATCTCTGTTTCATCCCTCTTGTAAGTTATGCCAATTCTTTCATATTTTCATATTTCATATTTTCGTAGATAAGTAATCAAGAAAAAACGTATATTCTGTCATTCAGAATTCAGGAATATGAAATATCAAATATGTATCATTATAAGAGTATCTAAAAGAGAAGCAAAAACATAATAAGTATATCTATCTTAAATTACTTTAGTGATCAAAACAGTATTTAATCCTAATTTATTAATTTTTTTTTGGTAATGTCAATTGCAAAAATTTAATATGGTCCCAATATTTAAATATAATACTGTTATATAATGTGGTTGGTGCACACATTCAGATTATTTCGAAGTGGATAAGAGAGGTTGTCATTACACGAGAAGAAAAGGGCAAGCCAAATTACTGTGCAGAGACCGTATACTGGTCATACAGACTTCAGGTATGTTTTATCTTTTTTTCAAATGTGTTGATTGACACACTTCCAATTTCTGGTAAATAATGAATTTTTACTTTTATTTGATCATCAAGGTGCATTCTCCTCGGTCAGATCTGGATGTTATCATTATTGGACCTAGTTTTGCCACATTAGAGGTGAACTTACGATTTTGTATTTCCGATAATGAATAGAATCATATAGACATATAGTTGATTATATATATATATATATCAATTATCACAAAACATTACGTAATTGTTGTATAAGTTTTATGTTGGTTTTAAAATAGAAATAGGATCGATAAATAAGGGTGACGTTGGTTTTAAAATAGAAATAGAATTCAAGTTAATGGTTATATGCTTTAAAAATGTAACCTTATAAAAATGACATCTGAAAATTATTTGTGTGTCTAGTTTCTTAATTTTTTAATGGTTTACATAGTTTTTGGAAAGTTTAAATAACGAATTCAAACCAAGTTAGAGTGGATGAATTTGATTTGATTTTGGGATTATTGGTTTTTAATTGTTTTCGATTTTGAAGAAGAGAGGTTTCAGATTTTGATTTAAGGATTTGGATTGAAGTTCGTCATCTAACGATAATTTTATTCCTTATTGAAATTATAATGATAATTGTATTTCTTATGACACGTTTTAGTTCTTATTGGTGTAATTCTTTAATATGAATCTCACCCAAACACCATTTACCGGAAAGATTAAAGAAATGAAATACTTTGAAATTAAAACTTACTATAATAAAATATAATTACATTTGAATTGTAAGATCGAAATTAATGTGGTCCTAACTGTTTAATTACTTACTGTTTACCAAAATCTTATTAAGAAAGGAACAAAATAAGATGAAAATGAAACTTAAGATAAATATATTATTGTTAATTTAACTATTTGATAATACTTTTCATATGCAGTAATTTTTTGTGTTTTGTATTTTTCATGTTAATTTTAATATGTGTTATGTAGTTCATATTTTGTATGTTTTTTTTGTGTTTAGTTATTTTCTATTCTTTATAAAAATTGTTATATATCATATTTTAAGTTTTGATATGAAAATATTAGAATGATGCCCAGTCTTACTCTTAAAAATAGTTTTTAAACATATCCTATATTACAAGTATTACTTTTATTTTGTTTTATATTTTAAAATTTATTTGTAAATCAAAATTTCTAATTTAAAATCATATTTTTCATTCACATACTCTTGAATATATAACATTATGTAGAATCTATATTTTGATTCTAAGGGTGTAAAAATAAAAACAAAAAAAGGAAAAAGTAATGGATCGTAAAAGTAGTTTAAGTCTTTGACTTAATTTCCTAAACGACGGTTACATTCGATCTTAGATCTTTGTTCAAAAACATTATGATCTAAATTTCACCAAAGTTATAATCATCGAAATAGGTGTTTTTTTATTATCAACTAATTACGAGCCATAAAATTAATAACCCAGCAGAATATAATATTAACTAATGAGCAAACCAAACTAAAGCAACTGATTCAAGTCGATTCGATTTCGATCGATTTCAGTTACAACCATTTGTTCATATAACGAAATCAAAACATCACATGTATAGATTTTAAATCACATATATATATATATATATATATATATATATATATATATGTGTGTGTGTGTGTGTGTGTGTGTGTGTGTTTGTGTATTGCATATAATTGTTTTTTCTAAAGATTTAATAAAATAGGAAGATGAAAAGATTAAACAATTTATGAAAAGGGGGGGGGGGGGGGGTGTTATGAAAAAGACAAAGCAGATTGCAAGAATAATTACAAAAATACAAGAAAACAATTTATGAAAAGAAAACGATCACTATAAGATGAAATACTTGAGAAAATGAAGGAGGGTACATACTTATATTATATGGCATATGATATATAAATTGTTAATTTTTAATAAAATATATGATTTATTTATGTGTTTAACGTGTGATAAATATATTTTTATTACCGAGCATTTTTGAAATTTGTGTTGTATTTACATGTTATATATTATCATTTTGTTTATTAATTAATTCAGTGTAGTACATGCAAGCTTGTACGAGTTTGTTTAGTTTATGTATTTGATTCGAAAACAATTTCATCATATAAATATTGTAATGTTTAATATATATATATAAGGAGTTGCTCAAGAGAAAACGTTTTTTTGGAGAAAACTAACAGTACCTTTTACATCTGTTGATTCAGTTTCAATCCAATGATTATGTAATTTCATTAATATTGCTTAAATTTAACTAAAAGACTATAAGAGTAATTTGAGAATTCTTACATATACAATTTAATATATACCATAAATTTATGTTTCAATTATTACATAAAAAGGTGCATTTAATGTAATTTACCATTTTAACAAAATCTTTCCATTCATGTTATTTTTAAAATTTTAAATTTATTGAATATCATGCATTCTAACAATCAATATTGCATAAATAATTATTTAATAACAAGATACATCATATAATAAAAAAATAAATTATAAAGTACTATACCAGCTAGATGGATCAACATACGCCATAGATTGTAAAAGTTATTTATGGAAACACAACAATCTAGCCTGCCTTATTTAACTCTGTCTTACTTATTTTATTTCATTATTTTGTGATGTACACAAATTTTAGATCCAATTATTTAGAGAGGGCATCGTGTTTTTCACATACAAAAATTCTCAATAGAATGGAACTCTTAATATTTGATTAAATTATATTGTGATTTCAAATTAATAAATACAATAGTTAATAGAACACTCATAGGAACACTAATATTATTTTATTAGATGAATATTACTTAATTTTATATTAAATTGAATAATAATATATTTTGTAGAACACATAAGAGAACCATTATTAAAAAAAATGGACCTTAATATTATTGTGTAATAAACTATATTGAATATTAATTCAAAGTAATTAATGAAAAATTTAGAAGAATAGTAGAATCTTGTTTAAAGAATAATCAATGAAAATATATAATCGAACACTTAATAAAACCTTATTAATTACATTTAATATAATCAATGAAATACATAGTAAAACACTTAACAAAATACTTACTAGAATTCAAAGTTTCTCTTAGGGTTCTAATTATTATATATTCAACTAATCTATAATCTTTTATTATTCTTTTAATACTCAATGAGTATTTTTCAAAATTTAAACTATAATGAGTATAATAGTTGAAATAGTTATTGAATGTTGTTTTACTTTTGAACTATTTTAGTGCAACAACTATAATAAGAACAGTTTATTTATAAAATCATTATAATGCACTAACAAACATAAATGATACATGTATATATTAATTGTAGGGTAAAAATTAAGTGTACTACCTTGAAATTATTTTTTGTAAGTTAGTTAAGTAAATAATATTTGGAATACGCACACTGCACAATACATATATAAATATACGTGATTTCGTCATAACTTTTAAGGTTATATATAACAAAATCTTTTAATTAAAAAATTATCAATATATATATAATACTCAATAATAAGTAATAATAATAATAATAATAATAATAATAATAATAATAATAATAATAATAATAATAATAATCAATACTATGTAAAAATAAGCAGACTCAATTAATACATATACATACATCTTAAATTAAAAATTTATTAACACAAAATAAGTGCAATTTAATAATTAGTAACAAAATTAAAATGGATGTTCTATTATGATTGGTAGTAACTAATGAGCCACAAAGTAAAAACTGAAACTGAACTGAAATTTTTAAGATCAAATAATTTGCCTCTTGCATCCCAAAACGATGCAATACTTTGTTAATGTATGTACTCTGACTTAAGCCGATTAATCTTCTAGATCTATCTTTACAGATCTGGATCCCTATTATATAGGTAGCATCACCTAAGTCTTTCATTGAGAAACTTTTTCCCAACCAAGTCTTAACAACTTGAAGAGATGGTATGTCATTCCCTATTAGTAATATATCATCAACATATAATACTAGGAATGCCACTTTGCTCCAACTAACCTTCTTGTAAACACATGGCTCATCTTCATTTTGAATGAAGCCAAACTCTTTGACTGTTACATCAAAATGAATGTTCCAACTCCTTGAGGCCTGCTTCAATCCATAAATAGATCGTAGTAGCTTACAGACCATTCTAGCAAATCTCGGATCGGCAAAACCTTCTGGTTGTATCATATACACATCCTCTTCTAAGCTCCCATTTAAGAAAGCGGTTTTGACATCCATTTGCCAGATTTCATAGTCATAGTAAACTGCTATCGCAAGCAAAACCCTGATAGACTTGACCATAGCTATTGGTGAGAAAGTTTCATCATAGTTAATACCATGAATTTGTTTGAAACCTTTTGCCACTATTCTTGCTTTATAGGTCGTTACATTACCATCCATGTCAGTTTTCTTGTTGAAAACCCATTTGCACCCAATAGGTTTTACCCCTTTAGGTGGTTCAACCAAAGTCCATACTTTGTTTTCATACATAGAATCCATCTCAGATTTCATGGCTTCCAGCCATCTCTCGGAATCTGGACTATTCATAGCATCCTGATATGTAAGAGGCTCATCATTGTCCATGAACATTACATCACCAGTCTGAGTTAAGATAAATCCATAATACCTCTCAGGCTCGTGGCAAATCCTACCAGATCGACGAACAACCTGTGTTTCTTGAACAGTAACATTTTCATGTACTTCCTGCTCATGTTCCAACTCTAGTTTAATGTTATTTTGTGGTTCTCGAACTTCATCGAGATCTATCATACTCCCACTGTTTTTCTTAGAAAACAGTTCTCTTTCAAGGAAAACAGCAGTTCGAGCAACAAACACTTTGTTCTCGGTACGATTATAGAAATAATACCCTTAAGTTTCATTTGAAAATCCCACAAAATTATATTTGTCTGATTTTGGTCCTAGCTTGTCAATGACTAAATGTTTCACAAACGCTTCGCATCTCCATACTCTTAAAAATGACATGCTATGACGTTTCTCAGTCCATATCTCATATGGTGTGTCTTGAACCGATTTAGTAGGACCGCGGTTAAGTGTATGTGCAGCCATTTCCAGAGCGTAACCTCGGAAACTAATTGGAAGATCCGCTAGACTCATCATCGATCGCATCGTGTCCAACAAGGTATGATTTCTCCTTTCAGACACACCATTCCATTGTGGTGTTCCAGGAGGTGTGAGTTGTGATACAGTGCCACACTCTTTTAAGAAACTCTTAAATTCTAATCTTAGGTACTCACCTCCACGATCAGATCGTAGAATTTTAATACTTTCGACTATTTGCTTTTCCACTTCTATCTTGTACTCTTTGAATTTTTCAAATGATTCGGATTTGTTCTTCAAAAGATACACATATCCGTATCTACTAAAATCATTAGTAAATGTTATGAAGTAGTAAAAGCCACATCTTGCCATCGTACGCATTGGACCACATACATCACTATGTATAAGTTCTAATCGTTCGGTGGCCCTCTCACCAATTCCGGTAAAAGAAGCTTTGGTCATTTTTCCAATGAGACAAGGTTCACATTCATCGTATGATTCAAAATCAAACTTATCCAAGTATTCATCCTTATGTAACTTGGAAATGCATTTCTCATTTATATGGCCTAAACGACAATGCCAAAGGTATGTTTGATTTGAGTCATTAGCCTTAATACGTTTATTATTTACATTATAGACAGGAATATCAAGATTAAGAACATATAAACCATTAAATAAACGTGCAACCCCATAGGTAACATTATTCAAACAAAAGGAACAACTATTGTTCTGAATTGTAAAGGAAAAACCTTTCTTGTCCAAACAAGAAACATAAATAATGTTTCTGCAAATTGCAGGCACGTAAAAACAGTTCTCAAGTTCTAAAATAAGCCCAGTGGACAACGACAAATGATAAGTCCCTACAGCTAAAGCAACAACCTTTGCTCCATTTTCAATGCGTAGGTCGACTTCTCATTTCGCCAAAGTCCTACTCCTTTGCAGTTCCTGCATATTTATACAAATGTGAGAACCATAACCAATATCTAATACCCATGATGTAGAAGTAGAAAAATTGACTTCTATAACATAAATACTTGAATCAGAAATCTTCACAGACTTCATTTTCTTCATATTCGGATCCTCCAAATAAGCTTGACAGTTTCGCTTCCAATGACCCAGCTTCTTACAAAAGTGACAATCACCCTTTGCAGCACCACCTTTTGAAACACCTCCTATAGGCTTTAAAGCCTTTTTGAAAGCAGGATTTGGATTAGTAGATTTAGATCCAATCTTCTTCATGCCTTTCCACTTCCCCTTTCTTTTGGCATTCCCTTTGTTCACCATCTGGGAGCGGGGTTAGCCTTTGACATATTGGTTTCAGTAGTTCTCAATAATGACAACAGTTCAGTAGGTGTTTTGTCTATCTCATTCATAGTATAGTTTATGACAAATTGAGTATAGTTGTTGTTCAAAGACTGCAAGATCAAATCTGTTTGGTGTTCCGATAAAATTGGGTAACCCAAACTCTCAAGGGTTTCCATATACCCTATCATCTTTAGAACATGCGGTCAAACCGGGTCACGATCTCCCTTTTTGCAAGCATACAACGCTTTGCTTACATCAAACATATCTTGACGAGCTTGACCCTCAAACATCCTTTTGAGGTGCTCAATCATGTCATAAGCGTCCATACGCTCATGTTGTTTCTGAAGCTCAGGACTCATAGTCGCTAGCATCAAACAACAGGCATCCGTAGAATCATCAAGATGCTTCTGATAAGCATTTTGTTGAGCCTCGATTGCTTCAGCAGCAAGAGGTCCAGGGTGAGGAATATCGAGGACATAAAGCTTTTGCTCCTGCCTGAGGACAATCCTTAAATTCCTTTGCCAATCAAGGAAGTTGGTTCCTGTCAGCTTTTCCTTCTCAAGGACTGATCGCACATAGAAATTGTTTGAGTTTGCCATTTTAGATATCTACAATGTTAAAATGCTTCAAATAAGTTAGTTGCAGAATTATTAAATTATGTTCAAGTGATTATTCGTATATATTCACAATATATATCTCCCACTATTTTTATCAAATTAATAGCCCTAACTATTAATTCGGAAAGCATTTCTCTAAATCTTTCTAGTGAGCCAAGATCCATATTTCGTCATGCTTAAGGTCAACTTTGGCTTTACTCCCAAAACATGATTATTTAGGTAGACAACTCTTGTCAATCTTGGAAAGTTTGGTAAAACAACATTGGTTCACATTTATCTAATAAATTGTACCAAACTCCATGCCTCTAAGTTCACAATCCTATTGTGGTAACTTAGTTAAGTCTAACCCAATGGTCTGACAATTAAGTATCACATTTACTTCATCACGTCTTACCACGATAGATTGGAGTGCTTTGCTTTGGCGAACCCACTTGAAAGGCATATGTATAGGCCTATTTGTAAACATCGAGGATACAACTCAACTTAAACAAGTTTGTAATAAGTAAATAATAATTCAATTGTCACAGGAATCTCAGAAGATCATATCAGTCAAAAGAATGAAGATTAAAGTCATCCTACAGACTTGAAGTAATTCTACATTGAAAGAAGTTCAATTATTTGATCAAGCCTCAATGAAGTATTCAAGAAAGTGGATTTATTAAATTAACAGAGATTTCAGAAGTGTGACAACAAGTGTACAGATTACAGTGGTTGAATTAAGTCAAAAGTAACAATTGGACCACAACTTAAAGTCAAGATATGAAGAACAGACATTGCAATTAGTCACTTATGAACAGGACAGTACATCAAGTGTCAACATTATTCAGTGAAAGTTCTTCATCATATTCAGTGGTTCAAGTTAAGGGAGCTCTCAAGAGATTAAATTAATTCTCTTTTAATTAACCAAATCTATAGTTAATTTAAGCAATAATTTAATTCAAAATGAATTAAATTATTCCTTAAATTAATTAATGAGTTAATTAATTTTGAGATAATTTAATCAAGGATAGTATTTAATTCTATTTATTTAGTTAATTTATTCTTCCAGAATTAATTTAATAATTAAATTAATTAATAGATTAATTAAATTAGAATTTCTATACTAGCATGACTCTTTTAATACTAGTATGACCTAATTAAAACTAGTATGAACGGTCATACCAACAGTCATACTAGGTTGAACAAACTGTCATATCGACAGTCATACTAGTAGTATGACTGTTTGTACAAGGAGTCATACATGTCTGTACAAGGAGTCATACAAGGCAGTTTTGAGAGTTATAGTAGGCTATTACAAAGAGTCCTACCCTGTTATTTATTAAAGAAAAGGCGGCCAACATGTGCAAGAATTGAAGTGATATAAAAACAAAAGAAGATCAAGACAGTATCACTTCTACACAGAACATATCATCAAAAACAAGAAACTCCCTTTACTTCTTCAACTGCCGGAGAACTCATTTCTGATAAGTGTATTAATTTCTTGAATTGATTGTAATATCCAAGCCACTAGAAATTAATTACTCGCACTGCTTTGACTATCTAGCGGATCTTTATCCCTAGAATTAATCTCGAACTATCATTTATCGTTCTATCTTTTTATTACAAAATTAGATAAGTTCATGTCGAATTTATTCTAAGTTTGTTTTAATTAGTTTGAGATTTAATCATTGCAATCAGTACAATATTTGTTTAAACAGTCATGGCATGAGTGTTGTATCTAATACATACATGATTAATCTAATTAAAACATGCATCATTATCTACACATATATATAATCATCACATGCATCATATATGTAAAGTGCGTAAAATAACCGTGTTTGGTTATGGCCCAATCCTATATGATTTTTTTCAAGCTAAAGGAAAAATCAAGATCAATCTATAGTGGTATCAAATACATTACAATATATAAAAAACATGGCTTCATGCTTCCTTGTAAAGACTCATTTGTATGCCTCATTGGGATGCATCCATGTCTTCACATCTTCAATTACATTACATAATATGAAAGAATCTAATCTAAAGGACTTACAAGTGGAACTCGAGTTACATTCGAGATTTAATCATTACAAGGATAAACGACATGCAAGTCGTATTTAAAAAACCAAACCATAAGCAAAAAACCTCTAACCTATGGGTCTTAAGGCCATAACCATACACCATGTTCAATTAACAGTTAAGAACATCTCAGATTGCATCAAGTCATCATACCATATAATATTTATCATGATCCAATCAAAAAAATCATATTAGGAATAAATCAGAAAAACCGAAATCATAACATAAAACAGTAAATCGCAGTTTTCAGGACCTAAACGATGTCAAATGGCCAAAAAGCGACTTATGTCATGGCAAAGCGATGAGTTTTACTCGTGACGATTTTCCCTTTCCTAAAAGGTATTACTTGTCTAATTCTGACACCGTAAGATCAAAAAATCACTATTCACCGCAGAAACTGTTTTCTGCATATTGTTTGCTTTCGGAATCAAACGAAACAATTTTGATCGATCCTTAAGCCTCTATATCACGTATCATATACATACAAACCTCACCAGCAACAACATATATGTCAATACACATCAAAAACATCAGTTTATATATATATAAACAGAACATCATGCATAACATACAAAATCGCATACTAAACAGTCATGGCAGATTATAAACATGCTATTATCACCACGACAGTAAACATATAAACGAATTAAACACTTTTCGCAAGTAGCTCTGATACCATTGAAGGGTTTCGAGCACGAAAACGCAGCGGAAACATCATGAAAAACAATAAAAACAGAAACACAGCTTAAACTCTTTAGGGCTTCCATCACTAGGCCATGGAGGCCGTGGTACCGCCAGAAGCAAGCAAGATTTTTGTGTTTTGCCACTTTCATAGCCAATTGTAATACTTGTGTCACATTATCAGATATATGCTCATTAAATCATAACCAGTTTATTACTCTTTTATTTATCAGGACTGCTTATTTTTTTTCAACAAAAGGCTATATATAAAACAGGATATTTTAATAAATCCAATTGTTTAGTAGTTGCCAAAGGGATAATGGAAATGTGTAATTCTAGTAAACTGACTGTATTGTCGTAGTCTACCAGTAAGTTCCTTTCTATAGTATATAAGTATCATCATCATTTTAATATTTATTTGACTACAAGCAATACCAAGAAATAGTGCAAAGTTAATATGAACCCAGCATGGATTTTATATAGTGGTCCACTATCTATAATCTATATTCATGATTTTGTAAAAATACAAACTGTAGTTAACTAAAAGTAAAAACTAATCAAACAAATTAACAATAGAACAATCGTTAACTAATGGTTCAAGAAATGTCAAGGTGCAATAAGCCAATAATGGAAGTAAGTTTGTATCACAAACTTATATAAAGTTTGACTCCTACTAGTATCTTTTCCTTTCACTACACCAAAAATGGCCAAAACCTACCACGAAAATGGTAGGTTTTGGGGGTAAATTGGTAGGAATTGTGGTCAATTCCTACCATTCGACATAGTGAGAATTGCTCAGGCCGGAAATGGTGATAGTAGGAATTGGTGGCTTGTTTCTTAAAAGGTCCCACATGCCAATTGGCTGTCCATGTGGCGAGCCACATCAACAGCCACATCGACGGCCACATGGCGGTGGACCCCGACACGTCACTTGCCACGAGGTTGACATGTCATGCCACGTGTCACGAGTGGGGGTCACTGCCACGAATAAAACCTACCAGATTTGGTAGGTTTTATTTTCCTACCATTTATGGTAGGAAATGACCATGACAGAATGAAAAAATTTCTAATTTAAAAAAATTATTTATTACTTAAATTATGATATGGCTGATGATGTGGATGGTGGGGTACCATCACGAATAAAACCTACCGGATTTGGTAGGTTTTAGTTTCCTACTATATATGGTAGGAAATGACCACAACATATTGAAAATATTTTTTATTTTATAAAAATTGTTTATTACTTAAAAATATGATAAGGCTGATGATTAGGATGGCGGGGTTTTATCTTTGTGAAATGCAGGCAAATCTACCGATGTTGGTAGGTTTTATTTTCCTACCAACAATCGGTAGGAATTGGTCCTCGCTTTTACAGAAATCGGGCCCCACACGGACCATTTCCTACCATATTCGTCGTCGGTAGGAAATGGGGGGTCAATTCCTAACAAGTTTTTTTGGTAAGATTTATATGGTAGGAAAAGGCCGTTTTTGGTGTAGTGTTTCTGTGCTCACCGTTGGGATTAGTCAAGTATAGCAAATAAGCGAAGTCAAGGTGCAATAAGCCAATAATGGAGTTCTCAATAACGTTTTGGAATTCAGGGAAAAAGCAATGCCTCATTAAGACATGCAAACATTTTTGAGTGTGTATTCAGCAATGCCCAGAAACAAAATCAATGTTACATTTTCGAGCGTATTGAGCAATGCTAAAGAACTCTATACCTGTCCATACTAATACTATAAACAAAATCAATGTTACATTTTCGAGCGTATTGAGCAATGCTAAAGTACACTTAATTATCAAGTAATACAAGATATAATCTGCTACACACTAGCAGCTAAACACAATACTCCACTAAGATTTAAGACTAATAAGAATAGATGCTCATGAAAACAGATGATTGAGTCTGATTATACTCCTCAACATTCGAGAGGTGAGGCTCTCCAAAATATTCATATTACAGACAATATCAGATGATTACATTTTCCTTATCCCTTTGCTTATATTCCCTTGTCTCACTCTATTGTTGTGCATTTCCTTTCCTGTCCTATTCCCCTTATGCCCCTGAGCTTTATTTTTCCTCTGATATGTGATTAATATAGGCTGACTGGTGTCACTTGTAGCATTACCCCTGGCCAGAAACTTCACCTTGTCCTCAAGGTGGAAATCAGGGAAGAACTGGACAATGTTATCAAATTGTTCCCAAGTGGCCTCCTCCACTGTCATCCCCTTCCACTGAATGAGCACTTCTGGACTATGTTGTGATCTCTCTGTTGAGTTACGAATGTCCAGCACATGTTCTGGGTAACTGTCTAGTACCATTGAATCAGTTAACTCAGGAGGTAGTAGAGTGTCTGAGGTCGGTGCAATCCCCACTGCTCGTTTCAGCTGAGATACGTGGAACACCAGATGAATTTTAGAGCCTGGAGGTAAGTTTAATTTGTACGCTACTTGTCCAATTTGTTGTACCACTTCAAATGGTCCGTAATACCTTGCACTGAGTTTGTCGAACGGCCGTCTGACCATGGAATGTTGACGATAAGGTTGCAATTTAAGATACACTTTCTCCCCCACTTGATATTCCACTTCCCTGCGTGACAAATCTTCCTGGGTTTTAATACGATGTTGGGCCCTTAACAAGTTAGCTTTGAGGTCGTCCAGGATTGCGTCCCTTTCGAGCAACTGGTCTTCTAGAGATGAGAGAGCGGTACCTCTTGGAACAAATTTCACTAAATGAGGTGGGTCTCTTCCATACAGGGCTTTGAAAGGGGTGTACCCCGTGGAAGAGTGACTTGAGGTGTTGTACCAGTACTCTGCCCATGCCAACCAATTAGCCCAAGATTTTGGTTGTCCTGAGATAAAACATCTCAGATAAGTCTCTACGCACTTGTTTACCACCTCGGTTTGACCGTCTGACTGAGGATGATACGCCGTACTATGACAAAGCTTAGTTCCATGTGCCTTAAACAACTCACGCCAGAATAATGACATGAAAATCTTATCCCGATCAGAAACAATAGTAGCAGGGAATCCGTGAAGCTTTACCACCTCGATAAAAATTGCAGCAATCATGGAGGCCGTGAACGGATGTTTCAAGGGAATGAAATGCCCGTATTTTGTCAAACGGTCTACCACTACCAAGATCGCGTTATTCCCATTTGATTTCGGGAGCCCCTCCACGAAATCCATGGAGATGTCTGATACTCCTTAGGTTTTGATGATCACAAACAGCAAGCTAAGAGCTTATAGTAGATATAAAACAACATGCAATATTGTTCTGTGCTAACTTGTTATTGCAGGGTACTTACTATTTGAGTAAACAAAACATTAAATCAGCAAGCCATCTGCACTTGACAGGTGATGGATGGCAAGCCATTTTTCATATCTTGTCATACAAACAGCAAGCCAAGTTATTCTGCTCAGAATCTATCAAGTTTGGGAATCATGGATCTATTTCAAGAAACTTGATTAGATATATTGTGAGGACTCCTCTAAGATTTAAATACGTACATAATATATTAAGAGCTCAAAATCTTCTATCAAAATCTTTTTAATAATTGGTTTCAAAATTATAAGAGCTTACCTTATTTAAAAAAGATTGTATCTTCCCAAAACTCCTATATATGTTTTCTATACACACAAACGCAAGGGTTTGTTTTTCTTCGATCTACTTCTTTCAATCCCACTGTCAAACGGTCACAAAGACGTTACTAAAATCACTCCAACCAATTGAACGTTAGAATTGGATTCTAGACGTTGGTAAATTGATTGTTTGATTTTTGAACGTTGTTTGTGAAGCTATTTAAATCGGTTCTTGTGTCTTTTTCAACGGGGATTTTAAGCACACCAAGAACACACTCAACTCAGTTTTTACTTTGCTATATTCAAATATATTCTTGAGCTCTTGATATACCATATAAGTACTATATCTTTGAGGGTTCATAGTTTTGAGTTGTAAACACTTTATTGATTTGTATTGTTCTATTTGTAATCATTAGTTGTTGGACATATTGGCTAGGGAACAAGGGTTTAGTGAACGTTGCTAGAGAAGTGTACTTGGGAAGTATAGCTTAGAGAGCAAGTTCTATAACAGGTGTTCAGCAAGCCATTCGTCAGCAACCGGGTAGAAGGGTGGTATATTATTGTTCTTGTAATAGTTATTATCTTTGATCAATAATATATTCTCTTACCAAGTTGGTAAGGGACCAGGACGTAGACCATAGAGATTAGGGGTCGAACCTGGCTAAAAGTTTATTGTGTTCTTTACCTTTCTGTCTTACTTACTGTTCTGCATTTTGTTATAAACAGCGTGCCATTTGTGTCTGCATTAGTAACAGTCAGCGTGCCATTTAAGTCTGCATAATTTGTAAACATCAAGCCATTTTTGGTAATTACTAAAACTGGTATTAGTTAGCCATATACACCTATTTCCCCCCTCTAGGTGTGCATTTTCAATGTCTTCCCACACCTTATCCGGTATAGGTAACGGTTGCAGTAGTCCCGCTAGGCGTAAACTCAAGGTTTTTGACTGTTGGCACACCGGACAAGCTGAGACGTACAAGGCAATTTGCTTTCGCATCCCTGGCCAGTGCCATGAGGTGGCTATTCGTTGGTAAGTTTTTTGATCCCCTGAATGTCCCCCTATTGGTGAGTTATGGTAATCCTGAAGCAAGGATTGTACTAGCGGAGAAGCACTAGGAATAACCACCCTTTCTTTAAATTTTAAGATGCCTTGGTCTATGTGATATCCTTTCGGCACTACTTTGCCTGATGCTAAGTCCCCCATGAGTTGCTGAATAAATGGGTCCCTTTGAATTAAGGTTTGAACATCCTCCCATTTGGGCCCACCCGATGACACCATAGCACACAATTCAATTGGGCCTGGAAATTCGCGTGACAAGGCATCTGCCACCTTGTTGGAGATTCCGGTTCGGTAGTGGATCTCGAAATCATACCCCATTAGTTTGCTTACCCACCTTTGATACTCCGCCCCTACTTCACGCTGCTCCAGGAGGAATTTTAGACTTTGCTGGTCTGTTCGTATTGTAAATCGTCTCCCTAAGAGATAATGTCTCCATTTTAGCACTGCCAACACGATAGCCATCAACTCTTTCTCATAAATCGATTTAAGCCTTGCTCTCCTACCCAAGACTTTGCTGAAATACGCAATTGGGTGCCCATCCTGCGACAAAACTGCACCAAGCCCAAACCCGGAGGCGTCCGTCTGATCCACTACAAAACATTTGCCGAAATTGGGCATAGCCAATATTGGGGCCTGCTGCATATATTTTTTAAGCTGTTCAAATGATGTTGTAGCCTCTTGAGTCCAGCCAAATTGATCCTTACGTGTCTGGTCGGTAAGGGGTTGTGCTATGTTGGCATAGCCTGCTATGAACTTGCGGTAGTAGCCGGTAAGGCCCAGAAACCCCTTAAGTTCCTTCAGATTCTTAGGAACAGGCCAGTCCTGCATAGCCTTCACCTTCTCAGGATCTACAGCCACCCCCTCTGCTGAAATGATGTGCCCCAAATATGCCAAACGCCGCTGACCAAACTCACATTTTTTTTTGTTAGCATATAGCTGATGCTCGGCTAGAGTGTCAAGGACTATGGCCAAGTGTTCAGCGTGCTTTTCTACGGATGGGCTGTAAACGAGGATGTCGTCAAAAAAGACTAAAACAAACCGTCTCAAATAAGGTTTAAAGACCAGGTTCATTAATGCCTGAAAGGTTGCTGGGGCGTTTGTAAGTCCGAAAGGCATCACAAGAAACTCGTAATGGCCCTCATGAGAACGGAAAGCAGTCTTCGGTATATCCTCACTTTTGATCCGGATCTGGTGGTACCCGGACTTCAATTCCAATTTAGAAAACACCTTTGCCCCGTCCAACTCATCTAAGAGTTCTTAAATCACTGGAATCGGATATTTGTTTGGTATTGTAACTTTATTGAGGGCCCTATAGTCCACGCAAAACCTCCACGATCCATCTTTCTTTTTGACCAGGAGAATTGGGCTTGAGAATGGGCTTTTTGATTCTCTTATGATTCCTGCTTGTAACATGTCACGGATAAGAGCTTCGATTTCATCCTTTTGTGACTGCAGATATCTATAAGGACGCACACTTACAGGGTCAGCTCCTTCTTTCAACGTAATTGCATGTTCATGTCCCCTTGATGGAGGCAGACCAGCTGGCATCTCGAACACCTGCCCATGCCGCTCAATAAGTGGACGCAAATAAGCTGGCAGAAATTCGTCCTTACCGTCCTGCTCCTCTATCTCTTTCTGGGCTGCCATATGATTGCACTCAATCAAGAACCCCTTTCCCCCTCTGCGTATGGTTTTTATCATGGCCTTTAACGAGATCAGAGTTCTTCCCAAAGAAGGGTCACCTTTTAGTGTTACACTCTTGCCTCCCAATTGAAATTTCAACATCTGCGTCTTCCAATTTGTCGAAACCGTTCCCAGTTTTTCTAACCATTGAACACCCAATATCACATCTGAATTTCCTAGTTGTAGTGGAAGGTAGTCTTCGATGATAGTGACCCCTTGCAAATGTAGTACCAAGGATTTACATTCACCCTGTCCTTGTACATCCTCACCTGTCCCCAATGAAACCCCAAACTCTTTCGTTGGCAACACCGGTACCCCGAGCTTCTGCACCATTTCTAAGGACACAAAATTATGAGTTGCGCCTGGATCAATCATCACCACTGCCCGATTTCCCATGATTTCCCCCACTAACTTCATTGTTTTTGGACTTGTGATTCCTACAACGGAGTTTAAAGATATCTCCGGCTGTTGAAATCTTTGTTCAGATTCCTCCTCTACCGAAACAACCCCTACTGGTTCCTCATTCTCCTCACTATCATTTTCTTCCCCTTGCATCAAAATCACACTTAACTCTTTCTTTTTACACCGATGGCCTATTGACCATTTTTCATCACATCGAAAACACTCCCCCTTCTCTCGTTTACTTTGCAACTCCTTCTCCGATAAACGCCTCATTTCACCCACCGGTTTAGCTATAGGCATAGTACTAGTCCCTTTTCCCCAATTGGTATTCGGTATCGAGGAAGCATACGAATACACTGGAGATGAACGAGCAGAAGGACTAAAAGTACCATACTGAGTTTTAAGGGAAGAGAAATTTGATGTACCTGAGTAAGTAGAGTTGCTATGACCAGTTCTGTTAACCTCAGATTTGTAAGTAATCCTGCTCTGCAACTTTTCTTCAACCTTTAGCGACAAGTCCATTGCGTGATCCAAACTTCGGGGCCCCAACAACCGAACTTCTGCACGAACCTCATCTTTTAACCCATTAATATATTGCCCCTTGGCAATTTCTTCCGGAACCCCTGTTAATGGTGCCATTAGCTCTATAAACTTCCTCCGGTATTCCATGACCCCTGTCGATTGGTGGTGGTTTAACCATTGTTCGTGCAAGCTTCCAGCAGCACTAGGACGAAACTGACGCAACAACATTCCTTTTAATTCCTCCCACCGCCCAATGGGCCTTCTTCCATGCTCCCATTGATACCACAATAACGCATCACCATCTAACGACACAACCGCAGCCTCCAATTGATCCTCCTCACTCAACCTGTAGAAGTTAAAATAACGCTCCGCCCGAAGAATCCACCCATCCGGATTGCTACCTTCAAACGATGGCAAATCCAATTTCTTGAATCTCCAATTTGGCCCTCCTGTAGACCCCTGATGGAGCTGCCCCCTATTTTCAGTAAAAAACCTACCAGACCCGAATTCACCAATCCGACCCGGCCCATTATCACCAATTCGACCCGACCCGAACCCTGAATCCCCGGTTCGACCCGTCTCTGCCCCTCCTTGGACTGTCTCCGAGATTTTGAGGGATGTAATTGATGAACGCACCTCCGCTTGAAATTTTTCTTGATCTGCCCTCAAAACATTCAACAGATTATCCTGCCGCTCTTTTGCCCTTGCTAATCTCTCCTCCAAGCGTTGGGTTGTTTGATCCATTGAATTTGTAAGTTGCTCGAATAGGTTTTTTTGCATCTCGAGGGTAGCTCCGTTGACTGCTGTAGAGATTTGCTCTATCATTGTTGCGCGTAGATCTCCGAACCCTTTTTCCAAAAGCTCAATTCTATGCTGATTTGATGGTGGTGCACCCATTTCTTCCCGTAGTGAATCGTACCGCTCTGATACCAATTTGCTACACACTAGCAGCTAAACACAATACTCCACTAAGATTTAAGACTAATAAGAAGAGATGCTCATGAAAACAGATGATTGAGTCTGATTATACTCCTCAACATTCGAGAGGTGAGGCTCTCCAAAATATTCAGATTACAGACAATATCACAGACAATATCAGATGATTACATTTTCCTTATCCCTTTGCTTATATTCCCTTGTCTCACTCTATTGTTGTGCATTTTTCCTCTGATATGTGATTAATATAGGCTGACTGGTGTCACTTGTAGCATAATCCTTTACTAACAATTGCTTAGGGGAGATTTTACAGGGGACTTTGATGCAAACACATGGTCTGGTACTGAAATAAAACAATAAGATAGCCAAAATATACAACATATGAAGAACAAAGACAGTACCTGAGTTTGAGCTAGACTTTAATATAAGCATATTAATACTTTTCATGACTTTGTGTTTCTGGCTCCAATTGTGATATTCTGTTCAAGTGGTAATGCT
This sequence comes from Heracleum sosnowskyi, assembly GCA_030848705.1. Taxonomy (NCBI): domain Eukaryota; kingdom Viridiplantae; phylum Streptophyta; class Magnoliopsida; order Apiales; family Apiaceae; genus Heracleum; species Heracleum sosnowskyi. Next base: position 100,901,894 of record CM061241.1, read on the forward strand.
CCCATTCCTTGGGATAGGTTGATTTCTTTTGATTTTATTGGACGAATGATATTTGGTTTCCTGCTTAAGAAAATCAAGTCGGATAGATATGTTCTTGTAAAAAAAATTGATGTTAGATTGGAGGTCAGTACTTCATTATATGGACTTGTGATGTTACTTAGGTGTAGGGAATTTTGGTGTTTTGTCTTAAATGATTTTATGGATTTGACTTCCTTGAACTCTGTAATGCGACATATTGATGATCATCTTCTGGCTGAGAGGATAAATGAATATTCTGGCATGGTATCGTGTGTGGAGGTCTTTTACACCTGCACTGATAGGAATTATGGTCACCCGGTGAACACTTGGGCTTTGCTTCATATGGCCTTTGTTGTTGGTCTTGTTGAGTGTTGGGTGTTAGGTATGGCATTGGCAGCTCTTGACGGCTATGGTACCAGTTGCCCAAAATTCGTCACTAAAAGCAGTGGAATTCAGACGAATGTGTATCTGTAGACATTCCAAGTCATGAATGACTTTGAGCGTCTTACAGAGATAGTGTGTGGTGAACCTTATGTGGAAAGGTCTGGGACTACCTACAAGGTTGGTAACAAAAGCGGCTTTCCTGAGTGTGAGGACAGGGTGAAGCATGTTGACTCTATGTTAAGAGAGGAGCAAGGGATGAAGCATGATGGGCCATCTGAAAATGATAAGGACATCAATGCTAAATTGCAAATGCCTGGGGCTGCGGTTGGTTTGGGAACAGATGAAGATTTGGCTACTGGACCAAGATCTGTGACATTGTCTTTTGACTGTGAACAGAGGCATAGGAGAATCCACAGATCACAGCTGCTGCTGGTGCTGGAGATGAAGAAAAGCTGGATGCTCTGAGTTTGGACCTGTGGATCAGGGACATCTTGTTCTGGTTAATCCTGGTGAGGATATTGGTGATATTGATGGTGACATTGTTGATTCTCGATGCTTATAGGACTCTAGTTAATTTTGCTGATGGTGACATTGGCGATATCTGATTTATGTTACTTTTGATTTTGTTTCTTTGTGTTGTAATTTAAGCTTTGGTTTGTAAACTATGTTGCTCCTGCATCTACTCATCTAGTGGCTAGGTTGCGTGAACTCAGAGCTGCCGGAATGGTCCCTCTTATTCTATAATTTAAATATATAAAAAGGGTTGCCCAAAAAAAATATTCTTTTCCTACCCATGAAAAGTTTTATTTCCATGTATAAAATAGATTATATTTTTGTCTTAATAATTTTAAAAAAAATAAAAATATGGATTGATAATTATAATTTATATTTGAAGGCCCCAAAAATATAATTTTAATTATTGTTAAATTTTCATATCCTTTTTAATAAAAAGATAAACAACCTTTAAGAATTTATAAATATATATAATTTCAAATCATTTTTTCATAAATTAATTTGGATTTACTACATGTTTGTACAAGAATCGTAGATTTTACGAATGTGTATATACCAATTTCTGCTCTTTGCTATGGCAGAATCAAGCGCAGTTTAAGCAGTAGAAGCTATGCCAGTCAAGTGATGCTAGGACAAAATGTACACGTGTACACGTTTATTTAAGTTGCTGCAAATCATGAGGATACATACACTTATGACATAGATAACAGTCACTAGGAAAATTGTTCATGTGCGATTTAAATCAATTCTTAAGGCACCAACCATGGATACAAGTACACAAGTTGTCAAAATGTCCGCCTAATATGCCAATTTTCCCAAGTCTGTGGTAAGCTCTCTGGTAATCATTAAGGATTGATAGGCATAAAATATGCAACTGACTGGAGTAAATTCAGGGGAACATTGTGCCACAATTGACTATTCTAATATACAGGCTTAAGCATATAGTAGATCCTGCCATTTTTGCTCACTTTTAAAGGCCACCCCTAAAACAAACTAACTTGCTTCTTACTGCTTCAAGACTCTACTACATACACTGAACAACTTGCTTTATATGAAACTAGAATAGCCTGGTGTACCCTAGGTGCAGAAATTTATCCCCTCATTATAACCAATAATGGCAATCTAATCCTACGTTAGATGCAACAAAATGCATCAGAGAAATCAATATAAGCACGCATTAATTTTGTTTTAATATTCTTATGGCGGTTCTTAGCCAACAATACTTTCACACTCAGACTCACTCTCAACATCTCAAATTGAAAAACATGTCCGACTTTAACAAATGTATACAAGGAACGAAGCTTCAACACGTTACTTATATCGCTAGAGACTGACCCGTGCCTCGCACCGGTTGCTAAGATAGTATATATAAGAAAATCTTAAAAGAATGTATTCAATCATATGAAAAAGAAATTACAAGAAAAACAATACTTGCTTCCGATTAAACCAAATTAACAGAATCCTGAGCTACCTGCTTGCTATAGAAATCATAAATAAAATCACAATCAAAGATTAGAGGGTTTTGATGGATTGAAAAATCTGCAATAATATAAATCTGATTCTTCAGATTTTTTAAGGATTGAGCGCCTTCTAAAATCATATATTCCATAAGCCATAACCTTACCCCAAGTGTCCTCATCATAGAAATATATGCAGTTGGATTTATATGCATCGTGCTGCTCATCCATTGATATTGAGATACAATCATTCCATCCCAATAATAGGGCTTCATTTTCAGAGAGGCTGCTAATCTCATCCCAATAACAGTAGTTATAATGGCCATAAATAGTGTCACTCCGGTACTTCAACTTGAAAATACAAAAAGATTTGGTAGTGTAGCACCTTCGTTCAAAAATCCTCTTGATCATCAACATTTCTCCAGTCTTTGATTCCACGAGATAAAAGAAGCAACGGTGAACATCATTCACCGAACGCGAATTACCGCACAGTTCACTTCCTATCTCCATCTTCCTCCATGTCCGGCTTGTGTAGGGGTCGACGCTGCCATAAATGACATCGTCATTGTAAACAGAAAGTGCTCCACTTGCAGCAATAGCGTAAAACTGCCCGCCACAAAAAATAAAGTCTTCGACATTTTCCTCCAGTCTCAGCCATGATGTTGACGAGGCTGGTTTACAAAACATAAGGGTCGTACCAGAACAGTTCATATAATCTCGCTTCTTCGAAAACTTAAGACAAATAATGCAGTTAGGATCGGTAGGTCTACTTCGGGATGACACGAATTTCATATGGAAATTAAGGTGTAAATGTCCTGGCAGAGGTGGAAGCTGGAGAAGAAGTTTTGTGACAGGATTATAAAGCAATGGTTGGTACATAGAAGTGCCTAGAAGTAACCATCCATCATAAGAAGCATAAATTTTCATCCCATAAGAATTGAAATCAAAATAAAAACTTGATTCTTCATCATTTGTATCAAGACGTAGATGTTTATGCCACTTGTACGGATTAGTGTTGAAAACTATTTTATTGTTCGCATCATCTTCCTGGAGTAACCATGGAGTTGTCGGCAAGATGTGGTTTCGCCATATTTGTTTAGCAACAAATCGCCATGAACGACAAACAGCGAGACACTGATAAAGATCAAGAAAGCTATTGTGGTTAATATCGCGAAGGATTCCAAAGATGATGAACAGTATATCAGCAGGTATGTCAGCCCAAGACACTCTGCGAATTATGACGCAGGAGGTGTTTCTGTCAAAAAAAAAAAGAGAGAGAGAATTAGTAACCCGTATGAAGAATTAAGGATAACACAAATGAAATATTAGCTTACCTATTGCATTTAAAGGCAATGTTAAGAACTAGATCTTTCTACATCTATATAATGTACCAAATAATCAGGGCAGTGGTAATTAGTTCACAAGTGCATAGTATGAGGTGGTTTTAAACTTACAATTTATGTATCCTATATATATAACCAGAGATAAAATCAGGGAAGCTGTCGAAACTGAATTTGATCTCCAAACACATTATTTGATAATAGACCATAAAAAAAGAAACTGATGCATAAATAGACATAATATAAACATGATTCAACTGAGATACATATGTAGACATAAAAGAGACACACAAAAAATTTAAGAAGAAACAAGAATTAAAGACTGTCCACTGACTAAAACGTACAACTAATATCAGGTCCCGGGGCGCCACCCAACCTCCACCCACATGGGCACGGTAACAACATCTGTGTAATCTTTAGAAAAGAATTAATTTTTGATCTCTAGACCCATTAATCTTTTGCATTGATACATGTATGTATCCTATACAGACAAATTCTGGGGTAATCTTTAAGACACGATTGAAACTAAAACCCATAATTCATAATAAATCAAAGTTGTAAAGATTTCAATTGCATATTGGAAGGAAAAACATAACAGAAAGTAAAAGAATTGATGTACATATATATACATACATTAGATCAAAACTGATGAACAAATAGACCAAGAGAGAAGAGAGAGATACCTTTGTTTGGGATTGAAAGAGACATCAACTTTCAATTGATTCATTTTTGTTTCTAAGCAATTCATTGTAGATATCCTTTCAATTGAACACTAGGTTTATGTTTATCATATCTGACTAACTAACGGCTTTATATTAGATCTACATCCTAAAATTACATATCCTTGTTCATTTGGTAACTGGTTTGTACACTTGTACTTGTATCATGTTTTAAAAAAATTTAGCGGTCTCATTTTAAATCTAAAATATAAATATACATAGGAAACTAAGTAGAATGAATGGACAGATGAAGAAAGAAACGCTTTCATAATTTGATTTATATTATGATTTAACTTGTTACTTAGAATTTTAGAATAATATAATATTGTAATTATCTTGATCAATTATATATCTAATCATGATCATTAATAAGTTATAACTAGCTCTTTAGCCCGTGCAATGCACGGGCATTAACTCCTTATATATAATAAGCGTAAGGAGATCTTATCCAAAATTTTGGTCGGTCACTGTACTACCAAAAGTATATGATCCGTTGGATTATAAAACTATAAATATTCAAATAGATGAGGACCGTTAGATATAATATTAAAAATTGTATTTGATTAATAATATGATAGTATTTAAATACTAAAAGGTGTATTTTGATAATTTAAACCAATTATAAATAGGTTTTCTATATTGAATAGAAATCTTTATGTAAAAAATCGTAATTATCTTTTCTATTTAGTTAATGGATAGTTCCAGTTAGATAATAATTATTAAACCATCATGAAATTAAAGATAATTTTGTTAGCTTCGCGTGGGCTGTAAAATTGTTAAAATCTGTTGTCTAAAACTCAAGATAGAGCCCAAACAGTAAAGTGATTATCTAAATTTTAATAATTTTTTTTATTATTGTAGCACCAATTTAATTTTTTTCCTAATTCTTTTAAATTTATAAATTCTATGTTTATTTCAATAAAATATTAAAATCAATTTAAGAAAAAATTAAAATCGACCTGGTCCGTGTACGACCACTATACGACCAAATTAATTATTACAGTTAGATCTTAAATAGATCGATGAGAATTGTTAGATCTAATATTAAAAAGTGTATCTGGTTAATAATAGAATTATATTTAAATACTAAAAAGTGTATTTTGATAATTTAAAAATTTTCTATATAAAAATTCTTAAATATCTTTTCTCTTTAATTTATGTATAGTTCGAGTTAGATAATAATTGTTAAACCAAATATCAGATAACAATTCATATCGATTACAATATTAAAAATTATCAATATAATGCTCATGTATATCATATAACAACAATGATACATGTGGACCCTGCGTTATAAGAGACTTAGGAGAACTATTGTACGTGAATAAATTTAAACATTTTTTTCTGAAGGAACATAACAATTTGATTAATCCAAATTATAATTATATTATTTTACATATAACAAACATAAAAGGATAATATCAAAATATTATTAAAATATTGAGGGTTTCATATTCATAAACAATAATTTTGAATATAATACTTAACCATCTTTTCTTTTCGGTTTATGGGTAGGTCACTGGTCAAGTTAGATAATAATTATTAAATCATCATTAAATTAAAGATAATTTCGTTAGTTTCACATGGGTTGTAAAATCGTCAAAATTCAATTTCTAAAACTCAGGATAGAACCCAAATAGTAAAGTGAGTATCTAAATTTTAATAAATATTTTTTTATAATTGTAGCACCAATTTATTTATTTTCCACTAATTCTTTTAAATATAGAAATTTTATCTTTCTTTCAATAAAGTATTAAAATAAATTAAGAACAAATTCAAATCGATAAAGACTATAATAATATGAGAATAAAATTTTATATAATCATAACATAATTTTTATACTGTTTAATAATTTTAAAGTAATAATGTATTTTAAAATTTTATATACAATATAAATAAAACCGAAACATTAAAAGTAAAAACAGTTAGTAAGATACTTATATCAGTATGTACTTGATATCCTTATTATATTAAACTCTTTTATATAATAAGCATAATAGGGATTTATCCAAAATTTTGATCGTGACAACCAAATTAATAAGGACTATTAGATCTTAATTAGATAAATGAAAATCGTTTGATCAAATATTAAAAAAGTGTATATAATTTATAATAGGTTTATATTTAAATTCTAAAAAGTGTATTTTGATAATTTAAATCAAATATACCAAATATAAATAAGTTTTCTATATTAAATAGAATTCTCCATGTAAAAAATTCGTGACTTCCTTTTCTTTTCCATGGACAAATCCAGTTAGATAAAAATTGTTAAACCATCTTTTAATTAAAAATAATTTAATTATCTTCACGTGGGGTGTAAAATCGTCAAAATCTGATTTTTAAAACACAAGATAAAGCCCAAATCAGTAAAGTGAGTATTTAAATTCTAATAATGATTATTATGTCATCATTATTTTAACCCCAATTTAATTACTTTTTTCTAACTATTTTAAATTTAGAAATCTATGTTCAAAAATTAAAATCAATCTAAGAAAAATTCAAATCAACAAAGAATATAATAATACGAGGATAAAATTTTATAAAATTGTGCATATTTTTTATCCTATTTTATTAAGTTATAGATCATAACTAATCAAATATAATTTATTATTAAATAATAAATTATACGCAAATAGTGATTTTGTTTTATAAGCACTCATAGAGACCTAATTTCATTGTTAGCAGGACTATATTCATATTAAAAAAACAGTATTTTGAAATTGTAGACTCAGCTACAGAACAGACCTAACTTTTTTAACCTATATACATTGTAAATTATTAAATTCGAAACTTTAAAAGTTTGTTAATCAATTAGTATAGTACTTTTCTGAAAAATCGTACTTTACAAAAAATATTATCAAATAACCTATGTCTGAAAGAAAAAAAAATTCAAAAAAAAATTTCAAAAAAAAACCTGTAAATTTTAATATGTTGTTGGTAGATTCAAATCTTAGATCATTCTACATGATAATTTTACTGTTATATGTAATGTTTCTCAACAATTTAATTTGAAAGATCCAACGATTATGGATTGAGTGATCAAACAAAGCGATCACACTTATAAGAAATCTTTCATTATTTAGTTTTTAATATAATAACATAGATATTTACGAGATATACTTTAAAAAATGAATTTTATACAGAATTTTGATCGTCACGGTGTACTACTACTTTAAAAGAAGAACTATTACAAAAAAAATCTATTTTAATTGATAATTTATTTTCTCAAAAGTTCAAAGTTCCCGCATCATTAAATATTACAAAAAAGAGTATATTATATTTTAGCAATAAATATTTAAAAAAATTAAAAATTAAAAAATTATAAATATTAAGAAAAATTAATGATGTTATCCTGGTAATTTGGTCCTAAATACCGCCAAAACATTCTCAACCGTTAGATCCAATACTTTTAAAAATAGATGATCAAGATTATATCATATAAAAAGAAATTATTATCTAAAATGATATAAGTTAAAAGATATTATATTAGAATTGGATTTTCCAAAAAGTTAAAACATAAAAATAGTTGTTATTAAATAAGGAAACTCATTTATAACCAAAATAATAAAAATCGTTTAATCTTAAATAGATAGGTGAAAACCGTCAGATTTAACATTAAAACATGTATTTGGTTAATAAGTGTTATTCTAATACTCTAAACTATATATAAGTTAAGTAGATTTCCTAAATCGAATAAAATTCTCAACATTAAATTTCGTCACTTTATTCTCTTTTTAGTTTTAGAATAGTTTTTAATTGAAAAAGAACTATTAAACCACAACTAAATTAAAGATTATTTTGTAAATTTCATGTCAACCGTAAAATTGGTCAAATCTAACTTTTATAACTCAATATAAACAAATATTAAATTGAGCGTGTAAAATATAATAAATATCAAATTTTTAACTATAATTTTTTTTGGCTAAATCTTTTTTAACAATAATTTAATCATGTAAACTAATAACTTTTAAATATTAAAATATTCATAAATAAATATAATTATAAATATTAAAAAAACAATCGTGTGTTGCATCATAATAAAAATATAATTATAAACAGAATAATTATAAATAAAATTTAAGTAACCGTGCATGACACGGGCTATAAGCTAGTACTTTAAATATGAGTAAATTGTTTATTTTTTCGGCAAATTTTTGTACGTCCTCGTATTAGAGTAGCAATTGATGAGTTATACGACATTAAAATTAGTACAAGTTTGTATTACACTTATATACATGAAAGTTTTTTTTTGTTAGCTTGTACTGATTTGGACCGTATTTGTATCGTAACAAATATAATACTTAAGGCATGTCAGAAATTATGTATAGTTTGATTTAATAGAGATAAATAATTACAATTCACAGACATGCTTTAATTTATAAATTTTTTTAATTCATAAATTTACAATAAATCTAAATGATACTATAATAGTATGAGATATATAATATGTAAGTGTATATGGTCATATATTATCATAAATTTACATAAATATAAGTATTTATATGTATACATACGTGTGTGTATATATATATATATATATATGCTAATGATCAAATACAAACGTTTTTTAAAATACAAACTAATAAACAATATAAACCCTTAGATTAATCTAATCTAATGGCCCCCCTATATGCACAACACACAACTAAAATACACCCTCCCACACATAATCACACCTATTCCCCTCCGTTTTTAATTTGACTTTTCCTGTCAATCGGATAGCTTTTTTTGAAATCCGACTTCACCGTATTTTTCTCCATCTCCCAACTATCAATTTGCATGCCATATTTGATATATTCCGACGATAAATCACTATTTATGCTTGCGAGAATCACTAAAATATTGGTGATTCCTGTAAGAATAAATAGTGATTTCTGCGTAAATATAGTGATTTTTTCTCCAAATCTATACGTAAATTACAGATTTTGTACCGTAAAATCATTAAATTTATACGTATATAAAAATAAATAGCTAGATCTATGTTGAAATCACTATTTATTCGTACAGAAATCACTAAAATTATTTTAGTTTGTATTTTGTAGTCTAAGAGTGGTTTGTATTGGAGTAAACCCCTATATATATATATATATATATCTATTCAGGTAAATGTTGTAGGTATATATAAGTATGCATATTAATTTGCAGCATTTAATAATATGTAATAAATATATATGTATAAGTTTGGAGCATTTAATAATATGTAATAAATATATGTATAAGTATGCATTTTAATTTTGTAGCATTTAATAATATGTAATAAATTAATTGATGTTAAAAGACCAAAATAACCCTAAAAATGTATAGTATAAGTAAGGGTAAAATGGTTCATTTGATTTAAATTGCTTATACCAAACCCTTGTTGTGGTATTATATATATAATAGATTAACGTAAAAGCCCGTGCGAGACATGGGCATTGCAATAATTTCTCGCACGAAATTGTTTATATATTGAAATAATTTTGTAATTTAAAATTCAAAAAAGGATAATATTTTGATTTTATCTCATATTTTAATACTCCATCCGTTCCTCTGGGTTCTATACATAGAATTTGGGCACGGAGACTAAGAAAATATATAAAAAAATGAGTAAAATTAGATGAAAAGTGAGTAAAATGGTGGGACCTATCAATATTTAATAATAGATTTGAGATAGTGGAGGAAGTAGTGGGTGTAATAGTGATTTATATTGTTATAGAATAGAGATAGTGGAGAAAGTAGTGGGTGTAATAGTGTTTTATATTATTAAAAGTTACTATTTTTGGAATGTATAGAAACTTTTATATTATTAAAAGTTACTATTATTAAAAGTTACTATTTTTGTAATATGACATACCAATTACATTAACCAGATATTCTATAACTTCATTAAATTTCATAAAATTAGGATAAATATTCATACGATAATAATCGCATGATTACATTTAATTGCTAAAATATTAATATGATTTTCGATGATGTGATAGGAACTTTATCAAATTGAATCTTTGAGTATATAATAATAAAGTTTTTGATGACGGAACTTTATCAAATTGAACATTTGAGTGTAAAATAAATAAATATTTTTTGAAAATTGTCAATATATAACATAAAAAATGTGATTTTAACTTAGTAAGAGTACATTTATAAAGAATCGATATATAAGTAAGCCGAAAACATATTATGAAACTATTAATATTATATGGAAGTCGTCCTTGCGGTGTATAGTTCATTTTTTTATATATTACATATATATATTTACATTTTTAAACTCAAATGTTTAGTTTTAGTCTAAAATTTATTACACAATATCAAAATTCTATTTTAAAATTTTGGTAAATTGAAACAGTTTTTATCTTATAATATGAATTGTTTTTTAACTCAACTTGAATTTTTACAAATATTTTTATCAATGTAAATTATGATTAGACGACCTAATGACTATGCATCAACATAATATTTAAGATAAAACTTTTTGGTTTCATCATAGGTTTCATTTAATAAAATAACATAATAAAATTATAATTGCTAATAATTAACCCATTACCTTTTTTAGCCAAAGTGTATATTCTTTTTTTATATTTTTTAACTAAAATTTCTACTGTTCTATTTTTCCTAACTAAAACCTCTCATTTTCCAAAAATATCACGGACAGTTATATTGAATAAAATAAAATAATAATATTATAATTACTAATGACTAACCGATTAGATTTTTTTCCGAAAATGTATATTCTTTTTTATATTTTCTAACTAAAACCTTCAAGATATTAGGGGCAATTTCATTTAGTAACATAAAATACTAATAATTAACCAATTACTTTTATTAGCCAAAGTGTAAATTCTTTTTTATAACTAAAATTTCTACTTTTTTATTTTTCCTCACCAAAACCTCTTATTTTCTAAAAATATCATGGGCAATTCTATTAAATAAAATAAAATAATAATATTATAATTACTAATAACTACTCCTTCCGTCCTGCCCAATTTTTTACATTTAGGTTGGGCACGGAGGTTAAGGAATATAAATAAAGTAGGGAAAAAAGTAAGAATAAGAACTAAAGTTGTGGGACCCGTCAATATTTAAGGTATAAAGTAAGTAAAGGAGAAGAAAGTAATGGAAGTAGTTAAATTTTATATTATAAACTTTACTATATTTGAAAAGTTTTGGAATATAAAGAAATGGATTGGACATCCCAAAAAGGAAACCGTAAAAAAATTGATGGGACAAAGGGCGTAAAAGATTAACTTTTTTTGCCAAAGTGTATATTCTTTTTATATTTTCTAACTAATATGTTTCATAACTAAAATCTCAAAAAATATACACGGGCTATTACATTTAGTAGCATAAAATACTAATAATTAATCGATTACCTTTATTAGCCAAATCGTATATTTTTTTATATATTTTCTAACTAAAATTTCTTCTTTTCTAAAATTATCACACACGACATCTATATTATCTATACTATCGATCAATACTATTGTATAATAGACGAAACATTAAAAGTTTGGTTGGTCGGTATAGTACGTTGTGATTTTACTTAATTGTCCTTAATTAACCGTACTTCGTGTTTTTACTTAATTAACCTTACTTATTTATAGAAATATATTTTAAATAATAATATTACATATTTATAACCAATTACCCTTTTCACCTAAAATACATTATTTTTCTATTTTTTCTAACAAATGCTCCTACTTTTTCAAATATATCACGGGTAATTACATTTTTTTAACTAAAATATGTTTGTTTTTCTATTTTTCTTTACTAAAACCCTCTTTTTCCAAAAATATCACGGACAAACCTTTAGTTATTTATTTTTAAACCTATTTTAATATTATAATTATTTTTTTAAAAGTTTACCTATTTTAACATGTCTACTTATTTTTCTTAACAAATGCAATTACTAAAAATATTAAAATTTAAATAATCAAATACCTATTTATAACCAATTATCTTTACAGCTAAATCAAATACCTATTTATAACCAATTATCTTTTCAGCTAAAACACATTATATATTTTTTCTAACAAAGTTCATCATTTTATAAATATATCACGAGAAATTGCCTTTTACAATTTTCTTTTTCTATTTTTCTCACTAAAATCCATTCTTTTTCCAAAAATATCACATGAAACCCTTTACTTATTTATTTTAAAACGTAGTTAAATACTTTTAATTATTAAATTTTAAAACCTCATTTTCCAAAAATATCACGGGTATTTACCTTTTTAAACTAAATATATGTTACATTTTTTCTTACTAAAACCCCTCATTTTACAAAAATATAACGGGCAAAACCATACTTATTTATTTTAAAATTTGTTTTAATGTTTTTAATTAATTAAAAGTGTTTAGCTATTTTAACATGCCTACTTATTTTTTGCACAATTACAATTAAAAAAATATTAAAATAATAATAATAAAATAACAATTAACAATCCGTGCATCGCACGGGTTTTAAGCTAGTTATTATTATATTAAAGACGAAACATTGAAAGTTTTGTAGTCTGGTCATGAAAGTTTTTGTAGTCTGGTCACTCCATTCATAACCGTTAGATAGATGAGAACCGTTAGATAAAATATTAAAATTATTATATAGAATATATGTTCTATTTTTCCTAACTAAAATCTCTCATTTTTTAAAAATATCACAGGCAGTTCCATTTAATAAAATAAAATAATAATCTTATAATTACTAATAATTAACCAATTAAATTTTTTAGGCAAATCATATATTATTTTTGTACTCTCTAACTAAAATTTTTCTTAACTAAAAACTCTCATTTTCCAAAAAAAATAACGGGTAATTGCATTCAATAAAATAAAATCTATACTTTCTTATAATAGAATAGACGAAATATTAAAAGTTTAGTCGGCCGATACAAATTTTTGTAATTCATGTTTTACTTAATTACCCTTATTTATCAATAAAAATATAATTAAATAGTAATATGACCTATTTATAACTAATTAAAATACATTACTTTTTGTAATTTTTCTAACAAAATTCCCGCTTTTTCCAAAAATATCACGGACAATTACCTTTTTCAACTAAAACATGTATCTCTTTCTATTTTTTATTACTAAACCCCTCCTTTTTCCAAAAATATTTGTCGTTCCAATTTATTTTAAAACCTATTTTAAAGTGTTTAATTATTTAATAGAATTTACTTATTTTAACGTGTCTATTTATTTTTAAAAAACATGTCTAATTATTTTTAAACAAATACAATTAATAAAATATTAAAATATAAATAATAAAATAATAACTATTAAAAACAATCCGTGCATCGCACGGGTTTTAAGCTAGTATAGAGTATACTCAATCCATTAAAATAGTTTTTTGGAATATATAATATGCAAAATTCTATAAATAATATAAACCAACGTTTTTTTTGGAGAAAATGTGATTTATCTAAAAATATTTTTAAAGAAAACTCAAAATAACGTATAGTATAATGGTTATGGTATGAGTTTGATTAGAGAAAGTTAGTGGTTCGATTTTTAACACTAACATAATTTCATCTACTCTTTGCATAAATATAAAAGAGAAGGTGTTTTTTTTTGTAATTTTTTAACATATAGAAGCAAAATAGTAAATTCATAGGTATTAAAATGACATATATCAATCATTTAAATTGACAAAAGAGAATTGTAGATCATGTTCAATCGATAAAAATATTTTTTGTAATTATATATTGTGCAATATTCTAGAAATAATATAAATCAATATTTATTTACTCTATAATAAAAAAAAGATGGGAGAATATGTGGTTTATCTATTAAGATTTTGAAAATAAATTCAGAACAAAGTGTAGCACAATGATTGTGATGCAAGTTTGAGTATAGAAGGCCATGTGATAGATATTTCGGTTCCAAATAAAATTATTAAACTTTTAACAAGAGTTAATTTTGATTATATCTACTTACACCAAAATTCGAAGGAGCTGGATTTAGGTGTCAACTGAGTTATTAAATTTGTTGAATTTGTTAATATTCTTTTTAAACTAAGATGGGCAAGAAATTAAAATGGATTATAATTTATAAGTATTCTAGAAGAAACATAAATTTATAAAGTATATAAAATAGAGTAAATAACATTTTGTGTACCTAAACTAAATAATACTAAAAATAATATGAAGTAAAAATATAACATAACTTGATATAATAGAAGTAAATAATATTAACTAATAATATTTACTAGTTTGACTTATTAAATACATTCAAAAAATTTATACACAAAATATGAATAATGTTAGAGGAGATATCAAAAAATGTCTCAATGTCACGTGTACTCGAAAAAATACCCGATTTCACGCCCTCAACGGGGTCGGATTCTGACGAGACGGAGTGAACGCCCAAATATATTTATTTGTATTTCGGGTTAAATGACGTTTTGGTCACTCAACTCACTATAAACTTTCAATTGGGTCATCGAACTCAAAAAGCTTTCAGTCACATCATTGTACTCCTAAAAATTTTCATTCAGGTCACTGGTCGTTACACTCCGTTAAAAATTAGACGGAAAGCTGACTAAGCTTTGTGATTTAGCTTGAATAAATCCACCGTGGCATGTATAGTCATCTGAAGTGGCGTTTTGGTCACTCAACTGACTAGAAACTTGCAATTGGATCATCAAACTGAGTAAACTTTCATTCAGGTCACTGACGATTACATCCGTTAAAAATTGAAAAGAAATCGGACTAAGAGTTTTCCTGCAACAACGTTAAGGGCTCTCCTACAACAAATACACACACATTATCATTAAGGGTTATATTTTATTAGATTAGAATTTTTTTTAAATTCAAAATGGAAAATACACATTCAATTAATATACTTATGAATCGATACATACGAACAAATATTTTATAGATATCATATATTTTTTAAATCCAAAGTATAATTTTTTCAATTTGTAATTTTTTCGGATGATTAGAATTTAATTTAATTTAAAATTGAACATACCCATTCAATTTATATGCTTGTAAATCGATACATGTGAACAATTGTTTTTTAAGATATCACGTCTTTTCAATCAAAAGTGTAATTTTTTTCAATTTGTAATTTTTTTGGATGATTAGAATTTAATTTAATTTAAAATTGAACATACCCATTCAATTCATATGCTCGTAAATCGATAGATGTGAACAATTTTTTTTTAAGATTTCACTTTTTTTAAATTCAAAGTGTAATTTTTTTCGGATGATTAGAATTTAATTTAATTTAAAATTGAACATACATATTCAATTTATATGCTTGTAAATCGATACATGTGAATAATTTTTTTTAAAGATATCACGTCTTTTCAATCCAAAGTATAATTTAATTTTTAAAGTGAAACAATTAATCTTTAGATCAGTGACCTGAATGAAAGTTTCTTGAGTTTAATGACCCGATTGCAAGTTTGTAGTCAATTAAGTGACCAAAACGCCGCTTCAGCTTACTGTACATGCCACGGTGGATTTATTCAAGCCAACTCACCAAACTTAGTCAGCTTTCCGTCTAATTTTTAACGGAGTGTAACGGCCAGTGATCTGAATGAAAATTTTTAAGAGTACAATGATGTGATTGAAAGTTTTTTGAGTTCGATGACCTAATTGAAAGTTTATAGTGAGTTGAGTGACCAAAACGCCATTTAACCCTTTGTATTTCTATGTAATACATGCTAATAAAGGTGAAAGTTAGCCAAAAGAAAATATTAGGAAAAGAAATTGATGCAGAAAAAGAAAATACCATCTTTATGTACAGGCAGTACGATTGAACGAAGCTGACATGTTAACTTAGCCAACCAAATTAAGGGGTTAAATCATTTTTATCAGTTCCTTTGATTGCAAAGAGACAAAGCGGAAGGAGGGAACAAAATGGGGTTAAATATCAAATTGGTCATCGAAGTGGAGGTCATATATCAATTTTTTCATCAATTTTAACGAGGTCTCATTTCAGTCATTTAAGTCATAATAAATATCAAACAGATACCTCTAAATGTGTGATCGAGAAGTAAAATAAATTTTTGTTGAGTTCTATACATTTTTCTTCAATGTCATCATAACCAAATGAAAAGTCATGAACTCTAGTATTTTAGATAATATATTTAGATTTTTTAAATTTTATTTACTATTTATTTTTAATTAAATCAAATAAAATAACTATAAAATCAAAAATAAATTTTAAATAAAATTTTAAAAATCTGAATATATTATCTAAAATACTAGAATACATAAATTTTCATTTGATTATGGTGGTATTGAAGAAAAATGTATACAACTCAACAAAAATTTATTTTACTTCTCGTTCACACATTTAGAGGTATCTGTTTGATATTTATTATGACTTAAGTGATTGATATGAGACCCCGTTAAAATTGATGAAAAAATTGATATACAGCCTCCATTTCAGTGACTAATTTGATATTTAACCCGAACAAAATGTAAGTATTTTAAGTTAAACAATCATTGATAGAAGTTTGGTGTTTAGTAATTAAATTGGTGGATAGTGTAAAATTGTATTTTGGGTGATCTGTTGTGTTTGATTGTTGTATTAGATCGTTGCTCTCTGTGCAGGAGTTCATCAGCTGGAGAAGTGGTTCTGTTGCTTTCTGAAAAGCTAGGGAACCTCTGGAATTCAAATTCCATAAGATGCGGAGGCCAGAGGAGAGCTCATGGTATGGCATAAAATACTGCTGTTTGAGCCTACTGTCATGTCAATATAATCTTCATCTGCAACAATTATTTCAGCAGTGTCAATTATAATATTCGTCAAAATTCTTGTATTATTGGACAGTTATCCATGTCTTCTCCAACTTTTGTGAACCATTTTGATTATTTTAATGTCCGTATAGCATTAGATACTTGTACTTCAACAAAATATATTGAAGAATTTATGAATAGAATCATTGGTCATATATATTGGCAAGTTTTGATTGTATTGGTCGAACACTAATTATTGGCTTATCGTGGCACAGGTTCTTCTCAAGCAGTGGATGCATCAACACCAAAATTTACTTTTAATTTGTATCATGGCCTGATTTGCGGACCTTGTAGATGACCGACCACCCAGAGGAAGGAAAAGGTGAACGTGTTACTTACTATTGAAGTCTTGAAGTCAGCATAGAGCTTACAACCATTAATAGGCTTTGAACCGTGAGCATTTTCTCAATATATAGTTTAGGCCACTTTTACTATCTCTCCTTGCAATGGCTGCATCTTGGCACGGCTTGGCAGCTTCAGGAGTTGGATCATTCGAGGTAATTTAACTGAGGATATGTTGCATTCTTTAACATTTTAACATCGACTCTTACGTTAAATGGCTGGGTACTGCGTGTAAAGAAGATTTATATATTTTTGGATAGCTGAATTAGTGGATGAAGGGTTCAAGGGCCACTTCTGTCCGATGGCATGACATATTATTATACATGCACCTTTTACCAAATGATCCCACCAAAAGTTATTGTTGACCCTCTGTTTCGTTAAAATATGCACTGTGCCTAACAAAACTATAAATTTAATATGAACTCACTTCGTAATCCCTGGCTTTCTGCAACCTAACTTATACTAAAAACCATTGTGTATGGTGATGCGTGTGTGTAAATTCATTTTTACTAGGATTAGGTTGGAAGTGTTTAACATAATAAGCTTTAGGTTATAGACATGATGTTACTGAAGCAACAATGGAGAATGAATGTGTCAAACATGTAAGTAAAGACGAAAGGAATACATAATTGTTATTTTACACTTGAGAGGTCAGAAATGACCTTATGTTCATATTTATACTACTCATCTAATAACCAACTTAACTACTAAATGTAACTGATTCAGTTACAGAGATAAGGACTTGTTTGGCTAAATGCTAGTTTTAGTTTGTTACGTAAAACTGATGTAGAAGTTATATTTGCTGCATTTGCTTGTGTCGAATTACTCGTGATAGTCCCCCTTTTATCTGACACCACAGTAGCATTAGCCCCTCCACAAATTGGAGATCCAGCACAGAACGTGAGTCCCAATTTGGAACAACAATTCCAATGAGGAACCTTACCAAGTCCTTTGGTAAAGAGATCAGCAGGATTCAACTTAGAAGCAATAGGAAGAACACGAACAATCTGAAGGCGAATCTTCTCCCGGATAAAATAACAGTCAAGCTCAATATGCTTGGTGCGCGCATGGTATACAGGATTCGCAACTAAGTCAAGAGCCGGCTTATTATCACAAAACAATGAAATGGGACCGGTAGAAGAAACAGTGAGCTCAGCAAGAAGTTGACGTAACCAAATGACCTCACAAGAAGAGTCAGCAAGAGCTCTATACTCGGCCTCTACTGAACTTCTGGAAGTGAGAGCCCGTTTCTTAGAACGTCATGAGAGAACTACAGAACCTAAAGTAAAAGCATAGCCACCAGCTGAACGTCTATCAAGAGGGCAAGCCCCCCAATAACCGTCAAAAAACCTTTGAAGTAACAAAGAGTTATTGGCAGGGAAAAACAAACCATGAGACATGGTCAATTTCAAATATCTCAAAACCCTGTGAACAGCTTCTATGTGCTTGACGCGAGGAGCATGTAAAAACTGACTTAACAACTGAACAACAAAGGCTATGTCTGGACGAGAGGTTGTAAGATAAAGCAACTTACCAATAAAAGTTCTGTACATAGTTGAATCAGATAATAAAGAACCTGACTGATCATCATCATACAATTTAATATGAGGATCAATTGGGACTGAAAGAGGAGAAACCCCGAGCATATTGGCTGCTGACAGCAAATCAGTAATAAACTTCTGTTGGCTCAGAAAAATGCCCTTCCGATTTCTCTGAATTTATAAGCCCAAGTAGTACTTGACAGAACCAAGGTCTTTGATAGTAAACTGATTGTGTAGAAGATCTTTAAGTGCTGGAATGGTAGACATGTCATTACCAGCAATCAAAATGTCATCAACGTATACAACAATTGCTATGTATACTGAACCAGTTGTAAAAACAAACAAAGAACTATCCAAGAGAGACTGTTTATATCCAGCAGCTAACAACGAAGAAGCCAACTTGGTGAACCACTCTCTCGAGGCCTGTTTAAGGCCATAAATTGATTTGTTCAACTTACAGACCAACTTGGTAGAAGAAAGACCTTTATAACCCAAAGGAACATGCATATAAACATCCTCTGTTAAATCACCATGTAAAAAAGCGTTGTTTACATCCAACTGTTCAACATGACATTGCTTAGCTGCAGCAACAGCTAGTAAAGAACGAACTGGAACATGCTTAACCACAGGAGCAAAAGTGTCATGGTAATCCACACCAGTCGACTGAGTATACCCCTTTGCCACTAAACGGGCTTTATACCTATCTACCTGTCCATTAGGCAAATATTTGATCTTATAGACCCATTTACATCCCACACATTTCTTACCAGGTGGCAACGTAGTCAAAGTCCAGGTATTATTAGATTCAAGGGCAACAAGTTCCTTATCCATGGCTTGAATCCAAAGAGGATCCTTAACAGCTTGGTAAAAATGAGAAGGTTCCACTTGTGAAGTAGAATAAGCATAAAGGAGCTGATCAGAAGAATCATAAGAACCATGATCAATAATGGGAAAAATTTGCCAAATCCTTAGAAGGAACATGATAATCATGCCACCAAGATGGAGGATGTTTCACCCTAACAGATTTCCTAGAAATCTGAGGATCAGGTGCAGGGACCAGAACAGAAGGAGGTGAAACAAGAATAAATGTAATATTCAGGGAACTAGGATCCATGGTTGAATCAGAAATCATGGGAACAGGATCAGTATGGAGATCAATATGTAAGGTGGTAGGAAGAGGTATACTAGAAGAAGAAGAAGAAAAATTATCTGAGAAACCAGACATTGGTAGTTGTGCTAACCAATTAAGAAAACTATAAGAATTTCCAGCAGAAACTTCAGTAGTTTTCGAAGGAGAAGAAACAACAGTATGATAAGGGAAAAGATGCTCTAAAAATTTAACATGTCGACTAACAATAGTAGCATGTGTATCCAGTCTTAACAACTTATAGCCTTTTTTGTGGAAAGGATATCCAATGAAAATGCATTGAATAACCCTAGAGTCAAATTTGTTAAGAGGATGGATGGAAGCATAACAAAGACAACCAAAACATTTAAGAAGACTATAATCAGGAAGAGCATTGTATAGGAGTTCATAAGGACTCTTATGATTAAGGACTGGAGTGGGCAAGAGATTAATGTCATAAGTAGCCGCAAGCAAACAATCACCCCAATATTTATAGGGAAGACCAGATTGAAACCTAAATGCCCGGGCTACCTCAAGCAAATGTTTATGCTTACGCTCAACTCGAGCATTTTGTTGAGGTGTATGAGTACAAGAAGTTTGATGCAAGATACCAAGCCCGGAAAGAAAATGACTAAACTGATGGTTGATAAACTCACTACCATTATCAGAACGAACAGTTTTAATAGTAGTATGAAAATGGTTTTTAACATAATGAGTGAATGCAATGAATTTCTGTAAGACCTCTTGTTTACTAGGCATAAGAAAAGTCCAAGTAGCCCTTGAAAAATCATCCACTAAGGTTAAAAAGTATTTTGAACCATGAACAGTTGCAACTTGATATGGACCCCACACGTCCATATGCAAGAGCTCAAACATAGAAGTAGCATGTGAGGAACTACGCAAAGGAAATGCAAGCATAGTTTGTTTAGAAGAAGGACAAATTGGAAAATCACCATTACAATTGTCAGAAATTGAAATACAAGGAATATGATTCAACACACTATTGGAAGCATGACCTAACCTAAGATGCCACAGTTGTGAAACATTTGGATAAGTCTTGGCAGCAAAAGTTGTGTAGACAGAAGATTGTGAAGAATGTGAAGGAAAAGGAACATGAGGAAAGTAATATAGGCCTCCATATTCAACACCAGTTGCCAAAGGTTGCATCTGGTCCTGAACCTGGAAGAAACAATTAGAAGAAGTAAAAGAAACTGTGATATTGGATTGATGTGTAAATTTGCTAACAGACAACAAATTACAATGAAAAGAAGGAACTAATAAAACCTCTGTCAAAGTTATGGTAGGACTTAAAATAATTGTGCCCACTTGATTTACCATAATTGTTTGATTATTGGGTAAAGCAATGTGGAAAGGTGAAGGTATAGTATGTAAATCACACATCAAAGTTCTGTTGCAACACATGTGATTTGAAGCCCCACTGTCAACAATCCATAACTGAATATCATGAGTAGGAACATAAGACATCATGGAATAAGCCAAACCTGCTAGATTAGAAATGTGATCTTCAGGAGTGGAACAAGTAGGTGAACTGGTCAAGGATGAAACCATTTGAGAAATCTTAGCCATTTGTTGTTGAAGTTGTTCGAGAGAAATCTGAGAAGTAACATTAGCAACAGTGCCTTGATCCCCAGAACTAGATGAACTGAAAGGCATATGCTATAGCCTATTTGTAATTCGAGGATTCTACTCAACTTAAACTAGAATGTAATAAGTAGATATTAGATTAATTATCACAGTCATAGGAATCTCAGAAGATCATATCTGTCAGAAGAATACAGATTAAAGTCACTCTACAGATTTGAAGATATACTACATTGAAAGAAGTTCAATTATTTGTTCAAGCCTCAGTGAAGTCTTCAAAGATGTGGATTTATTAAAGTGACAGAGGTTTCAGATTTGTGATAGCAAATGTACAGGTTACAAAGATTGATCAACAGTCAAAAGCAGACAATGGACCACAGCTTAAAGTCAAGATGAAGAACAGACATTGAAGTTAGTCATTTATGAACCAGACAGTGCATCAAATGACAACCTCAGACAATGGATTTTATTCATCAAGTTCAAGTGGTTCTAGAAGTGGTTTTGCTATCTATTAAGAATTTAAATTCTCTCTTAAATTAGTTATTAATTTATTTATTAAATTAATTCTTCAAGAATTAATTTAACATATAAATTAAATAATTAATTTATTGAATAAATTAATTCATCAGAATTAATTTATGAAATAAATTAATTAAGTAATTAATTTATTGAATAAATTAATTCATCAGAATTAATTTATGAAATAAACTAATTAAATAATTAATTTATTGAATAAATTAATTCATCAGAATTAATTTATGAAATAAATTAATTAAGTAATTAATTTATTGAATAAATTAATTCATCAGAATTAATTTATGAAATTAATTAATTATTAGAATTAATTTAAAGAAGAATTAGAATTTAATTTAGAATTCTTAATTAAAATAAGCCTGGAATGACTACCCCGGATAGTCATACCGGTAGTCATCCCGGTAGTCATCCAAGCTTATTTTAATTAATTCTAATTAAATTGTCTTAAATTCACATAGTCATTGCAAGCCATTTGATAGTCATACAAGGCAATTTGATAGTCATTCCAGGCTTAAAAATAGTTTTTTTTAGACTATTTTGATAGTCATTCCTAGTGGAATGAAAAGCAAGAAACGTGCAGGCTTGTCAAGTGGATTAAAATACAAAAGGAAAGAAAAAGATAAGACTCTTAAGCCTAAGTAAATACTAGAAAGTTCTGGATCAAATATGACATTTCCAGATTTCACCAGTAAAGATAAATGCAAGACAGGTGTTCCTCTAGACTGAACATATGATAACATTTAACCTGTCTTGATTTACCTAAGCTCTATACATATAACATTTACAAAACAGAGCTAATTACCTTTACTCCCCTGAAACTCCTCCTTTTCCTTTTATATCTTTTTCAGCTCCCCTTTTACTAGCTTCACAAGTCTCTAGAAACTTCTTCCCCTTAGAAACAGAAACTTCTCCCCAAACTTCTGTAGAAACTTGTCTAGGAACTTCTCCCCCTGAGAAACTTAAATAAACTACTATTAGAATGACTATGAATTAATTTATGAAATAAATTAATTAAGTAATTAATTTATTGAATAAATTAATTCATCAGAATTAATTTATGAAATAAACTAATTAAATAATTAATTTATTGAATAAATT
Organism: Heracleum sosnowskyi; assembly: GCA_030848705.1. Lineage (NCBI taxonomy): Eukaryota > Viridiplantae > Streptophyta > Magnoliopsida > Apiales > Apiaceae > Heracleum > Heracleum sosnowskyi. Next base: position 100,925,296 of record CM061241.1, read on the forward strand.
AATTCATCAGAATTAATTTATGAAATAAATTAATTAAGTAATTAATTTATTGAATAAATTAATTCATCAGAATTAATTTATGAAATTAATTAATTATTAGAATTAATTTAAAGAAGAATTAGAATTTAATTTAGAATTCTTAATTAAAATAAGCCTGGAATGACTACCCCGGATAGTCATACCGGTAGTCATCCCGGTAGTCATCCAAGCTTATTTTAATTAATTCTAATTAAATTGTCTTAAATTCACATAGTCATTGCAAGCCATTTGATAGTCATACAAGGCAATTTGATAGTCATTCCAGGCTTAAAAATAGTTTTTTTTAGACTATTTTGATAGTCATTCCTAGTGGAATGAAAAGCAAGAAACGTGCAGGCTTGTCAAGTGGATTAAAATACAAAAGGAAAGAAAAAGACACAGGAGATAATAATCAACATTACATCTATCAAGAACAGCTTCTGTGAAGAAAAGAAAAAGCCACTGCCGAATCATTTCTTTTACAGTGAATTAATTCTAGAATTATTCTGTTAAATCCAAACCAATAGAATTCATTCACTTGTACTGCTTTGACTATCTAGCGGATTTTTATCCCTAGAACGTATCTCAAATTATCAAATATTGTTATATCTTTTTATTACAAAAATAGATAAATTCATGTCGAATTTATTCTAGATTTGTTTTAATTAGTTTGAGATCCAATCTTGTAATCAGTATCATATTTGTAACACCCTTCAAGTTTAATATAGTTTTATTTAACTTGAATTCTGTTTCATTTATTTCCGCCATAATTTGTTCTTAAATTGTTTGATTCTAAACAGAACAAATTTGATAAAACGGTATAGTTTGTATTCAACCCCCCTTCTACAAACTTATCAGGACCTAACAATTGGTATCAGAGCATTTTGATTGATATACAAATCAAAGATCCAATTGTTTTGAGATTTTTCTTTTAAACTCTGATTTTTTATTTAAATTCTAAAAATCTCAAAAGATGTCTACTACACAGAAAGTGGGGACAGTTAAAATCCCAATATTCAGCAAGGAGCATTATTCAATGTGGAAGAAGAAAATGCTCCTATTTCTTAAGGTTGCAAATCCTAAATATATTGATGTGCTGAAGAAAGGTCCCAAACTCCCTATGATTATTGAGGAAGAGATAACAGTGGATAACGTTGTTACTAGGCCTGCTAGTATGTACCCTAAAGATCCCAAGGAGTACACTCCTGATGAGAAAGAGGATGTTACCTTAGATTCCTGTCTACAGCTGATCCTTATTGATTGTCTTGATCCTATCATGCATAATCATGTCCTAAATTGTGATACTGCCAAACACATTTGGGATACCATAGAGATAATCAATGAGGGGACAGAGGAGGTTAGAGAGAATATGCTGGAAATTCTCACTTCACAATATGAGCATTTCAGATCAAACCCTGGTGAAGGTATCTCTCAGGTTTTTGAGAGATACAACAAATTAATCAATGATCTGAATCTCAATGGGAAGCACTACACCAACAAGGAGATTAACAAGAAGTTCCTTCTTACACTTCCACCTCATTTGGAGCACAAAATATCTGCAATTAGAGAAGCAAGAGATATGAATGAGATTGCTTTGGAGAGATTGTATGGTGTTCTGAAGACCTATGAGCTGGAGCAGATTCAACAGAGGGAGCTGTATGGAACTGGGAAAATTGTTGGTACCTCTACTGCATTGACTGCTGAAGTCCCACAGAAACTGGAAGTAAAGGTTGTTCAACCTTCCAGTTCTCACATGAATGTGATTGATGCTGAATATGGATTAACATCCATTGATCAATCTGGTGGTGACTTCTATTCTTTGGAAGAACTTGATCAGCTGGAAGATGTTGTTTTGGCCTTGATAGTCAGGAAGTTTGGGAAGTTTAGATTCAAGAGGAATCCCAATCTTAAGTTCAGGCCCAGGTTTCAGAGAGATGATTCCTCATCTTCAGGTGGCTACAAAACTGGAACTGTGGAGAGAAGCTCAATCAGATGCTACAATTGCAATGAGTTGGGTCACTTTGCTACTGAATGTAATAAGTCAAGGCAAGTGACAAGGAACTCATTTGATTCTAGCAAGAAGAAGAAGATTGAGAAGGCTTATGTTGCTCAAGGGAAGAGCTGGGATGATACAGACAGTGAAGATGAAGAAGTTGGAAATCTTGCACTTGTGGCAAAAGGAGGCAAACTCTTTGATTCCATGTTATCTTCACCAGACATGTCTAAGGTAAAACTTACTGACACTGAAATGATTTATCATCTTGGTGGCACCATAAGTTGTGCACGCACTGAAAATGATAGAATAAATCTTTTAAACACAAATCTTGAAAAGGAAATAAAAGATTTAAAACTAGTGCATATCAATCAAGATGAACTTACTGAGAAAATTGCTTTTCTTGAGAATAGGGTTAAATGTTATATTCAACTGGAAACCATTCTCAAAGATCAGATTAGTGAGCTTAAGACCAAAGCTAATGCTTATTTTAGTTCTTGTAAGACTGCTAAAGAAATTCTCAATAAGCAAGCTGTTGGTAATCATGTCAGTATAGGGTATGATTATAATGAGGCTATAGGATTGCTTGGTATTAATACACCTTGTAGAGTCAGAGAAGAAGGAAAGGTTGTTCCTTATATTCTTAAGGGTATTAAAACACCCTTCTGTAAGGAGTCTGAGGCAGAGCCTCTGAATGAATCTTCTATCATTATTGCTGAGGAAATTCATGAAGAAGATGTTGCCTTAGAAGCTGAGCAATCCAAAAAGTGTGTATCTGATATTCCAGTCAAAGTTGCTACAACTGAAAAGACTAAATCAGATATCCATAAGTTGGATCAAAACAACTGTAGAACTAACATGCTTGCTATTAATTCTTCTCATAAAGCATGTGGTGTGAGTAATTGCATGTCTTGTGCTTTTAATGTTATGTATGCTTTCTTTAATAAAAAGCATGTATCTAGTGATAAGACTGCTCCACGTCAACATGTTAATAATAAGAAGCATGTTAAAACAAAGACTACTAGTCCTCCTCAGACTAGAGTGGATTCATTTATCCCTAAGCCTACTCAGAAATGTGTCAAGGCTGGTTATAAATGGAAACGCTCTTATGTGAAAAAGGATGAAGTAGTTTTAGTTAGAAATGTTGTTTTGCCTGACAAAGGCCAGTTCTTTAAGTATGCCGGACCCAATCAATTTTGGGCTCCGAAGAAGGTCTAATCAATCTGGTAGTGCAGGGAGTTAAACAGGTAAACCGTGTTATGTGGATTCTTGACAGTGGCTGTTCAAGGCATATGACCGGAGATAGAGCCCTGCTATCAGATGTGGTTGAGAAAGCTGGCCCAGTGCTTACCTTTGGAGATAACAGCAAGGGTATAACTGAGGATATGGCCTGTTTGAAATCAAGAAATGTTATCAGTCAATAAGAACATCAATGTTACAATTGATGACACTAAACTCCCTAATATCCAAACAGAAAATCCATCTGAGAAACTGAAGTTTGATGAAATGTTAGATTCAGAATCAGATGATGAGAATCCACCTGAGTTTGTTGTTGGTGATAACAATGACAATGATGATAATGGTGATGGTGATGGTGGTGGAAACATTGTTAACAATGGAGATACCACTAACACTGGAGTAGAATCACCAAGACAATCAGCCAACAACTCAGGGGGAGGAAATGAAGGGTCATCTAGTCATTCACAACACCATAATGTAGAACAAGGCGAATCATCAAGATCAAATCTTCCAAGACAAACAGTTTGGAATAGAGCTCATCCTTTTGAGCTGATTATTGGTGATCCAGGTGTTGGAGTCAGAACTAGAAGTGCTACTCAAAATGAATATCATTATTCAGGGTTTCTTTCTGAAATGGAACCAAAGAAAATTGAGGAAGCACTGACTGATCCTGATTGGGTGATTGCTATGCAAGATGAACTCAATCAATTTGAATAACAGCAAGTCTGGAAGCTGGTACCCAGACCAAAGAACAAGAAAGTAGTTGGTACAAGATGGGTATACAGAAACAAGCTAGATGAAGATGGCATAATCACAAGAGATTAATCAAATTGACATCAGGTATCATTTTATCCGAGAGCATGTCATGAATGGAACTGTGGAGTTACACTTTGTACCCACAGAAGAACAAACTACAGATATATTCACTAAATCTGTTGACGAATCCACATTTATCAAGTTAGTTGGTAAATTGGGTATGTTAAACAGTCTTAGTGATTAACAATATCTCTGTCATGTTTGTTCTTTCAAAATCATTTTCTCTTGTTGATATTAGATGTTAAATATTGTCAATCTATGTTTATTGTGTAAAGCTTGTTAATTTAAATATTCTGAATAATTTATTTTCTTTAAAAATACTTTTCTCATATTTTTTAAGTGGAGAAACTTATTTTTATTGAAAATTTATTTATTTAAGAATCATTTAAGTTAGTTTCAGATTGTAAATATAGTTGTTTAAATAGTTCTGCAAGTTTATATTATTTTTATGCAATTCTATATTATTATGCATATTTTTCTAGGATTTATGGAATTTTCTGTGAATTTTTCTAGTCTTTGATAAATATTTCATGCATTTCTTTTAGTTTTATGCATTTTTCTGTAATTATCTTAATTAATTCTGCTAGTTTTTGATAACAGGTTTGTTTATTTTGTTTTTGTACTAGCATGACTATCGGAATGACTATCTTACATAGTCATTCCAGTAGTCATTTTAGTTTAGTTTTAATCAATTTTTATTATTTTTTTCTTTCTTTTCTTTTTCTGCCTTTTATTTCAGTACTTTGATGTTTGTACTGGAATGACTATCGGTATGACTATCCCATAGTCATCCCGATAGTCATTCTAATAGTAGTTTATTTATTCTATTTGTTTTATGCTGTAAACTGATTAGCTTCTGTTTGAGTAAGTTAAAATGAATTATTTTCTCTAAAAATATTTTTCTCAAATTTTACCAGTTAAAATTGTAGAGAAATCTATTTTTATTGAAAATCTTTTATTTTGAAATATTCGTAGTCTCATGTAAATAGTTTCCTGTAAAATTTTTTTTTATTATTATTATTATCTTTTATTTTCTATTTGTCTTAGTTATTTTTGTAAATATATTGTATATTTATTATTGTTGATCTAGCTCTTGCTTAGCTGGAACTTCAGTGCCAAATCCAATTCAGGTATTACTTTCTATCTCTCAATCCACTTCTTCTACTGTTGCTGAACCCAAGTGGTTGTTAGGGCTGACCAAGGGATTGTAGATCCACAATCTCTATCCCAGGTCTTAGAGCCAAACAATGAGTCTACAACTTAATTACTTGACCTCTCAGCCTGAACAGAAATCAATGTTAAATAAAGAAGTATTTTGATTGAAACAGTGAGTGATCCCACAGCTCTGCCTCCTCTAAAGAAATTCAACATATACTGAGGCATCTGTCAGCCCATCTGTATCCTCTCAATAGGATATGGACTTTGAAATGGCCAATGAACTGTTTCTAGAGACATTCTCTCAACAGGATGAATCTATTGAACTTTGCCATAGGGCCATGGCACGTTGTACTGAGTCAAGCACACTCTCATTACTCACAATGGGAGAAAACAATTTCATTAGATGAAACTCAGGACACAGTGAAAGCAGAGCACCTGCAACTGGTTACAGTGCCTACCATTGTTACGGTAGAAGTGCCTTCATAGGCATCTGAGGGAAAATTTGATTCTTTGCCAAATCAAATAGAATCATTTTCTCCCCTCCCAGAGTGAACACCTCTGGCTCCCTAAGGGATTTTCCACTCGCAGATTTATCTGGAGAAAGTGGAAGGCAACTTGGTCAGTCTATCACTGAAGCAATTCAGATTTCAAATCCAAGTGATTTGCTAGACATGATTGAGGATCGGGATTTGCGAACTCCCATTGCACCACCACTGACCTCTCTTGAAGAGGCTAGGGTGAGTTTCAATGCAGGTACTGATCAAAAAGGAGCAAACAGACAGCTAATGTTGAGTGATAAGAGTCAAACACTGAGTGAAACACATGCACGTGAGATGAGTGATACACTTACAGGAGAAATTCAAGTGAGTGCACACACAGACACATACACTGCAATGTAGTTAGCTCACATAGCTGATCTACAGGAACATATATTCAAAACCCAGGCTGATAAAGAAATTTTGCAAGCACAAGTGGTTGAACGGTCTTCTTCTTCCACCTCTGTCAACAATCAGCTGGGACTACTCAATGAAATCTTGAAGACAAAGTTACTACCCAAGATCAACTCCATCAACTATCTCAACTCCTACTGGCTTCAGATACTCATAAAGTGAAATCTGTAGAGAATTCCTCAACTAAGGGGGAGAAGTTTCTCAGGGGGAGAAGTTCCTAGACAAGTTTCTACAGAAGTTTGGGGAGAAGTTTCTGTTTCTAAGGGGAAGAAGTTTCTAGAGACTTGTGAAGCTAGTAAAAGGGGAGCTGAAAAAGATATAAAAGGAAAAGGAGGAGTTTCAGGGGAGTAAAGGTAATTAGCTCTGTTTTGTAAATGTTATATGTATAGAGCTTAGGTAAATCAAGACAGGTTAAATGTTATCATATGTTCAGTCTAGAGGAACACCTGTCTTGCATTTATCTTTACTGGTGAAATCTGGAAATGTCATATTTGATCCAGAACTTTCTAGTATTTACTTAGGCTTAAGAGTCTTATCTTTTTCTTGGTTTTAGTTGAGTGATCCTCTAGGTATTTGGTTGTTATTCTCTAACAAACAAATAGGGGGAGATTGAAAGGCATATGCTATAGCCTATTTGTAATTCGAGGATTCTACTCAACTTAAACTAGAATGTAATAAGTAGATATTAGATTAATTATCACAGTCATAGGAATCTCAGAAGATCATATCTGTCAGAAGAATACAGATTAAAGTCACTCTACAGATTTGAAGATATACTACATTGAAAGAAGTTCAATTATTTGTTCAAGCCTCAGTGAAGTCTTCAAAGATGTGGATTTATTAAAGTGACAGAGGTTTCAGATTTGTGATAGCAAATGTACAGGTTACAAAGATTGATCAACAGTCAAAAGCAGACAATGGACCACAGCTTAAAGTCAAGATGAAGAACAGACATTGAAGTTAGTCATTTATGAACCAGACAGTGCATCAAATGACAACCTCAGACAATGGATTTTATTCATCAAGTTCAAGTGGTTCTAGAAGTGGTTTTGCTATCTATTAAGAATTTAAATTCTCTCTTAAATTAGTTATTAATTTATTTATTAAATTAATTCTTCAAGAATTAATTTAACATATAAATTAAATAATTAATTTATTGAATAAATTAATTCATCAGAATTAATTTATGAAATAAATTAATTAAGTAATTAATTTATTGAATAAATTAATTCATCAGAATTAATTTATGAAATAAACTAATTAAATAATTAATTTATTGAATAAATTAATTCATCAGAATTAATTTATGAAATAAATTAATTAAGTAATTAATTTATTGAATAAATTAATTCATCAGAATTAATTTATGAAATTAATTAATTATTAGAATTAATTTAAAGAAGAATTAGAATTTAATTTAGAATTCTTAATTAAAATAAGCCTGGAATGACTACCCCGGATAGTCATACCGGTAGTCATCCCGGTAGTCATCCAAGCTTATTTTAATTAATTCTAATTAAATTGTCTTAAATTCACATAGTCATTGCAAGCCATTTGATAGTCATACAAGGCAATTTGATAGTCATTCCAGGCTTAAAAATAGTTTTTTTTAGACTATTTTGATAGTCATTCCTAGTGGAATGAAAAGCAAGAAACGTGCAGGCTTGTCAAGTGGATTAAAATACAAAAGGAAAGAAAAAGACACAGGAGATGATAATCAACATTACATCTATCAAGAACAGCTTCTGTGAAGAAAAGAAAAAGCCACTGCCGAATCATTTCTTTTACAGTGAATTAATTCTAGAATTATTCTGTTAAATCCAAACCAATAGAATTCATTCACTTGTACTGCTTTGACTATCTAGCGGATTTTTATCCCTAGAACTTATCTCAAATTATCAAATATTGTTATATCTTTTTATTACAAAAATAGATAAATTCATGTCGAATTTATTCTAGATTTGTTTTAATTAGTTTGAGATCCAATCTTGTAATCAGTATCATATTTGTAACACCCTTCAAGTTTAATATAGTTTTATTTAACTTGAATTCTGTTTCATTTATTTCCGCCATAATTTGTTCTTAAATTGTTTGATTCTAAACAGAACAAATTTGATAAAACGGTATAGTTTGTATTCAACCCCCCTTCTACAAACTTATCAGGACCTAACATGAACCAACACAGGAAACCTGACCAGTCTGTGGATGAGACCTAAAACCCTGACTCTGACTCTGAGAATTATTGGAATAAGGTGGTTTGCCTCGTCCACGACCCTTTGGAGGATATCCAATAAGCTTGAAACAAGTGTCTTTAGTATGTCCCTCTTTATGACAGTAAACACACTTCAAAACAGCCTTCTTAACAGACGAAGTAGTATCACCAGTAAAAGACACAGGTTTAACATGTTGACCAACAGTTCTAGCAGTACCAAGGAAAGAGCTAGAAGAAACATGTCCCTGTCTTTGCTTCTCTTCCTGTTTGATCAAAGAGAAAGCCCGGGCAATTGTAGGCAATGGATTCATCATAAGAATTTGACCTCTTGCCGCAGAAAAACTATCATTAAGGCCCATCAAGAACTGTAAAAGCCTCTTCCTCTGTTCCCTGTCCTCTAACTGTTTGTGGGAGTCACACTTGCAGTTACATTTACATTTGATAGCAAGTTCAAGAGCCGAATACTCATCCCATAGATTTTTCATCTTATGATAGTAAAACTCCACAGACTTATCTCCTTGTTCAAGAGCGTGTAAATCTTTCAATATGTGAAACACTCTATGACCATCAATACTAGAAAATTGATCAAGAAGCTCTTCCCAAACCTCCTGAGCAGTGTTAACAAAGTCCATACCATTGCTTATCTCATCAGACACAGTATTGAGTATCCAACTTATAACCATATCGTTCACTCGTTCCCACTGAGCCCTAAGTGGTGAACTCTCCACAGGTTTAGAACATGTACCATTGATTAAACCTAGCTTATTTTTGGCTGATAAAGCAATAGTTAAAGAACGTTTCCATGGACCATAATTCTCTGTTCCAGTTAGCTTCTTAGAGATTAACACCAATCCAGGATGATCAATGTTTTGTAAAAACAACGGATGCAGATTAGAATTCACAACGCTCAAGTCATCAGTCTCACTAGTGTTGTTCTCAACCAAATTCTCAACATCAACATTATTACCACCAGAAGTTCCACTAGGAGAACTCTCATTAAGAACAACATTAACATAACTGCCTCTCCTCATGATTATCAAAACTAATCACTTCTTGTGACAAAAACAAAAAATCTCATACAAAACAGTAAGTGAATACCATGTCGAGTACTAGATCGCAATCGCAACTAGATCGCAATCGCAAGACAAAAAATCAAAAGAAAACACCAATTCGTACTGATTCAACCGTCAAAACAAGTAATCAACGAGCATAAAACTCAACAAAACTGAACGCAAATCAATCACTTTAAAGAAAACCAGAAATCTTACTGATTGTATGACGAAAACACTTGAATTCTGAGAAAAACTCAAACAAAACTCTGTAATTCATCATCTCTTTGTGTTATAACGACGCAGAATTGAATATTGCTCATAGATCTGAGCTCTGATACCATATAGACATGATGTTACTGAAGCAACAATGGAGAATGAATGTGTCAAACATGTAAGTAAAGACGAAAGGAATACAGATTTGTTATTTTACACTTGAGGTGTCAGAAATGACCTTATGTTCATATTTATACTACTCATCTAATAACCAACTTAACTACTAAATGTAACTGATTCAGTTACAGAGATAAGGACTTGTTTGGCTAAATGCTAGTTTTAGTTTGTTACGTAAAACTGATGTAGAAGTTATATTTGCTGCATTTGCTTGTGTCGAATTACTCGTGATATAGGTGTCGAGTGTCCATAGGCTTGTCGGAATGTAAGTATCATACCAAGGTACTCATGCAGTCATGCTTAAATTAGAAGTCATAAAAATACAACATGCAATAAAGAAGTGATATAGTGTCCATAGGCATCTCCTCTCTCTCTTTTTCTCTCTAGGGGATGGGAGGCGTGTGTTGCTTGTGTCGTCACTCATCATGCATACATGTTTCAAGAAGCGTAGCCTAGGAGTGAGGATTGAAACCTTAGTTACCGGGACTCACGTACGGGTGTGGACACGGGTGCGGATCCAATTGTCAAGACTCTTAGTTTCTAAAAACTTAGGATTCGTGGATATGGATCGGAAACTGAACATGGGTGCGGGGATTCAACATATAACCTAGGGGTGCCGACAACCCGACACGAATTCGACCCGAAGAGTACGAATTCGGGTTGGAGTTTTTCGGGTTGACTCAAAACTGACCCAAAAAATTCAGGTCATTTTCGGGTTAATTTCGGGTTACCCGAAATTACCCGAAATAATATTTATATAATATAAAATGAAATATATTCTGAAAATACCTATATTTTATATTATTTTTGTATTATTTGTTATTTAAATTAATATATATTCTAATTCAATAATATTAAAATTAATTTATATGATCAAAATATAATTTATTTATTATTTATAATATATAATTTATATTTATTAAATAAATAATAATTATTTCGGGTTGGGTTCGGGTTGGGTTCAGGTTACTCATAAATTTTCGGGTTGGGTTCGGGTTGAGTATTCTGACCCATTAAAATTTCGGGTCGGGTCAAATTTGTGACCTGAGTCTGTCAACCCGACCCGAACCCGACCCGCAACCCGAAATTGCCAGCCCTAATATAACCTCTACATAAGTGAAATATACCTACTTTTTACACATTCAACATTCGTAAATAAGTGTCTTCTACCAATAGAAAAACATTTACATAATTGTTTATGTAATTATGTCAAATTTATAGCATAAATCAAAAGGATAACATGGAAATAGTTATCTATATATGGACATAACTCTTTAGAAAAAAGTTGTTGTGAGGCCTTGTAAATCATTTTGAACTAGACTGTTTGGAGTAGAAGTGTCTGGTTTCCATATGAAGGATTGGAATCAGATCGCATACCCATACCCATGTCATGTCCGGAGAACACGGGTATGAGGGCAAAATTGAAAAGTCTGGGTAACAGAGATTAAAATACTTTCCCGACATTCTGTGGTGGGATATGCAATAAAGCAAGTGATGTCTGTTAGAGCAACCGCAGTGGTACTTGGCCATCTCCCAAGTTTTTGACCCCACAGAACTTACACCTAAGCAAAAGTTGGGCACCAAAGAAAACTGGGCAGCTACCTCCAACGGAAAATGCCCTCTTTTTATATTTTAACATTGCTTTTTCGTTTCCAAGGTCATTTATAAATTAAACTTAGTTTATATATAATTAAGTTATAATATTTGGTTAGTAAATAACTCAAATTAATAAAATACAATTTTTTAATTTACATAAATTTAAATTTAAAGATAAAATAAAATACTTTTCCATAAATTCAAATACATGACATATAATTAAAAAAACACTACAAGAACAACATAATTATTATTCAAAACATAAAATTTAAATAATTTAACGGGAATCGTGGAATTGTGAGATATGCTCCACCAAGTCAGTCTGTAATTGACGATATTTTTGTCGATCACGAATCTGGATAGTTCTTTCGATATAGTTCTCATACGGAACAAAAGGCTCCTCGCCTAAATTTGGTTGTGCTATTCCATTTGTTGTGTCATCGTAAGATGGTAGAGAACCGAATGGTGTAGCATATGTGTCTCTTTCATCCTCTACAATCATATTGTGCAGTATGATGCATGCTCTCATTATTCTAGCGAGATCTCCTTTATCCCAGAACCGCGCAGGACCACGTACAATTGCAAAACGAGACTGCAATACACCAAATGCTCGTTCAACATCTTTTCGCTGACCTTCCTGATATTTGGAAAATAACTTTCTTTTCTCACCTTGTGGACGTGGAATTGTTTTGACAAATGTAGCCCATTCTGGGTATATTCCATCAGCTAAATAGTACCCCAAATTATAATTGTTATCATTCAAGGTATAATTTACTTCCGGGGCACGACCTTCTAGCACTTCATCAAATAATGGTGAGCGGTCTAAAACATTAATGTCATTGTTAGATCTAGCAACTCCAAAAAATGCATGCCATATCCATAAATCAGATGAGGCGACCGCTTCAAGTAAGAGTGTTGGAACCCCTTTGTGACCACTCATAAACATCCCTTTCCATGCTTTAGGACAATTCTTCCATTGCCAATGCATACAATCAATACTACCCATCATACCAGGAAAGCCACGGGCTTCTCCCATCTCTAATAAACGTCGAACATCATTTGAATTTGTTTTTCGCAAGTATTCATTTTCGAACACCAAAATAACATCAGTGACAAACTTTTTCAAGCATTCAATGGCAGTTGACTCGCCTATTCGAACATAGTCATCAACAGCATCAGTAGAGACTCCATATGCCAACATTCGCATGGTTGCAGTGCATTTTTGTAGAGGTGATAAGCCTTGTCTTCCCAATGCATCAGCCCTTTGTTGAAAATATGGATCGAAATTTGAGAGCGCATCTACAATGCGAAGAAATACATGTCTCCCCATACGAAACCTTCTACGAAATGTTTCCGAAGTATAGACAGGATTTTCTGCAAAATAATCTTTCACTAGACGTTCATGACCTGCTTCACGGTCTCTGTATATTGTTCTCCGAGGCGTTGATGAAGATCCTTCACCATGAAGTTTGTTGTAGAGATGAAGTCGATATTTCTCATATTCATCGTCATCATCAGTGAACATCTCCTTAGCAAACTCTTTGTATATATCAAAATTACTAGTCATATTTGATGTTTTGCTGGTAACGAGACTAGCTTTACTGATGATCTAATATAGAGCTTCCAAACGAATTTATTCCCGTGACTAACTCACAACAAAGACATTACAAAAACTAGCTTCCAAAGGCTAGTTTACAACGACTAAAATCCAAATAGTACAATGCAAACACTAGAAACCAAACACTAGAATCCAAACACTACAATACAAACAATACAATCCAAACACTAGAAAACAAACACTAAAATAGAAACACTACTTCCTTTTTTTCCTTCTTATTTCTTCAACCAGCGATGCATGCACTTCACGCTGAGCTTCAGTCATTATACTTGTGTCTTCCATAATGATCTTTAAGTCCATCTCCTTTTCATGGTTTTTGTTAAATTCTTCCAATAGAGATAACTTCCTACATTGAACAGCTGTCATTTCTTCATAGCGTTCAGCATCCACATCCATGACTTTCTTCTTTCCCTTTCCTTTTCTCTTTGCTGCTTTTGTACCTTTAGGACGAACCGGAGATTCCACAATATTATTGTCATCTGGTGTTTCATTAGTAGCTGATGATGAATAAGCTCCAGAATCACTTAATTTAGTTCTCTTTGTACTCCCGCTATTTGTTGTAGGAGTTCTCCATTTTGGTTGCCTCCGAAGCTCACTCCAATGCTTATCAAAGTTACATTTCTTTCCATAAGTATCTTTGTGGAGACTATGAGCTTTCTGTATTACATTATCCATGTTTGAGCCACTTCCAATTAATTTATGTGCTTTCTCGAAGCATGCTCAATATTTTTGAGCCCCTTCATTGATTCGCTGCCATCTTTTTCTTATAGCCACAACGCCTCTTTTGATAAGACCATGATCGCTTTCTTCACAATATTGACGAATTCGTTCCCAAAATGTTTCACCCTTTTGATCAGTACCAGTTAGTGGATCAATTGAGACATTTAACCAAGCACTAATTAAAAGCTTATCTTCCTCCCATTTCCATTGAACATTATTTTCTCGTATATCTTCAACTTCAACTTCAACGCTATTGTCATTCAAATCTATGACATCTCTACTATTAAAAGTAGAAAATTGTGAAAGTGGAGATTCTTGAACATTTGTTGGCGTCGGGTCGTTTCCAAATTGTGGAAGTGATGATGAAAAATTTTGGCCATATGAAAAAGGGTACATTTGTGAATTTTGAGTAAATGGAAATAAATTATTTGGAAATGGAAATGATGGATTGGTAACCTGGGAATTAAAATTTCGATTTTGTATATTTGAAAATTGAGTATTTTCCATACTTGCATTTTGAACAAATGGAAAGTATGGATTTGGAAATTGAAATGGAAAATTTGGAACTTGAGAATTGGGGTTTGAATTTTGCGAATTTGGAGGTTGAGAATTATTGGGATTCATAATTTGAGAGTAGAAAAATTGTTGAGAGAAAAAAATCCAGGAAGATGAAATGTAAAGTATGAAATGAATAAAAGTGATTTACTATTTATAAGGCAAAAGTTACAACGGATATAAATTTAACCGTTACAAAATCAACGGCTACATGCACAACGTTCACATTTTTAGCATATAAAAGATAAAAAGCATAATCAAACAGGGACATGTTTTACATTGATAATCGTGCTAAGTCAGTTGGCCTTTGGCCACCATAGAGTCCACTGATCAGTTTTTTCATTTAACTCCAATGCATGTGGCCACCTTCTTTTTGGCCAAGTCCAACTTTTATCTTCCCAAGGTGAGAAGTGGCTATGCGCTGCAATTGCTCTTATGCTCGTGATATTTGTTGGTTCTTTTGTTAAACACAACCCATATTTTTTAAGTTCGTTTTACTAGGAATATGAATGAATAGATATACCAACACCTTTAAACTTAAGTTGTTCTGAAGGCCTGCTCTTAGCTAGGATATAATTAACATTTTTTAGGTGGCTCACTCAAATCTAATACTCAGTTTATTGGCAGGTTTTAGCTAGCTTTCTGCCTGCTGAAAGTTTAAATGCACAAAAAGTGCTGATTAGTGGAAGTTCATAGGTATTTTTGTGCTGATTGGTGGAAGTTCATGGGTATGATGGTCAGTCTTAAGTCCTTATCTATTTTATCATCTAAAATAAAAAAGGTTGTATCCAGTGCACAAAACTCTTGCATCAACATAGTTATCAGAAAGGTTTAATGTAACCAACCTTACCTAACAGTAAAAATTAACTCGAGATATCCTCTCTTTTCTAATTTCTACCTTCTACCCTTGAATGAGTTGCAACATTATAGCAATTAATGAAATAATATGAATACACATAATAACATATCCCAACATTATTAAAAGTGGAGAAAGACACAAGATATAAAAGAGTAGCAGAGATCTCTTTGTGCCACTTTGAATATCAACCCAAGTGGGCTACAAACCAAACTATCGGGATCAAAATATTAGTCTTGATTGCTTCAGGAGCAACAAGCAGACCCTCTAAGATACCATTTTACGACCTTCATTGCCAGTTATCCTACCGACAGGCATCGTAAACAATCAAATATGGTGTGCCATGAAATGTCATAGTTGCTAATAAGATTATTGTAGCTAAGACAATTAGACAAGAGCCTTTGCATAAGTATTTATATTAAGCTGTCTATATATATAAGAATTTGGGATATGGGCCTCTTGATCCACCACCTTACGTGGCCTTTCACTCTGAATGTAGTGGTAGGCTGGTAGCCCCTGAACGATAATGTTGCCTCTTAAAGGGAACTTAGATTTCAATATCTAAATGTGGAAAGCTATACATTTATCAATAGGGGTCCCTTTCATAATTCACGAATTGTATTTCCCTCATTGAAAATCTTTAGAGGTCACCGATACTGGAGCTATATATGTTGGTTGATGTCTTTCTTTATGTGTTGTGTAGGTGGGGCCTGGTGCTGGTGTCTCAACAGTTAAAAATGTACACATGAATATATAGGTTTTCTGCAGATTTGTTTCCATACTAGCAATAGTGGCCAAAATGAGCTTGAATGATTTAGGCTATGGCCATCTTTTAAGACTTGTTTTAGTGTGCCTGTGGTTTTAGCAATATAACGATTAATTAGTAAAGTGGGGAGTAAAATTTTTAATGGTTTTTCACATGACCGTCTGTTTATAGGTCAATACCAAAGTAAAATATAACACCTACAGTCATTGAATTTCATAGGTTTGCCTCTACGCTGTGCTCCCTACATAGTAAGAACTACACATCTCCTGCTAAGATCTTACAAGAATTTGTCCAAGAACCCCTTCCCCTGACAGGAAGCAAAATGGATTTTAGAACAAAGTCAGCTAATAAAACATAAATTCTCAGAGATACACATCCCGCATTTGTATCCTCAAGTTTACATGTACCAAAAAAGTAATGACACGGAATGACCAAGTAGGAAGCATGAAAGTAAAGATCAATTCTGTACTATTAAAGTACATGTAATATTAAGGGGAATATAATTAGTAAAAAAATACAAAGGGAAACATATTATGAACATTTGGTAATATAGGCAAGAAAAACAAGAACCTGAATGGAAGTGAGTTCTCAATAACGTTTTGGAATTCAGGGAAAAAGCAATGTCTCAATTCAGTTGGAAAGGCATCCAACGTTTTTTTTTTTTTTTTTTTTGGAGGAATGTAGCAATGTTTTTGTTTGCCCATGATTCTCTTTTTTTCCCCCTTCTGAAAATGTAAAGAAAAGACCTGTTTTAACTATTGGAACGAACCGGTGTAAACATATTTGATTTTCCTAGGATGTCTTTGCCATGCCAGCGAATAATCCAGTTATCATCACCTCTTTTGTCATGCCCAACCAAACTAAAGCCAAAATATCAACAACTTTTGCTGGTCTATGAGATTTAGCCTGGTTTTCAAGTCTTCCCATCTCATCAGCAACTGGTCTTTAAATATGATTCTATGACTTTGTCAAGGCCGGCGAGATCGCCGCCAAAACCATATTAGTATTGCTACTACAAAACAGAATAGTAATATCCCTGCAAATAGTGTAGCCAAAAATGCAACTGCTATCAACGCAAAAGGTAAAAGCAGCAACTCCAATATTCCCCGTAGCAACTCCTCCAGTCCGTCAAAATTCGGTTCTACGATCTCCTTACGATATCCTTCTATCTTCACTTGGATATTACCAACTCCCGCCACTACGTAAGACCTAAGCTTTGCTAACTTGTTGTAGTACTTCCATGCCTTCAAAATTTGCCAACAAAACCATCTCAGCTCTTCCCAATCAGCGCTTTCATCTTGTCCACCGCTGCCAGTTCCACCATTACCACCTCCACCTTGGTGATTACCTCGGCTATCACCGTTCCCGTGACCGTAGCTGCAAATATTCCCAAAAGTTCAGAAAATTTATTAAACAAAAAACTAACCAACCAACGAAATTTGCTCAGCAACAGTTTATACAAAACCGATGCCCTTATTTGCTTTAATTTAATATCATCTTAGTTCCGGAACAATTGAATCGTGCGAGGCAGTTTGGCCTTAAAATTCGACTCAATATCTACCTTGACATACTAAATTTCAGGCATATATAGAATTTTGTATTTTGAAATCTAAGAACTTCCCAAACAATGTTTTGTAGGTACGGGCTATAGAACTTTAAGTGCAACTTCATGAACTCTTGATGCTAAATAAAATAGTTTCCCTATGTTCAATATACTCCGACAAGATTGAAGACTTTGATAAACCATTGGGAAAAAAAGATTACTAGGAGTACTATTTTAATAATTTTTAAGATTGAAGTCTGAAATTTACCTAGCACTTGTATCTGATCCATCACCATTCCTAGCCTCCTTCTTTAGGCCTTCAACTCTTCTACCTGATCCATCACCATTCCTAGCCTCCTTCTTTACGCCTTCAACTCTTCTACCTAATCCATCACCATTCCTAGCCTCCTTCTTTACGCCTTCAACTCTTCCGCAATCTGTAAAATCACCTACACTATTGTTAAAAATTGAAGCTGCACAAACGCTTGCAGCAACATGATTGAACCCATCTCTCCAGTTACAAAGTCTTTGAATTTTGCTCAACTTCAATAATCTCAACTTTTGGTTCGTGACAATTCTAACACCAGATTGCGGCAAAAAATTATTCTTGTGAAAGAAGCCAAAGTTCTTCTGAGAACCAGTTCTTGCACGAAATCCTCCATCATTATAGAGACAATCATATATAAAAGTACTAGTAGGAATGACACCAGATGCAAGTGACATTATCATATACCGACAAAATCAACCTACACAAACAAAACCACGTTACACTACAATATTTGAATATAGTAAAAAGGCACAAAAATGAACGGAATAAAACTCAAATGTAGTTATGTCGAGTATTTTCACAAATTTATCCCATATATTATCTATCTTCTTACTCTAGCACTTGCATAGTAGCAGCAACAAAGATTAAACACAGTGAAAAAATTTAAGGGGGTGAAGCATTTTAAATTTCTACGGGTCATTGATGATTAAACCTGTATATATATACTATAAACTATAAGATGATGCTTTGTGATTGACATGTACCGATGGCTGATCAGTTTTATCCGGTAACATTGTTACAAGTTTTTTCAGAAGAATTTATAGTTAATTAACCCCTAGACATAATAGTATGTCTCTATAATTAAACAGTTTCATCAATAATCCTTTACTAACAATTGCTTATGGGAGATTTTACAGGGGACTTTGATGCAAACACATGGTCTGGTACTGAAATAAAACAATAAGATAGCCAAAATATACAACATATGAAGAACAAAGACAGTACCTGAGTTTGAGCTAGACTTTAATATAAGCATATTAACCTATTCTTCTTTTCTTAGCAGATTTTGTGAAGGATTGGGCTCTAGGGTTGTAGGAAGCGGATTAAGCAAAAGTATAAACTTGCCAGCAAAATTTTGATTTAAATACGTTCATTAGTAATTATTTTTTCATCTTAAATTAACGAAATAAATTTATAATTATCGTAATTACCTACATCTTTCAACGGGCCAAAAAAATAAGTGTCAACCCTTTTTCTATGGGCACATTATATGGCCTTTTTATTGTTCGAACCCCGCATTTTTAGTAGTAAAACGTATTTTGAGGATGCGTCTTGTGGCCCGGATATGTTATCTTAAAAGGAACAAACCAATCACAAGCTTTTATAGTTGTATTCCTTTCTTAAGCATAAAGAGCAGGTTCCACCGCATTCCACTGGTCAATACAATCTGGGTTAAAAACTGAGTTTCTTGCAATGATATGCACACTTACCTAAAATGTACTAATAAAATCAAAAGGAACAACAAAAAACAGAGGATAAACACTAAAAATCAGGTTTATATTAAGCGTGTATTAAGAACTTTTACAATGAACCACATGGCCTGTGGGAATCAGGGAACGGTTTCAAGGCCACAAAGACCGCCAAACCCATACTAGTAAAGCTACTACACCACCGAACAGAGATACCCCTGCCAGTAAAACACCGCAAATCGCAGCTGCTGCTATCATACAGGGTACACACATCTCTTCGTACAGTGTCACTGCCATTGACTCCATTACTCTTTCTAGTCCCTGTTCTGCCTTTTTCTTACCACATTCTTTTTTATTAACTGGAATATTACCAACTGCTGATGGCGCCACTTTGGAAGAGCTGAGATCGCCTGAGTTGAAGTAGTACGTCCACGCCTTATAAATCTGCCAACATAACCATATTACCCCTTCCCACTCAGCAAAATCACTGAATCCACCACTGCCAGTTCCACCATTATCACCTCCACCTCGGCTATCACCATTGCCAGTTCCACTATTATCACCTCCACCTCGATGATTACCTTGGATATCACCATTCCCATGATCATAGCTGTAAATGTTCCCAAATGTCAGACAATCTATTAAATTAAAAAATCAACCAAACAAAAGAAGTTTGATCTGCAATATACAGTACACATAAAAACCACGAACTTCATATACAGAGGACCTTGTAAAGGCTTGTATTTCGCAAACAAACTAGAACGTTCTTTTTGGCTTCAATATTATAGCATCTTAATCATCATATTTCTACAAATAACCTTGTTAGGACATCTATTTCACAAAAAAAATAGAAGGTCCTTTTCTGCTGATTTATACTAGCATCTTAATCATCATTGCCGAGGTGAATTGTACGAGGCAGTTTTACCTAAAGATTGACTCAATATATACCTACACATACCAAATTTCAGGCATATATCAACTTTAGCATTTCAAAATTAAAGCACTTCTTAAACAAATTTTTGTAGGTACGAGCTATAAAGAATTAGGCGCAACTTCATGAACTCTTTACTCTTTATGCTAATAAAATTGATTCCTTGCTTTTGACATTCTCTAACAGCGAAACCAGACCTTATTAAACCACTTGAAAAACTAAAAGAATTACCACTCTTCTCTAAGAGTGATGCCTGGAATATACCCAGTATTAGTATCTGAACCACCACCATTCGCAGCCTTTTTCTTTACGCCCTCAACTCTTCCATGATCTTTAAGATCACCTACACTATCTTCAAAACTTGAAGCTGCAAAATAGCTTGCAGCGACAGGATTGAACCTATCTCTCAGTTTACAAAGTCTGTAAACTTTGTTTGACTTCAATAATCTCAAACTCTGGCTTGTAAAAGATCTCAAACCAGATGGTTGCAAAAAATCATTCTTGTTAATGAACCCAAAGTTCTTCCGAAAACCAATTCTTGCATGAAATCCTCCAACGTTATAGAGACAACCATATATAAAACTACTTGCAGGAGTGTTGTGGAATGCAAGTGACATTGTTAGATTCTTATAAAATCAACCTACAAAAAGAAAACCCCATTACAAAACAATGCCATAAAAAGGCAAAAATAGAAAAGAAAAATAAAAAAGAAATTCAGTATTATCATAACGAGAAATTTCATGCAAAGGGTGAAATATTCACTGCTACTACTATCACAGTGTTTAATCTTCGCTGCTACTTCTTTGTTCTACTACTACTACTACTACTACCTACATGGTAGTAGCAACGAAAATTAAACACTGTGATATATTCAAAGGGTGAAGCATATTAAATTTTTTAATGTATGGTTCTTTGATGATTGAACCTGCCAGAAAATACATTATAAGATGATGCTTTGTGATTGACATATACCGATGACTTAGTTTAACCCCTTAACATTATTATCCAGATTTTAAAGACAATTCAATAAATTTAGGTACCACTAACTTACACCTACTCACTTAACTTTTCTCTACCTTTCTTCATTTTCTTTTAACTCCATGCACAACAACAATGTTAAAAACCTATTAGGACAGAGCGAGTATAATATGTAAAGAACTCATAACTGCATGTACGTTACTATACTAATTATCAAATAATTCAAATTTGCAACAATATTTTAATCAGTACTCCTTAAATAACAAATGCTTACTAAAGATTTTCTGGGGACTTTGACGAACTGGTACTCAACTAGAAGAATGTGATAGCCAAAAATATATGGTATATGAAACATTACCGGAGTATGTGTGCTTCATGGATGCATATTAGATAACCACAGACCACGGCAGATCAGCCTTTTCCGAACTTCTGATAAAACCCTTACCAGCGGATTGTGATGCACAGTATATTTTTTTGCCTAGCGGGTCTTTGGAAGGATTGGGCTCTAGGTTAGAGGAAGCAGATTAAGCAAAAGTTTAAACTTGCCTTTTCCAAAGCAATTTTTTTTCTTTGGTAAATCAAAATTTAAAAAATTCTTGGAGTCGTTGGGCCAATAATATATTTATGTTAAATTTTAAAACTGAATTTTGAAAAAAAAATTATAAATGACGTATGAAAATTAGTTGTATTGAAATTGTAGGACTGCATTTTCGGTCTATGGAGTGGATAAAATAATTAAGTTTATATATATAACTAAGTTTTTTTATAAAAAAAATCTTAATCATCCAATCATAAATATCAATATATAATATAGTTGGGTTTATAACATTTAGTCTATAAAATAGGAGTTAAGTGCATTTCGTGTACCTACACTTTGGCTGTCAGACCATTTGCAATACTCACATTCAAAAACTCTCACTTACGATACTAAAGTTCTAACTTTTTAAAAAAGTGTGTACTACCGTCACTAACTCCGTATTGGTTCCCAATTCAGTATGAACCCTAATTACAATGGGTCACGTACATGATTTTTTCATTATTGTATCTCTAAAAATTCATCAAAGATTGTATTTTCAATTTCTATCATCAAAGAACAAAATCCACGAAAATCTTCTTCAAAATCCCATTATAAAAAATAGGCTCTTACCTTTTATACCGTGTGTAGTGAATTGATGAAACTCATCAAGTTTTTGAGGTTGTTTGGGTTGTTATAAACCTAATAATTTTGAGTATTCGATTGATTTGAAGGTATATTCGAAGTTGGGTGAAGATGAGAATCGAAGTTGGGTCAAGAGAAGGCTGAAAGAACTGAGAAGAAATAGTTGTATGATGTTGATCGCGGAAGAAACATGCAGCGAATAGGAGGACGGGGACGACGAAGAAGAGGAAGGTCAGACAAGCTTTGCTGATTGGAGGGATGTAGAAGCGGAAGGTCGACAGTTCTGGTTTGGGTTTGCGGGTGTTTGATTGCTTAAGTGCTCAGCATCTCCACGAATTTGGTTCTCAAATTTCATCAACTTCGTCACCAAGATATCGTGATATAGGTCCTCGGATTTCATTAATCCCATTACCAAGGTTACTTCTAAAAAGCTTGCATCCCCTTTGCAATGTCTATCTCTGAAAAAGATTGAAGAGCCCACAGACGAGATTGAACAGTTTCAGGAGCTCCCCAACATCCCATTACAAGATCTTGAAGTGGCATATGCTGTTTATATATGTTTCACTTGGGAGTTGCTTCACTGCCAGTACACAAATTTGAGCCAAAAAAAAAAATCTCACGAACCTGAAAATTCTTGCACTTATGATTATAGTGCTCAGCGATTCCATCAGTTTCAGGTCTTGTTGCAGAGGTTTGTCGAAAATGAAGCTTTTCAAAAAGGTCTCATGCCAGAATTGTATGCTCAAACAAGAAAATCGCTCCCCAAATTACTGCATGCTCCAATCGTGCAAGGTTTAGACAAAAAGGAGGTGAAAGAAAGATGAGTCAGATTTGAAGGTACTTGCTCCAGATTTAATCAAAGCAATAAAGAGCTCAATCCTCACACTCCACCTATTTTTGAAAATGGACAAGAGGAAGTCAGGTAGTTTTTGTGAACTTTTTGGAGGTCAGACTCAGTTGGCTACTCCACTTTAATAAGTTCAGTCATCTCTTAAACATAAAGATATTAAATTGAAGGAATTGCGCAAAAAGAGGAAGGGATGGAAGAAGAAACACAAGGACATCGATTGTATATCCAAGGATGCTTCTAATGCAATCATAATAATTACAAGGAGGAGCTTTTGAATTTTGTTGCACGGATTCTGCAGACGAAAGGGTTTGATTGGTGGTATTTAAATCTCTTTTGAGGGTGTATTTTCAATGGGGGTGTTTTAAAGAGTGTTCATCATCAGGGTTTGAGGTTCAAAGAACAGAAGAAATGGCTGAAGTAAATGGAACTCAACAGGCCCAAAAGGTTGAAGGCGGCAGTGAATTGGTTGTCAGGCAAGTTAAATCTGAGCAGCAAAGTATGTCAGGAAGAGTTGATGGATGTCTTTCAAATTCTAGTGTTGTCACCAGCTTTCAAGTGAAGTAGGCTCCATAGTAGATAGAGGACCCGCGTCACGAGCTGGGAGCAGTGAAGGCAATCCTGGCAGTGTCGTTTGCAGCAGTAGTCAGGTATCTTCACATGATATCTTGATAAAACTAAATGATTATGGGTTGTATTAGAATTGTTCTTGTTGATTTCAGTACAACAAGATTGAGTTTTGTATTCAGATTACAAAAGAAGCTATGATGACCTTTACTGAGTGTTGATGATAAGATATGCGATATTGAAAATTGTTTTTATGTATGTATTTGTGTGCTTGTATGTATGTCAGTTGCAGGTATTAGAAATAAGGAAGAGGATGATGAATGATATGGAAAAGTCTATTATACCCTCGTATTAAAAGTAATTTGTTGACGGTGTTAGTGGTTTTTAACGGAAATACACAAACTGTAATTAAATTAGAATTTTGGTATAGCAAGTGGCAATTTTGAATGTTAGTATTGCATGTGGTCTGACGGTTAAAGTGTAAGTACACGAAATGCACTTTACTCATAAAATAGTTTAGTAAAAATATATTTTCATGTTTAGAAAGATGAGTAATTGTTTTATATATAAGATCATAAATGATATCTAAGATCTATTTAGATAAAAAAAAAATGTATGATTACTTTGAACAAAATTTAGACATGCTCATAATGAAACTTAACTGGCCATGTTATCGAGTATAATTAGCGATGCTCGAAAACGTGATTATCGTACATTTCCGAGTGTATTCATGAATGCTAATTCGAAACACTTGGCAAAAAAAAAAATTCCTATGGTAAAATAGTAAATTTTTGGAATGCTCAAAAAGTAAATCACTAAACGATAGTACTAATTAGACATAAGTGAAAACAATATTTGAAGACAAAAAGGGCACCACGTGTAGTGGAAGTGTGGAAGTGTGGAAGCTGGCAACCTAAACCAGCTGCTAGATTTAAATTGTTTCTGTGAACGACCTTGGTTTTTCAGGAAATCTTCACAATTGGTTGCCCTAAGATGTCTATGCAATATTGCAATGGTGGTGAATAGTACTTCAGTTATCCCTGCTGTTCTCATGCTCAAACTATGAGTATATCAAGAACTTCAGCTGCAAGGAACCCTGGTTGCTCTTATGCTGTCAAAACCACCAAAACAAGATTAGCGCTGCTACTACACAACCCAACATTAATACC
Source organism: Heracleum sosnowskyi (assembly GCA_030848705.1). Lineage (NCBI taxonomy): Eukaryota > Viridiplantae > Streptophyta > Magnoliopsida > Apiales > Apiaceae > Heracleum > Heracleum sosnowskyi. The sequence goes on from CM061241.1 coordinate 100,950,166, forward strand.
TCTGCCAATAATCCAGCGCAAACTGCAACTGATAGCAACAAACAAGGCAAAACCAGCACCACACATAGTGGCAGTAGCACTGGCTCCAATAATGTTAACAGGTACCTCTCGAAATTCGGTTCTGCCATTTTCTTGAGACATCCTTCTATATTAACTAGGATACTACCAACTCTTGATATTGCTGCTTCTGAAGAGATGAGATTAGTAGAGTTATTGTAGTCTGTCCATGCCTGAAATATCCTCCAACAAAACCATCTCACCCCTTCCCAATCAGCACTATCATCGAGCCCACCGCTGTCACTTCCACTGTTGTCACCTCCACCTCGGCTATCACTGTTCCCATGCCCGAAGCTGCAAATATTACCAACAATGTAGATAATTTATTATTAAGTAAAAAATACAAGCAATCAACCAGAAATTTTTTTCCAAAACAATGCCATTTTCAGCTTCAGTATAAAAATTATTTTTTTCAAACATTTGAAATATAAAAACCAAACCATTTGGAAAAATAGAAGAATTACTCCTATTCTTGAAGAATGAAGTTTGAAATTTACCCAACATTGGTATGTGAACCGTCATCATTTGCAGCTTCCTTCAGCTCTAGGCCTCCCATTCTCTTACAATTTTCAAAATCGCCTATACTATAGTTAAAACTTGAAGCTGCACCATAACTTGCTGCAACAGAACTGAACCAAATTCTCCAATCACAGCATATACATGCTAGAGATTGGGCCGATTTCAGTGAACTTGATCTCTGGTTGGTTTCAAATCTCAAACCAGATGGTCGCAAAAAATTATTCTTATTAACGAACCCAAAGTTCATTTGGAAACCAGTTATTGGATAAAATCTTCTGCCATTATAGAGGCAAATAAAACTACTGGCAGGAGTGACGCGAAATGCGCGAAATGCAAGTGACATTATTATATTCCCAAAATCAACCTACAAAAAGAAAGCCACGTTACAATACAAACAGTAAAAAGGCACACAATGTAATGGGAAATGGTCAGGGCAAGCAATTGTTTACAGGGAAATGGTCGGGGCAAGCGATTGTTACAACACACTGTACCGTGAAAATTTTTCACGGTACGTTTAAATGATTGTTCCCCAGGTATGCACATCAAAAATTCGACTACCGTGGAAACTTTCCGCGATACATGGTATGCTGCAACAATCGTTTGCTCTTGACCGGACCCTAAATGCAATCAATAAAAATCTAAATAAAACTGTATTGAAACATTTCATGAATTCATAACAAATATTATTTATTTCTAATCCTAGCACTTGCATTGTAGCACCAACGAAACTTTAAAACAGTGGAAATTTTAAACAGCGAGGTTTTAATTTTCTAGGGGTCAGTTGATCATTAGGCCTGCGGCCTGCCAGTAAATATCCAACAAGATTATGCTCTGCAATTGAGATTTACTGATGACTTGATTTAACACTGTGACATCGTTATACATTTTTACGATGAACCCAAAAAATCTGGTACTAAGAAAGGCCAATTCATAACCATTTATATTATGCATTCATTTAGAAACCAGTATGTCTGTGATGATCAAATATAACTTGTAGCAATAATGCATTATGTGTTACAAACTTAAAACTGTGTTAATACAGTACTAGTCAAAGTAGAGGAGACTTTGCATCACAATATAAATCAATACTCCTAAACTAACAGTTACTTAAAGTTTAGTTCTCTGGGGTCTTAATCAAACAGCAGAGTGCTACTAAAAAAAAATAAAAAAAAATAGCCAGAATAAGATATGAAAGAAAGAAAATACCTGTTATGAGACTTTGAAAGCTATGGCATGACGAAAATTTAGGCCTGTAATTTATACGTAGGAAGGGTTTACATGTTATTGTAATTTGTAACCACTGTGCGTTTAACAGATTTTGCAAAGGGTTGGGCTCCAGGAAAAAAGTATAGAAACTTGCTTTCTATTCTTTGGAAAATAAAAATAATAAAATAAAAATAAATATGCTATAGAAGCATTTTCAACGGGGTGGTTAAAATTATATGAAATAATGATCGATTATGATTTATTAAATCTCTAAGGTGATGTGCTCTAATGATTAATTTTTTTTTTTTTGAAAATCTCTGATTCTTAAATTTAAATGTATAATTTTGTTACCGGATTCAACAAATTTTGCAAATATAATAAGGTTTTATAATTTATAAAAACTAGCTTAAAACCCGTGCGATGCACGGATTGTTAACTGTTATTTTATTATTATTTTTTTAAATATTTTATTAATTGTAATTCTGCAAAAAATAAGTAGGCATGTTAAAATAGCTAAACACTTTTAATTAATTAAAAACATTAAAACAATTTTTAAAATAAATAAGTATGAGTTTGCCCGTTATATTTTTGGAAAATGGGGAGTTTTAGTAAGAAAAAATAAAAAAATGTAACATATATTTAGTTTAAAAAATTAAATGTCCGTGATATTTTTGGAAAATGAGATTTTAAAATTTAATAATTAAAAGTATTTAAATACGTTTTAAAATAAATAAGTAAAGGGGTTCCTGTGATATTTTTGGAAAAGAACGGATTTTAGTGAGAACAATAGAAAAATTAAATTGTAAAAGGCAATTTCCCGTGATATATTTAGAAAATGAGGGCTTTGTTAGAAAAAATATATAATGTGTTTTAGCTGAAAAGTTAATTGGTTATAAATAGGAATTTGATTATTTATATTTTAATATTTTTAGTAATTGCATTTGTTAAGAAAAATAAGTAGACATGTTAAAATAGGTAAACTTTTAAAAAATAATTATAATATTAAAATAGGTTTAAAAATAAATAACTAAAGGTTTGTCCGTGATATTTTTGGAAAAGGAGGGGGTTTAGTAAGGAAAAATAGAAAAATTAACATGTTTTAGTTAAAAAAAGGTAATTGTCCGTGATATATTTGAAAAAGTAGGAGAATTTGTTAGAAAAAATAGAAAAAAATAATGTATTTTGGGTGAAAAAGGTAATTGGTTATAAATAGGTAATATTATTATTTATTAATATATTTTCATAAATAAGTAAGGTTAATTAAGTAAAAATACGTACAGTTAATTATTAAGGGCAATTAAGTAAAATCACAACGTACCATACCGACCAACCAAACTTTTAATGTGGGCAATTAAGTAAAATCACAACGTACCATACCGACCAACCAAACTTTTAATATTTCGTCTATTATATAATAGTATTGATTAGCTTATAACCCGTACGATGTACGGGTTTTTTTCCCCATATTTTATTAATAATAAAAATATAATATAAAATATTTTTTAGTGTGTATTGATGAATTTTATATACATTTTTAGTAATTAATCATCGAAAAAAATATTGTATATGGTATTTTTGGGGTGTATCAATGATTGGTACATAATTGATATTTTTAGATGTGTTTTTTAAAAATAATATGATTTAATGAAAATTCATAAAATAAAAACATTTAATATTTTGGCTTTTATATAAGCTTATAGCTCATAAGATGTACATGTTTTTTCGTATGTTTTATTAATAATTAAAAATAAAATATAAAATATTTTTGGGTGTGGGTTAATGAGTTTTAAATACTTTATTAATTATATATATTTTTTGAAATAAAAGTACTTGCATTTCTTAAATCATATCAACGTTCAATACATCAAGAATGAATTAAGGAGCATTCCCCTTCCATTCATGAAAACCTGACATAGAAATAGAAGCTCGAGCTAACGTATAACTTACTATGTTCGCAGATTTGTAAACAAATTGCACATGTACTTCATCAAAGTGCTGAAAGGCATCAACACATTCAGCTACAATGGAGTGAAAATTGGATTTTTGGGCCATCATTGCAAGCATCTACTACGAGCTTTGAGTCTGTTTCGAAAATACACTTTTTAAACCCCAAACGTTTAGTCCAACCAATAGCATTCTTGAGTCTTCGAGCCTCTGCTTCTTTGACACTCCAGTTTCCTGAAATTTTCATACATCTCGCGTGCAAAAAACGACCATCTTCATCTCTGATCACACAGCACCAGTTCCTAAGTTCCTATGTGTTGAGGTATTAATAATTAACTAGCTCCTTAACCCGTGCAAGGCACGGGAAGGCTCTAAAACAAAGTTTTTATCGGTGATACTCGTAGTTACGATTGTTTGTAATAAAAATGAAAAGTGCAAAACACTTTCTATGTGCATCAACATATGACAAAATGTATAACATAGATAGAACAATCTCTAGAAGCAACAAATAGATTTCCAAATATATAGATTAGATTATAATGGCGGAACTAAACTGAAGACTCTAATGTGTCAATGAATAAAACCAGGAAAATAAACTAATATGAGACCAAAGAGAATGTGTTTGGTGCAATTCCAAAGCATTTCATATTTCAGATAACATCTCATGAAAAATTGTTCCTGCAAGCTAATAGTAGACCATGCTATAAGTTTATGGCAGCAATTTGGTAAGCTCAAAAATCTCACGTCGGGGTTGTTAATGGAAGATTATGTTTCCGCGATTCATGTTCGTGATATGCCTGCAAATAGATAAATTCAACAATGAGCATTTATAGTGTTGAAAGTAAGATGCCACCCTCCGAAAAAATCACCAACTTCCATATACAAAAAGAAAATTCCTGTCAAATTGAAGTCCATTTAAAAATCTTTATCAGAAGGATAAATCAGTAATGGTGCAAATATGGATGCCAGTGTAATAAGATTGGCTTTGTTCTCTTAGTAATCAACTATAAAAATGCAAAAATTGTCCCCATAAGGTAGATTTTAATTATAAACGTAAAACACAATCAAATTATTAATCATCTTTGAAAGCACGAATATGCAAAGAAATGGATTCAAAAAGTAAAAAGATTTGATTTATACAAATAAGAAAAATTTAAGTTATCCAAAATTTAAAAAAATAATTAGAGACACAATAAGTAACATTTATTGAATACCTACGGAAGGCGCTGTTAATAGCATTCATCCCAGCCTGGCTGAAATCGGCATTACTAATGAGTCTACGTGTACCTGAGAAAGCTACAAAAGCTGGCCTTGTCCTCCCACCATGATCATTGATAATTATTCTAACATGGTGGTTCTGACAAACTTCAACACCTGAATACAGGGGTTCAAAGATCAATTCTAACTGCAGGCTCCTCTACTTTTTCGACCATTTACAAAAACAAAAGAAGTTAAAATAAAAGAGAGGTATTCTGTTCAAATAACTAATTTGAAGAGAGAGAAAAGAAACATCATAAGTATGTATAATACTTATTCTTTTTAAAAGTGATGCTCTACTAACCCTTATACTTTAATGATTGTATATATCTAAAATATCCAGTTTAGTTAGTATCTTTGTCAAGTGTGCTTATGTTTTAGAAGTTTTATATTAGCACTGCTTGTTACATGAAACTGGACCTACGCATCCTCATAATTAGAAATGGCATCAAGATGTCCACTTTAACATGACTGAAGTTAAACATTATAAATAAAATATTATTTTAACTTAGTGTTTAACTTAGTGTCATGAAAGGCTCCACCCGCTGCTCGATTATAATTCTGTGTAGCTAGTACAAGAGCAATACCTTGAACTGTTTTCTCAATTCCCTTCTCATCTTTCAAGGATGTATCCTCTTGCTACAGCGCCAAACTAACCATTCCTGCTAATACTCAGCAGAGGCATAATTAAATTAGGTTCGTACTCGTAACTTTTCATTGTTACTTTCTGCTTGTTGCTGCTGGAATTCCCAGAATAATTAGAGATCATGGACAATGTGTACAATGTAACATGCGCTTCTATGCTGCACCAAGTAAACTTTTTATGATAGATATACACAACTCCATTGTCATACAAAACCTCGATAACTACTCTGCATATCATAGGCACGAACATCAACACTCCAAATGTCAATATTCATTAAAAGAAATTTGAAGATCAAAACTAATTATTTTGATTACACAATAGAATAAAGTCAAAAATTCAACAATATAAGGTTAAAGTCTCTACAAAAATTGCACCAAGATTCACACAAAGACCTCACTAAGTAATCTCCGAAGTTTGACTGGATTTCATTGCTGGAAACAAAGACGTGACTTGGAGAGATACGATATAGACTTAATGAAGTATACTTCGCAAAAAAATTATTTAAAGAAGTATCTGAGTAATCCTGCACCTCTTGTGTATGAGTCTATATATGCCCATTATGGGAATTGTTATAAAAGATAAGCCTCCCTGCATTTTTTTCATCGCAAACCCTAATATAAGGATGAGAGGACGTAACTCTCTATTGTTCGGGCAAAAAGAACTACAACAAATTATAGACATTATAGATGTCAGTGAACAAATTTTTATGACTAATGTAAGCAAGTAGTCCATAAATAGTATGTATACAATATATTATAGTTTAACAACCAAGTCAAAACCAGACTAATTCCACGCCTCAAATTTAAGAAAAATAGAAGCCATCTAAATGATAGTTAAACAAAATTAGATTACCTTCCGAATGACAAATTGCTTTAATTAGAGAGGTCACTTGGATGATTAAAAGTGTATAACTCTGTATCCCTCCATTGTAGCTATAATTACTAAAAAATTGGACGTAGTCTACAACCTCATGGTCAGGTGAAGAAATCTCTTTTCTAAATGCCAACGTGTAGGCTACCCCAGTGCTGCAATTGGCCTGCAAAAAATATGCATATTTTTCTAAGCTCACCACCATATCATCAAAATATAATTTGACAATCTTAACTTAGAAGTACAAGAACACCTAGCAAGATCCACACATTCCTTGATTTTCACTGGGCTGACAATGCCATGTTCCCACTAGTATTTCTATAATCTATCATAACCCGTTAATGTGATTTCACAGTCAAAATGCATTCTAAGGCCCATTAATTATTCTTATAAGAAAATAAAAGATCTATGAAAAAATTGCTAACTGCATAGCTACATCGAAGCTATAAACTAACTTAATAGCAAGAGCATACAATTCTAACAATATGTAAGAAAGTTCTGGATGTGTAAAGCATAGGAGTTCAGTGTCCCATATTTTTTAGCAAAGTTTTCTCCCGAAAAACAAAGAAGTAACCTTATATCTCTACAGCGGCCTCGTTAACAATTATAAAAGATGAATGGCAGGTCCAGATAAAAAGAGTTTCAAAGTTCACATGGATGCAGGCATTCAAAAAAAAAACTTTTATACATTGAGTGTATGACTCGAAAACCCTTTCAATTAAGAGAATATGAGCAAATGCATGAATAGACTTGCTCATCCTTGCACCTCCCATGAAAGTCAAATTAGAACCCAGTACGGACAACTAAGTTACCAAATGCCAAGAACAGAATAAATAGATATGAATAATATCATATAAGGTGGGTTTATCCGCAAACAGCAAATCAGCAATGGTTGTCTAATAAGAGAAACAATTAGATGGGAAGCGCATAACTTATTATGTGAAGATCCAATTTGTGAAGACTTATACAACAATTTGCAGAAAGATTATAAGTTATAATATAATCAATTTTATAGCCTTTTGGATCGTGTAGACAAAACAATAAACTTCGTGTAGACAAAACCAATAAACTTCTAATGCATTATTTTTCTAATAAGTTTTTATCTTTGAGGACCAATTGAGCTTCCTGGCATTAATGCTTTCCAAAAAAAGGTGCAAATCATACTATATGATTCTTGTACATGAAAGAATGAATATATTTGAGAAGTGGTATCAGACCGGATGATCCTCTTCCTGTTATTTGTCCTTCGAAAATTAAGAATCTATGCCTACATAATCAGCTCATAAATGCCTAACTTTGAAAACACCTAATTTCTAAAACTCAACAACATAAACACCTCACTTTTGAAAACTCAATTTTAACCACTATGTGATTCAACATTTTACAGATGAAACAGGTGATTTAATCAATGGTTACGCGCTGAAGTCTAGTCTCCAGTCCCTTTATTTCCACTAACAAAAACGTAAACTCCATCAAATATACCCCAAATTTCAAAAGGAGTAATCATATTTATTTAAAGCTGGGAAGAAAGGAGAATAGTTATTACTACCTCTTACAACCAACAAATATTAGGGCGACATGTGCCATTTTTTCCTGTACAAGAACACAAACAAATGAAAATTAGAAGTAATGAGAAATAAACCTTGATTGCTTGAAGAGATGAATACCTGGCCTAAAGAACACGAGTTGTGTATGTGATGAAACGGAAAGAGAACATATCGAAGTTGTCAAGCACGCCCAAATACTGATTAATGCTTACCTGTTAACGGATCGATGTGTTCTGTTGAGCGTTAAAAGGTGCTGAACGGGAGAGGTAACAGAGGCATATCAAAAGGAAGGTAACAGAGGCATATCAAAGGGTCAGAAGGGTAAGAAAGTTGTTCGGCATAACATAAGCAAACCACATAAAAATAGATATTAAACACTTTTGTTAGGATTTTTGGGTGATAGCTATGAGACAACTTAACTAGACATTTTACTTACTTAATTTTATTAAGTATGAACATACTGTCACATCCAGAGTATGTCTTTGTAACCATTTTTGTTTGCTGCAAATAAGATTCTAGTACATTTTGGTAGAAGTTCATTAGTTTGTTCAAGCCTCAAGAAGTACTCAAGATGAACAACAAGAATAAAGATTACTGTCACAACACTGACAATAAGGTTACTTGAAGACAGCATGTTGCGAGTCACGACAGTACATTCACTCTGACAGCAACATTGGCGGGAGCCTTCTGACAGCAACTTTACCTTAACCTGACAGCAAGCTTGGAAATCCTGACAGCACCTTTAGCGGAGATTTCTTACTGTCACCAAAAGCGCATTCCTGTGACAGCAAGCTTAGCCATCAGGATACTGTCATGAAGGGATAACGTTTGTATTGGTAAACAATCCAGTCAAACTCGTGACAGTTTGGATGTTCAAGAAACAGGCGTGTTGCAGCATCCCAACATTGTAACAGGTCTGCAAGACTACGACTGAAGCTTGAGAGATCACATGACAAAGCTCACCAATTCCAGAGTATGACAAATCTACATCTACTGAATTGTGTTAGCTTAAAATAGAATGTTTCTAGATTGCTTTGTAATGTATTGATAAGCTGTCTATATAGCAATTTAGGAAAGAATCACGGGCAGACAAATTGTAAGAAGCTACCACTTGAAAATGACAGCAGCTTCACAAAGACCCGTGATTGAAAGTGATAGGTTTAGCCTACTTAGTCTATCTCTCAATTCATTCTTTGTAATCACTCGAAAAACTGAAGCTCAAGAAAAGATACACCTTTTCTTGAGGTTGTAGCAACCCATTGCAAAATAAATAAAACATTTATTTTGTGAGAATTACTTGAGTGTCTACTTGTGTTTGCAATTGTTAAACTGATAATCGTTAATCTTGGTTTTAGTTGTTGAAACGTAGATTGAGTTTTCCAGAAAAGAGCTATTATAGCTGGATCCAGAGGAAAGATGGCTAATATGTCAGGTGCTTTAGTGGCTCATGTGCCAAGAATCACTCAACCTAGTGAAGAAGCTCAAATCACTCAACCTGCTTCAGTACCCTCTCTAAAGATCGAAGAGGCTGTGGATGATGAAGAGAAAGTTGTACTGCAGATAACTGATGTTGAGGATGAAGACTTCTACTCCTTAGAAGAAATGGAAAAGATGGATAATCCAACCATGGCTTACATGGCTAAGAAATTCAAGAACATAAGATTCAAGAGAAACAAGCCATATAAGTCTCAAGGTCAAACATCAAGGTTCAGCAAAGGGAACTTCTCCAAAGTTGAAGCTGGTGCCACAAAAGGTGGATACAAAACAGGGATGGTGGACAGATCCAAGTTCAGGTGTTACAAATGCAATGAGCTTGGCCATTTTGCTACTGAATGCAGAAGGCCAAAGCAGAATCAGAGGATGGATAAAGGGTCAAGTGGACATTTCAAGAAAGGACAGGGAAAGGCCTATGTGGCTGAAGGAAAGTGCTGGGATGACTCTGATGATGAAGAGGAAGAGGAGTATGTGAATTTAGCACTTATGGCTAAATCTGAAGAGGCCTCCTCTAGCTCTCCAAGTCAGGTACCCTCACTAGTCTTACTTGATATGTCTAAAGATGAATACAAGCAAACTGTTGAGGAATTAAGTGCAGAGATGTTTCATGTTCATACTAGTTTAACTGCAGCTAATGAAGAAATTGTTAGGTTAACTAAATTGAATGAAGAACTCACTTCTGAAAATGATTTGCTTTCGTTAAAGACCAATCGATTAGAATCTTTAACACAGGAGAATACTAAACTGAAAAATGAATTAGTCTGTGCTAAAGAAATTGAGGAGTTTCTAAGGAAAGAAATTCGTGAAAATGAATTCAAGATTAAAGCCTGTAGAAACTCATCCAAACAACTTCAAGATTATCATGAGAAACACACAGAGGATCAAAAGGTAGGAATAGGTTTTGAATATGGCAAGAGACCTGGTAAGGAAATTGTTAGTCATGATTATTCAACTGATGCTACTGCCAAACCTCATGTCCTTAAGAAACTCAACAAACCAATTTTTAAACCTTCTGAACTTGAGTTTGATGAGGAAGCCATGCTCATCAAGCAACAACTTGATGATGAGGATGAAGGCAATGACAGTACAACAGTTGACGGAAAAGATGCTGTCAAAATCCCCAAGACAGTAACTTTGCCAAACAATCTGACAGAATGTTCCAAAGATGCTATCAATAATGGCAAGACAGTATCCTCTAAAGATACTGTCAAGCGGGCTTCAAAGACAGCAACTTCCAAACCTACTGTCAAGACAGAAGGTATGAAACTTACTGTCAAGAAAAGCTCGACAGCAACTTCAGAACATCCTGTTGACTCAATAACCTACAAGTCTAGAAACAGGAATGGTAAGTTAGGAAATGGCAATGCTAATGCTCCTAGAAAACTATGCAATAATTGTGGCTCTTCATATCACCTAACTCATGTTTGTAAGAAACCAAAGGAGGTAAAAAACAATGTGACTATGCTAGATGGTAACTTACACAGAACCCCCATTATGCATAGACCTATGGTAGTATGTAATAACATTGATTGTATGCCATGCAAGATAACTGCCATGAGTACTTGTTTTAATTTGCCTATTTCATCTTCTGAACAATGTACCTACTTGCAAACTGTTGAGACTTCTGAGCCTACTGGAAACAGTAAGAAGGCCTCATCCACTAAGAAGAAGACCAAGTCTAATTCTAAAGATAAGTGGGTGAAGAAAGGAGTCCAACAGAAGATTCCTGGTGTGATGGTTAAAGTTGAAAATGATGTTTATGCTTGTGATACTGAAGTGACTGGACCCAACAAGGATTGGGTACCATATGCCTCTTAAATACAATTTGTCTTGCAAGGTAAGAATAAGGAGAAGGTCACTTGCATCATTGACAGTGGTTGCTCTAGACACATGACTGGTGATAAAAACCCTGCTGTCACAATTTGTAGAGAAAGCTGGCCCAATCATAACCTTTGGAGACAACATCAAGGGTTACACATTGGGATATGGCTGTTTGGAAATTGGAAATGTTGTCATAAATGACATTGCACTTGTTGATGGATTGAAGCACAACCTGCTCAGTGTCAGCCAATTCAGTGACAGGGGATTCAAGGTTGATTTTGACATGATGGTGTGCAACATTTATCACAAGAAGGATGGAAGCCTTTCTTTGAAAGGAGTAAGAAAAGGAAGCTTGTTTGTTGCTGACTTAAGATCAACAAAGAAGGACAAGATTTACTGTTTTTACAGTAAAGCTACTGTTGGTGACAATATGCTTTTGCACAGGAAACTCTCACACCTAAACTTCAAAACAATGAATATGCTGATGAAGAAGGAACTAGTAAGAGGACTACCTCAACAGGAATTCTGTCAAGAAGGACTGTGTGAGGACTGTCAAATGGGAAAACTGAAGAAAGCTGTGCATAGATCAAAGCAAGTCAACACCAACATTGAACCACTCAAACTAATTCACATGGATCTCTTTGGACCAGTCAATGTACCATCATTAGCCAAGAAAAGATATGCATTAGTTATGGTGGATGACTATTCTAGGTATACTTTGGTGAAGTATCTAGAATCAAAAGATGAAGCAGCTCAAGTCATCATTGATCACTTAAGAGTTCTTGAAAGAGCTCCAAATGCCAAAGTTCAAATAATAAGTAGCTCCAAATGCCAAAGTTCAGAAATGCCACTCTGGGTAATTTCTATAAAGATGAAGGAATTGTACAACAATTTTCTGCTGCAAGGACTCCTCAGCAGAATGGAGTTGTAGAAAGGAAGAATAGGACTCTCATTGAAGCTTCCAGAACTATGCTTCATGATGCAAAATTACCTACATACTTCTGGGCAGAAGCTATCAACACAGCCTGCTACACACAGAACAGAACCTTGATCAACAAGACTCATGGGAACACTCCTTACTATCTTCTCAATGAAAAGAAACCCACTGTCAAGTATTTTCATGTGTTTGGAAGCAAATGTTTCATGATGAAAGACAACCATGAAAAGAAAGGGAAATTTGACACCAAATCTTTTGAAGGAATTTTCGTGGGGTATGCTTTAGAAAGGACTGCCTACAGAGTTTATCTTTTGGAACACAGAATCATTGATGAAAGTGTGAATGTCATATTTGATGAAACCAAGTTTCCTGGACTGCATGAAGAAGGTCAAATGCAGATTCTTAGATTTGAGAATCAAGGATACTTGGAGGAAGAAGAAGTTGTTGATGAAGAACCTACTTTCACTCAAACTGTTGAAACAGAAAAGGATGCTGTCATTGAAAAGAATGTCAATCAAACTCCAGCCCAGTCACAGACCATCACGGGAAATACTCAAATTGATGGTGACTCTGGAGACATTGAAGAAAATGGTGGAGACAATTGCCCTGGTGAAGATTCAGTTCCTCAATTTGAAGTTACTGTCTCAAATCAAACAAGGAGCTTACCCAAACCATTAGGTGGAACAGGGATCACTCAAATGATCTAATAATTGGAGATCCCTCCTCTGGGGTGAGGACCAGGAACAATGTTTCTGCTGACGGCATGTTTTCTTGTTTTCTTTCTCAAATGGAGCCTAAAGCAATTGATGAAGCATTGTTGGATTCTTATTGGGTGATTGCAATGCAAGAAGAACTCAACCAGTTTGAAAGAAACAATGTTTGGAAGTTGGTTCCAAGACCTAGAGGAAAGTCAGTTATTGAGACAAAGTGGGTTTTCAGAAACAAACTGGATGAAAATGGAAATGTGACTAGAAATAAGGCAAGGCTAGTAGCTAAAGGTTACTGTCAACAGGAAGGAATAGATTATGATGAGACATTTGCACCTGTTGCCAGACTTGAAGCTATCAGGATTTTCCTAGCCTTTGCTGCTCATTGTAATTTCAAGGTGTTCCAAATGGATGTCAAAAGTGCTTTTTTTAAATGGAGAGTTGGAGGAAGAAGTGTATGTTGAATAGCCACCTGGCTTTGAAGATGCTGAGATGTATGATTTTGTGTATAAGTTGTTCAAGGCACTTTATGGATTGAAACAAGCTCCAAGAGCATGGTATGATACCCTCTCTACCTTTCTATTGGAAAACCAGTTTACAAGAGGTGTAGTAGATAAGACCTTATTCTACAAGCATCATGGCAAAGACATCATTTTGGTTCAAATTTATGTTGATGATATCATTTTTGGTTCATCAAATGAGAAGCTGTGTGAGAAGTTTTCATCTCTAATGAGAAATAAGTATGAGATGAGCATGATGGGAGAACTGTCATTCTTCCTGGGTTTACAAGTTCTTCAGAAAGATGATGGAATCCACATTTGTCAAGCAAAATATGTCAAGGAACTTCTCAAGAAGTTCAACTTGGAAGATTCATCACCTGCCAAGACTCCTATTTCTACCTCAACTAGTCTGGATCTAGATTCCAAAGGAAAGAAAGTGGACTCTAGTGCATACAGAGACATGGTTGGATCCCTTTTATCTAACTGCTAGCAGACCTGACATAATGTTTGCTACATGTCTCTGTGCAAGGTTTCAAGCTGATCCAAAGGAGTCACACTTGGTAGCAATCAAGAGAATTTTTAGATACCTTAAGGGCTCTCCTAATATGGGCCTTTGGTATCCTAAAAACACTGGATTTGAGCTAGTGGGGTATTCTGATTCAGATTATGCTGGATGTAGGATTGACAGAAAAAGCACTACATGAAGATGTCAATTTCTTAGTGGAAGATTGGTATCCTGGTTCAGTAAAAAGCAACACTCAGTTTCTACATCTACTGCAGAAGCTGAATACATTGCAGCTGGAAGTTGATGTACACAAATCTTGTGGATGAAGAATCAACTGTTGGATTATGGCTTAGTGTTAAATAATATCCCTATCTACTGTGACAACACTAGTGCCATAGCCATCTCAGACAATCCTGTTCAACACTCTAGAACTAAGCACATTGATATCAGACATCATTTCATAAGAGAGCATGTTGAAAGAGGAACTGTGAAGTTGATCTATGTGCCCACAGAAAAGCAACTTGCAGACATTTTTACAAAACCACTGGATGAAGCAACCTTCAACAGGTTGGTAAGTGAATTGGGAATGTTAAATCTGGTATGTTAACTTACTAGTTTTTCATTCTATTATTCAAGTGAAGCTTGTGACAGTAACATCTTCAGAAGTTGCTGTCATGAGAAAAGTTACTGTCTACCTAAGTCTCTATCTGTTTTCGACAACACATTTACTTTGACTTTGTTAAAATTGAACTTTGTGCTAGTCTCGTACTTGAAAGTTGATTTTTGTATGACACTAACTTGCATGTTTGTTAAAATTGAAATTGGTCAGTTTTTCCTTGATTGTTGTATTAGTGCATGGTAGACTTCACTTAATTGCAATATGATGTAGTTGTATGGGTATTCCAAACTGTTGACCGTTTACATCCCTCTTAACCTAGTATGCCTATAAAATGAATCTTAGGCCATATTAGTGAATCATTTGGAAAAAGGGTAAAATGGAAAACAAAGTAGGAATTGAGTACAGGCCTAAGCCTTGTGGGAGTGAACCCTGCAATGAAGAGGTAGGAGCACTGTTTGATGAGTTATGGGATATCCTCGATGAGGAAGAGGAAAAATAACTTGCAGCCAAGGCCGCTGAGGAGGCTAAGCGGCCTTGGCTGCAAGAAGAGGAAAAGGAGTTTCAAGCACTCCTCAAGGAAGAAGGAACCTCAGAAGAGATAGTTAGGGCAGAAGTACTAGAATTGGTTAAGAAAGACTGTACTGATTAGTTTATCTCACCAATTGTAGCTTTTTCCTTTCTTCATTTAATTAAATCAATAAAACTTCTCTTTCTGCTGTTTCCATTTGCTTCCTGTGTGTGTTTCTTAATTGCTTAACTGGTTGAATGTTATTATGAATGACTAATGAATCAGTAATAAACTTTGTAAATGTTTAACTGGTGACTCCTCAGTTAAGTTTTTAATCATAACAGTTTCAATTCAAAGTCCTGACAGTTGTTGTTTTCCCGCAAAGGTTGTTGTCATCTAGAAACGTTGTTGTCACAATTCTTTGACAGCTAACTTCTCGACAACAGTAAACAACCTTCTGTCATGACTCGTAAAAGATACTGTCATATGAGAACTTAACGATGACAGTAAGTTTTGCGCGAAATGTTTCTGTCACGCAAAACATGTTGTCATCACACCAAAGTTACTGACACGGTTGTTTTGAGCGTACAGGTTACTGTCAAATTAGTGTACCGTTAAAATTGGACACACATCCTCCACGAGGAGAGAGAAATTAGCCAGTAACCCACGTGACTACTAAGTGGGTTAAGACATGATTTCACTTTTCTACTTTGTCAGTTAAACGCTTGAACTTCCATCTAAATTCATCAAACATTCAACTGTTCTCAAAAAGCAAACACAATACTCACCTTTCTCTTATCTCCAAGCAATTCATCTCTTACCTTCTCTCTTCTTCTTCTCTCAAGCAAAACAAATGGCCCCCAAACAATCAATTTCACAAACTAACTTTGCTGGCATCTACTCTCCAAGTGATGCTGGTGAGGGTTTCAAAGGGCTTATTTATTTCATGAATAAGTCTTATCTTGGGTATGCAATTACCTCCACTCATGTTCTTGACCTAGACAGGATTGAAAATTTCTGGGAGACAGCCGTTGCTCAAGAAGATGGTGACATCTCCTTTATTCAGTTCAAGATCAAGGAGCACATCTACTCTCTCACTGTTCAGGGCATCAATACAGCTCTGGGAATTGTGCTAGAACCAAGAAAGGATTATGTTGAGCTTGCTAGTGATGAGACCCTAAAGAAGCTCTTTTTGAAGATTGGGTACTCTGGCCCTATTCTTGAAGATGGAACAACAAAATGGTACCCTTCTGGTGAAATGGACAGGAAATATCTCCGCAAGGAGTGGAGTATGGTGTTTGATGCTATGGTGAAAGTGTTCTCTACCAAGACCACATGATGGAATGGAATTCCCACTTACATCAAGAAGCTCACTCACTCTCTTGTTCATGGGTACAAAGTGGATGTTGAAAAGCTGCTCATGGCACACTTCAAGGCTGCCATAGGTAAGAAGGTAAACATTTATCCTCTCTTTTTAATGTTGTGCATCAATTCTTTATGTGACTTTGATGAGAATGCCCCCCGTTTGGAGGTGTGCCCTGTACTAAAAAGAAACACTCACACAACTCTCACCTCACAGAATTTAAATGCACATATTCCACTATGTTTCACCAAACACATGGTTGATCAAGTGACTGACCTTGATTTTCCCTTACCGTCTGGTTTTGATACCTTCACTATTGATAATGAGACTGCATTAGACCCCAATTCATTCAACCCTCATTCTGCCCCATACACTCAGCCTAGGTTCTCTAGACTTCCCAAAGTACAGAGGCTAGCCTTACAAGAAACCATAAAAAGGCCCCTAGAGACTGGTGGTAGTAGTAGTGTTGAGAGTCAATGAAAGGCATATGTTTAAGCCTATTTGTTTTCATCGAGGAATTAACTCAACATTAAACAAGTCTGTAATAAGTAAGTAATAATTCAAATTGTCACAGGAATCTCAGAAGATTATATCTGTCAAAGAATGAAGATTAAAGTCATCTACAGACTTGAAGTGAGTCTACATTGAAAGAAGCTCAATTTATTGATCAAGCCTCAATGAAGTATTCAAGCTCAATGGATTTATTAAAGTGACGGAGATTTCAAGTGGTGACAGAAAAAGATACTGATTACGGAGTTCTTGAATGAGAAGGAAGTGAATCACTGCTTAAAGTCAAACAGATAAAGAACAGACATTGTCGTTAGTCACTCATGAACCAGACATTGCATCGAGTGTCAACGTACTATTGTGTTTGTTATTTATCTAAGTTTTAAGTGATTCTGGAATTGTTTTAGAAGTCAACTAATTCTATTTATTCTCTTAAAAATAATTAATATTATTAAGTAGATTATTTATTAATTTAATTCTGTAAAGAATTAATTTAATACATAATTTATTTAATTATTTATTTAAATTAGAATGAAAATGAACTAGGAAGACTTAGGATTGAACTAGGAAGACTTAGGATTGAACTAGGAAGACTTAGTTTTTTAAACTAGGAAGACTCACAAGTGAGTCTTCCCGAAAGTCTTCCTAGGCCAAACCCTAGTCTTCCCGGTTGTCTTCCATGTACAATGGTTGTCTTCCCGAAAGTCTTCCAAGGCCAAATACATAGTTTTCCTGCAAGTCTTCCTAGTACAAATCTTATTCTGTCAAGTGGATTTGCACGTGGGTTGATTAAAGAAAAGTAATGGTATTAATTCAAGGCATGAGTCATTACAATAGTCAACTACAACATTGAAGAAAAAAAGACACAGCTGATTAACTTTTCATTCTACTATCTTAACTTCAACTGCAAAAAACATTCAATTCATCAGAGGATTAATTCTTGATTTGATCTTAACATTTAATTCATAAGAATCATTTCTCTTGTACTGCTTTAGCTTTCTAGCGGATCATAATCCCTAGATTTTATATCAAACTACTTTTTAGTATTCGATCCTTTTTATTACAAAAATAGATAAATTCATGTCGAATTTATTCTAGGTTTGTTTTATCAAGTTCATTGTAATCAGTGATCAGAATTGTAA
Source organism: Heracleum sosnowskyi (assembly GCA_030848705.1). Taxonomy (NCBI): domain Eukaryota; kingdom Viridiplantae; phylum Streptophyta; class Magnoliopsida; order Apiales; family Apiaceae; genus Heracleum; species Heracleum sosnowskyi. The sequence continues at coordinate 100,968,315 of CM061241.1, forward strand.
CACCCTTCAAGTTTAATAGAGTTTTATTTAACTTGAATATTGTTTCAGTTTTATTCCGCAATAATTTGTTCTAAATTGTTAAATCTTAAAAGGACAAATTTGATTAAACGGTATCGTTTGTATTCAACCCCCATTCTACAAACTTATCAGGACCTAACAGTCAAGAGGGAGTTCATGCACCTAGTGCAACAAATAAGGAAGGTAGTCCAACAGAACCCACAGTGGTTCCTCCTGAGCCTAAGAAGAAGAGAGCTAAGAGGACCAAAACCACTGTCAGCCACCCTGCAGTCTCCCAAAAGACTGTAGAGGAAACAAGGGAAATTAACTCCTCCCTAGATGTGCCTTCTCAACAAAGGATATCTATTGAAATTGGCCTGTCTCCCAAGGCAACCTGTAAAGAGTCTGCACAACCTCATGTTCCAACTCATGAGGAGCCTCCACTTGCAGAAACACACATGGAGTCAGGACACTGTGAGGGTTTCACTTCCCCTGTTGATACTTCTGAAGTTACATCTGAGAAGCAGCCACTATTTTCTTCTCCACTTTCACCTTCTTCCTTCCCTACACATTCATTTGTTTCTTCTCCACAACCTAGAGAGGGGGACAGTCCTAACCCTTCAGGTTTTGAGCATCCATCTTCACTCATGGATGAGCCCCCATCAAGTGGTCCACAAGAACCCATTTCTCAAAGTGAGATGGACACCACTCCTTCAAACACTGAGAAAGAGCAAAGTACAACTCTGCTAGAAAATGAAACAGCCAGTACTTTGTTCAATCTCCAAGGAGCATCTTACCTCAGGGAAGATGCTGTCACAGCCCAAGTTTCTGTCAAAGACACTGTGGATGTTGCTGTCACAGGTGATTCTGCTGTCAAGGACTCAGTTGAAGTTGCTGTCACAATCAAACATGTTGTCCACATTGCAGTGGAACCTACTGTCAATATTCCAACTGACAGTAACATTCATGGCAAAGCTCCTGTCACCTCTACACAGCCTGACTTTGATGATGTACTTCTTGAGGATGTCTCTGATGATGATGTGCCACTATCTCAGTTCTTAAAGGTACATTCTAAACCATCTATTTCATTGCATGACAGTACTGCTCATACCCATGCATCTAGGATGAGTGAGGGTGTGCTAAAGAAAAGAGAGATAAAAGAAAAGAGAGGTGAGCATCAAAATGAGAGGCAGCCAAATGAGCTGGCAAAAGGTGAGGGACTTGAGCATGTCCAGAGTGAAATTGAGGGAGCCACACATGTCCAGGCCTTAGGCCATGAGAGTTCTGTTGTGAGGAGTGATGAGATCACTCAGAAAAACACTGAGAGTGTGAGAACCCCCACAGCCTCCAAGCCCCGTTCTTTTCCTTCACCCCCAAGAAGGTTAAGATCAGGTGGCCCCTCTACATCTTTCAGGTTGCATGCTCTAGAGAACAGATGTCTATCCATGGAATTCAAAATTGACAGCCTATCTACCATGGTGGCCTCTGGTTTTTCTGCCATTCAGGAAGCCATTCAAGCTCTATCTGCAAATCTTGATGCTGCCAACTTACCTAAGGGGGAGACAAAGGTAAGATCAGAATCTCAAAAGGCAAAATCAGGAACAGAAGGTATCCCCAAACAGGTTGTTACTCAGGGGGAGCCTGGCTCAAAGAAGGCTTCAAGGAGTGAAGGGGGGCCTGGAACTAAAGGAAGGTCAGTGACTGCTAAGAGAAAAAAGGGAACTCAAGGAGATTCAGGAAGTAAGGGGAGCAAATACAAGAAGCTGAAAATATCTTTGAATATGAGATAGCTGGAGAAACAGTTCTAATGTCCAAGGAAACCCTGGAAGCTATGCAAAAGGATGTTTCTTCCAAGAACCCAATACTACCTCTTGTGACTATAAGAGAGCCAACTCCAACTCCAAAGGAGAGTGCTCTTGAAAGGCAATGGAGAGAAAAGGAGGAACAGAACAAGTTGGGAAAAGGGAAAGACAAGATGCCTGAATACATCCTGTCTGGAAACACCTGGAGTGAAGGAACAGAGTTCAGCCAAGAAGATTCAAATGCTCTAATGGTTGACTACAGGGAAAGTACTCTGAAGAATCATGATGAAGACTTCTACAAGGTAGTTGATGAAGCTATGAAGGAGCCTAGCAGAAGATTGAGTAACTGCTCAACTTTGCTCAAGGAGAAAATCACCAGTGTATGTGTAAAGATCAATGAAGAAAGGAGGTGGGCTATTGATGTGTACTTAAACACTGGAATATCCATGTTCATTACTATGCAGCTGCTGTAGAGTCTTCCAGCAAGAGTGCTAACAGTAATGAAGAACAAAATCACAGTAAACCATACAACCTTCAATGAGATCTTGCATCTGCAAATGCTGAGTTTAATTTCAGAAAAACTCCCAGAAGTCTACACCAATCCATTTTGTGTCTACTATGCAGGTACCGCCAAAAGTGGTAGCAAGAGATGTGCATACATGAGTCTAGGAGGCACTTCAACAATGGAGTCAAAGTCAATCTTAAAGGTGTTAAACATGATTCTCAACTCCAAAGCCAACAAGGAAAGAGTTCTTGCTGTCAAAGCAATTTATGACTTACTGGTGAAAAGGGACAAGGAACTAAGCTCTACTATGAAGAAGATGATCTCCAAAGCAATCTCCAACAGAGCTAAACAAGGAGAAAACTGCTCCTATGAGGTTCCTCATGATAATGATGATGAGTTGGATGGTAGTGGAGGAACTGGAGAAGCAGGAAATGCTAGTGGAAGCACCTCTGGGAATGTTGGATCAAAGTCCCAGGAGGAAAATAAGGAAGAAGCTCTTGTACAAGAAAAGGAAGATGTTGGAGCAACAGAAGAAGAGGAGTCAGTAATTCTTGAAGCTTTGGAGGCAAATATCTTAAGATGTGCTATTGACAGTATAAATGCTGAAAAAGATATTGTCGCTAAAGAGACTGTCACAGAAGACACTGTCCTCAAGGAAGCTGTCAGCAAAGAAGCTGTCACAGAAGAAACTGTCAAGAAAGATACTGTCATGGAGGACACTGTCAACAAAGATGCTGTCAAAGAAGGAATCAAGCCTATTGTCAAGCCAAAGAGGACAAAAACCTTGGCAAAGGCCTGGTTCTCTAGACAGGAACCTGAACCTGAGGAGATTTCAAAAGCAATAAAAGGAAAACACAAGTACTCAGGAAAGGAGAAAGCCACTGGGCTTGGCAGAAACTTGAAGAAGCCTATCCAATCAAAACTCTACAGCTCTCTGGATCGTTTGGAAAAGGAAGCTGAGCAAATCAAGAGCGTCGAGGTAAAGTTGGATAACAACAATGAAGCAACTGAATATATTCTTTGGTTTGATGCATCAAGACTTGTGAAAGTCAAAAAGGACTTTTCCATGGAAGTGTCATCATATACTGTATCAATAACTCTTTCAATGGAAAGGAGAACAGAAACAAGGAGAGTTGAATACTTCTACTTGGTAAGGATGGTCAATCTAATGCAAGGTTATGACAACGTTCCTGAAAGTGTCATGAACCATGTGTTGGCATACAAAGCCCTGAGGGATGAAGAATTCTATCAAAAGTTTGGAGAATGGTCACTATATGATGATAATGACATTGCTCACTTACTTGAATATTCTGATGAAGAAATGGTTGAGTATGAAGATGATGTTCCTGAAGAAGTGGTGCAAACCCAACCAAGTCAAGAAGAATCCTCAGAGCCTACAGAAAGAGAAACCACTGAAAATACAGAAGACACATTCTTGGATAAAAGCAGAGAAGCCAACAGGATGGAAAGTGAAGGACCCAATTACCAATCTTGTATGCTTGAGAATCCTCTGAGAATCAAGTTCATATGGGAAGAGATTCCAGTAAGAAGCTTTCACAAACTTAGAACCAGTGCACTGAAAGACTTACTTTTCCTGGTGATTGGATCAATTCATCCATTGGAATAGCAATGCTCTTCTGAGATTGAGAGCATTATTCAAGCAAGAAAGGGTGAAGACTCAAAGCTGGATAGGTCAAGGAGAAAAACTCTGAATGCATACCCTGGAAGCAGATTCAAAGACTTTAATGGCACACGGAAGTTCAAAACTCATGATTTTGGCAAAGACTTATGGTTGGATCTTCAGGATGCTAGAGTATGTCTCTCCAAGACACTCCAGAAACACATTGATGAAATTGAAGATGAGGCTATCACTCCTGATGAAGTAGCACTGATGGAAGGACTCAGAGAAGTTCTTAAGGAAGCTCTCAACAGAGAGGATGAAGCAAGACAGAAAAAGAAATCTGAAGCTAAGTAAAAATCTTTTGTTAGATTCTGATCTTGTTAGTTAAGTTGTCAGCTAGTATTAATTGTAAATTTGTTGTTATTATCCATAAAATCAAATTGGGGGAGATTGTTAGGATTTTTGGGTGATATCTATGAGACAACTTAACTAGACATTTTACTTACTTAATTTTATTAAGTATGAACATACTTTCACAGCCAGAGTATGTCTTTGTAACCGTTTTTGTTTGCTGCAAATAAGATTCTAGTACATTTTGGTAGAAGTTCATTAGTTTGTTCAAGCATCAAGAAGTACTCAAGATGAACAGCAAGAATAAAGATTACTGTCACAGCACTGACAGTAAGGTTACTTGAAGACAGCATGTTGCGAGTCACGACAGTACATTCACTCTGACAGCAACATTGGTGGGAGCCTTCTGACAGCAACTTTACCTTAACCTGACAGCAAGCTTAGAAATCCTGACAGCACCTTTAGCGGGGATTTCTTACTGTCACCAAAAGCGCATTCCTGTGACATCAAGCTTAGCCATCAGGATACTGTCATGAAGGGATAACGTTTGTATTGGTAAACAATCCAGTCAAACTCGTGACAGTTTGGATGTTCAAGAAACAGGCGTGTTGCAGCATCCCAACATTGTAACAGGTCTGCAAGACTACGACTGAAGCTTGAGAGATCACATGACAAAGCTCACCAATTCCAGAGTATGACAAATCTACATCTACTGAATTGTGTTAGCTTAAAATAGAATGTTTCTAGATTGCTTTGTAATGTATTGATAAGCTGTCTATATAGCAATTTAGGAAAGAATCACGGGCAGGCAAATTGTAAGAAGCTGCCACTTGAAAATGACAGCAGCTTCACAAAGACCCGTGATTGAAAGTGATAGGTTTATCCTACTTAGTCTATCTCTCAATTCATTCTTTGTAATCACTCGAGAAACTGAAGCTCAAGAAAAGATACACCTTTTCTTGAGGTTGTAGCAACCCATTGAAAAATAAATAAAACATTTATTTTGTGAGAATTACTTGAGTGTCTACTTGTGTTTGCAATTGTTAAACTGATAATCGTTAATCTTGGTTTTAGTTGTTGAAACGTAGATTGAGTTTTATCAGTATTGCATTCAACCCCCCCCCCCTTCTACAATAGTCAAGGACCAACAACTTTTCATAGGCTTGCACAGAGTAGTATCCTAGAGATTGAGACCACCACGTTGCTGTCTTGAATTATCGATTATCTTTATATGACTGAGAATACCGATGCCAAGGAAAATACCATTTGCCTCGGCTAATTTTTGAACAACTTCCGGGTTAATGAGACCCCTATTTCTGTCTCTAACATTGAATACCACAGCTGCACCCCTATCGTATTTAATCTTAGGACCAAAAATCTGAACAAGTGGCAGACTATCATCCCCATTTGATCCAGATAATCTCAATTGCAATAATGAAGTCACAAGCCAATTAATCAGATACTGGAGCCGGAGAGTGGGCGTGTTAAGACCTGACATGTTTACATGATCAAGGTGCTTGCATTTAATCTCAGGCTCTCATCTGCCCGAGTCTTGGTCATCAGCATATTCATCACTCATGTATTCTTCATCATCCAAGCTTGTTGCGGAGAATTCTCCACGTTCAGAATGATTGTCCAATCGTCCTTTACGGTTGTTTTATACTATATATAGGATACTCGTCTTCCTCGCATGTCAGGTTGTTCGATTTCATCTACACCAAAAAATCTACTACCAGAAAATTTGTTTCCTTCCCTCCTCGATCCCTAGTAATCTGAACTCGCCTTCTGTTTCTCTTCGAATGACACTCTCTTTTGCCTCCGGACCATTTCCAGATGTTATACCATTGCCACTGATGCCTTGCCGATATGTAGAGGATCCTTCATAAAGGTTAGATGAGTTCAACATATGAGCAGGATTGCTGGATTCATGTTCTTCTTCAATCTCATGTACATGATGATGATCTGTATGATTCCCAAATCTTTGTTAGGGGCTTGTTTCCGCATAATGTTCCTCTTCCGGGATTTTTTTGAAATATCCACTTCTTCAGATACTTATCGAACAGCAGCATCAAAAGACAACATGTGAGCATCATGTGTCTCTTTGTTATATATTGGGCTGTCAGATATCGATCTTTGATGATCGTCTTGGAGAAATCTGTTTGTTTTTATTCCTACCACTAAACCAAAAAGGTGGATATGGAGATGATCCCTTTTGTTTGCTCCGCTGCCCATTATAATCAGATTCCAGCGGGCTCTGACCCAGATCAATCCATAACGAGTTGTCAGATGACTCATCTTCACTAAAGACTGGACTCCTCAATCACCTCTCCAACCGAAATACTCTCAGTTTCCTCAAAAATGGTGCTCGCCCAATCCCTGTAAGAATTGTTATCATGATCCATCTCAGTGAACAGCCCTCACTAGAGCAGAAGTGTATGCACCAGAAAAAGCAGGCAAGTTAGCCCCTGCCCGAGTTTCAAAAGCCACTTCGCCACCATCACCTTCAACTCCAGTCAATCCAGGCAGACCGTCAATTGAATCACTAAGGTACAAGGGAAAAACATGAGTAATTTTTACTATACTGGACCCAGCATGGCCAGACTGATTTTGGAGGCTTCCCATTGCAGATTTCTTGATGAGAAGGCAACCAAATCCAGTTGTATCATATCTGAATACCTTGTAAAATGAGGTGACAATGAAGTCTGGACGGAATAAAGACAATCCATGTCCTTGGGACCCAAAGCACCGGCAAGCAACACATGCCAACTGTTCTGCTGAGCAAGGGCCATCCACTGATACGAATACTTGGCTCCCGTAACTCTAGACTGATCAGGGAACATAAAAGGACCAGTACCTGAATCCTTCTTTCTCTTCTTTTTGTTATAAATCTGTTTTCTCAAATCAGTCTGATAAGAAGTACAAGGATTACAAGGATAGAGCCTATGCACAAATTGTATCACATCTGAAGACACGTCATTGTTACGAAAGTTCAATTCACATAGAAATTTTATCAAACACATAGTAACACTACATATTGAATGAACCTGGTTGGCGCATATGGATGATATTAGAAACATCCTCTTTCTCGAATAAATGCGACGTTTGAAAGGATCTTTTGCCTAGTGTAAAGGTAGAAGTAGTGGATGGGCTGAACCGCTGAAAGGTTTCGGGAATAATGGAAGCGTAACATAGCTGTGACAAAATAGGTAACGGATCGATGTGTTCTGTTGAGCGTTAAAAGGTGCTGAACGGGAGAGGTAACAGAGGCATATCAAAGGGTCAGAAGGGTAAGAAAGTAATTTCACACGAATAAAATCATTCCCCAAAAACATCATGTTCCAGTATTAGATAGATAATAGATACCTTATTAATTATTAATGATCGGAATATACAGTATATTGTATTTTTGGAGAGTATTAATGATTGGAAGATAAGTATTATTTTCAGTTGTGTTTGTAAAAGTTAACATGGTATAATTAAAAGATAAAAATAATTAATTAAAAAATATAGTATAATTGATACTTTTTGGGTGTTTATGAGAGGTAATATATTTATAAAAGGTATCATGTTTTAATTAGAAAAAATAATCAACTAGTTATTATTATTGACATTATTTTATTATTTATTAATTAGACCGAAAACTTTAAAACCAAAACTTTCAATGAAACGACTATTATATAATAGTACAAATTATGCATAATATCTGATACATAGAATTTTTTTTGAAAAAACGTTTCTCCCATTGAAAATGTCCTTAGAGGCTCATGTTTCTATTTTATACATATTTTTATTTTATTTTACGTTTTTGATAAATACATTGACATTGTATTGCATTTAGAGTTGACATTATATTTTATTTTTATATTCTAGAATTTAGATGTTGATCACTAAATATTACATTTTAAGCTCAATATAGACTTATGCTTGAATTTTAATTATTTGTGCTTTTTGATTTTGCGTGCTATAATATAGTTCAAGGTCGTACGTTATTCAAAATTTTAAAAATGTTTATCTCATTATCTAATGTGCGGATAATATTTACATCACATTTTATCAAAAATATGTAAAAATAAAGATTTGAATAATTTATGGATAACACAATGTTACTGTTAAGATCTCCAATCTTATTTCAATATTTTAGATCACAACTTACAAATTATTTCAGATTAATTTCATTTGCTATGATATGCATAATTAGTAGTTTTATCCACTTTCTTAATATAATACTTACAAACTTGAGTTAAGTATTACAGAAATTGACAAGTTTAGTATCACTCAAATGTATAAAAAATAAAGATTGTGCTATATTCTAAAAGACAACATAATTTTTCAAATAATATCTCATATATTAAAGTTCATATATATATATATATATATATATATATATATATATATATATATATATTGTTTAAACATATTAACTCCTTCTCTTTACATATTTTGTCATAAAATTTAAAATAATATATTACTAAACTTACAGTTTGATTAATAATTATATAATTTACAGTTGCATATATTAGAAAAAATTGTAACATACTTATAAATGGTTTGAATTATGAATTTAACGACATGTAAAACATTCAACAAAAGTTATTCACGGTATGTCACTTTTTAGAAGTTATAATCATTAAGAAATATATAATAATTTTTAGAAAAGTCTAGTATCTGTTCTCGAAAAATATGATGACACTGTACTAATAGATGGACGAGATTAACTCAATTCAGATTATCTGAAACAAATTAAAACATGTTAGAAATTCAAAGTATATGTTGTTTCTAGTTTATCAAATTTGTCTTTAGATTATTCATCTTAGATAAAGAAGAAATTTGATTTTTGCGTATAAAAGCATGCACAATAAGTTTTCTACAACTATATTTGATTGAATATATTTCGTAACAGTTGAAAGTAGAAGACTTAATTTGGAATCCAAAATTGACAAAATATCGTGATCTCGGTAGAGTGTGACTTTGTGGACGTCGTGAGCGAAATCAGATGGCGACTTATCTTATCAAAAGTTGAACAAAGCTATATTTGATGTTATGTCTGTAACTGATAGTCGAAAATTATCCTAACACTTTATGTTTAATTTTTTTTTGCTAACTCTGAACACTTTATTTTGTTAAATTGATACAATATACTTGCTATTTAGTTAGTGAATTTTGTTTCAACTTTTGTACTAGTTGTTTTGGTCTTTTTTAATTTCACAAATAGTGTTTGATTTATGACTTTCAGGGCATGCAAAGTATTTACCACATGTCACTCCCAGAGTGTCTATTGTTCGAAGCTTTCAAATACAAAGAAACATATCCTATTTTTTTGAAAATTTAAATATTTGTTCTGAGAAGAATCTCACAAACTCTCTATTATTCGAAACTTTCAAATACAAATAAACATACCTCACTTTTTTGAAAATTTAAAGATTTGTCCTGAGAAAAAATAATAATACCGTTGCATTGAATAGATAGATGGAATTGACACAATCCAGATTCCCCGATCTAATCAATAAAGTATAATATGTTATAAAACATTATTTTTTATTTATTCAATTCGTTTTCAGATTATTCAGTTATAATCTTATTGAATATGCTTTATAACAATGGGATCTGAAGGACTAGTTTATGACCCGATCTCGACAGAATATTATGATCATGATAAAGGCAAGAACAAAGTATTTTGGGGGGTCCGTTTCCATCGAGAATTGAATAGAGTTTTCCCGTATTTTGATCGGAGAATCTAACAGGGGTGGGTTGTTAAAGAAACTGAACAAAGGCGCATCTTACCTGGAGTTCAACAAAATGATGGTCCACTGGGTGACATATATTTGCCATTATCCCAATTTACCATTTTGTTGGGTGTACTTTAGAGTAGAGAATTTTTGTGCATATCTGTCATATATAGTCTGACATATAGTCAAATACTAATTGGACTAAAGAAACCTATAAGCTACTATGCATGAACATTCTTTTTACAACACAATATTATGCATGAGATTTAAACTATAGTAATTTTATGCATGCAATTGTCTTTGATATTTTTGCTAAATTATTATTTTTGTTATGGAGGAATTTGGCCCCAAAAGAACAAGAACAAAGAAAAGCATTACTTAGACATTGAACGTCAAATGCCACGTCAATTATATCATCCTTTTTTTATTTTTCGTTGAGAGTATTGTTGTTTGAATTAAAAATAAAACTAAGAGTGAAGTGCACTTTGTGTAGCTGCACTTTTGACGAAACACCACATGAAATACTAATATTCAAAATACTTCAGTTGTTATACCGAAATCCAATTTTCGTCACATTTCGTCTATCACCGTCTAACTTTATTAATAAATAACTGAAATTATAGGGGCAAATAAGTCTTTTGGTAAGACCTATGTCTCAATTCCCATGTCCCTTCAATTTTTGATGCCATGAATCTCTTTATATCCTTTTAATTTTGTTCCAAGAGATATTTTTTTCCCTTCATCTTTCATTAATGTTTTTTTCCTTCAATTCAGGAATTAAATTCCCATGTTCTTGTTTTTGATTTAAGAACAAAAAATATTCTATTTCTAGGATACGGTATTTGAAGATTTTTGGAGGATGATACTGTTATTCCCAGAACAATGCAACCTAGATTGTAGAAGGCGGGGTTGAATACAATCTAGTTAATTTACAAAACTTTTTCAAACATTTTCGAGTATGAACACGTGAGTTGGTAAGTTAACTAAAATTCAGTCATGCTTTGAACAAAAATGAATTCTTCAAGTTAAAAAGAAATGCAGGAGACAAGCAAACTTTTTAAACTTTTCAGGTGGGTTTATCGGAAAAAGCCCACCTGAAATATATATTGAATAATTCTCTGGGTTTGTATAAACAAACTCAGCTGCTTACACATATGATACAAGAGAGCCTAAGTGTTTTTCTTTTAACTCGGTGCTCTCTTGATACTTTTCTATGATACACCATACATTCTTATATACATCAACTGTATGTTACAATCAAAACCTACAACATAATAAAATATTACATTTTTGGTTCTGCTTGTTCACATGCTCGACTCTGAAGCTCTTCTATTCGGGAAATGCCTTGGCTGGCATCACAGATAAACTTGTATAGTCCCAAAGAATGCTTTCTGGTTGAGTGTGTTTCTTTCTTCAAGAATTACTAAGTTCATGTAAATTGACTTAGCTTCCAAGCCCACGTGACATCTGCATGAAAAAGACCTTTCCTTGGATACACGACTTTCAGGTCACTATCAGCTGAGATAAGTGAACATGTAGTTTTGCCTATAGGTCCTCATGTTTGTCAAACTTTTCCGTTGCGTCTAGTTAGAAGATAAACTTCTAGGTAGCTGTTGTAACTCTTATTTATCCTTCGAGACATAGAAGATAATGGATGACTTCACATTTCATTTGTAGGAATTTGAGTCTTCGAATATTTACAGTTTGACTCCCTATTCCATACATCTTTTACGTCATTATCCACCATCTTGTAGTCACGGGTGTGTAATGGTGATCTCTGAGACTGTCATCCATCCAACCTGTTAATTAACGAAAACTTCAAAAGATTTCTTTATATATATTTGCTTTTCCTGTTGAATGAGATGGATATCAGTAGGCGTATTAATTCTTTATCCGTAAACTACTATTCTACTTCTTTTATCCGTATAATAGTAATCTCAGAATATCAGTAGAAGTAATATCCTAAGCCGTTTCCATAGATAGAACACGACATCCTTACCTGCATCCATAGATAGAACACGACATCTTTAGTTGTATCTGTAGATCAACTTCTTCAGCTTTATCCGTAGATGAGATAAGATGTTCTCAACTTCTATCCGTAGATGTGAAAAGATGTTCTCAGCTTTTATTCGTATATGAGATAAGATGTCCATAGCTTTATCCGTAGAACATATATATTTAGCTTCATCCTTAGATAAAACATCTCTCATCATTATTGACCCACCACTACTGAGTTGTTTTGACGGACTTACCACTGAAACACTTGTTGCTTGATTAGACGTCTGTTGGCTTGCTACTTAATTGCTTCCTAACTTGATGACATAATATCTTCCATACATTTGATATGGCTTTTAGACCTTGGATAGATAAAGTGTCTTCTAGTTAGCTTCCTGATTATCAGCTGCTGTGATTTAGCTTTCTGGCTTTCAGCTTCGACATCATGATCAAATTCTTGTCTTACGCATTTTGTTATCATCATTCCAAACGTATCAACCCTAACAGATACATATATATATAGACACGCATATGCATATGTATGTAGGCATGTATATTCATACTTAACTGATGATCGAGTTTTGTGAATGATACGTATAGAATTATTCATGTCAATTTATCAATTACATGCTTTTCAATAAATTCAAATATCTTAGCCACTATAATTGAAAGTTAAGATTAATTGGAAATATAAGATTGATGAATTAGGTTTTAAAAAATTGGAAAGGAAGACAAAATCGGGCCGGGGTAATGTTATATAAACATTAAAAAGCTAATAATAGTTGTATAGACAATATTACCCTCACAGAGGTAAAGAAAATTGACGGCAATACACAAAGTGTTACGAAAATAGAAATTCAGTATAACAAATGGATTTTTTTGAACATCAGCATTTCAAGTGGTGCATCGTCGAAAGTGTGAATACATAAAATGCATTTTACTCTGAAACTATTAGGCTAATAGCACTATCACCACAGATTGAATATAAACATATTTATTTTAGTGTATATAAATTTTATGAGATATCCCCGACTCCAGGAATGGCCTATTAGTATTGTTGTTGGAGAAATTCGTATCAATGCGAATTGGAGGTGTGTTTGAATAATAGAGTAAATTATGTATGAATATGATTGTTTTAGGGGTTTATGGTTTATGAAAATTAGAGGGGAAGGTGTATAGATTTGTCTCGTGTATCGGGTCACTTTTGCCAAAATGTCAGCGTACATATTTTTATAGGATCAACCCCACGCAGTTGTGTGAAATTTTGATATGTGTCAATTTTGTTAATTTGGATAATTACTGATTTTATCTGGTTTAATATTGGTGTTATGATACCTTCCTGATTTGAAGGAATTGCTTGAAGATATTTTCCGTTATTAATCGACTGAGATTGATTCTTTACTCATTTCAGAGAGAGAATATTACTTAGTGGTCAAATAATTATTTATTATTCTTAATTAATAATTAATTAATAAATAATTTGGATATTAATAAATCATGCCAAAAATATAACATAACAAATATATATAAACTTTATCGTATTGTATTTCTAATATATATGTACCTTTTCTCGCTATTGTAAATATTTTTATATATACTAGATATATTTAGACACTAAAATCGTTCGTATCAAAATTAAGAATGGCTAGTTTATAACTCGTACTATGCAGATCTTTGTTGATACGCATATTTATATTAATTTTTAATTATTTATAATCTTATGAACAAAATAATTATAAGATGTAATTGTTGGAAAATGTGGGTTTTTAGCCCCCCACATTGTCGAGTCATTTTGAGCTCCGATTTGAGTGAGTCTTGTGTGTGTTCGCAACAAGTTATGCTTGGAGTGTGTTCTCCTCCGCGAGAGCTTTCCAATGCATGTTTAAACGACTAAGGGATGGATGATCTGTGATTATCCAAAGTTGGTCCCTTGGAAGTAGAAATTAGAAGTTATAACTTGAATCCCACATTGAAATGGAAAAGAGCCTTTTATGGCTCTATATAGCAATACACTTGTGTAGTGTTCAAGTGTGTTAGTAATGTGTTGCTCCATCACCTATGTGCGCGCAGTGGGGTGCAAATCATGGGATTTCGAGGGAAAATTCGTGGTTTCGCAAGCCTTCGAGCTTTTCGCGTGTGCGATCTGCGGACACGAATGGAGCAGAAATTTGGGCCGAGTAAAATCGGACTAGTTTTGCTAAATTATTATTTCCACTAGGCTTGAGCTTAAAATATGACTTAAATTAATTTGAATTTAATTTTGAATTAATAGTGTCGGTAAAATCAATTCGGTTTTAATTATAAATATTTTGCCACCGACATAATTAATTAACGCAGTTAATTAATTAAGGAAATTGCCAGCGAAATGATTAATTACGCTGTTAATTAATTAGAACAATTATGTAGCGCACAAGTTTTTCTGGTCTATATAAACTCGTGTATAGCGTTAGGATTATTTATTCGAAACATATCCTTCTCTCATACACATCTTTATTTTCTTCCTCCGATGATAGTTTCTTGTTCGTCTTAACCTCGCTGAGAGTGACGCTATTCAATAGCCTCACTACAAACCGTTTTATCCTAGGAAGCAATTCGCTCGCACATACGGTGATGGTTAATATGCTTTAAGTAGACGGTCACGCACTGGACTTGGTTTTGTTCCTTGTCTCCTTTTTTTATTCGTTGAATTTGTTTACTGTTTATATACATCTTATCTGTTATTCACACACGGCCACGTTGTTTTATGTACTAATATCACAGATTGTCTAACAGTAATGATATAATTCATTAAAAAAAGTGAGTGAGAGGACCATCAAAAACCAAATGAGAGTCTGTCGATTCTCTCCCTCTTTCTTTTCCCTTCTTCCTAACTCTAGCCTCCTTCCTTCAATTATTGCCCCCCCCCCCCCCCCTTTCTCCTTCTTCCCCTCCTTTCTCCTCTACCTTCTTCTTCATGTCTTCTCCTATCATCTTTATCTTTCTTTTCCTGAATTCTCGAATTCAGATTGTGATTTTGTTCTGGGTTCTTCATCTTCGTATGTGGTGATTTTGGGTCTTCCCGAATTGATTAAGCACTCTTACCTAGAGTATATTGGTGACTATACCTTGATCTTTTCAAGAGTGAATGATGGTGAAGTAAATGTGGAGGATATTTCTATACCTTATCTCTCTCCTTTTGTCATCGCTACTAGTCAATTGGTGTTTCAATTGATTGAATTGTGTTGAAAGCTCAGGTCCAAGAAAATTCAATGGGGATCAATCTGTTTCAAGTGACATTGGATTTGAGTGTCTCAAATCGCACATGAATTTATGATTGCATACTTCCATGTTTAAATTGTCCTCAATTTGATTTAGCCTACTTAGGGTTTGAGTATGTATCCTCAGATTTGATTCTTGCTAGTGACGTTCTTGGACTTTTGATGGGGGGATGTTTTTTCTTATTATGTACAAATTGGTGATATTAATTTGGGTTGGCTGATAATGCTTCACCTATTGCAATTGAAGTGTTTGATCATTATTGTATGTGAAATATTTGTTTGTTCAATTGCCTATGGTTTTGGTCAATGTGGGTTATGCCTTCTTGATAATTCTCTGTCCAGTCCATGTGCATTCTTCATTGCTCTTATCCATTGAGCAATTCTTGTTAGATTTGATTTTTTTTCAAGTATATCTTAGTACGAGAACATTTACTAAATTAAGCAAAGGACCTTATTAGAAAGAAATGATCACCGAACAAGAACATAAAAATGTAACAATGCCATTATTATATATAAGAACCAAAATTTTGAATAAAATTTCACATGATTCATATTACCGAACATTTACTAGATTAAGTAAAGGGCCTTATTACAAAGAAATGATCAACGAACAAGAACATAGTACCAAAACCACCGCCAATTAGTACCAATAACTAACTGTGGGGCCCTCATCAACACCAGAAAAGGAAAACTAACCAATTAGTACCAACTCCAGAAATTAACCATATTACCAAGGGGAAAATAAACCCAAATCAAGGACAGTACATAAATCACTTATCTCATTAATCATCAAGCACAATCTTCATACTTTTGATGTTGACAACACCAGTACTTCCAGGTTTGGGTACCAAAGTAACCAACACATTATCATCATCCTCAGCTCCCAAATCTTCCAACAAATCCGTTAAAGCCAACCTCAACTTTGTCTTTATGTTCTTGCCATGCTTATGTTTGTGTGGTACATTCACAAAACTTCCAGCAAACTCAGTCTTGTCCGCGGCACTCGCAGCCTCATCTTCATCATTAATAAAAACATCAAACTTCACAAAAGCATCCCTCTGCACTTCAATACCTTCGATCAGCAATATCTCCTCTTCCTTTTCTTTCTCTTTTTTGGTTCTATTTTTTTTTGGCCTATGAACCAAAACCTTCACTACTTTATCGAGTTTGATAGGAAAAACATCCTTAACCATCGGAAATTCAGCTGCATTGGCCACATCGCTTTTCTTCAACTTGCTCAATACTCTCTTGAGCCGTGGTGTAGGACGACTTCCTGTCCATGCAAGTGGAACATCTTGATATACAAATCCCATTTTCTTGCTATCCAAGCAATCTCCAACTTTCACTCTTACTAATTGAGACTTTTCGTCGTAGAACACAAATTCAGAATCTAGCCAATCTCTATCGGTATAATCCCTTCTGTTTCCGCCTAGTGTTTTCCATACGTTCCACATTCGATCACAATTAGCATGATGCGCGTAAAACATGGGATCTCGACCAGCAGAGTAGAAATTACCCATGTTTTCCAGATTTGGTTGAGTTCTATCACCCGACCATATATGAACCGGACCATGTGGCGTGCTCTCAAAGTTACCACCACCTTGTTCAGTCTCACCGGCCCTTAATGGACTTCCAAGAAACAAGCTTGCTGATTTGGAACCCGAAACCATTTGCCTGTACATGATAGTGAGATTTTGATTCAACTGTTGCTCTTTAGTAATATTCTCATCTCTTCCATTATAATCAAGATCAACCATAAATCCGTTAGTGGAGTGTTTGGCATCCCGAAAGCGGTCATAAAGGGGAGAGCTCCGATCAGTATACATCGAAGCCATTGGCATTCCTCCAGCAGAATCCCAGTTCCAAAATGGAATGGCAAATGTAGGATCATTAATCAAGCTTCCCAAGATTCTTTCGAAAAAGTACAAGTACCATCTATGAAATGGAAAGAAAAGCCAAGAGCCATGAACTTGGATATCTAGTTCAGGAAACCCTACTTGCTCATAAGCTCCATCACAATAAGCACAATGAATATTAGCTTGTTGTGTGAAACTACGAGGATCAGAATCAGGCAGTGCTTTCATGAGCTCGATAGCTTTCTTGAACTTAGCTTGGTATGCCTTATCAGCCAAATGAGCAGCCGGTCTAACGCGCATGGTGGTTGGTGGTGCAGGGAGTTTGTAGTCCACCACCTTGCCCGAAAAAGGAGGGCAACAGTTGGTGTGAGCTGCACCAGCTGGTAGATCAGCCTCGCCACATTTGGAGAGATCCGGTGCCTTGAGAGGGGACGCGAAGGCGGATGGATACGAGCTTAGGCTTGTAGCTCCATAAAGTCCACCTAAGCCAATGAGTAAGTCTCTTCTATCAAACCTACTAGCATTGTATTGATCCTTTCTTGAGGTGTCTTTGGAGTTCTCTTCACCATTACTGGCTTTGCAAGTGAATTTGAGGCCATGAGATGACCTTTTCGTGATGGTGAATTGAGATGGTCTAGCAAGAAATGGGGAGGAGGAAGAAGAATACGCCGTCGTGGTGGTGGTGGACATTGGAAGAGGAAAAGAGGCCATTTTTGTGATGGTTATGGTATCAAATATGATAGAGGTGTGTTTATATAATACTAAAGGTGGTCAAGACTTTTCTTGATCGGAGGGCTACCATAGTCCAAAAGTTTGAAATGCACGTTAAATAATGTCAAATGTACAATCACCCACGTGAAAAATAATTATCAATTTTCAAATTTTAATCTTTATTTTAATGGTATATAAGATTAAAATTACCTCCGGTTGTAGTGTATTAGTCATTGTACAGTGTGCCTAGATTTAGCAGATGGAATCAAATGTGGTGGCGTTTATGATAATTTATTACCCACTTTATATTTTTGATATAATAATCCCAAACAGGCAGATAATCTTGAATATGATACCCTCTTGCCATTGTCTATTAAGGCGGCTAATGGCTATATTAACCTCTAATTCACCTCTAATAATACTGTCCATAGTTTAAAGGGAGACCTGCAATATTCTAACACAAAAGTTAAAAGTTAAAAGTGCACAGATAATACATATTTTAAACTTAATGGATTGTATTTAAGATTTGATGTATCTAAGTACAAGGATAATCCAGGGGTTAATTATATTGTTGGTCACTAAAGTGGGCCTAAAGTATCAAGTTGGTCACCAAACTGAAAATGGTCTCAATCAGGTCACTAAAGTCGGCTACAGGTACACTCCGCTAAATAAATAAATTTTTTAGATGAAAAATGATTATGTATTAAAAAATATTTAATGTGATATCTACATGGTAGGGTAACATACTCATTTCAGACCATAAAATCGAAGAAATTAGCATTAATATTAGTGTTTTCCGTCTAGAAAAAAGTAAGTTATCTAATAGAATGTACCTGTAGCTGACTTTAGTGACCTGTTTGAGACCGTTTTCAGTTTGGTGACCAACTTGATACTTTAGGCCCACTTTAATGACCAACAAGATAATTAACCCGATAATCCAGTGTGTCATGTTCTCGTTTATTATTATTACTCCCTCCGTCCCGCTCAATTGTTTACATTTGGGTTGGGCACGGAGGTTAAGGAATATGAGTAAAGTAGTGGAAAATATAGGAAGAATGAGTAAAGTGGTGGAACCCGACAATATTTAAGGTATAAAGTAAGTAAAGGGGAGGAAAGTATTCAAAGTAGTGGAATGTAAAGAAATGAATGGGACATCCAAAAATAAAAGTGTAAAGAAATGGATGGGAGAACATTACGTTAGATTAGATACACTAATTATTCATTACACCATGTGGTGGTTTGGTAAAAGTTATACCAAACCCACAACGTTAGTAGTCAATTAAAATAACTAACCTATTTTGTCGTCATTAGCAGTTAACTGTGATATTTATTATTAATTAATCATTTTAAAGACAATAAGTACGACAGGTCATCAGTACCACATGTATGCATGCACTTGGTGGAGAGAAAAAAATCGAATTAAAAAAAAAACCAAACTAAAACCGACATTTGAATGTTGTTTTTATATTCAGAAGTAAGTCCTGAGATGTTCTTAAGTTAATATGTAAATTTACAGCCGGAATCAAGTAGGAGTTTTATTGGATCAATTTTTATGAGTAGTGGGAGTAGATTAATAATAATCATGATATTCTTTTTAATAATTACAGTATTCTCTTCTTATTTTTGAAATTTTAATTTTTAATAGTTGAAAATTGGTCACGAGTGTTGATACTTCTACTGGGTGATCATTTTCTAATTGGTGACAAAAACAGCATGCTAGTTTTCATATGTTAAAGGCATAATCAAATGTTGTCGTGGCTTGGCTACTAGCTAGTTAATTACTATTATTCTCAAATTATGTTGAACTTAAATAATTTATTATGAAAACTTTGTATGTTTATTTTGGACGAACAAATGATTTATAATTTTGTATGCTTGAAAATTCTAAGTGATTATATTTATTTTGTTATGTTTATTTGAGGCGGTTTTATAACCGATTGTAACTGATCCGATCATTTTAAAATCAAAACTGAACTATCGATTTCGATTACGATTTTGATTTTTAATTTTAAAAATCGATGATATGCGATTTCGATTTCGGTTTTAACCTAAAATCGAACTGATCCAACCCGTACTCCCTTACGTGCACCATTACAGGTAGATCTGGCAATTCGTTTCGTTCGTGTACTTTCGTGTCGTGTACTTTCGTGTTTCGTGTACATGAATACTAAACCGAAACACGATCCATTAAGAATTCGTGTCATTTTGTGTTCGTGTACCATCGTTTCGTATGCTTTTCGTGTCGTGTTTCGTGTAAATTTAAATAAAAATTAAAATATAATAAACAAATAAAAATATTTAAATATTAGCATTTTTGGTTTAATTTTTACTAGTTGACTCTTAAGTTAATAATTCATAAAGAGTCAAGTGTGGTCGAATCTTGTTAAACTTAAAATTTGAAACTATTTTCTTTTTTGTTATTGTAAAAATAATATATACAACATTTATTTATTATATGTATTTATATAATTTTAAAATATTTATTTAATTATTTCGTGTACTTTCGTTTCGTGTCGTGTATTCAAAGGTAAACCCAAAACCGACACTAAATTCGATCGTATAATTTCGTGTTCGTGTATTTTCATGTTCGTGTACCAAAAAGGTAAAATCAAATCCGTAATTATCGTGTCGTATTTTCGTGTCGTGTGTACGAAATTGACGACTCTAATTACAGACAAGAGAACATTTAATAGCAAAATTTGAGATCAATTCCGCTTTTGAGCTAATTTTATTAGATCATCTTTCTTAAATCTTAATTATAGATGTGAACGACTTGTTTGAAGTTTGAAAGAACCGAAGAATTGTTAAACAAGATTATCTTCTACCGTCAAACTTAAAACTCGTGCGCCGGTGTATTTGTCGTTGCTTATCTGATCTTCTCTTTTTTTTTTTCCTTTTTCAACCAATCTGTATTCTGTACCAACTTTATATTATTATTTAACAGAACAAGTCGAATATTCAAATTCACGGGTACATAGAAGTCAACTGAAAATTTATTTTTACTTGTTACGAAGCATTGAAAGAAACGGAAAATAGAAAAGAAAAAGAAGTCTAAATGGTAATTACATATGATGTGTTTGGTTAATCAACACCTTGGGTAAATTAGAATTTATTTTTTTTGGAAATCATCTAAAATTCCAAAATCGGCACAGGTGCTATATTTTTTCAAAATTCTTTACTTTTATTTAAAAACGTATCTAATTTTTAAATTAGATCTTCACTACACCTAAATTTGATTAACAAAACGGGAAAATGTGGAAATAGAATTCTGTTAAGAAAGTCATAATATATATATATGTTCTTTGTTTCTACGTAACGAGAAACAGTGTTTAGAATTTTTTAAAGAATCAAACGATCTACAATGACATATTCCTATCCAATGTCTCTAGTCTAATTGTTTTAAGCACAGAAGCAACCGTGTGTTGGAACTTGGACCTGACTGTTAGGGGGTAAAATGATCCGGTACAATTGGACACTCCTTTGCACAAGTCTTGGATCATTTTATTTTTATAAAATTCATATTTTCGTCCAGATCATTTTATTCGAATATAAACTGATCTCGGGTATTAAGTTCCGGATCCAAATCAAATATGAGACAGTACCGTATTTTATTTTTCCTAACTGGGTAGTTTGTGATCCATCGGATACGAGTCAAATATAAGCCAATATTGTATATTATTTGAACTAAATAAATTACCATTTATTCCAAATAATAATAATATTATTAAAAATATAATAATCATGAATTCAAAGGTTAAATATATGATGTATTAAGTATATATGCTGATAATATTTGCATTATAGGGATGAATAAATCTTATTTTGTGAAAATTTAAACTCATAAAAATATTTAAAAAATTATAAAATGACTATTTACATAGACTTATTATTTATATTATTTATATTTAAAAAATGTAATAGGTTAAACTTATTATTTATATTCGGATTTGAACCGAATACGGGTCATGAATCATATTCGGGTAGGTCATTTTATATAAAAAAATGAGACCGAATCTGAGCGGGTATATAGGTGCTCATATCTGGGATCATATTTTATCCGGGTTTGATTTTTCCAATAAATTTGGATCATTTGTAAACCAAATATGAGACATATGTCATATTTTCGAGATGGATATAAGTCGAGATACCGAATAGTCCGGATCAATTTACAACCCACCCATTTAGCAAAATAAATATAAAAAAAAATTACAACCTACCTGACTGTATGCGGTATAATCGTATTCAAAACAACTACTACAATCGCATACAGTATTTTAGTTAATTTTCGTTTGCAAGCTTTTTTAGTTGATATTAAGATATCATTATTGTAGTAATTTTATAATTAACTGGAACGTTGATTTAGGTTATTATTCTTTGGGTTATGCAACGTTTGGGCTGGGAAAATTGTTTGATTGTGCCTAAGCCCATTAAATCGTTCCTGTGCTCTTTTGTCTATCCCATAACCCCATTAGATCGTTACAGTGTCTTTGAGTTAAAGAGAATGGAAGTAATAATTATGACTGGCAACTCAATATTTGGCATCATGCTCAGATTAACTACTTTAAAGTTTGACCTTCATATCAGAACGCATATTCCTTCAAAATCCAGTGATGTGCTTAACAAGCCCTCGTTCCGTCTCATCCATTTGTTAACATTTGAAATAGAAGGCTCGACACGTATTTTAAGGCTTCTATAAGATATACTTCTATTAATTTTTTTAATTTTTTTTTCTTCTAAATAAAAATTTAATGTTTAAATTTTTATTCAAAAAAGAAAAAAAATTAAAAATAAGTAATGAAACTATATTTTATAAGAAACTTAAAATACGTGTTGAGTCTTTCGTCCCAAACGTTAACAAATGGATGGAACGGAGAGAGTATCAGAGAAGAAAATCAAAGAATTGAATATGCATGTGCCAAAATATGTGACTAGTTTGTACAAACCGCTTACCAGATAATGTAGCTTTGAAATTTATTGAGGCACCTATTCAGCAGTTGTAGAGTTATCATTTACTTTTGGTTGAAATCAGACATCTGGGAAACAATTAATTATTAAACATAGAAACTAGAGGGGAGGCACCTTTCTTTTGAAAGCCAGGGGGCATACGCATATATACTTCTTCATAAAGCTCCCCATGTAAAAATGCATTATTAACATCAAGTTGGTGTAAGGGCCATTGTTTGACCGCTGCAACTGAAAAAAGAGCCCGAAGAGTAACGATTTTCGCAACAGGAGCAAAAGTATCATGATAATCGATACCTTCCTGTTGGGTATAGCCTTTGGCAACAAGGCGTGCCTTGTAACGCTCGAGAGAACCATCAGACTTAAATTTAGTTTTGTATACCCATTTACAACCGATAGCTTTCTTGCTTGGTAGAAGATTAGTGACAGTCCATGTGTTATTGGACTCAAGGGCTTTAATTTCAGTTGCCATGGCTTCTTTCCAGTGAGAATGTTTCATGGCCTCTTGAAATGTGCGTGGTTCATATGCACTAATGATTGAGGCCAATGCCTTCTGGTGGGTAGGTGAAAATTTCTCAAAGTCAAGGGAAGAAGTGAGAGGAGACTCGCACGAAGCAGTACATGCATTGAGGGAACATTCATAGTCGTCTAACCAACGTGGTTGACGATGTGTCCGAGTTGGACGCGGAGGTGGGGAAGGAGAATCATTGGGACCATCCGTTGAAGGAGAAGGAGATGAATGGATAGACTCTAAATGAGATGATGCAACTGGAGTAGAGGATTCAGGAGAGAGAGATGACACATTAGTATCATATTGAACCTGTGGAGATAAAGGTATGTCTGTAGGAGAAACCGAGGCTGGTGGAAAAACTAGGTCTTGTGAAACATCATCACAATATTCAGTGGGTTCAGCAGAATGTAAAAAATCTTGTATAGGTGGAAGGGCATCTTGAAACGGAAAGATTGTTTCATGAAATATGACATCGCGTGAGACATAGATATTCTTTGTTTCAAGATCGAGAATCTTATATCCTTTATGATTAAATGGATAACCAATGAAGATGCCAGGATGAGCTCTAGAATCAAATTTGTTAATGATAGAGGTATTTTTGGCATAGCAAAGACAACCAAAGACACGGAGATTTTTATAATTAGGAACTGTACCAAGCAGAACTTCGTGTGGAGAACGATTTTTCAACAAAGGCGTTGGGATTTTATTAATAAGATATGCAGCTGTTAAAAGACATTCACCCCAATATTGAATGGGTAGATTGCTTTGAAAACGCAGCGCACGTGCAACATTTAGTAGATGACGGTGCTTGCGTTCGACGACTCCATTTTGCTGAGGGGTATGGATACAACTACGTTGGTGATGGATTCCTTTAGATTGAAGCCATGACTGAAATTTGTTTGAAAGAAATTCAGAACCATTGTCCGTTTGAATCTTTTGCGGGATAGGAAGATGAATAATTTTAGAGTCAGTTGACATGGTGGTAATATGTGTAGAATACTGTGTTAGAACAAAATTATAGAAAAACTGAATGAACTTGAATGTCTCACATTTGGAATGCATTAAATAAAGCCAGGTGCATCGAGAGTAATCGTCTACAATGGTCAAAAAATATCGAGAACCATTGGTACTAGGAATAAAGAATGGACCCCAAATATCACAATGTATAAGATAAAAAATTGAATTAGATGAAATTAAACTTTTATTAAATGGTAACCTAGTCTGTTTTGCCTTTGGGCAAACATTACATTGGAAATGGAAATCTGAACTAATAAACGGAAAAGAGCTACATAATAATTTGAGACGATCACTGCTTGGATGTCCAAGACGACAATGCCAAATATCCATATGCTTGGATGGACATAATTTATTCACTGAATTAATTCCTAAAAATGGTTGAAGTTGATAGAGTCCAGAGATACGAATGCCTTTACCAATCACCATCTTCGTGGTGCGGTCCTGAAAAAAACAAGTGTCCGGTGAAAAAGAAGCTATACAATTTAAAGACTTCGTTAACTGAGTAACGGATACTAAATTTAAAGTGAAAGTAGGAATGTGATACACATTTTGTAAGATAAGATGAGGAGAAAAAATAACTGTTCCAATGTGTTTAACACTTGAAAATGAACCATCAGGAAGCTGCACTGTGATAGGATTAACCACTGCTTTGTAGGACGAAAATGCAGTAATATCACAGGAAATATGGTGGGTTGCACCAGAATCGATATACCATAAAGATGCATTAACAGTAGGATTAGAATTTGAAATTAATTTATTACAAGGAGCACTATTAATACCTGCCAGGTTGACTCGTGCACTGTTATCATCTGGTTGATTGATTAGAGCTAGAAAATGGCTGTATTGTTCAGCCGTAAAGGATGCTGCAGGTGGACTGACAACATTAACTGATGACGGAGTACGATCAGGAGTACTGGAATTATTTGCAACGTGATTGTTGGGACGATCAGGGAAGCCATGGATGCGGTAACAAGTAGACCTGGTATGCCCATAGCGAGTGCAATGGTCACAATAAGGGCGCTGTCGCTTAGCAGAGTTATTAGAGCGCGAAGAACGATGATCGGACTGTTTCAGATGTAATGCAGCGGAATCAACCACAGGAAAAACAGAGTTGTTAAGATATTATTGAGCTTCTTCTTGTTTAACGAAACTAAAAATTTTCTCTGTGGATGGGAGAGGCTCCATCAACAGGATATTGCTCCGAGTGGTGGAAAAACGATCATGAAGACCCTGGAGAAACTCCATGGCCCTATCTCTATGATCACGATCAAGAATGAGTTTACTTGCACCGCATATGCAAGGAGCAGATGGCTCGATAGATGAGAGTTCTGCCCAAAGGGCTTTGATTTTTGTGTAATAAACAGTCACAGAAAGATCTTCCTGTTTCAAAGTAGCTATAACTGATTTCAGTTGATAAATTTTCGTGAGATTAGACTGAGAAAATCGCACCTGGAGTTCTGTCCATAATTGGAGAGCGGATTCAGCAAAGAGGCAGTTTGGTCGGATGTCCGTATGAATGGAGTTGATAATCCAGCTCCCGACTAAATCATCAGCACATTTCTAGTACATCAACTCTTGCTTATCAGTTGGTGCAGGCAATGATCCATCAATGAATCTGATCTTTCCCTTGGCATTGAGTGCCTTCGATATTCCTTTTGCCCATGCGGAGTAGTTATCTCCTGTTAGAACTGGAGAGAAGAAAACAGAAGTTGGATTCTCCGATGGATGAATGGAGTATGGGTCTGTCTTACTGGTAGCATCAGTGACAGCAAAAGGGGTTTTGGTGGCCGCAAGAGTGGAGCTCGCTGATGGGGATGTAGGTTCAGATGTGAGTGTCATATTATGAGTTAGAATGGCTACTGTGCTCTGATACCATAAAAGAATTACACAAGGAAAATGTTTACTTCTTTTCAATGTTTTCAGAATTACAGATGATGTTATATAAGAAGAGTACAAGTACAAGATATATTACATTCCTAAACTAACTGATCTAATTTCTATCTATTTGTGTAGATAAAACTGATCTCAATCTATTGTAGCAACTTGTTGATAATGTTGATCTACACCTTTCTGTTGAGAAGCTTCTTATCCGATTGAGATTATCCTACTAAAGTGTATCTAATATATACAAACTGTATTATCTGCTAATAGAGGGGGTTTGCCATTAATCTGTCAAAATAGAAAGATTATAGTAAAAGTTTATGTACCCTTTCCGCTGCCGATTTGTCCTGTGTAGCGCCACTTAACACATAGCTGCAGACATTAAGGTAAACGAACATCAACATAGTACTTCTCAGAATCATCGATATATATATACAAAGGAGGATACACGGGAGGTGAGGTGACGTCTCTAGAAAAAATTTAAATACTAATAAATCAAAAAATACTCTTTAACATATTAGAAGTAGAATAGGTGTTCGAAGTTATAGAGGAGAAGAATTCGAATTTATAGAGAAGACATATAAATAAAGTTCTATTTGAAGTAGAGTAGATGTTCGAATTTATAAAGAAGAATAGTTCGAATTTATAGGTAAGCCATAAAATTAGGAGTTCTATTAAAAGTAGAATAGATGTTCGAATTTATAGAGGAGAAGAGTTCGAATTTATAAAAAGTACATACAATTAAAAGTTTTATTAGAAGTAAAATAGGTATTTGTAGATATAATTAAAAGTTATATTCAAAGTAGAATAAGTGTGCGAATTTATAAAGGAGAAGAATTCCAATTATAGGAAAAACATATAGTTAAAAGTTATATTAGAAGTAAAATAGGATTGTTAATTTATATAGGTGTATTTTCAACGAAAAAAGTGACTCGTTAAAAAAGAGTATGTTAACATAAAAATTAATATATAAGACAAGTATATATTCAATATATTAAATTTGGAATTTTGATCTTAAAAAGGAAAGCGTGTTTCACGGGAGAACGACTATTAGAAAGTAACGAGTAATTTTTGTAATTTAATTGATAGATGTATTTTTTCTAACGAGAGAGCGACTCAGAGTTCGTTTGGTTGACAGATACTTAGGTGGGTATTTGAAATACGTGAAAAATTAGAAATCGCAAAGTTGTATGGTTACATAAATCATGGGTATTAGAAATTACTTAGGAAGTATAAATACCTATAAAACATGGGAAGTTACTTACCCACATCCACCTAGATTATCCACACTTCCCCTCGTAAAAAATAGCTATAGGCACATATATGTACACCTATATCTATATGTGTGTATATATATTATTACAAATACAAGTTGCTGCATGTAAACCAAACAATATTTTACACTTCCTAGTTACTTTAAATAGTTACTTTAAATAGATGGGAAATTAAAATTACTTTAGGAAGTTAATTCCTGTTGTATACCAAACAAGCACTCATTAGAAAAAGAAGTATGTTAACATGATAATATGAGCCACAATAGCTCAGGGGTCTTTAATCAGATATGAAATTGATGTATTATTTACCTCTACTACATCAGATCTTGAGCAGATCTGTTTCAGTTCTGCGATCTTCATCCGATGCTGAAGCTGGAAGAATGTTAAGTTTCACACATTACTACCTCAAATAGTACAAATATTATATAAATGGCCATAAATGTTGAATAAACTAAAACTTGGGAATGGCAGATCCAAACCTTTTTTTACTTATTCGAGACACCACCTTTCTCTTTTTGCAGAACATCCTTGTTATACTGGATTTTCGGTAATGGGCCCTAGACAGGTCCCCCAAGTGATTTGGGTCTAAAGAAAGAATTATATTTTAGAGATTGGTGTGGACTGGAATTAGGGCTCGCATCATGAAGCTATGTTGAGCCCAAAATCCTTCCAAGTATGGTGGGCTCGCTTCGTTATGAGTCCCCACCTTGACAAGGGGTCGCATCATAATCGGGCTCGCTTCGCTATGAGTTCACTTTGATGGGCTCGCGTCCTTATTTATGAACCCTCGCCCTAAGCTTATGGGCTCTCACCATTATGAAGTAATGGGCTCGTGTTACTTATCAGAAATAAGAATAATTGAACAAAGGTGAGCTCGCACCACTTAAACTACGAAAGGGTAATTTTCATATGTTTTGTGCGATGCGAGCCTGGCCAGCTCGCATCGTGGGTGAAGCCCAAAATATGGAAATTCCTGTTTATGGAATGTTTCTTGGTTGACACGGGACAGACCTACAATCATGGGAAGAAATGCGGAGATGCCGCGAGATTGTAGGAAAACGTGTGAAAACCGGATTATTTATGGGAACTTGAGAAGGATTGATGATCCTTAGACTATTTATGGGAACTTGAGAAGGATTGATGATCCTTGGAACTATTTATGGGAACATGAGGTGGATTGATAATCCTTATGTTATTTATGGGAACATAAATCCTGACTATTTTATGGGCTTGGACTGAATGGGCTTATTCAATGACTTGTTCTCCAAGAACTACGTGAGGCTTGATCCCTATATAAAGGGGTACGTAGGCACCTTGTATGATACACAATTGACACTCGGCAAGAGCAAAGAGAAAAAACTCATTCTCTATTCAATTTCTGAGGAGTCATCATACAAGTCCAGCCACAACTTTCCATAAACCTCCAACACACTGTTGTACGAAATTCTCCTAACAACAATTGGCGCTAGAAGGAGGGGGCTCATTGAGCACTACATCTTAAGGAGAAGGATGTCGAAGAACAACAAGGACGGTGACAAGGGGATGGAGCATAAGAAGGATACCACACCACAAGGAGCGAGGACGGATCCACCACCCCACGGAGAGGGCTCGCCTCGCAAAACCGCCCATGTCATGCCTCAAGTCGGACCAGTTACACTAGATGGCCAGAAGATCTTAGGCTACCTCGAGGGGATCGAGCTCCAATTCAAAGCTATGAACGCCCGACTAGCTAAGGTCGAGCAGAACTCAATCAAGAATGCGAAGAGGAAGGCTCAAGGGCACTAGGGACAAAAAGGATAAAACCTCTAAAAAACTCATACACGAGTTCGACGAGGTAGCTGATGGACTAAAGAAAGCCGGGTCTCTTGAGGCAGATGAGATATCTCCAAGCCAGGAGGAGCGAGGCAGCCAGGCTCCGAGCGAGCCGCGGCATGAGCCAGCTTCGTCCGAGGCTAGATCTACTAGTGTTTTGGATCGAATTGGGAAGAAGCTAACCGAGCACGATCTAAGGCTTAGATTGGAAAAATCTAAATCTCGGAAGGAGGCGCCAGAGAGGACTCCGCCTAGAATAGAGCGAAGGGAGAGGACTCCGCCTAGAACAGAGCGAAGGGAGAGGACTCCGCCTAGAACAGAGCGAAGGACTCCGCCTCGAACTCATAGAACAGAGCGAAGGGAGAGGACTCCGCCTCGAACTCATAGAAGGGAGCGAAGGGAGTGAAGGGAGAGGGCTTCCCCCCACCATTCTAGCGGGGATGGGTCTAACGAGAGGATTGGAGACCTAAGGGTTGGTGATTTGAGACGCCTGCTGACGCAGATGGAACATGAGAAGAGAGCCCCACCCCCTGCAACGGCCCCATCTCCTTTCACTACTGCAATAAGGATGTCCCCTCTGCCCCCGGCATTTAGAAGCAACCTCGAGCTTGCCTTCAATGGAGATGCGGATCCTGCTGAATACTTGGCCCGTTTCAATACCGAGATGGAGGTCTATCAGGTTCCTGACCTAACTCGTTGTCGATTATTCGCTGCCTCGTTAAGGGGGAGTGCCCAACAGTGGTTTACTAAGCTAGGTCCAGCTAGCATTAGCACGTGGAGACAGTTGGGAGATCTATTCTTAAGGCAGTTTCAGTCCACTCTTCATTATGCCCCCCCCCCCCGGTGGCTACCCTGGCAAACATTAAGCAGGGGGAAGCAGAGTCCCTGCAGGATTATTTCATGCGATTTAATGCTGAGGTTCCCCGAGTTCGAGGAGCAACAGAAGAAGCCCAGAAGAATTTCCTAATTGCTGGATTGAGGGAGGGCTCTAAATTCTGGAAGACTTTACAGGCTAAGGAACCGGAAACTTTGGCCGAATTTTATGAACAAGCGGAGCCTCACAAAAGGGTAGAGAAATCTATGAGAGACCTAAGAAGCAGTGGCCGAAGGATGGAGAAGAGAGGGAGGTCTTCTAGTCCAGAAGAAAGGAGAAAGACTTTCAGGAGGAGCCCTAGCCCAAAGAAGTTTAACAAGACCAAGGAAAGTAAAGAGACTGGAAGGCCTTACACAACCAAATGGCAGAATCATACCCCTTTGGTGGCTTCCATTGATCATATATATGCCACTTATGCTGGGAAGGGGGTATTCAAGAAAGCCACCCCTCTGACGGAATATAGTAAAAGGGACACCTCTAAATACTGTGCTTACCATGAGTCCACGGGACATCATACGGCAGATTGCCGACAGCTAAAGGATGAGATTGAGAATCTGATTCGACAGGGAAAGCTAACGGAATGGGTCGTGAAGGAAGTACGGAAGCATAAGTCTGAGTACCATCAGGTGCCTCCTCCACCCCCAATAGCAAAAGATGGTGACAAGGAGAGGATTGACAGGGCAGATAGCATTCATGTTATAATTGGAGGACCTCATATGGGAGGAGATAGTAAGAAAGCTATGGAGAGATATGCTCGAGAAGAAAAGGACCGCCCTTTAACCAATGTTCATCGTCTTGAACAAAGGCCTCCTTATCTGTTCACAAAAGAGAAAGATGAAATCATGTTTAGTGAAGAAGATTCCAAATGGGTACACCATCCTCATGCTGATGCTCTAGTGGTAAGGATAAAAATCGGGTCTACTAATGTATATTGGGTGCTGGTGGACAATGGGAGCGCTGTAAATGTCTTGACCTACGACACTTACAAAAGACTTGGATTCCTGGACAGAGAGTTGGCCTCAAGCGGAAACCAGCTCTACGGGTTCACCGGGGCTTCAGTAGGAATTCGGGGAACAATCCAACTACCGGTCAGTTTGGGAGACAACCCCTACGTGGCCACACAAATTGTCACTTTTACTGTGGTGGACCAGCCGTTTGCTTATAACGCCATCATTGGGAGACCACTCCTTAAGGAGATGAGGGTAGTTACCTCTGTCTATCACTTAACCATGAAGTTCCCAACTCCTACATGTGTCGGACAAGTAAAGGGATGCCAATATGACTCAAGAGTATGCTACAACCAAGCCGTGAAAGGGGCAGAGAAGTTAGATGTTCGACGAGAAGTGGTAGACCTTAGAGAACCGGAGCCTGTGGAAGATAGTGAGGAAAAGAAAAGGAAGCGTGTGGACACCCTCATGATGGATGTATGTAACATGATATCTATAGAGGAACTCCCGGAAGACTACTTCGAGAGCCTGGGAATTGAAGTGGAGCCTAGGCCCGGAGCCTTAATGATGGAGCCCTCCCAACCCATAATGACATTGCAGGAAGGCATAGTGGAGGAGGCCAGCGATGATGAAGAGAGCCCGGAACAGATAGCCTCCAGATTGAATAAAGGAAAATGGATGAAGAAAGAGACCTCAATTCTGATAAACTTGCCAACGGGAGTCTCTCGAGAGATCACCATTACAACAGAAGGGAACATCCAACAAGAAACACCGGAGCTGTCTATCAATAATGGAGACCATCTTAGCATTACTGAAGTAGGAGAGCCTAGCATGGATAAAACCATTGATGTTGATTTGGACCCAAGAATGCCTCCCCTACCAGACGGAGCTGGAACATTCGAAGATATCATTCCTATCTTGGTGGACCCAAATGACTCGACTAAAGTTTTGAGGATTGGAGCAAATCTCGGCCCCGAAATGAGAAACAACCTCGTCTCATTCCTCAAGGAGAACCTGGATGTGTTTGCATGGTCTCACGCTGACATGGTAGGAATCAACCCAGAAGTAATGTGCCACAGGTTGAACTTAGACCCCAGCAAGAAGGGAATAAGGCAGAAGAGAAGACCTATTAGCGGAGAGAGAGCTGAGGCCCTTAGAGAAGAGGTGGACAGATTAATGGAAGTCGGGCTCATCAAGGAGTCATTCTACCCGACTTGGTTGGCTAATCCTGTGCTGGTGAAGAAGCCAAATGGGAAGTGGAGAACCTGCGTTGACTTCACCGATTTGAACAAGGCTTGTCCAAAGGATAGCTTCCCACTTC
The DNA here is from genome assembly GCA_030848705.1 of Heracleum sosnowskyi. Taxonomy (NCBI): domain Eukaryota; kingdom Viridiplantae; phylum Streptophyta; class Magnoliopsida; order Apiales; family Apiaceae; genus Heracleum; species Heracleum sosnowskyi. The sequence goes on from CM061241.1 coordinate 101,000,735, forward strand.
CTCGTATCGATCAGCTTGTAGATGCCACTGCAGGGCACGCACTGTTAAGCTTCATGGACGCTTACTCGGGCTATAATCAAATTCCTATGTATGGGCCAGATCAAGAACACACTTCGTTCATCACTGATCGAGGCCTCTACTGTTATATCGGGATGCCTTTCGGGTTGGTTAATGCGGGAGCAACTTATCAGCGATTGGTGAATAAGATGTTTAAAGACCACATCGGGAAGACAATGGAGGTATATGTTGATGACATGCTTGTAAAATCGAAGGAGGCCAAGGACCACATTCAGCACTTGGCAGAAATGTTCACTATCTTGCGTATCTACAGAATGAAGCTCAACCCCCAAAAATGTGTGTTTGGGGTAGAGTCGGGGAAATTCCTGGGGTTTATTGTCAACTATCGAGGAATTGAAGCTAACCCAGCCAAGATCAAGGCTCTAATGGAGATGAGATCACCTCGTAGGGTGAGGGATGTGCAAAGCCTCACAGGGAGAATTGCGGCGTTGAACAGATTTGTCTCAAAATCTTCTGACAAGTGCCAAGAGTTCTCTAAGGCTATTAAGAAGGTGGGCAAGAATTTTCAATGGACAGAGGAATGTGAAGAGGCCTTTCAAAATATCAAAAGACATTTGAGCACACCACCTCTATTGTCTAACCCGCAGCAAGGGGAGATACTGGTGCTTTATCTGGTCGTGTCGGAATATGCGGTAAGTGCGGTGCTAATTCGAGAGGAAGATGGAGTTCAGCTCCCGGTTTATTATGTGAGCAAAAGGCTGGTGGGCGCAGAAACTCGATACTTGAACATGGAAAAGCTGGTGTATGCTCTAATTCTCGCCTCACGGAAACTCCGTCCCTACTTCCAAGCTCATAAGATCGAGGTGAGAACAGCGTATCCTCTTAGGCAAGTGTTGCATAAACCAGAAACTTCAGGAAGGATGTTGAAATGGGCTGTCGAGCTAGGGCAGTTTGATGTGGAGTATAAGCCTCGGGTCGCGATTAAAGGACAAGCTCTGGCAGACTTTGTGTTGGAATTCCCACCTCAAGTAGAGGAGGACCCTGGGGCCTTGTAAATTTATCCAGAGGTGCCAATGGAGGAAAATCAGAATAGTGCCCCTTGGTGGAGCTTATATGTTGATGGGGCATCTAATGGAGATGGAGCCGGTGCTGGATTTATGTTAGTGAGCCCAGAAGGATGTAGAGTGAAGAGGGCTGTTCACTTCACTTTCCATGCAACAAACAATGATGCTGAGTATGAGGCTTTGATCAACGGATTCAAGTTGGCATTAGAGCTTAAGGTGGAAAACCTTAACGCTTTTAGTGACTCCATGATTGTAGTATACCAGATAAACGGGGGGTATCAGGCACGAGGGCCTAGAACGGAGTTGTATTTGCGTTGTGCAGAAAGATTAATCAAGTTATTTAATGAAGTTAGCCTGGAGCTCATCCCCCGGGGCCAGAATGAGACGGCGGACGAGCTTGCCAAGTTCGGCTCACGTCGCGAGACCACTCTGTTAGGGTCAACACCCTTGGAAATACAGAGGAGGCCTAGCGTGCCAGAGGAAGAGCTCATGGTTGTGGCAGAACAGGCTACATGGATGTCTCCACTCTTATCTTATATCAAAAATGGTGTGTTACCAGATGACAAGAATGAAGCACGGCGGATGCGATATATGGCTGCAAGATATGCAATATATGATGGAGACTTGTATAGGAGAGGCTTTAATGTGCCCCTACTTAAGTGTGTTGATGGAGATGAGTGCAATTATATACTAAGGGAAGTTCATGAAGGTATTTGTGGTAATCACTCGGGGGGTAGCTCCTTGGCACAAAAGATACTTCGTCAAGGATATTACTGGCCGACTCTCAAGAAAGATGCTTTTGAGTTTGCTAGAGCTTGTGACAAGTGCCAAAGGTATGCAAATTTTCATAACAGCCCTGTGGCACCTTTAACCTCACTCATGAGCCCTTGGCCCTTTGCCATGTGGGGGATAGATTTGATTGGAGAACTGCCTAAGGCTAAAGGAAGTGTGAAGTATGCTGTGGTTGCGGTGGATTATTTCACTAAGTGGGCAGAGGCTGAGCCCTTGGCCACAATAACTGCAAAAAAGCTCATTGATTTTGTGTATCGGGCTATTGTTTGTCGATTTGGAATACCCTACAAGTTGATCTCAGATAATGGTAAACAGTTTGACAGTAAGGAGATGAGAGAATTTTGTGACCGGTTGGGAATGCTGAAGAGTTTCAGTGCAGTGAGCCATCCACAGACAAATGGTCAGACTGAGGCAATCAACAAAATTTTGAAGCACACATTGAAAGCAAAGCTTGAGGATGCTAAGGGAAATTGGCCAGAGGAACTTCCACAAGTTCTATGGTCTTATAACACCACTCCCCGAACCACAACGGGTGAGACCCCCTTCTCCTTGGTGTATGGATGTGAGGCTATGGTCCCGGTGGAAGTGGGAGCTGGATCTTTTAGGAGAGCTCATTATGACCCAGAGAATAGTGAGAAGAATCATCGTCTTTACTTGGACATGATTGAAGAAACAAGGGTTGATTCCCAAGCAAGGCTGCTAGCATACCACCAGAGAACTGCAAGGCATTATAACCGCAAGGTGAGAGCCCGACCTTTCCGGGTAGGGGACTTGGTTCTCCGTCGAGTAATGCCTAACACCAAGGTAGTTAATCATGGAGTGTTTGGTGCAAATTGGGAAGGCCCATATCAGATCAAATCAGTTCTATGGGAAGGAACTTATCATCTCAATGACATACGGGGAAAGCTCATACCAAGGGCCTGGAATGCTGAGCACATGAGGAGATATTATCAGTAGTTTCTATCTATTTAAGACTTAGCATACATTGATATTTATCCTAAGTCTCGGGGGGTAGTGTCATATAGGCACCTTCCCTTGACATACAATGTAATAAGTCTAGGTCTGTTATTATGTAAGAAGATGGAAGTTTTATTATCTAAATAAAGTTGAAGTTTATTGTGCATTAAGTAAATTTTACTTTCTTTTTAGAAGTACATTAGATTGGGCCTCGGCCCATCAGATTTGTAAAAAAGCTCGTGCGAGGCGAGCCCTCTTTAAAAACGAGCTCAAGAAAGTTGGGAAAATAAAAAGCTGAGATGGAACTCTGTGCGAGGTGAACACCTGTGTGAGGTGGACCTTGGAGCGAAGTGGAGCTAAAAACGATGCGAAGAGGGACCTCGCGTGAACAAGGCATAGTAGTCCCATGCGAATTAAACCTGGTGGGAGTTGAATAATAGTTATAATGCCAAGAAAAACAAAGACATAAACAGGAAAATATGCAAAATTATGGGCGAGCACAAAAATACTTGATAAAATGATTAAGTGTTATGGGACCACGATTATCAAATGTTTACAGACTGCGAGGCAAACGGGGTGCCCGCATCCCCAAAAGAAAGTAATTGAATTGAACTCAAGTTTGAGGAGTCTCCTCATTGGTTTCTTGGACAGGTTGAGCTTCCGGTTCGGGCTGGGCCTCATCTGCGATGCGAGCCCTCTCTGCAGCCTCTTCCTCCATCTCTTTTCGAAGCTTGTCAGCATAGTTGACGGTGGCCACCCCCAAAGGACTCCAATCGAAGTCAGGAACCTTCGCCATGAAGCCCTTCATGAAATTCTTGGATCCTAAGGCCTTTGCGTCCCTGACCTCTTCAGCCCGGCTCGCCTCCAATGCTGATAATTTGGCATCGAACTCAGCATCCTGAGCTGCCATCTTAGCCTCAAGCTCAGTAACTTGGGCTTTTAAAGAATTGTTTTGGAGAGTGGCCTCGGCTAGAATGTTAGAATGCTCCCCTTTCATCTTTTCCATAAGTACTCTGGACTCGCACAAATCCTTCTCAAGGCTTGTGTTCGCATCGAGGATGCTTTGCTTGGACTCCTCAACCAATGCCACATTGGCCTTCCTCGCTTCGTCGAGCTTGCTCTTCAGGATTCTGTTATCTTTGTCAAGACGAGCAGAGGCCTGACCCATAGAGCGAAGCTCCCGGTGTCTATTGATTTGCCTTATGAAAACCTCAGCTGTGGCCCTGGAGAGGGCATCATTATTGGCTTCAAACGAGCCCGAGGTCCACGCCCTTAAGTCACTCTCGGAAACATGTGGGGCTCCGAGTTTCACCAGAGTACTGGCCACAACGTTTCCTTGAGGATTTGGGGGGAGATCCTTGCGAGCTCGTTTCGCAGCATCAATTTCAGGAGCATTGTCCTTGGTTTGCTTTGCTTTCCTTTTGAGTGGAGAGACCCCCCCAGTGGCCAGGTGCTCAGTAAGGGTAGTCTTAAATCGAGAAGGGATCTCTTTGGTTTTAACCTTAGTGGAGCCCTCCGCATGCGAACCGGCCTGGCTACCAGAAGGAACGGTGCGAATCTGAACCTCTGGGTCATCCAAAAAGGGAGGAGGAGAAATTGCCATTCCTGAAATAAAACGAGGATAAAAGAGTTAGTACAATAAATAAAAGTGCTAGAAATAAAGTAACGATGCGAGCTGAGGGCTCGCGTCGACGGGAACTTACCTTTTCTTTTTTTAGACTTTTTGCTAGGGGTCAACCTAGTCCCTTCTTTTAAAAAGCCATACTCGACAAGGTTAGCAGTTGTAATCAATTTTCTAATGTTGCGTTCGGAAACGGGGATCTTTAGAAGGTTATCAGCGTTAACCTTCTCCTGACCTTGCAAAGACGTTCTCACGGGGGGTTCTGTGAATAGAAATAAACTATAAGAACGATGCGAGCTCAAAAGAACGATGCGAGACGACGAAGAAACGATGCGAGCTCAAATAAAGTACTTACCAGGGTCGTAGTAAAAATGAGTTTGAACTCGGGGAACTTCGTGAACATAGAAGAAAGGGTCCTTCCATTTGCCTGAGTTGCTTGGGCCCCCGTAGATTAACTTTTTCTTGTTGTAGTAAGGCCATACTGAAAGGTAGAAGTAGCCAAACTCGGCCGAGTGCTTCAAATTTAAGAAATATCCCAGCTGCCTTGCGGTGAGAGTAGGGTAGCCTTGTTTTTTGTAGAGAATGTACAAAGCAATAGCAGACCTGTACCCGTTAGGGTTAATTTGTAGCGGTGCGAGCCCGTAGTACTCTAAAATTTCTTGAATAAAAGGATGAAGAGGTGCAGAAATGCCCAGCTTCAACAGGAAAGCTGAAAGAACCATGTGAGGTGCCCGTCCTCCATTTTCTGGATGATTAAAATGATAGCACCTCATATGCGGAGCGGGCAGGATAATACGACCCTCTGGCCTAAACTGCTCTACGAGGTCGCGTAGAGAGTCCTCAGTCATCGAGGTAGACATGTCCCGGCAAGCTAAAATCTTACCGTCCTCGTGGAAAGCAGACGAGCTCTCATCGCCATCAGGAATTATTCGCTTCTTAAGAAAGACCACCCCTTCGAGCTCGGGTTGTTTGACAGGTTCGTATGGAACAGGGGACGGTTCGGGGACGTAGGTGTAGTTACAGAAATCAATCTCTTTTGATACATCTGCTACCTCCTCGCTAGCAGGGCTGTCATAGGACCAGTGTGAACTGGTGACCTCGTCTTCGTCATCTTGATCAAACTCATCTTGGGGAGATGCGATGCGAGCCACAGCTTTGCCCTTACGTTTGGCATAAAAAGCACCCCCTAGAGAGTTATTTGTGGACGACTCTGAAATCTCAATAGGAACATGAGTAGAATCTTGACCGAGGCGAAGTTTTGCCTTTCTTTCCTGAAGCAATTGATTGATGCGAGCATTAGCCTCCTCTTCGCTCATAGGCGGTAATGGACGATTGAAAAGATCATCAAGATCAAACGAGCTGGGGATACTTGGCCCTGTCTTCTTGTTTCTCCATGAGTATAGGTTTTTCTCCCTATTATAATCTTCTGGTGTGGAGTTGGGATCGAGCTGAAGTCCCAACGAACTGGAGCCGCTAGCTCGCATCGCACTTTCTACCTGTGCGATGTTGGCAGCCCCTTCAGGAGTGATGGCTGAATTAGGAGAGATGGGCTGACTTAAACGACCTGAGATGGATGTCAGTTCGCGCTGGAACTCCTTGGAGCCCCTAAGCTCAGGAGGATACTGATTCAAGGGAGATGGAGTGGCTGAAGAACGAGCTGGGCTCGGGGTGTTTTTGAGCGAACCAGCAGACGGAGATGGGGTCGCACTCGACATCTGAAAAAGATGGTGAAAATTAGTGTGTGCCCCTAAAAATAAGAAGAAAAAAGGTATTAATGAATCCTAAGTGTTCTCGCCTCGCATGGATAATTGGGGCTACTGTTCGATGCGAACAGAGGTCTCGTTTTAATATGGTACCAGGTTCAGCTCGAACCGTGGTGTGAGTTCGCTTCTATAAGGGAACTCAGTTCGCAACTTGCCAAGTTCGAACAATTACGCATTATAGAAACATAAAAAATACATATGAAAGAAGGTTTTTGAGATTAAAAACTCACTTTGGGAAGGATTAGAGGATGAACTTGAGGAACTTGATGAAGTTGCAGACGAACGCCGGAAAGTTATAATAATTCTCGTCGTGTTTGATCCTTTAGCAAATTGGACAGAGTTTCTTTGCTGTTTCTGATAAAATGAACTTATGAAATGAAATTTTGAGATATTTATAGAGGATAGGAGAGAGAATACAAAAGACACGTGTCCAAATTTCAATGGATGGCACGTCTTTTTATGAACAGCTGTCAAACGGTTGGGTGAACACGCGTCTGACAGTAGTGAGCAAAACTGGATGCTATGCGAGCTGGATGTTATGCGAGCCGGAAATCGAGTTCGCATCGTGTTATTTGAAGCAGATGAAAAATTCCTTATCTAAGATTACTAAGGAATTTTGGGGGGTAGTTGTTATACTGGATTTTCGGTAATGGACCCTAGACAGGTCCCCCAAGTGATTTGGGCCTAAAGAAAGAATTATATTTTAGAGATTGGTGTGGACTGGAATTAGGGCTCGCATCATGAAGCTATGTTGAGCCCAAAATCCTTCCAAGTATGGTGGGCTCGCTTCGTTATGAGTCCCCACCTTGACAAGGGGTCGCGTCATAATCGGGCTCGCTTCGCTATGAGTTCACTTTGATGGGCTCGCGTCCTTATTTATGAACCCTCGCCCTAAGCTTATGGGCTCTCACCATTATGAAGTAATGGGCTCGTGTTACTTATCAGAAATAAGAATAATTGAACAAAGGTGAGCTCGCACCACTTAAACTACGAAAGGGTAATTTTCATATGTTTTGTGCGATGCGAGCCTGGCCAGCTCGCATCGTGGGTGAAGCCCAAAATATGGAAATTCCTGTTTATGGAATGTTTCTTGGTTGACACGGGACAGACCTACAATCATGGGAATAAATGCGGAGATGCCGCGAGATTGTAGGAAAACGTGTGAAAACCGGATTATTTATGGGAACTTGAGAAGGATTGATGATCCTTAGACTATTTATGGGAACTTGAGAAGGATTGATGATCCTTGGAACTATTTATGGGAACATGAGGTGGATTGATAATCCTTATGTTATTTATGGGAACATAAATCCTGACTATTTTATGGGCTTGGACTGAATGGGCTTATTCAATGACTTGTTCTCCAAGAACTACGTGAGGCTTGATCCCTATATAAAGGGGTACGTAGGCACCTTGTATGATACACAATTGACACTCGGCAAGAGCAAAGAGAAAAAACCCATTCTCTATTCAATTTCTGAGGAGTCATCATACAAGTCCAGCCACAACTTTCCATAAACCTCCAACACACTGTTGTACGAAATTCTCCTAACAACAATCCTAATCTTCTTCTTCATCATCTGAATCAGCTTTCTTCTTCGTGGTATCAGCAGCAGCTTCGTCTTTCTTCGCACTTTCCCGGTCAAAATTACGTGATACATATATAAATATTGTACTTAGCACAGGCAAGTCGCAAAAGAATATTAGTAAGTAGCGTTTCCTTACCTCCGAAACAGCAAGTTCCGCTGAAATTGAATTTTTCAAAGACCTTTCTAAATTCCTCATCCATTATTCCTTCAAGTTCCGCTGTCTCGACGGCTCAAAAGCCTTCACAAGGCACACATGTTAAGATTTACGTAACACATTTGCACACATAGTCAAAATAGGAATAGACATCGTTAAAATAAAATAGCCATTATATTTTACGGAACAAAGCAAATAAATGCTTTGAGTCCGACAACATTAACTTCAGTCACATTATTTTTTGTATCAATCCAAATTTAACTAATTAATGATATCATGAGAGCGACAACAAAATGAACAGATCGCAAAATCCGTAAAACATTACTGTTTCCTCTTTTCGTAAAACAAGCTTTACAATCACCGTATTAAGCACTTCCGTTTGATAAAATTTCCTCGCAAGGCGATGCTCTATCAGAATCTTACTCTTCTAGCATAATGTAGTTGCTAAAAGCTTTTCACACATACTAACATTTCAATTCTACGGCAATCACGGTTAATACATAAACAGAATCTACCAGTAGTGTATATAAATCCAAAACCCTAGCAATTAACAAGTGATAATATATAAATATTTATTTTGTACAAAAGAATTACCGTTTGAAGAAAGGAGTTTTGATTGACATTATCAGCAACGTCATTTCCGGCATCAACGGCCTTGTTCTTCTTTTGCTTTCGCCGTCTCCTCCGCGGTGATGTCTAATGGTACGGTGTCAGTTTGGATTGCCGGCGTCATGGTTGTCTGATGCTTTGTTAAATTAATTCAAACTGAGTTTGTATGTTCGATGATGATTTATATATGGCGAAACTGGAAGAAGAGGGAACCTTTTATTATCTTTTTTGTAGCACATAGGCCCAGTGGAATTGAGTTGGGCTTTACATGGACACCAACTGTATAATTTCATGGGCCTATAAATAGCCCAAGAAAGAAAGGTTTAAGGTTAATCTCTCTCTCTCTAGACAACCTATACACACACCCTTCATATTTAGATTTCTCTATAGTCCTATCTTCCTTTCCAAAACCATTACTTATCCTCACGCCGGAGGCGCCGCCAGGGTCCAAACCCCCCTCCGGTGTTGTTTTGCAGACACCCAACGGCAGCAACACCGCATCCAGGTGTGGGGAACGGCCGGAAAGGACTAGATCGGGATTTAGAGTTATCAATACTATTATAGAGTAAGAATATTGGGAAGGATATTTGATTGGTCGACATATGGTGAAGTGAACTCTAAATTGTGGATCATCTAGTTCTGAATCAAAATTCTAAACCGATGACAAAATAAGTTGTTTTTGTTTTCAAAATAATAGATTTATTATAAGTGTAAAATAAGTAGATAGTGTGTTAATTAACGGTAAGTATGCAATTATGCAGGACAAAGACAAAAAATGAGAAGTGTTCATAACATATTTATGGGGAAATTGATTGATTGAAAAATTATTATTCCATATGTCCTAATTAGTTGTCACATTTGATTTTTGAAGGTTCAAATTGACCCAAATTTGATCAAATATTATATCTATACTCTTTATTAATAAGCAAAAACAATGTGAAAATGGCGCGCGGTACTAAAGTACCAAAGTACCAAATTTGGTTAAAAAGTACCAAATTTGGTTATCACTTAACCCAGGTTCGATTCCTCGCAACTACATAATTATACAAGATTTATTTACTTTAAATTATTTAGCTTCATCCAAGGTTCGATTCATTACAACTACGTAATCATACAAGATTTATTTATTTAGTTTAATTTCTTTAGCTTTATGCACAGTTCGATTGTCTATAACTACATAATTAAATAATTATTTATTTATTATATATTTTTATCATTCAATTTTCGAGAAATACATTTTTAAATAATATTTATTAATAATTTATTAATACTAATATTTTAATATCAACTCACGTCCCGTGCTTGGCACGGGTTATAAGCTAGTATATAATATAAATAAAATGTATAATAAAAATTATATTATTGGAAAATAAATTTAATCTACTTCAATATGTATTTTTCAGATTTTATAAATTATATAATGAGAAGTTAAAGAGTCAATTTTATGGCTGAAAGTCAAAATAGTACAACTACAGAGGGAGCAAGAGAGTTTCATTCTTTTTTTCTTTTTTCTTTGCATCATTGATATACATCTCACTTCTTAAAATTCATATAAAAAAAAAAAATTGTAATTATATTTTCGTTACTTGACTCGATTCCTTTTGCCAGGTTCCTCCAAGCCAAGGGGAAACTTTAACCTACATTAATTCAACTCAGTAAGAGTGCTATATATATATGTGTGTGTGTAGTGATCCATAATTTTGCATAGAATTGACTCAGGAGGAAAAATGTGAAGTCTATCTATGAAAAGAAGTTGCAATTGCTAATCTTTTTTTATAGGAGTGCGCTGAAGTGTATCTCCATTCTCCAGTAAACATGCAGATTAGAGTGTTCATGCCAACTGTTTGATTCTTTAAGAGAGAAAACAAAAATTCACATGTACATGCACTATATAAAGGAAAATACAATAAAGTAAGATGTAAAGGTTTTATACCCACCAAACTTCACACCTACCTGGTAGCTGATAGTATTCCCTTTTCACTACATTCTTGTACACTTTTGAGCATCTGATTCATGGTTTAAAGTAAATGATACCTCTAACCTTTACTCTGAGGTGGCAATTATGGTGTAACTTACATGCTCTTGCTTTCCTTTCCTGTCAACTTACTAATGACATTATGTTTTCATAATTAATATAGGGATCACCTTAACTATGTTATTAATGATATCACCAGGGTCATGTCATTTGATAATAATTTTTTGTAACAATTTTTATTCGCGCATGGTCACATGTTTATATATTTGTTTTCCCTATTGTACACACCAAACGGGTACATATACAATGCATAGTTTGATACTAAAATTGTTTGACGTTTTATATATAAAAATGTGAGGGTAACTACGTTGAGCCTAATCCCGTAAAAAGGGTAACTAGACACATTGAAAGGGTTAAAAATTGAGAGAGTCCAGAGAACATCTGCATCCAGTCATCCACCACAAAATCTATAAAACTCACGCACCAATTTATCACCGTCACAACTAAGATATGAGGAATAATTTGATGGAACCAATCGGAATCACTTTAAAGGTTATCATCTGCAATCATAAAGCATGAAAGTTATGCTATCCTTGTCCCCAGTTGCTCTTACTGATACATATACTGGAGCACATGTTAAGCGACGAGTGTCAATGAAGAATTTTATGCCCTGTCGAGTGAACAAACTAACAACAAATCATCAACTGATAGAATACTTCAAAATATAAAAGAGATAAAAATTGGTAGATATGTTTTAAAATTTTCTGTTGCTATTTCAATGTTCTGAACACAAAGAAAGTACATATGGAACAGAATTGGAAGATTAACTACATATTCAAACTAAGGCTAACTATCATTTCTAAAAGAAAAGGAAAATGTACAATTTGGTTTTGGACTACTTGTGAGTTGTGCAATGAACTGAGTTAATTCATACGTTGTGTACACACAGTAAAGGTTTAATTTTTGTACATGGGCTAATGCATATGTTTGACGTCTTCATTCTACTGTCACAATGTCGTTGCAGAAAATGCAATTTTCTGAAATTATCTGCTTAATGATGCTGCCTTCTTCAACCTTAAGCCCTCTGCTTTGCTTATTCCAAAGATGCATAGCGTAACTCTGTCTATGAATATGTCTCAACTTAGCATCTAACCATATCAAATCAGTCTCATATCCAGGCCTTTGAAAGAAGCCACCAATCCTACTCCAATCAACTGGATAAAATGCTATTGGCGGTACAACTGTATAATTATAACCAGGCCTACCAGTAACCCTCGAGACAACCCTAGAAACCAAATAAGGACCATTATGACCCCATTTATTCCCATCAAATGTAAGCGCAAACTCTTCAATGAATTTGTAAAGCAAAGGATGCCCTTTATCAAAAATCATCACAGCATTATTCAACCGAGTCCAGTTTCTTGTTTCGACATCAATAGTTTGTGCCCCTATTACATTTCTTAGCTTCTTAAAACTTTTCAAGACTACAACATCAGTGTCTATATAAATTCCACCAAACTTATACAACAAACCAAGCCTAAGCAAATTCGAAAGGTTTTGACCTAATGAAATTTCCCCGGTATTTACATTTCCCCTACGTAAACGATTAATCCATGATTCAGCCACAGTATTCTCAAATAAATAACTAAAATCTGGTGAAATTGCAGTAATCCAAAACCCCTTATCAACAAAAGGTCTAAACATACGCTTTCCTCTAATCGAATCCAAAGAATTTGATACAATTATCAAACACCCATTAGGATGTGATTTAAATAAAGCCTCTACTACAAACAATTCTCTATCACCAAATGAATCTAATGAAGAAATCCAAGTCATGAAAAAACGAAACTTACATGATCTTTCACTGAAAAACTTCTTCACTTTAGTCGAAAACCTTTTCGAGTTTTTCTTGGCACTCAAAATCTTGATCACATTCCAAACACTTCCTCTGTGTGTTCTTGATACAGTTTCTGTAGAATTCTCACTTAAAGACACCAAATTTCGAGATTTATGCAAAAGGGGTGATTCTTTTTTCAATTTTGGAACTGGGTTTTCTTCCTTTATCGCGTAATTCAAAGTGGAAGAGAGTTTCACGGAGGTTGAGTATTCCCATTTTCTTGATTTTCCAGCAACATTTTCCGGCGAGATGTCTGAAGGGGTTTTGGAGGGAAGGGGTAGGTCCACTAAGAAGATGGAAGTTCCATGGCTAGCCAAGAGGAGAAGTAAGAACAAGGAGAGCAGAGCAAAGAGAGATCTTTTAAGTTTTTGAAAGTGGTTAAGAGAGAGAGAATGGTGAAACTGAATTGAACTAGAAATGTTCTTGGAACTGCCCATAGGCTTTTGTGTGTGTGGGTCGTGTGTAAATTTGGATTTTGATTGGGGTGTTCTTGAATGAAGAACAGAAGTTTGATTTTGAGGAGGATTTGATGGCGGCAAAAAATGGTGAAAAATCAAAAAGTGTTTTTATCTTTTGTTGTTTTGGGCTCATTGGCGAGAGAGAGAGAGAGAGAGAGATGGAACTTCCAACTTGGAAGTGAAGGTAATTTGGCTGGTTGTGTAATGGAAGGACTCGCTAATTTAAATATTCAAAAGTGGGTGTCTACTGTCTAGCTTTTAAACAAAGTGAAAGATTCAAAAAATTCAATTTGTATATTTGGAAAGAAGCATTTAATTTGATTTTTATATTAGTATTGTTCACTTTGAAGTTTATAATTTAATATCTTCTTTTGAAGTATTAAAATTTCGAAAAATACAAACTTAAACATTCAATCTCATTTCAAAAATGCATTGTCATGGAATAATTAAAATTTTATTACAAATATAAATTATATGGATGAACATCAGTAAGCACCAAACACTGTTAAAACAGGAATATAAAGCTAATAGGAGAAGGATACTTGTATCTAAAAGAGTGTTCTCTAGGAGTGCCAATAATAATAATTGCACTACACCAACTATTCTTGTGCTTTATGCTGATGAATACTACATGACCTTATGATAAGATAGCTCCCTTCAACCATCTCTCTTAAATGGCTCTCCCAATCTCAAATTCTGTATATTTTCTGAGTCACAAGTGTTCAGTAGATCCTCCTCAACTTGTACACATTTCTCTTGGAAACTCGTATTTAGAGCAAGTCCAATGCTAAATGCAAAATAGTTATAGCGATCTCAATAATTTGGCACACCTTGAAGAACCGCTTCACAACATATCTACTTGTACCATTTTGTGGCAAACACAATTCATGACATCTTTTAAAATCTATCAAAATAAGGTCTAATATGTACAATGAGATGACAATAATTTGCATTATTATTCTTAAAAGGCACTTCATATGATGTAGACAAACAAAGAGGGATAAAGTATACAACCATATGAATGCCACTTTGATTACTTCCAATGGTAGCCAAGTTGGGTACTGGGTAGGACCCTGTCCTGCACTTGTGTGTTAACCTCCAGTTCAACTTCCATTAGCCACAGCTAGGTGCCAATATCAAAAGCATTAAACTCTAAACTTTTAAAATTATAGTCAACCTTACAATTACAGCAAATCAGCCCATGTTCTCCATATATATAATGAAGCGCTGGATCTTCTAAGAGCTAGTTGAAGGAAAAGGCAATTGCTCCAATCATTTATTTTCCATGACTAAAACATGTTCCGTAAATAAACACAACACTCCACATGCATGCTTATGGATATAAGACAATGCATACATGTATCAAGATGTAAGCATATAATAACTTGCGAAATCATGTCCTGTGACAACCATCTAACTGTCATCTCATTCAATAAACAAACATCCAAAGATTTACTTTTTGTAACATATAAATGCCACAAACACAATCTTGTGTGTTCTTTCTTAGTTCATACATATATCGATACTACATCGTTGCTATTTGTCCATCAAGATGAACACAATCTCAGATATCAGATACAACAGAACCCATATCGGTTTTTGCTTTGATAAATCTTCTCCTGCATTGATGATGTATCCGACTGTGAGTTATGATACCTTCCTAATCAGAAAAGCACGCCATAATATTATAAGATACAGGTCAAAAAACAATTTAGTAAAAGGAAAGGAGAAAATAAAATAAAATAATGATATGCCAGATGTAATAAACAGAGAAATAGCTATAACAAAAAATAAGAGCTGCAAGCTTTTTGGTGATTAAAACATTAGGATCAAGGGCCCAGCTAATGCGTGAAACACTCCGCCTGGGGAGTATGGTGGCAAGACCAAAACTAAAAACAACTGGCCCTGCAAAACACACAAACCCTAATTTTTTGAAAGAAACCTACCTAGCATTTGTAAAGAGGATATGGATTATGCTGGATGAGGATATTGATTAGCATCTTCAGCACTTCAATAAGAATTTATTAAACATAATGTTCTTATGAACAATTAATCATAGACTTGTTAACTTATAACCAAGACTTAACAGTTTAGATAGCTCATGTAAAACATATCTATCCTCGACACAAATTTGAAAGAAACCTACCCATCACTTGTAGGTTTTTTTAAAAGCTTTATAGTCACATTTACTAATTAAGCAGAATCTTTCAGCCGAATTTAGCACCAAAAAAAAAAAAAAATCAGCCGAAACCCCTTGAACCATTCAACAATTAATCTACATAAGAAGTACTTGTGGAAACATGATAATGTGTATGAGTTGCATCACCTGGCTAAAACATCAAACCAAAAGTATGAAGAATAACAAATTTGATGAGAAGAAGATTGATATTAAATAAACATGGGTTCTCTTGTAAAATCAACTCTTCATACTTATCACACGTAGTTTCTAATTCAAAAATCTTCTCTTCCCCCCCCCCCCCCCAGAATTGATATTTAGCACACGTATATATACAACCAACTTGTATAACAAACTTAAATTATAATATGACTTGAAGAAAAAATTTAGGAGAATAGTAAGAAAGTAACCTTTAAGAGCAACACTATATCTAAAAAAATGAAAATGAACGAAGTAGTGTTTTACACTTTTACCTGGACTCTGCATAGCATTACGTCTTAGAGCAGTCCTCTACGCCTCTTATAGTCGCTAACTGTCAGCGTCAGAGCATGTCTCCTCCCATCATTCTCTGGGACCTGACATCCTATTGTTGCTTCAATCCTCTGTTTTCTTGCCATGAATCCCGCTTGGGCTCCTTGTGCACCACCAAACTTTTGCAACATAGTTAATGAAATTGGTAGTTCAAAGTTATGCAACATATTTGACTCTGTCCCCTGATCCACAGGAGCACTTGTATCTACCAATTTCCCTGCATCAGCTGCAGCCTCCAGTGCTGCTGCAGTAGCTACTGCGCCAGCTTCAGTTGTAACCACACCTACAGCTCCACTGCTATCAGGACCTACCAAAGCAGCAGCCTGATCATTAGTTCCTGCGACTGCAGCCTCATTTCCTCCACTTGACTTTGCAACATAGTAATTTCTCGACCTTGTCCATCTCCTTGAAAATGGATCATAACCAGCATCACCAGCCTTTAAGCCACCAGCCGATTTCAGACCAGATGCATTTTTAAAATTATCGACCCTGTTCTTTCTGTTCATTTCTGCCAACTTAACAGCCTTTTTATCTTTTCCTTGAGTTTGTCTTGAAGCCTCCAGTTCCAAAAGTCTTGCTTTAATCCTCTCAACTTCTGCCTCATCATTTGTACCCAAGGCCACTTCCATTCCCCTTCTCAGACGGTCCTTCTCTGCTGCAACATTTAGTGGCCTCCACGTGGCTGATTTTTTCTCCTGTAGCATCAGCTTCACAGTTGCAGCTGAGTAGACAAATGTGCTGGTCTTTTGTATTGCATCTTTCTTGTCTAATACATCCTGTTTGGTAGGCATCCGCCCACCACTACGCTCCACCTCCTTGACCCACAGCTCAAATTCTTCCTTGGTTGGATCGGAGTCTGAAACCATAGCCATCTGCCACCTAGCAGCAGAGTTTTCATTTCCCCATACACAATTAAGAAACTTGTGTGTCAATTTGTTATCTAGCTTATACTGACTATCAGGGTCTGATGAATCAACATTCCTGACAACACAGAGCCTGTAGATCGGCCCAGTCTTCGACTTCCCAATTCCAACCCTCACAAAGCAACCTACAATCAAGTCATCAAAAAAAGGTTCCATTAGCCATTTAGCTAACTTTGATCTTCGGATAGTTATGCCCTTTATATCATCAAATGTTGGAACTGTTGATTCTGTTAAAGTCTTATCATCATCACTATAAACTTTTCTACCGTCACCAGTTGACTCTTCATCTTCACTTTGGAAGCCACTGTCACTTTGGCTGGAGCTACTCACAGCTTCTGGAGCAAAAGATCTCCGCTTAACAGGAGAATACCTACGACTTCCTGAACCTCCCCTACTTGAATCTCCAAGTCTTCGATGAGCATCAGGATCCTGTTGCCTCAATCTTTTTAATCTCAATTCATTTAAGGCATCGTCTTTGGCAGTTGCCCTGTCAGCAGATCTGGCAGAAGATCTCACACTTGTGCGAGATGACATGTGAGGACGGCTATCTTTCCTGGATTGGTTCATCTTCTCCTTCTGCTTTCTCAACTTCTCCTGCATCTTCTTATCAGTTATCTTTGTTGACCGCTCTGTCAAAATCATCTCTCTTTCAAGTTCTGTCATTTGTGCAAGCTTTCGTCTGTCATCTTCATCCTTGTAAAGATCACTTCCAACAGAGTCATCATCGCTATCACCCTCCCGACCATAAACATCATTACCTTCTTCTTGGCTACTACGTTCATCTTCTCTTTCTGAGGGATCCAACCTTTTCTTTAAAGGAACCTGTGATGTCGTGCGCTTCCTGTTTGCATAACCACGATCATCATCCGAGTCATCGTCCCTTGAGTCACTTCCATTGTCAGAGTACGAACCCTCACGTCGTCTTCGGGGTGATGGCGGTGAATGCCTTTTCCTCCCAGATCCGCCAGTTCTTCCAGCTGCCTCAAGTAGCAATTTCTCAAGGTCCGCCATTTCCGATGATTACAGGTATAAACTAGACTTCAATCTGCATTAACATCAAACTGTTGTTGGAATTTAGTTCCTAAAGAGGTGACATCTGAGGATAGTTGTACTTTGCAGGTCTTAGAACAAACTATACAATTAGACATCATGGTATCAGTCCTGACATCTGATTTAAAAGCCCTGGAGATTAATTTCTCTTGGCACGTAAATCATCGTAAGCACCGAAATCTCACATTCCTCCTATGAAAATTCTAGTCTCTTCAAGATGCATTTCATTTGTTTTCCTTTTTTCTATTTCAACTCAGCAACTATAATTGTTTCACCTAAATGAAAAAATCAGTACATAATGGGACCTCGTATATTTGTCATAACAGCAGTCTGCATCTAACTAGTAGCCAGTAGAGTGATTACTGACATACACGGAAACCAAGTTTCACAATCAGCACTTCCACGGGTAAACCTGTATTATCTATATGTACGCTAAGCAAGTAATAACGAAAAAGATCATGTCATCTTGGGCTAAAAACAGACACATAAATTTGCGCAACTACTCAGTCCTTGTGCAACAGAATTGACCAAGAAATGTCACAGGTAGGCATTCAAACAAAAGAGAGTCACTACCTAGTTAAAACATATTTGCAAATAAATCGGAAAGTATTTCAAAACATCAATAACCAACAAGAAGAAAAAATGAAACTGATAAAAAGCATAACAGCAATCTATGTATAGTAATAAAAACTACATCTTTAAATCACCCAGAACAAAAAGATAACATCTTTGTAGCCAAGAAGCAAAATTACAAGGTCTAGCAAGAAAATCATAAGCTCAAAGCTAAGAAATTAAGCAAATTAAAACAAGGGTTTTGACTAGCATATAGGAATAGATCTTGTGCTTACATACAGACATACAAACATGTATATATATGCTTAATTGGGACAGATTGAATTCAAGAAAAAAGGGTACCTCTGATTAGATGCTCTTTCACTCCAAGCTAGATGGAACACTGGCTCTACTCGTCTGAAGATTTAAATACCTAAACTTGTTAGGGGCTTTTGGTTCGCTGCTTTCATGAATCGGGATTAGAACGAATAAAATTCATACTTGTGACTTGTGAGTTTTTGATATATAGAAAATGAGGTATGAGTATCAAATTTATATTATTTATTAATTTTATGTAAAAAATGTTATAAATATTAAAAATTATTTTGTGTATAAAAATGATATTAATAATAATAAAATATTTTTAATTATTTATAATAAAATATATTATTTAATATTATTTTAAAAGTTATTTCAGGATTGAACTAAATATATAATATCATAAATAATTTTTCAATTCCATATCAGCTTAATCCAATTCCTAATTCTAAACTCGTAACGATTCATGAACCAAATGGCTCTTAATGACTCTGCATTAGTGCTTAAAAAATATCCCATTTTTCAAAACAATTCCCATTAATTCTTAAAAATTATTTAATCAATTTAATTTTAAAATTCTAATTAATCATTATAACTTAATTTTAAATATATATTATTATAAAAATATTAAACATAAAATATTATAAAACTATAAAAATTATTTAATTTTTGTTTTAATAAATTCTCAATATACCAGTTAATCCATAATCTATAACGAGAACAAGTCCAGTATATTATTATTTTATTATAACAATAGATTTAAGTGTATGAAGAAAAATAAAAATACAAAAATGAAGTAAAGTGAATTTTTAAACAATAAAAATGAAGTTACCAATAACTATTTCTCAAAAATAAGAAATGACTTTAGAAAACCACTCAAACACTTCGTATCTTATACTAAACTATTTGAAAAAGCCGCGCTTCGCGGCGGCGTCATAAATTTTTAAAAACTCTATCAATTAAATTAAAAAAATTACTCGGTCATTTCTAATAAGTCGTCCTTCCGTGAAACACGTTTTTTCTTTTAATATAAAAATCTCAAATTTAATATATTGAAATACTTGTGTTATATATTAATTTTCATGTTAACATACTTGTTTTTCTAATAAGCCGCTCTCTCGTTAAAAAAATACATCTATCAATTAAATTACAAAAATAACTAGTTTCTTCCCAGTAGTCGTCATCCTGTTGCAACATGTTTTGCTTTTTAAGATCAAAATCTAAAATTTAACATATTGAATACTTGTCTTGTATATTAATTTTCATGTTAAGATATTTCTTTCTAATGAGTCACTCTTTCGTTAAAAAAATACCTATATAAATTTACAATACTATTTTACTTCCAATATAACTTTTAACCATATGTTTTTCCTATAATTCAAGTTATTCTCTTCTATAAATTTGCACACATATTTGATATGGTCAGAAAAGTAATTATAGAAATATAATTGACGGTCCAATGAAAGGGCTTGATATTTAATGCCCAAATCCCTAATTACTCGTTAATTTCATAATTAAAGAATAGGGAAAATATACGGCTCATTAAAAGAGCCCAAATTATGGCAAATTGGTCAAAGGAGGATCCAGAATCCCAATTAAAGGCAATTAATGAGTCATAACCTTTATCAACAAGGAAAAGACTTATCCTGCAAGCAATACAATGTTTATCCAATATCAAAAAGGAGACTTATTCGCTAAGACTCCTAAACATACCATAAATACTAGGCTCCAGACGCCTATATAAGGTCCCTGATCCTACAATCAGAACTACGTCTTTGGCTTGATTCTCAATAACGATTTGAGATACGTAGGCATCTTGTGAGGACCAATTTAGTCCGGAAACACGAGTGCAGCCATTAAAGCTCGAAGCTCATTAAATTCACAAAGTACGTTTTTTAATCCATAACATTTGGTGCCGTCTGTGGGAAGACAACATCAACCATGGCAAACACACGAAGAACAGCTCGGGATAATCAAACTCCTGAAGATCGTCTTATCACCTCTGAGGCTGATCAGCCACCGCCGACTATTGGCACTGAAGGGGCGAATATCCCACCAACACTCAAGGACCGGAAGTCCCGATTTCGGTTGAAGGGACGAATCCACTGCAGATGGTCATTCATGGATCTAATCCACAAGAGACCGTCCACCAGCAACCAATCACGACCTCCCCGCTGCTCATGAGTGCACCAAGGAGCCTTCAACTCCATACTACTGATCTCCCTCAATACGCGAATCAGACTTTGGGGATGCCAAGCTACGGCATGCCCCCTCGACCCATGGCGGGCGGTAGTGGAACTAATCCAATCTACCATGAGGCATATGTGCCCCCCTTATATTCAAGGTTTGGGACCCCAACAACAACAAACTCGCCAGACCCCTTTCGTTCAAGATTACTCGGGCCCATACACCGAGGATGAGGGTTATACAATTGGGGAGGATGTCGCCCCAAGAAGGAGACGTTCTTCCCAGACAAATCGGGAGCAACCCCAAACTACTAGGGAGAAACTTGCAGCCCATGAGGCAGAGACTGCAAGGCTCAAAAAACTCCTTGTTGAGGAAGAGGCCGCTCAATCTCAAGGCCGAACGACTGAAGGGATCCCGATAATCAACTTGGATCCACCGCCAAGAAGAACCAGGAGGGCCGAAGCCCCAAGGGGTGATCCTAGTATTCTGATGCCCCTAGGAGATCCTGATGATCCTACACCACCGTTTACTCAAGACATCATGAAAACGGCTATATCCAGAAAGTTTAAGATGTCTTCGATCAAAGCCTATGATGGAACGGGAGATCCCGCAAATCATGTAAGAACCTTCTCCAATGCACTGCTGTTGCAGCCAACCAACGATGTGGTCAAGTGTAGGGCGTTTCCACAAACCTTGGCAGGCATGGCACAACGTTGGTATAGCCGTCTACCACCCAACTCTATTGGGTCATTCAAGGAGCTAAGCAAGGCTTTCATCAATCAGTTCATTAGTGGAAGGGTGCATGAGAAAAGTTCTGCATCGCTCATGGCAATCCGGCAAGGGCAGAATGAGGCCCTAAGGGACTACATCAATCGATTCACTCGAGAGGCTTTAAAAGTCTCGGACTTAGAGGACAGAGTGACTATGATAGCCCTGCAACAAGGAACCACTGATGACCACTTCAAACGGTCGTTAGCTAAACATCCCCCCGAAAGCATGCTGAAGCTCCAAGATAGAGCCGGAAAGTATATCAAGGCTGAAGAAAGCATGAGAAAGTATGAACCCACTACTGGCGGTAGTGGAAATTCAAAGAAAAGAAAAGAAACTCAGGAGTACGACGTCAAGGAAAAGTTCCCTAGAACATCAAAGAACTCCGATTCTCCCCCCAAGAGAAACAATTTTGGGCCAAAATTCACAGAATATGCAAGATTGAATACTCCCAGGAGTCAAATTCTGATGGAGATAGCCAAGGAAGAAGATATCAAATGGCCAAAGCCAGTGAGGGCTGATTTGTCCAAACGGAACCAAAATCAGTTTTGTCGGTTCCACAAAGAAGTCGGTCATGACACCGATGATTGTAGGCAATTGAAAGATGAAATTGAGTTTCTGATACGAAGAGGAAAACTCAGCAAATTCACCAAGGATGGAAATCAAGGGAGTCAAAGAGGAAATTACGAAAGGAAGGATTACGACAGAAGGGACAACGACCAAGATCGTAACCCTAAGCCTCGAGGGCCAGTTATCAACATGATATTCGGAGGACCAACTGCTGCTGGGTCCTCCCGAAACTCAAGAAAGGCTTATGCCCGAGAGGTAATGACTGTGGTTGGAGAAGCACCGAAGCGTGCCAGGACAGAAGTGTCAATAGGTTTTGACGATTCAGACTTGGAAGGGGTGAAGTTCCCCCATGATGATCCTCTTGTCATAATACCTGTGATAGGCAACTCCGAAACAAAAAGAGTCTTGGTTGATAATGGGGCTTCAGGGATATCTTGTTCCACGATGCTTTTATCAAGATGGGTTACACTGATTCTCAGCTAACACCCTCAAATATGCCTATATACGGATCCAACGGGGTGGAATCAAAAGTGGAAGGCACTATCCAACTCCCAATGACCATGGGGCAAGGGATGAATACGTCTACTCAGATGTTGAACTTCATAGTTATAAAAGCGACTTCAACCTACAATGCAATCCTGGGAAGGACTGGTCTTCATGCGTTCAAGGCTGTTGCCTCATCTTATCATTTAAAAATCAAGTTCCCAACGAGGAATGGGATTGGTGAAGAACGAGGAGACCAAAAGATGGCTAGAAGTTGTTATGTAGCCGCGTTAAGGCCTGATGGAACCGGGGGGCAAGTTCTCCCAATTGAAGACATGAATATCAGCGACAACGAGGACAGAAGGGGGAAACCGGCTGAGGACTTGGTCCCAATTCCCCTAGTCCCAGGAGAACCAGAGAAGGTGACTTAGATTGGGGCACTACTGCCCGAACCACTGAAGAGCAAACTCACGTCTTTTCTTCAAGAAAACAATGACGTTTTTGCTTGGACAGCGGCCGACATGCCAGGGATTGATCCCCAATTGATATCTCACAAATTGAATGTGGATCCAGAAAGGAAGACAGTGAAACAAAAGAAAAGAAATTTTGCTCCAGAGAGGCTTGAAGCCATTAAGCAAGAAGTGAATAAGCTTTTGGAAGCTGGGTTCATTGAGGAAATCCAATTCCCAGAATGGTTAGCTAACTCCGTGATGGTTAAAAAGGCTAACGGAAAATGGAGGATGTGCGTCGACGTCACTGACTTGAATGATGCATGTCCTAAGGATTGTTTTCCCTTACCAAGAATTGATGCACTAATAGATGCTACAGCTGGGCACGAGATGCTTAGCTTCATGGATGGCTTCAGTGGATACAATCAAATCAAGATGCATGAGGATGACATCGCCAAAGTATCGTTCATCACTGACTTTGGTGTTTTCTGCTTCTTAGTCATGGCATTTGGACTTAAGAATGCAGGGCAACATACCAAAGATTGGTGAACAAAATTTTTGGACACCTAATTGGGAAAACCATGGAGGTCTACGTAGATGACATGTTAGTCAAGAGCCTCGATAAGGCCGATCACATTGAACACCTCCGAGAGGCATTCGAAGTGCTAAGGCACCACAAGATGATGTTGAATCCAGCTAAGTGTGCCTATGGTGTAGGCTCGGGAAAGTTCTTAGGCCTGATGGTTTCCAAGAGAGGAATCGAGGCTAATCCCGACAAAATCAAAGCAATTCTAAACATGGAACCACCGAAGACCGTCAAGGATGTCCAAAAACTAACAGGGAGAGTGGCTGCATTAGGAAGATTCATCTCCAAGTCTGGAGAGAAGTGTTTGCCCTTCTTCAAAGCACTCAAAAAAGTGAAATTTTTTGAATGGACAACCGAAAGCCAAGAGGCCTTTGAGGCCCTGAAGAAATACATGGCTGAGCCACCACTATTGGCCAAACCAAAACCAGGAGAGGTTCTTTATCTATACTTGGCAGTATCCAACACTGCCCTAGGAGCTGTTTTGGTAAAAGAAGAGTTAAAGGTTCAGAAACCCATCTACTACGTGAGCAAGATCCTGCATGGGGCAGAAATAAACTACTCAACGATTGAGAAGTTTGCCTTAGCCTTGATAATGGCCTCAAGAAAGCTACGCCCGTACTTCCAGGCTCACAAGATAGAGGTCTTGACTGATCAATCTCTAAGAAACATCTTGCATAGCCCTCAAGTTAGTGGAAGATTGATCAAATGGGCCATTGAATTGGGCGAATTCGACATCAAGTATAAGCCTCGAACGGCCATAAAAGCTCAAGCACTTGCTGACTTCATGGTTGAATGTACCATTGACAACCAAGAAGTCGGGGGGCAGGAAGTAACAATGGAAGACAAGGAAACTGAAGACGTAATCTCCAAAGAATGTTGGGTGCTCTATTTTGATGGACCATCAAAAACAAAATCAAGTGGAGCCGGTTTAGTGCTACAAAGTCCTGATGGATTCCTCATAGAGTATGCACTAAAACTTGACTTCCCAACGACCAACAATGAGGCTGAGCATGAAGCTCTAATAGCTGGCTTAGGGCTGGCTGGAGCCTTGAGGGTCAAAACTCTGAAAGTATGTGGAGATTCGAGGCTAGTGGTTTCTCAAGTGAATGGGGAATTTGAGGCCAGAGATGAAGTCATGGCCAAGTACTTGAAACTTGTCAAGGCCATCATGACTCAGTTCGACGAATGCTATGTAGAGCACATTTCAAGGGAAGAAAACGTGAAGGCTGATGCCTTGTCTAAATTTGCTTCTTCCGAAATTGAAAATTATGCAGGAAGTGTCTATTTCCAAGTCCTGAGGACCCCAAGCATCAACGGAAAGTTGGTAGCACCCATTGATATTGGCGGTTGTTGGATTGATCCCATCAAATCTCATCTAGAAACTGGGTGGTTACCCAACGACACTTCAGAAGCACGAAAGCTATACGTCAGAGCACTAAGGTATGCCCTAATTGAGGGAATCCTATACAAGAAATCTTTTGTTATTCCATACTTAAAGTGCTTGAGACCTCAAGAGGCAGAATTGGCCCTAAAGGAAGTGCATGAAGGAATTTGTGGGCAACACTTGGGGGGCAGAGCCCTTGCCCATAAAATCGCTCGTCTAGGTTTCTATTGGCCAAGCATGCTTGCTGATGCTAAAAGCTATGTGAAGAAATGTGAACGGTGCCAGAAACATGCACCAGTGGTTAGACAACCACCAGAGATGATGACATCCATTAACTCACCTATCCCCTTTGCTATGTGGGGAATGGATATACTTGGGCCATTTCCTATGGCAAGTGCTCAAAGAAAGTTCTTGATAGTAGCAATTGACTACTTCACCAAGTGGATTGAGGCTAAGCCGTTAGCTAAGATAACCACCAAGCAAGTAATGCAATTCTTCTGGGAAAATGTGATATGCAGATATGGAATTCCACGAGTCCTGGTCACGGACAATGGAACTCAGTTTAACAACGATGAGTTCAAGAAGTATTGTGATGAGAACGATATCAAGTTGCGCTTCACTTCTGTTGCCCATCCTCAAGCGAATGGGCAAGCTGAGGTTGCAAATCGAATTATCCTGGATGGACTAAAGAAAAGAGTTGAACGCTCCAGAAACACTTGGGTAGACGAATTACTCCCCATACTTTGGGCATATCGTACTACTTGTAAAGTCACCACCGGGGCAACTCCATTTCTATTGGCTTATGGAGCAGAGGCAGTGGTCCCGGTGGAGATTACTCACACCTCCCCAAGAGTTGAGGCTTATGAACCAGAAGAAAATGAAGAAGGCTTGAGGCTAGCTTTGGATCTAATTGACGAAGTTAGAGATGAAGCAAATGCCAAGATAGTTGAACATCAAAAGAAAGCCTCTTTCTACTACAACCTAAGGGTTAAAGAAAGGTTCTTTCATCAAGGAGACTTGGTTCTCAGAAAGATTGAAGCATCCGGAGTTGGACAAAAAGGCAAGTTGGCCCCAAATTGGGAAGGACCATATCGCGTCAAAAACGTATTTGGTCGAGGCTCATACAAGCTAGAAACCCTTGAAGGGCATGAGGTGCCAAGGACTTGGCATGCCTCCAATTTGAAAGTTTATTATGTTTAAGGTGTTTCCTAGGAGGACTCACTACTATGAATAAGGTTTGATAAAACCAACCCGAGTTCTTAAACTTGGGTACTATGTAAGGGTTGATCCCATTTTCAAGTTATGAATAAATTCAGTATTTTCATGTTTTAAAGCTTATATACTATGAGTGTTGACAAACATTCAAGAAGCAATAAAACAACACAAGCCATGAGTGGCCACAAGAAATAAATAAGGCTGGATAAAAACTTAAATATAAAAGTTAAGTTAAGCCCGTAGGCTGAAAGTACATAAACAAAAGTACAAGCCATGATGGCCAAAAGTAAAACTACATCTAATCTGCCTTGTCTACTTCCTCCTCCTCCTCTTCCCCTAAAGAGGAACCGGAGTGAGTGGCAGCATAATCATCCCCGGCAGTCTGACCGGGTGGAGAGGTATGATCTAGGTTGAAGATCCTGTCATCCTCCTCCATGTCGTCCTCTCCAGCCAAAGCCAACTCCATAGGAGTAGGAAGGTAAGGGCTTGGAAAATCAGAAATGGTGAGAGACCCAGGCATCTTCTCCAACACAGCAGCAAGAGCGCCATCCCATCCCTTAGTATACTGAACTGGGAAGAGGAGCTCGTCATGCTTATCAATCAAGTCCTCGTACTCCTTGGAGTCAAGGTACTCGTCGATAAAGTCATCATTTCCCTTCCTCAAAGACACCAGCTCAGCCTGGGAGTCGTCTAACTCCTTCTCCTTCCTAGCCAGAGTGGCCCTGAGAGAACCCACCTCCTCTTGGGATTTCTCAAACTTGCCTTGGTTGGCCTCAGAAGATGAGCGCCAAGCCTTGGCTTGAAAGAGAGCCCCTTGGAAGTTGGCATTAACCTACAAATAAGACTACAAGTCAAGGATATGTACTTGAAATAAATAAACAAACTACAAAGAAAAGGAGGCAAATACTTACAACAGCCATAGCTTGGGCTCCAGCATGC
Source organism: Heracleum sosnowskyi (assembly GCA_030848705.1). Lineage (NCBI taxonomy): Eukaryota > Viridiplantae > Streptophyta > Magnoliopsida > Apiales > Apiaceae > Heracleum > Heracleum sosnowskyi. The sequence continues at coordinate 101,027,763 of CM061241.1, forward strand.
TCCACCCCTTCGATGGTGGAGTTAGAAACAAAATCCTTGTAATCACAAGGAGTCAGAGAGTGATAGGACCACTCCACAGCATGCTTGGACACTCCCACCACAGTGTCTTTCTTCCTAAGACCCCAGTTGGGGCGCCAAACTGCACTCTTGGCCGAGGAAGGCCCCTCCACCTCATCAGTAAGGTCCACATGGGGCCTTATAAAAGCAGGAACACCAGAAGCGCGAGGGTCCTTCCCCCCCAAACGAGCCCTCTTCATTCTGGCTATTTCACCGTCCTGAGGCTCGTTGGCCTTATTGATAAAGGCCGCAGCTACAAAAACAACAAAGAAAGAAACAATGGGTATAAGACAATCTTAGATAAATAAAGAAAGATTGGAATGAAGATTACCCTTGTCATGAACATTTGAAAGTCCCAAGGACTTAAGCAAAAACTCATCCAGGAGCGTCCAAGCTGTGGTAGCATAATCATCCTTGGTAAGCTCGGCATAGGCACGAGCCTCCTCATCGTTCAAAACAATGTCACTTGGGCTACCATCTGAGACCCTAGCGAAAGAGCTACGGAAAAGGGTACCCCGGTCCCCTCCTTCCCAAATTAAATACATGAACTCATTCTTCCACTTTGGATTATTATCAGGGATGGATTTTGGGTGAAAAATGGGAGGAGTAGAGGGGCGATGGTTAATATAAACCCAACCCAGAGTAATGGCTGAACTATTCTTAAACTGGAAAATTCTCCTAAATAAAGCTACGGATGAAGGAAATTTGTTCTTCAAACAAAGAACAATAAAACACATAATGATTCTCCAGGAGTTTGGCGAGAGTTGGCAAGGATTAATCCCAACATCAGCCAAAAGCCTGGGAATAAACTCATGGAAGGGAAACCTGAGTCCTGCAATAATGGCATCCTTGTAAATGCAGAGTGCATCAGGACGCCAATGGCAAGAACGGTCCCCAGGGCCAGCTGGGACTAACCTATAAGGGGACCTAATCCTATACATCTTGTTATAGTCCCTAATTAAGTCGATTTCGTGGAATTTATTACTACAATCGAATTAATCTAAATGCGAAACAGAAGGGTATTCATCACTACGTTCTAAAATCATATCCTGAAGTGACATATGAGAAGAACGAATGGTGATACCTTTCTTAGACGCTTGATTCATTTTCTGGAGACGTTGAGCAGTACGGTCAGCCATTTGCAAATCTTCAAAGAAATTCCCAGAAAAATCTTCAAATCTTCAAACTTAAGCCCAGAAAATCTTCGAGGGATGAAGATCGAGCCCAGAAAATCTTCAAGGAATGAAGATCGAGCCCATAAAATCTTCAAGGGATGAAGGTTGAACCCAGAAAATCTTCAACGAAAGAAGATTGAACCCAGAAAACCACCACGAAAAACCTCGTCGGAAATCGCCTTACTACGGAATAAAAAGAGATAAAAGCTGAAACTAGAGAGAAATTTTAGAAAGTTGAAAGTGAGAAGTGAGAAATGAAATAGAAATCTCACTCTTTTATAAACAAAGTGACTGGAAACCCTACCGGTTAAGGAAGGGCAACCGTCTATAGCCAGTAAGGCCCATAAAATCCATTTATGGATTACAAAGGCAAAAGCCCAAATAAATGAAGTCTCAGGCAAAATCGAAGCCCAAATCAAATAAAGCCCATTAAGGCCCAAGGCTGAAAAGATTTAAGTCCAAATCAAAATGGACTAGTTAAGGCCCAAGAAAAATGAATCTTGGGATAAAACCAAGGCAAAAACAAAAATCTGAGGTCGAAAAGAACTTGGATTGAACTCGTACGACCCAGGTCGAAAATACATGAGAAAACGAGGTCGTATCCAACGACCTCGCTCCCAAATAAAGCGAAAAAATTAAAGATTAAGGTCGAAAAACCTTAAATCGAGGTCGTAAGACCCAAGTCGAAAATACACTATAAAATAAGCTCGAATCCCTCGACCTCGCACCGAAATGAGGTCGAAAATAGAAGGATTCGAGGTCGAAAGAACGAAGTCGAAAATACACAAGGATTCGAGGTCGTATCCATCGACTTCGCACCAAAAAACAAGGCACGAAAATTATAAAATGAAGTCGAAAAAGACTTTGAAAATGAGGACAAAGCATTCGATTTCACGCCAAAAACGAGGTCGAAGAGACACGGGGTTGAGATCGAACAAACGAGATCGAAAATGACTAGGAAATCCTGGTCGAATGATCCTAGTCAAAAATGACTAGGAATTCCTGGTCGAAACAGACGACCTGGGACCAACATCGAGGTCGCAAAAAAGGGAAATCCTGGTCGAACGTGACCAGGAAATCCTGGTCGAACGTGACCAAGAAATCCTGGTCGAAAATGACCAGGAAATCGAGGTCGAAAAAGGCTAAATCCTGGTCGAATGATCCTAGTCGAAAATGACTAGGAATTCCTGGTCGAAACCTTCGACCTGGGACCATTCCTGGTCGAAATCCTGGTCGAAAACACATAGAATCGAAGTCGACACCTCGAGGTCGACAATGACTTATGATTCGAGGTCGACAATGGCTTACAATTTGAGGTCGAAAACATACTGAGTCGAGGTCGAACAGGTGAGGTCGAAAAAGACCTGGGATTCCTGGTCGACGGCTTCGACCTCACAACAGTTTGAGCTCGAATTCCAGGTCGAAATCCTGGTCGAATTTGTACTGATTCCAGGTCGAAATCCTGGTCGAATTTGTACTAATTCCAGGTCGAATTCCTGGTCGAAAATAACCTAGTTTGAGGTCAAAAACTGCCCTAAAAATGGAAATTTTTGGGGAAAATGCGCTGTAACTTCTACGAAAACCCCAAGGATATTTTCCCAGAAGTTGGGGGGCAAATGATATGGTCAGAAAAGTAATTATAGAAATATAATTGACGGTCCAATGAAAGGGCTTGATATTTAATGCCCAAATCCCTAATTACTCATTAATTTCGTAATTAATGAATAGGGAAAATATACAGCTCATTAAAAGAGCCCAAATTATGGCAAATTGGTCAAAGGAGGATCCAGAATCCCAATTAAAGGCAATTAATGAGTCATAACCTTTATCAACAAGGAAAAGACTTATCCTGCAAGCAATACAATGTTTATCCAATATCAAAAAGGAGACTTATTCGCTAAGACTCCTAAACATACCATAAATACTAGGCTCCAGACGCCTATATAAGGTCCCTGATCCTACAATCAGAACTACGTCTTTGGCTTGATTCTCAATAACGATTTGAGATACGTAGGCATATTGTGAGGACCAATTTAGTCCAGAAACACGAGTGCAGCCATTAAAGCTCGAAGCTCATTAAATTCACAAAGTACGTTTTTTAATCCATAACAATATTCTACTTCGAATAATTTTTTTATTTATGTCTACAAAGATCTATTTTACTTCTAATAAAACTTTTAATTGTATGTATTTTTTATAAATTTGAACTCTCCTCCTCTATAAATTCGAACATTTATTCTACTTTCAGCAGAACTCTCAATTTTATGGCTTACCTATAAATTTGAACTATTCTCTTTTTTAAATTCGAACATCTACTATACTTCAAATAAAATTTTATTTAGAAGTTTTCTCTATAAATTCGAACTATTCTCCTCTATAAATTTGTACACCTATTCTACTTCTAATATGCTAAATAATATTTTTTTTATTTATTAGTATTTAAAATTGTAAAACTCTAGAAAAATTAAAAAAATAATTTGAGACGATCTTAGAGACGTCATCTAACCTCCTATGTATCCTCCTTTATATATATATATATAGAGAGAGAGAGAGAGAGAGAGAGGGAGAGAGAGAGAGAGGGAGCGAGAGAGAGAGAGAGAGAGAGAGAGAGAGAGAGAGAGAGAGTTAAGTTCTATGGAAGCCACATTTTTTTGTGCAGACCTGGAGACCACATTTGTTATGCAATCTAAATTTGGCAAAATAGATCATATTTTGTAATCAAAAATTTGCAAAACGTACTGTTTTGCAAAGTATATTCTATGAAAATCACTATTTCATTGAAAATCTTGAAAATCATATAAGTTCTGCAAACTAAACATGAATATTCTGCAAACCGAACATGTTTTGCTATGTTTTAGTTGCAAAACATATATAATTTTAAAGATTTTAAATGAAAATAGTTAATTTCATATAACATAATTTATAAAATATTATATTTTGCTAAATTTAGATTGCAGAACGTATGTGGTCTCCAGGTCTCCACGAAAACGGTGGTCTTGGTAGAACTTAACTATATATATATATTGATTTTAGGGAAAATAAATTCTTTAGTCCTTAAACTATATGTTGTTTTTGGTTTAGGTCCTTGAACTATAGAAAAAAATATTACGGTACCTAAACTTTTACAATTTCTGATTAACATCCTTCCGTCCAAATTTGACTAACGTTCGTTAGTGAACGTTGTCGTGGCAATTACGTGGAAATCAAAAATTCACAGAATGAAGTGAAATTTTGACATGTTAATCTACTACTGAGTACAAGAACACGGGTGCTGAAAGTTTTCGATTTCGAGTTCACTAACATATAGAAATCTGCAGATTTTAGTAAGAAAAATTTGTGTTCTTGAAATTAAAGTGCAAATTTCTATACGTTAGTGAACTCGAAATTAAAAACTTTCACCGCGTGTATTCTTGTAATCACTCATAAATTAACATATCAAAATTTCATTTCATGAATTTTTTATTTTCACGTAATTGCCCCATCACCATCGACTAACTTCCGTTAGTCAAATTTGGACGGAAGGATATCAATCAGAAATTATAAAAATTTAGGTACCTTAATATTTTTTTTTATAATTCAATGACCTAAACCAAAAACAACATATAGTTTATGGACTAAAAAATTTATTTTCCCTTAATTTTATAAAAAGTTATTTTCATTTTACATCCCATAACTTTCTTCCAAAAACACTTTAGTATTTACATTATACACGTGAACAGTTTACATTTTGCAACTTTCAATTTTAAACTTGCCTTCATTTTGCAACTTTCCCTCGCTTTTCCCGTTAAAGTTAATCAATTAAAGGGTAAATTAGGTATAACATATATACAAAACCATGATGAAGAAAGAAGTTAATTATTTCAACAACTTTTAATCTCTTAATATTTGTTTAAATTTTACTCATTTATCAACTATTCTATCCATCTTAAAAATAACTTGGTTAAGTTATTTTAGTTTTAGTACGAAAGAATGATTGGTTATCGTTCTTTATGTACAATAAAATTAGCCATTACTTATAATATTATTTATTCAAAAATACTATTATTGATATTTATGTATGACGAAATTATTTCTCTCCTATATTATATTTGTATTTATTGTAAATTTAAAATGAATAAATAAATTGTAACCAAAAATCCAAAATAGAATATTCTGATCGTTTACTATGCACATATCCCTCGCAATGATTGTACAATTGTGTTCAAATTAGAATTAGATATATGTTGTGCAGAAGGTCGTTAATGGTGATGGTTAATTAGTGAAACTAGTGTAACAGCCCGTGCAAGGCACGGGCCTCTGCTAAGACACAACTAACTTTGTTGTAAGGAACACGCCTGAGGTTGGTTTAGTAATGCAAGGACTGTGCATGCATAATTGTTCCTTTCAATGCACTGAGCAGCCTTGTCCATGGTGAGTGGTATTGAGTAGTGATGACCTTAGCAAACACAGAAGGTATCTACTTTGAACCATAGACCAGCAGTGACGAGCAAGTAGTAACCTTAGCAAGTGTGGGCAGTAAAGATGAATGGTTCTGCGCAGGGCACTTCATTAGGTTATGTTGGGTGCAACTCCTGTACTTAGCATGTATAAACCCACCTAGCAGGTTTGTTATTTAAGACGACGCATGACATATAAGAAAATGCTTGGAATAATGGTCTAAAAGATCTCATTTGTAAAATTGTTTGTAATATGTAAGGCAATTATCAAGAAATACTTTATTCTTTGACAATCAAATTGATACGGCCATTGGCAACATTATTCCAAGTAGAATTTACAAAGAAAAGGCATTCATTCTAAACTGTGATGACGCAAGTGGATTTTACAATCATACTCGGGGTTGTTGGGCTCTTAGCTGTGTGCACCGCCTTGCAATGATAAAATCACCTGTTGCATTGGAGTAGATGATGTCAACTGCACCTCAAATTACACCTGACTCCCTTTGATTCCTTGTACGCATCATGAAGTTGTACCAACCTGAAAGTAGTATAGTACTGGTAAGTATTTTGGTGGCTAAGTTTGCATGTTAAATGATGGAAAAGTTATAAGGCAAATGACACAAATATTTTTACATTTTTATAATATTGGACAAAGTCATTATGTGGAAGCTGAAATTTAGTTAAAAGAAAAATATAAAATTGATTTATACAATTCTTCTGTCATTAATTTTGTGTAGAGTGCTTCTTAAGATGAAAAGTTTAGATTTTAGTCAAAACATAGATACTTTAAATTGAAAGTGAACTCATAGGGACTAATGTGACTTCAAACGTGTACATGACCTGATCTGCTGCGGCTCACTGTAATCTGGAAGAAGGCATAACGCTACTTATTGAAGGAAGAAGGCATAGCGCTACTTATTGAAGTGGTACCACATTCTTTTTTTATTTGTATGAATTTTGAAAATAGATATATAAAAATATCAATTAATATAATTAATACTATAATAATCTTTATATAAATGATATTAAATAAAAGCATATTAAAAATTTGTAAGAATAAAAAAATATAATGATACAAGTAATAATACTATTGAGTAATAAAATATCCTATATATATATATAATGATATATGCGTGTGTGTGTGTGTAATATTAGCGTATGAGAGTTTATACGGTTAAAATAATCATATATAAAATATATCTAATAAGAAAACTGACCAAGGTACACGTTCGTACTTACAAATAGATATATAAACCGAATAATATTGTTAAAATACAATAAATTAATTTTCATGTTAGAAATGAACAAATAAAAATATTATGAAAATTAAAATAATAGACTTAACTTGTATTATAAATATTTTAAATGTTAATAAACATTATAGAATTATCGGTGCAGAGTTCTAAGTTAAATATGTAAATAACCATGCTTTGGTAAAAGCAAGTGTAAATAGCACTCCCTCCGTCCCAGCAGGAAGTTAACATTTGGAAAAGGATGTTCGGCACGCATTCAAAGGCTCATTTAAAGTATAGTTTCATTAATTGTTTTAATTTTTTTTTCTTCATGTTTGGATTTTTATTCAGAAAAGAAAAAAATTAAAAATAAATAATGGGACTATATTTTATAGGAGCCTTAAAATGCGTGCCGAGCACTCCATTTCAAATGTTAACAAATGGATGAGACGGAGGGAGTATATAGTATCGAGTAATGCGTCAAAAATACTAATGTCATGACCAAAACCATCCATAGACAGTGTTCTAAAAGTCGGCGATTAATCGGGATTAATCACCGATTAATCGCTAGACGGCGGGTCACCGAACTGATTAAGCGAAAATCGATCAAAAATCGGGTTAATTATTATAAAATAGTAAAAAATAGTTAAAATTAAAAATAAAAATAAAAATTTAAAAGTTAGAAACTTGATTAAACAATAGGAAAAAACATTATTTTTGTATATATAATTATAATTTTAGATGCCTAAATCGCAAATTCTCTTAATTTTTCCTCTTAAATTGATCTATAATTGAAAAGTTAAACCTTCAAATTTTTATTTATTACAATTATATAACATTTTTAACATATTTGCATAAATATATGACAATAAGATATGTTTAGTTGAAATAACGAAACATTTATATATATGAATATAATTATATATAAAAATATTATTAAATTTATTCCGATTAATCATTCCGATTAATATTAACTCTGATTCCCGCTTTTTACAACACTGTCCACAGAGTATATATGCATACACATGATAGCAACACAAATGTTCCATTCACATTTGTTATTTGTTATAATCAAGAAGCCTTCTTTTCACATGGATGACTACCACGTGCATTCGTAATTAAGTAATGTAAATATGCAAAGAGGAATATATATTGTTATTCATTTATTATGTTAGAGTAAGTAATGTGTTAACTGTTATTGATGTTCACCTGGTTGAAGTTATGAACCATCTACAGAAATAATCATAAAGATCGTATCTTCGGCTAGTCTTTTGTGAATGTTTCTCTTCTTTTTGATGTACCATGCTTTTAATCATAGTGATAAAGGTACATTTGTATTAGCTTGTCTTGTTATTAACATAGTCAGAGGTATAAAATTCTGTTCTTTTACCTATAATTGGGATTGGTTTGCAGTGTATCGACAACGCTTCCAAAGAACGAACTCATCCATGATCCTTTCTATGGATTGGAGAGTGAGTCAATTATAGATATTGATGATTAAGGGAGAGAACTTGAACACCATCACGCATCCTCAAAAGGAATGAATAGATATTATTTAATACTAACATTAATCAGATATGTCTTAAGTGCGATATGAAAAGGGCAAGATATCTAAGTCGGGCCTTTATTATTTATGAATATAGTGATTTCTAACCTCCAGAATAACTCCAACAAGGGAAATGAAGGTATGAGGTTGAACCTGAAACCACAACGCTTAAATCAATATATTGTGCTACTGCTATCATAAACCACAAATATTGGTTGGCATTTAAAACAATAAAAATCAGAAATGAGTTTTCCAACAAAAACTATTCTATAACATAGAAACCAGACAATAATACTTATATACTTTGCTACACAATTACATGTTGTTGGGCTTGTTTTAATTGTCATATAGAAAAAACAAATATTCATATAAGATATTATAGATCATAACCTAGCTTAAGTGTATAGGAATTTCAAGGCTCCTAACAAACTATTGAAATTTGATTACTGAATCCCTGCAGCCTAAATCATAGTTACCCTTGAACAACAAAATCAGCAACAACATCTAGATTCAAGATGCTAAGTAAACTAAGAGTCAACATATATTTAAGGGCGGAGGGAACATGCAGTGAGTATTCTATAGTGTACCTTATGGTCATGATACTAAAACTTGTAGGTAAAGTATTTTCACGGGGTTTTGGAATAAAAAATATATAGGGTATTGGAATAGAAAATATATAAAATGAAAAACTTCTATTCCCAAAATCAACAAAACACAATCATGTTGATGATTAAAAAAGTAAATAATATATTCCCAAAAAAAGAACCAGAACAAATTGGGTATTTAACTAAAAATAACAATTTCGACAAGCTAGAATGAGACAGACCAATCACCTTTTCTAGTCGGGCCATCACATTCAGTACAAATTGGTGTAGGTCATGATACACATGAACCACCCCATCAGAAGCATCTGCTGCAATATATTAAATTAATGTTAGACAGGTCGGGTACAATCTCAATAATATTTTCTAGTATAATTAAATCAAATTATTTATAAAAGAGACAAACATTAAGTTTTAAATAATATATAATTTAAACCATCATGCCACATATTATCATCAAAAGAAACCACAAATTGAGCAGTATCAATAATTCGTAGGCGAGTTAATTCATAATTACGTAGTTGGTCGAACAAAAGGAGACGGAGAATGTTAAAGTCATTCATTGTTCTGTAAAGTCGAAGTCATGGATAAGATAACCGCTATGCGCAAGGGATAATTTGAACACCTACATAAGGTCAATGATATTGAGCACTGTTGGCCTATTCTAATTTATATGAAATATCTCGATTAAAAGATCATGGAAAACAAATAAATACGTCCTTCAAGTTCTTCTAGAGAGTCGGGATGGATCCCAGTCGAAACACACATTCTCTTAGGATCATTTCTAACTGTGCCACAGATTATAACCATTACGAAATGTATGCTATCTAGTTAAATGATATATTTTCGACCTGTGAGGCAAAAATGGAACATATGCATTCAAATATATTGCATTTCTTGTGTAGCTTACATCCAATATATACAAAAATCATTAAAAATTATCATGCATAAAAAATAGATGATAACAACATATTTCAATCCAATCACAATATAAAAATAACACAAACTCAGACACCTAATCACTAACTGTCAATGATAAATCAGATATATCTTCGCCTCCTTATATTGAATCAATATCACCCTCGTTGATTCACAAATCACAATACCTACTAAATTCAATCCCAGTAGTGGTATACAATGTGGCCTCTTCTTCCAAGGTGTAAAGTTATCTCTAAACTCAAAGTTTAAAACATACCATTGTAAAATCTGAATGTGACCCTTAATCCCTTAATCAAATATGTAAAAGGCTATAAAACATAACACTTCATACGATATACATGACCATTTTCAGGTTCTCCAATTTGTTGGAAAGTGGATCAGACTATGGTTGATTGTATCAAACTGAAATCAGAAAGAACCATGGATTTCACAAAACCTAAGATACATACATATATTTACATATATGTATAAACATTGGGAGTAAGAATTTTTATCCATTTCATTATAGGGTGCCCACACCAAGATGATGATGAGCCCTCAAATCCCTTAGAATATTATAATTAAGGACCAATATTAGAACGAAAGAAGAAGACATCAATGATTCAATGCAATAGTTTGAGACAAACAGTAGAAGAGTCGTCAACATACATTCACAATGAACTGCATATATGAAGCTTAATCAGATTATTGGAGCATAACAAAAACACTATAGACATTACATTCCTCCAAACTCTTGGTCCCCAGCTATGCACAAAATCATATATGGTGAAAGAGAACATTACAGTATATAAAAGAGAGCATCGGCATTAATAACACCGATGTTTTAGATAAAAATGTTATTAATGTGATTGCTTACCCCTAAACCATACATGGGATGAAGTCAAGATTCCTTGTGTTTGAATCAATAATGTGTGTTTGAATCAGCAATGGGACTAAATTGTTCCTACATACCAAAGACTATCAGAATTAGCAATAATACTGAAACTGTCTCAAGTGATGATCATAATGATCAGGAGATGTTTTAAAAAATTCGTCTAGAATCAGAAAACATAAGCCTCCATTTTATACCAAGATCACCAAAACCTTGTGAGCTTTTCTCCTCATGCGTTTTCTTAAAGAGATTCATCCAAGAATCAGACAATTTTGTATCACCTTTACAGCTACCATGTTATCCAAACAGAGTAAATGTTACTGCATCCTGTGTAGCAAAACTATTTTTCTACTGGTAACTCCTGCAAAACGGTGATAATTTTCGCCATTAACTCGAAAGGTCCAATTAAATTAAATAAGCTTAAAAGTAGAAACAGGAAGTAAACAGAACACTGGTTTTGATACCTTCAAGTCAGCAGTGTCGTGTTCCTTTAAACATCAAACATGAAATTCAGTTTCACACTACAAACAATAAATTACATCATTTTTAAGCAATCATTTAACACTCATAACCAACAGCAAATTTTAAAAATTCCAGAAGTGCGTCTCTGCAAGAAATAAGAATTCAGCTATATATATTGCTCAAAACCTAAAAGGTATTAAAAATTCTGTTAAGTTTAAAGATTGTACCATTTTCGCAAAGCTGCAACTTGAACAAAATAAGAATTTCTTGGAATTAAGACAGAGGTAATATAATCATTCTCTAAAATTACAATTAGTAATTTCTTAAACCCCAACTAATCATAAATCAGGAAATAACATATCCTAACTAAATCATCACATGCCGAATTTCTACTTCTATAATACCTTATAATTAACGGACAACATAAATTCCAGAGCCTCAAAAAAACTCAGTAATTGCATTATACATGTACAAAATGGTAGAATACTACAGGTATATTGTCTGTTCAAAAATATCCAGAGCCGCATTAGGATGACAAGGCGAGGGAAAGTCTATGTTATAAAAGAAGCTTATGTTCAATCTTTAAAATATATAAAATATAAAATCAACGACTTTCTGTTCAGTCTAGATTGCTCGTTTGTTTTCTTAGAAAGTAATTTTGTGTACTGAAATCAACACAATCTGAATGCATAGACTGTATAACAGATAATCAACACAAAGTTTTGTCATATCTAAAAAAATGGTTATGGTCAATTTAAATTGTATTATACCTCGGCTTCTTGAGCGACATATACCATGAGGGTTGTCACTGCTTAACAACACAAAAGCGGCTATATCTAACCAATTAATCACCAAACAAACAGTAAAACCAGGGCCCAGAATTACAACTCAGACGTATTTGAAAGCCAAATATGCACAATTCCCTAGCAAAACTAAATCAGAGAGCCCAATCAAACATGGTCAAAGTGCAGTAACATGCCCCCAACAATTTCAATATCATTTTCCAACTTGCTTAAGCTCCAAATCGCAACTGCGCGACAACTCCCAGCAGCGAAACTCTACATTAGGGTTAGTTTTCTTACTTAGGCTTGTTTTTTTAAAGAGTTTGTTAATAGTAGAGAACTTAATACATTTCGGCTTCTCTCTCTTCCTTGGCGCACCCTTGAAAACCTAATACATAAGCAAAATCAAATAAAACACACACACACGCACGTATATGAACAACCTTAATCATAAATTATAGCAAACACAAATACATACTTTAACACCAAGATACAAAACGAAGACCACAATCAGAGGCAATAAGCCACACGAATCATGATCAATCTCTTGGCATATCTGCGACTGTTTGTGTTCTTTACCGAGTGGTATCTTGAATTGTGGTAATTTTGTTATTTTTAGCTTGATAGGGGTATATCGATACTTTCACATGCATTTTTTTGTCATATTTTGCCCCTAGACGAGCTTTAATATATAGAAGTAGATTACTCTGAAACTTCATAGTTGGTAAATATAATTAATGAAATTGTTGACCTTGACTCAGATACTATTAATCTGTGATAACCCCGACCGACTTAGATTAAAGGCTCGACTAATGCACTTTCTCCTTGAAGAAAGGACTGTAACTTAGGACCGCAGATTCAATAGATAAAACACAAGTATCATCTATTGTTAACTTTATTTACAGTTCTGCTTTGGCCAACATTATATTGCTTACTAACTTCTGTTGTTGAGAGTATGTTTAATTCACATACAGGTCTTTCTATTTAATCCACCTCAGAACACTATAATATATGTATTTTTTCCTTGAGCTAGGAATTATTTAAAGGCCTTTTAGAGTAGGATCAAACTTGTGGAAGGTACTCGTGTATCAAAGCAAATTACTGAACATGCTTTATTTTATCCTCCTTATTGTTTTTTTCTATTTGAAGTAAAGCTACGCATGTTGTACCTATGCTGAAACATAAACTTATCAATCAAAATTTTCACTAAGAATAAAATAATGCATTGCCTTTGCTAACAACTATTATCTAAAGTCACATGTCCCTAATTTTTTGTTTGAGAATCAAATTCACAACCAAGTTCCATACAAACACTTTAGAAACCGAAGAACCCAGACGATGAACACAACCCTTTCTAACACAGTTCATGTCTCGTTTCACAACGACTAAAATGATCATACAATTTCACAATTAGAAGCATAAAAAAACACCCAAATCAAAGCCCGCACAAAAATCATATATTCAAATTGGCCAAATCAAACAAATTTATCAAATACCTTAATTGATATGACCTCACAACACGATGAAACGACAACCTCCGCCAAGGGCGACGTATCCTGATGCCGCTCCTCCTATGCCGCCACCTCTAATCAATTGGCCAAAATGAACGAAACTGTGGCCAATTCAGATGGCTCTCCAAATGCTAGATCACCTCAGGTGGACCGATCGCCCAATTCTAATGAGTAATTCACTACAAACGGTACGCAGACAAAACACGAACAAACTGAGCATATGTTTGTTTGTTCCGCCGGACATAGAAAACTGAGGTAAGGGCGCATGGCACTTTTGATATTCTCAGAATAATAGGGGCATAACCGTCTTTTCACAGCTAATAAAATGGCAACTTTTGCCCTTAGTCGGCGTTTAATATATAGAGGAAGATGGGTCTGAAGACAAACAAGAAAATGCATTTAATAACAATTTGATTAGCTAATTACTGAAATATCCTCTTTGATCTAACAGTAACAGAGTAATTTGACGGAAGTATGTCTTGGGGTAGAGCTGGTAATTTGATACACGACACGTGAACACGGTACGAACACGACACGGATAATTAGTGTTTAGGTGCAAAATTTTGGTACACGAACACGAAAAAACACGAATATAATTAGTGTCGGGTTTTGGTTTTCACAATAGGTACACGACACGAACGAAAGTACACGAATTAATGAAGTAAATAAATAATTTTAAAAAATATATAGTATTTATAGTATTGCATATTTAGAAAATATATAAGGAATTACATATGAACAATAAATAAAAGTTTCATGACTAATTAGCAGTAAGTTATACATTTATATATAAGAAGTATACATTTATATATATAAGTTATATTTACAAATTTTTGTAAAATTGTATGTATTACATATTTAATACACATTTCATAAAAATTTACATAATTAAAATAGTTTTATAATATATAAATTTTAATTTAATTAAATTTATATTTTTGTTTAATGTACACGAATACGATACGTAAAGTACACGACACGTTTTGAATTGGATATGTGTTTCAAATTTAATACACGAATCCAAAACGGATCGGATATGGGTTTTACATTAAGTACACGAAAACACGAAAGTACACTACACGTCCAATTGTCAGGTCTACTTGGGGTTGCACTTTGCAAGCAAAATTAAAAAAAGCAATGCAATCTATTTTCGTTTAAAATTCTGGTGCTAAAGTGTTTTTGAAACAAAATTTTGGAATGTAAAGCGAAAATTACTCTTTTATAAATTCCAACTTATAAACACCAATACGGAAGCTGTTGGACTCGCCGCAATCTTTACCATAATTTGCACCCAACGACTAGTAAGGACAGAATGTATATACGTCATCTTTCACGAACTGTGGGGTTTAATAAGGCCCAAAAAAAATTGACAGATTGAGCCCAGTTTGTTAGTGTTATGTGTGTTGTAATTTTCACTTTCCTATTTTTTCTTTACATTCCTTTTTTTCCTGAAGTGACATTCTTTAGATTTCTTTGGATGAGGGAAGAAATTCAAAAAAATGTTTGGGATGATATTTAAACTACCTTGTCACAAAAAAATAAAGAATTGTTCCACTCCTAAATCTGATCAAATTTACTCATTAGTTGTTATTATTCATGACGATCATATTCAAAATTATAGATGTTCATGCAATCAAACCTCATCTGAAACTCCAACTCTCTTTCATGTATAGTGGTGCTGCTTCAGCCAATGAACAGCACGGTGACTGTTTTTATAATAGACACAGACATGTATCTTTGTAAGTATCCCACTACAGCAAATTTAACACAAAACTCAACTCCTCTCCTTGTCACTAATCTTTTGGATTATTGTTTCTAACCAAAGATTTGCAAATGAATCACGGAACTGGAAAACCATTCCATCTGAACTCTGATTACGTACTCGTCAACCTGAACAATATGCACAACTCACAAGAGAAAGAAAAAAAGTATATATTATATACAATCTAAAAATCACTTATATAAGCATTCAGATTACAAACTACACATCACATGCATAAGCAACTAAATTTTGCTACTGTTGTTCGGTATACAAGAATAAGCCTCCGGACCTTCACAAGAGATGGTGAAAGAGCTCGACAATATAATGGGGAAAAAACAAAAAACAAATATAAAAGATACATAAAGACAAGGATAATACAAACAAAATGTGCGCAGTCTTCCTATCTAAACACATTAAAAGAAAAAAAGATTATTAAGACTACTGTAAGCGTTTGGTCAGTTTTGCTGCAATGGAGCTTGGTAAAGCCTCTCAGTCTCAGATATGTTTTGAATAAGCTGTAATGGCCCATGTTGGTTTGAAGGAATTCTAATGATTCAATCTCTGAGGTGAGCTTTCAAGGCATTCTACATGATTCAATCACTTCAAGCACTGTTGAGTGGGTCTCCGGGGAAATCATGTTAAGTGTCAAATGAAATTCCTGTAGACAATAATATTGTTACCAAGCATTAACAAAGATTATACATGTACTTCCCCCATACAAGTATATGTGTATAAAATCATCCAAATAATCTAACAAAGTGCCAGGGGGGAGACTGGAGAGGAACATATATACACATATATTGTTTAAGCCCTTCACCTAGATTCATCTTAAGATGAGCAATAAAAATGGTCGTTACTATGGATAAAAAGCCAACAAGAATCAGTCCGAAAACAGAACTACACCGTCTCGCAAAGGCATGAAAAAGAATAACAAATACTGAAAGTCTTGAGCCATCCATAAAAAAAATGAATCAGATACATACTATGGCCTTTTTTTTTTGCCTAAAAATTCTTACAAAGGCAATGGTTATCTTAGATAAAATAAGTCAGATTCCGACGGTAGGGTCAGGGAAAGAGGACCACAACAGAAATATATGCCTTGTTGACAGAATATTTCACATAAATAGGCTACTTACCACAAATCTCTCCAACACTGGAACAAGAATTGCCAACTTGTGATCTGGGAAACATTCAGCAATCGCATTGCGTATGCTCTTACTGCAAGACAAAGAAAGAAATATTAAAAACTGATAAAATAAGACCAATTATTTGTGAAATTGCGAGCATCATAAGAATGCACGACCTTTCAGTCGAAAGGAATGCCAGAAGAAGGGCAGAATAAGCTTCAACAATCATTTTCTCCGCTTCTTTCTCCCCCTGTAATAGAACATCCTCTTCATCCTGCACATTATGAAATAGTTAACATTCTAGAAATTCATATATTAACATAATTATTCATTTACCATCCATATATGACTATTATAAATGGTCACCCTTTTTGACTTTCCATTCACAAATTACAATACTGTCTCTTAAAAGGTGATAATAATGGGATCCAAAGTACCTTGGCATCTCCCAGCCATTAGACAAGGAGAGGTGTCTTAAATCATCTTTTGAAATTTAAAGACAGTTCATAAGATGATAAATGCACATGGGTAATTGTTTAACAGTCTACTTTCAATAGTCAATCACATGTAATAATAATCAATTTCTTATAAACAAACTTCTATATGGTAAAATGGCCATATATCACCAAGATTGATCATCTTATCTTCCTCTGGGATCGACTGTAGAGAACCAATAAAGCTTAATAAGCCGGATTTAACATGTTTAAGTCCAAAACAATCAAGCGTATTGATCTCTTTCACCTTTTTTGAAAAACAACTTGCACTCAAGTTGCAGGTTTGTATTACAAAAAATAAAACCAAGGCAAAGTTTTAACCGGCTCCAGCAAAAAGGAATGCATATCCTGTTGATGATCCAAGTATAAAGAAACCTGAAACTCACCTACAACCAGCTCATTTAAGTCCTATGGTTGTGAATCAAGTTGAGAGAATTTAAAATTAGACCTCATTAATTAGAAAAAATAAAAATTAGACCTCATTAAAAAATTCTGACTTGGCCATTAAAACAGTCAGACACGACCTTTTTTATTTGGCCAGCTGAGGATTATTTTTTGTGATCTTGTGCCTAGTAAAGAATTGTATTTTACATTTCTTTCAACTTGAAATACTGTGCACAGTTTGGCCATTAACAGCACACAAGTTACAGTCTTACAGCTATTGGTCTGCTGGTCTGTCGGCCTGTCATATTTTTTAATTTCAGATCTTAAGGTCTAGCTAAAGAAAGATGACGTACAACATAAAAAAAAAAAAGACAATTTCTAAATAACACCATTCAGAGAAAAGGAGAGCATAACAAGACTACGATGTTTATTCTAATTCATATGCCATAGCATCTCAGCAACCAGAGAATGGACTTTGGAAGAAAGAATTAAAGTATACCAGCAGGAAATTTGTATGAGTTGTAAACTTACCGAAGGCATATTTCTCCCTTCTTCAGCTGCCTCTCCTGCACCTTGGTTAGCCAAAAATATGGAGCACAATAGTGGAATCACATCCGTACTCTCACTGTCTGATCCTCTCAAGCCAGGACATGAAACAGTAGTCGCTGCAAGCCGTGATCTGAAGAAAAAAAAAATCATACTAATACAGAAGATGCACTGTAAGTTTTCGCAAATGAATTTACATAGAAAAGTGATACAAATTACCTGTTCTGGCCGTCTTTCTCCACCAAATTCACAAGCAAGCCCAAGATAGCAACAAGAAAATCTAACTCCTCATCAGTGAGATTTCTGTTCGATAACAAGCCATGTCTTTGTAGATCAATGGATGAAGAGAATTGTGAGCTAAATTTTGGAAAATGTCCAGCTATTAGTGATGACAGCGTTTCTAGGCCTCCACAGGAAGCAATTTGCCGACAGCCAACTGAATTATCATTTGTCAAGTTCATCAGAACCTGCAGATAATATTTCATGAGTTTTCGAGTGTTCATATTTTCACCACACTAAATAAAGCATATCTCAATCTAAGAATACCACCTACAGAGATACAAACAGGAGCAAGAGAGGACTTCTGAAGCATTCTAATACAAAGATGGACAAATTTATAAATTATCACATACCTAATCCATTATATAATCCCTAAAATGACCAACCGCTATAAGATTATTCCTAAGGTTCAAGAGTCATAATTAAACTAATATTGGTGAAAGATATCTTCCAAACACCTTTCTAAGAGACAGAGAGCCTAAAGGAAGCAATTAAATAATCAACCCAAACTGGAAAGAAAAACATCAATGAGTTTCAAAATCGTATGATGTACGATAAGTACAAGGAAAATACAAACACTATAACTTCTGAAATTTAAGTGCAGCACATTACTTTAACAGATGTAAGAAGGCAATTTGACAGAAGGCTGGACTTCTCTTCATCCACGGCAGAAGAACAAGAAGCCTGAGGAGAGCTTTGAGAGGAATGTTGATTTTCCATGCTGCTCGATTCTTGATGGGCTAAAGGCCCTAAACTCAAGTGAGACTGGCATACACTTTTATGTTCTTCATCTGCTAAATTGGTATTCCTGTTCCGAGATACACTTTGCTTCCCGTATAGTACATCCCACTTGGATGGTTCAAAATCACCTTCATCAAAAGCAAAGGGATCTTGGCTTTCCTCCAGGAGTTCAATTCTGGTACCTTCAGAGGCGTCAGATGTCTTTGAGATGGCAAATTTTAGCCATGAGCCATTACTTGATCGTGTTTGACCATTTGAACATCCTACTCCTCCATTGCATGAGTTATTTGCAGAAGAATTAGATCTAATCTTCAACAGGCTAGCTTCTTCTGGACAGTTAGCGGTGGTTTCTGAAATGAATTTAGAACCCCCTAAATGAATGGAAGCCAACTGTCTACTGTTCTGAGATAGATTGGAGCTGATTTGAGAAGAAGTCCACTGCGTGCTACAGCACTCTGTAGAAGAGCTGATGCACACAATTTCATGGTTCCCGTCTGCAGATTGGAGGAACGTATATTGTTTTATGGAAAGCTAATGGCAATTAAAAACCAGCAAGATCAAAATAATTCAGAGAACAAACTACTTATACTATATTAGTTTGGAATTTAAATGTCACTTCAGCAAACACTATTAACTCAAATCCTGCAACCTTTTTAAACAGCTCAGAAATTAATACATTACCAGATTACAAAAAACACTTCAGGCAACAAGGTGTACAAGAGATATGTCTTCAAATGCATGCAGGCCTGGATTTAATCTGATTTATTTGACATGCAATGAACATAAAGATAATATACATCCTTTGGCTTGTAGCCCAGTGGATACCCGTTGAGTGTTCGAACCTCAGTGGAGGTACGGTATTTGGGTATTTAAATCAATGTAAATACACATATATACACACATATACCAAGACATTGCAATACTAGATACTGTTAGTTTGAGAAGAGCAAGAACTAAAGTGGAGGTATAGTTTCTGGGTATTTAAATTTATACTCATACTCATACATTGCAATTCGAGATACTGTTAGCTTGTGCAGTGCAAGAACTATAGAACGAGATATCATCATTCAAAAATGTTTTTAATTTTCAGAACATGAGCCAAATGAAAACCATCCTTTTTAGATATAAAGATCCAAAACATAATATTGAGATCATAACCAGAAGTAGCCTGTAGGTCGCAACCAAAAATTACATTACAATACTAAACAAGCGTATTTATTATATACATACCGCAAAATTAGACTTCTGTTTCTGGATATAGTGAATTGACATACTTTCACAATCGAATAATTTATTCATTAAAAAAAGACCATTTATTTAACTACAGAATGTATAAAATTGCTCTCAGATTAGTAAGGACTCACTGCTTTCACTGTGCTTTACTGCTACAGGTCTTTCTGAAGAACTACACAACATTTCATCATCAGCACTATCTGAAGTGTTTAAAAGCAAAGAAACTCCTGAAATTAACACCGATTGTTAGTTTTAGTGTATAAGTCTAAGGTGAGTAACCGCAGCCTGCAACTATAGACTTATACCTATGACCGAACTTCTAAACAAATTAAAATTTATTGGAGTAGATACCTGATAGAATCTGAATAATGCTCAGCATAAGTTTAGTAAAAGATTGGGGTTGATGTTCGGAGTTGGGTTTGCTCTTCAATCCAAGTAAATGGCTCTGGAAGTTGTACAAAACTTTTAGCAATATAATAAGATTATTGACCACCTGATTTAACATTTCTGTTTATACAGGTGACTAGGCTATCATATATACAACTTACTATCCTGCTCACCTGATTATCCTGACTAAGGAATGTAGCATTTTCCATAATCTTCAGACACTTTAAGAGCAGCACCAAACTTTCTAAGTTTGTATCATCTTTAGATTCTTCCAGAACTTGACATGAGAGATCTGATAACCATCTCTGCATATTAAATATTAGTTTATTATTCATCAAACATTCCAGCCTAAAGAAAAAGAGAACTCCACAAGAAACATGTAACTGCAGCTAATTAGAATTCTATAGTTCGAGACGAAAGCAAGAGCGTTAAAAGTCAGGATATAGCATTTTGTTTTCCCTTTACTTATTGGATGTCCCCTATTTATGTGTCGTGTGCTCAGATTTTTTTGTTATTAAAATATATTCTGTTCTAAAAGGTGAATTTATATAAGAAAGCACATATTTAGCTTAAAGAAAGAAGTAAATTTGAAAACTTGACCAATAAGTTAGAGCCTTTACAATAATTTTAGTTGGTGAAGGTAATAGATGACAAATATGTAAGCAGTTCACAAGTTTCAGATGACCCTCTTTAAATGATTAATGTAAACCTTTCGCCCTTTGCTCTCATTTTTATACCGTCTATGTAAAGGTTCCCAGATGCAGCGAGGTTATGAAAAAAACAAATTAAGACCATGCAAAGCTCACACCTTCATATTCAGATGACATTGTCTGGTCACATCAAATACTGCATCAAGTCCCCCATGCTCTCGAAATTTTTCCTTAAAGTTGCCCCCGGCCTTTCGCACATTTCCTGAGGTCTCTGAGTAAATTGAAAGTTGATACCAAACAGAGTAAGCAACCCATAAACATAAGAATGAAACGCTTTGCACTTGATAACTAGCACACAGTATACGAACTACGAAGTGAGTGGCACACAGAACACAAAAGTAAAAAAACATCATAGTATCTGTAAAAAGCTGTATAAATCATGTATATGTTTCGTAAATTCAATGAGATAAAGATTTGTGCATCCCTGCTTTATTCTAAAATCAGCTTGGCTATAACTTGCAAGTAATTAACAACAGCAATAATAATATCTTAAAATTGAGGAAGCTTGTACTGTAAATATGCATCCCCGCAATATATATTCATCCAGTGATATTTATACACACACACACACTAGAAGATCTTTCAGACGATGAAAAAATAAAATTAAGAAAATCAGCCAATACAATATAGGGGTTCCCAGGAAAGAATTGTATACCTTCAAAAGATATAGTAGATAAGCAAGCTTTCTCCATTGTCAATAAAGATATCCATTTTGGACTCATTTCTGGCTTTTCTTTTACACTATCTTTTCCATCTCTAGGTTTCATTTGCTTGCAACTGATAAGAAGTTCCTGAACCTTTAGAAAGATGGCATTGGATGTCGATTCTACTTCATTAATACCTTGCGAGCAGGAAGACTCCTTCCTTAATGCTAAAAGTTTAGAGCCAATGGACGGAGCTTTAACTTTAGAAGCATTAGTGGGGAGTGGTTTCACCATTTTCATTAGAAAACGAATGCAACTGGGTGAATCAATAAGGCGATCCTCTTGACCCTGTTACCAGTGAAATTCAGTAATGACAAAAGTTAACTATTAAATTATGCATGCCAACTTATTTCGAAAACTGTAGTCCTAGATATTCAAAATCTGAAGTTCATATTATCTAAACAATAGGACACATATATCACGAAATAATTAAGTGCGGTACCAAAAGACCTCTTAGAATATTTGCTATCAGAAAGAAGACGGATAAAATTTTAGAGCTTGATGCTCCTAAGTATGTACTCGCAGATACAAAGAATTACTAATGTTAATGCACTGCGGGTACTTTTGTAACTACAGAACATGACCAAATTATTACAAATATACCATTAAAATACACTATGTACTTAGGTAAGTCTCCTAAGAACATACTCAAGGTCATTTTTCTCAAAAAAAAAATCATGATCATTTTGCAATAGGAGACATAGTGGTAACTAACCACAATAAATGTAATTGTGATGTCGACTCCGACAAATATTTAAAATACAATACCCTAGATTACCAGCAAACAGTTGGAGAATTTGGTAACATAAATCATGACATGTATATTCCTACAATTAGGGAAAACATATTTGGTCATAGCACCAAAAGCTTACATCACTATTAAGGATGTAAAAAAGAGCTGCAGCGGCAAGGTTGCTAGGTGGATCATCAAAGCTGATTCCCATGACAGCATCTAGAATTGTTTTTGCTGTCCTGCAAAAAGATAATAATAAGTTAAAGAATGCGCCAAAGGATAACAATTCATATACTGAACTGATAAGCTCCCACAATGGAATTTTTTATAGGCTTTTCAATTTTTCCTATCCTTCTTATGAGTGAAATATTATCAGCTTAGTGAAACCTGCTTACTGAGCTGATAGGAAATGCGAAAGTGGTGATAGTCTGATAGATACTGGAATAGTTGATCAATACTCAAATTCACATCAATACTTACCTATTAGTTCTGTTATGTTCTCTTAAAAGGCACGACAAAACTAAACCAAAAATCCTTCCTGATCATGTAACTCGGAATGTATTAGTAATTCATGTGAAACTACATGAGCTCTCTTAGATATTGATACGAATAAGTAACTTGTTTCATACATGCATCCTATAATCATCTCATAAACAATAACCAAAATAGAACACGCTACAAATACAACTAATGCGTCAAATAAATTTACCGATCAAACAAAAACTTGAAATTCATATAGCTATGCAACATATCCGCGGCTAAAGACACTACAACACATCCCGTAAATAACAATTCAAGTACCAGCATACTCCACTACAAAATTACACAAAATCTTGAAAATCAACATACCCATTAGTTCTCAAAAGCCGACGCTGCTGAGCAGTCTTACATATAGACAACAACGACAACAAACTGGCACGCCTAATCCTCGGTTGCTGGCCTTTCCTCAACCCATCCAATGCAAAATAAACCTCATCCTCATGCTCCATCATTTCCCCAAACTCCTGAGTCTCCATCAATGTCTTAGTCTGCTCCACAGCCGGCACGTAAACCTCCTTCTTCTCCTTCACTTTCACCCCTTTCTTCACCACTTTCTTCGATTTCCTAAAAACCCCATCACCAATCCCCAATTCCCCACCACTCTTGGGCGGCAAAATCGCCAATTCTTGCGAGTCTTGCGAGAAATTCAACCCATACGCTTCAAAATCAAACTCATTTCTGGGCTTCTTTAAAACCCTATTCAAGCCCATCTCAGAACCCTCAATTAGTGAATCCCTCTGGGTCCGGATCCCTAATTGACCCGAATCTTGAGAAGAATTCGACCCGAACAGATCCGAATCAAAACTCCACCTAGAAGACGACCCTTGCGAAGGAAACGGAACACTAAACACATCTTGCTGGTGATTACTTTCTTGAGACAAAACGGTGTCGTATTCATCGGAACCGGCGTCGTATTCATCAGTGCAGTTTCTTGTTAAGCTTCTATTACGACGATTGTACTTTCTAACGATCATTTTATCGGGTAATTCAAATGTTTGTCATAGGGGGTGGTAATTAAAGGAGTTGTGGAAGGGTAAAACTGGAAAAATGAAATTAGGGTTTGAAGATTTGAATTGAAGGAGAAGATTGTGTTTGTGAGCTGAGAAGGAGAGAGTTGTTCGAACAAATTTGTAAGTAGTGTTAATTGGGATCGGTAACTTCAAAGAAGTGTGAGGGGTAATATGGTCAATCACCTTGACCGTTAGTGTGGTGCAAGATTAAGTTGTTGAGGAGATAAAATTACAGATTTACAATTTCAATTTTATTTTAAAATTAAAGAAGCAAATGTAAAATATACTATTATTTTTATTTGTTTAGCTTTTTTTAAATATGAGAAAAACACTTAGGAAATTATTTCTTATCTTGCTGAAAACAAAATTTGGGCACAAATTCAGTAAATCATATTATAAATTTTCAAAAAAATATTCTTAAGTTACAAACAGTTTAGTTCACCAAGAATGAGGTCACATTCGTAATATTTGAACTATCTTGTATAAATTTAATTTTACATCCTATCTAACCTTTTTTCATATAGAAAATCAATTTATTAATAAAATTCATATGATGTCAATACTATTATATAATAGACGAAATATTAAAAGGTTGGTCGATCTGTATGATATGTTATGATTTTACTTAATTGTCATTTCTTAAATTCGTATTTTTACTTAATTAAATTTAATTATTTATAGAAATATATTATTAAATAATAATATTACCTATTTGTAATCAATTATTTTTTTCACCTAAAATACATTATTTTTTTTATTTTTTCTAACAATTTCCCCTACTTTTTCAAATATATCACGGGCAATTACCTTTTTTAACTAAAACATGATAGTTTTTTATTTTTCTTTATTAAAACCCCTCATTTTCCAAAAATATCACGGACAAACCTTTAGTTATTTATTTTTAAACCTAATATTATAATTATTATTTTTAAAGTTTACATATTTTAACATGTCTACTTATTTTTCTTAACAAATGCAATTACTAAAAAATATTAAAATATAAATAATCAAATACCAATTTATAACCGATTACCTTTTCAGCTAAAACACATTATAAATTTTTTATAACAAATTCCCTCATTTTTTAAATATATCACGGGAAATTGTTTTTTTTAATTTACTTTTTCTATTTTTCTCACTAAAATCCATTATTTTTCTAAAAATATCACGACCAACCCTTTTACTTATTTATTTTAAAACGTATTTAAATAATTAAAATTATTAAAATTTAAAACCTCATTTTTCAAAAATATCACGGGCATTTACCTTTTTAAACTAAATATATGTTACATTTTTTATTTTTCCATACTAAAACCCCAATTTTCCAAAAATATACCGAGCAAATCCTTACTTATTTTTTTAACAAATACAATTAAAAAATAATAATAAAATAACAATTAACAATCCGTGCTCGCACTGATTTTAAAGCTAGTTTTATAAAAGTAATCGAAGTTATACCAAAAAAAGTACTAAAAATAGGTCATATTGACAACGTGTAATTTACTTATTGTTGAATTTAATTGTAAATTATATTATTAATATTTTGTTAACATTATCACTTTTTCGTAATGATCATGGACAAAATCACATAAAAAATTAAACGATTTCGATAAAGTAACTTGAAAATCTAGATATGTTAGCTATATAATAATTTTTATCTCGATCGGTTTTTAATGATATTAACTTAAAACTTGTGTGATGTATGTATTGTATTTAATTATTGTTATTTTTATTATTTACATTTATATTTTGTTAATTGCATTTGTTAAAAAAATAAGTAGACATATTAAATTTTTTAAAATAATTAAAGATATTAAAATAAACAATTTTACACCACAACTCACAAAATAATCTTTAACTTAGTGATGGTTTAACAATATTTTTTTCCAATTTAAACTACTCTGAAACTAACTAAATCATCTTTAATTTAATGATGGTTTAATAATTATTATCTAACTGAACATACCCATAAACTAAATAGCAAAGATAATTACGAATTTTTACATAAAAATTTGTATTCAATATAATATAGAAAACCCATTTATAATTGGTTTAAATTATCAAAATACACCTTTTAGTATATAAAAATAATTTTACTATTAATCAATACACTTTTTAATATTAGATCCAACAGTTGTCATCTATTTATTTATTTAAGATCTAACGGCTCTTATTAATTTGGTGGACCGACTGCCAATGTTTTAGATAAGATCTCTATTATACTTATTATATTTAAGGATTTAATAATATTAATATTTTATCCAACTATTCTAATCTATTTGATTGGAAATATCTAACGGTTGTGGGTTGACTGAGGAGGACCATACTACCAACAAAACTTTTAATGTTTCGTCTATTATATAATAGTATAAATATATAAATAAAAACAAGGGAAATTCTCAATGGTACACTTGTAGATTTGGCTTTTCTGAATGGTACACAATATATTATTGACTTCTATTTGGTACCCTTATACTAATACACCATTCTTAACTATACCCCTTCCGTCACTCCCGGAACGTTTGTTTACCCATAAACAATTTCAAACGACAATACCTGGAGATAATATAACAGCAACATGAAAATAATATACATATATATACATATATCAATATACATACATATATACGACCAAGGAAATTGAAATCAATAAGATACATATATACATATATCATTACATACACAAAGACATATTAGACATGATATACAAACACGCATAGATACACACATGCATCCACATATGTATACTTTCCTTAGTCATAAATATGTATGTGTACATGTCTACATATACACGAGTAAGGAAAGTGAAATAGGAGATGAATGATGTATATCTCAATTGGAGACAAAAGAAAGATCGAGAGGATTCACTCGTTTATAGACTTTTCGTTACTTCGTGGAAGACGGTGGTAAACCCTAATTCGCTAATTTCTAGTTTCTTTAATTGTTTTAATCGTATTTCAACTTAACGAGTAACGGGAGGGGTATGGCTAAGAATGGTATATTAGTACAAGGA
Source organism: Heracleum sosnowskyi (assembly GCA_030848705.1). NCBI lineage: Eukaryota > Viridiplantae > Streptophyta > Magnoliopsida > Apiales > Apiaceae > Heracleum > Heracleum sosnowskyi. The sequence goes on from CM061241.1 coordinate 101,055,039, forward strand.
TACCAAATTAAAGTCAATAATATTTTGTGTACCATTTAGAAAAGCCAATTTTACAAGTGTACCATTGAGAATTTCCCTAAAAACAATGAAGTAAGTGTAATTATATAAAACTAATTAAAAAGGATAATTAAGTAAGTTAATTAAATGAAGTAAGTAGTAAGTACTGTACCGTACCAAAAAAATAGGTACCAAACTTTTAATGTTTCGTCTTTAATAATATAGTATAAATAGATTTAATAAAAAATTATTTGGATCATAAATAATAAACCATTTAGTTTACCTAACAATTACATGTACTAATTATCAAATTACTTATTCTTTAATTAGTCCATTATATCCTATATATAATTAATATAAAGGGGTTTAAATAGTTTGGTTGTCAGGGGTAAATATGTCTTTTCATAAACATTAATAATAATTGAAATAATATTAAATAAAAATTAAAAATATTGTTAAATTGTATTCCTAATTGCAAAAAAGTGAATATGATTTGTGGATATTGTTTTGCAATTTAATGTAATATAAAAAGAACTTATTATAAAAATATTTATAAAAAATCATGTGCATTTGAAAGCATTATTTTAATTTTTACTAAAATGAAAATTAAAATGTAAGTTAATATAATATAATAAAATTAATAATATTATTTATAAAACATCATGTGCATTGCACGAGTTTAAAACTAGTATATATAAATATTTAATTATTCTTTTATTTACCGTAATTAATTTACATACTCTTTTCTTTGAAATATACTTAATTTACATACTTTTTGTTTACTGCTTATACATTTAAATGAAATTTTAATTTTATTCTATTTGATTCTTAGGATCAATTTCACTTCGATCGTAAAATTGAAGTATGATGAATATGATTGATTGTATTCAAACCGTTCTGAAAGTTAAGTAAATAATTCACGTTGTAACTACATGTAATTATTTTAAAGTTTTCCTCAAATCCAATCCAAACTTATGATTTAAAAATTAATTATCAAGTATTTTTGGAAACCTATATTCCAAAACAAGTAGTATATTTTTCAATAAAAAGTTAAAAACCGATAATTTTGACATTTTCTGAAATATTAAACTTCGTATATAACTTCTTTTAATTTAAATATATTTAAGCTTACAGAGTGTGTATATCATCTGTACAACATAGCAAGACAAAACCCACAGAAAATCAACGCGTAAAAAGAATATTAAGCGGAGGGAATATACAGCGATAATGTCGTCGTCGTTCGATGCATTCGCCGCCGACGGCGAAGATTTCGGCAACTCAGCATACTCCACTTTCTCATCTGCCACCGCTCCTCCTCCGTACGCCGTCGGATCATTCCCGGACGACGAGATCACCGTCGATCATGTCTCTAATGGCTCCGATCCGTTCGGATTCGGGGCGGATCCGAATCCGACTATGTCGGACTCCAACGGCAATGGCGCAGCGTACGGAATTGATGCCGGAATTTTCAGTTCCGACGGTCCAATGCTTCCGCCGCCCGGAGATATGCAAGAGGAAGGTTTTGCACTTCGCGAGTGGCGCCGGTGAGGCTTTTTATTCACTCGATGCATATAAATTTTATGCTTTTAAAGTAATTTATATGTATATATGTGCATAATTAAGTCTGAATTTGATTGAATGTGTATGTATAGGCATGCTGATTTGTTTATATTCTCTGTTGCGTTCGATTATTTTTAAAGATTTTACGTTCCTGATCTGATAAGGTGTAATTTTGTTGTAATTGCTTAATATTGTTGTTATACTTTCCGTTGCTTGTTGTAATAATGTGGTTATAATTACCGTTGCTTCTTGTTATAATGTCGTGTTTTAAGTATTAATTAGGTGTTCGAAATTTAAAAGTTTAGTAGGCTAGACAATCTTTCACTTTGATTGAGGATAATGATTGATTCCGCAACTACTGCAAGTTGATCATCATTGATTGTGTGTCTTAATTGAGCGTTCTTCACTTCCGCGCCATTATAAAAATTGATTAGGTAGTTTAGCTCTGGTAGGTTGAGCAAATTTTATGGTTCCTGTTTGCCAATATATAGAGTAAAATAGTAACAAGAAATGATTATTGATGCTGTTGCCGGTACCTTGTGAGTTCAGATGGGAGTACAATGCGAGACAATGTTTAACCTTTTATGTCCGTAACCTTTAGACGATATTTCTTACAGGGAGAATGCTCTCAGAATTGGGGAAAAAGAAGAGAAGGAAAGGGAAGTGCGTAACCAGATTATTGAAGAAGCGATAGACTTCAAGAATGCTTTCTATGAGAAAAGAAAGATTCATATTGAGAATAGCAAGACTACAAACAGAGAGAAAGAGAAGGTAAATCTCTTAAAATGCTTACTTTGTATAGTTTATTCTACATTCTATTATAGCCTTTATATTCTAGTGTCACATTATGACATCTTTGTTTGGAGCAGCTGTATGTGGCTAATCAAGAGAAATTTCATAAAGAGGCTGACAAAGAGTACTGGAAAACAATTGGAGATATCATTCCTCGTGAGGTTCCGAATTTAGAGAAAAAAAGAGGCAAGAAAGATCAAGACAAGAAGCCATCCGTTGTGGTCATCCAGGGTCCCAAGCCAGGGAAACCTACTGATCTTGCAAGGATGCGACATTTATTGCTGAAGCTGAAGCACACTCCTCCACCTCACATGATACCACCTCAACCTGCTCTGGCCAAGGAAGAAGGAAAGGATGCCCAAAACATGAAAGCTGCACCTGCTGCAGTTGCTGGCCAAACTGCTATTCTAGTTTGACAACTGGGCTTTTACTTTCCAATTTTCTATGGGCTACCATACTATGTGCATGATTATTTTCTTTATATCTACCTTTGTTCTAGAAACCTGCTTATACATCACACCTTGACATGGATTTTGGTTTAAGCTTTTTTTATAATATTATTATTTTAATGTTTGTTATGACATTTTATATCATTTTTACTATACCGCAGCTGTTTCCTCGTCATTTTAGTTACTGTTGGTTTTTCTGGTGTTCCCACAAAAAAATGTGTGCAAAAATCAAATCTTGAATTGTTGTATTCTAACCCATTTGGCAAGTAGCTAGTTTCTTACTGGCTACTGCTGGTTTTATAACCCATTTGGCAAGTAGCTAGTTTCTTACTGGCTACTGCTGGTTTGGTAAAGGGAAAAATTTGTTTAAGTAATGAATATCTGTGATCCCTCCATCTATGACTAGAAATAATATATCTGGTGTATTCAACTCTTGTTACCTGTGTCAAACTTTAGTCAGGCTTCTGCTAAGGTTAAAATGATTACTCAGTTTCCTGCTTATAACATAAGAAATTAAATTTTACAACAATAAATTACAAAAGTTTCTATTTGCTAGATGCTTGTGCCTCTAACAATTCTCTTATACTTCCCTTCACCTAAATGTATTGAAGAATATTATGTACTTCAAATATGCAAATAATTTGAGATCCTTCTCTTGTTTTGAGTATATGATGCCATCAACTTTCTGCAACCTCGAGAATCGACCTAACTTAAATCTCTGGCTGAACTCGGTGACAAGCTTAGCAATAGAGGTCATGACATCAAAGCAACCTGTATAGACTAGCCTGATAACATAAGTTCCTTCTCATTGAGATGGGTGTTTCTTGATAGCATGTCAACAACTTGGCTCATCGTCGGCCTCCTGCTTGGTGTGGCTTGTGTACAGAAAAGAGCTATTTTAATATATCTAGTGACTTTGTCCTCAGGAAATCCTTCGAGTTGAGGATCTACCATCTCTAAGAGTTGGCCCTCCTGGTACAGCTGCCTCGCCTATTATGTAAGCAAAATATGGTCATTAATCCAGTGCAAGAAAGAGTAACATTTGGAACATATAACTTATATATCTTTAGATGTATAATTTTTTTCTGGTGACGTTTTGATTCTGCCATGAACTAGGGTTGTAGTACAGCCTCAATGTAGAGACACCTCAGTTTTTTTTATGAGAAACTACCATCAAAATTGCTGCTAAAGATGTCTCTGTATATATTCATGGTGTTGAGTGTGAGTTACATGCACATTTGTTGCGTGTGTGACAGAGAGACAGCGTTTATGGTGACCAGCAGAAGAGAAGCAACTTTTGCATCTCATTATGGGGAAGTATAGACTAACCCATTCCAACAGAAGCTTCTGTATTTCTCCCCAGCTTGTTTTTCCGCTGCTTCTGCCACTTACTATTTCAAGTATGAGAACCCCAAAGCTGAAAACATCTGCCTTCTTCGTCAACTTTCCACCCAACATATACTCAGGTGCCAAATAACCTCTGAACATAACAAAGGTGTAAGTTTGAATACTCTACCTCTCTATATTAGCAGACAGATAAAGGATCTGATGAATGTCACGATATTTGCTTAGCTTAAAGTAGCATTTATCTAATGGACAGCACATTAGCTTCTGCAGACACAGGTTTAGTTGATACAAGTACACTTTATTTTAAACATAGACCACAAATTTGCAGTGCAGAGACTGACAAACTAGTTTACTGCCTAGCTGTTCGCTCTATTCGATCTGGACGATATCATTTGCAGTATTAATGTTTTAAGCCAAGAACGAAACATACCAGTGTAACTGACTTATACCACTACTGACAGAAACCACTCAGGTATTAAAAACATTTGGCAGAAACATTTTAGAACTGATACACATTTTTTTTATAACATTCCTAGCAGAAACACTTGCTGATTCACTGCTACTGGCAAGTGACAAGTAGCACCTCAAGAGAAAGAGATGATGTTTCACCGTTACATGAGACTTGGACTATCATCTAACCGAAAACTTCTTTACTTGAGTTAACCAAACAAAGAAGATGCCGCTTCAAGCAGCACTAGTCATTAAAGAGAGTGTAAAAAGGCATACGTGGTTCCTCTTATTTGAGTGGTTATGTGAGTGATGTTATCTGGAAAAAGTTTGGCCAACCCAAAGTCTCCAATTTTTGGAGTGAAGTCTTTATCAAGAAGAATGTTGCTTGCTTTGATATCTCTATGCACTATAGGTGGCACGATATCTCCGTGAAGATATGCAAGACCTGTTGCAGTACCCTTGCAGATAGCAGATCTTTTTTCCCAGTCTAATATAGTTGTCTTGCTGTTTGAACCTGCAAAACTATATTGATTATTATTCCTTATATGAAGATCTTAACATAAATTTAATTATTTGCTCTAGATACCTAACAGGACAGTATCAAGAGAGTTATTCTCAAGATATTCATACACCAAAATCCGATTAGTTTCTTGAACACAGCATCCAATTAACTTGACAAGGTTTACATGCCTGACATTGGATATGATATCAATCTCAGTTAAAAATTCTCGCAGACCCTGCTTTGATTCAGCGGAAAGTGTTTTCACAGCCACTTGTGTTCCATTTCTGAGGACTCCCTATTGAAGCGCAACAGTGACAGTGTTTGTCTTAGGAAAATCATAATAATATTGGATAAGTAAAACAGAACGACTACAGCAACAATCCTGGAGAACTTGGTATGACATTGAAAATAAATTCAGTTCAATTCACATTTCAGCAGTTGAGCTACATCTTTTTGAACATCACATATAAAGATTCCTACACAGAGATTCACGACCATGGTTTGCCTAATGTCATAAGCACAAAGCAGTGAAGCACTGTTGTGAAATCTTGATGTAGATACTGTAATATGCTCCTACCGACACAATTGGTAAGGTGAAATCTGAAAAGTCTAAATAAATGGTAAAGTTGGTGTGTATGTGTAACACTTGTGTCCATGTATACACAAAAAGTTCAAATCGATACTTGGGTTGAGTCTATATTGTTAGAATATAATATAAGATCCGGATGACGCCGTCCTTAATGCATCAATCAAGTATTAAGTTCATCAATGATCAAAGTACACAAGTACGTACCTTGTAAACAACTCCGAAACCGCCACGGCCAATCTTATTAGCTGGATGAAAATCATCAGTAGCTGCTTTCAGTTCTTTGAATGACAACTTCTTTATGTTTCCAGAGACTAATATTTCTTCATCATTTTTTTCTTGTTTCCCTGATGAACCGCCAATGCAACTACACCTCATTTCCCTATTAATTACCTACACCTAGTCTTAGCCACAAAACAACACAGGATATTTATATCCCCGTGCATGTGGTGTGTGCGTGTAAAACCGAAACTTAGTTTTCAGGGTTGGGTAGGTGAGTGCCAAGCAAGAATTCCACAGCTAGAGAATGAGTGCCTTTACTTTCCTACTACTCTCTTTACATTAAGGGGACGACACGGAGGTTAAGAAAAAATGTAAATTAACAGGAAAAAGTAAGAAAAATGAGTAAATGGTGGAACCAATCAATATTTAATGTATAAATGTTACTATTTATGATATGTAAAGAAATGAGAAGGACGTAAAAGTAGGGGTGAGCGCGGGTCGGATCGGTTCGGTTTTAGGTTAAAACCGAAACCGAAATCGCATATCCTCGGTTTTTAAAATCGAAAACCGAAACCGCAACATAAACCGTCGGTTCGGTTTCAGTTTTAAAATGATCGGATCGGTTACAATCGGTTCGGTTTCGGTTTTAAAACCGCCTCAAATAAACATGACAAAATAAATAAAATGACTTCGAATTTTTAAGCTTGCAAAGTTACAAATTATTTTTTCGTCCAAAATAAACATACAAAGTTTTCATAATAAATTATTTAAGTCCAACATGATCTGAGAATAATGAAAATTTAACATGATCTTCAAAAATATTTTCTTTGAAATGTATATAAGACAATGTTAGAAATTCAACAATCTCGAGTCTATCTGAAATCTTTGTATAAGTAAAGAGTTTTTCAGGAAAACCAAGAAAAATCGTCACATCAAAAAATAAAGCAACATATAAAACATCTAGATATATAAGTTTATTAAACTACATTTACTAATCAACTATTACAAATTAAAACTTCAAAAACAAGAACAAAATAGTATAATTATTAAAAGAAGTGTCATTATCTTTATTAATCTACTCCCACTACTCATAAAAATTGGTCTAGTAGAATCTATACTATTAACTCCTTATATATAATAAGCGTAAGGGAGATCTTATCCAAAACTTTGGTCGGTCACTGTACTACCAAAAGTATATGATCCGTTGGATTATAAAACTATAAATATTCAAATAGATGAGGACCGTTAGATATAATATTAAAAATTGTATTTGATTAATAATAGGATAGTATTTAAATACTAAAATGTGTATTTTGATAATTTAAACCAATTATAAATAGGTTTTCTATATTGAATAGAAATCTTTATGTAAAAAATCGTAATTATATTTTCTCTTTAGTTTATGGATAGTTGCAGTTAGATAATAATTATTAAATCATCATTAAATTAAAGATAATTTTGTTAGCTTCGCGTGGGCTGTAAAATTGTTAAAATATGTTGTCTAAAACTCAAGATAGAGCCCAAACAGTAAATTGATTATCTAAATTTTAATATTTTTTTTTATTATTGTAGCACCAATTTAATTTTTTTCCTAATTATTTTAAATTTATAAATTCTATGTTTATTTCAATAAAATATTAAAATCAAAATAAGAAAAAATTAAAATCGATCTGGTCCGTGTACGACCACTATACGACCAAATTAATTATTACAGTTAGATCTTAAATAGATCGATGAGAATTGTTATATCTAATATTAAAAAGTGTATCTGATTAATAATAGAATTATATTTAAATACTAAAAAGTATATTTTAATAATTTAAAAATTTTCTATGTAAAAATTCTTAAATATCTTTTCTCTTTAATTTATGTATAGTTCGAGTTAGATAATAATTATTAAACCAAATATCAGATAACAATTCATATCGATTATAATATTAAAAATTATCAATATAATGCTCATGTATATCATATAACAATGATAACAATGATACATGTGGACCCGCGTTATAAGAGACTTAGGAGAACTCCTGTACATGAATAAATTTAAACATTTTTTTTCTGAAGGAACATAACAATTTGATTAATCCAAATTATAATTATATTATTTTACATATAACAAACATAAAATGATAATATCAAAATATTATTAAAATATTGAGGGTTTCATATTCATAAACAATAATTTTGAATATAATACTTAACCATCTTTTCTTTTCGGTTTATGGGTAGGTCAACTGGTCAAGTTAGATAATAATTATTAAATCATCATTAAATTAAAGATAATTTCGTTAGTTTCACATAGGTTGTTAAATCGTCAAAATTCAATTTCTAAAACTCAGGATAGAACCCAAATAGTAAAGTGAGTATCTAAATTTTAATAAATATTTTTTTATAATTGTAGCATCAATTTATTTATTTTTCCACTAATTCCTTTAAATATTGAAATTTTATCTTTCTTTCAATAAAGTATTAAAATAAATTAAGAACAAATTCAAATCGATAAAGACTATAATAATATGAGAATAAAATTTTATATAATCATAACATAATTTTTATTCTGTTTAATAATTTTAAAGTAATAATGTATTTTAAAATTTTATATACACTATAAATAAAAACGAAACATTAAAAGTAAAAGCAGTTAGTAAGATACTTATATCAGTATGTACTTAATATCTTTATTATATTAAACTCTTTTCTATAATAAGCATAATATATATTAAAAAAGTGTATTTTATTTATAATATGATTATATTTAAATTCTAAAAAGTGTATTCTGATCATTTAAACCAAATATACCAAATATAAATAAGTTTTCTATATTGAATAGAATTCTCCATGCAAAAAATTCGTGACTTTCTTTTCTCTTCCATGGACAATTCCAGTTAGATAAAAATTGTTAAATCATCTTTTAATTAAAAATAATTTAATTATCTTCACGTGGGGTGTAAAATCGTCAAAATCTGATTTTTAAAACACAAGATAAAGCCCAAATCAGTAAGGTGAGTATTTAAATTCTAATAATGATTATTATGTCATCATTATTTTAACGCCAATTTAATTTACTTTTTTCTAACTATTTTAAATTTAGAAATCTATGTTCAAAAATTAAAATCAATTTAAGAAAATTCAAATCAAAAAATAATATAATAATACGAGGATAAAATTTTATAAAATTGTGCATATTTTTTATCCTATTTTATTAAGTTAGAGATCATAAATAATCAAATATAATTTATTATTAAATAATAAATTATACGCAAATGGTGATTTTGTTTTATAAGCACTCATAGAGACCTAATTTCATTGTTAGCAGGACTATATTCATATTAAAAAAACCGTATTTTGAAATTGTAGACTCGGCTACAGAACAGACCTAACTTTTTTAACCTACATACATTGTAAATTATTAAATTCGAAACTTTAAAAGTTTGTTAATCAATTAGTATAGTACTTTTCTGAAAAATCGTACTTTACAAAAAATATTATCAAATAACCTATGTCTGAAAGAAAAAAAATGAAAAAAATTCTTTTTTTTAAAAAAAAACCCTGTAAATTTTAATATGTTGTTGTTAGATTCAAATCATAGATCATTTTACATGATAATTTTACTGTTATATGTAACGTTTCTCAACAATTTAATTTGAAAGATCCAGCGATTATTGATTGAGTGATCAAACAAAGTGACCACACTTATAAGAAAGCTTTCATTATTTAGTCTTTAATATAATAACATAGGTATTTACGGGATATACTATAAAAAAAATGAATTTTATACAGAATTTTGATCGTCACGAACAACATACCTAACTTTTTTAACCTATATACATTGTAAATTATTAAATTCAAAACTTTAAAAGTTTGTTAATCAATTAGTATAGTACTTTTCTGAAAAATCGTAGTTTACAAAAAATATTATCAAATAACCTATGTCTGAAAGAAAAAAAATGATTTTTTTTTCAAAAAAAAACCTGTAAATTTTAATATGTTGTTGTTAGATTCAAATCATAGATCATTTTACATGATAATTTTACTGTTATATGTAACGTTTCTCAACAATTTAATTTGAAAGATCCAGCGATTATGGATTGAGTGATCAAACAAAGCTTTCATTATTTAGTCTTTAATATAATAACATAGATATTTACGGGATATACTATTAAAAAAATGAATTTTATACAGAATTTTGATCGTCACGGTGTACTACTTTAAAAGAAGAACTATTACAAAAAAATATATTTTTTAATTGATAATTTATTTTCTCAAAAGTTCAAAGTTCCCGCATCATTAACATATTACAAAAAAGAGTATATTATATTTTAGCAATAAATATTTAAAAAAAAATTAAAATTATAAATATTATAAATATTAATAAAAATTAATGATGTTATACTGGTAGTTTAGTCCTAAATACCATCAAAATATTCTTAATCGTTAGATCCAATACTTTTAAAAATAGATGATCAAGATTATATCATATAAAAAGAAATTATTATCTAAAAATGATATAAGTTAAAAGATATTATATTATGATTGGATTTTCTAAAAAGTTAAAACATAAAAATAGTTGTAATTAAATAAGGAAACCCATTTATAACCAAAATAATAAAAATCGTTTAATCTTAAATAGATAGGTGAAAACCGTTAGATTTAACATTAAAACCAATATTTGGTTAATAAAGGTTATTCGAATAATTTAAACTACATATAAGTTAAGTAGATTTCCTAAATCGAATAGAATTCTCAACATTAAATTTCGTCACTTTATTCTCTTTTTAGTTTTAGAATAGTTTTTAATTGAAAAAAAACTATTAAACCACAACTAAATTAAAGATTATTTTGTGAATTTCAGGTGAACCGTAAAATTGGTCAAATCTAACTTTTATAACTCAATATAAACAAATATTAAATTGAGCGTGTAAAATGTAATAAATATCAAATTTTTAACTATAATTTTTTTTGGCTAAATCTTTTTTAACAAAAATTTAATCATGTAAACTAATAACTTTTAAATATTAAAATATTCATAAATAAATATAAATATAAATATTAAAAAAACAATCGTGTGTTACATCGTAATAAAAATATAATGATAAACAGAATAATTATAAATAAAATTTAAGTAACCATGCATCGCACGGGCTATAAGCTAGTATTATTAAAGACGAAACATTAAAAGTTTTGGTCGGTCGGTCGGTCGGTCGGTATTTGGGCCGATTCACGGGCCTATCTATAATCAATTTATTAATAACCAATTACCTTTTTTCACTACATTACCTATTTTATATTTATTTTTTAAATCAAACCAACTTATCTTCTAAAAATAAAACGGGCAACATATATATAATATGGTAATATTATTATATATATATAACTGATTATCTTTTTCAGCTAAAACACATTATTTTTATATTTTTTACCTAAAACAATTCATCTTATAAATAGGACACATATATGGAAACCAAGTTATTGATAACCAATTACCTTTTTCAGCTAAATTATATTACATATTTCATATATCTATTTAACTAAAACAAATCATTTTCTAAAAATAAGACGGGCAATATATATATAAAATAGTAATATTATTATATATTTATAACCGACAGCTAAAACACATTATGTGTTTTATATTTTCTAACTAAAACAACTTATCTTCTAAATATAATACATGCAAAATAAATATACAATGGTAATATTGTTTCATATAAATATTAATAAATAACAAGTTATTCTTTTCAGCTAAAACAAATTACCTCTTTCATATTTTCTAACTTAAACAACTAATTTTCTAAAAATAATGCAGACGTATATATAAAAAAATTAATATAATTTTATATAATTGTTAATAAGTAACTAATTGTCTTTTTAAGGATATTATCTGATTATATTTTTTAACTGAAACAACTCATGTTCAAATTAAAAATAACACGGGCAAAAGATAGATATATTGGTAATATTATTATATTAAACTTATGAAATTCATGTTTATTACAATTTTTTTAACATTCAATTTAAACGAGATAATTAATTAAAATAAAAGTAATAGTATATTCAAATAAACTTGGTATATTGAACAAGCACATATTTTGATATTTGCACTTGAGTCCCTTTTTAGATTTTTAAGAGTAAAAAAATACGAATCATTAGATATGTTATTTTAAAATATTTTATATTTTAATATCTAAAATACTACTATTGATTACGTCAATAATATATTAAATTTAAATATTATATTGTTAGATTTATAAATCCAATATATATATATATATATTAAAATTTTATCAAATTATATATAATAACTAAAATCTAAATAAAAAATAAGAAAATATTAAAGAAGACCGTGCATCGCACGGGATATAAGCTAGTATATAATATATTTATTTCTTTATTTTTATTAATCGGATCGGTTCGGTTCAATTTGGACCTAAAACCGAAACCGAAACCTCAAGAACAGTTCGGTTTTTTAATTTTCGGTTTCGGTTCGGTTTCAACTCGGTTTCGGTTTTTTACGGTTCGGTTTTTATCGGTTTCGGTTTTAATTTAATTTTTTGCTCACCCCTATGTAAAAGTGTAAAAAAATGAGAGGGGAGGGAGTATCATATTCACACAAGCTGGGCCATCATCGTTGTTTGATAGGACAAGGATAATTTATTATTTGGCCCAGTTCAGACCCAGGCATTTAAATCTTTTCAATATAGGTATTCACGTAGTGCACTCGAAACCTTAATTTAAATACTCTTGTTTAATTTAGATACCAGCTTAAAACCTGTTATTAATAATTATAATTTTTAGTATTTATGTTTTAATATTCTATTAATTTGTATTTGATAAAAAAAATAAGAAGGCGTGTTAAATTTTTTTAAATAATTAAAAATATTAAAATATATTTTAAAATATATTAATAATTGTTTACCCGTGATATTTTTGGAAAAAGAGAGGAAAAATAGAAAAAGTAACATGTTTTAGTTGAAAAGGTAAGTGCCCGTAATTAAAAGTATTTAAATAGGTTTCAAAATAAATAAGTAAGGATTTGTCCGGGATATTTTTGGAAAATGAGGGGTTTTAGTAAGGAAAAATAGAAATAGTAACATGTTTTAGTTGAAAAAGGTAATTGTCCGTGATTTTTTTAGAAAAAGATAGAATTTTGTTAGAAAAAATAGAAAAGATAATGTATTTTAGCTGAAAAGGTAGTTTGTTAAAAAAATGTTATTATTTAATAATAATTTCTTTAGAAATGAAAAAATAGAAAAAGTAAACGTTTCAGATGAAAAATTGCTCATAATTAAAAGTATCAAAATGGATTTTAAAATAAATAAGTAAGGGTTTGTCGTGATATTTTTGGGAAATGAGGAGTTTTAGTAAGGAAAAATAGAAATAATAACATGTTTTTGTTAAAAAAGATAATCGTCCGTGTTTTTTTTTTTTGAAAAAGAGAGGATTTTGTTAGAAAAAAAATAAAAAAAAGGTAATGTTTTTAAAAAAAATAAGTAAGCTTAATTAAATAAAATCACTAAGTACCGACCGTCCGTCCGTCTGACTACCAAACTTTTAATGTTTCATCTTTAATAATATAGCTTAAAACCCGTGCGATACACGGATTATTTTTAATAATTAATAATTATATTATTTATATTTTATTAATTGCATTTATTAAAAAAAATTAAGTAGTCATGTTAAACATTTTTAAATAATTAAAAGTATTAAAATATATTTTAAAATAAATAATTAATGACTTGCCCATGATATTTTGCAAAAAGAGGTGGTTTAGTAAGAAAATTAGAAATTAACATGTTTTTGTTAAATTTTTAAAATATAAAAGTAACGATTTGCCCGTGATATTTTTCAAAAAAAAGATGGATTTTAGTAAGAAAAAATAGAAAAGGTGACATGTTTTAGTTGAAAAAAGGTAATTGTCAATTGAAATTATTAAAATAGATTTTAAAATAAATAAGTAAGAGTTTGTCCATGATATATTTGGAAAAAGAAGGATTTTAGTAAGAAAAAATAGAAAATATAACATGTTTTAGCTGAAAAGGGTAATTGCCCATAATTTTTCTAGAAAATGAGGGAAAAGATAATTGACAATTAAAAGTATTAAAATATGTTTTAAAATAAATAAGTAAGGGTTTGCTCGTGATATATTTGGGAAATGAAGAATTTTAGTAAGGGAAATAGAAAAAGTAACATGTTTTATCTGAAAAGGATATTTCCCGTGATTTTTTAAGAAAAAAATGGTAATGTATTTTAACTGAAAGGTTAACTGATTATAATAATTTTTGTAATAAAATATACAATTAAATAAGGCAAGTACCGTATCAAAAAATATGTACCAAAACTTTCAATGTTTCGTATTTAATAATACTAGCTTAAAACTCGTGCGATGCACGGATTGTTAATTGTTATTTTATTATTTTTTTTATTTGTATTTGTTAAAAAAATAAGTAGACATGTAAAAATAGCTAAACACTTTTAATTAATTAAAAACATTAAAACAAATTTTAAAATAAATATGTAAGGGTTTGCTCGTTATATTTTTTGGAAAAGAGGGGGTTTAGTATGCAAAAATAAAAAATATAACATATATTTAGTTTAAAAAGGTAAATGTCCGTGATATTTTTGGAAAATGAGGTTTTAAAATTTAGTAATTTAAATTATTTAAATATGTTTTAAAATAAAGAAGTAAAGGGGTTGTCGTGATATTTTTAGAAAAAGAATGAATTTTAATGAGAAAAATAGAAAAAATAAATTGAAGAAGGCAATTTCCCGTGATATATTTAGAAAATGAAGGACTTTGTTAGAAAAAATCTATAATGTGTTTTAGCTGAAAAGGTAATTGGTTATAAATAGGTATTTGATTATTTATATTTTAATATTTTTAGTAATTGCGTTTGTTAAGAAAAATAAGTAGACATGTTAAAATATGTAAACTTTTTAAAAAATAATTATAATATTAGGTTTAAAAATAAATAACTAAAGTTTTGTCCATGATATTTTTTGAAAATGGGGGATTTTAGTAAGAAAAAATAGAAAAACTAACATGTTTTAGTTAAAAAGGTAATTGTCTGTGATATATTTGAAAAAGTAGGGGAATTTGTTAGAAAAAATAAATAAAAAATATGTATTTTAGGTGAAAAAGATAATTGATTATAAATAGGTAATATTATTATTTAATAATGTATTTCTATAAATAAGTTAGGTTAATTAAGCAAAAATACGAATTTAAGAAATGACAATTAAGTAAAATCACAACGTAATATACCGACCGACCAAACTTTTAAAGTTTCGTCTATTATATAATAATATTGATAGTATAGATAAATAGATTTATAATATTAGTATTTTATGCTACTAAATGAAATAGTCTGTGATATTTTTGAGATTTTAGTCAAGAGAAATATTAGTTAGAAAATATAAAAAACAATATACATTTTTGAAAAAAAAACTAATCGTTTAATCATTAATAATTATAATATTATTATTTTATTAAATAGAACTGTTCGTGATATTTTTGTAAAATGAGAGGTTTTATTTAGGAAAGATAGAAAAATATAAATTTTAGCTAGAAAATATAAAAAAGAATATACATGTTAAAAATGTAAATGGGTTAGTTATTAGCAATTATAACCTTATTATGTTAATTTATTAAATGAAACTGTCTGCGATATTTTTGAAAAATTAGATGTTTTAGTTAGAAAAAATAAAAAAGATATTTTATATACTAATTTTAATATTTTATCTAACGGTTCTCATCGATTTGATCAGAAATATCTAACGACTATGAATGGAGTGACCATACTACAAAAACTTTGAATGTGATTGAATTTTATATTATAAAATGTTACCATTTTTTGTATGTAAAGAAATGAGAGTGACGTACCAAAAAGGAAAGTGTAAAGAAATGTGAGCGAAAAGGGGAGTATAGGTTTTATCTTGTGGCCAAACTACGAAAATATCTCGAATATAAAGTTATGTAATAATTATAGACCAACTAAAAATTAAGTATTACAAAATTTATATAATAAAGAAGAAAAATTGTATTTGGATGAACAAATAATAGTATTTAATAATAATATAGATTTACTTGTGAAATTTATAATAATTTTTTAATACTGAAATAAAATTAAGGTATTTTTTATATAGCTCAAATATTATAAAAGTAAGTTAATTTGAGTTGTTAACGCTATCTCTCGTTCACAAATAAATAAAAGATCTCAAAAATTTATTGCATGTACTTTTCAATTTTATTCTTTCACGTACATGTAAATTAGTTATAAAATATACAAAAAAAAATTCTCATCAAAGTAAAACATAAATAAAACTTGTGTTTTGGAAATCTTGATCGACAATCTGTACAATTTTAAATTAAGAAATTGATATCCCATGCTACGTTTGTATCATAAATATACACAGGAGAAAATCATATTATAAGTTTAACACCCCAGTCCCACATCCAGAAGATTTCGGACTTCTGTTCAGTTTATAAGGCAAAATATTATTACTACGTGAACCAACAAATCATGATTTTTTCGGGGCCTATGGTGGGTTAGTCATTACCCAATTTGACTGCATTTGGGCCAGTATGCTTCGCTTTATTTAGACTCGGAATCGGGACTTGACCCGATTTTCGAAAAAAGACTAGGGATTTGATCGGGTTGTCACAAAAAGACATACAAAAAATTTTAGATAGAGGCGATGTCTTAAATTTTACATACTATAATTAAATCCTTCTATACTATATTATTAAAGACGAAACATTAAAAGTTTTGGTCGGTCGTCGGTCGGTCGGTCGGTATTTGGGCCGATTCACGGACCTATCTATAATCAATTTATTAATAACCAATTACCTTTTTTCAATACATTACCTATTATATATTTTTTTTAAACCAAACCAACTCATATTCTAAAAATAAAACGGGCAACATATATATAATATGATAATATTATTATATATTTATAACTGATTACCTTTTTCAGCTAAAACACATTATTTTTATATTTTTTTACCTAAAACAACTCATCTTATAAATAGGACACATATATGGAAACCAAGTTATTCATAACCAATTACCTTTTTCAGCGAAATTATATTACCTATTTCATATATCTATTTAACTAAAACAAATCATTTTCTAAAAATAAGAAGGGCAATATATATATATAAAATGGTAATATTATTATATATTTATAACCGACAGCTAAAACACATTATGTGTTTTATATTTTCTAACTAAAACATCTTATCTTCTAAATATAATACATGCAAAATAAATATACAATGGTAATATTGTTTTATATAAATATTAATAAATAACAAGTTATTCTTTTCAGCTAAAACAAATTACCTCTTTTATATTTTCTAACTTAAACAACTAATTTTCTAAAAGTAATGCAGACGTATATATAAAAAAAATTAATATAATTTTATATAATTGTTAATAAGTAACTAATTGTCTTTTTATGGATATTACCTGTTTATATATTTTAACTGAAACAACTCATTTTCAAATTAAAAACAACACGGGCAAAAGATAGATATATTGGTAATATTATTATATTAAACTTATGAAATTCATGTTTATTATAATTTTTTTAACATTCAATTTAAACGAGATAATTAATTAAAATAAAAGTAATAGTATATTCAAATAAACTCGGTATATTGAACAATCACATATTTTGATATTTGCACTTGAGTCCTTTTTTAGATTTTTAAGAGTAAAAAAATACGAATCATTAGATATGTTATTTTAAAATATTTTATATTTTAATATCTAAAATACTACTATTGATTACGTCAATAATATATTAAATTTAAATATTATATTGTTAGATTTATAAATCCAATATATATATATATATATATATATATATATATATTAAAATTTTATCAAATTATATATAATAACTAAAATCTAAATAAAAAATAAGAAAATATTAAAGAAGACCGTGCATCGCACGGGATATAAGCTAGTATATATAATAAGCGTAAGAGAAATCTTATCCAAAACTTTGGTCGGTTCTTAGTACCGTCAAAACAATCTCAACCGTTGGATCTGATATTTTTAAAAATAGACGATCAAGATTATATCATATACAAATAGAAACTATTACCTAAAAATGATATAAATCAAAGTAGAAGTATTAGTATTATAATTGGATTAGAAGTAATTAGAACTTAATAAAAATACCAGTTCCATTAATACTAATATTCAATTCATATTACATTAAATTAAATTAAATTCTTATATATAATAAGCGTAAAAGGGATCTTATCCAAAACTTTGATCATGTACCGCAAAATCAATAAGGATCGTTGATCTTAAAATAAATGAATCAGAACCCTTAGATTTAATATTAAAAAGATTTATTTTAATAATATAAACCAAATATAAGTAGGTTTTCTAAGTTGATAGAATTCTCAATGAAAAATTCATAATTTCAAATTCTAAGTTGAGTAGGTTCATTTGATTTTTGGTCTATACTTTAATCCTAATTTGAGTTGGTTTTTTTTATTTCAATTATATTCTTAAGTTGAATAGAACTAATGTAAAAATTCGTTATTTTATTCTTTCTTCAGTTTCAGAGTAGTTTTAATTGGAAAAGAATTTGTTAAACTATCACTAAATTAAAGATTATTTTGTGAATTTTATGTGGGCCGTAAATTTGTTTTTAAATCTGATTTTTAGAACTCAAGATAGAACATAAATAAAGTATTGAGCGTTGATATGGGTTGAAATATAACCCTAGAAATAATTAATGATATATTAATTAGACCTAGTTTGGTCAAAGAATTAGGCCCGACAAAAGGCCCGAAACCCTAATTATTTATTAATTTCGTAATTAATAAATAAGGGAAATTATCAGCTCATTAAATGAGTCCAAAATATAATAAAATCTTCATAGAAGGATCCAGAATCCCAATCAAATAATATGATGAGTCATAACACTTATCAGATAAGGATAATACTTGCCTGCCAAGTAATATACTCCTAATCAGTTATCAATTACAAATCTTATCAGTTTAGTCTCCTAAACTTACTCTAAATACAAGGCTCCAGACGCCTATATAAGGACCCACGTCCCTCATCCTAGAACTACGTTTTATTGACTTGATTCTCTATACAGCAGAGATACGTAGGCATCTTGTGAGGACCGATTTAGTCCCGAAACACAAGAGCAGTCATTAAAGCTTGAACGCTCATAAACCCTAGCATTTAATTTACAAGGTACGTTTTTTAATCCATAACATTTGGCGCCGTCTGTGGGAAAACAACATCAACCATGGCAAACACTCGAAGAACAACTCGAGCTTTTGAAGAACTTCCTATCACCTCCGGGGCTGATACTCATGGAAGTCAACCACCACCAATTACCAGCACTGAAGGGACGAATATCCCCACCAACACTCAAGGACCAGAGATCCCAATTGAAGGGACGAATCCCCTGCAGGTGGTCATTCATGGATCTAATCCACAAGAGACCACTCACCAGCAAGCAATCACAACCTCCCCACTACTCATGAGTGCCCCGAGGGGCCTTCAACTACACACTACTGATCTCCCTCAATATGTGAATCAGACCCTGGGGATGCCTACCCATACCAGGCCCCCTCGACCCCCGGTGGGCGGTAGTGGTACCACTCTGGTACACCATGAGACCTACGTGCCCCCTTACGTCCAAGGTTTGGAACCCCTGAACCGACAAACCCAAACTCGATTTCTCTGGGCCTTACACTGAGGATGAAAATTATAATACTGATGATGACTATCCCCCGCGAAGGAGACGTTCTGCAAACAAGGAGCCAACCACTCAGGAAAGGATTGCAGCCCATGAGGCAGAGGTTGCAAAACTCAAAAAGAAGTTAGAGGAAGAAGAGGCTGCAAGAGCAGCCGGGAAGACTCCGGTAATTAATCTGGATCCTACTCCTCCGAGATCCAGAAGGGTTGAAATCCCAAGAGGAGATCCTACTGTATTGTTGCCCCTAGGAGATCCTGACGATCCTACACCACCCTTCACACAAGAGATAATGAAAGCCACTATATCCAGGAAGTTTAAAATGCCAACCATCAAAACTTATGATGGAACAGGAGATCCCGCAAATCATGTAAGAACCTTCTCAAATGCACTGCTGTTGCAGCCTGCCAATGACGCTGCAAAGTGTAGGGCATTTCCACAAACCCTAGCGGGTATGGCTCAACGTTGGTATAGTCGCCTTCCGCCCAATTCTATTGGATCCTTCAAGGAGCTGAGTAAGGCATTCATCAATCAATTTGTTAGTGGGAAGATACACGAGAAAAGTTCCGCCTCTCTTATGGGGATTAGACAAGGCAAGAATGAAACATTGAGAGAATACTTGAGTAGATTCACTAAGGAAGCTATAAAAGTCCCAGATTTGGAAGATAAAGTGGCTATGATAGCCCTACAGCAAGGAACTACCGATGACCACTTCAGGAGGTCTTTGGCCAAACATCCCCCCGAAAACATGTTGTCACTACAAGATAGAGCTGGGAAATATATCAAAGCTGAGGAGAGCATGAGAAAGTACGAACCCATTGCTACTGGCAATGGAAATTCAAAAAAGAGAAAGGATGCTCCAGAATATGATGCAAGAGAGAAGTATCCTAGGACATCAAAGGATTCTGATTCACCACCCAAGAAGAGCAATTTTGGGCCTAAGTTTACGGAGTATGCCAGATTAAATGCTCCTAGGAGCCAAATTCTGTTGAAGATAGCAAAAGAAGAAGACCTTAAATGGCCGAAACCTATGAGGGCCGATGTGTCAAAAAGAAATCAAAACCAATACTATCGGTTTCACAAAGAAGTTGGCCACGAGACAGATTACTGCAGGCAGCTGAAAGATGAAATTGAGTTCTTGATTCGAAGAGGAAAGCTGGGTAAGTTTACCAAGGATGGAAATCAAGGAAGCCAGAGAGGGAATTATGAAAGGAAAGACTATGATAGACGTGACAATGATCAAGACCGAAACCCAAAGCCCCGAGGGCCTGTCATCAATATGATATTTGGAGGACCAACTGCTGCCGGACCTTCCAGAAACTCGAGAAAAGCTTATGCCCGTGAGGTAATGACTGTGGTTGGAGAAGCACCGAAGCGTGCCAAGACTGGGGTATCTCTGAATTTTGACGATTCTGATCTTGAAGGAGTGAAATTTCCCCATGATGACCCCCTGGTCATAATACCCGTGATAGGGAACTCTGAAACGAAGAGAGTTCTTGTTGACAATGGAGCTTCAGTGGACATCTTATTCCATGATGCTTTCATCAAAATGGGTTACACTGATTCCCAGCTAACACCCTCAAACATGCCCATATATGGATTCAATGGAGTAGAATCGAAGGTAGAAGGCACGATTCAACTCCCCATGACAATGGGACAAGGTTCAAAGACGTCTACTCAAATGCTGAACTTCATAGTTATCAAAGCGACTTCAACCTACAATGCAATTCTGGGAAGAACGGGTCTTCATGCATTCAAGGCTGTTGCCTCATCTTATCATTTGAAGATCAAGTTCCCCACCAGAAATGGAATTGGCGAAGAGAAAGGCGATCAGAAAATGGCTAGAAGTTGTTAGGTAGCCGCGTTGAGGCCTGATGGAGTTGGGGGGCAGGTTCTCCCAATTGAGGACATGGACATCAGAAACGATGAAGAAAGAAGAGGAAAGCCAGCTGAGGATCTTGTTCCCGTTCCCTTGATCCCAGAAGAACCAGACAAGGTCACCTACATTGGAGCTCTACTACCTGAATCTATGAAAAGCAAGTTGACATCCTTTCTTCAAGAAAACAGCGATGTATTTGCTTGGACAGCAGCTGATATGCCAGGGATTGATCCCCAATTGATAACCCACAAATTGAATGTGGATCCTGAAAGGAAGACAGTGAAACAAAAGAAAAGAAATTTTGCTCCAGAAAGACAAGAAGCCATCAAGCAGGAGGTAGAAAAACTCTTGGAAGCAGGCTTCATTGAAGAAATTCAGTTCCCTGAATGGTTGGCTAACCCAGTGATGGTCAAGAAGGCTAATGGAAAGTGGAGAATGTGTGTAGACTTCACCGACTTGAATGATGCATGTCCCAAGGATTGTTTTCCCTTACCAAGGATTGATGCTTTGATAGATGCCATTGCTGGGCATGAGATGTTAAGTTTCATGGATGGCTTCAGTGGATACAACCAAATCAAGATGCACAAGGACGACATCTCCAAGGTATCGTTCATCACCGACTTTGGTGTTTTCTGTTATTTGGTAATGGCATTTGGACTTAAGAATGCATGGGCAACATACCAAAGATTGGTGAACAAGATTTTTGAACCACTGATTGGTAAAACAATGGAAGTTTATGTGGACGACATGCTAGTCAAGAGCCTCGACAAGGCAGACCATATAAAGCATCTTCGAGAAGCATTTGAAGTGCTGAGGCACCACAAGATGATGTTAAACCCAGCGAAGTGTGCCTTCGGGGTTGGCTCAGGAAAGTTTTTAGGTCTGATGGTCTCCAAGAGGGGAATCGAAGCTAACCCCGACAAGATCAAGGCAATCCTAGACATGGAATCACCCAAGTCTGTTAAGGATGTGCAGAAATTGACAGGAAGAATTGCAGCTTTGGGAAGATTCATCTCCAAGTCAGGAGAAAAATGCTTACCTTTTTTCAAAGCACTCAAGAATGTGAAAAATTTCGAGTGGACACCTGAAAGCCAAGAAGCCTTTGAGGCCCTGGAGAAATACATGGCTGAAGCACCACTGTTAGCAAAACCAAAGCCAAGAGAAATCCTCTATCTGTACTTGGCAGTATCCGACACTGCCCTTGGAGCTGTTTTGGTAAAGGAAGAATTGAAGGTTCAGAAACCCATTTACTATGTGAGTAAGATCCTGCATGGGCAGAAATAAACTACTCTACCATAGAGAAGTTTGCCTTAGCCTTGATAATGGCCTCAAGAAAGCTACGTCCGTACTTCCAGGCGCACAAGATAGAGGTTTTGACTAATCAACCTCTAAGGAACATTCAGCACAGCCCTCAGGTTAGTGGAAGGTTGATCAAATGGGCTATTGAGTTGGGGGAATTTGATATCAAGTATAAGCCTCGTACGGCCATTAAAGCTCAAGCACTCGCTGACTTCATGGTTGAATGTACCATTGACAACCAAGAAGTCGGGGGGCAGGAGGTAGTAGTGGAAGACAGCAAAAATGAAGACATGGTGTCCAAGGAATGTTGGGTGCTCTATTTTGATGGAGCATCAAAAACAAAATCAAGTGGAGTTGGTTTAGTGCTGCAAAGTCCTGATGGATTCGTAATAGAGTACGCACTAAAACTTGACTTCCCAACGACAAACAATGAGGCTGAGTATGAAGCTTTAATTGCTGGCTTAGGGCTGGCTGGAGCCCTGAGGGTCAAAACTCTGAAAGTCTGTGGAGACTCAAGGTTAGTTGTTTCTCAAGTAAATGGAGAATTTAAAGCCAGAGATGAAGTCATGGCTAAGTATCTGAAACTTGTCAAAGCCATCATGACTCAGTTTGATGAATGCTATGTGGAGCACGTTCCGAGGGAGGAAAATGTGAAGGCTGATGCTTTGTCCAAGTTTGCCTCTTCTGAAATTGAAAATTATGCAGGGAGTGTATACTTCCAAGTCTTAAAAACCCCAAGCATCAACGGAAAGTTGGTAGCACCCATTGGTATTACCAGTTGTTGGATTGATCCGATCAAAGCTCATTTAGAAACTGGGTGGCTACCTAATGACACCACAGAAGCACGAAAGTTATACGTCAGAGCACTAAGGTATGCCCTAATTGAGGGAATTCTATATAAGAAATCTTTTGTTATTCCATACCTGAAGTGTTTGAGACCTCAAGAGGCAGAATTGGCCCTGAAAGAAGTTCATGAAGGGATTTGTGGACAGCACTTGGGGGGCAGAGCTTTGGCCCATAAAGTTACTCGTCTAGGTTTCTATTGGCCAAGTATGCTTGCTGATGCAAAAAGTTATGTGAAGAAATGTGAACGGTGCCAGAAGCATGCACCAGTGGTTAGACAACCACCTGAGATGTTGACATCCGTAAACTCACCTATCCCTTTTGCTATGTGGGGAATGGATATACTTGGGCCATTTCCAATGGCAAGTGCACAGAGAAAATTTCTGATAGTTGCAATTGACTATTTCACTAAGTGGATTGAGGCTAAACCTTTGGCCAAGATAACCACCAAGCAAGTGATGCACTTCTTTTGGGAGAGTGTGATATGCAGATATGGAATTCCACGAATCCTGGTAACGGACAATGGAACTCAATTCAACAATGACGAGTTCAAGAAGTATTGTGACGAGAATGATATCAAGTTGCGCTTCACTTCTGTTGTCCATCCTCAGGCAAATGGGCAAGCTGAGGTTGCAAATCGAATTATCCTAGATGGACTGAAGAAAAGAGTTGAGCGCTCCAGAAACACTTGGGTAGACGAATTACTCCCCATACTTTGGGCTTACCGTACCACTTGCAAAGTCACTACCGGGGCAACTCCATTTCTACTAGCTTACGGAGCAGAAGCAGTGGTTCCTTTAGAAATCACTCATGCATCTCCTAGAGTTGAAGCTTATGAGCCAGAGGCGAATGAAGAAGGCTTGAGGCTAGCTTTAGATCTAATTGACGAAGTTAGAGATGAGGCGAATGCCAAGATAGTTGAACATCAGAAACGAGCATCTTTCTACTACAACCTAAGGGTTAAAGAGAGATTCTTTCGTCAAGGGGACTTGGTCCTTAGAAAAATTGAAGCATCTGGAGTTGGACAAAAGGGAAAGTTAGCCCCAAACTGGGAAGGGCCCTATCGGGTCAAGAATGTGTATGGACGAGGCTCATACAAGCTGGAAACTATGGAAGGGATTGAAGTGCCTAGAACTTGGCATGCTGCAAACTTGAAAGTTTATTATGTTTAAGTGTGTCCTAATTGGACTCACTATCAGGATAAGTAGAAATAAGGTCAATGAAACCAATCCAAGTTTTTAAACTTGAGGTAGAAGTAGCATACTATGTAAGGGTTATACCCAATTCTTCAATTTAAATATTCATTCAGCAATTTCAAGAATATTCTACAAAGCATGGCATCTTGATGTTTATATGGTTCAAAGTACTAATTAAGTACGCAAACATAAAACATTAAAAGACATGAAGAAAATAAATGACTTTCAATAAAGTTAAAAGTTATGCCCAAAGGCAGAATTACATAAAATAAATAAAAGCTACAGATAGTTATGGTTGAGCACCATCCCCTCCTTGCTCATCCTCAGAAGCCTCCTCCTCACCGGACTCTTCCTCTCCAGAATCCTCCTCCTCTTCACCAGACTCCTCTTCACCGGAGCTGGATTCCTCTAACTCTTCACCAGGCTGGGAGGCATGTTCAGGATTGAGAATCCTGTCATCCTCATCCATATCATCCGCTCCAGCCAAGGCCTTCTCCAACTGATTAGGAGCATGTGGGCTGGGGAAGTTGGAAATAGTAAGGGATCCAGGAATTCTCCTCGATACCTCCGCCAAAGCCTCATCCCATCCTTGGGTGAACTGGACGGGGAAAAGAAGATCATCATGCTGAGTAATGATCTCCTGATACTCAGCAGAATCAAAGTACTCATCAATGATGCGATCCTTCCCCTTCCTTAGCTCGACCAGCTCAGCTTGAGCCTCCAACAGCTCCTTCTCCCTTCGACCCAAGGAAGCTTTAAGAGAACCAACCTCCACCTGGGCTTGATCATACTTAGCCTTGTTGGCCTCAGAAGATGAGCGCCAGGCTTTGGCTTGAAATAAAGCCCCTTGGAAATTGGCATTAGCCTACAAATAAAACACAAGTTAGAAATAATAACTTGGGGCATAAAAAAAGAAAGAAAGAAAAAAAAGAAGCTTACAGCAGCAAAGGCCTGGGCTCCTGCAGACTCTGCCCCTTCTAGGGTGGAGTTAGAAACAAAATCCTTGTAGTCGCAAGGAGTCAATGAATGGTGTGACCATTCAACAGCATGAGCAGACACCCCCACTATGGTGTCCTTTTTCCTTATCCCCCTGTTGGGGCGCCATACAGAACTCTTAGTTGAGGCCTCGACCTCATCAACCTCAGCCACATGAGGCCTCAAAATAGCAGGGCCTTGCTCGGTCAGCCTAGGATCCTTCAAGCAAGCCCTCTTGATCCTTGCTGTCTGCCCGCCTTCTGGCTCATTCTGCTTGTTGATAAACTCAGCAGCTGCAAACAAAAGTCAAGGAAAACAATTGGTATAAGGCAATCTTGATACAACTATAAGAAAATAAGAAAAAGAATTACCCTTTTCAGAAACTCTTGAAAGTTCCAGAGACTTAAGTAGAAACTCGTCCAGGAGCTCCCAAGCCATGGTGGCATAGTTATCCTTGGTGAGTTCAGCATAGGCAAGGGCCTCCTCCTCAGTCAGATCTATGTCACCAGGACTACCATCCGAAACTCTACTAAATGAGCTTTGGAATAAGGTGCCCCAGTCCCCTCCATCCCACACCAAATACATAAATTCATTTCTCCACTTGGGATTGTTGTCGGGAATGGATTTTGGGTGAAAGATGGGGGGTGTTGTGGGTCGATGACTAATATATACCCAACCCAAAGTTTTGGAAGAGCTATTTTTAAATTGAAAAATCCTTCTAAAGAGAGCAACAGAAAGAGGGAAATTGTTTTTCAAGCACAAAACAATAAAGCACATAATAAGTCTCCAAGCATTGGGAGGGAGTTGACAAGGATTGATTCCTACATCAGCTAGAAGTTCAGGAATGAAAGGATGGAATGGGAATCGAACACCTGCGGCCAGGACCCCCTTGTAAATGCAAAGAGCATTTGGGCGCCAATGGCAGGAACGATCCCCAGGTTCAGCTAGGACTAACCTATAAGGTGGCCTAATTCTATACATATTCTTGTAATTAGCAATTGCATCAGCATCATTAAATCTGTTGCTATGGTTAAATGAATCTAAATGCGACACTGAGGGATATACATCACTACGTTCTAATATCATATCTTGCAAAGACATAGTGGGAGAACGAATGACGATACCTCTTTTGGACGCTTGATTCATTTTCTGAAGATGGCTAGCAGAACGATCGGCCATTCTTAAAATCTTCAACAAAAACTCAGGAAATCTTCTTGGGAAGAATATAAAAACCCAGAAACCTTCTTGGGAAGAAGATCAAACCCAGAAACCTTCTTGGGAAGGAGATTGAAACCCAGAAATATAAGAACACCGCCACAAAAACTCGCCGTAAATCGCCTGACTACGGAGAAAAAGAGAGAAAGACAGTGAGGTTTAAGGAAAGAAATTTTTGGAAAGATTCGAGTGGGGAGTAAGAAGTGAAACCTCGCTCTTTTATAGGCGAAGTGACTGGAAACTCAACCGGTTAGGGAAGACTAACCGGTTGCAGCCAGTCAAAGCCCACAATTACTCTTCGGGCTTCTGGAATTAAGGCCCAAAGAGTTACGAACGATAAAAGACAAGGCCCATGGCCCAAATAAAAGAAAGGCTTAAAAATTTAAAGAGGGCCCAAGGCCCAATATAAAATCAAGGCCCAAAAGGTTGACAGCTTCGGAAAATTCTAACTTAAAGTTTAGAAATAATTCTAAGGCAATAAAGTGAATTCAAAGTCGAATTCATGCTAAAAATCAAGGTCGACATGTTCAACCTCACTCCACTTCCTAGTCGAAAATGAATACCGGGAATGAGATCGAAATAATACTAATTCCTGGTCGAAAATTTGAGGTCGAAAAAGACCTAAACTTTCTGGTCGAAGTGTTCAACCTCAATACTGTTCTGATCGAAATTAAGCTATAGATCCTGCTCGAAAATGCAAAGGAGTGAGGTCGAAATTTTGAGGTCGAATTTGACCTAAAATTCCTGGTCGAAACGTTCGACCTCATTCCAATTCTGGTCGAAGTTTCTACTCGAAAATGCATAGAGATCCTGATCGAAATTCCAGGTCGAAACAATGCAAAAACCAAGCACGAAAAATCATATTCGAAAAATAGCTAGAATTCCTAGTCGACATAGTCGACCTCGCCATCCTTTCCTGGTCGATTTCGACCAGGATTCCTGCTCGAATTTACACTGCATCCTGGTCGAACAAACCTGTTCGAAAACGAACTAAAAAATGAGTTCGACACGTTCGATCTGAAGACAGTTTAAGGTCGAAAAACTGAATAAAGTTTCTGGTCGAAATTACACGAGGTTGAGGTCGAAACTTTGAGCTCGAAAATACACTGTAATTCCTGGTCGATGTTGTCGACCTCGTTCCCATTCCAGGTCGAATTCGACCTCGACTCGTGGTCGAAAATGACTTGGAATCCTGGTCGAAAATGACCTGGATCCCTGGTCAAAATGACCAAATTCCACGACAATTTGAGGTTGAAAAATGCCTTGAAAGATGAAAAATTTCTGGGAAAATATGAAATAAATTTCTACTAAAATCTCGATTGATTTTCCTAGAAATTGGGGGGCAAATGATATGGGTTGAAATATAACCCTAGAAATAATTAATGATATATTAATTAGACCTAGTTTGGTCAAAGAATTAGGCCCGACAAAAGGCCCGAAACCCTAATTATTTATTAATTTCGTAATTAATAAATAAGGGAAATTATCAGCTCATTAAATGAGTCCAAAATATAATAAAATCTTCATAGAAGGATCCAGAATCCCAATCAAATAATATGATGAGTCATAACACTTATCAGATAAGGATAATACTTGCCTGCCAAGTAATATACTCCTAATCAGTTATCAATTACAAATCTTATCAGTTTAGTCTCCTAAACTTACTCTAAATACAAGGCTCCAGACGCCTATATAAGGACCCACGTCCCTCATCCTAGAACTACGTTTTATTGACTTGATTCTCTATACAGCAGAGATACGTAGGCATCTTGTGAGAACCGATTTAGTCCCGAAACACAAGAGCAGTCATTAAAGCTTGAACGCTCATAAACCCTAGCATTTAATTTACAAGGTACGTTTTTTAATCCATAACAAGCGTATAAAACGTAATAAATAAAATCTTAAAACTAATAACATAAAATTAATATAATTATAAATATTAAAAAAAGAGTCGTTGCACGGGTTATAAGCTACTAAGCTAGTATTACAAAATTCAAATAGATTGATATTTGTACTGACCAGTACATACATTGTCCAACCTTTAAAAAACACTAAAATAAATTAAATTTATTGGAGAAAATCATAATGATTAGCATGAAATTAATTTATATAAATTCGTTTCAAATCATTAAAAATTATTATATTATTTATGCACTTACATTTTAAACAAACATAAACAAAATATGAAAGAATAGACAAATATAAAAAAATTCAGTGAAAAATATTACATTTTTACGTTTATTATAGGAAAGATAATATAATATAATTTGGATAAATCAATGTGTTTTGTCCTTTAACCAAAAATTGTTATGTTAATACTAATTAACTAACTAAGTTGTGTTATTTGTAATTTGTACACTAAAATTTACAACATTCACTTACAGATTCACGTGTATTGTTGCTAATTATGGTATATATGTGACATAACTTGTCTTGGTTTAACCATTATTATCTAAAAATTATCTATAAATTAAAAAGAAAAGAGAGTTATGAATTTTTGCATTGATAACTCTATTTAATATAGAAAACCCATTATAATTGGTTTAAATTATCAAAAAACACTTTTTATTATTTAATTATAATCCTACTATTAATTAAATATATTTTTTAATATTAGATCTAACGATTCTAATTTATCTGTTCAAAGTTTAACGATTCTTCGAACATGGACTACAAAAATTTTGTATTATATTCCTTTTACGCTTATTATATGTAAGGATATAATAGCTTATTGTCCGTGCAAAGCATCGGTCTTTAATACATATCTATCACCGGTCTTTAATACATATCTATCACCGGTCTTTAATACGTATCTATCAGCCGAAGTATAAATATTTATTCATTAGTTTTTTTATATCTTTTTGATTTAGATTAAATAATATATTTTAACAGTACTTTGGAACAAATAATATTGAAATTTATATTTTTAAATTGTTTTTAAAGCTCAATTATATAAGTATTAGCTATTAACATGCAATTGATAATACTCTTTTATTATCTCGCTTACTTTTATAGTTTCAATCCCTATGTACGATTGTCTCATATATATTTAGTAATTTTTTATAATTTAAATTTCTACTAAATTTTGAAGTTAGTAATATAATATAATATTTAATATGTTTTTTATGTTATTTGAATTTTGAACTTTCTTTTGTACTTTCAGAGTTATAAATATAGATTTAAAGTTTACTTGTCTTTCATGTGACCACTTAACTCAGGTAATAACCTTATTATCCCTTTTGCTCTTATAGTCAATAACCCATGCACTAATCTTTTGTTAATATTTACAATTATATTAATTCACGAATCTTTCATAATATTTATAATTTTGAACATTGTTAATATTTTTAATTCTAATATTGTAAATATTCATACTTAATTTGTTGGTGGACTTGTTTTGGATTTTTGAAGAAGATTTTTACAAAATAAAAAATATAACATTCTTTTATTTTTAAAAGATGATCATATTAGAGCTAAAATTAATGAAAAAATGATCTTTATTAGGCTTTAAATCTCACTTTACTCTTTGGACTCTCTCTTGGTTTTAAAATTTAAATTTGAACAATTTTACAACCACACTAAATTTACAAATAATCTTTAATTATATGGTGATTTAACAATTATTATTCAATTGGGAATAAACGAAAGCAGAAGTGAAAATTAGTTAACAAATTTTTGTATTAAGAATTCTATTTAGTTTAGAAATCATACTTATAATTGGTATAAATTATTGCACTTTTTTAATATTATTAAAATCTTATAGTTCTTATTATTTTGGTGGTACGTGATCAAAATTTTAGATAAGATTATATTACACTTATTATATATAAGGATATAATTATACAAATGGAATTACCCAAAAATTGAAAAGAAAAGCAAAAATATGAATTTTTTATATTTATAATTTTATTCAATCTAGAAAATATGCTTATATTTGATTGAAATTATTAAAACTACAATTTTTAGTGTTTAAATATAATTATATTAACAACCAGATATAACTCTAAAACTGAAGGACATATAAAGTTACAAATGTTATATTAAAAGTTCTATTAAATTTAAAAAAACTATTCATATTTGATTTAGATTTTTCATATTGAAATAATATTACTCACTATTAAATATACCTTTTAATATTAAATTTATAGTTTTTAGTCATTTATTTTAAAGTCTAACCGTTGTTATTAATTTCATTTTGCGTTACATGACCACGACTATCGCTGACTACCAGTATTTTGAATCCCTAAAAAAGAAACGGTTTTGAATCTTTAAAACTAAAAACATATTCATGTGTGACCACAATTATACATTACTTTATTATTTTACGAGACTGAGATACAGACTAAATACTTTTTTTTATTTGTTTGGATATTAATTAAAATGATCACTATATTCCATTTTAAGAGGGTTAGTCATATGTTGTCGTTAGATTGAGTTTCTGGCCATATTTAATTATTCTTTATTTTATTTTAATAAATATTTTAGATCTATATTTTAGCATTGAATTCTTCTAATCCCTCCCTCCGGGTGAGTTTAGTGGTGGACCGATCAAAATTTAATGTATAAAATAAGTATAATATAGAAAAGTAGTAGAAATGGTTGATTTTTATATTATAAAAATTTACTATTTTTGAAAAATTTAAAAATATAAACAATTGAGAGTCCCAAAAAAGAAAATATAAAGAATTGATGAGGGAATATTAATTTTTTAATAATAGGTGAATATTTTATTTATTTTGTCGTATTAAATCGTGACAATGTGGACATGTGCAAATGGAGTCAGGTCCACAGTTTGCATCATCAATCAAGACATCTCTCAGGCCTCAGCCCTCAGCTCGTCCGTTTCTATTTATTTTATACAGTGAGCGTTTGGGGGTAGGGCTGTCAATGGATCGGAAATCCGATCCGATCCGAAGGTTAATGGAGCGGATATGGATCACTAAAAAATAAATCCGATCCGTTAAAAATCCGATCCGGTAACGATCTGATCCGATTAGTATCGGATATGGATTTAACATGATCCGATCCGTTAACGATCCGATCCGATTATTTTATATATTTTATATATATTATATATATATATAATTTATATATTATATATAATATGTTATATATATTAAATATATCATATATTTTTACCAATTAAGTCAAAATAGTTCTCTTTTACTTGTATAAACTGGACCTCTCTTTTATATATAAAATTGACACAAAAGACAACGAAATGTAAGGCACATAAACTAGTTTCAGATTTGTTGATGAACGATTACAAACTTACAATGGTTGTATGACAAGCAATCGTATTTAGGATAGTTGGACATTCAAATTCTGTGTTTTAGTTCTCGGATTGTAATTAGGTTTTAATTTATTGTGTAATCTGTAAATTAATGTTGATGTTAAATTTGCATTTCAACTCTGTGAAATATTTAGTGATGTTTGAATTTGAATTTGAGTAAAATATGTTTTTAAAATATTAACGGATCGGAGCTCCGATCCGTTAACCGTGATCCTAACGGATCCGGATATGGATCGGGCTATAAAAAATCCGGTTGTGATCCGATCCGAATCCGAATCCGGTAAAATTAAATGGATCAGGATATGGATCAAGGCCGATCCGATCCAGATCCGATCCATTGACAGCCCTAGTTTGGGGTATCACAAAAAAGTTGATTTATATCTTAAAATGAGTAAGTGTTTTATAAGTGATAAGTTGATGGATTCTTATAAGTTATACGGGTGTTTGGATAAATTTACTTATAAGTTAGTGAAGAATTTGCTAAATTAAATTTGAAAAATAATTATTAAATACAATGATTTCAACACTTGCATTTTAAATTAAAAAAATATTTAAAAACACAAAGGTAAAAATTTAAAGTATTAAAAAATAAAGAAATCAAAGAATAAGTTAATAAGTTAAGTAAAATGTTGGTGATTTCTAACATTCAACTTATCAATTTATAAGTTATAAGTTATCAAATAAACTGAGTACACAAACATCCCTCATAACCTCTTATTGATTTATAAGTTATAAGTTAACTTAAAAGTGGTTGGCCAAACAGGCCCATAGTTGGAAATTGGAATGTAGTTTTAGGGTAGTTAGACGTCTATACTCTGTAGCCATTTTAGATGTTTTGTCAAGGTGACTCGTGCAAGACCTACCTTGTAACTAAGGGCCTGTTTGGGGTTCAGCTTATTTATAAGCTTATAGCTTATAAACCCATTTCAGTTTATGGGGGGTGTTGTGAGGGAAATTTGGTAACAACACCGAGAGAGAATATCGCTGGAATAATCAGGTTTTGCCCTTGATTATCGGACATAGCAGCAGCTTCACACGTCCACAGCTCTGCTAGAGCTTCAAGTTTCCACTGCCGGAGCAGATGGTGATATGTGGTGTTTTTGGGGGCTGAGTTGACAAAACCACCGGATGAATAGGGCGGAGTAAATCCTACTCGGCCAGCCAATTCACCGGAATATGTATCACAGAGAGTACACGAGCCTTATACGTGTAAAGAGTGAAAATCCGAATCCTTTAGTCAAGTGCCTACATATCCTATTTATAGGAATCAAGCCCCATGTAGTTCTATTAGGTTTATACTTCTCAATCCATGCGAATTCCACCACTTTAAGATAATCCATCTTAGAGTTATAGTCGAATTATGCACCTGTAGCTGAGCTTTCCAGTGTCCTAGTCCATGTCCAACTCTAAGTCCTATTAAACCTCTTTACATCTAATGTTTATCCGAATAATCAATATGAGTCCCATACTGATTATATTTTATCTCATCCATCATGTTCAACCGAATTTAGGAGTCCTTTTCCAAGAGTAATTCCGTGCTCCTAAAGTATAGGTAGCTGAGTCCTTGTCCTACTAGTATTCTGCCTTCCTAAGGTCCTGGTCACTCGTCAGCTGGTAACAGTCTCGAGGTTTAGACCACCTGAACCTCAACACCTTTCTCCTGCACCTCAGTACCTTCCCTGCACCTTAATACCTTGAGGCTGCCTTGATGCCTCAGACCTGTCTCAGTACCTCGAACCTGCTCCAGAGTACCTGTTGTGGCACTTCGAACCTATCAGGATACCTTGAACCTATACCACAACATCATGGACTTGTTCCTTGGTGCTCACCATCCTAGCCCAATACCCTGCTACTGGACTTATAACAGATATGGGCCTTAAATTGAGCCCATGCGATATTTTGGGCACAACAGGGGGTGTTTGCCAAAATAAGTGAAACCAACTTATGGCTACTTAAAATGGATAAGTTGAATGTTAAGAATCCTTAACATTCAACTTATAACTTATAACTTATTCTCGATACACGCAATATATAATATCCTTCAAATCTTCAAAACCATATATCTTTTGATCCGTTCATTAAAAAATTGATATGTATATATCAAATTTCTCTACTCATCGAGATCTATCCATTGATATCCATTTATATATATTAAAAAATAAATATTTTAAAAATAATAAAAAAAAGTTAACTTATAAGTTCTGATTTACCCAAACACTCTACTGCTTATAAGTTCTGATTTACCAAACACTCTAGGGATTTATAAGCTCAGCTGTAACACCCCAGTCCCACATCGAGTAGATTTGGGATTTCTGTTCAGTTTATAAGGCAAAGTACTACTACTAATTAGCACCAACAAATCATGATCTTTTGGGGGCCTGTGGTGGGTTAGTTGTTACCCAAGTTGGCTGCATTTGGGTCAGTAGGCTTCGACTTATTCGGACTCGGAATCAGGATTTGACCCGATTTTCGAAAAAGGCTCGGGATTTGACCCGGGTTGTCACATATGGTATCAAAGCCGACTCTCGAAAGCTTGTTAATGCAAGTTGCCGGAGGTGGGGACACGAAGGTTGGTGGTATTATCCCACAATGGACAGAGGTCCGGAGGTGGGGACACGAAGCCAGCCGGTATTATCCCACAATGGCTAGAGAGGAACGATCTTAGAACCTATGGGATATCCGTTCAGGCCTGACGAGGACGTCAGGAGTTTAAGTGGGGGAGTTTGTAACACCCCAGTCCCACATCGAGTAGATTTGGGATTTCTGTTCAGTTTATAAGGCAAAGTACTACTACTAATTAGCACCAACAAATCATGATCTTTTGGGGGCCTGTGGTGGGCTAGTCGTTACCCAAGTTGGCTGCGTTTGGGCCAGTAGGCTTCGGCATATTCGGACTCGGAATCGGGATTTGACCGGATTTTCGAAAAAGGCTCGGGATTTGACCCGGGTTGTCACAGTCAAATCCCGATTCCGAGTCCGAATAAGCCGAAGCCTACTGGCCCAAACGCAGCCAACTTGGGTAACGACTAGCCCACCACAGGCCCCCAAAAGATCATGATTTGTTGGTGCTTATTGGTAGTAGTACTTTGCCTTATAAACTGAACAGAAGTCCCAAATCTCCTCGATGTGGGACTGGGGTGTTACAAACTCCCCCACTTAAACTCTTGACGTCCTCGTCAAGCCTGAACGGATAGCCCATAGGTTCCAAGATCGTTCCTCTCTAGCCATTGTGGGATAATACCGGCTAACTTCGTGTCCCCACCTCCGGATCTCTGTCCATTGTGGGATAATACCACCAGCCTTCGTGTCCCCACCTCCGGCAACTTGACGAATCAAGCTTTCGAGAGTCGGCTCTGATACCATATTTGACAACCCGGGTCAAATCCCGAGCCTTTTTCGAAAATCCGGTCAAATCCCGATTCCGAGTCCGAATAAGCCGAAGCCTACTGGCCCAAACGCAGCCAACTTGGGTAACGACTAGCCCACCACAGGCCCCCAAAAGATCATGATTTGTTGGTGCTTATTGGTAGTAGTACTTTGCCTTATAAACTGAACAGAAGTCCCAAATCTCCTCGATGTGGGACTGGGGTGTTACATCAGCTCTACTTATCACTTATAAAGCACTTACTCATTTTAAGCTATAAGTCAACTTATTCTTGATACCCCAAACGCCCACTAAGACTGCGGTCTTTAATTCTTTATGTACATGTAATAAACTGATCTTAGTTGAGCATTTTATAATATAATTCAGATTTGAGTCAGATCAACCAGGATTGACTAGATGTATGTAACAATACAACTTTTGAGACTATTAATTCTAAATACAAAATTTAAATAAAATAGTTTTTTTATTTAATAAATTCAAAATGTTCACAAAAGTCAAAGCAACGGTCAAACTCAATAATTCGAAAACACAAAATTTGAGACACAGTTCCATATATCTAATATTCAATTCAATAATCAATATCTTGTACTTAACAAAATTTATTCTAATAACACAATTATTATTAACCAATAATTTACATCAAATCACGTAGCACAAAATTCTCAAGTTCACATCGATATTCTCAACAAGCTTCCACAGTGTACCAACCTGAAATATTATGAAAGAGTGAGCTACACAGCTCAACAAGTAACAAATTGACTTACAGATATCCTCAAATATCAGTGGGTGTTTTACCAAAACAGATTTTCTCAAAACAATACTAATTTTAAAAATCTTTGCGAAAACAAATTCAACCCAAAGTTTACATTATAAAAATACAGAACAGAAACATAATTCAAAAGAGAAACGAAATTCTTATAAACACCACAGTTTTGCTCTACGGCCACACTTTCCCAGTAGCCGGGATCTTATTCTTATTCTTATACGTCACACTTTGCCAGTGACCGACATCTAAAATTTAATAATCACGCCCCCTTAATAGGTATCTAAAGTTGCACACTTGTGCGCCTACTAAGGGTATCTAAGGCTAGTTCCGGAACTATAGCGTAAATTACGAACGGGTTCGAAACGTAGAGACTGGGGGATTCAAAAGATTCTCAATTCTGATATCTTATACAGTTCAAAACAATATTCTTATATCATATATGAAATTTCAAAAAAACAGAATATTAATATATTTTCTGAAAATAAAAGTACGTCAAAAAGGTACATACCTCAAAAGCGATCAAATACCAAAATCAATGCGAGCAAATCCTATAATCTTATTAAACCAATCGAAGTCAAATAATGTTTACACCACCTTAATAGAACTAGAGCTGTTCGTGAACAAGCTCGAGCTCGGCTCGTTAAGGGCTCGACTCGGCTCGGCTCGTTAAGGGCTCGAGCTCGAACACAAAAAATTGTTCGTTAAGAAAACGAGCTCGAGCCGAGCTATTAGTGAGCTCGACTCGAGCTCGACTCGAGCTCGTTCGGCTCGAGATTGGCTCGATAAAGCTCGAAAAAATTAAGATATATTCGACTTATTTTTATATTATTTTTTAACATTTTAAATTAATTTTGTAATTTATAGTATGTGTATTTTAGGTTTATTGAGAATTGATTGGGAAATTGGGTTCGGTTTCGACAAAAAATGTTTTAGTTCGTTGGGCTAAGAAAAATTGGACTTTATTATCTATTAAAATTGTAAGTTTTAATGAGTTCGGCTCGACTCGGCTCGTTTTTGTTTAATAAAAGCTCGTGTTCGGCTCGTTAGTTAACGAGCTCGAGCTCGAACACGAATTTTGTGCGATAAGAAAGCTCGGCTCGGCTCGGCTTGTCAGAGAAAAAAGTAAAGTTCAGCTCGTTTACATCAAAGCTCGGCTCGGTTCGTGAACAACCCTAAATAGAACCCATGCGACGCTTACATCTAACTTACTCAAAAAATTTCAAAAATCAGACACCAAAACATCTTGCAAAATAGATCATTATTAACAAAATTAGTTATGACCAGTTCTAGAAATTGACAAATTACTCTATGAAAATGATTTTATCTGAAAAAGTACAAAACATGAAAAACGTAGGCAATTCCGAGACTTTTCCAGAATGATAAGGCTCGTTAAAAACGGACAAGTAACGAACTCAGAAAATAGACATTTGCGAACTGCAGAACAGAATCAGCCCCTGATCAGGTTAGTATTTTGACGTTTAAGACATCGCAATCACAGAAATAGTCAGAGGAATGAAACACAAAGTGCAGAGGTCGAAAAGAGATTTCCAGAATTGTATCGCTCGTAATTTTTAGATAAAGACTCAATTTACTATGAATTTTCAAAGTTAGACTTCTGAGCTTCAAAAACATACTGTCTGGTCAATAAATCTCATAAAAACTCACGTTTGCGGACCGAATTTCGAAAAACACAAAGAATCAAAGTCTTAGATAATTCAAATACCTTTTCAGAGAGTCTAATATCATAAAATTCCGACAAATAACGAGACAGATACGATTTTTACAAGAATTTAGACTTTATATATAGTATACATACAAAATCGGAGGAATAGTCAGAGGAATGAAACACAAAGTGCAGAGGTCGAAAAGAGATTTCCAGAATTGTATCGCTCGTAATTTTTAGATAAAGACTCAATTTACTATGAATTTTCAAAGTTAGACTTCTCAGCTTCAAAAACATACTGTCTAGTCAATAAATCTCATAAAAACTCACGTTTGCGGACCGAATTTCGAAAAACACAAAGAATCAAAGTCTTAGATAATTCAAATACCTTTTCAGAGAGTCTAATATCATAAAATTCCGACAAATAACGAGTCAGATACGATTTTTACAAGAATTTAGACTTTATATATAGTATACATACAAAATCGGAGGAATAGTCAGAGGAATGAAACACAAAGTGCAGAGGTCGAAAAGAGATTTCCAGAATTGTATCGCTCGTAATTTTTAGATAAAGACTCAATTTACTATGAATTTTCAAAGTCAGACTTCTCAGCTTCAAAAACATACTGTCTGGTCAATAAATCTCATAAAAACTCACGTTTGCGGACCGAATTTCGAAAAACACAAAGAATCAAAGTCTTAGATAATTCAAATACCTTTTCAGAGAGTCTAATATCATAAAATTCCGACAAATAACGAGTCAGATACGATTTTTACAAGAATTTAGACTTTATATATAGTATACATACAAAATCGGAGTATCCATACGAACACAATGGACAAAACAAAAAACTCATGGATATATTTATCATATTATACACATATACAAATAGTCAAGAGAACATATAAAGATCCTTGACATAATCAACATAAATCAAATATCATACACATGAAATAACACGAATAACAAGAGAATTAAAGAATCACTACCTCTTCTTCTAAACTTGTTATGACCCATCTCTCTCTCTCTCTCTCTCTCTCTCTCTCTCTCTCTCTCTCTCTCTCTCTCTCTCTCTCTCTCTCTCTCTCTCTCTCTCTCTCTCTCTCTCATGTTTGCTAGGTTTTCATCTCTTTTTTTTAACATGCTCGGATCTAGATATGTATATGTCAATTTTAATTAAATTGGGTCAGCTAAAACTTTAAACTAAAGCCCAACAAAATTAAATTAGCAAGACTCGTTAATTCTATATTTTTATTCTAAAATCGAATTATATAATTATCTTAAATTTTAATCTACTTCCTAATTCTAATTTCTAGCAAATTTTAATTTATTAAAATAAAAATAAAAATTCGGGATATTACAATGTAATAGAGTGGTAATAGAGTGGAATTTGACAATTTGTGTTACAAATGAAAACGTAAACATTTGATATTTATTAAAAAAAGGTGATGAAAATTAGGCCCCTGGAAAACGAATTATTAAAAAGATGTGGAAGACAGTGTTGGCACTTGGCAGTGGCAGAGACAGATAAGATATCTGGGTGAATCGGTCACATGCACGGATGAGGTATTGTTTGGAATATAATCATAAAAAAGGTCAATTATTTTATTATTGTCCCGACTTGCAATTCTTAAATTTAAAATTTTAAATATCTGGGATATACCAAACGCGGCGAATACGCGGATTGTTCATTCTGTGTGTCCTTATATATATTCTCACTTGTTTTTATATTTTTGGGTGTAACAGTTGCAGTTGTATGTACCGGTATGGGAGGGCTTTCGTTCTTCAAAATTCGTCAGCGCTGACGATACCGAATTTTGTACTTCTACCACATGCTTTAAAAACCTTGGATTAGTACTTTTTGGATTCAGTTAATAAAAGTTGTTAAACAAATTGACTTGATGTTGATACAATTTGGAATATGATTATCTTTTAAACCATTTGTTTTAGTAGAGTAGATTTATTCGAGTCCTGATTGTACAATGCTGTTAATTATAATGAGATATCCGTTAATTATCTTGATTTCCTAAATTATTACTCAATGATAGTGTGTTAGAGCATCTCCAACGGTGTTGGCTAAAATCGTTAGCTAAAATAATATAAAATGCTGATTATGTAAAATTTGCTGAACCTGTAAGATATTGTGTTCCAATGGAGTTGGCTATACTAGTTGGCTATATTTTAAAAATAGAATGTTATTATTATTTCAAGTTGTTAAAAATAGAATATATGATTTGAATATGGTAATAATTGATGTGGAGTTTTACTACAGGTCCATAGGGGTTCGACAAAAATAGCCAACCTGAAGAGCTTGGCTAAAATTTTAGCTAACAGTTTTATCCCATTGGAACGGATTTTTTTTTACACATTATCTAAATTTTTTATTTATGGCAATCCACCTATGATTTTAGCTAAGGGTTCTCCACCATTGGAGATGCTCTTAGTAGTATTTATGTATGTGTACGAAGATTTATTAATTATTAAATGAGCCCGCTCCTAGTGTTCTTGTTCCTTGGCACCGAAACCAATCTCAGAAATTATTTTTGTTAAAAACATAAAAAGAATTTTCGAATGTGAAATTGTAAGTGTCATAAAAAAAATTATTCGACTTCCGTTGATTTTTTACATGATAAAATAATTTAGTTGTTTATATTGTTGATAAAAAATAAAAATATAAAGGGTATGAAATTAATCGGAAGCATGGCCTGTCGGACAGGAGGAGGAGCAGCCCAGGCCCTAGAGTGAGCTAGATGTTGTATATTTGTCATTACTCAGGACAGGACAGCGTTCCACGCCTAATAGTTGCATCATGCATGACAAAAACTAATGCCGTATATAAATGAATTTGGCGATCTAGTTGTGTTCTACGATTCAAAATTAATTAATACTATTGTTTCCAGTAAAATTTATAATATGGTCAAAATTTTGGATTACCAATAAATGAATTTGTTTCAGCCTATGCAGAAATAATTTATTTTTTATTAAATTTGTCAATAATATTGCAATAAGAAGAAAGTGTAGTGGATTAGTTCGGTCAAATTCAATTTTATGTTGTAGTGGTTCGCAATAATAAAAGAATAAGTCGAGAAGTTGGTGATGCAGTCTTGATATTGAAAAGTGTAATGTTAGAGATATTAAAATCGGAAATAAAATTTAAATACAAATTGATGTCAAATTGATGACGTATAAATTTGAAATATTTAATTGATGAGAATGATGATTAATGAGCTAATAATACTTATTATTTTGTAATTATTTTTGTATCTAATTCGAAATCTATAATATTATTCTATTAAAAAACTCCCTTGTCACGGTTGCAGGCAAGCTTGTTTTTGTCAGCCTCCATTTTTCTCTATTATATACGTCACTAAATTTTATATCAAGATCCCAAGACCTTGAAAATTACTGATGAATATCTTTATCATTGAACTACTCTCGACTATGTAAATTGTTGTGTTAAGATTTTTTCTTAAATATTGTACTCCTTAAAGATAAATATATATTTGTATTATATGAATCGAAATAAAAAATATAAGTTCTAAACTACTCCATGAAAAGTTAAATTATCATAAATTACTACTCCCTCCACTCTGTCCTTGCGATTTTTAACATTTCGGTTGGGTACATAAATAAGAAAAAGCGTAGATTATAAAGAAAAATAAGTAAAATAGTGATAACCGAGAACCATCAATATTTAAATTACAAAGCGAGTATAATGGAAGAAAATAATGAATATAATTATTTTATATATTATAGAATTAAAGATAAGCATAGAAAATTCAATGAAATGGAGGGTATTATTGAAATGATTATATTTTTTTGATTTTGTTAGAACATCTTCAATGATAAAATTCCTTACCTAAATATTTATGGCATGATATTAAAATATTATAAAAAAATATGTAAAAAAAATTATGCACTTTAATAGACCTTAGCTAAAATTTTGATCAACCCATATTTGCTATTGCTAACCTCTAAAGATCAGTAGAAAAACTTCACGTCATCTGTCAGTATGTTGAATTAATATATTTTATTTATAACAACTTGAAAGGTTAACATGTTGAATTAATATATTTATTTATAATAACTTTAAATGATAATAATATACTATATTTAAAATATAATCAACCATTATAAGCAACTTCATTGGAGTGCATCATCTTACAAGTTTAGCAAATTTTAAATAATTATAATTTTATATTATTTTAGCTAATTATTTTAATCAAAAGCACATTGTTGCTAAAAAACATACTCGTCCCATCCAATTATATACATTGGGGGTGGTCACGGAGACCAAGAAAAGTTATAAAAAATGAGTAAAATTAGATAAAAAGTGGATAAAGTAGTGGAACCTATCAATATTTAATAATAGATTTGAGATAGTGAAAAAAAGTAGTGAGTGTAATAGTGTTTTATATTATTATAGAATATAGATAGTGAAGAAAGTAGTGAATGTAATAGTGTTTTATATTATTAAAAGTTACTATTTTTGGAATGTAGAGAAATGAGAGAAACATCCCAAAATGAAAACCGTCTAAAAATGAATGAGACATAGAGTACAACATTTAGCGTAACCGCCATCCTAAGAGTATCTTCAATGGTTGATAGGTGCCAACTTTGACACATATTCAAATATATTATTTTTTATATTTTTTCTTTTTTTCACATCATTTTTGGTACTTTAAAAAAAAACACTCCAATAATTGGCATCCGTACATGTCAAATTCAAAATAAATGAATAATATAAAAAAAATATAAAAATATTATTTTATTCACTATTTGGATCACAAATAAAATTAGCATCATACTTTACGGGATGCCAACTTTTGATATTCTAAATTGATATCCCGTGCTACCTCACTTGACATTCCAATATTGCAAACAAGAATGTTCATTAACACCGTCAACTGAAGTTGTTCAAAAAAAATGTATCCATAAATTGCGTATATATACACGTTTGAGTGAGGACTGGACTAAACACGTACTTAACCTTTCCAATTACCCGAATCTTCTGGAATATGCCGGCAGCCTTTATTAGAATCTTTGACCATCTCTAGTAAGATGCAATTAACTGCTCGATTTTGGCCTCCTCCCCAACAAACAGTCAATCGTTATGTTTCTGTCTTTGACTGAGAGATAGAATGTACACTCCCCCCTTTTTTACGGTCCTTAAAACGTGCTCTTTTTTATTTGATATTTTTCCGCCAGATTATAAGTTGGGTAGAAATTGGAGTAATTTATCATTTTTACATATTTATTTTCAAAATTTTACTCTATTAATAAACATATACTAAAGTATAAAACTTATTTTAAAAATGGACATGTAAAATTTACTAGATCAAATGATGATTTCTGTGAATTTTAATATACATGGTTTTAAAATAACTACATCTGTATATATATGTTTAACACATACCAAATATCGATTAGATAAAACAACAATATTTAGAAGACGGTAATATATTTGTCAGTACTTTAGCAAATGAATATATATATTTGTCCATGACGGACACGTATAATTTGAATATTACATTTTTTTTATCAATGGAATTAATCCATCAATTTCTGGAAAATCAGAGGGTACAAAATGGACGAAAAAAGGGAACTCGCCACTAACAAAATTATTTATTTATTTAAGAAAAAGTGCGGTACAACTTTAATAAATGGGTATTGAACGAATAAATAATTATTGTAGACTTATAGTACAGATCTAAAATGATTTATATATAAATTATTATATTTTGTAAATATATATTAATGAATTATGTATGTTTGACATTGACCAAACACTACCTAAAAGAGTACTGTTCTGTCATTGCCACCGGTCCAGTGCAGTCACCGCAGGACTGCACGGTCGGCCTATACACCTACTTAATTTTATAAAATTCAAATATTTCCTTTTCGCCGAATCATTCAAGTTTGTTTATGGTCGACTGATTATAGTAACACTGAAATGAATTTTATGAGTTGTCACGGCAGTTGAACAATAAAAGTTTACTTATTTTAGTCTATGATAAACAAGGTTTAAATTAAAGTTTTGTTGTAAATTATTATTTAGAATTAATATAAATATTAGTAGTACTTAATCAAAAGACTTTTTTTTAATCATTTTCTTATATATCATAAAATAAAGTTTATGTTGATACAAGAAATATATCTTGTATCCGATGGATATTTTGTATCCAATGGATGAGCTTGCATATTCGCGTCCGATGGTTATCTTTATATTTGCTTATATGGACCAAATAATGTCTCTATGGTCGAAGACTACATCAACATTGTACCTGAATGGTTTATCAACAGCCCAGAAATATATTGAGCCCGATCCAATTAATAGCCAATGAAACCGAGTCCTATACTTAAGGCGGTGGAAAGATA
The DNA here is from genome assembly GCA_030848705.1 of Heracleum sosnowskyi. Taxonomy (NCBI): domain Eukaryota; kingdom Viridiplantae; phylum Streptophyta; class Magnoliopsida; order Apiales; family Apiaceae; genus Heracleum; species Heracleum sosnowskyi. The sequence goes on from CM061241.1 coordinate 101,099,577, forward strand.
TTATAGCATCGGAAACCTAATTCTAGAAGGATCCAGATACTCAAAATATTCTGTACATGGATATTACTTGTCGCCAAAGCAAAAATATGGGTCGGACCTAAAATTACCAGAAATACAATCTTATCTTGAATAGAACTACGTGGACTTGATCCCTATAAATAAGGGTACGTAGGCACCTTGAGAGGGATCCGAAAATCACAACCGATTACAAACTCTCAAGAGCAGTCCCAAATATCTCAAAAACCCTAATTGTATTCTTATATTTATATCTTTATTCTTATTATCTCTATCCGAATACCCAAATATAAATTTAATCTTGAAGCTTTGTCCTTGACGAAAATTGACTTCAACATTTGGCGCCGTCTGTGGGAATCTTTTAGAGAAAAAAGAAGAAGATTCATCTCTATTAAAGCAGTCACCGATGGCTCGACAAGCTTCTCACCAAACTCCTCTTCGTACCTACAATCCGTTCAGAAATTTTACCGCCGGTAGAACCTATCAACGAGTCCAATCCACTGTCACCCGAATCGTTGTTGACAACGATGGTCGCGCAATCCATCTAGACAGAACTTCTGATGATGGTCATCGTCGTCAAGGTGAACAACAACCCCCTATTAGGGATGCACGCAATATACTTTTGGCATTAAGAGGCAGATCCACTACTCAGGAGAGAAGAGAAAATACACCCATACGGAACAGAAACTTGGAACCAGAATTTAATCGTGCGTCCGACAACGCAAATCGGGAGGCATCAGAAGCAAGACAACGCAAAATTGCAAGGCTCCGTGATGAAGGGATCCGAAGGAGAATTAGGGATCTAGAAGATCGTGAAAAAGAAATTGCTAATGAACGACACCGACTTCGAGTGAACCTAGGTGGGGGAACACCCCCACGTGGTCGGTCACGTAATCAATGATCACCTTCAGGCGATCGACCACCAAGGAGAAGAAGATCCAGATCAAGGGATCAACATCATCGAGCATATAACGCATCACAAGGAAATTCACCATCCAACGGAGGCACTCTCTCTAGTGGTGATTATGATCGTAAAAACAATGGAGGTCATGGAAGCAGACGTGGTAATATTGGTGGAAATCAAGGAAATAAGCATGATGATGGTTATAGTGGTGATGATGATGACTACCATCATCGACATAATGATTATAATAGGAGGAATAATGAAGCAGTCTTTCTACGAGAGCAAATACAAAAGGTGGAAAGAAAGACCAGACAAACTTACGTCGAACTAAGAAGGGCCATACAAAATTTCGAGCATGCCACGTTTGACAACTTGCAGAACAGAGACAATGAATATTCCAACTCATCTAAGTTGATGAAGTACTATCTGTAGCTTATCATCGGCGTCATCATTATCAGATAAGTTTAAATACATTGATGTTGAAAAACTAATAATCTATTTATTTTATTTGTTAAGAATGTTATGAGCTATTTATTAAATTTCAATTTAGTTCATTATATGTTGATATGCATGTGTGATTTTGATTGTTATGATATACCATAGTGGTTTAAATTCGTTATGAATATATAACAAGCCATTGGCAACAAAATTTCCAACCCAAACAAGTGTTCACCGAGGGTTACTTGGGGGCAACAAATTTGATATATTCCAGCACAAGTAACTCATCGTCCAACACTTGGGGGGATCAAACTGCTCTAATCCTAGACTTGTGACCTATCGATAATCAACTGGGGGCAAATATTTGACCAAGCCTCAACTTATGATTTATCGACACTCACAAAACTCGTGACCTATCGGCAATCAATTGGGGGCAAATAACAATCCAAGTCCCAACTTATGATTTGCCGACACTCACTTGGGGACAAGAGAATCTTCGGTCCTATTAGTGATGTACCACTTCAAAATTGAAGTAATAAATCACTTGGGGGCAGAGGATATACCGGGCCGGATATATGCTTCAGTGCGAAGTTATGATGGTCCACCCGCCAACTTACAAAGTTGGGAGATGAGAAAGTGGTGATCTACAGTTTTTTAGATTTAACATTTAATAGATCACAGAATATATCTCATCGCTGCACAATCCGAACCAAAGGTACTTAAATGAACCTTTGAGGATTGGAAGCAGAAGCTGGACCGAAAAACTGCTTTTAATGCTATGATGGTTCAAAGTCACACAAAAAGGAATCCAACGGAACGTGGAGTGATTACTGAACCATTGGATCAAATATGATGACAACAAACGAATCCAATCATGCTCAATCCGATGCAAACACAAAAGAAGATTATAACGCAAACACTTGGAAGAATTTCAGAGAATTTTAAAGCATCAAAGAAAATGATTTCTCATTGGCCTCAAGAAGAGTAATAGAAAAGCACATTTGTTTTCCCAAAGTAGCAACGTTCACATCGGCAACAATTCTTTTCTTCCTTTTTATGAAGAATTAGATGCAGCTCTATAATGTTTACATCGGCAACAATTACCATTCCAATACACGAAACTACAAGATTGACATGACATATCTATAAGAGACACAATGATACATGTACTAATATGTACCCTATAGCAGAGAGAAAAAGTATTGATGAACTGCTTCCAATGACAAAATCTTGGAGAATCCCCCTCTACAAAAAAACAAAATTAGTAATGTTGGAAATGAGCGTATTCGAAAAAGATATGTCATTGGACAAAAGTGACGACGAATTTCATGGTGATGTTGAAGCTTCGTAATAGCAAAAATCTACAATATCAAGAAAGAATTGGTATCCAATGACTAATCTATGTTACTTGCTGATCCAAGAGCTACCTCATTTCGTTTCCAAAGGTTGGACCTTTTATTTCGCTTCCGAAGATTATTTTTATATGGGTTTATCTAGATAAAAAATTCGGCCAACACTGAGGATGAATATTGCATCAACAAATACAAACTCAATCAGTTCATCACACTCAAATTTGAATCATCATATTCAAATTTGAATCAAGCTCCAGGGACTACAAATATTTCTTGAAGGCAAGCCTCCAAACAATATTGGGGACTATGTTGATACATGTTGCCGAAGGCTAGTGATGTTGCCGAAGGCTAGTGATGTTGCCAAAGGTTAGAGATGTTGCCAAAGACTAGAGATGTTATTAAAGGCTTAATTATTCAATATTGCATCCAAGGGCTATACTTATTTTTTCAGCGTCTGAAGGCTATTATGCGATAAATGACTTTTCAGCCTTTTATCGCGTCCAATGACTTTTCACACATGGTAATGTTTTACACAAATACGAGGATGATGTTTGAATATCCAAGGGAATTGATTGAAGGTGCATAAGAAGAAAGCACGTGAAGTTTCCAATGTCTAAATATATTCAGTAGGGCCATATTTGATGAAAGTGATTATAAAGTAAGTCATGCTTTAGACTTGTGTGTGTCCGGTGACTACATTTTGAAGCTGTGTTGTATCCAATGGTGCATGCCCATTACACAAAAATATTTTATAGGCCTTGGATACTGATTGAAAACAAGAAAGATACCATTACAAGTTATTTGAGTATTTATTGAAGACGATGACTTCAATAAATACTGGGGACCTGTTGATACAAGAAATATATCTTGTATCCGATGGATATTTTGTATCCAATGGATGGGCTTGCATATTCGCGTCCGATGGTTATCTTTATATTTGCTTATATGGACCAAATAATGTCTCTATGGTCGAAGACTACATCAACATTGTACCTGAATGGTTTATCAACAGCCCAGAAATATATTGAGCCCGGTCCAATTAATAGCCAATGAAACTGAGTCCTATACTTAAGGCGGTGGAAAGATATTATAGCATCGGAAACCTAATTCTAGAAGGATCCAGATACTCAAAATATTCTGTACATGGATATTACTTGTCGCCAAAGCAAAAATATGGGTCGGACCTAAAATTACCAGAAATACAATCTTATCTTGAATAGAACTACGTGGACTTGATCCCTATAAATAAGGGTACGTAGGCACCTTGAGAGGGATCCGAAAATCACAACCGATTACAAACTCTCAAGAGCAGTCCCAAATATCTCAAAAACCCTAATTGTATTCTTATATTTATATCTTTATTCTTATTATCTCTATCCGAATACCCAAATATAAATTTAATCTTGAAGCTTTGTCCTTGACGAAAATTGACTTCAACAGTTTATATGTATTAAAATGTGCACAAAATAGATTGTTTAAGAAATAATAATATACTCAAATTTTTTTGCAAATAAATCTTAGCATACATACATAAATATTATAAAATTACTGTCATCAATTTAGGAGCAATAATTTATACATTTATATTATTTTTTACTAAATTAATGAAATTCAATATAGGAAATACATAAATTAGAATATAAATGAGTTCAAAATGAGTAATTAAGTACTGTAAGAATCACAAACTCATCGATAAGCTCTAATTTGCTATTTAGTATACTCTTTTTATGAAATGATATATGTCACTCTTTTTTTCGTTCAGCTTTTTCCATAGAAGTTTTGTTGATGTTAACAAGACTTGTGGATTTTTCCTTGAATACTTTATTCATCAATGAAAAAATTAGTTTTGTCAAAAAAAAATCATCAATTAAAATATTTCCTTCTAGCATATTATTCATGCCATATCATTTGTGAACAATATTTGTTACCTAATATCTCTAACACTATTTTAAGATATTAATAAATTAAAAATAATTAATGAATTTTAGAAGAATATTATTTATATTAAACGTAGTAGAGTCTAGCTGATTTATTATGATTATTTGTGATATCTTTTAAAAAATCACATGGATTTTAATTAAATTTCAAAAGATTAGAAATATATATTATTATATTAAAGACGAAAAAAAATTTGTAGTCTGATCCTTGAAAGTTTTTGTATTCTGGTTTTGGTAACTCAATTCTTACCCGTTGGATCATTCAAATCAATATAACGAAAGTCGTTAGATAAAATACTAAAAATTAATATTATATATACAGTAGAACCTCGATAAATGAATGTTCGATAAACGAATAACCTCGTCAAATGAATAATATTTTTCAGTCCCAACTTGGGACAATGGAGTAAATGAATAATCTCGCTAAATGCATTAATGAATAAATTTTATTGGAATCTTTAAAGGCCCTATATAAATATAAATGAATATTCACTAAAATTAAAGCGATATAAATTTTATGATATATGCCATCTAGTCAAAAAATTCATATATATTTTAATAGACTCTTAAGTATATTAATACTGGGTGGCATTCAAGAGAGAGCTTCTTATATAGAGAGTCTGACAGAGAACCACTACATAAATATTCATAATACATATTTTTATCACCATTTTTATTAGATATGATTATAAATTTAAATTATTAAATCAAAAAACGAATTTAACTACTTTTTTTAAAAAAAATAAATTGAAAATTAGTCAAATACTCCAAAGTGATTTTACAACAAAATCAAATCTATCCAAAATGATTCTATATTAGAATCAAATTTAAAATCAATGTTTTTATTGAAATTTTAAATGTTAATTTTTTTATAAAGTTTGTATATGCTAATATTCTTTCTCTCTAGAACAATGACCTACAATCTTATGAATAGTCTCAAGGTTAAAATAGTTCAAGTAAACTATACTTAATTTATACGTATAATTCATGTATGCATATTATTGAGTGTGAAGATAATATATAATAAAAATTTAATTTTTTAAATATTATCTTCTAGATACATTTGTATATTAAATTTTAAAACATCATTATCATAATAAAATTAAATAAAAATATTGTCTAAATGAATAAATATTCATTTATCGATAATTGAATAAAATATTCATTAATCGATAAATAAATAATCTAGCTAAATGAATATATTTTATTGGTCCCAAGAGTATTCATTTATCGAGGTTCTACTGTAGTATATTTTATATTATAATTATGAATAACTATCTAATTATCCTTTTCAACTTAAACATATTATATATAGTATATTTTATATTTTCTATATAAAACAACTAATCTTCTAAAAATAACACGGGTATAGTACCTATTTTATATTTTCTAACTTAAACAACTAATCTTCTAAAAATAATACGGGCAACATTTAAATAAAAACATAATATAATTTTATGTAATTATTAATAAATAACTAATTGCCTTCTTCAACATATTACATGTTTTGTATTTTTTAACTAAAACAACACATCTTCTAATTTTTTTAAAAATAACACGAACACATTACTTATTTTATATATTCTAATTAAAACAACTCATCTTCTAAAAATAACACGGACAACATATATATAAAAAGGTGATATAATTTTATATAATTATTAATAAATAACTATCTACCTTTTTCAGCACATTGCATGTTTTATATTTTTTAACTAAAATAACTCATTTTTTAATAATAAAACGGGTAACATTTATATATAATGGTGATATTATTTTATATTTATAACATTGCTTTTTTCAGCTAAATCACGTTATTTATTTTATATTTTTTAACTAAAACAACCCATCTTATAAAAATAACACGAACGACATATATATAGAATGATAATATATTATATATAAATATTATTATTAAATAACCAATTACCTATTTCAGTTAAAACACATTAGTTGTTTTATATTTTCTAACTTAAACAACTGATCTTCTAAATATAATACGGGCAAGATATATATTAAAAAATAATATAATTTTATATAATTATTAATAAATAACTAATTACCTTTTTCAACACATTACTTATTTTATATTTTCTAACTAAAACAACTCATCTTCTAAAAATAATACGAGTAACATCTATATAAAACGGTGATATTATTATATTAAATTTATAAATTTTATATTTATTATAAAATTTTTATAACTTTCAATTCACATAAAATAATTAATAAAAAATAAAATTAATATTATAATTATTAATAACTAACTAAATTCTTAAACGCGTATCTAAAATATTATTAAACACAAAAATCTTGAAATACAAATTAACCACGATCAAATAAAAACATCTACGTCAATTCAACTTCGAATTCAACAACCACATATAACTAAAATTATTGAAATTTTAAAATCATATTAATGAAAAGCAAATATAAATATAAAAAAACAAAATATTAAAATACAAAGAAGATTATAAATTTAAATTTCAATCGTGCATGGGTTTTAAACTAGTACTCAAAATACGCCAACAACTTCATCAAAGTCACCATTTTATTAAATCCAACAAAATGCACATATTTTTTAATATCATCAAATTTTAATGGATTCCAAAAAATATGAATGGAATACACTAAGATTTAAATAAAAAATTTAAAATTTAAATCAAATACACCAAAATTTTATTGAATTTTTAAAAATCTCAATTGAACGCTGAGATTTGAATGTAGTTTATAAAATCCAAATTAAATACACCTGAACTTTTAAAATTCAAAAATAATCATTTATAATTCGAATTGAATACACTACTTTAAATTATTAATGAAATATATTACTATTATAAATTATAGAGGTTTTTTTGGAATTCATGAATTAAAATTTATCATATGTTATGAGAATAATTCTGAATTGTTTTCTATTCTACATTACTCACATCTTTAAATTGATCATTTTTTTTATCTTCTCCAATAAAAGTAAGATGATCGGTAAAAATCTAACTCATGATCCGTGACGACAAAATTTTTTCTCATAACCATTTGAGTATTGAAAGTGATGTTATCTATTTTATTATCTAACAAATTAATCACCTCTTATTTGTGAATAATGAGATAAATGTTGTAAAACAAATAGAGAATCAGATACATAATTAATTTTAGAGTTAAATGTAGAATGTGGACTTCAAGTTTGTTCAATGTGCAAAATGTGTACCTACATTTTTCATAATAGCAAAACGTGTACTTCTAGTTTGTATTTGCATGTAAAATGTGTACTCTCATTAATTGTTAGCTAACTCCGTTAACTTTTTGTTAATAATTATTTTCTAAAAAAATGAAAATTACTCTTTTAAAATTGGAACAAAAACTATCTAATTTAATAATATAATTTTTCATTCAAAATAATATAATTTACAATTTTTTCTACAGAAAATTAAATATTATTTTTATATATTTTGTCATAAAAAATTAATAAGATACATATATTCGGGTCTTACAAACATAAATAAAAAAAGATGTCTAATGTTATTTTTTTTAAAAAGATGTCTAATATATTCATAATATGCATCTTTTTATATTCACACATAGTTTTAATTTTGTGAACAAACTACCTAAACATGTATGTGCATAATTTTAGAATTTTTTAAATTTATCTTCTTGTTTTTACTTTAAGAAGTTGAATATATAAAATTAAAAAATATTTTTAATTTTGAAATAAAATAACTAGAAATATATATGTTTTGTATTTAGTTAATACATATTAAAAGTTTACAAAATTTATTATTTTTATTTGTATAAAATAAATTAATAAATAAGTAAAAGATTTGGAAAGAATTAGGGACTGTAACTAATACAAAATGAATGGTAAAGTGACCAAAAAGCCCCTCATTTTCAGTGAATTTACAAACAACGTTAGTGACATTTAACGGATGTACACAATTTGCTTGTTTTTTGAAAGTTCAAGTACACATTTTGCTATTTCATGAAAAACAGGTACACAATTTGCACATTGTCCAAACTCTAGGTACACAGTTTGCAATTTACTCTTAATTTTAATCGTATCTAAGATGAGTGTAATGCCATGAATTATAATTTTTTTTTCATAAAAGTCACCAAAATGAGGTGTTCGTTATGAGGTGGTGGACTATTTTAATTGAAGAGATTTATATGAATGTACGCCCGATCATATCATTATTAATTATATTAATCAATTAGAAGAATACACGTGATTTATGATAAAATTACTTCTCAAATTTCTTTTTCGAGTTTATATCTTATCATCTCACGAACGGCTTATTCAAAAATATTTGAGAATAGATGCTTAATTGTAACTTGTAAGTCATATAAATCTAAATATTAAAACAAAAATAATTAAATTTATACAGTACGTAAACGGTAAACAAGCTGTCAAAGAGGTAGCTCTCAAAAAAATAAATAATACTCTTTGTCCCTTTCATTTTTTTTTCTTATTTTTTTTTTTATTAATTTACACTTTTTCTTAACATGGGTATAGAATTGACGGGACGTAACAAGTAAAAAAGCCGTGAAAGAGGTAACAAATTAAAAAACACAACTGGCTATTACCTATACGAGGTGGGCTATAAATACCGTACACATTCAATGCATTTTACGATACATTTCTGATTTCCATATCTTGGGCTAAAATTTCTCTCTCTAAAACCCCTTTTTCTCTCTCTAGAATCTTCTTTCGTTGTATGGCAGTTAGCATCTTGGCAAGAGAGGTATCGGACCTTTGTCTTGGAAAGCCTCCGCTCAGGTTGCTTCCGATCAGTTCCACCGTCGCAGAATCTATAACGGCGTTGAAAAGGTCCGGTGAAAGCTATGTGAGCGTTTGGAGCTGTGAATCTACCGGCGGGGATTATATTTGCGTTGGGAAGATTTGCATGGTTGATGTGATTTGTTTTTTATGCAACAAAGAGAGTCTTGTTCGTCCTTTGGATGCTCTTCAGTCTCCGGTTTCCGAGATCTTGCCTAAGGTTTCTGGGATTGTTCGTCATTTGGAACCCAACACTAGGTTTGTCGTATGTAATTTTATTCATTTTTATTGTTTTTTGTGGGTGTTTATGTCTTTTTTTTCTTGATTCGTTTGAATAAAGATTTTATTTATTTCAAGTTAGCTATGAATTTTTTGAGGTACAATTAAGAAATGTATTTTTGATTAGGTAGATGTTAGCTTAAAATTTTGTAATTGGATTAATATACATCAATCGTTTCCTGTTTTAGGATTAGATTAACTTGGAGAATTCGTTGATTGAATAGTGGCAAGATTCATTTCATCTTCTTAAGAAAAATCATATGTTGGAATCCTCGTTTTTCATTCTCAACCAAAATGATGCATTGAACAATTTGTAGCAGATCGAAATAATGTATTTAATAAATGAGCAAGAGTAGGGCCTTGCTCAATCCACAGAGGCAGATCTAATCAAATTTTGTACTTAAGTTTTTGGGTTTCAGTTTGAAATTTAACCATCTTTTTGAATATGTAGATCAACTTAAATTTAAGAAAGATCTCATTTTTGGCTTCAATTTCTGTGTGGTATAAATTGATTTGATTCGAACATTCATGATAATGGAAGTAGTACCTTTTAAAAATTTGGCATTCTGATATAATTTTTCTGGACATAATTTTGGTTAGCAAATTTGAATATCTGGTGGACCTCATAATTGACAAATGACAATTCATCTGAGGAATCTCTTTTTTGGAGATTACTTTTGTTTGTAATTTTGTATTTGAATATCTTGCCTGTCAATTGATTTTAAAAGAGATGTAATGAAAGTTTTGAAGAGGATTGATTAGGGACAACTGAGTTGTATTTCAGGTATCTTATTGTTGTTATAAGAGATTACTGATTTGATTTGTTTGCCATTGGGATAAATGGCTAGTATGGTTTCTGATGTATCAAACTTGTTTTGTGAATACCAGCTTATTGGAGGCAATAGATTACATCCTTGAAGGAACCCAAAACCTGATTATACCAGGACAGAACAATTTGAGAAAAAGGGTCCTTCGCAAACCATCCTCATTCTGCTGGCTAACACAGGAAGATGTTGTTCGCTTCCTCCTCAACTGCATAGGGGCTTTCTCCCCAATTCCAACATTTACCATTGAGTCTCTAAACATGATTGAAGCTGATATAATGGCTGTGCACTACGATTCCCCTGCGTCCTCTATTTTGTCCTTGATTTCTCGATCTCACATCGAGCAAAGTTCAATTGCAGTCATTGATCAGGATAATCGACTCATAGGTGAAATCTCTCCCCTCACTCTTGCCTGTTGTAATGAAGCGACTGCAGCTGCCATCGTTACTCTTTCAGCTGGTGATCTCATGGCTTACATTGACTGTGGCAGTCCATCAGAGGAATTGATTCAACTGGTCAAGTCAGAGTTGCAAATGAAAAAGCTAGCTGGAATGTTGGAACTATTGGAAGAATTTTCCTTTTCCTCTTCAGCTTCTAGCTGTTCTTCAGATGAGGAACTGGGCTCCGGTAGGTATTCAGGATCTAATCGGAGCTCCATAGCAAGGAGGTCAGAAGCAATCGTGTGCTATCCGTGGAGCTCGTTAATGGCAGTGATGATTCAAGCTCTAACGCATCGCGTGAATTGTGTTTGGGTTGTTCAAGAGGATTTTAGCTTGGTTGGAAATGTCACATTAGCAGGAATGTTGAAAGTTTTCCGAAGCATTGCTGCTTCTCGGAATAAAAAGTAACCATCACAAAATTAAAGAACTAAACATGTAATGATTAATTTGGGCACAACTTGGTTGTATGTGATGTGATGCGACTTTTTTAAACTTTCAGCACTGTGATTAATGTATTTTTGAACCTGAATTTTTTTTTTATCAGAGCACCTAGCATATTTTGCTAGAAACTTAAATAATTATCTTTTCAGAGATATGAAAATATCCATATTGTTTCTGCACCGGTTGATTATATATTTTCCCTTAGAGCAGCTCCAGCGCTGCTTTTTTTGTGGACAACTCCCGCCTTGGTAAGTGTAATTTGCAGGAGTCCTGTCCACATGCACCGGAGGAAAAGAAAAAATGAGGTCAGAGGACACTACGCTGGCCATGGACAACAGCAGAAGGATGATGTTACTTTAATTTTATAAAATAATTATACGTTACTTCTTATATATAATTGAGTTTAGTGGGGTTCAAATTATAAAAAAAATAATACTAAACTAATAGAAAAGCTGCACAGTGCATGGACAGTGCATTGGAGAGAATTGGACACATTCTTTATTAGAACAAGTTTTGATTAGTTGGCAATCAGGTAGGGACAGAAAATAGAAAATTGGCCTTGTAGCGCTGGAGCTGCTCTTAAGCCACACAAGTTCTTGCACTAGTTTGGCGCTTACAGGCTACAACCTACAATGACGGTACTAGAAGCAGTATTGTAAAAATTGGTTGTCTCGGCCTATTATTCGGAAATTGAAGATCAATCGATTCGAATTTGAACGAGTATTCAACTAAGTACTTGGGTGTTAAAAATTAGTACTCGAAAAATTGATCTATTACTCAAATTTTAAAGCGAAAACCGAGTAGAATTGATTTTCGAGTTTCAAAACCTTGACCACAAGAATACCACATTTCTCTGTGTTAAGTGCACATAAAAGAATTGGTGCTCTGTTGAAGAGGACAGCGAGTGGCTCCACTGCAGCTGCTCCTAGGGAGTAAGGACAGATAAAAATGGATGATAAGATAAGAGCGTTTTCAATAGAAACACCTTTGAGGGTGTCAAATTTGTTAAATTCATCACAAATAATAATACTTTATTTTTTTCTTAATTTGTATCATAGTTAACACGCTTCAAGAGTCAAGTTCAATAGTTGACACCTCATATAAGTGATTAGATGATCTCCAAACAAATAATATTAAAATTAATTATAATGTAATATGTATGTATAATATATACTTTTAATATAAGTATTTGGACATTTTCATTTAGAGAATGTGTCAATAGGATGTCAAAAGTTAGACAATTTTTTTATACGCCTCTTAAACATTCTTGCAACTCCAGTAGAGATGCACACAAAAATGTCATGCCACATAAGATTTGACACCACTCTTATCACCCCATCGAAAATGCTCTAACACTCCTTCCTGTGAAGTTCTCGAAAACTCTACTCCCATAGCCTAATCTGCCTTCCCCTAAACCGACCTTCCGCGTCCTGAACAGACACCCTCCACAAAAACCCAATCATGACATAGTTTTGTCACTATATAACGATTTTAAACTAGTCAGTTGCTTCAATCATTGAGTAAACGTCACTAAATTTTTTGATTTCCTGACCAAGATGTGATAAATTAGGCCCTGTTAACCACTTAAAAATATGTAGATTTTAAGGATACGTACCAAGACAGAAGGGTCATACAGATATTCAACTTGGGTGTTATCTTGACTCTTAAGTTGAGATTTGAGGAGAGATAAGAAAAGTTTGTGCCCCAAAAATCTCTTATTCACTCTTAAATTTACTAAAAATGTAATTTCTCTCCTCAATTTTAAGATTTATTTCCCACTCCTAATCAATATTTTATAATAAATTCATTAGATACACTCTCTCTCTTCCCAACTTTTCTTTTGTATGTTCAGAAAATTCAACTTGATTTTAGTAATATAAAATTAAATAAGGAGCGAGTATAAAGAGTATTATTGGAGATGAAAGTACATTAAATTACTAAAAACTAATATTTTATATTATATTTAAGAGTAATTTAAAAATCTCTTGAAGATGCTCTTATGTGGATAGCTTAATTTAATCTTTGAACAATGGGTCTATTGCTCTCCCCAGTGAGGCATGCCACAGGTCGAAAATGCATGTTTACCACGCATATCATGCCACCCAATATGATTACCATGCGAAACATGCCACTTAATACGAAAATTTAAGATGTGTAATTACTAATTACCCTGCCCATAATGTTTTTAAAGCACACTCTCCAGAGTCCAGAGTGCAAGCCTCGTACAGTATATTGTTTTGGCCTAGATTCTGAATTTTGATAGTTTAGTCCAACTTTCTTGTAAAAGTAAAGCTAAGGGGGACACAACTGAAACTCTTTCCGCCTTCCTTGCTCCTTGCATACCATAGATAAGCCTATCTAAAGGCTATTACTTATCTCAATCAAACAAGTAGAGTGACAAAACTAAATTCTTCATATATCGATGAACTAGAAACTAGGAATAGGTAGTGTTTGTTCAAATTGCATACCAATGGTTCTAAATATAATTGAAGGCAAGTAAATGGTTACATTTACATCTACTAAAGAAGATTATACCAAGCATCTAACATTGCTTCTGGTCAATTTGATCCAGAAGACCTCCATATAGGCAGCATCACATTTCTTTAATTATACAAGTACCTGGAGGACAGTAGATCAAGATTTACACAGTTTTTGACTTGGTGAACCTCCTGAGAAATGAGAATATACTCCCCAAAGAATAACAAAAATGTCTCAGCTTTTGGTTAAGCACGTTTGACTACATGTATATCACATTGAACATCTTCAAAATTGACTTGATGTTAGAGGTATGATGGTCCAGGCAAAACTAGTTTGCTGTCAATTTAACCGAGATGCACCGGGAAAAATGGTGATATGAGGCTGTCCAACAAAAGAGACCCCAATGACACCATTCACCAATGACCAGTGTCTCAAATTCTGTAATTCATCTCAGATATGCATGATACCAAGGCTTTCCTAACTTGAAGATTATCCGAGTCCATGTCAAGTGCATCTTCATAGAGCCTCTTCGCCTGTCGAAGTAACTTTACTTTCTCTCTACTATTCCTTGTCCTTAGACGAGATCTTTGCTGCAATGCTACACCCCATCTGAAAAGAGCTGCAATTCAACAGTGCCACTATTTTATTAAAGGACTTAAACAAAATTACGAAAAATTCCTCTCCTCCTAAACAATTGTCTTTACGACTTTTGTAGGTACTTTAGGGTGTACAAAAAATATGCTTATATGTACTTCTTTTCATTTTATTTTGAGTATTAACAAAAAGTCAAGTCAAATTTTATTAGAAGGAATAGTTGCATTTTACAACATTTTTAGAGCACCCTTCATTATACACAATAGTTCAATTCAAATGTAGAAAATAAAGTGCGTGATTACAAGGTGAAGGAAGAAATATCCACAGATAAAATATCAACTACTTGAATACTTCTCTTATGTGAACAAGTTAAGATATAGAATGCTTTATGTAACACACATAGTTGTTGAAACATTAGTTTAACTTGAGGCAACTAGTAGCTACACCAGTTAAAAAAAATTTAATACTCCATATGAAAGAATTAAAATGTCAAATAGCAGCACGATGGATTTAGGCACATACAAGCACTGCAGTAGCAATCTATTTCCAACACTATAAAGCCTATGTATATATACACTGTCATAATAGTGGTTGTCATATCTATGTGTAGAGAAACAAAAGCAAAATTAAATTACAGGGTTGACATACAAAATTATCACATACCATCAGGTGCATGAGTGTTGCTTTTCGACATCATTGCATCAAATTTATCAATTGCTGCCAGGAACACCTTGTCAGCATCAAGAGCTGCTTCCTAAAGTCATAAAGTGATTAAAAATTGTAAAATTGTGATGTATTAGTGCAAAAGTTGCATCCTTACACTACAACCAACAAAGATATCTTTAAAAAGAACTACGCTACTTATACAAGCTGGTTAAGATATAATAAAATGGAAAGCATGTAAAAGTTCGTACTTAATTTCGTATATGCAAAGTCATGCCAAAAATAAGTAAAAAACAGTAGGTTATGTTGAGGATCTTACAGGTCCAATATCTGCAATTAATTGTGCTCGGAAGGACAGGGCAAGACCCCAATTGTATAAGGCTCTCATATCATCTCCGTCAATTGACAAGGCTGATCTATATTTCCTGCCTGCCTCAACAAGGAGCTCTTCACACTCTTGACAAACATTAATGAGAACTGATGCAAGTTCTTCTTTACTGCAAGCTTGACCATCTAGTTCATTAGAATAGTAATCCTCTTCAAATAATGATGCATTGCTTCTCCAAAGCCGAGCTCTCAACTCGCGACTGACCTTCAATTTAAGTTCTCCATGAAGTAGGTAGGTGTTTCCCAGCTGGCCCATGGCTAGTAAGCTCATAGGCTTCAATTCTACGGCCTTTGATAATATAAGGGCAGTCTCTTGCAGTGCATTCTCTACATCTCTTTCATCACCTCTGTTCTTTATAGATTCCCTGGCTTGTTTTAGAAGGGTATTTGCTTCCATAAGATATCTGTTGAACAATATATCATCAATGACCTTTGAGGAAGTAGAGGAGGCAAATTCACTCTCTTGTGCAGATCGACTACTAGTGTCAGATGATTCATCCTCAGATGTTACTGTTTCCCTGACACGAGTCTCGTATCTTTCTTCACTGCTTTGATCAACGCTTTCAGAGGGCACAAAGTTTTCATTACTTTCCATCTTTTCTGGTTCTTGCCTGAACGATGACTTTGTGCGCATACCTTGGCTGACATTAAACTCTAGATCAAACAAATCATCACCAGATGTATATGCTTTAGCAGTATTGTATTCACCCGTCTTTCTAGATATTTTTTCATTCGCCACAAACCTTGTCCTGTTATTCTCATAATTATACTCTTTACTCTCAAACACTCTACCAGCTTCAAACTCAAAGTCTGACATATTCATTCTCCCAGTTTCGGCTATCAAATCAGGTTTTTCTTTATATAATCGTGGACGTCCATATACTACACTACCACCGGACACAGAGCTTCGCCGTCTTTCTTCAACTGTAGGAGCCAAGATGCTTACCCTACGCGCATCATCCACCTTCATATTTGTCGACTCTTTATCAAAATCTTTCAATCTATTAGCCTTTGTATTAGCCGACTTCTCCTGAAACATACTAGCCAAAAACTGCGACAAGTCAAACCTCTTCCCCTCACTCCCTTTCTTCCTCTTACTCGAATGCTGCTTTTCCATTTGCTCAACTTCTTGATTCTCAACCAACAAACTATCTACACATTCTTGAGCAATATTTCTAGCAGTCAAAGCAGAAGAACCAATCGTTTCCGTGGACACCACATACCTCTCCAAATCATCAACCGTAACTCGATTATCTCTCAAACAACTCCTAATATCATTCCTCAACTCCACAATCCTACCATCCAAACCCCTAAACAAACCCATCAAATTATTCATCTTTTCAATAACAACATCAACATTATCATCAAATTTAACTTTTTTCTCAGACCCAATTAAACTAAACCCATTATTAACAAACCCAAATGAAAACCCAACAGCAAAAACAACAGCACAAGCTGGAATCACAATAATAGAAGAAACCCTAACCCTAGAAACAGCCAAAGCACAAACAAACCCCAAAAGATAAACAAATACAAACTTCTTATCATTTAATCCAATATAATTCATAAAATTACTGAGCTGATTAGACTCACCAGACACAACTGAGTCACCACCGAGTCTCATATCATCCCAACCACCATAGCTCAGTGAGTTTGAAGATGGGCTAGAACAGAAAGTTACAGTTTTGGGTGGGTAAAAATGCAATCTTTTGTGAGGAAAGTTGATAAAGTTTTGAACTTTATGATTATATAGTGAAGGATAATAGTAAATAAATTTTGGGGGAATGAGAGAATTGGGGATTAGGGTTTCCATTTTTAATTGAAGATTTAGGGAAATGGAGATTTTGTTGTTGAGACAATTTGGATCATAAATGGCAATACTACTACTTCAGTTTCAACTGAACTCAACAACAACGTTAGTAGTTTGTTTGTTCAGACGGAGGGCACTTCTGTAAACGAGGTATTAGCATATTTTTTTTTTTAAAGAGTAATGTTAAGCATTTTAATTTTTTAGAAATGGATTTAAGAGAAGGGTTGAAATAAATTTAAAGTACACATTATTCGTGAATTTTTGAATTCTTTTTATCTATTTTATTAATTTTGTTCTCAATACCTAAATTAGATAATAAATTCCGGAAAATATTTATCCTTTACCCAATTTAAATTTTCATGAACATGATTATTGGAAATTTGGATTTCACATTTTCACAAAAAGTGTTGACTCCTAAATTCATTCGTTTATAATTTATTTTATTCATTACACACTATATCCATGTCCGCCTCCAAAGCTCTATATTTCGCTCCGCTTGCGCTGCCACTAGTAGATTAATTATCTCGCCACCAGTCCAAGACATTGCTCTAAAACGCCTGCGTCACTCTTTCTCCGTTTCTCCTTTAGCGCACACCCCCTGCTCGACATCATTACCCAACGATCCATCTTCCCTTAAATTTCATTCTTTCCAACCTCTCTCAGTGCTAAAAAATTCCTACACTGACCAAGGAGCTCTCAGAGGAGATATCTACGATATGGACTGAGCCTACTGAATTTGAGGATGATTATAAGAGACTGGATAAGGGATTGAGTATTCCATGGTTTGCAAGCATGTCACGAGGGCAGCACGTCATTGTATCGGAAACAAAAAGCTCGTGAGAGGAAACAAAAATGGGTTTTTAAGGGCACCCAAACCACTCGATTTCATCGTCTTGTTAACATGTGTGCAAACAAAGACACTACTCTTGAGGTATTTGGTAAATTGGGACGTGAAACTGGTGTTAAAGAATTTAATGCATTAATGAGACTTTGCGTAGACAAGGCCAGGAAAACTCCAGATGATCAAGTTATACTACGACAGATTTACAAGGCTTACAAAGTTTTGGAAATAATGAAAGAACAGGGTTTTCCTGTTAAGGAAGTAACGTATGGTCCACTCCTCGTATATTTGTTAGCCTTATCTGAAAGTGACCGGAAAGATGAAGTTCTGCTGCTATTAAAATCAATTGACATCACAAATGTTTCATCAGTTAACCATATATCCAATATCTTTAGAACATTGGGAAGGTATATGCTAGAGTCTACTGCAAAGACTTTCCTACAAGCACTCAAAGTCCACGGTGTTGAAACAGAAAAAATTTCAAATTACATCTATAACTATGCAATTAGCATGCCGAATTTAGTGGTTGGGGATATTGTTTTGAACATCAATAATATGCATACTGAACTGGAGGTGGTTCATTAGACAAGGTTCACATTAGACAGTGCTGTGATTCACACAAGGTTCACATTGCTCTTGAGATAGTAGATCATATACTGGAAGCCGGTCTTCCTTTGTCAGTGGAAATATATCTTTGCATATTAACTGCATGTGATGAAAGCTGCGAGTATAATCTGGTTCGTCATATCTATCATTGATGTGCCGCCATGATGTTAAGCCAAACAATGAGGTTTTCAGGTGTATGATAAGTTTAAGTGTCAAAATGAAGGATTATGATGGTGCATATGGCATGATCAGAGATCTGGAGAAAATGAATCTTATTCCTACAGCTGGCATGTATAACGCTATTTTGTCTGGACACTTCCGAGAGAAAAACTTCTCTGGTGCATTGACGGTTCTCAAAGAGATGGAAAACGCACAAGTATTACCCGATTCTCAAACTTTCAGCTATCTTATTAGCAATTGCAGCCGCGAAGAAGATATTACAAAGTATTATGAAGAACTAAAAATATCTGGCGATCAAGTTACAAAGCATATTTTTATGGCCCTTATAAATGCATATGCATCTTGTGGACAGCTTGAGAAGGCAAAACAGGTAGTCCTTGATAAAGGAGTACTTGAATGAAATAAAAAGCGTGCTTGCCTCAGCATTAGCAGTACATGGGAAAGTGGCTGATGCTCTTGGAATATATGAAGAACTGAAACAAGCTAAATGCAATCTGGAGCCAAAAGCTATATTAAGTCTTATAGAGCATCTTCGAAATGAAGGAGATTCAAACAGATTGATTGAGCTGCTTGAAGAACTTAAAGAGACAGATTATTGGGTTAATGGCTGCTATCGAGTGGTTTCATATTGTGTTCGTCACAAGTTCATGGATACTGCTGTTGATTTGCTCAAGAAACTAAGGGATGAGTTTCGCGATGATGAGATGGCAAGTGAAGTTCTTTTTGATGAGGTGTTTTGCCAAGTTGCTGAGACAGAGCCTATAGATTTGCAGATTGGTCTCGATTTACTTCAGGCCATCAAAATGGAACTTGGTTTATGTCCTTCACGAAAAAGTCTTGACTTCCTCCTTACTGCTTGTGCCAAAGCCAAGGATTTACATAGTTGTTTCTCAGTATGGCAAGAATATGAGAAAGCGGGTCTTCCATATAATGTCCTAACTTTTTTAAGGATGTACCAAGCTCTTTTGGCTTTGGGAGATGGTAAGTCTGCAAAAAAATTGCTGAGGCACATACCGAGAGATGATCCGCATGTCTGTTGTGTCATTGACGCATCACAGACAGCCTATGGAAACTAAAGCAAGGGAGGAACCTGTCGCAAAGAAAACCAGGAAAAAGTCCAAGAAACTGAAAAATAAGAAAGATAAACAGAAGTTTTTGCTGAAGGAAAAGGATACCGGAGATTAAGCTATATATATTAGTCAGATTCTAGGCATTGTATGTGTATCATAAGAATAGGTGTGAAACCACATGATTTGAGTTCACTCGAAATTTCTAAAAAAAACCACAAAATATAATGAAATATAATGAAGAGAATGCACAAAAAAAGAAAGTTACATCCTTATGGGCATCATTCAAGTTCTGATGTTTTGTTTATAAAATTATGAGTTAAGTGCCCTTCGTGTACATATATAATTTGGTTGTACATTCAAAAACTCTCACTTAAAATAATACTGGACTTTCGGATTAGAAAGTGTGTACTGCCGTCAAATTTTCCTAACTCCGTCAGTTTGGACGAGGGTATTATAGTAATTGGCAGTAGCGTGGGTATTTTTTCAGACAATCAGTTTACTAAATTGTAAGAATAGGTATAAAGTACACAGTCTCTTCTCCTTCTCTTCTCCCGCATTTTGTTGATACATTTTCTCCCGCGCTGCGAGTAAGCTTCCTCTGCTGCTGCGATGGTGTGGTTTGTGAGAGATCGTAAAAACGATGATGTATATCTTCCTCGTGAGTGCCCAGATTATGGAGGTAATTAACTCTGAACTTCAATTAGGGTTTGTTAAGTAATGGGGTTTTGAACTGATATAGATATATGTGTTAATTAGGGCTTTTGTCAAATCGAATATGATCATGTAAAGTTATATTTTGTCCAATATGATCTGTTTATGCTGCCATGTGATGTCATTTTATATGTTCGTGTGGTCCTTTGTGTTTTGTGAAAAAAGGTGAAGAATAATTATGTGGTGGCCCCTTTGTGTTTTATTCTGTCGGTATAGTGCTTCGTATGTATGTTAAAGTGCATATATTGATTTAGGGTTTATGCTTTTAAATAGTTACTACAATGGTATGCTTGTATTTGTGCAGATCATTCAGACCTGTTTAGTATTAAACTTCATCATGGTGGACAATTTCAAGAAAATCCTATATAGTATGTTGAGGGTGTTTTTTCTTACATAGATATGTGTGATGTGGATACTATGAGCCTAATTGAGTTAGTGTTAATGTTAAAGGAATGTGGTGAAATAGGAGTTTATGTGTTCAGTTACAAGTGGTCAAAGACTGACATAAATACGGGTTTGTGGCCATTAGATTCTGATGCATAAATTGTGGAGATGTGTGAAATGATTCCTAGTGAGAGAATCATATATGTCTATGCAGTTACATTCAAACCCATACTAGCTTTAGATGTTGACATCACCTACCCAAGAGTTTGCACCTTCACATGATGCAAACATGCAATATGTTGATCCTACCACTGCAGAGCCTGCTGATCACATAGACCAGATGTTGGATCTTGAAGATATGATGAGAGATATGAGTGATGTGGTTGACCAAACAGGAGGAGGTGATAATGTAGATAGTGATGAGGAATAAAATCCAGACAATGATCAACATGAGTTGAGTGAATGTAGTTTTTATTCTGATTCGTGTAATATGGACAGTACTGATGAGGAAGTATGCAATCATAAGACTGAAAGGCAAAGGAAGAGTAAGGAAAAAGCTAAAGCTAAAGCTAAAGAAAAAGAAAAAGAGAAGGTTCCAATTAAGGGAAATAGCAAGGAAAAAGGCAATGATACGGCTAAGGGGAAGAGTAAGGGTAAGTATTTTGTTGATCAGTTTTTCAGTGAACAAGAAGCTATGAAGGAAAACAACAACAACAATACTGGAGGGAACAATTCCAGTGAAGATGAAGTAGGTTATGCAAGTGATGTCTCTAGTCACTATGTAGACAGTGAAGAAGAAAGGATGGCCTCTAACAACACTGATGAGGATGAGATTTCCTTTCCAGTTTTCAATCCCAAGACAGACATGAAAGAACTAAAATTTCAGTTGACCATGCTATTTGCAACATCCAAAATCTTCAGAGATGCAGTTAAGAAGGAAACAATATTAGAGAGGAGACCAATAAAGCAGTGCAGGAACTATGGAAATAGAGTGAGGTTCATATGTGAAGACACCTGCGAATGGAAGATTTATGCCTCCAATATGCAAAGGACTGATACATACCATATTAAAGTTTATAATCCAAAACATACATGTACACAGACCTTTCACCAAAAGCATATAAACTCCAGATGGATTGTAAATTATTATGAGGATGATATAAGGATGAATCCCACACGGCCTCTATCATCATTTCTGCAGAAGGTTGTAAATGATTGAAATTGTCATGTCTCCATATATGCAATAGCTAGAGCCAAGAAGAAAGCATTAGAAAAGATCAATGAAAAACATGTTGATCAATATAGTAAGTTGTGGGAATATGGTAATGAGTTGTTGAAAGTTATGCCTGACATCACTATACTTGTCATGTCTGAAGACCAAGAATTGAAGGATGGAAAGAAGAGGTTTAAGAGATTCTATACATGTTTTGGTCCATTGAAAAGAGGGTTTAGGGCTGGTTGCAGACCTCTGATAGGATTGGATGGATGCCACTTGAAGGGGCCATATGGAGGGCAATTGCTTGCTGCAATTGGTACAGATGCCAATGATGGCATGTACCCCATAGCTTGGGCAGTTGATGAAGCTGAAAATAATAAAAGTTGGAACTGGTTTTTAAACAATCCGAAGGAGGATTTATGCATTGAAAATGATGGAGGCCGGGCATTTATATCAGACAGACAAAAGGTACCTCTATGCATTTACTAACATTTATATCATAATACACATGTACTGCGTAACTTTAACCTACTTTGACTCTCTTTTGTAGGGCCTTATAAATTCACTTGAAGATGTATTCCCTAATGCAGAGCACATGTTCGGTGTGATGCACTTATATAGGAACACGTGGAAGGATCACAAAGGAATTGTAGTCATGACGTGCTTATGGTTGACAACTAGGGCCACAACAGATTATACATTCAATAAGCACATGGAGGAACTGAAAAAGGTACATACTTTTATCAAATGCTATAAACATTCTTGTTCAAATGGCATGTATCAAATATTCATGACTTTTCATATTTTGCAGCTTTCTAAAAATGTTATGACTGGTTAAGTGAGAATCCTAGATCACAATGGTGGATCCTACCACTGCAGAGCCTGCTGATCACATAAACCAGATGGTGGATCTTGACGATATGATGAGAGATATGAGTGATGTGGTTGACCAAACAGGAGGAGGTGATAATGTAGATAGTGATGAGGAATACAATCTAGACAATGATCAACATGAGTTGAGTGAATTTAGTTTTTATTCTGATTCGTCTAAAATGGACAGTACTGATGAGGAAGTATGCAATCATAAGGCTGAAAGACAAAGGAAGAGTAAGGAAAAAGCTAAAGCTAAAGAAAAAAAGAAGGTTCCAATTAAGAGAAATAGCAAGGAAAAAGACAATGATACGACTAAGGGGAAGAGTAAGGGTAAGTATTTTGTTGATCAGTTTTTCAGTGAACAAGAAGCTATGAAGGAAAACAACAACAACAATACTGGAGGGAACAATTCCAGTGAAGATGAAGTAGGTTATGTAAATGATGTCTCGAGTCACTATGTAGACAGTGAAAAAGAAGGGATGGCCTCTAACAGCACTGATGAGGATGAGATTTCCTTTCCAGTTTTCAATCCTAAGACAGACATGAAAGAACCAAAATTTCAGTTGACCATGCTATTTGCAACATCCAAAATCTTTAGAGATGCAGTTAAGAAGCAAGCAATATTAGAGATGAGACCAATAAAGCAGTGCAGGAACTATGGAAATAGAGTGAGGTTCATATGTGAAGACACTTGCGAATGGAAGATTTATGCCTCCAAGATGCAAAGGACTGATACATACCATATTAAAGTTTATAATCCAAAACATACATGTACACAGACCTTTCACCAAAAGCATATAAATTTCAGGTGGATTACAAATTATTGTGAGGATGATATAAGGATGAATCCCACATGGCCTCTATCATCATTTCTGTAGAAGGTTGTAAATGATTGGAATTGTCATGTCTCCATATATGCAATAGCTAGAGCCAAGAAGAAAGCATTAGAAAAGATCAATGAAAAACATGTTGATCAATATAGTAAGTTGTGGGAATATGGTAATGAGTTGTTGAAAGTTATGCATGACAGCACTATACTTGTCATGACTAAAGACCAAGAATTGAAGGATGAAAGAAAGAGGTTTAAGAGATTCTATACATGTTTTGGTCCATTGAAAAGAGGGTTTAGGGCTGGTTGTAGACCTCTGATAGGATTGGATGGATGCCACTTGAAGGGGCCATATGGAGGGCAATTGTTTGCTGCAATTGGTACAGATGCCAATGATGTCATGTACCCCATAGCTTGGGCAGTTGCTGAAGCTGAAAATAATGAAAGTTGGAACTGGTTTTTAAACAATCTGAAGGAGGATTTATGCATTGAAAATGATGGAGGCTGGGCATTTATATCAGACAGACAAAATGTACCTCTATGCATTTACTAACATTTACATCATAAATACACATGTACTGTTTAACTTTAACCTACTTTAACTCTCTTTTGCAGGGCCTTATAAATGCACTTGAAGCTGTATTCCCTAATGCAGAGCACATGTTCTGTGTGATGCACTTCTATAGGAACATGTGGAAGGATCACAAAGGAATTGCAGTGAGGATGTGCTTATGGTTGACAACTAGGGCCATAACAGATTATACATTCACTAAGCACATGGAGGAACTTAAAAAGGTACATACTTTTATCAAATGCTATAAACATTCTTGTCCAAATGGCATGTATCAAATATTCATGACTTTTCATATTTTGCAGCTTTCTAAAAAATGTTATGACTGGTTAAGTGAGAAGCCTAGATCACAATGGACTAGGAGTTCATTCAGGACAATTTGTAAAAGTGACATCTTTGTGAACAATCATTCTGAAGTTTTCAATAGTAGCATCACAAAGTATAGGGATCTCCCTGTAATATCAATGTTGAAGGCAATTCACAAAGATGTCCTGAGGAGGATTCAACAGAGGAGAGACAAAATGCAAAATAGCTATGCTCTCAACCCTATCTGTCCTAATGCAATGAGGAGGCTACATAAGTAAGTATTTAAACAAAAAAATTTATATGGCTATTTTTCATACTGTTTCATAACATTACTTAATTACTATAGGGCAATTAATCAAAGCAAAGGATGTCATGTTACTTGGAGTGGAGGTGCAAGGTACTTAGCAAAATTGATATCAATTGATCCCTATTCATTCGGTCAAAGTCTCCTTGGCCTTTTCACACCCCTCTACTAAGAGGTGCACCATGTTGATAGGAATCGGCAAAGACCTTCTTGTACACGTCCTCGAGGGCAGCATTCATGGCAATCATCACTACTTTCTCCCGAGGGCATGGTATGGCTTTGTTCTTGGTGTTGTTTAATAGATAGATGCCGAGTGCCACTTTTCCCCGTCCGGGAATC
The DNA here is from genome assembly GCA_030848705.1 of Heracleum sosnowskyi. Lineage (NCBI taxonomy): Eukaryota > Viridiplantae > Streptophyta > Magnoliopsida > Apiales > Apiaceae > Heracleum > Heracleum sosnowskyi. Next base: position 101,125,137 of record CM061241.1, read on the forward strand.
TCCATCTGCTTTAAGTGGGTCAGCTAGAATCCTTATGCCAGACAACAGATGGTTATGAAATGGTTGTAGACCTTGAGGCACACAAGTGTGCATGTAAAAAATGGGAACTATCAGGTATCCCATGCTATCATGCTATCATGCATGTGCATGCATAACATGGAGTAAAAAATCTTTTGAACCTTTCATTCACCAGTGCTACACCAAAAGACCTATTCCTAGAGTGCTATAGTTATATTGTTGAGCTTATCTGTGGTGAAGAGGAATGGAATGAGACACCATATCCTAAACCTCTTCCTCCAGAGGTTAAGCCTCAGACTGGTAGGCCTAAGAAGAAGAGAAGTAAGAAAAATGATATCATTGGGCCTGATGCAACAAAGTTAAAAAGACAAAACACTACTGTCAAGTGTAGATATTGCACTGAGTATGGTCACAATACAAGGACTTGTCCAGCTAAGGTAATGCACTCACATTTTACTTATTTTTCCATGTGTTCCAAGATTAAATGTAACCTTTTGTTGTGTTATTATAGGCTCATGACATAGCAAATGGATGTGAGAATGTAGCGAAGACAAGGAAGACGTACATTAAGAAGGTTACATCAGCAAATGATTCACAGAATGCAACCAATGAAAGGTTAGCCTATAGTGAAGAACACCCCTCTTGGAATTCAGCCTTAGTCATTCAAGTCCAAGAACAATGTCACAACTACAAGCTATGAAAACATTCAGGCCAAAAGAAGGGAAATGCAATCCAGATTGAGGGAAAATCCAGTTTGGAAGATTTTAAAACTCTGTTGGCTTTGCTATCTTTTTTGTCTGCCTTTGAACTAATTTATGCTTTTGGTATACATAAGCAATGTAGATGCAGTGTTGATTATGGAAGTTTGATGCTTTTGGTATTCATGAACAATGTATTTGGTACTCCAGTACTTTCTTCATTCTTTGTTATGAGCAAACCGAGTTTGGTCATTGTGTGTCCATTGTCAATCATTTTCAGTTAGTTTTTTTTGTCTGCCTTTGAACTAATCATTTGTTGGAACCATAAACTAAGAACATGGATTACATTCATAGAAAACAACCTTACATAGATTACACACTTCAGCTTAATTTATAAGCAATGAGACGGTACATACCAACAACAACAACCATAAATCTAAAACAAACTAAAGCATAAGAGTCCTACAACAAAGTCCTTCATTCATCAAGAGAATCATACTCATCATCCTCGACTACAATGTCATTCCTTATTGTGTTCAAAGCCATATTCGTCATTACATTCACAAGCACAAACAACCTAACAGCTACACACTGTTGCTTTGTCTTCAATTGGTTCATCTCAACTTGATGCCTCTCTGTCATACGACCCATCCTGCGCCTAAACTTCTCCTCCATGTCGAAAGCACGTTCCTGCAACTCTTTGATAATCTCTAAAGTTCGCGGTCCGAGAGGTTCCTCATCGACCCACACTTCATAGCCATAAGTATTGTTCCAACAAGCCCTGTACCTCCTACCTGCGTTTGGCCCAAACCATTGGGTCTTCATGACGCTCATCTAATCACAATAACAAGCGAGGTCCAAGATGACATCCATTTCAGCTTCAGTTCGAGCCACCCAATGAGGCATTTTTAATTGAGGGAGAAATTGGATGATATACAGTATATAAAGCTTAAAGAGCCGTTACAATTATGAACTGCCAAGAATGCCCTCGTCCAAACTGATAGAGTTAGGGGAACTTGACGACAATACACACTTTCTAATTATTCTGGAAGTCCAGTATTTCAAGTGGGAGTTTTTGAATATCATTATTTAAATTGATCTGACAGCAAAAGTGTACATACACAAAGTGCACCTTACTCTAAAATTGTTTTATGAAGTCAACTTTCCGTTTAAGAGGAGGGCCATATGTCAATCAATAACAGGCCAAGACCTAAACCCTCAATATTCAAAAAAATCAAATACCTCCACAAAATACAAAAAAAGGGAGGGTGTGCGTGTGTCAGCAAGCTCCTTGTCCACGTCGCCCCTAAAAAGACGCCTCCTCTTTTATCTCTCTCTCTCTCTCTCTCTCTCTCCCTCTCACCCAACTACTCAATACTATTACCCCCCCACCCCCACCCCCACCTGTGTGTGTGAGTGGGTCTTGTTCAAAATTCAATAAAGCTTCAATCTTTTTTTCATCCAGAGAGATAAAAGCCTAGTAATTAATCAGGGGGGTTTTCTTTTTTTAATTTTAAACTGATGATCGATGTTTTATTTGTGGGTTTGTTTCTAACAAGAGCATAAAAATTAGTACAAAGTTTGAAACTTTCCGGCGAGAGAGAGAGAGAGAGAGAGAGAGAGAGAGAGAGAGAGAGAGAGGATGTATGTTGCAGGCGGTGGCGGTGGCGGTGGTGGGTCCATGCGGAAGTCATTTAAAGATTCACTTAAATTACTTGAAGCTGATATTCAACATGCCAATACTTTGTATGTTCATTTCTCTATTTGTTCATTCACTCTCTATACATATAAATGTTCTATTCTCTTCATTCATGTGTGTGTGTGTGTAATTTTGGCTCTGACTGTTTATGCTGGTAATTTTTTTATTTTTTTTGGGTGACAAGTAAAATTATTTTAGCTTATCTGCATAACATGTGATCTTCCGGGAATTAGTTGTAATTTTAAGAAGATTTTTTGAAGGCAAACCAAGGCCAATATCTAAATTTTCACTAAATTTTAAAGTCCAGCCCGGGTTTTAGCCTAGGCAGATCCTCCCTGGTTCCGTCGCTGTGTGTCTCCAGGGAACTTTTTCTGAGTTACCAAGTTCAAAGATTTTAGCTTTTAATGGATATCCTTTCTTTTCATATTCAAAAATCTTCCAGGAATTAGTTATAATTTAGGAATTTTTGGTTTTTATTACGAGGTTTTGGCTTTATTTCTGGTTCTTTGGGTCTGTCATCTAATATGCTCCTTTCCCTAAATTTTCTTTTCATCCTCTTGCTGGGTGTTAGTCTTTTCGATATTATTAGTATATGTTTGCTTTAATTTTTTAATTATGTATGCGTATATGTTCATTGCTTCAGTTTGGGTTAAAGTTATCCCTTATGGACTTTAATTTTATTGTGAGTCTAATCATGTACTGTAGTAGCTCAAATTGTTTTTATATTGCTTTATTATATACCTAATGTCATCATTTTGGTGGTTATTAAATTTTAAATTCACCTACAGACCTACTTTATTCTGTTTGTTAAGGAGGACTATGTGGCCTGATTGTATAGTATTAGTGTTATCAGTCTACACATATTTAGGGATTCGATTTTTTCCTATTCAGCCCAAGATTAAGAATTTGACCTTTATATGCATTTAAGTATTTACTGAAATATATTTATCTTGTAAAATATTAAAATTTGATATTTAAAATGTTAGAAAATAATTTTCATTTCAATTTGAATTAAAATTAAGTAATTTTACCATAAGTTTAAGTGTTTAGGTTCTGAAACTTGTCCTTTGAGTTATAATTTCCCCAAAATATTCCGCATGTGGAAACATTTTGTATTCGTTTATTTGATTATCTTCTTTTGCAAATATTCATAACATCTCATTTATTGGGAGAATTTTAAACTATAATTTTTTATTTGATTGTTTCATTATTGTGTAATTAAAGAAAATGTTTTTTCTTTTATTAGAAATCAAATAAGTCAAGTACAAAATGGAAGCGTGAATGAATGTTTGGATGAAAATAAACATTTTTATGATCATTATTGAGTGGTAAATTTGCATTTTATGTTTTGTCTAAAAGTAATTTTTTTAGAATTTTTTGGGGTAAATATTGATGGCTTTACTAAAAATATAGGCACTTCTGTTCCATATCTGTGTTACCATTGACCATGACATTGATCCGTTTTTGGAGCAAAATCTAATTTAAATTGAGCCACATTTGAAAGAGAGGTAGTATTTGCTATATTTCCTGTTCATTTCTGTGCCTTTTTGTAGTTGTATAATTGCTCACAAGTACAAAGGATCCACAGTGGTGTCTTTCTAAGTTTCTAGGTAACACAGACCAGGAGAAAAGTTTAGATTAATAGAGATTGATAATAAGAGGTTAGAGGCATCAAGAGACATGCATTTGTAACTAATTTAAATTTCGTAATTGAACATTTTGTTTATAAAAAGAGGTGAGGGTATGCTGCCAGTACCCCTCAGCACTTAAAAGCTCCTCCTCTGCATATAACACCTTGTACTTATCGCAAATGACATGTTTGCACTCTTTCCAGCTGTAACACTGTAGAAATGGTTTTTTTTTTCTTTTTCTTTTTTAACCGACTGAATAAGTGTTTGACATCTGATGAATAATCTTGTACTTGAGATGTCCTGATTATTTTGAAGCAAATTACACTTGTGAAATTCTAATGCTTAATGTAGAATGTTTAAGGGTGGTTGCTATATACCATGGTTAAGACCTTGTATTGTTTTGTCGGTGCAGGGCATCAGATTTTTCAAGAGAATATGATGGTGCTTCTGTTCAGATGAGAATGTCCTATAGCCCAGCTGCTCATTTATTCCTTTTTCTAGTCCAATGGACAGATTGTCACCTCGCCGGTGCTCTTGGATTATTGAGAATCTTAATCTACAAGGTAGGAACTTCATCACTGTGCTTGTCAATCTTTCCGATAGCTTGTATATGTAAGTTGGGCTGTAAGAATGATTAGTGAATTTTATTTCAGGTTTATGTAGACGGCACCACAACCATGTCCACCCATGAAAGGAAAGCAAGTATCAGAGAATTCTATGGTATTTTTGTCTGCTGTAACTGATCTAGTTTTGTTGTCATGAGCTAGCAGAATTTCTGTTTCTTCTGATGTGGAATTAATATTGTTTTTATTGTCTCATGGACAGCTGTAATATATCCCTCTTTGGTGCAACTTGAAAGAGGAGTTACTGATACAGAAGATAAAAAGCAGAAAGCAGTATGCATGGAAAGGTACAAGAGAAGAGATGGCGAGGAACATTGGCAGAGGTCAGATGTAGACAGTGAAAGGGAAGAAGAATGTGGAATTTGTATGGAGACAAATTGCAAGATTGTCTTGCCCAACTGTCACCATGCTATGTGCTTGAAATGCTACCGTGAATGGTCTCTCTCTCTCTCTCTCACACACACACACACACACACACACACACACACACAAACACAAATCAAATGTATTAACCTGCTCAATAACACGATGTTGTGGTTTAACTTATTACTTTATTAGGTTTAAATTGTTAGCTAAATGATGGCTTCAATGGGTAAACCTGTGGGTCGTATATGAATCATTTATGTACCCAACTTAAGGCTGTCGCGTCATCCAGGTTTTGTCGTCCAGTTGATGGCTTGTTATGCTTTTGTCCAACACTTGTTGGGCGAGAACCAGGCTTGCGCTGTTGACTGTTCCACCTGAGTTCCTCATTATGGACCTATTGAATATTAAAATTATTGCATCTTTGTAACTGTTACCAATAAAACACCTAAGACAACAGTTGTCTTCAAAGTTTTTTAGTGAAATATATATAGAGCCGTAAAGGTTTGTGCTATTATGATAGATCGAAGAAAGCTTCAAATTAGTATGTTTATGTTCTCAAATAGGCTACAAAGAGTTAAATAAATATAGTTCTACTATTATTATAATGAGATTTGTAATAGACTGATAGTAATGGAAAGAAGGTGATAAATTGCAAGTTAGCAAGTCCAATGCAGGGCTTGATAAGATGTTGTGTTTCAGATTTGGTTGATACTGTAGGGTGAATGGAATATAAGGAAGGGATAAATGGCTGGACTTGCTAATGTAAAATGTTTAACATATTATTTATGTGCTTGATGAGGTATTGTGTTTCAAATATGATTAATACTGCAGGGTGAATGGAAAGTAAGGGATAAATAGCTAGACGTGCTAATTGCTAATATAGAATATTTAACATATTATGTATTTGGTGTCTGTCCCTTTAGGCATTCTGTTATTATGTTTACTGTTTATATTAAAGATATAAGGGCCCCTTAATTTCAAGAATTAAGACCCAAAATGAAGTTGCATGTGGGTTTAAAACAAACACGTAGTGTGAAAAAAATCAGGGTTTCATAAAAGGCCACCAAAGATCAATGATTGTCCTTTTTTTTCTTTTTTTTTGACAAGCAATGATAGTCATTTTTAATAGTGAAATGTAATAGGTTTTTTGAGAAAGCCCAAAATAATAGGTTTTAATTAGTGAAATCGGTCTAATTGGGGTGATGGCATGAACGAGCACTTAGGGGTTCGAGAAAGCCCAAATTAATATATATTATATTCACCTCTCCGATACGTTTTGTGTATGTTTAGGTTTTGAGATACTGGGATTCGTTTCCAGTCTGTGTATTTGCAGATTGTAGATAGTTCTTGAGATTCATTGTTTAGACTTAGTTTAACTGACTTTTGCAGTTATGTACAGCTCTCTTGGTCATTTTATTCATGTTTATTCTTTTGCTCCCTGTATTATTCCATTGCTGTGATACAATAATTTCAATTTTCAGCAGGATAAATATTACTATTATTTCTAGCATCTGTAGACAATTTCAAATAAAATTATTTTCTTTGAAATTAAAGGTCAATTACATAAATTCACATGCCTTCACACAGCCTTGAACTCACTGGGGTAATCCGCTAGTCTAGGTTTAGGAAATAAGTTATGTTATCCGTGTTGTGCATAATAATCTCAATATGGAAGATTGTTGTTGGTTTAGCTATAATATAATAGTTTAAGGTGGTGGTGTATTTTTTTGCACTTAAAAATGAATCTTGTAGAGAGCTGATAATGCTTTGTCCCGAGTTCTTGGACGGAGCATTTGAAAATGTAAACAGGGAGTGAAGACACTCTTCTTCCCTGAGACAAGTATTGTGTTACTATACTGTGTGGAATCCAGCTAGCAGACCTTATAAATCCCAGTTTTGGATAGCCTATGAAGAGTTAGGAAAGTTATAATAGGCAGAATTCAAGTGTTTTTTGTGACACATGCTGGGTAGATATATGATTAACAGATGATTGATATCCTGTAGGCTGGTGTTTGTTAGATCAAACGAAAGGAGTTTCCCCTGAAGTGAAAATAAGACACCCATAGATGTGAAAATAACAGAAAAAGAAAAAGAGAAAATAACAGAAAAAGACAGCCATAGATGTGAAAAGAGGATGAGATGATTGAGCCCATCCTGCATTCAACAATAATGTCCCTTGATATTTTTAGCGGGGTTAGAAACTTTTTTGATTAGTGAGTATCTTAGTGGAGTTGGGAATCGAACTTTAGAATGTAACAGAGAAGGGTACTTGAATATGGACTGTGGATACAGTGATACAATGGTGCAGGTTAGCTTTCAGTTTATTAACAAAAGATAATCTTTAGTAGTGATAATGGAGGCATATTAATGAGCTCCGTTGCTTTTCTTAACTGCGTTTAATCTCCTGTGATTTATAGCTTGTATACATATGGCTACCAGTGTTCTATATTAGTTAAAACAATTTTAATCAATTTGAGATCGCAAATGCAGGCGTGCAAGATCAAAGTCCTGCCCTTTTTGTCGTGACAGTCTGAAGAGAGTGAACTCTGGAGATCTCTGGGTATATATGGACAGCACTGACATAGTAGACACGGCCACGTTGACAAGGGATAACCTAAGAAGGCTGTTCTTATATATAGATAAATTGCCGGTGATTGTTCCCGATCACCTTTTTGACACTTACGACTCCCACCTAAGGTAGGCTGTCAAAGGTGTGGAAGTATAACCCATCAATCCTTGCCTTCTTCTACTTTCTCGTTTGTCGGATAATATAAGGAGTTCCTTATTTTTCTGTTTCTGTTATGGTCAAGGTAGGTAGAGATGCAGTGTTCTGTTCCTGGTTGTAATTAGAGAAACCCGGCCTTGTTATTTTTGGCATGGGGTTGAAGAAGGCTAAAGTAGTTTACAGATGTTCGGATAAATGTATTGTATCTACTGATAATGTATATGCTTGTATAGCTCCAAACTTTTTTCCCATGAAGAATGTGCTCTGTGTTGATGTCGCCCAAGTAAATAGTGATTATGTGGATCTTGTGACCTGGTGTTCTTATGTGCCAAGTTTTTTTTACCTTGTAATGGCTTGAGTTTAACCTTATTTCAGTGTACTGATACTGTAAACGACAAGGTTCGGTAACAAAGATTTACCTTCATAACAAGTTACTACACCGACTACAAGTGAAGTTGATATTCAACTTGCGAGTATACAGTTGGATGATAATGTATATATTATCTCTAAGATTGTACAATTTTAATAGCGTAACTCTTGTCTCTTGTTTGTTCCATTTTACTTTTTCTGTTGAAGTTTCTTTTTCTCCAAAGTCCCTTTCTGTTCTTTCTTTTAGCTTATCCTTGTTCAACTACTTTTTAAAATTTTTGCAGCGCTTTTATGGTGGAGTGGAAGTCCATGGACCACAGGTCCACGATCGACAAATAACTCCTATCATTTTGTTGTTGTTACTTTCTCCGTTCATCTCATTTCTTTACCCTTTTTTTGTTGGGATGTCTCTCTTAATTCTTTACATTCCAATTTTTTTCTAAAATAGTAAAATTTTATAATATAAAAATTAACTACATTCATTATTTTTTTCCACTATCTTTACTTTATATATTAAATATTGATTGGTCCCATCACTTTATTCATGAGGAGAATACTGTATGGGGAATGAGAAAAGGATAGAATCATTTATTAATTACATTTATCAATCTTATTGTACTTAACAACAACATTCTTAAATAAACATTCTTAGAACGGGTAAAATGGCTAATTGATCACTGTAGTCACTAGTAACTTGCAAGTGAGTCACGAAATTAAAAAAACTTTCCATCGCATCACTAACTAACACATAACTTAAAAACGCATCACTAACTCATAATTTCCTTGCACGATCGTTTCAAAACGTTTAACTTTTAACGTTTCTCTGTTAGCTTGCTTCACGTCAGTTGATGAGTAGGTGTCAGGTCATGACATGTCAGCGTCCACCTCAAACGGGTATTGGGTTAAAACCTGACCCGACTATAACCCTTAAATATGAAAATTAAACTCGTTAAACCCATTTTAATTATACGACTAACACTACTCTAGTGAGGCGAATCGACGGCGAACCAGAACCAAACAACGGCGATCTAATCTCTCTCCGATTATTAGCACTGAGTCATGTAAGTTCTGTCCTTATCTTTGATTCTTCTTGATTGTTTGTATCATGTTTTTGTTCGTTGATTAAGAGTGATTAAAAACCCTAATTTTCTCTCTTTATCTCCTTATCTACAATTTTTGTTGAATGTTTGCATCATGGTTTTGTTCGTATATCTTCGTTATGTATAACCCTAAATATCTTTGTTTTGTGTTTGCATAAAAATCCCTAATTATGTATGTATATTATTTGTATAAATTCAGGTCTTTGAGAGTTGTTTTGTATTATGGTGGTGCTTTCGTTGTGTATCCTCGTACCGGTGTCAAAAAATACGAAGTTAAGAAAAAATTGGTTAAGAATAATATAAAAGTTAAGAAATTAAGTGTTAAAGAGATTAAGGATATGTTCTCTGATGTTATCGGTCCACTCGATTGGTTGTATTACATTCATAATTGAATTACTCCTGATAATGGGTATAAATTACTTGAAAGAGATGATCAAGTACCAGAATTGGTTTACCTGACAAAGAGGTTGGGTTGGGGTTCTATGGTACGACTACATTTGTACCAAGAGAAACTAGAAGATCGGGGTGATCCTGAGCCGGATGATGAAGTTAATGCTTGGAAAGAAACTGAGAGAATGGTACTTGGACATAATGTGGAGTTTGGACAAGATTTAGGAAATAATGAGAGAGCTGAATATCAGAGTGAATCTGGAGATGATGAGGATTATGAGGGTGAAAGTGATGATGGAGATGACGAGGATGAGAACCAGGATGATGGTCCTGAACATGATATTGGGGATGGTATAGACTCAGATTTATCAGATTTTAGAAGAATTAGGGAGGAAGTGAGAAGAGAACAAGAAGCATTAAATATTGAGATGAGCCAAGAAATTAGAGAAGCCTTGAAGAAGTACAGAAGTAGAGAATCAGATGATGATGACACATATGATGGGTTATATAGCAGTGATGATGATGACACGGATGATGGCATTGCATATGCTGAACCAAAAGCCAAAAAGAAGAAAGTAAGGGTAAATGAGGTATTTAAGATATGCACAGCTGCTAAGGACATAAAGTGGGTTCCATGCCTAATTTTTGGGGATAAAAATCAAGTAAAGGCTGCAGTAAGGAGTTATTCTATTGATACTGGGAGACCACTAAGATACAGTGTGAATGACTTGCAGAGGATCCAAGTAGTATGTGCTAAAGGGTGTCCTTTCAAAACGTGGTTGTCATATTTAAAGGAGAAGGAGTGTTGGTAGGTGAAGACATTGAATGCTGAACATAACTATAATAACAAGCTTGTGACTGTCAAATTTTTATCAGAGTTGTATGGTAGCAGGATTTAGAAGAAATCCTAGCTGGAAGCTCAAAGAAATGCAAGAAGAGATTAAGAAGAATTAAAGATTGAAGTAGGTGAGGCTAAATGTTGTAGAGTGAGAAAAAGGGCCTTAAGCCAAGTTCAAGAAGAGATGGTCATCAAACATTATGCATGTGTGAGAAGGTTTGGGGGTGAGATACTAAGGAGTAACCCAAAAAATACAGTGAAGATTACTACAACAAGGCTTGATAAAGAGGATACTCCACATTTTCAGAGGTTTTATGTCTGTTATGATGAATTAAAACAGGCGTGGAAAGAAGGATGCATGTCGGTAATTGGTCTTGATGGTTGTTTCTTGAAGAATGTTTGTGGTGGCCAGTTGCTGTCAGCAGTAGGCAAAGATGGTAATGATAGTATGTTTCCAATTGCCATGGCAGTTGTGGAGAGTGAATCTTACTCTAGCTGGGGATGGTTCTTGATGTTGCTTATTGAAGATCTTGATTTGGAGGATGGATTTGGATTCACACTAATATTAGACAAACAAAAGGTATTCTTTGCACTTAGTTAAGGAATTTTAATTTGGATACAAAATATGATTTACACTAATTTATGTTATTTTTTTCAGGGATTGGACAAAGCTGTTAGGGAATTGCTTCCACTTGTTGAGCACAGATTCTGTGCTAGACATCTTAGCTCAAACTTGACCAAGAAGCATCCAAGTGAAGCAGTTAAAATTGCTTTCTGATCAGCTTCTACAGCTACACATTCTGAGGCATTAAAGTCTGCCATGAGAGATCTAGAGAGACACTCAAAAGGAGCTGTTGCAAAGATGAATAAACTAGAGCCCAAAGTCTGGTCCAGGGCATACTTTCAAACACATTCCAAGTGTGATAGTGTTGACAATAACCTCAGTGAATGCTTCAACTCTTGGATACTGAAATGCAGGTACATGCCTCTAATTGATATGTTCACAAAAATTCATGATATGATAATGAAAGGGCTTCATAAAAAAAAGATAGTATGAAGTCAATAGATTGTGTTGTGCTTCCTAAGATTAAAAACGAATTAGATCTTGCAATTAGGGATAGTAATGATTGTAGGGTTCACAAATGAAACATATTTAATTGTCTTTTAATTGGGTCATTTATGCAGATGCCTACACCTAATGTTCAGCAATCACATGCTCAGAATGGCAGTCCACCGGCTTCAAAGCCACCATCTCATGGGACTTGTAGAAGAGGCAGACCAAAGAAATCAACACAACTAACTGCAGGCAGCTTTAAGTTTTTTATGTTAATGTATTTTGATAGTGGGAACTAAAAAATTTACAAGTAGGGGACAATATGTCTTGCTAGACATGTATTTTTCTATCTTTTGGTTTTCAATGCATTGGATGCTATGCTAGCTTTAAAGATGTTGAATGGAATTGCAGTAATCTTTTTAATCTATTTGAATGATGTCTTTTGATGTTTAAATATTAGTTTTTGATGGTTAAAAGCAGCTGATTTGAATGATGCTGGGTTTTTATTGGGTGGATTGTGCCATGTAGGCAAGTCCACCTCAGCAAAACGTTAGTAATTTAACGGGGGTTAACCGGAATTACCAACTTGAAAGTTTTTAAGTACTTCATTAGTTGACTGAAAGCTTTTTTAACTTCGTGACCCACTTGCAAGTTACTAGTGACTACAGTGACCAATTAGCCATTTTACCCTATTTAGAACCAACTATAGCATTTTTCTATTTTAAAACCAAGTATAGCATTGCATTATTGAGGTAAGTTCTATAATTGATGCTATATTATAAAAATGACACATCTTTAAGCATTGTATTGGACTTGCTCTAAGATGCACAGAGTTTACGTCTGTTTCTAAGATGGCAAGCCAAACCAAATTTTCTCTGCAATGTCTACTCACGTATGATAAAGGTGAAATGTACAAAGGTGACGCAAAGTTTACCTTGAATCGAGAAATAGAGTGGAGGTTATTATTATTTTCGTGAAGACCCCTGAATTTGACAGTGTACTAACTAATATTACAGTGAAATAAAGACAATATGCTCCAAAATACATTATTGAAGCTGCATTCAGCATGAATTGAATCTGATACCTTCAAACATAGTTAGTGAAGGTAAAGTACGGAAGTTGGTGGACCGGAGTGTAAAGATGCGGAGGGGCTGAATCATCTTCGAAGTTTGAGTAAATTTCCAGATCTCTGTTCAAGATTTTCATAGCAGTGGCCAACAAGATCGATACTCCCTGTAAACAGAAGCACTTGTAAACATTAGCACTCTTTAAGGGTTGTTGGGCTGAACTTTTTCTGACTTGCATGTCAAAATTCGTTGCCAAAATTACGTTTTACCTAATTTATCCAACTTACAAGTCAGAAAAAGCTTGGAGGAGCTAGCTCTTAGTAAAGAGACAAAAGCAACAGAATTCAAAGGTTCATCATAACAGTACCTGTGCTAGAATAATCAACACTCCCACCCATCTACAGACATCCAAATTTGACTCCACAAAACCTATGAAATTGTCGAATCTACCTGCTGGATCGTTCGTCAAGTCCTGATACAGCGTTGGACAATTGTTCATGACTACTGACAAAAACACAATTTGCATACATTCAGATATTAAAAGAAAAGACATACCTTTAGCCACCAAAAATTGAAAATTTCGTTTGTCATCATAGCAATCTCTAAAAGTAGAAGCAAAGACATAACAGATATATACTATCTTATATTAAGGCCAATCATATTACCAATAGCATTAACCATCGTTATACTTGTTGGATTACTAATAATCCTGATTTTAAGAGTGTTCGGAGAAGACCTCAGTATGTAGATAATGCCAGAGTCAATACGTTTTTCACATGTAAGCCTCTAGGTTGACAAGTATTACTAGGATCGAGCCCTTACATTAGTGTCCAAATCAAAATTTGAAAACGCTTAAGGTGTTAGGAGCAAGGCTTACTATGCATGAAATGCGTATCCGTTAATAAATCAAATGCTTCCAATAATTGTATAGTTTTCTTTAGAGGTTCTATAAATGGGTATGAAAAAGGATACGTAAGAGAGTAAATTTGAGTAAGCAGTGTGAGCAGCAAAGTGGCCAAGACATGCGATGGCACAAGAGCTGATTCCCAAGCCAATAAAAGCATGTATAAACCTGTAAAGTTTCCCACAGCAAGAACATAAATTATTACCTAGCTACTACACACAAAATAATCGTAAAGTGAAGAAAGATTGCATATGCAACAATATTAAGGCAATGATCCAAGTAGGAACTTGAAGTACCATGGAAATGAAGTTTGATGATCCAAAAATGATCCTTGTATGTCACTCTGCCAAACTTTAATCAGCCATAAACCATACAACACCATAACGATCCCAGCCATTCCTACGATAGAGTTGAAAAGCTTCAACAATACTTGAAGGCAACTCATCATCAGTTTCAGCATTCAATCAAATGAAAATGCAGCCACTGAACTTGCCTTTCTTTCACTTGGATTGAAGCATGTGAAGTGGGACAATATATTAGTCACGGGGATGGATGGGGTGAAACTTTAAAGCCTATTTATTACGAATTCGAAACTTTTTTTGTCCTCACACCTCATATTACGAAATGAGTTAATTGCATTTTACATCCATAACTTTAAAAATAAAAAATCAAGTGAAAGTTTTAGGGTGCCAAATTTAAATGAAGTCTGAACATGTGCATCAATCACATTGACAAAGTTGTTGGCACATGATTTCTGGAGAAGCAAATAGACAGACATAAAACAAGAAAAATAAGCACAAAGATTATAAAATTGTGATAAACCCATATATTACAGAAATTTTTAAATATAAATTCTTGTTCTAGAAAAAGGTATTAAGTCCTTGAGATGTGTATATTTTTTTCAATTTAAATATGATCAAAATGTGTATTTTATATGATTTTTTTGGAATATAAATGTACATTTTTTCTGAATTTTTGGAATAATTGTTTTGTAATTGAGATATTAGTCATTCGGTCATCTTTTGTACAAGTATATAGAACTTGTAGTGTTTTGTATATTATTTTGACAAAAGGGTTCAGCTAAAAATGAAACACAAGGACATTTTTTGAAGTTCGTTTTACACATTTTTACGGAATATTGATGGACCATATCAATGGAAAATGAACAAATGAAAAAGTCCAAGAAACACCCGATTTTGTAAATGATTATGTTTTTATATGTAAAACACTTAACTGGATGATATCTTCACTCAGTGCTGCTGGGACCTGGGAGTTGGGTCACATGCATGTATTCTCAAGAGCCTTGAAAATACAAGCCCAGGAGCCGTCACCTTGGCTTTAGCAGAAAAATTGCCATAAGTCCTGCTTCAACATTGGAAGGAACCTGGCAACCAAAACTATAGTGCGGTGCATTAGCAATGTATCATCAGTCGTAATGAAATATGTCGCAGTTATTTGATCGTATACAATGAAATTCTTCAACCTGTTCTTATTACAGACTTGTAGTTGTATTTGAAATCACTGTAAGTATACCTAGTCAATAACTCTCAACCCTTCCAACACTTGGAAATTAATTAAGAGTAAATTGCAAATTTGTGGCCATACTTAACCTCATTTTGCATTTTGGTGGCCGAAGTTTCAATTTTGCAATATAGTGGCCGAACATTACTTTTATTTTTCAAAAAGGTGGCTAAGGGTCACTTTTTTGAAAAAAAAGTTTTAAAAAAAATGCCTCTTAGCCACCTTTTTGAAAACTAAAAGCAATATTTGACTACCAAATTGCAAATTTGAAAATTTGGCCACTAAAATGCGAAAGCGGGTAAAATTCAGCCATCATTTTACACTTTACTCATTAATTAATACCAAACTACTGACATTATTCAATATTTACTATTAAACACGTAGTTGGCTACACAGTTCCAGCTACACCAGTAAACCATCCATTTTGCCAAGTAAAAAGTGCATTGAACACACAACTTAAGTATATTAGGTTTGAGCAAAAATTATGCCTTGTTTGAACATTAGGTTTTATCTATAGCCTGTCTAATTGCTCATAGGTGTGGGCGCAGCATCAGTATCAGTACTCATTCCAGATGCACCAGTGTTAGGATTGTGATCATTGGAAGCAGAAAGTTTGCCACCACCCCCACCCCAGTGCCATCCCCAGTGCCAGCTGTTTCTGCCACTTCCACCACCAATGCTGATACCATCACGGCTAATGTTGCCACCCCCACCAATGTTGCCAATACCCCCCCAATGCCAACTAATGCCCCCAGGACCACCACCCCATCCAATGCCTCCACCGCCACCACCCCCACCGATGCCTCCACCCCATCCAATGCCACCAATATCTCCACCGCCACCACTCCCATCAATGCCTCCACCACCCCTACCCCCTCCACTGTTTCCATTGCCTCCACCGCCACCAGCCCCTCCACTGCTTCCATTGTCTCCACCTCCGCCACTACCACCACCACTTTCATTGCTACCGCTGTCTCCACTTTCCCCACCATAACTAGAACCACTACCCTGATTCCAACCCCAACCATAACTAGAGCCAGCTTTACTCTGACTCCAACCACATTCTTTAGTCTCACACTTCTCATCATCAAAACCACTATCATCATTATCCATCCCAACATCCTCCAAATCATCCATTAATTCATTAATCTCCTTATCACTCAAATGTCGAAGAGAGCCATCCTCATCATCAAATTCTCCATCAACAACATTCTTTGTCCCAACATCTTCATCAGACAGTACTCCTTCACCTTTCTCAAACAGCCATTCAGGATCAGGGAAAGAATTAGAAATAGCTGTATTGTCCATCCTTGTAAAAACAGAAGACTGATCATTACCTATGTCATGTTGCGATGAAGTAACGGATAGTTTTCGTTTTAGGCCCGCCACAGGCAGCGTATCAAGATCATCAGA
This sequence comes from Heracleum sosnowskyi, assembly GCA_030848705.1. Lineage (NCBI taxonomy): Eukaryota > Viridiplantae > Streptophyta > Magnoliopsida > Apiales > Apiaceae > Heracleum > Heracleum sosnowskyi. The sequence continues at coordinate 101,141,553 of CM061241.1, forward strand.
GGAAGAGGAAGTGCCTGAAATAGAAGAATGAGCATCAGGGTCAAGCGGGAACATACGTGCAGCAGATGCTAAGCTAATAAATGAAGCTAATAATAACAAGGGCAAACAAGCCCATTTGCTTGATGTAGCCATGAGCTATAACAACTTGATCTGAGACTTGGATACAGTGTCCCTCCTACTCACTTGTGTGTTTTTATAACTGAATTTTAGGCAGAGAAAATCGAGATAGATAGTTATAAGTAAATATGTGCATGGAATGCTCTACTTTGTCATATTGTCATGCACATTCTGTTGCAGATATGCAGGAACATACGAAATGTGTGAGAATGTGAACGTTAGGTTCTAGTTATCTACTGTAACAGCCATGTATGAATCTTGGATTCACTAAAATTATGCAATTGGTACTCTTTAGATGAACTATATCATAAATTTAAAGTTGATGTTTCTTAAGAAGAGCTATACTTTGCAAGTGTTGTTTTTAATTGTTTTGCCTGTATTAAAGCAAACTCTTCAAAGCTCTAATAAGCAACAACCATGATTTAGTTGCAAAAAGTTGTAAATAGTATATATGATAAAATGATTCCCAAAATACAACAATTAAGTATGACTCAAAAAAAAATTAATCCACGAAAATGACTAAAACTGAGTGAGCAAAAACAAAAGACACACAAACAAGAAACTGACTAAAATTATCAGATGCAAATTTGCTAACACGTTTCCAACAGGCATTATGAGATGAAAGTTCAAAGAACATATGTACTTCAATATTTTGTTAGAAGATGTGCATTTCCAATCTTTAGATCTGGGAATTTTTCCCTATACAGTACATATTGTTTTTTGGGAAATACTTGCAATTTAATGGTAAAAAGGGCCTTCAACATTTTATCGACGACCACAGAGTTAATTGATAGACAGACAGCAGTACTGTAAACATGTACTTTTGACCTATAAAATCGTCTATCCTTTGGGAGTTGAAGCAAACTTATGGTAAAAAAAAAATAGAGTAAATTACAAGCGGTGGCGATACTATACACCGAATTTCAAAAATGTGGCCAAACTTGCAAGGCTCACCTACAACTTCCCAAGGAAGAGAATAACATCATCAAGCACATTAACCTTTTTAATTTGGAATTGTTATTCCTGATTGAACCTGTGGCAACCGCAGAAGCATTGAAAAATGTTCTAACCATGATTGCAATCTGTAAGCAACATGCAAAATCATCATGTATTTCATTGTCAACAGTCTTAAAAGATTTTCAGAAAGAAAACAGTGTGATAACACAAGCCTTTCAGGTAAATAATTCCAGTGGCTAGGCTTCTACTTTCTATTAATTTATATACAGGAAGATGACTTTACCATGATGCAAGTATTGCGGTTTACATGTCTGATGGTCCAAACAACCAATAGATGAAAGAAGATACTGGGCCGTAGGCTATGCAGCCAGAATAAATGGAGAGTTGCAGAGAACCAGGTCATGTAGTTAACTTCCAAAAATAAAGATGGAATGACAGGATATATAATTTATTACAGAACTTAGATAATATATAAATGCAAGTTAAGTCCAGATCAAAATTTATAGTGACCAACAGACATAAAGATTACAAGAAAGTGCAAATGTGGAAGCAACCCGATAAGAATCTTGGAGCTGTTCTATCAAGTACTTTTAAAATCTTATAGACTAGTACTAAAACAGCAGAAATGACAAATATTAGGCAAACTATAGCAATCAATGAGAGGACAGCTACCAACGCAGCAAAAGGCATAAGAACTGCTATAAAGTGAAGATCACTCTGTTCCTGAAGCAAAATATAGAAAAATGAATGGACTGGGAGCTTATAGGTGAATGAATTTAATATTGTTCAGTGCTTTACCCTTCTAGTCAAATGATAATAATGATCATGTTTACAAATGATTGGCGAGACAGTCCGATCCATCCATCTAAAAGAAGGTATAATATGAAAATTTACATGAAACTACAATACTTTTCTGATTCTTCAGGTATCAGTGCGACATATTGAAAATACTTAAGGAACATTTTCGATTCTTAATATCAGAATTTGGTCACATTATGTTTGCGAAGTTTAACTCCGTCAAGGCCAGAAAACATGGAGTCAGCATTCTGGAAAAATATTTAGGACCTTTTATATCAGTTAGCAGTTTGGTCGTATTGATGCTAAATGTACTGATTGAGATCTTGTATGAATTAGGATATAGTTGAGACTTGAGAATATGATTGTAGGCATGAGAAAAAAACCAAACTAAGAACCAAATATTCTACATATGTTAATCAAACTCGCTTCTACATTTTAGGTAATATCAGAATAACACTTTTAGAGGTAAGAAATAAAAAAAAATTGCAGGTAACTAATTACGAGCCCAACCTTTTAGGTAGTAAAACACAGTGACTGATATTTTAAGAATGTTAAAGATGATGACTGTTATCTTCGTCATTGCAGTTGTAAAATGCTGAATCAGTAGCAACCAAAAGCATAGATAAAAATAATGGCATCGTTACTCCACAAACAATCAAAACTCCCCAGGCCATTTCTATATCAGCAATACATCTAAGCATAAAATCAGCAGTTTAAGACATTTAATTTGTCCTGAAAATACATCATGGCACCCATAAAGAATAAAAAAAATTCATACTTTCTGTTAAACATAGTGCATTTTTTGGCACTTTATGGGAAGTGTATTTTCATTTAAGTTATAACAGTTGTAAGTGTCTACATCCTTGCGGAGATACAAAAAAAAGTTACTGTAAGAAGATATGAACCCCTCAAACCATTGATTTAACAACTATCTAAGCCAACAAGTTCAATAGTCACTACGTTTATTAAGGCAATTTTATAAACACACATCATCATCCATAAATCATCAAGTTTCTACTGGAATTTTCACTTGCCGCATGGTTCAAGTAATTTCTAACCTTCAAGACAGATGATCTGGAGTTAATGGGACTTCCGAATAGTTTAATCTACCAACACATTTTCATGAATAGCCATACCTCCAAGCTGATGCCAGTGCTGAAAAAGATGCATTTGACACGCATGCAGTATATTGACAACTTTTATAAAATGCGCAAAGTGGTGTTATATATGTAAAACAGTAGGTACTTCATAATATTCAAGTGAAACTGTCATTATAGGAGCTCTAAGAAAGCTTGAGTTGTTGCTTCATAAATCATAGTAATGTCTAGAAACAAGTAGAGGTATTTACCACGCAATAACCGTTTGATAATATAACAGGAACACAATATCACTTACCATTAACACTTGGGAAATGGAGACAGTAGCAGGGACCTTGGATCTGTAGGGATGAGTTTCTCATCTGAGGAGTAAGGTAATCAAAATAGTCATGATCTCTTTGAATCCCTCCTTTACTGATAGGTGCATTTCCCCTCTGGATAATTACAGACCCACTCTAATGTAATAGGACAGTTTTTCACACATATATTCTAGCACCTTCTAGGTTAGTCAGGCTATCCTTCACACCACTCAAATACACCTGATTGGGATTATAAGTCAATATCTCAGTTGAAATCCACAAAAATTAGGTTTTGCATGCTTGTCACTGTAGACATTCCCTTTGTGGTCGAGACCATATGCTAGCTTGTCGCTGTAGACATTCTCTTTGGGGTCGAGACCATATGTTAGCCTGGTAATACATGAAGTTAAAAGACAGGGCAAACCTTTTTGGTTAATAATAGCCTTAATACTTATACAAATGTCAAACATTAATCTGATACCATAACTTGAAATCACGTAAATGCATATTTAAGCAACATCCCTTCCTTTCAACATATTAACCTTTCTTTTCATAAATCAAATGGCCAAGCAAACATTAACTTTTACAGAGGCAGGAACCACGTCCCCCTAATTAACTAGTCGAATTTGATACTACTACACTAAATTTGGCTGAATAAAAATTTCACAACTAGGCAATCCCTTAAAATTGTCCAGGGGACTTGGGCGTCGAGGAGGTGCCTTTATGCATTAATTATCCTGTCATTTATATTTGTATACAGATATAATAATATACATCATCAATTCAACATGCAAATGTTCTAAGAACACATGATCATCAAACTACAAAGCACTAATATTGTCATACAACTCACTGTCTATACGTTTATGCTTTATTCATATTAACAGTGATCACTTTATATATGATTAACAGCAATAGATACAGTCGCTAGAACAGTAAGAGAATCACCGTTGTCTGTGTGAATGTGGCATTGTGTAGAGCACATTACTAGAACAAAACATCATTTGACATGAGTGACTAAATGGGAAACCCGAGATACTCCTTCCCAAACGTTTGTGCTTCCAACAAATATTTGGCAGCTAAATCGCCTATTATACTATCAAATAGGGTATATATTGGAAGCTTACTAGTTCTGATTACCTTATGCAGTTGCAATAAATCAAGTGGTGACTGACCAATCACCATTGATCGGATGGTCCATTCTTCATTTTGAGTGGTGGCAACAGATCGGAAGCTTGTTTTGTCCTCATTACATTATCAAAAAATTTATGACGATAGGTGTATATTCAGGTACCTGCTGGTTTATACCATTAGTTGGATTTTTAGAGAGCACATTCTGTTGTAGATTCACCAATGGTGTTTGTCGGTACTGCCAACCCTTGACTCTTTAATGGGGCTAGCGTTGCCAAAGAAAATCCAATTGAACACAGGTTGTTTTGCATTCAAATCTCATATATACATTATATAACAACAAAGTGTGACAAGAAATATTCAAAACTAAGACTTGTCTAGAAGACTGCATTTTTCTCCCGCTTTGTTTGACAGTCTTGAGATTGGTGTAGGCCATAATACTTCCCACTATTCCTCCACTAAATTGGTCTTTAGTGGCAAAGATCGACGAAAATCTGTTGACGGAATGGTGGGAATTTTGGCCAACATTATACTCAAGAGTCAAGACTACCAAGCAAAGTCAGTGTAAAGGCACATTCTTCTGGACAAGTCTTATTTCCTGAATTGTGAATATTTGTTGTTACGCCTCATTTTTTATTATGTAATGTATATATGAGATTTGATGGCAAAACACTCTGCCATCAATTGAGAATTCTCTGGCAATGCTAGCCTCATTGAAGAGTCAAGAGGCTGGCAGTTCTCGACAAACACCAATGGTGAATTTATAACTCTATGTGCTCCCAGAATTTCCAACTACTGGTATGAACCAGCAGTTAGCTAACTATATATACCTGTTGTCATAATTTTGATAATGTAATGCTGGGAAATCAAGTTCCCAATTTGTTGCCACCACTCGAAATCATTAGTGGTTCATATCTTTTTCATAATGTGATTGGTCAGGGGCTCAAGGCTCTACAAAGTTCACTAAAGATCCAAAAGTATGATATTTGTTTTTCGTATCAATATGACAATATGACCTTCTGCACGTAGCCTCTAACATTACATCCCTTGTCAACTTTTTGAATAACTGTATAACAACTACTACCACAGATTAGCAAAATCAAAAAGTCAAAAGCATTATGACTTCCATAATAACAACAAACAAACCTTTGGAAGAGACCGTCATGCAAAGGTTTAGCAAGATCCATCCTCTTATTCCGTAATGATCTTTGTCATCCTCCGTTTTTTGACCAAGGGCACATAGTAGAGACTATGGCGGAACCGAGGGGAGGCTAGCCTAAACTGGAGCCCTGGTTGAACTTTAAACTTAATAGAGAATTTCTTCTAAAAAATGATTTTAGAAAAAAATTGGCCATAACTCACAAGTAATAATAATATATTCATTGTTCATTTTTCAACATAAAATGCAGTCAGAAATTACCTGAGCTGAGCCAAGTCAGATCTGTTATATCATTCTTCATCATCACAATCTATATCTTCGTTATACACCACTACTTATGAAACAAGTATTGAGCATGCAATAAATTTGTTTTGTTTGTTTGTTGTCGGCGTCGCACACGCATTTATATAGCTGCTCAATTTGGGCCTCTTTTGTTAGTATACTCCAGGAAAAGCCCAATTTGGTATTTCGATATGGATTTTTAAATATTTTTTAAGATTCTAGTATATTTAGTCAAAGATTTTTTAAATAATTTAATTTAGATTTCATTTTATCTTTTAGATATCTGACCATCTGAGTAATAAAGAATTGGTGATTCTCTTTCGGATTTTGTAAAATGGTTGATTTTAGCAATATTTAATTAAGATTTCATTAGATCTTTTAAATCAGATAGTATTTAAAACTTGATGATTTTATTTTTTTTGAATTTTGTAAATGGGTAGATTTTGGAAGATTTTTGATATTTTGCTAAAATCTTACTAATATCTATGAGATTTTAAAATATTTGTTACAAAATCTAATTAAATGGATCCCTAAAAGAATTCACTTTGATTGCAACTGAAGATAGAAAATAAAAAATTATTTACAAATTCACTTTAACAAAAGAGTTGTACACAAAATGACTGTTCCATTGTGGAGGACTCGTCATGAAACATGATATTCAAACTGAAGTCAAATAACATTTTACTCGGGCATAAACATGAATATTTTCTGCCATGGCTACTTGGTTGGAAGTACAAAAGCAAATCCAGCATTCTATATTCTGTAATCAAAGGTTTAATACACTTTTAGCCTCTCAGGCTCCCTTCTTCCTTGGGTCTTTTGCCAATTTTACTTTTGTATCTTGAGTAAGCATCCTGGGAGCAATTGCCATAGACATCAATTCTTGAAAAAGAAGCTTGCATGCATACGGAACATGAACCTGCATTAAAAATATCGTCAATGCCATACAGTAGCAATATTAAGCTGAAAGATTGGCAAGGAAATTGATGATTACCTGTACTCTACATCAGTCTTGTTTCTACACCCCCTGCACTCGAATGAATTCTTCTTCAAGTTAGCAATTGCTATCAATCCACATCTCTCACATACATGAACCCTGTAGGTGTCACTTTGATCAAACAGTCTTTCTTTCAGGAAATGAGCAGCACCATGTGCAATCATGCAGTCTCGTTCCATTTCTCCAAATCGAAGGCATCCACCTCTTGAGCGTCCTTCTGCAGGCTGCCTTGTGAGAAACGGGAATGAATCTTGTCATCAACCATATGCTTCAGTCTCTGGTAATATGTAGGGCCAAGAAAGATCATTGCTGTTAGGCGCCTTCCCGTGTGGCCATTGTACATGGTCTCGAAACCACGCATTTGATAACCACATTTGTGAAGAGCTTTACTTATATTATCCACCTAGATTATCACGTGCAAAACCAGTTTAGACTCTATTGATATCAATCAGAAATGCCCACATTAGCACAACTTAGATAAAAAATGCTCAGGCTATAGACAGTACAACTTACAGTAACATCTGTAAAGGGGGTGGCATCTCCTTCCTTTCCCATGTGAGCTGCAACCTTGCCCATGATGCACTCAATAAGTTGACCAATAGTCATTCGAGTGGGTATAGCATGTGGATTCACAATTACATCAGGTGTGATGCCTTCTGCTGTCCATGGCATATCCTCTTGGGTATAAGTCATGCCGACCGTTCCTTTCTGACCATGCCTACTGCTAAATTTATCTCCAATTTGAGGTACTCTCACAGATCTCACCCTTACTTTCACAAATCTCAAACCATCAGCATTTGTTGTTAGTAATACCTACAAAAGCATTGTGCAACATCATGTACCACATATTAATCAGCCCACCTGATCCAACATTCAACACAATTAAGAAATTAAAAAAAAACTCTAGGTTTCTTTCCACATCATGTACCACATACTAATCAGCCCACCTGATCCACCATTCCTGTTTCGCTATGTCGTAAACTTGTGCTATGATCACGGCGCGTGTATCTCGATGCAGCTTGACCCAGTGCGGTGGTATCATCCTGATCAATTGGAGTGGTCTTTCCAATGATAACATCCTCACCTAAAACTCTTGTCCCCTAAAAAGGTAAAAGACAAACAAGGGTCAATTACCAAAACCATATTTAGCCAGGGTACATTTTATTTTAAAGCATCCTAAATCTTGTGTACTTACAGGAGAAGCAAGACCGTCATCATCCAATTTTTCATATGAACCATGGTGCATGTCCTGTAATGAATTGAGTAAAAAAACCTTACAAAGAATCGCAAGATATAGCCAGTTAACAACTCAATTCTCAATTACCATGGTATTAGCTCTATCTGGACGGCAAAAATTCTCCTTATTAAGTGTTCCCATCTTCTTCTCCTCATCCCTGTCAAAGTGCTCAAAACAGTAAGTGATAAGGAGAGGCTAAAACACTAAACATTTTCAGGGAACATGATTAAGAAATTAGAACAGATGTATCCATAGAAATACCATCACTGAATATACTCACCTGTATGACCGGTAGGATATTGATCGAAAGAATCCACGATCTATAGATGATTGATTCATTATGACAGAATCTTCTTGGTTATATCCGGAATAGCTGGCAATGGCAACAATGGCATTCTACAAACGATAATCATAAAGAATATTGTAATAAATGAAAACTTAATATGGAAAGTCAAATAATCCACAAACGGATGGAGAATTTACAATGCCAGCTGGAAGTTGCCTGAAGTTTAAATGCTCCATCACCCTGGTCGTAACAAGAGGCTTCTGGGGATAGTATAGAACATAAGCCAACGTATCCTGGAAAACAAGTAAAATTAAAATAATATGTAGTCTGGACAACTGAAGGAAGTACCAAAATTGTAATAATATATATTGTAACAAAGTACATACCATACGGAACTGAAAATTGGAGGCATATATTCCCATTGCTTGTTTGCCCATAGCTGACTGATACGTATTACGTGGAGACTTAAAGAAAGAAGAGAGATGTCTTATTATAACACTTGGATTAAAAAAATCAGACAAATCAATTAGTCATGTCACATTACAAAAGTTCATTATGCATCAGTACCAGAAGTCAGAAGATTACCTGGTTGTGATCCGGAAAGGGTATGATAGAAGCACAAACACCTAAAATTAATGATGGGTGGATTTCACAGTGAGTATAAGTACTGGAATAAGCCTCCTCTGGATTTTCTCTTGCATTTCTAAGATCCTACACCAAACATAATTGAATGAGCAACCCTTATACAAATGCAACATAGGATAAAAGTGACTTTACATAACTATACTATTGACCTGATGCATACATTAATGGTCATGGATATCATAGTAGCTTCCTCTTATTCTGTGTCAATGTATTCTATAAATCCCTTGCCTACAAGATCATGCCATACACCATCTTCCGACCCTTCCTGGGGAAACAATGATAGTGATGTCAGCACAATCAAAACAAGAGAAACAGAATACCATAATCACCACAACAGGACACCTTTTGTTGCAATGCTTCAATGTCCTTTTTTCTAATAAGAAGCCTTTGCTTCTCCACAATGAACAGTGGACGACTGCAACGACCGTAATCAGTGTTTAGACGCAGTTCATTCAGATGGAATTCTTGAACCACTCCAACCTCATTATAGACTTCAACCTGTTCAGTTAAGACGCGACAGCATTATTCTCTCCATCTCTCTTTCAACTATATGCCTGGCCATCATCCATCACTATTCTATCCCACCAAAAAGAAACAAATCAACACAAATACCTGTCTCCTCAGCTGTCGTAGTCTTCTCACCAAAGAGGCGGGATCACGGTGAATGCCCACCCAGCACCCATTGACAAAGATTTTTGTGGCTCGGGAAACTATAGCAGGTGTAATTTCCTACAGATGGAAATATGTTTAAAATCCACATGTAGCAAAAAACAGCTTTTATCCACATAACTTAAGGCACTCACCTCAAAATTCTCTGTGCCCCATTCCTCTAAAAATTCCAGAATTGGGGATGCCACTGATCCAACTGTTACATATACCATCAGAGCTAGATTCTTTACCAGCCCACACGCCTAAAGTAAAACAAGTAAGATGAAAACACTCAGAGTCAACAAAAGAAACACATAGATGTAATTGCAAATTCTCAGCTTCTCACTATTATAAATTTTTCTTACTTGTCCTTCAGGAGTCTCTGCAGGACACATCATTCCCCATTGTGAATTATGCAACTGCCGAAGTTTTGCTAGCTTCCCTGATAAAGAAGCAATTTCTGAGCAGCCTATGTCTATTTAACTACATAAGAAATGTGTAGAAAAGTGAAAAATACCTTCACGGCCTATGGGAGAGTTCAATCTTCTCAAATGTGATAAAGTTGATGCAAAAGTTAGGCGATTCAACACCTACAAAATATGCACCAAAAGTTTATCATGCGGGCACAAAGATTATAATAATCACTGTAATATGGCACAAAAGCCTTTACAGTAATTATATGAGATATGGATTTCCAAATAATCTTTCAACAGAGACTGATATATTATTATCTTGTTGATTAGGTAAACAAATATACTTCGGAAAAACATCTGAGAACCTAATAATCATGAAAGTAAATCACATTGCTTAGATTAATCTAACCAAACAAACAACTAACAGGGCTAACAAACGCAAAAACATTACAGGGATATATACAAAACAAACACAATTTAACCTGTGAAACACCGGCTCTTGTACCAGCTGAATTTGCCTGCCCCCAATTTCCAGTAGCAAGTGCGTATTTGAAACCTCCGGTAATTGTTTTTGCTTTGATTGCAAACTGCAGATTGACGTCCTTCCCGTTATCAACACACTGCATAAGCACAAAAAGTTAAATATATGAGATTCTTAAGACAAACATAATCGCAAAATGTATCAATTTATAGGTGTTGATATAACCTTCTGCACATGGACTCTAATTTCCCTTGTCAACTTTCTGAATAACTGAATTACAGTTCTTCACGGTTAGCAACCTGAATGCAAAAATGAAATGTAGTCCAAAGCATTATGATATCCATAATAAAACCAAACACACCATCCTGAAAAGACCACCAAGCAAAGGTCCAGCAAGATCCATTCTCTTATTGCCATAATGATCCCTGTCATCCTCCCCTCTTCGACCAAGGGCACATATTAGAAGCCGGTGAATGATATACCTGACAGGGAAGAAATTAGTTTTCTGCAGATCATGTGTACGACCCATACACAAAGGACACGACACAGGATAGCCATGACTTACCCAAAATAGTAGGCTTTCTTTGTTTCAAAATTTTCTCCAACCCCTACATGAGGAAGCATCTCCTTTTGAAGGATGTCTTTAGCATACCTGTTGTGGCATTAAAACAATAGAATTTTATTAGATCAAAGAAGGCCCTCAAGCCTGTAAAACTACAAAACCAAATACATACATAATTCGCCTTTCCCTTGTTACACCCACAGTTGCTCCTCTTTTTCTAATGTAATCAAGTGCCACCTAACATGATCGGAAAAACGGAGTAAACAGAAGGAAAATTTAGCACCATGCACTGAAATGCAGTAACGAGATCGACAAGGAGAGAAAACTATCATGAATCGAGAACTTGCACTTCTGGAGGCATCTACTAGACAGATTCCCCACACACACCACAAGCTAGGCTTATGCCCAGTAAATTCCCGGAGGTGAATACACACACACACACACACACTAAGGCTCATAAAATACAGGATGGCTCAAATTAATACCTCTTGATCTCTAATAGCAGATGCTTCTTCCAAGGAAGGCCTAAGCAACTCCATCATTTGAGTATCAGCGAAGTCATAACAAATATATTGCAATATATATTCATCAGCAACAAAACCAAGTGCCCGAAATACAATTATAATTGGAATCTCAGTGCGGATGTATGGAAGTGTTGCACGAATATACTGTCCTGAGGAACCCTGCACACAGAAGGTTATAGGCATTACAGCTATTACATAACCGTAAAACGCAGAATGAATATGATAAACTGCTTAGTAAGGAAGAAATATGCTACACTCTAAAGACAGGCACACAAACTTATAGTTATTGCCCCTACCCCTTTGGCACTAGTCCTTGAGAGCATTCGAACAAACATGGTACTGGGAGGCCTATTTTGGGTTTCTGCCATAGAGCGAACTTCTCCAACATAGGCATACTTGTTTGGCTGCCTCTTCTTAAACACAAAAACATGATTGGTGCACATCTTCTCCTGGGCAATCAAAACTTTTTCACTGCCATTGACGATGAAATAACCACCTTGATCAAACGGGCACTCGTGCAACTCAGTTAAATCATTTTCGCTACTCTCATACAAATTACAGTAGCTTGACTGAAGCATAATAGGAACCTGACAGCAGAACAAGAAGTTACCAGAAAGATACTCAAGAGTTCAAAATATCAATTTATTCAACGAGACATTCGATCAACTTACCTTTCCTATAAAAACTTTATTAAAATCCAGAGATTCAGTGATCTCTTCACCATCATGCCCCTTTTAATGACCCTCATTGAAAGATTGGCATATAATGGAGCAGAGTATGTAAGATTTCTCAACCGAGCAGCATGAGGGTATAAAGTTGCTACTTCTCCATCTGATTCTATCATCACTGGCTTACTCACAAATATCTGACCAAAACTAATCTTATAGATGGTCTGCAAAGAACACACAAGAATGAAGAATACTCACATTCTTGCATACTCATTAGTCATTACTCAATGACTAATTTAAGAATCATACATTCTTCAAATTTGGCATAAAACAGCTCCAGTATAAATATACATTCAGTTTCTTCTACATCTAGAAACTCAATTGTAGTCAGTGTATTCTTTGAACTATATTTGTTAAGTTTCCTACTTCCCCAAAATCATTTGTTAGGTCCAATAAGTAAACAGTTTAGTGTCTTCTATAATTTGGTAAGGTAAAAGTCCAAAATCATATATATATTTTTCAGTTAACAGGAGTTTTTCTTGTATCATATGACATCTTCAACCATCTTAATAAGAGGCCTATTTGAAAATATCAAAGTACAAGAATTCAATTTTGAAACCTGATTTCATGATAAATTTTTTAAATCTCCGATTCTGTTTGAAGTAGAGACAAATTGAATCATATAATTTTTCTTTATTGCCCCGTGACAAGTAGTGGTCAGTTATATTTATTTTAACATTCGACCAATACAATTTCATGGCCGAGATGCAATTTATGTTGAGTTACCGTTTGCCCTAAATATTCAATTGAATCAGGTACCTTTATGTAGATCAAACATAACTAGTCTACACAACCCCGAGAAGTAAAATGTAATAGGCTCCTTGACTAATTAGTTACTTTAAATACTCCACACACATACACAAACCCTAGAAAATACCTCAGCAAAATCCAATTGGTTATGCTGAGGCAGAGATCGAACCTCAATCTCTCCGGAATCATTAACTATATCATGTATCGTGTTACCGATAAACTCGTCAAACGACTCAATTTGTTGCCGGACCAGAGCGTTGTCTTTGAAATAAGCTCCGATCACGGTCCAGGCATCATCTTGTGTGATCTCACTGACATCACAATTATACTGTACTACGTCTTGTTCATCCATATACAGTGCGTTTAGAGAGAGAGAGAGAGAGAGAGAGATATGTTCACAATTTCTAATGAATTTCGATGTGGGATATGTGGTTGTGCGCTGTATATAGAAAAGTCCAAACGTTGGCTGGGCTTGCTTTAATTTTATTTTCTTTTTTGACTGTTTTTGTGTTTTGAATTATACTGCCTCCCCCTTCACAATGATTCCATGATGGTAAGAATTCAATTTTAGCACAAATCGCGTGAAAATTTATCATTAAAATTGAAATTCCATCGCTTAGTGAATTTCAAGTTTAATTTTTTGATTATTTTAATAGGAAAAAAATGTTGTTAATGCATCTATCTATAGTTCTATACTATATTATTAAAAAAATCGAACACCGAAAGTTTTGGTTTTCGGTTTTCGGTCATTTATTGTATTTAATAAATAATAAAATAATATAAAAATAGTAACTAGGTGATTGCCTTTTATAATTAAAACATTTTTTTCTAACAAAATCTACTCATTTTTCAAAAATATCACGGACAACTACATTTAAATTAAAACATATTACCGGACAATTATCTTTAAATTAAAACATATTATCTTTTATATTTGTTATCACTAAGGGGAAATAAATTTTTTTACCACTGAACTTTGTATACTTTTAGAAACCAACCACTGAACTATAAACTTTTATAAACCAACCACTGAACTATAAACTTATTTGTTTATATCACTAACGTTACTCTCTAATTTCAAAATTACCTTTAAATTAATATATATTACCTTTTATATTTGTTATCACTAAAATCTCTCTTTTACAAAAATATCAAGTGCAACTCTTACTTATTTATTTTAGAACCTATTTTAATACTTTTAATTATTTCAAAAAACTTATCTATTTTAACATGTCAACGTATTTTTTTTAACAAATACAATTAATATAATTAAAACACATCTAAAAATATAACGGACAATTATTTTTTTAATTAAAACATGTTAGCTTTTCAATTTGTCCTTATTAAAAAAACTTACCTATTTTAACATGCCAACGTATTTTTTCAATAAATACAATTAATCTAATTAAAACACTTCTAAAAATATCACAGACATTTGCTTTTTTTAATTAAAACATGTTAATTTTTCTATTTGTCCTTATTATTAATATTATTTTAATAAATTAAAAAAATTAGTAATATCTCATTTATCTTTCTCAGCCCCATCTGTAGTTTTTTTTATTTCTACGTTCCAATTAATATTTAATTTTCTCATTTTATAATTTATTATTTTAATTTATATTTTTTTCTTTAATATTTTTCGTTTGCATTAATTTTTTTTAATTTTTTATTTTTTAAGGTCCGTGCCTTGCACGGGTTATGGGCTAGTATTATATTAAAGACGAAACATTAAAAGTTTTTGTAGTCAGTTTGTAGTCTGGTCATCCAATCTCTAACCGTTAGACCTTTTAAATTAAATTAATGAGAGTCATTTGATATAATACTAAATATTTTTTGATATGTTGTGATTTTACTTAATTAATTGTACTTCGTGTTTTTACTTAATTACTCTTACTTATTTATAAAAAATATTATTAAATAATAATATTACATATTTATAACTAATTAACTTTTACACCTAAAATATATTACTTTTTTATTTTTTATAAAAAATTCTCTTACTTTTTCAAAAATATCACGGGCAATTACCTTTTTTAACTAAAACATATAAGTTTTTTATTTTTGCTTACTAAAACCTCACCTTTTCCAAAAATATCACAGACATTTTCATTTATTAAAATAAAATAATAATTGTTAATAAGTAACCAATTACCTATTTTAGCCGAAGTGTATATTCTATTTTTATATTTCACCCCTATTCTCTATGGTCTACGTCCTGGTCCCCTACCAAACCTGGTAAAAGAATATACTATTAATCACTATAAAAACCGATTACAAGATTAATAAATATATCTCCCTTCTTCCCTGTCACTGATAACAGCTAGCTGACACCCTTGTTCCCTGAATCAAAAGATCTCTAAGTACTATACTTCCCAAGTATAAACTTCTCTATCAAATTAATTCCCGAACCCTTGTGTCCTAGCTTGCAACTCAGCAACAACCCTTACAATCTGAACAATACAAACAATTAAGAGTAATACAACTCAAACTATGAACTCTAAATAGAATATAAACGTATGTATATAAAAGTAGAGCTCAAGTAAAAGATTTTGCAAAGTAGCACAAAGTTGTTCTTGTGTGTTCTCCAATAGTCTGAAAAGAAAACAGCCACACAAGTATTTATAACGAACGATTAACGTTCGAATTAACCAATCAAACACCAACGGTCTTGAAACCATTTCTCACGTTTAGTTTGTTTGATAAATTCGTTCATCAACGTTCACATAACGTTAACATACTGAAGTTTAGGAGAAAAGACGTTTAGAATATAAACCATTCAGTATATAACTAAAAACCAGATTTAGAGAGTTTGTATAAGATAAGATATTTGAAAGATACAAACTCCTAATAAATAGGAAAACGGTTTTTGAAAAAGTCTTTGTGAAAACTGAGCTCTAAAATTATATATATTACGTTTATATAATTTATAGAGTCCTTACACATCATGTCCTATAAAAACTTCATGAATTTAGGACTTTCCGTTTGACTTTGACAGTTTCTGGCGGAACAGTCTTAGCTTGCTGAAATGTACTGTTACTTCAAAGTTACCTGCAAAGTTAGCTGGCTGATAACAAGTAATATAAAGCCTGCAATAAGACTGTTAACAAATATAGATAATGTCATTTCTTATACTAACAGCTGGCTAAGATTAATATCATCAAAATTAAGAGAGTATCAATCTCCCCCTTTTTGATGATTATTAACTCATCTATTTAGGAGAATTAAACTCCCCCTAAATACCTGCATAACAACTTAAAACAACACTGAAATGCTAATATAACAGAATTAATACAATCACAATATATCCAGCTTCCTTACTATGTGTTATCATCTAAATCAATTGGGTTTCACCTCTAGGTGTGCATTTTCATACTTTAATTAGAATTCGAAAACATGACCTTTTTTTTTAAAATGTTTTTATTTAAATTTATATTATTATAACAAAATATATTAATAATTTGGACGGTTACATGCTTAGTAAGTTAATAAACTTTTATAAAATTTATAAAAAAAAATTTAGATTTGAAGTATTAAAATAGTATTTTTAATATTTTTTAAAAAGATAACATTTTCGAAAATACTAAAATCTCAAAAAATTTAAAAATATATTTAAAAATTACGCCCGTGCTTTGCACGGTTATTATCTGGTACGAATGTACGATGAATATGTACACTGGCTTTTTTCAGAAAAACAAAAAGGAATACGGGTATTGGAATGAGTCATCGGAGTGAACTAATTTATCATATTTTACACTATTTAGTGTTTCGATAAAATTGAGTTTGCACATCTTTTTTCTATAAATTAATCAACAAGGCGGGATTTGTGTATAAGAATTTATGAAATAGAAATAGGAAGAAGATAGATGAGGAAAAAGATATAGAATATTAACTGCTGTATAATTTCTTTGCTATATTCTATTTTATCTTCCAAATTAGATGAGGAAGAAGATATTTCGAAGTTAGAATACCATAATTTTTTTTGATATATTCTATTTTATTTTCATGCAATAAAAGATTAAGATCCAATCAAACTTATTTATATCCTATATATAATTGATATAAGAGAGATAACGTGGTTTGGTTGTTGGGGCAATTATGTCATGTAAATATTATTATTAGTAATTTTATTTTTTAAATAATAATTAATAGAATTTAAAAATATTATTAAGTTATATATCTTATTACGAAAATTATTAATTAAGTTTGAAAGTATCATTTTGCAATTGATTATATAGTAAAATAAGATTATTGAGTGGCAAAATACAGAAATTCTAATATTTATGTTAAATTATGAAAACATGAAATTTAATGTAAAAATTACAATAACAACTAAATAATTAATATTAATATTAATATTAGTAAAATAAGTATCATAAATTTAATGGAGTTTGCAAATATATTTTATAATTTTTGTAAAAAGTTAAAAAAATATTAAGATAAAAATGTAAAAAATATTTATAAAGCATCCCATACTTACACGGGGGAGCTCCCAAAATACCCACTAAATCAGTTTTTTTGCCCAAAATATCAACCAGCGCACTGTTCCGCCCTTTTTACCCACGAAATACGCATTACAGACATGCGTAGACTATTTTTATAAAGAATGCGCATCTCTGACATGCGTATTCTTTGTAAATGTTTTACGGGATGCGCATGTCAGACATGCGTATTCACTTTTTGAAAAAACAAAGAATACGCATGTCTCACATGCGCATCCTTTGTAAAAGTAGTCTACGCATGTCTCACATGCGTATTCAGCGGGTAGTTTGGGCGCACTGTTCCGCTGGTGGGTATTTTGGGCAATACACCCCGTTTTGGTAGGTATTTTGGGCATTTTCTCTACTTACACGGCTACTAATATAAATCATTTAGATGGCAATTGCATACGCAAGCAACATCGGTAGACTACCAAGTCTCGTTCATTCACTTCTTTTATACAAAAACAATTATCATACTATGAATACTCAGGGTTAACCTGGCTACACATTATTCATTTTTGAGGATGGATATAGTTGCTGCAAGCCTGCAATCCACACCGTTTCACTTCTCAAAACAAGGCTAATCCAATCAAACATCTTAAAATATATCATTTAAATTTTAAATTACAATGGCCTGAACCTTATTTATTTCACAATCCAGGCATGATGACATATAGTACATTGCAAACCAAGTCACATATTTTACACAAATGAAGAAAATTATATAGAGCACACTATGAGTATTCAAGGTCAACCTGGCATCCCATATTATTCATTCTTGGATATAGTTGCTGCAATCCACACCGTTTTCGCTGAATGCTTCCACTAGCTTAGGAAGGAGTTTGGCAAGCATGATTTTGAAACCTGTAGAGCTGCCCTTCTGGATTTCTTCATCAAATTTTTTTTGTCCAAAAGAACTGCCAACTGGAATGCCTTTCATGTATGCATCACAAGCCTCTACGATGTGGTTGCAACGTCGAGCGAAATGCTCCTTCACAAGCTTCTCAAAATGCTGTACCAGGTATAAACATCAATTTCTTTCCCATTTAAAGGAAAAAAAACATCTAAAGATGCAGACAGGATTCAAAAGTTAAAACTCACTACCGTCTAAAGTACCCTAAAAATTTAGTTATTGTCACTCTTGATTTTCCTGATCTGAGGATATTTGGGGCCATAATGGCTTACTGGTGGTCAGAATCAACGTTCAATTATTTTTCTGATTGTAACTCGATCTTGATGGGAGACAACAATTGAGATGCTGAATTTCTAATTGACTATATTGCTCTTAACCTTTGATGGACATAAAAAAATTTTAATATATAATATCATTCAGAAAAGAATATATGTCCAAGAGTGATTTAAAATTAATTCTGAATTGGAAGTTGTAGTATGGTAACCTTTAATACCGTTTAAGACAAATGTACATTCAAGACAGCAATTACCTTTGGTGGTCGGCGTAGTAGGTACAACATGGACTTGCAGCTGACCAGGAATGCATTTTCATTATATCCAATTGAATTTTTCTCTCCTTCAGTTCTTCCAATCTGCTTATCATACCCAGCCTCGTTGAAATACGGCTTTTCATTAAGGACGAGGGCCTGGAGTGATAGCAGAACTTGAAGAATTGTTGAGCTCCCTGGATTCCATACTTCACTACCACTGCCCGTCCACGTATTGAGCAGACTGAGACAGACCTTTCCAGACTCATACAAATTAGGATTGACACGAAGCCCACCAGAGTTGTAGTGTACCAACTACAAATTTCAATGTCCCAGAAATCAAGTATTAGTTTGGTTCAAGATAAAACTTCGCATGCAGGAGATAAACTTGAAGTAAAGTTGCACATTTTGTACAGAACAGAGGCTTTCAGAAAAAGGCTGCTAAAGTCCGATATTTTGTAGAAAAATATAAAAATTTAAACTACTAAGAATGTGTTGAGTAAAAATATTAAGCAGGGTACAAAACAACTTACAGGTGGTTCGTGCGGATATTCTGGAGGAAGGTAAATATCAAAGAAAAATAAATTGTCATGATATGGAGTTCCTGGCGCTCCTATAATTGCAGCGCGGATCAAGTCCATCCTTTCCTCATAGACGCGGACGTAGATTGATTCTGTTGCAGAATACAAATAGTCTCAAGAAAGGAGCATGAATTGCAGTTTTAAGAATTTAAGATTTTTCTCAGAATATCTTTTAACAGATAAGATGATTCTCGCACTCTACACACACACACACATACACATATATACCTGGAAGATCTTTCTCCAAAATACTCCATTCTTGCTGAACCTTCTTGAGCCAACCTCTTTTCATCTACAAGGAAAATAAAAGAAGTTGAACGACTGGAACCTTTTTCAGCTTTTGCTAAAGCAGTCGAGCGAAGAAATTTTAGTTTACCTGAGAAGAGGTTAAGCTTTTGCCGGACCCATCTACGAAGTGATGGTCCAAACAATCACTGACCATCTCAAACTGCCCAAAATCTTTTGGAGACTTGCTTCCGGATGGTAACAGAAAATGCTCACTTTTCTGTTCTGAGTGTGTTTCTGCAGTTGTCTGCAATTGAATAGCTTCCAGTGGTTGATCTATAGTGCACAAATTGCAAAGTTCTAGCGCTTCTATCTCGTTCGGCATCGGTGATCGTGCCTGATTATGCGGTAAGAGGTTAAAACCCAGAGAACTAAATAGATTTGCCGCAACATTTGTGAAAAATCCTATAGCTGAAGGAAAAGACAAAGAACTAGTATCCCTTGAGTTCCTTTGACAATCATTGCCATCAACATTCGGTTTCAGCAGATCCTGAAAATACAGATACTTTTCTGATTATTCATAAATTAATGTATTGATTGGATGACTGTATACACTAAACGAAAATCTTTTATCGTCTTAACTTTCTCTTTTGTTTTTTTTTTCCTTCTGCATGTACATAAGAAGTAGAGCTATAAAAATGGGGACCGACCTTTTCTTCGTGTTCCATTGAGAAATCATTTTGCTCAGTTTCATTTAATTCTTCAACATTTTCATTAGGTAGAACGGAAGTAACAGATAAGCCTTCATCTTTGTCCACCCGAAAGATATCATGAGGTGCAACCTGCAAGTATTATGAAGTAATGAGAAATGACGTCTTTATTATAAACTTAAATAAGACAAATCCGTGGATTCCGAATTGAAAGGTTGCTTAGAAGCAATATAGCAATTTTTGATATACAAGGTTTTTATATACAAAACTTTATCATTAAGATAACAATATTAAAACAAAAAGCTTCCTAATTGTTACAGAGAAACTACGCTGGGTTATATATCTCTTACAGTAAGGACGGCATAATAAGAGCAAGCAACAGAACCAGGCTACAAGTAAAGGGAGTTCGGAAATATATCAGCTATATTTGAGAACTCCTTAAAAACATTTTGTATCATGGTCAATCAAGAAGAAACACGAAATGCCAGAACAGAAGAAAGTCTAACTAAAATAAGTTAGCAAACGGAAAAAAAGTGTTCAACTTAAGACACTAGTGTAAGTTGGTTATCTATCTAAATTTTTAGTAGCTCAGAGTTCATACTAACAAGAAAAGCACACTGGGAGAATAAATTACTATTCATAGTGTGGTTCCTAGTTCCTATGAAATGCAACATCTGAAGCTTTTGCAGCAAGGATAAAATAAAAATACTCTAAAAAAACAAGAAGGGAAACGCAATGTTTATCACAAATGCCCACGACACTGCAAATAAATAAAATGCATCAAAATGTACAATGACTCAGAATTAATATGGGGCAAGCAGTCTGTTTAGAAAATT
Organism: Heracleum sosnowskyi; assembly: GCA_030848705.1. Lineage (NCBI taxonomy): Eukaryota > Viridiplantae > Streptophyta > Magnoliopsida > Apiales > Apiaceae > Heracleum > Heracleum sosnowskyi. Next base: position 101,162,933 of record CM061241.1, read on the forward strand.
AGGACTTTAAACACAATTAGTGAAGTAACCTACCTTGGTTTTAGAACCAGTTCCCCATTTTACTTCGACGCTGCCATTGTTGAAGTCCACAATAATGCCAAATCGGGATAAGTAACTCTTACTGGAATATTCACTCTGATCTTCTCTTTGACGGAGGTCTGTACTTCTATCAGCAGCCTCGTCTATGAAGCCTTTTCCAGTTTCATGGTCCTCGTACTTTTTTCCACCAGCTATGTCTGAAAGATGGCCCTTATGCAGCATAAACACTGCATCACCTACGCAGTAAGAGTGATCTGGATGCTCAACCAGTTGATAAGCACTCACAGTTTCCTCCTTAGCAATTGCCTTGGGATCAGATACTTGGTTTGCTGTAGAAGTTTCCCACCGTACTCTCACAGTTCTTTCTTTTGCATCCACACTTCTCACCACACCCCATCTTGGGTTATCAGTGTTATGTTGATCATCAGAATCCTGAACATACTGGTCAGGCCAAAAATCGTGAGCATCAATGATATTAATGGGAAAGAGAGCTTGTGAATCCAGCCCAAATGACTGGCTTCCGTCCTGCCAAAGAACATCCGCCTTTGTCATTGTCTTCACTATAACATATAAATCCTGAAGTTTTGGAGCATAACTACTTTCAAAAACTCTCTCTGATTGCACATTTCCAACTTTAGATGAATTAAGAGACAGATGTTCTGGAAAACCCATATCGTCAATAAGAGGAAGTGTGCACCAATCCCCAAGCTGCCAGCTTGAATGAGAGGAACATGACAACACGGTCAGGTTTTTAGAACTCTGCAGCCTGAGTGGAGCAGCCAACTTTTCAGAACCAACCAGAGCACAAGCAAGCCAATCAACATACACTTTTCCTGCATCGACAGCACAAACAGTTCCTTCATTTCGTTTTTCCTCCCGAGGACCACATAACCATCGTGATGACTTGGCTGTAGATGAGACCTCTACACGGACTCTCTGTCCAGGATAATAAGGGTACTGTGGATCATCAAGCAAGTCTGGTGAAATAGGTGTGAGCTTCTCAGGGCCCATTGTAGAGTATTCACACTTGGTACCATCATCAAACAGAATGGTAATATGGTCAACAATGTTCTCAACTTTTCCAATCCATGGCCCACCCACTACATAGTCCCCAACTGAAATGGAACGCAACTTTCCAAGTTTGTTGGAATCAACATGTCTCGTTTTAGTTCCATAAACGTTCTCTAAATCAACAATCATTTTAACATTGATTACCTTTCCCATCTGTCCCGATGGATCATCTACTGAGCACACAATGTCTCCATGAACAAATCCTCTCTCAAATGAGAGAAAATCATCAATTTTTCCCATGGTTTCCTCGAGACTTGACAGAATAGAACTGGCCTGGCCACCATACATAACTTCACTGCCTTCTTGATCTTCCGAGCTGCTGCTGTAACTGTAACTATCACAGTCACTAAAAGGTGAATCCATCACTACGATATATGTACCTGAACATACAAGCAGATGAATGTATTAAAAGACCACTGAGTTAAATTGTTTAACAGAGCTACATTCAAAAAATATTGGAATAGAAAAACATAAAGATTAACCAAATCAGCTTTACAAAATTAAATATTTCTGATCTTATCAAGATAATGATGACACAAAAAAGGAATTCAAAAAATGAGTAGAGAACGTTACCGAATTTTTCTCTTTAAGAAACGAGTCTGAGTGATATAACTTGAAAGGAATTTTAGCCCAGTATATCTGCAAGTATGCGGAACAAGGACACGATGCTTTCGTATATCACTATACTCGCTAGGTAAGTATTAAATTTTCGATCAATCTGATCTTTAAGATACAGAGATCGTGATAGTCTCTCCAACAAGTGGAGAATAATTGCCAAAGGAGATTTGCCCAACAAAGGGTCGAAGGAGTCTTAAACAAGACACCCGAATGCCAAAAGGAGATTTGCCCTAGAAACGAACTGAAACCCTCTTAACAGGAACTGCTCCAAGAACGATTCCGACAAGAGAGAGCCACTTCTTCTTACAAATTTGCCCAGCAGAGCTGAATACAAAACAAGAGGATAAATATTTTAAATGCTCCAAAAGAAAATTTTACTTCTTTCAGAAAGCACCCAAGTATTGCCAAAGGGAGATTTGCACCGGGGAAGCCAACTTATTTCTGCTTTTCCACCGTCAAAGGGAATGGAACCAGTTCAACATACAGAAAAAGAAAAGTAAACAAGTGTACTTGCAGCTTGACGGACAGAAATTCAGTTATTCCGCAACTAACTCTTTCCTAAAACCGAAAATAGTGGCACTGGTCAATCTGAAGCCTTCATAAGAGCATCACCTGCTGGATATTGCCAAAAATTATTAATAATGTAAGCAACTGACTGAGGAATTACACATGAACAAAGAAATTTACAAGTAGCCACGTGAAAATTGAATTTCAGATCATTTTTCAAGTCATCTATCATACAAATATTGATGTAAAACCAAATAATTTTTGAAAATTTCTCTCTTCAAAATGGTTCGAAGCAAAAGGCGTACCACTTCAGTAAATAATTTGAAACTACATGGTGGAAGTTTTGGTTTTCTATGAAAAATCACCTTTTTTTCATAAAAAGGCCAGAATCATATCTGATAGCACCAAGAAAGTAAGAGTACATGAAAAAATGAAATTTGAGAACATAAAAAAAACATTTTTCTTCAAATACAGAACTTTTGCCTTTTCTGAACTTCTTGTTTATTATAGGTATAGCCTTGAATTGGTACCTATTGTAACTTGCCATTTATTGACATGTATATACCTCTTTTTGCATTATGTACTTGTTGATCCATAGCGCAAGACAAGTAAAAGTAGACGTAGAACAAAATCAAAAGACAATAAACACTCATTGTTCGATTTAACCCACACAATCAAGGTCTCATGGCAGTACCCAAAGTAAACTCAAAAATTAAAATAATATATTAGAACTTCAAAATAAATTCATTTTCAGAGCCATGCAGCAAGCAACTGAGAATATTAAGGAGCTTATAACACTGTAAAATTAAGGTGTGTATATACATTAGAAGAATGTACTTTTTCTTACCACTACAATTATCCCACATCCTGATCATACACCCTAGTTTCTAATTTTCCAATTAAAGACATAGCTGAGCAAATGAGAGAGAGAGAGAGAGAGAGAGAGAGAGAGAGAGAGAGAGAGAGAGAGAGAGAGAGAGAGAGAGAGACCATTTTGCAGCTTTTCCGTAACAGTTGAACCATATGATCCCAATGAATGCGATCAATCCTATCCAGAAACTGAATATATAAATTGTACTGAAGAAAACAAAATGAAGCAAGCAATCATATAATCTAGTCCACCAAGCTTACTTGAATGTTCTTGATTCCAAACACAACATGAGAGAGAAGTAGAATCAGGGGAATTCAGAGAGGCCAAGTCCCTCCCCAAAACCCATATTTCATGCCATAAAAGAGCATACAAAACATAGCACAAAACTCCAAGAAACACCCCTGCTCTCTCCCTCTTCAACTGCTTGTCCACTTTGTGGCTTTCTCTCTCTAACTTAAAACTTAGGGGCTTCTGGGCACTTTTCATTTAGCACAGCCAATCAAATATAAGCACTAAATTTGATTCGGTACCACGCAGAATATACCAACAGTATATTTGCCTCTTCCCGGTCTTCATCAGTTTTGCAACTTTATACTTACAAGTATCATATACGTAATTGCAAGTAATTCACAAGGGTATGGAACTTTATGTGATTCGTTTACCACCACCACTTTAATAATATTATTTCCAACACTTTCGCCACTCGGAAGTAATTCATTATTTCACAGGGGACAGGGTTAGTCCAAAATATTACTATTATTTAATTATTTAACATATGGCAACTATAAAATTATATACAAAACATCATATTTAATTGAGAAGGGGATGATTTTCATTTTGCTAAATATTAACTTAATATTTTTTGCCTTTATTTTTAAATTAGGAAGGTGAGTAATTAGGTAATTCAATAAAATACACACGTGCGAATCATTATCTCCGGAAAAATTTCCTTATCTGATGATCTTTTTTCTCTATTTAATTTTGTTCCCCAACAGTAATATTTTTCAGCTCTATAGTAAAGGTAAGATAATTGGATGCATTTTTTCAGAAAAAAATACTAATTGATAATTAGTTTCATCTAAATCAAGTTTAAATTGATAATGCAATTTAACTACAGCTCATGTTTGAGTCATGTCCGTACGAGGAACATGTTTTTAGGCGGGGTGATGACTGATGAGTGATGACATACATCGGTGCACAGGAATAAGAGAAGAATACGTATTCCACCCTACGATTTCTATTGGAAGGTTGAATTACTTTATATGTCAGGTTTTAATTTGGTTTGCACGTCAGAAATCGAACCAACAAATTCACTTTTAATTTTAAAAAAAAGACCAAAAATCTTTGAACTTTTGTATAATAATATATATAACAATGGAGAGAGCTATCATTATATAACAATGGAGAGAGCTATCTAATAGAGAGACAAGGGAGATTATCACATATTCATCTATATCTTCTTATACCCGTACATACCCTTATGTGTACTCCATGAGTTAAGGAATATGTCAAAGTATAATTTTATAAAAATAACAAGAACTATTTCCGCAATAATTTTATTAATGATAGCTCTCTCCATTGTTATATATATTATTATACAACACGTTATCAGCACGACTAGCTCTTTCGCTCCGTCATTACGATAGTGGACCGTATATTCATGAAGTTGATTAACTTTTACAAAAATGAAATATTGTTTTGGTATCCTAGTGGAACTTTAATTCCAAGCCGTATTATCTAGAGGAAGTAGTTGATTGTTTCAGTGAGAAATCCAAAAAGGATTAGCCAATACTTATTTTAAGATTAAAAGGTATGCATCCCCTTTATCGTTCTCTTCTTTTTCATTGCATTGTTCTAAATGTGTGTTTGTATGAGTTATGCTAATTTACATTTTCCGTAAAAATCATATTGAATTTGTTTTATATCGGAATCTATATATTTTAGGTATTTCGGAAAAATTCGTAGCTAATTCATTATTTCTCGAAATGTTATGATTTTGGACTCGTTGGAAAGATATTTCGATTATCTGCAACTTTCGTTCTTTGTGTTTTTCATAATTCTGCTTGTATACATGTTCAAATCTGCCATTTTTGTAATCTGATGGATTAAATTGACTTGATGTGCCGTAGTGGATGACTATACCCCATCATATTACCCTCTTTTTATGGTGTCACCAAGACCCATAGCACTAAGATGGATTTCGGCATCTAGAATCATGTTAAATAATTTTTGCCAGTGACATCTAGTGCGTTGAATTCAAGCGAAATTTCTTAGACTACTTAAAGAGATATTCTAGTTGCCTAAATATTTTGAAGATATGAAGTGATTTAATGAGTTTTATGTTTACTTAGATTTGTAATTTTGATCACTAGTAGGTTTTTGGAAGAACTAGCAGGTTTTTGGACAATTAGTAGGATTTTAGAAGAACTAGCAGGTTTTTGGACAATTAGTAGGATTTTAGAAGAACTAGCAGGTTTTTGGACAACTAGTGGGATTTTAGAGAAACTAGCAGGTTTTTGGACATCTAGTTGAGTTGGTTAGGAATACTCATTTAGAATAAATTCAATATAACATTAATATAAACACATGAATTGTAGCATAACACATACATATATTAAAGTGTAAATTGACTTTCTTTCGGACTGGTCGGTTCTTCATATGCATGGCTTATTTGTTAAAAAAAAAAACTACTGGATGTCTATGTTGTTCGATATCAATGTGTTTTCAAATATAATTATTTACTTATTAAAAATCGTTTATCTTCATGACGGTCAAATCTGATTTTGTTCATGTATATAGTTTTATTTTTGGAGTAAGAAAATGTATAGAGTTTTAATCTTCTCCGTATATGCAATTATGTTGATATGTAAGTAGTGTTAAAATTTTCACGTTTATGTGTATTTTTAACATGATTATTAAATTATTTCGATGTGCACTTCTATTTGTGTGTATCTTATTATGCCTTTGTAAAACTCACACAAAATATTATAGCTATTGTGATATAATTACAGTGATAATATATGGAGTGATGTTATTATACATTGATGCAAAGAAAATTGTTGGTTATGATTTAAAACTGTGAAAAAAGGGTATTGAGAACTGAATAAGTATATAAAAATGAGACATCTTGTGACTGAACTATGCACATAATATTTTAATTCTACCCTGCCGTGTTATCTACATATTTAAATGGTTTATGCTTGCTTCAAATAAATGAGAGTTTAATATTATAAATATATTTTTTTGTGAAGTCTTGCTTGTGATATATATAATACATACGTAGTGTTGTGTTATCATTATATGATTTATAAATTTGATTTTAATTAATATTATATGATAAATTTATTCAAAACTTGAGTTCAATGCTGATTTATAATTACTTGATATTGATGGCAATCAGAAGTTGCGTAAATTACAACCAGAAGTTGTGTGTAAAATAATGACCGGAAGTTTTGCAAATGTGAACAAAATTTTTCTATATGACACATTTTTTTTTTATGTGTTTGGTCATATAGAAATATTTGTCATAAATACAACATTGAGATATATTTCATAAGGATGATAAAAAATTTTGAATTTTAATTTGACAATATTCCTGAAAGATAAATCTATATAAATGTTAGTGGAATTATGATTTATAAGTTGATATCATGATCCTTGTGGTTGATTATTACAAAAATGTATAACTTCCCCAAATAGTATCCAGAACTATACATCATATATGAGTCATCCAAAGGGGGAGTATTTTATATATTGGATGTCTCATTATATTTTTCTAAATAGATGGCTTCAGAAGAGCATGTATTTAATCATAGCATTACAAGAAAAAGGGAACTCTAACATTATTCATGTGATTGTACTCTCCCAAGTGATAGAAAAATTTTAGTTGATGATTAATAGACCACGTGGAGATACTAGAATGAAAAAATATGTCCTCGAGTCTTGAGTTAACTCAAGGTACTAAAAGGAGAAATGTTTTGAAATCATCCACTAATTTTATAACGCACAAAGTTTTATGAAAATATCTTATAGTAAACTAGAAGTTTGCTGAAAATTTATAGTTACGGGTTAAGTCATTCCGATTTTATGCGAATGATAATTGAAATTTTATATGGACGTTCGTTGAAAAACCGGAAATTCTCCTCAGGTATATTTGTTTATAAGGAAAATTGATCACCAACAAAAATAGATTATGGATCTATCATCTTTCGGAATAAATTATAAAACTTCAAATGTGGGTCATTAAGATATTATATGATTGATACATGAACTATATGGTTACATGCATAGTTGTTATATACTCACAACCAGAAGCTTGTGAGTTTGATTGTTTAGTTAATCATATTATCAAGCATATGCATTTATATGATGTTGGTGAGTCTACTACCCAAATGTTCAATGAGAATTATTGTACAATGATAATTTTTGGATATCTTGTGATATTTATTGATGCACATCTAGCCATCCAGTTATCATAATATCTCCCTATTATAAATTAAATTTGGTCAGCTATAATTGTTCCACCACAATAATAAGATAGAGTTAGATATACATTATAAATAAGTGGTTATCAATCATTATATATTTGGAGCCATTTATATGTATTTGACTATGACTCAATTTATTGAGTCTGTTTTCTCAAAATTATGGGAAGAAAATGAATAGGTGGTGATATTCAGTATGAATGAATTATCATTGCCTCGTGTTGATCCTCATAGTAAAGAATCTAAACTAGAAGTTTAGAAGATAATTCATTCGTATGTTTCAATTATTGTCAGACATATATGCTGACCTGAAAGAGTGGCTATATCACATAAACCAGCTACAAATGCTCCAAATAAATATGTCATGGAAGGACAACCTCAAGATGTTATGTGTCTAAAGAACGGCTGAATCGTGATAGACTAGTAGGTTCCATAACAAAATTATCCTTAAAGGTAAAAAGGAGCAGCAATTGATGATGGCTAAATCGAGGAGTGGGTAACTTTTGAATGATCTCCAGAAGAGATTGTAGACATGACAAAAGAAAGAAAAATGAAGGTACCTGAAAATTATGAGATCTCAATATATTATGTCATGTCTAGAATAAAATGGAACCATTTACTCAAATCAATGTCGACGATACTTCATATGAAAATTTAACACTTGAGGTTATGGATTATAATGAGGATCAGAAAATAAATTGGCCAAAGATATAAGTAAATGATTGAGGCAAAATCTCTTACAAAGAGATAAATTATTTGGACTTGTAGTTCACACACCAGAAGTTGTGAAGGAAGCGCGCTATAAAAATCATTATCTCTTTAAAATAGAGAAATATTTAGAACTGCAATTCACACATGTATAAAAAGTCAGTGGGGGTATGAATGAATATTTATGTAAAAGTGAAATCTACGAAATATAAAGGTCAAGTAGTTATATAATGACCTTATATTGGTTATGAAGAGAAATAATATCTTGTGGTGGACATGATTACATAATTACCAAATAGTCTGGCAATATACGAATGATATACGACCCAATTGACAACATTTAAATTAAATTCCAGAAGGATTAAAACCGCTAGAAGCAGAAAATTAAGTTCTTGAGAACTAACCCTATTGAGTTGTAAAGGGTTCTGGACCAGTAGTCCAACATAAAATTATTGCGGAAATAGTTCTTGTTATTTTTATAAAATTATACTTTGGCATATTCCTTAACTCATGGAGTACACATAAGGGTATGTATGGGTATAAGAAGATATACGTGAAATGTGATGATTGTTTAATCTTCTACTATTTTTTGAAGATAATATGATTTATGATAACTCATATAAATCTCTGGCCAGAGTGGATGAAAATTGGAATGTGTTTCTAATTGACATTCAAATGAGTTTCACCTCATAATCATAATATATTGGGATTATTGAGTTTGTTTTGTAAAGGGGTGAATTTTATTATTATTTTACAGTTTTCCCGAAACCATGCAAATTTTGAAAGGGGAAACTACTTTTGAGCGGAGACGAATATAATTTTTATGAGAATGCTTAAAACTTGCGTCTTATGAAAGTCGATTGGATAAAGATCCCATAAGGATTATAAATACATGATTATGTTTAATATATATGCAAGAGCTGCTAATACATTCTGAAATACAACTTCTTCCCTGAAGGAAGATGATAGTCACCGCTGTGAACACTTAAAAAGATAATTCTTGGTCCTGAAGTACCACATATCATAATGCGTAAGATATTGATTTATCTTGCTAATTATACATGTCCCGTTATTAATAATTAATAAATTCATTAACGGAGTTTAAAGCAAGTCGAATATGAAGGCATGAGAATCTTGATTTGATCTCCACTAACCTATTCGACAAAGGTTTATATTGATTTTTCAGGTGCAAAGTGTTTACATGATTATCATAATTTGCGTCTTAGAGTTGAATATGTATTCACATATGGCGTAGATGTTATTATTTTGGTATGCTATGAAATTAACAATTGCAGACATTTCTTATGATTTGGGAGGCTATATAAAGCCTTGCTTGTTCATTGTTTACATAGATGAATATGCGATAATCTCCCTTCTCTCTCTATTAGACAGCTCTCTCCATTGTTATATAATGATAGTTCTCTCCATTGTTATATATATTATTATACTAACATGAACTAATTTTAATTTGATAAAATTGAACCTTTAATCTGAGTTCACACTCAAAAAATCCCTTCAAATTAAAATGAATTAAGTATCTAAATTGATTGAGTTTATCACCCATAATCTCATATTACAATCAGAGAATATTAGAGACGTAAAATTTGTACCAAAAATTTCATAAATATTAATGTGGAAGTTCACGTACTAACTAGTATTCTTTTTTAAAATTATCATAGATAATTATTTTTTTCAATTAAAATATTTTAACTTTTTTATTTGTCCTTACTAAAATATCTCCTTTTCCAAAAATATTATATTATTAAAGAAATATATAAAAATATTATATTATATTTTTACTATAAAAGAAATCAGTATTTCGCACGGGTTATAAGCTAGTTAGAATGTAAAGCTTAAAAAATGATTTTTAATATATATGTAAAACATATGGATAAATTAAACGTGGTTTTTTTACAAAAATAAATTATGAAAACATAGTTTCTAATAATTTTTTGTAGGAAAATATTAAGATGATAATCTGATTTTAAGATAAAGTTTAGAACATTGAAAATTAAATATATGAAAATTTTAAGATGGTAACTTTGAGTTCAAGAGAAAGTTTAAGAAAATATTAACATGATAATTTTGCTTGAAGATAAATATGTAGAGAATATTAAAATAGTAATTTGACTTAAGAACAAAGTTTAGCAGAATATAAGATAATTAAGATTTAAATTACTGAAGATTTAAAAAACAATTTATATATTCTATAAACTTTAATATTATTAATTCAAATATGATAATCTGATTTTAAGATAAAGTTTAGAACTTGAAAAAACAAATATATGAGAATATAAAGATGGTAACTTTGAATTCAAGAGAAAGTTTAAGAAAATATCGCCATGTTAATTTGACTTGAAAGATTATTTTTTAGAGAATATTAAGATAGTAATTTTAGGAGGATATTAATATAGTATACTAAATTTTGACTTAAATAGAAAATTGAGGAGAATATTAAGATAATATTTCTTATGTTAGTAAGTATATTTATTAATAAAAAATTTAGGAGAATGTTAAAATCGTATTTAGTATTCTAAATTAGTAAAGATTTTAAAGGCAAGAATATTAAAATTTTATATTTAGTTTCCTCACTTAGCAAAGATTTAAAAGACAATTGATATACTTTCTAATCAAAAAATTAGGAAAATATTAAAACTATATATTCAATTTCCTCTATTATTAAATATTTTAATGGCAAGATTATTAAAATTGAATATTTAATTTCCTCCATTAGTAAAATTTTTAAATACAATTGAGATATATTAATAATTCAAAATTTTGAGAAAAATAGATCAAAACGATTTGAGAGGCGTCGCGTCTTCTTTTTTATATAAGTATATATTGATATTTAAGTGGCAATATGCACATGAAATGATCTTAGCGCATATATCGCTTTTATAATTATAAAAGAAAATGGGTGTGGATACTGGGTATAGTCCGGTGAATATTCTCGATGACCTGAACAAATAATTAACAAACCATCTGCCGTATTCTGTTTACAAATATGATTATGCAGAATCACTTTATAATGGATGGGTTCCAGCATCATTAAGGGCAGCATAAATTCAAAATCATAGTGGTACTGGTGGATGATTACCTACTTTGCCAACTTAACCACTTACAAAGCGGCATTTTTGTTGGATTCTATTAGATCAACTTTGTGATTAAATCTCTGGTGCTAAACAAATTGAGCATGCCCTTCAGCGGCGGAGGGAGTATAGAACAGGGTAGGTCACAGACCCACCATTATTTTTTTTTAATTTTTTTTTTTTTTTTTTTTATATATATATTAACATAACAATGACTTGCTAGTTGCTGCTGACCTGCTGTGCCAAACCGTTTGTTTATCAAAAGTTGCAATTTGCTAAAGAAAAAAGAGAGGTTACAAGGTGTTTGTCAAAATGTCACAGTGATTTTTTTTTTATATGAGTTGATTTGTGTATATTAACACAATGAAAAGGTCAAATACGCGAGATATTTCAAGTTTCTTTACCAAAAAACCAACTACGGAAAATGCTTCTCAAGTTCAAACAAGTGAAGAAAATCCTATTCCAGAAATTAATATCACTCGGACACCTCAACCAAGCGCACAAGGTTCTTCTCCATCGGTCACTATACCTCCACCGGTCGTCGATATTGTTAATCTTTCACATGATCCGGGAAAAAGAAAAAAGTTGATTGATTTTCATCCTAACGAGAGGGATTTAGTAAGGAGAATGTACATACAAAGGGGGTCTTGTCAACCGGTTGATCATGTATTTCCTAAAACATTATTTGGAACAAAGGAGCGTCGGTTTAATGTGAAATGGTTTGATTCTAGTTGGCCACCTTGGCTAGAATACAGTGTCTTTAAGGATGCCGCTTTTTGTTTCATTTGTTATTTATTTAAAGCTGAAAATACAGCAGGAGGTGACGCTTTTGTTAGTGAAGCTTTCAAGGCTTGGAACAGAATAGAGACAATAGTATGGGAGATCAAATGTTGAATGATTGTTTGATTACTTATCAAGAGAGAGATTTGTTTTTGAATGTTAAGATGAGTGATATTATTGATAGGTATCAAAATATGAAAACTCGTCGAGAACAATTGTAAAAAATTTGAATTACTTTTTTTTTGTTATATGAATCGATTTTAAATTTGTGACCCACCATTCTTCAAATCCTGTATCCGCCACTGATGGCCTTAATATTCTAAACTAATTAAAGTTTCGGGCAAGGCATAAACAAGAATTTGTCGATGATTAGTGACTGTATTTATAATTGGAGGTCAATATTTTATGTGCATGTGAATTCTAATGTGGATACAAGCTGAGTGCTATATGCAGCATACTAACTTTATACCTGAGCTGCGCATGTACAGGATATCTTATAATTATAAGGGTTATATGACATTTTGGTCGCTCAACTCACTTAAAATTTTTAATTTGGTCATCAAACTCAAAAAGTTTTCAGTCACATCATTTTACTCTTAAAAATTTTCATTCAGGTCACTGACCGTTACACTCCGTTAAAAATTAGACGGAAAGCTGACTTAAGTTTTGTGATTTAATTGAAAATTAAATTATATATATATCTTGCCTTCTCTGATTCTACGTTAAGCGAAATATATTAAATATATTTCACATATATGTCGCATCGACAACAAAAGTCAAGTGAAATACGAAGAGTTGATGGGAAAAAAGAAAAAAAAACTGTTACGTGCCTCGTATATATTCATACAAACTGTTTAAAACTTTGGTTCAAACCGTCCACTCTGTAGTCCAATGTTAATATGTTTATCTACACGTTACTCAATGTATAACTGATATACGAAAGGTGGTATGCAAATTCTAAGTTGTAATCCACCAATTAGTGCTCTTGTCAATGGTTGAAAGCAACATTAATCCTCATCTTTCCTTTCAACATTAATCCCAAGTGTTATATTCGATTCTCGCTTCTTCCAAGATTTATGAAGAATGAATAATATTTATGAGCTAAAATAGGTAGGAATTCGAAAAAAAAAATTAAGAGCTCAAATGCAATTCAATTATTATTGAGATTTTTTGCGAGTGATTAATGATTAGTAAAGGAAAAAGTTGGTCAACTTAACGGATCACAAGTCTTGATTGACACTAGTCACTACGGTGAATGGGTATTATTCTATCATTTCTATCTTAGACGATGCTAAAGCAGAAAATGTAATTTCGACGAGACCGGGAAGAGGTCAATTTGCAATGTGCAGTACCAACCACTTTGGGAGATTTGGGAAATTCGGTTAGATCCTCAACTGTAATTATATACTTCCTCCGTCTCATTCATTGTTTATATTTGACTTGTGTTAAGAAAAAATAATAGAGTAGTGAAAAAAGTAAAAAAAAGTGAGTTAACTGGTGAGACTAATCAAATTTTTAATGTATAAAGTGAGAATAATGAAAGAAAGTGGTGAGAGTAGTTGATTTTAATATTATTAAAAGTTTACTATTTTTAAAAAATTTAAAAATGTAAAGAATTGAAAAGAAGATCCCAAAATAAAAATGTAAAAAATGATGAGGGACATGGAGTACTATCATTCTCCACAAAGGAACTTTGCATTCAATTTTCTATCTGTAATCTTATAATATTAGAATTACTCATAATTAATTTGTTATATTCATGACCTACCCTAATTTCCTCATTTGTAATTGTATATTCATAATTAATTTTCTCCATAAAATTACAATTAAGATTTTATGGAGAATACTAAGATAATATTTGTTATATTTTGTGAGGTGGCGCCTCTTAAATCGCTTCGATATATTTTTCTAATTTTCTCAAATTTTTGAATTATAAATATTAAAGATTCGAAAATATCTCATTTGCCTTTAAAATCTTTACTAATGGAAGAAACTAAATATCTCAATTGCCTTTTGAATCTTTAATAATGGAGAAAACTAAATATACACTTTTTATAGTCTTGCCTTTAAAATATTTCATATTATAAGAAACTAAATATACAATTTTAATATTTTTCTAAGTTTTTTATTTATAAATATACTTACTAACATAGAACTATATTATCTTAATGTATTACTTAAATTCTTTATTAACGAAGAAAACTAATTATAAAATTTTAATATTCTTCCAATTTTTTTTTTTATAAATATACTTACTAACATAGGAAACTAAATATATAATCTTAATATTCTCCTGAATTTTCTATCTAAGTCGGTGCTTGGAAACTAAATATACAATTTTAATATTCTTCCAAATTTTTTATTTATGAATATACTTACTAAATAGGAAACTAAATATATTATCTTAGTATTCTCCATAAAATCTTTTTTAATGGAGAAAACTAAATAAAAAAATTTAATATTCTTCCAAATTTTTTTATTTCTGAATATATTTACTAACATAGGGAACAAAAATATCTCAATTTCCCTTTAAATCTTTAGCAATGAAAATCTTAATTACCTTACTATCTTAATATTCTCCTAAAATTTATATTTAAGTCAAATAAACATGTTGATATTCTCTTAAATTTTCTCTTAAACTCAAAGTTACCATCGTAATATTTTTGTATATTTTTTCTTCAAGTTTTGGATTTTTTCTTGAAATCAGATTATCACGTTAATATTCTCATAAAAAACTATTATAAATTATGATAATCATTTTTCAAATTTTACTTTATAAGTTATATAGAAGATAATACTTACAGAGAATGCAAAGTTTCTATAAAATAAAATAAAATATATAAGTCTTATTTTCTTTTCATTTATTTTCTTGAGTACCTCTATTTAAACAATAAAAAATTTAGAGTTTTAAAAGTATTAAAATTTAATTTTTATGATATAATAAAATTAATTAACAAATGATTTAATTTATTTAGTAAATTAGTTTGTTATCTGTTTAGATTTGGTAAAAACGAGAAATCGGGTCTATGAGAGAGAATCATATTATATGCTCGAATTTAATATTGATGTTATATTATTTATTTTAAAATAGAATTTGGAATATGAATTTTGAGAAAAATGAAAATGGTGATAAATATACTTATATTTGATATAATATTAAAAAAATGAAAAATATTAAAGAATTCCCCCTTTTCTATAATTGTTAAAAATTTCGGTAAATAACCAAGACAAAAAAGAAAATTCAAAAGAAACTTTAATTTTATGTTAAAAATATTATTTTATGTAAAAACATATTTTATAAAATAGTTTTTAGAAAAATTAAAATAAATTATTGCAAAGCCGCTGCGAAGCGCGGATTAGTAATATTAAAAGTTACGACTTAGTTTATCAGCGGAGCACAAAAATAAAGTAAAAGTAGCAAGTGTTAGGACCATTATATGTGGTATTGAAAAGACATTCCATTAGCAAGAACGTATAACACATTTTATTAAATAGTAAAAAGAAATGTTAAGTGGAAAGAAGCACTCAAATACAACTTTTGAAACTTGATTATCGGGTCGTTTTGTTTTACAGGTGGCAACACAATCTGGAATCAATTTCATTATGGAAAGTCGAAAGCACCGGCATTTAGGTTTGAATACTTAGTTAATTTAATTTAACATTTTATTTCCGACACTATAATTTGCTAGAATATACGTACATTTGAATGGTTTAAATAATAAAAGGAGCCCTGGGAAAAGGGAATATAAAAGGTTTTCATACGTAGTGGTAAATATATTGATTACCTGAGCACCACTTACGTAAATAGACTAGGTAATTACTTTCAGCCGCTCCTAAAAACAGATAAATAATTTGTGCAGTAATCATCTCCGCCGCCCATAAACTAGAGAGGTGAAAAACGGTAGGAATCGTACAACTCAAATTGTTTGTCAATATAACTTTGGCTAATTAAACTGCTGCCAAACTAATTACTATCTAATAGTTTCCCTAAAAAGGTGATCAAGAATTATTCGTTATCCATCGATGACTTTAGAATTTAGATATGGTAGTATTCGAATTCAATTTTTTTTTTAAAATGAGTACATTTCTCTAGTGCAGTAAATGAATCGAGTTGATCATTCGGCTCGGCTCGATAAGAATCCGAGCTCGAGTTCAAATAAAAAAATATATTCGATAAGGTTATCGAGTCGATCCGAGTTTTTTGAGTATTCGATTCATACTCGACTCGAGATGAACTCATACTCGACTCGAGAAACTATATACATAAAAAAAATTGTATTTTATTTGTATAAATAATATATTATAATACATGAATATATGTAGGTCATAAATCAATTACTAATCTTGTAAACTCTCATCATTCATAAAATTAAACAAATGCATTAATAGTGCAAAAACAAGTTTAAAGTGAAAAAAAAATAAAATTTTATTGACAAACTTGATTTTGACTCGGTTCGACTCGAAATATTCGTGAACAACTCGAACTCGAGTTCAAACAACAAAAATTGATCGATGAAGCAATCGAGTTTGACTCGACTCGTTAAGAAAAAACTCGAACCCAATAAGCAAAAACTCAACTTGACTCAATTCGTTTACGGCTATAGAGATCTCTCTCACACACACACTTCTTTGAAAACCAGTTAGAACACAAAACTAACAAACCCAATACACGTGTCAGTAAAACTTTATAAACAGTAAAACTTTATAAACAGGCACTTTGTGTAATAATGGAAAGAAGAGGGCCAGGTTCATCTCTATCACTTACAGTTTGTAGCTAGTCAACTAAAGATTACAATCAGTTTGTATTCATTGCTGTCGGTACACATGTGATGCTATGTCATTGTCCCTATCCATTCATGTTCTTAATAGTGCCGTATACTGTTTCTAGCCTTGATGGCTTTGCCTATCTATTTCATTCAGTTTCACTATGACATAATTACTCAAAACAACAATTTATATGCTGAAAACAGACAAGTTTGCAGGATATGTGAAACCATTGGTAGAAAGACTCAGTATTTCTGAACTTTTACATATACAGGCTACAGCACAGGATATGTAAAACAATTGGTATGAAGCCTCTATATGTCTAAACAGTTTTTTCGAAAGCCGTGGGCAAGATTGCAGGTGCCAAGAACTCATGTAATGATGTAAGCTAGTAAACTTAAGAGACAACATTAAAGGGTCAGATGAACTTTGCTAAACCCCACTACTATTTCCAGACAGCCCTCATCAGTTATCACACATTCAAGTTCTAAGTTATATCCCTATTTTTTTTTTGCTAAATCTATCCCCTATCTTTTGTTACTTTTTAAGTAATAAACATATATTTAATGATCATAGGAATACAGAAGATCAAAACATGTACTCCCATTATAATAATCACCTAATTATTTTTATTGTGAATGTAAAACAATTGGTAGTGTTCTTGCCGCCATAAACAAAATTAAGAAATTTATTGCAAAATTTTTCTAATAGTCACATGCTGAATATTTTTGAAATGACATCAAATATGTATATTTGACAAAACAATAACCAGACCATGCAAACAGCCGGGTAAACTAGAACCCTAAACTTCAAACATTTAGATGGTAGGGGGTGAAATAACTAACTGATGCTGCCTAGCAGCAGAGTCCTTCTATGCTGGAACCGCTACCTTTTCTATTGTCTCCTTAACTGCCTTTTTGGTCTTCTCAGGTACTGGCATTACCGGCTTTTCAATCCCTTGTATGTCCGTTATTCTTATCTTAGTCAGTTCCTAATGAGTAAACAGATGGGGAAGACATAGGCCAAAGGTAATACATGTGAGCAAACTTATGTGTCCATGTAAAATAGACTATACAATGTTTTTCTTCGAGTACATTTAAATTGAGCAACAATTTATTCAGACTAACCTGTCGATGTCCTTTTGTTCGGCGATAGTTCTTCCTTCTCTTTTTCTTGAAAATGATTACTTTTGCATCTAAAGCCTGGAAGGGACAACCAAAGCATAAATAAAGTCTAATCAGGCAGGAAAAACCAATACATAGTGATGGGAATCTAGGAACAAATGGTATTTTCTTTCAGGAAAAAAAAAGGAGCAAAATAGGGGTTTATACACATCTTTGCTCATAATCACTTAGAGCCCCCTCTTCCACTGAAAGGTACACTTAGCCCATAAGCTTTAGCAAATTGTCAATTAAGATCTACGGGAATTAAACAATAAAGGAACAAAACAAAAACAAAAGCTTTGGAATTTTATCACTTCGATCATTCATTACACGGCTACGGTCACCTTCTTCTAACCAATTCAAGTTTTAAAATTTAGAGAACTTATCAATTTCTATACTACCAAACTTATCAATTTCTATACTACCAGATACCAATTTTAACAGTCTACTTTGAACAAAATTCTCCAAGAGTACAGGAGAATAATCCCTACCCTTAATTTCTAATTGTGAAACCTCACTCACATTCGCAAACATTAGACCAAAATAATTTATAAACTTTTGTGAATAACAAAAATAATAAAAATCAATAAAATTAGCTTACATGTTCTTCAACGACAGCATGAACAGTTGCATCAGGCAACATCGGCCGTCCAATAAGTGTTTGAGAGGGGGACCCCAACATTAAAACTTTGTTTAGAATTATCTGCACCAAACAATATAATTTTTTTTTAAAAATAATAGTAGATCTTCAAACAACAAGAGGCAATAAAACGTAAGCACCAAATCAGA
The DNA here is from genome assembly GCA_030848705.1 of Heracleum sosnowskyi. Taxonomy (NCBI): domain Eukaryota; kingdom Viridiplantae; phylum Streptophyta; class Magnoliopsida; order Apiales; family Apiaceae; genus Heracleum; species Heracleum sosnowskyi. The sequence goes on from CM061241.1 coordinate 101,181,816, forward strand.
GGATACCAAGGTAACTAAACTGAAAGGCGGGCACATTTTCACTTAGAGCAAGACACTTATACATTATGAAAGAGAAACACTACACTTACAGCTTTTATGAAGTATTTTGTACTTCTCTTAAAACGTATAGTGTTACAACATACAAGGTAAGACCGAGTAATTCCATTTATTAAAGATGGAACATAAGAATTTGATAAGCATCGAATCACCTTTATATGTTTATTTTTTATGTATACTTTTCTCCAATACATGGTGACCAGTAGTGTCTGTTTCCGATCTATCTGTTAGTTTGCTGCTGTTAGTTGATATTTTATACCAAGTATTAATATAAGAATGCATTTCCACTTCTTTCAATCTAATTAAGGTTTTTGGCCTAAACTACTACTTACCTTTTTAGTCTCTACAGTAGCCTAAAGGCTAAAGCCTTTCAATTTTCATCCTCATTCAACCACATTCACATTCCACTAGAGATTAAGCTAAGCTTTTACAACTGGTTGACGCATTAAAATCAACCTTCATCAATTTGGAATATTTTTTAACTTAATGGACAAAACTGGGCATATTAAACAATTTAGTGGAATGATTATGGACTTGGTGGAAAGGAACTAAACCAAAAGTTACAGATGAGTAAGAGCTTTTAAAGTGTTTAGGAATTTACCAAGTTAGATGAACTTGCAAATTTTGTTTAACCATGCATATAATTTTCTAATGCAGTGAAATGTTTGGAGTACGAAAGCCATTCAAATGAGCTCGTTTAATAGATATTCCTTTGCACAATGGAGAATCTCATCTATCAAAAGTGAAAACCTAGATATCTTAAATAGAGCAAAGGTGATCATGTCATAAATACTAGTAAGTACTAGTGCGTAAGCAGAGAACTCATAACAATACAACAAGTTAATCTAAACCAGAGTGAGAGAAATGCATTATTACAGTAAATCTGATCTGCCACCACTGTTGTAATTCCGATTACAGTAAAAGAATAAGCACTATTCAGATAATCATATACTTTCCCACCTAAAAATTATATCTAATTCAATTAATCCCCAATAACAATCCGAGATATATATAAAGTGGTTATTACAGTTTCCATATTTTTTCTTCAGTCAAAAGTTTTGGCCTATATTTACCCGCATTAACTTGTATAACCAATTATGTTTTACGTTTTATTACAACATAACTTTATTCCAATTTTACGTCTTTGGAAACGAAGCAATGAACCATCAGAAGGTGTAATGCAGGGACCAAATGCATATAATACACGGTGCAACACTTAAATTTATGATCACAAAAGATCATCCTAATCCCACAAATCCACGTCCATGGGGAATGATCACAAAAGGCAGCCTAACTAAAACAGATAATAATATTTGAAGTTCAAAAATGAAAATCCATAAGCAGATCAACATCATTATTCATTTACCAAATGGAACCCATACTGTAGAACATAAATTCAAATCACTGAATAAAACATTCTCTATCTGTACACAGAGACAAGAATCAACACAACCGTAAAAAAAAAAGGAGACAAAAAAACCATACAGATATACCTTGTCATGCACTTCGCAAAACTTAAGTTTCTCTGTGTAGACGCAATCCCCATTGCTCACCTTAAACTGGTGTGACCCAATCTAAAAAAACATCAAAAATATCAAACTCCAATTCACACACACTTCCATTTCCAATCTAAACAACAAAACCAAGTATTAAACCCACAAAATGGGACGATCAAAGTTCAAAACTTTAACCTCAAAAACAGGCTCACATTCTTCGAATAAACACACATACACTACATTTTCCAATCTCAACATACAAAATTAACTACATAAAAACATAAATGGGTGGATTAAAGATCGAAACTTTAACCTGAATAACAGCAAAAACAGGCTCATAATCTTTAAAAACACGATCAGAACGTTCAAGTGGGCCCACAACTTTATACCCAATAGCAGCAGCTTCACTTTCTTTCTCCTCCGCCGTATACTCTCTCTTCCCACTCGACACCGAAACGACGTCGTCTTCATCTAAACTCTCCCCCATTTCATCCTCATCCTCATCATCATCATAATCTTCACTATCTTCACTATCATCACTACGATTGGACGCGAAATGACGAGTAATTGTGAAATGGGTATGAATATTTGGAGTTGAATTAGAGGAAGTTAGGTTAAAATTTAGGGGAAAATGTGGGGTTTGAGAGATTCGAGGTAGGAATTGAAGAAGAGGGTTTAGGGTTTTAAGAGAAGAAGAATAAGAAGAGTATTGACGAGTTAGGGTTTGAAAGACTCGTCTATGAGCCATTGATTTGATTTGAGTCGAGTGAGTCGAGGTTTACAGTAAGGGTTTCAGTAGGGTTTTATCAAGGCCTTGTTTGGTTTCTTTACCCATCTTTTTCTTCTTTTTTTCCCAAATTTGTTTTTTGCTAAATTGTGTGTTTTTTTATTATCATTTGGCATGTACTAATGCACTTGTTAAGTAACTCATGAGTCAAAATCTTTTACAAATTTTTCTTTAAAACTGTTTTATTATTTTATATATCACGTATTTTAGTTAGATAGGAAAAATAATGATTGGAGATAAAAGGAAATAATATCATTTACTTTGTGACTTCAGCATTTTTCTTATATTATTTTGTTCTATGTTTTATTATCACAAATGTTAAAAAATAGTTGAATAAATATTGAATAAATTTCGGCTCTAGCTACCGTTAGCATGAACTTGAGTAACCAGGGTATATCTACATGGGGTCGCGCTCCATTGAGAACCCTTTTTAATGTGAGAATTGAGATCTAATCTTGTTCATTCATTTTTTATATTATGATTAAATTTAAGCCACTCATTAATTTTAGTATCCATATTTATTTTACATCACCCATTTATTTTATTTACATCATCAATTTCACCACCACCTGCGGCCAATACCTCGGTCACCACCTCCGGCAACTTCCTCCGATCACCACCTCTAACGACTCCTCCATTAACCACCTCTGACGACCATCTAAAAATCACCATTGTCGATTAAAAAATCATCATCTCAATAAAAAATCACGATATTGCCCCCACTTTCGATCATTCTTCAAGCACCAATTTCAGTAACTATTACCGTCAACCATTTCCGACAACGTCAAAAAATCACCACCGCCTAAAATAACTACAATTAAAGAAAAATCACCTCAATGAAACCATCACAGCAATCCGGTCTCCGATAACTACTTGCAACTATCACCAATTAATCACCAACATTATACTAAAATTTACTAAATCTAAACAAAAATCACCACAACCACTACGCCACCTGCACTAGTCACCACTCTTGCCCACCACCACCATCCCCCAATATAATCACCACCAAATTCATACAAAAATCACCAAAACTTACATAATACCAAACTTTAAAACTAATCACCAAAAATTTAACGTCAATCGCCAAAATTTCAATAGAATTCACTGAATTTTTAACAAAAATCGCCTAATTTCTAAACACAAATCACTAAAAAATTAACTGATAAAATTCAGAAATGATAAAACTTAAATCCTTCAATCTTCCATCAACAGACCACGAACCACCATCAAATCAGAAGCTCTCATTGGTCGTCGTTCTCCGAATCGGAGCCAATCTTCAATGTTTTTTCACCTTAAATTCCCGATTATGTTGCTGAGATGGTGTTTAGATGAAATGAAAGAGAAGGCGAATCAAGAATAATTAATATCAGTGGAGAAGATAAGAAAATAGAGATATGAAGTCAAATGAAGAGAGAGAAAGATGATATGGATGGAGAGGGAGGAGGAGAGAGAGAGAGTAGTGAGAAAAGAATAGATGTGGAAGTGGGTAAATTAGTCGGGAGAGTAGATAAATAAATTTAAACATTTACACGTGTTTTTATGTGGTTTAGATTAAAAATTAATAAAAAAAAATTGAGTGGATGAGATTAGATCTCAGTTCTCATTTTAATTGGGGTTCTCATATGAGCACAACCCTATATACATGTGTAATGTACAGGATGCTTTATAAATTATTTATCTAGTATATTTTTTAATTATATATATATATTTCCTAAAAATATCAATATTTTTTTATAAATTATACAATTAAAGTAAATATAAGTCTTTTACTAATTTTAACTTTTCGAATATATCAATATTAACTTATATATTAAATATTTTTAACAATGATATTAAGTTAATCTTTGTACTCGTAAGAATCAAAACTTGATCCTTTTCATTTGATACTTTTAAAATGATCGTTAATTTTTGAACTCACGAGAAATCAAACCTTGATACTTTCGGTTAATACTTCTGAAATGATTGTTTTATCACTTACAACCAAAACATATTATCTTTTTTATGCTAGTTATATATATAATGCACATGATGATTTATTAATATTTTTGACATAAATTTATGTATTTCATATTTTTTTTAAATATCAATTTTCTTTCTCAAAAGAATTATTTATGTATTTAAATATGAAAATTTAATTTTATTTACTTTTAACAATATTATTAATAATACATATTTACTTTATAATTACATACATACATACATATACATATATATATATAATGGTGGGAGATATGGTAACTTAGGATACTAATTTAATTAGTTAACACAAGTTTATTTATAATGAGAAGACAAACTTCCCGTTTTTATTTTACTATTTAACGTAAGTTTACTTTTGGTGAGAGAACAATCTTCCTTTTCATTCTTCAATGTTTGTGTCCCAGAAGATTATACATTTTTTGCTAAGTTGTTTGTTGGGTTTATGATGTCGTTTTAACATTTTTTTTCTTTTTTGCTGTAGTAATAATTAAAAATTTATAATATTATTCCGACGACCAAACCACCTAAACTTCCTTAGGCTAATTATATATAGGATATAATAGGCTGAGACTAAGGTGGCCAAACAGGCGGTTTCGAACGTCTGACTCGTAACTGGCTCGCCAAAATAATTCGTGTAACTCGGCTCGGTACGGGTCGATTCGAATCGGACCAAATCGGTGTACTAAAACGAGACGTGTGCGAGTTTAATTTTCATGATCTGGGACCGGCTCGGCTCTCCAAACTCGACACGGCTCGTTGGCTCGCCCCGGCATAAACGGTTCTTCTGCTTTGTCTAAACCTCCAACGGCACTCTGCAGTCTGCACCTCCAGCGGCTCCATTCCAACGACACTCTCCCTCCCCTCCTGTAAATATTCCTTTCCCTCTCTCACTCTCCCACCTTCAATCTCTCTAGTCTCTACTCTCTCTCTCTCATTGTCTCACTCTCTTACTCTCTCTCTCTTACTGCTCTCCTCTCTCTCACTGATCTCACTCTCTTTACTAATTGGTTAAATAGTTAAGACTGTGAAGTTTTAAAAAATTCAGGTGAAGCTTTAAAAAATTCCGGCAAGGCTTTATAAAATTCCGGCGAAGATTTTTAAAAAAATGGAAGAAGGAATGAGCACACTATCATCCCAAGGTTCAACCCAAGCAACCTCAATGCAACCACCTATTTCTCATTGTGAGTTTGAGGGGGGATGTTAACATATATAATATTATTATTATTATTGGATAGTTCCGTTATTGTAATATTTTTCTTTTTTAGGACAATTTTCTTTATTATTGTTTGCTTATTGACTATAAAAGTCTTCTCTCCTTTATAATCGATAACAAAATTCATTATAATAATATATTACTTTTCACTCTCCTCCCCATACTTTATCAGTTCCCATGTACTCCAATCCATGATACCTGATTCGTATATAACTAGGCTAGCAGAGGCGGAGAGGGGTGCGTCATTCAATGCACTATGTAAAGCCTCTAGTCCATTTTTCAATGTGTAAAATTTGTAAATTATATTCTTGGTTGCAAACAAACGAGGTGGTTAAAACTTAAAAGTAGCAAGATGCGTGTAAGAGTTAAAGAGTGTAAGCTAATAACTTGTGTTCTATTGCCTGAATGCACGAAACGTTTATATAAGTTTCAAACTCCTATTGAGCACATAAAAATGCCCGATACTGAAATTGGAATAAGTATCAAAGTCATCACTTATTTGGTTCAAATGTATCAAATTAGTCACTAATTTCAAAAATGATTCAATTTGGTAACTGATTTGAAAATTTGTATCAATTTTGTCATTAAAAGAATATATTTTTATATCAATTCAGTCATTGGCAGATGGTCTCCTTGATACGAAATTTCAAATTATTAATTAAATTGAGTCATTTTTTTAAATGTGTGACTAATTTGATACATTTGAACCGAATGAGTGATGACTTTGATAATTATCCCTACTGAAAATTTCACGGATAGTCGTGTAAATTGCAAATTCATGGCAGATGACATACAACTCAGCAATGCATTCACAATTACACCACGGTGTAAGGCCATTCTGCAAATTCGCACTTAGCACTTGTTGAAATAGGATATAAGATACATTTGGGGTCTTTCTCTAACACCTTAAAATTTAAAACGAATTGGTTAGTTAATATGGTATCAAAACTCTGATCGGCAAGGGTTTCAAGTTCGGTTTTAGACGAACACAATGTCAACTATAAACTTTATTATTATATATATATAGCATATTTGATTTTGATATACAATATATTAAAGGAAGTGAAAACTCTATCCCAGATTTTCTAACTAGAGAATTTCTACAAACAGGAGTGAGAAATGAGAGTCAGAGGTAACCCTGATGGTCGAGGAGGAAGCAGCTCTCGCGGCTCTCGCGGCTCTCGCGGGAAAACCAGTTATGACCAGTGTTCTAAAAATCGGCGATTAATCGGGATTAATCGGCGATTAATCGCTAGACGACGGGCCACCGAACTGATTAAGCGAAAATCGGTCAATTAATCGTTTTTTCAGAAAAACGGTCAAAAATCGGCTGAATCGGTCAAAAATCGGATTAATCGGCCAAAAATCGTGATAATTTTTAAAAAATAGTAAAAAATAGTTTAAATTAAAAAAAAAAATTTAAAATTTAAAAGGTAGAAACTTGATTAAATAATAAGAAAACACCTTATTTTTGTACATATAATTATAATTTTAGATGCCTAAATCGTAAATTCTCTTAATTTTTCCTCTTAAATTGATCTCTAATTGAAAAATTAAACCTTGAACATTTTATTTATTACAATTATATAACATTTTTAACATATTTGCATAAATATATGATAATAACATATGTTTAGTTGAAATAACGAAACAATTATATATATGAATATAAATGTATATAAAAAATATTATTAAATTTATTCCGATTAATGATCCGATTAATCATTCCGATTAATCCCCGATTACCCGATTAATCCCTGGACGGTGCCTTCACCGATTAACTCCGATTCCCGCTTTTTACAATACTGGTTATGACATTAAACTTAAGGGAATCATAATTCCCCATCCAGTTATCCCAGTCCAACCAATAGATGTAGTCAATAGATACCAGGTTTTAGGACAAATCCCTAAACCATATAATACTGTTCTTGCCAGTAAACCCTCAGTTATTGATCCTTTTTCAAACACAAGTAAATCAATTGTTGCCAATAAACCAGTTATCCCATTTGATATCTGTGGAAAAGCAGTCAACGAATATACTCAAAGATCTGAGTATAATTTATTTTTAATAGAATATTTTATGAAACCTAGTAACAACCTAGTCAAACTGGCAGCACAATTCTTTTCACCAGGATGGCATTTTGCTCCTTCAGCTCCATATAAATCTTTGTCATACTACAAAGATATTTTATTTCAAACAGACTCGGTAACTATAAAACCAATTCTGGATAGAAGGGATGAATCCAAAGTTCTTTACCATTCTATCTACATCAAACAGATAATTTCTCAAGACAAATGGCATAGTCACCCATCTGGTCTTCAATTACTAACCACCAGTAACCCACCTCAACATTTTTGTTATTATGATTATATGGATGCTTGGGAAAAAGTATTTCAATATCAAAACCAGTCATTTAGTCATTCATGATTCATCCAGTTTGACAAATATTTCAAAAGCCCAATACCACCCTGGTTCACAGATTGGTGGAACACCTATGGACCTTTAAAGGCCATCATTCCAGATATACTCTTACAACAAATAGAGTATTTCAGTAAAGTTAGGACCAGTAAAAATTCTGACTATGCAGGATATGAAATTCTCCACTTCTTTAGTAAATACAAAGTCCCTTGGATTTCAAATTGGCAATACAAGATAGTCACCCCTATTCAAGACACAACAACAGTCCATGGAATAGGAAGTCATAGGGCTTTAGTAACTTAACATGACGGACATAGTTGTGTTTCCAGAATTCATTATGTCAAATGGTGGGAAAAATTTGACATAAACAGAATAGTCAGCCAGGTTCAAAAATAATTCTCAGAAGTAAAACCCAAGCCGGTAATCCAGGAAAAGAAACTATCTGAGGGATCTTCATCCTCGATAGATATTTCTACTATCAACAAGTTATCAGCTTCAGAATTAACTAATCTCTTGAGAGAAATCCAAGAAAGAGCTGGCAGCCTCAAATAAGAAGCTTCCAATGATAATTCTTCAGAAGCCAGTCATAACTCTAGTCAACAATCAGTCACAAATCCATATGGCAGTGCAGACTTACAAGATGCTCAAGACCCATATGCATAAATCAGATTTTACTATGCATGAACAGTAAAAACCAAACAACAGTCAATCGACAAGTTACCCAAGTAAATTACTTTTACTTTTTGCTTTTACCCAAGTAAATTGCTTTTACTTTTGCTTTTACCCAAGTAAATTGCTTTTACTTTTGCTTTAACCCAAGTGAATCACTTTTAATTAAGTAAAATGTTTCTACTTTTACTTTGTAATAATTGAAAGGTTGTTAATTTCCAGTGTTTTTGCTCTATAAATATGAGCTCCATTTGTATGTTTAAGGTAGGATGCAAACTGCTTTGTAAGTTTTTTCCTCTCTTCACTTCTCTTCTAGTTTTCTAGTACTGTAAGTACGTCTTGTATATAGCTAGTAACTTCCAATAAATATATGTTTTCAGTAAACTTGTTTTAATATTCAACTCTACGGTCCCATTCCTTACTCCCCCTACATCATATGCATACCGGCTTCTTGTCTGGTTTAGTAAATTTTCTTTCTTGATTTTTGGTATCTCTTGTTCCCTTGTTGCCTGAAATTCTCCCCTTTCGGTATCAGAGCCATCATGTAATCATTGAGTTATTGAGTAACTATTCCTGCTTTCCGTTCATTACTAGTTGTTTATAACTGCTTCCAATTATTTTAGTTATTCTGCTATTTTAGTCACCAATCTTACTGTAGACCACCTAGTGTCATTGTCAGGAAATCCTTTTGTAACTCTCAGGGTAGAGCAGTGTTGGATAAGGGCGTTAGACATAGGTATGTGTAGACTCAAGGTAAGAAGGTATGAACTAATATTCCCAGAATCACTGTAGGTAATAAAGTCAGTTAAAAACAAGATTAATGAATAGACTTTTTAGGTCTAGTTCCTCAGTTAGCTCGAGGTCACCGATGACATCGATCCCAGATTTCATAAACCAAGAAGAACATAGTTATGAAAACATTAGTCAAGATTTAGGTAATTGTAATATACCCAGTATAGATTCAAAACAAATCTATCAGTCAACCTTTACAGATAATTTTAAAACCAATTATAATGTTAAAACTGTAGAGAAAATTTATGCTATCAACAAAGAACACGAAAACTGTTCTCTATTAACAAATGAAATTATAAAAAAATATAAAAAGAAAAATTATAATTTTATTCACATAGGATTAATACAAGTAGTAGTAAAACCATTATCAGTAAAATGAATTAATTCTAGCATTCTTTTATGTTTACGAGATGCAAGATATTTAAACTATGTCCCTAGTATATTAGGAATCATGGAATCTAGCCTCCATAATGGACTGGTTCATTTTAACTGTTTCCCAGACTTTACTTTAAGTCTGAATGACCCTCTCCTATTAAAAGCATTAACTTTAAATATTAAAACAGCTGGTGAAATCACTCATATGATTGAGGGATCCCAACCACTTGCATTAATTTATAGAATTTATTATAAAACAATGAGAACTAATTTAAACATTCATGCACTTAGTAAATGTCCAAAAGACAAAAACGGTTTTAATCCAAAGTAGTACTAGTGACGCTAATATCCAAGTACCAAAAACAATACTTTGGAAAGATATTAACCTTCCTAGTCAATGAGTCTTTGATAATGAAATACCTCAGACACCACTAACAAACGGTATAATGGATCTAGATAACATAAAACAATACTTAGTTGGAACTGTTAGAATAAGTTTTGATAATCATAGGAAACCACTTATGTTGGAAGAAATTGCTACTCAGTCAGTAATATCATCTAGACAAGATTCTGATTTACTCAGTAAAGTAATATCATCTAGACAAGATTCTGATCTACTCAGTAAAACAAATATTAAAGATATAAAATTAAAAGGTATTATTAATGAAAGATAAACTAGCCAACCTTATTATAATTAATCTAATAATCAATCTGAAGACGACAATGAACAATTATCTTCTACACAATCAGATTTTGAAACCAAATCTATTAATCACCAATTAAGAACTATTAATAAAAAGGTTAAAATCAATTGGAAATTCTTAACATGAGATTTCAATTCAAAAGAAAATAAATTAAAAAGACACCAATTTAGAGAAAATCATAGTCAGAAAGAAAGAGATAAAATAGTTAATAAATGGAAGATTTTCCTAACAAAAGAAAAAATTAATATTACTTTTTATTCTTGGTATGAAAAATACTATGGTAAATGCAATGTAATTACTAAAACACATTGGATTAAAGAAGATAAGCCCAAAGTCTCATCTAGTCATCCCCCTATAAAAACAATAATAATTCCAGTAAAAGATACTATAGTAATAGCCTCGCCATTCAAAGTATCCGATGAAAAGAATGATGAAAAGAAGTTAATTGAACAGAATAATTTCACTAATCAGTATCTAGCCTCTATAGGTAAACAATTAGATAAAATTGAAGATAAGATTAAAGATCTGAATATTAAACAATATTTAGATCCAAATAATATTATTAAAGAAGAACACAACTAGGATCATGAAGAAAAACCCTTAATAAATTTACCTAGTAAAAGAGAAAATTTAAGCTTACCTAATAAAGACCAAGAACTAATTAAAACATTAGATAAATTATTTAAGAAACTAGACAAACCAGAATCCAGTAAAACTATAGGATTCCTAGGCTTTTATGAAAGCTCTAAAGACAATGATGATTCTACAATTCTTAAAATCCAAAATCAATTTAAAAAAAATAAGTTTTAACCAACCTAATCCCACAAGCCAAACAAAGAATTGGTATCCTAGACCAACCCCTCCAGATTTACAATTTGAAGAAAGAAATTTAGATAATCAGTTTTCTGTTTCAGCCAATAAAATTTATGAATGGAATATTGATGGTCTTAGTGAACAAGAAATATTAAACAAATTAAATCATATGTCCATGGTAGCTAATAGCTATATAACAACATTTGATCATTTAAATCAAAGTGAAATTGTTGAAATTTTAGCTAGTGGTTTCACAGGAATCCTAAGATCTTGGTGGGAAAACCATCTCACTGAAGATTCTAGGTTTAGCATAGTTAATGCCTACCAATTAGACAATGATGGTCAACCAATATTTGATGAAAAAATAGGGATTCCTTCATATGGAGTCGATACTTTGATTTACACAATAATAAAACATTTTATTGGAACGCCCAGTAAAATTACTGAAAGAATCCATGATCAACTCAGTAACCTAACTTGTCCAACTCTAAGTGATTTTAGATGGTATAAAGACGTCTTTATGTCTAGAGTTATGATGAGAGACGATAGTAATAAATCATTTTGGAAAGAGAAATTTGTTAATGGGTTACCCAATTTATTTGCACATAAAATTCGTGAAGAATTTAGTAAAAATTTAGGATTTATAAATTACGATGAATTAACATATGGTGAGATAATAAGTGTCATACAAAAAATAGGATTAAAAATGTGTATAGATCACAAAATTACTAAACAAGTTAATAAAGATAAAAACAAAGCTAAATATGAGTTAAGAACTTTTTGTGAGCAATATGGTTTACCCCCATAGCCCCTTCCAGAAATAAACCTCAACATCATAATATATATATATATATATATTGGCTATGAACTAAAGCTGCTATACAACCAACCCATCACAACCCTTTAAAAACGATCTTACTGGCTAAGGAAAAGTATTGTCACAATGATACATTGCTGGCCCGCAATGTATCATTGTTGGTCCCGTTATATTTCCTTTACCAAAACTACCATTTTGCTATTAACAATCGTCTCCAAGGATCAAACCCATGACCTCTCCTAAAAATGTATGTAGTTTTACCACTGCACCAACACAAGTCACTTGTTTTAAAATGATTCGTACCTAATATCATTTAATCCAAAATATAAGAATTTATTAATTATTTGTAAATTTAAAATTAGTTGAATATCAACCTAAATAAAATGTAACTTTAGTCGTAAAGGTGTATTGATGCTTGTAAGTAATGAACCCGGAGTCGCGGATTCCGAACTCGACAAGTTTAATTTAATAAATAATTAAATTTGAAAATACAAACTATCAAATATAATAATATAAGGTAAAATAAAAATATTCATTTTCTTTCCTCCACTCATTACCTTTAGGTTTAAATACGCAGAATTAAGTTACCATTACTCACCGGAGCGCTTTGTTCATGCTCTAGGACGACCCGAAGAGGGAACCATTATTCATCTATCCTTCTAGGTCTACATTTTATTCTCTATTCTTTCAATTATCTAAGGAATGTTCAATTAATGTTTCCTTAATTATTTGACGAGTATTCTTTAACGATTATCTTGATATTCAATTTCTTCTTTCATACTTGGACTCCTCAGTCGAGTTCATAAATATCTAGATATTTGTTTAAAACATAGATGATATATATTTCAGAGATTACTCGTGAATTCTTTTCTTCTATTAAGGAGAGATTTGCACATCAGACGTTGAAATCGTGGAAAGGATATCAATTTGATATTGGTAGTCCGAATTCAATTCTATCGGAGAATTTGACAAAGTTTAAGTACGGAGACACCTTTGGGTGGACCATTTCACTGATGAGAAATGTTTGGTGGGAGGTTATCGATTGTTCCGATACCAAGAAATTTCTATTCAGATCTTATATTCTATTCAAGGGTTATGATTACCTTGTTCGTCCCAAACTTATTTACTCTTCTTTTCAATTCATTATCCGAGTAGTCAAAATTTGTTTTCTTTCTTTCTTTGGCTACGACGTTGTGATTTTGTACTAGTAGATTGAAACTGGTTAATTGTATGTGCCATTATGAGTGACTAGTTAATTGTTCTAACTAGTTGAAATTTTAACGATATGATGAAAACCTAGCTAATCATCCTAGCTAGATGTTGCGTCCCAAACTAATCGAACTAGCAAATTTTGTTTAGCTAGTTGTTAATGTTTCTTGAAATGAACTAGTTATTGTTTCACTAAGTTCCACTTTCGGTCGAATTTATTTAAGTGAGTTCATAATGCATTTTATATGCAGTGAATTGTGATGATGAAATTTCCAAATGATAATTGATTGAGACCTAATAAGGTCACCCATTCGACGAGAATTCTTACAAAGATTTTATAAAATATACTGTTGCTTGAAGTATTCTTAGTACCATGCAAGTATTTTCCTTAGTATTTGGAAAAAGAGAGTGTTGAAGCTTAGAGCTAAAACAAATGAGTACGAATTCGATGATGTATTTCCAGAAGATCTCTCAGGGTTACTACCCGCTAGAGAAATAGAGTTGGCTATAGAATTAGCTCCAAGAACGGCGCCAGTTTCGAAGGCCCCGTACCGACTAGATTCAGTCGAGATGAAGGAAAGATAAGACTAAGTGTGTCATAGTGTCATCGACAATATTTTGGTTTACCTCAAAGACCGAGGAAGAACATGTAGAACATTTGAGGATAGTGTTAGAAGCACTGAGGAGGGAAAAGTTATATGCCAAGTTCTCAAAGTGCGAGTTTTGGCTAAAGGAAGTACAATTTTTAGGACATGTGGTAAACAGTGAAGGAGTGCTGGTTGACCCTGCTAAGATAGAAGCTGTCTCAAACTGGGAAAGACCAACCACACCAACCGAGGTGAGAAATTTTGTGGGTTTAGCCGGATATTACCGAAGATGTGTACAAGATTTTGCTAAGATAGCAGCCCCGCTGACCCGACTTACTCGAAAGACTGAAGAGTTGAATGGACCGAGAAGTGTGAGATTTTTTTTCTTCAGGAATTAAAGAAGAGACTAGTCACTGCCCCTATGTTGGTACTACTAGACGGGAAGGGAGATTTTGTGATCTATAGCGACGCATCGCATAAAGGATTAGGGTGTGTGCTTATGCAGCACAGAAAGGTAATTGCGTATGCATCCAGACAATTAAAGGAATATGAATTTAGATACCCTACGCATGACTTAGAATTGACAGATATAGTTTTCGCTTTAAAGATTTGGTGGCACTACTTGTATGGAGAGGAGTGCGAGATTTACACAATCATAAGAGCATTAAGTACATTTTCCCATAAAGAACTTAACATGAGAACGTAAAATATAGCTAAAGATAATCAAGGATTATGACTGTGAGATTCTTTACCACCCCGGGAAAGGCCAATGTGGCGGCCGATGCCCTTAGTAGAAAAAAAGACAAAAAAAGAAAAAAAAAAGAGAATTAAGATGATAACATCGTCGGATAAAGTTAATCCAAGGATTTAAGAAAATGGAAATTGAGGTTAAGATAACCGGAAATGGTACTGAGAGACTATTTGAGATTACAATGCAACCAGAATTGCTGCAGAAAATCAGGTTATGTCAAGAGCGAATGACTAGTGAAGGTATAAAGTCAATGTGGGAAAAAAAAATTAAAGACTGAGAAAGATGATAAAGAAATCATGAGGTATTCATACCGAGTTTGGGATTCCTAATGTTCAAGAGATTAAGGATGCTAATTTTTCAGAATGACTAATAAGAGGAACTAAAAGGATGAAGTTTGAAGTTAAGAGTACAACAAGGATTATTTAAAAGTCCTGATTGAGCCAGAACGAATCAAGGAATAAAGATCTGTCCTAAAGAGACAGCTACACCGAGAGTACAAAAAGGTAAAGAAATTTAAGGAGATGTTATTGGTGGTCAGATAGATAAAAGGATATTATCGATTGTTAAATAAATATTGGATTTGTCAAAAAATGAAGGCATAACAAAGACCTAGTTGACTATCACAGCCAGTAGAGATTCCTAATTAGGAATGTAATTGTACTGTAATGGATTTTGTGATAGGATCAACAAGGACCAAGTCGAACTATGACGTCAATTGAGTTATAATTGATGGATTAAATGAGTCTACTCATATTTTATTATCAACGAGAGATCTTCAACCGAAGAGTTACGAAAGAGATAGTTGGGTGACATGAAGTTCCAGTCACCATCGTATCAGATAAGAACCAAGAATTAAATTCCAGATTCGGGAGGAGTTTTCCAAACGTGTTTGGCGACGAGATTGAGTGCGAGAACTACTTAGGATCCGCAGACCGACGGACCGACCGAAAGAAACATTTCAAAGAACCGAAGTTACGGTAAGCGTTGTGCCACCGATTTCAAGAGCAATCGGATGTTGATAGAATATGGATGTATAAGAGCACAACTAGAATTGGCTTATATAGAGCGCCCGGTAAATATGATAGATCGGAATGAGTAAGTGTTGTAATGGAACCAGAGTGTTGAAGAGTCAACCTGGAAACTGGAGATTACTATATTGGAAGAGTAACCTCGTCTATTTTCTTAGATTCCGGGACATAATCCTTTTAAGGAGGGGAGACTGTAATAACCCCAAATTTTGGACTTCATTAAAATTTTGATGAATAGTAAATTTTGCTGATGAAAAAAATAATATTTTTAGACCACCCTATATGCAAGACACATAATGAATGTTTCGAAGTTATATTAGTGATGTATAAGGAGAATAAGTGAATGCAAATGCAATCAGAATCAGAAGATTTCCATTTGATTTTTTTACCACTATTCATCAGACAATCGAGGATGTATTAAATTGATCATTTTGAGGAAGTATATAGAATGAGAAATCCATGATCAAATATTAAGCCAAGGCAATAAAAGATCAAAAAGATATCTCCTAGCATTAGTGCAACGAAACGTTTCCGGAATCTCTCGAACTTATAACAAGATTTAGCAACAAAGAAAAAACATGACGAATTATGGGTTAAACCCTAACCAAATGGGAAGTATCATATAAGATCATCAAGTGCAACATATAAGAGGATTGATGACACAAGAAATGACAAAAGCAATGACACAAGCCTGACCTAGGTGATGAATCACCACCTTGTCACCACTTTGTTCAAGTAATCATCCAAAGCTTGACTAGCATTTTAACCACAAAAATTAGAAGTATCTACTTCAGATTTTATTAAGCAAAAGAAAAAGAAAAGAAAGCAAGTATCCATCTCCCTCATTTCTTCAAAATTCTGCCCAGCTTGAACAAGGGAGAAATAAAAATTCATAAATCAAAATCTACTCATCCTAAAATCTCCAAATTTGGACCATAGATCCCTCAATGTATACCCAAGATAGCATGGTCGAAAACACTAACTTGTGTTCTTGAAGATTAAAGCTTATTAAGGTTGTTTAAGGATCAAGCAAGGATATATAAGCCATTTCTAGTCTTTACCAAGCACCAAGGAAGGTATAAATCTCTCACACCTTTAGTTATACTTTGATTATTATGCTAAGATTGATGATAGTTTGTGATAGTATGAATTAAAAGTTGAATCCTTGGTTATGGTAATTGTTTAGTGATTATTTTGATGGTTGGACTTGTAAACATTGGTATGAACTTGCTAGGGCAGATTATGAGTTGTTTGATATGGGGAATTAGAAGTATTGATGATTGGTTGTTGATTAATGGATTAGTGGAGTGTTATATACGCGAGAATCTTGATTAAACGTCGTTATCATGTCGAATTTTCCTTAGATTAGTTGGGAAGTAGCCTCGGGTACCTTAAAGACATGAAAAAAATACTTACCAACCATGATCATGTAGGTCTTGTTTTTTAGTTTATTTTGGCGAAAGAATCGTATCGTTTCGATTTATGGTTTAGGAGAAACACTCGTTTTAGTGAAAGTGATTTCGGGTAACTAAGTGGTTCACTATGTGAACTTTGAGTTTATGATCAAGCCCCTTAAAAATGGACATAGGTCATGAAATTAAGGTGGATACTAGTATGGATAGTTAGTAAGGGAACCGAGAAGGTTTCGTGTTAAAAAGATAATATTTCGATTTTATAAAAATGTCGGAACCAAAGCTGCGCAAGGATGAATGGTTTCTGCACTCTACTGCCTTAAACTGCTGCTCTCGGGATTTTCATCCCCTGAACCAGAAAAACATTTTCAAGAATTTTGTTCCATTCTTTCTCTAAATCGCGCACGCGAAAACAGTGTGTCATTTCAGTTAACGGATAAGGAGATATGAGAATTTTAGTGAAAGTAGTGCGAATAGTAACTTTCCGTAGCTCATCCAAGTTTGAAAATACATTTCACCAAGTTAAACCCCTGTTTTGAGATCAAAACTTTTATGATAAATATTAAAAATACTCAAAATGATTTTAGAAGTAATTTTGTATTTAAATGTGAATTTTCTGATTTATTAAAAGTGTTAGAGTGCGAGTCGCGTAATAGTAACCCTATGAAAAGTCAACTCTAGAGGTACTACTTTGACCACCCATTGTGACTAAGATAAAGAAATATTTCAAGTCGATCAAACAGGAACTATGTTGAGGAATAACATGAATATATGTTGGAGTAAAGTTCGTGGAAAAAAGACGTGATAAGATAGTTCTGCGATGGAGTTTGAAACGAGTTTATCTAAAATGTGTTTAGGCTTAAACCTTGGACTAGAACTTACATGTTAAGTATTACATGATGTGTTTGACTTATGGTTGACTTAAATTGAGTGTCTTAAGGATAAGCGAAGTATTATGAGTGAGTTGTTATGAGCGAATGATTACGCTAGGGGACTGATCGAGTATTTCTTTGTTTATAGATTTCCCGACAAATTCTCGAACCCCTAACAACCAAGGACTCAATGCAAGTTTTCTCATCTCATGTTGTATTTAAAATTACTTATACTGATGATATTGCATATGATAGATGCATGCAAGTTTTCAAACCCTACATCTGATATAAGATGTTGTTGTGATTTAATGTTGTGATTGTGATATATACTGTTTGAATGCTTTAAAAGGACTATAAACTGATTATGCTTTTGATAAAGAATTTTCGTAAGATATATGGTTTATATACTATGTTTATATTAGATATAAACCGAGGTTTTATAAAGACTCTAAGTATAGAGTACTTGTATGATAGTTAAAATTTAGATCGGGAGCTAAATAATTATTTGTTTGATTTTACTGTCATAAAAAAAAACTGGAGGGTTCCAGAGACATCTATATTTTTAGTATTGATTAAATATTCCAATATTTATATCTTGGATATTTAATGTGAGATATTTAAATAATATGATTATAAATATTATTTGAATATTTATTTAATTAAGTGAATATTATTTTGGAATATTCATTTAAGTAGTATTTTATTGAATATTAATTCAATATTTATTATTTGAATAATTATTAAATATTCCCAAGGTGATTTAAAAATCATAGAACCTTATTTATATTATTATTTAAGGTTCCAATATATATAAAAATATTTTCTAACCTTAAAAAGATTTATTTGATTATAGTAGGGTTTCCCAAATATTTTATTAAAATTATTTTAAAACATTAATATTGTCTTTTGATTTATAAAGGATTAGGAATCCATTTCAGGAAGTGAACATATGATTTCACTTACCTCTTTCATCAAAACCAATTATATTTTGAGTTTCTGAATTATCAGAACTAAAGATATTTTACAAAACTCCCAGGTCGTGATTTCAAAATGTTTTACTCGAGGATCGAGGTCAGTTGACAATGGTCAACCCACATTGTGACTTATTTCCGATATAATCCGGAAGTAAGGGTGTTTTTACAAAACCTATCAACAAGCTTATGCTTGGGGAACAGTAGTAATATCCTTTCCATTTATAGATAGTCGGGGGAACGACATTTCGCGTAAGTGGCCGAGTAACGCACGGTCCCGCAACTGTTTCTATTTTTTTTACTGGCCTTGATGTGCCAGGGTCAATATATGAATAAGAGGTTGGATGACGCCGGTCCAGTGGAATCCGTTGGCAGGGAGCGGTCCACTTGTGTGGCCTTGATGTTGCCATGTGGTTACTAATACGTAAGAGGTCGGGTGACGCCGGTCTAGCTTAGCCCGTATGCAGCAAGGGTAATGACCTTCGGGATTATCCATCTACTAGTAGAAAAAATTTTGGTATGACGACTAATCATCGTAATACCAGTGCGTAGCCCTGTACAGTTCCCCATGTTTTTCCAAGGATTGGATTTCAGAAATGTTTGGTAACTTGGGTTAAATACCGGTTACGGATACTTGTTATTGATATTTTAACAAAGTACTATACCTCATACAGTATTTGAATTGTATGGCATGTTTTGACAAAAAGATTACTTTAAATATCATTCTGTATACGAATGAGATTTCAAATATTTCAAGTGATATACGAGCTTGCAGAGTTTTATATAAGCTGCTATATATTATTATTGAGCTTTAGTGCTCATTCTTGCTTCTTTTATATATCACAACACAACAGATTCAAAAAGGTGATCCTGACTGATATTTTACAGTGTTTTGAATAGTATGAGATATCTATACAAATATATATATATGTATATATATATATATATATATATATATATTGAGAAGGTATTTAAGATATACAGTATGTTGAACTGTATAGTATTTTGAATCAATGAATTGGTTTTAAGCCTTAATTCCAATGTTTAATATCTATTTTAAAGAAGATATGTTTTGAGACTTGGTTTATTATATTGATACCAATGATTTCTAAATGATTTACGAGAGTATTTGAGTTATGATTATAAGTGATAAAGTATATTGAACTGTATACTATTTTGGATCAAACATTAGTAGTTTTAAAACTTTGATCCTATATGGATTATCTACCTTAAAGGTTCAAAGATTTAAACTGGGATTGATTTCTTGTTGAGCGCTATTAGCTCATTCTTGCTTTATTAAAACTTTGAGTATGAAGAAAACATTGCCGATTCACCCCGTATTACGAGAGCAAGGGAATGGAGAGACCACTCTTGAGTTAGTTCGGCAGGATGGATACTGCCGGAGTTAGCAGAACAGTTGCAGATGGAATTAGGGAGAATTGTTTTCGAATAGGTTTGCATTATTGAACCTTGTATAGAATTGTGAGGTCTATTATTTTAACTTCAGGTAGAGGTTGTAAATAATAGATGAGATCCTGGATAGTACATTTGATTTGTAATAACAAGTGTTACTTATTGTTGCTCATTTCCAAGGCTATAACTTGTATGTGTGCGCGTAAGTGATTGGGGTCTTTGGAGTTGTATTATTAGAATATTGTAAGTGATGCATGTATTATATGATTGATAGAGTGTGACAACCCAGATTCATGACCTCGGATCTGGGGGTGTTACATGATACATTTGGAATGATGATAACAAAATGCTCAAGACAAGAATTTGATCATGATACCGAAGCTGATTGTCAGAAATCTAGTTCACAGAAGCTGATAAATAAGGAAGCTAACTAGAAGGCATTTTATCTATCCAAGGTCTAAAAGCCACATCAAATGTATGGAAGGTCTTCTATCATCAAGTTAGGAAGCAATTCAGAAGCAAGCCAACAGACATCTAATCAAGCACCAAGCGTTTCAGTGGTAAGCCTGCCAAAACAACTCAATAATGGCGAGTCAATAAGGATGACAAGATGTTTTATCTAAGGATGAAGCTAAGTGTTGCCCAGTAATAATCTATTGTAGAAGGGGGGTTGAATACAATAGTATAAGATAATCGACTTCTTAATGTATATATCACAAATATGAAAGAAAGATAACATCTTTATTAAATCTGATATAAAACTGTTACAAACTCTCTCAAGAAATTCTGATGTTCTTGAGAGCTGCTAGCTTACAAAAACTCTCTCAAGAAATTCTATGTTCTTGAGAGCTTCTAATCGATTATGTTCACGTTCATAAATCGAAACCAAAACTGTGTTTATATACTACACAGCTTCTCTATCAATGATAAGTCCTAATCAATTACAAAGATTGAAACCTATCCATAATTGATAGCTACATTCTACAAACCAGGAACCGACAGAATAAACTTCCATGTTTAACTAGACTCCAAATATAACTCGAAGTAGGAATCCTGATCAGTTTCCAGTCCTGATGATCAATCCTGATCCCAGTCCTGATATGTATCTTGATCCTGACGACCATGTAATCCTGACGACGTCAGCAATCCTGATCAGTTGAGTCTAGCTCCTGAAGATCATTGAATTCTGATCTAACACTAAGTGTATCTGTTCTACGGATAAAGCTATGAAAATCTTATTTCATCTACGGATAAAAGCTGAAAACGTCATATGTCATCAACGAATAGAAACTGAGGACATCTTATCTCATCAACGGATAAAAGTTGAGAACATCTTATCTCATCTACAGATAAAAGCTGAGGACATCATATCTACGGATAAAAGCTGAGGACATCATATCTACAAATACATCTAAGGATGTCATGTTTTATCTATGGATGCAGCTAAGGAGGTCGTGGTCTATCTATGGATGCAGCCAAGAATGTCATGTCCTATCTATGGATACAATTATGGATTATTACTTCTACGGATATTCTGAGATTACCTCTCTACGGATAATTGAAGTAGAATAGTAGCCTACAGATAAAGAATTAATACGCCTATTGATGTTCATCTCATTCAACATGAAAATCAAATCAATGTAAAGAAATCTTTTGGAATCTTCTTTATTTAACAAGTTGAATGAAGGACAGTCTCAGAGATCATCATTACACACCTGTGACTAAAAGATGGTGGATAACGACGCAAAAGATGTATGGAATAGGGAGTCAAATTGTAAATATTTGAAGGCTCAAATTCCTACAGATGCAATGTGAAGTCATCCATTATCTTCTATGTCTCGATGGATAAATAAGAGTTAAAGCAGCTACCTAGAAGTTTACCTTCTAACTGGACGCAAAGGAAAAGCTTGACAGGCATGAAGACCTATATGCAACACTACATGTTCACTTATCTCAGCTGATAGTGACTTGAAAGTCAGGTAACCAAGAAAAGGTCTCTTTCATGCAGATGCCACATGGGCTTGGAAGCTAGGTCAATTGCATGGACTTAGTAATTCTTGAAGAGAGAAGCACACTCAATCAAAAAGCACCATTTGGGACTATACAAGTTTATATGTGATGCCAGCCAAGACATTTCCCGAATAGGATAGTTTCTGAGTCGAGCATGTGAACAAGCAGAACCAAAAAAGTAATATTTTATTATGTTGTAGGTTTTGTTCATAACATACAGTTGATGTATATAAGACTGTATGGAGTAGCATAGAAATGCATGTGAAGAGAGCACAAAGCTGAATGAAAAACACTTAGTCTCTCTTTCATCATCTGTGTAAGAAACTGGAGTTTGTTGAAAAACAAAACAAGAGAATTCTTCAATATACACTTCAGGTGGGCTTTTTCCGAGAAACCCACCTGAAAACTTTAAAAAGTTTGTTTGTCTCCTGCATTTCTTTTTAACTCGAAGAATTCATTTATGTTCACAGCTTGACTGAATTTTAGTTAATTTGCAAACACATATGTTCGTACTGTAAAAGGTTTGAAAAAGTTTTCTAAAATTAACTAGATTGTAAAATTAACTAAATACATTGTGATCCAAGTGGGACTTAACAAAGCAGACATCAGTACCAAGCTACTTGACAAATCATTCTCTATGATGGCAAGTAAGTGAGGTATGCATAAATTTCCTTAATTTTCTTTTGATGTCTCATATGTAGCCAGTGTTCAAATGACTTTCTTGAAAACTAAGTTTTCCAGAAAGAGTGAAAATTTTGTCTAAGTCAAAATTTACTTTATCTATGGATATCCTTATCCGTAGATAGTCATTCATAACACTGGATTAGTTTATTTGCTTTGTCTATGTATACTGATTATCCGTAGATAATTTTCTACATCTATGGATGTTGCCCAGTAAATAACAATTGTAGAAGGGGGTTGAATACAATTGTATAAGATTCTCGACTTTATATAACACAAATATGAAAGATCAATAACAATAACAATAACAGCTTTATTAACTTTGATATAAAACTGTTACAAACTCTCTTAAGAAATTCTGATGTTCTTAAGAGCTACTAGCTTACAAAAACTCTCTCAAGAAATTCTGTTCTTAAGAGCTTCTCTCCGATTATGTTCTCTCTCTGATGAGTACATAAATCGAAACCAAAACTGTGTTTATATAGTGCACACAGCTTCTCTATCAATAACAAGATAAGTCCTAATCATAATAAAGATAGAAACATATCTTTAATCGATAGCTGCATTCTACAAACCAGGAACAAACTTCCATGTTTATCTAGACTCCAAATATAACTCGAAGTAGGAATCCTGATCAGCTTCAAGTCCTGATGATCAAACCTGATCATAGTCTGAGTAGGAATCCTGATGATCAATAAGATACTGACGCTTGATCAAATACTGATGACCATGCAATACTGATGACGTCAGCAATCCTGATCAGTTGAGTCTAGCTTCTGACGATCATTGAATTCTGATCTAACAATCTCCCCCAATCTCATACTTTGTGAAATAAAGTATAGATTCCAAATATTCAATGATGTCAAAAACATGTATCAAAATGTACGAGTATCTTCAGAAACAACTTATCTGTTTAAGCTTTGTGATAGAACAGATTCATCTTCAAGAAGTTGGATAATAAACTTTCTTCTTTTTCTTCAAGAATTTGAATCAGTCTTTCCTTAAGATTTCTGAGTTCTTCATCTTCCTCATTAATCTGGTAGATAGCTGCTCTGAGATTCTGTATGGAGTTTCTCTGTAGACTGTGCTCTTCAAGCAAAAGATAAGCAATTTCCTTCCCATCAGGATTGAGAGAAAGATGAGTCATGCCAAAATTTACTTCTTTAACAGCAGTACCCCTTTGCATTTCCACATCCTGACCTCTTTGATTTAAGTACATGGGAGTAAAATTACCATTGAAATTACTGTTTCCATCCAGTCTTCTTCTTATAGTTGACAAAATCATGTCAGCCCATACTTTGTACACTTGGTTCTTCCATCTTAACAGATAGTGAACATATTTCAGTTCCTGTGTAGTTTTCATCAGCAGATCTTGAATAGATAGAATCTTCACACTACCATCTTTCATGAAGTACAGAAGCTTTTCTTTCTTTTCAAAACCATCATGACAATCTATAACTATATCAACAGCTAATAAATTGTTCAGGTTTTCAGAAGTTAAAGTACCTCCAATTTCTGTCAAGGAGTAAGGATCAACATATGACATATTCAGATATTCACCATCTCTGTGTCCAATACCTCCTCTTGAATTACTTGACAATTGCTTCAGATTTGAAAACATCTTTAACCAGAGTGTTTTTGATCTAGCCATATCAGACAAATCAACAACACTTGAAGCGCTTGTAATAATTCCACCAGACTGAAAATTGATAGGTGTATCACAACTTAATGTGCTAATATGTTTCCACTTCTTGTATTTCTCCTTTTCATGAGCGTAGCTTCTTTCAAGTAAAGATTCTTGTCTGCTTGAATTTCTCCATTGTCTTTTATTTGAAACTTTAAGCCTTTGTAGATAGAGATTAAAATCTTCATTTGTTCTCTTTGTAATATCTCTTCTTCTGGCTTCTTCTTCTTCATCTACTTCTTTGTTGTGACAATCAACAACAGTAGATAAGATTATCAAATCAACCTCTTGCAGAATTTCAGATTCGTCAGGATCTTGAATATTGTCAGGATTAGAATCTTCAATTTGATTTGTATTGCTGAGAGTTGATTTACTTGATTTTCTTTTCAATTCAGGTTCTTCTTCAACAAATTCCTTGTCTTCTTTCTCCATGATATCCTTGATAACAGGATCTATTAGATTTTGTGAAGCTACAGGAATTTCTTCAATTCTTAACCCTCTAGACCTTGTCTGTCTAGGTACTGTTTGAGTTGAAGAACCTCTTTTACTTCTTCTAGCACCTCTCCTACCTCTGCTTCCTCTACCTCTAGCAGGAGCAGTATAGCTTTCCATTGTCTCTCTTTGTAGTCTCAAGAATTCTTCATGTGAGAGATCTGGATATTCTTCACTTGCTGTAGAGAGTGCTTTTCTTGCATATAATTGTTGAACTCTTTTATCAGTGTGATATAGAGTAACAATTCTGCCGTCTTTTGTAGAAAACTTCTGGAATAAATTTGATGCATCTTCAGGATTATCAATAATTACATCTTCATCACCTTCAGGAATTGTAGCAAGAATGTGTCCATGACCAGGTGTCAGGATTTGATCTTTCGTCAGGATCTGAGATTGCACCAATGTTCTTACTGTCTTAACTCCAGAATCAGAAACATGAGTTGACTGCGTTGTTTGACTTTGAGAAGTTTGAATTGTAGACTTCATAACAACAGCATCAGAGGTTTCTCCTTGTATCACTTTGTCACTACCATCATCTCCAGTATCATCATCATTATTTCTTAATACTAGATCAGGTGTGCATTTTGTCTGAATAACCTTCTCCCCCTTTTTGACATCAGGATTTGACAATAATTGCAAAATTAAGGAAAGAGAGGCTTGAATTTCAGTTACCTTAGTATCCAGAGAATCAATTCTTTGATTGATTGAGGTTTGTTCTGAAACAACAGATTTCACTTGGGATTCCACTACCCTTAGTTGAAAAGTAGTAGGCACCTTTGTAAAATTATTAAAGATATCAGTCCTCACTTTTTCAGTTGAACCCTTGATAGAATCAATCTCACTTTTCAGGCTTTTGGATAACAGAGTAGTAGCCTTCAGATGATTCTTCAAGTCTTGATTCTCTATAGACTTCACTGCATTATAGGCATGTTCAATAGCAGAAGAAAAACTGATAGATTCATCAGAATTGTGCCATGAATTGTTCCATTCATTCTGTCTAAATGCCTCTGCAGGATCAAAGGAAGGAGTAGAAAAATCTTGTCTCTGATCTTTCCCAGTGAAAGCTTTGCCAGCCATATATGTACTTGATGAACCAAAATTAGTTCCAAGACTAATCTTGAGTGTTGTAGCAAGCTGTTCCTTCTCTTTTCTATTCTCATTATCATCATCACTATCATCATCAGAACTATTATCATCAGTATCAGGAGTAATATCAGGATCAGGAATAGCAATACCTTTCAGTTTATCCTGTGGTTCTGAGATAGGATGATCCATTGGTCTTGAACGAAGTGGCTGTATCAAAATAGGTTCAGTATCAGGAGCACCACTAACGTCAGGATGAACATCGTCAGGATTTGATATGCTTGCATCAGTATTTGCTACCAATGGTTCTTGTGGAGCTTGAGGTTCAGAAGCTTCTTCAACACTTTGAGTTAAAGGTTCTTGTGTGCTTCCCTCATTGACAATGTTCGCGACCAATCTTTCAACAGAAGCTGTAGCTTTGCCTGCATCTTCACTTTGAGAAGATGGTTCTTGTGTAGCTGGAATGTTGATGTCTTCATTCTCCCTTTGAGAAAATGGTTCTTGTGTGACCATTCCACTAGCTAAGCCTTCACCCAAACTTTGATTGAGTGGTTCTTGTGTGGCAGGATCAACAGTAGCTGCTGAATTACTCTGAAATTCAGGTTCTTGTGGGCTTGATCCTTTCAGCTTCTTCTGTCTCTGATAGACTAACTCTTCTGCATTCCTCTTTTTCTTTGATGTAGGTGTAAGACCAACCAAGGAAGCAGTTGTAGAAACCTTCTCCAAAGAATGTCCTCGAATCTGAGATGGAGAGGCTGGAGAGTCTGATATAGAGACAACTTTTGTTGCTGCATCAGGAATACTAACATCAGGATTTGATGTCTGAATATCAGTATCCTTCATTTGCACTGTCAAAGGAATATGATACCTGCTCTTTGATAATTTCCTTGTCTTTTGTGGTTTTGACGAAGGTACCACAACTTTAGTAGCAGTATCAGCAACTTCCTTGTTCACATTCATCACAGAGGATATAGGTAAGTCATCCTCTGAATCACTTTCATCAATCAACCTTAACTTCCTTTTCACAGGAACATTCTTAACAACCTTATCAGCTTTCTTCACCAGGACCCCTTGTACACCCCCTTGTATCTTCTTTTTAGTGAGTGGTGTAGAGGAAAAATCCTTTGAACCTGATTGCCTTCCAGACACATCAGTTCTAGCTGATTTCTTTGATTTTACAACTAAAGTCTTTTGAGAGACAGTAGAGGTGGTTGTTAACTGTTTAGACTGTTTAGGTTGCATGCTTGTGTCAGGAACAAGGTGGGTTGGTCCTTGTACCATAGCATTAGAAAGTAGTCCATAACGAGTAGGCATTTTCTGATGTGTTTAGTAAGAGAATGTTGAACTGGATTTCCTGTCATTGCAATAGCACTTTGGTTATCACAATAAATAGGGATTTTTGAGTATGACAGGCCATAATCTAACAACTGATTTCTCATCCACATTATCTGAGCACAACAACTTCCTGCAGCAATGTACTCAGCTTCTGCAGTTGAAGTGGAAATAGATTTCTGCTTTTTACTGAACCATGAAACTAGTCTTCCACCCAAAAACTGACAACTTCCTGAAGTACTTTTCCTGTCTATTTTGCATCCTGCAAAATCAGCATCTGAATAACCACACAACCCAAAATCTGATTCCCTTGCATACCAAAGGCCAAGTGAAGGAGTGCCTTTGAGATATCTGAAAATTCTTTTGACTGCAATCAGATGTGGTTCTCTAGGTTTTGCTTGAAATCTTGCACATAGACAGGTTGCAAACATGATATCTGGTCTACTGGCAGTGAGATACAATAAAGAGCCAATCATTCCTCTGTAGTGAGTTACATCTACCTCTTCACCTTGATCAGGATCAAGTTTGGTAGCTGTAGCTATGGGAGTTGAAGCAGGAGTACTGTCTTGCATGTTAAACCTTGTCAGTAAATTCCTTGTGTATTTAGACTGATTAATAAAAATCCCTTCATCAGTCTGTTTAACTTGAAGACCCAGAAAGTAACTCATTTCTCCCATCATGCTCATTTGATATCTTGACTGCATAAGCTTGGAAAACTTTTCACACAGCTTATTGTTTGTTGACCCAAAAATGATATCATCAACATAAATCTGAACTAACAGCAACTCCTTACCATGATTCAAATAAAATAGAGTTTTATCAATTGCACCTCTTTTGAATCCACTTTCCAGTAAGAATTGAGCTAAGGTTTCATACCATGCTCTTGGAGCTTGCTTTAGTCCATAAAGTGCCTTATCCAGTCTGTAGACATAATCTGGATATTTAGGATCAATGAAACCAGGAGGTTGTTCAACATAAACTTCTTCCTCCAGTTCACCATTTAAGAAAGCACTTTTAACATCCATCTGGAAAACCTTGAATTTCTTATGTGCTGCATAAGCAAGAAATATCCTGATGGCTTCTAGTCTTGCAACAGGAGCAAAAGTTTCATCATAGTCAATTCCCTCTTGTTGGGAATACCCCTTTGCAACTAGTCTAGCTTTATTTCTGATAATGACTCCATCAGAATCAGTCTTGTTCTTGAAAATCCACTTTGTACCAACAATTGATCTATTCTTTGGTCTTGGTACCAGTTTCCAGACTTCATTCCTTTCAAATTCATTCAGTTCTTCTTGCATTGCAGTAACCCAATCAGCATCTTTAAGTGCATCTTCAACTTTCTTAGGCTCCTCCTTGGATAGAAAGTTATTATATAAACATTCATTCTGAGTTGCACTTCTTGTTTGAACACCTGCATCAGGATCTCCAATTATCAAATCAGGAGAATGATCTTTTGTCCATTTCCTTGCTGGTGTCAAATTGTTTCTTGAAGTAGATGCTCCCCCTGGATTGGTGTTATCTTGATTGAAATAATTTGATTGATTTGAAGCTCTCCCTGAATTATTGCTATGCCCTCCTGATGTGTTATCAGGATCTTCACTTGAATCAGTATCTGAAGAATTCTGTCCTGATGATTGAGTTGACTCTGAACTTGTAGTTGAATGTCGTTGCTCCCCCTCAACATTAGCACTACTAGTTGTATCACTGTTGTTTGCATCATCAATATTAGCACCATCAGTACCTGGTGAGTCATCAGGATTTGGTGACCCGTCAGTACTGGATGAATGGACAGCTTCTGATTCACTTTCTTCAGGTTCCTTGGAAGCTTCATTTTCAAATAACAATCTATCATGCGAGTCTTCAATGATTCCAGTTATCTTCTTATCATCAAAAGATACATGAATTGACTCCATGACAGTTCTTGTTCTCAAATTAAAAACTCTGAAGGCTCTTGATGTAGGATAACCTATGAATATTCCTTCATCAGCCTTTGTTTCAAATTTCCCTAGCTGTTCAGGATGAGTTCTGAGAACAAAACATTTACAGCCAAACACATGCAGATGCTTCAGACTTGGCTTCTTCTCTTTGAGAGACTGATAAGGAGTGACACCATGCCTGTTTATCAATGTAAGATTTTGTGTATAGCATGCTGTGTTGACTGCTTCTGCCCAGAAATATGTAGGTAATTTAGCTTCTTCCAACATAGTTCTGCCAGCTTCAATAAGAGTTATATTCTTCCTTTCTACTACTCCATTTTGCTGAGGTGTGCCAGGAGCAGAGAATTGTTGAATGATTCCTTTGTATTTGCAGAACTCTTCCATCTTTGAATTCTTAAATTCAGTACCATTATCACTTCTCAGAATCTTGACTTTGTACTTTGTGGTTGTCTCAATCATCCTCACATGATCCAACAGAACTTCAGGAGTTTCATCTTTTCTGTGCAGAAAATACACCCAGGTGAATCTAGAATATTCATCAACAATTACAAGAGTGTACCTTTTCTTACTGATGGACATGATGTTGACTGGACCAAACAGATCAAGATGTAGCATGTGATATGGTTCTTCAATAGAGGATTCTGATTTACTCTGGAATGATGTCCTTCTTTGTTTTGCTTTTTGGCATGCATCACAGAGTCCATCAGGTGTATATAAGACATTAGGTAATCCTCTTACTAACTCTTTCTTAACCAACTCATTGATGTTGCTGAAGTTGAGATGAGAAAGCTTCTTGTGCCAATTCCAACTTTCATCTACTGAAGCTTTACTGATGAAACATGTAGGGGAGCCATCAGTATCTGAGAGAATGTTGGCTTCATATATGTTACCATACCTGTAGCCAGTTAGTGCTATCTTCCCTGTTGCTTTACTGACTACTTCACAATGTGTGGAATAGAAATTGACATGATAACCTCTGTCAGTGATTTGACTAATACTCAACAAGTTGTGTTTTAGTCCCTTCACTAGAGCTACTTTTTCAATGATGACATTTCCAATGATTATATTGCCATATCCCAAGGTTTGTCCAATGTTGCCATCTCCATAAGACACAGTTGGGCCAGCTTTTTCCTCATATTCTGATAACAGGGCTTTGTTTCCAGTCATGTGCACAGAACATCCACTATCCATGACTAACACATTTTTCTTTTTACCCTGCATCAGAATAGTAAAACACTAGTCAGAATGTTTAGGAACCCACACTTGTTGGATTCCTTGTTCATGCATTTTATTAAATTTAACAGCAGAAGACTTTTTGACTTTAGCAGTCTTGACAGGATTTACTCCATCAGGATTTGCTTTGTCAGTATCAGTATTAACAAAAGCATGCTTCATTATGACATTTTCAGTTCTATCAGACTTTGTACTACTTTCAAACTTAGGCAATGGATCATAAAAATTATAGTACAAATCATGATACTCTTTACATGTATAAATAGAATGCCATAGACTACCACAATGAAAACAGGACTTCTGCGGTTTATAGAGTACTGATCTATTCCTAACATCAGACTTAGGAATATCAGTAATCTTCTTCTTACTCTTCTTACAATCAATAGCAAGATGATTAGAGTTACCACAGTTAAAACAACACTTTCTAGGTGCATTTGGGATATATTTATAACCATTCTCTTTATTGATCCCAACTTTACCATTCCTGTTTCTCTTAACAGTAGCTTCCTTTTTCTTATCTGTAACCTCACAGATTTTATCTTTAAGCTGTTTCTGAGACAATAGACCTAGATTCTTAGTGACTTTGTTCATGACAGGTTTAGACTTTATAATTTTAATTCCTTGAGTAGAAGAAGATCCCTTTTCAAAAGTAGAATTGGAATCCTTACCAAAAACAAAATTAACAGGAGTAATCTTAGATTTGGTTGAGTCTATAACATGTCTATAGGTCTTTGGACTGACTGTCTCATTAATGACAATTTTCTCTGCTAATTTCTTATCTTCATCTGACTTATATCCTAGACACTCTTTCCAATTCTTAGAGGTATTAATCTCATGAAATTTCCTACCAGAGTCTGTCCAGGTTCTGATTTTCTCATTAGCATATTCAAGTTCTTTTTCAAGGGAAGTACATTTAGATGTCATCTCTAAGTGCATGTGTTTAGCATTATCACATTCTTTTTGTACTTCTTGCATACGAGAAAATTCAGCTTCTAATATCTCATTCCTCTTTCTAAGGTCAGACATCTCAGATAAGATTCTAGTATTCTCAGCAGTTTGACTTCTAAAGCTAATATGTAATGACTTTAGAAAACGTCTTAACTCAGAAGCATTATCAGTATCAAAATCAAAGATAGTATTTAGTACCTTATCATCAGGAGCAGCAGTTACATCAGCATTGGCCATTAACGCATAGTTGACTACCTCAGTATCAGATTCTGAGGAAGAGTCCATCCAATCCTTGCTTGATGTGATGAGTGCCTTTGTCTTGTTGCATTCAGAAGCAAAGTGACCCATACCATTACACTTGTAGCATCTAACCTTTGACTTGTCAAATTTGCTACCCTTGCTGTCCTTTTTGATATACTTGTCTTTGTCTGCTTTGAAGGTCTTTTTCTGAAAGTTGCCTTGTCTTCTATTCTTCCTGAACTTCATCCTTCTGAAGTTTCTGACAATCATAGCAACCATCTCTTCCATGTCTGAATCAGAAGATTCATCACCAGTATTGGCATCAGGATTGCCATCAGTATCTGATGAAGAGTCGTCAGGATCTGACTCAGCTACTCTTGCTTTCCTTCTAGAGACCTCCATAGCTTTCCCTTTTGATTTTGCTTCTACATTCAAAGCAATTGACTTTGCCTTGCTGCTTTTCTTGTTCTTTCTCTGTTGAACTTCAAGATCATGAGTTCTTAGCATCCCATAGATCTCATCAAGAGACACAATGTTCAGATCATACTGGTGTCTAATGATTGAGGTCTGAGTATCCCATTCTTCAGGTAAAGCTCTAAGAAATTTGGTGTTTGAATCTTCAGTTTCATATACTTTGTCAACTAAGGATAAGCTGTTCAATAGTGTCAGAAATCTATCATATAGATCAGTCAGGCTCTCTTCAGGTCTTGCATCGAATTGCTCATATTCTTGAATCAATAGAGCCCTTCTATTTTTCTTAACAGATGCAGATCCCTGGCACTGAGTTTCCAAAGTATCCCAGATTTCTTTTGAAGACTTGCATGCAATCACTCTGTTTGACATGACAGCATCAAGGCTATTATGCAAGATATTCTTTATCTTTGGTTCCCTGAGTACATGAGCTTTTTCTTCTGGAGTCCATTCAGCTTTAGCTTTGACCACATAATGTTCTGGTACTGTATCTGTTCGTTCTACGAACTTTGTTGGTATATATGGTCCATCACGAATCCTGTCCAAGTAGTCAGGATCCATAGCCTCCAGGTACATCAACATCTTTACCCTCCATGTAGGATATTCTGATATCTTCAAGATGGGAATCTTCATGCTTTCATACTTGGTTGTCGACATCTTTAGATCGTATCTGATTCAGAATTAAATCAGTTTGCTCTGATACCAATTGTTGCCCAGTAAATAACAATTGTAGAAGGGGGTTGAATACAATTGTATAAGATTCTCGACTTTATATAACACAAATATGAAAGATCAATAACAATAACAATAACAGCTTTATTAACTTTGATATAAAACTGTTACAAACTCTCTTAAGAAATTCTGATGTTCTTAAGAGCTGCTAGCTTACAAAAACTCTCTCAAGAAATTCTGTTCTTAAGAGCTTCTCTCCGATTATGTTCTCTCTCGAATGAATAATTCTCTCTCTCTGATGAGTACATAAATCGAAACCAAAACTGTGTTTATATAGTGCACACAGCTTCTCTATCAATAACAAGATAAGTCCTAATCATAATAAAGATAGAAACATATCTTTAATCGATAGCTGCATTCTACAAACCAGGAACAAACTTCCATGTTTATCTAGACTCCAAATATAACTCGAAGTAGGAATCCTGATCAGCTTCAAGTCCTGATGATCAAACCTGATCATAGTCTGAGTAGGAATCCTGATGATCAATAAGATACTGACGCTTGATCAAATACTGATGACCATGCAATACTGATGATGTCAGCAATCCTGATCAGTTGAGTCTAGCTTCTGACGATCATTGAATTCTGATCTAACAATGGATACTACCTTTGCGCCTCTACGGATACAGCAAAAAGGCAGTGTCTATATCTGTAGAAAATTAAGGTTTAAATCTTAGTCGTTGTAAGTCATATATCTTTAGCTGAGATGCGTGTAGTTTATATAATGTTTGGCATTACTGACCAGTAGCTTTGCTGTTAAGCTGAAAAGCTCATAAAAAGTAGTTTTGAGGAGATAAATGAGTATTCTTTTAAGAATTCTCATACCAATCATTGACAAAACTGAATTGAATACCATGGTAGGAAATTCATGTTTTAAAAACTGAATGCTAGAAATTATGTTAACCACTTGTTTATGTACTATTACCTAAACTTATCCTGGAATCATTTTTGGTATCTCAAAAGATTATCAATCTTTCAGTACTTGATAATCCAAGAGATACATGTTATGTTCTAATTAGATGTCTAGATGTTGATACCTGCAGGATAATTTCCTAATCAAGAAGACCCATCACAATTCATGCCAACTTCAAGGAAATAAGTTCAGGTCATGGCTCAGAAAGAATGCTTAGCTTAATGTCAAACCAAAAGATGTAGCTGAAGCATCCAAGAATTTCTCAAAAGAGTCAAGTACACAAACCTCATGCACCATGCTATTGGAAGAAGTGATGTGCATGTTGTAGTGGAACTACACTGTGTTCCAAGGGAACAACATTTAACCAGATATCTTGCCAATGTTCTTAATGCAACAACTCACTTGAGTTGACAAATGAGTTTGGTAGGTAATGATTTCTTATTCTCTTGAATATCTGTGTTAAATGCATGCAGCCAGTGATTTCGATCTCTGGAATTATTTGTTTATTTTGGGGTGTTTTATTTGTTTGTTTTTGTTTTGGTTATCATGACAAGTCAATACAGTTGAATCATGTTATGCACTAAGTGAAGTTGCCTATGAAATGATCTTCTGAGTAGTATTCAATGAGATAACAAGCTACTTTTCTCACTGATATTAAATAGTTGATCGTCTCTAGACATTAACAAGCTAGTGCATTGCTGTTATTTGATTTCTCCTATGGTTAAATATTCAGGGATATCATTTGTCAAATGTTATACATTTAATGAATGATATCAGCTGAATAAGTATCTCGAAAATTCAAATAACTTGCTTGCTACATTATTCAAAAGATATTGATTTTTCTGTAATGTCTCTTGTCTAGAGATTTTTGTTTAATTATTTAGTTGAACATATTTATTTGACCAGCTATTTATTTCTACTCCTATCTCTATTCAAATATCTTTGTCATGATAATCTTTGTAATCTGAGCTGAGACACATTTTTCACTCTAGGAACTCGAGTAGTCTCTTCATTTACACTAGAGTGATTTAATGCATGTCTTTTCAGTTTCCCTAACCCCCCTTTAACCCTAGTTAAACACAAGGGTTATCTAGTAGCTCCTTGCCTATTTAAAGGCATAGGTTGAGCTCTCTTCCTCATCTTCATTCCTAAAATCTTCTCTAAATGGCTTATATAATTCTTGATATCAACCCCGAGGAGTTCAATGCCTTGTCCACAGTGGACAAGATCTCAGGGGAGTTAGAAGGAGATCTCAGACTTCAAAATTTCTCTACCCTCAATTACAATCTATTGGAACCCCTTAGAAGAAGGTATAGACTAAGTTACAGGAAAGTATATGGAATCTGACAGCTTCAAGTTTTTCTTTTTTCTTTTTGCAGCATCATCAAATTATGTCCAGTATTAATCTCTATCTGAAGATCACTGAGAACTTTGAAGGGTTCTGTTATCATCAACTTAAGGATTTATGCCAGCTCTAACAGTCATAAATAGGGGGAGATTTTTAGGGTTGATATGTTTGGAATGATGATAACAAAATGCTCAAGACAAGAATTTGATCATGATACCGAAGCTGATTATCAGAAAGCTAGTTCATAGAAGCTGATAAATCAGGTTGCTAACTAGAAGGCATTTTATCTATCCAAGGTCTAAAAGCCACATCAAATATATGGAAGGTATTCTGTCATCAAGTTAGTAAACAATTCAGAAGCAAACCAACACACATCTAATCAAGAACCAAACGTTTCAGTGGTAAGCCTGCCAAAACAACTCAGTAATGGTGAGTCAATAAGGATGACAAGATGTTTTATCTAAGGATGAAGCTAAGTGTATCTGTTCTACGGATAAAGCTATGGAAATCTTATTTCATCTACGGATAAAAGCTGAAAACATCATATGTCATCAATGGATAGAAGATGAGGACATCTTATCTCATCAACGGATAAAAGCTGAGAACATCTTATCTCATCTATGAATAAAAGCTGAGGACATCATATCTACGGATAAAAGCTGAAAGAAGTCGATCTACAGATACAGCTAAGGATGTCATGTTTTATCTATGGATGCGGCTAAGGAGGTCATGGTCTATCTATGGATGCAGCCAAGAATGTCATGTCCTATCTATGGATACAGTTATGGATTATTACTTCTACGGATATTCTGAGATTACCTCTCTACGGATAATTGAAGTAGAATAGTAGTCTACGGATAGAGAATTAATACGCCTACTGATGTTCATCTCATTCAACATGAAAAACAAATCTATGTAAAGAAATCTTTTTGGAATCTTCTTTATTTAACAGGTTGAATGTAGGACAGTCTCAGAGATCATCATTACACACCCGTGACTAAAAGATGGTGGATAACGACGCAAAAGATGTATGGAATAGGGAGTCAAATTGTAAATATTCGAAGGCTCAAATTCCTACAGATAAAATGTGAAGTCATTCATTATCTTCTATGTCTCGATGGATAAATAAGAGTTAAAGCAGCTACCTAGAAGTTTACCTTCTAACTGGACGCAAAGGAAAAGTTTGACAGACATGAAGACCTATATGCAACACTACATGTTCACTTATCTCAACTGATAGTGACTTGACAGTCGGGTAACCAAGGAAAGCTCTCTTTCATGCAGATGTCACATGGGCTTGGAAGCTAGGTCAATTGCATGGACTTAGTAATTCTTGAAGAGAGAAGCACACTCAATCAGAAAACACAATTTGGGACTATACAAGTTTATCTGTAATGTCAGCCAAGGCATTTCCCGGATAGGATAGTTTCTGAGCCGAGCATGTGAACAAGCAGAACCAAAAATGTAATATTTTATTATGTTGTAGGTTTTGTTTGTAACATACAGTTGATGTATATAAGACTGTATGGAGTAGCATAGAAATGTATGTAAAGAGAGCACAAAGCTGAATGAAAAACACTTAGGCTCTCTTTCATCATCTGTGTAAGCAGCTGGAGTTTGTTGGAAAACAAAACCAGAGAATTCTTCAATATACACCTCAGGTGGGCTTTTTCCGAGAAACCCACCTGAAAAGTTTAAAAAGTTTGTTTGTCTCCTGCATTTCTTTTTAACTCGAAGAATTCATTTATGTTCATGGCTTGACTGAATTTTAGTTAATTTGCAAACACATATGTTCATACTGTAAAAGGTTTGAAAAAGTTTTGTAAAATTAACTATATTGTATTCAACCCCCTCCCCCCTTCTAAAATCTAGGTTGCATTGTTCTGGGAATAACATTTATGATGGTAAAAAAACTAGTATGTTTACAATTACTAGAAATGTCATTTTTCAATTTTAAAATTAAAAAGTAATATTTTAACCTATCAATATTTTTGTTTTTTTACATTATTATATTTACTAGTTTATATTTTCAAATTTAATATTTTATTAAGCTAAACTTGTCGAATTCGGAATCATTTTAAAGCAACTGCCTTGTGTTGGCGTAGTGGTAAGATTGCTTACAATTTTAGGAGAGGTTATGGGTTCGATGCTTGGAGATGACTATTAACAGCGAAGGATATTTTTGGTAAAAAATATAACATGACCTACAATGTATCATTGTCGGTACCACAATGATACATTGTGGCAGTGTTTATCCTTAACCGTAGGATCATTTCTGAAGGGTTGTGATGGGTTGGCTGCATAGCAGTTTACAGTCAACCGGGGTTGTGCAAGGGCATATATATATATATATATATATATATATATATATATATATATATATATATATATATATATATATATATATAGGTTTTGGTCCACAATCACGGGTGGTTGGCAAAATGGTCACAACCACCAAATCTGACCCTCCACAACCAAGCAATGCGGAGGTAAAAATTATGAAAATGCCCCCACCCTACCACCTATCTTTGCGATGGCCGCAATCTATCATTGCAGAGGTTATATTTTTTTTAAATTACCAAACTGCATTTCCTTGCATTTTGGGTCATAATTGGATGGGTTTTAATAAAATGGGCTTCCTTGCATTTTGGGTCATTGAGTGGACCATTAATAAAATGGGTTTGAAAATAAAAGTTGTATTGGATTATCAATTATATTTGGGCTTATATA
Source organism: Heracleum sosnowskyi (assembly GCA_030848705.1). Classification (NCBI taxonomy): domain Eukaryota; kingdom Viridiplantae; phylum Streptophyta; class Magnoliopsida; order Apiales; family Apiaceae; genus Heracleum; species Heracleum sosnowskyi. The sequence continues at coordinate 101,220,015 of CM061241.1, forward strand.
TAAATTAGAACTGTACATTATTTTGATATAATAAATAATATTTTTTAAAATTAGAATATATAACAAAAATAGTAATAAGAGAAAAAACCCTTAAAGTATTGGATAAAAAATATGTTTTTTTATTTTTTAAAAATGAGAAAAAAGAGAAAATAGTAATAAAATGTAAAATAATTGCAAATATTGATTAAAAAATATTATTCAATCTCAAAAATAGCAAAATTAGAAATACAAGGTAAAATATTTGAAAAAATTGCTTAGAATTAATTTTATTATTTAAATAAAAAAACTAGCAATAATACACAACTTTTCGAAAGAGTAATTATATGTACGGTTTAACTTGTGTTTCACTATAATTCAACCTAAAAATTATAATTAAAAGTGGTAAATGCAATAAAAACTTTCTATCATAAAGTACAAAGAATATTTAGGATTTTCTATAAATTTATTTTAATTTTTGATTAAATATTTAATTATTAAAAGCCAACATTTTCTTACTTGCACTTTGGAGCTCAAAATATTACAAAAATCAAGGTTAGTCCTCTAATTAATTAGTATGGCTTCATATTTATTTGGTGATTCTAGTTCATCTAGTGAGCATAATGGTTACGATTATTATACACCGCCTGTTACCAAAAATAATGTTTTTCGTAAATTATTTGTTGATGATGAAATTATAGATGTTGATAGTAATGATAATGTTGGTAAACAAAAAATGAATATGGATGAAACTATAGATGTTGATAGTGATGATAATGTTGGTGGAAACGATTGTGATTTTAATGATGAAGAAGAAGATATTACAATGGAGGAAAATGATGATGATAATGATAGGGATGATGATAATGATTGTGAGTTTACATTTTTGAATATCAATGATGTTGTGTCTTGTGTATGTGTAAGTACAAACTAAATTCGTACCTGAAAATGAGAGAGAAATCAAGAAGAGAACATATAATAATCGCCTAAAATCTCCTAATAATCACCTAATTCGAGAAGAGAAATGAAATTGGGGTGTTTGGATATGTGATTATTCGAATAAGGAAGAAATAGGTTGTATGTTGGGTCACGACTGCAGTTATGGGTCAATGCGGCACCCGCAGGCCGCAGTGACTCATTACGGGAGTTGTAAGGGTAGAAATGTAATTTCACATTTCCCAACCTCCCGCAATGAAATATAGCGGTGCCGCAATGAAACATGGCGGGAGTGTTTAATCCAGGCTGTTTATATTCAAAATTAATGGCTACGATTTGGTGGCAGAATTCCCTTCCCAACCAACGGTGGTTGTGGAAGGTGACCATATATATACACTATTATATTAAATACGAAACATTGAAAGTTTTTGTAGTCTGATCACTCAATTAATAGTCGTTAGATATATCTGATCAAATCGATGAGAACCGTTAGATAAAATATTAAAATTATTATATATAATATCTTTTCTATTTTTTCTAACTAAAATATCTCATTTTCCAAAAATATCACAGACAGTTTTATTTAATAAAATAACATAATAAAGTTATAATTGCTAATAACTAACCCATTACCTTTTTCACCCAAAGTGTATATTCTTTTTTATATTTTCTAACTAAAATTTTTATTTTTCTATTTTTTCTAACTAAAACCTCTCATTTTCCAAAAATAACACAAAGATTTCTATATAATAAAATAAAATAATAATATTATAATTATTAATGACTATACAATTAGTTTTTTTCCCAAAACGTATATTTTTTTATATATTTTCTAACTAAAATTTCTCATAACTAAAACCTCAAAGATATCACGGGAAATTTCATTTAGTAACATAAAATACTAATAATTAACAAATTACTTTTATTAGCCAAAACATGTATTCTTTTTTATAACTAAAATTTCTACTTTTTTATTTTTCTTAACTAAAACCTCTCATTTTTTCAAAAATATCATGGGTAGTTCTATTTAATAAAATAAAATAATAATATTATAATTACTAATAACTAACCGATTAACTTTTTTTGCCAAAGTGTATTGTTTTTTTATATTTTCTAACTAATATTTCTCATAACTAAAATCTCAAAAATATTGGCTCTGGATTGTATTCAAGAAGTCATCCCATGTCCATTTAGTAACATAAAATACTAATATTATAAATACTAATAATTAACTGATATTTTTGAAAAAGGAGGAGTTTTACTAAGAAAAATAGAAAATGTGACACGTTTTAGTTGAAAAAGGTAATTGTCAATTAAAAGTATTAAAATATATTTTAAATTAAATAAGTAAGGGTTTGCCCGTGATATATTTGGAAAAGAAGAGATTTTATTAAGGAAAATAGAAAATATAACATGTTTTAGCTGAAAAAGGTAATTGCCGAAGATTTTTCTAGAAAAAAAGGGGAAAGGTAATTGTCAATTAAAAGTATTAAAATATATTTTAAATTAAATAAGTAAGGGTTTGCCCGTGATATATTTGGAAAAGAAGAGATTTTATTAAGGAAAATAGAAAATATAACATGTTTTAGCTGAAAAAGGTAATTGCCGAAGATTTTTCTAGAAAAAAAGGGGAAAGGTAATTGTCAATTGAAAGTATTAAAATAGGTTTTAAAATAAATAAGTAAGGGTTTGCTCGTGATATGTTTGGAAAATGAGGGATTTTAGTAAGGGAAATAGAAAAAGTAACATATTTTAGCTGAAAAGGAAATTGCTCATGATTTTTTTAGAAACAAATGGTAATATATTTTAACTGAAAGGATAACTGATTATAATAAATTTTATAATAATTAAATAAACAATTAAATAAGGCAAGTACCGTACCAAAAAACAGGTACCAAAACTTTTAATGTTTCGTTTTTAATAAACTTTCAATGTTTTGTCTTTAATAATATACTAATTAGCACTTTGCATCCCAAAACTTTGCTCTATTCTCACTTTATCTCCAAAACTTTAAAGTGTAACAGTTCACATCCCAAATTTTCAAAAACGCGTCAATTTACAACCTTTTTTCACTATTCTGTTAAAATCAAACGTTAACGTTAAAGTTAGAGGGATATATGTGTAATTATGTATTTATAATATTGAGCAAATTGCAGATTGCATCCCAGAATTTTGATTCATTCTCATTTTAACTTTCAAACTTTTTAAATTCAAAATAATTAATCAAGCTGAAAACATATTATTTTTTTAAAAAAATTATTGTTTTTAAAAAAAGAAGTTATAAATAATATATTAACTATTAGATGATATGAGTTATTGATTTATTGACTAAATTTTTTACTAAATCCCAAATATGCTGATTTTACTCTTTTATTGAATTTCTCTCTTCGTTCATATCAAGTATGAACTAATGATATGCGGTCCTTTACTAAATCTTAACATTTAAATTTTAATATTGGAATAATGATAGATGATATTTTTTGTAAATCATAAAATACTAATAATTAACTAATTACCTTTATTAGCCAAAGCATATATTATTTTTTATAACTAAAATATATATACTTTTTATTTTTTCTACCTAAAACATTTCATTTTCCAAAAATATCACGGGCAGTTATATTTAATAAAATAAAATAATAATATTATAATTACTAATAACTAACCGATTAACTTTTTTTGCCAAAATGTATATTCTTTTTTATATTTCTCCTAACTAAAATCTCAAAAATATCACGGGATATTCCATTTCATAACATAAAATACTAATATTATAAATACTAATAATTAACCGATTACCTTTATTAGTCAAAGTATATATTTTCTAACTAAAATTTCTTAATTTCTAAAATTATCACAAACGACATATATATAATTATCAGTTACCTCGAATGCGACACAAAACGCTGAAAATTAGACAAAAACAGTGCTATAAATTATTAAATCATGTTGAGTCAAATAAATATTCATTATAATTTTTTTAGTAATTTAATATAACAAATGAATGCATAAATTAATCATCAAAAAATAAAAGTAAATAAAACAACATAGTAAAATTATTATTTATAATATTAATTTTAAAAATATAAATAAAGAATAAATTTCATCAAATATGTAGTATTATGCTTTTTTTTAAATATATAATAGATCAAATGTATACTATCTATAACTAATAAAAATAAAAAATAAAAAATTAAGTAATAAAATATTTAAAAGTGACACTTACAAAAAAAAAAATTATTAGTAGTTTGGTTAGCTGTTCTTTAATTTGTTCATTCAATAGTTAACATATTTTTATATAAAAAAATAACTATGCTAATTATAACGCATCCCTTAAACCTATTTATTTGGGTAGTGTGATGAACTTATACTTTTTAAATCAATATACTTGGACCAATTTACGGGATTATTTATTTAAAAATATTTTAGTACATCTCTAAAGATATTTATTTAAGCATAACTATTACACATCAATTAAAATAATATACTAATAAAATATATTATTTGTAACTAGTATAATATATTATAATTAATTATCATAAATTACTCTAATTATTTTAAAAGTAGTCCTAATTATTTTAAAAAATTATTTAAATAGTCCTATTTATTTGGAGAGGTTATTTATCTATTATATTCTTAATAGCTGCTAGTGAAGGATTTGGAAAATTCCACAAAATACCCTTAAGAATTTACTCTCTTCATATATCTTATGTCTATTTTCGTAATTTCCCAATTCAAAAATATTATGTCATCTTACATCATCATCATTAATTAAAAGATATCTTATTTTATGCCTAATTATCTTTCACACAATTATAATCCTTCTTATACTCAATATGACATGATTTCCTTAATTTACTATAGCTATAATTACCTATCAATTAAGGATATAAAATTGACAATATATCAAATCAATAATTTAATTTGTTTTTAATATGTTTGAATTCCTTAATCAGTGGAAGCATTAAACAATTACATACTATTTGTATCCATAATTTTTGTTATCTATTTTCAAAATCCAAATTTATAATTGATTACATGTATTTCTTGATTATAAAACTTTGATCTTCACCATTCACAATGTTAAAATCTCATTTCTCTCATTTTATTTCTTTTCTCTCTTATTCTTTGTCTACTATTTTCCTATGTCTTTTCGTTAGTGCTTGTATCGATTATGCAGGTTTGTGTATATGTATGTGTTTTATATTTTTGTTGCTTACTTTTATATATCACTAATATTTGTTTACATTGTGCATAATACCACACTTTCAACCATTTTTTTGGTGACAACAAAAACATGATAATTAAACACATATATACGTTACAATGATCGTTCTTATATGTTGATTTCGTTATATAGTAATTGCAGGTGAATTCCAAATCTTATAGACTTGAGTTCTTGATCATAAGAGGACGTGGTATCCATGAATTCAAAGTGGACAAAAAATACAAAGGTACTCTTTTATGTTTATGTAATGTGTCATTGATTTAAGTAATGTATTTGTACACTTTTTGTTAAATATGTTGTTGTTTACTTAAAATTGCTATTAATATTAGTTTATTTTGTTTTGAAAATGATGGTTAAACCATTTGTAGGTGAATCTTAAATCATATATATTGAAATTCTTGATCGGAAGAGATCGTAGTATCCATGGGCTCAATTTTCTGAAAAGAATCAACTAATGGTTAATGTTAATGTAATGTATTTTTATATTAAGTGATGCATTTGCACACATTTTGTTCAATGTTATTGGTTTGATATTGGTATGATATTAGTTTGATAGATGTTCAATAATACCTTTTTTGTGTATGATATTTAGTTTAGATGGTATCCGTGTTTTAAAAGATTTGTATGTATGATTGCAACTTGAGATATTCATATGATTGTGATTTGAGATATTAATAAAGGTGATTAAATCATTATAAATTGAGATATTCATATGATTGTGATTTGAGACATTCATATGTGTCATTGACTTATGTAATGCATATATACACTTTTTGTCGAATATATTTGTTGTTTACTTAAATTTGCTAAATATTTATTTATTTTGTGTTGAAGGTTAAAACAATTGCAGGTGAATCTCAAGTCGTATATATTAAAATTCTCGACTGGAAGAGATTGTGGTATTCATGAAACTCCTGATCGGAATAGATCGTGGTATCCATGGACTCGAATTTCTCAATGGAATCAACTAATGTTAATATAATGTATTGTTATATTGGTTTGATATTGGCATGATATTAGTTTGATAAATGTTTAATCATACTTCTTTTTATGTTTATGAGATTTAGTATAATGATATGTATGTTTTAAAAGAATTGTATGCGTGATTGCAACTTGAGATATTCGTATAATTATGACTTACTCTGTTACTCATAATTACATTTGTTTGGATTAATTTTCGATGTTTTTAATTTTAATTTTCTTTTAGTAGTTTGTGCATGTTTCGAATGTTAAATGTTTTATATGTTTACGTGTATGCTACACTTATATTTATTTAAAATATTTTAATTATATAACATATGCAATATATAATAAATAATTATAGTATTTTGTTATAAACAAAAATATGTACACATTTTGGTGGGTGACATTGATACTACACTTAGTAATTTACATCATATGTATTTCGTTACTTAATCTTTCTTTTTGTTGAGTTTTAAAATGTATGTGGTTCAACTTGCTAGAGATCGCTGTTAGGCGACACCGAGAAGACTTTAATTGAAGTTTTATGGCAAATTAATTACTATTTGATATATAATTTAGAATTCTAAATTTTATAATTTGTATCATCTCAACACTCAAATCATCCGATCTCATAATTTTTGAAATTTTAAAAGATAATTCAATTTTTTTTCTTTTTCGTTGATTACTCAATCAAATCAGAGTACTTAAATCAAGGGTCTTATTGATATATACATTCAGTTTCTTTCCCTTTTTTATTGATATATACATTTTTAATGGATGATGATATTGTGCCACATATAGTAATTTTACATCCTAAATATTTAGTTATTTTATCTTTTTTCTTTGTTGAATTTTTAATTGTTTAGTGTTCAAATTGCGAGGTGTCGCCGTTAGGCGACGCCGAGAAACCTTTCACTGATTTTTTTTAATATTTTTATATTGTTAATCAATCAATAAACGATATCCATATAATAAACTGTTTTATATCACTCCTTAATTGTTACCACTTTTTCAACTTCAAATTTTGTTTATCTAATTCTCTTTGTTCTAACATAAAAATCTATTTATTCTTAATGAGTACCAGGGAAAAGTCTTTATTTTCAATACAAATTACGGGTACAAAAGTAATTTTCTTGCTATCCCATTTATAATAATAACAAAATTTACCTATGTTTTACTTATTACAATTTGCAAGCTTATTTTGTATAAGGGTTTGCATAATTCATGAATTATCCACTTTCAGTCCAGTTCTTTAAATTATTAATTAATCTCTCAAATCATATTAAATATCACATGATTTACAACATTTTAAATTTTAAATTACTTCAATTTATTATTTTCCTCCTAATAGTAATATGTACCTATCACATATCCTAATTTCAAGCTACCAGATCTAATTATTTGATATTGATGCATAAGTTTTGTATCACATTTATATGCAATTAAAGGGATATTTAACAGTCTTTGATTATTTTCAATCCACTTTAATTGTTATTTTTCTGAAATTTAAATTGTTATTGTTTTCATATCCTTGATTTTCTTCAATTTTAGATTTTTAAGATTTTCTAAACTGTGATTTTGTCACGTTTTATTAAAGATTCTATCAGCCATATATCATCATTTCACGCAATCAGTATTTATGTGATATCATACATGAATATTGTATTAGATATACACAAAATTTAAGACATGTTTAACAATCTTGATTGCTTTCTCAACATTTTTTTGTTATTACTTTCAAATTTTTGATTGTCCTCAATTTTATCCTTTTTAGATTTTAAATCCATGCATTTTCATTCTTTTCTTCTTCTCCATTTTTATTTCTCTGTGAGTTGGAGCTTTATAGATAAACTGTATATCTCTTATTTTACGATATTTTTCATTTTTTTGTTGTGATACAGATTTTATAGTGGTGAAAAAGTCTCAATTGATTCCAATAATCATATTTTAGAGATATGTGTTCTCTAAATTAGATAAAAATTGTTAACTTAAAAATTACGATATTGATCTTTATAGTCTCATCTATTTCTCGGACAATTTTACAGTAATTTATTATTGTGTATATTTTGGTTATGCGGTTGATATGTTTGATGAAAATTTTGACAGAAGTTTGTTGACAATTTTAAATATAATATACGACTTGACTGCTCACTCGGGCTAATCTTCGTCCTCTCCACATATTTTTCATATGTTTATGTTTATTTGTTTAATCAGAGATTTGTTATCTACGTTTATTTTTTGTAAATTTAGTTTCATATTTTGTCGAATAATATTTCATTTTTATTTGTGTTTAAAGTGACACCAAACTTGACCATCAAAAATCTATTTTTTTTAATGTATGTTAATAATGTAAATACATATATAATATAATGATTTTTAATTATTTTGAACTGATTTATATATTTTAACTGCAGGTTAATAAATATTATTTTCTCCCTTAAATTTAATATATTTTGACGCTATTTTTTCAAGGTTGAACAAGTTGGACAATGTATATATTGGTCCAATAAAAATTTCAATCTTTTTTTAGCTTTTTTGATACAATGTACTCCTCTGTCTCATTAATATTGGCCATCCTAATTTTTACATGCATTTTTGGTTGCAAATAAAATATATTTCCATAACTTTTTTTCAAAATTTTCCTTTTCCGAATTAATATTATAAGAGTAAATTTTAATTCTGAAAAAAAGTTACGAAACTATATTTTATTTTCGCCGAAACAAATGTGGTAAAATAAACATGGCAAATATTAGTGGGACGGGGGGAGTATGTAAAATTATGGTCGCCGTCAACGAGAAACCTTCTAACTCAAAATTATATATGTCTTTTTATACGATTCTTTTTTTATGCATGCCTACAATACAAGTAAAGTATGTGATATAATAAAATTTTGGTAATGCTAAACAAATTTATCATCACTTTCCAAATAAATAAATAAAAAGAATCAGAAATATGAGAATAGTTTGATGCAAATCTTTTTATCAAAAAAATTAATTTATTCTAATTTATTTTGTATTTTGTATTTATTTTGTATCTTTCTCTATATATTAAAAGCCAACAAAGGGCAAAGTTTGCCATTTTAATGGCTGTGAAGTTACGATTTTACCCTTATATTTTCTAAAATTACAAAAATACCATTCTTTAATAAAAATGTAAAAATTGTGAAATTATGTTAATGATGGGAATCGAACCCTTAACATATCCATGTCAAACTCATGTCATAACCAACTGTGCTACACTTTGTTTTGAGTTTATATTCAAACTCTTATTAGATAAACCACCTCTTCTTCCAATTTTTTTATTTTTTGAGTTAATAAACATTGATTTATATTATTTTTAGAATATTGCACAATACATAGTTATAATAAATATTTTTAGCAATTGAACATAATCTACAATTCTCTTTTATCAATTTAAATTATTGATATATGTCATTTTAATACCTTGAATTTATGATTTTGCCCCTACATGCTAAAAAATTACAAAAACGTCAACTCTTTTATATTTATGCAAATAGTAGATAAGATTATGTTAGTGTAGTAAATTGAACCATTAATCTTCTCTAATCAAGCTCATGCATAAGTAGCATAGTACATTTTGTTTTAAGTTTTCTTTAAAATCTTATTAATGTTAATTTCTCTTCTTCTCTCATCTTCTTTTTTATAATTTTTTATTTTTAAATAAATAAAATGTTGGTTTATATTATTTATAAAATATTGCATTGTATATAATTACCAAAAATATTTTAATGCATTGAGCATACTCTACGATTCTCTTTCTTTTATTTTAAATGATTGATATAAAAAATAAAATTTTAAAAGAGTATAAGATTATAGATAACGTATAATTTCTACATAATAATAAGATTATAGATAACATATAAGATTAGAATATAAAAATTTTATAAAATTTTAAAAGTAAAAAAATTGAGTGAGACGCCGCATGGATGACTTTTAAATAATATTAATAGATTTTGTAATAAGTTTCAGCCCTACGTTTATATCTGACAATGTTAAGACTGCATCGCCTATGTTATATACCGATAATTTTGTAATTTACTTCGCAAGATAGGGAATCTATCTACACAAATGATTTACATAAATATTTTTCATATTTTTTTTGTAAATCTAACGGTACTAAAAGAAAAGATCGTACAAAAATAACAAATTACACAAAATATTATAAATTTCACCCGTAGAAAATAAGATTATTTTAATATTATAAATTTTATTTATTTGCATTAAATATATAACGGTTTGAACTTTATATCGTATTAGATTACAAATTGCGTCGTCTATCATATAAATTTTTTCATAAATTAATATACTCGATAATTATTACGTCATCTTTTCATCTATATGATTGAACTTACAATTTTTTTAAGAAAAATAATTTGAATTTAAGAACGTTTCGGTCGAAATAATACATATATAGCCGAATGTTTTAATTTCTTTTAAATGTTTTTAAAAATAGTAGACGAATGTTTTCATCTATAACATATTTTGTTTTTTGCAAATGTAACCATGCAACTATACATAGATAGTGGTTCATATTTTTTATATATAAATTACAATTTGCATCATCTATGCACTAATTTGTAATTTGTAAGTAACTTAATTAATACATTTAACAATTTTTACGTAACTACTGTTTCGTTTGTATGATTGCATCTACGATTTAAAAAAACACAATGTGAATTTAAAGGAGTTTGGATCGAAAAATATTTAATCAAATTAATATATATGAGATTTAAATTTTGGACTCTATTTCAATTATCTCTTAAATAATAACATATAAAAAAAACATAAATAAATAAGCACGAAAACAACTTGTTCTAAAATTGACCCAAAAATAATAGAATTACTTTTATATTGTAAATAATATTTATTTGTATCAAGTAGACAAAGACTCAAATTTTATATCCTATAAATTATAAATTGCATCATTAACCATGCCAATTTGTACATAAGTTAATATACTCAAAAACAATTATGTAATCTTTTTTCAAATATATGGTTGGATCTACGATTTCAATATATATATATATATATATATATATATATATATATATATATATATATATATATATATATATGAATTTAAGGGCGTTCCGGTCGCCAATATATATGTATATATATTAAATTAATCGAAATGAGATTTGAATTTTGAATTCGATATTATTAACGCTTAATTAATTACATAAAATACATATATATAGTCAAGTTAAAATACATTATTATTAGTACACGATGATCATTTATAAAAAAAATTGGATTAAAATTTGTAACTGTAAAACGACATTCCAAACATATTATTAAAGTACTAAGTGTGTTCATATAATTTAATACAGTGATGGACACAAGAGAGAAGTGCGAAATCAGTTCCCAAGTTAAAAAAATAAACACGTGATATGAATACTCCATATTGCAATAGGTGCTCATCTCCCAAAGTATTTGTCTTGTGAGAGTGTGCAAAGATGCACCAACCTTCAGCTTCTTTTTAAAATCCTCTATCTCATTCACATGTGTTCGATTATATTACAACAACATTGTGTGCATTTAACGATTTATATTCTAGACTGCAAAAAAATAAAAAAAAACCAAATCAATTGATCGCTGAAAAACAAACAACAACTACTAAGGCAAAATACCTATTTACAAATTATACTTTCTCCAACATAGAAAACTCCGGTAAACCTGATTATAATTGCAACAAGAACAATAGTTCGACCGTGTTTCAAATTTTACATTGTTTCTATTTGTTCTTAATATCAATAATACTCACTATGAACAAGTCTCAAAGCCTTGGGTTTGGCACAGTTACGTTATCATATTAATTTACATACACTAATGTTATATACGGACTTTAGACTAAAAGATTTTAAGATGTGATCACGGTGTGTAGTCTTACGTACCTGACCAACTTTATATTTTATTTACAAGTATATTGTCATTTCGTTAAAAACACATTAGTTTAGATACATCCATATCATATATGAACAACTATACTAAAATAATCATTTAGATTATATTTAATTGTTGAATTTGATAAAATGCATTTCACGACATTTAAAACTAAATTAATATTTTGTCAAATGAAAATAATAATTTGATCTTTATTTTATAGATTTTTTTTCCAAATTTTGTGAAATCTTATTAAATATTAAAAAAAATTAAAAAAATTTATACAAATATAAGATAAATTCAAAATTAATTTTAATTACAAAATTGTTTCGATATATATACATTTTGTGCGAAAAATTATTTCAGTAAATAAGCAGGCCCGTGCTTCGCACGGGTTTTTAGGCTAGTTAATTGTTTATTTAAGAATTGAAGTCTTAACTCTACTAACAATGAGTATAATAGTACAAAAAATTATTTTGCACTAACTTTTACAATTTTCATCATTTTCAGAGTCACATGATCTTAATTACATTTATCTTATCTCATTATTACATACAAAAATTACTAAGTTTAATTATTTTTATTTATTATTGTTAATATATTGTGGATAAATAGAAGTTAGATTAAAAAATTAAATTTTTTAAAATATATTGTATCATATTTCTTACATTTTTTTATATATGATACGAGTTATCGCAAACGGCGTTGCCGAGAAATTTTTCTCTATAAAATTACTTAAAAATTATTATACTTTACATGCTTTCATTCTTATATAGCATGGAACAAAATAGTCTGTAAAACAGTTCAAAATTTAAATAAATTTATAGATATTGTTTTTTTTAATTTATTCAAAATGCATGTATAATATATTACTTACATTAATTACGGAGATTAGGAATAAAGATCAAAGCATGGTGACACTATTCACCGTTACTGTCCGAAAATTTTATAAAACTTTATATGTTTCGCTTCCCATATTTTGTTTTTCAAATGACAACGTGTGAATTAGATCAGCATCAGACGGGTTGCAATAAATGCTTTATACATTTAATTTTTGTTCGTCAAAATTTTCAAATTTTTATTACTTTTTCATACTTTTTCATAACTTCTCATTCAAATAAAGTTATAGAGATTGTCAATATTGATTTTCAAAATATAAATTTTATAAATGTTGATTGTAATGAGATTTCTTATGTAAATTCTAACCAGTTTGCATGAATTCGAAGAGAATAAAATTGGAAAGTACATAAAAAAATTTGAAGACCTTTAATTTGTGGCAAGAAAAATAATGTTAGCATCTCAAGGTTACTTAATTTTATAATTGTTTTATTATATAATTATTTACCTTTATTTTTAATTCATGTGTCCAACATACTTTATAAATTTTACTAACAAATCTCCATTAATTTTAATTACTATTATTTCTTCTTTTAAATTTGTTTTTCTTCTATAGTATATTTTGTGTTATTCTAAATATAAATTGCTATCATTCTATATCCTAAATTTTCAATATAAATGAAATATTATAATTAATTTAAATATATTTTAAATATTTCACCCGTGTGCGTAGCACGGGCTAATTCCCTAGTTATTTTTAACATGTCTTATTATAATAATAATAATAAATTTTAATAAAATTTTATTTAGAGACCTACTTAGTTTTTTAACAAATTCATTTAATATCCAACTAATAATAAAATTATTATACACAAACACAAATAATAAGTTAACAACTATTAAACAAACTTAACAAATAGACAGGTGATCAAATAGAAATCAAACTTAAAATAGAAAATAGAAACTAATTCAATCCCTTAGATCAATCTAATCCACACACAACTAAAATACACCCTCCTATACACAATCCCACCTAAATCCCTCCGTTTTTAATTTGACTTTTCCCGTCGATCGGTGAGCTTTTTTTGAAATCCGACTTCACTGTATTTTTCTCCATCTCTCAACGATTAATTTGCATATCATATGTGATATATTTTGACGCAATTTAAGAAATTTTTTATTTAGTTTCTAGTTTCTAGTCTAAGAGTGATTTATTTGAGCAAGACCCTATATATATATAGTGTTAGAATTTTATAATTGATAAAAGTAAAATAGAAGTAATCAAAAAGTAATCAAAAAGTAACAAAACAAAAGTATTTTATTATGTTGTTGCCATGATAATAAACTACAATTGTGAGCCTTTATATAGGCTACACCTAAAACAAATTAACTGATAAATAGGTAACCCTAACTATCACGTAAACAATCATCTAGAAAATCTCATTCAAAAACTACAACTAATTCCTAAATAATAGAATTAATACAAATCTAAACATAACTATTTTTTATTTTAAATTTTGAATCACATTTATCTAACATCCTCTCTTGATTCAAAATTACTAAAATATAAAATTAAATAAAAATGAAGCACTTCTCTTCAATTTCTTTCTCGTGATGCACTTCTCATCACCAAACACGTGATGCACTTCTCATCACCAAACACGTGATGCACTTCTCATCACCAAACACTTTGATGCACTTCTCATCAACACTCATGGAGCACTTCTCTCCACAAACATTTTTCTTGGTGCACTTCTCACCAAATTACATGGAGCACTTCTCTCCATAAACATTATTTTTTTTTAAAAAAATCATGGCCACCCGTGCCCTGCTTTCTTTTCTCATCATCATCATAACAATCTTGGTGTCTCTTGTCTTGACCCTCCTTCATGTTTTCTTCCTCTGAAATTTTGATTGACTCATCTTCAAATTCTTCTTCTGAAGCTTTGATGGACTCATCTTCAAAAAACTTGATTTGAATTAGTGTTGGATTGTTTTCAAGAGGTTGCATCTCCCTCTCAAATTCAATCTTCCACAAACTTGAATCTCTTACTTCACTCACAGATCCCTTAAGATCATTTAAGCTCTGATACCATGTTAGAATTTTATAATTGATAAAAGTAAAATAGAAGTAATCAAAAAGTAATCAAAAAGTAACAAAACAAAAGTATTTTATTATGTTGTTGCCATGATAATAAACTACAATTGTGAGCCTTTATATAGGCTACACCTAAAACAAATTAACTGATAAATAGGTAACCCTAACTATCACGTAAACAATCATCTAGAAAATCTCATTCAAAAACTACAACTAATTCCTAAATAATAGAATTAATACAAATCTAAACATAACAATTTTTTATTTTAAATTTTGAATCACATTTATCTAACATATAGGAGGCTATTCTACTACAAACCACTCTTAGACTACAAACCTACAAACTAAATAATTTTTTTTCAAATCGCGTCGAAACATAGCACATATGGTATGCAAATCGATCGTTGGGAGATGGAGAAAAATACGGTGAAGTCGGATTTCAAAAAAAACCCTCCGATTGACGGGAAAAGTCAAATTAAAAACGAAGGGGAATAGGTGTGATTGAGTGTGGGAGGGTGTATTTTAGTTGTGTGTTGTGTATATAGGGGGGCCATTAGATTAGATTAATCTAAGGGCTTAAATTGGTTCGTAGTTTGTATTTTAAAAAAAGTTTGTATTTGATCACTAGCCTATATATATATATACGAGCCTATAACCCGTGCGATTCACGGATGAATTTTAGTATTTTTAATTTATTATTTTAGTATCTTTACATGATTTATTATTATTTTTTATCTTATTTTATTATCATTTATTTGTATTTTGATCTTAAAATTTTTTAATATATTATCGACAGAATAATATCTTGAACTTTTGAATGTAGCTTAGAAAAATAGATGATATAAATATTTAATAATAATAATATGTTGTTGACGGGATTCGAATCTTGAACCCGTGGGAGTATTTTAAATACCAAAAAAAATAATATTCTTTTAATATTACATCAAATGGTTCTCATTTATCTATATTTATATCTAACGATTATTATTTAGAGAACCAAACTACCAACCAACCAAATAGATGGTAGTTTGCTTATAATAGTATTTTTTTTATATGATTTTTTAGTATTTTTTTTATCTTATTTTATTAGCATTTATTTGTATTTTGATCTTAAATTTTTTTAATATATTGTTGACGGGATTCGAACCTTGAACCCGTGGGAGCATTTTAGATATCAAAAAAAGAATATTATTATAATATTACATCCAACGGTTCTCATTTACCTATATTTACATCTAACGGTTACTCCCTCCATCTCATATTATGTGTCATGTTTGACTTTTTTATGGTCAAATTGACTCAAATTTGACTGAAAATTAGAAACTATTCGTTTATAATTTCGGATATTTGAGAAATACATTATACAGTATAGTAAAAAAAAAATCTAATGATATAATTTTTATAATTTTTTTCAATTATATAATATGTGTAATTTTAAGTCAAATTTTAGTCAATTTGACCACTAACAAATCAAACAAGACACATAATATGATATGGAGGGAGTATTATTTAGATGACCAAACTACCAACCAAATAGAGGGTGGTTTGCTTATAATATTATAGTATAGATATGGTCAAAATATGGTCCTACTCCAATAGAAACTTGTTTAGAATAAAAATATGGTCAAAATTTCTTAAATTGCGTCAAAATATATCACATATGGTCTTACTCCAATAGAAACCTGCTTATAATAAAAACTAGAAACTAGTGGCAATTTTGTAATTGCTTAGAAATGCTAGGCTAAATATATAAGTGCCACAAAATTATAAACAGATACATACACCCCCTTTTAGTTTCACACATCACGATTATTTTGTCCCTCGCGACTATCTATCTGCACACCCATCTCCTCTGTCACTGTCAAACTTTTTCATCTCTCATAGACTCGGATCTCAATAATTTTCTCTCTATCGAGCAAAATCATCTTGAGACTCTCACAATTTTAACTTATGAAGATGACGGTGAATTATCGTTCGTTGGAAAATGAAACAGTGGCCGTAGCGATAGAGATAATAGAGGATATAAGGGGGAAAAGATGTGAGTTTCATGTTAACAGAGACTAAGCAATCACTTTCTTATAAAGAAAAGTTACAGAACACAAGATCTCCAAATCACTTGATACGAGGAGTACTGATACAATGAATCGTGGAAGAAAATTATTTTTCTTTGCCATCATAAAAAGGAGTCGGGTGGATAAATTTGGGGGAAGGTATCAGTATATAAAAATGAGGTGCTGGTGTTACAATTTTAATTACTTTTTTATGAGTCTCGGATGGAATTAAGGCAATTTAAAAGTGCATTCCCTTTGTTTTTGGATAAATTTATGTTTGGTTTTTTTCAAAGCAAAATTTTTGTTTGTTAAAATGTTATTCAACTCATTTAATCACCGAACTGTAAAAAAATTCAATCCAAGTAGCGTTTTCTTTTATATTTTAACTAGTGGGAGGTTTTTCATTCAATGAAAAGTTTAACTCTTCTAAAGTTGGTGAGTTTATAGCAGAAGAACAAAAAATATGACTTGATTATTTAATAAAAATACCATTGTAAAAACTATAAATAATCACACTAACAAATACAAATTTAATAGATATAGGCCAAAATTACAAATTACAAATTTAAAATTACCAAACTTTAAAATTTTAGCTTCAAAAAACAAAGATTTTCAAAACAATCAAATCAACAGTTTAATAATAAAAAAAATTCGAAAGCATTACTAATTCAAAAACAGACCACTATTCTCCATAAATATTCTAATAAGTAAATATTATTACATGAATTTTCAAATTTTATAGTTTTTATCATTATTTATAATAATTTAAATCACCAATCTAAGTTTAATCATAAGTTTAATCAACTGGCATTTTACTTTTTATGATATTTTATTTATTTATTAATTTCATTTCCTGAAAATACTGAATTAAATAGTACAATTTACCATATTAAAGTGTACAAATCACTAAATAAAATAGTATGAATCACTTATAAATCATCAAATTAAGTACACATCATCAATTTATAATAATTAAAATGACATAATCTAGCTAACTTTCAATTTGTTTGTTTGCATTTTCATAGACACTAACTTCTCGTTGTTGTATTTAATTAATGTATTAATTTGAAAATAAAATAAAGTTTCTAATATTATTCTCAGAATATTTACCTGAGATAACATAATTACATACTTTAATTTTATGCACTTGTATGTATAAAAGATTTAAAAGTGTATGCACTTGTTAAATAGTTTTTACCTGTTTAAGTTTAAGATGGAATCAAGGCAATTTAAAAGTTTAGTCCATTTGTTTTTTGATACACTTTTGTTTGTTTCTTTTTGAAGCAAAATTTTTATTTGTTAAAATGTTATTCAATTTATAATAAACAATCTCGAAAGCATTACTAATATAAAAATATATCACTATTTTTCATAAATATTTCAATAATTAAATATAATCATCATACAAGATACTAAGGTATCAAAATTAATATACTAATCACTAAATTCAATAATATTTATCATCTTAATAAATTTGTTTGTTTACATTTTCACGGACAATAACCTTCTCGCACTCTTATATTTAATTAATGTGTTAATTTGAATAAATTAGTTTAGAAAATAAAATTCATGTTATTATTTAAGAAAAATTTATACACTTGTGTATATATATATTTTTTAATATTATTCACTTTTCTTTTATATCATATTAGTATGTTTGTATACATGTCATTATATTCTTCGATGTAAGCTCCTTGAAATAAGTTACTCCCTCGTTATATTGTCCATCAATAAAAAAATATGTATTTAATAATTAGGTGAAAATTGTCAAACTTAACCTCAATTATTTACATATTTGGAAAAAATTAACATATTTAATAATTATTTTATTTTTTAAGAAAATGTGGACAATACTTTTGATACATGCAACAACAAAAAATGTTGCCAATATAAACTGAACTAAGGGTACTTGAGTTAAGTTCTCATTAGCTTATACGGAATTTTATGTTCCTTGTCAAAACATTATTCACCTATAAAATTTTATGATTTCAATGACTAAAACTTTTTTGAATTGTGCAATTTTCTCATAAGCATTTAATTAGATCTTAACTATCTATACAACATATATTTAATTCATATAAAAACTTTAGTTTGAATAATTTAGTAATATAACATTTACGCACACAACTAAACCAATTTTTTTTGACATATATGAAATGTATAGTTACAAAATTATATAATTATTAATAATAAAATAATAATTATTATATTTTAGGAACAAGTCACCATTTTTTATACACGGAAAAAGATATAATTTTCAATTTGTAAGCAACTTATTAGAGCATTCACAATGGGTGCCTTATTTCTTCCCTCATCCCCATATTTTGAGAAAATTATGAATTATAGCAAAAAATATCATCTACATCAGATTCCCCATTTTAGGGTATGTTTTGGGATCAAGAAATGAGTCCCCAAATTTGGGAACTTACTATTTATACCTCATTTTATATTTTATACCATTTTATATGCAAGTAGAGTGAGAAATGATAAAATAATATAGTTAATAGTTAAAATTGTAAAGAGAGGTGAGAGAAAGAAGTAATAGAAAAATATAGAGATAAAAATGGGGAATGGGATATAGTAAATTTTTAGATAATAAATAAATTATAAGGATAAATTTAAGAAATTATTATTTTTAGTAAGAATATGAGATCGAGGATGGTATGTAAATGCTCTTAGACATCAAAACATGGCCAATTATCCGTCGGTTTAAATGATTGTATGCTCGTGGACCTACTACATAAAATATAATCGGAGACTTTTCTTCAAACTAATAAAGACTATTTATTTGCTGAGCTGAACCGGTCGAGAGTTTGTTTAAATCTGTTGGGCCCAAAAAATTAGTAAAACTAAGTTATCATTTACAATATTCAGTAAATTTAGATGAAATAAATAAATATTTGTTACATTTTTGTGTATAGTAAGTTGGTAACATGTGTGCAAAGTGTAAACTATTAAAGCAACAGTAGTTTTTGAACAATATATTTAGCATTGCAGAGTCACATTTTTATTCAGTATATGCACACACAACACTACATACACATCACACACAAAAACAGAAATAAAATGAAAAGTTTCACATAGATGAACACGACTATATCTTTAATATTAACAAAGTGGTAAGATCATCTGCTGTACACACAAACAACACAAGTGTAAAACCTGCTAGTCATATTTAAGTTTCCAGGACTGTAGAAGAAAGAAAACCCAAGAAAGAGCCAATAAACAATCACCAAATATCTGTCTAATCCAGTCCCAAGCTAAACCTTCAACCCTTCTTTCATAATTATATCTCCAAATTGCCATCAACACATGTAACACCACACACCCTTTTGCGAAGAAGCTTTGAAACTCTCCGTCCTTTACAAACGCTACCATGAACAGTACTAGCCCGATTGTGAACAGTAGCAAGCCTGAAAACGAGTCGGAGCTTCGAAGTGCCACTTGGGCTTGTGGTGTGGAGCCCAATAGCTTTGTGGCAGCTTCTGTGCCGTGTGACAAGGTGTAGACGTCTTTCATGTAGAACATCATTAGAACGCCGGTGATACTGGCGATCAGAGAGTGGAGAATACATACTACGGAGAACACTGACGGGCCCATCTTTATTTTTTGCCTTGTAAATTTATTTTGCTTTATACAGATATATTTGAACTACAATATATTGGGTTGGTTTTGAGTTTTGATTTTCTTGGGATATTTATTTTTCAAGTTGAATAAACGTACAAGGGTTTGTCTTTGTCCGTTTGCTTTTGCGGGTCCCGTTTGAATATATTTTTGATAAATTTGAATTATCGACACCGAAAAATCGTAGTATCTTTAATACTAGGTGTATTTTATTTTAAAAAAAACTTGTACGTATCTTTAATATTTTTAATCTATGTTGTTGATTTTCCTTGAAATGAATTTAAAGAGCAGACATATAAAATCCTTATCTATACTAACAAACTGCATGAGTGTGGACAATCCATGATTTCATAACTGAATAGCAGGAGACAGGAGTAGATGAGTAAGCATGTGAAGCAAAATTCAGACGAGACACTTGGCAAGCGGACAGAGGAAGAGCGGGGCCCGCTTACGTAGTCGGCCGTGGTTGTAAATTACTAATAGGACCAATTAGGAGATGTCACGGAGCCCACTTTCCCTATAATCAAACAGCAATTTATGCAGTAAACAGATAAAGAATATGCCAGATGGTAGATGGATTAATTTATTTGGTCTGCTATATATGTGATGGATATATAACAAGCCTACAACTACAAAGTGGCTTTGGTTTGTGTTTTTATCGGTCAAACACTTACAAACGTTGAGCCTTCTTTTTTTTGGGCCCAGCAACATACCTAATCTAGCCCAAATAAAAACATGTTACTATCATTAAAGCTAAACAAAAAATTCAAATAAATAAAAAGTTCGTAAAACCCTAATGAGAGTCGTCTGAGTCGCCTCCCCCTCCCCCATTCGCCTCTCTCCTCTCTCTTCCCTCCGCCTCTCTCCTCCTTCCTCCCTCATTTTCTTCCGATCTTGTTTTTCCAGATTCAATAAAATCGATTAGCTTTGCTTTTGTCTCACTTTATGCGTGTTTTATTTTTTGTCTCGCTTTATGTGTGTTTTGTTTTCGTCTCGCTTTATGTGTGTTTTCTCGCTTTATGCGAGTTTGTGTGTTATCAATGAGAATGATTTGGATGGGGTTTTGGGAGATCTGGATTACCACATCAGTTATACTTTCGGCATGTCTATAGCTGGATTCTGGCACGTAGATAGCTGGGGTATGCTTGGAACTTTCGGCATGTCTATAGCTGGATCCCGGCATGTAGATAGCTGGGGTATGCTTGGAATGGTTGTGACCGCATGTGCTCACCTTTCACAAATTATAGTTGTTCATTATTCGAGGACTATTGTTTCTCATTGCTTAGTTTTTGTAACTGAGTCGCCTGAACACCGCAACAACCATGGAACTATTGTGAAGGTCAATTGTGAAGCTACCATTTTCGGGACCGATGTTGGCTGGATTACTCGAGAAGCCTTTGTATTCATTTTCAATTTCAAGAATCCATGGATTCAGTGTGTTAAGCAGTCTGGAAACAATGCGACTATTTGTTTAGCTCGCTTTATTGTTTATCAACCTGATTGCATTGTCAGTTGGGGATTTGTCCCGGCTAGACTTGTTTTAATTTAATGATATGAATTTGCATTTTGTCAAAAAAAAAAAAAAAATTCAAATAAATTGAAACCGGTAAAACTCGGCGAAATTAACAAATACTCCCTCCCTCCCCTCAATTCTTTACAATGAGGTTGGACACGGAGCTTAAGAAAAAATATAATTTAGTGGAAAAAAAGTGAGTAAAGTGGTGTGATCAATCAATATTTAATGCATAAAGTAGAGATAGTGGGGGAAAGTAGTGGATATAGTTATTTTTTATATTATAAAACTTTACTATTTTATGAAACTTTTAGAATATAAAAAATTGAGAGGGACATTCCAAAAAAGAAAGTATAAATAAATGAGAGGGACATGGGGAATAACAAATATTTAAATTAAACCAACTAGAGTGGGACGACTCAAACTAAGTCCCTTCCTAAATCGCGTTTGTATACCATGTTAAGAAAAGGTATTATTTAATCCACTTTAAAAAGTCATTTTTATAAAAAAAAAAATCAATCTCTTTACTATAATCATGTGCAAAACAAATATATGATTAGAAAATTTAAAAGATATTAATCAAATTTCATGATTATCCCTTAAAACAAACAATAAATTAAATTTTAAAAAATTATATTTCAATCCTAAACTTAATACTTCAAAACAAATATAGAATAACATAATTTAAATAATTATAATTTATATTTTAATTGATGAGATTATTTATCCCGGGATTATAATCCCTACAAACAAACATGACTTATGCCCTAGGGGGAGATGGGTACGAAGCAGTATGGAGAATCAATGATTTTCTTACTATTTTCATATTTATTTAAATAATTAAATGTAAATTTTATAATTACATTTTAGGAATCAAATGACTGCTAAGATCAATTTTTACAATGTTATAAGCAAATAAATGTACCATTATATAACAAAGTTATCGAAGACAAGAAAATGGCAAAGTAAAGAGAAGTTCATCCTGTCCAACTGCATTTATGTGCAACTGACTAACCCACTTTCACTTTCATGTCTAGACAAGTCCAGAATAGAGGATTGATAAAAATGAAAAACGATCAAAAATTGTCCTTCACAAAAGTGAAACCAATCGCAAAATGAGCAAAATCACCAATTTACCCTTAACTGTTGAACTAAATCCTCAAATGATTGAGGGTTGTATTTGTAAAGTTAACTCCATCAACATCCGGACAAAATTACAATCATAACTGGACGCCGCGTAAATTATAAATTCATAAGCTTAACAGCTACGATCGTTCCACGTTCCAATCCATTGCTGTAATGTCACTGGATAGGTCCCACCGTCCACGAGATTAGGATAGGATATGTAGCGAACAGAGTGAGAGAGACGTCAATAATGGATAGGGCAAATGCTATGTAGTTTAAATTATTGGAGTAGTATATCCCGCTTGCATGTACATCAACTTCATTGATATCAGATTACGTGGATCCGAGCTGTTTCACCCACCGGTTTAGACCGTCTCCGTCTGGTAGATTGTACAGTTTTTATAATTTATAAGAACATCTACCATCACGTTAGTTATAAAATTTGTTAAATCTGTAAAGTATTTATTATGATTTTAAGGTATTATAAATTGAATATATTGTTTAAATATAAAAATAGATGATGTGGCTTTTTAATACAGATTTTTAGATATTCGATAAATTTAGCCAATATATTTAGATTTACTAAGATTTTAGATAACAACTTTGACTCGATAGAGCGGATAATTTTTTACATATTTTCTATGATTTTTATTTATGATAAATTATATCTTTTTTTAGATAAGATAAGATAATTTTTATTTATGATAAATTATATCTATTTTTTTCTATAATTATAAAGTTGGAGATGCTCTAAGATAAGATAAGTTAGCTTAAGAAAGTATAATATTATAATTAACAATAATATTAGGGAATTCAAAATAAAAATCACCAGAAATTTCCAAAATAATGCAAGTACATTTATGCAATCGATTTGTCAAATAAAATACTCACATAATTATAGGACATTGAGTGTTTATATACTAGTAAGTGTCACTGATTTTTAAAAACAATGTGTTTGAACAATATTTATAGAAGTATGATAATTAAAAGGAAATGAATTAATTGGATCGAGAAAAAAGCGAACCCAAGTTTTCGGATAATGATTGATTGATGAATTAAATTATTATACCACGTTCAATCTGTTCACGATTCACATGTTTTATAACGTTATAGATTTGTAACAAGAGAATACGAAGTTTTGGTAATTAAAATGATAAATGAGTCGCGATCTTTTAAAAAATTAAAAATATATGCCCTGTTCTCGAAGTAGCAAGAAGGTTAATTAGCTAATCATGGACCCTTGACCCCTTCACTATATAAACAAATTGTTGCTGAAATTTATTACATAGCAAAAGCATAAGCCTCAGTCATGGCCGGAGTTGTGGCAAGGATTCCGATGAGCCACCGTATCTTTACACCTTATAATAACCGGGAAAATGTATTTCAAGGTGAACTGGTGCTAAGTATGTCCGATACAGTATTCGGTTTTCTTCATGAACAAGGTGAAGGATGGCCGGAAAATATTATGTACAATGAAAATGAAGGCCAAAATGATGAAGAAGAAGATGAAGTGGAAAAGTCCGGCAAAATTGTTGAAGATAACATCCAATATTGGGAAGATCAACACAGCCTTTTACAGGTACGTTTATTCTCCTTTATTTAGCAATCGTCAATTGCAAAAATTTAAATACTGACTCGTTTATGCATATCGAATTCTCGATATTTCGTTAAAAAAAAACTGAATTATATGATACTTTGGATTGATATAATTTTGTTGTGGAAAAAAATTGTGTTATTGGCTTGGTGTTATGATAATAAACAAGAGTTTACATATTAATTTAAAGTATATTGGTCATTGTTTGACAGGCAACCTTGTATAGAACAAGTTCGTTGGAATCAAAGATCAGAAACTGCACAAAAGAAGCACTAAAAGAGGCCCAAGTCTCCGGGAATGTATGCAGTTGCCAAAATCCGGTGTTTGGCGGTTGCCGGAGTTGCTTTATGAAACAAGTTAGTGGTTGTCTTCAAAATGCTGGCTTCGATTCGGCAATTTGCAAGTCCAAGTGGAAAAACGTACCAGATATTCCATCAGGTAATTTTCTGAGAAAACACAAACAAGACTCTGTAATTTTGAAGTGCAACCAAAAAATGAACAAACAAACAAACTATGTCCACATGCAGGTGAACACACATTTGTAGATGTACTAGATACAAATACAAAGAAAGGGGAGGTGCGGATAATCGTGGAATTGAATTTTCGGGGTGAATTTGAGATGGCTAAAGCAAGCGAAGAATACAATCGATTAGTTAGTAAGCTTCCGGAAGTGTTTGTGGGGAAAGCTGAAAGACTAACGTCCGTGACCAATATATTGTGTTCGGCTGCTAAAAAATGTATGAAGGATAGGAAAATGCACTTGGGTCCGTGGAGGAAAACCAGGTACATGCAAGCAAAGTGGCTTAGAGTTTCGGAACGACAAACAACCGTTCCTAGGCTGATGTCGACAGCTGAATATTCGAGCAGGCCGCGGCGGCCACAGGCATCTATGCTTACCGTAGATTTGCTGGAGAAGTTGCCCAGTCTGCAGTGTGCAGCAGTTGAGGTTGTGTGACTGGAATTATCATAATTTAATTTAGTGAGAATTGCGCTTGTAATTAAGTTGTTTGTGTATCCAAGTAGTCCATATGATATGGTGGGGGAAAAATATGAAAATATGATTTAACCAATTACATGTGTTATCAGTGCCTGATCCAACTCAACTTGTGAAGTTTGGCAATATTATTAAGGGGGTGTTTGGGGTATCACAAAAAAGTTGACTTATATGTTAAAATAAGTAAGTTCTTTATAAGTGATAATTTGATAGATTCTTATAAGTTACACGGGTGTTTGGATAAATTTACTTATAAGTTAGTGAAGAATTTGCTAAATTAAATTTAAAAAAATAATTATTAAATACAATGATTTCAACACTTGCATTTTAAATTATGCATGATTTCAACACTTATGCATGATTGTTTCATTCTTTTCTACAAAAATTACTTATCAAATGTACCTTGACATATAAGAGAAATGATACAAGTAGAATTCTCAAATCCGTTCACAAAATAGCAATGTATCATATCATGTTATTTGGAAAAAAAATTGAAAATAATTTTGGAATACATATTATTACTCGACATATAAGTATCAGATAACATTTTTTGTATTGCCATAATACGGTTTATGTAAAAATATATGCAGCGCTAAATTAAGATTTTGTAAGAATTGTTATAGCCAAAATTCGGTAATGGGTTTTTAGTTTAGGATCGGGTCGGGTATGAATTCAATTATGTTATTTTTGTAATTAGGGTTAAGTTTAGTATCTGGGCTTGCCCTCATAGGGATAAGGACGCGCCCTCTTAGGTTGTCCATCCCTTGAGGACGCGCCCTCACAGTAATGATAACTCTACGTGGATGGAAGACTTGACAGAATAATAACTTCATTTGACACAAGGAAGACTTAGGGCCTGTCTTCATGGGGATAAGGGCGCGCCCTGTAGGGCGTCCACCCCTTGAGGGCGCGTCCTCTTGGTTTGAAGATGCAAGTTGGTGATGAAGGATGGTCCCTTTGCTTAATATTGGCAAAATATTGAAGAATTCCCTCCTAGGATGTGCCCTAGGAGGGGGATGTCCGTGGCTGAAGGCCTCCTCCTGTATTCAATGGGCGCGCCCTCATTGGGGATGTGGGGTTAATCTTGGTGTGTGCTTTGGGAGCTCTGTTCCTGTACTCAATGGGCGCGTCCTCATTGGGGAACTTTGGAGTAATCCTGCACTTTGCACCCAAACACTTGGGATCACTTGTCCTGCTATCTGGTGGGTGCTTCTCATTCGGGGGACAAGGATGCGTCTAGCATTTAAGGTAAGTCATGGCTATACCTGCGTCTATGAATTAAGGAAATAGCTGGTAATGGATAGGACTAGTCCTCGACGGGGGAAGTTTCCTTATTCATGAAGTCCTGACGTCATAGACGAGCCTTGGGCCTTTGTGACTAGGCCTTATCGTTAGACATTCCTAAAGTGAGCTAAATCTCTAAGTAAGGAAACAGATGGAAGTCCTACGTTCAAGTAAGGAAAGATAAGGAAGACATATGTTTAAGTATGGAAAGAATCCTATACATGGAAGGCGGTGGAAAAGTCTAACGTCTAAGCATGGAAAGGCAGCAGAAGACTTCGGATGGGCTCCGAAGATCAAAGACCAAGCCCATGGAGGAAACTTCCTCCCCAAGAACTACGTTGGCTTGATTCCCTATAAAAAGGGATACGTAGGCAAATTGTAAGGGGTCAAATGTTGAGAACTCTGAGGCAACCAACATAAACCCTAAGCAATCTCAGCCACCAATTAAACACAACCACCATACTCCGACGAATTTACCACCTAAGGACAACCGTTGTAGATCTTGATTCCGGCGAAGAACCCCAAACTTTGTTAATACCAAATTCCTCCGTTAACAAATTGGCGCTAGAAGGAGGGGCTGCTAATTAAGATCTAAATCTTTGGAGGAGAAGATGTCACAAAATCCCAACGAACGTCCTAGGGATGAGGTCTTATCTGAAGACAGTGAAGAGAACAACCATGCCCGCCATGAGGAGTATGTTCCCCATAGTGTTCCAAATCCATCTATTGTAGGAGGACGACCACCAGTGCTCATAAGTAATTCTGACTTGATGGAACAACTCTATCGCATGTGGGATGCCTTGAATGGCTTTGAAGCAAGACTAGATACGGTCGAAAGAGGCGAAGGAAGGGGTCGTGTCAGGCGACAACCCCATAATCACCATCGTACGGGTAGAGGTACCACGAGTCAAAGGAGGTTTCAGAATGTCACTCCAAGAAGGTTAGAGTATGAAGAGGATGGAGTCCCTATTGTTGAACTCCCCGATGATGAGACGGGCAGCCAGGATCAACCTAGGAGGGAACGGCGTCCATCTCCACACCCTCATAGGTCAGGGCGACCTGAAAGTGAAATTCGAAGGGCTGATGAACTCCACCGAGACCAAGAACAACGATTGAGCAGATTGAAGGATCGCCTTGGTATAAGGCTTAGTAATGATGATCTACGATTGTTGTTGGTCGAATGGCAGAGGGACAGAGAGGTAAGAGGGGAACAACCTCTTGATCCACAGCGTGAGCCCCCTGTTGACAGGTCGAGGCCCCATGGACAAGATCGTACTCAACCTCGCAGTAATTCAAGACGAAACTTAGAAGTGCAACCTCATAATCCACAGCGAGAGCCCCCTGTACACAGGTTGAGGCCCCGTGATCATGAGCAAGCTCCCCAATCAGAAGGGTCAGGAAGGAGAAGGGATAGCGATCGAAGGAATAGGTATGATGCTCCTTATCATGGAGGACCCTCTGGAGGAAGGGATCCGCACATATCATCTATGTCATCCCAAAGTAGAACAAGAGGAAGGCAGGAAGAGCCAAGGACTCGCTCTCATGGTCAGGGGGAGAGGACGCGCCCTAATAGTCATGAGGGAAGGACGCGCCCTCCGAGTCCCAATCCAAGGACACAAGAGACTCCTGCGGCCCAAGGAGAAACCCAGCCTCCTCAACCACCACCTCAACCTCCGCCTACTGATAATGCTCAGACAAATGTCCAAACAATCCCGGGTGTAGGAAGCTTCAATGTGGACGACTTAAAGAAACTCCTCACTCACTTGGAGGGAGGAAGAGTGACTTCAACAGCCCAAACTCCCTCTCCATTCTCTACGGCAGTAAGGGAGGCACAACTTCCAACAGGGTACAGGAATACAACCAATGACTTGCGCTTCCATGGAAATGCCGACCCTGTTGAGTTCTTGGGAAGATTCAATATAGAGATGGATGTATATCAAGTGCCTGACTTGGCTAGATGTCGCCTTCTAGCAGCAACCTTTAGAGAGAGTGCACAACAGTGGTTTCAAAAGCTTGGACCAGGGGTGATTACTTCATGGGAGGTCATGAAAACTTTGTTCCTGACAAAATTCCAAGCTACTGTGAAATATGCCCCCCCAGTGACTACTTTGGCCAATATCAGACAGAAGGAAGGAGAAAGCTTGCAGTCATATTTCAAAAGGTTCAATGCTGAGTCTACCATGGTCAGAGGGGCAACCGATGAGTCACTAAAAAGTTTCTTGATTGCGGGACTCCAAGTCGGAACTGATTTCTGGAAGCACTTGCAGGGGAAGGACCCAGCAACCTTGGCGGACCTCTTTGCCCAAGCTGAATACTTCAAGATCGTTGAACAATCTCTTGCTGACAATAAAAAGTCCGACTCCCAAGGGAAAGAAAAAGGTAAAGGTTCTAAGAGGAAGGATAGGTCCCCAAGCCCTGACTACCGGAGGAGAGGGTATAGTCCGAACAGGGTAAATGTCACCAATGCAAGGAGAGGTTGGACTCCACCAGACTACGACAGGTTGAATAGATATCAAACAGGGAGTTATACACTAGCCGCTTCTGTCGAGCATATCTTTGAAGTCAATAAGGATAAGGGTTTATTCAAGAAGCCAGCACCATTATCCTCCTGGCAAACTAAGGACAAAAAGAGGTATTGCTCATATCATGAATCTACTGGACATAACACCCATGAGTGTCGGCAGCTAAAGGAAGAAATTGAAGAATTGATCAAGGCTGGATACCTAACTGACTGGATTGTCAGAGAAGTGAAGAAGCATAAAGATGAAACTGACAGGAGGATGGAAAGAGAGCATGCTCCTGAAAGGGATGATGACAGATCTAAGGACGTTCAGTTTGCCCGGGCTGGGAGCATTCATACTATCTTTGGAGGACGCCATTTTGGTGGTGACAGTAACAATGCACTGGAAAGGTATGCCAGGGAAGCACGCCATAAGCCCTTAACTAATGTGAACAGCTTGGAACTTAAACCTCCCAAGTTGTTCAGGGGGGAATCAGTAGATATTACATTTACTGAGGAAGAAGCAAGATGGGTACATCATCCTCACAGTGACGCCCTGGTCGTTGCCATACAGATTGGTCCTATGAATGTACACCGAGTATTTGTTGACAATGGAAGTTCGGTGAATATTCTCTACTACAACACTTATAAGAAGTTGGGTTTGCCTGATAAGGATATTGTCCGAGAGGATGCTTGGATTTATGGTTTCACTGGAGAAGCTGTTAGAGTTATGGGTGCAATTAAGCTCCCAGTTACACTTGGTGAAGGTCCTCTGTCTGTGACTCAGATGATAGAATTTATGGTACTGGACCAAGAATCTGCCCACAATGCTTTGGTAGGAAGGCCTTTGCTGAAAGAGATGAAGGTAGTTACTTCCATTTATCATTTAATAATGAAATTCCCTACTCCAAATGGGGTTGGTTCAGTTCGAGGGTCACAATATGATTCGAGGGAGTGCTATCATAGAACTGTCAAGGGTTTTCGTCGTAATGGATTAGGAGGACGCGCCCTTCCCCAAGAAGATGCCCAGGGATTGCTCAAAAATTCTAAGGGAGAGATTCATGTTCATTACACGGTTCAAGAGCCAGAAGATGATGTTCCTCATCTAAGGGCGCGCCCTAAGATGTTACTATTGGAGACGCCTCCCCTAATTGATGAACTTCAAGAAAGAATTGTTGAGAGCACCTATACCCTTCAGGGCGCGCCCTCAAGGAAGGAAGAGCTTGTTGAAGATGCACCCTCAGGGGGAGAGACATTTAATATCTTTCCAAGAAAAGGGTATGTGGAGGACGCGCCCTCAATAGAAAACGCGCCCTCAATAGAGGACGAATTGGTGGAGGACGCGCCCTCAAAGAGTGAAATGCCTGTTGAAGATCCTCGTATCTTTGATCTTGATCTTGATCCAAGAATTCCTATCCTACAGGAGAAGACAGGTCCTGCAGAAGAAACAATCTCAATCCCTGTAGACGCAGCAGATCCCAGTAAGGTTCTCAAAATTGGATCACAGCTAAGCAATGAGTTGAGAACAGGTTTGACTAATTTTCTTTTGGCCAACCTGGATGTGTTCGCTTGGAGTCATGCTGATATGATAGGAATTGATCCTAATGTCATGTGCCATCATCTAAACATATATCCCAATAAGAAAGGAATGCGTCAGAAGCGGCGTGCAATCAGTGGGGAAAGGGCAGTAGCTTTAAAAGAGGAAGTCGACAGACTCTTGGATGTGGGTCTGATCAAAGAATCCTTCTATCCCGAGTGGTTGGCAAACCCGGTGTTGGTAAAAAAGCCTAATGGGAAATGGAGAACTTGTGTGGACTTCACGGACTTGAACAAAGCTTGCCCAAAGGATAGTTTCCCGCTCCCTCGGATTGATCAGTTGGTGGA
Source organism: Heracleum sosnowskyi (assembly GCA_030848705.1). NCBI lineage: Eukaryota > Viridiplantae > Streptophyta > Magnoliopsida > Apiales > Apiaceae > Heracleum > Heracleum sosnowskyi. Next base: position 101,251,525 of record CM061241.1, read on the forward strand.
TGCTACGGCTGGTCACGCTCTCTTGAGTTTCATGGATGCTTACTCAGGGTATAATCAAATTCCCATGTATGGACCCGATCAAGAACATACATCCTTTATTACTGACAGAGGTTTGTATTGCTATATTGGAATGCCCTTTGGTCTTATCAATGCAGGGGCAACATATCAAAGATTGGTGAATATGATGTTCAAAGAGCAGATTGGAAAAACTATGGAGGTGTATGTAGATGATATGCTTGTCAAGTCCAAGGACGCAGTAGACCACGTGAGGCACTTGGAAGAAATGTTTGGAATTCTGCGCAAGTACCGGATGAAGTTAAATCCTCAAAAGTGTGTCTTTGGTGTTGAGTCGGGGAAATTTTTAGGCTTTATTGTGAACCATAGAGGAATTGAAGCCAATCCGGAAAAGATCAAAGCACTCCTTGAAATGAAGTCCCCTACCAGTGTAAAGCAGGTTCAAAGCCTTTGTGGACGAATTGCAGCTCTAAATCGTTTTGTCTCAAAGTCTTCTGATCGTTGCAAAGAGTTTTTCAAAGCCATTAGGGGGGTGGAAAAGGATTTCATGTGGACTCCTGCTTGTGAAGATGCTTTTCAGAAAATCAAGGAGCAGTTAGGTAAGCCCCCACTCTTGGCCAAGCCCGTGGATGGTGAAGTACTGATTCTTTACTTGGCTATCTCGATTTACTCTATTAGTGCCGTGTTAGTACGAGAAGAGGATAGTTTGCAGTCACCAGTTTACTATGTAAGTAAGAGGTTGTTGGATGCAGAAACCCGATATTCTAGCATGGAGAAGTTAGTATATGCTTTGGTGCTGGCTGCACGCAAGTTACGTCCCTACTTCCAAGCTCATAAAATTGAAGTACGAACTTCTTATCCCATGAGACACATTTTACATAAACCTGAAGCTTCAGGAAGGATGTTGAAGTGGGCGATTGAGTTGGGACAGTATGATTTGGAATATGTTTCTCGAACGGCGATCAAGGGACAAGCCTTAGCCGATTTTATTCTGGAGTTTGAAGATGAGAGTATGGGACGAGAAATCATTCTGGTGCACCCTAACCCTCTCACTCAGGAGGCAAGCCCTTTGATAGAAGAGTATCCTTTTCCTTGGTGGACCATGTATGTGGATGGAGCGGTTAACAGTGACGGGGCAGGTGCTGGAGTTGTCTTGACTTCTCCTGAAGGTCACCTTCTTATGAGTGCTATCAATTTCAAATTTTCGGTAACCAATAATGAAGCTGAGTACGAGGCATTGATTAATGGTTTGAAGTTGGCTTTGGAAATGAATGTGAAGAATTTGGTGGTGTTCAGTGATTCGAAACTGGTTGTTCAGCAGGTTGAAGGAGGGTTCCAGACTAGAGGACCGAAGACAGAGGCATATATGATGAGTGTACGTCGCTTGATTCGACAGTTCAACATAGTCAGACTTGAAGGAGTTCCTCGTGAAGAAAATTCCAAGGCCGACACTCTGGCCAGGTTGGGTTCCCAAAGAGACACGGTGTTGATGGGAGACATTCCATTGGAAGTTCAAGAAATTCCTAGTATCCCCGAGATGGAGCTAATGGTTGTAGATGAAGTACCAATGAAGACTTGGATGACTCCTATCCAAGAGTATATACAGAGAGGAATTTTACCCGATGATAAGGGGGAGGCCAGACGTTTGAAATACCAAGCAGCAAGGTATGTGGAATATGATGCAGTGTTATATCGAAGAGGTTTTAATCAACCCTTATTAAGGTGTGTTGATGGGGAGGAATGCAACTATGTCCTGAGAGAGGTTCATGAAGGAATATGTGGCAATCACTCGGGGGGTAGTTCCCTTGCTATGAAAGTGTTACGACAAGGATATTACTGGCCGACCTTGAAAGATGATGCTATGAAGTTTACAAGAGCATGTGACCAGTGCCAACGCTTTGCGAACTACTCATCTATTCCTGCTACTACATTAACTTCAATGATAAGTCCTTGGCCTTTTGCTATGTGGGGAATTGATCTCATTGGAGAGCTTCCTATGGCTAAGGGGGGTGTCAAATATGCTGTTGTGGCTGTGGATTATTTTACCAAGTGGGCAGAGGCTATGCCCTTGGCAAAGATAACGGCCAAGAAAATCAAAGATTTTGTTTTTAATTCCATTGTGTGCAGGTTTGGGATTCCCTACAAGCTTATATCTGACAATGGAAAGCAATTTGATAGCAAGGAATTAAAGAAGTTGTGTGAAGACTTGAAGATCAAGAAAGATTTTGCAGCGGTCTATCATCCCCAGAGCAATGGGCAGACTGAAGCTATCAATAAGATAATCAAGCACACCTTGAAGACCAAGCTAGAAGAAAGTAAAGGTAACTGGCCTGAGGAGCTTCCTATGGTGTTGTGGTCCTACAATACTACCCCAAGGTCTACTACTGGGGAGTCTCCATTTATGCTATCTTATGGATTTGAAGCAATGGTTCCTGTGGAAGTTGGATCTGGGTCGTTCAGAAGGGATCATTATGACAGGGAGTCTAATGAGGTCAACCAACGGCTTCATCTTGATTTTTTAGAAGAGACACGTGCAATATCATCCTTACGATTAGCTGCATATCAGAAAAGAGTAGCTAGGTTTTATGATCGAAGAGTGAGAATACGTCGCCTAAAGGTTGGTGATCTCGTGTTACGAAGGGTGATGCCTCATACCAGAATTGCTAGTCATGGGGTCTTCGGAGCTAACTGGGAAGGACCTTACAAGATCAGGTCTGTGCTTTGGGAAGGAACTTTTCACTTGGAGGATTTGGGTGGCAATCCTATACCAAAAGCATGGAATGTGGAACATCTGAAGAAATATTACCAATAGGGAGTGGTTGTGTACTCCCTATGTTATCTATCTAAATACACTAGAAGAAATAAATTTCCTCCTAGTCTAGGGGGGTAGTGCATGTACATCCTACCTTGGATAGTTGAGATTTTCAAGTTTTTTATTTCCCCAAAGAGCATTAGCCTTGGGACCAGTGTGATTTTCACACCGGAGCGCATTATTTATGAAGACCTTATCAAGATTTTTAAAGTTTTAAGTTTATTATGCTTGTTTAAAGAATGTTTTAATTACTTTACGAGGACGCGCCCTCCGGGATAACATATCAAGACGCGCCCTCCGGGATAACATATCAAGACGCGCCCTAAGGTGGTTGGTAAATTTAAAATAACACATGCTAGATATGTTGATGTACTGAAAAGACGTGCCCTATATCAAGTAATGTAAACAAACAAGGTAGTTAAAGAAACGCAAGCATATAAATAATAAAAGTTTGGAACGAACCATTGTTGTTAACAAAAGACAATCCAAGTTAGGTTACAATTTGCAAGGCATCAAAGGAGGGCCCGCACCTCAGTATTTTTTCCAAGTGCCTTAAATAAATCTCAAGACGCGTCCTGAGTTTGGTTATCCACCTTTTCAACTTCTTGTAAATTTTCAGGAGCCGACTCATTGAGATGGGGATTTTCGAAATGATGCTCAGGTATACCATCGGAGGACGCGTCTTCTTCATTCTCACTTACAGGTGATGCTTCTTCAAGTCCAAGAAATATTCTTTTCGCCTTGATTGAAGCTGCTTCATCAACCTTGAACTTGGCGATCCATGCAACAGTTTCCTCTCCAAACTTTGTAAAGTCATAATCAGGGTCTTGGGCAAGGAATCCAGATGCATAATTTCTGAAACCCTCCCTGAAGGATGCTTTCTCGACTTTCTTTTTCTCCTGAATCCAACCATCTTTCTCCTCACGCAATGCGTTGATAGTGGTGTTTAAACCATCATTAATTTCTTCTTGAGTTTTCAATTGGGTTTCATAAAAGCTTTTAGTCCGGTTAAGTTCATCCTGTAAATTCTTGACGACCATACTCTGTTCATCCACTTGCTTTAAAAAGCTTTCTCTCTCTTTTTCCAAAGCCTTTAGACGCGTCCTATCTTGTTGAAGAGAGGATTGTCGTTTCAAGGCAGAAACCAGTATTTCGGAAGAAGCCTTGATGATTGCCTCATTTTCAGCTGAAGGATCTCTATTCCTCCACTTGATGATTTCTTCATCAGAAACATAGGGAATGACAAGTGGACTTAGAGTATCCGAAACCAAGGAAAATGAAGATTCAGGTTTAAACTTCTTCAAGGACGCGTCCTTTGTAGCATCATCAGGTTTTTCCTTCCTTTTTCTACCTTCTTTTTCCAAGTCAATGACAGTTTGAGATTTTTTAACTTCAGGAGGTTTCTTTGTGTCTTTTCTATGAGCACGTGTCTTTGTTCTTTTAGCAACCTTAACAGCAGGGGCAACCCCAGATTCCAAACCCCAACCTGCTGGAAGATCATCCATTCCTGAGAAAATTAAAATTCAATGTTAAGGCGCGCCTCAGTTATAACAATTTTTAATATCAGCATAAAACTAATAACAGTTTATATACAGGAAGTTGAACTGAAAAAATTCATGCTACCAGGTTTGGAGGACGCGTCCTCATGGGGGTTTTCTTCACCCTCTGTCTCCTCTTCCTCATCGGAGTCATAGTCCTTAGAACCTTTAATGGGGACGCCTTTTTTGAAGCGTTGGAAGGGAATAATAGATCCCACTTCCTTTCTAAAGATTCCGACTTTTTTAAGGTTATCTTCAGTGATTAAAGTTTTTAAATTGAACCGAGGAGATGGGAGCGATGTAATTTTGTCAGCCCGTTTTTTAGCTTCTCCAAAAAGCTCTTTTGTATTCCTGTTATCTAAGGTTGACAATTGATGAATTAAAGTTAGTCTAAAGAAGAATTTTCAAAGGGCGCGCCTATAAAAAAGATTTAAGGGAACGTGTGTATACTTACTATATTCACAGTTAAAGATGACTCTGACCCTTTCCACATTCCAAAGGTAAAAGAATGGTTCCTTCCAATTCTTCTCGTTACTTATCTTACCACTGGAAAAACCCATCTTATTATGTTTGTGTCGGGGAGTTAAGAAGAAATAACCTTTGGAACTTTTCCTGATGGCAAAAAAATAGCTGAACTCTTCCATAGTTGGGGGAGTAGATATTCCTTCATCATGATACAGGATAAATAAGGCAAGTGCCAACTTATATGAGTTTGGAGAGAGTTGTATGGGGGCTATATTAAACCATTCCAAGATACTTTTGAAATATGGATGTAAAGGCGCGCCCACACCCAAAGACATTAACTTAGGTGAAGTAACCATTCTTGGTACCTTGAAGGGCTCGGGCCATTTAAAAGTATGGGGGCGCATCAAAGAGGGAGGACGCGCCCATTGGCCTTCCATACCGTAATATCTCATACACCACGTTATTTCTGCTGCTGATACTGTTGAAGACATACCGACACAAAACAGTTTATTATGTTGTTTTCTCATCCTTCTTTTATCCGCTTCACTGATAGTATCTTCATATTGTCCCCAATCAAAATCGATTTCCTCCTCAGCAACATCAGGATGTATAAAGGGGATAGGTGAAGCTTCGGGAGGTGGTAGGCGGTCCTCTATATCAATGTGATGAAGAGGATTATCTTGGGACGCGTCTTCATCTTCTTCACTGCCATACTCATTCTCGGAATTGGACGCGCCTTCAGAATCTGAAGAAACTATCTGTTTTCCTTTTCTTTTGCGCATATCAATTGTTATGTTATCTTGAATGGCATCTTCTACATCGTCTGAAATTGGCTTAAATTCGTGAATATGCGCCCTGCTATGCTGACTAGTCACCTCTGGGTTGATGTCATTGATATTAGGAAGAGATGAGTTAGAGGTTGTAGTTGGCATTTTTTCTGTTTCGCCTTTAAACGGGGTCACTTCACGTAGCTGTTCTACTGCTTGGGTATGAAAAGATTTAATCGAGGATGAACTTTGTGCTGGAAAGGAAAGTGAAGGTGGAGAATAAATTCCTAAACGCTTATTGAAATCCTTAAAAGGATGGAACGGAGAAGACGCGCCCTTACCCTCCAGCTGAAAAGAGAAAGGAAAAAAGGTAAAGACGCGTCCTGAAAAGAAAATATAATCAAGGGATGAAAGCATGACAGGATGAAAAGAGAAATATGACGCGCCCTAAATATGTCTACGAACGAAATTCGAATTTCAAATTATGTAATCTAGGGGCGCGTCCTAAATAGATATTCGACAACGGAAGTGTTACAAACATAATTCAAAATTAAGTAATAGCAAAATAAAGATCAAAAGCTAATAGATACACATATACATACATGATAATATTCAAGAACATGTGAAACACCCAACGGTCATATCGCCAATACAATCTAAATATATGGTAAAAACATGAAATGATGGTGTGAAATCATACCTTTGAAGTTGCTGAAGAAGAATCGGGAAGAAAAACGTTCAAAAACCAAAGATTTGATCGGATTTTTGCTTGGAAGAATGAACTGCGGCGACTAGGGTTTTTTCTGGAAAAAGAGTAAAGTGAAAAGTGAAAACGACTTTTAGGTATTTATAGGTGAAGACACGCCTGGTGGAAGACAGCTGTCAACACACGTGCGATCATATAAGGACAGGACGCGTCCTACGTGAAGACGCGCCTTAAGCAACAGAAGTAGGAATTTTTAACTAAGGTTTAAAGAAATTCAATGTATTGTTTTTAACTTCACACTGAATTGGGGGGTAGTTGTTATAGCCAAAATTCGGTAATGGGTTTTTAGTTTAGGATCGGGTCGGGTATGAATTCAATTATGTTATTTTTGTAATTAGGGTTAAGTTTAGTATCTGGGCTTGCCCTCATAGGGATAAGGACGCGCCCTCTTAGGTTGTCCATCCCTTGAGGACGCGCCCTCACAGTAATGATAACTCTACGTGGATGGAAGACTTGACAGAATAATAACTTCATTTGACACAAGGAAGACTTAGGGCCTGTCTTCATGGGGATAAGGGCGCGCCCTGTAGGGCGTCCACCCCTTGAGGGCGCGTCCTCTTGGTTTGAAGATGCAAGTTGGTGATGAAGGATGGTCCCTTTGCTTAATATTGGCAAAATATTGAAGAATTCCCTCCTAGGATGTGCCCTAGGAGGGGGATGTCCGTGGCTGAAGGCCTCCTCCTGTATTCAATGGGCGCGCCCTCATTGGGGATGTGGGGTTAATCTTGGTGTGTGCTTTGGGAGCTCTGTTCCTGTACTCAATGGGCGCGTCCTCATTGGGGAACTTTGGAGTAATCCTGCACTTTGCACCCAAACACTTGGGATCACTTGTCCTGCTATCTGGTGGGTGCTTCTCATTCGGGGGACAAGGATGCGTCTAGCATTTAAGGTAAGTCATGGCTATACCTGCGTCTATGAATTAAGGAAATAGCTGGTAATGGATAGGACTAGTCCTCGACGGGGGAAGTTTCCTTATTCATGAAGTCCTGACGTCATAGACGAGCCTTGGGCCTTTGTGACTAGGCCTTATCGTTAGACATTCCTAAAGTGAGCTAAATCTCTAAGTAAGGAAACAGATGGAAGTCCTACGTTCAAGTAAGGAAAGATAAGGAAGACATATGTTTAAGTATGGAAAGAATCCTATACATGGAAGGCGGTGGAAAAGTCTAACGTCTAAGCATGGAAAGGCAGCAGAAGACTTCGGATGGGCTCCGAAGATCAAAGACCAAGCCCATGGAGGAAACTTCCTCCCCAAGAACTACGTTGGCTTGATTCCCTATAAAAAGGGATACGTAGGCAAATTGTAAGGGGTCAAATGTTGAGAACTCTGAGGCAACCAACATAAACCCTAAGCAATCTCAGCCACCAATTAAACACAACCACCATACTCCGACGAATTTACCACCTAAGGACAACCGTTGTAGATCTTGATTCCGGCGAAGAACCCCAAACTTTGTTAATACCAAATTCCTCCGTTAACAAGAATATCAGTCGAATGGTTATCCAAAAAAAAAAAATATCAGTCGAATAACGGAAGATCTTGAATATCTATTTTATTTTGTAAAATTATTTCGCCAATTAGCGTTTATTTAATAATCCAAATTGAGTCCTGCCGATTGTAGCTATGCTTCATGTCACCCAATTTAGATGCTTCTGTCCCTTTAGCAAAAAAATAAATAAAAATAAAAATGAGATGCTTGGGTCACATAATTGGATACAAATATTACATAAAATTAATTAAAAGTATCAATTGATTAACTTTAAGATGCTTAAGTACTATAAAAATGTTGTTCTAACTAAAATAAGTAGTATAAAAATGTAATTTTTTAATATCTAATGAAGTGTTTTTTACATAAAAAATAGTAAAAGTAATGTAAAAGTACTGGTCCATTGGAAAAAAGTTAGGAATGAGTAATAATTGAACGTAATCTGTGTGTTGTTGCTAGTAATAAACCAAACTAAAACCATTGGCATTGCGCCGCGTAGGTGTCGGGAAAAATAATACTCCTACTTTTATTATGAGCCCCATGTCCCCTATTAGGTTTGCTTTAAATAATTGTATGGGTTCGTACCAACACTATTAATTCCGGTTGCAACTTGTAATTACTTAATCTAAGTCTAGTCACTGCCACTCTTGTTTCATTAAACTCAATCATACTTATTTACTGCAAAACAAACCCACGAAATCTTGTTTGCATTGTGCTCTGATTTTGTCATCCATGTACTACTCAGTCCCTCTCATTTCTTTACATTTTTTTTTGGTATGTTTCTCTCATTTTTTTACATATCAAAAATAATAATATTTTATAATATAAAATTCAATCACATTCACTAATTTTCTCCACCACTATACCTACTTTATATCCACTTTATACATTAAATATTGATTAGTCTCATCACTTTACTAAATTTTTTTACTTTTCTCTATTAATTTACACTTTTTCTTAACATTCGTGCCGTGCTCTCAATGTAAAGAAGTGAGGGGGACGGAGGGAGTATATTTATTTCTTGGATTTCCACAAAAGGTAAATAAAATTCAGCATTTTCATATATAATTTTAAATAACAAAATTCAGTGTAATCGTACAGCATTATTACCTTTATGAAATTATGATGATATTTTTTCGTCAAGGGCCCATTGTTTAGATCTGCCTCACTGGGGCTTTCGCTTCCAAATGGCCCATTAAATACATGTATTTCATGTGCATGGATGGATCACGGATCTAACAAGCTATCGAAAGTTGGATGAGTTTAGAGGTTCGTTTGGTTTGTACAGTGATTTGGAGTTGGAATTAGAATTCGGGTTAAGCTATTATTATTTTATTTTATTTTTGAAATAAATGTGTTAATTCAATAATAAAAAGCCATACGGCATCTACACCAATGATCGAGTCGAACAAACAGTAATTTGCAATCGCATGTTCTCATGAAGAGACAGTTAAGCGATATTTTGAAGATAAAGTATATACAAATACAAGTACCCACTTTGTGCATCCTCGTTGGATTACTGGTACCCCCTTCATCATGTCCCGATGGAGCTATCGTTTGAGCTATCGACCAAAGCTGCAATCTCATACAAAACTTTATCACTAAATCAAGACCCCCACTCACAATTAAGAAGCGAATAACAAAATCAAAACCATAAAAATCCATCAAAACCAAAAAAAATCCTGCAGATCTGAAATCCCGGATATTAAAACACACCAAACACACACAGAACACACCAAACTCTCACAAGGAGAGATAAACTAGACCCAAATAAATTGGGAAAACTCTCACCAAGAAGGGAGATTATTGAAAAACAAGAACAAAACAAAGGAAATTAAAAGATTTGGGGCTTTCCACCGGTGAAAACCGATGGAAGCCCCGACGATTAGGCAAGAAAAAGAGGGGAAAAGTGAGGCGGCTGTGGAGAGAAAAAGAGAGAGAGGGTTTTGGTTAAGCTATTATTAAAGTATCATTTGTGAAATTATTTGTTTGATTGAGTGTTGAAATAAATATATTTGATTTTAGATATTTTTAATTGACTAATTTTAATTAATTTACAATATTAATTTAATATATTTTTGAGTCAATGATTTATTTTTAAATTAAAATTTTACATTTAATTAATTTCTCGTACCCCTCCTTGATACCCCACCTTCCCTCTAGGCTATCAAAAATTCATAACTTGGTGATTTGAGGAATGAGTTTCAAAATTATTTTTTCTAAACTAAACACTAGGTATATGTTTAGAATGTAAAAAACTCATACCTGATTCTACAATTTCTTGAACCAAACGACCCCTAAATTTATCCGTTTATTTTGATTGTTAGCGAAACTAAAAATAACCAATTCAAGTGATGAGAATTCATCTCTTGTTGATCAGGTTTTGGTTCGATTCTCGTTTAATCAAACATATCCGAAAACCTATACTAATTTATAAAGGATATAAACCTAAATATTCAAAATGAAAAAAATATTCACAAGAGTAAATTTCTTTGGATAATTTAGTAATTCTAATTACGTACTCATTTAATTTAGATAAAAATATTAAAAATTTAATATTAATACACGATAGATAACTAACTTAATAATTGTAAAACTTAATTAAAGAATTACAATTTTGATAATAAATATACTATATGATCATATAACTTCCCTTAATACAGTATCAAGGATTTTCTTTATCTCATTTAAATAAGAGTACACCACGCTCCATAGAACAAGATTATATACAATAAGATTTAGGATTTTTTTTTTTGAAAAATACCCACTACATAAAAATAGTTTACGAAAATATTTTTTTATATTTGCAAAAATATCATCTTCTTGGAAAAATTGCAAATATACGTTTTGGATATAAAATCCGAATTTTTAAAAAATAATTTACGAAAATACGGGTTGCAACTTCTACAATCATATTTGCAACCGAAATCAACTAAAATCAATCGAACATGCAACTTTAAATTTTAAAAATAATTATAATTTTATTTAGTAGTATAATATTGCATAACAAATTGTATTCAGCAAAATCACTAAAATCATTACAAAGATTACAAAAACACAATTCAATCATACTTACAACTGAAATCAATCACATATGTAATTTTTAAATTTAAAATAGTTAAACTTTTTGGATGTGACTATTAAGATTGGTATTTCTGCTAGACCTGTTTCACAAAATCAACTTCAAATACGTGTAAACGATTGAAATCAACTAATATCGCTTTATAATCGAACAAATGTATTTATACACACACAAGTGTACGCGTATCTACAAATCTGGAGATAGCCTTTCCTCTAAAGTTACATAAAATTTGAATTTTTTTTTGTGTAAGAGTTAATGTACATCTATGTTGTCGGTCGACGAAATTGAAAGACCATCAATATATATATAAAGGAGGATACGCGGGAGGTGAGGTGGCATCCCTAAGATCGTCTCAATCTATTTTTCTAATTTTTTTAGAGGTTTACAATTTTAAATACTAATAAATCAAAAAATAGTTTTTAGCATATTAGAAGTAGAATAGGTGTTCGAAGTTATAGAGGAGAAGAATTCAAATTTATAGCGAAGACATATAATTAAAATTTCTATTTGAAGTAGAATAAGTATTTGAATTTGTAGAGGTGAAGAGTTCAAATATAAAACAAGTTCTTGCAAAGTTCTATTTGAAGTAGAATAGGTGTTTCGATTTATAGAGGAGAAAAGTTCGGATATAAAAGAAGTACTTGCAATTAAAAGTTCTATTGGAAGTAGAATAAGCGTTTGTAATACATAACTAAAAGTTCTATTTGAAGTAGAATATGTAAAGTTATATTGGTGTTTTTTCGACGAAAAAGTGTCTCATTAGAAAGGAGTATGGTAACATAAAAATTAATATATAAGACAAATGTATATTCAATATATTAAATTTGAGATTTTGATATTAAAAAGAAAAACGTGTTTCACGGGAGGACGGCTTATTAGCGAGGACCGAGTAATTTTCGTAAATTATTTGATAGAAATTTTAAAAAAATTATTACGCCGTCGCGAAGCGCGGCTTTTTCAACTAGTTATCAAATCAAATTGAAGACCATCTATGTACCGAATTATATGTGTTATAATTTGATTGATTTTATATTAATAAACTCATACGCATTCACATTAATAACATCAATAAAAATATTTCTAAATACCACATCAACATTGTCACATCATTTTGTATCAATTTTTGGTACCAAATTCGGTACATCTAGCAATACTCTAGGTAAAAACTCTAAAATTTATCTCTAACATCAATTTTAATCACAAAAGTAAATCAAGCACAAAATCTACATGTTTTGGGTTATAGTAGTTGTTTTTCGTAAAACTGAAAACTAATTTTTCAAAAAGTCAGGGTCTTATTTTCTGCAAAAACAACTTTTAAACTAAAAACGTATTTGACATTAGTTGATGTTAACGGAGGAATTTGGTGATAACCAATTTAGGGAGGGTTGCTGGAATTGTGGTGATAGTTGACGACGGTATGTAGCGTAGGTTAATGGAAATTAGGGTTTATGATTTGGGGATGACAGAGATTGTATGTGAGAATAGGTCGCAATTAAGATTGAATATCGAACTCACTCTTGTTCGCAAGCTTGCATCGTACCATACAATGTGCCTACGTACCATATTTATAGGGATCAAGCCAAACGTAGTTCTTGGAGAGCAAGTAACCCATGAGCCGAGTTTCCTTTTTTAAAAGCGAAAAGACCGGGGTCACCGCCTTTGATACGTCATTATGAGCTGTCATGATCTTACAATTTTCTCAGAACTTATCGGATAAGTCATTGACCCGGATTTATCGGAGTCAAATCTTATCCTAATCCATAGAGAATAAGGAAAGACATGCTCTTATGAATCTAAAAAGGGGTGAGGCTTCTCGATCCTTACAGCAAGGCGAAGCTTCTCAACCTGGATAAAGTTTAATCTAATAAAATATAAATTGTTTATTTCTTCTGGGCGAGGTTACCTTCCAGCCTTCCGGGCGAAGTTATCTTCTAACCTTTTAGGCGAGGTTGCCTGTCAGACCTTTGGGCGAGGTTGCCTACTAAGCATATGGGCGAGGTTCACTACTAAGCATATGGACGAGGTTGACTTCTAAACCCACAGGCGAGGCTACTGCCAAAACACTCTGGACTGGCATTGTTAGGATGAGTGACAATCATTGGGCTAAACCCAATGGAGGCCTTCCTTACATACGGGCGAGGTTATGTAATCTACGGGCTGAGCCCAATAGACTAGGTTTCCATTGTAACCCTATTATAAGGAAATGCCATTATGTAAGGCGATGTTATCATTTTGATCATAACAACTACCCCCATTTTCTTGAAACAAATATGTGAAAGAAATTCATTCGCGATCTACTCTTGAAATTACAACGAGCCTTAACCCATCTTTTAACGTAGGCGAGGTTCTTCTAGACATGGATGATATTTTTCAAAAAGGTTATAAGCGACCGTCCCAACTATCATGCCTCGATTGTTGTTCATAAAAATCCAATCACGAATTTCCACGTGGCAATTATACGTTGCCTATAAAACCCCCCAGATTTTTCCTCATTTTACCAACTTTTTGCAAAATCTCTCAAAGTGCTGCACATTTTTCTCTGCAATCATGAGGCGAGGTTTACAAATCTAGAGATGCGAGGCTATAAATTCAAAAGGCGAGGTCATCTAATATCGAGGCGAGGCTTCTCATTATTCAGACGACGCTTCCAGAAATTTATTCAAAAGGTACATCTTTATCCCTCTCTTTCGTGAATATCGCATTTATTTTACATATTTCGCCTTAGGACTGAAGTAGCGTTTAGGGATAGATTAACTCGCCTTCTTCCTTCCCTTTAATCTAGAACTAGGCGCGTCTTCTTTCAAGGGCGAGGATCCTCCTTTTTTATCAACCCAATTCCTTTATTATGTTATGTTCAACCACACAATAACACTATCCTCGCCCTCATTTTCAGATGTCTTACAGTTCCGTAGTAAACGAAGACGAAACTTCGTTTTCATCTAAACCTTCACCTTCTCTTACTCAAGTAGAAGGCAATTTTGACATCATAATGAGTTCAGGATGGCTGCGGGCGCACAAGAAAAATATAAATTCTCAAAAAATTTCCTCCAACCCAAGTGCTATTGTCGCCCTATCAGAAAGTTCTTTTTCTGAAAAAGATATTTCTCAGAATCCAAACAGAATCGACGATCAAACCAGTGCTTTCTACGCTGGGAATACATGCGAGGATGAAGGAGATCTTTACGAACTCTTTGCCTCTTTAGACGATGAAAATCCTGGCACCTCTAGGCTGGGTATAGGGCGAGGTAAGGATTTGGCTCAGTGTGCCAAAGTATTCTAAGATGACATGAATCCATTCGATAAGGAAAGCGAGGGCGAGGCTGATGAAGAAAATAAAGAAGATGAGATGGACGTTCATGAAGGCGACGCTTACGCCTCCGAGGAAAAGGAGGATGAAGTTCTTTCAATATCGCATATCCGGTATGCTCTTGAATTCCCTTCCCCTGTAAATGAACCATATAGCCCTGACGTCTACGATTACGAGGTTGATTTCGAATTCCCAGAAGATTTTACCGAAAATGACAAAGCTAACCATAGAAAGGCTGAAGGTGTGGTTTCATGTGCTGGTCTCGCCTCCGAAATTAGTAATGAAGAAATTATGTACATAATGGAGTATTATAATTTAAAAGGAAAATGGTTAAGACCTCGCATGTCTATGAGGATGCATTGGTTCGATGTTGACGATCTCCCAACTCCAAGGATGGTGATAACCAACAAGCTAGCCGAGCTAGGGTTTGGATTTCTTATGCACAACTTTCTCCACTCTATCATTGACTTCTATAAGATCGCCCCCATCCAGTTGTCGCCCAACAGCTATAGGCTCGCCATTGGTTTGTACATGATGTATAGGAATAAAGGCCACAATGGAGGAGATTAACTACTTTCTTTCTTTAAGGAAAAGTGGAAAAGACTTGGGCTTCTACTACCTCGCCTTCTTTGCGAGTCACAACAAGAAAGGCTTCTATTCCGGAAATCCAAGCAACATGAAGATATGGAAGAAAGATTACTTTTACTTGTACGACGTTCCTCGTGTCAGAACCCAATTTAACCTGAAAGCATGTAAGTACTTCCAAAGCGTCGCCCTTATATAATTCTTCACTTCAATCTCGTCATTTTCTTTATCATATCTTTTTGTATATAGACCAACCTACACAATCGGAATTGCAAGGTGAGGCTCTAGAGAGAGCTAAAGAAATATTAAGTCTTTCCTCAGACGACAAAGACTTAGATAAGCTCGTCACTCTTGAAACCTTGCAAGCACATGGTTTTTATAACAATGGATTTGGGGAGATCGCCCCCGTGAAATTTATTAGAAATTCTTCTAAGAAGATTCTAAGGAAACTAACAAAAAATCTAACTGGAAAAGGTAACTTCGCCTTGTACCTCCTACTACTGTCATTTCTTTTTCAACATTACCTCGCCTTATATTTATAATCCTGTTTAACACTTTAATATACTTCTCAGGTAAAATGGCACAACTTCCATTTGGCAAGAACCCATTCGCTAGGCGAGGTTCTAATCCTTCAATCACGGCAGCTGCAACATCTCGCCCTCTCACAGTTATTCCAAACATCTCAACAACTCCTACTCCTCCAATAACAGAAAAGAACGACAAGGGAGAGAAAAGTAAAGACAAAGACGAGGCTCTCAGAGGTCCCAGCAAGAAAAACAAAGATGCGGAAGCAGATGGCGGGCCTCATCTTCAACTAGTGTCGGCCACCTTTGGCTCATTGGCAGCAACTCACTTCTCTGATGATGATGCCAAACTTTTCATGAAGAGAGATAGAAATGATGCCGAATTTGCTTTCAAGATGAGGCTGGGCGAGGCTTTCTGCCATGGCCTTAATGTTTTTCCTGAAAAGAACAAGATTATCCATGATCAGGATAAGTCTTTGAAGAAATAGAAAGGCGAGGCTTCTTCACTCAAAACTCAGCTATCAGACATCCAGAAGAAACTTGATGAAGAATCTAAAGCAAAGCAAGGCGAGCTTGAAAAACTTCAAAGTGAGCTTAATAAAATTACTGCAGATTCTAAAGTCACGGGCGAGGCTTTGACGATGAACAATGATAGGCTACAGAAATAACTGGACGAGCTTAAGGGAGGCATGGAAAAGCAGCCGAGTGATGCTTATAGCCTCGGCTTCCTTGGCTATCTCCAAAACTTTCTGGCAGCTGATCCTGACTATGACTGGTCGAAGAACTTCGCCCCCTCAACTTCAGAATACATGATCAATTTCAAGGCTAAAAACACCCAAGCTATTGCGGAGGCAAAGGAAGAGCTTCGCCAAAAGATTGCCTCTGAAGTTGAAGCCAAATCTACTGAAGGGGCGAGGAAAGACCTTGAGGTTGAAGCTGACCAGGTTAATGAGAACGTCCAGAATGTATCTCCTTCTGAAACCACGGTCACTTGACTATATGAACTTTCAATAATTGCCAAAACTTTTGAAGTGTAAGCTCGCCATGTTTAACATTATTCTTCTTAACTTATTGGAGATGCGCGCCCTCCCTTTAATGGCGTCGTACTTGTAAGATCTACTTTTTATTTATATTATCTTTCGTTTCTTTCGCTAGAAATACAAATTCGCCCACTCATATAAAAGCATAGTTTTAATAAAACGGAGGTAACCTCGCCCACCTATATACTCTATGCAAAAGCAGAGTTTTAGGGGGAAAGAGGGTAACCTCGCCCACCTATATACTCTATGCAAAAGCAGAGTTTTAGGGGGAAAGAGAGTAACCTCGCCCACCTATCTACTCTATGCAAAAGCAGAGTTTTAGGGGGGAAAAGGGTAAACTCGCCCACCTATCTACTCTATGCAAAAGCAGAGTTTTAGAGGGAAAGAGGGTAACCTCGCCCACCTATATACTCTATGCAAAAGCAGAGTTTTAGGGGGAAAGAGAGTAACCTCGCCCACCTATCTACTCTATGCAAAAGCAGAGTTTTGGGGGGAAAGAGGGTAACCTCGCCCACCTATCTACTCTATGCAAAAGCAGAGTTTTAGGGGGAAAGAGGTAGGACTCTCTCCTTGGTGAGCTTTCCGGAAGTACAGATAAGCACCCCGGAAGTACGGGTTTTGTAAAACGTATCAAGTAGATTCCGTTAAGAATTGCAAACCACACAAACAAAATTCTGTGAGAGAAAAATGCATGTTTTATTCATAAAATATAAGATAAGTTCTGTCAAAGGAGAAGTACATGCACTACCCCCTAGACTTTATTGCCAATTAATTAAGATAAAGTCTACATAATATAGTTAGAATAGGGTACGCTACTGATAATATTTCTTGAGATGCTCCATATTCCAGGCACGAGGAATGTCCTTTCCATTCATATCAGCAAGATAATAGGTTCCACTCCATAATACAACTCAGACTCGGTAAGGTCCCTCCCAGTTTGCCCCAAAGACTCCGTGATTGTGAACTTTGGTTTTAGGCATAACCCGTCGCAGAACATAATCACCAATCTTAAGAGGCCTCGTCTTTACTTTGGTATTGTAATGTCTAGCCACCCTTCGATGATAGGTTGCCAACCTAGTCTGAGAGGTAGTCCTGAGTTCTTCCACCATATCTAAATAGAGACGATGATTAACCTTATTGACTTCTGGCTGAAAATGATCCCTTCTGAACGATCCTGCTCCAAGCTCGACTGGTACCATAGCCTCGCACCCACAAGTCAAAACGATAGGAGTTTCTCCTGTCATGGTTCTGGGAGTGGTATTATAACTCCAAAGTACATTGGGCAATTCCTCAGGCCAGCTACCCTTGCTATCTTCCAACTTCGCCTTCAAAGTATGCTTGATGATCTTATTAACTGCTTCTATTTGGCCATTAGTCTGAGGATGACTAACAGCAGAGAAACTCTTCACAATGCCAAGGTTATCACATAGTTCACGCATTTCTTTACTATCAAACTTCTTTCCATTGTCATATATGAGCTTATAAGGAATTCCAAACCGGCAAACAATAGAACGATACACAAAATCTACTAACTTCTTAGCAGTAATTGTAGCCAAAGGTTCGGCCTCTGCCCACTTGGTAAAGTAATCCACGGCAACCACATCATACTTGACACCTCCCTTTCCTTTAGGTAACTCTCCAATCAAGTCAATCCCCCGCATAGAGAAAGGCCAAGGACTAGTGATAGAAGTAAGTGGAGAAACAGGGTTATGAATGTAATTAGCATACCTTTGGCACTTGTCACAAGTCTGAACAAACTGAGACGCATCCTCCTTTAACGTAGGCCAAAAGTACCCTTGCCGCAATACCTTCTGGGCTAAAGATCCACCCCCCGAGTGATTGCCACAAATACCCTCATGAACTTCACGGAGAACGTAGGTACATTCATCACCATCCAGACACTTAAGAAGAGGTTGATTGAAACCTCGCCTGTAAAGAATTCCTTCATAGTTAACATACTGGGCTGCTTTGTAACGTAACCTTCGAGCCTCCCCCTTGTCTTCAGGAAGAGTTCCGTTCGTCAGATACTCCCAAATAGGAGTTTTCCAGGTGAGGGGGACAGGTCCCTCCACTTGTATCAAATCAACTTCTGGCACACTAGGTTGCCTTCTTATTTTCAAAGGAATGACTCCCAAGAGTGCAGCACCCCTTTGAGATCCTAATTTCGCCAAAGCGTCCACCTCTGCGTTAGCGTCTCTAGGAAGTTGTTCCAACCTAGCCTCTTTAAACAAGTTTAACAACCGCTGAGTGCATCTCATGTATAACTCCGTACGAGGTCCTCTTGCCTAGAACCTAGACCCGACAAATCATTTGTGTCGTGTAACATCGTGTCGTGTACTTTCGTGTTTCGTGTATTCGTAGGGGAAACACGAAAACGACACGAAATATAATCGTGTACCTGATACCTGGACACGAACACGACACGGTCGAAACACGACACGACACGAAACGACCTGTTTTTTCAGCCGTGTACTCGTGTACACGAAACGAAACTGCTTAACTGAAACTGAAATGAAACTGAACTGAAACAAATGGTACACGAATTGTACATGAATTGTTCTAAACTCTAAAGTACTGATTACATTTTCAAATAAAAAGCTTAGAGTTCAAACTTCAAATACAAACCACATAAACCATAATCAATTAATCACTACTAAAGTTCTTGAATTAAAAGATAATTTTGACTACATCTTCAATTCTTCACCCTTCATTTGCCAACCAGGACTCCAATAGATATCAAGCTCAAGCTGTCAAGCACCAGACCAGGTCCAGGAGCTGCAAAAAAATCAGAAAATTACAGAAAATACAGAAAATCAGAATACACTGTTAAAATAAATAATTACCTCAAACAGGATCATCATCATCACCTATAATATCAAGCCTAGTGATATCTTGAGTAAGCTCTTCCAAGGTATAATTATGATGCACTGCAATGGTTATAAAACAGAGGTACAACATATCAAATTATCACCTAGGCATGATATGTTCAAAAGATAGCAAATTAAATCAACAACAAAGTAGTTTATCACCTTGTTCATTGAATTTCCAGTCACGAGTACAAATCAAACTCTCGACAATGTTGTGTGCCAAACAACTACGATATTGATCCAGGACTTTTCCACCGATGCTAAAAGCTGACTCCGAGGCAACAGTTAAAATCAGAATAGTTAATACATCTCGAGCCATAAGTGCAAGATTAGGAAATCTGGCCTGATTTGTGCTCCAGTAGTCGAGGACATCTATATCAATGATTCGAGTCAATCGTTTTTCCTCCAAATACCTATCTAATTCACTTTTCTCCGCGGTAGAATTTACCTCATTGTCCAAGGCATCAAATTCCTTAACAAAATTAGGATGTAACATGGCAGAAAATTAGAAAATGTAACATGGCAGAAAATTAGAAAATGTAACATGGCAGAAAATTAGAAAATGTAACATGGCAGAAAATCAAAAAATGTAACATGGCAGAAAATACCTTCATTACATCAAGTCCTTGATGCTCAATTGAACTTCCGGGCAGACCTTCAAACACAACATTGTACGTACGTATTCTATCCTTGTAGAGATCAAATAAACCCTTCAAAGTGTCATGGAGTTTTGGTATTTGATAGCAATGTTCTCCATATAGCACTTTGTAGCAAAATTCCACAAATTGGGTCTTAAATCGAGGATCAAACACAACCGCAATAGCAAGAATCATATTATAATCAGCCCAATACTTATCAAACTTTGGTTGCATTTTTATAGCCATCGATCTTGCAACATAATTCGGGTCTTCAACTGCTTTTTCTAGTGTATGTTGAACTATGAAGACATTTAGAAAATACAAATTTGCCGTGGGATATTTTGTGCCCGAGAACAACTTTGTAACATTATAAAAAACACCAAGAAACTTACAAATACCCTCTACTTTATCCCATTCGGCAGCATCAAGACCATGCTTGTAGTTAGAATCACTTAACTGTAAATGAGTAAAAGCTCTACGATAATAAAGTGCACCATCAAGCATAAGATAAGTAGAATTCCATCTTGTTGGCACATCTTGACGCAAGCCTTTCTTCTTTTCTAAAGCCACGTGTGCAATACATTCTTTAAATTTTTCCTTCCTACCTTGAGAACCTTTAATATACTTAACTGATTCCCTAATTTTCACAACCGATGCATCTATATCTTTTAGACCATCTTGGACAATCAAGTTAAGAATATGTGCACAACATCGTATGTGAAAAAACTCTCCTCTACAAAGCAAAGCATTCCTCAAGTTTAATTGCGATTTCAAAGTACCAACAAATGCATCATTACTAGACGCATTATCTAAGGTGATACTAAACAATTTAAACTCCAGGTTCCATTCATACAACAACTTATATATCTTATCAGAAATTGTGATCCCCGTGTGTGGTGAAGGCATGTAAGAAAAATTGAGCAATTTTTTATGCAAAACCCAATCATCAGTGATATAATGAGCAGTGATAGTGATATATCCATCAGTAGCTACCGAAGTCCACAAATCCGAAGTTAGACATACTCTACCGGCACAATTTTTTAAAACTGTCCATAACTTTCTTTTTTCAGATTTATAATTCAGTAATATATCACTCCTTAAGGTATTTCTACTCACTAAAGTAGCTCTCGGATTTGCATATAAAAAAGCTTCTCTAATGTTATGATATTCAACAAATTGAAGAGGTAAATTATGCCTTACCACAGCATCAGTAATCATATCTCTGAAAACCTTGGGATCAAATGCTCCATGATGCACCATCATCGTTCCTTGGCTCTTTGAAATAATCATTTGTCGAATATCAGCAGAGCTTACACAGATCTTTTGATGTTTCAGTATGTTTCCAGTCCCGAATGACGAGTTATAAGCAATAGTATAACTGCACTTTTTACATTTGGCTGTGTCTCCCTCCTCAGGTGTGCCTTTGATGTGATCAAACGTATCCCATGCCTTAGACCATTTTCTTTTAATGCCCTTTCCTTCTTTTTCTGGCTTGACAGAACCAGCCGTTGGTGGTCCAGTGGCTGTGTCGGTTTCGTTCTCTCTCAAATCAGCCTCATCGTCACTTAAAGATTCATATTGCTGAAAAAATAACAAGATTCATAAATTACTCTACAGAATCCAAACACAAATAATAGCATTGCTAGTGAAATAGTGTAGACAGAGATTGAACACATATCACAGGACATTGACATTGACAAATGACAATAGCAAATATGTTCGCTTTTTAAACCAACAGATTATCCATCAAACAACTGATAAGCAAAATCAAGGACACCCGTTGTAGCTCACAGAATTTCCTCTTACCTGAAAAGCAGTTAAATGAAATTACTATACTACATTCTAATGAATAAAATAATTAATCTTGTCGTCTCTAGGTATTGTTCTGTATATGTATTCCAAAACAGAAATAATATGTAATACTTCATATTTAGAAAGTTGTATGTAGATGATCTAGTAAAATATCAAAGATTGCAAAAACAAGACTGGTAGTCCTTTATAATCAGCCACTCTACTGGCAATGGAAAGACACTCAAAAGTAAACCTAGGAGTCTGGTACACATTAATCACAGCTAACTAGTAAGAATGAGATGGGCAATTCCTTCATGAGCTGCACTCAGATTCTTCCTTTCTTTTCCTCTCTGATTTAAATAATCATAACTTACAAAGCTTTTTTTTTTACAGATACCACAAGAGACTACATCTAACAATAAGACTTGTAAACAAATAGCACTATCAAAAAGCACTTTAAAGGAGAATTAAAGGGCCCGGTACAACATTACAACCAGAATGTACTAATTCAAAAGCAATGTAAATTTCAACTCTAAGAAATACATCACAGGAAAAGTTCTAAAACAATTCAAAATTTAATTAGTACATAACAATACAAATCATTAAATCATTACTAATCAAAATTCATTAAATCATCAGTACAAACTACAAACTTCATCAATCATACATACAATATAAATCGAAATATCGACTATCAGCAATGTAAATTAGCATACATAACAGTCTTAAATCATCAATCGACTATCGAAATCAACCTATACATACAATACATCACTCGACAAAAGCAGTAATAAGCAATCGACAATATAGATTATTACCGGATTATTTGAACCCGGTTGCTCTTCATCCATTATCACTTTAACAATCGAATTGAAAGAGGCGAAAAGAAGAGCTACGGGCTGCGGCTGCGTCCGTTAACCCTAATTTGAGAGCCCCAATTTAATTTGTTTTAATTTAACTTGTAAGTCGTCAGTCGTGTTTGTTTTGTTTTAACAATATTGACCAGTTGACATGTTGACAACTTTACCCTTGAGGCCTTGACCGGTTGACCCTTGTTAATTCATAATTGTTACATATAAAATATTAAATATTAAATATTAAAATCATATATATATTATATATATATAATATATATTATTTATTTATTTATTTATTTAGGTCGTGTACCCAAAGGGTAAACACAAAACCGACACTAAATCTCGATCGTGTACATTCGTGTTCGTGTACTTTCGTGTCGTGTACCCAAAATGCAAACACAAACACTAAATTTTCGTGTCGTGTTCGTGTCGTGTTGTCGTGTCGTGTGAAAAATTGCCGGGTCTACTAGAACCCCCCGTTGACTTGGTGTACAACCAGCATAGAATCACTCCAGATATTGATATTCTCCACTTTCATCTCAAGGGAAAGTTTCAAACCGAAGATTAAAACTTCATACTCAGCATCATTGTTTGTAGCATAGAAGGTGAAGTGAATGGCGCTCTGTAAATGATGCCCCTCAGGACTAACCAAGACTATTCCTCCTCCAGCTCCTTCATTATTGACATCACCATCAACGTACAAAGTCCACCATGGGGACGAGGTAACCTGCTCAATTTCAGCCTCAGGCGAAGGTATCGAGACTATCGCAAGGTTGTCGCCTTCTCATTCAAGAGGGAACTCCAGAATGAAATCAGCCAGAGCTTGCCCCTTGATAGAATTCTGAATTTTGTATTTTACATCGAACTACCCCAACTCGATAGCCCACCGAAGCATACGTCTAGAAGTATCCGGCTTATACAATACCTGCCTCAGAGGATACACTGTTCGGACCTCTCCCTTGTGTGCCTGGAAGTAAGGCCTCAACTTTCTGGAAGCCAAGATCAAAGCATAAGCAAGCTTCTCTATGTTGTTATGTCTGGTCTCTGCATCTAATAGTCTTTTGCTCACATAATAGACCGGGAACTGAACCTCGCCTTCTTCTCTAACCAGGACTCCGCTTACCGAATATTTCGAGACAACCAGATACAAAATAAGGGTCTCACCTTCTAAAGGTTTAGATAAGAGATGAGGAGATCCCATGTGGTCTTTTAGCTGTTGAAAAGGCTCCTCACATTCGACTGTCCATTCGAACCTCTTTCCTGCCCCCTTGATAACTTTGAAGAATTCTCGACACTTCTTAGAGGATTTGGCTACGAAACGATTGAAAGCTGCCACCCTACCAGTCAGACTCTGAACTTCCTTCACTGTTCTGGGCGACTTCATGTCAAGAAGAGCTTGTATTTTTGCTGGATTTGCCTCTATTCCTCGGTAATTCACCATAAATCCCAAAAAAATTCCAGATTCAACCCCAAATACACATTTCTGTGGGTTGAGCTTCATTCTATACTTTCTTAATATCTGAAACGTCTCATCCAGGTGAACTATGTGATCCCCTGCTCGTTTAGATTTTACAAGCATATCATCTACATAAACCTCCATTGTCTTTCCAATCTGCTCTTTGAACATCATGTTGACCAACCTTTGGTATGTAGCTCCTGCGTTAATCAAGCCGAAGGACATTCCTATGTAACAGTACAACCCTCTATCTATGATAAACGAGGTATCCTCCTGATCTGGTTCATACATGGGAATCTGATTGTACCCCGAATAAGCATCCATAAAACTGAGAAGAGCATGCCCAGCCGTGGCATCTACCATTTGATCTATTCTGGGCAAAGGGAAGCTATCATTTGGGCACGCTTTGTTTAAATATGTGAAATCTATACAAACTCTCCACTTTCCATTAGGCTTCTTTACCAAAACGGGGTTCGCCAGCCAGTCAGGATAGAAAGACTCCTTAACTAGGCCAACTTGCATAAGTCGATCAACCTCTTCTTTCAAGGCTATTGCTCTCTCTCCACTAATCGGATGCCTCTTTTGTCTAAAGCCTTTCTTACGCAAAGGGTCAATGTTGAGATGATGACACATTACTTCTGGATCGATTCCTACCATGTCAGCATGACTCCAGGCGAAAACATCCAAATTTTTCTTCAGGAACTCAATTAACCTTGGCCTCAAGCCGGGCTCGAGCCTAGCCCCTATCTGAAGTACCTTGGAAGAGTTTGTTTCCTCCATTAAAATTGAGAGGGTATCCTCTGCTTGTGCTATTTTTTGGTCATTCTCAGGTAGACGCGGATCTAGATCAACCTCGACATCTGTTGTGCCATTAGATTATCCTATTTCTTGCACTGACGATACCTCGCCCTCCGTAGGTAACTGGGAGGATAATGCTTCCGACAACTCTGCAGGGAATTCTACTAAAGGTTCTAAGCTATCTTCCATGATCATTTTACCTTTCTTTGCCCGTAGACTACGTTGATCCGCTTCATCGTCACTGGCGTCTTCCACAATTCCTTCATAAAAAGGATTTGGTGGGGGAGCTTCAATCATCAGCACCCCATGCTTCTGGTTCAAAGGAGTCTTGTCTTCATGAAAAACCTTTTTTGCCTTTATTATGTCTGCAGTTCCACCCACAGATGGTGGGGCTTCCAAAAAGAAAATTGGAATTCCATCTCTTGCCAAAGCTTCATATTCCCGAAGCCTTTCTTCCTCTGGAAACTCAATTGTGTAAACCATATTAGTGGTAGCATACGGGGGTCTGAAAGATGTTTGAGTTTCCTGCGTATTTTCTTGCTTGAAGTCAGGCATATCGGCATCCTCCCCTACTCCTTTGCTTCCTTTGCGAGATGACTTGATCATTCTGCTGTAACAGTCACGAGAATCGTATTGACATCCCTTAATGCAACCTACACCATTTGGGATTGGGAACTTCATGGACATATGATAAATTGAGGTAACAATCCGCATTTCCTTTAGAACTGGTCGTCCTAACAAGGCATTATAGTGTGTTGGTTGATCGACGACCAAAAAATCGAAAACTTGTGTAGAAGAGAGAGAACCTTCCCCTAGAGTAAGTGGTAGCCTGATTGTTCCTTTTACTCTAACGGAGTCTCCTGTAAAACCATAGATATGAGTTGTTCCTTGAGTCAGCTCCTTATCTAGCAACCCCATCTTCTTATACGTCCCATAGTAGAGAATGTTCACTGAACTCCCTGTATCAACGAACACACAATGGACATTCCTAGATCCAATCCGTACATTAACCACCAGAGCATCACTGTGAGGATGATGTACCCATCTGGCATCCTCTTCAGAGAAAATTATCTGAATGTCTTCTCCTTTAAATAACTTAGAAGGTCTTTCTGATAGATGATTCACGTTGGTCAGAGGCGGATGTTGAGCTTCTCGAACGTATTTCTCCATTGCATTTCTCTCATTTCCTTCAATATGAGGTCCTCCAAAGATCGTATGTATGCTTTCCTCTCTTACGAACACAGGTTTCTCAAGTTCTTTTCCTTCCGTGGAACCTTCAATAACCTCGGTTATCTTAACTGGAACCTCTTCTTTATATTTCTTCACTTCCTTGACTACCCAGTCAGTAAGCTTTCCTTCCTTTATCAACTTTTCAATTTCTTCTTTTAGTTGTCTGCAAGCATAGGTGTGGTGCCCATGAGACTCATGATATGCGCAATACCTTCCTTTATCTTTCGTAGCGGATCTTGACAATGGTGCGGGCTTCTTGTATAGGCCTTGACCCTTGGTAATCTCATAGATATAATCAATGGATGCTGTGAGAGGAGTGTAATACTTACGTGGTACTGTCTGATTTTCTCGCCGATTTGGAGGCTGAGGCGGACAACTTGGGGGGCTAGGTGATCTAGATCTGATGAATCTATCAATTCCCTTGTTCCCCTTTGGACTAAGGGACTTCGAACGGGTTGGCTCGCTAACCTCAACTAGATTCCCATCTCCTCTACCGTTCTTTTTTTCTGTTTTTGGGCTAGGAGACCTCTCTTTCCGTTTACTCCGCCGAGGTGTATCTCCATAGTCACTCCTTTTCAAAGCTTCTTCCTCTCATTTGAAAGGCTCAACCTGTAGATACAAGGCTGTCAACGTTGAGGGTTCCTCTCTTTGCAGATTTTTCCAGAAATCGGTTCCCACGCGAACCCCACCAATCAAGAAATTCTTAATGGTTTCCTCGGATGCCCCACGAACAGTAGGAACCTCTGCATTGAAACGTTTGAAGTATTCTTGGAGAGTCTCTCCATCTCGTTGTTTGATGTTAGCTAGAGTTGTAACAGGTGGAGCATAATGAATTGACGACTGAAACTGAATTAAAAACATCTTACGCATTTGTTCCCAGGAAGTGATTGATGCAGGTCCTAGCTTTTGAAACCACTGATGAGCATTTCCCCTTAGAGTTGAAGCAATAAGTCTACACTTTGTTAAGTCCTCCACTTGGTAAAGTTCCATCTCTGTATTAAACCTTCCAATGTACTCTGCAGGATCGGTGTTTCCATTAAAGCGAAGATCCCCCGTACCCCTAAATGCTGGTGGAAGAGGGGATCCTCGTATGGCATCGGAAAAGGGAGAAGGTGATGCATCAGGGATAACACCTCCCTGACCTTCTGACTGAGTAATGAGAATTCGTAATGCATTCATATTGATACGCTCCAAGCCTGGGATTGTTTGAGTTCCACCTTCTAGTTCCGCATGAGGTGCAGGTTCCTATCGAAGGAGATTGGGCATTGCTAAGTAAGGGTTGTGTCCTTGCTGAGGTGTAGGGACCCTTTGAGGGTAAGGAAATCCTCGCTGAGGAATAGGTTATGTCTGTCGCTGTATAGCCTCTTCTCGGAGATGAATAGGTCTTCGGGGTGTAGGTTCCCTCTGTTGATAGGTTGGTTCTCGGGTTGTAGGTTCCCTCTGTTGTCGCGGGTCACTACCATGATTAATGTGACGTCCGCCTCGGTTGTGCTGAAACAAAATTACATCTCTATCTTCCTCCATTCTTTCGTACGAGGGTCCGCACTCACCTACCCTCCTTTTATTAAAAGCTTGTTCTTCCTGGGGCTGAGGTCGCCTGGAATCCTGGGTTTCCTGATTCGCACGTCCACCCCTATAGGTAGTTTGAATCGGATCTATTATCACGACATCGTCATCAAATTGGGAATTCCTAGGACGATCTCTAACTTGATTGTCTGTCCTCACCCACAGTGGAGAGCGTCGCCATTCTCCATATCTCCCTTGATCTCTTCCTCGATAGATCTCCATCCTTCTAAGTGGATCCCCAGGTGAAATCGGTCTAGAACATTGTCCATAGGGTTCGATTCTCAATTCGCCCGGATCTTGACTTCTCGGGGTAGGAGGTCTTGAGGGGTTTCTGGGACGATCAGGGGGGAACTCCACGTATAGGGTGAGATTATCTTCATAGGTTAACTCCCTTGGGGTTACAGCTTGAAATCTTCGATTCTGACGGGTTTCCGTAACCGTGCGGATTTCTCTCTCGGGAGGAGAATCCTTCCTTGAAGATCCTCTACGACCAGTGAAAGGTTCTTTCCCGGGGCGATGAAATCTTTCAGTTGCATACTAACGTCGGCTATTGGTACGTGGGGGACGCCTGTCCCTAATAGAGGTACGTCATCTAGCTGGGCTTCGGTGAGCCCGCTCTGGTAACCTTCTTTCTCCTTCAAGTGACTCCATACGTTCTGCCATTCTATTCAGCGTGTTTCTCATGTGAGCGATTTGACTCAAGAGCTCTGTGTTGCTCATCAGGACGGGAGGATCTCCTCCTAGACGTGGAGCCGAGTTTGTCTGATTTGGCGTGGAAGCCTCTCTCAGATTTGATCGCCTTTCTGGTGGAGGAGGTAGATCTGTTGTATGGATCTCAACCTCCCTCCTGTCGTTACCTGCATCAACTGGTTCTTGGGTATGTTACGACATCCTTCCTCCAGAGATGTCAAAAGCCCCTCTTTCTAGCGCCAATTGTTAATGGAGGAATTTGGTGATAACCAATTTGGGGAGGGTTGCTGGAATTGTGGTGGTAGTTGACGACGGTGTGTAGCGTAGGTTAATGGAAATTAGGGTTTATGATTTGGGGATGGCTGAGATTGTATGTGAGGATAGGTCGCAATTAAAATTGAATATCGAATTCACTCTTGTTCGCAAGCTTGCATCGTACCATACAATGTGCCTACGTACCCTATTTATAGGAATCAAGTCAAACGTAGTTCTTGGAGAACAAGTAACCCATGGGCCGAGTTTCCTTCTTTAAAAGCGAAAAGACCGGGGTCACCGCCTTTGATACGTCATTATGAGCTGTCATGATCTTACAATTTTCTCGGAACTTATCAGATAAGTCATTTACCCGGATTTATCGGAGTCAAATCTTATCCTAATCCATAGAGAATAAGAAAAGACAGGCTCTTATGAATCTAAAAAGGGAAAAGGCTTCTCGATCCTTCCAGCAAGACGAAATTTCTCAACCTGGATAAAGTTTAATCTAATAAAATATAAATTGTTTATTTCTTCTGGGCGAGGTTACCTTCCAGCCTTTCGGGCGAAGTTATCTTCTAACCTTTTAGGCGAGGTTGCCTATCAGACCTTTGGGCGAGGTTGCCTACTAAGCATATGGGCGAGGTTCACTACTAAGCATATGAGCGAGGTTGACTTCTAAACCCACGGGCGAGGCTACTGCCAAAACACTCTGGACTGGCATTGTTAGGATGAGTGACAATCATTGGGCTAAACCCAATGGAGACTTTCCTTACATACGGACGATATTATGTAATCTATGGGCTGAGCCCAATAGACTAGGTTTCCATTGTAACCATATTATAAGGAAATGACATTATGTAAGGCGAAGTTGTCATTTTGATCATAACAGTTGATTTTCAAATTTACCATAGATTTTTTTTTTATCTTATTTTAAAAAAAATGTTTTTGCAAACAACCATACCAAACGGAGTTCGGGCTAATAAATAGATTACCGATTCATGAGTGGGCTTATATTAAATGGTTATAATTGGATTTGGGTTTGTAGCTGTTAACCATTACTAGGCTGTATGTTTTTCGCACCGAGGCCTAGTTGGTTTAAGTGGACATCATGAACCTGTATGGCTATCATTACTGGCCTGGATGTCTTTGGCAATGAGGCCCATTTGGGTTGAGCGGTATGTATAGCATGTAGATATCCCCTCCTCTTCGCCTTTTTTTTTCCGGGGAAACCTTTTCTTCTAGAACTTCATTGTACATAAAAGGTCTTTTTTTTATACCAAAATATAACATAAGATTCATTTGTGATCCTCCTTTAACACCTTAAGATTTTAGATGAGCTGATTACTCAACATGGTATCAGAGTTCTGGTCGGCAGGGGTCACGAATTCGACTTCCCGACACGCCCCCAATATTCTCACAATTTATGAGGAACACAAAGATAAATTAAGTGATCCACTCTTCAACCCAAGAATGAGATTTCAAGTGAGGGAAGTGTTGAAATATAACATAAGATTCATTTGGGGGATTCCTCTACCATCTTAAGATTTTAGATGAGCTGGTTACTAAACAGAAGCATAATATAATTTTTATTCCGTTACAAATTTTTTTGGATAATGATGTGTGTGAACAAAATTACAAATATATTGCGTACAAGTTTTGGGCCAAATGATGAAATTTGTTGCCCCAAACTAGTAGCTCGTTGATGATGGCTCGAAGTTCTTCAACTTCTAATAATGAACGTTATTTATAACTAGTTAAGTTCCCATTTGGCATGTTTTATTACACTAACGTTAACATACTAGCATAGTAGCACTAGCATGTTCTGTCATGCACCCTTAAACATATATGATTTATATCAATTTTCTGTTATGGTCTATGCATTTTTATATATGATTTATTATATCACTCGTGTTATAAATTTTTTGAATTTTTTTAAATAATTGTCAATAAAGAAATCCTTATTCTTAAGTGAAGCTCTAATTTAGATAAATGAACACTAAGGGCCTCGTTTGTTTCGTCAAATTATTATACATGAACTTGAACTTTTCGTTTATTAAGTTACAATTATAAGTTACAAGATAATTAAAATGTTTGTATTTAGTTTATTATCACGTAATTAAAAATTAGATAATTAATTTTGATAAGTAGTTAATAATTATATATACTCATGATTATGTAAGTGGTGACTATGGTTCACATTACTAACTAAATTCACATGTTTTATGTTAATTACAAAAATCTTGAAACTTGAAGTTGGTTTGCCCAATTTTAAATATAACAAACGAAATAATTATATAGTTAGATTATATCGAAATAAATGAGGCCTAATAATTGATGAGATGAGAAATCAGATGATCTGATGTTAACATTCATATTTTCATATTAATAATTGACTGTGTGACGTCTTGCAATAAAGCATGCTAAGAAACCTGAATTTAGATACCAAAAATATTCTCGAATCATACGTGTCTTGTTTTTAACAAATGAACGCATATTCAGATTTATTTAATATATACTCTAGCATTTATCCTTAAGATATTTTATATAGTACAATATGATAGGATATATTCGATTAATATTTTAATATATGTAACGTAAAACATATAAACTTGTGGTTAGCACTCTATATAAGAGTACTACACAAAATTTAACTTTAATATGATAATATTACTTGAATCTATGCTAATTATAAATAATTCATTATATAATTTTAAGTAGACAATTAAATCATAAATCAATCTGTTTGAATCATAAATTTGCGGTTAAAAATATTATGATTAATCACAACCACACCTATATAATTATAATTAAAAGTTTTATAAAATATAATTTTACTTGATTATTATATCCCGATCGCATTAAATCGAACCAAAAGGCACACACATGGGATTGGGAATAATCACAAAATATCCGTGCAAGCCGTATCATTCCACCGTAAGGCAAAAAAAAAAAAATCCTCCGATATTTTTATACTTTAATTGTAGCAGCGTATTATTACATTACATGTCATTCTAACTGACAACTCCGTACTCAATTCTTTGAAAGTGATCTTTGTGTTCCGTTGTTCCTTGGACTTTTAAGCACCCTTTTAAGCTTTAACTCCCCCTTGGCTCCAAAACAAAATTTAAGCCCACATCATCATTTTCGCCTTCACACACACCCGTATTCACTACGTTTTTATTCACACACACATCAATGCATATTAACACCAACTCTCTCTTGTCAACAATTGTATTTTCTTTCTCTCTCTGGAATCTTTGATGAGTGGAGAGATTTATATGAGTTCTATCAAGTAAAGATTCTGGTTTGTTTTTTGAAGAATTGTAGCAGGGTATGTACTTTTGGTAAGTGTATTATTTTTTACTCTTTTTTTTTTGTGTTTGCATGACAAGTGTATGTACTATATAATTCATGGGGTTTGTTTAATTTTAATTATTTTTAAGTGTATGATTGAGTTTAAGCAATTGACACTTTTGTTGTGTTGCTAATGGGGTTTTAATTATGGGTGTTTTCTTTATTTTCAATTCATGACTGTGGACTTTATTTGATTGGGTTGTTACTTAACTATTTTGTTTGTGTATGTGGGGTTGTAAACAAGGTTGTATTTGACTTTGAGACTAACAGGGGTTGTTGATTGTGATGAGGTTTAGTGAGTGCTCATAATTCAGTTCATGTTTGGTGGCTCTTGCATGTCAATCAATTTTGAATGATCTTTATTCTTATTGCTTAAAGTTTTGATTTTCCTTGTCTCATTAGTGAAAATGTTGAAGTTTAGAGACTGGTCTCAGTGTTAATTTGTGCTTTTGGGTTGGGGGTATGATTTAGATTATCTCATGTTTATGTTGGAAATTTGAGGTTTTTTGTGGTATGTATTGACAGGCCTCTGTCTTTCCATCACCTTGGTTTGATGCTTCGGTGTCTTTTTTAGTTATGGATTCGGAAAGAATAGTTTAAGACAAATCTTGATTTTGTTGCTCTACCGGGGGATGATGGGGGAAGAGTCTTCTTGGATCAGAAGAACAAATTATTCTCACACCGTTTATCATCGCCTAGACTCTGGAAAGTTTGCCATAGACTCTAGCAGGTTGGCCTTGGTTCCTTTGGTATCTCATTCAGACCGAACTTCGGGTCTCAAAACAAGACCAGCAAATGGATCAAGTGGTAATCAGATTCAGCTCAATTCTAAAACAGACAAGCATAGGGCTGCATCGCCTCACCCAGAAACAAAACTTTCAGATACTTTTAAGGAAGCCAGGTCTGACAGGAAGCGGTTCTCAACTCCACATCCAACAAGAAGAGGATTGGGGAAGGTGAAAGATTCTGTTGCAAAAAGTGCAGCTGACACTAAGCAGTCCTCCAAGTCTCTAAAACGCTTTGCTTCTATGAAAATTTATGATAAGTTAAAGAGCAGAAAGGAGTCGGCCTGGACAAAGTTTTTTGATAATGGGGGAGGTAAGGTTACCTCCGTTGAATCAGCTGATGAATGGATGGTTGATCTCTCTAAGCTATTCATTGGGCTTAGATTTGCTCATGGGGCGCATAGTCAACTTTACCATGGGAGTTACAAGGATGAACCTGTTGCTGTAAAAATGATTAGGGTACCCGATGATATCTATGATGGATCACTCGGAGCTCGGTTAGAGAAGCACTTTACGAGAGAAGTAACCCTTCTGAGTCGTCTCCACCACCAAAATGTCATTAAGGTAAATATTATATTTTCTTCTCTTAGTGCTTTCATCCCAAGACTTGGAGGATTCCAGTAAGGAGTGATTTGAATCAAGCTATTAGTTTTTTTTTTATTAACAAATAAATGACTAGTTGTTAGATTATAATTAGTGACAGAAGATAATTTAGTTAGATCATTGTTTTTTGTGCATGAAAGTGTGCATAAGTACATGATTGCACAAGTCATTCCTTCTAATGTGCTTTATGTATCGCGTGTTTATGGATTGACGTAATTTGCAGTTTGGCTGTAATCTGTACAAAGGAAAGTAGTGTCAGTCTAAGTAAGATAGAAAGAATCATATTTCCCACCTCCGATATTTACTCTTCTTCATTCTAGGTTAAATATCAATTGCAAGAATAGTATGTATGAAAAGATTGTGCTTCCTTGCCTATTTAATAAGCCGTGATTCGCTAGTCCTCACAATATCCCATTGGATGTAAACTTTTATAGAGTTAGGTTAGTAGAATAAGATTATCAACTTTATTGAAAATAATAAGATACACTATATTATCTAAAAATTATAAAATATCGTTTTGTAACTCATTTAGTGATATGATAAATGTGAGTTTTAAAATCATTCTTTTTTATATTTAATCACGGTATCAAACTATCAAAACAGATGTTGAAAAACATATGACATTCTATCGTTTATGCTTATTATGCAGTTTAAAGGAGCATGCAGAAAACCACCAGTCTTCTGCATCATCACAGAATATCTTTCAGAGGGTTCTTTGAGGGCATACTTGCATAAGCTTAAGGAGATTCTTCCCTTACAAAAAGTAATCTCAATGGCTCTGGATATTGCGCGGGGCATGGCATTCATTCATTCTCAAGGTGTCATACATAGGGACCTCAAGCCTGAGAATATACTTTTAAATCAGGATTTTCAGCTGAAAATTGCAGATTTTGGAATTGTTTGTCGTGACACATCTTGTGATCCTCTGGCTGACGACTCTGGAACTTATCGCTGGATGGCACCGGAGATGATCAAACGCAAGTCATGTGGCAGGAAGGTTGATGTTTATGGTTTTGGGCTCATTTTATGGGAACTGATAGCTGGATGTATTCCTTACGAGGAAATGACACCCATCCAAGCCGCTTTTGCCGTGGTGAACAAGGTACATTAATGATGCATATTTCTCGTAGTTTGCTTTTAATATTTTGAAATATAAATTTGCTTATTGAGTTATTTGTATCAACTTCTTTGTTATTTATGGCGTTCTAACATTCCTGCACATGCCAAGTCCGATCTACATATTTGTTATTAAGTTGCAACTAGTCCTGGTTACTTAATGGGGATGGAATGTTATCTGCTTTTTGTATCTTGAAATTGATTCTCTCTGATTCCTGAAACGTCCTCACACATTGAATTATTGCACTTGATCTAATTAGCAAACATTCATCCCTTGATAGTACAATTCACCTCCCGTTCCTAATAATCTTAGGGCCCATTTGTTTAGCCCTGAATGCCTCTGAATATGAGCGGCCCTGACCGATTCTTACCTTTCAGTTTGTTTGGATAGAGGTGTCTCAGCTGAGCGAATCTTGTCATCAACTGAATTCTTCACCCTTAAAATCCCAACTGAACTCATTCAGATTAGTATGTAAAGCCTAAACTACGGTTCGCTTTCACAAAAATTAATAAACTATTAATAGATATTTTCACTAGAATTTATTTTTAACATGATGATTAGATGAAATAATTTAAACCTTTTTACATTTATTCACTATTATATCTATATACTTTATTAATAAATGAAATCCATTTTTGGTGAAATATAATAACACCAAAATATTAAATTTTGTTTAACAAAATATAATTTATTTAATTGATTTCACTCCGAACTCGGGTTCAGATCGCACCAACTACATAATTATACTTGAGTTTCGATTTCCTATAACTATATATTTAAATAATATTTTATTAATAGACTTTCATTCTAATTTCAGGTTGAATTCTCTACAACTACATATTTAAATAATATTGTTAATTATAATTATTCTCAGTAATTTAATAAATTTGATATATTAGTAATATTTTAATTTCGGTTCGTGTTTCGATTGGGTTATCGACTTGTGTGTGTATATATATTGACATCGTTATACAAATTTTGTCAAAACAATCAACAACTTTGTTCAATTAGATGGGTAAAAATTGGGAAAAAAATTGGTATTCAGATAGTATAACATTTTATTTACCAAACAATATTGTTCATTCATAATTCAGATTTTTGATTTATTCAGATCATTCAGAAATATTAATTATTCAGATATAAATTTCCAGATTTGCCAAATGACCCCTTAGTTTTGATAAAATCTTATGGGCAAGGCTTTACCTTTCAGGAGCTTTGATTAATTTGAGATATTTTTCCATTTAAATAATGATATTGTCATAGTTATCCGGCAACATAGCATTTGTATCTAATTTTGTTCCCCCCCCCTCCCTCCCCTCAAATTTTCTCTTTGATTAATGTATTATATATAGAGAGATAAAGAGATAGGAGTAACAACTTATTGTCTTGCGTAGGTCAGCATTCCGTGTTTACGTTTAGAAAATAAGTACAATTTGTAAATATTTTTTTTTGTTAATTATTAACCCTCAGGCCTCAGTTCAGAATAGATTTATCTTTTTGTAGTTGCTAACTCACATTTCAACATGAGTACTCACCTTTAGAAATCCCGTGTGTGGGCAGCTTGTTCTTCTATACTGTTGGATATAAAAACACACACATCTATAAATATATAAATCAATCAATAACTTAAATTGCGATCTTTCAGAATTTGAGGCCAGCTATCCCAGGTGAGTGCCCTGCTGCCATGAGAGCTTTGATTGAGCAGTGTTGGTCCTCACAAGCCGATAGAAGGCCAGATTTTTGTCAGATTGTGAAGGTGCTAGAGCAGTTTGAGGCTTCGCTTGCAAGTGACGGGAACCTAGATAAGCTACAAAACCTTACATGTCAAGATCATAAGAAAGGGATTCTTAATCTGATTCATAAGCTTGGCCCTGTACATCATAACCCTTCACCAAAGCCCAAACCTAAATTTGCATGATGTATTTCTGTGATCTGGCTTTTGTAGATTCCAGGTCGCATTGTATATTGCAGCTTTTTTTTTTAATCGACTTTCCTTGTATTTTTGTACTAAATTATATGTATATGTAAATTAAATAGGAGTTGAGGTTAATATTCTGCTCTAAACATCACCAGTGCGAAAACAGTGCAAGTATAGGGATCATGGTTTACGACAGGCGAGTTGATTTGTCTTTTAAGATAGGAGTTATGACCACTAAATAATCCTGGATTGTGTAGCTGCTGCTTTAGCAGGTTTCTGGATAAAATTAGAATTAAAAAAATCTAGGTAGTTATCACCGGATATGTTTGGTTTGGTAAGGATTGTGTTCTCTTTTATTAATAATTTTGTTTATTGATTTCAGCAAGCTGCAATATATTATTATCGGTGCTCATTTGTTTGTTCTTTTCCTTAGAGATGAACACAAAATAAAATTATAGTAACATAAAGCTCTTGCACAATGTGGGAGCAAGATATGTTCTTTTTCATGCCCAGTAGACCTCTTCTGAAATAATTTTACATTGCCCTTTTTTATTATTGTAGTGGTGGTATTTTCCTTTAATAATTGCAGCAAGTTGCAATATTTTTCAAATTTGTGCTCTTTGTGTTTTTAGCACAGAGATGAGCATAATAAAAATCTTATACAATCAGGTGGGAGCCTCTTTTGTCATTTATTAGTTTCATTATGCTTTTAAGATGTTAAAATCACACTCATTGGAGGACCACAATAAAATCACACCGAGAATTAGGGATGTACGCTGGTGGATATGCTTCGGTTGAAGGGTAAAAGTCGAACTAAATCGTAACTTGCGGTTATTCAAAATCTTTTTCCGTAACCAAATCATTAATGTAGAAAAACCAATCATATCCACCCGCATAATTGTAGTTTTTTGCGGTTGAAATTTGCGGTTCACCTGTGACAGTAGTTGCAAAAAAAAAATCATTAATATATGAACTCACAAAAATGGAAGACTAAATTAAGGTTTTAATACATTTTGTTCAGTTGGGCGGGCCTACTTTAGAGCCTTTAGGCCTTGACCATTAATTTTAATACATACATAATTTTTGTATATCTATACATAAAATATATATGATTGTGTATATATTAAATGAAAATATATTAATTTATATAATGCACGGTTGACGGTTGCGATTTAACTTTTACGATTTTTAAGATGTCGAATATGCAATCAAACCGCGAATTAACGATTATTTAAAACTTCATCCGCGATCATTCGTGTTTGGCGCTTATCCGGGATGAAATAGGGTATAAGCCCAACTATATTAAGCCCAAAAAGGGAATACCAAAGTGTGGACATTTGAAGCATAACAGGGCAACTAAATTGAGGCCAAGAAAGGAATACCAAAGTGAGTACAACTTCTTGCAATACATACTTAATCACATGATATGCCTATAGGAGAGAAGCTGACTGACAACATTATATCATAAGAGAAAATCTTGGCTAAAGTCGAAAAGAAAATAATTTTATATGCAAAGGCCAAAGATGAATGATATCCAGAGTCCTAGCTCACAGGATCACATAATGTATCCAAGGCAACAAGAGTTTCTTTTTTCTATATATGAACCTTCTTGTGAGCTAAGAATAATGCAAGTCATACAATTGCCTGCAAGTGAAAAATATCCTATACATCACCACTCCAGGCATCCAAGATGTCAGATACACAACAACAACCATAAATCTACGTCAAAATAGATAGGAGTAGAAAAGAGTAAAGGTCGGAGATAAGATATCGGAGAAAACTAAACAGAATGCATGAAACTATAATCAAATGCCTTTCTGTTTAGTTTCATCCGATTCTCACATACGACATTTGCAGTGCATGTTTTCATTGTTTAGATGTAATATAGTTAGAAGGCCGGAGAATCAATTTTACTTTGTATAATTTCCAAATCAGTAACGGGCGGAGATGAGATGTTAGAGAGTATCAGAAAACTCGACAAAATGGTTAAGATTAAAGGCCAAGTTTGAGCATGAATGTGAACAGCTGATCGAGTAAAAGCCGGAGATAAGATATTGGAGGAAACTAAACAGATGACACGAAACAAATCAATTGTTTTTCTGTTTAGTTTTCTCCAATCCTTACATTCGACATTGCACTGATTGAATTTAAGCTTTACCCATAGGTACCTAGTGAAAATCAGAAATAAGGTATTGGAGAAAACTAAGCATAATGTGCAGCAAGTAATGCTTAATGTATGTTTAGTTTCCACCAATCCTCACTTATGAGATTACACTGCTAGAAATGCATTTTGGTTGCTAATTGATTGAACAATTCCCTTGTATTTATAGCGTATAGCCCTCGAATCAAGGACAAGTCATGCATTCCTCCTGAACTGCAAATCAAGGACAGATCAACGGGACCTTTAGAAAAAAACATATGAACTGCATGATCAATAGTATTAGTTCCGTTTTGGCCCATTGACCACCATGCTAAAACTTTCTACTATCAACCATGAAAGTACTGTACGAGACTACGTACAGCACTGCAAATCTCCATAATAATACAAGTCGTTCTAGAATGGAAAGTTTCATAGAACGTCTAAATACTATTTACGAAGAGAACTATTATTTAAAAAACATTTTCTTTTTAATTTTTGTAGTAATTTTAATTGAAATTTTGTGCTCCATGTCTATCCAGAAAGAAAACGTAGCTCCCTGTCAAAAGAAAAAAGAAAAGAAAAACATAGCTCAAACTTATGCTCTGCATAAAAAGAAATCCTTATGCTCTGTATTTTTAAAAAAATGGCTCTTAAAACAAAGAGGCTCGAGCTCTGTATTATGCACACACAATCTCTGCAACTGTAAGCATAAGAAACACGAAAGTGTCATTAAAATTTTTCTGAAACCAAATTGTCATTAACTCTTTTTTTTTTTTGCTAATTAAACACACAACCGGACTTCCACTGGAATCGAACCCTCAACCTCCTTGTTACAAAGACGAGCAACAACTGGAAATTGACAAATTTATGTCACTGGCATCAACATGTTATTCTGACCGAGAAGCACTCTTATCTTTGATTCGTAATCTTACAGCAACTCTTGGATACATCACAGTGATAAAAAAGTCGAAACGTGATCGATACGTGAGAGTGGGTTGTGACCGAGGAGGAGAGTATCGTGCTAACAGACTTCCCGTAAAAAGACGGGTTACTAATGTCAAAAGAGTCACTGAGACACGTTTGATCAATTATCCATTTAAAATTTGGGGAAGATGGAAAGCTATTGGAAAATGGGAGATTGAAATAAAAAATCTTACGCATAATCATCCACCTTCAAAAGATTTGTTTGGGCATCCCTCGTATCGTCGTTTTACTAAAGAAGAATTTGTTCGCATCCAAGAGACGACAATTTTAGGTATCACACCTAAACTGAAAACAAGCATCAATAAAGCTTGAAATAATAAAGTGCAGAGAATTCTTGCTGAGAGCTCTATATTTCCAGATCTACTTTGGAGTGACAATAATTGCTCTACCCCTACAGTAGTAGACTCAGGGGTACAAATAGTCTCAGTTACAGACAAAACAAAGCCCAGACAAAATAAAGCTATGACACTAGTGTCCCACAATCCTAACAGATTATTCACCAGTACAGACAAACAGTAAATATGAAAGGAAAGTAAATACTACTAAAGTAAATACTACTGGATTTCCTTATTACTCCCCCTCAAGTGACAGAGGAGTGAAGGAGGCTGTCAACTTGTCCATATGAGCGCTGTGAAGATTAACAGGAAGGCGTTTAGTGAAAACATCAGCAACTTGTTTTGAAGAGGAGACATGGGCAGTGACTATAGTTCCAGCTTTAATTTGATCACGAACGTAGTGGCAATCAAGTTCAACGTGCTTAGTGCGTTCATGGAGAACCGGATTAGCAGCGATGGCAAGAGCAGCTTTATTGTCGCAGTTGATGATTGTTGGAGGAAGCTTTTGAAGTCCAAGATCCTTAAGTAACGCAGACAACCATGTAACCTCACATGTTGTAAGAGCCATAGCTCGATATTCAGCTTCAGCGGAAGAGCGTGCAACTACAGGTTGTTTTTTTGACTTCCAAGACACAGGAGAGTCACCCAGAAAGATGCAATAGCCCAAAGTGGACCTGCGGGTTGTAGGGCAGGAAGCCCAGTCGCTGTCACAGTAGGCAGTCAATTGTGCAGCAGACTGGGATGCTAACAGAATTCCTTGAGAAATGGTACCAGTTAAATACCTGAGAAGTCTATAGGCAGCTTGTAGATGGACTGTTGTTGGTTTATTCATGTACTGGGAGAGTATTTGCACACTGAAACAAATATCCGGTCTTGTAATGGTGAGATATATAAGTTGCCCCAAGAGACGTTGATAGATACCTGGATTGGGAAGAGGATCTCCAAGTTCAGGAGTGAGTTTTTGATGAGCATCAAGAGGAAGCTGCAATGGTCTGGCATTGAGTAAGTTATGCTCTTTTAGAATATCAGTGGTATACTTTCGTTGGCTAACAAAAATCCCATTCTCAGTTGTATCAATTTCCAAACCAAGAAAGAATCTCAACTGTCCCAAATCTTTCATATGAAAGGTTCCAGCCAACATCTGTTTGAGACCGATGATACTCTCCATGCTGTTACCAGCCAATAAAAGATCATCAACGTACACGAGCACCAAAGTAATAGTAGTCGATGTGTTGTTACTAAACAAACTGTAGTCCGTCTTGGATTGCTTGAAACCTAGTTGAAGAAGAGTGGTAGACAGTTTAGAAAACCATGTACGCGGAGCTTGGCGTAAGCCATATAGAGATTTCTTTAATCGACAAACCAGTCTCGTAGGTGCAGGCAAAGCAGTCATATTGATTGTTATCCTACTACCCATTTCAGTGTAGCCTTTAGGAAGCTTAATATACACAATCTCTGATAAGTCACCATGTAGAAAGGCGTTCGAAACGTCCATCTGATGTGTGTACCATTTTTGCATAGCAGCAACGGCAAGCAAGGTTCGAACAGTGGTGAGTTTTGCCACTGGAGCAAACGTTTCAAAATAGTCTTCACCAGGCCTTTGGTGACACCCCAGAACCACCAATCTGGCCTTATGCTTATCCACAGACCCATCAGGTAGAAATTTTGTTTTAAAAATCCATTTCGTGCCTATTGCATGTTTACCAGGAGGGAGCTCCACTATTTCCCATGTATTATTGAACTCTAAGGCTTGTAACTCCAGATTCATAGCCTCAACCCATTGAGAATGAATGACAGCTTCTTTGAACGAGGAGGGATCTTGATTTGTAGTTACAGTTGTAAGAAAACAGGAGAATGGAGCATTAACAGCTGTTGAGGCCAGGTTTGATGCAGGACAAGTGAGAACATTAGCAGCAAAATCTTGCATCCACCTAGGTGGGATGTGAGGCCTAGTAGAACGTCTTACTGGTGGAACTGGAGAAGATGGAGCAGGAGATGGTGAAGGCAGGTTGGTATTCAAACTATTAGAAGAAGAGAGTGAACTAATCTCATTTGGAGAAGTATTTTGTAATAAAGGTGATTGTGGGGTGTAACTTGTTGGAGTAGATTGAGAGTGATTCCCATCTAGTGAAGAATCTGGGAAGTCAATGTCATCAGCAGTGACATTGTGTATGATAGGCATTGTAGGTGGGACAGGT
The DNA here is from genome assembly GCA_030848705.1 of Heracleum sosnowskyi. NCBI lineage: Eukaryota > Viridiplantae > Streptophyta > Magnoliopsida > Apiales > Apiaceae > Heracleum > Heracleum sosnowskyi. The sequence goes on from CM061241.1 coordinate 101,293,495, forward strand.
TGCATATAGTTTGAGGAGGAATTTGTATGGTAAGGAAACACTGTTTCATGGAAGACTACATCACGAGATGAGAATTCTAGTTTGGTGAGCAAGTTTAGAAGCCTATAACCCTTTTGATTTGGGGGATAACCAATAAACAAGCAAGGGACCCCTCTATGGTCAAATTTGTCAGTTGAAGGAGCAGGGTTGCAGGCAAAAGCTAAGCATCCAAAGACTCTCAAGTTATCATACTCAGGCAATGTATTATAGAGTAACTCATGAGGTGATTTGTTTTTGAGAACTGCCGTGGGTAATTTATTTATCAAATGGACTGAGGTCATGACACAAGCCCCCCACATATCTAAAGGTAGTCCAGAATGAAACCTCAATGCACGTGCAAGTTCCAAAATGTGCCTGTGTTTCCGTTCAGCCCTTGCATTTTGTTGGGGTCTGTACGGACACGAGGTTTGATGAACAATGCCGTGTTCTGTGAAGAATTGATTACAAGATGAGGAAGTGAATTCTAAGGCATTATCTGAACGAATAGTGCGAATGGTAGTGTTGAATTTTGTTGAGACATATTGAAGGAAAGCTTTGAGGTGACTGAGAGCCTCAGATTTAAATTGCAATAGATAAACCCATGTGTGTCTTGAAAAGTCATCAACTAATGTGAGGAAAAATCTGTATTTTGATCTGTATGGTTTTTTATATGGACCCCAAATGTCCATGTGCAAAAGTTCAAAAACAGTAGCAGCATGTGAAGAGCTTAAATAAAAAGGGAGCTTAGTCATTTTAGACATAGGGCAAGATACACACAGTTGGGTAGGTGCAACAGTAGAGTAAGGTGGGATGAAAGGTATATGTTTGAGAGTGGAAAGAGAGGCATGGCCTAGTCTATGATGCCACAAGGCTAGGTCTGTGTCTTTAAATTTAGTTTCAGCATTCAAACAAACAGGTTTGACAGGCATAGAAGAATCAATATAATACAACCCATCTCGAGCATAACCAACAGCATGCACAGTCTTAGTGACTTTATCAGAAATGACACAGTGAGAAGGTAAAAACTGAATGTCACAGTCACTATCTTTGAACAGTTTTTGAACAGATATCAAATTGTGTTTAAACGAAGGAACACACAGCACATTTTTCAAGACTAAATTGGAAGTCAATTGTACCTGTCCCTTGTGAGATATCTGAGTGCCCTGACCAGTAGGAAGATTTATGATGTGAGGTCCCAGAAACACGGACACATCTGTGAGTAATGAGCTATTTCCTGTCATGTGATCTGTCGCCCCGGAATCGATAATCCATTCAGTTGAAGTGGCATTAGCAGTGAAACAAGAAATCATCCCAGAAAAGTGGTAATCGATTTCATCATCTGTGTCAGCATACTTTGGTGAAGACATGGACAATTGAGGTAACAACTTTGCTAATTGTTCAAGTTGCAGAGGAGTGAATCCTGCATTTCCACTAACAGAGCTTGAGGCATCAGTCTGTACTGTAGCTGCAAACTTCTGAGGCGGATTGGTTTTCAAATTAGCCTGCCACTTATTATTATTCTGGGGTGAGGGACGTCTCGGAGAATTGCTGGGGTTGTGTTTAGGATGCCAACGTGGATATCCAATTGTTTGCCAGCATCTCTCAGTAACATGGCCCTTCATTCCACATGTGGTACAAGTCACATTCCTATCAGGAGCAGTTCGACTATACATTGCCATTAGTTCACCACCAGTCTTATTCAAACCAAGCATACACCTTTGAGCCTCTTCTTGCTCCAATGCTGAGCAGGCCAATTCAACTGTGGGCAAAGGATTTTGAAGCAACAATTGACTACGCTGAGCATTGTACTGCTCATCAAGTCCATTTAAGAACTGAAATAAGCGTGATTCCTCTTTTTGTAGCTCAATTACTTCTAAAAGTTTAAGCACCTCAGGTGTAGGTGCAGCAATAACAGGCAACAGATTAAGAGTATCAAGTTCTTCCCACACAGTCTTCATCGAAGTATAATACTCTGTTATTGAAGAGGTGTTTTGCTTCAAATCATACAGATCTCTACAGAGCTTATACTTTCTGCTGCCATTAGTTAATGAAAAACGCTTCTCTAAATTGACCCAAATATCTTTAGCATTGGTCATATACATTATAGATCTTTTAATGGTGGGTGAGACATTACTAGTAATCCATGCAATAACCATATTATTACAAGTATCCCACATTTCTGCCTTTAATGGATCATCAATAGGTGAAGAAATCGTACCTGTGACGAAACCCATTTTGCGTTTAGAAGAAAGATTGATCTCCATCGAACGCCGCCAAGCCCTGTAATCAGACGAGCCCTGCAGCTTATCGACCTGAATAGAGGTGGCATTGTCTGAAGGATGAAGAAACAACGGTTGCATCATGTCTTGATAACTGACTCTAGCCGCCATTACAATAAACTCAAGAAAGTCTGATAAAACACAGATAAATATTTAAAAAGACTGAAAAAGAAAACTCCTTTAGCACTTAAGCTCTGATACCATGAAAACAAGCATCAATAAAGCTTGAAATAATAAAGTGCAGAGAATTCTTGCTGAGAGCTCTATATTTCCAGATCTACTTTGGAGTGACAATAATTGCTCTACCCCTACAGTAGTAGACTCAGGGGTACAAATAGTCTCAGTTACAGACAAAACAAAGCCCAGACAAAATAAAGCTATGACACTAGTGTCCCACAATCCTAACAGATTATTCACCAGTACAGACAAACAGTAAATATGAAAGGAAAGTAAATACTACTAAAGTAAATACTACTGGATTTCCTTATTATAAACAAATACTTTCTTCTCTTCGACAAGGCAATGGAAATTTAAAATCAATCTCTAGAAGTGTATACAATGCTAGAGCTAAGTTTCGGAAATAAAGTTTGCAAGGACGCACTGTCCTTGATTTTATTTTTTATGTACAACATGATCATGACGGCCATTTGACTCATTTGTTCATCGCACATCCTGCATCCATTGAATTAACCAAAAATTACTCATCGGTTTTTCTCATGGATTGCACTTACAAGACCAATAAATATGGGATGCCGCTACTTAACATTATCGGGGTAACAAGTTTCAATAGCACATTTTTCTCTGCATTTGTATTCTTGAGAAAAAAAGAAACATCCGATTATATTTGGGCACTTGAAAGGTTTGTCAAAGTTTTGGGTATAGAGCGACATCCAGCGGCGATTGTGACTGATAGGGAACTTGCTTTAATGAATGCTCTTAAAATTATTTTTCCAGATACTCCACATCTTTTATGTGTATGGCACATAGAGAAAAATATATTGGCAAAGTGTAAAAAAAGGTTCAGGACGAGCGAGGAATGAAATTCGTTTATTGTAGATTGGAGGTACGTGATAAAGTCACCCGATGAAAGTTTTTTCTATATTGCATGGGCTGCTTTTATAGAAAAATATAAAGACTATGAGCTTGTGATTAAATACATAAGTAACACCGAACTTCCCTTTAAAGAAAAGTTCGTTTATGCATGGACTGAAAAAATTCTGCATTTGGAAATCACAGGACTTACGTGATGTGAAAGATAATATATGTCTTGTTATCGACAATGAATTTTAGGAAATCAAGACGCAACTTTCACATGAAAAGATACGAATACCACACAAGTTTCACATTCCATTACTTTGTCACATTACTGGACGTGTCTCATTGTATGCTCTCAAAGAGCTTTTCAAACAATATGAGTTGGCTGTTTCAGATGTGTCATCCATATGTAAAGGTAATTTCACTAATTTTATGGGCCTTCCATGTGCTCACAAAATTAAAGCGACAAATTTCCAACCTTTACAACTTACTGATATTCATCCACATTGGAGACTCGATTTAAAGTCTTTTACATGTACTACTAATGAGAAAGATGATTTTGGAGGTCTGCTTGAAAAGGTTCATGAAAATTATCAAAGAATGCCTTTAACTCTTAAAGAAACCGTACATGAGAAAATTGTTGACATTATTGGTTCTCTATTCCATTGACACATGAGCCTAGAGCACATCCTCATAAAGGAAGACCATCAACCTCAATCAAAAGAAAGAACAAGAGCTCCACCACTCGAGAACCTTCACTTTTTGAGATTGTTGAAGGTGCTAGAAGTTCACATAGATGAATGTAAGTACTAATATGCTGTAATTATTGTGTCTTACATATGCATGAATATGTACTATTATCTGTATGAACGATAGTTGCTTCTTGTTATATTATGGCCCATAAACTTTATCTCGCTGCAAAGATACATAGTCAGAAGCCTTTTTACTATGTTCTTATTTACAGACTAGTACATTTGTCGTAAGAAATTGCCAGATTGTATACTCTGCTTATGTGTTTTTTATTTCTCTTTTTTTTTAGGTCCTGGATTGAACAAGAGTATTTGAAGGAAAACATACTAGTTGAAAGGAGGCTGTGAAGTTCAAAATTTAATTTTTTTTTCTTCTAAATTTGCACGTTCGGTGAGAGCTTTATCAGATTGTGTTTTATTTAGTAGAGTGTTAATTTTGATTTTGGATTGAATGAGAGCAAATGATTTAGTTTGGGTTGGAAATTCATGACTAATGTATGAAGATCAGTTTGACGTTGATGATGATTTGTTCGACTTGTTTTAAGATTATGGTTGATTTAGTCTGTTTTTTTTGGATGGGTTACTGTCATTGTTTGTCGTGTCTTTATATTTGTAGTCTGTGGGCTTAATTTGTGTTGGTAGTTTCCTCTTGTTTCTTGGTATGTTTAGGTCTCCAGTGGTATGTTTAAGTCAAGTGTCTAGCTTCCAGTGTCCTTATATTTGTTTTCCTTCTATTACAATTGAAACATGTTTTTCATTTTAGTTTAGATGCCCATTTTAAAAAAAATATAGAAAGATTTAATAACTTTAACTACAATTGCTGCTGGTTGACATGAAAAAAAAACGCTACCATACTAGAGATTATCGGGACATCGGGTATGGCATGGTTTTCTAAAGTAAGAATATCATTTCTTTGAAACAGTACTTTAACCCATGTTCCTTTAATTTAGTTGCACTTTAATTAAAACAAAGAAATGGAATTGTTAACAAAGGAATTTGGTGAAAATAAATTCGGGGAGGGTTGCTGGAATTGTGATGGTAATTGATGATGGTGTGTAGCATAGGTTAAAAGGGTTAGGGTTTATGATTTGGAGATAGCTGAGATTGTATGTGAGATTAAGCCGTGATTGAAGTTGAATATTGAATTCACTCTTTTTCGCCAGATCGCATTGTGCCATACAATGTGCATACGTACCCTTATTTATAAGGATCAAGCCAAACATAGTTCTTGGGAAGCAAGTTACCCTTATGGGTCGGACCTCCTCTTTTTTAGGAAGGCGAAAAGGCCGGGATCACCACCCTTGATACATCATCATGAGTTGTCATGATCTTGCTATTTTCCCGGATCGTGATGGATAAGTTATTGAACCGAGATTATCGGAGTCAATGCTTATCTTAAAACCACAGAGAAGAATAGCGAAAAATTAACGCAGTGAGAATCAAAGGGCGACATCCTCCAACCTTCCTAGTAGGGCGAGACCTACTGGCCCGGATGAGTTTTAATAATAAATAACTTTTTACCACATACAATGGATAAAACATTATTATATGGGCGAGGTTTCCTAATATGGGCGAGATCTTAGTGTAATTTAGACCACATTAATATTGTGGGCGAGATCCTTTGCAATCTGGGTCAAGCCCACATTGTGAGGCGAGGTCTTCTATAATTTGGATCAAGCCCACACTGGTGAGGCGAGGTCTTCTATAATTTGAGCCAAGCCCACACTGGTGAGGCGAGGTCTTCTATAATTTGAGCCAAGCCCACACTGGTGAGGCGAGGTCTTCTGGAAGGACGAGATAAGAGTTTCGGCAGTAACAACTACCCCATAGTTTCTTATAATAGAAATTTATAAGAAATTAAACTGGAATATAAAAAATTTCAAAGGCGAGTTTCCTACAGAAGTGGCTCCCTATAAACTATTCCATCCGTGAATTTAAATATATTTTGAAAAATATATATTTTTCTAAAATTTAATCACTGTTACTCAAACTGTCATTCCTCGTTTTCTGTGCGCAGAAACCAAACACATCATGACACGTGTGCATTTCCTCTTTCCTCAGCAACTATATAAACCCTTCTAAATTTTTGATGCCTAACTTTCCAAATAACCAATAGAAGTGCTGCTGAAATTTTCTCTGCAAAAAGAGGGCGATGCTTTGATTTTTGAAGGCGAGATTTGCAAATCAGAAGGCGACTCCTGACTTTCCCGAAGACGACATTCCCAACTTCATCAAGGTATGATCCCTTGACTGAATTTTGACAACGTCGCCCTCTTATTAGCATTATCTACTTCACATGATCACTTGAATTTGCACATATACAATCATCCTATACTGAATAATGCCTTGACTTGTTTTTTTTTCTTTATTTTCAGGACTAATGGCCGCCCTCCTTTTTGGCAAAAATCCTTTCTCCAAACCAACTGCTATACCGGCTACCACTACTGCTAGCCAATCTCGCCCTTCTGCTTCTTCATTGGCAAATTTTCCTCCCCCTCTTCCTAACCAAACTGTTGACATGAACAAGAAACGAGATGGGGAAACTATCAAAAATTCTTAGAAAAACTTAAGACAATTGCCACATCCATTGATTCAGTAGCCTCGCTCTTTGGTTCTACGACATCGAACAACTATTCTGATCAAGACGCCCATCTATGGCTTGCTCGCAAAGAAGAGGATGACGAGCTAAATTTCAATATTGGCCTAGGCGATGCATTCATTCATGGCCTATATGTTCTTGCTCAAAAGAATGCTCGTATAAAAGAACAAGGCAGAGTTTTGAAAAAGCTAAAAGGCGAGGCCTCTTCTTTCAAACGAGGTTGAGAAACTTCAGGCTTCTCTAGATAAGCTATCTTCAGAAGCAAAAGTCATGGGCGAGGCTTTGGAGAAAGAGAACGCCGCTCTCAACGGGGAACTAAAAAATACCAAGGGAAAACAGGACAAGGAGCTGAGCGATGCTTATAACCTGGGATTCCTCGGTTATCTCTAAAATTTTCTGGCGGCTGACCCTGATTATGACTGATCTACTCACTTTGCTCCTTCTACTCCTACATATATGACTAAATTCAAAGCTGATAATGTCAAAACTATCAAGGAGGCCAATGAAGACCTTCGAAAGAAGATAGATGCAGAACTGGCTGCAGCTGAGGCGAAGAAAAAGAACATAGGCGAGGACAACCAGGAGAATAGGAACATGGCACCGCCTTCTGAAACCGCTGGCTCCTGACTATTTGATCTGTTTGTAATCGCAAATACTATTGGAGTACGAATGCTCCACTGACTTTAATATTTTTTGCATATCGATAACTTTCCTTCAAGTACCTGGGGAAGCGCGCCCTCCATTTATAAGCGTCGTACTTGTACTGTCTTAACTTCATCAATTTTAATTCTGCCAATTGCATTTATCTGCCTTGTTTATAAAAAATCATTGGCGAGATGTACCATGGGCGAGGTGTCCGCATCGATATCGATATAGAGTCTCGCCCACATAGATATAAAAAACGAATAATGACAGTTTCGCCCACTTAAATACTTGAATAAGTAAAGTTTAAGGCAGAAATCGACAACCTCGCCCACTTACATACTTCATCAAAAACAAAGTTTAAGACGGAAACTGACAACCTCGCCCACTTAAATATTTAAGTAAAACCAAAGTTTAAGGCGAAAACTGACAACCTCGCCCACTTAAATACTTAAGCAAAAACAAAGTTTAAGGCGGAAACTGACAACCTTACCATGTCCTCAAAACTAAATTTTAGTCGTTTTCCGTGAAAGCTTGTCTTCAATGTGTTGTCAAGAGGTTATAGCCTTGCCTTTTAATTGAAGGACGTGACTAATTTCTTCAAAGATGATATAAATTTAGAAGCTTCGAGTTGCTCCATGCGTTTAATGGACTTACGCTTCCTGGGGAATATGTATTCCTACACACCTTCTCCCATAAAAGAAGGACTCTTCTCACCTATAAGAGGGTGGACTCTTTTCTCACCTATAAGAGGGTGGACTCTCTTCACCTTAAGAGGGTGGACTCTTCTCTCACCTATAAGAGGGTGGACTCTCTTCACCTTAAGAGAGTGGACTCTTCTCTCACCTATAAGAGGGTGGACTCTCTTCACCTTAAGAGGGTGGACTATTCTCTCACATATAAGAGGGTGGAATCTTCTCACCATAAGAGGGTGGACTCTCTTCACCTTAAGAGGGTGGACTCTCTTCTTGGTGAGCTTTCCGGAAGTACGGATAAGCACCCCATAAGTACAGGTTTACCAAGGTATTGTAAAACATATCAAGTAAGAAAGTTCCGTCAAGAATTGCAAATGAAACAAACAAAGATAAAAAAAACTTGTGAGAGAAACATGCATGTTTTATTCATAAATATAGGATAAGTTTTGTCAAAGGAGGAGTACGTGCACTACCCCTACACTTTATTGCAAAGAAATTAAAAGAAAGTCTGCATAAGTTTTGAGATAGTAGCTTACACTACTGATAGTACTTCTTAAGATGCTCCATGTTCCATGTACGAGGGATGTGCTTCCCATCCATATCAACAAGATAGTAAGTCCCACTCCATAACATAGCTCGGACTCGGTAGGGTCCTTCCCAGTTTGCTCCAAAAACTCCATGATTATGAATCTTAGTATTTGGCATAACCCGGCGTAAGACATAGTCACCTACTTTCAAGGGCTTGGCCCTTACCTTGGTATTGTAGTGCTTCGCCACCCTCTGGTGATAAGCTGCTAACCAGGTTTGAGAAGTATTTATGAGTTCCTCCACCATGTCTAGGTACAATCGATGATTAATCTCATTAACTTCCGGATTAAAATGATCTCTCCTAAATGATCCAGCCCCAAGTTCAACCGGAACCATAGCTTCACACCCATAAGTCAAAACAAAAGGAGTCTCTTCCGTGGTGATTCTAGGCGTTGTGTTGTAACTCCACAAGACATTAGGCAACTCCCCGGGCCAATTACCCTTGCTTTCCTCCAAATTCGCCTTTAGAGTATGTTTGATAATCTTCTTAACTGTTGTTGTATGTCCATTGGTTTGGGGATGACTAACAGCAGAGAAACTCTTCACAATTCCCAGGTTATCGCACATTTCTCTCATCTCTTTGTTGTCAAATTGTTTTCCATTATCTAAAATGAGTTTATAAGGGATTCCAAATCGACAAACAATGGACCTATACACAAAGTCGACCAGCTTCTTAGCGATAATCGTGGCTAGAGGCTCAGCCTCCGCCCACTTGGTAAAATATTCCACAACAACCACAACATATTTGACACCTCCCTTCCCCTTAGGTAACTCTCCGATCAAATCAATTCCCCACATAGAGAAAGGCCAAAGACTAGTGATAGAAGTAAGTGGAGGAACATGGTTATGAATGTAATTAGCATACCTTTGGCACTTATCACAAGCTTGAACAAACTGAATAGCGTCTTCCTTTAAGGTAGGCCATAAATAGCCCTGTCGTAGCACCTTTTGAGCTAAGGATCCACCCCCAGAGTGATTGCCACAAATGCCTTCATGAATTTCTCGAAGAACATAGGTACACTCATCGCCATCCAAACACTTGAGCATAGGCTGATTAAATCCTCGTCGATACAGAACTCCCTCATAATTAACATAACATGCTGCTTTATAACGTAACCTTCGAGCATCACCCCTGTCTTCTGGAAGAGTCCCCTTTGTCAAATACTCCCAAATTGGAGTTTTCCAAGTGGGGAGAGTAGGTTCCCCAATTTGCATCAAATCAACTTCAGGTACACTCGGTTGTGTCTTGATTTCCAAGGGAATGACCCCTAATAATGCAGCATCTCTTTGAGACCCAAGCTTGGCCAAGGCATCTGCCTCTGCATTGCTATCTACCGGAAGTTGTTCCGGCCTAGCTTCCTTAAACAAACTCATCAATCGTCGAGCGCATCTCATATATAACTTCGTACGAGGTTCTCTTGCCTGGAACCCCCTGTTAACGTGGTATACAACGAGCATAGAATCACTCCAAATATTGATATTCTCCACTTTTATCTCTAGAGCAAGTTTCAAGCCTGAGATTAGAGCCTCATACTCAACATCATTGTTTGTGGCATAGAAAGAGAAGTGAATGGCACTTTATAGATGATGCCCCTCAGGACTAATCAAGACTATCCCTCCTCCAGCTCCTTCATTATTAACCGCCCCGTCAACATACAAAGCCCACCACGGATCCGAGGTAACCTGCTCGACCTCAACCTCAGGTGGAATTGTTGAAACTATAGCAAGGGCATCACCTTCTCTCTCAAAAGGGAATTCCAAAATAAAATCATTCTGAGGCTTATATTCTATATCAAATTGTCCCAGCTCAATAGCCCAACGGAGCATACGTCCGGAAGTTTCCGGCTTGTGCAACACTTGTCTTAAAGGATAAGTTGTCCGAACTTCCACCCTATAAGCCTGAAAATAGGGCCTCAACTTCCTAGAACCCAATATTAAAGCATACACAAGCTTTTTCATATTGTTATACCTGGTCTCTGCATCCAACAATCTCTTGCTCACATAGTAGACCGAGAACTGAACTTCACCCTCCTCTCTGACTAGGACTCCACTTGCTGAGTATTCTGACACGGCTAAATACAAAATAAGGGTATCTCCTTTTAAAGGCTTAGATAAGAGAGGAGGAGATCCCATGTGATCCTTCAATTTCTGAAAAGCCTCCTCACATTCAGCTGTCCATTCAAACCTCTTACCTGCACCTTTGATGACCTTGCAGAATTCTTGGCACTTATCAGAAGACTTAAAAACAAAGAGATTCAAAGCAGCCACCCTACCAGTCAGACTCTGAACCTCCTTCAATGTCCTAGGTGACTTCATGTTGAGAAGAGCTTGTATATTTGCAGGATTTGCATCTATTCCTCGGTAATTCACCATGAAACCCAATTTTTTTCCAAACTCTACCCCAAACACACACTTCTGAGGGTTGAGCTTCATCCGGTACTTCCTCAATATTTGAAACGTTTCATCCAAGTGCATGATATGATCCCCTGCTTGCTTAGACTTCACGAGCATATCGTCTACATAAACCTCCAATGTTTTCCCGATCTGATCCTTAAACATCATGTTAACCAGCCTTTGATACGTAGCTCCGACATTAATCAAGCCAAAAGGCATTCCTATGTAACAATAGATCCCCCTATCAGTGATGAACGAGGTATCTTCTTGATCTGGCTCATACATAGGAATCTGGTTATATCTCGAATAAGCATCCATGAAGCTGAGAAGAGCATATCCCGTCGTAGCATCTACCATTTGATCAATTCTAGGAAGAGGAAAGCTATCCTTTGGGCATACTTTGTTGAAATCTGTTAAATCTATGCAAACTCTGCACTTTCCATTAGGTTTCTTCACCAATACTAGGTTTGCTAACCAATTTGGATAAAATGATTCCCTAACCAAACCAACCTTCATAAGTCGGTCAACCTCTTCCTTCAAAGCTATTGCTCTTTCCCCACTGATTGCACGCCTCTTTTGTATGAAGTCTTTCTTCCATAGGGGATCAACATTCAGTTTGTGACACATTACTTTCGGATCAATCCCAGCCATGTCTGCATGGCTCCAAGTGAAGACATCCAAATTCTGCCTCAGGAATTCGATCAATCTCGCCCTTAGGCTGGGGCCAAGCCTAGCCCCTATCTGAAGTACTTTTGAGGAATCTGTATCATCCATTAGAATTGAGAGCGCATCCACTGCCGGTCCTATCTTATCATTTTCAGGAAAACGTGGATCTAAATCTATTTTGACATCCTTTGTCCCACTTGATTCTCCAATTTCTTGGATAGACACAACCTTGCCCTAGGTAGGTGACTAGCAAGACCATGCTTGCGGAAGATCCTCCGGAAATTCTATGAGAGGTTCCAACGTATCTTCCATGATGATCTTTCCTTTCTTCGCTTGGAGATTACGTTGGTCCTCTTCTTTATCACTAGCATCTTCCACAATTCCTTCATAAAAAGGATTTGGTGGTGGGGCTTCGATCATCAACACCTTGTCCTTTAATTGTCGAGGTATAGGGATAACCTTGCCCTATGTAGGAACAACAACATCGCCTCTAACAGAAGTATGTTTCCCATAAATCATATCAACAGTTCCACTTACCGGTGGAGGTGCTTCTAAAAAGAAAATAGGAGTCCCTACCCTTGCTAAAGCCTCATACTCTTTCAACCTCTCCTCTTCTGTAAACTCGATTGTGTAAACCATATTAGTAACAACATATGGTGGTTTAAAAGAATCCTAAGTTTCTTGTGTGTTTTCTTCCTTGAATTATGGAATATCGGAATCATCTTATAGTCCTCTTCTTCCCTTGTAAGAAGACTTGATCATTCTGCTATAACAGTCCCGAGAATCATACTGACATCCTTTGATGCAACCTACACCATTTGGGGTCGGGAACTTCATGGATATATGGTAAATTGAAGTGACTACCCGTATTTCTTTCAACATTGGCCGCCCTAAAAGTGCATTATAATACGTTGGTTGATCAATAACCAAGAACTCGACTACCTGAGTAGCAGAAAGAAGGTCTTCTCCAAGAGTGAACGACAGTTTAATTGTTCCCTTTACACGAACGGAATCTCTTGTAAACCCATAGATGTGAGTAGTCCCTTGAGTCATCTCCTTATCTAGTAATCTCATCTTCTGGTAAGTTCCGTAGTACAGGATGTTCACTGAACTTCCGTTATCAACAAATACACGATGAACGTTCCTAGGCCTAATCCTGACATTGACCACTAAAGCATCGTTATGAGGATGATGTGCCCACCTAGCATCTTCTTCAGAGAAAATTATTTGAATATCTTCCCCCTTGAAGAGCTTAGGAGGCCATTCGGACATATGATTGACGTTGGTAAGAGGCAGGTGTTGGGCTTCTCGAACATATCTCTCCATTGCTCTTCTTCCATTCCCTCCAATGTGAGGTCCCCCAAAGATAGAGTGTATACTTGCCCCTCGTACGAACACGGGTTTCTCTAGAATTTTTCCTTCCGTGGAACCTTCGAGAGTCTCGGTTGTCTTGACTGGAGCCTCCTCCTTATATTTCTTTACTTCCCGGACCACCCATTCAGTAAGCTTTCCTTCCTTTATCAGTTTTTCAATTTCTTCTTTCAATTGTCTACAAGCATGAGTGTAGTGCCCCTGAGACTCATGATATGCGCAATATTTTCCCTTATCTCTCATATCAGCTCTTGACAAGGGTGCATGCTTCTTGTATAGGCCTTGATCCTTGGTAATCTCGTAGATATAATATATGAAAGCCGTGATTGGAGTATAATAGTTACGGGGTATTGTCTGGTTTCCCTGCCGACACGGAGGTGGAGGTGGACAACGTGGAGGGCTAAATGATCTGGATCTGGTGAATCTATCACTTTCTTTGTTCTCATTTGGGCTAAGGGACTTTGAACGGGCAAGTCCACTAGTCTCCACTAGATTCACATCTCCCCTACCATTCTTCTTCTCTGTATTTGGGCTAGGGGACGTTTCCTTCCGTTTACCTCGGCGAGGTATATCTTCATAATCATTCCTCTTCAAAGCCTCTTCCTCTCCTTTGAAAGGTTCAGCCTGAAGATACAAGGCTGTCAAGGTTGTGGGTTCCTCCCGTTGTAGATTTTTCCAGAAATCGGTTCTTACGCGAACCCCAGCAATTAAGAAATTCTTAATGGTATCATCGGACGCCCCACGAACGGTAGGAACCTCTGCATTGAATCGTTTGAAGTATTCTTGGAGAGTCTCTCCATCTTGTTGTTTGATGTTAGCTAGAGTTGTAACAGGTGAAGCATACTGAATGGAAGACTGAAATTGAATTAAAAACATCTTACGCATCTGTTCCCAAGAAGTGATTGACGCAGGTCCTAGCTTTTGAAACCACTGATGAGCATTTCCCCTTAGAGTTGAAGCAAGAAGCCTACACTTTGTTAAATCCTCTACTTGATAGAGTTCTATCTCAATGTTGAACCTACCAATATATTCTACAGGGTATGTACTTCCGTTAAAACGAAGATCTCCTGTACCTCTGAATGCTGGTAGGAGAGGGGCTTCTCGTGCAACAACAGAAAAGGGAGAATGTGCTGCATCAGGGATAGCACCTCCATGACCTTCCGACTGAGCAATAAGCCTTCTCAATGCATTCATATTGATACCTTCAAAGCCCAGAACTGCCTGAGCCACACCTCCTAGGTCTGCCTGTGGTATAGGTTCATGTTGATAAGGATTTGGCATTATTGGGTAAGGGTTATGTCCTTGTTGAGGTGTAGAGACCCTTTGCGGATAAGAAAATCCTCGCTGGGGTATAGGCTTTGTTTGTTGCGGCATAGGTTCCCCTTGAAGATAAATGGGTCTTTGAGGGGTAGAATCCCTCCGCTGATAGGTTGGTTCTCGTTGTGCAGTCTCCCTCTGCTGATAGGTTGGTTCTCATGGTGTAGGTTTCCTCTACTGATTAAGCTGATATGGACCACCGCCACGATTAATGTGGTGTCCGCCTTGGTTATTCTTGAACAAAACTATATCTTTGTTAATATCTTCTTTCATTCTTTCATATGAGGGCCCGCGCTCACCTACCCTCCTCTGATTAAAAGCTTGTTCTTCCTGAGAGCGAGGTCTCCTAGAGTCCTGAGTTTCTTGATTCGCATGCCCGCCCCTATAGATAGTTTGAATCAGGATTATTATCACAACATCGTCATCTGATTGGGAATTCCTATGACGATCGCTCTCTTGATTGCCAGTCCTCACCCACGGTGGGGAGCGTCGCCCTCCTCCAGATCACCATTGATCTGTTCCTCGATAGATCTCCATCCTCCTATGTGGATCTTCAAGTGAGATTGGTCTAGAGCGTCGTCCCTGCTGATCATAAGGTTCGATTCTCAGATCACTTGGACCCTGATTTCTCGGGGTAGGGGGTCTCGAAGGATGACCAGAACGATCGGGGGGGGGGGGGACTCCACGTATGGCTCATCATAGGTTAACACCCTAGGGGTTACAGCTTGGAATCTTCGATTCTGACGGGTTTCCTCAACCGTACAAATCTCTCTTTCAGAGGGGAATTCCCTTCTTGAAGCTCCTCTACGGCCAGTGACAGGTTCTTTCTCACGACGATGAGATCTTTCAGTTGCATATTGACGTCGACTGTTGGTAAGTGGGGGACGCATGTCCCTAATAGAGGCACGTCACATATCCGGGCTACGGCGAGCCCGCTCTGGTAACCTTCTCTCCCTCTCGAGCGACTCCATGGGCTCCGCCATTCTATTCATCGTGTTTCCCATGTGAGCAATTTGACTCAAAAGCTCAGTGTTGCTCATCAAGACATGAGGATCTCCTCCAAGGCGTGGAGCTGAGTTTCTCTGATTCGGCGTGGTAAGCACTCTCAGATCTGGTTGCCTTTGTGGTGAATGAGGTAGATCTGTTGTATGGATCGCAACCTCCCTTGTGTCGTTACCTACATCAATTGGTTCTTCGGTGTGTTGTGACATCCTTCCTCCAGAGATATCAAATACCCTCCTTCTGGCGTCAATTGTTAACAGAGGAATTTGGTGAAAACAAATTCGGGGAGGGTTGCTGGAATTGTGGTGGTAATTGATGATGGTGTGTAGCGTAGGTTAAAAGGGTTAGGGTTTATGATTTGGAGATGGCTGAGATTGTATGTGAGATTAAGTCGCGATTAAAGTTGAATATTGAATTCACTCTTTTTCGCCAGATCGCATCGTGTCATACAATGTGCCTACGTACCCTTATTTATAGGGATCAAGCCAAGCGTAGTTCTTGGGAAGCAAGTTACCCATATGGGTCAGACCTCCTCTTTTCTAGGAAGGCAAAAAGGTCGGGATCACCACCCTTGATACATCATCATGAACTGTCATGGTCTTGCTATTTTCCCGGATCGTGATGGATAAGTTATTGACCCGAGAATATCGGAGTCAATGACTTATCTTAAAACCACAGAGAAGAATAGTGAAAAATTAGCGCAGTGAGCATCAAGGGGCGACACCCTCCAACCTTCCTAGTAGGGCGAGACCTACTGGCCCGGATGAGTTTTAATAATAAATAACTTTTTACCACATATAACGGATAAAACATCATTATATGGGCGAGATCTTAGTGTAATTTAGACCATATCTATATTGTGGGTGAGATCGTTTGCAATCTAAGTCAATCCCACATTGTGAGGCGAGGTCTTCTATAATTTGGATCAAGCCCGCACTGGTGAGGCGAGGTCTTCTATAATTTGAGCCAAACCCACGCTGGTGAGACGAGGTCTTCTAGAAAAACGAGACCAGAGTTTTGGTAGTAACAAAAATATACGTGTACAAAAATATTTTGATCCAATGTTCATTAAAAAGTGTGCACCCTATAAGTATAAGTGTGCACGTGCTCTGTAACTTTATCATGCTGTATTATGCACTTCCAGACTTCCGGTGCAACAAACGAGCAATGTTTAATGAGCTGAATTCAAGTGTTGGCACAACACTAGACAAACAGAGTAATGGCGGCCTGGGGGCAAGTGGGGCTCAGTTATTAAATGAAGAGCGTTGGCAAGTGCACTTGCTAGTTGCTACCGCTCGCCTCCTTCCTCCTCCATAAATACTCCGCATCACTCACTTCGTCCCCCCAAAAATGTCAACGTCCCTCAAACATACAATGGACATGACTCATGAGGACATCTCATACCCCTCTTGTTCTTGCTACTAGTGGCTTGTATTTATGTATAGAAAAATTCTACAATTATAGTAGTAAAATTTAAAGTTTACGTCTTTATTGAAAACAATGTAGTACATGATTTTGTGTTTAAAAGAACCTTAAATTATATGAATATTACAAACTAATAATATAAAGATCAAAGGGATGCTCCAAGTATCTTTATTTTTTTTATTACTAGGACAAAAATTCAAATTCTTGAACAATTTATTTAATTGTATTTGTCCAAATTCTTCGAAAACAAGTACTCCCCGGTCTCATTCATTTTGATCACATTCTTATTCTGCATGTTCCAAAATTATTGTCCAATTTTAATTAATATGATAAATTAAGTACTAATTATGTTAACATATTTGAAAAATAATATAATTTTTTGATAATTATTAATTTATTTAATATGATTGAATAAAAGACGAAAATCTGATTGGTGACAAAATGAGTGGTACAAGAGAATGTATTTTGTAATGACTTTCAAGAAATTTAAATACAAATATCAACTTTCAACATATTATTCAAAATATTGACCTTTCTATAGAAGCATTTGTTTATTTATAAGGTGTTTATTCAGGGTGTTTATATATATGAAAATACTACGGATACAAAATTTGTTCCCAAAATTCTTCTCAAATACACATGACAACTCCTGATTTCATTGTAATAATAAGTGACCTCCTGCATTCATATCAACAACACGAATCAAAACATTTTAAATCTGCCACATCACCCATGTCATGTCATTTGATAACAATTTTTTATATCAAATTTTGTGTCTCTAACACTACTCTTTATGGTCGTAGTACTGCCCAACTAAACTTAGCAACTTAACTCCAAGTTGAACAACTTAAATAACTAAAAAAAGGCGGTGGATCCGATTAATAAAAGCAAACATCGGCCAGGAAAAACAAACAGCTACCTTCCAATTCCATAAACACCCCTTGTTTCTCCCGCACCAACTTCTGTGGGGAACCACAATCTGTCCTTACCCATCATGTAGTTTTGTAAACCAGTGGCTGCACCTTTACTTATGTCCAACAGTTTTCACAGCTATTCTGTAGCTATATAATGCCTGGTTCACATACATGTTCACTAAGATCATACACCACCTTTCTTTTGCTACTACTGCTTGCTTTTGTCTTAATACTGTAATGGCATCTTTACTTCTTCTTGCTTCTGAACTTCTCAGACACTCAGACACTGACTTAACCTACTCCACATCAACACCTTTACCTTTTTATTCTTGTGGTGCCACTACTTCCACCGGAGTTCCCTGCTTTACTGAAAACAGGGCTGCCAAGCTCCCGGAAATAAGTCCAGCCAGGGATCAGTATTGTTACAAGGAAGATGATTCTGAAGAAAATATTGCCGACTTGAGGATTTGTGTTGTAGACATCGTTTGGCCTTGGAATCATATCTAGGATTTGTATACAATACATATTAGTGTAATAGTTTTGATGCTTTAAATTTAGATCAATGTAAAATACACTTCTCATATTTGTCTCCTTGTTTTGTTTTCTTTTAGTTACTGCACTTCTCCACTCTAGTTTTTGCACCTTTATAACTCAAAAGTCAAAACTCCACAGAATTATTTACAGAAACAAGGGGAAGACGAATGTGACAAGTTGAAAACATATCTAAAGAGGAAACTAATATCTGGCAATTATAAAATACTCAAATACTGTTCATATTTGGCATATCTTATTAACCGACACAAATGAATGATCTCTGGGTAATTTTATGAACTTTCATTCCTTGGGCCTTCTTCATCAATGATCACACTTCTGAATCTTCTCCAAATATAATGATCTCTGAATCTTCTCCAAATATAATGATATTTGGGTAATTTTATACAGAGAGTTGCTACGCTTCAGTCTCGATTGACCTTCAAAAATTAATTTTTTTTAGTAGAGAGTTGCTACGTAGTCTCAATTAATCTTCAAAAATTAATAATTTCTTTTAGTAGAGATTAACCTAGTTCTAATTTTGAACTCCGAAAATCATTAACTTTTTAATATTGAATCCCAAATAGCTTTAATAAACCAAAATAAATATATTTTCAGCACTGTAGACTTTTAGAAAGTTATCATTAAATGTCTTTAGTTTCACCGCTGGTGTGTGCAGTCTATGACCCCAAAACGTTTTGCACGTATGACCTCATCGGCCATCGGCTAATTAATTAGTAGTGGTTTCCGAGTTGAATTTTCCATCTGCAAGCTCTATCCGGTATATACACCAGCTAATATTAGCATATTGCACAATATGCACATTCATGCAACAATTTAATAATTACAAATTTAAATAAACGCATACAAACGTGCAGTCATTTGTTTTGTTAAAGAACAATGGGTATTCTCACTCTAAAACCCATGGGGCTCTCACTCTTTTGTTTTATCATTGTTCTTGGTACAACACAGAGTTACGAGACATTAAGCATAGCACAGCCACCTAGTACTGCACTCTCTCCAGCATCTGCTCCGGTAAGCATAGAACAGCCACCCGATAATATTGTACTCCCACCAGCATCTGCTCCGACAAGTATAGCAGAGCCACCCAGTAGTACTGCACTCCCACCAGCATCTGCTCCAGTTCAGCAGCCCGTGGAACCACCCAGTCAAGCTCCCAGTCGTCATATGCCACCCAGTTGCGACTTTGAATAAATTTATACCACAATATATAGTTATATTTTGGTTACTAGTCAGATTTTGCAACTTCTAGTAGGCTTGTGTTTATGTTGATACCATATTTTTTATGTTCTCGAGTTCAATTTTGTGGGGAAAGTGAAAATTTTATACTTATTTTTTCTAAAATGTTTTCAAGATTTTTCAAGTAAAAAAAGAAATGAAAACGGGGTTAAAATAAGAGTAACCATAAAACTATGTCAATTGTTCTGCAATAATCTCAAATAAGGACCAAGTAGAGACATAATCATTTTTGTGCACGGTGTAAAAACTTTCATCATGTGATGACTTGAATCAAATTTCCGAGTTTTACGTTAACATGGTTTTGAATTCAAAATAGGCTAAATGTATTAATTAAAATAAAGCGATTTGGATAAGGAAAATATTAGAGGTATTATTGGTACTCAAAATTCTTCCCAAATTAATGTTATATATTAAATTTTAATTAGTTATAATAAAATGAGTTCCATGTATTCATATTTACTAGTTTAAAACCCGTGCGATGCACGAATTGTTAATTGTTATTTTATTATTATATTTTTAATATTTTATTAATTGTATTTGTTAAAATAATAAGTAGGCATGTTAAAATAGCTAAATACTTTTAATTAATTAAAAACATTAAAACAGATTTTAAAAAAATAAAAAAAATGTAACATATATTTAGTTCAAAAAGGTAAATGCCCGTAATATTTTTGGAAAATGAGGTTTTAAAATTTAATAATTAAAATTATTTTAATTCATTTTAAAATAAATAAGTAAAGGGTTTCCTGTGATATTTTTGGAAAAAAAAATGAATTTTAGTGAAAATATAGAAAAAGTAAATTGAAAAAGACAATTTCCCGTGATATATTTAGAAAAAAATGGACTTTGTTAGAAAAAATCTATAATGTATTTTAGAGTAATTGGTTATAAATATGTATTTGATTATTTATATTTTAATATTCTTAGTGATTGCATTTGTTAAGAAAAATAAGTAGACATGTTAAAATAGGTAAACTTTTAAAAAATAATTATAATATTATGGGTTTAAAAATAAATAACTAAAGGTTTGTCCGTGATATTTTTGGAAAATGAGGGGTTTTAGTAAGTAAAAATAGAAAAACTAACATGTTTTAGTTAAAAAAAGGTAATGGCTATGTTTGAAAAAGTAGGGGAATTTGTTAGAAAAAATAATGTATTTTAGGAAAAAAAGGTAATTGGTTATAAATATGTAATATTATTATTTAATAATATATTTCTATAAATAAGTAAGGTTAATTAGGTAAAAACACGAAATACTGTTAAGGGCAATTAAGTAAAATCACAATGTACCATAACGACCAACCAAACTTTTAATGTTTCGTCTATTATATCCCGTGCGATGCACGGTTTTCTTTAATATTTTATTATTTTTTATTTAGATTTTTGTAATTATATATTATTTTATGATATTTTAATATATATTTATATGTGTATATAATAAATTGGATTTATATATATCTAATAATATAAATAATTTAATTTAATAAATTTTTGACGTAATCTTTAGTAGTATTTTAGATATTAAAATATAAAATATTTTTAAATAATAGATCTAACGGTCTGTATTTATTTGTTCTTAAAAAAATCTAAATGTGACTAAAGTACAAATAACAAAATATGTGCTCTGTAATGTACCGAATTTCTTTTATCATATGCTATTACTTTTATTTTTTTTATTAATTATCTTATTTAAATTGTATGTTATAAAAAATTATATTAAACCCGAATTTTATAAGTTTACTATAATAATATTGTCATTATATCTATATTTTGCCCGTGTTATTTTTAATTCGAATATGAGTTGTTTTATTTAAAAAATATAAAACATACAATGTCCTTAAAAAGACAGTTAGTTACTTATTAATAATTATATAAAATTATATTACAATTATATATATGTTGTCCATGTTACTTTTAGAAAATTAGTTGTTTAAATTAGAAAATATAAAATTATATTACCTCTTTATATATATGTTGCTCGTGTTACGTTTAGAAAAATAGTTGTTTAAGTTAGAAAAAAACAAAAAAGGTTATGTGTTTAGCTGAAAAGGGTAAGTGGTTATTTATTAATAATTATATATAACAATATTACCATTACATATTTTAGTTTCCATGTGTAATGTTTAGAAGATGAGTTGTTTTAGTTAGAAAATATAGAACATATAATGTGTTTTTGCTGAAAAAGGTAATCAGTTATAAAAATGTAATAATATTACCATTTTATATATATGTTACCTATTTTATTTTTAGAAGATGAGTTGTTTTGGTTAGAAAAATATATAAAATAGGTAATGTGTTTTAGCTGAAAAAAATAATTGGTTATAAATAAATTAATTATAGATAGGCCCGGCCCAAATACCGACCGACCGACCGACCGACCAAAACTTTTAATGTTTCGTCTTTAATAATATAGTATAGATAGTATTGATAGTATAGATGTTAATATTCTCCTAAATTTTTTAATTTATCTATACATACCTACTAAATAGGAAAGTAAATGTATCATCTTGATGGCGGTGAGTTGACGGCTCTCGAATCGATTTATTTTTCTAATTTTCTTAAATTTTTGAATTAATAAAATGTATCATTTACCTTTTAAATTCTTTCTAATGGAGGAAACTAAATATTTAATTTTAATATTTTTGCTTTTAAAATCTTTACTAATAAAATTTTTACTAATGGGGAAAGTAAACATTAGAAAAAAAACTTCATTTGCCTTTTCAATCCCTGCTAATGGAGGAAACTAAATATACAATTTTAATATTCTTGCCTTTAAATTTTTTACTAATGGAGAAAAGTAAATAAACAATTTAAATATAATACTAATTTTTTAATTAGAAAATATCTCAATTTCATTGTTAAATCTTTCTTAATAAAGGAAACTAAATATACAATTTTAATATTGTTGCCTTTAAAAGACTACAAAAACTTTACTACAAAACTTTCAATGTTTCGTCTGTCTTTTAAATCCTTTTTAATGCAGGAAACTAAATATACAATTTTAATATTTTTGCCTTTAAAATTTTTACTAATGGAGGAAGGTAAATAAATAATTTAAATATAAGACTAATTTTTTGATTAGAAAACATCTCAATTGCATTGTTAAATCTTTCTTTCTTAATAGAGGAAATTAAATATATAATTTTAATATTATTGTCTTTAAAATTATGACCAGACTACAAAAAATTTCAAGACCATACTACAAAATTTTCAATTTTCCGTCTTTAATATAATAGTATAGATATCACCACATTACAACAAAAGCGCTTAAAATCGATCACATAAAATCGACGAACAAAAAAGCGGGTAGTCAAAACCGACCGCTTGTCTATAAAATAACATTAAATAATAATTACTTTTTTCTTTTAAAAACACATTATTTTTCTAATTTTTCTAACAAAATCCCCTCCTTTTCCAAAAATATCACGGACAATTAACCTTTTTGAACCAAAAAATGTTACTTTTTCTATTTTTACTTACTAAAACCCCTCATTTTACAAAAATATCATAGGCAGCCTCTTACTTATTTATTTTAAAATCTCTTTTAATGATTTTAATTCTTTGAAATAATAATTATATTAAATACTAATTACCTTTTTCAGCTAAAACACATTACTTTACTATTTTTCTTAACAAAATTCTCTAATTTTCCAAAAATATCACGGACAATTAACATTTTCAACTAAAATATTAATCACTTTTTCAACTAAAACACATTATTTTTCTATTTTTTTAACAAAATCTCCACATTTTCCAAAAATATCACGGACAATTATCATTTTCAACTAAAATATATTACCT
The DNA here is from genome assembly GCA_030848705.1 of Heracleum sosnowskyi. Taxonomy (NCBI): domain Eukaryota; kingdom Viridiplantae; phylum Streptophyta; class Magnoliopsida; order Apiales; family Apiaceae; genus Heracleum; species Heracleum sosnowskyi. Next base: position 101,316,781 of record CM061241.1, read on the forward strand.
TTTCTATTTTTACTTATTAAACCCTCTCCTTTTCCAAAAATATTATGGATAAACCCTTACCTATTTATTTTAAAATCTATTTTAATGATTTTAATTATTTAAATAAATTACATGTTTTCACATGTCTACTAATTTTTTTAACGAATGTAATTAATAAAATAATAAAATGTAAATAATAAAATAAAAAGTATCAAAAATTATTCATGCATCGCACGGGTTTTAAGCTAGTATATAATTATATGAGGATTATAATAAAAATAAGAGAGAAGAAAAATAGACACAGGAGAGATTTAGAATGAAAAATCCGTAGGATTTTTTCTGGTTGCACATGCTGTTTATATTTACGATTCCCAGAGTTCTACCGGTCGGATTGTCCTGAATTTTGGACAACATCTTCCTTACACCGATATCTAAATTCTGAACGGTGGAGATCGGATTAGGAAGTCCAGAGGTCAGTTGTTAAGGGGCTTAACATAAGTTATTTGCACCACGGTGAGGTTAAACCTCTCCGCGGGTTTTTCACATTGTTGTCTTATTTTGATTTCATACTTTTGACGGCTTATTCCAAGAGTGTGAAGGTGATTGTATTACTCTAGTTTTATCTAGAGAAAACTTGGTGTATTCCCATATAATTTGTGATAGTGAATTGTTTGGGTGGACTATGGTCCCGTGGTTTTTACTCCTTACCTTTGAGGGGGTTTCCACGTATAACTTTTGGTGTCTTGTTTTCGTTTATTGTTGCTTTACTTGTTTGTTTCATCGAAGGTTCATACAAGTAGGGATAAGTATTGTCCAACGAAGTTAATTCCACACTTAATTGTTACCGTTGTGGTCACTTTTTCCCATCAGATTGGTATCAGAGCTTGGTTGTTATTGGACTTGTTTGAATGATGGAAACGAATACAAGTAGAATGATTAATTTGAATGGTTCTAATTACCATGTTTGGAAGGGAAAGATGAAGGATCTTCTTTATGTGAAGGAATGCTACGGAGAATCCTGCAAATAAAACAGAGGCATAACGAACTATTTTGCACCGACAAGTTTGTGGGTATATACTGCAATGGGTGGATGATAATGTTTTGAACCATATTAGTGGGGAGACACCATAGGCGGAACCAGCATATGGGCAGGGGGGTCATCCGCCCCTCCTTGCCGCCGGTGACGTTCTTAACTGAAGTTTAAAATTTAAAATTTTGTCTTGATACATGTGCAGTACCATGACTGATAAAGTGATAATACAAATGAAAGGTCATTTAGACCTTGTGCCTTTTAATTTTTTTTTATTGTAAATCTTTTTTTTTGCCTTATATTGATATTTTAGGTTCTTTTCATTATTTTTTAATTTTACCAAAACGATTTCAAATTTTAATTTTAAAAAAGTTTCATAATCTTATTTAAAATAAGTTCTAATTAAATATAACAACGCATAAGCAGTTTTTTTGGTTGGTTATTTGGTCACATTTTATTCATGAAATGAGTTGGATTTGGTATTAGTCTGGATACGACAAAATAATTCTATTAGATAATTTTATTGGTACTTAAAATTTAATTATCAATTTGTGATAGAAATCGAAATTGTTGTTTTATAATATTTTAATATATTTCTTTTTAATTAATTTATTTAAAAAATATTTTAATAAAAAAAATTTCGCCCCTCCTTTCCTTAATTTCTGGTTCCGCCACTGGGAGACACATGCACGTATTTTGTGGAACAAGCTTGAATAACTCTATGCTTGAAAGACATGAAATAATAAAGTGTATTTGATTAAACAGTTGATGTCTCTAAAATATCAGGATAACACTACAATTTCTGATCACTTGAATGCATTCCAAGGAATTATGAATCAGCTTGCTGGAATGGGTATCAAGTTTGAAGATGAGATACAGGGATTGTGTCTTTTAGGTACTTTACCAAATTCATGGGAGACATTCAGGATGTCTTTGTCGAACTCAGCTCCGGATGATATTATCAGTATGGAATTAGCTAAGAGTAGTATTCTGAATGAAGAGATGAGACGAAAGTCAGGGTATATCAATTTGCAAGTTGCTCAAAATTAATAAATCATCTCAAACGAAATTAATAAATCATCGCAAGAAATAGAAATATGCTAGAGAACCCAAAACTTCTCCCAAAATTTGTGCAAAATGCCTATATGTTCTCTGTTTAATTGGTAACTTGCCTAATAAAAATATGAGACCCCGTGTACATATATATGTGCCCTGAATCACAATATAACATGTATCACGCCATATTATTTAAATTATTTTTTGGGAGATTTTTTTTAATTATCTAACACTACTCCAAGAAATAATATCGGTACAATCAATTAGCCAATAAAAAAAAAAGAACGGTAAAATGGTAACATCTAACATAAATAATACTCCCTCCGTCCCAGTGAATTGTATACATTGAGAGACGGGGGCTAAGGCTCCTATAAAATATAATTCTATAAATTAATTTTTAATTTTTTTTATTCTAAATTAAAATTTAACGTCTAAATTTTTATTCAAAGAAAAAATAATTTAAAAAAAATTATAGAACTATATTATATATACACCTTAGAATGCGTGCCAAGCAGTAAGAAAAATCTGTATAAAAATGAGTGAGACCGAAGGAGCATCTTTTTCTCATGTACAAGAGTGTGTAAACTGTAAAGTCAGCTCTTCTATGGAGCAATAATATTTTGAGATGGGTTTGCTATACTTTTAAAAAGAAACTAGATGTGTATACAATAGCATATGAAACTCCATATGGTTTTGGGCCAAACTAGTCCACAATAGCATTTAAAATTGGGCCTACCCATAAATAAAATGATTACAAGTCCCCGGCAAAGCTTTTGAATGGTTGTTTTCAAGGAGCGCTGCAACTACACTACCAGAGAAGACCCTAGCTTTCCTCTCTTCTGTATGTATTTCATTCTTATGTATCATATATTCATGTATTAAGATTATAAGCCTTACATACGAGATATAAGTGATTTTAACGACGGTCAAATTATATGAAACTCTATCTAATTGCAGCTCCCCAATTCAAATTATTTGATAGATTTGAACATATTTTAAAAAGTGATTTAAATATCTTAATTTTTGTGCTAATGCTTCATTTACTACTGTTTGAGATGCTTAATGACTGTGTTAATATATAGACTCATATTCTACTTTCAACAAATTTATCGTACAGACTTTAACTACGCGGTCCACACTTGTTTAGTTTTGCGATTATATGGTTCAAATTGCGGTGGCAGTTATTAATATTTTTCGCTTTTAATTGTTGGACAATTCGCCTCTGATGTTCACGGTTTTTTGGCCAATTGGTAGGATAATAACTGTTTTATCTGAAAACTCAAGTATAACAACTGAGGTGCGGTTTGCATCATGAGATTCCAACTCGGTTAGTGTGAATGAGAGTGAGTTTTTAATACAAAAATGTATTAGAATCTCATTTCCATTCCCGTTAAGTAGGTTGAAATCTCGTGATCCAAATGACCCCTAACTTACAATTGTGAATTTTTTTTTGTAACTTTAATTAATCAAATAAGTTTGTATTGGAACACAAACCTATATATTTGTATACACCAATCAAGATTCATGTTGCAGAGGTTTTATTTTTCCCAGGTTCTAGTTCTAAATCCTACCTACATTTTCATTTGCGTGTTGGTCGTGTTTTCCTGATTAAGTTAGGGCTTGTCTGATTTATCATCTTCATACAAGACAGTCTTCTTCATGTATGTGCTTGCTTCATGCCTTCATGTATCTACTTCATTTACGTGTAATTTATACGTAATTTTTTGCTCATTAGGTGAAGAAGCATGGTGAGATTTAAGAATAGGTACTTTGTGATGGAGGTATTTTTGGATCCAAATAAAGATCTTGGTGCAGATGATCCCATTATTATTACTCATTTAAATGTGTCAAAAGCAATCAAAGAAAGTATTCTCGCAAACTTTGGTGAATGTGGTCTTGCCTCGTCAATTGGTTCGCTTCAAGGTGAGAGAGCTGAAATGGTAGCAAGTACTTACATTTTCTTGTAGTAATCAATATACGTGGCAAATTGTTTGTATCTTCTGGTATAAGTGTATATTTGAGTTCGGGTATCCATCGTTGAAACATTTTATGTTTTTTGCAGTTAAGTATGTGAATCCAATAACGAAAGTTTGCATCATTCGAACCTCAAAGGAAGATTATCAAAAAGTTTGGTCTGCAATCACCATGGTCAGGGATATTGGGAACTGCCCTGTAGTGTTTAACTTGTTGGATTTGAGTGGTAAGTCAAGTACCATTTTACTGTCTTCTAGATTGTTTAGGTGATGACCATCAATCAATAGATGATTTAGGAGTATGGCAATAATAACAGTATATTGTAAAGTAACAATATTGGGTGATTGAATTACAAAACAATCAATTACCTTAAAGGAAAAGATGATTAAATCTCAATCAGTTTTTAGGAAAACTGGGTGCATTAGAAGCGTTAAACTAATAATTGTCTAAAATTTAGTATAAATAGTGAAATGTAATCAGCACGGGCTAACTGCCAAGGCTGTGGTACTTTAGCTGAAATAAATATGATAGAGCCTATCGATTAGGAATGAAATACTTTTTGATCCCTAGCAAACTCATGTCTATAGATCATTATTAATTATCACATCAGTGAATTTTTTTCTCTTATTAGTGTTGTCCTCTAATATATATTCCTCTTTTTATTTTCTCTACTTCTGATAATTATTCTGTGAAAGTGCATAGCTTTCATTCTTTGCTAGTTATTAACTTTCATCTTTATTAGTAGGGAGCAACTTTTGAGCACCTCTGTATGTTGCTTTCTTTTTTTGAACATTGCGTTTGATTGACATGGAGCAACTTTTGAGCACCTCTGTATGTTGCTTTCTTTTTTTGAGCATTGTGTTTGATTGACATGTAAAAGTAAACATCTTATATGGGGCCTATGAGATGTACAATGTGAAGTAGAGAGCCTCAACTTAGTGTGGAAGACGCTCTTATAATTTGAAAAAAACTTTTTTCTCCGCTTAATAATGATTTGAATGATTGCTCCATGGATGTTAAATAAGACATATATATCCTGTTATCTATCGATTCAGAAAATTTTGAGATTTGTTGATTCACAGAGGCTTCAGTGTTACCCTATTCCCATATTATGTAAAATCCAATTGATCTCTCATGAATTTTCATCAGGCCAGCCTTCTTTTTCAAGATTGTCTATTTACTACAACCATGTCTGTTTTCAAGGACTGTGACCCCCAGATTCACCTTATTTACTCTAAACTTAGAGGATTACCATCACATGAACTAGAATTCAATTATCTTTTTGGTTGTTTCTGTGGTATTGTAATACCATATTTTGCTAGGTATCATAATCCCATTTAAATGAACTAAAAAAGATTACTAAGATCTATTTTCAAGGGATAATAGTCCTTTAAATTTAGAGAAAATAAGGTCATAATCTGGAGATTCTAATCCCTCAAAATAAACATGACCGTAAAAGCAGTATATGGTGGTTTATTATTTTAGTGACAAGTTTCAGTTTATTAATTTCCATGTTCTTCTGCTTCAGGAAGCATCAGAGCCTGTAAAGATGCAGCTTTGAAGTGTGATGAACAAAAATTCGAGAATTACAAGAAAGAGGCTGGGCCTCGCGTCACAGCTGAGATCAATCAAATGATGCAAAATTTTCTTGAGAAGATCAAAACTTTGGAGCTCTGAGTATGCACAATATGTTAAATATATTAATATCTTCATACGGAAGTGCAGTGTTGTAAACTCAGTAGTTTATAGTTGATCCTATCAAAAGAAACGACAACTTGAAAGCAAAAGTTTATTGTTGTTCTGGAATGTCTTGGTAAAACTGTGATTGTTCAATGCCAAAACTGATATTGAATTTATGTATTTGCTCTTAATTTTGAATCATATACATGTAAAAGCTAAATATGTCTTGCATGCTATAAATGCAATAATGCAGTACAAGAATTGAAGGGGAAAAAAATGCAGAACTATTTATGTACATAATGAAAACAATTGTAGAATCCTGTCTGTGTACAGTATGCATCTGTTCACTCTGGAAGCTTCATAGTTTGGTTTGGCATGTGTAGTAGGACTGGCCAGGTTGATTGCAAGGAACATGTTCCTTGTCAAAAAACATATAGCTAGAGAACCTTTGTTCTAATGCTAATATTTGTTTACTGGCCTCAGAATCCAACATCATCTCTTCTGCCTCATCAATGCAATCTCCGATTGTACCATCACAATTGTAAAAGCTTCTTGTTTTTGCATACAGTTGAAGATCAAAAAATGTACCTTTGTTCAATCCAACACTCTGAAATATTGACGAAGAATTAGCTGTGATGAACGATGTAAATAGCAGGATCATCCAAAATCGAGCACCCATGTTCATGTATCTACGGAGCATTAATGTGTATTGTATCTTCGGTGTGATTATATGCCACCCTTTCGGGCATCTTAACATTGCCACCCCTGCAAAAATTTAATGCTTTGTAAAAGGGAAATATCCATAAGAAGATGAATATTTTGCATTCTTGAGATTTACTGGCTGTGATGTCATTTGATTTTACTTTGGGGTCAGAAGATTTTAGTAATTCCTTGTTACAAGGACAACCAGCAATGCCAAGTTACCAAACACAAGTACCTTGTTTTTAGTGTACAATATTAGGTTTTTAAAAAAAGGTTACAATTTTTTAAAATAACTTTTTTTTATGGGGAAAAATGATCAATTATAGGAGTAGTTTGTTTTGCTTTACTACTGCTATACTGAATACATGGGTACCTCTATGTCCCAGTCCTGCTCTTTTCTTTTTTCTTTTTGCTAAAGTTATCGAGATGATAATTTATATACCGTAAATCGAAACTAGATATTAATAAGCATTATCATATTAGTTTTAGAGGTAAATGTATAGTGTAGATTACTTAAAATTTAGATATGATCGACTAAATTTTTTATTTATATATTAATATCGAAATTGCAATACAATAAATTTTAATTTACAAAACAAATTCATTTTGATAATTTTTTTTTTAAAATAAAGATTGTAGATTGATCGAATATATAATGCATAAAATGTATAGAAAAATAAAACTTAATTGTATAATATATTTAGTACATACATATGTGCTCTAAATGATTTAATATTTAAATGATTACACCGAACATAATTCTAGTTTTAGTATAATCATCAACATTTACATAATAATAAATTGGCAACTTAATTACTACTCCCTCCGTTCCATTCATTTCTATACACTTTTCATTTTGGGATGTCCCATTCATTTTTATACATTTCAAAAATAGTAACTTTTAATAATATAAAACAGTATTACACCCACTACTTTCTCCACTATCTCTATTCTATTTCTATAACAATATAAATCACTATTACATCCACTACTTCATCCACTATCTCAAATCTATTATTAAATATTGATAGGTCCCACCACTTTACTCACTTTTCATCTAATTTTACTCATTTTTTATATATTTTTTTAATTTACGTGCCCAATCCCAGTGTATACAATTCACTGGGACGGAGGGAGTACTATTTTACTCTTTGAAAATATTAATTAGATAATTGGGTACCCCTGCTACCCCTATTCAATTACTCTCAAATCTGGTCTCAAAACAAAATAAAATTAGTTGCGAGTCCAAAAGAAGTCAATGTTTGACCATTAACCAAAACAAACCCTAATCTCACAACCAAATTTCCCCAATTATTCTCTCACACTCACACACAGAGTGTTGAAATCAAGAATCTGTAATTAAACAATCATCTCCCAACAAAATGGAAAACAACCCATCTCAAGAAGAAGAAGTATCAACAGCAACTGCAGTACTACTTGGCGCTTTAGCTCCTGGTGTTAATGTCCGTACTATTTTCCCATTAAATCACCTAGATTTTGCAATTTTTTTTTAATTTTATAATGTTTATTTTTTGTAGCAAGATTTGATCTTTTGTTGAATTGAATGCAGGGTCAAACTTGGAGTACACTAAAAATTGCATTCTTGATGTTGGGTCTGTGCCTTGCTGCTATGTTGGCTTTAGCATTTTCTGCTAGTGATTCTGCAATGATCATTCATGTCACTTTACTTGTTTTAATCACTGGGACCCTCTTCTTTCTTTTAACCAGGTATCTCAAATTATTACATATTTGCAAGTTTTATGTATATTTGTTAATTGTTAGCTTCATGAGGATCTTATTGTAGTGGCCTCTGATGTGGGTTTTTTTTTGTATCTACCTTTGAGTTTACCACATAGTGTTGAAGATTATATGATTCAATTATTTCGAAAGTATTGTGTTTTTTTTGTTGTGGTCGTCTGTTTTATCATTGTTTGCATGATGTATATTGATATCCTTAGTAATGTGTGTTCTTGCGGCTTTCAGTTCACAACCAATCTATGGTTGATCTACTTAGCTGTTAATTTCTCATTCAAGTTAATAGTTAGACGTAGTGTGCTTCAGAATCAACATATGTGGTGTACTGCATGGATTAGACTATTAGTGTATATTGATTGAACCTGTTACTCTTTTAGCTTTATGACTTCTTTGATGGCATCTAATTGATTGCTTGTATATTTTGGGAAAATGGTATCTTCTACTCTATAGTAGTTAAAGCACGATGATTTGCTTTAACTCTGCCTAATTGGATCAGACTTGATATATATATATATATATATATATATATATATATATATATATATATATCTGATTCCCTTACAATGTGTTGCCAGTTTCCAGCGATCTTGTATTGAATCTCTATTTTTGTAGAGAATCCCGACAACGGTCTTAATTTATCAGATATAAGGTTGTATACTATGTCTAAGGCTTTCTAGCTTACAAAGTAGGATGCATTACATGCGATAGTTATTTTTACAGCATCTTATGCACGGGCTTAATACTGTGTATAACGTCTTAATCATTATGGATATTGAAATATAAGACCTTTTACTTTGGTTGGAAGCATGACTTTACTTGTAATACCAATACATACCCAGTATATTATATATTCTGCTCCAAGAGCGGTATGCATGCCTTTAAATGAGAACCTTGAATTAGATGTAGTTTGGTTTCTTTAACTTGATAGGGTATGAAGGAAGACCATGTAGTTTAAAAAGTTATTCGAATATTGGTTCTTACATACACTTGCAGTGATAGTTCATTTACATGATATTGAGGAACTTGCTGGTGGTTTAACTTTAGGTTTAAGTGATAAAGTTCCTGGGTTTATGCTGTTATTGCTTCGTTTTCATTAGATGCAAAGGCATTGCTCATTCATCAAAAGACTTCACAAAAGACAAGCGAAAAACAAATCTCAAAACCCCTCTAATGAATAGCAAGGAAACAAGAACAGCGAAAAAAAGTAGGAAGCTTTGAAGAATTAAAAACTGGTTTTACCATATTTTTAAACTTTGTTTTAAATTTATATCTTGGATTCACAACTAATCTTTGTTTCCTGCAGCTTTCTTGCACAAACTGGCCTAGTTACTGTTGAAAATCAAATGAAGGAAATGGGTTTAGCTCCAAAAACTGATGCGGACAAAAGTCAATAGAACAAGTGTAGAAGACTTTGCTTTATTTTATCTTTTTCAATATCAAGACACAATTACAAGTGCAGGTAACTTTTGAAGTATTAAATCTCAAAGAAGCTCACAGTCTTTGTTTGGAATGACAATTGACAAGTACAATTAAGAAAATAGATAGCTAAAAGAAGGATATGTTTAGCACTGTGTCGCAGCTTCTGCATGTCTTCCCCTCGTGCCAAAAAACTATGAGATCTTTCAGTTACCTTTTGCCGCCTCCTTTGGCTTTCCCTTCTTGGGCCTCATGAAGCAGAAACAAGAGCAGCAAGGTATTTGGAACAGGAACTTCATTTGCTTCCCTGCGATTTCAAGATATGAAGAAACCAGTATTTGATGATAATAGTGCTCTGATTGTTGCCCTTGTTTTTTGCCTTATGTTATACATTCAAGTGATTCTATTCCCAACTTTTACAGATAAAAAAAAGATGCTCAACTTGTGTAGATGATTAATACATTAGAAAACATATCCTTTTTTATATTTTCTTGAATTAAAAGTTTCATTTGGCTGTGCAGCACCTAGAAAAGCAAAGATTCTTTAGATAAGGATATGTTTGTTTGTGACAATTTATTATCCAAAAACTATAGAAGATTTGTTTTAAAGTGTATCCCTTCCTGCATTTGGTCTATTTTATCTGTAGATTAAACGTGGAACCTCTTGTTGAGGTGTGTTCAAGAATTTAGACGACTGTTTTCTACTTTTAAGCAAAAAGCGAAAAAGAAAATTGGCTCCGAAATATGATATTTATTCTAGACTAGATGGGAAGTCAGAATTTACACTAATATCATCAACATCAATCAAGTTTATGAATGGTTGATGCTTCATAGCGATTGATAGAAATTTGATAAGAGAAAATGAAGAAGAGCCCGAGTTCCGGTTTAAAGTGATTTTTGATTTTAAGTTGAAAAATGTTTGTATGTGTAATAAATCAAAAAATGATTTAAAGTTAAAAAAACAGCTTAAAGTCAGATATTGGTATAAGGTATTTTTTTGAACGATTTATTTTATTTTCATAATTTTATTTGATAAAAGTTAATATCATCTTTTATTTTTATATTTTTAATAATTCATAAGTTACTCATTATACAAAATTATTCAAACATATAATTACTTAAAATTTTCTTTCTTCACTTATCATTTTAAACAAATTTAAGTCATAAGTAATAATTTTAAATTTATCTAGACGCCTCGAAAACACTATTACGGATATAAAAGGCTCAAACGTGTTTCAGTTAAATTTGGGTTAAATTCGCCTTTGTGTCTTATCATTGAATAGAGAGGTATACTCTACAAGTAGAATGGGTGTATAATTTTTTTTTTTCAGAACTATAATTTTAATGAAGGCAATCAAATTCAAATATTTTTACTTAGTCAGAGCTTGGAGTTTCTAAAGGTAAAATTTTTTCTATTAGTGTAATTTATAATCATATTTAATGAATGTTTTACATTTATATGTGAATATTATGTCAAAATATTGTTGTAGAATATTTTTTATGCAAATTTAAGTGGTAGAATATTAGTGTTTTAATATTTTATAAAATTGTAACGGTAGGGATTGATCGAATATTTTTTATTAAAAAATGATTGTTGTAAATCACTAAATTATTTGAAAATTTGTGTACTTGTTTATTTTTACTATACTATATTATAGTATTATTTATTAAATGAATAAATGTCCAAAACTGACAACCAAAACTTTTAATGTTTCGGTTATAGCATAGATAGTATAGAGGGTCTGTTTGCCAAACATAATTTAAGTTGACGTATGTATTATAAGTCTATAAAAACTTACGAGGGGTGTTTGTGTACTTAACTTATTAACTCAATTTATAACTTATATGATGATAAGTTGAATGTTAGGAACGACGTACATTCTTCCCAACTCATTGACTTATTGTTTGATTTTTTTAATTTTTTAATACTTTATATTTTCACATTAATATTTTTAAATGTTTCCTTAATTTAAAATGTATGTATACAGATCATTGTATTAAATAAATATTTTTTTTAAAATTAATTTAACAAATACTTCACTAACTTATAAGTTAATTTATCCAAACACATAGATAACTTATAAGAATTTACTTACTTATCACTTATATGACACTTATTTATTTTAAGGTATAAGTTACATCATTTAGTATACCCCAAACACGCACAGATTAATTGCATTTGTTAAAAAAAATAAGTAGACATGTTAAATTTTTTTAAATAATTAAAAATATTAACATAGGTTTTGAAATAAATAAGTAACTGTTTGCTCGTGATATTTTTGGAAAATGAGAAGTTTTGGTAAGAAGAAATACAAAGAGTAACATGTTTTCTCTCAAAAGGTAATTGCCCATGATTAAAAGTATTAAAATAGATTTTAAAATAAATAAGTAAGGATTTACTTGTGATATTTTTGAAAAAGTGGGGGTTTTAATAAGAAAAAACAGAAAGAGTAACATATGTCTTAGTTGAAAAAGATGATTGATCGTGATTTTATAGAAAAAGAAAGGACTTTGTTAGAAAAATGGAAAACATAATATATTTTAACTGAAAAGATAATTGATTATAAATAATATTAATATTTAATGATAGTTTTTTTCAAAAAATAGAAAAAGTAACATGTTTTATCTGAAAATGTAATTGCCCGTAATTAGAAGTATTAAAATAGGTTTAAAAATAAATAAGTAACGGATTGCCCGAAAGAGTAACATGTTTTAGTTGAAAATGGGTAATTGCTCGTGATTTTTTCAGAAAAATAAAGGATATTGTTAGAAAAAATAGAAAAGGTAATGCATTTTTGCTGAAAAGGTAATTGGTTATAAATAATGTTATTGTTTAATAATAGTTTTTTTAAAAATATAAAAATAGAAAAAATAACATGTTTTAACTGAAAAGATATATAATTGCCTGTAATTAAAAGAAATTAAAATAGGTTTTAAAATAAATAAGTAAGGGGTTGTCTATGATATTTTAGGAAAATGAGGGGTTTTAGTTAGAAAAGATAGAAAATGTAACATGTTTTAGCTGAAAAAGATAATTGTCCGTGATCTTTTTAGAAAAAAGAGAGGATTTTGTTAGAAAAATAGAAAAGTTAATGTATTTTAGCTGAAAATGAAATTGGTTATAATTTTTTTTTTAAATGGAAAAATAGAAAAATCAACATGTTTTAACTGAAAAGATAATTGCTCGTAATGAAAAGTATTAAAATATGTTTTAAAATAAATAAGTAAGGGTTTTACGTGATATTTTTTAAAAAATATGGGTTTTGGTAAGGAAAAATAGGAAGAGTAGCATGTTTTAGTTCTAAAAAGTAATTTGTCCACGATTTTTTAAGAAAAAAGAGAGGATTTTGTTAGGAAAATAGAAAATGGAATGTATTTTAGCTGAAAAGGTGATTGTTTATAAATAATGTTATTATTTAATAATAGTTTTCTTAAAAAAATGAACAAATTTAAAAAATAACATGTTTTATCTGAAAAGGTAGTTGTCTGTAATTAAAAACATTAAAATATGTTTTAAAATGAATAAGTAAGAGTTTGCATTTGATTTTTTTGTAAAATGTGGGATTTTAGTAAGAAAAAATAAAAAGAGTAACATGTTTTAGTTTAAAAAGGTAATTGCACGTGATTTTTTTAGAAAATAGAGGATTTTGTTAGAAAAAATTGAAAAGGTAATGTTTTTAGTTGAAAAGGTAATTGGTTATAATTTTCTTTTAAAATGAAAAAATACAAAAACTAACATGTTTTACTTGAAAAGGTAATTGCCGTATTTAATTAAAAGTATTAAAATAGGTTTTAAAATAAATAAGTAAAGGTTTGTCCGTGATATTTTTGGAAACGTAGAGGTTTTAGTAAGGAAAAATAGAAAAAGTAACATGTTTAAGTTAAAAAAGGTAATTACGTGTGATTTTTTTTAAAAATAGAGGATTTTGTTAGAAAAAATAGAATAGGTAATGTATTTTAGTTGAAAAGGTAATTGCCCGTATTTAAAAGTATTAAAATAGATTTTTAAATAAACAAGTAAGGATTTGTCTGTAATATTTTTGGAAAATGAGGGTTTTTAGTAAGGAAAAATAAATAGCTAATGTTACTATTTAATTTTTTTATAAATTAGTAAGGGTAATTAAGTAAAAATACTAAAGTACCGACCGACCAACCAAATTTTTAATGTTTCGTCTACTATATAATAGTATAGAATACGTCGACATGTTAAAATAGATAGATTTTTTTAAATAATTAAAATCATTAAATTAGGTTTTAAAATAAATATAAGTAAGGGTTGCATCCGATATTTGTTTTGCACCCAATATTTTTGGAAAACAGAGATTTTAGTGAGAACAAATATAAAAGAAAATATGTTTTAATTTAAAGGTAATTCCCGATGATATTTTTGGAATAATATATACTATCAATCAATATACTTATATAAAGGAGAAGACGGGGCGGTGAGGTGGCGCCTCTAGAATCGCTCCGTTCTATTTTTCTAATTTTCTCAATTTTTCACAATTTTTAATTTTAATAATTACAACTTCTTTTATTATTTTTGATTTTGTAGGAAGGAAATTAAAAATTACACTTTTATTATTTTCAAACTTGATAGAACTTTCTTTTATTATTTTCAAACTTGATAAAACTTTCTTTGATTTAGAAAATTACAACTTCCTTATTATTTTCGAATTTGTAGGACTTGATAGAACTTTCTTTGATTTAGAAAATTACAGCTTCCTTATTATTTTCGAATTTGTAGGCTTGATAGAACTTTCTTTTATTATTTTCAAACTTGATAGAACTTTCTTTGATTTAAAAAATTACAACTTCCTTATTATTTTTGAATTCGTAGGACTTGATAGAACTTTCTTTGATTTAGAAAATTACAACTTACTTATTATTTTATGTTAATAATTGCAAGATTTCCATGTTATTCACCTTACAAACACCTATAGATTAAAGGTCATTCATAACAAAAAATCTACACCGAATTTTTTTTACATAACTTCAAATTTTTACAATCATATTTACAATCAATACAACTATGGCCTACATCATGTTGGATGCTTTGAACGACAGCAACTATACCTGGATGATAAGAGTAAGAGTGTGTACAATGTGAGAATATGTCAATCCAAATATTGAAGAACTGATCAGTCTTGACATGATTTTGATCGATGAAAAGGTTAATAAATCAATATAATTTTAACTTATTAGTTTGTCAAATTGTATGATGTTATTAACTTTTCTAAGATATGTTGTATGACAGGAAAATTTGATCCATGCTACGATCCCGAAGATTGTGGTCTCTCGGTTCAAAAATCGTTTAGAGCAAGGCTCCGTGTATATCATCAAAAATCTGAAAGTTGTTTCAAGTACAAGGAAATATAAGACCACTATCACATGTGTCTAAATTGCTCTTCATACGCACGTTGCATAAGAGATTGGAAGAAGGCATCGTCAACATATCACTACATGGATTTCAGTTCATATGTCCGGATATGATTGATGCACGTATTAATGACACCAACATACTCTCAGGTTAATATATTCTTAAATTTCACTTCAAGAAAAAGGAGTTTTGCATAAAACAATGCATCCTGTCAAATTTGTTTCAGGAATGGGAATGGTTACATTAGATTTACTAATCATTTTGGCAAATTTTTCTTTTTTTAGTGCATTATTTTTCTTCCATCTAGGTTTTGCAAATCATAATAATACATATTTTTTATGATTTGTTATTATACGTTATATATCTTGGTTAATGTTTCTGTAATGGATTCCTTTACCAAATTTTTCCAAGTCGTTAAAATTTAATCTAACTTTTTATCTTTTCTACTTGACAGGATTATGCAATTTGTGTTTTTTATTCGAAAGTTTTATGATGTTTTACTTTGTTACCTTCAATAAAAAGAATTGTTTTACGGATTTCAGTGTGTTATAGTGTGTTATTGACATCTGTTGTATATATTTTTTTTTAATGACAAGTCACTATGTTCATTCATTGATTGATTGATGTCAAAAGGAAAAGTAGATCGTGCATACGAAGGTGATCTTCATGGATCATAATTTCTTTAACACCCTAAATAGTTTTAATATACTTTTCTAATTTTATAGAATTTTTTAAATATTAAATATCCAAATATTAGAAAAACAAATCTCAATTGTCTTTTAAATTTTTACTAATGGAGGAAACTAAATATGCAATTTTAATATTCTTGCCTTTAAATTTTTTACTAAAGAATGAAAGTAAATATATAATTTAAATATCCTACTAAATTTTTGATTAAAAAAAATATCTCAATTGTATTTTAAATCTTTCCTAATGTATGAAACTAAATGTATAATTTTAATATTATTGCCTTTAAATTAAAAATTAAAACTTTCCCTTTTTAACTCCTAATTTATGGAAAATTTAATACTTATAAAATACAAGTACTCTAAAATTATAAATCTAATCAAATTGTATAATCAATTAACTATATCTAAAATCCTATAATTATAAACTTAACTAAATTATATAATCTATGTAAAGAAATTATAAAATTTAAGAAGATGTCAACTTTTTCTTATTAAAAATTCTCATAATTATAAACCTAACTAAATTATATAAACTATATAAAGATTTTATAAAAATCAAGAAGATGTGTTTTTAGAAAGATAGAGGAACAGGGCCAAAATTTTGTTGTACCGCAAAAAGAAAAAAAATAAGAATTTGAAGACATTAGTTGTATTATCAAAAAAAAATTAGTTGTATTATAAAAATAAAATAAAATGAATGCATATATCATGACGTTTTGCACATATCATTTACACGAATCTCCTCTCCTCGTATCACTACAAAGCGTAAACATCTAATTTAGTTTTTATATTAATTTGATAAAAATTTAGGTAGATAGGTAGTACATCAGTTATTGAAGGTAGGGTCTGGTCCAAAATTTCTCAAAAAGATAATTTTAAAAACTTGTCTTCAAAGTTATTAAGGTAATATTTTGTAACTATTGTATTATATGTCAATAATACAAAAAAAATTCAGAATCATGTAATTTATTTAGTAAATTAATGTGTTATATGTAAAATTTGGTAATAACGAGAGAGTGAATCATTCGGAGGAAACATTTTTAAAGAAGGACGGTTTATTAGGTGTAACGTATTATATGGTAAAATATTGATATTTTATTTTATATTTTAAAGTTTAAATTTAAATTTTGAAAAATATATAAATGATAATCAAAATAATAATATTTAATATAATATTAAAATAATTAAAATATCAAAGAATTCTTTTTCTCTATATTATTTATTCAGAATTTTCATGTGACAACACGGAAAATCCAAAAAAGAAAAACTTATTTTCGAAATATATTTAAATATATTTTTGTAGAATACTTTTAAGAAAATTTAGAAAGATTATTATAAGGCCGCTGCGAAGCGCGGCTTAGTAAACTAGTATACTTATATAAAGGAGAAGACGAGGGCGGTGAGGTGGTGCCTCTAGAATCGCTCCGTTCTATTTTTCTAATTTTCTCAATTTTTCACAATTTTTAATTTTAATAATTACAACTTCCTTTATTTTTTTCGATTTTGTAGGAAGGAAATTGAAAATTACACTTTTAGTATTTTCAAACTTGATAGAACTTTCTTTTATTATTTTCAAAGTTGATAGAACTTTCTTTGATTTAGAGAATTACAAATTCCTTATTATTTTCGAATTTGTAGGACTTGATAGAACTTTCTTTGATTTAGAAAATTACAACTTACTTATTATTTTCGAATTTGTAGGCTTGATAAAACTTTCTTTTATTATTTTAATATCTTTATATATATTATCTTTATCAATATACTTATATAAAGGAGAAGACGGGGGCGGTGAGGTGGCGCCTCTAGAATCGCTCCGTTCTATTTTTCTAATTTTCTTCGTGGAGAGGACAAAATGATAAAGAAAATTTCTTTCTTTGTACATAAATTTGTATATTTTTTGTTAAAAATATATATTTTCTATAAATCACCTATATATATTTTTGTTATATATATATGCCATTGTTTCGTGAAAAACACTATTATATAAAGAATAATAAAGAACACTGTAGAATCTTATACAAATTGCATGTTGATTCTAATTTTCTCACCAAAAAAGGTTTATTACGAATAAAAATAGAATCTAACAAAAAATTAGAATCAAATAAAACATGATTACATGTAATTTCATTGTGATAAATATATATACAAGATTATGTACCGGATTCTATACTGGATTATATGTAATGTTTAATTTTTAAATTTAGATGAGATTCTACGTTAAATTCGATATGTTAGGTTTAATTGTTGTTCAATTTTATGATTCTAATTTTTAAAAATCAATTTTTATGAAAAATAAAGTGTTTATGATGGTGTTCTTTATTATTCTTTATATAAGGTGTTCTTTCTAGAGTGCAACTATATATATATATATATATATATATATATATATATATATATATATATATATATATATATGTATATATTTAATTTATAAATTACATATTGTCTTCAATAATTTACATATTATTATAAATATTTGCTTCTCAAATTTGTTTATTAAATTAAATATTTAAAAGATTTAAAAAATATATATTATAGGGTCGTTGTGAAGCGCAACTTAATTGACAATAAAATTAAATTAATTAAAATTTAACGGTTTTAAATTATAATTTAATTTAATTTAATAGGATCACTAATCTATTTTTCTAGAACTTCTCTATTTTTAGTTCAATAAAATATATTTTTTTATTTAGATTCGAATTTATAGGAAAGACAATTAATACATAAATATCAATCCTATTTAAAATTTAATCTTTATTATATCTTTATATTATAATCCTATTTAGAATTTAATCTTTATTATATCTTTATATTATATCTTAAATTATCGATAAAGGCATGTCATATTGATTTGTTTTTACTCACGTCACAATTTGAGGATTTTATAATATCCGTATAGAAGCAAATTCGTTTAAATTAATAACATTACATATTCATAATAACTATTTATATAATTTAATTTATTTTCTACTTTCTTGTGTCTTTTAACTTGGAGTTTTGTAGGTTATGAGCAGTTACACGAAACATACTTATATTTTTTATTAGTTTTTTTGTTTAAATGAATATGTAACATGTTTAGATATATATGTCTGTTTAGAGATTGATAAACGCACCGGTTGGAATAGTAGACACACAAGGTGTAAATAGATAGACATATTGGAGTGCACGAGGAGCTAATAATAATTAGAATAATACTAGGGTATCGAATTTGGTACAAAAAGATGTACTGAATTACATGTGTTAGAATATGATTGACTCTATATTAGTGTACCCACATGCATTCACATTAATAGCACCAATAAAAACATTTTCAAATGACACATCACCATTGCCACATCATTTTGTACCAATTTTTGGTACCAAATTCGGTACCTCTAACACTACTCTAATAATTATATTGAATGTTATCTTTGTATATAGTTTTTAATATTTTTTTATGATTTTGAGAATTAATAAGAGTTACATTCAATACTATCATCTCATTAATTTTTTATGAGAGACATGATAGATTCACAATTGTATATATTTGTTTCTTAATTAATCATGTTTAGAGAATTAAATTTCTTTATTTACATTCAGATTCATTGCAAAGACAATAAACATATAAAAGTTAATTCTGTTTCAATTCAATTAAACAAATATTATTTTTTTAACTAAAATAAAATTGAATTCTCTTATTTACATTCAAATTCATAAAAAGGCCAATAAATCAAACCAAATCAAACATACCCAGTATATACCGCTTATCACTGGGGAGGGTAAGATGTACGCATCATTACCCTCATTCGCAAGAATAAAGAGATTGTTTATGGTAAGATGTACGCATCATTACCTTCATTCGCAAGAATGAAGAGATTGTTTCCATAAAGACCCTCGGCTTGTGCGTGTAAATAAAAAGGCCAATGATTATATAAAAACAATTATATTTTCATGATGAACATTTTATATTATAATGATGCACACGTACATACTAAAAAAAATTATAACGTTTACAGATATTTAAGAAATTTGTAATTTTTGTGATAATACGAATCCTTGAAGTTTGAAGCGGCGGTTAATATTTGAATTATTCTTCTTACTTATTTTTAGTATTTTTAATTTATATGTATTTAGTGTAATGGGCGTCGGCTCAAAAAAACGTGACACAAATCGGCATATAAGGTATAAGGATATTTAAGAAATTTGTAATTTTTCTGATAATATCAATGGTTGAAATTTGAAGCTGTGGTTAATACTTAAATTGTTATTATAGCATATTTTTATTATTTTTTATTTATATGTATTTAGTACAACGAGTGTCGGCTCAAGAAAATATGACACAAAATCGATAAAGTCTAGAGATATTTAAGAAATTTGTAAGTTTTGTGATAATACGAGTGGTTAAAGTTTGAAGTGGCGGTTAACACTTAAATTTTTATTATTGCATATTTTTAGTACTTTTTATTTATCTATATTTAGTGTAACGAATGTCGGCTCAAGAAAATATGTAAATATGAAATGACCCAGAATCAGCATAAAATATATGTTAATAGTTTAATTTTATTTTTATGTATGTTTACTTTGTAAATTATTGCATTTACTATTTATCTAATATTTTTTATATATTTTTATCTATTTTGTTTTCTTAAATAGTTAATATTTAAAATTTTACAAAAAATATTATCGGGCCGCCGCGAAGCGCAGCTTCGTTCTATTTTTCTATTTTTCTCAAAATTTTGAATTAATAATATTAAAAATTCGAAAAAATCATAATTTTCTTTTAAATATTTACTAATAGAATAAACTAAATATACAAATTTAATATTCTTTCCTTTAAAATCTTTAGTACTAGAGGAAAGTAAATATACTATTTAATCACAATATTTACTAATGGAGGAAAGTAAATATACAATTTAAATATCCAACTAATTTTTTCATAATTTTAAATATTTACTAATAGAGGAAACTAAATATACAAATTTAATATTCTTTCTTTTAAAATATTTAGTAATGGAGGAAAGTAAATATACTATTTAATCACAATATTTACTAATAAATGAAAGTAAATATACAATTTCAATATCCAACTCAATTTTTGATTAGAAAATATCTAAATTACCTTTTAAGTCTTTCTTTATGGAGGAAACTAAATATACAATTTTAATATTTTTATCTTTAAAATCTTTACTAATGAAAAAAAGTAAAAGTACTATTTAAATTAAAATATTTGCTAATGAGAAAAAGTAAATATTTAATTCAAATATCTAATTAATTTTTTTATTATAAAATATCTCAATTATCTTTTAAATATTTTTTAATGGAGGAAACTAAATATACAATTTTAATATTTTTGTCTTTTAACTCTTTCAAATGGAGAAAACCAAATATACAATGGTAATATTCTTCTAAATTTATTATTTATCAATATACTTGCTGATCAATATATATATATCTTTGCTATTATTTTGTTATCTTTATATATGTTATATATATTATTATTATGTTATTATTATTATATTATATAATGGAGGATACGTGGGAGCTTTCGGATTGTCCGAATCTTATTTATTTATATTTGTAGAGCACCTCTATTTTAAATATTAAAAAATTTGAAATTCCTTTTTTTAATTCCTAATTTGTAGAAAAGGTAATACTTATAAAAGATAAGTACTCAAAATTTATCTAATCAAATTTTACAATTATTAATTGACTATATCATAGTACTGTAATTATAAACTTAAGTAAATTCTATAGTATGTATATAAAGATATTAAAAATCATGAATATGTCAACTTTCTTTTAGTAAGAACCCAGACGATTATATACACAAATTTTTAGAGTCCAAAAGTTTATGCTCTCTGTTTACTCATATTTGTGTTGCTTTTAGAATATTTATATTTTCATACCCGAACTTTTTCTCACTTACTATTGATTTTGATTATTTTTGTTTTTAGAAAGATACAGACCAAAGTTTTGTTGTACGACGAAAAACCGGAATTTGATGACAATAGTTGTATTATCAACGCAAGAAAGTGGATGCATGTATGATGACATTTTGCATATATCAGTTTTGATTCACACGAATCTTCGGCCTTACTATAGACGACAAAGTGGAGATTTTACACCATCTAATATAATTTTTCTATTATTTTGATAAAAGCTTTGGTGTATATATTTTCTCTTTTTGTGTATTTTTTCCGGATTTACTATGGTTCTTTAATGGAGTACATCTCATCTCATTGTTATCATTGTTGTTGAATGAAGATTCTGTTCCAAAATTTCTCAAAGAGAAAATTTTAAAAACTTATCTTCAAGACTTTAAAGGCAAGCTTTTTAACTATTACATGTCAAGAATATAAATAAAATTGAGAATCATGTAATTTATTTAGTAGATTATTGTGTTATTTGTTAAATTTAATAATAACGATAGAGTGGTTTGTTGGGAGAAAACATCTTTAAAGGGGAGGGCGGTTCATTAAAAGCAACGTATTATATGTTAGAATTAAATATTAATAATATATTATGTATTTTAGAATATAAGTTGGAATTTAAATTTTAAAAAAGATATAAATATTAATCAATATAAAAATATTCAACGTAATATTAATATAATATAAATATTAAACAATTGTCTTTTTCTATATTTATTCAAAAATTTTGTGAATGATTAAGACGACACGAAAATTACAAAAGAAACCTTATGTTAGAAATATAATTATTTATTTAATTTAAAATAATATTTTTTGTAGAAAGTTTTTCTAAAATACAAAGAAATTATTATAAGGCGCTGCGAAGCGCGGATTAGTAAACTAGTTTATATTAAAGACGAAACATTGAAAGTTTTGTAGTCTGGTCCAGAAAGTTTTTGTAGTGTGGTCACTCCATTCATAGCCGTTAGATATTTCTGATCAAATCGATGAGAACCGTTAGATAAAATATTAAAAATTATTATACAGAGTATCTTTTCTATTTTTCCTAACTAAAACATCTCATTTTCCAAAAATATCGCAGACAGTTTCATTTAATAAAATAACATAATAATGTTATAATTGCTAATAACTAACCAATTACCATTTTTAGTCAAATTGTATATTTTTTTTTATATTTTCTAACTAAAATTTCTACTTTTCTATTTTTCCTAAATACTATCTATCTATCTCTCTATCTATACTATATTATTAAAAACGAAAAATTGAAAGTTTGGTACCTGTTTTTTGGTACCTATTTTTTGATACTATACTTGCCTTATTTAATTGTTTATTTAATTATTAAAAATTATTATAATCAGTGACCCTTTCAGTTAAAATACATTACCATTTTTTTCTAAAAAAATCACGGACAATTTCTTTTTCAGCTAAAACATGTTACTTTTTCTATTTTCCTTGCTAAAATCTCTCATTTTCCAAATATATCACGAGCAAATCCTTACTTATTTATTTTAAAAACTATTTTAATACTTTTAATTTGAAATTACATTTCTCCTCTTTTTCTTGGAAAAATCACGTGTAATTACCTTTTAGCTAAAACATGTTATATTTTCTATTTTCCTTACTAAAATCCCTACTTTTCCAAATATATCACGGGCAAACCTTACTTATTTACTTTAAAATTTATTTTAATACTTTTAATTGACAATTACCTTTTTCAACTAAAACATGTCACATTTTCTATTTTTCTTACTAAAACCCCTCTTTTTTCAAAATTATCACTGGCAAATCGTTACTTTTATATTTTAAAATTCAACGAAAACATGTTACTTTCTGTTTTTCTTACTAAAACCCCACTTTTTCCGAAATATCACCGACAAACCGTTACTTATTTATTTTAAAATCCATTTTAATACTTTTAATTACTTAAAAATGTTTAAGACGCCTACTTATTTTTTTTAATAAATGCAATTAATAAAATATAAATAATAAATAATAAAATTAACAATTATTAAAAATAATCTGTGCATCGCACGAGTTTTAAGCTATATTATTAAAGACGAAATATTAAAAGTTTGGTAGTCAGACGGACAAACGGTACTTAGTGAGTTTACTTAATTACCCTTACTTATTTTTTTAAAAACCTATCACTAAATAATAATATTATTTATAACCAATTACCTTTTCAGCTAAAATACATTACCTTTTTTTTTCTAACAAAATCATCTTTTTTTCTAAAAAAAAAAACACGGGCGATTATCATTTTTAACAAAAACATGTTACTCTTTCTATTTTTCCTTACTAAAATACCTCATTTTCCAAAAATATCACGGATAAATCCTTAGTTATTTATTTTAAAATCTATTTTCAACACTTTTTCAGCTGAAACGTGTTACTTTTTCTATTTTTTCATTTTCTAAAGAAATTATTATTAAATAATAACATTTTTATAACCAACTACCGTTTCAGCTAAAATACACTACCTTTTCTATTTTTTCCAACAAAATCCTCTTTTTTTTTAAAAAAAAATCACGGGCAATTACTAAAACCCCTCATTTTTCCTTACTAAAACCCCTCATTTTTCAAAAATATCCCGGACAAATCCTTACTTATGTATTTTGAAACCTATTTAAATACTTTTAATTACGGGCACTTACCTTTTCAGCTAAAACATATTACTTTTTTTATTTTTCCTTACTAAGACCCCTACTTTTCCAAAAATATCACAGACAAACAGCTATTAATTTATTTTTAAAATCTATTTTAATACTTTTAATTATTTAAAAAAGTTTAACACACATACTTATTTTTTTTAGCAAATGCAAATTAATAGAATATTAAACATAAATAATAAAAAAAATATTTATTAATAACAATCTGTGCATCACACGAGTTTTAAGCTAGTATTAATAATAAGGACAAATAGAAAAGCTAACATGTTTTAATTAAAAAAAGTAATTGGCCGTGATATTTTTAGATGTGTTTTAATTATTTTAATTGTATTTGTTAAAAAAATACATTGACATGTTAAAATAAGTAAGTTTTTTTAAATAATTAAAATCATTAAAATAATTTTTGAAATAAATAAGTAAGAGTTGCACCTGATATTTTTGGAAAAGAAAGATTTTAGTGAGAACAAATATAAAAAGATAATATGTTTTATTTTAAAGATAATTGTCCATGATATTTTTGGAAAAATAATAGATTTTGTTAGAAAAAAAGTGTTTTAATTATAAAAGTCAATGAACTAGTTATTATTTTTATATTATTTTATTATTTATTAAATAGAATAAATGACCGAAAATCGAAAACCGAAAACTAAAATTTTCAATGTTTCGGCTTTAATAATACTAACCTATAGCTGGTGCAAAGCACGAGTTTTCTTTAATATTTTTATTTTCAAACTAATTTATTCTATTATGATATTTGTAATTTTCTTATTCTTGAGTTTGAAGTAAGGTCAATTTTATGTAAAATGGATAAACTTCTATTACATAGATCAACTAATTGAAGGTTGTTTTTATTTGATTAATAGTTGTATATTGAAATCTCTTTTTTATACTTAAAAAGTAATGTTAAAAAAAAATTGAATTAAATATCTGGGTGAAGTCAGGCGTATAACTAAACTAATGAAGGTCTAACCTGTCAAACAATTGACGTTAAATAAGTAGAGGCGCTTCCTTTTCAAGCAGAGAGAAGAACTGTAGAAGAAAATATTTTGTTGTTTAGGAAGAGGCTGCGCAGGAGAAGGGGTGGGTGAGAATTGTGACTAATATGAATTCTAAACTGACTATAATAGTAATTAGTAACTCATAAGGTGAGTGTTTTTTTTTTTTTTGAAGAAAAATAAAATCTCATTACTTAATAAGCATCATACACCACAGAATCCAACACATTACGTGGAGGAATCCAAAAACTAACAAAAGAATTTAGCTCACAAGGGATACAAGCCATATTATGGGCTGCCCTGTTAGCTATTCTTCGAACATGCCTAACACCAACATCTTGTCTAGTAACTAAAAATTCCCTGCAGAAATCGATACTATGTCCAACTTCTTGTTGATAGTTCTTACTTCCATTAATCGCTTGGACTGCTAAGAGAGAATCAGATTCCACACAGACGTCTTTAATTCCCTTCGACCCTACCCAAACCAAAGCCTCCTCTATTGCAACTGTTTCAGCCTCCATAACTGACACTTCTCTGCTAAATCGCATGGTTTTGCCCTCCAGAATTCCACCTGTGCTATCTTTGAGAAGCATGCCCACTGTAAGATACGGTGATCCTTGAGTAACGGCCGCATCGACATTAACCTTCAGCTTGCCTATAGTTGGCTTAACCCACCTCAAGTTCTCCTCACTGGTTATTGTTGCAGAAGGTGTAGACTTGCACTGAACTTGTGAGACTGCAAACTTCCAATCATGCAGTTGTCTCAGCCCCCATTCAACTACAAAACGAGGTGTAACAAACCTGTTCTCCCAGATACGCTTGTTCCGAAAAAACCAGATAGCCCACATAGTCATTGTAATCTTACTAAGACTGTCAAAACCCTCCTCCTCAAGTTTATGTAACAGCCACCCTGAGACATCTTCAGATTCAGAGATGTTTATTGCTAAGCCCGAAGTCTGCCAACATTGCATAGAAAACGCACAGTTAAAGAAAAGATGGGATAAAGTTTCCTCCCCCATGTTGCACAATGGACATACAATAGGAACTCCAATACACCTTCTTTGAAGAACTGAACGAACAGGGACATTATTCCTGCAAAACCGCCATAGAAAGAACTTCACTTTCTGAGGAATCAGCAATTTCCATATCTTCTTCCAGCCATTAGAAGATTCATTAGATATCTGTTGTCTGTTCCCCTCTTGCCACAATTTATAGCCTGATTTAACAGTATAATGGCCATCCCTGCTATGTAACCAAGTAACTCTGTCTGGCACAAGAGAACGGGGAATTTTCATATTCAAAATCGCTCGAGCATCAACCTCATTAAACATACCAGTCACTTTTTCCACATCCCAACTACCTGAATTCTGAGAGATCAGCTGAGCCACCTTCACATCCTCTGCAATATCGTAGCCAGAATCAATCATGTAATCACTCTTACCCTTAAGCCATGGGTCTGATTTCACACAAATACTCTGCCCATTCCCTAGCACCCACTTGAACCCACATTTTAATTCCTCCTTGGCTGCAAAGATCCCAGACCAAATAAAACTAGCCCCTCCACTTCTCTCTGCTTTGAAAATATTTGTTTTAGGAAAATACTTAGCTTTAAAAACACGAGCAACTAAAGAACTAGACTTATGAGCAAAATTCCAAACGTGTTTCCCTAGCATAGCCAAATTATAACCATGTAAATTACGGAAACCAAGACCACCTCTGTCTTTTGTGCCACTCATATTATCCCACGACAACCATCGAATTCCTCTGCTGTTATTCGAGGATGAACTCCACCAGAACCCATTTAGCATACGTTCAATTTCCTGACACAACTTCTTTGGAATTAGAAAACAGGACATGCTATACGATGGAATTGCAGTGGCTACATTCTTAAGAAGAACAGCCTTGCCAGCCTTTGACAGCAACTTCACGTTCCAGCCCTGAAGCCTCTTCCAAATTTTATCCTTTAAAAATTTGAACACATCATTCTTCGACCTGCCTACTAATGAAGGAAGCCCCAAGTAATTTCCTTTAGAGAGATCAGTCGACACCCCAAGGACATTAGAAATCTCAACCTGTTTGTCCCTCCGAACATTTGCAGAGAAAAAAATTCCTGACTTCTGATAGTTTATATTTTGACCAGATAAGCTTGCATAATTATCAAGAATCTCCTTAACTTTTAAAACCTCATCATTATCAGCCCTAAAGAACAAGAAACTATCATCAGCAAACAATAAATGTGTGACAGAAGGAGCTGAACGACTTACTTTACACCCATGAATGAAATTAGCTTCCGAAGCTTGAGTGATAGCTCGAGAAAGACCCTCCACACATAGTAAAAACAGATATGGGGACAAAGGATCACCTTGGCGCAGTCCCCTTTTAGGCTGAATAGGTCCCAACTGATCACCATTAAAACAGATCGAATACTTCACTGTCTGCACACACAACATAACCCAATCTATCCATCTAGCACATAATCCCATTCGATGCATCCTTGTACTCAAATAACTCCAATCCACCCTATCATACGCCTTGCTAATATCTAGCTTTAAAGCCACTTCTCCCACACTTCCAGAATGCTTCCTTTTCATATGATGAATTATTTCAAAAGCCACTAGAACATTATCAGAAATGTTTCTCCCTGGAACGAAGGCAGATTGGTGCTCAGAAATAATGCCAGGAAGAATTATCTTGAGTCTATTAGCCAACACCTTTGCAAGGATCTTGTATAGAACATTGCAGAGTGCAATGGGACGAAGATCCGTCATTCGATCCGCATTCTCCTTCTTTGGTATTAGAACAACATTTGTATCATTCAATTCAGAAGGGAATTTGCATTGCTGAAGCCAATCTTTGCAACTGTCAAAAACATCCCGACCCAAACTCGGCCAGAATTGCTGAAAAAAAGCAGGGTTCAATCCGTCGGGACCTGAAGCTTTATCAGGGTGCATTTGTTTGACAGCCGTGGTAAACTCATCAAACGAGATGTCCGCTACCAGTGCATTATTCTGCTCATCTGTGATCACTCTAGCCACTTGCTCCTCCAGTACCATGTTATTTCTCTGCTCACCAAAGACCTTCTGGAAATACTCCATAACCACCCTGTGCATATCATCTCTGTTTGTCAAAATATCACCATCTTCATTACGCAGTTTCGAAATAAAATTAGTTTTCTTTCTGACAGAAGCGTAAGCATGGAAAAACTTCGAGTTCGCATCCCCTTCAGCCAACCAAAAGGTCTTAGCACGCTGTTTCCAATAGGTTTCTTCATGTAAAAAGAGCTCATACAGTTTATTCTTCTCCACAAAATACTACTTTACGCTATCTTCATCTGTTTTACTTGCCAATGCAGTCACAACTTCTTTCTGCTTACACAGTTTGTCCCTGAATTTATGAAAAAAGTTCCGTCCCCACTTAGCCATATAGGACGAAATAGCAACCAATTTGGGCAGAAGTTGCAAACGAGGAAGCTCATCCCAGTGCTTCTTAACATCACCACGAAAACTTGGCTCTCTAAGCCACGTATTTTCAAATTTAAAACGAAATTGTTTCTTGGTCAGTTTCGTATTACACAAATCTAAGTGAATAGGATCATGATCTGAGTATACCACATGACTCACAGAGAGATTGCATAGTGGAAATAATTGCCACCACTGATCTGTTGCAAATGCTCGATCCAGACGCTCTCTGACCCAACTAGAAGTTCCTTTGCCCTTCTCCCAAGTAAAACGGCCTCCCTTAAGATCAAGCTCCACTAAATCACAATCAGAAATTACCTCTTTAAAACCGTCCAACAAAAACTGAGGATGATCGTGCGTTCCCTCCTTGTCACTTTGAAAACACATATCGTTAAAATCACCAACTATGCACCAAGGTAGCGTTGAAGTAGACGAAAGATGTCTAATAAAGTCCCAAGAATCACGTCTGCGTTCTCTCTCCGGGTAACCATAAAAACAAGTAAGACGCCATTGTGGAGACAAGCCATGAAGAATTTCCACATCAATATGGTTCGTGGAAGAGCTACTAATAGTACAACTTACAGTATTCCTCCACATAACTGCTAAACCACCTCCTCTACCAACACGATCAACAGCAAAACTATGCACAAACCCCAGACTTGAGCAGAGTTCATTTATTCTACTACTAAACGAAAGGGTTTCAGAAAGGAAAAGAAAATCAGGTTTACGGGACTTAACAAGATCCCGCAGCACATGAACTGCTCGAGGATTCCCCAACCCTCGGCAGTTCCAACTTATGTAATTCATTGTGAATGGCTAGCTTGCTTAGCAAGCTTAGCCAAATCATTTTGAGAAGAAGCAGCACAATCCATTTCAGAAAGAGATGCCTCTGGGTTATATAAAACCAAATCGTTCTGACCTTGAACATATGGGCTGATGTCGTGACAAGTCACATTCTGTGTTGGGTTATTCTCTCTACGTCTTTTCCTTTCTATAATAGTTAGCCCATTTAATTCCTCCACATCCGGCCCAATACTATATGGTTCCACCCCGCTCATTTCCTTAGAATTTAAATTTGAGATCGGAGCCAATGCCATACTTACCTAATCTTTCCCCCTAAAATCTCGACCCTGATTGGCATCCTCCACCCTAGCTGTTGTAACCATCCCCCCTGATTTCGCGTTGATATTGCTCCTTCCAATTTTGGATTCCCAGTCATCATCTCCTTCCTCCCGTAGCCACCTGCTCTTGGTCTGGCCAGCGATCTTCTTCGGAGGAGCACGTAACCAGGCTCCCCATTCCTTTATTATGCTTTCACCTCCACTTTCTAAGAATTTCCGACAAAACCTGTCTGTGTGAGTAACCATACCACAAACAAAGCAGAACTCCCCCAGTCGTTCATATTTGCACTGCACAATAAATTCCTTCCTATTCCTGTTTGTTATCTTCTTCTTACGCTTCAACGGCTTACTGACGTCCAGTTTTATCTTAAGTCGCATGCAGTCCCTCCATAAACTGCTATCATTTTTCTGATCATATGATAAAAATTCGCCAAAGAAATTGCCCAGAAGTTTGCCTACTGTTTCAGTCATGAACCCCGCCGGCAAACCATGATTTGAATCCATATATTAACAGACAAAAGCGGTACGTTTAGAGGATTCTCACCAGTAGGTATCATTGCCAACGCCAACATAATATTGTCAAACGACCATGGACCTCCATTCATTACCCAATTGAGATCTTCAATGTGATAAAACTGAAACAAATATATTCCAGGATCAATCTCCTTTATGGTTACCCCCATTGTCGGCTTCCATATGTCTGCTAACTTACTCTTCATGGCCCTGTCATTGATCGATTTTTCCGATAAAAACCTCCCCACAAGGCACAACTCATACTTATTAACTTCCTCCACATTCACATCACAAACCAACTCCTCATTCTCTTCATCAGCAATATCCAAACTCGCCATTTGCCTATCAATCTCCTCCGTATTCGCCATGA
Organism: Heracleum sosnowskyi; assembly: GCA_030848705.1. Lineage (NCBI taxonomy): Eukaryota > Viridiplantae > Streptophyta > Magnoliopsida > Apiales > Apiaceae > Heracleum > Heracleum sosnowskyi. The sequence goes on from CM061241.1 coordinate 101,347,473, forward strand.
TACACAAGAAGCTAATTGCAAAATACAACTCCCACAATTCTTAAATCTAGTAAGATTGTAAGACGGAGAGAAACACAAAAACTCTCACAAGATGGAGAGAAGAAGATGCCCTTTTAAGATTCCAATAATAATTCGTTGTTTTATGACTATAAGGTGAGTGTTTGTACGCTAGAGTTAGTATTTCGGTAGGACATGTTTGTATACATTATTATATTATTAGAACGTTTTTTGTTTCTAATTTTTTAATTTATTCTTAGATTGTTTTTGGAAAGTATTTATGGATATTTTGGGAAGGTGTTAACCATGACCAACCCAACCAAATATAGGCTCTTTGGCTTATAATAGTAGAGTATAGACTAGCCTATAATCCGTGCGATGCACAGATGAATTTTAGTATTTTATTTATTATTTTAGTATTTTTTATATGATTTTTTAGTATTTTTTTTATCTTATTTTATAAGCATTTATTTGTATTTTGATCTTAAAAATTCTTAAAATATCTTGAACTTTTGAATGTAGCTTAGAAAAATATATGATATAAATATTTAATAATAAAATGTTGTTCACAGGATTCGAACCTTGAACCCGTGGAAGCATTTTAAATATCAAGAAAATAATATATTTTTTAATATTACATCCAACGGTTATCATTTATCTATCTTTACATCTAACTGTTATTATTTAGAGGACCAAACTACCAAACAACCAAATAGAGGGTAATTTGCTTATAATAGTATAGTATAGACTAGCCTATAACCCGTGCGATTCACAGATGAATTTTAGTTTGTTTTAATCTTATGATCTATATATTGTTTTATATGATTTTATCAATAGAAATATAAATTATAAAATATAATAATATATGCACGATGTTATTCTAAGCATTTATTTGTATTTTGATAATAAAAATTATTATTATGTTGTAAATGGGAATATAATCTTGAACTTCTGAACGTACTTTAGAAAAATAGATAATATAAATATTTAATAATAATATGTTGTTGACGGGATTTGAACCTTGAACTTGTGGGAGCACTTAACATTATATCTAATGGTTCTGCTTTATCTATCTTTAGATCTAACAGTTGTTATTTAGAGTACCAAACTACCAACCAAACAAATAGAGTTTAATTTGCTTATAGTATAGATAATATAAATATTGTTTTATATGATTTTATTAATAGAAATATAAATTATAAAATATAATAATATAAGCACGATGTTATTCTAAGCATTTATTTGTATTTTGATAATAAAAAATATTAATATGTTGTAAATGGGAATATAATCTTGAACTTCTGAACGTATTTTAGAAAAATAGATAATATAAATATTTAATAATAATATGTTGTTGACGGGATTCGAACATTGAACCCGTGAAAGTACTTAACATATTATAATGGTTCTGCTTTATCTATCTTTAGATCTAACGGTTGTTATTTAGAGTACTAAACTAACAATCAACCAAATAGAGGGTAGTTTGATTATAGTATAGATAGTATAAATATTGTTTTATATGATTTTATCAATAGAAATATAAATTATAAAATATAATAATATATAATAATATATGCACGATGTTATTCTAAGCATTTACTAGCATAAAATCCCGTGCAAGGCACGGATCGCTAGCTTAGATTGTATTTTTAAATTGAACTACACACGATCAATGTCATTTTGATATATGATTGTATATTGTTGATATTCATAAAAAATTTCTTGTTAATAGTTTGACTTGAAGGGTTTCGGGCATGAAAACGCAACGGAAAACGCGTAAAAACAGAAAAATAACGAAACCCTCTGCAGGATCCATGCGAAACACGATGTTTAATTCGTGAACAGAATTGTTTAGCTTTTAATGAGCTTTATGAATGGTTGACAGATGGAGGTCATTTGCTTTGATCACCACGTGTCCCCTTGCGATACACGTCTCTAATCAGTCCACACGAACGCCTGATCGTCCAACGATCACCGGAGTTGGTACTAGCCAAGAACTGCCCTCGGAACTCTCTCTCTCTCTCTCTCTCTCTCTCTCTCTCTCTCTCTCTCTCTCTCTAGCCTCTCTTTGATTTAGAGCTGTTAGAGTTTTTAGAAAAACGTTTTTTTTTTCAATTAACCCTAAAATAATACATCATAATGTATTTATATGGAGAGAATTCTGGGCCTATACCTAATCTGATTGGGCTTCCAAAACCCAATCTGATTATTAGTAGTAGTATTTATTATATTCGAATTATTATATAATTAATCAAGTCCTACTTAATTAATCCAATAATTCAATAATAATAATAATTCAATTTAATTCAAAATTTAATTAATGCTCCGTTTAAAACGTTCTTTACGTGTAACCCTTTAGGTTATTATTACGTTGACAATAATTTTAATATCTCATAATAAAATTATAAACAATGAGCGGCATCTAGTAATACATCATTGCTACCCAAGTAATAATAATAATTGGTGATCCAATTAAACCTTTAATGAATAATGTTCCATGTAATATAATCCTTTTAACCTTATATTATAGATTAAACTCGAGGCATGGTTTATGTCATCCTCTTCAACATTTAATCCCGGTTTACTTGATCGATGAGTAGACTATTAAACAAATCACAATTTGAGCATGGTCATGCATTTCATAGTCTCACTCAATCAAGAGGCCAATAATATCACTCCTAAAATAGGAGGGTTAAATCCTATATCTATAATTCATATTTCTCATATGATTCATAATATACCCAATGTCCACCTTTATCATTACCCGATCAAAGGTAACTTTGAGTAGAATCAAAGTATATTAATTCTCATATAGAAATATAATGATTTCAAGTCTAAGGATCATTACACCATTATCATTGTGAGAATTGTTTATGACACTTGATAACATTTACCATGAAGAATTCACACGGTGGGTCTATCCAGTGCCATGTTTTGCTAACATGCACTTATGTCTTTGACTTTAGTATCACCATACTTATGACCAATGAGATGTGGTCATCAGTCAACAAACATGCTAGTCTTAATGCATTATTATTGTCCTCAAATAATAATACTCGACTAGAGATCTTTTAGGATTATAAACACTACTCATATAATCTCATTTCTAAGTCACATACTTAGAGATATAGAATTCATGCTTATATTCCAAGGACATTTATTATTCTAATATTTATATCGCAGTTAATAAAGACATAATAAATGATTGAAAGAAAATCCATAGAACATATTTATTAATAATCAAAATGTCTTCCCTAAGAACATTATAGTATTGTCTCTAGGGCACAAGCACTAACATGACTATACTGTACTTGCTTAAATATGTTGAAGTTTGTAATTTGAAAAGTAATACAAGTAGTACTAATAAGTCATGTCAGTTTTTAATTTTGTTGTGTATCATAGAATAGAATTAGAGTGTTATATGGATGTTTCGTAATTAAGATGACTTTTTTTACTACTTATAATCCTAAACTTTTTTCTAGTTCTTCAAAAATGATGCATCCATTTAGCTCATCTCCAACAATATTCAAGGTATAAACTAAATAGCCTTCAAGATGTTGCAGTATGAGATTGTAGGTTTTAGTACTAATTTTAGTCAAAAGCCTTCCTAAAGCTTGTAATATTCTACTTAGCCTTGCATTTTCCATTCTTAAAACTTTCTTTCTAACATTTTTATGTCTTTTCTTTTAACCTCTTGATTTTAAGCATTCTTTGCATTTATTTCTCTTCCTCTACCTGTCTAACTTTCATAACATCGAACAATTTAGCTAATTGACTAAGTGGAACTACCTTGTGTCAAATCATTTTATTATTAAGTACGGTTGGTACCACTTCGGCGTGTTTCGATTCTTCCAAACAAACAGTCTCTTTTGACCTCGGAACTTGAGAATTAATCAATTATGAATGGATAAATATTTTTTGTACTTCTACCATCGTAAGTTAAAATTGCTCATATGCCTTCTGAATTATGTCCGTGGTTTGAAAATGAATTCACCCTTTATATTTTTAAAATACAACTCCATCCAGAAAAATATCTTTACTAATTAAAGCACGGGTCATTTTATAGCGATTAACATAAATTTCTTTTCTCTGCGGTTTAAAGATTTTTTCTAGGTATGGTTGCACATTTTGTTTTGTTTTGTTACAATTTACTTACTTCAATTTATATAGATACTTTGATTGATCGGGGCCTATAATTTTAAATAACTCAGGGTGTATAATGTGAATGTTCTGATCATAATTTTTTTTGTACTTGTATGCTATGGCATATCCGGTTTTTTAAAATTTGTTATCTGGACTATATATTTTAATCAGTTAATTTTTACACAAATTTTTAGAATATATTATTCATTTAATTATTTTGTTGTAATATCTATTTATTTTTATTATCTCATCTTTTACATTATTTTAAATCAAAACAAATAGTTTTTCATATTTTTATTTATGGTTTTTTTTAGTTATTTTACATATATATATATACTAGCCTATAACCCGTGCAAGACACGAGCCTTAAAAAATAATAAACTAAAAAATTTAATGTGAACGGAAAATATTAAAATAAAAGTAAAAATTAATATGATAAATTATAAAATGAGAAACTTAAATATTAATTAGAACATAAAAAAAAATACATATGGGTCTGAAAAAGATAAATCAGGTATTATTAATATTATTTTATAATAAAATAATATTAATAATAAGGACAAATAGAAAAGCTAACATGTTTTAATTAAAAAAAGTAATTGCCCATGATATTTGTAAAAGTATTTTAATTATATTAATTGTATTTATTAAAAAAATACGTTGGCATGTTAAAATAAGTAAGTTTTGTTTGATAAAGACAAATAGAAAAGCTAATATGTTTTAATTAAAAAAAAGCAATTGTCCGTAATATTTTTAGATGTGTTTTAATTATATTAATTGTATTTGTTAAAAAATGCATTGACTTGTTAAAATATGTAAGTTTTTTTAAATAATTAAAAATATTAAAAATAGGTTTTAAAATATATAAGTAAGGGCTGTACTTGATATTTTTGGAAAAGAGAAATTTTAATGGTAATAAATAAAAAAGGTAATATATTTTAATTTAAAGGTAATTTCCCGTGATATTTTCGGAAAAAAGTAGATTTTGTTAGAAAAAAATGTTGTAACTATAAAAGACAATCAACTAGTTACTATTTTATATTATTTTATTATTTATTAAATAAAGTATTAAAATAAATTTTAAAATAAATAAGTAAGGATTGCACCTCATATTTTTAGAAAATAGAGATTTTAGTGATAACAAATATAAAAGATAATATGTTTTAATTTAAAGGTAATTGACGTGATATTTTTGAAAAAGGAGCAGATTTTGTTCGATTTTTTTTTTAATTATAAAAGACAATCAACTTGTTACTATTTTTATATTATTTTATTATTTATTAAATAGAGTATTAAAATAGGTTTTAAAATAAATAAATAAGGACTGCACCTCATATTTTTGGAAAACGGAGATTTTAGTGATAACAAATACAAAAGGTAATATGTTTTAATTTAAAGATAATTACCGTGATATTTTTGGAAAAGGAGTAGATTTTGTTAGGAAAAAATATTTTAATTATAAAAGGCAATCATCTAGTTACTATTTTTATATTTTTATATTATTTATTAAATAGAATAAAGTACCGAAAACCAAAAACTGACCGAAAACCGAAAACCTTCAATGTTTCGGCTTTAATAATATAGTATATATATATATTAATTCAATTCCAAATAACTAATTATTTTCTTCCATCAAATTAATTTATAATTCATTTGATAATAACAAAAAATGTGTCATATATATAATGTATCCAATCTAATTATAAATCTAGTCACTTGTATTATATTTATTTATAATGTATTATTAAGACCGAAACATTGAAAGTTTGATCGTGGGTTGGTATGGTTCTCATATTTTGATATTCGTACTTTAGTTATTTTATTTTTACTATTTTAGGTTAATTTATAAAAAAACAACAATTTTAATCAAAATATAGTTTGGAAGTCGGTCGATCAATATGATACTCATATTTTGATATTTGTTCTTTAGTACTTTTTCGTTTGCAACTTGACTTTAATTTATTAAAAATAACAATTTAATTAAAATATATTTTTAAAATATTGTCAAACACAAAATTCTTAAAACTCAATTTAATCACGCTCAAACACAGACACACAAGTCAATTCAACATCGAGTTCAACAATCACATAAAATAATTCAAATTTAAGATCATCTTCAGAAAAAGTAAATTTAAATGTAAAATAAAATATTAATACAATTAAGATAACAAACTTAAAAGTCACTCATCCATCGCACCGACTCTATGCTTGTATGGATAAGAAGAATAATCATAAATATCATGTATACATGTTCGATATGTGCTATTTAATAATGGTTATTGTTAGGATAAGTAATATAATCGTCTCTCGAGGATCGAGGCGAGTTCAGGGATCGAGGGAGGGGGATAAAACTCTCCGATCCCGAAGTGACTGATCGTCCATACCTAAATTATTGTCTAATTCTGAAATATTTTTTAACACTAATTTTCATTAGTTTGAAAAATAAATAAATAATAAATATGTAAATAAACTACTTGTGATATGTTATTTATGTTATATCAACGTTTTATAATACATTTTATATATTAAATATCTAATAATTCAAATATATTGTGTAGTACAAGAAAAGTTAGACCTTTATGTAAGAAAATAGAATATATTATAGTTAAGTTACATATACGAAATATTTGTTTAACTAAAAGATAGATAAAATCTCACCAGACATTATATTGTTTCTAAAACTTAATATTAAAATTTTATAAGATTGGTAATATCTATAGTTATATACAGAATTAAAAAAAATTAAGTTTAATAAATCTTATAAATCACCTTTATATTTACTCAAAAGTTTAAATAACAATAAATATTGAATAAAGAAAGATGTGGGGTTCATGTAATATGATTTTAACTTAAAATCAAAAGAAATCGTGTAGCTCAATGGTTATAAGAATGTCTTCTATAGAGAAGGTCAAGTGTTCGATCCATCACAAAACATTATTTATTCAATTTTTTCTTTAGATAAGAAAGTAGTGGCATGTCATGTAATTTCATAATATATAAGGGTAATATGGTAATTTCACAGGGGATTTATTTGCTCAAAATACCCCTAAAATATCATCATGTTCTCCTATCTATCTATCTATTACTATATATAATAGACCAACACAAGGGCAAAGTTTGCCATTTTAATGCTTGTGAAGTTACGATTTTACCCCTATTTTTTGAAAAATAACAAAAATACCACTGTTATATTATTATGCAAAAATATGCTCATATTTGTTATTGTAGAGAATCGAACCCCCAACCTCCTTCTAAGAAGTCCAAAGCCTAACCACTATGCTAAGTTGCTTTTTGAGTTTACTTTAAAGATTTTATTAGATAAGTCACATTATTTTCTCTAATTCTATATTCTTTTTTTTATTTTGAACCTTTGAGTAAATAAAATATTAGTCCATATTATTTATATAAATTTGTATTTTTTATTTACGTTTTATATCTATATAGGTATATCTATCTATCTACTTATCTACTTCTATATATTAAAACTCGTCTAGGGGCAATTTGAGCCAAGAAAATGGCTGTGAAATGACAAGTTTGCCCTTATTTGTTGAAAAATTACAAACTTGTCATCCCTCTATTATTTATGTAAAAATAAAATATTTTTGTTGTTCTTAGGAATCGAACCTCCGACCTCCTCCTGAAAAACTCATGTTATAACCATTGTGCTACACTTACTTATTGGTTTAATTTAAAAATCTTATTAGATAAGCCACATCACCTCTTTTTGTCCTATTTTTTTGTTTAAGTAAAATGTTGGGTTATATTATTTATATAACTTGATTTTTTTAGTTTCAAAATCTTAATGTATAATTATATTTTATCTACTTTGTATATATTAAAAGCCAACCAAGGACAAAAAAGTAAGAAAATGGCAATAAATTTATTATTATACTCTTATATTTTTAAAAATTACAAAATTGTCAACCCTTTATTATTTAAGCTAAAGTAGATTAGATTTGTGTGAACATTGATAATCGTATTTCAAACTTTCTCATATAATTTTATTTAATATCCAAGTACGTAACATTGAGTTTGAGTTTATTATAAAAATATTATTATATAAACTACATTATCATATATATATATATATATATATATATATATTTAATTTTTGAGCAAATAACATGTTGTTTTATATTATTTATAAAAACATGTTTATTCAATTTTTTTAATTTTACATTCTCAGTAAATTAAATGTTAGTTCATATTATTATATAGCTCCATTTTTCAAATTTCGTTATTCTACATATAATTATGTATTCAATTATATTTATAAATTCTAATTTCACTTGTATTTTTGAATTATATATTATTTATACTGTAAATTTTTATATGATTTATACTTTATATAGGTTATTTAAGTATTGATACACAAATATAATATAATTTAGAATATATTTAAAATTAGTATCGTAAAAAGTGTGAATTAGAGTTAAGGGTGTTTATGGGTTGTATTTGCCGAGTTGAAAGCATTTTTGCAATCCGACCCAATTAAATCGGTTTGAAAAAATTTCATCCCATCACACAAAATATTAATTTGTGATCCAACTCTTAATCGTACATCGATTTGGGTGAGGTTGGGTCGATTTAATTGGCTTAAATTATATATATATATATATATATATATATATATATATATATATATATATATATATATGTTATGTAATATCTTTCGAAAATTAAAAAGCTGCTTTTAAACTCGATATATATATATATAATATATATATATATATATATACGTTACTCTTTTCGTTCATGTACAAGTATGGAATAATGATATGCGGTTCTTTTAGGTAAATATTAACACTTAAATATCAAATATTTGACGAAGGATAAATGTTTAATAAATCCGCTTAATCACCTGTTATCCGAGTAATCACTACAAGGTAACTTTACCGACTAATGTCGATTTCCATATTTAAGAACATTGTAAAATACGTATAATTTGGGATTTTAGTACTAATGTTTTAGTTTGATTAACATTGTAATTTTAGTAATGTAAATTATGTTGTAAATCGTGTGCATATGCATAAAATGTAAGCACATCTATAATTGAAAAGTACGATATATCATATAATGTATGGTAGTATATAATTTGTATATATATATATATATATATATATGTGTGTGTGTGTGTGTGTGTTTGTGTGTGCGCGCGCGTGTGTATAAATATTATTGAACAAAATTTGTAACTTAAATCGGGTTGGGTAGGGTCGGCCGAAAAAATATAAAACTCATACCCAACATATTTAAATTGGTTGGGTAGACTTGGCTTGGTCGGCCGAAAAGAGAGCGAGGGTGAGTTCAGTTTGATCAGGTTGGTAAATCATGAACAATCATAATTGGAGTAATCCGTGGATGTATAAATTTCCTAAAATTTACAAATCAGGCCAATATTATGTTAAAACCGATTTTAACATAATCAAAGCGATTAGTTACCATCTAACGATTATCGGGATTATTAAACACCAACTTTTAGAACATAAATTATACATAAAAATATAATTGAGTATGGATTTAAAAAATTGTTTAATTATTTTTATTATATTCAATTGTTGAATTTGATAAAATTTATTTTACATCATTTAAAACTAAATATATATTTTGGTAATTAAAAATAATCATTTGATCTTTATCTTATAGAAATTAATTCAAATTTTATGAAATTAAAAAATATTTAAAAAGGTAAATTAGAAATATTATCTTTTACCAGTTTTCTAATTATAAAAATTATTTCAATATATATAAATGTTGGTGTGAGAAATTATTCGAGTGTTTAAACAGGCCCGTGCCTCGCACGGGCTTTTATGCTAGTTATATATAGAAGAGGCTCAAAATACCCCTAAAATATCATCATGTTCTCCTATTATATATAGAAGAAGATTTGTATTTTGATAATAAAAAATTATTAATATGTTGTAAATGGGAATATAATCTTGAACTTCTGAACGTACTTTAGAAAAATAGATAATATAAATATTTAATAATAATATGTTGTTGACGGGATTCGAACCTTGAACCCGTAGAAGTACTTAACATTATATCTAACGGTTCTGCTTTATCTATCTTTAGATCTAACGGTTGTTATTTAGAGTACCAAACTAACTACCAACCAAATAGAGGATAGTTTGCTTATAATAGTATAGTATAGATAGATAGATAGAGATAATATAGATAGATATAGATAGATGAATGTTTGTATACATTATTATATTATTCGAACGTTTTTTGTTTTTTATTTATTTTTAGATTGTTATTGGAAAGTATTTATGGATGTTTTGGGAAGGTGTTAACCATGACCAAACCAACAAAATAGAGGCTCTTTCGCTTATAATGGTAGATTATAAATAGATAATATAGATATGCAAATACTGTGAATTTGAGAATAAAAAAAGTTTTCTACAACGACTTTAGTTTCTCTTTTTCCCTTTAATTGATAAGTTCTTTAGTTTCGTTTTCATTAATTTTAAACTTCAAACTTCAATTGACATTGAATTGATTAAATCTTGGCATCACTACAAAAAATCACTACAAAAGTCATTATTTTTATTTTAGGAATGATAGTGGTCCACCTCTTTTTGAAGTTATGTGTATGTCCTCAATCACTATTTTTATTTTAGGAATGATAGTGGTGCACCTCTTTTAGAAATTATATGCATGTCTTCAATAGAATAATAGTAACTACTGTTGTAAGGTAGTTAATAATTCCTAAAATATTATATGTATATCTTCAATAGAATAATAGTAATTATTGTTGTAAGGTAGTTAATAATTCCTAAAATGAGGTAGTGATTTTTGTAGTGATGCCAAGATTTATTCTATTGAATTATTGGACATAATTTAACATTTTATTCACAAAATCCACGCTATTTTCATTCAGTTAATCTAGACACGCTTTAATCCTACTATTTCAGTTAATCTCAATTGTGTGCCTTTTGTGTCATTTATTTAACTAGTTTTTTACCCGTGCTTTGCACCGAGATTTTTTTTTCTTTTTGGGCCTCATTTTGCTCTAATTGTTTTTATAAAAAGTACAAATATTATTAATTTACAATATTGTTATTTTAATTAATAATATTTGTTTAACACATAAACTGAAATTTGTAATTGTGATTTAATGTTATCACTTATCATTAACGAATGTACTTGAAAAATTATATTAGACAAAATTTTATGAAAATACAAAATTAAAGAAAAAAATTTAAATAGATGACAAAGTGATAAAAGTAGTTCAACATCTTAACATAACACCAATAAAAAAAAAAATTAGAAATGCGTAACATTCCTAACCATCCTAAAATTCACAACATCATTTCATTTCATGCATCATTGTTATGACCATCATATCCAGTAACTTGAAGCCTGAAAAAAAAGACATAGAATATGAATAGGTCGAAAAAATAAGATATATTGAAATTTGAATTTTTAGAATATTCTTACCAGTATCTCATAGAGAAAACCTCATACAAATTAGGATTTATGTATATTTTCGATGATGGTAGATTGGTTATTGAAACTGAACCTGAGATTAAATGTCGTAGATAAGTAATTAATTTACACAAATTTAATTTAATTTTATTATTGTATTTTTTGAAATTTGAAAGTAAAATCTTACCCTCGTATATCTCCATTTTAGCACTTGCAAAAACAATTATCACATGTATTTCTAATACTTCTTCATATAACGGATTCATACTCTCTGTCAGTTCTCCCCATATATGAACTCTTGTTGAGTACCTTGAATTAAACATATACAATGATATTTTACTTTTATTTTTATTTTTCAATATGAATAATAAAACTGGAAAATAAACACTGAAATGAATTTTTGGTACCTTCCATGACCTATACTGAATTTTACCAGAGGTTTTAAGCAAAATATTGTATTTTGATGTTCCACCGGTTGAATATTTTCAACTACTCCCATAACATCTGTAAATTTTTCATAGTCATCAAAACTTTAGAAGTGTTTAATCATAGTTATTATGCATGAAGTAAATGTTGAGAAGTTTAATCTACCTATAACGAAAAAATGATCTTTATCGTAAGTAACAATATTTCCTATCATAATTGGCAGTTGCACAATTTCAAATTTATGTCTGGGTATCGTCAAGTCATTTTCAAAAATCATGTGGACTATAGTCGAAGATGAAAACACAATGCATAAATCGGATTGAACGTGCCTGAATTTTTCATCTGCTTCTTTCGTATTAAAATTAACTATTTGATAAATGTTTCCCTCATCGACGTTATCTGCAAAACCATTCCATAAGTCTGCCTTCACAAATGCATGTATATGATAGTTCTGTTACAAACAATAAATTTGATTGTTAATTTCATATATGCTACAATTTGCAAATGTAGACATCATATTAATCTTATGAATTGTATAAGATTTACCTGGTTATCCAGAAGAAGAAGATTAAAGCCAATTAAAACTTGTTCTTGTTCTTGAGATATTGAAAAGAAGAAGATTAAAGCCAATTAATTAAAACTTCTCAGGAATTAGAACTTCATGATCTCTATTAGGGTCATTTTCATCGATAAAGGAAATTCTACCATCACCAATGTCCAATACCCATTTACTGAATTCGCCAATAGCATTATTAATGGCATCAGAATTTGTCCTGTCACATGTCAAGGAAGCAATACGATTAAAGTCAGCTCCTTGCATTTTGAAGGTGTAGAAATGATGTATGATTGTAGAGATGATATATGAGTGTAGAAATGATTGATATGTTATTGGGACTGGTGATTTTTATAACAAATACACGTAGATCTATTTATAGGTACAAACCATTACTAATTTGGGCTAAAATTTATCAATTACATTAATACATATATTTTGCAAGATCTTAATTAATCAAATATCAATTATCATCAAAAAAATATTGCATTTTAATTTTTTGATAACTAAAAATCAGTCTCAAATCAATTATCATTGAGAAATATCTTACCAAATATTTTTTATTTTTTGATAAACATAAATCAATCTAAAATCAATTATCATTGAAAAATATCTTACCAGTTCTTTTTTATTTTTTGATAAATATAAATCAATCTAAAATCATGTATAACTGAAAAAGATCTTGTAATATATGCATGATCTATTTGAATTTTTGACAACTCCAAATCAATCTAAATAGTTGTCATTTACCGGATGCAAATACAATTCAATCAGAATTTAATTCAATTAAACGATTTGATTAGTAACACATACATTAATTTGAATTTTATTTCATTTTTTATTATTAGATTATTTTAATTTAAATTTTATTCAATTAAGCGATTAAAATTGTATTTATATTACTATCTTTTTTATTTTTTGATAAACATAAATAAATCTAAAATCATTTATAACTGAAAAAGATCTGGTAAGATATGAATGATCTATTTGAATTTTTGACAAATCCAAATCAATCTAAATAATTGTCATTTCTTGGATGCAAATACAATTCAATCAGAATTTAATTCAATTAAACGATTTTATTCTTATTAGAGGATTTACCAAAAATACTATCTTTCAAAAATATTTACGAAAATTTGGTTTGAAACCAAAAGATATTTTTTTACGATGTACAACGCAAAAATATTGTACATGATTTTTTTAAAACGAATCTCTTTATATATATATGAATTAATTATATATTATTTAAATTTTGCAATTGGTTAACTAAAACATGTAGAAGCGAGATTCACTATTTGCAAAAGTTTTTAAAAAAAATCGTAATTCCATTAAATTTTATTATTATTAGATTATTTTAATTTACATTTTATTCAATTAAGCGATTAAAATTGCATTTATATTACTATTTTATTAATAATATATATATATATATATTACTATTTTAAAAATGGAATTGCATTTATATTACTATTTTATTATTAAAATATATATTGATTTGAATAAATTATTGCTTCTGATTGATTGAAAAATAAAATACTTGCTTATGATTGGTTGATAATTATTTAAAATTGTGTGACTAATATTGGTACCGTAGTTAGTCACCCATGATTAATTTTTAAAAAAAGGAAACGTGTTAACTCAATTGTGATTGGTTAAAAAAAGAATACTTGCTTTTGATTGGTTAAAAATTATTTAAAATTTTGTAATTGGTTAAGTAATACACGTGTTTAACTCAATTTTTATAAAGACCTTAACTTCTCCTCTCAGGCCTCAGCAGCAGCTGTTAACAAGCGGCGTATGTATATTGAGAAAAATATACTTCTCTATAGCTGCTTCAAAATCATATTTGCTAAAGATGCTTGATTCCCCAATTCAACTTGTTGTCGTGTTTGGCTTAGTGGTGAATTACAACGAAGGTCTGCTATGGATTGGGATAAAATCTACGATCATCCACACAGGTCATATTTTTCTTTTCATTTTATTTACTTGAAAAATATTTCTGTACAAGTTTCATTTTCCAATTACACAATGTATAATTTTGTTTAATTAAATTAATATTGCGTCATCAATTTACGAATCACCAATTGGGATGCCACATTAGAATGCCAATGCGGTAGCAGTTTGCAAAAAATGAACCACTAATTAACAGCCATATGATTGGCACTGGTGCTTTCATTTGTGACCAATGTTACATCACCGGAGAATGTTGCAAACTCGTACCACAATTAGTTTGTGGAGAGCTCGTAAGCTGCCTATGAATACTCGATAATAACACTGCTATTATTGCAGGGCAATCAGCTGCACAACTACACGGGGCTCTCGGGGTTTGTACTTAAGTGGAAATACATTGTGCCATTGGGCACACCATGAGCACTGTAGCCGGAGAAGTGCAAACATTGACACAGGTCTTAATATGATTTGGTTAACTTCGTTTAATTATTAGATAAGTTTAATTGTTTAATTATCCAATGCACTATTATCTATGCATCTTGGGGTTTAATATATTTGATTTTAAGCATTCAATTAAAAATGCCCTAGCATAGCTGACTTGATGCGGAGCACATATTTTATATAAAATAATTAGTTGTTAATATGATGCACACAGTTCATGATATAATTTACTCAATTTATTACTTCAATATTATTATTTTGCAAGTTTAATTTTCTGATATGCAATGTCTTAGTTTAATTGTATTAATTATGTGACATCAATTATATGGTTAGAGAAGCACACATACTAATATGCAAACCTTGAGCGCTGTAGTAAGAGAAGCGCAAACACAGTCAGAGGGAATCGGCACAGGTGTTTATACTGCTCAAATTATTATACACTGTCCGATTTTGCAACATACTAATATGTATATAGCTTGGGTTAAATGTAATTGATTCCAAGCCATCAATCCAAAATGCAATAGCATAGGCCAACAACCACCTATCTGAAATCCACCACAAAATGTGTATCTACTTGAGGTGAAATCCAAAGCGCTTGTAGCGGTATTCTTTGATCCCTTTAGCAATCCTAGGTGATGTTCTCATAGTGAAACTGTATGACTGTACGAGAAAAGGGGAAGTGTGGATTCCAATCCATCAGGGTTTTCCGGTAGTCTATTATTAATCCTTTATCTTGCTCTTTTTTTTTTTTAATTTGGGGGGAGGGGGGCGCGGGGGGTTAGTATTTTACTTAAGTTTTTTTAAAAGTAAGGGTAATGAGTATTCCAACCCATGGCATTGTCACGGGGGAAGGAGATAAAGGCTGAGGTTTTGCTCCTAGCTATACATAAATCCTTCAAATTAGTCTCTTTTTGATTATAATGTCTTATTGGGACTTTTTTTGGTATGATACATATGCGAGGAGGAGGTCCTCAATGTTAAAACCCATAACCTTTGGTATATACCCTAAAAGAGATTTATGTTTGTGATTATTTGATATCAGTTCTCAGGTAATATACTAGTTTATGTTCACTTGGGTATTTAAATATGTGTTTTCTTTCAATTTTACCGAGTCCATTATAAGTTTCTTTGTTTTGGAAATCACAGGCTTCAACCTGTACATTTATATTTACCGTGGAAACGAAGAGTATCCACGGTGTTGCTAAAATGTTTGCGAAAGAAGCAAATCTTGAGCTGTTAAAAATGTAAGTGGTTTAATTGTGCACATTTTGTTTGACTGTGTTAGTTACTTGGCAATTATTTTTAACTGAAATTTGTTTGTCTGTGTTTGTTTTCTAACCCAAAACAGATATTATTTTTAAAACGCAAATAATAATCCGTGCAATTGGGATATAAGTTAGTATATATTATTTCCAAAAATATTTTTTCGTAAAATTTCATAATCATTTTGTAATACATATTAAAAATGAAAATGCACAAAAGCCCTAATAGAGCAGGCCATTCTTACCGGTTGAGTTAACTGTTAAAAATTATTTTACAAAAATAAATAAATTTAACAATATATTTTTTTGAATTTAAACTAGTTACAAAAGTTTTTATTAGTGAAATTAATTATTCCTTTTTCCTTTTCAGGTTTCGCTACAAACATATGGTATATTTGCTTGCGTAACTCTACCTGCAAAAGAGGAATTAAAATATTAGTCATAGTTACTTACTTACTTTATTTTGTTATGTAGAAGTGGATTTAATTATTATTTAATATAAACTTCAATTTTATTAAATAAATACTTAATTAGGAATATTATTGATAATGATGGAATAAATTGTTTTGCTCTTTTATTATTAGGATTGTACTTGTTGGTGATCTTAATGTTATGAATAGATTTTAATTAATAATCGGATGATATTGTTTTCATTATGTTGTTCTGGGTTGGAATCCTAAAATAATACTTTCTTTTGCGGTTGAGATAACAAAAAACCCTGGGTTAGTGGTTCTTTTATCGTTGTATTACCTTTGGGTTAGTCGAATTCTGCAGTTAACTTGTGGACAAGTGTTATCCAATGGTAGGGAAAATGATGCAATCACGTATTTAGGTAATTTATATCGTATTTATTTGTAATGATAAATTGATTGTAAGTGTGATAATTCTCGTTATATTATGCATGTTACTAGATGATAAATAGGTAGTAGTTATTGAGTTTAGTTTAAGGATTTTATGCGTTCTTCAAGTTTAGATAAGTATATATATAAAATAATTGTTATCATCGTTATTAATCAGAGTTGAATCATCTGAATCAGTCAACAGGTTGTAATATCTGTGGATTTATTGTGTTTTCTGGCTGTGGAGATGGGTCTTGTCCACTTATTTTAACACCTTCTTTCCTTGTCCCACATCATTGTCAGATCGTATTTAATTTTAAAGTACTTAGTAGTTATGTTAATCTCAAGTCCTCAAAAGTATTGTGAAAGCGGGGTTGAATTGGATACTATCTTTTTTCAAACTTTTCTGGTTAAATATTTAGATTTGAACTTTTTGTGTGGTTGGTTTGGTATAAGGATTATAACTCAACTAATTTATGTAGAGATGAATGCATTCGTAATTAAGTAAATAGATACAAAGATTCACAAGAATTAATATTTCATTGATTTTGATTGTGCTACCAATCTGAACAATGAAAGTTCAGTTTCTACTTTCAAGAATGCATTAAGTTTCTTGCATTCTTGAGAGACAGAATACAATCCAAAAGAACCTGTATTGAAAAACCTTATCTTAACTATGTGTTGGTTGTGCATATACATTTTGCGAGAAACAACTCAATAAAAATTTACTTTGTTACTGAATACTCTTAAAACATACTAGACAAATATGTATTCCTTTTCTGCGTGTTTATCCATATCCATGCATGTTTATTATGGACCATTTTATATCTTCAACACAATTTGTTTCATCTTCAAAGCAATTTGCAGGTGCTTTAGAATTTTGCTTGACTTAAACCATTTCTAGAGCTAGGTTCCTATATCACCCTTCCTTTGATTTCTCGATATAGGCTTGAGTTATATAACAAGGACATCACGATATGCATTCTAAGGCTTCTCGACATAAGTTCATATGTGATATCGCTTTGAGTTATCAATTATCAATGTAACAGTTTAAATTCACACTAGGTGCAAAAGCTTTTTGGAGTGCCATAGACGACCCCTTTCCTCATTTTCTGATTTTGCTACTAGTATAGGGTCTATATATATTATATCTGATATTTCGTTGGAGTGCAATTAGGTACCTTAAACTTTTATATTCTTTAAACAGTCTTTTATTTATTAAAATTACAAACCAGACCTGAACTATCAGTAACGTATATTTCAGTCTCTAAAGTTTTGTGGAAACTTAAAGCAGCCCCCAAAGTTTCCAACAGTTTTATCGTACCCCTAGAGGTTTTCAAACATCAAGCTATATCCCCTGAGTTTGTTGTTTTTGACTAAAATCCCCATACAGGCTAATTCCTTCTAGGAAAAAATGCCATTAACTCAAGTTCCTTGATGTTATAGAATTAGATATGTATATTCTTAAGATTAGAATAATTATTATCGTAAGTATATATCTTTTTTGTTACATATTTAGAGTTAACATCAATCTACT
Source organism: Heracleum sosnowskyi (assembly GCA_030848705.1). Lineage (NCBI taxonomy): Eukaryota > Viridiplantae > Streptophyta > Magnoliopsida > Apiales > Apiaceae > Heracleum > Heracleum sosnowskyi. The sequence goes on from CM061241.1 coordinate 101,366,049, forward strand.
ACTTAATCTTTTTTTCTCTAAGGTGTGGTCAACTACAATACTTTAAATACTGATACGTCTTTGTAGAGGGCGTACCCTAGACCACTTGCTATCAAGTCTAGGCTACAATGCTAAAGAATGTTATCGTCTATTCTTGGGATGAAGTAGTTTATGTTTTGGTGTGTTCTTTTCGTCTATGTGGTATTCTTAATCATCCAATATTGTAGTACGAGGAAGTTTTGGTATTATAGTTATTAGTTTTTAATTTTTTTAACTTTTTAATTAGTGATATTGTTGTAGGTGAACCTTTTGTTCTTTCCCTTGCTATGTTACTTTTTACCTTTATTTTTGTTACATACTACAAGAAAATGTAAGTTGTATCAAGCTTATAAGCATCTATTGACAATCAAGAATCTTTGTTTTTTTTAATAATGAATTCAAGATTCTTTTCTATATAGTTATATATTTTTTACAGTGAATTCAAGATTCTTTTCTTTATACTCTACTTTTCTTTTTTATGTACTCTATCTTCAGTTCAATCTTCATCACGATGAATTCTAGATTCTAGTCTATATTATCTATTTTTCTTTTTGATATACTCAATCTTTATTACAGTGAATTCATGATTTATTTCCGTATACTCTTTTGTTTTGAATGTGAATTCATGATTCCCTTTTTCTTTGACAATTAATAATTTTGAATTAAAAAAATGTATATATAATCTGAGAGAAAACACAGGGAATGTCACAAATTGGAGTGTTAGATTTTTTTGATAAAGCTTGTTCTTAAGGGAGTGTCACAGATCGGAGTGTTGGATTTTTTCATAGAGCTTATTCTACTAATCAAGTTTTGTGTTTTCTCACTGTAAAGGTGTCCAAAATGGTTACGATTTTGAATTTTGATCTTATTGTTTCAAATCTGTGGTTATTCTGATTTACTCGATTTTTTTGTAGTCAAAACTCTTTTTAATATTGTTTTGGATCTTGAAAGGTGAAAATTGTCATCTTGAAGAGAATGGAAAATGGTGTGAAGTACATGTTTCTTGGAAAAGAAAGAGGTGCTGAAGAGATGTAAGTTATACTTATATGTGCACATGTATCAACTCAGGCATTAGATTGTTTAGTTTTATCTTATGTCTTTTAATTAGCTATTTGAGTTTTTTGATTCAAAAAATTTCTAGGCTGCATCTCTACATTTACAATTATTTGAAGAAACGGGGACTTGACGAAGCTGCGAAAACATTTGCTGAAGAAATGTTGAGATGTCAGAATGTAAGTGTCTTTTTGTTTTCCTTATTTTTGACCATGTCTTTGTTGTGTATATATCATTTGAAAAAATTGTAAATGATGTTCTCCTCCATTATAAGTGTTTCACTTATCTGTCTTATTGAACTGTGCTTGTTTAGTTTAAACTCTTTTGTCCTTGTTTAGTTTATACTCTTTTGTCCTGGTTTAAATTGTTGTCATATTTGGCTTTGTAGTGGATTGCGATGATAGTCTGCAAAAGGATTGGTGGTACGCATTATGGCCTGAGTTGTGCTCCAGAATGACAAAGCAACCAAGATGGAATCTACAATCACCTGCACAGGTCTTATAGTAATTTCATTTATGAAGTTTAAATTATCAATATAGATATGTTTTCTGAATACAGTGTACTTATATATATATATACATATATATTTATATATTCATCTGAGGTTAATTGAATTGATTCTCAGTCTCCTTTGCAAGAGGCCGTACCGGTGCTAGAATCTCTTAGAAGATACCAGCCACCACAACATGTGAGGAATGTTGTGGGACACCCAGCAGAGGAGGTGTCGCAGGCTCTTCAAGATATGAACCAGCTAAGAGCTGGTAAGCTTCCTATGAACACTGACTCAGCCAGTATTCTTGGCCACCCAGGTTCAAAAGAAAAAGGGAAGGGGCTGCTTGGGTTTCCTCCTGCAAAGCTACTTCCAAGTGAAATCACATTAGTGCAACACTCCAGAAATTCTAGGTAGTTTCTGTTTTCATGGTATAATTGTAAATATCACCTGTTTGTTGTTTGTTAAGCTTACATTATTTGCTTGATTCTTATATGATAATGTGAGTCCAGTGAGCTCTGGTTACTTACATTTGGTAGTTTCTCATCTTTTCGTATACATTTGTGTGTCACAGCTACCAACAGATGCCTGGTGGTACTATCCAGCCTCCACAAATTGTCGGGGTATGATTATCACATTATTGAACATCATACTGCAAAACTGAATGGAGACTAAGACATTTTACTTCTGTCGCAGCCCTATCAGTCCGTTCAATTGGAGCCAACTTATCCAGCACGACAGGATTTGACATATCCACCCGCAGCAGCTGTTGTCGCAGCACCTGTTTCCGGTTTGTTTGATTCTTTAAACTATACTTTTAGGTTAAAAATTGCATGTAAAAATTATAATTGCAAGATTTACTCTGATGGCCTTAATATTTTTTTATATGGTTTGTAGTATATTATCATATTATGATTTTTTTATGAGAACTCGTAGTGGTACATATTTGAATAAAGGCAATTGGTCAGCCAAATATTCACCAAGAGTCAATTTTAACTTTGTGTGTATTCTCCTTGTTGCACTTTATTAACGCGCAAAAATGTTTGGTGGTCAGCTTAGCAGCAAATTTCTGTTTGTTTTAAATATGCATGTGAACTATGTTTCCACTTGCACAGACGATTTTCTCCCATTATAATTTTCCTCGTATTATTTTCACCACTGTTTCAATTCTTTCCTCCAAGTACATTCTTCTGATATGGACTTTTCATGTAAACTCCGTGTATTATCGTTTCTTGTGTCCTGTGGTTCACGATAACAGAGGATTAGAGACGTGACATGATGTGTTGAGGAAAATTTATAAGCAATGTGTGGTCTCAGTCAATGTAATAAAGGAGTGCAAGCTGATGACCATGGCATAGCCTCAATCAAGATAAATCAGTTTTATTTAAAAATTCTCAGAGAAAGGAGGTTCAGGGTATGGAGGTTAATAGGCAGATATTTGTGATTACAAGATATTTCAGAACATGCGAAGCTAAGAGAAACATGGACTTAAAATTATTAACATTTTTAGACAACATATTTAATGAAAAAGTGTACTGAGAGTAAGCACAATATTTTAATGTGCCCAGGACTTTTCATACTATGTTGCGCATTGCGCGTCGGCAGTTATTTTGCATATTTAATTTCCAGTTATGCTTTGACTGCGCATTGCGCGACTTAGCTAGATAGATATTTGGAAAAAATGTGCAATGCACTCTGCTTGGAAAACAGTTGGAGCTCCCTACATGATTCTGCAAGGGGTCTCATGCTCAATCCAACTTTCCAATGATATAGTTGGCTGAGTTATGATATTCTCAGACTTATGATAACATTATTCTCTGTGGTAAATTCTACCCAAGAACCTCCCTCTAGTGCCTAAATTAAAAAATAATGTTCTCTTTATTGATTGTAGTGGAAGCCATGTTACTGAAAATGCAGTTACCATGCAGTTACTTTGAACAAGACACTCTTTAATATTCTGGTGATTTAAGTTTTATTTAATTTTTAGGTGAAAACAAATGTAGAAACCAAGGGTCATTAATGAGAATTGGAGTAAATGCACCAGATGTAAGTGACCTACATATTTTTGCTTATCAAACATGTTTCATATTTAACTGCTATTGTATATAGTGGTATCCATTGACAACTCTGCATATCTTACCAGGAACCTACCCCTAATTCCTCAAGGATTCAAGTACCCGCTGTATTTTTTGAGTCGATGGAGCAGGAAGCCGAACAACGGGAACGACGGGAATGACGTCAACGACGTTGAAACTCATCTCATGACAAATCTTAATAGTATGATGTTACAAATGTACAATTTTATACTCATTAGGATCGTTTTTTGTTTTATTATATTTGTCTTTCATTTGTTCTATATTTGTGTCACAATACTGATGAACCAATATGCACTATGTTTTGGTTGAAATTATTTAATGTGACGTGGATATCTTGTTTGCAGTATTTAATGTACATTGATATTGCGAAATCACGGGTTTATGTTTTCCTCGATTTGCATAAAGCTTGATATCTGCATTTAAGTGTATTTGATATTATGGCAGAGTTATTTTGTTGTATGCTTTTTAACTACGTTCTTTTGTCCATCTCTTTTATTGCATTGTGTTGTAGTTTTATTTGGTTATCGTGAATTTAGAAAATAAGCCCATCTTTAGAGACACATCTAAGAGAATTTGAACTATGTTAAATTGTTAATGCAACGTTGTTTAACCCCTACTCATTGATGTCATGAGGTATCAAGTTCGTATATTTCTCGCACATAATACTTTAAACAACAAACTTCGCGTAAACATCCTAAAGTTTGCATTAAAAGGCACAGAAATTTGCACACCATACCAGTCAAAAAGAGGGTGGTGGCTGATTATGGTCGCTTAATAAAACTTGTGTAAACTCCACAAATAGTATTTCTAAAAATGGTAGCCAAAATTGATCAATTAAATACGTATTTCACGCTAGGATAGGTGTTATCACTTATTGAAATGGAGTACTGGGTTGTGATCTTTTTTTCATATGGGATACCTGTTTGCGAATTGAGTATCCCATGACCCACATGCACATATATGATATTCCGTTTGGTAAATGTGTATCCGAACTTTTATTTTTGAGAAATGCCGGAGTATCTTCCCTTCTTGCCTTTATGCAACTTCCACATATACTGTACTTCCTGCATATGCATCAGTAAAATCTGCGCAAGTGCTGTCATTAGTGATGGATCCCGACGAAGGTCTGTTTACAGCGTAAGACCAGATCATCGATACAGGTAAACCATATTATTTCACTAATTAACTTCAACTTTACTATACAAGTTCAATTCATTGTCTGATAATACAAATTACAATTATATATGTATTCTAGTTTCAACTAAATTGAATCGTATGCATCTCGTGTTGATACAATTCATACTGAAAATATAATTTGGCATGTTGCAATTATTGTGTCTACATGTGACCTGTTTAATTTGGTGATAGTACTCTAGTAGTTCTAGTTTCTGTTACGTTTATGTGTATTTTCCTTGCTGACAGTCGGGCTTTGCAAAAGCACAAGTTATTGGTGGTTAAATTAGTTGGCATATTTCTGTTTGTTTCCGATTCAGAAATGATTTTGAATTTCCTGCTTGCACCGTTTACTATACTATATTTGTGTATGTGCTTAAAACTTCATGCATGCGTAGATGGTTATTGTGTTTGGTCAAGTAGAAAGTGAGCTGGCTAAGAAGAAAGAAAGCGAAAGCAACCTAGATTGCTTGTTTTCTGCCTCAAATATATCATATACCAAATTTAACTTCATAAAGTTGGCAAACACAAGTGCTTGCCTAAAGAATCAAGCAGCCAGCAAAATCCATATAACAAAGAATGATACATGTATATAAAAGTCTTATAATATGTTTACCGGATGAAACACTGATTTGTTAGGTAATGTACCTGGTCAAGAAACGTGTTATATGGTTGCATAATCACAGAGTTTGATTGACCATGTTAGGTGCAGTTTCCAAGCAGGCAGTTTTGTTCTAAAGCCATTTGGCCTTGTTTCATTAGAGAATCTGTTGTCACGCTCTGTATTTTTTAGTTGTTAACTATCTTTTTTTTATCTTGAATTGTAGGATAAGAACTATGTTGATTGATTACTATAAATATTTTGGAATTAATGTTATCGTTATTGATAATGACAGTCCAATGGTGGCTCTGGTAAACAGAAATTTTCACAAGTTGCGACCAAGTTCTTCTTTCGACTATGACGAGTCTAATGATATTCAGTCGCTGCTATCCAAGTTTGCCAACAACATTCAGTCGGTACGTGGTATAAGTCTCTTCCATCGTTTATATATTAACACACATATACATGCACAAGTAAGGATAACTTCTTTTCAGAATCCCATGTTTTTTCAAACATGTACTTTTCATTATCCCGACCTTTTCTGAAATCCATTTTCTTCAAATTAACCTCCAAATTTCCAAGATCTGGAATCCAACAAAATGGTTTAGATTTTGAAGAAATAGCTAAAATAGTAGAAATCACTAGAGATTAAAATATTAATGATAGAAAATGAAAGCCGTTTTGGATACCTTTATAATTTAAGAAAAACGCAAAACTATCTTGAAATGAAAGAAGAAGTGAAGTGAAATCATGAGTATTTTGAATGCACTTTTTATTTGAGTATCAATTTTCTTTGCTTACTTTGCACAAAAGTAATTGAAGATATATATATATATATATATATTTATATATACTCACACACACACACACACATAATATTGTCCCTTTTTGAATGTCAATGTGACCTATCTAAAGTAAATTAAAGATAGGCCTCTATTAATAATTCTGATATTATTCTGCATAAACAATATTTAACTTCTTCTGCTTTCATTTCAAGATAGTTTTGTGTTTTTCTTAGATTATAAAGGTATCCAAAATGGCTTTTCCTTTTTTATCATTAATATTTTAATCTCTCGTGATTTCTAGTATTTTAGCCATTTCTTCAAAATCTAAACCATTTTGTTCGATTCCAGATCTTGGAAATTTGGAGGTTATAAATTTGACTGAAATGGATTTCGGAAAAGGTCGGGATAATGAAAAGTACATGTTTGAAAAAACATGGGATTCTGAAAAGATGTAAATTATCCTTACTTGTGCATGTATATGTGTGTCAATGTGTGTGTATTTGAACGTAGTTAATGGATTGGTTAATTTTATCATGTGTATTCTATCACTAAGTGAATATTTTTTATGAAAACTTTTAAGGTTGCAATTGTACATTTATGATCACATGAAGAAAAGGGGACTTGATGATGTTGCCGAAATTTTTGCTAAAGAAGCAAATCTTGAGATGTTGGAATGTAAGTGTGTTCTTGCTCACGTAATAGTGATTAATATTGTTTTTCTTACACTCGAGTAAAATTAATTAAATGTAACAAAAGAAAATTTATATATCTAACAATATATTTTAATATATTTTAATATATTGGATTTTATATATCTAACAATATAATATTTAAATTTAATATATTATTGACTTAATCTGTGTAGTAGTATTTTAGATATTAAAATATAAAATATTTTAAAATAACAGATCTAACGATTCGTATTTATTGCTCTTTAAAATCTAAAAAGGGACTCAAGTGCAATATACCGAGTTTCTTTTAATATACTATTACTTTTATTTTCATTAATTTTCTCGTTTAAATTGAATGTTATAAAAAATTATAATAAACATGAATTTCATAAATTTAATATAATAATATTACCAATATATCTATATTTTGCCTGTGTTATTTATTAATAATTATATTTAACAGTATTAACATTGTATATTTATTTTGCATGTATTATATTTAGAAGATAAGTTGTTTTAGTTAGAAAATATAAAACACATAATGTGTTTTAGCTATCGGTTATAAATATATAATAATATTACCATTTTATATATATGTTGCCCGTTTTATTTTTAGAAAATGATTTGTTTTAGTTAAATAGATATATGAAATAGGTAATGTGTTTTAGCTGAAAAAGGTAATTGGTTATTAATAAATTGGTTTGCATGTGTCATATTTAGAAGATGAGTTGTTTTAGTTAGAAAATATAAAAAAAAATGTGTTTTAGCTGAAAAAGGTAACTGGTTATAAATATATAATAATTTTACCATTTTATATATATGTTGCCCGTTTTATTTTTAGAAGATGAGTTGGTTTAGTTTTAAAAAAAATATAAAATAGGTAATGTGATGAAAAAGGTAATTGGTTATTAATAAATTGGTTATAGATAGGCCCGTGAATCGGCCCAAATACCGACCGATCGATCGACCAAAACTTTTAATATTTCGTTTTTATTATCCAGAATTTCCTTTTTCGTTCGTCCCAAAATTGTTGTCCACTTTTAGTTTATATGGTAAATTATATGTTAATTATGTTAATTTTTATGAAAAGCAATACAACTTTTTGATAACTATCAGTTAATTTCATATGATTGAATAAAAGGTGGGTTTTTGATGGTGGACAATAAAAATGGGACGGAAGGAGTAATAGTATATATATATATATATATATCTTTAATTACTTTTGTGCAAAGTGAGTAAAGAATATTGATACTCAAATAAAAAATGCATTTAAAATCTGAATATACTTTAATTACAAGAATAGAAAAGAACTAAGAGATAATATATAATGAATAGTATAAGAAATACTTGGAGACTGTTTCAAGCTTTATTGATATAAACTCTTTGTTTTATTATATTAATAACATAATATCAAAATGCCCAAAGAGGTGATTATAAGTTACGGTCTCTTTGGTGTATCCCTATTAAATCTTATAGATAACAAACAATCTAACATTAGTAAGTTGGTGTGGTCATTAACTTTAGCTATAACATATGCATAAACACAAATGTATAGAAAAATATAGATATATAGATATATATTCGTAACCTACTAACTGTAATATGTTGTGTATATAATATAATTACATTTAATAGTAAGTTACAATAAACTTATCTCCAAATAATAACATAAAAAAGTTACAAAGTTGACATTTAATTACTTGAACCACTTGAGGTAAGACTAAAATGGAAGAATATAGCGTATTCATAAGAAATTTCATGTTGACCGGGGTATGATTGTATATTTTTCTTCATAAGAATTCATGTTTTTTGAAGTAGAAAAATGTGTAGACGTAGCTTCGATGTAGGGATGAACATTCTCACCGCCCCGCCCGACCTCGATCCGATCCCAGCCTTGTTCGTGTCGAGGAATCTGGGATTTTTTCCAGGTATATGGCAGCGATTAGGGTCAAATATATAAAAATTTCGGGGATCGGGGCTGGGTTGGGATTAGCACCTCTCCCCGAAATTACGAATCCCAATCCTGCCCAGATCCAGATCCCTGAAATATTTTTATATATTTGTCCACGATCGCTGCTACGTACATGAAAAATATCCCAGATTTCTCGACACGAACAGGGCGGGGATCGGATCGAGGTCGGACGGTGAGAATGCCGATCCCTACATCGAAGCTATGTCTACACATTTTTCTACTTAAAAAAAACTCGAATTCTTATCAAGAAAAATATACAATCATACCCCGGTCAACATGAAATTTCTTATGAATGTGCTATACTCTTCCATTTCAGTCTTACCTCAAGTGGTTCAAGTAATTAAAGTGTACTTCGTAATTTATTTATGTTATTATTTGGAGATAAGTTGATTGTAACTTACTATTAAGTGTAATTATATTATATAGACAACATATTGTAGTTAGTAGGTTACGGTTAGATATCTATATATCTATATTTTTCTATACATTTGTATTTATGTATATGTTATAGCTAAAGTTAATGACCACACAAACTTACTAATGTTAGATTGTTTGTTATCTATAAGATTTAATAGGGATACACCAAAGAGACTCTAACCTATAATCACTTCTTTGGGCAATTTAATAATTTCTTATCTAATATAATAAAACAAAAAGTTTATATCAATAAAGCTTGAAACAGTCTCTTAGTACTTCTTATATTGTTCATTATATATTATCTCTTAGTTCTCTATTCTTGTAATTAAAGTATATTCCATTGTTGTCACGTCGACGACTAGTCGACAAGTCGGCAATTCTGAATAAGTCGACCCCCGACTTGTGAGTTTGAAGTCCATGGGTTTTACCCGGACCCGACCCAAAAGCCGACCCAAATTGAAAAAATGGGGTTTTTTTAGGTTTAACTTACGTGGTTTAACTAAAACACAAAATTGAAGTCCTTCTCCATCCTCCCACAGCGACGGCGACTCCATCCTCCTTCTGTTATTCCTTCTCCAATCTCTGGCGATTCCGGCGGCTCATCTCTGGTAAGTTCTTCCTTCATCTCTTTTTCTCTTTTTCTTCTTTTTCTTCTTCAATCTTCTGTTAGTTTTCTTCTTCAATCTTCTGCAATCTTCTTCCTTCATCTTCTTTTTTTTTAAAGTTATTTATACACGATGTGCATATATATACACGGTCGTATGTATATATAAGTTTTTTTTTACTTTTTATTTAAAAATCACATATTTAATTTCTTTTATTCAAAAAACATTTTATTCATTTAATTATTTTCTGCTCGTTACACAGAAAAACGTTTTTTCAAATAGAATTATTTTTATTTTCGAATTTTCATTTCTTTTATTTTCAATTGAATAAAATAATTTAATTTAATTTTTATTTTTATTTAAAAGAAAAACGTTTTATTTTATTTTTAAGCTTGTTTGGATTTTCAATTTATCAATTTTATTAAAACTTTCACTCTTATATATATTCATTGAATTATAAACTTTCAATTTTATTAAAACTAAAAATTGAATTGTTACAAATTACAATTGTAAACATCTGATAATTTTCACTGCTCCAGTCAGTTTCACTGCTCCACTTCACTGCTTCACTGTCTTTTTTCTTTCTGCACAGCTTCACTTTTTTTTTTGTCATGTAACAAAAAACTGCTTCTGATTTAATTTTTTTATTGCAGAAAAATTATGGAGGCTGAAATCGAAACTGAAAGTACTCGTAGAGAGTTGTCTAAAGATCCTAAACGAAAAGCAAGTAGATCAAATGACCCGGGATGGAAATATGCATATTATCCTAATCCGGTAGCCAATAAAGATGTTAAATGTATTCTTTGCGGGAATCAAAATCATGGAGGAATGAATCGTTTTAAACAACATTTGATTGGTGGCTATCCGGATATTGTTAAATGTCCCGAGACAACCACGGAGATAGCCAAAGAGATGCGTGATTTTGTGGAAAATAAGAAGAGGAGTAAAAAAATGTGCAGATTATTGAAGAAGAGCACATCGATGATGATGTTGAAGAAGTACCTTCCACAGCAGCCTCAAACACTCTTCAAGGCTCAAAATCAAGTGCTGGTTCTACTGGAAATAAAGGCAAGGCTGCTGCCCAACCATTTAATTTCAAAAGACCACCAGCTAGTAGCAAGTCGGTTGCTTCAATGTATATGAAGACTCCTGAACAAGTTGTTGAAGAAAGACATGCCAAAGGACCAAGTCAGGCCACATTGGAAAATCGCCTAAGGACTCCAGAAGAGAAACAAAGAGTCCACATGCATATTGCTAACTTTTTCTATGAATGTGGAATTCCTTTCAATGCTGCAAACTCTAGGAGTTATGAGGTGATGATCGAGTCTATAGGCCAATATGGACCAGGTTTGAAGCCTCCAACATATCATGAATTGAGAGTGCCTCTACTTAAAAAAGCAAAAGAAGAGATAGAAAAGTTGAAGGAGAAACATGAGAAGGCTTGGAAGAGGTATGGTTGCACTCTTATGTCCGATGGATGGACGGATAGACGAGGAAGAAATCTCATAAATTTCCTTGCTTATAGTCCCGAAGGCACTTTTTTCTTGAGTTCAGTTAATGCTTCAAGTGAATCACATGATGCTCAAATGTTGGCAAACTTGCTTGAAACCAAAATCAAGGAAATTGGCGAGAAAAATGTTGTGCAAGTTGTGACAGATAATGGGGCAAACTACAAGCTAGTTGGTCAGATCTTGGAGATTAGGATGCCTACTTTGTTTTGGACTCCTTGTGCTGCACATTGTCTTGATTTGATGCTAGAGGACATCGGAAAAATTCCAAGCTTCAAGAAGGCAATCTATCAAGCAAGAAGATGTACTACATTTATTTATAGGCACGGGCGTGTCCTTGATGCTACGAGGGAGAAAACTAACGGGAGGGACTTAGTGAGGACCGGAGCTACGAGGTTTGCCACTGCTTTTCTTACATTGCAGAGTTTGTAATGGCACCAACAACCATTGCGTTACTTGTTTTGTGGGTTGGATTGGACCAGGTCAAAGTTAGCAAAAACAGAAAATGGAAGGAAAGTTTCTGATACTGTTCTATCATCAGTCTTTTGGAATAGTGTAGATGATTGTGTAAATGCATCACTGCCACTTCTTCAAGTGTTGCGCATTGCTGATGGTGATGAGAGGCTTGCTTTAGCAGAGGTTGCAGCCGCTATGGATTATGCAAAAGAGGAAGTTAAGAAGATTTGGAAGTGGCAAACTTGCCATCCGGAACAAAGTACTGAAGGTCATTGAGGACCGTTGGAATAATCAAATGGGAAAACCATTATACGGGGCTGCCTTGTTTCTTAGTCCCGAGAAGTACTTTGATATTCTTGAAAAGGATCTTGCCTATGCCTCTCGGTTACGAGAAGACTTCAATGATGTGCTTGAGAAGATGGAAAAGGATCGGGAAATAAGGAACAAAATAAGTGATTATGCTGATGCCTATAAAAATTCTCGAGAAGGCTTTGCAAGGGAGACTGCAATTGAGCAAAGAAAGACTAAAAGTCCTCGTAAGTCATTCTAAAACTTTTTAAATTTCAATCAGTGATTATAGGTAAAACAAAAAATGCTTAGTTTGTGTTATTTTTATTTTTATGCTAGTTGATTGGTGGGATGCATATGGAGGCCGTGCGATTTAGCTTCAATCATTTGCGAAGCGCATTGTTGGTTTGTGTTGTTCATCTTCCGGGTGTGAACGCAACTGGAGTACATTTGAGTTTGTATGTGCCTACTCTTTCTTAAAGTATTATTTCTACTATTATTGGCCTAATTGCATCTTATTATTGGCCTAATTTAGATACATACGAAGAAAAGGAATAGGTTGGAACATCAACGTTTGAATGACTTGGTGTATGCCCAATACAACCGAAAGATAGATTCAAGATTCAAAAAGAGGCGTGAGCTTACTTGGAAAAAAATTTGATCCACTTGTACTTGAGGACTTGTCATGGACTAGTGAGTGGACCGGTATTGAGGATAGGTTTTGGGATGCGGTGGATATAGCTTCGGGTGCATCCGAAGCACTTGAGGGACGCAATTTACCGAGAAGAGCTAGAGGTGATCCCACTCTTACCTATTCTAAACGTAACACTAGTTCGACACAAGATCCTATTGATGATGAAGAAGAAGATGAAGACAATATTCCTTTGGATGATGAGGAGGTGGAAGATGATTATGGTGTACCACCCGAGGAGACTACTCAACGAGGAGATGGAGGGGGAGATGATTTCGAGATGGATGATTATTGATTATGCATGATTGGGTTTTTTATTTTGTTTAGTTGAATTACTCTTTAATTATGTTTTTATTTGCTTAGAGATGTTTGGCTTTGGGTACTTGAACTTATTATCTACTAGTTTTTATTTAAACTAAGAAAATTAAGAAAATTGATGTGTGTACCTATAGTATATATATATATATATATATTATAATTACTCTATATATATGTATGTCGACTACTTGTCGACTTTTTACGACTAGTCGGGCGACTTATCGACTTTTGAGTTTGAAGGTACTCGGGCGCCTTGGCTCGACTTGCCAACTTAACAACCTTGGTATATTCAGATTTTGAATGCACTTTTTATTTGAGTATCAATTTTCTTTGCTTACTTTGCACAAAAGTAATTGAAGATATATATATATATATATATACACACACACACATAATATTGTCCCTTTTTGAATGTCAATGTGAACTATCTAAAGTAAATTAAAGATAGGCCTCTATTAATAATTCTGATATTATTCTGCATAAACAATATTTAACTTCTTCCGCTTTCATTTCAAGATAGTTTTGTGTTTTTCTTAGATTATAAAGGTATCCAAAATGGCTTTTCCTTTTTTATCATTAATATTTTAATCTCTCGTGATTTCTAGTATTTTAGCCATTTCTTCAAAATCTAAACCATTTTGTTCGATTGCAGATCTTGGAAATTTGGAGGTTATTAATTTGACGGAAATGGATTTCGAAAAAGGTCGGGATAATGAAAAGTACATGTTTGAAAAAACATGGGATTCTGAAAAGATGTAAATTATCCTTACTTGTGCATGTATATGTGTGTCAATGTGTGTGTATTTGAACATAGTTAATGGATTGGTTAATTTTATCATGTGTATTCTATCACTAAGTGAATATTTTTTATGAAAACTTTTAAGGTTGCAATTGTACATTTATGATCACATGAAGAAAAGGGGACTTGATGATGTTGCCGAAATTTTTGCTAAAGAAGCAAATCTTGAGATGTTGGAATGTAAGTGTGTTCTTGCTCACGTAATAGTGATTAATATTGTTTTTCTTACACTCGAGTAAAATTAATTAAATGTAACAAAAGAAAATTTTTAATCCATTTTATGCCGTTTCATTGTAGTTTTATCATCCGCATAATCTTCTTTTTTGAACTAAATTTCTTAACGTTATGCTCTTTTTTCCCATTTATATTGTTCATCAGAAAAATGCATCTGAGAAAAAAATATAGAAAAAATGCATTAGAGAAAAAAATAAGTATTATTGAGAGTGTATATTGCTTTGTAGATTGAAAATTAATAAGAAAGATTTGACTCATGTCTATGGCAATATTTTATTTGAAAGTTGAGAGAATTTTAAAGAAAAGAGATGTAATATATCGAAGTATCCAGAAATCATTCTTAATTCCTTATACTTTTGTTGTTAAAATTCATTTTAACATTTGTTTTTTAGTGCGACTAGGGTCAACAATCCACCACTTATTTATGAAACCAAGTTCATCTGTCTTATCATATTATATGTGTAATTTTTCTTATATATATATATATAAACTAAAAAAATTAAATTTCATAAAAGAATTAAAGGATAATTTTTTTTGGTCGTGGAATTAAAGGATAATTAAAATTATATATTATTACAAATTATCAGCTAATAGCATTTAATGTAAATTGAGTAAGTTTTATTTCAATTTTTCTTTCTAGTATTTTCTTTTATAAAATTACTTATAAACTTATATTTACTTATTTAGTTACCTTGATTATATGAAAAACAAGACAACTACAGATGTTGTTCTTGTCTGACAAGCAATTTAAATTGTTCATATAATTAATAAATGATTTTACAATTTCGTATGTTCTCTAATTATCTTAAATTTTCTAGGAAAATTCTCAATGGTACCACAGTGCTTTTGACTCTTGTCATGGTCCCATTACAATTTTGGCTTCTATTTCTGGTACCCTTAACTAATAGATTTCCTTAAAAAGATGCCATTCTGTTATAGAAACGTTAAGTATGATGTACATGGGCGCCAAGATATATTCAAATTGATAAAAATATGTAAAAAATGCAGTATTACAGTATGTAACAAAAATGACTACAATGAAAGAACTTCCAACAAAATATGACATTTTTGTTACACACTGTAACAAAATAGTACACATAGGGTCTCTCCCCCCATCTCTCTATCTCTATATATATCTTTCTTCCCCTCCCTCCCCCCAACCTAGATACAGCTTGTGCAGATACTACATATGATTGTGTGTGTGTGCGTGTGTGTGTGACTTTTTGAAGCATATATTCCTACATTGCTTGATTATTGTGTTTAACTGTTTGTCATATTTGGCATAGTGGTGAGGTCTGAAAAATATACTTCTCTATAGCTGCTTCAAAATCATATTTGCTAAAGATGCTTGATTCCCCCATTCAACTTGTTGTCGTGTTTGGCTTTGTGGTGAATTACAACGAAGGTCTGCTATGGATTGGGATAAAATCTACGATCATCCACACAGGTCATATTTTTCTTTTCATTTTATTTACTTGAAAAATATTTCTGTGCAAGTTTCATTTTCCAATTACACAATGTATAATTTTGTTTAATTAAATTAATATCGCGTCATCAATTTACGAATCCCCTACATATGCTAGCTATAATCTACCAATTGGGATGCCCCATTAGAATGCCAATGCGGTAGGAGTTTGCAAAAAATGAACCACTAATTAACAGCCATATGATTGGCACTGGTGCTTTCATTTGTGACCAATGTTACATCACCCAAGAATGTTGCAAACTCGTACCACAATTAGTTTGTGGAGAGCTCGTAAGCTGCCTATGAATACTCGATACTAACACTGCTATTATTGCAGGGCAATCAGCTGCACAACTACACGGGGCTCTCGTGGATTGTACTTGAGTGGAAATACATTGTGCCATTGGGCACATCATGGGCACTGTAGCCGGAGAAGTGCAAACATTGACACAGGTCTTAATATGATTTGGTTAACTTCGTTTAATTATTAGATAAGTTTAATTGTTTAATTATCCAATGCACTATTATGTATGCATCTTGGGGTTTAATATATTTGATTTTAAGAATTCAATTAAAAATACCCTAGCATAGCTAACTTGATGCGGAGCACATATTTTATATAAAATAATTAGTTGTTAATATGATGCACACAGTTCTTGATATAATTTACTCAATTTATTACTTCAATATTATTATTATGCAAGTTTAATGTTCTGATATGCAATGTCTTAGTTTAATTGTATTAATTATGTGACATCAATTATATGGTTAGAGAAGCACACATACTAATATGCAAACCTTGAGCGCTGTAGTAAGAGAAGCGCAAACACAGGCAGAGGGAATCGGCACAGGTGTTTATACTGCTCAAATTATTATACACTGTCCGATTTTGCAACATACTAATATGTATATAGCTTGGGTTAAATTTAATTGATTCCAAGCCATCAATCCAAAATGCAATAGCATAGGTCAACAACCACCTATCTGAAATCCTCTACAAAATGTGTATCTACTTGAGGTGAAATCCAAAGTTCTTGTAGCGGTATTCTTTGATCCCTTCAGCAATCCTAGGTGATGTTCTCATAGTGAAACTGTATGACTGTACGAGAAAAGGGGAAGTGTGGATTCCAATCCATTAGGGTTTTCCTGTAGTCTATTATTAATCCTTTATCTTGCTCTCTTTTTTTTTATTTGGGGGGAGGGGGGCGCGGGGGGTTAGTATTTTACTTAAGTTTTTTTTAAAGTAAGGGTAATGAGTATTCCAACCCATGGCATTGTCACGGGGGAAGGAGATAAAGGCTGAGGTTTTGCTGCTAGCTATACATAAATCCTTCAAATTAGTCTCTTTTTGATTATAATGTCTTATTGGGACTTTTTTTGGTATGATACATATGCGAGGAGGTCCTCAATGTTAAAACCCATAACCTTTGGTCACGAGGGTAAGTGGGAAAAGAACCTTGCAAATGGGCTATCAACCTAAGAAGAAGGGATACTTGGTATAATTAATGATCACTATACTATTAGATTCTAGGATTTGTTTGTTTGATATTCGGACACTAGGAAAATCCCAACAATTGTTTTTATATTAATTAAGTGTACTCAAACTTGGTAATAACTACTTAATTGAAAGAAAATTATTGACTAGTTAGGAATAAAAATATTAACGTTTATGTGTACTGTTACAAATAAGAATGTTCTAATTTTTGTCATCTGTTTTAGATGGTTGATGCATTTAGTTTTAATTTGCAGAACCTTATGCGTTTTTTAATTAAACTTTATGTATGCTGTACCCCTCCAGCCTGAATCTCCATATTATCATATTTGTCGAATCCGTTATCTGTGAACCCCCACCCTTACCCATGGTTGCGAGCTAAGAACAGATCCTCTTATGGGGTCTTTTAGACACTTGTATAACATGATTTTGATGCATTTTTTTAACTTTGAAAACTGGAAAGATTAAACAAGAGAAAGTACTACAGTAATTGTAACTGTAAAATTGTAAATTTTTGTTAGAATGCGTAGGTAAGATTCTAATTATGCCGAAAAAGTCAATTACCTTGACTTTGCATCGTCCATGCACCTTATAATCAAATTTTCGATTTTTTGATAACATGACCAACGTACAACATTCAAGAAAATCTTGTCCTGTTTGTACTACAATAAGGAAGAATATCATTGCACCTTGCTCGACCTTTTGTGCATCATGGAGATGTGTTTCAGTCCAATGCATTCTGTCCCAGTTTTTGTACAAATCACAAGTATTCTAAACATCGACTTGAATAGAAAAAAACCAAACAGTACATATTGTGAACTATTGTATCCACAGGAAAAATAGAAGATTTTTCGTCTTACTAATAAGCAGTATGCACATGTTTTTCTTTATGGGTTCCCTTTTAATCGCATGTTCAAAATAATTTTTTTTCGAAATACCAAAATTCTTCGAGACGACCTTTATCTCATAGAATATGAATTTGCAGAATGTGTATCATCTATTTATCTTTCAAACAATTTTCTGCACGATACATGGAAGGAAAGCATAGAATACATATCATCTTTTGTCATCGTGTTGCATAATCAGACACACACATGTTTATATATTAGTAACTATATCTTTTTGTAAATCAGGCATGGGTGACATATGTAGCTTTCAAATAGTCATTTCAGACAAGATTATCTCACATATCTACGTACTGATTTGGTCCCTTCTTATTTCCGAATTCAAATATTTTGAATCATCTTTGTTTAAATTGTTGATTATACAGTTCACTGCAGTATTGTGTATATATCTGAGGTTTAGTTGAATTGATACTCAGGTCTCAGCCATCAATTTAATATGGAATAGCTACGCTAGCTTTATTCAGAACCAATCGACTGGTAGTTCTCACACTATTTGGAAATCAACAACAGAATGTTATTCAAACTCACGTGATTAAATGCAAATTGGCTGCAATAATGACCAGATGATTGGTGGATATCTGTCTGACTAATTTTGTGGGACAGCCACCAGCTAGTGTGTTGCATGCTCCTTCCAGGATTAGCCAGAGGAGAGCTGGTAAGTTTCTTATGAATATTGATGCAGCTAGTATGTTAGTGCAGCCAGCTGCACAGAGGGCCTCTCCAGTTTCTTCATGTATAATTGCCTCAGATTCAGATCTCATCAGTGACATTGTAACACCTTCTGGGCAAACCCCAGGTAATTTATGTTTTCAAAATGGAACTGTGTTTGTCACTTGTTAATTATTAATGGATATTGAAAGTCTGGTGAGCTGCGTGATTGGATAACATCTAAAGTCTAGGCACTAATCAAATTAACCTACTGCAGAAATCAAATTAAACGACAGAACATATGGGGTAACCCCTTTTCAGAAGCAACAAAGTTTGCTGAAAAGAGGCAGATGCAGCATAATAAATTCCAATTCAATAAAAAAACGTGCAACAGTTATAAGAATATGAATGTGATCACATCAAAAAATTATCAATTGGTTCAGCAGTTCAGCTCCTATACCTAGTCTATGGCCTACATCTACGTCCCCATGCCAACTAGCATACGGAATCTATTATTAACCCTTAATTATAAGCTAACAACTTTAGTTGATTTTAATGTTGGCCACCAATAACTTGAACCTCCATCCACCAAGCACCTCTGCTAACCCTGGAGCCTGGCCTTTCTTGTTTTTTGACCTCCCTTAGCTACAGCCCGTCTAAGTGTTACAGTAAAAAAATGAAAAGCTTTTGCTATTTAAATAAATGATAATATATGTGCGATTTGCACCAGGTTTTGCAAAAATAAATAATTCTCATTCTATTTTAGCTCTCTTTCAGTTGGGATTTGACTAGCATCCTCCCTGTTTTAGTCTTTTGTACATTCTTTTAATGTTACATTTCTTAAGATTGAATGTAAGATAAGGGCTGTCTTGTTTGAACAGTGTGAGCAATGCAGAATCTGGGTGATTCCGTGATTATGTAAGCTACACGCCAGAATAGAAATTCTCTAAGCTTTTGCGACTATGTCCTACCGGAAACCTTAATGTTTTTAAGATATATTACTTCTGCTATTCGAGTTTTTTAACTGAATGTAGATAGTACACAGTATATACCCTAAAAGAGATTTATGTTTGTGATTATTTGATATCAGTTCTCAGGTAATATACTAGTTTATGTTCACTTGGGTATTTAAATATGTGTTTTATTTCAATTTTACCGAGTCCATTATAAGTTTCTTTGTTTTGGAAATCACAGGCTTCAACCTGTACATTTATATTTACTGTGGAAACGAAGAGTATCCATGGTGTTGCTAAAATGTTTGCGAAAGAAGCAAATCTTGAGCTGTTAAAAATGTAAGTGGTTTAATTGTGCACATTTTGTTTGACTGTGTTACTTGGCAATTATTTTTAACTGAAATTTGTTTGTCTGTGTTTGTTTTCTAAACCAAAACATATATTATTTTTAAAACGCAAATAATAATCCGTGCAATTGGGATATAAGTTAATATATATTATTTCCAAAAAATTTTTTTCGTAAAATTTCATAGTCATTTTGTAATGCATATTAAAAATGAAAATGCACAAAAGCCCTAATAGAGCAGGCCATTCTTACCGGTTGAGTTAACTGTTAAAAATTATTTTACGAGCAATAAAATTTAACAAAATATTTTTTTGAATTTAAACTAGTTACAAAAGTTTTTATTAGTGAAATTAATTATTCCTTTTTCCTTTTCAGGTTTCGCTACAAACATATGGTATATTTGCTTGCGTAACTCTACCTGCAAAAGAGGAATTAAAATATTAGTCATAGTTACTTACTTACTTTATTTTGTTATGTAGAAATGGATTTAATTATTATTTAATATAAACTTCAATTTTATTAAATAAATACTTAATTAGGAATATTATAGATAATGATGGAATAAATTGTTTTGGTTCTTTTATTATTAGGATTGTACTTGTTGGTGATCTTAATGTTATGAATAGATTTTAATTAATAATCGGATGATATTGTTTTCATTATAGTTGTTCTGGGTTGGAATCCTAAAATAATACTTTCTTTTGCGGTTGAGATAACAAAAAACCCTGGGTTAGTGGTTCTTTTATCGTTGTATTACCTTTGGGTTAGTCGAATTCTGCAGTTAACTTGTGGACAAGTGTTATCCAATGGTAGGGAAAATGATGCAATCACGTATTTAGGTAATTTATATCGTATTTATTTGTAATGATAAATTGATTGTAAGTGTGATAATTCTCGTTATATTATGCATGTTACTAGATGATAAATAGGTAGTAGTTATTGAGTTTAGTTTAAGGATTTTATGCGTTCTTCAAGTTTAGATAAGTATATATATAAAATAATTGTTATCATCGTTATTAATCAGAGTTGAATCATCTGAATCAGTCAACAGGTTGTAATATCTGTGGATTTATTGTGTTTTCTGGCTGTGGAGATGGGTCTTGTCCACTTATTTTAACACCTTCTTTCCTTGTCCCACATCATTGTCAGATCGTATTTAATTTTAAAGTACTTAGTAGTTATGTTAATCTCAAGTCCTCAAAAGTATTGTGAAAGCGGGGTTGAATTGGATACTATCTTTTTTCAAACTTTTCTGGTTAAATATTTAGATTTGAACTTTTTGTGTGGTTGGTTTGGTATAAGGATTATAACTCAACTAATTTATGTAGAGATGAATGCATTCGTAATTAAGTAAATAGATACAAAGATTCCCAAGAATTAGTATTTCATTGATTTTGATTGTGCTACCAATCTGAACAATGAAAGTTCAGTTTCTACTTTCAAGAATGCATTAAGTTTCTTGCATTCTTGAGAGACAGAATACAATCCAAAAGAACCTGTATTGAAAAACCTTATCTTAACTATGTGCTGGTTGTGCATATACATTTTGCGAGAAACAACTCAATAAAAATTTACTTTGTTACTGAATACTCTTAAAACATACTACACAAATATGTATTCCTTTTCTGCGTGTTTATCCATATCCATGCATGTTTATTATGGACCATTTTATATCTTCAACACAATTTGTTTCATCTTCAAAGCAATTTGCAGGTGCTTTAGAATTTTGCTTGACTTAAACCATTTCTAGAGCTAGGTTCCTATATCACCCTTCCTTTGATTTCTCGATATAGGCTTGAGTTATATAACAAGGACATCACGATATGCATTCTAAGGCTTCTCGACATAAGTTCATATGTGATATCGCTTTGAGTTATCAATTATCAATGTAACAGTTTAAATTCACACTAGGTGCAAAAGCTTTTTGGAGTGCCATAGACGACCCCTTTCCTCATTTTCTGATTTTGCTACTAGTATAGGGTCTATATATATTATATATGATATTTCGTTGGAGTGCAATTAGGTACCTTAAACTTTTATATTCTTTAAACAGTCTTTTATTTATTAAAATTACAAACCAGACCTGAACTATCAGTAACGTATATTTCAGTCTCTAAAGTTTTGTGGAAACTTAAAGCAGCCCCCAAAGTTTCCAACAGTTTTATCGTACCCCTAGAGGTTTTCAAACATCAAGCTATATCCCCTGAGTTTGTTGTTTTTGACTAAAATCCCCATACAGGCTAATTCCTTCTAGGAAAAAATGCCATTAACTCAAGTTCCTTGATGTTATAGAATTAGATATGTATATTCTTAAGATTAGAATAATTATTATCGTAAGTATATATCTTTTTTGTTACATATTTAGAGTTAACATCAATCTACTACTTAATCTTTTTTTCTCTAAGGTGTGGTCAACTACAATACTTTAAATACTGATACGTCTTTGTAGAGGGCGTACCCTAGACCACTTGCTATCAAGTCTAGGCTACAATGCTAAAGAATGTTATCGTCTATTCTTGGGATGAAGTAGTTTATGTTTTGGTGTGTTCTTTTCGTCTATGTGGTATTCTTAATCATCCAATATTGTAGTACGAGGAAGTTTTGGTATTATAGTTATTAGTTTTTAATTTTTTTAACTTTTTAATTAGTGATATTGTTGTAGGTGAACCTTTTGTTCTTTCCCTTGCTATGTTACTTTTTACCTTTATTTTTGTTACATACTACAAGAAAATGTAAGTTGTATCAAGCTTATAAGCATCTATTGACAATCAAGAATCTTTGTTTTTTTTAATAATGAATTCAAGATTCTTTTCTATATAGTTATATATTTTTTACAGTGAATTCAAGATTCTTTTCTTTATACTCTACTTTTCTTTTTTATGTACTCTATCTTCAGTTCAATCTTCATCACGATGAATTCTAGATTCTAGTCTATATTATCTATTTTTCTTTTTGATATACTCAATCTTTATTACAGTGAATTCATGATTTATTTCCGTATACTCTTTTGTTTTGAATGTGAATTCATGATTCCCTTTTTCTTTGACAATTAATAATTTTGAATTAAAAAAATGTATATATAATCTGAGAGAAAACACAGGGAATGTCACAAATTGGAGTGTTAGATTTTTTTGATAAAGCTTGTTCTTAAGGGAGTGTCACAGATCGGAGTGTTGGATTTTTTCATAGAGCTTATTCTACTAATCAAGTTTTGTGTTTTCTCACTGTAAAGGTGTCCAAAATGGTTACGATTTTGAATTTTGATCTTATTGTTTCAAATCTGTGGTTATTCTGATTTACTCGATTTTTTTGTAGTCAAAACTCTTTTTAATATTGTTTTGGATCTTGAAAGGTGAAAATTGTCATCTTGAAGAGAATGGAAAATGGTGTGAAGTACATGTTTCTTGGAAAAGAAAGAGGTGCTGAAGAGATGTAAGTTATACTTATATGTGCACATGTATCAACTCAGGCATTAGATTGTTTAGTTTTATCTTATGTCTTTTAATTAGCTATTTGAGTTTTTTGATTCAAAAAATTTCTAGGCTGCATCTCTACATTTACAATTATTTGAAGAAACGGGGACTTGACGAAGCTGCGAAAACATTTGCTGAAGAAATGTTGAGATGTCAGAATGTAAGTGTCTTTTTGTTTTCCTTATTTTTGACCATGTCTTTGTTGTGTATATATCATTTGAAAAAATTGTAAATGATGTTCTCCTCCATTATAAGTGTTTCACTTATCTGTCTTATTGAACTGTGCTTGTTTAGTTTAAACTCTTTTGTCCTTGTTTAGTTTATACTCTTTTGTCCTGGTTTAAATTGTTGTCATATTTGGCTTTGTAGTGGATTGCGATGATAGTCTGCAAAAGGATTGGTGGTACGCATTATGGCCTGAGTTGTGCTCCAGAATGACAAAGCAACCAAGATGGAATCTACAATCACCTGCACAGGTCTTATAGTAATTTCATTTATGAAGTTTAAATTATCAATATAGATATGTTTTCTGAATACAGTGTACTTATATATATATATACATATATATTTATATATTCATCTGAGGTTAATTGAATTGATTCTCAGTCTCCTTTGCAAGAGGCCGTACCGGTGCTAGAATCTCTTAGAAGATACCAGCCACCACAACATGTGAGGAATGTTGTGGGACACCCAGCAGAGGAGGTGTCGCAGGCTCTTCAAGATATGAACCAGCTAAGAGCTGGTAAGCTTCCTATGAACACTGACTCAGCCAGTATTCTTGGCCACCCAGGTTCAAAAGAAAAAGGGAAGGGGCTGCTTGGGTTTCCTCCTGCAAAGCTACTTCCAAGTGAAATCACATTAGTGCAACACTCCAGAAATTCTAGGTAGTTTCTGTTTTCATGGTATAATTGTAAATATCACCTGTTTGTTGTTTGTTAAGCTTACATTATTTGCTTGATTCTTATATGATAATGTGAGTCCAGTGAGCTCTGGTTACTTACATTTGGTAGTTTCTCATCTTTTCGTATACATTTGTGTGTCACAGCTACCAACAGATGCCTGGTGGTACTATCCAGCCTCCACAAATTGTCGGGGTATGATTATCACATTATTGAACATCATACTGCAAAACTGAATGGAGACTAAGACATTTTACTTCTGTCGCAGCCCTATCAGTCCGTTCAATTGGAGCCAACTTATCCAGCACGACAGGATTTGACATATCCACCCGCAGCAGCTGTTGTCGCAGCACCTGTTTCCGGTTTGTTTGATTCTTTAAACTATACTTTTAGGTTAAAAATTGCATGTAAAAATTATAATTGCAAGATTTACTCTGATGGCCTTAATATTTTTTTATATGGTTTGTAGTATATTATCATATTATGATTTTTTTATGAGAACTCGTAGTGGTACATATTTGAATAAAGGCAATTGGTCAGCCAAATATTCACCAAGAGTCAATTTTAACTTTGTGTGTATTCTCCTTGTTGCACTTTATTAACGCGCAAAAATGTTTGGTGGTCAGCTTAGCAGCAAATTTCTGTTTGTTTTAAATATGCATGTGAACTATGTTTCCACTTGCACAGACGATTTTCTCCCATTATAATTTTCCTCGTATTATTTTCACCACTGTTTCAATTCTTTCCTCCAAGTACATTCTTCTGATATGGACTTTTCATGTAAACTCCGTGTATTATCGTTTCTTGTGTCCTGTGGTTCACGATAACAGAGGATTAGAGACGTGACATGATGTGTTGAGGAAAATTTATAAGCAATGTGTGGTCTCAGTCAATGTAATAAAGGAGTGCAAGCTGATGACCATGGCATAGCCTCAATCAAGATAAATCAGTTTTATTTAAAAATTCTCAGAGAAAGGAGGTTCAGGGTATGGAGGTTAATAGGCAGATATTTGTGATTACAAGATATTTCAGAACATGCGAAGCTAAGAGAAACATGGACTTAAAATTATTAACATTTTTAGACAACATATTTAATGAAAAAGTGTACTGAGAGTAAGCACAATATTTTAATGTGCCCAGGACTTTTCATACTATGTTGCGCATTGCGCGTCGGCAGTTATTTTGCATATTTAATTTCCAGTTATGCTTTGACTGCGCATTGCGCGACTTAGCTAGATAGATATTTGGAAAAAATGTGCAATGCACTCTGCTTGGAAAACAGTTGGAGCTCCCTACATGATTCTGCAAGGGGTCTCATGCTCAATCCAACTTTCCAATGATATAGTTGGCTGAGTTATGATATTCTCAGACTTATGATAACATTATTCTCTGTGGTAAATTCTACCCAAGAACCTCCCTCTAGTGCCTAAATTAAAAAATAATGTTCTCTTTATTGATTGTAGTGGAAGCCATGTTACTGAAAATGCAGTTACCATGCAGTTACTTTGAACAAGACACTCTTTAATATTCTGGTGATTTAAGTTTTATTTAATTTTTAGGTGAAAACAAATGTAGAAACCAAGGGTCATTAATGAGAATTGGAGTAAATGCACCAGATGTAAGTGACCTACATATTTTTGCTTATCAAACATGTTTCATATTTAACTGCTATTGTATATAGTGGTATCCATTGACAACTCTGCATATCTTACCAGGAACCTACCCCTAATTCCTCAAGGATTCAAGTACCCGCTGTATTTTTTGAGTCGATGGAGCAGGAAGCCGAACAACGGGAACGACGGGAATGACGTCAACGACGTTGAAACTCATCTCATGACAAATCTTAATAGTATGATGTTACAAATGTACAATTTTATACTCATTAGGATCGTTTTTTGTTTTATTATATTTGTCTTTCATTTGTTCTATATTTGTGTCACAATACTGATGAACCAATATGCACTATGTTTTGGTTGAAATTATTTAATGTGACGTGGATATCTTGTTTGCAGTATTTAATGTACATTGATATTGCGAAATCACGGGTTTATGTTTTCCTCGATTTGCATAAAGCTTGATATCTGCATTTAAGTGTATTTGATATTATGGCAGAGTTATTTTGTTGTATGCTTTTTAACTACGTTCTTTTGTCCATCTCTTTTATTGCATTGTGTTGTAGTTTTATTTGGTTATCGTGAATTTAGAAAATAAGCCCATCTTTAGAGACACATCTAAGAGAATTTGAACTATGTTAAATTGTTAATGCAACGTTGTTTAACCCCTACTCATTGATGTCATGAGGTATCAAGTTCGTATATTTCTCGCACATAATACTTTAAACAACAAACTTCGCGTAAACATCCTAAAGTTTGCATTAAAAGGCACAGAAATTTGCACACCATACCAGTCAAAAAGAGGGTGGTGGCTGATTATGGTCGCTTAATAAAACTTGTGTAAACTCCACAAATAGTATTTCTAAAAATGGTAGCCAAAATTGATCAATTAAATACGTATTTCACGCTAGGATAGGTGTTATCACTTATTGAAATGGAGTACTGGGTTGTGATCTTTTTTTCATATGGGATACCTGTTTGCGAATTGAGTATCCCATGACCCACATGCACATATATGATATTCCGTTTGGTAAATGTGTATCCGAACTTTTATTTTTGAGAAATGCCGGAGTATCTTCCCTTCTTGCCTTTATGCAACTTCCACATATACTGTACTTCCTGCATATGCATCAGTAAAATCTGCGCAAGTGCTGTCATTAGTGATGGATCCCGACGAAGGTCTGTTTACAGCGTAAGACCAGATCATCGATACAGGTAAACCATATTATTTCACTAATTAACTTCAACTTTACTATACAAGTTCAATTCATTGTCTGATAATACAAATTACAATTATATATGTATTCTAGTTTCAACTAAATTGAATCGTATGCATCTCGTGTTGATACAATTCATACTGAAAATATAATTTGGCATGTTGCAATTATTGTGTCTACATGTGACCTGTTTAATTTGGTGATAGTACTCTAGTAGTTCTAGTTTCTGTTACGTTTATGTGTATTTTCCTTGCTGACAGTCGGGCTTTGCAAAAGCACAAGTTATTGGTGGTTAAATTAGTTGGCATATTTCTGTTTGTTTCCGATTCAGAAATGATTTTGAATTTCCTGCTTGCACCGTTTACTATACTATATTTGTGTATGTGCTTAAAACTTCATGCATGCGTAGATGGTTATTGTGTTTGGTCAAGTAGAAAGTGAGCTGGCTAAGAAGAAAGAAAGCGAAAGCAACCTAGATTGCTTGTTTTCTGCCTCAAATATATCATATACCAAATTTAACTTCATAAAGTTGGCAAACACAAGTGCTTGCCTAAAGAATCAAGCAGCCAGCAAAATCCATATAACAAAGAATGATACATGTATATAAAAGTCTTATAATATGTTTACCGGATGAAACACTGATTTGTTAGGTAATGTACCTGGTCAAGAAACGTGTTATATGGTTGCATAATCACAGAGTTTGATTGACCATGTTAGGTGCAGTTTCCAAGCAGGCAGTTTTGTTCTAAAGCCATTTGGCCTTGTTTCATTAGAGAATCTGTTGTCACGCTCTGTATTTTTTAGTTGTTAACTATCTTTTTTTAATCTTGAATTGTAGGATAAGAACTATGTTGATTGATTACTATAAATATTTTGGAATTAATGTTATCGTTATTGATAATGACAGTCCAATGGTGGCTCTGGTAAACAGAAATTTTCACAAGTTGCGACCAAGTTCTTCTTTCGACTATGACGAGTCTAATGATATTCAGTCGCTGCTATCCAAGTTTGCCAACAACATTCAGTCGGTACGTGGTATAAGTCTCTTCCATCGTTTATATATTAACACACATATACATGCACAAGTAAGGATAACTTCTTTTCAGAATCCCATGTTTTTTCAAACATGTACTTTTCATTATCCCGACCTTTTCTGAAATCCATTTTCTTCAAATTAACCTCCAAATTTCCAAGATCTGGAATCCAACAAAATGGTTTAGATTTTGAAGAAATAGCTAAAATAGTAGAAATCACTAGAGATTAAAATATTAATGATAGAAAATGAAAGCCGTTTTGGATACCTTTATAATTTAAGAAAAACGCAAAACTATCTTGAAATGAAAGAAGAAGTGAAGTGAAATCATGAGTATTTTGAATGCACTTTTTATTTGAGTATCAATTTTCTTTGCTTACTTTGCACAAAAGTAATTGAAGATATATATATATATATATATTTATATATACTCACACACACACACACACATAATATTGTCCCTTTTTGAATGTCAATGTGACCTATCTAAAGTAAATTAAAGATAGGCCTCTATTAATAATTCTGATATTATTCTGCATAAACAATATTTAACTTCTTCTGCTTTCATTTCAAGATAGTTTTGTGTTTTTCTTAGATTATAAAGGTATCCAAAATGGCTTTTCCTTTTTTATCATTAATATTTTAATCTCTCGTGATTTCTAGTATTTTAGCCATTTCTTCAAAATCTAAACCATTTTGTTCGATTCCAGATCTTGGAAATTTGGAGGTTATAAATTTGACTGAAATGGATTTCGGAAAAGGTCGGGATAATGAAAAGTACATGTTTGAAAAAACATGGGATTCTGAAAAGATGTAAATTATCCTTACTTGTGCATGTATATGTGTGTCAATGTGTGTGTATTTGAACGTAGTTAATGGATTGGTTAATTTTATCATGTGTATTCTATCACTAAGTGAATATTTTTTATGAAAACTTTTAAGGTTGCAATTGTACATTTATGATCACATGAAGAAAAGGGGACTTGATGATGTTGCCGAAATTTTTGCTAAAGAAGCAAATCTTGAGATGTTGGAATGTAAGTGTGTTCTTGCTCACGTAATAGTGATTAATATTGTTTTTCTTACACTCGAGTAAAATTAATTAAATGTAACAAAAGAAAATTTATATATCTAACAATATATTTTAATATATTTTAATATATTGGATTTTATATATCTAACAATATAATATTTAAATTTAATATATTATTGACTTAATCTGTGTAGTAGTATTTTAGATATTAAAATATAAAATATTTTAAAATAACAGATCTAACGATTCGTATTTATTGCTCTTTAAAATCTAAAAAGGGACTCAAGTGCAATATACCGAGTTTCTTTTAATATACTATTACTTTTATTTTCATTAATTTTCTCGTTTAAATTGAATGTTATAAAAAATTATAATAAACATGAATTTCATAAATTTAATATAATAATATTACCAATATATCTATATTTTGCCTGTGTTATTTATTAATAATTATATTTAACAGTATTAACATTGTATATTTATTTTGCATGTATTATATTTAGAAGATAAGTTGTTTTAGTTAGAAAATATAAAACACATAATGTGTTTTAGCTATCGGTTATAAATATATAATAATATTACCATTTTATATATATGTTGCCCGTTTTATTTTTAGAAAATGATTTGTTTTAGTTAAATAGATATATGAAATAGGTAATGTGTTTTAGCTGAAAAAGGTAATTGGTTATTAATAAATTGGTTTGCATGTGTCATATTTAGAAGATGAGTTGTTTTAGTTAGAAAATATAAAAAAAAATGTGTTTTAGCTGAAAAAGGTAACTGGTTATAAATATATAATAATTTTACCATTTTATATATATGTTGCCCGTTTTATTTTTAGAAGATGAGTTGGTTTAGTTTTAAAAAAAATATAAAATAGGTAATGTGATGAAAAAGGTAATTGGTTATTAATAAATTGGTTATAGATAGGCCCGTGAATCGGCCCAAATACCGACCGATCGATCGACCAAAACTTTTAATATTTCGTTTTTATTATCCAGAATTTCCTTTTTCGTTCGTCCCAAAATTGTTGTCCACTTTTAGTTTATATGGTAAATTATATGTTAATTATGTTAATTTTTATGAAAAGCAATACAACTTTTTGATAACTATCAGTTAATTTCATATGATTGAATAAAAGGTGGGTTTTTGATGGTGGACAATAAAAATGGGACGGAAGGAGTAATAGTATATATATATATATATATATATCTTTAATTACTTTTGTGCAAAGTGAGTAAAGAATATTGATACTCAAATAAAAAATGCATTTAAAATCTGAATATACTTTAATTACAAGAATAGAAAAGAACTAAGAGATAATATATAATGAATAGTATAAGAAATACTTGGAGACTGTTTCAAGCTTTATTGATATAAACTCTTTGTTTTATTATATTAATAACATAATATCAAAATGCCCAAAGAGGTGATTATAAGTTACGGTCTCTTTGGTGTATCCCTATTAAATCTTATAGATAACAAACAATCTAACATTAGTAAGTTGGTGTGGTCATTAACTTTAGCTATAACATATGCATAAACACAAATGTATAGAAAAATATAGATATATAGATATATATTCGTAACCTACTAACTGTAATATGTTGTGTATATAATATAATTACATTTAATAGTAAGTTACAATAAACTTATCTCCAAATAATAACATAAAAAAGTTACAAAGTTGACATTTAATTACTTGAACCACTTGAGGTAAGACTAAAATGGAAGAATATAGCGTATTCATAAGAAATTTCATGTTGACCGGGGTATGATTGTATATTTTTCTTCATAAGAATTCATGTTTTTTGAAGTAGAAAAATGTGTAGACGTAGCTTCGATGTAGGGATGAACATTCTCACCGCCCCGCCCGACCTCGATCCGATCCCAGCCTTGTTCGTGTCGAGGAATCTGGGATTTTTTCCAGGTATATGGCAGCGATTAGGGTCAAATATATAAAAATTTCGGGGATCGGGGCTGGGTTGGGATTAGCACCTCTCCCCGAAATTACGAATCCCAATCCTGCCCAGATCCAGATCCCTGAAATATTTTTATATATTTGTCCACGATCGCTGCTACGTACATGAAAAATATCCCAGATTTCTCGACACGAACAGGGCGGGGATCGGATCGAGGTCGGACGGTGAGAATGCCGATCCCTACATCGAAGCTATGTCTACACATTTTTCTACTTAAAAAAAACTCGAATTCTTATCAAGAAAAATATACAATCATACCCCGGTCAACATGAAATTTCTTATGAATGTGCTATACTCTTCCATTTCAGTCTTACCTCAAGTGGTTCAAGTAATTAAAGTGTACTTCGTAATTTATTTATGTTATTATTTGGAGATAAGTTGATTGTAACTTACTATTAAGTGTAATTATATTATATAGACAACATATTGTAGTTAGTAGGTTACGGTTAGATATCTATATATCTATATTTTTCTATACATTTGTATTTATGTATATGTTATAGCTAAAGTTAATGACCACACAAACTTACTAATGTTAGATTGTTTGTTATCTATAAGATTTAATAGGGATACACCAAAGAGACTCTAACCTATAATCACTTCTTTGGGCAATTTAATAATTTCTTATCTAATATAATAAAACAAAAAGTTTATATCAATAAAGCTTGAAACAGTCTCTTAGTACTTCTTATATTGTTCATTATATATTATCTCTTAGTTCTCTATTCTTGTAATTAAAGTATATTCCATTGTTGTCACGTCGACGACTAGTCGACAAGTCGGCAATTCTGAATAAGTCGACCCCCGACTTGTGAGTTTGAAGTCCATGGGTTTTACCCGGACCCGACCCAAAAGCCGACCCAAATTGAAAAAATGGGGTTTTTTTAGGTTTAACTTACGTGGTTTAACTAAAACACAAAATTGAAGTCCTTCTCCATCCTCCCACAGCGACGGCGACTCCATCCTCCTTCTGTTATTCCTTCTCCAATCTCTGGCGATTCCGGCGGCTCATCTCTGGTAAGTTCTTCCTTCATCTCTTTTTCTCTTTTTCTTCTTTTTCTTCAACAATCTTCTGTTAGTTTTCTTCTTCAATCTTCTGCAATCTTCTTCCTTCATCTTCTTTTTTTTTAAAGTTATTTATACACGATGTGCATATATATACACGGTCGTATGTATATATAAGTTTTTTTTACTTTTTATTTAAAAATCACATATTTAATTTCTTTTATTCAAAAAACATTTTATTCATTTAATTATTTTCTGCTCGTTACACAGAAAAACGTTTTTTCAAATAGAATTATTTTTATTTTCGAATTTTCATTTCTTTTATTTTCAATTGAATAAAATAATTTAATTTAATTTTTATTTTTATTTAAAAGAAAAACGTTTTATTTTATTTTTAAGCTTGTTTGGATTTTCAATTTATCAATTTTATTAAAACTTTCACTCATATATATTCATTGAATTATAAACTTTCAATTTTATTAAAACTAAAAATTGAATTGTTACAAATTACAATTGTAAACATCTGATAATTTTCACTGCTCCAGTCAGTTTCACTGCTCCACTTCACTGCTTCACTGTCTTTTTTCTTTCTGCACAGCTTCACTTTTTTTTTTGTCATGTAACAAAAAACTGCTTCTGATTTAATTTTTTTATTGCAGAAAAATTATGGAGGCTGAAATCGAAACTGAAAGTACTCGTAGAGAGTTGTCTAAAGATCCTAAACGAAAAGCAAGTAGATCAAATGACCCGGGATGGAAATATGCATATTATCCTAATCCGGTAGCCAATAAAGATGTTAAATGTATTCTTTGCGGGAATCAAAATCATGGAGGAATGAATCGTTTTAAACAACATTTGATTGGTGGCTATCCGGATATTGTTAAATGTCCCGAGACAACCACGGAGATAGCCAAAGAGATGCGTGATTTTGTGGAAAATAAGAAGAGGAGTAAAAAAATGTGCAGATTATTGAAGAAGAGCACATCGATGATGATGTTGAAGAAGTACCTTCCACAGCAGCCTCAAACACTCTTCAAGGCTCAAAATCAAGTGCTGGTTCTACTGGAAATAAAGGCAAGGCTGCTGCCCAACCATTTAATTTCAAAAGACCACCAGCTAGTAGCAAGTCGGTTGCTTCAATGTATATGAAGACTCCTGAACAAGTTGTTGAAGAAAGACATGCCAAAGGACCAAGTCAGGCCACATTGGAAAATCGCCTAAGGACTCCAGAAGAGAAAGAAAGAGTCCACATGCATATTGCTAACTTTTTCTATGAATGTGGAATTCCTTTCAATGCTGCAAACTCTAGGAGTTATGAGGTGATGATCGAGTCTATAGGCCAATATGGACCAGGTTTGAAGCCTCCAACATATCATGAATTGAGAGTGCCTCTACTTAAAAAAGCAAAAGAAGAGATAGAAAAGTTGAAGGAGAAACATGAGAAGGCTTGGAAGAGGTATGGTTGCACTCTTATGTCCGATGGATGGACGGATAGACGAGGAAGAAATCTCATAAATTTCCTTGCTTATAGTCCCGAAGGCACTTTTTTCTTGAGTTCAGTTAATGCTTCAAGTGAATCACATGATGCTCAAATGTTGGCAAACTTGCTTGAAACCAAAATCAAGGAAATTGGCGAGAAAAATGTTGTGCAAGTTGTGACAGATAATGGGGCAAACTACAAGCTAGTTGGTCAGATCTTGGAGATTAGGATGCCTACTTTGTTTTGGACTCCTTGTGCTGCACATTGTCTTGATTTGATGCTAGAGGACATCGGAAAAATTCCAAGCTTCAAGAAGGCAATCTATCAAGCAAGAAGATGTACTACATTTATTTATAGGCACGGGCGTGTCCTTGATGCTACGAGGGAGAAAACTAACGGGAGGGACTTAGTGAGGACCGGAGCTACGAGGTTTGCCACTGCTTTTCTTACATTGCAGAGTTTGTAATGGCACCAACAACCATTGCGTTACTTGTTTTGTGGGTTGGATTGGACCAGGTCAAAGTTAGCAAAAACAGAAAATGGAAGGAAAGTTTCTGATACTGTTCTATCATCAGTCTTTTGGAATAGTGTAGATGATTGTGTAAATGCATCACTGCCACTTCTTCAAGTGTTGCGCATTGCTGATGGTGATGAGAGGCTTGCTTTAGCAGAGGTTGCAGCCGCTATGGATTATGCAAAAGAGTTAAGAAGATTTGGAAGTGGCAAACTTGCCATCCGGAACAAAGTACTGAAGGTCATTGAGGACCGTTGGAATAATCAAATGGGAAAACCATTATACGGGGCTGCCTTGTTTCTTAGTCCCGAGAAGTACTTTGATATTCTTGAAAAGGATCTTGCCTATGCCTCTCGGTTACGAGAAGACTTCAATGATGTGCTTGAGAAGATGGAAAAGGATCGGGAAATAAGGAACAAAATAAGTGATTATGCTGATGCCTATAAAAATTCTCGAGAAGGCTTTGCAAGGGAGACTGCAATTGAGCAAAGAAAGACTAAAAGTCCTCGTAAGTCATTCTAAAACTTTTTAAATTTCAATCAGTGAATATAGGTAAAACAAAAAATGCTTAGTTTGTGTTATTTTTATTTTTATGCTAGTTGATTGGTGGGATGCATATGGAGGCCGTGCGATTTAGCTTCAATCATTTGCGAAGCGCATTGTTGGTTTGTGTTGTTCATCTTCCGGGTGTGAACGCAACTGGAGTACATTTGAGTTTGTATGTGCCTACTCTTTCTTAAAGTATTATTTCTACTATTATTGGCCTAATTGCATCTTATTATTGGCCTAATTTAGATACATACGAAGAAAAGGAATAGGTTGGAACATCAACGTTTGAATGACTTGGTGTATGCCCAATACAACCGAAAGATAGATTCAAGATTCAAAAAGAGGCGTGAGCTTACTTGGAAAAAAATTTGATCCACTTGTACTTGAGGACTTGTCATGGACTAGTGAGTGGACCGGTATTGAGGATAGGTTTTGGGATGCGGTGGATATAGCTTCGGGTGCATCCGAAGCACTTGAGGGACGCAATTTACCGAGAAGAGCTAGAGGTGATCCCACTCTTACCTATTCTAAACGTAACACTAGTTCGACACAAGATCCTATTGATGATGAAGAAGAAGATGAAGACAATATTCCTTTGGATGATGAGGAGGTGGAAGATGATTATGGTGTACCACCCGAGGAGACTACTCAACGAGGAGATGGAGGGGGAGATGATTTCGAGATGGATGATTATTGATTATGCATGATTGGGTTTTTTATTTTGTTTAGTTGAATTACTCTTTAATTATGTTTTTATTTGCTTAGAGATGTTTGGCTTTGGGTACTTGAACTTATTATCTACTAGTTTTTATTTGAACTAAGAAAATTAAGAAAATTGATGTGTGTACCTATAGTATATATATATATATATATATATTATAATTACTCTATATATATGTATGTCGACTACTTGTCGACTTTTTACGACTAGTCGGGCGACTTATCGACTTTTGAGTTTGAAGGTACTCGGGCGCCTTGGCTCGACTTGCCAACTTAACAACCTTGGTATATTCAGATTTTGAATGCACTTTTTATTTGAGTATCAATTTTCTTTGCTTACTTTGCACAAAAGTAATTGAAGATATATATATATATATATATACACACACACACATAATATTGTCCCTTTTTGAATGTCAATGTGAACTATCTAAAGTAAATTAAAGATAGGCCTCTATTAATAATTCTGATATTATTCTGCATAAACAATATTTAACTTCTTCCGCTTTCATTTCAAGATAGTTTTGTGTTTTTCTTAGATTATAAAGGTATCCAAAATGGCTTTTCCTTTTTTATCATTAATATTTTAATCTCTCGTGATTTCTAGTATTTTAGCCATTTCTTCAAAATCTAAACCATTTTGTTCGATTGCAGATCTTGGAAATTTGGAGGTTATTAATTTGACGGAAATGGATTTCGAAAAAGGTCGGGATAATGAAAAGTACATGTTTGAAAAAACATGGGATTCTGAAAAGATGTAAATTATCCTTACTTGTGCATGTATATGTGTGTCAATGTGTGTGTATTTGAACATAGTTAATGGATTGGTTAATTTTATCATGTGTATTCTATCACTAAGTGAATATTTTTTATGAAAACTTTTAAGGTTGCAATTGTACATTTATGATCACATGAAGAAAAGGGGACTTGATGATGTTGCCGAAATTTTTGCTAAAGAAGCAAATCTTGAGATGTTGGAATGTAAGTGTGTTCTTGCTCACGTAATAGTGATTAATATTGTTTTTCTTACACTCGAGTAAAATTAATTAAATGTAACAAAAGAAAATTTTTAATCCATTTTATGCCGTTTCATTGTAGTTTTATCATCCGCATAATCTTCTTTTTTGAACTAAATTTCTTAACGTTATGCTCTTTTTTCCCATTTATATTGTTCATCAGAAAAATGCATCTGAGAAAAAAATATAGAAAAAATGCATTAGAGAAAAAAATAAGTATTATTGAGAGTGTATATTGCTTTGTAGATTGAAAATTAATAAGAAAGATTTGACTCATGTCTATGGCAATATTTTATTTGAAAGTTGAGAGAATTTTAAAGAAAAGAGATGTAATATATCGAAGTATCCAGAAATCATTCTTAATTCCTTATACTTTTGTTGTTAAAATTCATTTTAACATTTGTTTTTTAGTGCGACTAGGGTCAACAATCCACCACTTATTTATGAAACCAAGTTCATCTGTCTTATCATATTATATGTGTAATTTTTCTTATATATATATATATAAACTAAAAAAATTAAATTTCATAAAAGAATTAAAGGATAATTTTTTTTGGTCGTGGAATTAAAGGATAATTAAAATTATATATTATTACAAATTATCAGCTAATAGCATTTAATGTAAATTGAGTAAGTTTTATTTCAATTTTTCTTTCTAGTATTTTCTTTTATAAAATTACTTATAAACTTATATTTACTTATTTAGTTACCTTGATTATATGAAAAACAAGACAACTACAGATGTTGTTCTTGTCTGACAAGCAATTTAAATTGTTCATATAATTAATAAATGATTTTACAATTTCGTATGTTCTCTAATTATCTTAAATTTTCTAGGAAAATTCTCAATGGTACCACAGTGCTTTTGACTCTTGTCATGGTCCCATTACAATTTTGGCTTCTATTTCTGGTACCCTTAACTAATAGATTTCCTTAAAAAGATGCCATTCTGTTATAGAAACGTTAAGTATGATGTACATGGGCGCCAAGATATATTCAAATTGATAAAAATATGTAAAAAATGCAGTATTACAGTATGTAACAAAAATGACTACAATGAAAGAACTTCCAACAAAATATGACATTTTTGTTACACACTGTAACAAAATAGTACACATAGGGTCTCTCCCCCCATCTCTCTATCTCTATATATATCTTTCTTCCCCTCCCTCCCCCCAACCTAGATACAGCTTGTGCAGATACTACATATGATTGTGTGTGTGTGCGTGTGTGTGTGTGACTTTTTGAAGCATATATTCCTACATTGCTTGATTATTGTGTTTAACTGTTTGTCATATTTGGCATAGTGGTGAGGTCTGAAAAATATACTTCTCTATAGCTGCTTCAAAATCATATTTGCTAAAGATGCTTGATTCCCCCATTCAACTTGTTGTCGTGTTTGGCTTTGTGGTGAATTACAACGAAGGTCTGCTATGGATTGGGATAAAATCTACGATCATCCACACAGGTCATATTTTTCTTTTCATTTTATTTACTTGAAAAATATTTCTGTGCAAGTTTCATTTTCCAATTACACAATGTATAATTTTGTTTAATTAAATTAATATCGCGTCATCAATTTACGAATCCCCTACATATGCTAGCTATAATCTACCAATTGGGATGCCCCATTAGAATGCCAATGCGGTAGGAGTTTGCAAAAAATGAACCACTAATTAACAGCCATATGATTGGCACTGGTGCTTTCATTTGTGACCAATGTTACATCACCCAAGAATGTTGCAAACTCGTACCACAATTAGTTTGTGGAGAGCTCGTAAGCTGCCTATGAATACTCGATACTAACACTGCTATTATTGCAGGGCAATCAGCTGCACAACTACACGGGGCTCTCGTGGATTGTACTTGAGTGGAAATACATTGTGCCATTGGGCACATCATGGGCACTGTAGCCGGAGAAGTGCAAACATTGACACAGGTCTTAATATGATTTGGTTAACTTCGTTTAATTATTAGATAAGTTTAATTGTTTAATTATCCAATGCACTATTATGTATGCATCTTGGGGTTTAATATATTTGATTTTAAGAATTCAATTAAAAATACCCTAGCATAGCTAACTTGATGCGGAGCACATATTTTATATAAAATAATTAGTTGTTAATATGATGCACACAGTTCTTGATATAATTTACTCAATTTATTACTTCAATATTATTATT
Organism: Heracleum sosnowskyi; assembly: GCA_030848705.1. Lineage (NCBI taxonomy): Eukaryota > Viridiplantae > Streptophyta > Magnoliopsida > Apiales > Apiaceae > Heracleum > Heracleum sosnowskyi. The sequence continues at coordinate 101,404,750 of CM061241.1, forward strand.
ATGCAAGTTTAATTTTCTGATATGCAATGTCTTAGTTTAATTGTATTAATTATGTGACATCAATTATATGGTTAGAGAAGCACACATACTAATATGCAAACCTTGAGCGCTGTAGTAAGAGAAGCGCAAACACAGGCAGAGGGAATCGGCACAGGTGTTTATACTGCTCAAATTATTATACACTGTCCGATTTTGCAACATACTAATATGTATATAGCTTGGGTTAAATTTAATTGATTCCAAGCCATCAATCCAAAATGCAATAGCATAGGTCAACAACCACCTATCTGAAATCCTCTACAAAATGTGTATCTACTTGAGGTGAAATCCAAAGTTCTTGTAGCGGTATTCTTTGATCCCTTCAGCAATCCTAGGTGATGTTCTCATAGTGAAACTGTATGACTGTACGAGAAAAGGGGAAGTGTGGATTCCAATCCATTAGGGTTTTCCTGTAGTCTATTATTAATCCTTTATCTTGCTCTCTTTTTTTTTATTTGGGGGGAGGGGGGCGCGGGGGGTTAGTATTTTACTTAAGTTTTTTTTAAAGTAAGGGTAATGAGTATTCCAACCCATGGCATTGTCACGGGGGAAGGAGATAAAGGCTGAGGTTTTGCTGCTAGCTATACATAAATCCTTCAAATTAGTCTCTTTTTGATTATAATGTCTTATTGGGACTTTTTTTGGTATGATACATATGCGAGGAGGTCCTCAATGTTAAAACCCATAACCTTTGGTCACGAGGGTAAGTGGGAAAAGAACCTTGCAAATGGGCTATCAACCTAAGAAGAAGGGATACTTGGTATAATTAATGATCACTATACTATTAGATTCTAGGATTTGTTTGTTTGATATTCGGACACTAGGAAAATCCCAACAATTGTTTTTATATTAATTAAGTGTACTCAAACTTGGTAATAACTACTTAATTGAAAGAAAATTATTGACTAGTTAGGAATAAAAATATTAACGTTTATGTGTACTGTTACAAATAAGAATGTTCTAATTTTTGTCATCTGTTTTAGATGGTTGATGCATTTAGTTTTAATTTGCAGAACCTTATGCGTTTTTTAATTAAACTTTATGTATGCTGTACCCCTCCAGCCTGAATCTCCATATTATCATATTTGTCGAATCCGTTATCTGTGAACCCCCACCCTTACCCATGGTTGCGAGCTAAGAACAGATCCTCTTATGGGGTCTTTTAGACACTTGTATAACATGATTTTGATGCATTTTTTTAACTTTGAAAACTGGAAAGATTAAACAAGAGAAAGTACTACAGTAATTGTAACTGTAAAATTGTAAATTTTTGTTAGAATGCGTAGGTAAGATTCTAATTATGCCGAAAAAGTCAATTACCTTGACTTTGCATCGTCCATGCACCTTATAATCAAATTTTCGATTTTTTGATAACATGACCAACGTACAACATTCAAGAAAATCTTGTCCTGTTTGTACTACAATAAGGAAGAATATCATTGCACCTTGCTCGACCTTTTGTGCATCATGGAGATGTGTTTCAGTCCAATGCATTCTGTCCCAGTTTTTGTACAAATCACAAGTATTCTAAACATCGACTTGAATAGAAAAAAACCAAACAGTACATATTGTGAACTATTGTATCCACAGGAAAAATAGAAGATTTTTCGTCTTACTAATAAGCAGTATGCACATGTTTTTCTTTATGGGTTCCCTTTTAATCGCATGTTCAAAATAATTTTTTTTCGAAATACCAAAATTCTTCGAGACGACCTTTATCTCATAGAATATGAATTTGCAGAATGTGTATCATCTATTTATCTTTCAAACAATTTTCTGCACGATACATGGAAGGAAAGCATAGAATACATATCATCTTTTGTCATCGTGTTGCATAATCAGACACACACATGTTTATATATTAGTAACTATATCTTTTTGTAAATCAGGCATGGGTGACATATGTAGCTTTCAAATAGTCATTTCAGACAAGATTATCTCACATATCTACGTACTGATTTGGTCCCTTCTTATTTCCGAATTCAAATATTTTGAATCATCTTTGTTTAAATTGTTGATTATACAGTTCACTGCAGTATTGTGTATATATCTGAGGTTTAGTTGAATTGATACTCAGGTCTCAGCCATCAATTTAATATGGAATAGCTACGCTAGCTTTATTCAGAACCAAACGACTGGTAGTTCTCACACTATTTGGAAATCAACAACAGAATGTTATTCAAACTCACGTGATTAAATGCAAATTGGCTGCAATAATGACCAGATGATTGGTGGATATCTGTCTGACTAATTTTGTGGGACAGCCACCAGCTAGTGTGTTGCATGCTCCTTCCAGGATTAGCCAGAGGAGAGCTGGTAAGTTTCTTATGAATATTGATGCAGCTAGTATGTTAGTGCAGCCAGCTGCACAGAGGGCCTCTCCAGTTTCTTCATGTATAATTGCCTCAGATTCAGATCTCATCAGTGACATTGTAACACCTTCTGGGCAAACCCCAGGTAATTTATGTTTTCAAAATGGAACTGTGTTTGTCACTTGTTAATTATTAATGGATATTGAAAGTCTGGTGAGCTGCGTGATTGGATAACATCTAAAGTCTAGGCACTAATCAAATTAACCTACTGCAGAAATCAAATTAAACGACAGAACAGATGGGGTAACCCCTTTTCAGAAGCAACAAAGTTTGCTGAAAAGAGGCAGATGCAGCATAATAAATTCCAATTCAATAAAAAAACGTGCAACAGTTATAAGAATATGAATGTGATCACATCAAAAAATTATCAATTGGTTCAGCAGTTCAGCTCCTATACCTAGTCTATGGCCTACATCTACGTCCCCATGCCAACTAGCATACGGAATCTATTATTAACCCTTAATTATAAGCTAACAACTTTAGTTGATTTTAATGTTGGCCACCAATAACTTGAACCTCCATCCACCAAGCACCTCTGCTAACCCTGGAGCCTGGCCTTTCTTGTTTTTTGACCTCCCTTAGCTACAGCCCGTCTAAGTGTTACAGTAAAAAAATGAAAAGCTTTTGCTATTTAAATAAATGATAATATATGTGCGATTTGCACCAGGTTTTGCAAAAATAAATAATTCTCATTCTATTTTAGCTCTCTTTCAGTTGGGATTTGACTAGCATCCTCCCTGTTTTAGTCTTTTGTACATTCTTTTAATGTTACATTTCTTAAGATTGAATGTAAGATAAGGGCTGTCTTGTTTGAACAGTGTGAGCAATGCAGAATCTGGGTGATTCCGTGATTATGTAAGCTACACGCCAGAATAGAAATTCTCTAAGCTTTTGCGACTATGTCCTACCGGAAACCTTAATGTTTTTAAGATATATTACTTCTGCTATTCGAGTTTTTTAACTGAATGTAGATAGTACACAGTATATACCCTAAAAGAGATTTATGTTTGTGATTATTTGATATCAGTTCTCAGGTAATATACTAGTTTATGTTCACTTGGGTATTTAAATATGTGTTTTATTTCAATTTTACCGAGTCCATTATAAGTTTCTTTGTTTTGGAAATCACAGGCTTCAACCTGTACATTTATATTTACTGTGGAAACGAAGAGTATCCATGGTGTTGCTAAAATGTTTGCGAAAGAAGCAAATCTTGAGCTGTTAAAAATGTAAGTGGTTTAATTGTGCACATTTTGTTTGACTGTGTTACTTGGCAATTATTTTTAACTGAAATTTGTTTGTCTGTGTTTGTTTTCTAAACCAAAACATATATTATTTTTAAAACGCAAATAATAATCCGTGCAATTGGGATATAAGTTAATATATATTATTTCCAAAAAAAAATTTTCGTAAAATTTCATAGTCATTTTGTAATGCATATTAAAAATGAAAATGCACAAAAGCCCTAATAGAGCAGGCCATTCTTACCGGTTGAGTTAACTGTTAAAAATTATTTTACGAGCAATAAAATTTAACAAAATATTTTTTTGAATTTAAACTAGTTACAAAAGTTTTTATTAGTGAAATTAATTATTCCTTTTTCCTTTTCAGGTTTCGCTACAAACATATGGTATATTTGCTTGCGTAACTCTACCTGCAAAAGAGGAATTAAAATATTAGTCATAGTTACTTACTTACTTTATTTTGTTATGTAGAAATGGATTTAATTATTATTTAATATAAACTTCAATTTTATTAAATAAATACTTAATTAGGAATATTATAGATAATGATGGAATAAATTGTTTTGTTTCTTTTATTATTAGGATTGTACTTGTTGGTGATCTTAATGTTATGAATAGATTTTAATTAATAATCGGATGATATTGTTTTCATTATAGTTGTTCTGGGTTGGAATCCTAAAATAATACTTTCTTTTGCGGTTGAGATAACAAAAAACCCTGGGTTAGTGGTTCTTTTATCGTTGTATTACCTTTGGGTTAGTCGAATTCTGCAGTTAACTTGTGGACAAGTGTTATCCAATGGTAGGGAAAATGATGCAATCACGTATTTAGGTAATTTATATCGTATTTATTTGTAATGATAAATTGATTGTAAGTGTGATAATTCTCGTTATATTATGCATGTTACTAGATGATAAATAGGTAGTAGTTATTGAGTTTAGTTTAAGGATTTTATGCGTTCTTCAAGTTTAGATAAGTATATATATAAAATAATTGTTATCATCGTTATTAATCAGAGTTGAATCATCTGAATCAGTCAACAGGTTGTAATATCTGTGGATTTATTGTGTTTTCTGGCTGTGGAGATGGGTCTTGTCCACTTATTTTAACACCTTCTTTCCTTGTCCCACATCATTGTCAGATCGTATTTAATTTTAAAGTACTTAGTAGTTATGTTAATCTCAAGTCCTCAAAAGTATTGTGAAAGCGGGGTTGAATTGGATACTATCTTTTTTCAAACTTTTCTGGTTAAATATTTAGATTTGAACTTTTTGTGTGGTTGGTTTGGTATAAGGATTATAACTCAACTAATTTATGTAGAGATGAATGCATTCGTAATTAAGTAAATAGATACAAAGATTCCCAAGAATTAGTATTTCATTGATTTTGATTGTGCTACCAATCTGAACAATGAAAGTTCAGTTTCTACTTTCAAGAATGCATTAAGTTTCTTGCATTCTTGAGAGACAGAATACAATCCAAAAGAACCTGTATTGAAAAACCTTATCTTAACTATGTGTTGGTTGTGCATATACATTTTGCGAGAAACAACTCAATAAAAATTTACTTTGTTACTGAATACTCTTAAAACATACTACACAAATATGTATTCCTTTTCTGCGTGTTTATCCATATCCATGCATGTTTATTATGGACCATTTTATATCTTCAACATAATTTGTTTCATCTTCAAAGCAATTTGCTGGTGCTTTAGAATTTTGCTTGAGTTGAACCATTTCTAGAGCTAGGTTCCTATATCACCCTTCCTTTGATTTCTCGATATAGGCTTGAGTTATATAACAAGGACATCACGATATGCATTCTAAGGCTTCTCGACATAAGTTCATATGTGATATCGCTTTGAGTTATCAATTATCAATGTAACAGTTTAAATTCACACTAGGTGCAAAAGCTTTTTGGAGTGCCATTGACGACCCCTTTCCTCATTTTCTGATTTTGCTACTAGTATAGGGTTTATATATATTATATATGATATTTCGTTGGAGTGCAATTAGGTACCTTACACTTTTATATTCTTTAAACAGTCTTTTATTTATTAAAATTACAAACCAGACCTGAACTATCAGTAACGTATATTTCAGTCTCTAAAGTTTTGTGGAAGCTCAAAGCAGCCCCCAAAGTTTCCAACAGTTTTATCGTACCCCTAGAGGTTTTCAAACATCAAGCTATATCCCCTGAGTTTGTTGTTTTTGACTAAAATCCCCATACAGGCTAATCCCTTCTAGGAAAAAATGCCATTAACTCAAGTTCCTTGATGTGATAGAATTAGATATATATATTCTTAAGATTAGAATAATAATTATCGTAAGTATATATCTTTTTTGTTATATTTAGAGTTAACATCAATCTACTACTTAATCTTTTTTTCTCTTAGGTGTGGTCAACTACAATACTTTAAATACTAATACAGGCATGCCTTTGCAGAGGGCGTACCCTAGACCACTTGCTATCATGTCTAGGCTACAATGCTAAAGAATGTTATCGTCTATTCTTGGGATGAAGTAGTTTATGTTTTGGTGTGTTCTTTTCGTCTATGTGGTATTCGTAATCATCCAATATTGTAGTACGAGGAAGTTTTGGTATTATAGTTATTAGTTTTTAATTTTTTTAACTTTTTAATTAGTGATATTGTTGTAGGTGAACCTTTTGTTCTTTCCCTTGCTATGTTCCTTTTTACCTTTATTTTTGTTATACACTACAAGAAAATGTAAGTTGTATCAAGCTTATAAGCATCTATTGACAATCAAGAATCTTTGTTTTTTTATTCAAGATTCTTTTCTATATATACCTATATATTTTTTACAGTGAATTCAAGATTCTTTTCTTTATACTCTACTTTTCTTTTTTATGTACTCTATCTTCAGTTCAATCTTCATCACGATGAATTCTAGATTTTAGTCTATATTATCTATTTTTTTTTCTATGTACTCTATTTTTCTTTTTGATATACTCGATCTTTATTACAGTGATTCATGATTTATTTCCGTATACTCTTTTGTTTTGAATGTGAATTCATGATTCCCTTTTTGTTTAACAAGTAATAATTTTGAATTAAAAAATGTATATATAATCTGAGAGAAAACACAGGGAATGTCACAAATTGGAGTGTTAGATTTTTTTTGATAAAGCTTGTTCTTAAGGGAGTGTCACAGATCGGAGTGTTGGATTTTTTCATAGAGCTTATTCTACTAATCAAGTTTTGTGTTTTCTTACTGTAAAGGTGTCCAAAATGGTTACGATTTTGAATTTTGATCTTATTGTTTCAAATCTGTGGTTATTCTGATTTACTCGATTTTTTTGTAGTCAAAACTCTTTTTAATATTGTTTTGGATCTTGAAAGGTGAAAATTGTCATCTTGAAGAGAATGGAAAATGGTGTGAAGTACATGTTTCTTGGAAAAGAAAGAGGTGCTGAAGAGATGTAAGTTATACTTATATGTGCACATGTATCAACTCAGGCATTAGATTGTTTAGTTTTATCTTATGTCTTTTAATTAGCTATTTGAGTTTTTTGATTCAAAAAATTTCTAGGCTGCATCTCTACATTTACAATTATTTGAAGAAACGGGGACTTGACGAAGCTGCGAAAACATTTGCTGAAGAAGCAAATGTTGAGATGTCAGAATGTAAGTGTCTTTTCGTTTTCCTTATTTTTGACTATGTCTTTGTTGTGTATATATCATTTGAAAAAATTGTAAATGATGTTCTCCTCCATTATAAGTGTTTCATTTATCTGTCTTATTGAACTGTGCTTGTTTAGTTTAAACTCTTTTGTCCTTGTTTAGTTTATACTCTTTTGTCCTGGTTTAAATTGTTGTCATATTTGGCTTTGTAGTGGATTGCGATGATAGTCTGCAAAAGGATTGGCTGTACGCATTATGGCCTGAGTTGTGCTCCAGAATGACAAAGCAACCAAGATGGAATCTACAATCACCTGCACAGGTCTTATAGTAATTTCATTTATGAAGTTTAAATTATCAATATAGATATGTTTTCTGAATACAGTGTACTTATATATATATACATATATATTTATATATTCATCTGAGGTTAATTGAATTGATTCTCAGTCTCCTTTGCAAGAGGCCGTACCGGTGCTAGAATCTCTTAGAAGATACCAGCCACCACAACATGTGAGGAATGTTGTGGGACACCCAGCAGAGGAGGTGTCGCAGGCTCTTCAAGATATGAACCAGCTAAGAGCTGGTAAGCTTCCTATGAACACTGACTCAGCCAGTATTCTTGGCCACCCAGGTTCAAAAGAAAAAGGGAAGGGGCTGCTTGGGTTTCCTCCTGCAAAGCTACTTCCAAGTGAAATCACATTAGTGCAACACTCCAGAAATTCTAGGTAGTTTCTGTTTTCATGGTATAATTGTAAATATCACCTGTTTGTTGTTTGTTAAGCTTACATTATTTGCTTGATTCTTATATGATAATGTGAGTCCAGTGAGCTCTGGTTACTTACATTTGGTAGTTTCTCATCTTTTCGTATACATTTGTGTGTCACAGCTACCAACAGATTCCTGGTGGTACTATCCAGCCTCCACAAATTGTCGGGGTATGATTATTACATTATTGAACATCATACTGCAAAACTGAATGGAGACTAAGACATTTTACTTCTGTCGCAGCCCTATCAGTCCGTTCAATTGGAGCCAACTTATCCAGCAAGACAGGATTTGACATATCCACCCTCAGCAGCTGTTGTCGCAGCACCTGTTTCCGGTTTGTTTGATTCTTTAAACTATACTTTTAGGTTAAAAATTGCATGTAAAAATTATAATTGCAAGATTTACTCTGATGGCCTTAATATTTTTTTATATGGTTTATAGTATATCATCATCTTATGATTTTTTTATGAGAACTCGAAGTGGTACATATTTGAATAAAGGCAATTGGTCAGAGCCATATATTCACCAAGAGTCAATTTTAACTTTGTGTGTATTCTCCTTGTTGCACTTTATTAACGCGCAAAAATGTTTGGTGGTCAGCTTAGCAGCAAATTTCTGTTTGTTTTAAATATGCATGTGAACTATGTTTCCACTTGCACAGACGATTTTCTCCCATTATATTTTCCTCGTATTATTTTCACCACTGTTTCAATTCTTTCCCCCAAGTACATTCTTCTGAAATGGACTTTTCATGTAAACTCCGTGTATTATCGTTTCTTGTGTCCTGTAGTTCACGATAACAGAGGATTAGAGACATGACATGATGTGTTGAGGAAAATTTATAAGCAATGTGTGGTCTCAGTCAATGTAATAAAGGAGTGCAAGCTGATGACCATGGCATAGCCTCAATCAAGATAAATCAGTTTTATTTAAAAATTCTCAGAGAAAGGAGGTTCAGGGTATGGAGGTTAATAGGCAGATATTTGTGATTACAAGATATTTCAGATACATGCGAAGCTAAGAGAAACATGGACTTAAAATTATTAACATTTTTAGACAACATATTTAATGAAAAAGTGTACTGAGAGTAAGCACAATATTTTAATGTGCCCAGGACTTTTCATACTATGTTGCGCATTGCGCGTCGGCAGTTATTTTGCATATTTAATTTCCGGTTATGCTTTGACTGCGCATTGCGCGACTTAGTTAGATAGATATTTGGAAAAAATGTGCAATGCACTCTGCTTGGAAAACAGTTGGAGCTCCCTACATGATTCTGCAAGGGGTCTCATGCTCAATCCAACTTTCCAATGATATAGTTGGCTGAGTTGTGATATTCTCAGACTTATGATAACATTATTCTCTGTGGTAAATTCTACCCAAGAACCTCCCTCTAGTGCCTAAATTAAAAAATAATGTTCTCTTTATTGATTGTAGTGGAAGCCATGTTACTGAAAATGCAGTTACCATGCAGTTACTTTGAACAAGACACACTCTTTAATATTCTGGTGATTAAGTTTTATTAAATTTTTAGGTGAAAACAATTGTAGAAACCAAGGGTCATTAATGAGAATTGGAGTAAATGCACCAGATGTAAGTGACCTACATATTTTTGCTTATCTAACATGTTTCATATTTAACTGCTATTGTATATTGTGGTATCCATTGACAACTCTGCATATCTTACCAGGAACCTACCCCTAATTCCTCAAGGATTCAAGTACCCGCTGTATTTTTTGAGTTGATGGAGCAGGAAGCCGAAGAACGGGAACGACGGGAATGACGTCAACGACGTTGAAACTCATCTCATGACAAATCTTAATAGTATGATGTTACAAATGTACAATTTTATACTCATTAGGATCGTTGTTTGTTTTATTATATTTGTCTTTCATTTGTTCTATATTTGTGTCACAATACTGATGAACCAATATGCACTATGTTTTGGTGGAAATTATTTAATGTGACGTGGATATCTTGTTTGCAGTATTTAATGTACATTGATATTGCGAAATCACGGGTTTATGTTTTCCTCGATTTGCATAAAGCTTGATATCTGCATTTAAGTGTATTTGATATATGGCAGAGTTATTTTGTTGTATGCTTTTTAACTACGTTCTTTTGTCCATCTCTTTTATTGAATTATGTTGTAGTTTTATTTGGTTATCGTGAATTTAGAAAATAAGCCCATCTTTAGATACACATCTAAGAGAATTTGAACTAAGTTAAATTGTTAATGCAACGTTGTTTAACCCCTACTCTTTGATGTCATGAGGTATCAAGTTCGTATATTTCTCGCACATAATACTTTAAACAACAAACTTCGCGTAAACATCCTAAAGTTTGCATTAAAAGGCACAGCAATGTGCACACCATACCAGTCAAAAAGAGGGTGGTGGCTTATTATGGTCGCTTATTAAAACTTGTGTAAACTCCACAAATAGTATTTCTAAAAATGGTAGCCAAAATTGATCAATTAAATACGTATTTCACGCTAGGATAGGTGTTATCACTTATTGAAATGGAGTACTGGGTTGTGATCTTTTTTTCATATGGGATACCTGTTTGCGAATTGAGTATCCCATGTCCCACATGCACATATATGATATTCCGTTTGGTAAATGTGTATCCGAACTTTTATTTTTGAGAAATGCCGGAGTATCTTCCCTTCTTGCCTTTATGCAACTTCCACATATACTGTACTTCCTGCATATGCATCAGTAAAATCTGCGCAAGTGCTGTCATTAGTGATGGATCCCGACGAAGGTCTGTTTACAGCGTAAGACCAGATCATCGATACAGGTAAACCATATTATTTCACTAATTAACTTCAACTTTACTATAGAAGTTCAATTCATTGTCTGATAATACAAATTACAATTATATATGTATTCTAGTTTCAACTAAATTGAATCGTATGCATCTCGTGTTGATACAATTCATACTGAAAATATAATTTGGCATGTTGCAATTATTGTGGCTACATTTGATCTGTTTAATTTGGTGATAGTACTCTAGTAGTTCTAGTTTCTGTTACGTTTATGTGTATTTTCCTTGCTGACAGTCGGGCTTTGCAAAAGCACAAGTTATTGGTGGTTAAATTAGTTGGCATATTTCTGTTTGTTTCCGATTCAGAAATGATTTTGAATTTCCTGCTTGCACCGTTTACTATACTATATTTGTGTATGTGCTTAAAACTTCATGCATGCGTAGATGGTTATTGTGTTTGGTCAAGTAGAAAGTGAGCTGGCTAAGAAGAAAGAAAGCGAAAGCAACCTAGATTGCTTGTTTTCTTCCTCAAATATATCATATACCAAATTTAACTTCATAAAGTTGGCAAACACAAGTGCTTGCCTAAAGAATCAAGCAGCCAGCAAAATCCATATAACAAAGAATGATACATGTATATAAAAGTCTTATACTATGTTTACCGGATGAAATACTGATTTGTTAGGTAATGTACCTGGTCAAGAAACGTGTTATATGGTTGCATAATCACAGAGTTTGATTGACCATGTTAGGTGCAGTTTCCAAGCAGGCAGTTTTGTTCTAAAGCCATTTGGCCTTGTTTCAGTAGAGAATCTGTTGTCACGCTCTGTATTTTTTAGTTGTTAACTATCTTTTTTTTATCTTGAATTGTAGGATAAGAACTATGTTGATTGATTACTATAAATATTTTGGAATTAATGTTATCGTTATTGATAATGACAGTCCAATGGTGGCTCTGGTAAACAGAAATTTTCACAAGTTGCGACCAAGTTCTTCTTTCGACTATGACGAGTCTAATGATATTCAGTCGCTGGTATCCAAGTTTTCCAACAACATTCAGTCGGTACGTGGTATAAGTCTCTTCCATCGTTTATATATTAACACACATATACATGCACAAGTAAGGATAACTTACATCCTTTCAGAATCCCATGTTTTTTCAAACATGTACTTTTCATTATCCCAACCCTTTCTGAAATCCATTTTCTTCAAATTAACCTCCAAATTTCCAAGATCTGGAATCCAACAAAAGGGTTTAGATTTTGAAGAAATAGCTAAAATAGTAGAAATCACGAGAGATTAAAATATTAATGATAGAAAATGAAAGCCGTTTTGGATACCTTTATAATTTAAGAAAAACGCAAAACTATCTTGAAATGAAAGAAGAAGAAGTGAAGTGAAATCATGAGTATTTTGAATGCACTTTTTATTTGAGTATCAATTTTCTTTGCTTACTTTGCACAAAAGTAATTGAATATATATACCACACACACACACACACACACACACACACACATAATATTGTCACTTTTTGAATGTCAATGTGAACTATCTAAAGTAAATTAAAGATAGTGTTAGAATAACAATATAAGATCCTGGAAAGTGCCTTCCTCTAAAACCTTAAGGTTTTAGATGAGCTGGTTTCTCAACATGGTATCAGAGCTCAGGCAGGCGGGAGGTCCAAGGTTCGACTCCCCTGCCACCCCCAATATTCTCACAATTTATGAGGGACACGAAAGGCAAAACTAAGCCCCAAAGATGGGCGCCTGTGATCCACTCTTCGACCCAAAAATGGGCTTTCGAGTGAGGGGGAGTGTTAGAATAACAATATAAGATCCTGGAAAGTGCCTTCCTCTAAAACCTTAAGGTTTTAGATGAGCTGGTTACTCAACATAGAATAACAGATAGGCCTCTATTAATAATTCTGATATTATTCTGCATAAACAATATTTAACTTCTTCTGCTTTCATTTCAAGATAGTTTTGTGTTTTTCTTAGATTATAAAGGTATCCAAAATGGCTTTTCCTTTTTTATCATTAATATTTTAATCTCTCGCGATTTCTAGTATTTTAGCCATTTCTTCAAAATCTAAACCATTTTGTTCGATTCCAGATCTTGGAAATTTGGAGGTTATTAATTTGACGGAAATGGATTTCGGAAAAGGTCGGGATAATGAAAAGTACATGTTTGAAAAAACATGGGATTCTGAAAAGATGTAAATTATCCTTACTTGTGCATGTATATGTGTGTCAATGTGTGTATTTGAACATAGTTAATGGATTGGTTAATTTTATCATGTGTATTCTATCACTAAGTGAATATTTTTTATGAAAACTTTTAAGGTTGCAATTGTACATTTATGATCAAACGAAGAAAAGGGGACTTGATGATGTTGCCGAAATTTTTGCTAAAGAAGCAAATCTTGAGATGTTGGAATGTAAGTGTGTTCTTGCTCACGTAATAGTCATTAATATTGTTTTTCTTACACTCGAGTAAAATTAATTAAATGTAACAAAAGAAAATTTTTAATCCATTTTATGCCGTTTCATTGTAGTTTTATCATCCGCATAATCTTCTTTTTTGAACTAAATTTCTTAACGTTATGCTCTTTTTTCCCATTTATATTCTTCATCAGAAAAATGCACCTGAGAAAAAAATATAGAAAAAATGCATTAGAGAAAAAAATAAGTATTATTGAGAGTGTATATTGCTTTGTAGATTGCAAATTCATAAGAAAGATTTGACTCATGTCTATGGCAATATTTATTTGAAAGTTGAGAGAATTTTAAAGAAAAGAGATGTAATATATCGAAGTATCCAGAAATAATTCTTAATTCCTTATACTTTGTTGTTAAAATTCATTTTAACATTTGTTTTTTAGTGTAACTAGGGTCAACAATCCACCGCTTATTTATGAAACCAAGTTCATCTATCTTATCATATTATATGTGTAATTTTTCTTATATATATATATATACATATATATATATATCTATATATATATATATATAAACTAAAAAAATTAAATTTCATATAAGAATTAAAGGATAATTTTTTTTTGGTCGTGGAATTAAAGGATAATTAAAATTATATATTATTACAAATTATCAGCTAATAGCATTTAATGTAGATTGAGTAAGTTTTTATTTCAATTTTTCTTTCTAGTATTTTCTTTTATAAAATTACTTATAAACTTATATTTACTTATTTAGTTACCTTGATTATATGAAAAACAAGACAACTACAGATGTTGTTCTTGTCTGACAAGTAATTTAAATTGTTCATATAATTAAGAAATGATTTTACAATTTCGTATGTTCTCTAATTATATTAAATTTTCTAGGAAAATTCTCAATGGTACCACTGTGCTTTTGACTCTTGTCATGGTACCATTACAATTTTGGCTTCTCTTTCTGGTACCCTTAGCTAATAGATTTCCTAAAAAAGATGCCATTCTGTTATAGAAACGTTAAGTATGATGTAAATGGGCGCCAAGATATATTCAAATTGATAAAAATATGTAAAAAATGCAATATTACAGTATGTAACAAAAATGACTACAATGAAAGAACTTCCAACAAAATATTACATTTTTGTTACACAGTAACAAAATAGTACACATAGGGTCTCTCCCCCCATCTCTCTCTCTCTATATATATATCTTTCTTCCCCCCCCCCCCCCCCCCCACCATACATACAGCTTGTGCAGATACTACATATGATTGTGTGTGACTTTTTGAAGCATATATTCCTACATTGCTTGATTATTGTGTTTAACTGTTTGTCATATTTGGCATAGTGGTGAGGTCTGAAGAAGGTTTGTTAACTGAATGGTGGAAGGTATTCTGGCCTCAGTTCTGCTCCAGAATGACAAACAAAGCTGAAGAAAATCCACGATCCTCTGTACAGGTTTTTCTTTTTATAATTGTAGTATCTAACTTGAAATTATTATAGAAATTCAATGTTCTGATTATAAATTGTAATATTATGTATGTATCTGAGGTTTGATTGAATTGATTATCAGCCATTAATTCCAAATCTATAGAATTCAGGGGCTGGTCGGTCGGAACAACAACCAGTTAGGAATCTATATCAAAGTGTGGTTCCTAATCCTGTGATTAACCACCAATTGGCTATAGTTCAAGCTAATGACCAGATGATTGGTTGTGGTTCTGTTATTAATGTTGTAGGACAGAGTGTGTTGAAAACTCATTCTGCAATTAGCGAGCGGAGAGCTGGTAAGCATTCAATGAATAACAATACTGCTAGTATTTTAGGGCTGTCGTCTGCACATTTATTCGAGGAGTCTCTCGGATTTTCTTCCTCACAGTTGCTTACGACTCAAATCACACCTGTGCCACCTTCTGGCAACGCTAGGTAATTCCTCTATTAATAGAAAAACTCTTAATTTCGCTCGTTAAATATCCGTTAAGTTTACATTATCTGCTTAAATTTTACATGAATGTAGTGAGTCCAATGGCCTATTTAATTGGATTACATTAACCTGTTGGTGTAGTAATGTTATGTTTATCTAAAGAAACAAGCCTATGGATTTTATTTCTACAACTGGACTGCAGCTCGACTATTTTTTTTTGAGAAGTAATATAGGAATTATTAAATCATAATTCCATTTCATATGGAAATCTGGAAACTGTATCTCGTATCATATGGATATTATCTCTATTCGTCCCTTGGAAATATGTAGTGGTTTCTCATCTTTTTGTATGCATTTGTGTGTCACAGCCACCTACAGATGGCAGTTAGTTTTTTGCCCCCTCCCCAAGTTGCCAAGGTATGGTTATTACATCTTTGAGCTCATCATTGTGGAAACCGAATAGAGACTTAAGACATTCCACATCTGTTTGCAGGTTCCTAGGAATGATGTTTCTGGAGAAAGGTCTGTTCAAAAGCAGTCAACTTGTCCTGCAGGACAGGGTTCGGCATATCCTCCAGCAGCACCTAATGCGGGTTTGTCTGATTCTTGAAAATATAAATCAAATATGGGGTGTGTAGATATAATTGTGGGCAACATCTGATCTGCAGGCCTTAGTCTTATTTTATCTGGTTCATAGTATTCTTAGTTTCTTTTGAAATAACCGTAAAGGGTCGAACAATTATGAGAATATTCCAAAATTTTTGTGTATCCATTTTACAACTCCTGTGCTCCAATAAAGCATAAAGTATTTTAAATTTAACATCGTAGGCCAGATCTTTGTCTGTTTTCTTATTACAATGCTGAATGATGTTCCATCGCGCACTATTAAATTGTTGCCACCACATTATACTTTTTTTTTAATTTTTTACTTGAAATTTCATCCATATGTAGATTGTTAATGTGTTTGGTCAAGTAGAAAGTTATAATTGGCCCAGAGGGAATAAAAGGAATACAGACACTATGTGTATATGTATTACCTTTAAATGGTAACTGGAAGTGTCTTTTGTCGTCTGTTTGCATCATTATCTGGTCAATGCTGATAGTTCCTTGTTGAACTTTGCTTTCCTCTGTGGGCCTATATATCTGACATCGACTCTTACAATAAGCCATTTCCATTACGGTAGTATGTCAGTTTATGAAAGAGTAGTTTACCGCCGTCTTGAAAGGAAATTGGTATGGATTACAAAAGTTAGGGAAGCTACGGAAGCTACTGACTAATATGCCGGATAAGTGAAACTTTCACCTTATTCTAGAAACTCTGTATGTGACTCTTCAATTTTATCTTCGTACTATGTCAGGCGGGTACTATGTCACACCCACCAAATTTTAGGTAAAAACATGAAATTATTCAAACCGTAGTTTAAAAATGAATAGTCAAAGGAAGTTGGGATATTTTTTTCCTGGAAATTTGATCTAGGTCTTTTTTCTCAGGCGTAAAATCCTGAGAAATTAACTCTTTCTTTATACTATAGGCTCATGCACCTATAGTATAAAAAGTTCTCAGGATTTTTCTTAAAGAAAGATTTAATTTAAAGAAAATGACTTAAGCTCCTTAAACACGTGTGGTATAGTAGTTCATGTCTAAACAAAGATTTATTTCTCAGGTTTTTTTTTTTAAATTTAAAGGGTTTAAGATTGTTTTTTGAAGCGATAAAAATGGAAAGGAGAGAAGATTCTTTTCCCATTTTTACTACTTTTTTATTGTTTGAACTCTTTTCCTTTCCGGTATCTTTCGATGTTATCGGATGATTAAATTCAAATGTTTCCACAGTGGTGGAGATCGAAGAAAATATGTTGATGGACTAATGCACAATCTTCCAGATAGGTCTTATTTCGAGAATTTTGAATATTTGTTGTTATACTTCCTTGTTATATAATGTACAAGCTTATAATATGTGCGGTGCACAATCTTTTTTATTATTTTTATAATTTATTTGTCTACAGGTTTTAACTTTATAATTTTAATAAAATTTTAAAGTAAATCTATCTTTTATTATCAAACTACCAAACTACCAACCAACCAAGCAACAAAACTTGCAATACTTCGGTTTTAATAATATAGTATGGATACGTGTGAGATTTTTGATTGCATAAAATACTCGGCCATTAGTTGGAAATTCTCTAGCAATGCTAGCATGGAAATTCTCCAGCATTGAACTAAGAGACTTGGTTATAAAAATATTTCAATAATCAAGTCTTGGGGGGTCATATGACTTGCTTATTATGCAGGGTTACAGTGAAAGGCCTAATGCAGTATTCTGATGGACTAAGGCTAGTAAACAAATACACTCATTCTGAATAACCTAAATATTTGATGATAAACTCCTAGCCCCACATGTAGATCATTAAAGTAAATGAACTAAGAGGTGTTTGTGTTTGGTTGGGATTACAAGAGAATGATAAGTAAATATGTCCTTTTCTCAACTTAGAGGATTAGAATAAGCTAAACTAAACGCTCTTAAAGTTTCCTTTCTTATATCTTCATTCTAGTCACAATAGTGGTTTCTAGAGTAAATTTTATTGTATTTGGAATATATCAAGTTGATGTTATACATACTTAAAATCCCGGTACCATTCAGTGCCTCATCCTCATCACAATATTGGTTTCCAGAGTAAATCTTATTATTTTGGAATATCATTTGGTATTCTAGATTATCTAAAACTCCAGTACCATGTAATGACTACTTGTCCTTTTACTAATTCATCTTAAGCACTTACTTTTTATTTGAAAATTAACTTGATGCAAAAGTTCTCTCACATTTTGCTCTAAATTTGTTCTCGCTCATGTTTTGTAATACATTGTAATTTTTTTTGTCCCATTTATCTTTTAGAAGTGTTCTGGGTTGTGACATACTAAATGATGCAGAACAAGAATAAATCGACAAATTTATATAATGAAAAGATAAACTTGGGTAGACCAAGTGCAAAAATTTAGACGACCTCGAATAGCTTCTCAATGCAGTCGCAACCCAAATAGAAGAAATAATTGTTCAGATTCCATTGCGATATGTAGTGGCTAATGATATTGAAATAAAATTAAAGCAAACTTGGAAATTAAGACAACTAAATATTCTCCGAGATACTTGAATAATAATACAAATTCTACATATCCTGAAATCAATAATAATATTCTCCTAAATTCTAACAATTGCCTAATCAAATAGTTTTAAAGAGAATATTAAAAATTCTTGATATTAAAATATATTTCATACTTTTAATTTAGATTTTTCCTTTACAAATTCTTTTATATATATTTCCTTGCTACTTTTCCAATGTCACTCTAGGTGGTTTTGTGTTTTTCTCTTGAATCTTGAGGTACATATAAGAAAATTTTGTGATAAAATGATCTTTATCTCTTTCGCTTTACTTTTTTTTTTTCTTCACAATTAAGCTAGGGTTGTGGTAATTTTCTCAGTATTATTTTTTTCGAATTTTGGTAAACTGAATGTTGTTTTGTTGTAGCAAATGGCTTTTGGAAGAGAATGGGACAATGAAAGAAAACTAGCTTTCAAGAATGATGGAGATGCAGAAAAGATGTGAGTCATACTTTTGTGTGGACTTGTTATTTAATGTTGTGTTGGGGGTTTTGGTTATGTACTTGTTTATATATATTACGTTAAATGTAAGTTTACTCAATTTGCGTTTTTCAGGCTTGAGCTTTACATTTACAATTACATAAAGAAAAAGAATTTACACGATGTTGCTGATTTTTTTGCGAAAGAAGCAAACATTGAAACACCACAATGTAAGTGGTTGTGGTCAAGATATGTCAATTGTTCATTTCATTAGCTTTTAGTGTTTGAATTTACATTTCATCCTATGTTGTTGAGTTAAGATTTCTCAAGGATTTTTGTATTAAATTTGGGGTGTTTAAGATAATTTTTTTTTGAAGCGAACAGAAATAGAAAGGAAGGAAAATCATTTTTCCTATTTTGTTCTTTCAAATATTTTCCTTTCACACCTCGTACAAAGTAATTGGATGATTTGACTTATTGTTTTCATACCTGTTTTAGTGATGGAGATTGAAGAAAATCTGTTGACGGAATGGTGGCATGTATTCTGGCCTATATTCTGCTCAAGTCCGTCACAAAAAGTCAAAGTAAGTGCGCCAGCTTGAGGACATGTCGTATTTCGTGAATTGTGAATATTTGTTGTTACACTTTCTTCTAATATAATGTATATCCGATATTTGATTGCATAAATAATCACCAATTTATTTGAAATATTCTAGCGTGCTAGGTTGGAATTTCTTAACCATAAAACATAGAAAAAAGCCTCAATTTTATATTCAATGAAATTCTAATAATCAAGTCTTTAATAGAAATAAAAGTTCTCTTATTTTTTCATTGCTCGTCATAATAGTGGTTTTTTTTTAATTTTTTTTTGATTTTCTGTTTATCCATTTTTATGCATGTTGAATATAGACCACTTCATTATTTTAATGTTTTTTCTAATGCAAGTTGGGTTGTTGAATTCCTCTTCATGTTTAATTTGTTGGCTTGACACTTGTTAGGACATAGGTAGTACTCTGCAACCACCAAAACTTTGTGGGTGTTGCACATTTTGTTTGACTTGAACCATTTTAATTCTAAAGAGTCTAAAGTTCTCTATGTCACCTTTCTTTGACTATATTGAATATAAGGTAGTATGTGATATCCTTTGAATATGCAATATGAAATTTATCGATATATGGTAGACTTTTCGATATAATCACAAATCCTTTTGCAGACTTCACCATTTATTCTCTTAGTGAAATTTCAAACTTTCTTCAAAATGATCTGGCTCGACTTTACTATATCTAAATTGATAAAATTCTCCATATCAATATTCCCATGTTGTCTTGATCAAATTTCTTCATTTTTCGTAATGCATGAATACGAATTTGAACTTTTCCAAGAAACATTTATCTTGTAAATACAAACAAGAACTATACTTGATACTTTTAAACTTCCCGATTTCTATCCCTCTAGACTTCAAGATATCAATCAAAATACAACTCAGCACTAGAAATATCAAGTCCCAGGCTATGGGTATCAGGTACAAGGTATCAACTAGGCTACAATGCCCATGAATTTATTTTCAATTTGTCGGATGAAGTAGTTTGAGTTTTGGAGTGCTCTTTTTGTTTAAATATTATATTTTAACTTGTGAGTAACTACTTTAATTGTGAGTAATATGTAAATTCTTCCCTTCATTTTCATCCAAAATTATATAGTTTGAGGAAGTTTTGTTATCGTAGTTTTTTAGTTATTGGTGAATCTTTTGTTTCACTCTATATATATTTTATTGGCCTTACTTTGTTAATTTCAACCTTTATCTTTGTTATGTATTACGTGAAATGTGAGTTGTATCAAACTTTATTAGAGAAAGGCATCCATTGACAATTTAGAATATGTTTTCTTTTTTAAATAAATAGATTCAATATTCTTTTCTATGCACTCTATTCTTTTTTACGGTGAATTCTAAATTCTTCCCACAATACTCTATTTTACTTTTTTAATATACTCGATTTCTTTTTCACATTGAATTCAAGATGCTTTTCTGTATACTATATCTTTTTTACAGCGAATTCAATATTTTTCTTATAAAATTTAAGATTCAAAATGAAAATATAAATTGAGAGAAAATATAAGCAGCGTTGCGTATCGGAATGTCAATTTCGTCTTTTAGATACCGTGATTATGTAATCAAGTTTTGTGTTTTCTCATTGTAAAGGTATTTGAAGTAGTTTCAATTTTGAATTTTGATCATAATCTTTCATTTATGTGTGCTATTCTTATTTACTTGAATTTTTTCGTAGTTAAAACTCTTATTTTATATTGTTTTGGATCTTTAAAGGTAAATATTGTGACCGATGAGAAGTACATATTTCTTGGAAATGAAAAGGATGCTGATGAGATGTGAGTTATATTTATGTGTGCACATATATCAACTCAACTTGGGCATTAAATTTTTTGATTATATCACTTTTTAAATCAGTTATTGAATTTCTTTGATTCAATTTTTTTTAGGTTGCATCTATACATTTACCATTACATGAAGAAACGAGAACTTCACGAAGCTACGAAAATGTTTTCTAAAGAAGCTAATATTGAGATGTCAGAATGTAAGTGCCTTTATGCTCACTTTATATTTGCCTACAACTTGTTTCTATTACTTTAAGTGAATCGATTGAAAAAAAATGTAATTGATGTTGTCTCTTTTTCTTTTTCTTTATATCATTTCTTAATTAATTTGAAAATTTTCTTTGCTTATGTTAATACTCTTTTGTCCCACATTTATCCGTTATCCTTAAAAAAAAAAATGCAATTTTGGACTCTACAAAAAAATATTTTTATATTGTTGTCTAATATGTAATTATATATAAGACGTTCATTAATTCATTTATGTCATTTAAATATATGAAAATAAGAAAAATAAAGAAATTGATCTTAAATGGAAGTAAATAAATCAAGAATATTAGTAAAAAGTATATGATGATAATTTGTGTGGCCTAGTTAAATGAAGAGGTGATGGATGTGAAATTGTTCTTAAATTCTTACCATTTTAAGAAAGGGTCCTGGATTGTCAGGGACCATTTATTTAACAATCTGTTCCTGAACCGTTGGATCAACATTTCAACGGTCAGGATTAAAAAAAAAAATCTATCCGCTCCGCGTATTTTTTCCGCGGAGCACTATTCCTCCGCGCAAATTTATCGCGGAGCCCTGTACCCGCTCCGCGATTAATTTCCGCGGAGCTTCTGAAAGCATATGATATGGCAACCTCGTTGACTCTCTCTCAATCACTCCCCACCATTTCTTCCCACCCACATGTATCTCTCTCTCCAACTAATTAAAATTAGTTGGTGGCTCAAACAAATCATATTGTAAAATAATTTCAAATCTAATATGTAAATTTAAAATCAATACTGGGATCAGAATTTTAATTATTTATTTCGTAAGATCAAAATATTTAATTAGGGGAAGAATCAAAAGATAACTTAAATACAGTACTTTGCTACGGTGGCAATTTAATAAATAAGTTGCAAACACATACTCCCTCTGTCCCTCTCATTTCTTTACAGTTTTTTTACATTGCTTGGCACACATTTTAAGGCTCCTATAAAGTATAATTCTACAACTTATTTTCAAAATTTTCTTTTTCTAAATAAAAATTTAAAACATTATACTTTTATTCGGAAGAAAAAAATATTTAAAATAATTTATGAAAATATATTTTATAGGAGTCTTAAAATGCGTGTCAAAAATCGGCTGAATCGGTCAATTAATCGTTTTTCAGAAAAACAGTTAAAAATCGGCTGAATCGGTCAAAAATCGGATTAATCGGTCAAAAATCGGGCTAATTATTAAAAATAGTTAAATTAAAAAAAATAATTAAAAATTTAAAAGGTAGAAACTTGATTAAACAATAGGAAAAAACATTATTTTTGTACATATAATTATAATTTTAGATGCATAAATCGTAAATTCTCTTAATTTTTCCTCTTAAATTGATCTCTAATTGAAAAGTTAAACCTTCAAAATATTATTTATTACAATTATATAACATTTTTAACATATTTGCATAAATATATGATAATAACATATGTTTAGTTGAAATAACGAAATAATTATATATATAAATATAATTGTATATAAAAAATAATATTAAATTTATTCCGATTAATCATTCCAATTAATCCCCGATTACCCGATTAATCCCTAAACGGTGCCTTCTTCGATTAACTCCGATTCCCGCTTTTTATAACACTGGGTTCAACATATATATATGACTAAGGTTCGGAACTTATCTATTCACGTGTACTAGTTTACATTTTGTTGAACTTGGGGGAGTATAGAACAAGCCTTGTTTGATTGAAATGTTTAATGCATTCCCATTAATCAGGCAATGCATAACTTACTACCTAGAAAGCAGGGATTGTAGGGACCTGGATGGGGAGAAATGGTGGAGAGAGAGTCAACGAGGTTGCCATATCAATATGCTTTCAGAAGCTCCGCGGAAATTAATCGCGGAGCGGGTACAGGGCTCCGCAATAAATTTGCGCGGGGGAATAGTGCTCCGCGGAAAAAATACGCGGAGCGGATAGATTTTTTTTTTTAATCCTGACCGTCGAAATGTTGATCCAACGGTTCAGGAACAGATTGTTAAATAAATGGTCCCTGACAATCAATTGTCAGGGACCAGGACCCTTTAAGAAATGTGTACAAATTTGTTTCTAAATTTTTTTCGAACTTTTTAATTTTAGAAAGTTATCTATAATCAGTTTTATCGTTTTTGGCTCAGTTTTGGATTACGATGGAAGTCTGCTAAAGGATTGGTGGGAGGTATTTTGGCATCGGTGTTTTTTCAGAATGACAAAGCAACCAGGAGGCAATCCACAATCATCTGCACAGGTGTTACAGTAATTTCATTTAGGAAGTTTAAATTATTATTAAAGTTTTGTTTTCTGAAAACAATGTACATAAGTATGCATCTGAGTTTAATTGAATTGATTCTCAGCCTTCAACGGGAGAATCCCTAGAGATGCTAGATTCACTTAAAAGATCCCAACAACTGCCAATTGAAAATCCACCACAACATGTGAGCAATGTTGTGGGACAACCACCAGAGGGTATGTCGGAGGCTCCTCAAGGAATGAGTCAGCGGAGAGCTGGTAAGCATCCTATGAATACTGACAGTTCCAGTATTCTAGGTCACTTAACTTCAAAAGAAAAAGGAAAGGGGCCTCTCGGGTTTCCTCCTGTAAAGTTGCTTCCTACTGAAGTCGCACGAGTGCTACATTCTGGCAATTTTAGGTAATTCTGTTTTCATGGTAAAATTGTATATATCACCTGCTAGTTGTTTGTTAAGTTTAAATTATTTTCTTGAATTGTACAGGATTAACGTGAGTCCATTGAGCTCTGGTTGGCACTTACATTTGGTGGTTACTCATTTTTTTGTCTGTATTTGTTTAACAGCCACCTAGAGATGCCTGGTTCTATTCAGCCTCCTCCACAAGTTGTCGGGGTATAGTTATTACATCATTGAGTACCATAACTGCAAAACTGAGTGGAGACTAAGACATTTTACTTCTGTCGCAGGCTTATGAGTCCATTCAACTCGAGCCAACTTATCCACCAGAACTGGATTTTGCATATTCACCCACAACACTTATTGCCGGTTTGTTTGATTTCTTTAAACTATAGTGTCAAGTTATAAATGCCAGGTTGAAATTATTATATAAATGTCTACTCTGATGGCCTTAATGTAATTTGAATGGTTTTATAATATTATCATATTGAGATTATCTTTTGAGAACTTCGAGTGGTACATATTTGAAAAAAAGACCACCGTTTAGAGTTAAATAATCACCAAGAGTCAATCAACTTTGTGGGTATTCTCCTTATTGTTGCGCTTTGTGAATGTGCAAAAATGTTTGGTGGTCAACTTAGCAACTTAATTTGTTTTAATCTGGAAAACAGTTGGAGCTTGATACGCATTTTTGCTAGGGTCTCATGTTAAGGTCTCCAACTTCTCCATGATATAGTAGGCTCAGTTATGATATTACTGATAGTAATGGTAATAGATTTAAGAAGAAACAGTATTCTCTGCAACCATTCCTACCAAAGGACCTGCCTCTAGTGCACAAATCGTTAAATCTTCATTGATTATGGTGAGAGCCAATATAAACTTAATATGGAACTCGTATGTCTTAAACTTCATCTTGTAAAATATGTGCGGAGACCCGTGATTTCTACATATTTAATATTTTATCATTTTAGGAGATTATATGCACGATTCTCCTTTGTGGGGATTTCTTTAGTGAGATAAAACTTGAGCAATTATACCACAACTAGGCTACCTTTCTTCACTTACTATAGGGTCCAATTTGTTTCTACTATTTGGAATCCGTATTTGTATATTTGTTGGTCTCTTTTCCTTTATATTTACTAGTCTGTTCGATTTCAATAGCTTCAACCTAAGTACTAGGCATGTTGGCCATATAAGCAATATGTATTTTTTTTTGTCATGGTGTATGTATAACAACAATAGTTTGAAGAAAATTGTAATGATTTATATGTCTGAACATACTCTTTAGATAATCTAGAAAATTTGAGCAGTTTATACTTGGTGAGTTGTAGTCAGCTGCCTAATTACTTTTGAACAAGACACATTCTTCTTCTTTTTTTTGGCCAAGTACAAGACACATTCTTGAATATTCTGATTTAAAATTATTTAATTTTCAGGTGAAAATTATAGGAAGAACCCAAGGTTATTGTCGGGAGTGAGAGTAAATGAATCGGATGTAAGTGACCTACATATTTTTGCATATTTAACAAATTTTATTTGTAGGTGGTGTTGCAAATTGTGATTTTAATTCACAACTATGTTTATGTTGTAGGGACAAGCTCAAGATTCATTCATGAATTATGTACCAGTTGTATTTTCTGAGTTTATGCAGAAAGAAGAGGATAAGTGGAGATGGTATTAGACTTATAATCTCCTGACAAGTCTTGAGAGCACAAAGTAACAAATTTTTTTATTATGTATTCATTTGGATTTTTATTTGTTTTATCACATGTCTTTAATTTCTTTTCAATTTTACTTATAAATACTCTTGAGATGAATGCGTATGTACTCTATGTTGGCAAAAATAATTTACTCCGATAAGGGGATACTTTTTGTTTTGATGGAATTGAGAATGAACTGATTTAAACGAAAGAATGATATTTTGTATAAGATTTTCTAAGATGCACCGGGTCATTAATATTGTACAAATGCATGTACAAAGTTCCCGTTTGACATTGCTGTTTCAGACATCAATAACAGTTTTTTTTCTGAAAATCATGTAAAATACTGTTTGTTAAATATCAAATGTAGCTTTTCTAAAAAGGGTTTTTGGCTGAAAAGCTGCTTTTAGAGAAAGTATACCTCCATGATTTTGAAAAAAACTGTTTTTTAGCTGTTGCGGGAAGCTTTCAACATCAAACTTTATCGACAACATTAATTTTTATATTAAATCTCAAAACATGTACATAACAAAAATATTATCAAACAGTTATCTAATTTTCGTAATAGCACAACAATTTTTAACAGCAATCCTGAACAAAGCCAAAATAATCATAGCTTGTTTTATAAAATACCGGTGTATATTTTATAAAATCTGTGGGCACAAATATTTTTTAAACTGCTTTGACAATTTTAATGAATTTTCTGTTCTATCTGAACCCGAGACTAACAAAAAAATGCATCTTTTACCCTTAAAAATATCTTATAAAATACAGTATTAGTGACATCTGGGTTTTGGCATTAAAGAGATTCCATGCGGGTCTTAGAGCAACTTCAATGGTGTCCATTCCTTACCTATAATCAGTCTATGTGGACAAGTATAGGATTTTAGTCTAAAAACACTTCTTCAACGTAAAGCCCCATCTCCTTTATTTTTTAGGAGAGAGAAAACTCGTCCCCTTATTTGAGGGATCAAAATTGCCTCCCCTATATTCTCCATGTCATCAGTAGCAGGTTTTTAGTCTTCAGTAGCAGGTTTTTAGGAGTTTGATTAAGTTTGTGACTTAGTCTTCAATAACAGGTTTTTAGTCTTTAGTAGCAGGTTTTTAGGAGTTTAATTAAGTTTGTGACTTAGTCTTCAGTAGCAGGTTTTTATATGTTTAGTATCTAAGTTTGTTAACAAGATTTCTTTCCTATTTTAAACAACAAATCATATATTTTAAAATACTAGTTAAATATTACTTTTAAAAATATAGAGGACCAATATAGGGAATACCATTTTGGAGTAAAATAGCTTTTTGATTTCTTATATTTTAGATAATCATTATTATATTATATTTTAGGGGTTCAAAATGAGAAACCCCATTGAAGTTGCTCTTAAGTCTGATACCATGCTTATTGGGCTTAAAAGCCTAGTCAAACTTATACCCAAACAACCAACAAATCACCGTCACGGTTTTATCTCTATCCCCTCACGCATCATTTTCGAGAAATTCAAAAGTAACAGGTGTTAGAAGCTGCACCCGACACATGTCAAAATTACAGACACGTGTCCTCTGCTCCCACACGTGTCGAGAAGCAAAGTTGCCACCCTTCTCTCTTTCTCTTCTTAAAAGGCCAAGAAAATAATACTGCACCACAACACTGAGAAATACAGAGAACTTGTTAAACAACAAAAAATCATTTGAACAAAAGTTAGGCTAAAAACTTGCAGATTAGAAATCATCAATGGCAGGAGCAATGTCTACTATGATCACTAAAATGTCTTTTCTCAACATCTCGAAGGCTTTTCCTCAGCCCTCTTTCCGTCCTAAAGTCTCCAGAGTTTGCTTCACTTCCGCTTCCAAATACTCTCAGGTGTACGCCAACGTTCGCGAGCTCGCGCGCACACAGAAAAAATAAATTGATATAGCTTGTGAAATTTTATGTTAATATGGTTTTGGGTAGAAATTGACGATGCAGATTTTTTGCTGTGATTTTTAATCTAATATGTACATTTTAATATTTATCTACAGGGCCGAAGCGGAGATACTAGTGATTCAGACAGAGAGATTGATGAGCTTGCACAGAAAACTCGAGACAACATGAAATCAGGCATGGAGAAAACAAAAAACATATCGCAAGACATGAAGGAGAAGACCAAAGACCAAGCTTATGACAAGAAGGAAGCCACGAAAGAGACTGCTAGTAACATAGCCGACAAGGCCAAAGAAGGAGCTGACAAAGCCGCTGACACCGCTAAGAGTGCAAAAGAGGAGACCAAAGACCAAGCGTATAACATGAAAAAGAAGACAAAGGAAGCTGCTGACACGGTGTCGGATAAGGCAGCGAAGACAGCCCGAGATGCAACGGAGACGACAAAGGATGCGGCCGACACGGTGGCTGATATGACTAAAAAGACTGTTGGGGGCATGTGGGAAGCGGCTAAGGATACTACACAGAAGATTAAGGAGACGGTGGTTGGGAAAGATGATAAGGATGAAGATCATTTGCCGAAGACTATGGATGAAGATGTGGAGCGTAGAAGGAAGGCTGGTGATAAAAAGTATTAGAAATTTGGCTGTAATTTGAACATGTTATATTTTCTTGTTTTGTGTAATGCTCAAGGAGTCGGACCACAGATGGTAAAGTGGAGTTTTCTGTATTGGATTAAATGTAAGGAGCTTATAATTCAGTATTTGAACTTCGTATGTTGTGTTCTTTTCGAAGGACCAGCATTTTACTATTTTGATTACCGGAGTTGAGTTAGTTTCGTAATTAGAAATTCGGCATACACTAATCTTTTCGGATTTTCCTCTAGTTGCAACTTTTCCATTAAAAGGTGTAGTCTACCGAAAAAATACATCTGCAACGGGTTCCGAAAAAATAAAAAAATCTGTATCTTACAATATAAAATTGATTTATACAATTGTTGGGTTGTGTCCAAAATTTACTTGTTAGTTGAAACTTGAAATAACAATGGGTTCCGACAATTTTCATCCCTTTCGAAGTAAATTAACCTAATGTTAAGATAAATAAGGGTTTGATCCTTGTCTACTCTTTTCCTTTCAGTATTTTCCATAACTATTTTCCATAACAAAAGCGAGTCGTAGGAGTAAAATAGAAATATATATCAAAAGTTCATTTTGTGTTGGAATATAATTTTATATAGTTTTATTTTACTTTTTTGGTTAATAAGATCCGTGAATTAAATGAAGATAATTGTAATATATAACTAAAAGTATTGGATCGTAAAATAGTATTACCTCCGTCTCATTCATTTTGTTTTGCATGTATTTCAACGTGATCAATCCCAACATGGCTGAATCTAATGCTCGATGAAATTATTGAATTTAAAGTAAATAAATAAATCTTGTATAATTACGTAGTAAGGAACTATTGAATTTAAAGTAAATAAATAAATCTTGTATAATTACGTAATTGTAAGGAATCGAACCCTGGATGAAGCTAAAGAATTTAAAATAAATAAATCTTTTCGTAATTGTAAGGAATCGAAGCCTAGATGAAGCTAAAGAATTTAAAGTAAATAAATCTTGTATAATTATGTAGTTGCGAGGAATCGAACCCGGGTTAAGTGATAACCAAATTTGGTATTTTGGTACTTTGGTACTTTAGTACCGCACACCATTTTTACATTGTTTTGCTTATTAATAAAAAGTATAGATTGAATTTAAAGTAAATAAATAAATCTTGTATAATTACGTAGTTGTAAGGAATCGAACCCTGGATGAAGCTAAAGAATTTAAAATAAATAAATTTTTTCGTAGTTGTAAGAAATTGAACCCTGGATGAAGCTAAAGAATTTAAAATACATAAATCTTGTATATGTAATTGCGAGAAATCGAACCCGGGTTAAGTGAAAACCAAATTTGGTACTTTGGTACTTTGGTACCGCGCGCCATTTTCAAATTGTTTTGCTTATTAATAAAGAGTACAGATGTTGTATATTTCATACAAACTGTCAAACATTGATTAAATTAGTTGAGCATGACATAAGAGCAACCCCAATGGGGTTCCCTGTTTTGAACCCCTAAAATATATTAAATTAATGAATACCTAAAATATAGGGGATGGAAAA
Organism: Heracleum sosnowskyi; assembly: GCA_030848705.1. Lineage (NCBI taxonomy): Eukaryota > Viridiplantae > Streptophyta > Magnoliopsida > Apiales > Apiaceae > Heracleum > Heracleum sosnowskyi. The sequence continues at coordinate 101,434,589 of CM061241.1, forward strand.
TCTATTTCACTCCAATGGTATTACCTATATTGACTTCTTATATTTTAAAATAGTATTTAAATAATAGGAATGAAGGATGATAAAAGTAGTATTCAATATTTAATTAATAAAGATGGAGTTGGGTGATGATGTGACAAATATAGGGGAGCAAAAATGGAACCCCAAATGTAGGGAAACATTTTTTCTCACCTAAAAATTTTAGGAAGGGGGCAAAGGGTTGAAGTGCTTGAATTTGATTTGGTTCCCTGTAATTGTATATGTGACAAAAATATAGATAAGGGGGAGAGGGTTGGAGATGCTCTAACATCCACAGCTACAAGATGTCAAGATGACAACACCATGCCTCTACGTGTCATGAACTTCCCCACGTGTCGAGGTAACGAGAAGCCACCTCGTCTTCGATTTGTAAGTCATGATAAAGCTTCGAAGTACTAAAACAAATGTAAGATCACGGACAAAACCTACAAACGGTATATTTATTACAACTTCTCAACCCCAACAAGAGTCACGAAATCCACCAAATTCAAAAATTTGCATTTACAAATGGCAGGAGCAATTTCAAAAATCACTAAAGTTTCTTTAGCCAACTTCTCAAAAGCTTTTCCTCAAGCCCCTTCAGTGTATTCCCGTTTAAATGTATCGAAACTTGGCTTCATTTCAGCCTCCAACTACTCGCAGCTGCAGGTATGTATGTGTGTGTAGATTCGTTTAATTTTCTGAATGTTTGGCACCTTTGTTAGTACGAATCCTGATTCATTTTTTTGACAATCAGGGTGGAAGTGGAGACACTACTATTGACGCGGATGACGAGCTTGGTGCACTTACACAAAAATCAAAAGAAAACATGGAGGTTTTAATGGAGAAAACACAAGAGAAAGGACAGGAAATGAAGGAAAAAACAAAAGAAGAAGCAAATGACATGAAAGAGACTGCAAAGGAAGCTGCAGGAAGCATGACCGACAAGGCTAAGGAGGCCGCGGGAACCGCGAGAGATAAGGCCGAAGAGACCGCTGAGAAATTGAAGGAGAAGGCAGGGATGGGGGTGGCGGATGATGACAAAACTGGGGAGACTTAAGGAGAGGCAAACAGTGGAGGAAATGTGGGTGGTTGCAAAGGATGCTAGAGACAAGATTAAGGAGAGTGTGGTTGGAAAGTCTAATAAGGATGATCACTGATAGGCTATGTATAGCTCGGATTACCATTACAGTCATGGCTCGCCTCCTAGTCCAGACTCATCTGGGAGTCATGACCTAGGTACCAGTCCGGACGCATTGCCAGGCTATGGCTCAAGCTTTAAGTTTAACTACCTCCTGGCGACGGCTTTGGACTTAAGAAAGAACCATGACTTACCCCTAACACCGGATTGCCATCCTTGATAACAATCCGGGTTGGGGGCAACAATCAAGCCAGGAATTTTTTTTAAGTTACCCAAGGCCTACAGCTTTGGACTTAAGAAAGAACCAAGACTTCCTCTTAACACCGGATTGCCATCCTTGATAACAATCCGGGTTGGGGGCAACAATCAAGCCAGGAATTTTTTCTAAGTTACCCAAGGCCTACAGCTTTGGACTTAAGAAATAACCAAGACTTCCTCTTAACACCGGATTGCCATCCTTGATAACAATCCGGGTTTGGGGGCAACAATCAAGCCAGGAATTTTTTCTAAGTTACTCAGAGCCTTCGGCTTTGGACTTAAGAAAGAACCAAGACTTCCTCTTAACACCGGATTGCCATCCTCGATAACAATCCGGGTTTGGGGGCAACAATCAAGCCAGGAATTTTTTCTAAGTTACTCAGAGCCTTCGGCTTTGGAATTAAGAAAGAACCAGGACTTCCTCTTAACACCGGATTGCCATCCTTGATAGCAGTCCGGATTCGGGGGCAACAATCAAGCCAGGAATTTTTTCTAAGTTACTCAAAGCCTTCGGCTTTGGACTTAAGAAAGAACCAAGACTTCCTCTTAACACCGGATTGCCATCCTTGACAACAATCCGGGTTGGGGGCAACAATCAAACCAGGAATTTTTTCAAAGTTACCTAATAAGGAATTTCTACTCCCCCATCCAGAAAATCTGAATAAGGGAGTGGGGGGCAAATGATAGGCTATGTATAGCCCGGATTACCATTACAGTCATGGCTCGCCTCCTAGTCCAGACTCATCTGGGAGTCATGACCTAGGTACCAGTCCGGACGCATTGCCAGGCTATGGCTCAAGCTTTAAGTTTAACTACCTCCTGGCGACAAAGGCAACATCCTGTGTGAAAATCTACACCTCGTTACGTGACATGTCTAGGTCATTGATAGGCTATGTATAGCCCGGGCCCGTCCTGGACCCCGGACGGATATCTCAATCATGGTCCACCAACTAGTCTGGATTCCTGTTCTGTCATGACTCACCTTCAAGTCCTAGCCCGTATCGGAGTCCTGACTCATCTACTAGTCCGAACTCGTATCGGAATCCGGACTCACCTACAAAACTCGAGCTCACAGGTTGGGCTTAAGTTCAGAGTTTAATCCATCCCTGGCGACAAAGGCAATAACGCACATGAAGACTACACATTGGTACGTGACGTGGTTAGGCCATGACCGATGGCCACACCTGGTGACGACACGTAAAGATTCCTAATGATTGGGATAATTATTTCCTATTTAAACCACACGCCAGCAGGAGCCCGGCACACGCTGCCACAATCCGTCACCTGGACACGTGCAATCCATCAACATCACCCAGGTGTCCTACCTACCTAGGATTCAACGCTCATGATTGCAGGTACAACCCCTAAACCCTAATCCTGGACCTATATATAGACCAAGGAGGAAAGGTGCAGGGGTTACATTCTCTTTGACACACCTAACCTATACACACACCCTCCATATTTAGATTTCTCTATATTCCTATCTCCCTTTCCAAAGCCGTTACTTATTCTCACGCCGGAGGCGCCGCCAGGGTCCAAACCCCCCTCCGGTGTTGTTTTGCAGAGTCCCAACCGCAGCGACACCGCTTCCAGGCGTGGGATCGGCCGGGAAGGTCCTAGATCGGGATTTGGAGTTATCAATCACCATGTTGTTGAAGATCACCATGTTGTTGAAGATCATGTTCCTGAGAGAAAAGTGTATGAGGATGTTGTGGACTCTGCCAGGAAGGTTGGGAACATGGATCATGAGAAGCACCAGTAGTTTAAGGTTTTTGTTTTTGTTGTGGTTTTCTGTTGGTGTAATTTAAATTTGTAATAGTGTTGTTTTCGACCACGGAACCATCCTTTATTACCCCATTTCTTATCAGAAATTGAAAATCAAGTAATATTATAATCCATTTGGGCCTATTATCTTAAGTAAGCACAGGTCCATAACCCAAGATTCAAAAGATGATTTAGGCCTCAGCCCTCCACAATTCTTTAATTTTTATTGGGCATTCGGCCGAGTTCAATCGTTCCAGACTACCAGTTGTGGTATACAACAGTTTTTCTAAATAATAATCGGGTGTGGCCCAGGCCCAGTACTTTCTTATTTCTATAAGAATGTTAATAAACTCTTTTTACCCACCACGGCAGTTGATTGAGGCGTCGTCTTAGCCTTCCCTGACCAGGATCGTGGACGGCAGGGGTACACGGGTCTTTTAAACCGACTAACCCAATCCAAATCGATATTTTTTCGCTTGATTCAAACCGAATTTTTTAAAACCGATAAGCATTTGGATTGAAAAACTATAAACCCGATTTAAATTGATTGGGTATGGGTTTCAAGTTTTTTTAGCCGAACCAACCAAACCCAATTAAAAATAATAAAGTTTAACTAAAAAATATGGATTGTTGAACTTAGGTTGCTCTCAAATGCATTTCTGTTGGTTTTTGTTTCGGACATACTATTTCTCTAATTTTTGTTTGGTTACATCAGGTTTTTGTATAAATCTGAAAGTAACTACACAGAATAGATAATAGATTCATATACCTACATGATTCTTATGTTGATTTTCTCCTAGTCATTTTCTTGAATTCCCCGTGGTGAAACAACTGAAATAACGGTGCTGTAAGTCTGATATACCGTTGTTTAATTAGCATCTAAACACATGTTTAATGCATTTGGTATCTTTTTTGTTATATGATGTTATACTAGTTTTGTCTCTAACAGGCTCATCAAAGCCAACCGACAACAAATGTTTGCAATGAAACAAATAAGAGGTTATTAAAAAGCTACTTGCATCAACAAAAAATGAATACTATTGAAAATATTAATATTTATTAACCCGATCACTGCGACCCGAACCAATCCAAACCGAAATATACTAAATGAGTTGGATTACAAATTTTATTTTTATGGGTTGGTTTGAAATTTTGCAAACCCAATTAAATTGGGTTGGGTTGTTAAATTCTCTTAACCCGCTCAATCCGAACCGTATACAACCTTAGTGGACGGGGTGTCACATAAGTATTTTCCAGCACCGTGACTTAGGGACTTATCACATTATAGATTTGCTCGAAAACATGAAATTAAGTCGGCTACCATACTTGATGGATACGAGTGTGGTAACAGTCCTCCGAATTAGTCGAGGTACGTAAAAGCTGATCCAGAATAATCTCAATATAATAATATTTTTCTTATGAACCAAAAATATTATTGTATAAAAGGTTCTACGATTTAATTTTGGTTTTATGATTTTTTTTTTTTTTTTGCTAAGTGGTTTTATGACCTTTTAACCCTTAAAGTTTAATACTTTATACCCATCAACCCTAAATATTTCAAATTGTACCTTTTTGCCCATGAATTATCCATTAAAGTCCAATTAACCCTTATATTGGTACCGATTTAAAAATTTCAAACCGGTATAAATTGGAGGGGTAAAACAGACTTTTGATATTTAGTAAAGGTACCGATATAAGTGTTAATTGGACCTTTACGGGTATTTTAGGGGCTAAAAAGAATATTTTTAGTAAACTTCTGGGGTTCAAAGGAGTACTTTTGGTAAAGGAATATTTTCGGTTACACCAATGAATATTTTTCTTTTAAGCAGTCATGTGTGTCTCCTTCATGTATAGTAGTGATGAATACATCAAAGAGTATGGGGATCCTAAGGTTAACCTTAGGATATTTTTCCTAAGGTCATATAGAATACATGTAAATGAACACATCTAATTATTTATTATTAAATATTCATTTACCATATATTTTACTTATATATAAATTAGGTAAGTTAATAATTAAGTAATCTATATAATACACTAAGACAATCACTAACTCATAAAAATCTCCCTAAGATCTACCTTAGGGTCCTTTTTCTCTACATCAAATCATTATTTGATTTTTCTGAACATCTACCCTTCATCATCGTCATCATTGGGAACGTTTATATGTGTCCGATTGAAAGAAGTTTTTGCTACCTGTTTGTTCTAGAATATATTGCTCAAGGAAGTTTGTGCCAAACTGATGTTAAGATTCTTGCTTGAAGTTTGCTCCTTCGAAATATTTAAGGGATGTTTGCTGAAACTTGCTCATTTCTTCGTATATCCGAAGAAATTGAAGGATTTGATGATTTTTCCATTTTAGAGGCATCCCACGCTAGACATATTCAACGAAATTATAGATGATAATTTTTTTGTAGAGTCATTAGTTGCACCTCTAAAACCCACCATGCCTTCCAAAACTTCAAGAAGATATCTAAGCCGCTGATTGTATATCGGTATTTAAAAACTCACATTGCTCCAAGTACACGAACAAAGTTGTTCTGTGTGTTGCAGACAAGAAAACTAGTACTAGATACAAGGCATCATTTATATGGTTCAGCCTGGATTTTTAGCAAGTCAAATTCAATCATAGGCAGTTTCTTTTCACTGATATGACTCATACTCATGAGAGTACCATCCGACAGGTGTCTGTTCCAAGTAAATCTTCAAAATTTATCCATTTTTGTCACTGTTTTAAGCTTAAACGTCACTAACTAATATGAAATTTGCACTTATTTTTCATGCCTCTAACAAACCTCTACCCAGACAGCCTCTCTTAGGTCAAATATCTCTTATAAATAAGTAGAAGTTATCAAATTTACAACCAATATGTCGACTCATCACTCCTGATTTAAAGTAGCAGGTGCCTTATGAGTAAATCATCATTTCTATCCACCTCTTTACAAATATGCAATTTTACATTTACCATATATTCACACCAAAATAATCAAACTATAAAATCATCCCATATCTTATATGCATGTAAGATGTACCTATATATCTCGTTCTCTCTACATACTAACATATAGGATGAAACTATTATGCATCTTCGTGTACTTTTTGATGTTTCTTGTGCACTTACACGAAGTGCCGGGGACATCGTGATTTGAAGTTTCATGTTGTTATTCTTAAATTGAAAAGATGGAGTCAATATACCAATGTACAAATAATATCTTTAAATCTTTGCAAGATTTTTCAAAGTTCATTAGATGAGTTGAGTAGGTTGTAATGTAACCAAAAGTATTTCTATTAGCCCCTCAAGTTTATCAAAAGTATTCTTTTTAGCCCATGAAGTACCCGTAAAGGTACAATTAACCCTTATACCGGTACCTTTACTAAATGTCAAATTTTTGTTTTACCCCTTCGATTTATACCGGTTTAATTTTTTTTTAAATCGGTACCGGTACAAGGGTTAATTGGATTTTAATGAAAATGAATATTTCAGGGACTAAAAGGTACAACTTGAAACCATTAAAATTGATAGGTACAAAGTCTTAAATTTTAAGAGTTAAAAGGTTATAAAACCGTTAATTTTCTTGAAAACATATCTACCGCTCCCCCTGCTCCAATTAATCTTTTATCTGAAGAACTAATATGCACTTATAGAAATTGTCTAAAAAGAAGATATTCTGTGGTATCATTATCAGAACTACAGACTACTAGCGTTTAACTTAAAAGAATAATTTGCTAGAATTAAGAAGCAATGACACAAACATCGTCTTAATTCCTAAGAAAGACTATGCAGACACAATGAAAGATCTGCGTCCTATTGCACTCTGCAACGTCTTGTACAAAATTATTGCTAAGGTCCTAGCAAATCGGCTTAGAACTTTACTCCCAGGAATTATAACAGAAAATCAGTCTACGTTCATACCGGGAAGAAGCATCACAGATAATGTCTTGGTGGCACTCGAATTACTTCATCATATGAAACAAAAAAAGAAGAATACAGAGGGAGAAGTTGCTTTGAAGCTGGATGTTAGTAAAGCATACGATCGAGTGGATTGGGTATTTTTACAAAATCAAATGAGGCAGATGGGTTTTTCAAGGAAGTGGATTAATTGGGTTATGCTTTGTGTTAAAACAGTTTTTTATTCAGTAAGCTTTAACGGGACTCAAGTAGGACCTATAACGTCTACAAGAGGTTTACGTCAAGGTGACCCGCTGTCACCGTATCTGTTTCTATTTTTGTGTGGAGGGGTTGTCTTGTTCAAATAAAAAAGCTGATGAGAACGATAAGATTCATGGCTGTCGAGTTAATGCACAGGCTTAATCTATCACCCATTTCTTATTCGCAGATGACAGCTTTTTGTTTTGCAAAGTGACTACAGAGGAGGTGATGGAGGTTAAGTCTATTCTCCAGAATTATGAACTGCAATCAGGACAGGCTATAAATCTTCAATAATCCGGTATATTTTTTAGTGCCAATGTTCGAAGGGACAAGCAAGAAGAGATAAAAGATTTATCGGGAGTCCGCACTGATCTTGGTGATGGGCAGTACCAGGGACTACCTTCTCTGATTGGGAGGTCAAAAAAATGGTTTTTAACTTCCTCAAGGATCGAATGTGGAATAGAATCCAAGGGTAGAGTGTGAAATGCTTATCAAGAGCAGGGAAATCAATTCTACTTCGCAATGTGGCTCAAGCCATTCCTTCATATGCTATGTCATGTTTCATATGCTATGTCATGTTTTTTATTACCCAAATCGTTATGTCAAGAGTTGGAAAGGATGATGAACAGTTTTGATGGGGATCAAACAACAGTAGCAGAAAAGGCATTCGGTGACTTTCGTGGGAAAACATGAGTATGTCGAAGTGTAAAGAGGGGCTGGGGTTTAGAGATTTACATGGTTTTAATCTTGCGGGACAAAGGAGTGAAAACAACTATTCTATGTCCTATGTGTGAAACTGATGTCGAGCATCTGCTACATGTTTTTCTGGATTGTAATTTTGCAAAACAATGTTGGAGTTTCTTGGGGATGGAATTTAATGTGTTTAGAGTCGAATCGGCTTCAGACGACTAGTTGTTGGAGAGACTTGCAGGAGAAACACAACAGATGCTAATACAGATTGCCACAATACTTTGGGGAATATGGTCTGTAAAGAATCTTAAAGTATGGGAACAGAAGCCTGTAACACCAACATTGGCAATGCAGTGGAGCGTGAAACAAGTCACTCAATGGAGAGAATTAAAGAAAAATAAGATAGGTAGTACTGGACAGATGAACTTGCAGCGGGGTAGTAGGGAAGAGACGAGGTGGTTTACTCCTGCTGAAGGAAGGCTAAAAGTAAATGTAGATGCGTCTGTTTTTTTGGGACCTCATCGTTCACAGTAGGAATGGTCCTGCGTAACCATAAAGGTGAGTTTATTCAAGTAAGAAACTTCAGACGTGCAGGTGAGGTTTCGGTTTTTGAGGCTGAGACTTGGGGAGTGCTGGAAGCGTTGGAGTGGATCCATACGATGCAAGCTACCAATGTGGATATTGAAACTGATTCCATGCTTAGTGTTAGAGGGTGGAAAGTTGTTTTTACAGAATCATGTAATTGCATGGATTTTTGAAGTGTGATGCTGGCATAAATTGATAGAGTTGTCATGGAAAACTACTACCATTAATCCACCATGCTTATGGTTATTTTAGTATTATCATTACCCTAAAATTCGAGTACGAAAAAGTAGAATTCAAATAAATACATTTCTCACCAATTAAATTATCACTATAACAATGAGTAAAAAACATCTATAACTAATTCTTCTTCTACATTATAATACCTTAAGAGTATGGAACTAAGCATCTTTGTACCGAAGAACATACATTACTGTCAGTGTGTGCATTGCTAATACTCATATCGAACGGAAAGGAAAAATCAGTGCTAGTTCTCTCTAACCAGAGAATTATAGAGACCTTTGTTTATAAAATTGGCTACTACAAATACATTACTTCATTGCATTCAAATTTCAACCACTATTGAAATACGGTTGGTTGATGTACTGTGGTAGGACCATGGTTGTAGATTTCGGAAATCGGAACAAATCGGTTGAGGTACCGTATAGCGATTTATCGGAATGATAAATCGGAAATAAATCAGATATATTTTAATATTATTTTTTAATATTTTATATGTATTAACATGTTTTTATTTTATCTTAACATGTTTTTATTTCATTATTAAAATATTACTTTGTAGTTTTCACCTTAACATACTACATTATAATATTATAAGTGAAAGTACTGTCCTTGTATCTACCCCTCTTCAGTATAATTTGTAGGCAAAAGTAGTGGGTTTTAGTCTTTTAGGGAAGCGTGCCGTCTTCTTCCTCTCTCATCTGTATGTGTATGTATCTATACTCTTTATTAATAAGCAAAACAATGTGAAAATGGCGCGCGGTACTAAAGTACCAAAGTACCAAAGTACCAAATTTGGTTATCACTAAATTTGATTATCATTTAACCCGGGTTCGATTCCTCGCAACTACATAATTATACAAGATTTATTTATTTTAAATTCTTTAGATTCATCAGCTTCATCAAGGGTTCGATTCCTTACAACTACGTAATTATACAAGATTTATTTATTTACTTTAAATTCAATAGTTTCATCGAGCATTAGATTCTTTGCAGCTATGTAATCATACAAGATTTATTTATTTACTTTAATTTCTTTAGCTTTATACAGAGTCCGATTGTCTATAACTACATAATTAAATAGTTATTTATTTATTATATTTTTTATCATTCAATTCTCGAGAAATACATTTTTAAATCATATTTATTAATAATTTATTAATACTAATATTTTAATATCGACTCATGCTCGGCCCGTGCTTGGCACGGGTTATAAGCTAGTATGTATAAAGAGATGTATGTTCTTCCCGCTGCTTAGGCTCTTCTTCTCTTCCGATCATATCATTTCTTCTTTTTAAAATTTCATCATCCTTCCCGATTTTTTCCGATTTTGACCGGATTTGGAACGATTTTGACCGGATTTTCAAGAAGCCATTTTTTCCGGCGATTTTGTGTTAATAGGTCGGTAAGCTACCGATCACCGACTTTTCGGCCGATTTATCGGCGAAATCGCCGATTTCTAGAACCCTGGGTAGGACTAAATGCTTCTTAATAACGAGTCTAGCTATGCCACTAATGCAATTATTTATCGGGGTTGGAGTTTCTATAGAATCAATGTTTTTCAATGATTCGATCGTACAGATGTAAAAATTATGTCAAAATATAGTTGTAGATTTTTTTTTTAAATTTTAGATTATTGATTTTATAATGATATTATTTTCTTATATAATGTTAACGGTAGAAATCGATCATTTTTTGTTAAAAAATGTTTGATCCAAATCATTAAATCATTTGAAAATTTGAAAATTTATTCATTTTCACTGGATACTAACATCCGTACAATTGAAATTTTAACTAAATATCCAAATATTGTGAATTTGAGTAGTACTAATTGAAATTTTTTCTATAATAATCTTTAGTTAATCTTTTCCCTTATTTATATAGTCAAAACAAATCATGCAATAATTTACGTTAAACGGCTAAGGTCCCCCGCAAGACCTTAAAAAAGGCCTAGGTCATTAGCAAAAACTTTAAAAAGGCTTATTAGGGATCTTCCGGAAGGGGATTTCTTTGGTATTTCGCATCAGAGATACAAAGAGTGCTAAGCGGGTTGTAGATCCAATGAGGTCCAGCCTGTAGTCTAGTCTCTAGAAGGTCATTGTGGCCAAAGGTCAAGGTGGCCTAAGGTGGCCTTAGAGGGAGAAATCCCGCTTGCTTATCAAACTAGCAAAAAAAAATAAAATCATGCAATAATTCCACTACATATTTAAAATAGTTTATAAAATTATAATTAAAAAAAATAGAATCTGTATCCACCTGTCACTCTCAATCTGATCTGGGATTGCACTGAAGAATAGGTACGGCCTGCTGATTTACAGCCAGAACATGCACTACCAGTTTTTCTACACTCAACTTTCTTTTTTCTACACTCAACTTTCCTCAGTACCCCTCCCTCTCCCTCATCCCCACAATCTATAAATATACTGGTGTAGAGCATGCAAAATATACTAGTGTAGAGCATGCATGATGCATCCATATAAATATACTGGTGTAGAGCATGCAAAATAGTACAAGAGGGAACTAAACTAACGATATATGGACCAAACTCCAAGGTGAAAAAGTAAAGTGGTAGCACTATATGTTTACTTGATGAATTGGATGTGTCAGAGTAAAGAGTCTCTCCCCCCAATTTTCTCAAGTTATCAGCTGGTCCAGGGATCATACAGAATGCACAACAACAATGAAGCCAGGACACTAAAATCCAACCATGCATCCCCAACTTCATTAGGATCATTCTTATGTCCTCTTCTTTCTTAATTCTTCCCCAACTAATACTTGAAATTTTTATCAAGTACTGCGATTTCCTTGTGCGTGAAGCAGATTAGCTCGAGCTCGATGTATCATCTCGTATTATACCAATTCATGATTGGCTCTAGATCACATATTATGACTTAAGCTATAAGTAGACCTTTTAGGCTTAGTTAAGTTTAATCTTTTTCCCGTTTTAATTATGCCCTAGAATATATCACGGTTCACATATTAAGTTACTAATTAGTACTGATCATGTAGCAGCGAGGCTGGATCCATTCACATTTTCATAAACCTTCCTCTATCCCTACGACAACATGATGATGATACGATACTATTGATGTTTAAACATTAATTAGGATGTCTCCGGAAATGTAATTATTTGCTGATACAACAAACTACAAAGATTATAAATTAGCAGATGCAAAGATCAATTAACCAATAAAAAACATACACATTGAACTTACAAATCTCCCATCTTCTATACCAATATTATTATACCCCGCAAACCCTATTAAGTTTAATTATTCTCCCTCATCTATAAGCCAGATCAAGAAAAAATACAAGATCTTAACATATAACCTCTCAATTGAACTCCTATCCCGAATCTCCTAATACAAGTGCTAGAAATGCACAACTTATATGTATATATATGAGTGCATGCCATGCACAAGATATATACATATATAAAAATTTAGAAGATATATTAAGTGATCGACTCACCAGATCTGCAGATCATGCATCCCAATTCTTGAAAGATGTGAGCTGTTGGACAAAGTTCGATCTTTCTGTTGATGAAGATGAGACAGAAGAGGATCCGAGGTTCCTCTCAGAGCAAATATAAATTTCATCAACCTTGCTTCATTAAACTCAAAGGCTGAATTCTTTTGCAACTGACATGATCACTCCGATCCAACTGATCTCCTCAAATATATATCTAATTATTAATTTCCCTTGTGGCCACAATATAAATCACAAGATAAATATGATTTGCTCAAACATTGATCACCATCAATTAATTAATTACCTAATTCAAGGAAACACAAAAGAGGGAGATCAAATAGGATTCAATTGTCGTATCATGCGGTGTTGCTAGATTAAAGAAGGAACTGAAGAACCAACAGTACTACTCGTAGCAGGATCAAGCCAAGAACCAGCACCATTTGAAGTCCAAAAAAGAGAATCGGGGTCTGATGATCTCATCTGTTGGATCTGATTGTTATTTATCCCATTTTGAGATTCTCCTCCTTTTAACTCTTTCATGGAGATACCATCATTATCATCGTGACTCCCTTGCATTTGCATATGATCAACATACTGAGAGAATGCAAGAAAATTACTACTACCTCCAGCTGCTCTTGTATCTCCAATAACGCCATTGGAAACAAATTTTTGTTGTTGAAGGTTCGGCGAAAGAAAAGAAGCTGCCATTGTTGGAGGAGCAGTAGAAACGCTTGAGCTAAAAGATCCAAAGTTAGGAAGATGATGATAGCTTGAAAGCATTGATTTAGAAAGAAGATCACTAGAAGATGAAAACCCTAGAGAAGATATTAATCGAGGACGAAGATCAGTTTCATAGAATTGATGATGACTACCTGCAGCATCGACCCTAGAATCGAACGAAAGATTGAATTCCAAAGAATTAGGGTTCATATTACTATTGTGTTGTAAGCCATGATAAAACAAAGGATTATTAAGCTTTATAGTAGCCATAGGATTTAATAAAGCCGAACTATTATGAGACGAGTCCACAGCTACCGATGTAGAGATGGCGGCTGCAGGCCTTTTAACCCTCTTGTTTTTCCTACAACCACCACCAACAGGAACATTTCTTAGGGTTCCACCGCGAGTCCAGTAACGTTTACAAGCTTTGCAAAAATGCCTTGGTTGTGACAAACTGTAGTTATTATAATAACAAAACTTAGTGTTGGATGAATCACAACGAGGACACTTTAACACTAGTTGTTGTTGCTGTTGTATTTGCTCTTGTGTTGGTTTGTCTACACCCATATTACTTGAAGCCATCAAAATCTGATCATCAATCTGCAAAAAAGTTGAAGGGAGAAAAAAGGGAAAAGGGTTTCCAAGGTGTTTTTAGGGTAAAAATAGCATGAAAAGAAAGCATAACACTAGACTAATTATATTCCCTTCCAAAAGCTAAGAAACAAGAATATAAATGGGGTCATGTAATTTTCTTGTCAAATAATTGAGAGTAGGGAAAAGGAATTTAAAGAAGAACGTCCTGTGGCCATTGTTTAGTACTTAAAGAGATCGATGTTGTGTGCCATTTTCTCAGTTAGTTATCTTGAACCATTTTTATTTGTATTTAAGCTTTTTCACGAAATTACAAACAGTAAGCAGACAAAAGCAGGTGGCAAGAAATGGGTACAGTTGAGGGATAAGTGTTTAATAAGCAAAATCCTTTTTTATGGTACCAAGTCTGTGGTTACATTTTTTTTTTGGTTTCACCCCTAAAGTCCCATCTCACATAGAATTAAAGTCATTTTTCACATAAAGTCCTATTTCACATAAAATTAAAGTCCTAACTCATGAAGAACTAATGTCCTATATATCACATAGAATTTAATATAATTTTTGAATCTAAAATATATTATCAGTATTAACTCACGTATAACTAAAGTCCTATATCCCATATAATTTAATATAATTTTTGAATCTAAAATATATTATCAGTATTTTGTAATTCGAAATAGAATTTAGGGTACTTCGACGGTTATCTTAAAACCTTTATTAATAAGCGAAACCCCTTTTTAATGGTACCAAATTTGGTTCCATTTTTTTTTGGTTTAACCCTTAAAGTCCTATCTCACATAGAATTAAAGTCTTATTTCATGGATGTCCCTCTCAATTTTTTACATTCTAAAACTTTCCTAAAATAGTAAAGTTTTATAATATAAAAATTAACTCCACCCACTACTTTTCTCCACTATACTCACTTTATACATTAAATATTAATCGGTCCCACCACTTTACTCACTTTTTTTTATTTTTCACTACTAATTTACACTTTTTCTTAAACTCCGTGCCCAAACCCAATGTAAAAATTGGGAGGGTTAAATGGAGTATAATTTAATAAAAATTTTGAATCTAAAATATATTATCAGTATTAACTCACGTAGAATTAAAGTCCTATATCTCATACAATTTAATATAATTTTTGAATCTAAAATATATTATCAGTATTCCGTAATTCGAAATAGAATTTAGGGTACTTCGACAATTATTTTAAATAATAACAAGTCAAGATTTTAATATTATTGTTAATATTAAAATATAAAATAATATAAATTCTAATATCAATCAATTTAATAAATTTAAAAAGTATCAATAAATTTAATAAATTATCTCAGCCCGTGCTTTGCACGGGTTATCATCTAGTATAATTAATAGTAATATAACGTTAATTAATTATTAAGCAAGTGAATAGTAATTTTCTAATATATATTTCACGTGATGAAGAAAGAACCGGGAGGATAAACTATCTTTGATAGTAATTTTCTAATAGTAATTTCAAGTGAATAGTAATTTTTTAATAATTTTCTAATTTTCTAATAATTACTAACTTAATTAGGGTAAATCACTATTCCAAGAAGCAAGAACCTGGAGGATAAACTATCTTTGATAGGAAAAGTTTAAATATTAAAAAAAATACACTGATTTCGAAAGAATTTTTGGAGATGGAATTTAACCATGTGACATTGTAATTCCTCACTCTTGGAAAAATTAGCATGTTTCTAAATATTGTTTAACAATTTTATATATAAATACGCACATGTATAGAGTTCACTCGTTTCAGAAACCAACTCTTAAATATTTGTTGGGAATATTTATTAATCTGTTAGAAATAATATACTTTCTTTCCCAATTAGTTATCCTGTTTTTTAATTTTCAATGATCACATTAAACAACTCTTAATCATATAATAAATTTATGTTTCTACAATTAGGCACAGAGGAAGAAATAGTTTTGTTAACAGTACAATTATTTTCTTCAGCTTATAATCCAATATTTAAACATCTGAAAGTTCCTGATCGCTAAAGAAAAGTTGAAAATTAAACGGTGACAACGTGAAATGTTTAAAAAAGAAAGAGAAGATCTAATCAACAAAAGTGAAAATCTTGGGGAGAGACGACCGAAACATAGTAATGGTCGCCGGGTAGCAAGTCGATATCAGTCCTATATGTGCATGAGCAGTGAGCTAGTGTTATAGTGATGCAGATACAAGGAATGTAAAGAGAATCTATTTAGATTAATAAACATCTCAGAGTTCATTAACCGAGGTAATCATGCAGCATATCCCACTTCCCACTTCTTATTTTTTCGGGGTTTCGATTAATTTAACTAACACCACATTATTATAGACCACACCGTACGTTATACTTTCTCCGTCCCCCTCAGTTCTTTATATTGAGGGAATGTCACAGAGATTAAGAAAAAGTGTAAATTAATAGAGAAAAATAAGAAAAATGAGTAAAGTTGTGGCATCAATCAATATTTAATGTATAATGTGTATAAAGTAGGTATAGTGGAGGAAAGAAGTTGATGTGATTGAATTTTATATTAAAAAATATTATAATTTTTTATATATAAGAAAATAAAATGAACGTAAGTGTAAATAAACGAGAAAGACATATAGAGTACGAGACTATTACTTGTGTGTATACAGAAATTATAAATGGATTTAACCAACTTGAATATATTATATTATTCATCTATAATTCTCTATACATGAAATCAAGCGTGCATGATCCAAATATCCTTTCTAAATGGGTTGTCATTGTCAAGTGTCACTTTGTCATGATTACATCCAAGGTGTTCTCATTAATTCAAATTAGTGTGTAAATATATCAATAGTTACTCAATATATATTCTATTTAATATATCAGTAATTAGTCAATATATATATATACATATATCTATTTAATCCAGTAATACTGCATTCGTAGTCATCCATGGAAATTAACCTTCGACTTTGATAGGTTTATACTGAAGCTGAAAATGAAATCATTTACAGTTTTTATTTTGAAATGTTCAATTCAATCTTTTACATTTCATTAAGGTTTAATATTTTAATTACCATGCGACGTACGGCCTATAATATTGGTCAATCGGTAATTGAATTTCGGGTTTTGAACATCAAATTTATTAAGTGATGTTGCAGGCTTTAATTCTTTCTTTAGAGTATTAGGTTTCTTATTTACCAATTGCACTATAAAATTAATACAAAATCAACCACTTTAAACCATCTTTTTACTGTGCATGTTGACGTGCGCTGATTGGCCAAGCGGATGGCACCACTAAATAATTTTACATTTAAAATCTGACCATTGATTCCCCTAGTTTGATGGTCTATTTTGTTGCCGCAAACAGGTGCTAGCTAGTATATACATAGGTAGGTCATTGTTCCGGAGGGAACCATCTTATATAAAACAATTGCGGAGAACCATATATTCTAGAGTAAATAACAGTTTGCACCCCTTTATTTTGGGTGTTTTTTCGATTTGGTCCTGAATAATGTTCTGTAGCAGAATGCACCCATATGTTTAATTGTCGCTTCGATTTGCACCACTTTGACCAAATTCCGTTAATTTTGACTGTTAACCTTAACAGTCAGGGTTATTTAGGTAATTAGCCTGGATAATTTCCTATTTATTTAGATTTTAACAGTATTTATGTGAATAATCATGGTGGATTTGTTCTTGATAATTGATAGTTGGATTTTGTTTGTTATGAAATTTATAACATGATTATGATTTTTGATTTAATTTTTGAGCTTGAATTCGAGTTATTCGGAAATTTAAGGGTCACCGGATTTTCTTTAAGTTTTTGGCCGGAATTGAACCTCGGTAATTCGGTTGTTAATGACATTTATGCCACGGAATAGATCGTAGAATGGCGATTATATACATGTAAAAATATTCGAGTCTGGTGTTCATCTTTGGGTGGCCGGAAACGCGGGGGTGCCGCCGCCGGCGAGCCTTGGGCTCGATTTTTAGCCGTTTTGGTTGATGTTTTGTTGGGTATTGATTGTGTTATGAAGGCCTGTGATTTCCCATAAGAAAACCGGGCATTTTGGAGGTCGTTTCGAACGATTTGGGCTCGCCGGCGGCGAGGCTATCGGCCGGATTCTGGAATTCTCCGGTTCCAGTGAGGTTGTTCGTCCGATTCCGACGAGTTTCTTGATTAAGCCACCGTTTGATCCATTTGGTTAGTAAAGTATTTCATAAATAGTGTTTCTGGGATTTATTTTCCAATTTTACCCCTGCTCTAATTAACGGTGACAGTCAAAATTAACGGAATTTGGTCAAAGGGGTGCAAATCGAAGCGACAATTAAACATAGGGGTGCATTCTGCTACAGAACATTATTCAAGACCAAATCGAAAAAACGCCCAAAGTAAAGGGGTGCAAACTGCTATTTACTCTATATTCTATTATAGAATCTCATAGATAATTTTAAATATTTTTACATAAAATATGTAATTTGATTCTAATATAGAATATTAACATATACAAACTTTATAAAAAAATTAACATTTAAAATTTGAATAAAAACATTGATTTTAAATTTGATTCTGCTGCAGAATCATTTTGGATAGATTTAATTCTGCTGTAGAATCACTTTGAACTATTTAACTAATTTTCAATTTTTTTTTTAAAAAATATTTTAATTTCATTTTTTTGATTTAATAATTGAAATTTATAATCATATCTAATAAAAAATATGATAAAAATATGTATTATGAATATTTATATAATGGTTCTCTCCCGGACTCTATATAAGAAGTTCTCTCTTGAATGTCACCCTACACAGGTATATCATTAATTATATGCAGAATTAGTCTATCATCTTTGTTACTCTCTCCGTCTCATTCATTTCTATACACTTTTCATTTTGGATGTCCCTCTCATTTATATACATTCCAAAAATAGTAACTTTTAATAATATAAAACATTATTACACCCACTACTTTCTCCGTTATCTCTATTCTATAATAATATAAAACACTATTACACTCACTATTTTTCTCCACTATCTCAAATCTATTATTAACTATTTATAGGTCTCACCACTTTACCTACTTTTCATCTATTTTTACTTATTTTTTATATTTTTTCTTGGTCTCCGTGTCCAACCTCAATGTATAGAATTGTCCGGGACGGATGGAGTATTTCTATAAATATAGCGGAACATATATGTATAGTAAATATGTGTAGTGAAAACTCCAAGAGTAAGTGACAAGGGAAACTATGTGGAAATTAAAACTCCAATTAATTCCACACAAAAATGGTTGATCCACCTGTAATCCCTCAGTAGTATATAATTATTCTCTCTATCTTCCTCATTTATTTACAATTTTTTTACTGTTTGACACGTATTTTAAAACTCGTATAAAGTATACTTTCAAAACTTATTTTTAAAATTTTCTTTTTTTGAAGAAAAATTTAAACATTAAATTTTATTCAAAAAAATTTAAAATAATATATAAAATTATATTTTATAAGAGTTTTAAAATGTATATCGAGTCGTCTTCCTCCGACGTAAATAAATGAGGGGATGGATGGAGTATATAGATAATAGATGCAAGAAGCACCATATGTTGTTAGGCCTCATCATACACAGTCACACAGTGAGGAAAGACCCATGTGGAGAGCAACTACTAATAAGGCAAAATTATAAAGTGGAAGCATATATTCCATGTTAGCTAGGGGGATCAAACTGATTTTGTAGTTCCCCAAGGAATTCTCTCACTCTCCCAAACATCCATCCATCGTTATATAGTAATTAGTACATCTCATTCTCATCTACTTCTTCAATCACCATCCTGCTGAATTACCCAACTATACATGACATGGTATCTTAAGTTACTGTATGAGTACTACTTTAAACTTCTTATTATGCAATTGAATTAGAAAACCAAACCCCCCACCCCCCACAAATCTTTATCAACTTAAGACCTTCCTCTCTAATATCTTTAAATTTTAGAACGATTGATTGCTTAACAAAAATTATAGAGTTTCAAACAAGAGTCTTGATCTCTGACAATCGATCGATTGTCATGAATCATTCAACCAATAATTTGTTTACTTGCCGTTGGATTAAGATTTCAATGATCAAGATTAAAAAAAAAATTCTGCCGTTATAATTTTTCGCGGAGCCATCGACTCTTCTCTATAATTTTCCGCGGAGCAGCCGAATGTATAAAACACCCTTAATCAAATCTGCGGAAATTAATCGCGGATATGCTAAATATGTGCTTGATAGCCAATGATTTTGCTGTCCATATACATTCATGGACTAAAATCAAACAACAGGCACTTTTTGGTTGTCATCCTTATATATATAGATAAATACATGTATATAAAGATATTATATGCAAAACCTCGCGAATGGGTGGAGACCCTTTGCATAATTTTAAACTTTTAAGTTCTAAGTTTTAGGAGAGACCGGTTATCGGCAAGACAATTGGAGAATTAGGATTCCTCATTGCATCCAAAATCAATCAAGTGCGTTACTGACCTATCTGTCCATCCGTGATTATTATTCGCGGAACTCACTAAGATTAATTTTGTTATTTCACCACTTCGCAAAAAAAATATAGAGGAGAGTCAATGGCTTCGCGAAAAATTATAACAAAGTGGCATTTTTTTTTTTTAATCTTGACCGTTGAAATCTTAATTCAACAATAAGTAATTAAAAAGATTGTTCGTTAAATGATCCCTAACAATTCACGACCCTTCAAACAAACTAAAAATTGACAAACATCAAACACAAACAACACAACCACAATCTCGAGGGCAAACATTGATTATGCATAAATACAATATGCCGGCCACTGTTCATAATACACGAGTAAAGATATAACAGATATATTTTGATAGAGCATATGAGAGAACATGTTTAAGGACCAGAGAGAGGGAGAGAGAGAATGCATGATGCATGAAAGATGAAAGCTAAATGAACCCTCAAAGGCTGACAAGTCACATTGCACCCAAAAGAATGTACAGACAAAGATCTCCCACCATTTGCATGCCTTTCTTTTCCTCACTTCTCCTTTCTAACTCCAACATATTCATTAATTATCACTATCCCAGCCTCTTTTTTCTTCCACCACTTTCCTCCTTGATATCTGTGGTCTGTGTATACATATGTTAATCCTTTTATAAATAATTTACAGCCTGTTTTCAAGTTTTGAAGAAGAGACTTTAAGAAAAGTAGAGGAACCTAATTCATTTATGCTGCATAAAAGAAGTTAAATCAATTTCATTTATTAATATAGGCTTGGTGTGGGAGAAAATTTGAAAAAATAATATATTTCTCTTGTATAGAACTGGCATCATACAATACTCTGAAGCACGAGCAAGGAGCAGGGTGGTTCTTACTATAGACGAATAAGTCTTGCGTCTAGAGTCCTAATAATATTTAAGAGTCCCAAAAGTTTTAAATCTCTTAAGTATAAACTTATAAGATATGTAGGTTATATGTATGATAGAGCTTCTTAAACTGATTTTGATTAAGACCTCCTGTACCTCAAGACCGCTCATGTCACTGGATGAGCCGTGAGCGTACAATTTCTAATAATACTTGTTTCAAATGGAAATTTATTACTGGCCTTTGATTTTACTCGATGCTTTGGATTTCATTAAACAGAAGGCTACTAAAATAAGGTACATGAATACAATTGCAGCTGAGCACTTGCCGGTATTATACTTGTAGGAAGTCTTGCTCCTCTTAATCACACCAGTCGTCTTCAAGGGACCTTGAGCTCCACACTGTTTCCCGGTCAAAAATTCTGTGGTCCTTCGATTAAGATACAGCTTATACTTAGTCCACAAAACTTGATTTTTTCTTCCTTTTTGAAAGTCGCAAAAATTCCTAATTATGTGCTAACATATAAGATTAGATACATTTTATTGTGTAATTGTGTTGCACTGAACCCGTAATAGCTTTTTAAATTTGGGACTAAAATAAAAATAATTACATAAAAAATAATTAAGAATAATTATGTAAAAACACGAAATTAACTCCTTTATTAATACCTTATATATAATAAGCGTAAGGGAGATCTTATCCAAAACTTTGGTCGGTCACTGTACTACCAAAAGTATATGATCTGTTGGATTATAAAACTATAATAGATGAGGACCGTTAGATATAATATTAAAAATTGTATTTGATCAATAATAGGATAGTATTTAAATACTAAAAGATGTATTTTGATAATTTAAACCAACTATAAATGGGTTTTCTATATTGAATAGAAATCTTTATGTAAAAATTTGTAATTATCTTTTCTCTTAAGTTTATGGATAGTTCCAGTTAGATAAAAATTAATAAACCATCATTAAATTAAAGATAATTTTGTTAGCTTCGCATGGGCTGTAAAATCGTTAAAATCTGTTGTCTAAAACTCAAGATAGAGCCCAAACAGTAAAGTGATTATCTAAATTTTAATAAATATTTTTTTTATTGTAGATTTAATTTTTTTCCTAATTCTTTTAAATTTATAAATTCTATTTTTATTTCAATAAAATATTAAAATCAATTTAAGAAAAAATTAAAATCGATATGGTCCGTGTACGATCACTATACGACCAAATTAATAATTACAGTTAGATCTTAAATAGATCGATGAGAATTGTTAGATCTAATATTAAAAAGTGTATCTGATTAATAATATAATTATATTTAAATACTAAAAAGTGTATTTTGATAATTTAAAAGTTTTCTATGTAAAAATTCTTAAATATCTTTTCTCTTGAATTTATGTATACTTCCAATTAGATAATAATTGTTAAACCAAATATCAACATAACAATTCATATTGATTATAATATTAAAAATTATCAATATAATGCTGATGTATATCATACTAACAATGATACACGTGAACCTAAAGAGACTTACGAGAACTCCTGTACATAAATAAATTTAAACACTTTTTTTTAAAGGAACATAACAATTTGATTAATCCAAATTATAATTATATTATTTTACATATAACAAACATAAAAGGATAATATCAAAATATTATTAAAATATTGAGGGTTTCATATTTATAAACGATAATTTTGAATATAATACTTATATTAAAATGTGTATTTGATTAAAGTTAGGATTATATTTAAATACTAAGAAGTGTGTTTTGATAATTTAAACCAATTATAAATTGGTTTTCTATATTGAATTGAATTTTTTATGTAAAAATTCTTAACCATCTTTTGTTTTCGGTTTATGTGTAGGTCAACAGGTCAAGTTAGATAATAATTATTAAACCATCATTAAATTAAAGAAAATTTCGTTAGTTTCGCATGGGTTGTAAAATCGTCAAAATTCAATTTATAAAACTCAGGATATAACCCAAATAGTAAAGTGAGTATCTAAATTTTAATAAATATTTTTTTTATTTTTGTAGCACCAGTTTATTTATTTTTCCACTAATTGTTTTAAATATAGAAATTTTATGTTTCTTTCAATAAAGTATTAAAATTAATTAAGAACAAATTCAAATCGATAAAGAATATAATAATATGAGAATAAAATTTTATATAATCATAACATAATTTTTATTCTATTTAATAATTTTTAAGTAATAATGTATTTTAAAATTTTATATACACTGTAAATTAAACCGAAACATTAAAAGTAAAAGCAGAGTTAGTAAGATACTTATATCAGTATATACTTGATATCCTTATTATATTAAATCCGTATATATAATAAGTATAATATGGATCTTATCCAAAATTTTGATGGTACGGTCTTGGACAACCAAACTAATAAGGACCATTAGATCTTAACTAGATAAATGAAAATCGTTAGATCAAATATTAAAAAAGTGTATTTTATTAATAATAAGATTATATTTAAATTTTAAAAAGTGTATTTTGATAATTTAAACCAAATATAAATAAGTTTTCTATAATAAATAGAATTCTCCATGTAAAAAATTCGTGACTTTCATTTCTCTTTCATGGACAATTCCAGTTAGATAAAAATTGTTAAGCCATCTTTTAATTAAAGATAATTTAGTTATCTGGGTGTAAAATCGTCAAAATCTAATTTTTAAAACACAAGATAAAGCCCAAATTAGTAAAGTGGGTATTTAAATTCTAATAATTATTATTACGTCATCATTATTTTAATGTCATTTTAATTACTTTTTTCTAACTATTTTAAATTTAGAAATTTATGTTCAAAAATTGAAATCAATCTAAGAAAAATTCAAATCAACAAAGAATATAATAATACGAGGATAAAATTTTATAAAATTGTGCATATTTTTTTATCTTATTTTATTAATTTTTTTATCATAACTAATTAAATATTATTTATTATTAAATAATAAATTATACGCAAATGGTGATTTTGTTTTATAAGAACTCATAGAGACCTAATTTCATTGTTAGCAGGACTATATTCATATTTAAAAAAACCATATTTTGAAATTTTAGACTCAGATACAGAAGAGACCTAACTTTTTTAACCTATATACATTGTAAATTATTAAATTCGAAACTTTAAAAGTTTGTTAATCAATTAGTATAATACTTTTTTGAAAAATAGTACTTTATAAAAAATATTATCAAATAACCCATGTCTACAAGAAAAAAAAATAAAAAAATTCTTATTTTTCAAAAAAATCCTGTAAATTTTAATATGTTGTTGGTAGATTCAAACCTTAGATCATTGCACGTGATAAATTTTACTCTTATATCTAACGTTTCTCAACAATTTAATTTGAACGATCCAACGATTATGAATTGAGTGATCAAGCGACCATACTTATAAGAAAGCTTTCATTATTTAGTCTTTAATAAAATAACATAGATTTTTACGGGATATACTATAAAAAAATGAATTTTTTACAGAATTTTGATCGTCACGGTGTACTACTTTAAAAGAAGAACTATTACAAAAAAAATTATATTTTAATTGATAATGTATTTTCTCAAAAGTTCAAAGTTCCCGCATCATTAACATATTACAAAAGAGAGTATATTATATTTTAGCAATAAATATTTTAAAAAAATATATTAAAAAAATATTTAAAAAATTAATGATGTTATCGTGGTAGTTTGGTCCTAAATACCGCCAAAACATTCTCAACCGTTAGATCCAATACTTTGAAAAATAGAAGATCAAGATTATATCATATAAAAAGAAGTTATTATCTAAAAATGATATAAGTTAAAAGATATTATATTAGGATTGGATTTTCCAAAAAGTTAAAACATAAAAAAAGTTGTAATTAAATAAAAATTAAATAAAGAAACCCATTTAATATCAAAATAATAAAAATCGTTTACTCTTAAATAGATAGGTGAAAACCGTTAGATTTAACATTAAAAACTTTATTTGGTTAATAAAGAGTATTCTAATAATCTAAACTACATATAAGTAGATTTCCTAAATCGAATAGAATTCTCAATATTAAATTTCGTCACTTTATTCTCTTTTTAGTTTTAGAATAGAATTTCATATAATAAGCGTAAGGGAGATCTTATCCAAAACTTTGGTCGGTCACTGTACTACCAAAAGTATATGATCTGTTGGATTATAAAACTATAATAGATGAGGACCGTTAGATATAATATTAAAAATTGTATTTGATCAATAATAGGATAGTATTTAAATACTAAAAGATGTATTTTGATAATTTAAACCAACTATAAATGGGTTTTCTATATTGAATAGAAATCTTTATGTAAAAATTTGTAATTATCTTTTCTCTTAAGTTTATGGATAGTTCCAGTTAGATAAAAATTAATAAACCATCATTAAATTAAAGATAATTTTGTTAGCTTCGCATGGGCTGTAAAATCGTTAAAATCTGTTGTCTAAAACTCAAGATAGAGCCCAAACAGTAAAGTGATTATCTAAATTTTAATAAATATTTTTTTTATTGTAGATTTAATTTTTTTCCTAATTCTTTTAAATTTATAAATTCTATTTTTATTTCAATAAAATATTAAAATCAATTTAAGAAAAAATTAAAATCGATATGGTCCGTGTACGATCACTATACGACCAAATTAATAATTACAGTTAGATCTTAAATAGATCGATGAGAATTGTTAGATCTAATATTAAAAAGTGTATCTGATTAATAATATAATTATATTTAAATACTAAAAAGTGTATTTTGATAATTTAAAAGTTTTCTATGTAAAAATTCTTAAATATCTTTTCTCTTGAATTTATGTATACTTCCAATTAGATAATAATTGTTAAACCAAATATCAACATAACAATTCATATTGATTATAATATTAAAAATTATCAATATAATGATGATGTATATCATACTAACAATGATACACGTGAACCTAAAGAGACTTACGAGAACTCCTGTACATAAATAAATTTAAACACTTTTTTTTAAAGGAACATAACAATTTGATTAATCCAAATTATAATTATATTATTTTACATATAACAAACATAAAAGGATAATATCAAAATATTATTAAAATATTGAGGGTTTCATATTTATAAACGATAATTTTGAATATAATACTTATATTAAAATGTGTATTTGATTAAAGTTAGGATTATATTTAAATACTAAGAAGTGTGTTTTGATAATTTAAACCAATTATAAATTGGTTTTCTATATTGAATTGAATTTTTTATGTAAAAATTCTTAACCATCTTTTGTTTTCGGTTTATGTGTAGGTCAACAGGTCAAGTTAGATAATAATTATTAAACCATCATTAAATTAAAGAAAATTTCGTTAGTTTCGCATGGGTTGTAAAATCGTCAAAATTCAATTTATAAAACTCAGGATATAACCCAAATAGTAAAGTGAGTATCTAAATTTTAATAAATATTTTTTTTATTTTTGTAGCACCAGTTTATTTATTTTTCCACTAATTGTTTTAAATATAGAAA
Source organism: Heracleum sosnowskyi (assembly GCA_030848705.1). Lineage (NCBI taxonomy): Eukaryota > Viridiplantae > Streptophyta > Magnoliopsida > Apiales > Apiaceae > Heracleum > Heracleum sosnowskyi. The sequence goes on from CM061241.1 coordinate 101,461,093, forward strand.
TTTTATGTTTCTTTCAATAAAGTATTAAAATTAATTAAGAACAAATTCAAATCGATAAAGAATATAATAATATGAGAATAAAATTTTATATAATCATAACATAATTTTTATTCTATTTAATAATTTTTAAGTAATAATGTATTTTAAAATTTTATATACACTGTAAATTAAACCGAAACATTAAAAGTAAAAGCAGAGTTAGTAAGATACTTATATCAGTATATACTTGATATCCTTATTATATTAAATCCGTATATATAATAAGTATAATATGGATCTTATCCAAAATTTTGATGGTACGGTCTTGGACAACCAAACTAATAAGGACCATTAGATCTTAACTAGATAAATGAAAATCGTTAGATCAAATATTAAAAAAGTGTATTTTATTAATAATAAGATTATATTTAAATTTTAAAAAGTGTATTTTGATAATTTAAACCAAATATAAATAAGTTTTCTATAATAAATAGAATTCTCCATGTAAAAAATTCGTGACTTTCATTTCTCTTTCATGGACAATTCCAGTTAGATAAAAATTGTTAAGCCATCTTTTAATTAAAGATAATTTAGTTATCTGGGTGTAAAATCGTCAAAATCTAATTTTTAAAACACAAGATAAAGCCCAAATTAGTAAAGTGGGTATTTAAATTCTAATAATTATTATTACGTCATCATTATTTTAATGTCATTTTAATTACTTTTTTCTAACTATTTTAAATTTAGAAATTTATGTTCAAAAATTGAAATCAATCTAAGAAAAATTCAAATCAACAAAGAATATAATAATACGAGGATAAAATTTTATAAAATTGTGCATATTTTTTTATCTTATTTTATTAATTTTTTTATCATAACTAATTAAATATTATTTATTATTAAATAATAAATTATACGCAAATGGTGATTTTGTTTTATAAGAACTCATAGAGACCTAATTTCATTGTTAGCAGGACTATATTCATATTTAAAAAAACCATATTTTGAAATTTTAGACTCAGATACAGAAGAGACCTAACTTTTTTAACCTATATACATTGTAAATTATTAAATTCGAAACTTTAAAAGTTTGTTAATCAATTAGTATAATACTTTTTTGAAAAATAGTACTTTATAAAAAATATTATCAAATAACCCATGTCTACAAGAAAAAAAAATAAAAAAATTCTTATTTTTCAAAAAAATCCTGTAAATTTTAATATGTTGTTGGTAGATTCAAACCTTAGATCATTGCACGTGATAAATTTTACTCTTATATCTAACGTTTCTCAACAATTTAATTTGAACGATCCAACGATTATGAATTGAGTGATCAAGCGACCATACTTATAAGAAAGCTTTCATTATTTAGTCTTTAATAAAATAACATAGATTTTTACGGGATATACTATAAAAAAATGAATTTTTTACAGAATTTTGATCGTCACGGTGTACTACTTTAAAAGAAGAACTATTACAAAAAAAATTATATTTTAATTGATAATGTATTTTCTCAAAAGTTCAAAGTTCCCGCATCATTAACATATTACAAAAGAGAGTATATTATATTTTAGCAATAAATATTTTAAAAAAATATATTAAAAAAATATTTAAAAAATTAATGATGTTATCGTGGTAGTTTGGTCCTAAATACCGCCAAAACATTCTCAACCGTTAGATCCAATACTTTGAAAAATAGAAGATCAAGATTATATCATATAAAAAGAAGTTATTATCTAAAAATGATATAAGTTAAAAGATATTATATTAGGATTGGATTTTCCAAAAAGTTAAAACATAAAAAAAGTTGTAATTAAATAAAAATTAAATAAAGAAACCCATTTAATATCAAAATAATAAAAATCGTTTACTCTTAAATAGATAGGTGAAAACCGTTAGATTTAACATTAAAAACTTTATTTGGTTAATAAAGAGTATTCTAATAATCTAAACTACATATAAGTAGATTTCCTAAATCGAATAGAATTCTCAATATTAAATTTCGTCACTTTATTCTCTTTTTAGTTTTAGAATAGAATTTCATGTGGACCGTAAAATTCGCCAAATCTAACTTTTATAACTCAATATAAACAAATATTAAATTGAGCGTGTAAAATATAATAAATATCAAAATTTTAACTATAATTCTTTTTGGCTAAATCTTTTTTAACAATAATTTAATCATGTAAACTAATAACTTTTAAATATTAAAATATTCATAAATAAATATAATTATAAATATTAAAAAAATAATCGTGTGTTCCATGGGTAATTAAAATATAATTATAAACAAAATAATTATAAATAAAATTTAAGTAACCGTGCATCGCACGGGCTATAAGCTAGTTTATATATAATAAGCGTAAGGGAGATCTTATCCAAAATTTTGGTCGGTCACTGTACTACCAAAATGATACTATCCGTTGGATTATAAAAATATAACTATTCAAATCGATGAGGACCGTCAGATATAATATTAAAAATTGTATTTGATTAATAATAGGATAGTATTTAAATACTAAAAGGTGTATTTTGATAATTTAAAACTATTATAAATGGGTTTTCTATATTGAATAGAAATATTTATGTAAAAATTCGTAATTATCTTTTCTCTTTATTTTATGGATAGTTCCAGTTAGATAATAATTATTAAACCATCATTAAATTAAAGATAATTTTGTAAGCTTCGCGTGAGCTGTAAAGTTATTATCTAAATTTTAATAAAAAAATTTTATTATTGTAGCACAAATTTAGTTTTTTTTTCCTAATTCTTTTAAATTTATAAATTATATGTTTATTTCAATAAAATGTTAAAATCAATTTAAGAAAAAATTAAAATCGATCTGGTCCGTGTACGATCAGTATACGACCAAATTAATAATTATAGTTAGATCTTAAATAGATCGATGAGAATTGTTATATCTAATATTAAAAAGTGTATGTGATTAATAATATAATTATATTTAAATACTAAAAAGTGTATTTTGATAATTTAAAATTTTTCTATGTAAAAATTGTTAAATATATTTTCTCTTGAATTTATATATAGTTCCAGTTAGATAATAATTGTTAAACCAAATATCAACATAACAATTCATATCGATTACAATGATACCCTACGTTACGTTATAAGAGACTTAGGAGAACTCCTGTACATATGAATAAATTTAAACACTTTTTTTCCTGAAGGAACATAACAATTTGATTAATCCAAATTATAATTATATAATTTTACATATAACAAACATAAAAGGATAATATCAAAATAATATTAAAATGTTGAGGGTTTCATATTCATAAATGATAATTTTGAATATAATACTTATATTAAAATGTGTATTTGATTAAAGGTAGGATTATATTTAAATACTAAGAAGTGTGTTTTGATAATTTAAACCAATTATAAATTGGTTTTCTATATTGAATTGAATTCATTGTGTAAAACTTCTTAACCATCTTTTCTTTTCAGTTTATTTTATGGGTATGTCAACTGGTCAAGTTAGATAATAATTATTAAACCATCATTAAATTAAAGATAATTTCGTTAGTTTCGTATGAGTTGTAAAATCGTCAATATTCAATTTCTAAAACGATAGAACACAAATATTAAAGTGAGTATCAAAATTTTAATAAATATTTTTTTTATTGTAGCACCAATTTATTTATTTTTCCACTAATTCTTTTAAATATAGAAATTTTATATTTCTTTCAATAAAGTATCAAAATTAATTAAGAACAAATTCAAATCGATAAAGAATATAATAATATGATAATAAAATTTTATATAATCATAACATAATTTTTATTCTATTTAATAATTTTTAAGTAATAATGTATTTTAAAATTTTATTTACACTGTAAATAAAACCGAAACTTTAAAAGTAAAAGCAGTTAGTAAGATACTTATATCAATATATACTTGATATCCTTATTATATTAAATCCTTATATATAATAATCATAATAGGGATCTTATCCCAAATTTTGGTAGTAGACAACCAAATTAATAAGGACCATTAGATCTTAACTAGATAAATGAAAATCGTTAGATCAAATATTAAAAAAGTTTATTTTATTAATAATAGGATTATATTTAAATTCTAAAAGGTGTATTTTGATAATTTAAACCAAATATACCAAATATAAATAAGTTTTTTATATTAAATAGAATTCTCAATGTAAAATATTCGTGACTTTATTTTCTCTTTCATGATAATTCCACCTAGATAAAAATTGTTAAACCATCTTTTAATTAACGATAATTTAGTTATCTTCATGTGAGGTGTAAAATCGTCAAAATCTGATTTTTAAAACACAAGATAAAGCCCAAATTAATAAATTGAATATTTAAATTCTAATAATAATTATTATGCCACCATTACTTTAAAACCAATTTAATTACTTTTTTCTAACTATTTTAAATTTAGAAATCTATGTTCAAAAATTAAAATCAATCTAAGAAAAATTCAAATCAACAAAGAATATAATAATATGAGGATAAAATTTTATAAAATTATGCATATTTTTAATCCTATTTTATTAAGTTTTGTATCATAACTAATCAAATATTATTTATTATTAAATAATAAATTATACGTAAATGGTGATTTTGTTTTATAAGAACTCATAGAGACCTAATTTCATTGTTAGCAGAACTATATTCATATTAAAAAAAAACTTATTTTGAAATTTTAGACTCAGCTACAGAAGAGGCCAAACTTTTTAAACCTATATACATTGTAAATTATTAAATTCGAAACTTTAAAAAATTGTTAATCAATTAGTATAGTACTTTTCTGAAAAATCGTATTTTACAAAAAATATTATAAAATAACATATGTCTACAAGAAAAAATGAAAAAATTCTTATTTTTCAAAAAAACCTATAAATTTTAATATGTTGTTGGTAGATTCAAACCTTAGATCATTCTAGATGATAATTTTACTGTTATATCTAACGTTTTTCAACAATTTAATTTGAAAGATTCAACGATTATGGATTGAGTGATAAAAAAAAGCGACCAAACTTATAAGGAAGCTTTCATTATTTAGTCTTTAATATAATAACACAGATATTTACGGGATATACTATAAAAAAATGAAATTTATACAGATTTTTGATCACGGTGTACTACTTTAAAAAAAGAACTATTACAAAAAAAAATATTTTAATTGATAATTTATTTTCTCAAAAGTTCAAAGTTCCCGCATCTTTAACATATTACAAAAAATAGTATAGTATATTTTAGCAATAAATATTTAAAAAAATTATAAATATTAAGAAAATTTAATGATGTTATCATGGTAGTTTGGTCATAAATACCGCCAAAACATTCTCAACCGTTAGATTTAATACTTTTAAAAATACATGATCAAGATTATATCATATAAAAAGAAGTTATTATCTAAAAATGATATAAGTTAAAAGATATTATATTAGGATTGGATTTTCTAAAAAGTCAAAACATAAAAATAATTGTAATTAAATAAGGAAACTCATTTAATACCAAAATAATAAAAATCGTTTAATGTTAAATAGATAGGTGAAAACCGTTAGATTTAACATTAAAAACTGTATTTGGTTAATAAATGGTATTCAAATAATCTAAACTACATATAAGTAGATTTCCTAAATCGAATAGAATTCTCAACATTAAATTTCGTCACTTTATTCTATTTTTAGTTTTAGAATAGTTTTTAATTGAAAAAGAATTATTAAACCGTAACTAAATTAAAGATTATTTTGTGAATTTCATGTTGACTATAAAATTGGCAAAATCTAATTTTTATAACTCAATATAAACAAATATTAAATTGAGCGTGTAAAATATAATAAATATCAAATTTTTAATTATAATTTTTTTGGCTAAATCTTTTTTAACAATAATTTAATCATGTAAAGTAATAACTTTTAAATATTAAAATATTCATAAATAAATATAAATATAAATATTAAAAAAACAATCGTGTGTTGCATGGATAATAAAAATATAATTATAAACAAAATAATTATAAATAAAATTTAAGTAACCGTGCATCGCGGGCTATAAGTTAGTACTAAAAAATAGGTAGAGACCAAACCTCTAATGTTTCATCTTTAATAATACTAACTTAAAAATCGTGCGATGCACGGATTATTAATTATTGTTTTATTATTTACTTTTGAATATTTTATTAATTGTATTTGTTAAAATGTTTAAAAATTAGTAGGAATGTTAAAATAGCTAAATGTTTTTAAATAATTAAAAGCATTAAAATAAATTTTAAAATAAATACGTTTGTGATATTTTTGGAAAATGAGTGAATTTTGTTTGAAAATTTTGAAAAAGTAATGTGTTTAGTTGAAAAAGGTAATTGATTATAAATAGATAATTTAATTATTTAATAATATTTTTTATAAATAAGTAAGGGTAATTTAGTAAAAAAAACTGGTACAGACCAACCAAACATTTAATGTTTCGTCTATTATATAATAGTATAGATAGTATAAATTTATTTTCTAGAAAAAACAGTGTTCTAAAAATCGTCGATAAAATTTCCGATAAATTATTAAAAAAATAATTGACCGATTCAGTTTTTAAAATCCAATTTATAACTATGTTTTTTTATAAATAAGACTAATATATTAAATTTTAGTAAAATATTAAGATTTATCCGATTTTTGTTCTGATCTCCTAAGACGTAATAACAGTTTTTTTTACCGAAAAGTATATAAAAAGTTGTATGATAAATAAATTTTAAAAGTAATGTTGGTGAAAAGTGTTTTTGTCCAAAAGTTACTTGTCCCAATGAAATAAGTTGTTTTAATTTCAACTAAAGACACAATTTTTTATATTATAAATCAAAAAAAATGCTAGGTGTACAAATTTTTTTGTACATAATTTTGGACACCTCGGACTGCCTAATCAAAAATATATACAAATTAAAATTTATCGAACTATTATTGGATTTTTGCAACAATAACTTTTCATCGATCATCAACATTTTTTCTAAGCAAAAGAGCAATTTTTACCGTAGCCCAAACAAAGCGTAAGAAGTTTAGGAACGTAGACTAAGGGCTTGTTTGATAATAGCTGGATGAATGATTTTATGGGCTCGTCCAAATTAGGCCTCATTAATATTTTATTTTACTAGCTTATAACTTGTGCAAGGTACGGTCTTAAAAAATAATTAATATGAACGGAAAATATTAAAATAAAATTAAAAATTAATATGATAAATTATAAAATGAGAAACTTAAATATTAACTGAAACATAAAAAAATATAAAAAAATACAGATGGGGCTGAGAAAGATAAATGAGGTATTATTAATATTATTTTATAATAAATAATAATAATAATAATAAGGACAGATAGAAAATCTAACATGTTTTAATTAAAAAATGTAATTGCCCTTGATATTTTTAGAAGTGTTTTATTATATTAATTGTAATTATTAAAAAAATACTTTGACATGTTAAAATAAGTAAGTTTTCTTAATAAGGACAAATAAAAAAGGTAAAATGTTTTAATTAAAAAAAAAGGTACCTGCCCGTAATATTTTTTGAAGTGTTTTAATTATATTAATTGTATTTGTTAACAAAATACGTTCACTTGTTAAAATAGGTAAAAAAAATTTAAATAATTAAAAGAATTAAAATAGGTTTTAAAATATCTGAGTAATTTTAATTAAAACATGTTAGTTTTTCTATTTGTCTTAATTACACTTTTTTCTAACAAAATTTACTCATTTTTCAAAAATATCACGGACAATTATCTTTAAATTTAAACATATTACTTTTTATATTTGTTCTCACTAAAATCTTTTTTTCCCAAAAATATGAGGTGCAACCCTTACTTATTTGTTTTATTAAAATTCATTTTAATAATTTTAACTATTTAAAAAAGTTTACTTATTTTAACATGTCAGCGTATTTTTTTAACAAACACAATTAATTTAATTAAAACACTTCTAAAAATATCACGGCCAGTTACTTTTTCTTTTAATTAAAACATGTTAGTTTTTCTATTTGTCATTATTATCAATATTATTTTAATAAATAATAAAATTATATTAATAATTCCTTATCTGTATTCTTTATTTATTGTTTCTATGTACCAATTAATATTTAAGCTTTTCATTTTATAATTTAACATATTGTTTTTTATTTTTTATTTAGTATTTTTCGTTCTCATTAATGTTTTTAATTTGTCATTTTCTAATCTATTTTGATGGTTCGTGTCTTGCACGGGTTGTAGGCTAAGGTTGTAGGCTAGTAGTCTATTATTTTAAATCGGCGACGGGTTAGCTACCAATCAAATGAGACAGATTTAAAATAGTTATATATTGATAAATTGAGGCATTTATTATATTAAAATGGTTTTTCCACTTTTAAAATTTTAACATTTATTTAAAGCATACAATATTGTAACTATTAATCTATATAATTAAAGTAATATGTATGTAAATAAATGAATAACAAATTATTATTAAAATTGTGTTATAAACTTTATACTTGAAATTGAATTATTAATATCGTATTTAATGTAAAATAGTAATCAAATTGTTTGATTAATAAATTTTTATGAAACTTTAATTATAAATATGATTATATCATTGTGAATAATTTAAAATAAAAAGTGATTTATTAACAATTTTTTTTTGTGACTAAAACAAATATGTATTGCGTGGATATTTTAAATCAAGTAATTACTGGATTTAAATTAGAATTGTCAACTAATCATGATTATTAAAATAGGATGAGAATGATAAATAATAAAAAAAAATTGTAATATGTTTAGTCTAAAAGTTAGGAGTGGTTTTTCATTGGCTTTAAAATAATTAATATTTTCTGAATGGTGAATTATATAGCATCTAGACTCAAGCATTATAATGAAGGATTACAATAATTTTTATAATCCAAAAAATAAAATCAACCGTTTCAAGTATCTATTAATGTATTAAATTACAATTTCTTTAATTGTTTTTATCATAATTGATTAACATCGAATTTTTTAATTACAATAAATAATATATGGGATAATTAGGCTCACATCTATATAAAAACTTGAAATTATGATCTTTAACAATTAAATAAACAAAAACATAAATTATAGATTAAAATTATAAAAGCTATACATGTAAAATATTTCCAAAAGTTGTAAAATATTTTCTAGAGTGGTAATCAAAATGTAGCTAGTTCCGCTCACGTAATTAAAAAATTAGCAGCTTATAATTGGGTCGCGCAAAATAAAATCGAAACTCATTATTTATTGCTTTCCGTGCCCTACATGACGTGTCAGGATGAAGAAAAATCCGATAATTCGAAGTCAATTCAAAAAATATTAAACTAATTTACTGAACCATACCGAAACATTGAAAATTTTGGTTTTTCGCCATTTATTTTATTTAATAAATAATAAAATAATATAAAAATAGTAACTACCTGATTGCCTTTTATAATTAAAACACTTTTTACTAACAAAATCTATTTCTTTCCAAAAATATCACGAATAATTACATTTAAATTAAAACATATTATCTTTTAAATATATTATATATTATCTTTTATATATTATCTTTCAAATATCACGGATAATTAAATATTTTACTTATTTTTTATATTTTTTTAAAGATAATTAAGGGTAATTAAGTAAAAATACGAAGTAAAAGATAATATTATCTTTTATTTCGTTTTTGTACTTAATTACCCTTACTTATTTTTGAAAAAAATATTAAATAACAATAACATTAAATAATAATTACCTTTTTTGCTAAAACATATTAATTTTCTATTTTTTTAACAAAATCTTCTCCTTTTCCAAAAATATCATGGGCAATTACCATTTTCAACTAAAACATATTACCTATAATTTATTAATGAGAATAGGTAACTGAAAAATAAAACTTTCCCGAATTTTGATTATATTATTAAATTATTAATTAGAAAAAGTACCGAAAACCAAAATTTTCAATGTTTATCTTTTACTTCGTGTTTTTACTTAATTACCCTTACTTATCTTTAATAAAAAAATATATTAAATAACAATAACATTAAATAATAATTACCTTTTTTGCTAAAACATATTACTTTTCTATTTTTTCTAACAAAATCTTCTCCTTTTCCAAAAATATCATGGACAATTATCATTTTCAACTAAAACATATTACCTATAATTTATTAATGAGAATAGGTAACTAAAAAATAAAACTTTCCCAAATTTTGATTATATTATTAATTTATTAATTAGAAAAAGTATTGAAAACCAAAAACTAACCGAAAACCGAAAACATCTACTTCTTTCCAAAAATATCACGAATAATTACATTTAAATTAAAACATATTATCTTTTAAATATATTATATATTATCTTTTATATATTATCTTTCAAATATCACGGATAATTACATATTTTACTTATTTTTTTATATTTTTTTAAAGATAATTAAGAGTAATTAAGTAAAAACACAAAGTAAAAGATAATATTATCTTTTATTTCGTATTTTTACTTAATTACCCTTACTTATTTTTAAAAAAAAATATTAAATAACAATAACATTAAATAATAATTATCTTTTTTGCTAAAACATATTAATTTTTTATTTTTTCTAACAAAATCTTCTCCTTTTCCAAAAATATCATGGGCAATTATCATTTTCAACTAAAACATATTACCTATAATTTATTAATGAGAATAGGTAACTCAAAAATAAACTTTCCTGAATTTTGATTATATTATTAATTTATTAATTAGAAAAAAGTACCAAAAATAAAAAACTAACCAAAAACCGAAAACAAAAATTTTCAATGTTTATCTTTTACTTCATGTTTTAACTTAATTACCCTTACTTGTCTTTAATAAAAAAATATTAAATAACAATAACATTAAATAATAATTACCTTTTTTGCTAAAACATATTACTTTTCTATTTTTTCAAACAAAATCTTCTCCTTTTCCAAAAATATCATGGACCATTACCATTTTCAACTAAAATATATTACCTATAATTTATTAATGAGAATAGGTAACTAAAAAATAAAACTTTCTCAAATTTTGATTATATTATTAATTTATTAATTAGAAAAAGTACCGAAAACCAAAAACTAACCGAAAACCGAAAACCAAAATTTTTAATGTTTCGTTTTTAATAATATAGTATAGATTTGGGTTGGATGAAAAGAAAACCTGTGGATGATAAAAAAAACTGCCGGACGATACACCCTTATATTTCTCGCCCTCTCGTCCAGAAAATTCTCTAATTCATATATATTTATGAGGTAACACGCTGCTTTCCCTTACATCATTTTCGCGTAATTTTTAGGTTTTTTGGCGGCTCTTTTCATCACTTCTTATTTTTAAGTTTTTTTTGCAGTTCTTCTTCTCATCACTTCGGGTTTTATCAGGTACGAAATAATTTTTTCTCTAGCCAAATTCTTAATGATTAGGATGTTCTTGTATTCTATGTGTATTTTTTTCTATATGTGTTGCTTCATATTTGATTTGTCTTGGAACATTGTATTTCTTTAGCATTCTTGAACTTAAAAATTGATTTACTTTCAAACTCCGTACTTTTCAATTGTAATGCATATTGAATATAGTTAATGTTAGGTCCAAAGTATCGTAGAAGGGGAGGATGAATACGATACTCACAAATTATTCAATTTCGTTTGCGGATTAATCATTCAGTTCTATAACGAAATCAACTACACCAAATCAAACCAAGAGTCGGGGAATATATCGTTTTATAAATATAAACCTCAAAGGGTGCTACAATTTCTAATCCGTAGATTAGCTTCAATGAGTTTAAGGTTACACGAATTCAATACAATGATAGAAATCTGAGCAATATTAATTTCTCTGATAATCTCTCTGGCTCAAACTCTCTCCTCGTAAATTCTTCTGTGAAAATCCTTAACTGAAGAAGACACACTTCTCTCTTTGTAATTGTAGAATTTGTTTTGAAAAACCATCGAACCAAAAGAATTGGTTTATTCTTGGCCGTTGGATCTTCATCAACCTGACAAAACAAATAACTTTCCACCTGCTCCCAAATTAGAAAACCATCGAATCTATAAAAAGAATTTACCATTCGATAGTTTTTAAATAAAAACTATCGAAAATTAAATTCTTTTGTAATTCAATTCTGATGGATTTCTTTGATCCCATTCGATAGTTTTTAGAATATAAAAACTATCGAGCTATTTTCTTTTGCTTGATCTTTTAATAATTCTTCTGAGCATCAGGGTGTTCCAGTTTTAGACCGTATCAATTTCTTCTGAGACGAAAAAACAACTTGATCTTTTTAAGTGCTGTCAACTAGTGCAACTGGTCTGGTTCACAGATGAATAGCACTTGATCAATTCTTCTATGTCTTCAATTCAATGCTGCTGATAAGTACTTTGTCGTTCTGGTTGCTTCAAATAAATCACTGGAATCCTGTGGTACTAACCCTAAATCATTCACATACTTCTGTAGTCTTGAAAGTCTTGTTTCTATTGTTGTCACTGAGGCTTGAACATTTTCATGAACTTCTTTCCGTGACCTGTTTACGGACTTCAAGAATACATACCGTATTTTGATTTTTTGAGTTTACCTTTTCTTCTTTGATTCTGGATTCATGTGCTTCTGTTAATATTATTGTCTGTCTTGTCATTTGTTGAGTTGTAGTTATCTCTGTTTCATCTTATGTTACATTATGCTTTACAATCTCCCCCTATTTGATTGGATAGAGTTCGACAAACAAATACCTCGAGGATAACTCAACTAACCAAGTAAACATGAAACTAATTAAAGTAAGACAACTTAATAATATTAAATGCATTCTGGATCAGATATATATACATTTCCAGATTTCATAATTCAAAAAACAATAAAACTTTATACATAGAAGTTGCTCCTCTAGACTGAGCTGATAGTTCTTTTGTTCTTTGCTTCTCATCTTCAGTCCATTTCAATCTCACCTTCTTCTCTCACAGGATTGGAGTTAGCAGCTTGATAATCAATCACGGAAGGATTGTGCAGTGGTTCTCCAGGTTTAAGGATTGCTCCTTTGATGTGTCTTCCAATATACTCAACCTCTTGTCCCACTCCAGCCCACAACCATGCAATGTTAACATATTTCTTGTTTAGCTTTGGCATGTTTGGTAGTCTGGGATGCACTTCCAATCCTCTTTCCACTCTCTTCCTATAGTAAGGAACATTCTCCATTAGAAATCTTCTCAGAGTGTCTGCTTCTTTGTCCTTCTTCGTTGATGAGAATCCAGTGGATCTAAGATACTTCTCAACTGAGATTAGATAGTTGCTTGGATAGTCTCTCAGTTTATCCTCAGTCAAATATCAGATTCTGAAAAAAGTCATTCATCATGAATCTAACCATTGGAGGATCTTCAGTAATCTCTGGACTGACTTTCATCAAGATATCTCTAACATGCTCACGGAGCAGTTCATTTAACCTTGTAGTCCTTTGTATCTTGAAGAGCAACACCTGCAATTCTGTATATGTCCTCTGTTCAAAAAACTTAGTGGAAATCACAAAGGTACCTTTCTCAAGAAAGTTGATCAATATGTTCCAGGCACCGTTTGCTTTAACCTCAGCTTTCAGAAAGATCATAGAGTTTCTCAATGCTGTGAAGTAAGTCTGATCTTCAAGATTGGCTTCTTTGATATTCTGAATGATAACTTCCACCTCAGCATTGTCGTTGACTTCTAATCCGTCTTCAACTCCGCAAAAGGTTTTATAAGCCATCTCCTAGTCAGTTCCTGATTTCTTTGCCAGATCCATCATCTTCTTCTTCCTCACTTCACTATACATCTTGAACCTCTTCAGTTTTTCACTTCGCAGAATTGCTTGTTGTTTTTCTTTCTCAGCTTGCCTGGCATCTATTGCAGCTCTTTCAGCTTTTACCATCTCCAAGGCAGCTTCTTCTTCTTGTGACAGAGGATTAGCTTCTTCTTCCATATTATCCTCCCAGATAGGATATTCAACAGGCTCTGGATAATATGGCTCATGTTGTTCCTGTAGATGCTCATGCATGATTTCCTCAAATACCTCTTCACTACTTCATTCTTCTTGTACAATGTTCTCAATCCAGTACTGTCTTACCGGAATAGCTTCAACTGTTTCCCAAACTCCCCATCCATCCAGACCTTGCTGCCCACCTCCAACTTTCTCCCCCTTAGTTGAGGAATCCTCGATAAAGTTATCCTCAGCATAAAAGGTAGTAGAAGGAGCAGGTTGCTGATTTGAAGATCCAGGTTGTTGGTTTCTCAACATAGTTCAGATTGAATGTACCCCGTCACCTTGATTCTCCATGAACTCCATAATCTCTTTATTCATCTCATTCATAGAAGCTAGCGCCAGGTCAATGTTATCCAATCTTGAGCTGGTAGTCTTTTCAATATGATCCAATCTTTTTTTCAGCTTAGACTCCACTCTTGAAAAGGTGTTCATTGCATCTTTTACCCGCGCTTGACCATCCCGGATAACCAGAACATCTTCTCTCAAAGCTTCTTGTCCTCGTGACAGAGCATATACTTCATTCATGAAACCTTCTTTTAGTTCCTTGACGTCCGTCCTCAAGTCCACTAGTTCCTCCAGAGTTTCCTTCTTCAAGGAGTCCACTGCTTGCTTCGTACCTATTATTGTGCCAGATGCACTGCCAATGACTCTGAATGTTCTTCTGGAATCAGCTGCAGCCAAGTCAACCTTCTCTTGAATAGTCTTTAAAGAAGCATTGCCTTGACTAGAGGAGATCCCTTGGTCAAAGGAAGGTCGCAGTGGAACCTTGAATAATGGATTTCCTTGTTTGTCTCGAACTGTCATCTCCTTGAGGGTGGATTGAACATGTACTTCTCTTTCTGTAGGTAACAACAAATCATCGATTTGTGGAAGGGTTATGGTGTCACTCCTCACATTTGGCTCTGGGTGTACACTCAACGTTTCTGTCGGTGTTTCACTCATTTTACCTTTCCCACTCAGTCCAGGTGTAAGTGTTTTTGTTTCACTCAATCCCTTTTTGCTCATTGTACCTGTAGAAGAAAACACCGAAGCCGTCCTTAAGGAGGTCACCGGTGGTGCAATGGGGCTTCACAAGTCCCCGTCCTTGGTTAAACCAAGTTGTTGATCATCCGTGGATGATATATCCTTGATAGGATCCAGTTAACTCTTCAATTGTAGAGACCCTGAAACTTCCCCAATAGACTGTGAAGATTTTACCTCAGTTAACTCCTCAATTGAAATTGATTCATTGTCACCGAGTTGTCGATCCGCACCTACATCAGACCCTTTACCCGCAGGATCCAGATATGTTCCATCTGGGGAGTTAGGTAATGACCTTTGAGATTTTGCATTTAGGTCAGAACCTTCTCTCGACGTCTGTGAAGACACTTGGTTCTTAGAACCTTCAACCAGTGAACCTGACCGTAATATGGTCGGAACACCAGTTGCTTCCGTCAATTCCTCCTTGCTTGATTGAGCTATGGGTTCAGATATTGCTTTAGTTAGTGTAGCCCAATCAGTATCAGAAAAATCAATAAAGGGCTCTTTGGAAGTTTGAAATAAAGTATCAACAGTTGCCTCGTTTTCTATTCTTCTCATTTTAGAGGAAGGCAGAGCTGTTGTTGAAGGGTGGATCTCCTTATGTGGTGCTGCTAAGGCACTATCTCCCTCTACACTCATGGATGTTTGTTTACTGGGTATAGGAGGGGAAGGAGGTTCGTTTATGTTTTCATTTGGCACTTACAAAGGCTCTGTGACCATGGTTAGAGATTGTGGGTTTGCAACCTCTTGGTCTAGAATGGCCACTGAGGGCTCTGGATCTACATCCATTGGTTATTGTACAGGAGCCATTTCAGGTTGAGGAACATTACCTTCATTTACCTGTTCCCCTGGCACTAGTACAAAAATAATTTTTTACGTCGGCTCTTTTACGTCGGACATATGAAAAACCGACATATATACTACTAATATACGTCAGTTTGTTGAAAAGGCAACATATATTATCCTTTTTAAGTATTTTTTAAGTCGGTTTGAAAATACATCCGACATATATGCTAAACATATACGTCGGCTTGACGATATCCGACGTATAAAATAACCTTTTACATCAGTTTTTTGAAAACCGACGTATAAAATTATTTTTTATATGACGGTTTTTTCGATGAGCCGACGTTTAGAATCTTTAGAATAAAAAATTAAAAATAGTCTTTCATTTAAAGGTGTTGTACTCTATACTCTATACTCTGTAGACTAATTACTATCCCCAAATTATAACTTCCAAACTTTAGCCCTAATTACAACACTAAACTCTCTCGATTAATATTGATTCGTATGCTACTCTTTTGCTGCTATGTTATTGTTCTAAGTACTCTGCTGCTCCTCGTAATCTCTCTCTCTCCCCCCCCCTCTATCTCTCTCTCTCTCCCCCTCTCTCTCGTTCCCAATATATATTTATATATTAGATCTGTGCTTTTTACATGTATATCTTTCCTGTTTATGTCTTTACTTCTGAACATTAGCCCTAATTCCGACTCTAAACAACTTTCTACATGAAGAGCAGATGGCATATATATCTGGTTCCCTAATTATGAATACACGGATCCTCTTTGAAGTATAGTAAGCCCTAAATGGGTACGTTTCTGCTGGTTGATATCTCTGATGCCCTAATTAGGACTCTTCTCTTCATCGCAATTGGCCACTTGATTTATATGTATTTCTGGTAATTTGGTTCGTATTCTATCTCCTCATCTTTGATTTACAATTATTGTATATGAGTTGTGTTTATATCAATTTTTTCTTATTGTTCAATACATGGTTGATTATATGACCGAATATAATTGCACATGTACGGGTTCAATTTATTTGAGTTTTGGCTTATATGCTTCACTATGCTCATTTTATAGTTTCAATTTTTTTTCAGACAACTTAAATTTTAGTTTTTATCTAATAAATTAAGTAAAAGTTCTATCCAAACTATATGTATGGTAGTTTTGTCCAAATAAATTCAGAGGAAGTTCTGTCTAAAGAACTTGCACTTGTTTTGTTAGTTTTTTGGTTGCTGGCTTGTGAAAAAGAAATTAGCAGTGAAACAATATTATTCTGGATAGAGTCCTCCTTTTTTTGGTCTAATGTACATGTGATGCAACCACATAACATGGTATGCCCTTGACGTTAGGTGTGTTTGTTATTTAATTTACTAATTAGTTTTTCAAATTCATGCTGAAGTAGTATATGATATATGGTAATAAACATGTTCCTCTTGAGAGCTTTAATGATATAGAGGTTTTGCTGGATTTTAATGATATATGGTTTGTAGATATTAAAAGTATAGATAGTAGATTCCCTTGTTTTTCTTTATTTCATTTAGGTGAGAATGGGATCATCTAGAGCATGTAGATGCATGTTTGTTTTTTGTTTAAGCGCTTGAGTTACGCTAACTAGAACCCTTTTCTGTAGGATTCCTTGCTGAGTGTGGTATAGGATTTTTCATGTCATTATGCAGTAATTTAAATTTTCTCGCTCATAATGAAAGCACAGTTTAAGTGACAGGAATTGTTGTAAGAAATGTAGTTTAGTAGACACAAGTGCTACAAACCTTTGTTACCAAGTTATATAACAAGATTTATCTAGATATGGAACATTATGCATAGGTCATTGTAGCAACTTGCACAATTATTATAGCTAAATAGCAAATTACAGAATCCCTTAGGATAAATGTAGCTAATATGATTATTGTCAAAACCGAATTTGTACTCAAATCTGCTGAAATTGAACTCCAATTACTTTCCGTTCGATTTTGAATTGCATATCATAACGTACTCAAAGGTTCAATTTATGAGTGAGTGAGCTGCCGTAGTGATAAAAGGTCAATGTGTTGATCCAAAGAGTCACGCGTTCGAGTCTTTACCTTAACTATAAAAAAAAAGGTTCAATTTATTTATAATAAATTTTAATATAATATTCATATTAAACTCATTTACAAATCAAATCAAATTCGAGTCATTTTTAAAAAATAAATACTTCTGAGTCCTGTGAAACCATTTGTGGAAAGTATGGGAATCACAGCCCCTGAAGCGACAAAGGTTTAAGGACACAGAACAGTCGTAAAGGAGAGGTTAAGCTTGGAAAGAAGTAGGGTCGATGACTGGGGCATATGATAATCTGGCAATGTCAAGTGACTCCCCGCTGGTTATTTTTTTCCACTGTTACTGGAGCTATCTTTGGTGTTACTTTCTTGGTCTGGGTTAATACATTTCAAGGTTGGAACTGGGGGTTTTGGTGTTTACTCTAGCAGTTCTAGTTGCGGTTTTGTGTTTGTACACTGGAAAATCTTTGTATCGACAACAAGTGCCGGAAGGAAGTCCACTCGCTCGGATATTGCAGGTATTTGTGGTTGCAATTATAAACTGAAATCTTTCTTTCCCAGAAACTGCTGACGGCTTCCATGACATAAAACATGGAACTGGAGATGAGATTCTCAAGAAAACAGAGCAGTTCAATTAAGTGATTGATGCAATATGTTATAATGCATCGTCCTAGCTGGCTTGTACTAGTACTTAACGAGAAATTTTAATTATACGCATTTTCTATTAACAGAACTAACATTATTATGAACCAAATGTGGCAGGTTCTTTGATCGTGCAACAATTATCAGGAACACAGACTCATCCAATTCTTGTGCACTTTTTATTGGTTATGTGATAGATTCCTGTATCATTGTGTGTGTTGCAGTGAAAAAGCTCGAGTCCTCCGGTCTCAGGTTACTCCATTTACATGTAGGGGAGATGCGAGTAATCAACCAAAAAAAACTTGAATTTTTGTTGTGGTGATTACAGAGATTCCTGTAGGAGAGGTGTAAGAGGAAAAAAGGGTGAACAATAGTTGCCACTACATCATCGCAACTTTACTTGTATTGTCTCTCTTGTAGGACATGGTCAGTGCCTTGTACCGAGAATTTTTAAACATTGTTCATGTGCAGATTGTGCATTTTTTAAATTATGTAATTTTTAAACATTGTGCATTTTTTAAAGTATGTAATTTATAATTTTGTTAATTGTGCTCATATTAAATTTGAAAGCTGGAAAATATTGGTTATCGTTTGTCTTTAGTTGTGCAGATTTTGGTTCGATTAATTTGGTAATTATTCAATAGGTTCATGGGCATTGAGAAACTAAAAAAATAGTTTTTAATTTTTTTTTGATAATATACGTCGGTTCTCTATGGGCGACGTATAAATAGGTATATACGTCGGTTGTTTTGTCTTTATACGTCGCCTTTTTTGTATCATATATGTCGGTTTTTTGGGCTTTTTACGTCGGTTAACAGTCGACGTTTATTCTACCTTTTACGTCGCTTTTTTAGCCGACGTAAAAGACCTCTAAGTTTATACGTCCCCCTTCTATACGTTGCCATTTAGCCGACGTATATGACCTATTTAACCGACGTAAAAGGTCATTTTTGTACTAGTGTGGGGGTAGAAGTGGTAGGGGCACCGTTCTTAGATAGTCTGTGAGAACAGTGGGTACCCTCGGAAGATGATTCTTTCTTATCAGAGCGGTTATTGCATTGCTCTTCATCCTCATGCACTCCATGGTCTCCTCTGCTGCGAATGTCTCACGTTCATCATCTGTTAAAATATCATTGAGAATTAGCTGTAGGAACCTAGGATAGAAACAAAGCACATCATCCATGCATGTTCTGTCTTCCAGTGGTCCCATGCACAAAATGACTTGATCAATCACTAGCTTTCCTATGTTTATATGCCTATTGTTAGCAATGGCAAACCCTATTTTCTGAAGAAATAATGGAATACCATGCAGATTTATCAGCTTGGCAGTAAAAACATGGATAAGGGTATGAAAGAAGAAGTTCCATGGCTTTGTCAGGTAATGCTTAAGGAACTCTCCCACAAAGAAGTTTGGTTGTTGACTTCTAATGAGAGTGAAGAAAGCATGTATCTCCTCAGTCGTGGGATCCGGAACATGGTTTTCTGTTGGAAAATGAAGTATTCTTTTGAAGTCATTTTCCGTCACCCTTATTGTTCTGCCCCCTGGCACAACAAAACTGAAGGACCTTACGTTATTCTCACTTGTATCTGTGGCGGTTGTGTACAACACAGTCAATTGATCGATGCAAAGGACTACGGGAGTACTCAAAGCATATGCCACTAACGAACGTGTGTTCAGAAACTCTGCCTATGCACGAAACTGTAAGTTCGTAATGGCTTGCAAGTTCTGAAACGAGACATGATTAGTTTTGGTTACGATAAATTCTCCGGCCATTTTAATTCAAATTTCCAGAAAATTAAATTTTAAACCAAAACTAATTTTTCTTAAATTTAATTAATTATTTCTAATTAATTAAATGTTCAACACACTACCCCTTTAAACAATTTAAACCACAAACTCGAACCACTTTAGCACAAACCCTAAACTGTTAACTTTTGAAATCAAAACAAATCCTTAACAACTAAAGAAATCAATTGTTAAACAATTTATTTCTAAAGTCGAACACAGTTAAAAGAACTTAGGATTTAGAAAAGTCACTTTCGATAGTTTCTTCTACACAGGAGGTTCAAAACAAAAAAAATCACACTTTCACGGTTAAACTTAAGTAAATGTGAAAGAACAGTAACTTTTTCAAGTTTTAATCGGTTAATAATGGAGAAATATATCGACAGAGATGTTCTTGGATGTGTGTATCTATTGTAAGTATTATTAACTCTGCTAAAGCTTTTCTCAGAATTGTGAATCTGTATAGAGAAAAAAGGCTAAGGGCCAGTTAAATACTTTTTGAAACTGAAAGGGTAAAATGGTCAATACAGTTGGGGGTAAAACTGTCAACTGTACTTCGATAGTTTTTGGAAAACTATCGAAGTTTTTGAAAATCAGAATTTAAAAGGTTTTGCTGAAAACTATCGAACTTTGTTTCTTGTTAAAACCTGAAAAACTATCGAGGCATCCTTTGTTAAAAGAAAAACTATCGAGAATTAAAATAAAGGAAAAATTAATTCTCTTCGATAGTTTTCTCTATTTATTTCAAAAACCATCGAGAATTTAGATATTGAATGATAGAAATTCAATTCGATGCTTTTTCAAATCATTTTCAAAATCTATCGAGAATTGTATTCGATAGTTTTCTTTTCCTATACCAAAAACCATCGAAAATTAATTTCGACAGATTTCTTCTAGTACTTAGAAAAACTATCGAATTTTCTAAATTCGATATTTTTTGATTCTGCCTAAATTTCAAAACCTGTTCTGTTTTAAAATTCAGACTTTTTCACTTTCTGTCAAGTTTTAATTTGTATAAATTTTTTCAAATTTACCAAAATCAATTGTTAACAGAAAATTCACAATTTTCTTAGAATAAAATCGACTAAATATCATTGAATGATATTACCCAATTAAAATCCAATAAATTATGCTGCATTAATCTACAATGTTAAAAACAAAGTAAATTAATTCAAATTAAATAGATGCTTAAATATTTAGAACAAATATTAGCACCTAAATAATTTTTAGAATTAATAACCAATTAGATGCCAGAAGATATATCATCCATAAATATGACATTAAATAAGTACAAAAATCCTAACTACGAGAATTTCTCCAGAAAATAAATTCACGAGTCCTAAGGATATGGAAATTCTTAAACTCATGTATTCACTAGGACTATCTGCTACTGACTTCTAATCAAAATCAATTAAAAATATTTAACATCCCAAGTTCACCAACCAGCTTTGAAAAAGTGGATTCATCAAGCAGTTTAGTAAAGATGTCTGCAATTTGTTCCTCTGTGGGTACAAAGTGTAACTCCACAGTTCCATTCATGACATGCTCTCGGATAAAATGATACCTGATGTCGATGTGCTTCGTCCTCGAGTGTTGCACTGGGTTGTTAAAGATTGCTATGGCACTTGTGTTGTCGCAAAATATTGGAATCTTAGTCAACAAAAGCCCATAGTCACGGAGTTGGTTTCTCATCCACAATATTTGAGCACAGCAGCTACCGGCAGCAATGTATTCAGCCTCAGCTGTTGATGTGGACACTGAATGCTGCTTCTTGCTATACCAGGAAACTAATCTTCTTTCAAGAAACTGACAGCTTCCTGAAGTACTCTTCCGATCAATCTTACAACCTGCAAAATCAGAGTCTGTATATCCAATTAGATCAAATCCAGTATCTTTAGGGTACCAAATTCCAAGATTTGGGGTCCCCTTAAGATATCTAAATATTCGCTTAACAACTATTAGATGAGTGTTAGGCCGAATACACAATATATAATCAAGTATGTATGAGAATAACAATCAAGAACACAGGTTTGTAAATCAACAAACTGAATTATATTAAATAATTCTCTCTTAGTGATGTTAATGAATCACAAAAAGCTACTAGGTTACAAGAATAATAATTCTATGTTCGCATCCCTTCTAGGGATAACCTATCTGTGTTTATATAGTACACAGCTACATACAATCCTTATCTAATTGATACTCCTATAAATCAGCTATACAATTATTATCAATTAAGGATTGCTTCAGTCTTCTGTCCAGTCTCCTTAGCTGTATCAATATATTCTGCTTCTTTCCATCTTCAGAATATATTGCTTCTAGAATCTTTATCTTTGCACCGACAGCTAAGTCAACTATCACCCTGTCAGACTATAACAAACTCTGACCGGCTTCCATGTAGACTCTTCACCCAGTCAGACTTTATCAAACTCTGACTGGCTTCTATGTAAACTCTGATATGTACCTGGGACTTAAACACTGATGAACAAACGTCAGCAATTATATCTAACAATGAGATTCTTTAGGATCAAACTGAAACCTAGCACACAAGCATGTTGCAAACATTATATATGGTCTACTTGTAGTGAGATAAAGTAATGAGCCCATCATACCTCTGTAGCTTGTGATGTCAACCTTCTTACCAGTTTCATCCTTATCAAGCTTAGTGGCAGTTGGCATAGGAGTCTTTGTTGTAGATGAGTCTTCCATTTGATACTTCTTAAGAAGATCTTTGATGTACTTGGACTGACAAATAAATATACCATCTTGCCTTTGATACACTTGCAGTCCAAGAAAGAATGACAATTCACCCATCATGCTCATTTCATAATGACTCTGCATTAACTTTGCAAATCTCTTGCATAGATCGTCATTAGTAGAACCAAATATTATATCATCAACATATACTTGCACCAATATCAGATCATTTTTTTGCATTTTATAGAATAGAGTTTTATCTATGACACCTCTTGTAAAATCATTTTCAAGTAAGAATTCAGAGAGAGTATCATACCATGTCCTTGGAGCTTGTTTGAGTCCATAGAGAGCTTTGAATAGAAAGTACACAAAGTCTGCTAGTTTTGAATCCTCAAAACCTGGAGGTTGTTCCACATAAACTTCTTCTTCTAACTCCCCGTTCAGAAAAGCACTCTTCACATCCATTTGATATACCTTGTAATTGGAATGTGCTGCGAATGCCAGAAACATTCTGATGGCCTCAAGTCTTGCTACTGGTGCATAGGTTTCATCATAATCTATACCCTCTTCTTGAGAGTAACCTTTAGCAACCAGTCTGGCTTTGTTTCTCGTAACAATGCCATCTTCATCCAGCTTATTTCTGAATACCCATTTTTCTCCAATAACAGATTTCCCTTTAGGCCTGGGTACCAGCTTCCAAACTTTCTGCCTTTCAAACTGATTGAGTTCATCTTGCATTGCAATCACCCAATCTGGATCTTCTAGGGCATCTTCAACTTTCTTAGGTTCTGTTTTTGAAAGAAACCCAAAATAGTAACATTCATTTTGTGATGTCCTCCTAGTTCTCACTCCTGTGTCCAGATCACCAATGATCAAGTGAAAGGGATGATCTCTATTCCATACCCTTTGTCTTGGCAGATGCGGTCTTGATGATTCTCCTTGTTCTAGATGTTGTGGAGTGTGACTAGTTGATCCTTCTCCTGCTCCCCCTGAGTTGTTGACGGTGTGATCTGTTGATTCTGTAGACTGACTAGTGGATCCTGTAGAATTTTGAGGATCTCCACTATGGTCACCACTTTGTCCAGAATCATTATCATTATGATTATTATTAATAACTATAACAACTTCAGGTTCTTTTTCATTGTCATAGAGATCTCCTGATAGATTTTCAAATACCAAGGATTCAGAGTTCTCTCCAGTTTGTAGGCCTGGTCTTTTGGTGTCGTCGAATGTTACATTAAAGTTTTCCAACACCTTCTTATCTTCAATCACATATACCCTGTGAGCCTTAGATTCCAGAGAATAGCCCAGAAAAATGCCTTCGTCTGCTTTGGCATTAAACTTGCCTAGATGTCCTCCATCTTTTAGTACAAAGCACTTTGCACCAAACACATGAAAATACTTCAGTGTTGGTTTCTTGTTGGCCATTAAATCATAAGGAGTCTTATGATGATCTTTGTTAATCAGGGTTCGATTCTGAGTGTAGCAAGCTATATTCACTGCTTCAGCCCAAAAGTAAGTGGGAAGTTTTGATTCATTCAACATGGTCCTTGCTGCTTCAACCAAGGTCATGTTCTTCCTTTCCACTACTCCATTTTGTTGTGGAGTTCTTGGTGCTGAATACTATCTAGATATTCCTTTCTCTGAGCAGAAATCATTAAGAACTGCATTCTTGAATTCAGTTCCATTGTCTGATCTGATTGTCCGCACAGGTAGCTTGGCTTCCACTTCGATCTTCTTGATGTGATCAATGATTAGTTGTGTTGTTTCATCCTTTGATTGTACAAACAACACCCACGTGTACTTGGAGTAGTCATCCACCATCTCCAATGCATATCTCTTTCTTGAAAGTGACATAACATTAACTAGACCAAATAAATCCATATGAATCAGCTGTAATGGTTTAGTAATGTTTGTCATTTCTTTGCTTCTATGTGATGCTTTCTTTGACTTCCCTTTTTCACATGCTTCACACAGTCCCTCCTGATTGAATTCCATCAGGGGCAACCCTCTCACTAACTCTCTCTTTACCAAAGAGTTCATAGTTTTGAAGATGCCTTTCCATAGAAACATGTAACTTCTCCTTCATTGGTAGAACTTAAGTCAGCTATGAACAAATTTCCTTTTCTTACTCCTAGTAGAGCAAGCTTCTCATCCTTCCTGTTTATGATCAAGCACTTGTCCTTTCTGAAGTCTACATTGTAGCCTTTATCACAGAACTGACTGATACTTAGAAGATTGCTTTAATCCTTGAACAAGAGTGATGTTTTCAATGATGACATTTCCAATTCTCAAATTACCATATCCCGTAGTGAATCCTTTGTTGTCATCTCCAAAGGTTACAATAGGGCCGGTCTTCTTAACCACCTCTGTAAGCAGGGACTCTTCACCAGTCATGTGTCTAGAACAACCACTATCCAGAATCCACACTACCTTTGAGCTTTTAACCTTTCACTGTAATCACAGATTGATTAAACGGACTTTGGTACCCAAAATTGTTTGGGTCCTGAAGGTTTAGATGATTTAACAGGAGTAACATTCAATTTTGTCTTACCCTGATTGATTTTCATAGTATCTGTGGATTTAGCAATAACAGTGCTTTTGCTATTATCATTCATCAACTTAAAATAAGCATGCATGATGTTGTATGTACATAGCAAGCATTCTTTCTTTCCACAGGGTTCATGAAGATCAGGCATGTCAGACATGTTATGTATTTCAGAAGTATTAACAGTTTCTACTTTAACCTTTTTACATGCATGTGTAAGGTGTCCAGCAGAATTACAAATATTGCACAACTTCCTAGATACAATGGGAGAATATGGAACCATTTCCTGATTAACAATCTTCTTTTTCCCATTCCTGTTCTTTTTGGATTTACTAACTGAGTCACCTACTTCAGTTTTAGGTATTACCGTTTTTATTGAATTCCTAGACAACTTAGTCTTCACCTCTTTTTCCTTCAATAAATCCTCCTCAAGCAATTCTTGTCTAAGATATAAGTCATCCTCATGAAAAGGTTCTGAGAAGGGCCTGACAAAGACTGGATTGACCACATTCTTAAGAATGTGTGGAATATTCTTCCTTACACCAACAGGGGATGTCACAGGAAATTCCAAAATCTTTTTCCCAGCCTTTTTGGAATAATCAAGTCCTATAGTAGTCATGTTTCCCTGGGTCTGAGTATCCATTATCTCCTTAGCAATCAGGGCGGAATTCTTAAAAGCATTCAGCTTCAGATCTAACTCTGAAATCTGCTTCCTGAGGATAGTCTTTATCTCATCATTACACTTGAACTTGTTTTCTAAGTACACATTCTTTTGTTTAAGATCTTCTATTGTGACAGCTACAAGCTCTAGTTCTTCATTTTTAGATTCTAGATTTTTAATCTTAAGAACTAGTTTAGCATTTTCCATTTCTGATGCTAGTATGCTTGTGTGTACATTAAACAATTCTACACTAAGATCTTGCACAGTTTTCTTGTACTCGGAATTAGACATGTCAATTGTCATTAAGATAGGTACCTGAGATAATTGTGGTGATCCCTCTGAAGAGTCAGCCATTAGGGCAACATTTATATATTCTTCCTCTTCATCCGAATCAGTATCATCCCAGTGTTTTCCCTCTGCTATATAAGCTTTCCCTTTCTGCTTTCTAGACAATGCCTCCACTTGCTGTTTCAGCTTGGCATTCTCCTTCTTCAAATCCTCATATGAGTCTTTCTTTTCATAGACTCCCTTTCTGTCTCTTGCTTGACGAGGCTTTTGGCATTCAGTGGCAAAATGCCCTAACTCATTGCAGTTGTAGCATCTTGATTTGCTTCTATCAATCATGCAAGTCTTGTAGCCTCCCTTAAAGCCAGTGCCTGGTGAATACTTGCTCTTCTGAAATCTATTGGTTGAGCCCTTGAACTTGTACTTAGGGTTTCTCTTGAAACGGATGTGGCTAAACTTTGCATCTAAGTACGCCATGGTTTTGTCTTCCATTTGCTCAAGCTCTTCTAGGGTGTAGTAATCACTTTCATCAACACCCAGATTTACAGAATCCATCTCAGCTTCTATTATCACCTCCTTTCCAGCTCTAGGGGTTTGAACCTGAATATCAGAAGTTGTTGGTTCATCCACTACAAGTGCTGTTGATCTCACAAGTGCATTGTACTTGTTATCCACTGTCCATGTTCCGTAGATTATCACTCTTTGTTCATGTTCCATCTCATAAGTCTTCAACTTGCCATAGATCATCTCTAGTGATATCTTGGTGAAGTCTATTCTTTCCCTTATGGATGATGACTTGTGTTCTACATGATGGGGCAGCGTCATCATGAACTTCCTGTTTGTTTCTCTTAGTGGATAGGTCTTTCCTTTCATTGCCAACTCATTCAGGAGTTTAGTATATTTCTCAAAGACCTGAGTTATTCTTTCTCCTGGTAGTGACCTAAAAGACTCATATTGAGAAGTCGGGATGTCCAATCTGTTTTCCTGCACGTCTTCAGTTCCTTCCATTATTAGGTTAATGGTATCCCACATATGTTTCCCGCTTGTACAGTTCATTAACTGATAGCTCATTTCCTTGTCTGCATAGTCTGCCAATATCAACATCAAACCTGTATCCAATCGAATCAGTTCTTTGTCAGAATCTGTGTATTCAGTGATATCCTTAGATTGGGTGCCTTGAGGAATCCTGGTACCATCATGAGCTGTAGATTCACTAACTGGTTTCATTGGTACAAACGGTCCGTTCTCTAATACGCTAATATACAACAGATTAGATGCCTTGATAAATAACAGCATCTTCATTTTCCACAAACCGAAATCATCTCTAGTAAACGGGGGAACTTTAATACCAGCAGTTGTCTTTGGAGCACTCATGGTTTCTGAAAATTTCAAATTGTTTAAAGTTCAAGAAATTCCAATTAAATGAAAAAAATTGAAAGTTAAAAAATTTACTTCGAATTTTCACGCTACGTTTGATTTTGGTCTTATTCACCGGATCTCATTTGTACGTCAATCAAATAGCTCTGATACCAATTGTTAGGTCCAAAGTATCGTAGAAGGGGGGGGGGGTTGAATACGATACTCACAAATTATTCAATTTCGTTCGCGGATTAATCATTCAGTTCTATAACGAAATCAACTACACCAAATCAAACCAAGAGTCGGGGAATATATCATTTTATAAATATAAACCTCGAAGAGTGCTACAATTTCTAATCCGTAGATTAGCTTCAATGAGTTTAAGGTTACACGAATTCAATACAATGATAGAAATCTGAGCAATATTAATTTATCTGATAATCTCTCTGGCTCAAAATCTCTCCTCGTAAATTTTTCTGTGAAAATCCTTAACTGAAGAAGACACACTTCTCTCTTAGTAATTGTAGGCTTTGTTTTGAGAAACCATCGAACCAAAAGAATTGGTTTATTCTTGGCCGTTTGACCTTCATCAACCTGACAAAACAAATAACTTTCCACCTGCTCCCAAATTAGAAAACCATCGAATCTATAAAAAGAATTTACCATTCGATAGTTTTTAAATAAAAACTATCGAAAATTAAATTCTTTTGTAATTTAATTCTGATGGACTTCTTTGATCCCATTCGATAGTTTTTAGAATATAAAAACTATCGAGCTATTTTCTTTTGCTTGATCTTTTAATAATTCTTCTGAGCATCAGGGTGTTCCAGTTTTAGACCGTATCAATTTCTTCTGAGACGATAAAACAACTTGATCTTTTTAAGTGCCGTCAACTAGTGCAACTGGTCTGGTTCACAGATGAATAACACTTGATCAATTCTTTTATGTCTTCAATTCAATGATGTTGATAAGTCCTTTGTCGTTCTGGTTGCTTCAAATAAATCACTGGAATCCTGTGGTACTAACCCTAAATCATTCACATACTTCTGTAGTCTTGAAAGTCTTGTTTCTATTGTTGTCACTGAGGCTTGAACATTTTCATGAACTTCTTTCCGTGACCTGTTTACGGACTTCAAGAATACATACCGTATTTTGATTTTTTTGAGTTTACCTTTTCTTCTTTGATTCTGGATTCCTGTGCTTCTGTTAATATTATTGTCTGTCTTGTCCTTTGTTGAGTTGTAGTTATCTCTGTTTCATCTTATGTTACATTATGCTTTACAGTTAATAAATGCATTTTTCGTTGTCAAGATTTGTTATTAGTTTTTGGTATGTACTTATAAATTGATAGTATTTTGTACAGCGTTAACATGGAAATACAGGATCAATTACTCTATTTCATGATTATGTATTGTTACATAAGAAAACTTCGTCCAAGAAATGTGCCAAGAATAAGAGATAATAACTCATCATTGCCCGGATTTGCTTATACTTTAGAATTATTGGAAGGTTCCAACACTCAATGTCAGGAAATGATGTGTCTTTCTCGCATTGTATTTATTCAACTTTGCAACCTCTTTAAACAACGAGGTTGACTCGAAGATAGTCGATATTCAACACTAGAAAAAAATGACTATATTTTTACATGTTATAGGTCATAGTGATCATTTTATAAAGGTGAAACGTAGATTCCAACATTCTACACAAATATTTTCACGATGTGTTCAACAGAATGATGGAGTTTGCCAAAAAGTGATAGTTCCCACACCATTCAATCAAAACTCCAATATTTCAAGGAGACAAAGAGAGTTGGTTAGTGATGATATTTTGTTTGTTTGCATTGTGTAATTTCTTATTATTCAGCATGTTATTATATTTTAATATTCTTTAATGAGTTTTCACTAGTTTATATTTTTGTGTTATAGGGAGCAATTGGCGCACTTGATGGTACGTTCGTTCATGCTATTGTTCCAGTTGGCCAACAAGCTCGATATAGAGGATGATGCAGAGGTGAATGCTACCAAAATATTTTAGGTATATGTGACTTTAATATGATATTCACATTTATCTGGATTGGTTGGAAGAGACTAGCACATGATTCAAGAATATTAACAAAGGTTGCCCTCGATCCCGATTCTAGATTTCCAATTCCTCCACCAAGTATGTAACTCTTGATATTTTTAAATAATATTAGTTTAATATAGATAGATAGATAATAATATCTAATCATTTTATATTGCAGATAAATATTATCTTTGTGATGCAGCATATACAAACACTCGTGGCTACTTAACCCCATACTGTAATACAACATATTGGTTAGCAAATTTTCATCATCAACGTACTTTAAGTAAGGAGGAAAAATTTACTCATGTCCATGCAAGATTAAGAAATGTAATCGAGCGTGCATATGGTGTGCTGAAAGCAAGATTTTCAATCTTCAAACAGATGGCTCCATATATATTTTCTACGCAGCGAGATATTGTGATTACTTGTATTGTTGTTCATAATTTCATAAGAAAAAAGAAATTAGAAGATAAATTGTTTGATCGGTGCGATGAAACCAATGATGGAGAATAAAATGAAGAAGATTTGGAACACAATGGGGAACTCAAGCCGCTCAATACATGAACGATCTTCGAGATCATATTGCTCTAAATCTGTGAAGAAATTCTTAATAATTTTCATAATTTCTTTGGGATTGTGTTTTTGCAAAAAAAATTGTTAATAACATCGACATTCTTGTTTTTTTATTGTCTAGTAATTATATGTGATTGAAATATTATTAGTTGTCACTTAAAATCATCCAACAGGGTATTATAAGAAATAATTATCATCCAGATAATTTTAAAAAAATTTAACAAACAACATCATTCATTTAGATTTCTAGATTGCCTCTCCGTTAAGATAATCCAGATATTCTAGTCATTCAGAAATAGCTGTTCAGATATTACAAATGACCCCTAACACGAACAAATTTTTTCAAATGAATTCGGGAAAAATATATCCTGTCAAAAAGAACAAGTAGAGCAGCTTTTATTTAATTCAATATTTCATAATTTTTTAAATTGTTTCTCATGTTTGTTTTGAAGAATAATGTGAGATTGATTACTATTATTCAGTTTTTTTGATTTTATTATTATTTTACCTGAGATTGAATAATAGTGAAAATTTATAATAATTTATCAAATCAAGTATCAAAAAGATTATAATTTCATCACTTATTCAAATAAAACAAACACAAAATAAAAAAATTTAAGAGATTAATTCTTGAAATCATTTCAAATAAATTTTAACATAATAAAAATAAATTAAAAATTTTAAATAATTATTATGTCATCACATGTTTCACATAAAAAACAAACATGATTTTAGAAGTTATTGTTATATTTAGCAAAAAAAGAAAGTTATTGTTATCATTTGGGCCACACGATAATGGGCTGGCCTACAAGTTACCAACAAACAGATTCAACTGAGGCCAACTTCTTTCTGTAAAACACCTTGCGTATATGAGATACGAGTCCAGCAAGCAGCAACCAACGTTTAGATAGCATAGCAAATTTCAGCATTTTATTTATAGACACCTTGTTTTTACTTTTTGAAAAAGTGGCTATTAGACATTTTTTTTAATATATTTTTTCTTAAAAAGGTGACCTTTAACCATTTTTCGAAAAATAAAAGAACTATCTGTCTACTATATTGTAAACTTGAAATTAGAGACACCAAGATGCAAATGGAATAAGTTCGGTCACTAGTATATGATTTACTCTTTAGTGTAACAGCAAGCCGAGTTGTCCAAAAAACAAATGGAATCCTATCATCAGATGAAGACAAAGACTGATGAAAAGAAAAAGAAGAAAGAAGACAACTGACAAAAGAAAAAGAAAGAAAGGGATGAAAAGACTAAAAGCAAACGAAGAAAAAGAATCTGTATTATTGTAATAGTAAAGAAAAATCCTCTATAAAAAGGAGGAACTGTAATCAATGAACTACAAGTTGTTCCTACTACAAGTTTTCCTACAAGTGAAATATACAAGTTCTCTCTTAAACTCTCTCTCAATATGACCAGCTAAACCCCCTCTTCTACAACCAATAGTAGTAAGATTATTTAATCATATATATATATAAAAATAATCAAGAAAATACAGGGGAAATAAGAAACAAGCTCATTATGGTTATAATCAGAAAATTCATGGAGCAGTTATGGTGTACGGGTGTAGTCCATGGAGGGTAAGACCTGATTGGGAGCCCATAGACGAGGAAGTCAGAGAGGCAGACCAGATAAAATGCACTCCAAGTAAGCCGAAACTACTCATGAAAACTATGATTATAAATATGATGCATGTTTGTTAATATCTTATCTAAGCTGTGTAATTTTAATTATTTAGATATATGAGATTATGTATATCTGAACCTAGAGGTTGTAGAATAATTCAAAAATGAATTCCGCTACCGTCATGTCATGTTTAAACACATACATGCAAATATTAGAATTATTATTAAATTTAGAAATAAATTTACAAATATATATAAATTTATATCTATATTCCTACCCTCTTCAGGGTTTAATAGATATAGGAACGATCCCCCAGAAATTGGTATCAGAGCCTGCAAAGGAAAAACAAGATGATTTTAAACAAGACGTGTATTATTAGTATATTACTATTATAACCACTATTACTACCACTATTACAAACTATTATTACTATTACAACCGCTATTACTACCACTATTACATACTATTACAAATAGTTTGTAATACCAAAATTCTAAAAACAACAATTCTGAACTCTAGATTCAGAATCTGAAAACTTAGAATACGGAAATGCAAATAGGAATAGTAAAAGTGAATAGTGAATAGTAAAAATGAATAGTGTTTTAAATAGTAAAGAAATAGTTATGTATATAAATATATCAGTTGATAATAACTAAAAATGAAAGCACCTAATAAGCTTAAGACAATAATAAGAAACCAAATACAATCTAAAATAATAGCACTCTTACTAATCAAATTTAATACAGATAATAAGGATACTCAAAAAAATGTGTAAAAAACTTATTAAAAAAGAATTAATTTGTTAATTAATGGAAGATTGGAAATTAGAAAGAATTCAGAAAATAGTTGATAAGAATTTAACTTATAATAAAGATATTAACCAACATATTGAAAGTTGTAAAATAAGTATTGATATAATAAATCAAAAAGATGATACAATAAATATATTAAGAAATATGTTAGCAAGAAAAGATAAAGAAATAGGAGAATTAGAAGAAAAATATCTAATAAATAGAAAAGAAGAATTTATAAGAATATTAAGAAAAGATATAGAAATAAAAGAATTAAGAGAAGTTCTTGAAGAACAATATAAATTAATAAATGATTTAATGGAAAAAATAAATAAATATTAGGAAAAAATGAATTATAATCATTGGACAGATCCAAATTCTATAAGAAGAAAGGCAAAAATATTAAAATATTTTTTATCATCTCAAAATAAAGTAAAACAAGATATAGAAAGAATTCAAGAAAAATTAGATACAATAAATTGGACAGATGAAACTTCAATAGAAAGGAAAAGATTATATTTAGAACTAGGAAAAAGGTATGAGATATATAGAATAGATAGAGTAAAAGTAAAATGGTACAAAGAAGTTTTATTAGAAAAAACTAATTTAACTGGATAAAATAGAAAAACAAATAAAATTACATTTATGAATAAAGAGAAAGAAATAAATATAATAAGAGAAGAAATAAATAAAAATAAAGAAACTATAGAAAATACTAAAGAATCATATTACCAAATGGATGAATATGAAGGAGTAACATCTCAAACATTAAGTTTTAAACCAGAAACATATAGAAAAATACAAAGTGAGACAGAAGAATTAAAAATAAAAAAGATTTTTAAAACTAATTATTTTGAAAGAAATAAAGAAGTAAGATATATTGCACAAAAACATGAAAATATAATAGATATTACTACAATAAATGGGAGAGCAAAAATAAATCTAATAACTGATGATTTAATAAAAAGAGAATTATCTAAATTATCTAATAAGGAAGTTAACAAATTAAAAAATATTTATTTTGGAGGAATGGAGTTTACTATAAAAGCATATTTTCAGAAAAATATTGATACCCCCGTACAAATATATATTGTAGATGATAGAATATTGATGCTATAATATCAGTAGTAAAAGGAAATTTAATATATCAAAAATCAAAATTTACAATACAACCTGATTTTAGTATATCATTAAGAGATGAACATAAAGAAAAGAGCATTAACTTTATATTATAAATTAGAAGGAATAAATATGCCGAAAGGAAGTAAAGTAATAAGTATAGAAACAAAAATGGTATATGCGATAACACGAAATCACCATGTTAAAAAACAAATAGAAATGTGTACAATTGTACCAAGATTATATCAGGAAAGAATTGAACATAAAGAAGAATCTAGAATAACAATACCAGAAGAAATAAGTATAGATTTTAATAATAGACATATAATACCTATACAAAGAATTAAGCCAATAATAGAATGATCTAGGGTAAGCTTTAAAAAAGAGCAAAGTTTATCTAGAAGTATGTCTAGAAGATTAAATTTAATAAAAAATCTTTATAAAGAAATTAATAAATAAAAAATAAAAAATAAAAAATATTGTATTTAATGGAACATATGCTAAGGAATGTATAACATAAATAAATACTGGTACAACCAAAAGTTTAATTCATGTAACTGAAATTGATGAAGATAAATGTGATGAAATAGAGCCACAAATATTAAGTGAACCTAATTCATCAAGAGAATTAATAATAACTAAAAGCATAAGGTTAAGAATAAAAATTCAAGATTTAGAATATAGGATAAATTGAGGAGTAATAGAATATGATGTTAATTATCAATTATTATTAGGAATGGATTTCTTAGATATAATAGATTATAATATAAATAATGAAGGAATAGAAATAAATGACCAAAATAAAACAAGATTTATAGAAAGAATATGAATATAGAAAAAGAATTAGACAAAAAGGAAAAAGAATTAAAGATTGTTGAAAACATAGTAACAGAAACTTTAATTTTATCTCAACAAAAATATCTAAGATATTTAGATGAACAAACAAAATTAAGAGAAGAAATGGAACAATTAAAAGAACATATAAATCAACCTAAATTAATAAAAACTTGGATAAATGTTGAAGGAGGATGAAGAAAAAGAGTTTATAAGTCGACTACACCGACTTAAACAAAGCTTGTCCGAAAGACCACTACCCGCTATCTAGCATCGATCAGCTGACAGATGCCACAGCAGGATATCAGGTACTTAGTTTTTTGGATGTTTTTTCAGGATATCATCAGATAGCGATGAATGTCGAGGATATTTCGAAGACAGCATTCATCACCCCGAAAGGAACGTATGCCTACATCAAAACGCCTTTCGGCCTGAAGAATGCGGGGGCCACATTCCAGAGAGTGGCCAACAGGATTTTTCACAAACAAATCGGAAGGAACATGGAGTGCTATGTGGATGACATGATTGTCAAGTCACAGTTCGAAGATCACATGGAGGACCTCAAAGAGTGTTTCGAAACACTGATGAAGCACAATATGAAGATTAACCCGAACAAATGCACATTCGGAATATCCAGTGGAAAGTTCTTGGGGTACATGGTCAGCGCCCGAGGAATTGAGGCGAACCCGGAAAAGACACAAGCTGTAATCGACATGGAACAGCCGAAGACAGTTCGGGATGTGCAAAAGTTGACCGGTCGAATGGCCGCCCTGCGAAGATTCATTTCCCGATCAGCAAAAAAAGCTCTTCCTTTCTTTGAAGCACTCCGGGGATCGAAGAATTTCGAATGGGGGCCAAAGTGCCAGAAAGCGTTTGAGGATGTGAAGGAATATCTCACCAAGGCGCCTCTCTTGATGAGGCCAGATCCGAAGGAAACATTACAACTATACTTGGCGGTGAACGACCTAACGCTGGGAGCGGTGTTAGTAAAAGAGCATGAAGGTTCTCAACACCCAGTGTTCTATGTGTCCCACAAGTTGAAAGATGCAGAAACAAGGTACCCAAATGCAGAAAAGTTCGCATATGGTCTAATAATGGTGACTCGAAAGCTACGTCATTATTTCTAAGGGCGAACGGTGCAAATCATAAACGATCAACCTCTGAAGAAGATTTTAACAAGGCCGGAGGCGTCCGGAAGGGTGGTAGCATGGTCCATCGAGTTGGGGGAGTATGATTTGGAGTATATCCCCAGAACCTCTATCAAGGCACAACCATTGGCGGACTTCATGGTCGAATGCTATTTTTCTAGACCGAATGACCTAGCTCCCGAAGAGCAGTTGATTCAGTCACCAGGCAAGTGGAAGTTGTTCGTAGATGGGTCAGTCGCAGGATCAAAATGTGGGGCCGGGTTAATTCTTTCTAGCCCAGACGACTTCGAGATTTGTCAGGCGATAAGATTCACTTTCTCGTTAACCAATAACGAGGCCGAATATGAAGCATTGCTAGCCGGATTAAACCTGGCCAAGAATCTCGAGGTAAGAAATTTAAGAGCATTCAGTGATTCTATGTTAGCGGTGAAGCATTTTTCAGGGGAATACGAACAGAGGGAACCCCGAATCAAGGCCTGCGCCACAAAGGTGCAGGACTTATCGGTCTCATTCGAATCTTTCGAGTTGAGCCAAGTTGGGAGAGATGACAATAGCCGAGCCGATGCATTATCCAGACTGGCTTCAGCAGAAACACACAATCTCACAGGGTCCATCTACTTGATTGAAATAAAGATTCCTTCAATCGACAAGCAACAATGCATGGAAATCCACCAAGGCATCAACTGGATGACTCCGATCAGGGCCTACCTGGAAAAAGGTACCTTGCCCCTAGACCGAAAGGAAGCTCAAAAGGTGAAGTACAGAACAGCAAGCTACACCATCGTCGGGAATAAGCTATATAGACGATCGGCGACAGAACCTCTCCTCAGATGTTTGGACCTCGAAGAACAACAACTGGCATTGGAAACTGTCCACGAAGGAATATGTGGGGAACATCTTGCCGGTCGGTCACTTGCCTTCAAAATCCCCAGGCAAGGGTTCTATTGGCCGACTTTGCGAGCAGATGCGACTGATTATGCGAAAAAGTGTCGATAGTGTCAGCTATTCAGCACCATTCTGAAACAACCACCAGAAAAATGGCATCGGTTCTGAGTCCAATTCCTTTCGCCATGTGGGCTGTGGATATCGTGGGAATTCTACCCAAGAGCACCAAGCAAGCCAAGTATTGCATCATGGCGATCGACTACATGACTAAGTGGGTAGAAGCAAGGCCACTGGCGACCATAACCGAAGAGGCAGCAAAGAAATTTATGTTGGAACAAGTCATACTCAAGTTCAGGATTCTGAAGGTGTGTGTATCCGACAACGGGACCCAATTCATCGGGAACAAATTCCGGAAGTTCTTAATGAAAGTGTTTGTCCTAAATCGAATCATGTATGATGAGTTAGGAAGAACTTTCTTGTATTCTTATTTGATTTCAATAATGTTAATAAAAGACTTGTTTTGTTTTTATTACGGGCTTTATCTATTTAAAGTGTTTTAAATAAGATGTTCCATAGTTTAGAGTAAAGCTTCTAGAATTATAATGAGATTATAATAGTGAGATCTAGAAGATGATAACTCTAGACTTAAACAGTTCCTGATCATAGGATAACTAATCGGAAGTTGGTGAATCCGCAAAGATTGGTACATACAATGTTTGCTCCCGTTAGGAGGATGTTTGTTCTCATAGGCATTTGTGTGGTGACACTATAGCTAGTATGTAGGTGCTTGTTAGGGAATAAGTTTACTGAACATGACTCGATAAGTTGAATAGCTAATGGAGTTTACTCACGTGTCAATAGTTATTCACTGAGTGATAGTTGTACAAGTGTCCTTAGACTTGAGATAGTTAGAGTTATCTTGTATATAATGAACTATGCTTTGGATTAGTCCTTAGTCTCAAGGACATCCATTAGGTCTATTCTGGGCATAGGGATTTGTGTATGGAGATAGTTAACGTCAATAGAGGATCTACCCCTTCCAGTATAGGAAGAGAATATCCTATGTTATTCTTAGTATGCGAGTTCTGGAATCTCTGGCCAGAGTGTATGAAATTAGAAAGGAGTTTCTAATTTGCATTAATATGAACTTAGCATTATGAATAAGAAACCATATGATTAAATTTGATAGGTCTGACACGAGATCCATGCCTTGTATTTAATCGGGATATTGTAGGGTAGAAGGAATTGATTGTACTGAAACTAGTCACTGACAGGTTCTTTGTATTCTAAGCAGTGAATTCATATTATCCGGATAGTCGCGATATGTTGAGAAGCATCACTCACGATGTAGAATAAATATAATTAATCAATTAATTATATTTAATGAATTATTAGAATTCATATAAATAATAAATAAAAGTTTATTATTATTTATTTCTACTACCGGCTTAATATTGAACCTACAGGGTCACACCATAAAAGAATATTTTCTTTGATGAAAAGATTTAAATTATGAGAGTGGAAGAATTATTTTCTAAATAGTTTAGAAAAAGAAATAATGATTAAAATAGTTTTAATCATTATTAAAATATTTTAGAAATGTAGGGTTAATATATATATATATATATATATATATATATATTATTAAAAACCCTAAAAGAGCCCTATAAATAGAATGAGATAGTTCATTCTAAGGCTAATCTTATTTTGTGAAAAAAAAACCTAGAAAAAGGAGCTAGCCTCCATCTCTCTCTCTCTCTCTCTCTCTCTCTCTCTCTCTCTCTCTCTCTCTCTCTCTCTCTCTCTAAAAAGTCTTAGAGTTTTTTGAAGAATTCATCGAAGGAAAATTCTTGGTGGATACCGGTAGAGTGCTTCATACTCTGAGGAGCAACTGCTTACTACCATCGATTTTAAAGCTTCGATTTGCAAGGTATGGTTACGATTCCCCTCGCTCTAGATTTTATATGTTTTTCTATATGTGCGATACATGGTTTTTACGGAATAAATGTTATATCACGCTTCCGCTCATCCGTAAATTCCTTCACTTAACACACTTTGGAATACAACAAAGGTTCAGCTCGGTCGGTCACCCTCAGGGAAACGGAGCGATCGAAGCCGCAAAAAAAATCATCTTCGACGGGATAAAGAAGCGACTGAGAGATGCCAAAGGGCTTTGGGCAGAAGAATTATCCTGGGTCCTGTGGGCGTACCGAACAACCCCACGATCATCAACGGGAGAAACTCCTTTCAAGTTGGCATTTGGGACGGATGCCCTGGTTCCTGTAGAGGTCGGTTTGGACTCCTACCGTACAGAAGTGTTCAATGTCGAGACAAATGAGTTCGGCATTCGGGCCAATGTGGATTTGTTGGAAGAAGAGAGAGAGGCGGCTCACCTAAGAAACTTGAAGTATCAGCTCCAAGCAGCCCAATACTACGACGCTGGGGTAAAGAAAAGAACCTTTATGGTCGGAGATTTGGTGTTGCGAGAATTGGCTACTTCCATGCCAACAAAGCAAGGAAAAGTAATGCCTAACTGGGAAGGCCCGTATAAGGTGATTGAAGTGGTTCGGCCGGGAACTTACAAATGGACAACCTTGTCTGGCGACCCGATCAAGAACACCTGGCACGCCTCAAGACTACGCAGGTACTACCAGTAAACTTTGCCCAACTTAGAGGAATGTCAGCAATCACAAGGTGTTCGCTCCCCAAGTTCTTATTTTTATATTGTATTTTCATTTCACACGAAAAAGCATGTATAATTGAAGTAGTTTATCAATAAAAATATATGCTTCCGGGCCTCCGGCTTTAACTTTTTATGTTAGCCTTATTTTATAATATACGCAAGTCAAACATTTATCTAGGGACGACCAAATAAGATAAATGTTACAAGACTTCTCGAAAAACATTTTATAAATTGGATGACTGGCTAAGTAAAGACACCTGAATTCATCCATGTTTTGGGGAATCCGGATTATGTTAAGGCAAAAATAAAAGCTGAAGATACATATATTTGTTAAATTATGTTAAGGCGAAGTTAAAAGCCGAAGATACAGATATTTGTTTAAATATGTTAAGGCGAAGTAAAAGCCGAAGATACATATATTTGTTTAAATATGTTAAGGCAAAATTAAAGCCGAAGATGCATATATTTGTTTAAATATGTTAAGGCGAAGTTAAAAGCTGAAGATACTTATACATCTGTTTAATTATATTAAGGCAAAAATCAAAGCCGAAGATACATATATTTGTTTAATTATGTTAAGGCGAAGTTAAAAGCCCAAGATACATAAACATGTTTAATTATGTTAAGGCAAAATTAAAAAACCGAAGAGACATAAATAAACAACTATTTAAAGGCGAATAAAAAGTACATTCATTAAAAGGAAAAGCCCGAAGGCTACAAAGATAAATGCCCGAAGGCTTAATACTCTACAGCAATTGAAAGAAAAAACAAGCTAAGCCCTATTCCGACAACTCCTCATCCTCGCCGGAAGAAACGACGGGGAGTTCTTCATCATCTGGGCGACCTACGAGGTCGGTGAAGCCGGGCTCCATCAATGGTTGATAATCCAAACCCATAGCAGCAGCCCTCCTCACGACCTCATCGTGACCCATCTGATAACAACGCTCCTCGGCGTTCAACCTTAGCTTGGTCTCCTTTCGGGCCAGCTTCCTTGCGGCCTTTAAAGAAAGGTTACGCTTAGTAAGCCGAGCCCGAAGAGCGCCGTTGTCCTTCTGCATAGCCTCCCAATCAGCTTGCAACACCTTGGCTTGGCCCTCCAGCCTCTCTAGGTCTCCGCCAGCCATGCGAAGCTCCTCCTCAGCTTTAACGGCCCGAGACTCCATCTCCTGGAATTGGGCGAAGCCAATTTGCATGTCTTTCACCTTATCGGTAATGACAGCAGCCATCGGAATCGCCTACAACAGGAAAATAAGATTCGGTTAAAAAACTGAAAGATCAAAAATTAATAACTAAAAGGTTATGCATAACTTGGAGAGCATTCCCAGAAGTTCGGCACATGCATCGGTGATGCTCAACTGATCGTACGTGGGGCGATCAGCCGGGAGCACTAAAGCCCAGCACAAGTCTGGAGCGATCTCTTTAACCGCTTTTGGGTCGATGGTGGCGACCGAATCCGACTCCAACACCGCCCATTGGGGGACATAAGTTCGGATGGCATCCCCTTTGCGTGTCCTCTTCCTGAAGGAAGGAGTTTGAAGCGCCCCCTCAGGCTCGTCGGCTTGAGGGCGAGGAGATCATGGGGTAGATTGGTCGGGAGCCCGTCGCTCGCCTTCCTGCTGCGCAGCATTGGACGAGCCCCCCGCCTGGGCCGCCTGTTCGGCCTTAAATTTGGCCCTCTTCCTGTCAATGATCGCCTGGCGAGAAGACACTGCAGAAAAAACACAAAGAAGTTAGAATCTACATTTATAAATAAAAGCAAAAGGGAACATAAAAAGAGAAGTGAGTATAAGGGGCAGAGTATTTTACCATTACCCCATAGGGCGAAGAGCCATTGTTTGTCCCAAAGATCCTCTAAGGGAATTCGGCCCATGTCGAACCGACATAACCGTCAGTAGTCATGCAATTCTGCACCCGACAATGTGGGTTTCACCACCTGAACGGTAGGATCGACCACGCGCCATTGGGACACGGCAACAATCTTCGGGCCCGAAATAAAGCACCATTTATCATGGCTGCCTTTGTTGTTCAAATTGGTCTCCATCCATTCCGCCCTATTGGTTCGGCAGGTGATGGAATATAAACCCTTACTCTTACCGTTTTTCCTAAAGTCATGGTGATGCCAGAATAACTGAGGAGTTGGGTCGACATCCGCGGCCAGGCACCAGCATTGGAAGCCGTTCATATGCAGAAACCCGTTCGGGTCCATCTGACCCAGGGCGATCCCCATTTGGGCGAATAACTTCTTTATCAACGGAAGCATAGGGACCCGAACGCCGCACTTTAAAGCCGCTTCAGAAATCCCTGTAGCTACATCCCCATAACCCTTCGGTACGGGCGGAATGTGCCAAATCCGATCAGCTGCCCTCGGCATGTATGTAGGCCATGCACCCGACGGGATCTCGTGCTTTTTCTGAAGCTTGGCTAAACGATCCTCGGATAGCAGTGTGGGGTGATTCGCCGCGGGGAACTCGTCGGCGTTAAAGAAAGGAGATCTCTCCGGGGACACAGATCTAGGAGACCGTCCAGATCCGGAAGGTGACCGATCCATTATTCCTGCATTAGTGTATGAAGAAATTAACCGTGTACTCGGGTAAGTTTAATAAAAGATGAAAAAAAAACAGAAATGCCGAGTACAGTGGGTTCTTGGATCGGTCAGGAAAGTCACTAACGTCTAAGACAGAAAAGGAGGGATTCCTAACACATTTAGGTTATCCTGAAGACTGTTCTAGGGACAGGCCTATCCCGAAGATTGTTCTAGAGATAAGCTTATCCCAAAGATTTTTCTAAAGGCAAATTTATCTACAGGCATATCTACAGTTAGGCATACATTCCTAACCAGAAGATTCTAAACATAAACATTATAAGATACATGCGTAAGGCGAATATGGGATAAAGCAGTTCAATTGCAAATATTCAATTGCAAATAAAGCAGTTCAAGAAACTTAATTGTGATGAAAATGAGGAAGAGACGTGAACTCGAGGCAAATGAGGATGTTGATGATCGCGATTGGCGAAAGGTGGGAGAATTTGCAAAGTGTTTCTTTTGAAAATGTTGTGACGACATTTGAGGGGGAAACTAATATTTATATGTTGGAGATATGACGTTTGGAATTCAACGGCTAAGATGCAGCGCGGATCTCAAGAAATG
This sequence comes from Heracleum sosnowskyi, assembly GCA_030848705.1. Taxonomy (NCBI): domain Eukaryota; kingdom Viridiplantae; phylum Streptophyta; class Magnoliopsida; order Apiales; family Apiaceae; genus Heracleum; species Heracleum sosnowskyi. Next base: position 101,503,776 of record CM061241.1, read on the forward strand.
AAAGTTGTCATAATTAATACGACACGGCTCCCGAGATGACGTGTCATAACTGATAAGTACGAGACCTTTGGGAGTTATCCCGAAGAGAAGTAAAGGGCTAGGACTCCGAACGAATTGGACATCCGATCAAAGTCCAGGGACATGTTGGGGGCCCAACATTAGCTGGGCCGAATTGTAGTTGGGCCGAAGGATAAGGCTGAATGGGTCCATTAAGCAAATTGGGATTTTCCTCTTCTGTCCACTAACATATGACCGTTGTGAGAAGACCCCGTCTCCCGCTTCTTCAGGCGGGTGAAGCGGACAACGCCAACGGCGAATGGCTCCGTGGATTCCGGGCGACCGGTACAAACTGTGCCTATAAAAGCACACATCAGGTTTCATTATGAGGTTAATTCTTATTTTATACTTACAAGCACTTGCACGTTCGATATGAACTCACCGGAACCTCTAACTTATTCTCACACCGGAGGTGAATCGGGGGTCAAACCCCTCGCATTCTTCTCTTTTGGCAGGTGAACCCAAAGAGATATTCGGAGTCCGACCCGACAGAAATCTGGTTCCAACGCTCCACTTTACTTATTTTCTACCTTAAATACATTGACGGATCACACTACTTTACTTATCATTCCTACTTTTTTCCCTACTATACTTATATTCCTTAACATACATGCCCAACGAAAATGTATAAATAATTGGGTGGGTCACAAGTTAGGTGACCATGTTTCTGCAAATCCATTGGCTTGACTATATAAAGTATGACAACCGACTATATTCAACCATGAAATTATATAAATGTTACCGCAACCGATATGAAATAATTCAACAATAAAATTGCTGTAAATTCGATGATACCATCTGGATTTTGTCCGAATATATTGAAGTATTGTGTGTTGTCGACGTGAGTAACATTTATTATTTGTTTCAAGTGACCACTGCTAAAAACAGAAAACTTAAAAAGCAGAATCAATGGACCATACAGCTACTTGTATTTCAGTTTTCAAATCATACAGACCTAATCCACTTATATTATTCTACAGAGAAATGCTACATCCATCGACAAAACTACGGAATAGTAGTATAAATAAGCGAACTAATGATCTGAGGTACACATGCTGTAGTATTAAAATGAGTTACTTACCGTCCTAAATATAATTTCATTTCACATTGAAGAAAATTAAATGACATTGTGGTCCTCACACAAACTTACTACTTTTTAAACGTCCACGTCTTTTCATTTTCAGCTGGAAAACTCTTCTTTGCTAACATACTCTCATTTGGAGAGATGGAAATTAGCAAGCAGGAACGGATTAAGCGCAAGAAGGAGGATGCGAATGAAGAAGATCAAGACGACGGAGATGAATCGGAAGATGATAACAAGAAGAAAAAAGCACTGACTTACTCTAGCAGGAAACAACCCGGTGGAGGGTCAACGCAAGGTTGTTGTCAGGTTGAGTACTGCACGGCAGATATGTGCAATGCTAAGTCGTACCACCGCAGACACAAAGTATGTGAATTTCATGCAAAGGCACCAGATGCTCTGATTGCTGGACTTCCTCAGCGTTTCTGTCAGCAATGCAGCAGGTTTCCTCATTCCCCTAAATAATCTGAAATACAAATATAACATGTCAATTAATTTTTGATCTAAATTAATTAACAACTTATTGATTGGGAATGGGAAGAGTTAATAATCTAAAATGGTATTTGATCTCATGTTTAGGAGAGGTTTCAAATTTAGTGGAGTTTTGGTAGAGTTTGTATATTATGTAAAATAAAGGGTAAGACATATTTATGCAAATAAGAAAATGTTCACTAGCAAAATTGACAGCACAGTGGTGTTAGCATAATATCAAAATTTTGCATATGAAAGTATGCTCGATTTCTATCAATGCATCAATCTACTTTGTAGACTCACAATGGTCATTAATGAGATTACACGACAAATTGTGTTAATTAGGAATCGGTTACCAGGATCATATCACATATTCAACAGGAATATAGGCAGCATCCCCCTTGCTTGAGTTTTGGTTTTGTACATGGTGTTCTGCAGGTTTCATGAGCTACCAGAGTTTGATGATTCAAAAAGGAGCTGCCGCAGGCATTTGCTAGGACATAACCGACGTCGTCGCAAGGTTTCAAATGATTACCACGGAGAGGGGGGATATGAGTAAATTGGCAATATCAAGTCTCAGCAAATAATAGAAGTCAACTGAACGACTCTCTCCAGTCTCCGGTGTTGCCTCTCCCAGTACAGTTCAGATAATATTGTGATCGCTCTCTGTCTTCTGTCAATCCTCGGATAAGTTTTACCCTTCAGCTCTACGAAAGTCATTATATCAGTAATGCGTCTTATAGTTCAGATAATATTGGGATCACCAGTACGCTCTCTGTCTTCTGTCAATCCTCAGACTTCTTCACAAGCTTTACCATGTAGCTCAATGTGGACAAGTTTGTCTACTTTAAAATAAGGCATAACGCCATTAATGTAAGTATTCATTTCAAAAACTGTCGGATCAATGAAAGTTAATTAAGAAGCAGGGTAACCCTGTCTCCACTATCTAGTGAAAAAATATTTCTGGCTAATTGCTTACGGAATGTTATTTTTTTTAAGAAGGCATGAATTAAAGGGATGTTTTCCCTTTTTGGCACAATTGAAATTAAAATGTCCAAAATGATTACAGGGACTTGCATAATATAGTGTTGGATGCTTGAACTTGATAGTTGTATCAAGGGGCCTGGATATCTATACTTCTGCACCACTAGTCCCTTGTCTTGGTGGTATTGTCAGGAATCCTACAAGTTCGGCAATTTCACCAAAAACTGAACTACCTTAAGCTCCTGATGAACCTGGTGTCAGAAGACAATCATTAAATAAACAACAAATAATAACCATAAAAATTGCTCCAGGATGACACGGCCATCAAAAGTGTTCTCTTACAAGAAGCAGTTGGATATCAATTTGCAACTGATCCCACAGATACGCTACTTTAAGTTTGATATTGGTTAGAATTAGAACAGAGTACCAGAAAGTCTATATTATTGATTCTCAATCTAGAGAGCCAACATGTTACGCCCAAAATAGTGGCGCACCTAACACTAATAGACCAACATTCTGTGTGTTCTGTTAAAAATTGACAGACAAGCACCAGTTGGAAGATATGGTGAATTTACATTTTATATGCATATATATAATTATTTGAGGAGTTATAAGAAAGGATATTAGAAGAGATATGTGATGAATTCGAATGGAACAGCCCAAGCACGGGATGGACAGGCACAAATGGCTAACAGGCCCATTACTTATAAAAGAAAGAAATACAGGCCAGACCATACGGTGGGTGGACATGGGTAAAAAGGGAAATGCATAGGAGAAGTAATAAGAGGTTTGGGGGGGCAAGACTAGGGTTTTTATCGAAGAATTGTCTTTTAATTATAGTGATCTGGGAGAGGCTGGCATCTCGAAGCCAGTAGCTATCTTGTAATTTCAATTATTCAATATGTAAACCCTAATTCAAAGAGACCATCGATATATTTACTTAATTAAGTTGTCTAGTCTGTTTCAAGTGGTATCAGAGCCGTAGATCTATGGGGCCTCCGACGGTGGCTCAAAGGATTGAGCAGTTGGAAGAGAAAGCGGCGACCGTCGAAGAAGGAATGGCTGAGATGGTGACGAAAGCGGTGGAAAGAGCCATGGAGGCGATGCGTCATTCGTTGACTGAGTTATTAATGGAGAATCAAGCAGCGATGACGAAGAAATTGGGGATGGAGCTTGAGTCTACCGCGATTAAGTTGGACGGGAGGATCGCACGGGGCCGTGAGTACCAAGAGACGGTGTTAAATGCGATGCGGAATGAACAAAATAAGTTTCAAGCGGAGATAAAGTCCACCCTCACCGGAATACAGTTAGCTCACACCACCATTGCAGACAAGGCATCAAGGAGCGTCAATCAGATTGGGTCAAAATCTCCAGGTAGGCCACCACTTTTCGAAAATGATGAAGTATTGAGAGGGTTTGGTCAGGGATTTTCAGGTAGTGGGTCTGGTGGAGGGTCGGGTAGTTGGAGATATAAAAAATTAGACATGCCAATATTTGATGGCACCGATCCGGATGGTTGGATGTTGCGCATCGATCGTTACTTCACTTTTTATAAGATGTTCGAATCAGAGATGTTGGATGCTGTTGTAGTGGCCATGGAAGGGGATGCCCTTCGCTGGTATCAATGGGAAAACAAAATGAGGCCTATTCGGGCTTGGGGGGAATTCAAGGAGTGTGTATTGCGCCGATTTCGATCGCTGGCAGGGAGTTCTTTGTATGAGCAGTGGTTGGCAGCCACTCAAACCTCTATGGTACAAGAATATCAACGTCGATTCATTGATACGGCGTCTCCTTTAGAAGGGTTATCTGAAAATATATTACTGGGCCAGTTTCTCAATGGGCTGAGAGAGGAGATTAGGGTGGAAGTGCGATTGTGGAGTCCGGTAACCTTGGAACAAGCTATGGAGTATGCGATAAGGGTGGAGGAACGAAATCGAGTTGTAACCCCAAAGAGGTTTGGTAGTACAGTGGGTAAATCAAGATCTTATGTGTCAAGTCCAAAAGGAGGAGTGAGCAACCAAGTGTTTCAAAATGGCATTGCAGGGAGTATGTATGCAGGTAGTGTGGGCAGTATAAATTCTGGGAAGAACTGGACGACCGGGGGCAGCGATTCACAGTCTACAGTTCAATCGCCAAGAGGGGTAACACTTAATCAATCAGGCTCGAAGACGATGGGGGAGGTTCGCAAACTATCTGACAGAGAATTACAGGAAAAGAGGGCCAAGGGGCTTTGTTTTCGCTGCGATGCTAAGTGGAACATTGGCCATCGCTGTAAACGCAAGGAGTTAAGTGTATTACTGATGGAAGATGAGGAGGATACGGGGTCAGAAGGGGGAATCAGTGAGGTGCCCACATCTCCAATCGAGGAATTGCCCACGGAGATCTCTTTGAACTCGGTGATTGGGTTGTCCAACCCGAAAACTATGAAATTACGGGGACTCATTGGTGATGTCGAAGTAGTAGTCATGATAGACCCGGGGGCAACCCACAACTTCCTATCGCTAGGTGCAGTTCACAAGTTGGGGGTTGAGGTCACGAAATCAGGGCCATTCGGAGTATCCTTAGGAAATGGTGAAGCCGTAAAGGGGATGAGGGTGTGCAAAGATGTGACGTTGCAGTGAGATGGGGGCGTGGAGGTTTGTGAAGACTTTTTACCCATAGAGCTAGGGAATTCGAACGTGATCTTAGGGGTCCAATGGTTGGAGAAATTGGGAACAGTGATGACAAATTGGAAGACACGGGAGATGGTTTTTGATTGGGGAGGGCAGACTTTTAACTGGTGGGAGAACCCTCGTTGGTTCGAGCTCAAATCTCCTTGAAGGCCATGCTCAGAACTTTACGGAAGGAGAAAATGGGATTCCTAGTCGAGTGTAATCAGTTAGAGGGGGCACCATAAAGGGTGGGCCAAGAGCTACCACCAACAGGTACCGTCCCAGCATTCATGGCAGCAACAATACAGGCACACCATAAGGTGTTTCAGGCACCGAAAGGACTACCTCTGTCACGTGGACGAGAACATTCGATAGTACTCAAAACGGGAAGTAACCCCGTAAGTGTTAGACCGTATCGGTACCCACAATGCCACAAGGATGAGATCGAGAAACTTATTCAGGAAATGCTCATGGCAGGTATAATTAAGCCGTCCCAAAGTCCTTTTTCAAGCCATGTTTTACTTGTTAAGAAAAAGGACGGTTCCTGGCGTTTTTGTGTGGATTACCGGGCTCTTAATAAGGAGACCATACCGGATAAGTACCCGATTCCGGTAATTGACGAGTTATTGGATGAATTACATGGTGCCAAATGGTTTTCGAAATTGGATCTCAAAGCGGGCTATCACCAGATTTTAATCAAGCCTGAAGACACCCACAAGACGGCATTTCGCAAGCATGATGGCCATTATGAGTTTCTGGTTATGCCGTTCGGCTTAACCAATGCTCCGGCCACTTTTCAGTCGTTAATGAACGATGTATTCAGGCCATTTTTGCGGAGGTTTGTCTTGGTCTTCTTCGATGATATATTGGTGTACAACCGAACCGAGGAAGGCCATGTGGGGCATTTAGCCACCGTTCTGGAGACATTGGAACAACATTGCCTATATGCCAACCAAAAGAAATGCGAGTTGGGTAAAGGGAAGGTCGCATATCTTGACCACATCATATCTGGTGAAGGGGTCGCAGTTGATATGGATAAAATTCAAGTGGTGAAAGACTGGCCACAGCACCGAAATCTCAGAGAATTACGCGGGTTCTTGGGCTTGACCGGGTATTATAGGAAATTCATCAAACAATATGCCCAAATCGCTCAACCTCTGACAGACCAGCTAAAGAAAGACAATAATGGGTGGTCAGCGGAGGCAACTGAGGCTTTTAACAAGTTGAAGATTACTTTGATCAGTCCACCAGTTCTAGCTATGCCCGACTTCAGTCAAACATTTGTGGTTGAGAGTGACGCATCTGGTCACGGGCTTGGGGCAGTGTTGATGCAAGGCCAGAGGCCCATTGCGTTTTTTAGTAAACTCATTGGTGTACAAGCCCAACATAAAGCCATCTACGAGAAGGAACTCATGGCGGTGTGTCTCGTAGTGCAAAAATGGAAACACTTTCTCTTGGGGAGGCATTTTGTTATACGAACAGATCAGCAGAGTATCAAATACATCACACAGCAAAGAGAAATTGTGTCTGACTACCAAAAATGGGTCCGTAAACTCATTGGCTTTGACTTCGAGATTCAGTTCAAACCGGGAGTGGCAAACAAAGCTGCTGATGCTCTGTCAAGGAGAATGAACAAACAGGTATCCCTAAACTCCATGCTTATCTCCCAAACAATCGACTGGACTCAAGTCGACAGAGAAGTGGAGCAAGATACCTTCCTACAGCAACTAAAACATGAGGTTGAGAATCAATTAAAGGACCACAAAGGGTTCACCGCCGTGAATGGAAAACTACTCTATAAAAACAGGTATGTACTGCCCCGAAATTCCAAGTTGCTACCATCATTGCTTAAACATTACCATGATTCGGTAATAGGGGGCATTCGGGGGAGGTAAAATGTTATCTGAGAATTGCAATAGAGTGGTTCTGGGCAGGCATGAGGAAAGATGTGGCTAAATATATTCAGCAGTGTATGGTTTGTCAACGCCAAAAATATTCGCAACAGTGCCCAGCGGGGTTGCTACAACCCTTGCCTCTACCTGACAGAGTATTCGAAGATTTGTCGATGGACTTCGTGGAAGGGTTGACGTCGTCTAAAAGAATGAATGCCATCCTTGTGGTGGTGGATCGGCTATCTAAATATAGCCATTTTATCGCCCTAAAACATCCATTTATAGCCGCTACAGTAGTAGAACTGTTCGTCAAAGAAGTGGTCAGGTTACATGGGTTTCCCTCAACAATTGTCTCGAATAGGGACAGGGTATTCTTGAGCAATTTCTGGACAGAGCTTTTCCGATTACAAGGCACTGAGTTGAAGAGGAGCACTGCGTACCATCCGCAAACGGACGGCCAAACGGAAATCATAAATAAAGTTGTGGAGACCTATCTGAGGTGCTTTGTGGGGGATAAACCAACGTCATGGGTGCAGTGGCTACCTTGGGCTGAGTATTCCTATAATACCTCCCCTCATTTAGCTACCAAATTCAGTCCCTATTAGGTTGTGTATGGACGAGAACCACCAAAACTCATACGTGGTGACAGAGGGCAAACGGCCGTAAACAGCATTGCTGATATGCTACAAGAAAGAGATGCACTTTTGGATAAATTGCATATCAATCTTTTGAGGGCCCAGAATGTGACGAAAATGACAGCGGACAGGAAGAGGAGGGAAGTGGAGTTCCAACCAGGGGAATTAGTTTTTCTGAGGTTACAGCCGTACCAGCAGCATTCCTTGGTCAGAAAACCGTTTGAAAAGTTGGCTGCTCGGTTTTATGGGCCATTTAAAGTTCTACAAAGGATTGGATCAGTTGCGTATAAGTTGGAGCTTCCAGACACGAGCAAAATCCATCCGGTTTTCCATGTGTCACAACTCCGATGATGCATTGGAAATACTATGGTTTCTTCCACTATTCCAGCGAAATTGACTCAGGACCTGGAGCTTAGTGTAGAACCTGAAGAGGTGCTCGCAGCAAGGGACATGCAAGGGGAAAAACAAGGGACAACAGAGGTGTTGATTCACTGGAAAGGGTTGCCAAGCTATGAAGATACCTGGGAAGAAGTTGAGTTACTGAGCCAACGTTTTCCCACCTTCCACCTTGAGGACAAGGTGCAACTTTGGCGGGCGGGTAATGTGATGAATTCGAATGGAACAGCCCAAGCACAGGATGGACAGGCCCAAATGGCTAACAGGCTCATTACTTATAAAAGAAAGAAATACAGGCTAGACCATACGGTGGGTGGACAGGGGTAAAAAGGGAAATGCAGAGGAGAAGTATAAGAGGTTTGAAGGGCAAGACTAGGGTTTTTATCGAAGAATTGTCTTTTAATTATAGTGATCTGGGAGAGGCTGGCATCTCGAAGCCAGTAGCTATCTTGTAATTTCAATTATTCAATCTGTAAACCCTAATTCAAAGAGACCATCGATATATTTACTTAATTAAGTTGTCTAGTCTGTTTCAAGATACCTGTTAAAGATGCACCAGTTAATAATTCAATTAGTAATTGGACAGCAATAGATGCTGCATTTGTCAAGTTAAAAGTATAGATCAATTCATACTCACGATTCACGGATACATGTTTAACAGCTAGCAAATATAAGCCCTGAAGATCAGCCTAACCACTATAATCATGGACAACAAATATTGTACATATCACATACATTCCTTGTATTATACTTTACTGAACATAAGATCCACAATCAGTGGAATGCTTCAAGGAACAAACCCTTGGCTTCATGTATATATATACACATACAAACATCAATAATAGATAACAAAGGTTAATCCTTATATGGTATCAGAGCCATACGCTTAAACGCATTCTTCAACTCAACAAGTTCAGATTCTATCACTTGTCTTCTGAGTAAAGCAAGAAAGGATGAGAGTTGGCTATGGCACAAAAGACTGTCACATTTGAACTTCAAGTCAATGAATGATCTGGTAAGAAGAGACCTAGTAAGAGGACTTCCTCAGTTGGAATTTTCCAAGGATGGACTTTGTGATTCTTGCCAGAAAGGGAAGCAAAAGAAGATTTCTTTCAGAAGCAAGCTGGACTCATCAATTGAGCAACATCTACACCTGTTACATATGGATTTGTTTGGACCAGTAAATGTCATGTCAATTTCAAAGAAAAGATACTGCCTTGTGATTGTGGATGATTTTTCTAAATTTACATGGACATATTTTCTGCACTCCGAAGATGAGGCAAGTAAAATCATAATCAATCACATCAAGGCTGCTAACAATCATCCTGATCTCAATGTAAGAAGAATCAGAAGTGACAATGGCACTGAGTTCAAGAATTCAACAATAAGGTTGTTTTGTGAGGAAAAGGGAATCATTCATGAGTTTTCTGCATCAAGAACACCACAACAAAATGGAGTGGTAGAAAGGAAAAATAGGACTCTAATTGAGGCTGCAAGAACAATACTATGAGAATCAAAGTTACCTACCTATTTCTAGGCTGAAGCAGTTAACACTGCATGTTTCACTCAAAGTATTTCTTTGATCAATCAAGCAAAAAGAATGACTCCATATCAGCTGCTCAAAGGAAGGAAACCATCCTTGAATTTTCTACATGTTTTTGGATGCAAATGTTTTTTATTGAGAAATCAAGGTGAAAATCTTGGAAAATTTGAGTCAAAGGCAGATGAAGCCACTTTTGTGGGATATGCAGCTGGAAAAGCCTACAGGGTTTTTAATCACAGATTCAACATTGTTATGGAATCTATACATGTTGTTTTTGATGATGCCAGAATTCAAGGTCTTACTGATGAGGGTTTTCATGAAATTCTCAGGTTTGAAGATGATGATTATGTGGATGAATCAGTACCTCTAAGAATGATTATCTCAAATATGGATAACTCAAGTTCAAATGAGCCATCTATAGAAGGGATAAATGGAGCATCCGTAGGAAGCCAAAATGGAGCATCCGTAGGAAGCCAAAATGGAGCATCCGTAGGAAGCCAAAATGGAGCATCCGTAGGTGGATCACAACACAGAGTTACCACCCCAATAAACTCAGGGGGAGTTTCTCTGAGTCAAGGATCAACCTCACATGATCATGCTGATGAGAATGATGTTACATCTTCAAGACCTACACCTACAACAAGAAGAAAATGGACAAGGGATCACCCATTTGAACTGATCATTGGTGATGCATCCTCAAATGTCCAAACTAGAAGAGCTACTCAGGATGAATGTTTATACAACAGCTTTCTTTCTCAAGAAGAACCAAAGAAAGTTGAGGATGTTCTTCTAGATCCAGATTGGGTATTAGCTATGCAAGAGGAGCTAAACCAATTTGAAAGAAACAAAGTGTTAGATATAATTGCTGACGTTTGTTCATCAGTGTTTAAGTACCAGGTACTCATCAGAGTTTAATAGAAGCCAGTCAGAGTTTGATAAAGTCTGACGGGGTGAAGAGTTTATTAACTGTCGGTGCTAATATGAAGATTCTAGAAGCAATATATCTTGAAGATGGAAAGAATCAAGATATATTGAGACAGTTAAGGAAACGGAACAGAAGACAGAAGCAATCCTAAATTGATATAATTTGTATAGCTAATTTATAGGAATATCAATTAGAGATTGATTATGTAACTGTGTATTATATAAACACAGATAGGTTAACCCTAAAAGGGATGCGAATACTGAATATATTATTCTTGTAACCTAGCAGCTCTCTGTGATTCTTTAACATCACAAAGAGAAGAGTTATTTTATATAATTCAGTTGTTGATTCATAAACAGTGTTCTTAAGTGTTATTATCATATTAATATTGATTATATATTGTGTATTCGGCCTAACAATTGGTATCAGAGCCAAGGCTGTTTAATATATACAGTTTATCGATCTAAACACAAGTATAATCATGACTGACAACTCTCAGGAAGGTTCTAATGCTCAGAAGGTTCAACCTACTTCTGTGAGTCGATATGAGACTATCAGGGTTCCAATTCTGAGACCAGTTGAATATCCAATGTGGAAGGTGAAGATGACTATGTTTCTGGAAGCCACAGATCCAGAATACCTTGACAGAATCTATGATGGTCCTCATATGCCAACTAAATTGTCTCATGTTATAACTGGTCAAGAACAAAAGACTGTTCCAAAAGAGAAGAAAGACTTAACTCCTGAGGACATCTCATCAATTGCAAAAGATGCAAAGGTTAGACATCTACTCCACAGTGCCTTAGATAATGTCATGTCTAACAGAGTTATTGGCTGCAAGACTGCCAAAGAAATTTGGGATGCTTTAGAAGTCAGGTGTCAAGGAACTAGTGCTATAAAGAAGAACAGGAAGACTATTCTAACACAGGAGTATGAACACTTTGATTCTAGATCTGATGAAAGTTTGACAGATACTTATGACAGATTTTGTAAATTGTTGAATGATTTGTCCCTGGTTGATAAAGAATATGAACTTGAAGAGTCAAATCTCAAATTTCTGTTATCACTGCCTGAAAGATGGGATTTGAAGGCAACAACAATTCGAGACAATTATGATCTTGCAGAAACAGATCTTGATGAAATCTATGGGTTGCTCAAAACTCATGAATTGGAGATAGAACAAAGAAACAAAAGATCTGGAAAGAAGACAAAATTTGTTGCTCTTAAAGTTGAAGAAAAGCCTATCAAGAAGGAATCATCAAAAAAAAGCCAAAGGAAAGGCCTTAGTCATTAAGTCTGAAAGTGAGTCATCAAACTCTGATGATGGCTCAAATACTGATGATGAAGCTTCTGATTCTGAGGATGATGATGAAGAGATGATGAAAATGGCTGCTTTAATGGTAAAGACTTTCAAGAAGATGGGATTCAAGAACTTCAAGAAAGGAAAAAGATTCTCAAGGGAAGATTCAAATTCTTATAAAAGAAAATTCAAAAAGTCTGATGAAAAGGATACCAAGTCTGGAAGGAAAGACAAGTCAAAGATCCAGTGCTACAAGTGTAAAGAAATGGGTCATTATGCTCCAGAGTGCAAGAAAGGAAAATCTGAGAAAGCACTCATCACTAAAGGGAAGGACTGGGCAGACACTTCAGACTCAGATGAGGGAGTCAATTATGCTCTCATGGCAACTGGTAGAGAGAAAGCTGACTCATCTGAAAACAAGGTACCCTTAACAACTTATGCTTATGATACTGATAATATATCTGAATTAAGAATTTATCTTAAAAGCATACATGTTAGTTATAGGGATCAGACTTTAGAGAATGAGAGAATAAAATCTGAGAATCTAGGTCTTAAAAAAGAAATAAATTTCTTGAAGAGAAACTTGTTAACATGCAACAAGTTCAAAAGGAGAGAGATGATGTTGTTTATGTTGAACAGGAATTGCTTAAAAGATATAGGCAAATAGAATCTGAGTTGGAAAAAGAGAGGAAAGTGATTAAAACCTGGACCAATTCTGGAAAAGACACACATCAGGTTTTTCAAACAGATACTGTAGGTTTAGGTTACTGTGAGGAAGATGAACTTAGGTTTAAAGATAAAGTTAAAGTGAAACCACAACTTAAACCTGTGAAATTTGTTCATGAATCCAGTAAGCTAAAGTCTGTAGTTGTAAAAGAAGCTGTTATGGAGCAAATTGAGACTTGTGAAAAACAGGTTAATATTGGTTCAATAACAGAGAATAAGATTGGGTTAGAAACTGTTAAAGAACCAGTAAAAGTCTGTGACAAACAGGTTAATGTTGGTTTGATGACAGAAAAACAATTTAAACATAAGCTCAAAGAAATAAAGTCTGTCAACAAACAGAAAATGTTTAAGAAGAATAGAAATGGAAAAGTAGGCATTAATAAAAGAAATGATTATCTGCCTAATTCTGCTGCTCCTAGAAAAACATGTCATAGTTGTGGTAGTACTAACCATCTTGCCAGGTTTTGCAAAAAGAACAAAAATATTAACTCTTTACCTTCCACATCTGGAGTAAAGAATGATTATGTTAGGGTTAGACCACAGACTTTATGCACACACTGTGGGAGCACTTGGCATTCCATTTATACTTGCAAAAGTTATCATGCTATTTATCACAACTATTATGAGCTAAAACCCAACTTGAAATGGGTTAGAGCAAACTCTGCAAGTATAAAGTCTGACAATGTTAGTTTAAACTCTGTTGATAGTGATACCGCTGTAAAAGCTAACAATGTTAAGAAAGCCAAAGGATCCAAGCAAGTCTGGATCCTTAAATCTAACACATAGTGATTGTTTGTGATTGCAGGACATAAAAGAGAGCACCCTTATCTTGGACAGTGGATGCTCAGGACATATGACTGGAAATAAAGCCCTGCTATCAGACTATGAGGAGAAGGCTGGCCCAAAAGTTTCCTATGGAGATGGCAACATAGGATGTACTCTGGGATATGGCAATATCAATCTTGGTAGTGTCATCATCAAGAATGTAGCTCTAGTCACAGGACTCAAGCATAATCTGCTTTCTGTGAGTCAAATCTGTGACAGAGGATACCATGTAGATTTTCATAATGAACATTGTGAAGTAATCAGCAAATCTACAGGGAAAGTTGTTCTAGTTGGACACAGGCACAATAATATCTATGAAGCAAGTTTGGTAACAAACTCTGAAGGAATAACTGTGTGTCTATCTGCAAGAATGTCAAACGAAGAGAGTTGGAAATGGCATAAGAAGCTCTCTCATCTAAACTTGAACAACATAAATGAGCTGATTCGAAAAGATCTTGTAAGGGGACTTCCTAAGTCAATACTCAGCTTAGATGGCCTGTGTGATTCTTGTCAAAAGGCCAAGCAAAGGAAGTCATCTTTCAAGAGTAAATCTGAATCTTCAGTTGTGGAACCTTATCATCTTCTACATATTGATCTTTTTGGTCCAGTAAATATAATGTCTCTGGGCAGAAAGAAATATGCTCTAGTCATTGTTGATGAGTACACTAGGTACACATGGGTGTATTTCTTAGCAAAGAAGGATGAAACTGCCTCAATACTAATGGAACATGTAAAGCTACTGGACAAAGGATCAGAGTACAAAGTGAAAATTATAAGAAGTGATAATGGTACTGAATTCAGAAATTCAGTATTGGAAGCTTTCTGCAAGGAAAGAGGAGTGAAGCAAGAATTTTCTGCACCTGGAACTCCATAGCAAAATGGTGTAGTTGAAAGAAAGAACAGAACCCTAATCGAAGCTGCCAGAACAATGCTTGTTGAAGCAAAATTGCCAACCTATTTCTGGGCAGAAGCTGTTCAAACTGCTTGTTTTACTCAAAATGCAACACTGATCAACAAGCATGGGAAAACACCATATGAGATGTTGAAAAATAAGAAGCCAAATTTGAAGTATTTTCATATTTTTGGATGTAAGTGCTTTGTGTTGAAAACTCATCCTGAACAGTTGACCAAGTTCGACTTAAAAGCTGATGAAGGAATTTTTGTTGGATACCCATTGTCAACAAAGGCATTCAGAGTCTATAATCTGAGAACTAAAGTGATCATGGAATCTATTCATGTGTCATTTGATGACAAGAAAATAACTGGAATAGAAGATGAAGAATATCATGATCAACTTCGCTTTGAAAATGAAGATCTAAACTCTGATGATGTAAACTCTGATAAAGCAAATTCAACAAACTCTGTCGAAGCATACTCTGACCCTCTACTGGTAAACACTGAAGAATTTTCTCTGACAGAACAAAATAGAGAACCAGTTGAGGGGGAGCGTGAAGAAACTTCAGAAACTTTTCAAAGTGATGACTCAAATTCTGAAAGAGAGTCAAATGAAGAATCCAACAGAAACTCTGAGTCAAACTCTGAAAGTTCAAATACTGAACAGTCCAATTCAGGGGGAGCCTCAGAGAATGCAAATGGTCAAGAACAAAATCAGGAGAGCATGGATCAAGGGGGAGGATCTAATAATGCTAGTAGAAGCCAATTACCAACAGCAAGAAGGTGGACACAAGCTCATACACCTGACTTGATAATTGGAGATCCAGAAGCTAGTGTAAGAACTAGAAGTGCTACAAATAATGAATGTCTGTTTCATGCATTCTTATCTCAAACAGAACCCAAGAAAGTGGAAGAAGCTCTTCAAGATGCTAACTGGATAACAGCAATGCAAGAGGAGTTAAATGAATTTGAGAGGAATGAAGTTTGGACACTTATGCCAAGACCAAAGAATAGATCTATTGTTGGTACAAAGTGGGTTTTCAGAAACAAAATAGACAGTGATGGAGTGATTACTAGGAATAAGGCTAGACTTGTGGCAAAAGGTTATTCTCAACAGGAAGGAATTGACTATGATGAAACCTTTGCTCCAGTTGCAAGATTGGAGGCAATAAGGATATTTCTGGCCTATGCTACACACAAAAAGTTTAAAGTCTTTCAGATGGATGTGAAAAGTGCTTTTCTCAATGGGAAACTTGAAGAAGAAGTGTTTGTTGAACAACCACCAGGGTTTGTAGATCCCAAACATCCAGATTATGTCTACAGGCTTGATAAGGCATTATATGGACTAAAGCAGGCACCTAGAGCATGGTATGAAACTCTGGCTCAATTTCTTTTAGAAAGTGGGTTCACTAGAGGCACAATTGACAAAACCTTGTTCTATTTTAACTATGGTGATGACTTGCTGTTAGTACAAATCTATGTGGATGACATAATTTTTGGGTCTACTAATGACAAACTCTGCAAGAAATTTGCCAAGCTTATGCAGTCAAGATATCAAATGAGTATGATGGGAGAGCTTAGTTATTTTCTAGGCTTACAGGTCAAGCAAACAGATGATGGGATTTTTATTAATCAAGCAAAATATACCAGAAATCTTCTCAAGAAATTTGGTATGCTTGATAGTTCATCTGCTGCAACCCCCATGGCTACTGCAACAAAGCTGGACAAAGACACAGGAGCCTCAGTAGATATGACAAACTATAGAGGAATGATAGGGTCTCTTCTTTATCTCACTGCAAGCAGACCTGATATTATGTATGCAACATGTCTTTGTGCAAGATTTCAAGCAGACCCCAGAGAGCCACATCTAACAGCTGTAAAAAGGATTTTCAAATATCTCAAAGGAACCATAATTCTTGGTTTGTGGTATCCTAGAGAATCAGAGTTTAACTTAATTGGTTACTCTGATGCAGACTTTGCAGGCTGTAAGATAGACAGAAAAAGCACAAGTGGAAGCTGTCAATTTTTAGGTGACAGATTAGTTTCTTGGTACAGCAAGAAACAGAAATCAATTTCCACATCCACAGCAGAAGCAGAGTATATAGCTGCTGGTAGCTGTTGTGCACAGATTTTATGGATGAAGAATCAATTGCTGGACTATGGATTAAGGTACTCTAAAATACCTATTTACTGTGATAATCAAAGTGCCATTGCTATGACAGGTAATCCAGTACAGCATTCCATGACCAAGCACATCAGCATAAGGTATCATTTTATAAGGGAACATGTGGAAGAAGGACACATTGAGCTTCATTTTGTGTCTACAGACCAACAGCTTGCAGATATCTTCACCAAACCTTTGTGTGAAGCTACCTTTACAAGGCTGGTAAATGAACTAGGAATGATCTCTGGTTTTGACTAGAGATACTGGTTAGATTCAAAATCTATACATGTTTGATTTTATGCTCATGGTTCTTTGCATGTGTTAATTGATATTTGTATCAGCATGATAAACTCTGATAGTAAACTCTGTTAGTTATACTCTATTAGTCATACTCTGTCGGTTAAACTCTGATGTTATACTCTGATTGTGATATTGTCTGAAACATATTGACCGATGAAGAAAGCTGTATGAAGCATGATTTTCAGTAAGTAATCATGAATCCTTCTAAGTATTATAGATTCTGATTACAAAATGTGCAGAAATTTTACACAGCATGATACTGTCTCTATATTTATAGCATCTCTTAGTTTATTGATCCTATACACTGAGTCTGTATTAGCTGTTTGCACTTTCTCTCATAAATTAATTGTATTAACTGATGAAAAGTCTAAACTCTGATAATTAATTGCAAATATTTCACCCTCAAATCAAAAGATGCCAACAAGTGCACAAATTCCTTTGAGATCATGTTATGCCTAGGAAGATCCAGGAACTTATTGTATGAAATAAGGGCTAAAATCTTTGATTTTTGGTGACTAGTGCTAACCACTGATTACTGGAAAAATAAAATTAAAAAAAAAAAATTTATACAGGGGGTGAAAATAAAAGATATATCCAAATGAAAGGATATCAGAATACAGAGTTTAGATATAAAAATCAGATTTTATTTTCTATGAGAGTTTGGGCAACCAGTTTTTACTGCTTTAGTTTGTGGATTTTATGCACTTTGAGATGGTCTAAATATTCATATTCAGTAAACTCTGCTAATTCACACACAAATACTCACACCTGTACAGTTTGTGAAAAGAGTTTATTTATAAAGGAGGAGGATTGGTAAAAGCTGATGAGTTGTGTATTCTACGCCGAGGTAATTTAATTTTAATCTTTGATGATTAAAATAAATTTTGTTTGTTTCAGACATATTATGATTTTGAGAAAAAGACATTTGTTTTGAAAATTTAAAAAGAGTATGATTGGACAGTTGTTTGAGAATGTATTAAACTGAGGAGAGAGGTTAATTGCCTAGAAAAGTGTAAAAGGCAGTAATAATTGCTGTTTTTACTGCGCATGCGCATTGGAAACTGTCAATTATTTGCTGTCAGTTTTTGCATGTGTGCCATGTGTTCCACTCACACATAAATCGAGTAAGCCAGTTGTGTGTATTAATGATCAAAACTCTTGAGTTTTATTTTTTTGAATTTTCTATCTTATTCATTATACACATAACGGTTCAATCTTTTACTTACTTATCATTTTCACACATACTTTTCACTCACACAATTCTACAAACACTTTTCTGCATAATCTTTCTCAAACACTTTCTAATGGAAACCTCTATGTTTAACTCTGTTGGATTAGATTTTGTCCCAAATAACTATGCAGCACCTCTTAGCAATGAGAATGCACCGGAGGCGTTTCATTTACTGTAGAATTTCCTTGCTCAATCGGAAATTGGGTGTGCTTTGGTGGAGCCTGGAAATCTTTATGGATCTCAGATCAAAGCTTTCTGGGAGACTGGTGTCTATGATGATGGTGGTGATTCTGGAACGCCATCGATTGTATTTGAGTTTCAAGAGACAGAGTATGTTATTACTCCAGGAACTGTTCGTGAAGCAATGGGATTTGCAGAATCTGACGCGTACACCATTGCTGTTGGTGATACTGATCTTCAAAGAATGATGCAAGCCATTGGATACACTGGGTCTTTAGCAAAGATTGGTCAATTGAAGCGACCGTTCTTGCGAAAGGAATGGAGTTTTTTCTTTGATTGCATTACCAGAACATTCGGAAAGAAGTGTACCAACTGGGATGCTATACCAACTGATAGTCTGCAAATCGGGTACTCTTTACTTTATGGTACTCACTTTGATTTTGCAAGATTAGTTTTGACTAATTTGGGTGAGAAAATGACTGAAAACAGGAGGGTAGTTTACTTTGCTCGTTTTTGTCAGATTTTATTCTCTGTTTGTGTTACTGGGGTAGATATTAATGATAATGATATTATTCCTTGTTTTAAACTGCACAAAAGAGTATTCTCTGATCTTATTAACAAGGATGTCAAGAAAGGTAATGTAGGTGATTTCCTATTACCTGAGTTGATTCAACAGTTTTTGATCAATTCTACACAAACACAATCTGAACCTCAACCACAAACACAATCTGAACCACAGCCTGAACCTCTAAATATTGTTCTTCCAACTCAACCAAAATCCAGTGGTAGGACTAAACATATGGGTTCTAAGCCAACTAGGATTTCTAAAACATCTGCTGATGTTGGGGTGTCAACCTCTGTTGGTACTTCAAGGAAAAAGAAAAGGGCAAACAGACCTTCTAATGATGAGAATAGGGTTTCTGATGAACCAGAATCTGCTAATGCTAAGAAGAGGAAGCTAGTTGCTGCTTACCTATTTGATGGATTGATTCCTGGTTCTACACCAGTTGAAGCTCCTGAGGTTGTGATTGAAAATCATTCTGCTAATGCTACTGTGCCTGAAGAAGCCAGAGCAAACACTGATGATAATGCTGCTTTTCCTGATGATTTTCTTGAACCTATATTGGAGATGGATATTGAAGACGAAATTGAAGCACATCCTAGTATCAGTGTTTGTGATACTGAGGATGTGGCAGCTGATCAACCCACCCAGATAATAGATGAGTCAATTGCTACTCATACAGAAATTCTTTCTGTCGATAATTCAATTCCAGAAAAGGGTGAGGAGGTTGATCAGGTACTGGAAACTGCTCCGATAAATGCTGAAGCTGCTGTAGAGAAAGTAAATGAAGCTATAGCAGAGGAAATAGTTAAGTCTGTTCCTGAAGAAACAGAGGTTTTTGCCACTGCAAACTCTGAGCATGTTGAAGTTGTTGAAAAGTCTGTTCCTGTAGAAGCAGAGGTTCTTGTCAATCCAAACTCTGAGAATCCTGAAGCTGCACAGCCAAACGCTGAGGCTTCTGCAGAAAATGTTGCTGAAGAAAATGAAGCTGCAAACTCTGAACATTCTTTTCATGCCAACTCTAACATCAATGCTGAAGTTTCAAACTCTGATGAATCCATACCTTTTCTAAGGGATCCTACAGCTGAGCATGTCAAGGAAAATATAGCTGCCACTGAAGCTCATTATAGAGATATGTACTATGCCAACTGGTCAGGGGTAGATTGTATTTTCTCCAAGCAAAGGACTGCTGATTTTGTTGCTCAATCTGCAAAGGAGATTTCAAATCCTGAGCTAATGACACATTTCAAGGCTACAATTGTTCAAGTCAAATCATTGCACAATCGCTTTGATGAGACTCACAAAGCAGTCATTGGATTGAGTAATGATGTTGCTGCTAAGGAGTTAACCTTGAGAACTGAAAGAAATAGACTGTCTTCTCTGATTCAAGATCAAGTGGAAATAAAACAAAGGTTAAGCAAGGTGGAAGAGCATCAGACTGTTATGTCTTCTCAACTTGATTCTATTGCTGCCTCACTGGAGTTGCTGACATCAGTGCTTATTCCTGATGATGTCAAAAAGGGGGAGAGAGTTCCTAAAGACAAATGCAAAAGGACTCCAACCTTGAGATTGAGGGATGATGCAAATGATGGTGGAAGCAAGGAAGCAGAGAGAAGGTCAAAGACTAGTCAAGAGCAAGGGAGACTTAGGTCAAACTCAAACTCTGCTAGACAGACAAACTCTGAGAGGTTAAACTCTGGTGGTCAATCTTCTTCAAGACTTAAAAGTCTAGTGATTTCATCAAATCCAACTACTGATGAAGAGATTGCTGCTAAACTTTTCATGGAAGAACATGGTGGTGAAGCTACAATGGAAGATATGGACATTGAGATGAAGCTTCTTGCTGAAGAACACCAGAAAAATATTGAAGCTGGTACTTACAAGAAAAAGGCTAAGGCTCCTAGGAAAAAGGAAATGGGAATTTCTATTAAAGAGAATGTGAACTCTCAACAGAGTCTACAATATACAAGGAGGCCTACGATTGCAGAGTCTGATAAAGGAAAAGGTAAACTGGTAGAAGAAGGACAGTTACCAAAGAAGAATTATTCAACCTCTGACGTTGCTCAAGTTGAATCAAGGATAAACAAATCAACCTCTGACATTGCTCAAGTTGTTCAAAAATCAGAAGCTGTGACAACCTCTGATACTACTCAAGTTGTACAGACAAAATTATCTTCACAATTACAAAGGACTTTTGGCAAGCCAGTCACTGTTCAACACTCTTTGATTCCAGCAAATATAAATCTTCTCCAAAGCAGAACAGTCATGGGAAAAGAATCAAGAGATAAATCTGGGCTTGGATCTCATAGAGAGAAAAGAGTGAACAATAGTCCAATGGATCACACTTCTTTAGCTGAACCTGGTGTTGGAGTAACTCAAGAAAATCTTGATACTCTAGAATCAGTTCAGTTAATATACCATAGAGGGTTGAAGAAGGATTTTCTGTTATACTTCAAATCTGATGGCAGAGTATACAGAGTTAGTGAAGATGATATTGGTTTAAAGATGAAAGAAGAACTGGAATATGTGCTGTATCTGTTGAAAGTTAAAAATCAAAGAACTCATCAAGCAGCCGAAGTGTTAAGAAGCAGGATGATGAAAGCTAGAATTCTTTCTGGTTTAAAGTCTGCTGGCTCTTACATACCAAGGTACAGAGATTACAATGGAAAGCTTGTTGAGATGCAAAGAAACAGTGCAAGACTCAGAACAGATTTTGGCATAAAAGTGTTGGAATTTAATCTGGAATCAGATAAATCCTTCATAATAAAGCTAGGAAATGATATGAGGAAAAACAGCATTTATTCACTAAGGGCAGCTATCTACCAGACTGGAGAAAGTGATCCAGAGCTCAAGGAACTGAAAGAAATCATGGTAGATGAGCTAGAAAAGGCTGAAAGAAGACTTCTCATCGATTATCTCAGGACAGTGCCTGATATTGAAGAGATTAAGTAAAGTCTGACTGCAAGTTTTTAAAGTTTTCTGTTCTAAGTTAAAGTTAAACTCTGATTATATTTAAACACTGCATTTGTTATATGTTTTGACATCATCAATTATCTATTAACTTGTACATCTTTATTATGCACAAGTTGGGG
This sequence comes from Heracleum sosnowskyi, assembly GCA_030848705.1. Taxonomy (NCBI): domain Eukaryota; kingdom Viridiplantae; phylum Streptophyta; class Magnoliopsida; order Apiales; family Apiaceae; genus Heracleum; species Heracleum sosnowskyi. The sequence continues at coordinate 101,525,685 of CM061241.1, forward strand.
GAGATTGTTAGATATAATTGCTGACGTTTGTTCATCAGTGTTTAAGTACCAGGTACTCATCAGAGTTTAATAGAAGCCGGTCAGAGTTTGATAAAGTCTGACGGGGTGAAGAGTTTATTAACTGTCGGTGCTAATATGAAGATTCTAGAAGCAATATATCTTGAAGATGGAAAGAAGCAAGATATATTGAGACAGTTAAGGAAACGGAACAGAAGACAAAAGCAATCCTAAATTGATATAATTTGTATAGCTAATTTATAGGAATATCAATTAGAGATTGATTATGTAACTGTGTATTATATAAACACAGATAGGTTAACCCTAAAAGGGATGCGAATACTGAATATATTATTCTTGTAACCTAGCAGCTCTCTGTGATTCTTTAACATCACAAAGAGAAGAGTTATTTTATATAATTCAGTTGTTGATTCATAAACAGTGTTCTTAAGTGTTATAATCATATTAATATTGATTATATATTGTGTATTCGGCCTAACACAAAGTGTGGAAGCTGGTACCCAAACCTAAAGACATAAGTGTTATAGGTACAAAATGGGTATTCAGAAACAAGATGGATGAAAATGGCATTGTAACAAGGAACAAAGCTAGACTGGTTGCTAAAGGCTACTCTCAAGAAGAAGGAATAGATTATGATGAAACATTTTCCCCTGTTGCTAGATTGGAAGCAATAAGGATATTCCCGGCCTATGCAGCCCATGCCAATTTCAAAGTCTATCAAATGGATGTCAAGAGTGCCTTCTTGAATGGGGAACTAGAAGAGGAGGTGTATGTTAGTCAACCTCCTGGTTTTGAAGATCCAAATTATCCAGAATTTGTCTAATTCCTACTCAAGGCACTCTATGGACTGAAGCAAGCACCTAGAGCCTGGTATGACACTCTGTCACAGTTTCTTTTAGAGAATCACTTCACTAGAGGTACTGTTGACAAAACTCTTTTCTTTAGAAATGTTAATGGCTCTAGCATACTTGTTCAAATTTATGTAGATGGCATAATCTTTGGGTCTACAGATGAGAAGCTTTGTAAAAGATTTGCCAAACTTATGCAAAGTAAATATGAAATGAGCATGATGGGTGAACTTACCTATTTTCTTGGCTTACAAGTTAAGCAAGTGAAAGAAGGAATCTTTATTAGTTAAACTAAGTATATCTTTGATCTACTAAAGAAGTTTGATCTAATGGATTGTTCTCCTGCTTCTAAGGAAAAATCTGTGGACATTCCAAGCTATTGAGGCATGGTAGGCTCACTTTTATATTTAACAGCTAGTAGACCTGATATTATGTTTGCTACATGTCTATGTGCTAGATTTCAGGATGATCCTAGAGAGTCTCACTTAATTGCTATCAAGAGGATTTTCAGATATCTCAAGGGAACACCAAACCTTGGCATTTGGTACCCTAGAGAATCTGGTTTTGATTTAATTGGTTATTCAGATGCAGACTATGCAGGTTGCAAGATTGACAAAAAAGTACAACAGGCACCTGTCAATTTCTAGGAAACAAGCTTGTCTCATGGTTCAGTAAGAAGCAAAATTCTCTCTCTACCTCTACAGCTGAGGCAGAATACATTGTTGCTGGAAGTTGTTGTGCATAGATACTTTGGATGAAAAATCAAGTAATAGACTATGGTCTAATAGTAAATAAGATTCCAATATTCTGTGACAACACTAGTGCAATTGCCATAACTGAGAATCCAGTGCAACACTCAAGGACCAAGCACATTGACATAAAGTATCACTTCATCAGGGAACATGTGATGAATGGTACTGTGGAACTTCATTTTGTTCCAAGTGAGTAGCAAATTGCAGACATTTTTACCAAGCCACTTGATGAATCAACATTCTCAAGGTTGGTAAGTGAGCTAGGTATGCTTAACTACTCTTAATTTATTTAAATGTCTAATAATTTGTAATGCAGCCAGTGTCAACATGATTTTCATGAGAATTAAAACTCTCTGAAAAAGAATAATTTTGTCTAAGTCAAAATTTCTCCCTCTACGGATACCCCTATCCGTTGATGGTCATTTCTGACACTGGATTTTCTTTGTCTACGGATACTACTTTTCACCTCTACGGATGACGAATCCCAAAAGGTAAAATCCTATCCGTAGATAGTTTAGTTTAATCGTAACCGTTAAAGTCACAATCTTATCTGTAGTTACATGCATACAGTACGTGTATGTAATTACAGTAAATTCGTGACTTTACTTTTTAATCCATTACTTTTAAACGGTTACTTTCTTGCCCAATCAGATAATTTCTTTCAATTATTCTGATTTTATTAGTGAATTATTTTTGAGGGAGTATAAATTAAATTTTACTCTCAGTTAATCATTTTCTATCTTTTTCAAAAAATTCATTAAGGCAAGAACCCTTCTTCTCTCTCAAAGCAATATCTCTCTCTGTGTACTCAAAGCTTACATCAATGGCACCAACCAACAAAACAATGTCACTCACTGGTTTCACATACGAGAAGAACAATTTCACAGATCTGGTGGACTTCGAAGAGAAGAATGCATCATATCACACTATGATGAGGTTTTTCCAGAACTGCAAGCTCTCAAAGGCTATGTTCGAAGCCCCCACACTATATTTTGAGGTAATTGAGGCTATGCAGTGGTTGAAAAGGAATTAATCACATCCCTAGTGGCATCCTCCCAAAAGGATGTTGCTATTGAAAAGAGTCCCCAACCAGGGACACAACACAAGAGGGATAGGGACACCAGAAGCCCCACAGATGCATCCATGGCCTAAACAATGAGAAAAAGGTCTAAACAATCTGGGGTAGAAAGGATACTCGTAGCTTCATCTTTAGATAAAACACCTTGTCATCTTTATTGATTCACCATTACTGAGTTGATTAGGCAGACTTACCACTAAAACACTTGGTGCTTGATTAGACGTCCATTGGCTTGCTTCTGAATTGCTTCCTAACTTGATGACAGACTATCCTCCAATCATTTGATGTGGCTTTTAGACCTTGGATAGATAAAATGCCTTCTAGTTAGCTTCCTGATTTATCAGCTTCTGTGAACTAGCTTTCTGACAATCAGCTTCGGTGTCAAAATCGAATTCTTGTCTTGAGCATTTTGTTATCATCATTCCAAATCGGTCAACCCTAGCAATCTCCCCCTATTTATGACTGTTAGGACTGGCATAAATCCTTATGTTGATGATAACAAAACCATTCAATGTTCTCAGTGATCCTCAGATAGAGATTAATACTTGAAGGAATTTGATAATGCTGCAAAAACAAAAATAACAACTTGAAGCTGTCAGATTCCATATACTTTCCTGTAACTTAGTCTATACCTACTTCTAAGGGGTTCCAATAGATTGTAATCGAGAGAGGAGAAATTCTAAAGTCTGAGATCTCCTTCTAACTCCCCCTGAGAACAACCTATCTTCTCTTTAACTTCTCCCCCTTTTTGTTATCAACAATTAGGATAGAAGAGGCATAATCTTAGTTACTGAATAAGATATCTGGGTACAGGAATCCAACACTTCAAGGATTGAAAGATTTCTCTCAGGAATCTCTCTATTCTTGCATCAGGATCTCATCCTGGCTCACTTCATACAACTCACCTTCCCTTACTAAAGGGGTACTCAAAAGAAAAATCTCTCATTTTGTCATGCTGGAAGAAATAGCATGCCTCTCATTCTCTCCCTCTCCTTTTGCCTGGTCTCAAGACAACCACTCCACTAACTCCCTTCCCACAAACCTATAGATGCCTCAACTATATTGAATTCCTTGATACTCAGTCAGAATGAGCCGAATAGTTTTTCAAGAAAGAATCATGGAACTCAACATTGTTGGTCTACGGATAATCGTTGGTTAAGCTTATCCGTAGATTGAAAGACACCTTTCTACGGATGAAGGATATCTGTAGATGATTTTGAAGAATGGGCTTGTGAAGTAGAAAATGATGTAAGTTCTGTGAAGATTGAATGTGACATTTAAGTGCACAGTGCTTACATCAAGATCATCAAAAAGAGACTAGTGATCCAACGAATTCTCTTAAAGAGAATGATCACTAGGTGAATGGAGCTTCTCTAAGAGTTCAGAAAATGGAGAATCAAGTACAGATGAGTTGTATGCTGCAATTATCACTTAATGAGATGAAATGGACTGGGGACTGCATCCTCACATTTGAAGAAGATGCATCAAACTGAATTTAAGAATAGTGTGTGCTCCCCCTGTGCCCGTGCATATATTTTCTTTCTACTTCAGAAACAGAAAGGATAATAAACCACATTATGCACCCAGTGTCCCAATCCCTCATTAGTGCTCCTGGATCATAGCATTTTTCAATGATCATAGTCTTTTGAGAGACTACAACCAGAAAAGAGCTAATCCTTTTTTACCATTATGCCTTTTTGAGAAGACATAAGGCAGTTTGGCTGGTAATCTCACCCTCGCCTTTTCTTCTAGTGGTTTCTTGATATTCACCATTGCCCTCACCCTCACTTAACTCCTTCATCACTCCCCACTGGTTAAGATTTGCTAGAATTTTGCAACTACAGTTTGTTGAGAAACTGTAGAGGGGGTTATGAGTTGTTTATCACAATTAGGGTGCAACTTATAGGGTAGAGAACTTGGGGGTCATTCCAAACAGTTCTCATCTCAGTTTTTGAAAGAGCAAAGAAAAATGATTTAGATTTTAGCAAGTGAGAGTTTGATAAAGATAAGATGATTACCTTTCTTTTATCAATGATGAACTGTTAATAGCCTTCTCCATTGAAGGTTTATTCTCCTAAAGTTCAAGATTGCCAGCTTTCTCGTTAATTGTTACAACATCCTCATAGAGACCATCAGAAGCTGCAAAAGTCTTAACTTGATAGATTGTCAATTTCTTTCAAATTCCTTCAAGTTCTCTTCTGATGTTTCTTCAGTGAGTTCATGCAAAAATGAAACAGTTTTTGTGTTGCTCAAAGAGCTCACTATTCTGTTAGTTGAACAATTAGGGCTTCTTGATAAATTTAATCAAAGTTATCCGTAAACAAATAGATTTTATAATTTAACCTTTGATCAATTCATCGAAAAGAAAAAAAAATGTAATTTTTTTTATTGTTATTGTATTTGAGAAGTTTGTCTTTTTATTTAAGGAAATGAGTCCAGTTAACATGCAAGCCAATTTTTAACAGGTTAAACATGTTAAATGGATTCAAATGCAAAAATAAAGAAATGGAACATTCACATCACACACAACAATCTAATAAGCTGGGGAAAAACCCCTATTCATTAAAAAAAATTATTACAAAGAAAACTTAATAACAAAAACTTAAAAACAAAAAGGACTGGAAAACATCCCAGTCCCCCCCCCCCCTTGTCCCGTGCCCTCTCCCCGGAGAGACAAACGGACAGCTGTTAAGCAGCTGCTGCAGCCTCCCCGGAGGCTCCTTCAGGGCCTCCATCAGGACCTCCCCAGCGGTTGCGAGCCATGAGAGCATTAAGAGTAGCTCTCATTCTTCTAATCTCGTCCTCCTCCTCCCTGATGAGGAGGTCAATCTTCTCTTACAGCAAGAAGATTTTGTCCACGGTGGACAAGCGGTTGAACTCCTCGGGAATAATGTCAAGAATTGTTGATGCCATTTGGAGAAGTGTTTAGAGATTAAGATGAAGAAATGAGAGCTCAACCTTTGTGTTATGCCGAATACACAATATAATCAAGTATGTATGAGAATAATAATCAAGAACACAAGTTTATAAATCAACAAACTGTAATTATATTAACAGTTTCTCTCTTAGTGATGTTAATGAATCACAAAGAGCTACTAGGTTACAAGAATAATATTTCAATAATCGCATCCCTTCTAGGGATAACCTATCTGTGTTTATATAGTACACAGTTACACAATCCTTATCTAATTGATACTCCTATAAATTAGCTATACAATTCATATCAATTAAGGATTGCTTCAGTCTTCTATTCCGTTTCCTTAGCTGTATCAATATATTCTGCTTCTTTCCATCTTCAGAATATATTGCTTCTAGAATCTTTATCTTTGCACCGACAGCTAAGTCAACTATCACCACGTCAGACTTTATCAAACTCTGACTGGCTTCAATGTAAACTCTTCACCCAGTCAGACTTTATCAAACTCTGACTGGCTTCTAGATAAACTCTGATATGTACCTGGTACTTAAACACTGATGAACAAACGTCAGCAATTATATCTAACAATCTCCCCCAACTTGTGCATAAAAAAAATGTATAAGTTAAACAGATAATTGATGATGTCAAAACATATAACAAATGCAGTGTTTAAAATATAGCAGAGTTTAATTTTAAAAACAGAGTTTAAATTTAACTTAGAATAGAAAACATAAAAACTTACAGTCAGTCTTTACTGAATTTCTTGGATATCAGGTACAGTCCTGATATAATCTGACAGTAACTTTCTCTCAGCTCGATCTAGTTCAGCAATCATATCCTTCTTCAGCTCCTTCAATTCTGGTTCATCTTCACCAACTTGATAAATGGCAGCCCTTAAAGAATAGATGTTGTTCTTGTTCATTTCATTGCCAAGTCTGATATAAAAAGCCTTATCAAACTCTAGATTGAACTCTAGAACTTTCTTATCTAGTGCAGTCCTGAATCTAGCACTATTTTTCTTCATTTCCACCAACTTTCCATGTGCATCTCTGTATTTAGGAATATAAGCACTGGAAACACTTCCTCCAAAAAGAACTTTTGATTTCATCATTCTGTCTTTTAAAACCAGAGCAGCATTATGAGTATTTCTATTTTTGATCTTCAGGAGATATAGAACATACTCTAGCTCTTCCCATAACTTCAGACGAATATCATCTTCTCCAATTCTGTAAACTCTGCCATCAGCCATAAAGTATAATAAAAACTCTGTCTTCAAGCCTCTGTGGTAAATCATCTGAACAGATTCTAGTTTATCAAGGTTTTCTTGAGTAACCCCAACACCAGGTTCTGCCAGTGATGTATGATCTAAAGGACTATTATTAACTCTTTTCTCTTGGTGGGAACCCAAACCAGATTTATCATAAGATTGTTTTCCAAGTACTGTTCTGGTTTGTAGAAAGTTCACCTGGCTAGGCTTCAGAGTTTCAGGTAATGAAGATCTTTTGAAACCTTGGAGTGGTGAAGATAGCTGAGTTTGCACAACTTGAGCATTGTCAGAGGTTGGCACATTCTTAACAATAACATCAACTTGAGCCTTGTCAGAGGTTGATTTAGCTTTCTTTTCCAGGTTAGGCTCTTCAATCATCATGCCTTTACCTTTATCAGAGTTTGAACCAATAGGCCTCCTTGAGTACTGTAAACTCTGATCAGAGTTTACATTCTCTTTGATAACAATTCCTTTTTCTTTTCTCCTCGGAGCCTTGATAACCTTCTGTTTGTAGATTCCAGCTTCAACATCTTTCATGTGTTCTTCAGCAAGCAATTGCTCTTCTGCCTGGATATCTTCAATAGTAACATCTTTACCATGTTCTGCTAAGAATAACTGTTTAGCAACTTCTTCATCAGTAACTGGAGATTTAGAGGAAAGAAGTAAACTTCTAACCCTTGAAGAAGACTGCCCTCCAGTGTATAATCTTTTTCCATCAGCATTTGTCTGAGCATCAGAGTTTGACCTCCTCCCTTGCCTTTGAACATTCTTTGATCTTGGATGATGTTTGTCTCTTGCACCACCATCAGCAGTATCATCCTTCTGAGTCAGAGTTTGAGAGCTCTTGCATTTGTCTTTAGATACTCTCTCCCCCTTTTTGACATCATCAGACAGCAAAACTGATGTGAGCAACTCAATTGCATTAGAAATTGAAGTCAGTTGGGCAGACATAGCAGTCTGGTTGTCCTCAACTTTCCCAAGCCTCTTCTGAATTTCATCAGAGTCCTTAGCTTGCTTCTTGAACATGGAATTGTAGTAAGTTCTATCATTCTTCAGAGTAAGATCCCTCAGACCAACTTCATTCCTCAAAGCAGTGACTTCCTTATGAGACTCATCAAATCTGTTGTGGAGAGATTTAATTTGAATCACAGTAGCCTTTAGACTTGTAAGAACATCAGGATTTGAAATTGTCTTCACAGAATCACCAAGAAAATCAGCAGCCCTCTGTGCTGAAAAGATACAATCTGCAGCAGCCCATTTATTGTAGTACATATCTTGAAAATGCTCAGCCGTAGCTCGATTGACCTCTCTTAGCTCATCAGAGTTTGCTTGACTCTCAAATAACTCCTCTTGGGAATGATCAGAACTATCATCATCATTATTAGTCTCTGCATCAGGTTCTGGAATCTCAGAGTTTGCAACATTCTTTGCAACATTCTTATCATTTTCAGCTACAGCCTCTTGTACTGGAATCTCTGCAATAATCTCTGGAACAGTTTCTGTAGCATGTGCAGCAACATTCTCAGTAGCATCAGTATTTAAGGTCTGATCAACTTCCTCACCCGTTTCAATTACCTGGTGAGTAACAGAGAGAATCTCTGTGTGGGTAGCCATAGATTCTTCAAGAATAACCGTGGCTTGATCAGCTTCCACACCCTCTGTTTCATCAAAATCTTCAAGATGGTCAGAGTTTACAGAGTTGTGTGCTTCAACTTCCATATCAAATCCCTGTGGCTCAAAAATCTCAGCCTCAATATTTTCTGTAGCCTCCTGAACAATAATTTCAGGAGCTTCATCTGCAATCTCAACATGTGCTCTATCCTCTGTGGACATAGAAGCGTCATTTGCAGCTTCCTCAACTACATCATCATCCTTTGATGTAGGAGCTTCTATTTCAGCACTTACCATTTCAGGCATAGATGCTGCTTCAGCAACATTTTCCTCAAAAACTCTGTCCAGATTGACAGCTTCAGTATTTACATTGGAGGCACCAAAGAGATGTGCAGCCACCAATCTTCTTTTTCTCTGATGAAGAGTTTCATCATCAGTTTCACTGTCCTCATCAGCATTATCAGACTTTGCCCTGTTGGCCCTTCTTTTCTTTAACCTTTTCTTCTGAGGCATAGCATCAGCATTTGATACCCCAGCTTCAGTAGCTGGCTTAGCAATCCTTGGAGGTTTTGTACCAACATGCTTAGTCCTACCACCAGTCCGTGGTTGAACTGTAGAGGCTTCAGCATTTACCTGTTCTGATGGTTGTTGTGGTTGAGGGTGAGGGTTTAAGAACTGAAGCACTGTCTCAGGCAACAGTAATTCACCAACACTAACCTTCTTTAAATCCTTATTAGTAAGGTCAGAGAATACCCTTTTGTGCAATTTGAAAGAGGGAATTACGTCCTCCTCATCAATCTCAACATTTGGAACACAAGCAGAGAATAAAATTTGACAAAATCTAGAAAAATAGACTACATGCCTATTCTCTGTTAACTTTTCACCTATGTTCATCAAAACAAGTCTAGCAAAATCATAATTACTGGCAAAGAGAAGTGAATACCCGATTTGCAGACTGTCGATTGGAATCGCATCCCAATTTGTGCATTTCTTCCCGAACGCCCTTGTTATGCAATCGAAAAAGAAACTCCATTCCTTTCTCAAGAGCGGTCGCTTCAGTTGGCCTATCTTCGCCAAAGATCCAGTATACCCAATAGCTTGCATCATTCTCTGAAGATCAGTATCACCAACACTAATGGTGTAAGCGTTAGACTCTTCAAAGCCCATTGCTTCACGAACAGTTCCTGGAGTTATGACAAACTCTGTCTCCTGGAACTCAAAAACTATGGATGGGGTACCAGAATCACCACCATCATCATAGACACCAGTCTCCCAGAAAGCTTTGATCTGAGATCCATAAAGCTTTGCAGGCTCCACCAAAGCACGCCCAATTGCTGACTGAGCAAGAAAGTCTTGTATGATATGAAACGCCTCTGGTGCATTGACAGTGTTTAATGGGGCTGCATAATTATTAGGAACGAACTCTAACCCATAAGAAACAAACGCTGTAGTAGCCATTAGTACGAATTGAGAAGAAAAATCAAAGAAACTGATTCAGAAGCTTCGTAAGAGTTTGTGAGCAGGGAAGTGTTTGTGAAAATGTGTGTGTGTAAATTGAAGTAAGGTGTGAAAGGTTTAGACGTATGTGGGTGTATTGTATAAATATGAAATTAAAAAAAAATTAAAAACTGAACAGTTTTTAATCATTAATACACAACTGTCTTAATCCTTTCATTATGTGAGTGGAACACGTGGCACACATGTAATGACGGACAACTAATTATTTACAGTTTCCAATGCGCATGCGCAGTAAAAACAGCAATAATTACCGCATGTTACACTTTTCGAGGCAATTAACCTCTCTCCTCTGTTTAAAGCATTCTGGAACAACTGTCCAATCATACTCTTTTTGTATTTTCAAAACAAATGTCTTTTCTCAAAAATCATAATTTATCTGAAACAAGCAAAATTTATTTTAATCAACAGAGATTAAAATGAAATTACCTCAGCGTAGAGTACACAAATCATCAGTGTTTACCAATCCTCCTTCTTTATAAACAAACTCTTTTCACAAACTGTACAGGTGTGAGTATTTGTGTGTGAATTAGCAGAGTTTACTGAATATAAATATTTAGACCATCTCAAAGTGCATAAAATCCACAGACTAAAGCAGTAAAAACTGATTGCCTAAACTCTCATGTAGAACATAAAATCTGATTTTATATCTAAACTCTGTATATTGATATCCTTTCATTTGGATATATCTTTTATTTTTCACCCCCTTTCTATATATGTTTTCATTTATATTTCTAAATTTTATTTTTTTTATTATATTTTTCCAGTAATCAGTGGTTGGCTCTAGTCACCAAAAATCAAAGATTTTAGCCCTTATTTCATACAATAAGTTCCTGGATCTTCCTAGGCACAACATGATCTCAAAGGAATTTGTGCTCTGCTTGGCATCTTTTGATTTGAGGGTGAATTATTTGCAATTTATAATCAGAGTTTAGACTTTTCATCAGTTAATACAATTAATTTATGAGAGAAAATGCAAGCAGCTAATACAACTTCAGTGTATAGAATCAATAAACTAAGAGATGCTATAAATATAGAGACAGTATCATGCTGTGTAAAATTTCTGTACATTTTGTAATCAGAATTTATAATACTTAGAAGAATTCATGATTACTTACTGAAAATCATGCTTCATACATTTTTCTTCATCGGTCCATGTGTTTCAGAAAAAAAATTACAATCAGAGTATAACATCAGACTTTAACCGACAGAGTATGACTAACAGAGTTTAGCATCAGAGTTTACTTTCAGAGTTTATGACACTGGTACTCATAACAGGTAATACATGCAAGGAATCATGAGCAGAAAAATTAAACATGTATAGTTTTTGAGTCTAACCCGTATCTCTAGTCGAAACCAGAGATCATTCCAAGTTCATTTACCAATCTTGTAAAAGTAGCTTCACTCAAAGGTTTGGTGAAGATATCTGCAAGTTGTTGGTCTGTAGACACAAAATGAAGCTCAATGTTTCCTTCTTCCACATGTTCTCTGATAAAATGATATCTTATGCTGATGTGCTTGGTCATGGAGTGCTGTACTGGATTTCCTGTCATAGCAATAGCACTTTGGTTATCACAGAAAATAGGTATTTTAGAGTACCTCAAACCATAATCCAGCAACTGATTCTTCATCCACAGAATTTGTGCACAACAGCTACCAGCTGCTATATACTCTGCTTCTGCTGTGGATGTGGAAATTGATTTCTGTTTCTTGCTGTACCAAGAAACCAATCTGTCACCTAAGAATTGACAGCTTCCACTTGTACTTTTTCTGTCTATCTTACAGCCTGCAAAATCTGCATCAGAGTAACCAATTAACTTAAACTCTGATTCTCTAGGATACCACAAACCCAAGGTTATGGTTCCTTTGAGATATTTGAAAATCCTTTTTACAGCTGTTAGATGAGGCTCTCTGGGATCTGCTTGAAATCTTGCACAAAGACATGTTGCATACATGATATCAGGTCTACTTGCAGTAAGATACAGTAAAGACCCTATCATTCCTCTGTAGTTTGTCATATCTACTGAGGCTCCTGTGTCTTTGTCTAGCTTTGTTGCTGTAGCCATGGGAGTTGTAGCAGATGAACTATCAAGCATACCAAATTTCTTGAGAAGATTTCTGGTATATTTTGCTTGATTGATAAAAATACCATCATCTGTTTTCTTGACCTGTAAGCCTAGAAAATAACTAAGTTCTCCCATCATGCTCATTTGGTACCTGGATTGCATAAGCTTTGCAAACTTCTTACAAAGTTTGTCATTAGTAGATCCAAAGATAATATCATCTACATAAATTTGAACTAAAAGCAAATCATCACCAGAATTAATATAAAACAAGGTTTTATCAATTGTACCTCTTGTGAACCCACTTTCTAAAAGAAATTAAGTAAGAGTTTCATACCATGCTCTTGGTGCTTGCTTTAGTCCATATAATGCCTTGTCAAGCCTGTAGACATAATCTGGATGCTTGGGATCTACAAATCCTGGTGGTTGTTCAACAAACACTTCTTCTTCAAGCTTCCCATTGAGAAAAGCACTTTTCACATCCATCTGAAAGACTTTAAACTTCTTGTGTGCAGCATAGGCCAGAAAAATTCTTATGGCCTCCAATCTTGCAACTGGAGCAAAGGTTTCATCATAGTCAATCCCTTCCTGTTGTGAATAACCTTTTGCCACAAGTCTAGCCTTGTTTCTTGTAATCACACCTTCACTGTCAGTCTTATTTCTGAAAACCCACTTTGTACCTACAATTGATCTATTCTTTGGTCTAGGTACAAGTGTCCAGACTTCATTTCTTTCAAATTCATTTAACTCTTCTTGCATTGCTGTAATCCAATTAGCATCTTGAAGAGCTTCTTCCACCTTCTTTGGTTCTGTTTGAGACAAGAAAGCATGATACAGACACTCATTATTTGTTGCACTTCTAGTTCTCATACTAGCATCAGGATCTCCAATTATGAGATCAGGTGTGTGTGCCTGTGTCCACTTTCTTGCTGTTGGTAGGTGGTTTCTTGCATCATTATTGGATCCTCCCCCTTGATCCATGCTCTCCTGATTCATGTGTTGACTTTCTGCAGCTTCTGAGGCTCCCCCTGAATTGGACTGCTCAGAGTTTGAGCTTTCAGAGTTTGAATCAGCTTCCTCAACAGACTCACTTTGAGTGTTTGAGTCACCATGTTGAGCTGCCTCACGCTCCCCCTCAACTGGTTCTCTGTTTTGAGAATTTTCAGTTTCTCCATTATTTACCAGTAAAGGTTCAGAGTATGCTTCGTCAGAGTTTATCAGAACCGCTTCATCAGAGTTTGTCGGTACTGCTTCATCAGAGTTTACATCATCAGAGAGTAAATCTTCATTTTCAAAGCACAGTTGATCATATTCATCTAAGTCATCAAGTCCAGTTATTTTCTTGTCATCAAATGACACATGTATAGACTCCATGATCACCTTTGTTCTCAGATTGTATACTCTGAATGCTTTTGTTGACAATGGATAGCCAACAAAAATTCCTTCATCAGCTTTTAACTCAAATTTGGTCAACTGTTCAGGATGAGTCTTCAACACAAAACATTTGCATCCAAATATATGAAAGTATTTCAAATTTGGCTTCTTATTTTTCACCATCTCATATGGTGTTTTACCATGCTTGTTGATCAGTGTAGCATTTTGAGTAAAACAAGCAGTTTGAACAGCTTCTGCCCAGAAATAGGTTGGCAACTTTGCTTCTTCAAGCATAGTTCTGGCAGCTTCGATTAGAGTTCTGTTCTTTCTTTCAACTACACCATTCTGCTGTGGAGTTCCAGGTGCAGAAAACTCTTGTTTCACTCCTCTTTCCTTGCAGAAAGCTTCCATGATTGAGTTTCTGAATTCAGTTCCATTATCACTTCTTATAATTTTCACCTTGTGCTGTGATCCTTTGTCCAGTAGGTTTACATGATCCATCAGAGTTTGAGCAGTTTCATCCTTCTTTGATAAGAAATACACCCATGTATATCTAGTATATTCATCAACAATTACTAGAGCATATTTCTTTCTGCCCATAGACATCACATTCACTGGTCCAAAGAGATCAACATGTAGAAGATGATAAGGTTCCACTACTGAAGATTCAGATTTGCTCTTGAAAGATGACTTCCTTTGCTTGGCCTTTTGACAAGAATCACACAGACCATCTAAGCTTAGTATTGACTTTGGAAGTCCCCTTACAAGATCTTTTCGAATAAGTTCATTGATGTTGTTCAAGTTTAGATGAGAGAGCTTCTTATGCCATTTCCAACTCTCTTCATTTGACATTCTTGCAGACAGGCACACTGTTTTTCCATCAGAGTTTGTTACCAAACTTGCTTCATAAATATTGTTGCGCCTGTTTCCAACTAGAACAACTTTTCCAATAGATTTACTGATAACTTCACAGTATTCAGTATGAAAATCTACATGGTTTCCTCTATCACAAATTTGACTCACAGATAGCAGATTATGCTTGAGTCCTGAGACTAGAGCTACATTTGTGATGATGACACTTCCAAGATTAATATTGCCATATCCCAGAGTGTGTCCTATGTTGCCATCTCCATAGGAAACCTTTGGGCCAGCCTTCTCCTCAAAGTCTGATAGCAGGGCTTTATTTCCAGTCATATGTCCTGAGCATCCACTGTCCAAGATAAGTGTGCTCTCTTTTATACCCTGCAATCACAAACAAACACTAAGTGTTAGTTTTAAGGACCCAGACTTGCTTGGATCCTTTGTCTTTCTTAACAGTGTTAGCTTTTGCAGCGGAATCACTATCAACAGAGTTTAAACTAACATTGTCAGACTTTACACTTGCAGAGTTTGCCCTAACCCACTTTAAGTTGGGCTTTGGCTCATAATAGTTATGATAAATAGCATGATAACTCTTACAAGTATAAATAGAATGCCAAGTGCTCCCACAATGTGTGCATAAAGTCTGTGGTTTAACCCTTACATAATCATTCTTTACTCCTGATGTAGAAGGTAAAGAATTAATATGTTTGTTCTTATTGCAAAATCTAGCAAGATGATTAGAACTACCACAATTATAACATGTTTTCCTTGAAGCACCAGCAGTAGGCAAATGATTATTTCTATTATTTATGCCTATCTTTCCATTCCTATTCTTCTTGGACCCTTTTGGTTTCATGGCAGACTTTACCTCTTTCAGCTTATGATTGAACTGTTTTCCTGTCATCAAACCAACATTAACCTGTTTTTTACAAGTTTTTACTGGCTTTCTAACAGCTTCTAATTCCATAAGATTTTCTGTTATAATATTTTCCTGTTTTTCACATGTTTCATCTGATTCCATATCAGCTTCTCTTACTACAACAGATTTTAACATAGTAGACTCTGGAACAAATTTCACAGGTTTAAGTTGTGGTTTAACCTTAACTTTGTCTTTAAACCTAAGTTCATCATTTTCACAATAGCCTAAACCTACAGAATCTGTCTGAAACACTTGATGAGTGTCTCTTCCAGAGTTTGTCCAAGTCTTGATTATTTTTCTTTCTTTTTCTAGATCAGATTCTAGTTGCTTATATCTTTTGAGCAACTCCTGTTCAACATAAACAGCATCATCTCTTTCTTTTTGAATCTGCTTCATATTCTCAAGTTCTCCTTCAAGAAACTTGTTTCTCTCTTTAAGACTAAGATTCTCAGATTTAATTCTCTCATTCTCTAAAGTCTGATCCCTATAACTAACATGTACGCTTTTCAGATATACTCTTAATTCAGATATATTGTCAGTATCATAAGCATAAGTAGTTAGGGGTACCTTATTTCCAGATGATTCAGTCTCATCTTTGACAGTTGCCATAAGAGCATAATTTACTCCATCATCAGAGTCTGAAGTATCTGCCCAGTCTTTGCCTTTAGAGATGAGTGCTTTCTCAGATTTGCCTTTCTTGCACTCTGGAGCATAGTGACCCATCTCCTTACACTTGTAGCACTGGATTTCAGATTTATCCTTCTTGCCAGACTTGGTCTCCCTTCCATCAGACTTTCTAAAACCTTTCCTTTCAGAGTTTGAATCTTTCCTTGAGAATCTCTTTCCTTTCTTAAAGTTCTTGAATCCCATCTTCTTGAAGGTCTTCACCATCAATGCAGCCATTTGCATCATCTGTTCTTCATCATCCTCAGAGTCAGAAGCTTCATCAGAGTTTGAGTCATCATCAGAGTTTGATGACTCACTTTCAGATTTAATGACTAAAGCCTTTCCCTTGGCTTTCTTCCTTGATGATTCCTTCTTGATGGGCTTCTCCTCAACTTTGAGAGCAACAGATTTTGTCTTCTTGCTTGATCTTCTGTTTCTTTGTTCTATTTCCAATTCATGAGTTTTCAGTAACCCATAAATCTCATCAAGTTCAGTTTCAGCAAGTTCGTAATTATCTCTTATAGTTGTTGTCTTCAAATCCCATCTTTCAGGTAAAGATAAGAGAAATTTGAGATTTGATTCTTCAAGATCATATTCTTTATCAACTAGAGATAAATCATTCAGCAGTTTACATAATCTGTCATATGTCTCAGTCAAGGTTTCATTGGCTCTTGAATCAAAGTGCTCATACTCCTGAGTGAGTATCGTTTTCCTGTTCTTCTTTATAGCAGTGGTTCCTTGACACCTGACTTCCAAAGCATCCCAGATTTCTTTTGCAGTTTTGCAACCAATTACTCTGTTAGACATAACATTATCTAAAGCACTGTGGAGAAGATGTCTAACCTTTGCATCTTTTGCAATTGATGAGATGTCCTCAGGAGTCATATCTTTCTTTTCCTTTGGAACCGTCTTTTGTTCTTGACCATCAACAACAAGAGACAATTTAGTCGGCATATGAGGACCATCATATATTCTGTCAAGGTATTCTGGATCTGTAGCCTCTAGAAACATGGTCATCTTCACCTTCCAAATTGGATACTCCACTGGCCTGAGAATTGGAACCCTGATTGTTTCATATCGACTCACAGAATTAGGTTTAACCTGTTCAACCTTGGGAGAAGTTTGATTTTCTTCAGACATGATTAATACTGTGTTTGAATCGTAAAACTGTATATATTAAACAGCCTTGGCTCTGATACCAATTGTTATGCCGAATACACAATATAATCAAGTATGTATGAGAATAATAATCAAGAACACAAGTTTATAAATCAACAAACTGTAATTATATTAACAGTTTCTCTCTTAGTGATGTTAATGAATCACAAAGAGCTACTAGGTTACAAGAATAATATTTCAATAATCGCATCCCTTCTAGGGATAACCTATCTGTGTTTATATAGTACACAGTTACACAATCCTTATCTAATTGATACTCCTATAAATTAGCTATACAATTCATATCAATTAAGGATTGCTTCAGTCTTCTATTCCGTTTCCTTAGCTGTATCAATATATTCTGCTTCTTTCCATCTTCAGAATATATTGCTTCTAGAATCTTTATCTTTGCACCGACAGCTAAGTCAACTATCACCACGTCAGACTTTATCAAACTTTGACTGGCTTCAATGTAAACTCTTCACCCAGTCAGACTTTATCAAACTCTGACTGGTTTCTAGATAAACTCTGATATGTACCTGGTACTTAAACACTGATGAACAAACGTCAGCAATTATATCTAACACTTTGCCTTTAAATAGGCAGGGAGCTACAAGATAACCCTTGTGTTTAACTAGGGTTAAACGGGGGTTAGAAAAGCTGAAGAGACATGCATTAAATCACTCTAGTGTAAACGAAGAGACTACTCGAGTTCCTAGAGTGAAAAATGTGTCTCAGCTCAGATTACAAAAAGAAAATTATCATGACACGGATATTGTGAACAAAGATGAGAATAAAACTAAATAGCCGGTCATATAAATATGTTCAGCTAAATAATATTAAACTAAAATCTCTAGACAAAAAGAATTAAGAATATCAATGCTTTTGAATAATGTAACATGCAGATTATTTGAATTTTTGAGATACTTATTCAGCTGACATCATTCATTAAATGTATGACATTTGACAAATGATATCCCTGAATATTTATCCATCGAAAATTCAAAGAACAGCAATGCACTTAGCTTGTTAATGTCTAGAGATGATCAACTATGTAATATCAGTGAGAAAAGTACCTTGCTTTCTCATTGAATATTACTCAGAAGATCATTTCTAGATGACTTCACTTAGTGCATAACATCATTCAATTACATTGACTTGTCAGGATAACTAAAACAAAAACAAACAAATAAAACACATTGTTGCCCAGTAATAATCTATTGTAGAAGGGGGGTTGAATACAATAGAGTAAGATAATCGACTTCTTAATGTATATATCACAAATATGAAAAGAAAGATAACAGCTTTATTAAATCTGATATAAAACTGTTACAAACTCTCTCAAGAAATTCTGATGTTCTTGAGAGCTGCTAGTTTACAAAAACTCTCTCAAGAAATTCTGTTCTTAAGAGCTTCTCTTCGATTATGTTCTCTCTCTAATGAATACATAAAACGAAACCAAGACTGTGTTTATATAGTACACACAGCTTCTCTATCAATAACAAGATAAGTCCTAATCAATAACAAAGATAGAAACCTATCCTTAATCGATAGCTACATTCTACAAACCAGGAACAAATAGAATAAACTTCCATGTTTATCTAGACTCCAAATATAACTCGAAGTAGGAATCCTGATCAGCTTCAAGTTCTGATGATCAATCCTGATCATAGTCTGAGTAGGAATCCTGATGATCAATAAGATACTGACGCTTGATCAAATACTGATGACCATGTAATACTGATGACGTCAGCAATCCTGATCAGTTGAGTCTAGCTTCTGACGATCATTGAATTCTGATCTAACAATCTCCCCCAATCTCATACTTTGTGAAATAAAGTATAGATTCCAAATATTCAATGATGTCAAAAACATGTATCAAAATGTATGAGTATCTTCAGAAACAACTTATCTGTTTAAGCTTTGTGATAGAACAGATTCATCTTCAAGAAGTTGGATAATAAACTTTCTTCTTTTTCTTCAAGAATTTGAATCAGTCTTTCCTTAAGATTTCTGAGTTCTTCATCTTCCTCATTAATCTGGTAGATAGCTGCTCTGAGATTCTGTATGGAGCTTTTCTGTAGACTGTGCTCTTCAAGCAAAAGATAAGCAATTTCCTTCCCATCAGGATTGAGAGTAAGTTGAGTCATACCAAAAGTTACTTCTTTAACAGCAGTACCTCTTTGCATTTCCACATCCTGACCTCTTTGATTTAAGTACATGGGAATATAATTACCATCAAAATTACTGTTTCCATCCAGTCTTCTTCTTATAGTTGACAAAATCATGTCAGCCCATACTTTGTACACTTGGTTCTTCCATCTTAACAGATAGTGAACATATTTCAGTTCCTGTGTAGTTTTCATCAGCAGATCTTGAATAGATAGAATCTTCACACTACCATCTTTCATGAAGTACAGAAGCTTTTCTTTCTTTTCAAAACCATCATGACAATCTATAACTATATCAACAGCTAATAAATTGTTCAGGTTTTCAGAAGTTAAAGTACCTCCAATTTCTGTCAAGGAGTAAGGATCAACATATGACATATTCAGATATTCACCATCTCTGTGTCCAATACCTCCTCTTGAATTACTTGACAATTGCTTCAGATTTGAAAACATCTTTAACCAGAGTGCTTTTGATCTAACCATCTCAGATAAATCAACAACACTTGAAGCGCTTGTAATAATTCCACCAGACTGAAAATTGATAGGTGTATCACAACTTAATGTGCTAATATGTTTCCACTTCTTATCCTTTTCCTTTTCAAAAACATAGCTTCTTTCCAGTAAAGATTCTTGTCTGCTTGAATTTCTCCATTTTCTTTCATTTGAAACTTTAAGCCTTTGTAGATAGAGATTAAAATCTTCATTTGTTCTCTTTGTAATATCTCTTCTTATGGCTTCTTCTTCTTCATCTACTTCTTTGTTGTGACAATCAACAACAGTAGATAAGATTATCAAATCAACCTCTTGCAGAATTTCAGATTCGTCAGGATCTTGAATATTGTCAGGATTAGAATCTTCAATTTGATTTGTATTGCTGAGAGTTGATTTACTTGATTTTCTTCTCAATTCAGGTTCTTCTTCAACAAATTCCTTGTCTTCTTTCTCCATGATATCCTTGATAACAGGATCTATTAGATTTTGTGAAGCTTCAGGAATTTCTTCAATTCTTAACCCTCTAGACCTTGTCTGTCTAGGTACTGTTTGAGTTGAAGAACCTCTTCTATTTCTTCTAGCACCTCTCCTACCTCTGCTTCCTCTACCTCTAGCAGGAGCAGTATAGCTTTCCATTGTCTCTCTTTGTAGTCTCAAGAATTCTTCATGTGAGAGATCTGGATATTCTTCACTTGCTGTAGAGAGTGCTTTTCTGGCAAATAATTGTTGAACTCTTTTATCAGTGTGATAAAGAGTAACAATTCTACCGTCTTTTGTAGAAAACTTCTGGAATAAATTTGATGCATCTTCAGGATTATCAATAATCACATCTTCATCACCTTCAGGAATTGTAGCAAGAATGTGTCCATGACCAGGTGTCAGGATTTGATCTTCCGTCAGGATCTGAGATTGCACCAATGTTCTTACTGTCTTAACTCCAGAATCAGAAACATGAGTTGACTGCGTTGTTTGACTTTGAGAAGTTTGGATTGTCGTCATAACAACAGCATCAGAGGTTTCTCCTTGTATCGCTTTGTCACCACCATCATCTCCAGTATCATCATCATTATTTCTTAATACTAGATCAGGTGTACATTTTGTTTGAATAACCTTCTCCCCCTTTTTGACATCAGGATTTGACAATAATTGCAAAATTAAGGAAAGAGAGGCTTGAATTTCAGTTACCTTAGTATCCAGAGAATCAATTCTTTGATTGATTGAGGTTTGTTCTGAAACAACAGATTTCACTTGGGATTCCACTACCCTCAATTGTAAAGTAGTAGGCACCTTTGTAAAATTATTAAAGATATCAGTCCTCACTTTTTCAGTTGAGCCCTTGATAGAATCAATCTCACTTTTAAGACTTTTGGATAACAGAGTTGTAGCCTTCAGATGATTCTTCAAGTCTTGATTCTCTATAGACTTCACTGCATTATAGGCATGTTCAATAGCAGAAGAAAAACTGATAGATTCATCAGATTGGAAGCATGAATTGTTCCATTCATTCTGTCTAAATGCCTCTGCAGGATCAAAGGAAGGAATAGAAAAATCTTGTCTCTGATCTTTCCCAGTGGAAGCATTGCTAGCCATATATGTACTGGATGAACCAAAATTAGTTCCAAGACTAATTTTGAGTGTTGTAGCAAGCTGTTCCTTCTCTTTTCGATTCTCATCATCATCATCACTATCATCAGAAGTATCATCAACAGTACCATGAGTAATATCAGGATCAGGAATAGCAATACCTTTCAGTTTATCCTGTGGTTCTGAGATAGGATGATCCATTGGTCTTGAACGAAGTGGCTGTATCAAAATAGGTTCATTATCAGGAGCACCACTAGCGTCAGGATGAACATCGTCAGGATTTGATATGCGTGCATCAGTATTTGCTACCAATGGTTCTTGTGGAGCTTGAGGTTCAGAAGCTTCTTCAACACTTTGAGTTAAAGGTTCTTGTGTGCTTCCCTCATTGACAATGTTCGCGACCAATCTTTCAACAGAAGCTGTAGCTTTGCCTGAATCTTCACTTTGAGAAGATGGTTCTTGTGTAGCTGGAATGTTGATGTCTTCATTCTCCCTTTGAGAAAATGGTTCTTGTGTGACCATTCCACTAGCTAAGCCTTCACCCAAACTTTGATTGAGTGGTTCTTGTGTGGCAGGATCAACAGTAGCTGCTGAATTACTCTGAAATTCAGGTTCTTGTGGGCTTGATCCTTTCAGCTTCTTCTGTCTCTGATAGACTAATTCTTCTGCATTCCTCTTTTTCTTTGATGTAGGTGTAAGACCAACCAAGGAAGCAGTTGTAGAAACCTTCTCCCAAGAAATTTCTCTAATCTGGGATGGAGAGGCTGGAGAGTCTGATATAGAGACAACTTTTGTTGTTGCATCAGGAATACTAACATCAGGATTTGCTAGATCATCAGGAGTAGATGACTCATCAGGATTTGATGTCTGAATATCAGTATCCTTCATTTGCACTGTCAAAGGAATATGATACCTGCTCTTTGATAATTTCTTTGTCTTTTGTGGTTTTGATAAAGGTACCACAGCTTTAGTAGCAGTATCTTGTGGTTTTGATAAAGGTACCACAGCTTTAGTAGCAGTATCAGCAACTTCCTTGTTCACATTCATCACAGAGGATATAGGTAAGTCATCCTCTGAATCACTTTCATCAATCAACCTTAACTTCCTTTTCACAGGAACATTCTTAACAACCTTATCAGCTTTCTTCACCAGGACCCCTTGTACACCCCCTTGTATCTTCTTTTTAGTGAGTGGTGTAGAGGAAAAATCCTTTGAACCTGATTGCCTTCCAGACACATCAGTTCTAGCTGATTTCTTTGATTTTACAACTAAAGTCTTTTGAGAGACAGTAGAGGTGGTTGGTAACTGTTTAGACTGTTTAGGTTGCATGCTTGTGTCAGGAACAAGGTGGGTTGGGCCTTGCCCCATAGCATTAGAAAGTAGTCCATAATGAGTAGGCATTTTCTGATGTAAGAAAAACCTAACCTCATCAGGAATAAAAGCATTTCCTATGAAACCATTTGCCTTATCACTGTTGACTAAGGACTTAATATTATTCTCAGTAATTCTACAGATTGGTAGAACTACATCATCCTCAAAAACAACATTAGGACATAAGTGATTAAATATCAACTGTAAAAATCTAAGAAAACAGACAGAACCCAATTTATCTGATTTCCTATCACTTAAAGCTTTTAAGATAAAAGACCCATAATCAAACACTGTAGAATGGATAAGAGAGTATCCAATTTTAAGAGATCCTGATGGAAGAGCATCAAAATTTGATGTCTTGTTCAGGAAACAGCGGCTGATTGTATCAAAGAAGAAATTCCATTCCTTCTTAAGCTTTGTCCTGAAGAGATTTCCATATCTCTTTACTTCACCATTGTAGCCCAACTTTGTAACAAACTCAAAAAGAGTAGAGTCCGAAACATTAGCAGGAATAGCATGACCAAGAACGGGTAAATGCAGGGCTGCCTCCACAATTGTAGGAGTCACATAGTGAGTAGTTCCATTATATCCAAAACTCATCAAGATTGTATCAGAATGCCCTTTATCAAAAGTAACTGAGTTCCACACCTGCATTACAGACTTAAAAGAAACACTTGCAGGTTCTGTTAAAGCAAACTTCAATGGGCTTGAAGCTAGAAAATCTTGAATGATATGAAACTCATTGGGTAAATCTTGATGATTTAGAATAGCCACAAAATTGTTAGTGGCAAATGTAACACCACTAATCACTGTCTGTTTGTTCATGAATGATGAAGATGTCATTGTAATGCTTTTGAAAACTCGAGAATTAAGATTTGAAGCAATTAGGGTATGAAAGCACAGAGAGAGATAGAAAACGAAAAACTGATGATAAGAGAGTAATTAACGATGTAGACCAATAAAAAGTATTTTGTTAAAACAAAATATTACTCTCAAAGACAGGTGGCAAAATATGATTTGTGCACAAAGAATTAGTGGACAGATTACGTGTGTCATTTAAATAAATCTGCACTGCCTTTTATGTGTATGTATTGATATATCTATAATAGTGCAACACACGCGCGCATACAGTTGTCCTACTAAAACTCAACCGTCCATCAGTAGATACTGACGAAAAATTAGGCACAAATTAAGTAATGAAATACTGACCTGTACATCAGGATTGACCAGTTGACTTCCTGTCAGGATTGAGTCCTATCAGGATTTGATCAAAGATACATACCTTTCTGAATAACCATCAGAATTTGACAGTTATCAGGATTTCCTCTCTGTAGCTTTTCCTCAGAAATTCTCAAAATTCATCATTCCAAGTTCATTCACCAACTTATTGAAAGTAGCTTCAGGTAGTGGCTTGGTGAATATATCAGCTAGTTGTTGATCAGTAGGAACAAAGTGAAGTTCAATTGTTCCTTCCAGAACCTGTTCTCTTATAAAGTGATATCTGATACTTATGTGTTTAGTAAGAGAATGCTGAACTGGATTTCCTGTCATTGCAATAGCACTTTGGTTATCACAATAAATAGGGATTTTTGAGTATGACAGGCCATAATCTAACAACTGATTTCTCATCCACATTATCTGAGCACAACAACTTCCTGCAGCAATGTACTCAGCTTCTGCAGTTGAAGTGGAAATAGATTTCTGCTTTTTACTGAACCATGAAACTAGTCTTCCACCCAAAAACTGACAATTTCCTGAAGTACTTTTCCTGTCTATTTTGCATCCTGCAAAATCAGCATCTGAATAACCACACAACCCAAAATTTGATTCCCTTGCATACCAAAGGCCAAGTGAAGGAGTGCCTTTGAGATATCTGAAAATTCTTTTGACTGCAATCAGATGTGGTTCTCTAGGTTTTGCTTGAAATCTTGCACATAGACAGGTTGCAAACATGATATCTGGTCTACTGGCAGTGAGATACAATAAAGAGCCAATCATGCCTCTGTAGTGAGTTACATCTACCTCTTCACCTTGATCAGGATCAAGTTTGGTAGCTGTAGCTATGGGAGTTGAAGCAGGAGTACTGTCTTGCATGTTAAACCTTGTCAGTAAATTCCTTGTGTATTTAGACTGATTAATAAAAATCCCTTCATCAGTCTGTTTAACTTGAAGACCCAGAAAGTAACTCATTTCTCCCATCATGCTCATTTGATATCTTGACTGCATAAGCTTGGAAAACTTTTCACACAGCTTATTGTTTGTTGACCCAAAAATGATATCATCAACATAAATCTGAACTAACAGCAACTCCTTACCATGATTCAAATAAAATAGAGTTTTATCAATTGCACCTCTTTTGAATCCACTTTCCAGTAAGAATTGAGCTAAGGTTTCATACCATGCTCTTGGAGCTTGCTTTAGTCCATAAAGTGCCTTATCCAGTCTGTAGACATGATCTGGATATTTAGGATCAATGAAACCAGGAGGTTGTTCAACATAAACTTCTTCCTCCAGTTCACCATTTAAGAAAGCACTTTTAACATCCATCTGGAAAACCTTGAATTTCTTATGTGCTGCATAAGCAAGAAATATCCTGATGGCTTCTAGTCTTGCAACAGGAGCAAAAGTTTCATCATAGTCAATTCCTTCTTGTTGGGAATACCCCTTTGCAACTAGTCTAGCTTTATTTCTGATAATGACTCCATCAGAATCAGTCTTGTTCTTGAAAATCCACTTTGTACCAACAATTGATCTATTCTTTGGTCTTGGTACCAGTTTCCAGACTTCATTCCTTTCAAATTCATTCAGTTCTTCTTGCATTGCAGTAACCCAATCAGCATCTTTAAGTGCATCTTCAACTTTCTTAGGCTCCTCCTTGGATAGAAAGTTATTATATAAACATTCATTCTGAGTTGCACTTCTTGTTTGAACACCTGCATCAGGATCTCCAATTATCAAATCAGGAGTATGATCTTTTGTCCATTTCCTTGCTGGTGTCAAATTGTTTCTTGAAGTAGATGCTCCCCCTGGATTGGTGTTATCTTGATTGAAAGAATTTGATTGATTTGAAGCTCTCCCTGAATTATTGATATGCCCTCCTGATGTGTTATCAGGATCTTCACTTGAATCAGTATCTGAAGAATTCTGTTCTGATGATTGAGTTGACTCTGAACTTGTAGTTGAATGCCGTTGCTCCCCCTCAACATTAGCACTACTAGTTGTATCACTGTTGTTTGCATCATCAGTATTAGCACCATCAGTACCTGGTGAGTCATCAGGATTTGGTGACCCATCAGTATCTGATGAATTGACAGGATCTGATTCAATTTCTTCAGGTTCCTTGGAAGCTTCATTTTCAAATAACAATCTATCATGCGAGTCTTCAATGATTCCAGTTATCTTCTTATCATCAAAAGATACATGAATTGACTCCATGACAGTTCTTGTTCTCAAATTAAAAACTCTGAAGGCTCTTGATGTAGGATAATCTATGAATATTCCTTCATCAGCCTTTGTTTCAAATTTCCCTAGCTGTTCAGGATGAGTTCTGAGAACAAAACATTTACAGCCAAACACATGCAAATGCTTCAGACTTGGTTTCTTCTCCTTGAGTGACTGATAAGGAGTGACACCATGCCTGTTTATCAATATGAGATTTTGTGTATAGCATGCTGTGTTGACTGCTTCTGCCCAGAAATATGTAGGTAATTTAGCTTCTTCCAACATAGTTCTGCCAGCTTCAATAAGAGTTCTATTCTTCCTTTCTACTACTCCATTTTGCTGAGGTGTGCCAGGAGCAGAGAATTGTTGAATGATTCCTTTGTATTTGCAGAACTCTTCCATCTTTGAATTCTTAAATTCAGTACCATTATCACTTCTCAGAATCTTGACTTTGTACTTTGTGGTTGTCTCAATCATCCTCACATGATCCAACAGAACTTCAGGAGTTTCATCTTTTCTATGCAGAAAATACACCCAGGTGAATCTAGAATATTCATCAACAATTACAAGAGTGTACCTTTTCTTACTGATGGACATGATGTTGACTGGACCAAACAGATCAAGATGTAGCATGTGATATGGTTCTTCAATCGAGGATACTGATTTACTCTGGAATGATATCCTTCTTTGTTTTGCTTTTTGGCATGCATCACAGAGTCCATCAGGTGTATATAAGACATTAGGTAATCCTCTTACTAACTCTTTCTTAACCAACTCATTGATGTTGCTGAAGTTGAGATGAGAAAGCTTCTTGTGCCAATTCCAACTTTCATCTACTGAAGCTTTACTGATGAAACATGTAGGGGAGCCATCAGTATCTGAGAGAATGTTGGCTTCATATATGTTACCATGCATGTAGCCAGTTAGTGCTATCTTCCCTGTTGCTTTACTGACTACTTCACAATGTGTGGAATAGAAATTGACATGATAACCTCTGTCAGTGATTTGACTAATACTCAACAAGTTGTGTTTTAGTCCCTTCACTAGAGCTACTTTTTCAATGATGACATTTCCAATGATTATATTGCCATATCCCAAGGTTTGTCCAATGTTGCCATCTCCATAAGACACAGTTGGGCCAGCTTTTTCCTCATATTCTGATAACAGGGCTTTGTTTCCAGTCATGTGCACAGAACATCCACTATCCATGACTAACACATTTTTCTTTTTACCCTGCATCAGAATAGAAACACACTAGTTAGAACACTTAGGAACCCATACATGTTGGGTTCCTTTCTCATGCAATTTATTAATTTTAGCAGCATAAGACTTTCTAACTTTAGCAGTCCTGACAGGATTTACTCCATCAGGATTTGCTTTGTCAGCATCAGTATTAACAAAAGCATGATTCACTATGACATTTTCAGTTCTATCAGACTTTGTACTACTTTCAAACTTAGGCAAAGGATCATAAAAGTTATAGTACAAATCATGATACTCTTTACATGTATAAATAGAATGCCATAGACTACCACAATGAAAACAGGACTTCTGCGGTTTATAGAGTACTGATCTATTCCTCACATCAGATTTAGAAATATCAGCAATCTTCTTTTTAATCTTCTTACAATCAATAGCAAGATGATTAGAGTTACCACAGTTAAAACAACACTTTCTAGGTGCATTTGGGATATATTTATAACCATTCTCTTTATTGATCCCAACTTTACCATTCCTGTTTCTCTTAACAGTAGCTTCCTTTTTCTTATCTGTAACCTCACAGATTTTATCTTTAAGCTGTTTTTGAGACAATAGACCTAGATTCTTAGTGACTTTGTTCATGACAGGTTTAGACTTTATAATTTTAATTCCTTGAGTAGAAGAAGATCCCTTTTCAAAAGTAGAATTGGAATCCTTACCAAAAACAAAATTAACAGGAGTAATCTTAGATTTGGTTGAGTCTATAACATGTCTATAGGTCTTTGGACTGACTGTCTCATCAATGACAATTTTCTCTGCTAATTTCTTATCTTCATCTGACTTATATCCTAGACACTCTTTCCAATTCTTAGAGGTATTAATCTCATGAAATTTCCTACCAGAGTCTGTCCAGGTTCTGATTTTCTCATTAGCATATTCAAGTTCTTTTTCAAGGGAAGTACATTTAGATGTCATCTCTAAGTGCATGTGTTTAGCATTATCACATTCTTTTTGTACTTCTTGCATACGAGAAAATTCAGCTTCTAATATCTCATTCCTCTTTCTAAGGTCAGACATCTCAGATAAGATTCTAGTATTCTCAGCAGTTTGACTTCTAAAGCTAATATGTAATGACTTTAGAAAACGTCTTAACTCAGAAGCATTATCAGTATCAAAATCAAAGATAGTATTTAGTACCTTATCATCAGGAGCAGCAGTTACATCAGCATTGGCCATTAATGCATAGTTGACTACCTCAGTATCAGATTCTGAGGAAGAGTCCATCCAATCCTTGCTTGATGTGATGAGTGCCTTTGTCTTGTTGCATTCAGAAGCAAAGTGACCCATTCCATTACACTTGTAGCATCTAACCTTTGATTTGTCAAATTTGCTACCCTTGCTGTCCTTTTTGATATACTTGTCTTTGTCTGCTTTGAAGGTCTTTTTCTGAAAGTTGCCTTGTCTTCTATTCTTCCTGAACTTCATCCTTCTGAAGTTTCTGACAATCATAGCAACCATCTCTTCCATGTCTGAATCAGAAGATTCATCACCAGTATTGGCATCAGAATTGCCATCAGTATCTGATGAAGAGTCGTCAGGATCTGACTCAGCTACTCTTGCTTTCCTTCTAGAGACCTCCATAGCTTTTCCTTTTGATTTAGCTTCTACATTCAAAGCAATTGACTTTGCCTTGCTGCTTTTCTTGTTCTTTCTCTGTTGAACTTCAAGATCATGAGTTCTTAGCATCCCATAGATCTCATCAAGAGACACAATGTTCAGATCATACTGGTGTCTAATGATTGAGGTCTGAGTATCCCATTCTTCAGGTAAAGCTCTAAGAAATTTGGTGTTTGAATCTTCAGTTTCATATACTTTGTCAACTAAGGATAAGCTGTTCAATAGTGTCAGAAATCTATCATATAGATCAGTCAGGCTCTCTTCAGGTCTTGCATCGAATTGTTCATATTCTTGAATCAAAAGAGCCCTTCTGTTTTTCTTAACAGATGCAGATCCCTGGCACTGAATTTCCAAAGTATCCCAGATTTCTTTTGAAGACTTGCATGCAATCACTCTGTTTGACATGACAGCATCAAGGCTATTATGCAAGATATTCTTTATCTTTGGTTCCCTGAGTACATGAGCTTTTTCTTCTGGAGTCCATTCAGCTTTAGCTTTGACCACATAATGTTCTGGTACTGTATCTGTTCGTTCTACGAACTTTGTTGGTATATATGGTCCATCACGAATCCTGTCCAAGTAGTCAGGATCCATAGCCTCCAGGTACATCAGCATCTTTACCCTCCATGTAGGATATTCTGATATCTTTAAGATGGGAATCTTCATGCTTTCATACTTGGTTGTCGACATCTTAGATCGTCTCTGATTTAAAAATAAATCAGTTTGCTCTGATACCAATTGTTGCCCAGTAATAATCTATTGTAGAAGGGGGGTTGAATACAATAGAGTAAGATAATCGACTTCTTAATGTATATATCACAAATATGAAAAGAAAGATAACAGCTTTATTAAATCTGATATAAAACTGTTACAAACTCTCTCAAGAAATTCTGATGTTCTTGAGAGCTGCTAGTTTACAAAAACTCTCTCAAGAAATTCTGTTCTTAAGAGCTTCTCTTCGATTATGTTCTCTCTCTAATGAATACATAAATCGAAACCAAGACTGTGTTTATATAGTACACACAGCTTCTCTATCAATAACAAGATAAGTCCTAATCAATAACAAAGATAGAAACCTATCCTTAATCGATAGCTACATTCTACAAACCAGGAACAAATAGAATAAACTTCCATGTTTATCTAGACTCCAAATATAACTCGAAGTAGGAATCCTGATCAGCTTCAAGTTCTGATGATCAATCCTGATCATAGTCTGAGTAGGAATCCTGATGATCAATAAGATATTGACGCTTGATCAAATACTGATGACCATGTAATACTGATGACGTCAGCAATCCTGATCAGTTGAGTCTAGCTTCTGACGATCATTGAATTCTGATCTAACACACATAAAATAAACAAATAATTCCAGAGATTGAAATCACCGGCTGCATGCATTTAACACAGATATGTAAGAGAGTAAGAAATCATTACATGCCAAACTCATTTATCAACTCAACTGAGTTGCTGCATTGAAAGCTTTGGCAAGATATCTGGTTAAATGTTGTTCCCTTGGAACACAGTGTAGTTCCACTACAACATGCACAACACTTCTTCCACTAGCATGATGCATGAGGTTTATGTGCTTGACTCTTTTGAGAAATGCTTAAATGCTTTATCTGCATCTTTTGATTTGTCATTAAGCTAAGCATTTCTTCTGAACCATGACCTGAACCTTCTTTCTTGGGGTTAGCATGAATTGTGCTATGTCTTCTTGATTAGGAATTTATCCTGCAAGTATCAACATCTAGACAACCAATTAGAGCCTAGCAAGTATCTCTTGGATTATCAATTACTGAATGAATGATAATCTTTTGAGATACCACAAGGATTCCAAGAAAAGTTAAGGTACTAGTACATAAACAGGTGGTTAACATAATTTCTAGCATTCTGTTACTTAGTCATGAGGAAGATCACCAATTATCTTTTCAAAACACAAATTTCCTACCAAGGTATTCAATTCAGTAATGTCAATAATTGGTATGAGAATTCTTAGAATAATACTCACTTATCTCCTCAGAACTTCTTTGCATGAGCTTTTCAGCATAATAGTAAAGATACTGATCAATGATGCTAGATATTACGTAAACTACACGTATCTCAGCTAAGGATAAGACTTGCAAAGGCTGAGATTTAGATTTACAAATTTCTACAGATATAGACACTGTCTTTTTGCACTATCCGTAGAAGAGCAAAAGTAGTATCCATAGGTGTAGAAAATTATCTACGGATAGTCAGTATCCATAGACAAAGCAAAGAAACAAATCCAGTGTTATGAATGACTATCTACGGATAAGGATATCCATTGATAAAGTAAATTTTGACTTAGACAAAATTTTCACTCCTTCTGGAAAACTTAGTTTTCAAGAAGGTCATTTAAACACTGGCTACATATGAGACATCAAGAAAAATATTGAAATTTGTTCGTACCTCACTTACTTACCATTCTGAAGAGGATGGTTGATAAGCAGCTTGGTACTGATGTCTTCTTCACGAGTCACACTTGGATCAAAAGGTATTTCCACTGCACTGTCCAACACAGAATCCCTTTACAGAAAATCTTTGAAGAACCTGATCTTAGCACAGTAGATTTAGAGATTTGCAAGGCAGATGTTCCACTCATTTCTTTAACCATGACTTTAACTTCAAGGAGAAAGATTGGATGTCCAGGAAGTAGACATGTAGATTTGTGGGAGCTGGAAGATCTTGCCTTGATCCAAGTGAAAACCTTATTCCTTCAACCCAATAACTGTCTTCAAGAGGACTTTCTTCTGGATTTTTGGAATAAGCTTCTTATGGTTGGTGTAGGTCTTGAAGATGTAAGAATATTCCCATCAATATGATTATGTGAGGTTGATCTTTAACTCAGAACAACTCCCCTTAAGTTCATTGGGGTGATAATTCAGAGTTGTGATCCACCTACGAATGCTTCACTTGCTTCCTACGGATGCTCCATTCTGGCTTCCTATGGATGCTCCATTCTGGCTTCCTACGGATGCTCCAGTCTGGGTTCCAATCAGATGTTCCACTTATCCTCTCTATGGATGACTCATTTGGACTTGAATCATTCATAGTCTAGGTGAATACCCATGGAGATACTGATCCATCCACATAATCATCATCTTCTTCATACCAAAACCACCTTTCATTTCAAACCTAAATCTGAGAATTCCAGAAAATCTCTCATCAATAAGCTTGATTTATCTTGCATCATTAGAAACAACTTGTATAGACTCCATAACAGTGTTGATTCATTGACTTAAAGCCTTGTGGGCTTTTCCAGCTACATGCACTCTTTATGAGTTGCATACCCATCCTGGGTTTCCGAGTAGATAAAAGATCTGATCTTTGATAGGATATCTTCTTGAAGTTGCAGAAGTAGATTAACACTTTCTGAGAAATGCTCCCCCTGGGTAGATGTTCCATGCAGAAAGCCTTTCAGAGAAGAACACAAAATACCGTGGATGGCTACTTACTTTCCTCTACACAAGAATGTCATCTCTTATGAAAGATAGTCAGAAATGCACGTAGAAGAAACCACCACTCTCAGCTACACCTCTACTTCCTCTTAGCAAAGATCTTCTCTCCCACTCATGAATTTCTTGAGAATATTTATCCAGATGTCAGTTAAACTTAACCAATGTAAAAGGTTAAGTATTCGATCATGGACTTAATGTTCTTCAAGCAATTTCCCACACAGATTCCCTTATCTCCTTTAGCTAAGCTTCTATTACTTCCTTGGCTAAGGAATGTGAAAAGAGAAAACTGTTGGCTACACTTATACACACAATTTGATGATCCCTCCTTCAGGTGCTTGAATGATCAAGAAAACATTCTGGCTGCAATAAGTAGCACCCGCCACAACTTTCCAGAACTCAAACAGTTATCCTGATTTTCCAAGCAAAGTCTCTGCAGATTTTGTCATTTGTTTCATAAGATCTCTTCACACTGAATTCTTGAGCTAAATTCTTTGGCGAGATTTCATGTGTAGTGGCTGAAGGAGTTTATCAAATGTATGATCTGTCTTGTTCTTGATAGAGGTCTTATATTGATTCCCTTAATGGCATGCATCCTTTTAACCCATCCTTGGCAATACTTGGGGTTCCTCTAATCACGACTCAGATAGCTTCTTATTCACTGGCTACAATTATCCTGATTTTGCCTTGTCACAAAGAGGTCAAAAACATGCAATCCTCCAAGGCAGTAAACAAATCAGCTACATACACTTTTCTAACAAGTGTCCAGTGTTTACCACTTCATTGTCTTTCCATTGATGGACAATGCAGGCTACAAATACAAAGTTTCCTTTGTCACATGCTTGATAGATACATAGCAAGTTATGCTTATATCCATCAACTAGTGCTTCAACCCTAACTGATGATATTGTTTGCCAAAGTCATGCTTCATTACTTAATCATGACTACAAATATCATCTCTACTTATCAGTAGAGGGGCTACGTTCCTCTGAGCAATTAGTGAACAGGACAGAAACTCTAGTAGGAAGCTAAAGCTCTGTATCTTCATCCTGCACACTTTCAAAACCAAATCAAGCTGGCTTAGGTACCCAATTTTCCTTGAGCTTTGGCTTTATAGCTTTTATGACTGTCATCTTCTTTTTCTGAGATTTGAGCTTCAAAGGTTTCGAACCCTTCTCATCCCTTGACTCTGAGATTGAGAGATCGGCATCCACATGCTGCTCAAGAATATCAAAATTCGATGCTCGGCAAGGAAATGTTTGAGCATACAAATCATTCAAGTCAGGCATGCTCCATGACATTTGAGGCATATTGAATTCATACCAATATGGATGGGGAACAAATGGCATGTTCGCATATCTTGTTGAATCTCGAGCATTGTGAGCAAAAATGTGATGCATGATAGGCATATCAGTCATGGGCAGTTGAGTAGATCTTGTATGAATAAATCTGCAAGAAGTATACAAGTGATTAACTCTACCACATCGAATGCAGGGCCTTCTGGAAGCACTTTCTTCTGATGGGTAGTTGCTACTACAGTCAATCATTGTTGTTTCATTCAAGCTTTCCTCTTCATCTGCATATGACTCTTCTTCATTGATGGTTTTGCTTCTTAGTGATTGAACCTGATTCTTGAAGCTTGGTCCAACCATATTGCTTAGTTTCTCTAGAGTTTGATTACTCCTAAATGGTTTTACCATCTTTGGAGCAGTCTCCACATCCTCTAGCTTCTTGTTATTGCACTTCCAGGTCTCTTTACAAAATGTGTCCATTCCTTGAGATTTGATAATGTTGGACACAATGTAACTGGAATTATTCCATCTTGCAATAACCTCTTGTTCCTTTCTCATCTGCTCTTTCAAAACCACTTCTCTTTTTAAGACAGCCTCAAGTTCATGTTTAGCATTCATGCATTCAACAAGTGTTTCCTTAAACTCAGAGACTTGAGTTTCCAACATAGCATTTATCTCACTAAGCATAACATTAGTTGCTTTGAGTCTGACATTTTCTTTAATGAGATTGTTAAAGGAAATACGCACAACATGTAATTCATCAATTAAACTCATTGCAGTGCTGCAACATACTTCTTTAACATGCTTAGTTGGCTTCACAGAAAATACCTAATTTCTGGTTGAACTTGCTTCTTGATTGTCATAGGATGTGGGTGCAAGGTTGATAGATCCCTCTATTGATGTAGAACAACCCTCTTCAGTTGAAACCCTTCGCTCAAAAAGGACTTCATCTTCCAGTGCCGTTCCTTCCTTGCCCTTGTCTGTTGTGGTCTTGATACATTCATAGATCTTCAGTTTGATTGTTGAGCTTGCTGCTTCTGTTCTCTCCTCTTCTTTCAATCTTGGTTGGAGATGACCACATCTCTTGTTTATGTCTCTCCTTCTTCACTGATAATCTTTGCATCCTGCATAGCCTCAAGATTTGAGCACTCAAGAGTACTTAACGGGGTGCTAAGATTTAGATCTTTGGGTTCAGGAGTAGATCCAGAGATATGCTTCCA
Organism: Heracleum sosnowskyi; assembly: GCA_030848705.1. Lineage (NCBI taxonomy): Eukaryota > Viridiplantae > Streptophyta > Magnoliopsida > Apiales > Apiaceae > Heracleum > Heracleum sosnowskyi. Next base: position 101,560,656 of record CM061241.1, read on the forward strand.
TTTTCTGGGTAAAGAGTTTGCAAACTCCAACTTTGAGTCTTTGTTCGACAACTCATTCCCAGCATCTTCATTGTCACCTCTTTCCATGGTTGTAGTTGCTTTTGATCTTTAAACTTCTTGTGTGTTAGAAGCTTGCTCTGATACCAATTGTTATTCCCAGAACAATGCAACATAAATGGTAGAATGGGGGGTTGAATACAATCTAGTTAATTTTACAAAAAAATTCAAACCTTTTACAGTATGAATATATGAGTTGGTAAATTAACTAAGAATTGAAACAAGCCATGAACATATATGAATTCTTCGAGTTAAAAAGACATGCAGGAGACAAGCAAACTTTTTAAACTTTTCAGGTGGGTTTCTCGGAAAAAGCCCACCTGAGGTGTATATTCAAGAATTCTCTGGTTTTGTTTTTCAACAAACTCCAGCTGCTTACACAGATGATGGAAGAGAGCCTAAGTGTTTTTACTTTCAGCTTTGTGCTCTCTACTCATACATTTATATGTTACTCCACACAGTCTTATATACATCGACTGTGTGTTACAAACAAAACCTACAACATAATAAAATATTACATTTTTGGTTCTGCTTGTTCACATGCTCGTATCAGAAACTATCATATTCGGGAAATGCCTTGGCTGGCATCAAAGATAAACTTGTATAATCCCAAATGGTGCTTTCTGATTGAGTGTGCTGCTCTCTTCAAAAATTACTAAGTCAATGCAATTGACCTAGCTTCCAAGTCCATGTGACATCTGCATGAAAAGGACCTCTCCTTGGTTACCCGACTGTCAAGTCACTATCAGCTGAGATAAGTGAACTTGTAGTATTCAAATAGGTCTTCATGCTTGTCAAGCTTTTCCTTTGTGTCCAGTTAGAAGTTAAACTTTTAGGTAGCTACCTTAACTCTTATTTATCCATCGAGACATAAGAGACAATAGATGACTTCACATTTCATTTTTAGGAATTTGAGCCTTCGCATATTTACAATTTTGACTCCCTATTCCATACATCTTTTGCATCGTCATCCAGCATCTTTTAGTCACGGGTGTGTAGTGATGATCTCTGAGACTGTCCTCCATTCAACCTGCTAAAATAAAGAAACCTCCAAAAGATTCTGTTACATAGATTTGTTTTTCATGTTGAATGAGATGAACATCAGTAGGCGTATTAATTCCATATCCGTAGACTACCATTTTACGTCAATTATCAGTAGAAAGGTAATCTCAGAATATCCGTATAAGTAATATTCCATAACTGTATCCATAGATGAGACATGACATTCTTGACTGCATCCATAGATAGACCATGACCTCCTTAACCGCATCCATAGATAAAACATGACATCCTTAGCTGTTTCTGATGATCAACTTCCTTCAGCTTTTATCCGTAGATATGATGTCCCTAGCTTTTATCCGTAGATGAGATAAGTTGTTCCTAGCTTCTATCCGTTGACGAGATAAGATGTTCTCAGCTTCTATCCGTTGATGGCATATGATGTTTTCAGCTTGTATCCGTAGATGAAATGAGATTTCATAGCTTGATCCGTAGAAAGGATACTCTTAGCTTCATCTTTAGATAAAACACCTTGTCATCTTTATTGATTCACCATTATTGAGTTGATTAGGTAGACTTACCACTGAAACACTTGGTGCTTGATTAGACGTCCATTGGCTTGCTTCTGAATTGCTTCCTAACTTGATGACAGACTATCCTCCAATCATTTGATGTGGCTTTTAGACCTTGGATAGATAAAATGCCTTCTAGTTATCTTCCTGGTTTATCAGCTTCTGTGAACTAGCTTTCTGACAATCAGCTTCGGTGTCAAAATCAAATTCTTGTCTTGAGCATTTTGTTATCATCATTCCAAATCGGTCAACCCTAACAAAGTTTCTTCAAGGGTGCAAGCTATCTCATGCAATGTTTGAAGCTCCAACCCTATACTTTGAAGTGATAGAGGAAATTTGGACTTCGGCTGTGTTTGACTCTACCAACACGAAAATCACTTTCAAACTTCAAGGTAAGGAACATATTATCAATGTTGATGTAGTAACTACTTGCTTGAACTTGCCTGAAAATAACTGCTTGAACAAACCCAATGATAATGACATAATTGCCATGCTAAATTCAATTGGATATAGCCTACCCACTAATTATCTAGGAAAAATCCAAAGGAAAGGCATGAGAAAAGAGTGGAGTTATTTGTATGATGCCTTTATTAAGGTATTTTCTGATAAAATTAGCAATTGTGATGTTGTTACTACTTCGATGCTAGATATCTATGGTCTTAATTGAGCTATGTGCTAAATTAGGACACAAAGAGTCTAGGGGTAAGAATATTTATTTTACTAGATTCCTTATGATGTTGGTTAACCATGTTACAAAGAACTTGGCTATTGTTTTCCCTTCCAACTCCAAGGAGTATTGGGTTCAGAATAAGAGAGTCCTTGAGGACTTGAATAGGATGAACCTCAACAGTGAAGTGAACATGGTATACTTGCCCATCATTGAAGTTGCACAGGTAAGTCACGTAACCTCTACTACTGTTCTCACTACTACTCATACTATTTCTTTGTCCTTGAGCACTACAATGTAGGCTGGCAATGTTCCAAAGCCTCCTAACCAAGTAGTCAAACCTAAAATTCCAAGATCCAAGTCAAAGAAACCAACCTCAGGTGCTTCTCAAAAGGCACCTGTTGTAAAATCCTCCAAACAACCAGAGGGGATAGTGAAGGAGGTTGTGAGTGGTAAGGGAATGGGTGAAAATCAACAAAACCCCAAGGACAAGGTGGGAGAGGTCAGTGAGTCCCAGCCAAGCCACCCTGTTTCCTCTCAAAAGGAAACAGTGGTTGAAAATGATTTGAGCACATCCCTAATGGCATCCTTCCAAAAGGATGTCACTATTGAAAAGAGTTCTCAACCAGGAACACGACACAAAAGGGATAGGGACACTGGAAGCCACAAAGACATGTCCAGAGCCTATAAAAGGAGAAAAAGGACTAAAACCTCTGGAGATGCACAGGGCACACACAAAGTACATACCAAAATCCTTGATTATGTGTATGTACCTTCTCAAAGTCAGATTGATGTGGCTCTTGTAAATGTGGAGTCACAACCCCCATTCTCTCAATATTGCAATCGAAACAGAAACGCCCAACTCACCAACACTCTCTCTGGATGTGGATATGATAATCACATCAATTCCAGATTCTCCATCTCTCATATTCATGGAGCAGCCCCACTCTGAAATTGGTGGTCATCATCTTTTAGATGATTTGTTGGACCACCAATCCTTTCTTTGTGAAACTATGGTTGAATCTGTGGCACCTAAATTCAAATCAATCTCCACAGATTCTACCTTAGTCTCTATTTCTAAAGCTATTTATATTCCTTCTTCAACGGATAACTTTCATCTGTTGATGAGTGTTTGTCTTTCAACGGATACGCCTAACAGCAGCCATCCGTTGACATTATCTTCTACTACTTCTACACTTGCAATTTCAAATTCACAAATTCTAACAACAAGTGTAGATGACTTGGTAGTTGTTCAAACACTCCTAGGATTGAGGGAAGGGAGTGAAGCACATGAGAGTGAGAGGTTGGCTTGCAGCCAAGCAAAAGGAGAGGATGTGTGTGAGAGGCAAGCTATTTCTTTCAGTTTGGCAAAATGAGAGCCTGGGAGTTCCACCTTAGTAGGTGAAGGTGAGGGTGTGAGTGGTGTGAGCCAGGGGGAGCCCATGATGCAATAACAGAGAGAACATGAAAGAAAATCAGGTACTAGAGAAATAAGGATGGAAGACACAACCATTGCAAATGAGTTAATGGATGTTAGTGATGCTAAAAGGGAAAGACTAATCCAGTTAGATTATCAAAATGAACTGGATCAAGTCAACCTGGCTGTTGAGACATTTACTCATCCTGTTTCAGCTTATCAAGTCTTAGCTACACAGGGCAATGTGGATGCATAAAGGATGTTAAACTTAGTGCATACTACTGAGTCAATGTCCAGAGGAAAATAAGCTGCTAATAATCTGCCTCCAGGAGCTGGTGATGATTTTGAATATGATGACAGTTTTGAAAAAGAGGGTTCAGATGGTGGTGAAGGAGATGGTGCAGGTCCTTCCACCTTAGACATCACACCTGATTGGTTGTTCTCAAATAAAGTCAAGTTTACTGCAGTCAACATGGTGATCTTGAAAGAATATCAATAAGTTGTTACTGAATCCCAATCAGCCAATTCTACTGAGCAGCTCATTCTATCAAAGTTCATGACTTCTCTCCAACTTCAGAAGATGCAGTTTCTTCATCAAAGAGCTGAGAAAGAGGCAGTCATACTTAAGATAGATGAGATCAAGGATGCAGTGGCCAGGAGAATAGACAATGTTTTCCTTCTTTCAACTATAAATACCATAAAGAGGAGAGTAATTAATGAGGCTAAACTATCAGAGTCTGTGGAGACTCTCTCTAAAAGGATGGACATCATGGAGCAAAGGATGGATTCTTTCATGGCTAATCAGGCTATGCAAACTCAACTCCTACAGCAATTGATGTAGGCTACTGGTGTTACTTCAACCTTTGATGATAACAAAAAGGGGGAGAGTACACTAGTGGTCTCTGAACCAGCATAAACCTCAATTGCAAAGATGCCACTAGCTGAGGGGGAGTTTATAAAATCAAGAAGAATGCCATCAGCTGTAGGGGAGCCACAAATAATTGTCAATCCCTGTGAGTTTCAACTCACAAGAGTGGTTCTTCCCCCAGTTTCACTTCCTAAAGTCAAGGAAAGTGACTTTGACTTCACTGGTCTCAACAATGAAGAGATGGCTCAAAAACAAGAAGAGATGGCACATAGGACAAGAGAGATCAATGAGATAATAAATCAAAGGATTTTGAACTCTGAAAAGCTAATCAAAGAGTCTATCTTCAAAGCTGTAACCACATCTCAAATCTCTTCTACATCAAATTTTCTCAGAACCAGATCATATCCAAACAACAATCTTAAAAGTTCTCACTCCTAAAGTTGCCTTCCCAGAGAAAATGTATGATGTTGAACCTTCATTTATCAAGGAGTTTGAACCTCTCTTCAGTGGTAGGACTGGTTCTCCACCTAGGCATTATGGCAAAAACAAGCTAGAAGTGGATTTTCCCTTCCCCAAGCCTGATGAACCTAAGGTGATGGGATTAGACATTATCAAAGCCAAAAACACAACTCATGTAAAGGCTAGAGAGGGCATGGTAGTGATCTACAGAAATGAAAAAGCTATACACATCACAAACAGCCATCCCAGGTTCAATGAAGCCAAGAGAGAAGAGATCTCCAGACTAAGGAAAGAAGCCAATCCTGAGGGATATGAGTCTACACTTGAAAATCAGTCTAGACCGGCAATGGAATTGATGAAGGAGATGGAGGAAGAACAAAGTGAGGTTGAAGAAGAAGTGGCCCCTCCTCCTAAAAAGAAGAGAAACAAAGGGAAGACAGTGCCAAATAGAAATCCTACATGGAGGATAAAAATATTATCTAAAAGGCCTATTTCACCTGTGAAAGGAAAAGAAGAAGTGAAGAAACCTGGAGGAAAATCAATCACCATTGATGATATTCTTCAATCCTCAACTCAACATAGAATGACATTTCATAGGACTTCTGTAGAGCCTAAAGATGAGCCCATTGAATTTGACACTTTGGAGTTTCCCAAGTTCATAATTGAAGCTGAAAAGAAGAAGAGAAAGAGGGAACCAAAGAAGAAAGTTCAAGAAAGACCAGTCAAACTGCAATTTGTACCTCTAGTTTCCAAACCAATTGAAGATAAGGCTGACTATGTATATATTGCAGATATATAGGAGTACTCAATCATGTATCTCTTCTTAGATGAAGTCATTGAGGTCAGATGCATTGACAAATACAAAAATCTGCCTAAGAGACTCATTTTTGTGTACATAGGAGGAAAAGAGATATCATGGCCCTTGCATAGAGTTCTAAATGAAGGATATAAAACCCTAGTGAAGGTATTCTCAAGCTTCAAAAACACCAGAGGGTTCTCTGAGATTGCAAGGGGCTTGATAATGAGGAAGATTGAAGAAATCAGAGATAGCTGGAATCAACCTAACAGTTTGCCTAGGAAAATGAAGATCCCTTACAATAATCAAAGAATCTATCGTCAACCTTACTGGATGATGGAATTCAGAGATGATGAGGGTTGTGGAAGATTCTTCAGAATTAATGACCAACTGTCCAAGGCCAGTTCAAAGTACCTTAGATGGTTGCAATTAAAGCTGGATCCTAAAATTGCTGAAGAGGACAAATTCTACAGAAAGCTTCAAGAGCAAGTTGAAGCTAACCATGCTAGAGAAGGAAGAAAGAAGATTCAACCTCCCAGAGAGAAGAAAAGGAATTGAATTTGCTCAGTCTAGAGTAGCACTCTCTCAGTAAAGTTTCTCACATTTCAAACTTTTAATGTATTTCAATTCTGTAGCTTAATACAATTTTTACTTTCAGTAGTGTATCTTCAAAAAAGGTTTTGTTATCATCAAGACCTTTAATATATGTTTGATTCTCAACCAGGCATAAATTGGGGGAGATTGTTAGGAATTATGTTGATTCTTGATGATAACTAAAACTAACTTAGTAAAATTTGTATAAGTGAAAATATAGTCTTCAACGGATTGCATGTGTATACATTATCCGTTGAAGGGTAGCTTATTTACGGATAACACTCAATGTAACATGCTTTTGTAATTCTAGGATAGCGGTTGAAGTATTAAGGCTAAGTAAGTCTTGTTGACTATCAACGGATATGTAGAATATAGAGGCTAATTATAAATAGTCCATGCCTTGTAATTTTGCATAAGTGAAATTGAGTTTCAACAGATTAAGCCACAATATTTCAACGGATGCTACTCAAACTACCTCTATTACATATTACAAACTCAATATATACTTGGTAGTTGTTACAATCTCATTCGGTAAGTCATCAAATACGAGTTTAAATATATAATATAAAACTTTAAAAAGATAATATATTGTTACTATTTTATCTGGTAAGTGGTTGAATACGAGTTAAATAGTAAAGTTTAAAAAAAGTGTTTATTATTTAAATTGTTTTTTATAAAATTTTAATTGATCGAAGTATGAACTTAAAAGTCGTTGAATTAGTTACTGAATACAAGTTTAGAAAAATAAAAAAACTTGTGTAACCAAAGATTTATATTGTTCAGACATTTTCATGTTCATACTGTATAATTAAACTATATTTGAACACTTATAAATTTATATTTACTAACTTATAACACGTGCAACGCATTATAATTATATTAATTTCTAATTCTTTTACATTTATATTTATTAGTTTACATGATCAAATTGTAGTTAATAAATTGATATTTATTAGGTCTTGCACGCATAATTAACTACTTGTTCTCTTCTAAAAATTAAATTTGTATGATTTAGAGCTCACGTGAAACTCACAAAATAATTTGTAACTTAATGATGATTTAACAGTACTTTTCCAATTAAAACTAACCCGAAACCGAAGAAAGAAGAATGTGACGAATTTTTAAGTTGAGAATTACATTTTATTTAGGAAATCTACTTATATTTTGTTTAGATTATCAAAATACCAGTTTTTGTATTGTAATATATACATTTTTTAAAATTAGATCCAGCTGTTTTCATCCATTTATTTTAAAATCTAACGATTCTTATTATTTTGGAATAAAATATAAATTAAATATAATTTACGTATTAATTATATTGGTCTCCTTATTATGATTACGTTTTAGTTTAGATTTTTGAAAACTCCAATTCTAATACAACCTATTTGAGCTTAAATTCTTTTTAGATAATAATTCTTCTTTATTTATGATATAATTTTAATATTCTATTTTTAAAAAAATTGATCCAACGGTTGAAATTGTTTTGGTGGTACTGCAGACTACCAAACTTTTGGATAGATCTCTTTTATGCACGAACTTTTTTAATATCTATGATTAAATTAATATCATATTGTCGAGAGGCATATATCAATTTTAAAATTTAACAGTCTTTTTACATTGAGATATCTATTTAATTTTGATAACCTACTTTTGGTTTATGCTATTAAAATACACTTTTAATACTTGAATACTATTAACAATTAAATATATTTTTAATATTAGATTCTCGTTTATCTATTTTAAGATTAATGGTATTTGGCTGTAGGGGTGAACATTTGGATATTTGGAATCCGAACCGTAATTAATTTGGATATCCAAATATCCTAATATAAGAATTTGCATTTCCAAATCCCGAACCAAATTAAATTCGGTCGGATACCGAACCAAATATTTTATTTCGGTTCGGTTGTTGAAAAACCAAATATCCAAAAATGACATGAACAAAATATTAGCATTGTCAATTCTTTCATATTAATAAAGGCATATTTTGAATTGGACAGTTAACTACTAAATGTAACTATAATAGCATAATAGTAATTCAAACCATAAACTAGTCTTTGCCGGTCACTAAACCAAGTTCACGAAAATTAATAAAATGTCTTCTAAGAGAAAGTGAAATGAAATCTAGAAAATTCCTATGAATAGAAAATAAATAATGTCTTCCTAGTTCGTCCAGCTTTCTTCAATGTCTGCCGGATGATCAAGTTCACTATTAGCATTAGCATCTCCCTCTAAAGAGAAGAAAAGAAAGTTATAAAAATAATATTTAACTAAAAATAATTGTTAAAACAAAATAAAAGTTACTTTAATTTCAATACAAGTATGCAAAATGTGGAAGTATAAGAAATAATGCCAAAATTTAATATAACCATTATCAAAAATACCAGTCTAACTTCTGCATAACACTTGCAATATCTATAAATTTTAAAATCTATGAAAAAATTAATTTTACTCTTGAAAAATGAATTCTAGTGACAATCATGTATGAACTATATATGATGATGTATTAAAAAAAAACAACTCTGCTAATCAGATAAAGCAAATATATATCTTTAGTACTATTTTACCTTTACCTTATGGAATCTCCTTCTGTGAGCCAATCTATGTGTAACAGTGAGATTGTTTCTGTGCAAACCTCAAAAACTAGCAAGACGACAAAGAAGCTACACAAATTTTAAAGTAGTCTTTAATAATTCAGAAGATTAAAATTAAAAAGCAACACATTATTAAAATCATAACTACGTGTTTTTTCTTTAATTTTACAGTCTACGACTTTGGAATTATGTAGGTCTGCAACTTCTGAAGGACATTGGTGCTCAATGCTTAGTAGTATATAACTGAGATAACACAACTAAGAATATTTATCTAAATCATATTTAAAACTAAATACTCAAACTAAGTATAGATAATGGATTTAGTTACGAGTATAAATACAACTTACATAATTAATGAAGTCATTTAAGTTCCACCTTCATTAATGTTAAGCTTTGATAAAACTGTGAACAAGACTGAAAGAAAATAAAAATCAGCATAACATAAAATAGTTAAATTTTTGTAAAAATGAACAAGTAAATATTTAGTCCAGGCATACATATATCAAGCTTGTCCACTTATTCTGTTGTTTTCGCTCCATTAGTTGCTTCAGATCTACGAATCCAGTCTTGAGTACACAAAAGAGCTTCCACCATTCTAGGAGTCAAAGAACTCGTAAAATCATTAAGTATTCGACCTCTAGTGCTGAAGGCCGACTCAGAAGCAACTGTAGAAATTGGAATAGCTAACACATCACGAGCCAACTGTGAAACAAGGGGAAACCTGATATCATTAAACTTCCACCACCCTAAAATGTCAAATTCTTCATCAACATGACTAAGACTTTTTGGTTTTTCACCCAAATACTCATCCAAATCTGAATGACAACTACTATCATCAGAAAAAATCAGTCATATTCCATCACCACCACTCTCTTTCTCATATTGCATCCTAACTTCAAACATGAGATCATTAACCACACCATTACCTGGAGCATTTTATGCTGGCCGATTGTGCAGATTACTTGTGCCAGGTTCCATCCTAGTTCTATATTCATTAAAGAGCCGATAGAGAGTCTCGCAAATTCTTTCCTGCACTAACTCCAATACCATTTCCGTACATATGCTTTAGCAAATAAGTCACAAAGTCCCCTAGTTTATGCCTAGGATCAAGAACCATCGCAACGAATAATAACATATTCATTTTCAAGGGATCATCCCAATACTTTCTAAACTTTGTGAGCATCTTATCCCCCATATCAAACAAGTCAGGATTTAAATGGTTAAAGTTCTTACCTTTGTAGATAGTTAAAATAGTTGCAGAGAATGAGATTATTATATGACAATATGTTGATTATATACCTTTAGAAATCAGAGACTTGTGGTTTAGCATAACAAATTAACTATTTAAGATGAAGTAGAACAAACTAAAAAGACGGACATGATGTTCACGATAGATTGATAGTTACATGCTGATTAACATGATATAACAATAATATATTTTTTTAATTTTTATTAATAATATAATTGTTAAAAAAATTAATAAAATTTGGATATTTTGGATAATCCGAAAATCCAAATAAAAAAACCGAAATTTCTAAATTTAAATTTTTATTTCCAAATACCAAATTATCTTTTATCGATTCGATATCCAAACTCAACTATTCCGGATTTATCCATTAGGTTATCGAATATCTGAATGCTTACCCCTATTTGACGGTACAAGAACCAAAATTTTGAATAAGATCTTAAGGATATAAAAGCATATTTGAATTTCCTACCTAAAAATTGTTGCAAAAAAGAGTTAAAATCAAAATCATTCCACTTAAAAACCTAACAAAACAAAAAACTCTTAGAAAAACGTAAGAAAAATAATTAAAATAAAAAAGGAAAAGGAAGAGAAGGGGAAGAAGGGGAAGGAGCAATATAATAGAGAGAGATGTATGTGTAAAATTAACAAAATAATTTACAAACACCACAGAGAACGAACGAAGCCACCAGCACAGAGAAAGCCTGCCTCTACTCATCCGCCATACACACACACTAAATCAATCACTGTGTGTTTTTCAACAACTTAATCATACACACACAATGCCTGCACAAAAGCATTCTGTTACGAGTCCTGCTGTCTCTGATGAAGATAACAACAACAACAACAACAACAACAACAACCATAACAATAACGATTCTCCTGTACAACACATTGAAGACGCTGAGGAGCTGCCTCAGGCTGACCAGTCAGGTTTGTTACCTCGAGATATGTGAACAAATTTGTTTGATTTTAGTCAACATTTCTTGTGTTTTAATCTTCGTGTTTTGTTTTGAATTTTTGTGATTGTTGTTTTGCTTCAGATTCGGATGGAAGTGGCGGTTCGAGTGGTGGTGGCGACAAAGACGAGTATAATTTTTGTCCTGTTGATATGTGTGTGTGTATGTTTGAGTGTTTTGGAGGTTGTTTGTTTGTGGTGATTGTTGATTTGATTGATGTGTGCGTGGATCTGCATGTGGTGTGTGTGGTTGATTTGCTGTGTTGATGCATTTTTACGAGTGTGTTCGAGAAGAGTTGTTGTGGACGTGGTTTCGGATAATTTTGAGTTTTGTGTGTTTTGTTTGTTTGCGTTTTTTCGTTATTTGAGTGTTGGTATGGGGATTGATTGTTTAAGGGAGTTGAAGATCAGAATTAGATGTTGAGCGTTTTTTTTAATCTTAGGTGTTTTGAAGAGGTTGTACATTTGATGGAGTGAATCTGGATTTTATTTTTTTACCTGTGATTGTTTTATTGGTGTCAAATGTTGAATTTTGAGCCGGAGTAGTGTTCATGATGGTGTGTTTGCTGTATGCAATATTTGGGATGATGGTTACTTTTCTTTTTGGTTTTTGATTATTTACGGGATCTTTTCTTACAAAGAAAGTGTAAACATTATGTCTTCTTACTTGGTTTCGTAATGGTGATGTCCCTCCAATCTGTTTCCTCTTTTTGTTAATATGAGGGTTGAGATTCGTTTGCTCAAGGGATAGGCATCTGAATATGCTATATAACCTATATATAGTTGTGTGATGTCAACTTTAATGCAATTTAGTGCCTCAACATGCGAGGCAGTTGAGTTTTGAACTATAGAAATTAGGCAGCATGAAACTGTGTGCTCATTGATAAAATGGAGCTTTCTGTTCTCTGAGTTCTTTAGTCCTTGTGCAAGTGCCTATCCTATTTGACTGTCATGCGGTTTGTAACTCTTAAGTTTTTAATAAGAGTGGTGTAGGATGGGTGATTTGGTATTTTTTAGTTTTTGACTAATTGTCTGCACAACCTGAGGGCTTCTATGTTAACCACTCATCTTACCAACTTTAAATCATTATCTTGTTTAAGGGAATTTGTTGCAATCTCCATGCATATATGTATTGTCCATTTTGGTGCCATGGATTGCAATTTATGCTTACTCTGTTTTCTGTTGTTTCAGATATATTACAGTGTCACTCGCGGACATACGTAAGGAAGTGCAGTGTCCTATTTGTTTAGGTACTCTTTCTGGTCTTTGATATAAATGTTCATGAAGTTTCTATATTATACGGGATGCCTCCTGGAACTGCTTGTACTATATATAACTAAACTATAAGTTGTTTATCCCCTCATTTAAATCATCTTGTTTATGTGGACTTAAATGAAGCCAAGTCAGAGTTTAACAATAATAATAACAAATACTGTATTTATGAAAACCACTCCTATTAATCATATTACTAATATATATATACGTTAGTAGGGATTTTAGGTAGTCCTAGTAATCTACTCAATTCATGTGCTCATGCCTCATAGTACTTTACCAGTAATAGTCAATCCTATCTGTTATTAGTAAATTATATTTAACAATTTTTAATTCCTTGTCTGCATCAATAGTGATAACAAAACATACTGGTTAATCAACAAGTTGCTTAATTACTTGTTCCCGTCATATATGTTTGAAGGGGTTTTAGGAGTTTGTGCTTTGTGGTGCAGTTTTGCTAGACTTTTGTTAGTCACAGACTAACAGTACTACTCTGCATTTCGAAAGAAAAGTTCCTCTTCAGTCCAGTCCTTGTGTATTGATACAGTTCTTCTGTATTTCTTCACATGTTTATACGGCTTTGTTGCCTGAGTGGATCTCGTCACCTGTAAGTGAAACTGCAAATAGTGTTTCAACTTTTATCTTGCCTAAGCAAGAGGTGTAGTAAGCTTGCCTCAGCTTGCCCGAGGCAACTTGAAAGAGGCTTGTGCCTCACCTGCTGAGGCATAAGGCGAGACGTATTGACGTATTTCATTAAAGTGAGTCCCTTTTTGACCTATTTTCAAGAAAAGAGTGATCCGGCATTTTTTTTAACTCTTCCTACCATTGCAAAAACTTTATCTCTCTTGCTTTCTTTTTATTCTTCTCCTTATTAGGACTGTACTATGTGCTTTTTTTTATATGGATTGGATCTGTTATTACAAATATTTACAAGATCATATAGCATGGACATATCTTATAATAATATAATATACATTATGTTTTCAATTATTGGCTTATTGCAAACATTTACATATTTATTAACAGTAAGCCTGAAAATATTTGTTTGATAATTTATATAGCAGGGCTACAAAATCATACATACTATACAATAATTTGAACAAGTTGAGCATAATACTATTAATACTGTTATGGCACGTGTTCGTGATGTATATATATATAGATAGATAGATAGATAGATAGATAGATAAAGTTTATGTTTTGTTTTTTTAAATGCTATTATTGTTATTAGAATCATTATGCTCAAAGGTAATTAGTTTCTTAATTCTTCAATTGTGTTTGTAATATTGTTTAGGGCTTTAAGCGAACAGAGTCGTTCGTGAACAAAACTCGAGCTCGACTCGTTTAGATGGACTTGTCTCGGTTCGTTTACTAAATAAACCCGAGCTTGAACATGTAAATGTGTTCATGTATTCGGTAAGTGAACGAGCTCGAGCCGAGCTTTTCACTTGTTCAACTCGAACTCGGCTCGTTTTGTTCGGGATCTCCTCGAACTCGTTTAACTCGGCTTAGTTCGTTTAACTAATTATAAATTAGTGTATTTCATAAATATTAATATCCATAACAATTCAAATATGTTAAACTAAAACTTAATTGCAACCCATTTTAGATATCATTCTGGTTGAATAGTGAATTATATTTGTTATATCATATATATATTATATAATAAACGTATTTAGGGATAATATAAGTTATACTTGTAGTAATTGTGTGATCTTAAAATATAATTTTGGGTGTGAGACTGTGATGCAGGACAAGAATTTAGAAGCAATAAAACACAAAGAATTATACGAATCCCGAGAATAATCAATAATATTATTCCCAAGAAAAGTTTATAATCAAAGCTTAAGTATATGTGGAGGGTTACAATGCTTATATAGAAAATAGGAACCCTAATTAAATAACCTAATGGACCAAGGCCCGATAACAATCGGGTTTATTATATAACCTACTACATATAATAACCTACTAGCCCCACATATAAAACATGTAATCAAATAGCTTTAATTCTCTCCAAACTAAGTACAAATCAACCAATTAATAACATATATAAAAATTCTTTGATCCCGTTCCTCATCATAGTGTCAATCGAGTAAGTTATTTTAAAAATTGGATCTAGTTGAGTATGCATACGAACTATTAGCGAACAACTCGACTTGGCTCGAGTTCGCCTCGACTCGAAATGTTCGTGACCAATCTCGTGTTCGGCTCGTTTGTTAATGAGCCGATCTTGAATATCACTTTTCGTTCGATTAAAAAGCTCAGATTGACTCGATTCGTTTAAAAAAAAAAAGTCAAGCTCGGTTCGATTCGGGCAAAACTTGGCTCGGCTCTGTTTGTTTACAGGCCTACTGTTTTCCTCGTATGAGTTGTATTTGGCTCATAATAAATTGTTAATATGCTTCATTTGATACTTTTTGCTCTAGAAATATTATTAATTAATTGTAACTCTTGCACCTCTCTTCAAAGGGGTGCGAGCCTCCCCTAGGCTCTAGAGGTATCTCTGGCCTCAGTGTGCTTCTCGCCTTTAATAACACCGAGGGCAATTGAGTAAATTTAGCCATGAGTTACTATTTAATCACATTTTCCTGTCCTGACATCTCGACCTGCCCTATTACCCTAGCCGCCCCTTTGTCTGAAACGGATTTTGTTCTCTGCATCTGCCTCTGTATGTTTGTAATGGATTTTGTTCTCTGCATCTGCCTCTGTATGTTTGTAGGATTTTGTTCACTGCATCTGCCTCTGTATGTTTGTAATGGATACTGTTCTCTTCTAATTATCCATCTTGCTTTTCTTTTTCATCATGTTCTTCCGTTGTTCACTGAATCATTGTTTCTCAGGTACCCAATCTAGCATTCTCTCTAAATCTTCCTGATAATTTCTCTCTACATCTTCCTGATAGTTTGTAATTGGGTGCTGCTCCGGTCCCTATTTGTTTTGTATCTATATATGTATTTGTCTTTATATTTAATCTCCTCTATTTGTGATTTAGATCTAAATCTGAATAAACATCAGCCTTGATGAGTAGAAGTTGAAGAATACCAAGCTGTTGTGTAGTGTCCACTGTGATTGATTTGTTTAATACATTAGTTTTTAGGGCTTTAATTATTGTGATCCGATGTTGGTTACTAGATCGTATTCTTTTGGTTTATGTTTTAACTTGGCAGGGATCTGGACTTGGGTGTGTAGTTTATTTATGGATTTTTATGGTCTATGCTTATGTTGGTTATGTTTTAAATTTTCCAGATCTAAATTGTTATTAGCAGTCTAATTAGTCGTAAGTCATAATCTTGAATTCGCGTGAATTTAGTTATGAAAATGTGGAGATTGATGATAGAATGAGAACCATTGTTTCATACTTTATGTGCAAAAAAAGAAGAACTATTCTTCTTCTTTTTCAAGATAACTAATACTGCTTACAATTCTTTTAGATGTTTAGCCACATATAATTCATTAATTCATCCACGTATAATCTTTAAATGTTAGCTTAGAAACACGTAGGTGTGAGAGTAGCCAGTGCAGCTTTACTCTCATTTCCTTCATCAAGTTCTTGTCTGCCATTGTAGTATTTAATATTCCATGGTTGATTCAATTTTTTTATCGTTTGCATATATTAATTTTTATCAAGTTACTGTCAGCCACTGTAATTTTTACTCTCCTTTCCTTTTATCGTTTTTGTGGTTGATATAATGATTGTAATTTGTCTATTGAGCCAACGAGCTAATAATTTTCAAGATTGTACTCTGTTTCTTCACCACTAATTTTTTTATGAAACAACAATATTTCATATTTATCTTTTGATTAATGGTCAGGGATAATAAGGAAGACAAGAACTGTCATGGAATGCTTGCATCGCTTTTGCAGGGAATGCATCGACAAATCTATGAGACTGGGGTAAGCTGAAAAGCCAACAGGTGTAAAGTATTTCGTGTACAAGATATAGTATCTCCCTAATTAAGTTTTCTGTAATTCTCATTTAGAAATAACGAGTGTCCTGCATGTCGCACGCATTGTGCTAGTCGTCGTTCACTGAGAGATGACCCGAACTATGATGCACTTATTGCTGCTTTGTATCCAGATATTGACAAGTATGAAGAGGAGGTATTTCTTGGCTGATGCTTGAAATTCACAGTTTTAAGTCCAATTATAATTCTTACTTTTAAACTTAATACTTTCATCTCTGGTTCAGGAATTGGCTTTTCATGAAGAGGAGAGGACGCGCTATAAGAAGGTGAGTAATGTTGGTGCCTGCTTAAAGTTAACATCCTTATGCTTTTCCAAACATTTTTTTCTCCTTCGTTTTTCTTTTTATTTGTATGTGTACTGAAGAAGTAGAGCCTTCATTTGGTTGCTTTAATGTGTCCCTTTGAGAATGTTCACATTGAGGACTGTAATGTTGGCATTCGGTGAACTATGTACATTTACTCAGAGGGACATGTTGAAGATTTTAATGTTGACATATGCTAAACTATACTTTTGTTTGTGTTCTCATACATAATATTATTAATGCTGCGGCAGATCCAAGAAAAAATTGCCCAGACTCAGCGCCGGCAATCTGAGGCACTAGGCAACAAAAAGAAAAATGGTAGAGCCACAGCTGCTGCCACAGCTGCTGCGTTTGCAAGGAGATCACAGGCTTATCGAAGTTCTAGAAGTAGGAGAAACCAGAGAGCTATCGAACAGCAGGGATCTGATGAGGAGGATTATGCTAATGACCGTGATAGAGGTAAGGATTCATCTTCTGCTGATGAGCTGGTGACTGATGTCGAACCAAAAGATATAAAAAAATCGGGACTCGGAATTCTCAGACCTCTTTAGTGGCAGGGAGTGCAGATGGAGGAGATGAAAATCATCCTGAAGTTAACAGAGATTCCTTGGGAGCATCCGCAGGACTTGTCGGAAACTCCGAAATGCTTGCTTGGGGTGGAGGTGGCATTCGGAGCAACACTCGCCATAGCAATCAGAATGCTGGGAATACAAGGATTGCAAGGAGTACTCGCTTGGCTAGGCTGCTTGAAAGTTACCAAAATACAGTAGAAGAAGATACGGTAATAATGAAATGCAGAACTGAGGGTCACTTGCTCACACACCTGTCATGTGCCTTTTATACTCATATTTGGTTGTGAAGTGCTAAACATGGCTTTAGTTCCAACCAAATGAGAATTATTTCCCTTTGTGGCAGTTGTGTTTTTATTTGTGATATTGTTACCCTCTTAAAATAAATTCTTAACTCTTTTTGGCCCTACTGATTCTCTCTCCTAAACAACCTTTTTCTCAGTTGAATATTCATCTCATGCTTGTGCCCTGGGATGAACAAAGGTTGCCAAGCTTGGAGCGTCCGCACATGCGCTGCGAAGCCCATGTGTCAATAAGACACGTCTGCCAAGTAAGATCTTTACACACCAGATCCATTTCACCATTAAAAGTGGTCATTATATTAATTTGGTAGTTACGTCTACTAAAAGATCTTGGTAAAGATGATGCTAATCGATTATAGTCCCAGATGTCTTTGGGAGCTTTGATATTAATTTTTTGCCTAATCTGTTTTGACAGTATGTTGCTTCAAACACTGTTGCCGAAGCCGAAGAAATTGAAATTCTGCTGGTGCAACAAAATGAGGTATTGTGCATCCTGGAGGGGCACGAAACGTTGGGGGAACTGCAAGCTATGTATGGTGTTACCCAACGTGATATGGTGAGCAATCTATTAGCAAATTTGGTATGTTTAGCATGTAATTCCATGCTCATGGTGATTTTTGGACGTGACATTGTTTCCCTTTTTCCAGCGTTTTGCATACAGGCTGAAGGTACCGGCTTCGATGAATTCTGTTTGAAGCTGATATATGGCGTCCAGGATGAACAGTTATAATGTTGTTCATCCTAGGAAGGTGAATAGAATATACTCGGACAGAAAAGAGAGTTGTGTATCATGGTTCTCACAGTTTAGTTTAATTTTAAAAGTGTTTTCTGCTTATAAGAGTTTAAAATGTTTGGGTTTGGTTTAATCCAACTGCAGTGTATCCTAAAGTTATGGATTTATGGGAAAATACTTTTAAGCAGGGAGGCTTCTTTGGGTTTAGTGGGCATAATTTTACTTCGACAGTTTATGCATTTTGAACTCCAAAATCTGTTCACTAGTAGGTTTTGTTTTGCCTATGCAAATCTGATATGGAGGTAATTCGGAGTTGATCTCTCAGAGGGTGCTGTTGATGTTAGTGTAGCTATAAATTTGTTTGTGCACATTGACTTCCTCTGGACCTATAGCTAATGTTTCTCTGTCTGGATGACCTGTCATCACTTAGCTCTGAATTTAGGTAAAGATCTTGATATGTAAAAATGTTACCATTAGCCAAGTCATAGATTCATACAATTAACAACACGTAAAAACAAGTTAGCAATAGGTACTTATTCGTTTGGACTTGTGCATCCTTACATACACTTTAAACCATTTCTGTTACAACAGAAGTCAGATTATAGCATAGGGCAAGATAAAATTAGCGGATTCAAACACGATAAATTTTTTTATATATTACGTTGTTCTTAGTATGTTAAAAAAATAGAAGAGAACTAAAATAATGAAACATCAGATTATTTACATTCCGCCTTGTTTGTATTGTAATACCACCACAGGAGAAAGAGAATAAAATCTTCATATAATCTTATTTAATTCTCAAAACTAGATACAAGAACTTTTACGCTTCTAGAACTTTATTTTACTGGTAAATGTGAAAAGAAAAAAAATGACCGGCGACTGGAAAACACAGTTTGCTCAAAATAGAAGCAAAGAAATAAGATTATTTACATGAAAGAAAGGATTAATTAGGGCAGTAAGAGCTGCAATTTGTCGTCTGGATTAGGTAGTTTTAGCGATGCTTGCTCTTGGTGTCTCCGCTGTAGAGCCTGAAATATTTGTGTTAAATGTGATATAAGACCTAAACATTGTATGTTGTAGTATGTGCATAGTGTTAGGTTTGATTTAGGTTGTTAGCATCTCTTCTCAGTTTAATATACACATGCAAATTTACCAGTCATAAACAGTTGGAGAATTGGGCTCTGGTTTGTCATACACTTGGGAACCAATGCCCCTGGTAGCCGGGTTACTGCGGGGTTCAGTCATCCTCCACACATTGTCCCTATGCACCGGCCCAAAGCTGCTTGGTGACATAGGAGTAGTTGGTGTTGTTGGTGTTGCCGGTGCTTCTGGGCTTGTTGTACTCGACAATGACCTCTGCAAACTGCTACTACCTTCTCCGTCCCCTTCACATTACAAATAAAAAAACACCACTAGATTAAATATATCGTCCTCGTGAATTTGTTTGAAAAGCTTCAACATTATGTGCTACAAAGGTATTTTCCTTAAACGCGCATAATTAAACAGCTAAATATCGATATCATTCATGGTTTACGTAACTTAAAGGTCTCTGTCTCTCTATTATGATCAAACTACATCTATCTGTATATGTGAGCGTGTGTTTGTTAAGAAGAAGCAGTACCATTGGTCTTGGTTTTTATCTTCCTGAATCTGCCAAGTCCACGTTCAGGTTGAGGCCCGGCCATAACATCATCCCAGATCTTGTCCATCAGACCCATCTTTCTTAATTTTCTTTCTTGTCTGTCTTAAATCTAAACAAATTATTTAATCAAGTTTAGGAATGAATATATAGGAGAGAAACTTGGCTGTAATTAGATATGTGGTACAAACTCTCCCCTTAATTAGAACAAATCAAGGTATAATAAAAGCAGAAGATATTCAGGACGAAGAACCGGGTAAAATGGAGGATCCACATTTTATGACTCTTCAATTAGAAAGGTGGTGTAAATAGACACATAGGGCATGTTTGGGTAACATGATTCGTACATTATAAGTTAATAAGAACTTATGATGAGTGTTTTTTATTTTGTTTTCAACGATAAACTGATAGCCATTAAACATTGATTAGTACAAAATATAATCAAACATTAATTTTTCCAATTAGCTAGTCATTCGCATTAGCAATTCAGCATCAGCCTGTCAATTTCATAATTTGTAAACTAGATTGTGTCAATGATAAAGACACGGTCAAGTTTGTGTTTTTAATGAACGAAAATGAGCATGAACATCCAAAAGCCCGGAAATTTTTGCCCAGTTTTTTCTTCTTTTCTTTTGGTTTGGTGGGGCGGGGAGGGGGCTTCATCTCATGGGTGTGGGCCCTATATGGTCTAAAAGATAATTTTAATGTCTCAAATAGCATAATTAAAAAAAATGGTCTCAAATAGCACACTATAACGCCACTTAAACAAACGTTTTGGCAAAACATTATTTCATGTAACGTTTTTGTGCACAATCTTCTATGAATGCAATTGAGAAATATGGCTATACAGGACCATAATTTTGAATAGTACCATTTAGGACCATTTACTTTAAATTTGTGCCATTTAGGTCCTTTTCTCTCATCTTAGCAACACCCTTCTGGAACATTAATTTGATCGGAGAAATATGGCTATTATCTTTCTTATCGACTAAAGAAACTAGAAACATATGAAAAGCTTGGAAATTGGTCAAAACCATGTCCATATTCATCTTAGCCTCTATATAACCATTCTGGAACATTAATTTGATCGGAGAAATTAGCCTATTATCTTTCTCATACACCAAAGAAACTAGAAACATACGAAAAGCTTGGAAATTGGTCAAAACTTCCAAATTCATCTTAACCTCTATTTAAGACCCTTCCACCATTCTGGAACATTAAATCAATCGGAGAAATTAGGCTACTATCTTTCCTATCAACTAAAGAAACTAGAAACATATGAAAAGCTTGGAAATTGGTCAAAACCATGTCCATATTCAAATAAATCTGATCTGGACTGGATGTAAAATAATGATACATAATAAACATTTATCTTAAATTAGTATCATTCTGTATGCATGAAGCGCAAGGCAAACTATAGAATCTCAAAATTCTGACTCAAAACACTACATATAACTTGCTCTTCAACTTGTCAGGCAAGAGCCAATCACCCGTCATAACATGCTTCCATTGGTTGCTGAAGATACTTTGTTTAAGCTGCTTCACTATTAGTCACCTGCTAGATGTTGAAGATTAGCATCAAAAATTGGTCAAAATTATATCCATATTCAAATAAAATCTATTTTGGGCTGGATGCAAAATAATGATACATCATAAACATTTTTTCTTAAATTAGTATTATTCCAGTAAGCATGATGGGAAATCTGAAGGGCAAACTATAGAAGCTCAAATTTCTAATTTAAAACACTTCACATTACTTGCTGTTCAACTTGTCAAACGAGGGCCAGACACCCGTCATTACTTTGTTTAAGCTGTGCTTCACTCCTACTCACCGCCTGCTAGCTGTTGAGATTAGCATCCGTTGTATCTTCTAATGTCAACACACTTGAAGAAGAACAACTTGGTGGTTTTGTTGCTCATTATGGTGCTTTAAACAACAATTCCATACTTGATGTGCCATTCTTTGATGCCCAGCTCACATTATAGGCAACCCTGACATATGGTTGCAACAAGGTAGCCTTAAGCAGTAAGCACTATAGTGCGAATCCAGGACTTTTGAGGCACCATGCAACCAGAAGATACAAAGGCAGTGAAGAAGATAAAATTAACCTGTGAGAAAAGCAGAGTAAAAAACAAATTAAACTAGGTACGACAGCAGTCCTGTACAGAAATATTTTCAGTCATTTGCCACTTTATTTAAAAACTGTCAAGTTTAATGACAATAAAATACTCTGAGTACCAATATAAAACATGTACTCGTACAAGTACACAGTATGAACTCATTTATTTACATAGAGAAGGAATTAGGGTTGACACTTTTCCCAAAGTGAACAATGGACACGGAGCGTGTACTATTAGTGCCGGCAGTTGGATTATCTGGATAACATAGATTTGTTGATGTACATGTACTACTAGATCATTAGCTTATAAGTTAAGTATGAACTCATAAATTTACATAATGAAGGAATTAGGGTTGATCCTTTTCCCAAAGTGAACAGCAGACACAGAGCATGTAATTTCAGTGCTGGCAGTTGGATTATCTGGATTACATAGATTTGTTGATGCATGTACTACTACATCATTAGCTTACAAGTTGAAACATGTACGTATTTTTCAACTTATAAATTACTTACAATGGAAACCCAAACATGTAAATGTAACTTATCACACACCAACTGCAGCTGAACTTGTAACATTTGGCTTATTTTGCACTTAGTATCACTGGAGTGGATAATCAAACATGGATCACTAATTCATAGAACCTTCCCTTTCCCACGAGAGACTTGTATGATATATCTCCAGACTCTACACGCTCCTAGCCAACTATCTTATGAGTTTTACCAACAGCCATATTGTGCAAATTATAGATGAATGTTGCATTAGGCATGCATACATATGCACATGCAGATTTACCGTAGGCAAAAGGACAGGTAGGGGACTGCTGTGTGCGAAGACAAGTTCCTATCAGTTAATACAAGTGCTTGTGATAAAAGCTCTCATATCTGTTTTTGCAATTTCAAGGCACTATAGGTCAGTCAAATTCAGTCTATGACTTGTAAGATGTCTATATGCCGTAATTGTCATGGATCAAAATACGTACATAAAACTAGTAAACCTTTAAGGATGTGAGATCTTCCATTTAAAACATAACTCATGCATAATGTATGAAGAGAAACTCGAAGGAACTTACTCTGGTCTTAAAACAGCAAACACAGCACCAGAAAATGACGATATTAAATTCACCAGTAAATAAACTATATTTGCTACTTAAGACGCAAGTGTTTTAAGATGATATTAAGTTTTGAACTATTTCTGAGATTTTTTACTGTATATTTGAATGTAGGGTGTTGTGGGCATATTACTTCAATGTACAAACTACTTCAATATGTAAATTGTAACTTTATTGTAGCATGTAGTGGAGTTTTTTCTATGATGATCATTTTGTTTACACATTTTATTTAGGGTTATTAACATTTTAACCCTTAAAGTTTCTCTGAAAGTACATATCAACCCTCAAAGTAAAAAAATATACTTCCGCGCCCTTAAAGTTTGGCGGTTGTACATCTCAACCCTTGACGTTATCTTTCATAATATTTTTTCCCTAAGTTGTTGTACATAATGAACATTTTAATTCAATTTTGTTTTCTTCTCTACTTGCACTAGCAATCGCACATCAGTGTCTAGGATCCCTCCATTATCTAGGATACGATTTCGAAGTGGTTACATTAGTGAAACGTGCATAACAAGCTTTGAACACATCTTCATTGACTTCATTGATTGTTGCAGTGTGCTCCTAACTATTCTATTGTAGTTACTATGCATCCCACCTATGACTACCTTTTTGGTATTAACTACCTAATATTTATCCAAAAAATCAGTAAACCGAATGTTGGGAGAACTACGAAAACAACTCAATATAAGGGTCAGGATGTACACGTACACCATATTTTGAGGGCTGATGAGTATTTTCATGCAAACTTTAGGGATCAAAATTGAAAGTACGAGTGTAAAATTGGAAGAGAAAAATGAAAAAGGGTTGAAATGTACAAGTGCTAAACTTTAGGGATGTGGAGGTACGTTTTTTAACTTTGAGGGATGGTGGGTATTTTTAGGGAAACTTTGAGGTTTGAAATGGTAATAACCCTTTTATTTAAAATAAAATTTTATAGTTAAAAGTTTTTTAAAGTTATTTGAATTTGACGGATACCGCAAATTGTAATGTTAAAGTTAATTTAAATTAGGAGAGGATCACTATTGGAGCAAAATTTATTTTTGATGTCTAGAAAAATATTTCAAAATATAAAAGGTGGGAGGGAATCGAATTTGAGACATCTATCTTGGCTAAGTTACCATCTCTCCTAAAAGCTCGAGTTGTTAAGTGGGAGAACTATGTTCAATGATACAAAACATGTACATGTACTTTGAAGTTGGTCCAAATTAATTTAAATTTTAAATTATGGTTGATAATAAATACAATTCATTATTATGAATCATAATTTTGTAACTATGTCGGGGCCCAAGAATTTGACAGATAGTTTAATGATTTCATTAGTGCTTGAGATTACTATTTCGAGGTACACAATCCTTCCTCTTTTATTTAGCGCACTCATATTGGTACTATATATGTTTGATTCATTTTGCTCTCGGTTTTAGTCATTCCGTTGGTACTCATTTTGACTTCTAAAAATTGAGTTTGAATATGTTCCAAAAGATTTTAAAATTTGTTTCCGTAGTTTCATAAATCAAACATATTATATATGTTTAGAATATTTGACTCACTATATCTAAATATTTTAAAAATTGTCCCAAAAAAAAAAATTAATCCTTGGAGATAAAAGGTAAACAAAGTGAACCATCTGTAAGGGCACTACAACCATGGCGTTGCGCCGGGGTACTACAACCATGGCGTTGCGCCGGGGTACTACAACCATGGCGTTGCGCCGGGGTACTACAACCATGGCGTTGCGCCGGGGTACTACAACCATGGTGTTGCGCCAACATTGGCATTCCATAGCACCGTGATAGGTTATCGGATATCATTATGTTAGCTCTTGGCACGAACTTTGCCCACTTGATAATTGTCAGGATACGCATTTGACAAATTTGACAAATTTGACAAATTGTCAGGATACGCATTTGACATTTGTCAGGACAAGTGGGTGATCCCAACTTATTTTGATTTGTGATTTGACAGTAATGATGCATTTTCCCTACACATTATATGCGGTTTGTTGCATGTATTAGACACCCATGATGTGTGTATGGTCTGAGCTCGATATTAGATACTCCCTCCGTCCCACCCATTTCTTTACACTTTCCTTTTTGGGATGTCCATCCAATTCTTTACATTCCAAAACTTTCCTAAAATAGTAAAGTTTTATAATATAAAAATCAACTACTTCCACTGCTTTCCTCCATTTTACTTACTTTATACTTTAAATATTAGCGGGTCCCACCACTTTAATCCTTTTCTTTACTATTCTCCATTACTTTACCTATTTTCGTTAAACTCCGTGCCCAACCCAATTGATAACAATTGGGCGGGACGGAGGGAGTATATCATAACCCCTCGTTGCTTCAACCCTACTTATTTTGAGATTATTATTTTATTATAAATTTGTCAAAATATTAAGGGATATTCCATTTGATATCACTATACAATTGACATTTTATTTGATATCACTCAAAGTTTTTGACTTCCAAATGACACCATTATACTTTTGGCTCCATCCACATAATACCACTCTGTTAACCAAACGTTAGTCGATCGTTACAAAATTATGAAATTTTCCAATCGATGCCACTATAAAATTTTTAACTTGCACCATTCTACTTTGGGCTTCAGCTCCAAAATACCACTTTTAATTAATCTGATGAATCTATTCAAACTCCTTGATTTTATGCCCCTCAAAATATTGTTGGGCATCCTTTTGCCCACCAAAAACCAAGGAGTTTGATCAGATTCATCAAATTCACTAACATAATGGTATTTTTGGAGTTCACATCCAAAGTAGAATGGTGAAACTTAGAAGTCAAAAACTTTGAATGGTATCAAATGAAAAATCTAATAATGACGGACTAACGTTTGGTTAACAAAGTGGTATTATGTGAATGGAGTCAAAAATATAATGGTGTCACTTGAAAGTCAAAAATTTTGAGTTGTACCAAATGAAAAATCCAATTGTAATTGTACAAATGGAATATCCCAGCTTCCTTCTTGTTTTATAAATTGTACTACGAACCATAGTAGGCAATTGGCTCATGTCGTACTCTTCTTCTCATCATTTCTTTTGTACAGGGTCGTTAAATCAGGGATATGGTTTTGATTGCAAGCAAAGCAAGACTACAACCATGTCATTACGACACCATTGGCATGACACTTTCGTGGCAATACGATGGGTTAGCACATATCATTCTGTTGACTCTTGGCAAGAAATATTAAGGGATATTCCATTTGGTACCATTATACCATTGACTTTTTTATTTGATATCACTCGAAGTTTTTGACTTCCAAGAGGCACCATTATACTTTTGGCTCCATCCACATAATACCACTTCATTAACCAAACGTTAGTCAATCGTTACGAAATTATGGGATTTTCCATTTGATGTCACTCTGAAAATTTTAACTTCTAAGCGACACCATTCTACTTTGGGCTTCAGCTCCAAAAAACCATTAATTTATTAATAAATCTGATGAATCTATTCAAACTCCTTGATTGTATGCCCCTCAAAATATTGGTGGGCATCCAAGGAGTTTGATCAGATTCATCAAATTCATCAGATTCGCTAATATAGTGGTATTTTGGATTTGAAACCCAAAGTAGAATGTTGAAACTTAGAAGCCAAAAACTGAGTGGTATCAAATGAAAAATCTCATAATTTACGTATGGTTAACAAAGTGGTCTTATGTGAATGGAGTCAAAAGTAAAATGGTGCCACTTCAAAGTCAAAAACTTTAAGTTGTACCACATGAAAAAGCCAACTGTATATTGGTACCAAATGGAATATCCCAAATATTAATCTTGCTTGTTTTATAAACTGTACTCCGAACCATAGTAGGCAATTGGCTCGATGTCGTATTCTTCTTCTCATCATTTCTTTTGTATAGGGTCGTTAAATCAATGATCTGGTTTTGATTTCAAACAAAGCAAGACTACAACCATGTCATTACGACACGATTGGAATGACACTTCCGTAGCAGTATGATGGGTCAGCACATATCATTCTGTTGACTCTTGGCAAAAACTTTGCTCATTTGTCAGGGTATGTGGGTGCACCCAACTTGATTTGATTGATTTGATTTGTGATTTGACGGTGATGATGGATATGCCCTACACGTTATATGCGATTTGTTGCATGTATTAAACACCCTATGATGTGTGGTATACGTTCTGAGCTCGATACTAGATATATCCTAATACTAGATATATCCTAACCCTTTGTTGCTTCAGCCTTACCTATTTTGAGATTATTGTTTTATTATAAACTGTCAAAACATTAATCTTGCTTCTTGTTTTATGAAGTGCACTCCAAACCATACTCGGCATTTGCCTCATGTCGCATTCTTCTTAAAGCAAGGTACTTGGGGGTATTGGACTTTGTGATGAAGAGCCTCCCTTCATTTCCTTTGTACATGGCGTGAAATCATGGATGTGGTTATGATTGCGAACAAAACAAGACTACAACCATGTCATTACGACACCATTGGCATGACACTTCCGTGTTGTGCATTTGATATTTGTCAAGATGGGTGCACCCAGCTTGATTTGATTTGTGATTTGACAGTGATGATGTATATATGCCTTGCACGTTATATGTTGTGTGTTGCATGTATTACACACTCTATGATTTGTGTATTTGTATATGTTCTCAGCTCGATATGAGAAATATCCACCCCCTTCATCCTTACTAATTTTAAGATTATTGTTTCATTATAAACTGTTAAAATATTAATCTTGTTTCCTATATTATAAACTATATTCCAAACCCATAGTAGGCATTTGGCTCATGCCTTATCCTTTTTCTTCTTTTTCTTGGAAGGTACTTACAGGGGTATGGACTACATGATAAAGAGCTACCCTTCATTTCCTTTGTACAGGGTCATTAAATCATAGATTTGGCTTAGATTGCGAACAAAGCAGTGTATGATTACAAGACTACAACCATGTCATTGTTGCACCATTGGCATGACACTTCAGCAGTTGTGTGATTGGTCACCGTGTATCCTTATGCGTATCATTCCAAAATACACATTTGATATATGTCAGGATACGTGGGTGCACCCAGCTTGATTTTTTTTGTGATTTGATAGTAACAATGTATATGGTACACAGTAACAATGTGTATGGTACACGTTATGACGTTTGTTGCATGCATTAGACACCCTTTGATGTGTGTATTTGTAATCCAAACCATACTAGGCATTTGGCTCATGTCTTATTCTTCTTCTACCAAGTACTTAGTACTTAAGAGGGGTATAGTACGTAAGAGGGGTATAGGATTGTGTGATGGAGAGCTACCATTTTCATTTCCTTTGTACATGATCGTTAAATCATGGATATGATTTTGATTGCGAACAAAGCAATGTATGATTACAAGACTAAAACCGTGTCATTGCGGCACTATTAACATGACACTTCAATGGCTTTCAACGGCTATGTGATTGGTCACCATGTATCATTCTGTTAGCTCTTGGCACATTTGATATTTGTCAAAATACGCATTTGATATTTGTCCGGATACATACGTGGGTGCACCCAACTTGATTTTATTTGTAATTTAATAGTGATGATGTATATGCCCTAAACGTCATATGTTGACACTCTATGATGTGTGTCCTAACCCCTCCCCTCATTTCTTCAGCCTCATTTATTTTGAGATTATTGTTTTATTATAAACTCTCAAAATATTTATCTTACTTCATATTTTATAGACCGTACCCGAAACCATAATAGGCATTTGGCTCACGCTGTATTGTTCTTCACCCAAGAACTCAGTAAGAATATCGGATTAATATCGGATTGTGTGATGGAGAGCTACCCGTCATTTCCTTTGTACACGATCGTCAAATCATGGATATGATTTTGATCGCGGACAAAGCTGAGCATGATCAAGTAAAGAAAAAAGCGGTTGTGTTCAAAATAGATTTTAAGAAGGTTTATGACTAAAGCTCCATTTAGGATTGTTCCAAACTATTGTGTTGTGACGAAAAATGGTGATAGAAAAACTGTTGTTGTACGCATTTCTTGAAGTATAATATTAAAAAAAGGTTTTGGCAAGGATTGATAGTGAAACATGTAGCTGCTTTTAAAGCTTGCAAAAGCTAAAAAGCAATCTTCTCTAAAAGCAGCAGCTTCTAGGCCATGAACTTTTCGGAAAGCTCCTTTTGAACTTTTTACCAAACAATATTTTACCTCCTTTTCACTAAAAAAAAAATAACTAAAAAAACTACTGATGTATGCAACAACAAAACCAAACGAGGCCTAAGAATTTGTAAATCTTTGAGAAAGTATAAAGATTTGAAGAATTCTACAAAGGAGCTTTTTCCCTTTTTTGTTTAGTCGTGGGTACAATGTCTTGGACAAATTGTTGGATAAGGCTACGTATTAATCAAAGGCTTCTATATTTAGGTGTATGATTTGTTGTTTCTGGCCAATAAACTGATTTGCAATCTATTAAAAAGATTAAGCAAGATGTCTTTGGAAGGTACGGATCATTCTGGAAGAAAAAGATATTTTCTAAAACAAGGATTACTGTATCTTCTATTCACAATGGCCTACGGATCAAAATATTTGGATGTTAACAACAAAACTTTTCAAAGTAAACTGATCATGATTGTTGTATAGGGGAATTTTGAATATTAAATGTCAAAAAGTACATACAAGACTGAAGTATATCTCCAGAAATCCCAAGAAGTCCCATTGAGGAGAAAAGTTGTTTAGTCTAAAGACCTAGCTTGGCTTGGTTTGGTTATGATATGTGAAAAGAAATGAAACGATAAAAGGAAAGTCTGATGGATTAACCGCAAAAGGTCCACTACCCAAGGATTAATAAGAATAGGGATGAGAAGAGCTAGTAACTTGAGGTATCCTAACCACTGAATAGAGCTATTACAACCGATTGCAACCCACAAAAATTAAAAAAAAAATGAATTGTTCTAATTCAATAAGATCTATAAATAATAAAAGATGACACCTTATGAATGAAGAGAATCCTATAACTATAGAAAATTATTCCCTAATCCACGTCCAAATTTTACTACCATAATTCTTAGTCCTATATTTCCCGTTGCCAAATATCTGACATCAACATTTTATAACATCTATAAATATATTATCAATATGAAATTAAGCTTCGTACTCTATAATCTACAAGTTTGTGTGATGACGAACCACAAATCAATGAATAAAACTTAAAAGTCAAAATTTAAATCATATAACTGCTAAAGACACATTTAAAATTGGAAAAATTGATGTAAATAAATAAAAGAAGCAAATCATGTTATGTATCATATGCTTACGTAATAAATTTAAATTTCACAATATACTACAATCACCTTTACTACATAAATCAATGCATAAAACTAATAAAAATTATTCTTGTACTTGATCTTCAAAGAAAGATTTTAGTACAAGGGAGCAGGGATAAGCTTTCACTACTAGGTTTCTAAATTTAGCATTAGTGTCTAGGGCCTTCAATTCTTTGACTGTTGAGCTGACTGTGTCTATTCCAAATGAAGACAGTATAAAAGAAAAAAAGGCTGGAAATTCCAGATTAGGAGAGATTTATATGCTAGGGAGATGTTCATTCTCGTTGGGATGGGAGAATTGGATTCCAGACACCAGTATCGAGAAGAGAAGTGCGCCAAGAGTTGTACACCTAAACCTCAGGTCTTCAGTTGGTTGTTTCTCGATAATATCAATGTTGATAATATTTTGCAACCGTGAAGGTAACCTAACTCCTGGTCAGAGAATTTGGTGAGCATAGGCAGGGAGTCTAGCAGTCATTTATATCCTAACTGTTGGTTCCCAAGACATTTTTGGTTCAGGATCTGCAGAATTCAATGCCTACATTGTGTTCTCTCTTCCTTGGGTTTGTTCCTGGAAAACACGCTATTAGCGTCATTTAGGGTTATTTGACTAAAAGAGGAATACCCGACTTCTTGAAGACTATTTTAAATACTTCAATTTTAGTGAGAAGTATACTCAAATTTTCTGTAGGCTGGGTACACATACCTAAATGTTTTAACTTTCAACGGATAACGTGTTTGAGATCTTAGTATAAATATCTAAAGGTTTCGATGGCTATCCTTTTCTGTTTTTGCTAATTTCAGTGGTTATCCTAGAAAATCTTTATAATTCAAACAGGCTTGCTACTTCTAATTTGCGTTTGGTGTTGTGTTTTTTGTGTGGTCCACGCTGGTTGTCTTTGTATTGTTTTTTTTCCCCACAGTTTTCCTCCAGCTTAAGTGAGGGTTCTAATATTATTTGAGACGAGGACAATGCCAAGGAACTCCACAACTTTTTCCAAAAAAAGTTGAAAGTCAGAAACAATTTATCATTACCATAAAAATAAAATATTGATTTAACCTCACAAACTACTATACCTCACCTCCAAGATCTCAATACTATAACTGACTAATTAGGGAAGAAAAATTAGTAGAGATTCCGGTAAATTGTCAAGAACTACATAGATATTAAAGAAGATTTTGCAACTTATAAGTACTACGTCGATTTGAGGAGGTTAGTCTCTACAAAACAAGGCAAAAACGAACAAACATTAAAAAGGATATATTCAAACATCAAACAGAACGCTAACTTTGAAGATACATGGTTCCTAAAGAAAGTGATATATCCTTAAAACAAGAAATCTCAGAACTAGATGCATAGCACATATCTCACTCTCATTGTTCCTTCTCCAAAAGTTGTTCCTTCACCACTTTAAGTTGTAAAACTTACCAAGTACATGCAGGTCACGGTTTTCCAAATTTGTCAATATAACCCTGCCGAAATGAAACAAATGTTATTAATCACATGAATAATAATGTTATTGATCGAGAAAACATCACCCTATTACCATCTAAACTGCCTCAGTTTTCCAAAAAATTATAATCACCAACTCACCTCAACAAGCTTTGCAATTTTCGACTCGGATGAAGAAAGGTACAACTCAACTGATTCTGAAGTAGATGGAATTTGATGAGTTGGTACTGTGCTAAGGACTCTGTTGACTGATCTTTTGACTATATTATTGTGAGCATCCTTGCTCAGGTTACCCTCACGCCAAGTTGGTTTGACCAATTCTTTGACAAAATCTATGAGAGCAGCGCGAAAGTGTTTTAGGGCTTTCGCTTCCTTGGCCATATCTTCACTTACCTTAACATCAACCTCCATTTCACTACTTTGTCCAGCCATGTCTCCTGATTTTAACTTCTGTCCTGACCTGTCAGTCTGAGTTGCATAATCATTTTCAGTATTAGGTGCATCTCTTTTCCTAATATCCTGAAGCTGTGAGGATCCCAAGAGTTTCTCTTCATGTGGTCCAGCAATTCTATTTTTCATCTCAGTGATAGCACTTACAGGAGTTCCTATTTCAGCTAAAAACAAATCTTTTTCATGGTTTTTCTTGTTCAAATTATTGTGAAGGATGTTATGATGCCCACCAGGAGATTGTTCAAGAAAATTATAACCTGGCCCAAAACTATCTCGACCAGCACCAGAAAATCTAGAATATACATCTGCTGACTTGGACTGTTCAATGCTATCACGAATAGGATCATACTGAATTACTGAAGACAACAATCTCTGTGTAAGAGCGTACGATGGCCGAAAAGGTGGAGATGGCTCCCAATTGTAGGAGGACATTTCTGTTATACTTTTAACGGTATATCGTGAATCTCCAGTCACGGGCATTCTAGATGGATTATTTGATTCAGATCCAGAGAATGGCGAAGAGGTCTTCTGCAGAGAAGCGGATCTAGAAGTACCATATTCTCTTTCAACGTCTAAGCAGTTGTGGGACCTAAGTGGATCTGAGTTCCAAGTAGAACCAAATGGCAAAGTTGACCTGGTCCAGCTTGAAATATGGGTCGGTGGTAGCGTCCCACTGTTGAAGTTTGTTTCCCATGAGTGGCGGAAGGGGGGCATGCGCTCATCAAGCAAGAATGGGCTTCTCTTAGCAGCCATTTCTTCTGAACCATGCTTTCCATGATTGTTCAATTGCCAATTTTCTCCTCTAAGATATTCTCTTCCAGCACTGCTGGAGATGTCTTTATACGGACTCACTTTTTCTGATTCATTCTTCCATTTTGAACTTTGTCCAAGTTCATGAGACAGAACTCTGTCCAAGAGAGATGAGGTGCCAACTGCAGGAGCTTCTTCATCAGGAGAAGTAACCAACCGTGGCTTTTTAGAGGAGCAATCCGATCCTGATAAGGGAAAAGGTAATTAATATAATCAATATGGTATAGATGGTTCTTCACTATTATTATTCTGTAAAACCAATCACCTTCACTAGTTTGCCGCTCAGTCTTGTTACTAGGATCAGCTATCGCGTGCTGTTGGGGGGTAACGTTGCTTGCATGAAGGAATCTACAAGATTTTCCCTTAATGCACCAACCTTTGGCAAAAAAATCACAAATAACAGCTGGTTTATCAGTCCCATCCTTAAACCCCAGACCGGGGGACAAGATACTTGGCTTTACCATGGGAAAATCCAATCTGGAAAACCTAAAAGATGTCAGCAAGTGATTCTAGTTTGTGAATATCAAGAGATATAACGAAAATACTAAAAGAGAGCTGCACTTATAATTCCAATATGTCAGTTTATAAAAAGTGTGTAACCATGCATATGAAACCAGTTCACCGCACCTTGGTTCATTGAGCTTAAAATCCTCAGTCTGCAAACGGTGATACTTCTTTTCTTCCTCGGAATAGTAAAGACCAGTAGTCCTCCCACTTAAGTTATCTTTCACAAAAACAGCAGCGGAGAATTCAGCACTACTAGCAGACTCAGTGGTCTGGGCAGTTAATATTCCATGGCCATTCGGAAGTACTGTCTTTTTATGTTCAACATAATCTTTAGGCGTTCTTGTTCCTGAAAGGGGTTTGGATTCTTTAAATCTGTGGTCCCCACTCCTAGTACCAATCTCATCTTTCCCCAACTCTGGACACGGAAGATTCACGTGGTTATTGTCCGAGTCCTTTCCCTCTACTACATCCATTTGATCAGAGATATGTGCACCTCTATCACCCTTTACCTCGTGCAAATCTCTTGATATTACCTTCACAGCATTTTCTTGTGTCACTGAAACTGAATGGGATTGATCTTCATGCCCCATGACTATAAAGTCACGGGAAGCATCTACATGGAAGAAACATTTAAAGTCAAGAAAAAGACACAGCAAAAAACTCCTCTAAACATAGCAGGTATGGGCTTAAGAATACGAGAATACTTACTCACACTTATACCACCCTACGTGTTATTCTTCTGTAAAATAAAAGGTAAATTCCCGATAGACATGAATACCTGAATCAATTCTTCCCTCAGCATGAAAGGACGTCATATTCTTACTCCATGATATTGAACTAAAGAATAAACAGGATATTTTCAATCTAGATTATATATGAGTTGAATACAACCGTTCACGTTCATTTAGAGATCCTACGCTTAACCAAAAGAAAACTAATCCTAACTCATATCTGATTCCTATATAAATCCATTATAACTAATAGGCAAGAAAGATGTATACCCCATCTTTACACTCTTAAGCTACTAAACACTAAAATCAACTTATCTCAATATATTAATATACGATAACTACGTAATTTCCTGATTCCCCACTCCCCGGAATTATAGAACACAAACTAAGAGCAAAATCCCACCATGTAAAGACATGGTTTAATTCATGGTCACATATGCAAACTATTCTGGAACACGTCTCATCCATAAGGTTAAGCTTCCGAAGTAGCAAAGCTATAACTTCCAATATTACAAAGATTAAAGGGCATCCTCAAACACTACCAAAATCAACATGTTATACCTACACTTTGTCATCTAGTTGGTGTTCTTTCTTGAAAAAATAATGCTAGCTTTCTTCCAAACAAGCTCCTTATGCTCCACCTATAAATTAAGTTTCTCATCGTATTTGTAAGTACTTCATATAAAAATAGGTAAAATCTCAACTCCTTTACAAGTAATAGCCCCGAAATTCGATTCAGCATTGTACTTCCACTTTATAAACAAACCTAGATGTATCTCTGCATTTCAAAACTGAAGGGCGGATTCTAGGGCATGTAAAAAACGAGGTCAAATCCTGAGCACAAATCCGAAGTATGCGTCTCCTAAATTTGAAATCTATAAAGTTCTACGTGTACAAATGCAACCAACTTGAGTAATCCACAATTCCACCACAAGCCCACACTGGTGCACGGATGTACTTAAGCTTATATTTGAACAAAGTGTCTCACATGTTCTGTTTTAAAATATGTTCCAAACACCCCCCATTGGTCTCATCCAGCCCACTAAAAAATTAAACAAATACGATGGTGATCAAAACACTTTCAAGAGGTGGGAGGTTCGAGCTATGATACCATTTATAACAAACTAGGTCACATCTCGGGCCCAGTTAAAAATTCGAGTCTAAATCAATCCAAATACCAAAGAAGTCCACTAGCCTAATTACAACCAAAGGGTAATCAGAAGTCCTACATCTAGGATTTGGACTTTAACTCATATTTTTTGCTTCAGATATTTCCATGAGAGACAGACCGTTACATTCAATCCAACAATTATGTATAAATTTGAGTGCAAAAGTTGGAAGTGGACTAATGGAAATAGGGTTTACCATGTTGAATGAGATCTTTGAAATCTTTGAAGAAAATTTAAGGCACATCTATCTATATTAAGCTTGTTGGGCCACACTCACAAATAGAGAATGTTTGTTTGCTAAAAGTATAGAGGCATTTGAGCGAGCGAGTAAAGAGACAAGCCACAACGGGCGTGAGTTTAGCAACCTAGACCTGGCGACCTTACATCTCGCACAATATTAATATTATTATTACCTCTAATCGGAGTTTTAAGAGATGAGGGTGGGGAAATTCTTCTAGACCTAACGATTTTTGAAACTTTTAAGGTTGGGATAGTAAAATCTGAAATGGAGGTGTTTTAATATTTTAGCCAGAGGATAGGGTGCTTTTTTGCACTCTTGTTTTTACATTCTATGGTAGTACTAGGTCTTTGTTGCTTGCTTGTTGTCAATTACACATATACATCAATGAATATAAGTAATTTAAATTTTAAGTAATTAATTAATATTACTCATTAAAGCTTAAACATCATTATAAATTTGTGTATTTATTTGCATGTAGTTTTAGATATAGAGATAAAAATAATTAAACATAATTTGATTCCTCATACACATACACACCTCCCGCCTTGGGTATCAAAAATCCATACCTTGTAGGTAGCTATGGGTTTTAAAAATTTTTATTACCAGCTTACCAACCAAACACCAGGTATGAGTTTCAAACGAACGAAACTCATACCTATTACCTAAACACCACGAACTAAACGACCCTTACAAAGACTAATTTATCGGTGAAAAGACACAAACAGCCTTAGTACTAGGCTACTCACAAAATTATATTGCAATTTCGAATAATCCATCCTCCTTGAAATATAACCATGTCCTCGTGGAAGGCAGATCTTGCACCTAGTCCATCTAATCTTCAAGCAGAGTTACTCTTCCAGCAAAGCTGGGGCCTCGTATAAACAACTTAGATATCTTCCTCGATCATAAATGGCGATAGTATCCATTTTCCTTAAGACCACATGGAGTTCAAGTATCATTACTCTTCTTGTGTTACTTTGTTTGCCTTGGAATCTTGTTTGCCTTGTATTCCGGTTAAAATTTTCAATCTCCAGATGCACTTTGAATAGCTGCTCTATTGCGAAGAGTTTCAAACTAATCATCACGTGCCACTGTCCATGTTGGCCACAAGCCAAGTTTAATAGTGCAACTTTTCTAACTTCACTTTCTTTAATCATCATCATGTCTTTGAACATCATATCGACACATTTTGAATGATCTTTCTGCATAAGACTACTTGGATCTTCTTATCAAGATGGCTAGACTTCTTTTTAAAACTAGAAGAATTTGCAGCTGTTAGACTAGTTGTTGGACTACCTCCCCTTTTCACGAACATAACAAAAGCAATTAAGAAAAGAAGATCAATGAACTAAGGCAGGTGATGAAGCAGGAAGCTACCAAGGGTGGCCTACAACGGCAGATATTGATGAGTCGATTCAAAATTCGGTAGCTTTTCCCAATACGTTTCTCTTTCTTTCTTCCGCTTATTGTGATCTTCTAAGTCTCCTTTTTCCTTGCTTTTACTGGTTCTTTCTTCTTTCTTTTTTATTGAGGTCGAAAAATTGTATTTACGGATATGAGATAGGAGGAAATACTGATGTTGGCAAATGGGGTGCGTTTTAGTGGATTGAATTAATATCACTAGTAATTCTGACTTTTTCTCGACAGTAGGCAAGGTGTTCGATATAAAGTTAAAGAGGATAAAATTCTAATTGTGATAGGCTGAGTAAGGTCGTGTTTGGATAGCAGAAAAGGTGGCACTCTTGATCCCGCTTAATGGGGCAAGGAGCACAAATTCGGATTTTGGGATAACTTCGAAGAAACAATTCTGACGGAGAGATATACCACACAAAATAATACTCCTTCCCGTCCATTTGTTTACACTTTTTTTTGGGGTATCCTTCCCACTTTACATTTCCATAAATAGAAAAAAAAACTTGTTATTTTTTGTAGGACCTGCTAGTTTGTCCCCTTTTCTTTGTTTTTCTTGTCCTTGGTACCCAACCCAAATGTAAAGATATGGTTTTCAAACATAATTAATAAAGTAACGATATAATTGACTAATTCTAAAAATAATCTAACTAATGGCTTTCCAAAGCCTTTAATATTGCTCCTTTATAGTATATAGTATTGTTAAACTTTTCACACCACAATCCTACATCACCTTGAATCCACAAAGTCAGTCTACCCAAAGTAGAAGCCAACCCATCACTAGTCAACTTCAAGCTTAGGTGACGAGTGACAAATGAAGTTATTTCATAGGTAATAATATAATACTACAAAATACTTACAATCTTACCTATGAGGCATTCAGTAGATAGGGTGTAAATGAGCCGAACCAAGCCGAACTCTTAACTGTTCATGTATTAGCTCATTATAAATACGTCGAACTCGAGCTCGAACTTTTATAAATTTGTAAACAAAAATTTTAAAGCATTAAAAAAATGAAAAATGAAAGCAGGGGTAAAACCTCGAAATCCAGAGACATACTTATAATCTAGACTTATCAACGAATAAAATTTAGATCAGTTTAGTTAATACATAACCAACTAATGTTATAATTTACAATGTAACATATGTTATAATTTAATTATTTATAATAAAAAATGTATAGATTTAACAAAAGAAAATAATAAATAGACAAAATAAACTAACATATTACTTCGTATACATTTACATGTACACTTATTTACTAGAGTTAACGTGAATTCAAGAACTCCTGCAAAATGTTAATGAAATATGTTCACGAGCATATATATAGAGAGAGTGTGTGTGTGTGTTTCTACGTGAACGTGAACTTATTAACTTATTGATGAACCATATTCACGAGTTTGTCCACGAACCTGGTTCACGAACTATATTAAAGAACTTGTTGACGAACTATATAATCGAACTTGTTCGCGAGCTTTCGAGCCGAACTATATCGTGCTCACAGACGAACCTCAAAATCGTGTTCATGCTCGACTCTTTTACAAATCGAACTTATTTCGAGCCGGACATTGAACTATTTGTGAGTGTATCAACTCATTTACAGCCCTATTAGTAGATATATATAGTTTAATCACTTCTTTTAGTTTTCAAAAAAATATATCAACACCTATTAGCTCCGTTACCAAGACTCTCCATTCTTGTCAACGTGCCCATGTCCACAGAACATGACATAGGTGTGGGTATGAGATATGAGTCGGATTCTTCTACTGACCAAACATTTCACCTTAGATATCCCATATAAAAATGAAAAAAATGGTAACATCATATATTTAAAATATATTAAAAAAAACAGGGTCCATATATAACCTTTTTCTATGCTATTCATTTAATATTGAGATACAAATTAACATACATAATTAAGTGTATATGATAAATGTGTACTTGACATTGTTTTCGTAAATGTACAGTGAATCCATTAACACAAACAATTCCATAAACACAGATTATCTATTTCATCAATTATAAATAATAATAAAAACATAACACTTAAACATGCATTTGAAAAATAAATCTAATTCATATGATCATTCTACGTATCTAAAGTACACAAAACTAATAGACATATCGCAAGCTCAACAATAATCATAATAAATCAAAATATAAAATAAAACAATGTACATAAACAATAAGGGGGTTTTGAGTAAATCTAATACTAACCATGAGTCTGATCTTGATTAACAGGTGACAAATCTTCTCCGAAATCATCGTCATCATCATCTTCAGCTTCTGTTTCATCTTCCTCTACTTCTGTTTCTTCCTCAACCTCGATTTCCTCGTACTCTTCATCGTCATCTAGGGATTGATGGTCGGAATCAGAGTGATTAGTGGCGGCGGCGGGGCGGTTGCTATCGGGTACAGGGCTGGGCATTTTAATCGGGTGGGTAATTGGGTATCCGTTTCGGGTGGGTTTGGGAAATTGAAGGGGGGACTGTAACTTATGTTTTGCTAATTTATGTTCCAGTTATAAGTCCTGAGTCACAGTATTGATAAATGACATTGAATTTAATCGTTTATTAATAGTAGAACGTTAGTTTGCGGGCTTTATTATCTTTTCGCCCTTCAAGTTTGAATAGTTGTATTCATAAACTTTTCAAGTTTAAAAACGTTCTTTTTTGTCCCTTGTTATCAAAAATGTATCTTTTTGGGTCAAAAGTGTACCTTTCCCCGGCAGTTGAGTGTCAAAAAGGTACATTTTTGATACACGAGGGCGAAAAAAAATGTTTTTAAACTTAAAAGGTTTATGGGTACAACGGACCAAATTTGAAGGGCAAAAAAGTCATAAAACCTAGTTTTTAACCCGGATGGGTATTTCACCCGCGCCAATTTGATCTCAAATCCGAACGGGTCGGAGATTCGGGGAATTTCTCGGGGTCGGGGCGAGAAATGGAGAGAAATATAGAAAAAATTCGGGAATTATGGTATCTCCGTCTCGTTCCCGATCCCCATTTCCCGACTTACATATTTTATAAAATAAAATATTTTTATATGTATATTAACTAAATTAATTTATATATAAAGATAATATATATTTATTATTATATTTTAAGTTTCTTAATTCAATTTTTTTATTCAAATTTTTTATAATAGAATAGAATTTAGTTACAATAATTTCAATTTCATCTCTATCTTTTGTTTTAAATAAATATTAATACAAATAATTGTTTAAAATATAATATTATATATATTATATATATATATTATATTATCAATTAAATATATTAGAAAATGAATTATAGAATATATAAATTTTTTATTTTTAAAAAAATAAAAACACTCGATTCCTCACGGGGATCTCCGTTTCCCGTTCGGAGCGGAGATCGGGGCGGGCATGGGGATTAGGGACTGGTTCGAGAATCGGGGGCGGGGATAGCACTCACTGACCCTGAAGTGTCCCGATACCCATCCCTAGTTTTTAATCGATCAAGTTTTTATATTTTAACATTTTAATAAACCAAATTTGAGTGGATTTTTAAATATACAGGTAAATGTAAATTATAGTGAGTCTAGTTTTTTTTTAATATTTTATTTATTTAGAAATGTTCACACTTTAAGTATTTATGTAGTAATTATATAAATGCTTAATATATATATGGGGCGTTCCACAGCCCCCGTTGGATATCCCCCTGAGGGCGGTCATTTTTAAATAAATAATTAAAAAAAGAAGAATACTAGAAAAAATATAACATTCAGCACAAAAATAGTGGGCATGTTTTTCTGGATATGTATAAATTTAAATTCAAATTTTTTACAATTTTCTATTTTTACTTAATTTTTCACGTAAATTTTACAAATTATCTAAAACTGGCCGCTCTCCATGTTTCATTGAGGTCATACGTTTTAAAAAATAATTATAAAATAGAAAAATAATATAATAATAATAAATATTTATTTTTTATTTTGAATTTTTCTCCTTCTACTTTATTTATTCAATTTCATTTAGTAGAGGTTTTTTTTCTTTTTTGTTTAAATTTAAATAGATAAAAAAATTATTTTACTTTTTTTAAATGAAAAATTACCGTGTTAACAAAAATAATTTTAATTTTTTATTATTTGAAAATGCAAAATTTATTTTAATTTTTTCTTATTTTAATATCGACTTTTTTATTAATATTAAAATATTATTTTTCCTTTTTTTAATCAAAAAATAATATAATATCCATTTTATTCAATTATTTCATTTAATATTGTTATTTATTATATTTTTCATTTTATTCTATTTTTCCTTTTTTTAATTCAAATATAATATCACAGCACCCTCAATGAAACATTGAGGGCATATTTATTACTATTCCAACAGCTTACCAACCTGCTTTTCAACCATTATTTGCTTAAATTCTACACTGTTTTAAACCATTATTCTGCTCGTTTTTTGGAGAGAAAAAATCAAGGTTAGTGATTCTCATGGCTTCTTATTTATTTGATTATGATTCTAATTCGTCTAGGGATCATAATGACTTTAATTATATTACTCCCTTTCAACCATTATTTGCTTAAATTCTACACTGTTTTAAACCCTTATTCTGCTCGTTTTTTGGAGAGAAAAAATCAAGGTTAGTGATTCTCATGGCTTCTTATTTATTTGATTATGATTCTAATTCGTCTAGTGATCATAATGACTTTAATTATATTACTCCCATTCTAAATAAAAGAGTTTATCTTAAAAAATTTGATGATAATGGTGATGAAATTCGTGAAATAATAGATGTTGATGATATTGATGATGGTGTTGATAATGTTGGTAGAAAATTTCATGATGCTTCTAATTCTAAGAGAAAAGAAAATATGACTTTTGAAAGTGATGAAGATGTTAATATTACTCTCATTCGAAATAAAAGAGTTTATCGTAAAATTTTTGATGATAATGGTGATGAAATTCGTGAAACAATAGATGTTGATGATATTGATGATGGTGTTGATAATGTTGGTAGAAAATTTCATGATGCTTCTAATTCTAAGGGGAAAGAAAAAATGACTTTTGAAAGTGATGAAGATGTTAATATTGGGAAGAAGGATGATGTTAATAATGGAGAAGAAAACATTGGATCTACTTTTGCAAATATGAATGATACGGTGCCTTATGTTGGTATGCAATTTGATTCTTTACAAGAAGCATAAGCTTTTTATAGAAATTATGGTCGTAGTGTGGGATTTGAGATAATTATTAGGAGCACTCATAAACAAAAAGAAGGTGATGATCTTGCATCGCGGATGTATATTTGTCGGAAGGGTGGGAGACGGGGTTTGGACACATCGAATGGTAAAGATAAAGGTAAAGAAAAGAGGACAAGAGATTTTATTAGTCGAACCAAATGTGAAGCTCGGATGTCCATCACTCATAGAGTGAATTTGAACAAATGGGAGGTAACTTTGGTCAAGTTAGAACACAATCATGGCATGGTTCCACCGGATAAGGTACAATTTATGCAAAGGTCGCATA
This sequence comes from Heracleum sosnowskyi, assembly GCA_030848705.1. Taxonomy (NCBI): domain Eukaryota; kingdom Viridiplantae; phylum Streptophyta; class Magnoliopsida; order Apiales; family Apiaceae; genus Heracleum; species Heracleum sosnowskyi. Next base: position 101,603,464 of record CM061241.1, read on the forward strand.
ACATAGATTCGCTTACCCGATCGTTAATTGAGTTGTTTCACAAATCGGGGGTCGAGACCGCGAAAGTAATGAATTGCCTTAGTGAGTCATGTGGTGGTGTTCAAAACCTTGGTTTTTCTAGTCAAGACATACGTAATGTCATACGTGACATTCGACGGCAGGTGTTTGATTCCGGCGATGCGGATTGTGGTTTGGCTTTGCTACGAGAATTGAAAGAAACTTATGGTGGAATTTTTTTCTATCGAGTGGATGTGGATGAGGAGAATCGTGTTAGGGGTTTGGTGTGGGTTGATCCTCGATCGATTAATGCTTACAAGAATTTTGGAGACGTGGTTACTTTCGACTCGACTTATCGGACTAATAGGTATTGTATGCCTTTTATACCTATTACGGGAGTGAACCACCACTACCAAAATATCTTGTTTGGATTTGCATTTGTAAGGGACGAGAAAGAGACATCTTACAAATGGGTTTTGAAAACATGGTTGGAAGCCGTTGACAACAAACCTCCCGCTACAATTATTACCGATCAAGACATTGCTTTAGGAAATGCTATTGCCGCGATTATGCCACAAACAAATCATACATATTGTACATGGCATATTAGTAAAAAGTTTCCCGAGAAATTATCTTCTTTGTATACTTGATTTCCGGATTTCAAGAAAGATTTTAACTCATGTGTGTACAAGTCATTGTCACCTAATGAATTTGAAGGTAGTTGGGAGGTGTTGGTTGAAAAGTATAATCTCGGGAATCATGTTTGGCTAAATGAGATGTATAAAATTAGAAGACAATGGATTCGCGCTTACACGAAACAATATTTTTCCGAGGGAATAACTACCACTTCAAGGAGCGAGTCCATGAATTCCTTTTTTGATGAGTATGTAAAAGCATCAACCGGTTTGAAAGAATTCATTGAGAACTCACAGAAGGCTTTGGAGAAGCAATATCTCAATGAAATTGGAGCCAACCATGAGACCGATTACAAGGAAATGAGACTATTATATAATTCGTCTTTGGAGACTTATGCATCCGAGATTTACACAAAAGAGATGTTTAAAAGTTTTCAAAACGAGCTTCAAAAAAGCGGATCTTTTATTGTTAAGAGCGCTAAACATGATGATAGATCTTTTCCTAGGATGTACTTGGTAGAAAAATCCACGATGTCGGAGAATTGTAGAAAGCTTTATACTCTATTGGTTGCGTCAAACGGGACAATTTCATGTGCTTGTAAGAAATTTGAACATTCCGGGATGATTTGTAGACACATGATCCATTATCTTAATAAGAAACAAAAAATAGACATACCCAAAGAATATATCAAATTGAGGTGGACAATGAATGCCAACAAAGTTGCGGGATCTTTACCTTGTACCCCTCCCGTGCATATTAATGTTGTCGAATCACAAACGGCAAGGTATAGTTCATTATGCAACGCTTTTCAAAGTTTAGGTGCTATTGGTAGTGTTACCGCCCCGCGATACAATCACTTGATGGATTGGATTGAGAGAGAGAAAGTGTACATCAATGAATCTTTTCCGGAAGAGAAACGCAAAGAAAGCATGAATAAGTCATTTCACCATAAAGGTGAAGATGAACCAATATTGGATCCTCCAATGTCACAAACTAAAGGAAGGAAAAAAGTGGGAAGACATAAAAGTGGTTTTGAGACATCGACTTCAATGAAGAAACCACGAATGTGCGGGAAATACAAAATGGAAGGAGCAAGTCATGATAGGAGAAATTGTCCTAAAAAGATGACCTAGATGCAATGGAGTACTCTAAATTATTATGTAATCTTGGCAATGTAATGGATTATTTGATTAAATTATGTAATGAAGTACTTTTTGTTGGATTATTCGGATTATCAATATTCACTATGAATATGTAATATTCCAAAAAAAATTATAAAAAAACTTATTTTTGAAAAAAAAAACACAAAATGGGCAGAAGGTTTAGTGTAGATTTTACAAACTTTGATGCACAAACTGAAAGAATATGAAACTGCAGTGACTGAACTGTAAAAAAAAGGGACAGACCACCCTCAATGAAACATTGAGGGCGCCCTCAATGAAACATTGAGGGTGGCCTGGCAAATTTTTGGCAGGATATGTTTGTTTTATGTACTACCCAAAAACATGTATCAAAACTGGCAAGTCCTACCTGTTTTCAGCACTGCCCAAAAACTGTAACCAAATCCTATACCATATCCAAAATCAAAAAAAATTCAAACTACTATATCCAAAATCCAACCTACGCAATCAAAAGTCTAATATATTTACATATCCAATATAGTCCAAAATCCAAACTACGATAACCAAAATCAAAAAACACCTACGCAATCAAAAGTCCAACATAATTACAAATTCAACATAGTCCAAAATCCAAAACTACGAAAAACTACATCTGTCATAACAAATGTTCTAAAGTTCTAAACATGTGCGAAAAACTACACCCCCTTCAACCTTTGATCGATCGATTTTTGAGGCATCCGACGTGCTTCCCCGTTCTTTAACTCGTGCGCTATGCGATATCGGAAGGTTATAACATCCAAAGGGGGTTTCCACTCTGCCACTGCCAAGTCTATCCCATTAAGGATGACATCAATGTACTTGCAAACATATACGCCACAATCAACCCCACCTAGTTGTTTAGGGCGCTTTGAAACTTCCTTCACCCTCATATACTTGTTGGGGCGAAAGCGGTCTGGATGCAATTTAAAAAGCATGTAGGGGAGAAATTTTTCCTACAAAATATTACCACATATTCGAATTAATATATTCGGATTTATAAAGTACGTAACTAAAAAGAAGCAATTTTTTTTACCATAACGTAGAACTCAAGAGGGTATATTTCCCTCCCACTGGTAGGTTTCTCGTCTCGGAGAGGATCAATCATCTTCACTTAAAATTTATTAATGTCCACAACGAACAGGAACCAATGTGACCCAGTGCAAACCGGGAAGAACACAACATCACACAAATGAATAGGCTTTCCATGGAGTTGCTTCTGGTACTGCTGAATGAACTTGTCCATGGAATCCATCTCCTCTTGCATTTTGTTGAAATCTGGAGGAACCTGTAGGGGACAAAGAAACTTCTATAAGTTGACAAACAAATAGATTACTAGTATTCTAAAGGTAACTTTTATTAAATTAAAAAATAATATGATATTCATTTATTTGGAATATTTCATTTAATATTTCTATTTATTCTATTTTTCATTTTATTCTATTTTCCATTTTAAAAATAAAATAATAATAATAAATAATACAGTTTGAGCCCTGATAAGTGATAAGTAACTTTCAACAAGTCATAAGTAACTATATAAGTTGATTTCTTACCGACAAATTGGTGTATTCACTCCCAGCCCCTAGCATGAAATAGGAAGCCGCAAAGAAATACTGCAGCGCAGGCCTTTGAAGCTCTTTTAAATTCCAAAGTTTAACTTCTCTAATAGCCAGCAACTCAGCATAAGTGTTCACAATATCGTCCACCAACCAACGATCAACAGCCAAAGTCCACAAATGCGCATGGGTAGGTTGATAAGTCACACACTTCCTACCACCGGTATGGTCATACCAAATGAAATTACCATCTGATTCCTCGAAAGTGCCTGTCCACCAATGATTGAAAAGCCACCTGGTTTTCCTTTCTTTAAGTGGCCTCGTGAAATCACCTTTCTTTCCGCCACTCCTATGTGAATCCAAGAACTTATCGGTTGTAGTGTCCAGCTACAAGTACACAATCAAGAATGGTATCACAATATCAAAAACAAACATATTAAGGAAATGAAAAGTAAGGATAAAGGATTTATACCTCAAGCACATCCGCTAACTGAATAGGAAGGTCTCCACTACACCCGACATCGAAAAAACCAGGTGTATTGAATGCAGCCGGAGTGGACCCTAAAGTACCCGGAGAACTAGAAGGCAACTGCATACAAGTTAATAACATACTCAATACATAGAGTTCTAAGATGGCAAGTGTATATATTGAATCAAATTACTTAGTAATAAATTAGTACCTTAAAGGCTTTTGGGGTCTGTGGAGAGGTGGTGTGATCACCATTCTCAAGCTCCTGAACAACAGGCTCAACATGACGAGGAGGAGAGACATGTACAGGGGCCTCTAGAGAGGTGGTAGGACCACTCGTCTCAACCTGCAATTAATATACATAATCTAATGAATGACATAAGACTTTAAATAAAAATACTACATGACCAAAAACAATATATAGACGTACCTCCTCAACAACAGGTACGACGTGACGAGGAGGGGTGACATGTACAAAGGGCCTCTACAGAGGTGGGAGTACAACTCGTCTCAACCTACAATTAAGAATGTCAATACACATACACGTAATCTATTGAATGACACGAGAATTCAAAGACAATTATGTTAGGTCCAAAGTATCGTAGAAGGGGGGGTTGAATACGATACCTACAAATTATTCAATTTCGTTCGCGGATAAATCATTCAGTTCAACTACGAAATCAAATACACCAAATCAAACCAAGAGTCGGGGAATATATCGTTTTATAAATATAAACCTCGAGGGGTGCTACAATTTCTAATCCGTAGATTAGCTTCAATGAGTTCTAGGTTATACAGATTCAATACAATGATAGAATTCTGAGCTCTATTAAATTCTCTGATAAATCTCTCTGGCTCAAACTCTCTCCTCGTAACTTCTTCTGTGAAAATAACCTAACTGAAGAAGACACTTCTTCTCTCTTAGTAATTGTAGACTTGATTTTGAAAAAGCATCGAACCAAAAAGAAAACAATTAATCTTGGCCGTTGGATCTTCATCAACCTGACAACAAAGTCACTTCTTCACCTGCTTCTCCAAATTTAAAACTATCGAATGAATAAAGTTAATATTCCATTCGATGGTTTTGAATAAAAACTATCGAATGAAACATTAACTTATATTAGTTTTCTTTATCTCACATTCGATGGTTTTCTAAATAGAAAAACCATCGAATTCTTTTCTTGTCCTTGACCTTTTAGAAAAGCTTCTGAGCTTCAGGGTGTTTCAGTTTTAGACTGTATCAATTTCTTCTGAGACGATAAAACAACTTGATCTTTTTAAGTGCCGTCAACTAGTGCAACTGGTCTGGTTCACAGATGAATAACACTTGATCAATTCTTCTATGTCTTCAATTCAATGATGTTGATAAGTCCTTTGTCGATCTGGTTGCTTCAAATAAATCACTGGAATCCTGTGGTACTAACCCTAAATCATTCATATACTTCTGTAGTCTTGTTTCTTTAACTATCATTGAGGCATGAACATTTTCATGAACTTCTTTCCGTGACTTGTTTACGGACTTCAAGAATACATACCGCATTTTGATTTTTTGAGGTTATAGATGCAAGAGCGAAGAATGGGGAGAATTAAGGGGTTGTTCAGTGCATTGTGGATCTATGACGTCTTCCACGCCTTTTTCTTTTACAAATTGTAATATGTAACTATCCTCTAGTCTATATATAAGAAGGTAGTTAGGAATAGTAAAGAAGAATCAACAACTTTTTTTAATTTCAAATTAAATTGAATGTTTGTCCACGGACTGACTGATGAGCGCCCGTTTAGTTATTGGGCCTAATTTTGTGGCCCAATATGCAGTTCTCATAATAACAGGGTCTCACTAGAATAGCTATATATATATATATAGACACACACACACACATGGGTGGGTGCTCAAATGAGAACCTAATTTTATATGAGAACTAAAATCTTATATAAGCCACTCATTTTATATGAGTAACTTTTAATCCTGGCCACACGTTCTTTTACAGCTCTACAACCGTTTTTTAACCGATATAATATGTAATCTAGTATCTTTATCTCTCTCCATCGCACTTTCAGTTTAATCTACATTATCCTTTAACAAAATAATGAGTCAATCACTGCTATCATCTGTTTCCATTATCTCATCGATTCACGCTTTTTAATTTTTTTCATCTTTTGTGTGTGAGATCGTTTATAGGTCTGACACTTTGAAGTGATTTACATCGCATTCACTGGTGTTCAACGATGATTACTGAAGATTTGCTACGAATAAGTTCTAATCAAGGTTTGTTTATTGTTTATTGTTGAATAAATTTTAATGATCTTGCCTAATTTGTGTTTAGTTATTTGCTTGTGTTTTAATGACGTGTTTTATTTAGACTTTTATATACTATGTTATAATTTTTTCGAATTTTAGTGATTCTTTTGTCCTTTTAGTTATTTGTTCAAGTTTTTGGTGAATGCTAGTTAAATATTTTCATGTGTTTTCATTTTGTGATTTTTAGTGTGTTTTAGTGTTCCAGAATTTAGTGATTTTGCCTAATTGTTTTGGTGATTTGCTTGTCTGTTTTAATGACGTGTTTTATTTTAGACTTTTTGTACTGTATTGCAATTTTTTCAAATTTTAGTGATTCTTCTGTCCTTTTAGTTATTTGTTCAAGTTTTTTGTGAATGTTAGATAAATATTTCCATGTGTTCTCGTGTAGGTGTTACGAGTTTTGATTCTTCACATGCTTCTCGATTTATTGATGATGCTCGGTAATGGTAAAGGTTCTGAATTAGTAGAAAATGATGACGCTAATTCAAACTACACGTTTTTACCAAGTGGAAGCATGTATTTTGTACATGTTTGTGTTGATGAGAAGTGTAAACCTTTTGTTGATCAAATATTTAATTCTTTAGAAACTGGTCTAAATTTATACAAAGATTATGGTCGTTCGTGTGGATTTGGTACACGTAGAAGTGCTGAAAAGCAAAATGAAGATCATACTATTTTAAGCAAATATGTTGTTTGTAATAGATCCAGATTTAATGAGAAGAAAGAAACAATTTCTGGTGGTAATTCTAATCATGTTGTTCGGAGGAGGACTGTTTCAAGTAGATGTGGTTGTAATGCAAAATTAGTTTTGAAATTTCTTTCTGGTGAAATATATAGAGTTTCTTTTTTTTTTGTAGAAGAACATAATCATGATTTTGTTCTTGAGGTGGATCGATAGTTTATGAGAGTTAATTGTGAAATGTCTTGTTTTTCTCAGAATTTTTCCTTCTATGCTGGTAATATCAATATTGAAACAAGCAATTCATTTTTCACTAAGAAACTAGACAGAGGGGGGGTGAATGGATAGTTTGAATGTTTTTCGTTTTCTTGAAACTAAAAAGCTGAGTTAGATTGTGTTGTATGAAAATGCGGAATAAAATAAACAGAACACACACAATCACTTTAATTTACTTTGTATTAAGTGAATCAAATACTACAGCTTCCAAAATTTCACAAGTGAAATTCTGGCTTCTAAATAAGAACAGTGTTTTCTTGTTTTCTTACAGAGAAAAGAGTGCTTGAATATATCTGTGTATATCGCTCTTACAGCTAACAATAGGTTGTGCATAATATATATATCATATACAAACTGGTGCACACTCCTATTTACACAGTTACCCCTAACTGTAAGTCCAACTTGTCCTGCCATAAGAAGTTAACTGTGTCAGGAAGGACCACTTGCTTTCTGTAGCCTTTCCCGTTTCTGTAGTTGCTTGTCTCTAATCTTTCTCTCCAAGTTTTGCTATAGATTTTCCATCTGTCTTTGGACCACCTTACCGTAACAGATGCTTCAGTATTTGTCTCCTTTGAATTTTGGTTATGTACCTTGATTTGTCTTGTTATAAATGGCTAAGTGTTGACATCATGAACTCCAGCATATTCCTGATTCTTTGACTTGTCGACATAGAGCATTCTTGACTTTGCTATATGAGGACTTTGCTATATGACTATTTCAGGAGTATGCGATATAGGCTTCTTGAGGACTTCACAATATAGCCTTCTTGAGGACTTCGCCATATAGCCTTCTTGAGGACCTCACGATATAGCCTTCTTGAGGACTTCACGATATAGCCTTCTTGAGGACTTCACGATCTAGTACATTCTGACTTTGCGATCTCAACACTTCACGACATGAGCCTTGAGGACTTCACGACATAGTTCATTTTGGACTATGCGATCTCAGTACTTCACGACATGGATATTTTAGACTTCACGACATAGCTCATTCTGACTTCACGATATAGGGACTTAGACAAATTTCTGCAAGTTATTTCTTCAAGGCCTTATTCACTCCAATCCCGCTGCATGAATAAATTGAACTTCTTCCAGGACAATTATTCCATGGCCTATATACATTCTAGATGCAAGAAACTTACTAAGTTCATTATAACTTTGAGCATACAGAATAAAGCTAAGTACATGAGAACAAGACAAGTACAATGGAGACCTATACTATATCCCAGTGATAAACTTCACTAGGTCATGTAGAGTGACATAGTCACAATGTGTAGGCTTGTTAATAGTGGTATTCAGACATGCCTTGAGCCTAACAATCTCCCCCAAATTGTGAGTAAGAAACTTAGGCACAATTTCATGCCTGATAACAAGCCTGACTTACATAAAAGGAATCATAATTTAGAGAAAATAACAGATGAACATTATGAACATGATTTGATTACAAACTGAAAATGAAAGCTTACAAATTATCTTTTTGTTGCAGAACAGCTTCAGTTTCCATTTGCTTTTCTATATAGTCATCATAAACCTTCTTCTTTCTCGTTTATTCCTTTCTGTTCATTTCTGAAATGACTGCCAAAATTTCATCCCTTGCAATTAATTCTTTTATAAGAGGAGAGTCTTCTAAATCTTCAACTGCAGCTTTTAGGGCACTTTCCACATAGGAGTCCACAAACTCCATTCTTATTTTGCTTATCCCTCCGTTTCTGTTTTTGTACTCCACTACATAAGGATTTAGTTTCACTTTGCACAGCTCTTTCTCCCTCAAATCTTTAGCCTTCTCTTCTATTTCTGTCATCTCCTTATCCTTCTGAATTTTCTTCTCTTCATTTAACTTCCTCAGATTTTCTTGGTAATCAGAGTGCATCTTCAAAAACATGGCAATTTCAATCTTCCACAATCTTTCTTCCTTTTCTTCAAAGTTCAGCAAGGCATTTATTCTTTGAAGCTCATATGTTGGAAAATATTGCCAGCTCCCTGTCTTCATCTCTTTTTCTCTTCCATCAGTGTATTTGATCTCTAGATGATCTTGTTTCACCTTGACTTCAAAGATTCTTTGGGCTCCCAGGAATGCTAGGGCATCTTCATCATAGTCTTCATCTAGAGGAAGAACATTAATCCCAACAACATTTCTGATCACTCCATTTCTCTTTGTTATCTTTGTTCTTTTGGCTGCCCTTTTGATTTTCCAATGCTTTACATGTGGCAGCTTTCTTGAACAAGGAGATTTGGTTTTCAGTGCCACATCATTTTGAAGTTGCTTTAACCCTTTCCCTTTGATCCACTGTAACACTCCACTAGCTGTGACTTTGTGGAAGTGTCTTTTAGAGTTTGATGTTGTGGCTTTATTTTTCTTCAGTGGAAAATCAGATTCAGAAGTCTTGGATATAGATTTTGGAGGATCATTACTAACAGTACCCACCCTAGACTTGGATTCTTGTGTTGTGGTTAAGATACTGCTAGCAATGTCCTTGACTTGCTGATTTCCACTCCTCTTCTTTTCAGCTTCTTTCTTGCTTTGTGAGTCCTTCTTGTCATTGTCAACTTCTTTGGATTTCTTGGAAGATTTGCCTTTGCTGCTTTCACTTGTCCCGTCCTTATCACTCCTTGATTGACTACTTCTTCTATAGCTCTTCTCTTCATCATCATCCTTGTCATCTTTCTTTTCTCTCCTTTCTTTGACTGACTCGGGAATTCTGCCAAAGGTGATGTATGATTGTAGAATTTGAATTATTTCCAGCTCTTCTGCAGTCCTAAATCCCTTCTTTGCCCTTAGCATTTGCACCACTTGATTTATCTTGCCTTTGTTCTTCAACTTCAAATGAATAGGAATCACCAATTGATCAATGCAGTTTGACTTGGTGAGACTTTGGAATATAATTGTTCTTGGATTTGAAACGACTTCAGGCAATCTTGAGAATTGATCTCTCTTTAGCTTATCATAAAGTCTTTTGTTGTTGTCTCCTTTCTGTTCAAACAACTCAAGTAGTGTATCCAGTTCAGTATACTTGAGAGAGTCTAGAGTATTGAAGGACAAATGCCAGATGCAGTTGCCTTTGGTGACCATGAGTATCTCTCTTAAATGCATATCCTTCACCTTTCTGACTGCTACTGTGAGATATTTGATTTCTTCCTTGATCTTGTTCCTGTAGTCCAGGGCTTTACCTTGTACACTGATTGAAATGGCTTTCAGAAACTCCAGGAAGGCTACATCATGATAGATGTTTGAGTTGGTAACTTCTTGTAGCTTGGCCTCAGTGACAATGTTGACTTTGACTGTCTTAGCACTTGTTGTGATTTGAGGAGCAGAGACATCCATGGGCATTGTGTCAGGATAGAAGGTTGTTGTGACACTACTTTTCTAGCCAGCTATACTGGTGACAGAAATAGTAGAAAGGGTAAGAGGCCTTAGATCTTTCTCTATGATTTTGCCCTTTAGCTTTTGTTTGGCAGGTGCTTCCCCTTTCTTCTCCAGAATGACTTCCTTTCCTTTATCCTCCCTAGGCTTGGGATCAGACAAGATGTCTTGAGCTTCACCAGGAACAGGAAGGTTCATGCTTCTCATCATTGTGGTCATCATTTGTTACTCGACTAGCAGGATATTTGAAATTGTATTGCTTTGGTCATCCAGCTTGGCATTTAGGAGCTCCAAGGAATGAAAAATCCCTTGGTTTTCAGATTTGAGCTCAGCCACCTCCTTCTCCAATCTACCAACCTTTGAGAAGAGTTGCTCAGACTTGAAAGAATTGAGAGACTGGTCCTTGATCTTAGAGAAGTCAAATTTGGAGATGTTAGAGATGGGAACTTTATCCACCAGCTTGTCCCCATACTGATTCTTCCACATGACAGAAATCATGGAGTTTGTGTTGATGTTGGATTGTAGTTGGTTCTCTAGCTTTGTAGACAACTTCTTCAGATTATCAGAGACCATAGCTATAGTCCAATCCATTGTTGTGACATTCTGAGCAGTCTTCTTTACTTCCTTAAGGATGCCATCCACCTTGGGAAAATCAGAAAGGTAGGAGTTCTTTAGCTGAGCCAAGGATTGGTCAGTTTCTTCTTTGGTTGTTGAGATTTCTGATTGAAGACCTTTCCCAAGGAAATGCAGAGCCTTCAACGGACTCTTGCAAACATCATTGACAGCCTTATAGATTTCTGCAGGAGAGAGACTGTTGGCATTTGACCCCAAAGTAGTTAGATAGTCCTCCCTGAGAAAAGCTAGAGCATCCTTAAGCTTTACAGACCTTTTGGCATCCAACCAGGCATCTACATTGCCATCCTGTTGAGCCTCATCCACTATCTTCTCTTTTTGAGCTTCAACATCCTCCATGTGGCATAAGATAATAGCCTCATAGTCTTTGTTGGGGAGATCAGCTGTCAAGAGATGTTGAGCAATTTTAGAGAACTCATCAATTTGTGCCACATGTAAGTTTTGGAGTGCTTCTTCCGTCAATTGTGTGGGCACAGATGATGATCCTGAAGGCCTGTCATGTTGCACAGACTCCAGCCACTGAGACATTGTGGCCTGAGCCAAGTTAGAGCTAGTGTTAGGCACTCCTGTCACAGATGAGGGTTCTGCAACAGGTATGGAAGTGGTTTGAGTTTCCTCCAGCCTTGGAATAGCTGTAGAGTATGATGTTGTCTCCATTGAAATGGGATGAGTTACAGCATCATCTCTATTTGCCTGTGAAGGCATGTCCAAATCCCTGAGGATTGGAGAGATAGGCATAGAGTCTCCATTAAAAACTGGTGAATCCTCCATGTTTGTGTTGGTGTCATTAGAATATGCCCCAACATGCATTTCCTGACCAACTAATTAGGGGTCCTGGGTGGTGAGAACAGTGTCAAGCACCATGTCACTTGAAAGGGGCTCATACACAGAATCAAGATGTGTATGATCAAGTGCAGGATTGTCATGTGAATGACTTTCCTGTATTGAAGAAATATTTGATGTTGTAGATTCGGTAAGAATAGAGGAGTTTAGATTTGATTTTGGCAACTCCCCCTGAGAAATAGGAGGAGTTTCAAGGTTGATGTGCTCTCCACTCAGTGTATGTTCACCCTTATTTTCACCTGAGTCAAGAGTGAGTTCTTGACCCTGTGCTAACTCTTTACAAGTTGTAGTGGGGAGACTACTCTTTTCAATAACAATGTCATGTTGAGAGGACATTGATAGTAACAGGTTTACCCCTTTTAACGCATCTGAATCCTGTTGGGAGGATTCAGTGGTGGCTATAGATTTGGATTTCTTCTTTTGTCTGGTGAGCTGTGACTCAGGTTCCTCACTCCCTAAATCCACAGACTCATCAATTAAAGCTAGGGTTCTCTTCTTTGTCTTCTTTTTAGTAACACCAACCTTTTGAGAGATTGGTGCACTTGGCTCCCTAATTACTAAGGTACTGTTTGCAGGGGGGTCACTAGATGGGATAGGGAGGCTTGGGATAGACTTTGAGGCACCTTCAGTCTTAGCCTTCCCTTTCCAGGAAAGTTCATGATATATGGGCAGATCAAGTGGATAATTTTTGAATGTGTCTTGCATATGCTGTGTCACACTCAAAATCACATCCACTTGATTCCTAGTGTCCAATGAACCAAAAATGACTTTGGACATGGACTTAGGATAAGCCAATTTTGTTGTATCTATCCCTTCTAATTCATGCAATTGATTATCTAGATCATTTAAAATGCATTGAATAAAACGATGATAGAAAATTTCATTACCTCTGCCACGAATAGTCCTGCCTAGCCTTTGAGACAACTCTTTAAGGATGATTTCACCAACATTGATTTCCTGGTTATTGGCCAAAGAGTAGACAAGCTTCACTATTATGTGGCTGATTTGGTCCCACCCTGTCTTTCTGCACAGGAATACCTTTTGAAGAGCATCGAACAAGAAAGACCATTCCCTCCTAACATGCTTCTTGTTCAACTTTGCCATGTCAATCTCATCAGCATACTTTATTAGGTCCATGAATGCCACCATTTATGTGTCATTCGCTTCAGCATCATGCCCTTCAGTCTTGAAGCCCAAAGCTTCGTTTATCTCTTTCTCCCCAAACTGCAATTGCTTGCCTCCAATTGTGCAAGTAATCTCCTGAAATGAAGACCCATCCTCCCTCGCCATTACAGTACACTTAGCAATTCTCCAGAATGCTTCCAGTAAATCAACATACATGGTTGGGTTCATTGTCAAAGCTTGGCGATGGTAGGATGTGTTTAAGAACCGTACAAAACACTTTTACTTGGGGTTTGCTTCTGCATCTGATGGAATGGTGAGAAAGTTGGTTTCTTTGGGTATGGTTAAAGGGATTGATGAAGCAGTTGTTTGAGTTTTGGGTGCCATTGCTTAGGATTGAGATTGAAGAAGAGAGAAGAAGATTTGAGATTAGGTTTAAAAATTGAGAGTAATTGACAAGATGAAAAGATGAAAGTGTTTGCAAAAAGGTATTTATATGACTGAGACATTGCGATATAGAGATATGAATTGGTACAGACTATTTTGATGTCGTGAAGTCTCAAAATAGACCGTATCGCGAAGTCTTGCAAAGTAGATCGCAAAGTCCAAAAATGAACTATGTCGCAAAGTCTGAAAGGTAGAAAGTATGAGAAGACTTTGCGATATAGTATAAATACCCTATCGAGAGCTCTCTTTTTGGAATTTGAAGCAATTTGTCAGACATATATCAAAATTTTGAAATAAATCAATTTAAATCAAAATTCTGTTAATATGTAGGGACTTGTCGATATAGTTATTCTGTTTCGCGAAGTCCACTAAGTAGATCGCAAACTCAAGAAATGAACTATATCGCGAAGTCTCACAATATTAACAGTTTGCGATATAAGTCTGTTTATTTTGAGCAAAGTCGTGAACTCTCAAAAACACCTATATAGAGATGTCTTAAAAGCTCACAACTTCACAACCAAATATGATTTTGAAAAATATGCAGTAAAATACTGAAATATTTATAAATCATATCTCAGCTAATTTTCACTCCAAGTAAATAGTGCATTCAAATACATTGAAAATTTACTGCTGCAACAATTAACTAGCATAATTACTTAGAACTACTAAATTAAGGATTGAGCATTCCAATTTCACTCACTAGTCTGTTGAAGACAGCTTCATTTAGGGGTTTAGTAAATATGTCAGCTAATTGTTTCTCAGTTGGAACATAAGAGACTGCTATAGTACCATTTGCAGCATGTTCCCTAATGAAATGGTACTTTATCTCAATATGCTTTGTAGTAGAATGATTAACAGGATTGGCAACAATGGATATTGCACTAGTATTGCCACACATCAGGGGAATGTGCTCCATCACTAGTCCATAATCCATGAGTTGATTTCTAATCCAAAGCAATTGAGCACAACAGCTTCCAGCAGCAATATATTCAGCCTCAGCTGTAGATGTTTCTGTGGATTGTTGTTTCTTACTGAACAGGACACTAACCTTTGACCTTAGAATTGGAAGCTTCTTGAAGTGCTTTTCCTGTCAATTCTGCATCCAGCATAATCAGAATCTGTATAACCAACCAGGTTGAACCCAGTGTCCTTTGGATACCATAAGCCAAGATTAGAAGTCCCTTTCAGATACCCGAAGATTCTCTTGATGGACACCATGTGAGATTCCTTGGGATCAGATTGGAACCTTGCACATAGACATGTGGCAAACATGATGTCTGGCATGCTAACAGTGAGATAGAGTAGAGATCCAACCATTCCTCTATAGACCTTGATGTCAACTCTCTTGCCTTTCTTATCTTCATCAAGCTTGATTACAGTAGACATTGGAGTTTTTGCAGGGGATGAATCTTCTAAACCATATTTCTTTAAAAGATCTTTGACATACTTAGATTGATTTATGAAGATGTCATCCTCCCTTTGATGTACTTCCAGGCCTAGGAAGTAGGTTAACTCTCCCATCATACTCATCTCATTTTTGCTTTGCATCAGCTTAGAGAACCTTTCACAGATTTTTTCATTTGAAGAGCCAAAGATGATATCATCCACATAGATTTGAACTAGAATGATATCATTTCCATGCTTCTTGAAGAATAGAGTTTTATCAATTGTACCTCTGGTGAATTGATGCTCAAGAAGAAATTGAGATAGAGTTTCATACCAGGCTCTTGGTGCCTGTTTGAGTCCATAGAGTGCCTTTAGCAATCTATACACAAAGTCTGGGAAGTCTTCATTTTCAAAGCCAGGAGGTTGAGACACATAAACCTCTTCAGCAAGATCACCATTGAGAAAAGCACTTTTCACATCCATTTGATACACCTTGAAATCTGAGTGAGCTGCAAAGGCCAAGAATATCCTGATGGCCTCCAGTCTAGCTACAGGTGCAAATGTCTCATCATAGTCAATGTCTTCTTGTTGACAGTATCCTTTGGCAACCAACCTTACTTTGTTTCTTACCACCACACCTTCTTCATCCATTTTGTTCTTGAATACCCATTTGGTGTCAATGACATTCTTTCCTTCGGGAGGTGGTACTAATTCCCAAACTTTGTTTTTCTCAAATTGATTCAATTCTTCTTGCATGGCAACAATCCAGTCAGAGTGCTTCAATGCTTCTTCAATTACCTTTGGTTCTACTTGTGACAAAAAACAGTTCTACATGCAAGTATTCATTGTAGTTCTCCTTGTTCTAACACCCTCACTAGGATCACCAATGATTTGTTCCCTAGTGTGGGCTCTGTCCCATTTCCTTGTGTGACCATGTTCATCTCCTTGACTTGACTCGGGATCATTTTGATCACCACCATTTGTGTTCTCTTCTTCTCCCCCTGTGTTAGTATTCCCTTGCACAGGTGTTTGAGGGTGATCATCAGCTTCATTTCCTTCATCTTGTGGAACAGTTAGAACATGTGTCTCATCTTCACTCTCAGAATCTTCAAGGTAACCTTGATTTTCAAATCTTAATGGCACACTGTCTTTTTCACTTGTTGCAAGTCCAAGAAATTTCTTGTCATCAAAAGCAGCATCCATGTTTTCCATCACTTTGTGTTGCTCCGGTACAAACACTCTGTATGTTGTCCTTTCCAGAGAGTATCCAATGAAGATACCTTCAAATGCCTTAGCATCAAATTTTCCAATATGCTTAGATGTATCTTTCATCATAAAACATTTGCTTCCAAAAACATGAAGATGCTTTAAGGATGCTCTTTTTCCAGTCATCAATGAGTAAGAAGTTTTTCCAGACTTCTTATTGATTAATGTTCTATTTTGCACATAGCATGCTATGTTAACAGCATCAACCCAAAATCTAGTAGGTATCTTTGCATCCAACAACATTGTCCTTACAGCTTCAATGAGAGTTCTATTCTTTCTTTCAACCACTCCATTTTGTTGTGGAGTTCTAGGAGCTGAAAACTGTTGAGAAATTCCTTTATCTTTGCAGAACTCATACAGTGTTGAATTTCTGAATTCAGTTCTATTATCACTTCTCAAAGCAACCACAGAGGAACCAGTGCTTTGTGATTCTCTATCAACTCTCTTGATATGCTCTATAATTACTTGAGGAGCTTCATCCTTGGAAAACATGAATTCCACCCAAGTGTATCTTGAATAATCATCAACCATGACTAGAGCATATTTCTTCTTGGAAAGGGACATTACATTCACAGGGCCAAATAGATCCATGTGAATTAGCTGCAGAGGCTTTGAATTTGAATTGAGAAATTTGTTCTTGTGACTTAACCTCTTTATTTTCCCTCTTTGACATGCTTCACATGCTCCATCTTGAACAAACTCCAAAGCAGGCATGTCTCTAATGAGTTCTCTCTTTGCTAGAGAATTCATTGCTTTTACATTCAAGTGAGACAGTTTCTTGTGCCATAGCCAGAATTCTTCATTGGTGGCTTTAGTGTAGAAACAACAAATTTCTCCCTTGTTGACACCAGTCAAAACAACTTCACCACTTCCTCTTTTAGACATTAGATATTGATCTTCAACAAATTCCACTTTGAAACCCCTGTTAGTGAATTGTCCATTGCTCAAGAGGTTGTGCTTTAGTCCTTCAACAAATGCTACATCTTCAATAATGACATTTCCAGATTTAACACTGACATATCCCATTGTATAACCAATGTTGTCATTTCCAAAGGTTACTGATGGGCCAGCCTTCTCCTCAAAATGTGATAGCAGGGCTATATCGCCAGTCATGTGACTTGAGCATCAACTGTCCAAGATCCATATGACTCTTTTATTCCTGTTGCCCTGCATTCACAAAATGACTAAGTTATTTTTGGTACCCACACTTGGTAGGGTCCAGTTGATTTAGAAACAGTTTTGTAATTGATTCTTCTATCATAAACAACATTCTTCACAGTAGGAGACTTCACTGTGTTTGAGGCTTTAGAGTTGACACTCTTAGGCTCACATGAAGTCTTTACCCTCTCAACCTTGATTGTGGATCATGTCCTGTGAGTGTGCATATGTGTGTGTGATTCACATGATTGTGCAGAGTCAAGTTTTTGCTTTAGAGATAAGCAATTAGCAATCACAGTCACATAGCATATCATGCAGTTAGATTACCACAGAAAGAGTCATGGATATTGTTCATGCCAACAGAATGGTTACTCAGGTTATCAACTTCATTACTGACAGGTTTATTACACTTATGAGTCAAATGATTAACAGATAAGCAGTTTTGACACTGTTTCCTAGGAGCATTTGGCACATAAGCATAACTGTTACCCTTGTTGACACCTACCTTACCATTTCTGTTATGTTTCTTTTTCTTAACAACTTCCTTATTAACTTTAGGACTCTTGACAAGATTGTCTTTGGTTTCTTTTTGATTTACAGATTTGGGAGAGGAAGAAGTGTCTTTAGCAGCCTCATCTTCTTCAAGTAATTGTTGTTTGATGACCAGTAAATCTTCATCAAACTCAACAACACTCTTTTTGAACATGGGCTCCTTGACACCAGACAAAATAGTTGGAGCATTTTTGTTTACAAAAGATTCTTTTCCTTTGCCTTTGGCCTTCTTCCTTCCCTTGTCATTCTCATAATCAAAACCAATTCCAACCTTACAGTCTTCAGTGTGTTCCTTGTGATAGGTTTGAATAAGCTCAGAGGAGTTTATATAGCTTCTTATCTTTAATTCATTTTCAGCAATTTATTCCCTTAGAGCTATTTCTATCTGTTCAGCATAAACCACTTTATTTTTAAGATACTCATTCTCCTTTTTCAAACCATCAAGGTTCACAACCATTAACTCAAGTTCCTCATTCTTTTCTGTAAGCTCAAGGTTCTTAGCAGTTAGCCTATCAATTTCTTCATTAGCAACTAACATGCTAGTATGAATATTAAACATTTCAGTACTCATGTCTTCAATAGTTTGCTTGTATTGAGAGGGAGTCATATCAAGATAAGTAAGAATAGGTACCTGATTTGAAGAATCACCATCATCAGAAAAGGCCATTAAGTCATAGTTTTAATACTCATGTTCTTCTTCTTCATCAGAATCATCCCAGCATTTTCCCTCTGCAATAAAAGCTTTACCCTGCTGTTTCTTGAGTAGAGCTTCATACTTAGCTTCAAGCTCTAAGTATGCTTTGTCCTTTTTGACCTGTTTGGGCTTCTTGCACTCTGTAGCAAAATGCCCAAGATCATTGCAGTTATAGCATCTTATCTTGGACCTATCCACACTCCCAGTCTTGTAGCCTCCTTTTGCAGCACCATCAATTCCTTTCCCTTTACTGAAGGTGTTTGAGCCACTTGATCCACCAGCACCACTAGCATTAAACTTGGACTTAAATGGCTTCTTCCTTTTGAACCTTATGTTAAGATATCTCCTAGCCATATATGCAAAAGATCTGTTTTCCATTTTGTCCAATTCATCTATGCTGTAGAAATCATCTTCCTCAGGTAGATCATAGATGACTTGAGACTCATCACCAGTGTCTTCAACTTTCAGCTCTCCAATCTTGACTTGATTGACATTCATTGATTCCATTCTTTGATCTAAATTGTTAACAATAAGGGCACATGATGTATTAGCCATCATACCTTGCTTTGCTTGAATGGACCTCTTCTGAAACAACTCCAGTTCATATGTTTTCAAAACACCATACAATACATCAAAGCCAATCTTGGTTAAATCTCTCTCTTTGAGGGAAGAAATCCTTGGCTCTAGGTGATTTGGTAGAGTTAACAAAAACTTCATGTTAAGCTCTTCAGTTTCATAATGCTTGTCATAGAGTTTAAGATCATTTATCAACCTGTTGAACCTTTCGAACATTTCTGTGATGCCCTCTTTTAGCTGAGCCATGAAGGCTTCATACTGAGAAACAAGAATTTGTTTCTTGTTCTTCCTTACTTCAGAAGTTCCTTCACATAACACTTTTATAAGCTCCCACATCTTCTTTGCACTACTACAGTGAGCAATAGTGCCATACATGTTGAGATCCATGGATTCACAAATAATGAGTTGAAGATATCCATCTAGAGCCATTTTCTCCTTCTCAGGATCAGTGTATTTTGAAGGATCTTTAGGTTCATATCTCTTGGGTATTTTCTCAGTACCAACAGTTGTTTCAGAAATTTCAATCACTGGAGTGAAAGGACCAACAAAAACATCTTCTTCTTCCATAGATTGTAGTGTTCCTTGTCAAAGGGAGGAATCTTGATACTGTTTAGTTTCTGTGAACTCATGTTTGATCTTTTACTGTTTGTATTTCAACAATCCGCTCTGATACCACTTGTTAGATATGAATATCACTAAGAAACTAGACAGAGGGGGGGTGGTGAATGGATAGTTTGAATGTTTTTCGTTTTCTTGAAATTAAAAAGCCGAGTTAGATTGTGTTGTATGAAAATGCGGAATAAAATAAACAGAACACACACAATCACTTTAATCTACTTTGTATTAAGTAAATCAAATACTACAGCTTCCAGAATTTCACAAGTGAAATTCTGGCTTCTAAACAAGAACAGTGTTTTCTTGTTTTCTTACAGAGAAAAGAGTGCTTGAATATATCTGTGTATATATCTCTTACAGCTAACAATAGGTTGTGCATAATATATATATCATATACAAACTGGTGCACACTCCTATTTACACAGTTACCCCTAACTGTAAGTCCAACTTGTCCTGCCATAAGAAGTTAACTGTGTCAGGAAGGACCACTTGATTTCTGTAGCCTTTCCCGTTTCTGTAGCTGCTTGTCTCTAATCTTTCTCTCCAAGTTTTGCTATAGATTTGCCATCTGTCTTTGGACCACCTTACCGTAATAGATGCTTCAGTATTTGTCTCCTTTGAATTTTGGTTCAGTACCTTGATTTGTCTTGTTATAAACGGCTAAATGTTGACATCGTGAACTCCAGCATATTTCTGATTCTTTGACTTGTCGACATAGAGCATTCTTGACTTTGCTATATGAGGACTTTGCTATATGACTATTTCAGGAGTATGCGATATAGACTTCTTGAGGACTTCACGATATAGCCTTCTTGAGGACTTCACCATATAGCCTTCTTGAGGACTTCACGATATAGCCTTCTTGAGGACTTCACGATCTAGTACATTATGACTTTGAGATCTCAACACTTCATGACATGAGCCTTGAGGACTTCATGACATAGCTTATTTTGGACTATGCGATCTCAGTACTTCACGACATGGATATTTTGGACTTCACGACATAGCTCATTCTGACTTCACGATACAGGGACTTAGACAAATTTCTGCAACTTATTTCTTCAAGGCCTTATTCACTCCAATCCTGCTGCATAAATAAATTGAACTTATTCCAGGACAATTATTCCATGGCCTGTATACATTCTAGATTCAAGAAACTTACTAAGCTCATTATAACTTTGAACATACAGAATAAAGCTAAGTACATGAGAACAAGACAAGTACAATGGAGACCTATACTATATCCCAGTGATAAACTTCACTAGGTTATGTAGAGTGACATAGTCACAATGTGTAGGCTTGTTAATAGTGGTATTCAGACATGCCTTGAGCCTAACAAGGTGCCACAGTGAGGGATTTTAGAAATTTTCGTAGAGACTTCAAGGAGTACGTTGGAGAGCGTGATTCACAGATGATAATTGGGAAGTTGCTAAAAAGGAGAGTTGTGAATCTTTCTATTTTGCATATGAGCTTGACGAATAAGGACATTTGACAAAACTGTTTTGGGCTGATTCAGTTGTTAGGAGGAACTATGAGTTATACGGTGATGTTGTCTCGTTTGATGCTACCTTTGACACAAATAAGTATGTAGCAGTGTCCAATTCAAATTTTTAGTGATTGTTTTTTATTTTTGGTGATTTGTTTAATGTTTTTAATTTGTTTTTTTGTAGGTATAACATGGTATTTTGTCCATTTACTAGTATTGATAAACATGAGAAATGTGTTACTTTTGGTTTTGCGTTTCTCTCTAAAGAAGATATTCCTCATTTTAAGTGGGCATTTGATCAATTCTTGAAAGCAATGGGAAGAAATCTAGTGTGTATAATTACTGATCAGTGTCCTGCAATGAAACAAGTTATTCCAATGTCATTTCCTGTCACTGAAGAATTTCCAGCTACTAAACATCATCTATGTATGCGGCATATAATGGAATTTTTTTTGTCAAGGTATACTTTTATATTTTAGCTTTATCCTTTCTTTTATAGGTACAATGCAAGTTATCCTTACTCTGAACTAAAGCCTTTTACTCTCTGTTCTAGCTTGGAAATTTTATTTGTAAGGAAACTGATTTGATGGAGAAAATGAAGAAATACATATGGTCGTCCACTATTGAACCCGCTGAGTTTGAAAAGGGATAGAAATCTGTTTTAAAGGAATTCAAATTAGAGGGTAATAGGTGGCTCTGGGAAATGTATGTTATTAGAACATCGCGGATCCCTGCATTTTTCCGGGACAAACCTATGTTTGGTTTAATGAGGACAACTTCAAGATCGGAAATTGGGAACAACTTTTTCAGCCAGTTTCATAGGCAGAGTGAAACTTTATGTGAGTTCTATTTGAGTTTTGAAAGTGCGATGGATAAGCAAAGATATGAAACTGCTCGGTTAAATCAGGAGGGTTCATCTACTATACCTGCAACAATTACAAAGTTGTTTATGGAGGCTGAAGCTGCACAAGTGTATACTCGTCCGGTTTTTTACAAAGTACAACAAGATATGGTGGCTTCAGGTTATGATATGTGAATATAATGTTAGATATAATTGCTGACGTTTGTTCATCAGTGTTTAAGTAACAGGTACATATCAGAGTTTATCTGGAAGCCGGTCAGAGTTTGTTAAAGTCTGACAGGGTAATAGTTGACTTAGCTGTCGGTGCAAAGATAAAGATTCTAGAAGCAATATATTCTGAAGATGGAAAGAAGCAGAATATATTGATACAGCTAAGGAGACTGGACAGAAGACTGAAGCAATCCTTAATTGATATGAATTGTATAGCTAATTTATAGGAGTATCAATTAGATAAGGATTGTATGTAGCTGTGTACTATATAAACACAGATAGGTTATCCCTAGAAGGGACGCGAACATAGAATTATTATTCTTGTAACCTAGTAGCTCTTTGTGATTCATTAAAATCACTAAGAGAGAATTATTTAATATAATTCAGTTTGTTGATTTACAAACCTGTGTTCTTGATTGTTATTCTCATACATACTTGATTATATATTGTGTATTCGTCCTAACAATTGGTATCAGAGACAAGGCTGTTTAATATATACAGTTTTACGATTCAAACACAGTAATAATCATGTCTGAAGAAAATCAAACTGCTTCCAAGGTTGAACAGGTTAAACCAAATTTTGTGAGTCGATATGAAACAATCAGGGTTCCAATACTCAGAGCAGTGGAGTATCCAATTTGGAAGGTGAAGATGACCATGTTTCTGGAGGCTATAGATCCAGAATATCTTGACAGAATTTATGATGGTCCTCATAATCCAACCAAACTAGCCCCTGTTGTTGATGATCAAGAACAAAAGACTGTTCCAAAAGAAAAGAAAGATATGACTCCTGAGGACATCTCATCAATTGCAAAAGATGCAAAGGTTAGACATCTTCTACACAGTGCTTTAGATAATGTTATGTCTAACAGAGTAATTGGCTGCAAAACTGCCAAAGAGATATGGGATGCTTTAGAAGTCAGATGCCAGGGAACAGGTGCTATTAAGAAGAACAGAAAGACAATACTCACACAGGAGTATGAGCACTTTGATTCAAGACCTAATGAAACCTTGACTGAGACTTATGACAGATTTTGCAAACTATTGAATGATCTGTCTCTGGTTGATAAAGAATATGAGCTTGAAGAGTCTAATCTCAAGTTTCTGTTATCTCTACCTGAAAAGTGGGATTTAAAGACAACCACAATTAGAGATAATTATGAGCTTGCTGATACAGATCTTGATGAAATCTATGGGTTGTTGAAAACTCATGAACTGGAGATAGAACAAAGGAATAGAAGACTGAGTAAAAGGACAAAATCTGTTGCTCTCAAAGTTGAGGAGAAGCCCATCAAGAAGGAATCATCAAGGAAGAAAGCCAAGGGAAAGGCTTTAGTCATTAAATCTGAAAGTGAGTCATCAAACTCTGATAATGACTCAAACTCTGATGAAGCTTCTGACTCTGAGGATGATGAAGAACAAATGATGCAAATGGCTGCACTAATGGTGAAGACCTTCAAGAAGATGGGATTCAAGAACTTTAAGAAAGGGAAGAGATTCTCAAGGAAAGATTCAAATTCTGAAAGGAAAGGTTTTAGAAAGTCTGATGGAAGGGATACCAAGTCTGGCAAGAAGGATAAATCTTCTATCCAGTGCTACAAGTGTAAGGAGATGGGTCACTATGCTCCAGAGTGCAAGAAAGGCAAAACTGAGAAGGCACTCATCTCTAAAGGAAAAGACTGGGCAGATACTTCAGACTCTGATGATGGAGTAAATTATGCTCTTATGGCAACTGTCAGAGATGAGACTGAATCATCTGAAAATAAGGTACCCCTAACTACTTATGCTTATGATACTGATAATATATCTGAGTTAAGAGTATATCTGAAAAGCGTACATGTTAGTTATAGGGATCAGACTTTAGAGAATGAGAGAATTAAATCTGAGAATCTTAGTCTTAAAGACAGAAACAAGTTTCTTGAAGGAGAACTTGAAAAAATGAAGCAGATTCAAAAAGAAAGAGATGATGCTGTTTATGTTGAACAGGAGTTGCTCAAAAGATATAAGCAATTAGAATCTGATTTAGAAAAAGAAAGAAAAATAATCAAGACTTGGACAGACTCTGGAAGAGACACTCGTCAAGTGTTTCAGACAGATTCTGCAGGTTTAGGCTATTGTGAAAATGATGAACTTAGGTTTAAAGACAAGGTTAAGGTTAAACCACAACTTAAACCAGTGAAATTTGTTACAGAAGCCAATAAGTTAAAATATGTTGTAATAAGAGAAGCTGATATGGAATCAGATGAAGCCTGTGAAAGACAGGAAAATATTATAACAGAAAAACTTATGGAAATAGAAGCTGTTAGAAAACCAGTAAAAGTCTGTGAAAATAGGTTAATGTTGGTTTAATGACAGGAAAACAGTTCAATCATAAGTTAAAAGAGATAAAATCTGCCATGAAACCAAAAGGGTCCAAGAAGAATAGGAATGGAAAGATAGGTATAAATAATAGAAATAATCACTTGCCTACTGCTGGTGCTCCAAGGAAAACATGTTATAATTGTGGTAGTTCTAATCATCTTGCTAATTACTGCACAAAGAATAAAAATATCAATTCTTTACCTTCTACATCAGGAGAAAAAATGATTATGTAAGAGTGAAACCACAGACTTTATGCACACATTGTGGGAGCACTTGGCATTCTATTTATACTTGTAGGAGTTATCATGCTATTTATCACAATTACTATGAGCTAAAACCCAATCTGAAGTGGGTTAGAGCAAACTCTGCAAGTGTAAAGTCTGAAAATGTTAGTTTAAACTCTGTTGATAGTAATTCCGCTGCAAAAGCTAACACTGTTAAGAAAGCCAAAGGATCCAAGCAAGTCTGGGTCCTTAAAACTAACACTTAGTGTTTGTTTGTGATTGCAGGGTATAAAAGAGAGCACACTTATCTTGGACAGTGGATGCTCAGGACATATGACTGGAAATAAAGCCCTGCTATCAGATTTTAAGGAGAAGGCTGGCCCAAAGGTTTCCTATGGAGATGGTAACATAGGACACACTCTGGGATATGGCAATATTAATCTTGGAAGTGTCATCATCACAAATGTAGCTCTAGTCTCAGGACTCAAGCATAATCTGCTATCTGTGAGTCAAATCTGTGATAGAGGAAACCATGTAGATTTCCATACTGAATACTGTGAGGTTATCAGTAAATCTACTGGAAAAGTTGTTCTAGTTGGACACAGGCATAACAACATTTATGAAGCGAGTTTGGTAACAAACTCTGATGGAAAAACAGTGTGTCTGACTGCTAGAATGTCAAATGAAGAGAGTTGGAATTGGCATAAGAAGCTCTCTCATCTCAATTTGAACAACATCAATGAGCTAATAAGAAAGGATCTTGTAAGGGGACTCCCAAAATCAATACTCAGTCTAGATGGCCTATGTGATTCTTGTCAAAAGGCCAAGCAAAGGAAGTCATCTTTCAAGAGCAAATCTGAATCTTCAGTAGTGGAACCTTATCATCTTCTACATGTTGATCTCTTTGGACCAGTGAATGTGATGTCTATGGGCAGAAAGAAATATGCTCTAGTAATTGTTGATGAACATACTAGATATACATGGGTATATTTCTTATCAAAGAAGGATGAAACTGCTCAAACTCTCATGGATCATGTAAATCTACTGGACAAAGGATCACAGCACAAAGTGAAAATTATAAGAAGTGATAATGGAACTGAATTTAGAAACTCAATCATGGAAGCTTTCTGCAAGGAAAGAGGAGTGAAACAAGAATTTTCTGCACCTGGAACTCCACAGCAAAATGGAGTAGTTGAAAGAAGACTCATCCTGAACAGTTGACCAAGTTCGAGTTAAAAGCTGATGAAGGAATCTTTGTTGGTTATCCATTGTCAACAAAAGCATTCAGAGTCTACAATCTGAGAACTAAAGTGATCATGGAATCCATACATGTGTCATTTGATGACAAGAAAATAACTGGACTTGATGACTTAGATGGATATGATCAACTGCGTTTTGAAAATGAAGGTTTATTCTCTGATGATGTAAACTCTGATGAAGCAGTACCGACAAACTCTGATGAAGCGGTTCTGACAAACTCTGACGAAGCATACTCTGAACCTCTACTGACAAATACTGGAGAAACTGGAAATTCTCAAATTGAACAAAATAGAGAATCAGTTAAGGGGGAGCGTGAAGAAGCTCAACAAGACACTGCAAGTGAGTCAGTTGAGGAAACTGATTCAAACTCTGACAGTTCAAACTCTGAGCCATCCAATTCAGGGGGAGCCTCAGATGCTACAGAAAGTCAACATATGAATCAGGAGAGCATGGATCAAGGGGGAGGATCCAATAATGATGCAAGAAACCACTTACCAACAGCAAGAAAGTGGACACAGGCACACACACCTGATCTCATAATTGGAGATCCTGATGCTAGTGTGAGAACTAGAAGTGCAACAAATAATGAGTGTCTGTATCATGCTTTCTTGTCTCAAACAGAACCAAAGAAAGTGGAGGAAGCTCTTCAAGATGCTAATTGGATTACAGCAATGCAAGAAGAGTTAAATGAATTTGAAAGAAATGAAGTCTGGACACTTGTACCTAGACCAAAGAATAGATCAATTGTAGGTACAAAGTGGGTTTTCAGAAACAAGACTGACAGTGAAGGTGTGATTACAAGAAACAAGGCTAGACTTGTGGCTAAAGGTTATTCACAACAGGAAGGAATTGACTATGATGAAACCTTTGCTCCAGTTGCAAGATTGGAGGCCATAAGAATTTTTCTGGCCTATGCTGCACACAAGAAGTTTAAAGTCTTTCAGATGGATGTGAAAAGTGCTTTTCTGAATGGGAAGCTTGAAGAAGAAGTGTTTGTTGAACAACCACCAGGATTTGTAGATCCCAAACATCCAGATTATGTCTACAGGCTTGACATGGCATTATATGGACTAAAGCAAGCACCAAGAGCATGGTATGAAACTCTTGCTCAATTTCTTTTAGAAAGTGGGTTCACAAGAGGTACAATTGATAAAACCTTGTTTTATTTCAATTCTGGTGCTGATTTGCTTTTAGTTCAAATTTATGTAGATGATATTATCTTTGGATCTACTAATGACAAACTTTGTAAGAAGTTTGCAAAGCTTATGCAATCCAGGTATCAAATGAGCATGATGGGAGAGCTTAGTTATTTTCTAGGCTTACAGGTCAAGCAAACAGATGATGGTATTTTTATCAATCAAGCAAAATATACCAGAAATCTTCTCAAGAAATTTGGTATGCTTGATAGTTCATCTGCTACAACTCCCATGGCTACAGCAACAAAGCTAGACAAAGACACAGGAGCCTCAGTAGATATGACAAACTACAGAGGAATGATAGGGTCTTTACTGTATCTTACTGCAAGTAGACCTGATATCATGTATGCAACATGTCTTTGTGCAAGATTTCAAGCAGATCCCAGAGAGCCTCATCTAACAGCTGTAAAAAGGATTTTCAAATATCTCAAAGGAACCATAACCTTGGGTTTGTGGTATCCTAGAGAATCAGAGTTTAAGCTATTTGGTTACTCTGATGCAGATTTTGCAGGCTGTAAGATAGACAGAAAAAGTACAAGTGGAAGCTGTCAATTTTTAGGTGACAGATTGGTTTCTTGGTATAGCAAGAAACAAAAGTCAATTTCCACATCCACTGCAGAAGCAGAGTATATAGCTGCTGGTAGCTGTTGTGCACAGATTTTATGGATGAAGAATCAGTTGCTGGACTATGGATTAAGGTACTCTAAAATACCTATTTACTGTGATAATCAAAGTGTTATTGCTATGACAGGTAATCCAGTACAACACTCCATGACCAAGCACATCAGCATAAGGTATCATTTTATCAGGGAACATGTGGAAGAAGGAGATATTGAACTCCATTTTGTGTCTACAGACCAACAGCTTGCAGATATCTTCACCAAACCTTTGAGTGAAGCTACCTTTACAAGACTGGTAAATGAACTTGGAATGATCTCTGGTTTTGACTAGAGATACTGGTTAGATTCAAACTTTATACATGATTTTCCTTTGCATGTGTTAATTGTTATTTGCACCAGCATGATAAACTCTGATAAGTAAACTCTGTCAGTCATACTCTGTCGGTTAAAGTCTGATGTTATACTCTGATTATAATTTTGTCTGAAACATAAGGACCAATGAAGAAATTTGTATGAAGCATAATTCTCAGTAAGTAATTATGAATCCTTAAGAGTTATATAGATTCTGATCTCAAATATGTGCAGTAAGTTAACACAACATGATACTGTCTCTATATTTATAGCATCTCTTAGTTTATTAATCCTATACACTGAGTCTGTATTAGCTGTTTGCATTTTCTCTCATAAATTAATTGCATTAACTGATGACAAGTCTAAACTCTGATTAGTAATTGCAAATAATTCACCCTCAAATCAAAAGATGCCAAACAGAGCACAAATTCCTTTGAGATCATGTTGTACCTAGGAAGATCCAGGAACTTATTGTATGAAATAAGGGCTAAAATCTTTGATTTTTGGTGACTAGTGCCAACCACTGATTACTGGAAATATATATATATATATATATATATATATATAAAGGGGGTGAAAAATAAAAGATATATTCAAATGAAAGGATATCAGTATACAGAGTTTGGACATAAAAATCAGATTGTATGTTTTACATGAGAGTTTAGGCAACCAGTTTTTACTGCTTGAGTTTGTGGATTTTATGCACTTTGAGATGATCTAAATATTGATTTCAGTAAACTCTGCTATAGCACACACCATTATTAACACCTGTACAGTCTGAGAAAAGAGTTTATTGACAAAGAAGGATAAATGGTAAACACTGATGTATTGTGTGAAATATGCTGAGGTCATTTAATTTTAATCTCTGATGATTAAAATAAATTTTATTGGTTTCAGACATTTTATAATTTTGAGATTAGACATTTGTTTAGAAATTCAAAAGAGTATGAGTACAAACGGTTCATTTTTGTATTAAACAGAGGAGAGAGAAGTTGAGTGTTATTGAACAGTGTGAAAAGCGGTAATTATGGCTATTTTTACTGCGCGTGTGTATTGGAAGTTGTGACAAACAGCTGTCAGCGAATACATGTTTGACATCTGTCCCACTCACACATTTTTCAAAGACGCCTGATGTGTGTAGTAATGATTAAAACGATTGAGTTTTAATTTTTCACTGCTATTATTTAAATTTACTACACATAAACGGTTCATTCTTTTACACACCTCAACTTTTCATAAGCTTTTACTCACACACATTGTCTCAAACACTTTCACTGCATACACTATAATCTATTCTCTGTTTGTTTTCTTCTAAACCGTTCTAATGGCTACAACAATGTTTATTGCTTATGGGTTAGAATTTGTTCCTAACAACTACTCAGCTCCTTTAGCAAATGAGAATGCACCGAAGGTGTTTCATTTGATTCAAAGTTTCTTGTCAAACTCTGATATCGGCACTGCTCTCACCGCACCCTCGAAGCTGTCTGCAACTCAAATTCGGACTTTTTGGCAGACAGGTACTTATGATAATGGAGGAGAGACTGGTTCTCCATCTATCATTTTTGAGTTTCAAGGAGATGAATTTACTGTTACTCCTACTACTGTTCATGATGCTTTGGGTCTTGAAGATTTCAATGCATTCACAATCTCTGTTGGAGATTCTGAGTTAGTCAGAATGATGAGGGAGATAGGCTACTCTGGACCTTTGACAAAGATAGGTCAACTCAAAAGGCCACTTTTGCGCAAGGAATGGAGTTTCTTTTTCGATTGCATTACTCGGGCCTTTGGAAAGAAGTGCACCAATTGGGATGCAATTCCCACGGATAGTCTACAGATCGGGTATTCTCTTCTCTATGGCAGTCATTTTGATGTTGCTAGATTAGTTTTAACTAATATTGGTGAGAAGATGCTAGAGAATAGAAATGTTGTTTATTTCTCTAGATTTTGTCAGTTAATATTCAATTTTTGCTGTCCTAATGTTGAGATTTTAGAGGATGATGTTATCCTCTCATTTAAACTGCATAAACGTATATTCTCTGATCTCACTAACAAGGATAACAAGAAAGGAGATGTTGGTGTGTTAATGTTGCCTGAATCTGTGCAACAATTCCTAGTCATCCTGCAACAACCACAACTGATAAACTCTGAAGCTGGACCGTCTGTGTCTCAACCACAGAGGTCAAAGAAATCTAAAGTGCAGGCTGTTAAGTCTGTCAGGATAAACACTGAAGCTGGGGCATCAAATGCTGATAATATGCCTCAGAAAAGAAGAATGAAGAAAAGAAGAGCAAATAGGGAAAAGTCTGATGCTATTGATGAAGAGACTGAAACTGATGAAGAATCTCTTCATCAGAGAAAAAGAAGATTGGTAGCAGCACATTTGTTTGGTGCTGAGAATATCTCTTCAACTGTTGTTGATGATCTTGGGATTCCAAATGATGATGTTGTTCCTGAGGATAGAGTTGTTATGGGGACTGTTCTTCACAATGAAGCTCCTACATCAAACGCTGATGATGTAGTTGAGGAAGCTGCATATGGAGATGCAGATGAAGCTCCTGAAATTCTTGTTCAGGAGGCTACAACAAATATTGAGGCTGAGATTTTTGAGTCACAAGGATTTGATATGGATGTTGAAGCACACAACTCTGTACACTCTGACCATCTTGAAGTTTTTGATGAAACAGAGGGTGTGGAAGCTGATCACACAGTTATTTTTGAAGACTCTATGGCTACACACACAGAGATTCTCTCTGTTACTCACCAGGGAATTGAAAAGGGTGAGGAAGTTGATCAGACCTTAAATGTTGATGCTACTGAGAATGTTGCTGTACATGCTACAGAAACTGCTCAAGAGATCTTTGCAGAGATTCCAGTACAAGAGGCTGTAGCTGAAAATGTTGAGAATATTGCAAAGACTGTTGCAAACTCTGATGCAGAGCCTGATGCCGAGAATGCTAATGATGATGATAGTTCTGATCATTCCCAAGAGGAGTTTTTTGAGAGTCAAGTAAACTCTGATGATCTAAGAGAGGTTAATCGCGCTACGGCTGAGCATTTTCAAGACATGTACTTTTCAAATTGGTCGAACAAGGATACTATCTTTTCTGATGAGAGAGCTGCAGACTTTGTCACAAAGTCATCTAAAGAGATTACAAATCCAGAGCTTCTCACTCATCTCAAAGCCACTGTTATCCAAGTCAAATCATTAAACAATCGTTTTGATTCTTCTGACAAGGTTATTGAAGGTCTAAGGAATGATATAGCTGCAAGGGAACTTACACAACAGAGGGATAAATCATTGTATATTTCCTTGTGTAAAGATCAGAAAGTTTTTGATTCCAGGTTGTCCAAGGTTGAAGAAAATCAAGTTAAAATGTCAACTAAGTTGGATGAAATTGCAAATTCCATTGAATTGCTCACATCAGTTTTGCTGTCTGATGATGTCAAAAAAGGGGAGAGAGTGCCTCAAGACAAATGCAAAGGCTCTCAAACTCTGACTCGGAAAGATGACACTACTGATGGTGGTGCAAAAGGTAAAAATCCAAGGACAAGGAATGTTCTAAGGCAAGAGAGGAGATCAAACTCTGATGCTCAGAATGCTGATGGAAAAAGATTATACACTGGAGGGCAGTCTTCTTCAAGGGTTAGAAGTTTACTTCTTTCCTCTAAATCTCCAGTTACTGATGAAGAAGTTGCTACACAGTTATTCTTAGCAGAACATGGTAAAGATGTTACTATTGAAGATATCCAGGCAGAAGAGAAATTGCTTGCTGAAGAACACAGAAAAGATGTTGAAGCTGGAATCTACAAGCAGAAGGTTATCAAGGCTCCGAGGAGAAAAGAAAAAGGAATTGTTATCAAAGAGAATGTAAACTCTGATCAGAGTTTACAGTACTCAAGGAGGCCTATTGGTTCAAACGCTGATAAAGGTAAAGGTGTGATGATTGAAGAGTCTAACCTGGAAAAGAAGAATTATTCAACCTCTGACATTGCTCAAGTTGAAGTTTTTGAAGCTAAATCAACCTCTGACAAGGCTCAAGTTGATGTTGTTGTTAAAGATGTGCCAACCTCTAACAATGCTCAAGTTGTGCAAACTCAGCTATCTCCACCACTCCAAGGTTTCAAAAGATCCTCATTATCTGAAACTCTGAAGCCTAGCCAGGTGAACTTTCTACAAACCAGAACAGTACTTGGAAAACAATCTTATGATAAAACTGGTTTGGGTTCCCACAATGAGAAAAGAGTTAATAATAGTCCTTTAGATCATACATCACTGGCAGAACCTGGTGTTGGGGTTACTCAAGAAAACCTTGATAAACTAGAATCTGTTCAGATGATTTACCACAGAGGCTTGAAGAAGGAGTTTTTATTATATTTTATGGCTGATGGCAGAGTTTATAGAATTGGAGAAGATGATATTCGTCTGAAATTCTGGGAAGAGCTAGAGTATGTTCTATATCTCCTGAAGATCAAAAATAGAAATACTCATAATGCTGCTCTGGTTTTAAAAGATAGAATGATGAAATCGAAAGTTCTTTTTGGAGGAAGTGTTTCCAGTGCTTATATTCCTAAGTACAGAGATGCACATGGAAAGTTGGTGGAAATGAAGAAAAATAGTGCTAGATTCAGGACTGCACTAGATAAGAAAGTTCTAGAGTTCAATCTAGAGTCTGATAAGGCTTTTTATATCAGACTTGGCAATGAAATGAACAAGAACATCATATATTCTTTAAGGGCTGCCATTTATCAAATTGGTGAAGATAAACCAGAATTGAAGGAGCTGAAGAAGGATATGATTGCTGAACTAGATCGAGCTGAGAGAAAGTTACTGTCGGATTATATCAGGACTGTACCTGATATCCAAGAAATTCAGTAAAGTCTGACTGTAAGTTTTTATGTTTTCTGTTCTAAGTTAAATTTAAACTCTGTTTTAAAATTAAACTCTGACATATTTTAAACACTGCATTTGTTATATGTTTTGACATCATCAATTATCTGTTTAACTTGTACATTTTTATTATGCACAAGTTGGGGGAGATTGTTAGATATAATTGCTGACGTTTGTTCATCAGTGTTTAAGTAACAGGTACATATCAGAGTTTATCTGGAAGCCGGTCAGAGTTTGTTAAAGTCTGACAGGGTAATAGTTGACTTAGCTGTCGGTGCAAAGATAAAGATTCTAGAAGCAATATATTCTGAAGATGGAAAGAAGCAGAATACATTGATACAGCTAAGGAGACTGGACAGAAGACTGAAGAAATCCTTAATTGATATGAATTGTATAGCTAATTTATAGGAGTATCAATTAGATAAGGATTGTATGTAGCTGTGTACTATATAAACACAGATAGGTTATCCCTAGAAGGGACGCGAACATAGAATTATTATTCTTGTAACCTAGTAGCTCTTTGTGATTCATTAACATCACTAAGAGAGAATTATTTAATATAATTCAGTTTGTTGATTTACAAACCTGTGTTCTTGATTGTTATTCTCATACATACTTGATTATATATTGTGTATTCGTCCTAACTTATAAACAATTGGTCCTTTAGTTGATGGTATTAAGTGTTATGAAATGAAAGATGTCATGCTCAAAGACCAACTTTTTAAGGTAATTACAAGTTTACATTTATGCTCAGGTTTTCTCCTAGGGTTGTTAGTTATTTTAATATTCAAGTTTCTTTTATGAATCCCTCTTTCATTTGATAATCTTTGGTAGGCATTAGAAGTTTTTGATCTGTTCTGTTACTAAATTAGTATTGCAGTATAGTGACTATGAGGTGCTTATTTCTGCTCATAAAGCATGAAAAAAGGATTTAATGGGTGCTCTCTGATTCTTAATTTGCTTGTCATCCTGTGTGTTTTAGCTCTGTTTCGCATACTAAGTTGATGACAGTAGAACCTAATCGGTGGAAATGTAGTTTATTTTAATTATTTATATAGGAATAATTATGGTTTCTTGGTGATTTATATACAGTTTAGTGATTCTTGGACCTATATTTAGTGATTGTTGTACTTTTAATTAATGTCTTTTTGCGTTTTTTGTTTTTAATTTCAGGTTAAAGTAAGTAGAAATCATGCAGAATGTTCTTGCAAAAAGTTTGTCATGTGTGGGATTTTGTGTAGGCGTGCATTTTGTGCTCTTACGCACTATGAGGTGACTAAATTACCGAGAAATCTTGTGATCAACCGATGGAGCAAAAATGCTGAAAATGCACCATCATCTATAAAGTTATTGGGTGTTTCAGATGACTTTAAAAGGATGGAAACTGCATCTTTGAATCAAACAAAAATCTGGTTTAGTTTTCAAAAATCGATGAACAAGGCAAGAGTTAATCTAGACAAGTTGGCTTATGTTGAGAAAACGGTTAAACAGTTGGTCTCTAATCTTGGTGATGATAGTTATTTAAGTAAGAAAGCTCATATAGAGATGTTAATGGGTCCACATCCAAGAGAAGATCTTACTATCCATGTTCCAAAGGAATGTTCAAACAAAGGTTCAGGGTTAAAAAGACTTGTTAGTGCAAGAGAGAAGGCGATAAATAATGGAAACAAACAACCAAGAAAATGCAAGTTATGTAATTCGACTGTGCATGATGCAAGAACCTGTCCAAATAAGAACGAGGCACGTGTCGATCCAAATTTTGATATCAATGAAGACCGACCAAAGAAGAAAAAGGCACGTGTCGATCCAACTTGTTATTCCCAGACAATGAATCAAGATTGTAGAAGGGAGGGTTGAATACAATCCTTAAATTTTCCAATTCTTTAAACAAACAAACCAAACAAATGAAACCAAGAACAGAAAGTAAATAATTGCAGTTAAGATAAAAACACAAGATATAAAAATTCAGTTGGATTGATTGTTCCACCTGAGTAATTTTATTGAAGAATCTCTGTGACGTTTATGAATAAACACACAGTTGCATACACTATTTTAGGTTTAGCAATTTACAAAGGATATTGCTTTTTGCTATTGAAAACCTAACTGATTTCTTACTACTAAAACAGTGCTACACTTGGTTATATATCCCAAGTTTATAAGTCAAATTGAACAGATAATAATACAAGATTTGATAGAGTCCAAAATACTTGTTTATCCATTCTGAGTAGTGGTCCATTGTTGGTGGCTTGCCCTTTTGGCTGGTAGTCTTTTATGGTATTGCCACACCCGACCAAAGAAAACAGAATGCTTCTTTTTCTTTCGTGTTTACCAGAAATACTGGTTTTCATGCTTTTTGTATTCTGTCAACCCATGTGCTCTACCTGAACTATCCTTTTCACAGTGTCATGTACCAATAATAGAGATGGAATCCGTTGAGGTTGTTTGAGTGGCATCCGTTGAAATATTGTGGCTTCATCCGTTGAAAGCTGAATGTCTATCCATTGAAACTCAATTTCACTTATGCAAAATTACAAGGCATAAACTATTTACAATTAGCCTCCCTATTCTACATATCCGTTGATAGTCAACAAGACTTACTCAGCTTAAAATTAATACTTCAACTGCTATCTCAGAAATACAAAAGCATGTTACATTGAGTCTTATCCGTAGATAAGCTACCCTTCAACGGATACTGTATATACATGTCATCCGTTGAAGGCTGCATTTTCACTGATACAAATTTTTACTAAGTTAGTTTTAGTTATCATCAAGAATCAACATAATTCCTAACAATCTCCCCCAATTTATGCCTGGTTGAGAATCAGACATAAATTAAAGGTCTTGATGATAACAAAACCTCTTTTAAAGATGTACTACTTAAAGTAAAAATTGCATTAAGCTACAGAATTGAAATAATTAAAAGTTTGAAATGTGAGAAACTTTTCTGAGAGAGTGCTCCTCTAGACTGAGCAAATTCAATTCCTTTTCTTCTCTCTGGGAGGTTGAATTTTCTTTCTTCCTTTTCTAGCATGGTTAGCCTCAATTTGCTCTTGAAGCTTTCTGTAGAATTTGCCCTCTTCAGCAATTTTAGGATCCAGCTTTAATTGCAACCATCTAAGGTACTTTGAACTGGCCTTGGACAGTTGGTCATTAATTCTAAAGAATCTTCTACAACCCTCATCATCTCTTAATTCCATCATCCAGTAAGGTTGAAGATGGATTCTTTGATTATTGTAAGGGATCTTTATTTTCCTAGGCAAACTGTTGGGCTGATTCCAGCTATCTCTGATTTCTTCAATTTTCCTCATTATCAAGCCCCTTGCAATCTCAGAGAACCCTCTGGTGTTTTTGAAGCTTGAGAATACCTTCACCAGGGGTTTATATCCTTCATTTAGAACTCTGTGCAAGGGCCATGATATCTCTTTTCCTCATCTATAAACAAACATGAGTCTTTCAGGCAGATTTTTGTATTTGTCAATGCCTCTGACCTCAATGACTTCATCTAAGAAGAGATCCATGGTTGAGTACTCATGTATATCTGCAATATATACATAGTCAGCCTTATCCTCAATTGGTTTGGCAACTAGAGGTACAAATTGCAGTTTGACTGGTCCTTCTTGAACTTTCTTCTTTGGTTCCCTCTTTCTCTTCTTCTTTTCAGCTTCAATAATGAACTTGGGAAACTCCAAAGTGTCAAATTCAATGGGCTCATCTTTAGGCTCTACAGAAGTCCCATGAAATGTTAATCCCATCACCTTAGGTTCATCAGGCTTGGGGAAGGGAAAATCCACTTCTAGCTTGTTTTTGCCATAATGCTTAGGTGGAGAACTAGTTCTACCACTGAATAGAGGTTCACACTCCTTGAGAAATGAAGGTTCTGCATCATAGATTTTCTCTGGAAAGACAGATTCAGGAGTGAGAACATTTAAGATTGTTGTATGGATAGGAGCTGGTTTTGTGGGATCTGATGTTGAAGAGATTTGGGATGTGGTTACAGCTTTGAAGATGGACTCTTTGATTAGCCTTTCAGAGTTCAGGATTCTCTCATTGATCTCGTCTTCTGTGCCATTTCTTCCTTTTTTTGAGTCATCTCTTCATTGCTGAGACCAGTGAAGTCAAAGTCATTTTCCTTGACGGTAGGAAGTGAAACTGGAGGTAGAACCACTCTTGTGAGTTGGAATTCACAGGGATTGGCAATTATTTGTGGTTCCGGTACAGTTGATGGCATTCTTGAGCTTGCTTTGATAAGCTCCCCTTCAGCTAGTGGCATCTTTGCAATTGAGGATTTTGCTGGTTCAGAGACCACTAGTGTACTCTCCCCCTTTTTGTTATCATTAAGGGTTTGAGTAACACAAGTAGCCTACAACAATTTTTGTAGGAGTTGAGTTTGCATAGCTTGATTAGCCATTAAGGAGTCCATCCTTTGCTCCATGGTGTCCATCCTTTTAGAGAGAGTCTTCACAGACTGTGAGAGTTCATTCTCCTTAAGCACTCTCATCTTTATGGTATGGATAGTTAAAAGATGGAAAACATTGTCTATTCTTCTGGCCATGGCATCTTTGATCTCATCTATCTTAAGTATGACTGCCTCTTTCTCAGCTCTTTGATGAAGAAGCTGCATCTTATGAAGTTGGAGAGAAGTCATGAACTTTGACAGAATGAGCTGCTCAGTAGAGTTGGCTGATTGTGATTCAGTGACAGCTTGTTGACATTGCTTTAGGAGCACCATGTTGACTTCATCAAACTTGACTTCATTTGAGAATAGCCACCTAGGTGTGTTGTCTAAGGTGGAAGGACCTGCATCATCTCATTCACCACCATCTGAACCATAATTTGCAAAACTAGTGTCATACTCAAAATCATCACCAGCTCCTGAAGGCAGATTGTTAGCAGCTTCTTTTCCTCTGGACATTGACTCAGTAGTATGCACTAAGTTCAACATCTTTTCTGCCTCCGCATTGCCCTGTTCAGCTAAGACTTGATAAGATAAAACAGGATGAGTAAATGTCTCAACATCCAAGTTGACTTGATCCAGTTCATTTTGATAATCTAACTAGATTAGTCTTTTCCTTTCAGCATCACTGACATCCATTAACTCACTGGCAATGGCTGTGTATTTCATCCTTATTGCTCTAGTACCTGCTTTTCTCTCATGTTCTCTATGTTCTTGCATCAGGGCTCCCCTGGCTCACTCCACTCACACCCTCACTTCACCTACTAAGGTGGAACTCTCATGCTCTCCTTTTTCCAAGCTGGAAGAAATAGCTTACCTCTCACACACAACCTCTCCTTTTGACTGGCTGCAAGCCAGCCTCTCACTCTCATGTGCTTCACTCCCTTCCCTCGATCATAGGAGTATTTGAACAACTACCAAGTCATCTACACTTGTTGTTAAAATTTGTGAATTTGAAATTGCAAGTGTAGAAATAGTAGAAGATAATATAAACGGATGGTTGTTGTTAGGCATATCCGTTGAAAGATAAACAATCATCAATGTATGAAGGGTATCCGTTGAAGAAGTAAAAGAAATAGCTTTAGAAATAGAGACTATGGTAGAATATGTGGAGATTGATTTGAATTTAGGTGTCACTGATTCAACCATAGTATCAGAAAGAAAGGATTGATGGTCCAACAAATCATCTAAAATATGATGACCACCAATTTCAGAGTGGGGCTTCTCCATGAATGTGAGAGATGGAGAATCTGGAATTGATGTGATTATCATATCCACATCCAGAGAGAGTGTTGGTGAGTTGGGTGTATCCGTTTCGATTGCAATATTGAGAGAATGGGGTTGTGACTCCACATTTACAAGAGCCACATCAATATGAATTTGAGAAATTACAGACACATAATCAAGGATTTTTGTATGTATTGTGTGTGCCCTGTGCATCCCCAGAAGTTTTGGTCCTCTTTCTCCTTTCATAGGCTCTTAACATGTCTTTGTGGGTACCAGTGTCCCTATCCCTTTTGTGTTGTGTTCCTAGTTGGGAACTCTTTTCAATAGTTACATCCTTTTGGGAGAATGCCACTAGGGATGTGCTCAAATCCTTTTCAACCATTATTTCCTTTTAAGAGGAAACATAGTGGCTTGGCTTGGACTCACTGACCTCTCTCACCTTTTCCTTGGGGTTTTGTTGATTTTCACCCCTTCCCTCACCACTTACAACCTCCTTCACACTCCCCTCTGGTTGTTTGGAGGATTTTACAATAGGTGCCTTTTGAGAAGCACCTGAGGTTGGTTTCTTTGACTTGGATCTAGGAATTTTAGGTTTGACTA
This sequence comes from Heracleum sosnowskyi, assembly GCA_030848705.1. Lineage (NCBI taxonomy): Eukaryota > Viridiplantae > Streptophyta > Magnoliopsida > Apiales > Apiaceae > Heracleum > Heracleum sosnowskyi. Next base: position 101,642,923 of record CM061241.1, read on the forward strand.
CTTGGGTAGGAGGCTGTGGGACATTGCCAGCATCCATTGTAGTACTCAAAGACAAAGAAATTTGAGTAGTAGTAGTAGTAGGGACAGTAGTAGAGGTTACCTGACTTACCTGTATAGCTTCAATGATGGGCAAATATACCATGTTCACCTCATTGTTGAGGTTCATCCTACTCAAGTCCTCAAGGACTCTCTTATTCTGAACCCAACACTCCTTGGAGTTGGAAGGGAAAATGATAGTCAGGTTCTTTTCAACATGGTTAACCAGCATCATAAAAAATCTAGCAAAATAAATATTCTTACTCCTAGACTCTTTGTGACCTAATTTAGCACCTAGCTCAATTAAGACCATAGATCCTAGGTTAAAGTATTTATCATTTAGGAGCATGTATAACATATCTAGCATAGAAGTAGTAACAACATCCCAATTGCTAATTTTACCAAAAAATACCTTAATAAAAGCATCACACAGATAACTCCAATCTTTTCTCATGCCTTTTCTTTGGATTTTCCCTAGATTATTAGTGGGTAGGCTATATCCAATTGAATTTAGCATGGAAATTATGTCATTATCGTTGGGTTTGTTCAAGCAGTTATTTTCAGGCAAGTTCAAACAAGTAGTTACTACATCAGCATTGATAGTATGTTCCTTACCTTGAAGATTGAAAGTGATTGTCGTGTTGGTAGAGTAAAACACAGAAGAGGTCCACATTTCCTCTATCACTTCAAAATACAGGGTTGGGGCTTCGAACATTGCATGAGATAACTTGCACCCTTGAAGAAACTTCATCATTTTATGATAAAAACTGGTCTGTTCTTCCAAATCTACAAACACAGTGAAATTGTTCTTCTCGTAGGTGTACCCAGTGAGAGACATCGTCTTGTTTGTGGGTGCCATTGCTGCAAGAGATTAGTTACAAAGAAAGATTTTGTGCTCTGGGAGAGAAGAGGGAGTATTTGCCTTAGAGAATTTGGGAAGAGATAAAAAAAATAAGCAATTAGAAGTAAAATTCAATTTATACTTCTCCCGAATAATTCACTAAGTTAATCAAGATAAATAAAAGAAATTACTTGATTGGTGCAAAATATAACCGTTTGAAAATTAATGTATGAGAAAATAAAGTCACGAATTAACTGCAGTTACATACACACATCTGTATGCATATAGCAACGGATAAGAAAGTGACTTTAACGGTTGAGATTAGATCTAAAGTTTCAATGGATGATACAAAATCTTTTGAGATTCAATGCATCCGTTGAAGAATAAAAAAAATAGAAAAATCCAGTGTCATGAATGACTTTCAACCGATAAACGTATTCGTTGAAAGAGTATTTTTGACTTGGACCAAATTCTTACTTTTTCTGAGAATGTTAATTCTCAGCAAAATCATTGTGACACTGGCTTCATTGCATACATACAAACATTTAAAATGATTAAGAGTAGTTAAGCATACCTAGATCACTTACTAACCTTGTGAATGTTGATTCATCAAGTGGCTTGGTAAAAATGTCTGCAAGTTGCTTTTCACTTGGAACAAAATATAGTTCCACAGTACATTCATCACATGTTCCCTGATAAAATGATACTTGATGTCAATGTGCTTGGTCCTTGAGTGTTGCATTTGATTCTCAGTTATTGCAATTGCACTAGTGTTGTCACAGAAAATTAGAATTTTATCAACTTTTAAACCATAGTCAAGTAGTTGATTTTTCATCCAAAAAATCTGTGCACAACAACTTCCAGCTGCAATGTATTCAGCCTCAGCAGTAGAAGTAGAGACTGAATTTTGCTTTTTACTAAACCATGAGACAAGATTATCTCCTATAATTGACAGGTGCCTGTTGTACTTTTCCTGTCAATTTTGCAACCTGTATAGTCTACATCTGAATAACCAATTAGATCAAAACCATATTCCCTAGGGTACCAAATGCCATGGTTTGGTGTTCCCTTGAGATATCTGAAAATTCTCTTAATAGCAATTAAATGAGACTCTCTAGGATCAGCCTGAAATCTAGCACATAGACATGTAGCAAACATAATATCAGGTATACTGTCTGTCAAATATAAAAGTGAGTCTACCATGCCTCTATATCTTGTAATGTCCACATATTTTTCCTTAGTATTCAATTCAAACTTAGTGGCAGTTGGCATAGGGATTTTTGCAGGTGAACAATCCATTAAGTCAAATTTCTTTAAAAGATCATAAACATATTTTGTTTGACTTAAAAAGATTCCATCCTTCACTTGTTTAACTTGTAAGCCAAGGAAATAGGTTAGTTCACCCATCATGCTCATTTCATATTTACTTTGCATAATTTTGGCAAACCTTTTGCAAAGTTTCTCATCTGTAGACCCAAATATTATGTCATCTACATATATTTGAACAAGTATACTAGAGCCATTAACATTTCTAAAGAAAAGAGTTTTATCAACAGTACCTCTAGTGAAGTGATTCTCTAAAAGAAATTGTGATAGTGTGTCATACCAGGCTCTAGGTGCTTGCTGCAGTCCATAAAGTGCCTTGAGTAGGAAATAGACAAATTCTGGATAATTTGGATCTTCAAAACCAAGAGTTTGACTACATATACCTCCTCTTCCAGTTCCCCATTCGGATACAAAGATAGGAGAGAGTTTGTTAAATTACAAAATTGGGGCAAAATGGGGATTAGTGTTTTCACTATCTTGATCACATGTTCTCATTCTCTATTTCATTATCCCTCATGGTACATCTCTGATATGATTATCACTTGTTATGTTGCAAACAATTCTTAACTTCACAATTGTAAGACCCCAGATTTTGGGTAGAATTAAAACTTTTATTATATGTTGATGTAAATATGGATAGTGGCAATGACTTTGAGAATCAAGTTATGAAATGAATATGAATTTCGGTTTTCAAACATTTTGAGAATAGTAAGAATGGACTGAACATATAAATAAGAACAATCAATCTGGAAGATAAGAATACAATACTCCAGGGAAGGAAAGTATTTTTATGTCATCCAAATCAATATCGGGAATACATCCGACAACTCCGTAAACAAGATAGCGTACACCCGAGAAATCACTAGAACGTTTTCTAAGTGCAAAGAGTAAAGAGAAAATAGATCAGGAATATTGGAACGGATTTTGATCCAAAGGATTATAGAAAAACCACTGATGAATAGTAACTCTTCATTTAAAAGTTTTTCAGACCACCCTATATGCGGGACGATATAATAAACTTTCAAGGTCGCATTAGTGATCTACGATGGAAATAAAAGAATGCAGAAGCTGTCAGAATCGGAAAAATAGCATTTTTCGTTTTCTCCGAAATTTCACCAAAAACGGACTAAATAATTATTATTTGAGGATATTTAAGGATTTAAATTATTAATTCTATGGATATGGATTTGATAAATGAATTAGAAGTATCGAGAACGATTTCGGTAAAATACCTCGATAGAACCCTCGAGAAACCTTGCGAGCGTTCTACGAAATTAAACGAACCAGAAAAGTTACTTTATCTCAACCAGTGCATGTGTGACAAGTGTCACAAGATGAAGACCCTTGAGCTATGACTCACCACTGATACAAATATCAGCATTATTGTTAGTTAACCAAGATAAGAAGAAAAGAAGAAAAGCAAGAGAAACACAAAGTCTCCCAAAACTGATCAGCTAGAGCACCCTCCAAAGAAAAATCCATAACTCCATTTCCAAACATGATAAAATCACCAAACTTTAACCACAGCTTCTCCACTCCATGTATAACACTCGTTCAAACTTTCATGGCAATCCAAGGTGTTTAGCCTAGTCAAATATCCTCCCCAAGTTGAAGAATCCAAACTGCCATGATCTTGGCAGTTTCTGCACCGATTTTCAAATAGCCATAACTCCCTCGTTTCTCAATGGAATCATGTGTTCTTTATCTTGTTGGAAAGGTATTGAGATGCTCGACAACTTCTATTCAGGAGCCTAGTCCAGAAAAGCATGGTAAGGCCCTCGTGTTTCCAGTTCTTTCAAGAGGTGAATAGTAACTCCGAAATTACTAACTTGTTTTCTTGCTTTGTTCTTAAGGTTTAAGCATTATAAGGACTTGTTAAAGCTTGTTAAGTGATTATAAACCCTTGGTATTGTTGATAGAGCTTCCAAGAAGGTAAAGCCCTAACCCACCCTTTGAGTTATTATGAGTTTTTGATGTGGTTTTGATGTTACATAAAGATTAGTGCTTAATAAGAACATCCTTAGATATTTGGATTTGTTTTGAGGTGTAAAATGATGGGTGATTGATTTTAGTCTCACCACTGGACTTAGAGATGTAAAATGGATGTTTGTTGAGATTGATGAAGTATGGGTTGCCTTGGTTGGTTATTTGGAGTGATCGTAAAATGGAAACGTTTGATTTATAGCCGTCGTAATGGCGAAATTTCTTTAACCTTACGAACCGAGCTTAACAGTTGATATAACCTTCTGACCTTACTTATTAACTGACCTATACTTGTATATCTTGAGTCATAGATCATTTTGGCGAAAGAATCGTAGCATTCCGACTTACGGTTTAGGCGTTATGATAAAAATCGTAAAAGCAGTTCGTAAACGTAAGTGTGAGTTCGTAACTTCAATGGAACCCCCTTATAATGAGATATTCGGTTAAGAATCTTGGTAATTAAATACTAGAGGTCATAATGAAGATATGAGAGAAGACCTCATATCAAAAAGATTATTTTTCGATTTTATAAAAATGTTCGAATCAAGGTTAAGTGCGAAGAAACCCCTTAGAGGAGCACTTGGTTCTAACCTTCAAAACCACTTGGTATAACCGGCAAACGAGATTCGATTCCTAAGGTGAACCTTCGACTTAAATATTTATCGAATAACATGGACTTAGTATGAGCCTAAAGTGAGTTATTAATGCCTTAGTTGTGTTTCGCTTACGTGTTTAAGCGTTGGATTATAGTGGATTATCCAAGGGATTAATCGTATGTTTTCGTTTGACTTTGTCTAGATTGTCCGGCATCGTCGCGAACCCCTATCACTTCTCGAGCATCAGGCAAGTTTACTAAACCTTACTCTATTATTCAGAGTATGTATATTTTCCTATGTTCAATACTTGTGTATTCCCAATTTATATACCAAATCTTTGTTGCAAGTATTGTGGCAAGTTTTCTAAATCTATACTTTGAAGTATTGACTATATATTACTGCTTTTGCCATGTGTGGAGTTATACAGTTTTGCGATACATGTTATATATAGAGTTTGATTTTGGTTTATATATGAGCTTTGAGATAAAGTAGTTATAAACCGGTGTACCTTGTAGCTCTAGAGATAAGAGCATACTTCTTATTTTCGACTCTAGACCGGGAGTCAGTATTTTGAGATATAGAGATAGCCGTGGAAACCCGGAGGGATTCCAGCGGCAGTGTACTAATTATTTTGAGGACTGCTATTATTAAACATTAATTATATTTCTAGAAAGTATTAATTACCTGGAAATGATTTGAGGAATGTTATTTGAATATTACCTCATTCGAAGGTTATTATTTGAAAATGATTTGGTGACTGGCTTATAAGCTAGATATGGGATATCGGTTATAAGCCAGGTTTTTATAAAGGCCCTAGGTTAAGGGCGTAAGATATTTCTTTAGATCAGAAACAATGATATTTTCTGTGTATATATTAAAGGTTATTTTCCGATAAAGATATCGGGCAACGGTTATTTAATCCTTATTTAGTTAAGGAATATTATTGTGAATATTCACCTGAGGATTTTCTAATGAATATTATGTTGAATAATCATTTGAAGAGTATTTATTTATTTAATGAATATTAATTATGAATATTCATTCGAGGATTAATTATCTATTTAATGAATATTACTTTTGAATATTCATTTGAGGCTTACTTATTCGAGGGTTAATTATGTATTTAATGAATATTAATTATTTATATTCATTTGAGGATTATGGACTTTAAGAATATTATTATTATTATCCATTCGAGGATTATTTATTATTTAATGAATATTATTTTGAATATTCATTTGAGGTTTACTTATTTGAGGAATATTATTTCGAATATTCATCTGAGGCTTATTTAATGAATATTATTTTCAAATATTCATTTGAGGATTACTTATTTAATGAATATTATTTTCAATATTCATTTAAGGTTTACTTGTTTAATAAATGTTAGTAAGTATTTTTAAATCAAAAAGAGGTTCCCAAAACATTGTTTTTCCATTTGAATCTGTCTTTTAAGAAGATTTAAATGCTCGCTCAACTATCAAAAATATGGGAAACCTGATTTAAGTAACTACTACTCTTTTTAAACTCTCAATTCAAAAACTGTCAAGGGACAGATATTTTCTTGGAGCAATTTAATTGCTGCCAGTCAAATATTGTGTTACCACCTCAATGATCGAGGGGTAAATTCATGGAACAAGTCGATATCCATTAACAAGCATAGCTTGGGAAATATTGGAGAATCTTCCTTTCCAACCTAGATATAACTACTTAGTGGAGTCGTATCAACAAGTGTTACACTTGGGGAAAGGAGGACGATCTTTACGTTTCAGAGTCATGGATTTCATCTGAACTAGGAGTGGTGTAAGTGGTCTAGTTGCGCGGACCCATCCAACTTTTATTGCCCCAAATGGGCCGGGAGGTCACAGTAAGGCGGTAGACAATGTCAGGCTGTCGTGATTCTTCCATCTACATGTAGAAAACTATTTGAGCGGTGCGACCTGCTACTGATCATAGCAAGGTTAGGCACAGCGGGCGCGGTAGCAACTCCGGTATTGGTTCATCATCCAATTTGGATATTCCTGCAACATGTATTGGGATGAAAAACCAACCATGTTGGCAGGGGGTCGAAAGTGTTTGAAAATGAAGTGACAATAAATTCATGCAACTTCATCTTTTATTTATGAGTTATGACTCTGTGGATACCTTACATAACATGGGTTATGGTAAGGGAGTTGTTTATACTGAATCACCTTATAACTTCATCTTTTAAAATATGTGTTGATATTCTGCTTACATAGCAGATACTTTTGGTTTCCTTAGAAACCTCATCTTTTATACTAGAACTTTGTTCATAGTTTGAATATCGAAAGTTTGCAAAAATATTATGGAAATGATATTTGAAGTACCATAATGGTACTGTTTTTGGGAATACATTCCGATAAGGATATAATTTCAGTATCGAGATATTTTGACAAATTATTGTCGTATACTCGCTTTATTCTGGGTTGAGTTAAAGGCAGAATTATGCCATACTTTCATTTCCTTGCTGAGCTATCGCTCACTCTTGCTATTGTTTTATATATATTATATAGCAGCGAAGCAGGATGCCAATGGGTCGGCACATACCTCGCAAGGCGTTTCCGTAAACAGTTTCTAGCAGTGATCCCGAGAGTAGTACGAACCAATTGAATCAGGCTACAGCTTTTGGTATTCAACTCATGTATAGACATGAATGGTATAAGAGGATTGTGAGCATCAGAAGGCTAAGTTGGTAATGTAACAATACTTAGAAATTTTATCAGTAACAGATTCAAAAGACATTTGGGTATTGTAATAAAAGTTATTTATTCCGCAATTGTTGTATTGTGTCGTTTCTGAGACTCTAACCTGTGTGTGTGTGTGTGAGTGTGAGACATATGTTCTGGGGTCATGAGCAGGTAAATTATGAATGGTGTGAGTATTACAGGTAAGGCAAGGAGTACATGGATTGTGACAACCCTAAATCCCTGACCCCGGATTTGGGGCTGTTACAACAATACTATAATGTCATCCATTTTAAGTCAAAATTGCACAAATTTGTTGTCGGATACATCCCAAAAAAACTCATGAAAATTATTTGGAGAAATTCAAAGTAGCTACCAATACTTTTATACAAGGAGATCATACTTTCATACTGACATTGGTAGAGATAGAAAAAGGAAAAGACAAGATATTTTGCATGCCTGAAAATATGTAGACAATCCAGTATAAAGTTTCCGGTAATCAGATACGCTTGCATAATTTTCCATATATATATAATGCTAGAAATGTCTGTAAAGTATAATGGAAGATCGTGCAATAAAAACATGGGTGCATATATGCATCCATGTTTGGGTTTCATACTTGTTTATGTCTGAGAACTTGTAAGACAATATGGTGATGTGGAGAACTTGTAAGAACTTGTTTATAACGGTTATCCATGGCTAACAGCCTAACATAACAATGAATTAACCCATCCTGCAGATACATTGAATCAGAAAAGGATAAATAACAAGAACAGATTTTAATAGATATCCGATGAAACAAAATGTGCTTATACAACCATTATACATATCTTAATCCAACACCATAAAACACACAATTCTGGTAAATAAAATTTTGTATATACGAACATGGAGGTTGATAGTTACTGCAGAAACTTACAAGTGTGAAGTCATCACTTCTGAGTATTTACATTAATGATAATGGACCATCAATTCTCAAGTCAGTTTTAGGTATAAAATATGAATTTACATAAAATATAATCTAAAAAGCCTACTAAGTTTGCTACAACATCACCCCATAAGTTGTGTAATTAGGAGTTAGGACCATCAACTTGCTAGTAATAAGACCATGTGTTCGATCACAAATTTCCTATAACGGTTATCCATGGCTAACAGCCTAACATAACAATGAAGTAGCCCATTCTACAGATACAATGAATCGGAAAAAGGATAAATAACAAGAACATATTTTAATAGATATCCGATGAAACAAAATGTGCTTATGCAACCATTATACATACTTTAATCCAACACCATAAAACACACAATGTCGGTAAATAAAATTTGTATATACGAACATGAAGGTTGATAGTTACTGCAGAAACTTACAAGTGTGAAGTCATCACTTCTGAGTATTTACATTCATGATTAAAGACCATCAATTCTCAAGTCAGTTTTAGGTATAAAATATGAATTTACATAAAATATAATCTAAAAATCCTACTCAGTTTGCCACAACATCACCCCATAAGTTGTGTAATTAGGAGTTAGGACCATCAACTTGCTAGTAATAAGACCATGTGTTCGATCACAAAGTTCTTATAACGGTTAGCCATGGCTAACAACCTAAGGGCGAACCCAGCAGTGATCCAAAAATCCAAATTTGGGGTGGATTATCCCAAATTCTCTTCCAACAATGATCCAAATTTGGATCATTGAACAGACACTATTCATTGATCCAAATTTGGATCGGTTGATTTAATATTAAAATGATTTTGTTATTTATATATTTTTGTTTATTAGATTCAATTTTTTTTTGTGGCTCTTTTAATTATTTAATTAATAATAGTATGTAATTAATAATTAATAAAATTTAATTTTAGAAAAAAACTTATAATATAATTTACGTATACTATTTTAATACTAGTTACGTATATTAAAAAAGTTATATTTTTAATTTAATTAATTCATTGAATATAATATAAATAGAAAATATTTACAAAAATACCTAAATTTTTGAAAAAAATTCAAAAATACGGTTATAGTTGCAAGTGAGTTTGCAACGTTGCAAATGGGGTTGCAAACGAGGTTACAACGTTGCAAACTTGTATTTTTGTAAATAATTTCCGCAACTTGAGTTTTTTTGAAAAAAAACCCAATAAATAGTTAACAACGATTAAATATTAAATTTAAGATTAAATAGTTTGATATAATATTTATGTAATATAATATGTAAATAGTAATTTGGATCACGCTGGTGGAGTTGGTCAGAAATTTGGATCAAAATTTGAATCAGTTGGTCATCTACATTTGAATTTTTGGATACTGTTGGAGATGGCCTAACACAAGAGTGAAACTCATCCTACAAATACAATGAATCTAGAAAAAGATAAATAACAAGAACATATTTTAATAGATATCAGATGAAACAAAATGTGCTTATACAACCATTATACATGCCTTAATATCTCCAACTGCACACAACTCACTGAGCTTTAAGCAACTGTAATATCTCCAACTGCACACAACTCACTGAGCTTTAAGCAAATGTAATATATCGTAATTTTTAGAATAATAACAATAAAGAAAAATAGAATAAAAAGGGATTAAAATTTGAAAAAGAATAGGATTTAAAATTAAATTAGATTAATGGGTCTAAAATATGAATCAGATTTGAATACGGGCAACTTGTAGGTTTAGATTAGGGTTTCGAAACACTATATAAACACCATCGTAAATTCGTAGGGTTTATCCATACACAAATCAGCTATCTTGTAAAATTCATAGTAAATTCATCGTAAATCGGAATTCGTTGATTTTGGACTTTTCGGAAAGCTCTTTTCGTTCTCTACGACTTTCGCGGTTTAAGTTTTTCAAGAAAATGTCGTTTAAAGGGTCAAAAAGACAAAATACTGTTCTGGTCAGATTGGAATCATTGAGACGTTCAAGGTTTTATATGTCGAGGTAAGTTTCCGATTGATTTATCTGGTGTTTTCAAAATTATGTGTTGTGTGTGTATATTTGATTATATAAACATGGGCGAAGTGATTATATTTTGAAGTGATATGTATTATTTGATATGTGTTATGTGTAAGCAATAGTCTTGGGATTCTGATTTGTGCCATGGTTTGTGAAAATATCAAATAAGAATAAGGACCGAGTCACCGTGTTATAGTGATAGTTTTCTGAAAATTTAGGACCGTTATCACCAGATTTAGTGGTCGTGGCATGAATTGTGGGTTTCGAGTTATTGTTGTTATGTGGTGTCGTATCGTATCGTATCGAATAAGAATATGTGTATCGAAAATTATTTATGTACAATGTTATTGTATCGTATCGAATATTGTATTGTCTTATGTTTATACATGTTATTTTCCCGACTAGTTAGATCGATTGGTTTCTTGTTGGACTATATAGCTCCTTCTTTTAATATTTTCAGGTTCGGTGTAAGATCATGTTGGATAGATTTGGAGTTCGAGCATCTTAGATTCAGAATATATTGGTTTTTGGATCATCTTTAGCTGCGCTTTTGTAATAGATATTTTGTAATTGAATCATTGTCACGCTTCCGTCTGTCATTGTTATTGTATATTATTTTATTTTAGTTTTGAATTTAGAATTAATAGTCCGAAAAAGTGCGGGTTGTTACAGTTGGTATTAGAGAATACTGTCATTCAGAGTGTTTTTAGGTATGAGAATAGTACATTCCCTAGGATGCGATCCTTTAGAGTTGTTTAGAACTTGACTTTTGGAATAGATGTGTCACGAGTTTTGGAGTATAGGATTGTTGTGAATTTGGGGACCAAATTCTTTTTAAGGAGGATAGTATATAATATCTCGTAATTTTTATAATAATAATAATAAAGAAAAATAGAATAAAAAAGGGATTAAAATTTGAAAAAGAATAGGATTTAAAATTAAATTAGATTAATGGGCCTAAAATATGGATCATATTTGAATACGGGTAACTTATAGGTTTAAATTAGGGTTTCGAAATACTATATAAACACAATCGTTCTTCTGTCTCTTTGTAAAATTCGTAGGGTTTTATCCATACACAAATCAGCTATTTTGTAAAATTCGTAGTAAATTCATCGTAAGTCGGAATTCGTTGATTGTGGACTTTTCGGAAAGCTCTTTTCGTTCTCTATGACTTTCGTGGTTTAAGTTTTTCTAGAAAATGTCGTTTAAAGGGTCAAAAAGACAAAATACTGTTCTGGTCAGATTGGAATCATTGAGACGTTCAAGGTTTTAGATGTCGAGGTAAGTTTCCGATTGATTTATCTAGTGTTTTCAAAATTATGTGTTGTGTATATTTGATATGTGTTATGTGTAAGCAATAGTTTTGGGATTACCATGATTAGTGAAAATATCGAATAAGAATAAGGACCGAGTCACGGGGTTATAGTGATAGTTTTCTGAAAATTTAGGACCGTTATCACGGGTTTTAGTGGTTGTGGCATGAATTGTGGGTTTCGAGTTATTGTTGTTATGTGGTGTCGTATCGTATCGTATCGAATAAGAATACGTGTATCAAAAATTATTTATGTACAATGTTATTGTATCGTATCGAATATTGTATTGTTTTATGTGTATACATGTTATTTGCCCGAGTAGTTGGATCAATTGGTTTATTGTTGGGCTGTATAGTTCATTCTTTTAATATTTTCAGGTTCGGTGTAAGATTGGATTTGAAGTTCGAGGATCTTAGGTTCAGAATAGATTAGTTTTTGTATCATCGTTAGCTGCGCTTTTGTAATATATATTTTGTAATTGAATCATTGTGAGGCTTCCGTGTGTCATTGTCATTGTATAGTATTTGTGTGGGTTGTTACAGCAACATTGATCAAATCACAAGAACTTTTATCAAACCCACGAATGCAAAAGGAGTTGTCAGATGGACATTGCGTGAATTTTTTTTATTGGGAAATGGAACTTGGATAGTGGCTGTCAGGATTATACACATAAGTCTTCCTCTTAACACCTTGAGATTTTAAGAGGGTCTACCAGGATCATATATTATGCATACAACTTTGTCCTGTAGATTGGACGAGGAAAAATTTACGAACTGGTAATAGGCTGGATTGTGGTGCTTATGCATGATTTAGTGATGGCCTCTGCGGTGGTGATTGGTTATGCAATTCGGTTAGTGCTTTTGCAAAAGCAGTGGACTTGACAATCAAGGCTTAGTTCTTACCACATAATGTACCTGATTGTATGGACTGTTGCACATAAAAAGCCTGTAAGATCTTCACTTTAATTAGTCCACATTTGATTACTGTCTTTATATAAAGAGGCCGGTAAATCGTTGTATCTATAGCTCATTTCTGTGGAGATTGAGTGCTGCTTTATTAAGAGATTGGCCTTAATTTTTGGACAGAATTGCAACTTCAAGGATGGATTATTCTCCAGTACCCGTTTCATTATCTTCTTGTTGCTAATAGTGAAAATTCTTCTTTTTTATTTTTCTGTAAATTGTGTCTAAAATATAGTTTTTTTTTTGATATGGAACATGTTTTAGTTTCAGAAGCCTTCTCTTAGAATATTCTTATCACATCCATACACGTTCTTGATGTTACTTGTGTTGTATTCTTGAACACATATACATGTCTAAATATAAAGTGAAAATATATAAACTTGTGAGAAAAGATTTAGGGGTTCCGGGTAGTGCTTGGAGCAAGCTCTTCAACCAACACACCCTCCACCCCTTTTGTGTAACTGCCCAAGAATTAATTCAATACATTCATCGCATTGCTATGTAACTTACACAATATTAATGTACATTAGATACACTACGCCATAAGTGCTCATAGGCAATGCTTTTTTACAGTTGCTGAAAGGCATATGTATAGGCCTATTTGTAAACACCGAGGATTCTACTCAACTTTAATTAAGATGTAATAAGTAAATAATAAAAATCAAATGTCACGGGAATCTCAGAAGGTTATATCTGTCAAAGAATGAAGATTAAAGTCATCTACAGACTTGAAGTAATTCTACATTGAAAGAGGTTCAATTTATTGATCAAGCCTCAGTGAAGTATTCAAGCTCAGTGGATTTATTAAAGAGACAGAGATTTCAAGTGGTGACAACAAAGATACTGGTTACAGAGTTCTAGAATGAAAAGGAAGTGAATCACTGCTTAAAGTCAAACAGATGAAGAATAGACATTGTCGTTAGTCACTCATGAACCAGACAGTACATTGAGTGTCAACGTATTAAAATGTTTATTCTTCATCTAAGTTTTAGTGATTCTGGAATTAATTGAGAAGACAAAGAATTCTATTTATTCTCTTATAAATAATTATTACTATTAAGTAAATTATTTATTAAATTAATTCTGTAAAGAATTAATTTAATACATAATTTATTTAGATAATTATTTAAATTAGAATAAAAATGAACTAGGAAGACTTAGTTTTTGAACTAGGAAGACTTAGTTTTTAAACTAGGAAGACTCACAAGTGATTCTTCCCGATTGTCTTCCTAGGCTAAAACCTAGTCTTCCCGATTGTCTTCCCTTTATATTGATTGTCTTCCCGATTGTCTTCCAAGGCAAATTGATAGTATTCCTGCAAGTCTTCCTAATAAAAAATCAACAAGTGGCTTGGCGCATGAAGATTGAAAAGGAATGCAGTGTTTTAAATACAAACAAGACAGAAGACATTCACATTACAACATATCAACAGAAAAGAAAAAGACACAGAACATTCAACATTACATTCTTCTGTCTTTACTTCTTCAACTGCAAAGCAAATCACTTTCTGCCAGTGGATTTAATTCTTGTTTGTTTGTATCATTTAATCCTTGAGAATCAATTCACTTGTACTGCTTTGTAAATCTAGCGGATCATAATCCATAGAAATTATATCGAACTACTTTTTAGTATTCGATCCTTTTTATTACAAAAATAGATAAATTCATGTCGAATTTATTCTAGGTTTCTTTTATCAAGAACCCTTGTAATCAGTGATCAAATTGTAACACTCCTCAAGTTTAATATAAGTTATATTTAACTTGAATATTGTTTCAGTTTTATTCTGCATTAATTTGTTCTTACTTTGTTAAATCTTTTAAAGGACAAATTCGATTAAACGGTATAGTTTGTATTCAACCCCCCTTCTACAAACTTATCAGGACCTAACAGTTGCTATAGGCCCAAATAGTGTTGCCAAACTTAAAATGCAACACCGAGTGCATGTTGCCAATACGGCCATTGCCTAAGACATATAATGCAACGCTTTTACTCACAACTGCAACACTACATCTGTATTGCATTAGGGAGCAATTGCAACATGACTAGCATATAAGGGCAACACCACATCGTGTTGCCTATGACTTGAAGATCAATACATCACTAGGGTTCACGGTGGTGACACATCAGCAGTGGGACCCACTTTGGTGCAACATCAGCAATGGATCGACTTTGGTGCCACATCAGCAATGGGCCCCACTTTGGTGCAACATCAGCTAGGGCCCTGTACTGCCACGTCAGCAGTGGGTCTCACTGGATATATTGCAACACTAGCAAGGAATACTGCAACACAAATATTTTCTTTTAAGCAACACCATTTTTTTAAATTGTAACATCAATTCCTTTTTTAGTAACACAACAAATATTAAAATGCAACATCAAATAACATCAAATGCAACACTTCTTTAATAAAAGTTTTGAAATGGCTGCTTGGTTTATACATTAATCCATCATGTCCAAAAACAACAAACCAGGCCAACGAAATACTAAAGTCCGAAACCAACAAACCAACCAAGGAATACCTAAACAAATTCTTACCAACTTGTACCAAAATGAAGCACATGTTGCTAATTTAACTTCAAAAGTACACCCATTCTAAGTGTGAAATTACCAACTTCTAATACTAGTGGAAGCTAGATAATAAAATCATTATGAAGTTGTGCCTCCTTGAGTCATTGGAGTAGAATTATTGTCTTGATCACTTGAAACCGTGGCACAAAATTCTCCAAAATCCAATTTGAGACTGGGATTCGCTTCTCCTAGTTTTTTCAGCATCTGTGTCATGTTCTCTTGCACTTTTCTGTTCACCTTAGCTTCTAATTCACCCTCAAGATCATGCCTTATCTTTGCCGTCAACTCATGTACATACTGTTCAGTATGAGCAACTGGAGTTGATGTGGAAATAGTCTTTTTACCTTGCCTTCCCACTAACCAGTTTGGAGCATGAGTCTTTCCATTAGAAGCGACTGCATTTGCTTCAGCCTCATTCCCATCTTCAATTAGCTGCTGAATTTTGGTCTACACGAAATGGCTACAATATCTGAAATAAATTCATTTAATACAGATTGCATCTAAACAACAAATATACTTACAACTTTAGATTTCATTTTTCAGTATTTGACTTGTAGGTTCGCCCCTCGTGTCTCTTACGAGTGTCTAAATATATTTTACCTTCACTCGGCTTTGCATGATTGGGATCACTCTTTTTCTGTCATGTATGGGATTACATATCGAACATGTCATTAATCAAAATTACCAAAGTCATATTACAAAAAATATGCAGAAAATTTAAATTCTATATATCAAAGATATCATGTCATAGTGTCATGCATATTCTGAAAATATAAATAGATAGAGATGAACAATAATCAGAGGACATAGATATGACAAGATGACCAGCACATAATAACGTCCTCATTTTAATTCTTTTTATTCAGCGCCGATATTTCTTTCTATTTTAAATTGATTTTTACCCATGTTAGTTAAGTTGGTATCATTCCTCAAAATAGATGTGTACATATCAACCAGATCTACGACATATGAAAGAATTAAACTTGCACAAAAAAACACATACCATCTTTTCAATAACTAGGGATACAGGTTTACGACCCAATGTGTGTGTCTCAACTAATGCTTTACGATGCTCAGTATTTTCCTCAGCTAGTTTCTGTAAAATAAAAAACAAGATCATGATTCTCCATTAATTTAATGAATATCCTCCAAAATGTTGCTACTGTTAAAGCACTACCTGAACTGATTCATCCCCCCGGTACTTCAAGAGCATTTTAAAATCCTCTAGTGGAATCTGACCGGTTCTGTGTTCCATCCTTTCTTCATCAGTATTATATGCAGTATAATGCTTTTTCTTCATACGACACTTGTGCAATTTCCAAGCAGCATTCATTGTATTGTACACCCAAGTTTGCCCATCATCAGGAATAACATACTTACAATATAACATATTAAGCATAAAAAGATAATTATGTTTTCTTTTACAAGAGATAATTAAGTTTACTAATTATCTAAAAAGTGCTATGGTTAATGTAAGAAATCACCAGAGTATATTCCCACAATTTCAGCTTCAATTGATCGGGAACAACGTGCCAATTGATGTAAGTAAGTGACACATTATCCCTTGCTAATGTCCCCAAAAAGTTACTCAACTCTGCAACATCTCCATCATTTTCTGAAATTGCTTGACCCTTTTCATTCAAAGAGATGACTTTTTTTTCATCAGGGTTCCTTCCATGAACCCTAATCATTCTTGTCGGTCCTCTAGGTTTTCTAGGAGCTCGTACTTTATAAACCATGTACACAAAAATTAAAACAAAAATTAAAATACTGCGTGACTAAGTACACAATTCAACTAACCAAATAATGAGGCGTACACGTTACCTTCTTCAACTTCCACATCTACAGGCTCTTCCAAGTTCAATTCACCAACATTTTCTTTTGTTGGAGCTGCTTCATTTTTCTTTTGACGGTCTCGTAATGCTAGGTAATCAGCAACTGTACCAGTACCAACATCAGCAGCAACTGTACCAGCACCAACAACTCCTTCATCCTTGCTTGACTGTTTAAATATTTTGCTACATGTTGGTTTAACAAGTGTTGGACGATATGAACTTGTAACTTCCTTCTCAGCTACAGTGTCGGCTCTCCTTACCTCCTTCTCAATTCCAGGGGCTACATTGGCTCGTGAACGAGTTCTTGGTCCAAGTAATTTCTTTCTTTCAACAATTTTGATTTTATACAATTGGTTAGATATTCAGACATTATTAATTCCACACTCATAGTGGGCATTATAGTGAAAAAATATTTAATCAAAAGATGTACCTCCAATGAATCATCACTTTGATCATCACCCTCATTTTTTGGAATATACTGCGAGTCACATTCCTCATCAGGTTCTTTGTCTTTCCCTTTTTTGCTTTTCCCATTTTTGCCTTTCCATTTACTATTCTGGGCTACATCATGTTTGAAACTAGAAACTAATGAGAACAACCCAAGTTTTCTATAAACTTTTTCATTTTCTTCCAAATTATGGATTTTCTGTTTTTCATACTCTGTCAAAGGTGGTAGTGGAGCCGACTACAAGAAATCAGTACAATAATTAGAATAAATATTGTAATATGGTCTAAATTAAATACTAGAAAACCTTAACAGTTATAATAAGTCAAAAATACCTTAACAGCAACATCATTTTCTCCTATATTTTCTCCATCACTAGTATCATCTTCTAACTCTAATTTTCTTCTCGCATTTGGTTTTTCCTTTACAGGTACATCTTGTTCACCAGACATCATTTTACCAACCTCAGGTGACTTTTTATTCATTTTCTTCTGTTGTTGCTGGAGTTGATGTGTTGTTACAAACTTAGGCTTCAGTGGTGGTTTCTTAGGGGAAGCTGTAACAACAACATATTAATTGTGGACATCAGAATTCATTATACATATATTTATGAGAGAATTCAGTATTACATATATATTATACCTTGGATTAAGTTTTTCCTTGGCCAAATGATGACGCGAGGTTGCATCTGAATCATTGGCTCAGTTTCTTTGTCAATTGTGTTGTCTATATAAAAATTTATTTCATCTCCATCAGTGCAGTCTTTTGTCAGTGCAATCACTTCTGCATCAACTGATAGTAACTTCCAACCACCTTCCCCTCCTTTGCTGATATAGATTCCTCCAATTTCAGAAAAATTGAGGTAATCTTTCACAAACTCAATTAGCACAGTATAAGAGAAAGTGTCAACTTCTACGCGGTTTACAAGCAAATTTTTTCCACCAACATAGACTTTACTCTTAAAATATCCTTCGTAGTGCAACCTGACATTAATTTTTCTTTTGTCCATCCTGTTCACAGTAAATGTCCAATTAGAACAGGTACATGTATATAAAAAAATGACAAATGACAACAAGTAACATTATGAATAAGGACAAATATATTGCAATAAATTGATGAAACAATATTAAATTGATGACAAACAAATAGTGTCAAGTACATCAACCAAGATAGTAAACTACATCGAAAACAACAAGTGTCAAATGCATTCTCAATAAGAAGCAACATTTTATTTTATCTAAGGAGATGGACAGTGAACTTGTGTTATGGGGATATCATCTCTAAAGCAGCACTCATTATCAACTTCAATTTCTATTTCACGACCAATATTAATATCATGTAAATCAGGAGTGCTAATCTGTTCTTATGTTGTATTCTGGTTCTCAGCATCACACCAGTCCCTTGGAAGTTTTTTAATAACATAATGCACCATCTTCTTAATTGGATCTTCCACATAAAATACTTTTTGTACCTGTGAGGACATGACATACAGATCATTTTTCTGGCATAACCTATTAAAATTTACTCTAGTAAGACCATATGCATCTTTCTCTTCTTGGTACCAACAACACTTAAAAAGGACCACATTAAAAACTCCCCAATAATCTAGTTCAAAAATATCTTCGACTGATCCGTAATAGTTGACATTGCCAACTATTGGATTTTGGTCTTTTGAACTAGCAAAACTAGTGGTTTCGGCTGTCAAGAAAACGCCGCTGTTTTGTGTGGTACATCGAGAATCTCTAGACTTGGTATGGAATCTATATCCATTTACTACATAGCCAATAAACCTCCTGGCTGTCCGATTAGGGCCCAATGCAAGCACCTCTAAATCTTTTGAAATCATGTCCTTTTTCAAAACCTCTTCTTTTAACCATTTCCAGAACTCGATGATATGTGTTCGTTCCCTTTTGTACCTTCTTGAATTTGCATGACCATCCACTAATGCTCGATGCTCCCTAGAAAAATATTAAGTTTAGACATGCTAGGAAATGTAGACATTGATTACATAGAATTGGAAAAA
The DNA here is from genome assembly GCA_030848705.1 of Heracleum sosnowskyi. Lineage (NCBI taxonomy): Eukaryota > Viridiplantae > Streptophyta > Magnoliopsida > Apiales > Apiaceae > Heracleum > Heracleum sosnowskyi. Next base: position 101,662,517 of record CM061241.1, read on the forward strand.
GTTCAGCAGGATGTCTTAGTTTCCCATCGTCCTTTCGTCCCAAGGCATGCCAAGTCATAAGTTTAGAAAAATCTTTGCACATGAACATCCTTTGCAACCTTGGTTTTAGTGGAAAATACTTCATTACATTTGCTGGCACTTTGTGAGTCGCCTTCTCTACATCATTATTAGCATCAATTCCTTTTTTCTCTTGTAGAACCCACCTCGAAACACTGCAAGTCTGACACTCGTCTTTATCTTTATTTTCTGCCCAATTCAACATGCAACTATTTTGGGCATGCATGTATTCTTTGATAATCTAGGCCTAAATCTTTGATAATACTCTTTGCGGCATTGAATGACAGATGCAGGTGGGCATTAGGAAATGCTTCTTTCATTAGCTTTCGCAATTCCCCGAACACAGACTCACTAATTCCATGAACACACTTCAAATGATAAAGTGTGATCAAGAAACTTAGTCGAGAAAATTTATTACAGCCGGGATATAAGGGTTGTTTTCCTTCATTAACAAGCCGATCAAACTTTTCAGCCTCTGCGTTTGGTCTACGTTCACAAATTTCCATATTTTCAAACTTCTTACCCATACATTCAAAATATGATCATAGATGACATTTTTGGTATGCCAGTTACGATTCATACAGTTTTTGCAAGGGCACTTCATTTCATCTCATCTACAACAAACGGGGAATGCATTTTTCAGAAAATCTTTTACCCCGTTGCTATATTATGCACTATATCTCGGAAGTCCTATCCAAATGTTAATCTCATCGTCCATTATGACTATATATATCCACTTCCTAGTAACAATACACTTTTACACCACTTACAGTTTCTACAAATCACCAAGGCCTAGCCTGTAATATGCAAACTTATTAAAACATACCATATCACGAAACCATTAAATTTACACATTTCTTACATTATCAACAATCGTAACTTCAACAGTTTCCTAGTTTGCTATTTTTAAAATCTATATATATCTTTGTCTCTTAGTCTTTCTCGTTGGTTCTCACCGTCTAGCTCTGTTTCTGCCTATCTCTATCTCCTAGTGTCTCTCACACAAAGATATATCAAAGAACAAAATAGGACAACGTAATATAACTTATCATGTCAAATTAATACCAACCATATATTAGATCATATGAATGTGATAATATGTACAGTAGATCACACCCTATGTAAATATTTCCTAACTAGACTTAAGTGGCTAACCATCGTGTAACAGAACTCGCATATTGGAATTTGACATGAACACCTCTCTTTAAGCTAACCACTGAAGCACATTTAATAAAGCAAAGCATATATCACCGGTCAAGAAAGTCACACAAAGTTTAACATATAGTTGGAAGTAGAGCAGAATAGTTAGATGGCTTACCTGATGAAAGAGAGTAGTCAACGGAAGTTCAACAGAAAATCAAAGCCCTTAATTTGAAAACCTACAAAATAAGCAAATTAAACAAGAACTTAGGCTTACATTTATAAAACCAGAAATAAAAACCATATACATGAAAACAGACCGGTTACACTCTATCTCTGTTTCGCTATTTGTTTATTCCCATTTATCTTTTTTTTTCTATGACTCTTCTCTCTCTCTCTCTCCATCTCTCTATCTGTCTACCATCTCTATCTCACTCTTCATCTTTTTCTCCATCTTTGAGTATCTCTCTCCCTGTGTATCTGTCTATATCACTATCTCTCTCTAAATCCATGTGTATATCTCACTTTATATCCAACAAACAAACACAAATTACATAAAGTCATACAAAACCCTAAATTAAATCTCTAAACAATCAATTGAAAGCCCTTTTGCTTAAAAAAAAAATCAATTGAAAGCCCTAAACTAAAAGCCCTAATTAAATAGAGGTATTCTACCTTAACAAAAGCCCCTAAATAGAAAGACCCAACTCAAAGCCCTAAATCGAAAGCCCCAAACTGAAAGTCATAAATTGAAAGCCTGCAAAATTAAAATAAAAACAACGAGTGAAGAGTGAATGAGTAATTAATGAGTGAATGAGTCAAGAAAATGAGTAATTAACAATTGTTCGAGCGAGAGATAGTGTGTGAGAGCCCAATTGTTTAGACTGAATTGTTTGAGAGGGAGAATGACTGAATGTGTGCGGGGGAAAGTGTACTGATTTTTTTTCTTTTGGGGGGAAATTATCCGCCCAATTTTTTGTCCAAATAGCTCCTCCTGGTTTTCTTTTTTTGTCGTGAGTTTTTTTAATTTATTAATTAAATTTTGTAATATTATAAAACATGACTTCTATTTATATTAAATATTCGTAATAAAATCATAAATTAATATATATCAAACTTTAAAAGTAAGAAATATATTTATATATATAAATATGATAATTATTTCAATTTACTTACATTTTTTTATAAACACAAAAATTTAAAAATTATATTTTTATTATAAAATAAAAAAGGCTACATATTTATATTAGATATTTAATTTTGTAATATTTTATGTTTCAAACTTGAAAATTAAAAAGATTGATCAAAATGTAATGTATTTTTCTTGAAAATGTATTCAACTTTATTTTATAATTATTAAAAAATTATTAAAATATTAGATTAAATGCAACACCATACAATGTGAAACCCCAATATTCACGCGCAACACCAAATGTATGTCTAATGCAATAGTATTCGAGCAATGTTGCAAAAGACTAAAACTAAACCTATTTATTGAAACGCTTTCCTTGCAACACTCATAAAAAGCATTGTGAGCACTTATGGCTTAGTGATACTCAATCAATATTAACATGTACCCTAACTCCCACAAAATAAATACGTTTCATATATGTATATATTTATATCTATTTGAAATGACTGTCAGCTAACAACTTGAACTTAATACCCATTTGCTGCACACATACTCCTTGCCATCTACACATTTTGGTGGAAAAGGCGGTAGAATATTCTCCAAGCTCAAGAAATTGCAGGCAACAGAATGGTAAATAAAGTCAAGCAGCTAAAATATGCAGTGACCAATTAAAAGTGGGTGTTCTTTGGACTGTTATCTTGTATGCTATCACTAATCCAAGTTGAATACTTTTGTGGACCAAAACTAATTACTATCTAACAGTACTTCCATGGAGCTAGTGGAGGGAGTATATGAACATGATTTTCTGTTTAGCAAATAGTTTCTGTTTAGCAGATAGTTTCTGTTAAGAATAATAATTACTACCGAAAAGAGCATTGATATGGAGAGCCTTCAAATTTTCCAGAACACAAGTGCATCCTCAGGCACTAGCTAGTTGATTCGAGCATTTATTTTTTCTCTTTTCATTGGTCCTATTCGCAGCAAGAGAGGCTCCTTATGCAAAATTAAGTCACTAGTCTTTACGTGATGTGCACATGATCCGAAATTTCTGTCATGATCATAGTAGAACTACTGCTAATAATGAACACCTGCTCTCCTGAATGCTGAAGCAACACCTGCACATTCTGGTATGCTGTGGCTGTGCAACGCGAAGCGCTACTGATCCTTGTATTTTGCTTGCTGGAGTACTTTGATTGTTGCCGTTTGTTCCATCTTCAGGTGCGAGTTTGCTTCATTACATGCTATATACCTGGGATTCTACTTTGACCATTATGGACTGGAACCAAGATCAAGTCCAAGCAAGTTGGCCTGTTGATTTAACCGACGGACTACATGGGAAATATGAGACCTAGGCAAGCCGCTACATGTTCTCCCTTTACCCTGGAATGACTGAGAACTACTTGTTTCTCGTAATGAAGCAGTCGATCAGTTCGCATCTGTAGTCAATCTATAGTTCTGTGGATATGTTATTCTGTACATGTACGATAAATCTGTCATTGCGTAGCACCACCAAGAGACCAACAAAACCCCCAATTCCCCCAACAGACGAGAATACTTTGTAAAGGAAAGAACTTCAAGTGGTAAAGGTGCATTATCTTGGGTTCGTATTTGTCACAAGAGCAATACGGATTTAAATTTAATTGGGTCACCATTACGGTGGGATCATGTTGTGCTAGTCAATTAATCGAGGAACATCTTATCGAGTATATATAGTTATAATTTGATTCTAAAAATACACCAAGGCTGTGAATAATTTGTAACATCTTCATTAGCGTGTCAACAAGGTATTTAGGAAACAGACTCTTAAAACGGAACAAGAATAACATCTCTCTACATTTCACCCTCTTTGTATTCTACTGTATTATCGAGTGGAGTGAGTAAACCAGATATGGTTTTGTTTGATGCTCTGTAACTGTAATACTACATGGATTGACCGAATAAAGTTTGCAAAGGCTGTCATAGTGAATTAAAATAGACGAATAAGTTAATGAAAGTGCAGAAACCAGAGAATGGGAGCTGTCTCCGAGCAATAATGCAATCTGCAATACATAATATTATGATATACACACACATTACAATACAACGTATCTACATATCCACTGTCCACATTTGTTACCACGTGGGAACGCCTGACATCTACTCCATTACTCCACAGTACATGCAAATGTGTGCTTGGAGTTTTGTTACGTACACTCATTTCATTTTTATCTTTTATTTAGAACTGTAGCTGTAAAAGTAGTAGTATCAAACTCTTCTCAGGAATCCAAACACTGCCTTGTAATCAGGTAACAGTGTTGCCTGATTGCTTTCACAACCATCCATGCTCTGGAGCTGTACCATTTTCTACTACACTAAACCACCAGGAAGCAGCCTTTGATTCATAAATCTAATGCTTGTGTATAGGTTGTACTTTGATGCCTATATATTATTCATCTTATAGACTTGGTGTCCTCAGAATAGTATATTTGCCTAGAAGCTAGCAAATGCATGTCTCGATATTAGTAGTATCACCGGTGCTTGCTGGGGAGGCAGTGGCATGGCAGGTTTATACGTAAGCCCTGCGCCCCTGCAGGCTGCACCGTCTTGATATCTGTACGCACGCAACTCAGCATCCACTACAATCTGTGCCACCGTTGACAAGTTACACAACCATGTATGAACCTTTTTTAATATGGTTTCGAAAAAACTGAAATCTGATACTATTATAAAATAATTTTGCTAAGATTTTAGATTAGAGAAATATAAATAAATCATAATATTTAAAACTAATTTGGAATCTGTGTCTGCATAAATTTATATGTTCAATGATCACCCTCTATGATTTACTATAGTACTGATACACTGTACACGCGTAAATCTAGAAACATAAACGTGCACATGCTAATAAAGAAATCCTGTATGTAACAGTATATCAATGATCCCGACCTTCAATCCGTTAATTCATCAATTTACTTGATAGAGTTTATTATTATGCAAATAAAATTAACTATTTTGCTATTTTTTAGTTAATCCGTCTGACGAATCAATGAATTGATGTAATTTTATCAATGCAATAATATTTTTTGGTCCATCAATTTGATTGATGACCATCAATCCATCAATTACTCTATCATTTTTTGATGGAGTAGCTAACGGATTGACGGAGTTCAATTTTATTGACGGACTAAAAAATCACTGTTGCATAACTAAACTCCGTCAATCCGTTTAACGAATCAACTATTTTTTTCATCGGTACATATGCTCTAACAATAGTATGCAGTTTAATTCATATAAACGAATATTCTCTCTCTCCCTCACATTTTTTTACACTTTCATGTCCTTCTCAATTCATTTTATTTCAAAAAAATTCTAAAATAATAAAATTTTATAATATAAAAATTAACTGCATTCACTACTTTCCCACTATCTCTATTTTATACATTAAATATTGATTAGTCCCATTATTTTACTCATTTTTCTTATTTTTATTTATAATTACATTTTTTTAAACTTCGTGCACAATATCAATGTAAAGAATTGATGGTGACGGGACTTGATATCGGAAGTCTTCCAATCATTTTCACTATGCTTGAAAACTTCAAACAAACTAATACTATATATCACACGTTTTTTTGTACACCGGACTCGCCCCATAAAATGATAGTAATAATATTCTACATCAATAATTAGTTGATTACCCCCGTGATCAGATCCAACGGCTGAGATCACATCATCTATACAACCCCAAGCTACAGAGAATAATAACTCAAACCACACTATATTATATATAAACGACATAAGATGTTAGTAGTAGTATAAGCATGAGTATGTGTTCTTGCCGTCCTGTCCAGCCGACGATTTCGGGTGACTAAGCAAGCCCACTTTAATACTACACTCATACACTCTCTTAAACGATGTCGTCTAGAGAAGTTCATTACAGAGGAGTTAGAAAGCGTCCTTGGGGACGATACGCCGCTGAAATACGTGACCCGTGGAAGAAAACTAGGGTTTGGTTAGGCACTTTTGATACGCCGGAGGAAGCTGCGTTAGCGTATGATGGAGCTGCCAGGTCACTTAGAGGTCCAAAAGCCAAGACTAATTTTCCGGCACCGGAACTTGGGTTGTCTCTTGATCTTAACTTACCAACGTCCGATCACCGGTGGATTATGGGAGATTTTCTTCAAACATCTGTTATTAAGGACCCGGTGGAAAACGGTAGTGTCTCGGGATCTGTGAGCCACCGTGCTGGTGTTGTTCACGGTGATTCTCCGGTGCCGGAGAGTTCTGGAACGGCGGCGTATTTAGGGATTGTACGACGGGGATTGCCTATAGATTTGAATGAGCCTCCACCTACGTGGCTTACATAAGTAGTAGGGTTCCATTGTTATTGCTTCTCTTAGTTGTAATGCCTTTTCGAAATTAACTAAAGATATGTTTATGAGTAATTTGTGTAGTATTCGACTTTTATTACAAACCTAATCTTAACAAAATCAATATTTGGTGGTAAAACATTCTAAAATTTTATACTCCCAAATGATCCATGTTAATTAATGTTTATGTGTGCTAATTTATGTTTATGAAGTTAAAAAGTATAAAGTTATCTCTTCATAGTTTTCAAAGCAAAAACCAAAGGAAGACATCATTTTCATTTACTGTTAAGGAACACATAGTACATACCTTGCGAAAAGACCTGTGATTACCCTTTAAAGTTAGGAAAATATTATCCCAAATTTGGTTTTCAAAAATATATTAATTTAATAGATTATAATAAAATAATTCCCTGTATTCACACCTACCACTTCCAATTAAAAAAATTCATGAGACCTCCTCACTTTTGCCACACTATCGAGAAACAGATTTAGAGTATGTAGCATCACTTTTAAAATTAATCTAATCGTAAATCAATTCGATAATGCAATATAAAATGCTTAATATATCAACCACTTTAGCATCCTTAAACGTAATGATGATTTAAATATGAAACAAGCAGTCTACGTACACCTCTACTATGACTATCTCACTCGTTTAAGATGATACAGTACTACTTTGAAAATAATGTGTCCTACTCGTACCTCGTAATTTACACACTCAAATAGACTATCCAGTCCATTTACGCGGTAACGAGTTACGTCGGACCGGTCTCTACAAGGCCCGTATAATTTAATGCAAATTATTCTTTAAAAAAAATATATGTATGTGAAAATATATACTTCATATGTCCCTCTAATTTTTTTATACTTTCATTTTTGGTATGTCTCTCTCATTTCTTTATATATCAAAAATGATAACATTTTATAATATAAAATTCAATCACTTTTTTACCTATCAAAAATAATAACATTTTATAATATAAAATTCAATTGCATTCACTATTTTCCTCCAATATACCTACTTTATACCCAGTTTATACATTAAATATTGATTGTTCTTACCACTTTACTCATTTTTCTTATTTTTTTCATATTAATTTACATTATTTCTTAAAATCCGTGTCGTTCTCTCAATATAAAGAATTGAGGGGGCGGAGGGATTACGTTGCAACATGATGTAAAAATATCTTCATTTAAGTTCCAACATGATGTAAAGATTAAACTAAAATTGGCAAATATCTTCATTTTTTATTTTCGGAAATTAAAAAAAGTCGATCGGCACCACATTGAAGTTCCAACAAGGGTCTTGTTTGGTTAGATGTAATCAAACAAAATAACTTGTAGTTCCTTGAAAGTCAAGTGAGTTACGTTGTTTGGATGTATGGTTTTAAAATTAAACTAAGGAACTCGGAGTTCCCAGGTATTTGTAGTTAGTGTAAAATACATGAACTAGTTACCTTACTCTACCATGGTCACCCTAAGTTACAGAGTTGTTAATTTTTTTTTTCATATCAAATACTACATGTTATACAAATTAGCTACAAAAATATAAAAATATATGTCAAAATGTTAATAAAAATTAAATATTAATTAATCTTTATAATATGTTTTTGTTATATAACATTTATATTTATAAATTAACACCAATTTTTTTAAAATATTAAAATACATAAATCGAGTCTTTTTAATAAAATATTAATCCATACATGTTAACTTTTATTTCTTAATTAATATAACTTATAATAACATTATATGAATATAAATATATTATTGGCTATTAAAGGGATCATATTAATTTTAAGTTAAAATTTAATAAAATCATATTAATATCATGGTCAAGTCACCTTGTTTATTTATATTATTATATAAATTTTAATTGTTTAAGTACTTTTTGAAAATATATAATCATTGTTATTACAGGTGAACATTTATAAAAGAATGGCAAAAAAAGTTAATCATTTATATTTACCTGGATACACCAACATTAGTCACCAAACACAGATTTTAAATTTTCAAAAAACTACACGTTGCAAGTAATTTAAATTTATATGTGTAACTATAAAAAGCAACCAAACAAACGAGGCCAAGATGTAAAATGATAGATACATATCACTGCATATATATCTTGTTATCAGCAGACAGCAGCTGCAGCCAACAAGCAAGAAATAGTGAGACAGAGAAGTTATTAGAGATGGTGAAACGAAACACGCAATGTTATATAGAGTATGTTGTACTACAAATTAAACATACGGGGGTGCAGCAGCAGCATCCATAAATGCTGCCCGTCATTATATTTCCTGTACAACCCCATCTAGCATGTTCAATAGGAATGTACTATTTATTTATTATTTGAACAATTTTATAAGTCATATTATTATATAAGAACAAAATATAAATAATACTATAGTTTAGCCATCATTAAAAAAAATGAAAAAATGAAAAATGTATATTAAAAAAAGATTATTAATTGTTCAAAACAAGTTAGTTAAATTTTTTATAAATTTAGTAAATTTATAATGACACATTGGAGAAATGGACAGATGATTTTATTTTACAGAATACTATTATTTTGAGCATGCTATTCTCGTCATTTGGTACCCGTGCAAAATAGAAGAAAAGGAAGTTGATTTTTGGCGACAAAAGAAAAAGTGGTAAAAATACTTCATTTTGAGTCAGAAGGTTAAAATGATGGTATGTGGACCCACTCCCAAGGGAAAATGTCGGCAGCAGAGACGTCACACCAACCACGTGGCTTATGTTTGTCGCTTTGTGGAGACTATGTCTCACTATTTAATGTATAAAGCGGGGATAGTGAGAAAAGTAGTGAATGTAGTTAATTTTTATATTATAAAATTTTATTATTTTAAAAAAAATTAAAAATTTAAATAATTGAAAAGGATATCCAAAAAAATGTATAAATAAATGAAAGGGATAGAGAAATTATTATTTTTGTAAAAGTACTGTTTGTGTAAGTGTGTGTGTCACTTAGTCGTGTATAAACTCGGGGATTTTTACCAAAGTAGCATTCACACTTTGGAGCAGGGGAGAGCATGGTTCGGTTCGGCTCGGTTTTTGGATAAAACCGAAACCGAAAATCTTCGGTTTTGACAATCGAAAACCGCAACCGCAACCGAACCACCGGTTTCGGTTTCGGTTTTGAAAACCTCGGTTCGGTTGCAATCGGTTCGGTTTCGGTTTTAAAACCGCAAAAATTTAAATGATTACAACTTAAATAAAAAAATCTTGCTTAATTAATAAAATTATATAGCAAAATGAAATTTTTTTATATTTTTTTCAAGCCACACACAAAACTGAAAGCGAGAGTGATAGAAGATCTGTTGCTTTTGAAAATATGTAGAATTGAACAAAAAAACACCCCGAGACGAAGTTAAAATACTTGCATATGCATGTTTTAACCTTGAAAAATAATCAAAGTAGTAGTATGATATATATTTATAACGGACAAAGAAATCATTAGAATTTTGGTATGAAAGTTGTATGACATGCACAAATAATTGTTATGGATTAAAAACGTACTTGTGAATTTAATGCTAGGATTACTGAGCTTCGAGCTTCCAGAATCCTCTCCTTTCGCAGACTCTTCCTCCTCACCGGAGCTGGATTCCTCAGACTCTTCCCCAGGATGAGAGGAATGTTCGGGATCAAGAATCCTGTCATTCTCATCCATATCATCCTCCCCAGCCAAAGCCATCTCCAAACGAGTGGGAGCGTGGGGGCTGGGAAAGTCAGATAAAGTGAGGGATCCAGAAAGTCTCCTCGAAACCTCAGCCAATGCCTCGTCCCATCCTTTTGTATACTGGACAGGGAAGAGGAGGTCATCGTGCTGACTGATTAAGTCCTTGTACTCGTCAGAGTCAAGGTACTCATCAATACAGTTCTCCTTCCCCTTCCTGAGCTCCACCAGCTCCGCCTGGGCATCAGACAGCTCCTTCTCCCTTCTATCCAAGGAGTCTCTAAGGGAACCCATCTCCAACTGAGCATTATCAAACTTAGCCTTGTTGGCCTCCGAAGATGCACACCAGGCTTTGGCTTGGAATAAAGCCCCTTGAAAGCTGGCATTAGCCTACAAACAGATCACAAGTTAGAATGATAACTTAAAGTATACTAAGGACTACAAAGAAAAAGAGAATAATGACTTACAGCAGCAAAGGCTTGAGAGCCCGCAGTTTCAGCCCCCTCAATGGTGGAGTTGGCCACAAAATCCTTGTAGTCACAAGGAGTTAAGGAATGATGTGACCACTCAACAGCGTGCTTAGCCACCCCTACTATGGTGTCCTTCTTCCTAATCCCCCAGTTGGGGCGCCAGACTGAGCTCTTAACTGAGGAAGAGCCCTCGACTTCTTCAACCTCGGCTACATGAGGCCTCAGAATAGAAGGGCCTTTGCAGCCAGCCTGGGGTCCTTCAAACAAGCCCTCTTGATTCTGGCTGTCTCCCCGTCTTCCGGCTCATTCTGCTTGTTAATGAACTCCGTAGCTGTAAAAAAATCAAGGAAAACAAAACTGGTATAAGGCAATCTTAATACACATACAAGAGAATAGAAGAAAGGGAATTACCCTGATCAGAAACTTTTGAAAGTTTCAGAGACTTAAGTACAAACTCGTCCAGGAGCTCCCAAGCCATGGTGGCATAATCATCCTTGATGAGTTCAGCATAAGCATGAGCTTCCTCTTCAGTCAGGACTATGTCATCTGGGCTACCATCTGACACTCTACTAAACGAGCTCTGAAAAAGGGTGCCCCAATCCCCTTCATCCCACATCAAGTACATAAACTCATCCTTCCACTTGGGGTTATTGTCAGGGATGGATTTTGGATGGAAAATGGGGGGTGTCGAAGAACGGTGACTAATATACACCAAACCCAAGGTGTTGGAAGAACTATTCTTAAATTGAAAGACCTTTCTAAAAAGAGCAACAGAAAGGGGAAATTTGTTTTTTAGACACAAAACAATAAAGCACATAATCAACCTCCAAGCATTTGGAGGTAGCTGACAGGGGTTAATTCCTACGTCGGCTAAAAGTCGGGGAATGAAAGGATGAAATGGGAATCGAACTCCTGCAGCAAGGACCCCCTTATAAATTCAAAGAGTATTTGGGCGCCAATGGCAGGAACGATCCCCAGGACCAGCTGGGACTAACCTATAAGGTGGCCTAATTTTGTACATATTTTTATAGTCAGCAATTTTATCAGCATCATGAAATCTATTGCTCTGATTGAAGGAATCTAAATGCGATATAGAGGGATACTCATCACTACGTTCTAGAATCATATCTTGTAAAGACATAGTAGAAGAACGGATAGTGATACCTCTTTTTTACGCTTGATTCATTTTCTGCAAACGTTGAGCAGAACGATCAGCCATCTTCAAATCTTCAAAGAATATGCAGAAAATCTTCAACAAAAACTCAGAAAACCTTCAAGGGATGGTGGTGAAAGCCCAAAAATTCAAAGAAATTCCAGAAAATCTTCAACAGTTGAAGATAAAACCCAGAAAACCTTCAATGCAAACCCAGAAAACCCAGAAAATCTTCAAAGCAAACCCAGAAACCCAGAGAATCTTCAACGTATGAAGATTAAACCCAGAAACTGAAGAAGAATTACTAAGGAAAGATTTGGAAAGTAAAAGTTGAGAAATGAGAAGTGAAAGTAAAAAGAGAAGATTCACTCTTTTATAGAAAATTATTGACCGGTTGACTAACCGGTAAAAGGGAAGATCAACCGATCACAGCCGGTCAAGGCCCATAATTACTCTTTGGGCTGATGGAATTAAGGCCCAAAGGGTTAGGCCCAATAAAAATCAAGGCCCAGTACAAATTGATTCAAGGCTCAAGGCCCAAATAAAAGTAAAGGCCCAGGAAGTGAACCTAAGAGGATTCGAGGCCCAATAGGAAATTTGGCCCAAAACATTTTGGGTCCAAAGCTCAAAAATTAAAGGCCCTAAAAGAAGTTAAAAGTACAGAAAAATTCTAACTTAGAATTAAGTTGGAAATAAACTCTAAAGTGAGCTCAAAAAATTGAGTTTGAAAATGAACTAAAAAATGAAATCGAACCATTCGATCTCGTGATAAATTGAGGTCGAAATCGAACAAAAAAGTTGAGGTCGAAAAAGATTGGGTTTGAGCTCGAAAAAACGAGGTCGAAATTGAACTAAAAATCTTGGTCGAGGGGTTCGACCTCATTCCCCTTGAGGTCGAAATCCCAAACCAGATTTGAGTTCGAAAATGATCTGAGTTCTGTTCGAAAATCCTGGTTGAAGAATGACTAAGGAATGAGTTCGAAGCTATACTAAAAAGTTGAGGTCGAAAAAGCATAAGTTTGATCGAAATTCCAGGTCTAAATTACATGGCTTCCTGGTCGAACAAGTGAGGTCGAAAAATACTTGGGATTTCTGGTCGACAGCTTCGACCTCACATTCATTTGAGCTCGAATTCCTGATCGAAATTCCAGGTCGAAATTACATGAATTCCTGGTCGAACAAGTGAGGTCGAAAAATACCTGGGATTCCTGGTCGACAGCTTCGACCTCACAGCTATTCCTGGTCGAATTTATACTAGAATCCTGGTCGAAAATGACCTAAAATTCCAGGTCGAAATTACATGGCTTCCTGGTCGAACAAGTGAGGTCGAAAAATACTTGGGATTTCTGGTCGACAGCTTCGACCTCACATTCATTTGAGCTCGAATTCCTGATCGAAATTCCAGGTCGAAATTACATGAATTCCTGGTCGAACAAGTTAGGTCGAAAAATACCTGGGATTCCTGGTCGACAGCTTCGACATCACAGTTATTCCTGGTCGAATTTATACTAGAATCCTGGTCGAAAATGACCTAGAATTCTGGTCGAAAATGGCATGGATTCCTGGTCGAAAATGCTCTGAAAAAATGAAAAAAATCAGGAAAAAATGCGATAACTTCTACAAAAATCCCAAGGGTATTTTCCCAGAAGTTGGGGGGCAAATGATATGGTCAGAAAAGTAATTATAGAAATATAATTGACGGTCCAATAAAAAGGCATAATATTTAATGCACAAATCCCTAATTATTCATTAATTTCGTAATTAATGAATAGGGAAAATATACAGCTCACTAAAAGAGCCCTAGTTATGGCAAATTGGCCAAAGAAGGATCCAGAGTCCCAATTAAAGGCAATTAATGAGTCATATCCTTTATCAACAAGGAAAAGACTTATCCTGCAAGCAATACAATGCTTATTCAATATCAAAAAGGAGACTTATTCGCTAAGACCCCTAAACATACCATAAATACTAGGCTCCAGACGCCTATATAAGGTCCATGATCCTACAATCAGAACTACGTCTTTGGCTTGATTCTCAATAACGATTTGAGATACGTAGGCATCTTGTGAGGACCAATTTAGTCCGGAAAACACGAGTGCAGCCATTAAAGCTCGAAGCTCATTAAACCCTCGCATTAAATTCGTAAGCTCAGATTTTATTCCACAACAATAATCAAATACAAATTGGCCAAAACTTTCAACACTCACTAATTCTTAGATAAAATATTTATATTTTTTAATAAAATTTTAATAAATTATAATAATCGGTTCGGTTTCGGTTTTTTCGGTTCGGTTAGGACCTAAAACTGAAACCGAACCCTCAAGATCGGTTCGGTTTTTAAATTTTCGGTTTCGGCTCGGTTTTAACTCGGTTTCGGTTTTTACGGTTCGGTTTTTATCGGTTTCGGTTCGGTTTCGGTTTTAATTCGGTTTTTTGCTCACCCCTACTTTGGAGTAAGAATAACATACAGCATATGTATTTTATCCTTCGCACACCATACTCTTAGGCCATGTTTGTTTTATGGTATTAAGTATAGGATAGGATAATAATCCTTTAAATTTTCATATCCCTTATTTGTTGTTCAAAAACTTATATATGATTAATTTTTTAAATTTTCCTATCCCATGTTTGTTTTATTGGAGTAGGGGATAGGATTATAATCCCCTCTAATACTTGGTTGGAGGAGGTATTATTTAATCCCCTCTAACAAGTCATTTTTATAAAGGATTATAATCCCCTCACTATAATCCTATGCAAAACAAACATAGGATTGGAAAATTTAAAGGATAATAGTCCAATCCCATGATTATCCCTCAAAACAAACAAGGGATAAAATTTTAAAGGATTATATTCCAATCCTAAACTTAATACTTCAAAACAAACATGTGTGTTAGCATAATTTAAAGGATTATAATCCCTAGCACATTAAGTAAGGGGCTTATTTATCCTCGGATAATAATCCCAGGATTGTAATCCTCCCAAACAAACATGGCCGTAGAGGAATATAATATGTATATTTTTTTTTATTTAACTTTTTATTGTTTGATGTGAATTTGAATTGATACCATTCAACATTTTTCCTTTTAAATCAAGATACTTACTCCTCTAAGGCGGCTAACAAATTTCTAACAGTTACACATTGTGAGTCAAATACTAAAATATTACGTATTAATGAAATTAATTGATTGCATTATACATACTACTAGGATTGTTGTCGCACAAATCCCAGTTTCGCAGTATCAATTACTTTTTCGAAAACAATTACGTTCTTTGTGCAAACTATAATGTATTGATAATTACATTAAAAGCAATTCTATAACTTGTTTTTTAATCTCTCCTCGTATACCATAGCATATTTTTAAAATGTTTTCATTGCATTATAATTTCGGAAATTTGTATGAAATACATATATGCTCATTTTTTTGGTGAAATTTCAAAATTATGTGTTTTTAGTGCTCATTTAATCTTGTCAAATAATTAAAGAGTTGATAGAAAGAAGTAACAATAACAACCTATAGAGCGGAAGTATTTAATGGTACAAGTTTCGTTCATACAATAGAAAAGCACTAACGTAATTTTCATCAAATTTGTTTTTGTAAGAACGGTCATTTACTCAATAGTGTATCACATTTCCTTTATTTTCGTGTATTTATATTATTTTATTGGATTCTGTTATTGCTATCTATATGTATATAAGTAGTACTATATACACAAAGAAATAGAAGGAAAGACTCATGAAATTTGATTCGTCAGTTGACATCAAGTTCTACGCTCCCATGGTGTATTTTGAAAGATTTTAACGATTTGCTTTATGCATCAGATAAGAAGGGTAGACATCTTCATCCTCTTGGTTTATTTGAGGGTTTTAGTCGAGCAATTGAGGATAGTGCTTTAACAGAGATTGATATGTCTGGATAGGGGTGTACACGGTTCGGGTTGGGCGGGTTACGGGATTTTAACAACCCAACCCAATTAAATCGGGTTTGCAAATTTTCAACCCAACCCACAAAAAATAAATTCGTAATCCAACCCATTTAATATACTTCGGTTTGGATCGGTTCGGGTCGGAGTGGTCGGGTTAATAAATATATAAAATATATTTTTATCGAGCAGTAAGTACTAAATTAATAAACCGAAATTGAAAGTCAGCAAAATATTACATATCCATCTCAAATAAATCTCAAATCTTTAAGTTAAAACACACCAAAAGACTGATAAAGTACTAAACATAGTCTTTCAGTTTAAACGTCAAATTTGTGTTATTAGCATAGTCAATGTGCTAAATTTGCAATACAACCGCGAATGGACAAAGAAAGTAAGAACATTTGTCTCAAGTGATCTCAACACACAGTTTTGTAGAATATTGATGTACACATTTCTGCTGCTATGTCCTTGATAACGAACAACTTAATGTAAAACTAATGCTTCTTAATGTAAACTGGCCTTAAAGTACTTATACAATATTAACAAACATAGATAATATCATTTATGGATAACCCTAGGCAATGCAAGCAATGAAGTTTTCTTCGAGGACCTCACATGGTCTGTGGTCTAGAACACAAGAGTTCAAAGAATGTGTTTCAATAACTAAAAGTGTACACTCCAAAACTGTTAACTATTTTAACTAAATGTGTTTCATATATTTTAATTAAATCTATTATTTTTAATCGGGTTGGGTTGGTTCGGCTTAAAAAAATTGAAACCCATACCCAACCCATTTAAATCGGGTTTATATATTTTCAAACCAAATATGTTTCGGTTTAAAAATATTCGGTTTGGATCGGGCGAAATGAGGTCGGTTTGGATCGGGTTGGTCGGTTTTACCAACCCGTGTACACCCCTATGTCTGGAGGTGCTTTTACGTGGGAAAAGAGCATGGGGACCCCTGATTGGGTTTGAGAAAGGCTCGATAGAGCTTTTGCATCTGGGTTATGGCTTCAGAAATTCCCGTTGAGTAAGCTTAAAGTGATTCACACTACTATTTCGGATCATATACTATTTCGGATCATGATCCCATATGTCTAGAGTTTTTTAGCACAATTTTTGTTAGGTTCAAGACATGTTTGAACATCACTATTAACAAGACTACACATTGTGACTATGTCACTCTACATGATCTAGTGAAGTTTATCACTAAGATATAGTATAGGTCTCCATTGTACTTGTCTTGTTCTCATGTACTTAGCTTTATTCTTTATGCTCAAAGTTATAATGCGCTTAGTAAGTTTCTTGCACCTAGAATGTACATAGTGTAATAACCCCAAACTTTAGACTTAGTTAAAAAAAAAATTGATGAATAGTAAATGTTGATGAATAGTGAATTTGCTGACGAAAAATATTTTCAGACCACACTATATGGAAGACATGGAATGAATGTTTCGAAGTTATATTAATGATGTATAAGGAGAATAAATGAATGTAAACGCGATCAGAATCGGGAGATTCCAACTTTAAATTTTAATCACTATTCATCGGACAATCAAGAATGTATTGATTTGATCGTTTTGAGAAAGTATGTAGAATGAGAAATCTATGATCATATCTTAAACCAATGTGAGAAATCTATGATCATATATTAAGTCAAGGTAATGGAAAGATCAAGGAACTATCTCCTAGCATTGGTACAGAGAAACGTTTTTAAAATCACTTGAACCTATCGCGAAACAAAAGCGTAGCGAATTATGGATTAAACCCTAACCAGGGAAGAAGTATCATATAAGATCATCAAGTGTAACATATAAAAGGATTGACGACACAAATTATGACATAAGCATGACACAGGAGGATGACATAGGTGATGACAAGTTGATGAATCACCACCTTGTCACCACTTTCACCACCAAACCACAACAAGTTGACATGTGGCAAGGGGTGACAAAACTCAACCAAAACCACACAAAAGAGATGCATCCAATTAGAGTTATTTGTTAAGGTTGATTAAGGATCAAGCAAGGGTATGTAAGCTATTGTTAGGGTATACCAAGCATTAAGGAAGGTATAAACATCTCTCACCCTTGGTTATACTTTGATTATGATGTTAAGTTTGATGATAGTTTGAGATAGTATGGATTAAGGGTTGAATCCTTGGTTATAATGATTGTTTAGTGATTATCTTGATGGTTGAACTAATAAATGTTTGAATGGACTTGTTGGTTAAAGATCATGGGTTAGTTTAGATGATTAATGAGAAGTATTGATGATAGGTTGATGTTATTGGATTGATTTGAGTGTTTTAAACACGGGAATCACGTTTAAGCGTCGTTATCATGTCGGATTTCACTTAGGAAGGTTGGACAGGGACCGCGGTTACCTTCTAGGCATAAAAAAAATTCTTTCTGATCATGATCATGTAGGCTCTGTTTTGTAGTTTATTTTGGCGAAAGAATCGTTTCGTTTCGATTTACGGTTTAGGAGAAACACCCGTTTTAGTGAAAGCGGTTTCGAGTAACTAAGTAGTTCACTGTATGAACTTTTGAGCTTATGATCAATCCCCTTAAAAATGGAATTGGGTCATGAAATTAATGTGGATACTAGTATGGACAGTTAGGAAAGGAACCGAGAAGGTTTCGTGTTAAAATGATGATTTTTCGATTTTATAAAAATGCGAGAACCAAAGTTGCGCAAGTGAAATACCCTTAAGGGGATAGTTTAAACCATGAGTTTAGTAATTGTAAAGTACTTGGGTTTTGTGAATGGATTATCAACCAAACTTTTGACTTAAGAGTATAAGGAATGTCATGAGGTTATAAGTGACCAATAGCGGGACATTTGATGTTCGTTAATAGAACGTTAGTGCTTAAGTTAAATGCACTTTAAATGATTAAGCCAGGGGACTGATCGAGTATTTCCTTGTTTATAGATTTTCCGTCAAGTTCTCGAACCCCTAACAACCAAGGACCCGAGGCAAGTTTTCTCATTCCATGCTATGTTTTCCATTACTTATACTGATGATGCATATGATATGATATCATGCATGCTTTCAAACCTTACATCGTATGTAGATGTGATGGTATTAAAAAAACGTTGAGATATAGTATATGCATATGATATGATATCATGCATGATTTCAAACCTTACATCGTATATAGATGTGATAGTATTAAAAATTTTGAGATGTAGTATGTGCATATGATAGATGCATGCCAGTTTTCAAATCATGCATATGATATAAGATGTTGTGTATTTTAATGATGCGATTCTGTTATAATACTTTAATGCTGTAAAGAAGATTATAAACGGTTTACGCTTTTGATGAAAAGTTTTATAAGATATAAGGTTTATATGCTATGTAAATACTAGATATAAACCGAGATTTTAAGGGCTCTAAGTGTAGAGCACTCGTACGATAATTCTAAAACATTAGACCTGGAGTTAAATTACTATTTTGGTCTTGATTATACTGTCAGAAACTGGAGGGTCCAGGGACAGCTATGTTTTAAATGTGTTGATTAAATAATCCAATATATATATATATATATATATTATTGGATATTTAATGTTAAATATTAAATAAAATTATTAAAAATATTATTTGAATATTTATTTAATTAAGTGAATATTAATTTGAATATTCACTTAAGTGGAATTATATTGAATCATAATTCAATATTTATTATTTGAATATTTATTAAATATTCCAAATATGATTTAAAAATCATAGAACCTTATTTAAATATTACGTAAGGTTCCAATAGTTATTTAAAATGTTTTTCTGATCTCAAAAGGATTTATGAGAATATAGTAGGGGTTCCCACCTACTTTAATTATTTATCCCGAATGATGAATTTAATTTGAACTTATCAAATATTGGGAATCCATCTCAGGAAGTGAACATATGATTTCACTTGTCTCTTTCATTAAAAGTGAGTATGTTTTCGAGTTCTGATTTATCAGAACTAAAGGTATTTTACAAAAACTCCCAGGTCATAATTTCAAAATACATGGTAATCATTCGTAGTTTCGTTGACTGATGTCAACCCA
Source organism: Heracleum sosnowskyi (assembly GCA_030848705.1). NCBI lineage: Eukaryota > Viridiplantae > Streptophyta > Magnoliopsida > Apiales > Apiaceae > Heracleum > Heracleum sosnowskyi. The sequence goes on from CM061241.1 coordinate 101,682,492, forward strand.
CATTGTGACTTACTCCCTTCAAATATTCTGGAGTAAGAAAATCTGAACTATTGCAACGTTTTGACAAGTATTTGTACTTGGGGGAAATATGAATAAATTCTGATTCTCGTTTCATTGATTTTTCATCCGGGACCAGGAGGAAACATGAAGGATGCTGTGGGACAGTACCTCTGAATAATAGCGTAAGAGGTTGCTGGGCAGTCCAACACTTATCTCGCGTAGGAGGCTGTGGGACAGTCCAGCAGATACAAAGCCCGTATGCTGCTAGGGTGATAATCGTGTTAAGATGTCGTCCATCTATTAGTAGAAAAGTGTGAGTACGATACAACGACTGATCATCGTGTATCGTGGTGTGCTCCGGAAAAAGGTCCCTTCCCTCCAATTGGAGTTGTGCTGCACATTGTAACAAAAGCCTAGGCGCGGATTTACTGATAATATGACAGTGATGAGTAATGATGTTCCTCATACAATAGTTGTACTGTATGGCATGTTTTGACGAAAAGAATGTTTAAACATGTTCTGTATATGAACGGAGTTTCAAAGGTTTTAAATTATGATATCAGCTTACATATATGATTATGATGCTATATCTTATTGTCAAGCTATAGTGCTCATTCTTGCTTCTTTTATATAACACAACACAACAGAGTCAAAAAGGTGTTCATTACTGATATTTTACAGTATTTTGAACAATATGAGATATCTAAATAGGTATGCGTGTATATATGTTGAGAAGGTATTTAAGATATACAGTATGTTGAACTGTATAGTATTTTGAATCAATGGATAGGCTTTAAGTCTTTATTCCAATATTAATATCTATTTTCAAAAGATATGTTTTGAGTCTTGGTTCATTATATCGATACCAATGATTTCTAAATGATTTACGAAAAGTATTTGAGTATGATTATAAGTCATACAGTATTTTGAACGATATACTATTTTGGGGTCAAACCCTAGTAGTGTTAAACCTTTGATGCTATATGGATTATCTACCTTAAAGGTTTAGAGATTTAAGCTGGGATAAATTTCTTGCTGAGCACTATTAGCTCATTCTTGCTTTATTAAAAACTTTCAGCATGAAGAAAACATTGCCGGTTCACCCCGTATTACGAGAGCAAGGGAATGGAGAGACCACCCTTGGGTTAGTTCAGCAGGATGGATACTGTCGGAGTTGGCAGAACAGTTGCAGACTGAATTAGTGAGAATTGTTTTCAAGTAGGTTTCCATTATTGAACCTTGTATAGAATTGTGAGGTCTATTATTTTAACTTCAGGTAGAGGTTGTAAATAATAGATGAGATCCTAGATAGTACATTTGATTTGTAATAACAAGTGTTACTTATTGTTACTCATTTCCAAGGCTATAACTTGTGTGTGTGTGCGTAAGTGATTGGGGTCTTTGGAGTTGTATTATTATAATGTTGTAAGTAATACAGGTATTGTATAATTGATGGAGCGTGACAACCCAGATTCCTGACCCCGGATCTGGGGGTGTTACACATAAGTCATAGAATAATTATCCTGGAAGGAGTTCAATTTGTTCATGCAACATGATTGGAGTGAATAAGGCCTTGAAGAAATAAGTTGCAGAAATTTGTTCAAGTCCCTATATCGTGAAGTCGGAATGAGCTATGTCGTGAAGTCCAAAATATCCATGTCGTGAAGTACTGAGATCGCATAGTCCAAAATGAACTATGTCGTGAAGTCTTCAAGACTCATGTCGTGAAGTGTTGAGATCGCAAAGTCAGATTGTGCTAGATCGTGAAGTCGTCAAAAAGGCTAGATCGTGAAGTCCTCAAAAAGCCTATACCACATACTCCTGTAATACTCATATAGCAAAGTCCTCATATAGCAAAGTCAAGAATGTTCTATGGCGACAAGTCAAAGAATCGGGAATATGCTGGAGTTCACGATGTCAACACTTAGCCGTTTATAACAAGACAAATCAAGGTACAAAACCAAAATTCAAAGGAGACAAATACTGAAGCATCTGTTACGGTAAGGTGGTCCAAAGACAGATGGCAAATCTACAGTAAAACTTGGAGTGAAAGATTAGAGACAAGCAGCTACAGAAATGGGAAAGGCTACAGAAAGCAAGTGGTCCTTCCTGACACAGTTAACTTCTTATGGGAGGACAAGTTGGAGTTACAGTTAGGGGTAACTGTGTAAATAGGAGTGTGCACCAATTTGTATAGGATATATATATTATGCACACCTTATTGCAAGTTATAAGAGAGTAATACACAGATATATTCAAGCACTCTTTTCTCTGTAAGAAAACAAGAAAACACTGTTCTTGTTTAGAAGCCAGAATTTCACTTGTGAAATTTTGGAAGCTGTAGTATTTGATTTACTTAATACAAAGTAGATTAAAGTGATTGTGTGTGTTCTGCTTATTTTATTCCGCATTTTCATACAACACAATCTAACACAGCTTTTTAGTTTCAAGAAAATGAAAAACATTCAAACTATCCATTCACCCCCACCCCCCTCTGTCTAGTTTCTTAGTGATATTCATATCTAACAAGTGGTATCAGAGCAGGTTGTTGATATAACAATAGAAAAAGATCAAGAATGAGTTCACAGAAGCTAAACAGTATCAAGATTCCTCCCTTTAACAAGGAACACTACAATGTATGGAAGAAGAAGATGTTGTTCATAAAAGCTTCAAACCCCCATGTATTTAGACATTTTAAAACATGGTCCCTTCATTCCAATGATTGAGATTGCAGAAACAACTGTTGGTACTGAAAAGATACAAATGCATTACGAGCCTAAAGATCCTTCCAAATACACTGAGCCTGAAAAGGAGAAAGTGGCACTAGATGGAAATCTCCAACTCATTATCTGTGAATCTATGGATTTCACCATGTATGTCACTGTTGATCACTGTAGTAGTGCAAAGAAGATGTGGGATCTCATAGAAGTGCTATGTGAAGGAACTCCAGAAGTGAGAAAGAACAAGAAGCAGATTCTGGTTTCCCAGTATGAAGCCTTCATGGCTCAGCCAAATGAGAGAATCACAGAAGTATTTGAAAGGTTCAACAAGCTGATAAATGAGCTCAAACTCTATGACAAACACTATGAAACAGAAGAACTCAACATGAAGTTCTTATTGACTCTACCAGATCACTTGGAGCCATGGATCTTCTCTCTCAAGGAAAGAGATCTAACCAAGATTGGCTTTGATGTATTGTATAGTGTTTTGAAAACATATGAGCTAGAGTTGTTTCAAAAGAGGTCCATTCAAGCAAAGCAAGGAATGATGGCCAACACTTCTTTTGCCCTTATTGCTGACAACTTAGGTCAAAGAATGGAATCTCTGGAAGTTGAAGACACTGGTGATGAGTCTCAAGTCATATATGATCTGCCTGAGGAAGATGATTTTTACAGCATAGAAGAACTGGACAAGATGGAAAACTAATCTTTTGCTTATATGGCTAGGAGGTATCCTAACATCAGGTTCAAAAGGAAGCAGCCATTTAAATCCAAGTTTAATGTTGGTGGTTATGGTGGATCAAGTGGCTCAAACACCTTCAGTAAAGGGAAAGGAATTGTTGGTGCTGCAAAAGGAGGCTACAATACTAGGAGTGTGGATAGGTCCATGATAAGGTGCTATAACTGCAATGAACTTGGGCACTTTGCTACAGAGTGCAAGAAGCCCAAACATGTCAAAAAGGACAAAGCATACTTAGAGTTTGAAGCTAAGTATAAAGCTCTACTCAAGAAACAGTAGGGTAAAGCTTTTATTGTAGAGGGAAAGTGCTGGGATGATTCTGATGAAGAAGAAGAAACAGAACAGAAATGGTAAGGTAGGTGTCAACAAGGGAAACAGTTATGCTTATGTGCCAAATGCTCCTAGAAAACAATGTCAAAAATGATTATCTGTTAATCATTTGACTCATAAATGTAATAAACCTGTCAGTAATGAAGTTGATAACCTGAGTAACCATTCTGTTGGCATGAATAATATCCATGATTCTTTCTGTGGTAAATCTAACTGCATGACATGATATGTGACTGTGATTGCTAATTGCTTATCTTTAAAGCAAAAACTTGACTCTACACAATCATGTGAATCACACACACATATGCACACTCACAACACAGGATCCTCAATCAAGGTTGAAAGGGTAAAGACTTCATGTAAGCCTAAGAGTGTCAACTCTAAAGCCTCAAACACAGTGAAGTCTCTTACTGTGAAGAATGCTGCTTATGATAAAAGAATCAATTACAAAATTGTTCCTAAATCAACTGGACCCTACCAAGTGTGGGTACCAAAAACAACTTAGTCATTTTGTGAATGCAGGGCAACATGAATAAAAGGGTCATATGGATCTTGGACAGCGGATGCTCAAATCACATGATTGGTGATATAGCCCTGCTATCACATTTTGAGGAAAAAGCTGGTCCATCAGTAACCTTTGGAAATGACAACATTGGTTATACAATGGGATATGGCAGTGTTAAATCTGGAAATGTCATTATTGAATATGTAGCATTTGTTGAAGGACTAAAGCACAACCTCTTGAGCATTGGACAATTCACCAACAGGGGTTTCAAAGTGGAATTTGTTGAAGATCAGTGTCTAATCTCTAAAAGAGGAAGCGGTGAAGTTGTTTTGACTGGAGTGAAGAAAGGAAGCCTGTTTGTAGCAAATCTTAAGGTTGTAGAAAAGGTAGAAATTTGTTGTTTCTACACTAAAGCCACCAATAAAGAATTATGGTTGTGGCACAAGAAACTGTCTCACTTGAATGTTAAGGCAATGAATTCCCTGGCTAAGAGAGAACTCATTAGAGACATGCCTGCTTTGGAGTTTGTCTAAGATGGAGCCTGTGAAGCATGTCAAAGAGGGAAAATAAAAAGGTCAAGTCACAAGAACAAATTGCTCAATTCAAATTCAAAGCCTCTGCAACTAATTCACATGGATCTTTTTGGCCCTGTGAATGCAATGTCCCTTTCCAAGAAGAAATATGCTCTAGTCATGATTGATGATTATTCAAGATACACTTGGGTGGAATTCATGTTTTCCAAGGATGAAGCTCCTCGAGTAATTATAGAGCATATCAAGAGAGTTGATAGAGAATCACAAATCACTGGTTCCTCTGTGGTTGCTTTGAGAAGTGATAATGGAACTGAGTTTAGAAATTCAACATTGTATGAGTTTTGCAAAGATAAAGGAATTTCTCAACAGTTTTCAGCTCCTAGAACTCCACAATAAAATGGAGTGGTTGAAAGAAAGAATAGAACTCGCATTGAAGCTGCAAGGACAATGTTGTTGGATGCAAAACTACCTACTAGGTTTTGGGCTGATGTTGTTAACACAGCATGCTATGTACAAAATAGAACATTAATCAAAAAAAAGTCTGGAAAAACTTCTTACTCCTTGATGACTGGAAAAAGAGCATCCTTCAAGCATTTTCATGTTTTTGGAAGCAAGTGTTTTGTGATGAAAGGTACATCTGAGCATGTTGGAAAATTTGATGCTAAGGCATTTGAAGGTATCTTCATTGGATACTCTCTGGAAAGGACATCATACAGAGTTGTTAGTCCTTGTGTATTGCAGAAGGGGGGGGATGAATGCAATACTGATAAAATTCAATCTAAATTTCAACAACTAAAATCAAGATTAAACGTTATCAGCAATATAAGCAATCACGAACAGTATTTAGTAAGAACAAGATTCATAAAATAAATGTTTTATTTATTTTGCAAAGTGTTGCTACAACCTCAAGAAAAAGATCTCGAGCTGCGGGTTTTCTTCTAAGACACTTCCTTCTATTCGTTACTACTCTAGAATGAGTTGATAGTAGGTATATCACTAACCCTATCACTATCCGTCACGGGTTTGTAAAGCTGCTGTCACTGTCAAGTGGCAGCTTCTTACAGATTGTCTTACCCATGTGACTTTCCTAAATTGCTAACATGTCAGATATACATTACAAAGAAAGCAACCTAGATTCATTCTATTTCCAGCTAAACCAATTCAGCAGATAAAGACTTGACCTTGCTCTTGAATTGATTCGCTTTTGATTTGTAGTGCCTTGAAGCTTCTGTCGTAGTCTTGCAGACTTGGTGCAGCTTAGGGATGCTGCATCACGCCTGTTTCTTGAACATTTAAACTGTCACGGGATTTGACTGAGAAAGATACCTAGCATAAGGATCTTTATTGAGACAGTTACTTTTGCCGCAGAGCTTGCTGTCACAGGAATGATCTTTTGGTGACAGTATGAGTTCCCCGCATAGAGTGCTGTCGAGGATCCCAAACTTGCTGTCGAGGGCAATAGTTGCTGTCGCGTAGTCTTCCGCCAATGTTGCTGTCAGAGTGAGTATGCTGTCGTGACTTGCAACATTCTGTCTTCTTGTAATCTTACTGTCACAGCTTTAGGACAGTAACCTTTATTCATGTTGTCATCCAAAAAGCATTCTTTGAGGCTTGAACACACAAGTGAACTTCTTTCAAATAATACAACTAGAATAACATTACATACTGATTACAAGAACATACTTTGGCTATGACAGTATGTTCTACTTAATTTAAAAAATTAAGTACAATCAAAGTTAAGTTGCTTCTATGCTATCACCCATAAATCCCAACAAGAGTGTTTGTACCTAAGCAACACAAAGTAATGGAAAGCATGGATGTTACTTTTGATGACAAGAAATTTCCTGGACTTGCAACAAGTGAAAAAGACAGTGTGCCATTAAGATTTGAAAATCAAGGATATCTTGAGGATTCTGAAAGTGAAGATGAGACACATGTTCTAACTGTTCCACAATATGAAGGAAATGAAGTTGATGATCACCCTCAAACACATGTGCAAGGGAACACTTACACAGGGGGAGAAGAAGAGAATACAAATGGTGGTGATCAAAATGTCCCTGAGTCAAGTCAAGGAGATGAACAGGGTCACACAAGGAAATGGGACAGAGCCCACACTAGGGAACAAATCATTGGTGATCCTAGTGAGGGTGTTAGAACAAAGAGAGCTACAATAAATACTTGCCTATACAGTTGTTTTTTGTCACAAGTAGAACCAAATGTAATTGAAGAAGCATTGAAGCACTCTGACAAGATTGTTGCCATCCAAGAAGAATTGAATCAATTTGAGAAAAACAAAGTTTGGGAATTAGTACCACCTCCTGAAGGTAAGAATGTCATTGACACCAAATGGGTATTCAGGAACAAAATGGATGAAGAAGGTGTGGTGGTAAGAAACAAAGCAAGGTTGGTTGCCAAAGGATACTGTCAACAAGAAGACATTGACTATGATGAGACATTTGCATCTGTAGCTAGACTGGAGGCCATCAGGATATTCTTGACCTTTGCAGCTCACTCAGATTTCAAAGTGTATCAAATGGATGTGAAAAGTACTTTTCTCAATGGTGATCTTGTTGAAGAGGTTTATGTGTCCCAACCTCCTGGCTTTGAAAATGAAGATTTCCCAGACTTTGTGTTGAAGAGGTTTTTGTCTCTCTTTCTCTTGGTTTTCTTTCGGTTCCATATGCATTTTATTTATATTTGTTATGTTTCCCTTTTTCAGTGCCACATGATTATTTGTTCAAAAGATGACTTATTGTGGGCTTGAAAGCAAATATTATTCAAGAGGGAATTTAGAAGATGTTGGATTGCGATGCCGGGAGATTCAAATGCATGATTTTGGAGATTTTTGTCCGCACGGGCGTCCGCACGGCCGTTCACTAGGCCGTGCGAAGTGTTCCAAGTGATGCAGAAAAATCGCACGGGCGTCCGCACGGCTGTTCACTAGGCCGTGCGAAGTGTTCCAAGTGATGCAGAAAAATTGCACGGGCGTCCGCACGGCCGTTCATCAGACCGTGCATGGCATGCTGGAACTATTTGGAAGCAATTTGACCATTTTATCCTCTTGACTAATGGATGTATTAAGTGTGTAGTTGGGAACCAAGCATTAGACCATCCATTCTAACATCTATTATCACATCTTCATCTTATCTTTCTCTCACCAAGAACATTCAATTAGGGTTAGAGGAAGCATTTATTACTTGTAATCTAGCATTGATTATGAGTAACTAACTTCATTTATTTGGCTCAAGGAAGGATTTCTTGTACTAAACCCATTTCATTTTAAGTAAGATATTTTCACTCTATCTTGAATACTTGTGTTGTATTGTTCATGAATTTGCTTGGAGATTTGTAAGTTGCTTCATCTTACTCTTCTTGTAATTTCAATTGCTAATTGTTTGTGCTAATCCGTAATTGTTAGTACATTCATTGTAGTAGCACAAGATTTAGTGTACCTAAATCCTCAAGATTTAAGTGCAAGTACCTAGGTTGAGCTCCTCATCCTTGGATTTGTCCTAGCCTCTCTTTGTTTAATTCCTTGATTTGGTTAAACTAGTATTGCTTCAATATTGGTTGCTAGTATCAAGAGAACTAATTTATGTGCTTCACTAAATTAGTGTTTTAGAAGAGAAATTAAGATTTTGTGTGCTTCACCAATTATCTTGGTTAGGTAGAGTTGGGTTTGTCTTACTTGAACTTGTTTGGTTTAAAGTACTTGATTTTCCATATTCCTTGGGTCAAATATCTCTTTATCTTGCTAATTAACTCATTGTGCCTTGTTGTGTTGGTAAATTTGGATGATTGCCATTAACTTAGTTATATTTCTCTAGCAATTTATTTCTTGTATGCAAGGTGTTTGATAAAATACCACAACCAACTCAAAACCCCCCACCATTTTACTTTGTACTAGTATTGAACGCTATTCCCTTGGGTTCGATCCCTACTTGCCACATTTGCTATATTTTGTAGTTAAGTGCGAACATAGTAGAGCAAACAATATTATTATCAATTTGGCGCGTCGACGACGGGCGTGGCCAAATTTTGGCGCCGCTGCCGGGGAACTAGTTTTAGTTCAATATTAGCGCACATATAAAATTGTGAATATTTTAGTTTCATTGTGCATATTTATTTATTTTCCTTGATTTTAGAAATTTTTGCTATGTATGACTCGATCCTCTTGTGTAGGTGATCTTACATATTCGTCTAATCCCGAGAGACTCTTGCGAAGGAATCTAAGGCAACCAAGTGCCAATATAGCTTCATCAAGTCAAACTACTTCTAGTACACATTCGGAAGAGGAGTTGGGCGAGGGTTCTCCCCTTGACATTCACGCCATGGACAATCCTCCTCCACGCACACTCAAGGAGATTGCTTCTCCTAGTTCCGTTCAACTACCATTATGCATTGTTTTTCCGGGAGGACAACTATTTGAGCTAAAGGGTGGTCTTATTGCTCTCCTTCCCAAGTTTGGAGGTGAAGGTACGGAAGATCCATTTAGGCATCTTCAAGAATTTGAAATGGTGTGTTCTTCAATGAGACCAAGCAATGCTACGGAAGAACAAGTGAAGTTGAAAGCATTTCCCTTCTCTTTAAGAGACAATGCCAAGACATGGTTATTTTTCCTCCCTCCAAACTCAATCACTACATGGGAGCAAATGCGAAGTGCTTTCTTGGAGAAATTCTTCCCTACATCAAAGGCTACGGGCATCTCTAAAGATATTTGTGCCATTCGACAATACTCCGGAGAAACATTGTATGAGTATTGGGAAAGGTTTCAAAAGCTTTGTCAAAGTTGTCCTCCACACTTGATATCGGAAGAGTTGCTTATTCATTACTTCTATGGAGGCTTGGAAATTAGTGCTAAATTGCACCTTGATGCCTCAAGTGGTGGAGTTCTTGTGGATAAAACGCCGGATGAGGCTAGGAAGTTGATAAGCAAGATTGCCGCGAATTCTCACCAATTTGGGGATCGTCAAGAGCATGTCAAGAAGCCTTCCGTGAACGAAGTGTCAACTCAAAGGTTAGAGGGCCAAATCTCGGACCTTACATCATTGGTTCGTCAATTAGCCATTGGGAATCTCCAACAACAAAAATATTGTGGTGTTTGCAATATGACGGATCATGCTACAAATGAATGTCTCTCATTCCAACAACCCGAAGAGCAAATTAATGCTATTGGAGGCTTTTCGGGTAATCCACCTCAAAGGAAGTATGACCCCTATAGTAACACTTACAATCCCGGTTGGAGAGATCACCCAAATTTCCGATATGGAAATCCCAACACACCAAACTCTAACCTATACCAACCCCAAAATCCAAACGCTTACAACACCCAAAATCAACAAAATCTCCATCCATACCCACAAAAACGCCATCAAAATTTCCAAGCACTTCCACCACCACCGCAATATAATCCTCAAGACCATCAAGGGTCTTCTTCATCTTCCTCATCATCATTTGAGGAGATGATGAAACAAATGGCGGCAAACAACCTTCAATTTCAAAACAACATTTCTCAAAGCATATCCAACTTAGAAAAGCAAATGAGCCAACTAGCCACAACCGTGAATCGGTTGCAAAGCCAAAGTTCTAGGCAACTTCCTTCTCAAGCGGAGGTGAACCCCAAAGAAAATGCTAGTGCCGTGACTTTGAGGAGTGGGAAAGAATTGGAGGATCTTCATGCTAAGGCCAAGAGTAATATTGTAAATGGTGATGAAGGTGAAAAGGTTGAAAAAGATAAAACCTTGGAGGCTAATGATGAAAACCTTGAAGATGAGATGGAAATTGAGGAAGAGAAAGTTGATGAGGGTAAAAAGGCTAGTGAGCAAGAAGAAGTTCCACAAGCAAAGAAGGCAAGGTTCATTGATGATGTGGTTATTCGGCCTCCATTTCCTTCAAAATTTGCTAAGCCAAAGAAAGAAATTGTTGACAAGGAGATGCTTGAGACTTTCCGAAAAGTGGAAATCACTCTTCCGCTTCTAGATGCCATAAACCAAGTCCCGAAGTATGCAAAGTTTCTCAAGGATTTGTGTACCAACAAGAGGAAATTGAGAGGTGACGAAACTATAATGGTAGATGAGAATGTCTCGGCCGTGATTCAAAGGAGGTTACCACAAAAATGTTCGGATCCGGGCACATTCACCATTCCTTGCAAGATTGGAGGTAAATTCTTTAAAAGAGCTATGCTTGATTTAGGTGCCTCTATCAATGTGATGCCCCTCTCCATATTTCAAACTTTAAATTTGGGCACACTTGAACATACAAATGTGATCATTCAACTTGCGGATAGATCAAATGCCTACCCCGATGGGGTAATTGAAGATGTACTTGTTCATGTTGATCAAATGGTTTTCCCCGCCGACTTTTACATTTTGAAAATGGAAGATGGTCCACCAAACATCAAATCCGCACCAATTCTATTTGGACGTCCATTCTTAAAAACGGCGAAAACCAAGATTAATATGGATGATGGTTCTCTCACTATGGAGTTTGGCGATGAAGTTGTCAAGTTCAATATTTATGATGCCATGAAATTTCCTAGTGAGGCACACTCTATTTGCTCAATTGATGTCCTTGATGAATTGGCCCAGCAAGCTTTTGATATGGAAAATAAAGGAGCTCTCCAAGTGGTTCTTGAGGGATGTGCAAGTGAAGATGATGGATTTCTTAATTCGGAAGAAGTCAAAGAGGCAATTATGGAGCTCAATGTATTGGAGCCTTTACCCCAAAGGTATGATCTTGAAAAAATTGATATTCCTTTGTCTTATTCTAAATTGCTTCCTTCTATTGAAAATCCTCCTATTTTGGAATTGAAAGTATTGCCTAACCACCTCAAGTATGCTTATCTTGGGAACAATGAGACTCTTCCCGTAATCATAGCTTCTAATTTGATTAATGTGCAAGAAGAACGTCTTTTGCGGGTTCTTAAGGATCACAAAAGTGCTATTGGGTGGACCATTGCCGACATTAAAAGTATTAGCCCTTCCACATGCATGCATCGCATACTATTTGAAGATGGAGCTAAACCCACTAGAGACCCACAAAGAAGACTCAACCCGACAATGATGGAAGTTGTTAAAAAGGAGATTCTCAAGCTACTAGATGTGGGAATCATTTTTCCAATCTCGGATAGCAAATGGGTGAGTCCGATGCATTGTGTTCCTAAAAAGGCGGGTATCACTCTTGTGGAGAATCTTAAGGGGGAGCTTGTGTCTACCCGAGTTCAAAATGGGTGGCGAATGTGCATAGATTATCGCAAGTTGAATGCGGTAACTCGAAAAGACCATTTTCCTCTCCCTTTCATTGATCAAATGTTGGAGAGGTTGGCCGGGAAGGAATTCTATTGCTTTCTAGATGGATTTAGCGGTTATCATCAAATTGTCATTGCTCCCGAAGATCAAGACAAAACCACATTCACTTGTCCTTTTGGCACATTTGCATTTCGTAAACTCTCATTTGGCTTATGTGGTGCTCCCGCAACTTTTCAAAGGTGTATGGTTCTCCTCTACAACTCTCGTCTCAAGTTAATGCCCGGAAAGCTTCGCTCTCGTTGGTTGGGCCCATTTGTTGTTGTGAAAATCTACCCCCATGGAGCGGTGGATTTGCGGAGTTTATCTACCAACAAAGAATTCAAGGTGAATGGTCACCGTCTCAAGCCTTTCTATGAAGGATTTCAAGAATCTACCGTTGATGTCATCTCATTAGCGGAACCCCTTCATGGATGAGTTCTCTCTTGTGTTCGTTTGTGTGTTGGTGTCGTGAGGCACATTCGGGAAGTCGAGCCAACGACGGTAAACAAAGGCGCTTTTTGGGAGGCAACCCAAGGTACACATGTATTTATATATTTTGCATGTGTCAAATTTTGTTCCTCACTTGCATTTATGTAGGGTGCTTTTCATATTGTGGGTTTGAGGATTGATTTTAAATATTAGTGAGTGGAGGTTTCTTTTTAATCTATTTTAATTCATAAGAAAAATAACACAAAAATATATATATTAATTAATTATTATATGTTTTTGCTGTGTGACTAATGAATTTTATAATAGATTTAATTTTTTTTAATATTAATACCCCACTCAATAATATTTAGTATCGTTAATTTGAAATTTTAGAATTTTTATATTTATTTCACTCTTGCCTTAATGTGTTTGTTTCATGTTTTCAGGATTTAATTTTTTTTTTTTTTTTATTTGGACATTCAAGGATTTTTTTTTTAAAAAAAAATATGTGTTTTAAGCAAAAAAAAATTTAGCAGAAAAAAAAGATTCGCACGGGCGTTCAACTGCCCGTGGAACAGCCCGTGCATTTTTGGGAGGATTCTGTCAAACACCCTCATTCCCCCCACTTTGATGCACGGCTGTGCAGCTTTTTTTTTCTTTTTTTTTTTTAAATGATTTTTAAAAAGTAACACCATCCCCCTCCCGCGCGTCCCACCCACCGCCCCCCCCCCCCCCTTTTCGGTTTATTTTTAATTTTATTTTATTTTCAACTTTTTACTTTTAGTTTTTAGTTTTCTGAATTGATTTTATAATTTTAATTTTCAGGTTTTTACTTTTCTAAATTTTATTTTTCAGAAATTAATTTTTCTGATTTTAATTTTCAGAATTTTATTTTTCAGAATTTATTTTTCAGATTTTAATTTTCAGATTTTATTTTTAGATTTTAGTTTTAGTTTTTATTTTTCAGTTTTTATTTTTCAGTTTTAAATTTTCAGAATTTTATTTTTCTGCTTTTTAGTTTTTAGATTTTATTTTCTGAAATTAATTTTTCTGATTTTAATTTTCAGCTTTTTAATTTTCAGAAATTAATTTTTCTAATTTTATTTTTCAGAATTAATTTTCAGATTTATTTTTCTGATTTTTAGTTTTTAGATTTTAATTTATTTATTTTTAATTAACTAATTTAGATAATTTCGAAAATTAATTTCGTTTAAATTAATTTTTGATTTTATTAATAATTTATTAGTTAATTTAATTTTAAAAAAAACACAAAAAAATAGCGTACATGTAGCCTTAATTAGCGTGTTGTAGTGGCTTTCACGGGGGTTGGATTTTGGATTGTTGGTTCATTTTGTTGGCTTGGTTGTTGTGCTGTGGTATTCGTTAAATTCTTGGCTTGCAATTTTGGGTTGGGTTTTGGCAATCATGAGTGGTACGTCTTCTAAGCGGGTTCAAATCAAAAGGAAGGGGTCATCTAAGCGACAAAGTGCTCATTTTTCAGGGGAGCTCTCTTTCACTTTTCTCTACCTCATATTTTTATTTGTCATGCATGAGGACATGCCATGTTTTAAGTGGGGGAAGGATTGTTTATGTTATTATTGTAGTGTAGTATGTAGCTAGTATTAGTACTCTATTTTGTTTAGTTTGATGTCCGTCTCATTTGCATTTGGAAATGAGTTTAGTCATAAGCTTGTTTACTTGTTTGTAAAATTTAAGACATTTGTGAGTTTGTAGCCATGTTTTCTCCTATTTCGTGCCAAGCATTACCAATTTGATGTGAATCGATAAGTTTGACACACCTTTTTCACACACACACACTTGAAATGGCATGAAAAGTGTAGATTGTTGTAATAAAATTGTGAACATGACGGGTATCTCTTAACATGCATGAAAATCAAATCGAGAAGATGTTATTACAACTTAAACCTTGTGAGGCCTTGAACGATGATTTCTTTTGTGCTTGTGTGTTTCTCCCTCTTTATGTGTGTTTGTTGCTCTAGGGCTTGCATTAAACCTTGATTTTTTGGATGCACCATAATAAGGAAATTTCTTTTAGGATAACCTTTTTTTTGCCTTTTTAGCTTGTGAACCATGAAAATAATCCCTAGTTGCCCTTTGAAGCTTATATCCATATTTTTCTTCGTCACTTTCTCCTTTTATACATGAGTCATAGCCAAATACTTCACTCTCGACCTAGTTGAGCTAGTTGAGTCATGGAAAGAATTGATTGATGAGCATGAGAATTTGGAGATGTTGTGAAGATGAAAAATGCTAATTATTGAAAGTGGGATCTAGTTTGTGATATTTACGACTAGATGTGGTTCAAAGTTCTTTGTAGTATTTATATATGTAATGCATCCCCATTGCTAAAAAAAGAAAATAAATAAATAATAAAGGGGCATGTATAAAAAAGAAAAAATAAAAGAAAAATAAAAGCAATAAATCTTTGTACTTTATTTGATTCAATTGTCTTTGTAAATGTGGTTGTGCTTTGTATTTGCAAATGAGTGGAGATCAACTTTAGTTTGAGAATTTGGTGTATGAAGAGTGCAAGCGTCATTTTGACTCAACTAGCGAGACTATTACACCACCCTTGAACTTAAATTTTCACACCTTCACCCAAGCCTCGTTACAACCCATTTTATGATTTCCTTATTTTTGGTGCAATTCGGAATTTAGATGGACATTCAAGGTCAAGTAGAGCGCATGCATTTAGACTTGGAGTTGAGTGAAATCTTCGTCTATACTTGTGTGATCCATAATTGAGAGATGTTAGATTTTTCACCCTATGAATTTCATCTTCTTAATGCGAAGCCGTGTATGTTTTGTGATAATTTTGTCGAGTGTTCATAATTGAATTGCATTCATTCTATCTTATTTGCCATGGTTCCATTTTGCACAAGGTGTGTTATCTTGATTCTTGAATTGGGTGTTAGCGTGTTACAGTGGAGAACATGGTGGGTAATTCCGTATGTTTGATTTTAGTTACAAGTAGATATAGCGGCATGCTTAGCTTGTTTCCTATTTGTATGATGACTCGGTCATTTAGGTGTAGTAGTTAGCTTAATTATTAGGTAATGTTAGTTTCTTGTTGTTAGTGATTTTTGTGATTTTGTGGGTACATCATCTACAAACCCTCACGAGACGAAACTCGTCCTCCAAGGCTACTTGGGGGTTTAAACGATGGTTTGAATACTCTTGTACAACCATTTTCTCGTTTAGAGAAGTGAACTTAGTTTGGTAATCTCTTTGTTAATTTTAGTTTGCTCGGGACTAGCAAAGTTCAAGTGGGGGAAGATTTGATAACGTGTATTTTATACACCTTTTTGTCTCTCTTTCTCTTGGTTTTCTTTCGGTTCCATATGCATTTTATTTATATTTGTTATGTTTCCCTTTTTCAGTGCCACATGATTATTTGTTCAAAAGATGACTTATTGTGGGCTTGAAAGCAAATATTATTCAAGAGGGAATTTAGAAGATGTTGGATTGCGATGCCGGGAGATTCAAATGCATGATTTTGGAGATTTTTGTCCGCACGGGCGTCCGCACGGCCGTTCACTAGGCCGTGCGAAGTGTTCCAAGTGATGCAGAAAAATCGCACGGGCGTCCGCACGGCTGTTCACTAGGCCGTGCGAAGTGTTCCAAGTGATGCAGAAAAATTGCACGGGCGTCCGCACGGCCGTTCATCAGACCGTGCATGGCATGCTGGAACTATTTGGAAGCAATTTGACCATTTTATCCTCTTGACTAATGGATGTATTAAGTGTGTAGTTGGGAACCAAGCATTAGACCATCCATTCTAACATCTATTATCACATCTTCATCTTATCTTTCTCTCACCAAGAACATTCAATTAGGGTTAGAGGAAGCATTTATTACTTGTAATCTAGCATTGATTATGAGTAACTAACTTCATTTATTTGGCTCAAGGAAGGATTTCTTTTACTAAACCCATTTCATTTTAAGTAAGATCTTTTCACTCTATCTTGAATACTTGTGTTGTATTGTTCATGAATTTGCTTGGAGATTTGTAAGTTGCTTCATCTTACTCTTCTTGTAATTTCAATTGCTAATTGTTTGTGCTAATCCGTAATTGTTAGTACATTCATTGTAGTAGCACAAGATTTAGTGTACCTAAATCCTCAAGATTTAAGTGCAAGTACCTAGGTTGAGCTCCTCATCCTTGGATTTGTCCTAGCCTCTCTTTGTTTAATTCCTTGATTTGGTTAAACTAGTATTGCTTCAATATTGGTTGCTAGTATCAAGAGAACTAATTTATGTGCTTCACTAAATTAGTGTTTTAGAAGAGAAATTAAGATTTTGTGTGCTTCACCAATTATCTTGGTTAGGTAGAGTTGGGTTTGTCTTACTTGAACTTGTTTGGTTTAAAGTACTTGATTTTCCATATTCCTTGGGTCAAATATCTCTTTATCTTGCTAATTAACTCATTGTGCCTTGTTGTGTTGGTAAATTTGGATGATTGCCATTAACTTAGTTATATTTCTCTAGCAATTTATTTCTTGTATGCAAGGTGTTTGATAAAATACCACAACCAACTCAAAACCCCCCACCATTTTACTTTGTACTAGTATTGAACGCTATTCCCTTGGGTTCGATCCCTACTTGCCACATTTGCTATATTTTGTAGTTAAGTGCGAACATAGTAGAGCAAACAATATTATTATCAATTTGGCGCGTCGACGACGGGCGTGGCCAGAATGCTCAAGGCACTCTATGGACTCAAACAGGCACCAAGAGCCTGGTATGAAACTCTATCTCACTTTCTTCTTGAGCATCAATTCACCAGAGGTACAATTGATAAAACTCTATTCTTCAAGAAGCATGGAAATGATATCATTCTAGTTCAAATCTATGTGGATGATATCATCTTTGGCTATTCAAATGAAAAACTCTGTGAAAGGTTCTCTAAGCTAATGTAAAGCAAATATGAGATGAGTATGATGGGAGAGTTAACCTATTTCCTAGGCATGCAAGTACATCAAAGGGAGGACGGCATCTTCATAAATCAATCTATGTATGTCAAAGATCTTTTAAAGAAATATGGTTTAGAAGATTCATCCCCTGCAAAAACTCCAATGTCTACTGCAATCAAGCTTGATGAAGATAAGAAAGCAAGAGAGTTGACATCAAGGTCTACAGAGGAATGGTTGGATCATTACTCTATCTCACAGCTAGCAGGCCAGATATCATGTTTGCCACATGCCTATGTGCAAGGTTTCAATCTGATCCCAAGGAATCTCACATGATGGCTATCAAAAGAATCTTCAGGTATCTGAAAGGGACTCATAATCTTGGCTTATGGTATCCAAAGGGCACTGGGTTCAACCTGGTTGGTTATACATATTCTGATTATGCTGGATGCAGAATTGACAGGAAGAGCACTTCAGGAAGCTGCCAATTCTTAGGTCAAAGGTTAGTGTCCTGGTTCAGTAAGAAACAACAATCCACAACAACATCTACAGATGAGACTGAATATATTGCTGTTGGAAGCTGCTGTGCTCAATTGCTTTGGATTTGAAATCAACTCATGGATTATGGACTAGTGATTGAGCACATTCCCCTGATGTGTGACAATACTAGTGCAATATCCATTGTATCCAATCATGTTAATCATTCTACTACAAAGCATATTGAGATAAGGTACCATTTTATTAGGGAACATGCTACAAATGATACTATAGCAGTCTCTTATGTTCCAACTGAGAAACAATTAGCTGACATATTTACACAAACCCCCTAAATGAAGCTGTATTCAACAGACTAGTGAGTGAAATTGGAATGCTCAATCCTTCATTTAGTAGTTCTAAATAATTATGCTAGTTAATTGTTGCAGCAGTAAATTTTCACTGTATTTGAATGCACTATTTATTTGGAGTGAAAATTAGCTGAGATATGATTTATAAATATTTCAGTATTTTACTGCATATTTTTCAAAATAATATTTGGTTGTGGGGTTGTGAGCTTTTACGACATCTCTTTATAGGTCCTTTTGAGAGTTCACGACTTAGTTCAAAATAAACAGACTTATATCGCAAACTGTTAAAGTTGGGAGACTTCACGATATAGTTCATTTCTGGAGTTTGCGATCTACTTATTGGACTTTACGACACAGAATAACTATATCGACAAGTCCCCGCATATTAACAGAATTTTGATTTAAATTAATTTTATTTCAAAATTTTGGTATAAGTCTGACAAATTGATTAAAATTCCAAAAGGAGAGTTCTCGACAGAGTATTTTTACTATATCGCAATGTCTCCTCATATTTTCTACCTTTCAGACTTTGCGACATAGTTCATTTCTAGACTTTGCGATCCACTTTGCAAGACTTTGCGATACAGTCTATTTTGAGACTTTACGACATCAAAATAGTCTGTACACATTCACATCTCTATATCGCACTGTCTCAGTCATATAAATACTTTTTGCAAACACTCTCACATCTTTTCATCTTGTCGATTACTCTCAATTCTTAAACCTAATTCCAAATCACTTATCCCTTTTTCAATCTCAAACTCAGAAATGGCACCCAAATCTCAAACAACTGTTTCATCAAACCCTTTAACCATACTCAAAGAAACCAACTTTCTCACCATTCCATCTGAAACAGAGGCAAACCCTAGGTACAAATGCTTTGTACGCTTTTTGAACACTTCCTACCTTCGCCAAGCTTTGACAATGAACCCACCATTGTATGTTGATATACCGGAAGCATTCTGGAGGACTGCGACTTGTACTGTAATGGCGATGGAGGATGGCACTTCATTTCAAGAGATACACTGCACAATTGGAGGGAAGCAATTGGTGTTTGGGGAGAAAGAAGTGAATGAAACATTTGACTTCAAGACTGAAGGGCATGATGCTGAAGCAAATGACACAGAAATGGTGGCATTCATGGACCTGATAAAGTATGCTGATGAGATTGACATGGCAAAGCTGAACAAGAAGCATGTCATGAGGGAATGGTCTTTCCTGTTCGATTCTCTTCAAAAGGTATTCCTGTGCAGAAAGACAGGGTGGGATCAAATCAGCCACATTGAAGTGAAGATTGCCTATTCCTTGGCCTACAACCAGGAAATCAATGTGGGAGCAATCATTGTAAGGGAGTTGGCTCAAAGCCTAGGTAAGACTCCACGCAACAGAGGTAGTGAAATTTTCTAACCTCGTTTTATTCAATGCATTTTAAATCATCTAGATAATTAATTGCATGAATTGGAGGGAATAGATACATCAAAACTGGCTTATCCTAAGTCTGTGTCTAAGGTCATTTTTGGTACATTGGACACTATGAATCAAGTAGATGTAGTTTTGAGTGTGACAAAGCATATGCAAGACACATTCGAAACTTACACACTTGATAAGCCCATATATCATGAACTTTCCTGGAAAGGGAAGGCTAAGACTGAAGGAGCTTCAGAGTCTATCCCAAGCCTCCATATCCCATCCAGTGACCCCCTGCAAACAGTACCTTAGTAATTAGGGAGCCAAGTGCACCTATCTCTCAAAAGGTTGGTGTTACTAAAAAGAAGTCAAAGAAGAGAATCCTGGCTGTCATTAATGAGTCTGTAGATTTAGGAAGTGAGGAACCTGAGTCACAACTCACCAGACTAAAGAAGAAATCCAAAACTATAACTACCACTGAATCCTCTCAACAGGATTCAGATGTGTTAAAAGGGGTAAACCTATTACTATCAATGTCCTCTCAACAGGACATTGTTATTGAAAAGTGTAGTCTCCCCACTACAACTTGTAAAGAGTCATCACAGGGTCAAGAACTCACTCTTGACTCAGGTGGAAATAAGGGTGATCATACACTGAGTGGAGAGCACATCAACCTTGAAACTCCTCCTATTTCTCAGGGGGAGTTGCCAAAATCCAATCTAAACTCCTCTATTCTTCTATAATCTACAACATCAAATATTTCTTCAAAACAGGAAAGTCATTCACATGACAATCCTGCACTTGATCATTCATAACTTGATTCTGTGAATGAGCCCCTTTCGAGTGACATGGTGTTTGACACTGTGCTCACCACCCAGGACCCCCACTCAGTTGGTCAGGAAATGCATGTTGGGGCATATTCCAATGCCACCAACACAAACATAGAGGATTCACCAGTTTTAACTGGAGACTCTATGCATATTTCTCCAATCCTCAGGGAATTGGACATGCCTTCACAGGCAAATAGAGATGATGCTGCAACTCACCTCATTTCAATAGAGACAACGTCATACTCTACAGCCATTCCAAGGCTGGAGGAGACTCAACCTACTTCCATACATGTTACAGAACCTTCATCTGTGACAGGAGTGCCTAGCACTAGCTCTCACTTGGCTCAGGCCACAATGTCTCAATGGCTGGAGTCTGTGCAACATGACAGACCTTCAGGATCATCATCTGTGCCCACACAATTGACGGAAGAAGCACTCCAAATCTTACATGTGGCACAGATTGATGAGTTCTCTAAAATTGCTCAACATCTCCTGACATCTGGTCTCCCCAACAAAGATTAAGAAGCTATTCTCTTAAGCCACATGGAGGATGTTGAAGCCCAAAAGGAGAAGATAGTTGATGAGGCTCAACAGGATGGCAATGTAGATGTCTGGTTGGATGCCAAGAGACCTGTGAAGCTCAAATATGTTCTAGCTTTTCTCAGGGAGGACTACCTAACTGCCTTGGGGTCAAATGCCAAAAGTCTCTCTACTGCAGAAATCTATGATGCAGTCAATGATGTATACAAAAGTCAGCTAAAGGCTCTGCATTTCCTTGGGAAAGGTCTTCAATCAGAAATATCAACAATCAAAGAAGAAACAGACCAATCTCTAGCACAGCTCAAGAACTCCTACCTTTCTGATTTTCCCAAGGTGGATGGCATCCTTAAGGAGGTAAAGAAGACTGCACAGAATGTCACTACAATGTATTGCACCCTGGCTTTGGTCTCTGATAATTTGAAAAAGTTGTCAACCAAGCTAAAGAATCAGGTGCAATCCAACATCCACTCCAACTCCATGATTTCTGTCATGTGGAAGAATCAATATGGGGACAAGCTGGTAGATGAAGTTCCCATCTCTAACATATCCAAATTTGACTTCTCCAAGATCAAAGAACATTCTCTCAGTTCTTTCAAGTCTGAGCAACTCTTATCAAAGGTTGATAGATTGGAGAAGGAGGTGGCTGAGCTGAAATCTGAAAACCAAGGGATTTCTCATTCCTTGGAGCTCCTAAATGCCAAGCTGGATGACCAAAGAAATACAACTTCAAATATCCTGCTAGTCCAGCAACAAATGATGACCACAATGATGAAGAGTATGAACATTCCTATTCCTGAAGAAGTTCAAGACATCTTGTCTGATCCCAAACCTAAGGGGGGGGGGGGGAAAGGAAAGTAAGTCATTCTGGAAAAGAAAGGGGGAGCATTGGCTAAACAACAAAAGCTAAAGGGCAAAATCACAGAGAAATATCTAAGGCCTCTTACCCTTCCTAATGTTTCTGTCACCGGTATAGCTGGTCAGAAAAGTAGTGTCACAACAACTTTCTATCCTGGCACAATGCCCATGGATGTCTCTGCTCCTCAAATCACAACAAGTGCTCAGCCAGTCAAAGTAAACATTGTCACTGAGGCCAAGCTACATGAAGTTGCCAACTCAAACATCTATCATGATGTGGCCTTCCTGGAGTTTCTGAAAGCCATACAAATCATTGTACATGGTAAAACTCTCAATTACAGAAGCAAGCTCAATGAAGAAATCAAATAATTAACGGTGGCAGTCAGGAAAATCAAGGAAGCTCATCTAAGAGAAATCATTATGGTATCCAAAGACAATTGCTTGTTGCATTTGTCCTTTGACACTCTAGAGAAGCTGAGGTATACTGAGCAGGACACACTTCTGGGGCTAATTGAGAAGAATGGGGAGAACAACAAGAGTTTGTATAATGAACTGAAGATGGATCAATTTATGAGGCTGCCTGAGGTCATTTCTAATCCAAGGACCATAATATTCCAAAGTCTCTCTAAGGCAAACTCCATTGATCAATTCATGATATCTGCTCAATTGGAGATGAAGAACAAGGAAAAGATAAATCATGCATTACCTATGGCAGGGTACCTGAAGAGCAAATATGGGATTTAGGACTCCTCAAGAGCTGGAAATGATTCAAATTCTACAATCATACATTACCTATGGCAGGGTACCTGAGTCAGTCAAGGAAAGGAGTGAAAAGAAAGATGACAAGGATGATGAAGAGAAGAGCAGTAGAAGAAGAAGTCAACAAAGGAGTGATAGGGATGACAAAAGTTAAGGCAACAGAAGCAAAACATCAAAAAGATCCAAAGATGCTGATAAAGACAAGAAGAACTCTCAAGATAAGAAAGAAGTTGAAAAGAATAAGAGTGGAAATCAGCAAGTCAAGGACATTGCTAGCAGTATCTTTATTTGTGTCTCCTCCGAGTTTATTGTTGGAGATGATTATGTCGGATTCCAGTATTTCGTAATGAAAATTTCTTTTCTCAAAAAAAAAAGAGTAGTACTTGTGTCTCTAGGTCTATATCTATGTACATACGTAGATATCACTCACTAATTTGTGGTGTACAAAATGAGGAAGTTTCATCGAAAGTACCTTCTCTATGCATATGTTACCCATCCCAGAACGCACTCTTTCATGGAACATTTATAGAAGTTTGATTTAATTTGATTTTTACATATTGATATAAATTTGAACAATATTTCTCTCAAATCAAGATACTCACTCCAAGACACCTATCAAATTTTACGAAATAAGCTTAGTATGATATAAAGGAAAAAAAATTGTTTTTCTATGAAACATAACGGGTATAGAAGGGCTTTTGAAAGATATCAATTTGGTGTTAAAAGAATACTAAATATACTTTTGACATTAAATTTGGTATACAACTATACATTTGGTGTACTTGTAACATTATTTTAATGTTGGATTGAAATTCATATAACACTATAATTAACATTATAGAAATTTAGTGTTGAGTTGAAGTTTCTCTTAGAAATAATTAACATTATCATAGCATTTTACTATTGGGTTGGACTTGCTTTTAAAAAGAGAAAGCAAAACTACATGAGATTGTGATATGGAATAAATAAATATAATAGAACTTCACTATAAAAGTACTCTACACAATAATAACCTCCTTATAATTATATAAAATTATAATCTCAACGCTATATAATTAATTTAAAAATTATCTCTATTTAAATATAATCTCCTTATAATAATATATATTTTTTATCCTAAGCATATTAGTATATAGAGGTTCTACCATAGTATACACAGAATCAATGTTTTAAAAGTTGGTCGATTAACCGATTAATCGGTAAATGGACGGGTCCCGTCTCGATTAAGGAAAAATCGGGTCAAATAGCGGTTTTTTAATAAATCAATCAAAATTCGGTTGAGACGGGAAAAATCGGTTGAGACGGGTCAAAAATCGATATTAATCGGTCAAACTTAAAAATTCTAAAAAAAATTAAGAAAAACGTTAATTGTTTTTAAAAAAATTAAGAAAGAATATATTGACTATTATATGGTTATGAGCTATTAATTTATTGACTAAATCTTTAATATAAGATTTTTTTTTCAAATTGACATACTTTTTTCGTTCATAAATAAGTATGGACTATTATATAAGTATGTTTGTCTTTTCGTTCATATTCAGTTTTTTTCTGTAAAATTTTTTATTTAAATATCAATATTGGGCTAATGATATATGATATTATTTTATAAATCTTTCAAAAACTTGATGGTATCAAATTAAATTATAAATTATTATTTATTAAATAAATTACCTCCGATTAATAATCCAATTAATTACTAGAGATACCTCTACCGATTAATGCGATTTTTGTTTTGTATTTTAGAACGTGTACATAATTATTAATTGAAACAGGGCCCACATTAAAACGCTCGCCGTGTTTTGGTTTAAGCCGCCCGCGTCACTTGGGGTCCACGACATTAATACACATTCAATCATGCTCCACCAAAAAATTCACTCCAATCCGTTTGCTACGTTGTATGTATCGAGAAACGAAGGTTGGATAGACGGATGTATTACACGTGGTGCAATAGCCACAGGCTCAAATCTCGAGGTCGACTTACTCCTATTTCTTTTCTTATATGAGTCAACCACGAGGATTATGCCGGTCGGTGTTTCGCCAGAAGCCGCTAATTGTGGGTCCCGTTTGTCTGACTATCTACGCACGTATACTCCTTTTATCCCTATCCTCTATCTATATATAATGAACTCTTCACATTCACGCACTCTCTTTGTTTCTCCGACAGCTATTTACTTCCTTCCAATACATTTTAATCTTTACAAATAATTATTATAATATCCAACAAATTATGTTTAATTCAAAACTTTTAACATTTAATTAAACAAAAGAAAATAAACACTATAACTTCAAAGAATTTATTATTAGAATTATATTAACTCCTTATATATAATAAGCGTAAGGGAGATCTTATCCAAAATTTTGGTCGGTCACTGTACTACCAAAAGTATATCATCCGTTGGATTATAAAACTATAAATATTCAAATAGATGAGGACCGTTAGATATAATATTAAAAATTGTATTTAATTAATAATAGGATAGTATTTAAATACTAAAATGTGTATTTTGATAATTTAAACCAATTATAAATAGGTTTTCTATATTGAATAGAAATCTTATGTAAAAAATCGTAATTATTTTTTCTCTTTAGTTTATGGATAGTTCTAGTATTATATAACAAAACAAAATAATTTCAGATTAGTAAGTTATTAGCATATTATTGTTAACAATAAATACTTGATCACAACTTAATTATTGAAATAAATATTATAATATTACTAACATAACCTAACATCTACACTACAAGTGTTATAACGACCATATCTATAACCGAACATCAATAAAATACATAAATTACGACAAATATGAAATATCTTATCATAAAAAGACAAACAAAAATATGTAATGTAACGAATGGATTACGACAAGTTATTGACAGCGTAAAAACAAAATAAAAATGCGTAATGTGATCTTGACAAAGATAATACAAAATATTTGACAAATTTTCGGTAAGTAAGTGTTTGACGTAATATGACAATTACAAGACAAATAAAAATACGTAATCCTACTTCGAATAATATAATACCCTATGTATGATATTAATATAACATTTGTGTCAGATCTTAAATACATAAATTACAACAAATATGAAATATATGATGATAAAAAGACAAACAAAAATATGTAAAGCAATGAATGGATTACGACAAACTATTGACAACGTAAAAACAAAATAAAAATACGTAACGTGATCTTGACAAAGATAATACAAAATATTTAGCAAATTTTCGGTAAGTAAGTGTTTGACGTAATATGACAATTACAAAACAAATAAAAATACGTAATACTGCTTCGAATAATATAATACCATATGTATGATATTAATATAACATTTGTGTCAGATCTTAATGAATTTTATTAATTATCGATTCCATTGTTTGTAATATTTTATAATAATAATAATTATTATTATTATAATTAATAACGGAGTTAAACTCAATTAACGGAATGCAACAAAGTTCAATGAAATACAAACATTGATATTGCAACTGCTCAATTTTAAACTATAGTATTGGAAGTGATGTTTTGAGTAAAGTATGAGTACACAAATTGTACTTTACTCAAAAAAAAAAATGATTTCAATTCGTTTATCGAAATCTATCATTTTGCTGAATTTTAAAATTTTAAACACACGATTTCTTAATTCAATCTAGATTTTCTTTTTATTTGCTTGTCTTAAATTTAAGTAAACGCATGTTACATTGTTACTTCCAACAAATCACCACTGCCGACCAATATGTGTTCCGTTTCCAACTCAACTAAAATCAATATCCGGACATTTTTTTAGTTATATTACACTACTTTCTGCGGAGGCTGAAGCAATTAAATATTGCAAATTCAATATCATATAAAACACAAAAAAAAAAAAAAAAAAAATTGAATATTGTAACTAATTTTCCATTAGAAGAATAACAACTGAATCTGAAAACAAACAGCTACAAACTTAACTCTCGCCGTCGTTAAAACACATCAGAATTTAATCATTTACAGGCGATTTTTCACCGGAATTTTAACTACTCCTGTTCTATAATTTTTCCAGTTTTTACTACAGTTAGATCATTCATAAACCAACAAATTTCCTTCACATCAATCCTCCGATGGAGGTGGCATGTTCAGATCAACATTGAGACCTTTCCGGGTCGGATTCACATCAACCACAGAAGAAGAGTCCGAGTCACTCTGAGCAGTAATAAGATTAGCCCGAAACTCCGGGTTTCTCAAAACCATCGACGGCAATAAAAAACCCTGAAGCGGATACGGGTACATAACAGGTAACCCATAACCAGCACCAGATCCGGACCATGACCCGAACCCGCCATTCGTACCCATCATGTTCAGATTCATACCCGCCGGAAATCTTTCTTGACTCGACGACTCAACGGTACTCGTCGGACTCGGGCTCTGACTCACCTTCATTTCACCATCATTTTTTGACTTCTTGCCTGTATCAATATTGGAAACATTCAGATTCATCGAGTTAACAAACTCATTAGGCGTTGGGAAGTTAGTTTTCGCCTTATCTCCACGAAACCCACGTGCGGCTTCATCATAAGCCTGCGCCGCCAGCTCAGCCGTATCAAACGTACCCAACCAAACCCTAGATTTCTTATTCGGATCTCTTATCTCGGCGGCGTATCTTCCCCACGGCCTCTTTCTTACGCCTCTGTAATGCACCTCCTCGCCGCCTCCGCCGCCTTGGGTTGCTTTCGATGTCTCCGCCGTCTTCTCTTTGGGTGCCATTATATGTGTGTATGTATATTTGAGGGGGAGGAAAACCAGGGTGAGGTGGTGAAGAATGTGAGTGATATAAAGGGGGAGGAGATATTATATAGAGATGGGTAAGTGGGGTTGAGCAATGAAAACAGGATGTAGCCGCCCTGTACGTGTACTGGGGTGGTGGGTGTTATTGTAATTTCAAGAGTGGTGTCAGAACACGTGGCTACTAGGGTTTGTTGCGGCGTCATTATTTTATCATTAACGACTAACGAGGGTGTTGTTAGTTGGTAAACAAATGAATTTCTTACTAACAATTATCAGCTGGTAATTAATCGAAAATGTGGGTAAATATATGGTTCCAAATGTTATTAATGGCAATAAATTTAAAACTTTACTCTATCCATACTTTATCCTCAGTTATTTGACTTTTAGGCTTATATTTCAACATAGTTATAGATATAATCTAATTATAATGAAATCAATACTATTATATAATAAACGAAACATTAAAATTTTGATATGTCGGTATACTATGTTTTGATTTTACTTAATTATCCTTTCTTAAATTCGTGTTTTTACTTAATTAACTTTATTTATTTATAAAAATATATTATTAAATAATAATATTACTTATTTATAATCAATTATCTTTTTCACCTAAAATACATTATTTTTTTCTAACAAATTTCACTACTTTTTCAAATATATCACGGGCAATTACCTTTTTTAACTAAAACTTGTTAGTTTTTCTATTTTTCTTTACTAAAACTCCTCATTTTCCAAAAATATCACGCACAAATCTTTAGTTATTTATTTTTAAACCTAATATTATAATTATTTTTTTTAAAAGTTTACCTATTTTAACATGTCTACTTATTTTTCTTAACAAATGAAATTACTAAAAATATTAAAATATAAATAATCAAATATCTATTTATAACTAATTACTTTTTCAACATTATAGATTTTTTCTAGGAAAGTCCCTTATTTTCTAAATATATCACGGGAAATTGCCTTTTTCAATTGCCTTTTTCAATTGCCTTTTTCTATTTTTTTCACTAAAATTCATTCTTTTTCAAAAAATATCACGTTTAACCCTTCACTTATTTATTTTAAAACGTATTTAAATAATTAAAATTATTAAAATTTAAAACCTCATTTTCCAAAAATATCAAGGACATTTACCTTTTTAAACTAAATATATGTTACATTTTTTATATTTTCATACTAAAACCCCTCATTTTCCAAAAATATAACGAGCAAACTCTTACTTATTTATTTTAAAATCTGTTTTAATGTTTTTAATTAATTAAAAGTGTTTAGCTATTTATCTTTTAAAAAAAAGCACGACGCTTATGAATAAACAATGTGAAATAAATTTATCTTTTTTGCTAAGCAGAATTAAAATTTTACATGTATTAATTTATTTTATACTCTTTTAATATATAAAAAGAAGAAAAATAAGACTTATAATATTCTCCGTCTGTCCCATAATTTTGAGCACGTACAAATTTATTGAAAGTTAACAATCATCAATATATATATATATAAAGGAGGATACGCAGAAAGGTTAGGTGGCGCTCCTAAGATCGTCTCAATCTATTTTTCTAATTTTCTAGAATTTTAGGATTTTAAATACTGATAAATGAAAATATATCCTTTAACATATTAGAAGTAGAATAGGTGTTCGAATTTATTGAGGAGAAAAGTTTGAATTTATAGCGAAAACATATAATTAAAAGTTCTATTTGAAATAAAATAGGTGTTTGAATTTGTAGAGGGAAAGAGTTCAAATATAAAAAAAAGTACTTACAAAGTTCTATTTGAAGTAAAATAGGTGTTTCGATTTATAGAGGAGAAGAGTTCGGATATAAAAGAAATATTTACAATTAAAAGTTCTATTGAAAGTAGAATAAGCATTTGTAATACATAACTAAAAGTTCTATTTGAAGTACAATATATAAAGTTATATAGGTGTTTTTTCAACGAAAGAGTGTCTCATTAGAAAACGAGTATGGTAACATAAAAATTAATACATAAGACAAAGACAAGTATATATTCAATATATTAAATTTGAGATTTTGATATTAAAAAGAAAAGCGTTTTTCACGGGAGGACGGCTTATTAGCGAGGACCGAGTAATTTTCGTAATTTATTTGATAGAGTTTTTAAAAAAAAAAAATTACGCCGCCGCGAAGCGCGATTTTTTCAACTAGTAAGGTATATAAATGACAAGGAACTGAAATTTTTGTTTTGGAGATGCTCCGACAGTGGTTGGGTTGCGAATATAGTCAAGTCAGTGAGCGCGTGAGCTGGTGATAGGAGTAGTAGATGTGGTCATGCTCGGTCTTCGCGCCGCGTGGATTGGCAGTGTGGACCAAATGGCAAATGTGGGGCCTTGTTTGATGGGAATTGTTGTTAAGACACGCGTTGGAACTAAAGCGCGTGTTTTGGATGAAAGGGAAGGCCGGCATGCACGTCGCCCAAGGTTTGGAAAACCAGCAGTAATAGAAGTATCACTTTCACCCGACAAATTTGCAATCCAAACATGTCTCTTCCACACGTGATTTCACGCTCCCTATCAATTCGCCCTCTTTACACACTTACTATCCGCAACCTCCACAAAGTTTAACACCCATTGTAGTTGAAGTTTTTGCTGTTTTCCCAACCTAGAAGCAAACCGATCAGTTGATTATGCAATTACCTTTATATTAATTTACATATTTGTTTTCTTAATTACTTTGCATTTTTTAACAAGGAAACGCTTTTTTACATGTTGAAAAATCACTCGCAAGTCTGTATATTCTTCTTTTCTTTTTCAAATTTAATGTCTTTTTTCAAATTTAATGATATAATTTTGAACCAAAAATAAAATCCAAGATCCATCCTGAAAACATTGCACACATCTCATTGTGAGGCGAATGTTAAATGATCATTATTCCTTAAAGAAGAAAACTCATGAAAAAAAATAAATTAAATTCGACAATTCAAAATTATCATTGTAACATGGAAGCTGGGTACAATGTACAGGGGGCAACTACATAAAAAAAGCGAAAGGAGCAGCCGGATCTTAACCTCAAAATCTTGGGGGAAAGATGTGGTCGGCTGTTGTAACTTATAATCAGTTCATAGATTAGAACTACTAATATTCACATCCGATAAAATTAATTGATTGGCTGCATTATCTACTTGTAGCCGTACTGCTGTTGTATCAACCAAAATGATTAACCAATAAGATGCCATTATATTATAGTATATTTCAATCTAAATATGAATGTACGTACGTGCTTTCTAGCCGCCACTCACATGAGTTCGGGTCCATTCTCCCAATTCCCACCACCATATGTCTCTCTTTGTGTATACTTTTACTTGTAATTCCCCCCACCTGTGATTTCGGACTTTCTTATCATTCACTTACTGGACTGTTATTATTTATTCCTTCCGTCCCCTCAATTTTTTAAATTAATTTATCGATAAGTGAAAATCGAAAATAATACCTCTAACTAGTGGTCCGGGATCTCTGTTGACGAATATTTAAAAACCAAATCGTATTTTGAAAGGACTTTTATGAAATTTAAAATTTGAACTATGAAAAAAAATATGGATGAGGATTTATTTAAGAAGTATATGTGTTCTCACTTGTCACGTATAGATCCGTTCCACACTACACAATTTGAAAATGATTGACGCGTGAAGCCGACGGCGAAGTGGTGAACGTGAATAGGAAAGTTTTTAAATTGTGACGTGTATATTCGGCTTTGATATATACTACTCCCTCTATCTCACCTATTAGTATACATTGGGGCCGGGTACGAAGCTTAAGAAAAGATATAAAAAATTAGTAAAATTAGATGAAAATTGGTGGAACCTATCGATATTTAATAATAGATTTGAGATAGTGGAGAAAAATAGTGATTGTAATAGCGTTTTATATTATTATAGAATAAAGATAGTGGAGAAAGTAGTGTGTGTAATAGTGTTTTATATTATTAAAAATTATTATTTTTGGAATGTATAGAAATGAGAGGGACATCCCAAAATGAAAAATGTATAGAAATGAATGGGACGGAGGGAGTACTACTCTTGTTTCAAAATACTTTTCAATTTTTGACTTCTGACACGTATTTTAAAGTGCATTGACCGGATAGTTACGTAAACTATTTTTCAAATTTTCCTTTTTTAATAAAAGTTTGATATTTAAATTTTTATTTACAAAAAGAAAATTAAAAAAATAATTTGCATAGCTATTCGGTTAAAGAATTTCAAATTACATATCCAAAAATAAAAAGTGAACTTGTATTGTGAAACGGAGCAATGAAAAATACAGATTCCAGAAGCCGCTACTGACTGACTGACTGATCGTCTGACCCTATGTTGTCAAATCAATTTTATCAACCCCACACGTCTATAACTGCCGCCACTATGGTTACAACAAAGCTTAAGAGTTGGAATTGTAGTTAAATATTTTTCTAATATAGTTGAAGAAGTATGGATGCTCTTCCACGGTTACCGTGAATATCAACTATCCTTCGTACTGAAACATAGAGTGAGCAATCACTCCGTAATTAAAAATGATGGGAGTCACTATTTTAACAAGCATTTCTCGCAATGAAACATAACGTTAACATTTATCGATGATCTGAGATCAAATTTCAAGAAATATAGTCCAAATCTAACCCATGATACCTGTATCATTACGTATCTGGAAGTAAGGGGACGAATCTCGACGGTGCAGAGAACACTGGCCTCTTTTAAAATAAAATTTTATAATTTGTTACTATTTTAATTTTTGAAAATATAGCTTAAAAATTTTAAAATGTTAGGTATTTCTTCAAAATCTACTCCTTATTCCCTGATGAAATTTTTTTAGATCCGCTCCTGTCAAGTAAGATGGGATTTTATGTATGGAGTTCCAAGTAGTAATATTTTCTGTATTTTGTAACTTGTATGTTTCATAATGATTATTCATATGGTTTTGCATTCTTAATAATTAAAACTAGCAATCCTTTTCAAGGAGAAGACGTGACTACAAACATAGTGGCCTAATATTTTTCCGAATTGTTGATATATTTTGGGTGGTCTTCGTCTTTCATTAGATAATTCTTTCAACAGTTTATCTTGGATACATAAAAACAAGAGAAACAATTGAATAATCTAATCGATGAATTCAAAGAATTATTGCAAAAAATATGTTTGTTGAACAAGAGTTACAATCGAATAATCTAATCGGTAGTACTCCCTCCGTCCCTCTCATTTCTTTACACTTTTCTTTTTGGTATGTCCCTCTCATTTCTTTACGTACCAAAAATAGTAACATTTTATAATATAAAATTCAATCATATTCACTACTTTCCTCCACTATGCCTACTTTATATCCACTTTATACATTAAATATTGATTGGTCACATCACTTTACTCATTTTTCTTACTTTTTCCTATTAATTTACACTTTTTTCTTAACCTCGTGTCGTCCCCTCAATATAAAGAATTGAGGGGGAAGGAGGGAGTATTTGTTAGGTAAAATAAATGTTTTGAGTGATAATTTTTTCATTGGTTCAACATTCTTAATATTAGTTCTTAATTAATGGTGCCTCAACAAAAGATGACAGGCTACGATCGGCTGACCACCTAGCTACTGTCTCAGACTCCGAGTGGCCAACACAAGCAGCTTGTAAGTCAATCACTACTCAAATGTTGAATTAAATGTTTAATTTTGTAACCGCCCTCGAGTTTACTACTATCAATTAAATATTTCTGCTCCTCTGATTATTGTATTTTGATGTATTTTATATATGAAAATGTAAGTTGTCAAAGGACAAATTAAAATATCTACGCTTGTCTCAAAAAAATCAAATAAATAAAAAAAATTAAACAGCAAGGGCCCTTGATCAATGAAGGATCAAATTTAGAAGGTTAGCAAAAAAGAAAGGGATCAAATTTAGAATCTCACTATCGTAAACTCTTGTTAGTTCCCTTAAAATAACTGGAGTTGATTATCACTTCACGAGTCTTCAACCATGTCAATATAATACGAGAAGTCAATTATCACGTGCAATTCATTTGATGATTCGAATCTCAACGCCAAATTTAGAATTGAATATTATACTAAATATGTAGAGTCAAGTACGAGTTTGCAAATATTATTATTACTTAAATTGTATAAATAAACATGTCTAAAACGAGTTTAACACTATTCAGCAATAATTCTAGTAACGTAGTGTGTTTAAACAATAATAATATAATACTCCCTCCCCCTCAATTCTTTACATTGAGGCACGACACGGAGGTTAAGAAAAATTATAAATTAATAAAAAAAAAAAAGAAAAATAAGTAAAGTGATGGGACCAATCAATATTTAATGTATAAAGTATGTATAGTGAAGTAAAATAGTGAATGTGATTGGATTTTATATTATAAAATATTACTATTTTTTGTATGTAAATAAATGAGAGGAACGTACCAAACAAAATGTAAAAAAATGAGAGCAACATATAGGAGTAATGAATTAATTAGTAAAAGTCATGTACTCGTGTCCGCGGTGGGACTTCTATTCCATTTAAATTAAACTATTTAGACCAAGACAATTCCATTTCCGCTCGGGTCCACATCACGTAAGATAAAAAAGCAAAAAGGAAATAGTCAAATTTGAAATGTAAAATACGATAAGGTCGCTTTCGTTCGGCTGTTCAGCCCATTTCCAAATCGTTGTCAAAATTTATAGAGTAGTAAAATTGCGCCATGCGGCCAAAATACGAATGGGGAAGACGAGGAATTTGTAGCTTGTTGCCTTGTCTGGTTGATACTGAGAACTGACTGTTCTTTTTTATATACTTTATAATTTTTAGCTTAATTATTTAATCGACATTTATTTGGGACGGGCAACTTATAATATTAACATAACATGTAGGATCCTGCTATGTTAAGTTACTTTTCATAAGTTACTTTTCAAGAAGACTAAATTTCTACAGATTTTCAATCAAATAAATTTTACGTGAAATTCTGAAGGAAATTAGATATTTAAAATTTACAATACACCTCATATTTACTAAAAGTTGGAGATAAATATATTTACAATATGTCTTGGACAAAAATCAAAGTCAATTTTTAGGATGTAATAGACACGTGATCGTTCCTGAGGTTTCGAAACCCTAAGGACGAAACTAAAAAATGGGCTCTTTGGCCAACTTTAATCCCACACTAAATCACTGTAATAATAGTGATGATAATAGTGTAAAATAAACTACAACCCAAAGCTAAAATGGTGTCTCAAGGATACTAAATTAATAGTAAAACATCAAATTTGGTGACAAAATACATTTGGTATCCCGTGTCCCTC
This sequence comes from Heracleum sosnowskyi, assembly GCA_030848705.1. NCBI lineage: Eukaryota > Viridiplantae > Streptophyta > Magnoliopsida > Apiales > Apiaceae > Heracleum > Heracleum sosnowskyi. The sequence continues at coordinate 101,717,252 of CM061241.1, forward strand.
TAACATCAAATATGGCGTCTTTCAAAATTACTACTATACCCTTATTTTTGTTAATAAAACAAGTTTTTTCTTATTCTACTTAACTTAATTCTTTTGTACTTTTCAACTTTATATCTTATTAATAATATAAAAATGAGACAAAGTAAAATATTCCATTTTTTATGTAAAATATTAATTTTAGTGTCAAATATAGTGTTAATGGGTGGAGTGCATTTTATGAATGATATCATTTTCATACTAAAATAGTGTTATAATGACAATATTTTGGTGTCTGAAGATGGTCTTAATAATAACTATGACATTAATTTTTTAACATCTAGATAAGTATTTAAGTTTTTGATGAAAGTTTAGAAATATTTATTATACTAAACTACGACAAAAATCTACTTCGCATAAAAGCAAATGAATTAGAATTATTTATTATCCTAAATAATAATGATGTCAAAATGATAAAGTACGGGAAGAAGATAGGGAGAGAAGTAAAATTTTATTATAACGAAACTTGTTATCGATTACAATAGAGAGGAGACTTATATAACCAAAGAAAATTATCCTAACAAAGAAAACTATTGCAATAACAGAACTATCTAATAATAATAATAATAATAATATATGTTAACGTCCCTCATCAAACTCATTATGAGAAATCAGAAGTTTGTCAACAAGAAACCGAGTCATGTATCTAAAGCTGCAACCGCAAAATAAGAGAAAACAAAGCCTCAGTATCATCCGATAGCGAACATAATCAAAACTTCAATCCAAGTATATCCAAACCAAAATCAAAGTGAACAAGAAAATTCAATTAGAGGAACCATCCATAGCATCCAATAATCAACAACGAATCCATTATCCGAACAAACCACGACCATATAAAACAATAACAATACCAAAACCAAAACTGAATAATCTAAACAAACTGTAACAATCGAAAACAATACCGATATCGAAATCAAAACTCAATTCAAAATCACAAATTATATCCTAATTCAATATCAAACCCAATAACCAATTCAAAACAACAACGAATTCAAACCTAACCACCGATCTAAATCCAATGACCAACTGCAATTCCAAATCTAATCTAAATAATATACCAATAATCCAAATCCATATTTGAATTCACAAAGTGTATTCAAATATATTATCTGAACTAAAACGAAACTGAAACTGAATATATATCCAAATCTAATAGATCATGATATATAAAATTCGGGTTAAATATCAAATTGGTCACTGAAGTGAAAATCATATATCACTTTCATCACTGATCTCAACGAGGTATCGTTTCAATCACTAAAGTCATTATAAACATCAAACAGATAACTTTAAATACGTGTTCAGAAAATAAAAATAACTTTTCTCGAATTCTACACATATTTCTGCAATGTTATTGCAACCAAATTAAAATTTATGAATTCTAGTGTTCCAGATAATATATTTAGATTTTAGAAAATTCATTTACTAATTATTTTTAATTAAATCAAAGTAATAACTATAAAAATAAAAATAAAAAGTAAATAATTTTTTTAATATCTTAAATATTAGAGTTCATAACTTTTCATTTGGTTGTGGTAGCATTCAAGAAATATGTGTAGAACTTGATATAAATTATTTTTACTTTTCAAACACATACATATTTAGAGGTATTCATTTGATATTTATGATAATTTTAATGATTGAAGTAATACCCGTTAAGATCAATAATAAAAATGATATATGATATTAACTTTGATATTTAACCCTGTCAAATTCTAGGTGTACGCTTTCTTATTTACAAACCAGATGTTTTCTATAAGGTAAGTACAGAAGAGACTAATGAGTAAATATGCAAATTCTACCACAAACCCTATAAGCAAAATTTAGAAGGTGACATTGTTGGGTCCTGACTGATCCTAGTTCGATAACTTTGTAGGCCCATGAAGGTTAGTATTCATGATTCTATTGGTGTTGTATAGCCCGTTTAATTGTTTTTTTTTACTAAATACCACTTGACTAATTCTTCTTAGCTAAATTATTTAAATAATTATTTTTTACTAAAGATTTAAACAGTTTATGTTTCTTACATTTTAAATTTTATGTTAAGTTACTTCAATTTAAAATTCAATATTTTAAGGAACTTTTTAACAACAAAATACTTGGATCACGCACCATACGATGTTTAATATTATTATATTCTACTTATTATTTCCTTGCATGGCTAGTGTGTTGTACGGTTTCTAAACTAATATTTGCATACAATTTTGTTAAAATAAAGAAGCTTTTCTTCTATTTTGCATGTGAAAGTTGGACAACTGAACGAACTTAATATTTATTTATATAATAAAAAGTCAAATATACCTAATTTTAGACATTCAATCAATATATATATAAAGGAGGATACGCGGGAGGTGAGGTGGCGCCCCTAAGATCGTCTTAATCTATTTTTCTAATTTTTCTAGAGGTTTACAATTTAAATACTGATAAAAAAAATATTCTTTAGCATATTAGAATTAGAATAGGTGTTCGAATTTATAGAGGAGAAGAGTTCGAATTTATAGCGAAGACATATAATTAAAAGTTCTATTTGAAGTAGAATAGGTGTTTGAATTTGTAGTGGGAAAGAGTTCAAATATAAAAGAAGTGCTTGCAAAATTCTATTTGAAGTAGAATAGGTGTTTCGATTTACAGAGGAAAAGAGTTCGGATATAAAAAAAGTACTTGCATTTAAAAATTCTATTAAAAGTAGAATAAGTGTTTCACGGGAGGACGGCTTATTAGCGAGGACCGAGTAATTTTCGTAATTTATTTGATAGAATTTTTTAAAAAAATTATTACGCCGCCGCGAAACGCGGCTTTTTTAACTAGTTTGTACAAAAAAATTAATACTTAAAGACACATTATAATTTTCTAATGACTATGTTTCACCTTCTAGCAATTTAAGGCCACAACCTGTTTTAAGAACTTGTTGTAGTTAGGACTGAATAAAACTCCGAGCCCAAAAAAGGCAACAGCGGGTTTGGGCCTAAGTCGACCCAATTGAGTATAGTAGTTCCTTAAATTTTTAATCTTAGCTGGTCCGATCATGTTAAAGCTGAATCTGGCCCGTACCTTAAAGAAAGCATAGAAAAATATCAACTCTATTGTTTTGTACTTCCAGAACATATGTGAAACTAGTATTAATGCCCGCGGTGCTGGGCACACAAGGAATGTAAAATTGATATATTTTTGAAATATAGAGATATGTCCGGGTAATATTCACATATTTAAAGTGTTTTTCAAATATGAAGTTAATTTTTATTTTTGTAATGATCTCGGTGAAAGGAGCTCCATTTTCTATCTTGATCACACTCATTTTTCCTTCACATTCACGAATTGAAATTTCAGTTCGAATATTCTTCTATAGATAAAAAATTTTAAACATTTTTTAATAATATTTTTTTTTTAGGTCAACCCGAACTCGACCCGAACCCGAAATGTATTGAATTTTTTCAACAAACCTGTTCGTACCCGATCAACCCGTTTAACCAAAAAATAATTAAAAGTAATTATTTATCTATATATATAAATTAAATTTTATTTATATAATACTAAAAATATATAATAAAAATTTATTATATGATATATGAATTAAAATCATTTAAATAATATGAAGATATATCACGTATGTCTATAATTATGTAATATAAATTTATAGATTTTAAATAATTTATTATTTATATTAAATTTTTGGGTCGGCTTCGGGTATTTTAGATCAACCCGAAACTGACCCGAATATTTCGGGTAAATTTTTACTCAACCCGAACCCGTCCCGAAACTCAAAAATATTAAACCCAAATTCATACATTTTTATGTTGGATTTGTGTTGGGTTTCGAAATCTTCTCAAATTTTGGCACCCCTAGCAATGACCTACTTTTCTGATATTGTTTTCCGTTGGCTTTGCAAAAAAGAAAGTATATGATAATTAGTAATTTAAACAAATGTCGGTTCTTTAAATTTTAAAATTTTAAATAAATTGCAATACATAAATATTAGCATTGAAATATTTTGGATTTTAAAAAAACATAGATATTTTTTATATAGAAAACATGTACACAAATAATACAAAATATTTATCTTATTTTGTTGTCAGTGTTATAATATAAAAGAACTGGTAGATAGTAATTAATAATTTGAATAAATATGCACGGGACCTTCTAATATAATAATTTTTAAGTTGTTTATATATATATTTTTTAATTAATTTCTATATTTATAAGGATTTCTCGACCCCGTTGGCGAGGCGTCTGAATAAATTTTTTTTTGACAGGACATTATATTAATAAAACTAAAAAGGATACTATATTCTATATTTATAAAAATTCCTCGGCCCCGCCTCCAGCGAGGCCTCGAACCCTATTTACTAATAAAATAAAGATAAATATTTGATAATTTTTTGTTCTTCAAAAATTTAATCCCATTGTAACTCGAATTTTTTTTTTAATTTTTTTAAAAATAAATAATTATTTTTTAACATTCACAAAATAAATTTACTTATATACTTTTTATAAATAAAAATTATAATTGATCACAAAGTTTCCAGATCCGTTTTGGTCCACGAATCTGATAAAATATAAAACAAAGTTTCCAGATCCGTTTTAAAGTAGAATTAAACTTATTCATAATGATATTATAGCATAAACAAATTTAAAATTAATATTTCAGTTTAAATTTTAAAATACCAATTTTTTTTTAAATCTATAATTAGTTTGTTGGTCCATTCATAGTGCTAAATTTGTATTAGCTCAGAAGCAAATTTAAATATATTAGAGTTTATGATTAAAATAAAATTTTGACTGAGAAGTTGTAGAAGTTGATTTTTTTAACTACTTTTTAAAAAATTTATTTTAACAAAAATTAATGTCAAAACTTTCATGGTCCAAGTACACATTTTTAAAATCAACTATTTACAAATAAGAAGAATAAAGTAAAAAGGTAAGAAAAAGATTATTTTAGAATAACTTTTGATGCCTTTGTTAAAAAAAACACAACTTTTGATGCCTAACAATTCAAAACTCTAAAATATTAAAATAATATTATAATTTGTATACAACGAAAATTCTCATTGTTTCTAACTATCAACTGGGGTTATATTAGATACATTTTTTTTTTCATAATCCAAGTATATTACCGTAGAAGTCTGGCGACACTTACAGCTGCTAGACTTAAGACTAAAACACCTAAACAAAGCCAGGAAGCAGAATAGCATTGCCAGGACTTGAACAACTGAACAAAAGTGCTAGGAAACTAAACCTTAAACCACAACTAAGAACCTTAAGCTAAACTAAGATATAAATATTACTAAAATAACTACTAACCCACAGACTGACTAACATGTAGATTCACATTGGGGTATATTTGGGAGATTAACCTCCATCCAATCCACCACTAAATCTAGCTATGCTTCAAATTTAGAATTTCTGGAACAACAACTTGATACATTTGATTTGGGTCAACTCCATTTATACATCACATCTAAAATGAAACAAACCAGCTAGATCATAAAAGAAAATCAGTTCATTCCTAGGACTAATACAAATTATATGTCATGTGAGCCTTAAGACATTCGGCAAATATGTATCTCCAACAGCTTCATTCATGACTTAATTTTCCTTGGAAATTAATCCACCAATCTTGAAGACACATCGGCTGGTTTGGGGTGTCACCCAGGAGATAACCACACTCCACCTCACTTTATTCCTTTTATGTGAACCTGCATAAAATGTGTTCATATACATATCAGTTACTTATAGAGATAAATGTGTGTGTAAGTAAGTTCTGCAACATTGAAATTACAAATAAGTGTGGTACAATTGAATAAGTATAACTATTCAACGAAATCCTTTTTGTGAGCATTACCTTGATGACAAAAAAGATGTTTTATTATTATACATCTTTTTTGTCATTTTTTTTCTGCAACATGATTTTCTAAGTCTCCACTACTATCAGGGATTAAAATTATTTTCGGCCCAACATAGAATTAAATGATAACTTCATGAAAAAAGTGTAATAGAAAACTCCGTTGATTGACTCCAGTCGAATGTTTTGAGTAATAGAAAATCAGTGAAACAAAAGAGGCAACTAAGCTCTTTGGAAAAATAGTTACTTTTGATAGGCAAAAAATGCACTCCTAAATTATAAATCAAAACAACATATGCAAATACACACACGCACACATATGCATCAACATTTGTGATTCAGGCAAATTAACAAATACATATCAAGCACTTAATCGTACAGTTACAAACCTATAAAAACACGGAAAAAAATATCATTCCATACATGATCAACCTTATCAATACTGAATACTTTAAGATAATACCTATGGATATCTCTGATTCTGGAACAGGAAGTTGAGTTCGATGTGTGTAGACCTCAACATTATCTTTATTTGCCTATTTTATCAAAAATCCAAAAAATCAACCCATAATGTAAGAACCAACATTAAACCACGACATTAATCAAGTAACAGAAAGTCCATTCACTTCAACAAATCACAAAACATCAAACACCAAACAAAAATCACCACTAAATACCAGTAGCTGAACATCCATAATCTTGCAAAAAAATCTGAGGACTAAGGCTTTTGAATTCAAGATAATACCTATAATCCCTTGTAACCAATTTCACATATCTCAATATTTTAGTCCAATCAAATTTAAACACTTTATCACTTGTTGCAGTAGTATCTTTATGCAAAACCAAAACTACCCCCATAAAAAGTATAAAACCAATCAAGATTATACAAAACAATTTCAATCTTTATCACATGTCAAGCAATCAAATATAATCGTCGTAAGTAGCTTGTTTCATGAAAACTCCTTAGAACTAAGATCAAACAGTTGGAGTGCAATTTAAGTTCGTATATCAAAAAAATTATTGAAAAAGAATGACTTTTTAAGAAACGAATCAAAAAATAAATCATCATAGAAAGAGAAAGATTACCTGATTATGTATCTCATTTACCATAAAAGACCAATCCTTAAACCTGAAATTAAACATAAATAGAAAATTAAATTAGCTCTTCGAATCTAGTAAGAACATATAAACAAACATACACTTACAACTTTGATCAAACAATTGGATTGCAAACTTTAATCTACAATAAAATCAAACATAAAAGTGAGTATAGAGATAAATAAAAATAGATACAAACAGTAAAATAAGATATAATACAGAGAGAAGAAGTGAGTAATTGAAGAAGAGAATAGTTATAAAGTTTTGAATTTTGAATTCTTGATATGTGTGTTTCAAAATCAGCTTTATGAGAATAGTTGTTTGTACTGTATGCAGGTGGCAGCACGTGAGCGTCAACAATCGTTTCATCAATTGCAACCCGGCAATCTTGTAAATAACATCAACTTTAAAGGTATAATATTAAAATCGGAGCCGTTAACTGTTGCAAAGACGCAACAGACACTATAATATAGATAGATATTTATTCTCTGCACCTTTATCATCCTAAAATGAATAATTACAGGGTACTTCAAAAATTATAAATTGACCGATTTGTATACAACTATATGCATGCATAATATTATGATCAATTTTTTAAATTTAAATATTTTTACTATTAATTTTTGCCCTTCCCCTAAAAAAGATAAAATGAACTGAACTTATCTAACGTCAATTGATACTCCTTCAGTCCCAACGATTTTTTTACATTTTTCATTTTTGGATGTCTCAACCATTTCTTTATATTTCTAATGTTTCTAAAATTTTATAATATAAAATTAACTTCAATCACTATCTTCTTTCCCAAATTTTTCCCAATTTTATTTATTTTTCTTAATTTCCGAGTTTAAACTATTTGTAAATAAATAGTTAGAATGGAGGGAGTATTAAACACCACAATCGGAAGAATTTAGGGAAAATAAATTCTTTCGTCCTTAAACTATATACCTTTTTTGGTTTAGGTCCTTGAATTATACGAAAAAATATTACGGTACCTAAACTTTCAAATTTTCTGATTCTCGTCCTTCCGTCCAAAAACGCTGATGTGGCAATTACGTGAAAATCAAAAATTCTTGGAATGGAGTGAAATTTTGATATGTTAATTTACTACTGCTTACAAGAACCTGTGTGGTGAAAATTTTCAATTTTGAGTTCAATAACGTATAGAAATCTGCACTTTAATTTCAAGAACACAAATTTTTTTTACTAAAATCTACAGATTTCCATATGTTAGTGAACTCGAAATCGAAAAATTTCACCACTGATGTTCTTGTAATCATTCGTAGATTAACATGCCAAAATTTCACTCCATTCCAAGAATTTTCGATTTTCACGTAATTGCCACGTCAGCGTTTTTGGATGGAAGGATAAGTATCAGAAAATTTGAAAGTTTAGGTACCGTAATATTTTTTCGTATAGTTGAAGGATCTAAACCAAAAACAACATATAGTTTAAGGACGAAATAATTTTTTTTCACAAGAATTTATAATTTGCACAACTGTAATCGCACAACCTCTTAATAAACTTTAAGGAAATATAAAATTGAAAAAAAAATGTAACTTGTATTTAACTTTATTAATTTCCTGTCTCCATCTTCCAAAACCATTACGAACAGAAAAAAAGCAGACGACGAGATATTTTAACTCAACTAGGACAACTTGTTGTAATAAAAATGAAAATATCCGCCGCCGCCTTTGCCGTTTAAGAACAAAGTCACTTCAATTAACTCTCCGTAAAATGGCGCCACTACGCTCTAGGTACAAGTCACTGTCCCCCCCGAAATTAAGAACTCCGTCAAATCTACGAATAAATTCCTAGTCAACTCTCGCTGGCTTCTCTCTCACACACTAACTCCGTATCACTGCGTGTTTTAAAACACAGAAATTGTCAACTTTCTACCTACCTAACTAAATAAAACATGTAGTTTGGCTAGGATCATCAGTTTCCATTAGTTCATACAGTGGTACTATTTATATATTTTATTATTTTATTTGTAATATAGATTGATGGCGTTTAATGCGAATAGGTTGGATCCTCAAAGATCAGCAGAAAGTGCTGTGGTGGCAATAGGATCAGGGTATGATTTAACAACTGATATACGTTTGAGTGCGTGTAAAGTGGGTCCGTCTGGTTCGGGATTGATAGAGGTTGATCGGAGTCGACGGAAAGAATTGGCTTGTCCTGGTGGGATTGTTGTTTCTGATGTACCGGCTTCGATTAAGTGTGATAAGGGTGATCGGACGAGGTTTCACTCCGATGTTGTTTCTTTTAGTCAGGTCAGGTCAACTTTCCTAATCTCTCTTTTATTTTCGTGCTGTGTTTTAAAAGCTTGTATGTGTATATAGAGTAATCTGAATGATTGTAGAGTTAAAGTTAATGTTAAGGTGAGATTTCTTACCAACCCGAATTTATGGAGTATGTTTTAGAAAAAAAAGGATTTTATGAAGCATGTCCAAACTCGGAAGTAGATAAAAGATGTGTGTGGGGATTCCTTTGAGTTTCAGTCTTGCGAGCATACTTCCTCGATGGATGTGTTAGCGACAGAAATGTGCGGATTGATACGGAAATCGCCTTGCATTCATAGCTCACAGCTAGGACTATGAAAAAGAGTTTGTAAATTTTTGAAGATGTAGCCAATTATCGAGTTTTGAAATGTTTAGATATTTAGAGTTAAGAACAATCAAGGCGAGAAGGAGGTATAAAAAGCAGAGTTTCTTTTTGTCAAGTCATAATTTAGACAGCATTGCCTCCTTTTACATTAGCATATTACCAGGGAGATCGACTTTTTTGATACGGTGGATTTAGTTAGATTTACCAAGTTTTTGATGACTGGTTGGGATACATTGTAAAATGGTTAGGATAATTTCAGTCCATCTTAATTTAGTTAATGTAGTTAATTCACATGTCTTTCTATGATGGTTTATGTTAAGTTTATTCAAATTGCAGAATGGAAGAATGAATCGAAGACACTATAGATTTACAAACATTTTGATTGGCTTTTTATTATCTAGCTCACATAGAAAATTTAGTATGTATTAGAAAAAGATTCTATTTCATTACTAACCTTTTAACTATATACAGATGTCGGAGCAATTGAATCAGGACATATCCTTATCCGGTAAAGTACCATCTGGTCTGTTCAACGCAATGTTTGATTACAAGGGATATTGGCAAAAGGACGCAGCTACGACAAAAGCTCTTGCATTTGATGGTTGGTTTATCACTCTATACTCTATTGAATTGGCAAGGTCTCACATAACACTTTTAGCTGATGTGAAGAAAGAAGTGCCTTCTTCGTGGGATCCTGCTGCACTTGCTGAGTAAGAAGTTTTACTCGAATTCTCTTTGACTTTTTTACTTTAACAAAGTTATTAGATTGCTATATCAGATGTGTAAAATATAGTGCTTAGAATATTTGTATACAGAACCTCAGTGCATGTTTAATAGGCATTCATGTGACCTTCATACTTTTTACAAGCTCATCATGAAAATATACCTGAACTTTGAGGCTATTCAGCTCTTTTAATAGTTTTCAACCAGCACTGAAGGGTTTGTAAAAGCTGTCTATGGCCTAATACGAAGTACTTAAGTATCTTTAACTTAATTTATCATCAAGATATGTTGCAGAAAGTATATATTTTAAGCACCTATTGTTGCACACTGCTACAAAATCCGACAAAAACAGAAACACATTGAATTAGTAGAATGGCTTTGCAAACCATTTTCGACGATATTCTGATAATGTCCCCCTCTGCCGGGATGTTCCAAGTGTTTACCTATTTGTGAAGGGTTTTTGGTAACTGCAATATCTAAGTACACCACTTTCCAGGTTTATTGAAAAATACGGTACTCATATCATTGTGGGGGTAAAGATGGGAGGTAAAGATGTAATTCACCTTAAGCAGCTACAAAGCTCAAATCTTGAGCCAACTGATCTGCAAGTATTGTTAAAGAAATTAGCAGATGAACGATTTTCGGAAGCTGAAAATGAGATTCTCACACAGGAGCCAGAATTATCATCCAGAAAAAAGAAGGTACCTCAAATTTTAGACTCATTAAAATACTCGGAAAAGCCCTTTAGTTGTGAACACTATTCCTAATATGAATTCTTTTGTAAGACCATGATTTGCAGGCAATTCTTGTTTTCTTAACCAAAACAGAGTATGCAAGCTGGCTAAAACCAAATTTAGAATCACAGAAGGTTTCACTTATCAAGATTTGCATATTTCACGGTAGTTAGCCGCTCAAATGAAGTTGCTCTTAGAAAGTTCGTAGAAAATTATTTTACCCCATAGACAAGAGAATCAAAATAGATTAAGTGGGACTACGAAATTTGATTTAAGTAAACAATATTGTATACCACCATAATTATGTAGTCATTGATTTATGAATGAGTTGCATCTGTTATCCAGTGTTCTTAACATGTATTAGTACTATATAAACAAGCTTAACTACCTATTTTGCATATTTTGGTTACAGGAAACACAATCAGTGATCTGGGATCTCAACCCACCATTTGCACACTCATTTAGACCACCTGTTGTTTCACACTCGAAAAATAATGTAAGCTTCTTAATTTTTGTTGACTTTTTCAGGAAGTATCATGTCAGACCTGTTATGCAATATCAAATATTTACATTGCTGCAGGATGTATTGAGCATCCGTATTAGGAGGGGAGGTTTCGATAATGGTCAAAGTCATAATCAGTGGCTTTCAACTATATCACAGTTCCCAAACGTCATATCAATGTCTTTTGTGCCTCTTGTTTCCCTTTTGAGTGGTGTTCGAGGTAGTGGATTTTTAAGCCACGCAATCAATCTCTACCTTCGATGTGAGTATGCTTATCTCACTTTCTAATCGGTTATCAGTAGGTTTTCTGCAGGTTAAACTTGTGTTTGGTTCTTGACAATTGAACATTGCATATCATACATTACTTTATGACAAGTTTAACATTGCTGCCGTTTGTCCTTAATTATGGATTAAAAACAATTCAAAAATAATCTGAGTAATCTCATGAACTGAAAGAGAACTGTATTGTTTACTCCATATATATGTAACTTTTAAATGCATATTATGTATCTCGGTAGTGTCCACAGCTATACAATTTCCATTGGCTACCTCGAAACATGACCTGGGCATATATCATCGTGCAGATAAGCCACCTATGGAGGATCTACAACAATTTCTTGAGTTTCAAGTACCTCGACAGTGGGCTCCAGCATATAGTGATCTTCCACTCGCTCCCAGACATAGAAAATTTGGATTTCCATCACTGAAGTTCACTTTCATGGGTCCTAAACTTTATGTCAATACAACCAAGGTAAGATTTTGGTGCTGCAGCATGTCATTTCTAATATAGTGATGCTTGCTGTATATCTGCATGTATGGAATTTCAACTAATATTAAAACTAGATCTACCAACTACCAGATATGACCATCTTGCTCAAAGAAATTAAACAACACACATTTATGATAAGAGCATGAGATCTTAGCGAGTTAATTCTGCTTCAAATACTTATCTTATCTTTTCTTTGTAGATAAATTTGACTGTTGCCATTACTTCCCCTTTTTCTCTGGTCTTGCTTATTTCCTCCCTTCCAAATTATGAACATATATTTGCAGGTTGACTCTGAAAATCGGCCTGTGACTGGAATCCGCTTATACTTAGAAGGTAAGAAGAGTGATCACCTCGCTATCCATCTACAACACCTCTCAACTCTTCCAGAAACCCTACAACTTTCAGATGACCTGAGTTATAATCCAGCTAATGATCCAATACAAAAAGACTACATAGAGGCTGTCAAATGGAGTGTATTCTCACATATATGCACTCAACCAGTTCAATATAATGCAGCACGAATTGATGACTCTGCTTCCATTGTTACCAAGGCCTGGCTTGAGGTCAAGGGCATGGGTATGAAAAAGGTCCTTTTCCTGCGGCTTGGATTTTCGATGGTGGCATCTGCAGAGATTAGAAGATCCGAGTGGGATGGACCTACAACGTCAACACGAAAATCAGGGGTAATCTCGATGTTGATGACTTCACCATTTAGTACTGGACTGAATGAGCCAGAGTTGCCACCAAAGGTAGACATCAATTCAGCAGTTTATGCCAGAGGGCCACCATTGCCTAAAAAAGCACCAAAAATGTCGAGTTTTGTGGATACAAAAGAAATGGTGAGAGGCCCCGAGGATCCCCCTGGTTATTGGGTGGTCACTGGTGCAAAGCTATGCGTAGACGGAGGCAAAATCGGGATGAAAGTGAAGTACTCCCTCTTGACGATAATGTCAGATGAGACTTTGTCTATATAAAACAGTTTGATTAGGAAATGAACTTCTTCAGTTGTTTGATCTTGTATACGCTGCCATGTAAATCATCAGGTCAGCTCAATTTTTTAATTTTTTTTTGTTTACGTACATCAGTCAGCTTGAATATGTTTTTGATGACTGAAAAATCGAAGGAAGAAAATTGTGCAAGCATAAATTCTTTTGTTCTTTTAATATAATTCCAAATTCTGTTCTTATCAGCTAGTACTCTGCATTCTACATTTCATTGTACTGCTTTTACACAATTTTATGCCAACTTTGCATTCTACCTTCTTATTGTATTATTTACTTTGCATTTTACATTCTTATTGTTTCTATTTGTTTTTGTGCACACGGCAGTCTTTTTTGATCAAAATTATTCTGATCTTGGTATTCATACTGTCCTCCGCTTTCTGATCCCATTTTGCAGCTACTCAAATTCTTTCAAGAATTCAAATTAACTGTCTCTCTTAAATCTACATGGAACATACTCGGTTTATTTGTTTATTTGTTCTTGTCACTTGAGCATGCTTTTGTTGGCTGATAAGTCGACTCACCACTCAATATAACCTGCTCATCAAGCCATTACTTAACTTACCACTCAATGTTTATAAAGATTAATTTCGGAAAATGCATTCTTAACTTCTGCAAAATTTTCAAATGACACTATTTTGAGAAGCTAGGTAGGAATAAGAAACCAGTAAGACAGAAGCATCTATACTATTAAAACGAAACATTGAAAATTTTGTAGTCTGGTCGTCAAAGTTTTTGTAGTCTGGTCACTCCATCCATTCATAGCCATTAGATATTTCTGAATCGATGAGAACCGTTAGATAAAATATTAAAATTATTATATATAATATATTTTCTATTTTTCATAACTAAAACATCTCATTTTCCAAAAATATCGGAGGAAGTTTCATTTAATAAAATAACATAATAAGGTTATAATTGCTAATAACTAACCAATTACCATTTTTAGCCAAATTATATATTCTTTTTTATATTTTCTAACTAAAATTTCTACTTTTCTATTTTTCCTAAATAAAACCACTCATTTTCCAAAAATATTACGAACAATTCTTTTTAATAAAATAAAATAATATTATAATTATTAATGACTAATCCAAAACGTATATTCTTTTCTATATTTTTCTAACTAATATTTCTCCTAACTAAAACCTCAAAAATATCACGGCTATTCCATTTAGTAACATAAAATACTAATATTATAAATCTATCTATCTATACCATATTATTAAAGAGGAAACATTGAAAGTTTTGGTACCTGTTTTTTGGTGCCTATTTTTTGTACGGTACTTGCCTTATTTAATTGTTTATTTAATTATTATAAAAATTACTATAATCAGTTACCCTTTGAGTTAAAATACATTACCATTTGTTTCTAAAAAAAATTACGAGCAATTTCCTTTTCAGCTAAAACATGTTACTTTTTCTATGCCTCCTACTAAAATCTCTCTTTTTTCAAATATATCACGAGTAAACCCTTACTTATTTATTTTAAAACATATTTTAATACTTTTAATTGGCAATTACCTTTCCCCTCTTTTTCTATAAAAATTACGGGCAATTACCTTTTTCAGTTAAAACATGTTATATTTTTTATTTTCCTTACTAAAATCCCCCCCTTTTCAAATATATCACGGACAAACCCTTACTTATTTACTTTAAAATCTATTTTAATAATTTCAATTGACAATTATCTTTTTCAACTAAAACATGTCACATTTTCTATTTTTCTTAATAAACCCCCTCTTTTTTCAAAAATATTACGGGCAAATCGTTACTTTTATATTTTAAAATTCAACGAAAACATGTTACTTTCTATTTTTCTTACTAAAACCCCTCTTTTTCCAAAATATCACGGGCAAACTGCTACTTATTTATTTTAAAATCTATTTTAATACTTTTAATTATTTAAAAATATTTAACACGCCTACTTATTTTTTTAATAAATGCAATTAATAAAATATAAATAATAAAATTAACAATTATTAAAAACAATCTGTGCATCGTACGGGTTTTAATCTATATTATTAAAGACGGAATATTAAAAGTTTGGTAGTCCGACGAACGGACAATCGGTACTTAGTGATTTTACTTAATTACTCTTACTTTTTTTTTAAAAAAAACTATCACTAAATAATAACATTATTTATAACCAATTACCTTTTCAGCTAAAATACATTACATTTTTTTATTTTTTTCTAACAAAATCCTCTCTTTTTCTAAAAAAAACACAGACAATTATATTTTTTAACAAAAACATGTTACTATTTCTATTTTTCCTTACTAAAACCCTCATTTTTCAAAAATATCACGGGCAAACCCTTACTTATTTATTTTAAAATCTATATTAATACTTTTAATTATGAGCACTTTTTCAGCTGAAAAGTGTTACTTTTTCTATTTTTTCATTTTCTAAAGAAATTATTATTAAATAATAACATTTTTTATAAACAACTACCTTTTCAGCTAAAATACATTACATTTTCTATTTTTTCTAACAAAATCATCTTTTTTTTTCAAAAAAATCACGGGCAATTACATTTTTCAATTAAAACATGTTACTCTTTCTATTTTTCCTTACTAAAACCCCTCATTTTCCAAAAATATACCGGGCAAATTCTTACTTTGAAACATATTTAAATTCTTTTAATTACGGGCACTTACCTTTTCAACTAAAATATGTTACTTCTTCTATTTTTCCTTACTAAGACCCCACCTTACTAAAATCTTTTAATACTTGTAATTACGAACAATTATCCTTTCCAACTAAAATATGTTACTTTTTCTATTTTTACTTAATAAAGCCCTCATTTTCCAAAAATATCACGGACAAACCGTTACTTATTTATTTTAAAATCTATTTTAATACTTTTAATTATTTAAAAAAATTTAACACACTTACTTATTTTTTTAACAAATACAATTAATAAAATATTAAAATATAAATAATAAAAATAACAATTATTAAAAACAATCCGTGCATCACAAGGATTTTAAGCTAGTAACAATTATACTCATATTTCAGAATCAAAATGGCACTGCAAAAGAATTACAATATATCCACCACTGACAGGGGGGAAAAAGCTCTACGATATTACTGTTACTTGTTGATACAAGACACCACCAAATTTTGGCAGAAAAGCTACACAGTTGTATTAGTTAACCTTTGGTTAATACATTCAACTGCATACGAAGTGCAGGAATGAAATGCTACGGGCCTTCACCAATGGGTAGTCATATAGGCATTAGGATATTCTTCTGCAACAAAGAGATGAGTTGCTCAACGGATACTACCAATAATCCCCACAAGAACATAATCCATCTTTAAAATGGTGGAATCTGTTTATGTCTCTAATAATCAACTCTCGTGAAACGATTCTACTAATGAACTTAAATGAAGTGTGGCAGTCTACACAAATTCGAAGATTTTTCTTCACCCTGATTGGGGCTCCTGGTGGAGTTACAATCAGTCCAAACGCCACAGCAAGCTTCTCACTGTGGTAGGAAAGAAGAAGCTCCTTTTCGCCTTGTCCAACATTATGAATATCGGTCTCAACTGCAGGAACATACCCAGCTTTTCTCATCAGGATGATGAGCTCCTTAAGTTTTGCATATATTTCCTTACTTCTAGAATGGTTTCTGTCTCCAACTATAAATGTGTGGACTTTGTCTTTCACTTCAATCCAACTCATTCCTGGCTCCTTCTTCACCTTGCTATCTTTCATCCGCCTCCTTATTTTTGCAACATCATCCCACAACCCAGCCGATGCATACACATTTGCAAGAAGAGCATGTGTACCAGATTTTTCTGGTTCAATAACAAAAAGCATATCAGCAGCACGTTGGGCAACCTCAACATTCTTATGGATCCTTGCAGCACCAAGAAGTGCCCCCCAAACAGAGCCATTGGCTTCAAAAGGCATTTTGTTAACAAGGTCCATTGCCTCGTCCAGTTTTCCTGCACGGCCAAGGATATCAATCATGCAAGCATAGTGCTCTTGAGTTGGCTCGATTCCAAATAAGTCCTCCATTGTTTCAAAGTATTTCTTTGCTTCATTGACTAACCCAGCATGATTACAGGCACAGAGGACACTAGCAAGAGTTACATGATTTGGAGATATTCCATCTTTAAGCATCTCACTGAATAAATGGATGGCCTCTTTCCCATGTCCATGTTGAGCAAGTCCTCCTATCATTGAAGACCAAGAAACTATCCCTCTATGAGAAACCTCAGCAAATGCACAAGCAGCATCATCTATACTTCCACATTTAGCATACATGTTGACCAGTGAATTGCCAGCAAAAACATCAGATACAAATCCAAACTTTACGATATGAGCATGTATCTGTTTTCCCTGTTCATAAGCAGATAAACTTGCACAAGCATTTAGAAGAGAACTACAAACAAATGAATCTGGCTTGAGCTCCAATTCTTGCATTTTCACAAAGAGCTTTAGGGCGTCTTCCCCTTTTCCATGTTGAGCATAAGCAGTTATCAAAGATGTAAAAGATGCCAAGTCCCCTATACGAGATTCTTCGAATATCCTTGTTGCATATTCTAATTGATTACATTTTCCATATGAGTCAATTAAGCTGTTTGTGACATATATATCTGATAGATACCCTGCTTTCTCTGAAAGTGCATGTATTTGCTCACTTATACTAATAACCTGTGAGCTGGCAGCGGAGTTGAGGACTGCCAACAAGGTTGCCTCATTAAATCCCATTGCTTCTTTGTGCATATCACTAAAAAGAGACAGCACTTGAGATTCCCCTCCATTCTGTGAGTAACCACATATCAGTGCATTCAGCGCAACCAAGTCCTTATCAGGCATTAAATCATATATCACCCTTGCATTCTTTGTCAATCCGCACTTGCAATACATATCAATCAGTCCAGCAGTCACAAATAAATCATGTTTCAAGTCCATTTTCAACAATTTTGCATGCAACTGTCTACCCAATAATTGTAGTCCCAGTGCCGCACAAGCTTTAAGAGCACTCGAAAAAGTAAACATATTTGGAACAGTTCCTGAATTGATCATATTTTTCAACAGTTGGAGACCCTTGTGATGGTATTCATGAAGAACACATCCAGCAATAACAGCATTCCATGAAACAATATCCCGCACTGCAATATGATCAAAAACTGCAATAGCATCATCAAAGTGTCCCACTTTGGCATACATATCAAGAAGAGCATTTGCTGAGTACGGATCAGAACTATACCCTAGCTTCACCAAATACCCATGAGTTTTCTTCCCTTGTCCAATATTTCCTAAACTCGTGCAAGCATTCAGTATAATTGACAAGCTAAATTCATCAGGTCGAATCCCACTCCTAACCATATCCTGAAACAAATCCATCGCCTCTCCACAAAAATCACCCTGTGTATAACAAGCAAACAACGCATTCCAAGAAACAACATTCCGTTGAGGAATCCAGTCAAAAAGCCTCCTCGAATCCAAAATCTCCCCACACTTAGCATACATAACAACCAAAGTATTCGCAACGAAAACATCATTCTCAAACCCCGTAACCACAACAATCCCATGAATCTGCCTCCCCTTCACCAAATCCTTCTTAACCGAACACGCCTTAAGCGCACTAGGAAACGTAAACTCATTACACTTCAACCCCAACAAATGCATTTCACAAAACGCCAAAAGGGCCTCTCTACTAAACCCATTCTGAGCATACCCAGAAATCAAAGAAGACCAAGCAACCAAATCTGGTTGAGAACTTTCATCAATCACCTTCCTAGCATACCCAAAAACAACACATTTCGAGTACAAAGTCACCAAATGGTTGCGTATCGTCGAGTCTTCGAGTAACCCAATTTTAGTCACGTGAGCATGAACTTGTAGACCTGGACTAAGAGACTTTGATTGGGAACATTGTAATAAGAAATTGGACAAGGATTGTGGACTTGATGTGAAAATATCATCTGGGATTGAGTAAACATTGGATATATTATTACAATTATGTTGGTTTCTGATGTATATAACTGAGGAGGATTGACGAGGATTGGAGAAGAAATGAAAAGGTAGGTAAAGTCGTTGGCGAAGTGAGTTTTGGAGATTGCTCAACATCATGGGTCCATTTCCATTTGTCCAAAGTGAAAAACAAAATTGTGTTTACAGGTTATTTTAATCGTGTTCGTGTAAGGCATAAATTTGTTATGAATTTTCAAGTGAGTTTGTAAATAAATTAAACTTTTGGATTTGCATTAGTGTGCTTCTTTTATTTTTTGTGTATGAAAATTGAGGTATACTTCATATTTAATGTTTAAGCTTGATTCAACTTATGACGCATCAAATTCCTGTTCAATTTGAAAGAAACTGTGAGTAGTTCATAAATTTAAAATTTTCCAATACTTGTCTTTGTACAAGTATAACTCAATTTAACTCAAATTTAGAATATAAATATTCCTACACTATAACTACAATTTAATTCAATTTTTCAGAATAAAATATACTCATATTTTAGTAATGATCGAAGCTAACCATGAAATAAAGAAGAGACATCCCACAATAAATTATTTTATTGTTTAAAATTTTATATTTAAAGTTTGATGATCAAGAACTTTTTTTTTTTTTGCCAAGTAAGAAGTATTTTTTTAGTGTAAAAGATGTTTGATTATAATACATCTATATTGGTCAGATATGATTTTGGTGTTGAAAATATTCTAATCATTCTAATTTTTTTTCAAAAAGATACCAGAAGAATTTCCAAGTATGCAACTATGAAAATACAAAACTAAACCCAAAATTCTATAGTAACTGTGTTAAATTAAATAAATTAAAACAAATTTCATAGAAATACGAAAAATTTCCCAATTTACAAGACACCCAACTTAGAGCATCTCTGTATTAGCTATATCTATTGGCTAAAAATATTTAAAATAAAAAATAGTTAAATTTTACACAAGGGTGATGGAGTGAATTCCAATGAGATTAACTATAATTTTTATTGGATATATTTTTGTTAAAATGTTTTGATGTTCAATAAATTTAGCCAACAAATCATAATTATTTATAATTTATCAAAAAAATTTGATGCATTAAAGTGTTAATTTTTTTACATATTATCTATATCACTTGTTACCTAGATTTTATAGTTAATGGTTCACTTTCAAGATGCTCTTATACCATCTAAGCACCAAAAAAAATCAAATGATATATAAAAATATTTTTAAATGCGCTTTAATGAATTAATTGAAGTAATTATAATTTAACAAAATTTTAATTGGACAGAAATACATACTTTATTACTTTAATTTTGACTTTGTATTTAAAAAAGGAAACTTCCATGTTTCTAATAACGAGTCCTATATAAACAACACTAGCTATAAAGCCACACACATCCCCTGAATTAGGCGAAATCAAAATTAGGGTTAGGGTTTCACATTCATCGTCCTCATCCTCAATCAATTTCAATGGCGACTAATCAACAACAAGACGGAGCCGCCAGCGTGCCTGCAAAGCGAAAGCCTGTATTCGTAAAAGTAAACGATCTGAAACCAGGCACTAAAGGCCACAATCTCACCGTCAAAGTCGTCTCTTCCACCACTGTTCTCGACAAAAAATCGATCCGTAATTCCGGTAATACTCGCATCGCTGAGTGTCTTATTGGTGATGATACTGGCTCTATTCTCTTCACTGCTCGTAATGACCAAGGTCTTGATTTCTATCCCCGCCTCTCTTTCGATAACATTGTGTGTGTTTTCTGTTTTGTATTTGATTGATTTTTTTATTGTGGATATATTGTGAGTTTTTGTGTTCTGTTTTGGTGAATTATAGATCTAGTTTGTTTGCTGGTATATTATGTCGATTAATTTTACTGTAATTGTGTATTATGTGTTGATTGGTGTTTATTGTAATAATTTGTGTGTAAAATTACGGAGTAATAGTGTCTCGAGAATTAGAGGTTGGTTGATGCACATTGTTTAGCATTTTGTAGTTTAAAGTTGCGCGAGTGTTTTATACGAATGTAGGTATTTTAAATGCTTGAGAGCATTAGCTACATTGTAACAGGGTGTGTGAGTGTGTGTGTGTATGAAGATAGTCTGTGTTTGCCTGCTTGGTCCTTGACTCTAATAGAGGTAGTATATTTTAAGAGCAAGGTTAAAAACCAAAAAGTGTATGTGTTAGAAATGTATCACTGTGTTAAAAGTACCAGACGTCTATATTGCATGTTCAGTTTTGATATTTGGTTTTGTCTAGCAGCTCTGTAGTTAAGTTTTATGCTATACATTTTGTTTTGCTATACCCTTGCATTTACTACAAAAGCTGGAGATTATTATATTTTCAAGAGATTTTACTCCAAAACTTATTACTATTTAGTATATATTTATTTTAGAAAGGGCTTGAATAACAATCTTTTCAAAGCAGTGTATTTCTATCCAATAACAAAATAAAAAATATGACGCTATCTTTAGAGCATTTAGAAGTGCATGTAGAAAACTCCGGTGCGCTGTATAAGAAACCTGAGGGAGAATTATTTATATGTTGATGTTAGGGGATGAGAAGTGCTTAAGGTCCATGACTTCTATTGGCAGTGTATATCTTTTTATGCATAACTGGAAGTAGTTGTTTTAATACATAGTTTTGACAAGTCTGTGCAGGGGTGCAAAAAATTGGTGAAGTTTTGTTCAAGGCACTTGGGTTCAAGTTATATATTAAGTAGTCGATTAGGTTGCAAAAATCGGCATGAGCTCTTTAGATTATAGAAGCAAGTTGAGCTCTCTTTGTCGAGTTGCGACGAGTACTAGGATGTTTAGGCAATGTTTAGCATTTTTGTACCTTGCCAGTAATTGTGAAGGGTTTTTGGGAAGAATTGTACACCGGTAGAGGGCTCTATGTGTTGCTTAATTATTGATCGTTCTGGTTTAAGAGTGATATTTGGCACAGGGCTCTATGTGTTGCTTAAATATTGATCGTTCTGGTTTAAGAGTGATATTTGGCACATTTTGATACCAAGATGGCAAGGCACACTTTAACGAGCAAGGCCTCACAGATTTAAATTGGGGAAAGTAAACACTTAGATTTGACTCATATCGCAACAATCATTATATCTCATAGTGAATAAAAATAATAAACTGCAGTGGAACCTATATAAAACCAACTTTGGTTACTTTAATGGCTGAATTTAGTAGAATTAATATCTTAGTGTAATATTCTGATCAAGTTGACAGTCAACACTATTAAATAAAACCAATAAAATCATAAAATAGCAGATAATTTGAAAATTCGTAGAAGTGGCAATGGAATCCTAACCATTTTTTACTAGGTCCACTTATTACTCGCTTGTATAGTTGTATGTAGAAAGGTAGACAGGGTAATGGTTATAATGTATTACTGACTTGTAACAGGTAGTAAGTTTGGTATCTACTTCTTTATACTTGATGGTAGCGTAAATAGATCATATGTGTTGTGTTTTTACTCCTGTGGTAGGCTACTTGCACTTATCTGCATTTTGTTAAATTTGTTAGTTGATTGATGGTAAATTTGGCTAGCAGCGAATAACTTTGACATAATAACATTAGAATGTTTTGTTTTCTTTACTTGGTTACTATTGCTTCTTGGTAATGAAAAGGTGTCTGGCTTCTGTGCAGTTGATTTAATGAAGCCTGGAACAACAGTTATTATACGGAATTCTAAGATTGACATGTTTAAGGGTTCTATGAGGCTAGCTGTTGACAAGTGGGGTCGCGTGGAAATCACCGAACCTGCAAAATTTGATGTTAAAGAAGACAACAATTTGTCTCTAGTTGAGTATGAGTTGGTCAATGTTGAAGTATGATGATTAAGATTCCTTGTCTTTAATCTCTATCGTTATTAATTGCCATAAGATGTATTGACATAAAATTCTGTCACAACCGGTTTGGTATACAAATCTTTTGGAGTTTATGTCTTGCATTTGATAATACCGAGTAATGGAATGTTTAGTGGAGTAGTTTGCTTGTAAAAGCTAACCCCAAATTGTTTGCTTGCTTGCATGCTGCTTATACATGTTAATGTGAAGAGGTGAAATATTTTTAAACACTAGTGACTATTGTCACACTCCCTCTCAAATGTCTCTTTAGCTTCCTAAATATATCTGGATGTGTGATCCAAATTTAGTCTTGCGTGATATAGCAGTCCAGAGCAAGGTATTGCTAGCGTATATGAATATTCTGTTTAATTAATATTCAATCACATGTAATATATATTTAAACAAAGGCAACTTTTTTTTATAGCAAATAGACTTACTAGCATGTCCTAAAAAGGTCGCAAAAGGGATATTACCGTACCTTTTGGGTATGAAGGAAACATCACTTTTATAGAGTATCAGTCTATCATACATAGAAGTGATAAAAATGAGTATATCTTGGATAACAATAATTTTTCTTTTCAATATTGCATATCTTGTGCTTTGTGCGGCAAAATAAGAAATCGGAGGCTGAGATATTATTATTTTAATTAAAATAAATTATAAGCTGATACTTTCACCATTCCATTCAAATTGTTAATATCTGAATATGGCACGCCGATTAAAAAATGTAAAAAAAAAAGGAAGAAAGAAGGGGTAAAATAGTCGAATCTATTGATATTAGTAAAGAAAAATATATTGTTCTCTTGTATTAAAAAGAAAAAAAAAATAGGCCTTGTGATGAAATGAGGTAACGACGTTATTTCATTTTTCCAACACAAATTGTAGGCAGGGAAGAGCATGGGTTACTGTTGTTTTTTTTTTTTTTAAAGAGTAAAGTGCATTATGTGTACTTGCAGTTTAGTTGTCAGACCACTTGGGATACTCAAGTTTAAAAACTAGCATTTACTATACTGACACTCCAAACTATTAACACTTTACGTGATTCCGTCTATTTCTATTTAACTCCGTCTATTTTCTTTAGGGCAATTCAGTCTTATTCGTTTTGTATGCGTATTATACATATGAATAATGCTAGAGGTACCGAATTAGGTACCGAAATTTGGTACCGAATGTCATGTGTTATATTCTGATTGGCTAATAATAATGGACCACCTGCATTCACATTAATTCCACTAATAAAATCATTCTAAATTGTCACGTCATCAATGCCACATCATTCGGTACCAGATTTCGGTACCCAATTCGGTACCTTTAGCATTACTCTATACATATATATGATACATTTACTTTACCAATTCAGTCTTTACCTTTCATTGCACTTCCCCCTTTGATCACTCTCACGCCAATTGAGTTCTCCCGCTGCATTGCTGACAATGGTGTGGTTTCGAAGAGATCCGAATGACAAAGACGTTTACAAAACTAATGAATGTCCCGATTATGGAGGTAAGCTCTGTCACTTTAAATTAAATTAGGGTTTTGGTATTAGTTGTATACGAAATTAGGGTTTTTGTATGGTTACATGTTTTTTGTGTTTACGAACTTAGGGTTTTTGTATTGGTTGCTAGTTCTGAAGTTAGTGTAACTTATTCTTCTGATGTTTTTGGTTTAATATGTTGGTGCTCCCATGTGATTCAATGTCTCCTCTGTGGTCCCTTGTGTTTTTTTATGTTTTTGACAGTGGTAGTATAAGTATAGTGCCATGTTTTTGTCTGTATAAAGTTCCAATTTACTCTATTTTTTGCAGTTGGTTCAGACCTGTTTAGTATAAAGTATCACTAAGGGGGCAATTTACAGAAAACCCTAAGCAATATGTTGTTGGTAGTGTTGACTTCTTTGACCTTTATGATGTAGATACTATGAGTTTGATTGAATTAGTTACTATGTCAAAAGAGTGTGGGGAATTAGGAGTAATTACATTGTATTACAAGTGGCCAAGAAGTGATATGGATAAGGGATTACATGCATTGGAAATTGATGCAGATGTGTTAGAGATGTGTTAGTTGTTGCCACCTTCTAGGATTATATATGTGTAAACCATCACAACTAAGCCTCTGTATGCTTTGGATATTGATGGAATGCCCACACAAGAGTTTGCTCCATCACAAGACCCTAATATGCAGTATGTAGATCCTACAACATAGCCTATTGACAGAGAAGACCTTGAAGAATTACTGAATTTGGATCATAGGCACAACTATAATGGTGATGTGGAAGATGGACAAGGAGCTACAAATGAGGATTTGCTTAGTGATGGTGAAAGTGATGAGGATTACAATCCTCAACATGAAGGAGATGTTTTAAGTGATTGTAGTTTCTATTCAGATAGTTCCAATATGGATAACACTGATGATGAGGTTTGTAATCACAAGTCTGAAAGAGCAAGAAAGAGTAAAGAAAAAGCTAAGGACAAAGAAAAACAAAAAGAAAAGGACAAAGATGTAGTTGAGACACTTAATCATGATGAGAATGAGGATGTCACTGAAGAAGGACATTTAAGTGATTGTTATACTCATTATGCTTCTAGTGATGAAGAGAGGATGACCAGCAATTCTACAGATGAAGATGAAATTTCATTTCCTGTCTTTAATGAGAGGACATAGATGAAAGACCCTAAATTTCAGCTTACTATGTTGCTTCCAACAACAAAAGTGTTCAGAGTTGCAGTGAAAAATCAAGCTATACTGGAGAGGAGACCTATTAAGCAATGCAGAAACTATGGTAGCAGGGTGGGATTTATCTGTGAAGGTGATTGTCCATGGAAGATTTATGCATCAAAAATGCAGAGGAGTGATACCTACCAAATTAAGGTATACAATCCAAAGCATACATGCACTCAAACATTTCATCAATAATAGATCAATTCTAGATGGATAGTAGAAGAGTATGAAGATGACATAAGGATGAATCCAACTTGGCCTCTGTCATCATTCTTGCAAAAGGTTGTCAATGACTGGCACTGTCATGTCAGTATTTATGCTATTGGTAGGGCCAAAAGGAAGGCATTAGAGAAGATTAATGGAAAGCATGTAGATCAATATTCAAAGTTGTGGGATTATGGAAATCAGTTGTTGAAGGCAATTCCAGATAGTACTACTCAAGTAATGACTGAAGACCAAGAACTACAAGATGGCAGGAAGAGGTTTAAAAGATTTTATATATGCATTGGTCCACTTAAAAAGGGTTTCAGAAATGGTTGTAGACCACTTCTAGGTCTTGATGGGTGCCATTTAAAAGGACCTTATGGTGGTCAATTACTGGTTGCAGTGGGTACTGATGCCAATGATGGCATGTATCCCTTAGCTTGGGCTGTTGTTGAAACATAGAATAATGATAGTTGGAACTGGTTCCTGCAACTGATTAAAGATGATCTGAATATTCATAATGATGGTACATTCACTTTTATATCAGATAGGCAAAAGGTACATTTACTCTTACCTCACTTTTACTTTAAAATTTATTTCTAAAATTTTATTTCTAATGTGGGGTTCACATGTTTTCTTGGTAGGGCTTAATCAATGCATTAGAAACAATTTTTCCTAATGCAGAACACATGTTCTGTGTTATGCATCTCTATAGGAATTTGTGGAAAGACCATAAAGGTATTGGGGTTAGAATGTGTTTGTGGTTGGAAGCTAGGGCCACTACTGATTACACTTTCAACAAGCACATGGGTGAGCTGAAAAAGGTAATAGTAGTTTATTCTTGTGTGTTTCCCTACTTGTTCATTTCTGTCTACTTTACTTATTGAACGTGACTTTATTTATTTGTGTATAGTTGTCAAAGAAATGTTTTGATTGGTTGAATGAGAAGCCTAGAACTCAGTGGTCTAGGAGTGCATTTAGAAGCATATGCAAGTCAGATATGTTTGTTAACAACCATTGTGAGGTTTTTAACAATAGCATAAGGAAATATAGAGATCTCCCTATTATTTCAATGTTCAAGTCAATTCATAAGGATATTATGATGAGGATTCAACAAAGGAGAGATAAGATGTTGAACAGTTATGCACTAAACCCAATTTGCCCTAATGCAATGAGGAGGCTTTATAAGTAAGTGAAATTTTTTGCACATTAATTTCCAAACATTTTGTATCACATTAATCTTAGAGTATTTACCTTTTTTTAGGGAAATTGAACAAAGTAAGGGATACCATGTTGTTTGGAGTGGAGGTGCTAGGTATCTTGTCACAATGTCTGCAGGTGGCTATGAGATGGTTGTGGATTTAGAAGCTCAAAAGTGTGCCTACAAGAAGTGGGAGCTGTCTGGAATACCTTGTTACCATGCTTGTGCCTGTATAGCTTGGAGTAAGAAGGCTTTTGAGCCTTTCATTCATGAGTCATATAGTAAAGACATGTTTTTGGAATGTTACCATTTTATTGTGGAGCCTATATGTGGAGAAGAAGAATGGGAGGAAACAAGGTTCCCAAAGCCTTTGCCTCCTGATATTAAGCCTCAAACTGGCAGACCTAAAAAAAAGAGAAACAAGAAGAATGATGTTGTTGGCACAGATCCAACAAAAATGAAAAGGTAAAACACCAAGGTCAAGTGCACCTACTGTACTGAATACATCCCATAATATAAGAACTTGTCCAGCTAGGATAAGAACTTCTTCAATCTGAGTTATATTTATTTGTAGTGCATATATAAATAACTCATAATATGATCTCTATATTTACAGGCAGCTGACAGAGCTGCTATATGTGAAAGACCTGTTAAAACAAGGACTAAGAACTCAAACAAGACACTTGCAGGAAACAACAATGGTGCAAATGAAGCTGGTATGAGTGAAATTTTGGGGAACCAGACTGCTGGGAATGAAGCTGGTAAGAGTGAAAATGTGGGGAATCAGACTGCTGGGAATGAAGCTGGTAGGAGTGAAACTGTGGGCAATCAAAGTAGTGGGACTCCTAAGAATGTGCCTACTAGGACTGGTAATGCTGGAAGCCAAGGTGGTATCTTGTCAAAGAAGCCTAGACAATACAAGAAGAATACTCCTCTTGGTATTCAACCACAGAGAGTCAATTCAAAAGGCAAGGGGACCACAACTACACTAGCAAACATTGAGGCTACAAGGAGACAGATGCAAGCTAAACTAAGGGAGAATCCAGTTTGGAAAATATAGTCTATTATGCCTCTACTGATGACTCCTTTTTGTTGACAAACTACTATAACCTTTGTCAATGTCATGACTATTTAGTAAGGCATGGAATGTTATAACTTTTGTCAATGTGTGTGATATCACTGATGAAGTGAACTAGGCTTTTGTGAATTTTATAATGTACCAACCTATGCTTTTGTGAATGTAATCAAGACTAATTATTGGTTGAAGTATTTTCTTATCATTTCTTTACTCTTTCTTTTATTACTGCAATTCAGTATTTGTTAAGTTTTTAGCACAACAAAACAGGAAAAACTCATTGTAATTTTGAAACTTAGAACTTGTCATTACATATTAAGACAAAGTACATCTTTCATCATCAACTTCAAATTACACAATAACACAAACTACAACAAAAAAACAGAAATTACACAACTCCAAATCGACCTAAAGCTCATCAAACGAATCATATTCATCATCTTGAATCACATTATCCTAACCCACTATGTTGAGCACTATATTCATCATCGTAGAGAAAAGCACGAACATTGCAACAATCGTGAACTGTTGCTTCTACTTCATATTGTTCACCTCAGCTTCATGCTTATCGCACATTCGATCCATCCTGCGTTTCAACTTGTCAAGTGAATTGACATTACGTTCGTTCAGCTCTTTAATCACCTCTACTGTACGAGGTCCAAGTGGTGGGTCAATCCACTTGTGAAAGCCACAGTTATCATCCGCACATTCCCTGAATCTCCTACCTGTGTTTTCTCCAAACCAACGTGTGTTCACTCCAAACCAACGTGTGTTCATCGCGCTCATTCGATCACAATCACACATTAGATCCAATACCTCATCCACAACAGCCATTTCGCGGGCCATTTCTGTTTGGGGGGGGGGGGGAGTTATTTTCTTAATTAGGGTTTACTATGTTACAATACTGCAAAGGGGGGAAAAGAAGTGTATAAATACACGATACAACCGTTGAAAACGAATAAGACTGAATTGCCCACGAGGAAATAGACGGAGTTAACAGAAATAGACGGAATCACGCAAAGTGTTGGTAGTTTGGAGTGTCAGTATAGCAAGTGCTATTTTTTGAAATTGAGTATCCCAAGTGGTCTGACACCTAAACTGCAAGTACACATAATGCACTTTACTCTGTTTTTAATACAAATGATATGCACTAGGCAGAGCATCGGGTTAATTCCCGTTCCAAATCTCAAACTTTGTACAAAATTTTAGAACTTGCACTGATTCTCAAATATAAATTATTTTGCTCTTCCAATCCGTGGGGATCCCCACGAAAAATTAGAGATATTTTTCTTTTTCAAATTCCTTTTATATTTTATAGTACATTTTCTAATAAAATTTATTTGATACTACTTCTATCCCATAAGACATGACTCTTTGATTTTTCACGCATTTCAATATATTTGGACGAGATACTTGTAAATAATTTTTTTTGACATAATTTTATACAAAACAAAAAAAATTACAAAATATAATTTACAAGTACCTCTATCAAGTGTCTTAAAATACGTGCAAAAACAAATGTATCAAATAAAATGGAAAGGCGGGAGTAAACCATAATATATAATAGAGAAATTATAAAAAAATACTACTTTTCTAAGTTTTTTTAAAGTAATTTTATCATTTTTTGAAAATATTCGCAAAAATATGATTTGCAACCAAATGTAACTTAATTTTACGTTTTTCTGAAAAAATAATTGAAATTATTTTTAGTTGTATCTGGGGTTGATTTTGGTTGAATTTGATTTCATTGATGCAACTTCTTAAGCATCTATTATACACCTAAAATTAATTCAATTACTAAATTCTTAAAGTTTCATTTGTGATTGATTTTGGTTGATGTCAGTTGCGATTGCAAACTTGCAAACAATATTTTTGAAAATATTTTTCCAAAAATTAGCATAAACAATATTTTCGGATTTTTTTTTTTACCTTAAGTACTTTAAAAAAACCCATATGTAATATAAATTTTAAATTTATTATAATATTTTAAATAATATTTCAAATTAGTATCTATTTATAATAAAAAAATAAAAAATAAATTATTGTAATTTAAATATGTTCTACTACGAAAATCTTGAATTAAAGAAATGAATTAAAAGTTTTAGACTATAACATAACATATAAAATGTATAATTCATAAGGGTAAAGTTCCACAGAGAACCACCTTAAATTTAGAATCTTAGAACTATCTAATATATTATGATGCAGAACGTTATACATTTTTGTAATATTTTAATTATTATGAATAACTCTTTAGCATAATTTTTTTTAAATATATTATAAAAATGAAATACAAGTTGAGTTACGTGAAAATAATTTATATTTTTAAAACATTATGTATTTTAGAAAAGAAATTATTGTGTACTACATTATACTTTATAATTATTTTGTGTTCTGCAGCAAAACTAAGAGATCGTCGATTGCACCATAACGAATAAATTTCAGTTGTTAATTACACAAAATTAACGGAAAAAATTAGTTCTAATTTCTAATTTGAATCTAATCTTATAAATATATATTAATTTTCTTAAATATACAGAGGGTAACGGTGATCGGGGGACGAGTATATCCAGATACACGACCAAAACAACTTTGGTTTTCGATTTACAATAACCGCAATTCACTCCTCATTTTGTACGTTTAAAACGTTACTACCATGGTCCATCACCACTACAAATGATACTTATCGGCCAATACAAAATCTAATCATAAATTTTATATTTTCGTGCATAGAAATCATGATTTAGTTGGAGATTTAGAGACCATTAGTAGATAACCCTTGCAGATAACCGTGCGAAGCAAAAATCGAGAATAAAAATAAAATTAGTGAAAATAAAATTTAAAATATAAAATAGTAATAATAATAAATATTATTTAAATATGTAGTTGTATATAATTAAAACATGAAATTAAGATGAAAGTTGATAATAAATAAATATTATTAAATTATGTAATTACAGAGAATCGAATCCTAAGTTAAATCAAATAAATGAAATTTAAATAAATAAATAACTTGCGTAAGTATGTAAGAGATATTTAATTTGATGTCACTGTACAATTAACTTTTCATTTGTTATCACTTGAAACTTTTGACTTTCAAATTGTATTATTATATTTTTGACTTCATCCACAAAAATATCATGTCATTAATCGATCGTTATAAATTTATGAAATTTTTCATTAGATAAATTTTCGACTTTCAAGTGACATAGTTTGATTTTCAACTCCAAAGTACTACTATATTAATGAATCTGATAAATTTGATGAATCACTCCTTATTTTTGGTGGACAAAGATATACCCAACAATATTTTGAGAACCATTAAACTAGGTAGTTTGAACAAATTCATCGGACTCATTAAAAAAGTGGTATTTGGGAGCTGAAGCGCAAATTAAAATAGTGTCACATGGATGCCAAAATTTCTAGAGGGGTATCAAATGAAAAAATCGCATAATTTTGTAATGATCGATTAAAGTTTGCTTAACAGAGTGATATTGTGTGGACGAAGTCAAAGCGTGCCACTTCGAAGTAAAAAACTTCGAGTGGTACCAAATACAAAAGTCAATTGTATAATAATATCAAATGAAATATCTCATTTTGTTATTGAAGCAAATTGAACCCGAGTTTGAAATGAAATCAATTAATTTAGTTATATTATAATAACCAAAATCTGGCTTTGATACCATTGTGTTCCAACAAAATCAATTTTCATTATTAATAGAATTCTCAATCCGTGAATTGCTTTTATACGTCTCTTCGCTCCTGCCCGAACCTGAAAAATTATTCAAATTCTTGACCCGAATGGAATGGACCGGGGAACGGATCGAGATAAGGTGGCGCGGATGAAATGCACATCCGTAATAGTAAGAGAGATGGTAATTATATTAATATAAGGTTCTTAGATAACTAATAGTATAAACTAATAGTATAAGAGGTAATTGTTATAAATATAAAGTTCTTAGAGGTAATTTTAGAGATACATTAATTGTGTTATTGATTTATATTAATATATTAGAAGATACATCGGTATATAAAAATTAATATTGATGATTAAATTCACATTATCAATATATTCTCAGTTTTTAATATTAACATACTCGAATTTAAATAATAATTATATTAATTTGAAGTTAAGAGAATTATATAAAGTTAATTAAGTTAATAATTATATGTATCTCGTGTTATATATCTATACAATATCATTAAGAGGGTTTTCTGCTTTTAATAAAAATTTAATTTGATTTTTAAATAATAATTATTATATTTATTAATTTGAAATTAAGTTAAATATATTAAGATATTAATAATTATATGTATACCGCGGTATACATGACATACCATTCAAACAGGGTTTCTGCTTTTAATAAATATAGTAATAGTATAGTATAGTATAGCATAGATTTACGTTCTGCAACTTAGTGTAGAACATATTTTATATAACAAAAATTATTATCAAATTAGATATCTTGCAGTATAAAATCATCATCAATTAAATATTTTTGTAAATCATGTATGTTATACTTGCAAAACATTGTCATGCATATTATTGCATTATAAATATTTTGTAAATAAAATATGTGCATAATATCTTTATTGAATTAAAATTATCATCAAATTGGATGTTTTATAGATCACATATGTTATTTTTACAAAATATTACTCAATATATTATTTTGTAGAATATTTTATGAATGTAATTTACTTACGAGAGCCAGTGCCACGTGAAGACATAGCTACCATGCAAATGAAGAATGAAGTGAAAATTTTAAGTCCAAGTAGAATGTTTGGAAGGAAAAAAGAAGAGAACTCTTTGAGTTTGAAGAGTTGATAACCCAATATTGATTCAAAAAAGAAAGAATAGCAACTACGCCAAATCACCAACTAAACGGCGGTTTTCATAAAATTTACTCTATCTGCATAATCCAATTCGAGTTATGTTTTGTTTAAAATTCAAGTACGAGCAATACGATCAAATTATTCACACAAGATTTAATGAAATTTTACACGAATTATTCCGTTGCGAATATAATGAATTTCAGAGAACAAATTTTAAGTGAAAACTCCTATTTTAGAGTATCTTAAAAAGTTATATAGACGATGCACAGAGCACTATAGACTTTTTATAGATTAATCTCACGTAACGTTCAAATTAAATTATTTGTATATATGCACCGAAACAAACAAAAATCGACTCGTTCTTTAAAAAACACAAGAGTACATTGAAAGTCCGCCATCCAACACTGAATCATACTTCAAAGTTCAAACACGGTCCCACGAATATTTAGCAAGTATAGTTTCATATGTGACGCAACACTTTGGATCAAACTGTCTTATTCCTACATATTTAAAACCTCCAACCATATATAAAATATAGCCTATCCTCTCTCTCTCTCGATTCAATGAGAGTCGGACGACCCATCTTCCCCTAATCATAACCCTAACCCCAACATCTTCATCTCTATCTCTTTTCTTTCCATCTCCATCTCCATCCCCATCCCCATCCCCATCCCCTTTATTCCCATCTCTGTCCACACAACATCTCTTCTCTTGTTTTTTCAATTCTCTTTCAATAAAATCGAGATTTGTTCCACAAATCTTGTTTTTTCGTTTCGTTCTGTTTGAGTTATTAGGTGTGTGTTTGATTGTCTCGCTTTGTGCGATGTGTTGGTTGTGTTGAAAATGAATTTTGCGGTGTATTGGGAGATCTGGATATCTCGCATCAACACCACTTTCGGCAGGTCTATAGCTGGTGTCCGGCAAGTAGATAGCTGGGGTGCGTTTGGAACGGTGATGAAAATCGCATGTGCTCACCTCTCACAAAAAATATTTGTTCATAACATGAGGTATCTAAGCTTAGTTTTTGCAACTGAGTCCTCTGAACATCGCACTGTCCATGAAGTTAATGTGAAGGTCAATTGTGAAGTTACTGTTTTCAGGGGAGATGCAAGCTGGATTGCTCGGAAAACTGTTATCTTCATTTTTAATTTTAAGAATATTTGTATTCAATTAGTTAAGCAATCCGGAAACAAAATTTTAAGAATATTTGTATTCAATTAGTTAAACAATCCGGAAACAAAACAACTAATTACTTAGTTTGTTTATTTGTTTTTCAACCTGGTTGCATGATCAGTTTGAGGTTTGTCCCGATTGAATCTCTTTCAAAGTATTAATAAAATCTGCTCTATTTTTGGAAAAAAAAAAAAAAAAAAACCTCCAACCACCATTTTTTCTTTATTTTTTAACACTATAATTTCCAAACCCTCTCTGTTTCAAGAAAATCTAGAGAGAGAAATCTATTGAGAGAGAGGATGGGAGAAGAAGAAGAGGAGGAAGAAAAGAGAGCTATTTTACATACACCCACATGGGCATTGGCTACTATTTGTTTAATCTTGATTGCTGTTTCCATTCTTATTGAACATTCTATTCATCTCTTAGCCAAGGTATTCTATTCTTACTAGAGATGGTGTCCAGTGTCATGATCTTGACAATATTTTTGGGTTTTTCTGAAAGATTAAACTAAGAACATGAAATAAAGTGCAGGAAATAAAAGATAAAAATTAACATTCATTTCTTCATTGATACCCTAAAAGATAACACTACAATGCCTATATAACAGCACTGATAACATGTCTGAGTTTGCTAATTAATGGGCTAGCATAACATGGCCCAATACTATCCTACGGCCCAATACTAATTTCTGCCCCATTTGTGACATTCCCCACTTCTTCAAATTATCCTTGTCCTCAAGGATAAAATCAAAACTGAAAATGAAGTATCTTTCTAAGATTTCCTCCCAGCTTTGATGGATCCACGCTCCCATTTCACCAACTCCTTTCGTAAGCTTAAATAATTTTTTATGCAAGTTAAAGATTTTGTTACAGTGTATCCTGCAATAGAGAAACTGAGGTACTAAAACAAGTCCAACCGTGGGTCGCCTAACATGACTTGAAGATGTTTCTAACAAGTCAATAAACTGCCTAATTGGCCCTGTCACAGAAGCTATCCAGTAAGCATACATTATCAGAGCAGCAACGTGAATAAGAGTTATGCTTATGAGACGAGCACAAGAGACCAAATGAACAAACTCTTGATATGCATATGTAGACAAGTAACCTTCATCAAACTGAAAATGGTAATGGATCAGTCGTGTAGCTGCAACCAGTCCAACCAGAGCACATAAATAAAATTCCTGGTTTCGTTGTTTGCTGGACCAATTGTCTAATACCATTTTGGGTAGGACTTCAGTAAAAGGTGCTAGCCAAAAGAACTTTAAATGGAAATTATTTTGCGCAACACTGACCAGAATATTCAGACACCGCTTCTTATCTTGCGACTTGTAGGCCTTGATGCTTTGACCCACTACCAGCTTTAGAACCATTATTTCAGCCTTTCTTTTAACAGTCTTCTCAAAACATTTCTTGCGACTGAGCTTTGTTACTTCAGTACAATTTGATTGTACATTCAGAGATCGGACTACTGCACTAGGGTTATAAATTGGCATACCAGATTTTTGCATTTTTTTAACTACATGCCCAAGCTTCTGGTTTAGAATGCAGTACAGGTCCCCATTAGCTTGCTTAGGTGCTTGAGTCTCAGAACAGATGTCTCCTATATCTTCTTTGACTAATGTCCCTCCTTTAAATGCCCATCGAAATCCAACTATAAGAGTATAAATAAGTTTATTAAGATACTGCTCCTCGTTACACACATTGCCACGTTCCAACTCGAAGAACATTTTCACATCAATTTCTACAAGAATTTGATTATCATGCACTCGAGAAGTTGAAAGAAATGCCTCCTTGCCATTCCCAGATACAAAATATGGTTCTTTATGAGAAAACTTTAGCCTCATAGCATAATCCTTTAAACTAGTCAGCTCCTTGAAGTTACCCCTTCGAAATACCCTGCCATCAACATCTCTTAACATGGTGAAAGGTTCACCATTTTGGAATTCTCCTACAAATTGATAATCACCCTTAGGTGTTGCTGTTTCAGTCACCGATCCACAGTAAAAACTGTAAGGATATGACTGATGTTTCTTTTGTGCAGTGGTGACGCTAGACTTCATTTGCCACTTCACATCTTGAAATGAGC
Organism: Heracleum sosnowskyi; assembly: GCA_030848705.1. Classification (NCBI taxonomy): domain Eukaryota; kingdom Viridiplantae; phylum Streptophyta; class Magnoliopsida; order Apiales; family Apiaceae; genus Heracleum; species Heracleum sosnowskyi. Next base: position 101,753,665 of record CM061241.1, read on the forward strand.
AGGTCCTGTTGATCAGACTTATTACAACATTCAAAACCTGGACTTCAGCATTGTCAAGTGTCCAGAAAATTTCAAAAAACTCATTTAGACAACGAGCTTCTGTCCTATGTTGTTGTAGTAAGGTCTCAACAACCGCCAGCTGATTGGGAAATTTTTGATACCCAATTGTTCCTTCTAAAACAAATAATCCGATGTTTCGGTACTGTGAAGTCATGCACTTGAATCTTATTTTCATAGTACCAGCTACTCCTTTAATAAAAATACTTTCAGTAGGATTTGTGGTTGCTATACATTTAACCTTTGCATAATCAACACAAGCCACATTACCTTTGCCGCTATTACTTAATTCGACAAGTTTAGTAGCTTGCCAAAATAATGATTCAACTATATCAAGCCACTTCTCTTCACTAATTTCTTTACCAGCTTTTATGATCTCCTCAAGCAGGTATTGCAACACCAGAACCCTGCAATGACCCTTAACTGTGAAGAGGTCGTTTATACTCGCATCCTTCACATTAGCATCATGAGGAGGAAACCAGACAAGAGCATTGACATCGATTTCCATTTCCCTTTTTCCCAGAAGGTTTATAGTATCGTTAAATATACAATTCAGAGCATACCTAGTAATCATCGCATTCCAAGTAATCTTACCTTTACCTTTGAGAGGCAATTCATCAATTTCCATCACTACGTGCACCATCCTATTATGAGCCCGATACAACTCTGGTTCAAGTAGTTTAAAGATAACAGGGCTCTTATTTCCATCAAATCGACCTTTATCCCTTTCCTTATAACTTCCTTTCATACAATACTTACCGTATTCATTTTCGTGAAGCTTAGAAATCAGAATCATTTCATACCCGATAAAAGGATGCACGAAATATCTGTTCACCGCTTTTACACTTGACTCAATAGCAAAAACAACGGAATTAGTCTGAGAACTTGCATCAAGCACTTCATGGGCATATCTTGCAGGTGTCGACACTAGTAATAGTTTCAAATCCTCACTATTATCATCAACTATTTTCTCAACTCTACACAAATCATCCGGACTATCAACAATCGAAATAGGAGTAGGCGTATTAGAAGACTGATTTACCTCATTTGAGAACAGCTCTGTTGACTGAGAATCCTCTTCGCCAGTTTTATCAATCTTCCCAACCATATTCTTCTCAACTAGCTTTGGCGAATCTGCAAAAATTTTCCCCATCTTCTCAAGTGTATGAAGCATTTTAGTGATTTTCTCCTCTATCTGATGCATTTTGTCAATTATGGCATCCGAAACCTGCATATGGGAGTTAGGATTTTCATCGAACACCTGAGGCGCGAATGTCTCGGATTGCTGCACGAAGGCAGCTTCAGGTTGATAGTGTTGTGCAGTGCAATATGAACCCATATAACAACTTGACGTAGGTTGAGCTTCGAAGGAACAAGATGTTAGAGATGGTTGAGATCCAACCTGGTAAGTGAAATAGCCAGGTATGTTAGCAGTAGTATAGAACTGATACGGCGGTTGTGGTGGTGGTTGAAGAGAATGGTGGATAGAGTAAGGTGTTGGAGGTGGTGTATAAGGGTACGGATGATAGAGATTAGGGTTTTGAAACAAATTTGAAGAATATGGGTTGAAATTGAAAGGACAATCAAAGGGAACATTGTTTGCCATGTCCGAGAAATCACTGGCTTTGATACCATTTGTCATGATCTTGACAATATTTTTGGGTTTTTCTGAAAGATTAAACTAAGAACATGAAATAAAGTGCAGGAAATAAAAGATAAAAATTAACATTCATTTCTTCATTGATACCCTAAAAGATAACACTACAATGCCTATATAACAGCACTGATAACATGTCTGAGTTTGCTAATTAATGGGCTAGCATAACATGGCCCAATACTATCCTACGGCCCAATACTAATTTCTGCCCCATTTGTGACATCCAGCAAATCCAGCTTTTGATCTTTTCTGTAGCTTTCTTTCATATTATCTCGCCTTTCCTTACTTTCAGTCTTGGGATGGCTAAGGTAATTGCTCACATTCGGTTCGTTTGTTCTTGGTCTGGTTTGCGTAGAATTATTGATAATGTGAAATGAATTTAAGTTTCTTATCTTTATGAAGTTGATGTTTAACAACTTAAGCAAATAGAGTGAATTAAGATTTTCAGTGGGGAATCCTTTGGGCCATATTCTGTTCAATAATTGATTTTGGTTGCTTTGATTTCTGGTTCTTTATTATAGATGAAAAGATGGGAACTTTGGGAGGCTGAAACAAGAACTTTTGAATACAAATTTTCTAATGGTAAGCTTTTTTACTTTATGTTTTAGGCCTTCCTTTTACAAATCATAGCATTAGCAATGGTGGGTTCCTTTACAAGTCACATTAACTAGGAGGAGCTATTTATGTCTGGTCTTTAAGAGTCATCCTGACATTGATGATACACGGATATACTTTTCTTGTCCGCCTGCGTTCCCACTTCTTAATCATTTTCTTGAAACTTATTTGGATGAATTTCCTCTTACTGTTGTAATTGTAGTTCATAGCAAGAAAAACTAGTCATACCATTAAACTTCATGCTGACATAGTTAATATAGTAAACTTGCAAGCTGTTGCTTTATGCTGATATTGCTAAAACATTAAACTTCATGAACCATTATTCATACTAGTTATATTCATTCAATAATGTGGCTATATCAACTTGAAGTTATCTCTGCCATGACCCATCAGTTTATTCAGAGTGGGTCATGAGAACATCTGACTAATGAACCATAGATTAATTCATGACCATACATGCCTCTTGGCAGCTTGGATGTCCTAGGCAGTTTGACCTCTATATAAATAGTAAAGATGAGATAATCTTTCGTTGATCATATGAAAATTCTGAATAGCTTTGCACTTCATAATCATATATTTAGAGCATCTTCATAGATCCAGTAATCCACATGTCTAACCTTTTCGTATAAATGTCAATAATTAAACAATAAAATATCTACATGAATTACAATTTTGGCACCACTTGCTGCCTAAAATATTAAGAGTGTTGCCGACATGGAAACCTGCTAGTACTTTAGTATATCTAGGTTGATCCCGTTGGACTGAGAAGCAAAAAATGATATGGCCTGTGCATTCTGAACTCTGTTTTCAATGTTTAATATGGATACAGGTGGGGCAAGGATTTATTTGTAAAGTTTAATGCAGGAATACAATAATGGTAGGAATGTAGAATTTATTGTCGTAAGTAATGTAAAGGACCTTTGTTATCTTTATCTTATTGATCCTGCCTTTACTGGAGGCACATATGTACAGTAACTCTGCTATATTTCTTGGTTCTAGTCAATATGTAAGTACTGACATTGTTAGTTGGTTACCTTGCCTAGATCCTAGGAGGTTCCAGTTTACACATCAAACATCATTTGGGAAACGGCATCTGAAATTTTGGAGCGAGTATCGTTTTCTTCGTTTGCCGGTTAGTTAAACGGAAACATAGGTGGTTGTGCACATTTTTGGTTTCGTATTTATGAATCAGTGACTGATGTAGGCATTTGTACGATGTTACAATTTGCAGGCTTCTTTTTTTCGACAATTCTTCCAATCAGTCTCAAAAGTAGATTATTTCATTCTCCGGCATGGATTTATTATGGTAACTGCCCAACCACTTAACAGGAATTTCTCCATTCTTGATTTAAAACCAAGTGATTTTTCAGGTAACTCTTCTTGCTTTCTTGTCATTTTAAGGCCCATTTTGAAGAAGGAAGCGACTTTGACTTTCAGAAAAATCTGCAAAGAGCTCTGGATAAAGACTTCGGGGTTGTAGTGGGTATAAGGTATACGTGTAGCAGCATTGACTGAATTATATATCCGTACATCCCCATAAGTTATTTCATTTTCAAATTTAAAATTACTTTAATTATAGCAAGTGTTATACTATTGGTGGTGTCATTTTAAATGGTTAAGTATATTCTTATTTCATGATTTTTATGTAGCACAGTGGCACACTGAACTCGGTGTCTTCTTAAAAAAACATTTTCTTTTTATTCAGGCTGTGGACATGGATGTTTGCTGTACTCTTCATATTCTTCAATGCAGATGGTAATGCTTTATTATCTCCCTCCCTATCTGTAGATGATGGCTTACTAACTTGAGGTGTTATTACTTCTATGCAATGCCGCAGAATTTTACAATGATCTCTGGCTTCCCTTCGTTCCACTAGTGGTAAGCATATATGTCAACTGTTATATACATATATGATATATGTAACACAATGATGCTTCCACAAAACAAGTTGATATGCTGAGCATACCGAAAGAAAAATAAAGAATTATTTTGCATTAACTTCTGAGTGACTCTCGTTCTGTTCCCATAGGAGTCCCATTTTTCCACAGTTTCTTTTGAGTCATTTTACAGCTTTTTAAATTTCAGAAGCAAAAAAGAAGGCTTAGTTTGTGTAAAAAGTAAAAACATAACAAATAATAGATTTTTCAGTTTGTATGTGGGATTTTAGGATATTTAAGTTGAAAACTGAATAGTGATTCTTTTGTATGGCAGATGCTGTTGGTGGTAGGGACAAAGCTACAAGGGATGATAACAAAAATGGGATTGGATACAAAAGATAAATCACTAGTTGTCAGAGGAACTTTGCTTGTTAGGCCCAGTGACCACTTTTTCTGGTTTGGTAAACCAAAATTACTTCTCCACCTCATGCACTTCATTTTATTTCAGGTGATTTCTATGTTTCTAGTACTTTTTATCTTATTTGTACAGATCTAGCAAGTAAGCTAGAAAGGGTCGAATGAATTCACTCTGAGGCATTGAGCTCATGCCATATCTTGATACTTTGGCAGTATATTTTTGAAAAATTGCGAAGTAAAGTAATATAGTATTTAATTGAGATTTGAAGGATAGATGTCTGTTTCCAAATCACTTGGATAGCTCAGAGACTCTATGACATTACGATTTATATATATATATAGACACGCACACACACACACATATTATTTGTAATATGAATATTTCTCAGTTAGAGGCAGATTCTAGCTTCCTGTCCCTTCGTATATCTTATAAAGATAATTGTTGTCTACCATTCTCAGTATAATACACTTATGTTGCGAATTTCAGAACTCCTTTCAAGTGGCATTCTTCACATGGAGTTCGGTAAGAAACTTGGAATCCTTGATATCATAATATCTATTGAGTAGTAGTGGTTTATGTGAAAGATGTGACCACTAACAATGCCTTGTGATTTTGCAGTATGAATTTGGACTAAAATCTTGCTTCCATCCGAAACGTATAGATATTGCCATACGAGTTGTCACTGGTGTGGTGGTTCACATCCTCTGCGGCTACGTAACTTTGCCGCTATATGCTTTGGTTACACAGGTGAATAAGAGTACTACAGAATACAGATTTACCGGAGATAATACGTAAAATGATTATACGGTGTTTCATACTATTACAACATTTTTTTAATACTGACATATGCATAATTTTTACAGATGGGTACATCAATGAGGAAATCTGTATTTCCCGAGGGAGTGGAAGATGGTCTTAAGAAATGGCGAATGAAGGCAAAGAAAAACGTAGCTAGAAGAAGCGCCACTAATTCTGCTCTTACGTCACTAAATGCTTCACCACAAACTTCATTACACCCTCTGCCATCTTTCACCACTAGGTGCCGCTCTTTATCATTAAAAACTGATGATCGTCCTATTGATGACGGGGAAATTGTAGAAGTTGGAAGTGATGTTGTTAGGGAAGAAGACAGGGATCATAAAAGGTTAGGATCTTTTGAGTTTCGAAAATTGTGAGTAATGAACATTGTGTTGTGAACAGAATTTAGAAGCATCCTTTCACGAGGAATTCTTTACTTCTTTTGTACCTGTGAAGAGGAAACAGGATGCTAGAGAATTTTTATGTGTATACGGTATATAGCATTTGAGAATCACACCATGTACTACGTCCCGGGGAGGACTGTGCAACAAATTTTTGTTCCAACCAATCTTGTCATATCGGTTGCAATAGAAGAGGATTAAATATATTTTAGAATTTAGCATACTTGATTTTCCTAGTAAAAGAAAAAATCTCAAGCACTTATTTAATATTAAGGCACAGGTGTAGTTCGGAGTCCAGCTTCAAGAAAAACATAGTTGAATACAATATAGATTACTAAAACTTGCTTGAGTACATGCTGGTCACGTTATTAATGGGTTTTTTTGTACTACAGATAAACAAGACTGATTTATGAAGGGATAGGAAGCTAGAATCTGCCTCTAACTGATATAAATGACAAACCAAATTCTTTTGTTCTGGAAAAACATTCATTTATAAGTTATGTAACTGTCCGGGGAGAAAATTTAAATGTTACAGAGATCACACAAAGAGACGATAAGATGATCTTTTGTAGCCTCGACTTAATGAGACTTAGCAAGGTTAGCTACTTAAATGTCAAATAACTAATCGATACAAATTTGTTACTGAATAGAAGTAATGAAGTTGATGACAAAGTTAATCAAATATTTCACCTCTTCATTCATTAACATGTGTTGTGCTCAAAATTTTACATGGGCTCAATTTAAGGTCCACACGTATTGAAGGTCCAGTAGGGGTGTATTGGGCTAGGTTGGTGTGAACTGAGATACAGGTTCAAGGCGCCAAGGCAGGATCAAGGTGTCAGGGTTCAGGTAAAGGGAATTGAGGTTCAGGGGGTATGAACCTCGATACTGGTCTAAGGTGACGAGTGGTCAGGATCCCTGGGAGGCAGAGCACTAGTAGGACAATGATTCAGTTACCGATACTCTATGTGCACGGAAGTATAGTGGGCAAAGGACTTCTAGGCTGGATGAAACGTACTTATTGGAATAATTACAATTAATATAGGACTTATATTGGTTGTACCGGATATACATCGCATATATGAGGATTTATAGGACTTAGAGACGGACATGGACTAGGACACTGGAAAGCTTGGCTGGAGCTGATTAATTCGACTATAACTCTAGGATGGATTATCCTAGAGTGATCGAATTTGCAGAAAGGAAGAAGTATAAACTTAATAGAACTACATGGGGCTTGATTCCTATAAATAGGATATGTAGGCACTTGACTAAAGGATTCAGATTTTCACTCTTGAGAAACATAAGGCACGTGCACCTCAGTGATACATATTCCGGCGAATTTACTGGTAGTGTAGGATTTACACTGCTTATTTCGACCGGTGGTTTGTCAACTCAGCCCCCGGAATTCTCACTTCAACCATTCTGTATTTATAGTGAGCTTCAGGCTTCGAGCTTTGAACATGTAAGCTCTGTCCGATAATCAAGGACGTGTTTCACGAATATTCCAGCGAGATTCTCTCAATTGTGTTGTACCAAATTTCTCTCACAACATAAGTGGCGCTAGAAGGAGGGGAACTCCATCAGAAATCTTGAGAGAGAAAAGACGTCGGATGATTCCGGAAATACGCAAACACCAACTAACGGTGATGAAGAGCGTGGAACAGGTCCTCATGGCAAGGTTACGAACAAGGATATTTTCGATCACCTCAAGAAGATTGGCGAAAGGGTGGATTCCTTGGAGAAGAAGTTTGAAAAGATGAAAAAATGGCGAAAGAAGCAGAGGTCCTCTGAAAAACGTCTTAAGGTTCCAAAGGTTACACCTACTCGGCTGGATTTTGGTAGTGACGAAGAAGGACCTGAAAAGGAGAAGACCAAAAAGACTTTTTCTGATGTTGAAACTGATCAGAGCAATCCTGACTGGAACTCTGAAGCTGAGCTCAAGGATAAGGAGGACCCTGAACCTTCGGTTACAAGGAGTGTCACTGTATTCGACCGAATGGGAAAAAAGCTAACGAATAAGGATTTAAGGCTTAAGCTCTTGGAGGCAAAACAGAAGGGTCCTAAGAAGGTACAAAGTGAGAAATCACTGTCCAAGGGGTCAAGGAGTCACAAGGATAAGTACCACTCGAAACCTGAGGATGAGCATAGCTCGGGCTCATCCTATAAAGCTGACGATAGCTCTGATGAGAGCTCCAATGAGGGGGATGACACTGATGATACCTCTGAATCAGCTGAAGGTGATGGAAAATACAAGGAGGAGGACCTCAGGAAGGTCCTCGAGAAGATTGTGGCGGAAAAAGGTCCACAGTCAGGATTGACAGTGGGATCACCTTTCACTAAGAAGGTGCGGGATTCGCCCTTACCCCGTAGCTACAGGGGAGTGGGAGACTTGAAATTCAATGGAACCACGGACCCCGTGGAATTTCTTAGCCGTTTTAACACGGAGATGGAAGTCTATCAAATCAAGGATCGCACAAAATGTCGATTGCTGGCTGCGACTCTAAGGGATAGTGCTCATCAGTGGTTCAAAAGGCTTCCCTCCAATTCTATTAAGTCATGGAGACAGATGGGTGAGATGTTTGTAACCCAGTTTAGAGCTTCAGTCACGTTTGCACCTTCGGCTAATACACTGGCGAACATCAAACAACGTGATAACGAGACGCTCAATGAATATTTCAAGAGGTTCAATGCCGAGGTTCCAAGAGTGAGGAAAACCACTGACGAGACTTATAAAAATTTTCTGATAGCTGGGTTAAGCCTGGGACTGAATTCTGGAAGGAGCTGCAGAGTAGGGAACCTACCACTTTGGCTGACTTCTACGCCAAGGCCGAAAGGCACAAAGTCGTGGAACAATCCTTGGAGAATTTGAAAAAGGATAATGCTTCGCGAGATTGGAACAGAAATAAGAGGAATAGTTCGTACAGACCGAAGGAAAGAAACTACAGCAAGCGGACGACCTATAACACAGCTTCAGCAGATGGCCGGGATGTCAGCAAGGAGGCGAAGATTGCACCTCTGTCAGTAAACACCACAGGTTCAAAGAGGACAGTAGAGTACAAATATCCGTCTTCTAAGGGTAGTAGGAGGTACTCGGAGTACACTCCTTTGGCTGCACCTGTGGAACATATATTTGAAGTTGGTGATAAGTCGTGGATGTTCAGGAAACCCTCCAGGACGGGACCTCCCAGAAGAAAGGATTTGGCTAGATATTGTGCTTTCCATGATGCTAATGGGCATGAGACGGCCGACTGCCGACACCTCAAAGATCATATTGAGGACCTGATTAGGAAAGGTTTCCTCACGGAATTTGTGGCCCAGGAGGCGAAAAAATACAAAGATGATAGGTCCAAGAGAGATGAAGAGAAGTCTGCACCTGAGCGAGCTACCAGGGCTGGTAGTATCCACACGATCATTGGCGGACCATATATTGGAGGTTTCAGCAGGAATGCAATGAAGAATTATGCACGTGAGGCTAGAGGAAACCCTCTCACAAATGTTTATCATTTAGCAGATAGGCCCCTGAAGCTGTTTAGAGGTGAAGCTGCGGACATCACCTTCACTGAAGACGATGCAAGGTGTTGTGCCCAAAATCTCACATGGACTCAATTTAAGGCCCACATGTAATATAGGCCCAACTGGTATGGATTTGGTGAGGATTGGATGTATTGAAGTTCAGCTTCATAGTGCCAAGGAGCAGCTTCAGGGTGTTTTGACTGCAGGAGCAGCTTCAGGGTGTTTTGACTGCAGGAGCAGGTTCAGGGTGTTATGATTGCAGGCACAGGTTCAGGGTGGTCCGAACCTCCCCAGGACAGAATCAGAGTTGGACAAGGACTCAGATTCCTATACTTTAGGAGCACGAAATTACTCTTGGAAAAGGACTTCTAGGCTTAATAAAACGTGGTGGATGGGACAATTATAAACAATATAGGACTTATATTGGTTATTTCGGATATACATTAAATACATGAGGTTTTGTAGGACTTAGTGATGGACATGGACTAGGACACTGGAAAGCTCAGCTATAGGTGCATAATTCGACTATAACTCAAAGATGGATTATCTTAAAGTGGTTGAATTCGCAAGGATGGAGAAGTATAAACCTAATAGAACTACATGGGGCTTGATTCCTATAAATAGGATATGTAGGCACTTGACTAAAGGATTCATATTTTCACTCTCTACATGCATAAGGCTCGTGTACTCTCTGTGATACATATTCCGGTGAATTGGTCGGCCGAATAGGAATTATTCCGCCCTCTTCATCCGGTGGTTTTGTCAACTCAGCCCCCAAAAATGTCACATTCTCCACCTGCTCCGGCAGCTGCGGCTTAAGCTATAGTAGAGCTGTAGACGTGCAAACCTACAGCTCTGTCCGACAACCTAGGACGCATTCTATGGATATTCCAGCGATATTCTCTCTCGGTGTTGTTACCAAATTTCCCTCACAACATTTTGGCGCTAGAAGGAGGGGTTTTATTGATCTTTTGAGGGAAAAGATGACGAAAAGCTCCGGTGATGATCGTATAACGAAGAAAAATGGAGGTTTTCTGGAAAAAAGATATAAAAGATGATGAAACGAAGGGCAATAAGTGGTGAGAGAGCTTTAGCCCTCAAAGAAGAGGAACTAGAATAAAGGTTCAAGTGTATACTACTCAGAAGCTCTGTCGGGGTGTAGATAGGTGAGAAGTTGAACCTCCACCTGCTAATGGAGATAAATGCCATCTGGAGAGATTCAACCAGTTGGAGATTAAGGCCAAGAGGCCCGTAGCTGAAGCTGAGCCGAGAGGTCCGTAGCTGAAGTTGAACTGTGAGGTTTGTAGCTGAAGCTGTCTATTCTTTCTACTGGAAATGGAAGGTTGGCTGAACGTAGTAGTGGATTATATAAGGTTCCTATTTTATTTTATACTGCAAGGAACCGGGGGGTAGTGGATGATATGCTGCTCGAGAATGGTATCTTGAAATTGCTAAATTTTTAAGCGAAATAGAGTTTTCAGCAAGGAATGAGTCAGGTTCATTGGCAAACAGTTGTGTTCTGCGGATCATTAGCTTCACCTGCGCTTTATTGGAACTCATCTACTTGTTATAGCTTTATTGGGATTAGTTGCGAGATGCGGCTTTATTGGTCCAGCTTCACTGTGGTTGATTGGCTCTTCAGCTTCACCTACCAAAGGCACCAACATGTTTGATAAACTGCGAAAAAGACTTAACATCGAATCTCTTTCCAAGAACGAGGTTTGGCTAGGATAGGTTCAATGATGGAAGGTGCTTCAATCAGGAGGATTCTCCAAGATGTCTGTTTTTTACATTTGATGAAGGAGGTTCATAGCAAAGCTCTAGTTTGCTTCATACCTCATGTAAAAGAGAGCATAAAAGGGGGTGTCTGAGGAAAAAGGTCAAGGAAAAGAAGGAGTACTTTGTTGGCCATGACGCTGCACCTAGGTCAAGCTGAAGCTTCACTGAAAGAGGTTCTCATGTTGGAAGCTTCTCCAAACCAAGCAGCTGTAACCTAGGCCTACCCCAGGGAAGGAGTTGCGGAAGCTATGTGATGATCTTGGGATTCAAAAGGGGTTCACGGCGGTTTATCACCCACAAGTAATGGTCAAACTGAGGCTGTCAACAAGATTATTAAACAGACCTTGAAGACCAAGTTGGAAAAAAACAAAAGGCGTTGGCCTGAGGAACTCCCTATGGTTTTGTGGTCACACAACACAACACCACGAACCACTACTGGGGAGTCACCCTTCACCTTAACCTATAGTTGTTAGACTATGGTTCCCGTTGAAATTGGGGCTGGATCGTTTCGAAGGGACAATTATGATCCTGGCAATAATGAGAAGAATCACTGTTTGTATTTGGATTTAGTGGAAGCGGTTCGGGCTTCTGCGCAGCTGAAGCTAGCTGCATACCAGTAACGTACTCGGAAGTAATTTGACAGCAAGGTTCGTGCTCGTCCATTAAATGTTGGTGATTTGGTTTTGAGAATGGTGCTACCACACAAGGAAAGAGGTACGAGTAACCTCTCGGTTAATAAAAATAATAGGGCGAGGTTCGAACCTGAACCTCTCGAGGAAAAGACCAAAAACTATGGAAGCTCAAGAGAGCAACGGAGCTGATAAAGGAATCTCGGTTGAATTGGGCTTGGATCTTAGTATGCTGAGGCAATGGATATAAATTAGGTGAACCTTACAAGGAGGTTCCTATCTTTGAAGGGGTAGCTTCCCCTCATACACTATTGTCGGACGTTTCCTTACAAAAGGATGAAAAAAAATCTGAATCACCCAGTAGAAGGCGTTCTTGGAGGCACTGGAGGTCCGTCAATAAAACTGAAGAAAATGATTACGAACCTCCCATCAATATGGAGAGGTGTAGCTTCACACACGGATTGCCAAACTGGTTGGAAGCTGCAACTGGACGTATATTGCCAGCTTCGTGGATGTCTATTCAGACTTCTCCTTCAAGAGAATGAGAGGCTCTATAAGGTTCAATTCTTGGTCATGGACAAACTACTCCAAAGACTTGGGGGGTAGAGGATACCATAATATAAGGAAGGTTTCTTAAAACAACCTGCAACCAAACTAAACTAAACTAAACGGAATAGGAATGAGGTTCAGCTTCGCGGTCCCTCCACAACCATTAGGTACAGAACCTCTTAATGGCGCAGCTACAGGGAGGTTGGATTGGCTAAATGGTGAAGGTTTATATACACGATGACAAGGTACACCATGAGAGTTACCTTAACCTAATGGATGATTTGATGAGCAGTTCTATGGATCTAGTTCTCCACCCAAGCAAGGAGCCTAATACTGAATGTTTCATTGGTAAAGCCCATGTCGAGGTTCTGGAATCTACACCTCGGAGGTTTGACAACTGGAATTATGGATTTGTCATCAAGGATAGGTAACATGGTACTTATTGGAAGTGATATTACAAGTGACAACGAGGTTTGTTGAACCTGACTGCGAGGTTCATGCTGAAGTTTGTTTGAACCTGACTGCGAAGTTCATGGTGAAGTTTGTTTGAACCTGACTACGGATTATATAAGGTTCCTCTTGCATTTAATGGCTTCAAGGAACCGGGGGGTAGTGGATGACATGCTGTCCAAAATGGTGTCTTGAAAGTGGTAAATTTTCAAGCAAATGGAGTTTACAATCAATAAGTGGTTCTGGTTCGCGGGCTTTCTGAGGTTCAGATGTGTGAACCTCTAATAGGATTTGATTCTGCTGGTGCTCATGGATATGGACATGAAGCTATGGCTAGGATTAGAGTGGATTTTTTGCAGATTCATTGGTATTCACCTACTGGTGTAGGTTGACTGGAATTCAGCTGCGGGTTGCAGCTTCATTGGTTTTCACCTACTGGTGTAGGTTGACTGTTATTCATTTGCGGGTTGCAGCTTCATTGGTATTCAGCTGTGGGTTGCAGCTTCATTAATCTTCACCTGCTGGTTGCAGGTTGACTAGTATTCAGCTGCGAGTTACAGCTTAATTGATATTCACCTGCTGGTGCAGGTTGATTGGAATTCAGCTACAGGTTGCAGCTTCATTAATCTTCACCTGCTGGTTGCAGGTTGACTAGCATTCAGCTGCGGGTCGCAGCTTAATTGGTATTCACCTGCTGGTGCAGGTTGATTGGAATTCAGCTGCAGATTGCAGCTTCGTTGGTCTTCACCTTCTGGTTGCAGGTTGATTGGAATTTAGCTGCGGGTTGCAGCTTAACTAGTATTCACCTGCGGGTGCAGGTTGATTATCATTCAGCTGCGGGTTGTAGCTTCATTGGTATTCACCTGCTGGTTGCTGCAGGATGATAAGGATTCAGCTGCAGGTTGCAGCTTCATTGGTCTTCACATGCTGGTTGCAGGTTGATTGGAATTCAGCTGCGGGTTGCAGCTTAACTAGTATTCACCTGCGGGTGCAGGTTGATTGTCATTCAGCTGCGGGTTGCAGCTTCATTGGTCTTCACCTGCTGGTTGTTGCAGGATGATAAGGATTCAGCTGCAGGTTGCAGTTTCATTGGTCTTTACATGCTGGTTGCAGGTTGACTGGTATTCAGCTGCGGGTTGTAGCTTCATTGGTATTCACCTGCTGGTTGCTGCAGGATGATAAGGATTCAGCTACAGGTTGCAGCTTCATTGGTCTTCACCTGCTGGTTGCAGGTTGATTGGAATTCAGCTGCGGGTTGTAGCTTAACTAGTATTCACCTGCGGGTGCAGGTTGATTGTCATTCAGCTGCGGGTTGCAGCTTCATTGGTCTTCACCTGCTGGTTGCTGCAGGATGATAAGGATTCAGCTGCAGGTTGCAGTTTCATTGGTCTTCACCTGCTGGTTGCAGGTTGACTGGTATTCAGCTGCGGGTTGTAGTTTCATTGGTATTCACCTGCTGGTTGCTGCAGGATGATAAGGATTCAGCTGCAAGTTGCAGCTTCATTGGTCTTCACCTGCTGGTTGCAGGTTGATTGGAATTCAGCTGCGGGTTGCAGCTTAACTAGTATTCACCTGCGGGTGCAGGTTGATTGTCATTCAGCTGCGGGTTGCAGCTTCATTGGTCTTCACCTGCTGGTTGCTGCAGGATGATAAGGATTCAGCTGCAGGTTGCAGCTTCATTGGTCTGCACCTGCTGGTTGCAGGTTGATTGGAATTCGGCTACGGGTTGCAGCTTAACTAGTATTCACCTGCGGGTGCAGGTTGATTGTCATTCAGCTGCGGGTTGTAGCTTCATTGGTATTCACCTGCTGGTTGCTGCAGGATGATAAGGATTCAGCTGCAAGTTGCAGCTTCATTGGTCTTCACCTGCTGGTTGCAGGTTGATTGGAATTCGGCTATGGGTTGCAGCTTAACTAGTATTCACCTGCGGGTGCAGGTTGATTTTCATTCAGCTGCGGGTTGTAGCTTCATTGGTATTCACCTGCTGGTTGATGCAGGATGATAAGTATTCAGCTGTGGGTTGCAGCTTCATTGGTCTTCACCTGCTGGTTGCAAGTTGATTCATAGGTATTCACCTGCTGGTTGCAGGTTGACTAGTATTCAGCTGCAGGTTGCAGCTTAATTGGTTTCCACCTGCTGGTTGCAGGTTGATTGGAATTCAGCTGCGAGTTGCAGCTTCATTGGTCTTCACCTGCTGGTTGCAGGTTGATTAATTGGTTTTCACCTACTGGTGTAGGTTGACTGGTATTCAGATGCGGGTTGCAGCTCCATTGGTTTTCACCTACTGGTGTAGGTTGAATGGTATTCAGCTGCGGGTTTGCAGCTCCATTGGTTTTCACCTACTGGTGTAGGTTGACTGGTATTCAGTTGCGGGTTGCAGCTTCATTGGTATTCACCTGCTGGTTGCAGGTTGATTGGAATTCAGCTGCGGGTTGCAGCTTCATTGGTTTTCACCTACTGGTGTAGGTTGACTGGTATTCAGCTGCGGGTTGCAGCTTCATTGGTATTCACCTGCTGGTTGCAGGTTGATTGGTATTCACCTGCTGGTTGCAGGTTGATTTGAATTCAGCTGCGGGTTACAGCTTCATTGGTTTTCACCTACTGGTGTAGGTTGACTGGTATTCAGCTGCGGGTTGCAGCTTCATTGGTATTCAACTGCTGGTTGCAGGTTCATTGGAATTCAGCTGCGGGTTGCAGCTTCATTGGTGCAGGTTGAACGACGTTCACCTGTGTTAAGTAGGTTGATTGGCATCTTCTTGTGATTAGTAAGTTCCTAAGATGGCAGGTTCTGAGTTGTGTGAAGGGTTCAAGGAAAGAAACTCATCTATCATATCTACGGTACCAAAAAGGGTGAGGTGCGAGGTACGTCTTACGAACTTGTTGTTCATCCATCACATTTCAATTATATGGCTATATGAGAATCTAAATTGCTTTATGCATGAGATTGCTTTTAAATGACAAGTATGTGGGATGCTATATCTTTAGATTTAAGATTATTACTTGTTGGCATGTTCAATTGATTGAAATACATGCATGAATGGAGAGGTTATACATGCGACCAATATGAATTATTCTACACTTGGTTCACCCCACATGATTATACATGGTTACATGCCTTGATGATTACATGCTTTATTTATGCTTTCCATGGATATGTATGAATCTTAATGCATGAGTACTTGGTTTTAGTTCTTCACTATATTTGATTATGTGTTCAAGAACTAGGAGTAGTAGATGATATGCACCTCATGATGATATTTCGAAAATTCTGGATTTTCTAACAAATGATTCAGGTTTGAGAGATTGGTGAGGTTCAGCTGTGAACCTCTGAATGAGGTTCAGGTTCGAACCTCTAGTACTGTACTTATGAAATTAGATTGGATTGATTTGGATTTTATTGGATTGATTTGGATTAGATTGGATTTGATTGGATTGATTTGGATTGGAATGGATTGGAGATTCACACTCATGGATTATGAGGTGAAGGTTAAGATTTATGGATTATAAGTCACAGGCTCATGCTTCCACTAGAGGACTGGTTTAATGAAGCCCCTGTTTGATGTTGTTGTACAACAAATAAAGCTTATTACAACTCATATAAGCCCTAGGGACACTAGGCATAAATATTATGGTAAAGTGTGGGAGCCAAACACAGGCCACACTCTGGATTAAACTCCTTGCACGATTGCAAGCTGGAACACTAAATAGGTCAAAACTACACTAGGGAGGTTCAAGGTTGGCGAACCCCTGAAGCTGTAGCACAGATTAAGCTTCATACGGATTTATGAAGTACATGGAATTTAATGGCGCATTACCCTAGGCAGGGATATGCATGGATAATTGGTTTTTTTTAAGGCATTGGATAAAATGGCTCATGGATATTTTAATCTATGGAATATGGATTATGTACCTAAGGATATTAGGTGCAAGGATGGTTTACTTACACATTATATTATTGGAATAATCATGTTGTGAATAATTTTTATCATATATGGTTTGTATCTCTGGTTAAGAGGTAGATGACAGCTACAGTTACATGCACCTGATCCAAGCATAATAGGGTCAGATGAAAAGGGGAATCGATGAGTAGAGGTCTTGGAAATAACCTACATGTCCTTTGGTATCACCTGTTCTTAACAGGTTCGCGTGGAGCTCACCTGTGCTTAACAGGTTCACGTGGAGCTCACCTGTGCTTAACAGGTTCACTTTGGAGCTCACATGTGCTTAACATGTTCGCGTGGAGCTCGCATGTGCTTAACATGATTCAAGCTGGAAGAGGTTCACATGTCAAATAGAAAGGAAACCTGATGGCTCGGGGGGTAAATCAGTTTCCCATGGAAAAGCTTGCATAAAGGAAATGAGGTTCTCAACATCAGCTCACTCAGGAGGGAGCTTCCACGTGGTAGGTTCAATGGTCGAACCTGAACCTAAAGTAGAACGATAAGGACAAAGATAAGTTTTACTCCCATGATTTACATATTCATAATCATCTATGTTTTATGTGCATACAAGAAATTATTCAAAGCATTTAGCTGAAAAGCTTCATTGTGAACCTCATGTTTGCGAACAATTCATTATTTTTAGCCATACATGAACTCATATTTATCTAAATGTGCATATCACAAGGAAGGTGTCTTGCATGGATTTATAAACAAAAGGTCATCATCATGCATGGTTTACAAAACTATTTTTCAAACTTGCTAGCTGAAGCTGTTGAGTAGGTACCTAGGCATGCTATATGCCCCATTATGTAACCACTCGAAAAGACATGGCAGCGATTGAGGATGTCTTCACAACCTTCCATTGGTTCCTCTTACGACATTTTTATATGGTTTATTCAAGGTTGTTCATGGTATTCCATGGTATATGGTTATTCAAGGTTATTCATGGTATTTCACGGTATATGGCTATTTTGGTTAAACTCAATGGTTTATGTTTTCCACGGTATTGGAAAACAACGAGGTCCAATGTGTCGGGATAATGGAAATTTCTGAAAATTGTGGCACTATGTCTTGAAGAGTGTGTTCGCCAAGGTTCTACTTGATTGTAGAGGCAACAACAGATACATATAAATATTCAAAAATCATTTTTGCACCATAAATACTTGCTTGTATACATGCATTATATATGTACGAGTGGCGTGGATAGCATAGGTGAGCTACTTAGCTCATGCTACTTAGCTCATGCTACTTATCATCTTTTCTAGTTGTCTTAGTAACGCAGGTTCTGGAGACTTGAAGCTCATTGACAGCGGAAGCTTCACGACATCATTTACAAGAGCTTTTCATATGAAGAGCAGATTCGCGGAGAAGAGGAACACCTCGAGGAGTTAGGTTATGGTTTTCAAAGGAAAAGGCTAGTCGCTAGTAGGTTCAGCTAGGAAGCTCGCGATTGGAATTGGATGGCCACACCTGGTCTAAAGGATCTTAAAGGAATTTTTTACTCAAGGATTCAGATTGAGGTACATATGCGGAGGCGTTGTGTTTTCTATTTCTTACGCTGAGTTAGCTCATGTAAGCTTGGAAGCATGATGTTGAAGCTATGTATTTCTCTGAGACGGATAAGGAAGGATTAAACCTTGTCTTGCTTTGGTTCCTCTTGTATTCAATACTGCAAGGAACCGGGGGGTAGTTGTTGTGCCCAAAATCTCACATGGACTCAATTTAAGGCCCACATGTAATATAGGCCCAACTGGTATGGATTTGGTGAGGATTGGATGTATTGAAGTTCAGCTTCATAGTGCCAAGGAGCAGCTTCAGGGTGTTTTGACTGCAGGAGCAGGTTCAGGGTGTTATGATTGCAGGCACAGGTTCAGGGTGGTCCGAACCTCCCCAGGACAGAATCAGAGTTGGACAAGGACTCAGATTCCTATACTTTAGGAGCACGAAATTACCCTTGGAAAATGACTTCTAGGCTTAATAAAACGTGGTGGATGGGACAATTATAAACAATATAGGACTTATATTGGTTATTTCGGATATACATTAAATACATGAGGTTTTGTAGGACTTAGTGATGGACATGGACTAGGACACTGGAAAGCTCAGCTATAGGTGCATAATTCGACTATAACTCTAAGATGGATTATCTTAAAGTGGTTGAATTCGCAAGGATGGAGAAGTATAAACCTAATAGAACTACATGGGGCTTGATTCCTATAAATAGGATATGTAGGCACTTGACTAAAGGATTCGGATTTTCACTCTTGAGAAGCATAAGGCACGTGTACCTCAGTGATACATATTCCGGCGAATTTACTGGTAGTGTAGGATTTACACTGCTTATTTCGACCGGTGGTTTGTCAACTCAGCCCCCGGAATTCTCACTTC
Source organism: Heracleum sosnowskyi (assembly GCA_030848705.1). NCBI lineage: Eukaryota > Viridiplantae > Streptophyta > Magnoliopsida > Apiales > Apiaceae > Heracleum > Heracleum sosnowskyi. Next base: position 101,772,740 of record CM061241.1, read on the forward strand.
AACCATTCTGTATTTATAGTGAGCTTCAGGCTTTGAGCTTTGAACCTTTAAGCTCTGTCCGATAATCAAGGACGTGTTTCACGAATATTCTAGCGAGATTCTCTCAATTGTGTTGTACCAAATTTCTCTCACAACAACATGTATAAGCAACAAGCAAGCAATTTGGGGTAGCTTTTACAAGCAAACTACTCCACTTGACATTCAAGTACTCAGTATTATCAAATAAGAGACAGACATCTCCAAAAATTTAAGGGCAAAGAATCTTAATAATCTTACTTCAACACTGACCATAATAAGAAACCATAATGCAATCATTCATTACATCAGTACCAAATTCTAGAATGCAATTAAGTTTACACATCCAGTCATACACATTAGGAATTTAAGGATAATAAGTAGTTTGTCAAATCTTCACTAGTAACACCAAAATAACGACTAAGCTTACTTACGACTTACGAGTCATTCAAATAATCAAATTCTAAATGTTGATGATATGATCGTCTTGAGAGGAGCTTGCAAGACCAAATGCAGGTGGGATATATGTAGCATCCATATCCTAACATTAAGAGACATACATACTCATATCAGAATTTTAAATGTAAACATTATTCAGCATAATGCTATAGTTAACGATACCTGCAGATACTTGTCGATAAGGGTAAGGACAATAGGTTTGTGCACACTATCACGTGGTGGCAGCAGTGACAGGTGGTCTTCAATCCGACGCCCTCTAAGCTCAACAAGTTCTTTGATAATATTAGTGATCACAAGCAGTGTTGGATCATTTTCAAAATCACTGTAATAAATTTTTATTAGTTTGCAAAATAGTACATCAGAGTAAAGATGATTGTAAACCTAAAATTGTAGACGGTCTTAAGATATGATAGATTTAAGTGTTAAAACCATGTCAAAAGAGTACGAAACTAATTACCTAACCCACAAACCTAATGATGTTTATTAAAGAGTTCAAATATATACTCCATTACCTTCTCGTGTTGACTGGCACCACTTCTTTCAAGTACAGATCAATGCTAAATAGAACACTGCTTATATCAAGTTCATCAATTGTTCCCAGCATACCCTACGTCAATGTAAATGCAAATATATTACAAACCCAAGCAAGTTTTAAAAATACTTCGTAAAACAAAGTTATGCAACACTCTCATAAAATATTAAACAGAATGAAATCAACGCTCAACTTAAATCCATTTATGAAAACCTATGAAGTACAATGCCTTGTCAATGTAACCTAAAAAAAATAAAATTGAAAAGAACAATGTAGATAAAAGATATGAACAGGAAACAAGAAAAATCACCCGAGTCATCCTAGCCAAACATCTTACTGCAAAATTTTCAAACTCCAAGTTCCGTCTCGGAAATGGTAAGCTATTGATGAGGGACACAAATGAAAATGTTGGACGCACATTATCCTACATTATTGAACAAAAGTAATAATTTATTGGATAATGACCAACTCATGAAATAATATGAAACAAAAAAATTATAGGGCAAAACTACATAATCATTATCACGGTGGCAATCAATAAAATCTGGGAGATTCTGAATAGTTCCTTGATTCTAATATCTACCAACACGTACAGAATAATAGATATGAGACGCTCTACCGTTTTTTGGTTGTACTGCACGGGCTAATTGTTGGATACTAAATGCTTGTAATAACACAAACAAACATACGAATAAAATGTGAAATATTTAATTTTTTTTCATTTAAATTTTGTATTCTATATATTTTTTCACTCATTAACTTTATTTGTTTTATATAATTAATAATATTTTAGAAATGTGAAATTTCGTATTTTTCTGATTTTGAATTGTTAAATTTTATATTCTATATATTTATTCATTCAATAACTTTATTATGTTTTATATAATTATTGCTATTAAAAATTGCTAATGATATCTATAAACTCCACTTTATCTCCTTGTGATGGATTTTTTCTTAGTAGTTATATTCTAAGAAACAAAAAATAAATATAACTTACTTTTTCAAGTGTGAAGAGGACATCTACGGCCGGCGATGTAATGTAGAGGCCACAACCGTTCATAAACCGTCTCATATTCGAACCAGAAAATTCTCTAACCTAGTAATTAAGAAGATTAAAGAAAAACGAGAGAGAAGTTAGTTTAGAATAGCAATTTATTAGATTTCATTTATTTAAGGAACACTAAAAAATTCATTTTAAAAAATGACTCCTTACCAATTGCCCTAAACACTGAACAAGTTTATCTATGTCTTTCTCAATATGATCGGGAATTTGAAGGTGACGGTGAACGTTAGCGATTTCAGTGAGCTCTCCATACATAAATATAATTCCTTCAAGACGCTGCTCAATAAACATAAAGTTATTAACTTGTGAAAAAGAGGTGATAACAAATTTTAATTTAAAACCTATAAATAAACCTGCTCCTCAGAACCAACATCAATCACTCGTAAAGCAGTAGTCCAATCTGTTGGCGAATCTTCCATTATATAACAAAAACGGTTCGATGGAAGATCATGGACCTCTCTCATCTGGACTAATGAACCATCTTCTGTTCGTCTTGCACGATTTGATGTCTCTCTTGTATCTTTCAACAATAATTGTTGGTTTCCAAAGATAAGCACCACAGCCTCGAAGGTGTAGGTCACACGAAAATCAATACTATGTTGGTGATTGGCTTTCAAGAACCTTAGAACACCATAAACAAGAGTGCAAACTGGTACTAACACATCAAGCATGTGTGAATATCTCAAGAAGCGAATACGTTCACCAAAAATGCTAGGATTTAAATAGTGGAACCTAGCCTTGGCTTTTCCCATTTCCCTATAAACAGTGAAAATAGCCACCACCAAACTTGCACCACTCAGTACAACCACCACAATTTGGAATCTAGCTTGGTTTTGGGGGGCGAACAACAGTACTGGCGTAAATGCACCGGTAATTTGAGGAAAAAGACTTCAAGAATTCACCAAAATCGGGCTACAAAAATGAGACAAATATTAATGAAGCAATCACATATACATAATAACTAGCTAAATATAAAAAATGGAATGCTTACGTTGGAGGATGACACAGGTGCGTATGCAAATTTAATCCAGTATGTGCTGATGATCATCACACCTACAGAAATAGACGTAACCAACAACAAAAAATCACGAACGGGGTCTTCTGTGGGCGAAGGAGCGGGCGCAGGAATCATGGTTAATATCTATACATATATTAAGAATATTAGGATACATAAAAAACACCTTAAAAAAACAGTAAAGTAACTCAAGATAATCTGCAAATTCAAGACTATGCATTACATAAAACTGCATATAAAAGAATATTACAAAATATTACAAGCTATTTAAGAGCATATTATATATTTATCTTTGTGTGTGTGGAATAGGAGAAGAAATGTTGGAATGTAGGATACCTGAGTTAGTTTTTGCACACAGCTTTGAGAGTAACAAAGAGAATTGAATTGAAGACTAAGAGATGAAAACACAACATGCCTCCTTAATTCAAAACACAACATATGAGAGAGGAAATAGTAGCATAGATACTAGAGAAAATATAGTGTACAGACTAGGAAAAAGGAAAAAGGTAGTACAGTGACTTGTCTAATCACTAGATTTTGGACAAGATTGCTACTGGTGTCCTATTCTCCCACTGCTTGTGAGCATCTGTACCGCTTTTATAAAGAATAGCTGTCAGTATATTTTATTTTAATTTTTCATCCGTACCTGTCAATTCAAAGTATAGCTGTTATGTTTTATTTTAATTTTTCATCTATACGTGTCAATTCTTTTTATAAAAATTTGATGGGAACGGAGGGAGTATTTGTTTTAGAATTTTTTTATAAATATTTTAGTTAATTTATAGTTTCAGAATAATTAATAAATTTATATTAAAAAATTAAGGATCCTTCACTAGTTGAGCACGTATATAAATGTTTACAATTGGACAAAATGTAACCTAGTTGAAATTCATGTTTTTTTTATAATCAAGTTTTTCCCATCTATTCCGCTTTTTGTATTAATTATATTATTTAAATTAGTGATATTAATATTTATTAACTTTGAGCTTTCTTAATACTAGCTTAAAACTCGTACGATGCACGGATTGTTATTAATAATTATTATTTTTATTATTTATGTTTTAATATTTTATTAATTTTCATTTGCTAAAAAAAACAAGTAGGCATGTTAAATTTTTTTAAATAATTAAAAGTATTAAAATAGATTTTAAAATAAATTAATAACTGTTTACCCATGATATTTTTGGAAAATGAGGGTCTTAGTAAGAAAAAATAGAAAAAAATAAATGTTTTAGTTGAAAACGTAAGTGTCCGTAATTAAAAGTATTTAAATAGCTTTCAAAATAAATAAGTAAGGATTTGCACGAGATATTTTTGGAAAATGAGGGGTTTTAGTAAGAAAAAATAGAAAAAGTAAGATGTTTTAGTTGAAAAATGTAATTGTCCGTGATTTTTTTTTTAGAAAAAGAGAGAATTTTGTTATAAAAATAGAAAAGTTAATGTATTTTAGCTGAAAATGTAATCATTTTTTACCACTTGGTAGTAATAAGATAGTCAAAATAAATTAAACAACTTAACATAAGTGACAATGATAAAATTGAAAAAAAAGAGTAAAAAAATAAGAAATAAATTTAAATAGAATTTTCTATTTATGTAAGTATGAGATCTAGACATAATTGCAAATTTTTTAAAATTTCTTACTACTACAGTTTACACATTTTAAAGTTACTAATTAATAATTAGTAATAACAAAGCATGATTACAATATTTAATGCATGTACGCGGGCGTGCCAATCTCACTTGTGTTGTACATGTAAATAAACTCTAAAAAAAACGTTTTGAAGGATTACTTTCTCGTTGATATCACTCACGTGCTACAACAGATCTGACCAACCCATTCATTTCAAATTTTGAAGTAGTTGTCTGTAGATCCGGCTGCCTAGTATCTTGACCTTCCAGTAGGGGTGTATTGGGCTAGGTTGGTGTGAACTGAGATACAGGTTCAAGGCGCCAAGGCAGGATCAAGGTGTCAGGGTTCAGGTAAAGGGAATTGAGGTTCAGGGGGTATGAACCTCGATACTGGTCTAAGGTGACGTGTGGTCAGGATCCCTGGGAGGCAGAGCACTAGTAGGACAAGGATTCAGTTACCGATACTCTATGTGCACGGAAGTATAGTGGGCAAAGGACTTCTAGGCTGGATGAAACGTACTTATTGGAATAATTACAATTAATATAGGACTTATATTGGTTGTACCGGATATACATCGCATATATGAGGATTTATAGGACTTAGAGACGGACATGGACTAGGACACTGGAAAGCTTGGCTGGAGCTGATTAATTCGACTATAACTCTAGGATGGATTATCCTAGAGTGATCGAATTTACAGGAAGGAAGAAGTATAAACTTAATAGAACTACATGGGGCTTGAATCCTATAAATAGGATATGTAGGCACTTGACTAAAGGATTCAGATTTTCACTCTTGAGAAGCATAAGGCACGTGCACCTCAGTGATACATATTCCGACGAATTTACTGGTAGTGTAGGATTTACACTGCTTATTTCGACCGGTGGTTTGTCAACTCAGCCCCCGGAATTCTCACTTCAACCATTCTGTATTTATAGTGAGCTTCAGGCTTCGAGCTTTGAACCTGTAAGCTCTGTCCGATAATCAAGGACGTGTTTCACGAATATTCCAGCGAGATTCTCTCAATTGTGTTGTACCAAATTTCTCTCACAATAACATGTATAAGCAACAAGCAAGCAATTTGGGGTAGCTTTTACAAGCAAACTACTCCACTTGACATTCAAGTACTCAGTATTATCAAATAAGAGACAGACATCTCCAAAAATTTAAGGGCAAAGAATCTTAATAATCTTACTTCAACACTGACCATAATAAGAAACCATAATGCAATCATTCATTACATCAGTACCAAATTCTAGAATGCAATTAAGTTTACACATCCAGTCATACACATTAGGAATTTAAGGATAAGAAGTAGTTTGTCAAATCTTCACTAGTAACACCAAAATAACGACTAAGCTTACTTACGACTTACGAGTCATTCAAATAATCAAATTCTAAATGTTGATGATATGATCGTCTTGAGAGGAGCTTGCAAGACCAAATGCAGGTGGGATATATGTAGCATCCATATCCTAACATTAAGAGACATACATACCCATATCATAATTTTAAATGTAAACATTATTCAGCATAATGCTATAGTTAACGATACATGCAGATACTTGTCGATAAGGGTAAGGACAATAGGTGTGTGCACACTATCACGTGGTGGCAGCAGTGACAGGTGGTCTTCAATCCGACGCCCTCTAAGCTCAACAAGTTCTTTGATAATATTAGTGATCACAAGCAGTGTTGGATCATTTTCAAAATCACTATAATAAATTTTTATTAGTTTGCAAAATAGTACATCAGAGTAAAGATGATTGTAAACCTAAAATTGTAGACGGTCTTAAGATATGATAGATTTAAGTGTTAAAACCATGTCAAAAGAGTACGAAACTAATTACCTAACCCACAAACCTAATGATGTTTATTAAAGAGTTCAAATATATACTCCATTACCTTCTCGTGTTGACTGGCACCACTTCTTTCAAGTACAGATCAATGCTAAATAGAACACTGCTTATATCAAGTTCATCAATTGTTCCCAGCATACCCTACGTCAATGTAAATGCAAATATATTACAAACCCAAGCAAGTTTTAAAAATACTTCGTAAAACAAAGTTATGCAACACTCTCATAAAATATTAAACAGAATGAAATCAACGCTCAACTTAAATCCATTTATGAAAACCTATGAAGTACAATGCCTTGTCAATGTAACCTAAAAAAATAAAATTGAAAAGAACAATGTAGATAAAAGATATGAACAGGAAACAAGAAAAATCACCCGAGTCATCCTAGCCAAACATCTTACGGCAAAATTTTCAAACTCCAAGTTCCGTCTCGGAAATGGTAAGCTATTGATGAGGGACACAAATGAAAATGTTGGACGCACATTATCCTACATTATTGAACAAAAGTAATAATTTATTGGATAATGACCAACTCATGAAATAATATGAAACAAAAAAATTATAGGGCAAAACTACATAATCATTACCACGGTGGCAATCAATAAAATCTGGGAGATTCTGAATAGTTCCTTGATTCTAATATCTACCAACACGTACAGAATAATAGATATGAGACGCTCTACCGTTTTTTGGTTGTACTGCACGGGCTAATTGTTGGATACTAAATGCTTGTAATAACACAAACAAACATACGAATAAAATGTGAAATATTTAATTTTTTTTCATTTAAATTTTGTATTCTATATATTTTTTCACTCATTAACTTTATTTGTTTTATATAATTAATAATATTTTAGAAATGTGAAATTTCGTATTTTTCTGATTTTGAATTGTTAAATTTTATATTCTATATATTTATTCATTCAATAACTTTATTATGTTTTATATAATTATTGCTATTAAAAATTGCTAATGATATCTATAAACTCCACTTTATGTCCTTGTGATGGATTTTTTCTTAGTAGTTATATTCTAAGAAACAAAAAATAAATATAACTTACTTTTTCAAGTGTGAAGAGGACATCTACGGCCGGCGATGTAATGTAAAGGCCACAACCGTTCATAAACCGTCTCATATTCGAACCAGAAAATTCTCTAACCTGGTAATTAAGAAGATTAAAGAAAAACGAGAGAGAAGTTAGTTTAGAATAGCAATTTATTAGATTTCATTTATTTAAGGAACACTAAAAAATTCATTTTAAAAAATGACTCCTTACCAATTGCCCTAAACACTGAACAAGTTTATCTATGTCTTTCTCAATATGATCGGGAATTTGAAGGTGACGGTGAACGTTAGCGATTTCAGTGAGCTCTCCATACATAAATATAATTCCTTCAAGACGCTGCTCAATAAACATAAAGTTATTAACTTGTGAAAAAGAGGTGATGACAAATTTTAATTTAAAACCTATAAATAAACCTGCTCCTCAGAACCAACATCAATCACTCGTAAAGCAGTAGTCCAATCTGTTGGCGAATCTTCCATTATATAACAAAAACGGTTCGATGGAAGATCATGGACCTCTCTCATCTGGACTAATGAACCATCTTCTGTTCGTCTTGCACGATTTGATGTCTCTCTTGTATCTTTCAACAATAATTGTTGGTTTCCAAAGATAAGCACCACAGCCTCGAAGGTGTAGGTCACACGAAAATCAATACTATGTTGGTGATTGGCTTTCAAGAACCTTAGAACACCATAAACAAGAGTGCAAACTGGTACTAACACATCAAGCATGTGTGAATATCTCAAGAAGCGAATACGTTCACCAAAAATGCTAGGATTTAAATAGTGGAACCTAGCCTTGGCTTTTCCCATTTCCCTATAAACAGTGAAAATAGCCACCACCAAACTTGCACCACTCAGTACAACCACCACAATTTGGAATCTAGCTTGGTTTTGGGGGGCGAACAACAGTACTGGCGTAAATGCACCGGTAATTTGAGGAAAAAGACTTCAAGAATTCACCAAAATCGGGCTACAAAAATGAGACAAATATTAATGAAGCAATCACATATACATAATAACTAGCTAAATATAAAAAATGGAATGCTTACGTTGGAGGATGACACAGGTGCGTATGCAAATTTAATCCAGTATGTGCTGATGATCATCACACCTAGAGAAATAGACGTAACCAACAACAAAAAATCACGAACGGGATCTTCTGTGGGCGAAGGAGCGGGCGCAGGAATCATGGTTAATATCTATACATATATTAAGAATATTAGGATACATAAAAAACACCTTAAAAAAACAGTAAAGTAACTCAAGATAATCTGCAAATTCAAGACTATGCATTACATAAAACTGCATATAAAAGAATATTACAAAATATTACAAGCTATTTAAGAGCATATTATATATTTATCTTTGTGTGTGTGGAATAGGAGAAGAAATGTTGGAATGTAGGATACCTGAGTTAGTTTTTGCACACAGCTTTGAGAGTAACAAAGAGAATTGAATTGAAGACTAAGAGATGAAAACACAACATGCCTCCTTAATTCAAAACACAACATATGAGAGAGGAAATAGTAGCATAGATACTAGAGAAAATATAGTGTACAGACTAGGAAAAAGGAAAAAGGTAGTACAGTGACTTGTCTAATCACTAGATTTTGGACAAGATTGCTACTGGTGTCCTATTCTCCCACTGCTTGTGAGCATCTGTACCGCTTTTATAAAGAATAGCTGTCAGTATATTTTATTTTAATTTTTCATCCGTACCTGTCAATTCAAAGTATAGCTGTTATGTTTTATTTTAATTTTTCATCTATACGTGTCAATTCTTTTTATAAAAATTTGATGGGAACGGAGGGAGTATTTGTTTTAGAATTTTTTTATAAATATTTTAGTTAATTTATAGTTTCAGAATAATTAATAAATTTATATTAAAAAATTAAGGATCCTTCACTAGTTGAGCACGTATATAAATGTTTACAATTGGACAAAATGTAACCTAGTTGAAATTCATGTTTTTTTTATAATCAAGTTTTTCCCATCTATTCCGCTTTTTGTATTAATTATATTATTTAAATTAGTGATATTAATATTTATTAACTTTGAGCTTTCTTAATACTAGCTTAAAACTCGTACGATGCACGGATTGTTATTAATAATTATTATTTTTATTATTTATGTTTTAATATTTTATTAATTTTCATTTGCTAAAAAAAATAAGTAGGCATGTTAAATTTTTTTAAATAATTAAAAGTATTAAAATAGATTTTAAAATAAATTAATAACTGTTTACCCATGATATTTTTGGAAAATGAGGGTCTTAGTAAGAAAAAATAGAAAAAAATAAATGTTTTAGTTGAAAACGTAAGTGTCCGTAATTAAAAGTATTTAAATAGCTTTCAAAATAAATAAGTAAGGATTTGCACGAGATATTTTTGGAAAATGAGGGATTTTAGTAAGAAAAAATAGAAAAAGTAACATGTTTTAGTTGAAAAAGGTAATTGTCCGTGATTTTTTTTTTAGAAAAATAGAGAATTTTGTTGTAAAAATAGAAAAGTTAATGTATTTTAGCTGAAAATGTAATCATTTTTTACCACTTGGTAGTAATAAGATAGTCAAAATAAATTAAACAACTTAACATAAGTGACAATGATAAAATTGAAAAAAATAAGAGTAAAAAAATAAGAAATAAATTTAAATAAAATTTTCCATTTATGTAAGTATGAGATCTAGACATAATTGCAAATTTTTTAAAATTTCTTACTACTACATTTTACACATTTTAAAGTTACTAATTAATAATTAGTAATAACAAAGCATGATTACAATATTTAATGCATGTACGCCGGACGTGCCAATCTCACTTGTGTTGTACTTGTAAATAAACTCTAAAAAAAACGTTTTGAAGGATTACTTTCTCGTTGATATCACTGACGTGCTACAACAGATCTGACCAACCCATTCATTTCAAATTTTGAAGTAGTTGTGTGTAGATCCGGCTGCCTAGTATCTTGATTCTTGACCTTCCCGAGATGACCTCAACTGTTCTCCACTTTATGCATTGCCATCCAATTTGTCTATGGATGCTGTACTATTTGTCTAACTTCTATTCATCATACAACTACTAGGTAGTATTTTATTTATAAGTACAATGGTGATACTTTTAACTTTATCATGAATCATCATTCACTATGTTATTAAAATTGAAAATATACATTTTCTTTGAAACACAATTTAAAAATTCAATGAAGAATTTCAAAAACCTAATATTATGAATAACTTGTATATAATAATTGACTCAACCAACCAAAAATAAAGATATACAGAAATTCATACTCTTTTAGTAAAAAGCTAAATTTATGGACACTAGAACTATTCATTTGTTTCAAATGTTGATATCATTTTTATGTATTTGATTCAAAGTACTGCTTCCACCTCTTGTTTGAAATTAGATTATGCGGCTTGATGCATGTTTACTTTTAATTCCCAAATAATTTTTGAAATAATTTTTATTTAATATACATTTATATATTAATACTATTATATAATATACGTTGTGATTTTACTTAATTGCCCTTAATTAGTTTTTACTTTTGGTTGGTCGGTATGGTACGTTGTGATTTTACTTAATTGTCCTTAATTAGTTTTTACTTAATTAACATTACTTATTTATAGAAATATATTATTAAATAATAATATTACCTATTTATAACCAATTACCTTTTTCACCTAAAATACATTATTTTTTCTATTTTTTCTAACAAATTCCCCTACTTTTTCAAAAATATCACGGGCAATTACTTTTTTAACTAAAACATGTTAGTTTTTCTATTTTTCCTTACTAAAATTCCTCTTTTTCCAAAAATATCACGGATAAACATTTAGTTATTTATTTTTAAACCTATTTTAATATTATAATTATTTTTAAAAGTTTACCTATTTTAACATATCTACTTATTTTTCTTAACAAATGCAATTACTAAAAATATTAAAATATAAATAATCAAATACCTATTTATAATCAATTACTTTTTCAGCTAAAACACATTATATATTTTTTCGAACAAAGTCCCTCCTTTTCTAAATATATCACGGGAAATTGTCTTTTACAATTTACTTTTTCTATTTTTCTCACTAAAATCCATTCTTTTTCCAAAAATATCACAAGAAACCTTTTACTTATTTATTTTAAAACGTATTTAAATAATTTTAATTATTAAATTTTAAAACCTCATTTTCCAAAAATATCACGGGCATTAACCTTTTAAAACTAAATATATGTTACATTTTTATTTTTTCTTACTAAAACCCCTCATTTCCAAAAATATAACGGGCAAACCCATACTTATTTATTTTAAAATCTGTTTTAAAGTTTTTAATTAATTAAAAGTGTTTAGCTATTTTAACATGCCTATTTATTTTTTGCACAATTACAATTAATAAAATATTAAAATAATAATAATAATAAAATAACAATTAACAATCCGTGCATCGCACGGGTTTTAAGCTAGTATATGAAACCCTGGTATTTTGATGATAACACTATAGAAGCAAGCTGGGTTAGATGTATTGTACTAACATGGTTTTGCAGGAGATAAGTTTTATGTATTTTCTAACAAAACATGTTGTAGCAGCTAGCTGGCAAAATAACTTTTTATGCAGGCAGTAAGTTGGCAGAGTAAAATTTGTATGCAGGCAGCAAGCTGGCAATACCTTCAACAGATAGAGTTTCAGTCCTAATTTATAGGAAATCTTCTAGGAAACGTTTTGTAAGGACTCTATCAGTTATATAAGGTATATATATATATATATATATATATATATATATGGGCTCAAATAATTTCGAATGTATTTTCATATATATATAATTCCTATATTATAGGAAGTTGTTTATAAACGTTTTATCCTTTAACGACTTGGGCTTTACAAACCAGTTGAAAACGTCTTTCTAAACGTTCTTATTCTCTCTATTCTTCTGGTTTCTAAACGTTATGATTCATGAACGTTGGGCTTGAATTAATCAAGGAACAAAAACGTGAGACTTGGTAGTCAAGACCGTTGGTTGTTAGATTAATTCAAAATCATTTGTTCATTATATAAATACTTGTGTGGTTTTCATTCTCAGTTGTTGGACAACGTTTTAAAAAGAAAACACAAGTACTATCAAAGGCTGATTTGCAAAATCTTTACATACTTGAGCTCTTATATATTATACGATATATATTCTTGATTAGAGTTCATAGTTTCGGTTTTAATTCATTATATCTTTGTATTGTTCAACTTGTAAGTTGGTAGTTGCTGGTTTTGTGAGCTTGGGAAACAAGGGTTCAAGGAACTTGATAGCTAGAGGAGTTTATACTTGGATTAGTATAGTACTTAGAGAGTTGTGTTCAAGGAACAAGGTGTTTCAGCAACCTGCAAACAGTAACAGGGAGATCAGGGAGATATATTATTGTATTGTGTAATAGTAATTCACTTTGATCAATAATATATTCCTTTGTCGTGTTGGTAAAGGACCAGGACGTAGACCTATAGGAGATAGGGGTCGAACCTGGCTAAAATTTTTGTGTGTTCTTTATTTTCTGCACATTTTCTATACTGCATTGAACAACGTAGCTAGCTGCCACTTTACATTCTGTAAACTCAGTAAGCTGCCAGACAGCAAAATCAGACTGTTTTTGCTTTTTCAGTCACATAACTTGGTAATAGTTAAAATCGGTCATTGTTAGTCATAACACCTATTCACCCCTCCCCTCTAGGTGTTGCTTCTCAGTTGGTATCAGAGCTTTGGTATACTAATCTTTCTGTAACAGGAAAAGTATCGATCAAATGGCTGACAATTATCCCGAAGGAAAGTATGACTACCGAGATCCTCTCCTCACTGGAACGGACAATTACAACTGGTGGAAAGGGCGTATGGAAACATATTTATCCAGAGATCCACTTGTTCTAAGGGTTGTTCAAAAGGGTCCATATGTATTCCTTGATAAAGATGGCAAAGATGAGGATATTGATGATCTTACTACTGATGAATTGATCAAATTTGGCTATAATGGAAAGGCAAGGAATTCTCTCATGAATGGGCTTAATCAAGCTGAGCATGACAAAGTATCTTCCCTTAAATCAGCAAAGGAGATGTGGGATGCATTGGAAACTTATCATGAAGGCTCAACATCTTTGAAGAAGGTCAAACTCAGCAAGTTAATGAATGAGTTTGGAAATTTTAAACTCAAAGAAGGTGAATCTATCAAAGAAAGTCAAGCTAGATTTCAAGTGAACATCAATGCACTTAAGAGACTTGGCAAAACGATTCCTCAAGATGAAATCAATATGAAAGTTCTAAGTGCGGTGCCATTTATTTATGAACCCAAAGTTACTTCCTTGGAGTCTTCTTCAAATCTTGAAACTATGGATCATCTAGCTGTCTTTGCTGAGCTAGAACAATTTGAAACCAAGATACTTGAAAGCAAGGTGGAATCTATTAGAGCTCCAGTCGAAAAGATGAAGAATCTGGCCTTACACTCCAGTAGCAGCAAGCTGGTCTCAGATGCAGAATCAGAATCTGATGAGGAATTGGCTCTTATGTCCAGAAAAATCAAGAAGATGATTGAAAAGAGGAACAAGCTGAAGAAGAAAAAAGGAAAAGCTTTTGGAGCAAGAAGAGAGTCAAGAGATTCAAATGATGATGCATGTTTTGAATGTGGCAAGAAGGGACACTTCAAAAGGGACTGCTACAAGCTGAAAAACAAGCCTAGGCAGCAAGCTGCCTTAAAGGACAGAATGAAATCTAAAGCTCTTTTGACATGGAGTGATGATGAGAACTCAGCTTCTGATGATGAATCAGGTGATGAGATGGTGAACCTAGCTCTTGTTGGTCTGGATGATGAAGACACTATGCGAGGAATCACTGAAGATGGCCTTGTAGAAAGTGATGCTTCAGATTTGGATGACAATAGTAGTGAGGTAAACTCTATAAATTCTGATTCAAATTCTAGTAATCATTCATTAGATGAACTAACTTTGCAGAGACATAGTACTATATCTATTGTGGAGTTCATGGAATTAAAGAATGAGAAAAATGAACTTGAAAAGAAGAATGCTTCACTTCGAAAGATGATTTCTGAGCTATTGGCTGAAAAGACTCCATCAAACAATCATGAAGATCTTATTTCTGATCTCAAAAGAAAGTTAACACGACTTGAGGGGTTCAACAAATTACTTCTCAAAAGAAATGATACATTGATGAAGGAACTCAGCGAGCTGCGTGCAGAAATTGAAGCTAGAGATGTATGTCTTGAAACATTCAAAATCAGAGAATCCATATCAATTGAAGCTACTCAACAAGCTGAGAAGATAAAGGAATTGGAAGCTGAAGTTACAAGGCTTGAGAAAGGCATGGGAAAATTTGTTCAAGGAGAGGAAGTATTAAAGACTATTATGAAACAAACAAAGGTTCCTATGGATAAAGAAGGACTTGGAATGGCTTCTACATCAAAGACCAAGGCTTTTCAATATGAAGGCAAACAGGGTATACCATATAATTATGTTATGCCGTGGAAAATTTGCTACAAATGTGGAAAGAAAGGTCATTTGTCACACCATTGTCCGACAGAGAACACTAAGCCAGCAAGCTGGAACAGACAGACTGTTTCTGGGCAGCAAGCTACCAGAACAAGGAGAACAGGAAATCGAGCATCTAAAGTGGTCCAAATGTGGATCAAGAAATCTGAATTGAATGTTCTTTATGTTTTATCAACTAACCATGCTGGACCCAACAGAATTTGGGTACCAAAACGTTGAGTTGTTTGTTCTTTGTTTTGTAGGTATGTCTTGTGGTCAAAGTCAATGCAAATCAATGGATATTGGATAGGTTTTGTAGGTATGTCTTGTGGTCAAAGTCAATGCAAATCAATGGATATTGGATAGTGGATGTACAAGACATATGTGTGGAGACAAATCTCAGTTCCTTAGCCTAAAGATGAAAAGGGGTGGTAGTGTTACAATTGGTGATAGCAAAACACTCCGTATACTTGGCAAAGGAACAATTGGTAATAGTAACATTTCTATTGATAAAGTACAATATGTTCAAGGTCTTAAATATAATTTGCTTAGTATAAGTCAGTTATATGATGATGGACATACTGTTGTTTTTGATAAAGAGAAATGTACTATTAATGTTGGCACTAACAAAGTCCCCCTAGTTGCTAGAAGGGAAGGAAATATATATATGTTGGACTTTGAGATGCAGGAAGTAGGCTGCTGTTTAGCTACTGTTGATACAAACCCAGATCTTTGGCATAGAAGGCTAGGACATGCTCATATGGACTTGCTCAGCAAGCTATCTACAAAGAAGCTAGTTAGAGGACTACCCAAATTGAAGTATGTCAAGACGGAAACATGTTCGGCTTGTCAATTAGGCAAACAAATCAGGACTCCACATAAGTCAAAGACAATGGTATCATCTACTAAACCTTTAGAGCTTCTCCATTTGGACTTATTTGGTCCGGAAGCATATAAAAGCATTGGAGGTAAACAATATGCATTTGTTATTGTTGATGATTATTCTAGATATACATGGGTATTGTTTCTTCGTACTAAAGATTGTGCTTTTAGTGAATTTGAGAAGCTAATCACTTTACTTGAGAATAAGTTGAATACGAGACTTATAGGTATAAGAAGTGATAGAGGAGGTGAATTCATCTCAAAAGGCTTCATTGATTATTGTGAGGAAAAAGGCATTTCACATGAATTCTCTGCTCCAAGAAACCCACATCAAAACGGAGTTGTGGAGAGAAAGAACATATCTTTGCAAGAAACTGCAAGGACTTTGCTGCAAGAGAGCAAGCTGCCAAGGAGTTTCTGGGCAGAAGCAGTCAACACAGCAAGCTACGTTCTGAACAGAGTGCTTATCAGGCCTATTCTCAACAAAACTCCCTATGAATTGCTGAGGAATAAGAAGCCAAACATTGGATATTTCAAAGTTTTTGGTTCCAGGTGCTTTGTACTCAAAACTATTGATAGAGATGGTAAATTCGATGCTAAATCTTATGAAGCAATATTTTTGGGTTATTCTTTAACAAGTCGTGCTTATAGAGTGTATAATACATCTAAATGTATTGTTGAAGAGTCTATAGATGTTTCATTCCAAGAGTCTAATGTTGATCTGTCAAGAGATGAGGAAGATATTGCAGGTGCAGGTGATGACAGCCAGCTGCCAGTAACAACTACTGTGTCACAGCAAGCTGCCAACCAGCCTGAGACAACTACAGAAGCTGGAAAGCAAACTGAAATCTCTTCTCCAGTAGATGACACTATTGATAAGTTGTCAAAGCTCACCTTGGAAGGTCCAAGAGGTCAGAGATCACAAGAAAAGATGCATATCTATGAAGGTGGTGAAGCTTCTCCTCCATCCAAGAGAATTCGAGTACATGAGGAAGTCATAGCTCAACATTCATTGCCAAAGTCAACAAGAACAGTGAAGAATCATCCTCCAGAGTTGATCATTGGTGATAAATCAGAAGGAATCAAGACAAGGAAGGGTCAAGCCAACTTTTGTGCATTTGCGGCCTTTCTAGCTCAAGAGGAACCAAAGAATGTCAAAGAAGCACTTCAAGATGAGAATTGGATTATGGCAATGCAAGAAGAACTCAATCAATTTGAAAGATGTGATGTTTGGGAACTTGTGGAGCCACCTAAAGATGCTTCAATCATTGGTACTAAATGGGTCTTCAAGAACAAAGTTGATGAATTTGGTACGGTTACTCGAAACAAAGCAAGACTAGTTGCACAAGGATACAATCAACAAGAAGGAATAGATTTTGAGGAAACTTATGCCCCGGTTGCAAGGCTCGAATCAATAAGAATGCTACTTTCATTTGCATGCTTCAAGAAGATCAAGCTACACCAAATGGACGTGAAAAGTGCATTTCTTAATGGCTTCTTAAAGGAAGAAGTTTATGTCAAGCAACCCCCTGGTTTTGAGAATGAGCAATTTCCTAATCATGTTTTCAAGTTGAAGAAGGCATTATATGGATTGCGGCAAGCTCCTAGATCATGGTACGAAAGGTTAAGTAAGTTTTTGATCAAAAATGGATTCATTCGAGGTAAAATCGATCCCACATTATTTACTAAACATAATGGTACTGATATTTTAGTTGTACAAATATATGTGGATGATATTATTTTTGGATCTACTAATGATGATATGTGCAAGTGGTTTTCTAAGTGTATGCATAGTGAGTTTGACATGAGCATGATGGGAGAGCTTAATTACTTTTTGGGTCTTCAAATTAAGCAAACTCCAGAGGGTATTTATGTGCATCAATCCAAGTATATCAAGAATCTACTCAAAAGATTTGGATTTGAAAATATCAAGCCGAAATCAACACCAATGACTCCTGCCAGCAAGCTGACAGCAGATGAACAAGGTATAGATGTTGATGTTCGCAAGTATAGAGGTATGATTGGTAGTTTATTATATCTTACTGCCTCTAGACCTGATATAATGTATAGTGTTTGTGTATGTGCGAGGTTTCAATCTAAACCAAAAGAGTCTCACTTGAGTGCGGTTAAACGAATATTCAAATATTTGAGTGGCACAATTACTCTTGGTTTATTTTATCCAATCACAAATGCTTTTGATCTTGTTGGGTTTAGTGATGCAGATTATGCAGGTTGTCAAACTGATCGCAAGAGTACAAGTGGTGTTTGTGCATTTTTAGGACAGAGTTTGGTGTCTTGGTAAAGTAAGAAGCAAGCTTCTGTTGCATTATCCACTGCAGAAGGTGAGTATTTAGCTGCAGGAAGCTGTTGTGCCCAAATTCTTTGGATGATTCAAACACTCAGGGACTATGGCATCAAATGCAACAAGATTCCAATATATTGTGACAATACAAGCACAATAAACATTTCAAAGAATCCGGTGAATCACTCACGAACGAAGCATATTGATGTTCGACATCATTTTTTGAGAGATAATGTTGCAAAAGGCAAAATTGAGCTCTTATTTGTTTATACGGAATACCAGCGAGCTGATATCTTCACTAAGCCATTAGCCGAGGAACGTTTTTCAGTTCTTCGCCGAGAACTTGGCATGTGCAATGTCTTGGCAGCAAGCTGCCAATAATATATTCTGGTACTCTCTGGATTTTTTTTTCATTTTTATTTTTCTTTTCTTGCATTCTAAACTCTTTAGTTTTTTTTTTAGTATTATATAATTGTTATATGTCGTTCCTGTTGATATTCATGTGTTTTCTAGTTTTCTGTGTCTTATTTGAAATTAGTTTTCATGTATATCATTTTCATTAAGATAAGTATCTCTTTTATTTTTTCGGGGTGGGTAGTTTTAATATCAATCCTAACTCTTCAACTCCCCCGTATATTCTAAAAAGAGGATTAAAATACATTTGGCTCCCCTGACTCTTCATTCTTCATCTCTCTCCAACTTCACTTTCTTCATATCGCAAAATAAGGACTACTCGTGGTAAAAGGGCTGCTTCAAATGTTCTCACTCCGGCTGAATCCAAGGTTGCTAAATGCAAGAATAAACGCTTGTTCGATGACGATGATGAGGTCCTATTGTCTCCGGTTCGTCTTGACAGTGGGGATGAATTTTCCGGTGGCCAGCGTACGGGTTTTGGCGACGGTTCTTCGATTAAGCGGTCAAAATATGACATCACTTTTGTGTCTCAGGAGCTTGAGGTCCGGTTTGCTAATCTTCGTTTAGGTGATAGAACTATCATCACTGGTCGACCTATTGCAGGTAATTCCTATCACAGGTGTGGTGCTATTAAGTTATTCACTCAGTTAGGGTTTGATTCATTTATCAAAGATTTGCCTCGCGAATGTTACCCTAATTGCGTCTATGAGTTCTATGCTAATTTGGATATTGTGAAGAATGGAATTTGCATGTCAAATGTTCGTGGGACTAAGATTATGTTAACTCCAGATTCGCTTAATGATATTCTGGGTATTACTGCTCCGTCGAATGTGTCTATTTGTACCAATAAGGGTCCAGTTGATGTCGAGGGTTTTTCTGCTTTAGATCAATTGAAAGTAATTCGTAATATCGATGGGTTGTTGCAATATGCTTCTCCTACTACTAAGTCTGTGACTCCAATGGCCCATTTACTGTTTCGAGTATGTTTGGCAAACATTAATCCTCGTTTAGGCAGTCGTTCAAATTTTGCGGGTCAAGATGTTACTCTTGTTGCTATGCTTTTGTCTGGTCGTCAGTTTGATTTGTCTGGGTTAATTATCAAGAATATGTTGGATGTTTTTGATTCTCATAATCAACCGGGTTTGCCATATGGTTTGCTACTAACTCGTGTGTTTGAGTGGTATGGGGTACCATTAAGAGAGGCTGATAAAGAGGTTGCCACAGAGTTTTTAGATCAAAAGAGTCTTTTCCAGTCTCATCTCAAAGTGGAATCTGATGGCACGTTAATTCAAATGCCAATTCCAACTCCACCTCCCCCACAACCAATTTCTGTTGATACTCATAAGATAGCTCTTCAAGAGGTTGAAATGGCAGTTTTTATGGATGAAGTTCGTGATTCTTTTAAAGCAGTTCATACTCGACTTGATGTCATGACTGATGAGATACGTTTTCTTCGTGATTTAATTATTGGTTCGAAGTCTTCTTCTCGTCTTTGTGCCTTTGCTACTGCTGTTGCAGAATCTGGTTCTCCTGCTCATACTACTTCTCCGAATGTTGATACAACTGCTGTGGATGTTGTTCTGGATGCTGCTAAGGACTTAGTTACTGATATTGCTAAAGATTATGATATTGCTGATGGAAATGAGGAGGATGATGATAAGATGGATGCCTAAATTTTCTTCTTTTTTATGATTAAGGGGGAGATAAATTTTAGGATTTTATGGGTTGGGTTGTTATGCTTGTTATGGTTTGAACTTATTTGAACTTGATTCGTTTGGTTCTTCTAGACTTATTTGTGGTATTACTGCTGGTTTATGCAGATGTTGGAACTATTTGATATTTTGTTTTGGTTTATGTGAACTAAATGTTTTTTATTATCATGTGTTATCTAATATTTGAGTATTTATGTTTTAATTGAAATGCATACGTGTTAGATAAATATTTTGTTGCAGGGTTATTAGATTTAGGGGGAGAATTATGTTTCTTCCTAAAATTGGTGTGTAATCATCAAAAAGGGGGAGATTGAAACCCTGGTATTTTGATGATAACACTATAGAAGCAAGCTGGGTTAGATGTATTGTACTAACATGGTTTTGCAAGAGATAAGTTTTATGTATTTTCTAACAAAACATGTTGTAGCAGCTAGCTGGCAAAATAACTTTCTATGCAGGCAGTAAGCTGGTAGAGTAAAATTTGTATGCAGGCAGCAAGCTGGCAATACCTTCAGCAGATAGAGTTTCAGTCCTAATTTATAGGAAATCTTCTAGGAAACGTTTTGTAAGGACTCTATCAGTTATATAAGGTATATATATATATATATATATATATATATATATATATATATAATTCCTATATTATAGGAAGTTGTTTATAAACGTTTTATCCTTTAACGACTTGGGCTTTACAAACCAGTTGAAAACGTCTTTCTAAACGTTCTTATTCTCTCTATTCTTCTGGTTTCTAAACGTTATGATTCATGAACGTTGGGCTTGAATTAATCAAGGAACAAAAACGTGAGACTTGGTAGTCAAGACCGTTGGTTGTTAGATTAATTCAAAATCATTTGTTCATTATATAAATACTTGTGTGGTTTTCATTCTCAGTTGTTGGACAACGTTTTAAAAAGAAAACACAAGTACTATCAAAGGCTGATTTGCAAAATCTTTACATACTTGAGCTCTTATATATTATACGATATATATTCTTGATTAGAGTTCATAGTTTCGGTTTTAATTCATTATATCTTTGTATTGTTCAACTTGTAAGTTGGTAGTTGCTGGTTTTGTGAGCTTGGGAAACAAGGGTTCAAGGAACTTGATAGCTAGAGGAGTTTATACTTGGATTAGTATAGTACTTAGAGAGTTGTGTTCAAGGAACAAGGTGTTTCAGCAAGCCGCAAACAGTAACAGGGAGATCAGGGAGATATATTATTGTATTGTGTAATAGTAATTCACTTTGATCAATAATATATTCCTTTGCCGTGTTGGTAAAGGACCGGGACGTAGACCTATAGGAGATAGGGGTCGAACCTGGCTAAAATTGTTGTGTGTTCTTTATTTTCTGCACATTTTCTATACTGCATTGAACAACGTAGCTACCTGCCACTTTACATTCTGTAAACTCAGTAAGCTGCCAGACAGCAAAATCAAACTGTTTTTGCTTTTTCAGTCACATAACTTGGTAATAATTAAAATCGGTCATTGTTAGTCATAACACCTATTCACCCCTCCCCTCTAGGTGTTGATTCTCAGTATATAATATATTAGTGATAAGTGCATATTTTTGCATATTTTTAGTACCTATTTATTGCTTGAACTCGTATTTTAATAATTTATTTTGTTACATTTCAGGAAATTCGTGAATAAATAAAGAAATGGCAAAATAAAGAAATAAAGAGCAAGATGAAGAAAAAGGACTTAAATGAAAAGAGGAAAAAGAATTAGGAGCTTGGTGAAAAGGGAATCTTAGAGGACATGTGGAAGGTGGAGATCATCCCAACACACCACCTAAGTGTATGGTCAAGATCAACTCTTCAAAGCTTAAAGGGGAAGGAAACAAATAGATGGCTAGGATTGCTCCACCACATTTAGAAGGTGTAGGGCCAAGATTCACCCAACCCTACCCTAATCCCTAATCCTAGTCCTATAAATACCCCACCCCTCATCTTGTATGAGACACTTTTTACTTTTTACTTTTTTTTCCTTACTTTTTACACACCTTTTACTAGTTTTTAGTTGTAATTTCAATTTCCTAGTATAGATGCATCTTTTATTTCAAAGGTTGTAGTTCCATTTCAATTTCAATAAAAGAGCTTCCTTTTTCATCTTGTCTTGTCATTTACATTTACATCTTGTTCTTGTTTCATGGCTATGAACTTTCTTAAATCCAAAATAGTGGACCCATGGCTTTTGTGCCACCACTTGAGGTGAAAGGAGCATTCTTTAGCTTTTAATCCTTGTTATTTAGCTTAGATTTACATTCCCTAGTTGTTCTTGAAGTCAAACCCATCTAAAAATTTAATTTTTGAGTGGGATTTTGACGGATAAGAGCTAGTTTACATTTCTTGCATTAAAAGGTTGTTCTTCTTGTTAAGTAGCTCAAGAAATCATTAAATCCATTTAAAAAAATAATTTTTAAGTGGGTTTGGTGATTTCACCCTTAGATTTATTCTCCTTGTTAATTTAGTCTTAATTTTGTAGTGGGTGTTGATTTTGAAGATTGGAAGTTGAAGGAGGTGGTTTGGTGTTGTTCTTGTAGATGGTAAAATGGGTGTCTTGAGTTGTTAAGTTTGTAGATTTAATTTTTGGTATTGAATTTGGTGTTTAGATGTAATGGGTTTGATATTTTAGAGTTTATTGGGTGTTGTTAGTGTTAAAATTGGGGTCTTTAATCTTTAGATTTAGTGTTAGATTTAATGTTAAAGTAAGTTTTTTATTTTATTTGGGGACTAATCTTGATGTTTGGTGGTGTAATTTCTCCGTTTAGAGGTCATTTTCCGGTCAGTTTTTGAGCTTTTTTCTGCTAAATTCCACCCATTTCTGCACAAGAACAGCCGCCCCGCCACCCAGTTTTCTGTGAATTTTTCTGCATTTTCTTCCGCGCGTGTGGAACACGCGCCTGCCACTATCAATCTGTTCAGTTGTTTTTTTTTGTCCGCGTTTTTGTTAATTTGTTGCCTGCCTGTTTTTTTTCTTGGTCCAGCCTATTTTTCTTGTGCTTGTTAAAAGTTTTATTTGTCATGGCCCATTAGTTAATTTTGGCCCATTAAGAGTTCTAAGACCATTTTTGATTTTTTTTTGTTTAACATTTTAAAAATCTGGCCCAATTCCTCTTCTAGCCCAATACCATTTGCTGTTAGTTTTTTTTTTTTTCAGTTTATTTATTTATTATTTTCTTTTTACTTAATTTTCCTGATTTTAATTTTTAGTTTTTAAATTAAACTTGTGTGTCATTAAATTTTATTATTTAATTTTCTATTTTTTTTGTTTTAGTTTCTAGTTTTTTTTTTTTTTATTAGTTAGAAAATTAAACCTCTCCTAAAGTTTAATTGTTCTAGTCCGCCTAAATTAGGAATTAAGTGCTTGCGAAAAATAAATAGTCCCTGTGGTTCGAACTTTATTTTCTAAAACGACGATCGTGCGCTTGCGATTTTATTTGCACATCAATTAGGACGAAATATTAAAAGTTTTGGTCGGTCGATCGGTATTTGGGCCGGACCTATCTATAATTTGGGTCGGGCCTATCTATAATCAATTTATTTATAACCAATTATTTTTTTCAACTAAAATACATTACCTATTTTATATATTTTTCTAACCAAAACAACTCAATTGTTCTCCACTTTCTTCGTGCATGTTTACTTTTAATTCCCAAATAAATTTTCAAATAATTTTAATTTAATATACATATATATATATTTGGAAATATAAAACATAAGATATTACGTGACAATATATTCAACGGTTGTCATCTATTTATTTTAAGATCAAATGCTTACTTTTTTGTACTACTATGGTTCTTCAACGACGAAAACTCTTGACTTTTTTTAAATATATTTAAAGATAAAAATATTAATTTCTATATTTGATACGTTATTGATGGAGTGGAACACCTCACGATTATCATATAAATTTATTTTAAAATTTGACGATTCTTATTTTCTTATGATTTTATATCGTGACGACCAAATTATGGATAAAATATATAAGGAAATATTTTCGGATAAATTATTTCGTGTTGGGTTTATAATGTGCAAAACACATACTCCCTCCATCCCGATCAATTGATTACATTTGGTTTAGGTACAGAAGTTAAGGAAAATAAGTAAAGTAGTGGAAAAAAGTAAGAAAAAATGAGTAAAGTAGTGATACCCGTCAATATTTAAGGTATAAAGTAAGTAAAATGGAGGAAAGTAGTGGAAATGGTTAGTTTTTATATTATAAAATTTTACTATTTTTGGAAATTTTTAAAATGTAAAGAATTGGATGGGACATCCCAAAAAGGAAAGTGTAAAGAAATGGATGAGACCGAGGGAATATATTTTATGTATATGTACTCAAATCTATATAATTCAAAATTTAAATTCTTTGTTAATTTTTAAAATAGATAATATTAATATGTTAGTGAGATGATTACAAATTTAAATTTTTATTAGTATATTATGCATATGGGAATTACCTATTTATAACCAAGTATCTTTTCAACTAAAACACTTACTTTTTCTACTTGTTCAAACAAAATTCCTTAATTTTCTAAAAATATAATAGTCAATTATCTTTTTCAACTAAAACATGTTAACTTCTCTATTTTCATTACTAAAACCCCTCATTTTCCAGAAATATTTATTCTTTTTAACAAACATAAATAATCAAATAACACTTATTAAAAACATTACATCACGGATTTATGTTAGTATTACATAATAGGATATACTCCCTCCGTTCTATTTTTATTGTCCATCATCAAAAACCCACCTTTTATTGAATCATATAAAATAAATAAATAGTTACCAAAAAATTGTATTGTTTTCTATAAAAATGAACATAACTAACACATAATTTACCATATAAACTAAATGTGGACAATAATTTTGGGACAAATGAAAAAGGAAATACTGGACAATAATAACTGAGAATGAGGGAATAATAGAATTGGTACTTGAATCGTGCAAGACTTATTTATGTTATAATTATACACTTTTTTTTTAACATAAAACATCTTTTTATTACATATCACGAAGAATTATATCGATAAGAAAGGGTGTAATAGATAACCACTTCTTATGATGAAACAAAGAACTTGCCTCCCTAGCCCCACAATGAGTTGCAGAGTTCGCTGATCTCCGAACAAAATAAATCAAATACGATCGTAAGTCCTTTACAATAGAGTAGCAATCCTTAATAATTAAACCTGACAATGGACTGTGTCGTGTACTTTCGTGTTTTCGTGTACTTGAATGTAAAACCCATATCCGACCCGTTTTGGATTCGTGTACTAAATTTGAAACACATATCCAATTCAAAACGTGTCATGTACTTAATGTGTAGTATTCGTGTACATTAAATTAAAATATAAATTTATTTTAATTAAAATTTATATATTATAAAACTATTTTAATCATGTAAATTTTTATGAAATGTGTATTAAATATGTATTACATACAATTTTACAAAAATTTGTAAATATAACTTATATATATAAATGTATACTTCTTATATATAAATATATAACTTACTGCCAATTAGTCGTGAAACTTTTATTTATTGTTCATATGTAATTGCTTATATATTTTCTAAATATGCAATACTATAAATAATATATATTTTTTTAAAATTATTTATTTACTTCATTAATTCGTGTACTTTCGTTCCGTGTCGTGTACCTATTGTGAAAACCCAAACCCGACACTAATTGTATTCGTGTTTTTTCGTGTTCGTGTACTTTCGTGTTCGTGTACCAAATTTTTGCACCCAAACACTAATTATCTGTGTTGTGTTCGTACCGAGTTCACGTGTCGTGTATCAAATTGCCAGCCCTATTAATAATAGATCCAAAGTAGGATGAATCATTCAAATTACTACGAAAAGCCTGAACCACACCTAGAGCGTCACGTTCAATGAACACGTTTGAGAGTTGTAGCTTTTTAATTCAAGAAAGAGCCTCGCGAAACGCCATCACCTCTGCAATTTTTGGGTCTACTATCCCTATAAAAGATCCACCATAGCTTGAAATACACTTATGTATCATCTTTTTTATTTTTTGCTAATTACCTATGTGATATGCGCTAAAAATAACCCTAAAGATATAATTAATGATACATTAAATAGGCCCGAAGTTCTAATTATTTATTAAATTCGTAATTAATATAGAGGTCAGCTGTATAACCCATTAAATGTGTCCAAACTGGAGCCAACTACATCAAAGAGTAGCCTCCAAGGCACTTAAACCTAATAGGAGTCTACCTCCTAAAAAGAAGGTTCTAGAATCTAAATCAAAGGAGGAGACTTACCCGCCAAGTCTCCCAAACCTACTCTAAATATAAGGCTTCTTACGCCTATATAAATGGTACAACCCGTCATCTCAGAACTACGTTTTATTCACTTGATTCTCAGCACTTGTTGAGATACGTAGGCATCTTGTGAGGATGATCTAGTCATGAAACACAAGACCAATCATTAAAGCTCGAAGCTCATCAACCCTAGCGTTGAATTCACGAAACCTTAGCCGCAGTTTGAAGACCTGGTTTTTATTCCACAACATCTGGCGCCGTCTGTGAGAAGACAACATCAACCATGGTAGACACACGAAGAACAACTCGAGAAACTCAAACTTCTGAAGGACTTCCTATCACCTCTGAAATGGAGACTCATGGAACAGGAAGCCAGCCACCGCCTACTACTGACACTCAAGGGGATATTCCCTCACCACTTCTCAAGGACCAAAGATCCCTATCTCAGTTCAAGGGACGAATCCTCTAGAGATGGTGGTTCATGGATCCCAACCTCATACTCAAGAGACTACTCGTCAGCAACCGATCAAAACCTCTCAAGTAATTCTAAACGCAACGCATGGTTTTCAACTCCATACTAATGACCTCCCTGAATACATGAATAAATTCTCGATATGCCATCTTACAGTATGCCACCTCAACCCATGATTGGGAGCAGTGGTCTCAATCCACTGTATCATAAAGCATATGTGCCTCCGTATATTCAAGACCCGGGATCCCAAAATCAACAAACTCGAACTCATCAAACCCCTCTGATTCGTGACTACTCTGGCCCAAGATTACACCTCTGATGATGAAAGGAATGTATCCCCAAGAAGGAAGCGTTCTTCCCGAACAAACCAGGAGCAACTCCAAACTACTAAGGATAAGATTACAATGTATGAGGCTGATGCTGCAAGACTCAAGAAGGTGTTGGCAGAGGAGGAGGCTGCTAGAGCATAAAGTTAGTCTACCGGTGGAATTCCGATGATAAATTTGGATTCTCCACCAAGAAAATCAAAGAGGGCTGAAGTCCCAAGGGGCAATCCTACAGTGTTGTTACCCCTAGGAGATCCGGATGATCCTATACCCCCTTTTACTAAGGATATCATGAAGGTCCATATCTAGAAAGTTCAAGATGCCGACCATTAAAGCCTATGATGGGGCAGGAGACCCCGTCAATCATGTGAGTACTTTCTCCAATGCACTGTTGTTGCAGCCCACCAACATGCCGTTAAGTGTAGAGCATTTTCACAAACCCTTGGGGGCATGACTCAATGTTGGTATAGTCGTCTCTCTCCTAATTCTGTTGGATCCTTTAAGGAATTAAGCAAGGCGTTTATCAATCATTTTGTTAGTGGGAGAGTATATGAGAAGAGTTTTGCATCTCTCATGAGCATTCAACAAGGCAATAATGAATCCTTGAGGGACTACGTAAATCGATTCACTAGAGAGGCTCTGAAAGTCCCGGATCTGAAAGACAAAGTAGTTATGATAGCACTACAACAAGGAACCACTAATGACCACTTCAAAAGGTCACTAGAAAAACATCCCCGAAAGCATGTTGAAGCAACAAGCATGTATGAAATTCCACCAATATTTTTATAAAACATCTCTGGAGCCATATAGCCCATTGTCCCTCTTGCATTGAGAGTTACAATGTTATCAGCAGTGGCATATAATTTTGCCAGCCCGAAATCAGAAATGATTGGATTGTAATTCTCATTTAAAAGAATGTTATGAGGCTTGATGTCAAAATGCAAAATTTGCATGGCACAACCTCGATGCAAGTAGTCAATTCCACTTGCCACTTGGTAGGAAATGTCATACATCTTCTCCCAACTCAAGGAAACAATTTCTTCTTTTGTTCCTTGTTTGAGGAAAATGTATTTCTCTAAAAATAGTGATTTGGGATGTATGGAAGGTATTCGAGCTATAAGCGATGGAATAGGGTGGCCTTCTGTTATGCTGGGATATGGTACTAGTGTGCGCCCCCAACGCCATTAGTCAAAATGTCTTCTCCTTCTGTTCCAGTGTTCCATCAATCAAGCATCCCAGACCTTAAATCAGTTAGTGAACCAAATGTTCAGCCCTACCTGTAATATTACTGCTGCTAGTGCACTTGTCCTATCAAATTTTGGCTTCCAGATTTAAGTGTTAAGACTGACAGTAATACATGTAAGATCTATGTATATAGTGTTTCTTTTTCCTATATATAATTAAGTTTTGGGAGAATTAGTTAGTTAATATGGCATTATAGCTCATATTTAGAAGTTTTATGTTTAAGTTCCTGAAGAGATGTTTAATCCTATTGAACAAAAGGTCAATGGCTCAGTCAACCTTGTGAAGGATTTTACACATCCAATAAAAAAGAAGTTACTAGTGGCTTACAAGTCACAAATAGGATTGGGTTAGGTCGGCTGAAATATATAAAACTGATATGCAACCTTTAAAATCGGTTTGAAATTTTTTTAGACCCAATTAAGTATCGGGTTTTCTTTGCCATCTTGGTTGGTTGAAAAAGGGGTTGGGTATATTTTGTTCATTTTAATCGGTTCGTAAGCCAATTTTCGACCGATTAAACCAATTTGTGCCCAGTTAATCAAAATTATATGATTTCTAGATCGATTTCTATAAAAATTGATTTTCCGATCTGATTTTAACACATTCGGATTGATTAGTCACTGTCTAGCGGTTAATCGTCAGTGCTTAGAACATATATTATACATATAAATACAACTGAGTCTACACATATGTTAAATTATTTAGGTATATTATGATTCATATAAGATAAAACACAAGATAATTTATAATTCAAATATTAAAATCGTATGGGATAGAATTTTATGGTTGTGTTAAAAAAATGATTCTAAATTACATATATATAAATTTTCAATTTGTTTAATTTTTAAACTACGATCTTAGATATTTTATAATTAATACTAGACTAAACATATACAATTGAGTTTAAAAGGGTACAACTATGTACATATGAAGGAAAGAGTAAGACAACTTCAAGATTGACTTTTACATAAAATAAAGAAATTTTATAATGTGTTCACTCTATAGTCTTACATGAATGACCAATTTTATATTTTATAAATATACTTTTATTTCATTAAAATTATATTACTTTACATACGTCTTATACACGAAATTAAAACTAAGAAGTTTTATGATGAATTTAAATTATATTTGTACATTTGTGACCAATATTATATTACAAATATATTGTTATTTTATTAACAATACATGAGTTTACATACATTCATTTTATATACGAAGAACTCTGATAAAATAACCATTTAAATTATCTTGAATTTTTAAATTTGATAAATTTCAATTCACGACATTCAAAACTAAACTTATATTTTGAAGATTAAAAAAAATCATTTGATCTTTATCCTATAGAAATTTATCCAAATTTTATGAAATCTTATTCAATTAGAAAAAATATATATATAAATACTATGCATATATAATATAAATTCAAAATACTATCATTTACCATATTTACAAAATTATTTTGATATGTATATATATTGGTGCGAATTTATTTTTTCAGTATATAAACAGGCCCATGCCTCACACGGGCTTTTACGCTAGTTTGTTTTTATTTGAAATCCGTTTGATCATTCCTTAATCAAGTACTCCTACAAATTTATCCTGAAAGGCTAATTCAAATATTAAAATCAGTTTTTTTTTTGTATTCTCATCTTTTACCAAAAACTTCTAATTTGGACTTGACTTTTCCCACAAATTTAATTATAAATTTGACTAATTTCTTATACGAAACATTATTTTGAATCCGACTAAAAGATCAGTTAAAGCCTTTCACAAAAAAAACATCAATTAAAGTTGCAGTAAAATATAATTTTCCTTAAAGTAAAATTATAGGTACATTGTCTTTTAGTAAACCACTAGTTGAAAAAGCCGTGATTTGCGACGGGGTAATAATTTTTTTTAAAAATTCTATCAAATAAATTACGAAAATTACTCGGTCCTCGCTAATAAGCCGTCCTCCCGTGAAACACACTTTTCTTTTTAATATCAAAATCTCAAATTTAATATATTGAATATACTTGTCTTATATATTAATTTTTATGTTAGCATACTCTTTTCTAATGAGCCACTCTATGCTTTCTTTTTTAATATCAAAATCTCAAATTTAATATATTGAATATATATTTGTCTTATATATTACTCACTCCGTCCCCCTCAATTCTTTACATTGAGGGGACGACACAGAGGTTAAGAAAAAGTGTAAATTAATAGAAAAAAGTAAGAAAAATGAGTAAAGTGGTGGGATCAATCAATATTTAATGTATAAAGTAGGTATAGTTAGACTCGGCAATTTTCGACATGACGCGAAAATACGACACGAAACGACACGAAAATTTAGTGTTTGGGTTTGCATTTTTAGTACACGAACACGAAAGTACACGATCGAGATTTAGTGTCGGTTTTGTGTTTACCCTTCAAGTACGCGACACGAAGTATGTTAGCACAAAATCACGCAAGCGCACGTGGTCACAAGTAATATACGAATAAGTCAAGTTCGTTCCCACAGAGATCTAATGAGGTGTTCAATTCAATTAATGTACCTATGCAACAATGTATGATTTTTATCCACTGCTAAGACAATTAACAATTTGGGTTTGATTATCTAAAATTAACTAGAGAACAAATTATTAAACTAAGAATTAACTAACTAAGAGGATTAAAATCGATTTATGTATATGAGAAATAAACATGGGATCCTAACTTCATTAAATACTTCATCTAGAGTCTTTTATCTTTAATCAATGCATGTGACAGTTGTGATAACTAATCGGATAACACGAAATAAGTACATGCTACCTTTCAGTATACGTATACCAACCCACTCAAACATCCACAAAAGAGATAGAAGTTGGGTAGACACCAATTATGCTTAGACCCTATATGTCTATAAGATTTGAAAACATAACGGTTTAACGAGCAAGTTATCCATTCAGATTACATAGGGCAGGTAAGATGGTTAAAATTACCTACGAATCATGCATGACAAACATACATAAACCTATGCTAGCATGGCAAATTCCAAACCTCTATATCCACTTTCGCATTCAATAGAGATTAACAAACAATCTTAGATGTTAGCTACGCATCCAAGAAGAATAAGCACAACCAAACTAGGATATCAATTAGCCATCACACACACATCTTTAAAACAATTAACCACTAAAATCCATAAATAAATCCGTTAGAATCCCACGACAATGATTAGTTCATAATAGAACCGTTCATCATCGTGGGATTTGATGAAAACATGATAATGAACAAGATTCAAATAATATGGATACTAAAGTAATAGAGTTGAGAAAACAAATCCCAAAAGCATCCAAGAGTATCGCCAAGAAAAATACAAAAGAAAAGTAGATCTAGAACTCCGTTGCTTGTCACGCGCGTAGGAATCCTTCGTCAAACTTGAATCTCCGTGTCTCGGCTCTCTCTCTATGTGTTGCTGGGAATAGGTATATATGATTATTGGTGAAGGGTTGTGTTTATATAAACTCCAGGAGGCTTTTTCAGCAAGATATTTCCATATTTCCAATTAAAAATCGAAATCAGGAAAATTTCCAAGAATTTTGCCAGGCGGCCGCGCCCTAGGCGCGCGCCCGCGCGTTTGGCCGCGCCCCCGCGCGCCAGGTTACTGTTCAGAATTATAGAAAATGTTGTCCTCTTCGCGTGAGCTGTAAGATCGTCAGAATCGGACTTGTAGAACTCCAGATATGGCCAAAACAGTGAAGACTGCGCAACCTACCCGGAAAATCCGAATTTTAATCAAATTAACCTCCAACTCTTGGTTCTGCAAAACTTAATGAAAACACATTAAACACACCACATACTTGAGTTTAAGTCATCAATTTAAGCCGATATGAAGCGTTCCAAGTAGATATAAAATCCACTTATCAAAGTACACGAAATAAATAAATTAATATTTAAAAATTAATATTTATATTAGATATTTTAACATTTTTATTAGATATTTAACATTTATTTATGTGATTATACATAAATTTATAATATTATTTGTAAATATATATTTTTAATACATATTTGTAAAAATATTACCTAAATTTTAATATTTCAATATATTTACTTATTTATTTTTATTTCTATTATTAATTTAAATTACACGAAAACACGACACGAAAAGTACACGAAACGAAAGTACACGAACACGAAATTACAGGAACCCTAAACGGGTGGTTTTGGGTTTAGCATTTAGGTACACGAAACACGAAAGTACACGACACGAACGAATTGCCAAGTCTAGGTATAGTGGAAAAAAGTAGTGAATGTGATTGGATTTTATATTATAAAATGTTACTATTTTTGGTATGTAAAGAAATAAGAAGGACGTATCAAAAAGGAAAGTGTATAGAAATGAGAGGACAAAGTGAGTAATTTTTATGTTACCATACTCTTTTGTAATGAGCCACTTTTTCGTTGAAAAAACACTTATACAACTTTACATATATTCTACTTCACATATAAACTAGTTGAAAAAGCTGCGCTTCGCGGCGGCGTAATAATTTTTTTTAAAAACTCTATCAAATAAATTACAAAAATTACTCGTTCCTCGCTAATAAGCCGTCCTCCCGTGAAACACACTTTCCTTTTTAATATCAAAATCTCAAATTTAATATATTGAATATATACTTGTCTTATATATTAATTTTTATGTTACCATACTCCTTTTTAATGAGACACTGTTTTATTGAAAAAACACTCGTATAACTTTACATATTCTACTTCAAATAGAACTTTTAGTTATGTATTACAAACGTTTATTCTACTTAATAGAACTTTTAATTGCAAGTACTTCTTTTATATCTGAACTCTTCTCCTCTATAAATCGAAACACATATTCTACTTCAAATAGAACTTTGCAAGTACTTCTTTTATATTTGAACTCTTCTCCTCAATAAATTCGAACATCTATTCTACTTCTAATATGTTAAAGAATATTTTTTTTATTTATCAGTATTTAAAATTCTAAAATTCTAAAAAATTAGAAAAATAGATTGATACGATCTTAGGGGCGCCACCTAACCTCCCGTGTATCCTCCTATATATATATATATATATATATATATATATTGATTTTAGTTATGTATTACAAACGTTTATTCTACTTCCAATAGAACTTTTAATTCCAAGTACTTCTTTTATATCAAAACTCTTCTCCTCTATAAATTGAACCACTTATTCTACTTCAAATAGAACTTTGCAAGTACTTCTTTTATATTTGAATTCTTCCCCTCTGCAAATTCAAACACTTATTCTACTTCAAATCGAACTTCGAACTTCGCTATAAATTCGAACTATTCTCCTCAATAAATTCGAACACATATTCTACTTCTAATATGTTAAATGATATTTTTTGATTTATTAGTATCTAAAATTCAAAAATTCTAGAAAATTAGAAAAATAGATTGAGACAATCTTAGGGGCGCCACCTTACCTACCCGTATCCTTCTTTATATATAGGTTATTGCTCCATGAAGAACACTCTTATATAAAGAACAATAAAGAACACCATAGAATCTTACATAGATTGCATGTTGATTCTAATTTTCTCACCAAAAAAGGTTTATTACGAATAAAAATAGAATCTAGCAAAAAATTAGAATCAAATAAAACATGATTACATGTAATTTAATTGTGATAAATATATATAAAAGATTCTGTACTGGATTCAATAATGGATTATATGTAATGTTTAATTTTTAAATTTAGATGAGATTCAACGTTAAATTCGATATGTTAGGCTTAATTGTTGTTCAATTTTATGATTCTAATTTTAAAAAATCAATTTTTATGAAAAATAAAGTGTTTATGATGGTGTTCTTTATTGTTTTTTATTGATCAAAAATCAACTTTATGTGACAATTTTGTGTCATATTTACTTCAGCCGCTGCCCGTTGCACTAAATACATATAAATAAAAATTACTAAAAATATTAAATAATAAAAATTTAAGTATTAACCACCTTTTCAAACTTCAACCATTAGTATTATCACAAAAATTACAAATGTCTTAAATATTGTTGTACTTTATATGCCGATTTTGTGTCATATTTTCTTGAGCTCACGACCATTTCTTAAATATCTCTATACTTTATATGCGATGTCATATATTTTCTTGAACCGGCGACCATATACATAAAAATTAAAAATACTAAAAATAAGCAATGATAAAAATTTAAGTATTAACCACAGCGACAAACTTCAACCATTTGTATTATCACATAAATTACAAATTTCTTAAATATCCATATACTCTATATGCCAATTTTGTGTCATATTTGCTTGAGCCAACACTAGTTGCACTACATAAAAATTGAAAATACTAAAAATAAGCAATAATAAAAATTTAAGTATTAACCACCGCTTCATACTTCAACTATTCGTATTATCACAAAAATTACAAATTTGTTAAATATCCCTAGACGTTATAATAATTTTTTTGGGTACGTACATGTGCATCGTTATGATATAAAAGGTTAATCATGGAAACATAATTAATTTTTATCTAATCATTGTATTCTCTATGAATTTGAATGTAAATAAGAGAATTCAATTTTATTTCAGTTAAGAACAAAATTAACATTTGTTTAATTGAATTCTAAAGATGATTGACTTTTATATATTTATTATATTTAGTATGAATTTGAATGTAAATAAAGAAATTGAATTTTCTAAACATGATTAATTAAAAAACAAATATATAAAATTTTGAAAGTTATCATGTCTCTCATAAAAATGAGATAACAGTATTGAATATAACTATAATTAATTATTAAATTCACTAAAAAAATATCAAAAACTATATACAAAGATGACATTCAATAAATTATTATTAGCTACAGAAATCAAGTATAACTATATGTATGTAATGTTAATCGTCTATCACAATAGATCTAGATGTTTATCTTCTTATCACGAGTATGTAGTGTTATTAATGTATACAAATATACTTGTTATCAAAAGATCATCAAATAAATCCACAAAATGGTGACTTGAGAAAAACAAATCAGCCATGATTTTTTATAGACAATTTAAGATATAAAAAATATAATAAAGAATAAATTTTAAATAGGATTTAAATAAGGAAATTTAATTTTCTTGAATAGAAATAGAGGAGTTCTACAGAAAAAGAAAAAAATATTTTTTGTTTAATTGAATTCTAAACTTGATTGACTTTTATATATTTATTGTTTTTAGTATGAATTCGAATATAAATAAAGAAATTGAATTCTCTAAACATGATTAATTCAGAAACAAATATTAAAATTATAAAGTTATCATGTCTCTCATAAAAAAATTAATGAGATAATAGTATTGAATATAACTCTAATTAATTCGCAACATTAGAAAAATAATATATCAAAATCTATATACAAAGATGAAATTCAATAATAGGATTGACTTTTTTATTTCTATTGTCTTCTCTAATAATTCGAATGTAAATAAGGGATTTTTTTAATGAAGTAAAGTTGTGGATCTGTAGAAAAATAAATAAATATTTTTTGGAAGATCTGAGAGCTCCTGAGAGTTTCCTTATATATATATATATATAAAGAAGAAGATAAATAAAAGGAGAAAGAAGATAAAAATTGATAAGATAAAAAGATAAAGATGTTGAATATTAAAATAGTATCTTTACTTTCCTTCATTATTAAAGATTTTAAAAGGAAAGAATATAAAAATTGTATATTTAGTTTCCTCCATCAGTAAAAATTTAAAAGGCAATTACTATTTTTTTATTCTATAAATTCGAATTTTAATAAGGAAATTTAATTTTATTGAATTAAAATCCAGAAGCTCTAGAAAAATAGATAAATAGCTTTCGGACGATCTGAGAGCTCCTGGGGGTTTTCCTTTATATATATAAAGATATATATATATATATATATATATATATATATATATATATATATATATATATATATATATATATATATATATCGAAGCTACGTAATTATTTTTTGAGTTAGTTATATCGAAGCTACGTAATTTAAATAAATAGAAAAAAGTAATTACAGCGAGACTTGAGAGCACATAAATGTTCACTGTGAATTCACTGCACATACAAAAATGATATTTTAGTTTTAGCATCGACTCCGAAAGCGAACATATATACTACATTGAAAAATTAGAAATACATAAGATCCGGCCCATTGTCTGCAAAAGGCCTGTTTGTGTTGTAATAAACTTACAACATAGGAGTACTGTATAACCTCAAACATAAATTGAAACATACATTCAACTCCCGCTCAGCTCACACATTTTATCCTCTTAATAAAACAAATACTCTCTCTCCAGAAGTTCAAAGCGCTATCCGAAATCAATGGCTGATTCTGCTGAATCGTAAGTTCATTAACTTTCGTATCTAATTACCGATTTAGCATGTGTACTGAAATTATTAAATTGTTTATTATTTAGAGTCAATTGATTTTGATTGTATTTGTTTTAACCTAGGTTTCTGTTAATTATATGTTTGCTTGCTGTTGTTTATAGAAATTAAACCAATCACTACAACAAATCAGGGCAATTACGACGGAAAACTTACGACGGAATGCTGGGCGGCGCCCTACTTACGACGGAAAAGAAAATTTCGTCGTAACTATTTACGACGGAAAACAATTTCGTCGCAAGCTTATTATTTTATTAATAAAATTTGGCACCAATCAAATAAAAGAGAGGGAAATCAGCGAGCGAAATAAAACGACGCCGTATTATCTTACGACGGATTTACAAATCCGTCGGAAGTTTATTATTTTATTATTTTACCGAAATTAGATTTAATTATAAAATAAATTAAATTTTCGTAAAAGAAAACTACATCGTTTAGGACTGAATATACGACAAAATTTCCGTCGTAAAAAAACTTACGACATAATCCGTCGTAAGTTATCGGGGCGGTAAATTCAACTTTTTACCAAAACATATGGAGGTAAATTCAACTTTTCGCAAATTTTTGGCATCCAATAACTTACGACGAATTTCGTCGTAAGTTAACACGTGAATTTTGGTGTTTTAATATTTTTTTGAAAAACTTTCTCAATGATCCAACCATATGGATGTCAAGATCTATGTATTTGAGTGATATTTTCAAAAAAAATAGATAAAAAATTTTATTTAGTTTGAGATTATAGTAGTCAACGAGTGATTTGGTTATTACTCCTTGCTAATGTTAAGTTCCGAATTGGTGTTTCAATTTTTTTGAAAATATTTCTCGACGATCCAACTGTATGGATGTCTAGATCTATATATTTGAGTGATATTCTCAAGAAATTAGAAAATAATATATTAATTTGGTTTAAGATTATAGAATAATGATTTGACTGTACTCGTAACTAGTGTCTAGTCCCGGATTGGTATTCTGAGTTTTTTAAAAAATATTTCTCAACGACCCAACCATATGGATGTCAAGATCTATATATTTGATTGCTATACCAAAAATTCCAGAAAAAACAAATTTATTTAGTTTGAGATTATAGTAGTCAACGAGTGATTTGATTACCTTACTAACGTTAAGTTCCGAATTGGTGTTTCAATTTTCTTAAAAATATTTCTCGACAATCCAACCGTATGTCAGATTCATTGAATAATTTTGTTACATGATTTCTTCGATGATCCAACCGTACGGATGTTAATAGGTACTCATTATAGTGTTGGGAAAAAATAATAACAAAATAAAAAAGGTCCGGTTGTGCCGCATCGTTTTATAAACGTTGTAACAGTACTGCTTCCAATAACGGGACACATGTCAGATTCATTGAATGAATTTTTAAAATGATTTCTTCGATGATCCAACCGTACGGATGTTAATAGGTACTCATTATAGTGTTGGGAAAAAATAATAACAAAATAAAAAGGCCCGGTTGTGCCGCATCATTTTAGAAACGTTGTAACAGTACTGCTTCCAAGAACAGGACACATGTCAGATTCATTGAATGATTTTTTAAAATGATTTCTTCGACGATCCAACTGTACGGATGTTAATAAGTACTCATTCTAGTGTTGGGAAAAAATAATCACAAAATAAAAAGGCCCAGTTGTACCGAATCGTTTTAGAAACGTTGTAATAGTATTGTTTTCAAGAATGGGACACGTGTCAGATTCATTGAATGATTTTTTAATTGATTTTTTCGAAGATCCAACCGTACGGATGTTAATAGGCACTCATTCTAGTGTTGGGAACAAATAATCACAAAATAAAAAGGCCCGATTGTGCCGCATCTTTTTAGAGACGTTGTAACATTACTATTTTAAGGAACGGGACGCGTGTCAGATTCAATGAATAACTTTTTAAAATGATTTCTTCGACAATAAAACCGTACGGATGTTAATAGGTACTCATTCTAATGTTGGGAAAATATAATCACAAAATAAAAAAGCACGATTGTGCCGCATCTTTTCAGAAATGTTGTAATAGTACTTCCAAGAACGGGACGCATGTCAGATTCACTAAATAATTTTTTTAAATGATTTATTTGGCAATCCAACCATACGGATGTTAATAGGTACTCATTATAGTGTTGGGAAAAAATAATCAATATATAAAAATGCCCAATTTTGCCGCATCTTAACAAAAACGTTAAACTCTCAAACTATGTAAATTTATTTTTTTGTGAAATGTTTGAAATATCACTAAAATATACAGATCTTGACATCCATATGGTTGGATCATTAATAATTATTTTAAAAAAAATTCAAAATACCAACTCGGGAGGAAAAACTAGTAAGAAGTATTGGTCAAACCACTAGCACTGGTCTAAATTTTTCCGGATATCATTGAAATATAGAATCAGTGATGTCTATATTCATCGATATCTTATTTTTTTTCTAAATTAGGGGATGTCGAGATTTTCAATATTGTTAAAGTGTTTATAAATGTGTTTAATTATATTGAAACAACCATACATATTTATTTTCTTTTTTTATCTAATTCATTATTTTAATTTGAAAAAATCATTATCAAATTAAAGTAAGAATTATTTAAATAAAAACTATATATATATATATATATATATATATATATATATATATATATATACATACTATCTATACTATATTTTTAAAACCGAAACATTGAAAATTTTGGTTTTCGGTCATTTATTCTATTTAATAAATAATAAAATAATATAAAAAAGTAACTAAATGATTGTCTTTTACAATTAAAACACTTTTTCCTAACAAAATCTATTACTTCCAAAAATATTACGGACAATAATTTTTAAATCAAAATATATATAATAAACACTTTTTTAAAACTCGTGTCTTGAACTTGTCATAGGCTAGTATATAATAAACAAAAACGAAACAAAAACGAGGGAAATCCGAAATTTTGTGAAATTTTGTTTTGCCGGGTATGTAAAATACTAAATTGAGTTGGCGCTGAAGACCCAAAATCCCACTTTACTCTTTCTCAATTACCAAAACCTACATCCTCTTTCTCTAATTCTCTCTGTAATCTCCCATTCCCCCCTTTCTCTCTCCGCCGCTTATGTGTATCATGTAGTATATATATATCAGGTCTATACCTATCACTATCATTTTAAAGACTCCTAAATGTTCCAAGTATTGTCGCTTTTAGGGCTTTTACCCTTCGATTGCCAACGATTTTCTGTCAGGTATTTGCTTGATTATCTTGTTTTTTTCGGTTTTTTGGGTATAATTTGTGCAATTGGTTTGTTTTTTATGTTATTTGCACATTTAATTGAAAGGCCATGTTGTTGTTTCGTTTGATTTGAGGGTCTCGTGGAGGAGTTAGTGAGGAAGCAGGTTGTAGGAAAAGATTGGGTTGACCATTCAATATTGGAAATAGGCAATTTTCGCAAAGAAATTGAAGGGAAGTTGCTGGAAGAGCTTGTGCAAGAGGCTGTAGAAGTGTTTACAGGTAGTTTATGATGAGATTTTGTTTTATTATAGTAATTCACGGTTTTTTTTTCTAATTGTTATATACAACTCTTTGTAAGCATGGTCTAAAGTTCTTCCACGATAATGTCCCTCGCCCACCACTGCCATTTGTTTAGTAATGCAAATATGTTTCAGTGTTTCTGTTTGCTATATTTTGATTCTTTTTTATCCAGCACTGGACATGTAATTTATGGTGTATCATTGCATTTTTGATCTGCCCCCGGCCCCTTTAGTCTCTCGTTGTATATAAAATACATTGCTCAGCGTCTTGTTATTTGTCATTAAGTGTCTTGTTTATGGTCAGTAATGCACAGTATTGCTCTATTCTTGTGCAGTCTTAATTTACCTTTCGTAACTCTGATAGTGATAACTAGAGATGCTATGTAGATTGTTGGTATGTACCTTGTTGCAAAATTAACTTCTTCTGACTATTATATCATAATGCTACTATAGTCTTACCTCTTTCAATACCATTGTACTAATTTTTTTTATTGAAAACAATTGTAGGTTGAAACATTGCTGCAACATGTTGTTCCAAAGGTTTGCTTAACACCTTTATCTCATTCTTAATGTTTGTAGCTGTCTACTAGGTTGATGAGTTAAGGAGTAAATTTGTGACAAAATATTTGTGGTACAAGATATTTTAATAGCACATGGTTATTTTTAGTAGGCTAATATTGGGTTTATTTTAGTTGTTTCTTTGCCATGATTGTTTATAGTGATATATTTTAATTCTTAAGTTCAGTGAAATTTTGTACGTAGTCTTGCTGGTGTTGCAGGTTAATACCATGAAACTACACTTTGATTACAATGATCTGTGAAAGTAACAGGTACATGTATTAGTATGTATGCTGGTTGTAATTGTAATGATGCAAATGGACTTGGCTCCCATGTTTTAACTTGGTCGTTTAGGTGATCTTTAATGCATATGTGTTGTTTGAGTAATGTTCATAATTTTTATTTTAGAGTATATATCATTTGTAATAAACCTTTTTATATTTGATAGTTATTCTATATATTTTAAATGGCTTTATTGTTTAAAATTAGTGAATCTTGCTCGTGAGGAATTGTGAGTATAAATCTTGTTTGCTGTCAACTTTATTTTGTGGTCATTATCTTGTTAGCTGATCAAATGTCCTGTATTTGGAGTTGATGTTTGTAAAAGTTGTAATCCTGAGAGACTTGTATGAGTTGGAATCTGTAATAATTAAACTTTGCAGTGATTACTAAGCAGACTTGTATGTTGTATTATTCCGTTGTAATCGCTGAGCCTTGTACCATCTGGAGTTGGCATGTGTAATAATAAAACTTTACTAGTAGTTGTTAATTATTAAGTAAACTTGTATTTAATCTTGATGGGTGCTAGAAATGTTAATCTACTGTTTTATAATTGAGAAATAACATGTGTACTTACCTCGACTTTTGCATTTTGATTTGTATTCATGATCCCAGAATCTGGAACAACCGGTAATCATGAATTGAAGTGAATGAGGATGAAAAAGCCTCTTTCTCTGGAATAGACTGGGAATTTCCCACCATCTGGCCAAAACTCGCGAAACCAAAGCAGATCAAGTCTCTCCGGTAAAAGTAAGTTAAAAAAGGTACCGAAAAACCAGTTGGATAGAGTTCAAGGCTGGGATTCATAGTCGTTCTTGAGAATCAAATAACATAACATGACTGGGTAGAGACCAATTTTTCTGCTGGTTCTCAAGTAAAACCAGCTAGGTTAATAAATTTACCAGTAATTGTTCTGGTGTTACTGTTTGCAACCAAACTAAATAAGCGGAACTAGGAAACTAAAAATATGATCTGTACTGTAAAATACATGTAAGGATGAAATAATCTCTGATTTTTTATTTTATACCTGCATATGATACTTGACACTATTAGTTTGAAGCACACTAGATATAAGAAACTAATTACCATATATTGCACAAACATCCTGGACATGCAGTGGATAAGTGTTACAGGATCCATGGCTTCCCATCTAGTGGATAAGTGTTACAGGATCCATGGCTGCCCATCTGACTTTAAGTTCACTAAGACCAAGAGGTTTGCAGCACAAGTTGATGGACCTGCAATTCTCACAGCTCAATCTTCTACATCCTCAAATGTACCAGCTTCTTAATCTGTCAATCCGACTGACACTACTCAGAATTTAGATTATTTTAGTCCACTGAGTTTACTTGGTTATATATATGTTACTTTCTGCCACTGGTAATTATTTTAGTCTACTGAGTTTTACTTGGTTATACCCCTGATGGCTGCCACCCAATATGTTATGCTGGTAGGTTGTCATTTGACGTTAACATTGAATATAAGTCTTAACAATATAATTTTTTGTCAAATGATTTGCATAGTTTATAAGAGAATGTGATAAATCTCCCTTCTTCGGAGTGATATTTAGGTTCAGTCAGTTACTCTTTCCCTGCAAATTGTCTGCTTTTAAGCTTGACTTTTCCCCCATCAGATTGCTTCCTTTTCAAGTTTGAAGTATTACTTTGATTGTTTGTAAAATACGTCGTCAACTTATCACATGTTTCGTTTTTTCCATCTGTGTTCCCGTTGTTGATAATTTTTTGCATTCTTTTCTTTGTTTTTATAGATTAGTGTCGCACTGAAAGTATCATACTTCAAGCAATTGTTCCTCTCCTGGCTCAAGCAATTGTTTCATTCTCTCAAGCAATTGTTCCACTCTCTCAAGCAATTGTTCCACTCCTGGCTCAAGCACAGCTTCCAATTTGCGACATATATTTTAATACTCCCACTCAAAATCAATTGACTATAAATAATAACAATCTAATAAATTTCACTATAAGCAGATACGAAGCTATTAACTTACGAATCAGTAGAACCAACAGTTGAGTTCAGAGAGACACTTTTGGAATTTCTGGAGAGAGAGAGCATTGGTTTAATTTCTATAAACAACAACAAGCAAACATATGATTAACAGAAACCTAGGTTAAAACAAACACAATCAAAATCAATTGACTCTGAATAATAAACAATTTAATAATTTCAGTACACATGCTAAATCGGCAATTAGATAATACACACA
This sequence comes from Heracleum sosnowskyi, assembly GCA_030848705.1. Lineage (NCBI taxonomy): Eukaryota > Viridiplantae > Streptophyta > Magnoliopsida > Apiales > Apiaceae > Heracleum > Heracleum sosnowskyi. The sequence goes on from CM061241.1 coordinate 101,816,514, forward strand.
CTCAAAATCAATTGACAATAAATAATAACAATCTAATAAATTTCATTATAAGCAGATACGAATCTATCAACTTATGAATCAGTAGAACCAGCAGTTGATTTCGGAGAGAGATGAACACTTTTGGAATTTCAGGAGAGAGAGAGCGCGCGCGAGAGAGAGCGAGAGAGAGAGCATTGGTTTAATTTCTATGAACAACAGCAAGCAAACATATAATTAACAGAAACCTAGGTTAAAACAAATACAATCAAAATCAATTGACTCTAAATAATAAACAATTTAATAATTTCAGTACACATGCTAAATCAGTAATTAGATACGAAAGTTAATGAACTTATGATTCAGCAGAATCAGCCATTGATTTCGGATAGCGCTTTGAACTTGTGGAGAGAGTATTTGTTTGATTAAGAGAATAAAATGTGTGAGCTGAGCGGGAGTTGAATGTATGTTTCAATTTATGTTTGAGGTTATATAGTACTCCTATGTTGTAAGTTTATTACAACACAAATAGGCCGGATCTTATGTATTTCAAATTTTTCAATGTAGTATATATGTTCGTTTTCGGAGTCGATGCTTAAACTAAAATATCATTTTTGTATGTGCAGTGAATTGACAGTGAATATTTATGTGCTCTCAAGTCTCGTTGTAATTACTTTTTTCTATTTATTTAAATTACGTAGCTTCGATATAACTAACTCAAAAAATAATTACGTAGCTTCGATATATACGTAATTTAAATAAATAGAAAAAAGTAATTACAACGAGACTTGAGAGCACATAAATGTTCACTGTCAATTCACTGCACATACAAAAATGATATTTTAGTTTTAGTATCGACTCCGAAAGCGAACCTATATACTACATTGAAAAATTTGAAATACATAAGATCTGGCCCATTATCTGCAAAAGGCCCGTTTGTGTTGTAATAAACTTACAACATAGGAGTACTATATAACCTCAAACATAAATTGAAACATACATTCAACTCCCGCTCAGCTCACACATTTTATTCTCTTAATCAAACAAATACTCTCTCTCCACAAGTTCAAAGCGCTATCCGAAATCAATGGCTGATTCTGCTGAATCGTAAGTTCATTAACTTTCATATCTAATTACCCATTTAGCATGTGTACTGAAATTATTAAATTGTTTATTATTTAGAGTCAATTGATTTTGATTGTATTTGTTTTAACCTAGGTTCCTGTTAATTATATGTTTGCTTGCTGTTGTTTATAGAAATTAAACCAATGCGCTCTCTCTCTCTCTCAATTCCAAAAGTGTTCATCTCTCTCCGAAATCAACTTCTGGTTCTACTGATTCGTAAGTTGATAGCTTCGTATCTGCTTATAGTGAAATTTATTAGATTGTTATTATTTATTGTCAATTGATTTTGAGTGTGTGTATTATCTAATTGCCGATTTAGCATGTGTACTGAAATTATTAAATTGTTTATTATTTAGAGTCAATTGATTTTGATTGTATTTGTTTTAACCTAGGTTTCTCTTAATCATATGTTTGCTTGCTGTTGTTTATAGAAATTAAACCAATGCTCTCTCTCCAGAAATTCCAAAAGTGTCTCTCCGAACTCAACTGCTGGTTCTACTGATTCGTAAGTTAATAGCTTCGTATCTGTTATAGTGAAATTTATTAGATTGTTATTATTTATAGTCAATTGATTTTGAGTGTGTGTATTAAAATATATGTCGCAGATTGGAAGCTGTGCTTGAGCCAGGAGTGGAACAATTGCTTGAGAGAGTGGAACAATTGTTTGAGAGAATGAAACAATTGCTTGAAGTATGTATACTCTCCCCTAACCGTATTGTCATGATAAGCTTGAAAACTCACAACTAACATATAACTGTTTGACACATTACATGATGGTTGACTACACTAGGGAGTGGAACAATTGCCTGAGCCAGAAGTGAAACAATTGCTTAAAGTATGTATACTCTCCCCTAACTGTATTGTCATGATAAGCTTGAAAACTCACAACTAACATATAACTGTTTGACACATTACATGATGGTTGACGACACTGAAGTCAAAGTTATTTTTACTGATTAGTAAATTATAATCTGTACATAGAACAAATAGTTTGTTAGTAACCATCTGGATAGTGACAGCTCATTTTCTGTTAGTTAGAGCTGTTTTGTAGTTTTAGATCCATTTCCGCATTCATTATGATTTTTGTTTCGGTCGATTCTGTTAGTTCTCCGGTCGATTCTGTGTGTTTTCTGGTTCCTGTTCCGATCATCGACTCCGATCGTCTTCATAGATCGTCTCCGATAGTCTTCATAGATCGTCTCCGATCGTCTTCGTATAATCTCCTTTCATCCTCAGATAAGACTGAATCTTCATAAACATCATCATTTTCTGAATATTCTTGTTGTTCAGTAAAGTACGGTGTTTATCGATGGTATTTTGTTCATATATAGACTTATGTTTTCATCTCCTGTGTTGATTGTTCCGATTTGATTTTGTGAATTCTCTCAAACAATCATACCTGTTTCTTGATCAATTCAGTTATATCTCTCGTTTCGATTACTTTTATCGTCTTTGATTATCTCTCTCGTTTTGATCTCTCTGCAATATCATATACGATTTAGTCCGTTTACTTCATGGCTTCTTCTAGCACCACTCCGCCTGTAACATCTCCACCTGTTACAGAACATGTAGTACAGTCTATTAAGCATAAGTTAGATCAAGATAATAAGAAGGTGCAGTTGCATTGCAATTACTGTAAAAATCCTGGACATGCAGTGGATAAGTGTTACAGGATCCATGGCTTCCCATCTAGTGGATAAGTGTTACAGGATCCATGGCTGCCCATCTGACTTTAAGTTCACTAAGACCAAGAGGTTTGCAGCACAAGTTGATGGACCTGCAATTCTCACAGCTCAATCTTCTACATCCTCAAATGTACCAGCTTCTTCATCTGTCAATCCGACTGACACTACTCAGAATTTAGATTATTTTAGTCCACTGAGTTTACTTGGTTATATATATGTTACTTTCTGCCACTGGTAATTATTTTAGTCTACTGAGTTTTACTTGGTTATACCCCTGATGGCTGCCACCCAATATGTTATGCTGGTAGGTTGTCATTTGACGTTAACATTGAATATAAGTCTTAACAATATAATTTTTTGTCAAATGATTTGCATTGTAGTTTATAAGAGGATGTGATAAATCTCCCTTCTTCGGAGTGATATTTAGGTTCAGTCAGTTACTCTTTGCCCTGCAAATTGTCTGCTTTTAAGCTTGACTTTTCCCCCATCAGATTGCTTCCTTTTCAAGTTTGAAGTATTACTTTGATTGTTTGTAAAATACGTCGTCTACTTATCACATGTTTCGTTTTTCCATCTGTGTTCCCGTTGTTGATAATTTTTTGCATTCTTTTCTTTGTTTTTATAGATTAGTGTCGCACTGAAAGTATCAGACTTTATTTACTATTTTTTTTTATATGTGATCTTTTGCATAATTTTTTTTGCCAAGTTCTTAACCATATTTACTTTAGTTGGATGGATTTTTGTCAGTAGCCTGTAAATTGCTTTAACATAATAAACATAAATAATTTTGATTAAAGTTTAATTGAAATAATAATCCTACTAAGGTATTAGCTCAGACACTACACTGATTTCTATGAACTCTATTATTGGGGATAAAATCTTACCCTTTACTTAACATACTTTTGTGACACCTGAAATGTACAGCTCATTTTCTGTTAGTTAGAGCTGTTTTGTAGTTTCAGATCCATTTCCGCATTCATTATGATATTTGTTTCCGGTTGATTCTGTTAGTTCTCCGGTCGATTCTGTTTGTTTTCTGGTTCCGGTTCCGATCATCGACTCTGATCATCTTCATAGATTGTCTCCCAAAGAATAGACAACCTTTTCCAGGAGACATTATGTTTTGCTGTTTTGCATCCGTGTATACCTCAATACCCTGATTAGAGTGATGTTTCTCCTTTGGACAGTGCATCAATTGACTCACAAAACTTACTAGAAAAATAAATATCAGGACGAGTATGAGTAAGATATGTACTCAACAGTTACCTATGTACATCTTTTCCAAAATAAGTTTCTTACCCTTAAATGTGACATTATTAGTAGAAAGAACTTCATAATGTTTGGGTATATAAATGTGGATGCTTCTGAGAAAGGTGTTGAAAAGTTAGATGTATTGTCTTGTAAAAAAGCAGGTCTTGCAATGGGCTGATTTAGAATGTATTTTTTTCTTATACTTTTGATAGGATTTGTACACTGCATTGTCCGAAGATGTGGATGGGGCAGCTGATGTTGATGGCTATGGTGTGACCGTTAAGGGTGTCATTGTTGCTGCTGCAGTCATAGCCATTTTGGTGATTTGCATTTACTGGCGCATGTTCGTTTTGTTGTTCTGTTTGTTATTGTCCATGTTGCTCATTTTGTGATTGGAGTCTGTATTAGTAGTCTTTTTTTTTTTGTTGCTAATTCTGTATTAGTAGTCTTGACCCTTGAACTACAAATTACTTTGATTTACTATTTTACTAGATCACCCAGCAATGCCACTGCCATTTTTATACTATAATTGGTATATTAGAATAAAAACCTGCCATTGTTATACTATAATTAGTATATTAGCATAAACACCTGCACGGATATTTAGCTTAAATTCTATTTTTATGATATTTTAAGTTTCAATACATATTTTTTTAATTTGCATTTAATCATTTTTCTGCATTTTAGAATTTTACACTTTTGATCTAACTATATATTTTAATCGTTTTAGAGGTCAACTAATTAACTGATTGACTATCACTAATTCAAATTTTACAAAATTAAAATTTTAAATTTTGAAAAATAAATTACTTAGTAGTCCATACGTACAAACTATAAGTAAAAATGTTTACTTTTGAATTAAAGTTGTTATGAACTACTTTTAGACATAAGTAATCTATTTTAAACTAAAACAAATGGCGTCATGATCTTAGGAAGTCTTTGCATTTCAGTAGCTAACAATCGGTGAGAGTAATTATTCTAATACTAGCTTTATACCCGGGCGTTTAATAAGTTATTTTATTTTAGTATTTTTATAATTTTGTTTATTTATTGATATTTTTGTGTATTTTCATAAAAATATAAATTCATTAAGTTAATAATATATTTTTTCATATGTATATATTATTTCGGTTTATGTTGTACTTCTTGAAATGATAAAAATTACGAATTTTTTATATATACAAATTCACTAAAATAATGATTATTTATATATGTTTATTTATGACTTAATTGCACTTTAATGGTTCCAACTATAATCTTTTGGCAGAAAAATGGCCGAATTATTAATTTAGCCACTTTAGTGGCCGAACAATTTGTTTTTTAATAGTTTAGTGCATTCCGTCATTTCAGTTGGACGGTGTTAGGGGTATTTTCGTCAGTTTAGTTTTCAAATGAAATACAGTGTCTCCCTCAATATATCCCAGTTGCAATATACCCACATTTACTCTGTGCTTCTGCTGCTATTCACCACCCTAAGCTCAAATATCCCACCAAAACAAAAGCTGAAAACAACAATTTAGCTTCTTTCTACTTTGATTCATCCATTTTAACAACTCAGTAGCTTTCGCCTTTGTCTTCACCGTCACTATCTACATCTACTACAACATCATTGCCCCTTTCACCTTTACCGTCTTCATTTCCAACTATAAATGTCTGAGCAGGTTCCACAATCCCAGACACAACAATGAAGATAGACAAGGTTAAGTCCGACATACCAGTCCCCCTAAGTTGTTAAGCCTAAGCCGGTTGTGTAAGAATTTACAGTGAAGTGTCCCAGTGTGCAAAGGATAAAACAGACCACTAGCCTGCGATCATCAAAACTATTATGAGCAAATTACCTATTAACTTATGTGACGGAAGAGTGTGCGGGAGAGAAAGAGAGAGATTCACCAAAACAAACACCTCCCCAACGGAAACAATCATGAAAGACGAGACATAACGGAGCAGGAGAAATATCTGGACGAAATTGATGAATTTGATGAAGCGATGATCGGACAATTTGCTCGGCTTCAGGACACTATTGTGGTATAAATCCACATTGAAGAGGTTGAATTTCATCGAAAGCTCCGGCGTACTTCTTATCTACTTTGTTTGCCGAGAAGAACAAATCTGATAGTGACGAAGAAGTAAATGCAGTAGTAGTAGTGAAAGTAGTTGTAGATGAAGGAGGATTTTTTAAAATCAGTATACAAAGAAAGATCGAAAACGAAGAAGAAGCCTTGTTGAAAATTAAACTGACCAAAATACCCCTTTCAAAATGTAACGCCATCCAACTGAGATGACGGAATGCAATAAACTGTTAAAAGAAAAATTGTTCGGCCACTAAAGTGGCTAAATTAATAATTCGACCATTTTTCTGCCAAAAAATTATAATTCGAGCCATTAAAGTGCAATTAAGTCTTTATTTATTGTTTTTATAAATTCAATTTTAATAAATTTTAGTGTAAATATTTAAAATATTAAAATTATACTACTTCTATTATTCTTTACTTTTATAGAAATATTACATTTTCTTTAAACTAGAGTATTATTAATAACTCTAATTATGTAATTGTTTTATAGCAGAGAGTTTTTAGCTATGTAAGACCCGTATAGAATTTTTAACGCTATGTAGGACCCGCAGACGACCAACCAAACCATACCATTTAAGTGTTTTACACTAATTATATATAAAGATATAATTTGTATCAATCGGTGAGAGTAATTATTCTAATATTTGTATTTTAAGAACACCGAAGGTTATCAACTGTACTTAAAAAACAACGGAGGTGTTGTTTCATTACTATTAACTAGCACAATAGTCCGTGTAAGGCACGGCACTTTTTCTAGCAATGTACGGAACTACGAAGTTCTTAGAATTCTGATTGTACATTAACTTTATTTGAAATAAAATATATAAACTCCTAAGCATTCTATTTTAAATGTATGAGCCAACTAAAATACAACCGGTAGCACCCATTCCTTAGTAAATGTTCACACACTCGGGTGATGGTAGATCGTATCATGTTTGCCCTTTTTCCTTTATTGTTGACGGTTTGAGGCTTATATGATGCTGGTGATAACATATATTTGGTTGTAAGTGATCTACATGTACGTCGAATGAAATTTTAGTTCTTTTGATAACACAAAAATGTGTTCTGAACTCGGCACTACAATAGCATTCCGAGGCTGCACCCTGTGTGAACTTGAGATGATATAAGTTAGACCCGCTATGTATATATGTGTGCATGCATCTTTGCGTTGATATCAGATGAGATTTTACGATAATACATGATGTCCTTTTTTTGCTTATCAGCAGCGGTACGGGGAAACTCTGAATAGCTGCGTTAGTTCCCTAGTCTGACTCAAAGATTTAGTAGGCTCCGATTTAGGAGGAGAGCTTGTTGCACATTCTACTGTCATTATTCTCAATACGATAAAGCAGATTCTCAGTCACGTGTTATTTTCTAGCGATTGTCATGATGTCCCTAATTTAATTTATAGATAATTGGTTTATTCAAAATTCGGTATGCACTAAAAATAGGATATTTCTTAACCTATAAATATGTTATATAAGTCATATTTAGACTGATTTACTAAACGTGAACGAATTTATTACAGGTCTTGCTGCAACTTTGAATCTTAAATTTTTAACCGTAAAGAAGAACTGAAGTTAAGAGAACATAAAGTTTAAAAAAAATAGACGTTTTTTCTTTTTCATTCTCAGTAAATCTATCTTTGAAAATTAAAATTTTGAGTTAATAGTTTAATAATTTACTCTAATTGTTTTGCCTTTCTTGTATTGAAAAATTCAATAAACAAAGGTTAAATAAAGTTCTTTATTTCCTTTTTTCCCAAAAGTATACTCAACTTTCAGTTGGACATGGGACATATTTATTTGCATCAGTCATGTTCTTTAAATTTTTGGCATTCTAGGAAATTTAATATTTATCCACGTAACGATGAGAAGCGGTAAAGGTATTGTTCAATCAATGTATAAAAAAATATTCTATATAACTTAAATTGTTATCCTTTTGGACCTATAAGTTTAAATAAATCCGAGTGTATAATGTGATTGATCGATCATAATATTTTTCGTACTTATATGATATGAAATATCATTTTTCTAAAATTTGTTCACTTGACTATGTATTTTAATCTATTTAATTTATTATACAATTTATTCTCAAAAATTTTCCATTTATTCCAACTCAAGTTTATCTCTTTGTATTATCCGACCTTCTCAACATGATTATATAACTTGTTTAGTTATTTTCTTGTGCTGTCAAATATTTTTAAAATCTCATCTTTTAAATTTTGTAACTCAAGACAAATAATTTTTCATATGTATTATTTATGACTTTTCAAAAAAATATTCAAATTTACGTATTATATATTTATTAATTTAATTTCAAATAAGCAATTATTATGTTCCATAAAATTAATATAAGAATTTATATTGAAATTAATTACAAATGAGTTACATACATGATTCATCAAATATAATTCAAAATCTAATCACTTCTATTATATTTATACTATATTATTGAAACCGAGATATTAAAATTTTGATAGTTGGTCGTTACGGTACTCATATTTTGGTATTTGCACTTTAGTTCTTTTATTTTTACAATTTCCATAATTTTTTAAAATAATAATTTTATTCAAAGCATATCTCTAAAGAATTGTTAAACACAAAACTCTTAAAACGCAATTTATCGCGATCAAACACAAACACATACGTCAATTCAACGTCGAGTTCAACAACCATATATAAGTGTTCAGATTTAAAAAACATTTTCTTAAGAAACAAATATAAATAGAAAAATAAAATATTAAATTCGTGCATGACATATGTTACGAGCTTGGAATTGTATATGTAATAAAAATACTCATGAATATTATGTATACATGTTATCGATATGTGCTATATACCAAGTGATTGTTGTCTAATTTTTAAATATTTCGACAATAATTTTTATTAATTTAAAATAAATAATTAAATAATATATAAATAAACTACTTGCAAAATGTTACTTATGTTATATCAATATTCAATATTACGTTTTATATATTAAATATATGAATAATTCAAATAAATTGTGTAGTACAAGAAAGATAGACCGTTGTGCAAAAATATAAATTATTTTATAGTTAACATTACATATACGAAATATTTTTTTAAATTTAAAAAATGAAAAAACATAGTTTAATATATCTTATGAATCACCTTTATTTTTTGCTCAAAAGTTAATATAATATTAAACATAGGATAAATAGAGATATGAGGTTCATGTAATAGGATTTTTAACACATAACCAAAAGAAACAAGTAGCACAATGGTTGTAAGGAGGAATATCTTAGAGAAGCTTATTGGTTTGATACCTTATAGAAACATTATTAATTCAATTTTTTTCTTTGAAGAGAGCAGTGACATGTTCATGTAATTTCGTAAAAAGTAAGGATAATATGGTAATTTTACAGGGGGTTTATTGGCTCAAAATACCCCTAAAATATCAATGAAAAAACATAGTTTAATATATCTTATGAATCACCTTTATTTTTTGCTCAAAAGTTAATATAATATTAAACATAGGATAAATAGAGATATGAGGTTCATGTAATAGTATTTTTTAACACATAATCAAAAGAGACAAGTAGCACAATAGTTGTAAAGAGGAATATCTTAGAGAAGGTTATTGGTTCGATACCTCGTAGAAACATTATTAATTCAATTTTTTTCTTTGAATAAGAGAGCAGTGACATGTTCATGTAATTTCGTAAAAAGTAAGGATAATATGGTAATTTCACATGGGATTTATTGGCTCAAAATACCACTAAAATATCCTCATGTTGTCCTATTATATATAGAAGATGATTATTTATTTACTTTATAACTTTTCCACTAGTCTCTAATCAATGTGATCCGTTACACTTTCCTATTTAGACGACGACATAGAAAGTGGCCAACGGAAAACTTCAAGTGTTAACTCAACCAGCACTGCGTTGTTGTCGTTTATCCATTTTAAAATACATGAAAAATCTGAAAATGCGTGGTAAATGATACAAATTGTCCAGGTAGCAACGAGCTACACTGTCCTAAAAAAAGTGGGGACGATGAAAAAATCACCCTCATATATAGCAGTCTCAGAAAACATATGCTAACAAATCTACTGATATATATATCATCAATTTGGTCCGGATTCTTAGAGCACATGCACCAATGAAAAAAATAGTTGATTTGTTAGACGGATTAACGAATTGACGGAGTTTAGTTATGCAGCAACGCTTTTTTAGTCTATCAATAAAATTGAACTCAACCAATCCGTTAGCTACTCCATCAAAAATTGATGGAGTAATTGATGGATTGATGGCCATCAATTTGATTGATGGCCATCAATTTGATTGATGTACCAAAAAACATTGTTGCATTGATAAAACTCCATCAATTCATTGATTCGTTAGACGGATTAACTACTTTGATTTGTACTGCTGCATAAAAAATAACAAAATAGTTAATTTTATTTGCATAGTAATAAACTCCATCAAGAAAATTGACGAATTAACTGATTGAAGACCAGAAATGGGTGCGAATGCTCTTACGGTTATGATTCGAAAAATGGATGAAATATTTTAAATTAAAAAATATACTATCAAACAAATTACTATTATTTTAAAATTTTAGGTATGTCTTTAATGTACTTGTTAAATTAATTAAACTAGTATTTAATGTGAACAATATTAAGGGCATGTTTGTCTATAGTATAATAAGCTAACTTATAACTAATAAACCCGTAATAGCCTATGAAGGGTGTTTGACAACCCAACTTATAAATCAACTTATAACTTATATGTTCATAAGTTGAATGTTAGTGCGTGTTTGTGGTATCACAAAAAAGTTGATTTTAGCTTAAAATGAGTAAAAGTGTCATATAAGTGATAAGTTGATGATTTTTTATAAGTTATACGAGTGTTTAGATAAATTTACTTATAAGTTAGTTAAGAGTTTGCTAAATTAAATTTGAAAAAATAATTATTAAATACAATGATTTCAACACTTGCATTTTAAATTAAAAAAATATTTAAAGACATAAAAGTAAAAATATAAAGTATTAAAAAACAAAGAAATCAAGTAATAAGTTAATAAGTTCAGAAAAATATACCCCATTATTAACATTCAACTTATCAACATATAAGTTATAGTTGAGGTCATAATTTGGGTTGACAAACATTCATAATAAACTCTTACGAGTTTATAAGCCATAAGTCGGCTTATATTTCCGTCGCCAAACATGCCCTTAGTAACAACGTACATTTTCCTTAACTTATTGACTTATTGCTTGATTTCTTTGTCTTTTAATACTTCATATTTTTACATTTGTATTTTTAAATGTTTTTTTAATTTAAAATGTATGTATTTAACTCATTGTATTTAATAATTATTTTTTAAAATGTAAATTAGCAAATTTGTAACTAATTAATAATTATTTTTTTAAAATGTAATGTATAAGTAAATTTATCTAAACACCTAAAAATTTATCTACTTATCACTTATATTATATGGCAGTTAATCATTTCACTTATATAACACATATTAAGGTATAAGTCAAATGAGTTTTCAACCCAAATATCCTGTTCTTTGAAAACAATTTTTTGTACTCTAACACTAAAGCTGCTCTAATATTAATCGTATAACAATCATATTTTGCTGATTCACTTTAGATATTCTTAGATTTGTAAAGTAAGACATTCTTAGAGTTATAGTACTACTTTATTTACAGGACGCTCGACAATTTTTATACATTTGTATTTCGTGATAGTTTGGGCCTTGATTCGAAAACAGTATGGTCGACATCATATGTAAAAATTGAGTGCGGCAATTAAGCCCATACTTGTAACGTTATAATGGATGGAATGCATGTCGAAGGAAGGGCCCTCTTTATTGCTTTATTACAGGATTAAAATTCTAAAGTCGATTACAATATTATAAGTTTTTTTTTTGCCAGAAAGGTAATGATTTTATTAAACTTTCAAATCATTAGCTAATACATGCATCAAATCTGGGTGGGCATCCCCCAATCCCCAACTACGATCAGCTACAGAACTTGAGTATCTCGCTATGTAGTGAGCTACCATGTTCGCGGACCGTCTAACAAATTTTAAAGTCACGTTTCGCAACTCTAAGTCAACAAGTAATCGTTTACATTCGTCTATAACCCGTCCAAAGTAGGATAGATTAACAGAGGAACATCTAATAGCCTGGACTACACTTAAACAATCAGTTTCCACGACTACTTCTGGCCAATTTCTGCTCTTCACCCAGCTCAAGGCCTCTCGTATCCCAATAGCTTCGACAACCTCTGGATTTAAGCATCCTGGTCTGCAACTTGACATAGCTTCCAGCATCACTCCTTCATGATCCCGTGCCACCATGGCATAACTGTAGAGGTTAGAGTCTTCAAAAAGGGCCGCATCAGTGTTCACCTTAACTGTTTGTGATTGTGGTTGTTGCCAGTGCACATCACCATCCGCTTGAGTTATAAACCCAATGGTATTGTCGAAGGTTCTGTCTTGTGCACTCTCCCAGTTGTTAAGTATCTGTGTAGCTGATGTTACAATTTCGTTGTACTCCTTACCTTTCTGTTTCCATACAATATCATTTCTGTTAGTCCATATAGCCCATGCCACCATAAAAATCTTGTTAATATCATTTCTTCTGCTATGCTGCAACACCTTATCTATCCAATCTTCCAAGCTCGTGTTAGTATGCACGATATCCATAAACCCCAACTGTTGTCAACAAAGAACTGCAATAGGACAAGTGACTAAAGCATGAATAGTTGTCTCTACATTTGCATTACATACTGGGCACCTATTGTCAATCTCCACCCTTCTTCGAATCAGATTGTCTTTTGTGGGCAAACAATCTCTACCAGCCCTCCAGAGAAAATGTTTAACTTTTAAAGGTATCTTCAGGTTCCAGATTTTATTCCAAAAGCCAGAACTGGCACTTGAGTGGTTGTTTGTTGTGTTGGCACGGATAGCAGCATATGCACTCTTCACTGTGTATCGCCCTAACTTATCCCTTCTCCAAAACCACGAATCGTTCTCCCTTGTTTGAAGTGGTATCGACAGAATCAAAAGAGCGTCCCTTTCACAAAAAATGTCTTTCACCAAATCTGTATCCCAACTATCCCTGTTTAATGTCATAAGCGATGAAACTTTGTTTCCTATCAGCGCCTCGTGATCTGAGTGCACAAACGGATCATTGTCACAGGGCAACCAGGGATCCTTTGTGATTTCAATTGTGCTCCCATCTCCGACACGACGAACAACAGCTGATTTTACTAAACTCTGTGATTCAAGAATGCTTCTCCAGACATAACTCGGGTTAGACCCAAGTTTAGCAGTTAAGAAATTACCATCTGGATAGTATCTTGCTCTATAAACTCTGCTGACCATGCTGTCTTGTCTCGTAATCAGCCTCCAAGCCTGCTTCCCTAGAAGAGCAATATTGAAATCGTATAACTTTCTGAACCCCATACCTCCATCAGATTATAATATTATAAGTTTAGTGTAAATAGAGTTGGTTTATGATTTATAGGCACTCGTTGATGAAGATTTGTTTTCAAAAGCAAAACGGCAAGAAAAAATGTTAAAGGAAAAAGCATAGTGGTTATGTCTGTTTGAAGTTTGAACTCTCTCAAGCATCCGATGATGCAGCTAAGTAAGTTTTCAATATGAGCCAAGAAAGAGTCCAACACTGTTTACTACATATACACAGGATTGTCACTGTTCATTGCCTACTCTGCTTCGACCTACATGTCATTGCTGTTTCATTTAATTTGGTGTTCCGAAAGTACAAAAGTGATAATTCAGGTAAAACTAGCATGAAAGCCCGTGCGAGCGCTAGCTTAAATTATATTTATAAATTATTCTATGTATAATTTATCATTTTAAGTATATGATTGATATATATAGAGTTTTTCTTATTGATGGTATATGTAGTTATTGGGTGCTTACTTAAGTATATTCAAGTTTTTAATTTAGAAATTAATATAAGTATTACTAATAGCTGTCATGTTAGTTTACAATTTTTTTACGGGATAGAATAGATATTGGGTGTTCTAGATGAGTTTTAGAACATTGCAATCCTGAATTTTCTTCCAATTCTTCAAGATGTTACATTCTGGAGAGTAGGTTTTAATACTGATTTTGATCAAAAGCCTTCGTAAATCTTCTAATACTCTACTTAGGTCTTGCGCTTTCGGTTCTTAAAACTTTCTTTCTGTCTCGTTCATATATTTTCTTGCAATTTGTTGATTTTAAGCATTCTTTTCCTTTGTTTCGCTTCCTCTATCTTTCAGACTTTCAAAACATCGAATAATTCAGTGCCAAGTAATTAGCCTAAATGCAACAACTTGGGTAATTCACAAACTCACCCCAAGTTCCCAAAAGATCATGATTTGTTGGTGCAATTTGTAGTAATACTTTGTGTTATAAACTGAACTAAAGTCCCAACTCTTCTCGATTTTGAGACTCGAGTGGTACAAACTCCCCCACTTAAACTCTTGACGGTATCGTTAGATCTGAACAAATAGCTCATAGGTCCAATATCGTACATCTCTAGCGATTGTGAGATAATACTGGCTAGTTTATGTCCCCATCTCTGGACCTCAGTCCATTGTGAAATAATACCACCAGTCTTCGTGTCCCCCACCTCCAGCAACTTCACGAATCAACCGCCGACCAATTGGCCCAAATGCAATAACGTGGGTAATCCACAAACCCACCAGAGGTCTCCAAAAGATCATGATTGTTGGTGCACTTAGTAGATGTACTTTGTCTTATAAACTGTACTAAAGCCCCCACATTTCTCGATGTGAGACTCAGGTGTTACAATATGTTTTAATTTAATAATATTTCAATCTATTGTCAATATTAGTTCTTTATATATATATATATTAAAATAATTTTCAAATACAATAAATTTTTTTATTTTACTACTAAAATTTTAAAACATAATTATGTTTAAATGACCTGGGTATGTCTAACTGATAATAATATTAACATTCGTGAAATATTATTTGTTATTATAACTTCAATTCTCATATTTTGTTGCATGAACCCGTGCAAGGCACGGTCATTTTCTAGTGATTAAAATAAAATTTTATTCTTTGCTGTTTAAATATTATATTTAGTTATATTTGTACATATTTTGTTCGTCTCATTATAAAATACTTACTTTAATTTATATAGATAATTTGATTGATCGGGGCCTATGATTTTAAATAACTTGGGGTGTATAATGTGATCGATCAGATCATAGTATTTTTGTATGCTATATAATATCTTGTTTTCTAAAATTTGTTAACTGGACTATATATTTTTATCTATTTATTTTTTACACAAATTAGTATCATCAAGTATTTTTCCAACCCAAATTTATGTGTTTATATTGTCTAACCTTTTCAACATGACCATATAATTCGTTTAATTGTTTTTTGTTGTACTTTGCTTGTATACATAAGAAGAATATTCATAAATATCATGTATACATTTTATCGATATGTGTTATATAATAATGCTTATTGTAGAGATACTCCTTCCCGCCCAACCCCGATCCATTCTCTGCCCCGTTTCAGGCGGAGAATTGAGAACTCTTTTGACGATCGGGAAAAAATATGTAAAAATTTCGGGGATCGGGAATCTTAACTTGGTGTTCCTATGAGGCCAACTACCAAGTATTACCTTCTGCTCCTCTAGAGCCGCCACCACCCATGATACTCTGGTCTCACTTAATTTCATGCTTTTTAAAGTGAATGCCATACAAAATATTCCACTGAAGCCACTGTGAATTATCATTCAACTCGCTAACACATCCACGCATGCACATACCAGTGGATCTACAGAGACAAACAGAGAGTGTTTTCATAGTAACACACTTTCATTCCAAGCATGGAGTTACAGTACATAGGGGGTACCAACTACAGTTATTAATACAACTAACAGAATAAGCACTTAATAATTAGCATCATCTTCCAGAATAAGTTTGTTATGTTATTGCACTAAAGAAAATAAGCATGAAAATAAGTTATGTTATTCATGAAAACAACATGTATAAGCATGCACATATGGCTTGTTTATTGCCTTTGTAGGGTGCGGTGGTTTTGGAGTGATGCATGAATGTGTGGTGGACGGGTTACGGGTTACGTGGTTGAATGATAGTCCCCCGTGTCATTAGCATCATCTTCCAGAATAAGCTTCATAGATATTCTTGTAATCCAGCGGTGATAGATTTTTTTTTTTTTTTGAGAATACATAATTGTTTTTTGAAAAAGCAAACGCAAGCTAGTAAGTTTACCTGGACAACAGAGATGATAAAGCGACTTAGTATTCCAGTTTCCTATTCAACCTAAATCTCTTGGTTTTGTCCAACTATATAAATCCTCACCTCCATGATTGTTGGTTTACAGTATGTTCATCATTTTGTGTTCTATACATGCATGAGATTATTTCTTACAGACGGCTCTTAAGCTAAAATAATATTTTGACTGCATCACGCAGGGAAATTTTCCAACCTGCAATAGGAAAGAGTGAAATAATGGACGGCAACATCACCCGAAAAAAGTGAACCTATGTATGTCCTAGGAGTTACTGTGCCCTTGGAACTCCCAAGTTGGGAGTGGGATTTGCTGTCAGAGTTGGCACTTCGACGATCTTCTTCCATAAAAGTGAGGCCTGTGGCTGTGAGTATATGATTAAACTATACCTGGTAATTTATGACGCGACATGAATTGCACGATATAAAATGACACGAAAATTTAGTGTTTATGTTTGCATTTTCAATACACGACACGAAAATACACGAACACGAAAGTACATGATCAAGATTTAGTGTCGATTTTGTGTTTACCCTTGGGTACACGACAACAAGTACACGAAATAAATAAATATATATTTATATATTAATAATTATATTAGATATTTTTATATTTACATTAGATAAATTAATATTTATTATATGTTTAAATAGAATTTTATAATATAATTTGTAAATATGATGTAAAAACATATTTTCAATACATATTTTTAAAAATTTAACTAGAAATTTTAATATTTTACTATTTTCATTTTTATTTATTTTTATTTTTATTTAAAATTACACGAAACACGACACAAGAAGTACACGACACGAAATATACACGAACTTAAACGAGTCGATTTTATGTTTAACATTCATGTACACAAAACACAAACACGACACGAACGAATTATGAGGTCCAGGTTAAACCCTTGACCAATATATATAATATATATAGGGTGCACGTTATATTATTTTGAAGTGGTGCAAGTGAACCATGTATTATAAAGACTGTAGCAAATGCATGTCCTGAATAGTGAAATACGTTTGTGATACTATAATTTTGTGATATTAGTTCCACATTCTGAGGATGCATTCAAGATCTGTTGTGGGGACAGGGTACACTACATTGAGGCCTCAAATCAATGGATTGCTGATCAGATCATTAATGTTCTTTGCTCAATAAACAGTAAGACTCTATTTTTATTAGTTTTTCTTTTGTTAAGTGATCCAACAACCTACTTTGTCATGAACAAATGTGACTGCTTAAGTCTGTTGTATTTTAGTATCCAAAAACGCAGGGTTATATGTGCATGTGTTCTACCACAAAGATAAAGTACGTGGAATGTGAAGATAGGTCCTCCACAACTCCATGAGTGATAGGTAGCGATATCTATTGTAGCCTAAAAATGTGGTAAAAAAATATTTCAAAATGAGAAAGAGGACCCCTAGCAAAATAGTATGACATATTGACACACATATTTGAGCTTACTTGGTCAACTATTTCACAAGTAAACTCCTCTTAAATTCTTTGCATAAGTGGAATAATCCTTGACATTTTCTCACTTTCTCTTGGGCATTTAACAAAGAATCCCCACGAATTCTCTAATTAGTGAGTATGTAAGTTAAAATGATGTGGCTTATGGTGACTGGTTTGGGTGCAGATAATTACCTTCGAAAATTCCTCCCTCCTCTCAATAGCACCTCCATGACCTTCAAAGAGCTAATGCCTGCACAATGCCGACTGGAGAATCCCTCCACCAAAAACGGAAAAAACATTAAAAACTCATAAGGAAAATTTAAATGAGAAAGATTGAAGCGGAAACTGGTGGGTTGACGTCCAAAGAACTTTAATACTATTTAATACCTCTACGAGGCTTAGTTGCCGATGTGTCAACTCCTTGTGTGCTTCCGCAGATTAAGTAAGAGACAAAGGAAACTTGTTTAAAGCATAAACCGCGGCATTCACAGGATATATATACCCCTGCAATTTCCGTTGAGACTTGTTGTGCAGACACTTCAACATCCTACATTCTTCCACCATGTCGTTACTGAGAAATAGTTGTAGTCTTCCTCTCTTTTTGAGAGTCGGCTCCCCTGAACAGGAACGGCCGCCCACTTACTTTCCTGGTTATTTTCTTCTTCTTCTTCTCTCAAGTAAAAGACAATAACTTTTGGTGAGCCACCAAACATCTGCCTGACCTACGAAATCAGTATATGCGTTACATCAGCACCCTAAAGGCCTCGAAAATACTGTGAATTCCTCAAAATCAGTAGACAACATAAAAATAAAAGCATTATCTTACACCAATATACATAACACAGTAGAAAACAAAAAAATAAAAGCATTATCTTACACCAATATACAGAACATAGACGCTATAACCTCCCTCTAAACCTTATTATAATACCACAATATCAAAAGATTAAGTTATATACCTAAATTTAGAATTTTAAGCCACACAATTATGATATGTTATTGATCACTAATTTTTACCCATTCTACACTATTTAAAGGAAATCCATTGAACCCAAAAAGAGACACATAAGGCAGTTGATGTCATTCTTTTTTAAGTTTTTTCCGTTGCTTAAGTTTATAAGAGATTGGGCTGAAGGTTGGGGTAGGTCGCGAACGCGCATTACATACGGCCTGCATAGTTTTCTTCCAAGACCACTAATTTTAAGCCTAAGGCATAGTACTGGGAATTTTTTAAGACCACCTAATGTTGAGAATTTCTAGACACTTCAATACCCAAGAAATACTTCAATTGTCCCAAATCCTTGATAGTAAAAGCATCATGAAGAGAAGCTTTAACAGATTTTCATTGTGAAGCTTGTGTAATGGCCAAACATCACAAATTGTCTTATTCTGTATCTACTTCACTAGCTTCTGCATGTTTTGATTTAATACATATAGATCTGTGGGGTCCTTATCAAACTCCAACTATTACTGGTTGTGTCTATTTTCTTACTATCCTAGATGATTGTTCTTGGACAACTTGGACACATCTTATTCATAATAAAACCCAAGTCCCTCATGTCATCTCAGCCTTCATTTCTTATGTTTCTGTTCAGTTTCAAAAACCTATTAAGGTTATCAGAAGTGATAATGGCACTGAAATAGTGCAGCATTTCTGTTTTGAATTGTTTCTTTCAAAAGGCATAGTTCATCAAAGAAGTATTCCTGGTAATCCCCATCAAAATGGTAGGGTGGAACGCAAACATAGGCATCTTTTGGACACTGCTAGGGCCTTAAGATTGCATGTTTGTCTTCCTGTCAGATTCTGGGGTGAATGTTTACTTACTGCTACCTATATCATCAATCTTATGCCTTCTTCTGTTCTTAATTGGAAAACTCCTTATGAAATTCTCATGAACAAACTTCCTGATTACAGTTTTTTAAGAGTAGTAGGTTGTTTGTGTTATGCTGCTAGGAAATCCTCTGACAAACTAGCACCAAGGGCTACTAAATGTGTTTTTCTTGGATATCCTTATGCTCAAAAGGGGTATAAGTTGTATGACTTGGAGAACAAGGTTATTTTACTTAGCAGAGATGTACTGTTTAAAGAAGATCATTTCCCTTTTAAAGATTCTACTACACACAATTCTATTACTTCTTCATCTTTCCCTTTGGTTCAGTATGGTCTTGATGATCTGCATTTTGAGACAGATTCTGATTTTCCTGCTTCTGTACATTCTCATGTTCCTTCTCATGAGTCTTCTATTGAGTCTTCTCATAATGGATCACATCTTGATTCTCATGATGTTGAGTCTCCTGAAAATCACTCTGGTTCAGTTTCTCTTCCAGTTCCTGCTCTTAGAAGGTCATCTAGGGTTCCACTTCTTCCTTCAAAATACAAAGATTTTCATTTAGCAAATCTTTCTACTTCTCAAGCTTTCAATGTTATAGTGGATCCTTCTGGTTCTTTTTATGATGATCATCATTTAGCTTCTTTGGCTAATGTTTTGTCTATTCATGAACCAAACTCTTATGCTCAAGCTAAACAAGATCCTAGGTGGATTGAGGCAATGGATAAGGAACTAGCTGCTTTAGCTGCTAATCATACTTGGGAATTGACTACCTTGCCTCCAGATAAGAAAGCAATTGGTTGTAAATGGGTTTTTAAGTCTAAATTTAACCCTGATGGTAGTTTGGAGAGATGTAAAGCCAGGCTAGTGGCTAGGGGGGATAAACAAATTAAGGGTAAGGATTATAAACATACTTTTAGTCCTGTAGCTAAATTTACTACAATTAGGGTTTTGATAGCCTTAGCTGCTGCCAAACAGTGGGAATTGCATCAATTGGATATCAATAATGCTTTTCTTCATGGATATATAGAAGAGGAGTTATATATGTTACCTCCTCCTGGTTTGCATGTACCACCTGGTTTAGTTTGCAAGTTAAGAAGAAGTATATATGGTCTTAGAAAGGCTGGTAGGCAATGGAATGTTGAACTTTCTGCTCATCTTATTGGCCTTGGGTTTATTCAATCTAAGCAGGACCCTTCCTTGTTTACAAAATCTGATGGTGATATTTTTACAGCAGTAGTGACCTATGTAGATGATTTGTTGGTCACTGGTAATTCACTTGCTTCTATAAAATCTGTTAAAGCTTCTCTTCATGATGCTTTTACTATCAAGGATTTGGGACAATTGAAGTATTTCTTGGGTATTGACGTGTCTAGAAATTCTTCTGGGATTCTTCTTAACCAAATGAAATATATTCTTGATCTTTTAAGAGATCATAATTTGGAAGATTGTAAACCAGCTTCATTTCCAATGCCAAGGAATTTACATCTTAGTACTAAAGATGTTCCTTTATTATCCGATCCTGAAGTTTATCGCAGACTCATTGGTAAACTTTTGTACTTAAATATGACAAGGCCGGATATTTCTTTTGCTATACAACATCTCAGTCAGTTCATTCAGGCTCCTGCAGAATCTCATTTTAATGCTGCTATGCATGTGTTACATTACCTTAAGGGTACAATCAACACTGGTTTGTTTTATCCATCAAACAGTGACTTGTCTTTGAAGGCCTATTGTGATTCAGACTGGGGTAACTGTGTTTTTTCTGCTAAATCTATTTCTGGATATGCTGTTTTTCTTGGAGATTCTTTAATTTCTTGGAAGACCAAGAAACAGAAAACTACTTCTAAGAGTTCTTGTGAAGCTGAATACAGGTGCATGAGTTACACCACTAGTGAGATTATTTGGCTACATGGTTTACTAGCAGATTTAAAGGTTTCTGTTTCCACTCCTATCAATCTGTTTTGTGACAACTTGGCTGCTCAATACATTGCTGAAAATCATATTTTTCAAGAACGTACTAAGCATCTCAAGATTGACTGTCATTTCATCCGTGATTATGTCATCAGCAAATTCATTAATATTTTCCATGTTAAGTCTGCTTTACAGTTAGCTGATTTGATGACAAAAGCTTTGGGTGCAGATCAACATCGTTTTCTTTGTCTCAAGCTTGGTCTGGTTACCCATTCCTTTCCCAGTCCAGCTTGAAGGGGGGATGTAGGAATATACACACTTTGTAAATAGTTAAATTAGTGAGCTGGTGCTTAGCTGTACATAGTGAGCTGGAACTTAGCTGTCAAATTAGTTAGGATAGTTAGTTAGAAGAGTAGGATATATAACATCAAGTTTTGTATTCTGGAAGAACAACACTTTTGACAATCTTTAAGTTTCTAATGGAAGTTTAAGTTTTCTCCATAAATCTTTTTGTTTCTCTTCTTGACATCTTCATAGATATTACTGTAAAATCATCAAATCATGATGGTTTTATCACATTGTTATGAGAAGTGCAACCAAATCAAAATGTTTACTTAAGTTACCAATATCTGAATATAATGGTACCTATTCTCAGCTCAAACAAATATATGAGGAGTACAGACCGGTTCAAATCGACAAACAAATGATCTTCACAACATATACCAAAGTGAAGGAAATTGCTGAAAGTGAGATCTTTATCCCTAAAAACATGTTCGATCTCTTCAAATTTGGTGAACTAAAGAACATGGCTACACAACAGGTCTACTTAGCAGATACTATATTGACAAACTTCTAAAAATTCTTCTTTTTATATATTAGTTTTTTTTATCTATTCTGTGATGTATTTTTTGTTCATAGATCTTATCGGGATAATACCAAAAAAAGGAAAAAATGAATAATTTTACAAATAGTTTGGGAAAGCCATAAGTCAACATAAAGTTTAAACTCTCGGACGTCAAGTAAGTATACTAAGCTATATAATGACCGTAATTGACCTACAATCAGATTTGTGGCAACCCTAATACTAAATTTTACTTACGTAGAAGTAGAGTCAATGTTACATTTTGGGATTCGATGGCTCAACAGTTTGCACATGCTATGTCAGAGAACATGGATGAACCCCTAATACTGATTATTGCAAGTGTAAAAATAAGTTCATGGAGAGGCAAAACCTTTCAGAAGCTTAACATTTTAATACAAGTACACATGATAATCTTCGGTTTCTTTTCTCAGACCAGATTGATGTATGCAAGTACTCACCTACAAATTTCTATCTAAACTATGATCATCATAGTGTGCAACAACTCCGCAAAATGTAAGATAACAGTTTTTATTTGACAAACTAAGGCATAATGAATTCTAACTAAGATTCTTTGGTATATAGATTAAAGGAGCCCAATTTTTTAAAGCACAAATTCTCCACAAAAAGAAAAAACTTCAAAACATGCACAGTGGAAGAAATCAAAAATATGGGGATCGAATCTATTCAGGTAAAAAAATTAATCATGAAATAAAGGTAACATAAAGATTGATGTTTCAATGATGATAAATCAAATTCATTATAGAGGAAGCAATATGTAAAACAACTATCAAGTATGTTGAGGAAACAACTAAGTGGAACTACGTTGTATGCACATCATGTTACCATGTTATGGAAGGGAAGAAGGGAGCAACATTTGCAAAAAAATGTTCAAGAGATGTTCCACATCCAAATATGAAGTATATCCAAGCAAAATTTATAATTTCTAGAATGACTTTAGTTTTTCTAACTTAATGTTTGGAACCAACAGGTTTAACACATCAGTTGTTGCATCTGATGCCACTGGTGCACTTCAAGTTCTTATAAAAGACAGGGAAATACGAACATTGTTGGGAATAGACTTTGACTCAATTGGAGAAAAGGTACACTGATTCCATTACGCATACATGTATTGTACTAATGGGAAATATGATTTACTACTCTTTGTTATAGGACAAAACTTTCCCAAAATTTCTAAAACCAATCCAAGGGAAGGATTACACAATTAAGATCCTTATCAAAAAGGACAACATCAACAACAAAGAGAAAGTGTAAGCCACTGACATTTTTCTTGGATTTGACTTTGATGAAGAAATGGTAGAACAACAAACGTTCTCAGATAAAGAACCGTTCACTAGAGAGGTAAAATTCTAGACAAAAAAAATTATCAAATTTACTTGTTCATACAAAATCTAATAAACAGGATACCAAATAGCCATCAGGATCTTCATACCACATTGATGAAATTTCTCAATTCAATAACATGTAGAAGAAATAAAAATGAGAGTGACTAACATCAGCATCACTCTTTGGTAAATTCATAAACACTTTCTATTCGACTAAATATATTTATGTCACATTTTTTTAACATATTTATTATATAAATGTAGAGTATGAGACCTGAAGAAGAAGATATGTACTCTATACTATAATCAATCAAACTTTTGGTGCATCTAATGTTGTAACAACAATTTCCTTTTTAAACAATATGCACTTTGCCGACTAAGGTTTTATATAAGGGATAATCAACTATTTCAAAGTAAGAAAGCAGTTCAAAAAGATTATTTGAAACTAAAATCAGGATTTCAATAAACAAAATATTCAAATGCATAGCACAGAACTACAAATTCAAATTTGTTCCACTACAATAGTTATTTTAGAATATCTCAAACAAAGATCCAAAATAGAGGAACTTAAAAGAAAGTCTGCAAAGAGAACAATGAAACTTAACTGACCGAGCGAACATTCTTAATAATACAAACATCAAAATTATGTATGATGTCGTTCTTCCGTCAAAAAACACATACATCACCAGTAGACAGATCCATATCATTCCTAAATTGAATCCAATCATCATGGATAACAATTTTCTTCCAATCACGACGCTTCTTAATCTGAATACGCCAACAACAGTGCTGGTGATATGCTGTAAAACTGTCTTTTGTATCCCACAAATCAGTAATGTTCGCGGAATCTAACAGAGAGGGCCTGAAACAGAACATAAATTCATTTATGACAATCTACCACACCATGACAATAATCTAATATATGAGAAGGCTAAACCAATATCTCAAAGGCAGTGTCATTTGAAACTGAAATTTTTATTAACAAAAACAAAAGGATTAAATCGAGTACATCATATTCAAAACTAAATCACATTCCAAAATGAAAAGAACAATTCTTTTTAAAATTATAATTATTTACCATTCCAAGGTACATTTATGGAAACAGGAATCTCAACTATAGAGTTGTTAAATATAGCCACTTTAAATGTATCACGCCCATCAAACGAGAACACCAAACTATTTAAAGATTGGAAATTTGGAATGCCTAACATATGGCCGATGCTACCAAGTCCAGTTAAGGCAGATGCACTACGACAATAAGAACCAATGATATGGTGCCCATAACTAACAACAAATTCAACACGGTCCGGAAACATAAGAGCTAGGTTCTCAAAAAAATAAAATGGTGGAACCTATAAAATAAAACAATATCAAAATATAGGATAATGTGTATCATTAAGAAACATCAAAAAAGAAAGATCTACATACAATTTCATCAAAAACATTCCGACCAGAACTAGGATAGGTAACAAAACTCCAACCATCATCCAGATACACAACTGAAACAAGCTAATAGTTATAAAATCTAACATACAAAAAAATAATTAAAAAGGCATAACAATTGTCCGGATAAGATATACATGGACGAGCCCAACAATCTCGCGACTCATGCATAACAAGGGGTATTCAATCCCAGAACCAGAAATATCAAAAATCAACACATTGAATTTGAACTCACCAACGTAATCGAACAATAAACTCTCACCGCCACACAAATTAAAGTCTTTGAAGAAAAATTTCATACCAAAGAAACATTGATTTATCATAATATAATCCAACCAAAATTCATAACCATATCGAACTCTCAGCGTAACACCTATAGGAATAACGGTTCCATGCTTGGACCAGAACTCATCAGAACTCATCAGGAAGAACCTATTACCAAAAAAGGGAGAAAGGAAATTGAGCAATAAAATTCTAATACATTGGAAAATGAATGAATACAACAAAACAATGAAATCAAATCTAACCATTTCATTTCAAAGACACTCTTCAGTAGATATAATTTTCATGAATTTCGGTGTTTGATCTTATTCTAAAAAGTTTAAAAACTGTTAATATGGGAATGGTTTCACAAGAAAAGAGTTAAAACCAAAATTTAACTTACCTAAACAGTAACAAATAATAATAATAATAATAATAATAATAATAATAAATAATAATAATAATAATAATAATAATAATAATAATAATAATAATAATAATAATCAGTGTTTAGTTAATTATTAGAATTCTAATAAGGGTCTGATATTTGGAGTAATATATGTTTACACTCGATGTGGCAATAGAGTAAGAAAGAAAAAGAAAAAACCCACGGACAGAGAGAGCGCAGAAGAGGAAAACGAAAGACTTGTTCAATATTCTAACTTTCAAGCTTTCAATTGAGAGACGTAACTATATACATATATTAGGGCTGGTTAGATGCAACCAACAAAGTAACTTGTAGTTCCTTGGAAGAAACTAAGGAACTCAGAGTTTCCATGCAAATGCATGGAAAGCATTTGCAGTTGGTGTAAAATGCATGAACCTAGGTATCTTGCTCTACCATGGTCATCTAAGTTACAGAGTTGTTAATGCTTTTTTTTCATATCAAATACTACATGTTATACAAATTAACTACAAAAATATAAAATATATGTCAAAATGTTAATAAAATATTAAATATTAATTAATCTTTATAATATGTTTTTTGTTATATAACATTTATATTTATAAATTAATCCCAATTTTTTTTTAAATATTAAAATACATAAATTGAGTCTTTTTAATAAAATTTTAATTCATACATGTTAACTTTTATTTCTTAATTAATATTGATATGGGCTGAAAAATGATCCCAGAAGTGCAATTAATTACGTATTAATTAGACCCGGATTGGTCTAAGAACACGACCCAATAAGCAAAGCCCGAAACCCTAATTATTTATTAATTTCGTAATTAATAAATAGGGAAAATATACAGCTCAGGAAAGGAGTCCAAAATATGGTAAATTCATCAAAGAAGGATCCAGAATCCCAATTAAAAGAAATAATGAGTCATAGTCCTTATCAACAAGGAAAAGACTTGTCCACCAAGAAATACAATGTTTATCCATTATCAAAAAGGAGACTTATTCGCTAAGTCTCCTAAACTTACTCTAAATACGAGGCTCCAGACGTCTATATAAGGACCCTGCTCCTTCACAATAGAACAACGTTTTGGACACAGCTCCATACATCATCTACTACGTTTTGGACACAGCTCCATACGTCATCTACAACGTTTTAGACTTCATCCTCGAATAAGGACATACAAGTCACTACGTCCTTGGTGTGCCCCTGCCGCCATAGCCCTGAGGGCAACACCAAGAACTACATTTTTTGGCTTGATTCTCTAAACACTAGAGATACGTAGGCATCTTGTTAGGACCGAGTTAGTCCCCGACAACATGAGCAACCATTAAAGCTCGAAGCTCATTAAACCTTAGCATTAAATTCACAAGCACGTTTTTAATCCATAACAAATATTACTTATAATAACATTATATGACTATAAATATGTTACTAGCTATTAAAGGGATGATATTAATTTTAAGTTAAAATTTAATAAAATTATATTAATATCATGGTCAAGTCATCTTGTTTATTTCTATTATTATATAATTTTTAATTGTTTAGGTACTTTTTAAAAATATGTCATCATTGTTATTACAGGTGAACATTTAAAAAGGTTAATCATGTATATTTTCAGCATTAGCCATCAAACACAAGTTTTCAAGGAACTACACCTTGTAACTAGGTTACAAGAAATTTGAAGTTACATGTGCAACTCTAAAAACAACCAAACAAACGAGACCTAGTTAAATATTATAATACCTAGGATCCCAAGTCTAATATTTTTAATAATTCTTCAAGTATTGTTGTTATGCCGCCATGAATGAGATATACAATTTTTATCAGAATACTAATGCATAGATAATAATTATGGTGTCTTTGTACTATTATAATTATTCAAATTAGAGTAAATAGTAGTTTGCACCCTTTTATTTTGGGCATTTTTTCGATTTGGTCCTGAATAATGTTCTGTAGCAGAATGCACCCCTATGTTTAATTGTCGCTTCGATTTGCACTTTAGAGTAAAGTGCGAGTACACAAAGTGCATTTTACTCCCTAATTTAATAACGGAGTTAACCTCAATTAACGAAATGCAACAAAGTGCAGTGAAATACAAACATTGATATTGCAACTGCTCGATTTTAAACTATAGTATTACAAGTGGTGTGTTGACTAAAGTACGAGTACACACTTTGCTCTTCTTTTTATAATGTTCAAGGTCACACCAGGCTTAAGTTTAATTTAATTGTTATAATATATATTATATGATGTTAGATTGGTTTGTTAAACTATTACATCAGCTACGTCAATTTCATGGTCCTGGACGGAAGCCGGAGACTCCAAGTATACATAGCCATTAGTGAAATTAGTGCCTGGATAATTTATTTCAATATAATATTTACATAAATAGCTAGTAAGATTTTATAAAAATAAACACAAATAAGTCATGTAACTTTGCGTGTGTTGTATTTGTGTTAATTAATATAATATTACAAATAATGTCGGAGGATAATTAAAATGGTGGCAATAAATAATTTTGATTATATAAGATTAGAAGTTTGTAAAACAAAAAGGGTAATATATCCTTATTAATAAATTACTTTCTGTAATTAGGTCAATGCCGGGGAATCTAGAGCTGTAAACGAACCAAACTCGGAAGAACTCGAACGAACTTTTAACGAACTCGAGCAAAATCTTAATGAACCGAACAATGTTCGGTAACCTTATCGGACAAAATTTCTTGTCTGAACTCGAGTTTGGTAATACTCGAACCGAACACGAACAGTTCAAGAACATAACGAACTGAACCGAACTCGGACGAACACAAACAGTTCGTTAACATTTTATGTTTTTTTTAAAAAAAATATAATTTTTTACTTTATTTGATGAAAAAATTAGTCCAAATGTCAATTAAATATTTGATATTTATATATAATATTTACTTTAAATCATTTAAAAAAATTAAATTATAAATTATAAATAATTTATAATACTTATGTATACAACATCATAAAAATAATATTTTTTTTCCGAACCGAACTAGAGCTTAACGAACGAGTCGAACTCGAACGCAACTCGAGCGAACTCGAGTCGAACACCTTAAAAGTTCGGTTCGTTAAGGTTATCGAACAAAAAATGTTTTTCGAACTCGTATTCGATAACGAACTCGGACGAGCTTATCGAACTCGAACTCGAACGAACACGAACGAGCTTAACGAATAGTTCGGTTCGTTTACAGCCCTAGGGGAATATAAGAGATTGTGTACGAATTTTTGTTAGTGTTACTAATCGCTATATTCGAGGAGGTACGGATTCTCTTCTATTTATTTTAGTGTTATTTAAAAATTTATTTTTGGGGTTTTAAAAAAAAATATGCATCTTAATTATTCTTTTAGAATATTTGAACATCTCTCTCAGTTTTGTTCCGAAACATTTATGTATCTGTCTTAGTTCTGTTACGAAATATCTCAACATCTATATAAATGATTTTTAGAAAATTGTGAATATTAAATATCTGCTTTGAGTATTTGTCTCCCTATAATAAAATATGTTTTTAGCTTCCTCCAGAGTTTGTGATTTTTGATTTGATTTGATTTGACGGTGACGTTGTATATGTCGTACACGTTATCCGATTTGTTGCACACATTAGGTATCCTATGATGTGTGTATTTGTATCTGTTCTGTTCTGATCTCGGTATGAAATATCCTAACCCTTCGTTGCTTCATCCATACTTGTTTTCAATTAATTATTTTTATTACAAACTATCAAATATGAATATCTGTTTTTCTGTTTTATAAACTATATTTCAAATCCGTACTGGGCAATTGGCTCATGCCGTATTCTTTTTCTAGCAGGTGCTTAGGGGGATATGAGACTGTGTGATGGAGAGCACCCTTTATTCCATTTATTAGGATTTGCTTATTTCTAGCATTATTAGATTTTATTGTTCATTTGAGATTTTGGATTTTTCGTATTTATCGGTTTGAACTGTTTTGGATGAAAAATATTATTTTGGAGATTATTAAACTTATTTAAGCATTATTTAGAAATTATTTAGTACTCTGTTTGCAAGTTTATGATTTAATAAGTAGTCCCTAATTTAATTATGACTAAATTGCAGTATGATGGCTTGAACTAAATTTTTTTTGCAGAAAAATGGCAGATGTGTTCGATGTAACACTTTAATAGCCAAACAAAAATTTTTAAAGCAGAAAAAGGGCTCCGCCTGTTTTCGGTAGACGCTGTTAACGTCAGTAAGGGTATTTTGGTCAGTTTGAGCATTTCAACGTTTGTGTATATATGTATGTATGTCTTTACCCCAATTCATTTTAACCTAGAAATTAACAAACACTTAAATCTCTCCATCTCTTCTTTCAATTAAGCGAAATAGAATCTTCTATCAAATTTTGAGAAGCTAGAGTATTTGATAAAAGCAGCACCGAATGTTGTGAGGTTTTTTCTGTCGAACATGATGAGTTCTCTTGGAGGACTCTCAATCTGCCTACCAGAGATTTTTGTAATAGAAAGAAAAAGAAATTTTCTGTAGTCTCAACTGGTGATGCTGTTCACTGTGTTCGCGTAGTTGGAAGTGGGGCTGTCATTGAAGAAGTAGTTTCCCTCGATTTAGGAACTGAGCAGTTTTTCGTAACAAATATTCCAAAAGATGAATACAAAAGCTGGAAGAAGGTTTGGCCTTTAAATTTCATGGGTAAGCTAACTTTGGTTGATAAAATGGAAGAGGATCTTTGTATATTGGTTCTTGAAGATTACAAAAAACAGAAATGGGGCAAAAGGAAATCTTTAATTCCGTGAGCATCAATGAAGATTCTCGAAGACGAGCACGACACAATTGTTCCTTCTTCTTTTCATCAGCCAGAGATGTTGCGGTTTTGGGTGAAAGACAGGATGTTCATTTCTTTCAATATCAGAACCGGAGTACAGGAAAAAACGGAACACCTGGGAAAAAAAGGTCATAAACTTGTGGAAGTGTTGTATCCTGTCCAACATTCGGTGCTGCTTTAATACAAAAACATCACTCTGCAGGGCAACAACATAGTCCAAACCAGCCAGCATGTTCTGGTGATTCCTGAAAGGCCTCAGTTCATCTTTTGTAGATAGAGTTGAATGGGAGAAGATGTTTGGGTAATCTTCCACAAGATTACATATTTACCCTAGTATCTATTAGATATTTTCTAACGCCGTCAACGACGTTACCCCGTTTTTAGGCGGAGCCCTTTTTCTGCTTTAAAATTTTTTGTTTGGCTATTAAAGTGTTACATCGAACACATCAACCATTTTTCTGCAAAAAATTTTTAGTTCAAGCCACCATACTGCAATTTAGTCTTTAATTATAGATGGGGTGTTACAAAGATGACATCAGAGCTCAGGTTCTTTCTTGTATAAAACCTATTTAGATTGACCTGTGAGTTTGGGTAGCCGTTAGGATGAGTATTTTCCTTTCAAGCTCATTTCATTTTGTTATATTATTCTTATCATGATTTGTTACAATATAATTCCACAACTTATCATGATTTATTTGTTCACAACCACTTAAAAAGGATTTCTCAAAAAACAAAGATCGTCTTTTCTATATTGGCATGAAACAAATTGCATTGATCTTGAATAAGGAATTAAAAAATGTCACAAAAGAATTTTTAAGTCATCATTTTAATCTAAAAAGAATCTTATTTTAATATATATATATATAAGATTTTAAATTGAAATAATAATTTGAATGCTGAAATGAATTTTTCTAGACTTTTATATAAATAAAATAAAGTAAGTTTAATACTTATTTTATAGAAGAAAATAGTTCTCAAGTCAAACAAAGTATATTACATTTCAAAATTTCTTTCGCCTATGTTATTAACGTGCTTCCCCAACAAAGGTTAAAATTTCTTTCGCCCTATGAAAAGTTGCTGAATAAGAAAGCAAATGTTAGTTACTTTCGAGTTTTTGGATACATATGTTATGTTTTTGTACCTGATCATTTACGAAGTAAGATGGAGAAAAAGGCTGTAAGATGTATTTTTGTCGGGTATGACGAACCAAGAAAGGGGTGGCGATGTTGTGATCCAACAACAGGAAAATGTTACACATCTCGGAATGTAGTATTTGATGAAGCTTCCTCATGTTGGCCTTCTGGACATGAAGTTCAGCTGGATTCCAACAGTTGTAAAGAAGTTCCAGGGTCATTTTCAGTGCCATTGGGTGTTGGAGAAAGTGAAAATGTAGAAAATATTGAAGATGATCCAGTAGTCAGTACTTATAATTCATGGCACGACGATACATGCCCTCAACAAGAAGATGAAGCAGGTCATGATAATAGAGTGGACACATCACCTCCACTTAGAAGGTCAATAAGAATCAGAAAATCAAATACCAAGTATGCTAATGCTGCCATAATTGAAGATGAAGTTCAGAAAGAACCAGAAACCTTTGAAGAGGCAATTGAGAAATTAGAGTGGAACAGTGCTATGAAAGAAGAGATTGTTGCATTGGAGCAGAACCAAACTTGAGAGCTTGTACCGAAGCCAAAAGATGTTAAACCTATCTCGTGCAAAATGGGTTTATAAAATTAAGCGTCATGCAGATGGTACAATAGAAAGGTACGAGACTCGCTTAGTAGCTCGAGGTTTTTCTCAAAAATATGAACTGGACTATGATGAAACATTTAGTCTAGTAGCAAAACTTACTATTGTACGAGTACTACTTGCACTAGCAGCAACTAAGAAATGGAACCTCTGGCAGATGGACGTGAAAAACACATTTTTGCATGGATAACTAGATCACGAGATTTATATGTACCAGCCAAAGGGTTTTGAAAGTGTTAATCATCTTGATTATGTGTGCAAGCTGCGAAAGGCAATTTACGGACTAAGGCAGTCTCCTCGAGCTTGGTATGATAAGATTGCTGAATTTCTTCTATATAGTGGCTACTCTGTGACATCATCAGATCCTAGTTTGTTTGTTAAGTCTACTGATGGTAAGCTAGCTGTTGTATTAGTCTACGTGGATGATTTAGTCCTTACTGGAGATGACGAAGAAGAGATTTGCCGAACAAAGAAAAATTTGTCAGTGCGCTTTCAAATGAAGGACCTTGGACTACTTCATCATTTTCTTGGTTTGGAGATTAATTATAGTGAAGAAGGAATATTTTTGCATCAGCACAAATACTCTTTGGATTTGTTAAAGAGGTTTGGAATGGCTAATTGCAAATCAACTTCAACTCCCATGGAGTTCAGTGCAAAAATTTGTGCACATGAAGGAACAAATTTGAAGGATGCAACAATGTATCGACAGTTGGTAGGCAGTTTGATCTATCTTACGTTAACGAGGCCTGACCTCTCATATGCAGTTGGGGTGATGAGTAGATACATGCAGGATCCAAAGAAGCCTCACTTGGAAGCAGCTCGGAGGATCTTGAGATATGTTAAGGGTACTCCATATCATGGTACCATGTCCAAAAAGGGTGGAAATAGTAACTTAGTTGGCTACTGTGAGGCTGACTATGCAGGTGACTGTGAAACTCGACTCTCAACTACTGGCTACGTATCTATGCTGGGGTCTGGAGCAATTTCTTGGTGCAGCAAAAGATAGCCGACAGTATCCTTATCAACCACAGAAGCGGAGTACAGAGCAGCAACAATGCAGCTCAAGAGAGCACCTGGCTTGTCCAATTATTGGGAGATTTACATCAATTAACACAGTGTAGCGTTCCCTTGTATTGTGACAACAAGTCAGCAATATGTTTGGCTGAAAATCCAGTTTTTCACGCAAGAACCAAGTATATAGAAGTGCATTATCATTTTATTACGGAAAAAGTTCTCAATAAAGAAGTGGAGATGACACATGTTGGAACGGAAGATCAAATAGCAGACATATTCACAAAAGGTCTCAATAGCAGAAAGTTTGAATACTGTGGTGGTGAACTTGGTGTAATGAAGAATAAGATTGTTGGTGTTGAGAGGGAATGTTAAAATTACAACACCAGTAAGTAGACTGTTATTTGCTTTCCTATATTTGAGGTTTTACTTGGTCAATTAGTCAGTAGTATTGTTGCCGAAAATAAGTTAGTGGCAAAATGGACTTGGTGTATAACTGGTCCCTGGTTTTTCTCATTTTAGTTACTGTTGTAAGCCTTTATATTAAGGCATTCATTTCTTTAGTTTATAATATATGCAATTCCTAGAGTGCATTCTATTTTTTCTTGTTCTCATATCTTCTCCTGTGTTCAACACGAACTTCATTCACAACTCAATGCCCGTGATTAGGCCATTGCATACTCGGTGATTTTAATCTTTGCTCGGGCCTTGGAGGTTGCTGTAGAAATCTAATTCTGATTCTAGCATATAATATCGTGTGGAGTATGCATGAAGGCCAGTAAAGTCGAACTGCTAGCACCGTGAAACTTAACATTGCACATGCTGAATTTGCTGGGTCCAAAATCCACCATTTTTGCTTCAAAGTCAAGAGTAGTATGATATCCGATCTACTATATCATACATGCCATTGATTGTGTTTAGAAAATCATGTTCTGAGAATTGAGAACCGAGGTGTTGACAGGTGAATATCTTCTACTATTTTATGAGGAGGTTCTTTGCTGGTAACTTCTGTCAAGAAATTTCAAAAGAGAAAGAAGAGCATCACCTCTGTAATACTTTCAGAATCAACAAGCCAGCGAATTATAACGATCAGCAAGACAACTCCTCGTGAGAAGTATTATCGATCGTACATAATGAAATGGAAACGTTATTGATCAACAAAAAGATCCCAAACTAGTAATTTACCTTTCCTCTAAGGACAGTAAATCACTAGGGGCCCCGATTTATTTATTCCAATGATCTACTATCTTTGTCAATACCTAAAGATTATTGAGTGCGGCAGATTGAACAAGTCCCAGACTTGTGATCCTGTTAACAATCACATGGGGGCAACAAGTTGATTAATTCCCGAACTTGTAATATGTCAATGATCACTCAATGATAAAATTATCCGTCCTAGACAAGTGATGTATTGCTTTAATATCAAAGTAATAAATCACTCGAGGATAGAGGATATATCAAGTCAGATATACATTTTAGTGTCCAAATCAAAGAAACTTGTGAAGATTTTGAGGATCAAAGGCACAAATCAAGAGTAGACTGATTTTTTGCTCTATCACTCTAAAACATGATGACAAAGCTGCCAGACTCGAGTTTGGGAAACGAAATATCATAAATGAGCAATGTTGAGGTGAAAGAACCAGATACAGGAAAATAAGGCTACAAATAAATTAGCAACATGTCGTAAAAGCAACCTAGAACTCATGACCAGTTGACCACACGACAAGATAAAACGATAATTTTGGAAAAAAGAGCAGGCGAATCAAATTAACATTTGGCTCAGATATTTCCAAACTATGTCTATATCTTTGAACTTTGGTGATTGCTAGTGCTGATTAGCACAGGAGTTGGCTGATAGCTACGGCAGAATGTCATGCAAGTTTGAAAAGAAAAAGTGTAGACAACTCACTTATTAAGAGCAGCATGGAAATAAAGGAATTGCAAACTTATTTGTTCCACGCTTCTTCATTAAGCATCAGCTGCAGAACCCATTAAAGTTTGTCTGATAAAATCCAAATTCTACTAAGTCTAATTCCTTGAAGACTTAACAAAGCATGCAAATTTGCTCTTTTGGGTTCATGTTCTCATCACCGGATAACTATCTCAAGTACATTGACAATACAATGAAGGCCA
Organism: Heracleum sosnowskyi; assembly: GCA_030848705.1. NCBI lineage: Eukaryota > Viridiplantae > Streptophyta > Magnoliopsida > Apiales > Apiaceae > Heracleum > Heracleum sosnowskyi. The sequence continues at coordinate 101,852,153 of CM061241.1, forward strand.
CGAGAATTTCGGAAACGTGCAGATTTGTGCACATAAAGTTTCCGGTGAGAAAAATGATTGTCAACTGAGACCAAATAAAATTCTGGCGAAAGATGAGGTAGTTTGCAACCGTATCAGTGCAAATAAACTTCTCTAGCGGATAACTCCAGTCCAGAAATTTAAACCCCGAAAATTTCAACAAGCTCGCTAAATCATAGATAACTGATACTTTCATCAGCATTTACAAATTGCCTGTCATGGGTAAATCGATATCAATCCAGCAGTGAATACAATTTTGCAATGTTATTCTATTGGGCTGCTATATGTTCTAGGAATTGCTTAACTACTAGAGAGCCAACGAAATGAGCATGAACGAGGATTTTGCACCAGAATGATTATGTCCTTTTCACCAGATCTTGCTTAAAACTACAGAAACATTGTTCAAGTTGCGCAGGCCTATAGTCTACGCGTTCGTATATGGCCAAATAGCCTCCACCAAGATGATATATAAATAACTCATAAGAAATGCCAGAGGTGGGGTACTAAAGAAAACCAACGAAAGTAGCCCCACCGCTAAACAAGTGAAAAACGACAAGTGGACGCGTGTAGAGACCAATTATATGGTGGTTCTCATATGCCACAGCTCTGTTAAATGTGTGACCGAAGAAGTAATGTGTAAGACCGATGACTCGACTCGCAATGGAATCTTAAATTACATACCTCTGCTTGCAACACCAAGGCAGCTTGTATAAGCCTCAAAAAATCATCTACATGCATAGATGGATGATCACAAACCTGGTGTCGATCTGTCCTTGCTCGCTGCAATGCACCGGATCTGCAAATTTCTTCAACAACAAATCAGTTAATCATTGTGGCGAGGTTTGCTTTGCACGATCCCAGGCGAGTGGAAGCTCAAGCCCCGGCCAGCTTCAAGCTTACGCCTAGACAAGCGAAAGCTGAAGCCTAGGCGAGCTTCGAGCTTAAGCCGGGCAATAATCAGAGAGCAAAGTCAAAAGAAAATGAAAAACTAAGGGAAACTTCAAAGCAGATATCCCTCCTAGAGTTTGAGTTCTACTCGCGTTCTCGCTGTGAAGAAGAATTCAAAACAAAAAGCATGGATAAAAAAACAAAGGAATGGTGCACCAGTGCAATCCCCCAGATGTGCACACGAGCACAATCTAAAAGGAGACTACATTGAAAGAGAAAGATATATTACGAAAATGAGCTAAATGGGGCTCAACAAAATGTGCTCAAACCAAGAAATGTTCTTTGAGTTATTCATTCTCAATTAAAAAAAGATCAAAACGCAGCGAATACAAATAAGCTGTGAGAGGCCGAGCCATATAAAGAAGTTGGAAGAAGACAAGACTTTGCTGCTGGCACTTAATTGCAGAGGGCTTTTGACAACTTTAATTGATATAAGCTTCTGTGCACCTTTTTCCAGTAACTGGAAAGCGTCATAATTCAGATACAAGTTTGTCAGGTCCTTGAAAAACCAAGGGGAATACTGTTGGCTGAGATCTTTGGTAATATATCTGAAGGAATTATTATATAAGTGTGTTCTACACACTAAAAAATAGTTTGGCGAATACAGATCAAAGCAGCAGGTAGCGCTTAATAATTTTTGCAGAAGCACAGGAGATCTTGTTCACCGGGTTGACCTGACGACAATTCAATGACAAATAGAGCTGACAGGTTTAAGCAAACCGCCTATACATGAATTTGGAAACAAATGAAGAAGAGGCAGCCTGAATTGCTAAAAGGTAGTAGATAATAACGCATAGCAGAGTAATAAACAACCAGTGGCAGTGCTCAAGGAAGAAGAAATGACGGAACAAAGTAATATATTTAATTAACATGACAACTAGCCAGAATTGTTTGCTGCACTCCAATTTCAACCGGGTCATGATTCCAAGGAGTAATAACTGATAACTGATACTGGTTCTGAAAATCCTTCGAAGATTTGTCAAAGCAGAATTGTAGAAAAAATGCTACTAGGTTTGATGGTTTGAAGGATAAATATCGTAGCTGCTTGAATGAAGGGGCTGAAAAAAGAAATAGAGAACTATTACTCTGTAAAAAGCCTGATACAGGGAGAACAAAATATTTTCAAAGAAGACACTAGCGCACAGCAAAGTCAAAAAGAAAAAAGAAGTGAATTCCCGGAATTCATTAGTCTCAACTATGGAAAACAAAGATGGATTTCACTCGAGAGTTTGGAGAACAACGAATTGATAACTGACATGCTGTACAGTTATAACAACTGGTTAAGACTCTCAATCCTCATCCATAAAGAAAAGAAAGAGCTACTGGATTTACTGCGAACATATGGCTTTCCCCAAGTGAGATTACTGATACTTGAAGGTGCAGAAAGCAATTAAAGGAGATACATGTAATCTGTGTACATTTAAACTGCTGCTCCCGCAAAAAGCAATGGAGTTGGAAACTTCGAGAAGCTAAAATCTACATCATCTGAAAATTCTGGTCCTGTCTGGGATTCAAAGATACAATCAGGGGAAGGAAATTTTGAATCTTGTGAAACTTCTACCACTGAAAGTTGAAAGAAACAATAGCCTGGAAAAATCAAGAGCAAACGGCCATAAAATATAGGCAAAAACTGGAATCTATAAACTGTTTTTCAGCTCATCTTACTGCAAATCTGCAGCACTAGTCCAACATGGAAAAGGTTATCGAGTGATCATATTTCACATTACAAATGTCTTCCAGGATGAATGTTTTTGTAGATCTCTAAATCAAAATCAAAGCCGGGACTTAATAAAATTCAACTTTATGAGGAATGCTAGCGATAATTCGGAAATTTTCTAAGACTGAAGCTGGCACAAATTTGAGGAGTCTAAGGCATTGATAAACAGCTTAATGAAAAGAGCTTGTTAACAATAATAAACCGTGCACAAAAGCTTTTCAGAATCTATGTTTTATTATAGAGGGTCTTGCTCCATTGAGAACCTTTACTATTGTGAGATATGAGATCTAATCTTAGCCATTCATTAATATACTTTATATTAATCTCCCACCACTCATTAAATTTTATTAATATTTTAATATTCTATCCCCCATCCCATCATCTCCGACCACCGGGAACCTCCATTTCCGGCCACTACTAACTCCAGTCATCTTCTCCGGCGACCAATTCCGGCCAACCCAAAAAATCACCATCGGAAAACAAAAAATCACCACACTGCCGTCACCTCCGACCACCACCAGAAAACAAAAAATCACCACCGGAAACAAAAAATCACCACCACCTTCGGCGATTAGCAAAAAATACCACCAATTTACGAAAATCACCACAACAAACCATCACAAACTACCACATCTCCACTACTTCTGGCCACCAAGTCTGACCATCGTCAACTAATCACCAACAATGTGTGTACACCACCATATAATCACCACCGTCAAAATCAACCCACCACTACATCACCGTATCACCACCATCAATTTATGACCACTAAAATCGATACAAAGTCATTAAAATCACAAAAAACTAAACAATCACCACCATCATCACTGTAACCACTCTTCACTACATACAAAATCATTCCATTATTAAATCACCATGAATTTAAGACAAATCACCAAGAAAATGAACGAAAGTCACCAATAATTAAACAAAATCACTAGAAATTCGAAAGTAAAATAGAAGAAATCAATCAGTGTCACACACACGTTACGGAAGTTGTAGATTATGTTGAAAATTCTGTCTAGAGGACTTCTTCCAGTAACTATCGTGCAAGTATAAAGTAGTCAATTTTGATTTAAAAGATCCGTTTATTTTTCGAAATCCACGCTTTATTCTTCTATCTATGTTGTATTGTTATAATGTTAGATAGAGAAGAACAGATCTGGTCAGAGAATTGAGAGAGAGAGAGAGAGAGGAAAAAAAATCGGGTAGCCGCTGTTGTGGTGGGGAGGCCGGTGGTGAGATGGGGGTATGGGTGGGTAAGACAAAAGGAATGGTTGAGATCAAAAGACTTAATAAAAAATGAAGGGCTGAGATTAGATCTCAGTTCTCATTTTAATGTGGGTTCTCATATGAGCAAGACCCTTATTATAGAATGCAATATTGAAATCATGCACCCATGAAGCTAGACGGAATATGCAGAGCAAAAATACGTTGAAACTTGCTAGCTGGAGTCATCAAGTATTTTGGCCAAAATAAATTCAGCAATGCTCTAACTTGAATATCAGCAATATTCATAAAAGTTGTAGTCCTAAAATAGTACGGATACATCTTTTATCAAAGGACTGATTGCATTCTCATGGATAATATATCATTAGAGGAATCGGTTCACTAACACTTGCTAAAATAACAAAATTTGAAGTTATATGTCGGAATCAAGATCTATGATGGTGGTTTTTCGCCGAAAAGGTCACCGGAGTGTGGTGGTTATGATGAATTGGGGGCTGAGATTGCAAGGGTTTTATGGTGGTGGCTCGATGAGCACTTCTCTTCCAACCCCCCACAATGTGCCTATGTATCCCTATTTATAGGGAAATCAAGCCCACGTAGTTCTTGTAGGACAAGGAACCTAGGTCCATTATAGATAGGTCTCATTGGTGATAAGCGTGAAGCATAGTCCATGTCGGACTAGAACTCTTAACTTATCATGAAATGCATATCCAAGCCCACTAAGGAGAGCCCATACGATGAAGCCTGGTCGATGATCCCAAGGCTCAATTATGACCGTGTCTTCACGGATACAACATTAGCCCTAACTATTGGAGCTAACATCAACCACTATCAACTACCACATCAGTCATTAGTTGTAGGAAAAAGTCATGACTTACTCCAAATGCACAAGCTGGTCTTTACCCCCGATGAGGATAACCCACCAGACTACAGGGCAAGTTTTCCAAAGTTATCGTCGCACGAGGTGTATCTTACTCCCCCAACAAGGATAACTTGCTAGAATACAGGAATAGACCCTTTGAAGGCGTAGACAAGCTTAATTATACCTTAATTCCCCAATAAGGATACAGAATCAGGCCTTCATCTTGTAGTCTTCAATAAATCTTCAATACATATCATCAATTAAATAATACTCTATCTCTTCTTCATGGTACCTTCAAGTTGGCGCCCCAACTTGGTCTTCTACAGCATGTTGGCGCGCTAGCTTTTAGTTCGCTCAAGGTTGGCGTTCCAACCTTGGTCCTGCTCATGGTTGGCGCTCCAACGCATCTCCACTCCTGTTTTGGAGCTCCAAGTTCACCTCCTATTTCCTTCATCTATCATTCATATTAATATATTCTTTGGCACGCCCAACATTAGCGCTCCAAAGTAACACAGATTATTTCCGCAATAAAAACATCTCAGTTGGATCCTCAAAACATCCAACTGAAATATTATATCTGCTTGTGTTTTTATTTTCAGTATAGTTTTATTTCGAAAGTTGTTTTAAGTATAAAATATCTCAATCCTCATCCATAAAGAAAAGAAAGAGCTACTGAATTTACTGCGAACATATGGCTTTCCCCAAGTGAGGTTACTGATACTTGAAGGTGCAGAAAGCAATTAAAGGAGATACATGTAATCTGTGTACATTTAAACTGTTGCTCCCGCAAAAAGCAATGGAGTTGGAAACTTCGAGAAGCTAAAATCTACAACATCTGAAAATTCTGGTCCTGTCCGAGATTCAAAGATACAATCAGGGGAAGGAAATTTTCAATCTTGTGAAACTTCTACCACTGAAAGTTGAAAGAAACAATAGCCTGGAAAAATCAAGAGCAAACGACCATTAAATATAGGCAAAAACTGGAATCTATAAACTGTTTTTCAGCTCATCTTACTGCAAATCTGCAGCACTAGTCCAACATGGAAAAGGTTATCGAGTGATCATATTTCACATTACAAATGTCTTCCAGGATGAATGTTTTTGTAGATCTCTAAATCAAAATCAAAGCCGGGACTTAATAAAATTCAACTTTATGAGGAATGCTAACGATAATTCGGAAATTTTCTAAGACTGAAGCTGGCACAAATTTGAGGAGTCTAAGGCATTGATAAACAGCTTAATGAAAAGAGCTTGTTAACAATAATAAACCGTGCACAAAAGCTTTTCAGGATCTATGTTTTATTATAGAATGCAATATTGAAATCAGGCACCCATGAAGCTAGACGGAATATGCAGAGCAAAAATACGTTGAAACTTGCTAGCTGGAGTCATCAAGTATTTTGGCCAAAATAAATTCAGCAATGCTCTAACTTGAATATCAAAAATATTCATAAAAGTTGTAGTCCTAAAATAGTACGGATACATCTTTTATCAAAGGACTGATTGCATTCTCATGGATAATATATCATTAGAGGAACCGGTTCACTAACACTTGCTCAAGCGATCTATTGTCCCTCTCAACACAAAACTGTATTGGAGACGAGAAATCGAGCAAGTCCTTGACTTCTGATCCATCGACGATCACATTGGGGGTACCAAAATAATCGAATCCTAAACTTGTTATCCGTCGAGGAACACTTGTGGACAACAAATCCATCTGTCCAAACTAGTGATGTTCAACTTCAATATTGAAGTAATAAATCACTCAAGGGCAGGAGACATATCTAGTAGGATAAACGTATTAGTCTGCAATCCGGATCAAAGATACTTATGTGTACTTTGAGGTTTGAGGGTTGGAAGCAGAAATTGAACTAAAAATCGATTTTAATGCTACGATGGTTCATTTACCTGAGACTTTGTACCAGGAGATGAGAAATTGGTAAGTGGAGTCCTTAAACAATTTTGTGGCTTACATACGACATCTCATCAATGCACGAACAGAGTCGAGTATGATTTTTGATAAATCAAAATACACGACACTTGGAAGCATATAATGCGCAAGCAGACTCAAGCATGATTTGGGCCCGAATCGAATTGCTTGGGGCTTGGAAGCAAGGGCTTAACCACAAAACCTCTCATGGATGTTAACTTGTGGAAGGGCTAACCGGATAAATATCTCAAAAATGATATATCCTAATATTTACGTGCTTGAAACGAGTATGCGCTTAGTAACCGGGGAATATACCTTAAAAGAACTAAGAGAACTCTTCGTGAGTACAAAACATAAATATCAAAATGTAAGGTTAGAGACCTTTATATTGGCCGACCTTAATCTAAAGGTATAAATTTAAAGGTATGGGGAATGAGCACTCTCGAATACCTAGCTATTATGATAAGCTTATTAGAGCTTACACACATGGCAAAGCAAAATAAATCCATCAAGAATTGCGAAAATGTATTTATTGACAGGAAAATACTTGAATAGTATTCACCGAAGAAAACCTCCAGTAAATAGTCGGGACTTTTTAATACTGAATATAATTTCAATCCAAGAATGGGTACCGGTCTTTAGTAAAGGATTAAAAGAGGCTCAATGGGTCTCTAATCCGCACCCTAAAATCATCCAATAATTTGGAAATATGATACACAAGAAAACTTATAATTAATAGTTGACTTGCTCCTAAAATATAATAGGAGTATGGGCCTACAAGAACTATGTGGTCTTGATTCCTATAAAAGGATACGTAGGCACCTTGAGACAAATCCGAAATTATATTATCGCTTAGAATTAAATCTTTCAAGCGCAGCCCCAAATACATAAACCCTAATTTTACCCCAAATATTATAAACCCTAATTTGTAGAGTTTTATACGAATACCCGATTATAAATTTAATTTGATATCTTGTCTGTGACAAAAATTGACATCAACACATATCTTGTGCTTTGTGCGGCAAAATAGGAAATCAAAGGCTGAGATATTATTATTTTAATTAAAATAAATCATAAGCAGCTACTCCCTCCCATCCAGAGCCATCCAATTGTTACGAAGATTAAGAAAGGTAAAGAAAAAGGAAAAAAGAATGGGTAAATTGGTCACAAACCCTGATTCTCAAACATAAATTAATTTGCTCTTCCATTTCGTTCTCGAATGGGGACACGGATCCCAATGAGAAATTAGGGATTTTTTTCTTTTTCCAATTCCTTTTATATTTTATAGTACATTTTCTAATAAAATTAATTTGATACTACTTCCGTCCCCTAAAATATGATTCTTTGATTTTTCACACATTTCAATGTGCTTGGACGAGATACTTGTAAATAATTTTTTTTATACAAAACAAAAAAAATTACAAAATATTATTTTCAAGTACCTCTACCAGGTGTCTTAAAATACGTGCAAAAACAAATGTATCAAACAAAATGGAAGAATAAAACATAATATATAATAGAGAAATTATTAAAAATAATACTTTTCTAAGTTTTTTTTTAGCAATTTATCATTTTTGAAAATATTCGCAAAAATATGATTTGCAACCAAATGTAATTTACTTTTACGTTTTTCTGAAAAATAATTGAAGATATTTTTAGTTGCATTTAGGGTTGATTTTGGTTGAATTTGATTTAAATGATGCAACTTATCCCTAATTGTGAGGGACATACATTTATAATATTACATTCTACTCCATTATTTAGCACAAGTTTTTATTAACTTCTTATAGCAGTTAACAATGCTTAAAGCATAGTTAACTATGCTAAAACATGGTCATACCAATTAAAAGACAGAAAGTGATATTGAGGTTGTTTGGTTTAATGAAATGAGCATGTTTAACAGGTATAATCAAATGGGCACGTTGTTTCCTCAGAATTTTTTAGCATATAAATAATTTATTCATATTAATCAAAAGACATTGGGATGCTTTTTTGTTTTCTTGATTACTGAAATTTGGGATGTTTTTAGTTTCTACACAATGAATATATCTTAAATATTTTATTCCTTCATTAATTTGTTGAAGGTAACTCATCACGTGGTTACGAGATGATGGGCTATAAATGCTACTCGGCTAACGCTTGAGTTTGAAATATTTTACGAGACTAACCAAAATAAAAATCAGCCGAAAGTTAATCAGTGCAAATCGCAATAAAAATTTTAAATGGGGGCACCCTAAGAAACACTCAGGATGTACTTGTTTCACTTATTTTGGATGAAAAGATTCAGAGGTAGGTATTAAAGTTTTCCACGAAATTAAATTTCCTATTAAAGTCCGAGCTGTAAACTAAACAATAAACATCAACCACGATTCAGAACGAAGGCTAAACAAGGAATAATGATAGAGAAGTAATTCATACATTATCTGAACAATGGGAAATAGGAATTAAGCACCAATTTTCTATTAAAGTCTGAGCTGTAAACTGAACAATAACCATCAATACAGAAGAACCAATACAGAAGCAATAGAGCAAAAACACAATGGATAATTGCAAGAACAAGCATAAAGTCCTACTAGCCCAAATGCCACAAGTAGAGCAATTAAGGAAAGGTAGAAATATAATCTTGAAAGGTAGAAATATAATCTTGAAAGGTAGAAATATAATCTTGAAAGGTAGAAATATAATCTTCTTGGGATCACAATACGAGCAACGACATTCTTTGACTGGGGAACAAATTTCATGTAAGCTATGATCAACTCATCTTTGTATTCCAAATCTTTTAGCATCTGCAGTGACATGAACACGTGGTTAACAAAATCAGCATATAATGCCAACTCCTGAAACATGATAGCCGTGTTTGGCAATTAGCGGTTAGGTGTTAGCGGTAGCGGATTGAGTTAGATGTTTGACTAACAAGTGAATGGGAACTGTTTGGTAAATAGTTGTTTGATCAACTGTTTGTATTTTAACGAGACACGTGACAATTTTCTAATTCAAAAAGGTTTTCAAAATTAGCGGATCGAGTCCAAACCGCAATTTCAATCCGCTAACTACCAAACACAAATATTGGAGGATTCATTTAATCAAATCTCTAATTTGGTTCAATCCGCTAACTTCCAATCAGGGCCCGATAAGAATGAACAAAAAAAAGGTACCTCAACAGTCATCTCTTTTAGAGTCAATCTTCCATCTTGAAACTTTAGGATGAGATCTCTAATGACTTTCCATTGGTTGTTGTTTGACAAAGGAAAGGCCAACTGAAAATATCAATAATAGATTAGCAACTTTAAAAACCAAAGTAAAACCAATTTAGATTTAAAATTGTACATCGAATTTAGCAAAAATATAAATAAGTACCTTGACAATCCTACAGAACTGATTTGCTCTATCAACTTCATCTTTCGTAGCCAGTGGATAGAGATATGGCACTACTGTTTTGGAGAAGTTTAAAAGAAGTTTTTCTTGATCCTTGAATAACTCTTCAACTCTAGTTTGAATTTCCTGTACTGTAATTCTGCAACATACATATAAAACAATAAAACAACCTAATTTCATTAATTTGTAATAACCAAATAGACTCTTGAGTAGGATGGGCATGGGAATCATTTCTATTTCTTCATAGATCAACATTCATACTTGCCCGCCGTAAAGGCAAAACCAAGGTGCTGGGCAGCATACAATAGGGGCATAAATCATTCACCTGTTTAGGCATATTATAGTATGTAAAATTGATTTGCTTTTTTTAACAATTAATTATTTTAATTGCGATAATTTACTTCAATTGAGATTAAGTTTGAGGCCTGATGGCTTGGCCTGAAGCATGGGTCGTTGCATTTATAAAATTACTTAAAGGTAAATCGTTATCTTTCATATGCGTGTGTATAAACGCATAATATGTATCTATATCTAATTATGCAAATAACAGTGATCATAACTTGAGTTTAAACCAAATAGAATATAGCACATACATATTATGAACTAATGAAGGTAGATGGTTTAGGGCAAATGTTTGTTTACAGCTTAATGATAGGTTCCATGTATGCACACCAAAAACTCTCTTCTATACACGTATCGTGGAAACTTTCCGATTTTTCGCGATATGATTTGCTGCAACAATCGTTAACCCCGTGACACCCCCAACTAATGAATCACATCAACATTGCTGAATCAAAGGGTAAACGGAAAAAAACAATCGCCCTCAGCTGCAGTAAATTTGAAAATCCTAATCGATGGAATAAATTAATTTACCTTTGTTCCTTGCAATCTCGATGTAATGTTATGAAAACACTACTCTCTTTGCTGCCCTTTCCATATCTAAGCTCTACAAGGTTGATATATTCTTCATAATATTGTACCTCTGCTTTCACCAGGAGATATTCTCTGGTTTGTATCCAATTAACAAACATTAAAATCAATGAAAAAAAAACAAAGACCATAGAAAAGAAAATTGGTGCTAAGAAACCAAACCTGTTGTGTAAGCTTCTACTGCTTGGCGGTCTTAACTGGATAGGCCTCTTCTGTAAGTGATTTCTAATGGCATTCCTTCGGGTTGGATACCGAACCATTGAATCGATATACTCTACCTTTAGTTTTTATTCGCCCAGTCCTCTCCCTGTTGTCCAACTTAATGGTTTGGTAAATTTATTAATATATATAGCAACCCCGATCAAAAACGGAGAAATTTTATTAATTCCTTGTCAATTTTGTATTTTAAAATAAAATCATATTCTTTATTATAATAGTCATGGCTACCACATATCGGTTAACCAATCAGAAAATTTTGAACTATTTTAGAAAACTTTCTTCATTTAATTTATTAATTAAGGGTGGTTAGACTATCCATACAAGGCGGTTAACCAATCAAAACTCAAAAATTATTATTAAATGAGGAAGGTTTTAATGGATTTGAATTCTAATTTAAAACAAAATAATTTTGAATATTGATTGGTTAATCACGTTGTATGGATAATATTTAAATTCAAATAAAAATAAAATATTTTAATTAATATTTAATGTAATTCAAAATTTTCTGTTTAGTTAACTGATATGTGGTAGACTCGGGTATTATAATAAAGAATTTACGAATATACTTGATTTCTCGTGCAAGGGTGATATGGACAGAAAAGTAATTATAGAAATATAATTGCTGATTCTTTGGAAAGGCCAAATATTTAAGGCCTAAAGTCCTGATTATTTATTAATTACGAAATTAATAAATAAGGAAAATATACAGCTCATGAAAAGAGTCCAAAATATGGTAAATTTCTCAAAGAAGGATCCAGAATCCCAATTAATGAGTCATAGCCTTTATCAACAAGGAAAAGACTTCTCCAGCAAGAAATACGATGTTTATCCATTATCAATAAGGAGACTTATTCGCTAAGTCTCCTAAACATACCATAAATACCAGGCTCCAGACGCCTATATAAGGACCCTGATCCTACAATCAGAACTACGTTTTGGGCACAACGCCTCGAAGGTGCAACAAACCACGAAGGCACCCCTAGAACTACGTTTTAGACTTCATCCTCGAATAAGGACATACAAGTCACTACGTCCTTGGTGTGCCCCTGCCACCATAGCCCCGAGGGCAACACCAAGAACTACGTTAATTTGGCTTGATTCTCAGTAATAATTGAGATACGTAGGCATCTTGTGAGGACCGATTTAGTCTCGAAACACAAGTGCAGCCATTAAAGCTCGAAGCTCATTAAACCTTAACATTAAATTCACAAGCACGTTTTTTAATCCACGACATTTGGCGCCGTCTGTGGTAAAACAACATGAAAGGCATATGTTTAGGCCTATTAATATTCCGAGGAAACAACTTAATTTAAACAAGTATGTAATAAGTAAATAATAAGTTAATATGTCACAGGAATCTCAGAGAGTTTTATCTGTCAAGAGAATGGAGAATTAAAGTCATCTACAGACTTGAAGTTATTCTACATTGAAAGAAGTTCAATTTATTGTTCAAGCCTCAGTGAATTATTCAAGGAAGTGGATTTACTACAGTGACAGAGATTTCCAGTTGGTGACAGAAGAAGTACAGGATACAGAGTTTAATCAGAGCTAAAGAAAAGAAGCCACAACTTTAAATGTTTTAAAGATGAAGAACTTTCATTGAAGTCAGTTATTCATGAACCAGACAGTGCATCGAATGACGAAGTCAATCAGTGGAATTAAATCATCTATATTCAGTGGTTTTCAGGAGATAGAGGAATCTTGGTTTTTAGATTAAATTCCTTTCATGTTAAGTTAATTTAATTTATAATTTAATTCTATTAGAATTAATTTATTTATTAGATTAACTAATTTAGTTGGCTAAATTATTTATTAACTTAATTCTATAAAAGAATTAATTTAATCTTTAATTTAATCTAACTAAATAAATTAAAAGGATTTTCTAATTAACTTGTATGACCTTCTGAAAAACTCGGTATGACCTGGTGTGTACAGATCCCAGGTTCTACCGAGTGTTGTCAGGTCTGTGTGTCAGGTCATACAAGTTGCTTTTGGAGGTTCTACCGAATAGTTGTTAGAATTACTCCAGGTCATACCGGACAATTTCTGAAGGTTCTATTGCTGGAGCAGGTTCTACCGAGCTTTATACCTCAGGTCATACAAGTGTATTGATTTCTTTATTAAATCATTTTGATTTAATTAAAAGGTCATACAGGCTTATCAAATTGCATATACCCGAGGCAGTGCAGAAAGAAAAGCTGCAGAACCTGAATAATTATACACACAGAACATTTCTCTCAAGAACAAGAAGAAAGCATTTGATCTCATTTCTTCTCAAGCAATTAATTCTAGTTTGTATTGTTAAATCCAAACCACTAGAAGTTGATTACTTGTATTGCTTTGATTATCTAGCGGATTTTTATCCCTAGAATTTATCTCGAACTTGCTTTTAGCATTCGATCTTTTTATTACAAATATTAGAAACGTTCATGTCGAATTTATTCTAAATTTGTATTAATTAGTTTGAGATAAATACTTTGTAATCCATACTGTATTTGCAACACCCTTCAAGTTTAATATAGTTTATATTTAACTTGAATATTGTTTCATTTATATTCCACATTAATTTGTTCTTAATTGTTAAATTATTCAAAGGACAAATTTCGATAAAACGGTATAGTTTGTATTCAACCCCCCCCCCTTCGACAAACTTACTAGGACCTAACAATTGGTATCAGAGCCTTTTGATTGATATACAAATCAAAGATCCAATTGTTTGAGATTTTTTTTAACTCAGAAATTTTTATTATTCTAAAAATCTCAAAAGATGTCTACTACACAGAAAGTTGGTCCTGTCAAAATCCCAATGTTCAGCAAGGAGCATTATCCTATGTGGAAGAAGAAAATGCTCATATTTCTTAAGGTTGCAAATCCTAAATACATTGGTGTGCTGAAGAATGGTCCCAAAGTCCCTATGATTATTGAGGGAGAATTGATTGAGAATAATGTTGTTACTAGGGCTGCTAGGATGATCCCTAAAGATCCCAAGGATTACACTCCTTATGAGAAAGAGGATGTTACCTTGGATTCCTGTCTACAGTTGATCCTAATTGAGTGTCTTGATCCTGTCATGTATAATCATGTCCTAAACTGTGAAACTGCCAAACACATTTGGGAAACCATAGAAATAATCAATGAGGGGACAGAGGAAGTTAGAGAGAATAAGCTGGAAATTCTCACCTCTCAATATGAGCATTTCAGATCAAACCCTGGTGAAGGTATCTCTGAGGTTTTTGAGAGATACAACAAATTAATCAATGATCTGAATCTTAATGGGAAGCGCTACACTATCAAGGAAATTAACAAGAAGTTCCTACTTACACTTCCACGTCATTTGGAGCACAGAATATCTGCCATTAGAGAAGCAAGAGATCTTACAGAGGTTTCTTTGGAAAGACTGTATGGTGTTCTGAAGACCTATGAGCTGGAGCAGATTCAACAGGATGAGTTTGGAACTGGGAGGATAGTGAGTACTTCTACTGCACTGGCTGCTGAAGTCCCACGGAAACTGGAAGTGAAGGCTGTTCAACCTTCCAGTTCTAACATGAATGTTATTGATGCTGAATATGGATTAACATCCATTGATCAATCTGGTGGTGACTTATATTCTTTAGAGGAACTTGATCAGCTGAAAGATGGTGATTTGGCAATGATAGTGAGGAAATTTGGCAAGTTTAGATTCAGGAGGAATTCCAATCTTAAGTTCAGGCCCAGATTTCAGAGAGGTGGTTCTTCCTCTTCAAGTAGCACAAGGGGTGTCTACAAAACTGGAACTGTGGAAAGGAGCACAATCAGATGCTACAATTGCAATGAGTTGGGTCACTTTGCTACTGAATGTAAAAAGCCAAAGCAAGTGACAAGGAACTCATTTGATTCTAGCAAGAAGAATAAGATTGGGAAAGCTTATGTTGCTGAAGGAAAGAGTTGGGATGACACTGACAGTGATGAAGAAGCAGGTGAGATTGGGAACCTTGCTTTAATGGATAAAGAGGAAAGCACTTCATCCAGATACATGTCAGAGGTAACATTTACTGATACTGAAATGATTCGTCATCTTGGTGATACTTTAAGTTGTGAACGCACTGAAAATGATAGAATAATTCTTTTAAACACAAATCTTGAAAAGGAAATAAAAGAATTAAAACTAGTGCATATTAATCAAGATGAACTTACTAATAATGTAGCAGTTCTTGAGAATAGGGTTAAATTGTATCAACAACTGGAAACCATTCTCAAAGATCAGATTAGTGAGCTTAAGACCAAAGCTAATGCCTATTACAACTCTTGTAAGACGGCTAAAGAGATTCTTAATAAACAAGCTATTGGTAATCATGTCAGTATAGGTTATGATTATAATGAGGCCATTGGATTGCTTGTAATTAATTCCCCTTGTAGAGTCAGATCTGAAGGAAGGGGTGTTCCATATGTGCTTAAGGGTATTTAAACACCCTTCTGTAAGGAGTCCGAGGCAGATCCTCTAAATGAATACTCTATCATTATTGCTGAGGAGATTCGTGAAGAATATATTGCTTTGGAAGTTGAACAGTCCAAAAAGTGTATATCTGATATTCCAGTCAAAGTTGCTACAACTAAAAAGACTAAATCAGATATCCATAAGTTGGATCAAAACAACTGTAGAACTAACATTCCTGCTGTTAATTCTTCTCATGAAGCATGTGGTGTGATTAATTGCATGTCTTGTGCTTTCAATGTTATGTATGCTTATTGTAATAGTAAGCATGTATCTAGTGATAAGACTGCTCCACGTCAACATGTTAATAATAAGAAGCATGTTAAAGCAAAGACTACTAGTCCTCCTCAGACTATAGTGGATTCATTTATCCCTAAGCCTACTCTGAAATGTGTTAAGGTTGGCTATAAATGGAAACGCTCTTATGTGAAAGAGGTTGAAGTAGTTTTAGTTAAAAATGTTGTTTTGCCTGACAAAGGCCAATTCTTTAAGTATGCCGGACCCAATCAAGTGTGGGTTCCGAGGAAGGACTAATCAATCTGGTATTGCAGGGAGTTAAACAGGTAAACCGTGTTATGTGGATTCTTGACAGTGGTTGTTCAAGGCATATGACCGGAGATAGAGCCCTGCTATCAGATGTGGTTGTGAAAGCTGGCCCAGTAGTTACCTTTGGAGATAACAGCAAGGGTATTACGAAAGGATATGGCTGTTTGAAGTACGGAAATGTTATCATTGAAGATGTTTCATTTGTGGAAGGTCTGAAGTTCAATCTTCTCAGCATCAGTCATTTATGTGACAGAGGATATGCTGTTTCCTTTGAAAGAGAGAAGTGTCAGATCCTTCACAAGAAGAATGGAAAGCCTTCTCTTCAAGGAGTAAGGAAAGGTGACTTGTTCATAGCTTATCTGAACTCGGGATTCAAAGATGAAGTTAATTGTTTTTATGCTAAAGCTTCATCAGATGATAGTTGGCTATGGCACAAGAAGATGTCTCACCTTAACTTCAAAACCATGAACTCTTTAGTCAAGAGGGAATTGGTTAGAGGTTTGCCTCAGATGGAATTTACACAGGAAGGACTGTGTGAGGCATGTCAAAAAGGAAAGTCAAAGAAAGCTTCTCACAAGGGCACTGACACATCATCAATAACTGAACCACTTCAGCTACTACACATGGATTTGTTTGGTCCAGTTAATGTGATGTCCATGTCAAAGAAACAATATGCACTTGTGATTGTTGATGACTTTTCAAAATATACATGGGTTTTATTCCTACATTCCAAGGATGAGACCCCATACCTGGTGATTGGCCATATAAAGTTGATTGAACTGGATTCTAGATTCCCTGTTAGAGCCATAAGTTGATTGGCCATAAGTTGATTGGTGTGCCTAAGAAAGGAGGCATGACAGTGGTGGCTAATGAAAAAAACGAGTTGATCCCGACTCGTACAGTTACTGGATGGAGAATTTGCATGGACTACCGGAAACTGAACAAAGCTACCAGGAAGGATCATTTTCGCCTTCCTTTCATTGATCAGATGTTGGACAGGTTGGCGGGGCATGAATTCTATTGCTTGTTGGATGGTTATTCAGGTTACAACCAGATTGGTATTACTCCAGAAGACCAGGAGAAGACCACCTTTACATGTCCTTTTGGTACTTTCGCATTCCGGCGTGTACCTTTTGGCCTATGTGGTGCACCTGCTACGTTTCAGAGGTGTATGATGGCCATTTTCTCGGAGATGATTGGCATAAATGTAGAAGTGTTCATGGATGACTTCTCAGTTTTTGGAGCGTCATATGATGAGTGCCTCAGTAATTTGGGCATGGTGCTGAAAAGATGTGTTGAGACTAATCTAGTACTCAACTGGGAAAAATGTCACTTCATGGTGCAAGAGGGAATCATTCTTGGGCATAAGGTATCTAGCAAGGGGCTTGAGGTGGACAAAGCCAAAGTGGAGACAATTGAAAATCTTCCTCCACCAATTTCAGTTAAGGGAATTCGCAGTTTTCTTGGTCATGCGGGTTTCTATCGGCGGTTCATTCAAGATTTCTCCAAAATCTCTAAGCCCTTGTGCAACTTGTTGGAGAAGGATATCCCTTTCAAGTTTGATGAAGAATGCTTAGCTGCTTTTGAGCTGTTGAAAAAGAAGTTGACATCTGCACATGTTATTACCGCACCTGATTGGAGTGATCCATTCGAGTTGATGTGTGATGCTAGTGACTTTGTAGTTGGAGCTGTTCTTGGGCAAAGGAAGAACAATGTATTTCATGTGATCTACTACGCTAGCAAAACACTCAACGATGCGCAGCTGAATTACACCACTATAGAAAAGGAACTATTGGCCATTGTATATAGTTTCGAGAAATTCAGATCTTACTTGCTTGGAACCAAGGTAGTGGTATTTACTGATCATGCAGTTATTCGATATCTGATGTCGAAGAAAGATTCGAAACCGCGGTTAATTCGTTGGGTTCTATTACTTCAAGAATTCGACCTGGTAATTAAAGACAGAAAGGGTACTGAGAATCAGGTGGCTGATCACTTGTCCCGGTTAGAAGACCACAGTAAGAATTCATTGGACAAATCTCTCATCAATGAATTCTTTCCTGATGAGAAGCTTTTTGGAGTGCAAGCTGAAGAACCATGGTTTGCAGATATTGTGAACTATCTGGTAAGTAAGGTCATTCCTTCAGAATTCTCTTATGCTCAAAGGAAGAAGTTCCTACATGATGTTAAATGGTACTGTTGGGACGAACCCTTTTTGTTCAGACAGGGAGCCGATCAAGTTCTACGCAGATGCATTCCTTACAGTGAGGTAGAGGGTGTTTTGCGTGATTACCATTCCACCACTTATGGAGGTCATTATGGTGGTGAGAAGACAGCTACTCGAGTACTTCAGGCTGGGTTCTATTGGCCAACTCTGTTTAAGGATGCTCATCAGTTTGTGTTGAGATGTGATCGATGCCAAAGGGTTGGTAATATCTCGAGAAGGAACGAGATGCCTCTTAGTATGCTGCTGGAGGTGGAGATTTTTGATGTGTGGGGCATTGACTTCATGGGCCCTTTTATTCCTTCATGCAACAACCAGTACATTTTGCTAGCAGTGGATTATGTTTCCAAGTGGGTCGAGGTAAAGGCTTTACCGACTAATGATGCTAAAGTGGTACTGAGTTTTCTGCACAAGCAAATCTTCACGCGTTTCGGCGCTCCCAGGGTAATTATCAGTGATGAAGGCACACATTTCTGCAACCGGAAGTTTACAGCCTTAATGGCTAAGTATAACATCAATCATCGGGTTGCTACTGCCTACCACCCTCAGACTAATGGGCAGGCAGAGGTGTCTAACAGGGAGATTAAGCGTATTCTGGAGAAGGTGGTAAATCCTTCCAGGAAGGATTGGTCTTTGAAACTTGATGAAGCTGTTTGGGCTTATAGAACAGCTTACAAGACACCATTGGGGACTTCACCTTTTCAGCTGGTCTATGGAAAGGCTTGTCATTTGCCCGCCGAGTTAGAGCACAAGGCATATTGGGCGTTAAAGAAGTTGAATTTTGATTTGGCAGCAGCAGGAGAGAAGAGATTGCTTCAAATTAATGAGCTGGATGAGTTTCGTCTACAGGCTTATGAAAATCACAAATTATACAAGGAGAAGGTCAAGAGATGGCATGACAAGCAGTTGGTGCAAAAGTCCTTTGTGCCGGGTCAACTAGTGTTGTTGTTCAATTCTCGTCTCAGACTTTTCCCAGGGAAGCTTAAGTCAAGATGGTCGGGGCCATTCACGGTTAAAACAGTGTTTCCACATGGTGCAGTGGAAATCTATGATAGGTCACCAGTTGAGGCGTTCAAGGTCAACGGCCAAAGGTTGAAACATTACTTTGGTGAACGTGTGAATCGTGAAGCAGAAACCACGGTTCTTGGTACTTCAGAATGAATTTGGAATCACGTCAAGCTATTGACGTAAAAGAAGCGCTTTGTGGGAGGCAACCCACGTAGTATTCGTGTTGTACAGTGAGAAGAGAAAAAAAAATATTATTTTTTTTGGCAGGGAGGAACGCGCGCCCGCGCTCTACACCGCGCGCCCGCGCCTGAATTCCAGGGAAAGGAGCGCGCCCGCGCTCTATACCGCGCGCCCGCGCCTGGGCGACTGCCAGAGAAAAAAAAAAGAAAAAAAAAACGGAAAATACAAAACAAACACCCCAAAAAGAAACCCTTGTTGTTGTAAATACCTATTTAAACCTACATCTACCCGCACCCATTCCATCTAATCAAAACCCTAGCCTCTTTTCTCTCTTCCACATCCAAAACCACAAATCTATACATACACCTACTTACACTTTTCATCCCAATTCCATGGCACCACCAAAGAGAGGAAGATATGCGGGTAGTAGTAGCACGAGACGTACTTCTTCATCTGATGATTCAAGTGCGGGGTTTGGAGGCGAGAAGTTTTCATCTCCAGAAGCTTTGGTTGAATATGCACGACTACTGTCTAAGGCCGTGGCTAAGGAGAGAGGGTTTATACCTACTCATCGTGATGGTAATTTGGTGGCGATGATTACCGCCAAAGGTTGGGAAGGTATTTGTGAAGCGCCGGAGCCGGTTCCCTTGGGTATTGTGAGGGAGTTTTATGCTAATGCCAAGGCGGAGAAGAACGGGTATTCTGTGGTTCGAGGTTATACAGTGGATTACACGCCGGCGGCTATTTCTCGGGTTCTTAGGTTACCGAGGATGAGACATGGTGAAGAAGATTGGGCTTTGAAGACCAGGGCAGATGTGGATCTGGAGAACATCGTAGGTGTTCTTTGTGTGCCGGGCACGACATGGAAGTACAGGTCGGGTACCACTGAGCCAGTCACTTTCCCGGCATCTACTATGAACAGGTATGCTAAGGCCTGGAATTTATTTGTGTGTGCTAACATCATGCCCTCATCGCATGCGCATGAGGTTACTGTGGAAAGGGCTATTGTGCTGTGGGGGATTCTAAATGGGAAGTATGTTGACCTTGGGGCTCTCCTACATAGGAGTATCTTGCGATTCTTGAGGGGTAGTACCACGGCGACGATTCCTCATGCTGCTGTGGTTACTAAGCTATGCACTGCAGTGGGTGTCCATTGGACGGAAGAGGAGCAGTTGCAGCTACCTAGTGCTCCTATTGATCATGCGGCGATTCAGCGGTTGGAGGATTGGGATGGTGGTTCCACAGATCCGTCTGGTTTAGGGTTTGGGAACGTAGATGATGATGGCATGGATGCTCCCACTCGTGAGGCCGCCAGGGCGGGGTTTCAGGGTGCTTCTGGGATACAGCAGGAGGCAGATAGAGCCGGTTTTGGAGGGGCTCAGTACAGGAGGTTGACTAGGCGGATTGATGCCTTGCATGACATTAACCGCCGTTTTGCTATGGATTTGACTCAGGCATTGGGCGCTGCATTCCGTGCCACTGGAGTTGATGTGGCTTGGCCAGATTTTGGAGTTGGTTCTGTTTATCCACCACCGGATACACCACCGGATACACCAACGGAGACACCACCTATTGAGGGTGGTGATGATTCTGATGTTTAGGTATTATCTGCACTTTCCTTGTTATTACCTTCAATGAGGACATTGAATATTGTAAGTTTGGGGGTGGTAGTCAAGGAATAGTAGTGTTAGTGTGTCTCATGTAGGATTCATATAGGTTTTAGGTTGCATATTTAGTTAATTCATTCATATTCTTGCATATATATGTCATATAGAGCATTCTGTTGCATAGTTTATCTAGCATGTTAGTTCATGTAGTTGCTCATGCATAGCATATTTCATGATCCCTTAAGATTTGACTGTTTCTGTGGTGAGTCGATGTTGATTGGAGTGTAGTTGTGATGAATAGAGGGCTGATTAAGCTCCTAAGGATTGGTGCATGCATAGGAATTTTTTTTTTTTCATAAGTCTCATTGGTTGCTTTTGAATCTGATTAGACCATGCTTGTTTTGATGTTGGAATTTAACCGCTTGCTTATAGTTAGAATGTATTCTATTCTCTTGAAATTCAAAGAAGCACTTAAGTCTAAGTTTGGGAGAAAACAAGGATTTCATTCTAATTGTCAATAAAGGTTAGGCGTCAAATGGCTAGTAGCCGGCTCATGAAAATGAGTAGTCTAGGGTGGGATGAGAAAAAGGCAAAGTGCACTCATTCCGAAATTTTAAAAAAAAAAAAAGAAAAAAAAAAGTTGTTTTAGTTGTTTTATGCAGAATTGACCAGGTTGAGCTCTTTAATACTCGAGCAATTAAGTTCTAGGGGACTTTGTGCCTAGTGACCTAAGACTTTTCCGGTCTGGGATCCACTAACCTAACGCTCGCTACATGGGTATTATTGTATAAGCCTTTTGGGGTCTCAGCCATTGCACGGTCAAATAAGCATGTGTGTAGTAATAAAGCATGATTTCCTGTCTAACTCAAGTGAAGGTTGAGGTGTCTTTAAGTGGTTTCTTGAGTCTAGAGTATATTCTGTTTATAAGCTTGGGGTTGTTTTAGCTAAGAATAGGTATGGTCTTGATTTGGTTTGGGAGTATATTGGTGAGCATTGCACACACTCACGTTCTTGTGTTTGTATGGTTGATCAAAGGGAGTTTGGTTGAACTCTGTTTGGAAGATTGCATTCTGTGAGATGTTGGCTCATTCATGGATTATGGTTAGGTTGAGGGGATCACTTGCATTATCATATTAGTTGCATTCATGCATTGCATTAGTTTATATCGAGTCTGTTTATGCTTGAGGACAAGCATCAGTTTAAGTTTGGGGGTGTGATAAGTCGGTTTTATATCTACTTTGAACGCCTTAAAATCAGCTTAAATTGGTTGTTTTGGCCTCAAGTGTGTGATGTTATGATGAGTTTTAGTGTTTATGTGCAGATAAGCTAAATGGGATCAAGCGGTGGTCGTCGTGCTTGAAAATGGTGGTTTTTGCTCCAGGAGTTGAATGATTTTGGAGACAAGCAATTGGCGAGGTAGTGATCTAATAAAGCAGCAAAGCAGAAAACTGGGCAGAGAACCAGGCGCGCCCGCGCGTAGTTGGCAGAGAATGAGGCGCGCCCGCGCTTGTTAGCGCGCGGCCGCGCGTCCCCGACTGGTGGAATTTCTGTATTTTGTTTTTGTGGGCTTAGAGTGGTAGCGGGTCATGTCTTGGGCTTTTGTCATTTATGGTGGATGTTTTCTAAGGGGAGAACCCTAATTTTCGAAGGAGGTCGAAGAATAATACGGAAGAACTGAGAGACTTAGATTGAGGAGCCGGATTACATTTTTATTTTGTATTTCTCTCAATTAAGCAATACTTGGATTCTTCTTTTCTAGTTTTCTAAACATTGTTATTCTGGATACTCTTTGCAATTATTTATTCAAGACTTAGTTATTATATCATGTTTTCATTAGAACCCGCGATGATGAACGGTTCATTTATGAACTAATCATTATCGTGGGATTCTAACAGAGTTTTTATGGAGTTTAGTGGTTAATTGTTTTATATACTCTGTGTGTGGTGGCGAATTGATTTCCTATCATGGTTGTGCTTATTCATTGTGGATGCGTAGCTAACATTCATGATTGTTGTTAATCCTTAATGATTGCGAAAGTGGATTTAGGGATTTAGAACTTGCCATGCTAGCATAAGTTTTTGTATGATTATCATGCATAATTTGTGGGTGATTTTAACCATTTCATCTACCTTATGTAATCTGAATAGATAACCTGTTCATTCAACCACTATGTTTTTAATCTCTATAGACATATAGGGACTAAACATATCTGGTGTCCATTTAACTTCTATCTATCTGTGGATGTTTAAGTGGTAGGGTATACGTATACTGAAAGGTAGCGTGTACTAAATTTGTGTTATCTTGTTAGTTTTCACAACTGTCACATACAGAGGTTAAGAACAAGAGACTCTAGATGAAATATGTAACGATGTTAGGATCCCATGCTTTCTCATATCAGTAATTCACTAGTAATTCTTTTAGTCAATCAAACAAAAAAACCCCAATTTGATAATTGTCTTAGAAGTGGGTAATAACCAAACATTGGTGCATAAGTACAACTTATTACAACTAAAACCAGTCCTTGTGGGATCGAACTTGATTTATCTATATACTACTTGTGACCACGTGCGCTTGCGTGTTTTTGTGCGAACACATTCCTGAATGGTGAACTTGATGAAGAAGTTTATGTGGAACAGCCCCCTGGCTTTGAAAATCAGGAGCTGCTGGACTTTGTGTACTTACTCTTCAAGGCTATCTATGGTCTCAAACAAGCCCCAAGAAAATGGTATGACACTCTCTCTGGTTTTCTTTTAGAAAATGGTTTTGTTAGAGGTATCATAGACAAAACTCTTTTTTCAAAGAAACACAAAAGTGATATGATATTAGTCCAAGTCTATGTGGATGACATCATATTTGGGTCTACTAATGATAATCTCTGTAAGAGATTTGCTGAGCTTATGCAGAGTAAGTTTGAAATGAGTATGATGGGTGAGCTGAAGTTCTTTCTTGGATTGCAAGTAATTCAAAGGTCAAATGGTATATTTATTTGGCAATCCAAGTATCTCAAAGAACTCCTCAAGAAGTATCACATGGAGGATTCAGCATCAGGAAGGACTCCATCTTCAACAGCCATCAAACTTGGAGCTTCTGACAATTCTATCAAGGTAGATGTTACAAGCTACAGAGGTATGATTGGCTCCTTACTCTATCTTACTGCTAGTAGACCAGATATTATGTATGCTACATGCTTGTGTGCAAGGTTCCAAGCGGACCCTAGAGATGTACATCTCGTTGCTGTGAAAAGACTCTTGAGATATCTTAAGGGTACACCTAATCTAGGTATCTGGTACCCTAAAGATTCTGGTTTTAATCTTGTTGGATATACAGATTCTGATTATGCAGGTAGTGTTGTGGATAGAAAGAGTACCTCTGGGAGTTGTCAATTCCTATGAGGTAGGTTGATTTCCTGGTATAGCAAGAAACAGCAAACAATTTCCAATTCAACAGCAGAAGCTGAATATATTGCTGCTGGAAGCTGTTGTGCTCAGATCTTATGGATAAGGAATCAATTAAAGGACTATGGCTTTGCATTAGACAAAATTCCCATTTTGTGTGATAATACAAGTGCCATAGCAATCTCCAACAACCCTGTGCAGTACTCGAGAACGAAGCACATTGATATCAGGTATCATTTTATCAGAGAGCATGTTATGAATGGAACTGTGGAGTTACACTTTGTACCCACTGAAGAACAGACTGCAGATATTTTCACTAAATCTGTTGACGAATCCACATTTACCAGGTTAGTTGGTAAATTGGGTATGTTGAACAGTCTTAGTGATTGACAATGTCTCTGGTAGGTTTGTTCTTATCTAAATCATTTTCTCTTGTCAATTTAAGATGTTAAATATTGCCAATCCATGTTTATTGTGTAAAGCTTGTTAATTTAAATATTCTAAATAATTTATTTTCTTTAAAAATATTTTTCTCATATTTTTTTTAAGTGGAGAAATGTATTTTTATTGAAAATATATTTATTTAGAATCATTTAAGTTATTTTCAGATTGTAAATATTGTTGTTTAAATTTTTCTGCAGGTTTATATTAGTTTAATGCTCTTCTATAATTTTCTGCATTTGTTTTAGGATTTTTAAAATATTCTGTGAATTTTTTCTAGTTTTAATGTAAATATATTTTTATATATAAACAGTTTTCTGCAATTTTATTTTTCTGTTGTTATTGTTTCTTTTCAAATAAAATTCGGTATGACCTTCTGTTTGGTCATATTGGAATTTTATTTTATTTTCTGTTAATTTTATTTTATTTTTAAGATTTCGGTATGACCTTCTCCCAGGTCATATTAGAACTCGGTATGACCTCTCTTAAGGTCATACTGGTTTGTTATTTTATTTTTATTATTCAGTTTTTAATTTAGTTTTTCTCGGTATGACCTGAAGTCTGTTAGCTTCATTTCTCGGTATGACCTGAAAGAAAAACTCGGTATGACCTGCCCTTAGGTCATACCGAGCTCATCAGACCTCTGCCTATAAATACCAGTGTACTTCAAGTTCTTTTGCTCACATTCCTTTCTAACTCAAGTTTTTACTTAGTTAACTTTGCTCTGGTTTGTGTTTTATTCCTAGAACAACGAACTATTGCAAATTTTTCTTGTGAATTACTTGGGATTTTATTTCTTCTTTGTTTAATATTATTATTAATTACTGCTTTATTTTATTTTATTTTCTTATTTATTTTCAATGGCTGCTGAGTTTGTTGTTGAACGTTTTAATAATTACGTTGGCTATTGTGATCCCCTTAAGTGTTCTGTTGAACGTTTTAGGCCATGGATTCGTTTTTTAAATGAACAGTCAATTGTTAGCTATGTTATCTCTACTTCTGTTGATTTAAAGATTGAACCCCTTCGTCTTTTATGTTTAACTACTGTTGTTGCTGAAGATATGCGATCTTTCACGTTCACTATTTCTGATCGTCAGTACACAGTAACTAAGGAGATCTTTTGTCAAGTACTTCATTTTCCTATTGATAATCTTGTTGGATTTCCTACTGATGATGAGTTAGTTCAATTTTTCTCTAGTATTAATTACCAAGGGAATATTTTTCTTCCTCGTCTGAATAAGGCTAATCTAGCTTGTGAGTGGGATTTGTTTTTTGACTGTCGAGCCAAAGTTTTTAGTAATTCTACCAAGAACAACTTTCCAGTCATCACTTCTGTTTTACAAAA
This sequence comes from Heracleum sosnowskyi, assembly GCA_030848705.1. NCBI lineage: Eukaryota > Viridiplantae > Streptophyta > Magnoliopsida > Apiales > Apiaceae > Heracleum > Heracleum sosnowskyi. Next base: position 101,878,599 of record CM061241.1, read on the forward strand.
CATTGCCTATGCTGCTGTTTTCAATGTCAGATTGGACATAGGATCACTTGTCTGGGATCTCTTGATAAGGAGGATTTTCAATTACCCTAGAGACATTTGTTAGATATAATTGCTGACGTTTGTTCATCAGTGTTTAAGTACCAGGTACTCATCAGAGTTTACTGGAAGCCAGTCAGAGTTTATTAAAGTCTGACGGGGTGAGAGTTTGCCTTAGCTGTCGGTGCTAATATAAAGATTCTAGAAACAATATATCTTGAAGATGGAAAGAAGCAAGATATATTGAGACAGTTAAGGAAACGGAACAGAAGACAGAAGCAATCCTAAATTGATAGGATTTGTATAGCTAATTTATAGGAATATCAATTAGAGATTGATTATGTAACTGTGTATTATATAAACACAGATAGGTTAACCCTAAAAGGGATGCGAATACTATATACATTATTCTTGTAACCTAGCAGCTCTCTGTGATTCTTTAACATCACTGAGAGAAGAGTTATTTATATAATTCAGTTGTTGATTCATAAACAGTGTTCTCAATTGTTATTATCATATTTATATTGATTATATATTGTGTAATTCGGCCTAACAATTGGTATCAGAGCCAAGGCTGATTAGTATATACAGTTTATCGATCCAAACACAAGTATAATCATGACTGACAACTCTCAGGAAGGTTCTAATGCAGGTTCTAATGCTCAGAAGGTTCAACCTACTTCTGTGAGTCGATATGAGACTATAAGGGTTCCAATTCTCAGACCAGTTGAATATCCAATATGGAAGGTGAAGATGACCATGTTTCTGGAAGCCACAGATCCAGAATACCTTGATAGAATCAATGATGGTCCTCATATGCCAACTAAATTGTCTCCTGTTATTACTGGGCAAGAACAAAAGACTGTTCCAAAAGAGAAGAAAGATTTGACTCCTGAAGACATCTCATCAATTGCAAAGGATGCAAAGGTTAGACATCTACTACACAGTGCCTTAGATAATGTCATGTCTAACAGAGTGATTGGCTGCAAGACTGGCAAAGAGATTTGGGATGCTTTGGAAGTCAGGTGTCAAGGAACAAGTGCTATAAAGAAAAACAGGAAGACTATTCTAACACAGGAGTATGAACACTTTGACTCTAGATCTGATGAAAGTTTGACAGATACATATGACAGATTTTGTAAATTGTTGAATGATTTGTCCCTGGTTGATAAAGAATATGAACTTGAAGAGTCAAATCTCAAGTTTCTTCTATCCCTACCTGAAAGATGGGATTTAAAGGCAACAACAATCAGAGACAATTATGATCTTGCAGATACAGATCTTGATGAAATCTATGGGTTGCTTAAAACTCATGAACTTGAAATAGAACAAAGAAACAAAAGATCTGTAAAGAAGACAAAATCTGTTGCTCTTAAAGTTGAAGAAAAGCCTGTCAAGAAGGAATCATCAAGAAAGAAAGCCAAAGGAAAGGCTTTAGTCATTAAATCTGAAAGTGAGTCATCAAACTCTGATGATGGCTCAAACACTGATGATGAAGCTTCTGATTCTGAGGATGATGAAAATGGCAGCTTTAATGGTGAAGACCTTCAAGAAGATGGGATTCAAGAACTTCAAGAAAGGAAATAGATTCTCAAGGGAAGATTCAAATTCTTATAAAAGAAAATTCAGAAAGTCTGATGAAAGAGATACCAAGTCTGGAAAGAAAGACAAGTCTAAGATCCAGTGCTACAAGTGTAAAGAGATGGGTCATTATGCTCCAGAGTGCAAGAAAGGAAAATCTGAGAAAGCACTCATCACTAAAGGCAAGGACTGGGCAGACACTTCAGACTCAGATGAGGGAATCAATTATGCTCTCATGGCAACTGTTAAAGATGAAGCCGAGTCATCTGAAAACAAGGTACCCCTAACAACTTATGCTTATGATACTGATAACATATCTGAATTAAGAATTTATCTTAAAAGCATACATGTTAGTTATAGGGATCAGACTTTAGAGAATGAAAGAATCAAATCTGAGAATCTAGGTCTTAAAGAAAGGAATAAATTTCTTGAAGAGAAACTTGTTAACATGCAACAAGTTCAAAAGGAGAGAGATGATGCTGTTTATGTTGAACAGGAATTTCTTAAAAGATATAGGCAAATAGAATCTGAGTTGGAAAAAGAGAGAAAAGTGATTAAAACCTGGACCAATTCTGGAAAAGACACACATCAGGTTTTTCAGACAGATACCGTAGGCTTAGGTTACTGTGAGGGAGATGAACTTGGTTTAAAGATAAAGTTAAAGTGAAACCACAACTTAAACATGTGCAATTTGTTCCTGAATACAGTAAGCTAAAGTCTGTTATTGTAAAAGAAGCTGTTATGGAGCCAATTGAAACTTGTGAAAAACAGGTTAATATTGGTTCAATAACAGAGAATAAGATTGAGATAGAAGCTGTTAAAGAACCAGTAAAAATCTGTGATAGACAGGTTAATGTTGGTTTAATGACAGAAAAACAATTCAAACATAAGCTCAAAGAGGTAAAGTCTGTCAACAAACAGAAAATGTTTAAGAAGAAATATATATATATATATATATATATATATATATATATATATATATATATATATATATATAAAGGGGGTGAAAATAATAGAAATATCCAAATGAAAGGATATAAGAAGACAGAGTTTGGATAAATATCAGATTTTACTTTATACATGAGAGTTTGAGCAACCAGTTTTTACTGATTTATTTTGTGGATTTTATGCACTTTGAGATGATCTAAATATTTATATTCAGTAAACTCTGCTATTCACACACAAAAAAATACTCACACCTGTACAGTTTGTGAAAAGAGTTTATTTATAAAGAAGGAGGATTGGTAAACACTGATGAACTGTGTACTCTACGCCGAGGTAATTTAATTTTAATCTCTGATGATTAAAATAAATTTTGTTTGTTTCAGACATATTATGATTTTGAGAAAAGACATTTGTTTTGAAAATTCAAAAAGAGTATGATTGGACAGTTGTTCGAGAATGTATTAAACAGAGGAGAGAGGTTGAGTGTCTAGAAAAGTGTAAAAGGCGGTAATTATTGATGTTTTTACTGCGCATGCGCATTGGAAACTGCCAATTACTGCTGTCAGTCATTGCATGTGTGCCACGTGTCCCACTCACACAATTAACGGAGTAAGACAGTTGTGTATTAATGATTAAAAACTGTTCAGTTTTTAATTTTGAATTTCATATTTAAACAATACACACACATACGTCTAAACCTTTCACATCTTACTCCAATGCACATCTATTGTCACACACACATATTCACAAACACTTTTCTACTTTCAAACTCTTTCGAGCTTTTGCACCTGATTCTCTGTTATTCTTTCAAATCTTACTAATGGCGACTACAGCTTTTGTTTCTTCTGGGTTAGAGTTTGTTCCAAACAATTATGCAGCACCACTAAACACTGCCAACGCACCAGAGGCGTTTCATATGATACAAGAATTTCTTGCTCAGTCAGCGATTGGGCGTGCTTTAGTAGAACCAACAGTACTTTCTGGTTCACAAATCAAGGCCTTCTGGGAGACAGGTATGTATGATGATGGTGGTGAATCAGGTAACCCATCAATAATCTTTGAATGTGAAGAAGCAGAGTATGTAATTACTTCTGGTACCATTCGGGCTGTAATGGGGTTTCCTGAGTTCTCTTCCTATACCATTGGAATGGGTGACAATGATTTGCTGCGGATGATGAGAGAGATTGGGTATTCTGGACCCTTGACTAAGATTGGACAGTTGAAGCGACTGTTCTTGAGGAAGGAGTGGAGCTTCTTCTTTGATTGCATTACAAGAACGTTCGGAAAGAAATGCACCAACTGGGATGTTATTCCCACGAACAGTCTGCAAATCGGGTATTCTCTGTTATATGATAATCATTTTGATTTTGCACGACTTGTCTTAAATAATTTAGGGGAGAAAATGACAGAGAATAGAGGGGTAGTATACTTTTCTAGATTTTGTCAGATTTTATTCTCTTACTGTGTTCAAGGGGTAGAAATAGTTAGTGAAGATGTTATCTCTTGTTTTAAATTACACAAGAGGATATTCTCTGATCTTATCAACAAAGATGTTAAGAAAGGGGTTGTTGGAGATTTGCTACTGCCTGCATCTGTGCAACAGTTTGTAAATGATCAAGTTAATCCACCAACACAAGATCCCTCTCAACCAGAACCTCAACCAGAACCTCTACAAACAGAGCTTCCTCCATCCACATCTGTCAAACCTAAATCCAGTGGTAGGACTAAGCATGTTGGTACTAAACCTGCAAGGTCTGTTAGACCAGCTACTGCAGTGGTGGTGTCCAAGTCTACTGATGAGCCCAAGGGTCATTATAAGAAGAGGAGAGCCAATAGATCAAAAGCTAATGATGAGGATGATGTTGACAATGAAACTCTTCATAAGAGAAAAAAAAGATTAGTAGCCAATTATCTTTTTGATAATGTGGATGAGTCTACACCAAACACTGAAGCTGTTCAGGATGAAGCTCCAGAATTTGTTGCTCAGGAGCCTGTTGTAAATAATGCTAATGAGGACAGGGTTTTTGTAAATAATGAAGCTCCTGAAGTTATTATTCAGGAGGCTACTGAAGATTTTGAAGCAGCCACTGTGCCTGACATGGCAAATGCTGATATAGAGGCAGAAATTTTTGAGCAAAATGCTTTCAATGATGATTTTGATATGGAAAACATTCTTGAAGCACATCCTAGTATCAGTGTTTGTGATACTGAGGATGTGGCAGCTGATCAACCCACCCAAATTATAGATGAGTCAATTGCAACTCATACAGAGATTCTCTCTGTAAATAATCCAATTCCTGAAATGGGTGAGGAGGTTGATCAGGTAATTGACGCTGTTGTAGAGAAATTAGATGAAGCTACAGCAGAGACTCTAAAAGAGTTTGTTCAAACAGAGGATATTGTTGCAGAGTCTATTCCTGTAGAAACAGAGGTTCATGTAAACTCTGAGATTCCTGAAGCTGCTCAGGTAAATGCTGAGGCTACTGCAGACAATGTTGATGAAGAAATTGCAGAGCAGATAGAAGAAAATGCTAATGAAGCTAGAGTTGATTTTGATAATGCTGATCACACATCTGTAAACTCTGATCATGCAAACTCTGGGATTAATGCTGCACTTTCAAACTCTGATAGTCATGAGTCACTACCTTTTCTACGGAATCCTCCTACAGAGTCTATCAAGGAAAACCAAAATGCAACTGAAGCTCATTTTAGAGAAATGCATTATGCTAATTGGTCAGGAGCAGACTGCATTTTCTCTACACAAAGGGCTGCTGATTTTGTACAAAAGTCTGCTGAAGAAATTTCTAATCCTGAGTTGCTAACACATTTTAAGGCTACCATTGTTCAAGTCAAGTCATTGCACAATCGCTTTGATGAGACTCACAAAGTAGTTCTTGGATTGAGTAATGACATTGCTCTTAAGGAGTTAGCATTGAAGAAAGATAGAGCTCAATTTACATCTCTGGTCAAGGATCAAGAAGATATCAAGCTGAGGCTAACCAGGGTTGAAAGCAATCAGGCTGAGATATCTACTAAGATTGACTCTATTGCTGCATCACTTGAGTTGCTGACATCAGTTTTTATTCCTGATGATGTCAAAAAGGGGGAGAAGATACCTAAAGACAAATGCAAAAGGACTCCAACTTTGAGACTGAGGGATGATTCTAATGATGGTGGAAGCAAGGAAGAAGAGAAGAGGTCAAAATTTATTCAAAAGCAAGGGAGATTTCGGTCAAACTCTGCTAGACAGACAAACTCTGAGAGGTTAAACTCTGGTAGTCAATCTTCTTCAAGATTTAAGAGTCTAGTGATTTCATCAAATCCAACTACTGATGAAGAGATTGCTGCTAAGCTTTTCATGGAAGAACATGGTGGTGAAGCCACAATGGAAGATATAGATGTTGAGATGAAGCTTCTTGCTGAAGAACACCAGAAAAAGATTGAAGCTGGTACTTATAAGAAGAAATCTGTAAAGGCTCCTAGGAAAAAGGAAATTGCACTTTCTATCAAGGAAAATACTCAACAGAGTATACAATACACAAGGAGGCCTACAGTAAAAGTTTCTGGAAAAGGAAAAGGTATACTGGTAGAAGAAGGGCAGTTACCAAAGAAGAATTATTCAACCTCTGACGTTGCTCAAGTTGAATCAAGGATAAATAAATCAACCTCTGACGTTGCTCATGTTGATATTTCTACTAAAGTTGTGACAACCTCTGACAAGGCTCAAGTTGTACAAACTCAGCTAGCTCCACAACTCCAAGGTTTCTTAAGACCTGTACTTTCTGAAACTCTGACGCTAGAAGCTGTGGACTTTTCTCAAACCAGAACAGTGCTTGGAAAAGAATTTTATGATAAGTCTGGTTTAGGTTCACATAGGGAGAAGAGAATAAATAACAGACCTCTATATCAAACATCAATGGCAGAACCTGGTGTTGGGGTATCTCAAGAGAGCCTTGATAAACTAGAATCTGTTCAGATGGTCTATCATAGAGGATTGAAGAAAGAGGTTCTGTTATACTTTATGTCTGATGGAAGAGTATACATAGTAGGAGAAGCTGATGTTCAATTGAAGCTATGGGAAGAGCTTGAGTATGTTCTATATCTTCTCAAAATCAAAAATAGAAGTACTCATGATGCTGCTCTAGTTTTAAAAGACAGAATGATGAAATATAAAGTTCTTCTTGGAGGAGGTGTTTCCAGTGCATATATTCCTAAGTACAGAGATGCTTATGGAAAGATTGTTGAAATGAAGAGAAACAGTGCCAAGTTCAAGACAACACTGGGTATAAAGGTCTTGGAGTTCAACTTAGAGTCTGACAAATCTTACTTTATCCGGCTAGGGAATGAAATGAGGAAGAACATCATTTATTCTCTGAGAGCTGCTATCTACCAGACTGGAGAAAGTGATCCAGAGCTTAAGGAATTGAAAGAAATCATGGTGGAAGAGCTGGAAAAAGCTGAAAGGAGGCTTCTCATCGATTATCTCAGGACAGTACCTGATATTGAAGAGATTAAGTAAAGTCTGACTGTAAGTTTTTAAAGTTTTCTGTTCTAAGTTAAAGTTAAACTCTGTTATATTTTAAACACTGCATTTGTTATATGTTTTGACATCATCAATTATCTATTTAACATGTACATCTTCATTATGCACAAGTTGGGGGAGATTGTTAGATATAATTGCTGACGTTTGTTCATCAGTGTTTAAGTACCAGGTACTCATCAGAGTTTACTGGATGCCAGTCAGAGTTTATTAAAGTCTGACGGGGTGAGAGTTTGCCTTAGCTGTCGGTGCTAATATAAAGATTCTAGAAGCAATATATCTTGAAGATGGAAAGAAGCAAGATATATTGAGACAGTTAAGGAAACGGAACAGAAGACAGAAGCAATCCTAATTTGATATGATTTGTATAGCTAATTTATAGGAATATCAATTAGAGATTGATTATGTAACTGTGTATTATATAAACACAGATAGGTTAACCCTAAAAGGGATGCAAATACTATATACATTATTCTTGTAACCTAACAGCTCTCTGTGATTCTTTAACATCACTGAGAGAAGAGTTATTTATATAATTCAGTTGTTGATTCATAAACAGTGTTCTCAATTGTTATTATCATATTTATATTGATTATATATTGTGTAATTCGGCCTAACAACATTGAAACTGGGAAGAAAGTTAGATGCTTCTATTCTCGTTTCTTATCTCTAGTGTTAAATCATGTTCTTTCTGATGAACATAAAACATTTTTCCAAAACACTCCTTTTCAAGTCTCCGCACACACTAATCCTGCTATATACTCTAGTTTGTCCACTAATCCTAAGTCTGGAATGAGACCGATAGTTCCACCATCTTATCTGCGACAGATTCTTCAACCACAGTTACCGCTATTATTTATTGAACATCCAGTGGTTGGATCCTCGTCGGTTGGAACTTCAATGGCACCTCCCAACACCAGTGCACTTCAGGTAATATATCCTCTCTCATCTGCTCCTTTAACCCAAGAGGTTACTAGGATTGACCAAGGGGTTGTAGAACCACAACCTCTGTCCCTGGTCATAGAGCCACACACAGAGTCAAATCCATTGACCGCTCCCCTAGAACAACCTGCTACAACAAGATTGAGAGAACAACTTGAAGTAGATATTAATGTGAGTGATCCCACAGCTCTGCCTCCACCACTAAAGAAGAGAAGAACACTCCTTGAGGCATCTGTAATCCATTCTGTATCCTCCCAAAAGGATATGGATTCTCAAAAGGCCAATGAACAGTTACTAGAGACATCCTCTCAACATGATGAATCTATTGAAATTCGCCATCAGGCTATGGCATTCTGTACAGAGTCAAGCACTCTCCCATTAATCACAATGGGAGCAAATACTTCTGAAACAATAGTAGAGACTCATGAACAGGACACTCTGAGAGGAGAGCACATAGGAATGCTTGTTGAAACAGTGCCTACCATTGTCACGGTAGAAGAGCCTTCATAGGCTTCAGAGGGAAAATCTGGTTCTTTGCCCACTATAATAGAACCATTTTCTCCCCTCCCAGAGGGAACATCTCTGGCTCCCCTAAGGGATTCTTCACTCGCAGTTTTAACTGGAGAAAGTGAAGGGCAACCTGGTGAGTCCATTACTGAAGCAATTCAGTTTTCCGTTTCGGATTATCTTTTGGACTTTACCGGGGACTGGGATTCGCGAACTCCCATTGCACCACCAGTGACCTCTCAAGAAGGGGCTATGGTGATTTTTCCTGCAGGTACTTCAACTCCAAACATGGATAGACAGCTAGTGGTTAGTTCTGAGAGACAAACACAGAGCGATACACAAGCATGTGAGGTGAGTGAAACACCATCGAGAGAAATTGAGATGAGTGCACACAATGACACATACACTGCTTCTTTATTGGCTCAAATAGCTGGTCTACAGAAACAACTTCAACAGACCCAGGCTGAAAAAGAAATTCTTAAGGCACAAGTGGTTGAACAGTCTTCTTCTTCCACCTCTGTAACTAATCAGCTGGGTCCTATTAGAGATGAGATAGAAGGAGTGAAGGTCACATTGATCCCCAAAATGAATGTTGTTCAAGAATCACAGGTATTAATGGCTTCAGATATGTCAGAGCTGATAGTTTCTAATGCTGAGATCGGGGAGGCTGTCAAGCAGATTCCTATTATTCCTCAACTAAGGGGGAGAATAAGGGTGGAGAAGGTGGAGAAGCTGGAGGTCCTTCTAAAGCTAAAGATAAAGGCAAGGGAATTTCTGTTGATCAAGAAGGAGTGCTACCTGATGATGAGTTTGTTTTTCAAGGTGAGCAAGAATATACAAAGTATGATAGTGATCAAGCAGATGGTGAAGAAGGTGAAGTGAATGGGGAGGACTGGGATGATCAAGATGATTTGTACAATCCAGATCCTGCCTTTGAAAGGGAGATTCTCAAGGAAAGGGCAGAAATAAGGAGGAGAGAAGAGGAGAATGTTAGAGTAGCTGATATCATCTCCCAGAAGCTTAAAGTTCAAAAGGCTGAGCATGAAGTCAAACAAAGTCTTCAAGTCAAGGATAGGAGGATGGATATCAAGTTGAAGATTGGAGAGAGATGGGATCAGGCAAGGGAGTTATTTGCAAAGCCCCGGAAGTCTTCTAACAATGATGTTCAATTATTAAAGGTATTGAAATCTTTTAGTAGTGCTAACCCTGATAATAACATGTACATGAAAGCTTTGAAGAAAGAGATTACCAGGGTAAGTACTGCTTATGATAGAGTGTTAGAAGAACCCCAAATCTTTGTCTCTTGTCAGAATGTAGGGTCATTCTGTGTGTCATTTGACCTTCTGTCAAGAAGAACTGTATCAGAACTCTGGGTGTTGATTTGCAAGGCGCTTGAAACTTCTCATCTCAACGTTCTTCTAAATGAAAGGTTAAAAGAGTATGCCAGCAGAAACAGTCCTCAATCTATAGATGTGCCACTTGAAGTTAAATTCTACGAAGGCTCTTCTGTTCAGACTGTAGGACTAGATCCAGTATCCTTAGCTTCTATTACTGCCACAACGTTAGTACACACTGAACATCTGCTAAGGACTTCTGGTTTTGCTTCTGAAAAGAAAACTGAGTTTGCTGACATCATCAAGGAGTACTGTGAGCATAACATCAAGAGATATTCTCAACTCAAGAACAGACTCAAGAAAGTAACTCCTCAACCAGTCATGCCATCAAGTTTTGCTTCTGAAACAGATCAAGTTCTTGATGAAGAATTGTTGGAAAAGCTGGAAGAAGTTGAAGAAAGTGAAGAAGAAGAAGAAGGAGAAATCAGTGAAGGAAGCATAAGTTTTTGAATGTATACATCTCTTATATGCTTAGGTAGATCAAGATAGATTCAATGTTATCATTTGTTCAGGCTAGAGGAACAACTATCTTGTATTTATCTTGTATGTTTGAATCTGGAAATGTTATATTTAAACCAGAACTTTTCTTGTTATTTACTTGGCTCTTAAAAGTCATTTCTATTTCTTGTTTAAGTTAGTTGAGTTATCCTCTAGGTATTTGATTTTTATTCTCTAACAAACAAATAGGGGGAGATTGAAAGGAATATGTTTAGGCCTATTAATATTCCGAGGAAACAACTTAATTTAAACAAGTATGTAATAAGTAAATAATAAGTTAATATGTCACAGGAATCTCAGAGAGTTTTATCTGTCAAGAGAATGGAGAATTAAAGTCATCTACAGACTTGAGGTTATTCTACATTGAAAGAAGTTCAATTTATTGTTCAAGCCTCAGTGAATTATTCAAGGAAGTGGATTTACTACAGTGACAGAGATTTCCAGTTGGTGACAGAAGAAGTACAGGATACAGAGTTTAATCAGAGCTAAAGAAAAGAAGCCACGGCTTTAAATGTTTTAAAGATGAAGAACTTTCATTGAAGTCAGTTATTCATGAACCAGACAGTGCATCGAATGACGAAGTCAATCAGTGGAATTAAATCATCTATATTCAGTGGTTTTCAGGAGATAGAGGAATCTTGGTTTTTAGATTAAATTCCTTTCATGTTAAGTTAATTTAATTTATAATTTAATTCTATTAGAATTAATTTATTTATTAGATTAACTAATTTAGTTGGCTAAATTATTTATTAACTTAATTCTATAAAAGAATTAATTTAATCTTTAATTTAATCTAACTAAATAAATTAAAAGGATTTTCTAATTAACTTGTATGACCTTCTGAAAAACTCGGTATGACCTGGTGTGTACAGATCCCAGGTTCTACCGAGTGTTGTCAGGTCTGTGTGTCAGGTCATACAAGTTGCTTTTGGAGGTTCTACCGAATAGTTGTTAGAATTACTTCAGGTCATACCGGACAATTTCTGAAGTTTCTATTGCTGGAGCAGGTTCTACCGAGCTTTATACCTCAGGTCATACAAGTGTATTGATTTCTTTATTAAATCATTTTGATTTAATTAAAAGGTCATACAGGCTTATCAAATTGCATATACCCGAGGCAGTGCAGAAAGAAAAGCTGCAGAACCTGAATAATTATACACACAGAACATTTCTCTCAAGAACAAGAAGAAAGCATTTGATCTCATTTCTTCTCAAGCAATTAATTCTAGTTTGTATTGTTAAATCCAAACCACTAGAAGTTGATTACTTGTATTGCTTTGATTATCTAGCGGATTTTTATCCCTAGAATTTATCTCGAACTTGCTTTTAGCATTCGATCTTTTTATTACAAATATTAGAAAAGTTCATGTCGAATTTATTCTAAATTTGTATTAATTAGTTTGAGATAAATACTTTGTAATCCATACTGTATTTGCAACACCCTTCAAGTTTAATATAGTTTATATTTAACTTGAATATTGTTTCATTTATATTCCGCATTAATTTGTTCTTAATTGTTAAATTATTCAAAGGACAAATTTCGATAAAACGGTATAGTTTGTATTCAACCCCCCCTTCTACAAACTTACTAGGACCTAACACAACATCAACCATGGAAAACACACGAAGAACAATTCGCGATCCTCATACTTCTGATGGACTTCCTCTTACCTCTGCAACAGAGACTCATGGAAGCCAACCACCGCCAATCACTGGCGCTGAAGGGACATATATCCCCATCACTACCACTCAAGGACCGGAAGTCCCAATTACTGTTGAAGGGACGAATCCCCTACAAATGGTTGTTCATGGGCCAAATCCACAAGAGATCGTTCACCAGCAACCAATCACAACCTCTTCACTGCTCGCAAACGCCCCACGTGGCCTCCAACTTCATACCACGGATCTTCCCCAATACACGACTCAAACTCTCGGTATGCCAACCTATGGTATGCCTCCTCGACCCCCGGTGGGCAGTAGCGGTGCAAACCCCATCTATCATGAGGCATATGTGCCCCCATATATTTAAGGTCTGGGACCCCAAAATCAGCGAACCCCTTTTCAAGACTACTCAGGTCCCTACACTGAGGATGAGAATTACTCAACAGGAGATGAGAGGGACTTTGCCCCAAGAAGGAGACGCTCCTCCCAAACCAATCGGGAACAACACCAAACTACTAAGGAAAAACTTGCGGCCCTTGAAGCCGAGACTGCAAGGCTCAAAAAGCTACTGGCCGAAGAAGAAGCCATAAGGACACAAAACCAAGGAACGGGAGGAGTCCCGATAATCAACTTGGATCCAGCACCTAGAAGAAGCAAAAGGGTTGAGGCCCCAAGAGGTGATCCCACCGTTTTGTTGCCCCTAGGAGATCCTGATGATCCAACACCGCCCTTCACTCAAGACATCATGAAAGCCAACATCTCTAGAAAATTCAAGATGCCGACAATCAAGGCTTATGATGGAACTGGAGATCCCGTTAACCATGTGAGAACCTTCTCCAACGCACTGCTGTTGCAGCCAACCAATGATGCGGTTAAGTGCCGAGCATTTCCACAAACCCTGGCGGGCATGGCACAACGTTGGTACAGCCGTTTTCCTCACAATTCTATTGGATCCTTCAAGGAGTTGAGCAAGGCGTTCATCAACCAATTCGTAAGTGGGAGGGTGCACGAGAAAAGCTCTGCATCCCTCATGGGAATTCAGCAAGGAAAGAATGAAGCCTTGAGAGATTACATTAATCGATTTACTAGAGAGGCTCTAAAAGTCCCAGACTTGGAGGACAAAGTGGCTATGATAGCCCTACAACAAGGAACTACTGATGATCACTTCAAAAGATCATTGGCAAAACATTCACCCGAGAGCATGTTAAAGCTCCAAGATAGAGCCGACAAATACATCAAGGCTGAATAAAGCATGAGAAATCATGAACCCACTACTGGTGGTAATGGAAACTCAAAGAAGAGGAAGGAAACCCAGGAATATGATGTTAAGGAGAAATTTCCTAGAACGTCAAAGGGCTTTGATTCTCCACCTAAGAGAAGCAATTTTGGGCCAAAGTTTACAGAGTATGCAAGATTGAATACTCCCATGAGTCAAATTCTGATGGAGATAACAAAGGAAGAGGATCTCAAATGGCCAAAGCCGATGAGGGATGACCTGTCCAAGCGAAATCAAAACCAATTTTGTCGGTTCCACAAAGAAGTTGGTCATGACACCGACGATTGTAGGCAACTGAAAGATGAGATTGAGTTTCTGATACGAAGAGGAAAACTCAGCAAATTTACCAAGGATGGAAATCAAGGAAGTCATAGGGGAAATTATGAAAGAAAGGATTACGACAGAAGGGACAACGACCAAGATCGTAACCCTAAGCTCCGAAGGCCAGTCATCAACATGATATTTGGAGGACCAACTGCTGCTGGGTCCTCCCGGAACTCAAGAAAAGCTTATGCCCGAGAGGTAATGACTGTGGTTGGAGAAGCACCAAAGCGTGCCAGAACAGAAGTGTCGATAGGTTTTGATGATTCCGACTTGGAAGGGGTGAAGTTCCCCCACGATGATCCTCTTGTCATCGTACCTGTGATAGGAAATTCTGAAACAAAGAGAGTCCTAGTTGACAATGGAGCTTCAGTGGATATCTTGTTCAACGATGCTTTTATCAAGATGGGTTACACTGATTCTCAGTTGACACCCTCGAATATGCCCATATATGGGTTCAATGGAGTGGAGTCAAAGGTGGAAGGAACTATCCAACTCCCAATGACCATGGGGCAATGAATTAATACATCTACTCAAATGTTGAACTTTGTAGTTATAAAGGCAAATTCAACCTACAACGCGATCCTTGGAAGGACTGGACTTCATGCGTTTAAGGCCGTTGCCTCATCTTATCATCTGAAAAACAAGTTCCCAACGAGGAATGGGATTGGAGAAGAGCGGGGAGACCAAAAGATGGCTAGAAGCTGTTATGTAGCCGCTTTAAGGCCTGATGGAATCGGGGGGCAGGTTCTCCCAATTGGGGACATGAATACAAACGACAATGAGGACAGAAGAGGGAAACCATCCGAGGATTTGATCCCCATTCTCTTAGTCCTAGGTGAGCCAGAGAAGGTGACCTACGTTGGGGCTTTGTTACCTGAACCATTGAAAAGCAAACTCATATCTTTTCTTCAAGAGAACAATGACGTTTTTGCTTGGAAAGCGACCGACATGCCAGGGATTGATCCCCAATTGATAACTCACAAATTAAATGTGGATCCTGAAAGGAAGACGGTGAAACAAAAGAAGAGAAGTTTTGCTCCAGAGAGGCTTGAAGCCATAAAACAAGAGGTTGAAAAGCTTTTAGAAGCCGGGTTCATAGAGGAAATTCAATTCCCAGAATGGTTGGCTAACCCAGTGATGGTCAAAAAGGCCAACGGAAAATGGAGGATGTGCGTCGACTTCACCGACTTGAACGATGCATGTCCTAAGGATTGTTTTCCCTTTCCAAGGATTGATTCTCTAATAGATGCAACAACTGGGCACGAGATGCTAAGTTTCATGGATGGCTTCAGCAGATACAACCAAATCAAGATGCACAAAGATGACATCTCCAAGGTATCATTCATCACTGACTTTGGTGTTTTCTGTTATCTAGTCATGGCATTTGGACTTAAGAATGCATGGGCAACATACCAAAGGTTGGTGAGCAAAATTTTTGAACACCTAATTGGAAAAACCATGGAGGTCTACGTAGATGACATGCTAGTCAAGAGCCTCGATAAGGCCAACCACATTGAGCACCTCCGAGAGGCATTTGAAGTGCTAAGGCACCACAAAATGATGTTGAATCCAGCTAAGTGTGCCTTTG
Organism: Heracleum sosnowskyi; assembly: GCA_030848705.1. Taxonomy (NCBI): domain Eukaryota; kingdom Viridiplantae; phylum Streptophyta; class Magnoliopsida; order Apiales; family Apiaceae; genus Heracleum; species Heracleum sosnowskyi. The sequence continues at coordinate 101,893,892 of CM061241.1, forward strand.
GTGTAGGCTCAGGAAAGTTTTTAGGCCTAATGGTTTCCAAGAGAGGAATCAAGGCTAATCCCGACAAAATCAAAGCAATTCTAGACATGGAACCACCACAGACTATTAAGGAAGTCCAGAAGCTAACTGAAAGAGTGGCAGCATTGGGAAGATTCATCTCCAAGTCAGGAGAGAAGTGCTTACCTTTCTTCAAAGCACTTAAGAATGTGAAAAATTTTGAATGGACAGCTGAAAGCCAAGAGGCCTTTGAAGCCTTGAAGAAGTACATGGCTGAGCCACCACTATTGGCCAAACCAAAACCAGGAGAGGTTCTTTATCTATACTTGGCAGTATCCAACACTGCCCTCAGAGCTGTTTTGGTAAAAGAAGAATTGAAGGTTCAGAAACCCATCTACTATGTGAGCAAAATCCTACATGGAGCAGAAATAAACTACTCTATGATTGAGAAGTTTGCCTTAGCCTTGATAATGGCCTCAAGAAAGCTACGCCCATACTTCCAGGCACACAAGATAGAGGTTTTGACCAATCAACCTCTAAGAAACATCTTGCACATCCCTCAAGTTAGTGGAAGGTTGATCAAATGGGCCATTGAACTAGGGGAATTTGACATCATGTACAAGCCTCGAACGGCCATCAAAGCTCAAGCACTCGCTGACTTCATGGTTGAATGCACCATTGACAACCAAGAAGTCAGGGGGCAGGAAGTATCAGTGGAAGACAAGGAAGATGAAGAAATGGTCTCCAAAGAATGTTGGGTGCTCTATTTTGATGGAGGATCAAAAACAAAATCAAGTGGAGCCGGTTTAGTGCTACAAAGTCCTGATGGATTCCTCATAGAGTATGCACTAAAACTGGACTTCCCAACGACAAACAACGAAGCTGAATATGAAGCCCTGGTAGCTGGCCTGGGGCTGGCTGGAGCCTTAAGAGTCAAAACTCTGAAAGTATGTGGAGATTTGAGGCTGGTGGTCTCCCAAGTAAATGGGGAGTTTGAGGCCAGAGATGAAGTCATGGCCAAGCACTTAAAGCTTGTCAAGGCCATTATGACTCAGTTTGACGAATGCTATGTTGAGCACATTCCTAGGGAAGAAAACATGAAGGCCGATGCCTTGTCTAAGTTTGCTTCTTCAGAAATTGAGAACTATGCAGGAAGTGTATACTTCCAAGTCTTGAAGACCCCAAGCATCAACAGAAAGTTGGTAGCACCCATTGATGTTGCTAGTTTTTGGATGGATCCCATCAAAGCTCATCTGGAAAATGGGTGGCTACCCAACGATACTTCAGAAGCAAGAAAGCTAAATGTGAGAGCACTAAGGTATGTCCTGATTGAATCTATACAAGAAGTCTTTCATCATTCCTTATCTGAAATGCTTGAGACCCCAAGAGGCAGAATTGGCCCTAAAGGAAGTACATGAAGGAATTTGTGAGCAACACTTGGGGGGCAGAGCCCTTGCTCATAAAATCACCCGTCTAGGTTTCTATTGGCCAAGCATACTTACTGATGCTAAAAGTTATGTGAAGAAATGTGAACGGTGCCAGAAACATGCGCCAGTGGTTAGGCAACCACCAGAGATGTTGACATCCATAAACTCACCAATCCCATTTGCCATGTGGGGAATGGATATACTTGGACCATTTCCAATGGCAAGTGCGCAGAGAAAATTCTTGATAGTGGCAATCGACTACTTCACTAAGTGGACTGAGGCTAAACCTTTAGCCAAGATAACCACCAAACAAGTGATGCACTTCTTCTGGGAAAATGTAATATGCAGATATGGAATCCCACGAATCCTGGTTACGGATAATGGAACTCAGTTTAACAATGATGAGTTCAAGAAGTATTGTGAAGAGAATGATATCCAATTACGCTTCACTTTTGTTGCCCATCCTCAAGCAAATGGGCAAGCTGAAGTTGCAAATCGAATTATCCTAGATGGACTGAAGAAAAGAGTTGAACGCTCCAGAAACACTTGGGTAGATGAGTTGCTCCCCATACTATGGGCATATCGTACTACCTGCAAAGTCACCACTGGAGCAACCCCATTTCTGTTGGCATATGGGGCAGAAGCAGTGGTTCCAGTGGAGATTACTCACACGTCTCCAAGAGTTGAGGCTTATGAACCATAAACAAATGAGGAAGGCTAGAGGCTGGCCTTAGATCTAATTGACCAAGTTAGAGATGAGGCAAACGCCAAGATAGTTGAACATCAAAAGAAGGCATCTTTCTACTACAACCTAAGGGTTAAAGAAAGGTTCTTTCGACAAGAAGACTTGGTTCTACGAAAGATTGAGGCATCCGAAGTTGGACAAAAAGGCAAGCTGGCCCCAAATTGGGAAGGACCATATCGCGTTAAGAACGTATTTGGTCGAGGCTCCTACAAATTGGAAACCCTCGAAGGGCATGAGGTGCCAAGGACTTGGTATGCCTCAAATTTGAAAGTCTATTATGTTTAGTGCATCCTAAAAGGATCCGCTAGTAGGATAAGTAGAAGTATGGTTCGATGAAATCATGAGCTTCCTGGAAAGAAGATGAAGGGTTGAACCCGTTTTGATTGGTAGAAACATCCTCAAAGCATTTCCAAGACAAACTACAAATGAATGCAAAGGAAAGCATACAAAATATGCATGTCAACTGCACAAATAGAGCTGAATACAACGAACCCCGATGGGTGAATGTTGCTAATAAACATACAAAAGAAAGCCTAAGATGCTTATTGTTAATTAGCAAAAATTTGAAGCTCAAGAGAAGTTTGATATGATAGACTTGAGAATGAATCACTACGAGTGGAGCCATCAGTAAGAACTCGTAAGGGTGAAGGGTTGAAACCCCAGAAACCTAAGACATTCAGTCCAAACCCCATCATTCGATATGCTCAATGAAAGGCTTGAAGCCAAAACAAGACGGTATAAGACATAAACGGCTTATGCAAATGTCAAGTTAGCCTCGAATAAGGCAAAATCGTCGTAAATGTGTAGGTCGCTCCACACTTTACACCTAGACGATACTCGTGAAACACTAGTGTATATTAAAATCCCCAAAAAGGGTAGTAAGTCCCAGGTAAGGGATAAAAAGACCCTAAGTCTCGAAAAAGACCGGTATATATAACTTCTATGAAATCTTCAAAGGATGAAGATTGTACCCCGAAAATCTTCAAAGGATGAAGATTGAACCCAGAAAATCAAAGAATACAACCGCGGAAACTTCGCCGGAAATTGCCTTACTACGGAATAAGAAGAGAGAAATTTTTAGAAAGTGAAAGTATGAAATGAAGAGTGATAGTGGAAATCCCACTATTTTATAATCGAGACAACCGGTCACCCAACCGGTTAAGGGAAGGGCAACCGTCTATGGCCAGTTAAGGCCCATAAATCCATTTATGGATTATAAAAATCAAAGCCCAAACAAATTGAAACTCAGGTGAATTCAAAGCTTGAACAATTTAAGGCCCAATAAGGCCCAAGGCTGGAATAAATTGAAATCCAATTAAAATTTGGGCTAGTTAAGGCCCAAGAAAGAACGAAAAATAATGAAACTAAGGTCGAAAACACCTTAGATCGACATCGAAGGCTCGAAGTCGAAAATACACGAGAAATCAAGGTCGAATCCATCGACCTCGCTCCCAAATAAAATCGAAAAATTAAAATTTTGAGGTCGAAAAGACCTTAGATCGAGTTCGAAGACTCGAAGTCGAAAAACACCTGAGAATTGAGCTCGAACCCTTCGACCTCACACCAAATTGAGGTCGAAAATGTATAGGTTCGAGGTCGAAGACCTGAGGTCGAAAACATACTAAGAATTGAGGTCGAAGCATTCGACCTCGCACCAAAACGAGGTCGAAAGTATATGTGATCGAGGTCGAACAATCGAGGTCGAAAAAGACTGGGAAATCGAGGACGAAACCTTCGACCTCACACCAGTTGAGGTCGAAAATGAGGTCGAAAATGACCGAAATACTGGTCGAAAATGATCGAAATCCTGGTCAAAAATGAGGTCGAAAATGACCTAAATCCTGGTCGAAAATGAGGTCGAAAATGACCTATTTTGAGGTCGAAAATACCCTTAAAATAGAAAATTTTGAGGAAAAACACGCTATAACTTCTACGAAAACCCCAAGGAGATTTTCCCAGAAGTTGGGGGGCAAATGATATGGACAGAAAAGTAATTATAGAAATATAATTGTTGATTCTTTGGAAAGACCAAATATTTAAGGCCTAAAATCCTGATTATTTATTAATTACGAAATTAATAAATAAGGAAAATATACAGCTCATGAAAAGAGTCCAAAATATGGTAAATTTCTCAAAGAAGGATCCAGAATCCCAATTAATGAGTCATAGCCTTTATCAACAAGGAAAAGACTTCTCCAGCAAGAAATACGATGTTTATCCATTATCAATAAGGAGACTTATTCGCTAAGTCTCCTAAACATACCATAAATACCAGGCTCCAGACGCCTATATAAGGACCCTGATCCTACAATCAGAACTACGTTTTGGGCACAGCTCCATACGTCACAACGCCTCGAAGGCGCAAAAAGCCACGAAGGCACCCCTAGAACTACGTTTTAGACTTCATCCTCGAATAAGGACATACAAGTCACTACGTCCTTGGTGTGCCCCTGCCACCATAGCCCCGAGGGCAACACCAAGAACTACGTTAATTTGGCTTTATTCTCAGTAATAATTGAGATACGTTGGCATCTTGTGAGGACCGATTTAGTCTCGAAACACAAGTGCAGCCATTAAAGCTCGAAGCTCATTAAACCTTAACATTAAATTCACAAGCACGTTTTTTAATCAACAATAAAGGGATTTTCAATTAATTCTTTTGATACCTTTTAAGGATTATTTAAGTTAATAATTCATAGTATATTTGGAGTTATAAATATTAAAATTAAATATGCTATTTATGAGTATCGAACTTTTGGAGTTATAAATATTAAAATTAATATGATGTTGATGAGTATCGAACTCTTGATCTTTGGTAGTACTTTGAAAGTATCCATCTTACTCGTATTATATATAAGATATAACAGCCAATAACCGGTGCAAAGCACGATTAATTTTTATATATTTCATAAATTTAATATAAATAAATCTTTTTTGTATTGAAGTTGTTTTATATATTATATATATCTTTTTTACAATGCCTAGGAGGGTTGCACTCAAGAAAAAACTCATTATATAGAGCTCGGAAATAAACATAACACAAATATTCACAATACATATTTTCATCACATTTTTTATCAAATATAATCATAAATTTTAATTATCAATTAAAAAATGAAATTAAACAACTTTTTTTTTAAAAATTAATCGAATAGCTCAAAGTAATTCTACAATAAAATCAATTTTAACCAAAATAATTATGTAGTGGAATCAAATTTAAAGTAAATGTTTTTGTTCAAATGTTATTTGTTATTTTTTTTATAAAGTTTGTATATGATAATATTTTACATGAGAATTATGTTCTATATTTATTAAAAATACTTACAAAATTATTTATGAGATTTTATAATAAATTATATGATTATCCTTTATCTATCTATACTATTCTATACTATATTATTAAAGACGAAACATTAAAAGTTTTGGTCGGTCGTTGGTCGGTCGGTCGGTATTTGGACCGATTCACGGGCCTATCTATAATCAATTTATTAATAATCAATTACCTTTTTTCACTACATTACCTATTTTATATTTTTTTTAAACTAAACCAACTCATCTTCTAAAAATAAAACGGGCAACATATATATAATATGGTAATATTATTATATATTTATAACCGATTAACTTTTTCAGCTAAAACACATTATTTTTATATTTTTTACCTAAAACAACTCATCTTATAAATAGGACACATATATGGAAACCAAGTTATTGATAACCAATTACCTTTTTCAGCTAAAACATATTACCTATTTCATATATCTATTTAACTAAAACAAATCATTTTCTAAAAATAAGACGGGCAATATATATATATAATGGTAATATTATTATATATTTATAACCGATAACTAAAACACATTATGTGTTTTATATTTTCTAACTAAAACAACTTATCTTTTAAATATAATACATGCAAAATAAATATACAATGGTAATATTGTTTTATATAAATATTAATAAATAACAAGTTATTCTTTTGAGCTAAAACAAATTACCTCTTTTATATTTTCTAACTTAAACAACTAATTTTCTAAAAGTAATGCAGATGACGTATATATAAAAAAATTAATATAATTTTATATAATTGTTAATAAGTAACTAATTGTCTTTTTAAGGATATTACCTGTTTTATATTTTTTTAACTGAAACAACTCATGTTCAAATTAAAAATAACACGGGCAAAAGATAGATATATTGGTAATATTATTATATTAAACTTATGAAATTCATGTTTATTATAATTTTTTTAACATTCAATTTAAACGAGATAATTAATGAAAATAAAAGTAATAGTATATTCAAATAAACTCGGTATATTGAACAAGCACATATTTTGATATTTGCACTTGAGTTCCTTTTTAGATTTTTAAGAGTAAAAAAATACGAATCATTAGATCTGTTATTTTAAAATATTTTATATTTTAATATCTAAAATACTACTATCGATTACGTCAATAATATATTAAATTTAAATATCATATTGTTAGATTTATAAATCCAATATATATATATATATATATATATATATATTAAAATTTTATCAAATTATATATAATAACTAAAATCTAAATTAAAAATAAGAAAATATTAAAGAAGACCGTGCATCGCACGGGATATAAGCTAGTATATATAATATACGAAACATTAAAAGTTTGGTTGGTTGGTCGATCCTAAGTGATTTTACTTGATTACCTTTATATAATAGACGAAACATTAAAATTTGATTGGTGGGTTGGTACTAAGTGATTTTACTTAATTACTCTTACTTATTTTTAAATAATAAAATTATTTACAACCAATTACCTTTTCAGCTAAAATACATTACTTTTTCTATTTTTTAACAAAATTTCCTCTTTTTTAAAAACAAATCACGGACAATTACCTTTCTCACCTTAAACATGTTGTTTTTTCTATTTTTACTTTCTTTTTTTTTTTTCAAAAATATCACGGACAAATTCTTACTTTTTTATTTAAAACATGTCAACGTATTTTTTTAACAAACACAATTAATTTAATTAAAATATTTCTAAAAATATCACAGGCATATATTTTTTCTTTTAATTAAAACATGTTAGTTTTTCTATTTGTCATTATTATCAATATTATTTTAATAAATAATAAAATAATAATAATTCCCCATCTGTATTCTTTATTTATTTTTTCTATGTACCGATTAATATTTAAGTTTTTCATTTTATAATTTACCATATTGATTTTTATTCTTTATTTAATATTTGTTGTTCTCATTAATTTTTTTAAGTTGTCATTTTCTAATATATTTTGATGGTCCGTGCCTCCGTGCCTTGCACGAGTTGTAGGCTAGTAGTTTATTATTTTAAATCGACATAAAAGACGACTTAGCTACCAATCAAATGAGACAGATTTAAAATAGTTATATATTAATAAATTGAGGCAGTTATTACATTAAAATGGTTTTTCCACTTTTAAAATTTTAATATTTATTTAAAGCATACAATAATGTAAATATTAATCTATATAATTAAAGTAATATGCATGTAAATAAATGACTAACTAATTGTTATTAAAATTGTGTATTATAAACTTTATACTTGAAATTGAATTATTAATATCGTATTTAATGTAAAATAGTAATTAAATTCTTTGATTAATAAATATTTATGAAACTTTAATTATAAATATGATTATATAATTGTGTATAATGTAAATAAAAAGTTATTTATTAACAAATACTTTTTTGTGACTAAAACAAATATGTAATGCATGGATATTTTAAATCAAGTAATAACTGGATTTAAATTAGAATTGTCAACTAATCATGATTATTAAAATAGGATGAGAATGATAAATAAGAAAAAAATTGTAATATGTTTAGTGTTAGGAGTGATTTTTCATTGACCTTAAAATAATTAATATTTTCTGAATGGTGAAGTATATAGCATCTAGACTCAAGCATTATAATGAAGGATTACAATAATTTTTATATACAAAAGATTCACAAAATAAAATCAACCATTTCAAGTATCTATTAATATATTAAGTTACAATTTCTTTAAAAAAAATTTAATCATAATTGATTAACATCGAATTTTTTAATTACAATAAATAATATATATATAGGGTAATTAGCCTCACATCTATATAAAAACCTGAAATTATGACATTTAACAATTAAATAAACAAAAACATAAATTATAGATTAAAATTATAAAAGTTATACATGTATATTTTCAAAAAAAAAAGTTATACATGTAAAATATTTCCAAAAGTTATAAAATATTTTCTCATTAAGTGTGTTACATCATGGTAATCAAAATGCAGCTAGTTTCCACTTGCTTCCGTAATTAAAAATTACTTAACGGTAAAGTAAGGATTTGGATATTCCCTTTAGTCTGTTTAGAGAAAATTAGCAGCTTATAATTGGGTCGCTCAAAAATAAAATCCAAACTCATTTTTTATTGATTTTCGTGCCCTACATGACGTGTCAAGATGAGGGAAAATCCGATAATTCGAAGCCAATTCAAAAAATTAAATTGAATTAAACCCGAAATTGATGAAAATCTGAAACAAAAACCTAATCCAATTTGAACCAATAAAATTATTTGATAATTGTTTCAATTTTATTCTTTCCGCTGAATTGAAAAATCAGATCGTCTATAAAATATTATGTATATAATTGTACATATTAAACTAACTGTAACAATCGTGAATATTTAATAATTGTTGTACGTTATTACGTTTTAATTATCAATATTTCGGTATGTTACAGCTTTGTTTAAAATTTAGATAGAATTATTAAAAGGGAATTTGTATAAAATATCCCAAATTAATAGGTGATTTTATCAATATATCCCATTTCTTTCAATAATTTAAAAAATGTCCCCAAGTTAACTTTTAACTCATATATAGCTCATACATATATAATTAAGTTATAAACCCAAATATTTATCTACTACCTATGACTACAATACCCTCATATATGTTAGGCTTTAAGAGATCAGGTAAAAATTACCTGGTATTTAGCCCACTAGTAAACTTTTGAATTTGATTTGAAATTAAATGCAATAAATAAAAGCAGATGGAAGTGACATTACCAGATGATGATTTGGTCTGAATAGTAATTTGGCGGTGACTGTATTCATGTTTAACAATCTGAATATCAACCTCATGAATTTGTGGTTGCTAGACTGCAAAATTTTTTAGATGCAGGGGAACACTGCTGCTAAAATACTAGGGGTTGCTGCTACTGCACCTGGGGTGGCTAGGTGATCCATAGATAACTTGTAATATGTGAGAAATGAGAGAAAAGTATTTCTTGATAATCAAGCGTGATACTTGAATCCTAGGGTTAATTTTTTTGCCAGATTCTAGTCCAGGACAAGCATTTGTATTTAACATAAAATTACAAGTCTTAATTATTGAAAGGTTATATATGTCATTTTGAAATGTAAAGTAGTTAAGTTAACTATAGTTTATCTAAAAATTTAATTTTTTTTGAATTTGTAATATATTTATAAATACAACTATAAATGGGATATATTTATAAATCAACTTTTAAAATGGGACATATTAGTAAAAAAACCCTTATTAAAATTTAGGAATAAGATATATATTTACTTTTAGGATATCAATTATAGGAAATAAATATTAGTTTTGGGTTGTCTAAATTTTTCAAGCTTAATTGTTGAAGCCCAACACTAATGGGCTTCAGGGCCAGATTTTTTTTATTTAAGTCTACAACTTAGAAAACAGGAGTTGGGCTCAGTCCTTATCTCTTCATTCTCATCTTCTCTTCGATATTCCATTCACGGCAGAAAAGGAAAAAAAAAGGTGGGGCAAACAAATCACAAAACTAGGGTTCATATTCACTCAAAAAGGGTATGAATCGTATGTTGTATAAAAACATTTGATTTCGTATGTGATTTAATTAAAGTAGCGTTAATTGTTTGTTAATTAGGGATTTTTTGTTTTGATGTTTGTAATGAAGAATTGTGGGGTTGATTTGTTTGTGGTGGTTGCGAATCGATTTCGGAGTGTGTTGTAGTAGGCGATTGTTGTTCCGGTTGTTTGGGGCCACCACCGCGACGGTAGCGGTGACCGGCGGTGGTGGAAGGTCGTCGGAGAAGAAGACAGAGGGGGTGGGGAGGGGGTCTCGGTAGGAGAGAAAGAATGGGAGAGATGAGGGCAGAGAGAGATTGACGGAGAAAAGAGAGAGGGAGAGAATGAGAGAAGAAGAGAGGTGGAGAGAAAAGAGTGAGAGAGAGATTTTCCGGCAAAGGCGACGGCGGCGGGGACGAGGCGCGGTGGCGCGTGTGAACCACGCGCGTGGCGTGTGCCACGTTTACGCCAGCGCGTGGCGTGTGCCACGTTTACGCCAGCGCGTGCCACGTGTGTGGGTGCATGCGTGCCACGTGTGTGGGTGCATGCGTGCCACGTGTGTGGGTGCATGCGTGCCACGTGTGTGGGTGCATGCGTGCCACGTGTGTGGGTGCATGCGTGCCACGTGTGTGGGTGCATGCGTGCCACGTGTGTGGGTGCATGCGTGCCACGTGTGTGGGTGCATGCGTGCCACGTGTGTGGGTGCATGTGTGCCACGTGTGTGCGCTGTGTGTGTGTTTTTTGTGTGAGTGAGTGGATGATTGTAATGAGTAATAATTATTTAAAATAAGTATTAAAAATGGGAATAAAATCTGTAGAATAAATAGATTTATTTATTAAAATTTGTTTTAATTAGAGATTTAAAATGAGTTAATTATTTAAAATTTGGATTAATTCAGAGGACTAATTATTTTGTAATAAAGGATTAATTTAGGTTTAATTTTGAATAATTGGATTAAGAATAGATTATTTAGAGACTAAAAGGAGATTAACTGTAGGGATTTTAGAGATGACCCTTTCGTTTTAAAAGTGAAATTAGGGGCATTAAAATAGAATAACGTTTCTTACAATTCATTTAGTGAATTTTAATTCGAATAAAATAGGACTATTCAGCTGAGAATTATTGAGATATTTCCCGTTAATTATTTTAGAAATATTGGAGAAACCTTGTGATTTAATAGAGATTAATTATGACGTAAGTTTGTCCCGAAGTTTTATTTATTTAATTAATTTTAAATTAGAAAAAAGATGTATAGAATTCCTAATCGAATTAATATTTAAAAAAAAAATTGTAGTGCCGATTTAAGGAAAGTAAATGTCCTGTTGTTTTAGTTATTATTGTTTGATTTTATTTTATTGTCGACCTGGTTTATTTGCAACAATTTGCTCACGTATTCGTGATTAAAACATTCCGCGTTCCGCGTTCCAATTTACTACACTGTATTCCAGCCAATCAAACTCCTTGAACCATTTTGCTTAAAAAGTTCTCAATTCATCATTGGTTATCTGCTTCAGGAACTTATAACCCGAAGGTTGAAAATGACCTTTTACAATGTATGCCCTCCGAACTTAGTCTCTGATTTTGACATTACATTCATCAATTAGAATTATCGGCCCTGGATCAGAGATTATTTCTTCTGGAGTAAACTCGTTATTTGCTTTTTCTTCAGAGGGAGCCAGCAGGCATAGAGGCAGCCAGCAGGCATCTAAGTCTGCAATAGCTCCTGAATTTAAGTTAACAACAGGTCTCTTATTTGCGGAATATTGAAATCTCGGCTGCTTAATCACGTATTTATCCATTCAATAGTGGTCACAAGAACCTTACAAAGTATTAACCTGAAATAACAGAACACTAATGCCTCAAATTCAGTTGGTAATCAAGCACATACACATCAGCACAGTAAGGTGCACCAAAAACTCAATCAGAGGAAGTTAATAATGCATGAAAGAACAACTAATACCAAATAGAGTGAGAAATAATAGATCTGTGATAATGAAACTAAAAAAAATTGTGTGAAGGTAGGGCAATACAATGAAACTCAATAAATAACACCACAAAAAAAAATGAAACTCAATAAATAACAAAGCTATATTAATTAAGGAGCATACAACTTTAGAGAGCCATCGATTATATATTTGTATCAAAAGGAAGAAAGAGATGACACAACAATGGTTCTCAGTTCTTACTCTTGTTGTGCTGACGTTTATAAAAAGGGAAGTGTTTGTTTGGTATTTTTTCTTTTCAAACATAACTCAAGAATAAGTCAAAGGACTTATTTTGCTTAATGCTCAAATCATACCCCGTATGCTTGTTTATTAATACTAGCTTATAACCCGTGTCAAGCACGGGCCAAGTATAAGTCGACATTAAAATATTAGTATTAATAAATTATTAATAAGTATTATTTAAAAATGTATTTCTCGAGAATTGAATGACAAAAATATGTAATAAATAAATAACTATTTAATTATGTAGTTATAGACAATCGAACTGTGCATAAAACTAAAAAAATTAAAGTAAATAAATAAATCTTGTAAATAAATAAATCTTGTATGAAACTATTGAATTTAAAGTAAATAAATAAATCTTGTATAATTATGTAGTTGTAAGGATTTGAACCCTGGATGAAGCTAAATAATTTAAAGTAAATAAATTATGTATAATTATGTAGTTGCGAGGAATCGAACCCGGGTTAAGTGATAACCAAATTTGGTACTTTGTGTACCAAATTTGGTACTTTGGTACTTTAGTACCGCTCGCCATTTTCACATTGTTTTGCTTATTAATAAAGAGTATAGATTTAAAAATATTGTAAAACTTATCTAATATTATTTGATTTAATTTGCAAAAACAATACTCATTCATTTATATTTGTTAATAATTTCTATTCTAGATAAACTCCATCATTTTTTTTTGACAAGGTGCCGAGTAAAAAAGGTTCACTAATATTTATAACTTCGCGGGGTCTAATTTATTTTTTTTAACTGTGTTTTCGGAAGTCGGGGGTTTCTCATGCACCCTCTAGCCCCCAAGTCCCCACTGTTTCCGCCACTGCTCCCGCCATGCAGTGGGCACACAAAGCCTTTATTTTCCTAAGTAATTTTAGGGATTCAATGATGTCTTGATGACATATTTTGAGTTGGAAAAAGATACCTCCTTTATGACCTCCCCCAGCATTATCGGTGGCCGGAGCTTTCCCAGTAAAGGCGGACCAGCAGAACTCTCGGGGCCCTGCAATTACCAAAAAAAAAAAAAAAACATCACCTTCCGCTGTGCCAGTCCACTTCATTATTTTTAGGTATATACATAAGCAATAAGACGAGCCTCGCAACTAATATTCTAGTCATAAAGGAATTTTTTTCTATATTGAGCTTACATCAAACAAAAGATTAAATGAATCGAAATGAAGTTTAAATTAATTCAATAAAAGAAATGATTAATCAATCAATGAATAAGATACAGAATAAAGCTAAAAGACGAAATAGCCAGCCAAAAACATTACTGATTTCTCAAAATATTCTTCATAAGGGTTCTTAAAAAGACTTATTAATTCTGATTTAGTGGGCCTCTGTTAATACAAGGACGATACAATTTTTTTGTCACAAAAGCCTGATTTGGTTTCTTTGCTGACAAGGCAGAAAGAATTTCAACCTTTGAAGAATAATGCAATACCATCCCATGCAAGTAATTCATAAACTTAATATAAACTCAACTAAGCAAAATTTTCACTCCTTGGAATAAACAAGGAACTTTGTGCATGTACAGATGCATGCTATTGAACACAACTCCGGTCATGATTACATAAAATTGGTTAACTGGCTGGCCTTTACATATAAAATTGCACAAGCCCTCAATTTTATTACCAAATTCAACATCTGGTTCACAATACTTAATCACATAGGAATAAAGGAAGAAAAATAAACACACAGATGTAAAATATAATTAACGAAGACTACCTTCCCCTGGCTCTTTGCAGGAAAAAGTGTGGATGCGGGTCCTGCGTGGAGGCTTCACGTTCAACAATATCTGCAGAAACCTGACCAACTCTTAAAACCGACCAGTTTAAAACTGACCATCGATGACGGTCGGTTTTACACGTAAAACCGACCGATTTCGGATATAACCGACCCTTTTTGACGGTCGGTTATGCTCTGTTTTCTTGTAGTGAAAGAGGTGATGTGAATAAGAATTATCGGCAAAAGACCTAGCATGACAAGAATAATGTATACTACAGTAAGTATTTTTGAATGGCCTCACTTTTAGTTCTGCAAGTATAAACCCCCTGCCTTGATAATCTTCATTGAAACAGAACTTTTTCAGTCACGACAACTCTAGGGTGTCCTCTCTTTCTCGAAGGGCCTTCCCTTGTTTTTATACACACACACATCTTAAGACCTCCAACGGCTAAATTTCTGTTCAGTAAATGCCACAAAAAATTGAATTCAATGGTGCACCCGAATATGATTTAGGCTATATTTGGGGGAACACTCATTATCTACAGCCTTGAGTAGAAGTGCTAAATATACCATTAAATAAAAAGCTTGCACCATTATAAATTTAATACAGTAAAGCAAGTGTATCCGTCAACAAAAGAAATTAATAATAATGTTGTGCAGCCTGTATTATCTTTTTCCTTAAAAATTAGACTTGTCGCTACTCATCTCTTTTCTCAGAAGTCAGACCGAACTGATTCAGGGTGGTTTAGTAACAACTAATACTTGATTCCTTAATTTCACTGTTCCCCTCCTTCAGATCAATTATATTACTTTACACACACATAAACAAACACACGCACATATATAAACAACATTAGCTTTTATCCACTGCAGATGGCAAGGAAGTTGAACACCGGAGGAGGGGTCAGGACCCCTGGTTAGTCCATGTAAACGTGGACCTCTCCATCAATCCACGAGGAACACAACATTGCATATGCTAGGATAAAGTATCGAGTTTCAAATTTATTTTAACTTTAATTATTACCTCATAAGAATTGGATATTGAAAAAAAGAAGTTTGAAACAAAACTTTGACCTCTTTTTGTCTCATAGCTTTGAAAGTTGAATTCTGAGTCCAAATCTTGTTGAGATAAGCCCTGACGTCAGCCTTCTGCAAGATTGATATAAGCAGAAAGTTAGTCGTTGTTTCCTAAAAATTAGTAAACGAAATAATTCAAGATTAAATAGGTACTCACTCTTTTTAGTAGATGTTTTTGCATTCAGTTAATTCATCGACCTTCTTCAACAACTCCACCTTGGTCTAATGAAAATTAAAAAATAGGCATATCTTATTCAAGGATAAAGAATTGTAGCGGGATTTTGTAAGTTGAGATGATGAGATTGGGAAGGACTAACAGCAACGGAAAGAGGAATAGTGGGAGTTCTAATGTTGATGACATCATCAGCGGAGGTTCTTGAATTCAGAAACATCTATAGAATCTGGACCTCTTTATAGATGCTGAACTTGTTTTTCTAGTCCGATTTGATCACTTATTTTTAGCTGTAAATTTAAATCAATGGTTGCTTGGAGATATTACCATTTTAGATAAGAGTGTATAAGGAACTTGTCACAAATGTCTCCAGCTTGTGGTACAAGCAGACTGTATAATATGTATCTACTACTTGTGCATAGTCTGCTAGAAAATTTTACAGATTAAATGTAATAATAAACAGCATCATATACTCTTTTCTTTATGACAGCACAAGTAATGCTCAGATTCCAATCTTTTTCAAAATATAAAGAATTATCTTGAATAAAAAAATAATTGGGTCGAGGCACTATAACTGACAGATTGTATGCATTTCAAGATTGGCAGAAACTAAATGCATATGAAGACCAACATTACTTGCACCACTGTACTCTGATTAGGAATTGATTATAAATTACCTATCTACGGCATCAATTTTGTTCACCGCTTGCATAGGAAACTTGTAAGTGATTGGCAAGCTTGGGTCTTGAGAAGTCTTCAGCGTGTAGCGAGGCCATTAGTTGGACTGTACTTTATCGACATTGCTTCAGGATTTTGCAGGAGCTCGGGCATTGTGTGCTCACTTGGTGCACTGAACATTTCCATTCCGAAAACATTTCCTGCACCAAGTTTTCACACATTTATATGTATAATTTTTCTAAACTACACGTAACTATATGAATGTTATCATTTGTTAACAAATATGCATCTAGGCACAAAACGAAGTCAGGCTACATATATTACCAGTAGAAAAACTGTGATTAGCTTGGGTGGTTCATCCTTTTTATTAGTCTTGAAATCTGTAAACGCATCTAAGAAGTCTTTGCTCCGCGATAAGTTTCTTTCTTTCTTTTTCTACTGCTCAACATAATCATTCACAAATAGCGAAGTAACGTCTATTATTTCTCATAAATCGGAATCCATACTCTTCCTCATACCTTGCATAAATTTAGGTGCTATCTTCGAATGTGGGTTTACCAAGTCAAAGATAGCAGAATATTTTCCATTGTGTTATAGTGGGCTGAAAAACAGAGATTGTCCGCACAAATTCAGCAGTGCCGCCACCAAAAAGGCTTATTAATTAGCTTTTTACATGTAGAAAGCAAAAGTATATATTCACATCTGTATGCAATTAAAAATTTGGGTACCCAAGCATTGACTGCGAGATGTATGGTTTGCTGATCCCACAGCGTGGAAGTTGGAGCCGTAGATATCCTTGATGGTCTAGTAGTAGAGCCTGCAGAATAATATTAAAGTAAGCTTGAACAAAAACAGCACTTAACGGGTGAACCAATGAAAAGAGTTCATCAGTCAGCCTTCTTCTGCAACAGAAAACATAAACAAACCTGAGCTACTTTTCCATGTCTGATCATCTAAAGTCGACAATGTTTGTGCCGATTGGCTGAATGAGAAGAGTTGCGTGTAGGCATCAGGATCTTGCATTCAGAGCAAAAAAAAAACAGCTTACTGGAATCAGGATGGTGGACTTGTGATAAAAAAAAACACCATAAATGAATTCTCAATAATAAAAATGTGTATCAACAAAGACTCGTATAGCTACACAAGCACTAATTCATTTGCCCAAAATTGCTACATTAGTGAGTAAATATAATATCATAGGTATATATAAGAGTTAGAGAACATATATTAAAATTCTTACCGGTTAATTAAATAGAGAACATATGTAAGCATAGTCCGGTCCTGCAGGACATGTTTCATAACTTCGTAGCATGATTAGGTTTCTATAACCTCATTTTAAGTATGGCAGTGCAGAAATTAAACAAAAACCGCAATTAAACAATCCAGTCATAGTCAAGGATGATCTAACTTGGACAACAGTGGCACAAGCCAAGCAATCCACAAACACAGGGCACACACCACAATTATTGCAATTACAGGGCAAAACGAAAAGAGAAAGGAAGAACACGAAGCTCAAATCGCGGCATTACCTAAGGAACACGCAGGATTCCGCCATTTATCCATTCCCAAAAGGCGAGCAAGTGAAACCGTAACTGCCAATGCTCAAATCTTAACCCCTTAATCACTCAATCAACTCTGACAACGCCAAAAGATAGATCGATCTTTACCCCGCACAGCTCGTATCATTTGGACAATCGAGGTTAAAAGCTGGGATGAGAATGGGCCAAAAGTCTTTTCACGTATCCAAGTGAAATCAATATAATAATCAGTGACTTTCTCATCACCAGCGGTCGAATTATATACGAATAGATGGCAATTAACTTGAAGCTTACTTAAAACCTAAGGCCTTGAGTTCCAATAATTCAAAATAGAGCACATGTCCTGCACTTGACTAAAGACCAACACATTGTGATTTAATCATGGACGTGGCCCAAAACAGTTTTAAGGCAAGTAGATTTTGGGTAACTTGATTGATGGAAGGAGTTGATGAAATAAAATGGAGAAATAATAGTGGATGGATCAACTGTTTACATTCAAATGGACAAGGGTGTCACATTTACTGATCGTATGTACTATTTATTTGTCTGTGTTAAGCCATAATTTCGGTTGCCTCAAATATCTCCTAATTTCTCAATATTGATCTAATAATGATTAATTGTTTAACCACTAAGTAATATCCTCTCTCTGAAACGAGGAAACAATCAATCTAAATCAATCAATTACTAAAAAATATCTCCAAACGATTCTTTCAAATCAGGAAAGAATCACAACGCTAATATAACTCTAAAAAGATAAAATCAACTTATCTCAACATATCCCTTAACAATCACAGGGATTAAAAGCATTATCCTATCACAGAACTGCGTTGGCTTGATCCCTATATATAAACAGGGTACGCAAGCATCTTGGAATAGGATCCGACATATCTAACAAGTCGAGACACCTTTCAAGTCCAGCCCCAAACATCCAAAAAACCCAAAATCCCCCATCATCACAATTTCGTTATTCCAGCAATCCCCGAAATTTGTTATCATCAAATTCCTCCGTTAACAATTGGCGCTAGAAGGAGGGCATACTTTTTTATTGTGGAGGACAATCAATCTATACAATACGCATGGGGGGTTATTATGGATCTGGAGCGGCTTTAATGGAGGAGCAGAACGGTGGAGGCGTTCGTTCGTGGTTATGTTCAAAATTAAGATAAGTTTTCTTATGATTTTGTCCGTACAAATAAGCTATTTTATAAAATTCGTAGTAAATTTATTACATGTTAGATTTTGATGATTTTTTATGATCCGGAAAGCTTTTGTGATTTCCAAAAACTTTAGTTCTTGGTGTTTTCCGAGATTATGTTTCGATCTATTCTCGAAATCACAAAACATAATCAGATGCCGTTTTTCAGTATTGAGAAGTTAATCAGCAGACGTTTTATTTGATTCCCGATTCGTTATAAGTCCGTTTCTGACAAGCCATATATCATCGGAAAGATCTTTTCGTTTCCTGCAAATTTCATGTTTTGTGTTTTCCAAGAAAATATTGTTTACAGGGCCAAAAAGGTAAAAAAACAGATCTGGACAGAATCTGAATAATGAAGATGTTAAAGAATTGTGATACAATATTCGTAGCACATGATTTGATTACTTCACTAGCTCGTGCATGGACAAAAATAAGTGTGGAAGATCCTTATCTGATAAGGGTAATGTTTTTGAAAGCTCTCTTTTCCAAGGAGGATAATATTTTTGAAGAACCTATTTCGAGTAGGATAATATTTTTGAAGACCCTCTTTCGAAGAAGGATAATATTTTTGATGACCCTATTTCGAGTAGGATAATATTTTTGAAGACCCTCTTTCGAAGAGGAAATTATTTTTGAAGACCCACTTTTGAAGATGATAATCTTGTTTGAAGTCCCTACGGGGTGATCGTCTTGTGAAGGCTCTTCGAGATAATCTTGTTTTGAAGGCCATGCATCATTCGCATCATGCATTCATTAATATCATCATGTGCATCATTTGCATCATGCATTCATTCATATCATCATGTGCATCATACATTTACTCGTAAACATTGGACATTCTTAGATTCTGTGGTTGTCTCTGTGTGATATTTTCGAAGACCCTTATTTGCGGAGGGTATTGCTTGAATTATTTTTGAAGGCCCTTTTTTAAGGTGTTGCTTGGGAATTATTTTGAAGGCCCTTCTTTGTGGAAGGTGTTGCTTGGAGTACCTTGGTAAACCCGTACTTCCGGGGTGCTTATCCGTACTTCCGGAAAGCTCACCAAGAAGAGAGTTTTACCTCTTAACAAGGCGAGGTTACTCTTCCCTTTTCTTAAACTCTGCTTATCATAGAGTGTATAAGAAAGCGAGGTTACTCTTCCCTTTTCTTAAACTCTGCTTTGCATAGAGTGTATAAGAAGGCGATGTTACTCTTCCCTTTTCTTAAACTCTGCTTAGCATAGAGTATTTAAGAAGGCGAGGTTACTCTTCCCTTTTCTTAAACTTTGTTTTGCACAGAGTGTATAAGAAGGCGAGTTTACTCTTCCCTTTTCTTAAACTCTGCTTTGCATGAGTGTATAAGAAAGCGAGTTGTTTCATTGACTCAGGAAATTCGGAAGATCAAAGCACACTTAGTTCTCTAGTCCGTCAAGCTGCACTGAAGAACTGGGGGTAGTTGTTACGCCATAATTTCGGTTGCCTCAATTATCTCCTAATTTCCCAATATTGATCTAATAATGATTAATTGCTTAACCACTAAGTAATATCCTCTCTCTGAAACGAGGAAACAATCAATCTAAATCAATCAATTACTAAAAAATATCTCCAAACGATTCTTTCAAATCAGAAAAGAATCACAACGCTAATATAACTCTAAAAAGATAAAATCAACTTATCTCAACATATCCCTTAACAATCACAGGGATTAAAAACATTATCCTATCACAGAACTGCGTTGGCTTGATCCCTATATATAAACAGGGTACGCAGGCATCTTGGAATAGGATCCGACACATCTAACAAGTCGAGACACCTTTCAAGTCCAGCCCCAAAAATCCAAAAACCCAAAATCCCTCATCATCACAAATTCGTTATTCCAGCATTCCCCGAAATTTGTTATCACCAAATTCCTCCGTTAACAGTCTGGATAAAGATGATGGATGGTGGCAGTATGAGAATATCCTTGCTGAGATGGCACAGAAACTGATCCCTGTTATTTTTAGAGCATAGTAACTTTGATAAAATCAACTCTTCTAATATTCACAAAGTTAATAGAGTAGAGCAGCAGCTGCTTTATAGTGTTATTAGTTACGTAACTATGACAAATAGTAATAAAGTATTAATAGGCGGAGGTCTATCATATCATCTATCCATGTATTCTGCTTTAGAACATGGTATGTAATGTAAGCCAGTTAACTCTTAATTACCTGTCACTAGTACAAAAATGACATTTTACGTCGCCTATTTTACATCGCATATATATAAAACCGACATATATACTACTCTTATACGTCGAATTATCGCAAAGCCGGCATATATTCATCTTTCATATATATATTTTACGTCGGTTTATGAATTACCCGACGTATATGATTATCATATACGCCGGTTAATAAAATGACATTGTATAAAATCTCTTTTTACGTCGCACTTATAAATTCCGTCATATATGATATTAATTTATATGACGACCTTTTTAATTGACCGACGTATAAAATCAGCAGATTTGAAAAAAACAAAACATTTTAATCTAGACTTCTTCGGTATAGAACTGCCCCCAAATCAAACTCTCTCGACAGGAGCCTAGAAATAATATCATTTCAAAGCTAATTGTAAATCCTAATTGCTTTATTTTCAACTGTGTCGTAATTCTCTTCGATCAATTGTTTGTATACAAGTATGTGCACTTCATTTGATTGTATATATGTATATATATATATACACGTGCATCTAACTATATATGTGTGTGTGTTGTTAATTATATCAGCACTTACTTCCTAACTAGCGTAACAGTCCGTGCAAGGCACGGGCCTGCATAGAGATGTCAATAATTTTTATCGTGAAAAAGTTGGTCGTGATCGATTTATTAGATTAAGGATTGTGTAGTCTTAAGTTTGAGAGCGTAAAATAAGAAGTATGGTTCATGCATAGTGAGGAGTAAAGAATTTTTTTGGCGAATAGTGTAATTACTTTGAATCGCAAACGTAACTATGCCAAGGCTCTGAGACTTGTTTATAGTGACTATTATTGATTTTGAGACCAGATTGAAATAATGTAGAATTTAAAGCACGAATATACTATTGTTCTTCTTGCGATTATAAGCAGGTTTACTTGTGTTTTGTGTGTTAGAGAAATGATAGTTTGTAGATTGGTAATTTGCGTTAGATAGCGGTTGTTATATGTTTTTCGAGAATTGATTGGTTTTTTTTTTTTTGCAATCTAGGTTATGAAGAGGTTATATGCATGCAATGTTGTTGTAATATAATCGAACATGCATGAATGAGATAGAGGATTTTAAAAAGAAGCTGAAGACCGACGCATCTTTGCACACCCTCACATCACCCAAGTTTGTGATAAACACCTTGGGAGATGAACATCTATAACAGTTTGGAGTATTCATGTCACCTATTTGTTTTTGGTTTTTTACTTGGGAACTGATTCTGCACTCCTCTCATGTGTTCATCTTTATATTAAATTATATTAACACACTTAGTAAATGCATTAAGAATGTGTTTGGAATATCGTTTTACAGTTACACATTTTAATCCAATTTATTACTATATATTAAACCTCAACACAAGGGCAAAAATTTCCAATTAAATGGTCGTCACAAAAATGTCACTCATATATTATTATGCAAAAATATATTAATAGTTGTTAGTACAAAGAAACAAACCTCCAACATCCTTCTAAGATGTTCATGGGTTTAACCACTATTCTACATGCATGTTTGAGTTTACTTCAAAAAAATTATTAGATAATCCACGTCTTTCTTCTCTTCTCTTATATTATTTTTACTTTGATGTTTAAATAAATAAAATATTGGTTTGTATTATTTATATAAATCAGTTTTTCTTTTCATCTTTTCGTAATTTTGGTCAAAAATTTTATTTTCCGGACACCCCAACCGGTATCACGCCAGACCCTAAAGTGCAGGAAAAATTCCCCACGCTCCCATGAATCAAACCTTGAATGCTTTGGTCAATAACCAGTGCTCTCATCAACTCATCTACAGGTCCAGAGGTTTCTTTTTGTAATTTTATATACCTATATATTCAATGACTGAATTTTATTACAGTTGTATGTTTTTGATTAAATATATATTAATTATTTTGTTTAAAATTCATACTTTTATATTATATATCTTTATTATACTTTATTTGAATTAAACTAATTATTCATACATAAAATATACTATTGAAATTCGACCTAATATAAGAAATATTGTATATGTTGTAGAGGATGTCGTTAAGGACCCACAAACCCTATTTAGAATTTCATTTTATCAAAATGATTATATGACATTACGAATCAATTTAATGTATTCTATAAAGTTCTATTATTATTATGAAAGATTATACTTTTTTTAACATCGTACAATAATTTTTGGAATACAATTTGAAATTCTATTTTCAAAATTTGTAATTTTCAATTTTCCCAAACTTTATCGTCTACTAACAGTCTGACTGATCATTATGTAATTATATACTATGTAATATCCTATATTTTAAAAACTCACCTCGATTTTTGACACGAACGTCACTGGGGTTGAAGGGGAGGGGGTTAGAAATGTGAAAAAAAAAATATAGATAAGTTAATAAAGAATGACATGTTACTTTAGAAAATGTTAACAAATGAACAATACATTATGGAAAAGAATGGATGCGACGAACAGAGTAGGTAGACAATTTTTTTGTATAATTTGAATGCTAATGTTCTTAATTTAAAAATTATAGAAATAACTAATAATGAGAGATATAATGTGTATAATATTTTTATATTAGATCGAATTTTAATAATATATTTTATGCATGAATAATTAATTTAATTCAAATAAAGTATAATATAAATTATGAATTATAATCAACATAATTAATATATAGTAAATTGAAAACATACAACTGCAATAATATATAGTGATTGAATATATAGATATATAAAATTACGAAAAGGAAAAAAGAAAAACAAATTTATATAAATAATTCAAACCAACATTTTATTTATTCAAACATCAAAGCAAAAAAAAAAACAATATAAGAGATAAAAGACGTGGGTTATCTAATAAGTTTTTTGAAATAAACTCAAAAAGACATGTAGCATAGTGGTTAAGCCCATGAATATCTTGGAAGGAGGTTGGAGGTTCGAATCTTTGTAGTAACACATCTATTAAAAAACTTTGTATAATAATATACGAGTGACATGAAAAGGAAAAAAGAAAAAAAAAATTATATAAATAATTCAAACCAACATTTTATTTATTCAAACATCAAAGTAAAAAAAAAAAAATATAAGAGATAAAAGACGTGGGTTATCTAATAAGTTTTTTGAAATAAACTCAAAAAGGCATGTAGTATAGTGGTTAAGCCCATGGATATCTTGGAAGGATGTTGGAGGTTCGAATCTTTGTAGTAACACATCTATTAAAAAAAATTGTATAATAATATACGATTGACATTTTTGTTATTTTTCAAAAAAAAAAAGAGAGGGTAAAACGGTAATTTCGCTGAAAAGGAAAAAAGAAAAACAAATCTATTATATATCTTATACTGCAACAAGGACTTTGTGAAACATTTTATTCAACAACTTGAAATTACATAACTGCCCCTCCAAAGTCAAATGTTATAAAAATGTAAGAAAATTTTCATCTTGATGGAAATCGAACCTAAGACACTTCAATACTAATTACTAAGAATTTCAAGTCACCAATTTAACCATTGAGCTACTTGGGCTTTTTTGTTATGGTATAAAACTCATTAGTATGGTAATGTCTTTCACAAATATTATTTTACACTTTAGTTTTTATTCAAGATTCTTTCATGATAATTTCATTTGTCTGATTATTAATAAAAGTGGTTATTGGTATAAAGTATATCCAATAGACATGTATCTCTTTAATTAAATTTAATTATGTTTCTTCCTTTGTATTCACAATTTTAAGACAAAGTACAAATGCATTTTTAGTCACATAATATCACTTTTTAGTCCGAGCATCCAATAATACAAAATAATACAAAATAGTAATCATTTTGTCTCAACTATGTTCATACATATCGGATAATATAAGTAATAATATAAGCATCTCTATAGTTGTTACCCTTAATAGAGATGAACGTAATCCGGATTCAGGTCGGATTTTTCGATATCCGATAGGACCGGGTTTTTTTAAATCGAGACAAATTTCCTCTAAAATATTTATACATGTGGATAGGATCGGGTCAGGAGGGGCCAAATCGGATTTTTACAAATTATTTTAGATATTGATAACTTTAACTTTAACTTTTTTTTATTTTTTCGAATTTAATTAAAAATTTAAGCTTTTATCCGAGATTTAATTGAAAATTCTAACTTTTTGGATTGGACTTTTATCCTGATCAAGACTACGTCCAAATCGAGATTAAATTTGGGTTTATTCGGCTCGAACCGGATCGGGATTTTGTGAAAAATATGCGATTCGTTTAAGCCTGCGGGCTGGATCCAATTGAGGTGGACTTTTTTTAATCAGATTTTTTCCGATTTTTTTAACCAGTTCAAACAGTTTTTTTCGAATACGAATTTGTGTGCATCTCAATCCTTCCACCTCATGCATTAAGGACAAGTATACTACTCCGACCGCTTATAGAGAATTATGGAGCCCGAAGAGTATTGGTACTTTCGAAATTGAGCCTTTATTTGACACCTTTAACTAATTCCTATCTGATTATTAATTAGCTTATAAAACTAATCATCAAATACATTCAACTAAGAACAAAATCTTTTTCGGACTAATACCAAACCGATCTTCCTTACAAATCTTCTCAATCATGTCACATAGTGTCACCAACAAGTTCAAACTGGTGGCAGGATCACCACAACAAACTGAAGAATACTTATCATCGCAAAATTAAACTGACGTGAACTAGAAAATATCGTCACAAAATAACATAAAGTTCTGTCGGTTAGAGCGATCTCGTGCCTTGCACGGGGGGTTCGTGAGACAATTTATTCATCATAAAATTACTAAATTACCCCTATATAATAGCACAACAAAAAAAAAATTGTTTTTGATGGGAATTAAACCCTTGACCTCTAAATTAGAAGTACCATACCTTACCACTATTTTAGACATCTATTTTAATTGTATTTTGAAACTTTTTATTAATATGCGCAAATACTCAATATGTTATACTCTATTTTAGTACAAAAAAATTGTTTCTGATGGGAATTGAACCCTTAATCTCTAAATTAAAAGTAACATTCCTTACCACTATGATAGACATCTATTTAGATTATATTATGAAGCTTTTCATTAATATGCGCAAACACTCAATATGTTATACTCTATTTTGGTCTCTTTTTGTAATCTACTTGGTAAGATAGATAATTTATTTTCACAAGTGCCTTAAAATAATACTTCTAACCATATTTGAGAAAAACTCGCGCAAAATGTTATAAAATTGTATTTTAAAAAAACATTATATTTATTCAAACATCAAAGTAAAAAAAAATAATATAAGAGATAAAAGACGTGGGTTATCTAATAAGTTTTTTGAAATAAACTCAAAAAAGAATGTAGCATGGTGGTTAAGCTCATGGATATCTTGGAAGGAGGTTGGAGGTTCGAATCTCTGTAGTAACAAATCTATAATATACGAGTGACATTTTTGTTATTTTTCAAAAAAAAAAGGGTAAAATGGTAACTTTTCTGAAAAGGAAAAAAGAAAAACAAATTTATATAAATAATTCAAACCAACATTTTATTTATTCAAACATCAAAGTAAAAAAAATAATATAAGAGATAAAAGACGTGGGTTATCTAATAAGTTTTTTGAAATAAACTCAAAAAAGCATGTAGTATAGTGGTTAAGCCCATGGATATCTTGGAAGGAGGTTGGAGGTTCGAATATCTATAGTAACACATCTATTAAAAAATTTTTGTATAATAATATACGAGTGGCATTTTTGTTATTTTTCAAAAAAAAAGGGTAAAACGGTAATTTCGCGGCCATTTAATGGGCAACTTTTGCCCTTGTGTTGGCCTATTATTAACTCCTTATATATAATAAGCGTAAGGTAGATCTTATCCAAAATTTTGGTCGGTCACTGTACTACCAAACGTATACGATCCATTGGATTATAAAACTATAAATATTCAAATCGATGAGAACCGTCAGATATAATATTAAAAATTGTATTTGATTAATAATAGGATAGTATTTAAATACTAAAAGGTGTATTTTAATAATTTAAACCTATTATAAATGGGGTTTTTATATTGAATAGAAATCTTTATGGTAAAATTCGTAATTATCTTTTCTCTTTATTGTATGGATAGTTCCAGTTAGATAAGAATTATTAAACCATCATTAAATTAAAGATAATTTTGTAAGCTTCGTGTGGGCTGTAAAATCATTAAAATCTGTTGTCTAAAACTCAAGATAAAGCCCAAGAGCCCAAACAATAAAGTTATTATCTAAATTTTAATAATTGTTTTTATTATTGTAGCACCAATTTAATTTTTTTTTCCTAATTCTTTTAAATTTATAAATTCTTTGTTTATTTCAATAAAATATTAAAATCCATTTAAGAAAAAATTAAAATCGATCTAGTCCATATACGATCAGTATACGATCAAATTAATAATTATAGTTAGATCTTAAATAGATCGATGAGAATTGTTAGATCTAATATTAAAAAGTGTATCTGATTAATAATAGAATTATATTTAAATACTAAAAAATGTATTTTGATAATTTAAAATTCTTCTCTGTAAAAATTCTTAAATATCTTTTCTCTTGAATTTATGTATAGTTCCAGTTAGATAATAATTGTTAAACCAAATATCAAGATAACAATTCATATCGATTTAATGATACCCTACGTTATAAGAGACTTAGGAGAACTCCTGTAACACTTTTTTTTTATGAAGGAGCATAACAATTCGATTAATCCAAATTATAATTATATTATTTTACATATCTAACAAACATAAAAAGGATAATATCAAAATATTATTAAAATGTAGAGGGTTTCATATTCATAAACGATAATTTTGAATATAATACTTATATTAAAATGTGTATTTGATTAATGTAGGATTATATTTAAATACTAAGAAGTGTGCTTTGATAATTTAAACCAATTATAAATTGGTTTTCTATATTGAATTGAATTCTTTGTGTAAAACTTCTTAACCATCTTTTCTTTTCGGTTTATTTTATGGGTAGGTCAGTTAGTCAACTTAGATAATAATTATTAAACCATTATTGAATTAAAGATAATTCCGTTATTTTCGCATGAGTTGTAAAATCGTCAAAATTCAATTTCTAAAACTCAGGATAGAATCCAAATATTAAAGTGAGTATCTAAATTTTAATATTTTTTTTATTATTGTAGCACCAATTTATTTAATTTTCCACTAATTCTTTTAAATATATAAATTTTATGTTTCTTTCAATAAATTATCAAAATTAATTAAGAACAAATTCAAATCGATAAAGAATATAATAATATGGGAATAAAATTGTATATAATCATAACATAATTTTTATTCTCTTTAATAATTTTTAAGTAATAATGTATTTTAAATTTTTATTTACACCGTAAATAAAACCGAAACATTAAAAGTAAAAGCTGTTAATAAGATACTTATATCAGTATATACTTGATATCTTTATTATATTAAATACTTATATATAATAATCATAATAGAGATCTTATCCCAAATTTTGGTCGTAGACAACCAAATTAATAAGGACCATCGGATCTTAACTAGATAAATGAAAATCGTTAGATCAAATATTAAAAAAGTTTATTTTATTAATAATAGGATTATATTTAAATTCTAAAATGTGTATTTTGATAATTTAAACCAAATATACCAAATATAAATAAGTTTTCTATATTGAATAGAATTCTCCGTGTAAAAAATTTGTGACTTTCTTTTATCTTTCATGGACAATTCCACCTAGATAAAATTTTTAAACCATCTTTTAATTAAAGATAATTTAGTTGTCTTCATGTGGGGTGTAAAATCGTCAAAATCTGATTTTTAAAACACAAGATAAAGCCCAAATTAATAAAGTGAATATTTAAATAATAATAATTATTATTCTGTCATCATTATTTTAACATCAATTTAATTACTTTTTTCTAACTATTTTAAATTTAGAAATCTATGTTCAAAAATTAAAATCAATCTAAGAAAAATTCGAATCAACAAAGAATATAATAATACGAGGATAAAATTTTATAAAATTGTACATATTTTTAATCCTATTTTATTAAGTTTTATATCATAACTAATCAAATATTATTTATTATTAAATAATAAATTATACGTAAATGGTGATTTTGTTTTATAAGAAAGACCTAATTTCATTGTTAGCAGAACTATATTCATATTAAAAAAAAAACCTTATTTTGAAATTTTAGACTCAAAGCTACAGAAGAGGCCAAACTTTTTAAACCTATATACATTGTAAATTATTAAATTCGAAACTTTAAAAGTTTGCTAATCAATTAGTATAGTAATTTTCTGAAAAATCGTACTTTACAAAAAATATTATCAAATAACATATGTCTGCAAGAAAAAATGAAAAAATTCTTATTTTTCAAAAAGACCTATAAATTTTAATATGTTGTTGGTAGATTCAAACCTTAGATCATTGTACATGATAATTTTACTGTTATATCTAACATTTTTCAACAATTTAATTTGAAAGATTCAACGATTATGGATTGAGTGATCAAACAAAGCGACCAAACTTAACTTATAAGGAAATTTTCATTATTTAGTCTTTAATATAATAACATAGATATTTACCGGATATACTATAAAAAAAATGAAATTTATACAAAATTTTGATCACGGTGTACTAATTTAAAAGAAGAAATATTACAAAAAAAATTATATTTTAATTGATAATTTATTTTCCCAAAAGTTCAAAGTTCCCGCATCTTTAACATATTACAAAAAAGAGTATATTATATTTTAGCAATAAATATTTAAAAAAATTATAAATATTATAAATATTAAGAAAAATTAATGATGTTATCATGGTAGTTTGGTCCTAAATACCGCCAAAACATTCTCAACCGTTAGATCCAATACTTTTAAAAATTCATGATCAAGATTATATCATATAAAAAGAAGTTATTATCTAAAAATGATATAAGTTAAAAGATATTATATTAGGATTGTATTTTCTAAAAAGTCAAAACATAAAAATAGTTGTAATTAAATAAGGAAACTCATTTAATACCAAAATAATAAAAATCGTTTAATGTTAAATAGATAGGTAAAAACCGTTAGATTTAACATTAAAAACTGTATTTGGTTAATAAATGGTATTCTAATAATCTCAACTACATATAAGTAGATTTTCTAAATCGAATAGAATTCTCAAACATTAAATTTCGTCATTTTATTCTCTTTTTAGTTTTACAATAGTTTTTAATTGAAAAAGAACTACTAAACCAAAACTAAATTAAAGATTATTTTGTGAATTTCATGTGGACTATAAAATTGACAAAATCTAATTTTTATAACTCAATATAAACAAATATTAAATTGAGCGTGTAAAATATAATAAATATCAAATTTTTAACTATAATTTTTTTGGCTAAATCTTTTTTAATAATAATTGAATTATGTAAACTAATAACTTTTAAATATTAAAATATTCATAAATAAATATAATTATAAATATTAAAAAAACAATCGTGTGTTGCATGAGTAATAAAAATATAATTATAAACAAAATAATTATAAATAAAATTTAAGTAATTAATAGATCGATCGATAGATAGATTGAGTCGTTTCTGCACTTCTGCTACGCTCAATTGCTTCTCGAGTACTCTGCTCTCGTTTTCTTCTTTCCAAACCCCGGTCCTGGTACTCTCTCTCTCTCTCCCCATCACACATACATGTATGTATATTTGTGCATCTATCTCTGAACATTACAACTCATCTAATCCATATCTCCATCTCTCCGATCTGTGAATTTGCATCTAATTTTACATTAATTTGAAACCCTAGAAATGAATCATTTTCACATCTACGAAGCAATCGGCCATGGAAAATACCCGGTATCGCTTTCGATTTCAACCTCTTGCTTTCAATTTATGCTTATTGCAATCAATTTAGTATTATGAGTATTTCGCGATAAAGAGCGTCGATAAATCGCATAAGAGCAAGATTTTACAGGAAGTAAGTTTTGAATTGAGGTTATCGATTTAGTTTATTGTGCAATTTGAAGCTGAGTTCGAGTATATGTTGAGCAATTTTGGGAAGTTTATCTGTTAGTAGATTTTGATACTGTTATTGTAACGTTTGTGCTTGAAGCAGATCGTTAGCTGATATCACTAGTGTTTGTTTATTTATGTATGTACTAAATTGGAGTGGTTCGAGACTTGGTTGTTTATATGCTATGTGTTTGTGTAATTGATGTAGATAATTAAGTTGTGGATTTCAGTAATTTACTTCTAGTAACTTTAAAATGGACTTTGAATGCGTTCTGAATATAAAGGATTCAATTATTCAAAAGTCAGCTGATAAATGATTAATGATAATGTACAAATGTAGAAATAACTACCTTTAAGGATTTAAAATGTTAATAAAGTTTTTCTTGGATTTTGAGCTTCCTTTTTTAATTTACTTAAGTAAAACTGAGAGTTGTATGTGTTTCCAGATATTGGTTTTGAATCTGAATCCTATTTACACTTCTCATCAGAGTTTCTTATTATATATGATATTTTCAAGTCAAAAGTGCTTACTTCAAGTGTTTGATTTAAGTTGGTACATTGGTTAGTTGGCATAAAAAACAATATATTCATTGATATATTTTTTTACAAGTTACAACATGTCATCAGTCTATCACCAAGAATAGTACACTGTATGTTGATAGTGATGTCATTGCTGGTTTATCTAATTAATTTTGACAAAAAAAAAAGATTGATCAGCTGATGGATGGCTCAAAATTCCAGGGAAGATGTTTACTAAAAAACTAAATAAAATATAGATAGCTCATTAGATTGTCACTTTTTACTAATTTTTTTTTAAATAGTAGTGTTGCTAAGTGGAATCTAATCCTCTAACAATAATGCCACCAGATACTGCATTTATTTTTAAAGGTACTCTGTTCTAATTAAGGTTGCATTAAGTGCCAAAGAGTTGATTGACATAAGTAACTTTGATGTTTCATTTACTTACAGTTGCATTTACATGCTATGACCTGCCAAGGGAAATGATGATCTTGTAGCTTGCTATATTTTCAGGTTGTTAAGTAGAGATTCTTATAGTTATGTGGCACTACCCATATTAAGTGTGGAAATATATCTTTATATATGATACAGATATCCAATGAGGTCATCTCTATGATTCTGAGAAAGCTTTGGAAATTGGGTTATCATTGTTTGCTGATACAAAATCTTCCATAAATATATTGTATGTGCTTCTAACTTAGATGACCCTTTGACTTTGTAAAATATAAAGGCAAGGGCTTAGTTAGCTCGGTTGTCAGCAAGTTACTAATTCTGTTGTACAGCAGCACTACAAGTTTTAATCTAGACTTCTTCGGTATAGAACTGCCCCCCAAATCAAACTCTCTCGACAGGAGCCTAGAAATAATTTCATTTCAGAGCTAATTGTAAATCCTAATTGCTTTTTTTTTCAACTGTGTCATAATTCTCTTCGATCAATTGTTTGTATACAAGTATGTGCACTTCATTTGATTGTATATATGTATATATATACATGCGCATCTAACTATATATGTTTGTGTGTTGTTAATTATATCAGCACTTACTTCCTAATTGAGTCGTTTCTACACTTCTGCTACGCTCAATTGCTTCTCGAGTACTCTAGCAATTGTTCCTCTCAATTGTTCCTCTCCTGGCTCAAGCAATTGTTTCATTCTCTCAAGCAATTGTTCCACTCTCTCAAGCAATTGTTCCACTCCTGGCTCAAGCACAACTTCCAATCTGCGACATATATTTTAATACACACACTCAAAATCAATTGACTATAAATAATAACAATCTAATAAATTTCACTATAAGCAGATACGAAGCTATTAACTTACGAATCAGTAGAACCAGCAGTTGAGTTCAGAGAACTTTTGGAATTTCTGGAGAGAGATAGAGAGAGAGCATTGGTTTAATTTCTATAAACAACAGCAAGCAAACATATGATTAACAGAAACCTAGGTTAAAACAAATACAATCAAAATCAATTGACTCTAAATAATAAACAATTTAATAATTTCAGTACACATGCTAAATCGGCAATTAGATAATACACACTCACAATAAATAATAACAATCTAATAAATTTCACTATAAGCAGATACGAAGCTATCAACTTACGAATCAGTAGAACCAGTAGTTGATTTCGGAGAGAGATGAACACTTTTGGAATTTCAGGAGAAAGAGAGAGCGCGAGAGCGAGAGAGAGAGCGCATTGGTTTAATTTCTATAAACAACAGCAAGCAAACATATGATTAACAGAAACCTGGTTAAAACAAATACAATCAAAATCAATTGACTCTAAATAATAAACAATTTAATAATTTCAGTACACATGCTAAATCGGCAATTAGATAATACACACTCACAATAAATAATAACAATCTAATAAATTTCACTATAAGCAGATACGAAGCTATCAACTTACGAATCAGTAGAACCAGCATTTGATTTCGGAGAGAGATGAACACTTTTGGAATTTCAGGAGAGAGTGAGAGAGAGAGATCGCATTGGTTTAATTTCTATAAACAACAGCAAACAAACATATAATTAACAGAAACCTAGGTTAAAACAAATACAATCAAAATCAATTGACTCTAAATAATAAACAATTTAATAATTTCAGTACACATGCTAAATCGGTAATTAGATACGAAAGTTAATGAACTTACGATTCAGCAGAATCAGCCATTGATTTCGGATAGCGCTTTGAACTTCTGGAGAGAGAGTATTTGTTTGATTAAGAGAATAAAATGTGTGAGCTGAGCGGGAGTTGAATGTATGTTTCAATTTATGTTTGAGGTTATATAGTACTCCTATGTTGTAAGTTTATTACAACACAAACGGGCCTTTTGCAGACAATGGGCCGGATCTTATGTATTTCAAAATTTTCAATGTATTATATATGTTCGCTTTCGGAGTTGATGCTAAAACTAAAATATCATTTTTGTATGTGTAGTGAATGGACAGTGAACATTTATGTGCTCTCAAGTCTTGCTATAATTACTTTTTTCTATTTATTTAAATTACGTAGTTTCGATATAACTAACTCAAAAAATAATTACGTAGCTTCGATAATATTCAGTTCGCGTCCAGTTCGTCATTTCTGGCGACCCACTTCCGGTGACCCACGACTAGAGGTGGCCAAATGGGCGGGTTTATTCAGCTCGTTCAGCCCGACACGGTATTTTATTCGGATATTATTCGGCCCGATTGAACCGCGAATAATTCGACCCAACCCGTGTCTTAGTTAGTGCCGGTTACGAGTTCAATTTCTAAAACCCGTGAATCGGCCCGACCCGCCCGATTCAAAACCCGAGAACGAACCGGACGAGCCCGCACGGACCGCACGGACCGCACGAGCCGCACAGCCCGCACGAACCGTGAGCTCGCCACCAGCACTGCAGGCCACCACTT
Source organism: Heracleum sosnowskyi (assembly GCA_030848705.1). NCBI lineage: Eukaryota > Viridiplantae > Streptophyta > Magnoliopsida > Apiales > Apiaceae > Heracleum > Heracleum sosnowskyi. The sequence goes on from CM061241.1 coordinate 101,928,158, forward strand.
AGAAGAGCTACCCTACCTACCCACAAATCTGAAAGTGACCCATTAACCAACTAATCAAACACATTACAAAATCCACTGCAAATTATATAAATCCTGCTTTTGATTCTGCTTTATCACTTTCTACTTTGCAATCATTTTCTTATTCCCTATTTTCCTTTTTTCGGATAATTTTTTATAAATTTCTATACATAGTTTCATAAAATTACATCAATAAGATTATCGATATAACATGCAAACGAGCAACTATAATAATTCATGTACTAAGAAAATATGTATGTTAAGATTAAAAATAATATGTAATATGTGATTAAATGTAACTTGCATAAATATAAATTATTTGTTAACTTTCGGCCATGAGTAAAGTGTAGGCTTGCATGCATGACGCGTGGTTGGTTGCAGCCTGAGTGCCTGACAGAGTGACACCGCGGCCATTTGCATGATTGCATCACATGATTTTAAAGTTTAAACAGTCAACTCAAGTTGCAATTTTCATATCAAGTTTGCGGGCTTATTCGCTTATTCGCCCAGTTCAAACCTGGACCGCCCGTCCAACCCGCTAATTCGCCGTGCCGGTTCTGGGTCTAAATTTTTCGATTCAAGCCCGGCTCGTATCCGGCCCGTACATACTTAGTGCCGGTTCCGTGCTCGCCGGAGCCGAGCCCGAACCGTGAAAAGCCCGGCCCGACTCGCACGGACCGCCCAAGTGGCCAGCTCTACCCACGACTACTCCGGCGACCCACTGTTTTTAAGAAAAAAGTAACAAGAAAGAAGTAAAGAAGAGAAGAACTTTAATCATTATTGACGGGAATCAAATCGTTGGGGATGTAAATTGTAGAGATAGATGAAATATAATTGCACTGAGAAAGCAAAAAACGGAGAAGATGCCTCGATTCTCGATAAAGTTAAAACAACTGTATATATAGCTGTTATGTACGTGTATGTATTGTGTTTATGCATAATATATATGAAGTTCCCAGTTCTCATTTCCAGTGTTATATTACTTTTTTAGTCCTTGACAATAGTTAATAAATGCCTAATTGTGTATAATTTAAATTTTAAATGTCAGTGATGAAGTTAATAAAAATTAACTTTTAATTTTTACACTAAAGTTAATTGTAAATTTTTTGGTAGTTTTAAAGTTTAATGTCCATAAATAGTATATAATAACAATTAGTCAAAATATTAATCATAAAATTACATTTACAAAGTTTTAACATTTTAAATTAGAATGAAAGTATACATTTTACTATATTACTTGTCGTTACTAGTTTTTACTGGTCTATTATAAATTAATCAATTCTTTGGTTTTAAAGTGGTAGTCCCAAAACTGATCTTCATGTTTTTGGTTATGTACCTGGAAATATTACAATATAATGTTTTATCGTACCCATACGTTTCGTCGTACCCAAACGTTTCGTGTACCGGATTCACCCAAAGTAGCCTTCCGCGTATCCGTTTCCGTACCTCGTTTCGAACCGAATCCCGTTCCATGTAACTATGGTTTTAACCTAGGTTTCTGTTAATTATATGTTTGCTTGCTGTTGTTTATTGAAATTAAACCAATGCGCTCTCTCGCTCTCTCTCTTGAAATTCCAAAAGTGTTCATCTCTCCGAAATCAACTGCTGGTTCTACTGATTCGTAAGTTGATAGCTTCGTATCTGCTTATAGTGAAATTTATTAGATTGTTATTATTTATTGTCAATTGATTTTGAGTGTGTGTATTATCTAATTGCCGATTTAGCATGTGTACTGAAATTATTAAATTGTTTATTATTTAGAGTCAATTGATTTTGATTATATTTGTTTTAACGTAGGTTTCTATTAATCATATGTTTGCTTGCTGTTGTTTATAGAAATTAAACCAATGCTCTCTCTCCAGAAATTCCAAAAGTGTCTCTCCAAACTCAACTGCTGGTTCTACTGATTCGTAAGTTAATAGCTTCGTATCTGCTTATAGTGAAATTTATTAGATTGTTATTATTTATAGTCAATTGATTTTGAGTGTGTATTAATATATATGTCGCAGATTGGAAGCTGTGCTTGAGCCAGGAGTGGAACAATTGCTTAAGAGAATGAAACAATTGCTTGAGCCAGGAGAGGAACAATTGCTTGAAGTATGTATACTCTCCCCTAACCGTATTGTCATGATAAGCTTGAAAACTCACAACTAACATATAACTGTTTGACACATTACATGATGGTTGACTACACTAGGGCTAGGGAGTGGAACAATTGCTTGAGGGAGCGGAACAATTGCCTGTGAGCCAGAAGTGAAACAATTGCTTAAAGTATGTATACTCTCCCCTAACCGTATTGTCATGATAAGCTTGAAAACTCACAACTAACATATAACTGTTTGACACATTACATGATGGTTGACTACACTGAAGTCAAAGTTATAACTGATTAGTAAATTATATCTGTACATAGAACAAATAGTTAGTTAGTAACCATCTGGATAGTGACAGCTCATTTTCTGTTAGTTAGAGCTGTTTTGTAGTTTTAGATCCATTTCCGCATTCATTATGATTTTTGTTTCGGTCGATTCTGTTAGTTCTCCGGTCGATTCTGTGTGTTTTCTGGTTCCTGTTCCGATCATCGACTCCGATCGTCTTCATAGATCGTCTCCGATAGTCTTCATAGATCGTCTCCGATCGTCTTCGTATAATCTCCTTTCATCCTCAGATAAGACTGAATCTTCATAAACATCATCATTTTCTGAATATTCTTGTTGTTCAGTAAAGTACGGTGTTTATCGATGGCATTTTGTTCATATATAGACATATGTTTTCATCTCCTGTGTTGATTGTTCCGATTTGATTTTGTGAATTCTCTCAAACAATCATACCTGTTTCTTGATCAATTCAGTTATCTCTCTCGTTTCGATTACTTTTATCGTCTTTGATTATCTCTCTCGTTTTGATCTCTCTGCAATATCATATACGATTTAGTCCGTTTACTTCATGGCTTCTTCTAGCACCACTCCGCCTGTAACATCTCCACCTGTTACAGAACATGTAGTACAGTCTATTAAGCACAAGTTAGATCAAGATAATAAGAAGGTGCAGTTGCATTGCAATTACTGTAAAAATCCTGGACATGCAGTGGATAAGTGTTACAGGATCCATGGCTTCCCATCTAGTGGATAAGTGTTACAGGATCCATGGCTGCCCATCTGACTTTAAGTTCACTAAGACCAAGAGGTTTGCAGCACAAGTTGATGGACCTGCAATTCTCACAGCTCAATCTTCTACATCCTCAAATGTACCAGCTTCTTCATCTGTCAATCCGACTGACACTACTCAGAATTTAGATTATTTTAGTCCACTGAGTTTACCTGGTTATATATATATGTTACTTTCTGCCACTGGTAATTATTTTAGTCTACTGAGTTTTACTTGGTTATACCCCTGATGGCTGCCACCCAATATGTTATGCTGGTAGGTTGTCATTTGACGTTAACATTGAATATAAGTCTTAACAATATAATTTTTTGTCAAATGATTTGCATAGTTTATAAGAGGATGTGATAAATCTCCCTTCTTCGGAGTGATATTTAGGTTCAGTCAGTTACTCTTTGCCCTGCAAATTGTCTGCTTTTAAGCTTGACTTTTCCCCCATCAGATTGCTTCCTTTTCAAGTTTGAAGTATTACTTTGATTGTTTGTAAAATACGTCGTCTACTTATCACATGTTTCGTTTTTCCATCTGTGTTCCCGTTGTTGATAATTTTTTGCATTCTTTTCTTTGTTTTTATAGATTAGTGTCGCACTGAAAGTATCAGACTTTATTTACTATTTTTTTTATATGTGATCTTTTGCATAATTTTTTTGCCAAGTTCTTTACCATATTTACTTTAGTTGGATGGATTTTTGTCAGTAGCCTGTAAATTGCTTTAACATAATAAACATAAATAATTTTGATTAAAGTTTAATTGAAATAATAATCCTACTAAGGTATTAGCTCAGACACTACACTGATTTCTATGAACTCTATTATTGGGGCTAAAATCTTAATCTTTACTTAACATACTTTTGTGACACCTGAAATGTACAGCTCATTTTCTGTTAGTTAGAGCTGTTTTGTAGTTTCAGATCCATTTCCGCATTCATTATGATTTTCGTTTCCGGTTGATTCTGTTAGTTCTCCGGTCGATTCTGTTTGTTTTCTGGTTCCGGTTCCGATCATCGACTCTGATCATCTTCATAGATTGTCTCCCAAAGAATAGACAACCTTTTCCAGGAGACATTATGTTTTGCTGTTTTGCATCCGTGTATACCTCAATACCCTGATTAGAGTGATGTTTCTCCTTTGGACAGTGCATAAATTGACTCACAAAACTTACTAGAAAAATAAATATCAGGACGAGTATGAGTAAGATATGTACTCAACAGTTGGTTACTCAACAGTTACCTATGTACATCTTTTCCAAAATAAGTTTCTTACCCTTAAATGTGACATTATTAGTAGAAAGAACTTCATAATGTTTGGGTATATAAATGTGGATGCTTCTGAGAAAGGTGTTGAAAAGTTAGATGTATTGTCTTGTAAAAAAGCAGGTCTTGCAATGCGCTGATTTAGAATGTATTTTTTTCTTATACTTTTGATAGGATTTGTACACTGCATTGTCCGAAGATGTGGATGGGGCAGCTGATGTTGATGGCTATGGTGTGACCGTTAAGGGTGTCATTGTTGCTGCTGCAGTCATAGCCATTTTGGTGATTTGCATTTACTGGCGCATGTTCGTTTTGTTGTTCTGTTTGTTATTGTCCATGTTGCTCATTTTGTGATTGGAGTCTGTATTAGTAGTCTTGACCCTTGAACTACAAATTACTTTGATTTACTATTTTACTAGATCACCCAGCAATGCCACTGCCATTTTTATACTATAATTGGTATATTAGAATAAAAACCTGCCATTGTTATACTATAATTAGTATATTAGCATAAAAACCTGCACGGATATTTAGCTTCAATTATATTTTTATGATATTTTAAGTTTCAATACATATTTTTTTAATTTGCATTTAATCATTTTTCTGCATTTTAGAATTTTACACTTTTGATCTAACTATATATTTTAATCGTTTTAGAGGTCAACTAATTAACTGATTGACTATCACTAATTCAAATTTTACAAAATTAAAATTTTAAATTTTGAAAAATAAATTACTTAGTAGTCCATACGTACAAACTATAAGTAAAAATGTTTACTTTTGAATTAAAGTTGTTATGAACTACTTTTAGACATAAGTAATCTATTTTAAACTAAAACAAATGGCGTCATGATCTTAGGAAGTTTATAGAATTATAGATATAAACTGTTTGTATGTATAGATTGATGTACACAACAGAAAGAAGATGATAACATTTGTATTGAATTACTCAAGAAATAAATGTTTGTTACAAAATAGTATTTATACAAAACAACAGTCAAAGTTTGAACTAACTTTGACAGCTCATCATAACAACTCAGCTAATACCATATACACTGTGCTAAGTAAGTATTTACTTGAGAGTCTAAAGCATGACATATTAAAGTTTTATACTGATGACATGAGCTAATATCAACTATAGCTGCACAAGTAACAACCTTCTCTAAACAATCAGTAGTCTGTTTATTACTCCCCTCACAAGTTGGAATTACACAAGGATTGTGTAAACCTAACTTGGAGCAAATGAACCAGGGAGCAGAACCTCCTAAAGCTTTAGTGAAAACATCAGCCAATTGAAACTTGGTAGAGACCTTTGTAGGAAGAATCACTTTGTCATGAACTTTCTCTCGGATAAAATGACAATCCAACTCTATATGCTTTGTACGAGCATGATTGACTGGATTAAGAGCAATGTCAATGGTCGCCTGATTATCACAAAACACGGGAACAACATTAGAAACAGAAATATGTAAGTCAGCCAACAGATATTTCAACCACATGATTTCAGTAGTGATAGTGGCAAGGGCTCTGTATTCAGCCTCTGCCTTGCTTAAGGATGTAACACTCTGTTTCTTAGCCTGCCAAGAAACCAAAGCTTTGCCAAGAAAAAGGCAAAAACCAGTAACAGATCTGCCAGTAACGGTACATCCTCCCCAATCACTGTCACAAAAGCCTTTAAGTGCCAAATCATTATTAGCAGAAAAAAACAGACCCAAACCAATGGTACATTTCAAATATCTCAACACTCCGAAGACATCAGCTAAATGTTTAGTTCTTGGAGAGTTCATGAACTGACTAAGCAAATGGACAGAAAAACTGATATCAGGATGCGTATAAGTGAGATAAAGAAGTTTTCCATCTAAACTCCTGTATAAAGATGGATTAGAAATCAAAGGACCGGACTGATTAGTGTCATATAGCTTAATATTCTGATCCAAAGGAATGGATAAAGATTTGGTATCCAAAAGATGAGCATCACCTAGCATATCCAGAATAAATTTTTTCTGGCTCATAGTAATACCCAAATCATTCCTGGAAATTTCTAAGCCCAAGTAATACTTGGCCTCACCAAGGTCTTTAATACTGAACTTGGTATGTAGAGCATCTTTAAGACCTTGAATAAACATCAAACTATCTCCAGTAAGGAGTATGTCATCGACATAAACCACAACACAAACAAAAATACCATTTTGTTGATAAGTAAACAAGGAATAGTCAGCCAAAGACTGTTTGAAACCATAAATGGATTTCAATAACTTGCAGACTAAAGGAACAACCGAGGGCGGAACCTGATACCCTAAAGGCAAGTCCATATAGACTTCCTCCTCAAGATCGCCATGCAAGAAGGCGTTATTAATATCAAGTTGAAAAACAGACCAGCTTTTAGAAGCATCAAGAGTGATAACAGACTTAACAGTGACGCCTTTAGCAACTGGGGCAAAAGTGTCGTAAAAATCAACACCAGCCTCTTGAGTATACCCTTTAGCCACTAACCTGGCCTTATAACGTTCAATATCTCCATTAGCATGATATTTTATTTTGTAAACCCATCGACAACCAACAGTTTGTTTTCCAGGAGGTAAAGGAACTAAAGACCAAGTAGAATTAGCTTCCAATGCTTCTAATTCTTTATTCATAGCAAGAACCCAATTAGGATTTAAAACAGCCTCAGCAAAAGACTTAGGTTCTGTTTGAGCAGAAATCTTGGCAAGAAAAGCCACTTGTGGCTCAGAAAAAGAGTGACAAGACAAATAATTGGACAATGAATATTTAGTGACATTGTTACTAGAGGCATGACCAGGAAGAACATAATCATTCCACCAAACAGGACGACCTCTGGCTCTAGTGGACTGTCTAGGAAGAGCAGTAACAGAATCATCAATAGGAAGATTAACTAAAGCATCACAATCAGGAGGTAAGTTGTCAAGAAGACAAGAAGGACTAGAAAGAACAGGATCAGATATAACTGAAGGCATAGGGTCACAAGGAATAGAAGGAGAAACATCAGAAAAAGTAGATGATTGTTGTATATCATCAACAACATCAAATAAAGGAGAAGAATCAGGTCTTGTAGAAACCTCAGAATCAAGAGGTGGAGAAGAAACATTATGAGTATCAAAATGAAGCCAATGTTGTAAAAGAGAAGAATCATAAAAAGAAGTGTCATGAGACTGATCCAGAAAAGGAAATACAGTCTCATGAAAAACAACATGTCTGGAAATAAAAGTTTTGTGAGAACTCAAATCAAGAAGCTTAAAACCTTTGTGACCATGGGGATAACCAAGAAAAACACATCTCTGAGCTCTAGGTGAAAACTTGTTAGATTCATGTAGAGAAGCAAAACAAAGACAACCAAACACCTTAAAACTATCATAGTCTGGTGTGGACTGATAAAGACATTCAAAAGGTGTTTTGTAATCCAAAATAGGTGATGGAAGTCTGTTAATGATGTAGGTAGCAGCTAAAACACAGTCCCCCCAAAACTTAATAGGGAGGCCAGATTGGAATCTTAATGATCTAGCAATGGCCAGCAATTGTCTATGTTTTCGCTCTACTCTGCCATTTTGAGCAGGAGTAGCAACACAAGAAGCTTGTTGTGTAATGCCCTTAGCTAATAAAAAGGATGTTAAAGGATGATTGAAAAATTCGGAACCATGGTCACTTCGAAAAGTCTTAACAGTGGTGTGAAATTGATTTTGAACATAAGCCAAAAAATGAATAAGCTGTTGGTAAACGTGTTGTTTGGTAGGCATAAGAAAAGTCCACACAGCTCTAGAGTGGTCATCAACAATAGTTAAGAAATATCGACATCCATGACAAGTTTCATGAACATAGAGGCCCCATAAGTCCACATGTATCAAATCAAATATATGTGTAGCATGAGACGAACTAAGAGGAAAAGGCAAATAAGTTTGTTTTGCCAGGGGGCATATAGGGCAACTCTTAGAGCACTCCTCAAAAGTATAACCAAGTAAATGAGGTATTTTGTGTAAAATAGGTGAAGAAACATGACCTAGGCGCATGTGCCAAATAGCACTTAACTGTTTCTTAGATAGAGCACTATTGGCATGTGAAACAGAATGAGGGAGGGAATGTGTAGACTGAGAAAGATCCAGATGATACAAACCAGATTTAACAGTACCAATAGCAAAGATGATTTTCTGACTATGATCTTGAAAAACGCAATGTTTAGGAAAGAAAGAGACCAAATGTCCTGTATCTTTTGTCCATTTAGGGACTGAGAACAAATTGTAGTGAAAGAAAGGAACAAAAAGAACATGATGTAAAATCATCTTATCTGTCAAATGCACAGAACCAATTTGAGTCACTGTAAGAGATGACCCATTAGGCAATGAAATATGAACATGAGTAGACAAAACTATAACATCATGCATAGAAGAAATAGAACAACACATATGTTCGGTTGCACCGGTGTCAATAAGCCAAACATCCTTAGAATCAGTAGAACAAACCAAGTTGGTGGTAACCATACCTGCCATATGATCCTCAGGACTTTTAAAAGGAGTTCCAGCGCCAACAAACATGCCAACCATCTGACTGAGTTGGTTGATTTGATTCTGCATCTGAGTAAGTTGAGGAGAAGCATCAACTGTGGTTGCTTGATTAGCAATCTGAGGAACTTTAGGTAAAGGACTAAATTGAGAAGGAACACCATTGCCAGTACCAGGAGGGACTTTCTCCTTCTTTTTCCAATTGGCAGGATATCCAATTAGTTTGTAGCAATTATCCTTGGTGTGCCCATTGAAATTGCAGTAAGTACATTTTAAAAGAACTTTAGTACTAGTAGAATTTCCTTTATTAAAAACAGGTTTCTTAACATTGGAATTAAAAACCAATGCACCATTATCTGAATCAGCAACCAGGGAATTAACAATCATATTTGCATCAGGAAGAAACACATGACTGCCTTGTCTAGCCTTTTCATCTTGCTTAATAAAAGCATAATCTTGGGAAATAGACGACAAATGATCCATCATTAAAATTTGTCCTCGAACAGTTACATTACTCTCATGGAGTCCCATCAAAAACTGTAAGAGCTTCTTATTCTGATCTCGTTCCATCTGAACCTTGTGTGAACCACAAGTACAAACAACAACAGGCTCAAGCATCATATATTCATCCCATAAACTCTTGAGCTTATGAAAATACACCTCCACTGACTTGTTACCCTACTCTAGGCTATGCAACTCCTTCATGATTTGATAGATTCAGTGTCCATTAGTACCAGAAAAACGTTCACGAAGTTCGTTCCACACCTCTGCCGCAGTAGTAACATAACTCATGCCATCACTTATATCGTCAGCCACAGAGTTGAGAATCCAAGTAATGACTAAATCATTAACACGTTCCCATTGAGCATACAACACAGAATCAATCTCTGGCTTTGAAAACACTCCATTAACTAGCACAAATTTATTTCTCGCATTCAAAGCGATTTGCATAGAGCGACTCCAAGGACCAAAATTATCAGGTCCTGACAATTTCTTCGCAATTAAAACTAAACCAGGATGATCATTGTTGTGCAGATAAAGCGGATGTGTATTGTTATCAACAAAATTCGCATTATACGATACACGATCTGAAGCGAGATCAACTCGTTTATCCATATTCAACAGATTATGCTGATTACTCGGTGTAGATACATCATTCACATCATTTTGCGGAGCTGTACTAGTTGAAACATCATTTTTGCCTTGAAGAACGTTCACAAAACTATTACGCATCATGACTGAACCAAAAAAGAACAAGTCTTGACTAGAAATTGGGCAAAAATTAGGGTTCTAAACTGATCTCAATCAGCAAAAACTGAACAAATTATGATTCTAAATCGATTTCAATCGACAAAACGAACAAACTAGGGTTTGAAAATCGATCTTAATCAACTAACAAACAACTGTAATCGTACCCGTAACAAGAAGAATGAATATTACCAGCATCGACGCTCGTGTAGTGCGTAAATCAGTCATGAAAGCTCTGATACCATTATAGAATTATAGATATAACTGTTTGTATGTATAGATTAATGTACACAACAGAAAGAAGATGATAACATTTGTATTGAATTACTCAAGAAAGAAATGTTTGTTACAAAATAGTATTTATACAAAACAACAGTCAAAGTTTGACTGTAACTAACTTTGACAACTCATCATAACAACTCAGCTAATACCATATACACTGTGCTAAGTAAGTATTTACTTGAGAGTCTAAAGCATGACATATTGAAGTTTTATACTGATGACATAAGCTAATATCAACTATAACTGCACAAGTAACATCCTTCTCTAAACAATCAGTAGTCTGTTTATTAGAAGTCTTTGCATTTCACTAGCTAACAATCGGTGAGAGTAATTATTCTAATATTTGTATCAATCGGTGAGAGTAATTATTCTAATATTTGTATTTTAAGAACACCGAAGGTTATCAACTGTACTTAAAAAACAACGGAGGTGTTGTTTCATTACAAGAACATAGCACGTACATTTTTTTCCACGTTATCCTAAAACTGGGACATCTTTGGAGTAGGGGGCAAGAATAATTTGATAGACATCAATAAATTTTAATCAGAAAAAGACATCAATATATTTTACTTCTTTAATCAATTTTAATTGTTTGTGTCAAAATAATTTAGGAAAGTCGACTGTAAAAATAGTAATAACTTCTTATATTTGATTTTTAAAATTTGACAACTCGTTATGAATTATCCTTGGACGATAATTCTGATATAAAATTAATGTATTAAATATCATTAAAATATTAAAATTTATTCAACTTTATTACTATTAATTACTAGCGTTTTACCCGTGCTACGCACCGAAAGTAAAATCTTAACATTTTTAAATTTTTAAAATTCTAAAATAAATATAAATATGTTATATAACAGAATTTATATTAATTTTTTCCCCACATACTTTTACTAAATTTGCGCATGCATGTATTAATAAATATAAGTTATGTTATGGTTGCTAAGAAAATAAATATATATTATTTAAAATTAAATATTCAACACATAAAATATTGATTGAACAAATATATAAAATAATATAACGAAATAACATAAAATATGATATTAGAATTGTTTTGAAATATACCATCAATTTTTAAATCAATAATAATGTTGAACGTCCTAACCCGTTTTAGAATTATATTTTTTTTAACTCCATCATCATTAACGTGGATAAGCGTTTATTTGTTTTCGATTTTGACTCTAGATTATCATCAATAAAATTATCATTATTAGCTGAATCAAATCATTCACCTGCTTCAAAATAAACAAAATGGTTGCGTTATTAAGAATGAGAAAGACAAATTTTATGTTGGTCAAATATCACAGTTAATTATTTTAATTGAAAATTTAATGCTCACCACGACATAATCAACATTGTATGAGGTGATTTTAGATTCTTGTGAGGACGTTGAAACTCTATGGTTTGAACTAATTTTGTCATGTTCGAGGCCAAGTACATTGTATTGCCATGGACTTCAATCATTCAAAGATATAATGAATGTCAGAATTTTTCCTGTGATGGTTTTTAAAATTTCAAAATATTGATTTTCATTTTTTTCTTATGACGAAAGTTTTAAATTTGTTTAAACAAATTCCAGACTTACATTTAATATGCTATATTTTTAGAATTTGTTTTTACTACGTCATTACCTTTAGATTCTAACCACAAAGGTCATCGTCAATATTTGTTGATATTGACCATATCACTTCACAATCTTTGAACTACTTCACTTAATTAATAATGTAGATGAGCACCGTAAATCTAATAAATTATACTCCCTTCGTCCAATCCATTTCTTTACACTTTATTTTTGTAGATGCCTCTCTCAACTCTTTACATCCCAAAAGTAGTAAAATTAGATAATATAAAATTTAACTACATTCACTACTTTTCTCCATTACACTTATTTTATATATTAACTATTGATGGTTCCCACCACTTTACTCTCTTTTCTTACATTTCTTAACTATTTTACACTTTTTCATAACTTCTATACCCAATTTATATGTAAATAATGAGAGGGACGAAGGGAGTATATAATTATGATAAAAAGGATAAGAAGAAAAATATTTTTGAAAAATTTGATTTATTGAACATAATGCCTCCTATTTGGGTTTGAGAAAATTTTATCACATTTGCATTTGTATGTATGGTTAATGATAAGAATTCCCCAGGATACATCTTCAACACTGCAAATTCATAAATGATATATCGCCTCCATTTACATTAAGATTTTAAAATTTTAACAATGAAAATTTGATGAGTCAATTGACTGCACCTAATTGATAACGAAATAAAGAAGAAGTAACGTACCAGTTTACTATCTAAATTCAGAGATCCGAAATATGCTTATATAGAATATATTATCAAGCTAATGTGAATACATGTTTTATTAATAATAATTTTAATAGTTTTAAAAGACAGTTATGAATTAAAATAATTTAAAATTTTATGTTATTAATCGAATTTATATTGTTGATATTATTTTAAAACGACTTAAAAACAGTTTAGTTCAACCCACATGTAATTTGTGTAAGATAGGTTAAATTATTCTTACAATGATAAATTGAATTTTTAATACTTCATCAACGTGCTTTGTACAAAAATTAATTTCTTTTAACTTTAAATTTTAATTTTGTTTAAATTCAAAATTTTATACTTACGAAGATGATATATTCGTTCAAGTGTGATTTTAGAAATTACATGTGAATTATAACAATTCAAAATTTAATTTAATTTAAATATTTTATTATTTTAAATTGGTGTAAAAAGACAGGTTAGCTACCAACCAACATGTAATTGAGGCGAACATTGTATTCAAATGGTTTTTTCACTTTTAAAATTTTAATATTTCTTTAAATAATACAATAAATTAATGTAATATGGATGTTTATATATAAATAATAAATAGTTATTGAAATTATCTATTATAAATTATATACTTGAAATTGAATTATTAATATCGTACTAAATGTAAAATAGCAATCAAACTATTTTATAAATAAATATTAATGAAAATTTAATTATAAATATGTAGTACAATTGTGACTAAAACAAATATGTAGTACATGTATATTCTAAATCAAGTCATTACTGTATTTAAATTAGAATTTTCAACTAATCATGATTATTAAAATCAGATTAAAAGATAAATAAGGAATTTTTTTCCTATGATATGTTTGGTATAGAATATAGGAGTGGTCTTTGTTTACTCTTAAAATAATTAATATTTTCTGATTTATTAACTATATAGCATCTAGGCTCAGGTATTAAAATAAAAGATTCACAAAATAAAATCAACCGTTTTAAGTATGTATTAATATATTAAGTAACATTTTCTTTAATTTTTTTAAAAAAATCAATTAACATCAAAGTTTTTTTAGTTACAATAAGTAATAGTAATATCGGATAATTACTCTCACATCTCTATGTAAAAACCTTAAATTACGACCTTTAATAATTAAATAATCAAAAATATAAATTAGAGGTTAAAGTTGTAAAACTTATACATATACTCATAATAATTCCTTATTAAGTGTGTTAGATCATGGAGTGGTATTAGAAGTTTATCTATAAATATAATAAAGGATTAAATTATTATTAAAAATAAAATTATTTTAATCGATAACTAAATTCTCGAAATATAAAAATATAATGGTGAATGGAATTTTTAAAATATAATAAATTAACTTCCAATTTTTTAATTACAATAAATAATATTAATATTGTATAACTATCCTCGCATCTATGTGTAAAAACCTTAAATTATGACATTTAACAACTAAAAAATCAAAAATATAAATTATTGATTAAAGTCGTAAAATCTAAGCATATACTCATAATGCTTCACGGAGTGGGTTGAGTCATGGTTGAGTCATAGGTTGGTATTAGAAGTTTATCTATGAAATTTATAATTTTATATAAAATAGATAGTACAATTGGTGATTAAAATCTCGAAGTGGATAATTATCATAAAGGATTTAGATCTTAATCAAAAATAAAATAATTTTAATTGATAATCACATTCTTTTTTTGAAAGAAAGGTTGAATTTCCATTCAGCTGAAACACCAAATTCTTGAAATATATAAATAAATAAAATAATATATTTAAATACCAATTAAAGCCAAAATAATTATTGAACTTTGATTGGTTAATTACATTGTAAGGATAGTCTAATACCCTTGGTTAATAAAATTATATGAGAATTTTTTTTATGGATTTAAATTCTAATTAAAAATAATTAATTTTTAAAATTTGATTAGTTAATTGCGTTGTGGGGATAATTTAATCACCATTGGTTGATAAAATTAAATGAAGAAATTTTTTTAGCTCTTGTGATTGGTATAAAATCCTGGTTAACAAAATTATAGGAGGAAAGTTTTAATGAATTTAAATTCTAATTTAAAATTATATGAGGAAAGGCTTAAGACTCTTGTGATTGAAATAAAATTTAGGATTTATGTTAATAAAATTATATGAGGAATAATGGATTTAAATTATAATTAAAAGTATAATAATTTTTGAATTTTGATTGGTCAATCGCATTGTATGAATAGTCTAACCAACCTTGGTTAATAAATTATAAGAGGAAAGTCTTTAGGTTCTTGTGATTTGTCTAAATTTTAGGATCGACATCTGATTGATCCTAAAATAATTCAAAGTTTTCTGATTGGTTAACTGATATGTGGTAGACTCGGGTATTATAATAAATATTTTTTTTGAATTTTGATTGGTTAATCGTATTGTATAGATAATCAACCCGCCATTGGTTAATTCAATTATATGAGGAAATGTTTAATAGATTTAAATTTAAATTAAAAACAAAATAAATTCTTGAATGTTGATTGGTTAATCGAGTTGTATGGATCGTCTAACGGTTAATAAAATTATATGAGGAAAGTTATAATTGATCTAAAATCTAAATATGAAGAAAGTTATAATTAATTTAAAATCTAACTAAAAAACAAAATAATTATTGAATTTTTATTGGTTAATCATATTGTATGGATAGTTTAACTACCCATGGTTAATAAATTATATGAGAAAAGTTTTTGGTTAATAAATTATATGAGGAAAGTTTTTAGGTTCTCATGATTGGTCTAAAATTTAGGATTGACATCTGATTGGTCCTAATAATTCAAAATTTTCTGATTGGTTAACTGATATGTGGTAGACTCGGGTATTATAATAAAGGATTTATATTGTGTAATAGTATAATTATGATTGACTTTATATCAAAAGAGTAGTTGATTTATAAATATTTAATTATGAAAAATAATTTAAAATTATATACTTATATATAATAAGCGTAAGAGCAATCTTATTCAAAACTCTTGGCCTTGGTAGTCCGGTCCTTTGACGACCAAATTAATAAGGACTGTTAGATCTTAAATCGATAGATGAGAACCGTAAGATCTAAAATAAAAAGTGTATATGATTAATATTAGGATTAAAACTAACACTAAGAATTGCATTGTGATAATTTAAACCACATATAAATAAGTATTCTATATTGAATAGAATTCTAAGTAAAAATTCGTAACTCTCTTTTCTCTTCCATTAATGGATAGTTTCAGTTAGAAAAAGTTTGTTAAACCATCGTTAAATTAAAAATAATTTCGTTAGCTTCGCGTGGGCTGTAAAATCGTCGAAATCCGATTTTTATAACTCAAGATAAGGCCAAAATAATAAAGTGAGTATCTAAATTGTAATAATAATAATAATAATTTTATTATTATATTAACACCAATTTAATTATTATTTTGATATAAAATATTGTATATATGGATATGTAAAATAAAATCATTATTGTATTTAAGTTAAAATTATTAAACTAATCATGGTTAGTAAAATAGAATTAGAATATTAAATAAAGAAAACTCTTAATATAACATGATTGGTGTAAAATTTAGGGGTGAGCTCTGATTGGTCATAAAATAATTCCATATTATATGGATAGTTTAACTACCCTTGGTTAATAAATTATATGAGAAAAGTTTTTGGTTAATAACTTATATGAGGAAAGTTTTTAGGTTCTCATGATTAGTCTAAAATTTAGGATTGACATCTGATTGGTACTAAAATAATTCAAAATTTTCTGATTGGTTAACTGATATGTGGTAGACTCAGGTATTATAATAAATGATTTATGGTTTATTTACTTTATAACTTTTCGACTAGTCTCTAATCAATGTGATCCGTTTCACTTTCCTATTTAGACGACGACATAGAAAGTGCCCAACGGAAAACTTCAAGTGTTAACTCAACCAGCACTGCGTTGTTGTCGTTTATCCATTTAAAATACATGAAAAATCTGAAAATGCGTGGTAAATGATACAAATTGTCCAGGTAGCAACGAGCTACACTGTCCTAAAAAAAGTGGGGACGATGAAAAAATCACCCTCATATATAGCAGTCTCAGAAAACATATGCTAACAAATCTACTGAGATATATATCATCAATTTGGTCCGGATTCTCAGAGCATATGCACAGATGAAAAAAAATAATTGATTTATTAGACGGATTAACGAATTGACGGATTTTAGTTATACAGCAGCACTTTTTTAGTCTGTCAATAAAATTGAACCCAGTCAATCCGTTAGCTACTCCATCAAAAATTGATGGAGTAATTGATGGATGGATAACCATCAATTTGATTGATGGACCAAAAAATATTGTTGCATTGATAAAACTACATCAATTCATTGATTCGTTAGACGGATTAACTACTTTGATTTGTACTGCTGCATAAAAAATAACAAAATAGTTAATTTTATTTGCATAGTAATAAACTCCATCAAGCAAATTGACGAATTAACGGATTGAAGGCCGGAAATGGGTGCGGATGCTCTTACGGTTATGATTCGAAAAATGGATGGAATATTTTAAATTAAAAAATATACTATCAAACAAATTACTATTATTTTAAAATTTTAGGTATGTCTTTAATGTACTTGTTAAATTAATTAAACTAGTATTTAATGTGAACAATATTAAGGGCATGTTTGTCTATAGTATAATAAGCCAACTTATAACTAATAAACCCGTAATAGCCTATGAAGGGTGTTTGACAACCCAACTTATAAATCAACTTATAACTTATATGTTCATAAGTTGAATGTTAGTGCGTGTTTGTGGTATCACAAAAAAGTTGATTTATAGCTTAAAATGAGTAAAATATAAGTGATAAGTTGATGATTTTTTATAAGTTATACGAGTGTTTAGATAAATTTACTTATAAGTTAGTTAAGAGTTTGCTAAATTAAATTTGAAAAAATAATTATTAAATACAATGATTTCAACACTTGCATTTTAAATTAAAAAAATATTTAAAGACATAAAAGTAAAAATATAAAGTATTAAAAAACAAAGAAATCAAGTAATAAGTCAATAAGTTCAGAAAAATATACCCAATTATTAACATTCAACTTATCAACATATAAGTTATAGTTGAGGTCATAATTTGGGTTGACAAACACTCATAATAAACTCTTACGGGTTTATAAGCCATAAGTCGGCTTATATTTCCGTCGCCAAATATGCTCTTAGTAACAACGTACATTTTCCTTAACTTATTGACTTATTGCTTGATTTCTTTGTCTTTTAATACTTCATATTTTTACATTTGTATTTTTAAATGTTTTTTTAATTTAAAATGTATGTATTTAACTCATTGTATTTAATAATTATTTTTTAAAATGTAAATTAGCAAATTTGTAACTAATTAATAATTAATTTTTTAAAATGTAACCTATAAGTAAATTTATCTAAACACCTAAAAATTTATCTACTTATCACTTATATTATATGACAGTTAGTCATTTCACTTATATAACACATATTAAGGTATAAGTCAAATTAATTTTCAACCCAAATATCCTGTTCTTTGAAAACAATTTTTTGTACTCTAACGCTAAAGCTGCTCTAATATTAATCGTATAACAATCATATTTTGCTGATTCACTTTAGATATTCTTAGATTTGTAAAGTAAGACATTCTTAGAGTTATAGTACTACTTTATTTACAGGACGCTCGACAATTTTTATACATTTGTATTTCGTGATAGTTTGGGCCTTGATTCGAAAACAGTACGGTCGACATCATATGTAAAAATTGAGTGCGGCAATTAAGCCCATACTTGTAACGTTATAATGGACGGAATGCATGTCGAAGGAAGGGCCCTCTTTATTGCTTTATTACTGGATTAAAATTCTAAAGTCGATTACAATATTATAAGTTTAGTGTAAATAGAGTTGGTTTATGATTTATAGGCACTCGTTGATGAAGATTTGTTTTCAAAAAAATGTTAAAGGAAAAAGCATGGTGGTTATGTCTGTTTGAAGTTTGAACTCTCTCAAGCATCCGATCCGATGATGCGGCTAAGTAAGTTTTGAATATGAGCCAAGAAAGAGTCCAACACTGTTTACTATTTGAAATTCCTCCCTCCTCTCAATAGCACCTCCATGACCTTCAAAGAGCTAATGCCTGCACAATGCCGACTGGAGAATCCCTCCACCAAAAACGGAAAAAACATTAAAAAACTCATAAGGAAAATTTAAATGAGAAAGATTGAAGCAGAAACTGGTGGGTTGACGTCCAAAGAACTTTAATACTATACTTAATACCTCTACGAGGCTTAGCTGCCGATGTGTCCACTCCTTGTGAGCTTCCGCAGATTAAGTAAGAGACAAAGGAAACTTGTTTAAAACATAAACCGCGGGATATATATACCCCTGCAATTTCCGTTGAGACTTGTTGTGCAGACACTTCAACATCTTACATTCTTCCACCATGCCGTTACTGGGGTAGGTCGCGAACGCTCATTAGATACGGCCTGTATAGTTTTCTTCCAAGACCACTAATTTTAAGCCTAAGGCATAGTACTGGGAATTTTTTAAGACCACCTAATGTTGATGCTGACCATTGTTATGAGAAGTGCAACCAAATCAAAATGTTTATTTAATTTACCAATATCTGAATATAATGGCACCTATTCTCAGCTCAAACAAATATATGAGGAGTAACCGAGTAAGTTTAATTCGTTGTGACCGCATACTCGTGTTTTAAATAGCTAATAGTTACATAGGTTGTTGTTTCAAAATTTGCGATTACAACAACACATTTACGCACTCTGTAAATTATGTTTACCATATGACATTGCTTACAACTGTAGAGGTCAGACAATGGTCCTTAATTTGGTGGTTCATGGCCTACGATGTAATAACATGCGATTGCAGGAAACTAAAGCAATCTGCAGGTTGACAATGAGAATGATCTAATTAATGTAGACTGGTTATGACTAAACGCATAAATGAGTTATCAAAAACCGTTTAATATAGGGAAAAACCAAATGTTGCAATACAATCTTAAAAACCAATAATGCAAGAAAGAGAGAAACCAGTTGAATCAGGACTTCTGGAAAATAAAATATAATTTCTCAACTATATTTTTCTAAGATACAGTTGTTAATTTATGTATTTTTTAGAAACATAAACTAATAACATGTATTAGAAGCATAGAGAACAAAAATAAAAAGAATGATTAAAAAGGCTGGTGAAATAAGTGGTCTTCAGAAGCTTTTTATTACTGACCAAGGCATGCAGAAGTTAGAAGTAGTTTGTGACAGCTAAAATAGATAGTCTAATGGTGAAATGACAGCCTTACATTAGTACATCTGTAATTGCCTAAACTATAAGTTCAGTTATATTTTTTAACAAAAAAAAAAAAGGTAGGTAACCGAATAAAAGTTTCAAGAAAATATCCAAAAGGACACATGTCTGTTTGCAATTGTTTGACATCAAAATTAATGAGATGGATCCGCATACATTCATATGAATCTCCTCGATTAAAATTTTGCATTGCTCTCAGACAGGGGCCTTAGAGAGTACTATCTAAAATCAATCTACCAAAAACGAAAATTTAAGATAAAAAGAAAATAAAAGATGGGAACCCTAACAACCTAGCACTAAACATAAGTAGTTAGCCAAAATCTATAGTCATCTATACAATATAAAGAAGTAAACCAGCTAGTAGAACTAAGTTTAACTCGAATATCTAAAAGGATGCCCAAATAACTTGTGCGGGTTGAAGCAGCCTTTCCCATGCATACGGCCATTTCTTTCCCACCATAGATGGTAGCAGAACACCTGAGCAGCAAGAAGGCAAATAGATCTACAAACTAGATTAGCCAAAGAGCCCCAAGAAGTGAGCAGGTCCAACCAAGTGCTTGCTTGTAAATGAACATTAAGAGCAGATGCAAGTTTCTGAAGCACAAACGAGTTGTAAGGGCAAGAGACGAACAAATGAGAAGATCTCTCAACCCCTCCAATACAAAGACCATACTGTTGAGATAAAGAAATGCCAAATGAGGCCAGCCTGTTAAGGGTTGGTAACCTATCTCAGCAGAGAATCCATTCATGATGAGCATTGGGATGTGCTCAGTGACGGACCTAGAGCATTTTTACAGGAGGGTCCATATATTTAACTAAAATTTTTAAAAAGGAAAAATTCACTGAAATATGAATTTGATACCTAATTCATATTACATATAATGTTCTATTTGGTGCGACAAAAGACTAAATTCTACTAAATACTAAGCATCAAAGTCAGGATACTAAGCAAAAAACAGGCAGTAAATAGTAATATATATAAATATTATTTATAATTTTTTTTTTTTTTTTAAAAAAAAAAAAAATCCAGGAGGGGCCAGGGACCCCCGGACCCCCAGGTCCGTCCCTGGCTGTGCTTGTGCCAAACCAGATAGGCTTTTATTTTGTGAACAGCAACTCCATTCCAAAAAATGCGGTCCGAGTGCTCCAAGTTAAACAGAAGGTACGAAAATTGTGCATCAGAACATACCAACAACAAAAAACAAACAAATATCATATAATCACAATTCATTAAAGCCGATACACCTACCAAATATCAAATGTTGACCCACTTTCTCCTCGGTGTCCCTCCTTGTAATCAAAGGACCACAATGATGTGGATCCGATGAACCTGTGCAAATTAGACGGATATTAGGTCGTGTAATAGGGATGGCATTTTGGTTATTTTAGAATGGATAGGGTTAATCTAGTATTATCTTAATATATTTTGTAATGTAGGACAAGGTAGGGTTAGGATAAAACAATGTATCATTTTGTTCCTTGTTGTCTTTTTAAGTAGACCCGGCAATTAGACCGTGTCGTGTACTTTCGTGTTTTCGTGTACTTAATGTAAAATTCATATCCGACCCGTTTTGGATTCGTGTACTAAATTTGAAACACATATCCAATTCAAAACGTGTCGTGTACTTTACGTTTCATATTCGTGTACATTAAACAAAAATATAAATTTAATTAAATTAAAATTTATATATTATAAAACTATTTTAATTATGTAAATTTTTATGAAATGTGTATTCAATATGTAATACATACAATTTTACAAAAATTTGTAAATATAACTTATATATATATAAATGTATACTTCTTATATATAAATGTATAACTTACTGCTAATTAGTCATGAAAGTTTTATTTATTGTTCATATGTAATTCCTTATATATTTTCTAAATATGCAATACTATAAATAATATATATTTTTTAAAATTATTTATTTACTTCATTAATTCGTGTACTTTCGTTTCGTGTCGTGTACCTATTATGAAAACCCAAACCTGACACTAATTATATTCGTGTTTTTTCGTGTTCGTGTACTTTCGTGTTTGTGTACCAAATTTTTGCACCCAAACACTAATTATCTATGTCGTGTTCGTACCGTGTTCACGTGTCGTGTATCAAATTGTCGGCTCTACTTTTAAGATATAAAAGATGATTAGGTAGGCCACGGTCCACGAGTTCATACTTAAAAATGAACCAAGCTTACAAATGTTTAATAAAATTTAGAATTAATATTGCAGTAGTCAATAAAATGTGGGAAGAGGAGATAAAAAATATGAAGATAGAATAAATAGATGAGATGCTATAGTTCCAAGTATGTGAGGACTGGTTTGGCGTGCAGGGGTAACATCCCCATCTATAATTAAATGAATGATGGGCTACTTATTAAATCACAAACATATAAACAGAGCATTAAATAATTTCTAAATAATGATTAAATAAGTCTAATAATCTCCGAAATAATATTTATCCTCCAAAACAGTTCAAGTCGATAAATACAAAAAATCGAAATCTCTGGATGAATATTTAAGTCTAAGTAATAATAGCAATCCGAATATCCTAATCAATGAAATAGGGTGGCTCTCCATCACACATTCTCAGATCCCCTAAGCACCTGCCAAAAAAAGAATACGACATGAGCCAACCGCCCAGTACGGTGATACAAATACACACATCACAGGGTACGTAATGTGTGCAACAAATCTCAAACTCTGGGTGTACCCACGTATCCTAAAACAAATATCAAAATGCGTAAAAGCTCGTCTCCTGAGAGCTATCAGAAGGATACGCCGTGACAAATCACACTGTCATGGAAGTGTCATGTCACTGGTGCCGCAATGACATGACTGTAGTACTCCTACAGCTGATTAACTCGTTATACCCTATATCACTAATGGTCCAGCTATAATATTTCGTAAATTTTTTAAAATCACATAAACAAATATTTTCAATATTTCCAACAAATACAAAATATACGTAATATCAGAAAACCGCAGAATCAGATATTTAGATAATTTAAAACAGATTTAAAAATATTTTTCAAAGTCAAACTGATTTGAGGTTAAAACGAATTTAACTTAAATATTATTAAGAAGAGTAGCGCTGAATAAAAGAGAAGAGAATCCGTACCTTGAGAAATAATCATAACCTCAAACACTAACGAAATTCGCAACACTCCCCTAAACACACGTCCCGCGATCTAACCACAGAATTATAATTTATTATTAATCATTTGTTCTTTTCCGATTTATATACATACATGCTAGTTAAACAAAATAATTACGGACCATGCCGATCTTTTAATATACTAATTTGACATTTCTGCAAAATAATCAAATAACTCGTTCAACTTAAAACAATCTTTTAAAATCAATCAATATCAATACTATTATATAAAGGAGAAGACTGGGGCGATGAGGTGGCGCTCTCAGATCGCTTCATTCTATTTTTCTAATTTTCTCAATTTTTTGAATTAATAATATTAAAAATTCGAAAAAATCTCAATTACCTTTTAAATGCTTACTAATAGAGAAAACATATAATATTTTTGCATTTAAAATCCCTACTAATTGAGAAAGTAAATATACAATAGATCTTTACTAATGAGGAAACTAAATATCACTAATGGAAGAAACTAAATATTCAATTATAATATTTTTGCCTTCAAAATATCTAAATTACCAAAACAGTGTATTACCTTACATTATTTTGAACTTTCCTCTATTATTATCTAAATATTCTCATAATATTTTTTTAATTAAATTACCATCTTAACATACTACTCTCCTAAACTTTCCTTTTTATGTAATATAATAGAAAATACAGGAACGTTTTGATAAATAAGAAGTTAATAAATTTGATCGGTCTTGCATAAGAAATTAAGTAATTAATACAAAAAACTAGAAAAAAATTCAATTACCTTTTAAATATTTAATAATGGAGAAAACTAAATATACAATTTCAATATTCTTGCATTTAAAATATCTACTAATAGAGGAAAGTAAATATAATATTCTTGCATTTAAAATCTCTAATAATGGAGAAAGTAAATATACAATAGATCTTTATTAATAGAGGAAACTAAATATTACAAATGGAGGAAACTAAATATTCAATTATAATATTCTTGCCTTCAAATATCTAAATTAAAAAAAAGTGTATTACTTTACATTATTTTGAACTTCCCTTTATTATTATATAGATATTCTCATAATATTTATTTTCAAATGAAATTATCATCTTAACATTTTGCTCTCCTAAACTTTCTTTTTTAATGTAATATAATAGAAAATACAAGAATATAGTGGTAAATAAAAGTTAAGAAATTAGATCGGTTTTTGTTAATCCCAAATGATCTAACAGAATTGTAGAAGGGGGGGGGGGGTTGAATACAATTCTTGATATTTCTTTAAACTTAAAACAACTTACAAATAAAAACTGAACTTAAAGTAAAAATCACAAGCACATAAATAATTTCAGTTGGATTGTTTGATGATCCAACTGAAGTGATTTTTATTGCGGAAATAATCTGTGATACAAAAGTACACAGCTGCTCAGTTACAAGGTTGTAGAGAAGAATGCTCTCAAAGATAGCTAATACAAACTATTTGTTTTTCTTCTCTATAATTAAAGTAACTGCTACACTTGGTTATATATCCCCAAGTTTACAACCCTATTTTTGGCTACACTAAAAGTACAATGAGTAACCGCCAATAGTTTGCTTTTTATCCCTTTGTCCAGTGGTCCTTGGAGATCCTTGTTTTTGTCTTCATGCTTATTATGATCACTCCCAAGACCCAATTGGAAACTGGGATGTTTCCTTATTCCCCATGTCCATTTTAATGGTTTCCAATGCAAAGTACACTTCCACATCACCTTTAGATCTGTTCAGTAAACTGTCACTATCACTTTGTCAACTATTCAGAAAAGCAATAATGATTCGTTGATAGCAGGGAGATGTGTTTCGTTGATAGCTTTATTCTTCATTCCGTTGATGGTGTTTCCCTCGTTTCGTTGATGAGTAAACTCCATACCGTTGACAGAGTAATCTTCATACCGTTGACATGTCTTCACTTAGGCAAAATTACAAGGCCTAATATATTTACAATTAACCAACTTATTTTGTCTATCTAGTACTTAGTCAACATGACTTAGAAAACCTATCTTATAACAGAATGCCTATCATTTGAGAAGTATTGTACAATGCAATTGCTACAACACTCATTTCGTTGATGAGCTTCCTGTCAACGGAATGCTGCAAAGCATGCCATTTCGTTGACAGCTACAAAGTGACTTTACACAAATTCTACTAAGTGTTTTATGTTTATCATCAAGAACAACATATTCCTAACAGTTTTGTATAAGAAATTAAGTAATTATTTGGTAAATAATTAATTACCTTTAATACTTCTGTACAAGCAGCTAATTAATAGTATAAATATACATCTAAACTCTGTTAATTGTCTACTGCAATTTTTGTTGTCAACATTGTTCTTCTTTACTTTTTTGTTTGTTCACGTTAAAAGTGTGTATATGAGTACATGAGTATGAGACTTTTTCCTTTATGTTATTTATCTTATTACGTTTGTTTGTATCCTAATGCAGGATCATATTAAAATCTTTGACAAGACAAGTTATTTGCTATTAGTGTTGATTGAGTTAAGACATGGATTAATAAGGAGGGGGATTCATCAGTTAATCAATTAAAATAATAGGCCGAGCAAGGTAATTTTCATGTACATTCAGTTGTGAATTGATTTATATGTTTATGTGTGTACATTATTAGTTTTGAATTTATAGTTAAAAGTTGATACACCTGTATACAAGGTAACTCAAGATAACTCGAAAGTGGAGAATTCATCATGTCTTCGAAAACAAATTTTATCATTATTTTTTAACGTTTAGATAGTTATTGCTCTAATTTTTATGAGAAAAGATTATATCTTTTAGTAAAATATTTTCTCTAATTCATACACGAAAATTCAAAGATAAAAATTGTATATTAATAAATTTATAGTGTATGTATTTCGAAAATATCATGTTAAGATTTATTCGACTGAAAAATTTATTTAGTGTGTGCATTTTTAACAAAATTTAATAAGTCGGTGCATCTATAACAAAAGTCATACAAGAATAAGAAATATTGAGAAAATGTCTATATATTTTTTTTTTTAAGGAAGAGGTTGTTGTTGTTTTTGTTGTTATTTGTTTTGACAAAAAGAGATCATTATTAATAAAAAAATTCTCCCAGCAACAAAAAAGATGTTTGTTCATATTTTTTGATTTTTTTCTTACTGAGAATAGATTTGGAGGTAATGAATATTTTAATAGCTCTTAAGGTATAATTTTAGTTTTTGATTAAACGATCTATAACTTTATATATATTATATATATATATGTATATATATAATTCAAAACAAAACATAATTTTATATTAGAAATATTATTTTATTTAAAAACGTATTTTGTAGAATATTTTTTGAGAAAATTTAAAGATATTATTATAAAGCCGCTGCGAATCGCGGCTTAGTAAACTAGTAATCTTTTACTCTACTAATACTGACCGTGCATCTCATCAACTTAAAACATTAACATAAATAACGTCATGCACTACCTGGTTTGGTTTTTTTAAAAACGGATCAGCCCAACAAATATATTATTGTTTAATACATTTTTAATATATATTATCAATAATAATTAACTAATAAAATTAAATAAGAAAGGAGCCGATGGGATGAAACATAAACGGTCAAAACACACTATTATATTTTTATGAAAACCATAGCGTAATTCACATCTTTTACATACACTTCATAACTTAAAATAATAACTTTAATATAGCACTAATTAATTCCTTATATGTAATAAGCGTAAGGGAGATCTTATCCAAAACTTTGGTCGGTCACTGTACTACCAAAAGTATATGATCCATTGGATTATAAAACTATAAATATTCAAATAGATGATGACCGTAAGATATAATATTAAAAGGTGTATTTTGATAATAGACCAATTATAAATATGTTTTCTATATTGAATAGAAATCTTTATGTAAAAAATCGTAATTATCTTTTCTCTTTAGTTTATGGATAGTTCCAGTTAGATAATAATTATTAAACCATCATTAAATTAAAGATAATTTTGTTAGCTTCGCGTGGGCTGTAAAATTGTTAAAATCTGTTGTTTAAAACTCAAGATAGAGCCCAAACAGTAAAGTGATTATCTAAATTTTAATAAATTTTTTTTTTAATTTAAACCAATTATAAATAGGTTTTCTATATTGAATAGAAATCTTTATGTAAAAAATCGTAATTATCTTTTCTCTTTAGTTTATGGATAGTTTCAGTTAGATAATAATTATTAAACCATCATTAAATTAAAGATAATTTTGTTAGCTTCGCGTGGGCTGTAAAATTGTTAAAATCTGTTGTTTAAAACTCAAGATAGAGCCCAAACAGTAAAGTGATTATCTAAATTTTAATAATTTTTTTTAATTTAAACCAATTATAAATAGGTTTTCTATATTGAATAGAAATCTTTATATAAAAAATCGTAATTATCTTTTCTCTTTAGTTTATGGATAGTTTCAGTTAGATAATAATTATTAAACCATCATTAAATTAAAGATAATTTTGTTAGCTTCGCGTGGGCTGTAAAATTGTTAAAATATGTTGTCTAAAACTCAAGATAGAGCCCAAACAGTAAAGTAATTATCTAAATTTTAATAATTTTTTTATTATTGTAGCACCAATTTAATTTTTTTCCCTAATTCTTTTAAATTTATAAATTCTATGTTTATTTCAATAAAATATTAAAATCAATTTAAGAAAAAATTAAAATCGATCTGGTC
The DNA here is from genome assembly GCA_030848705.1 of Heracleum sosnowskyi. NCBI lineage: Eukaryota > Viridiplantae > Streptophyta > Magnoliopsida > Apiales > Apiaceae > Heracleum > Heracleum sosnowskyi. The sequence goes on from CM061241.1 coordinate 101,956,138, forward strand.
CGTGTACGACCACTATACGACCAAATCTATACTATATTATTAAAGACGAAACATTAAAAGTTTTGGTCGGTCGGTCGGTCGGTCGGTATTTGGGCCGATTCACGGGCCTATCTATAATCCATTTATTAATAACCAATTACCTTTTTTCACTACATTACCTATTTTATATTTATTTTTTAAACCAAACCAACTCATCTTCTAAAAATAAAACGGGCAACATATATATAATATGGTATTATTATTATATATTTATAACTTATTACCTTTTTCAGCTAAAACAAATTATTTTTATATTTTTTACCTAAAACAACTCATCTTATAAATAGGACACATATATGGAAACCAAGTTATTGATAACCAATTACCTTTTTCAGCTAAATTATATTACCTATTTCATATATCTATTTAACTAAAACAAATCATTTTCTAAAAATAAGACGGACAATATATATAAAATGGTATTATTATTATATATTTATAACCGACAGCTAAAACACATTATGTGTTTTATATTTTCTACTAAAACAACTTATCTTCTAAATATAATACATGCAAAATAAATATACAATGGTAATATTGTTTTATATAAATATTAATAAATAACAAGTTATTCTTTTCAGCTAAAACAAATTACCTCTTTTATATTTTCTAACTTAAACAACTAATTTTCTAAAAGTAATGCAGACGTATATATAAAAAAATTAATATAATTTTATATAATTGTTAATAAGTAACTAATTGTCTTTTTAAGGATATTACCTGTTTATATTTTTTAACTGAAACAACTCATGTTCAAATTAAAAATAACACGGGCAAAAGATAGATATATTGGTAATATTATTATATTAAACTTATGAAATTATGTTTATTATAATTTTTTTAACATTCAATTTAAACGATATAATTAATTAAAATAAAAGTAATAGTATATTCAAATAAACTCGGTATATTGAACAAGCACATATTTTGATATTTGCACTTGAGTCCCTTTTTAAAATTTTAAGAGTAAAAAAATACGAATCATTAGATATGTTATTTTAAAATACTACTATTGATTACGTCAATAATATATTAAATTTAAATATTATAATGTTAGATTTATAAATCCAATATATATATATATATATATTAAAATTTTATCAAATTATATATAATAACTAAAATCTAAATAAAAAATAAGAAAATATTAAAGAAGACCGTGCATCGCACGGGATATAAGCTAGTTAATTATTAAAGTTAGATCTTAAATAGATCGATGAGAATTGTTAGATCTAATATTAAAAAGTTTATCTGATTAATAATATAATTATATTTAAATAGATAATTTAAAATTTTTCTATGTAAAAATTCTTAAATATCTTTTCTCTTTAATTTATGTATAGTTCGAGTTAGATAATAATTGTTAAATCAAATATCAGATAACAATTCATATCGATTACAATATTAAAAATTATCAATATAATGCTCATGTATATCATATAACAATGATATATGTGGACCTTGCTTTATAAGAGACTTAGGAGAACTCATGTACATGGATAAATTTAAACATTTTTTTTCTGAATAAACATAACAATTTGATTAATCCAAATTATAATTATATTATTTTACATATAACAAACATAAAAGGATAATATCAAAATATTATTAAAATATTGAGGGTTTCATATTCATAAACAATAATTTTGAATATAATACTTAACCATCTTTTCTTTTCAGTTTATGGGTAGGTCAACTGGTCAAGTTAGATAATAATTATTAAATCATCATTAAATTAAATTAAAGATAATTTCGTTAGTTTCACATGGGTTGTAAAATCGTCAAAATTCAATTTCTAAAACTCATGATAGAACTCAATTAGTAAAGTAAGTATCTAAATTTTAATAAATATATTTTTATAATTGTAGCACCAATTTATTTATTTTTCCACTAATTCTTTTAAATATAGAAATTTTATCTTTCTTTCAATAAAGTATTAAAATAAATTAAGAACAAATTCAATTCGATAAAGACTATAATAATATGAGTATAAAATTTTATATAATCATAACATTAATTTTAAAGTAATAATGTATTTTAAAATTTTATATACACTATAAATAAAACCGAAACATTAAAAGTAAAAGCAGTTAGTAAGATACTTATATCAGTATGTACTTGATATCCTTATTATATTAAAATCTTTTATATAATAAGCATAATAGGGATTTATCCAAAATTTTGATCGTGACAACCAAATTAATAAGGACTGTTAGATCTTAACTAGATAAATGAAAATTGTTTGATCAAATATTAAAAAAGTGTATTTTATTTATAATAGGATTATATTTAAATTCTAAAAAGTGTATTTTGATAATTTATACCAAATATAAATAAGTTTTCTATATTGAATAGAATTCTCCATGTAAAAAATTCGTGACTTTCTTTTCTCTTCCATGGACAATTCCAGTTAGATAAAAATTGCTAAACCATCTTTTAATTAAAAATAATTTAATTATCTTCACGTGGGGTATAAAATCGTCAAAATCTGATTTTTAAAACACAAGATAAAGCCCAAATCAGTAAGGTGAGTATTTAAATTCTAATAATGATTATTATGTCATCATTATTTTAACGCCAATTTAATTACTTTTTTCTAACTATTTTAAATTTAGAAATCTATGTTCAAAAATTAAAATCAATCTAAGAAAAATTCAAATCAACAAAGAATATAATAATACGAGGATAAAATTTTATAAAATTGTGCATATTTTTTATTCTATTTTATTAAGTTATAGATCATAACTAATCAAATATAATTTATTATTAAATAATAAATTATACGCAAATGATGATTTTGTTTTATAAGCACTCATAGAGACCTAATTTCATTGTTAGCAGGACTATATTCATATTAAAAAAAACCGTATTTTGAAATTGTAGACTTAACTACAGAACAGACCTAACTTTTTTAAATTATATACATTGTAAATTAATAAATTCGAAACTTTAAAAGTTTGTTAATCAATTATTATAGTACTTTTCTGAAAAATCGTACTTTACAAAAAATATTATCAAATAACCTATGTCTGAAAGAAAAAAAATGAAAAAAAATTATTTTCTTTCAAAAAAAACCCTGTAAATTTTAATATGTTGTTGGTAGATTCAAATTTTAGATCATTCTACATGATAATTTTACTTTTATATGTAACGTTTCTCAACAATTTAATTTGAAAGATCCAACGATTATGGATTGAGTGATCAAACAAAGCGACCACACTTATAAGAAAGCTTTCATTATTTAGTCTTTAATATAATAACATAGATATTTACGGGATATAATATAAAAAAATGAATTTTATACAGAATTTTGATCGTCACGGTGTACTACTTTAAAAGAAGAACTATTACAAAAAAAATATATTTTAATTGATAATTTATTTTCTCAAAAGTTCAAAGTTCCCGCATCATTAATATATTACAAAAAAGAGTATATTATATTTTAGCAATAAATATTTAAAAAAATTATAAATATTATAAATATTAAGAAAAATTAATGATGTCATCCTGGTAGTTTGGTCCTAAATACCGCCAAAACATTCTCAACCGTTAGATCCAATACTTTTAAAAATAGATGATCAAGATTATATCATATAAAAAGAAATCTTTATCTAAAAATGATATAAGTTAAAAGATATTATATTAGGATTGGATTTTCCAAAAAGTTAAAACATAAAAATAGTTGTAATTAAATAAGAAAACCTATTTATAACCAAAATAATAAAAATCGTTTAATCTTAAATAGATAGGTGAAAACCGTTAGATTTAACATTAAAACCTGTATTTGGTTAATAAAGGTTATTCTAATAATCTAAACTACATATAAGTTAAGTAGATTTCCTAAATCGAATAGAATTCTCAACATTAAATTTCGTCACTTTATACTCTTTTTAGTTTTAGAATAGTTTTTAATTGAAAAAAAAATTATTAAACCACAACTAAATTAAAAATTATTTTGTGAATTTCACGTGAACCGTAAAATTGGCCAAATCTAACTTTTATAACTCAATATAAACAAATATTAAATTGAGCGTGTAAAATGTAATAAATATCAAATTTTTAACTATAATTTTTTTTGGCTAAATCTTTTTTAACAATAATTTAATCATGTAAACTAATAACTTTTAAATATTAAAATATTCATAAATAAATATAATTATAAATATTAAAAAAACAATCGTGTGTTGCATCGTAATAAAAATATAATGATAAACATAATAATTATAAATAAAATTTAAATAACAGTGCATCGCACGAGCTATAAGCTAGTAAATAATAACAAGTGTCTCGTATAACATGTACTAACTTAAATCCTGTGCGATGCACGAATTGTTAATTGTTATTTTATTATTATTTTTTTAATATTTTATTAATTGTAATTGTGCAAAAAATAAGTAGACATGTTAAAATAGCTAAATACTTTTAATTAATTTAAAAACATTAAAACAAATTTTAAAATAAATAAGTATGGGTTTGCCGTTATATTTTTGGAAATGAGGGGTTTTAGTAAGAAAAGATAAAAAAATGTAACATATATTTAGTTTAGAAAGATAAATGCCCGTGATATTTTTGGAAAATGATGTTTTAAAATTTAATAATTTAAATTATTTAAATACGTTTTAAAATAAATAAATAAAGGGTTTCCTGTGATATTTTTGGAAAAAGAATGGACTTTAGTGAGAAAAATAGAAAAAGTAAATTGAAACAGGCAATTTCCCGTGATATATTTAGAAAAGGATGGACTTTATTAGAAAAAATATATAATGTGTTTTAGCTGAAAAGATAATTGGTTATAAATAAGTATTTGATTATTTATATTTTAATATTTTTTGTAATTGCATTTGTTAAGAAAAATAAGTAAACATGTTAAAATAGGTAAACTTTTTAAAATAATTATAATAGTAAAATAGTTTTAAAAATAAATATCTAAATGTTTGTCCGTGATATTTTTGGAAAAGGAGGTGTTTTATTAAGTAAAAATAGAAAAACTAACATGTTTTAGTTAAAAAAGTTAATTGACCAAGATATATTTGAAAAAGTAGGGGAATTTGTTAGAAAAAATAGAAAAAATAATGTATTTTAGGTGAAAAAGGTCATTTGTTATAAATATGTAATATTATTATTTAATAATATATTTCTATAAATAAGTAAGGTTAATTAAGTAAAAACACGGTGTATAGTTAATTAAGGGCAATTAAGTAAAATCACAATGTACCATACCGACCAACCAAACTTTTAATGTTTCGTCTATTATATAATAATATTGATATTGATATATGTTGCCCGTGTTACTTTTAGAAAATTAATTGTTTAAATTAGAAAATATAAAATTATATTACTTTATATATATATATATATATATATATATATGTTGCTCGTGTTACTTTTAGAAAATTAGTTGTTTAAGTTAGAAAAAAATTAAAAAAAGGTTATGTGTTTAGCTGAAAAGGGTAAGTGGATATTTATTAATAATTATATATAACAATATTACGATTACATATTTATTTTTCATGTGTTATGTTTAGAAGATGAGTTGTTTTAGTTAAAAAATGTAAAACAAATAATGTGTTTTAGCTGAAAAAGGTAACCGGTTATAAATATGTAATAATATTAACATTTTATATATATATTACCTATTTTATTTTTAGAAGATAAGTTGTTTTGGTTTGAAAAATATATAAAATAGATAATGTATTTTAGCTGGAAAATGTAATTGGTTATAAATAAATTGGTTATAGATTGACCCAACCCAAATTATAGATAGGTTCGGCCCCGACCAAAACTTTTAATGTTTCGTATTTAATAATATAGTATAGATTTAATTGTCAAGATTTAAATAATTAAATTATAAAATCCAAACATATAAATAAATTAATCAAACAAAACTAACACAAATAATCATTAAAAATGAGAAAATCAAGCCCTGCCCCTTATGTGCATGTTTTGTTGTTTAGACATGGTAAGGTAAACTTATACAAACAATATCTTAATTATTAGTTATTAAATATGACACAATATTAATAACTCTAAATAAAAGAGAGCCCCTGTTTCACAACTTGACATATTTAAACAAAATTGTACCGTTCCTAATCATACTATCAAATTCCCTTTGAATACCACGTAAAAGCAAAGCTAAGTAAATAAAATCAAACTCCCGACCTACAACATAGTGGGGCTGATTGTTCAACTACATATAATTAATTGTTAGGAGATTATAATAGTAGGTAAAAGACTTACTTATGCACTACTAATTTATGGATTGCCTCTCCCTCGGATTCTAGTTCGCGATCCTGTTTTCTCTATTTTCCTCCGATAATAACAGCGTGTTTTTAATCTATACTATTATATTAAAGACGAAACATTGAATGTCATGAAATTTTTTGTAGTCTGGTCACTCCATTCATAGCCGTTAGATATTTTTGATCAAATCATTGAGAACCGTTAGATAAAATATTAAAATTAGTATATAGAATATCTTTTATATTTTTCCCAACTAAAACATCTCATTTTCCAAAAATATCACAGACAGTTTCATTTAATAAAATAACATAATAAGGTTATAATTGCTAATAAATAACTCATTACCATTTTTAGCCAAAGTGTATATTCTTTTTTATATTTTCTAACTAAAATTTCTACTTTTCTATTTTTCCTAAATAAAACCTCTAATTTTCCAAAAATATCACGAGTAGTTCTATTTAATAAAATAAAATAATAATATTATAATTATTAATGACTAACCGATTAGTTTTTTTTCCAAAACGTATATTTTTTTTATATTTTCTAACTAATATTTCTCTTAACTAAAACCTCAAAAATATCACGGGCTATTCCATTTAGTAGTATAAAATACTAATATTATGAATATATCTCTCTATCTAAACTATATTATCAAAGACGAAACATTGAAAGTTTTGGTATCTGTTTTTTTTTGTACCTATTTTTTGATACGATATTTGCCTTATTTAATTGTTTATTTAATTATTATAATCAGTTACTCTTTCAATTAAATTATATTACCATTTTTTTTAAAAATTAGGGGCAATTTCCTTTTCAGCTAAAACATGTTACTTTTTCTATTTCCTTTGCTAAAATCCTTCATTTTTCAAATATATCACGAGAAAACCCTTACACATTTACTTTAAAATCTATTTTAATACTTTTATTTGACAATTATATTTTTCAACTAAAACATGTCACATTTTCTATTTTTCTTACTAAACCCCCTCTTTTTTCAAAAATATGACAGACAAATCGTTACTTTTATATTTTAAAATTCAACGAAAACACGTTACTTTCTATTTTTATTACTAAAACCCCTCTTTTTCCAAAATATCATGGAAAATATCACGTTACTTTCTATTTTTCTTACTAAACCCCCTCTTTTTTCAAAAATATGACAGACAAATCGTTACTTTTATATTTTAAAATTCAACGAAAACACGTTATTTTTCTTACAAAATCCTCTCTTTTTCTAAAAAAAACACGAGTGATTATCTTTTTTAACAAAAACATGTTACTCTTTCTATTTTTTCTTACTAAAATCCCTCATTTTCCAAAAATATCACGGGCAAATCCTTACTTATTTATTTTAAAATCTATTTTAATACTTTTAATTATGTTACTTTTTCTATTTTTTCATTTTCTAAAAAATTTATTATTAAATAATAACATTTTTATAACCAACTACCTTTTTAGCTAAAATACATTATCTTTTCTAACAAAATCTTCTCTTTTTCTAAAAAAATCATGGGCAATTACCTTTTTCAACTAAAACATGTTACTCTTTCTTATTTTTCTTTACTAAGCCCCTCATTTTCCAAAAATATTCTGGACAAATCCTTACTTATTTATTGTGAAGCCTATTTAAATACTTTTAATTACGGACACTTACCTTTTCAGCTAAAACATGTTACTTTTTCTATTTTTCCTTAGACCCCTCTTTTTCCAAAAATATCACCGGCAAACAGTTATTAATTTATTTTAAAATCTATTTTAATACTTTTAATTATTTAAAAAAGTTTAACACGCCTACTTATTTTTTTTAGCAAATGCAGATTAATAGAATATTAAAACATAAATAATAAAAATAATAATTATTAATAATAATCCGTGCATCGCACGGGTTTTAAGCTAGTATATATATATAGGTTAGTGATCAAATAGAAACTAAAATTATACTCCCTCCGCCCCTCTTATTTTTTTACAGTTTTTTTAACACTGCTTGACACGCATTTTAAGGCTCCTATAAAATATAGTTCTACAACTTATTTTTAAAACTTTCTTTTTCTAAATAAAAATTTAAACATTATATTTTTATTCAGAAGAAGAAAAAATTTAAAATAATTTATTGAAGTATATATTAAAAAGGCCTTAAAATACGTGTCGAGCCCCCGTCCCCCAATGTAAAGAATTGAGGGGGACGGAGGGAGTAATAAAAACTAAAATCTAATCTAAACCCTTCAATTAATCTAATCTAATGACCCTCTACTACATCACACACACAGTTAAAATACACTCTCACATACACAATCCCACCTAACCCCCTTCGTTTTTAATTTGATTTTTCCCGTGAATCGGTGAACTTTTTTTGAAATCCGACTTCACTATATTTTTCTTCATCTTCTAACGATCAATATGCATACCATATGTGCTATATTACGGAGTACTCAAATTTTAGTAATTTCTGTAAAAATAAATATTGATTTCAGCATAGATCTAGCGATTTATTTTTATATATGTATAAATTTAGTGATTTTGTGGTACAAAATTTGTAATTTACGTATAGATCTGGAGAAAAAATCACTACATTTATGCATAAATCACTATTAATTTTTACAGGAATCACCAACATCTTAGTGATTCATAGTGATTTATCGTCGGAATATATCAAATATGGTATGCAAACTGATTGTTGCGAGATAAAGAAAAATAGAGTGAAGTCAGATTTCAAAAAAAAATCACCAATTAACGGGAAAAATATAATTACGAATGGAGGGAATTAAGTGGGATTGCGTGTGAGATGATGTATTTAATTGTGTGTGGTGCAGTTTCTAGTTTTTATTTTAAATTAGTTTATATTTGAGTAAAACTCTATATATATATATATATATATATATATATATATACTAGCTTTATACCCGTGCAATGCACGGGATACTTTATAAATATTATTTATAAATTTTATATTTTAATTTTAATTAATTGTTTTTGAAAAATTATAGACTAATGTTTGCAAATCATATTTAGTGGATGATACTTATTTTATTAATATTAATCTTTATTATTTCCATTTTTTATTTTTCTTTTCATGAAATTCCTTGTCTTCTTTAATTTTAAAATTATTAAATTTCATATTTTTTATATTTTTAGATTCAATAACTTTATTTTACTATATTTAGTTAATTTCTGATTTTTTTAAAAGAAAAATCAAAATAACATTTACAAATTCCGGTCACAATTTGTTCACAATCTAATAATATTTTTAATTTTTATTCCACATAATTTCAAAACTATGATTACAACAATACTTATAAAATGACAAATACTCCCTTGATCAAAATGTCTAAACCCCATGCTAATTATATATAGGATAACTATATAATTTTTAGTTTTTATTTAATATTAACAAAAATTATAATTACTAATAATATTATGAAAAGACAAACATGTCCCTGACGACCATACCATCTAAACCCCCTTAGGCTAATTATATATAGGATAATATATATATATATATATATATAGAGGAAGGTTCAGTGGGTAACTTATTTATATGAGTAACCTAGTAACCTTTTTGTATTGGCTAATTTGAAATATGTTACACGTGATCATCAAATTTCATCCATCATCCCACGTTTAAACACACTTAACAGCAGAGACATAACAAAGGCTTAACAACCTTTATAATATGATTTAATTATACAATTTTTTTTATACAGAACCTAGACATAATTTGCATTTTTTTTATAAGATACTGTATACAACAAAATGTGTGAATATACATGTTTAAAAACAATACGGAACACATCAGAATAGTTAAAAAAAAATAAAGAAAAACTTAAAATGATTACACAAATTATACAATAAAATACAGAACACAAAAATATGTAAAATCTATAATACACAAAGTACAGAACATAAATACTTTATAGAAATTTACAAAAATTTACAGAACACGAGAAGTTTCCAGAACATTAAGATACATAATATAAATAATATACATAATATATAAAATATACATAATATATAAAATATACAGAACATAAAGTTAATATAAAAAATATAAATAACAAACAAAAAAATTGGAAACATAATCTAATATAATTATACAACATAATCTAATATAATTATGGTGTAAAATATTGAATATCTTTTTCATATTAAATTTATATTTATTTTTTACTCTCGTGAAAATTTAAAAATTAGAAGGTGTGTTATAATTTTTCAGTTTTACAGAACTCTTATTAGTATATTTATATTTACAAAATTATATTTTTTTTATCTTTTATCATGTACATTTAAGCAATAAATTTATTTTATAATATATTAAGCACTTTATTGACATAAAATTTTTTGTATACAGAACAAGAGATTGATTTTACATGATATTTAATTTATTATAGTTGATCAAATAAATTTGGCTTGTGAATTATGATACATAATATTTTAATATTGTATCATGTCGGTTAGGTGTTAGAGTCACGTGTTCTAGGTTATAGTTGTATGTATCAGCGCTTTTCTTTGTTTAATCTAAGGGCCAGCATTGGAAGTTACTCAGTTACTCATATAAGGAGTTCCTCACTGAGACCTTCCCTATATATATATATATATATAGGGTGTACTAACTATCCTACAGGTTTTAAAATTTTAATAATTAATTAAAAGCACAATATCGTCCTTTTCCTTTTCCAATAAATCAATATATTTAATCACTTATTCTTTTTCTAATTCCAATTCCAATTATATTATTATTATTATTATTATTATTATTATTATTATTTGAAATTCCTATATATTACAATGAGGCCTAGGGGACCAATATAAATGTATATGTGCCTGATGTTTCTGTTTTGACAAATATGTATTACGTAATCCAACTTTGTAAACTTCGGGGCCCCTATTTCTGCATTTCATTTTATATTGGGGGGTGATAGTTAGAGGTGTGAACTGTACCCCTTACTCATGCACTGCAACTTTCACTGCTAACAAAATCAATAGCGAGAAACTGAGTTGTAAGTTCATATTTCACTGAGAACTGAGACTATTGAATGGACTAGGGTTTTTGTATAAACTAGCTCCTAAATTCGTGCAAGGCACGCGCATCCTTTAAATTATAAATTTAAGATTTTGTAAGCGATATTTTCTATGACTTTTGCATTCATATTTGTAATTTTTCATAACACTAGGTTCTACAGCAAAATACTATTAGTTTCTATATGAGAACATAATATTTTGTAATGAAATCCATGACGAATTCCGCAACAGAACATTTGGTGTTACATTGAGTTATTCAACACATGAATAATTGAGAAATTAGATTAGCATAGTCATGTTAATATTTAAGAAGATACAAATTCAGAGACTATTAGGTTCTACAGAAGAACACTGAATTTTACACTAGAACACTAGGTTCTACAACAAAACACTATTAGATCTGCAGCAGGAGAACATGGTATTTTGTATTGTGTTTACATTATTTTTTTCATCAAAATTACGTGTTCGGTTGTGGAATTTAATATCTAAAATCACATTGTATCTACAAAAGAACACTTTTTTCAACAATAAAACATTGTGTTATTGTTGACTTTTACAATATAGAGAAACACATGATAATAACACTTTGCGATCAAGTAACTAGTGGATAAAACATCTTTCAACTGCGAATGATTAAACTACTATGTGTGCATAGAGATTATGCGTGTTAATGACGATTTTATAAATATACGTGTATGTATACAAGTGCATATGTGTGTGTATGAATTTGTATCTATGTATAAAAAAGAAAGAAAGAGTCGAGGAAGAGAATAAAACAAAATAAATGAGAAGATTTGATATTAAAGACATAGTATTATAAAAATTGATTGAGTTTATTTAAGTGAATAAAGATACAGTTATGATTTTTTTTCAATTCCATCAATACCGTTGCAACTATTTTCATATCTGATTAGCGATTTAGTATGTATACTGAAATTTTTAGATTGTTCATTATTCATAGATTTATTGATATTGATAGAATGTGTGAGTATTATATATAGCATGGTTAATTTTCATATATGTGTGTGTGTTAATCATATGTCTATTTTTTGTACCTTTGGTGCTGATGCACATTTCCTTTCTAATTGTCCCTTCATTTCAAATTATTTTATGCTAGAGAGGGGAAGAAATTATTCTTGTCATTTTGATTAGTTTTTATTGTGTGAAATAATGTAGCTTTTAACTTGTATTAACAATGTCGCAGATTGGATATGTATGGGGTTGATGTGATCGTTGATGATGTTGATGGGTATGTGGTTGATGAGATCGCTGATGATGTTGATGGGTGTGAGGTTGATGAGATCGCTGATGATGTTGATGGGTATGTGGTTGATGAGATCGCTGCTGTTGTTGATGGGTATTGGGTTGATGTGATTGTTGATGTTGTCGTTGCTGTCTTCATTGTTGCCACTTTCATTATTTGCCGGGAGAATCCCGTTTTGTTGTTTGTTTGTCACAGTCTCTATTGTTGATCTTGTGATTGTCATTCTGGTGTAGTATGGTGTTTTATTCTGTTTCTCACTGTCTCTATTGTTGCCACGTTCATGAATGCAGGGAGAATCTCCTTTTGTTGTTTTGTTTATCATTGTCTCTATTGCATATTTTGTGATTGTCATTCTGGTGTGTAATGTGGTGTATATTCTTGACTCTTGAACTATAGTACTTTGATTTACTAATGTCATTGCCATTTTTACACCATAATTGCCATTTTCAAGTTTGAAATTAAAAGTTGATATGAATTATTTTTGTGAACAACTTACTTTGTTTTGATATTTTATTTGATAAAAGTAAATATAAATTCAAATGAAAAAGTTTTCATATCAATTTTTATTTGAAAAATTTACAAAAACATAAATGTCTTTAACTTTTGTTTATAATTTTACCGTGATTGATTTTCTGTTTCGATTATGTATTACCATTTTTCTATTATTAGTGTTACCTTTAGTTTTATATTTCTCATTTTTCACATATTCGGTCTTCTTCTCAAAGCTCAACATCTGTCTTTTTTTCTCCAACTGTTTTCGATTATCTTTATACTCACTTTTTGATCGATTATCATCTCCATTAACGCAACAAGGCTTGATTCACGAAATTGGTCTTCTTCTCTTTCATTCACAAAAGTTCGAAGTTTGAAACTTCTTCATATTCGTCTTCTCCGGCGAGCTTGATCATCTTGTTTGACGCTATGATTATCTCAGTCCGTACTCTCTCTCTCTCTCTCTCTCTCTCTCTCTCTCTCTCTCTCTCTCTCTCTCTCTCTCTCTCTCTCTCTCTCTCTCACACATATGGTTTATTGATTGGAATATCGAAGTGATTTTGTGATTACTCAAGGCTTGTTATGTGTATACAAGTGAAAACACTTGTTCATTTGTTATTTAAGTAATTAAATTAGTTTTTAATTGCTTTGTGTAACTGTTTTGTTAATTGCAATTGTGATTATAGCCCTGATGTTTTGTGGTTATTCGAAATTTTGTTGTTCTGATTATTGCACAAAATGTAATAACTATGTAGTTGAGGCCCCGCAGGGGCATACATCAGTTTTGTATGCTTAAAAGTTTCGGATTATGATTTGGATTGTCCAGAATGTGGTAAAAGTTTGATATGTCAGTCTTCCTTAACCTCTATGCTTAATTTTAGTGATAGTTTCTTGTTCTAGAACCTTCTAGGAACTGTTTTAATTTGAAATAATGTGCTCTTCAACATTGACAAATCATTCGACAATAAAGTGACCAAGGGTGCATCGAATTTATAACCGACTATGAACCAATTGTTTGCTAGATTTTATGAACTGACTATGTGCATCAATGTTGTTTATTTTGTATTAACAGTTAATTGCATATGTTTTTTGATAGTTTGAAACACGGTTCACACAAGGTTTTCATCTTCCCCGAGTTCAATGTCCAAATCAGATATGCCGCCAAAATAAAAGATAATTAAAAATCCAAGGCATCCTTGAAAACTAAGATGGCTAGGATAACCATCCATGATGATCCGGTTTCCGTCGATGAGGGTTCATCGGGTTCAACATCCAAAACAGTTATGCCTTCAAAACAAAAGACAATTAAAAAATCCAAGGCACCATTGAAAACTAAAAGGGCTAGGACAGCCATCCATAATGATCAGTTTTCTGTACATAAGGCTTCTCCGGATTCAACGTCCAAAACAGTTATGCTTTCAAAACAAAAGATAATTACAAAATGTAAGGCAACAGTCAAAGATAAGAAGCCCAAGTTAGCCATCTATGATGATCCTTCCTGTTGATGAGGTATTTCCTGATTTCTATTTCTCTTTATTTGTGATATCAGTACAGGCCCCGCATGGGCACTCATCTTAACTGTCTATTTCTATCAGTTGCAAAGATTGCAAACATGGTTGCAACTTCTGTAATCATGGTTACAACTTCTGCAAACATGCTTGCAACTTATAATTATACATTTGCAACGGCTCATACATGGTTCACACATGTCATGTATAATACTAGAGGAGATGGATTATAATATTCCATTTAAAGATCACAAGTCATTCAAACTTATTACCAACAATAAGTATGAACTTATTAAACCCATTACTTATTAAGTTTAAAACCTATTTTAATACTTTTAATTATTAAAAAAGTTTACATATTTTAACATGCATACTTATTTTTTTAATTAGAACACATTATAGATGTTTAAAAATCCCTCATTTTTTAAAAATATCACGGACAATTTCCTTTTTCAACTTACTTTTTCTATTTTTCTCAACTTACTTTTTCAATTTTTCCTACTAAAATCTCTCATTTTTCTAAAAATATCTTGGGCAAACGCATTATTTATTTATTTTAAAACCTATTTTAATGCTTTTAATTATTAAAAACATTTACATATTTTAACATGTCTACTTAATTTTCTTTAATATACAAAGATTTAACAATAATCGAGATAGTAAATACGATATATAATAGTACATATGTAAAGAATATGTATATCCATTGTCTTTGATAATCGAGATATATGTGTTTGATTATCCATTTTATCCTTAATCTCAACCTCCTGTATTAAATGTGTTGATATGTGCGTCGAATCTAATACATTTCTTTTGCTCACATTTAAATGTATTGATATGAAATTTCATTGCTTTTTGCAGAAAATTAAGAAAATGAAATTAAATTGGAGGAGGATTTCTTACTTGTACAATGTTAAGTACTTTTTCTTATTTGAGGATGATTTATTTTATTCTGAATTCTGTTTATCTCATTCTTATTTAGTTACGATGCTCAGTGATGCTTCAATTAGATAATTTTGATTTGACTAAATTTCATTATACATGGATTCATAGTATATGTTATATATTGTTCTGTCAAGTGTTAATTGGCCACGCCCCTCGTCGACGCGCCAAATTGATAATAATATTTTGCTCTACTATGTTCGCACTTAACTACAAAATATAGCAAGTGTGGCAAGTAGGGATCGAACCCAAGGGAATAACGTTCAATACTAGTGTAAAGTAAAATGGTGGGGGGTTTTTGAGTTGGTTGTGGTATTTTATCAAACACTTTGCATACAAGAAATAAATTCCTAGAGAATTACAACTAAGTTAGAAGCAATCATCCAATTTTACCAACACAACAAGGCACAATGGGTTAATTAGCAAGATAAAGAGATATTTAACCCAAGGATAATGGAAAATCAAGTACTTTAACCCAACAAATTCAAGCAAGATGTTAGAAAAGAATACCACTAGAAACTAGACAGAGGGGGGGGGGGGGTGAATGGATAGTTTTGATATTTTTCGATTCTTGAAACACAAGATAAGCTGTATATGATTATGCTATGTAATATGCGGAAAATAAACAACACACACAATCACTTTAATCTACTTTGTATTAAGTAAATTAAATACTACAGCTTTCCGGAAATTCACAAAGGAATTTCTGGCTTCTAAACAAGAACAATTTGTATCTTGTTTTGCTTACAGAGAAAAGAGTGCTTTGGATAAAACTATGTGTATCTCTCTTCCAGCTTACAGTGGTGTGTGCACGATATATATTCACCTATACAAACTAGACACACACCTAATTACACAGTTACCCCTAGCTGAAAGTCCAACTTGTCCTGCCATAAGAAGTTAACTGTGTCAGGAAGGACCACCTGCTTTTCGGAGTCTTTCCCGTTTCTGTAGCTGCTTGTCTCTTATCTTTCTCTCAAAGTTTAGCTGTAGATTTGCCATCTGTTCTTTGGACCAGCTTGCCAGAACAAATGCCTCAGTATTTGTCTTTTTTGATTCTTGGTTCTGTACCTTGATTTGTCTTGTTGTAAACGGCTAAGTGTTGATATCGTGAACTCCACTTTATTCCAGACTACGCGATGTCACTTGTAAGGACTTTGCGATATGGCCTTTGAAGACTTTGCGACATAGGCCATTTGAGGACTTTGCGATCTCGCCTTTTAGAGGACTATGCGACATAGACTATTTGAGGACTATGCGACATAGACTATTTGAGGACTTTGCGATCTCGCCTTTTTGAGGACTATGCGACATAGACTATTTGAGGACTATGCGACATAGGCACTTTGAGGACTTCACGATCTAGCATATTTTGACTTTGATAACTTCAACACTTCACGACATGAGTCTTGAGGACTTCACGACATAGTACAAAACGGACTATGCGATCCAGCACTTCTCGACATGGATATTTGTGACTTCACGACATAGCTTTATTCTGACTTTGCTATATAATGCCTTAGTCAAATTTCTGCAACTTATTTCTTCAGGGCCTTATTCATCTCTATCCTGCTGCATGAACAATTCTGAACTTCTACCAGGACAATTATTCAATGGCCTATATACATTCTAGATGCAAGAAACTTTACTAAGCTCATTATAATTCTGAGCATACATGATCAAGCTAATTTTCATGAGAACAAGACAAATACATAGAGACCTATACTATATCCCAGTGATAGAACTCACTAGGTCATGTAGTGTGACATAGTCACATAGTGTAGGCTTGTTAATAGTGGTATTCAGACATGTCTTGAGCCTAACAATCTCCCCCAAATTGTGAGTAAGACCCTTAGGCACAATTTCATGTCTGATAACAAGCCTAACTAACATAAAAGGAAATAAGGTTCAGAAAGAACAAAAGGATGAATAGAATGAATACAGTTTTTACAGCATACAGAAAATGAAGGCTTACAAATTGTCATTGTTGCTTAGCAGCTTCTTTTTCCAGTTGCTTTTCTTGAAGATCATCATAAATTTTCTTCTTTCTCATTTCTTCCCTTCTCTTCATATCTAAGATGGCCACTTGAAGTTCTTCTCTTGCAATAAGTTCTTCAATGAGAGGAGAGTCTTTTATATCATCAATTGCAGCTTTGAGGGCACTTTCCACATATGAATCCAGAAACTCCATCCTTATCTTGATTTTGCCTCCAAGAGAATTTTTGTACTCCACAATATAAGGATTTTGTTTTACCCTGCAAAGCCCTTTCTTCCTCAGTTCCTTAGCTCTTTCCTCCATTTCAGCCATCTCTTTTTCTTTCTGAATTATCTTCTTTTCATTTTCCTTCCTTAGATTCTCTTCATAATCAGAGTGCATCTTCATAAACCTTTCTATCTCTATTTTCCACATCCTTTCTTCCCTTTCTTCAAAGTTTAAAAGAGCATTTATCCTTTCAAGTTCATATTTGGGAAAATACTGCCAGCTTCCTTGCTTCATTATCCTTTCTCTTCCATCAGTGTATTTGATCTCTAGATGATCTAGCTTCACCTTGACTTCAAAGATTCTTTGAGCTCTCAAAAATGCTAGGGCATCTTCATCATAGTCTTCATCCAGAGGAAGAACATTGATCCCTACTACATTAGTGATTGCCCAATTCTTCTTTGTTATCCTTGTCCTTTTGGCTGCCCTCTTGATCTTCATATGTTTCACTTGAGGTAGCTTTCTGGAGCAGGGAGAATTAGTCTTCAGTGCCACATCACTTGGAAGTAGCTTCATACCTTTCCCTTTCATCCACTGTAACACTCCACTAGCTGTGACTTTGTGGTAGTGTCTTCTTGAATTTTATTTTGTGGCTTCAACTTTCTTCTGTGGCAATTCAGGTTCAGAAGTCTTGGATAAAGATTTTGGAGGATCATTACTAACAGTACCCACCCTAGACTTGGAGTCTTGTATTGTGGTTAAAGTACTGCTAGCAATGTCCTTGACTTGCTGAATTCCACTTCTAGTTTTCTTGACTGTTTCCTTTGTTCCCTTGGAGTCCATCTTGTCATCATCAGCATCTTTGGATTTCTTGGATGTTTTGCCTTTGCTGTTCTCACTACCTCCATCCTTATTGCTCCTAGAATTACTTCTCCTCTTATAAGTCTTATCCTCATCATCCTCCTCATCATCTTTCTTCTTCTTTCTTTCTTTAAGTGACTCAGGAATGATTCCATGAGTCAAGAATGATTGTAGAAGGTGAATTGCTTCTAGCTCTTCTGCTGTTTTGACTCCTTTCTTAGCTCTGAGCATTTGCAACACTTGATTTATCTTGTTCTGGTTCTTGATTGTGAGATGAGCTGGAATCACTAATTTCTCAATGCTTTTTGCTTTGCTCAGGCTTTGATACAGTATTGTCCTTGGGTTAGAGATAACCTCAGGCAATCTTTGGAATTGGTCTTTTGACAAGTCATCAAACAGCCTCTTATTGTTTACCCCATGCTTCTCAATCAACTCCAGAATTGTGTTCAGCTCAGTAAAACTTAGCTTTTCTAGAGTTTCAAAAGATAGATGCCAAAGGCTGTTGTCCTTGGATACCATGATAATCTCTCTTAGATGAGCATCCTTGATTTTTCTGACTGCCACAATAAGATACTTGATTTGCTCATTGATCTTGTTTCTGTAGTTGAGAGTATCTCCTTGAACACTGTTGTGAAGGGCTTTCAGAAGCTCCAGAAAGGCCTCATCATGATAGATGTTTGAATTGGCAACTTCCTGTAGCTTGGCCTCAGTTACAATGGTTGCTTTGAGAGGTTTGGCATTTGTGATTATTTGAGGAGCTAAGGTGTCCATAGGCATTGTGGAGGGATATTAGGTAGTTGTGACTGTGCTTCTTTGACCTTCTGCATTGATGACATCCACAGAGGGAAGAGTAATTGGCTTTATAGTTTCTTCAGTGAGTTTGCCCTTAAGCTTTTGCTGTTTGGCAGGTACTCCCCCTTTCTTTTCCAAAATGACCTCCTTTCCTTTCTCCCCCTTAGGCTTGGGATCAGACAAGATGTCTTGAGCTTCTCCAGGAACAGGAAGGTTCATGCTTCTAAGCAGGGTTGTCAACATTTGCTGTTGGACTAGCAAGATATTTGATGTTGCATTGCTTTGGTCATCCAACTTGTCATTCAGCTTTGCCAATGAGTGAGATAGCACTTTGTTTTCAGCTTTAAGATCAGCTACCTCCCTTTCCAAGTCATCCACCTTGGAGAACAGTTGTTGAGATTTGAAAGAGTTGAGGGATTGGTCTTTGATTTTGGAGAAGTCAAACTTGGAGATGTCAGAAATATGAACCTCATCAACAAGCTTGTTCCCATACTGATTCTTCCAGAGTACTGTAAGCATGGAGTTTGAGTTGATGTTGGCCTGCACCTGATTGTCTAGCTTGGTAGAAAACTTCTTCATATTATCTGAAACCATAGCTAGGGTGCAGTCCATCTTGATGACATTGGAGGCAGTTTTCTGGACCTCCTTAAGAATGCCATCTACCTTGGGAAAGTATGAAAGAAACAGTTCTTGAGCTGAGTAATAGAATGAGCTGTCTCTTCCTGAATGGTGGAGATTTCTGACTGAAGACCTTTCCCAAGAAAATGCATAGCTTTAAGTTGGCTCTTGTAGACATCATTAACTGCATCATAGATTTCAGCAGGAGAAAGACCTTTGGCATTTGACCCCAAGGCTGTAAGATAGTCCTCCCTGAGAAAAGCTAGAGCCTCCTTGAGCTTTACAGTCCTTTTGCCATCCAGCCAAGCATC
This sequence comes from Heracleum sosnowskyi, assembly GCA_030848705.1. Taxonomy (NCBI): domain Eukaryota; kingdom Viridiplantae; phylum Streptophyta; class Magnoliopsida; order Apiales; family Apiaceae; genus Heracleum; species Heracleum sosnowskyi. The sequence continues at coordinate 101,976,421 of CM061241.1, forward strand.
CACATTTCCAGCTTGCTGGGCTTCATCCACAATTTTATCTTGTTGTTCTTCAACATCCTCCTTGTGAGTGAGAAGAATAGCCTCATAGTCAGAATTTGGGAGGTTTGCAGTGAGGAGATGTTGAGCAATCCTAGAGATCTCATCAATCTGTGCCACATGAAGATCTTGTAATTCTTCTTCCGTCAATTGTGGTGGCACAGAGGATGATCCTGAGCCCTGTCATGTTGCACAGGTTTCAGCCATTCAGTAATTGTGGCCTGAGCCAAATTAGAGCTAGTGCTTGGCACTTCATGGGGAATGGTTGAGTGAGTTTCTTCCAGTCTTGGATTGACTGTAGAGTCTGATGCTGTCTCCATTGAAATGGGATGTGTTACAGCACCATCTCTATATGTCTGAGAAGGCAAATCCAAATCCATGAGAAATGGAGAGTCTGGCATAGAGTCTCCAGTAAGAACTGGTGAATCCTCTATGTTTGTGTTGGTGTCATTAGGATATGCCTCAGCATGCATTCCCTGACCAACTGAGTGGGGGTCCTGAGTGGTGAGCACAGTGTCATGCACCATGTCACTTGAAATTGGCTCAATCACAGGAGTGAATTGTGATTGATCAAGGGCAAGATTGTCATTAGAATGACTCTCTTGTGCAGAAGAAATTTTTATGGAAGAATCTGAGAGAGAAGTGGGGTTTAGATTGGATTTTGGCAACTCCCCCTGAGAAATAGGAGGAGTTTCAACAGTGATGTGCTCTCCACTCTGTGTATGATCATCCTTATCTCCACTGGGGTCAAGAGTGATGTCTTGACCCTGTGCTGACTCTCTACAGGGTGTAGTGGGGAGACTACTCTTTTCAATGTCCATGCCCTTTTGAGAGGACATTGTCAGTAAAAGGTGTACCCCTTTTGCCACATCTGAATCCTGTTGGGAGGATTCAGTGGTAGGTTTGGATTTTGATTTCTTACTTTGTCTGGTGAGAGGTGACTCAGGATTCTCACTTTCTATCTCTACAGATTCATTTATCACTTCTAGGGCTCTCTTCTTTGTCTTCTTTTTAGTAACACCAACCTTTTGGGAAGTTGGTGCACTTGGCTCCTTAATTTCTATGGTACTGTTTGCAGAAGGTTCATTGGAGGGGTTAGGAGGGCTTGGGTTAGACATAGATGCTCCTTCTGTCTTAGCCTTCTCTTTCCAGGAAAGTTCATGGTATATTGGCTTATCAAGTGGATAAGATGCAAATGTGTCCTGCATATGCTTGGTCACACTTAGTATCACATCCACTTGATTCCTTGTGTCCAATGACCCAAATAGAACTTTGGACATGGACTTGGAATAAGCCATTTTATTTTTATCTATACCCTCTAGTTCATGTATATTAGCATCAAGATAATTTAAAATACATTGAAGGAAACGAGGATAAAAGATTTCATTACCTCTAGCACGAACTGTCCTCTCTAGCCTTTGAGTCAATTCTTTAAGAATTATAGCACCTACATTTATCTCCTGATTGTAGGCTAGGGAGAAGGCTAACTTCACAGCAATGTGACTGATTTGGTCCCATCCTGTCTTTCTGCATAAGAACACCTTCTGGAGTGCATCAAGTAGAAACGACCACTCCCTCCTGACATGCTTCTTGTTTAGCTTAGCCATGTCAATCTCATCAGCGTACTGAATGAGGGTCAAGAAGTCCACCATTTGCTTGTCAGTGGCCTCAGCATCATGACCTTCAACCTTGAACCCCAAAGCTTCATTGACCTCCTTTTCTCCAAACTGGAAATGCTTGCCCCCAATTGTGCAAGTCACCTCCTGGAATGAGGTTCCATCCTCCCTTGCCATTGTTGTCACCATAGCTGTTCTCCAGAACCCTTCCAAAACATCGACATACAGAGTGGGGTTGAGGGTTAAGGCTTGGCAAAGGTAGGAGGTGTTCAAGAATCTTACAAAGCACTTGTATCTTGGGTTGGCTTCTGCCTCAGAGGGGATAGTGAGAAGATTGGTTTCTTTGGGAATTGTTAAAGGGTTTGAGGACGATGCTGTTTGAGTTTTGGGTGCCATTTCGAGATTGAGAGTGAAGAAGAGAGAAGAGAATTTGAGTTTAGGTTTAAGAATTGAGAGTAATAGACAAGATGAAAAGTTATGAACGGTTAGAAAAGAGTATTTATATGATAGAGACACTGCGATATGGAGTTATGAATATGTACAGTCTATTTGTATGTCACGAAGTCAAAAATAGCTTGTACTGCAAAGTCTTGCAAAGTATATCGCATAGTCTAAAAATGAACTATGTCGCAAAGTCGTAAAGATAGAAAGATTGGGGGGGGGGGGGGGCTTTGCGATATAGTATAAATACCCTGTCTAAAACTCTCATTTTGGAATTTCAACAATTTTGTCAGACTTAAATCAAAAATTGAAATAAAATTAAGTTAAATCAAAATTCTGTCAAATATAGAGACTTGTCGATATGGTTATTCTATGTCGCGAAGTCATAAAATGAACTATGTCGCAAACTCATGAAATGAACCATATCGCGAAGTCTCACAGTTTTAACAGTTTGTGATATAAGTCTGTTTGATTTGAACTAAGTCGTGAACTCTCAAGATCACCTATGTAGAGATGTCTTAAAAATTCATAACTTCTTGGAAAAGTATGATTTGAAAAATATGCAGTAAAATACTAAAATATTTATAAATCATATCTCATCCAATTTTCACTCCAAATGAATAGAGCATCCAAATACAGTGAAAATTTACTGCTGCAACAATTAACTAGCATACTTACTTGGAACAACTAAATGAAGGATTAAGCATTCCAATTTCACTCACAAGTGTGTTGAAGACAGCTTCATTTAGAGGTTTAGTAAATATGTCAGCTAATTGTTTCTCAGTTGGAACATAAGAGACTTCTATGGTACCATTTGCAGCATGTTCCCTAATGAAATGGTACCTGATCTCAATGTGCTTTGTAGTAGAATGATTAACAGGATTGGCAACTATGGATATTGTCACACATCAGAGGTATGTGTTCCAACACCAGTCCATAATCCATAAGTTGGTTTCTAATCCAAATCAATTGAGCACAGCAACTTCCAGCAACAATATATTCAGCCTCAGCTGTAGATGTTGCTGTGGACTGTTGTTTCTTACTGAACCAGGACACTAACCTTTGACCTAAGAATTGGCAGCTTCCAGAGGTGCTCTTCCTGTCAATTCTGCATCCAGCATAATCAGAATATGTGTAACCAACCAGGTTGAACCCAGTTCCCTTTGGATACCATAGCCCAAGATTAGGAGTCCCTTTCAGATATTTGAAGATTCTCTTGATAGCCATCATGTGAGATTCCTTAGGATCAGATTGAAACCTTGCACATAGGCATGTGGCAAACATGATATCAGGCCTGCTAGCTGTGAGATAGAGTAGTGATCCAACCATGCCTCTGTAAACCTTGATGTCTACTCTTTTGCCTTTCTTGTCTTCATCAAGCTTGATTGCAGTGGACATAGGAGTTTTTGCAGGGGATGAGTCTTCTAAACCATATTTCTTCAAAAGATCTTTGACATACTTTGATTGGTTTATGAAGATGCCATCCTCCTTTTGATGTACTTGCAAACCTAGAAAGTAGGTTAACTCTCCCATCATACTCATCTCATATTTGCTTTGCATAAACTTAGAGAACCTTTCACAAAGTTTTTCATTTGAAGAGCCAAAGATGATATCATCCACATAGATTTGAACCAGAATGATATCATTTCCATGTTTCTTGAAGAATAGGGTTTTATTAATTGTACCCCTGGTAAATTGATGCTCAAGAAGAAATTTAGATAGAGTTTCATACCAGGCTCTAGGTGCCTGTTTGAGTCCATAGAGTGACTTGAGCAGTCTATACACAAAGTTTGGGAAGTCTTCATTCTCAAAGCCAGGTGGTTGAGACACATAAACTTCTTCAGCAAGATCACCATTGAGAAATGCACTTTTCACATCCATTTGATACACCTTGAAATCTGAGTGAGCTGCAAAAGCCAAGAAAATCCTTATAGCTTCCAGTCTTGCTACAGGTGTAAATGTCTCATCATAGTCAATGCCTTCTTGCTGACAGTATCCCTTGGCAACCAACCTTGCTTTGTTTCTAATTACCACTCCTTCTTCATCCATCTTGTTTCTGAACACCCATTTGGTGTCAATAACATTCTTTCCTTTTGGAGGTGGCACTAGTTCCCATACTTTGTTTTTCTCAAATTGATTCAATTCTTCTTGAATGGCAACAATCCAATCAGAATTCTTCAAAGCTTCTTCAACTACTTTAGGTTCCTCTTGTGACAGAAAGCAGCTATATAGACATGTATTCATTGTTGCCCTTCTTGTTCTAACTCCCTCACCAGGATCTCCAATGATTTGATCCTTAGTGTGGGCTCTGTCCCATTTCCTTGTCTGACCCTGTTCATTTCCTTGACCTGTTCCAAGATCATGTTGGTTGATAGTTTCATTCTCTTCTTCTCCCCCTATGTTTGTGAACCCTTGCACAGGTGTTTGAAGAAGATTATCAACTTCAAGAATTTCATTTTCTGGAACAGTTTGAACAGGTGGTTCATCCTCACTTTTAGAATCCTCAAGATAACCTTGATTTTCAAATCTTAATGGCACACTATCTTGATCACTTGTTTTAAGTCCAGGAGTTTTCTTGTCATCAAAGGTAACGTCCATGCTTTCCATGACTTTGTGTTGCTGAGGTACAAACACCCTGTATGATGTCCTTTCCAGAGAGTATCCAATGAAAATACCTTCAAATGCCTTAGCATCAAATTTTCCAACATGCTCAGAGGTATCTTTCATCACAAAACACTTGCTTCCAAACACATGAAGATGCTTGAAGGATGCTCTTTTGCCAGTCATTAATGAATAAAGAGTTTTTCCAGACTTCTTATTGATCAATGTTCTATTTTGCACATAGCATGCTGTGTTAACAGCATCAGCCCAAAAGCTAGTAGGTAGCCTTGCATCCAACAACATTGTCCTTGCAGCTTCAATGAGAGTTCTATTCTTTCTCTCAACTACTCCATTTTGTTGAGGTGTTCTAGGAGCTGAAAATTGTTGAGAAATTCCTTTATCTTTGCAAAACTTATACAATGTTGAATTTCTGAACTCAGTCCCATTATCACTTCTCAAAGCAACTACAGAGGAACCAGTGCTTTGTGCTTCTTTATCAACTCTCTTAATATGCTCTATAATAACTTGAGGTGCCTCATCCTTGGAGAATAGGAATTCCACCCAAGTGTATCTTGAATAATCATCAACCATCACTAGAGCATACTTCTTCTTGGAAAGGGACATTACATTCACATGGCCAAATAGATCCATGTGAATTAGTTGCAGAGGTTTTGAGTTTGTATTGAGCAACTTGTTCTTGTGACTTGATCTTTTAATCTTTCCTTTCTGACAAGCTTCACATGCTCCATCTTGCACAAACTCCAAGGTAAGCATATCTCTGATGAGCTCTCTCTTAGTCAGAGAGTTCATTGCCTGAACATTTAAGTGAGACAGTTTCTTGTGCCATAGCCAGAATTCTTCATTTTTGGCCTTAATGTAGAAACAACAAATTTCTCCCTTGTCTGCAACCTTGAGATCAGCTACAAACAAGCTTCCTTTCTTCACACCAGTTAGAACAACTTCACCACTTCCTCTTTTTGAGATTGAACAATGATCTTCATCAAATTCCACTTTGAAACCCCTGTTGGTGAATTTTCCAATGCTCAGGAGGTTATGCTTCAGTCCTTCAACAAATGCTACATCTTCAATAATGACATTCCCAGATTTAACATTGCCATATCCCATTGTATAACCAATGTTGTCATTTCCAAAGGTTACTGATGGGCCAGCCTTTTCCTCAAATTGTGATAGCAGGGCTATATCACCAGTCATGTGACTTGAGCATCCACTGTCCAAGATCCATATGACTCTTTTATTCCCGTTGCCCTGCATTCACAAAATGACTAAGTTGTTTTTGGTACCCACACTTGGTAGGGTCCAGTTGATTTAGAAACATTTTTGTTAACAAATCTTCTGTCATAAATAACATTCTTCACAGTAGGAGACTTCACTTTGATTGTGGCTTTGGAGTTTACACTCTTAGGCTCACATGAAGTTTTCACCCTCTCAACCTTGATTGGGGATCCTGTCCTGTGAGGGTGCACATGTGTGTGTGATTCACAAGATTGTGCAGAGTCAAGTTTATGCTTAAGAGATAAACAGTTAGCAATCACAGCCACATAGCATGTCATGCAGTTAGACTTACCACAGAAAGAATCATGACTAGAATTTATGCTTGCAGAATGGTTACTCAGGTTATCAACTTCAGCAATCTCAGGCTTACTACACTTATGAGTCAAATGATTAACAGATAGGCATTTTTGACATTGTTTCTTGGGAGCATTTGGCACATAAGCATAGTTGTTACCCTTGTTGACACCTACCTTACCATTTCTGTTTTGTTTCTTTTTCATAACAACTTCTTTCTTGACTTTAGGACTCTTGACAAGGTTGTCTTTGGTCTCTTTCTGACTGACAGATTTAAGAGAGGAAGAAGTGTCTTTAGCAGCCTCATCTTCTTCAAGAAGTTGTTGTTTGATGATCAATAGTTCTTCATCAAACTCAACAACACTCTTTTTGAAAATGGGCTTTTCAACACTAGACCGAATGGTTGGGGCATTTTTGTTTGTAAAAGATTCTTTTCCTTTGCCCTTTGCCTTCTTCCTCCTTTATTATTCTCATAGTCAAAACCAACTCCAACCTTGCAGTCTTCAGTGTGCTCCTTATGATAGGTTTGAATAAGTTCAGAGGAGTTCTTGAAACTTCTCAGTTTTAATTCATTTTCAGCAATTTGTTCTCTAAGAGCTTTTTCTATTTGTTCTGCACAAATTACTTTGTTTTTGAGATACTCAATCTCCTTATTCAAACCATCAAGGCTCACAACCATTAACTCAAGTTTCTCATTCTTTTCTGTAAGCTCAAGATTTTTAGCAGTTAGCCTGTCAATTTCTTCATTTGCAACTAACATGCTAGTGTGAATATTAAACATTTCAGTACTCATGTCTTCAACAGTCTGCTTACATTGAAAGGGAGTCATATCAAGAGAAGTAAGAATAGGTACCTGACTTGAAGAATCACCATCATCAGAAAATGCCATCAAGGCATAGTTTGAGTACTCTTGTTCTTCTTCTTCATCAGAGTCATCCCAGCACCTTCCCTCAGCAATAAAAGCTTTACCCTGTTGTTTCTTGAGTAGAGCTTCATACTTGGCTTCAAGCTCTAAGCATGCTTTGTCCTTTTTGACCTGTTTAGGCTTCTTGCACTCTGTGGCAAAATGCCCAAGTTCATTGCAGTTATAGCATCTTATTTTGGACCTATCCACACTCCCAGATTTGTAACCTCCTTTAGCAGCACCAACAATCCCTTTTCCTTTGTTGAAAGAGTTTGAGCTACTTGAACCACCAGCATTTCCACTATTGAATTTAGACTTAAATGGTTGCTTCCTCTTAAACCTAATGTTAGGATATCTCCTAGCCATATAAGCAAAAAATTTGTTTTCCATCTTGTCCAGCTCATCTATGCTGTAGAACTCATCCTCCTCAGGCAAGTCATAAACAACCTAAGTTTCATCACCAGTGTCATCACTTTCCAGTTCCTCAATCTTGACTTGACTGACTTTTAAAGATTCCATTCTTTGACCTAGATTGTCAGCAATAAGGGCACAAGAGGTATTGGCCATTAATCCTTGCTTTGTTTGAATAGATCTTTTCTGAAACAACTCTAGCTCATATGTCTTCAAAACACCATACAACACATCAAAACCAATCTTTGTTAGATCTCTTTCTTTAAGGGAAGAGATTCTTGGTTCCAAGTGATCTGGAAGAGTTAGTAAGAACTTCATATTGAGCTCTTCTGTCTCATAGTGTTTGTCATAGAGTTTGAGTTCATTTATCAGCTTGTTGAACCTCTCAAACAGTTCTGTGATACCCTCCTTTGGCTGAGCCATGAAAACTTCATACTAGGAAACCAGAATCTGCTTTTTGTTCTTTCTTACTTATGGAGTTCCTTCACATAGCACCTCTATAAGATCCCACATTTTCTTTGCACTACTGCAGTGAGCAACAGTGCCATACATGTTGAAATCCATAGATTCATAGATGATAAGTTGGAGATGTCCATCCAGTGCTATTTTCTCCTTTTCAGGATCAGTGTATTTTGAGGGTCTTTAGGAACATGCCTTGCTGGAATTATCTCAGTGCCTAATGTTGTTTCAGCAATCTCAATCATTGGAATAAAGGGACCATGCTTTAAAATGTCTAAATACATGGGATTGGAAGCTTTGATGAAAAGTAACATCTTCTTCTTCCATAAGCTGTAGTGCTCCTTGTTGAAGGGAGGAATCTTGATACTGCTTAGTTTCTGTGAACTCATTCTTGATCTTTTCCTGTTTGTATGTTAACAGCCTGCTCTGATACCACTTGTTAGAAATGAATACCACTAGAAACTAGACAGAGGGGGGGGGGGGTGAATGGATAGTTTTGATATTTTTCGATTCTTGAAACACAAGATAAACTGTATATGATTATGCTATGTAATATGCGAAAAATAAACAACACACACAATCACTTTAATCTACTTTGTATTAAGTAAATTAAATACTACAGCTTTCCGGAAATTCACAAAGGAATTTCTGGCTTCTAAACAAGAACAGTTTGTATCTTGTTTTGCTTACAGAGAAAAGAGTGCTTTGGATAAAACTATGTGTATCTCTCTTCCAGCTTACAGTGGTGTGTGCACGATATATATTCACCTATACAAACTAGACACACACCTAATTACACAGTTACCCCTAGCTGAAAGTCCAACTTGTCCTGTCATAAGAAGTTAACTGTGTCAGGAAGGACCACCTGCTTTTCGGAGTCTTTCCCGTTTCTGTAGCTGCTTGTCTCTTATCTTTCTCTCCAAGTTTAGCTGTAGATTTGCCATATGTTCTTTGGACCACCTTGCCAGAACAAATGCTTCAGTATTTGTCTCTTTTGATTCTTGGTTCTGTACCTTGATTTGTCTTGTTGTAAACGGCTAAGTGTTGATATCGTGAACTCCACTTTATTCCAGACTACGCGATGTCACTTGTAAGGACTTTGCGATATGGCCTTTGAAGACTTTGCGACATAGGCCATTTGAGGACTTTGCGATCTCGCCTTTTAGAGGACTATGCGACATAGACTATTTGAGGACTTTGCGATCTCGCCTTTTTGAGGACTATGTGACATAGACTATTTGAGGAATATGCGAAATAGGCACTTTGAGGACTTCACGATCTAGCACATTTTGACTTTGCTAACTTCAACACTTCACGACATGAGTCTTGAGGACTTCACGACATAGTACAAAACGGACTATGCGATCCAGCACTTCTCGACATGGATATTTGTGACTTCACGACATAGATTTATTCTGACTTTGCTATATAATGCCTTAGTCAAATTTCTGCAACTTATTTCTTCAGGGCCTTATTCATCTCTATCCTGCTGCATGAACAATTCTGAACTTCTACCAGGACAATTATTCAATGGCCTATATACATTCTAGATGCAAGAAACTTTACTAAGCTCATTATAATTCTGAGCATACATGATCAAGCTAATGTTCATGAGAACAAGACAAATACATAGAGACCTATACTATATCCCAGTGATAGAACTCACTAGGCCATGTAGTGTGACATAGTCACATAGTGTAGGCTTGTTAATAGTGGTATTCAGACATGTCTTGAGCCTAACACAAGATATACCAAACTCTACCTAACCAAGATAGTTGGTGAAGCACACAAAATCTTATTTCTCTTCTAAAACACTAATTTAGTGAAGCACATAAATTAGTTCTCTTGATACTAGCAACCAATATTGAAGCAATACTAGTTTAACCAAATCAAGGAATTAAACAAAGAGATGTTAGGACAAATCCAAGGATAAGGAGCTCAACCTAGGTACTTGCACTTAAATCTTGAGGATTTAGGTACACTAAATCTTGTGCTACTACAATGAATGTACTAACAATTACGGATTAGCACAAACAATTAGCAATTGAAATTACAAGAAGAGTAATTAGGTGAATCAACTTACAATTCTCCAATCAAATTCATAAACAATACAACACAAGCATTCAAGATAGAGTAAAATAGATCTTACTTAAAATGAAATGGGTTTAGTGCCAGAAATCCTTCCTTGAGACAAATAAATAAAGTTAGTTACTCATAATCAATGCTAGATTACAAGTAATAAATACTTCCCCTAACCCTAATTGAATGTTCTTGGTGAGATAAAGATAAGATGAATATAAGATATTGTTTGGTTCTCAACTGTTCAATTAATACATCTATTAGACAAGAGGACAAACTAGTCAATTTGCTTCCAAAAAATTCCAGCATAACATGTACGACCTGATGAACGGCCGTGCGGGTGCCCGTACAAATGGAAACTCAAATTGCATCACTTGGAACACTCCGTACGGCCTATTGAACGGCCGTGCGGACGCCCGTACAAATGGAAACTCAAACTGCATCACTTGGAACACTTCGTACGATCTACTGAACGGACGTGTGGACGCCCGTACGAGACAACAATCTCTAAAATCATGCATTATGAACCTTCCGGCATCGCAATCCAACATCTTCTAAATTCCCTCTTGAATGATCTTTGCTTTCAAGTCCACAATAAGCCACTTTTTGAACAAATAAGCATGCGGCACTAAAAAAGGAAAACATAACAAATATAAGTAAAATGCATATGGAATTGAAAGAAAACCAAGTGAAAAAGAGACAAAAACGTGTATAAAATACACGTTATCATTAATAAAACATGTTAAGTGTTAATAAAATAGGGCAATACATGGTTGCTATACTGTAAAACATTGAAATTATTTGAGTGCCTAACTTCTCCATTATTTATTGCTTGCAAATTCTAAAGTGCAGATTTAAGACTTTGAGACACATTTTCCTCAGTTCACAAGGAGAAAGGCTAACAAGAAGCTATTGTAGTTGCGAGTAGAAGGATTATTAAGAGAAACTGGGGATCAAAAAAATGTATCCATTGATCACTGTACCTTTCCTTTTGACAAGAATTTGAGTGTACTAAGTAAGGTAGCTTCTTTGCCTCTCTTTTCAGTTAATCCATCCCAAATCATGGTCACTCCAAAATGTATATATTGAATGAAAAGTACTCTATGAGATATTGACATTACTGAATATTTTTTAGTTTATCATTATTTGTTTTTCCAAGAACACACAAAAGAGGATGTATGCATTCTGTTCACTAAAGAGAAGCCATGATGCTACCCATTAACATCTATAATTGGAAAGATCTTGGTTTTGCATGACAACATCACACTTATTTTCGAAGTGAACATATCTTATAGGCTTTGATTATTATTATACTCTTTTGTCCCTAATTCCAGGACATTTTTATAATTTCCCTATGCTAAACGGGCTGAACCGATCCACTCAGTACCCGATGACAGCAGAATGGAAAGAGCACGCGTTTGAATTTGAAGTCTCCACTGATTTTGATTAAGGTTTTTTGATAATGTCTTTAAACTGTTATCATTCTCATCAAGCCATCACAATTTTAGGTTATGATTTTCGCAGCCTCCAGTATAGATCAATCATTATTATCTTTTTCACTGATGTGTTGAACCATGGATCACAATAATGATTCCACGTATTGGCCACTTGTTGAATTGAATCAGAATGTTTCTTCACAATTAAGTACAAAGACTCACTCGGATTCTTATCAAACAGACACAATTAATCCCAAAAATACTTCATATGTCAACCAAACTAATTGCAAAGCCTCACTCTATGTATGTTTTCTCCTTATACCTTCAGGAAACAAGAAGTATGTTCCAAGGCCAACTAAAGAAAATTCCTCATTGAACTATCAGATTCTGATTAACAGATCATCAGGTATCCTCAAAAGAGATCATGATTCAGTGAATCAATATTGTTCTTTTATTTGTGATTTTACTATTTGTTTGTGTTCTCCATTGATGTCTCATTTTTTATTGTGTACCAAGTTTTGGCATGAGTTAATGTTTATTTGCTTTATAATGAATTTATTCTACATTATTAGATTCCACGTGTCGCCCACTCTCTGAATTGGACCAAAAATGTCTCATCATATCTTAGTAGAAAGCCTCATACAACAAATCAAAATTTTAATGCGTCAAAGTATGTTACCTCCACCTAAGACCACTCTTTTGGTATCAGACAGCTACGATTATATTACATTTTGTACATGCACATTAGTGTTTAATTTCCATTTTGCCTATAATAAAGAAAGACCATCTTCGACGTCACATATTACATTAAACATCATATCAGATTTAATCAGATTCTTTTCAATTTATCATCTAAGTATTATGCTGATTCTCTTAATTTAATTGTTACATAAATGTTTATGTGTATTATAGCCTATATATATTTCACAAATGAGTAGCATCCCTAATGAAGCAATTGCTGATATTTAAATTAAAAAAAATATTATCTCTCCTGTTTTGGTCATGGTTAGCACGTATGCAGCATACTATGTCCGCGAATAGAAGTAATTCTCCATTGACTCCGCACTTTACAAGTTCAAGTTTAGCAGGTTACAATCGAAATGTGTACATCTAATTTCCATCATGTTCTTTATGTATTCTGATTTATTATTAAATCACATTGACCCAATTATATTTTTGTACACAGGTCAAATAAGTCATAATTTTGTTACAACTCAATCTCATCTATTCTATAATAAAGGGTTGTTGCATTTTAATGAATCCGGTAAAATGGCTTTTCAGTAATTGGGTTATACAACCAAACAACCATTTGTTCTAGTTTAGTGTTGTAACTGACTATTTACAGGTGGCAGAGTACATCATCCTGTACAAATGACTCGGTCCTCTTTAAAATAACCCTTATAAATCCAACATGTCTGGAGGTACCTGTAACCTGAATTATTTCCTTATCCAAGCGGCCAATTTGTATTGCTAAGAAGCCTGGGATAGACTATTATATAATTATGATTGCGACTTGACAAAGTCTTGATAAGGCGTTTGGATCTCACTTTTTGTTTTTATTTGAATTGCGTTTGTACAATATTCAACTTCTAGCACATTGCATGACTCCCATTTTGTGACTCCTCATGAAGTCTAGAAAAAGCAATAAAAAATGTTATGACTATGGTGTAGCAGACGTGATAATGATTTTGCAGGTCAGAATAATTTTCTTATCGGAACCCTTTGATATGATGTTTTATTCTGCTACTGCAATGAAGTGAGGTGACTGCTTCTGTTACTGATATTGCAGCTTACTTTTTGTGTAATAAATACTTTCCATTCACAATCATGACTCAGTAATTTCTTCTAATATGTTACACATGAAATAGTGATACATAGGTCTCAGATTTAGCACTAATCTCCACCGTATTGATGTTTGTCAGGTGCCAGAACAAAGATATTTTTGAAAATGTCCAAAAAACATTTCTCTTTAGTTTCTCCATTTTGGGGGTATTGTTGTTTGAGCTCTTTACACATAAAGCTTTTATCTTACTTGCTTGAACACAAAGGGTGTAGACCTCCTCCCATGATAGATACGTTTGGTTGACAGAGATAAGTGGACATCTGAGATAATCAACCTTCACTTCCTGTGGTGTGGTGTAAAAATATGAAGAATAGAGAGTTGGTGTTTTCATTTTGAAGTCTATAACAAGAACGTAATGGCATGAATGATACATATTAGCTTCTGGTGCAAATGAGAATTATTATTCTGGGTATTCTTTTTTAAAGCAGGGATTATTCTTGTGTTTTTTATGAAGTGTCAACAGGTTATATTTTGTCATTTAGTTTCTTTTTCGGTAGTAAGATTGCATCTATTTTTGGATATGTATATATACAATCTTCGTAGTAGTAGCTATTTGGAATATAATAATAAAAGAATATTTGAAGAAAAATATCAATTTTTAAATTTATATTTCTACTGTTTTATTTTAAAATTATTCCAAAAATTAGAGGCATACAGAATTGTATGAAATATGTACAAATAAAATTAAAAAAAACACATATATGTATATTAAAATGTGTGCTAGCAAATAGAAGTAACTCATAGCTCCCATAAATTAGGATGGATGGATTATTATTTATGATTTTTTATATATTATTTTAAATAATTTTTTGAAATAATTGTAAAATAATGTCTACAAATCCATGATACTGATTTTATTAACATGAATCTTTACTATTTTAGTTATTATATTTTTTGCATGAAATTTTATATGTTTTTTCTAATTCTAAAATTATTGTTATATTTTTTTCGCTCACAAACTTAATTATATAACATATAATTAATTTCAGTTTTTTGGATAAACTGAAAATTAATAACAACAAACCATATCCACTATTTTTGTAATTAGTAGTAAATTCAATGCAAGTGCTTTCTTTTATTTTTTCTAAAAATGATTAATAGACAATAAATTGAGTGAATACATGAGATTTAGATCTATAGAAGATAAAACAAAAATTTTGTCTTTAAGTTATTTAGCCTATAACATTGGTGTTTCTATATTTTTCGTTATACGAATAATTTTTTTGTCGGATATGAATTACTTATTTTAATCATAAATAAAAATAAACTTTATTTTGAATTATATTAAAATAATCATTATATTTGTGTAAATAATTTGTATTCATTTACTAATTTTTATTTAATATTAACTTTCACAAGCATTAAATTGTCTTTCATATATATATATATATATATATATATAGTTGTACTATATGAATAACACCTTATATAAAGAACAATAAAAAACACCATCACAAACACTTTATTTTTCATAAAAATTAATTTTTGTAAAATTAGAATCATAAAATTGAACAACAATTAAGCCTAACAAATCAAATTTAACGTAGAATCTCATCTAAATTTAAAAATACATTACATCCAGTAAAGAATCTTGTATATATATTTATCACAATGAAATTACATGTAATCATGTTTTATTTGATTCTAATTTTTTGTTAGATTCTATTTTTATTCGTAATAAACCTTTTTTGGTGAGAAAATTATAATCAACATGCAATTTATGTAATATTTTCTTTATTGTTCTTTATATAAGAGTGTTATTCGTGGAGTAATGACCTATATAGAATATTCAATTTATAATAAATAATTTTTACATTTTATTAACACTTTGATAAATGAGTCGACGACGAGGTGTCGCCGAGAAACCGTTCCCATATATCAATTAAGTTTTTTGTTTATTTTATTTATTTATTTATTTATTGTATACTTTATCTTACTTTTCATTTCTTAGTGCCAAATGTATGAGATTTTTGTTTTAAAATTAAGTTATTATATATTTGACATTCATTAACTTTTAAACGCTGACGTAAAAAAATGACCAAGAATTGATAATTATGTGTACATTTATTATTTCTAAAATAAATGTAGTATTGAAGTACTGCAAGTTACAATTTCTAAATTCTAAAAGAAATTAAACAATAATATCGGATTTTGTGATAAATATTCGGTGTACAAAGAATGCAAATCTTATTGGAGTGTATACTATTGATATTTTTTCGTTAAAAAAATAATCTCATTATAAATTTCTCCTTTTTCATAAAATAACAATTACATAACGCTTCTTCAAAAAAAACAATTACATAATGATACGAACAAATCTAATCATAATAATCTTGTTAAAACTTTAATACACACCAATTTCATTAATGTATTTCATCTATTTTTTAATTTTATAAAATAACTACACCGGGGCATACTGGTATTTGTAATTTGTGATAGCTTGGGCCTTGAGTCGTAAAAAATATGGTCGTAAATTTGTTAAACATACTAGCTTATAGCCCGTGCAATGCACGGTTACTTAAATTTTATTTATAAATATATTTTTATTACCCATGCAACACACGATTGTTTTTTTAATATTTATAATTATATTTATTTATGAATATTTTAATATTTAAAAGTTATTAGTTTACATGATTAAATTATTGTTAAAAAAGATTTAGCCAAAAAAATTATAGTTAAAAATTTGATATTTATTATATTTTACACGCTCAATTTAATATTTGTTTATATTGAGTTATAAAAATTAGATTTTGCCAATTTTATAGTCCACATGAAATTCACAAAATAATCTTTAATTTAGTTGTGGTTTAATAGTTCTTTTTCAATTAAAAACTATTCTAAAACTAAAAAGAGAATAAAGTGACGAAATTTAATGTTGAAAATTCTATTCGATTTAGGAAATCTACTTATATGTAGTTTAGATTATTAGAATACCCTTTATTAACCAAATACAGTTTTTAATGTTAAATCTAACGGTTTTCACCTATCTATTTAACATTAAACGATTTTTATTATTTTGGTATTAAATGAGTTTCCTTATTTAATTATAACTATTTTTATGTTTTGACTTTTTAGAAAATCCAATCCTAATATAATATCTTTTAACTTATATCATTTTTAGATAATAACTTATTTTTATATGATATAATCTTGATCATGTATTTTTAAAAGTATTGGATCTAACGATTGAGAATGTTTTGGCGGTATTTAGGACCAAACTACCATGATAACATCATTAATTTTTCTTAATATTTATAATTTTTGTAATTTATAATTTTTTTAAATATTTATTGCTAAAATATAATATACTCTTTTTTGTAATATGTTAAAGATGCGGGAACTTTGAACTTTTGAGAAAATAAAATATCAATTAAAATATAATTTTTTTTGTAATAGTTCTTCTTTTAAAGTAGTACACCGTGATCAAAATTCTGTATAAATTTCATTTTTTTATAGTATATCCAGTAAATATCTATGTTATTACATTAAAGACTAAATAATGAAAGCTTGTTAAGTTTGGTCGCTTTGTTTGATCACTCAATCCATAATCGTTGAATCTTTCAAATTAAATTGTTGAAAAACGTTAGATATAACAGTAAAATTATCATGTAGAATGATCTAAGGTTTGAATCTATCAACAACATATTAAAATTTATAGGTTTTTTTGAAAATAAGAATTTTTTCATTTTTTCTTGCAGACATATGTTATTTGATAATATTTTTTGTAAAGTACGATTTTTCACAAAAGTACTATACTAATTGATTAACAAACTTTTAAAGTTTCGAATTTAATAATTTACAATGTATATAGGTTTAAAAAGTTTGGCATCTTCTGTAGCTGAGTCTAAAATATCAAAATAAGGTTTTTTTTTAAATATCAATATAGTTCTGCTAACAATTAAATTAGGTCTTTATAAGTTCTTATAAAACAAAATCACCATTTACGTATAACTAGTTGAAAAAGCCACGCTTCGCGGCGGCGTTATAATTTTTTTATTTTAAACTCTATCAATTAAATTAAAAAATTTACTCAGTCCTCTCTAATAAGCCGTCCTCCCGTGAAACATGTTTTCCTTTTTAAGATCAAAATTTCAAGTTTAATATATTGAATACTTGTTTTATATATTAATTTTCATATTAACATACTTTTAAGCGCTCTCTCGATGAAAAAAATACTTGTATTAATTAAATTACAAAAATAACTCATTTCTCCCTAATAGTTGTCCTCATGTTGAAACATATTTTCCTTTTTAAGATCGAAATCTCAAATTTAATATATTGAATACTTGTCTTATATATTAATTTTCATATTAACATACTCTTTTCTAATGAGCCACTCTTTTGTTAAAAAAATACCTATATAAATTGAAAATCCTATTTTACTTTCAATATAATTTTTAGCTATATGTCTTTCCAATAATTCGAACTTTTCTCCTCTATAAATTCGCACACCTATTCTACTTCGAATAAAACTTTTAATTATGTGTACAAACACCTATTTTACTTTTAATAAAACTTGTAATCGTATGCATTTTTTATAATTTCGAACTCTTCTTCTCTATAAATTCCAACATCTATTCTACTTTCCGTAGAACTCTTAATTCTATGGCTTAACTATAAATTCGAACTATTCTCCTTTTTAAATTCGAACACCTACTCTACTTCAAATAAAACTTTGTTTATATGCCTTTACTATAAATTTGAACTCTTCTTCTCTATAAATTCGAACACCTATTCTACTTCGAATATGTTAAAAAATATTTATTGATCTATTAGTATTTAGAATTGTAAATCTCTAGAAAAATTAGAAAAATAAATTGAGACGATTGTAGAAACGCTGCCTATAAATTCAAACATTATTCTAATTTCAATAGAACTTTTAATTTTATGTCTTACCTATAAATTCGAACTATTTTCCTTTATAAATTTAAACATTTACTCTACTTCAAATAAAACTTTATTTATATGTTTCTCTATAAATTCGAACTTTTCTCCTCTATAAATTCGAACACATATTCTGCTTCTAATATGCTAAAAAATATTAATTTTTAATAATATATCTTTTTTTAATTATGTAATATATATAATTTTCAGCAAATTTCGATCAAATTAACTACAAATTGAAAACGAATTCGAGCATAAGAAATACTCATTACAACACTACACAAATATACATTACAATTGAGGATTTGATTTTGTCCAGTAAAAATAAATCAGCCGTTTCAGAATGCCACTAAACGCTCGGAATTTTTTCTTTATATAATTTTTTCTATAAATTTTATTTTCTATTTCAAATATGCTAGAAGAACTTTTAATAGTACGTTTTCTTTATAAATTTGAACTCTTCTTTCCTACAAATTCAAACACATATTCTATTTCAAATAGAACTTTTAATTATATGTTTTCGCTATAAATTCGAACTCTTCTCCTCAATAAATTTGAACACATATTCTACTTCTAATATGTTAAAGGATATTTTTTGATTTATCGGTATCTAAAATTCAAAAATTCTAGAAAATTAGAAAAATAGATTGAAACAATCTTAGGGGCGCCACCTAACCTCCCGCGTATCCTCCTTTATATATATATATTGATTTATTATTTAATAATAACTAATATTTGATTAGTTATGATATAAAACTTAATAAAATAGGATTAAAAATATGCACAATTTTATAAAATTTTATCCTCGTATTATTATATTCCTTGTTGATTTGAATTTTTCTTAGATTGATTTTAATTTTTGAACATAGATTTCTAAATTTAAAATAGTTAGAAAAAAGTAATTAAATTAGTGTTAAAATAATGATGACATAATAATTATTATTAGAATTTAAATATTCACTTTATTAATTTGGGCTTTATCTTGTGTTTTAAAAATCAGATTTTGACGATTTTACACCCCACATGAAGATAACTAAATTATCTTTAATTAAAAGATGGTTTAACAGTTTTTATCTAGGTGTAATTGTCCATGGAAGAGAAAAGAAAGTCACGAATATTTTACATGGAGAATTCTATTCAATATAGAAAACTTATTTATATTTGGTATATTTGGTTTAAATTATCAAAATACACTTTTTAGAATTTAAATATAATCCTATTATTAATAAAATAAACTTTTTTAATATTTGATCTAACGATTTTCATTTATCTAGTTAAGATCTATTGGTCCTTATTAATTTGGTTCTCTACGACCAAAATTTGGAATAAGATCCCTATTATGATTATTATATATAAAGATTTAATATAATAAGGATATCAAGTATATACTGATATAAGTATCTTACTAACTACTTTTACTTTTAATGTTTCGATTTTATTTACGGTATAAATAAAATTTTAAAATACATTATTACTTAAAAATTATGAAATAGAATAAAAATTATTTTATGATTATATAAAATTTTATTCTCATATTATTATATTCTTAATCGATTTGAATTTATTCTTAATTAATTTTGATACTTTATTGAAAGAAACATAAAATTTCTATATTTAAAAGAATTAGTGGAAAAATAAATAAATTGGTGCTACAATAATATAAAAAAATTATTAAAATTTAGATACTCACTTTAATATTTGGGTTCTATCATGAGTTTTCGAAATTGAATTTTGACGATTTTACAACTCATGCGAAACTAACAAAATTTTCTTTAATTTAATGATGGTTTAATAATTATTATCTAACTTGACCGGTTGACCTACCCATAAAATAAACTGAAAAGGAAAGATTGTTAAGAAATTTTACACAAAGAATTCAATTCAATATAGAAAACCAATTTATAATTGGTTTAAATTATCAAAGCACACTTCTTAGTATTTAAATATAATCCTACATTTAATCAAATACACATTTTAATATAAGTATTATATTCAAAATTATCGTTTATGAATATAAAACCCTCAACATTTTAATAATATTTTGATATTATCCTTTTATGTTTGTTATATGTAAAATAATATAATTATAATTTGGATTAATCGAATTGTTATGTTCCTTCAGAAAAAAAAGTGTTTAAATTTATTCATGTACATGAGTTCTCCTAAGTCTCTTATAACATAGGGTATCATTGTAATCGATATGAATTGTTATCTTGATATTTGGTTTAACAATTATTATCTAACTGGAACTATACATAAATTCAAGAGAAAAGATATTTAAGAATTTTTACATAGAAAAATTTTAAATTATCAAAATACACTTTTTAGTATTTAAATATAATTCTATTATTAATCAGATACACTTTTTAATATTAGATCTAACAATTCTCATCGATCTATAATTATTAATTTGGTCGTATACTGATCGTACACGGACCAGATCGATTTTAATTTTTTCTTAAATTGATTTTAATATTTTATTGAAATAAACAAAGAATTTATAAATTTAAAAGAATTAGGAAAAAAACAATTAAATTGGTGCTACAATAATAAAAAAATATTTATTAAAAATTAGATAATAACTTTATAGTTTGGGCTCTTGGGCTCTATCTTGAGTTTTAGACAACAGATTTTAACGATTTTACAGCCCACGCGAAGCTTACAAAATTATATTTAATTTAATGATGGTTTAATAATTATTATCTAACTGTAACTATCCATAAAATAAAGAGAAAATATAATTACGAATTTTTACATAAAGATTTCTATTCAATATAGAAAACCCATTTATAATAGGTTTAAATTATCAAAATACATCTTTTAGTATTTAAATACTATCCTATTATTAATCAAATACAATTTTTAATATTATATCTGACGGTCCTCGTCGATTTGAATATTTATAGTTTTATAATCCAACGGATCGTATACTTTTGGTAGTACAGTGACCGACCAAAGTTTTGGATAAGATCTCACTTACGCTTATTATATACTAGCATTTAACCCGTGCGATGCACGGATGAATTTTAGAATTTTTATATTATTATTTGTATTTTGATTATATAATTTTATTAGTAGAAAAATAAAATTTTAAAAATTAATAATGTATGTATGATGTTGGTGTAAGCATTTGTTTGTATTTTGAGGATAAATGTTTTTAATATATTGTCGACAGAAATAATATCTTGAACTTCTGAATATAGCTTAGAAAAATAGGTAATATAAATATTTAATAATAATATGTTATCGACGGGATTCGAACCTTGAACCCGTGGGAACATTTTAAATATCTAAAAAGAAATATTTTTCAAACTATGTTGTTGACTGGATTCGAACCTTGAACCCATTGGAGTATTTTGAATATCAAGAAAGAAATATTTTTTTAACATTAAATTTAACGGTTCTCCTTTTATCTATCTTTCAATCTAACGGTTGTTATTAAAAATATCAACTAACCAACAACAACCAACCAAATAGAGACTAGTTTGCTTATAATAATATAGTATAGATAAGGGGTTAATGTAAAAATTGTGTGGCAAGCCCATACTTGTAACGTTATCCTCGTGTCTATGGCAGTAGCTCACGGAACTTAAGAGTTTTAAGACCATATTCGTGAGTCGTGACACTTATAATAATGGACGGAATGCATGTCAAGGGGACCCTCTTCATTGCTTTACTTGATTAAAATTCTCAAGTCGATTACAATAATTAGAGGAGGAGCATGGAAGCAGACAATTATTATGCGCGCATTACTGTTTTGTTCTAAGTTAAGTGTAATGTAGAGATTTGTTTTCAAAAGCAAAACGGAAAGACAAAAAGGAGAATATCATGTATAATGGTTATGACTTATGTCTGCTTCAACTCTCTCAATCATCCGATGATGTAGCTAGCTGAATTAGTAAGTAAGTTTTCAATATGAGCCACGAAAGAGTCTAACTGTTTACTACAATTTTGTCATTGTTCATCGCCTACTCTGCTTCCACCTACATCTCATTGCTGTTTCATCTTAACGAGGAGCTCCATTGGAGCAATTCATCCATGACTTGCTGCTCCTCTAGAGCCGCCACCACCCATGACTTGGGATCATGGGAAGGATATTATGTACTGAAAAAGGACCAGCTGTACCCTCTGGTCGATCTCACTTAATTTCATGCTTTTTAAAGTGAATGCCATACAAAATATTCCACTGTGAATTATCATTCAACTCACTAACACATCCACGCATGCACATACCAGTGGATCTACAGAGACAAACAGAGAGTGTTTTCATAATAACACACTTTCATGGAGTTTCAATTTATAACACTACATAGGTGGTACCGACTACAGTAATTAATACAACTAACAGAACAAGGGTCCAGGTCCAGCCACATCCTTAATCTCAATTCTTCTTCTAAAACATTATACAACATTTATATATTGAAAACCACACTTAATCATTAAGAGTCATTAATCCTTGTAACAACGAACGCGAAAGCTCAAGGATTGAATTGCTCATCTTGGATCTCCGGAAACTCCTCTTGATTCCCATTGTACCCTTCCACAAAATTGTTAGCTTCATAAGAGTTCTCATTGTTTCCATATCGACCTTTAAACGAGTTTCCGTAGTTGCCTCTGTTGTTGTCATACTCGTTTCTTGAGTTAAACCCTCTTGAATTCTCGTTGTGATTATTATTATAATAATTATTTGGATTGTAATTCTTTTCACTATCAAGGTCATAGTAATACCTTCCATTCTCCATGACCCTTGTGTCACTCATCCCATGCTTCTCATTGGTGCCTCCACTGTTGTAGGTGTCGCCATTGGTCACACCTAACTTTGCTTCACCAATGCCATGCTCCCTATTGTTGTACAAATTTTCATCATTAAAATTGTTGTTGGTGACGGGAGTGGTGTAGGCATTATCGGTAAACCTTGTGTTACTTTTGCCTTGTGACTTCGTAACATAGGCATCATTGTTGTAGAATCGATCACCATTGTTGTTGTTTGTGATTGGCGTGGTGTAGGCATTGTCCATAAACCTTGTGTCACTCATGCCTTGTTGCTTAGTACCATAAGCATCATTGTTATAGTATTGATCGCCGTTATTTGAATTAGAGGACAACTGTTTGTTCATATAATTAGCATCATTGTTGTAGTACAGACCATCTACTAAATTAGGGTTGCTTTCTTTGTTGTAAGGAATTTCTGTTTGGGTTTCGTAAGGGAGGTTTTCAGTGGTGGTAGTAGTGGGAGGAAGCTGTCCGGAGTCGTGGCCGTAGAGGCCATAGCCCCCTGTATTTGGCTCCTGTTCTGGTTTGTTCAAAGGCTCTTGTTGTTTTGTTGGGAGAAGTTGTTTGGGAATGTTGTTACTGGTGGTGACTTTGCTAAAGAACTGACTGTCTCTTGCATGAACATGAAGAGAAGCTAAGAGGGAAAGGAGAAGAAAAACAGAGCAGGTGGTAGAAGATGTTGCCATGAGAGGTCGGAGAGAAATTATTTGGTATCTAGTTGCGGAACTATCATCAAGGTGTTGGTGTTTTTATATAAAAAAGAGGCCACCTATGCTTGCTTTCTTTTGTTGTGTATTGGATTCTGATTATTTTTCTATTTTATTTAATTCGTAAGGATTTTAGATAAATAAATATATTTAATGTATTTTCTAAAAATAAGATTTGTGGAACACTCTCTGCATGTCTATTAAATGATGCATGATGTTCGAGAATTACTAAA
This sequence comes from Heracleum sosnowskyi, assembly GCA_030848705.1. Classification (NCBI taxonomy): domain Eukaryota; kingdom Viridiplantae; phylum Streptophyta; class Magnoliopsida; order Apiales; family Apiaceae; genus Heracleum; species Heracleum sosnowskyi. The sequence goes on from CM061241.1 coordinate 102,000,434, forward strand.
GACAATTAGACAAGTGAAATAAGTTTCATAAACTTTTCCAAACATTTTATCTACCAAAATTGATGCGAAGTAATTAGGTAACTCGGGTAGGTAAAATGGGTGGAAAAAGGAAGAGGGAGATGATGAATGTGGGCCCTGCTAATATATGAGCTTTAACAAAAGAGTGCCCCTATCTTTCTGGGGATGCACAATCAATGCTTATTCTATGGTATTTGGTGTAACAACTAGTACTCCATATTCCTCTCATTTCTTTATATTTTTTTTTGGTATGTCCTTTTCATTTTTTTACATACAAAAAATAGTAAAATTTTATAATATAAAATGCAATCATATTCACTATTTTTCTCCATTATACATACTTTATACCCATTTTATAAATTAAATATTGATTGGTCCCACCACTTACTCATTTTTCTTAATTTTCCCTATTAATTTACACTTTTTCTTAATTTTCGTGTCGTCCCTCGATGTAAAAAATTATTGAGGGGGACGGAGAGAGTAATTCTTTATCTTCCTCGTGCTTTGACACCTTTTTTGTACAAAATTGTTGCTGCCATCCGTTTATGCGATCCATTACAGAAGATAACATCGACATGACTCTTTAATCTTATAAATTAACACACAAATTCAACTCAAGCAGGTTAAAGCTAGGTCCTAGCACCAGTACCCCCTAAAGCCTTAAAGCAACGATTCTTAAGGTGGTACTAGTAAATTAAAACAAAAAACAGTCTAGTAATATTCCACATTCTTGCATTTTTATTAGTTATTTACAGAATATTCAAAATTATAAATCAACGGAAAAGGGATGTGAGAGAATTGATAAAAATAAAAAGGAAAATTTGAAGTAGTTTGGTAGAAGTACTGTGCTCCAAATTTTTTTAGAAGAGTATTGAGGTTATCGTCGCCCGTCGGGATCATTATTCTCTTTTTAAAAAGAAAATTTCATTTTTTTTTAAAAAAATTCCATTTTTATTTTCACGTTTTTTTTAACTCGGAAGAAGGGTAATTTTGGGAGGATCTTTGAGTACCAACAGAGCATGTGGCAGGGACAATAAAAACCCCAAGTCTGTGAAATGGGGCACCAATTTACTCATTGTGTACATAGACTATCGTTTCCTCCTCCATTTTTCTTTATGCAATTAAGCTTTACTCAAATTGCCATAATAAAACTAAACAAAACAAAAACCCAAATTTATTTCATCATATTTACGACCACAATCGAAGTAATTTACAATGAGCATAAACTTTAATGTTAAAACTTGATTTACTTTTTCTTTTTCTCTCTTTATTTGGTACCACTCGCTCTTTATTTAATTATTAGTTGGTATCATGCACTTTTCTTTTAGTTTAGGGAGTAGCTTAATAGTAATAGAGTAGTGGTAGACACCTCAAAAATTATTTTTAAAATATTTACAAAATGATGTGGATGACATATGATTTTTTTTTAATTCGTGAACGCATATTAATGCAAGCGGAGTCCCATATTATTATTAGAAAATTTACTATTCTAAACTCATTTAGTAACAATTTTTTAAAAATAGTTTTAGGACTTCTAACCTTTCTCATAGTAATATTCACAAATTTAGTAGAAAATCTAGTTTAGTCTTGACGGATTATAGTGGTTGATATTGAATGTCAACGTTTGTGTTTGAGAAGTCCACCTTTGGCATGACTTCATTGTCGTCTCCGTCCGATAAAATATTTGATTTGTTGCGCAATTGATGGTGCAGGTGGAGTTGGTCAATGTTTAATTTAATTTTCTATTCTTCTTAAATTGTGCCTTCGATTATGCTCAATCATCTTCCTCTACTATAAAAACACAAAAGTATTCTTTCGTTTAGTCTTCTTTTTCTGCCTTCGTATACTGCAAACGAGTATTATATGCAAATTCAGGAGATTAATGGAGGACAGTATTATATGCAAACGAGTGAATTACTTTTGTCAAGATTTCTAACCTTAAACCTCTTGGTCTAAATTCCCGTAAAAAAAAATTAAAAAAATCTTGGGCTAAATGAATCAAGTATGCAAGGACAGTGAACGAAAAGTAAATTGAGAATATATTTATATTTGTCTTTAACCTAGCAAGAAAAAAGGTAAAGTAAAGTAAAAGGAGAAAATAAATCAAAAAACAAAATGAAAATGGGACCAAGTTAGTTTTAACAAACGATAAAATGGAGACTTGGGAAGCATCTATGCATAATGGTAGGAATGATTTGTATGTCTTGTCAATAATCATGATGTCACCGTTATTTTTGTTGCTTCATTGGGTTTTTATTTTATGATTCGTTAGGTTCACTCCATGATGATCAGTCAGTAGCGTTGGCTTATTTCCAGATCTCAGTTTAACAGTAATCAACCACATCATTAGTTGTCAAATTATCACAAAAGATGCACAACATATAATAATTAGTTTTGTTATCTCTAACTCTGTTTCTCTATTAAGGAGAAAAATATGACTATATCCCTAAAACAAGAATTATAATGAAATGAAGAGGTTAATAGTTCAATCAAGTATACAAATACATTAAGATTGCGTCTAGGAACATGTTTCATTTCAAGTGATGATTTGAGTTGTCCAAACATGTTATTTGATCAAATTTTAGGATATACATTACCAAAATTTGAATCACCAATATTGAACAAGCAGATGGTGAATAACTCAATTGCAAATTGTAATTGACATCGTGTATGGTTGATTGCAGTCACAAGAACTGATGTCACTGTGCTTGCAGCATGTTAACTCATGCATGCTATAGGCATTTACATACCAAAGACACGGAGAAACTGGTGATCTTCTATTATAACAGTACGGAATCCATTACGATTTTTTGTAACATCAAAGTCATTTCAGCTTGAACCTTTCTGTATTAGTAGTAAACCATCCCAACAAAAAGACAAAGGTTTACCAACACATTCCATGTAGCAGAATTATGATGTGAGGAACATCCAGGCACTCAGTATAGGAAAGGTGATCAGAGCAGATGCCTAAATCATCGAAAGAATAGTCATGACAGTAAATTTTCAATGCCTGAAATTATTTAATCAGATTAATAAATGAGATGATACTTACAATGACAAATACCACTTCCTTGTTTGCAAAAGGTGCAGTGAATTCATTTCCTTCCATTTCTTGTTTAATATAACCTTGCAACTGTAAGGACAAAGGAGAGTATTAACCCACTTTCACCTATAATCTCATATATTATGATATAGTGATACTCAATACCTGAACCAAAGGTTTATGTTGTTCAGTCATTTAAATGATTAGTTAGTGTTTTGTTTGGTTGGGATGAATTATGATATGGAAGGAAGAGAATAAAATTTGTACTATGCCATGAATTAACATTAGTAATTTTCATTATTTCTTTCACTCCGTTCTTACGAACAAATTTGAAAATGGATCGATTTGAACTAGATCTCTTCCCTCTTATTATCATTTCCCCCGCCCCTTTAATTTTGTTAACATTTTTTTTCATTCCATCTTTACAAACAAGCAGAGCTTAAGGAGTTTGAAAGAAAATATAAAAAGCAGCACGCACTCTGGTCGGGACAGAGGTCTCTGTAATTTGAGCTAAAGTCGGTTGGAATAGCCCAGCAGAGTATTGATTCAGCTAGTTAGCAATCAAGTCAATTAACTACACGAGAGTGTTTCAACTACACAAAAAGAAAATGAAAGCAATCAAGTTAAAAAACTACAAGAGCATGTTTCAACTACACAAAAAGTAGATGACCAACGATTTTTTCATGTATAGTTATTTCATATATTTTCTGAGTCTGACAACATACGATGGTTAAAGACTTTGTAGTGTATACTTTTCAGTGAAACTAGTGCATTCATCTTATGTTTTCTGGAAGAACCAGCAGATGATTGCACAATGACTTCCAGTTGTAGGAATTTTTTATAGAAGGTATATGGATGATCAAATAGGATTGAGTGACGTGAGCAAAAAGAGGAGGCAAAGATCAACTAAAAAACTTAGCTGTTTCTAGATATCTCATAGTTCAAATCCCATTCATCAGATGGAATGATATAATTATATTCTAGAGGAACTTAGAAGCCATGTCGGCAGGTAAAATACCTGGTGGTGATGATACTTTGCTGCTCCAAATATTCTTTCTAACTGATGCATTACTTGAGACAAGTAAGACTCTGGTGCAGACCAATTCTCATATAAGTTTGAATCCAGGACCCCCATCAACTTTTCGAAAAGACCCCCAAAAAGGTTTTTGATGAACTATAAAAAGCATGAAACACGGTTGTTTTAACTTCTGATTATTGATGGAAATACAATACAATGCCAATAAACACATCAATGATCAATATTTTTACAATCCAAACATATCCTGCAAAAATTTCTGAATCTAAGAGAGTTTAGTTTTCATCAAGGAAATAGACACGTTTTTGCTACCTTAAAATAAGTGCACCTTGCAATTTTCAGTTGCCATTTGACCTTCCAAGTTCTCATCTAGATAATAAGATCCAGTAAAAGCATAAACAGGTTCAATCTGATTGTTTAGTTTAACTTTGTACGTAATTTAAAAGTAGAAAATAAGTGTTATCAGTATTTCAGTACTTGTGCCATTTGAAGAGCCTGTTCAAGTTGCTGAACTTGAATCCACTGTTCAGTCACAATGTCAGCCATCTGCATGCAGTAAAATAAATAAATTAAAGGTAGTTTAATTATATTTAAAACTTATACAAGTGATGCTTAGAAGGTGAGTCGATGGTGATACAAAATGACTAATTTGAAGCATAACTAATGGACACATTATCATGATATAAATGCCAATCAGCAAGACCAACCAAGCTGAATCTACCCACAGATATGCAAATGCAGTTGAATAACCTTAGATTGTGTTTGGGAGCAGGCATTTCATTTCAAATGATATGGTTCGAGTTGTCATTCATATTTATACTAATATTTGAATGTCATGGATTTCAAATGAAATCCAAATCCAAATTCTTTTGGTCATCCAAACATGTTTTTTGGTTAAATCTAGAATTTCAAATGAAATCCAGGTTCGCAAACGGCCATTAAAGCATTTTAAGGTCAACTGATCTAGAAGTCATGAATTTTTTACCTATAAGACTTTACACAATATATAAAGGAAATCTTTATATATAATAGACAGCCATAGACATAAACATAGTAGCATTTGTGAGGGTGAGATATACAAGAGACAATCATTTCTAATTCAGTTCATCCAAGTGATACCTCGAGGGTATTCGAACAATAGAACACCTTACCTTTTGAGCTCTTGAAGCAACCACATCCAATCTTTTCTCAGCATCTTGTGCTTTAAGCTCTAAAGTATGGAGATCGAAGTTATTTCTTCTTGAAACATCCCAGAGAGTTCGAAGCTGAAACAATCCAATGTCTTCAGCCTAAATATGTTGAGCAATAGATTAAACAAATAATGTCTAAATTAAATACCCGGAAGAAAAGAGTCTGACCTCTTCTTCCAGTAATAAAAGTCTTTTTTCTGCATAAGATGGATCATCCTGCAAAAAGAGCATTTGTTCATGGTTACTCTCTATGTGGATACAAAAATACAAGAAGCATTAGCTTTATCATATTATATGCATACACTTCTAATTTCCTTGAACACAATAGAGTTCTATCATGTCATCAAGAATGACTAGAGATTTATCTGGGATAAAAATAAATAATAATCCCTGCATGAAGAATATTGTGACTGATCTTGCTGCTTAAAAATCACACTTGCCTATCGGTTATCGTACTACTGCACTCTATCAACTTTATGCATTTTACAAAAATGTCACACTTGCCTATTGTACTAATGCACTCTATCACCTTTATGCATTTTGCAAAACTAAACTTAAATTCGGTCGACTCGCTCAATCAATGAATTCATTCAATTAGAACATTCAGTTCAAATTAGCTGACATATGTCATTATGACTATATAAACAAAGTACACCAGTAAAACAGAGTAGCTAGGTCATTGCACGTGTTCATGCTTGTTGGATTTAATATTGTGATCATCTTGGACACAATTTCAAGGGTCGGGGGGGGGGGGGGGGTAACTGGTCAGTTTGTCCATTCAGTTGTTTACATAGAAAATGGTAAAATTTATGTCTAGTACCATATGACATGGTATTGTATTTGAATTTTGGTGAGCAATAAATTTCTCAATTACTAGAAAGGTGAAAACATCTTTTTATCTTTATGAGAAGATACTATTCATTTTGCCCTTGGGCATGTAATAGATTTAGGAATGGCCCTGATAATCTACTCGGGTTTTCAAATTCAGCACATTTTAATAACGCATAGAAGCGTAAACAAATCAGCATCAAAAAATTTACCAAGGGTAGAACCCAATAACTCATATAATTTTTTCCGTTAATTATCAGCCATTAACTGCTAATTACCAAAATATATAAATTGGATTATGTAGGATTACTAAAAATTTGTTATCAGTCGATGGGGTCAAAAGCCTAATCCACCAAACTACTAAAAGTACTCTGTACACAGATATAGTTTGCATAACATAGATACATCCTCAGCAACTGAGATGAAGATGGAAGTTTGGTTAGGACTTGGGACAAGTATAGCAGGCTAAACTGCTAAATTTCCAAAAAGAGGAAAAGCCAAAACAACTAAAATGAGGCGATGAGGTCATATTCATATTGTTCATGGAGAAACCTATATCACTATATGTATCTTCATTTAGGACTTGGAAAGTTCTTTATCATTTAACTGAAACAAGGTAATACCAGCTTCAATGGGAAATCTTAAAGGCAGATGAGGGGTAAGCATACCCTTTTAGTTAAATGCCTTACCTTTAAAATGAGCAAAACAGAGTGTAGATGATCAATCTCATGATTAATCTCCTCAAGCAGCTTTGTACGTTCTCCAAGATGTTGGCTCTTAACATGTAAGTCGAGCATGCGGTTCTCAAGGACAGATTCTGCATATATTGTCATTATCTTCAAAATATATATATTAGAAAAAAAATGCAACTTGGAGAGCCAACAATTAGACAAAAATTCCCCTATTGTGTAAGATCAAGAAACTTTCTTAAAAATAAGCTACCAATGTGTCTTATAGTGTAACAGAGTTTGGCAACACAATATAAATGATTTACGAGTCATAAAATAAGAATGAAACTTTCAGTGGGATGATCTCATCATCTTAAATTCTGGCATTAGCATAAACTATAGTGAAAGCACAAAGGAGGTCATAGAATAATAGAATCTTGTTTCCAAATGATTCAAAATGAGAAAAGCTCTGCAGATTAAACATTGGAATGATAGCGATGAAGTCTTATACTAGACCTTTTTGCAAGAAAGAAGCTTTCTATGTAGACGTGGGTGAGTACTTGATCAATAACAAAAACTAATCTAAATGACAAGAATAATTTCTACCCCTCTTTGGTATAAAATAAGTGAAATTAAGGAACAATTGGAAAGGAAATGTGCATCAGCACCAAAGGTACAAAAAATAGTAGCTCCCTGGTTCCAAGACATTGGTTATTAACTTTTGTTAGTCGAAGAAAGTTCAAGAAGAATCTACTTATATCTAAATAATACACCGTAAGTTTAAAAGTTAAGGCCAGCCGCCAGGTGTGTCCATCATAAGACAGCATTGCAGCCATTTAACGAGGGCATACAATTACATGAGAAAAATATGTTGACATGAATGTCTCATTGTTTAAAAACAATAGCTTATTTGTCAGAATACATCACATCGCATCTGAATTATGTTAGAGATAATATATGAACAACTTGATAAGGGCATACAAATACAAAAACTGACATTGTTGACATGGATATCTCATTTGAAAATTATAGCTCACTTGGCCGAATCCGCAACAAAATGCATTTTTATTCAACATTATAGTTACAAGCTTAAAACACTTTTAGTGCAGTCACAGAATGTAGACTATACTTATCAACAGGAAATTCGATATCAAAATAGACTCGCAGTTCAAGATACAATTATACCAAATCCACCGTAATTAATTCGTTCTACGCTACCCATACCAATTCTTTAGAATCAATTACCTAATTACATATACATATGGCAGACTGTGATGATAAACGCCAAATCAAGTATATGTCCAATAAATTTGCGTAACAATAAGCAATAATTCAAATAAATGCAGTCTGTGTGTGTGTGTGGGGGGGGGGGGGGGGGGGGAGAGAGAGAGAGAGAGAGAGAGAGAGAGAGAGAGAGAGAGAGAGAGAGAGAGGATTTACCCAATTGAGAGATTCTGAACTTAGCTTGTTCAAATTCGCAGACCAACGGGTGATGAGTACATGTATTTTCAGAAGCGGCTAATACAGATTTATGTGAAATGAGAAATAATAAAACAAGGATCATCGCTACGAGTGTACTATCAGTGGTTGGTGCTGTAACCGCCATTTTTAGGGACTCGCCAGTCACCCCCCACCCCCTTCGAAAACAGATTTTCAAATGCAACTCAAGTCGGACTGGACCACTCGACACTCGTCTTTACATACTAAAACAAATTTCGAAAACGCGAAGCGATATTAATAATATACTCTCTCTGTTCCACCCATTTATTTACACTTTTTTTTAATGTCTCATCTAATTCTTTATATTCCAAAACTTTCCTAAAATAGTAAAATTTTATAATATAAAAATCAACTACTTCCACTACTTTCCTCCACTTTACTTACTTTATACTTTAAATATTGGCATGTCTCAATACTTTACTCCTTTTCTTTACTCTTCTCCATTACTTTATCTATTTTTCTTAAACTTCGTGCACAACCCAAATGATAACTATTGGGCGGGACGGAGGGAGTACGTTTTTTCGGTAATTTAATCTATAGTTAATGCTTATACACTCTGTTCTTGACATTCATTTCTTAACAAATTTCTTTTCAAAATGAACACTTCATTTGTTGATATTTTCTAATATTACATGTCATTCTTTATTAACTTCGGCATATCTCTAATTTACTCATTTTTTTCGTCAATTTTTTCACTTTTTCCACCATTTTAATCCCCCGGTTGATGTCCGAGTCAAAAATCGGGGTGATGATTTAAAATGTAGAATATTACGGAGTATATAATTACAAAAAAGGTTTTCTTTCATTATAAATGATAAATGTAAAAAAATAAAATCTTTACACTCTCTTTGTCATGATAAATGATGAGTATAGAAAATAAAATTTTATGATATAATTTCACATGTTACACATGAATGTAAATTATTCCGGATACAAAAATATTTTCATTTTCATTTTTCTCTTTGGATATATATAAATGTATTATACTATTTAAATAAAAATATATAAATTCTATCTATAAAATCATACATAATATATAACTACGTCAAATATGAATTATATATCATAATTTTTAAGTATATAAAATATCAAATATTTGAGTTAAATTAGAAATGTTTTATTGATCAAACATTTAGACTTTGAGGGGTTTAAATGTATAATTTGACTAAAAAGATAAATATTTGAAAATGTAGAAGATACAATTGAATTGATTCCAAAAAGACGATAACTCAAAAACATGATTTATGTTTTAAATAAAAAATCAACATGATTAATATGCAATAGATGAAAATAAGATATGATTTTTCTCGATCATAAGAATTATAAAATTGTCTAACTATTAATGACGACCAGTTAGACTATAAGTTTTAACAATAAAAATTCAAATTGTATGCGTAAAGCATAATGTAACATAAGATGTAACAGAGATAACTACAACTCAACAAAGGACAAGACAGACAATAATATTAACAAGAAGCACAGGAATCCAGAAATAAAGAAGAAAATGTAAACTCAAAAAATCAAAATATGATATGTATTCTTCAAGCCTCAGTGACAAATAAAGAAACAAGACTTTCAAGACTGCAGAAGTATTTGAATGATTAAGAGTTAGTACCATAGGATTCCAGTGATTTAATTGAAGCAGCCAGAACGACAAAGGACTTATTAACATCATTGAATGGAAGACATGGAAGTATTGATCGAGTGTTAGTCATCTGTGAATCAGACCAGTTGCACTAGTTGTCAGCACCTAAATGATCAAGATGTTTATCGTCTTGGAAGAAGTTGATTTAAGTCTAAATCTAAAATATCCTGAAAGTGAAAAAAATATTACAAGGTATGTTTAGGTTTAAATGGAAGTACAATACACTTGCTGAAAAAGAAGGAAATCTTCAAGCGTCAAAGTGCATAAGGAAAACATTCGATAGTTTTCTTTTAAGAAAAACTATCGAAATTGATCAAGTAAATTTGAAACAAAAACCATCGAAGAAAATCTATCGAAGGAAGAATTAGTTAATTCCTTCGATAGTTTTTATTAGAAAGAGCAGGTGAAAAGTATACCACTTTGTCAGGTTGATTGAGAAATTGGACGACCAGGATTGAGTTGATTTTGGTTCGATAGTTTTTCAAACCAAGTCTACAAAAACGAGAATGAAGACAGTGTCTTCTTCAGTTGGTTGACAGTTGATCATATTTACTCAGAAGAATTTAAGAGCTCAAGAACTTTTACAGAAGAAAATTTATAGTGCTTTAATTTCTAAAGTTTGTATTGATTACGTTAACCTGAACTCATTGAAGCTAATCTACGGATTAGATTTGTAGCACCCCTCGCGGTTTATATTTATAAAACGATATATTCCCCAACTCGTGTTTTGATTTGGTGTACTTGATTTCGTATTAGAACTGAATGATTTATCCGCGAATGAAATTAAATAATTTGTGAGTATCGTATTCAACCCCCCCTTCTACGATACTTTGGACCTAACAATTGGTATCAGAGCTCCTTGATTGACGTACAAATCAGATCCGGTGAATGAGACCAAAATCAAACAAGGCTTGAAAATTCGAAATGAATTTTTTAACTTTCAAAATTTTTCATTTAATTGGAATTTCTTGAATTTTAAACAATTTAAAATTTTCAGAAACCATGAGTGCTCCAAAGTCAACAGCTGGTATTAAAGTTCCCCCGTTTACTAGAGATGCTTTCGATTTGTGGAAGATGAAGATGATGTTAATCCGTTTAAGGCATCTAATCCGTTGTATATTGGAATTTTAGAGAATGGACCTTTTGTACCAATGAAATCAGTAGGTGAAACCACAACACCTGAAGGTACTAGAGTTCCTCAAAGTCATATCCCAAAGGAACTATCTGAGTACACAGACACCGATAAGGAACTGATTCGATTGGATACAGGTTTGATGCTGATATTGACAGACTCCGCAGACAAGGAAATGAGCTATCAAATAATGAGTTGTACAAGGGGGAAACATATGTGGGATACCATAAACTTGATAATGGAAGGAACTGAAGACGTGCAGGAAAACAGATTGGACATCCTGACTTCTCAATATGAATCATTTAGGTCTCTTCCTGGAGAAAGTATAACTCAGGTATTTGAGAAGTATACTAAGCTGCTTAATGAATTATCCATGAAAAGGAAGACCTATCCTCTAAGAGAGACAAACAGGAAGTTCATGATGACACTGCCCCATCATGTAGAACACAAATCCTCATCCATAAGGGAAAGAATAGACTTCACTAAAATGTCATTAGAGATGATCTATGGCAAGCTTAAGACTTATGAGATGGAGCAGGAACAGAGAGCGATAATCTACGGACCAGGGACAGTGGACAACAAGAACAATGCACTTGCAAGATCAGCTGCACTTGTAGTGGATGAACCAACAACTTCTGATATTCAGGTTCAAACCCCTAGAGCTGGAAATGAAGCCATAATAGAGGCTGAAATGGATTCTGCAAATCTGGGTGCTGATATAAGTGATTACTACACCCTAGAAGAACTTGAGCAAATGGAAGACAAAACCATGGCGTACTTAGCTGCTAAGTTTAGTCACATTCGTTTCAAGAGAAACCCTAAGTACAAGTTCAAGGGTTCAACAAACAGATTTCAGAAGAACAAGTTTTCTTCAGGCCCTGGATTTAAGGGAGGCTACAAGACTGGCTTGATTGATAGAAGCAAATCAAGATGCTACAACTGCAATGAGTTAGGGCATTTCGCCCTGAATGCCAGAAGTCTCGTTAACCAAGAGACAGAAAAGGTATCTATGATAAGAAAGATTCTTATGAGGATTTAAAGAGAGAAAATGCCAAGCTGAAACAGCAACTGGAGGCATTATCTGGAAAGCAGAAAGGAAAAGCTTATATTGCAGAGGGAAAACATTGGGATGATACTGATTCGGATGAAGAGGAAGAGTATGTAAATGTTGCTCTAATGGCTGACTCTTCAGAGGAATCACCACAATTATCTCAGGTACCTATCTTAACAACAATTGACATGTCTAATTCTGAGTACAAGAAAAGTGTGCAAGATCTTAGTGTAGAATTGTTCAATGTACACACAAGCATGCTAGCATCTGAAATGGAAAATGCTAAACTAGTTCTCAAGATTAAAGACTTAGAAACTAAAAATGGAGAACTAGAGCATGTAGTTGTCACACTAGAAGATCTTAAGCAGAAGAATGAATACTTAGAGAACAAGGTCAAGTGTAATGATAAGATAGAGACTATCCTCAGGAAGCAGATTTTAGATCTAGATTTGAAACTGAATGCATTTAAGAACTCCGCCCTAATTGCTAAGGAAATCATTGATACTCAGACAATAGGGAACAAAACTGCTATAGGACTTGACTACAACAAGAAGGCTGGTAAGAAGATCTTGGAATTTCCTGTGACATCTACAGTTGTCAGGAAGGATATTCCACACATTCTTAAGAATGTTGACTGTCCAGTTTTCGTTAAGCCTTTTTTAGAACCTTTTCATGAGGATGACTTATACATAAGACAAGAATTGCTTGAAGAGGATTTATTGAAGGAAAAGAGGTAAAGACTAAGTTGCCTAGGAAGTCAGTAAAAACTGAATTACCTAAAACTGATATAGGCAATATAATTAGCAAGGCTAAAAAGAACAGGAATGGGAAAAAGAGTGTTAGTAATCAGAATATTGTTTCATCTTCTCCCATTGCATCTAGGAAGTTGTGCACTAACTGTAATTCTGCTGGACACATTACATATGCATGTAAAAAGGTTAAAGTAGTAACTGCAAATACTTCTGAAATGCATAACATGCCTGATCTTCATAAACCCTGTGGAAAGAAAGAGTGTTTGCTATGTACATACAACATCATGCATGCTTATCTTAAGTTGCTGAATGCATATAGTAGCAATAACATTGTTAATGATAAATCCACAGATAATATGAAAATCAAACAGGTTAAGACTGAATTGAATGTTACCCCTGTTAAATCATCTAAACCTTCAGGACCCAAACCATTTTGGGTACCAAAGTCCGGTTAATCAATCTGTGATTGCAGGGTAAGGTTAAAAGCTCAAAGGTTGTGTGGATTCTGGATAGTGGCTGTTCTAGACACATGACAGGTGAAGAGTCCCTGCTTATAGAGGTGGTTAAGAAGACCGGCCCGATTGTAACCTTTGGAGATGACAACAAAGGATTCACTACGGGATATGGTAATCTGAGAATTGGGAATGTCATCATTGAAAACATCTCTCTTGTTCAAGGATTAAAACACAATCTTCTAAGTATCAGTCAATTATGCGATAAAGGATACAATGTAGATTTCAGAAAGTACAAGTGCTTGATCACAAACAGGAAGGATGAGAAGCTTGCTCTATTGGGAGTGAGAAAAGGAGATTTGTTTATAGCTGACTTAAGTTCTACCAGTGAAGGAGAAGTTACATGTTTCTACAGTAAGGCATCTTCAGAACAAAGTTGGCTATGGCATAAGAAGCTCTCGCACTTGAACTTCAAAACCATGAACTCTCTAGTAAAGAGAGAGTTAGTGAGAGGGTTGCCCCTAATGGAATTCAATCAGGAGGGACTATGTGAAGCATGTGAAAAAAGGAAGTCTAAGAAAGCATCACATAGAAGCAAAGAAATGAAAAGCATTGCTGAACCACTTCAACTGATTCATATGGATTTATTTGGTCTAGTCAATGTTATGTCACTTTCAAGAAAAAGATATGAATTAGTGATGGTGGATGACTACTCCAAGTACACATGAGTGTTATTCTTACATTCAAAAGATGAAGCAACACAACTAATCATTGATCACATCAAAAAGATAGAAGTGGAAGCTAAGCTACCTGTGCGGACAATCAGATCAGACAATGGAACTGAATTCAAGAATGCAGTTCTTAATGATTTCTGCTTAGAGAAAGGAATATCAAGACAGTATTCAGTTACAAGAACTCCTCAACAGAATGGAGTAGTGGAAAGGAAGAAAAGAACCTTGGTTGAAGCAGCAAGGACTATGTTAAATGAATCAAAACTTCCCATTTACTTTTGGGCTGAAGCAATGAATACAGCTTGCTACACTCAAAATCGAACCCTGATTAACAAAGATCATCAAAAGACTCCGTATGAGTTAATGGCCAACAAGAAACCAACACTGAAGTATTTCCACGTGTTTGGTGCAAAGTGCTTTGTACTAAAAGATGGAGAATATTTAGGCAAGTTTGATGCTAAAGCAAATGAAGGCATTTTTCTGGGCTATTCTCTGGAATCTAAAGCTTACAGGGTAAATGTGATTGAAGATAAGAAGGTGTTGGAAAGCTTTAATGTAACATTTGATGACACCAAAAGACCAGGCCTGCAAACTAGAGAGAACTCTGAATCCTTGGTATTTGAAAATCTATCAGGAGATCTCTCTGACATTGAAGAAGAACCTGAAGTTGTTCCTGGTGATAATAATAATCATGATGATAATGATTCTGGACCAAGTGGTGACAGTGGTGGAGATCCTCAAACTACTACAGGATCCACTAGTCAATCAACAGGGTCAACAGATCACACCGGCAACAACTCAGGGGGAGCAGGAGAAGGATCAACTAGTCACACTCCATAACATTTTGAACAAGGAGAATCATCAAGATCGCATCTGCCAAGACAAAGGGTGTGGAATAGAGATCATCCCTTTCACTTGATCATTGGTGATCCGGACACAGGAGTGAGAACTAGAAGGACATCACAAAATGAATGTCACTATTCTGGGTTTCTTTCAAAAACAGAACCTAAGAAAGTTGAAGATGCCCTAGAAGATCCAGATTGGGTGATTGCAATGCAAGATGAACTCAATCAATTTGAAAGGCAGAAAGTTTGGAAGCTGGTACCCAGACCTAAAGGAAAATCTGTTATTGGAACAAAATGGGTATTCAGAAATAAGTTGGATGAAGATGCCATTGTAACGAGAAACAAAGCCAGACTGTTTGCTAAAGGTTACTCTCAAGAAGAGGGTATAGACCATGATGAAACCTATGCACCAGTAGCAAGACTTGAGGCCATCAGGATGTTTCTGGCATTCGCAGCACATTCCAATTACAAAGTAGATCAAATGGATGTGAAGAGTGCTTTTCTGAATGGGGAGCTAGAAGAAGAAGTGTATGTGGAACAGCCTCCAGGGTTTGAGGATTCAAAACTGGCAGACTTTGTGTACTTTCTATTCAAAGCTCTCTATGGACTCAAACAAGCTCCAAGGACATGGTATGACACTCTCTCTGAATTTTTACTTGAAAATAACTTTACAAGAGGTGTCATAGATAAAACTCTCTTTTACAAAATGCACAAAAATGATTTGATATTGGTGCAAGTATATGTTGATGACATAATATTTGCTTCTACTAATGACGATCTATCAAGAGATTTGCTAAGTTAATGCAGAGTCGTTATGAAATGAGCATGATGGGTGAATTGTCATTCTTTCTTGGACTACAAGTGTATCAAAGGCAAGATGGTATATTCATTTGTCAGTCCAAGTACATCAAAGATCTTCTGAAGAAGTATCAAATGGAAGACTCATCTACATCAAAGACTCCAATGCCAACTGCCACTAAGCTTGATAAGGATGAAACTGGTAAGAAGGTTGACATCACAAGCTACAGAGGTATGATAGGCTCCTTACTATATCTCACTGCAAGTAGACCAGATATAATGTTTGCAACATGCTTATGTGCTAGGTTTCAGTCTGATACTAAAGAATCTCATCTAATAGTTGTTAAACGAATATTTAGATATCTAAAGGGAACCCCAAATCTTGGAATTTGGTACCCTAAGGATAGAGGATTTGATCTTATTGGATATACAGACTCAGATTTTGCCGGTTGTAAAATTAATCGGAAGAGTACTTCAGGAAGCTGTCAGTTTCTTGGAAGAAGGTTAGTTTCTTGGTATTGCAAGAAGCAGCACTCAGTGTCCATATCAACAGCTGACGCTGAATACATAGCTGCTGGTAGCTGTTGTGCTCAAATCTTGTGGATGAGGAACCAACTACGTGACTATGGGCTTTTGTTGACTAAGATTCCTATATTCTGTGACAACACAAGTGTCATAGCAATCTCCAACAACCCAGTGCAACACTCGAGGACGGAGCACATCGATATAAGGTATCATTTTATCCGAGAGCATGTCATGAATGGAACTGTGGAGCTACATTTTGTACTCACAGAGGAACAAATTGCAGACATCTTCACTAAACCGCTTGATGAATCCACTTTTTCTAAGCTGGTTGGTGAACTTGGGATGTTAAATCTTTCTAATTGATTGTGATTAGAAGTCATTAACTGCAAAATAGTCATAGTAAATACATGAGTTTAAGAATTTCTATATCCTTAGGATTCGTGAATTTATGTTCAGGAGCAATTCTCGTAAGTTAGAATTACTGTACTAATTTTATGTCATATTTATGGATGATATATCTTCTGGCATTTAATTGGTTATTAATTCTAAAATTATTTAGGTGCTAATATTTGTTCTAAATATTTGAGCATCTAATTAATTCGAATTAATTTACTTTGTTTTAAACATTGTAGATTTATGCAGCATAATTTATTGGATTTTAATTGGTTAATATCATTTAATAATATTTAGTCAATTTTATTCTAAGAAAATAGTGAATTTTCTGTTAACTTTGAATTTTTGGTGGATTAGTTTTAATCTAAAATAAATTCTGGATTGACAGAAAATAAAAATTGTTTGATTTTTAAACAAGAACAGGTTGAAAATTAAACTGGCAGCAAAAAAAATATCGAATTAGGAAATTCGATTGTTTTTCTAAGTTCTAGAAGAAATCTATCGAAAGAAATTTTCGATAGTTTTTGGAAAAGGAAAAGAAATCTATCGAAGGTATTTCTCGATAGATTTTGAAATTCAAGTGAAAATGTATTGAAGGGATTTAAATTTTTTCAATAATTAAAATCCTCGATAGTTTTCATAAAATAGGGCTCGATAGTTTTTGGTTTAAACAGCAAAAAGCTTTCGATGGTTTTTCAAAAAGTCGGGTTGAATTATAAATTTTAAAACTATCGAAGTGATATTGACCTTTTTGCCCCTCTGAGAAAACCATCGACAGTTCATTTCAAAAACTATCGAACATGAATTTACTAAAATACCCCTAAGTTTCAAAAAGTATAAAACAGTGCCTTAGACGTTTTTCATCACTATTTACAGATCTAAGAGGCGTTTATAATACTTACAAGAGAGATACAAACAAGAACATCACCATCGATACTTTCTTGAATTTTTAACCGATTAAAACTTGAAAACGTTACTTTTATGTCACTGTTAATTTATTTTAACCATGAAAGTAAGAGTATTTTGAGTTTTTGAACCAACAGTGAAGGAGAAACCATCGACAATGACTATTCAAGCTTCTAAAAATTGTTAACGGAGTTCCTCATTAGAAATTAATTGGTTTTCAATTGATTTCTTTAGTTTTTAAGTAAAAAATTTCGAAAGTTAACAATTTAGGGTTCTTGAGTATTTGTTCGAGTTTGTGCAATTAGTTAAAAAGGTTATTTTAAAACTTGATTAATTAGAAATAATTAATTAAAATAGTTTTGGTATTAATTTAAATTTTCTGGAATTCTTTGAAAATATAAGGTCCGGAGAATTTATTGTTACCAAAACTAATCATGTCTCTTTTCAGAATGTGCAATCCATTACGAACTTACAGTTTCGTGCATGGGCACAATTCTTGAATTCACGTTCTTTGGTGGCCTATGCTTTAAGTACTCCTGCGGTCCTTTGTATTGATCAATTGACTGCACTGTACACGACAACCACTGACACATCGGAGGATAACATAACTTCTTTCAGTTTTGTTGTGCCAGGGGGCAGAACAATAAGGGTGACGGAACATGATCTTAATAGGATTTTACACTTTCCAACAGAAAACCTTGTTCCTGATCCCAATACTGAAGAAATACATGCTTTCTTCACTCTCATTAGAAGTCAACAACCAAACTTCTTTGTGGGAGAGTTCCTAAAACATTACTTGACAAAGCCATGGAATTTCTTCTTTCCTATGGTTTTGGTCTCATCATCCCTAATTATATTCAGGGTTTTTTAACTCGTTAAATTTAACAAAATAAATATTGTAATATTACAAAATCAAATTTTAGTCGAATTGAATAAGAAAATAACTAAATAAAATAATCCAGAATTAACCATAATTCATAACAACAAATTATGAAAAACAAATTCATTGAGAGCTTTTTGATGCGAAATCTGAGATGACTGTATCAACTTCAATGTTCTCGAACAAGTATTGTTTTCTTTGATGCACGATATCGCAAATCCCTTTAGTTTTTTTTTGTGACATTAATGATTACAAATAATTTTTCAACAATTTAAGTTACGGTCACATATATAGTGATAATAAGATTCGATAAGTTAATCAAATGATGATGACATATTATTTATGTAAGACAAACAATAGCATAGAGAAGACAAAACAATCGAAACTTTTATAATTTTATTTTTTTTCTTTTACTACCTCAAACTACAAGAAAAGTGCACATTTCTGATCATCAAATTTGGTCAAAAATGAGCTTATTCAGTCGAAAATAACAATTAAAATTGACTACCACCGACCGATTTGAATGGTCTGTTAAAACATTGTCGTAAATGACCACTTAGTCAGTTATAACAGTTATAGCCGACCACGACAAAAAAAAATGGTCGATTATTACAATCCAGTTGTTTGTGCACTGGCCCCACATACGACATGGCAACCACATGTTCATTGCCACGTCACATTATAACATACCACTAGTGGTCAGAAAAGAGTGGTCAGTAACGTTAAATTATAACCTATCATGGTTGGTCGGAAAATCATGATCAGTGGTAACCTCACATTATAAGCTACCATGGTTGTTCGAAAAAGAATGATCACTAATGGACCTTTTTTCTGACCAGTTATAACTAACCACTCCTCAATAAATATGATCGAATTTATGGGTATGCTATAAGCTGCTATTATCCAAAACTATTACTACCTGCTACTATACCAAATCATATACTTACACTTTAAAGCATAAAACATTAAAATTATGCACCTAAAAAAAGCAAAATTTATTACAAACCGACAAAGTTTATCATCCATCATCATTCCTGTTACATCCATACCAAATGGATACATTAACTACTTTAGTTCAGTACTAAAACTTTGCAAAACAAAAGCCACTTCCCATCAACAAAGTTTTGCAAAGCAACGGAATACAACAGATTCATTACACATTAACTAGTTAACTTAAGTTTCAGCAACAAAACAAGTCATTTTTGTGACTTGCACCATGCTCGCTCCCATACTCACCACATTCAGACCTTTCTCCGTCTTTGAATTCTTGATTTCGTTCCTCGATTGCCTGCAAACAACAAATATAAATGCACACATCAAATTAAAAACACCGCAAACATCTAAATATCATTAAAAAATTATTGATAATATATAAGCACACAAACATTTGTGCTAACCTTGGAGCAAAACATTTGATAAACTACTTTTGAATTTTCTGGAAGAGGTATGGTTTGATTCAGAGACTTTACAAATTAAAACCAAGCTAGTGGACGAGGCATTTCTTTTCACTGTTACAAATATTGACTAATGTGGTTCTTGCCTAGTTTAGTATCAACTTATATGTAATGCTAGTACTGGGACAGGGTGATAGACGTGAATGTCCTCCCCTCTAAACTGCGGCAGGGTGATAGACGTGAATGTGCTCCCCTCTAAATTGGGGCTGAATTGTTGATTATATTTTCCCTAATGTGTGCACCAATCTTCTTTTCCTCATTCATTCCAGCACTACATCATTCCATATATTTATGTGTCATGAGACATCATCAATATTTGAAAACGTCTGACTAACAAACAGCTTGGATTTTTTTATCACATTTTGGTATCCAACATTCTTGTCCGTCAGTTGATGTAAAGTGGTAAGAATCCACATAAATATCTTCATTGAAATTATTCGTAGTCTCTCGAGAATGCTGAGCTTGTGACTGTGAACCATTAGTTTCGACAACTGCAGTATAGATGAACATATACATTGTTACAATACATCATAATTAAGTTCTACTGCAGAATTTAATAAAACAAAACAAAACACCCAACAAAAAATGAACCTTACAAAAATTTGAGATGATGTTCCATACCTGATTCGTGTGCAAACGCTTCCATTGTAGTCGGCAGGTCTGAATTTATTTTAGAGTTATGAAATATGAAATGATCAACCAAGGAGATACATATACCTCAGATCGTAACTGACGTATCATATTTGATATGATTTTAATTATGTATTTTTTGTTGATTGATTTTAACTGTTTGTGATTGATTTTCCTTAAATTCAAATATGTAGAATTACTTCATTACCCTTATAAACGATTTATATAAATATTGTACCGATTGTTATGTAATCTATCTTAATTGTCTAAAATAATCTGAACCATTAAATTTAAATGAATCTGACGGTGTATAATAGTTGTAAAGTTCTATTTTAAGAGCGGGTTCTCTCTTGAGCCATGACCCACATGTAATAATAGTAAGTTTTGTATCTACTTAATAATGGATGGTACTAAATAGACATTATTTGTTCCCTTAATAAAAAATAAACAATATTTGTCGTGATACCAAAATCAAGAGTTTGATACCCACCAACAATATATTATAATTAAATTTTTATAACGTTGAAGATTGAAAAATAAATTCAATAATTCAGTCCTATATAGAATAAAAATTGGGGAATACATTCAATTTACGATAAAAAATAAGAAAATATTGTCAAGGTACTAAAATAGCCCATTAAAAATGTTAAAATATAATGTTACAAATTATGCGATAATAATATTTATATACAAACATAAGAATAAAAGAAATTAATTGATAATTTTAATTTTTTTTTTACATGAAACTCGACTTGAAGACCCAGGCCAGACACCGTGGGAGTTCGCAGAAAAAGGAGCAATTGAGGTTCAGCTGCTGTACCAAGGTCCAAGTACCATGTGGGGTGTCATGTCATGGTGTGTTTACTTAAGATTTTGTAAATCTACTAGATTTATCAAATTTGATTTCGTGGCACAAATCAATATTATTATAGAAATGATGATGATGTGTCATTTCTCAAATCGCTTTAATTTACTTTTATATTTTTCTTAAAATTTTGAATTAATAATATCAAAAATTAAAAAAAAATCTTAATTGCAGTTTAAATTTATACTAACAGAGAAAACTAAATATATTTAATTTGCCTTTAAAATTTTATTAATGGAAGAAAGTAAATATAGAATTTTAATATTATTGCCTTTAAAATCTTTACTAATTGAGGAAAGTAAATATACAATTTAATCTATTTTTGTAGAGCACCTCAATCTTAATTATTAAAAAGTGAAATTTCCCTTTTTAATTCCTAATTTGTAAAAAAAATACTACCTATAAAAGACAAGTATTCTAAAAATTATAAATCTACTTTTATAATGTAGAAGACGACTAATTTTCTCAAAATTTTGAATTAATAATATCAAAGATGAGAAAAATTCTCAATTGTCTTTTAAATATTTACTAACAGAAGAAACTAAATATACAATTTGAATATTTTTGTCTTTAAAATATTTACTAATGGAGTAAAGTAAATATACAGATTAATCTATTTTTGTAGATCGCTTCTATTTTAAATTTTAAAAATTGAAATTTCCCTTTTTAGTTTGTAATTTGTAGAAAATGTAGTACTTATAAAAGACAAGTATTCTAAAAATTGTAAACTTAATCAAATTCTACAATTAACTGACTATATCTATAATCCTATATATATAAATTTAATTACATTCTATAATAATTTATATAAAGAAATTATAAAAATCAAGAATATGTCAACTATTTATTAACACCATATCATTAAATTGATAAAAACTAAATAACAATTTTATTATCAACAATTATATTAACAAATGAAAAAATTCACTAAATTATACTTATTAATAATTAATAAGAATTTTACAGATAATAATTATTGTTCTTTCGATATAGGTATAGTTCACGTTGAATAATAATTTTCAAACCAAAACATTATTTGATATGTTTTGGATGAACTTTAAAATCGTTCAATTTTATTTTTTTAGAAGGACAAAGAGTAAAGAATGACTTAAATATCATAAAAAGAGCTACATGTTGCCCAAATTGACATTTATCGGGATTGGTGCCCTTTTTCTCGTTTTATACTCGCATCTAGTATATGCGTATACTGACTTTACCCAAATTCACTTCTCCCATCTACCTCCCTGCACTAGCATAACAATTATTATTATATATTTATGCACGGCCTCTATATTCCTAACCCCTCTGCTCTCTTTATCTTTACTTGTTTCTCTTTCCCAGCCTCCCTTCTCTCCATCACACCACTAAACAAAATCCTTTTTCTTATCTATGCCTGCAACCTGCATCTTCTCTTAAGTTGAATTGTTAATTAGTTTTAGATTAGCACTCTCTATTTATCAACACAGTCAGATGTTTTGTTTAAGATTAGCTTTGTCTTAGTTCAGGGAGAACTTCAATCAGACCTTTATATATCTTGATAAGTGCAAAATCGTCAAGAAAATTAGGATGGTTTTAATTGCTACTTTTGTATGTATATAATTATTAATGTTTTCGTAATTATGATATAGTAGTGATATTATTGTTTGTTATTAGACTATGGTTTGAAATCGGGGTTTGAAGATTTGTAATTAATGAGAAATCGAGATGTTAGCCGGAAGGGTGTTGGGAGATGATGCCAAATGGATCGGCAGTGGGTACTGTAGTGTGCGGCGACTGTGTATGTGTGCCATGTACTGTATTGTGCGAAGAATCAAGTAATGGGTATATGCTCAATACATAGAATACGCATTGTAAATATGCGTAATACTGACCACGCACTTCTCATATGCGTATCCTCCACACACTTAAGCTGGACCTTTGCATGCTGGAAATGCGTATGCATCAAATTAAGCTGACCTCCGCATTCATGGGATGCGTATACCCCATGCGCATTCTATAAATGCGTACCCAAATCGATATTTTGGGCACTTTCAGCGCATAATGATATTTTGGGCACTCCTGCATGTAAAAACGTTATAACGGGCTTTCACCCGAGTAAATAAGCATATAAAGTCTAATGAATATTAAATTTTTATTTATCTTATCTCCTATTTGATAATTTTTCAATGAAATTAAATGTTATATATTTTAATGCGTAAATTACTTCTTCAAAAGTTCAAAAACTATAATAATAACATACTAACTTATACCTCGTGCGATGCACCTATTATTTAATAGTTGTTAATTTATTATTTGTGTTTGTGTATAATATTTTTCTTATTTGAATATTAAATAAATTCGTTAAAAAAACTAAGTAGGTCTCTAAATGTATTTTTATTGAAATTTATAATTATAATAATAAGACATGTTAAAAATAATAAATAACTTTTCAAAAAAAAAAAGGACTGTTTAAATAAGTTTTCAAAGTAATTAGGCCTACTTTTTAAAATAATTAGAGTAATTTGTGATAATAAATTGTTGTGGAACGAAAAATAAGTTTGGATATTGACGGCGGGTATTTAATGTAAGGTAGTGGACAAGCGTGTCTTAATGGTTGCTCTCGTGTTTCGTGACTGAACAGGTACTCACAAGATGTCTACGTATCTCAATTATCACTGAGAATCAAACCAAGAAAACATAGTTATAATGTTGAGGGGTTAGGCCCTTTATATAGGCGTCTGGAGCCCTAAAATCGTGCTAGAATTAGGTTACTTGGTGGCCAAGTAACCGCCTTGACAGTGGATAACTCTTATCAGAATTAGTTTCCATGTTGGAGTTGGTTTCCATGTTGGACGTTGCCTTAGAACCTTTCTAGTGGTTTCCAACCACTGGGTTGTTTATGGACCAAGCCCGCGTCTTAGTGGTTTAAAACAATGGTTGGATCTTGGCCCAATTACTGACCACGAATTTAACATCATGGTCATGGTTTCAGGCCTCATTGATGGGCCTCATATTTGGACCATGTTAGATATAATGGCTGACGTTTGTTTATCAGTGTTTAAGCAACAGGTACTGACCAGAGTTTATCAGAAGCCGGTCAGAGTTTAATTAAACTCTGACAGGGTGAAGAGTTTAAAGGAAGCCGGTCAGAGTTTATTTAAAGTCTGACAGGGTGATAGTTGAATTAGCTGTCGGTGCTAAATTGAAGATTCTAGAAGCAATATATTCTGAAGATGGAAAGAAGCAGAATATATTGATACAGCTAAGGAAACAGAATAGAAGATAAGAAGCAATCCTTAATTGATATAACTTGTATAGCTAATTTGTAGGAATATCAATTAGATAAGGATTGTGTAACTGTGTACTATATAAACACAGATAGGTTATCCCTAGAAGGAATGCGATCATTGAATATATTATTCTTGTAACCTAGAAGCTCTTTGTGATTCATTAACATCATAAAGAGAGAAGCTGTTAATATAAATACAGTTCTATTGATTCATAAACAGTATTCTTGATTATTGTTATTCTCATACATACTTGATTATATTGTGTATTCGGCCTAACAATTGGTATCAGAGCCAAGGCTGTTTAATATATACAGTTTTACGATTCAAACACAGTAATAATCATGTCTGAAGAAAATCAAACTGCTCCCAAGGCTGAACAGGTTAAGCCTAATTCTGTGAGTCGATATGAAACAATCAGGGTTCCAATTCTCAGGCCAGTAGAGTATCCAATTTGGAAGGTGAAGATGACCATGTTTCTGGAGGCTACAGATCCAGAATATCTTGACAGAATTTATGATGGTCCTCATAATCCAACCAAACTAGCCCCTGTTGTTGATGGTCAAGAACAAAAGACTGTTCCAAAGGAAAAGAAAGATATGACTCCTGAGGACATCTCATCAATTGCAAAAGATGCAAAGGTTAGACATCTTCTCCACAGTGCTTTAGATAATGTTATGTCTAACAGAGTAATTGGCTGCAAGACTGCCAAAGAGATATGGGATGCTCTAGAAGTCAGATGCCAAGGAACAGGTGCTATCAAGAAGAATAGGAGGACCATACTAACTCAGGAGTATGAGCACTTTGATTCAAGACCTAATGAAACCTTGACTGAGACATATGACAGATTTTGCAAACTATTGAATGATCTGTCTCTGGTTGATAAAGAATATGAGCTTGAAGAGTCTAATCTCAAGTTTCTGTTATCTCTACCTGAAAAGTGGGATTTAAAGACAACCACAATAAGAGATAATTATGAGCTTGCTGATACAGATCTTGATGAAATCTATGGGTTGTTGAAAACTCATGAACTGGAGATAGAACAAAGGAATAGAAGATTAAGCAAGAAGACAAAATCTGTTGCTCTCAAAGTTGAGGAGAAGCCCATTAAGAAGGAATCATCAAGGAAGAAAGCCAAGGGAAAGGCTTTAGTCATTAAATCTGAAAGTGAGTCATCAAACTCTGATGATGACTCAAACTCTGATGAAGCTTCTGACTCTGAGGATGATGAAGAACAGATGATGCAAATGGCTGCATTGATGGTGAAGACCTTCAAGAAGATGGGATTCAAGAACTTCAAGAAAGGAAAGAGATTCTCAAGGAAAGATTCAAACTCTGAAAGGAAAAGTTTTAGAAAGTCTGATGGAAGGGAGACCAAGTCTGGCAAGAAGGATAAATCTGAAATCCAGTGCTACAGGTGTAAGGAGATGGGTCACTATGCCCCAGAGTGCAAGAAAGGCAAATCTGAGAAAGCACTCATCTCTAAAGGCAAAGACTGGGCAGATACTTCAGACTCTGATGATGGAGAAAATTATGCTCTTATGGCAACTGTCAAAGATGAGACTGAATCATCTGGAAATAAGGTACCCCTAACTACTTATGCTTATGATACTGATAATATATCTGAGAGAGTATATCTGAAAAGCGTACATGTTAGTTATAGGGATCAGACTTTAGAAAATGAGAGAATTAAATCTGAGAATCTTAGTCTTAAAGATAGAAACAAGTTTCTTGAAGGAGAACTTGAAAATATGAAGCAGATTCAAAAAGAAAGAGATGATGCTGTTTATGTTGAACAGGAGTTGCTCAAAAGATATAAGCAACTAGAATCTGATCTAGAAAAAGAAAGAAAAATAATCAAGACTTGGACAGACTCTGGAAGAGACACTCATCAAGTGTTTCAGACAGATTCTGTAGGTTTAGGCTATTGTGAAAATGATGAACTTAGGTTTAAAGACAAGGTTAAGGTAAAACCACAACTTAAACCTGTGAAATTTGTTCCAGAAACCAATAAGTTAAAATCTGTTGTAATAAGAGAAGCTGATATGGAATCAGATGAAACCTGTGAAAGGCAGGAAAATATTATAACAGAAAAACTTATGGAGTTAGAAGCTGTTAGAAAACCAGTAAAAGTCTGTGAAAAACAGGTTAATGTTGGTTTAATGACAGGAAAACAGTTCAATCATAAGCTCAAAGAGGTAAAATCTGCCATGAAACCAAAAGGATCCAAGAAAAATAGGCATAAACAATAGAAATAATCATTTGCCTAATGTTGGTGCTTCAAGGAAAACATGTTACAATTGTGGTAGTTCTAATCATCTTGCTAGATTTTGCAATAAGAACAAACATATTAATTCTTTACCTTCTACTTCAGAAGTAAAAAATGATTGTGTTAGAATAAGACCACAGACTTTATGCACACATTGTGGGAGCACTTGGCATTCTATTTACACATGTAAGAGTTATCATGCAATTTATCATAATTATTATGAGCTAAAACCCAACTTGAAATGGGTTAGAGCAAACTCTGCTAGTGTAAAATCTGACAATGTTAGTTTAAACTCTGATAATACTGATTCCGCTGCAAAAGCTAACACTATTAAGAAAGGCAAAGGATCCAAGCAAGTCTGGATCCTTAAAACTAACACTTAGTGTTGGTTTGTGATTGCAGGGCATAAGAGAGAGCACACTTATCTTGGACAGTGGATGCTCAGGACACATGACTGGAAATAAAGCCCTGCTATCAGACTTTGAGGAGAAGGCTGGCCCAAAAGTTTCCTACGGAGATGGCAACATAGGACACACTCTGGGATATGGCAATATTAATCTTGGAAGTGTCATCATCACAAATGTAGCTCTAGTCTCAGGACTCAAGCATAATCTGTTATCTGTGAGTCAAATCTGTGACAGAGGAAACCATGTAGATTTTCATAGTGAATACTGTGAAGTCATCAGTAAATCTACTGGAAAAGTTGTTCTAGTTGGACACAGGCATAACAACATTTATGAAGCAAGTTTGGTAACAAACTCTGATGGAAAAACAGTGTGTCTGACTGCAAGAATGTCAAATGAAGAGAGTTGGAATTGACACAAGAAGCTCTCTCATCTCAATTTGAACAACATCAATGAGCTAATAAGAAAGGATCTTGTAAGAGGACTCCCAAAATCAATACTCAGTCTAGATGGCCTATGTGATTCTTGTCAAAAGGCCAAGCAAAGGAAGTCATCTTTCAAGAGCAAATCTGAATCTTCAGTAGTGGAACCTTATCATCTTCTACATGTTGATCTCTTTGGACCAGTGAATATAATGTCAATGGGCAGAAAGAAATATGCTCTAGTAATTGTTGATGAATATACTAGATATACATGGGTGTATTTCTTGTCAAAGAAGGATGAAACTGCTCAAACTCTGATGGATCATGTAAATCTACTAGACAAAGGATCACAGCACAAAGTCAAAATTATAAGGAGTGATAATGGAACTGAATTCAGAAACTCAATCATGGAAGCTTTTTGCAAGGAAAGAGGAGTGAAACAAGAATTTTCTGCACCTGGAACTCCACAGCAAAATGGTGTAGTTGAAAGAAAGAACAGAACCTTAATTGAAGCAGCCAGAACTATGCTTGAAGAAGCAAAATTACCAACTTATTTTTGGGCAGAAGCTGTTCAAACTGCTTGTTTTACTCAAAATGCTACACTGATCAACAAGCATGGGAAAACACCATATGAAATGGTGAAAAATAAGAAGCCAAATTTGAAATATTTTCATATATTTGGATGCAAATGCTTTGTGTTGAAGACTCATCCTGAACAGTTGACAAAGTTCGAGTTAAAAGCTGATGAAGGAATCTTTGTTGGCTATCCATTGTCAACAAAAGCATTCAGAGTTTACAATCTAAGAACTAAGGTGATCATGGAATCCATACATGTGTCATTTGATGACAAGAAAATAATTGGACTTGAAGACAAGGATGGATATGATCAACTACGCTTTGAAAATGAAGATCTATTCTCTGATGATATAAACTCTGATGAAGTAGGTTTGACAAACTCTGACGAAGCATACTCTGAACCTCTACTGGTAAATACTGGAGAAACTGGAAATTCTCAAATTGAACAAAATAGAGAACCAGTTGAGGGGGAGCGTGAAGAAGCTCAACAAGACACAGCAAGTGAGTCAGTTGAGGAAACTGATTCAAACTCTGACAGTTCAAACTCTGAGCCATCCAATTCAGGGGGAGCCTCAGATGCTGCAGAAAGTCAACATATGAATCAGGAAAGCATGGATCAAGGGGAAGGATCCAATAATGATGCAAGAAACCACTTACCAACAGCAAGAAAGTGGACACATGCACACACACCTGATCTCATAATTGGAGATCCTGATGCTAGTGTGAGAACTAGAAGTGCAACAAATAATGAGTGTCTGTATCATGCTTTCTTGTCTCAAACAGAACCAAAGAGAGTGGAGGAAGCTCTTCAAGATGCTAATTGGATTACAGCAATGCAAGAAGAGTTAAATGAATTTGAAAGAAATGAAGTTTGGACACTTGTACCTAGACCAAAGAATAGATCAATTGTAGGTACAAAGTGGGTTTTCAGAAACAAGACTGACAGTGATGGTGTGATTACAAGAAACAAGGCTAGACTTGTGGCTAAAGGTTATTCACAACAGGAAGGAATTGACTATGATGAAACCTTTGCTCCAGTTGCAAGATTGGAGGCCATAAGAATCTTTCTGGCCTATGCTGCACACAAGAAGTTTAAAGTTTTTCAGATGGATGTAAAAAGTGCTTTTCTCAATGGGAAGCTTGAAGAAGAAGTGTTTGTTGAACAACCACCAGGATTTGTAGATCCCAAGCATCCAGATTATGTCTACAGGCTTGACAAGGCATTATATGGACTAAAGCAAGCACCAAGAGCATGGTATGAAACTCTTGCTCAATTTCTTTTAGAAAGTGGGTTCACAAGAGGTACAATTGATAAAACTTTGTTTTATTTCAATTCTGGTAATGATTTGCTGTTAGTTCAAATTTATGTAGATGATATTATTTTTGGATCTACTAAAGACAAACTTTGTAAGAAGTTTGCAAAGCTTATGCAATCCAGGTACCAAATGAGCATGATGGGAGAGCTTAGTTACTTTCTAGGCTTACAGGTCAAGCAAACAGATGATGGTATTTTTATCAATCAAGCAAAATATACCAGAAATCTTCTCAAGAAATTTGGTATGCTTGACAGTTCATCTGCTACAACTCCCATGGCTACAGCAACAAAGCTAGACAAAGACACAGGAGCCTCAGTAGATATGACAAACTACAGAGGAATGATAGGGTCTTTACTGTATCTTACTGCAAGTAGACCTGATATCATGTATGCAACATGTCTTTGTGCAAGATTTCAAGCAGATCCTAGAGAGCCTCATCTAACAGCTGTAAAAAGGATTTTCAAATATCTCAAAGGCACCATAACCTTGGGTTTGTGGTATCCTAGAGAATCAGAGTTTAAGTTAATTGGTTACTCTGATGCAGATTTTGCAGGCTGTAAGATAGATAGAAAAAGTACAAGTGGAAGCTGTCAATTCTTAGGTGACAGATTGGTTTCTTGGTACAGCAAGAAACAGAAATCAATTTCTACATCCACAGCAGAAGCAGAGTATATAGCAGCTGGTAGCTGTTGTGCACAGATTTTATGGATGAAGAATCAATTGCTGGATTATGGGTTAAGGTACTCTAAAATACCTATTTTCTGTGATAACCAAAGTGCTATTGCTATGACAGGTAATCCAGTACAGCACTCCATGACCAAGCACATCAGCATAAGGTATCATTTTATCAGAGAACATGTGGAAGAAGGAAACATTGAGCTTCATTTTGTGTCTACAGACCAACAACTTGCAGATATCTTCACCAAACCTTTGAGTGAAGCTACTTTTACAAGATTGGTAAATGAACTCGGAATGATCTCTGGTTCTGACTAGAGATACGGGTTAGACTCAAAAACTATACATGTTTGCTTTTTATGTTCATGATTTCTTACATGTGTTAACTGTTATGTGCACCAGCATGTTAAACTCTGATGGTAAACTCTGAGGATAAATTCTGTCAGTAAACTCTGTTAGTAATAAAATGTTGGTCATACTTTGATTGTTACAGTTTAATGCTATACTCTGATTGTAATTTTGTCTGAAACATATGGACCAATGAAGAAATTTGTATGAAGCATAATTCTCAGTAAGTAATTATGAATCCTTAAGAGTTATATAGATTCTGATCTCAAATATGTGCAGTAAGTTAACACAGCATGATATTGTCTCTATATTTATAGCATCTCTTAGTTTATTGATCCTATACACTGAGTCTGTATTAGCTGTTTGCATTTTCTCTCATAAGTTAATTATATTTACTGATGAAAAGTCTAAACTCTGATTATTAATTGCAAGTAATTCATCCTCAAATCAAAAGATGCCAAACAGAGCACAAATTCCTTTGAGATCATGTTGTGCCTAGGAAGATCCAGGAACTTATTGTATGAAATAAGGGCTAAAATCTTTGATTTTTGGTGACTAGTGCCAACCACTGATTACTGGAAAAATGAAAAATAAAAAAAATAATAAAAAAAAATAATAAAAAAAGGGGGTGAAAAATAAAAGACATATCCAAATGAAAGGATATCAGTATACAGAGTTTAGATATAAAATCAGACTTTATGTTATACATGAGAGTTTAGGCAACCAGTTTTTACTACTTTAGTTTGTGGATTTTATGCACTTTGAGATGATCTAAATATTGATTTCGGTAAACTCTGCTATTGCACACACATATTTTCACACCTGTACAGTTTGAGAAAAGAGTTTATTGACAAAGAAGGACAAATGGTAAACACTGATGTATTGTGTGACATATGCCGAGGTAACTTTGTTTTAATCTCTGATGGTTAAAATAATTTCTTTGTTTCAGACATTTTATAATTTTGAGATTAGACATTTGTTTTTCGAAAAAGTATGATTGGTAACGGATCTATTTTGCATTAAACAGAGAAAAGAAAGAGTGTGTTTGATAAGTGTGAAAGGCGGTAATTATGGCTGTTTTTACTGCGCATGCGCATTGAAAACTGTAAATTACTGATGTCTGTCATAAATTGTCTATTGTGTGTAAATGTCCCATGATTTCCAAGTACGACAGTTGTCTGTGTTAATGACTAAAAACTCTTCAGTTTATAAAGTTTAATCTTATTATTTGTACATTATACACACAACTGCTTACACTTTTCCCGATTCTACACATTTGCATTCTACAGTCATTCACATAAACACTCAAACACTTTCTGAGCCCAATTTTTCTTGCTTTCTTATCTTATTCTCTGATTTCTTTCTTAAATCGCACTAATGGCTACAACAGCGTTTGTTGTTTCTAGATTAGAATTTGTCCCGAATAATTATGCTGCTCCTTTGGCAAATAAGAACGCACCGGAGGCGTTTCATTTGATTCAAAATTTCTTGACAAACTCGGATATTGGTACTGCTCTCACTGCTCCGATGAAGCTGTCTGCAACTCAAATCAAATCTTTCTGGCAGACAGGTGTTTATGATAATGGAGGGGAGACTGGGTCACCGTCCATCTTGTTTGAATATGAGGGTCAAGAGTTTGTAATAACTCCAACAACTGTTCGTGATGCCTTGGGGTTTGAGGATTTCAATGCCTTCACAATCTCTGTTGGAGATTCTGAGTTGGTCCGTATGATGAGAGAGATTGGATACTCTGGACCATTGACAAAGATTGGGCAATTGAAAAGGCCGTTTCTGCGCAAGGAATGGAGTTTCTTTTTCGACTGTATAACTAGGGCATTCGGAAAGAAGTGCACCAATTGGGATGCAATTCCCACTGATAGTCTGCAAATCGGGTACTCTTTACTTTTTGGTGCTAACTTTGATGTTGCTAGATTAGTCTTGACTAATATTGGTGAGAAAATGCAAGAGAATAGGAATGTTGTCTATTTCTCTAGATTTTGTCAATTGCTATTCAACATTTGTTGTCCTGATGTTGAGATTTTAGATGAGGATGTTATTAAATCATTTAAATTGCATAAACGCATATTTTCTGAT
This sequence comes from Heracleum sosnowskyi, assembly GCA_030848705.1. Taxonomy (NCBI): domain Eukaryota; kingdom Viridiplantae; phylum Streptophyta; class Magnoliopsida; order Apiales; family Apiaceae; genus Heracleum; species Heracleum sosnowskyi. Next base: position 102,033,146 of record CM061241.1, read on the forward strand.
TTGACTAACAAAGATAACAAGAAAGGGGATGTTGGTGTTCTTCTCTTACCTGAGAGAGTACAACAGTTTTTAGCAAATTCTACCCAACCTACAATGCCTCAACATGGAACAGCACAACAAACTCTGATCACACCAACACTTCAAACTGCTGAAGCTGGACCTTCTGTGTCTCAATCACAGAGGTTAAAGAAGTCAAAGACAAGAGCATTTAAAAGAAAAGTAAGGGCACAAAGACCTCGTTCTGAAGAAGCAAGAGTATCTGCTAGTGAAGCTGAAGCAGAGGATTCTCAAACTCTGAGTAAAAGAAGGAAACTTGTAGCCACTTATCTTTTTGATGAGGAGGAAGAAGCTGAATTGCCTGTAAACTCTGAAGTGGTAATTCAGGAAGCTGTTCTAAGGGAAACTACTATGCTCTCAGAGGATAGAGCAAATCTTGATGAATCTGAAGCTCCTGCATCAGAGAATGAGGAGATTGTGACTGAAACTGTTCCTCAAGATACTCCTGCAATGGTTGTTGAGGAGGATATTCTAAATGCTAATGAGGACAGAGTGTTTGTAAACACTGAAGCTCATGAAGTGTTTGTTCAGGAGGATGCTGCAAATACTGAAGCTGTCAATCTAGACAGGATAAATACTGATGCTAATATGATGGATTTGGATTTAGAAGCTCCTACATCAAAGGCTAATGATGTAGTTGAGGAAGCTGCTACTCATTCTGATAGCAGAGTTTTTGATTTTGAAGCACACACCTCTATACATTCTGATCATTATACAGAGGGTGTGGAAGCTGATCAAGTAACTGATCAGATAGAAGAATCTCTGGCCACTCACACTGAAATTATTTCTTATGATCTTGACAAAGGTGAGGAGGTTAATCAGATGATAAAAGTCACAGAGACAATTCTTGATGAAGCTGTGATAGAAAAGGAACAAGAGGCTGTTGATGAGCTAAACTCTGAGAATATTATTCTTGAAGCTTTGCAACAATCTGTTGTTAAGATTGTTCAAAGAGAAGCAGAGGTTTTTGCTCAGGTTAACTCTGATATTCCTGAAGCTGTAGAAGAGGAGAAAATTGATGAAGCTGCACAGTTTACTGCTGAAAATATTCTTACTGAAAATGAAGCAGACAATAATGAAGAAGCTGGAAATGATGCTGAGGGTTCTCATTCACACCCTAGTATTCAAGTTTCATTGGCTGATGATGTCAATAGTGATGAAGCAAGGGAAGTCAATAGACAGACAAATGAGCATTTCCAGAATATGTACTACAACAAATGGGCTGATGTCGATTGTGTCTTCTCAGCACAAAGGGCTGCAGATTTTTTATCTGATTCTGTCAAGAAGATCTCAAATACTGATGTACTTACAAGCTTACAGGCAACTGTTGTTCAAGTCAAATCTCTTAATAATAGATTTGATGAGAATCAACAAATGCTTACAAATCTAAGGAATGAAGTCAGTATGAAGGATCTTACTTTCAAGTCTGACAGAACTTATTATTATGCTATGTTCAAGCAGCAAGCCAAAGATTCTGAGGAAATCAAGAAGAGGCTTGGGAAAGTTGAGGAAAATCAGAATGCAATGTCTACTCAACTGAATTCCATTTCTACTGCCATTGAATTGCTGACATCAGTACTCCTTTCTGATGATGTCAAAAAGGGGGAGAGTGTATCTAAAGACAAATGCAAAGACACTCAAGCTCTGAGACGGAGTGATGATTCTACTGATGGGGGAAGCAAAGAAAATAAAAGAAAGATTTTTGCTCAAAGGCAAAGCAGGACAAGAGTAAACTCTGATAGACAAACAAACTCTTACAAGATAAACTCTGGTGGCCAATCTACTTCAAAACTCAAGAGTTTAGTTGTTTCAACTAATCCATCTACTGATGAAGAGATTGCTGCTAAAATATTCATGAAAGAGCATGGAAAGAATGTTACTATTGAAGATATCCAGGCTGAAGAGCAAATGCTTGCTGAGGAACACAAGAAAAATCTTGAAGCTGGAATCTACAAGAAAAAGGAAATCAAGGCTCCTAGAAAGAAAGAAGTTGGTATTTCTATCAAAGAGAATACACAACAGAGTATACAATATACAAGGAGACCTGTGATTGGAAACTCTGATAAGGGTAAAGGCATAATGATTGAAGAGCCTAACCTAGAGAAGAAAGATAATTCAACCTCTGACATTGCTCAAGTTGAAACAAGATTAGCAAAATCAACCTCTGACGCTGCTCAAGTTGATGATACTACTAAAGTTATGACAACCTCTGACGTTGCTCAAGTTGTACAGAAATCTACACAACTTCCAGGATTCAGCAAACCAAAAATGCTTGAAGATTTAAAGCTTGAAGCTGTGAATTTCTCAGAAACCAGAACAGTATTGGGTAAGGAAGGAAAAGACAAATCTGGTCTAGGGTCACACAGAGAGAGAAGGATAAATACAAGTCCAATGGATCAATCATTACTAGCTGTATCTGGTATTATTACTCAAGAAAATCTTGATATGCTAGACTCTGTTCAAATGATCTTTCATAAGGTGTTGAAGAAGGAATTTTTGTTGTACTTTATGAATGATGGAAGAGTTTATAAGGTTGCAGAGTCTGATATAAATCTCAAATCTTATCAAGAATTGGAGTATGTTCTGTACTTGTTAAAAGTCAAAAATAGAAATACTCACAATGCTGCTTCAGTTATCAGAGAAAGGATGCTAAGATCGAAGATGATGCTTGGAGGAGGAGTATCAAGTGCATATATTCCCAAATACAGAGATGCACATGGGAAGATTGTTGAGATGAAAAGAAACAGTGCTAAGTTCAGAACAGCACTGGGTACAAAAGTTCTTGAATTTAATTTAGAATCTGATAAAGCTTATTATATTAAGCTAGGGAATGAGATGAGGAAGAATTCCATCTATTCTCTGAGAGCTGCAATTTATCAGACTGGAGAATCTGATCCAGAGTTGAAAGAAGTGAAGAAGATCATGGTGGAAGAGCTAGAAAGAGCTGAAAAGAAATTGCTATCAGACTATATCAAGACAGTGCCTGATATTCAAGAAATCAAGTAAAATCTGACTGTAAGTTTTTAATATATTTTGTATTCTAAGTCAAATTTAAACTCTGTTTTAAATTAAACTCTGTTATATGTTAAACACTGCATTTGTTAAATGTTTTTGACATCATCAATTATATGTTTAACTTGTACATTTTATTATGAACAAGTTGGGGGAGATTGTTAGATATAATGGCTGACGTTTGTTTATCAGTGTTTAAGCAACAGGTACTGACCAGAGTTTATCAGAAGCCGGTCAGAGTTTAATTAAACTCTGACAGGGTGAAGAGTTTAAAGGAAGCCGGTCAGAGTTTATTTAAAGTCTGACAGGGTGATAGTTGAATTAGCTGTCGGTGCTGAATTGAAGATTCTAGAAGCAATATATTCTGAAGATGGAAAGAAGCAGAATATATTGATACAGCTAAGGAAACAGAATAGAAGATAAGAAGCAATCCTTAATTGATATAACTTGTATAGCTAATTTGTAGGAATATCAATTAGATAAGGATTGTGTAACTGTGTACTATATAAACACAGATAGGTTATCCCTAGAAGGAATGCGATCATTGAATATATTATTCTTGTAACCTAGAAGCTCTTTGTGATTCATTAACATCATAAAGAGAGAAGCTGTTAATATAAATACAGTTCTATTGATTCATAAACAGTATTCTTGATTATTGTTATTCTCATACATACTTGATTATATTGTGTATTCGGCCTAACAGACCATTCTAAGTCTATTTAATGCAGCATTAAAAGTGTCCTTAGGGCTTTATTTTAACCCATATCATTTGCCCCCTAACTTCGAGGAAAACTGATTAGGTTTTCTTGAAGTTAAGTTGACTAATTTTCAATAGCCCCCTCGGGTATGGCCTTTTGCGGCCTAAGATACACTAGTATTTCACGAGTATCGTTTTTTAGCGTGAAGTGTGGAGCGACCTACACATTCACTACGATTAGCCTTATTCGAGGCTTCATTTCTATTGGCTGAGAATACCTGATAACTAAGTTATCTAGTATAGCCAATTTTCGTTTAGCAAAGGTTAAGTGTTGCCTTAATCGGATTATATCTGGTAGGCAATGAGTCATATATGGCGTTAGACGGTGCTAAATGAAGTTAAACGACGTTAAACGACACTAAAATGGTGCTAAACGGTGAAAAACAACATTAAACGACGCTAAACGGCACTAAACAGTGTTAAACAGTGAAAAATGACGTTAAACGATGTTAAACGGTGTTAAACGACGCTAAACAACCATAAAATGGTGCTAAACGGCACTAAACGGTGAAAAACGACGCTAAACGGCACTAAACGGTGCTAAACGGCACTAAACGACGTTAAACGGTGTGCTAAACGAAAAATGACGAAAACAACGAGAAATTTTGGGACCCACCGAATGCCCCCCGGGGAGCCAAGCCGGCCAGCCCTGGTCGGCCAACAGCCTTCTAGCAGCCTGGTCGACCAGCCCTGGTCGGCTGAAGGCCTTCCAGGCGCCAGGTCGACTGGGACTTGGCTGATATATATATATAGTAAGGTTCTAGAGAGAACCATTTTATCGAGAGAACCGAGAGAACCATTCTAACACCATTGATATACTATAATATAATTAATGCATCTTAATAAAACACTTAAAATAATCTTGATTATCAATTGAAATTTATTATAAATAAATTTTATATTGAAAAATATTATAAAACACTTTATATAATACTTAACAGAATCCTAATTTTAATATAATTATTAAAACACTTAAAAGAATCTTATAAAATTATTAAAACACTTAAAATAATCTTAAAGTAATAATAAAAGTATTATAGGAAATCTTTAAAACATATCAGTCGTTGGATGGTGTGGGAAATTAAGGGTGATTGATTAGTTCTCTCGGTTCTCTCAAAAAGATAGGTTCTCTCTGGATCTTTCCCCTATATATTATATTTCAACCATCATTCCACATATTGCTTGAATTCTTGGTTGTTTGTTATGAAACAAGGTTTTTTGTTTCCAACCGAAAAAAGTGTGAACCAAAAAAAAAATTAATAAAGTATTAATATAGTATTCTTGGTTGTTTGTTTCAAAAAAATTAGGGGTGAAACCAAAAAAAAGTGTGAACCAAAAAAGTGCGAACCAAATTTGGTACCTTGTTAAAAGGGAGTTTCGCTTATTAATAAAGGTTATAGATTTTTTAAAAAAAAATTAGGGGTGAAAAAAAAAAATGTGAACCAAAAAAAGTGCGAACCAAATTTGGTATCATGTTAAAAGGGGGTTTCACTTATTAATAAAGGTTATAGATAGATTTAAAAAAAAAACAGGGGTGAAACCAAAAAAAAGTGTGAACAAAAAAAAATGCGAACCAAATTTGATACCAAAAGAGGATTTCGTTTCTTAATAAAGGTTATAGATATATAAGTATATAATAAGAATTTAATTTAATTATTATTATTATTATTAACCCTTCAAAATATGTTTATCTACCAATCCTAAATTTTTCTTACCAGAGACGGCTAACTTCCAAAAATATCTTTCTACGGTACTACTAACTTCCAAAATATGAAGAGGTGATAACAGGTGGCATCCAGTGGGCTCATTGGCCCATCTAATCTCTTTATAACTCCTCCTCTCGTCTAATTTCTACAAACATATCAACGAATATTTGATATAGACAATAAAACGATGGAGAGCGTTGATGATGGTGATACCAACTTATCGATAAGACTGGCTGCCTGTGAGGCACTAAGAAAACTTGGAAAACAGAAATTGATTAAGAGATTGTCTGGGGCCTCTGTGCCGATGGGTTGGTTTTGTATCTCTTCCCTCGTGTGCATGTACGTGCTTTTTGTGCTGATTAAACATCGTCTTCTGTGGGGGTCCATCTTTGTTGGTTTGATGTGGTTTTGTACTGCCGTATATTGTTTTGTGTTTCTTAAAAAGTTGATACAAAAACCCCACAACAACATTGATCATCTATCCGTTCATGTTCCTGAGACGAACAAGAGTCCTGATTTACTGGTTGCTAAGGATTGATTGTACGATTGTAATTAATCCTTGATTACTCTTATTTTATCATGTAATGTAATTCTTTTAATTGGTTCTACATATTTGAAATTCATAATATTATGTTAACTCATTTGTCGTAGCAGTCTCTCCCTCTAAAGTAAACTATGGGGCTAAAATTTTATTTATTTATTTGTTGTGTTTTGATATATAGTAGACTTGGCCTGTTTAATTTTAAGTTTAGCAAATTGTTTCTTCGACCTTTTCTTTTTATGATGAGTTTAGCAAAATAGACTAGTAATTAATTGATCATCTCATCTACTACGGTACAGCAATCTACAAAAGTTTTGGGGGGATTTTGGTTGACTGCAGTAGAGGGCTTTTTGGTTGCTTAATTTAGAGACCACAAAGGTAGACAGGATTTGAGTATTTTAGTAAAAATTTTATCTAAAATTTTATCATGTGATATCATAAATAAATATTTTATGTATAACAACTTAGTCAACAAGCTCTTAGCGTTCACCATGCATTATTAATAGTAAGATTTGTGTCTACTTTATAATTGATGGAAGTAAAAACACATTGTTGTGTATGTTTGGGGTTCTTGATAATTGTTTCTGCAATAAGTGTGCTTGTAAGCTATCTATGCCCTATGATAATATACTAGTTCACTTTGGAACGTGCACAAAGAAATTAAATACTTCTTTGTAATTAATATGCCATGCTCTATTATGCCCTCAAACAAACTTTTTAATTAGCTTTCTAAATTTGGTTATAAAGCACATTGAAGAAGGTGCGAGGAAACCAAGTGTATTATTTCTAAAGTTACTTCGGGCATGTCTATCTGCAGCATTATGCATGCATCATTCTTTTTTTCTATTATTGTCTACTGTGCGATTTCGACAAGCTATTTTGTGAGGGGTTTCGACATACACATATAATTCAGAACCACTTACATCCATTGTTGTGGCCTGAGAGGCCGAGACTGCAGTCTGCAGCAGTTCTCACTCTCTGCAGGATTCTGGCAACCTAAAGAAGGAAAACCATTTGCAAAAACTCACAATGACAGCATGCAATGACATAGGTAAATTTTAGAATAATAATTAGTCATATAGTCTGAGGGTACAGTAGATGACACTATGACAGCATGCAATGATAAATGCTAGTTTGCTGTAATTATCTACATTAAAATACTTACCAAAGACCGAAGTAAATATAGCGGAGAACGCAACTGAATATTAGGTTACATAAGATGATAAGTCCTTAGCTTCAAGTATATATTGATTCTGAAATTTGGTTGCAGGCCTTAATTTGTTTAAGAGAGATATATATAGCAGTGCAATAAAAACACCAATTAAGATCCGAACTAAGCCCAAAAAATACAAAGCAAGTTATTATTACTCGATTTTTTTTTGTTTTGTTTAATCTCTACTATATTATTAAAGGCGAAATATTATTAAAAAATTTGATCTGTATTTGGAGGTTCGGTCTATCTATAACCAATTTATTTATAACCAATTACTTTTTTCAGCTAAAACACGTTACCTATCTTATATATTTTTCTAACCAAAACAACTTATCTTCTAAAAATAAAATAGTTAACATATATATAAAATGATAATATTATTATGTATTTATAAAAGATTACATTTTTCAGCTAAAACACATTATTTGTTTTACATTTTCTAACTAAAACAATTCATTTTCTAAACATAACACATGAAAAATAAATATGTAATGGTCATATTGTTATATATAATTATTAATAAATATCATCTTACCCTTTTCAGCTAAACACATAACTTTTTTTATTTTTTTTTAACTTAAACAACTAATTTTCTAAAAGTAATACGAGCAACATATATATAAAAAGGTAATATAATTTTATATTTTCTAATTTAAACAACTAATTTTCTAAAAGTAACACGAGCAATATATATATATATATATATATTATAAATGTAATATAATTTTATATAATTATTAATAAGTAACTAACTCTCTTCTTAAGGACATTGCCTGTTTTATATTTTTTTTAACTAAAACAACTCATTCGAATTAAATATAACACGGACAAAATATAGATATAATGACAATTTTATTATATTAAACTTATAAAATCCATTTTTAATATAATTTTTTATAATATACAATTGATATGGTCAGAAAAGTAATTATAGAAATATAATTGACTGGTCAAAACAAAAGGTCGATATTTAAGGCCCGACACCCTAATTATTCATTAATTTCGTAATTAATGAGTAGGGAAAATATACAGCTCATGAAAAGAGCTTTGATTATGGAAAATTAGTCAAAGAAGGATATGGAATCCCAATTAAAGGCAATCAATGAGTCATAACCTTTATCAACAAGGAAACGAATTCTTCAGCAAGAAATACAATACTTATCCAATATCAAAAAGAAGACTTATCCGTTAAGTCTCCCAAACATACCATAAATACTAGGCTCCAGACGCCTATATAAGGTCCCTGATCCTACAATCAGAACTACGTCTTGGCTTGATTCTCAATAACGAATTGAGATACGTAGGTATCTTGTGAGGACCAATTTAGTCCGGAAACACGAGTGCAGCCATTAAAGCTCGAAAGCTCATTAATCCTAGCAATTAATATACAAGTACGTTTTTTATTCCACAACATTTGGCGCCGTCTGTGGGAAGACAACATCAACCATGGCAAACACACGAAGAACAGCTCGGGATACTCAGACTCCCGACGATCGCCCCCTCACCTCTGAGGCTGATCAGCCACCGCCGACTACCGGCACACAAGGGGCGAATATCCCCACCAGTACTCAAGGACCGGAAATCCCGATTTCGGTTGAAGGGACGAATCCCCTGCAGATGGTCATTCATGGATCTAATCCACAAGAGACCGTTCACCAGCAACCAATCACGACCTCCCCGCTGCTCATGAGTGCACCAAGGAGCCTTCAACTCCATACTACTGATCTCCCTCAATACGCGAATCAGACTTTGGGGATGCCAAGCTATGGCATGCCCCCTCGACCCATGGCGGGCGGTAGTGGAACTAATCCAATCTACCATGAGGCATATGTGCCCCCTTATATTCAAGGTCTGGGACCCCAAAATCAACAAACTCGTCAAACCCCTCTCATTCAAGATTACTCTGGCCCATACACTGAAGATGAGGGTTATACAACTGGGGAGGATGTCGCCCCAAGAAGGAGACGTTCTTCACAGACAAATCGGGAGCAACCCCAAACTACTAGAGAAAAACTTGCAGCCCATGAGGCAGAGACTACAAGGCTCAAAAAACTCCTTGCTGAAGAAGAGGCCGCTCAAACTCGGGGCCGAACGACTGAAGGAATCCCGATAATCAACTTGGATCCACCAAGAAGGACCAAGAGGGCTGAAGCCCCAAGGGGTGATCCTAGTAACCTGTTGCCCCTAGGAGATCCTGATGATCCTACACCACCGTTTACTCAAGACATCATGAAAACGGCTATATCCAGAAAGTTTAAGATGCCTTCGATCAAAGCCTATGATGGAACGGGAGATCCCGCAAATCATGTAAGGACATTCTCCAATGCACTGCTGTTGCAGCCAGCCAACGATGCGGTCAAGTGTAGGGCGTTTCCCCAAACTCTTGCAGGTATGGCTCAACGTTGGTACAGCCGTCTACCTCCCAACTCTATTGGGTCCTTTAAGGAGCTAAGCAAGGCTTTCATCAACCAGTTCATTAGTGGAAGGGTGCATGAGAAAAGTTCTGCATCACTCATGGCAATACGTCAAGGAAAGAATGAAGCCCTAAGGGACTACATTAATCGATTCACTCGAGAGGCTTTGAAAGTCCCGGATTTAGACGACAAAGTGGCTATGATAGCCCTGCAACAAGGAACCACTGATGACCACTTCAGGAGGTCGTTGGCTAAACATCCACCAGAGAGCATGTTGAAGCTCCAAGATAGAGCCGGAAAGTACATCAAGGCTGAGGAAAGCATGAGAAAGTATGAACCCACCGCTGGCGATGGTGGAAACTCAAAGAAAAGAAAAGAAACTCAGGAGTACGACGTCAAGGAAAAGTTTCCCCGGACATCAAAGAATTCTGACTCTCCACCCAAGAGAAATAACTTTGGGCCAAAGTTCACGGAGTATGCAAGATTGAATACTCCCAGGAGTCAAATTCTGATGGAGATAGCCAAGGAAGAAGATATCAAATGGCCAAAGCCAATGAGGGCTGATTTGTCCAAACGGAACCAAAATCAGTTTTGTCGGTTCCACAAAGAAGTCGGTCATGACACCGACGATTGTAGGCAATTGAAAGATGAGATTGAGTTTCTGATACGAAGAGGAAAACTCAGCAAGTTCACTAAGGATGGAAGCCAAGGTAGCCAAAGGGGGAACTATGAAAGAAAGGATTATGATAGAAGGGACAACGATCAAGATCGGAATCCCAAGCCCCGAGGGCCAGTGATCAACATGATATTCGGAGGGCCAACTGCTGCTGGGTCCTCCCGAAACTCAAGAAAAGCTTATGCCCGAGAGGTACTGACCGTCATTGGAGAAGCACCGAAGCGTGCACGAACAGAAGTGTCAATAGGTTTTGATGATTCAGACTTGGAAGGGGTGAAGTTCCCCCACGATGATCCTCTTGTCATAGTACCTGTGATAGGCAACTCCGAAACAAAGAGAGTCCTAGTCGACAATGGAGCCTCAGTGGACATCTTGTTCCACGATGCCTTTATCAAGATGGGTTACACTGATTCTCAGTTAACACCCTCTAATATGCCCATATATGGGTTCAACGGAGTGGAATCAAAGGTGGAAGGCACTATCCAACTCCCAATGACCATGGGGCAAGGAACAAATACATCCACTCAGATGCTGAACTTCATAGTTATAAAGGCAACCTCAACCTACAATGCGATCATTGGAAGGACGGGTCTTCACGCGTTTAAGGCTGTTGCCTCATCTTACCACCTGAAACTCAAATTCCCCACTCGGAATGGGATTGGTGAAGAACGAGGAGACCAAAAGATGGCTAGAAGTTGTTATGTAGCCGCGTTGAGGCCTGATGGAATTGGGGGGCAGGTTCTCCCCATTGAAGACATGGACACTAGAGATAATGAGGACCGAAGAGGGAAACCAGCTGAGGATTTGATCCCAATTCCCTTAGTCCCGAATGAACCAGAGAAGGTGACTTATGTTGGGGCACTACTACCCGAACCATTGAAAGGCAAACTCGCATCTTTTCTTCAAGAAAACAATGACGTTTTTGCTTGGACAGCGGCTGACATGCCAGGGATTGATCCCCAACTAATATCTCACAGATTGAATGTGGATCCAGAAAGGAAGGCAGTGAAACAAAAGAAAAGAAGCTTTGCTCCAGAGAGGCTTGAAGCCATTAAGCAAGAAGTGAATAAGCTTTTGGAAGCTGGGTTTATTGAGGAAATCCAATTCCCGGAATGGTTAGCTAACCCTGTGATGGTCAAAAAAGCTAACGGGAAGTGGAGAATGTGCGTCGACTTCACCGACTTGAATGATGCATGTCCTAAGGATTGTTTCCCCTTACCTAGGATTGATGCCTTGATAGATGCCACTGCTGGGCACGAGATGCTAAGTTTCATGGATGGCTTCAGCGGATATAATCAAATCAAGATGCACAAAGATGACATCGCCAAAGTGTCGTTCATCACTGACTTTGGTGTCTTCTGTTTCTTGGTCATGGCTTTTGGGCTTAAGAATGCTGGAGCAACCTATCAAAGGTTGGTGAACAAAATCTTTGAGCACCTGATTGGAAAAACCATGGAGGTCTACGTAGATGACATGTTAGTCAAGAGCCTTGATAAGGCCGATCACATTGAGCACCTCCGAGAGGCTTTTAAAGTGCTAAGACACCACAAAATGATGCTGAATCCAGCTAAGTGTGCCTTTGGTGTAGGCTCGGGAAAGTTTTTAGGCCTGATGGTTTCCAAGAGAGGAATCGAGGCTAATCCCGACAAAATCAAAGCGATTCTAGACATGGAACCACCAAAGACTGTCAAGGATGTCCAGAAACTAACGGGAAGAGTGGCTGCTTTGGGAAGATTCATCTCCAAGTCTGGAGAGAAGTGTTTACCTTTCTTCAAAGCACTCAAAAAAGTGAAGAATTTTGAATGGACAACTGAAAGTCAAGAGGCCTTTGAGGCCCTGAAGAAATATATGGCTGAAGCACCACTGTTGGCAAAACCCAAGCCAGGAGAAATTCTCTATTTATACTTGGCAGTTTCTAACACAGCCCTTGGAGCTGTTTTGGTAAAGGAAGAATTGAAGGTTCAGAAACCCATCTATTATGTGAGCAAGATTCTACATGGGGCAGAAATAAACTACTCAATGGTTGAGAAGTTTGCTTTAGCCTTGATAATGGCCTCAAGAAAGCTACGCCCCTACTTCCAGGCTCACAAGATAGAGGTCTTGACTGATCAACCTCTAAGAAACATCTTGCATAGCCCTCAAGTTAGCGGAAGATTGATCAAATGGGCCATTGAATTGGGAGAATTTGATATCAAGTATAAGCCTCGGACGGCCATAAAAGCTCAAGCACTTGCTGACTTCATGGTCGAATGCACCATTGACAACCAAGAAGTCGGGGGGCAGGAAGTGACTATGGAAGATAAGAAAGATGAGGAAATGACCTTCGAAGAATGTTGGGTGCTCTATTTTGATGGAGCATCAAAAACAAAATCGAGTGGAGCTGGTTTGGTGCTACAAAGTCCTGATGGATTCCTAATAGAGTATGCACTAAAGCTTGACTTCCCGACGACAAACAATGAGGCTGAGTATGAAGCTCTGATAGCTGGCTTAGGGCTGGCTGGAGCCCTGAGGGTCAAAACTCTGAAAGTATGTGGAGACTCGAGGCTAGTGGTTTCCCAAGTAAATGGGGAGTTTGAGGCCAGAGATGAAGTCATGGCCAAGTACTTAAAGCTTGTCAAGGCCATTATGACTCAGTTTGATGAATGCTATGTGGAGCACATTCCAAGGGAGGAAAATGTGAAGGCTGATGCCTTGTCTAAGTTTGCCTCTTCTGAAATTGAAAACTATGCCGGGAGTGTATACTTCCAAGTCTTGAAGACCCCAAGCATCAATGGAAAGTTGGTAGCCCCCATTGGTATCACCAGTTGTTGGATTGATCCCATCAAAGCTCATCTGGAAACTGGGTGGCTGCCCAACGACACTTCAGAAGCACGAAAGTTATACGTCAGAGCGCTAAGGTATGCCCTAATTGAGGGAATCCTATACAAGAAATCTTTTGTTATTCCATACTTAAAGTGCTTGAGACCTCAAGAGGCAGAATTGGCCCTAAAGGAAGTGCATGAAGGGATTTGTGGGCAACACTTGGGGGGCAGAGCCCTAGCTCATAAAGTCACTCGTCTAGGTTTCTATTGGCCAAGCATACTTGCTGATGCTAAAAGCTACGTCAAGAAATGTGAACGGTGCCAGAAACATGCACCAGTGGTTAGGCAACCACCAGAGATGATGACATCCATTAACTCACCTATCCCCTTTGCTATGTGGGGAATGGATATACTCGGGCCATTTCCTATGACAAGTGCTCAAAGAAAGTTCTTGATAGTAGCAATTGATTATTTCACCAAGTGGATTGAGGCTAAGCCATTAGCCAAGATAACCACCAAGCAAGTGATGCAATTCTTCTGGGAAAATGTGATATGCAGATATGGAATTCCACGAGTCCTGGTCACGGACAATGGAACTCAGTTTAACAACGATGAGTTCAAAAAGTATTGTGATGAAAACGATATCAAGTTGCGCTTCACTTCTGTCGCCCATCCTCAAGCCAATGGGCAAGCTGAGGTTGCAAATCGAATCATCCTTGATGGACTAAAGAAAAGAGTTGAACGCTCCAGAAACACTTGGGTAGACGAATTACTCCCTATACTTTGGGCATATCGTACTACTTGCAAAGTCACCACCGGGGCAACTCCATTTCTACTGGCTTATGGAGCAGAGGCAGTAGTCCCGGTGGAGATTACTCACACCTCCCCAAGAGTTGAGGCTTATGAACCAGAAGAAAATGAAGAAGGCTTGAGGCTAGCTTTGGATCTAATTGACGAAGTTAGAGATGAAGCAAACGCCAAGATAGTTGAACATCAAAAGAAAGCATCCTTCTACTACAACCTAAGGGTCAAAGAAAGGTTCTTTCGTCAAGGAGACTTGGTTCTCAGAAAGATTGAAGCATCAGGAGTTGGACAAAAAGGGAAGTTAGCCCCAAATTGGGAAGGACCATATCGCGTCAAGAACGTATTTGGCCGAGGCTCATACAAGCTAGAAACCCTTGAAGGGCATGAGGTGCCAAGGACTTGGCATGCCTCCAATTTGAAGGTTTATTATGTTTAAAGTGTCTCCCAAGTGGACTCACTACCATAAATAAGGTTCGATGAAACCAACCCAAGTTTTAAACTGGGATATTATGTAAGGGTTGATCCCATCTTCAAGTTATAAATGAATTCAGCATTTTCATGTTTTAAAGCTTATCTATAATGAGTCTTCATAAACATTCAAAAAGCAAGAAAAGTAACACAAGCCATGAATGGCCACCATGCATAAATAAAAACTTAAACAAGAGTTAATTTAAGCCCGTAGGCCGAAAGTACATAAACAAAAGTACAAGCCATGATGGCCAAAAGTGAAGATACACCTAATCTTCCTTGTCTACGTCCTCCTCCTCTTCCTCTCTAGAGGAAAAGACAGCATCATCGGCTCCAGCAGTCTGACCAGGTGGGGAAGTGTGATCCAGGTCTAAGATCCTATCATCCTCCTCCATCTCGTCCTCTCCAGCCAAAGCCATCTCCAAAGAAGTAGGAAGGTGAGGGCTTGGAAAATCGGAGATAGAGAGGGATCCAGGCATCCTCTCCAAGACAGTAGCAAGAGCGTCATCCCATCCCTTAGTGTATTGAACAGGGAAGAGGAGCCCATCATGCTTATCAATCAAGTCCCCGTACTCCTCAGAGTCAAGGTACTCATCAATAAAATCATCCTTGGCCTTCCTCAAAGATACCAGTTCAGCCTGGGAGTCAGCCAACTCCTTCTCCTTCCTAGCCAGGGTGGCCTTCACTGAAGCCATTTCCTCCTGGGACTTCTCAAACTTGCCTTGGTTGGCCTGAGAAGATGAGCGCCAAGACTTAGCTTGAAAGAGAGCCCCTTGGTAGTTGGCATTCATCTGCAAGCAAGTTATAGGTTAAATACTTAAACTTGAAATAAATCAAAGACTACAAAGAAAAGAAGGAGAGAAATACTTACAGCAGCCATAGCCTGGGATCCAGCATGCTCCACCCCCTCGATGGTGGAGTTAGAAACAAAATCCTTGTAGTCACAAGGAGTCAGAGAGTGATAAGACCACTCCACAGCATGTTTGGACACTCCTACCACAGTGTCCTTCTTCCTAAGACCCCAGTTGGGGCGCCAAACTGCACTCTTGCCCGAGGGAGGGCCTTCAGCATCCTCAGTAAGGTCCACATGTGGCCTTATGAAAGCTGGAACATTAGAAGCACGAGGGTCCTTCCCCCCTAAACGTGCCCTCTTCATCCGGGCTGTTTCCCCGTCTTCAGGCTCGTTGGACTTATTGATAAAGGTCGCAACTGCAAAAGATACAAGGAAAGAAACAGTTGGTATAAGTCAATCTTAAATAAATAAAGAAAGATATGAGGTGAGAATTACCCTTATCAGAAACGTTGGAAAGTCCCAAGGACTTAAGCTGGAACTCGTCTAGGAGCACCCAAGCCATGGTGGCATAGTTATCCTTTGTAAGTTCAGCATATGCATGGGCTTCCTCATCACTCAGGATAATATCACTAGGGCTACCATCCGAAACTCTACTAAAAGAACTACGAAAAAGGGTGCCCCAATCCCCTCCTTCCCAAACTAAATACATAAATTCCTCTTTCCATTTTGGGTTATTATCCGGAATGGATTTGGGGTGAAATATGGGGGGAGTGGAAGGACGGTGGTTGATATAAACCCAACCCAAGGTAATGGCTGAACTATTCTTAAATTGAAAGATTTTCCTAAACAAGGCTACAGATAAAGGAAATTTGTTCTTCAAACAAAGAACAATGAAACACATAATTATTCTCCAGGCGTTTGGAGGAAGTTGGCAAGGATTAATCCCCACATCAGCCAAAAGCCTGGGAATGAACTCATGCATGGGAAACCTAAGTCCTGCAACAATGGCATCCTTATATATGCAAAGTGCATCAGGACGCCAATGGCAAGAACGGTCCCCTGGGCCTGCTGGAACTAATCTATAGGGGGACTTAACCCTATACATTTTGTTATAGTCCCTAATTAAGTCAATTTCATGGAACTTATTACTACAATCAAATGAATCTAAGTGTGATACATGAGGATATTCATCACTACGCTCTAAGATCATATCCTGAAGAGACATATGAGGGGAGCGAATGTTGATACCTCTCTTTGAAGCTTTGTTCATTCTTTGAAGTCGTTGGGCAGCCTTGTCAGACATCTTCAAATCTTCAAATCTTCAAAGGAAATTTCCAGAAAAACTTCAAGGGAACCCAGAAATCTTCGAATGAGGAAGGTTAAAACCCAGAAATCTTCAAATGATGAAGATTAAAGCCCAGAAATCTTCAAGGGATGAAGATCAATCCCAGAAAAACAAGAACACCACCGTAAAAAGCTCGCCGGGAATCGCCTTACCACGGAATAAAAACTGAGAGAAAACTAGAGAGAAATTTTGGAAAGTGAAAAGTGAGAAGTGAGAGTGAAATGAGAAATCTCACTCTCTTATAGTGAGAATGACTGGAAGATCAACCGGTTGAGGGATGGCAACCGTCTATAGCCAGTATGGCCCATAAATCCATTTTTGGATTACAAAGGCAAAGGCCCAAGTAAAAGTGAGTCTCAGACAAAATCGAAGCCCAAGTCAAAAAGGCCCATTAAGGCCCAAGGCTGGAAAGAATTAAGTCCCAAAATTAAAATTGGACTTGTTAAAAGCCCAAAAATAATAAAGCCTGGAATAAAACCAAGGCAAAAAATGAAAAAACCAAGGTCGAAAAGACTCTAATTCGAGATCGCACGGCCCTGGTCGAAAGTATACGAGAAAACGAGGTCGTATCAAACGACCCCACTTCCAAATAAAACGAAACAATTAAAGGTTTTGAGGTCGAAAAGACCCTAAAATGAGGTCGTATGACCCTAGTCGAAAATACACACGAAACTGAGGTCGTGTCCATCGACTTCGCACCAAAAACAAGTCAAAAAATTGGCAAAATGAGGTCGAAAAGACCCTGGGTCGAGATCGAACGAATGAGATCGAAAATATACTATTAATCGAGTTCGTATCACTCGATCTCATACGGAAACGAGGTCGAGAATGGCCCAGAAATTAATTCTGGAATTCCTGGTCGAAAACACACGTAATTCCTGGTCGACCAATCGAGGTCGAAAATAGCCTTTGAATCCAGGTCGAGAGCCTCGACCTCGCAACCAATCGAGGTCGAAGGTATATTAGAGACGAGGTCGTCAAATGAGGTCGATAATAGCCTAGGAATTGAAATCAACAATTCCAGGTCGAAGTTACACTGGCTTCCTGGTCGAAAACTTGAGGTCGAAAATGACTTGGAAATCCAGGTCGAGAACTTCGACCTCACAACTGTTCCTGTTCGAAAAAATACTGAGTCGAGGTTGAGCAGGTGAGGTCGAAAAAGACCTAGAAATCCAGGTCGAGAGCTTCGACCTCACACCTGTTTGAGCTCGAATTCCTGGTCGAATTCCTGGTCGAAAATGACCTAAAAAATGGAAAATTTTGGGAAAAACACGCTGTAACTTCTACGAAAACCCCAAGGATATTTTCCCAGAAGTTGGGGGGCAAATGATATGGTCAGAAAAGTAATTATAGAAATATAATTGACTGGTCAAAACAAAAGGTCGATATTTAAGGCCCGACACCCTAATTATTCATTAATTTCGTAATTAATGAGTAGGGAAAATATACAGCTCATGAAAAGAGCTTTGATTATGGAAAATTAGTCAAAGAAGGATATGGAATCCCAATTAAAGGCAATCAATGAGTCATAACCTTTATCAACAAGGAAACGAATTCTTCAGCAAGAAATACAATACTTATCCAATATCAAAAAGAAGACTTATCCGTTAAGTCTCCCAAACATACCATAAATACTAGGCTCCAGACGCCTATATAAGGTCCCTGATCCTACAATCAGAACTACGTCTTGGCTTGATTCTCAATAACGAATTGAGATACGTAGGCATCTTGTGAGGACCAATTTAGTCCGGAAACACGAGTGCAGCCATTAAAGCTCGAAAGCTCATTAATCCTAGCAATTAATATACAAGTACGTTTTTTATTCCACAACAACAATTTAATTAAGATAATTAATAAAAATATAAAAGTAATAGCATACGTTAGAAGAAACTCGGTGCATTACAGAGCATATATTTTGTTATTTGCACTTTATTCACTTTTAAATTTTTTAAAAGCAAATAAATATAGACCGTTAGATTTATTATTTAAAAATATTTTATATTTTAATATCTGAAATACTACTAAAGATTACCTCAAAAAATTATTAAATTAAAATATTTATATTATTAAATATAAAAATTCAATTTATTATATACACATATAAATAAATATATATATATATATTAAAATTACATCAAATAATATATAATTACAAAAATCTAAATAAAAAATAATAAAATATTAAAAAAAATCATGCACGGATATAAACTAATACGTATAGTACGTGAACCCGGTGCAAAATATACAGGCAATAATCAACAGCCCAAAAACCACCTTATAATTATTATTTTTCCTTCAACATATTTCGCCAGTATGGAGCATTTTTTCCGCCATATGGATGCAGAAAGTACAGTTGCTATGGTTTTGGTCTCATCATCCCTAATTATATTCAGGGTTTTTTAACTCGTTAAATTTAACAAAGTAAATATTGTAATATTACAAAATCAAATTTTAGTCGAATTGAATAAGAAAATAACTAAATAAAATAATCCAGAATTAACCTTAATTCATAACAACAAATTATGAAAAACAAATTCATTGAAAGCTTTTTGATGCGAAATCTGAGATGACTGTATCAACTTCAATATTCTCGAACTTGTATTGTTTTCTTTGATGCACGATATCGCAAATCCCTTTAGTTTCTTTTGTGACATTAATGATTACAAATAATTTTTCAACAACTTAAGTTACGATAACATATATAGTGATAATATGATTCGATAAGTTAATCAAATGATGATGACATCTATACTATATTATTATAAGCAGACCATCCTCTATTTGTTTGGTAGTTTGGTCATTTGATTTGGTCATTTAAATAATAACCGTTAGATGTAAATATAGGTTAATGAGAACCGTTGGATGTAATATTAAAATAATATTCTGTTTTTGATATCTAAAATGTTCTCACGGGTTCAAGGTTCGAATCCCGTCAACAACATATTATTATTAAATATTTATATCATCTATTTTTCTAAGCTACATTCAAAAGTTCAAGATATTATTTCATCAACAACATATTAAGAATTTTTAAAATCAAAATACAAAAAAAAAAAAATAACATCATACATATATTATTATATTTGATTACTTTCTAAAATCATATAAATCAAGATATAGATAATAAGATAAAAAATACTAAAATTCATCCGTGCAATTTGTCTGATTACTGGATGTTAAAATTAATTGAATTACATTAATGAATGCTTTAAGTAAATCACGTGATATCGAGCTGTTAAAAGATTTTTACTGTCTTAGACTTAATTTTTATTGATAATATTATATTAGACGAGAACTCAAAAATAACTCTAAAAAAAAGTTCCCACGTGTCCCATTTTAATTTGGTACGTATCTATACTATCTATCTATAATATACTATATTATTATAAGCAAACCACCCTCTATTTGGTTGGTTGGTAGTTTGGTCATTTAGTTTGGTCCTCTAAATAATAACCGTTAGATGTAAATATAGGTAAATGAGAACCGTTGGATGTAATATTAAAATAATATTCTTTTTTTGATATCTAAAATGCTCCCACGGGTTCAAGGTTCGAATCCCGTCAACAACATATTATTATTAAATATTTATATCATCTACTTTTCTAAGCTACATTCAAAAGTTCAAGATATTATTTCATCGACAACATATTAAGAATTTTTAAAATCAAAATACAAAAAAAACTTAGAATAACATCATACATATATTATATTTGATTACTTTTTAAAATCATATAAATCAAGATATAGATAATAAGATAAAAAATATATACTAAAATTCATCCGTGCATCGCACGGGTTATAGGCTTGTATTATTTATGCAAGACAAACATTAATAGCATAGAGAAGACAAAACAATCGAAACTTTTAAGATTTTATTTTTTTTTCTTTTACTACCTCACACTACAAGAAAATTGCACATTTTTTATCATCAAATTTGGTCAGAAATGAGCTTATTCAGTCGAAAATAACAGTTAAAACCGACTACCACCGACCGATTCGAATGGTCGGTTAAAACCTGGTCGTAAATGACCACTCGTCAGTTATAACACTTATAGCCGACCACGACAAAAAAAAAATGGTCGATTATTACAATCCAGTTGTCTGTGCACTGGCCTCACATACGACATGGCAACCCCGTGTTCATTGCCACGTCACATTATAACCTGCCATTAGTGGTCAGAAAAGAGTGGTCGGTAACGTTAAATTATAACTTATCATAGTTGGTCGGAAAACCATGATCAGTGGTAACCTCACATTATAAGCTACCATGATTGTTCGAAAAAGAATGATCACTAATGGACCTTTTTTCTGACCAGTTATAACCAACCACTCCTCAATAAATATGATCGAAATTTATGGGTATGCTATAAGCTTCTATTATCCAAAACTATTACTACCTGCTACTATACCAAATCATATACTTACACTTTAAAGCATAAAACATTAAAATTATGCACATAAAAAAAGCAACATTTATTACAAACAGACAAAGTTTATCATCCATCATCATCCCTGTTACATCCATACCAAAAGGATACATTAACTACTTTAGTTCAGTACTAAAACTTTGCAAAACAAAAGCCACTTCCCATCAACAAAGTTTTGCAAAGCAACGGAATACAACAGGTTCATTACACATTAACTAGTTAACTTAAGTTTCAGCAACAAAACAAGTAAAATAGTAAAGCCAGTTCGATCCCCAGATTCAGCAGATTACATTTCAACATCACTATGATCATCATTTTTGTGACTTGCACCATCCTCGCTCCCAGACTCACCACATTCAGACCTTTATCCGCCTATGAATTCTTGATTTCCTTCCTCGATTGCCTGCAAACAACAAATATAAATGAAAACATCAAATTAAAAACACCGCAAACATCTAAATATCATTAAAAAAAATTTGATAATTTATAAGCACACAAACATTTGTGCTAACCTTGGAGCAAGACATTTGATAAACTACTTTTGAATTTTCTGGAAGAGGTATGGTTTGATTCAGACACTTTACAAATTAAAACCAAGCTAGTGGACGAGGCATTTCTTTTCACTGTTACAAATATTGACTAATGTGGTTCTTGCCTAGTTTAGTATCAACTGATATGTAATGCTAGTACTGGGGCAGGGTGATAGACGTGAATGTCCTCCCCTCTAAACTGCGGCAGGGTGATAGACGTGAATGTCCTCCCCTCTAAATAGGGGCTGAATTGCTGATTATATTTGCCCTAATGTGTGCACCAATTTTCTTTTCCTCATTCATTCCAGCACTACTGCATTCCATATATTTATGTGTCATGAGACATCATCAATATTTGAAAACGTTTGACCAACAAACAGCTTGGATTTTTTTATCACATTTTGGTATCCAAAATTCTTGTCCGTCAATTGATGTAAAGTGGTAAGAATCCACATAAATATCTTCATTGAAATTATTCGTAGTCTCTCGAGAATGTTGAGCTTGTGACTGTGAACCATTAGTTTCGACAACTGCAGTATAGATGAACATATACATTGTTACAATACATCATAATTAAGTTCTACTGCAGAATTTAATAAAACAAAACAAAACACCCAACAAAAAATGAACCTTTCAAAAATTTGAGATGATGTTCATACCTGATTCGTGTGCAAAAGCTTCCATGGTAGTCGGCAGGTCTGAATTCATTTTAGAGTTATGAAATATGAAATGATCAACCAAGGAGATACATATACCTCAGATTGTAACTAACTTATCATAGTTGACATGATTTTAATTATGTATTTTTTGTTGATTGATTTTAACTGTTTGTGATTGATTTTCATTAAATTCAAATATGTAGAATTACTTCATTACCCTTATAAACGATTTATATAAATATTATACCGATTGTTATGTAATCTATCTTAATTGTCTAAAATAATCTGAATTATTAAATCTAAATGAATCTGACGGTGTATAATAGTTGTAAAGTTCCATTTTAAGAGCGCGTTCTCTCTTAAACCATGACCCACATGTAATAATAGTAAGTTTTTTATCTACCTTATAATGGATGGTACTATACATACATTATTTGTTCTCTTGATAAAAAATAAACAATATTTGTTGTGATACCAAAATCAAGAGTTTGATACCCACCAACAATATATTATAACTAAATTTTTATAACTTCGAAGATTGAAAAAAAAATTCAATAATTGAGTCCTATATAGAATAAAAATTGGGGAATACATTCAATTTACGATAAAAAAAATAAGAAAATATTGTCAAGGTACTAAAATAGCCCATTAAAAATGTTAAAATATAATGTTACAAATTATGCGATAATAATATTTATATACAAACATAAGAATAAAAGAAACTAATTGATAATTTTAATTTTTTTTACATGAAACTCGACTTGAAGACTCAGGCCAGACATCATGGGAGTTCGCACAAAAAGGAGCAATTGAGATTCAGTTGCTGTTTAAATTTATACTAACAGAGAAAACTAAATATATTTAATTTGCCTTTAAAACTTTACTAATGGAAGAAAGTAAATATAGAATTTTAATATTATTGTCTTTAAAATCTTTACTAATTGAGAAACGTAAATATACAATTTAATTATTTTTGTAGAGCACCTCAATCTTAATTATTAAAAAGTGAAATTCCCTTTTTAATTCGTAATTTGTAAAAAAGATAGTACCTATAAAAGACAAGTATTCTAAAAATTATAAATCTACTTATATAAGGTAGAAGAAGGCTAATTTTCTCAAAATTTTGAATTAATAATACCAAAGATTAGAAAAATTCTCAATTGTCTTTTAAATATTTACTAACAGAAGAAACTAAATATACAACTTTAATATTTTTGCCTTTAAAATATTTACTAATAGAGTAAAGTAAATATATGGATTAATCTATTTGTGTAGATCGCCTCTATTTTAAATTTTAAAAATTGAAATTTCCCTTTTTAGTTCGTAATTTGTAGAAAATGTAGTACTTATAAAAGACAAGTATTCTAAAAACTGTAAAGTTAATCAAATTCTACAATTAACTGACTATATCTATAATCCAATATTTAGAAGTTTATTTACATTTTATAATGATTTATATAAAGAAATTATAAAAATCAAGAATATGTCAACTATTTATTAACACCATATCATTAAATTGATAAAAACTAAATAATAATTTTATTATCAACAATTATATTAACAAATGAAAATTTTCACTAAATTATACTTTATTAATAATTAATAAGAATTTTACAGATAATAATTATTGTTCTTTCGATATAGGTATAGTTCACGTTGAATAATAATTTTCAAACCAAAATATTATTTAATATGTTTTGGATGAGCTTTAAAATCGTTCAAATTTAATTTTTAGAAGGACAAAGAGTAAATAAGCATATAAATTCTAATGAATATTAAATTTTTATTTATCTTATCTCCTATTTGATAATTTTTCAATGAAAATAAATGTTATATTTTAATGCGTAAATTACTTCTTCAAAAGTTCAAAAACTCTAATAATAACATACTAACTTATAACTCATGCGATGCACATATTATTTAATAGTTGTGAATTTATTATTTGTGTTTGTGTATAATATTTTTCTTAGTTGGATATTAAATAAATTCATTAAAAAAACTAAGTAGGTCTCTAAATGTATTTTTATTGAAATTTATAATTATAATAATAAGACATGTTAAAAATAATAAATAACTTTTAAAAAAAAGGACTGTTTAAATAAGTTTTCAAAATAATTAGGCCTACTTTTTAAAATAATTAGAGTAATTTGTGATAATTAATTGTTGTGGAACGAAAAGTAGGTTTGGATATTGACGGCAATGTAAGGTAGTGGACAAGCGTGTCTTAATGGTTGCTCTCGTGTTTCGTGACTGAACAGGTTCTCACAAGATGCCTACGTATCTCAATTATCACTCAGAATCAAGCCAAGAAAACCTAGTTCTAATATTGAGGGGTTAGGCCCTTTATATAGGCGTCTGGAGCCCTAAAATCGTGCTAGAATTAGATTACTTGGTGGCCAAGTAACCGCCTTGACAGTGGATAACTCTTATCAGAATTAGTTTCCATGTTGGACGTTGCCTTGTAAGCTTCATAGTGCTTTCCAACCATTAGGTTGTTTATGGACCAAGTCCACGTCTTAGTGGTTTAAAACAAGGGTTGGACCTTGGCCCAATTACTGACCACGAATTTAACATCATGGTCGTGGTTTCAGGCCTCATTAACGGGCCTCATATTTGGACCATTCTAAGTCTATTTAATGCATCATTAAAAGTGTCCTTAGGGCTTTATTTTAATCCATATCATTTGCCCCCTAACTTCGAGGAAAACTGATAAGGTTTTCTAGAAGTTAAGTTGACTAATTTTCAATAACCCCCCTCGGATATGGCCTTTTGCGGCCTAAGGTACACTAGTGTTTCACGAGTATCGTTTTTTAGCGTGAAGTGTGGAGCGACCTACACATTCACTATGATTAGCCTTATTCGAGGCTTCATTTCTAGTGGCTGAGAATACCTGATAACTAAGTTATCAGGTATAGCCAATTTTCGTTTAGCAAAGGTTAAATGTTGCCTTAATCGGATTATATCTGGTAGGCAACGAGCCTTATATGGCATTAGACGGTGCTAAATGAAGTTAAACGACGTTAAACGACACTAAAATGGTGCTAAACGGTGAAAAACGACGTTAAACGGTGTTAAACGGCGTTAAACAAAAATAAACGACACTAAACAGTGTTAAACGGAGAAAAACGACGTTAAACGACATTAAACGACGCTAAACGGCACTAAAATGGTGCTAAACGGCATTAAACGGTGAAAAACGATGCTAAACGACACTAAACAGTGCTAAACGGCACTAAACGACGTTAAACGACGTTAAACGGTGCTAAACGGCAAACGACGAAAAACGACGAAAACGACGAGAAATTTTTGGACCAGCCGAAGGCCCCCGGGGAGCCAAGCCGGCCAGCCCTGGTCGGCCAACAGCCTTCCAGCGGCCTAGTCGGCCAGCCCTGGTCGGCTGAAGTCCTTCCAGGCGCCTGGTCGGCTGGCCCTGGTCCGTTGGGACTTGGCTGGCTGTGGCCTGGTCGGCCTTGCCTGGTCGGCCGTGGCTCGGTCGGCCGAAATATATATATATATATATATATAGGGGAAGGCTCTGTGGGGAACTCCTTAAGTGGGTAACCTAGTAACTCCTTACAATATACATGTTATTACCTTAAGCACGTACAAGCCGTTATTCCTTAATTTTAATATCTTGATTTTATTACCAGTAGTACAAAAATATTATTATGTCCTCTAAAATATAATATGTGTTCTGTATAAAAATTATTTATATAATTTAAAAGTTGTTTATATTTTGTAAACTATAATACATGCGTTCTGTAAAAATTGTTCATGTTATGTATATAAATATTTGTGTTTTGTAAATTAGATCACATGTAAAAAATAATTTTTTATGTTCTGTAAAATATTTATATAATGTAAAAGTTGTTTATATTTTGTAAACTATAATACGTGTGTTCTGTATATAAATTAGTTGTGTTATGTATATAAATATTTGTGTTCTGTAATTTAAATTTAAATTACATGTAAAAAATATTTTTTATGTTACGTAAAATTAGAGTACTTCTACAAAAAAATTATTCTAAAAAATGGGTCTGAGTGGTTTTACAAAAAGTTGATAAGTTTTGAAATAAAAAAATTATTCCTTCTGTTTATAACGTGAAAGAAAGTTAGTTTACAGAAACCATGCAATCACGTGTACACCTTTACATATTATCCGTTGAATATAATACAATCTAACGCTAGTGAACAAGTTACTAGGTTACTCACTAAAATTGGTTCCTCGTTGAACCTTCCTCTATATATATATATATATATATATTATATTTCAACCATCATTCCACATATTGCTTGAATTCTTGGTTGTTTGTTATGAAACAAGGTTTTTTGTTTCCAACCACTAATTTTTTGGTCGTTTGGCTTGATTTAAACCATCGTGCGTGGTTTCAACCATCGTGCGTGGTTTCAACCATCATGCATGATTTCAACCATCGTGCGTGATTTCAACCAGCCCAGCTTGAAACCAATATTAAAACATGGTATTCGGTTGGTGTTTGAAAATATGTTGGCCATTTTGGCTTACTTAGATGAAAGAGTGGTTTCAATCATGATATCACTTCTAGTCATCCGGAGCTAGTCATCCAAAGCTTCACATGGAGGCTCTAGTCATCCGGGACTAGTCATCCAAAGCTTCCCACGGAGGCTGTGACGCCCTCCAAACCCGGGGTACAGATTTGGGGAGTCACTCGACCAACGAAACACAATAAACCTGTATATAACACATGCATAATAATAATAACATAAATACCCCTTAACCAAGACCGCATCCAGATTATGGCATTGAACAAGCTTCTAAGTCATTATTATTACAAACCGGTTTCAGAGTTATTACACAACTTAAAGTCAAAGCTAGACATCTAGTCTAACTATCAAAACAAACAACTACCCTGCCAATGACAACCACTCTTGGTGATCTCCTAGATGCTGGAGAACTATCACTCGCGCTGTGTCTGCTCATACTCTCGCTTAACTGGAATATGGTTAGAAACAAAGCAAGAATGAGCTACAAGTGCTCAGCAACATAATATATATCAATCACAGTTCCATAATGAAAGGAAAGATCACAGTTATCTGAATCAACAATATACAAGTCAAACATATGCTTTTAACAATCTTTATTGAAGAAAGAAGGATTAGAATTGGACTTCTACATTTTTCAAATACAAAGGTTGAGCTGCTGATCAGTCACGCATCAACACCGGACTAGCTTATAGCAAAGTCCTCCACTAGGATCCATGGTCAATCTGGGCCTTAAGTTATTACGACCATAAATATGGCCCGACCATTACTGGTCTCAATTTAAAACATGTCAATTCTATCACAGAGTATAAGTAATAACATGCATAACAAGATAAGTACACAATGACATAGTGCAATAGTTGCAAAAGAGCTTCAACTGCTCGATATCAAATAAAATTCGAGAACTAGGTTCGAAATGGTTTCAACGGTACATAAGTATACAAAGATAAGGTACAAGAATAGCAAAAGAGTTTCAACGGCTCAATATCAAATGAAGTTCGAGAGCTAGGTTCGGAATGGTTCAACGGTACATAAGTACACATTTAAGAAGGTCAACAATGATTATAGTCAATACAAATGAATTGAAATGAAGATTTCTGATATTCGACACGATTGTGAATTTAATCAAAAATTTAGGAATATTCAAGGAAATAGCATCAGTTGCTCAATACAGGTGAAGATGGAATAATCTGAATTGTTCTGAAGGTAATATATATGTAATCATTAAGAACAATGATAATTGAATCAACAAGAAAGGCACAGATACTTGTCTGGTCTACGTAGCTGTCGGAATTCTATCAAGCTTACTCCACCTTCTCCTTTCCCTTGCTCCGGGAACTCGATTTCTATAATAAACAACTCATTACAATAAGTCTAACTATCCTCGTTCTATCCTCGATATACACTCATAACCATTTTCACATTTAAACAAGTAATCGGGTTCCTATCGGATGTCCGATCTAATTTACGGTAATTAAAACTCACACATTAGCCCTCGTACGGGCATTTACGGACATTGAAACACATTTATTCAACTCATATAAACCATATAGCACTTATAAATATTTTTAGAACAATATTCGAGGCTTATTTGAATTTAAATAAGTCACAAATCATTTTTAAATCAAAAATCGGATTTTTAATCCCAATATAAGTATTTAAAAGCAATTAAATGAATTAATAAAATTAATTGACACTCTTTAAATGCTCAAACTATTTTTAAATAATAAAACAGGGTTGAAAATAATTAAACTGGATCTTTAATTAATTAAATCTAATTAATAATTAATTTTTAAGAATTAACTGATTAAAATAATTAATCAATTAATTAAATTAATTAATTATTAAATAAAAATAAATAAAAATAATTATGTTTAATCAATTTTCGAATTTAAAATAATAAATATAATTTTCCAGAATTTTCTGAAAGTAAAAATATATTTTTAAAATAAAAATATGAATTATTAAAGATTTTAAACTATTTTCGAATTAAATTTAAAAATAAAATTCAAAAACAGTTTTCTGAAAATATTTTTAGGGTTTCGAAGATTGAAACCGGGTCAAGAAAACGGGTTAATGGGTCGGGAAGAACAAAAACGGGTCACCAAGAACAACCCGGAATTTTTCCAGAATCCGGCGACCTGAAAACTTGATAAAATTTGGGGCTTTTTATACCAAAACGTTCCTTAGCAATCTATTCAGGCCAAAAACATACCAAAACAAAGCCGGAATCTCAATCCCGATCATTTTCCGGCGACCTCGAACCAATTTTCCGATCTACCAAAATCTTACATGAAACTCTACGTTCTTTATGTTAAAATGAAGCTAAGAACACATACAACAAAAGTCCTCTATCAAAAACAATGTCAGCTCATTCATATGAACGGACTATTAAAAAGAAAAATCGGGCAAAACCCTAGAAATTGAATTTCTAAAAATTGAACATAAACATGAAATTAAAGCATGGATTCCTACTAATTAGAACCCTAGGAACATGTTAGAAGCAATCAATCGAACGGAGAATCAACAGAATGAAAATCCCCAATTCGGGTATGAACCTTAATTTAATTCAAAATTTGAAAAATTCATATAAAATCGAAAAATTACCAGATGATGATGAGGTTGGAAGATTCTGAAACTAGAGATCAAGAGCTTTGATTTGAGTACTTGAACTTTAATTTCTGATTTCAATAACACCTCCTAAAGTTGGTTTGACTATTCAAGAACACGAAGAACACGGTTCGGGGATTTTTACTTTTTCAAAATTATGAAATGCAGATTATGTGAGGTTTAATGTACGATTCGTCTTTTTATATTTTTGGAAAAATAATACCTCAAACAACATTTTTGGATCGATATAGATCCACTGGATCGTTTAAAAACCCTAATTAGGTTAAAGACACGTTTTACGAAAAGATAATCATCTACAAAGACTGATAATTATCCAAATCAATACATATCATTATATAACTAATGCTCAAGAATACTGGGGCTATAACAGATGTATTATTGATACGGACGATATATCAATTGCCCTAAATAATTAGGGTTTGGAATAATTTTTCCCTTTTTGGATAAAACGAATAATATTGTCAATATCAAATAACTAGGGATATAATGATATGAATAAATCTTCCGATAATGATTCGGACACGAATGACGAAGGGATAATAATGATGTACAAAGTTTTAACGGGGCCCTTGAATTTTCAAAACGGGGCTCAAAATTGAAGATATTTGAAAGGGGCTTCCGACACACCAATTAGCACATAATCACTTAACGACCTTAATCAATAACACTCCAAATACTCCACAATAATTATTCTACACATATAATACAATTTATATAATTAATAAAGTTCACGGATCTTACATCCTTCCCCCCTTAATAGGATTCTGTCCTTAGAATCAGATCAAGGAAACAACTGGGGATACTTCTCTAACATATCACTTTCTAATTCCCAGGTAGACTCTTCTACCTTAGGATTTCTCCACAAAACTCTTACTATTACTACAGTCTTATTCCTTAACACTTTTTCCTTACGATCCAATATCTGAATTGGTCGTTCTACATAAGATAAATCTGACTGGACCTCTATGGGTTCATACTCTATTACATGGTTCGAATCTGGTCGATACTTCTTAAGCATTGATATGTGAAACACATTATGAACGTGCTGCATATGCGGGGGTAATGCTAACTCGTAAGCTACTTTCCCAACCTGCTTCAAAATCTCAAATGGTCCAACGTACCTTGGACTCAATTTCCCTTTCTTTCCAAACCTAACTAATCCTTTCCATGGTGAAACTTTCAGTAACACTTATTCTCCGACTTCGAATTCCATATCCTTTCTTGCTTGGTCAACATATTTCTTCTGCCGGTTCTGAGCTGTTATCAACCTTTTCTGAATCAATTCAATCACTTCCTTTGTTTGTTGTACTAATTCTGGCCCTATCACTTTCCGTTCACCAACTTCCTCCCAATATACTGGAGATCGACACTTCCGTCCATACAGAGCTTCGTAAGGTGGGATCCCAATACTCGCATGAAAACTATTATTATATGAGAATTCTACTAAGGGTAGATGATCGTCATAATTACCTTTAAAATCAAGTGCACATGTTCTAAGCATGTCCTCGATGGTTTGAATCATCCTTTCACTTTGACCGTCTGTCTGCGGGTGATAAGCCGTACTTATTTTTAATTCGGTGCCTAAACACTCTTGAAAACTTCTCCAAAATCTTGAGTTGAATCGAGGGTCGCGATCAGATACTATTGACACTGGAACTCCATGCCGTACCACGATTTCCTTTACATATAAACGGACTAACTTATCCAGCGAGAATCTCTCGTTAATTGGAAGAAAATGTGCAGATTTCGTCAGTCGATCCACAATAACCCAAATAGCATCATGGTTGGCCTTCGTTCTAGGCAACCCTACCACAAAGTCCATTGCGATGTGTTCCCACTTCCACTCAGGAATTTCTAACGGCTGCAATAATCCACTTGGTCTTTGATGTTCCGCCTTGACCCTCTGATACGTAAAACTTTTACTTACCCACTCAGCAATTTCTCTTTTCATATCTGGCCACCAAAAGTTCATTTTAAGATCTCGATACATCTTCGTGCTTCCAGGATGAATTGAATACTTCGAGTTATGCACTTCGTGCAAAATTTCATTCTTTAGTTCCGCTACATTAGGTACCCATATTCGAGAAGCAAACCTTAAGATTCCCTTGTCGTCCAGTTGGCTACATATTTCCTCGCCTGTTAAACTATTTGCATTGTCGTTCATAACTTGCTCTTGGCATTTCCGTATCTTTTGAAACAACTCAGGTTGAAACGTTATGGCGTAAATCATCTCCGTCGCGTCCTTCGAAACATGCACTTCTATCTCTAACTTTTCAAACTCTCTATACAACTCTTTGGTCATCGTCAGCATATTCAGTCTTTCTTTTCTGCTCAATGCATTTGCTACCACGTTCGCCTTGCCGGGGTGATGATTGATGGAAACGTCATAGTCCTTGATTAGCTCCAACCATCTTCTCTGTCTCATGTTCAGCTCTTTCTGAGTAAAGATATACTTCAGACTTTTGTGATCGGTGTAAATTTCACACCTCTCTCCGTACAGGTAATGTCTCCATATCTTCAGTGCAAATACGATCGCTGCTAATTCCAAGTCATGTGTAGGATATTTCTGTTCGTGAGGTCTCAATTGTCTTGACGCATAAGCAATTACTTTATCATGTTGCATAAGCACACATCCCAATCCTTTGTAAGACGCATCACTATAGATTACAAAATGACCTTGATCGTCTGGTAGCATCAACACTGGTGTCGTAGATAGTCTCTTCTTTAACTCTTGAAAACTCTCTTCACACTTATCGTTCCATATGAATCGCTCGCTTTTCCTTGTCAGCTTGGTCATTGGAGTAGCTATCTTTGCAAAATCCTGTACAAATCTCCAATAGTACCCGGCTAATCCCAAGAAACTTCTAACTTCAGTTGGTGTCCTTGGTCTTTCCCAGTCCTTCACTGCTTCGATCTTTGCTGGATCTACTTTGATACCTTCACTACTTACCACGTGCCCTAAGAAATGAACTTCTCTTAACCAGAATTCACACTTGGAAAATTTTGCGTATAATTCTTCTTGTCTTAAAATCTCCAACACAATCCACAAATGGTTCGCATGTTCTTCTTCCGTTTTGGAATATATCAAAATATCATCGATGAATACCACTACAAACTCATCTAAATATTTCTTGAAAATCATGTTCATTAAATCCATAAAAGCTGCTGGTGCACTCGTCAATCCAAACGCCATTACCAAAAACTCATAATTTCCATACCTCGTTCGAAAAGCTGTCTTCGGTATATCGTCTGGTTTAACTTTCAATTGGTGATATCCTGATCGTAGATCAATCTTAGAAAAATGAACCGCTCCTTTTAACTGGTCAAACAGATCATCTATCCTGGGCAATGGATATTTGTTTTTGATGGTTAGCTTATTTAACTCCCGATAATCTATACAAAGTCTCATACTTCCATCCTTTTTCTTGACAAACAACACTGGTGCTCCCCGCGGAGAAACGCTAGGTCTGATAATTCCTTTGTCTAACTATTCCTGCAGTTGCTTAGCTAATTCCTTCATCTCCACTGGTGCCATTCTATATGGGGCTTTGGATACTGGTTCTGCGCCTGGTGTTAAATCTATTGCAAACTCAATCTCTCTATCCGGAAGTAATCCTGGTAACTCTTCTGGAAAAACATCTGGAAACTCACTCATGACTGGAATATCTTCTAACTTAGAAACTTCCTTCTCTATATCTATCACATATGCGAGATAAGCCTCACATCCTTGTCTTAATAACCTCTTAGTCTGAATCATCGTCAAAAATTTCTTCGTTTGTTTCTCCCCTTTAAATACCACTGCTCTCTTTTCTGGGGTAACTAAAGTAACCCTCTTGTCCTTACAATCAATACGTGCATCATAATCAGTTAACCAATCCATTCCTAAAATCACATCAAATTCTCCCAACTTGAAAGGTAATAAATCAGCATAAAAACGATTCCCTAAAATCTCAATTTCACAACGGGGACAATACGAGCTGACTGGTATACGATCCTGGTTAGCTATTTCTACACTCAACACTCCACTTAAGGGTTCCATTAAGCAATTCAATTTACGAGCAAATGTTTCTGAAATAAATGATTTAGTAGCTCCTGAATCTATCAACACTTTAGCACTAATAGAGTTTACTAGAAGTGTACCTGCCACCACATCGGTGTCTCTCACTGCTTCCCTCATTGACATATTATAGGTTCTGGCTAGCGGCTGAACATCAACAGCTGGAGGTGCCTCTATAGCTCGAATCATGTTGTTCACGGTTGCTGGTGCTTTACAATCCTTAATCATGTGGCCTGGTTTCTTGCATCGGTGACACACAATCCCTATCTTGCAATCTCTGGCATAGTGACCCTTCTGGTTGCATTTAAAACATGTAATACTCAATCGGTGGCATACTCCGGGATGTCTTTTCCCGCATGTCCTACATTCTGGTAGCGGGGGCCTGGAAACTCCTTGTTGACTACTGATTTGCAAACGATTGTCTTGCCCTGTATTCCCGGTATCTGGTTTTTTAAAACTTGAACTCCTGCCGGGCTGGAATCCCGGTTTCTTATTTGACTGACCTTGCGAACTCCTTTGCGGTTGTCCCTTATCAGATGTCCCTACCTTCCTTTTCTTATTCTCTCTCTCCTTCATATATGAATCACTCTCTACTTCCGCAATCATTGCCTTCTGAACTACTGCGGCATAGGTGTCTAACTCCAAAATGGCTAACTTACTACGAATCCATGACCTTAGTCCCTGTTGGAACCTTTTGGCCTTCTTCTTCTCCGTGTCAACATACGTCGGAACAAACCTAGACAATTCAGTAAACTTTGTCTCATATTGAGGAACAGTCATATTACGTTGTTTCAACTCTAGAAATTTCAACTCCATCTGGTCTCGCATATAATCAGGAAAATACCTTTCTAAAAACAACTCTGTAAACCTACCCCACGTAATTAATCCCTCAGGTTCCATAGCCCTACTTGTTTCCCACCAATAACTTGCTTCACTTTTCAAGAAATAACTAGCATATTCTATTTTCTTCTCTTCCGTTATCTCTATCAAGGCAAACGCTTTCTCTATTTCCTTTAACCATGTCTTTGCCTCAACTGGGTCTGCAGATCCCTTAAACTCTAGAGGTTTTGCTGCTTGAAAGGATTTAAACGTAACTACTGGGGCTGCATGCTGGTGCTGTTGCTGATGCTGCTGTTGCTGCTGCTACTGCTGCTGTAGCAGCTGTTGTTGAATATGTTGTTGTTGTTGTGCCAGGGCAGTAGTTTGTTGAGTAAGAGTATTCAAAAGCTGTATTACAGCTGGATCTAGGTGACCTGTTGGAGGTGGATTCTGTTGACCTTCTTGGTCAGAATCATTTGAACGGGTATTTCGTCTAGGAGGCATATTGCTGATGAATAAACAATAATTGGTTCAATCAATAATTCATATGTAGAAGAGAATGAGAACACAATTGGTAAAACCAAGGTTTACGGATTTTCAACGGCGTAAGAGTACACTCGTTGCACAAACAGAATGACAGTTATAATATTGAAAATGAATAACAAGAGAATAATAACAGTTCTACAAAAGGTGGTTATCATATATATACATAGATTTGATACAAGCGTAAAACGCTTTCAAAAGTAAAGTATGTCATAGCTGAACTACAACTGCCGGTCAACAATACAACAACAAAATACAACAACCCAAGGCGATACTATAAGCCCGGTGCACTGTCGATACTATACTATGCATCTTTATACTATCTAACTAGAAATCCATACATCCACATAACATCCATTCTTACCCAAACTTGCTCAAGGATCATCATCTCTAGTCTCCCATAGTGCTGGTCCGGCAACCTCTCCAATTTCCCTCATCGCATAATCCAATACCTCTCTTATCCCTGCTACCGTCTCTCCCTCTCTGCTAGAAACTAGTCCATGCAACCTCGTCTCTACCAATGTCCTCGTAACCCTAAGTCTCATCTGAATCTCTCTTACCTGACCTCTGAGTCTGTCCCTCTCTTGGGCTACGGCTGCCTCTGCTGAACGAGTCTCTCGCATCTCCAATACTTGTCTATAGAAATACTCTCTCTCCTCTCACCCTCTGATACTCATGGTGTGGAACTGGTGGCTGAGTCATCTGATACAATGGTCCAGAAACTGATGCCTGTGAACCTGGTGCTGGGGCTACGCATCGAAGTGGAACGGAACAAAGTATATGATCCCTCCTGACTGCTGCATGTCCAGGTGGGGGCCGTATCGGTCGCGATGGTCCTGCTCTCCCTCCCGGTACATGTCTATCCTCTATCGTATGCTCTGACGGGTCTTAATCTGAGCTAGAGCTAGGGGGCTGCAATTATATAACCATATTCAATTACCACACATAATATTCCTAATTGACCTTCTATAATCCTTACGTGAATTTCTAACTCTCTACGTTATCCTGGACCCTAAGTCCTAACTTGTTTCAAATGCCATAACCTGTTGCTCTGATACCAACCTGTGATGCCCTCCAAACCCGGGGTACAGATTTGGGGAGTCACTCGACCAACGAAACACAATAAACCTGTATATAACACATGCATAATAATAATAACATAAATACCCCTTAACCAAGACCGCATCCAGATTATGGCATTGAACAAGCTTCTAAGTCATTATTATTACAAACCGGTTTCAGAGTTATTACACAACTTAAAGTCAAAGCTAGACATCTAGTCTAACTATCAAAACAAACAACTACCCTGCCAATGACAACCACTCTTGGTGATCTCCTAGCTGCTAGAGAACTATCGTTCGCGCTGTGTCTGCTCACACTCTCGCTTAACTGGAATATGGTTAGAAACAAAGCAAGAATGAGCTACAAGTGCTCAGCAACATAATATATATCAATCACAGTTCCATAATGAAAGGAAAGATCACAGTTATCTGAATCAACAATATACAAGTCAAACATATGCTTTTAACAATCTCTATTGAAGAAAGAAGCATTAGAATTGGACTTCTACTTTTTTCAAATACAAAGGTTGAGCTGCAGATTAGTCACGCATCAACCCCGGACTAGCTTATAACAAAGTCCTCCACTAGGATCCATGGCCAATCTGGGCCTTAAGTTATTACGACCATAAATATGGCCCGACCATTACTGGTCTCAATTTAAAATATGTCAATTCTATCACAGAGTATAAGCAATAACATGCATAACAAGATAAGTACACAATGACATAGTGCAATAGTTGCAAAAAAAGCTTCAACTGCTCGATATCAAATAAAGTTCGAGAACTAGGTTCGAAAT
This sequence comes from Heracleum sosnowskyi, assembly GCA_030848705.1. NCBI lineage: Eukaryota > Viridiplantae > Streptophyta > Magnoliopsida > Apiales > Apiaceae > Heracleum > Heracleum sosnowskyi. Next base: position 102,069,780 of record CM061241.1, read on the forward strand.
GGTTTCAACGGTACATAAGTACACAAAGATAAGGTACAAGAATTGCAAAAGAGCTTCAACGGCTCAATATCAAATGAAGTTCGAGAACTAGGTTCAGAATGGTTCAACGGTACATAAGTACACATTTAAGAAGGTCAACAATGATTATAGTCAATACAAATGAATTGAAATGAAGATTTCTGATATTCGACACGATTATGAATTTAATCAAGAATTTAGGAATATTCAAGGAAATAACATCAGTTGCTCAATACAGGTTAAGATGGAATAATCTGAATTGTTCTGAAGGTAATATATATGTAATCATTAAGAACAATGATAATTGAATCAACAAGAAAGGCACAGATACTTGTCTGGTCTACGTAGCTGTCGGAATTCTATCAAGCTTACTCTACCTTCTCCATTCCCTTGCTCCGGGAACTCGATTCTATAATAAACAACTCATTACAGTAAGTCTAACTATCCTCGTTCTATCCTCGATATACACTCATAACCATTTTCACATTTAAACAAGTAATCGGGTTCCTATCGGATGCCCGATCTAATTTACGGTAATTAAAACTCACACATTAGCCCTCGTACAGGTATTTACGGACATTGAAACACATTTATTCAACTCATATAAACCATATAGCACTTATAAATATTTTTAGAACAATATTCGAGGCTTATTTGAATTTAAATAAGTCACAAATAATTTTTAAATCAAAAATCGGATTTTTAATCCCAATACAAGTATTTAAAAGCAATTAAATCAATTAATAAAATTAATTGACACTCTTTAAATGCTCAAACTATTTTTAAATAATAAAACAGGGTTGAAAATAATTAAACTGGATTTTTAATTAATTAAATCTAATTAATAATTAATTTTTAAGAATTAACTGATTAAAAGAATTAATCAATTAATTAAATTAATTAATTATTACTTAAATAAAATAAATAAAATAACTAATTTTAATCAATTTTGGAATTTAAAATAATAAATATAATTTTCCAGAATTTTCTGAAATTAAAAATATATTTTTAAAATAAAAATATGAATTTTTAAAGATTTTAAACTATTTTCGAATTAAATTTAAAAATAAAATTCAAAAACAGTTTTCTGAAAATATTTTTAGGGTTTCGAAGATTGAAACCGGGTCAAGAAAACGGGTTAACGGGTCGGGAAGAACAAAAACGGGTCACCAAGAACAACCCGGAATTTTTCCAGAATCCGGCGAAAAACCCAGAATCCGGCGACCTGAAAACTTGATAAAATTTGGGGCTTTTTATACCAAAAAGTTCCTTTTAAACTCAACAATCTATTCAGGCCGAAAACATACCAAAACAAAGCCGGAATCTCAATCCCGATCATTTTCCGGTGACCTCGAACCAATTTTCCGATCTACCAAAATCTTACATGAAACTCTACGTTCTTTATGTTAAAATGAAGCTAAGAACACATACAACAAAAGCTCTCTATCAAAAACAATGCCAGATCATTTATATGAACGGACTATTAAAAAGAAAAATCGGGCAAAACCCTAGAAATCGAATTTCTCAAAATCGAACATAAACATGAAATTAAAGCATGGATTCCTACTAATTAGAACCCTAGGAACATGTTAGAAGCAATCAATCGAACGGAGAATCAACAGAATGAAAATCCCCAATTCGGGTATGAACCCTAATTTAATTCAAAATTTGAAAAATTCATATAAAATCGAAAAATTACCAGATGATGATGAGGTTGGAAGATTCTGAAACTAGAGATCAAGAGCTTTGATTTTAGTACTTGAACTTTGATTTCTGATTTCAATAACACCTCCTAAAGTTGGTTTGATTATTCAAGAACACGAAGAACACGGTTCGGGGATTTTTACTTTTTCGAGATTATGAAATGCAGATTATGTGAGGTTTAATGTACGATTCGTCTTTTTTTATTTTTGGAAAAATAATACCCCAAACAACATTTTTGGATCGATATAGATCCACTGGATCGTTTAAAAACCCTAATTAGGTTAAAGACACGTTTTACGAAAAGATAATCATCTACAAAGACTGATAATTATCCAAATCAATACATATCATTATATAACTAATTCTCAATAATACTGGGGCTATAACAGATGTATTATTGATACGGACGATATATCAATTGCCCTAAATAATTAGGGTGTGGAATAATTTTTCCCTTTTTGGATAAAACGAATAATATTGTCAATATCAAATAACTAGGGATATAATGATACGAATAAATCTTCCGATAATGATTCGGACACGAATGACGAAGGGATAATAATGATGTACAAAGTTTTAACGGGGCCCTTGAATTTTCAAAACGGGGCTCAAAATTGAAGATATTTTCAAATGACAAGACATTTGAAAGGGGCTTCCGACACACCAATTAACACATAATCACTTAACGACCTTAATCAATAACACTCCAAATACTCCACAATAATTATTCTACACATATAATACAATTTATTTAATTAATAAAGTTCACGGATCTTACAGAGGCTCTAGTCATCCGGGGCTAGTCATCCAAAGCTTCACACGGAGGCTCTAGTCATTCGGGGCTAGTCATCCAAAGCTTCCCACAGAGGCTCTAGTCATCCGGGGCTAGTCATCCAAAGCTTCACACGGAGGCTCTAGTCATCCGGGGCTAGTCATCAAAAGCTTCCCACGGAGGCTTTAGTCATCCGGGGCTAGTCATCCAAAGCTTCACACGGAGGCTCTAGTCATCCGGGGATAGTCATCCAAAGCTTCACACGGAGGCTCTAGTCATCCGGGACTAGTCATCCAAAGCTTCCCACAGAGGCAGTCATCCGGGGCTAGTCATTCAAAGCTTCACACGGAGGCTCTAGTCATCCAGGGTTAGTCATCCAAAACTTCCCACGGAGGCTCTAGTCATCCGGGGCTAGTCATCCAAAGCTTCTGGTTGCCCCCCAAGTATGAACCCCTTGCTTTAGAAACAACATGGGTGCTTTGAAAGTAATAGGTTGTCTTCAAACCAAAGGTTTTAATTTCTTGGTTTTTAAACCAAGTTATTTAACTAAGTTAATCAGATTATAGCACTTAATCCTTAATTAGGACTAAACTTTGCTTTATTAAGCAAATCATGCTTAATTAGATTTAATTCCTCAACTATTAGCTTTATATAGCCCCAGGCTGCATTTTCATTCATTTTCTTCGTTCTTATTCAAAAGAATAGAAGCTTTGGCTAAACTATATGAACTTCTTCAGTCGTTTTATCATTGATTTTGAAAATTAAACCTGCAAACGTGGGTCGTCTTGAAATATGACTTGTTGTCACAGGTTGCCACCTTCTATAAAATAGAGGTGGGTGAACTCATTTCATTCACACCTTCATTTGCAAACTTCTCTCTTGCATTTTTCTCTATAGCATTCTCTCTGGTTTTATTGTGGTTTTCAATCAAGAAGTCTTCTTTCAATCCAATACTTATCCTTCAATCATGGCTGACCAAAGAAAGGCTAGTCCTTCATCTGCTCTTGCTCAAAGGATGGCTGCAAGAGCCAAACAAGTTAATCATCTTTCCTGTGTTCCAGTTGTTATAGATGAACCCTTACCTACATTGTTTGAGTTAGTGAACCAAATGGGGGATGCCTTTCCAAACAATGCTGAATTTGATTCAATCAAATTTCCAAGTACCCTGGGAAGGGTTGATGTGATGAAACTCAAGAAGAGGTACTCCTTCCCTATTGATCTTAAGATAGTAGTTCCCGATCCAGGTGACAGAACTTACAACTAGCACCCGGAAAGGTTGTTTGTTTATAAGGATGCCATAACGGCCGGGCTTAGGTTTCCGCTCCACCCCTTCGTGGTGAGGTTGTTAGCTGAGTTGAGGATCAACCCCTGCCAACTATATCCAAACTCGTGGAAATTTATTTTTATCTTCATGGCAAGATGCTTGAAAGAAGGGATTCCTTTGAGCATTCCTATCTTCAGAAGCATTTTTGTGCTCAAAAACAGCCTAACCATCCGGAGAGGGTGGGTTTCCATTCAACATCGTTCGAGTGTCAACCATATTTGTGCTCTATTGAAATGGGGAGATTGGGGCCAATACTTTAGGTCTGATTTCAATCACGTGGTGGATTTTGGGAGCCATATCAATGAACTCAAGTCCCACGAATTCCCTGACAGGGATGAACTTATAACGGGTTGCGATCATATTCACTATCGCTCTTTACAGACCGAAAGGATCATGGTCGAAGTTGGAATGAGTAGATTGTCGTTGGAGGGTAATTTTTATTGCTATTCCTTGTTTTGAAACACACTTAATCTTATTCCAACGTTTATGCCTTGTATTTTTCAGCTGCTGATATCATTGACAAAGAACCGGGAATGGGTGAGCACGTCACCAAAAGGATGGCTAAGAAAGCCAAGCTTGCTGCCAATCTTCCACCTTCCAAGGTTCCAGATTTTCTCACTCATTCTCAGAAAGCTGGGAAGAGATTCAGGAACGCGGAGGGCACTATCAAGACTGCCTTTCATCCTTCATGGGGAATATGCAATCAAGACTCCATTGCCGGGAGCTCTTTATTAGCTATGTAGTGGTCTAGGTTCTCCATTACCCCTCCTGACATGGTGAACGTGCTTGCACGTTCGGGAATGGAAGAAACTGAACAGTTGAGAAGCCACGCTATATACCAGGTTAACATTTACTTGTTTCATTTTAGCTACTTGTCTTCCCACCATATCTTGTTTATTGACTTGCGTTTATCTTTTGTTTAGCTGAATTCCTATTTCCAGACCTCCATTCATCAAGGGAGGACTTTGAGGGATGACTTAAGGGCTTCTAACAAAGAGAAAAGCCGAGCCATCAAGGAAACAAGAGAGTGGGAGGCAAGAGCCTATGCAGCCGAGGGGGAAGCCTCCTCTTACAAAGGGAAGTATGAGGCCTTGGAGAGCAAGTCTTAACAAGAAAATCAACAGGTGGTTGATAACTACCTGAACTCTGATGGCTTTCTTGAGTTCATGGATCAACATGACAATGATGTTCGACCCGCGTTTCTTTTAACTGGTTGGAATAGGGCAATTTCAGTTGTCCAACAGTCTTATTCGGGGCTAGTCAAACCCTCTAAGTTCCTAAATCCTTGGGATCCTGCCAGCGAGCCTAACAATGATCAAACTTCTGAGTCGAAAGAGGAGGAGGGAGAGGAGGAAAATGAGGAAGAAGAGGAAGATGAGAGGGGTGAGGAGGAGTCCCAGCCTTCCCAGTCCTTGGGTAGCCGTTCTGCTAGTCCCGTTGTTAGTGGGAAAGGCAAAGGCATCGCTCACCCGGTCGATGGGAGGCGTCGGGGAATGATCCGAGAAGAGAAAGAGTCTTCTTCCAGTTCCAGCGGTAACTCGTCGGATGGTGAGGAGTAGTTCTCCTTTGTACCTTTGGCCTTGCAAGGCTTGTTGCCACTTGTGGCTTTGTATTGTTTCCATTCATGTTTGTTTGTTGAAACTTCAAACTTATATTTTATTCGGTCATTTGTAATATTAACTTGAGGATCCCTTGGGACCTTTGTCATATCAATCCTTTGTCACATGTTCATGGTTTATTTCTTACCTCGTTTACTTGTTTTCGGTACTTATGATTGCACATATCGAGTGTTGGTACATAGAGCAAGATATAGGAAAATAAACATGCATTGAAAATGAAACAAGGATGGGTTCAACCCTTTTATAGGTAATAAACGGTAAATATGAGCTACATGCCCTGAGATGGTTCCAACGAACCTTAGGTCTATTCTTCCTAATAAGTATTAGATTGTATCCTGAAAGGATAGTTAAACATAATAGATCTTGAGATTCGAGGCGTGCCAAGTGCGAGGCACCTCTGTCTCATTCAAAGTTTCGAGCTTGTAAGCTCCTCACCCAAGGGTCTTTTTAACTCGATACGGCCCTTCCCAGTTGGGGCCAACTTTCTTTTCTCTCCTACTCCCGATGCCTCTATCTTTCTGAGAACCAAATCTCCATGTCGAAAGAACCTTTCCTTAACCCTTCGGTTGTAATGGAAGGAGGTTCGTTTCTGATATTCTACATTTCGAGCGTGTGCTTCGTCCCTGACTTCATCAATTAAGTCGAGTGCCAACCTCATTCCTTCCTCATTACTCTCTTGTTCAAAATCTTCAATCCTTGGAGATACATGTGAGATATCTAAAGGTACAACAGCTTCTGCTCCACATGCAAGCATGAACGGGGTTGTTCCAGTGGTGACTTTGCAAGTGGTACAATAATCCCAAAGTATAGGCAGTATCTCATCCACCCAAGTGTTCCTGGAATGTTCAACCCTTTTCTTCAATCCATCTAGTATGATTCGATTCGCGACCTTTGCTTGCGCATTTTCTTGAGGGTGGGCAACCGAGGTGAATCTGAGGTCAATTGCGTTTTCTTCGCAATACTTCCTGAATTCTTCATTATTGAACTATGTTCCATTATCCGTAACAAGGATGCGAGGTATCCCGTACCTACACATGATACTTTCCCACAGTAACTGAGCAACTTGCTTGGTGGTTATCTTGGCCAAGGGTTTGGCCTCAATCCACTTAGTGAAGTAATCAATTGCCACTATCAGAAACTTCCTTTGTGTCGTTTCCATTGGAAAGGGACCAAGTATGTCCATTCCCCACATATCAAACGGAATTGGAGAATTGATTGAAGTCAGCATCTCAGGTGGTGGCCTAACCACTGGTGCATGTTTTTTACAACGATCACACTTCTTAACAAAATCCTTGGCGTCGTTCAGCATTTCGGGCCAATAAAAGCCTAGCCTGGTTATCTTATGAGCAAGGGCTCTGCCCCCAAGCGTTGTCCACAAATCCCTCCATGGACTTCTTCAAGTGCTTCTCGTGCCTCTTGGGGCCTTAGACATTTTAGGTAGGGGATCACAAAAGACCTCTTATAAAACATCCCTTCGATCAAAGTATACCTCAATGCTCTCACAGACAACTTGTGTGCCTCTTGGGCGTTATCAGGGAGCCATCTAGTTTCAAGGCGAGCCTTGATTGGATCCATCCAACAGCCTCCTATATCAATGGGAGCCACAAGTTTCGAATCAATAGTAGGGGCCTTCAAGACCTGAAAGTAAACACTTCCCGAGTAATTCTCAATTTCAGAAGAAGCAAACTTGACAAGGCATCAGCCTTCACATTCTCCTCTCTGGGGATGTGTTCCACATAGCACTCATCAAACTGAGTCATAACAGCTTTCACAACTCTTCGATATTTAGCCATAGTTTTGTCCCTGGTTTCAAACTCACCATTAACTTGCGAGATAACCAACCTTGAATCTCCACATACCTTCAGGTTCTTGACCCTCAGAATTCTAGCCAAGCCTAAACCAGCTATCAAGGCCTCATACTCAGCTTCATTGTTGGTTTTAGGGAAGTCCAACTTCAAAGCGTACTCAATTGTAAACCCATCAGGTCTTTGCAAAACCAGGCCCGCACCACTTGACTTTGTTTTTGATGCTTCATCAAAATAGAGTATCCAGCGTTCTTTCAGATCAAGCTCTTCATCCTTATTTTCAACTTCAAGTACCTCATGGGGTACTACCTCTTGCCCCCCGACTTCTTGGTTGTCAATGGTACATTCAACCACGAAGTCAGCCAATGCCTGAGCCTTAATAGCTGTTCGAGGTTTATATTTGATGTCGAACTCTCCTAGCTCAACTGCCCATTTAATTAGCCTTCCACTGGCCTTTGGACTATGTAGGATGTTTCTCAAGGGTTGGTCCGTCGGGACTTCAATTTTGTGCGCCTGAAAGTAAGGGTGTAGCTTCCTTGAGGCCGTGATTAGTGCCAAAGCGAACTTCTCAATAACAGAATAGTTCAATTATGCCCCATGCAAATTTTTTCTTACATAGTAGACTGGTTTTTGAACCTTTCGTTCCTCCTTTACAAGGACAGCACCGAGAGCTTGATCGGAGGCTGCCAGGTATAGATAAAGAGCATCTTCCGGGCTTGGTTTGGCCAGGAACGGGGCCTCAACCATGTACTTCTTGAGCTTTTCAAAGGCCTCTTGACTCTCTTTTGTCCACTCAAAATCCTTGACCTTTTTCAGGGCTTTGAAAAATGATATGCATTTGTCCCCAGACTTTGAGATAAATCTCCCTAGGGCTGCAACTCTTCCAGTCAACCTCTGAACGTCTTTAACGGAACGAGGTGGTTCCATGTCGAGGATAACTTTAATCTTGTCAGGGTTAGCTTCAATGCCTCTTTTGCAAACCATGAGACCCAAGAACTTTCCTGATCCTACTCCAAAAGCACACTTGGCAGGATTTAACATCATCTTATGGTGCCTCGGCACTTCAAATGCCTCCCTAAGATGTTGGATGTGGTCGTCTTTAAACAAACTCTTAATGAGCATGTCATCAACGTAGACCTCCATGGTTTTCACAATCAAGTGGGCAAAGATCTTGTTAACTAGGCGTTGATAAGTCGCCCCTGCATTCTTTAGTCCAAAAGCCATGACAAGGTAGCAAAAGACCCCAAAATCCGTAATGAATGATACATTGGCCGTGTCGTCCTTGTGCATCTTGATTTGATTGTAACCACTGAAACCATCCATGAAGCTCATCATTTCATACCCTGCAGTAGCATCTATCAAGGTGCCAATCCTTGGTAGTGGGAAGCAATCCTTGGGACAAACATCATTCAAATCAGTGAAGTCTATGCACATCCTCCATTTTCCGTTGGCTTTCTTAACCATAACCGGGTTTGCCGGCCATTCTAGAAATTGGATTTCTTCGATGAATCCAGCTTCTAGGAGCTTATCAACTTCTTGTTTAATGGCTTCTTGCCTCTCTGGTGCAAAGTTCCTGTTCTTCTGCTATATCGCCTTCCTTTTTTGCTCGACATTTAGCTTGTGAGTTATTAGTTGGGGATCAATCCCTGGCATGTCGGCGGTTGTCCATACAAATACATCACTGTTCCCTTGTAGGAACGTGATTAACTCGCCCTTCAAGGGTTCTTTTAGTAGTGCTCCTATGTAAGTCACCTTTTCAGGTTCGAGAGGATCCAAAGGAACATGAACCAAATCCTCAGCTGGTTTCCCTCTATGGTCCTCATCTTCTCTGACATCCATGTCTTCGATAGGGAGAACCTGCCCCCCCCCCCCCCCCCCGATTCCATCTGGCCTTAACGCGGCTATGTAATAGCTCCTATCCATCTTTTGATCACCCCTTTCTTCTCCAACACCACTCCTGGTTGGGAACTTGATTTTTAGATGGTAGGTTGAGGCCACAGCCTTAAAAGCATGAAGCTCGGTTCTCCCAAGGATGGCGTTGTAAGTCGAGGATTCTTTGATTACCACGAAATTCAACATTTGAATTACTTCTTTTGGTTTTTTACCAATAATCATAGGCAACTGAATTGTGCCTTCAACTTTAGATTTTACCCCGTTGAACCCGTAAATGGGCATGTTTGAGGGGATCAGTTGAGAATCATTATACCCCATTTTCAAGAACGTGTCATGGAAAAGGACGTCAACAGAGGCTCCATTGTCCACCAGGACTCGTTTCACCTCATTGTTTCCAATCACGGGGGCTATCACCAAAGGATCGTCATGGGGGAATTTCACCCCTTCAAGGTCCGAGTCATCGAATCCAATCGACATCTCAGTTTTTGCACGCTTGGGTGATTCTCCAACAATATGCATTACTTCTCGGGCATAAGCCTTCCGAGAGTTTCTAGTGGTTCCAGCTGTTAGTATTAGTGCTCTAGAGACAATACTTTTATGTTTTAAAGAAAACATTTTATTATTATAAATTATGTTTTATTATGTCTTTATTTACCGCGTTATAAATGTTAGCATAATAAATGTCCTTGGAATTATGATACGTATTCGATATCTTTAAGTATGTGACTTAAAAATGAGATTATATAGATAGTATCTTTATTCCTAAATATCCCTAGTCGAGTGTTATTATTTAAGGACAATAATAATGCACAGAGACTAGTATGTTTGTTGACTGATGACCACATCTCATTGGTCATAGGTATGGTGATACTAAAGTCAAAACATAGGTGCATGTAAGAGTACATGACACTAGATTGACCCGCCGTGAGATTACACATGTTAATAGTATCATAAGTAATTCTCACTGTGATAATGGTGTAATGATCCTTAGACCTGAAATCATTATATTTTTATGCGAGAATTAATATACTTTGATTACATTAAAAGTTACCTTTGACCGGGTGATGATAAAAGTGGACATTGGGTATATTACGAATCGTATGAGAAATATGAATGATCTACATGGGATTTAACCCTCCTAATTTTAGGAGCGATATTATTGCCCTCTTGTTTGAGTGAGACTAAGAAATGTACGGCCATGCTCAAATATTGATTTGATTTATTAGTCTACTCATCGATCAAGAAAACTAAGATTAAATTATGAAGAGGATGACACATTACATGCCTCGAGTTTAATCTATAATATTAACGTTAAAGGGATTATATTACATGGAACATTATTCACGAAAGGCTTAATCGAATCACCGATTTAATTATTATTACTTGGGTGGAAATGATGTATTACTAGATGCCGCTCATTGTTTGCAATTTTAATTAGTTATTAAAATTGTTACCAACGTAATAATAACCTACAGGGTCACACACAAAGAACGCTTGAAAGAGAAATAATTTAAATTATGAATTTAAATTTAAATAAGTAATTTATTCTATTTATAATATTAATTAAGTATGACTTGATTAATTATTTAAATAGAAAATGGAATTACTTAAACTAATTCTGAAATTAGTTATTAATTAATTAAGTGCGACTTAATTAAATAATAAATTGGAATTTCGGATTAGTATTTTATTATGATTGGATTATAATTAGAAAACTTATTTTCATCTCTATATAAACTCTAAAAGAGTGCTGATTTTATGGTGGAAAAATGTTTTTATATTAAAACCCTAGCCGTTTATGAGAGCAAGAAAAGAGAGAGAGAGAGAGAGAGAGAGAGAGAGAGAGAGAAAGAAAGAAGCAGTTTTCGGATGCTAGTACACATCAATCCTTCAAGAAACGTGTCCGTGTGGATACCGTAGAGCGTAGATCGCAAGAGCGGGATACGTGGTGATTGAACAAGCTTTGGATCTACATTAATCTTTCATTAATGAACTGTTAAAGCTTCTTAAGGTATTTGTTCTTAATCTCCGAATTAAATCTTTTGTTTTCGCATGGATCTTGCGGAGGGGTTTCGAATTTTGATTTATTTTTTACGTTTTCCGTTGAGTTTATGTGCTCGAAACCCTTCACTGACCGCGGTTGGCCCTCTTGAAATCATGTTGATTACTGGCCCTCGGGGTTGTGGGTTACGACCTTGATCTCGGTCCCCATCCCTTCTATCATAGTCTCTCCTAGGGGGGTTTTCGTCCCCATCTTTGGTGAATTTGTTCAATTTCCCTTTTCGAATTAGAAACTCAATCTCATCCTTGAGTTGCCTACAATCATTAGTATCATGACCCGAGTCTTTATGGTACCTACAATACTTGTTCTTGTCTCGCTTCTCAGGATCTCCCCTTAGTGGCTTCGGCCATCGGAAATCTCTATCTTTCTCAATGTCATAGATGATTTGACTCTTTGGAGCATTCAACCTTGCATATTCAGTAAATTTCGTGTTTGGATTGTTTTTCCTTGGAGCTGAATCAGATTCTTTAGTCGTACGAGGATATTTGTCCTTGACATCATACTCTTGCTCTGTCTTTCGCTTATTCGAGCCACCATTATTGCCACCACCCGCAGCGGTGGTGTCAGTTTTCTTCACGTTTTCCTCAGCTTTGATGTACTTACCAGCCCTTTGTTGGAGCTCAGCCACACTCTCAGGGGGGTGTTTAGCCAACGACATCTTGAAAAAGACATCCGTGGTTCCTTGTTGAAGGGCTATCATAGCTACCTTGTTGTCTAGATCAGGTATATTCAATGTCTCCTTGGTGAAACACTTGAGATAATCTCTCAATGTCTCGTTCTTTCCTTGGGTTAGATTCATGAGTGAAGCAGAGCTTTTTTCATGTACTCGTCCACTGATGAATTGGTTGATGAAAGCCGTGCTCAGATCTCTAAAACAACCGATAGAGTTGGGTGGCAAACGACTATACCATCTTTGGGCCATGCCTGCCAGGGTTTGTGGAAACGCCCTACACTTAAGTGCATCGGTGACTGGTTGCAGCAACAGTGCATTCGAAAAAGTCCTTACATGGGTTGTGGGATCGCCCGTTCCGTCATATGCTTTGATAATAGGCATCTTGAATTTCCTTGATACATGAGCGGCCATTACCTCTTCAGTGAAGGGTGGAATGGGGTCATCGGGGTCGCCCAGTTGCATTAAAGCACGAGGATCTGATCTCCGTCCTTGGAGCCCTAGCTCTTCCTTGTCTCCTTGAAGGTCTTTCCAAATCAGTTATGGGAACATCTCCTGCCCCTTGGTTTAAAGGCTGAGTCTGCCTCCTCTGTTGCTCTATCTCCATGTCTTTCTTTAGTTTCTGTATCTCGGCCTCATGAGCCTTTATCCTCTCCATAGCAGTCATAGGCGCCCTTGCAGTTCCCCCCCCCCCCCCCCGACTTCTTCTTTCAAGGGGCTCTTTGCTAGCTCTTCTTCTCCTGGGTGCTCGATCTTCATCAGATGAGTAATCGTCAGTATAGGGCCCGGAGTAATCCAAGTACCCTTGTTCATGGATAGGCCATAAACCTCGAATGTAGGTTGGTTCATATGGCTCATGGACTATGGGGGCATGGCCACTTCCTCCTGTTTCAGGGGGATAGTAAGGCAACCCGTAAGCAGGATTGGTGCTTATAGGGAGCACGGTCGTGGAGATCTGTGCTCCATGGGGAAGGTTGTGATCGAGCGGCGAGACAACCATCCGAAGAGGGTTTATCTCGTTCTGAGGTATGGAAGCTTGGGGATTCGTCCCTCGTGGTTGAGAAACCACCTCCGTCGTGATGGGTAACGTCCCTAGTGGTTGAGAAACCACTGTTGTGAGGGGTAACGACCCTTGTTCTGTGACAATTGGAACAGTGGTGGTGATAGTCGATCCAGTAGCAGTTGTTGTTCTTCGTGTGATAGCCGTGGTTGTTGTTTTCTTCCCACAGACGGCACCAAATGTTGTGGAACGAAAATTAGGTTTGGATATTGACGACGGGTATTTAATGTAAGATAGTGGACAGGCGTGTCTTAATGGCTGCTCTCATGTTTCGTGACTGAACATGTCCTCACAAGATGCCTACGTATCTCAATTATCACTGAGAATCAAGCCAAGAAAACGTAGTTCTAATGTTGAGGAGTTAGGCCCTTTATATAGGTGTCTGGAGCCCTAAAATCGTGCTAGAATTAGGTTACTTTGTGGCCAAGTAACCGCCTTGACAGTGGATAACTCTTATCAGAATTAGTTTCCATGTTGGAGTTGGTTTCCATGTTGGACGTTGCCTTAGAAGCTTCCTAGTGGTTTCCAACCACTGGGTTGTTTATGGACCAAGCCCACGTCTTAGTGGTTTAAAACAAGGGTTGGACCTTGACCCAATTACTGACCACGAATTTAACATCATGGTCATGGTTTCAGGCCTCGTATTTGGACCATTCTAAATATATTTAATGCAGCATTAAAAGTGTCTTTAGGGCTTTATTTTAACCCATATCGTTAATTATAATATATTATACTAATTAAAAATAATATACCTTATTAGTATATTATTTTAATTGATGTGTAATAATTATGCTAAATAAATATCTTTAGAGATGCACTAAAATACTTTTAATTAAATAAGCCAGTAAACTAGTCCAAGTATATTGACATAAAAAATATAATCTCATTACACGACCCAAATAAATAAGTTTAAAAAATACGTTTTAATTAATATAGTTAATTTTTTTAATATAAATTTGTTAACTATTGAATGAAGAAATTAAAGAACGACTAACCAAACTACTAATAAAACTTTCTTTTGCAAGAGTTACTTTTAAATATTTTATTACTTAATTTTGAAGTTTTTGATTTTTATTTTTGTTAGTTATATATAGGATACAGTTGATCTATTATATATTAAAGAAAAAAAATTATAATACTAGATATTTGACGAAATTTAATCTTTATTTATATTTTTAAAACTAATATTATAAATAATAATTTTAATATGTTGTCTTATTTGCTTTTATATTCCGATGATTAATTTAGCATTAATTTGCTATATAAAATTGTTAAAGAAAATTATAACAAATATTTATTTGACTCGGCATAATTTAATAATTAATAAAACTATTTGTGTCTAATTTTCAGTAATTAGTGTCACATTAGAGGTAACTGATAATTATATATATGTAGTCGGTGATAATTTTAGAAAAGGATAAATTGTAGTTAGAAAACATAAAAAAAGAATATACGCTTTAGCTAATAAAGTTAATCGGCTAATTATTAGTATTTATAATTTTAGTATTTTATGTTATTAAATGGAATTGCCTGTGATATTTTTGAGGTTTTAGTTAGGAGAAATTTTAGTTAGAAAATATAAAAAAAGAACATACGCTTCGTCAAAAAAGCTAATCGATTAGTCATTAGTAATTATAATATTATTTTATTAAATATAATTGCCCGTGATATTTTTGGGAAATTAGATGTTTTAGTTAGGAAAAATAAAAAATTAGAAATTTTAGTTATAAAATATAAAAAAGAATATAGAATTTGGCTAAAAAAAAGTAATTGGTTAGTTACTAGCAATTATAACTTTATTATGTTATTTTATTTAATGAAACTATCTATGATATTTTTGAAAAATGAGATGTTTTGGTTAGGAAAAATAGAAAAACTACTATATATAATAATTTTTAATATTTTATCTAACGATTCTCGTCGATTTGATCATAAATATATAACGGCTACAAACCAAAATTTCAACGTTAGTGTTGAAACCAAATTTCGTTAAGGACGTTGTGCCAACATTAAGATTTGTAGATGGGTTTTTTTTACAGGGATATAAGAAGATTGTAAATAAAAGTTTATAATTTTAATGATGTATTAAGACTGCTCTGGAGAGAATTCCGGTGGTGATTTTTGTATCTCCTCTTAAGATGCCTACATACCATTTATGTCAAGTATACGTTCTTTAGGTTCAGGAAGGTCAGGAATCATCAATTGGTAGAGTTTAAACACAACATTTCTCCTAATCTTCAGGAACAAGTCTTCAATCGGTGTTCAGTCATCATACACATCATTCTCTTGGATACTTGCATAACAAGATATAGAAATTAGGGCTGTCAATGGATCGGAGATCCGACTCGATCCGATCCGATCCGTAGCTAAATTAACGGGTATGGATCTTGTCAAAAAAAATCCGATCCGTTAATGATCCGATCCGATAAGGGTCCGATCCGATAACGAGCGGATATGGATTTAGTATGATCCGATCCGATAAGGATCCGATCCGAATATATTATATTTATTTTATATTTTATATATTAATATTATATATTATTATATGTAAAACATATATAATATTTTATATTTTATATAAATAATATTATTTTGAAATTTAAATTTGAATTTGTCAATGTATATGTCATAATTTATTTTAATTTCGTAAAAAAACTTTAAAAAAAATTATTTTTTGAATTAAAAAAATGAACAAAATTATTATTTTTTAATATATTAAACGGGTCGGACCTCCGATCCGATAACCCGAAATCCGAACGGATCGGGTATGGATCGACCTAAAAAATATCCGACTCCTGATCCGATCTGATCCGAACCCGAAAAATCTTAACGGATTCGGATATGGATTTAGAGTAATCCGATCCGAATCCGACCCGTTGACAGGCCTAATAGGAATCCACCGTCATAAGACTTATAACTGTGTTGCATTACTCACATTGATACGATATGTACGTGGAGTGATGCTTGTAAATAGCCTAGTTGTATTTGGACTTCAGCCCAATTACGTGATGCATAAATAGCCTAGTTGTATTTGGACTTCAGCCCAATAAGTGATGCGTCATAAGTATATTCATCCAACTTAAAGTGATCAGATTTTACTTTATCTTGGGCCTCGAGAACGCATCACTTTCCTCTAGATCAATTCATCGGGTCGAGCCTTTGCCCTTTGGATTGACTAAGGCGTGCCTAACTTTTGTCTTAGGTCCTCTGTTAATCCCTTAAAAATGATCGATCACCCTACGCAATAGATGCTATACCTCAAGTAACAACAAATAGTATATATATATTATAAATAAAATAAATTTGTATTGTGATTACAAATATAAATTGCATAATTTTTTAAATATTAAGAAATTAAGAAAATTCTTGAAGTAATATAATTATAAATATTAAAAAAATATTCGTGTATTACACGGTTATAAGCCAATATATGATAAATGTAGAAGGAATATTATTCAAATTCACATGAAATACGAATATTGCAGTAATCATATAATATGTCAAATATGATCTTATTCAAATTCACATGAAATATCAATATTTTCGCATAGAGATTTCAATAATCATATAATATGTCAAATATATTGAGAGAATCATGTCATATATTTCAAAATTCACTTTAAAATTTTAAAATTAATGCATAGTTATTGAGGGAATCAAATGCATAGATATTATTTCAATTAAGACGTGTGGATTATATGAGAGATTTCAAATAATCGGATACTATTTTTTTAGAGAGAGAGAGAGAATCATATCATAAATACACAAAAATCGTTCAAAATTTATAAAATCTAAAATGTATTACATTACACAATTTGATAAAATTTAAAAATATTGTATATTATTGATATTAATTGATTCTTGAAATCTTGATTCAATATTTAAAATTAGATTTTAGCAAATTTTCAAAATCATGACCGATACAATTGGATTGATAATATTTTGAAATCTAAATTGGATATTGAATATTTTTAAGTATTTGGTTTTATATATTTTTTGCCAAATCAGTTGGCTAGTTCTGTGTTAAAAGCAATCCAAAAGGATATTAGGATCAAAATTATATCTCAGCAGAAGATAAATATACGACATATAAATAGAGACGTCGTTGATACTTCACTATGAACCTACACAAACACAGTACTAAAGAAAAGCTCTCTACCTGGTTTCATTTTTATTTTAAGAAGAGAGAATACATAAATTTTAATGGGTGCTCGAACTAGGCCATATGGAACCATGGAGAGCATCAATGAGACAGACGAAGCAGCAATAGCCGCTGCATGCGTTGCCGAAAAAGGACTGGAATCTGGCAAGATATCCAGTTGGTTGTCACTTACTTTAAAGTGGCTCGGAACGGTGATTGCTGTTCTTTTATATTGCTCTACTGTGGTGTTGGTAATGCTACTCTATCCTGCTGTTGGACAGCATCCAGAAAGAGTGTTGATTCTCATTTTACTTGTGATTTTATGGTTTGTTTTCGCTCTTTGTATCTACGCATTCCTTAAAGACACGTACAACAAAACGAAGGAGTACAAAGAAGCAATAAAGTTGATAAGAAAGGCAGACAGCTTACAAGGTGTTGCAGATCTGAGGTCGATTGTGTGCTTTTGATTTATAGTTAACTCTCTTGTATCAGGATCATCTCAAATGTTATCATATTTATATTTACTTTTGTCTTTGATGAGAAAAGACATTTTATTTAGAACGTGTTTTGCTGGATTTTACCTGCATGGGATGAAGCCTTTTGTTTGGGTACTTTAAATTAAAAATAGTTTAATTCATAAGTTGGTATAATTTGGTTTTCTAAAACTTATTTTAATTTTCAAATTTATTTGATGACAAGTTACAAATAATAAAAATCATATTCAAACATGCATATATTAGATAGACAAAAAATAAACATTCACTCTTTAAAATAGCTCAAGTCATAAGTTTGTAAAATTTGATTTTCAATTAAACAACTAATTAACTTTTAACTTTAAGAATTGGGTCTTAAATCTGAGCATTTCTAAAATTAAATCAAAAAATTATTTGACAAAGGAAAAATGCCGCATGTACTTTAAAATTAGGGGAAACTGAAGATTAATTATAAAACTTTTTCGTCCAATTAACTTGTCTACATTTTGTTAATAAGATTCCAAAATATATTTGAATTATGAATGTATTAAAATGACAATTTGAAAAAAAAAAGAAAGAAAGAAACACCAACTTTCAGTTATGTTTTTTGTGTGAGAGCAAAATAAAGAAAAACCCTAGCAGGCTCTATCTCACTCACAAATTAAATACAAATATAAACATATAAGGTTGATTTATTATATTGTAATTTTCTTGTTCATGTTTATATGTTATCAAGTGTTTAATACAATTAGAAATTTAGAAGATCCGCCAACTTTCAATTAATCTCTAGAAATCATAAAGAATCGGTAGAGAAATTATAATTCTGTATGTATATGATAGACATCAGATTAATTGATATGAGAATTGTGAAATTAAATATTTGGTTCTTACTATTCCTATAGTTCTACGGTTGATCATATAAGGGATCATTGTGGACATAAGAGTGACATATAAGGGAGCATTGTAGACAAGAGATAATTCACTTGAAATTGGTGTTGATATCCTTACATTTCAACAATATTCATATGACTTCAATTGGTTTAGGTTCCTGAAAATAAAGACAAATACCTATTGTTTGATCATCTTAGCAAGATAATGAGCTAATAAAATTTAAGCATGCATACTGAGGTGCGAAGATATGTACCAATGTGGCTGTGAGTTGCTGCCATTGTTTATTGCTGCTGATGGCTTCGGTAAGCTCGAATCTTGAGCAGAATTGCATAACACTGTTCCATTAATAGGACAAAAAACTAGTGTAGTCTTGAAGCTAAATAGTGCCTATGTATATATCAAGTCAAAAATCAAGAAGATGAAAAAAAGTCTGCTATCAGAACGTTTTAAATTTGTGAAGATGGACCACACTGGTATGATTTCTGATAATTCAGGTTCTTTGTCGATCTGGAAGCTGAAATTGAATTGGAATTTAGAATTTGGTTATATATAGAGCTCATTTTGTATGAATATATATAACCGTTAAAATTAATATTTTCAAGTTACCCCTACAAAAGTAATTTCTACTAGACAAATTTGACGGATGGGCGTAAAATATTAGTGAGGGTATTGGTTAACACACTCCACTGCAGTATGATTCTCCGATTGGCAGTGAGCTGTTATTTAACAACCATGTCACAGTGGCATAACAGAAAATGTACTGCACTTACAGATTCAGTTACTAGTTCAGTATATATAACTAGATAGGATTGTATAGAGAGTGAGTTAGTTAGAAAGATTGAATACACAATTGTAAATACAATGTTCTCTCTGCAATGATGAATTACAGATTGATCTTCGTTGTTCATCATATTCGTTTTGTTCTTCATCATCTTGAAGCATACTGAATCTAAACTACTGAAAATAACATGGTATCATAGCTTAATCGATCAATTTTTCCTTCGTTATGTTAGTGGATTATCGTCAAAAAAGGTGAATTTCATCCAAGCTCTTGTAAATCATAAACGATATTGACTAGTTGTTTCTAAATCTTCTTGTGCGAATTGTTGTTGCTTGTTCAATAAAAATGTGTACACGTTAATGATCTGTTTACACATTGTTGATCTGTTTCTAATTGTGTTGAAATTGTCTTCTAAATTGTTTCTTCTTCAAGAAATGTTCTTGATTCTGTTGAAATCTTTCTTTGATTCTGTTATAAAAGATTTCTTCATATCCTTTGTTTCCGATTTCTTCATATTCTGCAAATTTCTTGAACTAAATCATGGCTTCTACCACTTCGATTCAAACAAATCAAGATCCTACTAGCATATACTATATTCATCCTTCAGATTCATGTACGAATCAACTTGTTTCGGTCAAATTTAATGGTGAAGGTTTCAGTAACTGGAAACGGAGTATGATGTTGATTCTTTCTGCAAAGAATAAACTAGGGTTTGTAAATGGAACTGTAATTGTCTCTGTTCCAAATTCTGATGAGTATAAAGCTTGGCAGTGTTGTAACGATTTAGTAATATCCTGGCTTCTTTTTAACTTGGATGAAAGCATTGCTAGAAGCGTTTTATTCTTGAAAACAGCAAGGAAAATATGGCAAGACTTGGAAGATAGGTTTGACTATGCTTCTATGCCTCAGATCTCTTCATTGGAACAGAAATTGGATGATTTGCATCAAGGACAGATGAGTGTTTCTGAATTTTACACGAAACTTAAAATAATTTGGGACAGTTTGGATGATGCTTATCCTTTTCCAAATTGTACATGTGCTAGTTGTACTTGCAATTTAACAGGACGCATTCAGAAAATGCAACAGGAACACAGAGTTTTACAATTTCTTATGAAGCTGAATGATAATTTCTCAACTGTGAGAGGAAATATTTTGATGATGATACCATTTCTGAATGTTACACAGGCCTACAGATTGGTAGCTTAAGAAGAAAATCATAAGGAGGTTTCTCAACAAGCTAATCAAATTGACACATTTGCTTTTGTTGCAGATAGAAGAAGATTTAACGATCAGTCTAATCCTAAGGTTCAGCAAAACTCTACTCCTTTTCAGAGAACTCAAAGTCGGTATACTTTCAACAGAAAGCCAGGCAATAATTACTATTGTACTCATTGCAAAATAAATGGCCATAATATTGAGCGTTGTTTCAAGATCCATGGTTTTCCCCCTGGTTTTAAGAATAATAGAGATAGAAAGGTTGCAGCTCTATCTCAAGTCACTGAAGCAATCTCAGAACAAGTTTCTGATCAACAAGATGATCATTCTCCTAATTCTTCCATGTCTCAGAATTCATCTATGCCTTCTATTTCCAAAGAGCAATATAATCACTTGATTGAATTACATGGGAATCAAAAGTTTTCTGACAAATCTCAAGATGGTAACACTGGACATGCCTTTCTTGCAGGTAAAGTGTGATTAATGTCTCATTCTTCTAAGAACTGGTTCTTAGATAGTGGGGCAACTGATCACATTAGCCCTCATTCCAATGATTTTGATATACTTAATCTTGTCACCGAGTCCTGCAAATTCATAACCATACCAGATGGTAGCCAAGTCAAAGTAACTCATATTGGACAAGTGGTGTTAAATGACAAAATCATATTGTCCAATGTTCTGCTAGTTCCAGCTTTTCAATATAGGCTGCTATCCGTTCATAAACTCTGTACTGATATGAATTCTAATATTATTTTTTCTGCCACAAATTGTCATCTCCAGGACCTCTCTCAGAAGAAGCCACCACTGCTTCTTGGTGAACTCAACACTGGTTTATACACAGTTCAACCAACTGAGGTTTCCACCAATCAAAATTTCAAAATTCCTGTTGCTCACCTTAGTATTTCTGATGATTCAAAGTTGTGGCATCTCATAATGGCCCACATTCCTTTCTCTCAATTAAATCTAGTAAAACCTATTTGCTCTGTCAAAGAAGCTGTTGCTGAATCGATTTGCCAGATTTGCCCAAAGGCCAAACAAACAAAAAGTTCTTTTCCTCACAGTTGTATAAAAACGAGTTCTATTTTGGAAATTTTGAATATCGATGTATGGGGCCCGTATAAGATCAAGAATCATAACAATTGTACTCAATTTGTCACTATAGTTGATGATTTTAGCCGCTACACTTGGGTGCATTTGATTCAATATAAGTCTGATGTTGCTTCTGTTATTTCATCTTTCATTGCCTATGCTGAAACACAATTCAGTCGCAAAGTGTTGAGCATTCGGTCTGATAATGCTAAGGAATTTACTGAAGGATCTTTTAAATTGTTTCTCGTCTCTAAAGGCATTATCCACCAGACTAGTTGTAGCTATATTCCACAACAGAACGGCGTGGTTGAACGAAAACATCGACATCTCCTAGAAACAACAAGAGCCCTTCATTTTCAGTCCAATTTGCCTGCTCATTTCTGGGGTGATTCCATTTTATGTGCTACATACTTGATTGATAGAATGCCACTTAAAAGCATTGGTTATTTCACTCCATTTTTCAAACTCTATAACACATCTCCTATTCTTGACAATCTCAGAGTCTATGGTTGTTTATGTTTTGTTACTACACTCAAACACCATCGAACCCAATTTTATGCTCGTGCTAAACCTTGTGTCTTTGTAGGCTACCCGGCACATAAAAAGGCGTATAAAGTGTTAGATTTAACTACACTTGAAATTTTTGTTTCTCGTGACATTATTTTTCACGAGCATCATTTCCCATTTCATATGCTTTCCCATATCTCTAAACCTCAATATATTTCTTCTATGTTTTTACCTGTCACTACCACTCCTGCAACTACAAATCCACATCTCTCTCAGTTTGATGATATCACATCTTCGCAATTGTTTACAGAATCCTCTTCTTCACCTAATATTGACAATTTTACTTCCGCTACTTCTTCATCCTCTAATAACACTAGTAATGATGTTTCTGCTGGTTCTGTTTCTTCTACTTCTACTCATGTTCTTTGTCAATCTACTCGAGTCAAAAAGCCACCTTCTTACCTTGATTCGTATCATTGTAATCTTGCTTCTTTATCCCATACTCCAAAATGGTGTAATTTGGTTCCATATGACTACATGCCCAGTCCTCATAAAGCTTTCTTAGTACAACATGAATCCATTATTGAACCCACTTCTTACACAGAAGCTTCGACCCAACCTTTATGGATTGACGTCATGGCCAAAGAAATCAGTGCTTTGGATACCAATAAAACATGGGATTTAGTCGATTTACCTCCCGGAAAAAAAACAATCGACTGCAAATGGGTGTTTAAAACAAAACTTCATGCTGATGGGTCTCTTGAATGTTGCAAGGCTCGATTAGTTGCTAAAGGGTTTACTCAACAATATGGCATAGATTATGGAGAAACGTTTTCTCTGGTCATCAAAATGAGTTCTGTTCGTTGTCTCCTAGCACTTGCTGCAAGCCGAAAATGGCCCATATTTCAATTAGATGTTAATAACGCTTTCCTCCACGGGGATCTTAGTGAAGAAGTTTACATGAAAGTCCCACCAGGTGTATCTCATAAAGCCAATCAGGTTTGTCATTTATGCAAGTCGCTTTATGGCTTAAAACAGACTTCTCGGAAATGGTTTGAGAAGCTTGTCTCCGAATTACTATCCCTTGGTTATACACAATCCAAGAACGATTATAGCATGTTCATAAAGAAAAGTCTCAATACCATTACTATCGTTGCGGTTTATGTTGATGATATTATCGTCATTGGGGATAATTCTACAGAAATTGAGGGTCTTAAGTCTCACTTACATCAGGTGTTTAGCATTAAAGACTTGGGAATTCTTCACTACTTTTTGGGCATTGAGGTTGGTTACGTGACAGATGGCATTATACTTAGTCAGCGAAAGTTCACGAATGACATTTTGAAGGAGTGTCATTGATTTTTCTAGACCAGTTGTCACCCCTTTACCTATACATTTGAAATTATCAGCTAACAGTGGTGATTTTTACCCTCATCCTACTTACTATCGTTCTTTGGTTGGAAAGTTAAACTATCTTACAAACACTCGTCCGAACTTGTCACATGTCGTCCAAACTTTGAGCCAGTTTATGCAGAAACCCCGTGTGCCTCATTTTGATGGTTTATGTCATACCATTTGATATGTTGCTCACACCATTGGTCAAGGCATTTTATTACGGGCTGCAGATTCTCTTACCTTACAAGCTTTCTTGGACTCGGATTGGGGTGCTTGTGTCGATTCCAGGAAGTCTATAACAGGCTATATCATGCTTTTTGGCAAGTCACCTGTTTTGTGGAAATCCAAGAAACAGTCCACTGTTTCTCGTTCTTCTGCAGAGGCCGAATATCGTGCCATGGCTTCTGCTGCTTTTGAGGTTACATGGATTGTAAGACTCCTTGAAGAACTTGTTGTAACCAATCTTCAAACCTATCACACTACATTGTGATAATCAGCCCGCCCTACATATTGCCAAAAATCCCGTATTTCACGAACGAACAAAACACATTGAACTAGATTGTCACTTCACTCGTGACAAAGTCTTGGAGGGTTTATTACAACTTTCTTATTTACCAACTCAGCATCAATTGGCCGACGTTCTTCCTAAGGTTATACCATCTCCACAATTTAAAGAACTTCTGTCCAAGCTGGGTCTGGTTCCGTCTTGCATTCTTCCGACTTCTCCATCTCCCATCTTGAGGGGGTTTATTGGTTAACACACTCCACTACTGCAGTATGATTCTCCAGCTGGCACTGAGCTGTTATTTAACAACCATGCCACGGTGGCATAACAGAAAATGTACTGCACTTACAGATTCAGTTACTAGTTCAGTATATATAACTAGATAGGATTGTATAGAGAGTGAGTTAGTTAGAAAGATTGAATACACAATTGTAAATACAATGTTCTCTCTGCAATGATGAATTACAGATTGGTCTTCGTTGTTTATCATATTCGTTTTGTTCTTCATCATCTTGAAGCATACTGAATCTAAACTACTGAAATAACAAAGGGGTTAAATATTAAATTGTTCAACCATATTTTTTGATTGGATATTATTTTGAATCACTTAAATCATAATAAATATCAAACAAACAACTCTAAATATGTTATCGAGAAATAAAATAATCTTTCATTGAGTTATACATATTTTTCTTAACGCAACCAAAAAAAATTATGAATTCTAATATTTAAAAAAATATAATTAGATTTTAAAAAAAATTATTACTATTTTTTTATTTAAATAAAAGAACATAACTATAAAATTAATAATAAATTTTAAAAGATACATAATTATATTTTTTAAAATATTAGAAATGTGTAGAATTTACTACTCTCAAAATTTTAGAAATATAAAAAAATGATTAAGAAGAGGTATATTTATTTTATATGGTAAAGAACTTGGGTAAGCAAGCTACAAACTACAAAAGACATTTAGCTTGCTTATTATAATACTAGCATATAACCCGTGGAAGACACGGGCCTTAAAAATAATAAACTAAAAAATTTAATGTGAACGGAAAATATTAAAATAAAAGTAAAATTTAATATGATAAATTATAAAATGAGAAACTTAAATATGCATTTGAACATAAAAAAATATAAAAAAAAAATACAAATGAGGCCGAAGAAGATAAATGAGGTAGTATTAATATTATTTTATAATAAAATAATATTAATAATAAGGACAGACAGAAAATCTAACATGTTTTAATTAAAAAAAGTAATTGACCGTGATATTTTTAGAAGTGTTTTAATTATAGTAATTGTATTTATTAAAAAAATATGTTGACATGTTAAAATAAGTAAGTTTTTTTTAATAAGGACAAATAGAAAAGTTAACATGTTTTAATTTAAAAAAAGTAACTGCACGTAATATTTTTAGATGTGTTTTAATTATATTAATTTTATTTGTTAAAAAAATACGTTCACTTGTTAAAATAGGTAAGTTTTTTTAAATAATTAAAAGTATTAAAATAGGTTTTAAAATATATAAGCTGCACTTGATATTTTTGGAAAAGAGAGATTTTAATGATAACAAATATAAAAGGTAATATATTTTAATTTAAAGGTAATATATTAAATAGAGTATTAAAATAGGTTTTAAAATAAATAAGTAAGAATTGCACCTCATATTTTTGGAAAAAATAGATTTTAGTAATAACAAATATAAAAGGTAATATGTTTTAATTTAAAGATAATTATAATAATATTTTTGGAAAAGGAGTAGATTTTGTTAGAAAAAAAATATTTTAATTATAAAAGCCAATCATCTAGTTACTATTTTGGTAACTTGACAATAATACAATTACATTAAAGATTTGATTTGTAGTAGCTTTCGTTATCCTAAAAATAAAGAAGTATATTTGTAGCAGTGTATCCTAAATTTAAACAATTAGATCCCACATTTCCATTTTTTTTTATTAGATTTCAATATTATTTGATTTTTATGTAGTAAAATATAGTGAAATATTAATGTAGAATAAAACTTTCCCGAATTTTGATTATATTATTAATTTATTAATTAGAAAAAGTACCGAAAACCAAAAATCGACCGTTAACCGAAAACCAAAACTTTCAATGTTTCGGCTTTAATAATATAGTATAGATAGCACCGAATTCATCTATAGATTAGCGTCATTAAGAAAATATTCTTCAATTGGTTCATAAGGTTACAGTAAATTTAAATGCGTTAAATTGTTTTTTAAAGAATTGTGAATTCTTTTATTTATGCGTTTGTTTTGTTTTTCGAGAAGGGCAAGAGTTCTATTTTCAACATAATATGACTTATCTAGAGAAAAAAAGTACTACAAATTGCTGTCTTAATAAAACACAATATTTAAACTAGTTTCCATCCCCCGTTATTATATCAAGCTGAAGGGTCGAAGGAGATTTGAGAAGACATATATGTATATGGTCTAATAAGAACACAATTCAGGAGACCAATTAACAATGTAATAAAAGTGACTGTATAAAAGAGCTCTGATCTGCTAGGGAAAAAAATGACTAAAGACTGGTTTATCCTGGTAATTTTGGTTTTTGCATTCTTCTTTATCTTGATTGCGATCGATGAAACAAAGGCATATATACGTAGAAGCTACAAAGTTGATACGAAAATGCTAATGACGACTTGCTAGATGCATGCAACCAAATGAAGTAGTTAATTATTTGCCGGTTGCTAATGACGACTGTGTGATTGTAATTAATTAATCCCTGATTTTGTTAATTAAGACATTTACATTTTTCACAGTTAACTCAGATAATCAGATACAACTCCTTATATCTTTTACTTCTTTATGCATTAGCATTTACTAGTGCTTGATATATTCAACTATATATGTACAGGCACACAATATTTAACCTAGCTAGCTTTTGTCTAGCCCCTCATTTAATTGCTATTTCAAGAAGAGAGAAAATCTATCTATTAAGATTGCTGCGATACAAGTTAGGGCAATTGTAACTAGGGATGATGAGACCAAAACCACAGCAGTTGTACTTTCTGCATCCATGGCGGAAAAAATGCTCCATACTGGCGGAATATGTTGAAGGAAAAAAATAATTATAAGGTGGTTTGGGATTTTAATTATTGCCTATATATTTTGCATTGGGTTCAACGCACTATATCTTACAATATGAAAAAGAAATTGAAAATGAATGAAACTAGTGTATCTCGTTTTGTTTTATATCCCTCATAAATTGCGAGAATATTGAGTGTGACAGGGAGTTGAACTTGTGACTCCTGCCAACCAGCTCTGATACCATGTTGAGTAACCGGCTCATTTAAAATAAGGTGTTAGAACAAGATCTCAAATGAATCTTATGTGACTGTTATTTTTCTTTACCGTGTCATTCACCTGTCGAGTAATTTAAGTTTAACACTATATATACTTGTTAAACATAAAAAAGATGGAGTCATAATAACCTGCATTGTATTTTTGGGGCTCTTTTCCGGGTCTTGGTGTTTTTATTGTCACTTTAACGGATTAAGGCCTGCATCCAAACTTCAAAATCGATACTTAACGCTAAGGACTTTTTTTAAAAAAATGTTATGGTCTGTATAACTGTATTGTTAATTAAGATGGTTTACTTCTTAATTATCATCTTATGTAATCTACTTGTTTTCTTCTCTATATTTACTTCGATCTTTGGTAAGTATTTTTACTTAGTTAATTATACCGCAAACTCGCATTTATCATTGCATGTTGTCATCTACTGTACCCTCAGACTATATGACTTTATTATTTACAAATTTACCAATGTGATTGTGAGAATGTCAGCTTTTCTGTACTCTAAAGTTTGGCAAATAGTTTTCCTTGTTTAGGTTGCCAGAATCCTGCAGATAGTGAGAATTGCTGCAGCAGTCTCGGCCTCTCAGGCCACATCAATGGATTGAAGTGGTTCTGAATCTGCGTATATCAAAACCACCACAAAATTAAATAGCCTGTAGAAATTGCACATTAGACAATAATTTCAAAGAAGAATAATACACAATGCTGTATGCACGAAACAACTTTAGAAATAATACACTTGGTTTCGTCGTACCTGCTTCAATATGTTATATAACCAGATTTAGAAAGCTAATGATAAAGTTTGTTTGAGGGCATAATAGAGCATGCCATAATAATTACAATGTGGTATTAACGAAATGAGGAGTAAACATTGTGTGATTACAGGAATCTATAAGAATAAAGACAAAACACCAAACAACGGGACAGAGTAACAAAAGAAGTCATTTTGCACGAAAAGAAAGGCCAGAGGAAAAGCAGCTCCACAGATAATATACAAACAGACTATCGAGTTATTACGTAAATATCATGAAATATGAGTGTATCATTGTGCACTGTCGAACTACTTAAAGGGAAGAATACTGACAAGGCCGCATACTATTAGGAGGTTTCCATTGTTGTTCTCTGATTCAATCCAGGGTCATTGTGAAAATACTAGAGACCTGGACTGTGACAATCAAGGTCAGTAAAAATACACAATCAGGTCAGAAATAATACACAAATTTTCGTATTTCCTACCATCTGGCGGAACATTGAGCACTAAATGCTCAGTAACAACAACACAGCTTCCCTACCCCTGTTTTCACAAGTCTCCTCAAACTTAATCTCCCATACATAATCGCAAGCTTCCTCTTTAGCATTCAGGTATGTGCCGGTTCCGTCTTTAATATCTTCATTTTTGGCCATTTTAGTACATATTTAGGAAGTCGAGGCTGCGCGCTGTTGGTGTTGATAGAAAAGATTCTAAAAGGTTAGGTTCTTTCGAGTTAGATTGTAATAAATGAGCATTGTACTCAGATTCTGTGACCAAAAATTAAAAGCTTGTTGTCCATGTGAAGAGGATGCTAGGTAAACCTGATATGCAATGTGTTTAGGTATACAGCAATTCAGAACCATGCAACAAATTTTCATTCTAACTAAATATGTGGTCAATATCAGTCACTAAAAAAGAGAAAATATGGTTCTAGATTAAGCAGAAACTAATACAACTTACTTCTTCGTGCACATAAGAACATGTTTTCTTCAGGCAATTTTTGTAGTATATATATAAGCCAGATAAACGCGAATGATTTATAAGATAAGAATATAAACTTGAGAACACATTAGTTCATTCCTCAGCTTGCAGTAAATTAAGGGAAGAGTGAGTTGAGTTGTTTATCTCCACTGGATTGTCTTGTGGATATAAAAAAGGCTTAGGAGGCATTACCAAGTGTTCAATATGTCCTTCTAGCATTTCAATAACTTTGTTCATAGAAGGACGCTCACTAGGTTTCATCTGTATACACCACAATGCTACTATTATCATCTTCTTTACCAACTTCCTTTCTTCCTCGGTAACATCTTCCATCTCAAGCTCTTTCCCTTTGCTGAATTGGCCGTGTACCCATGACGGGAAGTGAACCTGGCTAACATGATCCACAAATGGATTTGAATTTTTCCTTCTGCCAGCCATTTCCATTAGCAGCATTCCAAAACTATAAACATCTGCTTTGTATGAAATTCCTCCAATATTTTTGTAAAACATTTCCGGGGCCATGTAGCCCATTGTTCCTCTGGCTGCAGTTAGAGTTACAATGCTATCATCAGTGGCATACGATTTTGCAAGCCCGAAATCTGAAATCATTGGATTGAAATTCTTATCAAGGAGAATGTTGTGAGGTTTGATGTCGAAATGCAAAATTTGCATGTCACAACCTCGATGTAAGTAGTCAATACCACTTGCTACCTTGCGGGAAATATCATACATCTTTTCCCAACTCAAGTAAGCAATTTCTTCTTCCGTTCCTTCTTTACAAAAAATGTATTTCTCTAGAGATCCATTTGGCATGAACTCATAAATAAGAGCACGCTTTGGACCTTCGAAACAAAATCCAAGGAGTTGGACCACATTGACATGATGAATCCTTCCACTTGTAGCAACCTCATTAATAAATTCTTGACCAGTAGCCTTAGACTTCCCCAACATCTTCACTGCCACAAAAAGACCACTGCGAAGCCTTCCTTTATATACAGTACCAAAACCTCCTTCACCCAGTTTATCTCCAAAATTATTGGTCATCTTCCGAATATCAGAGTATGTATACCTAATTGGCATCAAGTTGTTTTGAGCTTGAAGAAAATCTTCGATGGTGTCATACATTGATAAATGCCTTCTCTTAGCTCTATAAGCCAACACACCGAGCAATAATGGTATTCCCAAAGAAAATCTTACACCAAAAAATATTCCTGCCATTTCATCAATGTTTTAATAGAAGGAAATAAACAACTGTTAGCAAAGAGACAAAGTTGATTAGTTCTAGCTTCATTGCGTAATACTCATCTGATTAGTAACCACTGATTTGTACAATCTAAGCTACCTGTTCATGTATATTTTAACATCAGAAGTTTTCCATGGGGGGTAAACTTTTAATGATTCCTACTTGGAGATTACAAAATTAAAAAGGATTCCTAATTGAAATCATGTATAATAAAACAGAGACCACATTACATGTAAATATGCAATTCCTAAAACTTTAAGTTCAAAAGGTAAGAAGAAACGAGAGAAGTATGTTACCGATTGCCTTGTGGTTCTTTCCGCCTGTTAGGCAACAAATGAACAAACAGAATAACAAAGTCAAAAAACGAGCAAAAAAATAAAACACTTGCTTCATAAGTTTAACAAAGCAAAAAACGCACTACTCACTTGTCAAAATGTCATGTATGTTTTGGCGTATGCCTACATGGTTCATGTGAATATCAGTCAGTAACTTAAACATTTGACGTTATGGAAATTATTAAGAAATGGGTGGAACATCCCAAAATTAAAAAAAAAAACTTAAGAAATGGGTACGATGGAGGGGGAGAAACGTTAAATGCCTCCTATTTACGCATAAAGTAATGAAATCAGATCTTGTAGTTGTAATTGAGTAGGCATTGTTTTTTACTCACATGAAATTGAAAGATTGTATGAGCTTAGATGACCAACGTTGCAGTGTGAGTCATGGTTTTTGCAAGCCCAGAGATGATGATCCAGATTTAACGTATCGCATGAATCCTTTCCGGTGAAAGTTGCGTCACACTTCAAGGCGCAGTAGAAGTAACTCCAGGGGATATCAAATCCATAAACCATTGCATCGTGAATTGTAGAAATATTAGACGAGACTGTGAGTCTAAAGGGCGATCGGAGTGAGACCCAAGCTTCCTTGCTAATCCTGCAATTAGCCTTCATTTCTGATATACTTATAAATCCAACCACTACATAAGCATAAGTGTAAAAATAGTGCTTCCCCAACACTGAAGAAGAATAAGAAGAAGTTGGTGAAGTAATATTGATGTATCGGGTAGAATTTACAGGAGATGGACATTCTATCATTGCAATAGGCTGATTCAGCCTACTTAAGGAGAGACTTTGGTCCGGGCTCCCAGTTTCTTACATAAGATTTAGCACGATAAACGTATTGTTGTGTGTCTTCTTCTGCCAATGAATGAAGCGGACGAGAAGAAATGTTATTCTTCTCAAGTCCTGGATCAACAATCCTGACTGAAAAATTATCATAATTGATACCCTCAACATAATAGTGCTTATCTGGAAGCAAATATAAGATGGTACGATTATCAAGGCAAGACAGCTTGTGGGTGAAAAAAGAAGAATCGCATTTCTGATGATCACCTTTCAGTCTAAAAGGACAGCTTATGTTTAAGATATTACCGCAAGAAGAAGGCGATGCAGCAGCTTGGCAGCAGGATGAACTTAAAATAGATACTACTGTAAAGATGAATTTGAATACTGAAAAGTGTTTTGTGGAGAATGAAGTCACAGATGGCAAGCTCTTCCTTTCCATAGTTTTCTTCTCTGAACTTGATCTCTCAGCTTCAATTTTGTATGTTTTCATTTTTTATGAAATTAAGCCAAGTTCTACAAGTTGTGCATTGTTGTCTTCATAGCAGTTTTGTTTAGCTTATTAATTAAAATAAAAAGATTACCTGAAAAAATGCTTATAAATTAGATTTGATAACCAAGAAGTTATTTATACTTCAAAATTATTTCAGTTAATTTTTTCTAAAATTATAATTTGACTTTGTAGAAATCAATGAATCCAATGTGAAAAGAGTCCAGGTGTGACATTATAAAGGTCAGGTAGTAAACGGATATAGTTCACATTCCGTGACTTGCTTTTTTTACTGCGGACTGGGTCTATATTTCCTTAATTCCTAGTTATATTTACCCCAAGTTATTATGCGTGTGTTTGGGTATCACAAAAGTTGATTTATAGCTTGGGATAAGTTGATGAATTCTTATAAGTTATACGAGTGTTTGGATAAATTTATTTATAAGTTAGTGAAGAATTTGCTAAATTAAATTTGAAAAAATAATTTTTAAATACAATGATTTCAATACTTGTATTTTAAATTAAAAAAATATTTAAAAACACAAATGTAAAAATATAAAATATTAGAAAAATAAAGAAATTAAAGAAAAAGTTGATAAATTAAGTAAAATGTTGATGATTTCTAATATTCAATTTATTAATTTATTAGTAAGCTCATATGAACTTATAATGGATAAGTAGTGTCATCCAAACAGGCTATAGTATAAAGACACGGTACTTATATATTTGACGTTTAGATCAAAATTCATTATTACTCTTTGCACCTTTAACATTAGAACTCAACTGACTATTTCATTCTATGGGTTTCCAAGTATTTGTTCATCTGATACTAGTGTTTGCAATAAGAGGAGTTGTAGCAGCTATAGGTGAGGTCCGTGAGGAGTGCAGAACTATGAGATGCTCCAATCATGGCCCAGAAATCCGGTTCCCGTTTCAGCTCAAAGACCGGCAGCCTGAACACTGTGGCCTCCCTGGTTTTCAAATTTTCTGTCACAGAGGAAAGGCTTCGATGGAGTTCCAATTCCTTGAAAACACATCACTCCCAGGAATCCAGCTCTTCACTACTCAAGAGGTGCACGTCCTTTATTTAGATTACGAATGGAAAAGAATAGATTATAAGATTATCAACAGTAAATTAAAACTTGTTCACGCCTTAACTTCATTATCATCTGCAATAGCTCCTTTTCACTTACTAACCAAGTTCGATGATAATGCTACATGTGTCAGTTGTTCCTCAAGAGTTGCAACTAAGCTTTACCCGCCCGCTAAAATGGTCACTTCCCTTAGTAGACAATCTTTCCCGGTCTACTGTTTCCTCAACTCTTTAAATATCAGTCAACTATCCATAACCTCCTGCGCCATGGTTTTTAGTTCTTCTATCCCACATATTGATGATCCTTTAAATGGTCTTAAACGTTATGGGAACTACTGGTTAGGTCCAAATTGTGGGAAATGTGAAGCCAAGGGGGAGTATTGTAAATTGAAGAATAGTAGCATTAGTAACATTGAACCAGCTGATAACAGTACAATATGTTTACCCAGAGGTATGTTCATTATTACTTTTTGTAATCATAATATTCCTACCCACTTTCACAAAACGAGGAGCTAATCATGTAAATAATTTATCCTACTCTAATATTTTGCAGGTCGAGGGAAGGATTCAATCAAGCCTATTGCAGGTATAATCCCAGGTGTTACTCTTGTTGCGCTAGTCCTCATAGTTTTACAGTATTATTTAATCAGATCACATAGACAAAAGAAATATGACGAACTAAAAATTGAAATGTTTCTGGCAAATTACCAAGCCATGAAACCGACAAGATATTCCTATGCTGACATCAAGAAAATCACTAGTAATTTTAGTGATAAATTAGGACAAGGAGGTTATGGATCAGTCTACAAAGGTCAAATCACCAGTGACATCATTGTAGCAGTTAAGGTCCTAAATAGTGATCCGAAAGCTAATGGGGAAGATTTTATCAATGAAGTGGGAACTCTAGGGCGAATCTATCATGTAAATGTAGTTCGCTTGGTGGGGTATTGTGCAGATGGCTGCAATCGAGCTCTTGTTTACGAGTTCCAACCTAACAATTCTCTAGAAAAGTTCAAATACTCTGGTCAAAATCACAGCAATAATTTCCTCGGTTGGGAGAAGATGCAAAGAATCACTCTAGGCATAGCTAAAGGAATTGAATATCTTCACCAAGGATGTTCTCAGCAAATCTTGCATTTTGATATCAAACCTCACAATATCCTGCTGGACCATAATTTCAATCCCAAAATTTCTGATTTTGGTTTGGCCAAGTTGTGTTCCAGGGACCAGAGCATTGTGTCTATGACTATGGCTAGGGGGACCATTGGCTATATTGCACCTGAAGTATTTTCTAGGAATTTCGGGAAAGTGTCATCAAAGTCGGATGTTTATAGCTTTGGTATGTTATTGCTTGAAATGGTGGGAGCAAGGAACAATAACTCAGTGGAAAACAACACTGAAACATACTTTCCTGAATGGATTTATCATCGTCTTGAGGAAGGCGGAGAAGTGGCAATTGAAATAGAGAAAGAAGAAGATTTAGATATAGCAAAAAAACTAACACTTGTTGGACTATGGTGCATAGGGTGGCATCCAGTGGACAGACCTTCAATGAAACATGTTATCCAAATGCTAGAAAGTCAAGAATGTCCAACAATGCCACCAAATCCTTTTGGAACATCAAGTGCCAGGTCGTTTACAAATGATCTAGAAGTCATTTTTGAATCCGAGTGACAAAAATTTATTTACTTTAACGATATCATCAACTACAATGTTGTCCAACATGCCAAATTATCTAGTTATACTTCTGTACATATGATATGTTCATGTAATGTTTTATTTGATTATGTTACTGTATGGAGATCTTAACATATTAGAAACGAGGTAGAAAAGTCTGTACAGTAGACATTCTTATCGTTAAGTGTATGATGGTGACACCGTGCATTCTTCAGATGCAAACATTTTTGGCTGTAATCAAATCTGATGGTTTAGTTAAGTATACTATTAAGATTCATGTTGCCCAGAAAGCATTAGTAAATTACAGTAGATTACAATAGGTAACGCATTCACATACAAACTTTTTGACTGTTCTAAGAAACCCACATGGTTAAGTAATTATCTAGGATTAATGTTGATCCGAAAGCATCAGAACGCCACAAGGCAGTGGAAAACAGCGCTGACAGTAACACATATATACTTTCCCAAATGGATTACTCGTTGTCATGTAGATAAAATCAACTTATCTCAATATATCCTTTAACAATCACAGGGATTAAAACACTATCCTATCACAGAACTGCGTTGGCTTGATCCCTATATATAAACAGGGTACGCAGATATCTTGGAAAAGGATCCGACACATCTAACAAGTCGAGACACCTTTAAGTCCAGCCTCAAACATCCAAAAATCCAAAATCTCTCTATTTTCATAATTCGTTATTCCAGTAATCTCCGAAACTTGTTATCATCAAATTTCTCCGTTAACAGACACCAACACATATATACTTTCCCGAATGGATTTCTCATTGTCATGTAGAGAGTGACAATCTAATTAACAGAGAACGAAGAAGATACAAGTAGAGCAAAAATGCTAACAGTTGTGGAACTATGAAGCACAAGGTGGGCATTCTGTGGACAAACCTTCAATGAAACAAGTGGTCATATTTAATCCATGTACATAACTTCTTCCAAGTATAACTTACAATTCAGCTGTGATACTAGTTCTGGTGACGTAATTTACTACATCCTGTGTAGGGAGAAACGAAATATATACCACAAGCAATAGTTTAAGTTTTAAACTAACACAATGAGTGCACCAGTGCAAATATCATGTGATAGTTTGTGCACATGCTAAAGAACCAGAACAGCATATCATGTGGTAAAAATAGATACTAAAATGCTAAAAAGTGAAGAATGTCCAGCGATACGGCCTAATCTTTTCGGATCATCTAGTGTTTGGTCATCTACAAATGATCTAGAAAGTCACTTCTGAATCCGAATGACAAAAATTATCAAAACATATTCCTGTCAAACATACTGTATTGTTTAGTGTTGTGCCCAAAATCTCACATGGGCTCAATTTAAGGCCCATATCTGTTATAAGTCCAGTAGCAGGGTATTGGGCTAGGATGGTGAGCACCAAGGAACAAGTCCATGATGCTGTGGTATAGGTTCAAGGTATCCTGATAGGTTCGAAGTGCCACAACAGGTACTCTGGAGCAGGTTCGAGGTACTGAGACAGGTCTGAGGCATCAAGGCAGCCTAAAGGTATTAAGGTGCAGGGAAGGTACTGAGGTGCAGGAGAAAGGTGTTGAGGTTCAGGTGGTCTAAACCTCGAGACTGTTACCAGCTGACGAGTGACCAGGACCTCAGGAAGGCAGAATACTAGTAGGACAAAGACTCAGCTACCTATACTTTAGGAGCACGGAATTACTCTTGGAAAAGGACTCCTAAATTCGGTTGAACATGATGGATGAGATAAAATATAATCAGTATGGGACTCATATTGATTATTTGGATAAACATTAGATGTAAAGAGGTTTAATAGGACTTAGAGTTGGACATGGACTAGGACACTGGAAAGCTCAGCTACATGTGCATAATTCGACTAAAACTCTAAGATGGATTATCTTAAAGTGGTTGAATTCGCAAGGATTGAGAAGTATAAACCTAATAGAACTACATGGGGCTTGATTCCTATAAATAGGATATGTAGGCACTTGACTAAAGGATTCGGATTTTCACTCTCTACACGCATAAGGCTCGTGTACCCTCTGTGATACATATTCCGGTGAATTGGCTGGCCGAGTAGGATTTACTCCGCCCTTTTCAACCGGTGGTTTGTCAACTCAGCCCCCAAAAACACCACATATCACCATCTGCTCCGGCAGTGGAGACCTTAAGCTCTAGCAGAGCTGTGAACGTGTGAAGCTGCTGCTACATCCGATAATCAAGGGCAAAACCTGATTATTCCAGCGATATTCTCTCTCGGTGTTGTTACCAAATTTCCCTCACAACATTTTGGCGCTAGAAGGAGGGGCTTTTATTGATCTTTTGAGGGAAAAGATGACGAAAAGCTCCGGTGATGATCGTACAACGAAGAACAATGGAGGTTTTCTGAAAAAAAAAGATATAAAAGATGATGAAACGAAGGAGAAATCGTGGCTCACCAGGAGGTGCGAACAAGAGAGCTTCAGATTCAGAAAACCGCCAAAGGAGGTTCCCCACCCACCTTTATTCTAGTTATTTGGTGGTAAAAGGCATAAAACAAGGAGATGCGACTCCAAGATGCCTGAAATATGATTTTGACGGAAGGAGCCAGGAAAAGAATGGCCAAAGATGGATTTCGAATAGAGATTATGGTCTGGAATAGCTGGAAAGTAGGTATGCATGAGCTTCAGTTTTATACCTATGAATCAGGTGCGGGTTCAGGTGTGAACAGCTTCGAATGACCCCAGAGCTTCTCGCATCAGGAGCACTGATATGATTGGTAGGGCATGTGAACCAGCGAGGCTCAGTTGAGAGGTTCAAGCAGCAAAGGCAAGGGAAACCTCTTAACTGAGGAGGTACAGATAGAACCGGATGCAAACCTCCTGATTAAGGAGGTACATGTGGAGTTAGATAAAACCTCTTTAACGAGGAGGTATGATCAAACTTAGAAAAACATGAGGATGTGGATATCTAGTGTGATGAAGAGGAACTGGAATAAAAGTTCAGGTGTATACTACTCAGAAGCTCTGTCGGGGTGTAGATAGGTGAGAAGTTGAACCTCGACCTGCTAATGGAGATAAATGCCATCTAGAGAGATTCAACCAGTTGGAGGTAAGGCTTAAGAGGCTCGTAGCTGAAGCTGAGCCGAGAGGTCTGTGGCTGAAGTTGAACTATGAGGTTTGTAGCTGAAGCTGTTTATTCTTTCTACTGGAAATGGAAGGTTGGCTGAACGTAGTAGTGGATTATATAAGGTTCCTATTGTATTTTATACTGCAAGGAACCGGGGGGTAGTGGATGACATGCTGTCCAAGATGGTATCTTGAAAGTGGTCAATTTTCAAGCAAATGGAGTTTACAATCAATAAGTGGTTCAGGTTCGTGAGCTTTCTGAGGTTCAGATGTGTGAACCTCTAATAGGATTTGATTCTGGTGGTGCTCATGGATATGGACGTGAAGCTATGGTTGATTCATTAATCTTCACCTGCTGGTTGCAGGTTGATAGGAATTCAGCTGCAAGTTGCAGCTTCATTGATCTTCACCTGCTGGTTGCAGGTTGATTGGTATTTAGCTGCGGTTGCAGCTTCATTGGTCTTCACCTGCTGGTTGCAGGTTGATTCATTGGTCTTCACCTGCTAGTTGCAGGTTGAAGGGAATTCAGCTGCGGGTTGCAGCTTCATTGGTATTCACCTACTGGTGTAGGTTTATTGGTATTTAGTTGCAGGTTGCAGCTTCATTGGTTTTCACCTGCTGGTTTCAGGTTGATTGGAATTCAGCTGCGGGTTGCAGCTTCATTGGTATTCACCTACTGGTGTAGGTTTATTGGTATTTAGCTGCGGGTTGCAGCTTCATTGGTATTCACCTACTGGTGTAGGTGTATTGGTATTCAGCTGCAGGTTGCAGCTTCATTGGTCTTCACCTGCTAGTTGCAGGTTGAAAGGAATTCAGCTGTGGGTTGCAGCTTCATTGGTATTCACCTGCTGGTTGCAGGTTGATTGGTATTCAGCTGCGTTTGCAACTTCATTGGTCTTCACCTGCTGGTTGCAGGTTGATTCATTGGTCTTCACCTGCTAGTTGCAGGTTGAAAGGAATTCAGCTGCGGGTTGCAGCTTCATTGGTATTCACCTACTGGTGTAGGTTTATTGGTATTTAGCTGCAGGTTGCAGCTTCATTGGTTTTCACCTGCTGGTTGCAGGTTGAAAGGAATTCAGCTGCGGGTTGCAGCTTCATTGGTATTCACCTACTGGTGTAGGCTTATTGGTATTTAGCTGCAGGTTGCAGCTTCATTGGTTTTCACCTGCTGGTTGCAGGTTGAAAGGAATTCAGCTGCGGGTTGTAGCTTCATTGGTATTCACCTACTGGTGTAGGTTTATTGGTATTCAGCTGCAGGTTGCAGCTTCATTGGTTTTCACCTCCTGGTTTCAGGTTGATTGGAATTCAGCTGCGGGTTGTAGCTTCATTGCTGCAGGTTGCAGCTTCATTGGTTTTCACTTGCCGGTTCCAGGTTGAATGGAATTCAGCTGCGGGTTGCAGCTTCATTGGTATTCACCTGCTGGTGCAGGTTGACTGGTATTCAGTTGTGGGTTGCAGCTTCATTGGCGTTCACCTGCTGGTTGCAGGTTCCTATGGAAGCAGGTTCCGAGCTATGTGAAAGGTTCAAGGAAAGAAGCTCCTCTACCATATCTACGGTACCAAAAGGATGAGGTGCGAGGTACGTCTTACGAACTTGTTGTTCATCCATCACATCTCAATTATATGGCTATATGAGAATCTAAACTGCTTTATACATGAGATTACTTTTAAATGACAAGTATGTGGGATGCTATATCTTTAGATTTAAGATTATTACTTGTTGGCATGTTCAATTGATTGAAATACATGCATGAATGGAGAGGTTATACACGCAACCAATATGAATTATTCTACACTTGGTTCACCCCCACATGATTATACATGGTTACATGCCTTGATGATTACATGATTTATTTATGCTTTCCATGGATATGTTTGAATCTTAATGTATGGGTACTTGGTTTTAGTTCTTCACTATATTTGATTATGTGTTAAAGAACTAGGGGTAATAGATGATATGCACCTCATGATGATATTTCGAAAATTCTGGATTTTCTAACAAGTGATTCAGGTTCGAGAGATTTGTGAGGTTCAGCTGTGAACCTCCGAATGAGGTTCAGGTTCGAACCTCCAATACTGCACTTATGAAATTTGATTAACTTTGATTGGATTAGGTTGGATTTGATTGGATTGATTTGGATTAGATTGGATTGGATTGATTTGGATTAGATTGGATTTGATTGGATTGATTTGGATTTGATTGGATTGATTTGGATTGGATTGGAGATTCACACTCATGGATTATGAGGTGAAGGATAAGACTTATGGATTATAAGTCACAGGCTCATGCTTCCACCAGAGGACTGGTTTATTGAAGCCCATGTTTGATGTTATTGTACAACAAATAAAGCTTATTGCAGCTCATATAAGCCCTAGGGACACTAGGCATAAATATTATGGTAAAGTGTGGGAGCCAAACACATGCCACACTCTGGATTAAACTCATTGCACGATTGCAAGCTGGAACACTAAATAGGTCACAACTACACTAGGGAGGTTCAAGGTTGGCGAACCCCTGAAGCTGTAGCACGGATTAAGCTTCATACGGATTTATGAAGTACATGGAATTTAGTGGCGCATTACCCTAGGCAGGGATATGCATGGATAATTGGTTTTTTCTAAGGCATTGGATAAAATGGCTTATGGATATTTTAATCTATGGAATATGGATTATGTACCTAAGGATATTAGGTGCAAGGATGGTTTACTTACACATTATATTATTGGAATAATCATGTTGTGAATAAATTTTATCATATATGGTTTGTATCTCCGATTAAGAGGTAGATAACAGCTCAGGTGAGCCTTAGGTTTGTGGCTACAATAACGCAAATACGCGTATTGATCAACCTTAGGTAAAAAGTGATCTCATGATTTAGATCCTATTGACTACCTACATGGTACATAACAGGGATATTTTTGGATTGGCACATATCTATTTACTGGTACAGGAATATTGGTTATCTAAACAGGTTTAGCTTACGCGTTCAGGTTCGCATGAACTGCGAATAAACCCTGTATATCTCTTTAGGACTTTGCCAAATCCACAAAGTTGGATGCATGTAAGCTCCTCCATATATATGCACCTAGGTTCCTAGGCATGTGTAGCTCTCATATGAGTAAATATCGGGTAACCATCTTAGTTGAGATGTGCAAGTGCGCCCGGAGTTTTGTAGCCCTTTACATGGCTGACTATGAACCTTTTTAATGCCCTCTTGGATGAGATGCAGATGGATAAAACACCTCTTGGAAGAGGTGTAGATGGATAAAACACCTCTTGGAAGAGGTGTAGGTGGTTAAAGCACACTCTTGGAAGAGGTGTAGATGAAATGTGCGCGCACTTGGAGAAGGTCCATGACCGATTTTTGATTCACGCAACCAGGCGATGGATTGCATGAATGGGTAGTTGGGTAGATTTAGGTGCATGTCAATTTGCATATCTAAACGCGCATGTTCAGGTTCATAGGTATGGCCCTAGTATGAAGCTATATGTACGCGCATATGTTTCTAACATGACGGCGACAACTACATGCATTTGATCCAAGCACAATAGGGTCAGATGAAAAGAGGAATCGAGGAGTAGAGGTCTTGGAAACAACCTACATGTCCTTTGATTCGTGACCATTCACTTTAAGCAAACAACTTCTAGGTTCGCGTGGAGCTCGCCTGTGCTTAACAGGTTCACTTTGGAGCTCACCTGTGCTTAACAGGTTCTTTGTCAGTTATTTGTTGCAAATAGCTTCCAGCTATCAGATTCCAACTTAGAGGTTCCTCAATATTCACTTGTAACTCGTAGCAAACATCTAACAGCTTCAAGTGTGTAGCTTCTAGCTTGCAGGTTCATTGATGCTCAGGTACTGCTACAGACTTCAGCCAGTGGGTGCTGAGCTTCTCAACATGATAGGATTCAAGCTGGAAGAGGTTCACATGTCAAATGGAAAGGAAACCTGATGGCTTGGGGGGTAAATCAGTTTCCCATGGAAAAGCTTGCATAAGGGAAATGAGGTTCTCAGCATCAGCTCACTCAGGAGAGAACTTCCACGTGATAGGTTCAATGGTCGAACCTGAACCTAAAGTGGAATCATAAGGACAAAGATAAGTTTTACTCACATGATTTACATATTCATAATCATCTATGTGTTATGTGCATACAAGAACTTATTCAAAGCATTTAGCTGAAAAGCTTCATTGTGAACCTCATGTTTGCAAACAGTTCATTATTTTTAGCCATACATGAACTCGTATTTATCTAAATGTGCATATCACATGATTTCAAGGAAGGTGTCTTGCATGGATTTATAAACAAAAGGTCATCATCATGCATGGTTTACAAAACTATTTTTCAAACTTGCTAGCTAAAGCTATTGAGTAGGTACCTAGGCATGCCATATGCCCCATTATGTAACCACTCGAAAAGACATGGCAGCGATTGAGGATAACTTCACAACCTTCCATTGGTTCCTCTTACGACCTTTTTATATGGTTATTCAAGGTTATTCATGGTATTCCATGGTATATGGTTATTCAAGGTTATTCATGGTATTTCACGGTATATGGCTATTTTGGTTAAACTCAATGGTTTATGTTTTCCACGGTATTGGAAAACAACGAGGTACAATGTGTCGGGATAATGGAAATTTCTGAAAATCGTGGCACTATGTCTTGAAGAGTGTGTTCACCAAGGTTCTACTTGATTGTAGAGGCAGCAACATATACATATAAATATTCAAAAATCATTTTTGCACCATACATACTTGCTTGTATACATGAATTATATATGTACAAATGGCGTGGATAACATAGGTGAGCTACTTAGCTCATGCTACTTAACATCTTTTCTAGTTATTTTAGTAACGCAGGTTCTGGAGACTTGAAGCTCATTGGCAGCGGAAGCTTCAGACATCATTTACAAGAGCTTTTCATATGAAGAGCAGATTCGCGGAGAAGAGGAACACCTCGAGGAGTCAAGTTATGGTTTTCAAAGGAAAAGGTTGGTCGCTAATAGGTTCAGCTAGGAAGCTCACGATTGGAATTGGATGGTCACACCTGGTCTAAAGTATCTTAAAGGAATTTTTTACTCAAGGATTCAGATTGAGGTACATATGCGGAGGCGTTGTGTTTCCTGTTTCTTACGCTGAGTTAGCTCATGTAAGCTTGGAAGCATGATGTTGATGCTATGTATTTCTCTGGGAAGGATAAGGAAGGATTGAACCTTGTCTTGCTTTGGTTCCTCTTGTATTTAATACTGCAAGGAACCGGGGGGTAGTTGTTGTGCCCAAAATCTCACATGGGCTCAATTTAAGGCCCATATCTGTTATAAGTCCAGTAGCAGGGTATTGGGCTAGGATGGTGAGCACCAAGGAACAAGTCCATGATGCTGTGGTATAGGTTCAAGGTATCCTGATAGGTTCGAAGTGCCACAACAGGTACTCTGGAGCAGGTTCGAGGTACTGAGACAGGTCTGAGGCATCAAGGCAGCCTAAAGGTATTAAGGTGCAGGGAAGGTACTGAGGTGCAGGAGAAAGGTGTTGAGGTTCAGGTGGTCTAAACCTCGAGACTGTTACCAGCTGACGAGTGACCAGGACCTCAGGAAGGCAGAATACTAGTAGGACAAGGACTCAGCTACCTATACTTTAGGAGCACGGAATTACTCTTGGAAAAGGACTCCTAAATTCGGTTGAACATGATGGATGAGATAAAATATAATCAGTATGGGACTCATATTGATTATTTGGATAAACATTAGATGTAAAGAGGTTTAATAGGACTTAGAGTTGGACATGGACTAGGACACTGGAAAGCTCAGCTACAGGTGCATAATTCGACTAAAACTCTAAGATGGATTATCTTAAAGTGGTTGAATTCGCAAGGATTGAGAAGTATAAACCTAATAGAACTACATGGGGCTTGATTCCTATAAATAGGATATGTAGGCACTTGACTAAAGGATTCGGATTTTCACTCTCTACACGCATAAGGCTCGTGTACCCTCTGTGATACATATTCCGGTGAATTGGCTGGCCGAGTAGGATTTACTCCGCCCTTTTCAACCGGTGGTTTGTCAACTCAGCCCCCAAAAACACCACATATCACCATCTGCTCCGGCAGTGGAGACCTTAAGCTCTAGCAGAGCTGTGAACGTGTGAAGCTGCTGCTACATCCGATAATCAAGGGCAAAACCTGATTATTCCAGCGATATTCTCTCTCGGTGTTGTTACCAAATTTCCCTCACAACATTTAGTTATATTTTCTGTCTCTTACTGCATGGAGCTCTCAAGTTGTTTGTAGTAGAGGCTGTTGTTCTACAGCAGTAGCCAAAAAGTTCAAAGGCTGATGTCAATATGAGAACGACTTCACTGGAAATTAAAGACTTATATTTGCAATTTCAGTGTACGAAAATGATAAAAGAAATTGTTGAAAACAAAAAGAAATTCAATTAAACTCAACTCATCTCCTCTTAAGAATTGACAATTTAACATAATATTAGAGTTCTAACTTCTTAACAACAATTTTTTTTTTTTTTTAGAAAAATGGTTAACTTAACACAAGCCGAAACTTAGCAAATGTCGTAACAAAGTCATAAAGATCTGACTTATCATGAATTATGAAGTTTTCAGTTTTTTAAAGGGTTAATTATCTTGTTGGTCATTAAAGTAGGTCTAAAGTATCAAGTTGGTCACCAAACTGAAAATGGTCTCAATCAGATCACTAAAATCGGCTACAGGGTACACTCTGTTAAAGAACACATTTTTTTGGACGAAAAATGATGATGTATTAAAAAATATTTGAGATGATATCTATATGATAGGGTAACATACTCATTTCAGACTATAAAATCGAAGAAATTAACATTAATATTAGTATTTTCCGTCCAGAAAAAATTAAGTTTTATAATGGAATGTACCCGTAACTGACTTTGGTGACCTGTTTGAGACCGTTTTCAGTTTGGTGACCAACTTGATACTTTAGGCCCACTTTAGTGACCAATAAGATAATTACCCCATTTTTTAAACTTATGCTGGGCCAAGTTAGA
The DNA here is from genome assembly GCA_030848705.1 of Heracleum sosnowskyi. Lineage (NCBI taxonomy): Eukaryota > Viridiplantae > Streptophyta > Magnoliopsida > Apiales > Apiaceae > Heracleum > Heracleum sosnowskyi. The sequence goes on from CM061241.1 coordinate 102,114,520, forward strand.
ACTTAAAAGTAATGGAAATACTTGTGGCATTATCTGCTCCTATATTAACTATAACTAGCCTGATAGCCCGTGCAAAGCACGGGTCACATTCTAATTCGTATAATTTTTTTTACAAATTATGATAGAATCAATCACATTTTTCTTTTAATATATTTTATCTGCCCCGATTATTTAATATCAGCAATTGATAACCATTTTAATTTTAAAATATGAACAAACTCTAAATCTTGAAAATAGACAAAAATTATCATTTTATAAAGATTATCACATAAAGGGGGTTCATATATTAATATATTAATATATTAATACTGATTATCACTTAGGACCTAGATTTTTTTATCACTGTAGAGAGGTTATCTTTTGGAGAGTATTAATTTTTAGGATTTTATAGTATCATATTTATACGGGTATCGTTGAATTTAAGAAGAATGACTAATAAAAGTGGTATATAAGAGTTAATCGTTAATGCCAAGTATTATCACAGTAATAGTGTGACCTCTAGTCTATTTTCTAACAACAATTTTCAATGGATTATCACGATAGTGATATGTTATTCAACCTATTTCAAGTAGCAACAACAAACTTGCAGTAGGATATAAGTGGATCATTACAAAATATGGCAGAAAATGCATATGATTACAAGAACACAAACTATATTACCATTGCGAGAAATCAACAAATATGTATATATACAAACTTATATGCATTATAATTCAGGAACAACTATTGCTGAATATTTTAGGAAGTTATATATTATCTTGCGTCTCATTGCTGAATATCACCATCATTAATATAACTGCACGTTGTAACCTTTAAAATTATTTGTTTTGTATACATAGTCTAATTTATAATACTAAATTAGAAATGAACTATGTATTTTATCCATTATTTAACAGATTAATGATATAGAGTCAAATCTGTTGAGATTTTTTTTATTATATGAATATTTTAAAAATAATTTTTTATTGTGCCATTTAATGACAAATAAAAACTGGTGTATTAAATTATTTTGACTTCAAATTTTTTGTTTTGTCCACATACAATGTATAGCGGTAGCTAGCTTGGTGGGAGGCTTGTAATCAGCTCCATGATATCTGCTTTTCATTGAATGCATACGTTCCTGGTGAGCCTATTTAAGGTGGTGCATTTTTGTGTAGTACACAAAAGTTTTACAAGTTAATCATATTATATACATTGTTATTCTATAGTATTTTTCTTTTCCCATTAGAAGCATACTTTTAGGTTGCTCTCCTTTGTATTGGTCAGCAATAACCTCTCTCCATCTTCATTCTTTATTAGTTTGTTTAGTTGAGTTTTAACTCCTACAATCATACACATATAAATACTTGTCAATTACTTTTGTATTGTTATTTTCGGACGAAGTTTATCAAGAGTACATGATTGGGAAGGCATCCTTTTACTGTAATATATATTTTGAGCAATATTCGTAAGGTGTTGATCGATCGATAAATTTTAGTGCAAAATTTTTATCGTACGGAATTTTTTTTTTGGGCTGTTTTATCCTGGGGACGGCGTGGCAAACGAGATTGTTCTTGCACCATTTGGAGCATAGCCGCGAAACGTCTTAAAGAGAGCGTGACCCATGACTCATCCCAGAAAAATCCGGTACCCTCGTTCTTTTTCAGATTTTAATAATCGTAAAATATTTTTATTATTTTCGCAATTATTTTCCCAACAAAATCTCATATATCAACATTTTCTGATTTATCTTTTTCATGATACATTTTTTCCAGTATCAATCCTATTAGGAGTTCGTCTAATATTGATGTTGCAAACCACAACTACAGTTTTTTTTTTGCTGAAAACTAGTTTAAAATTGTTCGGTAAATCTAAAAGCTGTTTTTTCAATAACACTTTTGCTCAAAAAATTCCTTCTAGAAATAACAGATCCCTCCATAGTTTTTTCCAACATCGACTTTTGCGAACTTTAAATTTGGATTAAAATTTTAAACTCCAACAAACACATTTTAAGTAATTTTAATATAAGTATACTTAATATGATATAGGATATTAATATGAGATACATAAGACATATTTAGGTTTAGTGACTATGAATTTAATTCTATTTATTCTAACGATCATAAATTTAATTCCTTAACATGACCAAAAATCATGTCGTGGTTTTTTATTTTGTGTACCATATGTTCAAATACTGCAACTAACAAATTCATCGCGTCTTATATGTCACGTGAATTGATATCTTTTTTTCGTGACATATTATGATATAAAAAATATATTAAAAGATTATAATTTGATAATAATTTTATTACAATTTAAAATCAAAATAATTTTTATTAACAATATAATAATAATTTTTAAATAAAATTCAATATAAATGTAATTAATACAAAAAACACATTAATATTAATTAAATAAGATATAATTCTGATTAAGTGGTTATGAACTTAAATACATTTCTACTTATAAATCATAAATATATTTTTCATGATAAGATCAAGGAAGCATGTCCTGGTTAAATGTCATAAAATATTATCATACATGATACATGTATGAGAAGTCTTTCACTTGAAAACACTTCCTAATACATTTTACGAAAAAGCAGCTTTCAAGGTCTCGTTGCTGCGGTGAATCACTTGAACCCTAATACATTTTCGGTGCCATGGAGCTAGACCAGTGAGCTATTACGCTTTCTTCAAAGGATGGCTGCTTCCAAGCCCACCTCCTGGTTGTCATCGCTCGATCACTCCCTTTTCCACTAAGTGATTTCTTAGGGACCTTAGCGTATGATCTGGGTTGTTTCCCTCTCGACTTTGGATCTTAGCACCCAAAAAGTCTGTCTGTACAAACGATCTAGGCCTGTATTCGGAGTTTACCTGAAATTGGGGTTGGTAAGGCGAAATGGGCCACCCTAGCCCATTGAGTGCTCTACCTCGGGCCATATCATGTTAGTGTCAAGTACAAAAATTGTCAAGTTTAGGCAAAGTAACGATATATTTTGATATTACAAATTGTAAAATGGATAACACGATCATGAATAAATTTTATGTGTTCTTGTTTAACTATTTAGTCGATAACCAAAATGGAGTATGTATATATGATATTTCTAAATTCCTACATAATATGAATAATTTCATTTATAATATTATATTCAAAATAGACTATATTTTTAGAGGTTTTTTTTAAATACGTTTTTTTAACATTTTTGCAAAAAAATTATATTAATTTTTTAATTTATTTACAAAAATACGATTTTCAGAATTCTTTTACAAAAATACGACTTTGCTACCTAATACAACCTCAAATGCAAACGTAAAAATAAGTTGCATTGGGTTGCTTCTGGTTGCAAATCGTAAAAGAGAAAGTTGTATTTGGTTGCTTCTGATTGTAAATCGTATTTTCGCAAATATTTTCAAAAGATAGTAATAATTTTTTTCTTGAAAATAGAAAATATGTACGATTTGTTGGATGGGTTTCAAAATTGTATCAAATGGGATTTTAGCATAAAATAAATTTTAAAATAAAATTTTAACATAATACAAAATAAAAACTATTTAAGTACGTGGTAGATGAGTTTCAAAATTGTACATAAAACATGTTTAGTGGTAGATGAGTTTAAAAATTGTACATAAAATATGTTTGCATCAATAGGTCATGGGTTCGATCTATGCCAACAACAATATTTTTAGTATATCTATACATCATAGGAGTATATTAGTGAATTCGTAAATAACATGAAAATCCATGTTGGCCTATGATAGATAATTAGATATAATAATAATAATGGATAATGGAAAAAAAAAATTAAAAGATATTAAGTGAGCTACTTGTGCATCTAGAAAATAATTTTAAGATATATTTCAAAGAACCATTGTAGCCTTAGTGGTGGTTGGTGTGAAATAAGTTTGTGGGTACTTGGAGGTTAGAAGTTCAAATCTCATGAAAATCAATATTTTTTAACAACTATTTGAACATAAGGGCACGTTAATAATTTACTAAATAGGCTAAAAAATCATGTTGGCCTGTAATAGATATAATAGAATAGAAGTATAACACAAAAAGACCTTTATTAAATCAGATTAGTGCGACATTATCATAAAATACATATATTATATTTTGTAGTCATATTTTTCAAATGCAAACTTCTTTGGCTGTAATCAAACATTAATTATTTTTTTGTTGGAAATTACTCAACTAACTGCCAAGATTCTGTTGCCCAAAGCACTATTGCATTATAATAGATTAAAATATGTAACGCATTTTAAAAATCCACATGGTGAAGTAATTAATTAGGATCAGTGTTGATCCAAAAGCATGAGAACGCTGGATTGTGCGTTCATCCCCATTTTTTGACCAACTTGGGTTGCTAACATATTGGAAAGAAATCCAAAAGCTTACTTTTATTTAATTTATCATGCTTTACTCTTATTTAATATTATAATTCATGTCTTACTCGTAAATTATTGGTGAATAAGAACTTTATGAAACTGTTGTTACTGGTATATTACAATTTTTACTTAAATTAAACATGACTATGTAATTTAAAATTAAACTACATTTGAATCGCGTGGGTTAAGCTTTTATCTATTTTAACTATAACAAATTGACCATTCTATACTATAATATTATAAGCAAACAACCCTCAATTTGATTGATAGTTTGGTCATTTTTTAGTTTGGTCCTCTAAATAATAACCGTTAGATGTAAAAATATAGGTAAATGAGAACCGTTGGATGTAATATTAAAAAAAAAAAAAAATTGATATCTAAAATGCTCCCACAGGTTCAAGGTTCGAATCCGGTCAACAACATATTAAAAAGTTTTAAGATCAAAATACAAATAAATGCTAATAAAATAAGATAAAAACTACTAAAAAATCATATAAAAAATATTATTATAAGAAAACTACCATCTATTTGGTTGGTTGGTAGTTTAGTTCTCTAAATAATAACCGTTAGATATACATATAGATAAATAAGAACCGTTTGATATAATATTAAAAGAATATTATTTTCTTGGTATCTAAAATACTCCCACGGGTTCAAGATTCGAATCCCGTCAACAACATATTATTATTATTAAATATTTATATCATCTATTTGTTTAAGCTACATTCAAAAGTTCAAGATATTATTCTGTCGACAACATATTAAAAAATTTTAAGATCAAAATACAAATAAATGATAATAAAATAAGATAAAAAAAATAATAAATCATATAAAAATACTAAAATAATAAATTTAAAATACTAAAATTCATCCGTGCATCACACGGGTTATAGGGTTGTATAATATGAAAACAATTTACGAGAGATCAAAACATAAATATTTAAAATCGCTTAAATAGAATTAAGAAAATATATGGTTTTCGTAAGGTATAATTAGATATGCAGTGAACGACGGTGCATTATTCTTCAGATGCAACTCTTTTTTGCTTTTGGCTGTTATCAAAACTTAAAACCAATATGGTTTACTTAACTATACTGCTAAGATTCCTGTTGCCCAAAGATTAGTGTATTATAATAGATTAAAATATATGTAACGCATTTTAAAAATCCACATGGTGAAGTAATTAATTAGGATCAGCGTTGATCCAAAAGCATGAGAACGCCATTAATGGATTGTTCGTTCATCCCCCGTTTTTTTACCAACTCGGGTTGCTAATATTTTTTTAAAAAAATATGGAAAAGCTTACTTTTATAACATGCTTAATGCTTTAGTCTATACTGAATTAGACCCCGTTTGGCTACTAGTCTACTACTTAATAGTCATTTTCGATTTTAATTTTAAGTCAAACAATATTTATTTATATCAGAAAATAATTTAAAACTAAAAAAATACTAATTTAAAACCAAAGATTAGTTGGAGTTACTTTTTTAAACAATTTTAATCTTTTTGATGATTTTCTTTGATAAAAATTAATATCATCATTCAAATGAACAATTCATTTGATTTATTTCAACTTTTATATTTTTATAATTCAAATATTATATATAATGCAAAATTACATAAACAACTCTTAACTTAAAATTTTCATAGCAACTTTAAATTATAAGCAATAATTTTAAGCTAAGCCAAACCGCTTTAAGCTTTTATCTATTTTAACTATAACAAAATGACCATTATTATATGAAATCAATTTACGAGAGATCAAATTATTTTCCAACAAAAAATAAGAGCCAACAATCTCATGTATTTGAACAGCTTCCTGTTTAAAGTTTTTCTGAAAGATCCTTCCGTCCGGCCAATGGTTAATAATGACCCACTGGATCTGTTAGCTAATGGGCCCAACTGAACTGGCTAACATGGAGGTGGTTGAGACCTAGGGGCTGCTCAGCTGCCGTTTAATCCATTATATGGGCTCCAACTTGATAATATGCCCTAATCCAAGAAACTCAGTAAGTGAAATAAACCGAAGCCTTCTCCGTATCAGGAAAAATATATATCGAGGTGTTACGGCATTTAACTTATCCGATGGTAATTTACTAATATTTATTTAAGATGGCTAATTATAATAACATGAAATAATAATATCTATAATTTTTGCAAGAAAAAATAGTGAATATTTTGGAGTGGAAATTCAAAATATCAAGAATTCATCAAAATATGTCCAGAATATGAATATTCACAAATCCTGAACAGATAACTTGCATTTTTGGCCTATTTGATGAACACCTTCCGCATGTATCGTTTGGAGGTGAGGACTAAAACTGGATGTTTGTTGAACACAATAATCCCAAGAGTCCAAGACAAACTGTCCAGCGTTTTGCAAAAGTGGTGCTCTCTCTGTGAACGTAAGAATCACTTCCAGAAGTTATTCGGCATCAGTCTGCAACTTCACACCACAGCAATTTTCATTGTCTCTTACTTAAGATTGCTTGATGTCTTTCCTTGAAACATTTTACAGCCTGTATAACTGGCCTTCTACCAGATTCTAGGTCAGAAATTACGCAATCCTTTGCATTTTTTCTATCCACCATAATATTGAGCACTACATACATGGTCAGAAACAAGACAATTTCTCCTACCCTTATTTTCACAAGTCGCATTCTGCTCATGCTGCCTCACGCAGTCACAAGCTTCCTGTTCAGTCTCGGGTATCTCCCGGTTCCTTCTTTCGTATGTTTATTTTTGGCTATATTTTTACATATCATTGGAAGTTGAAAGTGCAAATTGTGTGTATAGGGAGATTATAAAATGTTAGGATTTTTCGAGTTTCTGAGGATTGTAAAAAATGAGCACTGTGACGGACTAAGAGGAAATATTTCTGCACTTCTCTCCCCTGTCCAGAGTAAAGAAGATACTAAAGAAAATTGATTTAGTACAGATCTGCAATCCCAAGCTCTCCCCGGCCTACCCAAAAAATAAAAAAATCAAAAATATCTGAAATTCTCAAACAAACATTTTGAATAGAATTAATGAATGGTGTTACTCAAATACATGCACAGAAGCACCACACGTTTTTATGGCAATTTTTGTAGTTTATTATACAAAGCCAAATAACCAGAGTTATTTATGAAATGACAAAACAAACTTGAGAGGAACATTCAATTCTCAGCTTCCAGTAAATTCTAGGAAAAGCGATTTAAGTTGTTTAACTCACTTGGATCCTTTTGTAGTGCATAAACAAAAGGCTTTGGAGGCATTACTAAGTGTTCAATATCTCCTTCTAGCATCTCAATAACTTTGTTCATTGAAGGACGATCACTTGGCTTCATTTGTATACACCATAATGCTACTATTATCATCTTCTTTACCAGCTTCCTTTCTTCCTCGGTACCATCTTCCATCTCAAGCTCTTTTCCTTCACTCAATTGGTCGTATACCCACAAAAGAAAGTGATCTTCGTTAACATAATCCACAGATTGATTTGAATTTTTCCTTTGGCCAGCCATTTCCATGAGCAACATTCCAAAACTATAAACATCTGCTTTGTATGAAATTCCACCAATATTTTTGTAAAACATCTCCGGAGCCATGTAGCCCATTGTTCCTCTTGCTGCAGTGAGAGTTACAATGCTATCGTCACTGGCATATAGCTTTGCTAGCCCAAAATCAGAAATGGTTGGATTAAAATTTTTATCAAGAAGAATGTTGTGAGGCTTGATGTCGAAATGCAAAATTTGCATGTCACAACCTCGATGTAAGTAGTCAATGCCAGTTGCCACCTTGTATGAAATTTCATACATCTTTTCCCAGCTTAGGGAAACAATTTCTTCTTCTGTTCCTTCTTTATGGAAAATGTATTTCTCTAAAGATCCATTGGACATGAACTCATAAATTAGAGCACGTTTTGGACCCTCGAAGCAGAAGCCAACGAGTTCCACCACATTGACATGATGAATCCTTCCACTTGTAGCTACTTCATTAATGAATTCTTTCCCAGTAGCCTTAGACCTGCCCAATATCTTTACTGCTACAAGAAGACCACTGCGAAGCTTTCCTTTATATACAGTGCCGAAACCTCCTTCACCCAGTTTATCTCTAAAATTATTGGTAATCTTCTTAATATCTGAGTATGTATACCTTATAGGCATCAAGTTGTTCTGAGCGTGAAGGAAATCCTCAATAGTGTCATACATTGATAAATGCCTTCTCCTAGCTCTATAAACCACCACGGCAAGCAAAAATGGTAAACCAAATGACAATCTTGCAGTAAAAATTATTCCTGCAATTTTACCTAATTTTTTGGCAAGAGAAAAAACTTCATCTTAGATACGCGAAAGATAAATTAGCAATGAAGAGTGCACAGTGGAGCCTGTATTGCAGCGAAAAAAATTCCTGTTTCACTTTCTTTGATCTATAGACACAGTAGTTACCAATAACCAGATAGTTTTTCAGAAATTGGATTTTCACCACTTCTTATTTGTACAATCTACATAGGAATTTTGTATAAAAGACACCACGTTACATGTAGTTAAAACGGAAACGAATTTGGCAAAAAAAAAGGAAGAAGAAGAAAGGGAAGAGATAGCATCTTACCAATCCTTTTTTGAATGTCTTCGCCTGTTATGCAACAAATAAAGGAACAGAGTCAACAAGAATGATGATATTTCTTCCTAGCTATTGTTAAATATACTAAAAACTGCAATACTCACGTTCAAAATATTCAATAATTCCATGCCAGTTTTCCCGCAAGCCTACATGGTTCATACAAATCTCAGTTAGTATGCAGTTTCTCTTGAAATTTATCTAAATGCTCACCAATTGGTACGTAACTAGTAGACATAATGAGTAACTCGAATGACCACTAAAAAGAGAACTTCAATGCCTCCTTAATAAGTGATAAGGCCAAGTTTTTTACTCACACGAAATTGAAAGATGGTATGATCTCGGATTACTGAGGTCGCACGACCTATAGGATTCACAGGTCCAAAGATCATGATCCAGGGCAGTAGTATTACAACTGTCTCTCACATCACACTTTGAGCAGTAGAAGTAACGCCAAGGAAGATCAAAACCATAAACCATTGCATCATGAATATCAGAAGTATTAGAGAAAACATTGCCAAAAGGCGACTGGCGTGAGACCCAAATCATGTTGTCAATCCTACAATTGTCCTCCAGCTCTAATATATCTATAGATCCAACCACTATATAAGCATAAGAATAGACATAAAACTTTCCTAATACAGAAGAAGGAGAAAAAGAAGAATTTTGGTGAGAAATGTTGATGTATCGGGTGGAAGTTACAGGAGACGGACATTCTATCATTGTAATGGGCTGATTAAATTTCCCTAAATGTACATCCCAGTAGAAGAATGATAACATTAAGTCACCCTCTGAGATAGAATGAGACGGAAGAGATGAATAATTATTCTTTTCAAGGCCTGGATCAACAATCCTAATTGAAAGATCCTGATAATTGATACCTTCAACATAATAGTATATATCCGGAAGCAAATATACAATGGTACGATTATTGATGCAGGAAAGCTCATAGCCGAAAGGAGCATCACATTTCTGATTACAACCTTTCAGTGTAAAAGGACAGCTTATGCTTAAGATATTACCACAAGAAGGAGAGGCAGCTGTGCAACCAGATAGGCTTAAAATACATGATACTGTAAAGAAGGATATGAATGTTGCAGAGAGTTTTGTAGGTACTGTAATCACATATTGCAAGCTCTTTCTACCCATACTCTTGTTCTAAGCTTAATATGCAGTTTGGTAGAGAGAAAGAAATAGTATAGATCTCTCTTTTCTATTCAAAGTACAGATCTTTCAAACAAAAATATTTCAAGTAGAAAATTCATTTACGCAAGCCAAGTCAACAAGTTCCTAAATGCTGTCTGAATCTTTGTAGTCAAACCAAAGAAAAATTCAAAATTTTTATATGAAAAGGAGTTGTGGTCAAGTTCAAGACTTCATACATACCCAAAGTCATTACACCTACATGATAATTTTGTGATAAGTTGGGTGCAACATTGAATGCCAATACGTCTTAAACAAATTTCAATTAGCAAATCCATGGGTTTCCAGGTATTAGTTGATCTTTCCATAATTATGCTACTGCTTGCAATAAGAGGAGTTGTAGCAGCACAATCAGAAGATTCCGGTGAGGAGTGCTGGAACAGAAGATGCTCCCATCACGGCCCAGATATCCGGTTCCCATTTTGGCTCAAAGACAAGCAGCCTGCACACTGTGGCTATCCTGGTTTCGGAGTTTCTTGCGAGAGAGGAAAAACTTTGCTGCAGTTTCAATACCTTGCAAACACATCCCTCCAAGGAACCCAGCTCTTGCTTTTAAAAAATATATCCATCCAATCGATTAACTACTCATCTCAAGAGATAGCATTTGTTAGTCGTCACCAGCTAACCAACAGTCTTAAACTTGTTTCCCTGTCAACTTCATCCCCATCTTCACCTCCTCACTTTGGTAAATTGCGTCCCTTTATATACCCAGAACAAAAAGAAGCCGGTCAGTATATATTCACTAATGGCACATCTGTCAGTTGTTCCTCAGGAATTAAAGATAATTATATTTTCTATGGGTTGGTCCCTGGAGTTCTCACATCCATTAGTGGACAAACTTTCCCAGTCTACTTTCTGGAGGATGTAAGACGCCCTAATACTCGACCATCCATAACCTCCTGCACCAAGATATTTGATTCTTCTCTCCCATATGAACTTCTTGAGGCACACAATAGGTTTATCATCAATTGGTCAACTCCAAATTGTGGGAAATGTGAAGCCAAGGGGGAGTACTGTAAGCTGAGGAAGAATAGTACTAACAGTAAAATCGAAACAGCTGATCTCAGTACTATATGTTTCTCTAGAGGTACGTTCTTTATAACTCTGATAGAATCTAGATATTATGATGCATCCTACAACTTTTTGCAATCACAGTATTCCTATCTATTATTAAATAATGAGGAGTTAACCAACATGCTACTCCAATATATTACAGATCGACTACGTGAGGATTCAGTTGAGCCTATTGCAGGAACAATTGCAGGTGCTACTCTAATTGTGCTTGTCCTGATAGCATTACTGTATTATTTAAATAGATCATATAGACAAAAAAAAAATGATGAATTGAAAATTGAAATGTTTCTGGCGGATTACCAAGCCATGAAACCGACAAGATACTCCTATGCTGATATCAAGAAATTCACTAGTAATTTTGGCGATAAATTAGGACAAGGAGGTTATGGATCAGTATATAAAGGTCAAATCACCAGTGAAATTATTGTAGCAGTTAAGGTCCTGAATAGCGATCCGAAAGCTAATGGGGAAGATTTTATCAATGAAGTGGGAACTATAGGGAGAATATATCATGTTAATGTGGTTCGCTTGGTGGGGTATTGTGCTGATGGCTGCAATCGTGCCCTAGTTTACGAGTTCCAACCTAATCATTCTCTAGAAAAATTCACATACAGAGGCAAAATTCATCAGAACAATTTCCTTGGCTGGGAGAAGATGCAAGAAATTGCTCTGGGCATTGCTAAAGGAATTGAATATCTTCACCAGGGGTGCGCTCAGCAGATCCTTCATTTTGATATCAAGCCTCATAATATCCTCTTGGACCAGAATTTTAATCCCAAAATATCTGATTTTGGGTTGGCCAAGTTGTGTTCTAAGGATCAGAGCATTGTGTCTATGACTGTGGCTAGGGGAACCATTGGTTATATTGCTCCAGAAGTATTTTCTAGGAACTTCGGGAAGGTGTCATCTAAATCAGATGTTTATAGTTTTGGAATGTTATTGCTTGAAATGGTGGGAGCAAGAGACAATAACGCAGCGCAAAACAGCATTGAAACTTACTTTCCGGAATGGATATTTCATCGTTTGGAGGAAGGTGGAGAAATAGCAATTCAAATAGAGAAAGAAGAAGATTCAAACATAACAAAAAAACTAACAATCGTTGGACTATGGTGCATTGGGTGGCATCCCGTAGACAGACCTTCAATGAAGCATGTTGTACATATGCTAGAAAGCCAAGAATGTCCGACAATGCCACCTAATCCTTTCGGAACATCAAGTGTAAGGTTATTTACAAATGATTTAGAAGTTATTTCTGAATCCGAGTGACAAAATATTATGTACCTATGTATAGCTGCTAATAAACGTCGTCTTGAAGTACAATAATTTTATTTGATGCTTATAACTGGATTCTGTCAGGTATTATCAACCATGTGCTGATGAATCATCTTATCATAATTTTGTGTACATGTTATGTGCATTTAGAATTAAATCATTACTTCCTGAAGCTCTGTACGATCTGATCTTTTGTTCAACAAGTTTCACCAAAGTGACAAAGTTCAAACTTCAAAGCCTGAATATCAATATCATGGAGCTCGTTCATGGATCCCACTTAAAAACGATGATAAGAAGCATGGCAAATCCACTGAAGGAGCAACTAACTGGGATATTAATGCTCAGAACGACTTGTCATGGAGAAGTTCAAAATGACTGGATGAATCGCTCAATCACTTGCGTAATCTTATCATGTACTCAACGCTGAGGTACTTGCATGTCAGTACGAGGTATAACACTTGATTTGGAACCACGAAACCAATCTGAACTTGATTTGGAAAAGAAAGACATTCAGAAGTGCAACAAGCAGTTTATCACTGACGCACAACTTGGGACTTTAATAATCTATACTCTTTATTAATAAGGAAAACAATGTTAAAAATGACGAGTGGTACCAAAAATACCAAAATATCAAATTTGGTTATCACGAAACCTGAGTTCGATTACTCGCAACTACGTACATGATTTATTTATTTAAATTTTTTAGCTTAATTCAGGGTTCAATTCCTTACAAGTAAGTTACTATACAAGATTTATTTATTTACTTTAATTTCATTAATTTCATTCAAAGTTCAATTGTGTATAACTTCTATACTTTTTATTAATAAAGAAAATAATGTTAAAATATCGCGCGATACCAAATTCAAGATTAATTGTCTATAACCACATAATTAAATAGTATTTATTTATTATATATTTCTATCATTCAAATATCTATAAGTACATTTTTTTTAATAATTAATATTAATAAGCAAAACAATGTGAAAATGGCGTGCGGTACCAAGGTACCAAAGTACCAAATTTGATAATCACGAAATCCGGGTTCGATTCCTTGCAACTACGTAATTACACAAGATTTATTTATTTTAAATTTTTTAATTTCATCCAGGGTTCGATTCCTAGCAACTATGTAATTATACAAGATTTATTTATTTACTTTAAATTAATTAGCTACATCGAAGGTCGATTCTTTGCAGCTACGTAATCATACAAGATTTATTTATTTACTTTAATTTTTTTAGTTTTACAAACGGTTCGATTGTCTATACCTACATAATTAAATAGTGGTTTATTTATTATATATTTTTATCATTCAATTCTCGACAAATATATTTTTTAAAAATATTTATTAATATTATTGTGTTGATGTCGACTCATGCTCGGCCCGTTCGGCCCGTGCTTGGCACGGGTTATCAGCTAGTATAATAAAATAATCTAAACACCTCTTAAAATTAATTTACTTCTGATAATAAAATGAACAAAAGGTAAGTTAACATAAACAAAACGGTAGCATGCAAAATTAATCGCTTACACAGATATATGTTGAGATGGTAACAATATCAAGGGGTTAATTATCTTGTTGGTCACTAAAGTGGTAATAAAGTATCAATTTGGTCACCAAACTGAAAACGGTCTCAAACAGGTCACTAAAGTCAGCTACAGGTACATTCTATTAAATAATTTATTTTTTTCTGGAAGGAAAACACTAATATTAATGCTAATTTCTTCGAGTTTATAGTCTGAAATGGATATGTTACCCTACCATGTAGATATCACATTAAATATTTTTTAATACATCATCATTTTTCGCCTAAAAAAAATTATTTATATAGCTAAGTGTACCATGTAGCCGACTTTAGTGACCTGATTGAGACCATTTTCAGTTTGGTGACCAACTTGATACTTTAGACCCACTTTAATCACCAACAAGATAATTAACCCCAAGCTAAAAATAAATTAGCAAACCCTGTAATAAAAGATTTAACCAAACCCTGAATGTACTAACTTTTCATGATCATCTTATAGATCGAGGTTGGATTGATGGATTCATCAATGGACACTGATTCAGAAACAGTGATGGTTATTAATAAGAGTGAAGCTGTGGATTTCGATAAGCCCAAACGCGAACGTCATATGAAAACCTCTTCTCAATTGGATGCTTTGGAGGCAGCCTTTACTGGTACTTGCATGTTTTATTGTTTATTTTATTTAATTATTTTGGCAGTTCTACGTAATATGTTTATGATTTTGAGTGTTTATAGATTTAATTCATGTTAAGGATTGTTGTTTAATTGTTGCATTATGATTGATGGTTTGGACAGCTGCGATGTACCCGAGTTTGGCCGAAATGGATGAACTTGCGGCGAGATTAGGTTTGTTGGACAGCCAAGTACGGATGTGGTTTTACCACAGAAGAATGAAGTATAAGAAGGAAGGTTCAGGAAAGAAGTCCCTAACAGTTTCGAAGAAAAAGAGGAGGATGATCACTTATTCGAGTAATGATGAATCAGAATCCGATTCGGAGTCAGATGATGATGAGATTGGCAGAGTTTCTGTTTCTCCTGGTGAATTTGTGGAGCCTTCAAATGCAACAGGTTTGTTTTGTTGGTGACATTGTTGTATCGGCAAATACGTACCTGATTTTTTCTTTGTGGAGTTCATTAGAAATATTCTATGTATTGGCATAGAATAGCTTGCCGGAAGTTTGAACATAGTAATGTGTTCAGTAATATTATCCTGGTCTGACTCTGAATATCCACATATATCTTGTACCATCAAGTATATGTTCATTTTCATATAAATGTCATAATTTGGATTTTGCTGGAAAAATAATATCAGAAGGTGTAAACAGTAGAGGGAACTGGAACAAAATTTATAAGATTTGTAACCTAAAATATAATTCTAAGATCTTCGAATAATGGCTATCATTTTCGCCAGGTCCTTTCATCCTCAATTTGTAGGATACCTTAAATGTAAAACATTACTGTTCTATGCTATTCCAAAACCCCGCAGGGTTCAGCATACAGAGGACTATAATGAGTAATTCCACAATTAGCATTCCGTATGTGGTGTATATTACTATTAGAATGCTTCACTTCTCAGAGTCAGAGGTATCTTTCATGTTTGTTAATATTTAAATTAAATGGTATAACCAAAGAATTGTAGAATCTCTTTGATGGGTTTAATTGGACCTGCAGGTTGCGCCCATAAAACTGCAGCACCATTCTTATCTTTTCATCATGTATTAGATGAAAATTTCTGATGAAAACAAGTCGTTACATAAAAAGATGAATGGAATGGAATGGTAATCAGAGGCTAGAAATTCCTCGAAATCTTTTCCTAATTATTAAAATGTTCTCATGGTTTTTTGTTTATTATTGCATTAATTATGAAATGTGGGATCTTTCATTACAGCAACAGACTACAGTAGAGATATTTTCAATTGGATAGAGTCCTTTGCACATGAAAAATGTCTAGAAGAAAGAAGATGAATCCTTAATTTTGTTACTTCAGCAAGATGTTAAGTGTGTTTGCCCAAATATGTCAGTCTATCATTATCAATTATTTTGTTGCAACTTGAAATGCCCCTCTTCATTGTTGAGGATTTTACCTTCCACACTGGACTGTTGTTTAAGTGTTTTTACCATTTCTTTTTCAACAGCGTTGACTGAACATTGCGGAGGTTCTGGTACTTCTTCTGATGGTAGGATATGCAAAAGATCTAAGCTTAAGGAAATCAAATTGGAATGTACTCCTCCTGAAGAGGCTCAAAGTCCGCATTCTCGAAGTTTGATAAAGTCTACTTGCGTTGAATCACACTTCTTTGCTCACTCCCAAAGAGCGAGTGAGGAGATCGAGACATCAAAGAAGAGCCTAAGCAACCTCGAGGCCGAGCTTGACGATGTGCAGAAGAAAGTACAGAGTGCAAAGAAAGAGGTTAAAGGTCTAAAGAGCAAGTTGGAGAAGGATGATTTGATTGCTTCTTGGAGATCTGAGGTCACTTCCCTGAAAGCCGAGCTTGCTGCCATCAAGGTAGAAAAGGATTCTGCAGCTGAACGTTTTGAAAAGAAGATTAAAGCGAAGAACCAAGAGATCGAAGACCTTCATCAGCAACTAGTGACTGAGCGTGCGCGGCATAAGGAAGAGAAAGATGAGGCATATTCTCAATTTGGCAACGATGTTGTTGCCTTGATTGGGAAGTTCAAAGCTGTATCCTGAAAAGAGGCAGTGGTTGGGAGGTAACCGAGCCAATTGCTGATGAGTAGTCGCACCATATTACATTTTTCTCTTTGCGCCACTAAAGTGATTGCTTCTTTTAATTGTTCCTCTCTCTGCTACACTATCGTAGTCCGTAAATTCGTGATAACTTTTTGTAATTGTTACAAGGCAACTTTCATTACTTTCCTCAGTGGTCGTGCGCTTGTTGCTGTTTATTTTTCACAAGTTTATTAAGTATATCATAACGCTGCTGACAAATCGTAATTAGTATTATTGTTTTGATTGCTGTATCTTTTTCCCTGCAAGTAATGTTCAGAAGTGAGGCAGCCAAACACCCTCTATAGTATTGCTTCATTCTGGTTTCTGCTGATTGCTGAATCATATGAAGGTAAAAACCTTTTACCAATATATATCTTGGCTGTAAATTATTGGTCAAATATTGCAATATTGAACAAAGATCTCTTGTCTAGGTATATCGCCGATTATGTTCATTTCTGCCCATATTATTACAATGCCTTCTGTTTTATGTGTCTTTCGATCTTTGAATTCATTGCATGTTTGAATTTTTATAGTGTTTTTAGTTGGTTTATGATTATTGTACATGAAATGAATGATGCCCATTTGTTTATAGTACGTTATGAGCTGGTTTGAAGTAAGCATTTGATTATTGATGTTAAGTGTTTGATGAAAGTCCTCAATGAGTATTACTGTTTAAGGATAGTTTTTTAATCAATTTCGAGCAATTATATGTTGTTTGTGAACTTCTTAAGATACCGAGTGCTTGTGTTGCTGCCTTTTCTTTTAGTTAAAATTGGTTTAGTGTTGAGATTAGCCAGATGTTTTGCAAGGCTTTGCTTGACGTTTATTTTTAAGTCTGTGTTGATGAACCCTTAAGGTATTTCTAATTAAAAGAACTAAACCACACATCTTTTTTTTGTGTAAAGTCGATCACATTAGAGTAAATAGAAGAGTGGCCAACAAGGCTGGCCAGAGCCTCAACCCAAAATAGGAGCTACTAGCTACTAGAGCACAATAAAAGAAGTTTTATATCTCCATTCAAGCTATTCTCCAGATTTTCCTAACAGAATCTGCACAGTTCGTAGAATGCACAAACATGGAAGTTACTCAAACACCCCCATAAACCCCTCGGCATAAAGTATAAATCTTATGAACAATTAAAATACCTGTCATTTTAATCATATAACACCATTGTCCGTGGAGAGTGAGATGACCTATAGGACCTTCTATATTTGATTATGGATGTTATTAAACATCCTACAAATGAATTATCTGGATGTGACACTTCTGCCAGTCGTTGGGTGAATTTTGGTGAACCCGAAGTTCATGTTTTGTAACATCTAAACGCAATGGCAATCAAAACAATGATCAGATGGCCAAAAAAGATTTCTAGGTCATTAGTAGAGCAGCTTATTCAAGCTGAAAAAGATCCACAAAAAGCTCTTGTCATATTTGATGCAGCTGCTGCAGAGTATGCTAATGGCTACAAACATGATCACAACACCTTTTTGGTCTCATGATCTCAAGATTACTTTCTGCAAACCAATTCAGGCCAGCAGAGGATCTTGAATAGAATGAAGGATGAGAAGTGTAAGATTACTGAGGACACATTCCTCTCTATTTGTAGGGCTTATGGGCGGGTTCACAAGCCCGGTGAAGTGATCAGGATTTTTAAAAAGATGAAAGAATATGATTGCGAGGCCACTCCAAAATCTTATGTTACTGTTTATTCAATTCTTGTCAATGAAAACCAGTTAAAAGTGGCTATAAAGTTTTACAAATATATGAGACAAATGGGTATTCCACCAAGTGTTGTCTCCCTTAATGTTTTGATTAAAGCGCTATGCAAGAACGGTGGTACAATAAATGCAGCTTTGCAAATTTTCCATGAGATGCCCAGTCATGGGTGTTCTCCGGACTCGTACACGTACGGTACCTTGATTAATGGGATGTGTAGGTTGAAGAGGGTTAGAGAAGCCAAAGAGCTTTTTGCAGAGATGGGTACAAAAGGTTGCTTACCCAGTGTTGTTACATACTGTTAGAGGCTTAAGGCTGAGGGCTATTGGGCCGATCTAAGCAGTCCATTTTCCATGGCCCGAATGAAGAGGCCCAATATCTTTGTAACGACCGAAGAGCCCGCTTCCCATTTCTAATGGACTGGGCCGATATGCAGTAGGAGGACCAGGTCGTGGGAAGACCCCGGGTTCCACGTTCGGAACGTGGGGGAGGGGAACTGACTGGTAAAATAAGGAAAAGAGGTTTGAGATTACATTGATACACGATTCACAATATACACATATTCTCTATACGTTCAATTGACCTATCTGTACTACCAGTTACTGATTCTCACACCGGAGGTGAATCGGGGGGCCCAACCCTCGCATTCTTCTTCTTTGCAGGTCCGACCGGACGTAGGTGACGAAAACTGGTTCCAACATTTGGCGCCGTCTGTGGGAACGTATAGATTAATTGTGCGTTGTGATTTTCTGGGATTATGTCTTCTGAACGACCGCCTGGATTCGATGGAACTCCCCATCCCGGAGGATCGATCGTCACGCCGTTAATAAATCGGCAATTGAATTTTGATTCTGAGGGGGACGAAGGTCCTTTGCCGACCCCTGAAGAGCAGAGAGAATTGCTCCTCAAATGGAGAGAGGAGCAGGCTGCTAAGAAGGGAAAGCAGAAAGTAAACGAACAGGCCGACAAGGAGGCCCAGATACGGGCTAAGAAGAAAGAAGCCGCTAAGCTCAAACTCCAAGCCATTAAACTCTGTAGGGAAGAGTTGGAATTGGAGGAGAAGGCACTAAGAGAGTCACTAGAAGAGGCCGAGGTGACACGGGTGTCGTCCGAACACCGAAGGGATAAAAGGCCATTCGACGATGAAGACGGGTCTTCGGACTCCGAATCGCATCCTAGGAGGACACGTTCCAGAATCACTCTGACCGATTCTGATGAAGATGATGACCCGCACGTACGGGATCGTATAAAGAGGATGGAAAAGGCAATGTTCGGGGACCGGAAGGTGAGCCATGAACCTATTGTCTCCGAGGAGATTGAGCAGTATAGACCCCCTTCGGGTGGACAATTCCCGAAGATGAACGAGTTCAATGGGAAAGGAGACCCAGAGGACCATTGTGAGAAATATGAGTCTCTAATGACGGGTATGGGACACTGTGATATTATGCTGTGCAAAATGTTCAAGACATACTTGAAGGGACCAGCAACGATGTGGTATCGTTCGCAAAGACCCCGATCGATACATTCATACGATCAGCTAAAAAGGAGGTTCCTGAGGCACTATTCTCATTTGTGCCGAAGGGAGAAGGATACTGAGGCTCTGATTCATTGCCGTCAGAGATCGAACGAAGAGTTGGGAGACTACCTAGCTCGATTCAAAGAAGAGGCGGGGATGGTCACTAATCTGGACAAAGTAAAGGCTGCAGGGTTCCTCGCCGCTGGATTAGATCCCGTAAAAGGTAAAAAACTACGCTCCTCTCTTTATGATATTCCCCCTAAGTCCTTGAATGATATATACGTGAGAGGAGAAGCCATCAGAAGGAAGCTTGAATCTATTGGGGGGTACAAGGAAAGTCGCAGGAATGAAAACTCTGGAAGAGACGACCGAAGGGGTCGTGGAGACGTTAAAAGCAGATTGACAGATACCAGACCCGATCGAGGGGCAGACAGGAGGAGAGATAGAGATAGTACGGTGTTTACCCCATTGAACGCCCCTATCTCAAAGATTCTCCACGAGATAAAGGGAAAGCCGGGATTCGTTCGGCCAGCCAGAATGAAAACCCCAGACTATAAAAAGAATGGAGATAAGTACTGCGAATACCATAAGGACAAGGGGCATAATACAGATGAATGCTACCATTTGAAAAAGCTGATTGAAAAGATGGTAAAGAAGGGAGATTTAGAACAGTACAAGGGCGACCTGAGGGATAAGCTGGAACCCAAGGAACCCAGAAGAGAGAAGGGGCCTGAAAGGGAGGAAAAATACAGAGGTGAAGTTCGAACGATTTCAGGGGGCACGGTGCTAGAGCGGTGCAGTAAGACCGCCCGAAAGAAATATGCCAGACAGGTCTACAACTTGTATCAGACCAACCCGGCCAGGCAGCCCCTGCCTATCACCTTCACAGAGGATGATTTTGAAGACGTGATATGGCCGCACGAAGACCCACTCATCATAAATCCCATTATAGGGGAAAACAAAATCTGGAGAGTTCTAGTTGATGGTGGTAGTTCGGTCAATATCCTGTATCACAGAACATACTGCAAAATGAACTTAGGGGGTGAGCAGTTGGAGCCTTGTCATGAGGCACCCCTGTACGGTTTCGGGAATCAGCCCGTACCGATCGAAGGGACAATTAACCTCCCCATCGTGCTGGGAAAAGCCCCTTACACAATGGAAAAGGAAGCCAAGTTCTATGTGGTGAAAGTGGATAGTCCATACAATGGAATTTTGGGAAGGCCGATCCTTAGCGCTTTTCAGGCAGTAGCCTCTATTCCCCACCTGAAGTTGAAATTTCCAACAGAAAATGGAGTGGGGGAAATGCGAGGAGATCAGAAGGCTGCTCGAATCATCATGTTGGAAGACATTGAGAAAGACAGAGATGTCGAGATGACTGAAGGGGGAAGCGAAAGAGGAATGAAGACGAAGGAAGCAGTCGTCAGATGCTGAACATCGAGTTAGAAAAATTTGGGGCAGACTTGTCCAACCCTATAGCCGAACCAGCAACTGAGACAGAGGAAGTAGAACTGTATGTCGGGCAGTCGGGGAAAATGATCCAAATAGGCAAAAACATGGAGCCTGAGTTAAAAAAGAAGGTTATTGAAGTGATCAGACAGTACCATGATGTGTTCGCATGGGGACCGGAGGACATGCCAGGCCTAGACCCTTCGGTTTCAAAACATTGTCTTAGCGTTAACCCCGATGCAAAGCCTGTTAAGCAGAAGAAAAGGAATTTCGCTATGGAAAGGCAACAAGTTATCCAGGCCGAAGTGGAAAAGCTGTTGGAAGCTAAGTTCATTGAGGAAATTGAGTATCCGGACTGGCTGGCGAATGTGGTGGTAGTCAAGAAGTCGAACAACAAATGGAGAATGTGCGTCGACTACACCGACCTGAACAAAGCCTGTCCGAAGGATCATTACCCCCTACCCAACATTGACCAGTTAATAGACGCAACCTCAGGACACCAGATACTTAGCTTTCTAGATGCTTTTTCGGGATATCATCAAATTGCAATGAATGCCGAGGATATTCCAAAGACAGCATTCATCACGCCCAAAGGTACATATGCATACATCAAGATGCCCTTCGGGCTAAAGAATGCAGGGGCAACCTTCCAGAAAATGATCAACAAAATTTTCAGGCAACAGATCGGTCGGAACATGGAATGCTATGTGGACGATATGATCGTGAAATCCATGTTTAAAGACCATGCAGAGGACCTGAAAGAGTGTTTTGAAACACTCAGGAGAAATAATATGAAAATTAATCCAAGTAAGTGCACGTTCGGAGTTGCCAGTGGCAAGTTTCTGGGATACATGGTAAGTGCCAGAGGGATAGAGGCCAACCCTGAGAAGATCAAAGCGGTGATTGATATGGAGGCACCGAAGACGATAAGGGAAATTCAGAAATTAACTGGGCGATTGGCCGCTTTGAGAAGGTTCATTTCCCGATCGGCCGAGAAAGCCCTACCATTCTTCGAAGTACTCCGGGGGTCAAAAAACTTTGAATGGGGATCGGACTGCCAGAAGGCATTTGAAGAAGTTAAAGAATATCTGGTCAAGGCCCCACTCCTGATGAGGCCCGACCCCAAAGAAACACTGCAACTCTACTTAGCGGTGAATGACCGAACGGTAGGGGCTGTGCTAGTCAAGGAACACGAAAAGAATCAACACCCAGTGTTCTATGTCTCGCACATGCTGAAGGATGCGGAAACAAGATACCTCAATGCTGAAAAGTTTGCCTTCGGATTAGTGGTGGCATCAAGGAAGCTACGCCATTATTTTCAAGGAAGAACTGTACAAGTGGTTACCGATCAACCACTCAAAAAGATCCTTCAAAGACCGGAAGCTTCGGGCAGGGTTGTAGCGTGGTCGGTAGAGCTAGGAGAGTATGACTTGGAGTTTGTGCCCAGGACCGCCATCAAAGCCCAAGCACTGGCCGACTTCTTGGTAGAATGTTCTTTCTCGGGACCAAAGGACTTGGCGCCCGAGGAACGGCTCATTCAGTCACCCGGGAAATGGAAGCTTTTTGTAGATGGTTCGGTCACAAAAACGAAGTATGGAGCCGGTATGATCCTTATCAGCCCAGACGGTTTCGAAATTTGTCAGGCTATCAGGTTCACCTTTCCCTTGACCAACAATGAGGCTGAATATGAAGCATTACTGGCAGGGCTCTCCTTGGCACAGAGTCTAGAGGTAAAACATATAAGGGTATTTAGTGATTCCATGCTAGTGGTGAAGCAATTTTCCGGGGAGTATGGTCAAAAAGACCCCCGAACGAAGGCATACACTGCCAAGGTACGTGAAACTTCACTTTATTTTGCGTCATTTGAACTAAGCCAGGTAGCCAGAGAAAACAACAGCAGGGCAGATGCGTTGTCTAGGCTTGCCTCAGCGGAAACCCAGAATCTGATGGGCTCGATATACCTGACCGAAGTGAAAATTCCTTCGATCGACAAAAAGCAATGTCTAGAAATCCATCAAGGAATCAATTGGATGACCCCCATCAGGGCCTTCTTGGAGAAAGGAGTAGTGCCATTAGACAAAAAGGAAGCACAAAAGGTTAAATATCGTTCAGCCAGCTACACCTTAGTAGGGGGACAATTGTTCAGACGATCGGCTACACAACCCCTCCTTAAATGTCTGGGCCCCGAAGATCAAAGGTTAGTTTTAGAAACATTGCACGAAGGAATTTGTGGGGAGCATTTGGCAGGACGATCACTAGCCTTCAAAATTCTCAGACAAGGGTTCTTTTGGCCGACCATAAGGGAAGACGCCAAACTTTACTCGAAGAAATGCAGACAGTGCCAGTTGTTCAGCACTGTACCGAAGCAGCCCCCGGAAGAAATGTCATCGGTCCTCAATCCCATTCCTTTTGCAATGTGGGCTGTGGACATTGTAGGAATTCTACCCACCAGTACCAAGCAGGCCAAGTATTGCATTGTAGCCGTTGACTACATGACCAAATGGGTGGAAGCCCGACCGTTATCAGCCATAACTGAAGAGGCAGCCAAAAAGTTCATGTTGGAGCAGGTAATCCTAAGGTTTGGCATTCCGATGATCTGCGTGTCTGATAATGGAACTCAATTCATCGGCAGTAAGTTCAGGAAGTTTCTGGCTAAATTTGGAATACAGCAGAAGTTTAGTTCAGTCGGACATCCACAAGGAAACGGAGCTATTGAAGCAGCAAATAAGATTATTTTTGATGGTATAAAGAAGCGGCTAGGGGATGCTAAAGGTATGTGGGCAGAAGAATTACCCTACGTTCTTTGGGCTTACCGAACAACTCCCAGGTCCTCGACCGGGGAAACCCCATTCAGATTGGCATTTGGGACAGATGCATTGATGCCAGCCGAAGTCGGAATGGAGTCTTACCGAACACAGGTGTTTAATGTGGAAAGCAACGAATTCGGTCTGCGAGCTAATGTTGATATGGTAGTTGAAGAAAGAGAGGCAGCTCATCAGCGGAACGTCCGGTACCAGCTTCAGGCGGCTCAGTACTATGACACTGGCGTAAAGAAAAGATCATTCCAAGTTGGAGATCTCGTTCTCAGAGAGCTAGCAACATCCATGCCGACCAAGCAAGGGAAGCTGATGCCCAATTGGGAGGGCCCCTACACAGTGGTTGAAGTGGTTCGACCAGGGACATACAAACTATCCGCAGTGGACGGCTCCAGCATAAAAAACACCTGGCATGCTTCACGCCTTCGTAGGTTCTACCAGTAAGCCTATCGAAAATCTTCGTTATTTTATGGTTTTGCTCTAAGTAACTTTGATTCAGCATATTTTACTTCAGTATAAATAAAAACAGAAGGTTTATTTCCAACCTTGTTTACTCGAATTCCTTTATGTCAACCTGAGCATATTTACTTCAGCATATTTATTTTAAGGCAATGGATAGTAAATGCGAAATTGGAATAGAGCGAACGAAGAAACTGTGCTAGCATAAAAATTCCGAGCCCATACTTCAGGGCATTTGAAAGGAAGTTATGAGCTCGCAATTCATATTTCTTCGTCAGCCCCTACATTGTTAATATTTTCAGATATACTTTCGTTTTATCAAAATATTTAAGGGACAAACTTGCCGAAGAGGTATGACGAATTAAAGTGCATACCAAAGGTAAACCCAAACAAAAAACACTAAGGCAAAACACAAAGCCGAAGATGTGTTACTAACAAAAAACACTAAGGCAAAACACAAAGCCGAAGATGTGTTACTAATAAAAAACACCAAGGCAAATTATTAGGCCGAAGATGTGTTAACAAAGAAAAATACCAAGGCAAATTATTAAGCCCAAGAGGTATTATAAAGAAAAAGCTAAGGCAATCAAATAAGACCTAAAGCAAGCATGATTAAACGCCAAATACATTATGCGAATGAAAAAGAAGAAAGTTTAATAAACACAAGCCCGAAGGCAATAGTTGAAACAGACCCGAAGGCCAAATGTTAAATACGGGAGCAGACCCTAAGGCCAAATGTTAAGTTACATTTTGGAAAAATACATAATACAATTTCTAATCAGACATGTCAGAGTCGGGGTCCGAACTAACAACTGGAGGAACATCAGGCTCCTCAAGACGACCGATGGGGTCGTCCATGCCCTCCTCCAAGAGTAGTTTATAGTCCATCCCAGCAGCGTGAGCTTACGGATGACCTCCTCGAAGCCTGCCATGAACCCCCGGTCTTCGGACAGCAGGACAAGCTTCTGGGCTTTCTTCTCAGCTTTCCTAGAGGCTCTGAAATTAGACTTGACCCGGTTGAGACGAACGAAGGCAGCATCAAGGTCGATCTTGACGCTATCTCGATCAGTCACCACCTGAGTCAGCCTCTGCCGCAGAGAGACCACCTCTTTCTGTAAAGAATCAAGTTGCGCCTCAGCAGCCTCAGCTCTTTTCTCGGTCAGCTTGAGCCCGCGCAGCTGTCCGTCCAGATCCTTCATCTTCTGCTCCACAGCAGCGGCCCAAGGAACAACCTGGAAGGAATAAAAAAAAAGGAGAAGGCAATGAGAAACCAACTTATCAACGAAAACAGCTAAGTACACTATAGAGAACACTTACCGAGGCTACGTGCCCGATCAACTCTGAACAGGCGCCCAGGCCATCAGTATTGTCATATACCGGACGATCCCGGGGAAGGATGAACGCTCGGCATAAATCAACACCAATCTCCTTAGCCGCAGTAGGAGCTGGGGTACCGAAACTATCCGTTGTCATGATGGACCATTCT
Organism: Heracleum sosnowskyi; assembly: GCA_030848705.1. NCBI lineage: Eukaryota > Viridiplantae > Streptophyta > Magnoliopsida > Apiales > Apiaceae > Heracleum > Heracleum sosnowskyi. The sequence goes on from CM061241.1 coordinate 102,140,734, forward strand.
GGTCGGTAGGTCAAGATAGCCTCCCCATCCGCACTGCGCGGACGTTTCTGTGCCGAGTTCTGACCGATGTCTGATGGATTGAGGATCTCCAACTCATCGACAGTGGTATCAATGATGTCTTCCTCAGCCACGGGCGCCCGAAGCTCAACTTGGTCCTTAGGGGCCGACCCGGTAGGAACATCAGAGGGATTCTCGGTGTTTTTCTTCCCGGCCAACTCAGCTATCTTCAGGGCATTCTTGGCTTGAGCCCTTTTAAGCATTTCAGAACGAGAAGACACTGCAACAGGAAAAATAAGAGTCAATAGATGGAAGAAATCAGCGATACATAATCAAAAATGACGAAGAAAGCAGATAGAAAGACAGTTTTATATGTTACCGGTACCCCATAGTGCGCGAAGCCAGGTTTTGTCTCTGCTAACTACTAGCGAAATGCGGTTTGGTTCCTGAGGACGGCAAAGCCGGTCATAATCTGCCCTATCCTCGTCATTCAGTTCAGGAGCCGTGATGAGGGCGGGATCGATCTCTCGCCATACTGAATACTTCCTCAGCTTATGACCACTGATAAAGAACCAATGGTCGTGCGTGCCCTTATTGCTGGAATTGGTGACACCCCATTCTGGTCGGCCAGTCCTACGAGATAGTTGGTAGAACCCGACGCTCTTCCCATTCTTTCGGAAGTCGAAGTGATGTAGCAGAAGGGACAATCGAGGCCTTACTCCCGCCTTCAGGCATCTGTCTTGGAAAGTGTTAATGTGGATAAAGGTGTTAGGGTCTAGCTGGCCTAAGGCTACGGAGGTGTGCCTTAAAAGCATCTTCAAAATGGGAAGTAGGGGTAGGCGAAGCCCGCAGAAAAATGCTCGTTCAGATACACCCAAAGCGACCCCTCCGAATACCTCATCAACGGCCGGTGTATGGTAAATCAGGTCGGTCTCATCAGCTGCCCATGTCCGGAAAAGAGAGCTTCCGATGTCGTATTTCTCCGCCATCTTGCGGACTTCGGCCTCCGTCATCACGGAATTGAGATTGGCCGAAGGGAACCGGGGAACACCGAAGTGCGCCATAGCCGAATAGAATGGTCCATCTACTACGGGTTGATCCATAACCTGCAGAAAGTGCAAGGGGATGAGGTTAGCCTTGTACTCGGGGGAATTAAAGGACAGAACGGTCTAAGAGAAAGGATGCAGGAAAGACCGAGTACAGAGGGCCAAACTCGGAAAAAAAAAAAAAAAAAAAAAACTTTCCTTGGGGTACCAAAAGGAGAATTTTGAGTTCGGAGAAAAGTCAGAAGGGTGTTCTAGGAGTACGAAGACCGACCGAAGGGTGTTCATGTTCAACGAAATACCCAGGTACACTTCTACTGTTAAAAGCACTCGCCATTTTCGGGTTTTCTTCTCAGCCACAATGTAAAGGGATAGCACACTAAAATAGTCTTAGTAAAGCACTAAGGTGACTAGGGGATCGCTGGGAATACACTAAGGTCGCAACCTATATACACGCATATACAAAGGGATATACTGCAAGTATGTTACTAATAAAAGAAAAAGGAAAGTTCTATACAAATTGCGGAAAAGAGCAGTAAAAGAAAAAGTTACTTACTGGTGATGAATGTTGGCGAAATTGGTTGATTCCTGGGTGTAGATACCTGCGCTCCTATGTTTTGCTCGCCGGAAATCGGAAAATAAAAGTGTTTGTGAGAGGAAATTTCTCAAATTTCTATTAGAAATGGTAAGAAGTAAAAGAAAAGGGCGGTTGTATGTGTATAGGCAGTGCCGTTTTGAAACGGATGGCCAGGATGAGAGCTGTTGAAATTCACGGCTGAGATCTACCTGGAGAAACGTGTAAGTCCCTTATGCCATTATTACAACAGCTGTCTGTCGCTGACGTGGAATGGACCTTTAACATATCCGGAGGGCCTTTTGATCGCTCTGACAGAGACCGGTCCCAGATTCTATTCGAAGATGGAACGGATCTTTGGGCCTCCGACCGAATATTCTTCGTACGGAGTCCAGGGACATGTTAGAGGCTTAAGGCTGAGGGCTATTGGGCCGATCTAAGCAATCCATTTTCCATGGCCCGAATGAAGAGGCCCAATATCTTTGTAACGACCGAAGAGCCCGCTTCCCATTTCTAATGGACTGGGCCGATACGCAGTAGGAGGACCAGGTCGTGGGAAGACCCCGGGTTCCACGTTCAGAACGTGGGGGAGGGGAACTGACTGGTAAAATAAGGAAAAGAGGTTTGAGATTACATTGATACACGATTCACAATATACACATATTCTCTATACGTTCAATTGACCTATCTGTACTACCAGTTACTGATTCTCACACCGGAGGTGAATCGGGGGGCCCAACCCTCGCATTCTTCTTCTTTGCAGGTCCGACCGGACGTAGGTGACGAAAACTGGTTCCAACACATACACTAGTTTAATACATGGATTACGCCTGTCAAATGATTTGGATGAAGCCATAGGATTGTTTGAGGAGATGAAAGAAAAAGGTATAGTTGCTAATTTGTATACTTACAGTTCTCTAATGGATGGGCTCTGCAAGGGTGGGCGTTGTTCTCAAGCCATGGAGTTATTAGAGATCATGACCACTGAGCATCTTCAGCCTAATACAGTAACTTACAGTAGCTTGATTAATGGGCTCTGTAAAGAACAGAGGCTTAGCGAAGCCGTGGAACTCCTTGATAGGATGAAGCCTTGATAGGATGAAGCTTAGGGGTTTTAAGCCTGATGCAGGCTTGTATGGGAAAATCATCACTGGATTTTGTGTTGCCCAAAAGTTTCAGGAAGCTGCAAACTTCCTTGATGAGATGGTATTTGGACGGATCTCACCAAATAGATTAACTTGGGGCCTTCATGTTAGAATCAATAATACAGTTGTCCGAGGACTTTGTGAGACCGACCCAAATCGATCTTTTCAGTTGTATCTAAGCATGCGAACCCGGGGAATATCTGTTGAGGCTGAAACTTTTGATTTTCTTATTGATAGCTTTTGTAAGAAAGGAGATCTACACAAAGCTGCTCGCATTGTTGAAGAGATGGTGCTTGATGGGTGTATTCCTAATGAGACAACTTGGAGCACCGTTTTGAGAGGATTTTGGGACAGAAAGAAAGTGCGGGAAGCTGCTGAGTTGATACAGGTTGAGTTGGTTGAAAAATCTATTGAGCCGCATTAGCTGAAGTATACTGATGTTTCTACACTATGGTTTCATAATTTATTTAAGACCTTTAGTAGAGTACCATATTTATTGGGTGCCATTGTACCTGTGTTGTTTGCATATCGAACTTCTCTTTTGTTTGCCTGCCAAGTGTTTGAAACATATAGCTCATGCAATTACAGTATATAAATTTTCTGGTAGTGCTTAAGCTTGTCCCAACCATCGAACACTGTAGAAGGCGAGATATGAAGGCATGAAATTACCATATATTATAATTTAGAAAATGATAATTTTGCAGCAGAAGATCATACTACGCTTTTCAAAGAGACCAGAAAAGTAAGTAATATGTGCAAATGCCAAATGACTCTGCTTCCAAATTCTTAATTCCAGTAGCAACTCCTGTGTTTTAATGGATTGCACAGTCTAACTTACAAGATTGCTAAAACATGTGTTTCATTCTGGACCCCCTGAAATTTTCTCACGGGGCTGTAATTGGGTAGCGCCGTAGTGTGTATATCCTCACGGATGGCTTTAACCCCCCCCCCCCCAAGCTATATTCTCACTGTGCAACTCATGGCACCTCTAACAAATGTGCCTAAGCCCATGAGTGCACACAAAAGTTTGTTGCGTATGTGCTTAACTTGGGTCTCTTCTGAGTCTTGCATCTAACTTCCGTCCTGGTCTAAATGACAACCAACTTGCTAAACAAGCTCCCTGAGCTTGTTTCACAAATTTGTTGCGTATTTGCTCAATATGAGTGTGTCGTCTGAGTACTGCACTCTAACTTCCATCCTGGTCGTCTAAATGACAACCAACTCTTACTGATGATGTTGCCAGAGCTCTCCGGCTTCAATGCTAACTAGAACTTTATTGTCCTACACTGAAGCCATTCTGTGATAACATTAGGTATTTGCACTTTTATAAACAATCTGGTACGATGTATACACACGTAAAACATGTCGAGATTACGATTTACTTTGTTGGAAAGACAGTTTTCCATTTCACGTCGTACACGCAATACGTGTGGTTTTCATCCCCACAATGCTACATGTTCGCTAAAGGTTTCTTGACTCCCCTATCTTATAGTTTCACTCTCTCTAAATGTGTGTACTCCTGTTTCGATTATGAATGTGTGATATTATGGGAAAGTTTTATTTGCGGATTGTTTCCTTGATTTTGTGTAACTAGACTTTATTGTGTATATTCTGTAAATTGTTTTCACCCTGTAACGGTTTAGCCTATATATTCTGGAAAAAAAAACGCAATAACTGTTCAGGGACTTAAAACATTATATCTCTGAATTATTTGTTCCCTTACTTCCAAAAATATTGGTAAACTTGCAGGAATATTTTATGCTGCAAGATTTTGTTTAGGTATGCCATTTTTTCTCGCTTTGTTGGCTTATAGAGCTAGGAGAAGGCATTTATCAATGTATGACACCGTTGAGGATTTTCTTCAAGCTCAAAGCAACTTGATGCCTCTTAGGTATGCATACTCAGATATTAAGAAGATTACCAATAAGTTTAAAGAAAAATTAGGTGAAGGAGGTTTCGGCACGGTCTATGAAGGAAAGCTTCGTAGCGGTCTTTTTGTAGCAGTAAAGGTAGTGGGCAAGTCTAAGGCTACTGCTCAAGAATTCATTAATGAAGTTGCTACATGTGGCATGATACATCATATCAATGTGGTGCAACTCATATCAATGCGGTGCAACTCATTGGATTTTGTTTCAAAAGTGTTATAGTCAAAATTCGGTATCAGGTTTTTACGATAAATTCGAGTTAAGTAGGATTCAATTGGTGATATCCAAGATGCAATTAGGGATTGAATTAGTACAAGGAAGACTCAGGGTTTGCCCTCATAGGGGCAAAGGTGCGCCCCTTTGGCCGTCCAACCCTTGAGTACGCGTCCTCTTGGTGTGGACTGACAACATGACATGAATGGATGACTTGACAGAGAATAACACATTGATATGAGATTGACATAAGGAAGAGTTAGGGCTTGCCCTCATAGGGATAAGGGCATTCCCCTTTAGGTCGTTCACCTCTTGAGGGCGCGCCCTCATGGTTTAAAGTAGCTACTTGGTGGTGAAGGATAACTCCTTTGGCTTGATATTGGCAAGATATTGAAGACTTCTCCCTTATGATGTGCCCTAAGGGAGGGATGTCCGTGGTTGAAGGCCTCCAGGGGTTTGCCTGATGACTGAAGGTCTCCTCCTGTATTCAATGGGCGCGTCCTCATTGGGGATGTGCGGTAAATCTTGGTGTGTGCTTTGGGAGCTCTGTTCCTGTACTCAATTGGCGCGTCCTCATTGGGGAACTTTGGAGTAATCCTGCACTTTGCACCCAAACGCTTGGGATCACTTGTCCTGCAATCTGGTGGGTGCTTCTCATTCGGGGGACAAGGATGCGTATGGCATTTGGGGTAAGTCATGGTTATACCCGCGTCTATGAATTAAGGAAATAGCTGCTAACGGATGGGACTAGTCCTCGACGGGGGAAGTTTCCTTTTTCGTGAAGTCCTTGGGCCTTTGTGACTAGGCATCATCGTCAGACATTCCTAAAGCGAGTCAGAGTCTAATTATGGAATGCGATGGAAGACTTCTTATGGGCTTCGGAAATCAGAGACCAAGCCTATGGAGGTAACTTTCTCTCCAAGAACTACGTAGGGCTTGATCCCCTATAAATACGGGGTACGTAGGCACATTGTAAGGGGTTGGAAGCGAAGAGCTCAGCGAGCCACCACCAAGAAAACCCTTACAATCTCAGCCCCCAATTCATCACAACCACCCTATTTCGGCAGATTTCCGGTGAAGAACCACCGTCGTAGATCTTGATTCCGGCGACGAACCTCAAATTTTGTTAATACCAAATTCCTCCGTTAACAAATTGGCGCTAGAAGGAGGGGTGCTGATCAAGATCATAATCTCAGGAGGAAGAGATATCTCATCATGATGAAAGTTCTTAGAAGAAGGTCTGTCAAGATTCGAAGGATGGCCATGGTTACGACTTCATGCTGGCGGCAAGAAGGAAGATCCAAATATGGTGATTTCAAGACGATGATTCCTGACTGGGAGTTCAAAGAAGATCTGGAGAAGAAGGTATCAAGGCGATTCAAATCTGAAGGATGTTTCCATGTATACTAGGGGTGATTCCGAGTAAGATCCTAAAAAGAAGCTCAATTATCGGGAGCACGTCATCATCTTCTGGACGTGCTCTCAAGGTAACACCTAACTTGCTTTGTTGTGGTTTCTGTTATCTGTTCCTTGAATTATTGCAGGAAGAAGATTGTGAAGGAAAATCCCCAAGAACCCTTAGGGCGCGCCCTAAGGGTGGTGATGGTCAGAAGGTTTCCAACAACTCGCGAAAATTCGACGATTGTTCAAGACCACACCTCCAGGTAATTTCTAAAATTTCCGTTTCACAGAGAGAGGGAGAAGGTAGAGGAGAGAGGCCCCATGATTCACAAAGAGAGCCCCCTGTTGACAGGTCGAGGCCCCATGGACATGAGCGAGCCCGTCCTCGTGATAACTCAAGGAACGATTCGGGTATGTGGCCTCGTGATTCACATGGAGCACCCCCTGAATACAGGTTGAGGCCCCATGAATACGAGCGAGCCCCCCGCGTGATAATTCCATGAGACAACGAGATGGAGACTCGGGCTATATGAGGGATAATTGACATCTTGTGAGGCATGATGCCTGTCAGTACTATCAGGACGCGCCCTCAGGAGGAAAGGCTCCTGTCATAACATCAGTCTCATCTCAAAGTGCAAGCGTTGGTGCACAAAGAATGCGTCATCAAGGTCCTGGCCCCTTCAGGCGCTAAGAAATCCTCAGCTTCAGGAAAACACCACAGCCCAGGGAGAGGTTCAAGTTCAGAATCAGAACCAGGTGATAATACAACCACAACCTCATGTTGGGGTACCAATATCCAATTAGGTAGTCGACCAAGCTCCACCCTCATGTCGCTTCTTGGTCTTTCAGGACGCGTCCTTCCTCCAGGGCGCGCCATCAGGAAAAAGAACTACTTCTTAGCATGAATTCCGGTGATTTTTAGAAGAAGATAATATGGATGTGAGGCCCCATATCCAAATAGAGAGCCCTCTGATTACAGGTTGAGACCCCATGGACATGAGTGAGCCCCTCCGTGTGACAATTCGATGGGTCGTCAAGATCAAGATTGGTGGTATATGAGTGACTATCAAGGAAGGCATGATAGGAAGCTTTTGCGGAATTATCAACTTCAGAACACACAGGACGCGTCCTTAAAGGAAAAAGGATAACACTATGCTCAGGTGGACTCCAATTTTTACAGGAAGAATTTATTACTTGAATTTTAGAAGAAAGGAAATCATTGGAGTAGAGGCCCCATGGTCCACAGTGAGTGCCCCCTGCTTACAGGTCGAGGCCCCATGGACATGAGTGAGCCCCTTCGTGAGGACAAAACCTTCATCTTCAGAGAACGCGTCCACACATTCAGGAGACATGCTCTTCATGGCGCGCCTTAAACGTATCAGTTGTTGAGAATACAACAACGAAAGCAAAACCCAAAGCGAATAAATAAGAACAAGAAAATAAACGACAATCATACAAGACAAAGATTTACGTGGTTCGGAAATTCCTACTCCACAAGCCGCACTAATTTTTTATTGATCTCTCACAACTATGTTGTGTTCTGTTGTGTTCTGATGTGTTGGTGTTTTACAATTACATGAGACTATTTATAAGAGAAAAAACTGGGCCTAAACTAATCAGAGTCTAATTCTGAAATTCTGAAATTACTAACTCTAATAAGAATTCAGATCTGGAAATTCTAACTCAAATCAGAAACCAATTCTGAAACCTGTTAGACTCCACAAACCCAACAATCTCCCACTTGGAGTCTGACCACATCTTCTCTTCACTCTTGTAAATCTAGTAACACCCAATACTTCGATTAATAACTCTAACTAGTGCAGCGCCTTCTTATTAATCAATTCTTAAGGCCAGTTGAAGCTATGCAAAGCTTCAACTTTTCATTGGTAACCACCTTAGTCAACATATCTGCAGGATTCTTTGAACCAAGGATTTTCTTCAAGGACAAAGTACCATTGCTAATCAACTCCCTCGTAAAGTGATACCTCAGCTGAATATGCTTCGTCCTAGCATGAAACACAGGATTCTTCGCAAGATGAATGGCACTCTAACTGTCGCTATACAAAGCACTGTCCGCTTGTTTCTTGCCCAACTCTTCAAGAAAATTCTTCAACCAAATCATCTCTTTGCTAGCTTCAGAGATAGCCATATATTCTGCTTCTGTGGTTGAAATAGCAACACTCTTTTGAAGTCGAGACATCCAACTAACTGTTGTACCACCCAAAGTGAAAATATATCTCGTAGTACTTTTTCTTGTATCCAAGCATCCACCCAAATCTGCATCAGAGAACCCTTCCAAGATAACATCTTTCTTGCTGAAACATAATGCAAACTTGGATGTGCCTTTCAAGTAGCGTAACAACCACTTGACTGTTTCCCAATGCTCTTTTCCTGGATTAGACATGAACCTGCTAACAACTCCTACTGCATGAGCAGTGTCTGGCCTTGTACACACCATAGCATACATCAAACTGCCAACTGCAGATGCATACGGAACTTTAGCCATATATTTCTTGCCTTCATCCGTTTTAGGTGACTTCTTCTTCGTGAGATTAAAGTGAGTTGCCAACGGTGTACTTCTGGTCTTCGCATCCTGGACACTGAATTTCTACAATAATTTCTCAATATACTTCTCTTGAGATAATTTCAAAGTACCTTCAGATCTATCCATTATGATGCTCATACCAAGTATCTGTTTTGCTGCACCCATATCCTTCATCTCAAACTCTTCAGACATCTGTCTCTTTAGCCTGTTGATTTCCCTCATGTTTGACCCTGCTATCAACATGTCATCAACATACAACAACAATATGATATAAGATGAATCAAATTGTTTAAAGTAACAACAATGATCCATAGCACTCCTCGTGTACCCATTCTTCATCATAAAGCTGTCGAACTTCAAGTACCATTGTCTTGGTGCTTGCTTCAAACCATACAAGCTTTTTATAAGCTTGCAAACCAAGTTTTCTTTCCCAGCTACCTGAAATCCCTCTGGTTGAACCATGTAGATGTCTTCCTCAAGATCACCATGTAAGAACGCGGTCTTAACATCTAGTTACTCTAGATGTAACTCCTCTGCAGCCACAATGCTTAGCACAAGTCTAATTGTAGTCATATTAACAACCGGAGAAAATATATCAGTATAGTCAATACCCTTTTTCTGTTGATATCCCTTGGCTACTAACCTTGCCTTGTACCTTTTGCTGCCATCTGGTTCTTCTTTGATCCCGAACACCCACTTATTTTGTAAAGCCTTCTTTCCTGCTGGTAATTCTGTTAAAGACCAAGTCTCATTCTTCTCAAGAGAATTCATCTCTTCTTCCATGACCGATTTCCACTTAACTGAATCATCCACCTGAACTGCCTCTGAATAACACTGAGGCTCTCCGTCCTCGGTCAATAACATGTAATATGCTGAAGGAGAAAATCTCTGTGGCGGCCTCACAGTTCTGCTAGATCTTCTTACCTCAGCCTGTGGAGTAACTGAACCTGTCTCATCAGCATTCCCAGAACTCCCACTATTTCCTGCAAGATCTTCTTCAGTAATATCTTCAAGCACTGTTTTCTCTTTTTCAGATTGTTCCTTTGTAAACTCAGAATCGACTACAAGTTTATCCTTGTACACCGCATTTTCATTAAAAGTAACATCTCTACTTCTAACAACCTTCTTCGTCAGTTCATCCCAGAAACGGTAACCCATATCATCTGAGCCATAACCAATGAAGATACACTTCTTTGCTTTCGGATCAAGCTTGTCTCTGTCTGAATCTTTAACATGCACATAAGAAACACAACCAAAAACTCGCAAGTATGAAAGATTTACCTCTTTTTTATGCCACTCTTCTTCAGGAATCTTGAACCCCAAAGGAACTGAAGGTCCTCTGTTTATGAGATACACTTATGTGCTAACTACATCTGCCCAAAAAGTCTTCGGCAACCCTGCATGTAACCTCATACTCTTGGCCCTCTCATTCAAGGTTCTATTCATGCGCTCTACAACACCATTCTGCTGTGGTGATTCTGGAATAGTTTTAATCATTCTAATCCCATACTCTGCGCAATAGCTTTGAAACTCATCACTACTATACTCACCACCATTATCTGACATCAAACTCTTAACCTTCAAACCAGTCTGAGTTTCAACTTCAGTCTTCCACTTCTTGAAAGTATCAAACACATTTGATTTTTTCTTCAAAAAATAAATCCATACCTTTCTAGTGGAATCATCAATGAAAGTGACATAGTAGCGAGATCATCCCAACGATGCAACTGTTGTTGGACCATATACATCTGTATGAACTAGCTCTAACTTCTTAGCCTTCGGGGTCCTCCCTGATTTTTCAAAAGTAACTCGTTTCTGCTTTCCAAGAACACATGGCTCACAGAACCCAACTTCCACATTCTTCAGCTCTGGAATCTTCCCCTTTGAAGTTAACAGCTTCATACCCTTTTCACTCATATGACCAAGTCTTTGGTGCCACAAAGTTGAAGACCCAATCTCACCAGCAACTACATTTGCTTCATAGCTAGATTGTTCAACTATGTACAAAGTCCTCTTCTTCTCTCCACGAGCAACAACTAGATTCCCCTTTATAACCTTCCACTGTCCGTTTCCGAAAGAAACTCGATACCCTTCTGATAAGTCATTCTACCGTCGGGCTCTACTTCCTTAGTATTATGCTGGAACAGGTGCTTGTTTGGGCTTGTAACGCTTGTTTGGCTTTGTCGACCTTGTTGGGCTTGCAACGCTTGTTTGGCTCTGTTGACCTTGTTGGGCTTGTAACGTACGTTTGGCTTTGTCGACCTTGTTGGGCTTGTCCGGCTTGTCTCCGAGCTCCCTGAAACGAAAATGCCCGCGGGGGGTTATGTCCCCGTAAGCACCTCTGACGTGAGAATAAGTATCCGGTGGACGGAAAACATAATACAGATATGTAGATAGGTATTAATTTCTAGAGAGAGAAAGTAGAGAGAAGGTAGAGCAAAACCTATCTGAAATTCAATATAGTGAAAGTGTAGTGAGTGTTCTGAACCCCCAACCTTGAAGTGACTAGGGGGTATATATAGGCTCGTGTCATGTGCAGTGCACATGACTGAGTGTCCATGTGGGGGACATGAGCTGCAAATTAGGGTCTTGGTCTGGTGTCAGTGCCCACCTTGTGTCAGTTGCATGTTGTCCTGACGCTTGGACCATGTACTTGTGCCAGCCTTTTTGCAGACGTCAGTTGTACTTGTGTCAGCGTTGTCTTGTTCGCACTTGTTTGTTGTGTAACGTGTCATGTCCCATCCTTATGGGCTTGGTGGACATTGCAGGCTTTGTGGACCTTGCAGGCATTGTGGCCTTGTAGGCGTTGTGGACCTTGTATGCACTGTGGCCTTGTAGGCGTTGTGGACCTTGCACGCATTGTTTTTTAGACTTGGGCTTGATTTTAATAGGTGAATTGGCCATTTACAAATCACCTACTATAACCTTCCTTATCTAACTGACCCACGGATATCAACATCTTCTTAAGTCCATGAATGTACCTTACATCTTTCAACATCCAGCTAGTCCCCAAAGAGGTCTTGAGATTAATATCTCCCATGCGTAATATCCAAAGTCTCATCATCAGCAAGACGGACTTTACCAAAATTTCCAAGTCTGAAATTTAACATCAAATCCTTGCAAGGGGTCGCATGGAATGATGCACCAGAATCCGTAAACCCATGATTCAACCAAACATTCAACACAACAAATCAAAGCATCGTCGCTCACCACTTCTTCAACTACATTAGTTGAATTATCCTCTTTCTTTTTTCCTTTAGGAGCTGCCGGAGCCGTACACTGATTTCTAAAGTGACCCTTCTTCTGACAATTCCAACAAACAATCTCCTTGCGATCTTTGGATTGTCCTCTTTTCTGTGACTTCGATCTACTACGCCCCTGATTCTGCCCCCTCTCAGACTTTCTGCCTCTGCTCTCTGTACTCAATAAGGAACCTGACGACTCTCCTAAGTTTCTCCTACGAATATCTTCTCCAAGAATCGAATCTCGAACTCCATTAAAAGTCATCTTACCGCTCCCAGATGAATTACTAATAGCAGTGACAAATCCTGACCAACTGTCAGGTAACGAGGATACCAACAACAAGGCTTGTACTTCATCATCGAATTTAATATCCACTGATGTCAATCTTGATAGGATAGAATTAAATTTGTTCACATGATCATCAACACAATCACCTTCATTCAATCTCGCGGCAAACAACAAGCGACACAAATACACCTTATTCGAAACAGATGGCTTCTCATACATATTTGTTAATGCCGTGATCAATCCATGAGTTGTCGTTTCCTTGACGATATTGTAAGCAACGTTCTTCGCCAAAGTCAATCTGACAACACCCAGAGCCTGCCTATCCAATAGCTTCCATTCAATCTCATTCATTGAATCTGGCTTCTTCTCCTCTAGCGGTTGGTGTAGTTTTTTCTGATACAAATAATCTTCAATTTGCATCTTCCAATATCCATAATCTTTGCCATCAAATTTGTCGATCTTTACTTTCCCTTCTTCTGTCGTCGCTCCCACTCGCCTGAAAACCTAGGCTCTTGATACCAGTTGTTGAGAATACAACAATGAAAGCAAAACCCAAAGCGAATAAACAAGAACAAGAAAATAAACGACAATCATACAAGACAAAGATTTACGTGGTTCGGAAATTCCTACTCCACAAGCCACATTAATTTTGTATTGATCTCTCACAACTATGTTGTGTTCTGTTGTGTTCTGATGTGTTCTGATGTGTTGGTGTTTTACAATTACATGAGACTATTTATCAGAGAAAAAACTGGGCCTAAACTAATCAGAGTCTAATTCTGAAATTCTGAAATTACTAACTCTAATTAGAATTCAAATCTGGAAATTCTAACTCAAATCAGAAACCAATTCTGAAACCTGTTAGACTCCACAAACCCAACATCAGTCTCATATGCTAAGCCTTCGACTTTAAACATGATTGTACAAGTCCTCAAGTTGCTTTCAACAAGAAGAAGAATATTTGGAGTAGATGCCCCATGGATCTTAGGATGTACCCTCTGATTAGCAGGATGCAGCCCTAAGGTCACGAGTGAGCCCCTCCATAGGAGAATGTTATTTTAAAATGGATTAGAAGATTATAAGGGACTTCGACATTACCCTCGTCCATATAGGCCGCCCTACGCAAGAGGGCGTGCCCTCACGATGTTGGGGGGTAGTACTGATGCATCTCCCGGCCCTTCGTATGAACAACAGAGTGTCCTTACGGGGATGCTTCTTCGTGAAAAGATGTTTGAAAATACAATTGACGCCTTTTGTGTGCCCCTTCACCGAACAGAGGCGCTAAGGTGCGACCCTACGCTAGTCTGGTGAAGGCCTCTACGTAACAGACTATACAGAATATATTGCTGACTATATTCTCACTCTAGCGGATGCCTCCTTGGGAGATGCCATTCACTGGATGCCTTCTAGTGAGATGCCTATTCGAAAGATGTCATTCATATGATGCCTCATATCAAGGTGCCCCTTAATGGGATGAGATTTGAAGTATTGCGTGATCGGAGCTTGCCCCCAACGTTTTAATGAAACTTTTGAGGGTGAGGCCCTTCGAATAGCCAGACAAGCGCTTGATGGAGTATCTTCAATAAGGTGATGATCTGACTCTTCATTCTATCAGTAATTGATTGAAGTAGGGTAATTCCTGAAGGATAGACTACAAGGTAAATTAATTACCTCCTAGTCTGGGGTAGTCCAGGTACACCTCCTAATTTACGTGCACTCGATTAACCAGAAGACAAATTAAACTATTCTTTGTAAAAGCCCTGCAAAACATACTTCTAAACATTTCTTGAAAATAAAGGGTGCACCTTTGTTGTGTGGACGCGCCCTGCAATAAAAAGAAGGCGGTTAAACATAAACTAGCGTAACAGCCCGTGCAAGGCACAAGCCTGCATAAAAACATCAATAATTTTGTGATAAAAAAGATGGCCGAGATCGATATATTAACTTGAGGATTATGTAGTCTTAAGTTCAAGAGTGTAATATGAGAAGCATGGTTGTGCATAATAAAGATTAAGAAATTTTGTTGATGAATAGTGTAATTACTTTAAATCACGAACGTAATTGCGCCAAGGTAATGAGACTTGTTCATTGTGAGTATTATTGATTTTGAGAACATATTGAATCTGGAACAGATTAAAACAGTGTAGAATTTGAAACACAAGTGGACTATTGTTCTCCTTGCGATTATAAGTAGGTTTACCAGAGTTTTGTATTTTGGAGAAAGTACAATTTGTAGATAGAAATTTTACCTTAGAAAGCGGTTGTTGTCTGTTTTTCAGCGATCAAATGGTTTGTTTTTTTTTCTTTGTAGTCTAGATTATGAATGGTTAAATGCACACAATGTTGTTGTAATATAATAGAACACACATGAATGAGATTAAGGATTTTAAAAATAAGCGGAAGGTCGGCGCGTCCATGCACATCCCCGCAAGACCTGAGTTTGTGATAAACACTTGGGCGATGAGTACCAATTGTAGTTTAGAGCATTTTATGCCACACATTTGTTTCTCTGTTTTGTACTTGGGAACTCATTCTGCACTCCTCTCATGTATCCGTCGCTATATTAAATTATATGAACACACTTAGTAAATTCTCCAATAATGTGTTTGGAATATCGTTTTACAGTTACAAATTTTAATCCAATTTTTTTATATATGATCATCGTTTACTTGTAATAATATGTTTTAACTTTGACTATATATATATATATATATATTATGTAATTATTGAAGCGATAACTGATATCGAGTCCAAAATTCAAATCTCATATTGATTAATTTGATTATATATAGGCGACCCAAACACCTTAAATACACATTATATTTTTTTTTTGAAATCGTAAATCTAACCGTACAAATGAAAAAAGATTACATAAATTTTTTTAAGTATATTAACATATGTACAAATTGATATGATAGATGATGCAAAATTTGAGTCATTATCTACTTGATACAAATAAATATCACTTACAATATTAAAGTAATCCTATTGTTTTTAGACCAATTTTATAACATTTTATATACTTACTTATCTTTATATGTTGTGTTTTCTAAAATACTTGTTTTTATATGTTAATTCAACTGATAACCAATATCGAGTCCAAAATTTAAATATTAGTGGTTGTGAATGACTTGTTTTTCAATCTTTCATTATTATTATTTTTAAATCGTAGATCCAATCATGTAAATAAAAACAATTATGTAAAATTTGTAAAATGTATTAATGTACGTATAAATTAGTACGATAGATGATGCAATTTGTAATTTATAATATATAAAATCTAAACCATATGCATATATATATATATATACATATATATAATTTACAATGTTAAAATAATATAATTTCTAATGTGTCAATTTTAAAGTATTTTGTATACCTAATTTTTTAATGTGATATTTTCTTCGAGTATGGTTACATTTGCAAAATACATGTTAAAAACATGATAGAGATGAAAACATTCTTCTATTATTTTTAAAAATGTTAAAAAAGATTAAAACATTCGGTTATATATATTTTCGACCCAAACGTCCTTAAATTTACATTATTTATTTTTTTAAAAATGTCAAGTTCAACCATATATATGAAGAGATGACGTAAAAGTTGTCGAGCATATTAATTATGGTGAAATTTTTACAATAGACGATGCAATTTGTAATTTAATATGATATAAAGTCAGGGCCATTATATATATAATGCAAATAAATATAATTTACAATACTAAAATAGTACATATTTTTTACTTGTTGAATTTATAATATTTTATGTAGTTGGTTATATTTCTCTGATTTTTTCATTTAGTATGGTTAGATTTGCAAAAAATTTACTAAAAACATCTATGTAAAGCACTTGTGTAAATCTATTTCCTATTTTGCCGTATAAATTACAAGAAAAAATAAAAAAAAACAACTGATATAACATCTTGGGTATTCACACTTATTGATAATAAATTTCAAAATTTTATCAAAATGAGTTTTTAGTGTAGTTTGAGATGGTCAATTCTAATTTGAAGGCTATGGGTCAATTCCCTACACCAATTGTTTTTTAAAATTAACATTATAACGATAAATTACGTAAAATTGTTGAGTATACATATTTATAGAGAAATTGTTATGGTAGATGATGCAACTTGTAACCTAATAAGACATAAAATCCAAGTCATTATACATTTGATGCAAATCTATACTATATTATTAAAGCCGAAACATTAAAAGTTTTGGTTTTTGGTTTTCGGTCGGTTTTTGGTTTTCGGCCATTTATTCTATTTAATAAATAATATAAAAATATAAAAATAGTAACTAGATGATTGTCTTTTATAATTAAAATATTTTTTCTAACAAAATCTACTCTTTTTCCAAAAATATCACGGCAATTATCTTTAAATTAAAACATATTACCTTTTATATTTGTTATCACTAAAATCTCAATTTTCCAAAAATATGAGGTGCAATCCTTGCTTATTTATTTTAAACCTATTTTAATAATATATTTAATAAATAATAAAATAATATAAAAATAGTAACTAGCTGATTTTCTTTTATAATTAAAAACAATTCTAACAAAATCTACTACTTTTCCAAAAATATCACGACAATTAGGGGTGTTCACGGGTTGGGTTGGCCGGGTTGGAGGCATTTTTGCAACCCAACCCAATTAAATCGGGTTGAAAATTTTTAACCCAACCCGTAAAAAATAATTTCGTAAGCCAACCCTACCCATCGTTTATCGGTTTGGGTCGGGTTAGGTCGGTTTGAACGGGTTAAATAATTTTTTTAAAAAGCTTAAATATTATACAACATCGCTCATTTTAAAAATTTTAAGTAAAAAAAAAGTACGTATAACTTAAGTTTTTAGTGTTAATATTTTATTTTGATTAACATTATAGTTTTAGTAAAGTAAATTATGTCTTAAGTCGTACATATAAACACAAAATATAATTATATATCTATTAATAAAAGTATAATACATTATTTAATGTATCATTATATATGATATATATATATATATATATTTTCAAATAATGGAACAAAATTGTAAATTAAATCGGGTTGGGTTGGGTTGACCGAAAAAACATAAAACCCATACACAACCCATTTAAGCCGGTTTGAAAAAATTTCAACCCAATCAAATATCGGGTTTTTTTCGACGGGTTGGTTCGGCCGAAAAGAGGGCCGGGTTGGTTCGGTTTGACCGGGTTGACGAACCTATGAACACCCTAACGACAATTACCTTTAAATTAAAACATATTATCTTTTATATTTATTATCACTAAAATCTCTATTTTCTAAAAATATGAGGTGCAATCCTTACTTATTTATTTCAAAATTTATTTTAATATTATATTTAATAAATAATAAAATAATATAAAAATAGTAACTAGTTGATTGCCTTTTATAGTTAAAAAAAACAAAATCTACTTATTTTCCAAAAATATCACGGGCAATTATCTTTAAATTAAAATATATTACATTTTATATTTGTTATCACTAAAATCTCTCTTTTCCAAAAATATCAACTGCAACTCTTACTTATATATTTTAAAATCTATTTTAATACTTTTAATTATTTTAAAAAACTTACATATTTTAACAAGTCAACGTATTTTTTTAACAAATACAATTAATATATTTAAAACACATCTAAAAATATTACGGGTAGTTACTTTTTTTAATTAAAACATGTTAATTTTTCTATTTGTCCTTATTAAAAAAAAACTTACTTATTTTAACATATCAACGTATTTTTTTAATAAATACAATTAATATAATTAAAACATTTCTAAAAATATCACGAACACTTATTTTATTTTATTAAAACATGTTAGCTTTTATATTTGTCCTTATTATTAATTTTATTTTATTATAAAATAATATTAATAATACCTCATTTATCTTCCTCAGCCCCACCTGTATTCTTTTATATTTTTTTATGTTCTAATTAATATTTAAGTTTCTCATTTTATAATTTATCATATTAATTTTTACTTTATTTTAATATTTTTCGTACACATTTAATTTTTTAGTTTATTATTTTTTAAGTCCCGTGCCTTGCACGGGTTATAGGCTAGTAAGTATAATTTATAATATTAAAATAGTCTAGTTTTTAGGGGTCAAATTTATAATATTTTGCGTAGTTGATTATTTTTTCTTGATCTTTTCTTTTAGCATGGTTATACTTGTAAAAGAATAATTAAAAACATGTATTTAAGGCATTTGTGTAAATCGAATTCCTACTTGAGTAGAATTACCACAAGAGAAAAAATCTATCTAACAGAATATAATGGCATGGCTGAACATTCGCAATTATGACACTTATGGATAAGAAATTTTAATATTTTCATCAAAGCAAGATTGTGGCATAGTGGTTGAGATTGTTACTTGTAAGTCTAAGGTTATGGGTTCAATTCTCCACAATCTTTTTATCCTTGTGTTGCCATTTAATATATAATAATAGATAGATCGAGAAAAGGACTGCATAAGAAAATATGGGGCCTACTAATTGGAGAATATGCACGATCAAAATATCAATGGAATGAAGTTAGAGGTTGGTCACATGACTAGAAGAAAAAGTTGTGGTGAAATATTGAAGACGCGTCTTCTACGCGAAAAGAAAATTCAACATTAAAGACTGGCTACCTGCTTCTGTGCGAGTTCAGGGGTGAGTAATTCAACAAAAAAAAAATGAAGGAAAGATATTAGCAAATGGTGGAATTGGAGAAGTTAATGGCAGACCCCTCAAGTGCATTAATTACAAATGCATACTTATTTACATGGCACATGCGTAATGAGAGATAGCAAGTAGACCTGGCAAATCGGATAATCGGTTCGGTTTCGGATCGGATTAATGTTCGGTTATGATATATTTTTGGTATAGTTCGGATCGGATCGGATTTGATTCGGTTCGGGTCTAATTCGGATTAAAATCGGATGAAATTTGGATTAAAATCGGATGAATTTGGTTCGGATCAAATTCGGTTCGGATCTTTTCGGATCATTACTCATTCTTTTTTTTTTAATTTGTAATACTTTAAAAATATCTTATTATTAAATGTATTATTTTTTATATAAAACAAAGTACTTTTTCAAAAGTATTGATTAAATATCTATGATATTTTTTACATGAAATTATTGTAATTAAGAATTTTGTTTATAAATAGATTAATTTATTGAATTAAAAGTGGCATAATATATGTGGATTATGATCTGTAAATATAACTCAACTAAAACCGAATTCACCATTTTTTTAGTTCGGATTTAAATCGGATCTCGTATTTCGAATCATATTCGGTTTGGATAATTTATTATTCGGTTATGATCGGTTCGAATCATAATCGGATCGGATAATTTTCGGTTAAATTTTCGGTTCAGATAATTTTCGGATCGGTTCAAATCGGTTTTCGGATAATTATCGGTTTAACTAATTCGGATACAAAATCGGATTCGGTTATGTGAATTTTGGTTCGGTTCTTCGGATCCGGACCCATTTTGCCAGGTCTAATAGCAAGTGTGGTGAATGTTGTTTTGTGGGCTCCGCATGTGATTAGTTACAACCAGAAAATTGTGTATACAATTGACATCAGTTTGATAAAAAGTAAATGGGTCACAATAATTGGTGATTAAATGTAGAAGATTACTATATAATAGAAGTGCATGGTTAATGCACGGGAAGGAGTATACATAGCATTTAAAGACCAATGAATGATGGAAGAGAAAAATTCTTGAAAAGCAATTATGGGTGGAGCTCACAATAAATTAAATAACATTAAAAATACACACATGTACGTGCAATTCAAGCATGTTATGAGCATGTATGGAATTAAGTTATTAATTGCGAGGAGTTAAAGGTTAGGGCTACCATGTATGAAGAAAAAAAGTGAGTTGTATCACATGTTACATGAGCTTCAAAGATCAAAGGCAAAATGACAGGAAGAAATTTTAGAAAATAAAATATTATGAAGGCGCGCATATTCTAAAGGAATGTAGAGAGGAGCAGGACTCGCTTAAATACGCAGAATTCATACAAAAAAAATATTGAAGAAACAAGATATAGGGTCTGTTTGGCGTTGCTGTTGCAAATTGCAGTGGCTGTGAAAAAAAGTGCTGTTAAAAAAAGTGCTGCTTTGAGAATCTGAGTCTGTTTGGTAAAGTTAAGCTGTTTGAGTAAAAGCTGGAAAAAACTGTTTGGTAATTTATTTTTTCTGAATATGCTGTTAGAGTTATATAGTTATATACAAAATAATTTTGTACAATTTATCTGCAAACAAATATATTTTTCTGAATGTGCTTTTAGAAAAATTGAATTAAAATTCAATAGATAAAATTGTTATAATTATTGCATCAAACTAAAGTAACTCATACAGTCTACATCATTAAACTATGAGCTATTTGATTGCGAACTATGTTCATTTCCATTGATCTATCACTTCTTTGACTTTGTGCTGAAGCTTGTGATTGACGATCTGAAAAAATATCTCTTGGCACAAAATCTGGATGTCTATCAAATTCGTGAAAAATGGTGTCTTTGATGGAGCTCAATCTAATGTAATTATGCAACGCCATTGACGCCACAACGATATTTCTTTGAGATTCAAAAGAATATTGAGGCATATTTGCCAAAATCTTCCATCTTTTCTTCCAAACTCCAAATGTTCTTTCAATACAGCTTCTAAGGGATGAATGTGATTTATTAAATATTTCTTGGTAACCTTCTGGTGCTTGTCGACGACGAAAATCAGCAAGATGGTATGTAACTCCTTTGAATGGGCCAAGATATCCTAATGTTTGTGGATATCCGGCATCTACCAAATAATACTTTCCTGTATAGTTAAAAATGAATATAATCATATCTATAAACACTTAAATGTGTGTGTGTGTGTGTGTGTGTATTGATAAATCTTACCAGGTGGTGGAGATGGAAAATTTAAATGTGGCGTGTTGACTGCAGCATTAAAAATGCGAGCATCATGAGCTGTGCCCTCCCAGCCTGCTAAAACAAATGTAAATCGCATATCAAAGCTACAAACAGCCATCACATTTTGTGTTGGCAGGTTCTTTCGTCCTACAAACCGCACTTGATCATTTACGGGTACACATGCATGTACATGAGTGCCATCAATAGCGCCAATACAATCCTATAGATAAAATATTTCACAAAAATGATAAATAATGAATCAAAATTAGTATAAGAAAATGACATTGAAGTTTAAAAGAAAAGTAAACCTTAAAATGAGGCATATATCTATCATCGTTTAGTATATGCGATGGAATATTCTGAAATTCTGGATCATCAGGCTTTATCAAATCTTTTGTGAATGAGCAAACTGATTGTAAAACTTCATGAAAAACTCTACTAATTGTTTCACCAGAATGCTGAAAGCGTTCTTGTGCGTGTCTGTTGGATGCACCTTGAGCTAAAACAAAGACAAATATTCCTACTTTTTCGATAACTGACATCCTCCTTGAAGATTTTAAGCCATACATATTTTCTAAGTCTTGAGAGAGCTGAAAAAAAGTGTCTTTTTCCATTCTAAACATAATCTTGCACCTAGTTCCATTCATAGATAATATTTCGTGCATCCATCTATGACCTGTTTGATAGGATGTCATACAAGGAACTTTATGAATAAATGTGCAATAATACTCTGTAATTGCAGCAGTTGCACATACTATCAAATCCCAAAAATCATCAGTATCATCGACCATCTCATCAGTGAACTCATCCTGGGTACTGATGTCATTCATATCTATAAATTTAACAAATAGAAATTAAATTAGCACACAACTAATATGCATTAACAATAAAAAATATATGTATTAAATATAATAATATGCCAAAACACAAGTGCAGTAGCCATGTAATGAAACATTAAAGCAAATAAACTTAAACTCCAAACAATTAATTAAGTCTAGAAATATATTCCGCGATAGTTATTTAATCTAATTTTTTGGGTTCCTCGCATCTTGTTGTTGTTTCTGATATTTTAACCAGCCAAGTTTAGCCTCTGTAGTCTCCAAGTGTTTCCACAGCTCTCTTTTAACTTTCTGCTCAAACATCGTCACAGCAAAAAAATATAATTCACTATTTTTAGTGATATCTGGAATGGCATGCAAATCATCCATGACTTCCTTTATAGTGCAACCAGCTTCTGAGCTAGAACTTCTTTTCTCAACAGTCTCCACCAATTTAGATATATCTGATCTTAATTTTTCTGCGCCGCTTAATCTTTGTTTTTTAGCACCAGCTTTTCCTTTCATATTTGTACTCACTTTTTGGGAAGATTCAGCTTTTTCCTTGCCTGTCTTTCGTCGTTTACAAATATTTGAATTATCATCTGAAATTGTATCATCTTCTTCTTGTATAAATCTGTCCATACTCTTTTGTAATGGATCATCCTCTGACTCATTTAAACTAATAATATCATCCTCATTTGGACCACTGTATGCTGGCACATCTGCGTTAGATGACGGGGTCCAAGCAAATTCTCCGGTCGCGACTGTAGTGCCGAACATCAAATCATTTTTCAATACCAATTCAGGATCTAATCCTTTCTTTTGAAATTTAGCATAATCTTTGTTCATCTGCATATATAATCAAAAGGATATCAACTGATATATATTTCAATCACATAAAAAATTATGGAAACTTTAGATAAAAAATAATTAACCTGAATTTTTCCATTCCACCATTCAGGAGTTGCATCCACCGTCTCTAATCTTGGATCCCAACCCAATCCGGTCTCTTTACCTATTAATTCCTTCCAAAGCTTCCACTCCGTTCTCAATGAGTCCCACTTATTTTTTAGTTGTGGTTTCCAGTACACTAACCCAGATAATTTTTGAAAATTTGAAACAACAAATTCCCATCCTTTTGTGTTAAAATGTGTAGAAGGTCGCAATCCTTTGTTGATAGCAGTTACACAGACATCACAAAATATATGTGTTGTGTTCGAATTCCATTTTGCTTTTGTTCGGGAAGAGTCTTGTGAATTCTCAACGGACTTCTTTTGTGTGTTATGTGCCATATTTTAGTCTATTATAAATGAAAATATACCAGTAAAGGAGTGACACTATTTTTCAGGTCATATGACACAGATGACACAAAAAATAATTATCTATATGCATGTACCAAAGTGCAACTAAACAGAGCCTACAGCTAATGCAAAATAGTTAACTTTATTTTGTCAAAATAGTTAGGGATACGAAACAGAACATTATTTTGCTGCTGAATGTATTAATGTTATGTAAATATTTACAATGTGCTAATAATGTAATGGCTAAGTAGTTTCCAGAGTTTTAAACTTTTATATCTTTGCAAAGCTAACTTAAAACACCACCAGATCAAATTTGTACCTTCAGAACATGTGAAGTGTCGGTTTACATATGGTTTGTAGTGAAAGAAAGCCATAACGGAAAAACTGAAGGAGATCGAATAGCTTGTTATTAAGTAACAGAGATGGTCCTCCAAACAGTCTAACTAAACCCCAAAAACACCTCACTCACTGATTCACATATTGGGCGACCCAGGCCAACCCTCTATCCCTTCGTTTTCAGGTGAGTCCTCCCCATATATTAATAGTTTGTATTTATATAATTAAGCACTCCTGTATGGCCATTTGATAACGAAATATCGTTTGATTTTAGCCACTCGCATTACTCAAATTACATACAGTTACAGATATTAATAGTGTTGTACAACTCAAGGCTCAGATACAATCATATCATACAGAACAAATAAGAGCTATCATACTCGATCTGTTAATATTGCACTATACCAGTTGTCACTGCATGAAACTGCTCAACTTGAGGATAAACTTAATAAAACAAGTGTGTTTGTAACAAGCCGTACCACTCTATCAGTAAACAAATCATTACAGTTTAAAATTCAGACAGTTCAAACAATCCAGTCAAGAAAAGCATTAGTTCTTACCTGGGACATGAAGTATAAATACTGATGGACATAAAAGTTTAACAAACGCAGATGCATGGCATAAGTTTGTATCAACATATAAAAGCAAGAAAAGAAGTACCTCTGGGATGCTCTCTGCGCCTCTCAACTCACAAGACACTTAGCAGATTCAAAAACCCTAGTATAATAATCATGTTTTACATGTATATATTATATTGTTATTTGATTGTGCACGTAATTTTGTTTTTGTTTTTAATTAAAATACGTTGTTATATGTGTTTTTGTTCTGATATAGAAATCTTATGTAAAATTGTAAAAAAAAATGCATTTGCTGGGGTTTGATACCATGACCTATAATTGCTGCCCGCAAAAACAGCTTTTGTGAAAAGCATGGGGGAGCCTGCTTTTTGTAAAAGCAGCTTTTAGGCCAAAAGCGCTGTTTTAAAAAGCAGCTTTTAAATTTACCAAACAGTCCAAGACCCGCTTTTCAGAAAAAAGCTGCTGTAGCTGTCAGCAACAGCAACGCCAAACAGACACATAGTAAGAGGGACCGATTACATAATGCAGTAAAATCTCGATAAATGAATACATTAATACACTTGAGACCAAAAAAATATTTATTTAGTGAGATTATTTATTTGTCGATTAATAAATATTTTATTCAATTATCGATAAATGAATATTTATTCATTTAGATATTATTTTCAGATTTTTTGATTATAATCATATTATTTTGTACATTTTGTTTTAACAAGATTTTTTATACATCTACTTATCTCTTCTATATATATATAATAGGAGAACACAAGGGTAAAAAGAGCAAATAAAACCCCTGTGAAATTACAATTTTACCCTTTTATATTTTGAAATTACATGGCATGCCACTACTCTCTTATCTAAAGAAAAAAAAAGAGTAAATAATGTTTTTGTGCAGAATCGAACCCTTGACCTTCCCTAAGGAAATCATTCTTATTACCATTGAGCTACATGACTCATTTTGGTTTTGAGTGAAAAATCACATTACATAAACCTCACATCATTCTTAATTCTATATTAATTATCATTTAAACTTTTAAGTAAAAATCAAGGTGATTTATAATATTTATTAAAAAAAAAATTAAAATTCTTTTTTTAGAGTATGTTTGCAAAAGATATTTATAATATTTATTTTTTAATTATTAAAATATCATACAAAACTATATACTACCAATCTTATAAATTTTTTATATTAAGTTTCAAAAACAATATTAAGTGTGGTGTATTTTTATCTTTTCTTTAGTTTAAAATAAATATTTCTGTTGTGTAACTTTAACTATAATATATTCTATTTTCTTATATAAGGGTCTAACTTTTCTTGTACTATACAATATATTTAAATTATTAAATCATACTTATTAATTTCTATAAATTCTCTTTAAAATTTTATAATAAAATTAGTTTGATAAATCATGATATATAATTTATATTTTAAATTTAATTTAATATTTTAAATAATAATTCAAATTAATATTTATTTAAAATAAGAGGTAAAATAAATATTATTTTAATTTAATTGTATTCTACATGTGAAAACTTTGAATTAGAAAAATGGATTAAAAGTTTAAACTATAAGAATATATACAAATCATATTTAATCACAATAATTTATTTAATATACATGAAAATATATAATATTTTTGTTAAATATAGAAATTGGGGACCGGGAAGCGTGGCAGGGAGACACTAATCCCTGACCCCCATCCCGATCCCCGAAAATTTTACATATTTTTTCCCGATCGCCAAAAAAGTTCTCAA
Source organism: Heracleum sosnowskyi (assembly GCA_030848705.1). Classification (NCBI taxonomy): domain Eukaryota; kingdom Viridiplantae; phylum Streptophyta; class Magnoliopsida; order Apiales; family Apiaceae; genus Heracleum; species Heracleum sosnowskyi. The sequence goes on from CM061241.1 coordinate 102,166,806, forward strand.
TTCTCCGCCCGAAACGGGGCAGAGAATGGATTGGGGTTGGGCGGGAAGGGGTGAATGTTTATCTCTACAATAAATATTATTATATAGCACATATCGATAAATGTATACATGATATTTATGAATATTCTTCTTATGTATATAAGCATAGGGCCGGTGCAATGCAAAGATGACTTTTAAATTTGTTATCTTATATGTATTTTAATAATTTATTTTATATTTATATTTTTTTAACGAAGATGAACTTAAATTTAAATAGTTTTATGTGATTGTTGAACTCGATATTGAATTGACGTATGTGTTTGTGTTTGAGCGTGATTAAATTGTGTTTCAAGAATTTTGTGTTTAACAGTATTTAAAAAATATTTTTTAATTAAAATTGTTACTTTTAATAAATCAAGGTCAAGTTGCAAAAGTAAATGGATTAAAGTGCAAATATCAAAACATGAGTATCATTCTAACCGACCGACTACATTATATTTTGATCAAAATCGTTGTTTTTAATAAATTAAGGTTAAGTTGTAAAAACAAAAGAACTAAAGTGCAAATACCAAAATACGAGTACCGTACCGACTGACTACAAAACTTTCAATGTTTCGGTTTTAATAATACAATATAAATAGATAGATATAATAAAAGTGAATAGATTTATAATTAGATTGGATGCATTGTGTATATGAGACATTTTTAATTATTATCACATGAATTTTAATGTCATTTTATGAAAGAAAATAATTAGTTATTTGGAATTGGATTAATATATACATATATATAACATATGAAAACTATTTGTTTTGAATTAAAACAATTTAAAAGATGAGATAATAAAAATAAATAGATAGTACAACAAAAAAATTTAAACGAATTATATGGTCATGTTGAAATGGTTAGACAATATAAACACATAAATTTAGGTTGGAAAAATACTTGGTGATACTAATTTGTGTAAAAAATAAATAGATAAAAATATATAGTCAAGTTAACAAATTTTAGAAAACAAGATATTATATAGCATACAAAATTATTATGATCGGATCGATCACATTATACACCCCGGGTTATTTAAAATCATAGGCCCCGATCAATCAAATTATCTATATAAATTAAAGTAAGTATATTATAACGAGACGAACAAAATATGTACAAATATAACTAAATATAATATTTAAACAACAAAGAATAAAATTTTATTTTAATCACTAGAAAATGATCGTGCCTTGCACGGGTTCATGCAACAAAATATGAGAATTGAAGTTATAATAGCAAATAATATTTCACGAATTTTAATATTATTATCAGTTAGACATACCCATGTCATTTAAACATAATTATGTTTTAAAATTTTAGTAGTAAAATAAAAAAAATTATTGTATTTGAAAATTATTTTAATATATATATATATATAACTAATATTGACAATAGATTGAAATATTATTAAATTAAAACATATTGTAACACCTGAGTCTCACATCGAGAAATGTGGGGGCTTTAGTACAGTTTATAAGACAAAGTACAACTACTTAGTGCACCAACAATCATGATCTTTTGGAGACCTGTGGTGGGTTTGTGGATTACCCACGTTATTGCATTTGGGCCAATTGGTCGGCGGTTGATTCGTGAAGTTGCTGGAGGTGGGGACACGAAGACTGGTGGTATTATTTCATAATGGACTGAGGTCCAGAGGTGGGGACATAAACTAGCCAGTATTATCTCACAATCGCTAGAGATGTACGATCTTGGACCTATGAGCTATCCGTTCAGATCTAACGATGCCGTCAAGAGTTTAAGTGGGGGAGTTTGTACCACTCGAGTCTCAATTTATAACACAAAGTATTACTACAAATTGCACCAACAAATCATGATCTTTTGGGAACTTGGGGTGAGTTTGTGGATTACCCAAGTTGTTGCATTTGGGCTAATTACTTGGCACTGAATTATTTGATGTTTTGAAAGTCTGAAAGATAGAGGAAGCGAAACAAAGAAAAAGAATGCTTAAAATCAACAAATTGCAAGAAAAGATATGAACGAGTTAGAAAGAAAGTTTTAAGAACTGAAAGCGCAAGACCAAAGTAGAGTATTAGAAGATTTACGAAGGCTTTTGATCAAAATCAGTAATAAAACCTACTCTCCAGAATGTAACATCTTGAATAACTGGAAGAAAATTTAGGATTGCAATGTTCTAAAACTTATCTAGAACACCCAGTATCTATTATATCCCGCAAAAAAAATTGTAAACTAACATGACAGCTATTCGTAATACTCGTATTAATTTCTAAATTAAAAACTTGAACATACTTAAGTAAGCACCCAATAGCTACATATACCATCAATAAGAAAAACTCTATATATATCAATGATATACTTGAAACGATAATGATCATGCATAGAATAATTTATAAACACAATTTAAGCTAGCGGCTCGTGCCTCGCACGGGCTTTTATGCTAGTATATATATTAAAGCCCGTCTACGGGCAATTTGAGTCAAGAAAATGGCTGTGAAATGACAAGTTTGCCCTTATTTATTGAAAAATTACAAACTTGTCATCCCTCTATCATTTATGTAAAAATAAAAGATTTTTGTTGCTTTTAGGAATCGAACCTCCGACCTCCTCCAGGAAAACTCATGTTATAACCATTGTGCTACACTTATTTATTGGTTTAACTTAAAAATCTTATTAGATAAGCCACATCATCTCTTTTTGTCATATTTTTTTGTTTAAGTAAAATGTTGGGTTATATTATTTATATAACTTGACTTTTTTAGTTTCAAAATCTTAATGTATAATTATATTTTATCTACTTTGTATATATTAAAAGTCAACCAAGGACAAAAAAAGTAAGAAAATGGCAATAAATTTATTATTACTCTTATATTTTTAAAAATTACAGAATTGTCAACCCTTTATTATTTAAGCTAAAGTAGATTAGATTTGTGTGAATATTGATAATCGTATTCCAAACTTTCTCATATAATTTCATCTTATACTCAAGTACGTAACATTGAGTTTGAGTTTATTATATTATTATATAAACTACATTATCATCATATATATATATATATATATATTAATTTTTGAGCAAATAACATGTTGTTTTATATTATTTATAAAAACATGTTTATTCAATTTTTTTAATTTTACATTCTCAGTAAATTACATGATGCAATTCAAGCATGTTATGAGCATGTATGGAATTAAGTTATTACTACCTCCGTCCCACTTTATATGAACCGTTTTGTTTTGCACGCATTTCAACACGTTCGGAAAAAATATTTGTAAATAATATTTTTTTTAATTTTTTTGTTTTGTATAAAAATATATGGTTTATATTTTAATATAAAACAAAAAAATCGAAAAAATATTATTTACAAATATCTTTTCCGAACACATTGAAATGCGTGAAAAAACAAGTGGTTCACATAAAATGGGACAGAAGGAGTAATTGCGAGGAGTTAAAGGTTAGGGCTACCATGTAAGAAGAAAAAAAATGAGTTGTATCACATGCTACATGAGCTTCAAAGATCAAAGATCAGGGCTTGCCCTCATAGGGGCAAAGGCACGCCCCTTTGGCTGGCCAACCCTTGAGTACGCGTTCTTTTGGTGTGGACTAACAATATGATATGAATGGATGACTTGACAGAAAATAACACATTGATATGAGATTGACATAAGGAAGAGTTAGGGCTTGCCCTCATAGGGGTAAGGGCGTTCCCCTTTAGGTCGTCCACCCCTTGAGGGCGCGCCCTCATGGTTTAAAGTAACTACTTGGTGGTGAAGGATAACTCTCTTGGCTTGATATTGGCAAGATATTGAAGATTTATCCCTTAGGATGTGCCCTAAGGGAGGGATTGATAAACAAAAGAAGAATATATTGAACTGTGAAAATTGTGTGTTTCTTTCTCATTCAGAAGTGTTCCTTATAAAGGCGGAGTCCTAGCTAATTACAGGCAGGTTAGAGGCTAAATACTAGCTAATTACATGCTAATTACAAGCTATCCTGCCATATACAACTAATCAGTTAGTTAGTCAATCATGTCAGAATATATTCATCAATAATGACATAATATCTGCTTTCAAATCACCAAATAATCCTGGATATCAAGGAATCAGTTATGCCACAAAATATTCTTCAAGATCAGAAAGTTTAGTTCTTTTGACATCCCCCTCAAATTGATGCTCTAGAATCTGAAAGCATCAATTAGCTAACAAGAAAGTTATGTCGTTGTCGTGTAATAGATTTGGTGAAGATATCCGCAATTTGTAAAGAGGTGGAGACGTGTGGCAAAGTGATAACTTGATGATCATATGCTTTTCGAATAAAGTGACAATCAACCTCGATGTGTTTTGTGCGTTCATGATAAATAGAATTCGACGCAATTTGGATTACACTGGTATTGTCAGCATGTAAAGAAGTTGGTTGATTTTGACAAAAAACCAAGCTCTGCTAGAAGACCTCGCAACCAAATAATCTTTGAGCATGCAGTAGACATGGCACGATATTCAGCCTCCGTGGAGGATTTAGAAACAAAGTCTTGTTTTTTGCATTTCCAGGAAATAAGACTATCTCCGAGAAACATACACCATCCTGTAGTAGATTTTCTTGAATCTGGACAGCCACCCCAGTCTGAATCACTGTAAGCACTTAGTTGTAGTGGAGAATCGGTAGGAAAGAATAAACCACGGGTAGGCGTCCCAAGTATATATTTAATAATACGGTGAACAACAGATAAATGGAGATGCGTAGGAGTTGCATGAACTTACTTACAGTATGAACAACATAAGAGATGTATGGTCGAGTTATTGTAAGATAAATCAGACTACCAACTAGCTTTCGATATAAAGTAGGATCTGCTAGTAGCTCCCCTTCATCACGCCTATATTTTGTATTAACTTCCATTGGAGTATCGACTGTTTTAGTGTTTGTAAGCCCTGCCAATTGAACCAAGTCCATAAGGTATTTGTGTTGATTCAAGAAGAGACCTTGAGGTTGACGATGTACCTCCAAGCCCAAAAAATAGTTTAGCTGGCCAAGATCTTTCATTTCAAACGTAGAGTGCAACAACTGTTTAACCTTAGAGATACCTTCCAAATCTGAACCAGTGATAACAATATCGTCTACATAAACAAGGACAACAACGATTCCTTTGGATGTCTTTTGTAGAAAAAGGGAGGGATCATACTGACTTTGAGTGAAGGAAAAGCTAACAAGTGTTGTTTGAAACTTTTCAAACCAAACTCGTGGTGACTGCCGCAAACCATATATAGAGCATTTTAGTTTGCAAACATAATTATGAGAAGAAGGCATGCCATATGGAAGTGTAATGTAAACATCCTCCTTTAAGTCCCCATGCAAGAAAGTATTCTTTACATCCATTTGATGTAAAGACCAGGATTGTGATGCGGCAATAGCTAGTACTGTTCTTACGGTGGTCATTTTGGCAACCGGCGCGAAGGTTTCATCATAGTTTAGGCCATATTGTTGTTTATTGCCAAAAACTACCAATCGTGCCTTGTAGCGCTCGATTGATCCATCAGGACGATGCTTAACAGAAAATATGAACTTACTACCAAGTGGTTTCACTGATGGGGGACATTTAACAATATCCCAAGTTTGATTTTCCTCAAGTGCTAGAAGTTCTGTTTCAATAGCTTCCCTCCAACACTCCTGCTTCATTGCCTGCTTATAAGATGAAGGAATAAGAACAAATGCAATGGTGGCTGATAAAGATAAGGGATCCTTAAAACCAAACCTTTCAGGAGGTCTACGAACACGCGTGCTTTGTCTTTGTGGTTGGGCTACATGTGAAGGATCAACATGAGGGGAATCAGATGTTAGAGGGCCTGTAGAAGTGGATGTACGGCGTCGTTGGTAAACTTGCAAAGGCTTAGTAGATGGTGAAGAATCTGTGGTAGGGTTAGTAAACATAGGCAAGGACGAGAATGAAGGGGAATTGACATCCTGGTGAGAAGAAAAAAAATATTGTTTTTCAAAACAAATAACATTTCGAGAAACTCTAATACGGCGCAAGTTGGGATCATAACACAGAAAACCTTTTTGGTGTGTAGAATATCCTAGAAAATCACATTGAACTGCTTGGGATGTTAATTTTGTGCGTTCATGTGGAGGAAGATGAACATAGCAAACACAACCAAAAATACGAAGGTTTGAATAATCCGGTGCCTTCCTAAATAGTCTAAAGAAAGGAGAGGAATTATTCAACGAGGGATATGGCAATCTGTTGATAAGATGTACAGCAGTGGAAAGAGCTTCACACCAAAAATGAGATGGTACAAATGATTCTAGAATAAGGGTACGAACAACATCTAGAAGGTGACGATTTTGTCTTTCAGCCACCCCATTTTGTCGTGGGGTTGAAGGACATGTTCCTTGAGAGATTACGCCATTGGTTTGTAAGAATTCTTGAAATGGGTGAGACATATACTCTCCCCCCATTATCAGAACGCAGGATTTTAATTTCGGCAGAAAATTGAGTACGAATATGTGCATGAAAAAGCTTAAAGACTGAAAATACTTCATCTTTATAATGCAAAAAGTAAATCCACGTGAAGCGGCTATAATCATCGATAAAAGTAACAAAGTACTTATAATTTGCATGTGAAGTAATTGGTGCCATGCCCCAAACATCACTATGTATTAAATCAAAAGGTTTAACAATAGTTGATTGGTGAGTAGGAAATGGCAAAGTTTTGCTTTTACCAAGCTTACAAGAGTGACAATCAAAATGAATATCATTTTGAGATGGTGACCCCATTTTCCTAAGTGAACTAGATTTAAGTAAAACATGAAGTACATTATTATTTGGGTGTCCAAGACGTTTATGCCATGCACGATAATCAACAAACGTAGAATTACAAATTATAGGTTGAGATAAGTATGGAGAGATTAGAAAGTGAATGGGAAACAATCTTTCTTCTTTAGGCCCCCTTGCTATCGTCCTCCCTGAATGTTGATCCTGCACAAGACAAACAGATTTAGAAAATTCCACTTTACAATTATTGTCGACTAATTGTCCAATAGACACAAGATTAGTGGAAAGTTCAGGTGAGACTTGAACATCAGTTATAGAGGAAGAAACACCACCGGCGGCTGTGATAGGTAAAGTATTTCCATCAGCTGTATGAATTTTGAGATTTCCAATATATTTATTTATATTGGTGAGCATATCAACATTATTTGTCATGTGATGTGAAGCTCCGGAATCGAAGTACCAAGGAGCATATTTCATAAGAGGTTTACCTGAGAGTTCCAATGCAGATAGGGCAGAAACAATCATTTGTTGAATCATATCAGAGGTCATTGACTGAACTGTAGCCGGATCATTTCGTGGGAGAGGAGTTGCATTTACTGAGCTACCAGTAGTAGAAGAATCGACTGAAGCACTATATGTTGTTTGATATTTCTTTGGAGGACGAGTTGGGCATTCCTTAATGATATGACCATCCTTTTTGCAGTAGTTGCAGAATTTCTTGGAACAATTCGAGGCATAATGACCAAAACCCTTGCAACAAAAACACTGAACATTATTCATATCCCTACCTCTTGACTTACTTTGAGCTGCATATGCGATAGGAACAACATTAGATTTGTATTGTTCCATGTTGGACTGAGTCAAAAGTCGTTGCTCCTCGCGAAGTAAATCATTGAGACAAACATTTAAAGAAGGGACAGGTTCTCGATTCATAAGATTGGACCTGGTACTTTCGAATTCAGATCTCAATTTCATAAGAAATTGATCCCTTTGAGTAGTTTCATGAACAGATTGAAGTCCACTAAGACTTTCAGATGTTAAGGTAGCATAAATAATATCGGTATATTCAGCCCACAAATTCATAAAGGAGGAAGAAAAATCTGAAATAGAAAGACTTCCTTGTTGAAGAGAAGCTATCTCGTGTTCAAGCTGAAATCGCCGAGCACTGTTTTACTGATAATAAACTTTCTTCATATAATTCCACATCTCAGCCGAAGTCTTATAAGGCCGTAAATTCAGAATGATATTTGATTCCACAGATTCTAATATCCAAGACATAATTTGAGCATCTTTGACTTCCCACAAAGCATGCTCATTCTTTTCTTTTTCTTTATCTGGAGCAGGTTTACTGCCATCAACATAAATCCACATATCTTTGCCTTTGACAAATATCTTGAAGTGAAATGACCAAGCTGAGTAATTCTTGCCATTGAAACGAACTAAGCAGTTATCGTACTTTTCTAAAGACATGATCTGTTGGTTTTTTTTTTTTTGTACTTGAAAAAAAAATGGTAAACTTGGACTAAGAAGAAAATCAGGACCGAGAAAAAGAAAAAAAAGGCTCTTGAACTAGAATTGAATCTCGATTAAAGTCATCAACAAGGCTCTAATACCATGATAAACAAAAGAAGAATAGATTGAACTGTGAAAATTGTGTGTTTCTTTCTCATTCAGAAGTGTTCCTTATAAAGTAGGAGTCCTAGCTAATTACAGGCAGGTTAGAGGCTAAATACTAGCTAATTACATGCTAATTACAAGCTATCCTGCCATATACAACTAATCAGTTAGTTAGTCAATCATGTCAGAATATATTCATCAATAATGACATAATATCTGCTTTCAAATCACCAAATAATCCTGGATATCAAGGAATCAGTTATGCCACAAAATATTCTTCAAGATTAGAAAGTTTAGTTCCTTTGACAGGGATGTCTGTGGTTGAAGGCCTCCAGGGGTTTGCCTGATGACGATGACTGAAGGCCTCCTCCTATTTTCAATGGGCGCGTCCTCACTGGGGATGTGGGGTAAATCATGGTGTGTGCTTTGGGAGCTATGTTCCTGTACTCAATGGGCGCGTCCTCATTGGGGAACTTTGGAGTAATCCTGCACTTTGCACCCAAACGTTTGGGATCACTTGTCCTACAATCTGGTGAGTGCTTCTTATTCGGGGGACAATGATGCGTATGACATTTGGGGTAAGTCATGGCTATACCTGTTGGAACATATAAATCACGGTGCTGCGTTTTATGATATAAATTAAAGAGTTCGAAAAGAAGATTAACCTTAATCGCTACGGCGCAAGCGATTCAATTCCACGTCTTCTACTGAATTCCTTGATTCCCTTTGAGCGAAGTGTGACCTTCGATCTCCCAAAGTTTCCTCTCCTCAAAGCCTCAAAATTCCAAAACCTTAGCTGCGTGCGGCTGCCCCTAAGTCTCAATTTCGATTTCTGTTGTGTGTCCAACTTTAAGGAGAACGAGAATATATATAGGCTTCAATAGGGATCATGGACAATTAGGTCGGGCCTTCCTATGACATTCCGGGTCAAGCCCAATGTCATTAAACATTAATTCAATCCACTAAAGAATTATTATTTGCACTACCGTTCCTAATAACACAATTATTTTATAAAAGGTAACATGTTTTAGTCAAAAAAGGTAATTGTCCGTGATATATTTGGAAAATAGGGGAATTTGTTAGAAAAAAAAATGTATTTTAGGTGAAAAAGATAATTGATTATAAATATGTAATATTATTATTTAATAATATATTTTTATAAATAAGTAAGGTTAATTAAGTAAAAACACGAAGTACAGTGAAGTAAGGGCAATTAAGTAAAATCACAACGTACCGTACCGACCAACGACCGATCAAACTTTTAATGTTTCGTCTATTATATAATACTAGCTTAAAACCCGTGCGATGCACGGATTGTTAATTGTTATTTTATTATTATTTTGTTTAATATTTTATTAATTGTAATTGTGCAAAAAATAAGTAGACATGTTAAAATAGCTAAACACTTTTAATTAATTAAAATCATTAAAACAAATTTTAAAATAAATAAGTATGGGTTTGCCCGTTATATTTTTGGAAAATGAGGGGTTTTTAGTAAGAAAAAATAAAAAATGTAACATATATTTAGTTTAAAAAGGTAAATGCCCGTGATATTTTTGAAAAATGAGATTTTAAAATTTAATAATTAAAAGTATTTAAATACGTTTTAAAATAAATAAGTAAATGGTTTTCTGTGATATTTTTGGAAAAAGAACGGATTTTAGTGTGAACAATTGAAAAATTAAATTGTAAAATGCAATTTCCCGTGATATATTTTGAAAAGGAGGGGCTTTGTTAGAAAAAATATATAATGTGTTTTAGCTGAAAAGTTAATTGGTTATAAATAGGTATTTGATTATTTATATTTTAATATTTTTAGTAATTGCATTTGTTAAGAAAAATAAGTAGACATGTTAAAATAGGTAAACTTTTAAAAAATAATTATAATATTAAAATATGTTTAAAAATAAATAACTAAAGGTTTGTCCGTGATATTTTTGGAAAAGGAGGGGGTTTATTAAGGAAAAATAGAAAAATTAACATGTTTTAGTTAAAAAAAGTAATTGCCCGTGATATATTTGAAAAAGTAGGATAATTTGTTAGAAAAAAACAATGTATTTTAGGTGAAAAGGTAATTGGTTATAAATAGGTAATATTATTATTTAGTAATATATTTCTATAAATAAGTAAGGTTAATTAAGTAAAAATACGAAGTACAGTTAATTAAGGGCAATTAAGTAAAATCACAACGTACCATACCGACCAACCAAACTTTTAATGTGGACAATTAAGTAAAATCAAAATGTACCATACCGACCAACCAAACTTTTAATGTTTCGTATATTATATAATAGTATTGATATAGTATATATATATATATATATATATATATATATATATACTATATTATTAAAGACGAAACATTAAAAGTTTTGGTCGGTCGGTCGGTCGGTCGGTATTTGGGCCGAGCCTATCTATAATTTGCATCGGGCTCATATATAACCAATTTATTTATAACCAATTGTTTTTCAGCTAAAATACATCAACTATTTTATCTATTTTTCTAACTAAAACAACTAATCTTATAAAAATAAAATAGGTAACATATATATAAAATGGTAATATTATTACATATTTATAACTGATTACCTTTTTTAGCTAAAACACATATATGTTTTACATTTTCTAACTAAAACAACTCATGTTCTAAACATAACACGTGCAAAATAAATATGTAATGGTAATATTGTTATATGTAATTATTAATAAATAACCACTTACCATTTTCAGCTAAACACATAACCTTTTCTATTTTTTCTAACTTAAACAACTAATTTTTCTAAAAGTAACACGAACAACATATATATAGAAAAGTAATATAATTTTCTATTTTCTAATTTAAACAACTAATTTTCTAAAAGTAAAACGGGCAACATATATATATAAATGTAATATAATTTTATATAATTATTAATAAGTAACTAACTGTCTTTTTAAGGAAATTGTCTATTTTATATTTTTTAATTGAAACAATTCATATTCGAATTAAAAAAAACACCGGCAAAATATAGAAATAATGAAAATATTATTATATTAAACTTATAAAATCCATGTTTAGTATAATTTTTTTAATATTCAATTTAAATAAGATAATTAATTAAAAATAAAATTAATAGCATATGTTAAAAGAAACTCGGCACATTACATGACACATATTTTGTTATTTGTACTTTAACCACTCTTAGATTTTTTAAGAGCCAATAAATACGAACCGTTAGATTCATTATTTAAAAGTATTTTTCTATTTTAATATTTAAAATACTACTAAAGATTACGTCAATAATTTGTTAAATTAAAATACTTATATCGTTAGATATATAAATCCAATTTATTATATACACATATAAATATATATTAAAATTTTATCAAAAAATATATAATTACAAAAATCTAAATAAAAATAATAAAATATTAAAGAAAACCGTGTATCGGGATATAAGATAGTATATATATAAATGTATAGTAAATAAAAATTATTTCAAAAATTATTTGGGAATTAAAAGTAAACATGCATCAAGCCGCATAATCTAATTTCAAACAAGAGGTCGAAGCAGTACTTTGAATTAAAAACATAAAAATGATATCAACATTTGAAACAAATGATTAGTTCTGGTGTACATAAATCTAACTTTTTATTAAAAGAGTATGAATTTCTGTATATTTTTATTTTTGTTTGGTTGAGTCAAATATTATATACAAGGTATTCATAATATTAGGTTTTTTGAAATTCTTCATTGAATTTTTAAATTGTGTTCGAAAGAAAATGTATATTTTCAATTTTAATAACATAGAGAAGGATGATTCATGATAAAGTTAAAAGTATCACCATTGTACTTATAAATAAAATACTCCTACGTAGTAGTTGTATGATGAATACTATTCCCCTGTCCCGAAAATATACATTGGGTTTGAACATGAAAATTAAAAAAATGTGTAAAAAATGAGTAAAGTTAGATGAAAAATAGGTAAAGTGCTGAGAACTATCAATATTTAATAATAGATTTGAGAGGAAAATAATGGATGTAATAGTGTTTTAAATTATTATAAAATAGAAATAGTAGAGAAAAATAGTGGGTATAATGTGTTTTATATTATAAAAGTTACTATTTTTAGAATGTATAAAAATAAGAAGAACATTCCAAAATAAAAACTGTATAGAAATTAAAAGGATAGACGGAGTACAAGTTAAACAAATAGTACACCATCGATAGACAGATTGGATGGCAATACATAAAGTGGGGTCATCTCAACATGGGGAAGGTCAATATACTGCGCAGCCGTATCTATGCAACTCTGCAAAGTTTGAAATGTACAATACAACTGAGATTGGCACGCACGTGTATATACACTAAATATTGTACTCATGCTTTGTCATTACTAGTAATTAGTAACTTTAAAATATGTAAACTGTAGTAGCAAGAAATGATAAAAAATGAAAAATTTATATAAACTTATTTCTTTTTTTTTCTTCCAATTTTATCATGGTCAGTTATGTTAAGTTGTTTAATTTATTTTGATTATCTTGTTACTACCAAGTGGTAAAAGATGATTATACGGGAATAGAAAAATGATAAAGGATTTGACATCGTTTATATTGTCCACTAATCAAATTCCATAATTTTTTTCAATTATATTAAGATAGCTCAAAGTTAATAAAAATTTATATTGCTAATTTAAATAATAGTATAATTAATACAAAAAAGGGAATAAATGGAATAAAAAATTGATTATAAAAAAACATGAATTTCAACTGGGTTCCATTTTGTCCAATTGTAAACATTTGTATACGTGCTCAACTAGTGAAGGATTCTTAATTTTTTAATAAAAATTTATTAATTATTCCTAAACTATAAATTAACTAAAATATTTATAAAATTTCTCTAAAACAAATACTCCCTCTGAGTTCTATACAATGGAACTGGGTCAGTGGGACGGAGATTAAGAAAAAATATAAAAAATGAGTAAAATTAGATGAAAAATGGGTAAAGTGGTGGGACCTATCAATATTTAATAATAGATTTGAGATAGTGGAGGAAAGTAGTGGGTGTAATAGTGTTTTATATTATTATAGAATAAAGATAGTGGAGAAAGTAGTGGGTGTAATAGTGTTTTATATTATTAAAAATTATTATTTTTGGAATGTATATAAATGAAAGGGACATCCAAAATAGAAAGTGTATAAAAATAAATGAGAGAGAATATTAGATCCAACGTTAATATGCATGACAGCTGGTGTGAGAGGACACCACATCTGCCACTGATTAGACTGGTCACTACACTACTTTTTCCTGTACACTATGTTTTCCCTATATCTGTGCTACTATTTTCCTCTCACGTGTGGAACCTATAGCATTGGCTTTTTCCATTTCCCAATAAACAGTGAGAATAGCCACCACCAAGCCTGCACCACTCAGTAAAACCAACAAAAGTTAGAATTCAGCTATGTTAGGTTTTGCGCATGCTATGCTGTGTTAAGTCTTTGAACGCCAATCACCAACATACTATTGGTTTTCGTGTGATCTACACCTTCAAGGCGGCTTTAGTGCTTATCTTTCGAGGAGCAGGTTTATTTATATGTTTTAAATTAAAATTTGTTATCACCTCTTTTTCAGAAGTTAGTAATTAACTTTATGTTTATTGAGCAGCGTCCTTGAAGGAATTGCATTTATATATGGAGAGCTCTATGAAATCGCTAACGCTCGCCCTCACCCTCAAATTGAGAGAGACATAGATAAACTTGTTCGGTGTTTAGGGCAATTGGTAAGGACTCATTTTTTAAAATGATTTTTTTAATGTTCCTTAAATAAATGAAATCTAATAAATTACTATTCTAAATTAACTTCTCTCTCGTTTTTCTTTAATCTTCTTAATTACCAGGGTAGACAATTTTCTGGTTCGGATATGAGACGGGTTATGGACTCGTGGCCTGTGGGCTGTGGAATACATCGCCGGCAACACAAGTAAGTTATATTTATTTATTGTTTCTTAGAATATCTATACTCTTTGTTAAACAAAAAGCAGAACCCCTCGGTATGGTATGCATTCTTTGTCCCTAATCAATTGGATCCATTCTTGTTGTTTGTGTGTGTGGATGAAAGTTGTGTTCTCAGAAATGGATTTAAACAAAGCTGATGCGAGATTCTTGTATAAAGGATATGCTGGTACGCCTAAATCTGAGGCAGGCAAGGAATCATGTTGAAGGAGATGGGAACAGATTTGTGGATTCAAACCCAAGTCCAAAACTCCAAGGGTTCCGTCTATGAGTGTCAACTTCAACACTTGTTGTACGCACTCCTCTTCCTCTATCTTCACTTCCATCCTTCTCCCGTTTGCTACTTGTGTTTCTAAATCCAATTATTCCCCCAATATTACAGGTTATCATTCTATACACCTAAAATTACCCACACTTTTTATCAATTTAGAGACAGTATTAATTTATTGGGGCTTCTACTGTATCCAAATACTTTTTGTATTCATGTTTTACATTTTTAATATTTTTATAAATATATTTTATAATTATGTTTCTTAAATTATCCGCTATTTTATTTTTTAAGACCTTCTTTTACTTTTGTAATACTTCTGCTTCAAATTTAAATTTAAATTTATATTTAGGTACTCTATTTTCATATACATATATTTAAATATTGGAAAAACACATTTCAGTTAGATTATAAAATTATTTTAAAAGAAATAAACTTCTTTTCTCATATTCTTGTACCAAAATGTATTATCCTAAGAAAAAATATAGCAAAAAATCACAAAATTGTTACTTGAAATCTAATTTTATTTTTGAGATATTTTACCATTGTAGTATTGATTTTTGTTGTTAGTATCTAGAGTATAACATTTATATTTTATTTTGTACTTATTGTAATAATATTTATTTTTTGTGATTACAATAGATGATTTTTATTATAATAGATGATTTTTAAAATTTAGACTGCAGATGTTTGTAATTAGACTTTTCAAAATATGATGTAGTAGTTGGTGTTTAAGATATTTATACATAAACATTTTCATATAAAAAATTGTAATTTAAGGACAACAAACTATTAAATAATATACTGTTTTAATTTATATTGCGCTTTAGCACAAAGTTGACATAAATAAAAAAAGTATAAGATATATTTAATTGATAACATTAGTTTATTTTTTTTTCATTTGTCTTAAAAAATTAGTAGAATCTTTTTAAAATAGAAAGTTATTAAGTTTCAGATGTTTGTATGTAAATTTTACAAAATATAAAGTGATAATCTTATAGTAGTAAAAGTAAATGTTGGATTAATTAGGTTTAGTTTAGAAAAATTAATTAGTTAATGATAATTATTAAAAACTCACACTAAATTCTTCGAAAAAAACGCACACTAAAAGGAGGAATAATTTATATTAAAAAGTTATAATTTATGCAGTGAGAAGATGTTAAATAGTTGGAAGCTATCTAAAGTGTTGATAATTAAGAAAAATAATTGTAGCAAGCCAATAATTGTTTTGAATGAAATTTTGTATTTTAAATTTTAAAGGTGTATTCACGTGTGAGTTGTTAAAACTTTACTAAAATGTGTTAAATATTTTACAGGCAAAAGGTGTTGATGAGTTATTAATAGGTTGGGTATGTTAATAAGTTTATATGTTAATAAGTTTAAATGTGACTGTTTGTAATGATTAGTTGGTGTGTTTGCTTTTAATTTGTATGTGACTATTTGTAATGATTAGTTGGTGTGTATGTTTTAATTTGTATGTGACTGTTTGTAATATGATTAGTTGGTGGAACTATTAGACTTACGACGTCTAATATTTACTTATTTATTTTAATACATTTACTTATTTATTTTTATTTTTATTATTAATTAGAATTACACGAAAACACGACACGAAACGAAAGTGCACGAACACGAAATTACACGAACCCTAAATGGGTGATTTTGAGTTTTGCATTTAGATACATGAAACACGAAAATACACGACATGAAAGTACATAACACGAACGAATTGCCACGAATGAATTGTCAAGTCTATATATACAAGGTATTCGTAATATTAGGTTTTTTGAAATTCTTCATTGAATTTTTAAATTGTGTTTGAAAAGAAAATGTATATTTTCAATTTTAATAACATAAAGAATGATGATTCATGATAAAGTTAAAAGTATCATCATTGTACTTATAAATAAAATACTCATACGTAGTAGTTGTACGATGAATACTAAACAGTACACCATCGATAGCTTCGATAGATTGGATGGTAATGCATAAAGTGAAGAATAGTAGAGGTCATCTCAACATGACCACATGGGGAAGGTCAAGATACTGTGCAGTAGTATTTACACAACTCTACTGCAAAATTTGAAATGCACGCCATACACTAAATATTGTACTCATGCTTTGTCATTAATAATTACCCTCCGTTGTCCTGTAGGTACGACACGTATTTTAAGGGCATATTTAATATATATTTTGATAAATTATTTTAAAATTTTATAATGTTTAAATTTTTATTTAGAAACATAAAGTTTTAAAAATAAATTATAAAACTACATTTTATAGAAGTCTTAAAATACATTAAAAAACTGTAAAGAAATGAGAGATCTTTAATTTCAACTAGGTTCCATTTTGTCCAATTGTAAACATTTATATACGTGCTCAACTAGTGAAAGATCTTTAATTTTTTAATAAAAATTTATTAATTATTCCTAAACTATAAATTAACTAAATTTTTTATAAAATTTCTTTAAAATTAATATTCCCTCTCTCCCACTCAATTCTAGAGCTATACTTTATAAAAGCGGAATAGAGGAAGTATTAAATCCAACGTACGTTAATATGCATGACAGTGTGACCGTATAGTGTAGCAATCTTGCCCAAAATTAAGTGATTAGACTAGTCTTTGCACTACTTTTTTCCAAATTTCTTCTCCTATTTCTTGTATCTCTATTTCTTCTTGATTAGACCAGCCGTATAGCTTGTAATTCTATTTCTTCTTGATTCCTAAACCAGCTACAATACAACTCCTATAAACCCACAGTCTTAAATAAAAAACCTTTCTCACTAACACTATAGTCTATATATACAAGACCACCTTTATACAAAATCACTACTTCAATAATCTCAAACAACTTCAAAAATTCATCAACACCCCATTAAAATTCATCAAAAAGGGTCAAAGAATCACCCAATGGATCCCGCAACTCAAGTAGGTGCAACATTGCCGGCGCCACATTCACCGGAACATTCACCGGAACTCTAGGCCGTCACATTGCTCGCCGCCTATTCCAAATCGGCGTCAAAGATGTCTTCTCAGTTCCCGGCGACTTCAACTTAACTCTACTAGACCATCTCATCAACGAGCCTGGGCTCAATCTTGTCGGTTGCTGCAACGAGCTCAACGCCGGTTATGTTGCTGACGGATACGCAAGAGCAAAAGGCGTGGGAGCTTGTGTTGTGACTTTCACTGTTGGCGGGCTAAGTGTTTTGAACGCGATCGCTGGAGCTTATAGTGAGAATTTGCCGGTGATATGTATAGTTGGTGGGCCCAACTCGAATGATTATGGGACTAGTAGAATACTTCATCATACTACTGGCTTACCGGATTTTAGTCAGGAGCTTCGTTGTTTTCAGACCGTCACTTGTGCTCAGGTTAGCTAATTCTAAGTTGGTGTAGGTGTGCTTTTTTGTTTATATTTGAATTAATTTTCTGCATTTTGTATACATTCTTTGTGCATGATCTGTGTTTGTTTTTTGTTCACTTGTTTAATTTGATTGATAGGAAATACAGAGATTAGTTAAATAAATAGTACTTCCTCCGTCACATTTCAGACTTGTTTCGCATATTCTAAGGCGAAAAAAACTTATATTTCTATTGAGGGACTATAACATTAGGATTTTGTGGCAAGCGCCAAGCAGTGTTGGACCTGAATAAGATCTTGTTGGCAGTAGCTATAAATGTTGTAATGGTATTGGTATCTAATAATCTAAAAATTGTAGTAACAGTCTAACTGAGGACAACAAACGTTAGTGGGATAAATGACCAAAATAACTTTAGCAAACAAATGTGTTTTATGTGTAATGCATAGAAATACGTCTCATGTGTGAGTTAAAATGTGTAACGTATACATGAGAAATTTTCTTTTTCTAACCGTTTTTAGTTTCTGGAATTTGAATAAGAAAATGTTGTGACCAATGGTATTTGAATTGATAATTGGTGGTAAGAGTGATTTGGTGTTGATGCTTGCAACAGGCAGTGGTTAACAACTTGGAAGATGCGCATGAGCTGATTGATAATGCAATATCAACTGCTTTGAAGGAGAGCAAACCTGTGTATATCAGCATAAGCTGCAATTTGCCTGGAATTCCTCACCCAACATTTTTTATAGACCCGGTTCCATATTACCTTGCACCAAAGTAAGTGCTCCATCAATTATCACTACTAACAGAGGATTTAATTTTGTTAACGTTCAACCGCTATTTAGCAATGGCTGCAGAGTACAAAACAGTTTTATACTATGTATATACACAATTGCTTATTGATGATTTGAGGAAGGGAGTTGCTGAGTAAGTATGATTATATGAGATTATGAGAGCAATGCTTGTAAAATTTGGCAACATATTAGTGCTATACATCCTCATGCGCTATTCAATTTTCGTTAGCAGTGTGTATCACCTCTGCTCTGAACAAAATATTGATACTGCACATTGAGTTATCATTTTCTGTCATTGACAGGATAACTTTTATCTTTATTCTTCTCATATGTTGTTCTTTTCCGAATTCAACTTCTAGTCCCTTTTTTTTTTTGTTTTTATAGAAGGCTAATCTTTCCTTCTATTTTAGGGTCAGCGATCAATTAGGTTTAGAAGCTGCGGTGGAAGCAACAGCTGAGCTTCTGAATAAGGCTGTGAAGCCTGTCATTGTGGGAGGACCCAAGCTAAGGGTGGGAAAGGCACAAAAGGCCTTCGAGGAGTTTGCCAATGCTAGCGGGTATCCAATAGCTATCATGCCCTCAGCCAAGGGCTTGGTTCCAGAGCACCATCCTCACTTCATTGGGACATACTGGGGAGCTGTAAGTACCAGTTTTGTCGGGGAGATAGTGGAATCTGCTGATGCCTATGTGTTTGTTGGTCCTATCTTTAATGATTACAGCTCAGTTGGGTACTCGCTACTGATAAAAAAAGAGAAATCCATCATAGTGCAGCCTAATCGTGTAACTATTGGCAACGGTCCTTCCTTGGGTTGGGTTTTCATGGCAGATTTCTTAACTGCACTGGCTAAGAAGTTGAAGAAGAACAGTACAGCAATGGACAATTATCGTCGTATCTATGTACCTCCAGGTGTTGCCCTGAAGCGTGATAACAGTGAGCCTCTTAGGGTCAACATACTTTTCAAGCACATACAGGTAAAACTAGTTTCCTCAATTTTACAATATTCTACGGCACATGCTATTGATTGCATTATGCTTACCTGGAAAGAGAATTAGGATTTGGACTACAAACACATAATTCTGACATAAAATACATTTGCTTTCCTGATTATTATGTTTTTTATGACAGTGCTTGTTTTGATTTTTATAGTTAAAAGCTTTTAATTTTGAGTTGGATAAGTTGCAAAGATCCATGCCATTTTTCCTTTCACTATATAGAAAAATTTCATCCAGCTACAGTATTGCCTCTTTGATTAGCAACTAAAACCAGTTCATTTATAGGCAATGCTAAGTGGAGATACTGCAGTGATTGCAGAAACGGGGGATTCATGGTTCAATTGCCAAAAGCTCTCTCTTCCTGAAAATTAGCAATTTATTAGATTTCATTTATTTAAGGAACACTAATTTCATTTTAAAAAATGAGTCCTTACCAATTGCCCTAAACACACCGAACAAGTTTATCTATGTCTCTCAATTTGAGGGTGAGGGCGAGCGTTAGCGATTTCATAGAGCTCTCCATACATAAATGCAATTCCTTCAAGGACGCTGCTCAATAAACATAAAGTTAATTACTAACTTGTGAAAAAGAGGTGATAACAAATTTTAATTTAAAACCTATAAATAAACTTGCTCCTCGAAACCACCACCAATTGCATCAGTCCAATTTGTTGGTGAATCTTCCATTATATAACAAAAACGGTTCGATGGAAGATCATGAACCTCTCTAATCTGGACTAATGAACCATCTTCTGTTCGTCTTGCACGAGTTGCTCTCTCAAAAATAAGCATCAAAGCCCGTAGATCACACCACACGAAAACCAATAGTATGTTGGTGATTGGCGTTCAAGAGACTTAACACAGCATAAACAAGAGTGCAGAGTGGTACTAACACATCAAGCATGTGTTTAAAGAAGCAAGCCTAGCCTTAAAAAGAAAATGGAATGAAACTCTTACCGGCTGGTTCAAATCAACCATTGGACTGAGGCAAGGGTGTTGAAACACAAGCCGGAGACGTATCGGCCTATATTCCCACCAATGTGATCCCCATTACTGATGGACAAATCTGTTCGGAAACAGAGCTCTTTTATCGCGGAATTAGACCTGCTATTAACGTCGGCTTATCTGTCAGTCGCGTCGGGTCTGCCGCTCAGTTGAAAGCTATGAAACAAGTCTGCGGTAGTTCAAAACTTGAATTGGCACAATATCGCGAAGTGGCCGCCTTTGCTCAATTTGGGTCAGACCTTGATGCTGCGACTCAGGCATTACTCAATATAAAAAAATAGGAAGAAAGTGTTCTCGAACGATTGAGAACCGATTCATCCTGACCGGGATGCGCAAAAACTAACCCAGCTGAATTCCAACTTTTGTTGGTTTTACTGAGTGGTGCAGGCTTGGTGGTGGCTATTCTCATTGGGAAATGGAAAAAGCCAATGCTAGGTTCCACTATGTAAATTCTAGCATTTTTGGTGAACGTATTCGCTTCTTAAGATATAAACACATGCTTGATGTGTTAGTACCACTTTGCACTCTTGTTTATGCTGTGCTAAGTCTCTTGAACGCCAATCACCAACATATTATTGGTTTTCGTGTGATCTACAGGCTTTGGTGCTTATCTTTGAGGGAGCAACTCGTGCTAGACGAACAAAAGATGGTTCATTAGTCCAGATTAGAGAGGTTCATGATCTTCCATCGAACCGTTTTTGTTATATAATGGAAGATTCACCAACAAATTGGACTGATGCGATTGGTGGTGGTTTCGAGGAGCAGGTTTATTTATAGGTTTTAAATTAAAATTTGTTATCACCTCTTTTTCACAAGTTAGTAATTAACTTTATGTTTATTGAACAACGTCCTTGAAGGAATTGCATTTATGTATGGAGAGCTCTATGAAATCGCTAACGCTCGCCCTCACCCTCAAATTGAGAGACATAGATAAACTTGTTCGGTGTGTTTAGGGCAATTGGTAAGGACTCATTTTTTAAAATGAATTTAGTGTTCCTTAAATAAATGAAATCTAATAAATTGCTATTCTAAACTAACTTCTCTCTCGTTTTTTTTAATCTTCTTAATTACCAGGTTATACAATTTTCTAGTTCAGATATGAGACGGATTATGGACTCTTGTGGCCTGTGGAATACATCGCCAGCTGTAGATGTTCTGTACACACTTGAAAAGTTAAGTTATACTAGTACTTGTTTTCCCCTGTTTTGCCAGGATTTTGTAAATTTTTAAAAAAAATGCAAAGTTAATTTTCTCTATAATAATTTTTTCTATATTTTTAATTAGTTTAATACTATATTATAATATATTAATTGAAAATTAAATGGTAAAAAAATTAAAAAAATAATTAGTACTTATTTTTTTATGAAACATTTTTATTTGGTGAAATAAATGTTTATTGTTGTAAGTAAGATTAAAATTGGTTAGAAATAAGCACTCATCATTAATTTCGCAAATTTATAATTGTGTATGTTTTCTCTTAAATTGTTTCTAAAAAATCTTTTTAGTTTTTAGTTATTAATTTGTATGTGACTGTTTGTAATGATTAGTTGGTGTGTCTTTGTATGTGAGTGTGTGTAATGATTAGTTGGTGGAACTATTAGACTTATGACGTCATATATAGATTTAGGATTGCAAATGATAAAATCTGGCTGGCACCATGCCGTATTTGAGGGTTAAAATTTTGAAAAGATAGAACCTGGGGTTCTAGCGCCAATGAGTAGGTGTTAGATTTCACTTGTTGAAACTGTGTACGTTAAACGCTCAAACTTGAAATTAATTTCCAGACTATAACTCTTGAATATGTGAGAAAATAGTATTTATATTTATGGCTCCAAAAGAAGTTCGTGCATGACACTGGTTTTAAGGTAGTAATAATAACAATAATAAATTATTAGATTGCAAATTATATTTTTATATTAACATACTCTTTATGCATGCTATATATTACCTATTTAGCATTTTAAAATATTGTTTCTTGAACAAAATAAAAACAAAATTCATTAAAAAGTTAAATGAAGAAAATTATATTGGTGTAATCATCTTTAATTGGGAACCAGTAGATGATCAATAATACCCTTGCTCAGATCCTCGTCAGTTATTATCAACTTATATAGAACTTTGATGAAGGCCCTTGTCAATTCTGAACCACACACTGCCAAACTCAATTCAGGTCAACATATCACTCAATACAAAACCTTTTATGCAATTTTATGTGAACAACACAGGATTGTCTTGATTCAGGGAACTCCTATAATTTGACTCCATATTAAATATTTTGAACACAGATAGGATGCATAATGCATTATTTCATACTGTCAATACTATACTTATTCTGGAATGCTAGATCAGGCCGACTACATTACAATCACACATCCAGATATATTTAGGAAGCTAAAGAGAAAATTGTCACTATTGTTAATCAAATATTTCACATCTTCATTCATTAACATGTATAAGCAGCAAGCAAGCAATTTGGGCTAGCTTTTACAAGCAAACTACTCCACTTGACATTAAGTACTTTGTATTATCAAATAAGAGATAAACATCTCCAAATAATTTAAGGGCAAGGAATCTTAATAATCTTACTTCAACACTGACCATAATAAAAAATCATAATGCAATAATTCATTACATCATTACCAAATTCTAGAATGCAATTAAGTTTACACATTCAGTCATACACATTAGGAATTTAAGGATAAGAAGTAGTTTGTCAAATCTTGACGAGTAACACCAATCAAAATTTGAATGTTGATGATATGACCTCCTTGAGAGGAGCTTGCAGGACCAAATGCAGGTGGGATATATGTAACATTAAGAGACATACATACTCATATCAGAATTTTAAATGTAAACATTATTCAGCATAATGCTATAGTTAACGATACCTGCAGATAATAGTCTATACGGGTAATGACAATAGGTGTGTGCACACTATCACATGGTGGTATCAGTGACAGTGACAAGTGGTCTTCAATCCCACGCCCTCTAAGCTCAACAAGCTCTTTGATAATATTAGTGATCACAAGCAGTGTTGGATCAACCCTCTGGTATATACATCCTATTATTAGCTTAATTATTTTAATATAATTAATTTAATTCCAAATTATTAGTATTAAATTAAAATATATATAATTATTAGTATTGAATTAAAATATATATAAATTTTAGCATTAAATTAAAATTAAATTTTTACTAAAATCAGAAACCCCAATTAATGTCGTGATATACATGTAATTATTAGTTTCATTAGATTTATGTAATTCACTTAATTTCAAATTAATGCAATTATTACAATTAAATTAAAAATTAATTATCAATAATAGTTTAGTTATAGAGTCTACCAACTAATAGGAGTCTTTGTACATATAATTATTAATTTAATTATAAATTAATATAATAATTATTATTAAATTACAAATTCATATTAAAAGCAGAAATTTTCTTTTAATTGTATGGTGTGTCGTGTTTACCACATTATACGTATATTTATTAGCATAAAATAATTCATTTAGTTTCAAACCAACATAGTCTAATTAGCTTATTATAATTAGTTTAATTCTAAATTAACTCTTTATTAAAAGTAGAAACTCCCACTTAGTGGTATGGTATGCAATATATACAGCAATGTATATAAAATCATTAGGTTAATTAGTTTAACAAAATTAACTTAATTCCAAATTATTATTATTATTATTATTATTATTATTATTATTATTATTATTATTATGATTATGATTATGATTATGATGATTATGATTATCATTATCATTATCATTAAATCTATACTCTTTATTAAAAGTAGAAACACCTCGGTATGGTATATCATGTATAATTGTATACCGCAATTTATATATAATTATTAACTTAATTAGCTTATGATTTTATTAAGAAAGGAAACTGTTTTTCGTTGTAACACAAAAATATCAAAGACAAATTTTGGTTATATAGTATAATTAAATTAATTGGTGCGATATGGTGCAATTACATAAGATATTTCATTTGATATCATTGTATAATTGGATTTTTCATTTGGTATCACTTGAAATTTTTAACTTCGAAATGACACCATTATACTTTTGGCACAATACTACTTCGTTAATCAAGCGTTGATCGATCGTTACAAAATTATGAGATTTTGCATTTGGTACCACTCTGAAATTTTTGACTTTGAAGTGGCATCATTCTGCTTTGTGTTTCAGCTTTTTAATGAATATGATGAATCTGTTCAAAATCTTTGATTTTATATCCATAAAAATATTG
Source organism: Heracleum sosnowskyi (assembly GCA_030848705.1). Lineage (NCBI taxonomy): Eukaryota > Viridiplantae > Streptophyta > Magnoliopsida > Apiales > Apiaceae > Heracleum > Heracleum sosnowskyi. The sequence continues at coordinate 102,191,865 of CM061241.1, forward strand.
TTTAGCACCTTTTTGCCCATAAAAGGAGTTTGATCAGAATGATCAGATTTATCAAATTTATCAGATTCATTAACATAGTGATATTTTGGAGGTGAAATCCAAATTAGAATGGAGTGGTGCCAAATGAAAATTTTCATAATTTTACGACGGTCGACTAACTTTTTGTTAAAAGTGTGGTATCATGTGGATGAAGTCAAAAGTATACATAAAAGCTAATTGTACAATGATAACATATGAAATATATTAAAAACAGAACCCCGTATACCGTGGTATACATCCTATTATCATTATCAGCTTAATTATTTTAATATAATAAGCTTAATTCCAAATTAATATATATAATTATTAGTATTAAATTAAAAAATATATAATTATTAGTATTAAAATTAAATTAATTTTTTATTAAAAGCAGAAATCTCTATTAATGGTAATTATTACAATTAAATTAAAAATTAATTATCAATAATAGTTTAGTTGTATACGAGAAGTCTGGTAGACAAATTTTGGTTATATAATATAATTAAATTAAGATATTTAATTTGATATCATTGTATAATTGGTTTTTTCATTTGGTATCACTCGAAATTTTAAAATTCGAAGTGACACCATTATACTTTTGACTTCATTCACACAATACAACTTCGTTAACTAAACGTTAATCGATCGTTATAAAATTATTGGATTTTCCATTTGGTACCACTCTGAAATTTTTGACTTTCAAGTGTCATCATTCTACTTTGTGCTTCAGCTCCAAAATACCACTTTTTTGACGAATATGATGAATCTGTTCAAACTCCTTGATTTTATATCCATCAAAATATTGTTGAGCATCTCTTTTCCCACCAAAAGTAAAAGATATCCATCCAAAATATTGTTGAGCATCTCTTTTCCCACCAAAAGTAAAAGAATTTGATCAGAATGATCAGATTTATCTAATTTATCAAATTCATTAACATAGTGATATTTTGGAGTTGAAACCCAAATTAGAATGATGCAACTTGAAGGTAAAAATTTTTGAATGATACCAAATGAAAATTTTCTTAATTTTATAATGGTCGACTAACGTTTTTTTAACAATGTGGTATTACGTGGATGAAGTCAAAAGTATATTGATGCTACTTGGATGTCAAAAACTTGGAGCGGTACAAACAGAAAAGCCAATTGTACAATAATAACATATGAAATATCTCTTACATAATACCCAAATTATTTATTTATTTAAATTCAATTTATTTGATTTCACTCGGGACTCGATTATCTATAACTATATAAATAAATAGTATTTAATTTTATTGACTTTCATCTTATTTCATGTTTTAATTCTCTACAACTACGTATTTAAATAATATTTATTAGTTATTTTTATTCTCAATATTTTTATTTAAATAATTTAATTTTTATTCTCGACCGTGCTTCGTACGGGTTATCGGCTAGTAACTACTAAGAAAAAATCCATCATAACATAGATATCATTAGCAATTTTTATAAAAAATTATAAATTAATTATGTAAAACATAGTTAGCAATAATTATATAAAACATAATAAAGTTATTGAGTGAATAAATATATAGAATATATAATTTAACAATTCAAAATTAGAAAAAAAAAGAAGAAATTTCACATTTCTAAAATATTGTTAATTAATTATATAAAACATAATAAAGTTATTGAGTGAATAAATATATAGAATACAAAATTTAAATTAGAAAAAATATTTCACATTTTATTCATATGTTTGTTTGTGTTATTGCAGACATTTAGTACCCAACAAATAGCCCGTGCAGTACAACAAAAAACTGTAGAGCGACTCATATCGACTATTTTGTATGTTTTGGTAGATATTAGAAATTTCGGAAGCAAAAAATTATTACCACTCTCTAGAGGTTGTAAGATTTTATTGATTGTCATCTTGGTTGATTATATAGTTTTGCCGTATAATTATTTTGTTCCATATTATTTCATGAGTTTCAATAAATTATTACTTTTGTTCAATAATTCAGGATAATGTGCATCCAACATTTTTCTTTGTGTCCCTCATCAATAGTTTTCCATTTCGGAGCCGTAACGTGGATTTTGAAAAATTTGCGCTAAAATGTTTGGCTAAGATGACTCGGGTGATTTTTCTTGTTTCCAGTTCATATCTTTCATCTACATTGTTCTTTTCAAAATATTTCTTTTTAGGTTACATTGATAAGGCATTGTACTTCACAGGTTTTCATAAATGGATTTAAGTACAATGAATTATCAATGTAACCTAAAAACAATTTTTTTGAAAAGAACAATGAAGATGAAAGATATGAACTAGAAACAAGAAAAATATCCGAGTCATCCTAGCCAAATATTTTAGTGCAAATTTTTTCAAACTCCACGTTTCGGCTCCGAAATGGTAAGTTATTGATGAGGACACAAACGAAAATGTTGGATACACATTATCCACCATTATTGAACAAAAATAATAATTTATTGGATAATGACCAACTCATGAAATAATATGAAACAAAATAATTATAGGGCAAAACATAATCATTACCAAGATGACAATCATTAAAATCTTACAACCTTTTTGCTTTCGAAAATTTTAATATCTACCAACACATACAAAATAGTAGATATGAGACGCTCTACGGTTTTTTTTTGTAGGCTAGTTGTTGCGTACTACATGTCTCCAATAACACAAACAAATATACGAATAAAATATGAAATGTTTTATTTTTTCTAATTTAAATTTTGTATTTTATATATTTTTCACTCAATAACTTTATTATGTTTTATATAATTAATTAATAATATTTTAAAAATGTGAAATTTCTAATTTTGAATTGTTAAATTATATATTTATTCACTCAATAACTTTATTATGATTTATATAATTAATTAATAATTTGAGTTTGAACAAATTCATCATATTCATTAAAAAAAGTGGTATTTTGGAGCTGAAGCACAAATTAGAATGATGACACTTGAAAGGGCGCGGCTATGTACAAATTAGAATGATGGCATTTGAAAGTTAAAAATTTCAGAGTGGTAGCAAATCGAAAATCCCATAATTTTATAACGATCGATTAATTTAATACTAATAATTATATATATTAATTTGGAATTAAAATAATTAAGCTAATAATAGGATGTATATAATAATTAATTTTTAATTTAATTGTAATAATTACATTACATAAAACTAATAATTACATGTATATCACAATATACATGGTATATCATACTATTAATTGGGGTTTCTGATTTTAGTAAAAAAATTTAATTTTAATTTAATGCTAATAATTATATATATTTTAATTTAATATTAATAATTATATATATTAATTTGGAATTAAACTAATTATATTAAAATAATTAAGGTAATAATAAGATGTATATGCTTTTAATAAAGAGTATAGAAAGTGATCTTTTGTGATCACTAATATTGAGCTTGTTGAGCTTAGAGGGCGTGGGATTGAAGACCACTTGTCACTGATATCACCAGTGTGCACACACGTATTGTCATTACCCGTATAAACTATGATCGGCAGGTATCGTTAACTATAGCATTATGCTGAATAATGTTTACATTTAAAATTCTGATATGAGTATGTATGTCTGTTAATGTCATATATTCCACCTGCATTTGGTCCTGCAAGCTCCTTTCAAGGCGATCATATCAACATTCAAAATTTGATTATTTGAATGACTCGTAAGTAAGCTTAATTTGTGGTTATTTTGGTGTTACTGGTCAAGATTTGATAAACTACTTCTTATCCTTAAATTCCTAATGTGTATGACTGGATGTGTAAACTTAATTGCATTCTAGATGAATTATTGCATTATGGTTTCTTATTATGGTCAGTGTTGAAGTAAGATTATTAAGATTCCTTGTCCTTAAATTTTTTGGAGATGTTTGTCTCTTATTTGATAATACTAAGTACTATATCAAGTGGAGTAGTTTGCTTGTAAAAACTACTTAAATACATGTTAATGAATGAAGATGTGAAATATTTGATTAACAATATTTGTTGGTATTAGAATCGAACTATTATGGTTGAACCAAATTACCAATCATTATATTATATCCATGTTTGCTTATTATAGTTTAATAGAGATATTTTTGGTGAAGTTCACTTACAATTATGCGGGATAACAGTATTCAATCATTTTAATGAATAGCTATTTGCAAGTAGTGATAATTTCACAGAATTTTTGGATCCATAGATATAGATACTATTTTCTCCTTTGATGTGTGACATATTCAAGAGTTATAGTCTAGAAATTAGTTTCAAGTTTGAGTGTTTAACGTGCACAGTTTCGATAAGTGAAATCTAACACCTAGTCGTTGGCCGCTAGAACCCCAGGTTCCATCTTTTCAAAATTTTAACCCTCAAATGCGGCATGGTGCCAGTCTGCCAGATTTTATAACTTGCAGCTTTTCTGGAGGAAAACCTGAGATAGTACCTATTCAGCCAACATGGCAACTTTGTCATCAACTTCGTTACTTCTATTCAGTAACAAATTTGTATCGATTAGTTATTTGTCATTTAAGTTGCTAAGTCTCATTATCGAGGCTACAAAAGATCATTTTCTCCCCGGACAGTTACATAACTTATAAATGAATGTTTTTTCAGAACAAAAGAATTTGCTTGACCGTACTTTTATGAATTGATGAAAGTAATAGTTTATATTGTCAAACCAAATTATACAACATTCTCAGACCTCAGATTTGATAATAAAATTAAAATTAGCTGCAGTGTCAGACCCAGAACCCACTTTCCTGATCACTTCGCAACTCCTTTATTTACCAACTATGTTTACTCTCTTTGATCCACAACCCCACCGTCTCCACCAACTAAAAATCTACATAACTACACTCGGGCCTTCTCTCTGCTAGTATATCTGCTTTTCAGGAAATATCTCCGCCTTATCTCCCAACCTCTTCCCCAGACGTCCCTGTCCATCTCCCAACCTAGTCCGCAGACGTCCCTGTCCATCTCCCAACTTATGTCGCATCATCTTATCATGTTCCAATCCTGATGCTGACAGCTCCAGTTTTATATATTTTCCCACTGCCTTACCTCCCTTTTCATGCAGTACCAAAATGATTGTAAGAAATCGAAATCCAAAAAAGTAGGTTATCTTTCTTGTGTTTCTTTAAAATTTCTGAAGAAGGAAAGTACTTTTGGGAAAAAATAATGTATGGCCACACGCATCTTCGTTACAGTTGATCCTATTGGGGCCAATTTTTCTGGCGAAGGGTCAGTTGGCCTTTACAGGTAAAAATAAATTACGAATTCAGAACTTAATGTTAGTAAATTCTGTTAGTATCACTGCGTTTTAGCTAGCTGAATAAATAGTAGGCTCACTTTTAATATGAAATATAAGGTAATATGTGTTGGTATCAAGTCTGCTAGGGTTTATGTACATATATTGTTATGGAAAATGCCCAAACATACCTTATTAATTAGAGCAAAGTACTACATAGCCTAAAACTGAGCCATGAATGTTATTAACACTCAAATGCAGCTCTTAATTGGAAAACTGAACAAATTGTTGAGAGTTCTCTTGACTTCTATAGAACTATAGTTGTGTTTTTTTTCTTTTTGAATATGTTCAGTATATTAATTGACAGGTAAGCATTGTCAAGTTAATCCCAGAGTTTCCTCGCACAGCTTCCAACAAGTTACTTAGAAGGGTATTGAGGGATCGATTCAAGAAAATATTACCGTCATTTTCTACAGTGATAATTTGTAATGTGCAAATTAATGTGTTTTTATGAAACTATACTAAGATTAATGCAGTAATATTCCAATATTTCGATTACAAATTTGTAAGTTATAACTACAAATTTAAGATTGCCGTGGAGGTTCTCTTCAGCTCGTCACGACTTAGGCTACTATCAGTGTTCTTGTTGTAACAATATGATTTGGATCTTTTATTGTTCTGTTTCTGAGGATAAACCTAGTCTTTGATGTATAATATTGTTGCACTAAAATTGGAAGTTGTATGGTTTGGTGGTGTAATATTTGCATCAAAGTGCTGTAAAACAAACTACAGACCGATGCTAAATCCATTTTGGCGTGAAGAATAATGTTACATCAAGATTTTGTTTTAGAAACTACTAGCTTATAACCCGTGCCAAGCACGGCCGAGCATGAGTCGACATTAAAATATTAGTATTAATAAATTATTAATAAATATTATTTAAAAATGTATTTCTCGAGAATTGAATGAAAAAAATATATAATAAATAAATAACTATTTAATTATGTAGTTATAGACAATCGAACTGTGCATAAAGCTAAAGAAATTAAAGTAAATAAATAAATCTTGTATGAAGAATCTAACGCTAGATGAAACTATTGAATTTAAAGTAAATAAATAAATCTTGTATACTTACGTAGTTGTAAGGAATCGAACCCCAGATGAAGCTAAAGAATTTAAAATAAATAAATCTTGTATAATTATGTAGTTGCGAGGAATCGAACCCGGGTTAAGTGATAACCAAATTTGGTACTTTAGTACTTTGGTACTTTAGTACCGCGCGCCATTTTCACATTGTTTTACTTATTAATAAAGAGTATAGATGAAGAATTACAACTAAATGTAAAACCCCGTAAATTTTTTTATTATTAGATATTTAGATATTAAAGTATTTTTGTTTAGATAATTATTTTGATTAGAAATTTTTAATCTTTTCTACATGTTATTTAATTTAGGATAAGATTCATTAATAATGGAAAGAAGCGTAAAAATATTTTAGAAAATCAATATCTTTTTATTTATGTTTGTCATGTTAAAGTATAAAAACGCCAAGAAGGTTTATGAAATTTTACTAATTATCTAGACCATGTCTGTGTGCACTGTGACATTTGTTTTATTTATATTACTTGTCTAGTTAAATTTGCATCATGTTTGTATAAGTATAATTAGTATTTTGATTTCTAATTTTCTTAGTCAAATTTCAAGATTTTAGTTTCTGTTCGATCTTTATATAATTAAGTGACTGCTTCTATTTGTTATATATGTAGATTTGTTATAAAATAAATGATTAATTATCTCGTGTTTCATTAATTATTATTTTAGGATTTGTCCGCGTTAATTTTCAGTATTTAGTCGACTTCGAGGTAAGTACTTTTTGACTTACTTTTATTTTCGGAAAAGATATTTTGACTCTGTTTTGAATTTCGTATAAGATATAAGAATATTGTTTCGAACTGTATAAGATATAAGAAATAAGATACGAGAATCTTTTGAATCCCTCAGTCTCTACGTTATCGAACCCGTTCGTAATTTACGATATAGTTCCGGAACTAGCCTTAGATACCCTTAGTAGGCGCACAAGTGTGCAACTTTAGATACCTATTAAGGGGGCGTAATTATTGAACTTTAGATGCCGGTCACTGGCAAAGTGTGGCGAAAGAATAAGAATAAGAATAAGATCCCGACTACTGGGAAAGTGTGGCCGTAGAGCAAGACTGTGGTTATTTATAAGAATTTCGTTTCTGTTTTTAATTTTACTTCTGTTTTAAATTCTGTTTCTGTTATAGATTTTAAAAATATAAACTTTGGGTTGGATCATTTTTCGCAAAGGCTTTTAAATTATTATGGTTTTGAGAAAATCTGTTTTGCTAAAACACCCACTGATTTTTGAGAATATCGGTAAGTCATTTTGTTACTTGCTGAGCTGTGTAGCTCACTCTTTTCTAATATTTCAGGTTTGTACATTGTGGAAGATTATTGAGAATATGGATGTGAACCTGTGATTTTCGTGCTACGTGATTTGATGTAAATTATTGGTTAAGAATAGTTGTGTTGTTAGAACATTATTTTTGTTAAATGCAAGATATGTATTATTGAAATTGTGGAGCTGCGTCTCCGATTTTATGTTTATGAATCATTGAGTTTGACCGTTGCTTTGACTTTTGTAAAATTTGGTATTTATTGAGTAATAAAATGTATTTTATTTTAGTTTTGTATTTAGATTAATAGTCCGAAAAGTCGGACTGTTACACTAAATAATGACAGGAACGTTACAATAATTATGTCCTGTGCTACAACTCAGAGATACGAAATTTTGTTCCTACTTTTAAAGGTATGTTGTGCTAATGGCTAATGGTTGTATTTACGGACGGGGATAAGACGTTGATCATATGATATAACTCTGACGATGTACAATCTAAAAAATATAGGAGGAACTATGCAAACTTATTCGTGTTTTGCGTGATTTTAAATCAAAATTATTTTAAATAATAAAAGTTAATTTTAATTACTTAAACAATATTGGTAGCATTATATAAACAATATTGATATCTATTTCAAAACTTTTCTAAAAAATTTGATTCAAAACACTTTTTATGACTATTCAACTTAGAAATAGAATTAAAAAAAAAATCAACTCAACTTACGATTAAACACTACAAGAAATAAAGGCAGAACCGACTAGAACATATCCGACCAAAGTTCTATTTGACGAAAATCCGACCGTATGTCACTGGTCGGTTTTGGTCACAAAATCGATCATTAAGACTGGGGCCCACCTTGTCTTGACTTCTTTGACTGGATGACACGTCATCTAAATTCGACGATCATTAAGACCGGGCCCACCTTGTCTTGACTTCTTTGACTGGATGACACGTCATCTAAATTCGATTGGCTAAACCGACTAACTTTGTTAGTGGGCCACCTTGTCTTGACTTCTTTGACTAGAAGACACATCATCTAAAACCGACTAACTTGGTTAGTGGGGCCCGCTTTGTCTTGACTTTTTTTTTACTTGTCACGTCGGTCCTTACCATTTATATTTTATTTTGTACTTATTGTAATAATATTTATTTTTTGTGATTAAAATAGATGATTTTTATTACAATAGATGATTTTTAAAATTTAGACTGCAGATGTTTGTAATTAGACTTTTCAAAATATGATGTAGTAGTTGGTGTTTAAGATATTTATACATAAACATTTTCATATAAAAAATTGTAATTTAAGGACAACAAACTATTAAATAATATACCGTTTTAATTTATATTACGCTTTAGCACAAAGTTGACATAAATAAAAAAAGTATAAGATATATTTAATTGATAACATTAGTTTATTTTTTTACATTTGTCTTAAAAAATTAGTAGAATCTTTTTAAAATAGAAAGTTATTAAGTTTCAGATGTTTGTATGTAAATTTTACAAAATATAAAGTGATAATCTTATAGTAGTAAAAGTAAATGTTGGATTAATTAGGTTTAGTTTAGAAAAATTAATTAGTTAATGATAATTATTAAAAACTCACACTAAATTCTTCGAAAAAAACGCACACTAAAAGGAGGAATAATTTATATTAAAAAGTTATAATTTATGCAGTGAGAAGATGTTAAATAGTTGAAAGCTATCTAAAGTGTTGATAATTAAGAAAAATAATTGTAGCAAGCCAATAATTGTTTTGAATGAAATTTTGTATTTTAAATTTTAAAGGTGTATTCACGTGTGAGTTGTTAAAACTTTACTAAAATGTGTTAAATATTTTACAGACAAAAGGTGTTGATGAGTTATTAATAGGTTGGGTATGTTAATAAGTTTATATGTTAATAAGTTTAAATGTGACTGTTTGTAATGATTAGTTGGTGTGTTTGCTTTTAATTTGTATGTGACTGTTTGTAATGATTAGTTGGTGTGTATGTTTTAATTTGTATGTGACTGTTTGTAATATGATTAGTTGGTGGAACTATTAGACTTACGACGTCTAATATTTACTTATTTATTTTAATACATTTACTTATTTATTTTTATTTTTATTATTAATTAGAATTACACGAAAACACGACACGAAACGAAAGTGCACGAACACGAAATTACACGAACCCTAAATGGGTGATTTTGGGTTTAGCATTTAGATACACGAAACACGAAAATACACGACATGAAAGTACATAACACGAACGAATTGCCACGAATGAATTGTCAAGTCTATATATACAAGGTATTCGTAATATTAGGTTTTTTGAAATTCTTCATTGAATTTTTAAATTGTGTTTGAAAAGAAAATGTATATTTTCAATTTTAATAACATAAAGAATGATGATTCATGATAAAGTTAAAAGTATCATCATTGTACTTATAAATAAAATACTCATACGTAGTAGTTGTACGATGAATACTAAACAGTACACCATCGATAGCTTCGACAGTGTTAACGGAGGAATCTGGTATTAACAAAGTTTGAGGTTTGTCGCCGGAATCAAGATCTGCAACGGTGGTCCTGTGGTGGTGAATTCGTCGGAGTATGGTGGTTGTGTTTAATTGGTGGCTGAGATTGCTTAGGGTTTATATTGGCTGCCTCAGAGTTCTCAATATTCGACCCCTTACAATTTGCCTACGTATCCCTTTTTATAGGGAATCAAGCCAACGTAGTTCTTGGGGAGGAAGTTTCCTCCATGGGCTTGGTCTCTGCTCTTCGGAGCCCATCCGAAGTCTTCTACTGCCTTTCCATGCTTAGATGTAGGACTTTTCCACCGCTTTCCATGTGTAGAATACTTTCCATACTTAAAGGTAGGTCGTCCTTATCTTTCCTTACTTGAACATAGGTCTTCCATATCTTTCCTTACTTAGAGTTTTAGCTCACTTTAGGAATGTCTAACGATAAGGCCTAGTCACAAAGGCCCAAGGCTCGTCTATGACATCAGGACTTCATGAATAAGGAAACTTCCCCCGTCGAGGACTAGTCCTATCCATTACCAGCTATTTCCTTAATTCATAGACGCAGGTATAGCCATGACTTACCCTAAATGCTAGACGCATCCTTGTCCCCCGAATGAGAAGCACCCACCAGATAGCAGGACAAGTGATCCCAAGTGTTTGGGTGCAAAGTACAGGATTACTCCAAAGTTCCCCAATGAGGACGCGCCCATTGAATACAGGAACAGAGCTCCCAAAGCACACACCAAGATTAACCCCACATCCCCAATGAGGGCGCGCCCATTGAATACAGGAGGAGGCCTTCAGCCACGGACCCCTCCTAGGGCACATCCTAGGAGGGAATTCTTCAATATTTTGATAATACTAAGCCAAGGGAACCAGTCTTCATTATCGGGTCGCAACTTCAAACCAAGAGGACGCGCCCTTAAGGGGTGGACGGCCTAAAGGGCGCGCCCTCATCCCATGAGGACAAGCCCTGAATCTTCTTTGTATAAAATGTAGTTTGTTATTCTCCATCAAGTCTTCTATCCATGTAGAGTTGTCATTACTATGAGGACGCGTCCTCAAGGGATGGTCGACCTAAGAGGGCACGTCCTTATCCCCATGAGGGCAAGCCCCAATGTTGAACTTAACCCTAATAACATAATTGAATTCATATTTGACCCGATCCTAACCTAAAAACCCATTATCGATTTTTGGCTATAACAACTACCCCCCAATTCAATGTGAAGTTAAAAACAATACATTGAATTTCTTTAAACTTATCAAAAATTCCATATTTCTATTGCCTAAGGCGCGTCTTCTATCAGGACGCGTTCTGACTTTGCCATGTCATAGCACGTGCATTGACAGTTGTCTTCCACTAGGCGTGACTGTGTCTATAAATACCTAAAATCGTTTTCTTTTCCCTTTTTACTTTACTCTTTTTCCAGAAAAAACCTAATCGCCGCACTTCATCTTTTTGAGCAAAAATCCGGCCAAATCGTTGCTTTTTAACGTTTCTCTTCTCAGATCTTTACTTAGCAACTTACAAGGTACGATTTTAGACCTTCATTTCTTGTTTTCACCATGTATTTTGCTCAGAATTGGTATGTGACCGTTAAACTTTTTTTTGTATGTTCTTGAATTTCAAGATGTGTATATATGTGTATCTATCTGTGTTTGATCCGTATTTCGTCATCGTTGAAATTTGAATTATGTTTCTGGCATTTCAATTATTGAGTGTAGTCTTAAGGCGCGCCTTTAAGTTGTATATATACGACTTAGGGCTTTAATTCCGTTTGTAGATATCTTTAGGGCACGTCCTCTCCATCTAATTCACCAATACTATATTCTTTTCTTATATATTCTTTTCAGGACGCGTCCTTACCTTTTTTCTTTTCTCTTTTCAGCTGGAGGGTAAGGGCGCGTCCTCCCCGTTTCACCCCTTTAAGGACTTCAACAAACGTTTAGGAATTTACTCTCCACCTTCACTTTCCTTTCCAGCACAAAGTTCATCTTCTATAAAATCATTTCATACTCAAGCAATAGAGCAGCTTCGTGAAGTGACTCCATTCAGAGGTGAAACCGAAATTATGTCTGCCACAATATCCAATTCGTCTCTTCCTAACGTTGATGACATCAATCCTGAAGTGACAAGCCAGCATAGCAGGGCGCGTCCTCATGAATTCAGGCCAGTTATAGATATAGAAGAAGATTTTTCAGATGATGAAAAAACCAAGATTTCTCGAAAGAGAAAAGAAAAGCAAATAGAATCCTCAGATTCTGAAGGCGCGTCCAATTATGACAATGAAGATTCTTATTCAGAGGACGCGTCCTTAGATAGTCCATATCCATTTATTGACGAAGACGATCGTATGTCACCCCCTGAAAGCTCTCCAATTCCATTCGTCCATCCCGAGGTTACTGAAGAGGAAAAAGATCTTGATTGGGGCCAATATGAAGATACACTTACAGAAGCTGACAAGAGAAGGATGAGGAAGCAAAATAACAAATTATTTTGCGTTGCAATGTCATCTACTGTTTCTGTAGAAGAAATAACCTGGTGCATGACATACTACGGAATGGAAGGGAGGTGGGCGCGTCCTCCTTCCTTAATGAGGCCACACATTTTCAACTGGCCAGAACCTTTCAGAGTACCTAGAATGGTTACTTCCCCGAAACTAATGGCATTGGGTGTGGGCGCGCCTCTTCATCCTTACCTTAGAAATATAATAGAATGGTATAACATTGCTCCTATTCAACTATCCCCAAACTCATATAAGCTAGCCCTTGCTTTATTTATTCTATATTTGGACGAAGGAATATCCACCCCGCCAACCATGGAAGAATTCAGCTACTTTTTTAGCATTAGAAAGAGTTCAAAAGGTTATTTTTTTCTGACAGCCCAACACAAGCATAATAAAATGGGCTTTTCAAATGGAAAGGTAAGCCATGAAAAGAATTGGAAGGAGCCATTCTTTTACCTCTGGAACGTGGAAAGAACCAGAGTCATTTTCAATTGCAACCACAGTAAGAATCCTTCTAGTTCCTTATTATATATTTAGTGAGGACGCGTCCATTTATGACTCGCCATAATTTTATTCCTTGTCTTCATTTTCTTTAGATAACAGAAATACCAAAGAACTTTTTGGCGAGGCCAAAAAACGAGCTAGTAAAATTACCTCCCTTCCCCCTTCTCGATTTCATTTGAAGACTTTAGTTACAGAAGAAAATCTTAAGAGAGCCGGAATCCTCAGGAAGGAAGTGGGATCCATAATCCCTTTTCAACGTTTTCGAAAAGGAATTCCCATAATGGGGTCTAAATTTGATGATTCTGAAGATGAAAACGCTGAGGTTGAGGAGGGTGCCCACATGGATAAGGGCGCGCCCTCACAGCCTGGTATTCTTATCTGAATTTACTATATTCATCGTATATGTTTCCATGTTAATAATTAATATCTGAAGGCGCGTCCTAACAAATTTCTTTATTAAATTTCAGGTATGGACGGTCTTCCAGGTGGTTGGGGTCTAGAAATGGGAAATGCCCCCACTGTGAAAGTTGCAAGAAGGGTTAAGACGCGTGCTCATAGGAAGGATGTCAAAAAACCTGTGGTTGAAACTAAAAATCCTCAGTCAACATTTGATCAAGAAAAGGACAAAACTAGAAAAAGGAAGGAGGACGCTGAGGTGGTGGTTATCACAGAGGGCGCGTCCTCTAAAAAGTTGAAGTCTTCATCGTTCTCCTTAGTCTCAGCTGCCTTAAGTCCTTTAGCAATTCCTTTCGTCTCCGATGATGACATTCTCAAATGGAGACAAAGGGATTCCTTAGAAGAAAATGAAGCAATCATTAAGGCTTCCTCTGAGGTGCTTGTCTCTGCTCTGAATCGCCAAAGCTCTCTCCAAAAAGATAAGGCGCGCCTTGAATCTCTTGAGAAAGAAAAAAGCAAACTTTCAAAACAAGTTGAAGACCGTAACAAGGTCTTGGATAAATTAAAGAATGAACTTTTGCAGAAACAGAATTACTATGATAATGAACTCAAAACGCAAGAAGAAGTTATAAATGACTTAGGTATTTCTGTTAATGGTCTCAAGGAAGAAAACATCAAGCTGAAAAATCAAGTGACTGAGCTTGTGGAGGACCAGCAGAATGGTTGGGCCAAGGAGAAGAAGAAAATTGAAGGCGCGTCCTTCATGAAAGGTTTTAGAAACTATGCTTCAGGATTCCTTGCCCAAGATCCTAACTATGATTTTTCAAAGTTTGGTGAAGAAACCATGCTGTGGATTTCAAAATTCAAAGTCGAAGAAGCTGCTGAAATCAAAGCCAAACGAGTTTTCCTTGGACTAGAAGAGGCTTCGCCTATGCCTGATGACGATCAGGACGCGCCCTCTGAGGACGCGTCTCCAGGAAAAGAGGATGCTATCCCAACCGAACAAGAGGACAATCCTTCTAAAGCTGATATTGCCAAGGACACTCCTCCTACTGATCAAGTATAAGGACGCGTCCTAATTCTCTTTTTGTTGTTAACATTATGAGGTGCAGGCCCTCCTTTGATGCCTTGCAAATTGTAAACTTTTAACTTAACTTTTTCTTATTGATGTCTCCTACTTCAGTTAAATATTTGTCATCTACCATCTTTTTCAAACTTAACTTAGGGCACACCTCATATCACAATCCTTATGTGGGCGCGTTCTCTTTATGATAAAACTTGTAATAAGTAACCATCAACTCTCTAAGCAATTAATTTTTACATGTCTTATTTAATTGCCTTAAATGTTTGCCTGGTAAAGATAGATGTTTTATCATGATAAAGGCGTGTCCTCATTTGATAAATTATGTAAAATGCGCGTTCTTCAAGCATGTTTCGTTATCCATTATCATAGGGCGCGTCCTGTAATAATATATCTTAGGGCGCGTCTTTATTAAGCCATCAAAATATTCTTTAAACATAATAAACTTGTAATTCTAAAAATTCTTGATAAGATCTTCATAAATAATGCGCTCCGGTGTGAAGGCCACACTGGTCCCAAGGCTAATGCTCTTTGGGGAAATAAAAACTTGAAAATTTCAACCATTCAAGGTAAGATGTACATGCACTACCCCCCTAGACTAGGAGGAAATTTATTTCTTCTAGTTTATTTAGATAGATAACATAGGGGGTACAAAACCACTCCCTATTGGTAGTATTTCTTCAAATGTTCCACGTTCCAAGCTCTTGGTATAGGATTACCACCCAAATCTTCCAAGTGAAAAGTTCCTTCCCAAAGCACAGACTTGATCCTGTAAGGTCCTTCCCAATTGGCTCCAAAGACCCCATGACTGGCAACTCTGGTATGAGGCATCACCCTTCGTAACACAAGATCACCAACCTTGAGACGACGTACCCTCACTCTTCGATCATAAAACCTGGCCACTCTTTTCTGATACGCAGCTAAACGTAAGGACGATGTTGCACGTGTCTCTTCCAAAAAATCAAGATGAAGCCGTTGGTTGACTTCATTAGAGTCCTTATCATAGTGATCCCTCCTGAATGACCCAGATCCAACCTCCACAGGAACCATTGCTTCAAAGCCATAAGATAACATAAATGGAGACTCCCCAGTAGTAGACCTTGGTGTGGTATTGTAGGACCACAACACCATAGGAAGCTCCTCAGGCCAGTTACCTTTACTTTCTTCCAACTTAGTTTTCAGGGTGTGCTTGATTATCTTGTTGATAGCTTCAGTCTGTCCATTACTCTGAGGATGATAAACTGCTGCAAAGTCTTTCTTGATCTTCAGGTACGCATCCTTACTCATAGTATAGTAAGGTAGGTTTGGGTATAGCAGGACTTGAACCTGCGTCTTCACACAACTTTTTTAACTCCTTGCTGTCAAATTGCTTTCCATTGTCAGATATAAGCTTGTAAGGAATTCCAAACCTGCATACAATGGAATTAAAAACGAAATCTTTGATTTTCTTGGCCGTTATCTTTGCCAAGGGCATAGCCTCCGCCCACTTGGTAAAATAATCCACAGCCACAACAGCATACTTGACACCCCCCTTAGCCATAGGAAGCTCTCCAATAAGATCAACTCCCCACATAGCAAAAGGCCAAGGACTTATCATTGAAGTCAATGTCGTAGCAGGAATAGATGAGTAGTTTGCAAAGCGTTGGCACTGATCACATGCTCTTGTAAACTTCATAGCATCATCCTTCAAGGTTGGCCAGTAATATCCTTGTCGTAACACTTTCATAGCAAGTGAACTACCCCCCGAGTGATTGCCACATATTCCTTCATGAACCTCTCTCAAGACATAGTTGCACTCGTCTCCATCAACACACCTTAGTAGGGGTTGATTAAAACCCCTTCGGTACAACACTGCATCATACTCCACATACCTTGCTGCTTGGTATTTTAAACGTTTGGCCTCCCCTTTATCATCGGGTAGAATTCCTTTTTGCACATATTTTTGGATAGGAGTCATCCAAGTCTTCATTGGTACTTCTTCTACAACCATTAGCTCCATCTCGGGGATACTTGGAATTTCTTGAATTTCCAATGGAATATCTCCCATCAACACCGTGTCCCTTTGAGAACCCAACCTAGCCAAAGTATCTGCCTTGGAATTTTCTTCACGAGGAACTCCTTCAAGTCTGACTATGTTGAACTGTTGAATCAAGCGACGTACACTCATCATGTATGCCTCTGTCTTTGGTCCTCTAGTCTGGAACCCTCCTTCAACCTGCTGAACAACCAACTTCGAATCACTGAACACCACCAAATTCTTCACATTCATTTCCAAGGCTAACTTCAAACCATTAATCAATGCCTCGTACTCTGCTTCATTGTTAGTTACTGCAAATTTGAAATTGATAGCACTCATAAGAAGGTGACCTTCGGGAGAGGTCAAGACAACCCCAGCACCTGCTCCGTCATTGTTGACTGCTCCATCTACATACATGGTCCACCAAGGAAAAGGATACTCCTCTCTCAAAGGACTTGCCTCTTGAGCAAGAGGGTTAGGGTTCACCAGAATGATTTCTCGTCCCATACTCTCATCTTCAAACTCCAGAATAAAATCAGCTAAGGCTTGTCCCTTGATTGCCGTTCGAGAAACATATTCCAAATCATATTGTCCCAACTCAATTGCCCATTTCAACATCCTTCCAGAAGCTTCAGGTTTATGTAGAATGTGTCTCATAGGATAAGAAGTCCGTACTTCAATTTTATGAGCTTGAAAGTAAGGACGTAGCTTTCGTGCAGCCAGCACCAAGGCATATACCAACTTCTCCATGCTAGAATATCGGGTTTCTGCATCCAACAACCTCTTACTTACATAGTAAACTGGTGATTGCAAACCATCCTCTTCTCGCACTAACACAGCACTAATGGAGTAAACAGAGATGGCCAGGTAAAGAATCAGTATTTCACCATCCACAGGCTTGGCCAAGAGTGGGGGCTTACCTAGCTGCTCCTTGATTTTCTGAAAAGCATCTTCACAAGCAGGAGTCCACACAAAATCCTTATCAACCCCCCTTATGGCTTTGAAAAATTCTTTGCAACGATCAGAAGACTTTGAGACGAAACGATTTAGAGCCGCGATTCGTCCACAAAGGCTTTGAACCTGCTTCACATTGGTAGGGGACTTCATTTCAAGAAGTGCTTTAATCTTTTCCGGATTAGCTTCAATCCCTCTATGATTCACAATAAAGCCTAAAAACTTTCCTGACTCAACGCCAAAGACACACTTTTGAGGATTTAACTTCATCCTATACCTGCGAAGAATTCCAAACATTTCCTCCAAGTGCCTCACATGGTCTATTGCTTCCTTAGACTTAACAAGCATATCATCTACGTACACCTCCATGGTTTTGCCAATCTGCTCTTTAAACATCATGTTCACCAACCTTTGATACGTTGCCCCTGCATTGATAAGGCCGAAGGGCATTCCAATATAGCAATACAAACCTCTGTCAGTGATAAAGGAGGTATGTTCTTGATCGGGTCCATACATGGGAATTTGATTATACCCTGAGTACGCGTCCATGAAACTCAAGAGAGCATGTCCGGCCGTAGCATCCACCAACTGATCAATCCGGGGGAGTGGGAAACTATCTTTTGGGCAAGCTTTGTTCAAATCCGTGAAGTCCACACAAGTTCTCCATTTCCCATTAGGCTTTTTCACCAACACCGGGTTTGCCAACCACTCGGGATAGAAGGATTCTTTGATCAAACCCACATCCAAGAGTCTGTCAACCTCTTCCTTTAAAGCTACTGCCCTTTCTCCACTGATTGCACGCCGCTTCTGACGCATTCCCTTCTTATTAGGATATATGTTTAGGTGATGGCACATGACATTAGGATCAATCCCTATCATATCGACATGACTCCAAGCAAACACATCCAGGTTGGTCATAAGAAAATTAGTCAGACCTGTTCTCAACTCATTGCTTAGCTGTGATCCAATCTTGAGAACCTTACTGAGGTCTGCTGCGTCTACCGGGATCGAGATCGTATCTTCCGCAGGACCTGCCTTCTCATGTGGGATGGGGATTCTTGGATCAAGATCAAAGTCAAAAAGGCGAGGATCTTCAACTGGCACTTCATTCTTCAAGGGCGCGTCCTCCACACATTCTTCCACTCTGGAGGGCGCGTCCTCAACATACCCTTTCTTCCTTGGGAAGATGTTAGCAAATTCCTCCCTCGAAGGTGGATCCTCAACAGTCTCTTCTTTCTTTGAGGGCGCGCCCTGTAGGGTATAGATTGACTCTTCTCCATCTCCTATGGACATCTCCTCAACAATTCCTTCTTGAAGTTCATCAGTTAGAGGGGGCGCCTCCAATAATAACATTTTAGGGCGCGCCCTTGGCTGAGGGAAATCATCTTCTGGCTCTTGAACTATGTAATGAACATGAATCTCTCCCTTAGAATTTTTGAGCAATCCCTGAGCGTCTTCTTGGGGAAGGGCGCGTCCTCCAAGTCCATTACGACGAAAACCCTTGACAGTTCTGTGGTAGCATTCCCTTGAATCATATTGTGATCCTCGAACTGAACCAACCCCATTCGGAGTAGGGAATTTCATTATTAAATGATAAATTGAAGTAACTACCTTCATCTCTTTCAGCAAAGGTCTTCCTACTAGGGCGTTGTGGGCAGATTCTTGATCCAATACCATAAATTCTATCATTTGAGTCACAGATAGAGGACCTTCACCAAGTGTAACTGGAAGCTTAATTGCTCCCATAACTCTGACAGCTTCTCCCGTGAAACCATAAATCCAAGCATCCTCTCTGACAATATCCTTATCAGGCAAACCTAACTTCTTATAAGTGCTGTAGTAGAGAATGTTTACCGAACTTCCATTGTCCACAAATACTCGGTGTACATTCATTGGACCAATCTGTATGGCAACGACTAGGGCGTCACTGTGAGGGTGATGTACCCATCTTGCTTCTTCCTCAGTAAATGTAATGTCTACTGATTCCCCCCTGAACAACTTGGGAGGTTTAAGTTCCAAGCTGTTCACATTAGTTAAGGGCTTATGACGTGCTTCCCTGGCATACCTTTCCAGTGCGTTGTTACTGTCACCACCAAAATGGCGTCCTCCAAAGATAGTATGAATGCTTCCAGCCCGGGCAAACTGAACGTCTTTAGATCTGTCATCATCCCTTTCCGGAGCATGTTCCCTTTCCATCCTCCTGTCGGTTTCACCATTATGCTTCTTCACTTCCCTGACGATCCAGTCGGTCAGATATCCGGCCTTGATCAATTCTTCAATTTCTTCCTTTAGCTGCCGACACTCGTGAGTGTTATGTCCATTTGACTCATGATATGAGCAATACCTCTTTTTGTCCTTGCTCTGCCATGAGGATAATGGTGCTGGCTTCTTGAATAAACCCTTGTCCTTGTTCACTTCAAAGATATGCTCGACGGAAGCAGCTAATGTGTAACTCCCTGTTTGATACCTGTTCAGTCTGTCATAGTCTGGTGGAGTCCAACCTCTCCTTGCGTTGGTGACATTCACCCTGTTTGGACTATACCCTCTCCTCCGGTAGTCAGGGCTTGGAGACCTATCCTTCCTCTTAGAACCTTTCCCCTTTCCTTGGAAGTCTGACTTTTTATTGTCAGCAAGAGATTGCTCAACAATCTTGAAGTATTCAGCCTGGGCAAAGAGGTCTGCTAATGTTGCTGGGTCCTTCCCTTGTAAGTGTTTCCAGAAGTCAGTTCCGACTTGGAGTCCCGCAATCAAGAAACTTTTTAGTGACTCGTCGGTTGCCCCTCTGACCATGGTAGACTCAGCATTGAACCTTTTGAAGTACGATTGCAAACTTTCTCCTTCCTTCTGTTTGATATTGGCCAAAGTAGTCACTGGGGGGGGCATATTTCACAGTTGCTTGGAATTTTGTCAGAAACAAAGTTTTCATGACTTCCCATGAAGTGATCACACCTGGCCCAAGCTTTTGAAACCACTGTTGTGCACTTTCTCTAAAAGTTGCTGCCAGAAGACGATATCTTGCCAAGTCAGGCACTTGATATACATCCATCTCTATATTGAATCTTCCCAAGAACTCAACAGGGTCGGCATTTCCATGGAAGCGTAAGTCGTTGGTTGTATTCCTGTACCCTGTTGGAAGTTGTGCCTCCCTTACTGCTGTAGAGAATGGAGAAGGAGCCTGAGCTGTTGAAGTGACTCTTCCTCCCTCAAGATGTGTGAGGAGTTTCTTTAGGTCATCCACATTGAAACTTCCCACACCTGGGATAGTTTGGACATTTGTCTGAGTACCTTCAATAATTGGAGGTTGAGGTGGTGGTTGAGGAGGCTGGATCTCTCCTTGGGCTGCAGGAGTCTCTGGCATCCTTGGATTGGGAATTGGAGGGCGCGTCCTTCCCTCATGACTATTAGGGCGCGTCCTCTCCTCCTGACTGTTAGGGCGCGTCCTCGGCTCTTCCTGCCTTCCTCCTGATCTACTTTGGGATGAGACAGATGATATGTACGGATCCCTTCCTCCAGAGGGTCCTCCACGATAAGGAGCATCATACCTATTCCTTTGATTGTTATCCCTACTCCTATAATCCAGCTCCATATCCCCTCTCCTTCCTGACCCTTCTGATTGGGGAGCTCGCTCATGATCACGGGGCCTCAACCTGAGATCAGGGGGCGCTCGCTGTGAATCACGGGGCCTCGCATCTCGATCATTACATGGGTCATCTCGTGAAGGTGCTTGTTCATGTCCATGGGGCCTCGACCTGTTTACAGGGGGCTCTCGCTGTGGATTATGAGGTTGCACTTCTAAATTACGTCTTGAATTATTGCGAGGTTGAGTGCGATCTTGTCCATGGGGCCTCGACCTGTCAACAGGGGGCTCACGCTGTGGATCAAGAGGCTGTTCCCCTCTTACCTCTCTGTCCCTCTGCCACTCGACCAACAATAATCGTAGATCATCATTATTAAGTCTTATACCGAGACGATCCTTCAACCTGTTCAATCGTTGTTCTTGGTCTCGGTGGAGTTCATCAGCCCTTCGGATTTCACTTTCAGATCGCCCTGACCTATGAGGGTGTGGAGATGGACGTCGTTTCCTCCTAGGTTGATCTTGGCTGCCCGTCTCATCATCGGGGAGTTCAACAATAGGGACTCCATCCTCCTGATACTCTAACCTTCTTGGAGTAACATTCTGAAACCTCCCCTGACCCGTGGTGCCTCTACCTGTACGATGGTGATTATGGGGTTGTCGCCTGACCCGACCCCTTCCTTCGCTTCTTTCGACCGTATCCAGCCTTGCTTCAAAGCCATTCAAAGCATCACCCATGCGATAGAGTTGTTCCATCAAGTCAGAATTACTTATGAGAACCGGTGGTCGTCCTCCTACGATAGGTGTTCCATAAGACGGATTTGGAACACTATGGGGGACGTACTCCTCATGGCGGGCATGGTTGTTCTCTTCACTGTCTTCAGATAAGACCTCATCCCTAGGACGTTCGTTGCGATTTTGTGACATCTTCTCCTCCAAAGATTTAGATCTTAATTAGTTCCCCTCCTTCTAGCGCCAATTTGTTAACGGAGGAATCTGGTATTAACAAAGTTTGAGGTTTGTCGCCGGAATCAAGATCTGCAACGGTGGTCCTGTGGTGGTGAATTCGTCGGAGTATGGTGGTTGTGTTTAATTGGTGGCTGAGATTGCTTAGGGTTTATATTGGCTGCCTCAGAGTTCTCAATATTCGACCCCTTACAATTTGCCTACGTATCCCTTTTTATAGGGAATCAAGCCAACGTAGTTCTTGGGGAGGAAGTTTCCTCCATGGGCTTGGTCTCTGATCTTCGGAGCCCATCCGAAGTCTTCTACTGCCTTTCCATGCTTAGATGTAGGACTTTTCCACCGCTTTCCATGTGTAGAATACTTTCCATACTTAAAGGTACGTCGTCCTTATCTTTCCTTACTTGAACATAGGTCTTCCATATCTTTCCTTACTTAGAGTTTTAGCTCACTTTAGGAATGTCTAACGATAAGGCCTAGTCACAAAGGCCCAAGGCTCGTCTATGACATCAGGACTTCATGAATAAGGAAACTTCCCCCGTCGAGGACTAGTCCTATCCATTACCAGCTATTTCCTTAATTCATAGACGCAGGTATAGCCATGACTTACCCTAAATGCTAGACGCATCCTTGTCCCCCGAATGAGAAGCCCCCACCAGATAGCAGGACAAGTGATCCCAAGTGTTTGGGTGCAAAGTACAGGATTACTCCAAAGTTCCCCAATGAGGACGCGCCCATTGAATACAGGAACAGAGCTCCCAAAGCACACACCAAGATTAACCCCACATCCCCAATGAGGGCGCGCCCATTGAATACAGGAGGAGGCCTTCAGCCACGGACATCACAATTATTATATATGGTAATAATTGTATGGATAGACAATTATTATATATGGTATGTCTTGGTCATGATTAAATTAGGGAATTAGGTACCAAGAATAAAAAGTCTTGTATAACAAGTATGGTAAGTCTTGTAAAACAAGTATGGCAAGTCTTGGTGGCTAAGTTTTGGGTGGCTATATAAACATAGTCATATTGTATTTGTTTGATGTGTGTGCTTAAGAGATGTAATCGTCTTAGGTATTGTTTGGGAGATGCTTGAGCATTGTTTGGCTTGAGTATCGTGTGAGTGATACACCGTTGGTGAGATTGATTGTATTATTGATAACTGTTTTGATTAATAATACAAGTTGGGACGTGGGTGTTTCCACGTCATATATGTGTGTGTTTGTTACTTGTCAACTAATTGATTGGTTGTGTGTGCTCTGCATTGGTGTGTTATGAATCTCGAATTGGTGTGTAGTCCCTCAACCTAACAAATACATGTTAATGAATGAAGATGTGAAATATTTGATTAACAATATTTGTTGGTATTAGAATCGAACTATTATGGTTGAACCAAATTACCAATCATTATATCCATGTTTGCTTATTATAGTTTAATAGAGAAGAGATATTTTTGTTGAAGTTCACTTACAATTATGCGGGATAACAGTATTCAATCATTTTAATGAATAGCTAGTTGCAAGTAGTGATAATTTCACAGAATTTTTGGATCCATAGATATAGATACTATTTTCTCCTTTGATGTGTGACATATTCAAGAGTTATAGTCTAGAAATTAGTTTCAAGTTTGAGTGTTTAACGTGCACAGTTTCGATAAGTGAAATCTAACACCTAGTCGTTGGCCGCTAGAACCCCAGGTTCCATCTTATCAAAATTTTAACCCTCAAATGCGGCATGGTGCCAGTCTGCCAGATTTTATAACTTGCAGCTTTTCTGGAGGAAAACCTGAGATAGTACCTATTCAGCCAACATGGCAACTTTGTCATCAACTTCATTACTTCTATTCAGTAACAAATTTGTATCGATTAGTTATTTGTCATTTAAGTTGCTAAGTCTCATTATCGAGGCTACAAAAGATCATTTTCTCCCCGGACAGTTACATAACTTATAAATGAATGTTTTTTCAGAACAAAAGAATTTGCTTGACCGTACTTTTATGAATTGATGAAAGTAATAGTTTATATTGTCAAACCAAATTATACAACATTCTCAGACCTCAGATTTGATAATAAAATTAAAATTAGCTGCAGTGTCAGACCCAGAACCCACTTTCCTGATCACTTCGCAACTCCTTTATTTACCAACTATGTTTACTCTCTTTGATCCACAACCCCACCGTCTCCACCAACTAAAAATCTACATAACTACACTCGGGCCTTCTCTCTGCTAGTATATCTGCTTTTCAGGAAATATCTCCGCCTTATCTCCCAACCTCTTCCCCAGACGTCCCTGTCCATCTCCCAACCTAGTCCGCAGACGTCCCTGTCCATCTCCCAACTTATGTCGCATCATCTTATCATGTTCCAATCCTGATGCTGACAGCTCCAGTTTTATATATTTTCCCACTGCCTTACCTCCCTTTTCATGCAGTACCAAAATGATTGTAAGAAATCGAAATCCAAAAAAGTAGGTTATCTTTCTTGTGTTTCTTTAAAATTTCTGAAGAAGGAAAGTACTTTTGGGAAAAAATAATGTATGGCCACACGCATCTTCGTTACAGTTGATCCTATTGGGGCCAATTTTTCTGGCGAAGGGTCAGTTGGCCTTTACAGGTAAAAATAAATTACGAATTCAGAACTTAATGTTAGTAAATTCTGTTAGTATCACTGCGTTTTAGCTAGCTGAATAAATAGTAGGCTCACTTTTAATATGAAATATAAGGTAATATGTGTTGGTATCAAGTCTGCTAGGGTTTATGTACATATATTGTTATGGAAAATGCCCAAACATACCTTATTAATTAGAGCAAAGTACTACATAGCCTAAAACTGAGCCATGAATGTTATTAACACTCAAATGCAGCTCTTAATTGGAAAACTGAACAAATTGTTGAGAGTTCTCTTGACTTCTATAGAACTATAGTTGTGTTTTTTTTCTTTTTGAATATGTTCAGTATATTAATTGACAGGTAAGCATTGTCAAGTTAATCCCAGAGTTTCCTCGCACAGCTTCCAACAAGTTACTTAGAAGGGTATTGAGGGATCGATTCAAGAAAATATTACCGTCATTTTCTACAGTGATAATTTGTAATGTGCAAATTAATGTGTTTTTATGAAACTATACTAAGATTAATGCAGTAATATTCCAATATTTCGATTACAAATTTGTAAGTTATAACTACAAATTTAAGATTGCCGTGGAGGTTCTCTTCAGCTCGTCACGACTTAGGCTACTATCAGTGTTCTTGTTGTAACAATATGATTTGGATCTTTTATTGTTCTGTTTCTGAGGATAAACCTAGTCTTTGATGTATAATATTGTTGCACTAAAATTGGAAGTTGTATGGTTTGGTGGTGTAATATTTGCATCAAAGTGCTGTAAAACAAACTACAGACCGATGCTAAATCCATTTTGGCGTGAAGAATAATGTTACATCAAGATTTTGTTTTAGAAACTACTAGCTTATAACCCGTGCCAAGCACGGCCGAGCATGAGTCGACATTAAAATATTAGTATTAATAAATTATTAATAAATATTATTTAAAAATGTATTTCTCGAGAATTGAATGAAAAAAATATATAATAAATAAATAACTATTTAATTATGTAGTTATAGACAATCGAACTGTGCATAAAGCTAAAGAAATTAAAGTAAATAAATAAATCTTGTATGAAGAATCTAACGCTAGATGAAACTATTGAATTTAAAGTAAATAAATAAATCTTGTATACTTACGTAGTTGTAAGGAATCGAACCCCAGATGAAGCTAAAGAATTTAAAATAAATAAATCTTGTATAATTATGTAGTTGCGAGGAATCGAACCCGGGTTAAGTGATAACCAAATTTGGTACTTTAGTACTTTGGTACTTTAGTACCGCGCGCCATTTTCACATTGTTTTGCTTATTAATAAAGAGTATAGTCTTTGATGTATAATATTGTTGCACTAAAATTGGAAGTTGTATGGTTTGGTGGTGTAATATTTGCATCAAAGTGCTATAAAACAAACTACAGACCGATGCTAAATCCATTTTGGCGTGAAGAATAATGTTACATCAAGATTTTGTTTTAGAAACTACTAGCTTATAACCCGTGCCAAGCACGGCCGAGCATGAGTCGACATTAAAATATTAGTATTAATAAATTATTAATAAATATTATTTAAAAATGTATTTCTCGAGAATTGAATGAAAAAAATATATAATAAATAAATAACTATTTAATTATGTAGTTATAGACAATCGAACTGTGCATAAAGCTAAAGAAATTAAAGTAAATAAATAAATCTTGTATGACTACGTAGCTGCAAAGAATCTAACGCTAGATGAAACTATTGAATTTAAAGTAAATAAATAAATCTTGTATACTTACGTAGTTGTAAGGAATCGAACCCCAGATGAAGCTAAAGAATTTAAAATAAATAAATCTTGTATAATTATGTAGTTGCGAGGAATCGAACCCGGGTTAAGTGATAACCAAATTTGGTACTTTAGTACTTTGGTACTTTAGTACCGCGCACCATTTTCACATTGTTTTGCTTATTAATAAAGAGTATAGATGAAGAATTACAACTAAATAATGACAGGAACGTTACAATAATTATGTCCTGTGCTACAACTCAGAGATACGAAATTTTGTTCCTACTTTTAAAGGTATGTTGTGCTAATGGCTAATGGTTGTATTTACGGACGGGGATAAGACGTTGATCATATGATATAACTCTGGCGATGTACAATCTAAAATATATAGGAGGAACTATGCAAACTTATTCGTGTTTTGCGTGATTTTAAATCAAAATTATTTTAAATAATAAAAGTTAATTTTAATTACTTAAACAATATTGGTAGCATTATATAAACAATATTGATATCTATTTCAAAACTTTTCTAAAAAATTTGATTCAAAACACTTTTTATGACTATTCAACTTAGAAATAGAATTAAAAAAAAAATCAACTCAACTTACGATTAAACACTACAAGAAATAAAGGCAGAACCGACTAGAACATATCCGACCGAAGTTCTATTTGACGAAAATCCGACCGTATGTCACTGGTCGGTTTTGGTCACAAAATCGATCATTAAGACTGGGGCCCACCTTATCTTGACTTCTTTGACTGGATGACACGTCATCTAAATTCGACGATCATTAAGACCGGGCCCACCTTGTCTTGACTTCTTTGACTGGATGACACGTCATCTAAATTCGACTAGCTAAACCGACTAACTTTGTTAGTGGGCCACCTTGTCTTGACTTCTTTGACTAGAAGACACATCATCTAAAATCGACTAACTTGGTTAGTGGGGCCCGCTTTGTCTTGACTTTTTTTTTACTTGTCACGTCGGTCCTTACCATTATGTGAGGTTCTAAATTATCGCAACCACCACAAAAAAGCATAATAATGTCATATTATAATAAAAGAGTTTAATAAAAGTTTTGATTGTCATAAAGGCTTAATCACCACTGAAGTCGTCATTCTCATCGGAACCCTCACTTTCATCTTGGCCACTGCCCTCGCTATTTTCATCTTCGACATCGTCTACATCGGCATTCTCTTCATCAACATTGTCTTCATCGACATTCTCTGCGATGTCCTCTCCGCCATTCACTTCACCAACAATCCCTTCACTAGTATTCCCTTCACCGGCATTCTCTTCACCGCCATTGCACTCAACATCATTGTCCTGATCACTTTTTTCAGTGTAGCCCGCTTCATCCAAAGTAGCCTCGATATCTCCTTCTCTCTCCTCCTCGACAACCTGCAATTAAAGTGAAAAGAGTTAATATGATTTACAACGCGTAAACAAATGAATGCTGAAAAGATATAGATAACATGCTTATAAAATAAAAATTACCTTTTTATACTTTTGGAACATGTCAGTGACAATGTCCTTAACAAGATGCACAACTTCCTGAGAGATTAGTTGCGAGAACTGAGTTCTACCAGTCGGATCGCCAAGACTCAATGTCGCATCAGTTAGGCTCTCAATTTGTTCATCATTGAGCTCCCTCTAGTAAGCATCTGGATTGTTTTTCAAGATATCAAGCACCCCAGAGACCACCTTCATGAAAGTGTCATTTGGGATGCTACTTAGCAGAGCGGGAGGAGCCTTCAATCGACAAACCTGCATTGTCCGCAACATGCTTCTGGTAGGAATGTGCCATGTCTTGCAACAACTGACGAGCAGGAACACGGGGATAACCAATCAGCCACCCTTTTTTCGGCTTGTTCAGACCTGGCGCCGTGGCCTGCAGCCACCAGTCAAACGGTTCCAAACTGCTATCAAGTTGGCTCTGATCACCACCTTTTTCATTTAAGACCGATGCATATCGAGTTGACAGCAAATCATACCAATATCTTATATCACTAGTACAGAAATGCTTTTTAGTGTCGCACCTATTGTGTCGGTTCTAGACTGAACCGTCGCTTTTGCCAGCTTTAAGCGTCGGTTGTCAACATAACCGACGCTAAAGGTCTACTGTACAGGACCTATGACGTCGGTTTTCCAATTTAACCGACGCTATAAATATTTTTCTGCGTCGGTCTTGAAGAGCCGACGCTTTTGATGACCTATAATGTCGACTTTGATACAACCGACGCTAAAAGATGTACTCATATGCGTCGGTCTTTGATTGAATCGACGCTGTAGAATTTGCTCATATTTCGGCTTGTAGAAACGACGCTATTGCATATTTTTTGTATTAGGCTGAAGCTTTTTTTTATTAATAGTAGTTAAAACTTTTTTGTTTTTTTTTATTAGTTTTTTTTATTAATAGTAGCTGAAATTGAAGAACGTACAAAAATTAAATTTAATTAATTTGCTACTTGATGGATTCTTTTTTATTAATTAATAAATATAAATATTTTACAATATTTTTTTTTAATTTTTAATTTAATTTAATTAAATTTAATTAAAAATAGTTTTTTTACAATATAGTTTTTTTTATTTAATTAAACTTGTTTTTTAATTACTTGTGTATTAATTAAAAAATATAAATCTTTTACAATATTTTTTTTAAAAATTTTTAATTTTTAATTTGTAATTTTTAGCTTGGCTAATACAGATTATAGTCACAGGACTCAGTCGGGTTGTCTTCCTAACCAATTCCCCAATTCCTCAGAGTTCAACCCGCTGTTCCTCATCCCCAATTCCCCAATTCAATTCCTCCATTCCTCACAGTTCAACCCGCTAGCTGTTCCGCTTTTCTTCACTACGCTGTTATCCATTGGTAACTCGATTTCTCTATTGAGCACGCTGCTGTTCCGCTTTTCTTTCAAGGTATGTAACTCTTTCAAACACTCAGACTTAGAAATTGAGCACGTCAAACAGTTAATCACAGTCGGTATAGTTTTCTTGGTTATGTAAAGTGTCTTGCTATCATTCCTTTGCAATTGAATTTGAACATATAATTAAGGTATACTGTGTCTTACTAGATTTAGATAGTTACGTACTTTCTCTTTTTTTGAAGCGAAAATAGTTACGTAATTAATTCAAGTAATTTTTTTTTTTGTTTTTATACTCTTTTAAATTCCCATTACACGGTGCAAAATTCACCTTTCATATTAAGACGTTAAACCTGGTAGGAATCTACTTACATATGCAAAATATGTTATAATAAAGTAATCAGACGTAGGTGAATTTTCTATAAATTGAATTTATTTAGTCAGTGTATCGTGTATTCATGTAAGTAATAATTACTCAGTTGGAAAAATGGTTCTACAATGTTGTAAAGGTAAATGGAGATGACACGAATCCAAATAAGCAGGAAACAGGTGATATCTAGCCAAAGATTTAATTATTCTACTGAATTGCTGACTTAGTGACTCAAGTTGCTTTTGTTTAAGACTTTGGAGACTGTTTCATTGATCTTGTCTAAGGGATGCCTTAGCTTATGATGCCTTAGCTTATGACTTATGGTATATAATTTAGTTAGCAAAAAAAAAACATGTACTCAATGTCGTAAACTTATGGATGAACCTGTAGGATACATGAACCATAAAAATATATAATTACTTCAAAAATCACATCACTACAACACATATGGCCTTTTACAACAGAAATTTTACATATGTAACACAAAGCACAAAAATTAAGATATCTTAACGAGGGCTGGCCGACGGCCGCAACATACTAGTAGTGCTTGAGCCACACTGATCTATCATGTCATCCCCAACGTTATTTTTAGAACTTATATGAATATCGTGAAGATCAGAATGCTGAATCTTACTATGACCTATTGGGAAGCGTTTTGCTGCTTCAATAAGTATCATAACCAGATTTTTACGTTTCCCTGCAAGTGAAGTTCAAATGTTGATAATACAATTTGATACATTAATCAAGAGTTGGGTTCAGCTCCTATATTCTTGCTTTAATGCAATAACTAGCATAATAGAAAACAGGTCACGTTCGGTACATTTGTTATATACACTTTGACTACGTCTAGTTGATATAACTTTTATCCTTTTTGTCTTCAGTAATATTCCAAAGTTTATTCTCCAATATATGGTTAACAAAATGTTGCAATTATAATGAGGTTCTTCCTCTGTCTCTATATCATCATTCTTTTTATTTTACCTTCCAGGACGAACTACAGTATTAGCGCTGTTGCTGATAAGGGTCTGAAAAAGCCCCTTCATACGTCTGCCTGCTTGAGAAAGGAGAAATTTTGTTTTTGGAAAGTCATTCTTGAAGGTAATTTTCTATTGATTTTATTGGAGTGTTTGCCTGTTAGAATCCTTATATATCTTTTGTATCATCACCTTGGTGCCTGGTTGGTGCAACAAAGGTCTACTTTCATTTTTTTAATTCAAGGCAGTGTGACTGCTTACATTTTTAAAGTTAACATGACTGTGAGCATTAAACAAGTTCATATGAAATTCTAAACAGCGGAGTTCAGTTCTGTAGGAATATTAAACGCTCATTGTGAACAATATGTTATTGACTAAAATGCAAATTATGATAGTGGTAAAATAGTATAATTGGTACTTGTTGAACCCAGTTGAACTGCATGCCAGAAGTCTAGAAGGACCAGGAACTATGAATATGTTTGGTTCTGTTCGAAGATTGGACTTGTGTATAAAGTTATGAACCCTATCATAACTAATGCGTCAGTGGTTTATCTTTTTGCGTCGGTTATTTAGCCGACACCACAATAGTTTTAGCGTCGCCCAATTGACCGACGCTATAGGCCTAGACCTATAGCGTCCCCTTCATATACTACGCCCATTAACCGACGCTTTAGGCCTTTTTTGTCCGACGCTGAAAGTCATTTTTGTACTAGTGTATGTTTATACAAAATGATATGAAGACATGACGAAAATACATATAATTTTATAATTAAATTTTTTTACAGCAATTAGCATGGCTGCAGCAGATGTGTATTCTCGCGGATTTCCATTCTCGTCAATTTCTAAACCAGTTCGAGTATGAGTACGGTTCCAAATTTCAAGACGCGTTGGCAACTTTCTAGCTTTCTCCTCCTTTATTATTTGAAAACAATTGAAGCAAGAGTATATTAGTTGAACGAATATTAACAAAACATAAAAAATGAATACTAGCTAAACAATAAAAAAACTAAGAAAAAAAACAACCTCAGCAACTTCTGGGAAATGTCTTGCTATACAAGGTGCCCACTTTGCTCCTATTCTCAATCCCAACTTGTGATATGTGTTGATGGTCTTCCGATTTCCAAAACTCAAATGATCAAGAAAAGTTAGTACATTCAGGGTTTGGTTAAATCTTTTATTACAGGGTTTGCTAATTTATTTTTAGCTTAATATTGTTACCATCTCAACATATATTTGTGTAAGCGATTAATTTTGCATGCTACCGTTTTGTTTATGTTAACTTACCTTTTGTAGTTTTGTTCATTTTATTATCAGAAATAAATTAATTTTAAGAGGTGTTTAGATTATTCTATTATATTAATAACAATACTAAAGCTATTTTATATTAGTGACTTACCGTACCTTAATTTTACGTGATTATTTTTTTGGGAGCTTTTTTTGGTTCACGAGACTTTTGCTAGGGAAAATATATTTTTCGTAGTAGAGTTTTTACAAGTAATATTACTACTGTCTTTATTTCGAAAAACAAAAGATTTTTCGCATTCGCTAACTGTATAGGCGTTAACATTGAGCAGTGAGCACCACAAGTCCACCAAAGAAGAACAAAGCTCTCTTGTCTAGGTATATCGCCGATTATGTTCATTTCTGCCCATATTATTACAATGCCCTATGTTTTATGTGTCTTTTGATCTTTGAATTCATTGCATGTTTGAATTTTTATAGTGTTTTTAGTTGGTTTTTGATTATTGTACATGAAATGAATGATGCCCATTTGTTTATAGTACGTTATGAGCTGGTTTGAAGTAAGCATTTGATTATTGATGTTAAGTGTTTGATGAAAGTCCTCAATGAGTATTACTGTTTAAGGATAGTTTTTTAATCAATTTCGAGCAATTATATGTTGTTTGTGAACTTCTTAAGATACCGAGTGCTTGTGTTGCTGCCTTTTCTTTTAGTTAAAATTGGTTTAGTGTTGAGATTAGCAAGATGTTTTGCAAGTCTTTGCTTGACGTTTATTTTTAAGTCTGTGTTGATGAACCCTTATGTAGGTTCAGCACAAAGTAAGTCTGCTCGCATGTCGTTAAGGTATTTCTAATTAAAAGAACTAAACCACACATTTTTTTGTGTGTAAAGTCGATCACATTAGAGTAAATAGAAGAGTGGCCAACAAGGCTGGCCAGAGCCTCAACCCAAAATAGGAGCTACTAGCTACTAGAGCACAATAAAAGAAGTTTTATATCTCCAGTCAAGCTATTCTCCAGATTTTCCTAACAGAATCTGCACAGTTCGTAGAATGCACAAACATGGAAGTTACTCAAACACCCCCATAAACCCCTCGGCATAAAGTATAAATCTTATGAACAATTAAATTACCTGCCATTTTAATCATATAACACCATTGTCCGTGTAGAGTGAGATGACCTATAGGACCTTCTATATTTGATTATGGATGTTATTAAACATCCTACAAATGAATTATCTGGCTTATATACAATATTTTTGTATCATATGAAAAGTCTTCTGCAGGTGACGGACTATTTTGACCCACATCATGCTTTTGCCCGCTTTCCTGTGGAATTATACATTGTTATCAGTTATGACTAATGAGTGGTCAATTTAAGTTCTTTCATCAGTAATTCAGTATGCATGTAGCATGTGTGGTTTTTTTTTTGAGAATTCAATAGACGAGGTTACGATTAGTCTCTTTCTGGACAGTTATTTATTTATTTCCTATTACTCATTATTGTAAATTGAATATTACCAACTGCAATCAGTTTATACATTTAAGCTAATGGATTAATTAAAAAAGAATGTGAACTATACTGACTCAGTTTAGATAATAATAAACAATTTGCTAAAACTTAAAATTACCATAGGGAAGAGGATACTTGTCTGAGTTTAGATAAATAATTGATGCCGGTAAATAAATATTAGGAAAGATCATCTTTATATATTGTACTATAATCTTCCTATCCTGAATTAATAAATTGTAACTACTCACTGGAAATGGATATGTGATTATAAAATAAAATATCAACATGGTTAGACAAATAATTAAGCAATCAAGAACAAAGGATAGGAATCAGTATTTTAATTTTGCCTTCTTATGCCTAGTTCGTACATTGTTTACATATATACAAGATTTATCTATTTTCATTTTGCCTCCTTATTCCTAACTTGTTCACATTCAGGTACGTGGAACTTCATTTTTGAATTAATGTCAAGTATATGTGCTCATGTAATCATGTATGTTGTGTGTAGAGGTGGCTAGTTGTGCGGTTCGTGTGAGCCGGGCCGGGGTTCACACGGGTCGGGCTCGTCTCAGACGAGCACGGAACCGGCACGTAGGTTGAACAAGCCGAGCCGGGCCGGGTTCGAGTCAGGAAAATAGAATTCGGGACTAGCACTGCGGGCTGGTACGGGTTAGGCGAATAGTGTGGGTTGGTCGGTTTCGGGCGGGTTAATTTAATTTATTTTTTTTGGGTTAAAAGAAGTACCTCGTATAAATTTTATTAATTTTAAAAATATTTCACAAATAATTTGAGAGGACTGCTCTCTAAAAAAACGGAACAAACCGCATGAATATATAACAATACAATACAAATTCGAAGCAAATAAAATTTTAAAATTTGAAGCAAAAATAAAATATGAATTTTTAAAAATGAAACCAGATTTTAAAAAAGAAAATTTAATTAAAAGTACAAAAATTAAAAACGGACTAAAATATGAATTTTTTTAAAAAGAAACAAGATTTTAAAAAGGAAAGAAAGTTGCAAGTTGCAACAGAACTTACAAGCAAAGCAATCAAACGAGCCATGCAGGCTTTGTGCGGGCCGGGCCGTATGAATCAGTTCGAACGAGCCGGTTTGTGCGGGTTTTTTCACCGAATCGGGCCGGTCCGGTCTCGGTTTTACAATTCCTGATTCGTATTCGGCACTTACCATTTAACGAATTGTGCGGGTCAAAACCCGGTTCGTTTCGGGCTGAATAAAACGGGTTTTTGAACGAGCCAGTTCCGGGCGGTCCGTGCAAACCCGCACAAGTGGCCACCTCTAGTTGTGTGTGTGCATTGTTTACATATACGAAGATTAATTTAATTTGTATATGGGGCTGGACATGTTTGACTAATGTTCACTTCTTTTTCAGCGAGCAGGCTTAATTACATTTCAGCTGAATGGTGATTGCAACTGAAAGATAGACATTATAGTTGTCGTGATATAAATTAAATTGAATAGCATATATTTAACTCGGAAGTGACACTTCTGCCAGTCGTTGGGTGAATTTTGGTGAACCCGAAGTTCATGTTTTGTAACATCTAAACGCAATGGCAATCAAAACAATGATCAGATGGCCAAAAAAGATTTCTAGGTCATTAGTAGAGCAGCTTATTCGAGCTGAAAAAGATCCACAAAAAGCTCTTGTCATATTTGATGCAGCTGCCGCAGAGTATGCTAATGGCTACAAACATGATCACAACACCTTTGGTCTCATGATCTCAAGATTACTTTCTGCAAACCAATTCAGGCCAGCAGAGGATCTCCTGAATAGAATGAAGGATGAGAAGTGTAAGATTACTGAGGACACATTCCTCTCTATTTGTAGAGCTTATGGGCGGGTTCACAAGCCCGGTGAAGTGATCAGGATTTTCCAAAAGATGAAAGAATATGATTGCGAGGCCACTCCAAAATCTTATGTTACTGTTTTTTCAATTCTTGTCGATGAAAACCAGTTAAAAGTGGCTATAAAGTTTTACAAATATATGAGACAAATGGGTATTCCACCAAGTGTTGTCTCCCTTAATGTTTTGATTAAAGCGCTATGCAAGAACGGTGGTACAATAAATGCAGCTTTGCAAATTTTCCATGAGATGCCCAGTCATGGGTGTTCTCCGGACTCGTACACGTACGGTACCTTGATTAATGGGATGTGTAGGTTGAATCGGGTTAGAGAAGTCTAAGAGCTTTTTGCAGAGATGGGTACAAAAGGTTGCTTACCCAGTGTTGTTACATACACTAGTTTAATACATGGATTATGCCTGTCAAATGATTTGGATGAAGCCATAGGATTGTTTGAGGAGATGAAAGAAAAAGGTATAGTTGCTAATTTGTATACTTACAGTTCTCTAATGGATGGGCTCTGCAAGGGTGGGCGTTGTTCTCAAGCCATGGAGTTATTAGAGATCATGACCACTGAGCATCTTCAGCCTAATACAGTAACTTACAGTAGCTTGATTAATGGGCTCTGTAAAGAACAGAGGCTTAGCGAAGCCGTGGAACTCCTTGATAGGATGAAGCTTAGGGGTTTTAAGCATGCAGGCTTGTATGGGAAAATCATCACTGGATTTTGTGTTGCCCAAAAGTTTCAGGAAGCTGCAAACTTCCTTGATGAGATGGTATTTGGACGGATCTCACCAAATAGATTAACTTGGGGCCTTCATGTTAGAATCAATAATACAGTTGTCCGAGGACTTTGTGAGACCGACCCAAATCGATCTTTTCAGTTGTATCTAAGCATGCGAACCCGGGGAATATCTGTTGAGGCTGAAACTTTTGATTTTCTTATTGATAGCTTTTGTAAGAAAGGAGATCTACACAAAGCTGCTCGCATTGTTGAAGAGATGGTGCTTGATGGGTGTATTCCTAATGAGACAACTTGGAGCACCGTTTTGAGAGGATTTTGGGACAGAAAGAAAGTGCGGGAAGCTGCTGAGTTGATACAGGTTGAGTTGGTTAAAAAATCTATTGAGTCGCATTAGCTGAAGTATACTGATGTTTCTACACCTATGGTTTCATAATTTATTTAAGACCTTTAGTAGAGTACCATATTTATTGGGTGCCATTGTACCTGTGTTGTTTGCATATCGAACTTCTCTTTTGTTTGCCTGCCAAGTGTTTGAAACATATAGCTCATGCAATTACAGTATATTAATTTTCTGGTAGAGCTTAAGCTTGTCCCAACCATCGAACACTGTAGAAGGCGAGATATGAAGGCATGAAATTTCCATATATTATAATTTAGAAAATGATAATTTGCAGCAGAAGATCATACTACTGCTTTTCAAAGAGACCAGAAAAGTAAGTAATATGTGCAAATGCAAAAGCTTTGCTTCCAGTTAGTTACAAGATTGTTGGAGTTAGAGATACAGGAAGCTTAAAGTGGAAGTAAGAGAGCCAATCCTATGACGCTGGGTAGGATATACAACAAATGACTGATTCCTTCCAACAATGTTGAGAAGCTGTTTCGTCTCACCTGATAGTGTTGGATAGATGCAGTTTACAACTTCTTGATCAAACAGTGCAACAGTTACAAAAATCAGAATCAACATAAAGGCTTGCTGCACATATTTAATTAATCTCAGAAAATAGTTTGCTGCATGCTCGGGTGGATGCATTGATGACTCACAGGCTGTGTATCGTGGCTAGACCATAACAAATCTTTACTCGTTTGGTCCTCAAAGCTATTCTCGTAAGGCTTTGAAGAAAGCATGACAATTCACAAAGAGCTGTGAGAACAGCAGTCATGGACTAGCCAGCTGAGTCGGTTACCTTGGTTGTTGAAATGGAGGATATCAGTAGGTAAACAAAAACAGAACCACTAGGAAGAGAAGATTGGTTGAATGTGCTGTGCTTCGAAACGTTTGTGTTATTTTCAAAGAAAAAAAAAGAGAGAGAGAATTGTGCGAAAGATAAGAGAGGAAGCAGGCTTGGTTTGCTGCTTCTTTTTTTCACCTTTTCTGCTGGTAGTAGTTTGATCTAATTCTTTCGAATTTAGGAATTTTTTATTTACGGATTTGAACTCCCTTGGAGTTACTTCTATTGCTTAAAGTGTTTGGTAGATCACGATGGACACGCCATTTGTAATTGTTCTTCCCACACAGATCATCATCTTTGGGCTTGCAGACCCTATTCTGACCATGTGTGCGATGTCGCTCATCAAAGCTCGTACCATCTTTCAAATTGTGAGTAAAAACACTTTTTGTTACTCTAATATTTCAATAGCAAGTGGCAAGTAGATGGCCACTTAATACATGCTTATTTTTAGTTAATCTTTGAGTTGAAATGGGAACCGAATTTCTGGGACATGATGGCAGCATCTCGTGATCCTGCCCTCCCTGCCTGCTTTTTTTGCTACAGCTTCTATTAACGCAAATATACCCAGAATAGATAAACAGATACCTGGAAAGCCATGATAATTAGCCAGTCCAGAATTTTAAGACATAAAGAATTTTGGTCAAAACTTATCGCACTAATTGCACCCAACTTAAAATAAAATGTCTTGAACTATTTGTTAACTGACTTGGTTTAAATTCTTTAATCTAATTAAATGATTGATTTATTTTTTGATGTGACAATCGAGTAGAGTCATGAATATAGCAGTGAAAAATGGTTGACAATAGGCCTTTTAGTAGTGTTTTTTTCTTATTTTACTTGAACTCCATGATGTAATGCAGCTATGGCTTATGGTTTTGATCTCCCCTGGAGTTACTTTTACAGCTTAAAGTATGACGCAGTTGTCGCTAACACAGGCCATTCCGATAATCATAGCCTACATTGTCATCTTTGGGCATGCATCACGGATAACACCCAATGCAACCTACATTATTTAAGGACTAAGTTCGTACCACCTTTCAATCTCATGCGAGTAAAAAAATTTGGCCCTTTCAGTTACAGCTCCAAAATTCTATTAGATTAACGTTTCTAATAGCAAGTGACTAATAGGACAAATTAATTATCATGTTTTTCGGCTATTTTGAGTTTGGCTAAAGGTCAAGACATGCTTAATTGCTTATCTGAATAATTTACAAAGAAAAGTACTTGCTAACTTAAACTTGCATGAATCATGTAGGCATTGGCCGAAACTTACATGGAATAATTCAGACATTGAAAGGTAAGTATTGTAGTTTTTGGTTTATTTAACTCTCTAACCATGGACATGCACCACGTTGACTTCGTTTCTCTTTTTTCTTGCCGAACAGATGGACAGTTCGAAGAAAACATTGGTAAGATTCAGCAGATCACTTATCTTATTATATTATCTAAGGGGTCTCCATCCCCCCCTTTACAATTACTAAGACCTGTATATATACATTTGGTGGTTGGAGATGCTCTAGAAGGAGTCAGATTCATGTAATCTTGATCTACTATGTTTTTTTACGGTGCTTGTTGTACCTATTCTTTACTTGAGACTTGCCTGGCAGTTTGAAATTTTGTTTACAATGTGTTTGCTACGTTGTCTACTCCAAATTCTTAATTCCAGTAGCAACTCCTATGTTTTAATGGATTGCACAGTCTAACTTACAAGATTGCTAAAATATGTGTTTCATTCTGGACCCCCTGAAATTTTCTCACGGGACTATCATTGGGTAGTGCCGTATTGTGTATATGGGCTCGCATATGTGCTTAACTACTTATATGGGCGTCTCTTCAATGCTAACTAGAACTTTATTGTCCTACACTGAAGCCATTATGTGATAACATTAGGTATTTGCACTTTTATAAACAATCTGGTACGATGTATACACACGTAAAACATGTCGAGATTACGATTTACTTTGTTGGAAAGACAATCTTCGTTTTCTATTTCACGTCGTACACGCAATACGTGTGGTTTTCATCCCCACAATGCTACGTGTTCGCTAAAGGTTTCTTGACTCCCCTATCTTGTTTCACTCTCTCTAAATGTGTGTACTCCTGTTTCGATTATGAATGTGTGATATTATGGGAAAGTTTTATTTGCGGATTGTTTCCTTGATTTTGTGTAACTAGACTTTATTGTGTATATTCTGTAAATTGTTTTCACCCTGTAATGGTTTAGCCTATATATTCTGGAAAAAAAACGCAATACTTGTTCAGGGACTTAAAACATTATATCTCTGAATTATCTGTTCCTTTACTTCCAAAAATATTGGTAAACTTGCAGGAATATTTTATGCTGCAAGATTTTGTTTAGGTCTGCCATTTTTTCTCGCTTTGTTGGCTTATAGAGCTAGGAGAAGGCATTTATCAATATATGACACCGTTGAGGATTTTCTTCAAGCTCAAAGCAACTTGATGCCTGTTAGGTATGCATACTCAGATATTAAGAAGATTACCAATAAGTTTAAAGAAAAATTAGGTGAAGGAGGTTTCGGCACGGTCTATAAAGGAAAGCTTCGTAGCGGTCTTTTTGTAGCAGTAAAGGTATTGGGCAAGTCTAAGGGTACTGCTCAAGAATTCATTAATGAAGTTGCTACATGTGGCATGATACATCATATCAATGTGGTGCAACTCATATCAATGCGGTGCAACTCATTGGATTTTGTTTCGAAGGTGTTATATTCAAAATTCGGTATCGGGTTTTTACGATAAATTCGGGTCAAGTAGGATTTAATTAGGGATATCCAAGATGCAATTAGGGATTGAATTAGTGTAAGGAAGACTCGGGGCTTGCCCTCATAGGGGCAAAGGCGCGCCCCTTTGGCCGTCCAACCCTTGAGTACGCGTCCTCTTGGTGTGGACTGACAACATGACATGAATGGATGACTTGACGGAGAATAACACATTGACATGAGATTGACATAAGGAAGAGTTAGGGTTTGCCCTCATAGGGGTAAGGGCGTTCCCCTTTAGGTCGTCCACCCTTGAGGGCGCGCCCTCATGGTGGTGAAGGATAACTCCCTTGGCTTGATATTGAAGACTTATCCCTTATGATGTGCCCTAAGGGAGGGATGTCCGTGGTTGAAGGCCTCCAGGGGTTTGCCTGATGACTGAAGGCCTCCTCCTGTATTCAATGGGCGCGTCCTCATTGGGGATGTGGGGTAAATCTTGGTGTGTGCTTTGGGAGCTCTGTTCCTGTACTCAGTGGGCGCCTCCTCATTGGGGAACTTTGGAGTAATCCTGCACTTTGCACCCAAACACTTGGGATCACTTGTCCTGCAATCTGGTGGGTGCTTCTCATTCGGGGGACAAGAATGCGTATGACATTTGGGGTAAGTCATGACTATACCTGCGTCTATGAATTAAAAAAATAGCTGGTAACGGATGGGACTTGTCCTCGACGGGGGAAGTTTCCTTATTCGTGAAGTCCTGACGTCATAGACGAGCCTTGGGCCTTTGTGACTAGCCCTCATCGTCAGACATTCCTAAAGCGAGTCAGAGTCTAATTATGGAAGGCGGTGAAGACTTCTTATGGGCTTCGGAAATCAGAGACCAAGCTCATGGAGGTAACTTTCTCTCCAAGAACTACGTAGGGCTTGATCCCCTATAAATACGGGGTACGTAGGCACATTGTAAGGGGTTGGAAGCGAAGAGCTTGGCGAGCCACCACCAAGTAAACCCTTACAATCTCAGCCCCCAATTCATCACAACCACCTTATTTCGACGAATTTCCGGTGAAGAACTACCATCGTAGATCTTGATTCCGGCGACGAACCTCAAATTTTGTTAATACCAAATTCCTCCGTTAACAAATTGGCGCTAGAAGAAGGGGTGCTGATCAAGATCATAATCTCAGGAGGAAGAGATATCTCATCATGATGAAAGTTCTTAGAAGAAGGTCTGCCAAGATTCGAAGGATGGCCATGGTTACGACTTCATGTTGGCAACAAGAAGGAAGATCCAAATATGGTGATTTCAAGACGATGATTCCTGATTGGGAGTTCAAAGAAGATCTGGAGAAGAAGGTATCAAGGCGATTCAGATCTGAAGGATGTTTCCATGTATACTAGGGGTGATTCCGAGCAAAATCCTAAAAAGAAGGCTCAATTATCGGGAGCACGTCATCATCTTCTGGACGTGCTCTCAAGGTAACACCTAACTTGCTTTGTTGTGGTTTCTGTTATCTGTTTCTTGAATTATTGCAGGAAGAAGATTGTGAAGGAGAATCCCCAAGAACCCTTAGGGCGCGCCCTAAGGGTGGTGATGGTCAGAAGGTTTCCAACAACTTGCGAAAATTCGACGATTGTTCAAGACCACACCTCCAGGTAATTTCTAAAATTTCTGATTCATAGAGAGAGGGAGAAGGTAGAGGAGAGCGGCCCCATGATTCACAGAGAGAGCCCCATGTTGACAGGTCGAGGCCCCATGGACATGAGTGAGCCCGTCCTCGTGATAACTCAAGGAACGATTCGGGTATGTGGCCTCGTGATTCAGGTTGAGGCCCCATGAATACGAGCGAACCCCCCGCGTGATAATTCCATGAGACAACGAGATGGAGACTCGGGCTATCTGAGGGATAATTGACAGCTTGTGAGGCATGATGCCTGTCAGTACTGTCAGGACGCGCCCTCAGGAGGAAGGGCTCCTGTCATAACATCAGTATCATCTCAAAGTGCAAGCGATGGTGCACAAAGAATGCGTTCTCAAGGTCCTGACCCCCTTTAGGCGCTAAGAAATCCCCAGCTTCAAGGAAACACCACAGCCCAGGAAGAGGTTCAAGTTCAGAATCAGAACCAAGTGATAATACAACCACAACCTCATGTTGGGGTACCAATAGCCAATTAGGTAGTCGACCAAGCTCCACCCTTTGGGGGTAATCAACCTCTACTTGTGGAGGGTGCCCAGACGATACCTCCACTTTCATAGGCTAATGTACAAACCATTGTCGAGAGGTGCAATTATTGGGAGTCCGTCATCATCTTCAGGACGCGCCCTCCGAAGAAACTTTGGTGTTCACACAAATTCCAACGAGTACATGGAGAGCTGGTTGCCTCAAGTCGCTTCTTGGTCTTTCAGGACGCGTCCTCCTTCAGGGCGTGCCATCAGGAAAAAGAACTACTGCTTAGCATGAACTCCAGTTATTTTTAGAAGAAGATAATATGGAGGTGAGGCCCCATATCCAAAGAGAGATCCCCCTGATTACAGGTTGAGGCCCCATGGACATGAGCGAGCCCCTCCGCGTGACAATTCGATGGGTCGTCAAGTTCAAGATTGGTGGTATATGAGTGACTATCAAGGAAGGAATGGTAGGAAGCTTGTGCAGAATGATTAACATCAGAACACACAGGACGCGTCCTCAAAGTAAAAGGATAACACTATGCCCAGGTGGACTCCAATGTTTACAGGAAGAATTTATTACTTGAATTTCAGAAGAAAGGAAATCATTGGAGTAGAGGCCCCATGGTCCACAGTGAGTGCCCCCTGCTTATAGGCCGAGGCCCCATGGACATGATTGAACCCCTTCGTGAGGACAAAACCTTCATCTTCAGAGAACGCGTCCACACATTCAGGAGACATGCTCTTCAAGGCGCGCCTTAAACGTATCAGTCTCATATGCTAAGCCTTCGACTTTAAACATGATTGTACAAGTCCTCAAGTTGCTTTCAGCAAGAAGAAGAATATTTGGAGTAGATGCCCCATGGACCTTAGGATGTACCCTCTGATCAGCAGGATGCAGCCCTAAGGTCACGAGTGAGCCCCTTCATAGGAGAATGCTATTTTAAAATGGATTAGAAGATTAGAAGGGACTTCGACATTACCCTCGTCCATATAGGCCGCCCTACGCAAGACGACGCGCCCTCACGACGCTGGGGGTAGTACCGATGCATCTCTCGGCCCTTCGTATGAACAACAGAGTGTCCTTACGGGGATGTTTTTTCATGAAAAGATGTTTGAAATTACAATTGACGCCTTTTGTGTGCCCCTTCACTGAACAGAGACGCTAAGATGCGGCCCTACGCTATTCTGGTGAAGGCATCTACGTAACAGACTATACAGAATATATATTGGTGACTATATTCTCACTCTAGCGGATGCCTCCTTGGGAGATGCCATTCACTGGATGTCTTCTAGGGAGATGTCTATTCGAAAGATGTCATTCATATGATGCCTCATATCAAGGTGTCCCTTAATGGGATGAGATTTGAAGTATTGCGTGATCGGAGATTGCCCTCAACGTTTTAATGAAATTTTTGAGGATGAGGCCCTTCGAATAGTCAGACAAGCGCTTGATGGAGTATTTTCAATAAAGTGATGATCTGACTCTTTATTTTATCAATAATTGATTGAAGTAGGGCAATTCCTGAAGGATAAACTACAAAGTAAATTAATTACCTCCTAGTTTGGATAGTCCGGATACACCTAATTTACGTGCACTCGATTAACCGGAAGACAAATAAAACTATTCTTTGTAAAAGCCCTGCAAAACATACTTCTAAACATTTCTTGAAAATAAAAGGTGCACCTTTATGTGTGGACGCGCCCTGCAATAAAAAGAAGGCGGTTAAACATAAATTGAGAAAAGG
Source organism: Heracleum sosnowskyi (assembly GCA_030848705.1). NCBI lineage: Eukaryota > Viridiplantae > Streptophyta > Magnoliopsida > Apiales > Apiaceae > Heracleum > Heracleum sosnowskyi. Next base: position 102,235,829 of record CM061241.1, read on the forward strand.
ACTGCATAAGAAAATATGGGGCCTACTCAAAATATCAATGGAATGAAGTTAGAGGCTGGTCATATGGCTAGAAGAAAAAGTTGTGGTGAAATATTGAAGACACGTCTTCTACGCGAAAAGAAAATTCAACATTAAAGACTGGCTACCTGCTTCTGTGCGAGTTGAGGGGTGAGTAATTCAACAAAAAAAAAAGGAAGGAAAGATATTAGCAAAGGGTGGAATTGGAGAAGTTAATGGCAGACCCCTCAAATGCATAAATTACAAATGCATACTTATTTACATGGCACATGCGTAATGAGAGGATAGCAAGTGTGATGAATGTTGTTTTGTGGGCTCCGCATGTGATTACTTACAACCAGAAAATTGTGTATACAATTGACATCAGTTTGATACTAAAAACTAAACGGGCCCCAATAATTGGTGATTAAATGTAGAAGAATACAAGTGCATGGTTAAAGGAGTGTGTGTAAAAGAGAAGAAGTATACATGGCATTTAAAGACCTATGAATGATGGAGGAGAAAAATTCTTGAAAAGCAATTATGGGTGGAGCTCATAATAAATTAAATAACATTAAAAATACACACATGTACGTGCAATTCAAGCATGTTATGAGCATGTATGGAATTAAGTTATTAATTACGAGGAATTAAAGGTTAGGGCTACCATGTATGAAGAAAAAAAGTGAGTTGTATCACATGCTACATGAGCTTCAAAGATCAAAGGCAAAATGGAGATTACAGGAAGAAATTTTAGAAAATAAAATATTATGAAGGCGCGCATATTCTAAAGGAAGGTAGAGGAGCAGGACTCGCCTAAATACGCAAAAATCATACAAAATAAATATTGAAGAAACAAGATAGAGTAAGAGGGACCGACTACAGTAAAATCTCAATAAATTAATACATTTGGGACCAAAAAAATATATTTATTTAGTGAGATTATTTATTTATCGATTAATAAATATTTTATTCAATTCTCGATAAATGAATATTTATTCATTTAGATATTATTTTCAGAATTTTTTTATTATAATCATATTATTTTGTACATTTTGTTTTAACAAGATTTTTTATACATTTTATGTTAATATACCTAAAATTTATCATGGTTATAATTTTTATGTAATGTTTAATTACATTCATTTTGTTTTGAATTCCACATAAGTTATACATGCCTGGAATAGATACAGTGCACAGTTATGTATTAAGACAACATCATATACACTCGACTGTACAAAATATTTAGAGATAAGGTATATACAGAACCACCAATAACAAACTATATATAATTCTAAATTCTTATTTTGATCACACAATCATAAAATTACTAGATGCATTTTGGTGGAGGAAAAAAACAAGCAACTATAGAAGCATTTTTCGAGAAGATATGACTTACATTATTATTTATTAATGTGTATGCAAATTATTTATTGGATCAAATGTATTCATATATTCCATAAATATAAAAATATTATTTAAAATATAGTGATTATTCATTTATATTTACATAAAGCCTATAAAGATTTAAAAAATATATTATTTAGCGAGATTATTCATTAAGTTCATTGTCCCAAGTCGGAATTGGAAAAAAATATTCACTTATCGAGATTATTCGTTTATCGAACATTCATTTATTGAGATTTTGTTCTATAAAAAAAAGAAGCAACGAGTAGCTGGATACAAAGTAGAAGTGACTTGACTCTATTTACCTGGTTAAAAGATACGTCGTAAGTGGATATAACCTATGTTACTTGGGAAAGCTTGGAGGGTGAACAAAAATAACAGGGCGTGCCTTTAAAGTTAAAACATGATAAAGATATGTGAATATCCTCAAACTGGAAGATAATGGTGATCCATGGTGACCCTACATGCAAGCAAATGATGGTAATATAAAAAGTTAAAGGATGGGATTGGCTTATTGATGCATGAAAATAAAAAGAGAAACATGGCATTGCAGTTGCTAAAGTTACAGAAAGGATGTCACTTGAATTAAGGACAACACGCCAACAATAATAATAAACAAACAAAATGATTGAAGAATGTGGATGGAAGAGATCTCCGGGCAAGTCCGGATTAGAAGATTGAGCTTCTTGGTTTTGTTTAACGAGAAGTAGCCAGAAATAATACATGCAATTAAAAGTAGAGAGAAAGAAGAGATTGAAGAATATTTTAGTGAAGAAGTGTTGCACATGTATAAGGACGCGCCCTTTCAAAATTGAGAAATGCTAGAGATTCCAAAATTATTATAAAATATTATTATCAAATGAGCGTAGAATAGTAAGTTTTTTAATAATAACATGGGACTCCGTGTGCATTAATATACATCCACGAATTTTATAAATATTCGTTCATATTATTTTATAAATATTTTAAGAATAATTTTTAGGATGCCTGACACTTTTCTTCAAAATTTTAAAAAATGGCAGCGGTTTGTTAAATAGCAAGGAAGAGAAAGTATATGTGAAAGGGCCGTAGAGATGCACAAAAAGCCTGATGGGCCAGGCTTTATTCGGGCCTTAAAAAGCCCGGGCTTTAAGCTTAAAAATCGGGCCAGGCTTTTCTGAAAACCGGGCCGGGCCGGGCCGGGCTATTAGAAAAATATGCGGCCTGTTTTCAGCCCGCGGGCCAGGCCAGGCCAGGCCAGGCTTTAACCGGGCCTGGATTAAAAACAAAAAAAACCTGCTTTAAAAAACCTGCTTTATAAAAACCTGCTTTAAAAAAACCTGCTTTAAAAAAAATGGGACTTGAAAGTTAAAACTTAAAAGATTAACACTGAGCCTGGTCTAAATTAAAATTACAACTTGAAAAGTAACTTGAAAACTTGAAATTACAACTGGTCTAAGTTAAATAACATTGAAAACTTGAAAAATGCTGAGCATTGAAAGCAGGTTGAAGCAGAGCAGCAATCAGGTTTTCTACAACGAGGACAGCAACCGCAACAGCAGCCCATCCATGATAGGTTGAAGCAAGACTTCCCGCTGCATTTTCAAGAATTTCAAGTTAAATAACTGTATCAGTATTCAGTACCTTAAATGATCACTTTGAAACACATTACTGTATCAGTTATTTCATTAATATTCAAGACCATTTTTTCAGGTAGTAGTCAAGTACTTGACAAGTTCAGGTAGTCATTATGTAATGTGTACAGAATATAGAATATGAAAGCTTGTTCTCAGTTTTAATACTAAGGCGTTAATCTATCTTACAAGTTGAATATAGGACCGCTATCAATGTTACAAATACCATAAGCCCCACAGCCTTATCATTCCTCAAAACAAGATGCGGATATCCAGCAGGATCCAAGTGATAATTATAAACCCCCGGTGCCGGATCATCATTACTCTTCCAAGAACTAAGAAACCTCTCAAAACCAGTTCTCAAATCCATCCCAAGTTTCATTCCAGGCAAATGTGTATCAGTAGGATAATCGAAACTCTGCCACAAATAATGAGCAGGGTCATTATCATTTTTCTCCCTGACAACTAAATTCCCATTATCGAAAAGCTGCAATACAGGATTAACACCTAACCTTTTGCTATCAGAAGACCAAATGATCACACCATTTATATTGTTGTAAAGATTAAGAGTTCCTGAACTAGTCAACTTTAACACACTAGTAGCATCGTTGACTCCAACCTCTCTATTAGCAACCCAAACAACAGTTTGTACAGAAACTGTCTTGTACCAAATCCCCAGATATCGATTCTTGGATTCCCTCTTACAACTTTAGTATCTCAATTAAAAGTGACAATCTACTAATTAAAAGCATCTACTATGAAAAGCATACATCAAACAACTTCACTAGATCATAATTCTCCCAACATGGGGCTTTGTGGTTGTGTGGAATCACTGTATAAGTGGAACCAGTTGTCGGAGTCGAAGTTGCTCCTGTACCTGTAGCATCAGTGGTTTGGTGACTTGAAGTAGCCATAAGTATAACAGACAGAATCAAAAGCAAGCAATTAATATATAGCAATTGTAGTTTGTAAATATATAGCATATTAAAAGCAAGCAACGGTTATGAATCAAACGGCTATGAATCAAACGACTATATTCTATATTCTAATTCGGTGACAAAATAACGGCTATATTCTAATTTTATATTCACACACATACAGAATTAGGGATTGGGGTTTTACCTTGGCGGCTGATTGCAGCAGAATTAGGGATTCATAGTCGAGAACGAATTAGGGAATTAGGGAATTAGGGAATTAGGGATTTTGCCTCGACGGCTCGACCAGGGATTTAGAATAGGGATAACGTTTGACGAATAGGGATTTAGAATTTAGTATTAGTAAAAGTAAAAGAAGAATGATTTTGGATAATTATAAACAATAAAATTAAGTAATAAAATGATTTTATGGGTATTGGATTTGGACTTCTAAGTTCTAATTTTATGGGTATTGGACTTTTAAATTCTAATTGGGCTTTTGGGCTTGATGTTGGATTATTGATTAAGGATTGTCCTCTTGTAATTTTATTGATTAAAATTTATACGTTTTAATAAAAAAAAAATACCACACTTTTAGTTTTAGATAAAGTAGTTAATAAATATTCGATTTATAAATTAAAATATTAGAATAGGTAAATTTATTAATCTCAAATAGTTGTTTATACAAATATTAGTGTTCTAACTTATAATCATTGAGTCGGTTCTTAGTAGTTAGTACGTACGAGCACTCGTTTATAGGGTATGATCTGATCTGAATCGTATCAATTCGATCAAAAGTCCAATTTTACATAACTGGATCAATATTCAATCAAATTGTAAGTATTCAGAGTTAAATATTATGGTTTAGGGTTTAGGGTTGGTTTAGGGTTTAGGGTTGGTTTAGGGTTAAACCCTAACCCCTAAATTATCAACTACATCATGTTAATCGTTAAATTATGACATGTGAATTTAATATTTTGAGTACAAATATGAAGGAAATATTCGGTTAGTTATCTAAATCCTCAAATTCAAAATACTCATTTTTTCTGGAACTAAATTGAGTTTAACTGATTTCCAATTTTTACAAGTTTAATAGTTAAAATAATTGTAGTTGGACTTGGACCAAGCGATCAAATTCAACTACCAATGGCACTGATTCACCGAATACAATATACATGCTGTGCTCATCTTTTAAGATAGAATATACAAATTTTCTCTAAAATTAAAATTATTAAAATTTTAACATAGAATATATGAAATCGGGCTTTTTTCGGGCTGAAATCGGGCTTTATCCGGGCTTTATCCGGGCCGGATAAAAGCCCGGGCTTTTAAAAGACCGGATAAAAGCCCGGGCTTTTCGGGCTTCGGGCCGGGCCGGGACTAGGCCCGTTTAGGGCCCTCGGGCCGGACCGGATCCGACCGGGCTTTTTTCGGGCTTTTTTTCGGGCCGATCGGGCCGGATTTCGGGCTTCAGGCTTTTTGTGCATCTCTAGAAAGGGGTACTACTTGCACGTTGATGTGGGGTCAACATATTTTATAAAAAGGAAAATTGGAAAGAGAAAGTCATTTGACAGAAAATTGAACACACGTTAGTCTCGTTCAAGGCATGCAATAACATAAAAGGAGTATAGAATGAGGAAGATAAGGGACCCGTGGTAATTTGAGGAGTGAAGTAAAGGTTCAAGAATTTATAAAAACTAGCTTATAGCCCGTGCTACGTACACGGTATTTTAAAATTTTATTTAATAATAATATATATAATAATAGTACTATTAATAAATAAAATATTTTATATTTAAAACTAAATAATATGATTTTGAAATAAAAAATATAAATACAATGTTATTTTTATATAATATAACAAATACATGTAAAAGTAAAATTATTAATCAGGTATTGTATTATGCTATATTTTATGTGATAATATGCATTAATAAGATTACCAAAATCAAAAGATCAATTCAAATTTTTATTAATAAAACTTACCATAAATATTGAAAATTATATTAATGATGTTTACATTTGTATACAAACTTTCTATAATTATCAATGGGTCAAATAATAAATGTGGATCATAACCAAACCAAAATATGGATTATCCAGTGGGTCAAAATTAAGTTAAAATTTTCATCCAAACCTAAATATGGATACCTAACCTAAGGAATGAGTTATGCAGAAATTTATAATATATAGATAATACAGCTATCGTCGAAAAGGGCCCGACAACCGCAGCACGGACTCGTCTTTATGAAAAATAATACAAGAACAGGTGATTGAAGATGGGCCACGGAGAATAGGTGCGCATTAAAAAAAAATTAAAAAACAAAGGAAAAGGTTTCGACTTTCACGAGACTATACAAGTAGAATCGGGTTCGACAAGACACAAAATGATACGAAAATTTAGTGTTTAGGTTTGCAATTTTAGTATACGAAACGAAAGTACACGAACACGAAAGTACACGATCGAGATTTAGTGTCGGGTTTGTGTTTACCCTTCAAGTTTACGATACGACACGAATTACACGAAGTAAATAAATAAATATTTATAAATTAATATTTATATTAGATAATTTTATATTTTTATTAGATACTTAATATTTATTTATGTGATTATACATAAATTTATAATATTATTTGTAAATATTATGTAAATATATATTTTTAATACATATTTGTAAAATTTACCAAATTTTTTAATATTTTAATACATTTACTTATTTATTTTTATTTTTATTATTAATTAGAATTACACGAAAACACGACACGAAACGAAAGTACACGAACACGAAATTACACGAACCCTAATGGGTGATTTTGTGTTTAGCATTTAGATACACGAAACACGAAAATACAAGACATGAAAGTACATAACACGAACGAATTGGCACGAATGAATTGCCAAGTCTATATATACAAGGTATTCGTAATGTTAGGTTTTTTAAAATTCTTCATTGAATTTTTAAATTGTGTTTGAAAAGAAAATGTATATTTTCAATTTTAATAACATAAAGAATGATGATTCATGATAAAGTTAAAAGTATCACCATTGTACTTATAAATAAAATACTCCTACGTAGTAGTTGTACGATGAATACTGTACAAGTTAGACAAACAGTACACCAACGATAGCTTCGATAGATTGGATGGCAATGCATAAAGTGAAGAACAGTAGACGTCATCTCAACATGACCACATGGGGAAGGTCAAGATACTGTGCAGTCGTATTTACACAACTCTACTGCAAAATTTGAAATGCACGCCATACACTAAATATTGTACTCATGCTTTGTCATTAATAATTACCCTCCGTTGTCCTGGAGGTACGACACGTATTTTAAGGGTTTATTTAATATATATTTTGATAAATTATTTTAAATTTTTATAATGTTTAAATTTTTATTTAGAAATAGAAAGTTTTAAAAATAAGGTGTAAAACTACATTTTATAGAAGTCTTAAAATACATTAAAAAACTGTAAAGAAATGAGAAAGATCTTTAATTTCAACTAGGTTCCATTTTGTCCAATTGTAAACATTTATATACGTGCTCAACTAGTGAAAGATCTTTAATTTTTTAATAAAAATTTATTAATTATTCCTAAACTATAAATTAACTAAATTTTTTATAAAATTTCTTTAAAATAAATATTCCCTCTCTCCCACTTAATTCTAGAGGTATACTTTATAAAAGCGGAATAGAGAAGCGGAATAGAGGAAGTATTAAATGCAACGTACGTTAATATGCATGACACTGTGAGAGGACACCGTATAGTGTAGCAATCTTGCCCAAAATTCAGTGATTAGACTAGTCTTTGCACTACTTTTTTCCAAATTTCTTCTCCTATATCTTGTATCTCTATTTCTTCTTGATTAGACCAGCCGTATAGCTTGTATCTCTATTTCTTCTTGATTCCTAAACCAGCTACAATACAACTCCTATAAACCCACAGTCTTAAATAAAAAACCTCTCATAATAAACATCACCGGCGCCGGCGATCGCCACCGGAACATTCACCGGAACTCTAGGCCGTCACATAGCTCGCCGCCTAGTCCAAATCGGAGTAAAAGATGTCTTCTCAGTTCCCGGTGACTTCAACTTAACTCTACTAGACCATCTCATCAACGAGCCTGGGCTCAATCTTGTCGGTTGCTGCAACGAGCTCAACGCCGGTTATGCTGCTGACGGATACGCAAGAGCAAAAGGCGTGGGAGCTTGTGTTGTGACTTTCACTGTTGGGGGGCTAAGTGTTTTGAACGCGATCGCTGGAGCTTATAGTGAGAATTTGCCGGTGATATGTATAGTTGGTGGGCCCAACTCGAATGATTATGGGACTAGTAGAATACTTCATCATACTACTGGCTTACCGGATTTTAGTCAGGAGCTTCGTTGTTTTCAGACCGTCACTTGTGCTCAGGTTAGCTATTTCTAAGTTGGTGTACGTGTGTTTTTTTGTTTATATTTGAATTAATTTTCTGCATTTTGTATACATTCTCTGTGCATAATCTGTGTTTGTTTTTTGTTCACTTGTTTAATTTGATTGATAGGAAATACAGAGATTAGTTAAATAAATAGTACTTCCTCGGTCACATTTCAGACTTGTTTCGCATATTCTAGGGCGAAAAAAACTTATATTTCTATTTACGAAATTATTTTGGGACCGAGGGACTATAACATTAGGATTTTGTAGCAAGCGCCAAGCAGTGTTGGACCTGAATAAGATCTTGTTGGCAGTAGCTATAAATGTTGTAATGGTATTAGTATCTAATAATCTAAAAATTGTAGTAACAGTCTAACTGAGGACAACAAACGTTAGTGGGATAAATGACCAAAATAACTTTAGCAAACAAATGTGTTTTATGTGTAATGCATAGAAATACGTCTCATGTGTGAGTTAAAATGTGTAACGTATACATGAGAAATTTTCTTTTTCTAACCGTTTTTAGTTTCTGGAATTTGAATAAGAAAATGTTGTGACCAGTGGTATTTGAATTGATAATTGGTGGTAAGAGTGATTCGGTGTTGATGCTTGCAACAGGCAGTGGTTAACAACTTGGAAGATGTGCATGAGCTGATTGATAATGCAATCTCGACTGCTTTGAAGGAGAGCAAACCTGTGTATATCAGCATAAGCTGCAATTTGCCTGGAATTCCTCACCCAACATTTTTTATAGACCCGGTTCCATATTACCTTGCACCAAAGTAAGTGCTCCATCAATTATCACTACTAACACAGGATTTAATTTTGTTAACGTTCAACCGCTATTTAGCAATGGCTGCAGAGTACAAAACAGTTTTATACTATGTATATACACAATTGCTTATTGATGATTTGAGGAAGGGAGTTGCTGAGTAAGTATGATTATATGAGATTATGAGAGCAATGCTTGTAAAATTTGGCAACATATTAGTGCTATACATCCTCATGCGCTATTCAATTTTCGTTAGCAGTGTGTATCACCTCTGCTCTGAACAAAATATTGATACTGCACATTGAGTTATCATTTTCTGTCATTGACAGGATAACTTTTATCTTTATTCTTCTCATATGTTGTTCTTTTCCGAATTCAACTTCTAGTCCCTTTTTTTTTTTGTTTTTATAGAAGGCTAATCTTTCCTTCTATTTTAGGGTCAGCGATCAATTAGGTTTAGAAGCTGCGGTGGAAGCAACAGCTGAGCTTCTGAATAAGGCTGTGAAGCCTGTCATTGTGGGAGGACCCAAGCTAAGGGTGGGAAAGGCACAAAAGGCCTTCGAGGAGTTTGCCAATGCTAGCGGGTATCCAATAGCTATCATGCCCTCAGCCAAGGGCTTGGTTCCAGAGCACCATCCTCACTTCATTGGGACATACTGGGGAGCTGTAAGTACCAGTTTTGTCGGGGAGATAGTGGAATCTGCTGATGCCTATGTGTTTGTTGGTCCTATCTTTAATGATTACAGCTTTGTTGGGTACTCGCTACTGATAAAAAAAGAGAAATCCATCATAGTGCAGCCTAATCGTGTAACTATTGGCAACGGTCCTTCCTTGGGTTGGGTTTTCATGGCAGATTTCTTAACTGCACTGGCTAAGAAGTTGAAGAAGAACAGTACAGCAATGGACAATTATCGTCGTATCTATGTACCTCCAGGTGTTGCCCTGAAGCGTGATAACAGTGAGCCTCTTAGGGTCAACATACTTTTCAAGCACATACAGGTAAAACTAGTTTCCTCAATTTTACAATATTCTACGGCACATGCTATTGATTGCATTATGCTTACCTGGAAAGAGAATTAGGATTTGGACTACAAACACATAATTCTGACATAAAATACATTTGCTTTCCTGATTATTATGTTTTTTATGACAGTGCTTGTTTTGATTTTTATAGTTAAAAGCTTTTAATTTTGAGTTGGATAAGTTGCAAAGATCCATGCCATTTTTCCTTTCACTATATAGAAAAATTTCATCCAGCTACAGTATTGCCTCTTTGATTAGCAACTAAAACCAGTTCATTTATAGGCAATGCTAAGTGGAGATACTGCAGTGATTGCAGAAACGGGGGATTCATGGTTCAATTGCCAAAAGCTCTCTCTTCCTGAAAATTAGCAATTTATTAGATTTCATTTATTTAAGGAACACTAAATTCATTTTAAAAAATGAGTCCTTACCAATTGCCCTAAACACACCGAACAAGTTTATCTATGTCTCTCAATTTGAGGGTGAGGGCGAGCGTTAGCGATTTCATAGAGCTCTCCATACATAAATGCAATTCCTTCAAGGACGCTGCTCAATAAACATAAAGTTAATTACTAACTTGTGAAAAAGAGGTGATAACAAATTTTAATTTAAAACCTATAAATAAACCTGCTCCTCGAAACCACCACCAATCGCATCAGTCCAATTTGTTGGTGAATCTTCCATTATATAACAAAAACGGTTCGATGGAAGATCATGAACCTCTCTAATCTGGACTAATGAACCATCTTCTGTTCGTCTTGCACGAGTTGCTCTCTCAAAGATAAGCATCAAAGCCTGTAGATCACACGAAAACCAATAGTATGTTGGTGATTGGCGTTCAAGAGACTTAACACAGCATAAACAAGAGAGCATAAACAAGAGTGCAGAGTGGTACTAACACATCAAGCATGTGTTTATATCTCAAGAAGCGAATACGTTCACCAAAAATGCGCAAAAACTAACCCAGCTGAATTCCAACTTTTGTTGGTTTTACTGAGTGGTGCAGGCTTGGTGGTGGCTATTCTCATTGGGAAATGGAAAAAGCCAATGCTAGGTTCCACTATGTAAATTCTAGCATTTTTGGTGAACGTATTCGTTTCTTAAGATATAAACACATGCTTGATGTGTTAGTACCACTTTGCACTCTTGTTTATGCTGTGCTAAGTCTCTTGAACGCCAATCACCAACATATTATTGGTTTTCGTGTGATATAGAGGCTTTGGTGCTTATCTTTGAGGGAGCAACTCAACTCGTGCTAGACGAACAAAAGATGGTTCATTAGTCCAGATTAGAGAGGTTCATGATCTTCCATCGAACCGTTTTTGTTATATAATGGAAGATTCACCAACAAATTGGACTGATGCGATTGGTGGTGGTTTCGAGGAGCAGGTTTATTTATAGGTTTTAAATTAAAATTTGTTATCACCTCTTTTTCACAAGTTAGTAATTAACCTTATGTTTACTGAGCAGCGTCCTTGAAGGAATTGCATTTATGTATGGAGAGCTCTATGAAATCGCTAACGCTCGCCCTCACCCTCAAATTGAGAGAGACATAGATAAACTTGTTCGGTGTTTAGGGCAATTGGTAAGGACTCATTTTTTAAAATGAATTTAGTGTTCCTTAAATAAATGAAATCTAATAAATTGCTATTCTAAACTAACTTCTCTCTCGTTTTTTTTAATCTTCTTAATTACCAGGTTACACAATTTTCTAGTTCAGATATGAGACGGATTATGGACTCTTGTGGCCTGTGGAATACATCGCCAGCTGTAGATGTTCTGTACACACTTGAAAAGTTAAGTTATACTAGTACTTGTTTTCCCCTGTTTTGCCAGGATTTTGTAAATTTTTAAAAAAAATGCAAAGTTAATTTTCTCTATAATAACTTTTCCTATATTTTTAATTAGTTTAATACTATATTATAATATATTAATTGAAAATTAAATGGTAAAAAAATTAAAAAAATAATTAGTAATTTTTTTATGAAACATTTTTATTTGGTGAAATAAATGTTTATTGTTGCAAGTAAGATTAAAATTGGTTAGAAATAAGCACTCATCATTAATTTCGCAAATTTATAATTGTGTATGTTTTCTCTTAAATTGTTTCTAAAAAATCTTTTTTGTTTTTAGTTATTAACTAGCTTATAACCCGTGCCAAGCACGGGCCGAGCATGAGTCGACATTAAAATAATAGTATTAATGAATTATTAATAAATATTATGAATTGAATGATAAAAATATATATATAATAAATAACTATTTAATTATGTAGTTATAGACAATTGAACTGTGCATAAAGCTTAAGAAATTAAAGTAAATAAATAGATCTTGTATGATTACGCAAAGAATCTAACGCTCGATGAAACTATTGAATTTAAAGTAAATAAATAAACCTTGTATAAATTACGTAGTTGTAAGTAATCGAACCCTGAGTGAAGCTAAAGAATTTTAACCCTCAAATGCGGCATGGTGCCAGTCTGCCAGATTTTATAACTTGCAGCTTTTGTGGAGGAAAACCTGAGATAGTACCTATTCAGCCAACATGGCAACTTTGTCATCAACTTCATTACTTCTATTCAGTAACAAATTTGTATCGATTAGTTATTTGACATTTAAGTTGCTAAGTCTCATTATCGAGGCTACAAAAGATCATTTTCTCCCCGGACAGTTACATAACTTATAAATGAATGTTTTTTCAGAACAAAAGAATTTGCTTGACCGTACTTTTATGAATTGATGAAAGTAATAGTTTATATTGTCAAACCAAATTATACAACATTCTCAGACCTCAGATTTGATAATAAAATTAAAATTAGCTGCAGTGTCAGACCCAGAACCCACTTTCCTGATCACTTCGCAACTCCTTTATTTACCAACTATGTTTACTCTCTTTGATCCACAACCCCACCGTCTCCACCAACTAAAAATCTACATAACTACACTCGGGCCTTCTCTCTGCTAGTATATCTGCTTTTCAGGAAATATCTCCGCCTTATCTCCCAACCTCTTCCCCAAACGTCCCTGTCCATCTCCCAACCTAGTCCGCAGACGTCCCTGTCCATCTCCCAACTTATGTCGCATCATCTTATCATGTTCCAATCCTGATGCTGACAGCTCCAGTTTTATATATTTTCCCACTGCCTTACCTCCCTTTTCATGCAGTACCAAAATGATTGTAAGAAATCGAAATCCAAAAAAGTAGGTTATCTTTCTTGTGTTTCTTTAAAATTTTTGGGAAAAAATAATGTATGGCCACACGCATCTTCGTTACAGTTGATCCTATTGGGGCCAATTTTTCTGGCGAAGGGTCAGTTGGCCTTTACCGGTAAAAATAAATTACGAATTCAGAACTTAATGTTAGTAAATTCTGTTAGTATCACTGCGTTTTAGCTAGCTGAATAAATAGTAGGCTCACTTTTAATATGAAATATAAGGTAATATGTGTTGGTATCAAGTCTGCTAGGGTTTATGTACATATATTGTTATGGAAAATGCCCAAACATACCTTATTAATTAGAGCAAAGTACTTACATAGCCTAAAACTGAGCCATGAATGTTATTAACACTCAAATGCAGCTCTTAATTGGAAAACTGAACAAATTGTTGAGAGTTCTCTCGACTTCTATAGAACTATAGATGTGTTTTTTTTCTTTTTGAATATGTTCAGTATATTAATTGACAGGTAAGCATTGTCAAGTAATCCCAGAGTTTCCTCGCACAGCTTCCAACAAGTTACTTAGAAGGGTATTGAGGGATCGATTCAAGAAAATATTACCGTCATTTTCTACAGTGATAATTTGTAATGTGCAAATTAATGTGTTTTTATGAAACTATACTAAGATTAATGCAGTAATATTCCAATATTTCGATTACAAATTTGTAAGTTATAACTACAAATTTAAGATTGCCGTGGAGGTTCTCTTCAGCTCGTCACGACTTAGGCTACTATCAGTGTTCTTGTTGTAACAATATGATTTGGATCTTTTGCTGCATATTGTTCTGTTTCTGAGGATAAACCTAGTCTTTGATGTATAATATTGTTGCACTAAAATTGGAAGTTGTATGTTTGGTGGTGTAATATTTGCATCAAAGTGCTGTAAAACAAACTACAGACCGATGCTAAATCCATTTTGGCGTGAAGAATAATGTTACATCAAGATTTTGTTTTAGAAACTATGAAGAATTACAACTAAATAATGACAGGAACGTTACAATAATTATGTCCTGTGCTACAACTCAGAGATACGAAATTTTGTTCCTACTTTTAAAGGTATGTTGTGCTAATGGCTAATGGTTGTATTTACGGACGGGGATAAGACGTTGATCATATTATGTAACTCTGACGATGTACAATCTAAAAAATATAGGAGGAACTATGCAAACTTATTCGTGTTTTGCGTGATTTTAAATCAAATTTATTTTAAATAATAAAAGTTAATTTTAATTACTTAAACAATATTGGTAGCATTATATAAACAATATTGATATCTATTTCAAAACTTTTCTAAAAAATTTGATTCAAAACACTTTTTATGACTATTCAACTTAGAAATAGAATTAAAAAAAAAAAATCAACTAAACTTACGATTAAACACTACAAGAAATAAAGGCAGAACCGACTAGATCATATCCGACCAAAGTTCTATTTGACGAAAATCCGACCGTATGTCACTGGTCGGTTTTGGTCACAAAATCGATCATTAAGACTGGGGCCCACCTTGTCTTGACTTCTTTGACTGGATGACACGTCATCTAAATTCGACGATCATTAAGACTGGGGCCCACCTTGTCTTGACTTCTTTGACTGGATGACACGTCATCTAAATTCGACTGGATGACACGTCATCTAAATTCGACTGGCTAAACCGACTAACTTTGTTAGTGGGCCCACCTTGTCTTGACTTCTTTGACTAGAAGACACATCATCTAAAACCGACTAACTTGGTTAGTGGGACCCGCTTTGTCTTGACTTTTTTTTTACTTGCCACGTCGGTCCTTACCATTATGTGAAGTTCTAAATTATCGCAACCACCACAAAAAGCATAATAATGTCATATTATAATAAAAGAGTCTAATAAAAGTTTTGATTGTCATAAAGGCTTAATTACCACCGAAGTCGTCATTCTCATCGGAACCCTCACTTTCATCTTGGCCACTGCCCTCGCTATTTTCATCTCCGACATCGTCTGCATCGGCATTCTCTTCATCAACATTGTCTTCATCGACATTCTCTGCGATGTCCTCTCTGCCATTCACTTCACCAACAATCCCTTCACTAGTATTCCCTTCACCAGCATTCTCTTCACCGCCATTGCACTCAACATCATTGTCCTGATCACTTTCTTCGGTGTAGCCCGCTTCATCCAAAGTAGCCTCGATATCTCCTTCTCTCTCCTCCTCGACAACCTGCAATTAAAGTGAAAAGAGTTAATATGATTTACAACGCGTAAACAAATGAATGCTGAAAAGATATAGATAACATGCTTATAAAATAAAAATTACCTTTTTTATACTTTTGGAACATGTCAGTGACAATGTCCTTAACAAGATGCACAACTTCCTAAGTGATTAGTTGCGAGAACTGAGTTCTACCAGTCGGATCGCCAAGACTCAATGTCGCATCAGTTAGGCTCTCAATTTGTTCATCATTGAGCTCCCTCTAGTAAGCATCTGGATTGTTTTTCAAGATATCAAGCACCCCAGAGACCACCTTCATGAAAGTGTCATTTGGGATGCTACTTAGCAGAGCGGGAGGAGCCTTCAATCAACAAGCCATGTCTTGCAACAACTGACGAGCAGGAACACGGGGATAACCAATCAGCCACCCTTTTTTCGGCTTGCTCAAACCTGGCGCCGTGGCCTGCAGCCACCAGTCAAACGGTTCCAAACTGCTATCAAGTTGGCTCTGATCACCACCTTTTTTCATTTAAGATCGATGCATACCGAGTCTACAGCAAATCATACCAATATCTTATATGTTTATACAAAATGATATGAAGACATGACGAAAATACATATAATTTTATAATTAAATTTTTTTACAGCAATTAGCATGGCTGCAGCAGATGTGTATTCTCGCGGATTTCCATTCTCGTCAATTTCTAAACCAGTTTGAGTATGAGTACGGTTCCAAATTTCAAGACGCGTTGGCAACTTTCTAGCTTTCTCCTCCTTTATTATTTGAAAACAATTGAAGCAAGAGTATAATAGTTGAACGAATATTAACAAAACATCAAAAATGAATACTAGCTAAACAATAAAAAAACTAAGAAAAAAAACAACCTCAGCAACTTCTGGGAAATGTCTTGCTATACAAGGTGCCCACTTTGCTCCTATTCTCAATCCCAACTTGTGATATGTGTTGATGGTCTTCCGATTTCCAAAACTCAAATGATCAAGAAAAGTTAGTACATTCAGGGTTTGGTTAAATCTTTTATTACAGGGTTTGCTAATTTATTTTTAGCTTAATATTGTTACCATCTCAACATATATTTGTGTAAGCGATTAATTTTGCATGCTACCGTTTTGTTTATGTTAACTTACCTTTTGTTCATTTTATTATCAGAAATAAATTAATTTTAAGAGGTGTTTAGATTATTCTATTATATTAATAACAATACTAAAGCTATGTTATATTAGTGACTTACCGTACCTTAATTTTACGTGATTATTTTTTTGGGAGTTTTTTTTGGTTCACGTGACTTTTGCTAGGGAAAATATATTTTTCGTAGTAGAGTTTTTACAAGATTTTTCGCAAACCAAAAGATTTTTCGCATTTCTGAGTCGCTAACTGTATAGGCGTTAACATTGAGCAGTGAGCACCACAAGTCCACCAAAGAAGAACAAAGCTCTCTTGTCTAGGTATATCGCCGATTATGTTCATTTCTGCCCATATTATTACAATGCCCTATGTTTTACGTGTCTTTTGATCTTTGAATTCATTGCATGTTTGAATTTTTATAGTGTTTTTAGTTGGTTTATGATTATTGTACATGAAATGAATGATGCCCATTTGTTTATAGTACGTTATGAGCTGGTTTGAAGTAAGCATTTGATTATTGATGTTAAGTGTTTGATGAAAGTCCTCAATGAGTAAATTAACATAAACAAAACGGTACATATACGAAGATTAATTTAATTTGTATATGGGGCTGGACATGTTTGACTAATGTTCACTTCTTTTTCAGCGAGCAGGCTTAATTACATTTCAGCTGAATGGTGATTGCAACTGAAAGATAGACATTATAGTTGTCGTGATATAAATTAAATTGAATAGCATATATTTAACTCGGAAGTGACACTTCTGCCAGTCGTTGGGTGAATTTTGGTGAACCCGAAGTTCATGTTTTGTAACATCTAAACGCAATGGCAATCAAAACAATGATCAGATGGCCAAAAAAGATTTCTAGGTCATTAGTAGAGCAGCTTATTCGAGCTGAAAAAGATCCACAAAAAGCTCTTGTCATATTTGATGCAGCTGCCGCAGAGTATGCTAATGGCTACAAACATGATCACAACACCTTTGGTCTCATGATCTCAAGATTACTTTCTGCAAACCAATTCAGGCCAGCAGAGGATCTCCTGAATAGAATGAAGGATGAGAAGTGTAAGATTACTGAGGACACATTCCTCTCTATTTGTAGAGCTTATGGGCGGGTTCACAAGCCCGGTGAAGTGATCAGGATTTTCCAAAAGATGAAAGAATATGATTGCGAGGCCACTCCAAAATCTTATGTTACTGTTTTTTCAATTCTTGTCGATGAAAACCAGTTAAAAGTGGCTATAAAGTTTTACAAATATATGAGACAAATGGGTATTCCACCAAGTGTTGTCTCCCTTAATGTTTTGATTAAAGCGCTATGCAAGAACGGTGGTACAATAAATGCAGCTTTGCAAATTTTCCATGAGATGCCCAGTCATGGGTGTTCTCCGGACTCGTACACGTACGGTACCTTGATTAATGGGATGTGTAGGTTGAAGAGGGTTAGAGAAGCCAAAGAGCTTTTTGCAGAGATGGGTACAAAAGGTTGCTTACCCAGTGTTGTTACATACACTAGTTTAATACATGGATTATGCCTGTCAAATGATTTGGATGAAGCCATAGGATTGTTTGAGGAGATGAAAGAAAAAGGTATAGTTGCTAATTTGTATACTTACAGTTCTCTAATGGATGGGCTCTGCAAGGGTGGGCGTTGTTCTCAAGCCATGGAGTTATTAGAGATCATGACCACTGAGCATCTTCAGCCTAATACAGTAACTTACAGTAGCTTGATTAATGGGCTCTGTAAAGAACAGAGGCTTAGCGAAGCCGTGGAACTCCTTGATAGGATGAAGCTTAGGGGTTTTAAGCCTGATGCAGGCTTGTATGGGAAAATCATCACTGGATTTTGTGTTGCCCAAAAGTTTCAGGAAGCTGCAAACTTCCTTGATGAGATGGTATTTGGACGGATCTCACCAAATAGATTAACTTGGGGCCTTCATGTTAGAATCAATAATACAGTTGTCCGAGGACTTTGTGAGACCGACCCAAATCGATCTTTTCAGTTGTATCTAAGCATGCGAACCCGGGGAATATCTGTTGAGGCTGAAACTTTTGATTTTCTTATTGATAGCTTTTGTAAGAAAGGAGATCTACACAAAGCTGCTCGCATTGTTGAAGAGATGGTGCTTGATGGGTGTATTCCTAATGAGACAACTTGGAGCACCGTTTTGAGAGGATTTTGGGACAGAAAGAAAGTGCGGGAAGCTGCTGAGTTGATACAGGTTGAGTTGGTTAAAAAATCTATTGAGTCGCATTAGCTGAAGTATACTGATGTTTCTACACCTATGGTTTCATAATTTATTTAAGACCTTTAGTAGAGTACCATATTTATTGGGTGCCATTGTACCTGTGTTGTTTGCATATCGAACTTCTCTTTTGTTTGCCTGCCAAGTGTTTGAAACATATAGCTCATGCAATTACAGTATATTAATTTTCTGGTAGAGCTTAAGCTTGTCCCAACCATCGAACACTGTAGAAGGCGAGATATGAAGGCATGAAATTACCATATATTATAATTTAGAAAATGATAATTTGCAGCAGAAGATCATACTACTGCTTTTCAAAGAGACCAGAAAAGTAAGTAATATGTGCAAATGCCAAAGCTTTGCTTCCAGTTAGTTACAAGATTGTTGGAGTTAGAGATACAGGAAGCTTTAAGTGGAAGTAAGAGAGCCAATCCTATGACGCTGGGTAGGATATACAACAAATGACTCTGATTCCTTCCAACAATGTTGAGAAGCTGTTTCGTCTCACCTGATAGTGTTGGATAGATGCAGTTTACAACTTCTTGATCAAACAGTGCAACAGTTACAAAAATCAGAATCAACATAAAGGCTTGCTGCACATATTTAATTAATCTCAGAAAATAGTTTGCTGCATGCTCGGGTGGATGCATTGATGACTCACAGGCTGTGTATCGTGGCTAAACCATAACAAATCTTTACTCGTTTGGTCCTCAAAGCTATTCTCGTAAGGCTTTGAAGAAAGCATGACAATTCACAAAGAGCTGTGAGAACAGCAGTCATGGACTAGCCAGCTGAGTCGGTTACCTTGGTTGTTGAAATGGAGGATATCAGTAGGTAAACAAAAACAGAACCACTAGGAAGAGAAGATTGGTTCAATGTGCTGTGCTTCGAAACGTTTGTGCTATTTTCAAAGAAAAAAAAAGAGAGAGAGAATTGTGCGAAAGATAAGAGAGGAAGCAGGCTTGGTTTGCTGCTTGTTTTTTTCACCTTTTCTGCTGGTAGTAGTTTGATCTAATTCTTTCGAATTTAGGAATTTTTTATTTACTTAAAAAATATTAGAAAATTCAACTCAACACAAAGTATAATTAATGTGTGGATTTCTTTTTCTAAAACAACACAAGCAAAGAAAACCAAAATTTAAACACTACTACAAAACGGAACCGAAAGTGTTCGTCTTTGCATGGGCCTGCTTCATCAAACTGATAGTTTAATCGGTCTAAATAAAGAGATTTGGACCTGTTACAGTCTACAGATCTAGGGCCATTCCAACATAAATCGATAGGTCATAGGTAGCAAATATTGTACTTGCATTTATGTTTGTATTACATTTATTTTCTACCTTTGAACAAAATTAAACATATATTTTTGTACATTTCTCTGACTAAGTATTTCATTTACTATCAGTTAGGAAAATATATTAAAAATCTTATGTAGACTCGGCCATATCTTAAATTTCCTCCTGGACCATCATTGCCCCTCAAGGAACGACTGTGGAATTTCCACTTATATAGACTTGGCTTGCTTTCCTGAAGTGGAATTTCCACCTGCACTTAGTTTGCTCTGTACCTCACTGGATGTTAAGTTGAGAAAGACGAATATGGATAGGAGGAGCTTGGCCTGTTTTGTAATCATGATCATCTTTACAATATCATCGCTCATCCTGCAGCAAAGCTGCCTCTCCTTCTTCTTGCGGTAATATCCAAAACATTAGCTGTCCATTTACATTGAAAGGTGATCACCAGAAATGTGATGCGTCTTTCTTCAGCCAAGAGCTGTCTTGCATCCATAATCGTACCATCTTACATTTTCTTCCAGATAGGCACTATTATGTTCAAATGATTAATTATGTTAATCTGACGATTACAATTGTTGATTCAGGCCTCGAAAATAGTAACTCTTCTTCTCTTCCATTTCCTTCTATTTCAGAGGACGACTTTTACATAAATAGCGATCCTTCTCCGTTACAACTTAATCAGCCTATTACAATGATAGATTGTCCATCGCGTGTAATTTCAGCCCGATACATCAATATTACATCACCAAAGTCTTCTTCCTTTTCTGCTTCAATATTTGGAAAGTATTATGTTTATTCTTTTACTTATATAGTGGTCGGATCTCTACGCATATCTGAAATGAAGGATAATTGCAGGATTAGAGAGGCAGCCTGGGTTTCAATTCAGTCACCTTTTAGTAACGTCTTGTCTAATATTTCTTCAATTCGTGATGCACTCGTTTACGGATTTGAACTCCCTTGGAGTTACTTCTATTGCTTAAAGTGTTTGGTAGATCACGATGGACACGCCATTTGTAATTGTTCTTCCCACACAGATCATCATCTTTGGGCTTGCAGACCCTATTCTGACCATGTGTGCGATGTCGCTCATCAAAGCTCGTACCATCTTTCAAATTGTGAGTAAAAACACTTTTTGTTACTCTAATATTTCAATAGCAAGTGGCAAGTAGATGGCCACTTAATACATGCTTATTTTTAGTTAATCTTTGAGTTGAAATGGGAACCGAATTTCTGGGACATGATGGCAGCATCTCGTGATCCTGCCCTCCCTGCCTGCTTTTTTTGCCACAGCTTCTATTAACGCAAATATACCCAGAAAAGATAAACAGATACCTGCAAAGCCATGATAATTAGCCAGTCCAGAATTTTAAGACATAAAGAATTTTGGTCAAAACTTATCGCACTAATTGCACCCAACTTAAAATAAAATGTCTTGAACTATTTGTTAACTGACTTGGTTTAAATTCTTTAATCTAATTAAATGATTGATTTATTTTTTGATGTGACAATCGAGTAGAGTCATGAATATAGCAGTGAAAAATGGTTGACAATAGGCCTTTTAGTAGTGTTTTTTTCTTATTTTACTTGAACTCCATGATGTAATGCAGCTATGGCTTATGGTTTTGATCTCCCCTGGAGTTACTTTTACAGCTTAAAGTATGACGCAGTTGTCGCTAACACAGGCCATTCCGATAATCATAGCCTACATTGTCATCTTTGGGCATGCATCACGGATAACACCCAATGCAACCTACATTATTTAAGGACTAAGTTCGTACCACCTTTCAATCTCATGCGAGTAAAAAAATTTGGCCCTTTCAGTTACAGCTCCAAAATTCTATTAGATTAACGTTTCTAATAGCAAGTGACTAATAGGACAAATTAATTATCATGTTTTTCGGCTATTTTGAGTTTGGCTAAAGGTCAAGACATGCTTAATTGCTTATCTGAATAATTTACAAAGAAAAGTACTTGCTAACTTAAACTTGCATGAATCATGTAGGCATTGGCCGAAACTTACATGGAATAATTCAGACATTGAAAGGTAAGTATTGTAGTTTTTGGTTTATTTAACTCTCTAACCATGGACATGCACCACGTTGACTTCGTTTCTCTTTTTTCTTGCCGAACAGATGGACAGTTCGAAGAAAACATTGGTAAGATTCAGCAGATCACTTATCTTATTATATTATCTAAGGGGTCTCCATCCCCCCCTTTACAATTACTAAGACCTGTATATATACATTTGGTGGTTGGAGATGCTCTAGAAGGAGTCAGATTCATGTAATCTTGATCTACTATGTTTTTTTACGGTGCTTGTACCTATTCTTTACTTGAGATTTGCCTGGCAGTTTGAAATTTTGTTTACAATGTGTTTGCTACGTTGTCTACTCCAAATTCTTAATTCCAGTAGCAACTCCTATGTTTTAATGGATTGCACAGTCTAACTTACAAGATTGCTAAAATATGTGTTTCATTCTGGACCCCCTGAAATTTTCTCACGGGACTATCATTGGGTAGTGCCGTATTGTGTATATGGGCTCGCATATGTGCTTAACTACTTATATGGGCGTCTCTTCAATGCTAACTAGAACTTTATTGTCCTACACTGAAGCCATTCTGTGATAACATTAGGTATTTGCACTTTTATAAACAATCTGGTACGATGTATACACACGTAAAACATGTCGAGATTACGATTTACTTTGTTGGAAAGACAATCTTCGTTTTCTATTTCACGTCGTACACGCAATACGTGTGGTTTTCATCCCCACAATGCTACGTGTTCGCTAAAGGTTTCTTGACTCCCCTATCTTATAGTTTCACTCTCTCTAAATGTGTGTACTCCTGTTTCGATTATGAATGTGTGATATTATGGGAAAGTTTTATTTGCGGATTGTTTCCTTGATTTTGTGTAACTAGACTTTATTGTGTATATTCTGTAAATTGTTTTCACCCTGTAACGGTTTAGCCTATATATATTCTGAAAAAAACGCAATACCTGTTCAGGGACTTAAAACATTATATCTCTGAATTATCTGTTCCCTTACTTCCAAAAATATTGGTAAACTTGCAGGAATATTTTATGCTGCAAGATTTTGTTTAGGTATGCCATTTTTTCTCGCTTTGTTGGCTTATAGAGCTAGGAGAAGGCATTTATCAATGTATGACACCATTGAGGATTTTCTTCAAGCTCAAAGCAACTTGATGCCTGTTAGGTATGCATACTCAGATATTAAGAAGATTACCAATAAGTTTAAAGAAAAATTAGGTGAAGGAGGTTTCGGCACGGTCTATAAAGGAAAGCTTCGTAGCGGTCTTTTTGTAGCAGTAAAGGTATTGGGCAAGTCTAAGGGTACTGCTCAAGAATTCATTAATGAAGTTGCTACATGTGGCATGATACATCATATCAATGTGGTGCAACTCATTGGATTTTGTTTCGAAGGTCCAAGACGGGCTTTAATTTATGAGTTCATGCCAAATGGATCTTTAGAGATATACATTTTCCTCAAACAAGGAACAGAAGAAGAAATTGTTTCCTTGAGTTGGGAGAAGATGTATGACATTTCCTACCAAGTGGCAAGTGGAATTGACTACCTGCATCGAGGCTGTGACATGCAAATTTTGCATTTTGACATCAAGCCTCACAACATTCTTCTTAATGAGAATTACAATCCAATCATTTCTGATTTCGGGCTGGCAAAATTATATGCCACTGATGATAGCATTGTAACTCTCAATGCAAGAGGGACAACGGGCTCCAGAGATGTTTTACAAAAATATTGGTGGAATTTCATAAAAAGCAGATGTTTATAGTTTTGGAATGTTGCTGATGGAAATGGCTGGCCGAAGGAAAAATTTGAATCCATTTGTGGATCATATTAGCCAAATTCACTTCCCGTCATGGGTATATGACCAATTTAGCGAAGGAAAAGAGCTTGAGATGGAAGATGGTACCGAGGAAGAAAGGAAGCTGGTAAAGAAGATGATAATAGTAGCATTGTGGTGTATACAAATGAAGCCAAGTGAGCGTCCTTCAATGAACAAAGTTATTGAAATGTTAGAAGGAGATATTGAACACCTGGTAATGCCTCCTAAGCCATTCCTATATCCACAAGAGGATCCAGCTGAGTTAGACAATTCAGCTCATTCTTCCCTCAATTTATTTGCAGGCTAAGGAGTGAACCTGTTTTCCAAGTCTGTTTTGTCATATTACAAATTCGTCCTATTTTCCAGAGTTTTCATTATAGGTATCGTATTTTTTTTTGCTAATTAAATTATAATTCAAAAAACATCTCTGTTTGTTTCTGCAACAGTTGATTTCTTAAGTTAGAGACAAAATGTTTGTGAGAAGAGAGCAGTCCTGAGCATGTTATCTTCCATTTTCATCTTCTTCCTTTAAATTTTTTGTAATAACTAGTTGAACGGCAGAATTAACAGTTTTCGTCAATTTAATTTCTGCAGAAGTTTATTTTGGTTATGTTGTTAAATTCTGTTAATTTTAAGGTGACTTAGTTACAACCGGTATCAGTGTAACACACGTAGACGGTGAGAACTAAACAGTGCATGATTTATCCTTTGTTAGCTTAGCTGTAGATCACAATGTCTCGAATATGACTGACACTTAAACTTTGGCCGTTTGGTAAATGGAACTCTGAAAGTCTGACTTTTCATTGTTGAGCTATTCCACTTAAACTTAAGGGGTTAAATGACATTTTGGTCATTCAACTCACTATAAACTTTCAATTGGGTCATCGAACTCAATAAGTTTTCAGTCACATCATTGTAGTCTTAAAAAATTTCATTCAGGTCACTGGCCATTACACTCTGTTAAAAATTAGACGAAAAGTTGACTAAGCTTTGTGATTTAGCTTGAATAGATTAAACAATAGGAAAAAATATTATTTTTGTACATATAATTATAATTTTAGATGCCTAAATCATAAATTCTCTTTATTTTTCCACTTAAATTGATCTCTAATTGAAAAGTTAAACCTTCAAAATTTTATTTATTACAATTATATAACATTTTTAACATATTTGCATAAATATATGATAATAACAGATGTTTAGTTGAAATAATGAAACTGTTATACTGGATTTTCGGTAATGGGCCCTGGACAGGTCCCTAAGTGATTTGGGCATAGGGAATGGATTATGTTTTGAGAAGATTGGTGTGGACTGGAATTAGGGCTCGCATCATCAAGCTATGTTGAGCCCAAAATCCTTCTAAGTATGGAGGGCTCACTTCATTAAAAAGAGTTTTGGGCTCTCTTCCTTATGAGTTCATTTTGATGGGCTCGCTTCGTTATTTATACCTTGAGCTTATGGGCTCTCACCATTATGAAGTAATGGGCTCGTGCTACTTATCAGAAATAAGAATAATCGAACATAGGTGAGCTCGCACCACTTGAACTACGAAAAGGTAATTCTCATATGTTTTGTGCGATGCGAGCCTGGCCAGCTCGCATCGTGGGTGAAGCCCAACATATGGAAATTCCTATTTATGGAACGTTTCTTGGTTGACACGGGATAGACCTGCAATCATGGAAAGAAATGCGGAGATGCCGCAAGATTGTAGGAAAACGTGTGAAGACCAAGTTATTTATGGGAACATGAGGTGGATTGATAATCCTTGGACTATTTATGGGAACATGAGGTGGATTGATAATCCTTGAGCTATTTATGGGAACATAAATCCTGACTATTGAATGGGCTTGGACTGGATGGGCTTATTCGATAACTTGTTCTCCAAGAACTACGTGAGGCTTGATCCCTATATAAAGGGATACGTAGGCACCTTGTATGATACACAATTGACACTCGGCAAAGAGCAAGAGAAAAAAACCATTCTCTATTCAATTTTCTGAGGAGTCATCATACAAGTCCAGCCACCACTTTCCATAAACCTCCAACACACTGTTGTACGAAATTCTCCTAACAACAATTGGCGCTAGAAGGAGGGGGCTCATTGAGCACTACATCTTAAGGAGAAGGATGTCGAAGAACAACAAGGACGGTGACAAGGGGATTGAGCATAAGAAGGATACCACACCACAAGGAGCGAGGACGGAGCCACCACCCCAGGGAGAGGGCTCGCCTCGTAAAACCACCCCTGTCATGCCTCAAGTCGCACCAGTTACACTAGATGGCCAGAAGATCTTAGGCTACCTCGAGGGGATCGAGCTCCAATTCAAAGCTATGAACGCCCGACTAGCTAAGGTCGAGCAGAACTCAATCAAGAATGCGAAGAGGAAGGCTCGAAGGCTCAAGGGAGCTAGGGACAAGAAGGATAAAACCTCTAAAAAACTCATACACGAGTTCGACGAGGTAGCTGATGGGCTAAAGAAAGCCGGGTCTCTTGAGACAGATGAGATATCTCCAAGCCAGGAGGAGCGAGGCAGCCAGGCTCCGAGCGAGCCGCGGCATGAGCCAGCTTCGTCCGAGGCTAGATCCACTAGTGTTTTGGATCGAATTGGGAAGAAGCTAACTGAGCACGATCTAAGGCTCAGATTGGAAAAATCTAAGGCACGGAAGGAGGCGCCAGAGAGGACTCCACCCAGAACAGAGCGAAGGGAGAGGACTTCACCCAGAACAGAGCGAAGGGAGAGGACTCCACCCAGAACAGAGCGAAGGGAGAGGACTCCACCTAGAACAGAACGAAGGGAGAGGACTCCACCTAGAACAGAGCGGAGGGAGAGGACTCCACCTAGAACAGAAAGAAGAGAGAGGGCTCCACCTCGAACTCATAGAAGGGAGCGAAGGGAGAGAACTTCCTCTCACCATTCTAGTGAAGAGAGGTCTGACGAGAGAATTGGAGACCTAAGGGTTGGTGATTTGAGGCGCCTGCTGGTGCAGATGGAACATGAGAAGAGAGCCCCACCCCCTGCTACGGCCCCATCTCCTTTTACTCCTGCAATAAGGATGTCCCCTCTACCCCCGGCATTTAGGAGTAACCTCGAGCTTGCCTTCAATGGAGATGCGGATCCTGCTGAATACTTGGCCCGTTTCAATACCGAGATGGAGGTCTACCAGGTTCCTAACCTAACTCGTTGTCGATTATTCGCTGCCTCGTTAAGAGGGAGTGCCCAACAGTGGTTTACTAAGCTAGGACCAGCTAGCATTAGCACGTGGAGACAGTTGGGAGATCTATTCTTAAGGCAGTTTCAGTCCACTCTTCATTATGCCCCCCCCGGTGGCTACCCTTGCAAACATTAAGCAGGGAGAGGCCGAGTCCCTGCAGGACTATTTCATGCGATTTAATGCTGAGGTTCCTAGAGTCCGAGGAGCAACAGAAGAAGCCCAGAAGAATTTCCTAATTGCTGGATTGAGGGAGGGCTCTAAATTCTGGAAGACTCTACAGGCTAGGGAACCGGAAACTTTGGCCGAATTTTATGAACAGGCGGAGCCTCACAAAAGGGTAGAGAAATCTATGAGAGATCTAAGAAGCAGTGGCCGAAGGATGGAGAAGAGAGGAAGATCTTCTAGTCCAGAAGAAAGGAGAAAGACTTTCAGAAGGAGCCCTAGCCCAAAGAAGTTTAACAAGACCAAGGAAAATAAAGAGACTGGAAGGCCTTATACAACCAAATGGCAGAATCATACCCCTTTGGTCGCATCCATTGATCATATATATGCCACTTATGCTGGGAAGGGTATATTAAAAAAGGCCACCCCTCTGACGGAATATAGTAAAAGGGACACCTCGAAATACTGTGCTTACCACGAATCCACGGGACATCACACGGCTGATTGCCGACAGTTGAAGGATGAAATTGAGAGTCTGATTCGACAAGGAAAGCTAACGGAATGGGTCGTGAAGGAAGTACGGAAACATAAGTCTGAGTACCGTCAGGTGCCCCCTCCACCTCCGATAGCTAAAGATGATGACACCGAGAGGGCTGCTAGGGCTGATAGCATTCACGTCATCATTGGAGGACCCCATGTGGGAGGAGATAGCAAGAAAGCCATGGAGAGATATGCCCGAGAGGCAAAGGACCGTCCTCTAACCAATGTTCACCATCTTGAACAAAGGCCTCCCCATCTGTTCACAAAAGAGAGGGATGATATTATGTTTAGTGAAGAGGATGCCAAATGGGTGCACCACCCTCATGCTGATGCTCTTGTTGTGAGGATGAAAATCGGGTCTACCAATGTACATCGGGTATTGGTGGACAATGGAAGCGCAGTAAATGTTTTAACTTACGACACCTACAAAAGGCTTGGATTCTTAGACAGAGAACTGATATCAAGCGGAAATCAACTCTACGGGTTCACAGGGGCTTCTATAGGGATTCGAGGCACAATCCAGCTCCTGGTCAGTTTAGGAGATAACCCCCATGTGGCCACACAAATTGTTACTTTTACTGTGGTGGACCAGCCGTGTGCTTATAATGCCATCATTGGGAGGCCAATCCTTAAGGAGATGAAGGTAGTCACCTCTATCTATCACCTAACTATGAAATTTCCAACTCCCACAGGCGTCGGACGAGTGAAGGGATGTCAATATGACTCAAGGGTATGCTACAACCAAGCAATAAAAGGGGCAGATAAATTAGATGTTCTACGAGAAGTGGCAGACCTTAGAGAACAAGAACCTGTGGAAGATGGTGAAGAGAAGAAAAGGAAGCGTGTGGACACTCTCATGCCAGATGTTTGTAACATGATATCTATAGAGGAGCTCCCGGAAGACTACTTTGAGAGTTTGGGAATTGAGGTGGAGCCTCGGCCCGGGGCCCTAATGATGGAATCCTCTCAACCTATAATGGCATTGCAGGAAGGTATAGTAGAGGAGGCTAGCGATGATGAGGAGAGCCCGGAACAGATGGCCGCTAGGATGAATAAAGGCAAGTGGGTGAGGAAGGAAACTTCAATCTTGATAAACCTACCAACCGGGGTCTCCCGAGAAGTCACTATAACAACAGAAGGGAACATCCCACAGGAAGAGCCAGTGAAATCCATCAACAATGAGGGTCATCTTAGCGTCACCGAGATAGGAGAGCCTAACAGTGATGTAAGTTTCGATGAAGATTTGGACCCAAGAATGCCTCCCCTACCAGACGGAGCTGGAACATTCGAGGATATCATTCCTATCTTGGTGGATCCAAATGACTCGGCTAAAGTTTTGAGAATTGGAGCAAATCTCGGCCCCAACGTAAGGAACAGTCTCGTCTCATTCCTTAAGGAGAACTTGGATGTGTTTGCATGGTCTCACGCCGACATGATAGGGATCGACCCAGAAGTGATGTGCCATAGGCTGAACTTGGATCCTAGCAAGAAGGGAATAAGGCAGAAGAGGAGACCTGTTAGTGGAGAAAGGGCAGAGGCCCTCAGGGAAGAGGTGGACAGGTTGATGGAAGTAGGGCTCATCAAGGAGTCATTCTACCCGACTTGGTTGGCTAATCCTGTACTAGTGAAGAAGCCAAATGGAAAATGGAGAACTTGTGTGGACTTCACCGACTTAAACAAAGCTTGTCCAAAAGATAGCTTCCCTCTTCCTCGTATCGATCAGCTCGTGGATGCTACGGCAGGACATGCATTGTTAAGCTTCATGGATGCCTACTCAGGCTATAATCAAATTCCTATGTATGGGCCAGATCAAGAACACACTTCGTTCATTACTGATCGATGCCTATACTGTTATATTGGGATGCCTTTCGGGCTAGTGAATGCAGGAGCAACTTATCAAAGATTGGTGAACAAGATGTTTAAGGATCACATCGGGAAGACAATGGAGGTGTATGTTGATGACATGCTTGTTAAATCAAAGGAGGCCAAGGACCACATCCGGCACTTGGCAGAAATGTTCACTATCTTGCGTATCTACAGAATGAAGCTCAATCCCCAGAAGTGTGTGTTTGGGGTGGAGTCGGGAAAGTTTCTAGGATTCATTGTCAACCACCGGGGAATTGAGGCTAACCCGGCCAAGATCAAGGCTCTATTGGAGATGAAGTCACCTCGAAAGGTGAAAGATGTGCAGAGTCTCACAGGGAGGATAGCGGCATTGAACAGATTTGTCTCCAAATCTTCTGACAAGTGCCATGAGTTCTTTAAAGCTATTAAAAAGGTGGGCAAGAATTTTCAATGGACAGAGGAATGTGAAGAGGCCTTTCAGAATATCAAGAAGCATCTAAGCACACCACCCTTACTGTCTAACCCACAACAAGGAGAGGTACTGGTGCTTTATTTGGCTGTGTCTGAGTATGCGGTGAGTGCAGTGCTAGTTCGAGAGGAAGGCGATGCTCAGCTCCCTATATACTATATGAGCAAAAGGCTAGTCGGTGCAGAAACTCGGTACTTGAACATGGAAAAACTGGTGTATGCTCTAATCCTCGCCTCAAGGAAGCTTCGTCCCTATTTCCAAGCTCATAAGATCGAGGTGAGAACTGCCTATCCTCTTAGGCAAGTGTTGCACAAACCAGAAACCTCAGGAAGAATGTTGAAATGGGCGGTCGAGCTAGGGCAGTTTGATGTGGAGTATAAGCCTCGGGTCGCGATTAAAGGACAAGCTCTGGCAGATTTTGTGTTGGAATTCCCACCTCAAGTAGAAGAGGACTCTAGGGCCTTGCAAATTTATCCAGAGGTGCCAATAGAAGAAAATCAGAATAGTGCCCCTTGGTGGAGCTTATATGTTGATGGGGCATCTAATGGAGAAGGAGCAGGAGCTGGATTCGAGTTAGTGAGCCCAGAAGGATGTAGGGTGAAGAGGGCTGTTCACTTCACTTTTCATGCAACAAACAATGACGCTGAGTATGAGGCCTTGATCAACGGATTCAAGTTGGCATTAGAGCTAAAGGTGGAAAACCTTAACGCTTTTAGTGACTCCATGATTGTAGTATACCAGATAAATGGAGGGTATCAGGCACGAGGGCCTAGAACGGAGTTGTATTTACGATGTGCAGAGAGGTTAATCAAGCTATTTAATGAAGTCAGCCTAGAGCTCATCCCTCGAGGCCAGAATGAGACGGCGGACGAGCTTGCTAAGTTCGGTTCACGTCGTGAGACCACTCTGTTAGGGTCAACACCCTTGGAAATACAGAGGAGGCCTAGCGTGCCAGAGACAGAGCTCATGGTTGTGGCAGAACAAGCTACATGGATGTCTCCACTCTTAGCTTATATCAAAGATGGTGTGTTACCAGATGACAAGAATGAAGCACGGCGGATGCGATATATGGCTGCAAGGTATGCAATATATGATGGAGACTTATATAGGAGAGGCTTCAATGTGCCCCTACTCAAGTGTGTTGATGGAGACGAGTGCAACTATATACTAAGGGAAGTTCATGAAGGTATCTGTGGTAATCACTCGGGGGGTAGCTCATTGGCACAAAAAATACTTCGTCAAGGATACTACTGGCCGTCTCTCAAGAAAGATGCTTTCGAGTTTGCTAGAGCTTGTGACAAGTGCCAAAGGTATGCAAATTTTCATAACAGCCCGGTGGCACCTTTAACTTCACTCATGAGTCCTTGGCCCTTTGCCATGTGGGGGATAGATTTGATTGGAGAACTGCCTAAGGCTAAAGGAAGTGTGAAGTATGCTGTGGTTGCGGTGGATTATTTTACTAAGTGGGCAGAGGCTGAGCCCTTAGCCACAATAACCGCAAAGAAGCTCATTGATTTTGTGTATCGGGCTATTGTTTGTCGATTTGGAGTACCCTACAAGTTGATCTCAGATAATGGCAAACAGTTTGACAGTAAGGAGATGAGAGAATTTTGTGATCGGTTAGGGATTCTGAAGAGTTTCAGTGCAGTGAGCCATCCACAGACAAATGGTCAGACTGAGGCAATCAACAAAATTTTGAAGCACACGTTGAAGGCAAAGCTAGAGGATGCTAAAGGAAATTGGCCAGAAGAGCTTCCACAAGTCTTATGGTCTTATAACACCACTCCCCGAAACACAACGGGTGAGACCCCATTCTCCTTGGTGTATGGATGTGAGGCTATGGTCCCGGTGGAAGTAGGAGCCGGATCTTTTAGGAGAGCACATTATGACCCAGAGAATAGCGAAAAGAATCATCGTCTTTACTTAGATATGATTGAAGAAACACGGGTTGATTCCCAGGCAAGGCTGCTAGCATATCACCAGAGAACTGCCAGGCATTATAACCGCAAGGTGAGAGCCCGACCTTTCCGGGTAGGGGACTTGGTTCTCCGTCGAGTCATGCCTAACACTAAGGTAGTTAATCATGGAGTATTTGGTGCAAATTGGGAAGGCCCATATCAGATCAAATCAGTTCTATGGGAGGGAACTTATCATCTTAGTGACATACGAGGAAATCTTATAC
Source organism: Heracleum sosnowskyi (assembly GCA_030848705.1). Lineage (NCBI taxonomy): Eukaryota > Viridiplantae > Streptophyta > Magnoliopsida > Apiales > Apiaceae > Heracleum > Heracleum sosnowskyi. The sequence goes on from CM061241.1 coordinate 102,268,336, forward strand.
CAAGGGCCTGGAATGCTGAGCACTTGAGGAGATATTATCAGTAGTTTCTATCTATTTAAGACTTAGCATGCATTGATATTTATCCTAAGTCTCGGGGGGTAGTGTCATATAGGCACCTTCCCTTGGCATACAATGTAATAAGTCTAGGTCTGTTATTATTTAAGAAGATGGAAGTTTTATTATCTAAATAAAGTTGAAGTTTATGGAGCATTGAGTAAATTTTACTTTCTTTTTTAGAACATTGGATTGGGCCTCGGCCCATTATGCAAAAATAGCTCGTGCGAGGTGAGCCCTCTCTAGAAACGAGCTCAAGAAAGTTGGGAAAATAAAAACTGAACTGGAACCTCTGTGCGAGGTGAACCCCTGTGCGAGGTGGACCTTTGTGCGAAGTGGGACTAAGTGCGGTGCGAAGAGGGACCTCGCATGAACAGGCAAAGTAGTTCCGTGCGAAGTAAACCTGGTGGGAGTTGAATAACAATTATAATGTAAAGAAAAGCAAAGACATAAACAGGAAAATATGCAAAAACAGGGGCAAACACAAAAATACTTGATAAAATGTTAAGTGTTATGGGACCAGGATTATCAAATGTATACAACCTGCGAGGCAAAAGGGGTGCCCGCATCCCCAAAGAAAGAAAATTAAACAAACAAGCTAAGCCTGAGGAGTCTCCTCATTCGCCCCAGTAGCAGGTGGAGACTCTAGAACGGGCTGAACTTCATCTGCGATGCGAGCCCTCTCAAGGGCCTCCTCCTCCATCTCTTTTCGCAGCTTTTCAGCATAGGCAACAGTGGCTGCACCCAAAGGACTCCAATCGAACTCAGGGACCTTTGACATAAAGCCCTTCATGAAGTTCTTGGACCCTAGGGCCTTTGCATCCCTGACCTCTTCAGCCCGGCTCGCCTCCAACATTGAGAACTTAGCCTCGAATTCAACATCCTGGGCAGCCATTTTTGCTTCAGCCTCAGCAACTTGGGTTTTTAGAGAATCAATCTCAGAGGTAGCATCAGTTAGAGCATTGGAATGCTCCTCCTTCATCTTTTCCACAAGTGCTTTGGACTCGCGCAAATCCTTCTCAAGACTTGTGGTCGCATCAAGGATACTTTGCTTGGACTCCTCGACCAACGCCACATTAGCTTTCCTCGCCTCGTCTAACTTACTCTTTAGGATTCTGTTATCCTTGTCGAGACGAGCAGAAGCTTGACCCATAGAGCGAAGCTCCCTGTGTCTGTTAATTTGCCTTATAAACACCTCAGCAGTGGCTTTGGTGAGGGCATCATTGTTGGCTTCAAACGAGCCCGAAGTCCATGCCCTTAAATCACTCTCAGAAATATGTGGGGCTCCTAGTCGAACTAGAGCACTGGCCACAACATTTCCTTGAGGATTAGGGGGCAAGTCTTTGCGAGCCCGCTTCACTACCTCGACTTCATGAGGGATATCTTTGGACTGTCTGGATCTCTTTTTATGAGGAGAAGCCCCCCCAGTAGCCAAATAATCAGTAAGAGTAGTTCTGAACTGGGGAGGGATCTCTTTAGTTCGAGGAGCCACTTTGTTCGAGCCCTCGGCGTGAGAGCCGGTCTGGCTGGCTGACGGAACGGTGCGAGCTTGAACCTCTGGCTCGTCCAAAAATGGAGGAGGAGAAATTGCCATTTCTGAAATAAAATGAAGACAAAAGAGTTAGCAAACAATAAATAAAGATGCTAAAGATAAAGTAACGATGCGAGCTGAAAGCTCGCATCGAAGGGAGCTTACCTTTTCTTTTTCTTTTAGATTTTTTGCTAGGGGTCAACCTAGTCCCTTCTTTCAAGAAACCGTACTCGACAAGGTTAGCAGTTGTAATTAACCTTCTAATGTTTCTGACAAGGCTGTCGCGTGCCTATCAAATAATAATATCTAACAAATCCTTCTAACTATGTAGTAGGGCAAGTCAGAGTCGATCCCACAGAGACAAACGTATCAATCACTAGTTATTCTTGATTCAATTCAACTAAGCAAGTAACACAATAAATTGTTGAGAGATTATTAATCTAAATATTATACTAAAGCAAATTGTATTGTATTATCAATTAACTAAAACATCTAGAATTAAGTATCCCCACTAGCATGAATCAATGCAATTATGATTTTCCACCCCAATTAATCATATGCGACTCAAGAGGAAAGACACGCCCTATAAAATACCAATAACCTCTCTCGAGTATTAATGGCTTCTCTAAAAATACACTCAAGCCTATTTTCATGGTATCATGCAATTTAGAGACATTAAACACAACATCCTAACTTCCTAACAATCCGTTCTACCTATTTTCATGGAGAAGTTCATGTCCTTATTGGATAAATCACAACCATCTAAGTCCAACTTTCGATGATAAATAGATATTAGGTTCAAACAATACGCATAATCACGCCTGACATGTTATTGTTAATTAAGCACAACTCAATAAGCAAGAGCATACAACATAACTAAATTGGGGGTTATGGAAAATCATACATCAATCATAACTAGGGTTCAACTTAACCCTAGATTAAATAACTACTCACTCATAATTAAACTAACAAAACACATAATATAATAAGAACACATGATAATATTAAGAACAGAGAATAAAAACCTTTAATCTTTCTCCAAGAAGAAAAGTACAAGTCTCTCTATGTCTGTATGTATCTATGTATATCTGTATATCTCTGTATATCTCTCAGATCTAATGTATATATATATCCTCAAATATTTTAATGTCTTGAGGAAAGTACAAGTACGTTTCCTAAACTGATTCTGTTTTACAAGGAAAATTCGTAGCTGACTTTTCTTCAGTAAATCTGAGCCGTTCCTGAATTAATTTAATAATTGGACCACTTTAGAATAAAAGATATTTCCATTATCTTCGCGTGGGCTGTTTAATCGTCCAATTCTGACTTCTATAACTCAAGATATGACCCAAACAATGAATTATGTGCAGGCAGCCCAATAAATCCGAATTTCCTTCTAATATATCTCCAAATTAAGCTCTTTATTCTCCAATCCTTCCAAGTTTAGGATTTCCTTGCTTCCTACAATAAAACATTAAAATTTATTAAATAAAAATCCAATTAAATGCAAAATATAATAAATATGAGAAATAAAATCATATAATATATATATAAATATATACTCTATCAAACATCCCCACACTTAGCATTTTGCACGTCCTCGGGCAAATAAAGAAATAAAAATAATACTAACTAATAGGACCACCACTTTCGTAGATGACACGATTGCATTGAGCATATGCAACAAGCCGTTAAACCCCTAGGCAGCCCTAGTAGGACGAGTTTTGTCTCGTGAGGGTTTATAGAAGATATACCCACAAAATCAAATATTTTCAACCACCAAGTCTCTCAAACATGCAACATGTCATAGTACTCCACACATTGTAAATATCAATCACATAACAACCTGAAAGTGTCTGAAAGTACAAGTACTCTCACTTTAAGCATCATTGACCCAAAATAATCCAAGTATGCACACAATGTCTAGATAGACAAAAATATCATGAGATAGACATCAAAGTCGCATTCAACAAGTAAGCATGCTATGGATAAATCTCACATTGCTCTCACTTCACACAAGTGTATGGGTATAAGTGTATCGCTCAAGTAAGTTCAATCAATGTACTCATGTGCTACCATATGCTTGGTTGTCCACCAAATCTCCACCACCTCGTTTATATGCATACATGAATCAAAAGGTCTTTGTTAAAGGTTGTAACGAGGCTTAGGTACGGGGTAGGATATCAAAGAAACAGGCTAACAAGTGGCTAAACTTGATAACTAATAGAGCATAATGTTCACTTTTAATTAAAGCACCCAACATGAAACTTAGATCATGTAAAAGTTGATCAAGCTTTCACAAGCATTAAACTTCAAAGCACATATACCCCATGTACTTTCCCACTTTCACATTGTATCAATCAAATGAACACAACTCTACATTATCTTCCTCTTGCTCATAACTTATTTTTTTTTTCTTTTTTTTTTCAAAAGTCAAGTCATTCTCCAGTAACCAAGGACAGTGAAAAGTCACCAAGAATGTACTTAATACCAGCACACATGGATCGTCCCTTTCATATAAGATTGCACTTGCCACCCATTGATCTCAAAGGAGTACTTGATACTTGGTTTACAATTCTCATACCATATTGTATCCCACCAAAATGTAACCTTTAACCAAAAGAAATCCCCACACTAAATATTCACCAACCCTTGAATTGAATCAATATGCTCTACTAGTAAATCAAGACAAGAATAAATAAGTAGGCTCAAAAAATTTTAGATTGGTGATATACGAAAGAAACGAGTATAAGCTCAAAGGGGTTCACTAAGGATTATTTTTCATATGGGTATTGTTTGGGTAAATGAGGTTAATCCTAGTGCCTTTATCATATTCATGCATACACATATCATGTAGTCTCAAAACGGTTTAAAACAAGTTCTAGAGCAACAAGAATCATGATGAACAACACACAACAAAAAAATGGATTGATAAAAAAATCTATCAATCATAAATTAGGCTCAAATCCTCACATGGTGAAAGCATGCTTAACTCACTAAAATTGACCAAGAAACATCTCAAGTTTTTAAATTTTCGCAAGCACACACAAGGAATTATCAAGCATCAAATGATTTATCATGAATGTGACACTCATAATTAATCATGAGAAATTAATCTACACAATGTGTACTTATCCATGCTAACATGCTTTTGAGACAAGGCAATTATATACAAAAAGTTTTAAATTTTTTAAATTTTTTTGGATTTTTATAATATATAATTTTTTTCTGGGTTTTTTACGTCACTGAGAACTCATCCCCACACTTAAGCGGTTCATTGTCCCCAATGAATAATATATATAAATATGCAAAACTAACAAGATCCTAAAAGAAATACAAAAAGAATAAGAGTGAAAAATTATACAAAGAAAGGTTAGAAATACTCCCCTAGTGCATGAAGTCCCGGTTGGAAAATGTGGGAGAGTGTTCCTCCTCCAAAATCTTGGGTTGCCTCCCAAGAAGCGCTTTTTTAAAGGTCATTAGCTCGACCTTCTTCTCAATCAACCTGGGGAATGGAGTGAAAATGGAGCATCCACTTTCTCAACATATTTTCTTATGATCTCTCCCAAAAACTTATAAGTTTCATCCAAAGCTTTATCCAACAATACAACTCTTCTATCTCGAGCAAACTTTAAGAGTGCAACAACTATCCTTGACATTTCATCTCGTGAGACAAACTTAAAAAGAAATTTAATAAGTAAGTCTTCCCAAGTGGTAATGGAATTTGAGGGTAATGAAAATAACCAATTTTTAGCTCCATCCCTTAAAGATAAAGGAAATAATCGAAGTCGAATGGCCTCATCAGAAACTCCATCACACTTGATAGTATCATAAATCTTCAAAAAGTTTTCAATATGAGCATCAGGATCTTCAACAGATAATCCACCAAACTGAATTTCACCAATCGATTTCATTGTTGAAGGCTTCAAATCAACATAATTAATGACATGTAAATCTCTCAACATAATTGCAGGAGGTTTAGAGAGGAAAATATCAGCCTTCATATCTTGATCTTCACCCAAGGTCTTAACCATAAGAACAGCTTCATTACTCTTTTCAAGATCACTCTTCTTCAGAGAAGGGCTAAGCAAAGAGTTGGAAAATTTAAATTCCAATTTCTCATCTCCAACTTCAAAAGAAATCTTTTGTTGCATCATATCAACTTTTGCACCAGCTGTAGCTAAGAAAGGTCTTCCGAGAATGATAGAATTTTGTACATCTTCCTCCATCTCCATGACAACAAAATCACATGGAATAAAAAACTTTCCTACCTTGACAGGAACATCTTCAAGTATTCCAAGTGGAACTTTTACACTTCTATCTGCCAATTGTAGAGATATACGTGTGGGTTTGAGTTCACCCATCTGAAGCTTATTGCAGATTGATAAGGGCATTAGACTTACACTTGCCCCAAGATCACATAAAGCTCTTTTGATTTCAAAATTTCCAAGTTTCACAGGAATAGAATAGCTACCTGGATCAGTTAGCTTTTTAGGAAGACTATTCTGCAAGATAGCAGTGCACTCTGCCGTTAATGAGATAGTAGAACTTTCTTCAATCTTTCTTTTGTTTGACAATAATTCCCTAAGGAACTTCCCATATGAAGGCATCTCTTTGATAGCATCTAAGAAAGGAATATTAAGTTCTAACCTCTTCAAGATATCCATAAACTTCATAAACTTCTCTCCAAGCCTAGCTTGCACTAATCTTTGAGGAAACGGAACAGGTGGTACATAAGGTCTGACTGGAGCAACTGTGGGTTCCTTCTTCTTTTCTTCAATCGCTTCTTGCACAACCACATTTTCAGATTGAGTTTTCTCTCTATCTTCTTCAACGATCAAATTATCAGTACTCATCTTCATCTCCGGCCCTTGCAATTCCTTATCACTTTTTAACGTTATAGCATTCACGTGGGCTCTATGTGGTTGTTCAGTTTGGCCAGGAAGTTGGCCTGAAGACTTGTTAAGTTGATTCAACTGTTGAGCAATTTGAGTGATTGTATTCTCCATCAACTTGTTATGAGCCTTTATCTCATTGATACTTGAGTCAAAGTAATCATTCTTCTTTGCTTGTGTAGAGATAAATCCTTCCAAAAGATTTTCCAAGTTAGATTTTTGCGGCTGACCTGGTTGAAAACCTGACGGCTGAGAAAAATTATTTTGTGGAGGTTGAGCTTGAGCCTGGTTATTTCTGTAGGAGAAATTAGGATGATCTCTCCAACCTGGATTGTATGTGTTGGAGTAAGGATTATATTGTGGCCTTTGATTTTGGTTGTAGAGGGCATTTGCTTGTTCCATTGCTGTTCCAGAGGGATTGTATTGACAAGCATGTTGAGTGTGTCCAATTACACCGCATATTTCACATGAGGCAACTTTAGATGAAGTTCTAGAATCCAATTGCTCAATCTTCTTAACCATTGTCTGCATAGTAGTATTCAACATGGTTAGAGCATCAACATCATACTTACCACCCTTCTTAGGATGATTTCTGTCACTATAAGGATAATTATCATTAGACGCCATCTCGTCTAACAAAGTTTTTGCATCCTCCGTACTTTTTTTCATAATAGATCCACCAGAAGAAGCATCAACAAAATTTCGAAACTCTTGTGTTAAACCATTGTAGAATGTTTGGATCAACAACCAGTCAGGAATTCCATGGTGAGGGCATTGTCTCTGAACTCGTTTGAATTTTCTCCAAGCATCATGAAGTGACTCGTCATCATCTTGACGAAAGTTAGATATTTCATTCCTGAGTTTTGAAGTCTTCTTTTGACTGAAGAATTTAAGTAGAAACGCCTTTGCTAGAATATCCCAAGTAGTGAATGTGTTTGGTCCTTCATCCTTCAACCAATCTTTTGCTGTATCTCGGAGAGAGAATGGAAATAAGCGCAGCTTAATAGCATCATCACTAACATTGGTCAACTTTATAGTATCACACTTTTCTAGAAAACTCTCAAGATGATCAACAGGATTTTCAGTGGACAATCCTGCGAAAGAATCATTGGAGACGAATTGTATGAATTGTGGCTTGAGTTCAAAGTGGGTAGCCGTGATTGTTGGTCTGACAATACTGGAGAGTACGTCTGTAGCGTCTGGCATACCATGCTCCCTAAGAGCTTTTGCTGCTGTCTCACCCATAACTTCCTTGTCTTTATTTTTCCTTCGTAGTCCTGCTTGTCTTCTTGCCGTAGCTTCAATTTCAGGATCAAGAGCAATCAAATTTTCTGTACCTGAACTTCGAGTGTGCATGCAACAAGGAAACTAGAAACAAAGATCAAATAACAAGGGAATAATAGCCGAAGCAACACAACTAAAAGACTTAGCTAAACTAACTCAAAAATTAACTAATCTAATACCGCTTTGTCCCCGGCAGCGGCGCCAAAAATTTGACAAGGTTGTCGCGTGCCTATCAAATAATAATATCTAACAAATCCTTCTAACTATGTAGTAGGGCAAGTCAGAGTCGATCCCACAGAGACAAACGTATCAATCACTAGTTATTCTTGATTCAATTCAACTAAGCAAGTAACACAATAAATTGTTGAGAGATTATTAATCTAAATATTATACTAAAGCAAATTGTATTGTATTATCAATTAACTAAAACATCTAGAATTAAGTATCCCCACTAGCATGAATCAATGCAATTATGATTTTCCACCCCAATTAATCATATGCGACTCAAGAGGAAAGACACGCCCTATAAAATACCAATAACCTCTCTCGAGTATTAATGGCTTCTCTAAAAATACACTCAAGCCTATTTTCATGGTATCATGCAATTTAGAGACATTAAACACAACATCCTAACTTCCTAACAATCCGTTCTACCTATTTTCATGGAGAAGTTCATGTCCTTATTGGATAAATCACAACCATCTAAGTCCAACTTTCGATGATAAATAGATATTAGGTTCAAACAATACGCATAATCACGCCTGACATGTTATTGTTAATTAAGCACAACTCAATAAGCAAGAGCATACAACATAACTAAATTGGGGGTTATGGAAAATCATACATCAATCATAACTAGGGTTCAACTTAACCCTAGATTAAATAACTACTCACTCATAATTAAACTAACAAAACACATAATATAATAAGAACACATGATAATATTAAGAACAGAGAATAAAAACCTTTAATCTTTCTCCAAGAAGAAAAGTACAAGTCTCTCTATGTCTGTATGTATCTATGTATATCTGTATATCTCTGTATATCTCTCAGATCTAATGTATATATATATCCTCAAATATTTTAATGTCTTGAGGAAAGTACAAGTACGTTTCCTAAACTGATTCTGTTTTACAAGGAAAATTCGTAGCTGACTTTTCTTCAGTAAATCTGAGCCGTTCCTGAATTAATTTAATAATTGGACCACTTTAGAATAAAAGATATTTCCATTATCTTCGCGTGGGCTGTTTAATCGTCCAATTCTGACTTCTATAACTCAAGATATGACCCAAACAATGAATTATGTGCAGGCAGCCCAATAAATCCGAATTTCCTTCTAATATATCTCCAAATTAAGCTCTTTATTCTCCAATCCTTCCAAGTTTAGGATTTCCTTGCTTCCTACAATAAAACATTAAAATTTATTAAATAAAAATCCAATTAAATGCAAAATATAATAAATATGAGAAATAAAATCATATAATATATATATAAATATATACTCTATCAGTTTCGTTCTGAGACGGGAATCTTTAGAAGGTTATCAGCGTTAACCTTCTCTTGTCCCTGTAAAGGTGTCCTCACGGGGGGTTCTGGATAAACAGAAAATAAACTGTAAGAACGACACGAGCTCAAAGAGCGATGCGAGGTAAAAAAGAAACGATGCGAGCTCAAAAGAAATACTCACCAGGATAGTAGTAAAAATGAGTTTGAACTCGGGGAACTTCATGAACATAGAAGAAGGGGTCCTTCCATTTTCCTGAGTTGCTTGGGCCCCCGTAGATTAATTTTTTCTTATTGTAGTAAGGCCATACAGAGAGGTAGAAATAGCCGAACTCGGCTGAATGTTTTAAATTCAAGAAATATCCCAATTGCCTAGCGGTGAGAGTTGGGTAGCCTTGTTTTTTGTAAAGAATATACAAAGCAATGGCCGACCTGTACCCGTTAGGGTTGATTTGTAATGGTGCGAGCCCGTAGTACTCCAAGACCTCTTGAATGAAAGGATGGAGGGGTGCAGAAATGCCCAGCTTCAACAGGAAAGATGAAAGGACCATGCGAGGTGCCCGTCCTCCATTTTCTGGATGATTAAAATGATAACACCTCATATGCGGTGCGGGCAGGATGATACGACCCTCTGGCCTAAACTGCTCCACGAGGTCGCGTAGAGAGTCCTCAGTCATCGAGGTAGACATGTACCGGCAAGCTAAAATCTTACCATCCTCATGGAAAGCAGACGAGCTCTCATCGCCATCAGGAATTATTCGCTTCTTAAGAAAGACCACCCCTTCGAGCTCGGGTTGTTTGACAGGCTCGTATGGAACAGGGGACGGTTCGGGGACGTAGGTGTAGTTACAAAAATCAATCTCTCTTGATACATCTGCTACCTCTTCGCTAGCAGGGCTGTCAAAGGACCAGTGTGAACTGGTATCCTCGTCTTCATCATCTTGGTCAAACTCATCTTGAGGAGATGCGATGCCAGCCACAGCTTTGCCCTTACGTTTGGCATAAAAAGCGCTCCCTAGAGAGTTATCTGGACGACTCTGAAATCTCAATAGGAACATGAGCAGAATCTTGACCAAGGCGAAGCTTTGCCTTTCTCTCTTGAAGCAATTGATTGATGCGAGCATTAGCCTCCTCTTCACTCATAGGTGGTAATGGACGACTGAAAAGATCATCAAGATCAAAAGAACTGGGGACACTTGGTCCTGTCTTCTTGTTTCTCCATGAGTAAAGATTTTTCTCCCTATTATAATCTTCTGGCGTGGAGTTGGGATCGAGCTGAAGTCCCAACAAACTGGAGCCACTAGCTCGCATCGCACTCTCTACCCTCGCGATGTTGGCAGCCCCTTCAGGAGTAATGGCTGAATTGGGAGAGATGGGCTGGCTTAGGCGACCTGAGATGGATGTTAATTCGCGCTGGAACTCTTTGGAACCTCTAAGCTCAGGAGGGTACTGGTTTAAAGGAGATGGGGTAGCAGAAGAACGAGCCGGGCTCGGAGTGTTATTGAGCGAACCGGCAGATGGAGAAGGGGTCGCGCTCGACATCTGAAAAGGATAGTGAAGATTAGTGTGCCCCTAAAAAATGAAAGAAAAAGCAGAAAGGTAACAAAGAATCCTAAGTGTCCTCGCCTTGCTTGAACGAATGAAAATACTGTGCGATGCGAGCACAGGTTTCGTTCCCGTGTTGGTACCAGGTTCAGCTCGAACCATGATATGAGTTCGCTTCTATAAGGGAACTCAGTTCGCAACTTGCCAAGTTCGAACAAATGTGTATTATAGAAACATAAAAAATACATATGAAAGATGGTTTTTGAGATTAAAAACTTACTTTGGGAAGGATTAGAGGATGAACTTGAAGAACTTAATGAAGTTGCAGACGAACGCCGGGAAGTTATGATAATTCTCGCCGTGTTTGATCCTTGAGCAAAATTGGGCAGAGTTTCCTTACTGTTTTTGATAGAATGAGTTTATGAAATGAAATTCTGAGGTATTTATAGAGGATAGGAGAGAGAATACAAGGGACACGTGTCCGAATTTGAATGGATGGCACGCCTTTTTATGAACAGCTGTCAAACGGTTGGGTGAACACGCGTTTGACAGTAGTGAGTAAACTGGATTCTATGAGAGCTGGATGTTATGCGAGCTGGAAATCGAGCTCGCATCATGTTATTTGAAGCAAATGAAAAATTCCTTATCTAAGATTACTAAGGAATTTTGGGGGGTAGTTGTTATACTGGATTTTCGGTAATGGGCCCTGGACAGGTCCCTAAGTGATTTGGGCCTAGGGAATGGATTATGTTTTGAGAAGATTGGTGTGGACTGGAATTAGGGCTCGCATCATCAAGCTATGTTGAGCCCAAAATCCTTCTAAGTATGGAGGGCTCACTTCATTAAAAAGAGTTTTGGGCTATCTTCCTTATGAGTTCATTTTGATGGGCTCGCTTCGTTATTTATACCTTGAGCTTATGGGCTCTCACCATTATGAAGTAATGGGCTCGTGCTACTTATCAGAAATAAGAATAATCGAACATAGGTGAGCTCGCACCACTTGAACTACGAAAGGGTAATTCTCATATGTTTTGTGCGATGCGAGCCTGGCCAGCTCGCATCGTGGGTGAAGCCCAACATATGGAAATTCCTATTTATGGAACGTTTCTTGGTTGACACGGGATAGACCTGCAATCATGGAAAGAAATGCGGAGATGCCGCAAGATTGTAGGAAAACGTGTGAAGACCAAGTTATTTATGGGAACATGAGGTGGATTGATAATCCTTGGACTATTTATGGGAACACGAGGTGGATTGATAATCCTTGAGCTATTTATGGGAACATAAATCCTGACTATTGAATGGGCTTGGACTGGATGGGCTTATTCGATAACTTGTTCTCCAAGAACTACGTGAGGCTTGATCCCTATATAAAGGGATACGTAGGCACCTTGTATGATACACAATTGACACTCGGCAAAGAGCAAGAGAAAAAAACTATTCTCTATTCAATTTTCTGAGGAGTCATCATACAAGTCCAGCCACCACTTTCCATAAACCTCCAACACACTGTTGTACGAAATTCTCCTAACAACAGAAACAATTATATATATGAATATAATTGCATATAAAAAATATTATTAAATTTATTCTGATTAATGATCCGATTAATCATTCCGATTACCGATTATTCCTTGGACGGTGTCGTCATCGATTAACTTTGATTCTCGTTTTTTATAACACTGGTTGATGGTCTCTTCCGATTTCCAAAACTCAAATGATCAAGAAAAGTTAGTACATTCAGGGTTTGGTTAAATCTTTTATTACAGGGTTTGCTAATTTATTTTTAGCTTAATATTGTTACCATCTCAACACATATTTGTGTAAGCGATTAATTTTGCATGCTACCGTTTTGTTTATGTTAACTTACCTTTTGTTCATTTTATTAGAGGGTTTGCTAATTTATTTTTAGCTTAATATTGTTACCATCTCAACATATATTTGTGTAAGCGATTAATTTTGCATGCTACCGTTTTGTTTATGTTAACTTACCTTTTGTTAATTTTATTATCAGAAATAAATTAATTTTAAGAGGTGTTTAGATTATTTTATTATATTAATAACAATACTAAAGCTATGTTATATTAGTGATTTACTGTACCTTAATTTTACGTGATTATTTTTTTGGGAGTTTTTTTTTGGTTCACGAGACTTTTGCTGGGCAAAATATTCGGTTTTCGGTCGGTTTTCGGTCATTTATTCTATTTAATAAATAATAAAATAATATAAAAATAGTAACTAGCTGATTGATTTTTATCATTAAAACACTTTTTGTAACAAAATCTACTCCTTTTTCAAAAATATCACGAATAAATACATTTAAATTAAAACATATTACCTTTTATAATAACTAATAAAATAATATAAAAATAGTAATTACCTGATTGTCTTTTATCTTTAAAACACTTTTTTGTAACAAAATCTACTCTTTTTTTCAAAAATATCACGGACAATTACCTTTAATTTAAAAAATTTCAAAAATATCACGGGCAATTACCTTTAATTTAAAATATATTACCATTAATAATAAATAATATAAAAATACTAACTAGCTTATTACCTTTTATCATTAAAACACTTTTTTTAACAAAATCTACTCTTTTTCCAAAAATATCACGGGAAATTATCTTGATATTAAAACATATTACCTTTTATAATAAATAATAAAATAATATAAAAACAGTAACTAGATGATTGTCTTTTATCATTAAAACATTTTTTTGTAACAATATCTACTCTTTTTTCCAAAAATATCACGGGCAATAATTACCTTTAAATCAACATATTACCATTTATATTTGTTTTCATTAAAATCTCTTTTTTCCAAAAATATCAATGTAACTCTTACTTATTTATTTTAAAACGTATTTTAATATGTTTAATTACTTGAAAAAACTTAAGTCCGTGCCTTGCACGAGTTATAGGCTAGTATATATATATATTTGCAAAGTTAATATATTAGTATACTAGAAAAAGCAAAGTTTTACAAAAAAAAACAACCCCTAAAGAGTTACATCCTTCAACTATTAGAATCCAAAATCTATACTATCTATACTATATTATTAAAACCGAAACATTGAAAATTTTGGTTTTCGATTTTCGGTCATTTATTGTATTTAATAAATAATAAAATAATATAAAAATAATAACTAAATGATTGCCTTTTAAAATTAAAACACTTTTTTGTAACAAAATCTACTACTTCCAAAAATATTACGGGCAATAATCTTTAAATCAAAATATATTGCCTTTTATATTTTTTCTCACTAAAATATCTATTTTCCAAAAATATCAGGTGCAACTGTTACTTATTTATTTTAAACCTTATTTTAATACTTTTAATTATTTAAAAAAGCTTACATATTTTAGCATGCCAACGTATTTTTTTAACAATACAATTAATATAATTAAAACACTTCTAAAAATCACGGACAATTACTTTTTTAAATTAAAACTAGGTTATTGAGTCGCGCTTCGCAGCGGCATTAGAATATATTTGTTAAGAAAAAAATATTAGAATAAAAATTGTGAAATAAATATCTACAAAATTATTTAAATTATCAAATAAAATATATTCTATAAAATTTGCATTTGGGTAAGTAATATTATAAATTATTTACATATTCCTTTTGTTTATAGAGTTTGATTTTTTATTTTTTTGGACCGATACCATTGCTAGATATATATTTAAAAAATTGTATTGATAAAATCAGTATAAACATATAATATTACTTATATTTATAGTATTATTAGAAAAGATAATATTACAACATTATAGTTTGAATTTTAACTTATATAATGTTATTACCTATATAGTACTCTAATATATTACTGCATGAAAATACCCGAGAGTATATTATTGTCATTAATACTTGCATCAATCATATCCGGACATATGAACTGAAAAAACAATTAACAGTTATATTAAAATTAATATAATGCATAACTTACTAATTTTTGACAATTTTGAGATCTCTTTTTTTTCAACCGTCTTTGACAACTTCAATGCCACCCAGGTTAAGCAGTCCACAACATCTAAATCAACATAGAAAAAATAATATTAGAACATGATAGTTTGAATTATAACTTATATAATAGTATTACTTATATATTACTTTAATATATTACTGCTTCAAAAACCTGAGAGTATGTTGGTGTCATTAATACGTGCATCAATCATATCCGGACATATGAACTGAAATCCATGCAGTGATATGTTGACGATGCCTTCTTCCAATCTCTTAGGCAACGTTATGCGTATGAAGTGCAATTTAGACCCATGTGATAGTGGTCTATATTTCCCTGTACTTGAAACAACTTTCAGATTTTTGATGCTGTACACGGAGCCTTCCTCTAAAAGATCTTTGAACCGAGAGACCAAAATCTTCGGGATCGTAGCATGGATCAAATTTTCCTGTCATACAACATATCTTAGAAAAGTTAATAACATCATACAATTTGACAAACTAATAAGTTATAAGTATATTGATTTATTAACCTTTTCATCGATCAAAATCATGTCAAGACTGATCAGTTATTCAGTATTTGGATTGACAGATTCCCACATTCTACACACTCGTACTCTTATCATCCAGGTATAGTTGTTGTCATTCAAAGCATCCAACATGGTGTAGGCCATAGTTGTATTGATTGTAAATATGGTTGTAAAAATTTGAAGCTATGTAAAAAAAATTCGGTTTAGATTTTTTGTTATGAATGGTCTTTAATTTATAGGTGTTTGTAAGGTGAATAACATGGAAATCCATTATGTTTAAAAGTCAAGAAGTATTATAAAAGAAAAGTTCTATAAAGTTTGAAAATAATAAAAGAAAGTTCTATCAAGTTTGAAAATAATAAAAGAAAGTTTTATCAAGATTGAAAATAATAAAAGAAAGTTCTATCAAGATTGAAAATAATAAAAGAGAAAATTGCAATTATTAACATAAGATCCTAAAAATTCAAAAGTTGTAATTTGCTAAATCAAAGAAAGTTCTATCAAGTTTCAAAATAATAAAAGAAAGTTCTATCAAGCTTACAAATTCGAAAATAATAAGGAAGTTGTAATTTTCTAAATCAAAGAAAGTTCTATCAAGTCCTACAAATTAGAAAATAATAAGAAAGTTGTAATTTTCTAAATCAAAAAAAGTTCTATCAAGTCCTACAAATTAGAAAATAATAAAGAAGTTGTAATTTTCTAAATCAAAAAAAGTTCTATCAAGTTTGAAAATATTAAAAGAAAGTTCTATCAAGCCTACAAATTCGAAAATAATAAGGAAGTTGTAATTTTCTAAATCAAATAATAAGGAAGTTGTAATTTTTTAAATCAAATAAATTTTCTAAATCAAAGAAAGTTTTGTCAAGTCCTACAAATTCGAAAATAATAAGGAAGTTGTAATTTTCTAAATCAAAAAGAGTTCTATCAAGTTTGAAAATAATAAAAGAAAGTTCTATTAAGCCTACAAATTCGAAAATAATAAGGAAGTTGTAATTTTCTAAATCAAAAAAAGTTCCATCAAGTCCTACAAATTAGAAAAGAATAAGGAAGTTGTAATTTTCTTAATCAAAGAAAGTTCTATCAAGTCCTACAAATTCGAAAATAATAAGGAAGTTGTAATTTTCTAAACCAAAGAAAGTTCTATCAAGTTTGAAAATAATAAAAGAAAGTTCTATCAAACCTACAAATTCGAAAATAATAAGGAAGTTGTAATTTTCTAAATCAAATAATAAGGCAGTTGTAATTTTTTAAATCAAAGAAAATTTTATCAAGTCCTACAAATTTTCGAAAATAATAAGAAAGTTGTAATTTTCTAAATCAAAGAAAGTTCTATCAAGTTTGAAAATAATAAAAGAAAGTTCTATCAAGCCTACAAATTCGAAAATAATAAGGAAGTTGTAATTTTTTAAGTCAAAGAAAATTCTATCAAGTCCTACAAATTCGAAAATAATAAGGAAGTTGTAACTTTCTAAATCAAAGAAAGTTCTATTAAGTTTGAAAATAATAAAAGAAAGTTCTATCAAGTTTGAAAATAATAAAAGTGTAATTTTCAATTTCCTTCCTACAAAATCGAAAATAATAAAGGAAGTTGTAATAAAGGAAATTGTAATTATTAAAATTAAAAATTGTAAAAAATTGAGAAAATTAGAAAAATAGAACGGAGCGATTCTAGAGGCGCCACCTCACCGCCCCCGTCTTCTCCTTTATATATATAAAGACTAGTCGACTAAGCCGCGCTTCGCGGCGGCCGTAAAATAAATTTTGTTAAATTTCTTCTAATAATTGCAATTTTTACGATCTTTTTAAAATGATTTCACTTTTATGTTTTTTAATCTTTTATTTTCCTTTTTAACCAGCTCCTGCCCCTTTCTTTTTACCGACTCTTTCGATCTGCTTTCTTCTTTTCATTTTTTTCGTTATTTCTTTGAATCAACACCAAAATAATTTTCATATATCAAATTTATTATTTATTCTCATCCTTTAACTTTGTCGATATTTTTCATATCTCTGTGTTTGTGCATATATATGTAAAACACATATAGTGTAAACGATGATTGTATCGATCTAGTGTTATCGTCGATTCAATTCGGGTACAAATTTCATTGATACTCATCAGTTTAGTGTTTACAAATTCATAGCGAAGTTATGATTTGCAAGAGATTCGACGATTAGTACAAATGAAAGATATATCTTCGATTTGAGTTTGTTTTGGTTTGATATTGGTACAATTAGAGTTAGTACCTTTGATTTATAAATAGTTCGAAATTTAAAAAATTCTGAGTAAGTTGTAAGGTTGCAAATTGTTAATTGTGATTTGGTTGTCTTTTGTAATTATCTTAGTTGATTTTGCAACCTGTTATGCAACATAAAGAACCTGTAATGCAACTTGTTTTGCAAATTGTTCATTTGTTGATTTTATGGGAAACAGGCCCCGTAGGGGCATCCATCTTAATAGTCAGATTCAAAAATTTCTATTAGTTAGCAAAAGTTGCAACCTTGTTTGCAACAGTTGCTTCTTGTAGATTTCAGTTGCAACTCATTATGTAACTTATTATGCAACCAAAGATGATTACAGTTATTAAATTTTTATAAATTGCATTTGTGGTTGATTTAATTTTTATAAGTTGCATTTGTGGTTAATTTTGGTTGAGTTGAAAATATGGTTGAAAAAGTTGCAGATCGAATTTTTACAAATATTTTCAAAAAGTTTGTATTTTTGCAAATATTTTCAACAATTTGATATTTTTGTAAAATTTTAGAAAAACATAGTATTTTTGCAAAAATGTTTCTGGCCTTGTGTATTTCTGAAAAAACCCTATAAATTATTGAACACAGTATCTATTGTATAAATTAAATTTACTTAAACAATAAAATAAATTATTACATATTTTCTTACACTTATACCGATTTGTGCCACGTATTTTTGGGCCTACACCCGTAATAATATACTTATATTTTTTACACAATATATCTATACTATTAAAAGTTTGGTCGGTCGGTACTAAGTGATTTTACTTAATTAGCCTTACTTATTTATAAATAGTAACATTATTTATAACCAATTATCTTTTCAGCTAAAATACATTACATTTTCTACTTTTTTTTAACAAAACCTTCTCCTTTTCTAAAAAAAACACGGGCAATTACGTTTTTCAACTAAAACATGTTATTTTTTCTATTTTTCCTTACTAAAATCTCTCATTTTCAAAAAATATCATGCGCAAGTCCTAACTTATTTGTTTTTAACCCTATTTTAATACTTTTAATCACGAGCAATTACCTTTTTCAACTAAAACATGTTACTTTTTTTTAATTTTTCCTTAATAAAACCCCTCATTTTCCAAAAATATCACGAAAAAACCGTTATTTATTTATTTTAAAATTTATTTTAATACTTTTAATTATTAAATTTTAAAATCTCATTTTCCAAAAATATCATGGGCAATTACCTTTTTCCAACTAAACATGTTACATTTTCTATTTTTCCTCACTAAAACCCCGCATTTTCCAAAATTATAACGGGGAAACCCTTACTTATATATTTTAAAATTTTAATGTTTTAATTATTTAAAAGCATTTAGCTATTTTTAACATGCCTACTAATTTTTTTAACAAATACAATTAATATATTAAAAAGTAAATAATAAAACAACAATTAACAATCTGTGCATCGCAAGAGTTTTAAGCTAGTATATATTTATATATAAAACACTAACTAAACACAATGGTAAAAATTTAAATTCTTAAATAAAAATTTCCCTTTCATCTTGTTCTTTGCATGAAGATGTTTAAGCGATGACCAAAAAATCCGAGTCATTCCAATTCGATTGAATTTCACCAAATCCAATATTTTATATTTAAATCAAATTTTTAAATTCGGAAAAGTGTGGATTTTAATTTGAATTTGAACTTGAATATGCTAAAAGTATCTTAACATATTTTTAGACACTTGTCTCTATAATTATTTAATTACTTAAAAATTAGGATACGGAAAAGTTAATTCGATTTTTGATATTTAAATTAGAAGAACTCTAGAAAAAAAGGATAAGTATGATTCGAAAAAAAAACCCCGTCGCACATCTCCACATATTTATAATATATTTTCTTAAATTTTAAAATACAGATCATTTACGATAATAATTGTGAAATAAATATCTATAACATTCTGTAAATTAGTAAATACAATATGTATTGTACAAATTAAATAAGCGTAGATAATAAAATAAATTATATACATTTGTTTTTCATTTTTATTGATTTGTGTCAAGTTTTTCCGGCCAACACCCGTTCTAATAAATAATATATATTAAATATAAATACATACTATTATAATAAATTTGGAATACTGAACTTTTCGTAGCTAATGTGGTCATGCATAGTTTTGTCACTCAATCCACCTTCATTAGATCTTTCAAATCAAATTAATGAAAACTGTTAATATAACTAAAAGCTATTATATAGAGTAGTTTAAGACTCGAATTCCACCAATAACATATTAAAATTATTATTTATAATATTAGTTCTAAAAAATTAATTAAAAACAAATCATCAAAAGTCTATTTTATATTATATTTTCTTTGATATATACTATACATTATATATCTTATATAATTAACAGAAATACAATTGACAAAAAAATGTTTAAAATTAAAATAATAAAATATTTTAAAATAATTTGTGCTTTACATAGGACATAAGATAGTACTATAACCGCACACAATAAAGACAAAAGATCGGACTGATACTCATCCCATTTTGAATAGATTTTAACTATCTCAAAATTTTGTATTTTGGATTCTTTTATAAATTTGAATGCTTTTTTTTTATTTCGAATCCGTAATTTAAATCTGAAAAAAATTGAAAAAATTTAAGCTGGAAGATAATTTAAAAAATTTCTATAACTTATAAAATCTTGTTATTATAACATATAAAAACTTGAAAATAAAATGAAGAATATGATATATAAATAAAAGGAGGGCAATTCATCAAGTGTAATATTCAAATCCTATGCATAAGCCATTGCCGCAATAGTTTGAATTTGAATTTATATTCCAAATTCAAAAAAATTGAATTTGAAAAAATGTTAAAAATATAATTAATATATTTTTAGAGGACTTGTATTTTATAGAATATTACCATTTCTAAAGAATTGAGGATTAAATAATCATAATTAATTAGTTATGTAAGTTTTAGAGAACAAATGTTTATAAATATTACCTTTTCTATACATTTTTATATTTTATAAATTAGAAATTATGAAAGAAAATTTCAAAATTTTAACATCTAATATAAAGGTGGTCAAAAAAAATAATAATATTCGGACGATTTGAGAGCGCCAAGCTTAATAGATAAATTGAAGATTTAAACTTTTTGAATTGAATATATTTTTCAAAAGTATAAAAATAAAATTTTGAGTCAAATATTATTAGGTATTTAAATCAAACTTGAATAATTTTTCTATGTTGACTTTTCTATAAATTAGGTGGTGGAGAAGGAAATCATAATTTTAAATAATAACCTAGAGGTGCTCTAATTTTAAATAATAAAAATAGAGGAGTTGTAGGAAAACAAAACGTAAACTATTTCAATTTCAATTTATTTTTTTAATCAGAAATAATTTGGATTTGAATTTTGAATGTGTTAATATATTTTGATTAGGTTTATATTTTTAGAGTACATGTATTTATAATTTGATTAGTTTTATTGTTTTTAAAGGACTTCCATTTTTATAAGTATTAATGTTTTTAAAATTTAAGAATTAAAAAAGAAAATTTTAATTTTTAATATCTAAAATACATGAGTTCTAGAAAAAAAGGTAAATGGAACTTGGGTGATATTAGAGGGATGTAGATTTTAATTTTGAATATGTAAAAAATATAATTAGTTATAAAATTTGACGAGGAAACATTTGCAGGACTTGTCTTTTATAATTTGATTAGTTTTATAATTTTTAAAGAACTTATTTTTCCTAAGTTAATTTTTCTAAATTTAGGAATTAAAAAATGAAATTTCAATTTAAAATATTTAAAATCCTTGAACTCCAGAATAAAAAAATATGGTTATGACCATATGTATTCATAGATCTTGAAATATACATTATGTAAGATAAAAATAGTGAAACAAATATTTAACATTATATAAATTAGTAATTAGTATATATACTATACAAATTAAATATTGTTAAATAATAAAATAAATTATTTACATGATTATTTTATTTAAACCGTTTTCTTGAATCGTAAAAAAAAATGTAAAGTTACATAATGCACACCTCTTCAACTCTTCAACTTAATTCCATCTCTTCAACTCGGTCATCTCCTTCAAAGTTAGGAGTCACGACCCTCATGTTTTCACCACTCCACCATGAAAGAAATTCCCATCTATGCCTTCGCCCTCCTGCAAAGCGTCTGTGTTCAAAGCTACATCAAGAGTGATAACCTGAGGAGCATCTATTAACTTTATTAAATTTCATATTAATCACCTTCATAAAAAGCAAACTTTTAAACTTAATGCCCTAAAAACACAAAATTTTCATCTCACTTAAAGTCTTCTGAATGCATGGTTCTATAAGATTGAAACTTGTATACGTATTCATATGAAACACATGTAATTTTAATGGGAATTCCATATATGTATGCAAATAATATTAAAACTTGTAAGTACATCCATATGCACATTCATATAAAAAAATAAATCTACATGTACAATTATGAAAGAAAGATGGTGATGAATGAATGTTACTGACCTCTCTAACTCTCTGTTTGCTGCTTATGCCGATTATAAAAACTGTAAGAAAAGTGGTGAAAGTGCAGGTGCTTGTTCTTGTGATCAACACCTATAAAAAAATTGAAAATTCAATTAAACTGAATACAAACAAAAATCAATAATTCTGACCTGCAAACATAATGTATATTCCGCAATAACGTATCTAAACCTGCAAAAAGAAATCCATAAATCAAATATTGAAATAGTCAGGGTAAGAGATGAAAATATAAGATGTGTTTGGGGAGGAGGTGATGAAACAATATTAATGAAAAAATATACTCTGTGAGTTCACCGGATGTTGCATCTCCAATTGAGGGTCTTCGATATATATAGGTGTTGTAAATTGAGGCATCAGTGTAAAAAAGGAATGTTCTTCTTTCCCCTCTCTGATTTTGATTTTTTCAGTTGGACAGCAGGATGAGATTCTCGATTGAATTTGGGAGAAAAGGGATTGGGAAAGGGGATAAAGAAGGTAATTCCATAATAATAAAAATAGTACTATAGTAAATAAAGAAGGTTATGATTTGTTTAGTCAAATTATTAATAGGATAAACTTTTAAATAAATATTGTCTTGCCTATAAATTTGAATGTAAATAAGGAGTTTCAATTTTATTGTATGTTTTAGTTATATAATTTGATTAGGGTTATAATTTTAAGAAAACTTGTCTTTTATAAATAGGAGTTAAATAAGAAATATTAAAAGTCAATATAAATTAGAGGTTATAGTTACCTTTTATATAAAGATAAAGATAAAGATATAAAGAAGAAGATAAATAAAAGGAAAAAGAATATAAAGATTTATAAGATAAAAAGATAAAAAAAAAAAGATATTGGATAAACGTTTATGAAAGGCATATGTTTAGGCCTATTAATATTCCGAGGAAACAACTTAATTTAAACAAGTATGTAATAAGTAAATAATAAGTTAATATGTCACAGGAATCTCAGAGAGTTTTATCTGTCAAGAGATTGAAGATTAAAGTCATCTACAGACTTGAAGTTATTCTACATTGAAAGAAGTTCAATTTATTGTTCAAGCCTCAGTGAAGTATTCAAGAAAGTGGATTTACTACAGTGACAGAGATTTCCAGTTGGTGACAGAAGAAGTACAGGATACAGAGTTTAATCAGAGCTAAAGAAAAGAAGCCACAGCTTTAAATGTTTTAAAGATGAAGAATTATCATTGAAGTCAGTTATTCATGAAACCAGACAGTGCATCGAATGACGACATCAATCAGTGGAATTTAATCATCTATATTCAGTGGTTTTCAGGAGATAGAGGAATCTTGGTTTTTAGATGAAATTCCTTTCATGTTAAATTAATTAATAATTTAATTCTGTAAGAATTAAATTATTTATTAATTTAACTAATTTAGTAGGCTAAATTATTTATTAAATTAATTCTATAAAAGAATTAAGTTAATCTTTAATTAATCTTTCAAATTAAATTAAAAGGATTTTCTCTAGAAATAACTGGTATGACCTATTTAATTAAACTCGGTATGACCTCTTTCAAAAGCTCGGTATGACCTCTTTGAATAATTCGGTATGACCTAATCCTAGGTTCTACTGACTCATTTAAAAGGTCATACTAAGTCATTTTTAGAGGTCATACATATTACTTTTCAGGTTCTACTAATTAGTTGGTAGAAAAACTCCAGGTCATACCGAACTTACTGTGCAGGTTCTATTGCTGAAGCTTGGTTCTACCGAACTTTATTCTCAGGTCATACAAGTGTTTTTGATTGTTTTAATAAATCATTTTGATTTATTTAAAAGGTCATACAAGGCAAATTATATTGTATATGACTCGAGGGTGCAGAACAGAAAAAGACACAAGACAGAATTATCAAAGCATCAGACATTTCTCTCAAGAACAAAAGAAAAGCTTTTGATCTCATTTCTTCTCAAGCAATTAATTCTAGTTTGTATTGTTAAATCCAAACCACTAGAAGTTGATTACTTGTATTGCTTTGATTATCTAGCGGATTTTTATCCCTAGAATTTATCTCGAACTTGCTTTTAGCATTCGATCTTTTTATTACAAATATTAGAAAAGTTCATGTCGAATTTATTCTAAATTTGTATTAATTAGTTTGAGATAAATACTTTGTAATCCTTATTGTATTTGCAACACCCTTCAAGTTTAATATAGTTAATATTTAACTTGAATCTTGTTTCATTTATATTCCGCATTAATTTGTTCTTAATTGTTAAATTACTCAAAGTACAAATTCGATAAAACGGTATAGTTTGTATTCAACCCCCCTTCTACAAACTTATCAGGACCTAACAATTGGCATCAGAGCCTTTTGATTGATATACAAATCAAAGATCCAATTGTTTGAGATTTTTTAACTCTGAAATTTTTATTTTTCTAAAAATCTCAAAAATGTCTACAACTCAGAAGGTTGGTACAGTAATGATTCCCATGTTCAGCAGGGAGCATTATCCAATGTGGAAGAAGAAAATGCTCCTATTTCTTAAAGTTGCCAATCCTAAATACTTGGATGTGCTGAAGAGTGGTCCCAAAGTCCCTATGATTATTGAGGAAGAGCTAACAGTGGATAACATTGTTACTAGGGCTGCTAGGATGTACCCTAAGGATCCCAAGGATTTCACTCCTGGTGAAAAAGAGGATGTTACCTTGGATGCCAGTCTACAGCTGATCCTTGTTGATTGTCTTGATCCTATCATGCATAATCATGTCCTAAACTGTGATACTGCCAAACACATTTGGGAAACTATAGAGATAATCAATGAGGGGACAGAGGAAGTTAGAGAGAATAAGCTGGAAATTCTCACCTCTCAATATGAGCATTTCAGATCAAACCCTGGTGAAGGTATCTCTGAGGTTTTTGAGAGATACAACAAATTGATCAATGATCTGAATCTTAATGGGAAGCGCTACACTATCAAGGAAATTAATAAGAAGTTCCTACTTACTCTTCCACGTCATTTGGAGCACAGAATATCTGCCATTAGAGAAGCAAGAGATCTTACAGAGGTTTCTTTGGAAAGACTGTATGGTGTTCTGAAGACCTATGAGTTGGAGCAGATTCAACAGGATGAGTTATATGGAACTGGGAGGATAGTTAGTACTTCTACTGCATTGGCTGCTGAAGTCCCACAGAAACTGGAAGTGAAGGCTGTTCAACCTTCCAGTTCTAACATGAATGTTATTGATGCTGAATATGGATTAACATCTATTGATCAATCTGGTGGTGACTTCTAATCTTTAGAGGAACTTGATCAGCTGAAAGATGGTGATTTGGCTTTGATAGTCAGGAAGTTTGGGAAGTTTAGATTCAAGAGGAATCCCAATCTTAAGTTCAGGCCCAGGTTTCAGAGAGGTGGTTCTTCATCTTCAAGTGGCACAAGGGGTGGCTACAAAACTGGAACTGTGGAAAGGAGCACAATCAGATGCTACAATTGCAATGAGTTGGGTCACTTTGCTACTGAATGTAAAAAGCCAAAGCAAGTGACTAGAAACACATTTGATTCTAGCAAGAAGAACAAGATTGGGAAAGCCTATGTTGCTGAGGGAAAGAGTTGGGATGACACTGACAGTGATGAAGAAGCAGGTGAGATTGGGAACCTTGCTTTAATGGCTAAAGAGGAAAGCACTTCATCTGGATACATGTCAGAGGTAAAGTTCACTGACACTGAAATGATTCGTCATCTTGGTAGTAATCTTTGTCGTGCACGTACTGATAATGAAGATATAATTCTTCTGAACACAAATCTTGAAAATGAGATAAAAGAATTAAAACTAGTGCATATTAATCAAGATGAACTCACTAAAAATGTAGCAGTTCTTGAGAATAGGGTTAAATTGTATCAACGACTGGAAACCATTCTCAAAGATCAGATTAGTGAGCTTAAGACCAAAGCTAATGCCTATTACAACTCTTGTAAGACGGCTAAAGAAATTTTTAATAAACAAGCTATTGGTAATCATGTCAGTATAGGTTATGATTATAATGAGGCCATTGGATTGCTTGGAATTAATTCCCCTTGTAGAGTCAGATCTGAAGGAAGGGTTGTTCCATATGTGCTTAAGGGTATTGAAACACCCTTCTGTAAGGAGTCCGAGGCAGATCCTCTGAATGAATACTCTATCATCATTGCTGAGGAGATTCGTGAAGAAGATATTGCTTTGGAAGTTGCACAGTCCAAAAAGTGTATATCTGATATTCCAGTCAAAGTTGCTACAACTAAAAAGACTAAATCAGATATCCATAAGTTGGATCAAAACAACTGTAGAACTAACATGCCTGCTGTTAATTCTTCTCATAAAGCATGTGGTGTGATTAATTGCATGTCTTGTGCTTTCAATGTTATGTATGCTTATTTTAATAGTAAGCATGTATCTAGTGATAAGACTGCTCCACGTCAACATGTTAATAATAAGAAGCATGTTAAAGCAAAGACTACTAGTCCTCCTCAGACTAGAGTGGATTCATTTATCCCTAAGCCTACTCAGAAATGTGTTAAGGCTGGCTATAAATGGAAACGCTCTTATGTGAAAGAGGTTGAAGTAGTTTTAGTTAAAAAAGTTGTTTTGCCTGACAAAGGCCAATTCTTTAAGTATGCCGGACCCAATCAAGTGTGGGTTCCGAGGAAGGACTAATCAATCTGGTATTGCAGGGAGTTAAACAGGTAAACCGTGTTATGTGGATTCTTGACAGTGGCTGTTCAAGGCATATGACCGGAGATAGAGCCCTGCTATCAGATGTGGTTGTGAAAGCTGGCCCAGTAGTTACCTTTGGAGATAACATCAAGGGTATTACGAAAGGATATGGCTGTTTGAAGTACGGAAATGTTATCATTGAAGATGTTTCATTTGTGGAAGGTCTGAAGTTCAATCTTCTCAGCATCAGTAATTTCTGTGACAGAGGATATGCTGTTTCCTTTGAAAGAGAGAAGTGTCAGATCCTTCACAAGAAGAATGGAAAGCCTGCTCTTCAAGGAGTAAGGAAAGGTGACTTGTTCATAGCTGATCTGAACTCGGGATTCAAAGATGAAGTTAATTGTTTTTATGCTAAAGCTTCATCAGATGATAGTTGGCTATGGCACAAGAAGTTGTCTCACCTTAACTTCAAAACCATGAACTCTTTAGTCAAGAGGGAATTGGTTAGAGGTTTGCCTCAGATGGAATTTACACAGGAAGGACTGTGTGAGGCATGTCAGAAAGGAAAGTCAAAGAAAGCTTCTCACAAGGGCACTGACACATCATCAATAACTGAACCTCTTCAGCTACTGCACATGGATTTGTTTGGTCCAGTTAATGTGATGTCCATGTCAAAGAAACAATATGCACTTGTGATTGTTGATGACTTTTCAAAATATACATGGGTTTTATTCCTACATTCCAAGGATGAGACCCCATACCTGGTGATTGGCCATATAAAGTTGATTGAACTGGATTCTAGATTCCCTGTTAGAGCCATAAGGTCAGATAATGGTACTGAATTCAAGAATGCCATTCTAAATGATTTTTGTGCTGATAAAGGAATAACAAGACAGTATTCTGCCCCTAGAACTCCTCAACAAAATGGAGTAGTGGAAAGAAAGAATCGTACTCTGATTGAAGCTGCAAGGACTATGTTAAGTGAGTCCAAACTTCCAACGTACTTTTGGGCTGAAGCAGCGAATACAGCTTGTTATACTCAGAATCGAACTTTAATCAACAAGGACTTAATGAAGACTCCGTATGAGATCATGAACAACAAGAAACCAACTGTCAAGTACTTTCATGTATTTGGAGCAAAATGCTTTGTGCTTATAGATGACAATGTGAAACGTGGCAAGTTTGATGCAAAGGCACAAGAAGCTATTTTTGTTGGTTATTCCAGAAGATCTTACAGGGTCTACTTGGTTGGCAGTCACACGGTAAAGGAAAGTGTCAATGTTACTTTTGATGACACTAAGTTCCCTAATATCCAAAAAGAAGATTCATCTGAGAAGCTGAAGTTTGATAACTTGCCAGACTCAGAATCAGATGATGGAGCCCCACCTGAAGTTATTGCTGGTAATGATAATAACAATGATGATAATGATCATGGTGGTGGTGGTGGAAACACTGGTAACAATGGAGATACCACCAACACTGGAGAAGAATCATCAAGGCAATCAAGCAACAACTCAGGGGGAGCAAATGAAGGATCAACTAGTCACTCACAACATCAAAGTGAAATTCAAGGCGAATCATCAAGATCAAATCTTCCAAGACAGACTGTATGGAATAGAGCTCATCCCTTTCAGCTGATCATTGGTGATCCAATGTTGGAGTTAAAACTAGAAGTGCAACTCAGAATGAATGTCATTATTCAGCATTTTTATCTAAAATGGAGCCAAAGAAAACTGAGGAAGCACTGACTGATCCAGATTGGGTGATTGCTATGCAAGATGAACTCAATCAATTTGAACAACAGCAAGTCTGGAAGCTGGTACCCAGGCCAAAGAACAAGAAAGTAGTTGGTACAAGATGGGTATACAGGAACAAGCTAGATGAGGATGGCATTGTTACAAGGAACAAGGCAAGACTGGTTGCACAAGGGTATTCTCAAGCTGAAGGCATTGATTATGATAAAACCTATGCACCAGTGGCTAGACTTGAGGCCATCAGGATGTTCTTAGCATTTGCTGCTTACTCCAATTTTAAAGTCTATCAAATGGATGTTAAGAGTGCATTCCTGAATGGTGAGCTTGATGAAGAAGTGTATGTGGAACAGCCCCCTGGCTTTGAAAATCAGGAGCTGCTGGACTTTGTGTACTTTCTCTTCAAGGCTATCTATGGTCTCAAACAAGCCCCAAGAAAATGGTATGACACTCTCTCTGGTTTTCTTTTAGAAAATGGTTTTGTTAGAGGTATCATAGACAAAACTCTTTTTTCAAAGAAACACAAAGGTGATATGATATTAGTCCAAGTCTATGTGGATGACATCATATTTGGGTCTACTAATGATAATCTCTGTAAGAGATTTGCTGAGCTAATGCAGAGTAAGTTTGAAATGAGTATGATGGGTGAGCTGAAGTTCTTTCTTGGATTGCAAGTAAGTCAAAGGTCAAATGGTATATTTATTTGTCAATCCAAGTATCTTAAAGAACTCCTCAAGAAGTATCACATGGAGGATTCAACATCAGCAAGGACTCCATCTTCAACAGCCATCAAACTTGGAGCTTCTGACAATTCTATCAAGGTAGATGTTACAAGCTACAGAGGTATGATTGGCTCCTTACTCTATCTTACTGCTAGTAGACCAGATATTATGTATGCTACATGCTTGTGTGCAAGGTTCCAAGCGGACCCTAGAGATGTACATCTCGTTGCTGTGAAAAGAATCTTGAGATATCTTAAGGGTACACCTAATCTAGGTATCTGGTACCCTAAAAATTCTGGTTTTAATCTTGTTGGATATACAGATTCTGATTATGCAGGTAGTGTTGTGGATAGAAAGAGTACCTCTGGGAGTTGTCAATTCCTAGGAGGTAGGTTGATTTCCTGGTATAGCAAGAAACAGCAAACAGTTTCCAATTCAACAGCAGAAGCTGAATATATTGCTGCTGGAAGCTGTTGTGCTCAGATCTTATGGATAAGGAATCAATTAAAGGACTATGGCTTTGCATTAGACAAAATTCCCATTTTGTGTGATAATACAAGTGCCATAGCAATCTCCAACAACCATGTGCAGCACTCGAGAACGAAGCACATTGATATCAGGTATCATTTTATCAGAGAGCATGTTATGAATGGAACTGTGGAGTTACACTTTGTACCCACTGAAGAACAGACTGCAGATATTTTCACTAAATCTGTTGACGAATCCACTTTTACCAGGTTAGTTGGTAAATTGGGTATGTTGAACAGTCTTAGTGATTGACAATGTCTCTGGTAGGTTTGTTCTTATCTAAATCATTTTCTCTTGTTAATTTAAGTTGTTAAATATTGCCAATCCATGTTTATTGTGTAAAGCTTGTTAATTTAAATATTCTGAATAATTTATTTTCTTTAAAAATATTTTTCTCATATTTTTTTTAAGTGGATAAATGTATTTTTATTGAAAATATATTTATTTAGAATCATTTAAGTTATTTTCAGATTGTAAATATTGTTGTTTGAATTTTTCTGCAGGTTTATATTAGTTTAATGCTCTTTTATAATTTTCTGCATTTGTTTCAGGTTTTATAAAATATTCTGTGAATATTTTCTGTTGTTATTGTTTCTTTTCAAATAAAATTCGGTATGACCTTCTGTTTGGTCATATTGGCATTTTAGTTTATTTTCTGTTAATGTTGTTATTTTATTTTTAAGAATTCGGTATGACCTTCTCCCAGGTCATATTAGAACTCGGTATGACCTCTCTTAAGGTCATACTGGTGTGTATTTTTTCTTTTATTATTCAGTTTATTATTTAGTTTTTCTCGGTATGACCTGAAAGGAAAACTCGGTATGACCTGAAAGAAAAAATCGGTATGACCTGCCCTTAGGTCATACCGAGCCCAGCAGAACCCTCCTCTATAAATACCAGTTCACCTCAGGTTCTTTTGCTCATTCCTTTTTAACTCAAGTTTTTACTTAGTTAACTTTGCTCTAGTTTGTGTTTTATTCCTAGAACAACGAACTATTGCAAATTTTTCTTGTGAATTACTTGGGATTTTATTTCTTCTCTGTTTAATATTATTATTAATTTCTGCTTTATTTTATTTTATTTTCTTATTTTTTTAAAAAATGGCTGCTGAGTTTGTTGTTGAACGTTTTAATAATTACGTTGGCTATTGTGATCCCCTTAAGTGTTCAGCTGAACGTTTTAGGCCGTGGATTCATTTTTTAAATCAACAATCAATTGTTAGCTATGCTATCACTACCTCTATTGATTTAAAGATTGAACCCCTTCGTCTATTATGTTTAACTGCTGTTGTTGCTGACGATATGCAATCTTTCACCTTCACTATTTCTGATCGTCAGTACACAGTAACTAAGGAGATCTTTTGTCAAGTACTTCATTTTCCACTTGATAATCTTGTTGGATTCCCTACTGATGACGAGTTAGTTCAATTTTTCTCTAGTATTGATTACCAAGGAAATATTGTTCTTCCTCGTCTGAATAAGGGTAATCTAGCATGTGAGTGGGATTTGTTCTTTGACTGTCTAGCCAAAGTTTTTAGTAATTGTACCAAAAACAACTTTCCAGTCATCACTTCTGTCTTACAAAACATTGCCTATGCTGCTGTTTTCAACCTGAGATTGGACATAGGAACTCTTGTGTGGGATCTCTTGATTAGGAGGATTTTCAATTACACTAGAGATATTGAGAATGGAAAGAAAGTTAAATGCTTTTATTCTCGTTTCCTTTCTCTAGTGTTGAATCATGTTCTTTCTGATGAACATAAAACACTTTTTCAAAACACTCCTTTTCAAGTCCCCGCACACACTAATCCTTCCATATATTCAACTTTGTCCACCAGTTCCAAGTCTGGAAGGAGACCCGTAGTTCCACAATCATATCTGCGAGAGATTCTGCAACCACAGTTACCTCTACTCTTTGTTGAACATCCAGTGGTTGGATCCTCGTCAGCAGGAACTTCAATGGTGCCTCCTAACACCATGGCACTTCAGGTAATATATCCTCTCTCAACTGCTCCACTAACCCAAGGGGTTCTTAGGATTGACCAAGGAGTTGTAGAACCACAACCTCTGTCCCCGGTCATAGAGCTACACACAGAGTCAAATCCATTGACCGCTCCCCTAGAACAACCGGCTACAACAATTTTGAGAGAACAAGTTGAAGTAGATATGAATGTGAGTGATCCCACAGCTCTGCCTCCACCACTAAAGAAGAGAAGAACACTCCTTGAGGCATCTGTTAGCCAGTCTGTATCCTCCCAAAAGGATATAGATTCTCAAAAGGCCAATGAACAGTTACTAGAGACATCCTCTCAACAGGATGAATCTATTGAAATTCGCCATCAGGCCATGGCATTCTGTACAGAGTCGAGCACTCTCCCATTAATCACAATGGGAGCAAATACTTCTGAAACAATAGTAGAGACTCATGCACAGGACACTCTGAGAGGAGAGCACATAGGAATGCTTGTTGAAACAGTGCCTACCATTGTCACGGTAGAAGAGCCTTCACAGGCTTCAGAGGGAAAATCTGGTTCTTTGCCCACTATAATAGAACCATTTTCTCCCCTCCCAGAGGGAACATCTCTGGCTCCCCTAAGGGATTCTTTACTCGCAGTTTTAACTGGAGAAAGTGAAGGGCAACCTGGTGAGTCCATTACTGAAGCAATTCAGTTTTCCGTTTCGGATTATTTTTTGGACTTTCCCGGGGACTGAGATTCGCGAACTCCCATTGCACCACCAGTGACCTCTCAAGAAGGGGCTATGGTGATTTTTCCTGCAGGTACTTCAACTCCAAACATGGATAGACAGCTAGTGGTTAGTTCTGAGAGACAAACACAGAGCGATACACAAGCACGTGAGGTGAGTGAAACACCATCGAGAGAAATTGAGATGAGTGCACACAATGACACATACACTGCTTCTTTATTGGCTCAAATAGCTGGTCTACAGAAACAACTTCAACAGACCCAGGCTGAAAAAGAAATTCTCAAGGCACAAGTGGTTGAACAGTCTTCTTCTTCCACTTCTGTAACTAATCAGCTGGGTCCTATTAGAGATGAGATAGAAGGAGTGAAGGTCACATTGATCCCCAAAATGAATGATGTTCAAGAATCACAGGTATTAATGGCTTCAGATATGTCAGAGCTGATAGTTTCTAATGCTGAGATCAGGGAGGCTGTCAAGCAGATTCCTATTATTTCAACTAGGGTAGACTCAATTCAGGAGACTGTTGATGAACATCAGTGGTTCAATGATGAGAGGTTTGCCAAACTTGAAGGAGGGATGCAACATCTGAATGAGGGCATGAAACATCTGTATACCATGATCAAGAACTCACATCAACCCAATGCTGAACAGAAGAAATTCTTTGAGGGTGATGATGATGAAGAGGACAATGATGGCAAGGATAAAGCAGGAGGAGAAGGAAGTAGGAAGGAGGATCCCAAGTCTACTAAACCTAAATCTGTAGAGGATTTCTCAACTAAGGGGGAGAATAAGGGTGGAGAAGCTGGAGGTCCTTCTAAAGCTAAGGTTAAGGGGAAAGGAAAAGCTGTTGATCAAGAAGGAGTGCTACCTGATGATGAGTTTGTTTTTCAAGGTGAGCAAGAATATTCAAAGTATGATAGTGATCAAGCAGATGGTGAAGAAGGTGAAGTGAATGTGGAGGACTAGGATGATCAAGATGATTTGTACAATCCAGATCCTGCCTTTGAAAAGGAGATTCTCAAGGAAAGGGCAGAAATAAGGAGGAGAGAAGAGGAGAATGTTAGAGTAGCTGATATCATCTCCCAGAAGATTAAAGTTCAAAAGGCTGAGCATGAAGTCAAACAAAGTCTTCATAGTCTTCAAGTCAAGGATAGGAGGATGGATATCAAGTTGAAGATTGGAGAGATATGGGATCAGGCAAGGGAGTTATTTGCAAAGCCCCAGAAGTCTTCTAACAATGATGTTCAATTCTTAAAGGTATTGAAATCTTTTAGCTGTGCTAACCCTGATAATAACATGTACATGAAAGCTTTGAAGAAAGAGATTACCAGGGTAAGTACTGCTTATGATAGAGTGTTAGAAGAACCCCAAATCTTTGTCTCTTGTCAGAATGTAGGGTCATTCTGTGTG
Organism: Heracleum sosnowskyi; assembly: GCA_030848705.1. Taxonomy (NCBI): domain Eukaryota; kingdom Viridiplantae; phylum Streptophyta; class Magnoliopsida; order Apiales; family Apiaceae; genus Heracleum; species Heracleum sosnowskyi. The sequence continues at coordinate 102,302,158 of CM061241.1, forward strand.
TCATTTGACCTTCTGTCAAGAAGAACTGTATCAGAACTCTGGGTGTTGATTTGCAAGGCGCTTGAAACTTCTCATCTCAACTTTCTTCTGAATGAAAGGTTAAGGGAGTATGCCAGCAGAAACAGTCCTCAAACTATAGATGTGCCACTTGAAGTTAAATTCTACAAAGGCACTTCTGTTCACACTGTAGGACTAGATCCAGTATCCTTAGCTTCTATTACTGCCACAAGGTTAGTACACACTGAACATCTGCTAAGGACTTCTGGTTTTGCTTCTGAAAAGAAAACTGAGTTTGCTGACATCATCAAGGAGTACTGTGAGCATAACATCAAGAGATATTCTCAACTCAAGAACAGACTCAAGAAAGTAACTCCTCAACCAGTCATGCCATCAAGTTTTGCTTCTGAAACAGATCAAGTTCTTGATGAAGAATTGTTGGAAAAGCTGGAAGAAGTTGAAGAAAGTGAAGAAGTAGAAGAAGGAGAAATCAGTGAAGGAAGCATAAGTTTTTGAATGTATACATCTCTTATATGCTTATGTAGATCAAGATAGATTCAATGTTATCATTTGTTCAGGCTAGAGGAACAACTATCTTGTATTTATCTTGTATGTTTGAATCTGGAAATGTTATATATAAACCAGAACTTTTCTTGTTATTTACTTGGCTCTTAAAAGTCAGTTCTATTTCTTGTTTAAGTTAGTTGAGTTATCCTCTAGGTATTTGATTGTTATTTTCTAACAAACAAATAGGGGGAGATTGAAAGGCATATGTTTAGGCCTATTAATATTCCGAGGAAACAACTTAATTTAAACAAGTATGTAATAAGTAAATAATAAGTTAATATGTCACAGGAATCTCAGAGAGTTTTATCTGTCAAGAGATTGAAGATTAAAGTCATCTACAGACTTGAAGTTATTCTACATTGAAAGAAGTTCAATTTATTGTTCAAGCCTCAGTGAAGTATTCAAGAAAGTGGATTTACTACAGTGACAGAGATTTCCAGTTGGTGACAGAAGAAGTACAGGATACAGAGTTTAATCAGAGCTAAAGAAAAGAAGCCACAGCTTTAAATGTTTTAAAGATGAAGAATTATCATTGAAGTCAGTTATTCATGAAACCAGACAGTGCATCGAATGACGACATCAATCAGTGGAATTTAATCATCTATATTCAGTGGTTTTCAGGAGATAGAGGAATCTTGGTTTTTAGATGAAATTCCTTTCATGTTAAATTAATTAATAATTTAATTCTGTAAGAATTAAATTATTTATTAATTTAACTAATTTAGTAGGCTAAATTATTTATTAAATTAATTCTATAAAAGAATTAAGTTAATCTTTAATTTAATCTTTCAAATTAAATTAAAAGGATTTTCTCTAGAAATAACTGGTATGACCTATTTAATTAAACTCGGTATGACCTCTTTCAAAAGCTCGGTATGACCTCTTTGAATAATTCGGTATGACCTAATCCTAGGTTTTACTGACTCATTTAAAAGGTCATACTAAGTCATTTTTAGAGGTCATACATATTGCTTTTCAGGTTCTACTAATTAGTTGGTAGAAAAACTCCAGGTCATACCGAACTTACTGTGCAGGTTCTATTGCTGAAGCTTGGTTCTACCGAACTTTATTCTCATGTCATACAAGTGTTTTTGATTGTTTTAATAAATCATTTTGATTTATTTAAAAGGTCATACAAGGCAAATTATATTGTATATGACTCGAGGGTGCAGAACAGAAAAAGACACAAGACAGAATTATCAAAGCATCAGACATTTCTCTCAAGAACAAAAGAAAAGCTTTTGATCTCATTTCTTCTCAAGCAATTAATTCTAGTTTGTATTGTTAAATCCAAACCACTAGAAGTTGATTACTTGTATTGCTTTGATTATCTAGCGGATTTTTATCCCTAGAATTTATCTCGAACTTGCTTTTAGCATTCGATCTTTTTATTACAAATATTAGAAAAGTTCATGTCGAATTTATTCTAAATTTGTATTAATTAGTTTGAGATAAATACTTTGTAATCCTTATTGTATTTGCAACACCCTTCAAGTTTAATATAGTTAATATTTAACTTGAATCTTGTTTCATTTATATTCCGCATTAATTTGTTCTTAATTGTTAAATTACTCAAAGTACAAATTCGATAAAACGGTATAGTTTGTATTCAACCCCCCTTCTACAAACTTATCAGGACCTAACAGTTTAAATAAATATTGTCTTGCCTATAAATTTGAATGTAAATAAGGAGTTTCAATTTTATTATATGTTTTAGTTATATAATTTGATTAGGGTTATAATTTTAAGAAAAGTTGTCTTTTATAAATAGGAGTTAAATAAGAAATATTAAAAGTCAATATAAATTAGAGGTTATAGTTACCTTTTATATAAAGATAAAGATAAAGATATAAAGAAGAAGATAAAGATTGATAAGATAAAAAATAAAAAAAATAAAGATATTGAATATTAAAATAGTATATTTACTTTCTTCCACTATTAAATATTTTAAAGGAAATAATATTAAAATTGTATATTTAGTTTTCTCCATTAGTAAATATTTAAAATGCAATTGAGATTTTTTCTATTTGATAAATTCAAATTTAAATAAGCAACTTTAATTTTATTGAATTAAAATTGAGAAATGAAAGAATATTAAAATTTTATATTTAGTTTCTCTATTAGTAAATATTTAAAAGACAATTGATATTTTTTTAATCCTATAAATTTGAATTTAAATATATTTAGTTTCCTCCATTAGTAAATATTTATAAGGAAATTGCTATTTTTTCAATCCTATAAATTTGAATTTAAATAAGGAAATTTAATTTTATTGAATTAAAATTCAGAAGCTCTAGAAAAATAGATAAATAGCTTTCGGAAGATCTGAGAGCTCCTGGGGGTTTTCCTTTATATATATAAAAGATATTGATATGCATTTTTATTTGTCCTTATTATATGCCTTTTATAAATAAAACACTTTTTCTAATAAAATCTACTCATTTTAAAAAAATATCATGGACAATTACCTTTAAATTAAAACATATTACATTTTATATTTGCTCCGACTAAAATCTCTATTTTCCAAAAATATCAGGTGCAACCCTTACTTATTTATTTTAAAATATATTTTAATGTTTTTAATTGTTTAAAAAAGTTTACCTATTTTAACACGCCAACGTATTTTTTAACAAATACAATTAATATAATTACAACACTTATCACGGGTAGTTACTTTTTTTAATTAAAACATGTTAGTTTTTCTATTTGTCCTTATTATTAATATTGTTTTAATGAATAATAAAATAATATTAATAATGGCCCATTTATATTTTTTTTTTCTATGTTTCAATTTATATTTAAGTTTCTCATTTTATAATTTATCATATTGATTTTTATTCTATATTTAATATTTTATGTTCCCATTAATTTTTTTTAATTCGTCATTTTTTAATCTCTTTTTGATGACCCGTGCCTTGCACGGGTTATAGGCTAGTATTATTAAATCCGAAACATTGAAAGTATTGGTTTCGGTTTTCGGTTTTTGGTCATTTATTCTATTTAATAAATAATAAAATAATATAAAAAGAGTAACTAACTTATTTTCTTTTATAATTAAAACATTTTTTTCTAACAAAATATACTCCTCTTCAAAAAATATCACGGACAATTACCTTTAAATTAAAACATATTACCTTTTATATCTGTTCTCACTCCAAAATCTACTCATTTTCCAAAAATATCACGGGCAATTACCTTTAAATTAAAACATATTACCTTTTATATTTGTTCACATATTTTTAAAAAATATCAGGTACAACCCTTACTTATATATTTTAAAACCTATTTAAATCTTTTAATTATTTAAAAAATCTTACATATTTTAACGTGACAGCGTATTTTTTTAACAAATACAATTAATATAATTAAAATACTTCCAAAAATATCACGTGCAGTTAGCTTTTTTAATTAAAACATGCTAGCTTTTCTATTTGTCCCTATTATTAATATTATTCAAAAAACAATATCACAGGGTAATTACATTTAAATTAAAACATATTACCATTTATATTTGTTCTCACTAAAATCTCTGTTTTCCAAAATTATCGGGTGAAACCCTTACCTATTTATTTTAAATCTATTTTAATGCTTTATATTATTTTAAAAAGCTTACCTATTTTAACATGTCAACGTATTTTTTTTAATAAATACAAATAATTAAAACACTTCTAAAAATATCACGGATAATTACTTTTTTTTAATTAAAACATGTTATCTTTTCTATTTGTCTTTGCTATTAATATTATTTTAATAAATAATAAAATAATATTAATAATGCCTCATTTATTTCCTCAGCCCTATTTGCATTTTTTATTTATATTTTCTATATTCAAATTAATATTTAAGTTTCTCATTTTATAATTTATCATATTGATTTTTATTCTTTATTTAATATTTTTCATTCCCATTATTTTTTTTTAGTTTGTCATTTTTTAATCTCATTTGATGGCCCGTGCATTGAAAATTTTGATTTTCGGTTTTTGTTCATTTATTTTATTTAATAAATAATAAAATAATATAAAAATAGCTAGTTGATCGCATTTAATAATTAAAACACTTTTTTCTAACAAAATCTACTCATTTTTCCAAAAATATCACGGACAATTACCTTTAAATTAAAACATATTACCTTTTATATTTATTCTCACTAAAATATCTCTTTTCCAAAAATATCAGGTGCAAACCTTATTTATTTTAAAACATATTTTAATGCTTTTAATTATTTAAAAAAATTACATATTTTAACATGCCAATGTATTTTTTTAACAAATACATTTAATATAATTAAAACACTTCCAAAAATGTCATGACCAGTTACTTTTTAATCTTCTTTGATGGCACGTGCCTTGCACGGGGTTATAGGCTAGTATATAATAAAAAACATCACGATATATAATACTAAAAAACTATTAGCCTAATGTTTTTTCATAAAACATCAGTACAACTCAAGAAACTTTTAAGAAACACATACACTACACTATAAATTTTCTGAGGGTTTGTCCAACATATTGTTGATTCTTAGGCTCATGATTCTTCACATTCCCTTAATTGTTAAGTTTAATATTTTTGAAATTTATTTAAAATATTATAAATTTTCAGATTTTATCTATAAAAAATTGAGTTTTTATTCGGATCTCTCAAAAAGCTCGGGCTTTTATCCGGGTTTTATCCGAGCTTTTTGAAAATCAGGGCTTTATCCGGGCTTTTCAAAAACCCGGACTTTTAACCGGACTTTTCGGGCTTCAGGGCGGGCTTGATGAAAAATAGTAAACCCATTTAAGGCCTTCGGGCCGGGCCGAATCGGACAGGGCTTTTTTCATAAAAAAAAATTCGAATTGAATCGGGTCAGATTTCGGATTTCGGGCTTTTTGAACATCTTTAGTCGCAACTTCCCATTGACTTCTCATTTATAAGATTCAGTAAATTTTACAAGTCGTTCTCAGCATTACAAGGCTAGTAATTTCCGAGGAACTTCTTTTGTGGAATCTGTATATATAAATACTCCTGTAGTCTTGCCATCGTGTTAATTCCAAAAATAAAGTCGTTGTCAGCATCCATTATTTACCAACTTAAACCTTTTTTTTCAGGGTCATTTTCCAATGGGATCAGGAGGTGTCAATTGTGTGGAAATTTGAGGTGTTGAAAGTTTCCTCCGCCACATATATTTCTTTAGCCTTCTATTATCTTGGTCGTATCTAGCAAGTTGAAGACAAAACACGCCATTTTTCTACATTGAAATTATTAAATGTACAGTCCTGGTCTTAGGTCTGATTAGTTTTACGTTTTGTATACTCCATTGCTTACTCCACAGGTCTAGTCTCTCCAACATTCCATTAAAATAGTTCAAAACTAGAGTCTAATTATGTTCTTATGATATAATTAAAATTAAATTATTAGGAATAACATTACAGAATATAAATTTTAGCTTTGTGGAACGTTATTAAAAATTAGCTTTAATACTTACTTTGAAAGGGACCTGCTTTGTTGAAAATTTTTATTATTAAAAGGAGTAACACAAAGCATTAATTTTTCCGAGAGTTCTAAAAATTGCCGACTAGTACTCGTTTTTAATACCTTATCCGATCCGAGTTTTGAGTTCCAAATTTCGGAGTCAAATTGAGTTTTGGTACCATTGTACAATTGACTTTTACATTTAGTACAACTCGAAGTTTTTGGCTTTCAAGTGGAGCCATCATACTTTTGGCTTCATCCACGTGATACCACTCCGTTAACCAAACGATAGTCGGCCGTTACAAAATTATAAGATTGTTCATTTGGTACCACTCAAAGTTTTCGACTTCCAAGTAGTATCCTTCTGCTTTGTGTTTCAACTCTAAAATACCACTATATTAATAAATTCGATGAATCTGATCATTCTCATCAAACTCCTTGGCTTTTGGTGGGCAAAGGGATGCGAAACAATTTTTTTTGAGGGGCATAAAATCAAGGAATTTGAATAGATTCAATACTTATTTATTTTAAAGGGGCATAAAATAATTGGTATGAGTTATTCAATACTTATTTATTTTAAAACTTATTTAAATACTTTTAATTATTAAATTTTAAAACCTAATTTTCCAAAAATATCACGAGCATTTAACTTTTTAAACTAAATATATGTTACATTTTTTAGTTTTTCTTATTAAAACCCCTCATTTTCCAAAAATATAACGGGAAAACTCATACTTATTTATTTTAAAATCTGTTTTAATATTTTTAATTAATTAAAAGTGTTTAGCTATTTTAGCATGCCTACTTATTTTTTTCACAATTACAATTAATAAAATATTAAAAAATAATAATAAAATAACAAATTAACAATCCGTGCATCGCACGGTTTTTAAGCTTGTATTATAATATAGACGAAACATTAAAAGTTTGGTCGGTCCTAAGTGATTTTACTTAATTATCCTTACTTATTTTTAAATAATAACATTATTTATAATAAATTACCTTTTTAGTTAAAATGCATTACTTTTCTATTTCTTAAAAAAAATCTCCTCTTTTTCTAAAAATATCGCGGACAATTACCTTTTTCAACTAAAACATGTTATTTTTCTATTTTTCCTTACTAAAATCTCTCCTTTTCCAAAAATATCCTGGACAAATCATTACTTATTTATTTTAAAACCTATTTTAATAATTTTAATCACGGGCAATTACCTTTTTCAACTAAAACATGTTACTTTTTTTTTATTTTTCCTTACTAAAACCTCTCATTTTCCAAAAATATAACGGGCAAACCGTTACTTATTTATTTTTAATATTATTAAATAATAACAATACCTTTTATAATCAATTGTCTTTTAACTAAAACACGTTAATTTTCCAATTTTTCTAACAAACTCTTCTCCTTTTTCAAAAATTTCACAGGAAATTACCTTTTACTATTTCTTTTTTTCTAACAAAATCACTTGCTTTTCCAAATATATCACGGACAATTCTCTTTTTTAAATTATTAAAGACGAAACATTAAAAGTTTGGTCGGTCGTTGTTCGGTACAGTTTTTTGGTACAAAGTGATTTTACTTAATTGTCCTTGCCTATTTATTAAAAAAATATTATTAAATAATAAGAATACATTTTATAACCAATTGCCTTTTAAACTAAAACACATTACTTTTCAATTTTTTTGAACAAAATCTTCTCCTTTTTCCAAAAATATCATGGACAATTACCTTTTATTATTTCTATTTTTTCTAACAAAATACCCTCATTTTCAAAAAAAAAATAAAAAAATCACGGGTCATCACCTTTTTCAACTAATACATGTCACATTTTCTATTTCTTACTAAAATATGTCCTTTTTCCAAAAATATCACGGACAAACCTTTAATTATTTATTTTAAAACCTATGTTAATATTTTTAATTATTTAAAAAAGTCACCTATTTTAACATGCCTATTTTTCTTAACAAATACAATTAATAAAAGTATTAAAATATAAATAGTAAAATAACAACTATTTAAAATAATCTGTGCATCACACGGATTTTAAGCTATCTATACTATTACTCCCTCCGTCCCCCTCAATTCTTTACATTGGGGGACGGGGCCTCGTCACGCATTTTAAGGCTCTTTTAATATATACTTTGATAAATTATTTTAAATTTTTTCTTCTTCTGAATAAAAATAGAGTAAAGTGCACTTCATGTACCTGTACTTTTAGCGGGACACCACTTGCAATATTGATTTTTGAAAAATTCCACTTATAATACTGAATTTGCAAACCAGCTACACTTAGTGTATCACCGTCTATTTCTAATTAACTCCGTTACATTTTCGAGGGTAAATGTGTCTTTTCACCAAAACTAGCTATTATTCATTTCAATGAATTATGAATGATATTTTGTAAGTTAAATTAGGGTTTTTAATCAAACCCATTTTGAATTTCATCTTCTTTTGTTGGACTTTTCTATCAATATCTAACTATGTTATCAAGTCATTTGTTTTAATTGAGTTTAAATTTGGAAATTATGTGGTAAACATGATGAAGCGTGAATAGATTTAAAGAGAAAACAAAGATGAAATTAATTTGGGGAAAAAAATGAAACATGTGTGTATGTATATATTTACAAAGATGAATAAAAATTTGAAAAAGAAGATGAAAGATGTGTGTTTGTGTATTATATACATATTCATAATTCAATTTTGAGCAATCTTGAAATAAGATGGAGTAACATGATTGGTATAATAGTTAATCAATCGAAATTTACTGTTTATATCATGTATGAACAAACATATGTTGACGGTGTTAACTGAAATTAACGGCGATACACAAAACATGACGGGTTTGTAATTACAATATTGCAAGTGAGGTCTTTTAAAGAATAGTATTGTAAGTGGTGTCTCCGTTAAAGTACTGGTACACAAAGTGCACTTTACTCATAAAAATATAATATTTAATTTTTTATTTATAAAAAGAAAGTTTTAAAAATAAGTTGTAGAGCTATACTTTATAGGAGTCTTAAAATATGTGTCAAACAGTGTAAAAAACGTAAAGAAATGAGAGGGACGAAGGGAGTATATAATAGCCGAAATATTAAAAATTATGGTTTTTCGGTTTTCATTCATTTGTCCTAATTAAAACTAATAAAATAATTATAGTAACACGGGCAAACCCTTGCTTAATTTGTTTAATTATTTAAAATAGTTTTCCTATTTTAACACGACTACTTATTTTTTAACAAATACAATTAATAAAATATTAAACAAAATTAAAAATTCATATAATTCAATCAAAAATCACATATATTACATAACTACAAACTCTTTCAGTTATATTTTAATTAGAATTCAAAAACACGATTTTTTTAAAAAACATTTGTACTTATATTTATATTTTTACAACAAAATATATTGATAATTTGAACGATTACATATTTACTAAGCTAATAAAATTTTATAAATTTTATAAAAAAAATTTAGATTTGAAGTATTAAAGTAGTATTTTTAATACTTTTTAAAAAGGTAGCATTTTCAGAAGTACTAAAATCTCAAAAAATTTAAAAATAAATTTATAAATTAATGTTAAAGTCGTCCGTGTTTTGCACGGGTTATTGACTAGTAATAAGTGGTAAAAATTTATTTCTTATAGTATTCTAGCTCAACCAGATGTTCGTTAGAATATATTGGCAAGTGATTAAATAGAAATTAAACTTAAAATATAAACTAGAAACTAATTCAAACTCTTAGATAAATTTAATCTAATGACCCCAAGGCACCACACACAACTAAAATACATCCTCTCATACACAACCACACCTAATCCTTCCGTTTTTAATTTGAATTTTCCTGTTAATCGGTGAGTTTTTTTTGAACACCGACTTCACTGTATTTTTCTCTATCTTCCAACGATCAATTTGCATTGGATATGTGATATATTTCGACGTGATTTAAGAATTTTTTTTATTTAGTTTCTAGATTCTAGATTTTAGTGTAAGAGCGGTTTCTATTGGAGTAAAATCCAGAATATATAAACAATTATAGAAATGTAAATTTAATTATTAAAAAAAATATAGTTTTTCACTAGAATATTATTTAGATGACTCACATAAACTGAAACTGAAAATTTACAATTTTCATAAAAATTATTTTGACAAAACACCTAAGTCTATACACACATAATTATATAAATTCCTTCACATCACGAAATAATATTTATTTTTGGATCAATTTCACGTAAATTTTTATAAATTATAATATGGATAATTTTACATATTTCAAATTCGTTCCCAAAAATCTTTTGAGAATATATGATGTGTCAAATTAAAAAATAAAATAATTGAAGAGATTGGTTTGAACGTAGGAGGGTCAACTTATTATAACAATACACCAGTGTTCTAAAAGTCGGCGATTAATCGGGATTAATCGGTAAACGGTAGGCCACCGAACTGATTAAGCGAAAATCGGTCAATTAATCGTTTTTTCATAAAAACGGTAAAAATCGGCTGAATCGGTCAAAAATCGGATTAATCGGTCAAAAATCGGGTTAATTATTAAAAAATAGTTAAAATTAAAAAATAATAATAATAAATTTAAAAGGTAAAAACTTGATTAAACAATAGTAAAAAACATTATTTTTGTACATATAATTATAATTTTAGATGCTTAAATCGTAAATTCTCTTAAGTTTTTCTCTTAAATTGATCTCTAATTGAAAAGTTAAAACTTCAAAATTTTATTTATTACAATTATATAACATTTTAAACATATTTGCATAAATATATGATAATAACATATGTTTAGTTGAAATAACGAAACAATTTTATAATTGTATATAAAAAATATTATTAAATTTATTCCGATTAATCATTTCTATTAATCCCCGATTACCCGATTAATCCCTGGACGATGCCTTCACCGATTAACTCTGATTCCCGCTTTTTACAACATCACAATACACTAAACATTTAAGAAATATTTCAGAATTAATTCGGAATATCTATCATTTTCCTTGTAATATAATTGAAAAATGATTACCTACATTTACATAAATGTCATTAATTAAAATCAACCACATCATTGATTATAAACTTATTTTAGTACCTAATATTAAATCCATGGCATTTCTGTTACACAAAATTATAAATATAAAATAGGATAGAAACTGCAGACTTGCAAAATAAAAAACAAATTCATGATTTTTAGCCCAGTTTGGTATTGTTGAATACAACGATGGTTTTTTTTTAAATAGGTTAAAAATTATTTGATAAACTTCAAAAATAACTTTTTGAAAAAAGTACTTTTAGCTGAGAAGTTGATATTTTATCAAACTTGTTCCTATATTTTTGAAAAAAATTGCTTAATTTTTTCAGGGGCTGGTTTAAACATCAAAACTCATATAAAATATTATTTTTTTATATTATACTCCAAAATTTTAACATATAAAAAATATTATCAAATGGTTATATGATCTTCATAACACTTATTTTAACATCATTTTTTTAAACAATACATCAATTTTTAAAAAGCAATCACAGATAACTCATTAGTTGCAATCATAAATAATGGCTTAGTTTCTTACATCAGTTATAATGCATTAGTTGCGATCACAAATAATGCCTTAGTTTCTTACGAGAAAAAAATGGCAACTCCGATTATTTACGAGAAAAAAAATGATACTAATCATAAAATTTATTTACGTGATATTATGTAAAAATAAAAGTTTGTATCTTTCTATTGACATGAAAATAAATATTATCGTACCATATTTCTATGTTTGTCCTCAGCGAAGCAGAACTGGTATTGCTTATTTTTGGCACCGCAAACGTTACCTACTACACTCCATTTAATATGAATTGTATATCGTGTCACTTTTAATTGTGTGAATTGTTGCCCATAAATTGACATAAAAATAATTCTGGATCAAGATTCTCATATCTATATATAAATACTAGACACCGCCGCACCGCAAACGTTACCTACTAGTCTATTTATTTCCTCATTCATTTCACATGTCTCTAAATACTTAGTTACTGTACTGTTTGGACACCACATACATTACCTACTTCTTCTATAACTCATGTCTCGTCTGTGTGATTTCATAAAATGTGCCGTTTGCCATTTATTTTTCTTTTTTGAAATAAATAATTGATACGCCTTTTCTAGGATTATTATTTTTACTTTTTCTGAAAATTAAGGATTGGGAAACTCCCCCTTTCTGTATTGAGAAATGTAGAAAAGATGGCCTACTTTGAAGTGAGATTCCGAATAATTTTAGAGTTTTTAGACTATTTTATTAGATAAATTTGGTCCGATACTTTAAAAAATTGATAATTGTTGTATAATAATATATATAACAATGGAGAGAGCTAGGGCTGTAAGCGAACAGAGCCGTTCGTGAACAAAACTCGAGTTCGGCTCGTTTTAGATGAACTCGGCTCGGTTTGTTTACTAAATGAACACGAGCTTGAACAAGAAAATGTGTTCGGTTAGTAAATGAGCTCGAGCCGAGCTTTACACCTGTTCGACTCGAACTCGGCTCGTTTTGCTCGGGATCGGCTCGAGCTCGGCTCGAACTCGTTAAACTCGGCTCGATTCGTTTAACTAATTATAAATTCGTGAATTTCATAACATCCTTAACAATTTGAATATGTTAAATAAAACTTAATTGCGATCTATTTTAGTTATTTTGTGGTTGAATAGGGAATTGTATTTGTTATATCTAAAAGGTATAACATCGTACTACCAAAAGTTAAACTCTTTATATCCAATCCAAATTAGTTTTTCATTATTACTACCTCCGTCCCAAAAAGACCGACCCTTTGACTTTTTTACGTATTTCAATGCGCTCGGTTAAGTTATTTGTAAATAATATTTTTTTAATTTTTTTGATTTGTATAAAAATATAGAGTTTATACTTTTGTATAAATAAAAAAATTGAAAAAATATTATTTGCAAGTATCTCAACCGAGCGCATTGAAATGCGTGCAAAAAGAAGTGACTCGTTCTTTTTGGGACGGAGGGAGTAAAATTTATAAGTTGCATTCATAAAATTACAAAAGAAAGTGAATAGATAATGGGAGTTTGTCTTATTAATTTATTATATAAATTTCAAGTTAAGAGCCAAGATAAAAAGGCTCTTAGAGAGGCTCTAAGTCAGTGATAAAATTGTTTTATTTTAACTATTGTTATTAGGTGAGTGAGTAAGATTTTATTACTCATAAATACAAATATTAACCTAATATGATTATTAGAAGAAAATAAATTAACTTTTAGTATTGAAATTCAAACATAATCGTGTATTCTTAAGATGTGATTTTAGGCGTGAGACTGTAAATCGAGTAAGTAATTTTAAAAATTGGATTTGATTGAGTATAAAAGTACGAACTATAAGTGAACAACTCGACTCGACTCGAGTTCGGTTTGTGTTCGGCTCGACTCGAAATGTTCGTGAACAAACTCGTGTTCGGCTCGTTTATTAACGAGCCGATCTTGAACATCACTTTTCGTTCGATTAGAAAGCTCGGCTCGACTCGGTTCGTTTAAAAAAAAAATCAAGCTCGGCTCGATTCGGACAAAACTCGGCTCGGCTCTGTTCGTTTACAGTCCTAGATGTCATTAAGGTGCAATAGTACCGTAATTAAATTTGGTTATTATTAAATTGAAATTCAATTTTTTATAATTATATATTTAATTTAATTTCTTTGTTTTCATCTAAGTTTAATCCTCTATAATTACATAATTAAATAATGCTAACTTATAACCTGTGCAAAGCACGAGATTTTTTAAATATTTTAATTTTAAATATGATTTTTTTGTTTATAAAATAAAATACAATAATTGATGTAATTTTAACTTTATTTATATTTTTAGAATAAAATTTAATATGTTGTTGGTCGGATATATTGCAATTTATCTATTATTATTTTTTATGTACAAAACTACAAATTATACCATATTTTGCTTATTATCGTTTAGTATAGATTTAGTATAAATTGGTTGAAATATATCGCAATTTATCTTTTTTTTTATTTTTTTTATTTTGAATTAACTAATATTAAAAAAAATCACAAAAAAGTGATTAAAAAGGAAGGTGCTAACCAAACTATCAATTATCCTATAATTTGGCTATTACTATTGATATGGGCCGAAATATAACCCTAGATGTAATTAATGATATATTAATTAGACCTAGTTTGGTCCAAGAATTAGGCCCGACAAAAGGCCCGAAACCCTAATTATTTATTAATTTCGTAATTAATAAATAAAGGAAAATACGCAGCTCATAAAAGAGTCCAAATATGATAATATCTTCATAGAAGGATCCAGAATCTCAATCAAATATTACGATGAGTCACAACACTTATCAGATGAGGATAATACTTGCCTGCCAAGCAAAACACTCCTTATCAGTTATCAATAACGAGACTTATCCATTAAGTCTCCTAAACATACTCTAAATACAAGGCTCCTGACGCCTATATAAGGACCCTCGTCCTTCATTATAGAACTAAGTTTTATTGGCTTGATTCTCTATACAGCAGAGATACGTAGGCATCTTGTGAGGACCGATTTAGTCTCGAAACACAAGAGCAGCCATTAAAGCTTGAACGCTCACAAACCCTAGCATTTAATTCACAAAGCACGTTTTTTAATCCATAACATTTGGCGCCGTCTGTGGGAAAACAACATCAACCATGGCAAACACGCGAAGAACAGCCCGGGATAATCAAACTCCTGAGGATCGCCCTATCACCTCTGAGGCTGATCAGCCACCGCCGACTACTGGCACTGAAGGAGCGAATATCCCCACCAACACTCAAGGACCGGAAATCCCGATTTCGGTTGAAGGGACGAATCCCCTGCAGATGGTCATTCATGGATCTAATCCACAAGAGACCGTCCACCAGCAACCAATCACGACCTCCCCGCTGCTCATGAGTGCACCAAGGAGCCTTCAACTCCATACTACTGATCTCCCTCAATATGTGAATCAGACCCTTGGGATTCCTACCCATGGCAGGCCCCCTCGACCCCCGGTGGGCAGTAGTGGTACTAATCTGGTACACCATGAGGCATATGTGCCCCCTTACATACAAGGTTTGGAACCCCTGAACCGTCAAACCCAAACTCGTCAGATGTATCGAGACGATTTCTCTGGTCCTTACACTGAGGATGAAAATTACAATACTGATGATGACTATCCCCCACGAAGAAGACGTTCTACAAACAAGGAGAAAACCACTCAGGAAAGGATTGCAGCCCATGAGGCAGAGGTTGCAAAACTCAAAAAGAAGTTAGAGGAAGAAGAGACTGCAAGAGCAGCCGGGAGGCCTCCGATAATTAATTTGGATCCTACTCCTCCGAGATCCAGAAGGGTTGAAACCCCAAGAGGAGATCCTACTGTATTGTTACCCCTAGGAGATCCTGACGATCCTACACCACCCTTCACTCAAGAGATAATGAAGGCCACTATATCCAGGAAGTTTAAAATGCCAACCATCAAATCTTATGATGGAACGGGAGATCCCGCAAATCATGTAAGAACCTTCTCAAATGCACTGCTGTTGCAGCCTGCCAATGACGCTGTAAAGTGTAGGGTGTTTCCACAAACCCTAGCGGGCATGGCTCAACGTTGGTATAGTCGCCTTCCGCCCAATTCTATTGGATCCTTCAAAGAGATGAGTAAGGCATTCATCAATCAATTTGTTAGTGGGAAGATACATGAGAAAAGTTCCGCTTCTCTTATGGGGATTCGACAAGGCAAGAATGAAACATTGAGAGAATACTTGAGTAGATTCACTAAGGAGGCTATAAAAGTCCCAGATTTGGAAGATAAAGTGGCTATGATAGCCCTACAGCAAGAAACTACCGATGACCACTTCAGGTGGTCTTTGGCTAAACATCCCCCCGAAAACATGTTGTTACTACAAGATAGAGCTGGAAAATACATCAAGGCTGAGGAGAGCATGAGAAAGTATGAACCCGTTGCTACTTGCAATGGAAATTCAAAGAAGAGAAAGGATACTCCAGAATATGATGCAAGAGAGAAGTATCCTAGGACATCAAAGGATTCTGATTCACCACCCAAGAAGAACAATTTTGGGCCTAAGTTTACGGAGTATGCAAGATTGAATGCTCCTAGGAGCCAAATTCTGATGGAGATTGCAAAGGAAGAAGACCTTAAATGGCCGAAGCCTATGAGGGCCGATGTGTCAAAAAGAAATCAAAACCAATACTGTCGGTTTCACAAAGAAGTTGGCCACGATACAGATGATTGCAGGCAACTGAAAGATGAAATTGAGTTCTTGATTCGAAGAGGAAAGCTTGGTAAGTTTACCAAGGATGGAAATCAAGGAAGCCAGAGAGGGAACTATGAAAGGAAAGACTATGATAGACGGGACAATGATCAAGACCGAAATCCAAAGCCCCGAGGGCCTGTCATCAATATGATATTTGGAGGGCCAACTGCTGCCGGACCTTCCAGAAACTCGAGAAAAGCTTATGCCCGTGAGGTAATGACTGTGGTTGGAGAAGCACCAAAGTGTGCCAAGACTGAAGTATCTTTGAATTTTGATGATTCTGATCTTGAGGGAGTGAAATTTCCCCATGATGACCCTCTGGTCATAGTACCTGTGATAGGCAACTCTGAAACAAAGAGAGTTCTTGTTGACAATGGAGCTTCAGTGGACATCTTGTTCCATGATGCTTTCATCAAGATGGGTTACACTGACTCTCAGCTAACACCCTCAAACATGCCCATATATGGGTTCAATGGAGTGGAATCGAAGGTAGAAGGCACGATTCAACTCCCCATGACAATGGGACAAGGTTCAAAGACGTCTACTCAAATGCTGAACTTCATAGTTATCAAAGTAACTTCAACCTACAATGCAATTCTGGGAAGAATGGGTCTTCATGCATTCAAGGCTGTTGCCTCATTTTATCATTTGAAGATCAAGTTCCCTACCAGGAATGGAATTGGCGAAGAGAAAGGCGATCAGAAAATGGCTAGAAGCTGTTATGTAGCCGCGTTGAGACCTGATGGAGTTGGGGGGCAGGTTCTCCCAATTGAAGACATGGACATCAGAAACGATGAAGAAAGAAGAGGAAAGCCATCTGAGGATCTTGTTCCCATTACCCTGATTCCAGGAGAACTAGACAAGGTCACCTACATTGGAGCTCTACTACCTGAATCTATGAAAAGCAAGTTGACATCCTTTCTTCAAGAAAACAGTGATGTATTTGCTTGGACAACAGCTGATATGCCAGGGATTGATCCCCAATTGATAACCCACAAATTGAATGTGGATCCTGAAAGAAAGACAGTGAAACAAAAGAAAAGAAATTTTGCTCCAGAAAGGCAAGAAGCCATCAAGCAGGAGGTAGAAAAACTCTTGGAAGCAGGCTTCATTGAAGAAATGCAGTTCCCTGAATGGTTGGCTAACCCAGTGATGGTCAAGAAGGCTAATGGAAAGTGGAGAATGTGTGTGGACTTCACCGACTTGAATGATGCATGTCCTAAGGATTGTTTTCCCTTACCAAGGATTGATGCTTTGATAGATGCCACTGTTGGGCACAAGATGCTAAGTTTCATGGATGGCTTCAGTGGATACAACCAAATCAAGATGCACAAGGACGACATCTCCAAGGTATCATTCATCACCGACTTTGGTGTTTTCTGTTATTTAGTCATGGCATTTGGACTTAAGAATGCAGGGGCAACATACCAAAGATTGGTGAACAAGATTTTTGAACCACTGATTGGTAAACCAATGGAAGTTTATGTGGATGACATGCTAGTCAAGAGCTTCGACAAGGCAGACCATATAAAACATCTTCAAAAAGCGTTTGAAGTGCTGAGGCACCACAAGATGCTGTTAAATCCAGCAAAATGTGCCTTCGGGGTAGGCTCAGGAAAGTTTTTAGGCCTGATGGTCTCCAAGAGAGGAATCGAAGCTAACCCCGACAAGATCAAGGCAATCCTAGACATGGAACCACCTAAGTCTGTTAAGGATGTGCAGAAATTGACAGGAAGAGTTGCAGAATTGGGAAGGTTCATCTCCAAGTCAGGAGAAAAGTGCTTACCTTTCTTCAAGGCACTCAAAAATGTGAAAAATTTCGAGTGGACACCTAAAAGCCAAGAAGCCTTTGAGGCCCTGAAGAAATACATGGCTGAAGCACCACTGTTGGCAAAACCAAAGCCAGGAGAGATTCTCTATCTGTACTTGGCAGTCTCCGACACTGCCCTTGGAGCTGTTTTGGTAAAGGAAGAATTGAAGGTTCAGAAACCCATTTACTATGTGAGTAAAATTCTACATGGGGCAGAAATAAACTACTCTACCATAGAGAAGTTTGCCTTAGCCTTGATAATGGCCTCAAGAAAGCTATGTCCATACTTCCAGGCGCACAAGATAGAAGTTTTGACTAATCAACCTCTAAGGAACATTCTGCACAGCCCTCAAGTTAGTGGAAGATTGATCAAATGGGCTATTGAGTTGGGGGAATTTGATATCAAGTATAAGCCTCGCACGGCCATAAAAGCTCAAGCACTCGCTGACTTCATGGTTGAATGTACCATTGACAACCAAAAAGTCGGGGGGCAGGAAGTAGTAGTGGAAGACAACAAAGATGAAGACACGGTGTCCAAGGAATGTTGGGTGCTCTATTTTGATGGAGCATCAAAAACAAAATCAAGTGGAGCTGGTTTGGTGCTACAAAGTCCTGATGGATTCCTCGTAGAGTATGCACTAAAGCTTGACTTCCCAACGACAAACAATGAGGCTGAGTATGAAGCTCTGATAGCTGGTTTAGGGCTGGCTGGAGCCCCGAGGGTCAAAACTCTGAAAGTATGTGGAGATTCGAGGCTAGTGGTTTCCCAAGTGAATGGGGAATTTGAGGCCAGAGATGAAGTCATGGCCAAGTACTTAAAACTTGTCAAGGCCATCATGACTCAATTTGATGAGTGTTATGTGGAACACATTCCAAGGGAAGAGAACGTGAAGGCCGATGCCTTGTCTAAGTTTGCTTCTTCCGAGATTGAAAACTATGCAGGGAGTGTTTACTTCCAAGTCTTGAAGACCCCAAGCATCAACGGAAAGTTGGTAGCACCCATTGGTATTACCAGTTGTTGGATTGATCCCATCAAAGCTCATCTGGAAACTGGGTGGCTGCCCAACGACACTTCAGAAGCACGAAAGCTATACGTCAGAGCACTAAGGTATGCCCTAATTGAGGGAATCCTATACAAGAAGTCTTTCATCATTCCTTATCTGAAGTGTTTGAGACCCCAAGAGGCAGAATTGGCCCTAAAGGAAGTACATGAAGGAATCTGCGGGCAACACTTGGGGGGCAGAGCCCTTGCACATAAAGTCACCCGTCTAGGTTTCTATTGGCCAAGCATGCTTGCTGATGCTAAAAGCTATGTGAGAAAATGTGAACGGTGCCAGAAACATGCACCAGTGGTTAGACAACCACCTGAGATGATGACATCCATTAACTCTCCTATCCCTTTTGCTATGTGGGGAATGGATATACTTGGGCCATTTCCAATGGCGAGTGCTCAAAGAAAGTTCTTGATAGTGGCAATTGACTACTTCACCAAGTGGATTGAGGCTAAGCCATTAGCCAAGATAACCACCAAGCAAGTGATGCAATTCTTCTGGGAAAATGTGATATGCAGGTATGGAATTCCACGAGTCCTGGTTACGGACAATGGAACTCAATTCAACAATGATGAGTTCAAGAAATATTGTGATGAGAATGATATCAAGTTGCGCTTCACTTCTGTTGCCCATCCTCAAGCAAATGGGCAAGCTGAGGTTGCAAATCGAATTATCCTAGATGGACTGAAGAAAAGAGTTGAACACTCCAGAAATACTTGGGTAGATGAATTACTCCCCATACTATGGGCATATCGTACTACTTGTAAAGTCACCACTGGAGCTACCCCCTTCTTGCTGGCATATGGGGCAGAGGCAGTGGTTCCAGTGGAGATTACACACACGTCTCCAAGAGTTGAAGCTTATGAACCAGAAACAAATGAAGAAGGCTTGAGGCTGGCTTTAGATCTAATTGACGAAGTTAGAGATGAGGCGAATGCCAAGATAGTTGAACATCAGAAACGAGCATCTTTCTACTACAACCTAAGGGTTAAAGAGAGATTCTTTCGTCAAGGGGACTTGGTCCTTAGAAAGATTGAAGCATCTGGAGTTGGACAAAAGGGAAAGTTAGCCCCAAACTGGGAAGGGCCCTATCGGGTCAAGAATGTGTATGGACGAGGCTCATACAAGCTGGAAACTCTGGAAGGGATTGAAGTGCCTAGAACTTGGCATGTTGCAAACTTGAAAGTTTATTATGTTTAAGTGTGTCCTAACTGGACTCACTATTAGGACAAGTAGAAATAAGGTCGACGAAACCAATCCAAGTTTTTAAACTTGAGGTAGAAGTAGTATACTATGTAAGGGTTGAACCCATTTCTTCAAATTATGAATTCATTCAGCAATTTCAAAAATATTCTGCAAAGCATTGCATATTGATGTTTATATGATTCAAAGTGCTAATTAAGTACGCAGACACGAGAAATCAAAAGGCATGAAGGAAATAAGTTAAATAACTTGCAATAAAGTTAAGTTATGCCCAAAGGGCAAAATTACAGAAAATAAATAAAAAGCTATAACTAGCTATGACTAAGCATCACCCCTCCTTGCTCCTCCTCAGAGCTAGACTCCTCCCCAGACTCCTCTCCAGAATCCTCTCCTTTCGCAGACTCTTCTTCCTCACTGGAGCTGGATTCCTCAGACTCTTCGCCAGGATGAGAGGCATGTTCGGGATCAAGAATCCTGTCATCCTCATCCATGTCGTCCTCTCCAGTCAAGGCCATCTCCAAACGAGTAGGAGCGTGGAGGCTGGGAAAGTCAGAAATAGTGAGGGATCCAGGGAGTCTCCTCGAAACCTCAGCCAATGCCTCGTCCCATCCTTTAGTGTACTGGACAGGAAAGAGGAGATCATCGTGTTGAGTGATCAAACCCTTGTACTCGTCAGAGTCAAGGTACTCATCAATGTGGCGCTCCTTCCCCTTCCTGAGCTCTACCAGCTCCGCTTGAGCATCAATCAGCTCCTTCTCCCTTTGGTCCAAGGAAGCCCTAAGAGAACCCATCTCCAGCTGGGCCTTATCAAACTTAGCCTTGTTGGCCTCCGAGGATGCACACCAAGCTTTGGCTTGGAATAAGGCTCCTTGAAAGCTAGCGTTGGCCTGCAAATAAGTTATAAGTTAGGATAATAACTTGAAAAACATACTAAGGACTACAAGAAGAAAAAGAGATTAATGACTTACAACAGCAAAGGCTTGAGAGCCCGCACTTTCTGCCCCCTCAATTGAGGAGTTGGCCACAAAATCCTTGTAATCACAAGGAGTCAAAGAGTGGTGTGACCACTCAATGGCATTCTCGGCCACCCCTACAATGGTGTCCTTCTTCCTAATCCCCCAGTTGGGGCGCCAAACTGAGCTCTTAACTGAGGAAGAGCCCTCGACTTCTTCAACCTCGGCTACATGAGGCCTCAGAATAGAAGGGCCTTTAGCGCCCAACCTGGGATCCTTTAAGCAAGCCCTTTTTATTCGGGCAGTCTCCCCACTTTCCGGCTCATTACGCTTGTTAATGAACTCCGCAGCTGCAAACAAAAATCAAGGAAAACATAATGAGTATAAAGACAATCTTAACAAGCAAAAAGAAAGTAAGAATAAGAGTTACCCTGATCAGAAACTTTTGAAAGTTTCAGAGACTTAAGCAGAAACTCGTCCAGGAGCTCCCAGGCCATGGTGGCATAATCATTCTTGATAAGCTCATCATAAGCGTGAGCCTCCTCTTAAGTCAAGACTATGTCATATGGGCTACCATCTGACACTCTACTGAACGAGCTCTGAAAAAGGGTGCCCCAATCCCCTCCATCCCACATCAAGTACATAAACTCATCCTTCCACTTGGGGTTATTGTCAGGGATGGATTTTGGATGGAAAATGGGGGGTGTTGAAGAACGGTGACTAATGTACACCCAACCCAAGGCTTTAGAAGAGCTATTCTTAAATTGAAATATCTTTCTAAAAAGGGCGACAGAAAGAGGGAATTTGTTTTTTAGACACAAAACAATAAAACACATAATCAATCTCCAAGCATTTGGAGGTAGCTGACAGGGGTTAATTCCTACGTCGGCTAAAAGTTGGGGAATAAAAGGGTGAAATGGGAATTGAACTCCTGCAGCAAGGACCCCCTTATAAATGCAAAGAGCATTTGGGCGCCAATGGCAGAAACGATCCCCAGGACCAGCTGGGACTAACCTATAAGGTGGCCTAATTCTATACATATTTTTATAATCAGCAATTTTATCAGCATCATGAAATCTATTGCTATGGTTAAAGGAATCCAAATGAGAAACAGAAGGGTATTCATCACTACGCTCTAATATCATATCTTGTAAAGACATAGTGGGAGAACGAATGATGATACCTCTCTTAGAAGCTTGATTCATTTTCTGGAGGCGTTGAGCAGAACGGTCAACCATTTCAGGAATCTTCAAAAAACTGGAAAAAACCTTCAAATCTTCAATAAAATCCCAGAAAAATCTTCAACCAATGAAGATCAAAACCCAGAAACCTTCTTGGGAAGAAGATTTGAACCCAGAAAAGCGTGATAATTCCAGAAAATCTTCAACGGAAGAAGAAAAATTCCAGAAAATCTTCAACGAAGGAAGAAAAATTCCAGAAAAATAAGAACACCACCGCAAAAGACTCGCCGGAAATTGCCTTACCACGGAGAAAAAGAGAGAAAGACAGAGAGATTTAAGGAAAGTAATTTTTTGGAAAGATTTGAGTGAAGATTAAGAAATGAAATCTCACTCTTTTATAGGCAAAGTGTCTGGAAACTCAACCGGTCAAGGAAGTCTAACCGGTTACAGCCAGTCAAAGCCCATAATTGTTCTTTGGGCTGCTGGAATTAGAGGCCCAAGAATTAGGCCCATTAAGGGCCCAAGCTCCGCTATTAAACCCAGAAAAATTCAAGGCCCAAAGTCTAAAAGAAAGGCTCAATATCAATAGAGCCCAACGGAATACGAAGGCCCAATATGGAATCAAGGCCCAAGAGGTTGAAAGCTTAAGAAAATTCTAACTCAAAGGTTAGAAATAATTCTAAGGCAACAAAACGAATTCGAGATCGAAAATATACTGAAAGCAAGTTCGAGAAATTGAGTTCAAAATTACCTTAAAAATCCAAATCGAACTAAACGACCTGAAACCTATTTGAGGTCGAAAAACAACTACGAAATCGAGGTCGAAATTGTGCTAAGTCATAATCGATAAAAACTGTTCGAAATTACACTGAAAAATGAGGACGACATACGCGACCTCGAACCCTTTCTATTCGAAATAACACTAAAACTCCCTGGTCGAAAAAGAACTGAGTTGAGGTCGAACATGTGAAATCGAAAAAATCCTACAAATCGAAGTCGACGACCTCGACCTCACAACCAATTGAGGTCGAAGGAATACTGGAAATGAGATCGAGATTATACTGATTTCTGTTCGAAAAATCCTGTTCGAAATTGAACGGAAATTTTTGGTCGACAACTTCGATTTCAACACAGTTCTGGTCGAAATTGAACTGAAGATTCCTGTTCGAAAATAAACTAAGCCGAGCTCGAAATTTTCTGGTCGAAAATAAACTGGAATTTCTGGTCGAAGAGTTCGACCTCGCCCCAGTTGAGGTCGAAAATCCTGCTCGAAATTACACTAGTTCCTGATCGAAATTTCCTGTTCGAATTTACACTGAAATTCCTGGTCGACAAGTACGACCTCAACCCAACCCTAGTCGAAAAAGTACTAGATCCTGGTCGAAATTCCTATTCGAAATCGAGCTGGGATCCTTGTCGAAATTCCTGTTCGAAATTAAACTGCTCCTGGTCGAAAATTCCTAGTCGAAAAAGGCTTAAATTTTCTGGTCGACAGCTTCGACCTCGACACAGTCTTGGTCGAAAAAGACTTGGAATCCTGGTCGAAAATGACCTGGATTCCTGGTCGAAAAATACCTAATTCTTGGCCATTTTTGGGGCTGAAAATGCTTTGAAAAAAATGGGAAAATTCCGGGAAAAATATGAAATAATTTCTACAAAAATCTTGAAGGGTTTTTTTAGAAATTGGGGGGCAAATGATATGGGCCGAAATATAACCCTAGATGTAATTAATGATATATTAATTAGACCTAGTTTGGTCCAAGAATTAGGCCCGACAAAAGGCCTGAAACCCTAATTATTTATTAATTTTGTAATTAATAAATAAAGGAAAATACGCAGCTCATAAAAGAGTCCAAATATGATAATATCTTCATAGAAGGATCCAGAATCCCAATCAAATATTACGATGAGTCACAACACTTATCAGATGAGGATAATACTTGCCTGCCAAGCAAAACACTCCTTATCAGTTATCAATAACGAGACTTATCCATTAAGTCTCTTAAACATACTCTAAATACAAGGCTCCTGACGCCTATATAAGGACCCTCGTCCTTCATTCTAGAACTACGTTTTATTGGCTTGATTCTCTATACAGCAGAGATACGTAGGCATCTTGTGAGAACCGATTTAGTCTCGAAACACAAGAGCAGCCATTAAAGCTTGAACGCTCACAAACCCTAGCATTTAATTCACAAAGCACGTTTTTTAATCCATAACAACTATAGTTTAATATTTATCTATTTTTAAATTTTTTTTATTTTGAATTAACTAGTATTAAAAAAAATCACAAAGAAAGTGGTGACTAAAAAGAAAGGTGTTAATCAAACTACAAATTATCCTATAATTTGACTATTATAGTTTAGTATAAATATAGATTTATTCATTGTATACATTCATCAAATTTTATATTCTATATCTCTACAAATTTATAGTATTTAAATAATATAATATTAATCTCATCCGTGTTTTGCAGGTTATCAATCTCGAATCTCAATGTATGCATGCATGACCTTGTGTACTTATTTAAACGTATGCAATCAACTTTAACACAAAAAAAGGTGTTTTGAGTTGTTAGGAATATGTTGTTCTTGATGATAAACATAAAACACTTAGTAGAATTTGTGTAAAGTCATTTTTGTAACTGTCAACGAAATGGCATGCTTTGCAGCATTCCGTTGACAGGAAGCTCATCAACGAAATGAGTGTTGTAGCAATTGCATTGTACAATACTTCACAGTATGATAGGCATTCTGTTATATGTTTTAGATAGGTTTTCTAAGTCATGTTGACTAAGTACTAGATAGTCAAAATAGGTTGGTTAATTGTAAATATGTTATGCCTTGTAATTGTGACTAAGTGAAGACATGTCAACGGTATGAAGATTACTCTGTCAACGGTATGGAGTGTACCCATCAACGAAACGAGGGAAACACCATCAACGAAATGAAGAATGAAGCTATCAACGAAACACATCTCCTTGCTATCAACGAATCAATGTTGCTTTTTGAACAGTTGACAAAGTGATAGTGACAGTTTACTGAACAGATCTAAAAGGAGATATGGAAGTGTACTTTGCATTGGAAGCCATCAAAGTGGTTACTGGAAATAAGGAAACATTCCAATTTCCAATAAGGCTCTTGGAAATGATTATAATGAGCATGAAGACAGAAGCAAAGATCTCCAAGGACCATTGGACAAAAGGAATGAAAAGCAAGCTATTGATGGTTACTACTATTATTCTTTAGTTTAACCAAACGTAGAATTGTAAACTTGGGATTATATAACCAAGTGTAGCAGTTACTTTAAAAAAAAGAGAAGAAAAACAAATAGATTGTATTAGCTATTTTTGAGAGCATTTCTTCTCTACAACCTTGTAACTGAGCAGCTGTGTACGTTTGTATCACAGATTATTTCCGCAATAAAAACACTTCAGTTGGATCATCAAACAATCCAACTGAATTATTTATATCTTGTGTTTTTATTTATTCAGTTCAGTTTTATTTTATAAAGTGTTTAGTTTCAAGAAAATATCAAGAATTGTATTCAACCCCCCCTTCTACAATTCTGTTAGGTCATTTGGGAATAACAATTGGTATCAGAGCGAGCTTCTAACATACAAGAAGTTTAAAGATCAAGACCAAAAACAGAAACCATGGTGAAGAAGGATGCAGGTGTGAAGATACCAGTTCTTGATAAAGACAATTACTTTCACTGGAAAGTAAAGATGCATTTACATCTCATGTCTATGGATGAGAGGTATGTAGACTGCATTGAGAAAGGTCCACACGTTCCCATGAAGCTTAATTCTAGAGTTGGACTGCCAGATGATGCACCTGATGTAGAGATTCCAAAAACTGTCTCAGAATGGACTGTTGAAGATATTGCAGAAGTCCATAAAGACAAAAGGACCATGAACATTCTGTTTAATGGTTTGGAGCAAGAGATGTTTGACAATGTTATCAACTGTACAACCTCTAAGGAAGTATGGGATACTGTTAGAACTCTCTGTGAAGGAACTGAGCAAGTCAGGGAAAATAAAATGCAACTCCTTATACAACAATATGAGCATTTTCATTTTAAAGCTGGTGAAACCCTAAATGATACGTTTAGTAGGTTTCAAAAGCTTTTGAATGGATTAAAGTTGTATGGGAGGATCTATCAAACCAAGGATTCAAACCTTAAATTTCTTAGAGCTCTTCCAAAAGAATGGAAGCCTATGACTGTTTCTCTCAGAAACACTCAAGAGTACAAAGACTACACTCTTGAAAGGCTTTATGGAACCTTGAAGACTTATGAGCTGGAAATGGAGCAAGATGAGGAAATTGAAAAGGTACAAAAGAAGGGTGGATCTATTGCATTGATTGCATCTGTGAACCAACTTGAAGATGACAATAAAGAAGCTGCAAAGGCCACAACTAGTCGATCTAGTTGTAGGAGTGATGTTAGCAAGGGTAAAGACAAGATGACAGAAGAAGAAGAATCAGAACCAGCCAACTTGGATGACTTAGATGAGATTGATGAACACATTGCTTTTCTGTCTAGAAAATTCTCTAAGTTCAAATTCAAAAGAAACTCAGAAGCAAGGCCACCAAAAAGAGACTTTCAACCTAGCAAAACAAACTGGATTGAAAAGTCTAAGTCAAAATGTTTCAATTGTGGAATGCTTGGTCACTTTGCTGGAGACTGCAGAAAGCCCAAGGTTGAGAAGGGCAACAGGAAATTTGAGCCTGTTGATTATAAAAAGAAATACTTTGAACTTCTCAAACAAAAAGAAAAGGCTTTCATGTCTCAGGAGTATGATTGGGCTGGTAATGGTGAAGATTCTGATGATGATGTTGAGTATGTCAACTTGGCTCTTATGGCTGACAATCATGAGCAGGAAGCAAGTTCCTCAAGCAACCAGGTAACAATTACTAATCTTTCTGAGCTTTCTAAAGAGGAATGCGACAGTGCAGTAAATGAAATGTCTACTGTATTATATAATTTGCGTGTTACTCTTAAATCACTTACTAAAGAGAATTCAAGAATAAAAGAGACCAATCTGCTCTTAAGTGATAGGAATGCAATGTTAGAAGCACAGCTCATTGAATTTGAGAAAATGAGATGTGTTAGTAGGGATGCTAAGAAGGAACTTGAGAACGTGTTACAAAGGGAAGAAATTCTTAAAACACAACTTGAGATAGAACAAGGTGTGATTGCAAAATGGAAGGATGCCAGGAATGTTGCTGCCAACATTATTAATGTTCAAGGCGTGGAATCCTTCTGTGAGCAATCATGGAAAAGGAACAAAGAGAAGCTAGGGTATGTTGATGAAACCTTAGAATCAGAAACTGAGTCAACAAACAACAAGGATCATTTGTTGAAGGTTGATATGTCAACGGAATGCAATGTTTCGTTGACAGATGAACCATCAACCGATCAGGCTGTTTCGTTGACAGAGAAAAGAAAGGATGAACTCACTAGACTTAATAACAAGTATGGTCCTGTCACCAAGAACTTTGTTCAAGGTGAGTCTAGTAAATCAAAGAAAGTTGAGAAGCCTGTTGAGAGAGCTAATGTAGGTAACTTGTCTAACAAGCAATTGAAAGACAAGTTAGAGAAAGTTCAGGTTGAGGCTAAGGGAGATAAAAAGAATAACAGAAATGGCAAGGTAGGGATTAACAAACACAACAATTACACACCTGATAAATATGCACCTAGAAAGACATGTGTCAATTGTGGAAGTGTTAATCATTTATCTACTAACTGCAAATCTGTTAAGAAATCTGCTAATGTGAAAATGCCCAAGCCTGCAATGAACAGTTCCATGCCTAAAATGCCTGTTATGCCTAACATGTTTGCTCCATATGCACAATTTCAGAATCCATATGCTAGCATGCCATTTGTGCCTAATCCTTACATGAATATGTTTAACATGCCACAAATGCCATGGAACATGAATAACATGATTGTTCCTCCAACTATGCATGCTATGAATGAAAATATGAGCATCCCTCAGAAATCAACACCAAGGGTAAAGATTGATTTGAATCAATCTGAGCCCAAAGTGAAAAATAGTACAAAAGGGAATGCAAAGGCTAACAAGACAGGACCCAAGGAAACTTGGGTACCAAAATCAACTTGATTTGGTTTTATTGTGTGCAGGGAGACAAAAGGAATCTTTGGTACTTGGATAGTGGTTGTTCAAGACACATGACTGGTGATTCTACCCTGCTCACAGAGTTTCAGGAAAGAGCTGGCCCTTGTATTGCTTTTGGAGATGACAGCAAAGGCTACACAAAGGGATATGGCTTGATTTCAAAAGAGAATGTCATCATAGATGAGGTTGCATTGGTGGATGGTCTTAAGCACAACTTGCTTAGTATCAGCCAACTTTGTGACAAAGGATTTTTAGTTACTTTTTCGAAAGAAGCCTGTGTTGTTTCTAAAGGAGGAAACAACAATGTGGTAATGACTGGATTCAGAAGAGGAAATGTGTACATTGCTGACTTTAGTAGCACAAGTTCAGAAACCATCACCTGTCTTTTCAGCAAGGCAAGCAAAGATGAAAGTTGGTTATGGCACAAGAAATTATCCCATCTGAATTTCAAAGTTATGAATGATTTGGTGAGAAAGGATCTTGCTAGAGGAATTCCACAGGTGGAATTTTCCAAGGATGGTTTGTGTGATGCCTGTCAAAAAGGGAAACAGAAGAAGGCATCATTCAAAAGCAAGACAGAGTCATCAATTGTCCAGCAGCTTGAATTACTTCATATGGACCTATTTGGCCCTGTAAATGTTATGTCCATCTCAAAGAAGAAATACTGTCTTGTGATTGTTGATGATTTTTCTAGATTTACATGGACTTTCTTTTTGCACTCTAAAGATGAGGCAAGTGAAATCATTATCAATCACATCAAGATGGTAAGCAATCATCCTGATTTCAAAGTAAGAAGGATTAGGAGTGACAATGGGACAGAATTCAAGAATTCGAGCATGAAGGTGTTCTGTGAAGAAAATGGTATTTTGCATGAGTTTTCAGCAGCAAGAACACCACAGCAAAATGGTGTAGTTGAAAGGAAAAACAGAACACTTATTGAAGCTGCAAGGACAATGCTAGATGAATCAAAGTTACCTACATATTTTTGGGCTGAGGCAGTTAACACAGCTTGCTTTACTCAAAATATTTCTTTGATTAATCAGGCCAAGGGAATGACCCCTTATCATCTACTCAAAAGAAAGAAGCCACTATTAGATTTTCTTCATGTCTTTGGATGCAAGTGCTTTGTTCTGAGAAATCAAGCTGAGCATTTGGGGAAATTTGAAGCAAAGGCAGATGAAGCAATATTTGTGGGATATGCAGCAGGGAAAGCTTACAGAGTCTATAATCTCAGAATCAACATTGTTATGGAATCTGTACATGTTGTTTTTGATGATCTCAAAATACAAGGTCTCTGTGATGAAGGTTTCCATGAAAGTCTCTCTTTTGAGAATGAGGAAGGAGAACAAGTGAATCATGATAAGGCTACTGAGAAACAGCCTAAAGTTGTTGTATCTAGCACAGATGAAAGCAGCAGTGAAGATGAAATTGCTGCATTAAGGTTAAAAAGGATAGCAGCTAGCAGACCAAATGGTCATTTCGTTGACAGTCATGATGGTGGATTCGTTGACAGTCAGAATGAGCGTTTCGTTGACAGCCAAAACGGTCATACCGTTGATAGTCATAGGAATGCTTCTAGAAGTGATCAATTAGGGACAACAAACTCAGGGGGAGTTTCTCAAGGACAAATATCCAATCAAGGCAATCATGATCATGAAGCTACGTCTTCAAGAGCAAATCTACCTCCCTCAAGGAAATGGACTAAAGATCATCCCTTTGAACTTATTATAGGTGATGTTTCTTCAAAAGTCCAAACTAGAAGAGCAACTCAAGAAGAATGTCTATATAGTAGCTTTCTGTCTCAAGATGAGCCAAAGAAAGTTGAGGATGCACTTCTAGATCCAGATTGGGTTTTAGCCATGCAAGAAGAGCTAAACCAATTTGAGAGAAACAATGTTTGGAAGCTGGTGCCCAGGCCTAATGACAGGAGTGTTATAGGCACAAAGTGGGTGTTCAGAAACAAGATGGATGAAAATGGCATAGTCACAAGGAACAAAGCTAGACTGGTTGCAAAAGGCTACTCACAGGAAGAGGGAATTGATTTTGATGAAACCTTTGCTCCTGTTGCAAGACTAGAAGCAATAAGGATTTTCCTAGCCTATGCAGCCCATGCCAATTTCAAAGTCTATCAAATGGATGTGAAGAGTGCTTTTCTGAATGGGGAATTGGAAGAGGAGGTGTATGTAAGTCAACCTCCTGGTTTTGAAGATGATGATTTTCCAGACTATGTGTACTTCCTTCTCAAAGCACTCTATGGTTTGAAACAAGCACCTAGAGCCTGGTATGACACTCTCTCACAGTTCCTCCTTGAGAATCATTTCACTAGAGGTACTGTAGATAAAACTCTTTTTCACAGGGTTGTAAATGGCTCTACTTTACTTGTTCAAATTTATGTAGATGATATAATCTTTGGGTCTACAGATGTGAAACTTTGTCAAAAGTTTGCCAAGCTTATGCAAAGTAAATATGAAATGAGCATGATGGGAGAATTAACTTACTTTCTTGGTCTTCAAGTAAAGCAAGTTAATGAAGGCATTTTCATTAGTCAAACAAAATACATTCATGATTTATTAAAGAAATTTAACCTAATGGAATGCTCTACTGCCAAAACTCCCATGCCTACTGCCACCAAACTTGAATTGAATACTAAGGAAAAATCTGTGGACATTTCAAGTTACAGAGGCATGGTAGGCTCACTTTTATATTTAACAGCTAGTAGACCTGATATTATGTTTGCTACATGTCTATGTGCTAGATTTCAGGCTGATCCTAGAGAATCCCATTTAGTTGCTATTAAAAGAATTTTCAGATATCTCAAAGGAACACCAAACCTTGGCATTTGGTATCCTAGAGAATCTGGTTTTGAACTAATTGGTTATTCAGATGCAGATTTTGCAGGATGTAAAATTGACAGGAAAAGTACAACTGTAACCTGTTAATTCCTAGGAAACAAGCTTGTGTCATGGTTCAGCAAGAAACAAAACTCAGTTTCTACCTCCACAGCTGAGGCTGAGTATATTGCAGCTGGAAGTTGTTGTGCACAGATTTTATGGATGAAAAATCAACTTCTTGATTATGGATTAAGAGTTGAGAAAATTCCTATTTTCTGTGACAACACTAGTGCCATTGCCATTACTGAAAATCCAGTGCAGCATTCAAGGACCAAGCACATTGACATCAAGTACCATTTCATTAGAGAACATGTTATGAATGGTACTGTGGAGTTACATTTTGTTCCAAGTGAACAACAACTTGCAGACATCTTTACCAAGCCACTTGATGAATCAACATTCTCAAGATTAGTAAGTGAGCTAGGTATGCTAAATTTCTCTTAATTATTTTTGAGATATTTGCAAGTTAAAATGCAGCCAGAAACTTGCTATGTTTTTCTGTGAATTAATTTTCTTAGGAAAAAGTGAAATTTTGTCTAAGTCAAAATTACTATGTCAACGAAACGAACCATTTCGTTGACAGTCTTAGCAGTTTTCTGGGTGTTTCGTTGATAGCTCTTTTATATCAACGAAACGCAGCTTTATCAACGAAATAAGACGGGACTTTAACCGCCCAATCCTGATTCGTTGATTTAGCGCTTTTTATCTGAACCGTTGAAATTTGACACGTCTTTTACCACGATCTATGCATACACCCCTGTAAGTATAAATCATGGTAATACCTTAAAAGTAACGGTTATATTTTTTTTAAGCCAATCCAGTAATTTACATTTATTATTGGATTCATTTTCTGAGAATTTTTGGGGGAGTATTTAAGAAATTTTATTTTCATTATTTCTTTTTTACCTGTTCTCAAAAATTCCAAAGGCTTTTTCTCTCTTCTTCTCTCTAACAAGCAATTCAGTTCGAAGCTTTCCGTTAATCAACAATGGCACCTATAGTCAAGCTTATGTCTGATGGAGGGTTCATCTATGAGAAGAACAACTCCATCCCTTTTGTTGTCAAGGAAAACCCGAACAGACTGTTCTTCAAAATGATGGATTTCATGACGAATTGCAAGTTGAGCTATGCAATGTTTCACTCTACACCACTCTACAATGAGATAATCGAGGAAATTTAGACCTCATGTGAGTATAGTGGAACAAACTGCACACTACAATTCACTCTTCAAGGTAATGAGTACATAGTTATTTTGCAAGCATGTTTACATATTCCTGATAATAACTGTGATGTTTTGCCTACTAACACTGAAATAACTACCATGCTAAATTCTATAAACTACTCTTTGCCTACTGATAATCTGGGTAGAATAATTAGGAGAGGTTTGGTTAGGGAATACAGTTATTTAGCTGATGCATTCATTAAGGTCTTTTCTGGAAAGATTAGTAATTTTGATGCATTAACTAACTCTATGTTAATTCTCCTAACCATGCTTCTAAATGATAGATATCACAACTTTAGCACCCAACTTATGTATGAAATTGGTGCTAAGTTGGGTGACAAAGAAAATAGGAAGAAAAATATCTATTATGCTAGGTTTCTGATGATGTTGGCTAACCATGTTAGTCCAGCACCATTAGTTATCTCTAACCCTAATGCCAGGTTTGAGTGCTTTGTGCAAGAAAAGAGAGTATTGACAGACATACTGAGGCTGAATCACAATGGTGATGTTCCAGTGGTGTATCTGCCAATCATTGAGGTAACTACTACTATCCCTGTTAGTGTAGCTAACACCTCTACTGTTTTACCTTCCAATGTTGCTATGGAGTCTGTAGCTGTGACCCAACAGGCTCCTGCCCTAGCAACAAAACCAAAATCAAAGAAATCCTCCAAGCCAACCTCAGGTGCTTCTCAAAAGGCACCTGTTGTAAAAACTACCACACAACCTAAGGGGAGTGAGTCTGGAGTTGTGAGAGGTGAGGGAAGGGGTGAACATCAAAGAAACCCCAAGGATAAGGAAGGACAGGTTAGTGTGTACCAGCCAAGCCCCATTGTGTCTTCCCAACAAGGCACAATGAGTAACATGGATTTAAACACAAGTCTAATTGCATCCTCCCAAAAGGATGTGATTATTGAAACAAGCTCTCCTCCTAGAGCACAGTCCAAAAGGGTAAGGGACACTTCAAGCCCACAGTCTACATTTTCCCAATACCAAAGGAGAGTGAAGCAAAAGTCCAAGGGTACACAGGGTGCACACACACTGGAAGCAACACTTCCAGTTTCTCAAATTCAGTTTGATGTAACCCCTATCATTTCTCTGGGGTTACAGTCCCATTCTCTAAACATCAATCTTGAATTATCTCCATCAAATTCACCAACTCAATCTTTAGATGTGGACATGATCCATACATCTATTCCTGATTCTCCAACTCTAATCTTGGAGAAGCCCCACTCTGAAGCTGGTGGCCATCACTTGTTAAGTGATTTGTTGGGCCATCAACCAATTTTTCCTGAAGTTGCAAGGGGATCTGTGGACCAATCTTTAAAATCAATCACCACAGACTCTACTGTAATTTCTCATTCTCAAAGTGCTTTCTTGACTTCATCAACGAAACAGTCTATTTCGTTGACAAGTGTTTCTCCATCAACGGTATCCATACCGTTGACAGTTCAAACTACCATTCCGTTGATAGTTCACTATGCACCTTTAATTGAAAATCAAGTTGTTCCCACAACTAGTGCAGATGATCTAGTGGTAGTTGAGACACTTCTAGGACTGAGAGGGAGTGAAACTGAGAGGCTGGCTTGCAGCCAGGCAAAAGGAGAGAATGTGAGTGAGAGGCTGGCTATTTCTTCCAGCCAGGCAAAAGGAGAGATTGAGAGTTCCACCTTAGAAGGTGAAGGTGAGGGTGTGAGAGGTGTGAGCCATGGGGAGCCCATGATGCAAGAACAGAGTGGAGAGAGAGAAGGGACTACAGGAGTAATAAGGATGGAAGCAGTCATTGCTAGTGAGTTAATGGAGGTCAGTGAGGGAGAAAGGGAACTTACTTTCCAAGAGGTTTATCAACAAACTCTGGATAGTATTTCCCTGGATCCTGAGACCTTTACTCATCCTGTGTCAGCCTATCAAGTTTTGGCTCAACAGGGCAATGTGGAGGCAGAGAGGTCACTACAACTAATTCACACAACTGCATCAATGCAAAGAGCAAAGGATGCCTTGACCAATCTACCTCCAGGGGCTGAAGTAAGTGGAGAATTTGATTTTTCTGATAATGAGGATAGCTTTGGTGACATTCTACAGGTGGCCACTACTGCACAGACTGGGACTTCTGTGGTGCCTCCTACACCAAACTGGCTTTCTCAAGATATGCATGGTAGATGCAATTTGGATGCTGCTATCACCAGGCAGTACAATGAAGCATATCTAGCTCATGAGTCTGCAGGAGCAAGGGACAAGAAATTCTACAAAGCCATCATGGATTCTCTGGAAATTCAAAGGCTACAAATGTTGCAGACAAGGATTGAGGCTACAGAAATCAAGGACTCGATTAGCAACCTTAGGGCTGCTACTGACAGGAGGCTAGATGAAAAGCTTCCTCTTCACACTGTCTCCAGGATGTCAAGGTTTTTCACCAAGGAACCTGAAGTGTCTTCATCTTTGAAAACTCTTTCCTCTAGAGTGGACAAAGTTGAGGCTACACTTAGTCAAATGCAAAAGGAGCAGGAGAAGCAAACTCAGCTACTCACCCAGCTTCTGGCAGCTCAAGGGCTCCCTATCATCTCACTTGATGCTAACAAAAAGGGGGAGAAATCTAAGGAGCTCGACATTCAGATCACAAAGGTTATGGTCCCAGCCATCTCCTTACCAGAAGAGCCATTAGCAATGGGGGAGTTTGCAAAGAAGAAAAAGGACAGTATTGACCTGATCCAGGAAGCCTCTTTGAGGATGAAACTTGCAGAACAAATCAAGGATCACTGGTCAAATATTGAAGCAAAGGTCAAGAAGCTAGCTGACACTAAAAAGGTATCATCTGTACAAGCTACTTCAATACCACCATCAACAAATGCAATGGTGACAGTGCAAATGGAGCCACAATTCAGGAGTTCCTATGTCATGGAACCCCTTCAGCATGTAGTCCTTCAAGATTCAAGGAATGAGAGAGGACAAGCTTCATGTTTGAGGAATGTGGATGCAAGAGGGATATCTCCATTATCTCCCACAAAACCCAAAGGCAAGAACATAGAAAGGATAGCTTATCCTCCACCAAGGCCAGATGAGTTCAAAGTCTTAGGGAAGCTGATCAAGGAGAGCAAAGAAAGCAATCATCCAAGCTTAAGGAACAAGAGGGCACTCATCTACAGGGATGGCAAGGAAATCTACATTTGGGTTGGTCACCCAAATTTTGCTAAGGCCAAAGCTGAAGAAAGTGAAAGGGCAGCAATGCAAGCTCTTGCAGTTGCTCAATCACTTGAAGATGAAGAAGCCCTACAGGAAGAAAAGGCCAAGGATAAAGCTAAGGAAGCTGGAAAGAAGAAGAGAACAAGTCAGCCAAAGGCCAGAGCTAAGAGGAATCTGGACTTTGATGAAGATGATTCTCAAGAAACTGCTCAAGACTCTTCCACAACAAGTGCACATCAAATTCCTGGTGATCTACCTATTGAGGGAAAGTTGGCTTGTGATCCTGCACATCCTGTCAACTTTCATGATCATCCAATCATGCCAAAAGAGGAACCTTTTGAATTTGATGAAGCCTACTTTCCAAAGTTCCTGTTAGAGAAGGACCAACCAATGAAGACAAAGAAGAGGTCTGTCAAAGCAAAGCCTGTTCTTGTGAGAAAGCCACAATCTCAAAAACCCCCTGCAAACCCAGAGGACTGCATGTACATTGCTGACATCAGGGAAGAATCCAGTCTACATCTTGACTTAGACAACCTGGTGGAAGTAAGGGGAATTGCAGCTTCTCAAAAGTTGCCTGAAAGACTAGTGTTCATATACAAGGGAGGTAGAGAACAAGTGTGGCCTCTCTACAGAATTTTAGGAGAAGACTATCAAACACTACTCTCAGTGTTTAGATGCTTGAAAAAGGACTTTGGTTTCACCAAAACAGCCAAGTCTGAGGTGGTCTCCAAAATCTGTCAGATAAAGGCTAGCTGGAACAAGCCTGAGGCTCTTCCCAAGATACTTAGAGTTCCCTCAACAGGAAAGAAAATCCATCTTCAACCCTATTGGATGATGGAGTTTAAGGACAAGGACAATTGCAGAAGATTCTTCAGAATGGAAGACCAGCTGGAGAAGGCATCTAATCAAACTCTAAAGCTGATGCAATCCAAGCTTGGTGATCAAGATGAAGAGGAGAAAATCTTCTACAAAAGGCTACAGGTCCAGATTGAGGAAAACAACTCCAAGAAAGGGAAGAAGACTATGCCACAAAGAAATCACAGATGAAACATTTGCTCAGACTAGAGGAGCATTTGTGGGCATTAGTCTTGTAAGTCTTATATTTTGTCTATAAAATTTTGAAGCTTAATACATATTCTACTTTTGTAATTTATGATGTATCTGAGTGTTTTTGTTATCATCAAGTCTCTTGATTTATGGCTGTTATTCTATCAGTCATAAATTGGGGGAGATTGTTAGGAATATGTTGTTCTTGATGATAAACATAAAACACTTAGTAGAATTTGTGTAAAGTCATTTTTGTAACTGTCAACGAAATGGCATGCTTTGCAGCATTCCGTTGACAGGAAGCTCATCAACGAAATGAGTGTTGTAGCAATTGCATTGTACAATACTTCACAGTATGATAGGCATTCTGTTATATGTTTTAGATAGGTTTTCTAAGTCATGTTGACTAAGTCCTAGATAGTCAAAATAGGTTGGTTAATTGTAAATATGTTATGCCTTGTAATTGTGACTAAGTGAAGACATGTCAACGGTATGAAGATTACTCTGTCAACGGTATGGAGTGTACCCATCAACGAAACGAGGGAAACACCATCAACGAAATGAAGAATGAAGCTATCAACGAAACACATCTCCTTGCTATCAACGAATCAATGTTGCTTTTTGAACAGTTGACAAAGTGATAGTGACAGTTTACTGAACAGATCTAAAAGGAGATATGGAAGTGTACTTTGCATTGGAAGCCATCAAAGTGGTTACTGGAAATAAGGAAACATTCCAATTTCCAATAAGGCTCTTGGAAATGATTATAATGAGCATGAAGACAGAAGCAAAGATCTCCAAGGACCATTGGACAAAAGGAATGAAAAGCAAGCTACTGATGGTTACTACTATTATTCTTTAGTTTAACCAAACGTAGAATTGTAAACTTGGGATTATATAACCAAGTGTAGCAGTTACTTTAAAAAAAAGAGAAGAAAAACAAATAGATTGTATTAGCTATTTTTGAGAGCATTTCTTCTCTACAACCTTGTAACTGAGCAGCTGTGTACGTTTGTATCACAGATTATTTCCGCAATAAAAACACTTCAGTTGGATCATCAAACAATCCAACTGAATTATTTATATCTTGTGTTTTTATTTATTCAGTTCAGTTTTATTTTATAAAGTGTTTAGTTTCAAGAAAATATCAAGAATTGTATTCAACCCCCCCTTCTACAATTCTGTTAGGTCATTTGGGAATAACATGAGTGAAGTATATACTCTATATAATCTCATTTTAAATTAAATAAATCGAAAAATGCTAATTATCTGCTGTAATTTTTGCCAAATTTGTGGTGATTAGATGTAACTTTGGCTACCTTACTAATTTCTAGCAAATTAAAATCTATTAAAATTATAAGAAAAATTAGGGATATTACATACTACCCTCCTTAAAAGAATTTGGTCCCCAAATTCACAACAATCCTATCACATGACACGTCTACCCACTAATCACCTACAAGTCAAACTTAAACTATCGTCCACAAGATCGCACCCTAGAGAATGTACTAGTCCCATATCTAACACACTCCGAATGACAGCCTGCTCTGATACCAAATGTAACAGCCCGACTTTTTGGACTATTAATTCTAAATTCAAAACTTAAATAAAAGTATTTCTTTATTCAATAAATACGAAATTACACAAAAGTCAAAGAACCGGTCAAACTTAACAATAATTCAAAACATAAAAGCGGAGACACGACTCCATAATTCCAACAATATTCAATGTCTAACAGATAATCAAATTATTCGAATAGTCTTATGCAAAATCACGTAGCACCAAATCCATAACTCCACATCCTTATTCTTACTTAGCTTCCAAAAGTCTGAACCTGAAATATATTAAAACAATGAGATGCAAAGCCCAGCAAGTAACTATCGCCCAAAGGCTCAAAATAATATTGAAAATAGAATTTCTGAACATTAAAATCGATAAAACAGTCTAAACGATAAAATCATATTTTGTTCCCACGGTTCTAAATTACGGTCACACTATGCCAGTGACACGGCTTCTATAGTTCGATGATTCGATGGGGGCTAGTTTACGTCCCTCGATAAGACAAACTCAACGAGGTATCTATGTGTTCCGGAACGTGCGTAAACTAGTTCTATGATTCGATATGTCACACTATCCAGTGACCAGATTCTATGATTCGATGCGCAACTAAAACTGTGGAATTCTATAAAAATCTTTTCTAAAATCTATTTTCGATATTACAACTTTCAAAATAAAATATTTCGAATATAATAAGATAACCGAATAAAAACAGATTTGATAATATTAGTGAGCAACGAAAAGTCACTTACCTCGATACCGACGTTGCACCCTGAAAATAAAATCACAACAAATCCTTAATATTAATTTATAATCTATTAACAATCAAATAAAGCAAACAAGTACACAACTCAATAGAACTCACGTGGCGTTTATATATAATTTACTCAAAAAAGATTCCAAACATCAAACATCAAAATATCTTGCAAAATAGACTTTTGTTAACAAACTCAATCCTGACCAGTTCTGAAAATTGACAATTTACTCTATGAAAATGATTTTATCTGAAAACGTACAAAACACGAAAAATGTAGGCAATTCTGAGACCTTTCCAGAATGATAAGGCTCGTTAAAAACGGACAAGTAACGAACTCAGAGCATGGACATTTGCGGACTGCAAAACAGAATCAGCTCCTGATTTATTTAGTGTAATGCTATTTACGACATCCAAATCACATAATATAGCAGCAGAGTGTAAACAAGAAACACAAAACACAAAAATACCTTTCAATATTGATATTACTCATTAAATTAGCATAAAAACTCAATTTATTACGAATTTTCAAAGTTAGACATCTCAGCTTCAAAAATATACTGGCTGGTCAATAAATCCCAGAAAAACTCATATCTACATACCTAATTTCGAAAAACACAAAGAATCAAAGTCGTAGATAATTCAAATACCTTTTCAGAAAGTCTAATATCATAAAAGTACGACAAATAACGAATCAAATATGAATTTTACAGGAATTCAGACTTTATAGAGTATACATACAAAATCGGAGTAGTCATACAAACACAATAGACAAAACAAAGAACTCAGCATATGTAGAAGACCAAATACGACAATCTATTGAAATCAAAACAATACCACAAGAAAACTACAAAGAACCTTAACATAATCAAAATCAATCAAATACTATATTTCGATTTTGTTAATTAAAGAATCTCTACCCCTTGTTCTTGAACTTATTACGACTCCCTCCTTCTCTCGTGTTCTTCTTCTTCCTTTCTCTCTCTCTCTCTCTCAACATTTTTTTTCTCGCTGCTATGCTCTATTATTTTCTAGGGGTTTTTTTTTTCGCTTACAAATTACCTACGTTTGTATCTATATAGTAGTCCATTTAATTAACTTGGGTTAACCAAAATCATTCAATTAAACTAAAGCCCAACTAAATTAAATTATTATGGCCTGTTAATCCAATTTTATTCTAAAGTCAAATTATATAATTATCTTAAATTTTAATCCACTTCTTATCCTAATTTCTAGCAAATTAAAATCTATTAAAATTATAAGAAAAATTAGGGATATTACATAATTTTCGGATCTATACAATGATAATTACAGACGGAATCGTGACAAAAGTTCTATTACAAAGCGCAACTAACGATGACAATCCAAGCCAAACTAGTCCAAACCTAAGAATCCTCGAACTCCAAAGCACATCCACTCGATCTTAACTCGAACCTGAAAATTGTAAGGAATGAGCCATATAGCCCAGCAAGAAACAAATCGATCCAACTAGTCGGGCAAATAACATATATACATACAAGATAATACGATATTCAATACGATACAATAACGACACACAATACATAACTTTCGATACACATTCATATTCATATTCTTATTCGATACGATACGACACCACATAACAACAATAACTCAAAACCCACAATTTATGCCACGACCACTACAACCCGGTGATAACGGTCCTAAATTTTCAGAAAACTGTCACTATAACCCGGTGACTCGGTCCTTATTCTTATTCGATATTTTCATAAACCATGGCACAAATCAGAATCTCGAGACTATTATTGCTTACACATAACACATATCAAATAAACACATCATTTCAAAATATAATCTCACTTAGCCCAGGTTGTATAATCAAATATATACATATAACACATAATTTCGAAAACACTAGGAAAATCAATCGGAAACTTACCTCAACGTGAAAAACCAAGAATCAAATCATCCTAGAGCACGTACCCATTTTTGACTAGAACTGTATTTACTCTTTTTGACCATCTAAACGAGGTTTTCATTAAAAACTCAAAGGACGAAAGTCGTAGAGAATGAAAAGACCTTTCTGAAAAGATATGACTCATCAAAATCGGACTTATAACGAATCGGGAATTGAATAAAACGTCCTCTGAATATGAATAAAAAATGAAAAACAAGATCTGTTTGTGTTTTGTGATTTTAAGAACAGTTCAGAGTATAATCTGGAAAAACACTGTGAAACAAAGGTTGTAGGAAATTGAAAGAGCTTTCCGAAAAGTCCAGAATTATAAAATTCTGACTTACAATGAATGTTCTACGAATTTTACAAGACTGCTAATTTTTGATAGAAAAAGACCTACGGATTTTGACTAAAAAGATGAGGAAGAAAAATAAGATGTTTATATAACGTCACAAAACCCTAACTCTAAACATACTACTTACCCGTGTTCAAATCTGATCCAAACTTTAGCCCATTAGTCTAATTTAATTTTAAATCCTATTCTTTTTCAAAATTTAATCCTTTTTTTCTTTTTTCTTTTATTATTATTATCTTAAAAATTACGGGATATTACAGGTACTTCAGCAAAGGACTGAAAATATATTTTAGATAAAAAAAGATATTAAATTCTATGTTAGATAAAACAAAGAAATATACAAAATAATTAACTACTGAAGTAACCTGAATTTTATTCGAACGAACGAAAGACTGATAATATATTTTAGATTAAAAGATAATATTAAATTTTTATGTGAAATATGACTTTAGTTCTATTTGAGATAGGATTTTAGTTTTATGTGAAATTGGACTTTAAAATGTACAACTTTAGTCGTGAAATAGGACTTTAGGGGTGAAACCAAATTTGGTACAAAAATTATCATTAAAAAGAGGTTTTGCTTATTAATAAAGGTTATAGAAGGAAAACAATGTGAAAATGGTGCACAAAAGTATCAAAGTATCAAATTTGGTTATAAAAGTACCAAAGTACCAA
This sequence comes from Heracleum sosnowskyi, assembly GCA_030848705.1. NCBI lineage: Eukaryota > Viridiplantae > Streptophyta > Magnoliopsida > Apiales > Apiaceae > Heracleum > Heracleum sosnowskyi. The sequence continues at coordinate 102,344,421 of CM061241.1, forward strand.
ATTTGATTATTACAAAATCCAGGTTCGATTTCCTGCAATTACATGATTAAACAAGATTTATTTATTTAATTTAATTTCTTTAGTTTCACCCGGTTCGATTCTCTATAACTACATAATTCAAAGATTTATTAATTTGATTTATTTTTTTTGGTTTCATCCCAGTTTCAATTAATATTTTAATTTCGACGCGTGCATCGCACGGGTTATGTAAATATAATAAATAATGCATGCTTGTTAAAGCCCCTTTGTAATATACATAATAAAATACACAGAAATTTTTTAATGGTACAAATTCATGATTCTTTTGCTCTAGCCAATAATTATCATGATTGCTAAATGTCATAAAATTTTGCTTCATGTAATAAACAGGAATTACAACAATAGCCCTGGACTTATCCTCTGTTTCTCATTTGAAAACACACGTAGTTAATGCATTTATTTATTTTTCTATGTTGAAATGGTACAAAAAGATATGATGAATCACTTGTCATTTATTTTTATTATATTCAATTATGTCTTTTTGATAATCTATTATATATATATAATACCACAACAAGGGGTTTGGTATAAGTAATTTAAATCTAATGGACCATTTTACTCTTACTTATACTATACATTTTTAGGGTTATTTTGGTCTTTTAATATCAATAAATTTATTACATATTAATAAATGTTACAAAATTAATATGCATACTTATACATATATTTATTACATATTATTAAATACTCCAAACTTATACATATATATTTATTACATATTATTAAATGCTGCAAATTAATATGCATACTTATATATACATAAAACATTTACCTGAATATATATATATATATATATATATATATATATATATATATATATAGAGGAAGGCTCAACAGGGAACTATTTTTATTGAGTAACCGAGTAACTAAATATAGATCGTCAGATTAAATCACCAACTGATCAGCTGTATTTAGATTACATGCACATCTTAATACTAAATCTCTTGTACACGTAAAACAAGGAAGCTTAACTGCACAAAATCCTAACTACCCATTTAATTAATATTAAACGTGTTTTGCTTATAAATTTGTATTAAAAATTTCTTTTCAAATTCCATATTCTTTTGCAACCTCATTTGAAGTACCGTTTGATAAATTTATTTAAAAAAACTGAAATATGCTATATGAAAATTTTGTAATAAATTAAAATACTTTTAAGTTTTTCTCAAAATACGTTGTTAACTAAAAAACAAATAATAATATAAAAATACCAAACATATGAAAATAAATAAAATTATATAAAATAAAAAAAGAATTAAAAAAGGTTAAAAACATAAAACTTAATTAAATAAATAAAATTCAGAGAACACAAAAATATTACAGAACATGGAAATGTTATTGAATACAGATTACAGAACATGTATACCTTAATTTTAGGAACAAAAAAATATTACAGAACACGAATATATTAAGAAAAATATTATAGAACACAAATATATTACATAACATGTGTATCTTAATTTTTTCCCATCCACAAAATTGTATACAGTAAATTAAATATAAATAAAAGGAAATTGATAGAATACAAATTATAGAACATGTAAAATTTTAAAAAACAATCTACATAACATTTAAAATTATAGGGAAAATAGTATAGAACATGAAGATATTGAAATACATTTAAAATTATAGGGAAAAATGTACAAAAATTTACGTAACATAAATTGTAAAATATAAAAGATACAGAACATAATTAATTTATTTACAGGACACAATAAATTTATTTACAGGACATAATTAATTTATTTACAGAACATACTAAAATTTACACATACAAAATTTTAATTTACAAAAAAAAATTACAGAACACAAAAAACTAAAACACACTAAAAATCATAAAAAAATTATCACGAAAATAGTATATAACATGAATATATTGTAATACATTTAAAATTATAGAAAAAAAATATACAGAACACAATAAATTTTAAATTTTAAATAATAGAAGTACCGAACACAATTAACATAAAAAACATTAATACAAGATTTATTTTTAACTTTTAGAAAGAGAGATATTAGGTTGTTTAAGATTTGGTTGATATCTGGTGTGGCTTGACTACAGAAACGTGGGTATGCATCTAACTTACTAGGGGACCGTAGGATGAAAACTAATCCAATGGATAGTGTCTATAGTTACTTAGTTACTTAGTGTCTGTTTGGCATTGCTGTTGCAGACAGCAACATCAATTTTTTTCTGAAAAGCATGTAAAATACTGTTTGGTAAATATCAAAAGCAGCTTTTCTGAAAAGCGCTTTTGACTGAAAAGCTGCTTTTAGAGAAAGCATGTTCCCCCATGCTTTTAAAAAAAGCTACTTTTCAGCTGTTGCGGGAAACAGCTACTGATTTCAACATCAAACCTTACCAACAAGATTACTTTTTAATATTATACCTCAAAACAAGCACATATCAAAAATATTACCAAACAGTTATCTGATTTTTGTAACAACACTTATTTTAACAGCACTTTTTTCAACCGCACAACAATTTTTAACAGCAATCCCAAACAGAGCCTTAATATGTTAGTTACCCACAGAACCCTCCCCTATATATATATATATATATATATTTATACATATAAATACTTATATTTATGTAAATTTATGATAATATATGACCATATATGCTTACATATTATATATCTCATACTATTATAGTATCATTTAGATTTATTGTAAATTTTTATGAATTAAATATTGTTAAAAATATTATTTGAGAAAATTTATAAATTAAAGCTTGTCTGTGAATTATAATTATTTATCTCTATTAAATCAAACTATACATAATTTCTGACATGCCTTAAGTATTATATTTGTTACGATACAAATACGGTCCAAATAGTACAAGATAACAAAAAAAAACTTTCATGTATATAAGTGTAATACAAACTTGTACTAATTTTAATGTCGTATAACTCATCAATTGCTACTCTAATACGCGAACGTACAAAAATTTGTCGAAAAAATAAACAATTTACTCATATTTAAAGTATGACTGCACGGTCTAAAGAGCTAGTTGTCGTTAAAAAGACAGTTACAATTTCTTTACTTTTTTAAAAAAGTGTTATATTTTTATTATATAATAACCTAACCTTTTCTTAAAAACATAATATAAGCATGTTACCATCATTTATATTTTCTTTACATAAATACTATTTTTCGATGTTGTTGTGATAAGCTAGTTTTTTTTAACTATAATTTATACTAGTATTACACTAAAACCTCGATAAATGGATGTCGATAAATAAATAATCTCGTCAAATAAATAATATTTTTCGTTTCCAACTTGAGACAGCGGAGTAAATGAATAATGATGAATAATTTTTATTGAAATCTCTAAAGGCCCTATGTAAACATAAATGAATATTCAATAAATTTAAGTAATATATATTTTTATGATATATGTTATATAGTCAAAAAAATTCATAAATTTATATATATTTCAATAAACTCTAAATAGATTACTAATACTTATGAACAGTCTCAAATATGTTATAGTTCAATGACTCTATACTTAAATTATATGTATAATTCATATATGCATATTATTTAGTGTGAAAAAATTATATGATAAGAATTTTAAAGTTTAAATTATTATCTTTTAGATACATTTGAATATTAAATTTTAAAGCATCATTATCATAATAGATTAAAATAAAAATATTGTCTAAATGAATAAATATTCATTTATCAATAATTGAATAAAATATTCATTAACCAATAAATAAATAATCTCATTAAATGAATATATTTTCATGATCTCAAGTATATCTATTTATCGAGGTTCTACTATAATTGTATTACATATTTGGATTTGTGCTTAAATAATCTTAAAAAATATAACATTAAATATACTATTACGATGTTGCGCGTTAATGATTACATGAAAATGAATTTTAAATTTTTGTCCATCTCCAGTTATCACATATTTTTAATTATGAAATTGTTTAATTTATCTTTATATTAAACACATGTATATACATTTTTTCATTATTTTTTTATATTAATATATGATCATCTAAATTTTAAGGAAAATTTTGTAGCATAAGAAATAAGCATATTTTTTTTTTACATAAATTGATATTTCGTAAATAATTATTTTTTTACAGATTGTAACTAATAAAAATGAAAAAATATTTTTCTTAAGATGAGTCAAAAGATCTAAAGTTAACTTAAATTATGTTGAACATAACTCGATTTTTTTTACAATGAAAAATATCTTAAAATAATAACTTTAATTGAATTTACATTTTATATTTTTAACCTAAAATATATTTATACAATTAAAAACTTCGAATGTTGGATTTTTAACCAATTATATTATTTTACAAAAAGATATTAATATAATTTCAAAATTTTGATAACCTTGTTTTTAAAATATTCAATTTATTCAAATAAATATTATGAAAGTAAATTTTAAATCAAGTTGGATGAGCCTAAATAATGTCTACACGTATTGATTGTGAATTATCAATGATCACTTAAACATCATTTAATAAGTAAACCGGACATTAAATAAGCAAAGGAGCTTTAGGGTAATTTTTAATTACTAGCTTATAGCCCGATGCACGATTACTTAAATTTATTTATAATTATTTTGTTCATAATTATATTTTAATTACCCATGGAACACACGATTGTTTTTTAATATTTATAATTATATTTATTTATGAATATTTTAATATTTAAAAGTTATTAGTTTACATGATTAAATTATTGTTAAAAAAGATTTAGCCAAAAAAAATTATAGTTAAAAATTTGATATTTATTATATTTTACACGCTCAATTTAATATTTGTTTATATTGAGTTATAAAAGTTAGATTTTGCCAATTTTACAGTCCACGTGAAATTCACAAAATAATCTTTAATTTAGTTGTGGTTTAATAGTTCTTTTTCAATTAAAAACTATTCTAAAACTAAAAAGAGAATAAAGTGACGAAATTTAATATTGAGAATTCTATTCGATTTAGGAAATCTACTTATACTTAGTTTAGATAATAACTTCTTTTTATATGATATAATCTTGATCGTCTATTTTTAAAAGTATTGGATCTAACTGTTGAGAATGTTTTGGCGGTATTTAGGACCAAACTACCAGGATAACATCATTAATTTTTTTAATATTTATATTTTTTTAATTTATATTTTTTTAAAATATTTATTGCTAAAATATAATATACCCTTTTTTGTAATATGTTAATGATGCGGGAACTTTGAACTTTTGAGAAAATAAATTATCAATTAAAATATAATTTTTTTTTGTAATAGTTCTTCTTTTAAAATAGTACACCGTGACGATCAAAATTCTGTATAAAATTCAATTTTTTATAGTATATCCCGTAAATATCTATGTTATTATATTAAATACTAAATAATGAAAGTTTTCTTATAAGTCGGTCGCTTGATCACTCAATCCATAATCGTTGGATCTTTCAAATTAAATTGTTGAGAAACGTTAGATATAACAGTAAAATTATCACGTAGAATGATCTAAGATTTGAATCTACCAACAACATATTAAAATTTACAGGTTTTTTGAAAAATAAGAATTTTTTCATTTTTTTTCTTGCAAACATGGGTTATTTGATAATATTTTTTATAAAGTAAGATTTTTCAAAAAAGTACTATACTAATTGATTAACAAACTTTTAAAGTTTCGAATAGCTGAGTCTAAAATTTCAAAATACGGTTTTTTTAAATATGAATATAGTCCTGCTAACAATGAAATTAGGTCTCTATGAGTTCTTATAAAACAAAATCACCATTTGCGTATAATTTATTATTTAATAATAAATAATATTTAATTAGTTATGATATAAAATTTAATAAAATAGGATAAAAAATATGCACAATTTTATAAAATTTTATCCTCGTATTATTATATTCTTTGTTGATTTGAATTTTCCTTAGATTGATTTGAATTTTTGAACATAGATTTCTAAATTTAAAATAGTTAGAAAAAAGTAATTAAATTGGCATTAAAATAATGATGAAGTAATAATTATTATTAGAATTTAAATACCCACTTTACTAATTTGGGCTTTATCTTGTGTTTAAAAATTTAGATTTTAACGATTTTACACCCCACATGAAGATAACTAAATTATCTTTAATTAAAAGATGGTTTAACAATTTTTATCTAACTGGAATTGTCATGAAAGATAAAAGAAAGTCACGAATTTTTTACATGGAGAATTCTATTCAGTATAAAAAACTTGTTTATATTTGGTATATTTGGTTTAAATTATCAAAATACACTTTTTAGAATTTAAATATAATCCTATTATTAATAAAATACACTTTTTTAATATTTGATCTAACGATTTTCATTTATGTAGTTAAGATCTAATGGTCCTTATTAGTTTGGTTGTCCAAGACCGTACGATTCCAATTTTGGATAACATCCCTATTATGCTTATTATATATAAGGCTTTAAAATAATAAGGATATCAAGTATATACTGATATAAGTATCTTACTAACTGCTTTACTTTTATTGTTTCGGTTTTTTTTATAGTGTATATAAAATTTTAAAATACATTATTACTTAAAAATTATTAAACAGAATAAAAATTATGTTACGATTATATAAAATTTTATTCTCATATTATTATATTCTTTATCGATTTGAATTTATTCTTAATTAATTTTAATACTTTATTGAAAGAAACATAAAATTTCTATATTTAAAACAATTAGTGGAAAATAAATAAATTGGTACTACAAAAATTAAAAAAAAAATATTTATTAAAATTTAGATACTCACTTTACTATTTGGGTTCTATCCTGAGTTTTATAAATTGAATTTTGACGATTTTACAACCTATGCGAAACTAATGAAATTATCTTTAATTTAATGACGGTTTAATAATTATTATCTAACTTGACCAGTTGACCTACCCATAAACCGAAAAGAAAAGATGGTTAAGAATTTTTACATAAAGAGTTCAATTCAATTCAATATAGAAAACCAATTTATAATTGGTTTAAATTATCAAAACACACTTTTTAGTATTTAAATAGAATCCTACATTTAATCAAATACATATTTTAATATAAGTATTATATTCAAAATTATCGTTTATGAATATGAAACCCTCAATATTTTAATAATATTTTGATATTATCATTTTATGTTTGTTATATGTAAAATAATATAATTATAATTTGGATTAATCAAATTGTTATGTTCCTTCAGAAAAAAAAGTGTTTAAATTTATTTATGTACAGGAGTTCTCGTAAGTCTCTGTTCACGTGTATCATTGTTAGTATGATATACATTAGCATTATATTGATAATTTTTAATATTGTAATCAATACGAATTGTTATCTTGATATTTGGTTTAACAATTATTATCTAATTGGAACTATACATAAATTCAAGAGAACAGATATTTAAGAATTTTTACATAGAAAACTTTTAAATTATCAAAATACATTTTTTAGTATTTAAATATAATTCTATTATTAATCAGATACACTTTGTAATATTAGATCTAACAATTCTCATCGATCTATTTAAGATCTAACTGTAATTATTAATTTGGTCGTATAGTGATCGTACACGGACCAGATCGATTTGAATATTTTCTTAAATTGATTTTAATATTTTATTGAAATAAAAATAGAATTTATAAATTTAAAAGAATTAGGAAAAAAATTAAATTTGTGCTACAATAAAAAAAATATTTATTAAAATTTAGATAATCACTTTACTGTTTGGGCTCTATCTTGAGTTTTAGACAACAGATTTTAATGATTTTACAGCCCATGCGAAACAAACAAAATTATCTTTAATTTAATGATGGTTTAATAATTTTTATCTAACTGGAACTATCCATAAACTAAAGAGAAAAAATAATTACGAATTTTTACATAAAGATTTCTATTCAATATAGAAAATCCATTTATAATTGGTTTAAAATATCAAAATACATCTTTTAGTATTTAAATACTATCATATTATTAATCAAATACAATTTTTAATATTATATCTAACGGTCCTCATCTATTTGAATATTTATAGTTTTATAATCCAACAGATCATATACTTTTGATAGTACAGGGACCGACCAAAGTTTTGGATAAGATCTCCCTTACGCTTATTATATATAAGGAGTTAATTATATGAAACAACATTTTATGACATTTAGAAATACTTATAATTATCCATCTAAAATTTACGTATTCAATATGCTAGTCATAGTAGTAGTAGCAATAACTTTAAAATAGCACTTCCGTGCTATGGGAAAAAAAAAAATAGCACTTCCGTACTCGATACGATTGGTCATAGTCGGTAGTAGAAGTTTAAGTTTAAAGATTATAAATACTAGCATTTAACCCGTGCGATGCACGGATGAATTTTAGAATTTTTATATTATTATCTGTATTTTGATTATATAATTTTATTAGTAGAAAAATAAAATTTTAAAAATTAATAATGTATGTATGATGTTGGTGTAAGCATGTCTTTGTATTTTGAGGATAAATGTTTTTAATATATTGTCGACATGAATACTATCTTGAACTTCTGAATATAGCTTAGGTAATATAAATATTTAATAATAATGTGTTATTGACGGGATATAGCTTAGAAAAATAGGTAATATAAATATTTAATAATAATATGTTATTGATGGGATTCGAACCTTGAACCCTTGGGAACATTTTAAATATCTAAAAAGAAATATTTTTTAAATTATGTTGTTGACGGGATTCGAACCTTGAACCCGTGAGAGTATTTTGAATATCAAGAAAGAAATATTCTTTTAACATTACATCTAACGGTTCTCCTTTTATCTCTTTCAATCTAACGGTTGTTATTAAAAATACCAACTAACCAACAACCAACCAACCAAATAGAGGCTAGTTTATAAAGTAGATTGCCTCTGTAAGATATATATATAGTTTCCTGCAAATAAATTGTGATACCATATTAAGTAATTAGTTGATCTAAAATCGTAAGAGCTTATCGGGATTTTATATTATTCTAACATGAAACATAAGATTTACACATTACTTGTATTTCATAATATAACCTTAATTATCACGTACATTTTTTACTTTGATTTAAAGCCTAATTAAACAAGAAGTTTGAGGTGTCACAGTTATAGTTCGTGCTATTGGCTTTTTGGGGACACTATTATTATGAAGAAGATAACTCAAAAACAATTTTGACTAATATTCCATTCTGTGTGAAATGTGAAGTATATATATAACAGTGACGAACATACCGGCCTCGATTATTCTTATTCTCTAGCTGGTAGCTATATACATCACCTTTAAGATTCGATAAATAAATTTGAAATGTTAGGGACCCTATGATTAAACTTGTCATGAAACCCTACAATCACAAAAGTACAAAGTAGATCATTTTGTCTTGGAAAATTTCACTGAACATGATAAGATACAATAATCAGGCATCAAACTGTAGCAGTAGCGACAGCAATGCATTTCAGCCCCTAATGGTATATAGCACCTAAGTATCACTAGCTAGCTTCCCAGCTGTGTTTGAATTTTGAAAGGATACCGTAAATTCATGAAATTTAATTAAAAAGTTTTGTCACACTTTCCTTTAAGATCTTGAGAAATAGGGATATCATTTCGAAAAATTGTCTAGGACACCCAAATCTCTATGGCCGGTCATTTTCTCATTGCTGGGGATACTCGAAAAATTCAACCAGTGCAGTCCATCAGAAAGTGTTGTATGTTGAACTTTGTAATGTTAATATAAAAAAATGCATGCTCTTCTCTTTTCTCCGTAATTGCTAATATTATGTTCCAACCTAAAACATTTTAAATATCTAAAAAGAAATATTTTTTAAATTATGTTGTTGACGGGATTCGAACCTTGAATCCGTGAGAGTATTTTGAATATCAAGAAAGAAATATTCTTTTAACATTACATCTAACGGTTCTCCTTTTATCTCTCTTTCAATCTAACGGTTGTTATTAAAAATACCAACTAACCAACAACCAACCAATCAAATAGAGGTTAGTTTGCTTATAATAATATAGTATAGATGTCGGTCTTTTCGAATACACTCGACAGTCTCACCATATCATTTCCCAACGGGACCATGGAGGTGACAATTGTGTGGAAATTTGAGTACCTGGTCATATTTGATCAATTCGTTGAAGTTTCCTCACGGCAGATTTTTTCCTTGAACCTTTTATTAACTTGGTCGTACTCATACCTAGCTAGTTCAGGACTGAACACGTCATTTTCTACATTGAAATTATTAGCTTAACATGTAAAGTTCTGGTCCAATGTCCGACTAGTCTGCGTTTGTGTATACTAGGGACTTTGCCCGCGCTTCGCGTGCGATTAAAAAAATTTATTTTAAAATTATTTTATTTTATTAAATAATAAAATACCGTTTAATTTATGTATCGATTTTTGGTTTCATTCTAATTTGTTTAAAAAAAATTGAAGTGTTTTACAAAAAAATTTATAGACGTGATTTGTATATTAAAACATGGTCTATCGTGAATTTTAAATCAAAACATTCAAAATTTTATATACAGTCCGACATTGTAACATAAATTATACAGTTATCCCATGGGCTATTTGTACTGAAGTATAGTTAACTTTTCTTAACATTATATATAAATTAAAATATTGTATAAATTAGATATAAAATTAATTATAAAATTAGAAAATGTGATATAAAAATGAAAAAAAGACATTAAATTGACGATGAGTTGTGCAGAAATTTCCCCAAATTGGACTCTTGCATGCAGAGCTCGACATCACTGAATCCATTCTCAATCCAAAGCCGAAGTTAACCTCTTATTTTTTCAATTCAATCTTCTATCTAACTTACATTGAAGAAGAAGCATGGAGGTATGTAATTTGTTGTTTATCTCACTGTATATATGGACTTGAATATTAGTATACTAATTGATTGAATTCAAATATGTTGTAGAATTTGATTAGTTTTTAAGTAAGAATATGTATGATGCAAACCCCTTTTGTCAGCCTAATACGATTATAAGTGTACTAATTTAATCTGTATGTGTAATCTGTATAAGAATTTGTTAGCCCATTGGTGCCTGTGTTGATATTGGTAGTGAATTTCTTCCTATTGTTAGTGAATGATACTTATATTGTATTATCAATTTTGTAATACCAGTAGAAAGGTACATCTCATTTTTCTGTTTTAGTACTCAAATTTCTGTCAAAATACATTATGCAAAAATATTCGTTTATTCCTACAGGTACTGGATAAGTCGTCATGGGAAGAAAAGTGGAATTCTAATTCAAGTAGTGGTATATATGTTTGATAACTTTGTTTTTCATAATATATAATATCGCTTTTTTTGTGATAGATCTAACTGCTTAACAAAATATCAGGAAATAGAGCACTTGTATCAAGTTTCGTATCATCTTTTAATGAGTTTGGATGTTTTGGAAGTTTTGTAAGTGGACTATATAAATTAACCTGTTTTGTCACATAAAGCAAAGTAGATATGATTATGAATTGATACTTATGTAATTTATTTACTATTTGCAGACTGTCCCAAATAGTTATCACCATGAATTTGGATCCAATCTATCTTCTGTTATACTTGTAAATTGCCAAAATTGTGTTTGGAGAGCAAAGTACGACCATGAAGCTAGGAAAATTAGTGGTCTTCGGAGATTTATGATATTCTATGAAGTGGAACCATTCAACATTGTGCAATTTAATTATTATGGTGATGATATCTTTATTTTAAAACTTTTCAAAGATTATGGAATTGAGAGTAAGTACCCTATTACGAATGCTGCAAGCTATTTTGAAAGCGAAAAAGGAAGGAAATGGAGAATGCAGAAATTCATACATGAACACAGTAGTTTGGAATTTGACAAAAATGCGGCTCTTTTTAATTTTAACGGTTTACAGAATATCTGTGTTTACTATGAGATTGATATACATTATTCCTGTAATGATGACATATTCCACAGAATGGTGAGTTAAATTATTTATATTTAACTATTAATTTATGTAAAGATTTTCAACTAATGTCATTTCTTATGTTGCTAATTTAATTTGTGACTATGGAATTTAGAGATTGGAGAAAAATTTGAAGAATTTGTATGGTACTTGGGAACACGGTTCAAAGGTTTCTCTGAGATTAATTAAAAGTTATTGGGATATTGAGGTGGAATGGAATGGAGGAAGATGTGCATTTGGTAAAGGCTGGTATGAATTTGCTACGGAATCAGGGTTAGAAGTGGGCGATAAGTTAGTTCTGTATGCCGATGTGACAAATGCTAGCATTCTTAATGTATGCATTTTCAAAGGACATGAGTACATTGGAGTTTCTAATCCTGGTATGATAACAGTTTTGTTATCCATAACTTCAATTTCTGTATACTTCCAAGTCTATGTAAAATTTAAAATTATTCTCCTCTTCTTTAATATCTTTTAGGAATTATGAATTGCAGTAGAGAATTCTTCAAAATTCTTACAGATGAGATGTTAGAAAACAATTCACTGGTATGTGCTTAATAATGTATTGCATTTCAATTTTTATATGATTACAATATGTTTACTTCATACATCATATTACTTCCAGTATATGTGTAAGTATATGGGTGAAAAGATTAGATGCATGTGCAACAGGTTGTTCCAAAACTTGTCAAAGAAAAATACATTGAAGAGCTGCAGAATGCCAGAAAATTGGATATTTGCGGTCAACAATTTAAAATTTTTTATAATGCAAATGAAGGCCTGGTCTTTAACCTTGGACAGGTTATGGAGTTATTCAAATTGAGAAGGAATGAATTGATCATATTCAAATTTGGTGACAGAAATATAATATTTGGGAGAGTGTATCAGCAGGATGGAATGGAGATTGACTATTATAAGAGAACCATGAACATTTCAGTAAATCCATTGTCTGAATGCTTTTGGCAACTTGACTTGACATTTGATTCTGGTATGACATTAAATTGCTTCATTCTATCAATTCAGTTATAGACTAATGATAGTCATGACAATTTTTTTCCTTTGTATCACAGAGGAGCAAAGTGCAGGCAGAGATGTTGAAGATGTCATAGAAGATAATGTAGTCAAAAAAAAAAATCTGTCAAACTCAATGTTGATTTGAAAATGTTTAAATTCTAATCAGCTATATGTTTGCCAATTACAGATGATTGCTGAGAAATCAAGTTTTCAGCGTTTTATTGTGTTCCTTGATCCAGAGCCAAGCCAATGGGATATTATGGTAAAGGAACATTTTTCTCTAACTACATAGAGGGTTATCTTCGAGATTTTTCTAATGAATTTATCAATTTATTTTAATTCAAACAGAAAGTACCGGAACAATTTGTTTCTGAAAATTGGCATCACATTCCATTTAAAGTTAAGGTGCTGCTTCCGAATGGACTGTGTTTTCCTGTTCATTATAGAAAGAAAATCCAAAGCATTACACATGTTGCCAATCTTTTCAAGGAATACAGAAAAACTTCTGGTTCAATTCTTGTTTTTGGCTATAGGAGTTATGGTACCTTTTTAGTTTCAATCTTAGGTAATCAAGGTTCAGAAGTAGAATACAGCATACCTGTCAAAGATGATTCGGATATTGTAAGCTTTCAAGGTAATTCCAGTTTTCTCAAAACTATAGGTTACGACATATGTTAAGATTATGATTGTGTTTCATCATCTATAATGATGTTTAATCTATTAAACATTATCAGATAAAATACTTGGAAATGGATGGAACTTTATCTCAATTGCTAATGAGTCTTTACTCTATGACGGTGAAATTGTAAGTCAAACCTGTTTAGAAATAATTTCAAATTGGTATATAATTGTATTAAGTCTGAATATGGTAATCGTATGAATGGATATATATTTGATTTAACTCTGTTTTTTTAGGAGATTCTGACACCATATTTTAAACAGTTTCGAAAAGTTATCCCTCCATATGTTCTATATGGTTTGAAAAACGGAGAACTGTTCAAAGGTCGGTACTCCTTTGGTGACAAAAAGTTGTATGATTTAATGGATTTGGTTATTTATGCTAATGTGGAAGAAGGTGATGTGTTAATGTTTAAACTCTGTGGATACGGAGAGTTTGATATCACTCTGTTTAATAAATCAAGACTGGAGAGAATCGAGGAGATATCGGTCAAAACTGGTAGGATATAAATTTATATCGACTTTTATCTGAATGGAGCATTGTATTCTTTATTTGTTCAATGAAACATAATGATGCTGTTATTTTGGATTTTGATGCAGAACCAATTGACGACACTGCTGTTGAGGATGTCACTGGAATAGCTGTTTACGATGATCCTTCTGATCATCAAGTTGACGTCATTCCTAAAGAGTTTACAGTCATTATGACTAAGTCAAATGTTGACAACACTTCACATGGAGTGGTATGATTTAACTTAACACATCGCAGTAATTTCGGTTTCTTATTGTAACTGTAATTTAGATAAAATATATCAATTTCATCCAAGTTATATTCCTAATATTTACAGTATATTCCAAACAATATCACACCTGAAAATAGACAGTGGACATCAAATGAAGATGTGACATTAAGGACCAGACATGGAGAATGGACAGTTGGAATTGTAATTTCCAAAGGAATGGGTCGCTTCTCAAAAGGATGGAACAAATTCACTAATGGAAACAAACTGAAGTACAAACAGGCATTGGTCTTTAATCTTGTTAATGATGAGGAAAATGGAAGTGTTTTTGATGTAGAACTACATTAGCGATTTGTTGAATCCTAATGACATTTTCAATGTGGTTTTGGTTGGATTTGATAAGCAACTTATGGATATAGTTTGGCACTATCTGACATGGCAGATTCAAAAACACGTTTTATGGTTTGCATTAAGTTGAACATTTTATGTATGGTGATTGTCATATTGGCTATTCTGTATTTTATAACATTGAACTTTCCAAGTTGTGAGTTTTAAAAAAAACTTTCCAAGGACATGAAACTCAAAAATAATTCCATGATTTTCAATGTTGCGAATTGATGATTGAGTTAAAGGCATAAGAGCATCTTTGAGTAATGTCACAGGGCATGTCATTGAGTAATTGATGACCTTGTGTTTTAACTTGAAAAAAAGACCAATATTACAATGTTTAATCAAGGTTTAAAAATTACTAACATGATCATTCTATCAACATGCAATGACATAATTAAGTAATGGGAAATTGGTAATCATTCTTCCCAAAATGAACTGCATACGTTAAACTAAACACAGTGTAGTATTCAAACCTCACTCAAGAGTGATAACAATTCAGTAACATGAACCAATTATATTTGAATCAAACAATAAACCAACAACTTTGTGAAAAATAAAACATGGCATAAGTCACCATAAAAACTTATTAAAAAGAGACATATGAGTTTTCATATTTCGACACATGAGAAAAAAAGGGAGAGGAACCATGTTGCAATGTCTCCAACCAGAGCTCATTTTTCCTACAAAACAGTTAAGTATATAAACAAATAAGCATATTTATTTTCGCAGAAAAAATGTGGCCGATATACAAAATAGTAAGCAATTAAGTAAAATTTACCATTTTAATTTTCTTGTTCACTGATTTTGCAGATCCACGTGTCTTGGCAACTTCTACATCATCGAATGACTGCAACAAAAAGCATTAAAGCAGTATTAAGTTCACATGTTTTCAAGTGTACAATTATAGTTTTATTATGAAAGAAATATAAACATACATCAGTTAAGTTAATAGACGGGAACTCTGGAGGAGGTGAAAATTCAGACATTGCTGCAATAGCTAATGGTGAGGCATACATATCAACAGCATGATACGCAAACCTGTCATGCTCATTCTTCAAGTCGATAACATCAATGGTAGTTGTAACCATTTTACCAAAAACATCATTAAGAACAATGGCAGCCTTCGCTGGAACCTTGAAATATCAACATATAGAAATAATTCATATTAGATGGAATTTTTTTAATATTAAGGACTAATTAAGTTTGTAACAGTTATTTATGTCCTCACTTTGAGCGATTCCAGATACAAATTTGAAGCAGTAGTACCAATCATCTGTTTCACAACTCGATCCAAAAGGAAGACAGAACAGGAAATAGAATCATCTTTTGCAGTAACCTTTACGCAAAATCTGTTGTAAAATGCATGGCATTACACATTATATTAGCATCACTGATGACTACATTAATAATTGTTAATAATTGGTGTTGAAAGTTGGATACCTTTTCTCCGCAAGAGGCATGTGACGAATACAACGGTCACACTTGAATTTGTTTTCAATACATAAAACTTCATTCTTACACTTATGACAATGATAGTTGTACCAAGAGTTGGTTTCTTCTACTTTAGCAATGGTGTACGTGCAGAACAACTTCTTCTGCATTTACAATATAAGGTTGATTGTGTTAAAATCTTGGTTTACATATGATATATAATGGATTTAATAAACAGAATAAACCTTCAAATTGTCAAATGGGTTCTGGATCAAATCCTGGAGTGATATTTGAAGAGTGGCTGGAACAATTGTCAAGTCATAATTGGATTCATTGCCTTGCTGTGAGGACTTATATCCATCATCTTCAAGCCTATTAAAATTTAATATTAATGCTAATTGTGAAGTGAGTTCATACAATAATATATAAAGATAAACACTATAAATTTGAAATTACCTCTGTCGCATTTCCATAACACACTCATCATTCAGATTGAAGTAAACTTTCGAAGATGGCATAGTGCTAATCTTAACTAAGTCTGAAACATTTTATTTTCTAATTATATGGCCATCTGACTTCAATAAGGAACTTGTAGTGTACTTATTTAAAAAAATGTTCATGCTCAATCAAATAATGAACTACATTATAAATGCTTACTATTGTACGTAGACAGTTTGGTACTTGTAATGATAACAATAATAGGCTTCTCCAAATCTTGATCATAGTCATTGTCAACAGTTTTTGCAAGTTCACCCCAAACTCCTACTCTGTGACGGTTTCTACATAGAAACATGCAGTTCAAAATATGATATATCATGGCATATAAAATGTGAAACGCCTCATGCTAATCTAAATATGAAATCAAATATATTGATGTAAAAGTTAACCTTGAATCACATATTTTAAAGCGAACAATATCTCTGTCTCCAAACTTGGTTCCGATTTTCCTAAGCCTCTCATACTCTTCAACAACTCCAATGACATCTATAGATTTGTATTATAACATTTATCATATAAAAAATTGTATGTGATTATAGTAATTACCTTTAAACATTATTTAAAAGAAATTTTTTTAAGACAAACCTGTGGCAAATTCTGGATTTTCGGATGGTTGGTATCGACTTGCTTCATTCAGCAAATCTCCTAGGTCCAGAAACTCGAATTTGTGTTGAGGAATCATGAAATCATCTTTAACAGATTCAAAATTAGTTGAGTTGGTAAAACGGAGGCTTTTATCATTTGAAACAGGCTTCAAGGAACCACCAGTATCTCTAACTGCAAATGTACTAACAATATAGACACCACCCTCGAATACATTTCGGCCAATAGATCCCCAAACATCGGCGTAAGCGAAGGCATGAACATGCTGATTCTGGTTAATAAACAGTAGCACTATTATCAGTAATGTATATATTGTAAGATATTGATTAGAGTATAATATAATACGAAGTAGAATTCTTACATCATCATCCAACAGAATGAGATTGAATCCTTTTGTTATTCCACTCTCCGGTGATATGGTGGCCCACATTCTAGTAACTCTTGCTTTGATCTTCCAGTCCATTTTAGCTTTGTCGAGAGATTCAATACGATCGAACTTAATCGCTTCCATTGCAAAGACAATGATGAAGATGATGGTACAATATGAAGGAGAATGTTAAAGGAATTAGAGAAAACCTCATAAAACGATATGATTCTTATATAACACTAAAAAAAGGTGTTGATTTTCTTTGACGACAAATCCCACGATTTCAGTTGTTATCCGTAATGCTGTTTATACTCATAATTAAAAAATGCAAAGCAATCAAACTATAGATATATGTTGTTAGTTATGGAAGTAAATCACAACAACCTAAATTTGTATATTTTAACATGATTATAAGTTGTGTTTGATTGAGATCAGGAAAATTTATTGACTAATATCAATATGAGATTGAGATATTTAATGACTAAATAATAATACAAAATTAAATTATTGTGATTAACAGAAAATTCAATTACAGATTTGTTATAAGCATAATATTAAAATCGAATTATTTGCTCGGAAAAATATCCGAAAACAAATTTGAACCGATTTGAAAATTATCCACACCAACTATTTTATTATGTAAAAAATATTCAAAATTAATATAGAGCTGACAATAAGTGAATAATAAATTAACAAATTAAAATATGATTTTTAATCATGTATGAGAAAAATAATAATATCAATGATATAAAAATCCAAACATTTTATAAAAAAATTGAAATTGAACAGACCATAAATAAATATAAAATTATCTGAATATAATATCATGATATAGAAATAATTATGATATAGAACCGACCTTTACAAAAATTATAAAATAAAATAAAAATTAAAAAACATATAATTAAATCCGATTATAAAACTGTTGTGAAATATAACTTCATGTATCATAACTGAAGTTGATCTAAAAGTAATAATTTTTTTGATCAGAAATTAATGAAATTAGATTATATTGTTCATATATGTATCCCAAAAATTATTCGTCAGTGGAAATTATACTTCTTGACCTAAGTTGTCCAAATTCGTAAAAACAAATGAAAATCAACGAACTAAACTTGAATTGGTACCCACCTAATTTAGTTCGATGGTTATTTGAAGACCAATTAGAATCCCTTCGGAAATTATACAAATCATATATTAGAATATATTTAATACAATCCAATTTTGATATATAAATGAACATGTGTGAAATTTAATTATTTTTTTTTAAAATATGATTATGAATACTGGATCCAAATTAAATAAACATTAAAAAGAAATATTAAATCAAAATTATTTGATTCATAACTATTACAAATATTATTAAAATCAATAAATTTATAAATTTATAAATAAAAAAAGTTATTCGTATAAAATAACTATTACAATGTCCACTGTATATAAAATTTTAAATGTTTTGATTTAAAATTCACAATAGACCCTGTTTTAATATACAAATCACGTCTATAAATTTTTTTGTACAACACTTCAATTGTTTTTTAAACAAATTAGAATGAAAGCAATAATCGATACATAAATTAAACGGTATTTTATTCTTTAATAAAATAAAATAATTTTAAAATAATTTTTTTTAATCGCACGCGAAGCGCGGGCAAAGTTCCTAGTAAATAAAATAAGTTATTCGTATAAAAATGTGACACTTATCATTTTATAAAAATGAGTGTGCAGTTATTTTTTACGTGGTCATGTGGGTGGTTATACATTTTGATAAACCACCTAACATTATCTTTACGTGGTTATTTTATACGTGGTTAACCGTCTCAAAATTCATTATATAAACTACGTTGAGAAATTAACATTACTTGCATTCATATCTTACATTTCTAATATCTGATTTCTGTTTATATACTATTGTCTGATCATGAGTTCAAGATCTGCAAAGAGGAGAAGGTACTCAAGCATTAAAAACTTGTTGGTGAATGACCTGAATAGCATCAATCTTACTTCTGCAAACCTAAATGAAGATGTTCGTTCAGCAAATGAAGATTTTCAACTATTCTTCAAGAGTATGGAAGACAAGCAAAACAAATTGTTTGCTCGAACACTTGGACTTGAGGAAAAATATATGTACATATTTATGTTCTTTCCAATGTATATTAGTCAATTCTGATTTTTTTTATTTTTAAAAGCTGTGATAAATTAATGTATTATGCTTCATTGAGATGCAGGAACATTACAGAAGTGCTGAAAGGAACTCGCCATGGAACAGTTGGTGAATCATCACAACAAAATGTTAAAATTGACGATGCTTACTTGGGAAGAGAGACAAAATTTATGGAAGATACGTCAACTTCTCTGCTTTGCCATGTCAAGCTTTTCAGGGAGCACTTGGAAGAAATGCTAACAGGATTCAAGACATTTGAAGCAAATTGGATCGAAAAGATAAATAACTGGTTGATCAAAGCTGGTGAACTGGAAGAAATTAGATCGACTATGAGTGCTAGGCTGGGTGATTTAATCCGTGCTACATAGAGTACATCACATCCTGAACCTATGGTTCTTTGTTTAAAATCATTAAGTCGATTTTAGATTTGTTAGTAATATCTCTAGTACTTGCTATTTTTTTAAGTTGTGAATTATATCCTTTGCTATGTTACTCTTGTACGTTTACTATTTGCATTCATGACTGTATCCCAAATATCCATAACCAAATGTCTTTACAATTGAAGGCTGTGAACATTCTAATGCAAGTGTACATTGTCTGATTGCTATGCAAATTCTAAATTAAGGCAGCTAAGACAATAAAACAAAACACAGATCCTTATGAAGCTTGACATGGCAAAGAAGAGAAGTTGATGTATCTTCCATTTTGAAGCAAATTGGATTGAAAAGATAAATGACTGGTTGATCAAAGCTGGTCAAATGCAGCAAAATATATCGACTATGAGTGCTATACTCGATGATTTAATCCGTGCTATATAGTTTACATAACATCCAGAACCCATGGGTCTTTGTTTAAAATCATTAAGTCCGTAATAGAGTTGTTAGTAATATCTCTAGCTGAATCCCAAATATCCATAACCAAATGTCTTTACAGTTGATCTAGGTGAACATTCTAATGCAAATGTACATTGTATGATTGCTATGTAAATTCTAACTTAAGGCAGCTAAGACAATAAAACAAAACACATATCATTAATTTTTTTATATAAAACGAAAACTGTATCTAAAAAAACAGATACATTGCTAGATATGATCTGTATGAGGTAGATTCTGAAATAGGAATCATTAAATAAAACCAAAATTGAGACAAATCAATGCATATGGAATAGGTAGGAACATTAAAACAGTACTTCACAAACACAAAAAATATTAACATAGTACCAAGCAATTTATGAAACATGATATAAGATGTTCAAGCTCAAGCTTTGAAACAGAGATTTACAAAACATAGTCCGAAAGTTTGAGGATTAATGCTAATTCAATCTCTAACATTACCAAGCAGAATTTTGAAAAGTATAAGTTGTAGTTTGCAATGCACACAATCTGAGGCCCAAATGTGTTGCATTGTCAAATATTTTCCATAAAAATCACCCTCATTACGATAGTTCTGTTCAACAGTCTTATCACACAGTGAATACCAAAGTTCCTCTTCAAAAGGTGGACCATCTATCTGATAAATTGGATCCAGATTTCTTGCATTTGGACAAAATTTATAAACCGGCAAAAGATAGTCTCTCTCAAATAAATAAAAATACATATCTTGAAGCAAAGAAATTTGTTCTAACAACCTACCTCTCCAATATGTAGTATTGAGCAAATCACTCATTTCTTGAGCAGTCTGATTTCTCTCAAATGGACGATATATTGCTTTAAAAAAGACGTAGGCAAATTTAGATGGGAAATGAGTACCTGATAGATTGGATAAAACCGAAAGATGGTGTTGCACATTAACCCTAAAGAAAAGGCTACGAACAGAATTGTAGAACATCGCTTGATCAACTTTAAATCTAACAGCAAAGCCAACGAAACCATGAAATTGATCACGTGTGACTTCAAAGTCATGGTTATGGAAATGGTACAGTGCATCCCAGTTAAGCCTTTCGAGTACATGCTTAACTCTGACCATATTTCCCTTAGTTAGCCATGCCATCAAAAGTCGAGAAAACATGTAAAAGTGTCCTAAATTAAATATAAGGAAATTAAAGATGAAGCAAAGAGCATCATCTTGGAGATCAGCTATGATACCATTATCCATGGTTTGGTTTAGTCTGGTTGGAATATGGTGGGAGGGAGTGAAAAGGCCTTAGTAGCAGGAGAGAATATAAAAAACTTAAGAAGGGTGTATATGATAAAATCTTGAAAATGGGAAAAGCTGTAGACATTGATTTTTAATGTAATAAAACTCTTACATGTACCAATGCATGGAGTTGGCTGAGAGACTGTTCAGCTTCATTTATATCCTTTTTTTGGTTTAAGTATCTTATTAAGATATCTTGCTTGTAAAACTAAAATGTAATCATCACATTTCATGATAGTGGATTAATGTTTGTTAGCATAATTATGCTATACGTAAAATAAAAATTTCTGAATCAATTCATCAATTTAATAAAATAAAAGTTAACTCTTTCGAAGTATTACCAAAATGCATTATATACGAAATCCAAGCATATTGGGAAAAAATGTAATTAAAATTTTGATATAACAACTACAATGAAAATAAATAAACTCCAAACAATTTAAATTGTTAATCCTTAACATATAAAAACTTATTAAACCAAATATTAAATTGATATTCTTCTATGCTTTCATCATCCAAACTCTTGTCCAAAAAGATATATCAATGTCCAAAAATGTTCAACTCATTAGCTTGGTGAGCCAACCTGAAAATGCAAAATCGGAAATTAATTATATGTATTTACTTATTAATTAATTAATTTAAAAAACTGAGAATTTTTTAAATTAAACGGTTTGCTGATTTCTTAGTAACTATACTTTTGCCTCAATACTCGAACAACTTCATAGTCAATATTGATATAAACTTGAGACGCTTTGGAGGTGGATACTTGAAGGGAGCCTACAAACCATAACCATAATTATGTACAAATTATTAATGGACTATGTAACTAAAGAACTATGTTGCAAAACACTGTGTTAAAATAAGAGCATCACCATGAAATATACAGGGCTTCATAGTTGTCAAAATCAAAATGGGAGGAATAACAAAGTTGCCTTCAAGTAATGGGGCAAACATCTCCGCTTGATCATCCCATGCTACAATCTTAATCACATTGTTGTACTTGACATTGAAACTTATCAATGTATCAATGTATGTGAATAAAACTCGAGAAATCAGAACTAATCATAAAAAACGCAATTACAATTATCTAACCTTCCATCATACAATTCAAAGCGTAGAAAAGTTTTTTGACCTCTATGGGTGTTCAAGTGTCTTACTGCTTCAATGTTCTGAGCAACGCCAACAATATCTGTGAATGAAATAAAATTTAAAATGGTACAATGAAAACCACATTTTGATAAGTTCATATTGGCAACTTTAACTGATCATTGATAAATGATAATTTAGAAATACCTATAGCATACAGAGGCATGAAATTTGAAGCATAAGAGAACATTGCAATGTCATAACTTTCATCGAAAGTTCTAATTTCAAACTTATGCCTTGGTATTGTAACAATAGCTGGAGGAAGAATCTGCACCCTTGTGAAATTTGTAAAAACAATAACCTTATCAGAAGATACGGGCCTCATGCGCCCCAATGGTTCGCGCACTATAAAATTCTCTATATCATAAGCACTTCCTTCAAGTATGGCATTGCCAATAGCATTCCAAACAACAGAATATATGTAGGCAAACACATGAACATCCTAACAAAACATATATTTTAAAAAATCCAAATTAGAATTAAATGTAAACTAATAACATTTGCTGATAAAAAGAATAGCAAAGTATAATGTTACCTCGTAATCTAGCAATATTAGATTAAAACCGATGAAATTTTGATTGTTTGCAAATGCAGGCCACATGCGAGTAATACGTACTCGGACCTTCCAATCTGTCCTAGTATTATCAACGATTGTCAGGTTATGCTCCATGCCTGTACATATTAACAAACAACGCTTATATATGATAAAATGTAGACTAAAATGTGAAAATACAAAAACCTTCGCTAATATATACTTAAGTAAAATTTAGCTAATGAACTGATTATAGAAGGAAAAGAATAAAAATGTAAACACCTAAAACTCTAAATCAAAATGAAAAACTCAGTTGCAATGACAAAGTTCTTGAGCTATTATCCAATATTTATAGTATCTTACAGATAACCTTAAATTGCTTACAATTAGAACATGATTTACGTGCTATAAATCGTGGGCATGATTCTATCTGTTAGTTTTTAGGTTTGTTATGATATGCACGTAATTAGTTGCAGATGATATATTACGGTTGATTTGAAAACCATTTTTATGTAAATGTACATTACCAAAATTCTTATATCATGTCTTATATTGTAATATATAATATTTTGCATATAATGATATTAATCTACAATTGATTACTGATTGATATAAGTACAAAAATGATGATATATTGTTTAGTAAAAAAAAATACTTTATTAGAATTTTTTTTTGTCATGATATGTTGTATCAAAATTATTTGTTTTAAATTTTCTGTAATTCTTGTATAAATATACAGAGTATATACCTTTCGTGTACTAATTTAATAACTAATAATCATTCCACAACAATATATCATTTAATTACAATAAAAAAATTCCACATTTAATATCGAATGTTTGGACGACACTCGAGAAACGACTATATAGATCTGACAATGACGTAAAACTAATTGACGTAAAGAGTATTACGCAATAGATGCCATTACTCTTAAAGCCAAAAACAATTATATGTATCCCATTACAATTTCCAATTTTCTGGTTTAAAATAATAAAGGTCGTGACCATTTTTCGTACTTTTATCTTAAACTACGCTTTATTACAATTTTATCAAGTTGTTTAATTTGGGATAAAGTTAACTACAATATATTTAAACAAATTTCAAACAAAATCCTTGGAATTATTTCAAAATGAATGTATTACATAATTGAAATAAACAAACAAATTCAAACAAACCACACTGCAAAATGGCTTAAAAAACTGTTTAAATAATACTAAGTACATTTATTGCAAAAATAAAAACTCGAATATCATCACAAAGCTTCCATTTCTGTATGGATTTCCCAAATGTTTGCATTGTTCACTCAACAGGAGCCTATAAATTGTCATCTATCATCCTAAATTAAAATAAAACAAACAAAATTAATATCATGTATAAAAAAAACTATAAATATCAACATAAATCCATCGTAAAGTAATTACAAAAAGAAAATCAAATTACCTCTCCCTGAAAAAGAAAACCTCGGGATGGTCAAGGTTAACATAAATCCTTGAATAGTAGAGATTGGATATCTGATATTTAACTGCAAAATTAATATAATCGATTATGGTATTAAGTGGCAAAAATATCAAATTGATAACATTTTAAGTGCCTTGAAAAAAATGGATTCACAAATCATTACCCCTGAAGATTGAAACCCTAATACTTGACAATATCAAAATCTTTGGTTCCTGGGATGGGTGATACAATGGCTCTGTATTTTCATTAAGAGGTCCATAAAAAGAAACTCGGTGTGACACCCTTCTTTGAACAGAAAAACAGAAATGATTACTTAGATTAACAATCGTGATTAGGTTTATACATGAAATGCTAATTAAATTATATCAAACACCGAACGTAATACAACACTACGTGAGAACGATAATAATACCTTCCGTCAGTAATTGAGAATTTGACAACCTGTCTAGGACCATATCTTGTTTCAAAGGTTTCAATAGGATGAAGGTCTTCCATTACTCCAATAATGTCTACATGACGCAAATACGTTTAAACACCGACAAAACATAATTACACAACCAATGACTTTAATTTTAAAATTTACCTTTCGAATATAGTGGTATATCTGATCCGTCAAAATCTGTGCTGTGTTGAGGCAAATCTTGAACTTCCACCAGTTCGAACCTGTGCATAGAAATGACAAAGTCTTCTGGCAAAATATTGACTACAGTTGTATGCAGAAAGGACATCATCTTCTGCATTTGTTTTATAGGCCTAAAATGACCAAATGACGGGATCACACGGAGATTGGTAATAGTGCATAAGCTCCCTTCATGTATAACATTAGGAAATAATTGCCAGAGCTCAGGACTAACGATAGCATGCATTTGAGTGTTCTGTTGTATTAACATCATTCATGTCATTAGCATTATATACTGAATTGTATATAATAAAAAGTTAAATGTAAATTCATCAAAATAGTTTATTAGACATACCTCACAATCAACCAAAATGAGATGATATTGAAGGATATCATGGAGATCATTGGTTTTCACCCACATCCTAGTAATTCTTACCTTTATAGTCCAATTGAGTCTGGTATCATCAAGGGATGCAAGATGTTGATGCACGTTCATATCTACGGACATACATGAGACAAAATATTTTGCTGGTTAAATTAGCTTAGTATCATGCATCATAGGTTAATTATGATTCATATACAATACATATACAATGCATAAATCATAATATACCAGTCAAAATGTTGTATGCACCAAATAATGTTTCAAACAACTATAATCAACCTGATTGATCACTAAAATGTGAAATCCTTTTTTGTTAACACACTGACATACATAACATATATTAGTATTTATAAAAGATATATGACCCTTAATTACTGATTTGTTCAAAAATATAAGGGATAAGATTTGTTAGAAATTGATTTATATAAAAATATATTTAGGTGGTAACATGATTACGATGATTCTGGTTAGTGATTTGGAGATCATAAAAGATAAAAAGTTTGTTAGAAATATTGTTGCATTATAAATACCCTATATAAATTTAAAGATATGTGAATTGATTTATATAAAAATACATTTAGGTGGTAACATGATTACAATGATTCTTGTTAGTGATTTGGAGATCATAAAAGATAAAAAGTTTGTTAGAAAGACTGTTGCATTATAAATACCCTATATACATTTAAAGATATGTGAATTGATTTATATAAAAATATATTTAGGTGGTAACATGATTACAATGATTCTGGTTAGTGATTTGGAGATCATAAAAGCTAAAAAGTTTGTTAGAAAGATTGTGCCATTATAAATACCCTATATAAATTTAAAGATATGTGAAAACTTAAAGTTCTTATTCTTTAATATATGTTCTTTATTATTAATTACATTAAAAATACAAATCATATAAATATTAAAGAATACTACATTGAAAATTTAATCCACACTGGGTAAATTATAAAAGACTTCCTCAAATACTACATTTCAAGTAATATTAGTGCTACACCCAGTATCATCGTCAATCAGAATGTGAAGACCATCTGGAGATGTAACTCGAGAAATTGCCACATATAGCTGACCATGACAGAAAACTGGTCGAGGTAGGTATAAGCCCATAGTGTCCATCGATTGGCCTTGGCTCTTGTTCACAGTCATTGCAAAACAGAGTTGAATCGGAAACTGAGTTCTCTTGAATTCAAATGGCCATTTGGTGTCAGTCGGAACCATGTCAATCCGTGGTATAAGGTGTTTAGTACCTACTTCAGATCCACAGAGTATTTCGCACTCAATGCTATTCTTCTTACAGGCAGTAACAATCATACGTGTCCCATTACAAAGTCCCATAATTTGGTTTAAATTTCTCATCAACATAACCACTGATCCTACTTTAATCTTGAGTTCATGTTTAGGAAGACATGGCATATTAATTGAATTCAAATATTCAACTGGAAATGCAGCGTCAAAATCATTATCTTCACCACAATTATCATCAATAGAATCCTGACTTAGATATGTGTGTGTAGTACATGGTATCTTTTCCAGAATATGGGAATTGATATCATCAACCACCACGTTTGTTGGTGTGAGAATTGATCTTGATCTCAAATATTCATGGGACTGGAAATTCTTCAAGAAATCTGGATATATTATGTCAATAAGAGTTTGAATGGGATCCTTGGAAGTACTCTTAACAACATACTGATCTGGAACAACAAATTGAGTATCAATCATGTCAACGCCAGATTCAATACATTTGACTTTGCCATCTCCAATAGAAAGTTGCCATTTACTGAACTCTGATATAATCCTATTCTGCGTATATGAATTACCTGAATGCAAACGCATATTTTGCCGGAGAAGGAAGACTGTGCAGTAATTCCATAGCTTGGATGCATTCAATGATGCACAAACAATATCAGCTCTGTTACTCTTCGGTAGAACAGGTAATATCTGCCGAAAGTCTCCACCAAACACCACGGTAATACCACCAAAAGGTTTCCGCGCTCTTTCAAGATCTACAACAGACATTATATCACGCAAACTACGATCAACTGCTTCAAAAGCATGACGATGTTGCATAGGAGCTTCATCCCATATTATAAGACTTGTTTGTTGCATTAACTCAGCAATATCAGTCCCATGCTTTATCCCGGCAGTTGAATACTGGTCCAGTTTTAGCGGTATATGAAATCTGGAATGAGCAGTACGGCCTCCTGGAAGTAATGTAGCTGCTATCCCGAATCCAGCTACAGGAAGCACAATTTTACCCTCCGAACGTAAACGACAACAAAGAGTTTTCGACAAAAATGTTTTTCCACAACCACCGCTGCCGTACACAAAGAACATACCACCTTTGTTCCGGTATACATTTTCAATAACTGCATCATAAACCCCTCTCTGCTCGAGATTAAGACTTTTATGAAAACAATCATGTTGAGCTTTCATTTCAACTCTATCGTACCCAGTTTCTTCAAGAATAAGACGGTTGATATTTTGACCAAAGTACATCTCATCAGGAAATGGCATCATTGGAAAGTCTCTCAAGCTCTTACCAATGTCGTTGAGTAATTTCTCAATTTCTGTATAAACAAATAATATTTTCAGCATTGACTGAGTTGATTGAATTGATTGAACTAATTGAATAAGTAAATATATAAATATAAAAAATATATTAAATTTCTTTAAATACTTTGTAATTACATTTTAAACATATATAATAGAGTATTCTGAACAAACCTGCCAATGCATAATTTTTTATTTCATCCTCAGCCAAAGATAAATGTATATTTCCAGTTATTTTCCTCCGGTTGTAAATAATATCATCTGACATACCAATCCAATGTGCATCCCATAGACCAAATGGATCTGAAACAGTACAATATACCAAAATGTTAACAAACATTGCACGTAGTTGTTGAGGCATCTGGGAATGTTCATTTTCAGATATTGCTTCATGCCATTGCTTGTCATTATTTAGGAGTCCAAGTGCACCACATGCTTCTTTAAATGTCGGGTAAACAATACCATCCACAGACCGTAGCTCCTTAAATGACGATACACCTTTTCTTCTTAGCAAAAGCATACGAAGATATAATAATTCACCACTTGTTGTGTGAACTTCCGTTAATCTTCCCACTACATCACCTCTTTGCCTAACCTTCCATCTACCCGATTTCGGGACCCATGTAAACTTGCTTGGAAATTCAGAATATGTAAAATTCCGAGCTTGTGGCAACTCCTTATTAGCAATGAACCAAGCTTCCAATTTACTGGTTTTTGACTTCGCCCTTTCACAAACAGTTTGCAAATCTGCATTACTCTGAAAATTGATATATTTCTGATCTGGAAGGTGCAATGGCAAACGATCAACACTTGGCCACCGGTTATGAATGTCAAAACCGTAAATTCTCCAAGAAGCTTCAGATGCACACACGTATCTCCCAGCCAAAAAGTTTTTAATTTCATCCAGACTTTTCCCCTTGCCTTGGCAATCAGCACTTCCAGAATTTGTAGATTTTTTCCTAACCAACATTGTGGCTGTATCGTGACCCTTCAAACAGTACTTGAATAGGTACTTTAATGATCTTGAACTGTTACAAATCTCTAAATTGATATGGCATTGAAATCGAAGTAGAAGATCACGATTATACGGGACAACATACTGATTATCAAGGATTACACCGTTCTTCTTTACAACTTTGTTGGTTCTACGTCTCCGATAAACTGGAAATCCACTATCGTCAAAGAAGGTATGTCCATTATACCTGTAAAAAACAGAGTACATATTTATCATAAATTTGTATGGTGTTTAAAAGTTACATTATATCTGATTTGCAAGAAGTTATGTTCTGAATATGGTACCTCTTCGAAAAATGTCTATGACATTTCCCTTTAACCATGCATGGAGAGTAAGTGCGATCTTTTCCACATGGACCGTGTACCATATAATTCAAAACTGCATTATATCCTTCTGGATCTCTGTCTTTATCTGGTATTTCAGCTGAGACCAAATCATCAATCTTTTCAATTGTATTTGGTCTATCATTTGGATGTAACCATATTAACATATGTACATGTGGTAGACCACGCTTCTGAAACTCAATCACATGCATCACTGTTTAATCAAATCAAATAAAAAAATAATCAATAATTGTGTACTGTTAGCTTTCAATAAATAAAACGTCAATTGATGTTAAATACCTCCTATACATCTCCCGAAATAATTTTTTTTTTTGATCAAGTCAATCAGCTGGTCAAGTTTTAGCTTGAAAACTCTTGACACTATATCGGGAGCATCAGCAACATCAACATTGGCCAACAACTGGATCATGGTTTTAATTTCAGGCCACTTCGTATTACATGTCATGGTGAGAAATAATGACGGATGTCCAATTGCACGACATATAGCCAAAGAGTCTTTGAAGTACTGTGACATGTAGCGTTGAGATCCAGTAAATGAAGCAGGAAGAATCACTGCTTTACCAACATGAGATGGGTCATTATCACCTTTACGCACAGCATCACGTACATACTGGTAAAGTTCTGCTCGAATGGTAGACTGGTGGGTTGACACCCAATCCAAACGATACTGTTCAATAGCAGTAAAAGCATCCACGATAAATTGTTGCCACAAACGGCCAGCCAGGTGTAGAGTCAAAGCTGAAATTTCAAAATATCAATTTAACAACATGATATCAAAGATAAATATATTTAATTTGCAGATTATACCTTCAGACGTGCGTATCATGACCTTGTAACAATAGTATTCCCGCATAGACACAGTTTGACGTTGCTTGGCATCTGGATCAAAATCATCAAAATTTGTTGTAAATTCCTCGTGTTTTTTGATATTTTTCAAAGGTATGTTTAAGTGAAATCCTTCATTGCCAGCAGGAAAAAGGAGAGGATATTGAAACTGCATGAAATGTGGATCAGTTTCATAAATCCTCTGCAGACCTTCTTGCTTAGAATTGACAACTGTGTCTCGGAAACCACCAGTATCAGAATCATCACTAACAATGAACGCTGCAACCTCATTAGATGGACTGATGTGATTAGGTCTGCCACTGGCAGAATTCGAAGATATTAATACCAATTTGAACTCATCAAGCTCATGATTTTCAAAACGATCTCGTGCCATCCGGAAGGCACGAACTAATTTATTATTCTGTTCCAACATTGCCAAAAGTTCTTTTACAATGTCAGGATCCACATTATCAGTATTTCCTCCCAAAGAATGAATTCTATTATCAACCTCATTTTCCGTGTCATATATGTATAATTGACAAAATTTTGGTGATTCTCCGTCAGTGGGGACCAAACTACCCAATAAATGATAATTAGTCCCTTGCATTTTGAAACAATACGGACCTCTGCCTTTGTTGATTCTGTTATCAACCTTTCCACCAGAAGAAGTAAAAGAAAACATGCAATTCTACACCCTTATATTTTGCTTAAATTGTTTAGATTTTTCACCTCCGGATAACAACGAAGCAAGTGGTTCTGGAGGTTGGGGCTCTTTCTCAAGTTGAACTTTTCCATTCCGGCAACATAAGGAGAATGTTGGGTTCTGTTTCTTCGTTGATTTGTTATTACGCTCCTCATTCCACATATGTGCACCACATTCTGCGCACACTTTGTTAGGACCACCAAGATCCATATATTTTGACCAAAGTAGTGGTTGTCCGATATTTGCTTCCATGCCAACATCATCAACAAAATCATGATATTCAACTATAATATGAATGCAACAAATTAATAAGCATTAAATATATATCACCAATCAATTTTGTAGAATATTAGATGCTTACCATCAACATCTGAGTCAGTCTCATAATGAGAATCTTCACCAGCTTCCTCAAAATCAGACATCAAATTCTTTTTTCCAGAAGATGATTCACCATTTTGGAATAATGTGCTATCAGTATCATTATGAAGTTGTTGGAATCTTTATAAGAAACAAAAAAGAAAATCACATTAGCTCAGTAATAACCAAGATATTTTACGCCTAAAAACAATACTACCTGATGATCTCGTAGTATTGGATGACATTAAAACGGAATCTGATTGAAATCCAGATACATTCGATAAGGTTTTTGATTCTGTTTCAAACATATTCAAAGATATATGTCATACATGTGGATTAAAATGTATGATAAATCATATGTCATAATCCGTAAAGTATGGTAAATCATATGTAACATTGTACCTTTAATTTTATTAAAATTCGGACCTCTAACTCTGCGTTTAACTGATAAAAAAAAAAGAAACAAACATAATGTTTATTATACCATCAATCATAAGATGCATTGTGTCATAGACGATTACCTGTTGTTGAAGAAGCCGATCCACTGCTATTACTCATTAAAGTTTTTGTGATTGGATATCCATAATCAACTATATTACATGACAAATCAAAATTGAAATTAACCATTAAAATTACTCAAATTCTCTAAGCAAGACAATCTTAATGTGCAGTACACATGAAAGATATAATGTATCCATTTACCTGTGGCTATTTTGGAAAAAGGAGACTCTAAACTGATATATTCATGTGTCACGGCAGATTTGTTTGGATCTACATTTTCAACACCATTCAAAGGGGCACGATTGTTTGTTCCTCCATTAATCGATGAGTTCCTCCTCCCTAAGATTGTCTGAATACTCTGTCCACGAACCCTTCGTTTTGAAGCTAACAATGGTATGTCATCAACATCAAATTAGTACACGTCAATTTTTTTTTAACAAAAACTGAACACAACAATTGAAAACCTGATTGAGCATTTTCCGGAAATGGTTTTAGTGAAGAAGAATCCATTACTGATTGATACAGTATCAATTGCAAGAAGATAATAAATCATACTCAATAAAATAATAGTCTTGAATCAAGGAAAGATTTGAAAATATTTTCTCACAGTCCCATAAAAGTAAAAAAAACTGAAATTATCATTATCCTGAGAGAAAAGTTCAAATTTGAAAAATGCTTAAATTAAGGAAGATGATATCAACGTAGATATGCTAGTTTGTTATAATAGTATAAATGGGTCATTAAATGGGTAATTTGTTTACCAAATGAGTTAAAAATATGGATAACCCATGGGTAAAAAAAAAACAACTAAAACCAAGTATATTTTGGATGAGTTGGTCAAATTTTTTTACCCATTGGGTAAATTGCTAAACGGGTGAGATCATGCTTTAAGAATATATAGATTCTACGTTTATTTGTTTCTTCCATGTCCAAGTCTCTCCAACATTTCATTGAATTTTTATTATTAAATAACATTATTATATCATAGCATATACATATATTCGGAAAATAATGTTTCACAATATTAATAAAATATCAAAAATATCAAAATATCAAATATAGTTATCATCAAAGTAATAAATTATCAATTTTGATTATCTTTAATTAAATAATTAAAAAAGATTTATTTGATTAGTTATTGGACATGTCTTTAGAGATGAAATGTTAGTTCCTCCGGTCTCTAATCTCAATATATGCAAGTAGATGACCATGTGTGCTTATTTAAACGTAAGCAATCAACTTTAACACGAACGCAAAAAGGTAGGTTTTGAGTGAAATAAATACTCTATATAACTAGATTCTTTCTACGGGTATTTTTTCAGCCAAAGCCCAAAGGTAATGTAAAAAGGGTTAAATATTAAATTGGTCACTGAAGTGGAGGTCATATATCAATTTCTTCATCAATTTTAACGGGGTCTCATTTCAATCACTTAAGTAATAATAAATATCAAACAAATACCTCTAAATGTGTGATCTAGAAGTAAAATAAATTTTTGTTGAGTTCTATACATTTTTCTTCAATGCCATCATAACCAAATGAAAAGTCTTGAACTCTAGTATTTTAGATAATATATTTAGATTTTTTAAAATTTATTTACAATTTATTTTTAATTAAATCAAATAAAATAACTATAAAATCAAAAATAAATTTTAAATAAAATTTTAAAAATCTGAATATATTATCTAAAATACTAGAATACAGAACTTTTCATTTGGTTATGGTGGCATTGAAGAAAACCGTATAGAACTCAATAAAAAATTATTTTACTTCTTGATCACATATTTAGAGGTATATGTTTGATATTTATTATGACTTAAGTGATTTAATTGAGACCCCGTTAAAATTGATGAAGAAATTGATATATGAACTCCACTTCAGTGATCAATTTGATATTTAACCCAATGTAAAAACTAGATTCTGAATTTTGTGGACTCAAAATTGCTTGTAATGACGCCTAATCTCATTTCAATTTAAATCAATCGAAAAATGGTTATATCTGCTGTATTTTTTGCCAAGTTTCTGATGATTAAAATGTAAGTTGGGCAATCTGATCACTACTTGCGCACTCGAAGAATATTTCCAAGGACTTGACCTTCTAGTCATCGTGTTAATTCCACAAATGAAGTCGTTCTCAGCATCCATTATCAATACACTCGACAGTCTCAATATCATTTTCCAGAGGGACCATGGAGTAGACAATTGTGTGGAAATTTGAGTACGTAGTTACATTTGATCAATTCGCTGAAGTTTCCCCCGGTAGATAATTTTTTGAACCATACCCTTAAATCACTTCAAGATGGTATTTTAATTCAACTCTTTTAATACTATAAATTTTACTTATCTATACTATATTATTAAAGACGAAACATTAAAAGTTTTGGTCGGTCGGTCGGTCGGTCGGTCGGTATTTGGGCCGATTCACAGGCCTATCTATAATCAATTTATTAATAACCAATTACCTTTTTTCACTACATTACCTATTTTATATTTTTTTAAAAACTAAACCAACTCATCTTCTAAAAATAAAACGGGCAACATATATATAATATGGTAATATTATTATATATTTATAACTGATTACCTTTTTCAGCTAAAACACATTATTTTTATATTTTTTACCTAAAACAACTCATCTTATAAATAGGACACATATATGGAAACCAAGTTATTGATAACCAAATACCTTTTTCAGCTAAAACATATTACCTATTTCATATATCTATTTAACTAAAACAAATCATTTTCTAAAAATAAAACGGGCAATATATATATATATATATATATATATATATAAAATGGTAATATTATTATATATTTATAACCGACAGCTAAAACACATTATGTATTTTATATTTTCTAACTAAAACAACTTATCTTCTAAATATAATACATGCAAAATAAATATACAATGGTAATATTGTTTTATATAAATATTAATAAATAACAAGTTATTCTTTTCGGCTAAAACAAATTACCTCTTTTATATTTTCTAACTTAAACAACTAATTTTCTAAAAGTAATGTAGACGACGTATATATAAAAAATTAATATAATTTTATATAATTGTTAATAAGTAACTAATTGTCTTTTTAAGGATATTACCTGTTTTATATTTTTTAACTGAAACAACTCATGTTCAAATTAAAAATAACACGGGCAAAAGATAGATATATTGGTAATATTATTATATTAAACTTATGAAATTCATGTTTATTATAATTTTTTTAACATTCAATTTAAACGAGATAATTAATGAAAATAAAAGTAATAGTATATTCAAATAAACTTGAACAAACACATATTTTGATATTTTCACTTGAATCCCTTTTTAGATTTTTAAGAGCAAAAAAATACGAATCATTAGATCTGTTATTTTAAAATATTTTATATTTTAATATCTAAAATACTACTATTGATTACGTCAATAATATATTAAATTTAAATATTATATTGTTAGATTTATAAATCCAATATATATATATATATTAAAATTTTATCAAATTATATATAATAACTAAAATCTAAATAAAAAATAAGAAAATATTAAAGAAGACCGTGCATCGCACGGGATATAAGCTAGTAATAATTATACTTGGTACTAAACAATATTCTAAGTTAAAACAAACACCACCTAGATCTTTTCTTCCAACTCGGTAACTTGTATTGTCACAAAGATATATTAACTGTATAATAGAGTAATGATATTTTTGAACTTTGGCCTTGTAGCTACTGTCTGCTAGTTGCTGCGTTTTGGTTTTCTGTAACCTTTTGGTATATTTTAGATCTGTGATATGTGTTCTCCATCAAGTCTCGCCCGGATATTTGGAATAAGGTTTTGAATTCAAATCACTCTGGCAACAGACTGGCAGTTGTACTTGAACAACAGCTTCTACAATAAACAAGTTCGAGCTCCATGCAGTAAAAGATATCGAACATAATTTTTCTAAATAAACACATTGTTGGGTTTTAGTTTCTATCTATGAGATTAAAAGTCAAATTGGATTACCCTTATTTTGGCCCATAAGGAGATAAAAATAAGGGAACCATATATATATAATTATAGGAGGATTATAATAAAAATAAGATAGAAGAAAATTAGACACAAGAGAGATTTAGGGTGAAAAATTCGCAGGAATTTTTCTGCTTGCACAAGCTGCCTTGTATTTGCGATTCCCGGAGTTCTACCGGTCGGATCGTCCTGAATTTTGGACAGCAACTTTCTTACACCGATATCTAAATTCTGAACGGTGGAGATCGGATTCTGAGGTCCAGAGGTCAGTTTATTAAGGGGCTTAACAGAGCTGTTTGCACCACGGTGAGGGTAAACTTCCCCGCGGATTTTTTTCATTGTTGTCTTATTTTGATTTCATACTTTTGACGGCTTATTCCAAGAGTGTGAAGGTGTTTGTATTCCTCTAGTTTTGTCTAGAGAAGACTTGGTGTATTCCCATATAATTTGTGATAGTGAATTGTTTGGGTGGACTACGGTCCCGTGGTTTTTACTCCTTACCTTTGAGGGGGTTTTCCACGTATAACTTTTGGTGTCTTGTTTTTCATTTATTATTGCTTTACTTGTTTGTTTCATCGAAGGTTCATACAAGTAGGGATAAGTATTGTCCAACGAAGTTAATTCCGCACTTAGTTGTTACCGTTGTGGTCACTTTTTCCCATCATATTGGCATCAGAGCTTGGTTGTTATTGGACTTGTTTGAACGATGGAAACGAATACAAGTAGAATGATTAATTTGAATGGTTCTAATTATCATGTTTGGAAGGGGAAGATGGAGGATCTTCTTTATGTGAAGGAATATTATCTACATGTGTTTGCTACGGAGAAGCCTGCAAATAAAACAGAGGCAGAATGGACTATTTTGCATCGACAAGTTTGTGGGTATATACGGCAATGGGTGGATGATAATGTTTTGAACCATATTAGTGGGGAGACACATGCGCGTACTTTGTGGAACAAGCTTGAGCAACTCTATACTCGAAAGACAGGAAATAATAAACTTTATTTGATTAAACAGTTGATGTCTCTAAAATATCAGGATAGCACTGCAATTTCTGATCACTTGAATGCATTTCAAGGAATTATGAATCAGCTTGCTGGAATGGGTATCAAGTTTGAGGATGAGATACAAGGGTTGTGTCTTTTGGGTACTTTACCAGATTCATGGGAGACATTCAGGATGTCTTTGTCAAACTCAGCTCCGGATGGTATTATCAGTATGGAATTAGCTAAGAGCAGTATTCTGAATGAAGAGATGAGAAGAAAGTCACAAGGTTCCTCTTCACAGTCAGAAGTCCTAGTCACTGAAAGAAAGGGAAGAGCTCAAAGCAGAGGTCCAACCAACAGAGGTAATCAACGGAGTAGTTCTAGAGGTAAGTATTCTAATGTTGAGTGTTATCATTGTGGTAAAAAGGGGCATACAAAGAAGTTCTGCAGAAAGTTGAAGCGAGAAAATAAAAAGGGTTCAGACAACGATCAGACGAAAACTGACGGTGGTAATGATAATTCTGTGGTGATTGCTACTACTGATGAGCACCTGATCTGTTGTGATGGAGATATTATTAACCTTGCACAAGATGATTTGAGTTGGGCAATTGATAGTGGTGCTTCGTGTCATGTTGCGTCACGAAAGGATTTCTTTACATCTTATACTTCTGGTGATTTTGGAGATGTTAAGATGGGTAACAGTGACATAGCAAAAGTTATTGGCGTTGGAGATGTATGTCTGAAGTTTGATACGGGGATGGAGTTATTTCTTCATGATGTGAAGCACGTTCCAGACATGAGAATGAATTTAATTTCTACTGGCCTTCTTGATGATGAAGGATATGTCTGCAGTTTTGGTAATGGTCAATGGAAGCTCACTCGGGGTTCTTTAATTGTTGCAAGAGGGAAGAAGTGTCTGAAATTATATATGACTCAGCCGCAAATCTCCAAGGACAGTGTTAATGCTGTTGAGAATGTTGATAAGTTTGAATTATGGCATAAGAGACTTGCTCACATGACTGAAAAAGGAATGAATATGTTGTCGAAGAAAAAGGTATTATCTGGTTTAACTGATATACATATTTGAAAAGGTGTTCTCACTGTGTGGCAGGTAAGCAGAACAGAGTTTCTTTTAAGAGTCGTCCTCCTTCTCGTAGAGTGCATGTACTTGATTTGGTGCATTCCGATGTTTGTGGTCCTATGAAAACCAAAACTAATGGTGGTTCATTATATTTCGTTACATTCATCGATTATCATTCAAGGAAGTTATGGGTTTATACCTTGAAGACGAAAGACCAAGTGTTAGATGTGTTTAAGCATTTTCAGGCTTTAGTTGAGAGACAGACTGGGAAGAAACTGAAGTGTATCCGGACATATAATGGAGGGGAGTATACAGGTCCCTTTGATGTGTATTGCAGACAGCAGGGTATTCGGCACCAAAGGACTTCACCAAAGACACCTCAGCTTAATGGTTTGGCAGAGAGGATGAACAGAACATTGGTAGAGAGAGTCAGATGCTTACTTTCACATGCTAAGTTGCCAATGTCTTTTTGGGGTGATGCACTAAATACTGCGGTAAATGTGTTAAATCTCTCACCTTGTGTTCCTTTAAAGTTTGATATTCCAGATAAAGTTTGGAGTGGTAAAGATGTTTCTTATGATCATTTGCGTGTCTTTGGATGTAAGGTTTTTGTGCATATTCCCAAAGATGAGAGGTCTAAACTTGATGTGAAGACTAAAGAGTGTATATTCCTTGGTTACAGCCAAGATGAATTCGGCTATAGGCTCTACGATCCAGTTTCAAAGAAGATTGTGAGAAGCCGAGATGTTATCTTTATTGAAGATCAGACTTTGAAAGATATTGGGAAGACAGAAACAGTTCCTCAATATAACAATGATCTGGTTGATTTGGATCCGGTTCCTCCAAGACATGTGGATTCACAGTTTGGAGATGATGTTCATGATGATGACCAGCACGGTACTAATACTGATACTCCGGAAAATAGTGACATGGATGATGATGCCCATGAGGAGTCACCAGTACCAAATACTCTATCATTCGTTCCACTCAGGCGGTCTACCAGAGATCGTCATCCTTCTAACAGGTATTCTGCTATGAGTATGTTCTATTGACTGACAGTGGTGAACCTGAATCTTATACAGAAGCTATAAAAGATGAGCACAAGAAAGAGTGGGTTTATGCCATGCAAGATGAGATGAAATCCTTGTATGAGAATAATACTTTTGAGTTGGTGAAGCTACCTAAGGGAAAACGAGCTTTGAAAAACAGGTGGGTTTATAGAGTGAAGCAAGATGAGCATACTTCACAACCACGGTACAAAGCTAGGTTGGTCGTCAAGGGATTCAGTCAGAGAAAGGGTATTGATTTTGATGAGATCTTTTCTCCAGTTGTTAAGATGACATCAATTCGTGTGGTGCTTGGTTTAGCAGCTAGTCTTGATTTGGAGGTTGAACAAATGGATGTCAAGACAGCTTTTCTGCATGGTGACTTGGACAAAGAAATCTACATGGAGCAACCTGAAGGTTTTCATGTAAAAGGTAAAGAGGATTATGTCAATTCGTTGAAGTTTCCTCACGGCAGAGTTTTTCCTTGAACCTTCTATTAACTTTGTCGTATTCGTACCTAGCTAGTTGAAGACTGAACACATCATTTTCTACATTGAAATTATTAGCTTAATAAGTCTGAACTATTAAATTGTAATCGAAGATGGTGGTAGTAGCGAAGACGCCATCACAAATTGTCTGAACTATTAAGTTGTAATCGAAGATGGTGGTAGACCGGTAGTAGCGAAAACGCCATCACAAAGATGGTGAAGTGGTTAAAGCCACTATGGAAGAAGAGTGCTAATAGCTTTAAACCGAAGTTGTTGAAATTTTTGTTTGAGTTTCGATTTCATTTTATGAGCTTTAGTGTTATGTTTGTTAGTACATCTGATATCAACAACAATAGTCCGAGATTTAAGGAGGATCGGAGAATTGCCCAAAGCAAACGACGGGCGATGAAACTAAAAATGTCACATCCAATTCTTTCAAATTATTAAACTTTTATAATATAAAAATAAATAAAGTTTCCAAAATAGTAAATTTTTATAATATAAAAATTAACCACTTTCAATACTTTCCTCCACTTTAATTACTTTATACCTTAAATATTGATGGGTTCCACCACTTTACTAATTATTCTAACTTTTTCCTCTACTTTACTTATTTTTTTTAACCTCCATACCCAAACAAAATGTAAACTATTGGTCGGGACGGAGGGAGTAGTAACTAACAAGTCCCCAAAGTCATATTAGTATATTACCATCATGTAATAGCATAGATAGGTATCTATACTCTTTATTAATACTCTGAGATAATTTATTAAATTAATTAATATTTTTTATTAATTTATTAAATTAATTAATATTTTTTGGGTGAAATTAGAAAAAGATGAAACCAAATCTGGTACTTCAAAGCAAAGGACTGAAAATATATTTTAGATAAAAAAAGATATTAAATTCTATGTTAGATAAAACAAAGAAATATGCAAAATAATTAATTACTGAAGTAACCTGAATTTTATTCGAACGACCGAAGGACTGATAATATATTTTAGATTAAAAGATAATATTAAATTTTTATGTGAAATATGACTTTAGTTCTATTTGAGATAGGATTTTAGTTTTATGTGAAATTGGACTTTAAAATGCAGAACTTTAGTCGTGAAATAGGACTTTAGGGGTGAGACCAAATTTGGTACAAAAATTATCATTAAAAAGAGGTTTCACTTCTATACTATATTATTAAAGACGAAACATTAAAAGTTTTGGTCGGTCGGTCGATCGGTCGGTCGGTATTTGGGCCGATTCACGGGCCTATCTATAATCAATTTATTAATAACCAATTACCTTTTTTCACTACATTACCTATTTTATATTTATTTTTTAAACCAAACCAACTCATCTTCTAAAAATAAAACGGGCAACATATATATAATATGATAATATTATTATATATTTATAACTGATTACCTTTTTCAGCTAAAACACATTATTTTTATATTTTTTTACCTAAAATAACTCATCTTATAAATAGGACACATATATGAAAACCAAGTTATTGATAACCAATTACCTTTTTCAGCTAAATTATATTACCTATTTCATATATCTATTTAACTAAAACAAATCATTTTCTAAAAATAAGACGGGCAATATATGTATAAAATGATAATATTATTATATATTTATAACCGACAGCTAAAACACATTATGTGTTTTATATTTTCTAACTAAAACAACTTATCTTCTAAATATAATACATGCAAAATAAATATACAATGGTAATATTGTTTTATATAAATATTAATAAATAACAAGTTATTCTTTTCGGCTAAAATAAATTACCTCTTTTATATTTTCTAACTTAAACAACTAATTTTCTAAAAGTAATGCAGACGTATATATAAAAAATTAATATAATTTTATATAATTATTAATAAGTAATTAATTGTCTTTTTAAGGATATTACCTGTTTATATTTTTTAACTGAAACAACTCATGTTCAAATTAAAAATAACGCGGGCAAAAGATAGATATATTGGTAATATTATTATATTAAACTTATGAAATTCATGTTTATTATAATTTTTTTAACATTCAATTTAAACGAGATAATTAATTAAAATAAAAGTAATAGTATATTCAAATAAACTCGGTATATTGAAGAAGAACATATTTTGATATTTGCACTTGAGTCCCTTTTTAGATTTTTAAAAGTAAAGAAATACGAATCATTAGATATGTTATTTTAAAATATTTTATATTTTAATATCTAAAATACTACTATTGATTACGTCAATAATATATTAAATTTAAATATTATATTGTTAGATTTATAAATCCAATATAATAACTAAAATCTAAATAAAAAATAAGAAAATATTAAAGAAGACCGTGCATCGCACGGGATATAAGCTAGTATTAATAAAGATTATAGAAGCAAAACAATGTGAAAATGGTGCGCAAAAGTATCAAAGTATCAAATTTGATTATAAAAGTACCAAAGTTTCAAATTTGGTTATTACAAAATTCAGGTTCGATTTTCTGCAACTACATGATTAAACAAAATTTATTTATTTAATTTAATTTCTTTAGTTTCACCCGGGTTCGATTCTCTATAACTACATAATTCAAAGATTTATTAATTTATTTTCTTTTTT
Organism: Heracleum sosnowskyi; assembly: GCA_030848705.1. Taxonomy (NCBI): domain Eukaryota; kingdom Viridiplantae; phylum Streptophyta; class Magnoliopsida; order Apiales; family Apiaceae; genus Heracleum; species Heracleum sosnowskyi. Next base: position 102,387,083 of record CM061241.1, read on the forward strand.
TTGGTTTCATCCCAGTTTCAATTAATATTTTAATATCAGCGCGTGCATCGCATGGGTTATGAGCTAGTAAATATAATAAATAATGCAGGATTGTTAAAGCCCCTTTGTAATATACATAATAAAATACACAGAAATGTTTTAATGGTACAAATTCATGATTCTTTTGCTCTGGCCAATAATTATCCATCTAAAATTTACGTACTCAATATGCTGGTCATAGTCGTTAGTACGCTGGTCATAGTCGGTAGTAGTAGCAATAACTTTAAAATAGCACTTCCTCTAACAATGTAGTTATTGTTTTCTTACATTACATATGTAGTTATTCTATATCCTCGATACACTAGTTCTATACTACTACGAGTAGAGGAAGAAAAGTCAATATGGGAAATGACAATAAATGAGGGTATTAATAAAAAAATGATCAAAATTTTGTGTTGGATGACTGGATGAGGAGATGGACAACTAATTTGGAACAAAAAAATATTCTAAAAAGGACAACTAAATAGGGACGGAGGGAGGGAGTATCAAAAAGGACTGGATAACTTGTTTTATTATTACAAGACATTATTTATTACAAGTTGTGTGTGACTACATAATATTTCTCACTCGGACTCATCAATCGCTTCGAGTTCATTTTCAAATGACCGGATGTTTGATGATTTAAAAGGATTAGGTGGCATTTTTGGACATTCTTCACTTTCAAGCATATGGATAGCATGTTTCATTGAAGGTCTGTCCACAGGATGCCACCCTATACACCACAGTCCTACAATTGTCAGTTTCTTTGCAATGTTTGAATCCTCTTCCTTCTCTACCTCGATTGTTATTTCTCCACCTTCCTCCAAACGATGAAAGATCCATTCAGGAAAGTATGTTTCGCTGCTTTTCTCCCCTGCATTATTGTTCCTTGCTCCCACCATTTCAAGCAATAACATACCAAAACTGTAAACATCCGACTCGGAAATTTTGGGATTGAAATTTTGGTCCAACAAGATATTGTGAGGCTTAATATCAAAATGAAGAATCTGTTGAGTGCACCCTTGGTGGAGATATCCAATTCCTTTAGCTATGCCTAGAGCGATTTCTTGCATCTTTTTCAGACCAAGAAAATCACGTTGCTGATTTTTTCCGGAGTAGGTGAACTTTTCTAGAGAATTATTAGGTTGGAACTCGTAAACAAGAGCTCGATTGCAACCATCAGCACAATACCCCAACAAGCGAACCACATTAACATGATAGATTCGCCCTAGAGTGCCCACTTCATTAATAAAGTCTTCCCCGTTAGCTTTCGGATCGCATTTGAGAACCTTGACGGCAACGATAATATCCTTGGTGATTTGACCTTTGTAGACAGATCCATAACCTCCTTGTCCTAACTTATCACTGAAATTATTAGTGATTTTCTTAATGTCAGCATAAGTGTATCTCGTGGGCTTCATGGCTTTGTAATTCGTCAGAAACATTTCAATTTTCAGTTGGTCATATTTCCTCTGTCTGTATGATTTGATAATAAAATATAGTAATACAACGAGGGAAAGCGCTATAAGAATGGCAACTGGAATGATAACTGCAACAGGCTTAATCGATGTCCAACGGTGACCTGAGAGCACAATGATAGTTACATGAATTATCTCCTCATTATCATATAGCAACAAATTTATATTAATCTTCACTATGAGAAAGTGTGTAAGAAATTATGACTAAAAAGTTTGTGAAATTGTAAAATTGATAATTATATTTCTCAAAAAAGATTAATTGTTAAATATATAAATTATACTATATATGTGTTACAATAAAATTATTTTCTCAGTTTATGTAACAAACGAAAATGATTTACAGAAATATATACATTAAAATTTTAAATACAGGTAAAATATAATGTTCAATTCAATTACTGTATGTATATTCATTATCCACATACCTTTAGGAACACAAGTAGTAGTGTTACTCCTACTAGTAATATTGTCCATCAGCTTACAGTACTCCCCCTTAGCTTCACATTCTCTACAATCTGGAATTGACCAATCGATGTAATAATATTCTTCTATGTCCTCCAAAAGATAAAAGGGAAGAGAAGAATTGAAAACTTTGATACAATTGAGAATTCTGAAACTAGTGGGGTAAGAGTCGACCAGACAATCGACGGGAAAAGTTTCTCCGCCAGCGGATGTGAGCATAACAGAAATGGAATCTTGAGCTCTTGAGGAACAGTTGAAAAATGAAGTATTTGGTCCATCATAATTCTGATCGTAATAGGGATGACGTATTTTCCTAAAGAGAGGAGGAGGCAATGAAGTTGACGTGGAAACAAGTTTAAGGTTGTTGGTAATTAAAATATCAACTTGTATCTCTTGAGTTGCGTAGTTGATACCAAGGACGGATACATTATAAGGATGGATGATTTGGGTTCGTTGCAGGGAAGTGTTTGCAAGGTATTCGAAATGTAGCAAAGTTTTCCCTGTGTCACAGAAAACTTGAAAACCAGGGTAGCCACAGTGGTCAGGCTGCTTGTCTTTGATCCAAAACGGGAACCGAATTTCTGGGCCATCATGGGAGCAACTCGTGCTCCTGCACTCGTGACCTGCGGCTGATACTTTTGCCACTACAACTCCTCTTACTGCAAACATTAGTATTACCCACCAAAGATGAACAATTACTTGGAAACCCATAAAACCCACCCAAGAATATGCGTTTCGATAGTGTTTGTATTAGTTTGGTGAATATTACAGAGTCCCCATAAATAGATAAATCATCAACTAGTAAAATATCTTCTTTTTCTTTTAATCAAATATTTGAATTATTGTTTGATGTAACAGTTGCGTAATGAGTTATGAGTAGATCAGTGGGAGTTTCCGAGAGCAATAAACAGTTGACTCTTCAGAGTATTCCACTCTCGGTATTTTAACACTGAGAGACAACCATATCTGTACCTAACTAGATATCAAGAGAGAGAGGGGGAGGGGGTAAAAGATGACAAGGAAGAGCTGGCCTTCTGTGACTTCAGAAACCTCGAAACTTTCTTTAGCATTCATAATCATCTTTTCCCTACTATCTTTTTTAAGCTCATCCTGCTGTAAGGCTTCATCTCCTTCTTCTTGCGGTAGTATCAAAAACATAAGCTGTCCTTTTACACTGAAAGGTGATCACCAGAAATGCGATGCTTCTTTCTTCATCCAGGAGCTGTCTTGCATCGATAATCGTACCTTCTTATACTCGCTTCCAGATAAGCTCTTTTATCATGTTGAGAGTATCAATTATAGTACTCTTTCAATTAGGATTACCGATCCTGACATTCAGAAGAATAACTCTTCTTCTTTTCCATTTCTTAATTATATAGCGTGCAATTATTATTCAGGAGAGCCTAATCAGCCAGTAGCAATGATAGAATGTCCGTCTCCTGCAAACTCTACCAGATACATCAATATTACTTCACCAAATTCTTCTTCATTCTCTGCTTCAGTAATGGGGAATTATTATGTCTTTTCATATTCCTATATAGTGGCGGGAGAACTAAATGTGCGAGATATTGAGGACAATTGCAGGATTAACAAGGTGGCTTGCGTGTCAGTGCCATACTGGGATTACGTATTCTCTAATATGTCTGAAATTTACGATGCTCTGGTTTATGGATTTGAACTTCCTTGGAGTTACTTCTACTGCCTAAACTGTCAAGACAATGGGACAGACTGTATATATACTTCCAACCCGGATCATCGTCTATGGGATTGCCAAGCTCGAGATGCATCGATAAACGCCGAACCCCCGCCGTGCAACTTCAATCGTCGCCCATACCATCTTTCAATTTCGTGTGAGTAAAATGAAACATGAATTTAATTTATTTTCCTCTACATGTTTGCTTGCAGGCCTGAAGAGAACGCTTGAATTTAATATATTTTCCTCTACATGTTTGCTATGACAGAGAATGATTACAATTTCACACCATAAAAAACTGAAATTTGCATGAACCATGTAGGTCTTCTGCTAAACTTGAATGGAATCAGGTACCAGTTCAGATACAATTACATAAAAATTGGTAAGATACTTCTCTCTCTTTCATTTCTTCTTTTCGTTTTTTTGACTCGAGAGTATAATTACAACAGGAATCATTTCTTTTATTCAAATTGGAAATCAGTGATGTTGTTAGACACTACTGTACATGGGTATGTAGTCTAGATTAGATTGAACAAGTGTTTACAGTGAGCAATAAGTGTTAACGCGGGATATAAAGGAAAAATTGTTGCAATTCTCTAAGAAACTATCTATTAACTTATGTATACACCTAGAAACTGAAAAACAGTAGTAATAGGTTTTAAAGGCATTACAAGATCAAATTTGTATTCGTTATTGCTAACTTATTTTTGGATTGTGTGCTTCCTTTCTTCCACAAAAATAGGAATAGTTGCAGCATTAATTCTTGCTGCAAGATTTCTCTTAGGTGTCCCATTTTTGCTTGCTTTGTTGGTTTATAGAGCTAGGAGGAGGCATTTATCAATGTACGACACCATTGAGGATTTTCTTCAAGCTCAAAACAACTTGATGCCTATAAGGTATGCGTACTCAGACATTAAGAAGATCACCAATAATTTTAAAGAAAAACTGGGTGAAGGAGGTTTTGGAACTGTATATAAAGGAAAGCTTCGTAGTGGTCTCTTTGTAGCGGTCAAGATACTGGGCAAATCCAAGGCTACTGGAAAAGAATTTATTAATGAAGTTGCTACAAGTGGGAGGATTCATCATGTCAATGTGGTGGAACTCATTGGTTTCTGTTTCGAAGGTCAAAAACGTGCTCTAATTTATGAATTCATGCCTAATGGATCTTTAGAAAAATACATTTTCTGTAGAGAAGAAACAGAAGAAGAAGCTGTTACCTTGAGTTGGGAAAAGATGTATGAAATTTCCTACAAGGTGGCAACTGGAATTGACTACTTACATCGTGGTTGTGACATGCAAATTTTGCATTTTGACATCAAGCCTCACAACATTCTTCTTGATAAGGATTTTAATCCTGCCATTTCCGATTTTGGGCTGGCAAAATTATATGCCACTGATGATAGCATTGTAACTCTCACTGCAGCAAGAGGTACACTGGGTTACATGGCTCCAGAGATGTTCTACAAAAATATTGGTGGAATTTCATACAAAGCAGATGTCTATAGTTTTGGAATGTTATTGATGGAAATGGCTGGTAGAAGGAAAAATTTGAACCCTTTTGTGGATCATATTAGCCAAATTCACTTTCCGTCATGGATCTACGACCAATTCAGCGAAGGAAGAGAGCTTGAGATGGGAGATGTTACCGAGGAAGAAAGGACGTTGGTAAAGAAGATGATAACAGTAGCATTATGGTGTATACAAATGAAGCCAAGTGAACGCCCTTCAATGAACAAAGTTATTGAAATGCTAGATGGAGATATTGAACAATTAGTAATGCCTCCTAAGCCCTTTCTGTATCCACGAGAGGATCCATCTGAGATGAACAACTCGCCTCATTCTTCCCTCAATTAACTGCAAGCTGACGGATGAATGTTTTCGTAAAGTTTGCTTTTTCATTCTATAAAGCAGTCTTGTTTTGTTCTATAAATATACTACTACTAAACTGCAATTTGATCTTGGATTCAATACTGTATTAAAGAAGTGTTTGTTTTATTTGCCCATTTTAACTCATAGTAGTTGGAGATCGAATAAGAACATGTCCTCCTTGCGACTGAAATGCATGAGGTGGACAAGTTTTTTTTTTTTTTTTGCATACAATACCAGAATATTAACAGCATCTGATTTTATTTTAACCTGATTGAGAATATTTATATCTGTTGTAGCTAGCAGGCTTAAAGTCAGGCTTAAAGTAATTTTTTGATTTTAAATTGAAAAATGTATATTTGTTTGTGTAATAAGTCAGAATTAAAGTTAAAAAAACAATTTAAAACCATATGTTGGTATGAGTTATTTTTTGAACAACTTATTTTATTTTTATGATTTTATTTGATAAAATTAATATCATCATTCAAATTGATAATTTATCCTATTTGTTTTGATTTTTACATTTTTAATAATTCATAAATTATCCATTACACAAAATTATCCAAATAAATAATGACTTAAAATTTTTCTTCTTCACTTATCACTTTAAGTAATTTTAAGTCATAAATAATAATTTTAAATTTACCCAAACCACCTATAAATAACATGCCAGGTAATGATGCTTAAATACAGCTGAAACTTGAAAGGAAGTCAATATAGTTATTGTAAAATGAAATAAAGGAAAGCTTTGTACTGATCTTTTTACAGCGGCAAAGATATTGGGCAATTCCAAGACCACTGAGCAAGAGATGTCATTAAGGTGCAATAGTACCGTAATTAAATTTGGTTATTACTAAATTGAAATTCATTTTTTTATAATTATATATTTAATTTAATTTCTTTGTTTTCATCTAAGTTTAATCTTCTATAATTACATAATTAAATAATACTAACTTATAACATGTGCAAAGTACGGGATTTTTTAAATATTTTACTTTTAAATATGATTTTTTTGTTTATAAAATAAAATACAATAATTGATGTAATTTTAATTTTAATTATATTTTTAGAATAAAATTTAATATGTTGTTGATCGGATATATTGCAATTTATCTATTATTATTTTTTATGTACAAAACTACAAATTATACCATATTTTGCTTATTATCGTTTAGTATAGATTTAGTATAAATTGGTTGAAATATATCGCAATTTATCTATTTTTAATTTTTTTTCTTTTGAATTAACTAATATTAAAAAAAATCACAAAAAGATGATTAAAAAGGAAGGTGCTAACAAAACTATCAATTATCCTATAATTTGGCTATTACTATAGTTTAGTATTTATCTATTTTTAATTTTTTATTTTGAATTAACTAATATTAAAAAAATCACAAAGAAAGGGGTGACTAAAAAGGAAGGTGTTAATCAAACTACAAATTATCCTATAATTTGACTATTATAGTTTAGTATAAACTAGTCTATAACCCGTGCAAGGCACGGGCCTTAAAAAATAATAAACTAAAAAATTTAATGTGAACGGAAAATATTAAATAAAATAAAAATTAATATGATAAATTATAAAATGAGAAACTTAAATATTCATTGGAACATTAAAAAAATATAAAAAAAAAATACAAAGGAGGCCGAGAAAGGTAAATAAGGTATTATTTAATAATATTTTATAATAAAATAATATTAATAATAAAGACAGATAGAAAATCTAACATGTTTTAATTAAAAAATGTAATTGTCCGTGATATTTTTAGAAGTGTTTTAATTATATTAACTGTATTTATTAAAAAAATACGTTGACATGTTAAAATAAGTAAGTTTTTTTAATAAGGACAAATAGAAAATCTAACATGTTTTAATTAAAAAAAGTAACTGCCCATAATATTTTTAGATGTGTTTTAATTATATTAATTGTATTTAAAAAAAATACGTTCACTTATGAAAATAGGTATTTTTTTAAATAATTAAATGTATTAAAATAAGTTTTAAAATATATAAGTAAGGGTTGCACTTGATATTTTTGGAAAATAGAGATTTTAGTCATAACAAATATAAAATGTAATATATTTTAATTTAAATGTAATTGCCGTGATATTTTTGGAAAATAAGTAAATTTTGTTAAAAAAAAAATAGTTTTTTTAAATAATTAAAAGTATTAAAATAGGTTTAAAATATATAAGTTGCACTTGATATTTTTGGAAAAAGAGATTTTAATGATAACAAATATAAAAGGTAATATATTTTAATTTAAAGGTAATTGCCCGTGATATTTTTGGAAAATAATTAGATTTTGTTAGAAAAAAAACGTTTTGACTATAAAAGGCAATCATCTAGTTACTATTTTTATATTATTTTATTATTTATTAAATAGAGTATTAAAATAGGTTTTAAAATAAATAAGTAAGGATTGTACCTTATATTTTTGGAAAATAGGGATTTTAGTGATGATGTGTTTTAAATATATTAATTGTATTTATCTTAAAAATAATAAACTAAAAAATTTAATGTGAACGGAAAATATTAAAAAAAAAGTAAAAATTAATATGATAAATTATAAAATGAGAAACTTAAATATGCATTGGAACATAAAAAAATATAAAAAAATACAAATGAGGCCGAGGAAGATAAATGAGGTACTATTAATATTATTTTATAATAAAATAATATTAATAATAAGGACAGACAGAAAATCTAACATGTTTTAATTAAAAAAAGTAATTGACCGTGATATTTTTAGAAGTGTTTTAATTATATTAATTGTATTTATTAAAAAATATGTTGAAATGTTAAAATAAGTAAGTTTTTTTAATAAGGACAAATAGAAAAGTTAACATGTTTTAATTAAAAAAAAGTAACTGCACGTAATATTTTTAGATGTGTTTTAATTATATTAATTTTATTTGTTAAAAAAATACGTTCATTTGTTAAAATAGGTAAGTTTTTTTTAAATAATTAAAAGTATTAAAATAGGTTTTAAAATATATAAGCTGCACTTGATATTTTTGGAAAAGAGAGATTTTAATGATAACAAATATAAAAGGTAATATATTTTAATTTAAAGGTAATATATTAAATAGAGTATTAAAATAGGTTTTAAAATAAATAAGTAAGAATTGCACCTCATATTTTTGGAAAAAATAGATTTTAGTAATAACAAATATAAAAGGTAATATGTTTTAATTTAAAGATAATTATAATAATATTTTTGGAAAAGGAGTAGATTTTGTTAGAAAAAAAATATTTTAATTATAAAAGCCAATCATCTAGTTACTATTTTGGTAACTTGACAATAATACAATTCCATTAAAGATTTGATTTGTAGTAGTTTTCGTTATCCTAAAAAGAAAGTAGTATATTTGTAGCAGTGTATCCTAAATTTAAACAATTAGATCCCACATTTCCAATTTTTTGATTAGATTTCAATATTATTTGATTTTTATGTAATAAAATATAGTGAAATATTAATTTAGAATAAAATTTTCCCGAATTTTTGATATGTAAAAGAGGTGAGTTAATTGATAATCGGTAGATGATTATTAATGCATATATTACGATTTTGTTTATGTTCATTTAAAATTAATTGATATTAAAGAGTATCAAAAAAGAGTGGAGTTAAACGAAAAAAAATATGGTTAACCAAATTACAAATTACCCTATATTTTGCTTAATATAGAGTTTTGCAGAATTTGGGTGTATAGAAGAGGTGAGTTAATCGACATTGGTTACTAACAAATATATTGTAATTTGTTTTTATTTATTTAAAATTAATTAATATTAAAGGATACGAAAAAATGAAAGTATTAACAAAAAAGGTAGGAATTAACCAAATTATAAATTATACTATAATAGACGAAACATTAAAAGTTTGGTCGGTCGGTATGGTACGTTGTGATTTTACTTAATTGCCCTTTCTTAAATTCGTGTTTTTACTTAATTAACCTTATTTATTTATAAAAATATATTATTAAATAATAATATTACCTATTTATAACCAATTACCTTTTTCACCTAAAATATATAATTTTTTTATTTTTTCTAACAAATTCCCCTACTTTTTCAAATATATCACGTGCAATTACCTTTTTAACTAAAACATGTTAGTTTTTCTATTTTTCGTTACTAAAACCCCTCATTTTCCAAAAATATCACCGACAAAAATATTTAAAAAACAAAAACAAAATCGATAAACGGCTAACCGAAAAAACTGCTTTATATTGTTTGGTAGCAATTAACTGAACCAAACTTAATATATTAGTTTGGTAACAGTTAATTCTAAAAACCCACCATGCACACCCCTACCTAGAAGCAAGACAAGGAAGAAAGTGGTGAGGATATATCACCGCTAAATCCAAAAGAAATTATCTCCCTCTATTATGTTAGATATTATAGTCAAATTGTCTGAATCACAAATTAATTGGGTAAAATCGACTGAATTTGTTCATTTGTTAAAATACGTAAGTTTTTTTAAATAATTAAAATTATTAAAATAAGTTTTAAAATATATAAGTAAGAGTTGCACTTGATATTTTTGGAAAATAGAGATTTTAGTGATAACAAATATAAAAGGTAATATATTTTAATTTAAAGGTAATTACCCGTGATATTTTTGAAAAAGAAATAGATTTTGTTAGGAAAAAAATGTTTTAATTATAAAAGGCAATCAGCTAGTTAATATTTTTATATTATTTTATTATTTATTAAATAGAGTAGTAAAATAGATTTTAAAATAAATAAGTGAGGATTGCACCTCATATTTTTGGGAAATAGAGATTTTAGTGATAACAAATATAAAAGATATTATGTTTTAATTTAAATGTAATTGTCGTGATATTTTTGGAAAAGAAGTAGATTTTGTTAGATTTTTTTTTAATTATAAAAGGCAATCAGTTAGTTACTATTTTTATATTATTTTATTATATATTAAATAAAGTATTAAAATAGGTTTTAAAATAAATAAGTAAGGATCGCACTCATATTTTTGGAAAACATAGATTTTAGTAATAACAATTATAAAATGTAATATGTTTTAATTTAAAGATAATTGTAATGATATTTTTGGAAAAGGAGTAGATTTTGTTAGAAAAAAATATTTTAATTATAAAAGCCAATCATCTAGTTACTATTTTGGTAACTTGACAATAATACAATTCCATTTGTAGTACCTTTCGTTATCCTAAAAAGTATATTTGTAGGAGTGTATCATAAATTTAAACAAATTAGATCCCACATTTCCATTTTTTTGATTAGATTTCAATATTATTTGATTTTTATGTAATAAAATATAGTGAAATATTAATGTAGAATAAAACTTTCCCAAATTTTGATTATATTATTAATTTATTAATTAGAAAAAGTACCGAAAACCAAAAACCGACCGTTAACCGAAAACCAAAACTTTCAATGTTTCGGCTTTAATAATATAGTATAGATAGTATAGATATACATTCATCAAATTTCATATTCTATATCTCTACAAATTTATAGTATTTAAATAATATAATATTAATCTCATCCGTGTTTTGCAGGTTATCAATCTCGAATCTCAATGTATGCATGCATGACCTTGTGTGCTTATTTAAACGTATGCAATCAACTTTAACACATAAAAAAAAAGGTGTTTTGAGTGAAGTATATACTCTATATAATCTCATTTTATAATCCATTATCAAGTAACTTTGGCTTTTTCTCTCAGGGTCTTTTCGAATACACTCGACAGTCTCACCATATCATTTCCCAACGGGACCATGGAGGTGACAAGTACCTAGTCATATTTGATCAATTCGTTGAAGTTTCCTCACGGCAGATTTTTTCCTTGAACCTTCTATTAACTTTGTCGTACTCGTACCTAGCTAGTTGAAGACTCAACACGTCATTTTCTACATTAAAATTATTAGCTTAACAAGTCTGAACTATTAAATTGTAATCGAAGATGGTGGTAGTAGCGAAGACGTCATCACAATTTGTCTGAACTATTAAGTTGTAATCAAAGATGATGGTAGACTGGTAGTAGCGAAAACGCCATCACAAAGATGGTGAAGTGGTTAAAGCCACAAGAAGAGTGCTAATAGCTTTAAACCGAAGTTGTTGAAATTTTTGTTTTGAGTTTCGATTTCATTTTATGAGCTTTAGTGTTATGTTTGTTACGTACATCTAATATCAACAACAATAGTCCGAGATTTAAGGAGGAGAATTGCCCAAAGTAAACTACAGGCGATGAAACTAAAATCTATAATGAATGATTCTCGATAACAATAACAAGTACTCCCTTAATCTCATTCATTTTTTTACATCTCAAATAAAATATAAATTATTGATGGGGACGGAGGGAGTAGTAACTAACAAGTCCCCAAAGTCATATTAGTATATTACCATCATGTAATAGCATAGATAGGTATCTATACTCTTTATTAATACTCTGAGATAATTTATTAAATTAATTAATATTTTTTGGTGAAATTAGAAAAAAATGAAACAAAATCTGGTACTTCAACAAAGGACTGAAAATATATTTTAGATAAAAAAAGATATTAAATTCTATGTTAGATAAAACAAATAAATATGCAAAATAATTAACTACTGAAGTAACCTGAATTTTATTCGAACGAACAAAGGACTGATAATATATTTTAGATTAAAAGATAATATTAAATTTTTATGTGAAATATGATTTTAGTTCTATTTGAGATAGAATTTTAGTTTTATGTGAAATTGGACTTTAAAATGTAGAACTTTAGTCGTGAAATAGGACTTTAGGGGTGGAACCAAATTTGGTACAAAAATTATCATTAAAAAGAGGTTTCTCTTATTAATAAAGATTATAGAAGGAAAACAATGTGAAAATGGTGCGCAAAAGTATCAAAATATCAAATTTGGTTATAAAAGTACCAAATTTGATTATCACAAAATCCAGGTTCGATTTCCTGCAACTACATGATTAAACAAAATTTATTTATTTAATTTAATTTCTTTAGTTTCACCCCGGTTCGATTCTTTATAACTACATAATTCAAAGATTTATTAATTTGATTTTATTTTATTTCATCCAGTTTCAATTAATATTTTAATTTCGACGCGTGCATCGCATGGGTTATGTAAATATAATAAATAATGCATGCTTGTTAAAGCCCCTTTGTAATATACATAATAAAATACACATAAATTTTTTAATGGTACAAATTCATGATTCTTTTGCTCTAGCCAATAATTATCATGATTGCTAAATGTCATAAAATTTTGTTTCAGGAATTACAACAATAGCCTTATCCTCTGTTTCTCATTTGAAACACACGTAGTTAATGCATTTATTTATTTTTCTATGTTGAAATGGTACAAAAAGATATGATGAATCACTTGTCATTTATTTTTATTATATTCAATTATGTCTTTTTGATAATCTATTATATCTCTTCTATATATAATAGGAGAACACAAGGGTAATTTGAGCAAGAAAATCCCCTGTGAAATTACTGATATACCCTTTCATGTTACAAAATTACATGCATATGTCATTCACTTATTTAATTTGAAAAAAAGAAGTTAATTTTGTTTAAGTGGTGATTTGAACCACTAACCTCTTATAAACAATTCATTCTTCCAACCATTGTGCTACATTGTCATTTGATTTCTATTTTAAAATCCTTTTAAATAAACCCGACCTTTTATTTGTTCTATACTTTAAAGTAAAAATAATTGTGATTCACATTAAATATTTTGAAATTACATGGCATGCCACTACTCTCTTATCTAAAGAAAAAAAAATAAGTAAATAATTTTTTGCGCAGAATCGAACCCTTGACATTCCCTAAGGAAATCATTATTATAACCATTGAGTTACATGACTTTTGGTTTTGAATGAAAAATCACATTACATAAAGCTCACATCATTCTTAATCCTATATTTATTATTATTTAAACTTTTAAGTAAAAATCAAGGTAATTTATAATATTTATTAAATTTTATTTTTTGAATTCTTTTTTTTAGAGTATGTTTGCAAAGGATATTTATAATATTTATTTTTTAATTATTAAAATATAATACAAAACTATATACTACCAATCTTATAAATTTTTTATATTAAGTTTCAAAAACAATATTAAGAGTAGTGTATTTTTATTTTCCCTTTAGTTTTGAATAAATATTTCGGTTGTGTAACTTTAACTATAATATAATCTATTTTCTTATATAAGGGTCTAACTTTTCTTGTACTATGCAATATATTTAAATTATTAAATCATATTTATTATTTCTATAAAATCTCTTAAAAAAATCTCTTTAAAAATTTCTTTAAATTTTTGTAATTTCAAAATATACAAGGATAAAATTGTAATTTCACAGGGGGTTTATTGCCTAAAAATGCCCCTAAATCATCCTCATGTTCTCCTATTATATATAGAATGGATACAAATCATATTTATTCATAATAATTTATTTAATATACATGAAAATATATAATATTTTTGTTAAATATAGAAATTGGGGACCGGGAAGCGTGGCGAGGAGACATTAATCCCTGACCCCACCCTGATCCCCGAAATTTTTACATATTTCCTCCCGATCACTAGAAAAGTTCTCAATTCCCCGCCCGAAACGGGGCAGAGAATGGATCGGGGTTGGGCGGGAAGGGGTTGAATGCCTATCTCTACAATAAGCATTATTATATAGCACATATCGATAAAATGTATACATGATATTTATGATTATTCTTCTTATATATACAAGCATAGAGCCGGTGCAATGCACATATGACTTTTAAATTTGTTATCTTATATGTATTTTAATAATTTATTTTATATTTATACTTTTTTTAATGAAGATGAACTTAAATTTGAATAGTATTATGTGATTGTTGAACTCGGTGTTGAATTGACAATGTTTGTGTTTGAGCGTGATTAAATTGTGTTTAAAGAATTTTGTGCTTAACAGTATTTAAAAAATATATTTTAATTAAAATTGATGTTTTTAATAAATCAAAGTCAAGTTGCAAAAGTAAAAGAATTAAAGTGCAAATATCAAAATACGAGTATCATTCTAACCGACCGACTACATTATATTTTGATAAAAATTGTTGTTTTTAATAAATTAAGGCCAAGTTGTAAAAACAAAATAACTAAAGTGCAAATACCAAAATACGAGTACCGTACCGACCGACTACAAAACTTTCAATGTTTCGATCTTAATAATACAATATAAATAGATAGATATAATAAAAGTGACTAGATTTATAATTAGATTGGATGCATTGTGTATATGAGACATTTTTAATTATTATCACATGAATTTTAATATCATTTTATGGAATAAAAAAATTAGTTATTTAGAATTGGATTAATATATACATATTTATAACATATGAAAACTATTTGTTTTGAATTAAAACAATTTAAAAGATGAGATAATAAAAATAAATAGATAGTACAACAAAAAAATAAACGAATTATATTATCATGTTGAAAATGTTAGACAATATAAACACATAAATTTGGGTTGAAAAAATACTTGGTGATACTAATTTGTGTAAAAAATAAATAGAGAAAAATATATAGTTCAGTTAACAACTTTTAGAAAACAAGATATTATATAGCATACAAAAATATTATGATCGGATCGATCACATTATACACCCCGAGTTATTTAAAATCATAGGCCCCGTTCAATCAAATTATCTATATAAATTAAAGTAAGTATATTATAACGATACGAACAAAAAATGTACAAATATAACTAAATAGACAAACTCAGGTCATTTAAACATAATTATGTTTTAAAATTTTAGTAGTAAAATAAAAACATTTATTGTATGCGAAAATTATTTTAATATATATATATATATATATAAAGAATTAATATTGGCAACAAATTGAAATATTATTAAATTAAAACATATTGTAACACCTCAGTCTCACGTCGAGAAATGTGGGGGCTTTAGTCCAGTTTATAAGACAAAGTACAACTACTAAGTGCACCAACACTCATGATCTTTTGGAGACCTGTGGTGGGTTTGTGTATTACCCACGTTATTGCATTTGGGCCAATTGGCCGGCTTATTCGGTTGATTTGTGAAGTTGCTGGAGGTGGGGACACGAAGGCTGATGGTATTATTCCACAATGGACTTAGGTCAAGAGGTGGGGACATGAACTAGCTAGTATTATCTCACAATTGCTAGAGATGTACGATTTTGGACATATGGGCTATCTGTTCAGACCTAACGATAACGTCAAAAGTTTAAGTGGTGGAGTTTGTACCACTCGAGTCTCAAAACCGAGAAGAGTTGGGACTTTAGTTCAGTTTGTAACACGAAGTATTACTACAAATTGCACCAACAAATCATGATCTTTTGGGAATCTAGGGTGGGTTTGTGGATTACCCAAGTTGTTGCGTTTGTGCTAATTACTTGGCACTGAATTGTTTGATGTTTTGAAAGTCTGAAAGATAGAGGAAGCGAAACAAATGAAAACAATGCTTAAAATTAACAAATTGCAAGAAAAGATATGAACGAGTTAGAAAGAAAGTTTTAAGAACTGAAAGTGCAAGACCTAAGTAGAGTATTAGAAGAATTACGAAGACTTTTGATCAAAATCAGTAATAAAACCTACTCTCCAGAATGTAACATCTTGAAGAATTAGAAAAAAATTTAGGATTGTAATGTTCTAAAACTCATATAGAACATTCAGTATCTATTCTATCCCACAAAAAAATTGTAAACTAACATGACAACTATTAGTAATACTCGTATTAGTTTTTAAATTAAAAACTTGAACACACTTAAGTAAGGACCCAATAGCCACATATACAATCAATAAGAAAAACTCCATATCAATCATATACTTGAAACGATAATGATAATGATCATACATAGGATAATTTGTAAACATAATTTAAGCTAGCGGCCCGTGCCTCGCACGGGCTTTTATGCTAGTATATATAATACCACAACAAGCGATTTGGTATAAGTAATTTAAATCTAATGGACCATTTTACTCTTACTTATACTATACATTTTTAGGGTTATTTTGGTCTTTTAACATCAATAAATTTATTACATATTATTAAATGTTACAAAATTAATATGCATACTTATACATATATTTATTACATATTATTAAATGCTCCAAACTTATACATATATATTTATTACATATTATTAAATGCTGCAAATTAATATGCATACTTCTATATACATACAACATTTACCTGAATATATATATATATATATATATATATATATACATATAAATACTTATATTTATGTAAATTTATGATAATATATGACTATATATGCTTACATATTATATATCTCATACTATTATAGTATCATTTAGATTTATTGTAAATTTTTATGAATTAAATATTGTTAAAAATATTATTTGAGAAAATTTATAAATTAAAGCGTGTCTGTGAATTATAATTATTTATCTCTATTAAATCAAACTATACATAATTTCTGACAGACCTTAAATATTATATTTGTTACGATACAAATACGGTCCAAATCAGTACAAGCTAAAAAAAAAAAAACTTTCATGTATATAAGTTTAATACAAACTTGTACTAATTTTAATGTCGTATAACTCATCAATTGCTACTCTAATACGCGAACGCACAAAAATTTGTCGAAAAAATAAACAATTTACTCATATTTAAAATATGCTAAAGAGCTAGTTGTCGTTAAAAAGACAGTTACAATTTTTTTACTTTTTTAAAAAAGTGTTATATTTTTATTATATAATAACCTAACCTTTTCTTAAACACATAATATAAGCATGTTACCATCATTTATATTTTCTTTACATAAATACTATTTTTCGATGTTGTTGTGATAAGCTAGTTTTTTTTAACTATAATTTATACTGGATGTCGATAAATAAATAATCTCATCAAATAAACAATATTTTTCGTTTCCAACTTGAGACAACGGAGTAAATGAATAATGATGAATAATTTTTATTGAAATCTCTAAAGGATCTATGTAAACATAAATGAATATTAAATAAATTTAAGTAATATATATTTTTATGATATATGTTATATAGTCAAAAAAATTCATAAATTTATATATATTTCAATAAACTCTAAATAGATTACTAATACTTATGAACAGTCTCAAATATGTTATAGTTCAATGACTCTATACTTAAATTATATTTATAATTCATATATGCACATTATTTAGTGTGAAAAAATTATATGATAAGAATTTTAAAATTTAAATTATTATCTTTTAGATACATTTGAATATTAAATTTTAAAGCATCATTATCATAATAAATTAAAATAAAAATATTGTCTAAATGAATAAATATTCATTTATCAATAATTGAATAAAATATTCATTAACCAATAAATAAATAATCTCATTAAATGAATATATTTTCATGATCTCAAGTATATCTATTTATCGAGATTCTACTATAATTGTATTACATATTTGGATTTGTGCTTAAATAATCTTAAAAAATATAACATTAAATATACTATTATGATGTTGCGCGTTAATGATTACTTGAAAACGAATTCTAAAATTTTGTCCATCTCCAGTTATCACATATTTTTAATTATGAAATTGTTTAATTTATCTTTATATTAAACACATGTCTATATATATTTTCATTATTTTTTTATATTAATATATGATCATCTAAATTTTAAGGAAAATTTTGTAGCATAAGAAATAAGTATATTTTTTTTACATAAATTGATATTTCGTAAATAATTTTTTTTTTTTTTACAGATTGTAGCTAATAAAAATGAAAAATAATTTTCTTAAGATGAGTCAAAATATCTAAAGTTAACTAAAA
The DNA here is from genome assembly GCA_030848705.1 of Heracleum sosnowskyi. NCBI lineage: Eukaryota > Viridiplantae > Streptophyta > Magnoliopsida > Apiales > Apiaceae > Heracleum > Heracleum sosnowskyi. The sequence goes on from CM061241.1 coordinate 102,405,411, forward strand.
TTATGTTGAACATAACTTGATTTTTTTTTACAATGAAAAATATCTTAGAATAATAACTTTAATTGAATTTACATTTTATATTTTTAACCTAAAATATATTTATATAATTAAAAACTTTGAATGTTGGATTTTTAACCAATTATATTATTTTACAAAAAGATATTAATATAATTTCAAAATTTTGATAACCTTGTTTTTAAAATATTCAATTTATTCAAATAAATATTATGGAAGTAAATTTTAAATCAAGTTGAATGAGCCTAAATAATGTTTGATTGTGAATTATCAATGACCAGTTAAACATCATTTAATAAGTAAACGGGACATTAAATAAGCAAAGGAACTTTAGGGTAATTTTTAATTACTACATGAAGCAACATTTTATGACATTTAGCAATACCCATAATTATCCATATAAAATTTAGGTATTCAATATGCTAGTCACATTATTTCTAAATTTCGTAATAAAATAATTGCAATTATAATAGGATTCTGAGAGTATAGAGTCGTAGGAGTAATATGATTAGGCGTAAAACCAAAATAAAGGTGGAACCATTAAAAACTAATATAGATATAGAATTATAATGAAAATACGACTCTGGGATGAAACCAAAATAGGTGTGAAACCAAATTTTGGTACCAAAATCTATAACCTTTATTAATAAGCGAAACCCCCTATATTTCGGTACCAAAATTTGGTTCCACACTTATTTTGATTTCACCCCAGAGTCCTATTTTCATTATAATTCTATATCTATATTAGTTTTTAATGGTTCTACCTTTATTTTGGTTTCATCCCTAATCATATTACTCCTACGACTCTATACTCTCAGACTCTATACTCTTAGAATCCTATTAGAATTGCAATTATTTTATTACGAAATTTAGAAATAATGTATATATCATAATTAAATTAATAAAATTACCTTTATTAATACTTCAGTTCCAAATTTGATTCAATTCTTATTTTGGTTTCATCAGTAAATTCTTATCATTCACTACAAATCTAAATTATTTTTAAAATTATTTTATTATTAATTGATTTAAACAAATTCTCTCTCAGACCCGTACTTGGCACGGGTTATAATCTAGTACCATTTTAAAAGGGATTTCATTTATTAATAAAAGTTATAGATGTCATCTTTTCGAATACACTCGACAGTCTCACCATATCATTTTCCAACGGGACCATGGAGGTGACAATTGTGTGGAAATTTGAGTACCTAGTCATATTTGATCAATTCGTTGAAGTTTCCTCACGGCAGATTTTTTCCTTGAACCTTTTATTAACTTTGTCGTACTCCTCCTACCTAGCTAGTTGAAGACTCAACACGTCATTTTCTACATTGAAATTATTAGCCTAACATGTAAAGTTCTGGTCCAATGTCCGACTAGTCTGCGTTTGTGTATACATATATATTCTTTATTGATAAGCATATATATATATTCTTTATTGAATAAGAAAAATAATGTTTCACAATATTAATAAAATATAAAAATATCAAATATAGTTATCATCAAAGTAATAAATTATCAAATTTGATTATCTTTAATTAATAATTAAAAAAGATTTATTTGATTAGTTATTGGACACTAGATGAGAACCCGTGCGAAGCACGGACCCGAGATAATTTATTAAATTAATTAATATTTTTTTTATTAATTTATTAAATTTAATTAATATTTTTTGGGGTGAAACCAAAAAAAGATGAAACTAAATTTGGTACTTTGAAGCACCGTAATATATTTTAGATTAAAAAATATTATTAAATTCTATGTGAGATAAAACAAAGAAATATACAAAATAATTAACTACCGAAGTAACCTGAATTTTATTCGAAGTACTTGAATTTTCTTCGAAGTACCGAAAGACTAGTAATATATTTTTAAATTAAAAAATAATATTAAATTTTATGTGAGATATGACTTTAATTTTATGTGAGATAGAACTTTAGTTAGTTTTATGTTTTAGGTGAGATATGACTTTAGTTCTACATGAGATAGAACTTTAAATCCATGTGAGATAGAACTTTAGTTAGTTCTATGTGAAATAGGACTTTAGGATATAGAATTTTAGTTTTTAGAGATATAGGACTTCAGGGGTGGAACCAAAAAAAATATGGAATCAAATATGATACAAAATATTCCATTAAAAAGGGGTTCGCTTATTAATAAAGGTTATAGATGTCTTTAGAGATGAAATGTTAGTTCCTCCGGTCTCTAATCTCAATATATGCAAGTAGATGACCATGCGTGATTATTTAAACGTAAGCAATCAACTTTAACACGCACGCAAAAAGGTTGGTTTTGAGTGAAATAAATACTCTATATAAACTAGATTCTTTCTACGGGTATTTTTCAGCCAAAGTCCAAAGGTAATGTAAAAACTAGATTCTGAATTTTGTGGACTCAAAATTGCTTGTAATGACGCCTAATCTCATTTCAATTTAAATCAATCGAAAAATGGTTATATCTGCTGTATTTTTTGCCAAGTTTCTGATGATTAAAATGTAAGTTGGGCAATCTGATCACTACTTGCGCACTCGAAGAATATTTCCAAGGACTTGACCTTCTAGTCATCGTGTTAATTCCACAAATGAAGTCGTTCTCAGCATCCATTATCAATACACTCGACAGTCTCAATATCATTTTCCAGAGGGACCATGGAGTAGACAATTGTGTGGAAATTTGAGTACGTAGTTACATTTGATCAATTCGCTGAAGTTTCCCCCGGTAGATAATTTTTTGAACCATACCCTTAAATCACTTCAAGATGGTATTTTAATTCAACTCTTTTAATACTATAAATTTTACTTATAATAATTATACTTGGTACTAAACAATATTCTAAGTTAAAACAAACACCACCTAGATCTTTTCTTCCAACTCGGTAACTTGTATTGTCACAAAGATATATTAACTGTATAATAGAGTAATGATATTTTTGAACTTTGGCCTTGTAGCTACTGTCTGCTAGTTGCTGCGTTTTGGTTTTCTGTAACCTTTTGGTATATTTTAGATCTGTGATATGTGTTCTCCATCAAGTCTCGCCCGGATATTTGGAATAAGGTTTTGAATTCAAATCACTCTGGCAACAGACTGGCAGTTGTACTTGAACAACAGCTTCTACAATAAACAAGTTCGAGCTCCATGCAGTAAAAGATATCGAACATAATTCTTCTAAATAAACACATGATGATTGGAGTGTTCGATCGAACATCAAAAAGGACTTGATGACATCTTTCATGATATGCTACTTAAAAGCAATAAAACCATTGTAATTCAAGACATTATGTACAAGTTTGACATAGCTACATAATATTTGTCACTCCTACTCTGAAATGGCTTCTAGATCATTTGCAAATGACCGGAACTTTGATGATTTAAAGGGATTAGGTGGCATTTCTGGACATTTTTCACTTTCTAGCAATTGGATCACATGTTTCATTGAAGGTATATCCATTGGATGCCACCCAATGCACCATAATTCAATTATTGTTAATTTTTTGGCGATGTTTGAATCTTCTTCCTTCTCTATTTGGATTGCTACTTCTCCGCTTTCCTCCAAACGATGAAAGATCCATTCGGGAAAGTATGCTTCGCTGGAGTCCATTGCATTATTGTCCCTTGCTCCGACCATTTCAAGCAATAGCATACCAAAACTGTAAACACCTGACTTAGATGATACCTTTCCAAAGTTCCTTGAAAATACTTATGGTGCAATATATCAAATGGTTCCCCTAGCTATAGTCATAGACACAATGCTCTGGTCCTTTGAACATAACTTAGTGTTGGAGGCCCAAGTGTAATTGGGCCAGATATCAAAATAGGTTATTGGGATATATAAAGTGCGGCTCATTACTTCGGCCCGTTTTGTTCCACCTGACCGTTACATGGCACCGACTTGGTCTTCTTACTTCTAAGTAGACCGGGCAAAATGGTTCCATATCCGAAAAACCGAACCGAAAATATAGAACCGATATCCGATTTTTTATTCGAATTATAAAATCCGAAATTTAATCGAATCCAAAACAATCCGATCCGAACTGAATTCGATTTAATTTAGTCAAATTCGATAATGATCCGAAAATGAATTTCATCTGATCCGTAAATTATCCGAACCGAAAATTTATCCAAAAATAATCCGAAATACTATATCCGATTTTGACCTGAAACCAATCACAACCGAAAAAAAACATATCTGATCCGAATATGACTCTAAATATTAGAATTGATGTAAATCCGAAACCGAAAATAACTGAATCGAAAAATATATGATAAAATAATATTATATAAAATCAATTAATTTTAAACTTAGTTATGGGTAATTTATTTTCGTTATTTGTCTAGCTTGGTCAATTTTTTTATTTGCTATATGTTTCTTGACTCTAAATAGCGCTTTGTATTTGATTGTATTTAACTTGTTTTGTCAAATTGTAAATGTAACATTTATTAATAACTAGCTTTATAACCCGTGCGAGGCACGACTATGTTCTCCATTCTTCTGTTATAAAATGATAAGTCGATTTATTAAATATAATATATGTTTTGTTGCAAGTGGGATCAGTTTTTGTTAGAAAAGGTCATATATATTTAATCATGTAAATATATGCATGCATGTGAAATGTATTATAGGTTCTGTTGCTAATGAAATCTTTTTTCATTGAAAAAGATGATATCTAATAACGACATACAATACAAGTAAGATCTGTAATTTTGAAGTGCTTGCAGTCTTGTAATTACGGGAGATTGAACTATTTTAAATGAGTGTTAATCCCAAATAACCTAACAGAATTGTAGAGGGGGGGGGGGTTGAATACAATTCTAGATATTTCGAAACTTAAAACAACTTTCAATAATAAAACTGTACTGAAATAAAAACACAAACAAATATAAAATTTCAGTTGGATGTTTTGAGGATCCAACTGAGATAATTTTACTGCGAAAATAATCCGTGTTACAAAAGTATCACAGCTGCTGAGTTCTTGATACAAAGTGAGAGTGCTCTTGAGAAAGCTAATACAATCTATTTTATCTCACTCACATCTATATCAAATGAACTGCTACACTTGGTTATATAACCCAAGTTTTACAATGTTATTTTTGGCTACTCTAAAGTACACTAAAGGTAACCGCCAGTAGCTTACTTTTCATCCCTTTTGTCCAATGGTCCTTGGAGATCTTTGTCTTCTGTCTTCAGGATTATAATGATCCCACTCAAGAACCAGATTGGAAATTGGAATGTTTCCTTATTCCCTATGTCCATTTTGATGGCTTCCAATGCAAAGTACACTTCCACATCTCCTTTTGATCTGTCAGAAAACTGTCACTATCACTTTGTCAACTATTCAGAAAAGTGATAATGATTTGTTGATAGCAGTAAGATGTGTTTCGTTGATAGCTTTATTCTTCGTTTCGTTGATGGTATAATCCTCGTTTCGTTGATAGAGTAATCTTCATTCCGTTGATAGAGTAATCTTCATACCGTTGACATGTCTTCACTTAGGCAAAATTACAAGGCATAATATATTTACAATTCACCAACCTATTTTGCCTATCTAGTACTTAGTCAACATGACTTAGAAAACCTATCTAATACCTACAACAAAATGCATATAAAACTATGAAGTATTGTACAATACAATTGCTACATCACTCATTTCGTTGATGAGCTACCTGTCAACGAAAGCTGCAAAGCATACCATTCCGTTGACAGTTACAAAAATGACTTAATACAAAATCTACTAAGTGTTTTATAATTATCATCAAGAACAACATATTCCTAACAATGAGTGTGACTTATTTTGCAACCGTCGTGTAACTTTATAAAAAACAAAATAGTATTTAACTTGTTTGAAGTAGTTAGTAAAACTATTTGGTACAATATTTCTATAACACTTGTTTGATATATAGCTTATTGTTTAAGATATACTAAATTTATAAAAAAAATTAATTGATATGGTACAAAATATTCTCGTTGGCTATTGTAAAGTGACGCAGATCAAATCATATTTTGCTAAATTCAAAAAAAAACTTATTAGCCTTATTATTACATCTTCCGTATCCAAAATTCTTATTTGGTTGATATTCATTGTTCACTCACCATATCCATTATTTTTTATCATCATTTATTTGATCTATAATTACTTTTGATCTCCCTGAACTGTTTACTATATAAGCAAATAAATGTAATGAACCAAATAGCGAACCTGGATACGAAATATGCAATAAGGCCAATAGTTTGTTTTTTCAATTTAGCAAAATAAGATTTGATATGCAGATCAAATCATATTTTGCTAACTTCGAAAAACAAACCTATTGCCTTATTATTACATCTTCCGTATCCAAATTCCTTATTTGATTGATATTCATTGTCCACTCGCCATATTCATTATTTTTTATCATCATTTATTTGGTTTATAATTACTTTTGATCTCCCTAAACCGACTGCTGTATAAGCAAATAAATGTAATGAATCAAATAGCGAACCTAGATACGAAATATGCAATAAGGTCAACAGTTTGTTTTTTTTTAATTTAGCAAAATAAGATTTCATATGCATCACTTTGCAATAGTGAATGAAGCTCTAAATTAGTTGGTAATCTCTTTCAATTAACAATTATCAATCATCATTGTCACAATTTATTTAATGTTTAAAAGTTTTAATATTTTCTATAAAAAATAATATCTAGTCCTAAATTGTTAATATTAAATATTGAAGTAATAATAAATATCAATGATATGCAATAATGAGTTGGACACAATTTATGTACGCATATTAAAGTAGATGAGTATTAATTGTAATTAATACATGTATAATTAAAATATAATTTAGAAGGGTATTTTGGTAATTTAACTTGAATAAATTGGCTCATTGAACCCCCTAGTTGTTCTATTATATATATATATATATATATATAATAGATATATATTGATTGTATTTAGAATTTGTAATCTAATAGTATATATAATCTGAGCAAATATATACTTATTGCAAATAAACATGATTTACAATATAAAAATATTAATATAATTCTTTTTCCAATAGACCAATTTCAATTTATAACATTTTGTATATATATTTTGCATGAGTTTTTCTCTAATATGGTCAAATATATGATTTTAAGGCACTTGTGAAAATAGATTATCTACATTACCAAGTAGATTACAAGAAGAGACCAAAATAGAATATAACATATTGAGTATTTGCACATATCAATAAAGAGTTTTATAATATAGTCAAAAGTGATGTCTAGCGTAGTGGTTAGAAGTGTCCTCTCTAATTTAGAGGTCAAGGGTTCAACTCCCATTAGAAACAACTTTTTTATCATTAATATAATAAGTAGGGGTAATTTGGTAATTTCACACTGATTAAATTGTCTCAAGCAACCCCTAGTTGTAAAGTGACGCAGATCAAATCATATTTTGCTAACTTCAAAAAAAAAACCTATTAGCCTTATTATTACATCTTCCGTATCCAAAATTCTTATTTGGTTGATATTCATTGTTCACTCACCATATCCATTATTTTTTATCATCATTTATTTGATCTATAATTACTTTTGATCTCCCTGAACTGTTTACTATATAAGCAAATAAATGTAATGAACCAAATAGCGAACCTGGATACGAAATATGCAATAAGGCCAATAGTTTGTTTTTTCAATTTAGCAAAATAAGATTTGATATGCAGATCAAATCATATTTTGCTAACTTCGAAAAACAAACCTATTGCCTTATTATTACATCTTCCGTATCCAAATTCCTTATTTGATTGATATTCATTGTCCACTCGCCATATTCATTATTTTTTATCATCATTTATTTGGTTTATAATTACTTTTGATCTCCCTAAACCGTCTGCTGTATAAGCAAATAAATGTAATGAATCAAATAGCGAACCTAGATACGAAATATGCAATAAGGTCAACAGTTTGTTTTTTTTAATTTAGCAAAATAAGATTTCATATGCATCACTTTGCAATAGTGAATGAAGCTCTAAATTAGTTGGTAATCTCTTTCAATTAACAATTATCAATCATCATTGTCACAATTTATTTAATGTTTAAAAGTTTTAATATTTTCTATAAAAAATAATATCTAGTCCTAAATTGTTAATATTAAATATTGAAGTAATAATAAATATCAATGATATGCAATAATGAGTTGGACACAATTTATGTACGCATATTAAAGTAGATGAGTATTAATTGTAATTAATACATGTATAATTAAAATATAATTTAGAAGGGTATTTTGGTAATTTAACTTGAATAAATTGGCTCATTGAACCCCCTAGTTGCTCTATTATATATATATAATAGATATATATTGATTGTATTTAGAATTTGTAATCTAATAGTATATATAATCTGAGCAAATATATACTTATTGCAAATAAACATGATTTACAATATAAAAATATTAATATAATTCTTTTTCCAATAGACCAATTTCAATTTATAACATTTTGTATATATATTTTGCATGAGTTTTTCTCTAATATGGTCAAATATATGATTTTAAGGCACTTGTGAAAATAGATTATCTACATTACCAAGTAGATTACAAGAAGAGACCAAAATAGAATATAACATATTGAGTATTTGCACATATCAATAAAGAGTTTTATAATATAGTCAAAAGTGATGTCTTGCATAGTGGTTAGAAGTGTCCTCTCTAATTTAGAGGTCAAGGGTTCAACTCCCATTAGAAACAACTTTTTTATCATTAATATAATAAGTAGGGGTAATTTGGTAATTTCACACTGATTAAATTGTCTCAAGCAACCCCTAGTTGCTCTATTATATATATAATAGATGCTCGTTCATCTAATTAATTTATCAAATTTTATATTGTAAACTCTGTCAACATACTCTGTAGTTCACACAAGTTCTCCTTGCATTGTCGCTTGCAAGTTTTCTTTTTTCCCCATTATGTTTCTTTGAGCGTTATTTAGGAGGTTTATCTCAGGCTCAGATACAGATACTATAGAGAGAGATTATATATATAAGATTTGCAAGTCATAGCTACTTATTAATGTATATTGGACAATACAACTATTTGTATGCACTCAGATAAGGATGAATTATTTGTATATACTTATTAATCTTTATATTTATTTTCTAAAATGTATCCTAGTCGTTTCATGGCTTATCGTTTTTGGATATGAAATATTTTCGATGGGCAATATCCACTTTATTGTAATAATCAATGAATGTACATGGTTCAAATAATAGTTTCATTTTGCTTACAGATTAAATTTCTCACCATCGTACATCACATTTTATAAAAGTTAAACCATTATACATTATTATTAATCATAAGAAAAACTAAATTCATAAGAAATAAAAACAATGTCTTCTGATTATAAATTAATATTTATGTCGATGATTAAATAATATATTTATTAGTAATAAATAAATTACTTATTGACATGTACATTTGAGTTTAAGTGTATTTAAGATTCAAACCGATCCAAATCGAATTTTATAGATCCAAAAAAGAACCGATCCGAATTTAAAAATATCCAGAAAGATCCGAACTGAATTTAATCTGATTTTAATCCAAAATTTATTCGATTTTAATCCGAATATGATCTGAACCGAAGTAGAACCGAACCAAACCGAAACCGATTCAAATTATGCAAAACCGAAACAAAATCCGAACTGAATGACATCCGACCCGAACTGAATCAGATCCGAACATGTCATAACCGAAGATTAATCCGATCCAAAGATTAATCTGATCCGAAACCGAACCAGTTATCCGAATTGCCAGGTCTACTTCTAAGGTAGATGAACGTCACGTCCACCACATTCGGTGTGATCCCGGAGTTAACGGGAGTCCGCAATGGCTGAGCTTATAAAAGCCTTTGTCAGGTTCCATTTTACATATACACAATACACACAAGCACTTGTACGTTCTATTTTACTCACTGGAACCGATTAATTTATTCTCACACTGGAGGTGAATCGGAGGACAAACCCCTCACATTCTTCTCTTTTTCAGGTTAACTCGAAAAGCTGTTCGGAGCCCGACCTAGCAAAAATTTAGTTCCAACATTTGGCTCCGTCTGTGGGAACGTATAAGTAATCTTGAAGCAAGTCAAAAAAACATGATGTCTATCGATAATACTGATGTTCGTCCATCTGGTTTTATCGAATCTCTTCGCCAAGGAGCTTCTACCTCCACACCCCCGATAAATTGTGTCCTCAACTTCGATGCTAAGATAGAAGAGGGTCCAATGCCTACCCCCGAAGAGCAAAAGGCTATGCTACTCAAGTGGCGTGAAGAAACGACCTCAAAGAACGGAAGGCAAAAGGAGTTGGAACAGGAGGAGAAAGAAGCCCAGGCAAGAGCAAAGAAAAGGGAAGCCGACCTGGCTAAGCTGGAGGCAATCAAACGTCGGAGGGCCGAATTGGACGCAGAGGAGAAGGCCCTCCAGGACGCCGTTGAAATTGGCAAGAAAAATCTGCTGGTGACCGAGCAGAGGAAGGAGAAAAGGGTGCATAATGATGAAGATGAGTCTTCGGATTCTGAATCACACCCCCGAAGAACACGTCATAAAAGCATGGCTCACTCAGACACTGAAGATGAAAGAGACCCTCGCATGAAAGATAGGCTAATTCGAATGGAGAAGGCCATGTTTGGCGATCGTAGAGTGAGTCATGAACCCGTCATATCTGAGGAAATTGAGCAATACAGGCCTCCACCCGGAAGACAGTTCCAGAAGATGAACGAGTTTAGTGGGAAGGGTGATCCTGAAGATCATTGTGAGAAGTACGAGTCCCTTATGACCAGTATGGGACATTGTGACATAATGTTGTGCAAGATGTTTAAGACATATTTGAAGGGAGCTGCTACCATGTGGTATAGATCGATGAAAACAAGGTCCATCTGCTCGTATAACCAGTTGAAAAGGAAGTTTTTGAGGCACTATTCCCATTTGTGCCGAAGAGAGAAAGATACCAAAGCTTTGATTCACTGCCGACAAAGGTCGGACGAAGAGCTGGGAGACTACCTGGCGAGGTTCAAAGAAGAAGCTGGGATGGTGACGAACTTGGTAAGGTGAAAGCAGTTGGATTCTTGTCAGCCGGTTTGGACCCAGTTAAAGGTAAGAAACTCTGATCTTCTCTATATGATATCCCCCCTAAGTCTTTAAATGATAAATATCTAAGGGAAGAAAGTATCCAACGAAAAATGGAGTCAATCGGGGGCTACAAGAATAGCCGAAAAGAAGATCGAGGGAAAAAAGGTTGTGATAGGTATGAGTCTAGGCGAAGGTATGATAATAGGGGAAGTGATGCGAAGGGTCGTGCCAAAGGGGCCGAACGAAGAAGAGATAGAGATAACACAGTGTTCACTCCATTGAACGCAGTTATCTCGAAGATTCTACATGAAATAAAAGGGAAGCCGGGTTTCATTCGCCCAACCCGATTGAAAACGCCCGACTATAAGAAGAATGGTAATAAATATTGTGATTACCACAAGGACAAAGGCCATAACACCGATGAATGTTACCACTTAAAGAAGTTGATTGAGAAGATGATCAAGGATGGAGAACTGAACCAGTTTATCAAAGGCCTAAGGGACAAACTGGCCCCGAGGGAAGATAAGCGGAAGGAGCCCAAAGATGGTGAGAGGTACAGGGGTGAAGTGAAGACCAATTCTGGAGGAAGTACCCTAGACCGAGATAGCAAGACTGCAAAGAAGAGGTATGCTAGACATGTATACAATTTGTACCAGTTTCAATCGGCTAAGCAAACAATGCCAATCATGTTTATTGAAGATGATTATGAAGATGTGATATGGCCCCATGAAGACCCGTTGATCATTAACCCTGTGATCGGGCAAAACAAAATTTGGAAAGTATTAGTAGATGGGGGAAGTTCGATGAACATCTTGTATCATCGGACATACAGCAAGATGAACTTAGGAGGCGAGCAGTTAGAGCAGTGCCATGAAGCTCCTTTATATGGATTTGGAAACCAACCAGTCCCAATCTAAGGTACCATTACTTTATTTGTTCTTTTAGGTAAAGCACCATATACTGTTGAAAAACAGGTGAAGTTCTACGTGGTTCGGGTAGAAAGCCTCTACAATGCGATTTTGGGAAGGCTAGCTCTTACATCTTTCCAAGCGGTGTCCTCAATCCCTCACGTCAAGTTGAAATTTCCAACCGAACACGGCATCGGAGAAATGAGGGGCGACCAGAAGACAACCCGGATTATAATGATGGATGACCTAGAGAAGGACTAGGAGTTCGAGGTGTCCGAAGGGGGCAAGAGAAAGAGGGCTGAAGGTGAATCTAGCGGAAGTCGCCAAACTATGAACATTGAATTAGAAAAGTTTGGAGCAGATCTTGAAAGACGTGTGTCCTAAATCCAATCATGGATGATGAGTTAGGAGATACTTTGTTCAATCTGATTCAAGTTTGTTTAATTTAATAAAATGGTAATATGTTTTATAACAGGCTTTTTTCTATTTAAAGTGTTTAAATTAGATGATCCATAGTTTAGAGTAAAGCTTTAATGGATTATGATGAGATCATGATAATGAGACCTTAAAGATGATAACTCTAAACTTAAATAGTTTCTGGTCGTAGGATATTAATTGGTAGTTTATTTAATGTCTGTTCTCATAGGCATTTGTGTGGTGACACTATAGCTAGTATGTAGGTGTTTATTAGGAATAAGTTCACGGAACATGACTCGATCAGTTGAACAACTATTGGAGTTCACTCATGTGTCAGTAGTTGTTCATATAGTGATCGTTGTACAAGTGTCCTTTGACTTGAGATCATCATAGTCATCTTGTGTACACTGAACTATACTTTGGTTTAGCTCTTAGTCTCGAGGGACAATAATTAGTGCTCTTCTGGGTATAGGAATTTGTGCACGAAGATAGTGAATGATCAATAAAGGATCTGCCCCTTCCAGTGAAGGAAGAGAATGTCCTATGTTATTCCATTTATGCTAGTTCAGGAATCTCTGGCCAGAGTGAATGAAATTAGAAAGAAGTTTCTAATTTGCATTAATCGAAACTAGGCATAGTGAATAGGAAAGCATATGATTAAATTAGATAGGCTTGACACGAGATCCATGCCTTGTATTTAATCGGGACATTGATGGGTAGATGGAATTGATTGTGCGGTAACTAGTCACTGAATAGGTTCTTGGTATTCTAAGCAGTGAATTCATATTATCCAGATAGTCGCGATATGCTGTGAAGTATCACTCACGATGTAGAATAAATATGATTAATTTATTAATCGTATTTAATGAATTAGAAGAATTCATATAAATAATAATAAAATAGTTTTATTATTATTTATTTCTACTACCGGCTTAATATTGAACCTACAGGGTCACACCATAAAAGAGAATGATTTAATGGTGAAAAATTAATTAATAATGGCTAGTCATTATTTATTTATGAAATAAATATTTGATAGCATTTTTATAATCAATTAAATATGATTTAATTAATAATAAAATAATTAAGAAGTGTTCTTAATATTATTAATTAAGAATTTAATTTAAGAAATTAAATTAAGTGGGAGAATTATTTTCTAAAGTGTTTAGAAAAAGAATTAATTATAGAAAGAGTTTTAATGATTAATTAATTGATTAATGAGATTAATTAATTATAGGGTTAATAATAATAATATTTTATAGGATAATTTTTCAGCTGAAATATTTGCCTATAAATATACTATTATAGACCTTAAGCCTTGAACCCTAATTTTTATAAGAAAAGAAAAATGGAGGCAACCATAATTCTCTCTCTCAGCCTTTCTTCTCTCCATCGGATTGTCATCTCTTGGTGGATACTTGTGGAGTGCTTCACACTTGAGGAGCAGCTGCTAAGAGTCTCTATTCATCATCATTGGATCGCTTATGAAGGTTAGTTTCCGATTCTTTAATTTTATCCATGAATCGTATGCGTTAAATACGAGTTTTATATATAAATAATTGTTATCCATGCTTCCGCGTATGCGATAAAACCCAACAATGGTATCAGAGCATAGGTTGTATGCATATAAATTCATGGTAAAAATTTCAGAATTGTTTATGTATGTATGAATTTTGAAATTGATTTTATGATTTGGGGGCTATATCGATTTAATTATGAATTAAATCGAAAATCAATTTTTAATAATTTGTTTTCTGAAGATCTGGGATGCTCGTATTTGTCTGGTAATTTACATATTTTTTGTGAATTTTTCTGAGCCCAGAAAATATTTTCTTGAAATTTTTAATGATTAATTCGAACTGAAAAATAGTTTTCTGGTTTATGATGTAATCGGACACGTGGCGCACTGTGATTGGTTCTCGGCGCTGACTGTATGGCATGTCAGCGTTGCGTCAGAGTGGCGTCAGCGACATGTCAGAGTGACGTCATCAGATGACGTCAGTATCAGGTCGCGTGCAGAAATTTGTTTTGGCTCGTTTGAACGCATCCTAACTCCGATTGAGGCGTGTAAGGTACCGTTGGATTCTTTTTTTCGAGACGCACCTGCTGGGATTAATTAAAATTTTCAAGAAATTTATTTTAAATTGATTATAGCCCTTAAAGTGTATTTGATGTCTTATTTGATAATATTAAATGAATGCAATAATTCGTACATTGTTTATAATTGTGCTACATGTTATAACATGACTACCTATGAGTTTATTAATTTTTATACATGTGATGTATGTTTAAATTTACCATGCGATGATAGACTTAGGCGAACACAATGAACATAGGATTCGCGTTAGACGCTCTAGATTAGGTAAAGATATTTAATAACCTAATTAAGAATCTTATAAGTACAACCATGAGATTCTTATGTTTATGAAACATAGAGTGAAATGATCTTTTGATGTTGAAAATGAAAATTTCTGTCTAGGCCGTTGGGTTTTAAGCGGGACCGATGTGACCCCTCCAACACACTGGGAATTTTTCATTTAAATATCATAATTGTATTTCGCTCAAGAAAAAGAAAGAATCTCCTTGTAATATGATTATGTTTGTAACATAATATAATCCCTCTTAATTAAAATTTATATCAAGTAGTAAATGGCCAATGACACAATGGGCTTGTGTCGGTCAAAGCCTTCCAACATAATAGCAAGTAGAGTTCTTATATTGAGACATTGTCATTTCGTGCTACAGCCGAGGGCTTTGTTTTAAGATTAAGAGATGTTTGTCTATCACATGAGATGTGTATGATAAATTAGGTTCCAATTGTCGTTACGTGCTACAGCCGTGGGCTTTTGGAATTCTAATTTAATTATGCAAGATGTTGGGTTTGACTTGACTTAGAATATTGAGTGAGTCGTGCCACAACCGAGACTCAATGATTCAAGAGGCTAAAAGATAGTAAGGAATAACATGAGATGTAGTTGACAAGAGTTGTCTTTCTATGGATGTTAATCCCAAATGACCTAACAGAATTGTAGAAGGGGGGGGGGGGGTTGAATACAATTCTAGATATTTTTAATCTTAAAACAACTTTTAAAATAAATTAACACAGAAAATAAAAACACAAGCAAATATAAAATTTCAGTTGGATGTTTTGAGGATCCAACTGAGATGTTTTTATTGCGGGAATAATCTGTGTTACAAATGTAGCACAACTGCTCAGTTCCTAATGTAGAGTGAGAGTGCTCTTGAAATAAGCTAATACAAAGTTATTTTATCTCACTCACTTACAATAAAATGAACTGCTACACTTGGTTATATATCCCAAGTTTACAATGCTATTTTTGGCTACTCTAAAATGTACTAAGGGTAACCACCAGTAGCTTGCTTTTCATTCCTTTTGTCCAATGGTCCTTGGAGATCTTGTCTTTTGTCTTCATTCTTATTATGATCACACTCAAGAACCTAATTGGAAATTGGAATGTTTCCTCTTTCCCAGTGACCATTTTAATGGCTCCCAATGCAAGGTACACTTCTACATCACCTTTTGATCTGTCAGAAAACGGTCACTATCATTTTGTCAACTATTCAGAAAAGTGATAATGATTCGTTGATAACAGTGAGATGTATTCCGTTGATAGCTTTATTCTTCAATCCGTTGATGGTACATTCTTCATTCCGTTGATAGTGTAATCTCCATTCCGTTGACATGTCTTCACTTAGGCAAAATTACAAGGCATGTTATATTTACAATTAAGCAACCTATTTTGCCTATCTAGTACTTAGTCAACATGACTTAGAAAACCTATCTAATACCTACAACAGATGCCTATCAAATAGTGAAGTATTGTACAGTGCAATTGCTACATCACTCATTTCGTTGATGAGCTACCTGTCAACGGAAGCTGCAAAGCATACCATTCCGTTGACAACTACAAATTGACTTAACACAAAATCTACTAAGTGTTTTTACAATTATCATCAAGAACAACATATTCCTAACAATCTCCCCCAATTTATGACTGATAGAAAAACAGCCATAAATCAAGAGCCTTGATGATAACAAAAACACTTAGACAAATTACAAATTACAACAGTAGAAATTGTATTGAGCTTCATGATATGTAAAAATTTATTGAAAACAAAGTAGAAATTACAAGTGCACAAAGTCGCTCCTCTAGCCTGAGCAAATTTACTATCTTTGTCTCTGTGGCCTTGTTTTCTTCCCCTTCTTGGCATTGTTCTCCTCAATTTGAGCTTGGAGCCTCCTGTAGAAAATCTTCTCTTCTTCATCTTGATCACCCAACTTGGATTGCATAAATCTAAGAGTTTCATTAGATGCCTTTTCCAATTGGTCTTCCATTCTGAAGAATCTCCTACAGTTGTCTTTGTCTCTGAATTCCATCATCCAAAATGGTTGGAGATGAATTTTCTTTCCTGTTTGAGGGACCTTTAGTGTTCTGGGAAGTGCATTAGGCTTGTTCCAACTAGCTTTTACTTGACATATCTTGGAGACAACCTCAGACTTAGCAGTTTTGGTGAACCCAAAATCTTTCTTTAAGCACTTGAACACCACTATCAAAGTATGATAGTCCTCTCCTAGAATTCTGTGTAGAGGCCAAATCTGTTCCCTTCCATCCTTGTAGACAAACACTAATCTCTCTGGTAGTTTATGAGTGGCTCCTATTCCTCTCACTTCCACCAAGTCATCAAGATGTAGGTTTAAGTCAGACTCCTCCCTTATATCTGCAATGTAGATGAAGTCTTCTGGGTTTGGAGGTGGTTTTTCAGTCTGTGGCCTTCTCACTAGAATTGGTTTAGCCTTAGAAGCCCTTTGCTTTGATTTCTTCCTTGATTCCATCTCAACCAGAAATTTAGGAAAATTAGCTTCATCAAACTCAATTGGCTCCTCCTTTGGCTCAATTGGTTGATCATGAAAATTGATTGGATGTTCAGGATTACAAGCTAATTTTACTCCACAATCTTGATCAGAAAAGGTTGAAGGCATTGCTGTTACAGGTGCATCTGTGACAGTGTCTTGAGAATCATCCTTATCAAAAGTTAAGTTTCTTTTAGCTCTTGTTTTGGGTTGCCTTATACTTTTCCTTTTTCCTTGCTCAACATCAGCTCTAGCTCTTTCTTCTTGCTGTCTTTCTTCTTCATCTAGAGCCTGGGCAACTGCAAGTGCTTGCATGTCTGCCCTAGCTGATTCCTCAGCTCTAGCTTCAGCAAAATTTGGGTGACCAGCCCAAACACAGATTTCTTGTCCATTCCTGTAGACTATTGCTCTTTGATTCCTGATCTCAGGCTCATTGCTTCCCTTGCATTTTATAATTAGTTCACTCAGAACCTTGAGCTCATCGGGAAATGAAGGAGGATGGAATGTCCTAGCAATGTTCTTGCCCTTTGGTTTAGCTGGGGATTTTGGAGATAAGCATCTTTGAAGAGTAGCTGAGTCCACATCTCTAATACATGAAGTTTGTCCCTTTTCTTTTCTTGGACCAGTAATCACTCCATGTAAAAGAGGCTTTACATCATTAGAGGATTTAGTCTGTGGCTCCAATTCCGTTGACACTAATACCATGGAATTCTTTGATGATGGAATGGGCACATCCGTTGATGTAGAAGTAGCTTGATCCGTTGATGGATGTTTGGTTCTTGCAGTTTCAGCTATCTTCTTAACCCTTGCATCTATGCTAGACCATTATTCTTTAATCTGTGCTGCAAGTTGTAGTCTCATATATGCCTGTTGAATCAGGTCAATTCCATCCACTTTATCTTTGAGTGACTCCCCCATAACTAATGGCTCATGTGGTAAAGAAATGGCTGGGACCATAACTTTTGTGACTTGAACATTTAGCTCCTTTGATTTCTCCCCCTTTTTGTTATCATCAAGAGAGATTAGAGGGAGTCCCTGAGCTGCCACTAGCTGAGTCAGAAGTTGTGTCTGCTTCTCCTGTGCCTGTTGCATATGAGCTAATGTGGCTTCCACTTTGTCCACCCTAGAAGTAAGAGTTTTCAAAGTAGTTGCCACCTCATTATCCTTATTGAAGAAAGTGGTCATCCTGGCAACAGTGAGAAGTGGGAGTTTTTCATCAAGCCTCCTTGCAGTGGAATCCTTTAGATTGTCAATGGAGTCCTTGATTTCCCTGGCTTCAATCCTTGTCTGAAGCATCTGGAGTCTCTGAATTTCTAGAGAATCCATGATTGCCTTGTAGAATTTCTTTTCAGTGTCAGGTGCAGACTCATGAGCCAAATATGCTTCATTATATTGCCTTGTGATGGCAGCATCTAAACCCTGATGTCCAAGCAAGTCTTGAGAAAGCCATCTTGGGTTAGGAGGCACCACATAAGTCCCAGTCTGTGTAGTAGTAGCCACCTGTAGAACAGCATCAAGACTATCCTCATCACTTGAAGAACCATCATATTCAAAACTTCCACCAGCTCCTGGAGACAAATTGGCAATTGCAACCTTAGCCCTCATCATGGATGCAGTTGTATGAATAAGATTGAGTGACCTTTCTGCCTCCACATTGCCCTGTTGAGCCATGATTTGATAGGCTGGCACAGGATGAGAAAAGGTTTCAGGATCCAGAGAAATGCTATCCAGAGTTTGTTGATATTGCTCTTGGAAAGACAATTCTCTTTCTCCCTCATTAACCTCCATTAACTCACTTGCAATGGCTGGTTCCCTCCTTTGCATTACTGTAGTCCCTTCTCTCTCTCCACTATATTCTTGCATCATGGGCTCCCCATGGCTCACACCTCTCACACCCTCACCTTCACCTACTAAGGTGGAACTCTCAGTCTCTCATTTTGCCTGGCTGGAAGAAATAGCCAGCCTCTCACTCTCATCCTCTCCTTTTGCCTGGCTGCAAGCCAGCCTCTCAGATTCACTCCCTTTCAATCCTAAAAGTGTTTCAACTACCACTAGATAATCTGCACTAGTTGTGTGAACAACTTGATTTTCAAGAATAGGTGCAGAATGAGCTATCAATGGAATGGTAGTTTGAACTGTCAACGGTATGGATACTGTTGATGGAGAAACACTTGTCAACGAAAGAAACTGTTTCGTTGATGAAGTCAAGAAAGAAGTTTGAGAAAGTGAAATTACAGTAGAATCTGTGGTGATTGATTTTAGAGATGGGTCCACAGATCCTCTTGTAGCTTCAGAAAAAGATGATTGGTGGCCCAACAAATCACTTAACAAGTGATGACCACCAATTTCAGAGTGGGGCTTCTCCAAGAACAGAGTTGGAGAATCAGGAATAGATGAATGGATCATATCCACATCTAATGACTGTGTTGAAGAATTTTGTGGAGGTGTCTCAATATTAATATTGAGAGAGTGGGACTGTAACCCTAGAGTAAAAATTGGGGCTACATCAAACTGAATTTGAGAAACTGGAATTGTTGCTTCCAGTGTGTGTGCACCCTGTGTGACCTGGGATTTTCGTCTTACCCTTCTTTGGTATTGGGAAATAGCTGTTTGGGGGCTAGATGTGTCCCTTACCCTTTTTATGTGTGCTCTTGAAGGAGAGCTTGTTTCACTAACTACATCCTTTTGGGAGGATGCAATTAGACTTGTGCTAATATCCATATTACTCATTGTGCCTTGTTGGGAAGACACAATGGGGCTAGTTTGGGAAACACTCACCTCTCCCACCTTATTTTTGGGGTTTCTTTGATTTTCACCCCTTCCCTCACCACTCACCACACCAGAATCACTCCCCTTGGGTTGTGTAGTGGATTCTACAACAGGTGCCTTTTGAGAAGCACCTAAGGTTGGCTTGGTAGATTTAGATTTTGTGGATTTAGGTCTAGTTGCAGGGGCAGGAGCCTGTTGGGTCACAACTACAGACTCCATTGCAACAACATTAGTAACAGAAGCAGAAATTGAAGTAACATTTAAATGTACAGGGTGAGAAAGTCTTACCTCAATAACTGGCAGATACACCATTGGAACATCACCATTGTGATTGAGCCTCAGGATGTCTGTTAGCACCCTCTTCTCTTAGACAAAACAATCAAACCTGGAATTTGGGTTAGAGATAACTAATGGTGTTGGACAAACATGGTTGGCCAACATCATTAGAAATCTAGTATAATAAATGTTCTTTTTCCTAGATTTCTTAGCTCCTAACTTAGCACCTAGTTCATACATCAATTGAGTGCTAAAATTATAATACTTATCAGTTAGAAGCATGGTAAGCAAAATCAGAATGGAGTTATTTAAAGCATCAAAATTACTAATTTTACCAGAAAACACTTTAATAAAAGCATCTGCTAAATAACTCCACTCCCTTACCGAGCCTCTCCTAATAATTTTGCCTAAATTCGCAGTTGATAAAGAGTAATTTATTGAATTAAGCATGTTAACAATTTCAGTATTTAAAGGTAAAGCTAAGCAATTATTCTCAGGAATGTGAAGACATGCTTGCAATACATCTGAATTGACAATATACTCTTTACCTTGAATGGTGAATTGCAAGGTGCAGTTTGTCCCACTGTACTCGCAGGAGGTCCAAATCTCCTCTATGATTTCATTGTAGAGCGGAGTGGAGTGAAACATCGCGTAACTGAGCTTGAAATTCATCAAGAAATCCATCATCTTGTGAAAGATTTTGTTCGGGCTTTCCTTGACAACAAATGGAATGGAGTTGTTCTTCTCGTAAATGAACCCTCCGGCAGACATGAGTTTAACTATGGGTGCCATTGTTGAGTAAAGAAAAGCTTGAACTGTGTTTTGCTTTGAGAGAGAAAAAGTAAGAAAGCCTTTGGAAATTTTGAGAGTAAGGTATAAAAGAATTAAAGAAAATAAAATTTCTTAAATACTCCCCCAAAATTTCTCAAAAATTAAGTCCAATAATAATTGTAAATTACTGGATTGGCTTAAAAATCTAACTGTTACAATTAAAATATTACCATGATTTATACTTACAGGGGTGTATGCATAGATCGTGGTAAAGAGACATGCAAATTCAACGGTTCAGATTAACCACGCTATATCAACGAATCAGAATTGGGCGTTTAAGGTCCTGTCTATTTCGTTGATAAAGCTGCATTTCGTTGACATAAAAAGGCTGTCAACGAAGCACCCAGAAAAATGCTAAGACTGTCAACAGAATAAGGCATTCGTTGACACAGTAATTTTGACTTAGACAAAATTTTACTTTTTTTCTGAGAAAATTAATTCACAGAAAATCATAGCAAATTTCTGGCTGCAATTTAAACTAGCAAAAATCTCATAAATGATTAAGAGAAATTCAGCATACCTAGCTCACTTACTAATCTTGAGAATGTTGATTCATCAAGTGGCTTGGTAAAGATGTCTGCAAGTTGTTGTTCACTTGGAACAAAATGTAACTCCACAGTACCATTCATAACATGTTCTCTAATGAAATGATACTTGATGTCAATGTGCTTGGTCCTTGAATGCTGCACTGGATTCTCAGTAATGGCAATGGCACTAGTGTTGTCACAGAAAATAGGAATTTTCTCAACTCTTAATCCATAATCAAGTAGTTGATTTTTCATCCATAAAATCTGTGCACAACAACTTCCAGCTGCAATGTACTCAGCCTCAGTTGTGGAGGTAGAAACTGAGTTTTGTTTCTTGCTGAACCATGACACAAGCTTGTTTCCTAGGAATTGACAGGTGCCAGTTGTGCTTTTCCTGTCAATTTTACATCCTGCATAATCTGCATCTGAATAACCAATTAGCTCAAAGCCAGATTCTCTAGGATACCAAATGCCAAGGTTTGGTGTTCCTTTGAGATATCTGAAAATTCTTTTAATAGCAACTAAATGGGATTCCCTAGGATCAACCTGAAATCTAGCACAAAGATATGTAGCAAACATAATATCAGGTCTACTAGCTGCTAAATATAAAAGTGAGCCAACCATGCCTCTGTAACTTGAAATGTCCACAGATTTTTCCTTAGTATTCAATTCAAGTTTGGTGGCAGTAGGCATGGGAGTTTTGGCAGGAGAGCATTCCATTAAGTTAAATTTCTTTAACAAATCATGAATGTATTTTGTTTGACTAATGAAAATGCCTTCATTAACTTGTTTCACTTGGAGACCAAGGAAATAAGTTAATTCTCCCATCATGCTCATTTCATATTTACTTTGCATAAGCTTGGCAAACTTTTGACAAAGTTTTTCATCCGTAGACCCAAAAATTATGTCATCTACATAAATTTGAACAAGTATAGTAGAGCCATTCACAATCCTATGAAAAAGAGTTTTATCTACAGTACCTCTAGTGAAGTGATTCTCAAGGAGGAACTGTGAAAGTGTGTCATACCAGGCTCTAGGTGCTTGTTTCAAACCATAGAGTGCTTTGAGGAGGAAGTACACATATTCTGGAAAATCATCATCTTCAAAACCAGGAGGTTGACTCACATATACCTCCTCATCCAATTCCCCATTCAGAAAAGCACTCTTCACATCCATTTGATAGACCTTGAAATTGGCATGGGCTGCATAGGCTAGGAAAATCCTTATTGCTTCTAGTCTTGTAACAGGAGCAAAGGTTTCATCAAAATCAATTCCCTCTTCCTGTGAGTAGACTTTAGCAACCAATCTAGCTTTGTTCCTTGTGACTATGCCATTTTCATCCATCTTGTTTCTGAACACCCATTTTGTGCCTATAACACTCCTGTCCTTAGGCTTGGGCACCAGCTTCCAAACTTTGTTTCTCTCAAATTGGTTTAGCTTCTCTTGCATAGCTAAAACCCAATCTGGATCTAGAAGTGCATCCTCAAATTTCTTTGGCTCATCTTGAGACAGAAAGCTACTATATAGACATTCCTCTTGAGTTGCTCTTCTAGTTTGGACTTTTGAAGAAACATCACCTATAATGAGTTCAAAGGGATGATCTTTAGTCCATTTCCTTGAGGGAGGTAGATTAGCTCTAGAAGATGTAGCTTCGTGATCATGATTGCCTTGATTAGATATTTGTCCTTGAGAAACTCCCCCTGAGTTTGTTGTTCCTAAGTGATCATTCCTAGAAGCATTTCTATGACTGTCAACGGAATACCCATTTTGACTGTCAACGAAATGCTCATTTTGACTGTCAACGAATCCTTCACCATGATTGTCAACGGAATGACCATTTGGTCTGCTATCAGCTATTCTTTTCAATCTTAATGCAGCAATTTCATCTTCACTACTGCTTTCATCTGTGCTAGACACAACAACTTTAGGCTGTTTCTCAATAGCCTTAACATGATTCACTTGATCTCCTTCCTCATTCTCAAAAGAAAGGCCTTCATGGAAACCTTCATCACAGAGACCTTGAATTTTGAGATCATCAAAAACAACATGTACAGATTCCATAACAATGTTGGTTCTGAGATTATAGACTCTGTAAGCTTTCCCTGCTGCATATCCCACAAATATTGCTTCATCTGCCTTTGCTTCAAATTTCCCCAAATGCTCAACTTGATTTCTCAGAACAAAGCACTTGCATCCAAAGACATGAAGAAAATCCAATAGTGGCTTCTTTCTTTTGAGTAGTTGATAAGGGTTCATTCCCTTGGCTTGATTAATCAAAGAAATATTTTGAGTGAAGCAAACTGTGTTAACTGCCTCAGCCCAAAAATAAGTTGGTAACTTTGATTCATCTAGCATTGTCCTTGCAGCTTCAATAAATGTTCTGTTTTTCCTTTCAACTACACCATTTTGCTGTGGTGTCCTTGCAGCTGAAAATTCATGCAAAATACCATTTTCCTCACAGAACATCTTCATAGTTGAATTCTTGAACTCTGTCCCATTGTCACTCCTAATCCTTCTTACTTTGAAATCAGGATGATTGTTTACCATCTTGATGTGTTTGATAATGATTTCACTTGCCTCATCTTTGGAGTGCAAAAAGAAAGTCCATGTAAATCTAGAAAAATTATCAACAATCACAAGACAGTATTTCTTCTTTGAAATGGACATGACATTTACAGGGCCAAATAGATCCATATGAAGCAACTCAAGTTGTTGGACAATTGATGACTCTGTCTTGCTTTTGAATGATGCCTTCTTTTGTTTCCCTTTTTGACAGGCATCACACAAACCATCCTTGGAGAATTCCACCTGTGGAATTCCTCTAGCAAGATCTTTCCTCAACAATTCATTCATAACCTTAAAATTCAAATGAGACAATTTCTTGTGCCATAGCCAACTTTCATCCTTGCTTGCCTTGCTGAAAAGACAAGTGATGGTGTCTGGACTTGTGCTACTAAAGTCAGCAATGTACACATTCCCTCTTCTGAATCCAGTCATTACCACATTGTTGTCTCCACCTTTAGAAACAACACAGGCTTCTTTTGAAAAAGTAACTAAAAATCATTTGTCACAAAGTTGGCTGATACTAATCAAATTGTGCTTAAGACCATCCACCAATGCAATCTCATCTATGATGACATTCTCTTTTGAAATCAAGCCATATCCCTTAGTGTAGCCTTTGATGTCATCTCCAAAAGCAATACAAATGCCAGCTCTTTCCTGGAACTCTGTGAGCAGGGTAGAATCACCAGTCATGTGTCTTGAACAACCACTATCCAAGTACCAAAGATTCCTTTTGTCTCCCTGCACACAATAAAACCAAATCAAGTTGATTTTGGTACCCAAGTTTCCTTGGGTCCTGTTTTGTTAGCCTTTGATTTACTCTTCACATCATTTTTCACCTTGGGCTCAGATTGAGTTAAATCAACCTTTACCTTTGGTGTTGACTTCTGAGGGTTGCTCACATTTTCATTCATGGCATGCATATTTGGACGAACAAACATGTTATTCACATTCCATGGCATTTGTGGCACATTATACATATTCATGTATGGATTAGGCACAAATGGCATGCTAGCATATGGATTTTGAAATTGTGCATATGAAGCAAACATATTAGGCATAACAAGCATTGCAGGCATAGAGGCATTCATTGTAGGCTTAGGCATTTTCACATTAGTAGACTTCTTAACAAATTTGCAATTAGCAGATAAATGACTAACACTTCCACAATTAACACATGTTTTTCTAGGAGCATACTTATCAAGTGTGTAATTGTTATGTTTGTTAATTCCTACTTTGCCATTTCTGTTATTCTTTTTATTGCCCTTAACCTTAACTTGAATTTTCTCTAACTTGTCTTTCAATTGCTTGTTAGACAAGTGACCTACATTAGCTCTCTCAACAGGCTTCTCAACTTTCTTTGATTTACTAGACTCACCTTGAACAAAGTTCTTGGTGACAGGACCATACTTGTTATTAAGTCTAGTGAGTTCTTCTTTCTTTTTCTCTGTCAACGAAACAGCCTGATCGGTTGATGGTTCATCTGTCAACGAAACCTTGCATTCCGTTGACGTATCAACCTTCAACAAATGATCATTGTGGTTTGTTGACTCTGTTTCTGATTCTAAGGTTTCAACAGCATACCCTAGCTTCTCTTTGTTCTTTTTCCATGATTACTCACAGAAAGATTCCATACCTTGAACATTAATGATGTTGGTAGCAACATTCATGGAATCTTTCCATTTTGCAATCAAACTATGTTCTATTTCTAGTTGTGTTTTAAAAATCTCTTCCCTTTTTAACACTTTCTCAAGTTCCAGCTTAGCATCTCTACTAACACACCTCATTTTCTCAAACTCAATGAGCTGTGCTTCTAACATGGCATTTCTATCACTTAAGAGCAAATTGGTCTCTTTAATTCTTGAGTTCTCTTTGGTAAGTGATTTAAGAGTAACACGCAAATTATACAGTACAGTAGACATTTCATTAACTGCACTATCGCATTCCTCTTTAGAAAGCTCAGAAAGATTAGTAATTGTTACCTGGTTGCTAGAGGAACTTGCTTCCTGCTCATGATTGTTAGCCATTAGAGCCAAGTTGACATACTCAACATCATCATCTGAATCTTCACCATTACCAGCCCAATCATACTCCTGAGACATGAAAGCCTTTTCTTTTTGCTTCAGAAGTTCAAAGTATTTCTTTTTATAATCAACAGGCTCAAATTTCCTGTTGCCCTTCTCAACTTTGGGCTTTCTGCAGTCTCCAGCAAAGTGACCAATCATTCCACAGTTGAAACATTTAGACTTAGACTTTTCAACCCAATTATTTTTGCTAGGTTAGAAGTCTCTCCTTGGTGGCCTTGCTTCCGAGTTTCTCTTGAATTTGAACTTAGAAAATTTTCTTGAAAGAAAAGCAATGTGTTCATCAATCTCATCTAACTCATCCAAGTTGGCTGGTTCTTCTTCTTCTTCTTCTGTCATCTTGCCTTTACCCTTGCTAACATCACTCCTACAACTAGCTCGACTAGTTGTGGCTTTTACAGCTTCTTCATTGTCATCTTTCAGTTGGTTCACAGATGCAATCAATGCAATAGATCCACCTTTCTTTTGTACCTTCTCAATTTCTTCATCTTGCTCCATTTCCAGCTCATATGTCTTTAAGGTTCCATAAAGCCTTTCAAGAGTTTAGTCTTTGTACTCTTGAGTGTTTCTTAGAGAAACAGTCATAGGCTTCCACTCTTTTGGAAGAGCTCTAAGAAATTTGAGGTTTGAATCCTTGGTTTGGTAGACCCTCCCATACAACTTTAATCCATTCAAAAGCTTTTGAAACCTACTAAACGTGTCATTTAGGGTTTCACCAGCTTTAAAATGAAAGTGCTCATATTGTTGTATGAGGAGTTGCATTTTGTTCTCCCTAACTTGCTCAGTTCCTTCACAGAGTGTTCTAACAGTGTCCCATACTTCTTTAGAAGTTGTACAGTTTATAACATTGTCAAACATCTCTTGTTCCAAACCATTAAACAGAATGTTCATGGTTCTTTTATCTTTATGGACTTCTGCAACATCTTCAACAGTCCATTCTGAGACAGGTTTTGGAATTTTCACATCTTCAGCATCATCTGGCAGTCCAACTCTAGATGCAAACTTCATGGGAACGTGTGGACCTTTCTCAATGCAGTCTACATATCTCTCATCCATAGACATGAGATGTAGATGCATTTTTACTTTCCAGTGAAAGTAATTGTCCTTATCCAGAACTGGTATCTTTACACCTGCATCCTTCTTCACCATGGTTTCTGTTTTGGCCTTGATCTTTAAACTCCTTGTATGTTAGAAGCTTACTCTAATACCAATTGTTAATACCAAATGACCTAACAGAATTGTAGAAGGGGGGGGGGGGGTTGAATACAATTCTAGATATTTTTAATCTTAAAACAACTTTTAAAATAAATTAACACAGAAAATAAAAACACAAGCAAATATAAAATTTCAGTTGGATGTTTTGAGGATCCAACTGAGATGTTTTTATTGCGGGAATAATCTGTGTTACAAACGTAGCACAGCTGCTCAGTTCCTAATGTAGAGTGAGAGTGCTCTTGAAATAAGCTAATACAAAGTTATTTTATCTCACTCACTTACAATAAAATGAACTGCTACACTTGGTTATATATCCCAAGTTTACAATGCTATTTTTGGCTACTCTAAAATGTACTAAGGGTAACCACCAGTAGCTTGCTTTTCATTCCTTTTGTCCAATGGTCCTTGGAGATCTTGTCTTTTGTCTTCATGCTTATTATGATCACACTCAAGAACCTAATTAGAAATTGGAATGTTTCCTCTTTCCCAGTGACCATTTTAATGGCTCCCAATGCAAAGTACACTTCTACATCACCTTTTGATCTGTCAGAAAACGGTCACTATCACTTTGTCAACTATTCAGAAAAGTGATAATGATTCGTTGATAACAGTGAGATGTATTCCGTTGATAGCTTTATTCTTCAATCCGTTGATGGTACATTCTTCATTCCGTTGATAGTGTAATCTCCATTCCGTTGACATGTCTTCACTTAGGCAAAATTACAAGGCATGTTATATTTACAATTAAGCAACCTATTTTGCCTATCTAGTACTTAGTCAACATGACTTAGAAAACCTATCTAATACCTACAACAGATGCCTATCAAATAGTGAAGTATTGTACAGTGCAATTGCTACATCACTCATTTCGTTGATGAGCTACCTGTCAAGGGAAGTTGCAAAGCATACCATTCCGTTGACAGCTACAAATTGACTTAACACAAAATCTACTAAGTGTTTTTACAATTATCATCAAGAACAACATATTCCTAACAATGGAACATCATATTGCATTTCGTGCCACAGCCGAGGTGATGTGATGGAAAATAGGATCCTTATTATCACTAACATTATGAATGTTTAGTTATACACATAGAGGGTTGTATAACTTAAATAAAATAGTGGGAGCCACCAATGAATAAAGACCCGATTCACATGGTGTTATAAGAATAAAATTGAATATTTACTTAGTAGTTATGTGTATTCACTTATAGAAATATATATATACTATAACTTATGCACTATCACACATTGTAGTAGAATAACACGTTGACTTATCCCAATATACTGATGAACTTTCAAAGTTGAGAAGTGTTCTCGAGAATGAAAAGTTAGACTTAATGCTTAACTCGCTAATACAAAATGTCTTATTTATGATACACATGGAGATGCGTACGAGACTAGGTGCAATAGGTTTAATAATGCAAATGTTGCATAGTAAAACAAACTGATCTATGTGAGCTTAGAACTGTGCAAACAATATGAACACAAGGACACTCAGGGCTACCTTGTTGCTTCTATAAGAGTTGTAGAATGTGATAAATAAGAAGATTCAATATAGGATATCAAATGAGCTATTCCATAATAGTTATGCTGAGGGTTGATCTATAAATAATCATAGACTCAAGACAATCAATTTGATTGATCGTCTAGGGTAAGTTGATTTTTTCATAGATGGAAGCTAAGTCGAGATATGATCTTGAAGTAGCTTCCGGATACGAACTCGCAAATTGGTTGTGAACTCTTACATTAAAAGGTTGGATATCAGATTGTCTGAAATCTACTTCATGTTAAAGATTATTGAGACGTATTTCTTTCTTAGAGAGCTATGTTCTTCAGACTGGTAATGGTTCTAAAATCAAGTAGTAGGAGATGAACCATACCATGAAGAAGAAGTTTGTTAGTGAGTGATAGCATAATTAGTCTGTTAGGCCGAATACACAATATATAATCAATATACGTATGAGAATAACAATCAAGAACACTGTTTATGATCAATAAACTGAATTATATTAAATAACTCTTCTCTCAGTGATGTAAAATATCACAGAGAGCTGCTAGGTTACAAGAATAATGTATTCAGTATTCGCATCCCTTTTAGGGTTAACCTATCTGTGTTTATATAGTACACAGCTACATAGATTCAATCTCTAATTGATATTCCTACAAATTAGCTATACAATTTATATCAAATTAGGATTGCTTTTGTCTTCTGTTCCGTTTATTTAGCCATCTCAATATATTCTGCTTCTTTCCATCTTCAGAATATATTGCTTCTAGAATCTTCAATGTCAGCACCGACAACTAAAGTAAACTCTCATCCCGTCAGACTTTAACAAACTCTGACTGGCTTCTAGTAAACTCTGATGAGTACCTGTTGCTTAAACACTGATAAACAATCATCAGTAATTATATCTAACATAGTCAAAGGCTAAGTTTGACTCTAATAGAAAAAAGGTTTGCAGCCACTAAAGTAAGAAGTTTATTAGAAGATCAACTACAAGAGTTGTCTTGTAGAGTTGAAGAACTAGAGAAGTTTAGGGGGACTGAAACTTCTCATTTTAAATAGGGACTATGGAATAGAGATAATGGAAATCCAAAGAACCGTAGGCTTGGTTGCACGAGTGAGAAGAGTATTCGCTTATTGCATGGTGATGGGTTACAAGAACCATATGATTATTGAATTACATTATGCATACAAAACTCGTCTCACTAGAAAGACCACTATATCTCTATTTTCTTGAAATAAAGAGATAATTAGCTACAAAAGTGTTAAAATTAGTACACATAATTGTATGTGCACAAGTGACAACGCATACTAGAAAAGGATTCACACACTTCATTAGAATTCACGGATATGATCCGGATTCAGATATATGTATTTGGTACAATACAAATTCGAATATTTTGGAGTGATTCAAAATGAATAATAATGAAATACAAAACAAAGCAGTAAGTGTTGGGACTCTTTGATAAGATCAAAAAGATATACACTTGAGTGAGAGTTTTGAGGTTATCTCAAATCTTAAGTTTAAAGCTTCACGTGGACAAGTCCTAAGATTCCACATGTAGATGGAATGTATGAAGGAGTGAACGAACTTTGTTAGACATCGTTCGGTTCATGTTAAGCTAAATTGATCTTCTAATATATGTTTAGAGTTGAATTTTGTAAATATCAGTATATCTGCTGAATATAGTATCTTTTTAATATGTTCCTAAGTTGTCATATGAGATATGTTGTGCAAGGAACACAAGTCTTAAACTTGTTAAGATTTAGGATGTCTAGCTTATGTCAAAATTTTTAATTTGATAAGCTAGATGGTAGATCCAAAAATGTAAGTTTGTGTGATATCCTAATGATAGTCAAGGATGTCGGTTAATTATTCTACTGAATATTGTGTGTATGACATACTGCCTGCTTAGAGGAATTGTTCATTCTAGAAGGGTTCAGTAGGAGGAAGGTTGAACTTAACTAAGTTCAAACACCACAAATTACAAAGGTTCTATAGGAAGAACATTTTCAGACAGGATAATCTTTTGTAGGTTAGCTTAAGTATAGGTCTTTATATTTTATCACCAACCTGAGAAGTTGACTGCCTTGTAAGAATGACAATGAGGTGTCGATTATATGATAATGACCTTATGAACTATACTAAAGCTATGAGTTATGACTCGGAGAAATGGCATAGTACCATGAAATCCGATATAGATTCCATGTACATCAACCGAGTACGGACTATGGTTGAGGACCTAAAGGTGTCATAACCGGAAGGGTACAAGTGAGTCTATAAAAGGGAGATTAGAGTGATTGGATGGGTAAACTATAAGTCCTTGTTTATTGTGAAAGTATTCAATCAAAGCAAAGAGATTGACTTTGATGAAAAAATTTCACATGAAGTAGTGCTCAAGTCTATTCGGATTTTGTTTGCGATTGCGGATAATAATGACTATAATATCTAATAATGGTCGAACGGTCGACCCTCCTCGATAGAAAACTTGAAGAGGATGTGTAGTTGACACAATTATAGGGATTTATTGCTATGAGTAGAAAATCTATGGTCTAATAGCCACGACAATCCATTTATGGATTGAAGCAAGCTTCTCAATGATCGAACATCTGTTTTGATGAGACAATCAAATAGTTTGATTTTATCAAAGACAATGATGGATCATGGATCTACAAGAAGGTTAGTGGAAGCGTGATGACATTCCTAATAATGTATGTAGATGACATACTTATGATAAAGAATGATGTATCGATGCTAAAATTAGTCGAAGTGTGGCTATCTAGCATATTCTCTATAAAGGACTTGGGAATGGCTTCCTATGATATAGGAATGAGAATTTATAGGATAAACCAAGTGTTGGGCTAAACCCAAAGTGTGTACATCATTTATATGCTAAGATGTGTAGCATAAATAACTCCAAGAAGTTACTTCAATTGTCAAGTCACGGAGTTACTTTCTCCAAGATAGTGTCTTTCTACGACATCTGAGGAGAAATGACGCATGAGTAAGATTTATTATGCTTCGGAAAAGGTATCTATCAAAATACCGGATGTACTGTACAAGACTTGATGATCGCTAACTCACTAGGCGAGATAAGTGAACACCAGTCTAGTCCTTGAGAAGCGTGATAGTAAGTTGGAAGAACGTCCTTAAATACTTTGGAAGTATTGAGGACATCTTTCTTGATTTGGTGGGTCCAAAATGAAAATCGAGCTTTATAAACACTATGATTTTCTTAGGACAAAAGTGATAGAAAATCCATGTCAAAATAAGTGTTAATTCTGAATGGATGAGTGGTTTGTTGGAAGAATTCCAAGCAGCTTAAGATAACTGATTCCGTAGTGGAAGCACAATATGTATATAGCTAGAAGTGAAGCTGCAAAGGCGGTTCTTTGGATAGCAAAACCTGTTTTCACTGGTTAGACATGGTTCCTAACATAAGATTTATATTGTTGTATCAGTATAACATATGGTAGTAGCGCAAGCTATGGAACCTAGGTTTAATCAGGGATTCAAGATCCAAGTTGCGGCAGTTTCATATGACATATGAGATCGTTGAAATTAGAGATGTTTAAGTCAATATTGACTTCACCCATAACAACATAGTAAAGACCATTTACTAAACTGTTATTTGAAAATCGCTTTGTTCTCTATTAGGAGAAGTGTGTATGAGATACCAAGGTGATTGGTTTTAGTACAAGTGGGAGATTGAAAGATGTGTGTCCTAAATCCAATCATGGATGATGAGTTAGGAGATACTTTGTTCAATCTGATTCAAGTTTGTTTAATTTAATAAAATGGTAATATGTTTTATAACGGGATTTTTTCTATTTAAAGTGTTTAAATTAGATGATCCATAGTTTAGAGTAAAGCTTTAATGGATTATGATGAGATCATGATAATGAGACCTTAAAGATGATAACTCTAAACTTAAATAGTTCCTGGTCGTAGGATAATTAATTGGTAGTTTATTTATCCGCAAAGATCGGTACATACTATGTTTGCGTCACTATGAAGGATGTCTGTTCTCATAGGCATTTGTGTTGTGACACTATAGCTAGTATGTAGGTACTTATTAGGAATAAGTTCACTGAACATGACTCGATCAGTTGAACAACTAATGGAGTTCACTCATGTGTCAGTAGTTGTTCATATAGTGATGGTTGTACAAGTGTCCTTTGACTTGAGATCATCATAGTCATCTTGTGTACACTGAACTATACTTTGGTTTAGCTCTTAGTCTCGAGGGACAATAATTAGTGCTCTTCTGGGTATAGGAATTTGTGCACGAAGATAGTAAATGATCAATAAAGGATCTGCCCCTTCCAGTGAAGGAAGAGAATGTCCTATGCTATTCCATTTATGCTAGTTCAGGAATCTCTGGCCAGAGTGAATGAAATTAGAAAGAAGTTTCTAATTTGCATTAATCGGAACTAGGCATAGTGAATAGGAAAGCATATGATTAAATTAGATAGGCTTAACACGAGATTCATGCCTTGAATTTAATCGGGACATTGATGGGTAGAAGGAATTGATTGTGTGGTAACTAGTCACTGAATAGGTTCTTGGTATTCTAAGCAGTGAATTCATATTATCCGGATAGTCGCGATATGCTGTGAAGTATCACTCACGATGTAGAATAAATATGATTAATTTATTAATCGTATTTAATGAATTAGAAGAATTCATATAAATAATAATAAAATAGTTTTATTATTATTTATTTCTACTACCGGCTTAATATTGAACCTACAGGGTTACACCATAAAAGAGAATGATTTAATGGTGAAGAAATTAATTAATAATGGCTAGTCATTATTTATTTATGAAATAAATATTTGATAGCATTTTTATAATCAATTAAATATGATTTAATTAATTATAAAATAATTAAGAAGTGTTCTTAATATTATTAATTAAGAATTTAATTTAAGAAATTAAATTAAGTGGGAGAATTATTTTCTAAAGAGTTTAGACAAAGAAATAATTATTAAAAGAGTTTTAATGATTAATTAATTGATTAATGAGATTAATTAATTATAGGGTTAATAATATTAATATTTTATAGGATAAATTTTCAGCTGAAATATTTGCCTATAAATATACTATTATAGACCCTAAGCCTTGAACCCTAATTTTTATAAGAAAAGAAAAATAGAGGCAACCATAATTCTCTCTCTCAGCCTTTCTTCTCTCCATCGGATCGTCATCTCTTGGTGGATACTTGTGGAGTGCTTCACACTTGAGAAGCAGCTGCTAAGAGTCTCTATTCATCATCATTGGATCGCTTATGAAGGTTAGTTTCCGATTCTTTAATTTTATCCATGAATCGTATGCGTTAAATACGGGTTTTATATATAAATAATTGTTATCCATACTCCGCGTATGCGATAAAACCCAACAGATCTATCCAGCCCAATTGTCGAACGAGCGGCAGAAACAAAAGATGTAGAATTGTATGTAGGTTGTTCGGGAAAGATGGTTCGAATTGGGAAAAATATGGAACCCGACCTCAAGAAGAAAGTGATTGAGGTAGTTAGGCAATACCACGATGTCTTTGCATGGGGGCCCGAAGATATGCCTGGTTTAGATCCAAAGACGGCGAAGCATTGCCTCAATGTCAAGCCCGAGGCCAAACCGGTTAAACAAAGGAAAAGGACTTTCACCATGGAGAGACAGAAGATTATTGAAGCCGAAGTAGAGAAGCTGTTAGAGGCAAAGTTCATTGAAGAGATCGAATACCCGGAGTGGCTAGCTAATTTGGTAGTGGTAAAGAAAGCCAATAACAAGTGGAGGATGTATGTTGATTACACTGATTTGAACAAGGCTTGCCCGAAGGACCACTACCCTCTGCCAAGCATTGATCAGCTAACAGACACTACCGCCGGAGACCAGGTACTTAGTTTCTTGGATGCTTTTTCAGGTTATCATCAGATAGTGATGAATGCCAAGGATATTCTGAAGACAGCATTCATCACCCTGAAGGGAACCTATGCATACATCAAGATGCCCTTCGGCCTGAAGAATGCTGGGCCACGTTCCAGAGAGTGGTCAACAGGATTTTTACCAAGCAAATCGGGAGGAACATGGAATTCTATGTGGATGACATGATTGTCAAGTCGCAGTTCGAAGACCATATGGAGGAAGTAAAGGAATACCTTACTAAGGCACCTCTCCTGATGAGACCAGATCCGAAAGAAACATTGCAGCTATACTTGGCCGTAAATGACCGAACTCCGGGAGCAGTATTGGTGAAGGAACACGAAAAGAATCAACACCTAGTGTTTTATGTGTCACATATGTTGAAGGACGCAGAAACAAGGTATCTGAATGCTGAGAAGTTCGCATATGGGTTAGTGATGGCTACCCGAAAATTGCGACATTATTTCCAAGGACGAACAGTGCAAATTGTGACCGACCAGCCACTCAAGAAGATCTTGACAAGACCAAAGGCGTCCGGAAGAGTGGTAGCATGGTCCATTGAGCTAGGAGAATAGGATCTGGAATATATCCCAAGGACCTCCATTAAAACTCAAGCGTTGGCGGACTTCATGGTGGAATGCTCCTTCTCCGGGCCAAAGGATCTGGCGCCCAAAGAACAGTTAATTCAGTCTCCAGGCAAATGGAAGTTATTTGTGGATGGTTCAGTCGCAGGTTCAAAGTGTGGGGCCGGTTTGATCCTTTCTAGCCCAAATGGATTTGAAATATGCCAGACGATAAGGTTCACTTTCCCCCTGACAAACAATGAAGCTGAGTACGAAGCGTTGCATGCTGGATTAAACTTGGCGAAGAATCTAGAAGTGAGAAATCTAAGGGCATTCAGTGATTCTATGTTGGTGGTAAAACACTTCTCAGGGGAGTATGAGCAGAGAGAACCCCGGATCAAAGCCTACGTCGCAAAGGTACGTGATCTATCAGTTTTGTTCGAATCATTCGAGTTAAGTCAAATTGGCAGGGAAGACAACAACCGAGCAGATGCACTATCTAGGCTCGCTTCGGCAGAAACTCATAGCCTGACAGGTTCAATCTACCAGACCGAAGTGAAATTGCCTTCAATCGATAAAAAATAGTCCATTGAGATCAATCAAGACATCAACTGGATGACTCCGATCAGGTCATACCTGGAGAAAGGTACTTTGCCCCTAGACTGGAAAGAGGCTCAGAAGGTGAAGTATAGAACAACAAGCTACACCATCATTGGGGGCAAGCTGTATAGAAGGTCGGCGACCGAACCTCTTCTCAGATGTTTAGATCCCAAAGAGCAACGACTAGCCTTGGAGACGGTGCACGAAGAAATATGCGGGGAACATCTGGTCGGTCGGTCATTTGCCTTCAAAATCCTCAGGCAAGGGTTCTACTGGCCGACTTTGCGAGCAAATGCGGCTGAGTATGCGAAGAAGTGTCGACAGTACCAGTTATTCAGCACCATCCTGAAGCAGCCACCCGAAGAAATGGTGTCCGTTCTGAGCCCAATACCCTTCGCCATGTGGGCTGTAGATATCGTGGGAATCCTACCCAAAAGCACAAAGCAAGCTAAATACTGTATTGTAGCAATCGACTATATGACCAAATGGGTAGAAGCAATACCACTGGCAACCATAACTGAAGAAGCAACAAAGAAGTTCATGCTGGAGGAAGTGATACTTAGGTTCGGAATTCCAAAGGTGTGTATGTCCGATAATGGAACGCAATTCATTGGGAACAAATTCAGAAAGTTCTCGGCTCACTTCGGGATACAACAAAAGTTCAGTTCAGTCGACCATCCTCAAGGAAATGGAGCAATCGAAGCTGCGAACAAGATCATTTTTGATGGGATAAAGAAGCGACTGGGAGATGCCAAAGGACTCTGGGCCGAAGAACTATCTTGGGTCTTATGGGCATACCGAACGACACCCCGATCGTCTATTGGGGAAACACCTTTCAGGCTAGCATTCGGGACAAACGCCCTAGTCCCAGTGGAGGTTGGCCTGGACTCCTACCGAACAGAGGTTTTCAACATCGAAGCAAATGAGTTCGGCCTTAGGGAAAATGTAGATTTACTCGAAGAGGATAGAGAGGCAGCTCACCTAAGGAACCTAAAATACCAGCTTCAAGCAGCCCAATACTATGACTCGGGAGTAAAAAAGAGGACATTCATGGTTGGGGACTTGGTGTTACGGGAGCTGGCCACCTCTATACCAACAAAACAAGGAAAGCTAATGCCTAACTCTGGGAAGGACCGTACAAAGTGGTCGAGGTCGTTCGACCTGGAACCTACAAATTGGCAACTTTGGGTGGCGACCCGATCAAAAACACTTGGCATGCCTCGCGCCTACGTAGGTACTACCAATGAGTTCCACTCTGTTTATAGAAATGTTTGCAATGGCAGGGTTTCCCATTTCCAAGTTTTTATTCAGCATTGTATTTAAATTCCCTAATATAGAGCATGTGTAGTTGAACACGAAATGTTATCAATGAAAACATATGTTTGTGGTTGTTTCGAATATTTATGTTATTGCAATGATTTAACATTAATGCCTTATTATATTGTGTAATCATGCAAATTAGATTAAATAAACCCAAGATGCATAAATTAAATAACTAAAAGCCCGAAGGCGATAAAGTTAATGCCCGAAGGCGCAGTGTTTTACAAATTTGAAAGTTAAAAACTATTCGGACAACTCCTCGTCCTCTCCGGATGAGACCATGGGAGATTCGTCAAGCTCATCAGGGTGGACGACTAGGTTGGTGAAGCCTTCCTCAACAAGGGGAAGATGATCCAAGCCTAAAGTGGTGGCCCTCTTCATGACTTCGTCGTGGCCCATCTGATAGCATCTTTCCTCTGCGTTCAGCCTCAACTTGGTCTCCTTCCGCGATAACTTCATGGCAGCCTTGAGGGCGAGATTGCGCCTAGTGATGCGAGCTCGAAGAGTATCCACTTCCTTTTGCAAGACTTCACGATCAGCCTTGAGCACCTTGGCCTAACCAACCAGCACCTCCAGGTCATCTTGAGTCGGCTGTAGGCTGCCCTCAGCTTTGACCGCCCGAAATTCCATCTCCTTGACCTGGGCGAAGCCGCTCTGCATATCTTTCATCTTATCGGTGATGGCGGCGGCCATAGAAGTTGCCTGAAAAGAAAATCAAAGCATAGTTAAAGACTGAGGGAAAAGGAAATAATAGCGAAGGGAATGAAAGAAAACTTGTACATACCATGGAGAGTAGGACCATCAATTCGGCGCAAGCATCCACAGGACTTAGCCGTTCATACTTCGAACGGTCGACTGGAAGCATCAGAGCCCGGCACAAGTATGGAGCTAGGTCTTTGGCCGCCATTGGAGCAGGGGTGGCGAAGGAATCCGTCTCTAGCACCGCCCATTGAGGGACATACGTCTTGACTACGTCCCCTCGTCGTGCTCTCTTCCTTGAAGCCGGAGACAAGGGGGCATTTCCTGCCTATTCGGGTTGATGGCGAGGAGAAGGAGGGGCAGATTATTCTGGGGCGTTCTGGTCATCTCCTTCATGAATAGGATTCGGCGAACCACCCGTTTGAGCCGCTTGAGAGGCTTGGAACTTAGCTTTCTTCCTCTCTACGATCGCCTGGCGAGTCGACACTACTAACAGATGGAAAACATGTTAAATGCAGGACTAACATTCGAAAAATAAAAACGCAAAGTTAAAAGAGAGCTAAGTCAGAACATGTTACCATTACCCCAAAGGGCGAAGAGCCATTGCTTGTCCCGAAGATCCCCAAGGGGAATTCGGCCCATGTCAAATTGACACAGTCGGTTGTATTCATGCTCTTTGGCACCTATTAGTGTGGGTTTTACCACTTGGACTGCAGGATCGACTACGCGCCACTGGGCAATAGCGTCTATCTTCGGTCTAGAAAGATAGAACCACTTGTCGTGACTCCCTTTCTTATTGGAATTCGTTTCAACCTAATCGGCTCTGTTGGTTCGCCGAGATACTTGATAAGTGGATTTTATATCTACTTGGAACGCTTCCTATTGGCTTAAATTGATTGATTGCACTCAAGTATTTGGTGTGTTTAATGTGTTTTTAGCTAGAATGTGCAGAGCTACAGATTGATGCAGAAATGTGAGGGTTCATGTATATATGGTGGATATGTGCTAAAGAAGAGAAGTCCATGTGGTAAGGAAGTTGGAAGCGCAAGGAAACGAAAAGTAAATAGTTTGCAGAATCCATGAATAGTGGCACTGTTCATGGCACTGTTCATAGCGCGCCCGCACTGTTCATAGCGCGCCCGCGCCCGAAAGTACTGTTCATAGCGCCCCCGCGCCCGAAAGTACTGTTCATAGCGCGCCCGCGCCCATCCAAGCGCGCCCGCGCCCTAAAAGATGCTGGAAAAGACAATTTTGACTCAGAAAAGGAAACCAGCAGAAGACCAGTCAACCTTGAGGCCTATATAAACAATTGGTGGACGATTTTTGAGATATACATCCATATATATTGAGTTACATACATACATATCCATCCACCGGTGAGGAGCACAAGAAGACGGCTGATTAAGAAGATCTAGTTTTCAACTTTTCTTTGTATTCTTCTAATTAGGCGATACTTTGGATTCTCGTTGGTTTTGTGTTTCTTAAACCTTATCTCTAGTACTTTTATTCAGTATTCCAGACATATTTATTATCATGTTTTCATCAGAACCCACGATGATGAACGGTTCGATTATGAACTAATCGTTGTCGTGGGGTTCTAACGGATTTATTTATGGATTTTAGTAGTTAATTGTTTTAAAGATGTGTGTGTGTGTGATGGCTAATTGATATCCTAGTTTGGTTGTGCTTATTCTTCTTGGATGCGTAGCTAACATCTAAGTTGTTTATTAATCTCTATTGATTGCGAAAGTGGATATAGAGGTTTAGAACTTGCCATGCTATCATAGGTTTGTGTATGTTTGTCATGCATGATTCATAGGTGATTTTAACCATCTTACCTGCCCTATGTAATCTGAATGGATAACTTGCTCGTTAAACCGTTATGTTTTCAAATCTTATAGACATATAGGGTCTAAGCATAATTGGTGTCTGCCCAACTTCTATCTCTTTTGTGGATGTTTGAGTGGTTTGGTATACGTATACTGAAAGGTAGCGTGTACTGATTTCGTGTTATCCGATTAGTTGTCACAACCGTCACATGCATTGATTAAAGACAAAAGACTCTAGATGAAGTACTTAATGAAGTTAGGATCCCATGTTTTATTCTCATAAGTAATTTGAAAGCAATCTCTTTAGTTAATTATAGTCTTTGTAATTTGCTTAGTTAATTTAGATAATCCAAACACAAATTTGTTACTTGTCTTAGCATTGAACAATAGCCATACATTGTTGCATAAGTGCATAACTATAGTAACCAAAGCAGTCTCTGTGGGAACGAACTCTACTTTCATATATTACTTGTTGACCGCGTACGCTTGCGTGATATTGTGTGAACAATACTGATTAAAAGCCTTTGCTCTTGCCATTCTTCCAGAAGTCGTAGTGGTGCCAGAACAATCGTGTTGTCGACTTGACTCCTGCAACGAGGCATCGGCATTGGAAACCATTCATATGAAGGAATCCATTCGGGTCCATCTGCCCGAGGGCGATGCCCCTTTCTGCGAACAATTTCTTGATCAGAGAGAGTACGGGGACTCGGAAACCGCATTTGAAGGCAGCTTCGGAGACGCATGTAGCAAATTGCCCGTACCCTTCGGGCACAGGAGGATTATGCCAAATCCGGTCTTTCTTCCTCGCCATGTAGGTGTGCCATGCTCCGGTCGGGATGTCGTAATCTTTGGCAAACTTCGACACATTATCTTCGGAAAGCTGGGAGCGGAAGTTCGTTGCCGGATAATCGGAGATGACATGAAAAGGAGACCTCTCCGGGGGTACGGACCCCGAAGATTGTGTTGTTTCGGGTGTTGACCGATCCATAATTCCTGCATTCAGGGATGAAGAAATTAGCCATGTACTCGGAAAAAGCTTTGAAGAAAAAGGAAATTTAAGACAATAAAGCCGAGTACAGAGGGCCAGGATCGGTCAAACGAATCTTAAAAGCTAAATTAGGGCGGTGAAGAATTTCCTAGTGAATTTAAACAGGCCGAAGAGTGTTCTGAGGACAAGGTCATCCCGAAGAGTGTTCTTAAGACGCTATTGTCAATAACGGTATGTATTACTACTGTCTTATCATATATACCTAAATCAGTACCGGAATTGTTTCTGAATTGTTACCAAGGTAGTTAAAGACATCTTCGTATTAAAGAGGGGAACCCTAAGCACCTACGGTTGCCCCCCCCCCCCAAATTGATATTCTTAACATTTACAAGA
This sequence comes from Heracleum sosnowskyi, assembly GCA_030848705.1. Taxonomy (NCBI): domain Eukaryota; kingdom Viridiplantae; phylum Streptophyta; class Magnoliopsida; order Apiales; family Apiaceae; genus Heracleum; species Heracleum sosnowskyi. The sequence goes on from CM061241.1 coordinate 102,446,787, forward strand.
GGTAAAGACAAGAAACAGGCATCCAGTTTCTAGCATGGATTCGATTACAAGCCTAAATACTGAAAAAGAAAATGATTCTGGGGACTTACTTGTGATTGAGATGGAGTGGGAATGCAAGGACTGGATTGTGGAGATTTGGGGACGATGTTGAAGTGCTCAGCGGCTGGACCTTTTGATAAAATGTTGTGAGTGTTTTGAAAATAGCGTGAAGAAATTTGAGGGGGAAATTGATATTTATAGGACAGTAAATGACGTTTGGACAAAGGAGTGGTGGTGTTTCGTATTTAATGGTGTATATTGAGACGTTTTAAATTCAACGGTTGAGATATGGCGTAAATCTCGAGATTTGCGACACCTTCAAGACTAACGGAGTGTCAGAAGATGCTGTGAAGTTGAGACTTTTCCCATTTTCTCTGAGGGATAAGGCTAAAGGCTGGTTGTACTCTCTACCAGCAGGGTCTATTACTACTTGGGAGGATCTTGCTCAGAAGTTTCTCACTAAATTCTTCCCTATGGCTAAAACCGCTGCAATCAGGAATGCTCTTACTCAGTTTGCACAACATTTTGGAGAAACTTTATGTGAGGCTTGGGAGCGTTACAAGGAGATGCTTAGGAAGTGTCCTCATCATGGAATGCCTGACTGGATGGTGATCAATTGTTTCTACAATGGACTGGGAGGTCAATCTCGACCAATGCTTGATGTGGCATCAGGTGGAGCTCTTTGGGCTAAAAGCTACGATGAATCTTATGAACTTATTGAGATGATGGCTGCTAATGAATACCAGAATCCAACTCAGAGGTTATCACAAGGCAAGGTAGCAGGAATTCTGGAAGTGGATGCAGCTACGGCAATAGCAGCTCAGCTAAAGGCTTTGTCTATGAAGGTGGATTCTCTGTCCAACTATGGAGTTCAGCAGGTGGCTAGTGTTTGCGAGCTATGTGCAGGTGCACATGACACGACTCAATGTGCCATATCTAGTGAATCGGCATAGTTCGTGAGCAATTTTCAGAGGCCACAGCAGCCAGTGCCAAATGCCTATCATCCAAATAATAGGAATCATCCTAATTTCAGCTGGAGTAACAATCAGGGTGGTCAGAAACAACCACAACAACCGTATAAACAGTATCAAGGTCAGCAGTATGGAGCTAAGCCGTTCAACTCTTCTGGTTTTCAGTAGCAGTATGCTCCAAGGCAGCCGTATCAACCACCAGGTTTTCAACAACCGTCTCAAGGCAATGTTGGTCAGTCGTCTAATGAAAAGTTTGAATTGGTGGAATTGAGGTTAATGTGCAAGAGCCAAGCTGTTTCAATCAAGACTCTAGAGAATCAAATCGGTCAGATTGTCAATGCCTTGTTGAATAGACCACAGGGAACTCTCCCTAGTGATACAGAAGCTAATCCTGGCAAAAGAGAGGTCAAGGAACAGGTTAAAGCAGTTACCTTGCGATCTGGAAAGGTTACGGGTGACCAGAACTCATAAAAAGAGCAAAACGAAGAAATTTATGGATTCCCAACAGAAGGTGGGCGCGCCCGCGCCCTAGGAAGCGCGCCCGCGCCTGATGTTCTGCCAGAAGATGAAGAAAAAGAAGAAAAATCAAGTTTGGGGGGAAACGAAGCGGAAAAGCGTGACAATTCGACTGAGAAATCTGTTCTGAAGCAGAAGACAGAGATCAAGGAGGTGTATCCTCCTCCGCCATTCCCTAAACGTCTTCAAAAGCAGAAGATGGACAAACAGTTTGCTAAGTTTTTGGAGTTTTTCAAGAAGTTGCAGATCAATATACCTTTTGCGGAAGCTCTAGAACAAATGCCGAGCTACGCAAAGTTCATGAAGGGTATTCTATCTCGGAAGTTGAAACTCGAGGAGTTGGAAACCGTTGCTTTGACAGAAGAATGCAGTGCTATTCTTCAGCAGAAGTTACCTCCTAAACTCAAGGATCCAGAGAGTTTCACCATACCGTGCACAATCGGCAATCTATCTTTCAACAAGTGCTTGTGTGACTTGGGAGCTAGTATTAATCTGATGCCGTTGTCTGTCTTCATGCAACTTGGACTGCCTGAGCCTAAACCTACTACTATGTCTTTACAGCTGGCTGATCGGTCGATCACATATCCAAGGGGCATAGTGGAGGATGTTTTGGTTAGAGTGGATAAGCTTATCTTTCCTGCTGATTTTGTTATTCTGGACATTGAGGAAGACAAGAAGATTCCTATTATCTTGGGAAGACCGTTCTTGGCTACAGGCAGAACTTTGATAGATGTGCAGAAATGAGAGCTTACAATGAGGGTTCAAAATCAGAAGGTCACTTTTAACGTGTTCAAGGCAATGAAATTTCCAACTGAGAAAGAAGAGTGCTTTAAATTGGAGATGGTCGATTATGTCGTCAATACAGAGATTGAACAACCGCTGAAGTCAGATACAGTGGAGAGAGTCTTGATAGGGGATTCTGATATCGAAGACGAAGAAAGAGCAGAGCAACTTCAGTTGTTGAATGCACCTCCGTGGAAAAGAAAAATTGATGCGCCATTCGAATCTCTTGGATTAGCAGAGCTGAACAATTCTCAGGAGCGACTTAAACCATCTATGGAAGAAGCTCCTACACTTGAACTCCAACCACTACAGGATCAATTGAGGTATGGTAAAGTCTACGAGAGCAACAGGCTATATAAGGAGAAGGTTAAGGACTGGCATGAAAGAGGGGTGGTGAAACATTCATTTGTGCTTGGTCAGCTAGTTCTGCGTTTCAAGTCCCGCTTCAGATTTTTTCCAGGAAAGCGTAAGTCGAGGTGGTCGGAGCCTATCACGGTTAAATCAGCATTTCCGCAGGATGCAGTAGAGATTTTCCATAAGTTTCCGGACGACGCGTTCAAGGTTAATGGTCAGTGGCTGAATTATGACGTTGGTAATACGGTGAACCGTGAGTCGACGTTCACCGTTCTTGCGACTGGATGAAAATGGATTCACGTCAAGCTATTGACGTAAAACAAGCGCTTCATGGGAGGCAACCCACGCGAATATGTAGTATTAGTATTCTGTGTAAAAAAAAATATGAACAGTAGCAGAGCGCGCCCGCGCAGGGTTACTGTTCACAGAAGCAGAAAAAAAAAGACAAAAAAAAGTTTGTGTTGTTTCCCTCTAGGATCCATCTGGGATTCAGAGTGAAGTTGATAGGTCCTTTGGGTACTACTTTCAGAGCCACTGGAGTTGATGTTGCTTGGCCTACCTTTGGAGTTGATTCTGTTTATCCACCACCGGATACACCACCCGAGGAGGGTGGTCCTGCTGATGATTAGGTATTCTCTGCATCTTTCCTTTTTATTACCTTCAATGAGGACATTGAATATTGTAAGTTTGGGGGTGATAATTAAGGAATAGTAGTGTTAGAGTGTGTGTTCATATAGGATTCATATTGCATATGTAGATATTTCATTCATATCTTTGCATGTTTATGTCATATAGAGCATTGTGTTTACATATTTGTTTATATTATGTGAGTCCATTTAGTTGCATTTGCATAGCATGCATATTTCATGATCCCGTAGGACTTGACTATTTCTTGGTTGATGAGTCGATGTTGATGGGAGTGTGGTAGTGATGAATAGAGGGCTGATTAAGTTTCTATGGAATTGACTTGCATGCCAGAAACAAAAATCATTTACATAAGTCTCATTGGTTGCTTTTGGATTTTATCAGACCATGTTTGTTTGGATGTTAGAATTTAACCTCTTGATTATATTTAGAATGTTCGTCTATTCTCTTGAAAACGAAGGAGCACTAAAGTCTAAGTTTGGGGGAAAACAGGGATTTCATGCTAGTTGTCAATAAAAGCTAGGCGTCAAATGGCTAGTAGCCGCTCATTGAAAAGATGAGTAGGCTAGGGAGGGATGAGAAAAAGCAAAGCGCACTCATTCCGAAATTGTTGAAAAAAAAAAAGAAAAAAAAAGTTGTGTTTATGCAGAATTGATCAGGTTGAGCTCTTTAATACTCGAGCAATTAAGTTCTAGGGGACTTTGTGCCTGGTGACCTAAGACTTTTACGGCCTGGGATCCACTAACCTAAAGCTCGCTACATGGGTATTATTGTATAAGCCTTTTGGGGTCTCAACCATTGCACAGTCAAATAAGCATGTGTGTCGTAATAAAGCATGAATTCCTGTCTAGCTAAAGTGGTCTGAGGTGTCTTTAAGTGGTTTCTTGTGTCTAGAGTTCATTCTGTTTATAAGCTTGTGGTTGTTTTGGTGAAGAATAGGATATGGTCTTGATTTAGTTTGAGAATATATTGATGAGCATTGCACACACGCACGTTTCTGTGTTTGTATTGTTAGTATACGGGAATTTGGTCGAGTTCTGTTTGGAAGATTGCATTCTTTGAGATGTTGGCTCGTTGATTGGTTATGGTTAGTCTGAGGGGATCGTCTGCATTATCATAATAGTTGCATTCATGCATTGCATTATATATATATATATATATATATATATATATATATATATATATATATAGTCTGTTTATGCTTGAGGACAAGCATCGGTTTAAGTTTGGGGGTGTGATAAGTGGATTTTATATCTAATTGGAACGCTTCCTATTGGCTTAAATTGATTGATTGCACTCAAGTATTTGGTGTGTTTAATGTGTTTTTAGCTAGAATGTGCAGAGCTACAGATTGATGCAGAAATGTGAGGGTTCATGTATATATGGTGGATATGTGCTAAAGAAGAGAAGTCCATGTGGTAAGGGAGTTGGAAGCGCAAGGAAACGAAAAGTAAATAGTTTGCAGAATCCATGAATAGTGGCACTGTTCATGGCACTGTTCATAGCGCGCCCGCGCCTGAAAGTACTGTTCATAGCGCGCCCGCACCCTAAAAGATGCTGGAAAAGGCAATTTTGACTCAGAAAAGGAAACCAATAGAAGACCAGTCAACCCTGAGGCCTATATAAACAATTGGTGGACGATTTCTGAGATATACATCCATATATATTGAGTTACATACATACATATCCATCCACCGGTGAGGAGAACAAGAAGACGGCTGATTAAGAAGATCTAGTTTTCAACTTTTCTTTGTATTCTTCTAATTAGGCGATACTTTGGATTCTCGTTGGTTTTGTGTTTCTTAAACCTTATCTCTAGTACTTTTATTCAGTATTCCAGACATATTTATTATCATGTTTTCATCAGAACCCACGATGATGAACGGTTCGATTATGAACTAATCGTTGTCGTGGGGTTCTAACAGATTTATTTATGGATTTTAGTAGTTAATTGTTTTAAAGATGTGTGTGTGATGGCTAATTGATATCCTAGTTTGGTTGTGCTTATTCTTCTTGGATGCATAGCTAACATCTAAGTTGTTTGTTAATCTCTATTGATTGCGAAAGTGGATATAGAGGTTTAGAACTTGTCATGCTAGCATAGGTTTGTGTATGTTTGTCATGCATGATTCGTAGGTGATTTTAACCATCTTACCTGCCCTATGTAATCTGAATGGATAACTTGCTCGTTAAACCGTTATGTTTTCAAATCTTATAGACATATAGGGTCTAAGCATAATTGGTGTCTGCCCAACTTCTATCTCTTTTGTGGATGTTTGAGTGGTTTGGTATATGTATACTGAAAGGTAGCGTGTACTGATTTCGTGTTATCCGATTAGTTGTCACAGCCGTCACATGCATTGATTAAAGACAAAAGACTCTAGATGAAGTACTTAATGAAGTTAGGATCCCATGTTTTATTCTCATAAGTAATTTTAAAGCAATCTCTTTAGTTAATTATAGTCTTGGTAATTTGCTTAGTTAATTTAGATAATCCAAAAACAAATTTGTTACTTGTCTTAGCATTGAACAATAGCCATACATTGTTGCATAAGTGCATAACTATAGTAACCAAAGCAGTCTATGTGGGAACGAACTCTACTTTCATATATTACTTGTTGACCGCGTACGCTTGCGTGATATTGTGTGAACAATACTGATTAAAAGCCTTTGCTCTTGCCATTCTTCCAGAAGTCGTAGTGGTGCCAGAACAATCGTGTTGTCGACTTGACTCCTGCAACGAGGCATCGGCATTGGAAACCATTCATATGAAGGAATCCATTCGGGTCCATCTGCCCGAGGGCGATGCCCCTTTCTGCGAACAATTTCTTGATCGGAGAGAGTACGGGGACTCGGAAACCGCATTTGAAGGCAGCTTCGGAGACGCATGTAGCAAATTGCCCGTACCCTTCGGGCACAGGAGGATTATGCCAAATCCGGTCATTCTTCCTCGCCATGTAGGTGTGCCATGCTCCGGTCGGGATGTCGTAATCTTTGGCAAACTTCGACACATTATCTTCGGAAAGCTGGGAGCGGAAGTTCGTTGCCGGATAATTGGAGATGACATGAAAAGGAGACCTCTCCGGGGTTACGGACCCCGAAGATTGTGTTGTTTCGGGTGTTGACCGATCCATAATTCCTGCATTCAGGGATGAAGAAATTAGCCATGTACTCGGAAAAAGCTTTGAAGAAAAAGGAAATTAAAGACAATAAAGCTGAGTACAGAGGGCCAGGATCGGTCAAACGAATCTTAAAAGCTAAATTAGGACGGTGAAGAATTACCTAGTGAATTTAAACAGGCCGAAGAGTGTTCTGAGGACAAGGTCATCCCGAAGAGTGTTCTTAAGACGCTATTGTCAGTAACGGTATGTATTACTACTGTCTTATCATATATACCTAAATCAGTACCGGAATTGTTTCTGAATTGTTACCAAGGTAGTTAAAGACATCTTCGTATTAAAGAGGGGAACCCTAAGCACCTACGGTTGCCCCCCCCCCCCCCCCAAAATTGACATTCTTAACATTTACAAGAGGTAAAGACAAGAAACAGGCATCCAGTTTCTAGCATGGATTCGATTACAAGCCTAAATACTGAAAAAGAAAATGATTCTGGGGACTTACTTGTGATTGAGATGGAGTGGGAATGCAAGGACTGGATTGTGGAGATTTGGGGACGATGTTGAAGTGCTCAGCGGCTGGACCTTTTGATAAAATGTTGTGAGTGTTTTGAAAATAGCGTGAAGAAATTTGAGGGGGAAATTGATATTTATAGGACAGTAAATGACGTTTGGACAAAGGAGTGGTGGTGTTTCATATTTAATGGTGTATATTGAGACGTTTTAAATTCAACGGTTGAGATATGGCGTAAATCTCGAGAAGCGACAGTTGTCATCATTGAAACGACACGTTTCTCCGTGTGACGTGCCATTCAGATAAGTACAAATCTATCAAAAGTTATCCCGAAGAAGGGTGCATAATTAGGACTCCGATCGAATTGGATATCCGACCGAAACCCAGGGACATGTTGGAGGCCCAAGTATAATTGGGTCGGATATCAAAATAGGTTATTGGGATATATAAAGTGCGACCCATTACTTCGGCCCGTTTTGTTTCACCTGACCGTTACATGGCACCGACTTGGTCTTCCTACTTCTAAGGCAGATGAACGTCACGTCCACCACGTTCGGTGTGATCCCGGAGTTAACGGGAGTCGGCAACGGTTGAGCTTATAAAAGCCTTTGTCAGGTTCCATTTTACATATACACAATACACACAAGCACTTGTACGTTCTATTTTACTCACCGGAACCGATTAATTTATTTTCACATCGGAGGTGAATCGGGGGACAAACCCCTTGCATTCTTCTCTTTTTCAGATTAACCCGAAGAGCTGTTCGGAGCCCGACCCAACAAAAATTTGGTTCCAACACTTGGCTAAACCAAAATCAGGCTTTTACAATGATAGAATGTCCGTCTCCTGTAAAATCTTCCCGATACATTAATATAACTTCGCCAAATTCTTATACATTCTCCGCTTCAGTAATGGGAAAGAATTATGTTTATTCTTATGCCTATATAGTGGCAGGAAGATTAGATATGCGAGATATTGAGGACAATTGCAGGATTAGCAAGGTGACATTGGTCTCAACAGGGTTTTTTTGTAATGACACCTTCTCTTATAATATGTCTGAAATTCACGACGCTCTGGTTTATGGATTTGAACTTCCTTGGAATTACTTCTACTGCCTAAACTGTGAGCCAGAGCTCACTGGAAGAGGCTTTTGCAAAGCTTGGGGCCCGGATCATCATCTCTGGTCATGCACAATCTACGGCCCGTCTTGCAACCTCTACGATTCAAGCTACCATCTTTCAGTTTCGTGTGAATAGTAAACATGACCCCTAGCACTTTCTTACACATCCAAAATTATATACATTTTTGTGCTCATCCAGTTACTAGTTACTACGCTCTACTTGAACCTCAATGGAAATAATAATACTGAGAATTTTGATCATGTAGGTTTTCGGCAGAACTGGAATGGAATCATGGACCAACTCAGAAGTGGGTGCAATTTTTGCTCTATTTAACACTAGAAATAAATATTTGTATTTTTAATGACTTTGTTTTCTCTGTTTGTTGCCTTGCAGGAGGAAAGATCCGTGATGACATTGGTAAGATTTTTCCTCTTTTTTTTTGGCTAAGCAGGATTTTTCCTTTTCATTACTTCTTTCTTTTCCTCTTTGAAGTCATACTAATTAGTTGTGGCATCTAATAATAATTCATATTTTACTCATACTAGCTTATAACCCGTGCCAAGCACGGGCTGAGTCGACATTAAAATATTAGTATTAATAAATTATTAATAAATATGATTTAAAAATATATTTCTCGAGAATTGAATGATAAAAATATATAATAAATAACTATTTAATTATGTAGTTATAGACAATCGGACTGTGCATAAAGCTAAAGAAATTAAAGTAAATAAATAAATCTTGTATGATTACGTAGCTGCAAAGAATCCAACGCTTGATGAAACTATTGAATTTAAAGTAAATAAATAAATCTTGTATAATTACGTAGTTGTAAGGAATCGAACCCTGGATGAAGCTAAAGAATTTAAAGTAAATAAATCTTGTATAATTATGTAGTTGCGAGGAATCGAACCCGGGTTAAGTGAGAACCAAATTTAGTGATAACCAAATTTGGTACTTTGATACTTTGGTACTTTAGTACCGCGCGCCATTTTCACATTATTTTACTTATTAATATAGAGTATAGATACTAGATTTACCCGCAGGATACACTTTGTAAATGATATTTATAAAGATGTTACTGAAAAGCAATTCATGTTCTTAATAGAAGTACACATTTTAAAATATTAATTGAAAATTTAGTTATATTATTAGAAATTAGCTTATAACCCGTGCCAAGCACGGGCCAGTTGAAATTAAAATATATTTCTCGAGAATTGAATGATAAAAATATATAATAAATAAATAACTATTTAATTATGTAGTTACAGACAATCGAATTATGCATAAAACTAAAGAAATTAAAGTAAATAAATAAATCTTGTATGATTACGTAGCTGCAAATAATCTAACGTTCGATGAAACTATTGAATTTAAAGTAAATAAATAAATCTTGTATAATTACGTAGTTGTAAGGAATCGAACCCCGGATGAAGCTAAAGAATTTAAAGTAAATAAATCTTGTATAATTATGTAGTTGCGAGGAATCGAACCCGGGTTAAGTGATAACCAAATTTGGTATAAATAAATCTTGTATAATTACGTAGTTGTAAGGAATCGAACCCTGAATAAAGCTAAAGAATTTAAAGTAAATAAATCTTGTATAATTATGTAATTGTGAGGAATCGAACCCGGTCAAGTGATAACCAAATTTGGTACTTTAGTACCACGCGTCATTTTCACATTGTTTTGCTTATTAATAAAAAGTATAAATTTGGAATATACATATCGATTTGTATCGTCATGCCTACATGGCTACACCTAAGAAACATCCCAATTTCCTACAAAAAAAAAACAGGTAAAGTTGCGGGAATAATTGTTGGTGCAAGATTTTCTTTAGGGATGCCGTTTTTACTTGTCTTGTTGGCTTATAGAGCTAGAAGACGACATTTATCGATGTACTATCGAAGATTTTCTTCAAGCTCAGAACAAATTGATGCCTATAAGGTATACGTACTCAGACATTAAGAAGATTACTAATAATTTTAAAGATAAATTGGGTGAAGGAGGTTTTGGGATTGTATACAAGGGAAAACTTCGTAGTGGTCTTTCTGTTGCGGTAAAGATGTTGGTTAATTCCAAAGCTACCGCAAAAGAATTCATCAATGAAGTTGCTACAAGTGGGAGGATTCATCGTGTCAATGTGGTGGAACTCATTGATTTTTGTTTTGAAGGTCCAAAACGTGCTCTAATTTATGAGTTTATGCCTAATGGATCTTTAGACAAATACATTTTCTGCAAAGAAGAAACAGAAGAAGTAGCCGTTTCCTTGAGTTGGGAAAAGATGTATGAAATTTCATACAAGGTGGCAACTGGAATTGACTACTTACATCGAGGTTGTGACATGCAAATTTTGCATTTTGACATCAAGCCTCACAACATTCGTCTTGATAAGGATTTTAATCCTACCATTTCCAATTTTGGGCTGGCAAAATTATATGCCACTGATGATAGCATTGTAACTCTCACTGCAGCAAGAGGAACACTGGGTTACATGGCTCCAGAGATGTTCTACAAAAATATTGGTGAAATTTCATACAAAGCAGATGTCTATAGTTTTGGAATGTTATTGATGGAAATGGCTGGTAGAAGGAAAATTTTGAACCCTTTCGTGGATCATATTAGCCAAATTCACTTTCCGTCATGGATCTACGACCAATTCAGCAAAGGAAGAGAGCTTGAGATGGGAGATGTTACCGAGGAAGAAAGGACGTTGGTAAAGAAGATGATAAACAGTAGCATCATGGTGTATACAAATGAAGCCAAGTGAGCGCCCTTCAATGAACCAAGTTATTAAGATGCTAGAAGGAGACATTGAACAATTGGTATTGCCTCCTAAGCCTTATCTTTATCCGCAAGCGGATACTACTGAGATAAACAACTGAACAAATATTTCCCCGAATTTACTGCAAAATGAAGATTGAATGTTAGTGGAATGCAAGGTGATATGAACCCTCTTCACAGCTTTTTGGATCTATCTAAATCTAAGTAACTACGTAACTCTTTGTTTGGTTTGTCATTTATCTCAGTTAGAGGCAGATTCTAGCTTCCTGTCCCTTCATAAATCAGTCTTGTTTATCTGTAGTACAAAAAATGCCATTAATAACGTGACCAGCATGTACTCAAGCAAGTTTTAGTAATCTATATTGTATTCAACTATGTTTTTCTTGAAGCTGGACTCCGAACTACACCTGTGCCTTGATATTAAAGAAGTGCTTGAGATTTTTTCTTTTACTATGAAAATCAACTATGTGCTAAATTCTAAAATATATTAATCCTCTTCCACTGCAACCGATATGACAAGATTTGGTTGGAACGAAAATTTGTTGCACAGTCCTCCCCGCGACGTAGTACATGGTGTGATTCTCAAATGCTATATACCTTGTACACATAAAAATTCTCTAGCATCCTGTTTCCTCTTCACAGGTACAAAAGAAGTAAAGAATTCCCCATGAAAGGATGCTTCTAAATTCTGTTCACAACACAATGTTCATTACTCACAATTTTCGAAACTCAAAAGATCCTAACCTTTTATGATCCCTGTCTTCTTCCCTAACAACATCACTTCCAACTTCTACAATTCCCCCGTCATCAATAGGAGGATCATCAGTTTTTAATGATAAAGAGCGGCCCCTAGTGGTGAAAGATGGCAGAGGGTGTAATGAAGTTTGTGGTGAAGCATTTAGTGACGTAAGAGCAGAATTAGTGGCGCTTCTTCTAGCTACGTTTTTCTTTGCCTTCATTCGCCATTTCTTAAGACCATCTTCCACTCCCTCGGGAAATACAGATTTCCTCATTGATGTACCCATCTGTAAAAATTATGCAGATGTCAGTATTAAAAAAAATGTTGTAATAGTTTGAAACACCGTATAATCATTTTACGTATTATCTCCGGTAAATCTGTATTCTGTAGTACTCTTATTCACCTGTGTAACCAAAGCATATAGCGGCAAAGTTACGTAGCCGCAGAGGATGTGAACCACCACACCAGTGACAACTCGTATGGCAATATCTATACGTTTCGGATGGAAGCAAGATTTTAGTCCAAATTCATACTGCAAAATCACAAGGCATTGTTAGTGGTCACATCTTTCACATAAACCACTACCACTCAATAGATATTATGATATCAAGGATTCCAAGTTTCTTACCGAACTCCATGTGAAGAATGCCACTTGAAAGGAGTTCTGAAATTCGCAACATAAGTGTATTATACTGAGAATAGTAGACAACAATATATGAAGGGACAGGAAGCTAGAATCTGCCTCTAACTGAGATATATTCATATTACACATATTACACATAATATATATATATATATATATATTGCAATGTCATAGAGTCTCTGAGCTATCCAAGTGATTTGGAAACAGACATCTATCCTTAAAATCTCAATTAAATATTATATTACTTTACTTTGTAATTTTTCAAAAATATACTGCCAAAGTATCAAAATATGGCATGAGCTATTGAGCTCAATGCCTCGGAGTGAATTCATTCGACCCTTTCTAGTTAAAAGTAGTTACATCATGATAGACCAAATAAGGACAAATCGGTATCTGCAAATGTTGGACTTGCTAGATCTGTACAATTAATATAAAAATTACTAGAAACATAGAAATCACCTGAAATAAAATGAAGTGCATGAGGTGGAGAAGTAATTTTGGTTTACCAAACCAGAAAAAGTGGTCACTGGGCCTAACAAGCAAAGTTCCTCTGACAACTAGTGATTTATCTTTTGTATCCAATCCCATTTTTGTTATCATCCCTTGTAGCTTTGTCCCTACCACCAACAGCATCTGCCATACAAATCACTATTCAGTTTTCAACTTAACTATCCTAAAACCCCACATACAAACTGAAAAATCTATTTTCCAACCACAAAACAAGTGCTATTTGTTATGTTTTTACTTTTTACACAAACTAAGCCTTCTTTTTTGCTTCTCAAATTCAAAAAGCTGTAAAATGACTCAAAAGAAACTGTGGAAAAATGGGACTCCTATGGGAACAGAACTAGAGTTACTCAGAAGTTAATGCGAAATAATTCTTTATTTTTCTTTGGGTTTGCTCAGCATATCAACTTTCTTTGTGGAAGCATCATTTTGTTACATATATGTATATAACAGTTGACATATATGCTTACCACTAGTGGAACGAAGGGAAGCCAGAGATCATTGTAAAATTCTGCAGCATTGCATAGAAGTTAATAACACCTCAAGTTAGTAATCCGTCATCTACAGATAGGGAGGGAGATAATAAAGCATTACCATCTGCATTGAAGAATATGAAGAGTACAGCAAACATCCATGTCCACAGCCTGAATTAACAAAAAAATGTTTTTTTAAGAAGACATCGAGTTCAGTGTGCTACTGTGCTACATAAAAATCATGAAATAAGGATATACTTAACCATTTAAAATGACACCACCAATAGTATAACACTTGCTATAATTACAGTAATTTTAAATTTGAAAATGAAATAACTTATGGGGATGTACGGATATATAATTCAGTCAATGCTGCTACATGTATACCTTATACCCACTACAACCCCGAAGTCTTTATCCAGAGCTCTTTGCAGATTTTTCTGAAAGTCAAAGTCGCTTCCTTCTTCAAAATGGGCCTTAAAATGACAAGAAAGCAAGAAGAGTTACCTGAAAAATCACTTGGTTTTAAATCAAGAATGGAGAAATTCCTGTTAAGTGGTTGGGCAGGTACCATAATAAATCCATGCCGGAGAATGAAATAATCTACTTTTGAGACTGATTGGAAGAATTGTCGAAAAAAAGAAGCCTGCAAATTGTAACATCGTACAAATGCCTACATCAGTCACTGATTCATAAATACGAAACCAAAAATGTGCACAACCACCAATGCCGTTTAACTAACCGGCAAACGAAGAAAACGATACTCGCTCCAAAATTTCAGATGCCGTTTCCCAAATGATGTTTGATGTGTAAACTGGAACCTCCTAGGATCTAGGCAAGGTAACCAACTAATAATGTCAGTACTTACATATTGACTAGAACCAAGAAATATAGCAGAGTTACTGTACATGCCTCCAGTAAAGGCAGGATCAATAAGATAAAGATAACAAAGGTCCTTTACATTACTTACGACAATAAATTCTACATTCCTACAATTATTGTATTCCTGCATTCAACTTTACAAATAAATCCTTATCCCGCCTGTATCCATATTAAACATTGAAAACAGAGTTCAGAATGCATAGGCCATATCATTTTTGGCTTCTCAGTCCAACGGGATCAACCTAGATATACTAAATTACTAGCAGGTTTCCATGTCGGCAACACTCTTAATATTTGAGGCAGAAAGTGGTGCCAAAATTGTAATTCATGTAGATATTTTATTGTTTGATTATTGACATTTATACGAAAAGGTTAGACATGTGGATTACTGGATCTATGAAGATGCTCTAAATATATGATTATGAAGTGTAAAGGCTATTCAGAATTTTCATATGATCAACGAAAGATTATCTCATCTTTACTATTTATATGGAGGTCAAACTGCCTAGGACATCCAAGCTGCCAAGAGGCATGTATGGTCATGAATTAATCTATGGTTCATTAGTCAGATGTTCTAATGACCCACTCTGAATAAACTGATGGTAATTGATGGGTCATGGCAGAGATAACTTCAAGTTGATATAGCCATATTATTGAATCAATACAACTAGTATGAATAATGGTTCATGAAGTTTAATGTTTTAGCAATATCAGCATAAAGCAACAGCTTGCAAGTTTACTATATTAACTATATCAGTATGAAGTTTAATGGTATGACTAGTTTTTTCTTGCTATGAACTACAATTACAAAAGTAAGAGGAAATTCATCCAAATAAGTTTCAAGAAAATGATTAAGTGGGAACGCAGGAGGACAAGAAAAGTATATCCGTGTATCATCAATGTCAGGATGACTCTTAAAGACCAGACATAAATAGCTCCTCCTAGTTAATGCGACTTGTAAAGGAACCCACCATTGCTAATGCTATGATTTGTAAAAGGAAGGCCTAAAACATAAAGTAAAAAAGCTTACCATTAGAAAATTTGTATTCAAAAGTTCTTGTTTCAGCCTCCCAAAGTTCCCATCTTTTCATCTATAATAAAGAACCAGAAATCAAAGCAACCAAAATCAATTATTGTACAGAATATGGCCCAAAGGATTCCCCACTGAAAATTTTAATTCACTCTATTTGCTTAAGTTGTTAAACATCAACTTCATTAAGATAAGAAACTTAAATTCATTTCATATTATCAACAATTCTACGCAAACTAGACCAAGAACAAACGAACCGAATGTGAACAATTACCTTAGCCATTCCAAGACTGAAAGTAAGGAAAGACGAGATAATATGAAAGAAAGCTACAGAAAAGATCAAAAGCTGGATTTGCTGGACACCATCTCTAGTAATCAAAGACATCTTATCCTGTGAATAACAAATACAACATTTTGTTGATAAATCAACTCCGTTACCGTAATTTACAAATACATGTGTGTTGTATGCATACCTGCTCTTCACATTTGCTTGATTCCTCTGTGTGAATTTCATCATGAGAATCATTATTCTTACAAGGAAGAAAATGAAAAGCCAGGCTTTTTTCAATACAAATATGTGGAATATGTTCCTCAGTAACAGTAAGAAACAAAGAGATAAACCCCATAAGCATCAGCTCTGCGAAAATTATAAATCATAAGCTCCAATAAAAAGGAAGCTACAACCAAGAAGCATAAAAAATAAAATTAATTAAACTTAATTAAAAAATTAAATCTAATCTAAAATCCCACCTGATTTGATATTGCCCAGAGCTTTAAGAAGTGACCTCCTCCTTTTCTTGTTCAAGTACTGATAAATGCATATATATTTAGTACTCAACTTAACTTGATTCCTATACAAATAATGGGAATGCAAATATGTAAGTATAGTGATAATACCTTGGCTAAGAGATGAATAGAATGTTCAATAAGAATGGAAACAGCAATCAAGATTAAACAAATAGCAGCCAATGCCCATGTGGGTGTATGTAAAATAGCTCTCTTTTCTTCCTCCTCTTCTTCTTCTCCCATCCTCTCTCTCAATAGATTTCTCTCTCTAGATTTTCTTGAAACAAAGAGGGTTTGGAAATTATAGTGTTAAAAATAAAGAAAAAATGGTGGTTGGAGGTTTTAAATATGGAGGATTAAAACAGTTTGATCCAAAGTGTTGCGTCACATAAGAAACTATACTTGCTAAATATTCGTGGGGCCGTGTTTTCAAGTATGATTCAGTGTTGGATGGCGGACTTTCAATGTGGGATCGACTCTTGTGTTTTTAAAGAACGAGTCGACTTTTGTTTGTTTGGTTTCGGTGCATATATACAAATAATTTAATTTGAACGTTACGTGAGATTAATCTATAAAAAGACAATAGTGCTCTGTGCATCGTCTCTATAACTTTTTAAGATACTCTAAAATAGGAGTTTTCACTTAAAATTTGTTCTCTGAAATTGGTCATATTCGCAATTAATCTTTACATGCCCTCCTTTCCAATGGAATAATCCGTGTAAAATTGTGATAAATCGTGTTTGAACGTACTCGAATTTTAAGCAAAACATAACCCAATAATGCGGAAAAAGTAAATATTCATAATATTATTAAATTTTATAGTGATTTGTGGATACCAATCACATATCATGTATCATAGCAACTAAAATGATTGTGAAAAAACCTCCAATTTTATATATATATATATATAGGATCATGTTCCTTGTAGAACCCTTAACCTTAGAACCTTTAGAACTCTATCTTATTTTTTAAAATAATATATATTTATTATATGAAGGTCATGGGTAAAGTTGTCCAAAAACACAAAATACATAATTTAGAGCTAATTAATATTTTATTAACCATAATAATCATACATCGATATCGATCACAAAATTCTTCATCATCATCATAAAATTTCCCCAATTATTTTTATCATTTTTTGTGGAAATATTCAAGTTATTGTATAAACACAATATCAGATAACAGTGTTCAGCAGCTGAACATTTAAATACAAGTAAGTTCAGTTGCAGAACTTTAAAATTTATGTGTTTGATTTCAAATTCGATTGCATGACTTTTATGTTCAGCGGTAGAACACGAAAGTTATGGTATGAAAATAATGTGAATAACATTGTTCAACATCTGAACATTATAAAAATAATCAAGTTCACTTGTAGAACTTTGTGGAAAAAAGTAAGTTCAGTTGTAGAACTTTGAAGTCCATACATAACTTTTAAAATTCAGCTGCAGAACACTGTATTTATACTATGAAACAAAATAGGTTCGGCAGTAGAATCCTTTAATTCCAAGAATACCCTTATAAGATTTTGTATATAAAAATGAGTTGAATCTGAACAGTTGATCTAGTAATAATCCAACGGCTTATAACAGTTCTAAAGTTCTTTTTTAGTGATTGGTTCTCTCTTGAACATAACCCTATATATATATATGGTCATATTCCTTGTAGAACCCTTAACCTAAAAACCCTTAGAACTCTATCTTATTTTTTAAAATAATATATATATATATATATATTATATGAAGGTCATGGGTAAAGTTGTCCGAAAACACAAAATACATAATTTAGAGCTAATTAATATTTTATTGACGATAATAATCATAATTCTTCATCATCATCATAAAATTTCCCCAATTATTTTTATCATTTTTTGTGGAAATATTCAAGTTATTGTATAAACACAATATCAGATAACAGTGTTAACAGCTGAACATTTAAATACAAGTAAGTTCAGTTGCAAAACTTTAAAATTTATATGTTTGATTTCAAATTTGATTGCATGACTTTTATGTTCAGTGGTAGAACACGAAAGTTATGGTATGAAAATAATCTGAATAACATTGTTCAGCAGCTGAACATTATAAAAATAATCAAGTTCACTTGTAGAACTTTGTGAAAAAAAGTAAGTTCAGTTGTAGAAATTTGAAGTCCATATGCATAACTTTTAAAATTCAGCTGCAGAACACTGTATTTATACTATAAAACAAAATAGGTTCGGCAGTAGAATCCTTTTATTCCAAGAATACCCTTATAAGATTTTGTATATAAAAATGAGTTGAATTTGAACAGTTGATCTAGTAATAATCCAACGACTTATAACAGTTCTATAGTTCTTTTTAGTGATTGGTTCTTTTTTGAGCCTAATCATATATATATATATATATATATATATATAATTTTTTCGTATACAGAAATATTTATCATTTCCAGGGCTAATGATAGTTTAAAAGATTTCGAGTGCTGATGATAGTTACGTTTAAAACGTACAAAATGAGGATTGAGGAGTGAATTGCGGTTATTGTAATTCGAAAACCAAAGTTGTTTTGGTCTTGTATCTGGAAAGGGTCTTAGGATATTGGCAATAGGGCATCCAGAAGTGCAACAAGCCAACAACTACAATTATTAAAATCAATTGGTCTAGTTGAAACTATTCTATTTAAGTCCACTTTAGACTTTTGTTCTTCTTCCCCAGCAACTATTGGGTACCGGGTCGGTGCCATCAGTGATATACTACTACTAAATTTCTAGTTTTTCTCAAATAACTTTTCAACATTTTTACGGAGTCTTGGAAAGTTGGTAGTGAACTAGTAATCAGTACTTTTCACAAGTCTTTTGCTCTACTGGTGTTGTCTTATAATTTCTTATGGAAAATGTTAAATCCAGAATTAAAATTTAACTTTCAGAGCTTCATTTTTGCAAAAAGACTAATCTACTCTTAATATGATAACATATGTACACATACTTATTAAACCTCGTCCCAATTTCTAATCACTGCAATTTCTAATCAATGAGTCCTGGATTTATACACACATATAATAAATCAGTTGAACATTTCTGCTAAAGATCGAAATTGCAGGGACCTTGATAATTATGTAAAGTTTTTGTCATTACTATGCAAGTTAATTTTGCTCTTGAAAGTTAATGTCAAAGGATAGTTTGGTAAAAATACAGGAAAATGATATTTTCAAAGCCAAATTTTAAATTTAAGAGCAATCTATAACAGAGTTAATTGCATTTTACATCCCTCAGCTTTACCCCAATTTCAATTATGTATATGTAGTTTCATAAATTGCACTTTGCATCCCAAAATTTTAAAATATAAGTCAAATCACAACCCCTTATACTTTTTTATCAAAAATAATATTATTTTTAACGAATATATTGACAAATACGATATTAATTATTGCAGCAATGATATAAATTTTAGATTCTAAACATGTAAGTAATTTTACACTTTTAAAAATTTTAAATCATAATTTAATATTATTTTTTGCATATCAAACTTTAAATCATAGATCGAATCACAACCCCTTATACGTTTTTTTATCAAAAATAATATTTCTTTAACGAATGTATTTACAAATGCGATATCAAATTATGCAACGCTTATATAATTTATATTTTAAGATGGTACAAATATATTTTAATAATTTTAGACGTATCATATATCATAGTAGTCACAACTTTATTTAATGAAAACATATTAGTTCAATTTTTTGGAAATAAATTATAATTGATTAATGGTCTTAAAATAATATTAAATTATGATTTAAAATTAGTTACATGTTTAGAATCTAAAATTTATATCATCACTGTAATAATTTTATATCGCATTTGTCAATATATTCGTTAAAAATATATTATTTTTGATAGAAAACGCATAAAAAATTGTGATTCGACTTATATTTTAAAGTTTGGGGATGTAAAATATAATTTATGAAATTACATATACATAATTGAAATTGGAGTAAAGTTGGGGGATGTAAAGTGTAATTAACTCTTAAAGAAACTAAACTGAAAGAAAATGAGAAATGATATTTCCCTGTATATTTTGTAACTAGAAATTCCCTAAATATAACTAGCAATTTTTATTAGCAATAATTATATAAAACATAATAAAGTTATTGAGTGAATAAATATATAGAATATAAAATTTAACAATTCAAAATCATAAAAAATACGAAATTTCACATTTCTAAAATATTATTAATTAATTATATAAAAAATAATAAAGTTATTGAGTGAAAAAATATATAGAATACAAAATTTAAATTAGAAAAAATAAAATATTTCACATTTTATTCGTATATTTGTTTGTGTTATTGCAGGCATTTAGTATCCAACAATTAGCCCGTGCAGTACAACAAAAAACGGTAGAGCGTCTCATATCTATTATTTTGTACGTGTTGGTAGATATTAGAAGCAAGAAATTATTCCGAATCTCTAGGATTTTATTGATTGCCATCATGGTAATGATTACGTAGTTTTGCCCTATAATTTTTTTGATTCATATTATTTCATGAGTTGGTCATTATCCAATCAATTATTACTTTTGTTCAATAATGTAGGATAATGTGCATCCAACATTTTCCTTTGTGTCCCTCATCAATAGCTTACCATTTCATAGCCGGAACATGGAGTTTGAAAATTTTGCAGTAAGATGTTTGTCTAGGATGACTCAGGTGATTTTTCTTGTATCATGTTCATATCTTTTATCTACATCGTTCTTTTCAAAAAACAAATTAGGTTACATTGATAAGGCATTGTACTTCACAGGTTTTCATAAATGGATTTAAGTTGAGCATTGATTTGATTCTGTTTACTATTTTATGAGAGTGTTGCATAACTTTGTTTTACGAAGTATTTTTAAAACTTGCTTGGGTTTGTAATATATTTGCATTTACGTTGACGTAGGGTATGCAGGGAACAATTGATGAACTTGATATAAGCAGTGTTCTATTTAGCATTGATCTGTACTTGAAAGAAGTGGTGCCAGTCAACATGAGTAGGTAATGGAGTGTATATTTGAACTCTTTAATAAACATCATTAGGTTTGTGGGTTAGTTAATTAGTTTCGTACTCTTTTGACATGGTTTTAACACTTAAATCTATCATATCTTAAGACCGTTTGCAATTTTAGGTTTACAATCATCTTTACTCCGATGTACTATTTTGCAAACTAATAAATATTTATTACAGAGATTTTGAAAGTGATCCAACACTGCTTGTGATCACTAATATTATCAAAGAGCTTGTTGAGCTTAGAGGGCGTCGGATTGAAGACCACCTGTCACTACCACCACCACGTGATAGTGTGCACACACTTATTGTCCTTACCCTTATCGACTATTATCTGCAGGTATCGTTAACTATAGCATTATGCTGACATTTAAAATTCTGATATGAGTATGTATGTCTCTTAATGTTAGGATATGGATGCTACATATATCCCACCTGCATTTGGTCTTGCAAGCTCCTCTCAGGACGATCATATCATCAACATTTAAAATTTGATTATTTGAATGACTCGTAAGTAAGCTTAGTCGTTATTTTGGTGTTACTGGTCATTGTTGTGCCCAAAATCTCACATGGGCTCAATTTAAGGCACATACCTGTTGAAAGTCCAATGGTGTTGTGTTGGGCTAGGATCGTGGATACTAAAGTATAGGTTCATGATGCCATGGTTTAGGTTCAGGGTATCCCGATAGGGTCGAGGTGCCAAAGCAGGATCAGGGTATCGAGGTTCAAGTGAAGGGTATTGAGGTTCAGGTGGTTCGAACTTCGGGACTGGTCTCAGATGTCGAGTAGTCGGAACCTCAGGAGGCAGAATGCTAGTAGGACAAGAACTCAGCTACCTATACTTTAGGAGTACGGAAGTATAAATGGTAAAAGACTTCTAGGCTTACTAAAACGTACTGGATGGAATAGGCACAATCAATATAGGACTTGTATCGATGGTTTCGGATATGCATTACATGCATGAGGATTTATAGGACTTGGTTATGGATGTGAACTAGGACACTGGAAAGCTCGGCTGGAGCTACCTAATTCGACTATAACTCTGAGATGGATGATCTTAGAGTGACCGAATTGATAGCATGGAAGAAGTATACATCTAATAGAACTACATGGGGCTTGATTCCTATAAATAGGATATGTAGGCACTTGACTAAAGAGTTCAGATTTTCACTCTTGAGAAGCATAAGGCACGTGCACCTCAGTGATACGTATTCCGGTGAATTGGCTAGCCGAGTAGGATTTACTATGCTCTTTTCATTCGGTGGTTTTGTCAACTCAGCCCCCGGAAATATTACTTCAACCATTATGTACTTAACAAAACCTTCAGGCTTCGTACCGTAAACCTGTAGCTCTGTCCGATAACCAAGGACGCATTCTACGAATATTCCAGCGAGATTATCTCAATTGTGTTGTACCAAATTTCTCTCACAACATAAGTGGCGCTAGAAGGAGGGGAACTCCATCAAAAATCTTGAGAGAGAAAAGAAGTCGGATGATTCCGAAAATACGCAAACGCCAACTAATGGTGAAGATGACCGTGGAAAGGGTCCTCAGGGCGAGGTTACGAACAAATATATCTTCGATCACCTTAAGAAGATAGGCGAAAGGGTTGATTCTTTGGAGAGAAGGTATGAAAAGATGAAAAAATGGCGAAAAAAACAGAGATCCTCGGAAAAGCGCTCTAAAGCACCAAAGGTTACGCCTATTCGGCTAGATTTTGGCAGTGATGAAGAAGGACCCGAGAAGGAGAAGATCAAAAAGACTTTTTCTGATGTTGAAACTGATCAGAATAATCCGGACTGGGACTCTGAAGCTGAACTTAAAAATAAGGAGGACCCTGAACCTTCAGCTACGAGGAGTATAACTGTTTTTGACTGAATGGGAAAAAAGCTTACAAACAAGGATTTGAGGCATAAGCTGTTGGAGGCGAAACAAAAGGCCCCCAAGAAGGTACAAAGCGAGAAATCACAATCTAAGGGGTCGAGGAGTCATAAGGAGAAGTCCCACTCGAAACTTGAAGAGGAGCACAACTCTAGCTCATCCTATAAAGCTGGGGATAGCTCTGATGGAAGCTCCAATGATGAAGAGGACACTGATGACACCTCTGAGTCAGATGAAGGTGATGGAAAGTATAAGGAGAAGGACCTTAGAAAAGTCCTCGAGAAGATTATGGCAGAAAAGGGTCCTTAGTCAGGGTTGACGGTAGGATCACCTTTCACTAAGAAGGTGCGAGATTCACCCTTACCCCGTAGCTACAGGGGAGTAGGAGACCTGAAGTTCGATGGGACTATGGACCCCATGGAGTTCCTTAGCCATTTCAACACGGAGATGGA
Organism: Heracleum sosnowskyi; assembly: GCA_030848705.1. Classification (NCBI taxonomy): domain Eukaryota; kingdom Viridiplantae; phylum Streptophyta; class Magnoliopsida; order Apiales; family Apiaceae; genus Heracleum; species Heracleum sosnowskyi. Next base: position 102,470,042 of record CM061241.1, read on the forward strand.
AGTTTACGAAATCAAAGATCGCACTAAATGTCGCCTGCTGGCTGCGACTTTGAGGGATAGTGCTCATCAATGGTTCAAGAGGCTTCCCTCCAATTCAATCAAGTCATGGAGGCAGATGGGTGAGATGTTTGTGACCCAATTTAGAGCTTCAGTCACGTTCGCACCTCCGGCTAACACACTGGCGAACATCAAGCAACGTGATAACGAGATCCTCAACGAGTATTTCAAGAGGTTCAATGCTGATGTTCCGAGGGTAAGGAGAACCACGAACGAAACTTACAAGAATTTCCTGATAGCTGGAGTTAAGCCTGGGACTGAGTTCTGGAAAGAGCTGCAGAGTAAGGAACCTACTACATTGGCCGATTTTTATGCCAAGGCGGAAAGGCATAAGGTTTTGGAACAATCCTTGGAGAATCTGAAGAAGGATAATGCTTCACGGGATTGGAACATGAATAAGAGGAATAGGTCGTATAGCCCGAAGGATAGAAGCTACAGCAAGCGGACGACCTATAGCACAACTTCAGCCGGTGGTCGGGATGCAAGCAAGGAGGTGAAGACTGCACCTCTGTCAGTAAACACCACAAGTGCAAAGAGGACCGTGGAATACAAATACCCACCTTCAAAAGTTAGTCGAAGGTACTGAGAATACACTCCATTGGCTGCTCATGTTGAACACATATTTGAAGTTGGTGATAAGACATGGATGTTCAGGAAACCCTCCAGGACGGGACCTCCTAAAAGAAAGGATTTGGCCAGATACTGCGCCTTCCATGATTCTAACGGGCATGAAACAGCCGACTGCCGACACCTCAAGGATCATATTGAGGACTTGATTAGGAAAGGTTTCCTCACGGAATTTGTGGCCCAGGAGGCGAAAAAATACAAAGATGATAGGTCCAAGAGAGATGAAGAGAAGCCTGCACCTGAACGAGCTATCAGGGCTGGTAGTATCCACACAATCATTGGTGGACCTTAAATTGGAGGCTTCATCAGGAATACAATGAAGAATTATACACGTGAGGCTAGAGGAAACCCTCTCACGAATGTTTATCATTTGGCAGATAGGCCCCCGAAGCTGTTTAAAGGTGAAGATGCAGACATCACTTTCACTGAAGACGATGCAAGGCATGTGCATCACCCCCATAATGATGCGTTGGTGGTGACTATCACGATTGGAGGGCTCAACATGCATCGAGTCTTGGTGGATAATGGAAGCTCTTGCAATATACTAGCTTATGGCACTTATCAAAAGATGGGACTCGCGGACAAGGAAATGTCCCCTGCCTACAACGACTTATACGGATTTACTGGAGGACCAGTACAAGTTGTAGGAAGGGTGAAGCTCCCTGTTGTGTTGGGGGCTGAACCTATGAGAGATACGCAGGTGACGGAATTTATGGTGGTAAATGAAGACATTTCCTACAATTGTATCGTTGGCAGACCCCTCTTGAAGGAAATGAGGGTGGTAACCTGTATCTACCATCTCTCCATGAAGTTCCCTACTCCCAACGGGATTGGATGTCTAAAAGGATGTCAAGTAGATTCAAGGGAATGTTATAGTAAGGCCTTGCGCACCGCTAAGCAAGCTTCGAAGCATTTGTTGTTGGTTGATGGAGGCACCACGGATAATTGCTACAAGTATCTGGAAGCATCAACGAAGAATGAACCTCCACGGCAAGTAAAGGATTCGTGCAATGTAAGTATGATTATCCAACATCCAGGTGAAGAGGACTCCATGAATATTGTCTTTTCTTCGGGGGTAGATACCCATAATGAGGTACGGATGTTGGAGGCACCCCCACCAAAAGTTTTAGAAAAAGGTGAACCTTTTGTCGAAGGTATTGTTGAAGAAGTGAACAATAGCGATTTCGAGGATGGTCATGTGGAAAGCTCGCCCAAGGTTCCTTCACAGCCTAGGAAGGCTGTTATAAAAGCTCAGGTGAAGATTGATCTAGATCCCCGGATGCCTGAAGCCAAGGAAACATCAGGCGCTGCTGGTGATACCTTGACAATTCTAGTGGATGTAACCGACCCTTCTAAGGAACTAAAGATTGGTAAACAGTTGGAACCTGAAGTTAGGGAAGCATTGACTCGCTTCCTAAAAAGCAACCTAGATGTTTTCGCTTGGTGCCATTCTGATATGGTAGGGATTGATCCTAGGGTGATGTCCCATCACCTTAACATTGATCCCGAGAAGATTGTTGTGAGACAAAAACGAAGGGCAATAAGTGGTGAGAGAGCTTTAGCCCTCAAAGAAGAGGTTGACAGGTTGTTAGAAGCTGGCTTGGTAAGAGAGTCATTTTACCCGGATTGGTTGGCAAACCCGGTACTTGTCAAGAAACCCAATGGAAAATGGCGAACATGCGTGGATTTTACGGATTTGAACAAGGCATGCCCTAAAGACAGCTTTCCACTTCCGCGCATTGATCAGTTGGTCGATGCTACAGCTGGGCATGCTCTTCTGAGCTTCATGGATGCTTACTCGAGATATAATCAGATTCCCATGTATGAACCTGATCAGGAGCATACATCCTTCATCACAGATAGAGGTTTATACTATTACATTGGCATGCCTTTTGGATTGTTGAATGCTGGAGCTACCTACCAAAGGCTGGTCAATAGGATGTTCAAGGACCAGATTGGGAAAACTATGGAGGTTTACGTAGATGACATGCTGGTCAAGTCTAAAGATGCAGCTGATCATGTGCTGCACCTATCGGAAATGTTCAACATACTACGAAGGTTCAGAATGAAGCTCAACCCTCAAAAATGTGTCTTCGGTGTGGAATCAGGGAAATTTCTAGGCTTCATTGTCAATCATCGAGGAATTGAGGCGAACCCTGCGAAGATTAAGGCTTTAATTGAGATGCGGTCTCCTCGTAACATAAAGGAAGTTCAAAGTCTCACTGGCAGAATTGTAGCTCTGAACAGGTTTGTATCTAAATCTTCGGATAAATGTCGAGAATTCTTTGCAGCAATCAAGAAAGGAAAGAACTTCGAATGGACCCCGGAGTGTGAAGCTGCCTTCACAAAAATAAAGGAGCAACTGGGCAGTCCTCTACTACTGTCTAAACCTCTCGATGGAGAGGTCCTCATACTGTATTTGGCAGTTTCAGAGTACTCAATCAGCGCTGTGTTAGTTCGGGAGGAGGTGCAGGTTCAACACCCGGTTTATTACTTGAGCAAAAGGTTATTGGATGTCGAGACGAGATATTCAAATATGGAAAAGCTGGCTTACTCCTTAATCTTAGCTTCAAGGAAGCTTCGGCCTTATTTTCAGGCACATCAAATCGAGGTACGTACCTCGTTTCCTTTAAGGCAATTTTTGCATAAACCTGAAGCTTCAGGTAGGCTTATGAAATGGGCTGTGGAGTTGGGACAATTTGATATTGAATATAAGCCGAGGACGGCCATAAAAGGGCAGGTATTGGCAGATTTTCTGTTGGAATTTCCGCCATCGTTTGAGGTTAAGGTTGATGAGTGCATAACTGAACCTATAGCTCCGGAGGAAATGGTCGAGAATTGTGCACCCTGGTGGACGCTCTACGTGGATGGAGCAGTAAATGGAAATGGGGCAGGAGCCGGTATTGTTCTCATAAGCCCGGAAGGTCACAAGCTTCAAAGCTCCATTCACTTCGGCTTTTATGCGACCAACAATGATGCAGAGTATGAAGCCCTAATAGCTGGTTTAAAGCTTGCATTGAAGATGAATGTGGAAAACCTGACCGTCTTCAGTGACTCTATGATGGTGGTATGGCATATACGAGGAGGATTCCAGGCTAGAGGTCCTCGTACAGACCTCTATATGAGGTATTCTCATGAGCTCATAAGTAAATTCAAGGAAGTGAACCTCGAGCAAATCCCAAGGGCTCAAAATGCTGATGCCGATGCACTTGAAAAATTAGGTTCACAGAAGGAGGCTACCATGCTAGGGGTTATACCTCTAGATATTCAACTTTAGACTAGCATTCCTAAGCTCGAGGTTATGAGCTTGGGACCCGTGACTGAGGTATTGTGGACAACACCTATCATGGAGTACATTACAAAGGGAGTCATCCCAGAAAAGAAAGAAGAGGCCGGGAGGTTAAAATATCAGGATGTAAGGTATGTTATCTATGATGGTTCTTTGTACAAGAGAGGATTTAACAAGCCATTGTTAAGGTACATATCAGGTGACGAGTGCGAGTACATCTTGCGAGAAGTCCACGAAGGAATTTGTGGAAATCATTCGGGTGGAACCTCTTTGGCACATAAAATACTCCGTCAAGGATATTATTGGCCCACGATTCAGAAGGATGCTCATAGGTTTACTCGGGCATGTGATCGTTGTCAAAGGTTCGCAAACTTCATCAGTACTCCAGCTGTCCCGTTGAAACCTCTCACCAGCCCTTGGCCTTTCGCCGTGTGGGGAATTGACTTGATTGGGGAGCTTCCTCAAGGGAAAGGAGGTGTGAAGTATGCAGTTGTAGCTATTGATTATTTCACCAAATGGGCTGAAGCTGAACCTCTGGCTAAGATAACGGTTGCAAAGATAAAGGAATTTGTGTTCATGGCAATCGTTTGTAGGTTTTGAGTTCCCTACAAACTAATCTCAGATAATGGAAAGCAATTTGATAGCAAAGAGTTACAAAAGTTGTGTGATGATCTTGGGATTCAGAAGGGCTTCACGGCGGTTTACCACCCTCAAAGTAATGGTCAAACAGAAGCTGTCAACAAGATTATTAAGCACACTTTGAAGACCAAACTGGAAGAAAGCAAGGGGTGTTGGCCTGAGGAACTCCTTATGGTTTTGTGGTCATATAACACAACACCGCGAACCACTACTGGGGAGTCACCCTTCACCTTATCCTATGGCTGCGAAGCAATGGTGCCCGTGGAAATCGAGGCTGGGTCATTCAGAAGGGATAACTATGATCCTTGGAATAATGAGGTAAATCATCGATTGTACTTGGATTTGGTAGAAGAGGTTCGAGCTACCGCGCAGCTGAAGCTAGCTGCTTATCAGCAACGATCTCGGAAGTATTTTGACGGCAAGGTTCGTGTTCGCCCGTTGAAGGTTGGTGATTTGGTTCTAAGAAGGATGATGCCCAACATGAAGGTTCATGATCATGGAGTGTTTGGTGCAAATTGGGAAGGTCTGTACCTCATAAAGGCTGTCTTGTGGGAAGGTACCTACCATCTCACGGATTTGGATGGAAAGCTCATTCCAAGGGCATGGAATGAGGAGCATCTTAAGAAATATTATCAGTGAAAATTTCAGGTACTATTTCTGTAGGCCTCTTTCAGGCATAGGAGTAATAAAAGCAGTTTATTAGTTGTAACTGCCATGTTTAGGTACAGCTTCATAGCTGTTAGCTTCAGCTTTTTAGTTGTTTGGCTTCAACTTCAAAGCTATTTGCTTCAGGTTCATAGTAGGATATTTTTATTTGTTCTCCGAACACTCGGGGGGTAGTGTATACACACCCTACCTATTTCATGTTTTTTGACAAATTTTTACAATATTAATGAAACCTCTATTTTTTGGTTCATATGGTTGTTCTTGCTTGAATGCTTCGTTATTCTTTATGTGTTTACTGTAAGAATTACATGTGGATAAAGATTGAATGCATAACTATTTCCGTTTAGTTCTTCACCATAAATGATTACATGCTAAAGAACTGGGGGGTAGTGGATATACTCGGTACAGGTTTAAACTGATAAATTTCAGAATGCAAAATACATGTTTAAAATGACAGGTTTTGAAACTTAATATCATTGGATTGGATTTAATGTCATTGGATCAGATTTAATATCATTAGATTGGATTGGAGATTCACACTCATGAATTATGAGGTGAAGGTTAAGACTTATGGATTAAAAATATAAGTTTATTAACAGCTCTTGTAAGCCCTATGGACACTAGGCATAAATATCATGGTAAAGTGTGGGAGCCAAACATAGGCCACACTCTGGTTTAAAATTTCTTGCACGATTGCAAACTGGAACATTAAAAAGGATAAAGACTACAGTAGGGAGGTTCAAGGTTGGCGAACCCCTGACGCTGTAGCACAGATTAAGCTTCATACGAATTTATGAAGCACATGGAATTTAATGGCGCATTACCCTAGGCAGGGATATGTATGGATAATTGGTTTTTCCTAAGGCATTGGATAAAATGGCTTATGGATATCTTAATCTATGGACAACGGATTATGTACCTAAGGATATTAGGTGCAAGGGTGGTTTACTTATACATCATATTATGGGAATAATCATGTTGTGAATAAGTTTTATCATAAGTGGTTTGTATCTCTGGTTAAGAGGTAGATAACAGCTCAGTTGAGCTTCAGGTTTTGTGGCTACAATATCGAAAATATGGTTTGGATCATATTGACTACCTACATGGTATACATCATGGATATTCTTGGATGGGCACAAATCTATTTACTGGCCCAAGGATATTGGTTACCTAACGCTACAGAACAGGTTTAGCTTACGCGTTCAGGACATGGAATGAAGCTGCAGTCAGCCACATATAAACATATCATGGCAGTCTAAGGCATATAAATTGTAAAAATAACATGGCAAGCCTAGGTACGGATTTTGAGCATAAGGAAGATAAAAGCACGGTAAATTAAAGGGATGAAAACCAAAGTTAAAGGTTACATCTTGCGAGGTATTCCGAGGTACCCGCACCCTCATCCGAATGTTTGAAACTTATGGCGCGAACGCCAGGAACGTTATCAAGGTAAAAGCCACAAAAGTTAACCCATACAGGGGTATAAATGTCTTTCAAAAGAACTCATGATTAAAAAACGGCAGTCATGAAGCAAGGTTGTCAGGAGATGCCACAGGAGCATCCTGGCCAGGAACAGGGTCGGCCATCTCCGCATCCTCCATTTGAGCATCTGGGTTGGAGCTTTCAACCACGACCTGCGCCCCAGCCTCAGGTTCAGGTGGAACAACCTTCTCCTGCTCCACAGCTGCAGCAGCTTCATTCCTCTTAATATCCTCCACCAGCTTCACAGCGTCATCACCAAGCAGAGTCCAGTCCAAGGTTGGAAAATGATCATATGTAGATTCAATATAATCATTCACCCCGCGGATGTACCCGACCTCGAACTTTTCTCGCTTGGCAGCCTCACGGGTTGATCTTTCCAAAGCAATGGTGGTATTGAGAGAATCTAATTTTTTCTTGAAATCCTGGACCTTTTTTGCATAGGAAGCTTTCAGGGCATCCTTCTCAGTGTCAATGTTGATTATGGAGGCGTTTAGTTGTTCACGTTCCTTTAACAGCTTAGCCTCGGAAGCCTTGAGCTTCTTACTGGCATCAACTAACTTCTTTTTCTCATCTTCGCTTGTTTTAAGGAGGGACTTCAAATGCTTAACTTCTTCGGACAATTTCTGATCACCACGGGCCGCCGCCACCATTTCCTCATTACACTTTAAGATGTGAAAGAAGCTTTGAGCTTCACACCAGGTGGTCGCCCTAGTAGCTTCAGATAAACTCATCTTATCCCATTCAGCAATGGCCTCTTCTGGAATCTGATTTCCTGCCATAGCGAAAAACTTACGAATAGGATATGTAGGCACTTGACTAAAGGGTTCAGATTTTCACTCTTGAGAAGCATAAGGTACGTGCACCTCAGTGATACGTATTCCGGTGAATTGGCTAGCCGAGTAGGATTTACTTTCCTCTTTTCATCCGGTGGTTTTGTCAACTCAGCCCCCGGAAATATTACTTCAACCATTCTGTACTTATAACAAGCTTCAGGCTTCGTACTGTACCGTAAACCTGTAGCTCTGTCTGATAACCAAGGACACATTCTACGAATATTCCAGCGAGATTCTCTCAATTGTGTTGTACCAAATTTCTCTCACAACAGTCATCGACTTCATTACTTGTATTCAGTAACAAATTTGTATCGATTAGTTTTTTGACATTTAAGTAGCTAACCTTGCTAAGTCTCATTAAGTCGAGGCTACAAAAGATCAACTTATCGTCTCTTTGTGTGATCTATGTAACATTTAAATTTTCTTTCCCGGACAGTTACATAACTTATAAATGAATGTTTTTCCAGAACAAAAGAATTTGGTTTGTCATTTATATCAGTTAGAGGCAGATTCTAGCTTCCTATCCCTTCATAAATCAGTCTTGTTTATCTGTAGTACAAAAAATGCCATTAATAACGTGACCAGCATGTACTCAAGCAAGTTTTAGTAATCTATATTGTATTCAACTATGTTTTTCTTGAAGCTGGACTCCGAACTACACCTGTGCCTTAATATTAAATAAGTGCTTGAGATTTTTTCTTTTACTAGGAAAATCAAGTATGCTAAATTCTAAAATATATTTAATCCTCTTCTATTGCAACCGATATGACAAGATTGGTTGGAACAAAAATTTGTTGCACAGTCCTCCCCGGGACGTAGTACATGGTGTGATTCTCAAATGCTATAAAAATTTGTTGCACAGTCCTCCCCGGGACGTAGTACATGGTGTGATTCTCAAATGCTATATACCGTATACACATAAAAATTCTCTAGCATCCTGTTTCCTCTTCACAGGTACAAAAGAAGTAAAGAATTCCCCATGAAAGGATGCTTCTAAATTCTGTTCACAACACAATGTTCATTACTCACAATTTTCGAAACTCAAAAGATCCTAACCTTTTATGATCCCTGTCTTCTTCCCTAACAACATCACTTCCAACTTCTACAATTCCCCCGTCATCAATAGGAGGATCATCAGTTTTTAATGATAAAGAGCGGCCCCTAGTGGTGAAAGATGGCAGAGGGTGTAATGAAGTTTGTGGTGAAGCATTTAGTGACGTAAGAGCAGAATTAGTGGCGCTTCTTCTAGCTACGTTTTTCTTTGCCTTCATTCGCCATTTCTTAAGACCATCTTCCACTCCCTCGGGAAATACAGATTTCCTCATTGATGTACCCATCTGTAAAAATTATGCAGATGTCAGTATTAAAAAAAATGTTGTAATAGTTTGAAACACCGTATAATCATTTTACGTATTATCTCCGGTAAATCTGTATTCTGTAGTACTCTTATTCACCTGTGTAACCAAAGCATATAGCGGCAAAGTTACGTAGCCGCAGAGGATGTGAACCACCACACCAGTGACAACTCGTATGGCAATATCTATACGTTTCGGATGGAAGCAAGATTTTAGTCCAAATTCATACTGCAAAATCACAAGGCATTGTTAGTGGTCACATCTTTCACATAAACCACTACCACTCAATAGATATTATGATATCAAGGATTCCAAGTTTCTTACCGAACTCCATGTGAAGAATGCCACTTGAAAGGAGTTCTGAAATTCGCAACATAAGTGTATTATACTGAGAATAGTAGACAACAATATATGAAGGGACAGGAAGCTAGAATCTGCCTCTAACTGAGATATATTCATATTACACATATTACACATAATATATATATATATATATATATATATATATTGCAATGTCATAGAGTCTCTGAGCTATCCAAGTGATTTGGAAACAGACATCTATCCTTAAAATCTCAATTAAATATTATATTACTTTACTTTGTAATTTTTCAAAAATATACTGCCAAAGTATCAAAATATGGCATGAGCTATTGAGCTCAATGCCTCGGAGTGAATTCATTCGACCCTTTCTAGTTAAAAGTAGTTACATCATGATAGACCAAATAAGGACAAATCGGTATCTGCAAATGTTGGACTTGCTAGATCTGTACAATTAATATAAAAATTACTAGAAACATAGAAATCACCTGAAATAAAATGAAGTGCATGAGGTGGAGAAGTAATTTTGGTTTACCAAACCAGAAAAAGTGGTCACTGGGCCTAACAAGCAAAGTTCCTCTGACAACTAGTGATTTATCTTTTGTATCCAATCCCATTTTTGTTATCATCCCTTGTAGCTTTGTCCCTACCACCAACAGCATCTGCCATACAAATCACTATTCAGTTTTCAACTTAACTATCCTAAAACCCCACATACAAACTGAAAAATCTATTTTCCAACCACAAAACAAGTGCTATTTGTTATGTTTTTACTTTTTACACAAACTAAGCCTTCTTTTTTGCTTCTCAAATTCAAAAAGCTGTAAAATGACTCAAAAGAAACTGTGGAAAAATGGGACTCCTATGGGAACAGAACTAGAGTTACTCAGAAGTTAATGCGAAATAATTCTTTATTTTTCTTTGGGTTTGCTCAGCATATCAACTTTCTTTGTGGAAGCATCATTTTGTTACATATATGTATATAACAGTTGACATATATGCTTACCACTAGTGGAACGAAGGGAAGCCAGAGATCATTGTAAAATTCTGCAGCATTGCATAGAAGTTAATAACACCTCAAGTTAGTAATCCGTCATCTACAGATAGGGAGGGAGATAATAAAGCATTACCATCTGCATTGAAGAATATGAAGAGTACAGCAAACATCCATGTCCACAGCCTGAATTAACAAAAAAATGTTTTTTTAAGAAGACACCGAGTTCAGTGTGCTACTGTGCTACATAAAAATCATGAAATAAGGATATACTTAGCCATTTAAAATGACACCACCAATAGTATAACACTTGCTATAATTAAAGTAATTTTAAATTTGAAAATGAAATAACTTATGGGGATGTACGGATATATAATTCAGTCAATGCTGCTACACGTATACCTTATACCCACTACAACCCCGAAGTCTTTATCCAGAGCTCTTTGCAGATTTTTCTGAAAGTCAAAGTCGCTTCCTTCTTCAAAATGGGCCTTAAAATGACAAGAAAGCAAGAAGAGTTACCTGAAAAATCACTTGGTTTTAAATCAAGAATGGAGAAATTCCTGTTAAGTGGTTGGGCAGTTACCATAATAAATCCAAGCCGGAGAATGAAATAATCTACTTTTGAGACTGATTGGAAGAATTGTCGAAAAAAAGAAGCCTGCAAATTGTAACATCGTACAAATGCCTACATCAGTCACTGATTCATAAATACGAAACCAAAAATGTGCACAACCACCTATGTTTCCGTTTAACTAACCGGCAAACGAAGAAAACGATACTCGCTCCAAAATTTCAGATGCCGTTTCCCAAATGATGTTTGATGTGTAAACTGGAACCTCCTAGGATCTAGGCAAGGTAACCAACTAACAATGTCAGTACTTACATATTGACTAGAACCAAGAAATATAGCAGAGTTACTGTACATATGTGCCTCCAGTAAAGGCAGGATCAATAAGATAAAGATCAAAGGTCCTTTACATTACTTACGACAATAAATTCTACATTCCTACCATTATTGTATTCCTGCATTAAACTTTACAAATAAATCCTTGCCCCACCTGTATCCATATTAAACATTGAAAACAGAGTTCAGAATGCACAGGCCATATCATTTTTTGCTTCTCAGTCGAACGGGATCAACCTAGATATACTAAATTACTAGCAGGTTTCCATGTCGGCAACACTCTTAATATTTTAGGCAGCAAGTGGTGCCAAAATTGTAATTCATGTAGATATTTTATTATTTAATTATTGACATTTATACGAAAAGGTTAGACATGTGGATTACTGGATCTATGAAGATGCTCTAAATATATGATTATGAAGTGCAAAGCTATTCAGAATTTTCATATGATCAACGAAAGATTATCTCATCTTTACTATTTATATAGAGGTCAAACTGCCTAGGACATCCAAGCTGCCAAGAGGCATGTATGGTCATGAATTAATCTATGGTTCATTAGTCAGATGTTCTCATGACCCACTCTGAATAAACTGATGGATAATTGATGGGTCATGGCAGAGATAACTTCAAGTTGATATAGCCACATTAATGAATAATCAGAGATAACTTTCATCACGATCTCCTTAACGTGCTCACGGAGCAGTTCATTTAGCTTTGTAGTTCTTTGGATCTTAATGAGTATAGCCTGCAATTCTGTATATGTCTTCTGTTCTAAAAACTTAGTGGAAATCACAAATGTACCTTTCTCCAGAAAACTGATTAATAAGCTCCAGGCACCATTTGCTTTAACCCCAGCATTCAGACAGATTATAGAGCTTCTCAGTGCTTTAAAGTAAGTCTGATCTTCAAGATTAGCACTTATGATGTCCTGAATAATAACTTCCACCTCAGCATTGTCGTTGACTTCTAAGTCGTCTTCAACTCCACAAAAGGTTTTATAAGCCATTTCCCATTCAGTACCATCTTTCTTTGCCAGATCTATCATCTTCTTCTTCCTCACTTCATTATACACTTTGATTCTCTTTAGCTTTTCACTTCTCAGAATTGCTTGTTGTTTCTCTTTCTCAGCTTGCCTGGCATCTATTGCAGCTCTCTGAGCTCTTATTGCTTCCAAGGCAGCTTCTTCTTCAGGTGATAGAGAATTTGCTTCTTCCATATCATCATCCAAGATAGGATGTTCTATTGGCTCTGGATAATATGGCTCATGCTCCTCTTGAATAGGTTGCTCATGCATGACCTCAAATTCCTCTTCACTCTCCTTATCTTCCTCTACAAGCTCCTCAATCCAGTACTGTCTGATTGGAATAGCCTCAACAGTCTCCCAAACTCCCCATTTATCCTTCACCCATTCTCCAACTTTCTCCCCCTTAGTTGAGGAATCCTCGATAAAAGCATCCTCAGCATAAAAGATATTAGAAGGATCAGGTTCCTGATAGGAAGGACCAGGTTGTCCAGATTGTTGGTTCTTCAGCATACTCCATATAGACTGTACTCCGTCACCTTGATTCTCCAAGAAATCCATAAGCTGCTTATTAAATTTATTTATAGAAGCTAGCGACAGGTCAATGTTTTCCAATCTTGAGTTGGTAGTCTTTTCCATGTGATCCAGCCTCTTGTTTAGCTTAGACTCCACTCGTGAAAGGGTATTCATTGCATCTTTTACCCGCGCTTGACCATCCCGGATAACCAGAACGTCTTCTTTCAAAGCTTCATGTCCTTGAGACAGTGCAGTTACTTCATTCATGAATCCATCTTTAAGTTCCCTGACGTCCATCCTCAGCTCGACTAGTTCTTCCATAGCTTCCTTCTTTAAGGAGTCCACTGCCTGCTTCGTACCTGTTATAGTGCCAGATGCACTGCCAATGACCCTGAATGTTCTTCTGGAATCAGCTGCAGCCAAGTCAACCTTCTCTTGAATAGTCTTTAAAGAAGCATTGGCCTGACTAGAGGAGATTCCCTGGTCAAAGGAAGGTCGCAGTGGAACCTTGAATAATGGAGTTCCTTCTTTGTCATGAACTGTCATCTCCTTGAGGGAAGATTGAACTTGTAGCTCTCTCTCTGTTGGTAACAGCAAATCATGAATATTAGGTAGGGTTAGGGTGTCACTCCTCACATTTGGCTCTGGGTGTACACTCAACGTTTCTGTCGGTGTTTGAATCATTTTTCCTTTCCCACTCAGGCCAGGTGTAAGTGTTTTTGTTTCACTCAAATCCTTTGTGCTGATTGTACCTGCAGAAGAGATCACCGTAGCCGTCCTTAAGGAGGTCACCGGTGGTGCAATGGGGCTTCGCAAGTCCCCGTCCTTGGATAAACCAAGTTGCTGATCATCCTTAGATGATATATCCTTTGTAGGATCTAGAGTTTGAATCTCTAGGGGGTTAGAAACAGGCTCTTTTAACAACAGAGATCCCGAATCTTCCCCGTGAGTCTGTAAAGACTTTACCTCAGTTGACTTGTCAATAGTAATTGATTCATCGTCACCGAGTTGCCGATCTGCACCTACGTCAGACCCTTTACCCGCAGGATCCAGATATGTTCCATCTGGGGAGGTAGACAATGACCTTTTAGATTGTGCATTTAGGTCAAAGCCTTCTCTCGACGTCTGTGAAGACCCTTGGTTCTTAGAACCTTCAACCAGTGAACCTGACCGTAATATGGTCGGAACACCAGTTGCTTCCGTCAATTCTTCCTTACTTGATTGAGCTATTGGTTCAGATATTGCTTTCGTTAGCGTAGCCCAATCAGCATCAGAAAAATCAGTAAAGGGCGCTTTGGATGAGAGAAATGAAGTATCAACAGTTGCCTCGGTTTCTGTTCTTCTCCTTTTAGAGGAAGGCAGAGCTGCTGTTGAAGGGTGTATCTCCTTATGTGGTGCTGCTTTGGCACTATCTCCCTCTACACTCATGGATGGTTCTTTACTGGGTATAGGAGGGGAAGGAGGTTCGTTTATGTTTTCATTTGGCTCTTCCAAAGGCTCTTCGACCGTGGTTAGAGGTTGTGGGTTTGCAACCTCCTGGTCTGGAATGGCCACTGAGGGCTCTGGATCAACATCCATAGGTTGTGGTTCAGGAGCCAGTTCAGGGTCAGGAATGTTACCTTGAATTACCTGTTCCCCTGGGGGTAGAAGTGGTAGGGGCACCGTTCTTAGATATTCAGTGAGAACAGTGGGTACCCCTGGAAGATAGTTGTTCTTCCTTATCAGAGCGGTTATGGCATTGCTCTTCATCTTCATACACTCCATGGTCTCCTCTTCGGCGAATGTCTCGCGCTCATCATCTGTTAAGATATCATTGAGAATTAGCTGGAGGAACCTAGGATAGAAACAAAGCACATCTTCATCTATGCCCGTTCTTTCATCCAGTGGTCCCATGCATATGATTACTTGATCAATCAGTAACCGTCCAATGTTAATATGCCTATTGTTGGCGATGGCAAACCCTATCTTTTGAAGGAATAAGGGAATACCATGCAGATTTGTTAGCTTGGCAGTAAAAACATGGATTAGGGTATGAAAGAAAAAGTTCCATACTTTTGGCAAGTAATGCTTCAGAAACTCTCCCACAAAGAAGTTAGGTTGTTGACTTCTAATGAGATTGAAGAAAGCATGTATCTCCTCAGTTGTGGGATCCGGAACAAGGTTTTCTGTAGGAAAATGTAAGATTCGATTAAAATCATGTTCCGTCACCCTTATTGTTCTGCCCCCTGGCACAACAAAACTGAAGGACCTTACGTTATTCTCACTTGTATCCGTGGCGGTTGTGTACAACGCAGTCAATTGATCGATGCAAAGGACCACGGGAGTACTCACAGCATATGCCACTAATGAACGTGTGTTCAAAAACTCTGCCCATGCACGAAACTGTAAGTTCGTTATGGATTGCAAGTTTTGAAACGAGACATGATTAGTTTTGGTAATAATAAATTCTCCAGCCATTTTAAATTTCCAGAAAAAATAAAATAAACCAAAACTAATTTTTCTTTTAACTTTAATTAATTATGACTAATTAATCAAACTTTTAACAATAAACCCCTTTCTTTTCGAATGTAAACACTTAACCCAAAAACAAATTCCTATTGTTAGAACTTTGACTGCAGATTGATAAAGAATTTGAGAATTTCAACCTTAAAATTCTATTGACAAAACAACAAAATAGTAAAATTCCTTCGAATATCAAGGTATCAAAGTTCTAGTTATCTCTCTCTCTCGATGGTTTTTCTTTGAAAAGCAATTAACAACTCAACACAGTACACAGTACTTGATTCGTTTTTAAAAAAAAAAAATCACTGCAGTAAATCGTTGAAGGTTAATAATCAGTAGAAATCGAGAAAGTATCGAATGAGTTGTGTTCTTGACTGTGTATATAATGTAAGTATATAAACGGGAGCTTAGCTTTTCAGATCTGTGAAAACAAAATGAAAAGAAATGTACTAAGGCAACGTTATATACTAACTGAAACTACAGGGGCAATTATGACATTTAATGTTCGATAGTTTTTATTTATGTTGTCGATAGTTTTAATTCTAGGGGCATAAAGGTCAAAAACACTTCGATAGTTTTTTCAAAACTATCGAAGTGTTTAAATTCAAGAATTTAAACCGACCTTTCAGAAAAACTATCGAAAGCTGTTCTCAATAAAACCAAAATCTATCGAACATGCTTTGTTTAGAAAAACTATCGAGAATTTGAATATAGAAATAATTAAAATTCACTTCGATGGTTTTTCTACTAATTTTCAAAATCTATCGAGAATTTAAATATTAAATCAGATAAATTCACTTCGATATATTTGAAGGAAATTCTCAAAAACTATCGAGACATGTTTTCGATGGTTTTTCTTTTCCTTTTCAAAAACTATCGAAAATTAATTTCGATAGATTTATCTAGGTACTTGAAAAACTATCGAATTTTCTAAATTCGATATTTTTTGCTTCTGTCTTCATTTTAAAACCTGTTCTATTTTAAAAATCAGACTTTTTATTTCCTGTCAAGTTTTATTTTGAATAAATCTTTTAAAATTCACCAAAATCAATTGTTAACAGAAAATTCACAATTTTCTCAGACTAAAACCAACTAAATATCATTAACTGATATTAATCAATTAAAATCCAATGAATTATGCTGCATTAATTTACAATGTTAAAAACAAGGCAAATTAATTCAAATTAAATAGATGCTTGAATATTTAGAACAAATATTAGCACTTAAATAATTTTAGAATTAATAACCAATTAGATGCCAGAAGATATATCATCCATAATTATGACATAAAATTAGTACAAAAATCCTAACTACGAGAATTGCTCCAGAAAATAAACTCACGAGTCCTAAGGATATAGCAATTCTTAAACTCATGTATTCACCAGGACTATCTGCAGTTACTGACTTCTAATCAAAATCAATTAGAAAGATTTAACATCCCAAGTTCACCAACCAGCTTATTGAAAGTGGATTCATCAAGCGGTTTAGTAAAGATGTCTGCAATTTGATCCTCTGTGGGTACAAAATGTAACTCCACAGTTCCATTCATGACATGCTCTCGGATAAAATGATACCTGATGTCGATGTGCTTCGTCCTCGAGTGTTGCACTGGGTTGTTTGAGATTGCTATGGCACTTGTGTTGTCACAAAATATTGGAATCTTTGTCAACAAAAGTCCATAGTCACGGAGTTGGTTTCTCATCCACAAGATCTGAGCACAACAGCTACCAGCAGCAATGTATTCAGCCTCAGCTGTTGATGTGGACACTGAATGCTGCTTCTTGCTATGCCAGGAAACTAACCTTCTTCCAAGAAACTGACAGCTTCCTGAAGTACTCTTCCGATCAATCTTACAACCTGCAAAATCAGAGTCTGTGTATCCAATAAGATCAAATCTTGTATCTTTAGGGTACCAAATTCCAAGATTTGGGGTCCCCTTAAGATATCTAAATATTCGCTTAACAGCTATTAGATGAGATTCTTTGGGATCAGACTGAAATCTAGCACACAAGCATGTTGCAAACATTATATCTGGTCTACTTGCAGTGAGATAAAGTAATGAGCCTATCATACCTCTGTAGCCTGTGATGTCAACCTTCTTACCAGTTTCATCCTTATCAAGCTTAGTGGCAGTTGGCATAGGAGTCTTTGCTGTAGATGAGTCTTCCATTTGATACTTCTTAAGAAGATCCTTGATGTACTTGGACTGACAAATGAATATACCACTTTGTTTTTGGTATACTTGCAGTCCAAGAAAGAATGACAATTCACCCATCATGCTCATTTCATAACGACTCTGCATTAACTTAGCAAATCTCTTGCATAGATCATCATTAGTAGAACCAAATATTATGTCATCCACATATACTTGCACCAATATCAAATCATTTTTATGCTTTTTGACAAAGAGAGTTTTGTCTACAACACCTCTTGTAAAATCATTTTCAAGTAAGAATTCAGAGAGAGTGTCATACCATGTCCTCGGAGCTTGTTTGAGTCCATAGAGAGCTTTGAATAGAAAGTACACAAAGTCTGCCAGTTTTGAATCCTCAAAACCTGGAGGTTGTTCCACATACACTTCTTCTTCTAACTCCCCGTTCAGAAAAGCACTCTTCACATCCATTTGATATACATTGTAATTGGAATGTGCAGCAAATGCCAGAAACATTCTGATGGCCTCAAGTCTTGCTACTGGTGCATAGGTTTCATCATAATCTATACCCTCTTCTTGAGAGTAACCTTTAGCAACCAGTCTGGCTTTGTTTCTCGTTACAATGCCATCTTCGTCCAACTTATTTCTGAATACCCATCGTGTTCCAATAACAGATTTTCCCTTAGGCCTGGGTACCAGCTTCCAAACTTTCTGCCTTTCAAACTGATTGAGTTCTTCTTGCATAGCAATCACCCAATCTGGATCATCTAGAGCATCTTCAACTTTCTTAGGTTCTGTTTCTGAAAGAAACCCAGAATAGTGACATTCATTTTGTGATGTTCTCCTAGTTCTCACTCCTGTGTCCGGATCACCAATGATCAAGTGAAAGGGATGATCTCTATTCCATACCCTTTGTCTTGGCAGATGCGATCTTGACGATTCTCCTTGTTCTAGATGTTGTGGAGTGTGACTAGTTGATCCTTCTCCTGCTCCCCCTGAGTTGTTGACGGTTTGATCTGTTGATTCTGAAGACTGACTAGTGGATCCTGTATGTTGAGGGTCTCCACTTTGGTCACCACTTTGTCCAGAATCATTATCATCATGATTATTATTAATGACTGTAACAACTTCAGGTACTTCTTCATTGTCAGAGAGATCTCCTGATAGATTTTCAAATACCAAAGATTCAGAGTTCTCTCCAGTTTGCAGGCCTGGTCTTTTGGTGTCGTCAAATGTTAAATTAAAGCTTTCCAACACCTTCTTATCTTCAATCACATATACCCTGAAAGCCTTAGATTCCAGAGAATAGCCCAGAAAAATGCCTTCATCTGCTTTGGCATCAAACTTGCCAAGATGTTCTCCATCTTTAAGTACAAAGCACTTTGCACCAAACACATGAAAGTACTTCAGTGTTGGCTTCTTGTTGGCCATTAACTCATACGGAGTCTTTTCATGATCTTTGTTGATCAGGGTTCGATTCTGAGTGTAGCAAGTTGTATTCACTGCTTCAGCCCAAAAGTAAGTGGGAAGTTTTGATTCACTCAACATGGTCCTTGCTGCTTCAACCAAGGTCCTGTTCTTCCTTTCCACTACTCCATTCTGTTGAGGAGTTCTTGGTGCTGAAAACTGTCTTGATATTCCTTTCTCTGAGCAGAAATCATTAAGAACTGCATTCTTGAATTCAGTTCCATTGTCTGATCTAATTGTCCGCACAGGTAGCTTAGCTTCCACTTCTATCTTCTTGATGTGATCAATGATTAGTTGTGTTGCTTCATCCTTTGTTTGTATGAACAACACCCACGTGTACTTGGAGTAGTCGTCCACCATCACCAATGCATATCTATTCCTTGAAAGTGACATAACATTAACTGGACCAAATAAATCCATATGAATCAGCTGTAATGGTTCAGTAATGCTTGTCATTCCTTTGCTTCCATGTGATGCTTTCTTCGACTTCCCTTTTTCACATGCTTCACATAGTCCCTCCTGATTGAATTCCATCAGGGGCAACCCTCTCACTAACTCTCTCTTTACCAAAGAGTTCATAGTTTTGAAGTTCAGATGTGAGAGCTTCTTGTGCCATAGCCAACTTTGTTCTGAAGATGCCTTTGCATAGAAACATGTAACTTCTCCTTCACTGGTAGAACTTAAGTCAGCTATAAACAAATTTCCTTTTCTCACTCCCAGTAGAGTAAGCTTCTCATCCTTCCTGTTGGTGATCAAGCACTTGTCCTTTCTGAAATCTACATTGTAGCCTTTATCACAGAATTGACTGATACTTAGAAGATTGTGCTTTAATCCTTCAACAAGAGAGATGTTTTCAATGATGACATTTCCAGCTTTCAATTTACCATATCCCGTAGTGAATCCTTTGCTGTCATCTCCAAAGGTTACAATCGGGCCGGTCTTCTTAACCACCTCTGTAAGCAGGGACTCTTCACCTGTCATGTGTCTAGAACAGCCACTATCCAGAATCCACACAACCTTAGAGCTTTTAACCTTACCCTGCAATCACAGATTGATTAAGCGGACTTTGGTACCCAAAATTGTTTGGGTCCTGAAGGTTTAGATGATTTAACAGGAGTAACATTCAATTTAGTCTTACCCTGTTTGATATTCATAGTATCTGTGGATTTAACATTACTAGTGCTATTGCTACTATCATTCATCAACTTAAAATAAGCATGCATGATGTTGTACTTACATAGCAAACACTCTTTCTTCCCACATGGCTCATGATTATCAGGCATGTCATACATGTTATGCATTTCAGAAGCATTAGCAGTTTCTACTTTAACCTTTTTACATGCATGTGTAAGGTGTCCAGCAGAATTACAAATAGAGCACAACTTCCTAGATGCAGTGGGAGAAGATGGAACCAATTCCTGATTAACAATCTTCTTCCTCCCATTCCTGTTCTTTTTAACATTACTAACTAAGGAACCTACTTCAGTTTTAGGTAAATCAGGTTTAGGTAATTCATTTTTTACTGATTTCCTAGGCAACTTAGTCTTTACCTCTTTTTCCTTCAATAAATCCTCCTCTAGCAATTCTTGTCTAATAAAAAGGTCATCCTCATGAAAGAGTGGTGGAAACGGCTTAACAAAAATTGGACAATCAACATTCTTAAGAACATGTGGAGTATTCCTTTTGACAACTGAAGATGTCACAGGGAATTCCACAATCTTCTTACCAGCTTTCTTGTTATAGTCAAATCCTATAGCAGTTTTATTCTCTATGGCCTGAGTATCAATGATTTTCTTAGCCACTAGAGCGGAATTCTTAAAAGCATTCAGCTTCAAATCTAGATCTGAAATTTGCTTCCTGAGGATAGTCTCTATCTCATCATTACACTTGACCTTGTTCTCTAAGTACGCATTTTTTTGCTTAAGATCTTCTAATGTTACAGCTACAAGCTCTAGTTCTTCATTTTTAGATTCTAGCTTTTTAATCTTAAGAACTAGTTTAGCATTTTCCATTTCTGATGCTAGCATGCTTGTGTGTACATTAAACAATTCTACACTAAGATCTTGCACAGTTTTCTTGTACTCAGAATTAGACATATCAATTGTAGTTAAGATAGGTACCTGAGATGATTGTGGTGATTCCTCTGAAGAGTCAGCCATTAGAGCAACATTTACATATTCCTCCTCTTCATCTGAATCAGTATCATCCCAGTGCTTTCCCTCTGCTATATAAGCTTTCCCTTTCTGCTTTCCAGACAATGCATCCAGTTGCTGTTTAAGCTTGGCATTCTCCTTCTTCAACTCATCATAAGAATCCTTCTTTCCATAGACATCTTTCATGTCTCTTGCTTGACGAGGCTTCCGGCATTCAGTGGCGAAATGCCCTAACTCATTGCAGTTGTAGCATCTTGATTTGCTTCTATCAATCATGCCAGTCTTGTAGCCTCCCTTAAAGCCTGTACTAGGTGTATAATTGCTCTTCTGAAATCTGTTGGTTGAGCCCTTGAACTTGTACTTAGGGTTTCTTTTGAAACGAATGTGACTAAACTTTGCAGCTAAGTACGCCATGGTTTTGTCTTCCATTTGCTCAAGCTCTTCTAGGGTGTAGTAATCACTTTCATCAACACCCAGATTCACAGAATCCATTTCTGCTTCTATTATCACCTCCTTTCCAGCTCTAGGGGTTTGAACCTGAATCTCAGAAGTTATTGGTTCATCCACTACAAGTGCTGCTGTTCTCACAAGTGCATTGTGCTTGTTCTCCACTGTCCCTGATCCGTAGATTATCACCCTTTGTTCCTGTTCCATCTCATAGGTCTTCAACTTGCCATAGATCATCTCTAATGACATCTTTGTGAAGTCAATTCTTTCCCTAATGGATGATGACTTGTGTTCTACATGATGGGGCAGCGTCATCATGAACTTCCTGTTTGATTCTCTCAGTGGATAGGTCTTTCCTTTCATTGCCAATTCATTGAGAAGCTTAGTATATTTCTCAAAGACCTGAGTTATACTTTCTCCTGGCAGGGACCTAAACGCTTCATATTGAGAAGTCAGGATGTCCAATCTGTTTTCCTGAACGTCTTCAGTTCCTTCCATTATCAAATTAATGGTATCCCACATATGTTTCCCGCTTGTACAGTTCATCAACTGATAGCTCATTTCCTTGTCTGCGGAGTCCGCCAATATCAACATTAAACCGGTATCCAATCGAATCAGTTCTTTGTCAGAATCTGTATATTCGGTAATATCCTTAGGTTGGGTGCCTTGAGGAATCCTGCTACCATCAGGAGCTATAGATTCACTAACTGGTTTCATTGGTACAAACGGTCTGTTCTCTAATATGCCAATATACAACGGGTTAGATGCCTTGATAAATAACAGCATCTTCATCTTCCACAAACCGAAATCAACTCTAGTAAACGGGGGAACTTTAATACCAGCGGTTGTCTTTGGAGCACTCATGGTTTCTGAAAATTTCAAATTGTTTAAAATTCAAGAAATTCCAATTAAATGAAAAATTTTGAAAGTTAAAAAATTTGCTTCGAATTTTCACGCTACGTTTGATTTTGGTCTCATTCACCGGATCTGATTTGTATATCAATCAAGTAGCTCTGATACCAATTGTTAGGTCCAAAGTATCGTAGAAGGGGGGGTTGAATACGATACTCACAAATAATTTAATTTCGTTCGCGGATTAATCTTTCAGTTCTATAACGAAATCAAACACACCAAACCAAATCAAGTTTCGGGGAATATATCTTTTTATAAATATAAACCTCGAGGGGTGCTACAATTTCTAATCCGTAGATTAGCTTCAATGAGTTTAAGGTTACACAAATACAAAACAATGATCAAGTTCTGAGCACTATTAATTTCTCTGATAATTTTCTCCGGCTCTTCTCTCTCTCAGTAATGTCTCTGTGTTGAATTCCTTAACTGAAGAAGACACTATCTTCTCTCGAGTTAATTGTAGACTTGAATTGAAAAACCATCGAACCATTTAGAATAGAATATTCTTGGCCGTTGGATCTTCATCAACCTGTCAGACAAGCACAACTTTTCACCTGCTCCATGAATTGAAAAACCATCGAATGGATTAAAAAACCATCGAATGGATTAAATCAATTTGCCATTCGATAGTTTTTAAATCAAAACTATCGAATGCCAAATTAATTCACTTTGTTTTTCAATGAATCACTTCAATTACCATTCGATAGTTTTTTTTTAATAGAAAAACTATCGAATTCTTTTTCTTGTCTTTTGTCCTTTAGTAATTACTCCTGAGCTCCTGGGTGTTTAAGTTTTAGACTGTATCAATATCTTCTGAGACGATAAAACAACTTGATCTTTTTAGTGCCGTCACCTAGTGCAACTGGTCTGGTTCACAGATGAATAACACTTGATCAATTCTTCTTTTATGTCTTCAATATAGTGCTGCTGATAAGTCCATTGTCGTTCTGGTTGCTTCATCACTGGAATCCCGTGGTACTGAACCCTAAATCATTCACATACTTCTGTCATCTTGAAAGTCTTGTTTCTTTTGCTGTCACTGAGGCTTGAACATTTTCATGAACTTCTTTCCGTGACCTGTTTACGGACTTCAAGAATACATAACGTATTTTGATTTTTTGAGTTTACCTTTTCTTCTTTGATTCTGGATTCCTGTGCTTCTGTTAATATTATTGTCTGTCTTGTCCTTTGTTGAGTTGTAGTTATCTCTTTTACATCTTATGTTACATTATGCTTTACAATTCCTGGTATCGATTGATACAATTCGAAATCGAGAGATCTCTCTACTAGAGCACACTTGTTGGGAGTACCTATTGACGGGAGGAGAGCTCTAAGCAATTTTAAAAAATCTATAGTGATAATCTTCTCAAAATATTAAAGAAATCAAGTGCAATCAAGATCTGTATAAATAGTATGCATCTATACAAACTTATCTGATAATAAGTTAGCCAACCACGGCTATCCGCTCTACCGTCATTTCTACATAAACTTATCTAGCAATTACTGCAAACAGAAGATTACTTAGAAACTCTAGTACTGCACAGAGTTCACTTTTTTAAACACAAGATTACTTAGAAACTCTAGTACTGCACAGAGTTCACTTTTTTTTGTTGAAGGACTCTTCGAAAAGCTTAAAAGATTAGGGAAATTTACTTAAAATGGATCTTATTAAAATCACAAGTCTTGGAAAGCTTAAAATCACAAGTCTTGGAAAGCTTAAAATCACAAGTCTTGGAAAGATTAGGGAAATTTACTTAAAATGGATCTTATTAAGCTTAAAAGCTTAATTGTAGTTGTTCCACAAGTGCAACAACTACAATTATTAAAATCAATGGGTCTAATTGAAACTTGAAACTACTACTAATTTTCTAGTTTTTCTCAAATAACTTTTCAACATTTTTACGGAGTCTTGGAAAGTTGGCAGTGAACTAGTAATCAGTACTTTTCACAAGTCTTTTGCTCTACCGGTGTTGTCTTATAGTAGTAATTTCTTATTAAATGACAGTGCATCATGGAGTTTCTTTAACAGACTGCGTTCCTGTAAATTTTCTTTAAATATAACTAGCAACTTTTTGTAAATTTAACAAATTATTCCTACACAAATAAGTACATGCACCAATGAAAAAAAAATAGTTGATTCCTTACACGGATGGATGGATTGACGAAATTTAGTTATACAACAGTATTTTTTTAGTACGTCAAAAAAAATGAACTTCGTCAATTCGTTATCCTCCATCAGAAATTACAACTTACAAGACCAGGACTCCCTAAGATGGAAACCTAGCAGCACCTCCACCATAAAAGGCAAGAGCCAGCATCCAGATAATCATCTAGTCTAACAATGTTTGATGTCCGTAATAAATTAAATATATAAGAATTACTATAAATTTAGAAGTTGCTTATCCTAGATAAAGAGAAATTGGCAGAAAACCACAGGGAGAACATTTTGAAATTGATACAAGTACAAAATTTGGGTAGGAAAAAATAAATCAGCATAGTTCACTACTTCAGAACATTCCTGATATCGATTGATACAATTCGAAATCGAGAGATCTCTCTACTAGAGCACACTTGTTGGGAGTACCTATTGACGGGAGGAGAACTCTAAGCAATTTTAAAAAATCTATAGTGATAATCTTCTCAAAATATTAAAGAAATCAAGTGCAATCAAGATCTGTATAAATAGTATGCATCTATACAAACTTATCTGATAATAAGTTAGCCAACCACGGCTATCCACTCTACCCTCATTTCTAAAACTATCATTTCTACAGAAACTTATCTAGCAATTACTGCAAACAGAAGATTACTTAGAAACTCTAGTACTGCACATAGTTCACTTTTTTAAACACAAGATTACTTAGAAACTCTAGTACTGCACAGAGTTCACTTTTTTTTGTTGAAGGACTCTTCGAAAAGCTTAAAAGATTAGGGAAATTTACTTAAAATGGATCTTATTAAAATCACAAGTCTTGGAAAGCTTAAAATCACAAGTCTTGGAAAGCTTAAAATCACAAGTCTTGGAAAGATTAGGGAAATTTACTTAAAATGGATCTTATTAAGCTTAAAAGCTTAATTGTTGTTGTTCCACAAGTGCAACTACAATTATTAAAATCAATGGGTCTAATTGAAACTTGAAACTACTACTAATTTTCTAGTTTTTCTCAAATAACTTTTCAACATTTTTACGGAGTCTTGGAAAGTTGGCAGTGAACTAGTAATCAGTACTTTTCACAAGTCTTTTGCTCTACCGGTGTTGTCTTATAGTAGTAATTTCTTATTAAATGACAGTGCATCATGGAGTTTCTTTAACAGACTGCATTCCTGTAAATTTTCTTTAAATATAACTAGCAACTTTTTGTAAATTTAACAAATTATTCCTACACAAATAAGTACATGCACCAATGAAAAAAAAACAGTTGATTCGTTACACGGATGGATGGATTGACGAAATTTAGTTATGCAACAGTGTTTTTTTAGTACGTCAAAAAAATTGAACTTCGTCAATTCGTTATCCTCCATCAGAAATTACAACTTACAAGACCACAAGACTCCCTAAGATGGAAACCTAGCAGCACCTCCACCATAAAAGGCAAGAGCCATCATCTAGATAATCATCTAGTCTAACAATGTTTGATGTCCGTAAAAAATTAAATATATAAGAATTACTATAAATTTAGAAGCTGTTTATCCTAGATAAAGAGAAATTGGCAGAAAACCACAGGGAGAACATTTTGAAATTGATACAAGTACAAAATTTGGGTAGGAAAAAATAAATCATTATAGTTCACTACTTCAGAACATTCCTGGTATCGATTGATACAATTCGAAATCGAGAGATCTCTCTACTGGAGCACACTTGTTGGGAGTACCTATTGACGGGAGGAGAGCTCTAAGCAATTTTAAAAAATCTATATTGATAATCTTCTCAAAATATTAAAGAAATCAAGTGCAATCAAGATCTGTATAAATAGTATGCATCTATACAAACTTATCTGATAATAAGTTAGCCAGCCACGGTTATCCGCTCTACCCTCATTTCTAAAACTATCATTTCTACAGAAACTTATCTAGCAATTACTGCAAACAAAAGATTACTTAGAAACTCTAGTTGCACAGAGTTCACTTTTTTAAACACAAGATTACTTAGAAACTCTAGTACTGCACAGAGTTCACTTTTTTTTTTTGAAGGACTCTTCGAAAAGCTTAAAAGATTAGAGAAATTTACTTAAAATGGATCTTATTAAAATCACAAGTCTTGGAAAGCTTAAAATCACAAGTCTTGGAAAGCTTAAAATCACAAGTCTTGGAAAGATTAGGGAAATTTACTTAAAATGGATCTTATTAAGCTTAAAAGCTTAATTGTAGTTGTTCCACAAGTGCAACAACTACAATTATTAAAATCAATGGGTCTAATTGAAACTTGAAACTACTACTAATTTTCTAGTTTTTCTCAAATAACTTTTCAACATTTTTACGGAGTCTTGGAAAGTTGGCAGTGAACTAGTAATCAGTACTTTTCACAAGTCTTTTGCTCTACCGGTGTTGTCTTATAGTAGTAATTTCTTATTAAATGACAGTGCATCATGGAGTTTCTTTAACAGACTGCGTTCCTGTAAATTTTCTTTAAATATAACTAGCAACTTTTTGTAAATTTAACAAATTATTCCTACACAAATAAGTACATGCACCAATGAAAAAAAAACAGTTGATTCGTTACACGGATGGATGGATTGACGAAATTTAGTTATGCAACAGTGTTTTTTTAGTACGTCAAAAAAATTGAACTTCGTCAATTCGTTATCCTCCATCAGAAATTACAACTTACAAGACCACAAGACTCCCTAAGATGGAAACCTAGCAGCACCTCCACCATAAAAGGCAAGAGCCATCATCTAGATAATCATCTAGTCTAACAATGTTTGATGTCCGTAAAAAATTAAATATATAAGAATTACTATAAATTTAGAAGCTGTTTATCCTAGATAAAGAGAAATTGGCAGAAAACCACAGGGAGAACATTTTGAAATTGATACAAGTACAAAATTTGGGTAGGAAAAAATAAATCATTATAGTTCACTACTTCAGAACATTCCTGGTATCGATTGATACAATTCGAAATCGAGAGATCTCTCTACTGGAGCACACTTGTTGGGAGTACCTATTGACGGGAGGAGAGCTCTAAGCAATTTTAAAAAATCTATATTGATAATCTTCTCAAAATATTAAAGAAATCAAGTGCAATCAAGATCTGTATAAATAGTATGCATCTATACAAACTTATCTGATAATAAGTTAGCCAGCCACGGTTATCCGCTCTACCCTCATTTCTAAAACTATCATTTCTACAGAAACTTATCTAGCAATTACTGCAAACAAAAGATTACTTAGAAACTCTAGTTGCACAGAGTTCACTTTTTTAAACAGAATATTACTTAGAAACTCTAGTACTGCACAGAGTTCACTTTTTTTTTTTGAAGGACTCTTCGAAAAGCTTAAAAGATTAGAGAAATTTACTTAAAATGGATCTTATTAAAATCACAAGTCTTGGAAAGCTTAAAATCACAAGTCTTGGAAAGCTTAAAATCACAAGTCTTGGAAAGATTAGGGAAATTTACTTAAAATGGATCTTATTAAGCTTAAAAGCTTAATTGTAGTTGTTCCACAAGTGCAACAACTACAATTATTAAAATCAATGGGTCTAATTGAAACTTGAAACTACTACTAATTTTCTAGTTTTTCTCAAATAACTTTTCAACATTTTTACGGAGTCTTGGAAAGTTGGCAGTGAACTAGTAATCAGTACTTTTCACAAGTCTTTTGCTCTACCGGTGTTGTCTTATAGTAGTAATTTCTTATTAAATGACAGTGCATCATGGAGTTTCTTTAACAGACTGCGTTCCTGTAAATTTTCTTTCAGTTTCTTTAAATATAACTAGCAACTTTTTGTAAATTTAACAAATTATTCCTACACAAATAAGTACATGCACCAATGAAAAAAAAACAGTTGATTCGTTACACAGATGGATGGATTGACGAAATTTAGTTATGCAACAGTGTTTTTTTAGTACGTCAAAAAAATTGAACTTCGTCAATTCGTTATCCTCCATCAGAAATTACAACTTACAAGACCACAAGACTCCCTAAGATGGAAACCTAGCAGCACCTCCACCATAAAAGGCAAGAGCCATCATCCAGATAATCATCTAGTCTAACAATGTTTGATGTCCGTAATAAATTAAATATATAAGAATTACTATAAATTTAGAAGCTGCTTATCCTAGATAAAGAGAAATTGGCAGAAAACCACAGGGAGAACATTTTGAAATTGATACAAGTACAAAATTTGGGTAGGAACAAATAAATCAGCATAGTTCACTACTTCAGAACATTCCTGGTATCGATTGATACAATTCGAAATCGAGAGATCTCTCTACTGGAGCACACTTGTTGGGAGTACCTATTGACGGGAGGAGAGCTCTAAGCAATTTTAAAAAATCTATATTGATAATCTTCTCAAAATATTAAAGAAATCAAGTGCAATCAAGATCTGTATAAATAGTATGCATCTATACAAACTTATCTGATAATAAGTTAGCCAACCACGGCTATCCGCTCTACCCTCATTTTTAAAACTATCATTTCCACAGAAACTTATCTAGCAATTACTGCAAACAGAAGATTACTTAGAAACTCTAGTACTGCACAGAGTTAACTTTTTTAAACAGAAGATTACTTAGAAACTCTAGTACTGCATAGAGTTCACTTTTTTTTCCGAAAGACTCTTCGAAAAGCTTAAAAGATTAGGGAAATTTACTTAAAATGGATCTTATTAAAATCACAAGTCTTGGAAAGCTTAAAATCACAAGTCTTGGAAAGATTAGGGAAATTTACTTAAAATGGATCTTATTAAGCTTAAAAGCTTAATTGTAGTTGTTCCATAAGTGCAACAACTACAATTATTAAAATCAATGGGTCTAGTTGAAACTTGAAACTATTACTAATTTTCTAGTTTTTCTCAAATAACTTTTCAACATTTTTACGGAGTGTTGGAAAGTTGGGAGTGAACCAGTAATCAGTACTTTTCACAAGTCTTTTGTTGTACCGGTGTTGTCTTATAGTAGTAATTTCTTATTAAATGACAGTACATCATGGAGTTTCTTTAACAGACTGCGTTCCTGTAAATTTTCTTTCAGTTTCTTTAAATATAACTAGCAACTTTTTGTAAATTTAACAAATTATTCCTACACAAATAAGTACATGCACCAATGAAAAAAAAATAGTTGATTCGTTACACGGATGGATGGATTGACGAAATTTAGTTATGCAACAGTGTTTTTTTAGTACGTCAAAAAAATTAAACTTCGTCAATTCGTTATCCTCCATCAGAAATTACAACTTACAAGACCACAGGACTCCCTAAGATGGAAACCTAGCAGCACCTCCACCATAAAAGGCAAGAGCCATCATCCAGATAATCATCTTGTCTAACAATGTTTGATGTCCGTAATAAATTAAATATATAAGAATTACTATAAATTTAGAAGCTGCTTATCCTAGATAAAGAGAAATTGGCAGAAAACCACAGGGAGAACATTTTGAAATTGATACAAGTACAAAATTTGGGTAGGAAAAAATAAATCAGCATAGTTCACTACTTAGTAACATTCCTGGTATCGATTGATACAATTCGAAATCGAGAGATCTCTCTACTAGAGCACACTTGTTGGGAGTACCTATTGACGGGAGGAGAGCTCTAAGCAATTTTAAAAAATCTATAGTGATAATCTTCTCAAAATATTAAAGAAATCAAGTGCAATCAAGATCTGTATAAATAGTATGCATCTATACAAACTTATCTGATAATAAGTTAGCCAACCACGGCTATCCGCTCTACCCTCATTTCTAAAACTATCATTTCTACAAAAACTTATCTAGCAATTAATGCAAACAGAAGATTACTTAGAAACTCTAGTACTGCACATAGTTCACTTTTTTAAACAGAAGATTACTTAGACACTCTAGTACTGCACATAGTTCAGTTTTTTTTTTCTGAAGGACTCTTCGAAAAGCTTAAAAGATTAGGGAAATTTACTTAAAATGGATCTTCTATGAGTTTCCCTTTAATTTGATGGTACAGGGTAAGGGCGACTTACGCAACTCGCAAAGAGGAACAAAGCCGCAAAAATGCAATTTGCATCCTCTCGCTTGGAAGCCCAATAAGAAAATAGATCTCGTCTTATTTATACTCTTTATTAAAAGCAGAAAGCCTCTCTAAATGGTATGCCATGTATACCGCGGTATACATATTATTTTTATCTTAATTATCTTAATATTTCTAAATAAATATAATAAGATTTATTATTAAATTAAAAAATTATACTTACTCTTTATTAAAAACAGAACATCTGTTATTGGTATGGTAAACTTATACTTACTCTTTATTAAAAAACAGAACATCTGTTATTGGTATGGTATGCCATGTATACCACAGTATACATATATTTATTATCTTAATATAATTAACATAATTCTAAATTAATATAATATGATTTATTATTTAATTAAAAGTTAATTTTTATTACTTTATTAAAATAAAAAACTCACTCTTAATAATGTAGTATGTCATATACAGCGGTAAACATATAATTATTATATTAATATAATTAACATAATTCTAAATTAATATAAATAAGATTAAAAACAGAACATATGTTATTGGTATGGTATGTCATGTATACCACAGTATACATATTAAATTAAAAACTTATACTTACTATTTATTAAAAAACAGAACATCTATTATTGGTATGGTATGCCATGTATACCACAGTATACATATATTTATTATCTTAATATAATTAACATAATTCTAAATTAATATAATATGATTTATTATTTAATTAAAAGTTAATTTTTATTACTTTATTAAAATAAAAAACTCACTCTTAATAATGTAGTATGTCATATACAGCGGTAAACATATAATTATTATATTAATATAATTAACATAATTCTAAATTAATATAAATAAGATTAAAAACAGAACATCTGTTATTGGTATGGTATGCCATGTATACCACAGTATACATATATTTATTATCTTAATATAATTAACATAATTCTAAATTAATATAATATGATTTATTATTTAATTAAAAGTTAATTTTTATTACTTTATTAAAATAAAAAACTCACTCTTAATAATGTAGTATGTCATATACAGCGGTAAATATATAATTATTATATTAATATAATTAACATAATTCTAAATTAATATAAATAAGATTAAAAATAGAACATCTGTTATTGGTATGGTATGTCATGTATACCACATTATACATATATTTATTATCTTAATAATCTTAATATAATTAACATAATTCTAAATTAATAAGATTTATTATAAAATCAAAATCAGATATCCAACTTAATGTTCTCATATGTTGATATGTTATGTATACCGCCGTACACATATAATTTGATTGAGATCAAAAGATTTTTTATATTACCTATTATTTTATAAGTTACTTTCGATTAGTACAATTCTTATCTCTCCTACTTCTAACGGTTACAGATGGGTATTCTATTCGTCCCGTCGATCTTACTCTGTTCTCACGCCCCATTCGGGACGGGAATTTGAGACATGTATTCGTGTTCAGGACACAGGAACAGAGAGAAGAGAAGTATAAAACAACTCGGGGATTGGTGGCGGGAACAGAGAAAAGTACATAAAAATAATTCGGGATTAGGGACTTGATTGATAAGAAAAACTCTTTTTCGTTGGAACACAATAGTACAAAGCCAAATTTGGGTATCTCTCATACTTCTAACAACTACATATGGGTATTTTATCCGTCCCGTCGATCTTGCTATGTTCTCCACCCCATTCGGGACGAGAATTTAAGAAATTATTCGCGTTGAGGACAAGAACAGAGAGAAGTATAAAAACAACTCGGGGATTGATGGCGGGAATGGAAAGAAGTATAATAAAATTATTCGGGGGATCGGGGACTTTATTGATAAGGAAAACTCTTTTTCGTTGCAAAACAATAGTAAAAAGCCAAATTTTGATTAGTACGATATATCTAAATTAATTTGTTTCATTCCAAACTCATGTTCGATTCGCTGCAATTGCATAATTATATAAGTTAGTTATTTATTCAATTTCAATTATTTGATTTTACCAAATATTTGATTATTTCTATCAACATAATTAAATAATATTTATTTATTATAGACTTTCATATTAATTTCATGTAAAATTCTCTACAAGTATATATTTAAGTAAAACTTATAAATTATTTTTATTCTCAATATTTTAAATTACTTTTTTAGTAATTTAATTTTTATTCTTGATCCGTGTTTGGCACGGTTATGAGCTAGTATTATATAAGACTCGTCTCACTTTAAGGATAAAGATTTTTACGCCACGACAGAACCTCCAAGAGGTACAATGCAAACTCTGGCAAGGGCACAACCTCTGCCCCTCTGAGCACAACTGGGGACGGGGAACTTAAACATAAAACTTCTAAATATGAGCTATAGTGCCATATTAACTGACTAATTCTCCCAAAACTTAAATACATATAGGAAAAAGAAACACTATATACATAGATCTTACATGTATTACTGTCAGTCTTAACACTAAAATCTGGAAGCCAAAATTTGACAGGACAAGTGCACTAGCAGCAGTAATATTACAGGCATACACCTCTGTAAAAAAGGATTACATTTGCCTAAGAATCAATATTTTAACATGAAATTACAGGACATGCTATATACTACGACATGCTTCGGTAAACAATGTGGATGAGAAATATTGGTATAGGAATATGTCTCTCAAGTCTAAAGAGGTTAGGTCCGCATACATCTTACGCTCTACCTCCAGTCCTCCACAAGCGGGCTGGATATGTTTGGTTTGGTTATCATAATCATTATAGAAAACGCTCCTATATAGCAGTTGACATCTAAATGGATTTGAGGATTTCTACTATTATGAACATCAAAAGGGACCCTTTCTATGAATTAGATCCCCGACAATTTATCTGTGTTGTGTTTAAGCATACCAGTAGTCCTTGTGAAGAACTTCCTATATTTAAACACCTTGTGAGTATAGGATAACAAATAAGCAAATTACGTTATACGAAACCAAGTAGCTCAACTAAAAAAACAATGCAAGGGAAATTTCATTCAACGTGATAGTTAGTTTACAATGCAAGGTAGTTACAGTTATTTGTCAAACCTAAGATAGACTATAGATTATTGTGATACCAGGCACCACCTTTGAAGCACCGGCCATTGCAACTTCTACATCTCTAGATACCGAAGATGCTAATTACAACTAGCTGGAAATATTTTCTGTAGAAATATGTGGATAAAAATTATCAGACTAGTTGGCTTGCAATACATCAAAAATCCAAAATTCTGCCAATTTATCATCACGGAAGCATTCATGATAACTGAAAGCATAGGTAATAAAAAGAATTAATAGTAATAACAATTTACCTTGACTACAAGCACCAGGCATCCTTGTTATGCGAAAGACAACAAGGCATTTTTTCACTAAATTGTGATACCCACGAACCTTTTAGCCTTTAGATATAAGTTCCAACAGAAATCAGGTATCTACAAGTTAACTCCAAGCTTTCGCTACATTGCAATATCAAGAAGCATATCCCTTACAGTATAGATGCCACTTGCTTTGGTATAGCTTCCCCCAACAATCTTGGTTACTGAAGAAGGATTTGAGTTAAACTGCTCAGCTCCCCGAAGTTGACGAGGGGGATTCTGAACATACGGTGAATGAACCGGATTAGGATTGCACTCTTTAGGGATGGTGGGACTGCTCTCAGTCAAGGGAAATCCAAAGAGTCGGCAACTATTTTTGCACGTTGAAAGCAAATTTGAACTGCCCTTGCTTGATGATTGAGTTTCAAGGGGAAGATTAACCAAATCGACTTGTTTTTGTTCATGGGGAAGACCAAAAGAAGCAAGGCCTTGTTGAGATCCTGTCCGAAATTTGTTAGGCACACAAGGAGAAAATGTCAGTCTTTCGTGAGATCTTCCAGAATTATCAAAGGAACCATGGTTGTTAGTTTCCAGATTCTCCCGACTATTAACACTAGATGCTGAACCAAATTTAAGGTCTGGGATGCTTGATTGATGGAACACTGGAACAGAAGGAGAAGACATTTTGACTAATGGTGTTGGGGGGCGCACACTAGTACCATATCCCAGCATAACAGAAGGCCACCCTGTTCCATCGCTTATGGCTCGAATACCTTCCATACATCCCAAATCACTATTTTTCAGGTTTAAATTCAAGCTTCTTCCATATGGACACTTCGAAAATGTTTCTTGACCTTGCAAGACCTTATTGAGTCGAGAAGAATCACCAAAGTTAACCCCATCATAAAAAAATTCAGAATTTTTTAAGTGGGACCTCGCACCATTACCTACCGCAGAGTCCCAGCTCATCGAACCAGGAAAGAAGCCTCTTGGATCGGGAGGGTGATGTTTTTGAGCATCAACACCATCAAAAGAGGCATGAAAACCCTTAATTTCTTGACCTTGCAAGACCTTCTCGAACCTTGAAGATTCCCTGAAGTCTGACAGTCCTGTCCCATCTGCAAGAAATATAAAGTTGTTGGTTTTCAAGACTGAAAAGATGCATGTAATTCAGCAGAAGAAAATGATCAGAAAATTAATAAATTTAGCCAAGACATACCTCTTGAGACTGGAAGATCTGGTTGTATTGGAAAACCAATCCTACTTCTTTTCATACTAGGTAAAACCAAACCGCTGGCTCCAGAAACATAACTAGATGGCTCGATCTCCCATGGAGAAACTCTGTTATGTTCTGTAACTTCCATATCATCCCACCGAACCTGTATGAAATCGTAAAGTTGATTCAAACTCGAAATTGTCATTAAGGTCATATTATCCACAAGGAAACACACTCCCAAAGAATGACATTATTGCAGAATGAATTTCCCAAAGAAGAAATATTAATAGCGATGATTAAGTTGGAATCATCTTTGAATTCTCTGTATGATCAAATTTATAGGTCTCACCTAGCACACCTTACAGTGTCGGACAATGGAGAGTACAATATTTGTTGAGAACAGCAGACACGTGTGTATAATGGCATAAAGTTCTGCAGATTTTATAATTCTATACGCAAACTGAAGGTGATACCTTAGCAGTAGTAGCGTGATATAGTATATCACTTCCAGTTCACGGATATATACATATAATAGGTTTAGACACTATACCACAATGTATTACAAGTTGTTCTTCATCAGAAGAATATTTTGATCAAGTAAACAAAAAGTGATAGGGAACATAACACTATTAGTCCATACATGCTAATATAAACCAGGGAAAGCCGCCCATGCAACTTATGATGTATGTATTATCCATGATTAGATATAAATTCTACTATAAACTTTATTAAATAAATTGTGTTCACGTTATTATAATTACTAGCTTATAACCCGTGCCAAACACGGGCCCGAATATGAGTCGACATTAAAATATTAGTATTAATAAATTATTAATAAATATTATTTAAAAATGTATTTCTCGAGAATTGAATGGTAAAAATATATAATAAATAAATAACTATTTAATTATGTAGTTATAGACAATCGAACTGTGTATAAAACTAAAGAAATTAAAGATAAATAAATGTTGTATAATTACGTAGCTGCAAAGAATCTAATACTCGATGAAACTATTGAATTTAAAATAAATAAATAAATCTTGTATAAATTACGTAGTTGTAAGGAATCGAACCCTTTAAAGTAAATAAATCTTGTATAATTATGTAGTTGCGAGGAATCGAACCCGGGTCAAGTGATAACCAAATTTGGTACTTTGGTACTTTAGTACCGCGCGTCATTTTCACATTGTTTTGCTTATTAATATAGAGTATAGATGTCTGAACTTGGCGTGATGGTCAATGATCTGTTCACTATCTGTTAGGTCACTCATAAAATATGTTTAAGGCACCGGGGATAATATAACATTATCATTAAAATATATATATAATATATTGCAGATAGCCCATGTAAAACACATGCTACTAACAACAGAACAAGAATCTTGCAACTTCTACTTCCAGAAGGTAGCATCATATCTGGAAGGTTTTGTCAACCTCCAGTAACTAAAGAACGGTTACCATTATCAGTGATAGAACATATGATGTAGTGACTCTTAAAGGTAGGCGTCTTTGCAAAATTTTACACATTACAGAAATGACAAAACTCAGAGGAATTGGAATATATATTTGTGCATTGTGCCATAAAAATCTTAAAAGATTGATTTAACAACCTTTTTATAAGTTTAATAAGTGTGGAGTTTACTAACCAAAAGGGCCTCATACAACAGACGCAATAACATACAGCAGCACTTAATTGCTTACTAAAGCGCGCAATCAGAACAATTAATTGCTGAAAACATAGTGTAAGTCTATTAGATAACATCATAACATATACACAAAAGTTGAACAAAGAAGTGAATAAGTTTAAATGGCTTCATACCATTAAGCACCTCCATTTTGAACCAGGCCATCTCAAAGGATCAACATCACTAATGCCAACTAGTAGTCCAGTGCACCTGTAACAGTGCAATGTGTTAGATCTTGGTAAATTTATTGAATTCTAATACAGCACAGGTGCTTAACCTTCTCTCTGCTGCATCTTCTGTTTCAATAAGCATTTTGAACCGCATCCCAGGTGCGAAAGAATTACCGAGGCTCTTCGAGAATTTGCAGAAAGGGATTATAAAATTGGATGAGCTAGACCTACAATATGCAAGTGAAGCGTAAGACAATTTTCAAAAAGTCACCAGAGGAGAGGAAGGTCGCATCAGTTACATAATACTGTAAACACGCCACTGCAAGTTGTGGAGAAAAGTTCAACCCCAAACGTTAACACAAGGATCTTAAGATAAAAAACAAAGAAGGAAACACAAAGGCTTGTGAAATTTTACACTGAATATGTAATAGTTATACCATCTTCCCAAATCTTTATTTAAAGTTAAAGACTTCGCAAGAATAAAATTCATCATGCAGAAAACCTATCAGAAAGAGTCGGCAAAAGAATTCTAAACACATGAGCCTAAAACTAATAATATCAGACAATAAAAAACCATGTGGCACTAGCACAAATTTATTTCAATGAGGAAGTGCATATCGGGGCCATAGCTAGGAGTAGCAACACTAAAGGGACCCCAATCAGTGTTTATTGACAAGTGGTAATCAATGCACCTTGGATTGTAGCAAAGGTTGAACACACTTTTCACAGATATGGCATTCACCACAGAAGAAATATCATTCAACTGCTGATTAGAGGCTAAAGCCAAATTGACACCACTCTTTACTTGGGCAGCTCTTCTGATCCCCAGCCTCAGTTCTCCATCATCACCCCTGCCAATATATCCTTGTTATTAAGAGCTTCAAAGGTAAGAACCCATTCTATTAAATTAAGGTGCTACCCATACTGTCCACACCTAAGAAAAAGAACAGCATCTCCAAAGACCAGCTTCTTCTTATTGACAAATGCACTCCAACCAGTAGTTAGCAAATGTCTGCGGGGCTGACCTGATCAAACTCAAGTTTTATTAAACTAAGAATGAAAGTTCAAACACAAAACAAGGAAAACTGCATAAAAACAAATTACACGGTAATTGGAGTTTCTTGTATCATACCCCGGTAAATGTGCCGAAACTTCCATTGCAGACCATGCAAATCTTTGGCAACAAGCTCTTGTGAAGGCCTCTGTTGTTTATAATCCTACATGACAAAATCCCAGCACCCAGAACTGCATTTAGTAAAATCATTCATCTAAAGCACTAAGTATCCAAACAAAAAACATTTTACCAGCGGAGGGAAGCAGTCCTCAGCAGCTCTTCGAGGAACAGAAAAACCTCCATGTGTGCTAGTATCCGAAGCTGTAAGAGTCTTGCAAAACATATGTGGTGTCATTGATTTCGTAGTAATTTCAATATCTTCATCTTCAGCGTCTGCATCAGTATTTCCTTCCCTCCATTTCATCTCAATCTGTAACAAATAATCACAACACCATCCCAAATTATAACACAATTTTTTACAAGTACAACAAATTGAAGTTAATAATTTACAATAACATACTA
Source organism: Heracleum sosnowskyi (assembly GCA_030848705.1). NCBI lineage: Eukaryota > Viridiplantae > Streptophyta > Magnoliopsida > Apiales > Apiaceae > Heracleum > Heracleum sosnowskyi. Next base: position 102,508,537 of record CM061241.1, read on the forward strand.
AAAAACACACCTGGGATTCCGGAATTAAAGAAACTTGTGCATAAACCTCATCAGTAACTGCCTCTGCCTACACACAACAATAACATTTGTACATGTGTTTCTATTTAATAATGATTCACATTTACATTTACAATTAAACCAAAAACATATAAAATTAAACGATCAATACTATAAAAATTACATAAGCACACAACTCATACATAAACAGTTACGTTATACGGAGAACAAATTTATATAAGTTTAAAAAAACACGCAAAAACTGTTCTCATCTGAGCGTGAGGCTCGGGTAAATAAATATATGTAAGGAACTTACATGAAGCTTGACATCAAGCACGCGACAAAACACGTGAGGAGGAAGATGATAAGCAACATCAGGAATATCCTTTATGTATTCCAGCTGACTTTGCGGCAAATAAACCACAGAGCTCCCTTTCTTGGGCAGCGAAATCAACGGCCCAGCACACGCGTGCCACAACTCTAAACACACCTCCGGCGACGACGCATTCAGGTTAACGGAAGCAGATGACGACGAAGAAGCCGAAGAATAGAATGAAGACGGCGTCGTTTGATCATCATCTTCATTGACAGTGTTGAGATCAATCAATCCACACATCATTTGTAAACCCTGGAGATTGAAACAGTAGTTTAAAGATAGAACACTAAGTTAAGCAGTTCACCTACTACTTATAATCACTTTATTTATGTCTGTATCTATCTTTAGTTCATCGAGAGAGATGAAATCAGACTTTATGAAAAGTAAAATACATTTTACATGTAAGTTGATATACATACAAGCGAATATATATGAACAGGAATGAATAAAGATGATGACGTGAAATTATGTTGTAGCCTGTAGGTAGTTCTAACCTGCAGCAGAGACAGAGAGAGCAGCGCTGCAACTACTACTGTTTGGGGGAAACAGCAGCTGCTGCCGCTATAATGTGTGGCAGAAAGAGAAAGTAAATCAGTAAATGTACTGGTAAGGTGTAGCAACTTTGTACTGCTAAGGAAAATATCAAATAATTGCATTTTTTATATTTATTCAAAAAATAAAATAATATTATACTCCCTCCATCCCTTTAATTCTTTACCTTGGAGGTTAAGAAAAGAGATAAATTAATAGGAAAAAATAAGCTCGTATGTGTATACCGTGTTTGCTTGTCTTTTAGTTGCGATTCATTTGGAGGTGGCGAGTAGAATGAACGGGACAGAGAAGGAGAGGAATATTTTATTACTAATGAATGAATGGGATCCCCCTGTATTTTCGGGAGGATGTGTGTATATTGTCCCCTTCTCATTCCTCATTTATATCTCGTGTCCTCTTATTTCGATTTACATTGATTTATGGAGTACTGTTTTGTTCCACTTTGGACACCTAAATTAGGTGACATTTTAATTATTTCTACCGTCTACAAGTATTAAGTGCTTGGACTTTGATGTGCTGGCCTTAGTGGTGGTCAAATCTGCGGTTCGTGCGAGTCGGGCTGGTCTTGGCATGGGTCGGGTTTGGCTCAGTCGAGCACGAAATTGGCACGTAGTGTTGAACGAGTCGAGTCGAGCCGGGTTCGAATCAGAAAAATAGAATTCAGGATCGGCACTGCGGGTTGGTCGGGTTAGTGTGGGTTGGGCGGGTTTTGGTGGGCTGTGGCGGGTTGGTTTGTGACTCTGCGGCTGTGCAGTGTGCACATCTTTTGCTTGCAACTTGCAAGTGTTTTAATAAATAATATGTGCAACTTGCAGGTTGCAGCATGAGGTGAGGACACGTTTTTTGTTTGAGAAAAACGTGAGAAGTTCTAGACTAATCTTGTTAGTACGTGTCATATCCAGATTACATGCATTTATCTTTTTTGTTGATCACAGGTTACAGATTATTTTTAATTTTATAATTTACTTATTAATTTTTAAGTCGAGTTAATAAATCCAAAAAAATATAAGAATATCTTGCTTTGTTAATTTGTGGTAAAAGAGGACGGTACCTCATATAAATTTTATTAATTTCAAAAATATTTTATAAATTCTTTGAGAGGACTCCTCTCTAAAAAACGGAACAAACCGCATAAACATATTAAATTACAATACAAATTAAATAAATTTCTAAAGTGCAAAATAAAAAATAATTATCCACTATTTATTCAAAAAAACTTATTTATTGTTGTTCGTTCGTAGTTGATGTGTCAGAATCTGAAGTATTCATTGTCATCCATGGATCATCTTCGCATCCGAGTTATCTTCTTTTTTTTTCTTGTTGTCTTTTTGCGGCTTGATCCCAATCTTTTTTGCAAACACAAATTTTTACAACATCTGGCGAAAAACTTGATCTCTTCTCGTCTAACACTCGTCTACCTGCACTAAAAGCGGACTCGGACGCAATTGTAGAAACGGAGACTACTAAAATATCCTTTATAATTTTTGCTAAATCTGGAAATTCTTCCACCATGTTAGTATTTAAAAAAAATGAAACGTACCTTCTTTGGTGTTAGTTGTGGTCCTTGTGGATCGAGTTCGAGGTGGTAGCATGGAGGCAAAGGTGGAATCTTGAGATGATACGGTACCTCTTCATTGTTCCATTTTTTTGTATAAATAAATAAAATGCAATATCTTGTATAAATAAATAAAATGCAGTAGATAGCACTGGCGGTAGAGATTAGAGAGAGAGACTAAGCAGTAGAGAATTTTAATTAGAAGCAGTAGAGAATGAAGTGATGGTGTGGGTGAGTTAGAAAATTAGAAGTAAGCAGTATTTATAGAAGTAAGAATGGAGCTGTTGGGAACTTGGGAGTGGGTTGGCAACGGTAGTGTGGCCGTTGGACTGACAAAGGACAGAGACAGAGAGCCGGAGACGACCGTTGCTTGTGTTGGCGGGTTGTGGGGGCTCGAGCGGGCTCGTGCGGGTCAGCCGGGTTTACGCGGGCTCATGCGGTCCGTGCGGGCTCGTCCAGTTCATTGGCAGGTCCAGAATCGGGTCGGGCCGGGCCGATTCACGGGTTTTAGAAATTGAAACCGTAACCGGTACTAGCTCAGACGCGGGTTGGGTCGAATTATTCGCGGTTCAGTCGGGCCGAATAATATCTGAATAAAGTATCGTGCCGGGCTGGGCGGGCTGAATAAACCCGCCCGTTTGGCCACCTCTAGCTGGCCTTATCTTCATTCAGTTATGGATATTTCAATACGAATTACTTAAGGCAACATGTTTTACCTACTTCTACTGGAAATTGATAAATAAAAATACGTGAATATGTAACTTGTGTAAAATCGAATAATTAAACTAGAAATGATATTTGACTTTGTGAATTATATGTTTTTGAGCGGCGTTGGATGTTCTCAAGTTTTTCCAAAAACATTTTGAGCAGCATCAGAGGTTTCTCCTTGTAGAATTTTTTCACCACCATCATTTCCAGTATCATCATCATTATTCCTCAATACTAGATCAGGTGTACATTTTGTCTGACTTACCTTCTCCCCCTTTTTGACATCAGTATTTGACAATATATTCAAAATTAAGGCAAGAGAGGTTTGAATGTCAGTTACCTTTGTATCAAGAGAATCAATCATGTTGTTGATTGAAGACTGTTCAGTAATTATTTACTTAACTTGGGATTCCACTACCCTGAGTTGAAGAGCAGTAGGCACCTTTGTAAAGCTCTGAGAAATATCAGTCCTCACTTTATCAGTAGAATCTTTGACAGAATCTATTTCATGTTTCAGGCTTTTGGATAACAGAGTAGTAGCCTTCAAATGATTCTTCAAATCTTCATTCTGAATCAACTTAGCAGCATTATAAGCATGATCCAATGCATAGGGATAGCTTACAGAATCATCAGACCTGTACCATTCATTTTCCCATTGATGCATTCTCAGCTGCTCAGCAGGATCAATCTCAGAAGGAACAGAAAAGTCTTGTCTTAAGTCCTTTCCAGTAGTAGCCTTGCCAGCCATGAATGTGCTTGACGAACCAAAGTTAGTTCCAAGACTAGATTTTAAAACTCTGGCAAGCTGATCCTTCTCTTCATTATCATCATCATCACCATCATCAGAATCATCACCATCAGTATCATGAGTAACGTCAGGATCAGGAATAGCAATACCTTTCAGTTTATCCTGTGAATCTGTGATAGGATGGTTCATTGGTCGTGATCTTAGTGGCTGTATTAGAATTGGCTCAGCATCAGGAGCACCACTAGCATCAGGAGCAACACCGTTAGGATTTGATAAGCTTGCATTAGTATTTGTTACTGATGGTTCTTGTGTAGCATGAGGTTCTGAAGCTACTTCAACACTTTGAGTTGGAGGTTCTTGTGTGCTTCCCTCATTGACAGTGTCCTCGACCAATCTTTCATCTGCATCAGAAGCTGTAGCTTTGCCTGCATCTTCACTTTGAGAAGATGGTTCTTGTGTGGCTGGAATTGAAGTGTCTGCATTTTCCCTTTGAGAAAATGGTTCTTGTGTAACCATTCCAATAGCTATGTCTGCACTCACACTTTGAGTGAGTGGTTCTTGTGTGGCAGGATCTTCAGGAGCTGCTGAATCACTTTGAGATCCAGGTTCTTGTGGGCTTGATCCTTTCAGCTTCTTGAGTCTCTTGAAAACTATCTATGCTGTTTTCCTCTTTTTCTGTAATGGAGGTGTAAGACCAACCATGGAAGCAGTCTCAGAAACCTTCTCCCATGAAATTTCTAGAATCTTTTTAGCTGGAGAGGCTGGAGAGTCTGAGATAGAGACAATTTTTGTTTGTGCATCAGGAATACCAACATCAGGATTTGCTAGAGCATCAGGATTTAACTGCTCATCAGGAATAGAAGTATCCTGTCCATCAGTATCCTGCTTCTTCAAAGAAATATGATACCTGTTTTTCGATAATATCCTTTTCTTTTGTGGCTTTGATGAAGGTGCCACAGCTTCAGTAGCAGTATCAGCAACTTTCTTGATAATCTTCAACTTAGAAGAAATAGGCATATCATCCTCAGAGTCACTTTCATCCCTTAATACCAATTTTCTCTTCACAGAAACAGCCTCAGTCATCTTCTCAGCTTTCTTCTGAACCAGGACCCCTTGTACAACCCCTTGTTTCTTCTTTTTATTGAGTGGTGTAGAGGAGAAATCATTTGAACCTGATTGCCTTCCAGACACATCAGTACTAGTTGATTTCTTTGATGTTACAACTAAAGTCTTTTGAGAGACAGTAGAGGTGGCTGTTAACCGTTTAGACTGTTTAGGATGAATGCTTGGCTCAGGAACAAGGTGTGATTGGCCTTGCCCCATAGCATTAGAAAGTAATCCATAAGAAGTGGGCATTTTCTGATGTAAGAAAAACCTGACCTCATCAGGAATAAAAGCATTGCCTATAAAACCATTTGCCCTATCAGGATAGAAAAAAAAATATTTTCGATATGAAGTGAGAATAAAATTTCATTTATGAAAACAAAATTTTATTTCAATAACCCTGAAAAATGTTTTTTTTTAAAAAATCACCAAATTAATGGTGTAGAACCCACTGAAACATTCTTACCATTTAACAAGGCAAAATAGTCATTGAAAATTGAACCGTCTCCTCGAGAATGATCAAATGACCTGCAGTCTTAACAAATAATCTCTATAAAAGAAAAGAGAATGTTAAACAGTATTATCAGTTATCATCAAAAATACAAAAACCCTCTCCACAGAGAAAAAGTCTTACGCAAACCTTTCATATTCTTCTTTTCTCCATGGCTGCTAATAATCAACCAAACGACTTACCAGTTGAAGAACTTGATTTAATTTGGCAAGAGATGCAGGAGGCTCTTGATGAAATCGTAGAGCATGAAGAACCACAACCTGTTCCTGACCCTCAGGAACATGAGGCCTTTGTGAATGCAATGGCTGATGTGCTTCTTCATAACTTCCATCAGGCAAACCCCGATTGGAATCCTCTGGAAAATCTTATCATCGTCGATGAAGAGGAAGAAGATGAGGATGATGATAACGATGAGGAACTCGAGCGAGAGCTTGAGAGAAGAAGAAAGAAGATCCTTGATGCTTGTATGTCATGCAAGGTGGAGGCATGGAAGAGTCCCGGTGGTCACGGTGACGATCCGCCTTCAAGTGCATCTGCTCCCCTTCTTGTTCTTTAAGGATGGAACAAGGGTAGAGAAATAGAGTAGGAGAGAAAAAAAACTGTAATTTCCTTTTCATTTGTAAAAATCTTCAAGTATCAATGAAAGTGATCTTATTTCTATATTATGCATCTTCTTTGTTTTCCTGTACAAATTGTTAGTAACATTGCATTTGACATTTAAAATGATGAATAGTAATCCCTTAGAAAATTTTGAATTGAGATTTGAAAAATTAAAACTTAATACTTAATCAATGACTCAGTATAAAATTTTATTTTCCAGAGAATACCTGCAATGTTGATGTCAAATTGTCTTAGAACCTCTGGTTTTCACACCAGCTTCAGTATCTGTTCATCAGGATTGACCAGTTGACTTTCTGTCAGGATTGAATCCTATCAGGATTTGATCAAAATTACATACCTTGCAAAATGACCATCAGGATTTGATAGTCATCAGGATTTCTTCTCTGTAGCTTTTCTCAGAAATTCTCAAAATTCATCATTCCAAGTTCATTCACCAACTTATTGAAGGTAGCTTCAGGTAGTGGCTTGGTGAATATATCAGATAGTTGTTGATCAGTAGGAACAAAGTGAAGTTCAATTGTTCCTTCCAGAACTTGTTCTCTTATAAAGTGATATCTAATACTGATGTGTTTAGTAAGAGAATGTTGAACTGGATTTCCTGTCATTGCAATAGCACTTTGGTTATCACAATAAATAGGGATTTTTGAGTATGACAGGCCATAATCTAACAACTGATTTCTCATCCACATTATCTGAGCACAGCAACTTCCTGCAGCACGTACTCAGCTTCTGATGTTGAAGTGGAGATTGACTTTTGCTTCTTACTGAACCATGAAACTAGTCTTCCACCCAAAAACTGACAGCTTCCTGAAGTACTTTTCTGTCTATCTTGCATCCTGTAAAATCAGCATCTGAATAACCACATAACCCAAAATCTGATTCCCTTGCATACCAAAGGCCAAGAGAAGGAGTGCCTTTGAGATATCTGAAAATTCTTTTCACTGCAATCAGATGAGGTTCCCTAGGTTTTGCTTGAAATCTTGCACATAGACAGGTTGCAAACATGATATCTGGTCTACTTGCAGTGAGATACAATAAAGAGCCAATCATTCCTCTGTAGTGAGTTACATCTACCTCAGTACCTTGATCAGGATCAAGTTTGGTAGCTGTAGCTATGGGAGTACTAGCAGTAGAACTATCTTCCATGTTAAACCTTTTCAATAAATTCCTTGTGTATTTTGACTGATTGATAAAGATGCCATCATCAGTCTGTTTAACTTGAAGACCAAGAAAATAACTCATTTCTCCCATCATGCTCATTTGATATCTTGACTGCATAAGCTTAGAAAACTTTTCACACAGCTTATTGTTTGTTGACCCAAAAATGATATCATCAACATAAATCTGAACTAAAAGCAAATCCTTACCATGATTCAAATAGAACAAAGTTTTATCAATAGTACCTCTTTTGAATCCACTTTCCAGTAAGAATTGAGCTAGAGTTTCATACCATGCTCTTGGAGCTTGCTTTAGTCCATAAAGTGCTTTATCCAATCTATAAACATGATATGGATATTTAGGATCAATGAAACCAGGAGGTTGTTCAACATATACTTCTTCCTCCAGTTCACCATTTAAGAAAGCACTTTTAACATCCATCTGAAAAACCTTGAATTTCTTATGAGCTGCATATGCCAGAAAGATCCTGATGGCTTCTAGTCTTGCAACAGGAGCAAAAGTTTCATCATAGTCAATTTCTTCTTATTGAGAATACCCCTTTGTAACTAGTCTCACTTTGTTTCTGATAATTACACCATCTGAATCAGTCTTATTTTTGAAAATCCATTTAGTACCAACAATTGACCTGTTCTTTGGTCTTGGCACCAGTTTCCAGACTTCATTCCTTTCAAATTCATTCAATTCTTCTTGCATTGCAGTAACCCAATCAGCATCCTTAAGTGCATCTTCAACTTTCTTTGGCTCCTCCTTGGATAGAAAGTTATTGTATAGACATTCATTCTGAGTTGCACTTCTTGTCTGAACACCTGCATCAGGATCTCCAATGATTAGATCAGGAGTATGACTTGCAGTCCATTTTCTTGCTGATGGTAAGTCATGTCTTGATGTAGATGCTCCCCCTGGATTGGTGTTATCTTGATTTGAAGAATTTGCTCCATTAGAAGCTCCCCCTGAATTATTGTTATCTCCTCCTGATGAATTATCAGGATTATCACTTGAATCAGTATCTGAAGAATTTTGTCCTGATGATTGAGTTGACTCTGAATTTGTAGCAGTTTGTTGTTGCTCCCACTCAACATTTTCACTACTAGGAATTACTATTTGCATCATCAGTATTAGCACCATCAGGATTTGGTGCTTCATCAGGATTTGATGGTCATCAGTATCTGATGAATTGACAGGATCTGATTCATTTTCTTCAGGTTCCTTGGTAGCTTCATTTTCAAAAACCAATATATCATGTGAGTCTTCATTCAATCCAATTATCTTTTTATCATCAAAAGATACGTGTATTGACTCCATGACAGTCCTTGTTCTCAAGTTGAAAACTCTGAAAGCTCTTGAGGCTGGATATCCAATGAAAATTCCTTCATCAGCCTTAGTTTCAAATTTTCCTAGCTGTTCAGGATGAGTTCTGAGAACAAAACATTTACAGCCAAACACATGCAGATGCTTCAAACTTGGTTTCTTCTCCTTGAGTGATTGATAAGGAGTAACACCATGTCTGTTTATCAATGTGAGATTTTGTGTATAGCATGCTGTGTTGACTGCTTCTGCCCAGAAATATGTAGGCAAGTTAGCTTCTTCCAACATAGTTCTGCCAACCTCAATAAGAGTTCTATTTTTCCTTTCAACTACTCCATTTTGCCGAGGTGTGCCAGAAGCAGAGAATTGTTGAATAATTCCTTTGTACTTGCAGAACTCTTCCATCTTTGAATTCTTAAATTCAGTACCATTATCACTTCTCAGTATCTTGACTTTATACTTTGTGGTTGTCTCAATCATTCTCACATGATCCAACAGTATTTCAGGAGTTTCATCTTTTCTGTGCAGAAAATACACCCAGGTGAATCTAGAATATTCATCAACAATTACAAGAGTGTACCTTTTCTTACTGATGGACATAATGTTGACTGGTCCAAATAGATCAAGATGCAGCATGTGATATGGTTCTTCAATAGAGGATTCTGATTTACTCTGGAATGATGTCCTTCTTTGTTTATCCTTTTGACAAGCATCACAGAGTCCATCAGGAGTATACAAAGCTTTAGGTAATCCTCTCACTAAATCTTTCTTAACCAACTCATTGATGTTGCTGAAGTTGAGATGAGAAAGCTTCTTGTGCCAATTCCAACTTTCATCTACTGATGCTTTACTGATGAGACATATAGGGGAGTCATCAGTATTTGAGAGAATGTTATCTTCATAAATGTTACCATGCCTGTAGCCAGTCAGAGCTATCTTTCCTGATTCTTTGCTGACTACTTCACAATGTGTGGAATAGAAGTTGACATGATAACCTCTGTCAGTGATTTGACTAATACTCAACAGGTTGTGTTTTAGTCCTTTCACTAGAGCTACTTCTTCAATGATGACATTTCCAATGATTATATTGCCATATCCCAAAGTTTGTCCAATGTTGCCATCTCCATAAGACACAGTTGGGCCAGCTTTTTCCTCATATTCTGATAACAGGGCCTTGTTTCCAGTCATGTGCACAGAACATCCACTATCCATGACTAACACATTTTTCCTTTTTCCCTGCAATCAGAATAGAAACACACTAGTTAGAATGTTTAGGAACCCACACTTGTTGGGTTCCTTTTCCATGCATTTTATTAATATTAGCAGCAGAAGACTTTCTGATTTTAGCAGTCCTGACAGGATTTACTCCATCAGGATTTGCTTTGTCAGTATTAGTATTAACAAAAGCATGCTTCACTGTGACATTCTCAATTCTACCAGACTTTGTACTTTTATCAAATTTAGGCAATGGATCATAAAAGTTATAGTACAAATCATGGTATTCTGTACAAGTATAAATAGAATGCCATATACTACCACAATGAAAACAGGACTTCTGTGGTTTATAAAATACTGATCTACTCCTGACATCAGAAATAGGAATTTCAGTACTTTTCTTTAAACTCTTTTTACAATCAATGGCAAGATGATTAGAGTTACCACAGGTAAAACAACATTTCCTAGGTGCATTTGGGATATATTTATAACCATTCTCTTTATTAATCCCAATTTTACCATTCCTGTTTCTCTTAACAGTAGCTTCCTTTTTCTTATCTGTAACCTCGCAGATTTTATCCTTGAGTTGTTTCTGAGACAGTAAACCTACATTCTTAGTTACTTTATTCAAGACAGGTTTAGACTTTACAAGATTTACACTTTGAACAGAAGTAGATACCTTTTCAAAAATTGAATTGGAATCTTTACCAAAAACAAAATTAACAGAAGTAATCTTAGATTTGGTTTTGTCTATAACATGTCTATAGGTTTTTGGACTAACTGTCTCATCAATAACAATTTTCTCTTTCAATTTCTTATCTTCATCTGACTTATATCCTAGACACTCTTTCCAATTCTTAGAGGTATTAATCTCATGAAATTTCCTTCCTGAATCTGTCTAGGTTCTGATTTTCTCTTTAGCATCTTCAAGTTCCTTTTCAAGTGCAGTACATTTAAGTTTCATCTCTAAATACATGTGTTTAGCATTATCACATTCTATCTGTACTTTTTGCATAAGAGAAAATCCAGCTTCTAAATGCTCATTTCTTTTCCTAAGTTCAGACATCTCAGATAAGATCCTAGTATTCTCAGCAGTTTGACTTCTAAAGCTAATATGCAATTACTTTAGAAAACGTCTTAACTCAGAAGCATTATCAGTATCAAATCAAAGACAGTATTTAGTACCTTATCATCAGGAATAGCAGTATCATCAGTATTGGCCATTAGGGCATAGTTGACCACCTCAGTATCAGATTCTGAGGAAGTGTCCATCCAATCCTTGCTTGATGTTATGAGTGCCTTTGTCTTCTTGCACTCAGACGCAAAATGACCCATACCATTACACTTGTAGCATCTAACCTTTGACTTGTCAAATTTGCTACCCTTGCTATCCTTTTTGATATACTTGTCTTTGTCTGCATTGAAGGTCCTTTTCTGAAAGTTGCCTTGTCTTCTAGCCTTCCTGAACTTCATCTTTTTGAAGCCTCTAACAATCATAGCAACCATATCTTCCATGTCTGAGTCAGAAGAGTCATCATCAGTATTGGCATCAGGATTGCCATCAGTATCTGATGAAGAGTCATCAGGATCTGACTCAACTATTCTTGATTTCCTTCTAGAGACCTCCACAGCTTTTCCTTTTGATTTAGCTTCTACTTTCAAAGCAATAGATTTTGTCTTGCTGCTTTTCTTATTCTTTCTCTGTTGAACCTCAAGATCATGGGTTCTTAGCATTCCATAGACTTCATCAAGAGACACAGTGTTGAGATCATACTGATGTCTAATGATCGAGGTCTGAGTATCCCATTCTTCAGGTAAAGCTCTTAGAAACTTGGTGTTAGAATCTTCAGTTTCATATTCCTTGTCAACTAAAGATAAACTGTTCAGGAGTGTCAGAAATATATCATATAAATCAGTCAGGCTCTCATCAGGTTTAGCATCGAATTGTTCATATTCTTGAATCAAAAGAGCCCTTCTGTTTTTCTTGACAGATGCAGATCCCTGGCACTGAGTTTCCAGAGTATCCCAGATTTCTTTTGCAGACTTGCTTGCAATCACTCTGTTGGACATGACAGCATCAAGACTACTATGCAGGATGTTCTTTATCTTTGGCTCCCTTAGTACATGAGCTTTTTCTTCTGGAGTCCATTCACTCTTTGCCTTGACCACATAGTGTTCAGGTACAGTTTCTGTTCGTTCTATGATCCTGGTAGGAATATATGGTCCATCACGAATCCTGTCCAAATAGTCAGGATCCATAGCCTCCAGGTACATCAACATCTTTACCTTCCATGTTGGATATTCTGATTTCTTCAGGATGGGAATTTTCATACTTTCATACTTGGTTGTTGACATTTTAGATCGTATCTGATTCAAATTTAAATCAGTTTGCTCTGATACCAATTGTTGCCCAGGGATAAACAATTGTAGAAGGGGGGTTGAAAACAATTGTATAAGATTCTCGACTTAATAAAATATGAATCACAAATATGAAAGAATAATAACAGCTTTATTAAATCTGATATAAAACTGTTACAAACTCTCTCAAGAAATTCTGATGTTCTTGAGAGCTTCTAGGTTACAAAGATACTCGTGTATGATCTGTTGGTTATTAAACCAAAACCTAAACTGTGTTTATATACTACACAGCTTCTCTATCAATGATAAGTCCTAATCAATTACAAAGATTGAAACCTATCCTAAATTGATAGCTTCATTCCTACATACCAGGAACCGACAAAATAAACTTCCATATTTAACTAGACTCCAAATATAACTCGAAGTAGAATTCCTGATCAGCTTCCAGTCCTGATGATCAATCTTGATCCCAGTTCTGATATAAATCATGATCCTGACGATCATGCAATCCTGATAGCTATGCATTACTGATGACGTCAGCAATCCTGATCAGTTGAGTCTAGATCCTGACGATCATTGAATCCTGATCTAACACACCGCTGGGTAGTCGGTAATGACTAATGATACTAAAAGGGGACACCTCCGAGGGTCCTGTTCCCGAGGATTGTCCCACTCCTTGAGTGGGCCTTGTATCCCTAGATGGCCTCGCCTCGCCAGAAGAGCCTGCTTCTGCTGACCGATCCATATCCCTGCATCAGGAATGGAGAGATCATTAGCCATGTACTCGGGAGAGTAGGGAAATAAAAGGTGAAGAAAATAGCCGAGTACAGAGGGCTTGGATTGGCCAGGGACATCTTATGCTTTGGTCGAAGAAAAAATATAAGGTAGGGTTACCGAAGAGTGTTCCATAGGTTCAAGCCTACCGAAGACAGTTCTATAAGTTTGGAGGTTAATCGAAGAATGTTCTGGGACAAAATTATTCCAAAGAACGTTCTCATCCCGAAAACATCCCCGCGAGTCAATTTTATTCTACAGTTACTGTCCTATTTTGCATTTTTAGATATTGGGAGAAAAAACGGTTACACAAAATCATAGTATTTACCCCCGGAATTTTGCTAAAAATTCTCTATACATACATTCCTACCCCAAGAAACGAGATTTGTACTTAGCATTCTACGCAACTGACACCTATGTTAGTTATGAATATCACTAATAAACTAGACAGAGGGGGGTGAATGGATAGTTTGAATGTTTTTCGCTTCTTGAAGCTTAGATCTGTATTAGATTGTGTATGTATGAGAATGCGGAAATAAAATAAATAGAACACACACAATGTATAAAGTAAATCAAATACTACAGCTTCCAAAATTTCACAACTGAAATTCTGGCTTCTAAACAAGAACAGTGTTTTCTTGTTTTCTTACAGAGAAAAGGGTGCTTGAATAATTCTATGTGTATCTCGGTTACAGCTAACTACAGGGTGTGCACAATATATATAAGACTGGTGCACACACCTAATTACACAGCTACCCCTAACTGCAACTCTATCTTGTTTTTCCATAAGAAGTTAACTATGTCAGGAAGGACAACTTGCTTTCTGTCATCCTTTCCGTTATCTTTAGATGTTTGTCTTTATTCTTTCTCTCCAAGTTATATTGTAGATTTGCCATCTGTCTTTGGACCACTTAACCGTAACAGATGCTTCAGTATTTGTCTCCATGGACTTTGATTTTGTACCTTGATTTGTCTTGTTGTAAAATGTCTAAGTGTTGATATCGTGAACTCCAGTATACTCCTTATCCTGTGACTTGTCGACATAGAGCATTTCAGACTTTGCTATATGAGGACTTTGTTATATGACCATCTTAGGAGTATGCGACATGGCATAATTCAGACTTCACGACATAGCCTTTGAGGACTTCACGATCTAGTACATTTCAGACTATGTGATCTAAACACTTCACGACATAGCCTTTTAAGGACTTCACGATCTAGTACATTCAGACTATGCGATCTCAACACTTCACGATATAGCCTTTTGAGGACTTCATGATCTAGTACATTTCAGACTATACGATCTCAACACTTAACGATATAGCCTTTTGAGGACTTCACGACATAGTTCATTCTGACTTCACGATCTAGGGACTTAGACAAATTTCTGCAACTTATTTCTTCATGGCCTTATTCACTCTTGTCCTGCTGCATGAACAAATTGAACTTCTTTCGGGATGATTATTTCATGGCCTATATACATTCTACTTGCTAGAGATTCACTAAGCTCATCATAGAATTGAGCATACAGAATAAAAACTAAGTACATGATTACAAGACAAGTACAATATAGACTTATACTATATCCCAATGATAAACTTCACTAGGTCATGTAGAGTGACACAGTCACAAGGTGTAGGCTTGTTAATAGTGGTATTCAGGCATGCCTCGAGTCTAACAATCTCCCCCAAATTGTGAGTAAGAAACTTAGGCACAATTTCATGTCTGATAACAAGCATAAAAGGAATTATATTGCAGAGAAAACAGCAGATGAACATTATGAATAGAATTTGATCACAAATAGAAAATGATAGCTTACGGGTGATTTTTCTGTTACTGAACAGCTTCAGATTCCATTTGTTTTTGTAGATAATCATCATAGACTCTCTTCTTTCTGGCTTCTTCCCCTTTGTTTATTTCTGAAATGGCTATGAGAATTTCATCCCTTGCTATCAATTCTTCCAAGAGAGGGGAGTCTTCTAATTCTTCAGCAGCATTTCTCAAAGCACTTTCCACATAAGAGTCCAGGAAATCCATCTTTATTTTGTTTTTCCCTCCATTTCTGTTTTTGTACTCCACTACATAAGGATTGAACTTCACTTTGTAGAGCCCCTTCTTCCTTAAATCCATAGCCTTTTATTCCATCTTTGTCATCTCCTTTTCTTTCTGAATTCTTTTCTCTTCATTCCACTTCCTTACTTCTTCTTGATAATCATATTGCATTTTTAAGTATCTGGCAATTTCTATCTTCCAGATCTTTTCTTCTTTTTCTTAAAAGTTCAGTAAGGCATTGATCCTCTCTAGATCATAGATAGGGAAGTATTGCCAGCTTCCTGTTTTCATTTCTTTCTCCCTTCCATCAGTGTATTTGATTTCTAGATGATCTTGTATAACTTTGACTTCAAAGATCCTTTGAGCTCTCGAGAATGCTAGGGCTTCTTCATCATAATCTTCATCCAAAGGAGGTACATTTAGCCCAATAACATTAGTGATCACTCCAGTTTTCTTTGTTATCCTTGTTCTTTTGGCTACACTCTTGATCTTCCAATGTTTCACTTGAGGTAGATTTCTGGAACATGGAGAGTTAGTCTTCACTGCCACATCATTTGGAAGCAACTTTGATCATTTCCCTTTAATCCACTGTAGAACTCCACTAGTTGTGACTTTGTGGAAGTGTCTTTTAGATTTCACCTTTGTGGCTTTACTTTCATTCAGTGGCAAATCAGTTTCAGAAGCCTTGGATGCATATTTTGGTGGATCATTACTACCAGTATCCACCCTAGACTTAGAGTCTTGTTTTGTGGTTAAAATACTTCTAGTAATGTCCTTGGCTTGTTGATTTCCACTCTTCCTTTTCTCAGTCTCTCATTTTCCTTGATCATCTTTCTTGTCATCTTTAGCATCTTTGATTTTCTTAATGACTTGCTTCTGTTACTCTCACTCTTTCCATCCTTATCACTCCTGTGGTGACTTCTTCTCCTACCACTTTTGTCTTCATCATCTTTGTCCCCCCTCTTCTCACTCCTTCCTTTTGCTGATTCAGGTATTCTGCCAGAAGTTAGAAATGATTGTAGAATTTGAATTGTCTCAATTTCTTCTGCAGTTCTAAACCCCCTTTTTGCCTTCAGCGTTTGAATAACCTGAGTGATTTTGTCTTTGTTCTTCATTTCCAAGTGTGTAGGAATCACCAGTTGATCAATGATATTGGCTTTTGTGCTGCTTTGAAAGATTACTGTTCTTGGGTTTGTGATAACTTCAGGCAGCCTTGATAGTTGATCTCTTTGAAGCTCATCATATAATCTTTTGGTGTTTGCCCCTTTCTTCTCAATCAAGTCCAGAAGTGTATCAATTTATGTGTATTTCAGCTTCTCTAGAGATTCAAAGGACAAATGCCTTATGAAATTGTCTTTGGAGATCATGATTATCTCACTTAGATAGGCTTCTTTTACCCTCCTGACTACCACTGTGAAATACTTGATTTCTTCCTTGAGTTTGTGTCTGTAGTTCAGGGTGTCATTATCTACACTTGCTTTGGTGGCTTTCAGAAACTCCAGGAAGGCTTTATCATGATAGATATTTGAGTTTGCAACTTCCTGTAGCTTGGCCTCGGTGATAATGTCTGCCTTTACTGGTTGAGCAGTTGATATGATTTGAGGAGCACTGACATTCATATGCATTGTGCCAGGGTAATAGGTGGAGGTGATAGTGGTCTGTTGGCCATCTTTGCTGGTGATATTTACTGTAGGAAAGGTGACTGGCTTCAGAGCTTTTTCTTCAATGAGAATTCCCTTCTGTTTAGCTGAGGCTCCCCCTTTCTTCCTTAAGGTAAGGCTTTCCTTTCCATTCTCCCCCTTAGGCTTGGTATCAGAAGAGATGCCTTGGGCTTCACCAGGAATTGGAAGGTTCATGTGCTTCATCATGGCAGTCATCATTTGTTGCTAGACTAGCAAAATGTTTGAAGTTGTATTGCTTTTGTCATCTAGTTTGGAATTGAGTTGCTCCAAAGATTGATTGAGCCCTTTGTTGTCATATTTAAGCTCAGCCACCTCTCTTTCCAGCCTGTCAACTTTGGAGAATAATTGCTCAGATTTGAAGGAGTTGAGGGATTGATCCTTGAGCCTTGAGAATTCAAACTTGTTGATGTTTGAGAGAAGAACTTCATCTACCAGTTTATCTCCATACTGGGTTTTCCACATTACTGAGATCATTGAGTTGGAGTTGATGCTGGATTGCACCTGATTTTCTAGCTTGGTTGAGAGCTTCTTGAGATTATTAGTAACCAAGGCTAGGGTGCAATCCATCTTTGTGACTTGTTGAGTAGTTTTCTGAACCTCCTTTAGGATGAAATCCACCTTGGGAAAATCAGAAAGATAAGTATTCTTCAGCTTGGTCAAAGATTGATCTGTTTCTTCCTTTATATAGGAGATTTCTGATTGAAGACCATTCCCAAGATAGTGCAGAGCCTTGAGCTGATTCTTGTATACCTCATTGACTGCATCATACACTTCTGCAGGAGACGGACTTTTGGCATTTGACCCCAAAGAGGTGAGATAGTCTTCCCTGAGAAATGCAAGAGCATCCTTGAGCTTCACTGTTCTCTTAGCATCCAACCAGGCATCCACATTTCCATCCTGTTGGGCTTCATCAATGATCTTGTCCTTCTGAGCTTCAACATCCTCCTTGTGACATAGGAGAATGGCCTCATAATCCTTGTTGGGGAGGCCAGCTGTAAGAAGATGTTGAGGTATCTTGGAGAACTCATCAATTTGTGCCACATTTAAGCTTTGGAGGGCTTCTTCCGTCAATAAAGAGGTCACAGATGATGATCCCGAAGACCTATCATGGTGCAAAGACCCCAGCCATTGTGACAATGTGGCATGAGCCAAGTTAGAGCTAGTGCTAGGCACTTCTGTTGCAGATGAAGGTTCTACAACATGAATGAAAGGTATTTGAGTTTCCTCCAGTCTTGGAATGGCTGTAGAGTATGATGTTGTCTCCATTGAAATTGGATGAGTTACAGCATCATCTCTATGTGTCTGTGAGGGCAGTTCCAAGTCCCTAAGGATTGGAGAATTTGGCACAGAGTCTAAAAACTGGTGAAGCCTCTGTGTTTTTGTTGGTGTCATTAGAATATGCCCCAGCATGCATTTCCTGACCAACTGAATGTATGTCCTGGGTGGTGAGCACAGTGTCATGCACCATGTCACTTGATATTGGCTCATTCACAGATTCAAATTGTGAATGTTCAAAGACATGATTGTCATTAGAATGACTCCCCTGTGGAGAAGAAATATCTGCATTGTGAGATTCTGAGAGAGAAGTGGGGTTTAGATTAGATTTTGGCAACTCCCCCTGAGAAATATGAGGAGTTTCAAGTATGATATGCTCTTCACTCAGTGTAGTGCCACCCTGTTGTTCTCCTGAGTCAAGAGTGAGTTCTTGACTCTGTGCAGACTCTTTACAGATTATAGTGGGGAGACTACTCTTTTCAATACCAATGACCTGTTGAGAGGCCATTGACAGTAATAGGTTTACCCCTTTTATCACATCTGAATCATGCTGGGAGGATTCAGTGGTGGCTATTTGTTTGGATTTCTTCTTTTGTCTGGTGAGCTGTGACTCAGGTTCCTCACTTCCTAAATCTACAGAATCATCAGTAACAGAAATAGCTCTCTTCTTGCTCTTCTTTTTAGTAACAACAACCTTTTGAGAGGTTGGTGCACTTGGCTCCCTAATCACTAATGTAGTGTTTGCAGATGGTTGACTGGATGGGTTAGGGAGGCTTGGGTTAGACTTTGTAGCTCCATCAGCCTTAGCCTTCCCTTTCCAGGAAAGAGTGCGATATATGGGCTGATCAAGTGTGTATGTTTTGAATGTTTCTTGCATATGCTCAGTAACACTCAAAATTATTCAAAATTACATCCACTTGATTCCTAGTATCCAATGTTCCAAAAATGACTTTGGACATGGACTTAGGATAAGCCAGCTTTGATGTATCTATACCTTCTACTTCATGCAACTTATTATCTAGATGATTTAAAATGCATTGAATAAAGCGAGGATAGAAGATTTCATTACCTCTGCCACGTGGAGTTTTGCCTAACCTTTGAGCCAGTTCTCGAGTGATGATTGCTCCAACATTGATTTGTTGATTGTAGGCTAAAGAGTAGGCAAGCTTCACAGCAATGTGGCTGATTTGATCCCATCCTGTCTTTCTGCACATGAACACCTTCTGGAGAGCATCAAACAAATACAACCACTCCCTCCTAACATTCTTCTTATTCAACTTGGCCATCTCAATTGTATCAGAATACTTAATTAATTCCAAAAACTCCACCATCTGCTTATCATTAGCTTCAGCATCATGGTTCTCAATCTTAAACCCAAAAGTCTCATTCACCTCATTTTCCCCAAATTGCAATTGCTTTCCTCCAACAGTACAGTTGATCTCTATGAATGATGTTCCATCCTCCTTGGCCATGACAGTACAGGTAGCAGTCCTCCAGAAACCTTCGAGTAAGTCGACATACATAGGTGGGTTCATTGTGAGGGCTTGGTGAAGGTAGGAGGTGTTTAAAAAGCGTACAAAACACTTGTACCTAGGGTTGGCTTCAGTATCAGAGGGGGTTGTAAGAAAGTATGTTTCTTTGGGTATGACTAGGGGGTTTGATGATGCTGCTGTTTAAGATTTGGGTGCCATTTCTGAGTTTGAGATTGAAAAGAGGGGGAAAGATTTGGAATTAGGTTTGAGAATTGAGAGAAATCGACAAGATGAAAGGGTATGAAAGAGTTTACAAAAAGTATTTATATGACTGAGACAGTGCAATGTAGAGATATGAATATGTACATACTATTTTGATGTCGTGAAGTCTCAAAATACACTGTATCGCGAAGTCTTGCAAAGTACATCGCAAAGTCTAGAAAAGAACTATGTCGCAAAGTCTAGAGGGTAGGAGTTTGAGGGAGACTTTGCGATATAGTACAAATACCTTGTCGCAACTCTCGTTTGGAATTTCAATCAATTTGTCAGACTTATATCAAAATTTTGAAATAAAATCAATTTAATTCAAAATTCTGTCAATGTGCAGGGACTTGTCGATATAGTTATTTTGTGTCGCGAAGTCCACTAAGTAGATCGCAAACTCAAGAATTGAACTATATCGCGAAGTCTCACAACCTTGACAGTATGCGATATAGGTCTGTTTACTTTGAACTATGTTGTGAACTCTTAAAATCACCTATATAGAGATGTCTTAAAAGCTCACAGTTCCTCAAACAAATATGATTTTGAAAAATATGCAGTAGAATACTGAAATATTTATAAATCATATCTCAGCTAATTTTCACTCCAATCAAATAGGGCATTTAAATACAGTGAAAATTTACTGCTGCAATCATTAACCAGCCTAATTACTTAGAACTAGTAAATGAAGGACTGGGTGAAAGGCATATGTCAAGGCCTATTTGTAAACACCGAGGATTCTACTCAACTTTAATTAAGATGTAATAAGTAAATAATAAATACAGATGTCACAAGAATCTCAGAAGATTATATCTGTCAAAGAATGAAGATTAAAGTCATCTACAGACTTGAAGTTATTCTACACTGGAAGAAGTTCATTTATTTGATCAAGCCTCAGTGAAGTATTCAAGAAAGTGGATCTATTTAAAGTGACAGAGATTTCAGAAGTGTGACGGGAAAAAGTACAAGTTACAGTCCTTGTTTAAATAGAAGGAGTAAAGAATCACAGCTTAAAGTCAAGTATGAAGAACAACCATTAAAGTTTGTCGCTCATGAACCAGACAGTACATGGAGTGTCAACGTCAGCCAGTGGAAGTTCTTCATCAATTTTAGTGGTTCTTAGATTTAGTTTAATTCTCTTTTAATATTATTCTATAAGATAATTAATTTAATCTATGAATTAATTCTTTCAGAATTAATTCATATATTAATTTAATCAATCTAGATCTTAAGTAATTTATTATATAAATTAATTCTCTGGAATTAATTTATTTATGAAATTATTTGAGTCAGTTATTTAATTTATTTAATCAGTGAATTAATTCTAAAAGAATTAATTCATTTATTAAATCAATTAAAAGTAGAATAAAATTAAATCAGTTTTATTTCTACTTGTAGTACTGCCCATTTTATACTAGTAGTACTATCTGTATTAGTACTACCGATAGTACTACCAATACAAAAGGTTAGTACTACTGAGAGTACTATTAACTATAATAGATAGTACTGCTAGTAGAAATGTATAGAATGAGTTTGGCGCGTGCATTTTGATCAGTTGACTTGTTTAAATAACAAGTGCATTAATCAAACAGAATACATACAATTGAAGACAGAACAAAAGCAAAGTATCATTTCTCTCTTCTGCCATTAACGCAAGCCAACTGCAAAGCTCTATTAATTTCTTGTAATAAATTCTAGCAAGCAAAGTTATATCCAATCAACTAGAATTCAATTACTCGTACTGCTTTGACAATCTAGCGGATCATAATCCCTAGAATTACTATCGAACTACTTTTTAGTATTCGATCCTTTTATTACAAATATAGATAAATTCATGTCGAATTTATTCTAGATTTGTTTTAACAAGAACCTTGTAATATGTACACTGTTTTGTAACACCCTTCAAGTTCAATAGAGTTTTATTTAACTTGAATCTTGTTTCATTTTATTCCGCATTAAATTTGGTATTGTATTTTCTAAATTCAACAATATAATTTCGATTAAACGGTACTGTTTGTATTCAACCCCCCTTCTACAAACATATCAGGACCTAACAATTGGCATCAGAGCCTTTTGATTGATATACAAATCAAAGATCCAATTGTTTGAGATTTTTTTTAACTCTGAAATTTTTATTATTCTAAAAATCTCAAAAGATGTCTACTACACAGAAAGTTGGTACTGTCAAAATCCCAATGTTCAGCAAGGAGCATTATCCTATGTGGAAGAAGAAAATGCTCCTATTTCTTAAGGTTGCAAATCCTAAATACATTGGTGTGCTGAATAGTGGTTCCAAAGTCCCTATGATTATTGAGGGAGAAGTGATTGAGAACAATGTTGTTACTAGGGCTGCTAGGATGATCCCTAAAGATCCCAAGGATTACACTCCTGATGAGAAAGAGGATGTTACCTTGGATTCCTGTCTATAGTTGATCATAATTGAGTGTCTTGATCCTGTCATGCATAATCATGTCCTAAACTGTGAAACTGCCAAACACATTTGGGAAACCATAGAAATAATCAATGAGGGGACAGAGGAAGTTAGAGAGAATAAGCTGGAAATTCTCACCTCTCAATATGAGCATTTCAGAGCAAACCCTGGTGAAGGTATCTCTGAGGTTTTTGAGAGATACAACAAATTAATCAATGATCTGAATCTTAATGGGAAGCGCTACACTATCAAGGAAATTAACAAGA
The DNA here is from genome assembly GCA_030848705.1 of Heracleum sosnowskyi. Taxonomy (NCBI): domain Eukaryota; kingdom Viridiplantae; phylum Streptophyta; class Magnoliopsida; order Apiales; family Apiaceae; genus Heracleum; species Heracleum sosnowskyi. Next base: position 102,530,979 of record CM061241.1, read on the forward strand.
AGTTCCTACTTACTCTTCCACGTCATTTGGAGCACAGAATATCTGCTATTAGAGAAGCAAGAGATCTTACAGAGGTTTCTTTGGAAAGACTGTATGGTGTTCTGAAGACCTATGATGTAATAACCCGAATTTTTGGAAAAATTTAAAACTTTTCTTATTATGATTAAGTGCATCAGTGAATAGTGAATTTGGTGGATGAATAGTGATTTTGAGAATTAACAAAGTTTTTCATGCCACCTATGTACGAGACGTAGTGTGGATATTCGGAAGTCATATTAGTGATCTACAGAGTAAATAAGTGAATGCAAAGACGATCGGAATTCAGAAATTCCAAATTTTATTTTGGTGTAGTATTTGACCGGACAGCGAATTATATATTATTACATTCAAGAGATGAGATATTAGATTAAGGATTTGAGGATTTAATATTTTGGAATTTTATTTTATTTGATTTGAGAATTTAGAACGAAAACCACTGAGACTGTGAAACGAAGGTTCTAGAAACCGCTGATACTTTATAACGAGATTAAGTGATTAAGCGAACGAATCATGGATTAAGGATTGAAATTATGACAGGATTAAATATAGACATGGAAGTAACATGTAACAAGATTAATTCGAGGGATGCAACATTTGGATCATCCATGTGAAAAGAAACGAATCAGTAAAGCTACTTTAACCAAACGCACGCATGCGCGACACGTGTCCCTGCTTTGCCACCATGATACTCCATGGCTTGACACGTGTCCTGATGACAAGGACAATGTGATGACTCACCACTTTAACAAAAAAATCAGCATTTCAAGCATGATTATCCAAAAACAAAAGAAAAAGAAAAGAAGAAAAGAAAGAGAAGAACTCTCCAGATTTTCTGCCCAGCAGAAACAGAGTCCAAAGAAAAATCCATAACTCCATTTCTATCCATCCTTAAATCACCAAATTTTAACCATAGCTTCTCCACTCCATGGGTAACATTCGATCAAAATTTCATGGCCATCAAAGGGGTGTAGCCTAGTCAAATCTCTTCCCCAAGTTGGAGAACCCCAAACTGTCCAGTTTCTGTCCAGCGGGAAGATGGGACTCAAAACCCTAGCTAGGAAGCTTTAAATTTGGCGATCTATAGCTCAAAAGAAAGCTTATGAAGAGTACAAGGTCTGGTAAAAATCTTAGCACCAAACTCTTGTTTTTCGATTTTATATAGAGTTTACAAAGTGATGATGAATAGTAACTCCGAAAGTTGTTAACTTGTTTTCTTGATTGAATCTTAAGGTTTAAGCTTTGTAAGGAGTATATAAGGCTTGTTGAGTAGTTGTGGCCACTGGTTAGTGTTGGTAGAGCATCAAGGAAGGTATACCACTCATCCACCCTTTGATTTATGTTGAGATTTAAGTGAAGTTTCTAGTAATGTTTAAGAATAAGCATGATTATGGAGTTTGGAGTATGTATGGTTAATTCTTGATGGATACTTGTTGTTGGTTGATGTTGGTGATATGTTCTTGAAGTATATAAACTGATTATGTTGTAAAGATGGTTGTGTTGTTGAATTGATTTGGTTTTAAGAGGTTTTGACATAACAAAAACCGGGAAACGTTACGATTATAGCCGTCGTAATGCCCATTTGATTTAAGGCTGTTTTGAGCAAGGATTACGAACTGGTCTTGGATTATTTTTGAACAACACTGACCATGAACATGTAGGTCTTGTTTTAAGGTTTGTTTTGGTATAAAGATCATGTCCATACGATTTACGGTTTAAGAGAAAAGTGAGTTTTAGTAAACGTCGTTCGGAGGAACAACCCTTCTCTGGTCAGCCACTTTGAGGCTATATTTGGACCACTTGGAAGCCATATTAAAATGTGCAACTTTGAGGAATAATACTAGAGACAGTTAGGAAGGCTCACGAAAAAGATTCGTATTAAAAAGATTATTTTTCGATTTTATAAAAATGCGACAGCAGAGGTTGCGCAAGTGAAAACCACTAAGAACATGACTTAGAAACCGATGTTGTAAATGGTTAAGTATAACTTGTATTCGAGGATCGATTTCGGACTAAACCTACGACTTAAGTAATTGTCGATTAATATGGACTTAGTATGAGCCTATGACGAGCTAGTAATGCCTTGGTTGTGTTTCGCTTACGTGTTTAAGCATTGAGTACAAGTGGATTATCCAGGGGATTAATCGTACGTTTTCTTTGACTTTGTCTAGATTGTCCGGCATCGTCGCGAACCCCTATCACTTCTCGAGCATCAGGCAAGTTTCTAAAAACCATATTTTGAAGTATGTATATACTATATGCAAGTTATGTATGCATACTCGATCGTTCAGAGTATATTTATTTTGAAATATATGAAATGTGTTGAATAAGTTTCAATCCATATTTGCAAGTTTCCCAATATTGTGCTTCCTTATCAAAACCAGTATATCCTTGGTCTTGTTAATGATATTAAATCTTGCTCGTGCGATAACCAAAATCCTATGACCTTATAATACTGTGGATGGGTGGTGATGCTTTTAAGATCCTACGCCTTGAATTATATGGTGTATATATTTATAAACTTTTCGTATGGTGGAAGGGGACTTTATATCATAAGGTAGGTATTTGTGTACTGGAATAAGAAAGGCTCAGAGGGTAGAGCATGTATTGAGTTTATAACTTAGCCAGCGTATCGGGGTTATTTTGTAAGGTATATTTTCGAAAACCCGGACATAGCTTTTTAGAAAGATTTTCGCAATAATTAACCTAAAGGCAACATCACCAATAAACCAGTGTTTATTTAATTAGTAAATACTTCTGGAAGCATTTACGGATTAAATAAGCCTTATTCGTCTAATTAAATTTGTTTACTTAGATTAATATCATTTTCAAAATGTTTTCTTAAAATCGCTTTGTTCCGGAATGATAACAAAGATATCAGGTAACTGTTATTCGAGGGTTAATTATTTATTTAATGAATATTATTTATATTCATTTGAGGATTATTGACTTAAAGAATATTATTTATATTCATTTGAGGATTATTGACTTAAAGAATATTATTTATATTCATTTGAGGATTATTGACTTAAAGAATATTATTTATATTCATTTGAGGATTATTGACTTTAAGAATATTATTGTGAATATTTATCTGGGGATTATTTAATGAATATTAATTTTTGAATATTCATTTGAAGATTATTTAATTAGTTAATGAATATTATTTATGTATATTCATTCGAGGATTAATTATTTATTTAATGAATATTGCTTTTGAATATTCATTTGAGACTTAATTATTTAATGGATATTATTTTCGAATATTCATTTGAGATTTATTAAGTAATGAATATTATTTTTGAATATTCATTTGAGGTTTATTTATTTAATGAATATTATCTTTGAATATTCATTTAATCTATATTTACTTAATGAATAGTATTTTCGAATATTCATTTAATCAGTATTTACGTAAGGAGTATTATTTCGAATATTCATCTAATGTTTACTTATTTAATCAATATCATTGATTATTTTTAAAAATCCAAAGAGGTTCCCAAAACAATGTTTTCCATTTAAATCCGTCTCTTAAGAGGATTTAAATGTTCGCTCAACCATCAAAAATACGGGAAACCTGATTTAAGTGACTATTACTCTTTTTAAACTCTCAATTCAAAACTGTCAAGGGACAGATATTTTCTTGGAGCAATTTAATTGCTGCCAGTCTAATGTTGTGTTACCACCTCAATGATCGAGGGGTAAATTCATGGAACAAGTCGATATCCATTAACAAGCATAGCTTGGGAAATATTGGAGAATCTCCATTTCCAACCTAGATATAACTACTTAGTGGAGTCGTATCAACAAGTGTTACACTTGGGGAAAGGAGGACGATCTTTACGTTTCAGAGTCATGGATTCCATCTGAACTAGGAGTGGTGTAAGTGGTCAAGTTGCGTGGGCCCATCCAACTTTTATATATTGCCCCAAATGGGCCGGGAGGTCATAGTAAGGCGGTAGACAATGTCAGGCCGTCGTGATACTTCCATCTACATGTAGAAAACTATTTGAGCGGTGCGACCTGTTATTGATCATAGTAAGGTTAGGCACAGCGGACGCGGTAGCAACTCCAGTATTGGTTCATCATCCAATTTGGATATTCCTGCAACATGTATTGGGGTGAAGAACCAATCATGTTGGTAGGGGGTCGAAAAGTGTTTGGAAATGAAGTGACAATAAATTCATGCAACTTCATCTTTTATTTATGAGTTATGACTCTGTGGATACCTTACATAACATGAGTTATAGTAAGGGAGTTGTTTATACTGAATCACCTTATAACTTCATCTTTTAAGTTATATGTTGATATTCTGCATATATAGCAGATATTTTTCGGAAAGGTTATATTTGGTTTACTTTGAAACCTCATCGTTTATACTAGAACTTTGTTCATAATATAGCCAAAGTTTGCAGAAATATTATGAAATTGATATTTGAAATACAACAATGGTATTATTTTTGGGATTACATTCCGATAAGGATGTAATTTAAGTATCGAGATATTTTGACAAATTATTGTCTTATACCCGCTTTATTTCTGGGTTGAATTAAAGGCAGAATTATGCCATACTTTCATTTCCTTGCTGAGCTATCGCTCACTCTTGCTATTGTTTTATATATATTATATAGCAGCGAAGCAGGATGCCAATGGGACGGCACATACCCCGCAAGGCGTTTTCATAAACAGTTTCTAGCAGTGATCCCGAGAGTAGTACGAACCAATCGAATCAGGCTACAGCTTTCGGTATTCGACTTATGTATATACATGAATGGTATTAGAGGATTGTAAGCATCAGAAGACTAAGTTGGTAATGTAACATTACTTAGAAATTGTATCAGTGACAGATTCAAAAGACATTTGGGTATTGTAATAAAAATTATTTATTCCGCAGTTGTTGTATTGTGTCGTTTCTGAGACTCTAACCTGTGTGTGTGTGTGTGAGACGTATGTTGTGGGGTCATGAGCAGGTGAATTATGAATGGTGTGAGTAATACAGGTAAGGCAAGGAGTACATGGATCGTGACTACCCTAAATCCCTGACCCCGGATTTGGGGCTGTTACAGAAATGGTATCAGAGCGTTAGGTTACAGTCCTCAGAAACGATAGGAGATCGAGTCTTACAATACCCTTAAGAATGATAAGAACATCTAGAGCCTAAATTGAGTTCGTAGTCGGGTTAGAGGACACGACCCTGACTGTTTAAGATGAAGCCCGAGAGGGGACTTCTTCTGGGAAACCGTACTTAGGACTTCATGATTAGTCACCTCGATTCGTATGAGTTATAGATTGATGGGATTCTGAGATACCAGACCCCGAGGCCTTCGAGTAGGCAATTGATGATGCGTTCCTTGAAATGGACGGAGACCCGATAAAGGAAGATCCATAGGAGGATCTAGAGGAAGACCCCATGGTGGGTCAAGGAAAGAATCTTGTAGAGAACGTGTTGATTGATAAAGATGTAGTATGTTACTTGAGGTCGTATAATAGGACCAGACGAACCTTCAAAGGACAAATAAGTGACGAAACGAGAGTTTTAAGGATCGTTCATGATTCATCAAGAGATATGACAAAGAAAATGGAGTAGAGTCTCCAAAGCAGAAGAGGTAGAGGCAGTACAGCCAATATCAGTGGATTGATTCGACTTGAACGAAACCTGTTACCCGTAGTCGGTTATAGTTGCCCATAAGGAGGCGGCATACGTAAGAACCAAGATGTTCAGATTTTCACGAACGATTAAGGGTACTTAGTTGCCTAGAATAGTGTAAGGAATTGTTTTGGGCTATGAGATTTCAATCCCCCACGACCAGCGATTCCACTGGAAATAGTGTCTATTACATCATTGAGGGATTTTATTATCTCAAGGAAAATTTTGGGTATAAAGATGATTGAAATAGAGACCGAATTTAAGTTTGTAGTTTGTAACGATCCTCCGGAGTACCGCCCAGTCGACATGTGGAATTGTCATTGCTATGGGCGACAACGGTATCGAAGTCTTCTTATAGAACAGAACGCTTACTTGAGATGTTTGCGCCTAGTCGAATAGAATTCCCTGCGATTGCAAAGGTCGATGGTTGGATCCTTAGCGACTATTATAAGTCGGCAATGACGTAAGTATCAAACACCTTAGGGCGCGTGGAAAAGAAAAGCTTTGGAATTGAACGATTATCCATTAGAGGAGCCGACATAAAAGGCATCCGTAGAGACCTTGGTAGTACCCTCCCCCTTTGCAGATTATGTGGGATATTTCCCCAATCTATGATCTATCTTGACCTCTTTCCAAGAAAGAATTCTGATAAAGGGTATATTCCCTCTTCGAAGTTATTTTATAACACTTGTGTTAAATCATAATTAATTTCAATTGTGTTAGAGGCTGTCACGATGCCTACTTTCAGGTTTTCGAAGCCCTGTCAAATGATGTTATTTAAGCTTTCACTTTTCTTCAAATAATGAATGACCCCATGGTGATACCTCACCACTTGTTTGTTAAGTACCAGTATCTTTTTGGTTATTCTTTTCTTTGTATTTTCTTTGGAAACCGCACCTTTGGAATCTGTTCAATTTTAATTCAAGGTGTTCCTTTGAGAAATATTGTCGAGAGGCGATAATCATTAAATTGATCTCGAATTGCTTTCATACTTTTCAACTTCCACTGAGACGAACAACCCTATACTTTTAGGGGCTACAAGGACTATCTGTCTATGTGATAGAAGTCTGATGGGACGCCATCACTTGTAAGTTGTGAAATACAAGAAGGCTAATTACCTTTAGTAATGTCTCAATCGAGGCACGCAACGTTGAGTTCTTACGATCATGTTGATCTCTCGGTAAATTCTCTTACCTCCAATAAGGTTACCTTAAAACTCATAACCTTATGATCACCAGTGTGTGACGTTTTCCTTAATATGGGAGCTGTCTTTTCAAGGCCCCATGAATTTTGGTTATCCTCATTGAATTCTAAGGGGAGGCGAACCAGGTCAAATAAGTCAAAATTCGCTGATAGGAATTAGATTCGCAACGAAATCTCCTATGACAGGAGCGAATCCCTAAGACGAATAGAATGTTGGTGACGTATCAACGAAATTGATTTATTCTCCCAAGGATGTTATGATAATGGAAAGCGTGTCAATCGACATATGTGAAAGGAATAGCGATGTGTCGTGTACTCCAGTGACAACGGTGTTAGATAGATGCCCTATAAGGGAATTGAGATTTTGGAGGAGTTGTTTACGAATGGACACTACCTCTGGGTTAGCAAGATAAGTACTGGCGATGGAGTCAGAGGGAGCTGGTATTGTGACTTGGGAGAAGTTGATATTATTATAAGGATGGATTGGTTGACACCCAATGGAGCCCAGACTGATTGTAAGAGAGATAGAGTAATAAATAAAGGATGAAGACAGATTCAGAGATTCTTGAATATAGTTCCGACTAAGAAACTATTACGCCAGAAATACGAGGCTTAATTAGCTCTTATGGTTGACGCCAAGGAAAGAGATACCAAGTATAAAGGGAACTAAAATGGTTTTGGGAGATTGTACAAGGTTTTAATAAGCTACCAGATATCGATTTGGATGACATGAGAATGAATACCGAGTATTCAGAGTACAATGGGAATGAAAGGGTTAGTGACTAAGTTACAAGAGTTGTTGTATAAGGGTATGATAAGACCCCGTGTACCACCATGGAGAACCCCGGTGTTGTTGTAAGAAAGAAAGATGTTAACACAAGATTATGCATCGAACCTCGAGAGTTGTATGAGTTCGACATGGAGAATAGGTACCCTTGTAAATGATTGTTTGATCAGCGGAAGAACGCTGTGTATTTCCAAATTTATTTAAGAACTGGATATTACCAATTGGAAGTTAAATTCGAGGATATACCCAAGACTGCGATTCATACTAGGAATAGACACCTAGAGTTTTCAGCGAAGTTGTTTTGGGGTTGATTAGTGCACCCACAAATTTTGATGGAATGTAATGAAGTGGCTTTCAGTTATCCGTGATAGTAGATAGCATGAGATGGAGAAATGGCTAGAATTGACCTAGGATTATGACTGTAAGATACACTACCATCCGAGGAAGGCCAATGTGGTGGCCGATACCCTTAATTAAAATGAGACAGAGATGGATTTCGAATGATCGGGAATTAAAGGATGAGATTTTACACAAAACCCAAGTTAGTCCAACAAACTAGAAAGACAAAAGATTTCACCAACAAGCGGCTAGTGACAGCCAAGACAGACAGAGAAAGTATGCGGACTAAGCCCGCAAGTATAGAGATAGTACTGCTATTGATAAGCTAAATGGCATGTTGATGGATGACAAGCAAGTTTATGCTGGTGTATTTCTGTACAAACAAGATAGAGAATATGAGGTTAGAGATTCGTGATGCTAAAAGATATCCATGGAGGGAATTAATGAGATTTGGAAGGAAAGGGAAGTGAGCCCGAGATTCATTGGGCCATCTGAGATTTTAAAATGCGTCAGGAAGGTGGCCTACGAGCCAGCCTTACCCCCCCAAACTTGTAGAATGGTCATAACGGGGTTCAGGTGTCAATGCTACGTTAGTATACTATAGATGCCCGGCATATGTTAGAGTACGAGCAGGTAGATATACAACCTGGTCTGACTTACAAAGAACAACCTGTGGAAATCACGGATAGAAAAGAGCAAGTGCTAAGTGACGAGGTTGCCAAGCTAGTGAGAGGTTTGTGGAAAATCAAGAAGTGGAAGAATCCACTTGGGAGTTAGAAAGTGCAATGGGAGGGAATTACCCCCAGTTATTCCTAAGCTGATTCCGGGACGGAATCCTTTTAAGGAGGGGAGACTGTAATAACCCGAATTTTTGGAAAAATTTAAAACTTTTCTTATTATGATTAAGTGCATCAGTGAATAGTGAATTTGGTGGATGAATAGTGATTTTGAGAATTAACAAAGTTTTTCATGCCACCTATGTACGAGACGGAGTATGGATATTCGGAAGTCATATTAGTGATCTACAGAGTAAATAAGTGAATGCAAAGACGATCGGAATTCAGAAATTCCAAATTTTATTTTGGTGTAGTATTTGACCGGGCAGCGAATTATATATTATTACATTCAAGAGATGAGATATTAAATTAAGGATTTGAGAATTTAATATTTTGGAATTTTATTTTATTTGATTTGAGAATTTAGAACGAAAACCACTGAGACTGTGAAACGAAGGTTCTAGAAACCGCTGATACTTTATAACGAGATTAAGTGATTAAGCGAACGAATCATGGATTAAGGATTGAAATTATGACAGGATTAAATATAGACATGGAAGTAACATGTAACAAGATTAATTCGAGGGATGCAACATTTGGATCATCCATGTGAAAAGAAACGAATCAGTAAAGCTACTTTAACCAAACGCACGCATGCGCGACACGTGTCCCTGCTTTGCCACCATGATACTCCATGGCTTGACACGTGTCCTGATGACAAGGACAATGTGATGACTCACCACTTTAACAAAAAAATCAGCATTTCAAGCATGATTATCCAAAAACAAAAGAAAAAGAAAAGAAGAAAAGAAAGAGAAGAACTCTCCAGATTTTCTGCCCAGCAGAAACAGAGTCCAAAGAAAAATCCATAACTCCATTTCTATCCATCCTTAAATCACCAAATTTTAACCATAGCTTCTCCACTCCATGGGTAACATTCGATCAAAATTTCATGGCCATCAAATGGGTGTAGCCTAGTCAAATCCCTTCCCCAAGTTGGAGAACCCCAAACTGTCCAGTTTCTGTCCAGCGGGAAGATGGGACTCAAAACCCTAGCTAGGAAGCTTTAAATTTGGCGATCTATAGCTCAAAAGAAAGCTTATGAAGAGTACAAGGTCTGGTAAAAATCTTAGCACCAAACTCTTGTTTTTCGATTTTATATAGAGTTTACAAAGTGATGATGAATAGTAACTCCGAAAGTTGTTAACTTGTTTTCTTGATTGAATCTTAAGGTTTAAGCTTTGTAAGGAGTATATAAGGCTTGTTGAGTGGTTGTGGCCACTGGTTAGTGTTGGTAGAGCATCAAGGAAGGTATACCACTCATCCACCCTTTGATTTATGTTGAGATTTAAGTGAAGTTTCTAGTAATGTTTAAGAATAAGCATGATTATGGAGTTTGGAGTATGTATGGTTAATTCTTGATGGATACTTGTTGTTGGTTGATGTTGGTGATATGTTCTTGAAGTATATAAACTGATTATGTTGTAAAGATGGTTGTGTTGTTGAATTGATTTGGTTTTAAGAGGTTTTGACATAACAAAAACCGGGAAACGTTACGATTATAGCCGTCGTAATGCCCATTTGATTTAAGGCTGTTTTGAGCAAGGATTACGAACTGGTCTTGGATTATTTTTGAACAACACTGACCATGAACATGTAGGTCTTGTTTTAAGGTTTGTTTTGGTATAAAGATCATGTCCATACGATTTACGGTTTAAGAGAAAAGTGAGTTTTAGTAAACGTCGTTCGGAGGAACAACCCTTCTCTGGTCAGCCACTTTGAGGCTATATTTGGACCACTTGGAAGCCATATTAAAATGTGAAACTTTGAGGAATAATACTAGAGACAGTTAGGAAGGCTCACGAAAAAGATTCGTATTAAAAAGATTATTTTTCGATTTTATAAAAATGCGACAGCAGAGGTTGCGCAAGTGAAAACCACTAAGAACATGACTTAGAAACCGATGTTGTAAATGGTTAAGTATAACTTGTATTCGAGGATCGATTTCGGACTAAACCTACGACTTAAGTAATTGTCGATTAATATGGACTTAGTATGAGCCTATGACGAGCTAGTAATGCCTTGGTTGTGTTTCGCTTACGTGTTTAAGCATTGAGTACAAGTGGATTATCCAGGGGATTAATCGTACGTTTTCTTTGACTTTGTCTAGATTGTCCGGCATCGTCGCGAACCCCTATCACTTCTCGAGCATCAGGCAAGTTTCTAAAAACCATATTTTGAAGTATGTATATACTATATGCAAGTTATGTATGCATACTCGATCGTTCAGAGTATATTTATTTTGAAATATATGAAATGTGTTGAATAAGTTTCAATCCATATTTGCAAGTTTCCCAATATTGTGCTTCCTTATCAAAACCAGTATATCCTTGGTCTTGTTAATGATATTAAATCTTGCTCGTGCGATAACCAAAATCCTATGACCTTATAATACTGTGGATGGGTGGTGATGCTTTTAAGATCCTACGCCTTGAATTATATGGTGTATATATTTATAAACTTTTCGTATGGTGGAAGGGGACTTTATATCATAAGGTAGGTATTTGTGTACTGGAATAAGAAAGGCTCAGAGGGTAGAGCATGTATTGAGTTTATAACTTAGCCAGCGTATCGGGGTTATTTTGTAAGGTATATTTTCGAAAACCCGGACATAGCTTTTTAGAAAGATTTTCGCAATAATTAACCTAAAGGCAACATCACCAATAAACCAGTGTTTATTTAATTAGTAAATACTTCTGGAAGCATTTACGGATTAAATAAGCCTTATTCGTCTAATTAAATTTGTTTACTTAGATGAATATCATTTTCAAAATGTTTTCTTAAAATCGCTTTGTTCCGGAATGATAACAAAGATATCAGGTAACTGTTATTCGAGGGTTAATTATTTATTTAATGAATATTATTTATATTCATTTGAGGATTATTGACTTAAAGAATATTATTTATATTCATTTGAGGATTATTGACTTAAAGAATATTATTTATATTCATTTGAGGATTATTGACTTAAAGAATATTATTTATATTCATTTGAGGATTATTGACTTTAAGAATATTATTGTGAATATTTATCTGGGGATTATTTAATGAATATTAATTTTTGAATATTCATTTGAAGATTATTTAATTAGTTAATGAATATTATTTATGTATATTCATTCGAGGATTAATTATTTATTTAATGAATATTGCTTTTGAATATTCATTTGAGACTTAATTATTTAATGGATATTATTTTCGAATATTCATTTGAGATTTATTAAGTAATGAATATTATTTTTGAATATTCATTTGAGGTTTATTTATTTAATGAATATTATCTTTGAATATTCATTTAATCTATATTTACTTAATGAATAGTATTTTCGAATATTCATTTAATCAGTATTTACGTAAGGAGTATTATTTCGAATATTCATCTAATGTTTACTTATTTAATCAATATCATTGATTATTTTTAAAAATCCAAAGAGGTTCCCAAAACAATGTTTTCCATTTAAATCCGTCTCTTAAGAGGATTTAAATGTTCGCTCAACCATCAAAAATACGGGAAACCTGATTTAAGTGACTATTACTCTTTTTAAACTCTCAATTCAAAACTGTCAAGGGACAGATATTTTCTTGGAGCAATTTAATTGCTGCCAGTCTAATGTTGTGTTACCACCTCAATGATCGAGGGGTAAATTCATGGAACAAGTCGATATCCATTAACAAGCATAGCTTGGGAAATATTGGAGAATCTCCCTTTCCAACCTAGATATAACTACTTAGTGGAGTCGTATCAACAAGTGTTACACTTGGGGAAAGGAGGACGATCTTTACGTTTCAGAGTCATGGATTCCATCTGAACTAGGAGTGGTGTAAGTGGTCAAGTTGCGTGGGCCCATCCAACTTTTATATATTGCCCCAAATGGGCCGGGAGGTCATAGTAAGGCGGTAGACAATGTCAGGCCGTCGTGATACTTCCATCTACATGTAGAAAACTATTTGAGCGGTGCGACCTGCTATTGATCATAGTAAGGTTAGGCACAGCGGACGCGGTAGCAACTCCAGTATTGGTTCATCATCCAATTTGGATATTCCTGCAACATGTATTGGGGTGAAGAACCAATCATGTTGGTAGGGGGTCGAAAAGTGTTTGGAAATGAAGTGACAATAAATTCATGCAACTTCATCTTTTATTTATGAGTTATGACTCTGTGGATACCTTACATAACATGAGTTATGGTAAGGGAGTTGTTTATACTGAATCACCTTATAACTTCATCTTTTAAGTTATATGTTGATATTCTGCATATATAGCAGATATTTTTCGGAAAGGTTATATTTGGTTTACTTTGAAACCTCATCGTTTATACTAGAACTTTGTTCATAATATAGCCAAAGTTTGCAGAAATATTATGAAATTGATATTTGAAATACAACAATGGTATTATTTTTGGGATTACATTCCGATAAGGATGTAATTTAAGTATCGAGATATTTTGACAAATTATTGTCTTATACCCGCTTTATTTCTGGGTTGAATTAAAGGCAGAATTATGCCATACTTTCATTTCCTTGCTGAGCTATCGCTCACTCTTGCTATTGTTTTATATATATTATATAGCAGCGAAGCAGGATGCCAATGGGACGGCACATACCCCGCAAGGCGTTTTCATAAACAGTTTCTAGCAGTGATCCCGAGAGTAGTACGAACCAATCGAATCAGGCTACAGCTTTCGGTATTCGACTTATGTATATACATGAATGGTATTAGAGGATTGTAAGCATCAGAAGACTAAGTTGGTAATGTAACATTACTTAGAAATTGTATCAGTGACAGATTCAAAAGACATTTGGGTATTGTAATAAAAATTATTTATTCCGCAGTTGTTGTATTGTGTCGTTTCTGAGACTCTAACCTGTGTGTGTGTGTGTGAGACGTATGTTGTGGGGTCATGAGCAGGTGAATTATGAATGGTGTGAGTAATACAGGTAAGGCAAGGAGTACATGGATCGTGACTACCCTAAATCCCTGACCCCGGATTTGGGGCTGTTACATATGAGCTGGAGCAGATTCAACAGGATGAGTTATATGGAACTGGGAGGATAGTGAGTACTTCTACTGCACTGGCTGCTGAAGTCCCACGGAAACTGGAAGTGAAGGATGTTCAACCTTCCAGTTCTAACATGAATGTTATTGATGCTGAATATGGATTAACATCCATTGATCAATCTGGTGGTGACTTCTATTCTTTAGAGGAACTTGATCAGCTGGAAGATGGTGATTTGGCTTTGATAGTCAGGAAGTTTGGGAAGTTCAGATTCAAGAGGAATCCCAATCTTAAGTTCGGGCCCAGATTTCAGAGAGGTGGATCTTCCTCTTCAAGTAGCACAAGGGGTGGCTACAAAAATGGAACTGTGGAAAGGAGCACAATCAGATGCTATAATTGCAATGAGTTGGGTCACTTTGCTATTGAATGTAAAAAGCCAAAGCAAGTGACAAGGAACTCATTTGATTCTAGCAAGAAGAATAAGATTGTGAAAGCTTATGTTGCTGAAGGAAAAAGTTGGGATGACACTGACAGTGATGAAGAAGCAGGTGAGATTGGGAACCTTGCTTTAATGGCTAAAGAGGAAAGCACTTCATCTAGATACATGTCAGAGGTAACATTTACTGATACTGAAATGATTCATCATCTTGGTGATACTTTAAGTTGTGCACGCACTGAAAATGATAGAATAATGCTTTTAAACACAAATCTTGAAAAGGAAATAAAAGAATTAAAACTAGTGCATATTAATCAAGATGAACTTACTAATAATGTAGCAGTTCTTGAGAATAGGGTTAAATTGTATCAACAACTGGAAACCATTCTCAAAGATCAGATTAGTGAGCTTAAGACCAAAGCTAATGCCTATTACAACTCTTGTAAGACGGTTAAAGAGATTCTTAATAAACAAGCTGTTGGTAATCATGTCAGTATAGGTTATGATTATAATGAGGCCATTGGATTGCTTGGAATTAATTCCCCTTGTAGAGTCAGATCTGAAGGAAGGGGTGTTCCATATGTGCTTAAGGGTATTGAAACACCCTTCTGTAAGGAGTCTGAGGCAGATTTTCTGAATGAATACTCTATCATTATTGCTGAGGAGATTCGTGAAGAAGATATTGCTTTGGAAGTTGAACAGTCCAAAAAGTGTATATCTGATATTCCAGTCAAAGTTGCTTCAACTAAAAAGACTAAATCAGATATCCATAAGTTGGATCAAAACAACTGTAGAAATAACATGCCTGCTGTTAATTCTTCTCATAAAGCATATGGTGTGATTAATTGCATGTCTTGTGCTTTCAATGTTATGTATGCTTATTTTAATAGTAAGCATGTATCTAGTGATAAGACTGCTCCACGTCAACATGTTAATAATAAGAAGCATGTTAAAGAAAAGACTACTAGTCCTCCTCAGACTAGAGTGGATTCATTTATCCCTAAGCCTACTCAGAAATATGTTAAGGCTGGCTATAAATGGAAACGCTCTTATGTGAAAGAGGTTGAAGTAGTTGTAGTTAAAAATGTTGTTTTGCCTGACAAAGGCCAATTCTTTAAGTATGCCGGACCCAATCAAGTGTGGGTTCCGAGGAAGGACTAATCAATCTGGTATTGCAGGGAGTTAAACAGGTAAATCGTGTTATGTGGATTCTTGACAGTGGTTGTTCAAGGCATATGACCGGAGATAGAGCCCTGCTATCAGATGTGGTTGTGAAAGCTGGCCCAATAGTTACCTTTGGAGATAACAGCAAGGGTATTACGAAAGGATATGGCTGTTTGAAGTATGGAAATGTTATCATTGAAGATGTATCATTTATGGAAGGTCTGAAGTTCAATCTTCTCAGCATCAGTCATTTCTGTGACAGAGGATATGCTGTTTCATTTAAAAGAGAGAAGTGTCAGATCCTTCACAAGAAGAATGGAAAGCCTGCTCTTCAAGGAGTAAGGAAAGGTGACTTGTTCATAACTGATCTGCACTCGGGATCCAAAGTTGAAGTTAATTGTTTTTATGTTAAAGCTTCATCAGATGAAAGTTGGTTATGGCACTAGAAGATGTCTCATCTTAACTTCAAAACCATGAACTCTTTAGTTAAGAGGGAATTGGTTAGAGGTTTGCCTCAGATGGAATTTACACAGGAAGGACTGTGTGAGGCTTGTCAGAAAGGAAAGTCAAAGAAAGCTTCTCACAAGGGCACTAACACATCATCAATAACTGAACCACTTCAGCTACTGCACATGGATTTGTTTGGTCCAGTTAATGTGATGTCCATATCAAAGAAGCAATATGCACTTGTGATTGTTGATGACTTTTCAAAATATACATGGGTTTTATTCCTACATTCCAAGGATGAGACCCCACACCTGGTGATTGACCATATAAAGTTGATTGAGCTTGATTGTAGATTCCCTGTTAGAGCCATAAGGTCAGATAATGGTACTGAATTCAAGAATGTCATTCTAAATGATTTTTGTGCTGATAAAGGAATAACAAGACAGTATTCTGCCCCTAGAACTCCGCAACAAAATGGAGTAGTTGAAAGAAAGAATCGTACTTTGATTGAAGCTGCTAGGACTATGTTAAGTGAGTCCAAACTTCCAACGTACTTTTGGGCTGAAGCAGCGAATACAGCTTGTTATACTCAGAATCGAACTTTAATCAACAAGGACGTAATGAAGACTCCTTATGAGATCTTGAACAACAAGAAACCAACTGTCAAGTACTTTCATGTATTTGGAGCAAAATGCTTTGTGCTTATAGATGACAATGTGAAACGTGGCAAGTTTGATGCAAAGGCACAAGAAGCTATTTTTGTTGGTTATTCCAGAAGATCTTACAGAGTCTACTTGGTTGGCAGTCATACAGTAAAGGAAAGTGTCAATGTTACTTTTGATGACACTAAGTTCCCTAATATCCAAAAAGAAGATTCATCTGAAAAGCTGAAGTTTGATAACTTGCCAGACTCAGAATCAGATGATGCAGCCCCACCTGAAGTTATTGCTGGTAATGATAATAACAATGATGATAATGATCATGGTGGTGGTGGTGGAAACACTGGTAACAATGGAGATACCACCAACACTGGAGAAGAATCATCAAGGCAATCAAGCAACAACTCAGGGGGAGCAAATGTAGGATCATCTAGTCACTCACAACATCAAAGTGAATTTCGAGGCGAATCATCAAGATCAAATCTTCCAAGATAGACTGTATGGAATAGAGCTCATCCTTTTGAGCTGATCATTGGTGATCCAGGTGTTGGAGTTAAAACTAGAAGTGCAACTCAGAATGAATGTCATTATTCAGCATTTCTATCTAAAATGGAGCCAAAGAAAACTGAGGAAGCACTGACTGATCCAGATTGGGTGATTGCTATGCAAGATGAACTCAATCAGTTTGAACAACAGCAAGTCTGGAAGCTGGTACCCAGGCCAAAGAACAAGAAAGTAGTTGGTACAAGATGGGTATACAGGAACAAGCTAGATGAGGATGGCATTGTGACAAGGAACAAGGCAAGACTGGTTGCACAAGGGTATTCTCAAGCTGAAGGCATTGATTATGATGAAACCTATGTACCAGTGGCTAGACTTGAGGCCATCAGGATGTTCTTAGCATTTGCTGCTTACTCCAATTTTAAAGTCTATCAAATGGATGTTAAGAGTGTATTCCTGAATTGTGAGCTTGATGAAGAAGTTTATGTGGAACAGCCCCCTGGCTTTGAAAATCAGGAGCTGCTGGACTTTGTGTACTTTCTTTTCAAGGCTATCTACGGTCTCAAACAAGCCCCAAGAAAATGGTATGACACTCTCTCTGGTTTTCTTTTAGAAAATGGTTTTGTTAGAGGTATCATAGACAAAACTCTTTTTTCAAAGAAACACAAAGGTGATATGATATTAGTCCAAGTCTATGTGGATGACATCATATTTGGGTCTACTAATGATGATCTCTGTAAGAGATTTGTTAAGCTAATGCAGAGTAAGTTTGAAATGAGTATGATGGGTGAGCTGAAGTTCTTTCTTGGATTGCAAGTAAGTCAAAGGTCAAATGGTATATTTATTTGTCAATCCAAGTATCTCAAAGAACTCCTCAAGAAATATCACATGGAGGATTCAGCATCAGCAAGGACTCCATCTTCAACAGCAATCAAACTTGGAGCTTCTGACAAGTCTATCAAGGTAGATGTTACAAGCTACAGAGGTATGATTGGCTCCTTACTCTATCTTACTGCATGTAGACCAGATATTATGTATGCTACATGCTTGTGTGCAAGGTTCCAAGCGGACCCTAGAGATGTACATCTCGTTGCTGTTAAAAGAATCTTGAGATATTTTAAGGGTACACCTAACTTAGGTATCTAGTACCCTAAAGATTCTGGTTTTAATCTTGTTGGATATACAGATTCTGATTATGCAGGTAGTGTTGTGGATAGAAAGAGTACCTCTGGGAGTTGTCAATTCCTAGGAGGTAGGTTGATTTCCTAGTATAGCAAGAAACAACAAACAGTCTCCAATTCAACAGCAGAAGCTGAATATATTGCTGCTGGAAGCTGTTGTGCTCAGATCTTATGGATTAGGAATCAATTAAAGGACTATGGCTTTGCATTAGACAAAATTCCCATTTTTTGTGATTATACAAGTGTCATAGCAATCTCCAACAACCCTGTGCAGCACTCGAGAACAAAGCACATTGATATCAGGTATCATTTTATCAGAGAGCATGTCATGAATGGAACTGTGGAGTTACACTTTGTACCCACAGAAGAACAGACTGCAGATATATTCACTAAATCTGTTGACGAATCCACATTTATCAAGTTAGTTGGTAAATTGGGTATGTTAAACAGTCTTAGTGATTAACAATATCTTTGTCATGTTTGTTCTTTCAATAAATTCATTTTCTCTTGTCATTTAACTGATATTTACTGCCAATTCTCATTTAATATTACATGCTTGTAAATTTAAATAGCTCTGAATATTTTATTTTCTTTAAAAATATTTTTCTCATATTTTTTAAGTGGAGAAATGTATTTTTATTGAAAATATATTTATTTAGAATTATTTAGGTGTTTTTCAGATTGTAAATATTGTTGTTTAAACTTTTCTGCAGGTTTATATTAATTTTATGCATTTCTATAATATTCTGCATATTTTTCTAGAATTTATGGAATTTTCTGTGAATTTTTCTAGATTTTTATTAATATTTCATGCATTTTTATTAATTCTATGCATTTTTCTGTAAAGTTTCAGTAATTTTCAGCATTTTCTTTTTATTTAGAACTGCTTTTCTATTTTATTTTCTTATTTTCGTTAGTATTACTAGTTTTGAACTAGTAGTACTATCGGTAGTACTATCCCTTGATAGTACTACTAGTTCTTTTTCTGTGAGTACTACATGTCTTATGTTTATTTTTTATTTCTTTTTCTTTTTTTGTTAGTACTGCTACTTTATCTTTTTTGTTTTTGTTTTTTCCTTTTTGTCATAGTACTACCGCTTTTTCCATTTCTTTTCTTTTTATTATTCTGACAGTACTACCGAGTTTTGGTTAGTACTACTAGGCATTTCCAGTTTTATCTGTTTCTTTTATTATTTTATTTTTATTCGTTTAGTACTACCGAGTTTTTGTTAGTACTTCTAGGTGTTTTGTTTAATTTATTTATTTTTGCTTTTCTTTTTAATTCTTGTTAGTACTACCGTGTTTTTTATTTTTACCATTAGTACTACTGGTTTTACTTTTACCATAGTACTACTGGTTATATACATATACTAGTTATTTTTTTTGTTTTTACATTTTACTGAGTACTACCACAGTTCAAGTTTTTACTTAACTGAATTTATTTTTCTCTCTCTTTTATTCTCAAGAAACGAACTGCTGTCCTCTTGTTTTTCAATTTCTGATTTCGTTTCTTGCTTGTTTCAAAAAATAAAACCATCACTGAACAGATCTAATCAAGCCCATTAATTCAAGTTATTAAAATCAAAGTTTCATTGAGATTTTAGTTCTTGAGTTTTTTGAATTCCAAGGGTGTTTGGAATCGTTTCTAGGGTTTTAGAAGTGATTTTTTGATTCTAAAAATAGTACAGTGTGTGGTTTGTGTCAAGGATTAACATACTAAAATTTGGTAATTTTTGGAGAACTTTGAAAATTTGGTTTTTAATTAATTTTAAAATCCTTAAATTCGAATTTTTCATAATTATTTGAGTTTTTGATTTTCTATGTTAATTTTTACTTAGTAAATTATGGCTCAGAATTTTGAGGTTGTTAAAAACAATTACATTGGGTATTTTGATCCTTTGAGATGCCCGGTTGATCGTTTTCGATCTTGGATTCAGTTTTTAAATTCGCAGTGTTGTGTTAGTCGTGCTATATGTTTATCTGCTGATTTAAAGATTGAACCACTGAGATTATTGTGTTCTAGTGCTGTAATTTCTGATGATTTGAATTCTATATCCTTCACAATTGAGCACACACAATACACTATTACTGAGGGTTTGTTTTGTGAAGTTTTTCAACTTCCTAGGGACAACTTTGATAGGACTCCTTCTGATATTGAATTAATTCAGTTTTTCAACAGAATTCATTATCAAGGTCCTTTGGAGTTGCCCAAACTCAGTAAAGCTAATTTGGTCTGTGAATGGGATGTCTTATTTGATACTTTAGCTAAAGTTTTCAGTAATTGTACTAAAAGCAATTTTCAAAATATTCCATCTTTGTTGCAGTACATTGCTTATGCTATTGTGTTTAATGTTAGACTTAACATTGGTCATCTTATCTGGAGTCTTATAGTTAGGAGAGTTTCTAATGCCAGGATTGATCATGATAGTGGTAGAAAGGTCAGGTGTTTCTATCCTAGATTTCTCACTATCTTAATCAATCATGTGCTATCTGATGCTCACAAGGAGTTGTTTTTAAATGTTGTATCTGTTCCTTCTCCTACTACTGCTAGTAAGTTCTATCAAAGACTCCACACTTCTCAAAAATTGAACATAACACCAGTGGTAGTCAGCCCATTCATGGCACATTTCATTAACCTTCCTACTTTTGAACCTTTTGTTCCTGATCAACAACTAGTCATAGCAGCTGGAACTTCAGAGGAACTGCCAATACAGGTAATACATCCTATCTCTGGATCATCTGGCACCTTTGCTGAAGCCCAAGTGGTTGATAGGACAGACAAAGAGGTTGTAGAACCACAATCTCTAACCCAGGTCAGAGAGCCAAACACTGTGTCTAATCCTTTAATCTCAACCTGAAACTGCTTCTTTAATAAGACAAAGGTCTAGTAGTGAACAAACACTGAGTGCACCCACAGCTCTGTCTCCACCACTAAAGAAAAGAAAAACCTATAGAGAGACATCTGTAAGCCCATCCATGTCCTCCCAACAGGATATGGACTTTGAAATGGCCATTGAACAGTCTCTGGAGACATCCTCTCAACAGGATGAATCTATTGAAATTCGCCATCGGGCCCTGGCAACCTGTAATGAGTCAAGCACTCTCCCATTACTCACAATGGGAGAAGACATCCAAATAGAAGAAACTCAGGACACGTTGTTAGGAGAGCACTTAGGATCTGAAACAGTGTCTACCATTGTAACGGTAGAAGTGCCTTCACAGGCATCAGAGGGAAAATCTGATTCTTTGCCACCTATTATAGAATCATTTTCTCCCCTCCCAGAGGGAACATCTCTGGCTCCCTTAAGGGATTTTTCACTCGCAGTTTTTACTGGAGAAAGTGAAAGGCAACCTGGTGAGTCTGTCTCTGAAGCAATTCAGTATACAATGTCAAATATTTTGACAGACTCGGGATTTGCGAACTCACATTGCACCACCACTGACCTCTCTTGAAGGGGCTAGGGTGATTTCTATTGCAGGTACTCAATTTGATAACTTGGAAAGACAGCTAGTGACTAGAGATCAAAATCAAACAGAGAGTGATACACAAGCACGTGAGTTGAGTGAAACACCACTGAGAGAAATTGAAGTGAGTGCACACACTGACACAAACACTGCTTCTTTGTTAGCTCAGATAGCTGCTCTACAGAAACAACTGAAAGAAACCCAGGCTGAGAAGGACATTCTTAAAGCACAAGTGGTTGAACGGTCTTCTTCTTCCACCTCTGTAACAAATCAGCTGGGTTTGATTAAAGATGATATTAAAAGCTTGAAGATTACTCTCCTTCCAAAAATCAATGCTGTTCAGCAATCTCAATTACTTTTGGCTTCGGACGTCTCTGATCTTACAACGTCAAATGTTGATCAGTTTGCTGCCATTACTTCTCAAGTGGATTCTATTCAGCAAACTGTTGATGAAAATCAATGGTTTAATGATCAAAGATTCTCTAAAATTGAAGGTGGAATGGAGCATATGAACGAAGGGATGAAGCATCTGTACGATATGATAAAGAAGTCACATCAACCTACAGTTGATCAAAGAACATTCTTTGAGGGAGATGATGATGCGGATCAAGGAGGAGATAGGGATGAAAGGAGAGAAGGAGGAGAAATAAGGGGAACATCTGAGGTGAATCCTAGGGCTTCCAAAGCTCAAACTGTAGAGGATTCCTCAACTAAGGGGGAGAAGGAGAAAGAAGGAGGAAACAGGGAAGCTGGAGGAGCTTCTGGAAAGGATAAGGGGAAAGGTAAACAATCAATGGATGAGTCTGCTTTTGATGATGCCTACTACTACCATGGTGAACAGGATGACTTCCAATTTGACACATCTGGTGATCTGGAGAAGACCATACCTGAAGAAGCTTTTGGTGAGGAGGAGGTTGAGGAGGTTGAGGAGGCAGCCAACTTTGATGATTGGGAAGATGAAGATGATCTATACACACCTGACCCTTTGTTTGAGAAGGAGTTGAAGAAACAACAGGCAGAGTTAAGAAGAAAGGAGGATGAAAATGCCAAGGTCTCTGACATCATTTCTCAGAAGCTGAAAATTCAAAAGGCTGAACATGAAGACAAACAACGTCTTCATAGTATTCATGTCAAATAAAGGAGATTGGATGTTAGGATGAAGCAAGGAGTCAAATGGGATAAGGCAAGGGAGATGTTTGATATCCCTCAGAGAGGCACAAACAATGATGCTACTTTTCTGAAGCTGCTTGAGAAGATCAGAATTGTTAATCCAGACAACTCATTATATATGAAGGCATTGAAGGAAGATATCCTAAGGATTACGTCTGCATTTGATCAAGTGAGGCAGGAACTGTTCATCTATGTCTCAAGTGCTCTTGAAGGGTCATTCACTGTTTCTCTTGAACTACTCCAAAGAAGATCTCTCTCTGAATTGTGGATTCTGATGAGTAAAGTAAAGAGATCTTCTTGCTTGAACGAGCTTCTTTATGACCGGCTGAGAGATTCTGCTATGAAGGCCAGCCCTCAAGTTGTACATTTTAATTATGAAGTCAAAATCTACAGAGGTACAACTTTGGAGACTGTAAGGCTGGATCCTGATTCCATGAAGCTACAGACTGCTATGCAACTGGTGAAGTTGGAGAATCTTCTTAGAACTTCTGGGTTTGCTTCTGTAGAGAAGTCTGAAGTTGCTGATATGATTTCAGACTACTGCACGGAGAAAATTCCAAGGTATGCTCAGATGAAGAATAGATTGAAGAAGATCACCACTCAACCAGTATTGCCAAGTGGTGTGGTTTCTGAAAGTGATCGTGTCCTTGACAAAGATCTTCTAGTCACCTTGCAAGAAGCTGAAGAAGGTGAAATTAGAGACTAAAGGCATGATGTAGTTAGCTCAATTTGTAAATGTTATATGTTTAGAGCTAGGTAAATCAAGATAGGGAAATTTATCATTTGTTCAGGCTAGAGGAACATCTATCTTGTATTTATCTTTATTGTTTGAATCTGGAATTTGTTATATTTAATCCAGAACTTTTTATTATTTGTTTGGCTCTTAAAAGTCTTATCTTTTCTTGTTTTAGTTGAGTTATCCTCTAGAGTATTTGGTTGTTATTGTCTAACAAACAAATAGGGGGAGATTGAAAGGCATATGTCAAGGCCTATTTGTAAACACCGAGGATTCTACTCAACTTTAATTAAGATGTAATAAGTAAATAATAAATACAGATGTCACAGGAATCTCGGAAGATTATATCTGTCAAAGAATGAAGATTAAAGTCATCTACAGACTTGAAGTTATTCTACACTGGAAGAAGTTCATTTATTTGATCAAGCCTCAGTGAAGTATTCAAGAAAGTGGATCTATTTAAAGTGACAGAGATTTCAGAAGTGTGACGGGAAAAAGTACAGGTTACAGTCCTTGTTTAAATAGAAAGAGTAAAGAATCACAGCTTAAAGTCAAGTATGAAGAACAACCATTAAAGTTTGTCGCTCATGAACCAGACAGTACATGGAGTGTCAACGTCAGCCAGTTGAAGTTCTTCATCAATTTTAGTGGTTCTTAGATTTAGTTTAATTCTCTTTTAATATTATTCTATAAGATAATTAATTTAATCTATGAATTAATTCTTTCAGAATTAATTCATATATTAATTTAATCAATCTAGATCTTAAGTAATTTATTATATAAATTAATTCTCTGGAATTAATTTATTTATGAAATTATTTGAGTCAGTTATTTAATTTATTTAATCAGTGAATTAATTCTAAAAGAATTAATTCATTTATTAAATCAATTAAAAGTAGAATAAAATTAAATCAGTTTTATTTCTTCTAGTAGTATTGACCATTTTATACTAGTAGTACTATCTGTATTAGTACTACCGATAGTACTACCAATACAAAAGGTTAGTACTACCGAGAGTACTATTAACTATAATAGATAGTACTGCTAGTAGAAATGTATAGAATGAGTTTGGCGCGTGCATTTTGATCAGTTGACTTGTTTAAATAACAAGTGCATTGATCAAACAGAATACATACAATTGAAGACAGAACAAAAGCAAAGTATCATTTCTCTCTTCTGCCATTAACGCAAGCCAACTGCAAAGCTCTATTAATTTCTTGTAATAAATTCTAGCAAGCAAAGTTATATCCAATCAACTAGAATTCAGTTACTCGTACTGCTTTGACAATCTAGCGGATCATAATCCCTAGAATTACTATCGAACTACTTTTTAGTATTCGATCCTTTTATTACAAATATAGATAAATTCATGTCGAATTTATTCTAGATTTGTTTTAACAAGAACTTTGTAATATGTACACTGTTTTGTAACACCCTTCAAGTTCAATAGAGTTTTATTTAACTTGAATCTTGTTTCATTTTATTCCGCATAAAATTTGGTATTGTATTTGTTAAATTCAACAATACAATTTCGATTAAACGGTACTGTTTGTATTCAACCCCCCTTCTACAAACATATCAGGACCTAACACTGGGCATTCCAATTTCACTCACTAGTCTGTTGAAGACTGCTTCATTTAGAGGTTTAGTAAATATGTCAGCTAATTGTTTCTCAGTTGGAACATAAGACACTGCTATAGTACCATTTGTAGCATGTTCCCTAATGAAATGATACATTATCTTAATATGTTTTGTAGTAGAATGATTAACAGGATTGGCAACAATGGATATTGCACTAGTATTGTCACACATCATATGAATGTTTTCCAACATTAGTCTATAATCCATGAGTTGATTTCTAATCCAAAGCAATTGAGCACAGCAGCTTCCAACAGCAATATATTCAGCTTCAGCTGTAGATATTGCTGTGAATTGTTGTTTCTTACTAAACCAGGATACTAACCTTTGGCCTAAGAATTGGCAGCTTCCAGAAGTGCTCTTTCTGTCAATTCTGCATCCAGCATAATCAGAATCTGTGTAACCAACCAGGTTGAACCCTGTGCCCTTTGGATACCATAAGCCAAGATTAGGAGTCCCCTTCCGATATTTGAATATTCTTTTGATTGCCATCATGTAAGATTCCTTGGGATCAGATTGAAACCTTGCACACAGACATGTGGCAAACATGATATCTGGCCTGCTAGCTGTGAGATAGAGTAGTGATCCAACCATGCCTCTGTAAACCTTGATGTCAACTCGATTTCCTCTTTTGTCTTCATCAAGCTTAATTACAGTTGACATTAGAGTTTTTGCAGGGGATGAATCTTCTAAGCCATATTTCTTCAAGAGGTCTTTGACATACTTGGGTTGATTTATGAAGATGCCATCCTTCCTTTGATTTACTTGCAAACCTAGGAAGTAGGTTTACTCTCCCATCATACTCATCTCATACTTGCTTTGCATCAATTTGGAAAACCTTTGACAGAGTTTTTCATTTGAAGTGCCAAAGATAATATCATCCACATAGATCTGAACTAGAATGATATCATTACCATGCTTCTTGAAGAATAGAGTTTTATCAATTGTCCATCTTGTGAATTGATGCTCGAGAAGAAATTGAGAAAGGGTTTCATACCAGGCTCTTGGTGCCTGTTTGAGTCCATATAGTGCCTTGAGCAATTTATACACAAAATTTGGAAATTCTTCATTTTCAAAGCCAGGAGGTTGAGATACATATACTTCCTCAGCAAGATCACCATTGAGAAAAGCACTTTTCACATCCATTTGATACACCTTGAAGTTTGAATGGGCTGCATAGGCCAAAAATATCCTGATGGCCTCCAGTCTAGCTACAGGTGCAAATGTCTCATCATAATCAATGCCTTCTTGTTGACAGTATCCTTTAGCAACCAGCCTTGCTTTGTTTCTTACAACCACACCTTCTTCATCCATTTTGTTCCTAAATACCCATTTAGTTTCAAAGACATTCTTATCTTCAGGAGTTGGCACTAGTTCCCAAACTTTGTTCTTCTCAAATTGATTCAATTCTTCCTGCATGGCAACAATCCAATCAGAGTGCTTTAAAGCTTCTTCAATCACTTTTGGTTCTTCTTGTGATAGAAAGCAGCTATAAAGACATGTATTCATTGTAGATCTCCTTGTTCTAACACCTTCACTAGGATCACCAATGATTTGTTCTCTAGTGTGGGCTCTGTCCCATTATCTTGTATGACCATGTTCATCTCTTTGGCTTGACTCAGAGTCATTTTGATCACCAGTATTGGAATTCTCTTCTTCTCCCCCTATGTTATTGTTTCTTTGCACAGGTGTTTGAGGGTGATCATCAAATTCACTTCTTTCATCATTTGGAACAGTTAGAACATGTGTCTCTTCTTCACTTTCAGAATCTTCAAGATATCCTTGATTTTCAAATCTCAATGGCACACTGTCTTTTTCATTTGTTTCAAGTCCAGGGAATTTCTTGTCATTAAAAGTAACATCCATGCTCTCCATTACTTTGTGTTGCTCAGGTACAAACACTCTGTATGATGTCCTTTCCAGAGAGTATCCAATGAAGATACCTTCAAATGCCTTTGCATCAAATTTTCCAACATTCTCAGATGTATCTTTCATCACAAAACACTTGATTCCAAATACATGAAGATGCTTGAAGGATGCTCTTTTTCCAGTCATCAAAGAGTAAGAGGTTTTTCCAGACCTCTTATTGATTAATGTTCTATTTTGCACATAACATGTTGTGTTAACAGCATCAGCCCAAAAACTAGTAGGTAGCTTTGCATCCAACAGCATTGTTCTTGCAGTTTCAATGAGAGTTCTATTCTTTCTTTCTACCACTCCATTTTGCTGAGAAGTTCTAGGAGCTGAAAATTGTTGAGAAATGCCCTTGTCTTTACAGAATTCATACAGTGTGGCATTTCTAAATTCAGTTCCATTGTCACTTCTCAGAGCAACTACAGATGAACCAGTGTTTTGTGCTTCTCTATTAACTCTCTTGATATGCTCTATAATGACTTGAGGGGCTTCATCCTTGGAGAATAGAAATTCCACCCAATTGTATCTTGAATAATCATCCACCATAACTAGAGCATATTTCTTCTTGGAAAGAGACATTACATTTACAGGGCCAAATAGGTCCATGTGAATTAACTGCAGAGGTTTTGAGTTTGAGTTGAGCAGTTTATTCTTGTGACTTGACATTTTTATCTTCCCTCTTTGACATGCTTCACAAGCTCCATCTTGAACAAATTCCAAAGCAGGCATGTCTCTGATGAGTTCTCTCTTTGCTAGAGAATTCATTGCCTTGACATTTAAGTGAGACAGTTTCTTGTGTCAAAGCCAAAATTCTTCATTTGTGGTTTTTGTGTAGAAACAACAAATTTCACCCTTGTCTGTAGCATTTAGATTAGCCACAAACAAGCTTCCTTTCTTTACACCAGTTAAAGCAACTTCACCACTTTCTCTTTTGGAGATTAGACATTGATCTTCAACAAATTCAACTTTGAATCCCCTATTGGTGAATTGTCCAATACTCAAGAGATTGTGCTTTAGTCCTTCAACAAATGCTACATCTTCAATTATGACATTTCCAGCTTCAACATTGTCAAATCCCATTGTATAACCAATGTTGTCATTTCCAAAGGTTACTGATGGGCCAGCCTTCTCCTCAAAATGTGATAGCAGGGCTATATCACCAGTCATGTGACTTGAGCATCCACTGTCCAAGATCCATATGACTCTTTTATTCCTGTTGCCCTGCATTCACAATATGACTAAGTTATTTTTGGTACCCACACTTGGTAGGGTCTAGTTGATTTAGAAACATGTTTGTAATTGATTCTTCTATCATTGTCAGCATTCTTCACAGTAGGAGACTTCACTGTATTTGAATCTTTAGAGTTGACAATCTTAGGCTCACATGAAGTCTTTACCCTATCAACTTTGATTGGGGATCCTGTCCTGTGAGTGCGCATATATGTGTGTGATTCACATGAGTGTGCAGAGTCAAGTTTTTGCTTCAAAGATAAGCAATTAGCAATCACAGTCACATAGCATGTCATGCAGTTAGATTTATCACAGAAAGAATCATGGATATCATTCATGCCAACAGAATGGTTACCTAGATTATCCACTTCATTGTTAACAGATTTGTTACACTTGTGAGTCAAATGATTAACATATGAGCATTTCTGACATTGTTTCCTAGGGGCATTTGGCACATAAGCATAACCGTTACTCTTGTTAACACCTACTTTTCCATTCCTGTTTTGTTTCTTTTTCTTAACAACTTCCTTAGTGATTTTAGGACTCTTGGTAAGATTGTCTTTGGTTTCTTTCTGAGTGTTAGATTTAGGGGAGGAAGATATATCTTTAGCAGCTTCATCTTCTTCAAATAACTGTTTTTTGATGATCATTGATTCTTCATCAAACTCCACAGTACTCTTTTTGAAGATGGGCTCTTTGACACCAGACAAGACAGTGGGGGCATTTTTGTTTACAAAAGATTCTTTTTCCTTGCCCTTAGCCTTCTTCCTTCCCTTGTCATTTTCATAATCAAAACCAATTCAAACCTTAATGTTCTCAGTGTGTTCCTCGTGATAGGTTTGAACAATCTCAGCAGAGTTTCTATAGCTTTTTATCTTTAATTCATTTTTAGCAATTTGTTCCCTAAGGGCCTTTTCTATCTGTTCAGCACAAACTACTTTATTCTTAAAATACTCAACCTCCTGTTTCAAGACATCAAGATTCACAACCATTAACTCAAGTTTCTCATTCTTTTCTGTAAGTTCAATATTCTTAGCAGTTAGCCTATCAATTTCTTCATTAGCAACTAACATACTAGTATGAATATTAAACATCTCTGTACTCATATCTTCAACAGTTTTCTTGTATTGAGAGGGAGACATTTCAAGAGAGGTAAGAATAGGTACCTGGTTTGAAGATGTAGAATCATCATCATCAGAACAAGCCATCAAGGCAAAGTTTACATACTCATGTTCTTCTTCTTCATCTGAGTCATCCCAGCATTTTCCCTCTGCAATAAAAGCCTTGCCCTGCTGTTTCTTGAGTAGAGCTTCATACTTTGCTTCAAGTTCCAAGTATGCTTTGTCCTTCTTGACTTGTTTGGTCTTCTTGCACTCTGTATCAAAGTACCCAAGTTCATTACAGTTGTAGCATCTTATCTTTGATCTATCCACACTTCCCGTTTTGTATCCACCCTTTGCAGCACCAACAGTTCATTTCCCTTTGTTGAAACTGTTTGAACCACTTGATCCACCAGCTCCACTAGCATTAAACTTAGACTTGAATGGCTGCTTTCTTTTGAATCTTATGTTAGGATACCTCCTAGCCATATAAGCAAAAGATTTGTTCTCCATTTTATCCAGTTCATCTATGCTGTAGAAATCATCTTCCTCAGGCAAGTCATAGATGACTTGAGGTTCTTCAACAGTGTCCTCAACATCCAACTCTTCAACCTGGGCTTGATTGACTTTCAAAGCTTCCATTCTTTGACCTAGATTGTCAGCCACAAGAGCACATGATGTGTTAGCCATTATACATTGTTTTGCCTGAATGAATATTTTCTGAAACAGCTCCAGTTCATATGTTTTCAGCACTCCATATAGCACATCAAAACCAATCTTGGTTAAATCTCTTTCCATAAGAGAAGAGATTCTTGGCTCCAAATGGCTTGGAAGAGTCAATAAGAACTTCATGTTAAGCTCTTCAGTTTCATAGTGTTTGTCATAAAGCTTTAGATCATTTATCAATCTGTTGAATCTTTCAAACACTTCAGTGATGCCCTCTTTTGGCTAAGCCATGAAGGCTTCATACTGAGAAACAAGAATTTGTTTCTTGTTTTTCCTTACTTCAGGAGTTCCTTCACAGAGCACCTCTATGAGATCCCACATCTTTTTAGCACTATTACAATGAGCAACAGTGCCATACATGTTAAGATCCATGGATTCACAAATGATGAGTTGGAGATTTCAACTTTCTCTTTTTCAGGATCAGTGTATTTGGAAGGATCTTTAGGCTCATAATGTTTTGGTATTTTCTCAGTACCAACAGTTGTTTCGGGAATCTCAATCTGTGGAATGAAGGGGCCATGTTTTATAATGTCTAAATACATGGGGTTTGAGGCTTTGATGAATATCATCATCTTCTTTTTCCATGGGTTGTAATTTTCCTTGTCGAAGGGATGAATCTTGATACTGCTTAGTTTCTCTGAACTCATTCTTGATCTTTTGATGTTTGTGTTTCAACAGCCTGCTCTGATACCACTTATTAGTTATGAATATCACTAGTAAACTAGACAGAGGGGGTGAATGGATAGTTTAAATGTTTTTCGCTTCTTGAAGCTTAGATCTGTATTAGATTGTGTATGTATGAGAATGCGGAAATAAAATAAACAGAACACACACAATCACTTTAATCTACTTTGTATAAAGTAAATCAAATACTACAGCTTCTAAAATTTCACAACTGAAATTCTGGCTTCTAAACAAGAACAGTGCTTTCTTATTTTATTACAGAGAAAAGAGTGCTTGAATAATTCTATGTGTATCTCTCTTGCAGCTAACTATAGGGTGTGCACAATATATATAAGACCTATACAAACTGGTGCACACACCTAATTACACAGCTACCCCTAACTGCAACTCCATCTTGTTTTTCCATAAGAGGTTAACTGTGTCAGGAAGGACCACTTGTTTTCTGTCGTCCGTTCCCTTATCTTTAGTTGCTTGTCTCTATTCTTTCTCTCCAAGTTATGCTGTAGATTTGCCATCTGTCTTTGGACCACTTAACCGTAACAGATGCTTCAGTATTTGTCTCCATGGACTTTGATTTTGTACCTTGATTTGTCTTGTTGTAAAATGTCTAAGTGTTGATATCGTGAACTTCAGTATACTCCTTATCATGTGACTTGTCGACATAGAGCATTTCAGACTTTGCTATATGATGACTTTGTTATATGACCATCTTAGGAGTATGCGACATGGCATAATTCAGACTTCACGACATAGCCTTTGAGGACTTCACAATCTAGTACATTTCAGACTATGCGATCTCAACACTTCACGACATAGCCTTTTGAGGACTTAACGATCTAGTACATTTCAGACAATGCGATCTCAACACTTCACGATATAGCCTTTTGAGGACTCCACGATCTAGTACATTTCAAACTATGCGATCTCAACACTTCACGATATAGCCTTTTGAGGACTTCACGACATAGTTCATTCTGACTTCACGATCTAGGGACTTAGACAAATTTCTGCAACTTATTTCTTCATGGCCTTATTCACTCTTGTCCTGCTGCATGAACAAATTGAACTTCTTCCAGGATGATTATTTCATGGTATATACATTCTAGTTGCTAGAGATTCACTAAGCTCATCATAGAATTGAGCATACAGAATAAAAACTAAGTACATGATTACAAGACAAGTACAATAGAGACTTATACTATATCCCAGTGATAAACTTCACTAGGTCATGTAGAGTGACACAGTCACAAGGTGTAGGTTTGTTAATAGTGGTATTCAGACATGCCTTGAGTCTAACAACCTATACATATGTTCATATTCATGAATGCAAACAACTATGGATGCATGCATAACTACAGATATACGCGTGGCAATGGGAAAATGGAAAGGAAAAGATAAGATCACGGGTACTTACTTATGATGGAGATGTTGAAGATACGGAAAATAGAGTGAGATTGCACCGGACTTGCTCCTGGTGTACTTGAAATTGCTCTAAATGACGGTGCTCAAAGAGTTTTGAGAATGTGTGAGACAAATGGGGGGAAATTTTGGGTTTATACAAGATAGTTGAGTGACGTTTGGACAAGGAAATGAAGCGTTTCTAGATCCAACGGTTCAGTTAGAGACGTTCTAAATTCAACGGCTGTGATGGGACGCGAATCTCAGAGCCTGAAAGTTGTCATCATTAAAGTGACACGACTCCCCAGGTGACGTGTCGCAATTCCTTGTTTTATCGAAAATTCTGAAGTACGAAGTTGGAAATATATCCTTAAGAAGGGCTCGATTTTGGTCTTCATTCAGATGGGACGTCCGACCGAAGCCCAGAGACATGTTGGAGGCCCGATCATAGTTGGGCTGAGTAAATTTGGGCCCATCTTTATGGACCGAACAAAACCCAATTGGTAAAGCCCGAAGTCTTGATTAAGGATTGTTAGCTCTGAGACGCGGTTAAGATGACTCGGCCGAAACGTGAGCATCCTCGTCCTTCATGATCGAGGGCACCTCGAAGAATCTGCAACCAAGCAACCTCCTCGTAAAATTAAGGTCGAATCAAGTTTTATTGATGATTATTCACTACTTACATTACAACACAAGCTCTTGTACTTTCGTCCTTATTCACCCGGAACCGACTAATTTATTCTAACACCGGAGGTGAATCGGGGATCATCCCTCGCATTCTTCTCTTTGTAATTGGACCTGAAGAACTTTGTAAAATCCGACCCGACGAAAATCTGGTTCCAACAATCTGGATTAAGAGTTTGGTAATTGAACTTGGAGCCAATAATACAACAACACTACAGCTTACTTTACCAGGGGCGGCTAGATTTTCAACTCACTGATATTGATGATATTGACAGTGAAACATGATGAAAATGACCGGTAAGAGTTTATTGTAAACGACTGATCACAAATAATAAAAAACCTAAAACCAAAATTACAGATAATAATCAAATTTAAATAATATAATTCAAATTATTATTGGACAGCAAACACATTTCACTCCTGATCATCGATTTTTGTTAGAGACTGTTTCCTGATTTAGTTTTCGCGCTATTAAATAATTGTGTAATGCTAAATATCTCGAAAAAAAATCTAATTTTTTTCTGAATAACATAAAATATATTTTTTTTATTTGTAAAATTCATATGTAAATACGAGAGGTCCATCTTATTTGTGTAAATATAATCCTATAAATTGATAATTAAATATTCGGGAACAGTTTTGAAAAACGTTACTGAGACCATACATTTTTCTAAATAACTTATCCGGGATATAATGCGAAAATTTAATTATAGGTTTACAGCAGTAAAAATATAAAAGAGGGGTTGGAAGCGTAGTCAACAAGTTGAGTGTGGAGTGAATTAAAGAAAGAGTTGGACGTACAAAAAGTAAGGAGAGGGGGATTCAGAGTCTGAGAAAAGTGAAGTCATTGTCTGCAAAAGAGACCCTCGTCTTTTACGCGAGTAAATAGTAGAAAGAGAGTCGCATCGCATGACACTCACTCCTGCTTTACTTTCTTCTGCGGAATCCATGCTGACCTCTTCTGTCTTAAGTGCATGCCGCCATCATTTCACGCTCAAAACATAATGCACTTTTCTTTATTAAAAATTAATCGATAAAGCCGCGCTTCGCGGCGGTATTATATTTCTTTTTTAAAATTTTATTAATATAATATTATAACAATTACTCATTTCTCCTTAATAAGACGTCTTCCCGTTAAACACGTTTTTTTCCTAATAAGCCGCTCTCTCGACGAACATGTTTCTTCTTAAATAGTTGTGTTCTTGTTACTTTTCATGTCTCACGTTGATAGCGTACTAAATAAATGTTTTCGCTTATTAATTTAATTTTTAAATTATTTATACATTTTCAAAAATTAATTTAATTTTAGTGATCATATCATTATTTTGATATATATCAATTCACAATTTTAACTATTATCTATCTTTTATATAACTATGTCTTCCAAAACCTATTTTACTTTCAATAGAACTTTTAATTATCTATAAATTCGAAAATTTATTCTACTTCCTAATAGAACTTTTAATTATATGTTCTACCTATAAATTTGAACTATTAACCTTCTTTATAAATTCGAACACTTGTTCTACTTCACATAAAACTTTTGTTTATATTTTTTCCTGCAAATTTGAATTCCTCTCCTCTATAAATCTGAACATCTATTATACTTCAAATTTTTAGAGGATATTATTTTTATCTATTAGTATTTAAGATTCTATAGAGCTTGAAAATAATGTATATAAATTTTCCTTTTTTCAAACTTAAAGATATGTAATTATCGCCTTTTATATCACCTTTTCTATAAATTAGGAAATTAAATAAAATATAAAAAATATATTAATATAAACCAACATCCGGAAATTTCTTATGTCTTAACTCTACAATACATGCATCTTTTTTTAAAAAAACTCTACAAGACAATAAAAAAATTGAAATATAACCTAAAAGATTTAAGGATAAAAGTGTGCGAGCGTATCCTATTTTCTCCATTGTAATGACATGTTCATATTTACTATGTTCTACTCCCTCTGTCCCATCCATTTCTTTACAGTTTTTTTACACTGCTTGGCACGCATTTTAAGGCTCCTATAAAGTATAGTTCTACAACTTATTTTTAAAATTTTCTTTTTCTAAATAAAAATTTAAACATTATATTTTTATTCAGAAAAAAAATTAAAATAATTTATCGAAATATATATTAAAGGAGTCTTAAAATGCGTGCCGAGTCCCCGTTCCCCAATGCAAAGAATTGGGTGGGACGGAGGGAGTATTTTTTACTCTAAATATCTACAAAAAGGAGAATATAAATTATAATGCAAAATTGATGAGTTTTCTCTAGATTCGAACGTGTATTAGTAAACTCACACGCACACCTATCAAATCTTCACATGTTGTCAAGATATCTGCCATAAATAATCATCTTTGTATTATATGAAAATTACAAAACAAAACTCAAAAAATATAACAAAGTTTAAAAAAAAACCCAATAATAGATGAGAATTAGAGGATCTCCTGAGTTGTCAACAATGAACCCTTTTTTTTAACGACACGAAAATCGCGTTAACACTAATATTTGTGAAGGGCATGAAAACATGTTAAGACAATAGAGTTATAACTTAAAAAGCCTTGAGAAAATAAATACAATATAAAAAGAATAGGCAAAAGTATATTTACCATGACATGGAGAACTTTGAAATCTAAAAACTTTCATCAACGTGGTGCTTCTACATAAAAAAAAACGGAACAGGAACTATGCTCAAAATTAGAATTATTATCATTTTTGAAGGGATCAATCTTTTCTTTATACTAATATTTTATTACTAAAGTTCTTGTAGAACTTGATTAGAACTTGTCAAACTTGATGACTGCACATTCAGAATTATTGAAACATTCGAATTCTTCTATCTTATAAATTCAAATTTCAAGTATTCTTTTCTACTTTTAATAGGTTAAATGATATTTTAATTATCAATAAATAAAATTTTAAAACTCTAAAAAAATTAGAAAATTAGATTATGACGATTTGAGAGGCGCCACCCAAGCTCCCGCGTATCCTCCTTTATATATATATATATATATATATATATATATATATATTGATGGGATTATGTTATTTACTCTCGCACTTGACTGAATTTTTATATTAAATTTTTTTTGTTTTTATATAGTTAAGTTGATGATTTTTTATTCCCTCAAAAAACAAAGTTGATGATTTATTGCTTAGAAATCAATTACAGACTATAGTATTAATTACTGATTATACTTTCAATTAATCGATAATCTTTCGCTCCCTTGTAGAGATTTTAATTTTTTGAAAAATACTAGGTATTTCAAAAAAATTCGCAAAAATTTTAATGTATTTCATTAATAATTGGTATTTTTTTAACAATAATATTAAATCATGCGTACATAAATATGCATTCATAAATTAAAAAAAATTCACATGTTGTGTCATATTAAAAATTTGGAAACATTTGGCAAAAAAAAAAAAAAAATTTGGAAACATATTTGAGTTTACCTACCATCACTTGGATTTTTTTCCGTTTGTTTCCGATTTTTAAAACAATATTAAGATTCTACTTTAGTCACGTCGATTGTAGGCAGTACGTTAGCCGCTTAGCTTCCTCCTCAACAACTGTTAGGCATGTATTTTTTCTTAGGTACTAGTAATTCGTACACACATATATCATAGAGTTATAGTCCGTGATTCTAGGGTCTTCCTTGTCTATTTTGATCCGACCGTCTGCCTCTCGGCACAACACCACAAGCAAAACCGTCTCCCTCTGCACAAGCAAAAAAAAAAAAAGAATTGTACTCCCTCCCTGCCCCTCAATTCTTTACATTGAGGCGACACGAAAATTAAGAAAAAGTGTAAATTAATAGAGAAAAATTAGTAAAGTGGTGGCACCAATCAATATTTAATGTATAAAGTAGGTATAGTGAAGTAAAGTAGTGAATGTGATTTGATTTTATATTTTAAAATATTACTATTTTTGGTATGTAAAAAAAATAAGAGGAACATACCAAAAAGAAAAGTGTAAAGAAATGAGAGGTACATAGAGAATAGAGAAGTAATAAACTTCACACATTGGACTCATTTTTAATACAAATATCTAACTCCAATATATCAACTCGAATTACAACAATAGGAGCTAAGGGTGAGCAAAAAACCGAATTAAAACCGAAACTGATAAAAACCGAACCGTAAAAAACCGAAACCGAAAATTAAAAAACCGAACCGTTCTTGAGGTTTCGGTTTCGGTTTTAGGTCCAAACCGAACCGAAAAAAACGGAACCGATCCGATTAATAAAAATAAAGAAATAAATATATTATATTTTCTACTATACCAATTTTTATGAGTGGTGGGAGTAGATTAATAAAGATCCTGACATTTCTTTTAATAATTATACTATTTTGTTCTTGTTTTTGAAGTTTTAATTTATAATAGTTGATTAATAAATGTAGTTTAATAAACTTCTATATCTAGGTGTTTTATATGTTGATTTATTTTTGGATGTGACGATTTTTCTTGGCTTTCCTGGAAAAACTCTTTACTTATACAAAGACTTCAGATAGACTCGAGATTGTTGAATTTCTAACACTGTCTTATATACATTTCAAAGAAAATATTTTTGAAGATCATGTTAAATTTTCATTATTCTCGGATTATGCTGGACTTAAATAATTTATTATGAAAACTTTGTATGTTTATTTTGGACGAAAAAATAATTTGTAACTTTGCAAGCTTAAAAATTCAAAGTTATTTTATTTATTTTGTTATGTTTATTTGAGGCGGTTTTAAAACCGAAACCGAACCGATTGTAACCGATCCGATCATTTAAAACCGAAACCGAACCGACAGTTTCGGTTGCGGTTTCGGTTTTCGATTTTAAAAACCAAGAATATGTGATTTCGGTTTCGATTTTAACCTAAAACCGAACTGATCCGACCCGCGCTCCACCTAATAGGAGCCATAGATTTGGCTTAAGAAACTAACGAATCCATATTAGATGAGCAACAGGCTCTGATCTGAGGACACGTGGCAAAAATATAAAGCTGGGAAAAAGGAGGAAGATAGCCAAAAGGAAGTACAGGGGTCCCTGTCTGGGAGCAGGCGGGGCTGTCGGCTATGTTAAGGGGGTTGTTGTACTGCTGAATTTTATATCGGAATGTGTGAAAAATAAATAATCCTACAACTAATAATGTTGCTGTGGTCTTCGGTCTTCCTGTTTCCAGACCAGCCAAATAAGTTCACTGCATTAAAACGTCACCCCCTCTCATAAACATCTCTTTAAATTATAAAGCCTGAAGGATTTTACCATGTCAATTGACTAATAAGCCCTCCTCCTTTATTCCGTATTTACTGAAATTGTCATTTGAGCAGGTCACTTATACGTTTCTCTTGCACGTGTGTTGTCTGAAAATTGTCTCTGGCTATGTATCCCTAATTGCAACTCCCTCATACGCACGCCCAAATGAAATCTGAGGAATTCAAATCTCCCGGTTTCCTTCTTACGTGTCTTCTGAATACGGTTCTATATGTATGTTGTTGTACCGCTTCGACCGGTTTCTCTGGAATTTTTTGTCCGGCTCAATTATCGAAACTCCTCCAATCAATTTCAAAGAGTAAACAGGTATGCTTATCCTCCCAACGTAATTTCAAATTTGAATTACTGTCGATCATCCCTCTTAACCCTTTGAAATAGAGAGATTATGAATACTTGGCTTGAATGTTTCAAACAAAGGTTTGGATTGAACATTTTAATGTATCAAACAAATGGTTTCTTTGTCATCATTAAATTCATGTCATCATTAATTTATATCTTTTACTAAGGTGTTCTGTCTTCTTCGTTGAATATTTATGAATCATAAATGTTATAAATGTCATTAATTTTGGAATGTCTTTTTGATTCAATATTTAGACAGAATTCTGTGCATTGTGTTGTTAAATTGTAATGCGCTCTTACATATTAAAGATGGTCTTAAATTATTTCGTTTTTTGGTAGATAATTGGTTTTATACTCTATGGCTGATTTGTAACAGACACTATGGACCAATCGAATAAACGAAACCTTAAAGACGAGTCTCTCCTTTCCAAAGTTTGTAAGTTTTTTTCTCCAAACAATTGTGCACTTGTGTTGTGCCTCTATTACTGGGCGTTTACATTATTTATTTTCTTACTCCAACTCATATGTAGTTAACTATGACTTGACGATGATGAAAGAACATTTACATACTCCAAAAGACCAGAAAACAGTTCAACGTTTAATTGAAGATTGTAAGTTTCATAATTGTTTGAAATATCCATTAATAGTTAACTTACACATATTAATGCTCATCATTTAATACCATATATGTTTCAATGACAGATTACAATCAAACGAATTTTTTGTCCGGCTCAATTATCGAAACTCCTCCAATCAATTTCAAAGAGTAAACAGGTATGCTTATCCTCCCAACGTAATTTCAAATTTGAATTACTGTCGATCATCCCTCTTAACCCTTTGAAATAGAGAGATTATGAATACTTGGCTTGAATGTTTCAAACAAAGGTTTGGATTGAACATTTTAATGTATCAAACAAATGGTTTCTTTGTCATCATTAAATTCATGTCATCATTAATTTATATCTTTTACTAAGGTGTTCTGTCTTCTTCGTTGAATATTTATGAATCATAAATGTTATAAATGTCATTAATTTTGGAATGTCTTTTTGATTCAATATTTAGACAGAATTCTGTGCATTGTGTTGTTAAATTGTAATGCGCTCTTACATATTAAAGATGGTCTTAAATTATTTCGTTTTTTGGTAGATA
This sequence comes from Heracleum sosnowskyi, assembly GCA_030848705.1. Lineage (NCBI taxonomy): Eukaryota > Viridiplantae > Streptophyta > Magnoliopsida > Apiales > Apiaceae > Heracleum > Heracleum sosnowskyi. The sequence continues at coordinate 102,570,713 of CM061241.1, forward strand.
ATTGGTTTTATACTCTATGGCTGATTTGTAACAGACACTATGGACCAATCGAATAAACGAAACCTTAAAGACGAGTCTCTCCTTTCCAAAGTTTGTAAGTTTTTTTCTCCAAACAATTGTGCACTTGTGTTGTGCCTCTATTACTGGGCGTTTACATTATTTATTTTCTTACTCCAACTCATATGTAGTTAACTATGACTTGACGATGATGAAAGAACATTTACATACTCCAAAAGACCAGAAAACAGTTCAACGTTTAATTGAAGATTGTAAGTTTCATAATTGTTTGAAATATCCATTAATAGTTAACTTACACATATTAATGCTCATCATTTAATACCATATATGTTTCAATGACAGATTACAATCAAACAAAGAAAGGAGAAAACCTCACAAAAGAAGACTCTGAATGTACATTTAGTGGTGGTATGTTTTATTTGAAGTTCAACTGCGTTATTGTTGTTTATAATTGCAAGTTATGAGGAGAAGAAAGCAAAGTCAGGTTCATGACATTTAGTGGTGGTATGTTTATTTCAGTTAAGAAGAAATTAAGCTGCGGATACACTCCTCTAGGTCCATATACTGAAAACGCATCCATCGTGGAAGACAAATTTCCAAGACGGAAATCATTGACCATAACCACGCATGTCACTCCATGTACACCAAATGGTAATGCAATTTTCAAATTGTAGTTGCCTCGTGATCATATACATTGCAAACTGACTTTCAAAAAATTGATGCAGAATTTCTTGAAAATTCAAAGCATCGTACTCCATTGTCTCCTTTATCGGGAAATACGTTGCGTGATACGAGTAGAGGGAAACTAATTGAAAATAATGCACAATGTAAGTGTATATTCTATACAGAATTAAATTTTTATATGCTGAATATTGTAAACAGCTTACTGTGTAAATAAATGAAATATCCCTTTGTAAAAACTTAGGTAAACCAAAACAATGGAGTAAAGAGAATTGGTACGCACAGAATTCAAACATAAAACAACCAGGCTTAAATCCGTATGGCAGTGGATCTGTTCCACAATCTTCTGAGCAGGGTTAGTTTATAGTCATGTAAATACAACTTCCATTGTTTTGAATGAATTTTGTTTGGATTCTGATTTTCAGGATTTATGTTTTCGCAGGGAAGCCTAAATTGTTAAAAAGAAAGTCTTCTACAAATACATCAACCAAAAAAGGAAAATCCACTGCCAATAACATTCCACCACCAAGTGAAGATAGTTTTAAAGAAAAAAAAAATAGAATGTTGCAATATCCAGGTACAGCATTCTTCTTTTTGTGAGTTAAATGATAACAAATCACTGGAATCCATGGTAGACAACTTATCACGCTCATCTTAATTTCAATACAGCACCTTTTAAAGAATCAAAGGGACGACCTTTAGATGTCAAACGGAGGACAAATCCGCCCACACCAACATATATACCTCCTACCCCACATCAGGAAAATTATATGACAGTAACGTCTAAGTACAGAAATGAAACAAGAAATAAAGGGAAGAAGGCAATTGAATATACATGTGGCACGCCGTACAGTAAGTTCACTAATACAAGCCATTACACCGATGACATTGCTATGTTACCACTTTTAATTTTCCATTATTTGAACGGGATATTATTTTTGAACAATTATTATTCAATCTAATATGAATTGGATTTCCAGGTTTGAACCTCATATCTGAATTTGAAACGGATGACATCGATGACAATGATGTTTTCTCAGATAATGGTAAGTTATAAATCATTAACTGGATGAAAAGAAGCTTTAGTACTATAATTTCAGTGACTTATCGTGTTTTTCTTCAGAATTTTATGACGACATCAATTTCGAATGGAATGAATTACAAAAAAATGATGGAATAGGTAAAATCTTCAATTCAGTAATAGGAAATTACATTTATCTAAATTTTAGGGTTTGCACATGCGAATAATATGTCTTACCTTTTCTGATTATCAATAATAGGGAAACAACCTACTGATATTGTACCGCGTACATTAGATTTTAATGAGAATGAACGCCAAGGAAATACCGCAGATTATCAGCCTGACATAGGTATTGTTTTATTGTGTTTTAGATTGTTTTAGAATTGTAGAAAAAATCTAACAAAATTTTGTCTATGAAATATAGATTATTCCTATGTTGCAGACATGCTAAGTGATCAGAGTGATGGTGACTCAGAAGAAGAAGGTAAGTTCATTCTCTTTCCCAGTAGAAGCTCAGAAAGTACATATGATTGATTTAAAAAATTAATCCTTTTTTTTAGATATTGTTGATGATGTAGATTATGAGGATTTTGAGATTCTCCAACTATTGACTAAGGGTAATTCTAAAATCTAAACTGTGAACTTAGTCCTTTTTATTATAATCTTACGTGAAAAAAATAATAACTGGATTTTTTACTGGGTCAAATGTAGTTATAAAAGAGTATGCTACACTGGGGGCTCCAAATGTACAGTGTAGTCATTGCCATGCTTGGATGTGGAAAGAAGAGCGTGTAAATAAAAGTGTTGTACGGGGTACCCCGGTTTTCTCACTTTGTTGCGCAAAGGGTCAGATAAAACTACCGAAAGAGAAGCCTACTCCTTCTTTCATTTGGCAGCTGCATAACGATAAAAAAAAAGCACAGAAATTCAAAGATGGCATCCGTTTGTACAACAACCTTTTTGCATTCACTTCTACAGGTGGTAGAGTGGATCATTCTGTTAATAATGGTGGAGCGCCATACATTTATCGCTTAAATGGACAGAACCACCATTTGTTTGGGTCTCTTATACCAGAAAATGGTAATGACCCAAAATTCTGTCAACTGTATATTTATGATACCCAAAACGAACTTAGTAATCGACTGAAATGGGTAAATGTTGGCGATGGGGACAAAGTGGATGCAGAAATTGTTTCAGGTTTATCCAAAATGTTAGATGAGACCAATGAGTTGGTGAAAGAGTTCCGCACTGCACGTGACCGTTTTGAGAAGGATGGTACTGTAAATTTGGAAATCAGACTCAAGGTTTCTAGGTCTGAGAGTGGTCGTGAGAACCATGTAGGTCCATCAGATGAGGTAGCAGGTATAATGGTTGGGGATATGGATGACACAGATGGTTCACGGGATATCATTATAGACTCTCACATTAAAGGGTTGGAGAGGATATCAGACATTCATCCGAAACTGATGGCACTGCAATATCCCATACTGTTTCCTCATGGTCCTGATGGGTTTCATACAAAAATCCCATTTGGAAAAGTAGACGATAAATCTGGAAAGAAAAGGGAGTTTATTTCAATGAAGGAGTATTATTCATATAAATTTCAGGTTCGCACGAATGAAGGTACTGATTACATTAAAAATTTGCAAAATCTCTACTTTTACAATATCTGTATGGTGAACTCTATATTGAGGATTTGAACACATTAATTTCTAAAATTTTGCAGCAATAACTCCCCGTATGGGGGGTCGTCTTTACCAGCAGTACGTTGTTGATGCTTTTTCAACAATTGAACAAGCGCGGTTGTGGTGGTTTCGCACAAATCAGAGTACTCTACGGACAGAACTGTACACAAACATACAACAATCCTTATCAGAGGGTACATCTGAAACCTCAAATTTGGGAAAAGGTTTTATTCTTCCGGCTGGATTTGTAGGATCACGGAGATACATGCAGCAAAACTTCCAAGACGCCCTGGCTGTATGTCGTTATATAGGACATCCAGACATTTTCCTCACTATGACCACAAATCCAGTTTGGGATGAAGTGATTCAGATGATGAAACTGCTTCCTCACTGCTGCCCACAAAATTCACCCGATGTTATGGCCCGTGTTTTTAGATTGAAACTGGACCAATTAATCGATGATATCAAGAAAAAGCATTACTTCGGAACTTGCCTTGGAGGTATGCTGAAACTACCAATTACACTTACAATTTTCTTAAATGAATTGAATTTTTTATAGAAAACTAAATAGAAATGTTTTGTTTAGTAATGTATGTTGTGGAGTTTCAAAAAAGAGGACTCCCACATGTCCATATGCTAATATGGTTGGATTCTGCTTCAAAACGTAATCTACAAGCCAATGTTGACAACTTTGTCTCGGCTGAGTTACCCGATCCCGAGAAAGATCCTGTTGGTTATGCGGCTGTTAGTGCATTCATGATGCACGGACCCTGTGGAAGAGATTTTCCTAAATCTCCATGCATGAAACAATACAAATGTACAAGACATTTCCCCAAAAAGTAAGTCTACGTCATGGTTGTCAAGATTACATGAATAAACAGACTAATTCAACTGAGAATTTTATTAAAAATACTTTATTGTAATACATTTATTTTTACAATTCATATTTGTAGGTATTGTCCGTCAACCACTTTTGATCAGTCCGGTTTTCCAATATATAAACGACGACAAACTAACATCACTGTTAGCAAAGGTAAAGCAAATATTGATAATCAATGGGTCGTGCCGTACAACCGGGATTTATTGGTTAAATACCAATGTCATATTAATGTTGAGATTTGTGCTCATGCACGTAGTCTAAAGTATCTCTTCAAGTACTGTCTTAAAGGGCATGACAGAGCTACAGTAGAAGTCAGAGGGAAGAAAACAAAATCCAACAACGGAGACAAGCTTGATGAAGCAGAAGATGAAATACAATCATTTTTTGATGGGAGGTACATATGTGGTTGTGAAGCAGCATATCGCATTTTTGGGTTCAATATTCATTACAGGTCATTGGCAGTTCAAAGGCTTTCTTTTCATTTGGATGGGAAGAAGCAGTGTACATTTCGTTCCAATGAACCATTACCAAAAGTTGTTGATCGAGAGAAGGAAAAGTACACCCAATTAGAAGCTTACTTCATACTCAATGCCACTGATACTAATGCTACCAAATACCTGTATGACGAAATACCCCAACATTACGTTTGGAATGATGCCCAAAGAGTATGGGGACAGCGGAAGAGAGGAAAAAAGATTGGTAGATTGGCTTACACACGTCACAGTTCTGGAGAAATGTGGTATTTGAGACTTCTCTTGACAAAGGTGCGTGGAGCAACATCTTTTCAGTCCTTGAGAACTGTCAAAGGCAAGATTTTTAACAATTTCCAGGAGGCATGTAAGGAATATGGGCTACTTGATGATGACAACGAATGGCATCAAGTTTTGAAGCAATGTTCCGAATCGGGATTCCCGCAACAAATTCGACAACTGTTTGTTCACATAATGGTTAATTGCAAGGTCACTGATCTCCTGGATCTATGGGACAAGAATTGGAAGAACATGGTTGATGATATTTTGTTGCACCAACAGAAGAAAACAGGAAATCCACATCTCATCCTAAATGAGAACCAACAACAATATTATGCTCTTGCAGGTAAATCAACATATGTTCAATTTCACTGTTGTCTGGCATTTTCGGGTCTATTTTGTGCGTTATAACTAAATCCGGATATGTTGCGCATACTGTATGGCAGAAATTCACACTTTGTTGAAGAGCATTGGGAAATCACTGAAAGACTACAGTCAAATGCCTCAACCACCAAATAGTTATCTGGACTGTAGTGTCAATAATTTAATCATTGAGGAAACAAGTTATGACATTGGAGAAATGGAGAAGGAATATTCAACACTAATTTCCAGTTGTAACAGAGAACAATTGCAAATATACAGTGCTGTTATGAAATCAGTTGAAAAAAATGAAGGAGGTGTATTTTTCGTATATGGCAGTGGTGGGTGTGGTAAGACCTACTTATGGAGAACATTGATTTCGAAATTAAGATCTGAGCATCTAATTGTACTTCCAGTTGCGTCATCAGGGATCGCAGCAACACTTATGCCTGGAGGACGTACTGCGCATTCTCGGTTTAAAATACCAATTGTGATAGATGAATATTCAATGTGTGCCATTTCTCATACATCGGATATAGCTGAACTGATGAAAAAAACCAGTTTGATCATCTGGGACGAAGCTCCTATGCAACATCGGTATGCCTTTGAGTGCCTTGATCGGTCTTTGCGAGATATAATGAAAGCTGTAGATCCAAACAGATTTCATATGCCATTTGGAGGTATTACAATTGTCTTTGGTGGAGATTTTCGACAAATTCTTCCTGTTATTCCCCGAGGTTCACGTGGTGAGATTGTTGCAGCGAATATTACAAGATCCAAACTCTGGAGGATAGCCACTGTTTACAAACTTCTACACAACATGCGCCTAAACAAAGGCAATTCTCCGGAAGCAGTACAGACTGTAACAGAGTTTGCCAAATGGGTGTTAGATATTGGTGATGGGAAAATTCCTGCACATCACAACAGTAGAGAACATAGTAGTGAAGATGATATTTCTATACCTCCCATGTTTTGCAACTTGGACTCTGGTAACTCTGTGGAAAAGATGATTGAAAGCACTTTCCCAAATTTAAAGGAGAATTTCCAGAAACAGGATTACTTAAGTGAAAGAGCAATATTAACACCAACTAATCAAACAGTTGGCAATGTTAATAGTATCATAGTGGACAGCATTCCTGGTGAAATATCCTCATATTTTAGTATTGACACCGCAGAAGATTATCCCGGAACTGAAAGAGATCAGTTGGCATCATTCCCACCGGAATACCTCAATTCCATCAGCATACCAGGTTTGCCGCTTCATGAATTAAAACTGAAAATAGGTGTGGTGGTAATGTTGATGCGTAATTTGAATCAAACTTTGGGATTATGTAACGGTACTAGAATGATGATCACAAAATGTCTTTAACACTGCGTCGAATGTGAAGTCATAGCAGGACAGTTTAAGGGGACAAAACATTTCATTCCAAGAATGGAGTTATGTCCAACGGAAACTCGATTACCATTCAAACTTTGTAGAAAGCAAATGCCACTACAGATTTGCTATGCCATGACAATCAACAAAGCACAAGGACAATCTCTTGAAAATGTGGCATTGTTTCTGCCCAAAGGAGTTTTTACACATGGTCAATTATATGTAGCTGTTAGTCGCGTAACATCGCCTCAAGGTCTAAGACTTTTCATTGACGATGAGGATGGTAAAAGTACAAATATCACAAAAAATGTGGTATACAAAGAAGTTTTTTATAACTTACCATTCAATTAGAGTAATTTCCTAACAGATGTTGGACAAAAGTTTGGTTCACTTACGGAATGTTGTATTCTGTAATCCTTTGCCCTGCATCTTGTGGTACCAACATATGTTCATTTCTTACCTGCAAATAAAACTTCTCCATTTATTATTCTCATTCATCGGTTCTAATTTAATTTAACAAATAAGTCTGGGAACATCATTCAATAAATCAAACAAACTTACGGAGTACTAACTATGTCAAACTTCCTGCAAAATAAATTTGACAATACTAAATAAGTCAAGATTATAATATTAAACTCAACAAGTACAATAATTGAGATATTTCTTAACCAAAGTTAAGTCCCTTTTAGATCCACTTTACTTCTCCTCTTAGGTTCAGCAAGCAACTCCAACCGCAAAGAAGATCTCAAGGTATGAGTTATTCATATAAACGTATACTAAATACTGTAGACCTAAGATCAATGTTTCACCTATGAGACAAAGGGTTCTTTATAGTCACAACAGGTGTTACTGGAAATGTATTTCTACAACTACGACAACATACAGGGTCTGGATGATTCCACAGAGGAATGGCGGCTTCGAGTAAGAGCACAAGCAATTTGGAAGGGAATCACTAGACAAACAGGCGAATTTCGAGGTTATAATATAATCTTCATAGATGACTATGTAAGTAATTTATAGCTGATATAAGTGCTCCATATAGTTTCACTGTCCAAATGCAGTTCCAAATCGATGTCATGTTAAATTTATTAACTACAAATCACATTAATATTATGTAGAGCTCAAGGATTCATGCCTTCATCACAGCAGCCATAGTCCCACAATTTGAGCATAAACTTGTGGAAGGCCAAATTTACAAAATTCAAAATTTTCAAGTCAGAAAATATAATGGTGATGAAACAAGCAGAGCTGTTAGGAACGACCAGCATATATATTTCACCAGTGACACCATATTCGAAAAAGATACGCTTCCGGGTTTAAAAATACCAGACTACAGCTTCGATATTTATAATTTGGATGAACTTGACGCAATGAAGAACGACAACAGATTCTTAACTGGTAGGTTTATTAGCTTCAACTCATTGAATCCATATTATACTGACATAGTTTTTTTAGTACCTTATATATACTTATCTGTACAAGCAACATTTATGTCTTCCTAGACGTGGTCGGTGTCATAGAACAAGTGCAACCGAAATCTGTCTATGTTAAAGATACAGGGACAAAGTCACATGTTGTTGTGACAATATCTGATGGAAGGTATGTTGGTCATTTATAGTCAGTATTACAATTATGATAGAATGTGTAAGAGGACAAAACTAAGTTCGTCCAAAAATTTTGTAGGACCACTATAAATGTAACCTTCTTCAATGAGTTTGGTGATTCTTTTTTAGAACAATATGAAAAAGTACAACAAAAACCAATTATCTTGGTTGTAGCCAGTGGGAAAGCAAGTGAATGGAAAGGTAATGTAACTATCACAGAGTTTAGATTGATATGGTCATGAATACAACTAACTACATTCACTTGAACAGAGGTACTATATGTAACAAACTTCCCAGCTACCAGGTTTTACTTAAATATACCACACCCAGCTGTAAATCGGATGAGAAAAAGGTAGTATGTAACTTTACCATGTACAACTATATATATCATCTTTATCTTTAACAAAGGCTTTGCATATTTTCTTAGACATGGAAATCAAGATTTTTATGTCATGGACATAGACGATGAAGATGATCCATCCAAGATTCCAATTATGAAAGTAAATGAGTTAAGGAAGTTGAATGAAAGTTATGTCCAGGTAAAAAATTAATACGCTTAAGCAATAAATTTATCCAATTAGTGGTTATTTAACTGATTTATTTATGTATCAGAAAAAAGTTGCTTGCGAGGTTACTGTCAAGAAGTTTGATGAGAAAATGAATTGGTACACTCCTTTTTGTATCAAATGTGAAAAAGAATTGAAATTGGTCAACGAAATTTATCAGTGTTGTGGAAGAACTTACCCATATCCAGACATCCGGTAAAATAAATTAGCTTATAAGTTAAATTATATATACTTGACTAAAATGAATGTTAACTTTCTGCAAATTTGAGTTGCAGGTTTCGTTTGTACGGATTATGCTCCGATGACACTGGATCAATTGCTATTGTATGGCCTGATGACGAAATAACTCGATTGACAGGAAAAAGTGTGTACGATGTGGAGGCTGGAGAAACAGAGGTAGACAATTGAATATATGTATGTTAATATATAGTAGACTAATGCAAAACATTTATGTAAAATCTCAGGAAACCGGTCTCAAAAGAATCCCAGAAATTTTGAAAAGCTTTGAGAAGAAAAAATACAATATCACAATCATTCTTAGTGAAGATAACTTAAAGGAAGGATCTAAGGTCTATACGGCATCCAACATTTCTAAACCGCTGGAAGTGTCTGACAGTAACACACCTATCAAAGAAAATAAACTACCACACGGAGAAAACAAGTTGAATGATGTAAGTCTTTTGGTAACCACCTCAGTTTTCTTAAAAATGAATAAGAGAATGACAATTTTAACTTCCAGCAGTCAGTGACAATGGATATTCAAACTTTGGGAAGTAGCCCTCCCACGGCAAATTCCAGTAATCGTAGCAGACCAAGAGTAGAGGTTGAACCTCTCGGAATGGGCCTGGAAGGATCAATCAAAACCCCAAATTTTAAAAACATTAAGCTTGAGAAAGTAAGTTGGTAATTTCACACATAAATGTACATTTCTCATTCTCAGTTTTTAAAAAAAATAACTAACTAAGATTATTATGTAATCAGATCTGATGAAGAGATTATCACCGCATTTTGAAAGAGTCTGGGAAGATGGGGAATATATCTACTATTTCAGAGGATTTTTTGTTTCAAAACTCTTATTCCACCATGTATTAATGATTACATTATGAACGCTTTGTTAAACTACATTTCCAGAAATTGTGAATCACAGCAGGTCACAAACATTCCATTTCAAATTTGGTTCATAAATATGTAACGCTATGAAAAAAATTGGAAACAAATATATAGGTATGCGTAATGCTGATGAAAAGTACATTCATATCTACCCACAGAGATACATGTCATCAGTATTGATGAATATTGGTCAGCTTCAACAACCAAACAGATACATTAAATTTCCCAACCAATAAAAACTTTAAAGGAGGATGAAAGTTGTATTAAGTACAACACCTAACACAAAATATTGAGGAACCAAAAACTACAATGGCAACAACCTATTCCCAGAGTCTGAGAAATATAGAGAAAGGAAAAACAGATTGGAAAGTCAAAGTAAGAATTATTAGACAGTGGCGAGGGGTTACAAGAACAGGTGTAGTCTTCAAAGGGTGGAATCTACTACTGCTTGATAACAAGGTAAATGTACTTTTTTTTCTTAATTCATAAATGAAACTAATATATGAAATTTGTAATATCATATCTCATTCACAGAATTGTCGGATGCATACTTTTGTACCACCGACTTTAGCAGAAAAGTTCTCTCGAATCATAGAAGAGGGAAAGCTCTATCTCATAAAAAACTTTCAGGTCAAAGATTATACTGAAATTGACAAGTACAGACCTGTACATATGGATAGACAAATCATTTTCACGGCAGATACAAAAGTAAAGGAGTTGGACGAATCTGAAATATTTATACCTGCAAACAGCTTTGATTTGTTTGAGTATGGAGATTTAAAGGCAATGACTACACAACAACTCTATCTCACAGGTTATATTCTTAGACTACACTTCTAATGATATATTCTTAAACTACACCTGTAATGATATATGTCCTAACTACACTTCCAATTAAAATTGAACAGATGTCATAGGGATTATTGAGAACATACCAAAGGTTAGTCGCATCGCAAACAAACAAGTAAACGTTAAGTTCAAAATAACAGACGGAAGGAAAAAAATTAATGTAACTTTCTGGGATTCCTTTGCGGAACAATTTGAAAAGGCAATCAAAGATGAGTTGGAACAACCTTTGATTCTCATAATTGGCAGTGGTAAAATTAGTACTTGGAAAGGTATTATTCTGAACATATGTAAATTTCTGACATTCACATATCCAAGTAAATGATCTTACACTTTTTCAATTGCAAGAACAACTGGATATGTGCAACTACTCACCGACGAGGTTCTACTTAAATTATGATCATCATAGCGTCACAAAGCTAAGACAAAAGTATGATTATAACCTCTAAACGTCAGAGTTTCAACAAACTACAAATAATTGGTATCTCCCTTTTTTAGGTTGAAAGATCCAAACTTCTCAACCTATAAGTTTGTAACTACAAAGAAACCAACTCAACTATTTTCTATCTCGAAGATAAAGAATTTGACAACGGATTATGATCAGGTAACCAGGTATATGTTAAATTTTTGTATTAAAAAACAAACTTACATTTTTTATGTATGTTCATAGGAAGAAGTTCTCTGTAAAGCAAAAATAAAATTTGTGGAAGAAACCACAAATTGGAAGAGGCACATCTGCACTTCATGCTACGGACAAACAGAGCTGCAGGAGAATAATTACAAGTGCATACATTGTAACAAATTGGTTGCCCAACCATTGACACGGTATATATTAAATATAAATCATACAAAGGAGTACTTATATTCGATGTGTACAACTAATATCCTATTTTTACTATAGGTTCCATGTTTCAACGGTGGCGCAGGATGAAACAGGTGCAATTGAGATTGTTCTGAAAGATAGACAAGTGCGCAAGTTGCTACAACAAACTGTAGAGGAAGTTGAAACAGAGGTAAAATTCCATCCTTTTCTTTTTAAAAAATTAAGATATATTTAACTAATTCCATGACTTTGCAGGATAAAACGTTCCCAAAAGAAATAAAAAACCTACAAGGGAATGAATACACTATCAAATTGGCAATAACAAGAGACAACATAGAGAAAAAAGACTTTGATTACGTGGCCATGGATCTTTTCCAAGGTTTTAACTATGAAGAAGAGAATGAAGATGAACAACCAACACTTCTAAATACACAATCATTCCAAGAAGAGGTAATTTTATGATTTCAGCATTCACATTTCTAGCTTTAACATTTCTAACTTTCACATTTCTAACAGCCATCAGGATCGTCGTTACACCTAGATGACATATCTCAGCTCAACTACAATCAGAAGTGAATAGCCTTCCTAGAACACAGCTCCAGGGAACAGAAACTTCAATTTTCCAGTGCCAATTATAAATCTAAATGTGGTGTTACGTAAAATGTATTGAAGATTTAAGGGTGTACTTTTGAACACTTTTGACGGTATGTTTTGTATTATATATTTTCAGGATTTGTATTACATCAATGCAGTTCCATTGTTAAATTTAATCAACATGAAATGCTTTTATCTTCAAAATTTACATTGCAAGGAATGGCAAAATAAAGTTAACTCAAAAAAAATTACTTAATAAACATAAAAATAAGGTCATAAACCAGTCCACATATTGAGAGCCATAAAATCACAAGATTGGCAAAAGACCTAACTGGGAAATTAAATCCATCAGTCGGCAATTTAGACAGGGCCATTACAACATTAAAATTTTTGCAAGCATCAATCCATCCATTGCAAATTCTTTAAACAGAAGATAAACATAAATAAACATAATATAGCATTGAAACACCAATGAAACCAACACAACTTTCAACTTCATGTACTAAACATTGCCAACGGCCTTCAAAACACAAACATCAAAGTTGTGAACAGTATCGTTCCTCCAATGAAAAGCACAGACATCACCCACAGCAAGATCCAAATCATTACGAAACTCAATCCATCCATCATGAATGGTGGTTCGTTTCCAGTTAGCTCTTTTACGGACCTGAAGCGTCCAGCAACGATTACCTATATAAGCGGTGATATAATCAAGCTTATTCCACCAATCACGAACATCACGGAAATCAACCGAAACATCCTACAAAACAAACCAAATTTGAGACTTTTAACATTAACAAATGAAAAAATTACGAAACCATAATGAAAGTTTCTATTACATACCACCCCGTGACAATAACGCAACATGTGAAAAGGTTGTACCAATATCTCAAAAGCAGTGGAGTTCCCCATCTCAGTTTCACCTTCACATTATAAATTTACTTCACTTAGAAACCTTAGTGGACATATTCATCAGAGAATGAAACTAAATTAGAATTAGAAACATATACCATGCTCATATGGCTTTGGGTAAATGGGAGTTTCAGTCATGGAATCATCAAAAGCAGTGACATTAAAACGATTGCCCAGTACATAGTTGAAGTGAAGAATATGGAATTGGTTTAAATAACGAAAGCTTAACATATTGCAGAGGCTGGCCAACCCAGATATTTCACAGTCTTTACGTTTGAAATGGGCAACCAATTGCTGACCACTACTGACGACCAATTCCAACTTATCAGGAACCAAATCACCAACACGATCAACAAATAATTGTGGAACAACCTACATATTGATAATTAAATTAAGAAAAGTGTAAAAAGAAAATGTAGAAACTGAATGTAGAAACTCTCTGACAAAATCAAATTGTTACTTACAACAACATCAGCAGCCTTACGTGCCAAACTCACATAACTCACAAAACTCCAACCACCATCATAGAGGGAAACTAACAAATGAACAAAATAAAGCCTTAATAATTATAATTTTAGATTTATACAATAAACAATAACAAAACGCCTTAAAACAACGATACCTTGACGAGGCTTGGCTGTCTGTAAATGGTGAACAACTTTCGGATATTCAATTTCCGAACCATCAAACCCAAAGATGGAAACTTTGAATACAAACCCACCAGCATACTCAAAGAACAAAGATTGTCCTCCTTTCAAACAGAAGTAAGAATAAAGAAAATGTAAACCAATAAACTTCTCCTTCTTCTTATCAAAATCCAACCACATCTCATAACCATTTCGCATGCTGCGTTTCACAGTGAGTGGGATCTTTGCACAATGCTTCACACAAAATGAATGAGGAACAACCTGACAAATTGGTTTCTAAAATTATACATAAAAGGAGATGTAACATTGGAAAAATTCATAAAAGGGGAAAAATTAATACCAGCTCATTACAAACACAATCAGCATCTCGGAGTAGGGTAACAAATTTGGGATTCAATTCCATTCTAATTTGGTGCGGATTACAAATTACAGATACATGCAATAGACAAATACTCAGTTTAGGTGAACTCAATAGATATATGAAGAAAACTAAACAAATTTAGCTTAAGTCACTAATGTAATAAGCAGGTAGGTACATTTAATATGAAATAATGATATGTCAGAGAGTTACACTGCTCAAGGGTTGTAACAGTTCTGAATTGAGCTGTATCATTAATTCAAAACAAAGTCAACTGTAACAAATATTAATGTTTCTTTTCCCTATTTCTTTTTTCATAAGTTTTTTTATAGCAAGGATAAAATTAAAAAAAATTTATAAAAAATTCTTTCCCAACCATGCGTAGCGGGCAACAAATTCTAGTTTGGATATAGACTACACGCCATTTGCTTTTTGGGAAATCAAAACTTGTTTAATATATTGCAAAACACTTTGATAATAATCGTATACATTCCAGTTTTCAATGTACGATTGTTCTATTCATCTATATTGTCATCTTTTTACAATAAATAGGACTAATATTTTTATTATTTGAATGCATTCTGCATTAAGAATAATTCTTTCAGAACTTATGTTCAAAAAATTGCGATTAATTAAATAGTCTACAACAATCAACTACCGGGCCAGTTGCCTTAGAGATGGACTATGCATGCATCTATTATTATATACTAGCTTATAGCCCGTGCGATACACAGTTACTTAAATTTTATTTATAATTATTTTGTTTATAATTATATTTTAATTACCATGGAACACACGATTGTTTTTTTAATATTTATAATTATATTTATTTATGAATATTTTAATATTTAAAAGTTATTAGTTTACATGATTAAATTATTGTTAAAAAAAATTTAGCCAAAAGAAATTAAAGTTAAAAATTTGATATTTATTATATTTTACACGCTCAATTTAATATTTGTTTATATTGAGTTATAAAAGTTAAATTTGACGAATTTTACAGTCCACATGAAATTCACAAAATAATCTTTAATTTAGTTGTGGTTTAATAGTTCTTTTTCAATTAAAAATTATTCTAAAACTAAAAAGAGAATAAAGTGACGAAATTTAATATTGAGAATTCTATTCGATTTAGAAAATCTACTTATATGTAGTTTAGATTATTAGAATAACCTTTATTAACCAAATACAGTTTTTAATGTTAAATCTAACGGTTTTCACCTATCTATTTAAGATTAAACGATTTTTATTATTTTGATATTAAATGGGTTTCCTTATTTAATTACAACTATTTTAATGTTTTAACTTTTTGGAAAATCCAATCCTAATATAATATCTTTTAACTTATATCATTTTTAGATAACGGTTTCCTTATTTAATTACAACTTTCTTGATCGTCTATTTTTAAAAGTATTGGATAACATCATTAATTTTTTTAATATTTTTTTTTAAAATATTTATTGCTAAAATATAATATACTCTTTTTTGTAATATGTTAATGATGCGGGAAATTTGAACTTTTGAGAAAATAAATTATCAATTAAAATATAATTTTTTTTGTAATAGTTCTTCTTTTAAAGTGGTACACCGTGACGATCAAAATTGTGTATAAAATTCATATTTTTATAGTATATCCCGTAAATATCTATGTTATTATATTAAAGACTAAATAATGAAAGTTTTCTTATAAGTCTGGTCGTTTGATCACTCAATTCATAATCGTTGGATCTTTCAAATTAAATTGTTGAGAAACGTTAGATATAACAGTAAAATTATCACGTAAAATGATCTAAGGTTTAAATCTACCAACAACATATTAAAATTTACAGTTTTTTTTTGAAAAATAAGAATTTTTTCAGTTTTTTTTCTTGTAGACATGGGTTATTTGATAATATTTTTTATAAAGTACGATTTTTCAAAAAAGTACTATACTAATTGATTAACAAACTTTTAAAGTTTCGAATTTAATAATTTACAATGTATATATGTTAAAAAAGTCAGGTCTCTTCTTCTGTAGCTGAGTCTACAATTTCAAAATACTGTTTTTTTAAATATGAATATAGTCCTGCTAACATTGAAAGTATGTCTCTATGAGTTCTTATAAAACAAAATCACCATTTGGGTATAATTTATTAATTAATAATAAATATTATTTAATTAGTTATGATATAAAATTTAATAAAATAAGATAAAATATATGCACAATTTTATAAAATTTTATCCCCGTATTATTATATTCTTTGTTGATTTAAATTTTTCTTAGATTGATTTTAATTTGAACATAGATTTCTAAATTTAAAATAGTTAGAAAAAAGTAATTAAATTGACATTAAAATAATGATGACGTAATAATCATTATTAGAATTTAAATACACACTTTACTAATTTGGGGTTTATCTTGTGTTTTAAAAATCAGATTTTGACGATTTTACACCCCACATGAAGATAATTAAATTATTTTTAATTAAAAGATGGTTTAACAATTTTTATCTACCTGAAATTGTCCATGAAAGAGAAAAGAAAGTCACGAATTTTTTACATGGAGAATTCTATTAAATATAGAAAACTTATTTATATTTGGAATATTTGGTTTAAATTATCAAAATACACTTTTTAGAATTTAAATATAATCTTATTATTAATAAAATACATTTTTTTAATATTTGATCTAACGATTTTCATTTAGATCTAATGGTCCTTATTAGTTTGGTTGTCCAAGACCGTACAATCAAAATTTTGGATAAGATCCCTAGTATGCTTATTATATATAAGGATTTAATATAATAAGGATATCAAGTATATATTGATATAAGTATTTTACTAATTGCTTTTACTTTTAATGTTTCGGTTTTAATTACAGTGTATATAAAATTTTAAAATACATTATTACTTAAAAATTATTAAAAAGAATAAAAATTGTGTTATGATTATATAAAATTTTATTCTCATATTATTATATTCTTTATCGATTTGAATTCATTCTTAATTAATTTTAATACTTTATTGAAAGAAACATAAAATTTCTATATTTAAAACAATTAGTGAAAAAATAAATAAATTGGTGCTACAAAAATAAAAAAAATATTTATTAAAATTTAGATACTCACTTTACTATTTTGGTTCTATCCTGGGTTTTAGAATTGAATTTTGACGATTTTAAAACCCCCGTGAAACTAACGAAATTATCTTTAATTTAATGATGGTTTAATAATTATTATCTAACTTGACCTGTTGACCTACCCATAAACCGAAAAGAAAATATGGTTAAGAATTTTTACATAAAAAATTCAATTCAATATAGAAAACCAATTTATAATTGGTTTAAATTATCAAAACACACTTCTTAGTATTTAAATATAATCCTACCTTTAATCAAATACACGTTTTAATATAAGTATTATATTCAAAATTATTGTTTATGAATATGAAACCGTCAATATTTTAATAATATTTTGATATTATCCTTTTATGTTTGTTATATGTAAAATAAGATAATTATAATTTGGATTAATCAAATTGTTATGTTCCTTCAGAAAAAAAAGTGTTTAAATTTATTTATATACAGGGGAGTTCTCGTAAGTCTATGTAGGTTCACGTGTATCATTGTTAGTATGATATAGCATTATATTGATATTTTTTAATATTGTAATCAATATGAATTGTTATCTTGATATTTGGTTTAACAATTATTATCTAATTGGAACTATACATAAATTCAATAGAAACGATATTTAAGAATTTTTACATAGAAAACTTTTAAATTATCAAAATTAATTTTTTAGTATTTAAATATAATTTTATTATTAATCAGATACACTTTTTAATATTAGATCTAACAATTCTCATCGATCTATTTAAGATCTAACTGTAATTATTAATTTGGTCGTATAGTGATCGTACACGGACCAGATTGATTTTAATATTTTCTTAAATTGATTTTAATATTTTATTGAAATAAAAATAGAATTTATAAATTTAAAAGAATTAGGAAAAAAATTAAATTGGTGCTACAATAAAAAAAATTATTAAAATTTAGATAATCACTTTATTGTTTGGGCTCTGTCTTGAGTTTTAGACAACATATTTTAACGATTTTACAGCCCATGCGAAGCTAACAAAATTATCTTTAATTTAATGATGGTTTAATAATTTTTATTTAACTGGAACTATCCATAAACAAAAGAGAAAAGATAATTACGAATTTTTACATAAAGATTTCTATTCAATATAGAAAACCTATTTATAATTGGTTTAAATTATCAAAATACATCTTTTAGTATTTAAATACTATTCTATTATTAGTCATATACAATTTTTAATATTAGATCTAACAATTCTCATTGATCTATTTAAGATCTAACTGTAATTATTAATTTGGTCGTATATTGATCGTACACGGACCAGATCGATTTTAATTTTTTCTTAAATTGATTTTAATATTTTATTGAAATAAAAATAGAATTTATAAATTTAAAAGAATTAGGAAAAAAATTAAATTGGTGTTACAATTAAAAAAATATTTATTCAAATTTAGATAATCACTTTACTGTTTTGGCTCTATCTTGAGTTTTAGACAACAGATTTTAACGATTTTACAGCCCATGCGAAGCTAAAAAAATTATCTTTAATTTAATGATGGTTTAATAATTTTTATCTAACTGGAACTATCCATAAACTAAAGAGAAAAGATAATTACGAATTTTTACATAAAGAATTCTATTCAATATAGAAAACCTATTTATAATTGGTTTAAATTATCAAAATACATCTTTTAGTATTTAAATACTATCCTATTATTAGTCAAATACAATTTTTAATATTATATCTAACGGGCCTCATCTATTTGAAATATTTATAGTTTTATAATCCAACGGATCATATACTTTTGGTAGTACAGTGACCGACCAAAGTTTTGGATAAGATCTCCATTACGCTTATTATATATAAGGAGTTAATTGACTTATAACCAGTGTAATGCATACATATTTTTTTTAATATTTTTAATTATATTAATTCATAATTTTATTAATATTCATATTCATATTCTTTTTTAAATTTTAATTTTATTAATATTTATAATTCTAAAATATATAATTTTTAATCTATTGTAGGCGAATTTCGAATTTTGGGTTTTTACAAAAATAATTTATCTAATAACGTATAAAATATAACTTGACATTATATTAAACGGTTCTAATCTATTTATTTTAAGATCCAAAGATACTTACTTTTTTGTAGTATTGTCGTCCTTTAACGACCAAAACTCTGGACTTTCTATTTAAATATATTTAGAGATAAAAATATTAATTTTTATATTTGATAAATCGTTGATGGAGTTCGAATACCTCATGATTATTTATTTTAAAATTGAACTATTCTTATTTTTTTTATGCTATTGCACGGTGACAACCAAAATTATGGATAAAATATACTCCACATGTCCCAACAGATTATCAACACTTTCCTTTCTAAGATGTCTCAAAATAGTACATTTTTTTCATTAATTTTAGCAAGTCCCACCAACTTATCCGCTTTTTCTTCTTTTTTCTTTACATTTCTTAATTTTCGTTCCCCCGCCCAAATGTTAACAATTGGCTGGGACGGATGGAGTGTAAGGATATAATTTTGGATAAATTATTTCGTGTTGAATTTACCTTGTGCAAAATACATATATTTTATGTGTAATTATTTAAATTTATATTATTCAAAATTTTAATTCTTTGTGAATTATAATCGATGAAATCTTGCGGTACACAAGGATTGTCCATGTCAACACAGCATGTTAATTAGTCAAAATATTCGTGCCTACTCAGGTTGTAATAACAAACTTATATACTGGGATTTTGCAGAACATGTATCATCAAAACTTCAATACATTTTCTACTAATATATCGCCGTATGCAGATGTCTTTTCTTCGACATTCATTTCTCTAAACAATGAGATCAACGTAACCAAAAATAACTAACATATGACTGTGCGTGCTACAAAGTTAGTTCAAATTAATGTTGCATGTATCAAAAGTATGCTTTGAATGTCGTCAAGTCAATGTGCAGCCCCGTAAAAGTTAAAAACTGTCAAAATATTTCGAGTAATCGCAAATTATTACTAACATAAAGAGAAAAAAGGGGTAAGGGCAGGCATGAGCAGGAGATAAGGTAAAAGAGGGGTGAATTCTGATAAAAGTGCTTCTTAATGTTTACCGCAAAAGCACTTTAACTTTCATCATATGTGTAGCTATATGTTTGGAGTTTATCAGACTTCAAATTCACTCTTCATTTTGCCCGTGTGATGAAAATTAATGAATTACCAGTAACAGCTAGGCTGTTAAAATTAATTACCACTAGTAGTTTTTCTTGGGACCAATTACTTACTGGAGTACTAGTAGTTTGGGCCTAAAATATATATATCATAGTCCATCTTTTCACAGGCCTAAAAGCCCATTATTCAACAAACATGGGAAACGGACCTGGACAAAACATAGTAAAGACTTAACAAGGAGAAGACAGTAG
Organism: Heracleum sosnowskyi; assembly: GCA_030848705.1. NCBI lineage: Eukaryota > Viridiplantae > Streptophyta > Magnoliopsida > Apiales > Apiaceae > Heracleum > Heracleum sosnowskyi. The sequence continues at coordinate 102,591,452 of CM061241.1, forward strand.
TTGTCCAGGTGACAAGAAATCAGCTACCCTTATAAAAGCACTAACTGTTACATTGACTGATTGACATGTTTCATAGTAATGTTGCTGTTCGGTGTAATAATATTTGACTTGTATCATGGATAAAACTTGTTCAGGATTGAATGAAACATGAGGATGCTGATAGTAAAACATACAAGGATGTGTGTTTAAGTAACTCGATTGATGGCATGGACACTCTAAGTAGTAGCTTCCAGAGATGTTAAAACTGCTCGCTGTGGCCTATGGGATCTGAATCAAACAAACCGAAGCTAAAAAAGTTGCCGGTGATCACGTTTAGGGCCACGCTAGCATATTTCTTATCATCTAGCAAACTCATTTGGTTCTCAATCTGTAAAATTGTTAAGTTTACTTCTATTGTAAACATCAAATAACAAGATAGCCTATGTCACATTTTGAAAGTTACATTGTGGACCGTGGAGTTGGCTCTTCTCAAAATAAACCTCTTTATAGTTGTGATGGCGATAGAGTTGAAGGCAGGGACGGAGAATCTGCTAGGATTCAAACTTGAATACGGACACTTGTACATACCTTTCAAGAGACTTTTGAGGGAGATGTATTCTCCTTTCCTCAAGTATCGTAGCTTGAACCACCACCATTATATGTATCATAAGCGTTTTCATCACCTAAGTGGTCCTGTTTTTCATAAGAGCTATCAACAACTGAAGATAACTTGTTTTCGCTTTAATTTTAAACAATCTTTCAAGCAACAATCACATTGAATTCAATCTTTTCAGATATAACATTTTCTTCGGGGCTCCCTCCTAATATTTTTTGTTTTCTGGCTTAGAAGCGACATGGTAATCAAACTTGATAGAAAATGTTGGTAAATTGCAAATTTGATTCTCATGTTTTTCAAGAGGAAGCCTCAGTTATGCCCCTGATTTCTATGACCCCAGCATTTTTTCTTGCAACTTCAGCAAGGTAACATTTTGCATACTGGGGAATGTTTCAAAGCTGAACAACCATGCAACCAACAAATGGAAGCAAGTGACTTTTTTCAGGAATGCCAAAACACACGAAATGAATTCTCTCATCAGTAAGGAAGTTAGAAATTGGTACAGAAAAACAATCTCCAGCACGAAAAAGAAGGATCACACAACCAACTTTAAAGCACAACATCAAAGACTATATTTGGATCACGAAGGTGGCACATAACATCTAGCACAACTCAATCAATTAATTCAATCAACCTATAAACTAATAGAAGATGAACACTAATTGACATCAAATTGTAAACATAAACAGAACACAGGAATTCAAAATTGATGCTTAAACACGGAAAATGATAGAGAACTTGATAATTTCATTACGAAACATTCAGAATTACACCTTAAAACATCGAAAACTACAAGACAAACATAAACCCTAACAACGCAACATTTCCTTTACATTCCAACACCTAACAATTCACTCTCACTCAAGCTCAAGCACGCTCTCCTCTGATACGACGAGCCAACTGAATATCCTTAGGCATAATCGTAACTCTCTTAGCGTGAATTGCACACAAATTCGTGTCCTCGAACAATCCAACCAAATACGCCTCTGCAGCCTCCTGGAGAGCCGCAACAGCAGAGCTCTGGAACCTCAGGTCAGTTTTAAAGTCCTGAGCGATCTCTCTCACCAGGCGCTGGAACGGGAGCTTGCGGATCAGAAGCTCGGTGGATTTCTGGTACTTGCGAATTTCTCGGAGTGCGACGGTTCCGGGGCGGAAACGGTGGGGCTTCTTGACGCCGCCGGTGGCAGGGGCGGACTTGCGGGCGGCTTTAGTGGCGAGCTGCTTACGTGGCGCCTTTCCGCCGGTGGATTTGCGAGCCGTTTGCTTGGTACGTGCCATTGAGAGACTGGGGATGTAGATACAAGAAGTTTGTGTATAGATTTGGAGAATTGGTTTGTGTGTGTTTGAGAGTGTGGGGTTTGGGGGTTTTTTATAAGTGGAGGTGTGAAGGTTGTGGCGGGATTAATGTGAATCGTGAGCGTTGATTTGTGATTTGAATCGACGGTTGTGGGGTGTTTGGGGGAGTGTGATTGTGGTCGTTGATTTGGTTGGGTGTCAGTGTTTATCTACGTCTGGGATTACGTTTGGGGAATGGAGGTGCGGATAGATGAGGTGGATTCCTGGCGGATCGATGACCTGGCTCCGGCACCTTTCCCTTGTATGTTTTTTTTTTTGAAAGATAATTTATTCTTTCTCTTATATGTTTACTAGCTTACGTTTAATAAGTTATTTTATTTTAGTATTTTTATAATTTTATTTATTTATTAATATCTTTGTGTATTTTCATAAAAATATAAATTCATTAAGTTAATAATATATTTTTTTCGTGTATTGGAAATATTAACCCGTAGTTGGATGTTTTACGGGGCCTGTTGAGTAATGGACATTTTCTGTCCAGGTTGGCACACCTCATTTTCGAAGTGTTTATTACGTGTGGCATAGGTATTGGGGGAGCAACACCTCTCTGGGAATTATGTAACAATCCGCACTATATGAGACAAATTGTCTTAACACTCGGATATCTTATAGATATTAAGGCATACGATACACTTGATTCACAATTGCAATTGCAGCAGATACCTGCACAAAGGTGAGGTCAAATTCACATTGCTCACACAAGAATTCTTCCATGGGTCAGGAATAACGGTCTTGGAGAATGTGTGCAATGTAATGTTGCTTACATCCTCTCAGTATTTTCAATTTCACGGTAAAAATCTCTACCTCATATATTGCATAAATAGATCCTATATCGGAGAACGCCCATTCTGGGATTTTATTGCATTTTTTTTGTTGCAATTAAAATTGCTTATACTTTAAAAATATCGTAATAGTGGGGTATATGTAACCTTTAGATAATGTTGCATTCACATTGAAGAGTATGTAAGTTTTACGTATTTAACCTTTATATAGTAATGGAATAAAATTTGTCTACCAGAGATACCATTAGTGGTGTTAGATTTCGCTCACTTCAAACACAGGGATCTCTATATTTTTTTAGAGTAATTGTATCTTGCTTAGGTAGTAGTTATTTTTTATATGTATTTCTTTGGTGCAAATGTAAGCATGCAAGAAATCCATAAAGATAGATAAGGAAGCTATAGTAGAGATTGCAAATGTTATAAATAGTAAACCTTCAATGTTAGTGTATAATTGAATAGGTATACATATTTTCTTGTAATAGTCACATATAGATGCAACTGCTTTTTTCTTCACAAAAAAAAAAAAAATAGAAACATCATTCACTAAATTATGAAGTAGCCTTGTGCATTATGCGTGCATGATCGACCCTCACAAAAAATATCAAGTAAGCAAACTACACAATATCTTCGAACACAGTATCTTCGAAAATTACTGGAGTACGGAAATTTTGGGATCATTGGTAATCCGACACCAACCACATGAAAAATCAATTACTGTTTCTAATTACAAAAACATGACATTATTGGACCATGTCCATGCCTTGCACGGGCTTCTACGCTAGTTATTGTTTAAAATGTATAATCCATTTCAAAAATTCAAAGTTTTAAGAGTAAACTATTATTTAATTATAATAACATACTTCTATCTTTTGTAACAAATAAATATTAAATCGAATTGCTTTTTAAAATAAGCTCTTAAGATTTAAAACATATATTACAAAAAAAAAAAATTTAGCTAATTCATTTATTATAATGTGGCCAGTCCTCGCGAGGATCCCCATTCGAGGCGGTGATGGGAGCAAAATAATACTCATTCAAAAATCAGAGGTTCAAAAAAGGAGTATAAATACGAGTATGATTACACTCCTCAACCCCGAAGTGATCCGGCACTCATCATTAAACGTTCTTTTTTGTGCAGCTTCCACTTTAAAAGGGTGTTTGGTTCATGATTAATTAGTCCAGTTAACGAAAATCAGAATCTCAAACCCATATTTGGGTGTTTAGATTGACAATTTGATGATTGAGAATGAAAACTTTATTCTCTTTAAATGAGGTAAATTATACCCTCTTTCTCCGTAGGACAGTATGCCATTTTTATTTTCATCAACCTTTATTACCATATCCCTCATTTTGTTGTTGATTTCAATTTACATTGATGATTCGAACGTGCTCTTAGTTTCTAACAAATAACTGATTTTTTTAATACTATACCGTAAACCTTTGCACCAAAGTGAACCATGCAAATACAACACTAATAAAGATATATGAATATTGATGATTTGTGAGTTAGTCGATAAAATCGATCAACTAAATTATGTAAAAACACTGATTTGATAAATTTATTTATCCAAAAATTATGATTTAACTGAAATATAATTACAACTTAAACTCATTTTAAAATTAATTTATCCTTTTTTTTAACGTGATCCGTTATGTTAGGATATAAATGTATGCAAATCTTGTATTTTAAACATGTGCTTCATTTATTTTTATTTTTTTGCCAAGGAAATGATAAATTCATTAATAAATCGTGTCGTTCATCAATACACCAATGAACCCTGGGCAGTTATCACACACCCGCCAAGTACGATCAACTATATAATATGTAGACCTAGCTAGAAAGTGGGCTACCTTATTCGCAGACCGTTTAACAAACTTAACAAAAACATTCATATCTCTCAAGTCGGACAATAGTGATTTGCACTCCTCTATGAGCCTTCCAAAATACGAAGAGAAAACTCCAGAGCTTCGAATCGATTGCACTACCACTAAACAGTTCGTCTCCACCACTGCACCACAATACTGTTGTCCCTTGATCCAGCCGAGAGCTTCTCTTACTCCCATTGCTTCTGTAGTTTCTGGAGCTACATTACCCGTACTACATTTTGATCTTGCTTCCAACAATTCCCCTATGTGATCTCGTGCAACAAAAGAAAAACTATAACAATTCGAAGCTTCGAAAATCGCAGCATCAGAATTAACCTTAATCTTGTTTTCACTTGGAACGGTCTAGTGCTCATCTCCATCCGCATTGGTCATGTGACCAAGAAAATTATCGAATGTTTTATCCTGAGTATACTTCCCTTGACGGAGTCCTCTACCAGGAATGATGTCCCCAAATTCTTGTCCATTGTGGCAAATTCTATACCAAGCTGAAGTAACACAATGCATGAACAAATTAATCACCCTATCGTTAAAACCCATTTTCCTTAGAACGGTTCGAAGGTACCCCCATTCAACTCGATCGTAAGCCTTGCTCATGTCAATCTTTAATGTCATCCAACCTTGTTTACCCTTAGTTTTCCTTTTCATATAGTGAATCACTTCATTTGCAATCATTATGTTGTCTGAAATCAATCATCCAGGGATGAAGGCACTCTGTATCTCAGAGACAACAAGGCCAGTCACATCCTTTAATCTATTTGCCATTACCTTTGAGGTGGCTTTATACACTACATTACACAGGGATATAGGGCGTAAGTTTATCATCGACATTGGACATTGCTTCTTTGGAACAAGAACTATGTTTGTAGCAGTAACATTTTCTTCAAAAACTCTCGTTTCCATAAAGTTCTGCACTACCTTCGTAACATCTTCCCCAACCATGGACCAATATTTTTGATAAAAACCAGGACTCATTCCGTCGGGGCCTGGGGATTTATCAGGATGCATGTGAAAGATCGCATTTTTGACTTCTTGGCTATCAATTGGTCTTAGCATTTGAGAATTATGCTCATCTGTTATGGTCTTGTGTATACACTCTACCATATTCTCCCATTTTGTTTCAGATGCCTTAAACAGAGTATCAAAATAGTTGATCATAACCTCCTGCAGACCTCTGTCAGCCATAGTTGTTTCGAGCGTTGTTTATAGAACACCTCATGTTGAGTTAACACATCTGATAGATTCTTACTCTCTTCTTGATATTGCTTGACTAAAATCTCATCACGTCGACCCCTTGTTGTTCTGATTACTTTCTGACTATGTGATATTCTCTTCCGAAAATTGCTAGTAATCTCTTGACCCTAATCAGATAGCGATTTTGATCAGTTTTTTATTTTCGAACAGAAAGAATCGTTTTGGTGTTTTTCTCACAATTCTTCTACAATCTTTTTGCACATTGATTCACGGAGCCACGCATTCTCAAAACGAAATTTCTTCGTATATGGAATTATTTTTTCTGTCACTAGCTCAAGAAAAATAGGACAGTGATCCGATGTTGTCACTTCGAGATTGGTAAGCTTTGCGTCTTGAAAAATCTCCACCCAAGTTTTTGAGACTAAAGCTCTATCCAATCTTATTTCAATCCACTGATCCGTACTATTTCCCCTCTTCCATGTATATGGATAGCCATGCATATCCATATCTATTAGCTCGTAATCTTCTTATCCACCTCTCTTATCCACCTTGAAAACCTTGTATCAACCATGCGGGGTACATTCTGCCACATCTCTTATCCACCTGCCCCAACACATTGTTCATATCTCCTATCAGACACCAAGGGAGATTATTATCCATTGCTAAATGTCGAATAAGGTCCCGAGTTGCTCTTCTACGGGATCTATTAGGCTCCTCATATATCCCTGTAAGCCTAAAGTTACTCCACCCTTGCACACTAACCTCCACATCAATATGGTTTATACTAAGAGAACGAAGCGAGGCCTCATTTTTATTCTTCTACATTAGGGCGATCCCTCCACTTTGTCCATGACAATCCACTGATAACATCCCTTCAAAATCTAAATATCTTTTAACATACTCTACTATGTCTTTCTTGCATAAAGTTTCACACAAAAAAATAATACTGGGTTTCTTTTGGAACACAAGTTTCTTAAGGAATTGAAAAGCCCATGGGCTCCCAAGCCCATGGCAATTCCAGCTTAAAATACTCATGATGATAGGCGGTGCCGATCTTCGGAACCCGCCACAAATCCATTTTTTGAGTCGTCTACTATGTCTTGATCCATATTTGACAATTCCTCATCTTCTGAACCCACATCCAGTTATGTATTAAGGCCCGTCACATGGCCCGTATATGTTCTTCTTTTCTTACTTTCTATAATTTTAGTACTTCCCTTTCCACCTTCACACTATTATCTCCACTGATTGAGTCATTTAATTTTGAAATAGATGAGTGTCCGCCAACTGCTTGATTTTGAAATGGGTTATCTCCATGTTTGTTACGATCATCATTTACTCCCGAGATTTTCGTGCCTGATTTTCCTCCAGTTCCCGATTCTCCGGGATTTTGTTTCTGAGAGTTTCCTCATGCATCCATGTTCATCGGAAAATCTTCATCTCCATTACGCAACCATTTTGCTCCGATCAGCTTGTTCTGCCTTCGAAAAGGTACTCTCATCCAGGTACCATAGGGTTTTACAATCTCATTCTCTGGTTTTTAAAATAGCTGGCTGCAAAACCTCTCCGAGTGACCCAAGATTCCACAAATGAAACAAAAATTTGGAACATTTTCGTATTTAAAAGTAATCCAGATCCATTCATTCCCTGACTTTCAAATCTTCATTTTGCGTTTTAAAGGCATAGACAAATCCATTGTTACACGAACATGCATGTATTCTCTCCACACTCCTTTGAAATTACTCGGACATGAACTTACAAACTTACCAACCTGATTGCCAACTTCTGTGATTACTTTCTCTGACATGAAACCTGGCTGTAGATCATGTATTTGGACCCATAGATCAATACTGTTTAATGGTATACACCTTAGGTTTAAGCCCTCGTGCATTCGTGAGATAATAAGCACTTTCCTGTTGAATGTCCATGGACTACCTTCAACAACACGATTTATGTCAATTTCATGATAGAACTGAAAAAGGAATAAATTGGCATCCATTTCTCTAATATACACTCCTTTTCTTGGCTTCCATAGTACCGCTAAAGTCTGTTTTATCGCCTGAAAATTCAGCACTCCTTCTGTAAGAAACCTCCCAATAAGACACGATTTTGCATCACAAACATACATAGAAACTTCGTTCTCATTTTCATTTTATGTTTCAATAGTTATTCCTCCTTCTTCTTCCTCCTCTACAATTATATTATTCATGGCTTGAGTAATACTATACATAAGGAGATTGTTTCAAACGGCCACAAGGATTTAAATATATAACACTCAAGACAACTATTCTAAATTAAAGACATATATACGACAAAAGATATAAAGGAAAATATAAATACAATTAATACAAAATCAGATTTTAAAGGTAATTCTGTTAGTATACATAATAAGCATATGTCATGTTAACATATATGGTTGATATTTATGTGTCGTTACTCTTTACCGATGATTTTAAGTTATATTTGATCATTCCTATAAGTTACTAAATTAGCATCTTACTCTCGAATTTTAAAAAATGAGAAAAAATAAGTGAAAAGTAAATAAAATAATTTTATCTTCACTCGTAATTGTACTCCCAAATTTAAATAAATAAATGAAAATGAATACAAATTTAGCATAATTATACTCCAAAAACGAAATAAAAATACTTGAATTCAGTATCGCTAATTTGGATATGAAGGGGCAAATCCAGACTTGTGCTTCAAAAAGATCATCTGCTAAAGTATTTTCAGTGCTATTGTGAGTATTGTCAACTTGATAGGAGCTATCAAGAACTGCAGATAACTTGTTTTCGCTTTCAATTTTGAACAATCTTTCAAGCAACAAACACATTGAATTCAATCTTTTCAGATATAACATTTTCTTCGGGGCTCCCTCCTATAATATTTCTTGCTATCTGGCTTAGAAACGACATGGTAATCAAACTTGATAGAAAAAGTTGGCAAATTGCACATTCGATTCTCATGTTTTTCAAGACGAAGCCTCGGTTATGCCCTTCATTTCTTTGACCCCCAACAATTTTTCTTACAACTTCAACAAGATCACATTTTGCGTACTTGGGAATGTTTCGAAGCTGAACCGCTATGTAACCAACATCATTTCTGCTTTTTGTCAGTCCCAACTCAAAAAACGGAAGCAAGTGACTCTTTTCAAGAATGCCAAAACTCACAAAATGAATTCTCTCATCAGTAAGGAAGTTACGATTTGGTTCAGATGAACAATCTTTGGCACGAAAAAGAAGGATCACAGAATTAACTTCAAAGCAAAACATCAAAGACTATATCAACACTTAACCATCAATCTAAAAACAAGGCATTCCAATACAAAACTCACAAAGTGAAATGATTAAATTCAACAAAAATGAAATGAACAAATTAAGCAAACCAAACAGGTATTCACAATTAATACATCGACACAAAGAAAAATAATAGATAACTTGATAATTTCATTAAGAATTACACCTTAAAACATCGAAAACTACACTTCAAACGTAAACATGAACCCTAACAACGAAACATTTCCTTTACATTCCAACACCTAACAATTCACTCTCACTCAAGCTCAAGCACGCTCTCCTCTGATACGACGAGCCAACTGAATATCCTTAGGCATAATTGTAACTCTCTTAGCATGAATTGCACACAAATTCGTGTCCTCGAACAATCCAACCAAATACGCCTCAGCAGCCTCCTGGAGAGCCGCAACAGCAGAGCTCTGGAACCTCAAATCAGTTTTAAAGTCCTGAGCGATCTCTCTCACCAGGCGCTGGAACGGGAGCTTGCGGATCAGAAGCTCGGTGGATTTCTGGTACTTGCGAATTTCTCGGAGTGCGACGGTTCCGGGGCGGAAACGGTGGGGCTTCTTGACGCCGCCGGTGGCAGGGGCGGACTTGCGGGCGGCTTTGGTTGCGAGCTGCTTACGTGGCGCCTTGCCTCCGGTGGATTTGCGAGCGGTTTGCTTGGTACGTGCCATTGAGAGATTGGGGATATAGATACAAGATGTGTATGTGTAGAGATTTGGTTTGTGTGTGTTGGAGAGTGTGGGGTTTGGGGGTTTTTTATAAGTGGAGGTATGAAGGTTGTGGCGGGATAAATGTCAATCGTGAGCGTTGATTTGTGATTTGAATCGACGGTTGTGGGGTGTTTTTGGGGGGTTTTATCTACGGCTGAGAGTGAGTTTGAAGGATGGAGGTGCGGATTGATGAGGTGGATTCTTGGCGGATCGATGACATGGCTCCTGGACCTTGCGCTTGTATGTTTTGTTACTGTTTTCGATTGGGAATTTTTTTTCTTTTTGCTAAATCGATTGGAAATTTTTATTTGTAAATTTGGAGGGTAATTTTGAGTAAAATTTTAAACAAAAAATAACAGAACCTTAAATTACATATCTTAGGCTCTTAGCTGAAAATTTGAGTTTATAATATAAACTTGTTTTATACTTGAATTTTTAAATTTTAGCTACATTTATCTAAGTATAAAGAGTGTAATAAACTTATTACGCGAATTTTGAGTCACAACAATAAGTGATATATCATGGTGAAGTTACCTAGTATGAACAATAAATCATTAAAAATAAAAAAATTATTAATAAATTAATTCAGTTTGAAAATCTATATTATACTATTATAAGCAAATCACCCTCTATTTTTATCTTAATAGTGTAAATTGGCTTTCTTTCGAACTAGTCGGTTCTGATTTTTATCTTCGATGATTTATTTTGTTTGATATTTGGTTTTGTGACATTGGATCAATGTGTTTTCAAATATAATCATTTAATTATTAAAAATCGTCTATCTTCTTGACGATCAAATCTGATTTTGTTCACGTACATAGTGTTATTTTTGGAGTAAGTAATCTTCTCTGTATATGTAATTATGTTGATATGTAAGTAGTGTTAAGTTTTTCACGTTTATGTGTATTTTTTAACATGATTATTAAATTATTTTGATGTGCACTTCTATTTGTGTGTGTCTTATTATGCTTTTGTAGAACTCACACAAAGTATTATAGCTATTGCAATATGATTGCAGTGAAAATATATTGAGTGATGTTATTATACATTGATGTAAAGAAAATTGATGGTTATGATTTAAAACTGTGCAAAAAAAAAGGGGGGGATATTGAGAACTGAATAAGTATATAAAAAAAAAATCCTACTAGTTGTCCAAAAACCTGCTAGTTTCTCTAAAATCCTACTAGTTGCCCAAAAACCTGCTAGTTTCTCTAAAATCCTACTAGTTGTCCAAAAACCTGCTAGTTCTTCTAAAATCCTACTAGTTGTCCAAAAACCTGCTAGTTCTTCTAAAATCCTACTAATTGTCCAAAAACCTGCTAGTTCTTCCAAAAAACTACTAGTTTATAAATATTTTTTTGTGAAGTCTTACTTGTGATATATATAATACATGGAAGTGTTGTGTTATCCTTATATGATTTATAAAATTGATTTTAATTGATATTACATGATAAATTTATTCAAAACTTGAGTTCAATGCTCTTTTATAATTACTTGATATTGATGGCAACCAGAAGTTGCGTAAATTGCAATCAGAAGTTGTGTGCTAAATAATGACCGGAAGTTTTGCAAATGTGAACAAAATTTTCTATATGACACATTTTTTTTTTATGTTTTTGGTCCTATAGTACAACATTGAGAAAATATTTCATAAGGATGATAAAATTTTCTGAATTTTAATTTGACAATATTCCTGATAGATAAATCTATATAAATTTCAGTGAAATTATGATTTATAAGTTGATATCTTGATCCTTGTGGTTGATTATTACAAAAATTTATAACTTCCCCAAACAGTATCCAGGGTCAATACTATACATCTACTATACATCATATATGAGTCATCCAAAGGGGGAGTATTGTATATATTGGATGTCTCGTTATATTTTTCTAAATAGAAGGCTCCAGAAGAGCATGTATTTAATCATAGCATTACAAGAAAAAAAAAGGGAACTCTAATATTATTGATGTGATTGTACTCTCCCAAGTGATAGAAAAATTTTAGTTGATGATTAATCGACCACATGGAGATACTAGAATGAAAAAATATGTCTTCGAGTCTTGAGTTAACTCAAGGTACTAAAAGTAGTTCGGAGAAATGTTTTGAAATCATCCACTTATTTTATAACGCACAAAATTTTATGAAAATATCTTATAGTAAACTAGAAGTTTGCTGAAAATTTATAGTTACTGGCTAAGTCATTCTGATTTTATGCGAATGATAACTGAAATTTTATATGGACGTTCGTTGAAAAACCGGTAAATTCTCCTCAGGTATATTTGTTGATAAGGAAAATTGATCACCAACAAAAATAGATTATAAATCTACCATCTTTCGGAATAAATTATAAAACTCCAAATGTGGACCATTAAGATATTATATGATTGATACATGAACTATATGGTTACATGTCTAGTTGTTAAAACTTATCTTCATTTTTATTTGAACATCCCACGTAAATATTTTAGCCAAAGAATTTTAGTATTAAAGATGATGCCTATACAAGACATTTTTTAAAGAAGAATCAAACTAGGGTGCCACACCTGAAATACGAACTAGTCTTGTAACGATAATTTATGAAAAAAGGACATATATAAGAGCATTTATAATGGGTTCCCCATTCTTTTCCCCATCCTTACAATTTGAAGAAATCATGAATTTTAGTCAAAAAATGATTCACATCCGATTCCCCATTTTAGGAAAAATTTTGGGGATCAAAAAATGAATCCCTATATTTGGGGACTTACTATTCATCCCCATTTCATATTTATATCATTTTTATATGTAGGTGATGTGAAAGATGATAAAATATAGTAGTTAATGTTGTAAAGAGAGGTGAGAGAAATAAGTAATAAAAAAAGATATAGAGATAGAAATGGGGAATGGGATGTAGTAGATTTTTTGATGACAAATAAATTATAGAGATAAATTTGAGAAATTACCATTTTTAGTAAGTATATGGGGATGTGGACGGGGGAAGAGATGTGAATGTTCTAAATATCTTTGTCCGTAAAATAAAAAAAGTTAATCAGCCCCATCTTTGTTGAACTTTCAGAAAAAGTGACATAAATATCATTTTTTAGACTAAGTGACAACAATATCATTTTTAAATTTTTTCATCAAAAATACCATTTTATTACAAATTTTAAAATTGGATAACACTATTACGCATTTAAAAAATTGGTAACATGTAATTATTCAAAAAAAATTCAAAAAAACCATTTAAAAAAAAACTGAAAAAAGTGTCACGCATTTTGGAAATACGTAACATCTTGATTAAAGAGGTGTTATGCATTTCCAAAATGCGTAACCGTTTTCCAGTTTTTTTTTGCAAATTGTTTCAAAAAAACACATGTTACCTATTTCTCAAATGCGTAATAATATTATCCATTTTCAAAATATATAATAGATCGATATTTTTAACCGATATATACGAAAATAAATATTCTTGTCATCGATTAAAAAAAAATTGATATTTTTGATCATAACCCTTGTTTTTACATACTAAAAAACTCAACAATCTTCCCCATTTCTCAGAACCCCCCACCTGAAGAACTCACCTTTCTTCCCAAGAAACACTCTTTCTTTATTACCTTGACTCAGTCACCATTCAACAACTACAATCTTCCTCATTTCTTGATCCAATTTTCCAAAGATTAAAACTTTGTGTTTGATTGTAAAGATCAGAGACTAAAAGGGTGTGATTTAATTAAAAAAATAAAAGAGAAAAATGGCCTTGCCTTTGGTGAAACTGGGAACACTTGCTTTGAAGACTATAAGTAAACCCATTGCTGCTAGACTTAAAGCTCAAGCTGGATTGCATCCTAGGTTTCGTCAATCTATTATCAACATTGCTCAGGTACTTTATTATACCCCATTTCATTTCATGCCTTTTTTAATTTATATAATGTGTTATTTTGTTCATCTTGTAGAAAAGTAATGACCTTTTTCGTTTATGAGGGTTATAATCATGTAATTTGTTTGTAGTGTTAGGATTATCGATCTTTTGAACGAATGTAGGGAATTTGTTCGAATGGGGTTACTGTATTTTGAATCTGGGGTTTTGGGGTTTTGCTGTACTGTAGGAAACTATCGAGTTTGTCTGTTTCATCGATATTTGTGATGTTTTAGGGGCTGTTTGGTTGATGAAATTTCAACCCATTTAGCGGGAATTAGAATGTCGTTTCTATGTTCTAGTGTTTGGTTGAAGGATTAAATTGGTTGGAATGGGGAACTCATTTTGCACATTGTCCATGAGATTTTATATCATTTCTGTTTTAGTTTCCCCCATTCGGCCATTCATGTTGACATTAACAATCCAAACCCCCCGTTAGTCTCCCTTATTTGAATAAAGTTGATTACAGCAAGGTAGGTTTACGGGGAGAGGAATTTCAGATTATTAGACTCCTAGAGTAACTACGGAAATGTAGTATGTGGTATATGGTATCACACTGCCGGCTTATCATTAACATTTGTTTGGGTCTAAAAGGATTTTCCCTTCATTTTAACTGGTGACTTATGGTCTCAAGATTAAGAGGATTGAACCATCCTCATATTTATGTTGCAGGGGTTGCTTAAAAGTTGTTATCCTTGGGAAAGACAGTATTCTTCATTTATCATCTATTTCTGTTTGACATTGGCAGTTCGAAGTATTCAACATTTGACTAAGCTACCTATTAGATAAATTAAATTGCAATAGTAAAAACCATCATGTTTATCCTTGTGCTTTCCCTCTTAAAGGTATTTTGCGTACAATTGATGGATGTTTAACACTAACAATTTTGTAGAAAGAAGGGTATTATTTAAGAAAGATAAACATCGCGTTTCTCTACTTGATTTCAGTGTTCCGGCATCAAGCCTAAGAGATATCTAGTGGCTCAGAAAGATTAAATTATTCATTTTACATGACATGGAAGCAACAGAAAAAAAAGGATGACTGCGGCAAGAGTGTTGTTTAGACTTTATAGTGTTTAGCCTACACCAAATAATCCTTTTGACCGAACGTGCAAACAAGTATGGTTGCTATTTATTTCTGGGAGAGAATAGTTGGACTTTCGTACCAAGTATTTTGGGATTAGTGAAGATTTAATCTGCTGTACTGTCTGTTTTACTAATGTTGCCATAAAAGTACTTCTATTTACTGGTCCTTCGTATACTTTAATCTGTTTTATTTGTTACTCACCCTCGAAGATCTGTTGTCAGATTTTACTTTTACGAATATCTCTATTATTTACAATTTTTTAGGTGTGTAAAATAAAGTTGAATTAGAATTATTTCCTAGGCATATTATTTCTATGCTCCATGTACTTAATTCCCAGTTAAATTGTGAACTATGTTTATTTATAGTATATCTAAAGTATTTTGCTGTGTTGATTTCTCAATCTGATAGTACTCTAAGGCAACATTAGCAAAACATCCTGTACTGAAAACACTGATATTATATCTAAAGTATTTTACAGTGTTGATTTCACAATTTAATAGTATAATAATATTTGTTGACTTTGTTATATATTATAAATTAATTGTACTGTTTGATTGAACAGGCAAATCATCGGTTCACTACAACTCTTCAAAGACGCATCTATGGTCATGCAACAGATGTTGAAATTCGGCCTTTAAACGAAGAAAAAGCTGTTCAAAATGCTGTTGACCTTATTGGGGAACTCTTTGTATTCTCGGTAATCACATACTTACCAGCAGTTTATTAGTAAATGGTTTCTTTATGATGAAGACAAGATCTAATAGTATGCATAAGATTGCAACAGTATATTATTTTCATGATTAAAATGACCTGTGCATAAAGCCAAATTACATGGATTGAAATAGTAAAATATTATATTAAGCTGGGGTTTGACTGTTTAAGAAAAGCTCTGATCAGAGAGAATGTATTGTTAGAGTTATAAGATCAGAAATTAAGGCTTAATATTTGTTACTGATACTAGCAGGTTGCCCATACAGCTCAACTTGTCCCATTCTCAATTTAGAAAACTTGTTCAGGTTGCAGGAGCTGCTGTTATCTTTGAGGTACAGAGGAGTGCTAGGTCAGAAGCTAGAAAGGAGGCAATTCGTAGGCAAGAAGTAGAGGTAATTTTATGTGTTTATTGTAACATTATTTTTTATATCTGTGTAAGTGTGACGTTTTTTGTCTTGTAATATCTCAAAAAAAAACTATGTTTAAGTTATCTTCTATGCAATTTAATATGCTCAATGAAATTTTATTCTTTTTTAAATTTCATTCCTGGGTTTATTTTTATTTTCATGTAGTTTTTTTTCGAATTTGTCTCTCTATAAATAAATTATTGACAATCTCTCGAAATTATGACACATTAAGATACATTGACGGAAAAATGATAAAAGAAATAGAGGTTCAGCGTCTCATTAGTATGCTACCACCTGTCAGCTTTATTTTCCCAAGAATACTAAAGATCATATTTTGTGGAAGTATGGCCACTTGTATATAAACTCGGTAGGTGCCATTCTCAATTTTTATCCTCTACAGTAGATTTTCTATTTCTTGTGGATCGTGTCAACACTTTGCCAATACAACTTTCTTTGGATAAACTTATTCCCATAACTGGTATTTGCTTCAGCAAGTGCAACAGAGTTCTGAAGTGATATGAAATTCTAATCATCTTCCTTCTGATTCATTTGGTTGATTCCAGCCAATAGTCATTATAGATGTTTGTGTGCGCACATGTGCTTCCCTGTACTCCTTTCAATGTGGTGAAATAGTGCGTAGGAGTTGAAATCTAGGTAGTTGGCAAAAAATATAGTATATATTTTGAATCACTAGCTTGTATATTCTAGCCTCTCTTGGAAAGAAATAACTTCACGTGTTAAGCCATTAATATAACTTTTTGTCTTCCACCTCACCACTCCCCCCTTCAAATTTGTTGTATGTATTAGTATTACTATGTTCCATGCCATTTATTATGAAAAGATCTTCCTCTGAGTGGACAATGACGTCTGACTTTGAGGAACTTATAAAAATTAGTAAAGTTTAAGAGGCAGCATCCATCCTCATAATTAAAAATTTACACCAACTTCTGTGGAAAGATTAGAGATCAGCTTTTGCATTATTGTGTTTTTTAGGAACTGAGGCAACGAGATGATGAGTTGGCAAAAGAAGTGGAAGTTCTTAAGCGCAAACTTCAGGAACTTGAGCAGGTTCCCAAAGGACTAGGTCTATCTGGAGTATTTAAGTCTAAACAAGCTTCAACCGAAGGTGACAAATCAGCAAAACAATCCTGACCTCTGATCATTTGGCTGCTAATAATTCATTTACAGATATGTAATGCCAATAATTCTTTAGTCCGCATTCTTTACGAGGTAAACCTGATTGTTTTCCGTATTGTGTTGGGGACTGTGTTGCCCTCACCAATTCAGATTTGTATAATATAAATCAACATTGAGGTTCTGTTTGTATTGGCCTTTGGCATAAGAAAGAATGCATCTTTTATGCTATATTGAGTGGGTGAGAATCTTGACAAATGAAGACGAGGCTTGTATCACTGTTTCTTGAAAGGTGTAACATTGAAGATTGCAAGTCATAATTTTATGATTTGATATAATAATAGCCAAACCAGAGAACTCTTGTAAGTTGTACCTCAAATCCTCAATGATAAGGGTCAGCCTTTCATGTTTCTTATGCAACTTTCGCTGCTATCTGTATCTCTTCCGATTTTGTCTTATGCTATATGAAGATGATGATGCTTACTGAGCAATCTAATATATGCTTTACAGTTTACACACACAATTGCGACGTTCAAAATGTGACAAACCCTCGGTGTTTGTTTAATCGCCCTTGTTCCCTGGAGCCTACAATTTGCTTAAATGTTTATATTTACATTTACCTGGGACTTTAAAATTTCAAAAGTATTTAAATTTTAAAATTTAAAGATTTTTTTTTTTACTTTTGTTTTCTTTTTCTTTTTTATTATGAGAAAAATCTTATCTTAAATCTTTGAGGATTTTGTTCAATTTAGAGATTTTCTAATTAAGTTTTTGAAATTTGTTCGGTTTGAAACTTAAAAAGTAACTTTTTAAAAGAAAAAAAGCACAATTCAAAAAAATTTTGAATTAAGAAAATCCTATTTTCGAGTGACGGATATATTTTTCTGAATATTTTTTTTACCACTATGATTAAAAATATTGTTTTTCCAAATTTTATTTGCAATGATAGTCAAATAAAGTAAAGCGGACAATTTCTTTAATCCAATGTTATTCTTCAAATTAATTACTACAACAGTATTTTTGGCACACTACTATTTTCTAAAACAGTTCTTTTTTCCTTTCCATGGTTGCATCATTTTTCTGAGAAACAAAAGGAACTCAAAAGTCTTATCCAACCTCTTATGCCCTCCTCCAGTTTTATTATTATTTAAAATATATATAAAAATATAAAGTATACGTACTTAAGAATCTTTAATACCCTAAACAAAATGTAAGTTTCTTAAATAAAGAAAAACGAAACTCGTGCAACTTAAAAACGAAGACCTAAATATTTATCACTTTCCTGCTCTCATGACTCAGCCTCCACCATATTACTGTAGGAGGCTTGGAGCAAAGCTGCAAATGCTGATTTCCGATACCAGGTCAATATGACTGAAAAAGGAAATGCTGAAACTCAAGCATGTAAATGAGAAGGAAAATCCTGATACAAAGAATAGTTCACTCATGCAAAAGCAAACGAAAAAGCTTTTTGTTGCTCTACCGGATTACTCATCAAGGGATGTATTACCAAGTCTAATTGTGATATGACAAGTGATATATCAAGACTAAATGTAACTTGGCAGGAATAAATTCAAGGTAGATCTCAACTTCGCTATCAGTACAGAAGTCGGAAGGTATATATACGTTCAACTTCTTTTAGAAACATAACAAAATATTCTAGCAAATAAAATAAAACGAAAAACACAATTCAACAAGAGTTGCATATCATTTTACAAACTATAAGATTCCACTTTAGTCAAAGGTCATACACACTGTCCCCATATGAGAAATATATATATCAAACAACATAACACGAGCAATCTTTATTGGTTTGCCAGCAATGGACTGAACTTCAAGCTTGGTAAAGTTTTAATCCCAGTCCATCCAGAATTGATAGGGGCCATGGGCATCTACTCGGCGCCTTCTTCTTCATAAGTATTGACCCGCTCACATTCATCAATCCATTCACTATATCTGCACCAAAAATTTCTAAACCTAAGTAAGAGAAAGGGAAGGGTTTGACTATACGAAATGTTCAGATGTACTTACATGTCTATTGGCTCTGTCAAAGCTGCAGGGAGAAAAAGAAAGAGAGGTCAAGATTAGATTAGATTGCCTCTTTTACAGATCCATAGATAACTCTTGTTAAACACAACAAGATAAAATTTTCATCGAAAGGTACATAAACTATGACATGTAAATGGGGATAGCAAGGATATAACATGTTGCTCAAGCTTCGGTATTTGAGAAAGCACGTAATCTGAGAAAGCACAAGGAAATTACAAAAGCCCGAGTTCTTACCACACAACCGATCTTAAATTTACCCATCATAAAAAAAGCTGAAAACTAGATATTGTTACTTTAAATATACATAACCCTATTGCTTGTCCATTTTATTGTGAAATATTTTGGAAGGTTGCATATTATATATGAAAGATTATATCCTTAGATAACAATGCGAGCGCAGCCAAGTGACAAACATGGATTTCTCATTTGTTTTTTTTCCGGGGACATTCATGTTCTATTAGCCATTTAATTCCACAATGTACCTGTTACTGTAGTGCTGAAGCTCTCTTGGCAGATCCCACAGGTGGCCTCACCGATTAAGTTCTTCATATCACTGATAACAAATGAGTGCCAAGTGTAAGCACAATTACCTTTATATTGGCTTCAATAATGCTAGTTTGAAACTAAGTGGCTTCACATATTAGCTTGATCTAATTATGTGCTTGGGTACACATTGGACAATAGAAAGCACTGATAATTTTAGCCTGCCAAGATTTAATTAGCTCATTCAGAAATCTAGAAATACATTAGTGCTTACATGCGGCATTCAACGCTGCTCCCATGATTGCAGAAAGGACAACTGAAAACAGTGTCAAGTTTATCCATCCGTTTCTTAGTTGCTGGCTTAGCTCTTGACTTCCGCTTCCCCATACTTAAGTCTTCTTCTATAAAGAAATATAACAAGGTGAGTAGAAACTCCAGGTATCTAAACACATGATCTCAGTGGGAAGAAAGACAGAAAGAAAGGAGAAGCTGCATATTGTACACCGTCTACTAGCAGAGAGATTACAGAGTACAAACCCAGGACAGTTTAAGAACATAACATATAATGCTGGAACATGCACAACTGTCCTAGATCATTATTGTTGTAGTAAGTTTCCATGTTTACATACATACAATGATACATTTGATGTTTTGCTCTTTTATTTCTTTAATGTTTAGTGAATACATATAACAACTCCAGTAATACCATATCAACCATCTAGTAATTAATGAGCATGACGAATCATACAAAAAGTAACAAATATTAAGAATGTAGTACATTTTGAGACAATTTAGATGATCAGATATCAGAACAACATTTTCTATAACATTCTCTACTTTTTCAAACGGGAAAACAATTTATGTCAAAAGGAATTTGAATCTATTGTCACAACAAATTTCAGATTGCAGGTTTCAGCAAAAATATAAAGAACAATCACAAACAAAGCTTAGTTAAAGTATCTAGGTTAGAGTTCATAAATCATTTTCCAATAAATGTCCCCAAAAGGAAGAAACTTACCAGCACAACTGAGCCATTCTGTTACGATCACGATGACAAGCTAAGAACTTCCATTAAAATAAAGAAACACTTTGGTTCATTTTAAAAGAGGATCTAATAACCAAATTTCCACTAGCTTGGCACACTAAAACTGACTCAAAATGACTCGTAGATTACATTTTTTTTCCTCTTTAACGCCGTATATCAGCATCGAATTTCAGAAAGTTTTACACCTACAATTAATTGAAACGTTTCCAAAACACCCACAGGTGACAACCAAAACCCAAAAGTATCAACAAATCAACATTTGGGGGGAAAACCCTACACATTTTCAATTATTTCTTCCAATAATTGGATTCAAATCCATCAAACCCTAAACCTCAAAGCAATAAAATAACCAAATAATTAATCACTTAAAAAAGTGATTTTATACCCAATTGAGCTCATCTACAAACAATTCCTCCCACACCACCACTAAATTTACAATCTTGTTTAGAATAAATAAAGACCTAGTTGTTTTTATAGTCTAAAGTTACCATCTTTATTCGAAAAACAAGAAATTACGATGAATTGAAGATAAACACAATTGACTCAGCTGCACAAGTATATAAATCAAGAACAAAGACATAGAATTGAAGGAGCACAAATCGACACACAAATTGAATTATTAAATTAAAAGATCGCAACCATAAAAGAGCGAGAGAATTGAAATTACATACCAGAGAGTTTCGGTGGAAAGATATTTGTCAAGAGGAACCCTAAGTAAAAGACTTGATATACATACCAACCCAATGTATCTACAAAACAAGCCTATTTGGACAGTGGTCAACTCTTATTCTTTTCGTACTTTTGACTTAATTTTGGGAAAAATAAAATAAAATATACAATAAAAGTTACTTTTAATTTATTTCTTTTAAATAAGAGGTTTTTTTGAAAAATATTATAGAAAAAGTTTTTGCAAAAATACAATTTTTGAAAATAATTTACAAAAATATTTCATATGTAACTATTTCACATATGCAAATTCTTGACATGCTTACAATTACGTTGATCAGCCTTACGCATGTCGCAACTACAAATACAAATTATTAATTAAGAACAGGTTGAATTTGATTGATTTGGTTGCAGAAGATTTTTTTTACAAATATTTTCAGAAAATGATAAAATTATAAAAAATTAAAAAAGTGTTATTTTTGATAAATATCATATATTAAATAATCTAATTTCAAAAATATTATTTTTTTCGTGCAAGTTGAAGGAAGAGATGTTTGTCAAAAAAAGAAAAAGAAAAGGAAGGGATGTAATTTTTTGATATGTTTCTTTAGGCTTTAAGTTATCTAAATGAACTTTCAAAAAAAAAGTTATTTAAATGAAGGACTCATATGTAATTATTTAAGAGAAAAAAGAATCTAAAATTGAGCTAAAAAAAGAATCTAAAATTGAGCTCATAATTTTTTTAAGATAATAGGGTGTTTTAGTCTAAATTTTTAATGGTAAATTTATATTTTTAATATTCTAAAATTACAATAACACTTTCGTATTTTAATATGAGATTTGAGCGTAATCTCATAAAAATTATGTAAGGTCGATCTCAGGATTCTCAATCTCATTATTTTATTATTATAAATTTGTAAAAACTGAATATCTTATTATATAACCATTATGGAACATATTATAATAGAGTAAAGTGCATTTTGTGTACTCGCACTTTAGTCAAGACACCACTTGCAATATTATAGTTCAAAATCGAGCAGTTGCAATATCAATGTTTGTATTTCAATGCACTTTGTTGCATTCCGTTAACTGAGGTTCACTCCGTTATTAATTTAGGGAGTAAATTGCACTTTGTGTACTCGCACTTTACTCTAAAGTGCATTTTGTGTACCCGCACTTTACTCTAAAGTACATTTTGTGTACCCGCACTTTGCTCAATACATCACTTGCAATACTTTAGTTCAAAATTTAGAGTAAAGTGTGAGTAAACAAAATGCACTTTAGAGTAAAGTGCGAGTACACAAAGTGCACTTTACTCCCTAAATTAATAACAGAGTTAACCTCAATGAACGAAATGCAACAAAGTGCAGTGAAATACAAACATTAATATTGCAACTGCTCGATTTTAAACTATAGTATTGCAAGTGATGTCTTGACTAAAGTACGAGTACACAAAGTGCATTTTACTCTATTATAATATATTTACTTTCAAAGTGTATAATATTCCTGTCTATTCCTTATCCATAACCAGTGTTCTAAAAATCGTCCGATTTTTCAAAAATCGTCGATAAATCGTTTAAAAATATTTGACCGATTCGATTTTTGAAATCCGATATATCTCTATGAATTATTTTTAAATGGTTTACTATATTATATATAAGGCTAATATATTAAATATATTTAAAATATTAAAATTTATCCGATTTTCGTTCCGATTTATCATTCCGATAAATCCCCGATTTACCGATAAATCACTATACGGTACCTCAACCGATTTGTTCCGATTTCCGAAATCTACGACCATGTCCATAATACATAATTTTTTTATATAGTATAGTAAAAAATATTCTAAATGTACACGTATATATGTTTTTCTAAAACTAAAGAAACTAATAAGAAGAAAGTTTACACATTTTCTGAAAATTTCAATTCAGTGTCACACAAATCTATACTATACTATTATAAGTACCTTGGTAGTTTGGTCGTCTAAGAGCAACTCCAAGAGACTAGCTATCTCAACTCCTAAGTTCAAATTTAAGGAATTTGACAAAAAATTGCACTCCAACAATCTCCTAAATGATTCCTTAAAAGTTAAGACACAACTCTCATGCCTTATTTTTAAGGAAGCTATAGTCATCCGTTATCTTATTTTCTACACCTGTTTCTTAGTGGAATTTAAATTTAATATTTTTATATTTATAAGGAGTAAATATAAGGAGTATTGTTGGAGTTGACATACCCTATAATATCCTAAATTACTAAGAATCATATTTTTTATAATATTTTTAAGGAACATGCTAAGAGACTGTTGGAGTTGCTCTAAGAGCAAGTTCCAACAATGTCCTAGTTGGTTACTTATAAATATTATATAATAATATGTCCTAGTGATTTAGGAACTTATTTCTTGTAGGAACTACAACAACATTACTTATATCTATTCCTTATTATTATTATAATAATATATTTGAAAAAAGAGAGAAAAAGAGTGGAAGAAAGAGAGAGAAAAGAAATGTAGAAAAGGAAGGAAGTGAATTTTTTATTTATGAAAATTAAATAGGTAATGGCTAGTGGTTATTTATTAATAGGTAATGAGATGGATATCGTAGTGATTTAGGTATCTACTAGGACATTATTGGAGCACCATTTTTTGCTAGAATACTTATATTTGAGCTTAGTACATGATATAAATAAGTTGTTGGACTTGCTCTAAATAATAACCGTTAGATGTAAATCTAGATAAATGAGAATCGTTGGATGTAATATTAAAAGAATATTCTTTTCTTCATATCTAAAATGCTCCCACGGATTTAAGGTTCGAATCCCGTAACAACATATTATTATTAAATATTTATATCATCTATTTTTCTAAACTACCTTCAAAAGTTCAAGATATTATTCCGTCGAAAACATATTAAGAATTTTTAAGATCAAAATACAAATAATTACTAATAAAATAAGATAAAAAATACTAAAAAATTATATAAAAAAAATACTAAAATAATAAATCAAAAATACTAAAATTCATCCGGCATCTATGTCTATATATTAAAAACCATCTGTTCTTTTATCTCCCTTAAAAAATCAACTATAACATCAACACATTGTACTTCTTTATTAAGTAAAGGGAGTAAACTTTCAAACCAGCAGAAAATTTTCCTTTGTGCAAATTATCAAGTTTTTTTTTTTTTTTTTGAAAACTTAAAGGACTTTCTCATTCATTAGATAAATCATTGAACAATGTCTCCAACATATGAGAAGGTGGAGACGTAAAAACATGAAAGCAATTGGTTACACAAGGGATTCTAGCTAACCTATGAGCTACCTGGTTACCTTGCTTACGAACATGATTAACAGAAAAACCGGGAACAACATTCACTAACATCCTGCAATGCTCAATGACATGACCAACCTCCAGGAGATATTTTTTGTTACTCAGAATTGCCTTGACTGTGAGCAAAGAATCGGTCTCCAGAACAACATTGCTGTCTCCACGTTGCATAACCCAAGCTAAAGCCTCTTTAATCCCAATGCTCTCAGCCTCTAGAACTGTTGACGGACAAGGAAATGCTAGAATTTTAGCCTCTACAAACTTTCCATTATGATCACGAATCACCATACCTATTGTGAAATTCTCAGCTTGAGGAAAAACTGATGTGTCAACGTTCACCTTTAACTTTCCTTGTTCTGGTGGTCTCCATCTGTGATTACCACATTCTCTGACCCTATTAATCCCACCATTTGAGCTCTTGGTTCTTTCTTTGGCTTTCCTCCATTCTTGCACATTTCTACAGCTCGTCTCCATAGCTATCGCTGGATTTATCACCTTTTCTTCCCAAACTCTCTTGTTTCGCCAAAACCATATCCCCCATAAGACTGTAGAAATTTTAATTGCTTCTGTCTGACTTGATGATTACAGTTTATAGAGAAGCCACTCTGGAGCAGAAACCACTTCAGACATATCATACGACAAATCCACAGCGTGCCAGCAACTTCTTGCAAAATCACAATAAAAAAACACATGGATGAGATGTTCTACATCGATACTACACATGGGACACATAATAGGGAGAACCACACCCTTTTGCATAAGACGGTCCTTGACAGGTATGTTATTTCGACAGAACCGCCACAAAAAAATCTTCATCTTTTGAGGAATAGGCAGTCTCCACAGTTTGTTCTAACCTGCAGATTTGGTGCATACAGAGTCTCCAACAAATTGATCATGCCAACAATGATATCCAGTCTTCACAGTATATACTCCGTCAGTTGACTTAGACCACACTATTCTATCACCAACTAATCGTTGCGACACAGACGTTGCCAGAATAGCCTTCGCATCATCTATGTTGAAAAGCTCATACACCTTACCTGAGTCCCAAGTTTTGGTACCTGGGAGGAATAACGAAGAAACAGCTTCATTCCTTCCTTCATATCGTTGAAGATACTCCACTCTAAAATCCTTCTTCCTTGCCAGCCAAGGGTCTTTAGTGGCCACAATGCTTTGACCATCTCCTACCACCCATCTAAAACCTCTTCGAAGAATTTCTTTTGCTTGCCACAGACCTGCCCACACGAAGCTTCCACCTTGACCTTTTCTAGCCTCCAAAACGTGAACATTTGGAAAATATCTAGCCTTCAACACTCGTGAAACCAACATCTCCGGCTGCTCGATACACTTCCAAATGTGTTTGCCTAGAAGCGCAATATTGAACCCGTACAGACTTTTAAACCCCAGTCCCCCTCGACTTTTAGACATGCTCATTCCCTCCCAGGCCAACCATTTAATGCCTTTGCTCTGATTTGATCCCGAGTTCCACCAATAGCCGTTGAATAACCTTTCCATCTCTTGTGAGAGTGATTTGGGCAACAGAAAACATGACATACAATAGGAAGGTACTGATTGTGCCACATTTTTTATGAGAATTGATTTTCCCGCTCTGGAAATAGGTTTACCTCTCCAACCTTGCACCCGTTTAGAGACTCTTTCTTTTAAATAGCCAAAAACCTGTTTTTTCGATCTCCCCACCAATGAAGGCAATCCCAGATAGTGACTATTTGAGATATCATTATGAACACCCAGCACCGTAGAGAGTTGCAACTGCTTATCTAACCGCACATTAGAACTATACATAACCCCAGACTTCTGATAATTTATAGCTTAACCCGACATCTCAGCATACCTCTCCAGAATCCCTTTTATTCGATTAGCTTTCTCATAAGACGCTTTAAAGAAAAGAAAACTATCGTCAGCAAACAATAGATGGGACACTTCCGGTGCAGTTTGACTAATTCTACATCCATGAATATACTTGCAAATTGCATTTGCCCATTAAAGAATAGAAGAAAGATTAGAAATTCAAAGGCAGCATACAGGAGGTCAGGTTGACACCAAGTGTGACAGAATACATGAGTATGCAATTCTTGCAGAATTTAACTATAATATATTGTCTGGTTTTATATAGTGATAAAATCTAGATTGTTGGAAAACGTACTGATATCTGTGTAAAAGTGTTGTACAAAAATGTCTGAAATGTTTATATTCAGCTAGTTGTAAATTTCATTAGGTGACATATCCTAGTACAGTCAAGATACTTGATTCTTGAACATAGAGCACATATTCTATTTATTTCAGTGAATCCAGTTATGTGATTGTTAATGTATAAAGTCTAGTTCTTGATTACAGTATTGTGTAATTATGCTGGAACTTGTCATTCATCGTAAATTGAAGGTTATCACATAATGTTTTTCAAGTAACTACTTCTCTTGTAGTCTTGTAGATAAAGTATGAGATGATCGAAAAGACGAAAACTCTTCTAGTGTTAATTGTAGAGCAAGATTTGAACTTTTTTTTGTTGCGTAGATCACAGTCTTGCCTTAGGTTTTACAGAGTTGTTTGGTATCTATACGCTTTTTTTTATAGAAAGTGATCATGATCATATTTATGTTACTAAGCCTACAATCTGGGATGCATTAGGACATTAATTGAGTTAAAGGAATCGATATTTATGTTAATCAGTCTATAGGCTTTCTTTTTCTGTTTGCAGACATAATCCATCATTTTCTGTCTGCAGATCTAATCCATCAGAGTTATATATGAAAACATTAGGCCTATCTTTATCACTTTCGTCGAAATGTGGTCATTGACATTTACTTCAACCCAAGTCATTTTAACTGGGCAAGACATGGTAACAAGAAATAAGCTTCATCGCAACTGAAAACTGTTCATGAGTTTGGCTCAATCACAGTTCGAACAGTGGTCTAAACAACAGCCTACGGCTCCACTATCTCCACTTTGGCTGGCAGTGGTGGGATATTGTTCGACTAATTTAGTCCCTCTTTTTGTTTGCTACAGTTATGCACAAATTAACAGTGGGCAGTGAAGTCTAGTACATAACAAACAGTCAGGTTTAACATGGTTTAAAGTATGAGATGAATGAATGAAAACTCTTCAGGTTTAAAGTATGAGATGAATGAATAACGATCATTGAATTGTACTCAATTGCCTCGACTACTTCTGGAACTGAACCCATAACCATCGAAGTTCTGTTCAAAAACCTCGTCCGACAACTTGTATAGAGAAGGATTTCCCGCGGCATATCAAACATGGAAGTACATTACTAATAGGAATGGCAAGTTAAAATCAAATGAAATACCTATATAACTGCATCTTTTGTTATGCAAATCACATCAATCATCAGCAAGAAAATGAGTAGGATATTAAGAGAAAGCCTCTAGGAGTCTTGAATGAACCTAGTATGAACATCATATTTTTAATCCTGAGAATTATTACCCAGGACTTCACGAAGAACAGCATCCACTTGTCTTCACAGCAGACACGTCATCTTTGCCTCCAACAATGATAGTTCTGCCCTTGGGCAAAACAGTTGGATCGTCTCCGCCTTCAAGTGCCCTCCTACTTGCTACACGATAGATTTGGGCGAGCACTTCCGTGAATGCAGACTCAACGTTTGTTGACTCAAGAGCTGATGTTTCCATGAAGAAATTACTCTCACGTTCAGCAAAGGCCTGTGCATTTTCTGTAGAGACGGCACGCAGGTGGCGCAAATCTGCTTTGTTTCCTACTAGCATGATCACAATGTTGGCATCGGTGTGATCTCGGAGCTCTTTCAACCATCTTTCTACATTTTGAAATGTAACATTGCGGGTAACATCATAAACTAGTAGAGCACCAACAGCTCCCCGATAGTAAGCACTTGTGATTGCACGATACCTAAGGCAAAGGAAAAGAAAATAAAAATATAAAACAACTAAGAGCTACCAATACTGCATTTGCATTTACAGTGCAGAAATTTTGAGAGGTTTAATGAAAGTCATTTATAGAATGATGTCTTCTTGTAGCTTTGCTTTCTGTACAGCAGTCTGCTTCAGGTGCGATACCAACATTGAAGGAAAACAACTGAAGCAATTTATGCTATAAATGTCCCCTATAAACCTTTAAATATAAACCTTTCTTGTAAGATGGGGACATTTATAGAATGATGACTTAATGCACACATTTTAGCAAAACAACTGAAGCAATTTATGCTATTGCATCTTCGTGAAAATGCAGAAATACCAAATTTCTACGAGTTGCACGTGTAAAAAAGGCTGTCACAATCAAGATTTTCTTAAAACTGCAAATTAAATACCAGAAAGTACAAGAATAAGATATAACCTTACAACTAAGAGAGTGTTTGGCCCCGGCTTAAAGCCGGGGCTTAAAACCGGGGCTTAAAGCAATTTTCGACTTTAAGTCGAAAATTATACAATAATCACCTCAAAATCAGTACAACCAATTAAAGATACCAAAACATACATCATGCATGTAACTACGAGTGACAATTACAGACAAACATATATCGAAATGTCGAATGTGGTACCTTTCTTGACCAGCAGTGTCCCAAATCTGAGCCTTGATAATCTTTTCATCAACAGTAATGCTGCGAGTTGCAAATTCAACACCAATCGTAGACTTTGATTCAAGACTAAACTCGTTACGCGTGAATCTTGATAATAGATTCGATTTTCCCACACCAGAATCTCCGATCAACACAATCTTAAACAAATAATCATAATCCTCGTCTGCTCTAAATGTCCCCATCTTACAATCCCCCCCTATAAACCATGAAAATATTTTCCAAGATGAAGATCCACAAGCCAAAATAACTGATCCAATGTATCTAATTGTAATCCTCCTCAGCTCTGAGCTCTGAATAGGCTAATATATAAATGTTTTAATGGGTGTTTCAGACAAAAAATTGATGAAGATCAAAATGCCAACAAGGGAACAACCGATTCAGAAAATGAAAATAAAACTGTTTTTCTTTTCCAGGTTAATTGTTATTTGTTTGTTTGTTTCTTTTGTTGGTAGCTTAATGTTTTTTTGTTGGTGTTTATTTTCCAAAGAGTACTAAAGATCATATTTTGTGGAAGTAAGGCCACTTGTATATAAACTCGGTTAGTGTCATTCTCTATTTTTATCAGTAGATTTTATATTTCTTGTGGATCGTGTCAACACTTTGCCAATACAACTTTCTCTGGATAAACTTATTGCCATATATAACTGGTATTTGCTTCAGCAACTGCAACATATTCCTGAAGTGATATGAAATTTATTGTAGTACATGTAGTTTTAATGATCTTGTATATTGATAAGAGCTAAGTGATCAAGTCTTGATAAGTAGTCTCTGTTATCATAACATAATCAGTTACTTGATTAGTGCCTATATGTACAAATTGTATCATTCTTGATGTAACTTTTCATTTTCATATTGTTTACAATCAATACACAAAGAATGTAGTTTGTTTACAATTTCTGAATATGCTTACATACAAGAGGAGTTGTTAAATCAATATGGTATCAGAGCAATTCCGCAAGTTTCAACGTTTTATCTTCGTTATCGCCATGATCTTCTTCTCTTTTGTGAGTCGTTCTTTGTTTTAGTTTTTCGTATTGATGTTCATATCTGTTTGATCGTTATCGTTGTTCAATTAGTGTTTTTTCGTTGAATCTGTTGATCAATCTGTGTTTTTGACTGCATTTTGACGATTAATTAGTGTTTGATAACTGTTGATCTATCGATCTTTATTGATCTACGTTCTCTCTACATCAATCTCTCGATCTCTTTCGATCTCTCTCTTTTAATCTCTTTGACTTACTCTTGTGAATGTCTTTCAATCGTTCTGAGTTTCCTGCATTCTCTTATGCTCATGCTGTAATAGCGACTCAATCTGCAAACAATTCTTCACCTGTCACTCCTCTTATAACCACAACAAACATTAATCGACCTCTAAACACTACAATTCCAACTTATGGTTCATCAATTGACAATAATAGTCATCCTTTATTTCTACACAATAATGATCAGCCTGGTATGGTGTTAATTTCTAAGAAATTGACTGGTAGTGAGAATTATGCTTCATGGAAACGATCAATGCAAATTGCACTATCTGCGAAGAATAATCTTGTGATTGTGAACGGTGATTTCTCTGCTCCTGAGATGACATCTCATCTCTATCCTTATTGGAAGCGTGTTAATAACATGATCATCATGTGAATATTGAATACTGTTGCCGATGATATCAGTAGCAACATGAATTATATGGATAACGCTTATAATGTTTGGTATGAGCTTAATTAACGTTTCTCTATAATCAGTGGCCACAAAATATATGAGACTCAACGGGATTTGTTCAAGTTAGAACAAAGTAATGATTCTGCGGGGTTTTACTTTCATAAAATCAAGGGTTTTTAGGATGAACTTAAAGCTTTGGAACCTACTATCAAATGTTATTGTGGAGCTCTTAAGGATTGGGAGTTACAGGTTGAAAAAATGAGGCCAATTCAGTTTCTCATGGGGCTTCATTCTAGTTTTATTGCTGCTCGGGGCCAGTTGGTCATGATGCAACCTTGGTCTACAGTGAATCAAGATTTCATGCTGATTAAACAGGAAGAAAAACAAAGACAGATTCACACATTGACACCTCAACCAATTGCCATGACAACTAATACCACTGGTCTTCGTACTTCTAATTTCAAGTTCACTGATAAACCAAATCATTTGTTAGAATGTTCCCATTGTCATTTCAAGGGACATACAAGAGAGAAATTAGGGGTGTAAACGAGTCAAACAGTTCGTGAGCTACTCGAGCTCGGCTCATAAAATATTCGAATTCGACTCGGTAATAATCGAGTCGAGCTCGAGCTCGAGCTATTCGAATATTCTACCGAGCGGAGCTCGAGTTTCAAATTACTCGGCTCGTAAGGCTCGCGAGCCTAATCGAGCCTCTATCATTTTTAATTTTTATACATTATAAATATATATTTATATAAATATTTAGTATCTAGATATAATTTTTATATATAATCGAGTCGAACTCGAGCCATATAATCTAGTCAAACTCGAGCTGAATCGATCATATTCGAGCTTTTATCAATATTTAGTGAAGTCGATTCGAGCTTTCGAGCCGAACTCGAACATATCGAACTTTTTACGAGCCGAGCTTCGAGCTTGAAATTTAAGACTCGGTCGAACTCGAGCCCGAACTTTTTAGTCGAGCTCGAACTCGAACCTGTCAGTGTTAGGGATGGCAATCGGGTCGGTCGGTTCGGGTTTTGTAAAAACCAGACCCGGACCCAAATATATATTTTGGACCCGGATCCGGACCCGGACCCGATTGGATCCCGAATGTCAAGATCCAGACCCGACCCGTCGGGTTTCGGTTCGGTTCGGGTTTCAATCGGGTCCCAATTTATTTTAACTTTTATACAATTATTTATCAATTTAATACAAACCTGTATTTAAAATTTTGACTAAAATAATTGAGCTTCTTAAATTCTAAGCAAAATCCTTAACTTACAAAATTCATAATCCAAATTCTAAATAAATTCAAGAGTTTTTTGAAAGCTAGTTTACATCATCCAAAGATACATAATTACATAATAATCTAAGATTCGTATTAGGGTTTAGAATACAAAAAGGAATTAGAAAGTTTAAGAATAAAAATATACCAACAAATTGTGTAGATTAACTTTATTTTCAGAGTCAATGGGAGAGTGAAGACATCAAGTGAGGGAATAAGTTAAAAAAATTAGAATAAGAGAATGAATTATAATATAATAAGTCAATGTCTCAATAACCATACATAACGTAGTTAAGAAGTTAAAGTGGAATTCTTAGAATATTAATGATTTAAAATATATTATATATACATCATATTTTTCATATATATATATATATATATATATATATATATATATATATATATATATATATATATATATATATAATTATTATTCGGGTTTCGGACCGGGTCCGGGTTAGGTTCGGGTTTCGGATTTCGGGTCCGGTTCGGTTCGGTTAGGGAAATATCCAAACCCGACCCGAAATTTAATCGGGTCTATATATGAGATCCAAACCCAGACCCAAACCCAAAACTTCGGGTTCGGTTGGGTCTATTCGGGTCGGAACGGGTCGGGTACCCATCGGGTCGGTACAAATTGCCATCCCTAGTCAGTGTTTAACTCGGCTCGGCTCGATTACACCCCTAAGAGAAATGTTATAAGCTCATTGATTATCCACTGGACCACCCTAATCATCCAAAAAATCGAGGCAAACGAAGATTCAACACCTATTGTCTCTCATGTCTATCAACATGGTTCTAATCTGCATACTCCTAATCATGCTTTAACCTCTCAGCTCGAGGCATTACAGACTCAGATGAGTACTCTCACGCAGTGTTTTAATAATCCATCCCCCTCTGCATATTCTCAAATGACTCCAACTACAGGTCCACATTTTATTTCTCCCAACATAACATGTACTGCTATCTCGTTAAACTCCTCTTTATGTTTTTTTGAAAATGTGTGGATTCTAGACACATGTGCCATGAATCATATGTGTTGCACACTTACACAAATGCATATTGTACCTACCATTGTTATACCGTCAAATTTCCTAATGGAGAGGAGGCCATAGTCACTCACACTGGTTCTATTTTGATACATCCTATTTCAATAGTCATTCCTAATGTTTTATTCATTCCTTCTTTTACTTTCAACCTCTTATCAATCAGTAAACTCTCGTCCCAATTGACTTCTAAGATATGGTTTGAATCTAATTCTTGTTACCTGCAGTACCAATTCCAGAAGAGGGCATTGGTTCTTGTTAACATGATTGGAGGATTGTATCAATTCACCAATGTCCCTGTTTTATCTTCTTCTGCCTTGTCTGTTTCCCAGTCATCTTCACCTCCTTGGCACCAATGGTTGGGTCATGTCCCTTCACAGATTCTTTGCAAAATTACTGGTTTAGTTTCGAAATCTTGTAGTCAACTCCCATGTACTATTTGCCCTTTAGAAAAACAATGTAAAATGCCATTTCAAAACAGTAAATCTCAGGCTTCCTTTTCTTTTGAACTTGTGTATTGTGATCTTTAGGGTCCTTATCGGATTCCCACTTGTAATGGTTGCAAGTATTCATTACTCTTGTTGATGATTGTACAAGGACTGTATGGACCATTTTACTTCTTACTAAACAACATGCCATTCCATCTATCAAAGATTTTTTTGATCATGTCACAACTCAATTTAATTATTTAATTAAAAATTTTTGCACCGATAATGGTGGTGAGTTAATGAATCATGATTTGTTTTTGTTTTTTTACTAGTCATGGTACTATCCATTAATCTTCTTGTCCGTCCACTCCTCAATAAAATAGGAGGGTTAAACGGAAAAATCGCAATCTCCTCGAAATGACTAGGGCTCTTATGTTTCAAGCAAACTTTCCTCAACATTTTTGGGGGGATTGTCTTTTAATCTCCACTTATATCATTAACTGCATTCCAACCTCTGTTTTGGATTTTGTTATTCCTTATGAAAA
Source organism: Heracleum sosnowskyi (assembly GCA_030848705.1). Classification (NCBI taxonomy): domain Eukaryota; kingdom Viridiplantae; phylum Streptophyta; class Magnoliopsida; order Apiales; family Apiaceae; genus Heracleum; species Heracleum sosnowskyi. The sequence continues at coordinate 102,625,631 of CM061241.1, forward strand.
ACTTTTTCATGCTAAACCAGATTATGAAAAACTTCGGGTACTAGGTTGTCTTGCTTATATGTCACTCCATGAGTTGGACAAATTAGCTCCTCGTGCTCTCAAAACTATTTTTATTGGTTATTCTTTATGTCAAAAGGGTTATAAGTTGTATGATCCTATCACAAAAGTCACACACGTTTCTCGACATGTAGTTTTTCATGAGAATGTTTTTCCTTTCCATGATACCTCAAATGTTGTGTTGCATCCATATCCACAATTTTTTTTACTTCTCCTGATATTTCTATTGATTGTTGTCATACACCTCTTGATTCTCTTTTGATTGATGCTACTTCATCCATTCCCACTCATTCTTTACCTACTTCTAATTCTACTCACATTTATGATCTTGTTCCTTTTACATCTTCTGTTCCTGATTCATCTTTTTCTTCTACATATGATATTCCCATTCCATCCGCTCTTCAACAATCTGATACACTTGTCCCTCTTCACTCTGACATTGTTTCGATCCCACAAAATACTACTCGAGTTTCTATTCGTCAAAAAGTTCAACCTGCTTGGATGCATGATTATGTACTCCCTCAAGCCATCACTTTCTTGTTAAATTGCCCTATTGATAAACACAAATATAGTTTACCCACCTATTCCATTCAACATCCCAGTTCTTCTATTTTTGCTTGTTCTGTTAGCCCACAAACTGCTTTCAAAGAGCCATACACTTATGCTCAGGCTGCATCTGATCCACGTTGGGTCGAAGCTATGCAGAAAGAGCTGCTCTTGAATCAAATTGTACTTGGGAGATTGTTTCGTTGCCACCTGGGAAGAAAGTGATTGGGTGTAATTGGGTGTATAAGGCTAAGTTTCTTGCCAACGGTTCTCTAGACAAATTTAAGGCTCACTTAGTTGCTAAGGGATACACACAAGTTGACGGCGAAGACTACCATAACACTTTCGCCCTTGTTGTTAAAATGTCTACCGTCCGAACTGTTCTTGCTTTTACAACTGCTAAAAATTGGTCCATTTACCAATTGGATATTAATAACGCTTTTCTTCACGGGGATTTGTTTGAAGAGGTTTACATGGAATTTCCTAAAGGACATCCATTTTATGGTTCCCCGAATGTTGTTTGTCGTCTATTAAAATCTCTATATAGGTTAAAACAAGCATCTTGTCAGTGGTTAGAAAAGTTGGTCATAATTTTGCTTCATCTGGGTTTTGTTCAAACAGTTGTAGACTACTCTCTGTTTACTCTTACTAAGGGTGATTATTTTATCCTTGCCTTGGTTTATGTTGATGATATTTTATTAACTGGCAATGACAGTTCTATCATTGATCATGTTAAGTCGGTTCTTCATACTTCTTTTACAATCAAGGACCTGGGTTTAGCAAAATACTATCTTGGTTTAGAGATTCATCGAACCAGTGATGGTTTGTTTTTACATCAACATATGTTTGTTCACGATTTGCTTCTGGGGGCTGGATTAGAAAATGCCAAACCACTTTTTCTTCCTTTGGATTCTGTCGTCAAGCTTTCTGTCGATGACGGTGAACTTTTGGATGACCCTTCTTTGTATCGTAAATTTATGGGGAAATTGTTATACTTAACAGTTTCATGTCCAGATATCTCCTTTGTGGTTCATCACCTCAGTCAGTTTCTTCAAACACCCAGAATCTCACATCTTACTGCAGTCCAAAGGGTGTCTTTCGTTATCTAAAGGCCACACCTTTTCAAGGTCTTTTTTTATGCTGCAAATTCTTTCTTTCATTTGGAAGATTTTTGTGATAGTGACTGGGGAACTTGTCATCATTCTTCTAGAAGTGTGACTCGTATTTGTCTATTGCTTGGGACTTCTTTAATTGTTTGGTCCTCAAAGAAACAACAGGTGGTTTCTCACTCTACTGCAGAAGCCGAGCTACGTGCTTTGGCTGACACTGCTTGTGATCTATCTTGGTTTTATTTGCTTTTGTATAAGTTACATATTGTACAGCCTAAGCCTACTGTCATCCACTGTGATAATCAGGCTGCTTTGGATATCGCCGCGGATCCAGTGTTTCATCCAAAACCCAAACATTTTGTCCTGGATTGTCATTTTGTGCGAGAACAGGTTCATAACAATCTCATTCATCCTGTCTTTATCCTCAGTGCCTTGCAGCTTGCTGATATCTTTACGAAAGGCCTTCCTCGTCAAGCACATTGGAGCATTCTTTCCTGCTAGAATGTGAGGCCTGCTCATTCTCTCTAAAGGACGGGGGGAATATTGTAGTATATGTAGTTTTATTGATCTTGTATATTGATAAGAGCTAAGTGATCACGTTTTGATAAGTAGTCTCTCTTATCATAACAGAATCAGTTACTTGATTAGTGCCCATATATGTACAACTGTATCATTCTTGATGTAACTTTTCATTTTCATATTGTTTACAATCAATACACAAAGAATGTAGTTTGTTTACAGTTTCTGAATGTGCTTTTACATACGAGAGAAGTTGTTGTTAAACCAAGAAAATTCTAATCATCTTCCTTCTGATTCATTTGGTTGATTCCGGACAATAGTCATTATAGATGTGTGTACGAGCGCATGTGCTTCCGCTATTTAATATTTAAGTCTAAACAAACTTCGACAGAATGTGACAAATCACCTGTTAACGGAGGAATTTGTGATAACAAAGTTTGAGGTTACAAGCCGGAATCAAGATCTATGAAGGTGGTTCTTCGCCGAAAAAGTCATCGGAGTATGGTGATTGTGTTTATAAGAAGCTGAGATCAAATGAGTGGTGGTGGTCTCTCTGAGCTCTCAACGTCCAACCCCTTTAATGTGCCTGCGTACCCTATATTTATAGGGATCAAGCTTCACGTAGTTTTAATAGAACAAGGATCCTAAGTCTGCTAGAGATAAGTCTCCTCAGTGATAAGTATCAAGCATAGTCCATGTCGGACTAGAACACTCAACTCATTATGAAATGTATATCCAAACCCACTAAGGAGATCCCATACGATGAAGCCTAGCCCATGACCCCAAGGCTCAACTATGACTGTGCCTTCACGGATACAACATTAGCCCTAACTATTGGAGCTAACATCAACCACTACCAACTACCACATCAGTCATTAGTTGCAGGGAAAAGTCACGACTTACTCCAAATGCACAAGCTGATCCTTACCCCCCGATGAGGATAACCCATCAGACTACATGGCAAGTTCTCCAAAGTTAATATCACACAGGGCGTATCATAATCCCCCAACAAGGATAACTTGCTAGAATACAAGACTAGATCCCAAGAGCGTATCGAAGAGCTTAATTACCCATGATCTCCCAATAAGGATAACTTACTGGAATACAGAATCGGGCATTCAACATATAGATTGATGTAGGGCTGTAAACGAACCGAACTGTTCGTTAAGCTCGCTCGTGTTCGCTCGTGTTCGTGTTCGATAAGCTCGGTTCGAAGTATTAACGAACTTGAGTTCGGACCGTATTTCTTGTCCGATAACTTAAACGAACCGAACCGAACTTTTTACATGTTCGACTCGAGTTCGTTCGAGTTCGGTTCGAGTTCGTTAAGCTCGAGTTCGTTTGACAACAAACATGTATTTATGAAATTTAAGATGTGTCACTGTGTAAAGCATAATGTAACATAAGATGTAAAAAAGATAACTACAACTCAACAAAGGACAAGACAGACAATAATATTAACAGAAGCACAGGAATCCAGAATCAAAGAAGAAAAGGTAAACTCAAAAAATCAAAATACGTTATGTATTCTTGAAGTCCGTAAACAGGTCACGGAAAGAAGTTCATGAAAATGTTCAAGCCTCAGTGACAGCAAAAGAAACAAGACTTTCAAGACGACAGAAGTATGTGAATGATTTAGGGTTTAGTACCACAGGATTCCAGTGATGAAGCAACCAGAACGACAAGGGACGTATCAGCAGCATTGAATTGAAGACATAAAAGAAGAATTGATCAAGTGTTATTCATCTGTGAACCAGACCAGTTGCACGAGGTGACGACACTAAAAAGATCAAGTTGTTTTATTGTCTCAGAAGAAATTGATACTGTCTAAAACTGAAACACCTGGGAACTCAAAAGTATTTTCTAAAAGGTCAAGGACAAGGAAAAGAGTTCGATGGTTTTATTGTTTATAAAAACCATCGAATGTGACATAAAGAAAACAAAAAGAAAAGGATTCGATAGTTTTCTAAATTAGAAAACCATCGAATGAAAAGCATAAAGTAAATGAATACTTTAATAAAGTAAGTATTACATTCGATAGTTTTTATTTAAAAACTATCGAATTGAATAATTACTTTATTCATTCGATACTTTTCAAATTAGAAAGCAGGTGAAAAGTTTGTTTGTCTGACAGGTTGATGAGAATTGGACGACCAAGATTGTTTTAACAATTAAGGTTCAATAGTTTTCTAAAACTAAGTCTATAATTACACAGAGAGAGGTAGTGTCTTCCTCAGTCGAGGTTAGTTCATAGTAGCAACTACTGAGAGAGAAGTTTGAGCCGGAGAAGATCATAGAAATTTATAGTGCTCAGAATTCTTTCATTGTATTGATTGTGAATAACCTAAAACTCATTGAAGCTAATCTACGGATTAGAAATTGTAGCACCCCTCGAGGTTTATATTTATAAAACGATATATTCCCCGACTTTTGGTTTGGTTTGGTGTGTTTGATTTCGTTATAGAACTGAATGAATTATCCGCGAACGAAATTGAATTATTTGTGAGTATCGTATTCAACCCCCCCTTCTACGATACTTCGGGACCTAACAATTGGTATCAAAGCTTGTTAATCGACATACAGATTAGATCCGGGTATTTCAGACCAGTCAGACAATAATTCTGAGGAGGCCAACTTCTAAATAAATTTATTTTATGAATTTATATTTTAATAAGTTTATTTTATAAATTTAAGTTAAAATGAATTTATCTTATAAATTTAATTTAAATGAGTTCATTATTTAAACTTGAATAAGTTTATTTGATTAACTTAATTTAAATAAATTTATTTTATAAATTCAAGTTAAATAAATTTATATTTTAAACTTAAGTAAATTTAATTTATGTTATGAATTTATTTTAGAGGTGCGACACAGAGCAATTTGTAGTGTGCTAAAGAGACCCCTTAGAATTTGTGAATTGTAGTCAATTTAGGTGGCCAATTTTGAGTCTGAGTAGTATGGTGACTTCGATAGTTTTTTTTTAACTATCGAAGTGGTAATGCTCTTATTTTTTTTCAAAAATGGTCAGCCATTAACCATTTGTTTAGTTTTCAGAAACTATCGAAATGGATGATAGTTTCTTCGATAGTTTTTGTTTTAAAAACAATCGAAGTGCTTGAATTGGCCAGCTTTACAAAAGCACCCCGAATTAATATATTTCTGAGTTATTTATTTATTTCGAATTTTTTTTAAATTTTTTTTCTTAAATTCTAATTTTTCTTAAATATTAATATACATGATTTAATTTTTAAGAAAATTCGAAATTCTTGAAAATTAAATGTTTTGTAAATATTTATTTTTGATTAATTTATTTTTAAGGAAAATTAAAAATTCTGAATATTTAAATTTTTCTTAAGTATTAAATTGAGGGTGCTCAAGGGCTTGTAGAAGAAGATTCCTCCGGGTGTTAAACTGATTTTTATCTTTCGAAGAAAAAGATGACCATGAAGCTGATTTCAGGAAGAAGTTTCTACGGATATAATTTTTTTTCTAAGGAGATTTAATCAAATCTATTGATTCCAGATTATACAACTAGTCAATGAGCTGTACCAAGGCTAAATTTATCTGGAATCAAAAGAGATTATGAAGGGAGGAATAAAGGGTGTTAGAGAATTAAACGGACAAACCAACATCTCAGTAACGAGCATTATTGTTGGAACCTCAGAACAGAATTGAAGAATTACTAGTAGCTGAATCAGAAGAAGCTCAGGTAGAAAACCTCGAGAGACTAGACTAAAGATCAGTGTTTCACTTGTCAAGGAAGTTTAGTCACATCAGATTCAGAAGGAGTACAAAAGCCACATCCATGGATCAGACTTATTTATTACGAAGCAAAGATTCTTCAGGATTCAGTTCAAAGAGGTAGTTACAGACTGAGATGGTAACAAAAACAAGAGTGATAGTTTCAACTTTGATAAGAACTATGTAACGAGAAACTATCAGGGTGTGCTACACAATGAAGAAGCCTAAAAAACAAAGAAGAATAGGGACTCAGTTAATAGCTGAAACAGAAGTGGAATGCTTTGTTGAAGAAGCATCAGCACAAAACTTATGTTGCTTAAGGAAAGAGTTGGGATGGATCAGATGACGAGAAGATCATGGATATCTTGCTTTCATAGCAATCTCTGAAGATGATTCACCTCACATATCTCAGGTATCTTTTCCTTGAACCAATGCAGTATTTAATTCTCAATATTCAAAGCATGTACATAGAAGATCTTAGATATGTGTGTATGAATATTTGTAGAATAAGATTTGCAAGTGAGATATAAGCTTTCTTAAGAAACAACTCTTAGTTTTAGGGGTTAAGTTTCTGGCACATAAGACCTTAGTAAAGCTAAGTTTCAGTATCCCTAGTAGAACAAGATTTGCTCATTTATTCTGAATTGTTTGTTTAGGGATAATCAGTTTGAAGGATGGAGGAATTACCTTTAGAGTCAGTAGAATTTGTAGAACACCAAGCTGTATCTAAAACTGACTTAGGTAATAGAGAAAGTTAGATGCCATACAACAACAGAATGGATTAGATAGAATTAGTGATTTAATTGTTAATTCTTTTACTCCATGTGTGCTTAGAAAATTATTGAATATCTGTAAATCTACTTGCTACCTGTTACACTTGTGTATAGTGGTTAAAGTAGAAAGTACTGAATTTTCTAAAATGCAGAACATGCCTAATTTGCACATCTCTTATCTGCAATGTCAAAATGCTCAATGTATGCCATTTATTCTTATTAACATGTTTGCTTATTTAAATATTATGAATGCATATCTTAGAACTTGCATTAATCATAGAAAAAGCATGTTTAAGAATTACATTAGAGCAACGACTGCAAGGTCAGTCAGAGATAAGAATAAGCATGTATAGGTTGAAGCTGTTGTTACCACTTTTAAAAGCAAAATCTCTAATCCATCTGGACCCAAGCAAATAAGTTGGGTACCAAGAACTGTCAATCCATTTGTGAGTGCAGGCAAATCAGGTTAATCGATTTATATGCTTTCTTGGTCTTTACTACTGAAGACATATGATCGAAGAAAGAACTTGCCATCAAATGTGATTGAGAAAGCTGTTCCGTCAATAATCTTTGGAGATGACAACAAAGGTTTTCATCACGGGACATGGCTACGTTTGAAATGGAATGTCATCATGTTTACAATAATTGGTATCATTGATAACAACTAATAATTGGAGTCAAGGATAACAATTAGAAGCAACTCTCTTGCTGAAGATTCAAAGCACAAATCTTTTTATTCAATGAAGGAGCAGTGTTTTATCTCGAGCAAGAAGGTTGAGAAGCTCTCACCCTTGCATGACAATACAAGGAACTCTTTTCTAAAGATGGTATTGGTGAGAGGACTGCCTCATCTGGGATTCAAGCTAGATGAAATATATGAGGCATGTCATTAAGGGAAGTCAAAGAAACATCACAGAAAAGCTATAATGTGATAAGCATTACTGAGCCGCTTCAGATGATACGTATGGAACTCTATGGACTAGTTAATGTCTTATCTACAACAAAGTAAAGATATACTTCAGTGATGGTTGATGACTACTCTTAATACAAACTGGTGTTGTTCGTTCAATCTGAAGGACAGGACATCACAGATGAGATTAATCACATTTCCATGATCAGTAACAAATACAGGAAGACCCTGAATTGGCCAATAGAAGCAAACTCTGAATTTCTTTCAGGGGTTTGGAGGAAAATGTTTTACAAGTAAGCATCTTGGCAAGATTGGCAGCTAAGGCTCTTAAGGATATTTTCCTCGGCTAATCAGTGGAATCTAAAGCCTACGAGGTAAATTTGATTAATCAACAAGAGGTGATTGAAAGTCTGAATATGATGTTCAACAACTCCAAGCTCTCAGCTGTTATGTGTGAAATTAATGGTAATGATGATTCAAATCCAAGCAGTGGTAATGGTAGTTTAACTACACAGCTCAGTACTTCAACAGAACCACTCAGCGAGGATGAGGATTCTCAGGAAATCCCAGCAACAGCTTAGGGGGAGCAAAAGAAAGATCAATTAGTCAGATCAACACCACAATGAATATATAGAGGACACTTCAAGAACGTATCTGTCAAGACAAAGGGTTTAGATTCAATATCATTCCTGATGTCTAGTTCTTAGTGATCCTAGCGGTGGAATAAAGACTGGAGCTATAGAGTATGAATGATTATTTTCTTGGTTTTCTTTCTGAAGAAGAAACAAAGAAAGGTAAAGAAGCTCTGATGGATCCAGATTGGGTGATTGCAATTCAAAATGAACTCAATCAATCTGAAAGGCAGAAAGTTTGGAAGCTGGTACCCAGGCCTAAGGGAAAATCTATTATTGGAACAAGATGGGTATCCAGAATACTGGATGAAATTGGCATTGTTATGAGGGACAAGGCCAAACTGGATGCTAGGTTACTATTAGGAAGCAGTATCTAACAAGAAGCACCAGTGACGAGACTTGAGGATATCAGGATATATCTGTATGGTGAATGTGATCAAGTGCTCTCCTGATTGGTGAGATAGTAGAAGAAGTCAATGTACAACAGATCCTGGCATTTGCTGTTGCAGATCAATTGGACGTTGTATAACTTCTCTTCACAAGATCACTACAGATTGGTATGAACCGGTATCAATACTCAAGCAATCGTCAAAGACATGGTATGACACTCTAACTGAACTTTTACAGAATATGAATTTATTAGAGTTGTCATAAGGCACAAACATAATGTCATATATGTGCAGTGATATCATGATTATATTATATGTTGGTCTACTAACGAAAACTTGTGCAAGAAATTTGCCAAGTCATTGCAGAGAATGTACAAGATGAGTATGTTGGGAAAGTTGCAATTCTTTTTGGATTTACTTTGAGCAAGCCAGAAGATTAATTCTTTTAGGAGCACAAGTAAGCCAAAAGAGTGATGGCAATAAAAGTAAGTCAAGAATCTTTTGAATGTGCACAATTGAGAAGATTCTAGACATGCCAAGACTCCCTACCAACAGCAGCCACTAAAGCTTGATCAGGACAAATCAGGTGAAAGACGGAAATGACAAGCTAGAGAGGTATGCGTCTCATTAAGTTATTAGCTGCAAATTGACAACACATATTTTATTCTCAAGTTGCCAATGTACAAGGTTCCAAGTGGATTTCAAAAATCTAGTCTTATAGTTATCAACATGATTTTGAGATATCTTAAGGGAATACCAAATCTCAGTATATGGTACCCTAAAGATACTTGTTAACATGTTTAGCTATTTAGATATAAAATACGCAGGTTGTAAGAAAGACAGGAGAAGCATCTCTGAATGACAGGAGGAGCATCTCTAGAAGCTGTCAACTTCGTGGAGGAAGATTGATTTCTTGTTATTATTTCAGGAAATAACTTTATCTCCAACAACTCTGTGGAACAATCCACGACAATGCACCTTGACACCAGGTATCATTTCTTTCGAGAACATGTCTTCAATTCATAGAGTAACTTGCAGACACGCACCTGATTTGAAAATCTCATCTGCAAGAAACTCTTAAATAAGTTCACAAGTATAAAATTGTTCATATTTTAAGGACTTGTGAATTTATTTAACATCCAGTCCTCATCTTAATAATTTAGTGCTAATATCTAACTCATAGATATTTAGTACTAATTTATTATTATTTATTTAATGAAATTTGAATTATGGAAATTGAAGCAGTTCAATATCTTATTTGCTCCATAATTTAAAATACATAAAATAAATATGCAGCATAATTTATTGGATTTTAATTGGTTAATATCATTCAATGATATTCAGTCGATTTTATTCTGAGAAAATTGTGAATTTTCTGTTGATAATTGATTTTGGTAAATTTGAAAAGATTTATTAGAATTAAAACTTAATAGGAAATAAAACAGTCTAAATTTTAAAACAAGAACAGGTTTTAAAATGAAGACAGAAGCAAAAAATATCGAATTTAGGAAATTCGATAGTTTTTCAAGTACATAGATAAATCTATCGAAATAAATTTTCGATAGTTTTTGAAAAGGAAAAAGAAAAACTATTGAAAACATTTCTCGATACTTTTTGAGGAAAATTTGAAAAAGCATCGAATTGAATTTCATTATTCTTTATCTAAATTCTCGATGGTTTTTGAATTAAAATGAAAATCTATCTGAGAGAATTAATTTTTCCTTTATTTTAATTCTCGATAGTTTTTCCACAAAGGATCCCTCGATAGTTTTTCAAGCTTTAAAATGTAACAAGTTCGATAGTTTTTCAGAAAAACTTTTTAAATTCTGATTTTCAAACTCTTCGTTATTTTTCAAAATTTATCGAAGTAAAGTTGACAGTTTTACCCCCAACTGAAAACCATCGAACATACTATTAAAAACATCGAACACTGTAAAGACAATATTGCCCCTGTCAATTCAATAAGTATTTAACAACCCCTTACGTTTTTTTCTTATTATCAGATCTAAGGGCTTTTGTTTATACTTACTAGAATACATATAACCAAGAACATCACTGCCTCAAGAACTTGTTTCTAAGAAAACTATTTTCACTATTGTTCTTTAGAAGTTAATTATTTTCAATTGATTTCTTCAGTTAATTTTGATTATTTGTGTTACCAAAAGTAGGGTTCTTGATAATAGTGATTCGAAGTTGTGTTTTTTTTAGGAAAAGGGGTAATTTTGTTTTAAGGGTATTTTGTGTCAAGTTTGATTAATTAGTAATAATTAATTAAATTTAATTGGTTTTAGTTTTGGTTTAAAAGTAACCAAGACTAATCATGTCTCGTTTCAAAACTTGCAAGCCATTGCGAATTTACAGTTTCGTGCATGGGCAGAGTTTCTGAACACACGTTCATTAGTGGCATATGCCTTGAGTACTCCCGTAGTCCTTTGCATCGATCAATTGACTGCGTTGTACACAACCGCCACGGATACAAGTGAGAATAACGTAAGATCCTTCAGTTTTGTTGTGCCAGGGGGCAGAACAATAAGGGTGACGGAACATGACTTTAACAGAATACTACATTTTTCTATAGAAAACCATGTTCCGGATCCCACAACTGAGGAGATACATGCTTTCTTCACTCTCATAAGAAGTAAACAACCTAACTTCTTTGTGGGAGAGTTCCTTAAGCATTACCTGACATGGGACCACTGGATGAAAGAACATGCATAGATGATGTGCTTTGTTTCTATCCTAGGTTCCTACAGCTAATTCTCAATGATATCTTAACAGATGATGAGCGTGAGACATTCGCCAAAGAGGAGACCATGGAGTGCATGAAGATGAAGAGCAATGCAATAACCGCTCTGATAAGAAAGAATCATCTTCCAGGGGTACCCACTGTTCTCACTGAATATCTAAGAACGGTGCCCCTACCACTTCTACCCCCAGGGGAACAGGTAATTCAAGGTAACATTCCTCAACCTGAACTGGCTCCTGAACCACAACAATGGATGTTGATCCAGAGCCCTCAGTGGCCATCCAGACCATGAGATTGCAACCCACAATCTCTAACCACGGTCGAAGAGCCTTTGGAAGAGCCAAATGAAACCACAAACGAACCTCCTTACCCTCCTATACCCAATATTCAGACATCCATGAGTGTAGAGGGAGATAGTGCCAAAGCAGCACCACATAAGGAGATACGCCATTCAACAACAGCTCTGCCTTACTCTAAAAGGAGAAGAACAGAAAACGAGGCAACTGTTGAAACTTCATTTCAATCATCCAAAGCGCCCTTTATTGATTTTTCTGATGCTGATTGGGCTACATTAACTAAAGCAATATCTGAACCAATAGCTCAATCAAGTAAGGAAGAATTGACGGAAGCAACTAGTGTTCCGACCATATTACGGTTAGGTTCACTGATTGAAGGTTCTTTACTGAACCAAGAGTCTTCACAGACGTCGAGAGAAGGCTTTGACCTAAATGCACAATCTAAAGGGTCACTGTCTACCTCCCCAGATGGAACATATCTGGATCCTGCGGGTACAGGGTCTGACGTAGGTGCAGATCGGCAACTCGTTGACAGTGAATCAATTACTATTGAGGAGTCAACTGAGGTGAAGTCTTTACAGACTCACGGGGAAGATTCGGGATCTCTGCTGTTAAAAGAGCCTGTTTCTAACCCCCTAGAGATTCAAACTCTAGATCCTTTAAAGGATACATCATCCACGGATGATCAGCAACTTGGTTTAACCAAGGACGGGGACTTGCGAAGCCCCATTGCACCACCGGTGACCTCCTTAAGGACGGCTACGGTGATCTCTTCTGCAGGTACAATCAGCACAAAGGATTTGAGTGAAACAAAAACACTTACACCTGGCCTGAGTGGGAAAGGAAAAATGAGTTAAACACCGACAGAAACGTTGAGTGTACACCCAGAGCCAAACGTGAGGAGTGACACCCTAACCCTTTCAAATATTGAAGATTTGCTATTACCTGGAGGTACATGTTCAATCCACCCTCAAGAAGATTATGGAATATGTTGAGGAACCAACAACCCGGACCTTCACAACAACAACCTGATCCTTCTACTACCTTTTATAATGAGGATAACTTCATCGAGGATTCCTCAACTAAGGGGGAGAAAGTTGGAGAATGGGAAACAAATGAAGTGACTAATGAAGGTTGGCAAACAACTGGATGGGGAGTTTGGGAAACCAATGAAGCTATTCCAGTTAGACAGTATTGGATTGAGGACATAGTACTAGAAGAAAGTGAAGAGGGATTTGAAGTCATGCAAGAGCAACCGATTCAGGAGGAGCATGAGCCATATCATCCAGAGCCAATAGAACATCCTATCTTGGATGATGATATGGAAGAAGAAGCAAATTCTCTATCACTAAGAGAGAAAGACACCACTGAAGGTGATTCTCATCAAGATCCAAAGAACTACAAAGCTAAATGAACTGCTCCGTGAGCATGTTAAGGAAATCTTGATGAAGGTCAGTCCAGAGATTACTGAAAACCCTCCTATGGTTAGATTCATGACGAATGACTTGTTCAAAATCTGCTATCTGACGGAGGACAAACTGAGAGATTACCCACTGTTCTCACTGAATATCTAATATCAGTTGAGAAGTATCTTAGATCCACTGGATTCACATCAACGGAGAATGACAAAAGCAGCCGACACTCTGAGAAAATATCTTATGAAGAATGTTCCCTACTATAGGAAGAGAGTGGAGAAAGGATTGGAAGTGCTTCCCAGACTACCAAACATGCCAAAGCTAAACAAGAAAGATGTTAACATTGCATGGCTGTGGGCTGGAGTGGGTCAAGAGGTTGGATATATTGGAAGACACATCCTAGGAGCAATCCTTAAACCTGGAGAACCACTGCACTATCTATCAGTGATTGATTATCAAGCTGCTAACTCCGATCCAATGATTGAGGAAGGTGAGATCGGAATGGACTGAAGATTGAAGCAAAGAACAAGAGAACTGTCAGCTCAAACAAGAGGAGCAACTTCAAGGTGAAAAGTTTTATTGTTCTTTGATTTATGAAATCTGGAAATGTATATATATCTGATCCAGAATGCAGTTAATATTATTACGCTGTCTTACTTTAAGTAGTTTCATGTTTCCTTAGTTAGTTGAGTTATCCTCGAAGTATTTGCTTGTCGAACTCTATCCAATCAAATAGGGGGAGATTGTAAAGCATAATGTAACATAAGATGTAAAAGAGATAACTACAACTCAACAAAGGACAAGACAGACAATAATATTAACAGAAGCACAGGAATCCAGAATCAAAGAAGAAAAGGTAAACTCAAAAAATCAAAATACGTTATGTATTCTTGAAGTCCGTAAACAGGTCACGGAAAGAAGTTCATGAAAATGTTCAAGCCTCAGTGACAGCAAAAGAAACAAGACTTTCAAGACGACAGAAGTATGTGAATGATTTAGGGTTCAGTACCACAGGATTCCAGTGATGAAGCAACCAGAACGACAAGGGACGTATCAGCAGCATTGAATTGAAGACATAAAAGAAGAATTGATCAAGTGTTATTCATCTGTGAACCAGACCAGTTGCACGAGGTGACGACACTAAAAAGATCAAGTTGTTTTATTATCTCAGAAGAAATTGATACTGTCTAAAACTGAAACACCTGGGAACTCAAAAGTATTTTCTAAAAGGTCAAGGACAAGGAAAAGAGTTCGATGGTTTTATTGTTTATAAAAACCATCGAATGTGACATAAAGAAAACAAAAAGAAAAGGATTCGATAGTTTTCTAAATTAGAAAACCATCGAATGAAAAGCATAAAGTAAATGAATACTTTAATAAAGTAAGTATTACATTCGATAGTTTTTATTTAAAAACTATCGAATTGAATAATTACTTTATTCATTCGATACTTTTCAAATTAGAAAGCAGGTGAAAAGTTTGTTTGTCTGACAGGTTGATGAGAATTGGACGACCAAGATTGTTTTAACAATTAAGGTTCGATAGTTTTCTAAAACTAAGTCTATAATTACACAGAGAGAGGTAGTGTCTTCCTCAGTCGAGGTTAGTTCATAGTAGCAACTACTGAGAGAGAAGTTTGAGCCGGAGAAGATCATAGAAATTTATAGTGCTCAGAATTCTTTCATTGTATTGATTGTGAATAACCTAGAACTCATTGAAGCTAATCTACGGATTAGAAATTGTAGCACCCCTCGAGGTTTATATTTATAAAACGATATATTCCCCGACTTTTGGTTTGGTTTGGTGTGTTTGATTTCGTTATAGAACTGAATGAATTATCCGCGAACGAAATTGAATTATTTGTGAGTATCGTATTCAACCCCCCCCCCCCCCCTTCTACGATACTTCGGGACCTAACACACTGTATCAGTATCATGTATGCATTGCCTAATCCTAACATAGTTGCATACTTACATAGTTACATAGACCATAGTCCATAGTCAATTAATCCATTAACACATTACATTGAATCAACATCCTAAATTAGAGCCTAAATTGCTAGAAATTAAAGTGATAATGGATAAATATCCATCCCACATCCAGGGACCAGGAATGACTAATGAGTAATGACGAAACAAAACAGGCACCGCCGCACCGAGACACACATCCTTGACCTTGAGAGTCTTGAGACCTTGACAACCTACACAAATAAAATAAAAGAATAGTGTTTATCCAATCACTTCATGATCTATGAGTTGAGCTGAAATTTAGTGTTTTCATTTGGAATGTTACTTAAAAGAATAGGGGTCTGTTAGACATCTACAACTACAAGACTCATATAGCACTCATAGCAGCACCTAATTTTATTTTACAAGCGATGGTTACCCTGGTCACATTTTCCTTCATGTTAAACTTATGATAACAGTAACAACACTCATACAATCACACACCTAATTTTTGGCATCTTTGTATGAACATATACAATGATCTATACCAAGAACAGAAAAAAACAAGATGTAAGCATTGTGATGGCATTCACATTGCAATATCAACAAAATAATGGGAAACAATTCAAAGCAGTACCTTCGTCCTTCAGGTTGAGAGAAAAGAAGTCGATACACTATTCCTTGACAACCTGCATCAAAATTGGATCCCTGAATCTGGTTCTCACATTGTTCTCATTGCTCAAATAGATAAAATACAGTAATCAAAACTTCAATTAAATTAAGTATTTCACATTTTCAAGTACTGGACTGGTCTATAAAAATTTATAACACTTGAGGTCAAAATGTTAGAAAATTGATACCTATTTATTCTGCAAACTTGTTATGAGGTAACACTTGAAGGATACAAATCGATCTCGATATCCTTGAGAGCCTCCTACAAAAAAAATTATATATTAACAGGCGGCATAATGAAATCAGAACTACGATGTACTTTAAAATAATAATCAGAATTTAGTAATTACTAAACAAACCTGATTGGGTTGATTTAGCTTTTTTAGACCATAAAGCTCACGCGCCCAATCGGCTCCACACAACAGCATTTCAACAGTTTGAGGTTTTAAACAAGAGCGATGAGGCTCTATAACTCTACCACCGGCACTAAAAGTTGATTCAGAAGCAACCGTGCTCATTGGAATACTCAAAATATCACGTGCCATGTTAGATAAAATAGGATATTTCACACTATTTCCCTTCCACCACGACAACACATCAAAATTCTTTGAATTTGATTTTACAAGCGCTTCATCTAAATAATCATCTAATTCAGACTTCAAAGGCTCCTGAATGGCACCACTATCACGAATAAAACTTTCGAAATCATTCAAACCTTGTGGAGTCTCACTCGAATCCTTAATAAAATCAAAATCAGTAGATGATAATTGACTTGATTCACCAACTTCTTTTTTCTTGTTCGCTTTATCTGCATTAACATATTCTTGGTAGAGCTCATTCAAGATATTTGATAAATAAGTCAGATTTTCAGCAGATTCACCTTCTTTTGGATATAAAGTCGGAAAACAAAAAAAAGGAAGTTTCATTCTAAACCTCGGATCCAACACTGCACCAATCGACATAATCAAATTACTTTCTCCCCAATATTTATCAAATTTCTCTTTCATTGCTTTGGTCATCATCCTAATATCCAAGTTAGGATCTACTGCCCTTGTATCTAAAATGTGTTTAACCATTTTTAATTCCGACAAAAACAGATTTGAAGTTGGATATTGAGTCCCAGAAACAATTTTAGTAACCTCATTAAATGCTCCCAAAATAGAACAAACCCACTCGACTTTTTCCCAATCCTCTTCTTCCGGAACATAACTTAAAAAACCTGAATCAGATGCACCATAACGTGGAAAGACCTTCTTAAACTCAATGGCAGATTGTAACATATTATAAGTAGAATTCCAACGAGTTGAAACATCTAATATTAACTTTTTGCATTTCAAATGCAATTGGGTAGAAATTTCAGCAAATTTAATCCTACGACCTTCTGAAGCAGCAACATACTTTACCCCATCCCGAATTCTATCAACAATTGGTTCAATTGGTTTTAATCCATCTTGTACACACAAATTTAAAACATGTGCACAACGTCGTGCATGGAACAATTTTCCTCCAACATGCAATGGGTTTCTAATACTGAAATTGTCTTTCAAATTTCGTAAAGCAACATCATTCGCTTTGGCATTATCAACAACAATTGTTACAATTTTTTCATCAATCCCCCACTCACTAAAACACCTACTTAAAGCCTCTGCAATTATATAACCAGAATGAGGAGGGGGGACATTACAAAAATTAAGAACCCTCATATTTAATTTCCACCCAGAATCGATCCAATGCGATGTAACAACCATGTAACCTAATTTCTGGTTCGATGAGGTCCACATATCTGTTGTTATATTAATTTTTACAATAGATTTGAAAATCTCTTTCAATTTTTTCTTCTCAATCTCATAAGTAGTCACCCAATCCGCTTTAACAGTTGCCCTACTTATTTTTTTGCCATAAAGGAGTAGCTTTTCTCATAACTTCATTAAACATAAAACTCTCTACGTGCATGAAAGGTAACTCGTTTATCAATATGTAATGAGCTACTGTTTTTCTCATCTCAGCATGATCGTATTTGAAGGTTTCAAGAGTTACCTCAGATGCATTCCCGCTCTTTTGAAATTGAAGTTGAGTTTGTCTTGTAAGTCCATGGGTCACCTTACACTTGTCCACATGTCTGTTTAGTTGCGTAGTTGAACAAGTCTTGTCTCTTTTTATCTCCGTTTGAAAAAGCTTACACCTTACCTATTTTTCATAATTCACTTCAAATTCATCCAAGTACTGCCAGGACCTAGATTTCTTCTTTCTTTGTTTTTTAGCATATGGATTAGCTGTAACTTCAGTTTGCCCAAACTTGTCCTTGGACGATGCATCTGGAATTTGGATTGTATCATCTCTTTTTCTTTTTCGGGCGGATATCTCTTCTTGTTCACCAGTGTCATCCGAAGGGGTTTCATCTCCAAGACTTCGTAGATGCTCCTCATATTCAGCATTTTCTGGAATGATTTCTACACGACTAATTTTCTTTCCCTTTTTCCCCTTTCCAGCAGGTGCAGATGACATTTTTAAGCGTTATTGCACCAAACACCAGCACTACAAACAAAATACAGTAAGTCAGTAAGATGGTCAGAACTCAAATGGATAAAATATACAATAAGAATAGGAAGACAATCAACAATCCAGAATAAGAACAATAATCCGTCATAATAGGAAAAGAATCAACAAAAACAAACCAATGTAGCATTTTCTGGACTAACTGTACATATTATGGAAACTAGTTTTACATACAACTTACAAGTTTATAATTCCTACAACATTTTCTGGACTAAAATTTTGCGAGGTACTTGAGTCAGAAGATCTTCTACAACATCTGCATTTGTATACATACTAATACTTATTCAATTTTTACAATTCCTACATAAAACCACATACAAAACCTTCTCTTTATAAATTCAAACCAAACCACATTACTACTACTCTACTAGTCTACTACAAACACAATACTTATTCACTAAAAAAACCTGTAACACATATTAATACATTTCGACATTTCGTATCGAAACAACAAGAAGAGGTTGTATCAGGTAAACATGTAATATGGTACGAAAAATCCACATTGAATATATCAATATAGATTATGGTACTTCAGTACTTGTATGATTGTATCACTCAAATGCATAAAATATATTAATAAAAACAAGATGGAAGTAACAATATTTGTGATTATTAGTACTTCAGAAAGTTATCTACATAGTTCCATTATAAGTACAACATTCATTTATGATTTAACTCTCCAGGCCTTCTCATGTATGGAGGGATACTGCAATTTTGTTTATTTTGTACCAACCAAAATATTTACAACAAATTTTAAAGTCTCCATTGGTGAACTACAAGTCTACAATTGGAAAACAATCACTAAAACTGAAAATTAACAGTAAAAGATCACCAAATTTAAAGGAATTAAGTTTGCTTCAAATAATTGATCTAACAATACTTATGCTATCTAGTATCTACCTTTATCACAAATTAAATATTTAAGAGCTGAGCAACTAGTGAATAAGGTTAATACAAATCGAACTTCGAAGTGCATATGACAGGAATAAGAATACAAGAACAAGAAATTAAAAACCCTAAAAAGAAGAATAAGAAATTAAAAACCCTAAAAGCTAAAATTGATGACAGGAACAGAGAAGATTTGTACCTAATTAAAATTGAAAACTCAGTTCTGTCTCTCAGTTTCAATCAATTGGTAGTCGACGCCTCGATGAGCAGCAGTTGACTGATAATATTACTAACCCGATGAGCAGCAGTTCTGTCTTCTGTCTCAACTCTCAAGTCTTAACCCAACGACAACGATAATATTAATAACTTGATAATTGATTATTGATATAAATCAATTGGGCCAGCTACCGGACCAAGAGATTGTTTAATTGGGCTGCTTACAACTTACTTAACAGGAGTCCAAAACCAAAAGTCCAAAATTGTATTACTTTTCTTTAATGAACTGTTCGACCGAGTTCGAGTTCGTTTCGGTTCGGTTTGTGTTCGCGAACAACTCGTGTTCGGTTCGAAAATTACCGAACTCGAGTTCGGACAGGAAAAAATGTTCGGTAGCCTTAACGAACATTGTTCGGTTCGTTAATTTTTTGTTCGTGTTCGTTAATTGTTCGTCCGAGTTCGTCCCAGTTCGGTTCGTTTACAGGCCTAGATTGATGATTCCCTGATGAGGTTAACTCAGCAGAATACAGAATCAAGGTCTTTAAAATAATAGTAGCCGCGCCAACGATGTTGGCGCGCCAAATAGGTCTTCAAGTAACAACCCTAATGGCTATGCCAACGTTGTTGGCGCGCTAACGAGATTCTTCAAATAACAACCCTAGTGGTTGTGCCAACGCGGTTGGCGCGCCAACTAGGTTCTTCAAGTCAAGAAAAACCCTTGAAGGCCTTCAATAGTAGTAGAATAGGGTTGGCGCACCAAGGATGTTGTCGCGATAACTATCAGAGTTGTTCTTCAATACTAAGTCTTCATCACATCTTCAATCTTGATATTGTTTATGCTCTCAAAATGGGTATCAATCCCCGAAATATCCTGACATCAGGGTTGTTAAGCTCATTCTTTCCTTAGTCAAATTTCGGGTATAACAGCTACCCCCCAAGTCCTTGTAATATCAAGGATGTTACAGGGAATTATATAAAGAACGGAATTTGACATCTTCTCTCGTTTCCAGGGCGTATCTTCCAAGTGAGAATCCATATTGTGGTGACATTTTCAATCCTCCTTGTGACTTTAAAAATCACTTTCATATAGAGTGTATTCTTCTCATAGGGCATAACTTGTGTTGTCTTCAAATAATTTTGAAAGATGATTTTTCCTGGCGCGGTAATGATATTTTTTATTGGCGCATCAGTATTGACGCGACAAGTGTTATCTTTGAAACGTTTACTAAAAACCTTCATATTGAAACCTTCTTCATTCTTCAATTCCAGAGAATTGTGATGATAAATTAGCATTCCAGGAGAAGTCCCTTAAAAGTAAGAGCAAGATCCTAGAAGTTTCCAATAAAACCAACATTGTAGTTTGGAGAAGACAGAGTCAAGAGTCAGCCAATTTTGCCAAGGTAGAAGCCGAGACCATTGCCTGAGAAGAAAACTGAGCTAGAGAAAGTTGATGCTAGAAAGGCAGACTTGGCGCGACAGTTGAATTGATCATCTAAGCTTGTTTTTGTAAATAAAATTTGATCCTCTAAGGGGATCAATTAAATATTTAAGAAGCCATGAATGCTTTATCTCATGACGGCTTGAGTCAGATTATCATGACTGTAATAATAAAATTCATTCTCATGGCTAGTAGCACAATGAGTAATTGGGAGAGTCACATGAACTTCTCTATAGATAATTTCTTTCATACCAAGTAGGTGGCTTACGCCCTGCACTACTGATAATATTTCTCACTTTCTCTAAGTAGGTGGTCATAGCGCCGCACTACTTGTATCATTCTTCACTTCATTTAGTAGGTGGCCGTAGCCCTGCACTACTTGTAACATAACTCATAGTTCCTTCGAACAACTCAAATACATCAACTCCGGTATACCAGTCCCAAGACTTTTAGCTCAATGGGTATAGATCATTTTGGATGGTGTACGCATACTACCCCCCGAGTGTAGAAGTATTTTATATAGTCTTCCCTTACAGGGGCATCTCACGAAGAGGGTTAAATTTATGAGTGACGATGTCACAAATATTGTCATCCCTTATAGGAGCATCTCACGAAGATGATTAAATTTAAAAGTAACGTTGTCACAAATTATTCAGGCGAACCCCTGGAGGCCTTCGACCAAGTATACCCTTGGAGGCCTTCGATTCCTGTGAAAGATAAATTAGCAATTTTTTTTTTACCTGTGAATGTCTTAGGAGAGGAGTTGGCGCGTCAAATATATTGGCGCGACAACTTAGTTAGAAAGAGTCCTGAAATAATTGTTGACGAGTCAATCTTGATTGGGGCACTTCCAGTGAAACACATTTAGAGTGGTCTGGGTTGTGACAACTTGTTAGGAATAACAAGAATCAGATCTTTAACCTTTTCCGAAAGATGCATCTTTGTTGGTGTTCCAACAAATAGTAAAACATGATATATGATAATTCTTCAAGTCCTTCCTTCACATGACTTTCCCACATGTAAAATTCTAAGTATCATAAAGTACAAGTAATGGATTATTATGCATTACCTGGGGGTAGGTCCAACTAGATTAAACTTGACTTGGCTGGATCAACTAGAGTTAGTTCTAACTAGGTTTGTACTAATCAAGTTTTGTCTTAAGAAACTTCCTTCGATCAGAATTGCCTTCCAAATGAACAAACAACATGAGTTACGGTACTTAGCTGGAGAGCCAATGCAGTTGAAACCACTGAGATCGTGTCATGATTGAAAGACTCGATAGCGAAGAACAATTTTTGAATCCAAAAACTAAGCAACCAAAACGAGCCTTTTGTCGAGAGAGATGCTTTGATAAATAAGTGTGTCCAAACTAACTTTGGATGTAAGATTCCACATTTGCCATGTTCTCTCCTGCATATGAGTTTTCGGGAAATTACAATCACAGTAAAATAGACACTAAATATACCTGGAGAGCATGTCCTTAGAGACGTTGGCATGCCAACTTGGAGTTAGGGGGGCGACAACTTATTAGAACACATTCTAGCTCAACTCCTTATAACTCCTTTAGAAAACTTCCTTACGTTCACCTGCTATAGAAGGTAGACCACAACATGAATGTCATATAACATTAGTTCTCTTACCTGTTGGCTCGTCTAAGAGGTGTCGGTATGACAACTTGTAGTAGAGGATTGTCACTACAACATCAACCTCTTCACATCTTGAAAATTCAGGGCCTTCTTCCCATACATATTTCTTCCTATAAAAATCCATATAACTATACCAAGTAATAATTATATTAGTTATTTTACCTGGTTTGTGCACCCTGAGATGGTTTGGCGCACCAACTAACATGAGAAGGTCAACTCGGAAAAGTTGGCACAACAACTTGGTTGAAAAGCTTCGTAAGAATACTTCTGGCATGCTTTTGGACAACTTATAATACCTCTAGTAATCTTCTAAACAACTTTCTCCGCTACACTTCCTGTAAAAGTATTGATCACAGCAGGAAAAAGATAAAATTATAAGTTTTACCTTGTTGGCACGTCTGGTGAGGAGTTGGAGCGCCAACTTGTAGCTGAGGGTTGTAGCTAAGCTTGCATCCCTTACATTCTCTAAGAATCTTGGTGTTGTTTCTTCTCATATCCAGCTTCCTACAATTATACTCAAAATCAGCTAGTTTCCTTCAAATTCTTCCAAGTTTAGAACTTTCTTGTATCCTGGTGCGGCATAACATTACTTGATCATGTTGGCACGCCAACTAAGTTAGAGACAGTTGTAGCTGTTATGTCAGCCTCACGGATGTAACCCGAAATTTTAGGACTTTCCAACTATACAACCTTCTTCCTCCTTATTTTTAGGATCTCGTTGTCCTCCTTGTTTTTAGGATCTCACATGTTTCATATCACCACCAGAAAACCTTGCTATTAACTTGAATCCATATCCAACACTTTTCTGCTGCCTTGAAACCATGCCCAACACCTTGCTGCTGCCCTGAAACCATGCCCACACCTTGCTGCTGGGGTAGAAGTGCGCTTGAAGCTTCCATCGATCTAACAAACTTCTCCATAAGAACCATGTCGCGATGAACATCCTTCCTCCTAGATGTAGATCTTGAATCCCCTCCTTCTAGCGCCAATTTGTCAACGAAGGAATTTGTGATAACAAAGTTTGAGGTTACAAGCCGGAATCAAGATCTATGATGGTGGTTCTTCGCCGAAAAAGTCATCGGAGTATGGTGGTTGTGTTTATAAGAAGCTGAGATCAAAGGAGTGGTGGTGATCTCTCTGAGCTCTCAACGTCCAACCCCTTTAATGTGCCAACGTACCCTATATTTATAGGGATCAAGCTTCACGTAGTTATAATAAAAAAGGATCCTAAGTCTGCTAGAGATAGGTCTCCTCGGTGATAAGTATCAAGCATAGTCCACGTCGGACTATAACTCTCAACTCATTATGAAATGTATATCCAAGTCCACTAAGGAGAGCCCATACGATGAAGCCTAGCCCATGACCCCAAGGCTCAACTATGACCGTGCCTTCACGGATACAACATTAGCCCTAACTATTGGAGCTAACATCAACCGTTACCAACTACCACATCAGTCATTAGTTGCAGGGAAAAGTCACGACTTACTCCAAATGCACAAGCTGATCCTTACCCCCCGATGATGATAATCCATCAGACTACATGGCAAGTTCTCCAAAGTTAATGTCACGCAGGGCGTATCATAATCCCCCAACAAGGTAACTTGCTAGAATAGAGGACTAGATCCCAAGAGCGTATCGACAATCTTAATTACCCATGATCCCCCAATAAGGATAACTTACTGGAATACAGAATCGGGCCTTCAACATATAGATTGATGATTCCCTGATGAGGCTAACTCAGCAGAATGCAGAATCAAGGTCTTTGTCCCAACAGATTGTCAACACTTTCCTTTTTAAGATTGTCAACAAAGGAAAGTGTTGACAATCTGTTGGGACAAAGAGAGTATATTTTATTCATAATTTTGGTCATCATGATACAATAACATAAAAAAATAAGAATAGCTCAACTTTAAAATAAATAGATGATAATCGTGAGGTGTTCGAACTCCATCAACGACTTATGAAATATAAAAATTTATATATTTATCTTTAAATATATTAGAAAAGAAAGTCCAGAGTTTTGATCGTTAAGCTACGATAATACTACAAAAAAGTAAGTATCATTGGATTTTAAAATAAATAAATTAGAACCGTTTAATATAATGTCAAGTAATATTTTATACATTAAGAGATAAATTATTTTTGTAAAAGTCCAAGGTTCGAAATTCACAACAATATATTAAATTTTTTTATTTTAGTATCATAAATATTAAAAAAATTAAAAAGAATATGAATACTAATGAAATTGTGAATTAATATAAAAAAATATTTTAAAAAAAGTCGTGCATTGCACAGGTTATAAACTAGTATATACAGCAACATCAAAAAAGTAACATTACAACATGTCTAAATTTTAGAGCTACTACAATACTTTACAATGCCACACAAAAATGTTCCGTTGTCGTAAGCCGTGTAGTGATTTTTAAATGTTTAAGTGTAAATTAAAATAAATATTAAATTTTATGATTTACGAAAGAATATTCGGCCTCGTTTGTTTCACAGATTTTATGGTTACACACTAACTAAAGGTTCCTTGGAAGTAGGTTATACTATATGTAGTTCCTGCAAAAATCAAAATCATGTGTTTGATTTTTGAGTATGTAACCACAAATTACCTATTTTTAATTATTTTGTACAATAATAAAGTAATTGATTTAGATAATAATAAGAATGATTAATTAGATGAGTCAATATACCAATTTGTTATTACTTGCGCTAAATAAAATAATAGTACAAATAAAATTAATTATGCATTTTAAATAAGAATAAATATATAATTAAAATATAAACCATTTTAAGTAATAGCAACATATATAATTTAACAGTTAAATAAATAAATAATTTATGCATTTAAATTTTTAAATAATTTCATAATCAATGTTTATAAAATAAATATATAACAAATGCATTATATATGTTGACACAAGAAAAACAAAAACTATATTAAAATATTTGATTCAAATTTAATAATTTTTAATCTAGATTTTAATGTATATTTTTATAATTTAGGATTTAATAAAATTATTATACACATAATATTGTAAAGTGTTTAATGAATAAAAAATAATAGACAACTATGTAACTCTTGGTCACCACGGATGATTTAGGTAACTAGATTCCCGTATTTTGATGTAACCGCAAGTACATGTATGATGTAATAATATAGGTTACAGCGTTGGGTTACACTGAATCAAACAAGGCCTTGAAAGAACTAAATTTAAGCATTTAGCAACAAAAAAAAGAACTAAATTTAAGCACTTGATAAAAAGTATGTATAAAAAATCAAGCGTTTAAACTGAGAGTATACATTTTTCTCGAAGAATCATTGAATGTTTTTCCTTATCCTTGCGACTTATTAAACTGAATTTAACCTAGCTAGCTCCTCTACCTATATAATTAACGGGACATGAAATATTGTTTCATGTATACACAGTTGGCAAGCCTTTTGATTTAAATATCGATCAAAAAGAATTTATGATAATATAAAATATTCATCCGTATAAAAATAAGAGGGGGACCTCGAGAGCACCTAGCATCATTGAAATAAAGACAGCTATATATACACGATTATTTGATTGATTTTTTTTTTGTTAATTAAATGCAAGATCATGAGCTACATTTGTTGGTTAGAAAATGGTTAGAAGAGCTAGTACCAATTTATTTTGTACAGTAGACACTGTTTGATGGACATATATAACTTACTTTTGCTTAGTTTTATGATTTATCAATCATGTAGTTAACTTCGACTAATTATTTACCCAACAAAATTGGTCATATATAGGCTTTCTATATATATTAAACAACACATTTAATATCTAACTTCATCAAATTCATGCTTCGAGCTAGATTTAATCTAGTGGTCAAAGAAATTTATTTAATCTGGTGATCAAAGAATTTTTTCACATGCTTAAGTACTACTAGCTTATATCCCGTGCGATGCACGGTCTTCTTTAATATTTTCTTATTTTTTATTTAGATTTTAGTTATTATATATAATTTGATAAAATTTTAATATATATATATATATTGTATTTATAAATCTAACAATATAATATTTAAATTTAATATATTATTGACGTAAAAATATATTTACTCTTAAAAATCTAAAAAGGGACTGAAGTGCAAATATCAAAATATGTGATCGTACAATATACCGAGTTTATTTGAATATACTATTACTTTTATTTTCATTAATTATCTCGTTTAAATTGAATGTAAAATTTTTTATAATAAACATGAATTTCATAAGTTTAATATAATAATATTACCAATATATCTATCTTTTGCAGGTGTTATTTTTAATTTGAACATGAGTTGTTTCAGTTAAAAAATATAAAACAGGTAATATCCTTAAAAGGATAATTAGTTACTTATTAACAATTATATAAAATTATATTACTTTATATATATATATATATATATATATATATATATATATATATATATATATATATATATATATATATATCGCCTGCATTACTTTTAGAAAATTAATTGTTTAAGTTAGAAAATATAAAAGAGGTAATGTGTTTTAGCTGAAAAAATAACTGGTTATTTATTAATATTTACCCATTGTATATTTATTTTTCATGTATTATATTTAGAATATATGTTGTTTTAGTTAGAAAATATAAAACACATAATGTGTTTTAGTTGTCGGTAATAAATATATAATAATACTACCTTTTATAAATATGTTGCCCGTTTTATTTTTAGAAAATGATTTATTTTAGTTAAATAGATATATGAAATAAGTAATATGTTTTAGATGAGAAAGGTAATTGGTTATTAATAAATTGGTTTCCATATATGTGTCATATTTAGAATATAAGTTGTTTTAGTTAAAAAAATATAAAAATAATGTGTTTTAGCTGAAAAGGATAATCAGTTATAAATATATATATAAAAATAATGTGTTTTAGCTGAAAACGGTAATCAATTATAAATATATAATAATATTACCATATTATATATATGTTGCCCGTTTTATTTTTAGAAGATTAGTTGATTTAGTTTAAAATTATATATATAATAGGTAATGTATTGAAAAAGGTAATTGGTTATTAATAAATTGGTTATAGATAGGCCCGTGAATCGGCCCAAATACCGACCGACCGACCGACGACCGACCAAAACTTTTAATGTTTCGTCTTTAATAATATAGTATAGATTACTAGATCCGTTTCTTTATATATCGTTTGAAATTTTGTACATATTTTAATGCGTTTTGATGATTAGGTATTTAAAATTATTATTTTTTAATTTTTTTTTGAATAAAACTATGTTTTACAGACAAAAAAATTCAAGTAGGCCATCAATATTTGTTCAGACTTTTGTTCCAATGATATCTCTTCCGTGTTTTTACGGAATGTTTAATGTTCTAAGACTATTGGATATGAAATTATAGAAACACACTAGAAGCAAGGAACCAAGAAAAATGTAATGCCATGCACAGTACGTGTTTTATAATAAACATGGAGTCGACCTAACGAGCTTCATGCAGCTGCTTGTCCTACGTAGTAACTACAGTGAATTAGAAAACATAAGCACACCAAAAGTTTCAACCAATCTAAGGTGCACATTTTGCCAACGTTCACCTAGTAATCCCATATGTGCGGCGTGGATCCTTTGTTAAGATCAAGTCTCTATACGTACGCCTTTGCATCGACTTTCACTTCGATTAAAAATGGAACAAACTAAGGCACCTTACCTATATATGTAGGCAAGGGTCAGTTGGTTACCAAAAGAAGTTTAATGCCAGGGGTCCAGATCTATATATGGGTCCATAAGTATCAGATCAATAATTTAGATTTACAAACTATATTATGTTCAAAGTTAATTGTACGACGTATTTCTGGTTGAGAAACAGCGAAATTTGTACAGTAAATTATTCAAAAAATCTATTTGCTACAGTACACTAGGTAGACTTATCCTATGAAGTTGTATTAAATCTAAATGTAGCATAGCTAGTACAGAAGTGGAACTGATCATTTAATGGAGAAGACAGAGCTTAATTTATTGTTTTGCATTCTTCATGAAACTGGAAAACGATGATGGTACGTACAGCTACGTATATAAAGGAGGTACACCCTATTCGTTTAATTACAAAACCACGCATCAATCTCAGGCTCAGCCAAATCCAAATATTTGAGGAGCTTTGGCCACTAGGAATTTTGACTTGCTCTTTTCTTTTTTACTTTACTAGGAATTGTAGTAGTAATTAAGAATCGTACCAAAAAGGTAGCCGGATCAGTTATATTATAGATTTCACTTATTTAGCACCCGGGTGAAGTAAAAATATTATTGGACAAAAGTAGAAAACACACATTTTTCATGAATAAAGTGATGCACGTTAAATATTAAATAAAATTTCAAGAAAAAAGTGACAATACCGAGATATTAAATGATTTTGTCTGAAAACAAACATTTGTTAAAATTCAAAAACTAGATCTCTATTTTCTAATTAGGATATTCATCAATTGAGCCTTCATGATCAGCAGGAGAATGGTATATACATCTGTCACTGTATTAGTTTTGATAAATGAGCAACCAACTATACATATTGCATTTAGTTAACCCCAACTGTTGAATTTATAGTATATAATAATAAAGTAGTAGTTCATACATTCCATCATTTTAAGTTTCTAGTACCAGATTGTTAAATTATACCAGGATTACAAATATGAGATTTCTTGATAGATATACTCATCCACTTGTTGTAGTCGTAGTTGAGTCTCTCTTGATTCTCATTTCATCGGCAGTAGTTTTAACCGAAACTCGAAAAGAAGCTTCTTTTCCGGCCATTTTCGTGTTTGGTGACTCAACGGTTGATCCGGGAAACAATAACTACATTGGAACTCCTTTTAAGAGCGACTTCCCACCTTATGGGATTGATTTTGCAAATCACATTCCTACCGGAAGGTTTACCAATGGCCGCCTTGTCACTGATTTCATTGGTAACACTAATCGCAGCATTCATTTATACTTTAATTATATTGCATGATCATGGAGCAATGTCATCATCATATATATATGCACAATGCCATAGTATTTGTTGGTAATAATCTCATGTTTTTTTTCCATTTTATTGTGTTCGTTAAGGAGTACATTTTCAAATTTGCTTTCATTTCAGAAACGAAAAGAGAACATTTTTAATTTTTAGTAGGGAACATTTTAAGTACATTATACATAAGGAATTCTCTAAAATGTTAAATTTTGTGGTTAGCATCTTATGTGGGCATCAAGGAAAATGTGCCACCTTACTTGGACCCGACCCTTAGCCTGGAGGAGCTGATGACCGGCGTTAGTTTTGCCTCTGCCGGATCAGGATTCGACCCGCTCACTGCCACTTTAACTGTAATCTTTCGTAATCAATACAGATTTTAATTATCAGTATGTATAAGAGCAGCAGACCTGCAATGACATTGCATTTTGTTGTGTAATTATTGTATTTAAATAATAAAAGCCATTAAAAATTTGAATATGCAGCAAGTAATACCTGTGATAAAGCAAGTGGATTTGTTTAAAGAGTATGTAAGAAAAATGGAGGTTGCCGTCGGGAAAGAAAGAGCCGGAGAATTGATCAAGAATGCTTTATTCGTAATAAGCGCCGGTACAAATGATTATGTTCTCAATTATTACGGTCCTCCTATTCGAAGCCAGACATACACCATCTCAGCTTACCATCAGTTTTTAGTGCAAATCGTCCAACAATTTTTACAGGTCGGTAATCTTTTGTTTACTATATACATATCGAACTGGTTTGGCTTGTTGCGAGTTATTGTGAATTTGACTATACCCGGCCATGTAATGAATGGCAACCAACTGAATCTTATTGTGATGGTGTAGGAGTAATAGTAGGACATGCATCTAACGACGTAGCTACATATTTCACCATACAGATTATCAAATATCAAAAATCCATTAATCTGGCCCCTCAATATATCTGTACAATTTATTTAGCAAATATCAAAAAATTCAGTGGACTTGTGGATATTTAATATGAGACATATTTAAATTGAGAAATTTGAAATTGTAGGACTTGGTGGACTTGGGTGCTAGAAAAATTCTCATGGGAGGAGTACCTCCAATTGAGTGTTTGCCTGTTGTTATAACTCTCAATTCACTCCACTCTGATGCATTCCGCAAAAGGAATTGCATCGATAGCTTATCCTCTGTTGCGCCGGATCATAATCAACTTCTGCGACAAAAATTAAAGGACATGCAACCAACAACTGACCTTCACCTTGTATATGCTGACATACACAAACCCTTTCGTAATATTTTGCAAAATACCAAAA
This sequence comes from Heracleum sosnowskyi, assembly GCA_030848705.1. Classification (NCBI taxonomy): domain Eukaryota; kingdom Viridiplantae; phylum Streptophyta; class Magnoliopsida; order Apiales; family Apiaceae; genus Heracleum; species Heracleum sosnowskyi. The sequence continues at coordinate 102,656,427 of CM061241.1, forward strand.
GATTTGGTAAGAATTTCTCAGTGTCATGTCTCAAGTATATATGTGTACTCACAACAGTCACTTATCCGTAATTAATTAAATGTGTAGGGTTTGAGGATGCTAACAGTGGTTGTTGCGGGACTGGATTACTTGAAACTTCCTTCTTGTGCAACCCGGATTCACCAATTTGCTCCGATGCTTCTACTTATGTATTTTTTGATTCGGTACATCCAACTGAAAGGGCTTATCACATCGTCTTTCAAGATATAATTCCCGCCATTGATCTCCTTATCAATTCATAATATTTAGCAATTCAGGAGCATAACGGCATGCAGCCTATGTACCCAATTTGATGATAAGTGTCTACATGCCCACACTATTATTATCATTTTGTATGTAAAGACACATTCTGTTGCGTTCTGGTTATCTCAAAATTACGGCAATACAGAAATTTTAGTGTTATATATATAGCCAAAAAAATGGAAGGATTAAACGTCCGGGAATACTCTGATAAAACCTAAAAAGTGGTTCAAAAGTGTCTTTTATGCAAAAATAAGTAGAAAGACTAAAATGAAACCAACTGTGAAGTACAGGAACGGAACAAAATTCTGCCCATAGGTAGTGAATTTTTTTTACAGATACTCGGATAAAGAAATATGCTTCGTGTGGGACAAGACTCACAGTATCTAACTATTAATCGTTCATTGCGTACCCAACCGAGAATGTACCAGAAAGTTAGCTAGTGAGTATAAACTGTCCTAGAGGATTTTAATTTACTATGGCCTTTCTGAATAAATATGCATCTTTTCATTTCAGATTTTATCAGAAGCTCGTTATAGTTCGGATTTTTCTCCAAACTATACGGCGAGAAATGCTTTTGAAGTTGAGTTTTTTGTCAGAAAGATCGAACCCATGACCTCCATGTGCAGAGGTATTTTATGCTCCGATCTCAACCATCAAGCTAGGAGCTCAGTTGATACAACTTTGAAACTTATTTATCACATACTTAAATAACTCTTACTATATATCTATTATATTATTAATAGCCCAACATGGGTTTAATATTAGTGAGACATTTTATTCAATTTAAATGGTGAGACTTTTTAATGCACTTGAAATGTCTTAATTGCCCTTATGTTCATTACTTTTATAAAAAAATGTTGCCAATAGGAATTGAACCTTGGTCTTCATTTTAATTTGTACATTGTCATACCACTAGGCCACAAGCTCATATGTGTTGTTTACCAAACACATTTATATGTATTTGTGTGTCGCGTGGGCCTAGAAAGCAAATAAGATTTATATAGATTGAGAGATAAATGATATATGTAAACAATAAAATTTATTATAATTATCATTTGAGATATGAATACTATGTTTATTAAATAATTAGATTAATTATATATTTGTGTTCAAATTACGAAATAATAAATTAGATTATGAATACGGTTTAAATAATTGTTGTATTAGTTAGTATAATTGTGTTAACATAATATGATATTATTAAAAACCATCATGCAATTCCTATCATTAGAATCTAAAAGGATCAAAAACTGAATTAAGTTTATAAAACTTAATCGAATTAAAGAAGACTTGGTAACAAAATAAGATATAATTTTATCGATCATTATACGAAGAGAAAGATTAAAATTTCAAATGAAAAAAACTTAACAACAATAAAAGTAATGTTTAAACAACGTTAGTACAAAATTTTATGCACAATACTAGAAAATAACTCGTGTCTCTCACGAGTTGTTATATTGTTACAATATAAATTAATAATATATAATATGTGGCCTACTTATACATATTCATAAATTATTTAAATTTGTATTAAGTATTCATTTATCTTTAAAGATTGATTCTATCGAAATGTTAGTTACCATAATCATTGGGTAGTTACCATCATTGTTTGGTACCGTTGTAAAGTTCTGTCTTTTGAAAATTTTATGCACAATACTAGAAAATAACTCGTGTCTCTCACGAGTTGTTATACTGTTACAATATAAATTAATAATATATAATATGTGGCCTACTTATACATATTCATAAATTATTTAAATTTGTATTAAGTATTCATTTATCTTTAAAAATTGATTATATCGAAATGTTAGTTACCATAATCATTGGGTAGTTACCACCATTGTTTGGCATCGTTGTAAAGTTCTGTCTTTTGAGTATGTATTCTTCTTTCTCAACCTTCTAGAGATCAACAACTATCGAAGCATAGCATATGCAAATATGTTTTGGATTTAAGGGCTTCAATAGACAACCGTAGATGTCCCCGTCCCCGTTCCTGCCACTGCAATGACACGCTAAATACATACACACTCAACACAATCATGACACTGTAACTGCCATATACCAAATTTCATCACCGCCAGTGATCCCTAACTCAACACTACCACCATACACTCATTCATATCTTTCATTCATCATTTGCAACATATTTAACAATTATATATATATATATATATATATATATATATATATATATCTGTGTGTGTATGTATGTATGTATGTGTGTGTGTGTGTGTGTGTAACAACACCGAAATGTGAATAATCGAAAATGGTTTCAGAAAAAATATTATATCAGGGGTTATGCAAATTAACGTTTAATTACATCAAATGTGTCTTGAAGATCCAATGATAAAGTTTCGAGTATTGGGTTTGTGTTAAAGTCTCATCTTAATAGAATTATGGGTTCAGATATAATATATGATCAATTTATAGATCAAATTAATGTTTGTATAAAATGGTTACTTACTTTCTAACATGTTTTGATTTGTAAATACTTATTTAAAAAAATAATGTACAAGTAAAATTTCACATTTATTGATCTATATTATATAATATTGTTAATATACATTTAAATATTTTTGGTTGATTATCTTAAATTTTCATCGCTTTAAAAGTATATACATGCTAAGAATAATGTTTTTTTACAATATTACATAATAAAATGTTCAATGCCCTTGTATAATCTTACAACATTTTATATTTGTCATATACATTTTTTTATTATCTTAATAATTATTAGTAACTATCATATTTTGGATACATATATTTAATGTAGGCAAACGATCCAAAGCAAATTATGATAAAACTAGAGAATCGAGATATAAGTAAATAATAATTCAACACATAATCAAGTGTAGCATTTGTTATTTGTCTTTTAGCATTTGATCGGTATCGTTAATCTATGATATTAATGGATGTGACATAAAAGTTTTAAGACATGTCAAACGTAATTATATTATTAGTATTATGTATTGTTTTTCATTGTATTGATAAGAACCCTGTTTAACTTGAATTGTAGGAAACATATATTTTTTGTTAATCACACAAGATGATATATTTGTACAAATCGAGGAGATTTTTATTTTTACCCCACGTCGGGATCTTAAGTGGGGGAGTTTTAAATACTGCAGTCCCATATCGAGGAGGTTTGAGACTTTAGTTCAGTTTATAAGTCACAATAATACTACCAAATGCATCAATAAATCATGATCTTTTGTGGGCTTGTGGTGGAATTGTGGACTACCCATGTTGGTTTTTGGCCAGTATATTTTGGCTTATTCGGACTCATAATCAGAATTTGACTTGATCTTCGAGAAAAAAGGCTCGAGATTTGACCTGGGTCGTCACAATCTATCCCTATTTCCACCCCTAACGAATTTCGGACGGCTCCTTTTTTCCACATGTTCTCCTACTTACGGAACATGCTGCGAGAAATGCCAGGTACTTTACATAAATAATGAGACACATTTTTACATAGTATGTTGATGAACCACTACGTACAAGGTACAACCCAATTTGCAGAACTAAATACCCAACTCAGTGAAGTTGCACAATTGTCCGGCATCTCACCGTTGAAACATGTCAAAGGACATCCGTATCATCAGGTTTCAAATCTCCATCCCCGCCTTTAATACCATAAAAAATTTAATATTTAAAAATACACAATTACTTTCTTAATACTGCATTACTTCAAGATAAGAATCTAGAAGAACAACCAAACACATAACATCTATCGATGATGATAGTCACTTGGTGCTCCTAAGAATTGAACTATTGTCTTGTACATGCCTCATTTACGGGGTCAAAGTTTGTCGTGAAGCACATCGTGTAAGCATTAACATAGGTACGGAATAAGAAAATCATATGAACACAACTAATGGTAGTAGACCCGAGTTAATATGTACTCCGCAAAATGCAATAATGCATATTTTGCATCAAATTCACTATGCAAGGATGAAACTATATTACCTAAAAAATGAAACGATGCTACTTAGAACTGGTTCAATAGCAATTTTCTTAGTCTTTGGTTCTATCATTTATGTTGTCGTGCATCAGGGTTTAACTCTTTTACTTAACTAATGTAAATGGTAGTTCATAAATAGTGACTGCAAATAGTGGGAAAGTCGGATTCCAAATTTTATTAACATTGTACACAGTCACTTGCATGAATGTGCAACAAACACAAAATTAAATACAAGAATGTTTGAGCATAAATCTTGCACACATTAAACATATTTAGTATCAAGATTACTCATTCACAATTCTAAAAGACCTCAATTATAAATGATTTCTAACGATAACTAGCTGCAATTTCTATACCCACACTCAGGCGCCTATTATACGATTCATGAGTTATTAAAATACGACAATATCTCAAAATTATAAAAATTATGCTAGAGAATAACCCGTGTCTCGCACGGGTTTTTATGCTAGTATATAGTAATGTTGCAAATGTTGGTTAGCAAATGTTGCACAACCAACCCATCACAACCCTTTAAAAACGATCATACGACTAAGGAAACGCACTGCAGCAATGTATCATTGCACCCCCCCGCTTTTTTACCAAAAATCATTGCACCCCCCGCAATGATACATTGCTGGACCTCTTATATTGTTTTTACCAAAACTACTCTTTTGATTTAATTTCATATCGAAGGATCGAACCCATGACCTCTCCTAAAAATGTATGCAATATTACCACTGTACCAACACAAGTAACAAGTTTAAAAATGATTCGTACCAAATATATCCAAAAACAAGAATTTATTTATTATTTGTAAATTGAAAATTAATTGAATATCAACCTAAATAAAATGTAATTTTAGTCGTAAATGTGTGTTGGATGTTAAAAGTAAATGAGCTAATGGACCCGGAGTCACGGATTTCGAACTCGACAAGTTTAATTTCATAAATAATATTATTTTTAAGGTAAAATAATATAAGGTAAAATAAAAATAATAATATAATAATATAAGGTAAAATAAAAATAAGAATAGTTAAAATATTATTTTTTAAGTTTAAAATTGAAATATAACATTGCTAGTAATTGTAAACATAGTATTTTATTTTTTTACAATCATAAATAACAACTAAGAAAGTATATACATATTTATGTCAATAGTTAGTAAGCAAACGATTGTTTCACATATCTTTGAGTATATTTCGATTAAATAACTTAATTTAAATATATATGATGTGAAAAAATATCCACAAATTAGTATCTAAGATATTTTGAAATTTAAATGAATGTAATTTAATTTTTATATACATATTTAAAGATTAAAAGATTAAAAGATAAAAAGATAAAAAAACAAATTAAAAAAAAGTAAGCTCCCGCATTGTTACATTGCGGGGTACTTTGCTGCCGCAATGTTACAGTCCCACAAATTTTTTTACCAGCCAACATTAATTACGATAGTTGGGGTAGTTGGCTAGAATTCAATACACTACTGGAGCAATGATTCATTGCGGGACATGAAACATTGCACCCCCCGCAATGAAACATTGCACCCCCTGTAATGCTTCATTGCGGAAGCCTCGTTGATTTTTTAGACCCATGTTTGTTGTCATCATGGTATTTTGCATTTTTTTTAAATGAAAAATAATTTTTTTATTTTTTTACTTCACTTCGATTTTTCCCTCTTTTTTCTACGATTTCTTTAATAAATGTAATACTAATATTTTTGCAATTAGAAAAATAAAAAATAATATTTTAAGAATAATAAAAAACTGATATTAAAATAATAAAAAAAAAATTAAAATTATTTCGGCTGTCATGGTATTTTGCATTTTTTAAAAATGAAATAATATTTTTTTTATCATTTTTTCCTCTTTTTACTTCACTTCGAATTATCCCTCTTTTTTCTACGTTTTCTTTAATAAATTTAATACTAATATTTTTGCAATTAGAAAAATGAAAAATAATATTTTAACAATAATCAAAAAATTGATATTAAAATAATAATAATAAATTAAAATTATTTTGGTTGTCATGGTATTTTGCATTTTTTAAAAATGAAAAATATTTTATCATTTTCTCCTTTTTCTACTTCACTTCGAATTTTTCCTCTTTTTTCTACGATTTCGTTAATAAATTTAATACTAATATTTTTGCAATTAGAAAAATAAAAAATAATATTTTAACAATAATAAAAAATTAAAATTATTTCGGTTGTCATGGTATTTTCCATTTTTTAAAAATGAAAAATATTTTTATCATTTTCTCCTTTTTTTTACTTCACTTCGAATTTTCCCTCTTTTTTCTATTATTTCTTTAATAAATGTAATACTAGTATTTTTGCAATTAGAAAAATAATATTTTAACAATAATAAAAAAAACTGATATAAAAATAATAATAATAATAATAATAATGGTATTTTTGCATTTAAATTTAAACAAAAAAGAAAAAAACAAACAAGTACGGGGTTGGTTGGGCAGCAATGAAACATTGTGGGGTACTTTGCTGTCGCAATGTAACATTGCTGCTAGCATTAAATACTCTACTGCTTCATTGCGGAAGCCTCGTTGATTTTTTGGACCCATGTATGTTGTCATCATGGTATTTTGCATTTTTTTAAAATGAAAAATATTTTTATCATTTTCTTCTTTTTTTACTTCATTTCGATTTTTCCCACTTTTTTCTACGATTTCTTTAATAAATGTAATACTAATATTTTTGCAATTAGAAAAATAAAAAACAATATTTTAACAATAATAAAAAAACTGATATTAAAATAATAATAAAAAATTAAAATTATTTCGGTTGTCATGGTATTTTGCATTTTTAAAAAATGAAATAATATTTTTATCATTTTCTCCTTTTTTTACTTCACTTCGAATTTTCTCTCTTTTTTCTACGATTTCTTTAATAAATTTAATAATAATATTTTTGTAATTAAAAAAATGAAAAATAATATTTTAACAATAATAAAAAAATTGATATTAAAATAATAATAAAAAATTAAAATTATTTCGGTTGTCATGGTATTTTGCAATTTTTAAAAATGAAAAGTATTTTGATCATTTTCTCCTTTTTTTACTTCACTTCGAATTTTTCCTCTTTTTTCTACGATTTCTTTAACAAATTTAATACTAATATTTTTGAAATTAGAAAAATGAAAAATAATATTTTAAGAATAATAAAAAAACTGAAACATTATTATTTTTTTGTATTCTGCCCCGTAATGAAACATTGCACCCCCCGCAATGAAACATTGCACCCCCGTAGTTTTGTGTGTATTTCAAAGTAGTTTTGTGACTAATTCTAAGGGCAAAAAAGTAAATTGCAGCCCGCAATGTATCATTGCAGCCCCGCAATGAATCATTGCAGCCCCGTAATGAATCAATGCGGCAGCTATTGATCCCAACCGTCCAAATTTGAATTTAACGGATATGATATGTTGGTTGGATGTCCCTTCCCAACCAACCGAGGTTGTGGAAGGGCACCCTATATATTTATAGGGACGGTCCACAACAAACGATTGTTGTAGCAAACTCTACCGCGGAAACTTTCCGCTGTACTTGTAAATGATACTGTACACGTACCGCGGGTACTGTTTGCTACAACAATCGTTTTTTGTAGACCGTCCATATATATATATTATGTAAACTTTATTTTAAAACTCATTTCATGATAAAAGCCCATTTGCTACAATTTTGAAACTCATTCAAGACATTATACATATGTTCTATATGTAAGATAAAATCATAATATATATATATATATATATATATATATATATATATATATTTGACTTTGAGTATAAAATTATAAATGAGATTATTCATATCATATAGGAAATTATAAATATCATAAATTCAGACTCATTTTCTTCATCGATTAAATAGTTAGATAAGAACATGGAAAACTTAATGATGATCATGTTATCCCTTTTACAAACTACAATAACAACATTAAGGTATATAGTTAATTTTGCCTAAACCCGACAATGTTTATACTCAACACCTACATGATAAAAATTTTAATATTTGGATTTGACATTTCCATATATAAAATTATATAAAATATGTATCCAGTGTTTACATGTGTATGGAACAACATAAATATATTTGTATAAATTATTTATTATTTCGTTAATTTTGCATGAATTCGACAATTTTTGTACTTGACACCAATACGATAAATAATTTAATATATGAATTTGAATTTTTGATATATGAAACTACATGAAATATGTACACCGTGTTTAAAAGTAAACGAAACAAAACAAAAATATTTGTAAAAGTTATTTATTAAAAAGAGATATATATATATATATATATATATATATATATATATATATATATATATAATTGAAATTTTATTATGTGGAAGATTATGCATGAAATTTTAAAAAGTGAATTTTGTTGTGGTAGATATGATTTAATACCTATAAAATTAATATATTATTAAAAAATATATTTTTATGAAATTATAATGATATTTTTATGAAACAATAATATTAAACTATTTTTCTTCGTATTATAAAAATACAAGACTAATTAACGTCATACACCAAATTACATGAATTTATTTAGTGTCAAATTTGGATATTTGGTAAGTGTATGGTATTATTTTATGAAATTATATTCTTAAAATATTTTTCTTTGCATTATGCATGTGACTCGAAAGTACGTCGTACACAAGAAAACGTAAAGTAAACGAAACAAAACAAAATATTTGTAAAAGTTATTTATTAATTATATATATATATAATTGAAATTTTATTATATGAAAGATTATGTATGAAATTTTAAAAACTGAATTTTGTTGTGTTAGATATTATTTAATACTTATAAAATTAATATAATATTAAAAAAATTATATTTTAATGAAATCATAATGATACTTTTCTGAAACTATAATATTAAACTATTTTCCTTCGTATTATCAAAATACAAGGCTAATTCACGTGATACACCAAATAATATGAATTTATTTAGTGTCAAATTTGGATATTTGATACATGTATGGTAATATTTTATGAAATTATATTCTTAAATATTTTTATTTGCATTATGCATGTGACACGAAAGTACATCGTACACAAGAAGACGTCAATATATTTAATATCAAATTTAGGATTCTGGTACATAAAACACGAAAATGGAACATGATTCATTGGTCTTATGAGAAATATATTTATGACTAATTCTTCTCTTTTCTTTGATTTAAGTGTTATATATTCATTAGGTTTTGAAAGGGTTGTTGGTTTTTCAAGAATTTAAGTTTGTTATTACACAGAGTTAGTTAGGAAAGAGAGAGAAAGTAGTCCTTGTTCAGTTGTTCTATTAATAGAATGTTTCTGTTTCTTGATAGGATTTTGAAATTAGAGTTGACGGTCGGGTTGATGCAGTTTGTGTACTTGTAATCATAATGCATTTTTCTGTCATATATGTAATGATCTACATATTTCATATTGCAGTTTGTTGTTACTACTTAAAACAAGATTGAATAACATATCATTATCGTGATATTTGAAAATTATTGTTGAAAAATAGACTAAAAATCACACTATTGTTGTGATAATACTTGGCATTTAACGAATACTCCTATAAATCACTTTTGTCAGTCATTCTTTTTACGAGTGCTGCTACAAACATGATACAATAAAAACTCTTTAGATTAATACTCTCCAAAAGATAATCTCTCTATGGTGATAGAAAATCTCGGTCTCAAGTGATAATCAATATTAATATATAAACTCATTTTGCATCTTTATTTTTTTCTATTTTTAGGGATGTCACTTTAGAGGGTATCTATTGTGCTCAAAATTTAGAGTTTGTTAAAATTTTAAAATTAAAATGGTTATCAATTACTGACCTTAAATAAACCGAGACAGATAAAATATATTGAAAGCAAAATATGATCGAGTCTATAATAATTTATGAAAGTAATTATACGAATTATAATGTGACCCGTGCTTTGTACGGGATATCATGCTAGTTCTTTTATGAATATATCTGCATATTTCTACTCTCGGAGAAAAGAAAAGATCGTGGAAATATTTATGACCAACTATTCTAATCCCACAAAGAATGTGGAGAAAAATTGGACTAGTAATTTTATAGTACCATAAGAAATCTTGTGTTTAAAATTCCATAATAAATTTCAAATACCATAATACTTAATTTTTTATTTACACTCAACCAGTCACGTCAGGATTAATTCTAACAAAAAATATTGTTTTATCATGTATTTGTCAAATGGTTTAAAAGGGTTGAAATAGTTAAAGATAATTAGGACGGTCATCATGTGTCAAAAAAGATTAAATACTAGAAGAAAAATGGAACTAACAAAATAACTTGATCCAATTTTGACGATTAGCTGTTAGCGGTTAATTGATTGAGTTAGCTGTTTTGACTAGCGGATTGAGTTAGCTGTTTTGACTAGCGGATTCGATTAATTATTTTAATTAAAATTGTTTGGTAATTAGCTGTTTGAGTTAGTTTTTTGGATATAAACTAGACACATCACAATCATTTAATTGAAAACACGCTCTAGGTAGCTTTTTGAAAATTAGTTTTTTAAGTCCAAAAATCCATTTCAATTCATTAACTACCAAACACTAATATATGATGTTTCATCCGATCAAACCTCTAACTTGACTCAAACATTTAATTTTTTCTCAAACCTCTAATTTTCAAACACCCCATTATATCTTGCATGGGTGAATCATCTCTTTATTCTGACATTGGGGTGATGGGTAATCTTCACGTTTACTCTCTCCATTCTCTAACTCTTTTTCAACTCATTCTGGTAGCATTAGCTCAAACACAAACCCCGACCATTAATACAACTAATTTGGCCTTTTTTGTGTTCGGAGATTCCACTGTTGATCCAGGAAACAATAACTACATCAGAACCCGGACTATTTATGGGAACGTGAGGTGGATTGATAATCCTTGAACTATTTATGGGAACATGAGGTGGATTGATAATCCTTGAACTATTTATGGGAACATTGGATGGATAAATCTTGACTATTTTATGGGCTTGGACTGAATGGGCCTATCCAATAACTTGTTTTCCAAGAACTACGTGAGGCTTGATCCCTGTATAAAGGGGTACGTAGGCACCTTGTATGATACACAATTGACACTCGACAAGAGCAAGAAAAAAAACCCATTCTCTATTCAATTTCTGAGGAGTCATCATACAAGTCCAGCCACAACTTTCCATAAACCTCCAACAAACTGTTGTACGAAATTCTCCTTACAACAATTGGCGCTAGAAGGAGGGGATTATTTTTTGATTGTAGAGGACAATCAAATCATCTATATCATACGCAAGGGGAGTTATTATGGATCTAGGAGCGACTTTAATGGAGGAGCAGAATGGTGGAGACGGTGATTCATGATTCTTTTCAAAATTAAGATAAGTTTTCTTATGCTTTTGTCCGTATACATAAGTTATCTTATAAAATTCGTAGTAAATTTAGTACATGTCAGATTTTGATGATTTTTTTATGATCCGGAAAGCTTTTGTGATTTTCTACAACTTTCGTTCTTGGTGTTTTCTGAGATTATGTTTCGATCTATTCTCGAAATCACAAAACATAATCAGATCCCGTTTTTCAGTATTGAGAAGTTAATCAGCAGATGTTTTATTTGATTCCCGATTCATTATAATTCTGTTTTTGACGAGCCATATATCATCGGAAATCTCTTTTCGTTTTCTACAACTTTTATGTTTTGTGTTTTCCAAGAAAACATCGTTTACAGGGCCAAAAAGGTAAAAAACATATCTGGGCAGAATCTGAATCATGGAGATGTTAAAGAATTGTGATGCAATATTCGTAGTGCATGATTTGATTACTTCACTAGCTCGTGCATGGACAAAAATAAGTGTGGAAGGTCCTTATCTGATAAGGGTAATGTTTTTGAAAGGTCTCTTTTTCAAGGAGGATTAATATTGAAGACCTTACTCTCAGAGGAGAGTCCATGAATAAAATTACATTATTGAAGGCCTATTGGTAGATGTATATTTCTTGGTTGGCATGACACATTCCTACAATCATGGGAAGAAATGCGGAGATGCCGCGAGATTGCAGGAAAGCGTGTGGGACTGGACGTGATATGGTTGGCATGGGACATTCCTACAATCACGGGAAGAAATGCGGAGATGCCTTGAGATTGCAGGAAAGTGTGTGGGACTGGACGTGATATGGTTGGCACGAGACATTCCTACAATCACGGGAAGAAATGCGGAGATGCCGCGAGATTACAGGAAAACGTGTGGGACCGGGCGTGATATGGTTGACACGAGACATTCCTACAATCACGGGAAGAAATGCGGAGATGCCGCGAGATTGTAGGAAAACGTGTGGGACCGGATGTGATATGGGTTGAAAGCCTGATATTTGAAATTGGGTATCTTATTAAAGCTTCAGCTCGGGGGCTCGCAGATGAACGAAAACACATCTTTATGTGGACAATGACACTTGAAAAGCGTGTACGCCGATTCGGACTATATACAAAACGCCAAGTGACCGCAGAAATTTGGAAGCTCGAAGAATTGTTAGTTCTCCACTGCAGCAAGCTACACTGAAGAACTGGGGGCTTGTTGTTATGCCATATTTTGGCATAGTCCAAATTTCTCCGTTTAATAATTATTAATTCAGATTAATAATTAGTTGTTTTATCACTAAGTAATATTCGCTCTCTAAAACGAGAAAAGAATCAATCTCAATCAACGGATAACGGAAAATATTTCCAAACGATATTTTTCAAATCATGGAAAGAAATGCGGAGATGCCGCAAGATTGTAGAAAAAATGTGAAGACCAGACTATTTATGGGAACGTGAGGTGGATTGATAATCCTTGAACTATTTATGGGAACATGAGGTGGATTGATAATCCTTGAACTATTTATGGGAACATTGGATGGATAAATCTTGACTATTTTATGGGCTTGGACTGAATGGGTCTATACAATGACTTGTTTTCCAAGAACTACGTGAGACTTGATCCCTGTATAAAGGGGTACGTAGGCACTTTGTATGATACACAATTGACACTCGGCAAGAGCAAGAGAAAAAACTCATTCTCTATTCAATTTCTGAGGAGTCATCATACAAGTCCAGCCACAACTTTCCATAAACCTCCAACAAACTATTGTACGAAATTCTCCTTACAACACCTCCTTATGGCAATGATTTTGTAAATCAGACTCCCACCGGAAGATTTACCAATGGCCGCCTTGTCACTGATTATGCTGGTAACTTGCTACGAAATTGGGTAGCTATATAAAAGAGCTCATTTGTATGTGCTTAAACGGTGGCAGAACCATGCAAAGACTTTTTCGCCTAAAAAATAAGTATTATGAGCCTCAGTTGATTTCGAAAATCAGTAAATTTTTTTTGTTTAATCTTAACTGTTTTGAAATATTGGTTCCTTCACTGCATACATGAATATTATTGTGATTAATATATGATCTGGTGAATTTGGAAATAGCATCTTATGCTGGCATCAAAGACTTCGTGGCACCATATTTGGACCCAACGCTTCGTATGGAGGAGCTGCTGACCGGAGTTAGTTTTGCTTCAGCTGGATCTGGGTTCGACCCTCTTACCCCCACGTTATCTGTTCGTCTCTTTCTCAATCCCTGATTCATAGTATTTAATTTTATTATTTACGTCAATCTCAATATATACCTACATATATATATCTATACTCTTTATTAATAAGCAAAACAATGTGAAAATGGCGCGCGGTACTAAAGTATCAAAGTACCAAAGTACCAAATTTGGTTATCACTTAACTTAATCTGGGTTCGATTCCTCACAACTACATAATTAATTATACAAGATTTATTTACTTTAAATTCTTTAGCTTCCTTCAGGGTTCGATTCCTTACAACTACGTAATTATACAAGATTTACTTATACCAAATTTGGTTATCACTTAACCCGGGTTCGATTCCTCGCAACTACATAATTATACAAGATTTATTTACTTTAAATTCTTTAGCTTCATCCAGGGTTCAATTCCTTACAATTACGTAATTATACAAGATTTATTTATTTTTTGGCTATCACTTAACCCGGGTTCGATTCATCGCAACTACATAATTATACAAGATTTATTTACTTTAAAATTCTTTAGCTTCATCCAGGGTTCGATTCCTTACAATTACGTAATTATACAAGATTTATTTATTTACTTTAAATTCAATAGTTTCATCGAGCGTTAGATTCTTTGCAGTTACGTAATCATACAAGATTTATTTATTTACTTTAATTTCTTTAGCTTTATGCACAATTCGAACTACATAATTTAAATAGTTATTTATTTATTATTTATTTTTATCATTCAATTCTCGAAAAATACATTTTTAAATAATATTTATTAATAATTTATTAATACTAATATTTTAATGTCAACTCATACTCGGTCCGTGCTTGGCACGGGTTATAAACTAGTATATATATATATTGATTTAGAGCATCTCCAATGGTATAAAACCCTTAGCTAAATAATCCATGTGGCATCTATGTGTCAATTTTTAGATAATATGTAAAAGATATAACACTCCAACCATATGCCCTTAGCAAAAAAATATAGACAACCATTTTTTGGTTGACTATATTTGTTGAACCAATAAAGCCCTTGTGTATAATTTTACCTAACAAGAAATATAGATAAGACCATTGGACCATTGGAGTATATGTACTTACCCTTAGCAAAAATATTTCATAATCATTATAGCCAACAAGATAGCCAACCATTTTTACTTATTGCCCTTGGAGATGCTCTTATACGTTTGTTTCTTTTTTACTTGTAAGTTTAATTAGGTAATAAGAGCTCAATAGAGAGTTTCGTATACATAGTAGGATACTTGTAATGGTATTTTTCAACACTTCTTAAATGACTTCCCATCGATTCTGGAAATCGCATGTACGTACGTGACGAACTATTCCGGGAGAATAAAACAAGGGCCGACTGTTTTATGATTTTTAAAAGCTGCCCATTTCTGGTTTTTCTGCAATACGTAAAAATATATTACTTGTTTTACGTGTTGATTGAAATTTCAGGGTGTAATTTCAGTACCAAAACAGATGGAGTACTTGAGGGAGTATAAAGCAAGGGTTGAAGGCTTGTATAGGATTAGAAAGAAGCCAATTTCTGATTATGAATGCTATTTACATTATTAGCGCTGGCACAAATGACTTCGCTATCAATTATTATGGAACTTCACCAATTCGAAGATTTACATACTCAATTCCGAGATACTACCAATTTCTGGTCGAACAAATTCAAAAGTTTATACAGGTGATCGATCATTCTTCTAATTAATAGTTTTCTCAGCTTTTAGGTTAGACATTATTGCAAGGAACAAAATTGGATAACAATTCACAGGCAGATATGGATACTTTTATGTGGTAGGCCTGGCACTGCAGTTTGCATGTTTGGAACTGAGTTAACCATGAGCTATTCATGCACGTCGGTACATATATTTCAGTAAAGTATGTCGTCGACATCTAATGCAGATTCATCATTAATACAATCTATAATATTACACATTTTGGGACTTTTAATATTTGAATATCTTTGTCTTAAGCGTCTCTCGTATAATATTTAGCATTCACAATAGATCTAGCTAGCTACACATTCAATTGTATATATAATGATGAATCTAGAGATTGAAATTGTAGGATTTGCTGGACTTTGGAGCTCGTAAGATTGTGATGGTGGGGATACCTCCAATCGGGTGCCTGCCAGTGGTCATAACTTTAAATTCGAACCTTCTTGACAAGTTTCTTAAACGTCAATGCATCCAAAGATTATCTGATGTTGCACAAGGTTTTAATCAAATTGTTGAAAACCAAATTGTTGCACAAAAAATCGTTGAAATGGAAAGGATTGACTCTAAGCTTTATTATGTTGGCATATATGAAACGTTCCAAAACATTCTCCAAGATCCCAAAAAGTTTGGTAGGTCCTTGATCCTTATCATCATACCTCTCTGATTTATACATACACACAATAGATTAAATAAATTTGGCTCGGTTAATCTTTAATTATGCAGGTTTTGATAAGGTTGATACTGGTTGTTGTGGAACTGGATTACTGGAATTGTCGTATTTGTGCAATCCAAGATCAAGGATTTGCACTAACGTTTCTGATTATGTGTTCTTTGATGCAGTACATCCAACTGAAAGAACATATTTTCTCTTGTTTAAGGCTCTCTCTTCGACAATCGATCTAATCCTCCAGGGAAAATAGAAATGCCCAAGTAATCAATATGCCTAGATATCGTAATTGGGACTAATGATTGTAGGCATTGAAGTAAGAGTGCCTGTGGAGAATGTGTTAGTGACAATGTATATCTTTGCTGTATTTTATCCAATCATATATGAAAGAATAATATATACACTACTTTTATAAAAAGGAGAATAACGCACACAACTTTAAAAAGCTCAATTTCTGATGACAATGTATGTATGGTTACACACAAAAATTGGTATGGGGGTGAGGGGATTTGTTTCCATTAACGGTTAATAATGAAATCAAGGGTACGTCGAAAGGCCTTAACGGCTAGATAATAAACCCTTTCAGTCGGGTGAATGGAATCCCAAAAGACGTAGTTAGATGTATTTGAGCATATCACACTTCCTCTGTTGCATATGAATGCTGCTTCCATCATACCTGTTCCGCAGCAACCGCGATCACTAACTTCAAAACCTGAAATGTACAGAGGGTTAGTGAGTTGAAATCAACGTCAGTAATTAATTGAGATTTATATACTCTAAACTGAAAAACGTTAGTTCACTTTATAGTCAATGATCTTAAAGAAACAAGGTATAAACTCACCGAACTTTGATGAGCTTGTGACAATGTCTTGCATGAGTGTATAGGAATCCAAATATGCGATTCGTGAGCCAGATTTTGAATGGTTTAATTGCAAGGAATACAGTTCCTTTTGAAGCCTGATGTTGTAATCCTTAGCTACCGATGATAAAGATTCTATACAAGTGCGATTAGTAATGGGGTTACTGGAGTAGAGGGTGATCACAATCGGCAAACAACCTATTGGTGTCATTCCAGGGACTCCGATCCTCCTTGCCCCTTCTTCCAACAAATCCTGCTTATACATGATTACTAGAAATTAAGTAGTGTTATCATATCTAATCTAAAATATGTGCAGTACAAACATGCAAATTGAGGTCCAATTTTTTTTATTTAAAAGTAAATGTTAGATTTATTAATGAATGATTACTTTTTAATACCAGCTTATATGCTTTTAGAGAAGCTGTTGCGATACTAACAACACTGTGTTTTGGCTCATGAAAAGCACCTTGTAAGATCTATGGGAAAAATGTTAAACGGACACAAAGGTGCCCAGAGTGTCTTGGTTACTAAAAGAATGACAGAGTGAATGCAGGGGACTTGGTTAAAGTTTGTTTTTACAGGTAAAATCAGATTACCTCCATGAACTGATGCACTTGTTTCAACAAGAAATCCATATAGGCATGGAGATCGTAGCTTCTTCTTCGAATTGGTACGGTGTAATAGTTGACAATGAAGTCGTTGGTACCAGCACAAACAATAAAGAGTGCATTTGTTATAACATATTTGGTTCTTTCCTTCCCAATTTTTGCTTCAAGTTTTCCTTTGTACTGTTTGAAGTACTCCAGTTGCTGTGATAGAGAAATCACATTCTGTGGTACCAAACAGAACCCTCAGAATCAGTTGATATTTATGAAATGCACATAATCAAAAGAGACATACGCTTATGGTTGGTGTAAGAGGATCAAAGCCAGATCCAGCAGATGCGAAACTGACTCCAGTTACTAGCTCTTTGATATCAAGCGATGGATCCAAATAGGGAGGCACATAATCTTTTACACCTACATATCTAGCTGCAATTAAACAGACAAAGTAAGATTCACAAAATATGTCGGTCCAACATGCTAAAGATCAAATCTCTGATAGTTTATATATTAGGTAAACATTTCCACAAAAACCTTAAACTGTTGGTTTAATAAACATTAATTATACACTTATACTTAATATATAGAACTTACCGATAAAATCATTTGCCAATAGTCCATTAGTAAACCGTCCTGTGGCCGTGTGGTTTGTAAAATCTTTTCCATACGGTGGAAAGTTGCTTCTGAAAGATGTGCCTATGAAGTTGTTGTTTCCAGGATCAGATGTGGAGTCACCAAACACAAAAATAGCGGAAACCGAATTGTCCCCAGCATTTTTATCTGCTCTGGATTTGGATACCAATATAAACACATGGAGCAAAAAAACTAAACAAATTTTATTTAGAAGATCACAAGTACTCTGCCTGGTAATAAACCCCATGATATATGACTATAGGAGTTCTTTGATTATTAAGTGAGAAAGATGACTAGTGGAACTTATCTATTTGTACTACAACATTAATACATGAACAAGTTTGAATCCAACATTTTGTTTTCTTGACTATGCTAGAAATCTTGTGTTGGGTTGATGGAGTTGGAAAACAAACTATTGCTAAATTCTCAACTACCTATCTAGAAAGTATGTGATGTGTTCTTTTAGCACAGTTTGTAGATAGCGCTCCTATTTTTAATTTTTTGTTTCACATCTTTATTAATGATTTACACTAGTCATTACCAAGATCTCTTTCATCATTTGTAATGAATCCAAATAACAGTATAATGAGATATGGTGTATGTCGACGAATATGATCGTATATTTATTTAAATATATGAATATGTATGTACGTATGTCTGTATGATTATGCAACCAAAAAATTAAAATCACTAAATGAAATATTATCAAATATTCACATAAATATATATATGTATGTAGGTATGTATGTATGTTAAAATGCATGTAGTAAGAATAAGATATGGTATATGTTAGCGAATATGGTCATATATCATCGTACATGTACATAAATATATGTATATATGTGTATACTAAATGAGTATGCAATCAAAAAATTAAAATTGCTAAATGAAATATTATCATATACTCACATAAATATATGTTCATGTATGTATGTATTGCTAAATGAAATAGTATCACATACTCACATACATATATGTACATGTATGTATGTATGTATTTATATATGTACGTTAAGTATGTATATTAATTTTGCATCAATTAATAATATGTAATTAATATAGTGATACTAAAATACCAAAATAACCCTTAAATGATGTAATAGGAAGAAGGGTAAAATGGTCAATTTAATTTAAATTGCTCATCAAAGCCCCCCTTTTATTCTAGCGTTATACGTAAATGCGTAAATTAATATCGTTCATAACATAATTTTGATTTATTTTTGAATCTGTGCGTTCATAATTTCCTTCATATAGTTAGCCTTTTAAAGACCAGAAGGACATTAATTATTATCGATATGATGTTACAAGCATTTCACTTTATTCGGTCGACGTTCTTGCGAAACCCATAAATAAATTTATAAAATTTGGGTAGTGACACTGTACTTCTAGTCGGATAGGGCTTTAATGTCATATTTGACAACTCGGGTTAAATAATAAATATATATTGGACTATAATAAGCAAAATGGGTTATTTTGCAAAAAAAAGAGGGTATAATTAGTAATAACCAAATTAATCAAAATCGTTAAAGATAATAGTAAAATTATTTTATACAGAAGTCTAATATTCAAATATCACCAACATGCAACATATTAACATGCAACATATTCAAATATCCCTTGAATTCTTTGTTGAATTGCTTGTTTCCGCTCCTTAGTTCATTAACTAGTAAGTGGTCTAATCAAAGTTGATGTACTTGTCCGAAAGCTATAAACTTGATTTACAATGTGAAACTCTTACATTAAAACCTATGCATTAGATGAACAAGTTATATTTCGTTACACTATTAGAATTTAGACCAGTGTTGCTAAATCTAGTGAAGCTTTCCTCTTATAGACCATTCCTTTTCTTGAATAAGTAATTTGGTCATTATAAGTAAGTATTTAGGTCACGTATTGGTAAAGCTAATGCCATCTTGCTTAGCAAAAAAAAAAATATCTTGTGCAATCTTACAAGACGATTTCTTTATTTTCCCATTGCTAGAGTGTGAGAAAATATGTTGATAAAGTTTAAAACAAAACTTCTATAAATCTAAAGTTGTTTGAGAGATTCTATAGATGCAAAGTCCAAGATCTGCGTATGTGGTTAAAGTTAGCAAGGGGACAAAGTACAATAAATAAAGTGACAAGTGAAGGTGAGGGAAATGTCTTCAACTATACAAATACTCAAAGACGTTCTATTTTTGTACTGGCGTATCATTTTCACATTGAAGGTTATCAATTTATTTGTGATGCTTGTGTAACAGACTGAAACTTATAAGGTTCAACCCTTCACGAACTTGACTGAGTTCGACATACAATTAAATAGAATTCTGGTGGGGATGGTTAAGTTGCTTCCCCAGGATCTTTGTGTTTGTAAACAGTGCTCAATTTTGCAAGATAGTACTCAATAAAAGAAATTTTAATTCATTTAATAGAAAAAATAGTTGACAAATGTAAGCCATAAGTGTTTTTGGACCAGGGGGTTGGGGAGGTTAAGAATTTTGGAATTTTTTTACAAGGGGTATCATGCCTAAGAGGGTTCATGAAAAATTGAAGTGAGTATAACACGTGAGACCTCGTAAATATCCTAAATCCAACCTCTCTTCTATAAAGAAATTCTCAAATAAGAATTTTTAATTTCAACCATTCCAATCTCATACACACCAGGGTTTTAAAGCTTAATAAACATATATCTCTGGAACAAATGCAAAAGCTACTAAATAAGGAGCCCCAAAGAGTTTGATACTAGTTCATTTCAATGAGAGCTTGTGCCCTGCCCGTTTACGGAACTTAAAACTGCATTCAGCATTCAACAAATGCAATAACTTTCATATGGTCTGAGGTGTCTTTGGGGAATTTCTTTAGTCTACAAGATCAGTGTACAAAAGAATCTTACACAATCAGAATAAAGTCAAGTTATGCAATTCTGCATACTGATGAACTTACATAAATTGTTTCTTCACAACTAACTTGTGAAAGTGCAAGCATATGCAAAATATAGGCGTGGACATACTAATATGAAAAGCGTTCACAACTACTTTCTCGACTTGCTCTTGGACTGTGAATATAGCGTTGGCATCCCCGATCATCAGAAAGGAAAAAATCATCAGTTGAAGACGATTGAGGCTCTTGTCTTGGCTCTACTCCCAGTGAGAACTAACTTTGATTAGCAGTTTGGAGTACATAAGCTAATCCAATACTGCATGTTTGAAATAATTTTAATTTCAGTGGTATATATACACATAGTACTACTTAAAAGTAACTATGTTGTATGCATTAAAAATTTACCCATTGTTTTCAGTGTAACCTGCAGGCATCAAAGCACCCCAATCATCTCCAGGAGTTCCCTTTTTTCCTTTTGTTCATCTTGAAAGCCTGAACATAAATGATTAACCTTAAAGCTATTTTTCAACAGAGATAATACTCAGTTATTTTCAATGAAAATATACAAATTTACCTTCAACTTAAATTGGTCGACTATAATGTCTTTTTGATCCTTAGTCACATTCCCCAAATAGCTCCATATGTTATCACCAAGAATTTTTTAACCAACACAGAGAGTATTCAAGCAAGTGTGTTTGAGTTCTTCGTCAACTATTTCATCTGTTGATATTGAACTGGAAATAATTCCAATTACTTTCAGCTTTTCAATGATCTGTAGTCAAAGTTTAATCTTGATACAATACAATAGCTTGTAAACTTAAGTCTTGAAAATAAGCTGTTAATGATTTTGAAAACTAACCTGAATCCAGTTATGTTCAAGCATGTATGTTATAAGATCCAAAGAATCAATTCTAGTCCTGTTGTTTGGAGATGGCAAGGAACTCGACAGAAATGACAAGATTCCTTTGGGAGGGTAAAAATCAATAATGTGTTTGGCCATTCGCCTCATACTTTCTCTCACTGTATGAGAATTGTGTCCTTATTACAAAAATATAAAAGTAATATAAATGTATATTGTGGATAACTTTAAAATCTAAGTAATGACTATATCTAAGAGGTATCTAAGAAATAAAAAAAAAAAAAAGTAATGTGAACTCAAAGGCTAGAAGATAAAATTTTAATTTATAACCTTTTGCTAGAAAATGACAAATCTCATTAGAAATTTTGTAAATTGGTTGATTTTTTAACACTTGTCATATTTGAGTACATATTTTAAGGATCCTTCCTTGTTTCATGTGTACAACCAAAGATTCAAAGATGACACATACTGTATTTGAACAATATATTTTAGGGTTGCCTCATTAATTTAAAATACATATAATATAGTCCTCGTTATTTTAAGAAATGAAATGTACCTTCTCAAATAATGTAGGGAGAAAAATAGCACCTTCTGCATCTGTCATGATATAGTCCTCAATTTTCAAGATGTCAAAAAACTCCTTCAAAAATCCCAAAACCTATTTAAACTTAGTATCAGAAAAAAATCAAAACAATATAAACTTCTAACTGAAAGAATGAATTAAGTAATACCTTCAACTTGCATGCAAGGTTAGACCGAGACATATGAAAGGCACACCACTTCAAAATAATATCCAAAATTTCAATTACTTCAAAAATTATAGCTGGAAGGACCTGTAAAAATATTTGGACAAATTTATTTAGGATCATGTTCACTCACAACAGAATAACCTAAATTCATAGCATAACTTACCACTTGCAACATATCGATTCTGTCAAACAAATCCATTAGATTGGCGCTTAAAAGCTTTTCATGCAAATCCTCAGTCATGTGGTTTTTCATGTCAATCTAATTTAAAAGAAATGCGAGTAAAAAACACTTTTTTTTTTGTATATACAATAATACTATTACTTTAATTTTTTTCTATACCTTTACAATATCCATATCCAAATCACTCAATTTATGAAATTGAGTTGAAACAACAATGGTGGCTTGTCTTTTATACTACATGAATGAAAAAAATCTAGTCAGTGACAATAACTATATAAATATTTGTTATTTCTGATAATAAATTAATAATAAAAATGCTAACTTTTCTTGATTCTTCAACTTTTAGCAAGTTGGTTTTGACATCAACAGTAGGAACATCATAGGATGTAGTAGGACATGACATGACACATAATCTTGTAGTAGAACATCAAAACCACAAGAACAGTCATACACTCTTTTAACCTCCTTTATAGATCCATCTATTCTTCTAATGACAAATGTTTCTACCTCATGAGATGTAGAATAGATAAATCTCATGCCTACTAAAGTAACTATACTTGTTTTCATGATTATTATAGTTACAGTAGACATGTTGACAAGGTTAAAAATTGAAGTATCCGCAACCAAATTTATGAAAGCCAAAGATATATCAGCAAAGGGTAGGGGTGTTCAAAAAAATTACTTAATTACCTAACAAAAAGGAAACTCTATAGTGAAAGAATTAGTTAGTACTCAGTCAATAAGGATACTTACAAAACGTCTTCCTCTTGACCAATGTAGAGATTGAATTATTGCACTTATAATAATAAGAGATAGAGCTAGTAGTGTCATGAATATGTGAGATCTACTTGATTTAGAAGTTTCACACCCTTTGGTAACATCTCATTCACTGTACCGCATGATTAAGAAATGTTAGGAATATGTATAAATTTTTAACTTTTATAGTAGATCTGAAGCTTATAATGAAAGGAAAGATAGAGGTTGTCTCCTAACTAAACAAAACCAAACTCTTTTCATAACTACAATAATCCCCTTACTTTTCTCTATATAGTCCCCTCACGTGCTAGTCACACTTTGTTGCTCTATTCTTCCCATTTTTTTCTTTCTTACTTACTAGTTACTGTAGTAAATCCTCTTTATTTTTATGTTTCCTCCTCTAAAAATTCAGAATAACAAGTGTTTTACTCTGATTCCTTGCATACAGTAGATGGGGATACGAAGTAACGTGATTTACCACTAAAATCAACTGATAGCACAAGGTGATAGTTTTGTAATGTAGTACATAGTTTGATATAACTGACATCCTTTTCATGTGGTCCATATTGACATGAAACAAAAATCCATTTGACTATGAAAGGGGTATGAAATTTTTAAGAAGGTAAATAAAAAAAATACTGGCCAAAAAATCTTCCTCTTGTTCCCCTGTCTGATACTAGAGCTAATATATTAAAGTCAACGCTGGAGAATGAAGATAAGTTTTAATCAATTTCGACCTAAAAAAAAGTCTTTCAACTACTATTATAACAGTAACAGTAATTGTCCCAACTATTATGCACTCAAGACTTTTCATCCATAACTGCACTCCCCTATTGGAGAGAATTCAAAACATGATCAAATCCTGGACGACTAAATTTCTCTCTTATACGGGAAAATTATAGTTATTGAAGGCTATTTTGTCCTCGATAGTGTCCTTCTAGACTTAGCACTTTGTCCTACCTAATGAGGTGTTCAAATTACTGCGTAGATTGTTTATCAGATTTCTATGGAAAGGCAATATAACAGACAAAAGGGGCAAATGTTGCTTGGAAAACCATTTGTTTGCCTGAGAGGAAAGGAGGAATGGGAATAAGAGACTTCAAGGAATGGAATAAGGCTCAGCTCCTTACTTTGTTATGCCTTATTCTTAATCCTAAACACCACTCCATATGGGTTGATTAGGTTAGACGACATCTCATAGGTTCGAACTGTTTGTGGACTGTCCATTTCAAGTTAACAACTCTTGGACATCGAAAAACTTTCTTCCGCTTAGATCTATTGCACTGAGGCACCTTAGGGTTGTGGTTGGAACTAAAGAACGTAAGTCTTAATACCACTATTCAGGAAGTTGTTGTTCAGGGTAGGTTACCACAAATCACCTCGGCCATGCACATTGATATCATAAGATGGATTATTTGCTCTGATTTTAATGTCATTCCTCAACCTTCTCTGGAGGCTGATCACTATCATTGGAATGGTACTAAAATCTGCAAAGTCAAGATAAGATTTATATGAGAAACTATCAGGTACTTTGATCACCAAAGATTGTGGGCGTGGTTTGTGTGTAAAAAACTGGTTATTCATCGTTATGCCTTTGTACACTAGCTTGCGTGTTATAAGAGGTTGTCTATTGCAGGTTGCCTTTTTAGGTTTGGTTGCATTGTTGATCCACAATGTCTTTTCTGCATTGTTGGACGTACGAGAAACACATGATCACTTACTACTTCTATATTCGCTCCGTACTACTGTTGTGATTGTGTCTTATTCCACGAAATAAGTTGGTTTTTTATTCTATTTATAAATGAAATAGTTATAAAAAAAAATTGAAAACCAAGTATGCTAATTAGTTTATAATATGATAAGACCTAGAGACTACACAATGCACTATTTAAACTTTTCAAATCTTTAAATTTAAATGACATATTATACAAAAAAAGTTATGGCCCTTCATAAAATAGTGACATAAACGCTTGTTTTGATCATCTTACTTAAAAGCATACACTAATTTATTTCATTTCTTTTTATATACACAAAATCAAACCAATCTACGAAACTTGCTTTTCCAAAATATGTAGCCAACAGTAAGGCATGTCAAGTTTTTATGTACAGAATTAATCTAGTTTTATATAATATTTCATTTTACTAATTTTTCCACACAATCCGTTGTAGTCTAGTTGGTCAGGATACTCGGCTCTCACCCGAGAGACCCGGGTTCAAGTCCCGGCAACGGAATATATTTTGCTGTTTTTTTGCACAAGCTACAAGAGAAATGGCGGGAAAACAGCCCCTTCTGCTACAGAAAAAAATAACCCAGGCTTAAATAAATCACACACACACACACATATATATCTCGGGTAAAATTGACAATTTAATTTTCTGGGGTTTAATAAGAAAGAAAGAAAAAGGGGAGAAATGGAGGGGAAAAGAAGGAAGGAAACAAAGGGGATTGAAGAGAACACTTTAGCCATTCTTGATACTTCTGGGTTCGGTAAAAAAGAAATCTCAGCTGCCCAACATGTTCAGAACCTCAATGATGATCGTATGTATTTTTATATATGCACCCTTTTATGTTGTGTTCTTGTTTTTGATGTTTTTGCTTGGATTTGTGAATCTGTTTCAGGGCTTGCTTTTCTTGAAGCTGTTAGGACTTCTTCGATTGTTCCCGAAAATGGCTCTGCCCCGACTAGGTATATATCGAATTCTTTGTGTTTCTTGTTAATTTGTGTCTATGTAACTACTGTGTTGTTAAGTGATTGGTGATTAGGATGCAATTTTTGGTTGATTATAAGAATTGTTATGAGGGTTTGAGAATATGTTATTTTCGTTCGCTTTTACTATTGAATGATATAAGTTGAATCTACGAGGTCGTGTTTTCTTGGATTGAATGGAATTTGAAGAGAATGGAATGAGATTAGTACTCTTTTGTGAGGGGATTGTTTATAATTTTTATTCCTTGTTTCATTCCTTTCCTAACAATCTAAACTAGAACTCTAACCCAATGATTTTGGAAGAAATGCTCCGTTCTCCTTTTTCCTCGTTATAAAGGAAAAAGTTTATCATAGAAATTTCTAATCCCTCATGTTCGTCCATTCATTTCTTTTTCTTATGTCTTCATTTGTCTTCTCACTCAAAAGCCCCACTTAGATGTTAGGTCATACAGTACCCTAACCTTAAAAGTTAGAAAATTGTGAGGAATTAGCATAAGGACGTAATCTGTAAATCATGCTTATGTATTAACAATACTACACTAGGAGCATTTTTATGGCTTTTTTACTAAAGGACCTGACAATTGAACATTTCTTATTGTGTTAATAGTTGTTTGTATGCTGAGAAATCTGGTCATCCTAAAAGTCGCTTCCCTTTTGTAGTCAATTAGGAAAGTTTTATGTCTACTAATAGTTCTCTTTGTAGTCCCAATGAGATTTCGTTTTTGTTTTTCTCTGGTATAGTTTGGAAAAGAAACCCTCTTTTTTCCTCTACTGTTTGCCGATGTGATTAAAAATCTAAGTAGTACATCCATTTTGACTCGGTATTGTGTGTACTTGGTGGAACAGCAAAATGTACCAAGCTATTTTCCTAATACTAAGAGAAGAGAGTTCACTAGATTCAATTATGGCAAGCTATCAGCTTTTGAACGACTTGGATATGGTTTGTAACTTTATCTTTTTGCTATCGCTGAAATCCTCAATCACGGCTCACAAATATTTACAGTAATCTTTTCAATGTTCTCAAATGTAGCGCTTCCCTAGAGTTTATATAACAGAAAAAACAGAAAATGAATCAGCTTCTTCAGTTACTTCTCTGTTTGAACTAGTTGTAGTTGAAGAGGTATGGCACTCTTACTTCTTTTATTGTTTCTACCTATATATACCTATATATTGTTGTCATGCTTACTTTTAATGTTTATGACCACTCTTGCTAAGTCAGGCCTGGTCTCCATTCATTTTTGGGGTGGATTGTCCCTTTACTGAAAAAGATGCATCTCGAGAAAAGCCTTCTGGATCACTTGATTCATCTGTGAGTTGAATTGTGAACCTCTCCATTTTACTTTTACTTGCTTATGTACTAACCATTCAATCTTTTTTTTATTGATCATCTTTATCAATATCAGGGTTTTCATCTGTTAATAAAAGATCTTTCTGAAATGGATAATGAAGAAAGTAGTGAGGAATCAAAAACAAAGGTTACACTCCTTTACTTCAATTAGCAAACCCTACAGAAAAAGATAGTGCAGATGTATAATAATTAAACTTTATGTTCAAAGAAATTTAGGCATGCCTGTAGACATCTTTAATTCCTGAACACATTATAGTTGAATCTGTATCATGCTAAAATTTCCTAGCCAAGGTGGAAAATTTGAGAGATGTGCCTACTCGTATTTCCATCTTTATTCCATCTTCGCAAGATCAGGTTTTTTTGACATTTTTGTCATGTTTCATATATGATCCATATAGTACTATATTACTCATTAGTTCTATCCACAATTGCTTTGCACGTCTATATACGTAACTTACAGATCTTACAGTTACTGTATATTCGTACATGTGCGTCTTCATAAGTTATCCTTACCATTTTGGTTTGCAGTTATTGAGGACCATGTTACTGCTGCAGTATCTTGTTCATGTTCTCAAAGGAGACTTTTTGCCCCGGAACCGTGCATATAAGGGTAAACTATTTATGTTCCTTTTACATGTTTTAATGTATCCTTGTAATTTTCACTCTCTAAGTTTAATTAGTATTCTGCTTCTGATGCAGAAAAGATGAACTGGTCCCTTCTAAGGGAGTCCTTCCTAAATAGGATTTTGGTATGGTTCGCGTGTCTAATTATATGGTTCTAAACGATTAAATGTCATCTCTTGATGCATAAATTATCAGTTTGAATTTATACATGTGTTAGCTTAGATGTACATCCAACACCCAATTTATTTTTTTCCTCAATTATTCCTTAAATTGTTAACACTTTTAAATTAAATTCCAGGGCTCAAGAAGGGTCTCCGGTAAAGCATTGATAAAAGACTGCATCTCTGTGATGTGCAAGTGCCATGTTCACTGCGGAACTGCTGATGATTTGTTATGTTTCAAGAATTCCTCCAAGGATAAATTAGAAATTTGTAGTTCTGCCACCACCATTGCACTCCCTGAAATAGAAAAATGCCTGTGCATTGCTATGCAGAAGTTATTGTTGATGGTACATCTATTAACCAACCTTTACTCTTGATGTTAATTATTTAGTCTGACGTTTTAGACTTTTTTAGATCATGGATCTTGATTCTTCAAAGGAGACAGCAGATATGCAAGGTCTTACGACAAGAGCAGATGGTGTCAGGTATATATTAATATTCCACACTCTATATACGTATCTAACCCACACAGTTCAAGTCGTATGACAGTATAATTTGGTGCAGAATTCCTGTGCCAGAGATAATTCTAGATGAGCTTTCTTACAATAGAGATATGCTGTCCCCTTTCCTTCAGGTATCTATCTTCTTCCTCTAGGCTCTACATAAATTGCTTGGTCAATCTTGATTTTTTAGGCTCCAATTGAATCATTAGGCTTCATTGACGTCGTATATCTCAGGGCAGAACTTAAAAAATTTCAAAATGCTAGGTTGCAGGCATTTATGAAGTAAAACAATGAAAAATATTTAGCAAAAAAAAAAAAGCAATGAAAAAGATAGAAATCTAGTTTATCTACTACTGTCTCTCACTATTCAAATCAAAGTTTTGACTTGTATCAGCATTCTATCAAAAGGCTTACAGCAAGCGAGTAATATGTATGTAAAAAAATTGCATCTTTGTGCAATCCTAGTTATACTAATTAGCAAAAGAATAATTCTACTTATACTAAAGTATAATTAACTTAAAATGCTTTTGTTATATCATGAAGTTGGAAAGTGCAAAGTTCCAAACACTCTAATCCGTAGTTGACCCAGTCTTATAACTTTATAATGTACCAACATTTAATTGTTTTGAAGCTTAACTTGACTAGATCACTGTATTTAATAATATAAGATTGTATTCTGTTTAAGATTCTGAGATCTACTCTCTAATTCCATGATCGATCACTATTTGCTTATAACAATTCGTAGGTTTTTATTGTTTGGTATAAATATTCACAAACCATTTTGGCCCTTCCACTTGTCAAGAATTACCTGCTTTAAGGATTTTGAAAACATAATTGTCAAAGATAATATAAAGTTTACCTATACAATTTGTGACTCAAGTCACTGATATCTGATATATTTCTAGGCATTTCGTGAAAGATTTTTTGGAGCTTTGCCTATACAATTGATCACTTTCTAGCTAATATTTGACATATTTATAGGCATTTCATGAACCTCGATGGAAGCTGGAAATAGTTATGCAGTATATTCGGAAGTATGTTGCGAAGGTAATTTTTCTCTTAAATTCGAGAAGGAATCTATTCAAGTATAAGTAGTCTACATAACCTTTCTGTAGGATCTTCTTCCGGTCAGCCAATTACTCTTATTTTAGATATTATATTTCCTGGATTCAGCAAGTAGCAAATGCTGGACTTTTTGTAATGATATTTGACAGTTCATGGTATTATATTAAGGATTGTAACTAAGAAATTCAATGTGCATGCTCCAATATCCACGACAGCCTTCTGTGCGCACTAGAAGATCAAATGGTTCAACAAATGATGCAACCTTTCCTGATATCTTAAAGAGCTTTGGAGATGGCTCTAGCACAAAGAGTATCTTAAAAAAGATTAGTGTTGAAGTAGCACAATTGCTTTTAGCTCATGCTTTTCAGGTAAATTTTACATTGACAACTTGCCAAACATACATACTTCTATTTATATTTTGATCTGCATATACTGTTTTCGCTTAAATTACCTGATGTACAGCTAAAATAGTAATCCTCAATCGTGCAATTTCTGTGAACACTTGCTTTCTTCTCACTATCGGTAGTCAGCATCTCTTTTTTAATGTTTATAATGAGTGTGAATATATCTGTTATGCTCATTATTCTTAGATTTCCTTATACAGTCAAACCTCTACCTATTAAAGAAAACTCCTGAGACCGGAGAATTTAATTCATTTGTCGAGATTATTCATTATAAATATAAATTGTCTCTTTATGTTGGGACCGAGAAAAAAAACATTATTTATCAAAGTTATTCATTTACAAGGATTTATTTATTGAGATTCTACTGTATCTAAAACAAATATAGATAGTTCTAAGCACTTTTAGGATAGTTTCACTGTAAGATCTAGACGGTCATCCTGTCAAACTTATTAAATGACATACATGTATGCAACTTTTATTAAATTTCAGGCATATCTGTCGTTATCTTTAAAAGATCCAAGTGAAGGTATAAATGATTCTGAGAAGAATGTTGGAGACTGCTCTCTTGTCGAAGTCTGCAAGTATATGATCACTGCCTTTTCCAGTCTTAAAAAAACAAATGAGTAGGTTCATTCAATTTCAGTTGATTGAGTTCTTCCATTACTAGACGACGTCTTTTCATTAGCATGTATATAATGGTGTAATGGTGCAGGCACATAGCGATTCTGCCTTTTGGAAAGGAAGCATTATTTACAGCAGCAACTATCCTCTCAACAAAGTAGAAGTCTTCAAGCAGCTACCAGTCTCTTTACTTCCTACTTAATCAAGTGACACTCTAGGCGAATTAGCCCTGAAGGATTTCTGCAGCTGTTTTAATGTAATACTCTTTGTTCTATTGTTATTGTTACTCAAAATAATGTACCATATGTATTATGCTAGGCGCTAGGCCTATGAACGTTTTCTCAACTGTGTAGCACAGTGCCACAGTCCGCGAGACCTTGATTCCTAACTAAAAGTCCAGCTTCTTGAATGAGATAAACAGCAAAGCAACAAAGCGTCACAGCAAGCACAAATGTGCCCCATAACCATGCCTTCGGAGTTATATGCGATAGAAGGTCAGTGTTCTTGAAATGGATAGAAAGACATGTAAACCTTTCAATTATCCATCCCCTACTCCATATCATATCGGACATCGGAGTTCGGACCTGTCAAAACTAGGGAAAAAAATGAAAATACAGTTTGTCTTTGTAATAAACATTGTTCTCGAAACTAAAAAGAAAGTCCGGAAATAAACGCCTAGATAAACAAATTCTCATTCCATCAAAAGAAATTAACAATTGCATGCAACAAATTATCACCTTTAATGTTAGTACATTTTTTTTTTTGACAGGAATGTTTGTACGGAATAGTACAATGCTTACTTATTGGTTTTATATCTTTCGACCAAACAAACACTACAATTTTTTGAGATATTACATGTCACTATTAAATTTTTTCCGATAAATCTATAATCTATACTATATTATTAAAGCCGAAATATTGAAAGTTTTGGTTTTCGGTTAGTTTTTGGTTTTTGTTACTTTTTCTAATTAATAATATAATTAAAATTTGAGAAAGTTTTATTCTACATTAATATTTCATTATATTTTACTACATAAAAATCAAATAATATTGAAATCTAATAAAAAAATGGAAATGTGGGATATAATTTGTTTAAATTTAGGATATACTGCTATAAATATACTTCTTTCTTTTTAGGATAACGAAAGCTTTTTTCTAACAAAATTTACTCCTTTTTCAAAAATATCATGACAATTATCATTAAATTAAAACATATTACCTTTTATATTTGTTATCACTAAAATCTCTGTTTTCCAAAAAATATGAAGTGTAATCCTTACTTATTTATTTTAAAACCTATTTTAATACTCTATTTAATTAATAATAAAAATAATATAAAAATAGTAACTAGCTGATTGCCTTTTATAACTAAAAAAAATTCAAATAAAATCTACTCCTTTTTCAAAAATATCATGACAATTATCTTTAAATTAAAATATAATATACTTTATATTTGTTATCACTAAAATCTCTATTTTCCAAAATTATGAGGTGCAATCCTTACTTATTTATTTTAAAATCTATTTTAATACTCTATTTAATAAATAATAAAATAATATAAAAATAGTAACTAACTGATTGCCTTTTATAATTAAAATATTTTTTTCCCTAACAAAATCTACTTCTTTTCCAAAAATATCACAGGCAATTACCTTTAAATTAAAATATATTACATTTTATATTTGTTATCACTAAAATCTCTGTTTTCCAAAAAATATGAAGTGCAATCCTTACTTATTTATTTTAAAACCTATTTTAATACTCTATTTAATTAATAATAAAAATAATATAAAAATAGTAACTAGCTGATTGCCTTTTATAACTAAAAAAAATTCAAATAAAATCTACTCCTTTTTCAAAAATATCATGACAATTATCTTTAAATTAAAATATAATATACTTTATATTTGTTATCACTAAAATCTCTATTTTCCAAAATTATGAGGTGCAATCCTTACTTATTTATTTTAAAATCTATTTTAATACTCTATTTAATAAATAATAAAATAATATAAAAATAGTAACTAACTGATTGCCTTTTATAATTAAAATATTTTTTTCCCTAACAAAATCTACTTCTTTTCCAAAAATATCACAGGCAATTATCTTTAAATTAAAATATATTACATTTTATATTTGTTATCACTAAAATCTCTATTTTCCAAAAATATCAAGTGCAACCCTTACTTATATATTTTAAAACTTATTTTAATACTTTTAATTATTTTAAAAAACTTACCTATTTTAATAAGTGAACGTATTTTTTTAACAAATACAATTAATATAATTAAAACACATCTAAAAATATTATAGGTAGTTATTTTTTTTTAATTAAAACATGTTAGTTTTCCTATTTGTCCTTATTAAAAAAACTTACTTATTTTAACATGTCAACGTATTTTTTTAATAAATACAATTAATATAATTCATAAACTTCTAAAAATATCACGGGTAATTATTTTTTTTAATTAAAACATGTTAGATTTTCTATATGTCCTTATTATTAATATTATTTTATTATAAAATAATATTAATAATACATCGTTTATCTTCCTCAACCCCATCTGTATTTTTTAATATTTTTTTACGTTCCAATTAATATTTAAGTTTCTCATTTTATAATTTATCATATAAATTTTTATTTTTATTTTAATATTAACTTTTTTAATTTATTCAATTTCTTTACACTTTTCTTTTTGAGATGTTCCATCCATTTCTTTACATTCCAAAACTTTCCAAAAATAGTAAAGTTTTATAATATAAAAATCAACTATTTCTACCAACCCAAATGTAAACAATTGAGTGGGACGAGAGAGTACCTGTTTTTTGATAATTTGTGATTTTACTTAATTACTCTTACTTAATTACCCTTATTTATCAATAAAAATATATTAAATAATAATAATATTAAACAACAATTATCTTATTCTGCTAAATCACATTACTTTTCTATTTTTTTCTAACAAAATCCCCTCATTTCCCAAAATTATCACGGACAATTACCTTTTTCAACTAAAAAATGTTAATTTTTCTATTTTTCTTACTAAAATCCCTAATTTTCCAAAAATATCACAGGTAAACCTTTATTTATTTTAAAACCTCTTTTAATGCTTTTAATATTTAAAATAATAATTACATTAAATAATAATTATCTTTTTCAGTTAAAACACATTACTTTTCTATTTTTCTTAACAAAATCATCTTCTTTTCCAAAACTATCTTGGACAATTAATTTTTTCAACTAAAATATGTTACTTTTTCTATTTTTCCTTACTAAAATCCCTCATTTTCCAAAAATATCATAGACAAATTCTTATCTATTTATTTTAAAATTTATTTCAATACTTTTAATTATTTTAAAAAATTACCTATTTTAACATGTGCATTTATTTTTTTAACTAATGCCTTTAATAAAATATTAAAACATAAATAATAAAATAACAACTATCAAAAATAATTTGTGCATCAGTTTTAAGCTAGTATATTATATACACATTTTAACATTTCTAAGTGTTATGTCATATATCTTTGTAGCAACAAGTGAAGATTAATTATAAAAAGGTAAAAATTATATCTTTATATATAATTAGAGTAAAGAGTTAATGTGGTATAACGTGGTTGTGATTTGGTCGTGATAAAAGTGTTATTAATAATTATAATTTTTTTATATATCAAATAAAAAATATAAATTGTTAAATTGTACACTTTTTTGCAAAATAATGAATAGAATTTTTAAATATTATTTTGAATTTTTTCATGAAAAATCATATATTAATTATATAGAGTATAATAAAGTTATTGAGTGAAAAAATAGAAAATATAAATTAATGATTTTAAAATTAAGAAAATATGAAATTTCACACAAAAAATATAATAAAAACTAAAATAATTAAGAGATTATTAAAATAAGTATCATTAACTTAACAAGATTTTTAGATATTATTTTACATTTTTTTCACAAATATTAAAAGGAATTCTTTTTCAATTTATTAATAAAAAATTCAAAAATATATTATAAAACATCTAGTGCCTAGTTATATTTAATTTTAATAATAAAAAAATTAATCATTAATTTTTAACATTCTTATCATCCTTATTGTTTTTTTTTGAAACATATCATCCTTATTGTTAGATTAAAATAATAATAACTTGATTTGAAAAAAGAAGGTCTAAATCAATCATTACAAGTTAATATTAACACATAATTTGGATAATTCATTTTTCAATCTAACTCGGCCACTGAGCTGTAGCTCAACTCGTACTCGCTTCTCAATCGATCAAAAATCAGGTAAAGCATCTTTGTTATTGAAAATGTGCATGCAAGTTAATTTGAATTGCTGTTTGTATGTATATGTTGTAATTGTAAATGTCTAAAACTTTGTGCTAGTCAATCTGTGAATGATCTTTAGCAGTTTAATATTTATGCTTCTCTTTATTAATTTATTGTTTATATATTATGTGCAATTGATAATGCATTGCAAGTGTTTGAATATATTCCTGTAAGAAATGAGCTATATGTTTAATTTCTTGAGGCTAGCAGTGAAATTTTAATGTCGAATTTTGACTCCTAGAGTTTGAAAGAGCCTCTCTCGAACAATTGCCTCGTTGCGGATTATTGGAACCTTATTTTCCTATATTCTGAATTTGACATACGTCTCGCATTTCGGATGTAAGAGTTATAATTTTAGCTGGATAATGTGGTGCAGTTCTACATTATGCAACGGATTGCGAACAAAGTCTCAAGGATTGCATTGTCTTCTGTGGGAAATTTTTATGGCAGTGCTTCATTTCGTACAAAGAAATGTTTCAGTTGTTCTTCTTGGCTTGTAGATTGTCAGAGTTTTGAAAAGCATGCTACTCCAGGCGGTTTTGTGAAGTGGGGTTTACTTGGTTCATGTAGGAATTCAAGTTTTGCCACTGGATTTACACCACTAGAAGCAAAATCGTTGGGCTCAATTATTGACATTGGGAGGGCACAGCATCAATCGCCTGAAGATCTTGCTGCCATTTGGGATGATGTAATTTTCTCTTGTATATATCTACCTCCCTACTTTAGCATGAAAATCTGGATTCTTGATTTTTTGTTCCTTAGCACTATTATATATTAGAATAAATGTTGTGTAATAATTAGTTAAATTTATATGTTCCTAACATGATTTTGCTTACTAATAAGTGAATCATCTAATTCTATGATGATATGATCCCATTATTGTTTTTAAGTGAAGCGGAATAGTCAAGCTTTCTCTATACGTTCACTTGTGCATATTTTAAATGTTAAAGTGAATTTTATACTTAAATGTGATCGTTTTGATATAGTATCACTTGGGAAGAGGCCACATCGGTGCTTCAATGAAAGCAAACTTGTATCATCTGTTGGAGCAAAGAGCGGCTGACTGGTATCTAAAATACTGTTTGCATCTTTTACATCTATATATAATTTTAGAAAAATACATTATATTTATTTCTGCAGCCGATATTTTGTCATGCCGTTATGGAAAGGAAGCGGCTATACAACAATGTTTGCACAAGGTTTGTTCCTTCATCGACTGATGTTATGATAATAAACTTGTATAAAAGTTCCACTCCTACAGGTTTATACAAGTATAATAAACTTTTAAAATACTTTGATGCACTGTAGTCATCAAAGTTCATCGACTGCTACTCAGCTATTTTGATGCACTGTAGGCATCAAAGTCTTTGTACTTCACATGCCTACATTCAACTCAAAGTGCAGTAAGAGACTTGTGGCTCTCTAGAATTTCTGGATTAGTATAAAGATTTCCTGTTCATTTTTTGTAGTGCAGATGCCGTACATGATTTTCACTGGTCTTGAAGATTACAAGGCAAGGGGAACCCAAGCTGCTCCTTACTTCACAGTTTCCTATTACACTGAATTTGCAGAGACCAAGGACTTGGTTCTTATACGCGGGGATGTTGTATTCGCTAGTAAGCTTACGGACACAGAGGCAAAGTGGCTTTTGGAGACAACTCAATCCTTTTACCTGAATGACAAGAGATACAAGTTGATTGAGAGGTTCAACAAAGAAACACGTGAATTTGAGTTTAAAGATGTTCTACAAGCATTGGATATACCATCCTTGTAGTTGTTTTCCTGTAATAGGAAATCTCGCTTAAGCAATGCAGAAAGAAAAGAAGGATTTGATGCTTAGAAAGATGGCTGCTGTTCTTGGAAGTGTGATCCATATGGGAGATCTATACTAAAGTTTGTCAAGATCGCAAGTTAGAGACCTTAATGGTCTTGTTATTTATGTTGAGTGCATAGAATGTACAAATACATCCTGCTGGCAATTCTACGCGTTAGAGCTAAATTTCATTGTTACGTAGAGACAGTACTGCAAATTAGGGGATTTATTGTTGCTTCCACCAGAACCTAGCAGATGTTGTAGTTGAAATCTTAATATTTCAGCGGTTTGCAATTTTTGATATTAGGTTGTAGCCATTTCAATTTCTGATGATATGGAAGGTTACAATGTTTGTAATGAAATTGTCCTCTTTAATTTTTATTTTAGGAATTTGAGTATGCCATATTCAAAGTTATGAATCCAATATGAAATGTTTTGAGGTGATTCCCACCTGGAAACAGTTATTTGTATCATTTCGTGCACTGCCATCACCACCATCATTAAATAAAATAATAATATATACGACAGATAACAACATTACAAATGATTAAATCTGTACAACAAACGTATTGATAATTACAAACCTATAATATATAATAATTACATGGATTTAATCTACAGAATTCTTGATGCAAATCTATACACAGAACCGGTTATTGTAGACCTTTTGGTTATAGTAGACCTTTTACGCAGAAGCAGCATTGATGAGCATAGCATGCAATTCACAGGGCATTCAAGTATTCATTAAGGGATTTTTTGAGCCGCCTAATATTCTCTCGAGTACTATCATATAACAGCATTGAAATATTAACAATCTTGGTCCGTGAGTAGTTATATGCCTCATGGGAGTGTTCATATAACTGGGGCGAAACAAATACCAAATAACAAATGCTGGAAGTGCCCACTGATAGCAGATAAAGGCCCCAGAAACTGTGCCAAGTCAAGCTCTCAGTTTTTTCAAGACTCTGGGTGGTTAAACAATCAGAGGTGGGAGCGAACCAATCAATTTCTAATTGTTTAAGCCTGCCATTCTCCAATAAGGTAAGGATGGCTTGAGAGGCGTCCGCTGCAATTGGAGAGCCTTTCTGGAACACCTGCATTAAAAGCACGATAACGCTTAGCCCATTTGAGTTCACCTAGGAAGACTATGAAAGACCTTACCAGTGTATACCATCTTTAAGAAACAAGAGGTTAAGTGGATGCATGAATAATTCTGATATTGTAGCTTAGTGATACCCCTAAATCCATGGTCTCAGTGGCGGAGACACAAATTTTTGAAGATTGATCATTAAATACGTGCTTGAGATGTAAAGGTCGCTCTACAACAAGAGATTATTAAAAGTTAATTGACTACTTACAAAGCCAAGTCCTCCAAATCTGTCCCCTCCATATCGGCCAGAGCTTCCAGAAACTGTGTATCCTTGGCAATGGTGGTTGAGAAAAGCTTTTTCGTAGGGGACTTCAAGAAAAGCTGCAGTGATACTCCCGCTCTCAAATTCTCCTGGGTAGTTGTATTCACTGGATATCTTCTTAATATTTACTGGATTGAAACCAAGCACATTTTCCAGGTATCTTTTAACAAAAGAAGAGCCATCACAGCCAACTACATCGTTGTTCTTCTTTAGCCAACCTATATCTGTGACGTTTGGCTCAAGCCTTGGGGCAGTAAGCATTGAGGATAAAGTAGCAGTGTAGCTCGAGGACAATGCTAAAACAACAAAAAGCCACACTGAGACTGCAACACGAGCATGATTATTGCAGATCTGTTCCCCTACAAGTTTTTCTATCTTGTTAAACGACTGATTACAGAACTCGAACTACATATAGATGCAAAATTAAATATATGGTGTTCTGTTAAACATCATTGCATATGCTAATCTCAATTAAAAAATGGTACAGCAACATCTAACAAGTAAGTTGGACATACTTTTCTGGCATATGCTAATCTCAATTAAACAATGGCAGGAAACTTACTTTGAGCAAAGAAAAGCGAAGATGATGTGAACCAAAGGGCAGTGCTTATCTGAAAATGCCAGGGGCCATCAAATTCTGGATTTGATCGACGCTCTAACAACCAGACTATCAGAACAGTATACACTAAGATAGCAGCTGTCATTCCCCACATGCCCTTGCTGAAAGGCTTCAAGAATATCCATGCCTTCTCGGCTTGAGGCTTCACCGGTACTATCATAGTCAACCCTGACTCTGCAAATGGTTGTGTGAAATCTACATATTTCGATCGATTTGCTAGTATCGTTACGTCACCTATGACAGCGTCAACTGTCTTCAATCATATTTGTAATACACAAATAAGTTTCATAAGAAACAATGAACTTCGATTATGATAAATGTTAGCAAAGATGAATATAAAAAAGTATATCAAAATGATCATGATATCGTAAAGGCAGTTACCGGATGCTCTTTATGTAAAAGAAAATGCCTTAACTCAAGTGATAATGGCCAGGCACAAACATGAAGAAGGCAATTCAAAACTCATATACTAAGGCCCTAAACACTCTTCCACGAAAATACATGTACAAGTTAGCAGTAATTAAAGGTACTTTACCAACTACCAATCATCAGTTGCAGTATTAGGGAACCTACAGTTCTTTTAATTGTGCAGTGTTGCACATTGGATGCTAAATCACTGTTTTACTTAGAAACTAGAGTTCTGC
Source organism: Heracleum sosnowskyi (assembly GCA_030848705.1). NCBI lineage: Eukaryota > Viridiplantae > Streptophyta > Magnoliopsida > Apiales > Apiaceae > Heracleum > Heracleum sosnowskyi. The sequence continues at coordinate 102,696,435 of CM061241.1, forward strand.
TTGTATGCAGAAAATAACGCAAAAGAACTTACGTAGTACTGATAAGCACACTTAGCAGAAAAATTAACTGATAAGCTTGTTCCTACGTAAACTCTTCCCTTATTGCATAAGGACTATAATTCAAATACTTCTTCTAACTATTCTTATGGCAAGATCAAGAAGTAAAAGGTACTCTGTATAAGGAAAGTTCATACATAATGTGGGGATTCTGATGTACTTAGCATATACATTTAGCATATTTAGCTGTTTCTTACAGGAGAATGTTAGAGATGCAGTAGTTACCTTGTCAGCAACAAGATCTACCAGATCATCATATGTGCCATTGTAAGGTATAAATTCATAGGGTAGTGAATAACTTTTTTCCAAGAGTTTTAGCACCTCAAAGAAAACATCAATGCAGAAACCAGAATAGTTTATCTCCTTTAAACTTTCGCTCCACTGGACTTTTACAAACTTCTCAAAGGAAGTTTGACCTGGAACAGCAAATTTCATTGGCTTTGCCTCGGTAGGCATTGACCATCCTTTGGGAGTTCTCTTCAGATTCCCTGGCCAGTATACTAAATTAGCCAAAAATTCCATGCTGCCACCAAAAATTTTATCAGCACTTTCTTTGCTAACAAGGCTGCTTGAGAAACCAAACTTTGCCGACCAAAACCCTATCTCTTTGTACCTTTTACCAACAACATTTACAATTCTAAATACGGAGTCCTGTTCCAGCTCTCCATTGTTAAAATGGACATCTCCAGTCAAACCAGTATAATTCCCTTTTAAAATGGTTTCAAGGAGTGCCTTCGATGTGTTATTGATACTGCTTAATTCCTTTATTGCCCTCGTAAGGAAAATGATGCAATCATGTGCCCGTAAGGCATAAATTCCCACATCAGAGTTGTCTTCTTCAGGGTACTTTGATCTGAAAATTTTTCGAAATTGCTGCCTGAATTGTACGAAAGGGCCATTGTCTTCAGAAATGTACGTCTTGATTCCCAGAGCACCTTCCATGGAAGAGATGACAGATGTATCGACAGAATCAAGAAGACTTGTGATGCCTTCAGTCATTATCCATATTGAATCTTTCCCTACCAGGCCCATCTGTTTTGCTTCTTTAAACAGATCAATCGCCATTGATACTGATGCCTGAAGAACAATAAATACCCTAGACTGTTTGTACAATAACTTTGCTACCTCTTCTCGAATAAATTTGTTTTCATCAGACAGTGAAGAAAACGGTGGAAGAACTAAATGATATTCGATATCTACACCAAAACTTTGAAGTGCCTCAGTTAGTGCAGCAAATAACCCCGAATCGCCACCATACATGTCAGATTCATAGATTGGAATAACCCTGTGCCAGTTGAAGGAGTGAACAATAGCTGCAATGCATCTGATCTGCTCATTGATATTTGTGTTCATCTGTATCAAGAAAGGCCAAAGTAGCTGTGCAAAGGGTTTCTGAAGAGCCCCTGATGCAAATGAAACAATTGGCACTTGAGCTCTATTTGCAACATCAGCAACTAAAGCTGCTTGCTCCCATGTTTCCATGCCAATAATTGCTTGAACATTCTCATTGAAAAGTTCTTCCGCTGTATCAAAAATTCCAAAACAACTTGAACATAGGTAGACAAAATAATGAACTATGACTGCGAACTACGAAGAACATCAGCACCCGCACCAATATAACATTATGTGTACATGAGTATTTAAATTTATGTAATTGACCATACTCTAAAAAGAACTTAATTAGGGACCTTCTGGTGATCCATATTCCATGTAACCACACTTTGACAAATAATGTACTAATGAAACAGATAATATTATCTCATATATCAGTCAACTTATATGTTTTCATTATCACATGAAATGTTTAAAGAGTCTGAGATGCAAAAAACTTACCAGTATAAGCTGCTCTAAGGGGATTACCACGAGAGTCACGAAAATGGAGAAGCAATATTTGATGCATTGAGTTGTTATTAAAGTTATTAGCAGCTACTGTCATTGCTACCACAATTTCTTTGCCAACGCGAGTCTTAACATTAATAATCGAACCAATACTTATTTCACCATGAGCTGATATGACAATTCCTTCATCGGAAAGAATGAGAAGGAATATAGTGAGAACTGCTGGGAAGAATTGAGAGCCTAGCTTAAGAGGCATAGCGAAAGTACCAACCAAGACAGTCATGCCTCAGGGTTGATACAATTTTTATAAAAGTTTATAGTTAATATTTGATTTAGTTTAAAGGGCCCGAGTATATGCAGGCATGTAGCGACATATATGTAGGTATCTTTTGCATCCATGAACCATGATGATATAAGAATATACAAAGAGATTTGATGGATTTAGGTCGAAATTGCATCATCTTTTCCAGTTGGGACAGGAATATATAACTGTCTCTACTCTAGTGAAAGAGACCAAGATGTCCATATCAGTTTAAACTTTTTTGTGTCCACAACTTGCTATCAATTTCCAGTGTCATTTAAGAAATCAACACAAATATCCATTTGGAGGTACACATATATGTAGCTAAATTACAAAATGGATACCACTCTGATCCAGGTCTGGTAGTTTTGTCAAATTATTTGATTTGAATAAGATTCACAGTCTCCCTTTAATGTGAAACGAATACAAGTAAATTTCTTGAGAATTTACAGACACGTACTCTTGTAAGTTTGTGAAAGGAAAATTGTGTCATCTCAGCACTTACTTCCCTTGGGGATTTGCAACCTAAGTTTCCCAAAGGCAGTTTAAGGACAAAACTCTGCCATAATAACGTATCCTTATACTCTTACAAGGGAATATTAGTCAAAGAATAACCACCTAAAGTTACAGATGAATCTAGTAATATGATCAGGAAAACTATCACCGAGTGTTAATGGAATAATGGATGCACGCGTTAGAAAATTGTGGGCCATATATAATAACTCAGATTACAAGTTGTGTTACAAAAGTTATAGAGCAAAATAACTGGAAAGGAAGTAAGAAAGAGTTGCCTTCTTATAAATCCTCACAAGTAGTCTGAAATTAGTAAGCAAAATAAAATTTGATTACTTCAAATTGTCTTTGATTGGGACCATACAGCTTTATCGTGGGCAAAAATGGACTAGAAAAAATATACCTTCCCTTTGTGCTTGTCAGGTCCTCACATTCCACGGAAATTGCTGCTTTTAAGTTGTGTTGGTGTTCGCCGATTCCTTGTTCTAAAATTGCATAAATTAAATAAAACTATTATGTAAGTTTAAATTAATTAATTTTTCGACAAACCAGTCATTTCAGGTTATTTTTGCCTTTATCTAGAAAATGAGCATTGTTTTAGGGCAAATTTGTTGAAGTGGCAAAGTCTAATATATAATATAATATAAGGCTTAATTTTGTATTCTTACATCATTTTAATCAAAATTTATGTAATATATAACCTGAGGAAAATTGTAAATTTTATGGACAAAATATATGTACACTGTTTCCAAGAAGTGACATATAAAAATTAACCATAAAAAATTAAAAAGGATAACAGATCTCAGTGGTCCATATTTCGGACTACGAAAACTTGTGGTGCGCCTTGCATAGTGTTGATACCCTCATGTAAATGTTGCTGTACAACAATCATAACTGGCTTTAATCACACACTAGTTCTTTGGATATCATCGTTAGAAGGCTCTGCCGTAACCAAATTATTAGACAAACAGGCGTCATCCAATTCCGAATCTTGAGTTTTATTATCTGCATTATTATTTCCTTCCTGATAGAGTTGATGACAACGGTTAGCAGCAAACAAAATATAAGAAATGGTGGAAATGGCAGCTGAAAACAAGTATAAACCCCAGAAACTTTTCCAGCTCAAGCTTTCAGGATCTTCTAGGTCATTTTGCGAAGCTTTGCACTTGGAGGACGGAGCAAACCGATTCTCATACAATTGCTTAAGTACCCCATTTTCGGATAATGTTAATATCGCTTTTGATACATCAAATGTTATTGGAGATCCTTTGGCGAAAACCTGATACACATAATTAATAATGAGTTCATGAAAATTAAAGGTACCTCAAGGCATGCACCACATACACATATCTGTTTTATAAGGTTGCAGGTTCTTGATTATATAGGCGTAATATCACATAAGAACAAAAATATCTAGTACTACATATCAAACCTCGAACATGTGTAAGAGAGTTGGCAAGCCAACATATTCGAAAATATCATCTTGTACTCTATTTTTTTCATAACTTACCAAGGCACTCCCCTTAAATGATAACATATGTACAAGCATAACAAATTAAAAAATAAAATAAAGAAGATTAGTTCCAAAACTTACAAAGCCTAATCCTCCGAATCTGTCTCCTTTATATTTCATGTCTTTAGGCACGGTATAATCTTCGCAATAACGACTGAGGAAAGCTTTCTCATAAGGGAGTTCAAGAAATGCTGCTGAAATGTTGCTTTTTGCAAATTCACCTGGATATTTATCTTCACTGCTCACATATCTGATGTTTTCAGCTTTAAAATCAAGAACATCCTGCAAATATCTGCATACAAATGAATCAGGAGCGCATCCAATTTTCGCGTTAGTAGTCCTTAGCCAGTCTATGTCCGTTATGTTTGGTCTCAGCCTCGTGACAGTTAATTGTGAAGATAGACTGGCTGTATAAATTGTTGTTAGGGCCAACACAACAAAAAACCAGGCAAATGCTACCACACGGGTGTAGTTGCTACGCCCCTCTTCCCCTGTATACCAGATCAACAGTTCCAGTTAGGCAAGGCTCAAGCCTTACTTTTACAGTCATATGCTAAATGTTATTGGCGCTGTTTATAAAATATGTGGAATATGTTTTAACTTCGTTATATAGTAAACTTACTTTGAGCAAAGAAAATGATAGAGAAGGTAAACCAAACTGCAAGACAAAGCTGATCATGCCAAGGTCCTTGAAACTCTGGATTTGTTTGTCTTTCTAATAACCAAACTACAAGCACTGTGTAGATCAAGAGAGCAAAAGACAATGCCCACATTTCCTTAGTGAATGGTCTCAAGAATATCCATGACTTATCGTCTTTTACAGTAACTAACACGGTCAAGCCTGATTCATCAAATGGTTGTGTGAAATCCACGAGGTCTGATCGTTTTTCTAGAATGGTGATGTCCCCAACAAGAGAATCATAGGTCTTCAATAAATAATAGTACATATAGTGGTTAGCATGCAAAACATGTCTCTTATATCAAAATAAACACTTGAGATTGTTTGTCATACCCCGTTAGCCACATATTCAACCAATTCATCGTGTAAACAATTCTGAGGCCTAAATTCAAAATGCAATGGATAACCCAAAATTTTGAGCACCTCGTTGAAAATATCAATGCAGTAACCAGATATGGGAGGCTGCCCCCGGCTAGAACTTTTGTTCCAGTCTACTTTAACAAATTTTTCGAAATAAGCTCTACCGGGAACTCCAATAAGTAACTTCTTTCCACAGCTGGGCATAGACCATCCTTTTGGAACTCTGCTTATGCCTCCTGGCCATCTAACTGCATCTGCTAGCACCTCCATATTGCCGCATCCAATTATGAGTTCGCGGCTACTGGAATTGACAAGACCCTTACAAAATCCAAACTCTGGCGACCAAAATCCAATATCCGTGTAGTTGTTTGGCACAACATTTACAAGCATATGCACAGAGAATTTTGACTGCTCTTTGTTGTGTAAATTAATTTGATTAGTACTTAGACCAGTGAAATGCTCAGCTAAGTGTGTGTTTAGCAGATTATATAAAGTTCCACTATTATTACCGCTTCTAAGCTGAAGTAGGGCCTTTGAAACTGCAGTAATACTGTCGTAAGCTCGCAGAGCATGAATGCCAATATTTAAGTTGTCTATATTGGAATATTCTGATTGAAAAGCTTTCATGAATTGGGATTTGAAGAGTACAAAATCAGGCCTTTTCTCAGAAAAATATGGCTTGATTCCTAAAACACCTCCCATAGAGGAGATAGCAGAGGTGTTTAAATAGTGAAGGAGGCTTGCAATATCGTCCATTACAATCCATACCGAATCAATCCCCATAAGTCCACTTCTCTGTGCCTCTTTAAATAAATGAGTAGCCATTGACATGGATGATTTAAGAACTATGAACACTCTAGAGTTTTTGCTTGCTAACTCCTTCATGTCATTGTGAATAAAGCTTTGTGGGTCAGCCATGATAGAAGTAATTGGTGGAAGTACTAAACGATGCTCAATTTCTACACCAGAGCCCAGAAGTGCCTCAGATAAGACTGCAGAAGTTCCAGAATCACCACCATTACTGTCAAGCTCAATTACTGTAATGATTTTTCGCCAATTGAAGGAACGAATTATAGCTGCAGAACATTGGATTTGTTCTGTGACATTGCTGGACACTTGAACCAAATACGGCCACTGTAGAGACTTAAATCGTTGTGGAATTGCATCTGATGCAAATGAAATGACAGGCACTTGAGCTTGGTTTCCAATTTCAGCTATCTGCTGAATACTATTCTCTTCTGGCTCCGTGTAGACAAGGGCTTGCGCCTCCTCTCTTATAAGTACTGCAGCTGCATTTTACGAAAATTTTGGTGCTTCAACAGTATAATGATACAAACATATCGCATTTCAGAACTAAGAGAGACTAGTAATGTGACTTATCAAACAAAAATAATAACATATTCCTATACCAAATATATATTCTGAAATTCTCACTACACTAGCGATTGTTGTAGCAAACCATAAACGTTGCATACATTACTAGCTAGTAACGTCAAAAGTTACAGAATAAAGCAAAAATTTTGGTGTACATAATACCATGAACAAATATAACGACAAACGAGTAAAGAATGATGAAGAACCTGCTTCATGGAGTGGAATTTCTTGGATATCATGCAACTGAAGAAAGATCTGATCACGCTTAGAAATAGTGTTGAAGTTTCTGACAGCTATGTCCATAGCTACTTTTGCTTCCTTTCCAGTACGAGTACTGCTGTTGATGATTGCAGAAATTTTCATGGCTTGGGTTTCTGCAGCAGTTCTGCGGCAGGATACTATGATCATTAGGAGGAATACAGTGAGACTTGTTTGATTCATGTAATCTTTTAGCTTACAGGCCATTTCCCACAATGAGAAAATGAGATGGTAATGAAAAGTTTCCAGCTTTATCTTGTATTAAATATCAAAACTTTGCGTAATGTGCTGAGAAATTACTCCCAACATGCATTAAGTTTATTAAATTACTCTCTAGTCTTTAATACGAGATTTGTACAAAGATTGATGATAACAAAGTTTAAATAAGTTATTCAGCATAATATAAGAACCGGTTAGAGTTAAAACATATATTAGAGCTCCTTTCGCTACTAATTCTAATATTCTCTAGATTCTTTTTGTTGTGTTTACTTTTGTACATACATATGCAAACTGATTATGCTTCCGGTTCCATGCAGTTTCCACGCATTGTGGAACGATAGATCAGTTTTATGATCATATCAACATTTTTATCACAAAATATTAATGATAACTTAACATTTTAAAAATCCCTATTTTATTTTATAATCGATATATATCAACAATTAACTTATTTTTGGAATCACAATAATTTGTTTATTGAAATTCTACCTATACTTGCTATTTATCTACCACACATGTATTAGTAAAAAATATTTAATGGACAGATTTTGCATCAATAAACTTTTGGAGTGGCAATCTATTTAACATTTAGAAATTCTTTGTTCGTAACGATTCATCGGTGTAAAGAGAGATTTGCAATTGCATCGCTAGTGTTATTCTCCATCTACAAATTAATATAATATATTATATTTACTAGCTCATAACCCGTTCGCACGGATCAAGAATAAAAATTAAATTATTAAAAAAAAAAATTAAAATATTGAGAAAAAAAATAATTTATAAGTTTTATTTAAATATGTACTTGTAGAGAATTTAACATGAAATTAATATGAAAGTCTATAATAAATAAATATTATTTAATTATGTCGATAGAAAGAATAAAAAATTTGGTAAAATCAAAGAATTGAAATTGAATAAATAACTAACTTATATAATTGTAGTTGCAGCGATTCGAACACGAGTTTGGAATGAAACCAATTAATTTAGATATATCATACTAACCAAAATTTGGCTTTGTACTATTGTTTTGCAACGAAAAAGAGTTTTCCTCATTAATAAAGTCCCCGATCCCCCGAATAATTTTATTATACTTCTTTCCATTCCTGCCATCAATTCCCGAGTTGTTTTTATACTTCTCTCTGTTCTTGTTCTCAACGCAAATAATTTCTTAAATTCTCGTTGCTGAATGAGGTGGAGTACATAGCAAGATCGACGGGACGGATAAAATACTCATATGTAGTTGTTAGAAGTATGAGAGATACCCAAATTTGGCTTTGTACTATTGTGTTCCAACGAAAAAGAGTTTTCATTATCAATCAAGCCCCAATCCCGAATTATTTTGATGTACTTTTCTCTGTTCCCGCCACCAATCCCCATGTTATTTTTATGCTTCTCTTCTCTCTGTTCCTGTGTCCTGAACATGAATAATGTCTCAAATTCCCGTCCCGAATGGGGCGTGAGAACAGAGTAAGATCGACGGGACGGATAAAATACTCATATGTAATTGTTAGAAGTAGGAGAGATATGAATTGTACCGATCGAAAGTAACTTATAAAATAATAGGTAATATAAAAAATCTTTTGATCTCAATCAAATTATACGTGTACGGCGGTATACATAACATATCAACATATGAGAACATTAAGTTGGATATCTGATTTTGATTTTATAATAAATCTTATTTATATTAATTTAGAATTATGTTAATTATATTAATATAATAATTATATTTTTACCGCTGTATATGACATACTACTCCCTCAGTCTCATCCATTTATTATCGTTTCAAATGGGAGATTCGACACGCATTTTAAGGCTTCTATAAAATATAGTTTCATTACTTATTTTAAAAAAAAGTTTTCTTTGAATAAAAATCCAAACATTTAATTTTTATTCAAAGAAGAAATTTTTAAAAAATAAATAATGGAATTATATTTTATAAGAGCCTTAAAATGCGTGTCAAACCTTCCATTTTTAATGATAACAAATGGATGGGACGGAGGGAGTACATTATTAAGAGTGGGTTTTTGATTTTATAAAGTAATAAAAATTAACTTTTAATTAAATAATAAATCATATTATATTAATTTAGAATTATGTTAAATATATTAAGATTATTAAGATAATAAATATATGTATACTGTGGTATGTGGTATACATGGCATACCATACCAATAACTGTTTTTAATAAAGAGTAAGTATAGGTTTTTAATTTAATAATAAATCTTATTATATTTATTTAGAATTATATTAATAATATTAAGATAAAAATAATATGTATACCGCGGTATACATGGTATACCATTAAAAGGGACTTTCTGCTTTTAATAAAGAGTATAGATAACAATATGAAATAATAGCAACATACTTGAAAGACATATGCACTAGTTTATTCGTAAACATCGAGGTCACAGAAATCTCAAAGGGTATTATCAATCAAGTGAATAAAGATTTAAAGTTATATGCTGACTTGGAGTAATTCTACACTAGAAGAAATTCATTTATTTGATCAAGCCTCAGTGAAGTATTCAAGAAAGTGGATATATTTAAAGTGACAGAGATTTCAGAAGTGTGACATAAAGTGTACAAGTTACAGAGTTTGATAGAGGGATAAGAAAAAGGATCACATCGTCAAAAGATGAAAAACAGTCATTGTAGTTAGTCACTTATGAACCAGACAGTACATCAAGTGTCAACATCATTCAGTGGATGTTCTTCATTAATTTCAGTGGTTCAAGGTTTGATTATGCTATCATGAAATAGTATTAATTCTATTTTAATTAATTATATCAATTAATTAATTTATCCAGTAAATTAATTCAACAAGAATTAATTTATTTTTTTAATTAATTATAAAGATTAATTAAATCAGAATTAGTATTATACTAGTATTAGACGATAACCCGTGCGAAGCACGAATCTAGTTAATTTATAGAAAAATTTAAATTATTTATATAATGTAAATCTATAACCTTTATTAATAAACGAAATCCCATTTTAACGGTATTTTATTAAAATTGCACATATTTTACCTTGATCAAACATGAAACTAAGTATTATACTCAAAATATACTCGGGAGAGTTGAGAAGAAAACGACACCTAAAATTTTGAGAGTGAGTAGACGCTTCATACAAAGATAGATTAAGATAACCAAACGACACCTAAAATTTTGTGAGTGTCGATTTCCTTTCTGATGTATTATTTGCATACTATGGTTGATTAATGACAAATTTTTATTTTCAATATATACAGGTCATGTTTGAAAGTTAGAAGTTTGGGAGAAAATTAGAGTTTTTAGTCAAATTAGATTTTTGACCATTTGAAAATTCTAATATTAGTGTTAGGAAGTTAGCAGATTGAAATATCTTTTTGGACTCAAAAAGCTAATTTTCAAAAATCTACTTTGAGGAGCTTTTTCAATTAGATGGTTGCGGTGTGTTTAGTTGATATACAAACAACTAATTTATATAAAACAGCTAATTGAATCCGCTAATCAAAACAACTAACCTAATCCGCTAGTCAAAATAGCTAACTCAATCGGTGATCTGATCTGATGCTGATGGGTATAAAAATAATATAATATATTTTATTACAATAATAATATTATAATATATTTTAGATTAATATTCTTTTAACAACATAGAATATTCTATATTAGATAAAATTTCTACGTGAGATAGGATTTTATGGGTGAAACCAAAAAAAAGTGTGAACCAAATTTTGTGTTGTACTATTAGAAAGATGTTTCACTTATTAATAAAGGTTATAGATTATAGATTATAATTTTTTTTAAAACAAATTAAAAAACACAAATTAGGAGTGAAACCAGAAAAAGATGCGAACCAAATTGGGTACATGTTAAAAGGGGTTTCACTTATTAATAAAAGTTATTATATAAAAGTTATTGATTACGGGTGAAATCAAAAAAAAAAGATGGAACAAAAAAAAAGTGCCAATCAAATTTGGTACAATGTTAAAAGGGGATTTCAATTTGAGTTAAGGTTAGGGTATTATATATTCTATTTTAAATCTGATAATTTAAATATAGGTACAATGTTACAAAGGGGGATTTCATTTTGAGTTAAGGTTATGGTATTATATATTCTATTTTAATTAGATAATTTAAAATATAAATAAATTAGGGATGAAACCAAAAAAAAATGGAACAAAAAAAAGTGCGAACCAAATTTGGTAACATGTTAAAAGGGGGTTTCACTTATTAATAAAGGTTATAGATTACTAGTATGTTTTTTAAGTATGAAGGAGTCATACCGACAGTCATACAAGTTCTATAGACAGTCATACCGACAATCATGGGTCATACCGAAAGTCATACAGACAGTCATGCCGGAAGAAAAGACGATCATACCAAGTCAATTGTAAGTCATACAAGGCAAAAAGAAGACCGTCATGCCAAGCGTACCGAGAGTCATATAAGAAAGGAAATGACGTACATCTTTCTTTTTTAATGATTAACTTCATCACGCATACGGCATACATCTTTTTTTTTGGCAATATTAAAACCTTAAATATGGTGATACTAGCGTAAAAGCCCGTGCAAGGCACGGGCCTGTTTATATACTGACATAATTTCTCGCATATATATATATATAATTTTATAATTAAAAATGTGGTAAAAGATAATATTTTGAATTCATCTTTTATTAGTATAGTATTTTTTTTTAGTATTTTTTGAATTCATAAAAATTGGATAGTTTTTTTATTTTTAATTTCCAAAATATTATTTAGTTTTAAATGACGTGAAATGAATTTTTATGCAGACTCGGTTATATTTTAATGTATAATTTATGTTTTAGAAATTGTCGTTTAATAATCTTGACTAATCGTTAGACGATATCTAATTGATTCAATTATGTTAAAATCGGGTTAAAAATTGAATTTGATAAAAACTGATGAAGAGGTCATAAAATTAGGTCTAATCATCCCAAAATTGGTCTGATTTGTAAATATTAGTAAATTTATAAGAAAAAATAAAAGGCTAAAACTTGATAAAATAAATAAATTAATCCCCACTAATTATTCCAATAATCTCCAATTATTCGTTTAATGTGCCTCTATCGATTACTCCATTATGGGTGTCCATGGTTTACCAACCCTACCCTAACGATTTAGGTTACAATTTTTGTTTAATAATATATATTATACAACTACATATTATATGATATATCATACTTTCATTTATAGATGTGCTTAAATTTTGTGTGTATACACACGATTTACAACATAATTTTACTTTACTAAAATTATAATGTTAATCGAAATAAAATATTAGTACTAAAATCGTTACTTATACGTATTTTAGTTTTACTTAGATTTTCGGAAGATATTATATAATATTTCAATTTATCTATATATGACCCAAATCGATATATGATAGTTAGGGTTACCCTAACTCCGATTCTCTTTTTGACAATACTAATTTAAAATATATTCTAAATTATAAGTAACTTATTAAGTAACACATAATATGTTACTTATATTAGATCAACTTTAATATTATATTAATGTATCAATACCTAAATTATTTATATAAAGTATAATAACGAACATATTATTAATATGAAAATATAAATAATATAAAAAGTAACATTCTAATTAATATTTAATAAAAAAAATATAAGTAAAATAAAATTTTATTAACATAATTAAATACATCATCATATATAAAATTACAATGAAAATGTAAAGTTACAAAAAAGTGAATAAACATGTTTTATAAATAATATAAAACAACATGTTATTTACTAAAAAAATTAAAATAATAAAGAAAAATATGATGAGAGAATGTAGTTTATCTAATAATATTTTTATAATAAACTCAAAACTCAATGTTACATACTTGGCTATGAGATGAATTTTATACGAGGAGGTTAAGAATACGATCATCAATATTTACACAAACTCAATTTACTTTATCTTAAATAATAAACATGTGACATTTCTGTAATTCATAAAAATATAAGATTAAAATTATAAATTGACTGCCAATTTTTGACTTTTTTTTCCTTCATTGGTTTTTAATATATATACAAAGTAGATAATATATAATTATACATGAAGGTATTGAAACTAAAAAGATCAAGTTATATAAATAATATAAACCAATATTTTACTTAAAATGAAAAAATAAGACAAAATGAGAAGATGTGTTTTATCTAATATGATTTTTAAATCAAATTCAAAAGTGAATGTAGCACATGGTTATGACATGAGCTTTCAGTGGTTCGATTCTTAAGAGCAACCAAATTCATTTACTTTTACATAAATAATAAAAGGATGATAAATTTGTAATTTTCAACAAATAAGGGCAAAATTGTCATTTTACAGCCATTTTATTAGCTCAAATTGCCCCCTAGACGCAATTTAATATATATAAGTAGATTATAAGATCAAGAGATCACCGATTTAAAATTGTTATTTTTGCAAAAATAGTGATATAATAAGATTTTAAAGAAGATCCAAATATGAGGTTTGAATAAAAAGGGTATGATGTTGAATAAGATTTAAAGAAATTATAAAAAAAATACTATTTTTTAAGTTTTCTAGCAATTTTACCATCTTTCGAAAATATTTGCAAAAATACGGTTTACAACCAAATGCAATTTGATTTTACATTTTTTAGAAAAATAATTGAAGTTTTTTATTTAGGAAATAATAATAATAATTGAAGTTGATTTTGTTTAGATTTGAAGTTGATTTTTATTGCATTTAAAGTTTTATTTGATTTAACGGGTGTAACTTGTTAAATTATGTGATTAAAGATAATTTTAATTATTAAAACAGTACTTTTGCAAAAACGTTTCTCGACTTAGATTTTTCTGGAAAAACCCGGAAGATTTATATGGAGACTAAATAGGCACAATGGATTTTTTATTATAAAGAAAGCTATAATATTAGTAGTTTTTGAAAGAGAAGTATGTAAAGATCAATATATTAAAGAGATTTTAATTATTTTGTCGAAATTTGTACTTATAGGAATTTAATTATTTAAAACAATAGGCCTAGTTTTTTATGACGCTTTTTTTTTTTTTTTTGCCACAAAAGAAGATGATTTTATTGAATCAAATCACTACTGAGAATAGAAAGAAAATCCGAATGGATATCTTCCTTTTTTCATCTACGATCAGCTAAAGAAGAACTATAACTCGCTAAATAGTGAGAATGTTGATGCCAAGTACGTACCGCCAATTGTATGCAAAGATAAGTAACAAATGAAGTCGCGTCTCTATGTGACACAAACTTGCGCCAGTCCAACCTGGAAATACCAACCTTGATGATTGTCTCTTTTTGTTTCCCCTAAAAACAATAATCATACTAAGAATAATTGAGTTTCTCTTTAATAAAAGTTACTACTATAATTTATCAATGTAGATACAATAAGGTCTATAAAATATAATGCAATGATTTGAGATGGTAGATACAGGAATCATATACACTTATTGAGTTATTTCTCATAGTTTGTTCTTCTGTCGTTTTGACCTCCTATTTCTTGAATAAAAACAAAATTTACTATGAGCTGTACGGTGGTTTGAGACCTCTGATTGTGGGTTGGTAAAGAAAATTTGAAGTAGAAAAGTATGTTTTTGTAAAATACTTCTTGTTTGGACCCTAAAGTGTGACCCCATTTAGACTATAAAAATTGCAGCTTGCAGCTTGCAGTTGCAGGTGAGTGAGTGAAGTGCATGGGCCATGGTAAGTATCAATATTGTATGCCCACCTTTAGTTCCTTCTCATCTTCTTCTGGTATTTCTTGTCTTCCACTTCTGCTTCTACTTATACCACTGTTTTAACATTTGTTTGATCAGGATTTGGATTCACCCAAGATAATCCCTGCAGTGAAGTATTCTTCTCTGGTCTGTCGTACTGTTTGTTTGCATTTCATTCTCATATTCTTGATGATGTGTATAGTATAGTGTATAGCCATTCCAGTCCTGCATTTGCTGGTTATGGTTTTAAATAGTTTTCATAGATTAGTTGGTGAATTTACAGATTTATCAAGTTTTTCTAATGGCATTACTTTGTATATTTGATGTTGGAGATTTATTTCTTCGGGCGGTTCAATAGTGATGCGTTTGATCTTTACCATACAATTTTATGCGCAGGAAAGTTTATAGAGAGATTAATTTACTGAAAATGGGCTCTGGAGGTTGGCTCAAAAAGATAATTAGCTCAAAGAAAGAGAAGAATAGCAAGGAAAGATCCATAAAGGTAGCTCCGCGTATTTACTTTTTTTTCCCTGCATTTGTTGTATGTTTGATTCCTTTGGGAATGGTATGGTGCCTGAACATTGAATGCTACATTTTTGTATGATGAAGTTGCTGGTCTTCTGTAATGAATCATGCTGCAGATAGAGGAATTCCATTGTAACAATGCTTTTACAAAATGTCCTCAAGCCTTCAGTAGCCTTGAATAACATGTCTACTTGTTGCTATAGTCTGCTTTCCTCCTGAAACTTATGCCAATTAAATTGTTACAAAAATGTTACTGTAAGACATACATGATGGATATATAAATGATTCATCTTCATCTTTCGTGCATCATCTTTAGCCTGAAATGAAACGACAAAAGCTGGAAGTTTCTCCATGCACTATAATTTAAAACTTTCCTACTGTTTTAACCATAAGATGAAATAAATCAAGCATTAAATTTCATCTTTCCATTGTGTTTGTACTTGATATTACTGGATCCGTTTTCTAATTACTTTAATTTTGCTTTAATGCAGGAATATTCAGCTTCAAATTATATAAATGGATTAAACGAGGATACCTCTGCCCAGAAAGAGACCACTAATACTGCTGATAATACAGCTGATAAGAATCCTGGCCCCCTTGCCATACCTGTTGAGGCTATAGCAGCAATTAGAATCCAAAAAGCGTTTCGAATATACAAGGTAATCTTGGCGCTGGTACCATCTTGCTGTTTCCATGGTTATGCTTTTGCATTTGTATATTAATAACCTTTCATTTCGCATTATTAAAGCATATGATCCACTCAGCCTACATTTATATCTTGCTTGTTTGAAAGGGTCTTACATTACGTAGTTGAGTAATTCGCAAAACAAAGGAAACTTACATTATCTTGTTGCAGGCAAGAAAAGTTCTTCGCCATTTGAAAGGGACTCTACGATTACGTACCTTGACTCTTGGCAGTTCTGCAAGTATGCAAGTTTCAGCTACTCTAACACACCTTCACACATGGAGCAGGATACAATCTGAAATTAGAGCACGTAGAATAAGTATGGCAACAGAAGCTCGAATCAGACATAAGAAAGTGGAAAATCAGTTAAAGCTCGACTCAAAGCTTCATGACCTAGAGGTAAGTCCGTAGGAGAATTATCACTTGTGCAGCCAGTTTCGCTTTAAACAATCTTATGTCATCTATAGAGTTCCTTAGCCAACTTCTTGGAAAATTAAGTCTTATATCATGTATGTGTAAATGTTGATTTTACCAACCAACTCTTGTTTTTGAATCCCAAGCACATGTTCTATATATTTATCCCAAGCACACTGTCAGAGATCACTTACCTTGCTGTCACACGTGAAACAGGAGTATCTATCTAATTAATGTATCTGGCATTTCAGAACATCAATGACCTTGTCATTTATGTATGTTTATGGTTATGGATGTATTCCACTTGGTATAGTTCTCAGTTAATCATAGATTGATTCATGCAGGTGGAATGGACCGGTGGGACTGAGACAATGGACGAAGCACTTGGAAAGATTCATCTAAGAGAAGCAGCAACAGTGAAGCGTGAGCGAGCAATGGCTTATGCTTTCTCTCATCAAGTAAGCCAACACAATCTGTTAATTTTGTCGTCGTTTAAATCACTGGTAGTGGAAGGATTAAATAGATAGACACCATATGGTTGCAGTGGAGGGCCACTTCAAAGCCTGATTCGAATGATAATGGACTTGAAAAATGTATCTGGGGTTGGAGCTTGACAGAACGCTGGATTGCAGCTCGACCATGGGAAAGCAGAGCCCTAGTTGTATCAAGTCCTAAAAAAGCAGTGAGCAGGCAATCAAGCAAAACTGGTAACAACCAGAAATCACCAACAATGAAACTAATGCCTTCATTCAAGTCCATTTCACCTAATGCGAAGGGAACTCTAAAATCCCGGAAGTTGTCTTATGGAGCACCTGACCAAGAAGCAGCCTCTAATAAAGAACAGATGGCATATTGACTGCATGCCTATGGACTTGTGTGGAACTGCATTTCAGAATAAAAGTCATTTTTCCCAACCCCATATGTATTTCGTTTTCTGGTTCAATTTTATTGTAAATATCATCTGTTAATGTAATAGCATTTTTCATGTATGTTTCCGATTATGTGAAACATCTGGGATGTATGCACACTGTAGTTGATTGCTATTGTAATTTTTGTGAAGTTATTTGAAAATTTATGAAGTACAATATTTCTCCGAGTCCCCATCCTGCCTTTATTTGTGCGTGTTTGAGGTATTACAAAAAAGTTGACTTAGCTTAAAATGAGTAAGTGTGATAAGTTGATGAATTCTTCTAATTTATACGGGTGTTTGGATAAATTTACTTATAAGTTAGTGAAAAATTTGCTAAATTAAATTTGAAAAAATAATTTTTAAATACAATGATTCAACACTTGTATTTTAAATTAAAAAATATTTAAAAACACAAATGTGAAAATATAAAATATTAGAAAAATAAAGAAATAAAGAATAAGTTGATAAGTTAAGTAAAATGTTGGTGATTTCTAACATTCAACTTATCAATTTATAAGTTATAAGTTATCAAATAAGCTACACAAACACCCCTCATAAGCTCTTATTAACTTATAACTAACTTATAACCCGTGTCAATCACGGGCCGAGCATGAGTCAACATTAAAATATTAATATTAATAAATTATTAATAAATATTATTTAAAAATATAGTTCTCGAGAATTGAATGATAAAAATATATAATAAATAAATAAATATTTAATTATGTAGTTATAAACAATCGAACTGTGCATAAAGCTAAAGAAATTAAAGTAAATAAATAAATCTTGTATGATTACGTAGTTGCAAAGAATCTAACGCTCGATGAAACTATTGAATTTAAATTAAATAAAAAAATCTTGTATAATTACATAGTTGTAAAGAATCGAATCCTGGATGAAGCTAAAGAAATCAAAGTAAATAAATAAGTTGCAAATAATCTAATGCTCGATGAAACTATTGAATTTAAAATAAATAAATAAATCTTGTATAATTACGTAGTTGTAAGGAATCGAACCTTGGATGAAGCTAAAGAATTTAAAGTAAATAAATCTTGTAGAATTATGTAGTTGCGAGGAATCGAACCCGGGTTAAGTGATAACCAAATTTGGTACTTTGGTACTTTAGTACCGCGCGCCATTTTCACATTGTTTTGCTTATTAATAAAGAGTATATTGAATTTAAAGTAAATAAATAAATTTTGTATAATTACGTAGTTGTAAGGATTCGAACCCTGGATAAAGCTAAAAAATTTAAAGTAAATAAATCTTGTATAATTATGTAGTTGCGAGGAATCAAACTTGGGTTAAGTGATAACCAAATTTGGTACTTTGGTAACCAAATTTGTTACTTTGCTACTTTAGTACCACGCGCCATTTTCACATTATTTTGTTTATTAATATAGATGTATAAGTTTATGTACCCAGACAGGCCCATTATATTTTTGACATCCCACAAATAAATTCAAGGAAAAAAATTAGAAAAATCAAATCTGAACTGCCACAATTTTTCGGTCGACAATATATTCCATTTCTTCCTCAATCAAATCATGTATTGAAAAGAATTATTACCAACAAGAAATAATTAAAAAAGGTTAAATATCAAATACATCACTCATTATGTTCAAATGTATCAAATTAATCACTCATTGCAAAAA
The DNA here is from genome assembly GCA_030848705.1 of Heracleum sosnowskyi. NCBI lineage: Eukaryota > Viridiplantae > Streptophyta > Magnoliopsida > Apiales > Apiaceae > Heracleum > Heracleum sosnowskyi. The sequence goes on from CM061241.1 coordinate 102,715,465, forward strand.
TAACTCAATTTAGTTACTAATTTAAAATTTTGTATCAACTTAGTCATTAAAATGTTGAAATTTTGTATCAATTTAGTCATTCTCAGGTGATGTCTTTGATACAAAATTTTAAATTATTAACTAAATTGAGAAATTTTTGCAATGAGTGATTAATTTGATACATTTGAACACAATAAATAACATATTTGATATTTAGGGTTAGGCTCAAGAGAGAACCGATCACTAAAAAAGAACTTTATAACTGTTATAAGCCGTTGGATTATTACTAGATCAACTGTTCACATTCAATTCATTTTTATATACAAAGTCTTATAAGGGTATTCTTGGAATAAAAAGATTCTACTGCCGAACCTATTTTGTTTCATAGTATAAATACAGTATTCTGCAACTGAATTTTAAAAATTATGCATATGGACTTTAAAGTTCTACAACTGAACTTACTTTTTTCCACAAAGTTCTACAAGTGAACTTGATTATTTTTATAATGTTCAGCTGTTGAACAATGTTATTCACATTATTTTCATACCATAACTTTCGTGTTCTACCGCTGAACATAAAAGTCATGCAATCGAATTTAAAATCAAACACATAAATTTTAAAGTTCTGCAACTGAACTTACTTGTATTTAAATGTTCAGCTGCTGAACACTGTTATCTGATATTGTGTTTATACAATAACTTGAATATTTTCACAAAAAATGATAAAAATAATTGGGGAAATTTTATGATGATGATGGAGAATTTTGTGATCGATATCGGTGTATGATTATTATCATTAATAAAATATTAATTAGCTCTAAATTATGTATTTTGTGTTTTTGGACAACTTTACCCATGAGCTTCATATAATAAATATATATTATTTTAAAAAATAAGATAGAGTTCTAATGGTTATAAGATTAATAGTTCTACAAGGAACATGATCTTTGATATTTAACTCTAATTAAAAATAAGTAGTATCAGGGTGACTACCCATTTCTCTCGTGCATTTGTAACAAAAAAATTATTTTTAATTTATTTTTGAGCTTGAGCGGTTTTGCAAAGTATAAATCTACTTGCAATCGCGAACTACCTGAAATGTCCCGCATCCTGAGTATACTTGCTGAAAATATAAAGCTCAAGCACTAGGTCAATTTTACCGCCAATTCTCATTCACAAATTTTTTGAACAAGCTTCAAGGTACTCTCTCGCGCATCTTTTTCGATCTCGTAAGTTTTGATCTTCCTCTTCAATCAATTGTATCTCGGTACTATCTATCATTTTAAATCATCTAATCTGTTTTTTAATCTGTTTTTTTTTTTGTCAGGAATCATCTAATCTGTTTAATTCAGGTATATTTTCCAAAATTAATCTCTCTCTCTCTCTCTCTCTCTCTCTCTCTCTCTCTCTCTCTCTCTCTCTCTCTCTCTCTCTCTCTCTCTCTCTCTCTCTCTGTGTGTGTGTGTGTGTGTGTGTGTGTGTGTGTGTGTGTTCAACGTCTAATTTGCTTTGTACTTTTCATGCCGCTCTATTTTTGTGCATCAATTGAGCTCGATCCTTCACGTTTTCTATTCGCGATCACAAAATTGTAGTCACTATGTGTTAAATTATGATTAGTCTCAGTTTTTCCCTAATTTATAAAATCGAATCTGTTTTGTTTGTTGTTACTTAATTCTAGTTCATCTGTCACTCAATTGGTGTCGCTGTAAGATAGTTGCAGATTAATGTAATATAGTTATATCATACATATATGTGTTGTACTTTATATTGTGATTTCGTTATAGTATCATTTTAGGAATATATAGCAAGTTTTTTGCATCCAGTCAATTTGTACCTGTAGTACTCCAAGTAGGCTAGTTTATCTATATTGATCGAGTTGATCCTGTTAACATCGCGTTGGTTAAAAATTAAAGAACATTTACCGTAACTTAATTGATTTCAGATTCATCAATTTAACACATGTATTTCAGAGAACCTGTGATTAACTGTCCTTCCTTTATTAACTAGTGTCTAGCAGACGTGATTTGCCGAAAAATTGATGTGTTGTCACAAGTTCTGTGGGTAATATGAGAAAAGTTAAATTAGAGCTGAAATTGTTACGGTTCTTTTCGTTGTAGGATGAATACTATATTTTGTATTGAGAGGCTTAAAACGAGGTACATCTGTCAATGTAATATAAAAATCTTTGTGTTCTAACCTTACCTTGGGGAACTGTTGCAGTTAAAGGATATGCGTTTGTGTGCGTATATCTCAACTTGCAACTTGGATATATCATCTCTTACAGAATCTTTGGGCTTTGATTGTATCTGGATCTAGTTATCTTCTTAATTAGAACAAATGTTCTGTAAAGCTCTTTGTTCGTTGAGGCTGCACCATAATATGTCAGCCTGCTATTTTTAGTGGATTTATTTTTCATGTCTCAATTGCTATCACATACATTCTTCTGAAGATTATACACTGGCGTATACAAGTTGAGTAGTAGCTGCTATTTGATTTTGAGTTGGAAGTCTCAGTATTTGTGACCTTCCAGCTGTTATATTGTAAATCTCTCTCATTCAGACTAACCTGACATAGTTGGAATTTATAATTTTTTCTGGATTCTAGTAGTGAATATGAAATTATAACTTACGCAGATGGCAGAAAAGAAGAAAGAGTCCTCCTCATCCGCCAAGTCAATGGAGAAAACATCACATTTAGGTAATTTATAAAAAAGATTTAATATATTTTGTTATGCTCTCCTTTTAAAATATTTGAAACATGGAATTCTTTTAGCTAGTGATATGCTATATGTCTACACGACTACACAATGAAGCTAATGAAGTAAAAATATTGATATGGCCTTTATACATCAGTAGATCTGGATATTGGAAAGGATTTCCTTACTTCGTGGAAATCAATGTCGGTGACAGAAGATGATCCAATGGATTTTGATTTTACAAAAGTTACTAAAGGCAACAAAGAGGCTTTCAAATTTGACAATTTGTAAGCACTTTCTAACTGTAAAATAGGTGTTCCTAAATGTACTGCAGAGTTTTTTTCCATTTACGATATAATCATTTTGAGCAAAGAAGGTTAAAATGTCTTGATTACTTTCATTTATCTTTAGTATATCTTCTGCATAAAACTTGATTGATAAATTCACTATCCTTGAAATTTATTGTCATTCCCTTTGTTTATATAAATTTAGCTCTTTCCTGGTGATTCATTTTATTCATTCCCATATCCATAGTGATTAGCATGGGAAGTAAGAGAAATATGTGGCTATATCAGTACCTAATAGTGCTTCTAAAGAAACTTTTTTTTTTCTAGGGACATGGATTTCAATCTTGACAATAATTTTGGGCAAATATCATCATTCAACGTAGATATTCCGGACCTTGATGTCTCTTTTCCAGTGAAAAAGTCTGCAAAACCTGATAAGAGACCTAAAGAAGTATCCACAGATGGGAAAACTCATGGAAAATCAAATCGATCGACCTTCCAGTTTGATTTTAATGAGTATATGCTCCATGAAAAATGTTAATATCTGATCTTTAATGAGTTTTCTATGATATTATTCTCAACCGGTTTTGTGGTTTCTCCTATGTACTTAGGTTTGACGATTTAAGTTTTGAGCCGAGCTCGATGAAGAAAGCTAAGCAAACTAATGCAAACAAAGATGAAGAACTTCCTTTAAGCCCAAGTGGGAGTCTAGGCCTCAAAGAAACTACTGGAGAATCTGAGGGAAAGACCACTTCAAATTTTGATAGCCAACTTTGTGCAGAACCTGATTCCTGGAGTAAAGAAAAGTTGCAAACACCTTTGGTAGAGGTGCATATCACTTCTAAATCAGAAATCTCTAAATATCAAGCTACTAACATGGGGGAACCAGCTTCACCACAGAAACCAATTTCCAACTGCACACAAGAAACATTACAAGACAATTGCCCAAAAGAAAGAATTACTTCTATAGAACCAATTGATAAGGATAAGTGTCGGAATTCATCTGTTCAATCTGTATCTGAGAATTCTTCAACTCACCAGACTGCTAGTGATTCAGAAGAGGAAGTTGGTTGTTTGTCTGGAGAGGAAAGGACAAACACTAGCAGCAAACAAAGTCTATTTCACGTCAAAACTGATTTTGGCATCGACTGTGGGGATATGCAGATAAATAAATTGCCTGTAGATGTGGCAAGCTCACAGAGCAATGATGGTGAAAATATCCAGTATTCTGGTGATAATCCTGTTCAAGTAGACAGCAAATGTAATGCTGAACCAGGTCAACCTGATTCACAGATTGAAAAAACTTCCACAAGTGCATCAAAGCAAGTGCTCTGCGAAACAGAGGCTGATGGGGAGACTATGGATTTGACTTCGGAGCTTGTTACACAATCGAACAGGTTAGATAACCAGATGCCTTACACAATGAAGTAATCATGCAAGAATAATGATCCTTTTAGTTGGCCACCCAGAAAATATTAATCATTTGATCCAAGGACATGATATTTCTTAATCTAGAAAATGTACTCTTTCATCTGTGAGTAATTGTCTCTGTGTAAATCATAAGCTTAACTGAAATGTGCAATATAAATGTTTGGCCGAAACTTGAAATTTGATGAGCCATTTTTTTTTCTTGTGGTGGTTGTCAATTTCGTTTATATACTTGATTAGTGCCTTGAAACTGCATTTGTGCTGTTAACGCAGTGAAACCGCAGGAGGTGGTAAGCAAATGTCAGATCCCAAATGTGTTACCGAAGTAGTCAGGTCAAAGTATTTTAAGGGATCAGATGAAGCAAAGTCGCAACTGCAGCAATTATCATTATCTCAGACGAAAATCGCAACCTTAGACAGCAAAAGGATTGAGACAGTGCAACCAATTTGTGCAGATAAAGGGTAAGATATGCTACTTCTGTAAAACAAATTAACAATTGTCAAAAACGATAAACACCCGTTAGAAGTGGGGGTAATTGCAAAAATGCTCTTCTGTTAGGCACAATTGTCAACTTTATCTGTTAATGGAAAATATTCCCTACATATAAATTTGTTCATATCATGCAGGGGAACCGTGGGTGATAAAGCAATGCCAGATGAAGTAAGTTTCAAGGAATTAGATGACACAAAATCTATTCCGAAGCAGGATACATTATCCCAGGTGAAGGTTGGAGCTATTGGTAGCCAAAGGATCACTACTTCGCATCCATGTACTGGAGATGAAAGGTGAGCCATGCTATCAATGTCATGTATAATAGCCAGTTATATAGTTGATATAAGCAACTAATATAAAGTTTAACAGGAAACTTGACAATAAAAGAGCACACAGTGTGAACAAATTTGTTTCTCTTTCGAAATCAAGGCCACTTCCTAAAGAGCAAACTAAAGGTGACTTGACTAATGTAAGAAGTCAGGGAACCCCTAGCAATCAGACTAGTTGCAGGTCAGGCTTCATACTCTGTGTTCTACATTCCATTACAACCAGTTTACTCCTTACTGCTCAATATAATGCATGGGGTCTGAAAAATTACAAGTGCTGTGGGAAGGCGTTCTAAGTGGTTTGCATGCCATTCACTACAGGGCACGGTTTGATTCTTATGACGCAAGAAGAATTTTGACTAATACATCATGGCTTCATGATTTGGATGTTGCCAAAGGAGAACCTGTTTTGAACGGAACTGAAAATAATGTGAAGGACCTCAAAACCTTCAGGTGAAGCATCTATACTTGGGTTTCTCTCTTTCACTACACCTACGTTAGTTAATTATCATCAAACTTATGCAATCAAGATACAATAATTAAAATGAGAGAAGCCCAAGTGAAGGTGATGCATAATTTCGATTTCAAAGCAGATTAAGCAAGGTTGACAAAACAACTATTAATTTTTTCTAACAGGGAATTTCACATCAAAAATGCACAAAGTGGGAGAAATTCAGTTGTTCTTCCAAAGGCAATTCCAAGAGAGAAAATCGTAGAAGACTTGGTTCTGACAAAAAGTGAAGGGAATTATAAAGAACCAACTAGTAATAGGTCAGGATTTGTACACTGTATTTTCCATAATCCAGTCCAACCCTTTTAACCTTACTTCTCAATTACATTATTGGTTTAAAGGAATGACCTGTATTACAAATAAGTGTTCAAACTGGTTTTCGTGGTACTAACCACCGGGGAGTTGCAATTCTGATAACACTGGCAGAACTTCGACTGGTACATCAATGCTACATGATAAGGATGCAGATAAAGGAGAAGTTGTATCCGATGGAAGTAGAAACAATGTGAAGTACCTTAATACTCTCAGGTGAATTATCTATACTTGTTTCTCTCTCTTTCTTGTTCTTTTAACAGTTACTTATTCGTTAACTTATCCAATTAAGATACAAAACTAAAGTTGGAAGAATCCCCACATGGCCATATCACCTGATCGTCTGAGTGGCTTTGTGATTTATTTTCCATTTAACCTTGATATGAAATTATGGGGAGATTTTCTTTGTGGATGTAAGGAATTGTTGTTATAGACAGCATCACAGCAGTACTCTAGATAAGTAGATATTGTTTGAACACAGTGTTTGCATAATTCCTTTACTTCAATACTTAGCTATAGTGTAATTTTAATACAATCCATTCATGACACTGAGAATACGTTTCATCAAAAAACGAAGCCTGTATACAGTAATTATAAGCCTTGACATTTGTGCTCCACAGCTCACATGAAACTCCCAGTTCAAATGAGAAGACAAATAGATCTGCTTCTCTGCTTGGTCTGAATCCTAGACTTCAAGTTTCAGGCATGAAATCAACCCGGAATAAGATTACCTCTCCTGATACCAATGAGGTATCTCACCTTAAAGATGGTATTAGGGCATCTGTTCTTTCTAACCTAAATAAAACGAGGTATTTCCAAAATTTTGTAAAATGTGGTTACAGAGGAATATTTGGAGTCGGTCTTACTATTGACAACTTCTACTGAAACAGGACTAGTGAACCAATTTATCCTCCATCAAAATCAACTCTTCAGAACGATACTAAATTCTTGACCAACTCAAGACAAGGTGCGGAGGTGAAAGAAAGCACAAGACCTAGAATGGTTCATCATGCAGACACAAGGGAACAAGAACCAATGAGCCTAACTCTAAAGAGGAAAACAATTGAGGTACCAGCATTACATTTGTCCCCATCCTCCAGATCCCCGTCTGAAAGAAAACTAATTCTGGCAAAAGCCCTTTAGGAAGACAGCAACAGCAACGATTACCATTAAACAGAGACTTGCATTTCATTTAAAATAACAACTTTTTAGTTTTTAATTGGTAATTTTCCTCTGATGCTCAAATATATCATAACATGCAGGAGTCCCATGCAAATTTGGTTGTACTAAATCCAACAAAACGTCTATTCATATCACCTCGCGGAAGCAGTTTCCAGTACAAAATTATTTGTTTTGTCATTCAAGAATTATATTTTTGAATGTTCCTGCTCTGATTACACATGTTATTTCCTTCTCTAAGCAGAAATTTTAGAGGGTTGACGGAGAAATTGGTTAATGAGGAGAATTTGCCTGATGGTGTTACAGAGAAGGTTCTCAATAACTCTCAGACTTCATGTCTACATTTTCCTCAGAAAGAAGACATGAAAGAATTAGAAACTTCTTCAGATATGAACAATGAATCTAGTGTAGAGTGTGCCGAAGCATGTGGAAAGGAGCTTGACAATGTAAGCAAAATTTATCTTTTCGCTTCCATTTAGCACTTACTGTTCTTCGAAAAAAATTAATTTTTAACCAAGTTGCACAAAGGCAGAACTAAGTGACATCTCACTTATTCTAATATTATAATGAATTTTTCATTAACTTTAAAATCAACCAATCTCATGGCGAGTTTTAAATTTATGCCAGCAGCGAAAGCTAAGCTTGTACGGTGTGCAAGATTTTCTAGCATAAAAGAAAACCTAGAATTTTTTTGTTTGAAATCGAACTTCAGAAAGAGTTGTAAGGAGCCAATCCCTACCCTTTGTCTTAGTGTGTACTGCTTTGCGAGTATGAATCTGATTATCTAAGATTATGAATTCATAATTATTAGTACATATTTAACTCCAAACAAATCTTTGTGGTGCCGCTTTCTGTGGCTCAGGAACTTTATATGTATACATATGGGATGTTCTAACCCCCTCACCCCCCCCACCCCCACCCATCCCAAAAAAAAAACCCGGTCTGTGGTGATACCTAAACCAAGAAGCTAAGTTCCCTTTGATACTAAAAATTTTGTTTGGCATCTCCACGTTTGTAGTGGATGAGTTATCCTGTAAGTGTCAGCAATATAAATTGTTTTTGTAATCCCTATTAGTGCAAGCATTTTTCGTTGTTTCTGCAGTTGGTCAACATGCTAAAAAAGACACATGAGGAAGCAAAGGAAATTCTAGTCCGGGCTGTTGTCAACAACAATAAACTGCTGATGCTGAACCACCCTATCTACGAGGAAAAAATATCCTTGAAAATATTAACTATTTCATTGTTAAGTAAATCGTTCGAGTATTGAATTTGTGACAAAATTTTATCTGAATTTTCCTTCACAAATGAATACTTTCGCATGATCGAGAAATTTGGTGCCTTGTGGTTGTCCAAGTAAGCCTTTCATCTACACGGTATCATCTACTGCTCTTGCCCTCTCACTCATACATGCACAGAAAATTGAAATAATGGAAAGTAAAGCTGTTTTATGTGCATAATTGCATTTGGTTACAGATGCTCGATTTCTTTCATCAGGAGAGATGCCTAGCCCCTATTTTCTAACACTTGCCGCCAACTTCTGGTTATCCATCTGTCCTTTTATTGGGTAAGCACAGGGATGAGTTATGCCTTCAGTTGTGCCTATTTGTGTCTCAACGTGTGAACTAATGGCTGTTATGTGCAATTAACAGTATTAGCTAAATATATTGCTGGAACATATTGATTATTAAACTGCTATGGATGCTTTGAGGCCTTTTCAAACACTTGATGGACCCTTTAATGTTTACTTGGTCAGTATACAAGATGATCTTTGAGCTTACCATACACTAACACTTAAGAAGTACATGCTGTATAAAAATAGCACACATTGGTGAGTACTGAGTACTGATAAGTACGGTTGGTGGTGCTAAAAAATAAATTGAGTATCTAGCACACATTAGTAACAATTCTGTTCTACAGATTTACTATCTATATTGGCTCTCGAAATCACCATGCCGTTTGATTTGTTTCTCTGGTTTTCGCTGCATACGTGTAATGCTGTACAAGGAAGCCCTTAATAAATGGTTTAGCTTGAGCCATGATGTAGATGTCATGTCTGGATTTTGATTATATAAAAACGTTGGTTGAATATTCCTAAACAAAACAAACTATGGCTAAGTATAGATTAGAGTTGTACATACACTGTATAAATACATATTCATCTGAGAAGCCTGGTCTCTGTTTTACATTCTATAAATAAAATATCCTGTTTCTACAGTTTAAATGTTAAGAAAACTTCCCCACGTAGTATCATTTTTTTCTAATTCCCCGCGTAAAAATGCTTTTAGTATTAAACCGTAAACAAAATAATAGTATACATTTTGGAAATACTTACCGACCATGAACATATGGTGCATGTTCTTATACCTTAAAATGTTATATATGATAAGTGGATGAATTTTTAGGTGTTTGGATAAATTTATTTAAAAATTTGTTAAAAAATTGCTAATTTATATTTTAAAAATAATTATTAAATACAATGAGCTAAATACATATAATTTAAATTAAAAAAATATTTAAAAACACAAATGTAAAAATAGGAAATATTAAAAGACAAAGAAATCAAATAATAAATCAATAAATTAAGGAAAATGTACATTTTTACTAAGATTCAACTTGTGAACATATAAGTTATAAGTTGATTTATAACTCCATAAACTAGTTTATAAGCTTATAAATCTTTTGTCAAACAGGCCCATTATATTTGAGCAAAGTCTGTTCTCCTTTGTGCAGATAATGATGCATCACTTATCCACTGCTTTTTGAAGAGCAAGTTGTGGATGGCGTGCATCTTTTTTACTAAATCTCAATCTCATTAGTATTACTCATGTAAAAAATATGATTACTAAACCTCAATCTATATATACTATATACTTATAACCCGTGCCGGACCGAGTATGAGTTAACATTAAAATATTAGTATTAATAAATTATTAACAAATATTATTTAAAAATATATTTCTCGAGAATTGAATGATAAAAATATATAATAAATAAATAACTATTTAATTATGTAGTTCGAACTGTGCATAAAGTTAAAGAAATTAAAGTAAATAAATAAATAAGTAAATAAATAAATCTTGTATAATTATGTAGTTGCGATGAATCGAACCTGGATAAAGCTAAAGAATTTAAAGTAAATAAATCTTGTATAATTATGTAGTTGCGAGGAATCGAACCCGGATTAAGTTAAGTGATAACCAAATTTGGTACTTTGGTACTTTAATACTTTAGTACCACGCGTCATTTTCACATTGTTTTGCTTATTAATAAAGAGTATAGATATATATCTAGTTTCAAGTGCATTATATAAATATGATTACTGACTTAGCAAAAAAAAAATTAAATAAATAAATATGATTACTGAATGTAACAAAAAAATAAAAATGTCCACGATTTGAAAATATAGTGATGCAGAGTGTCTGAACTCGGGAGCTTTTCTAAACCCAATCTTTTGATACCATAAGCTGATTTGTGAGATAATTTTTTTATTTTGAAACAATGTTATTTCTCCTAGCTCATGCCAACAATGAATTAATGAATCCTAGAAGTGTAATATCAAGCCTCAACTTAAATAAAACTATGGACTCGTTCCCAGCAGAACTCAACCTCTGCTGTTTAAGTGTTTAAACTGATCTCCCAACCCAACATTGCCGGAACAATATTGGGACTGGAAGTGAAATTGATGCGAAATTAAAACATTTAACCCTTGCTTTGGTTTGTCGTGTCGAGTTATCAGATCATTTCTTGTATTGCCTTCTTGATAGTTGATATATATGCTTGATTTATCTTATCTTCACCAAAGATAACGTGAAATAAGCCGAATAAGCCGAAGCCTACTGGCCAAACACAGTCAACTTGGGTAACAACTAATCCACCACAAATCCACCACAGGCCCCAAAAGATCATGATTTGTTGGTGTATTTAATAATATTACTCTTGTTTATATATTGAATAAAGTGTCTCAATCTACTCGATATGGGACGGGGTATTACAATAACTTTCACTTAACAATTGGATGGATAACTTCTGAATTGGCAACAAGCAGCCCAACCAATAACTTTTCATCTTTGCATCAGCAAAGGCTATAGATTAACATTTAACAATAATAAATTTTATACCAGTCATCTTATCGGTTCTGATTGCTACATATATACTCTCCCGAGCTCACTTGCTTTCAAAACCTCGCATCTTTATTAAGATTAACTTAGTGTCGTTGTCCTCGAGCGTCGATGTCTAGCTTATGTGATAACCAAAGGCAAAGTAATTAATATCCCACGAGTCATACAGTTTTTACAGGTCTGCTACATGGTTGTCCATGTAAAAAGTTAAATGGACACATCATCTCTTTTAAATTACTGGCTGAGATTGGTTATATAATCAAGCTTCACTTACTTGAGGAATGACAAGGGATGTAAAACCAGGGGCTGCAAAAAGAAGACAAATTAATTGTGGCATTCGAATCACCTATATACTTTTGTCAACTAATTTTTATATTAAAAAACCCGAAACATCATCAGCAGGAATGCCTATAAATATGGTATCACAAACTCTTACAGATTATTGCCTAAAACAATTATCATTATTCATGGGTAGCTCGAGATTATTGATCATGCTGTTCTGCATTATATATTTGGTAATGCTTTCATTAGTGGTTGATGGCAGGTCTGTGAGGCCGATCGGGATGGCAAGAGAAGCATTAGAAGCAGGATTTAGACAGAAGATGATGATGGGAGATGAAAGAAAATATGAATGGCCTAGTCGAGTAAGTCCGGGAGGTCCTGATCCACACCATCACTACAAGAATGACTAGCCCAGTTTATGCAGTTTAGGGATCAATTAATCTGGTTGATTATCAACAATTAATTATCCTTGTTCAGGTTGATGTTATCTTAATAATATTGTTGATCTACAATAAAACTGATGTTACACGTGTATTCAGTTATATGATGTTCCATTTGTACAAGTCAGATTGTAATAGAAATTACATGAATATACATTACCAGATGTTCCACCTTTCATGCATGGTCGTCGGTAAAGTACAACTTGATACATTGAAGTTGATGAATGACAAAGATTAGATAAACCATCCGAAGCTGGCCTCGAACTAATGAACTGTACTTATTATATACATGTATTACTAATGACGTACGTGTATACAGGGACAGGATTTTTCTTTCGGTAAAGAAAGATAAAAGGTAAAGAAAAATGCTAAAATTCTCAAAATTGCGTCCGTTCCCAAATGTTAAGGTGTAAGTGTATTATTGATTGTTCTCTCCTAAATTAAATGAGCATATCTATACGTATACATATAAATTTCACAAATATAAACCCGACATGTGTTATTTCAGAACATATTTGTTACTAATCGAAGATATACAGTGTTGTCCAAAGATAAAATACAGGGCGTGGGGAGGAAAGTGCTTATAAGCGAGTATATATACACGCACTATCACGAAACCATGCATGCACAAGAATGTACAACCTCTTGTCAATCACCTATGTTCACATCTCGCTCACTGGTGTCATCAACTAGACATAATTTGTACCTTCTGATCATATACATATATACTAATCGAGTTGATTTAGTTTCTAGTTTTGTAGAGAACAATTACATAGACGTACATGTAAAATTGTACCTATATCTTTTTTCCGCTCGAACTTGTTAATGACCATGTTAAATTCAAATTATTTTCAGCCAAAAAATATATTCAACTAATTAAATTTGAGCCACGTTCCATGTTAGATTGAATAAACATCTGCAAAAGTTTGTCACGTTCACAAAGTTGATGGTACAAATTTTTTAGTAATCTGCATCATAAGTTGTTGATCAATATATATAAATAATTAGTTACATGAAATAGAGTTTAAATTCAAGTTAATCATAGTCGAATTAAGTCGAGTTTAGCATGTTTATGAGTTTCCTTTATTTTTTTGCCAACAAACTATATATGCCGTTTACAACCCTGATGAATAGGTAATACTTCGGAATTCGGATGGTCAAAAATAGAAAAAAACAAGTATTTTGAAATAGGAATTAATTCTCCTAAATACGTGTTCATTTCGGTTAGGTGATTATAAAAAAAGTCATTTATAAAATAAGTTGGATATTTTCTAATTACATAAATATATTTTCATATTTACAACAATATTAAAGCTCCCTAAATACGTAATTAATAGCATTTTTTTTCTTTGAAATAAGATGACCCTCTACAAAAGCAAATATTAAATCAAAGAGACTACATAAGTAATAAAAACATGTTTTCCTTGTATAAATGAGTAACCAAAACATGTTAACTTACATATTACCCATATTTTGAATGGATATTAAAAAAATTGTCAAAATGTCGTGTAAAATAATAATGCAACTTTACATTCTTGTTGATTCTCCGTCGGAAAGATATGGGTGACAATCAAAATGGAGAATTTTCTAAGCATTTGGCACCCTTCTAAGAGCATCTTTAACGCAATTATGTATATTGATTATGTAATATATTCTAATAATATTAGATAAAATGACTGATTATATGTTAAAAATATAAAGAATTGATGATGTCAGGATGATGTGTCATTTTTAGAGTTTATGTAAAAAAATTATATATTGATCATAAATAGCCAACTTGAAATAAATTATCTAAAATTTTAGATAATGAGAAAAATGATTGTACTTAAAAAAATAGAATCATTATGTAAAATAAATGAAACATCAGGGAGGATACGATTGGAGATGTTCTAAGATGAAAAGAGACATAGTTCCATAAAGATATATACCTTTAAATTTGTATTTAATTATCATTATATAAATATATTGATAATTTTATGTGTCAACTAACTAGTGAAGCAAATTTTGATAAAAAAAAAGCCAAAAAAAATAATACATAATATTAACATATTTGATCGACACCTTGGAGATGCTACAAGAGTACAAGTAACCCCGGCCACAACTCATAAAACATAACCAAGAAGGAGAATCTCTTTTATCACTTTAAGAACTCATACTCACCTGTAATATTTAAGGGTAAAATTAGGAATAAACAGTTGTTTCGTTGTAGATTGCTGCTTAAATTATAAGCCTCTTAGATTATATATATATATATATAAATCTTTTAAATTATATACACATATTGTACTCAGGGCCGTCCTGAGCTTTGGGTGAAGCACTAAATATGTGAGTGCAGTTGAAAGTAGGTTCACTGGAATCATGAAACTGAAGAATCTTACCAATATATACCAAACAGATAAGATAACTATGAACGCATAAATGTGTGTGAATGAGTATGTAAATACGTGTATACTTGCATGAATTGGTTCGTACAATATCTTAAAGATTCATTTTTTGTAATATATGATCTTAAAGGTTCATTTTTTTTAACTTGGAGGCATGTATGATAATTTTTTTTATAAAGCTGCCTCCTCAGATGTTGAAAAGCTTCATCTAATGTTTCTGAATGAACCTGTATTTCAATCTACCAGCTGCAATCTATTATAGCAACTTTTGAGAAACTATAGAAACAAAATTGAACAAAAAAACCAAATTAATGCAACATTAGTAAAACTTAATTCCACAAATATTCGATCAAATTTATCATTCAATTGATAGTCCAAACTCCAAAAGTCAATATATGTATCTCGTCACTCTTTCTATTAACTTCTAGGTAGACAACTTCCGTATTTTACTTACAAATGTTCGCCACTTTGTGAAGTAATTCTTGTTTTGGTGTTTGTTCTATTCCAATTCTGAGTCGAATTCAAAAATATTATGCAGGGCACGCTGAGGTTCGATCAGGTATTCCTATTAGGAAAAGTCTGCCTTTTATGAGCTATTAAGCTCATCAAAATTTTGAGATTGTTTTTTGAGTCCCCATACTTAGGGGTGTAAAATGATCCGGGTAGAACCGGACACCCCTTTGCTCAAGTCTCGGATCGTTTTACTTTTATAATGTCCAGATTTGGGTCCGGGATCATTTTATTCGGATATAAACTGATCCCGGGTATTGAGTTCCTGATCCATCGGATACGAGTCGAATATGAGCCAATATTGTATTTTATTTGAACTAAATAAATGATCATTTATTCGAAATAATAATAATATTATTAAAAACATAATAATCATGAATTCAGAGGTTAAATATATGATGTATTAAGTATATATGATGATAATATTTGCATTATAAGGATGAATAAATCTTACTTTATGAAAATTTAAACTCATAAAAATATTAAGAAATTATAAAATGATTATTTACATAGAAATGTAATAGGTTAAACTTATAATTTATATTCGGGTTCGAACCGAATACGGATCATGGATCATATTCGGGTAGGATCATTTTACAAAAAAAAAAATATGAGACCGAATCTGAGCGGGTATATAGGTGCTCATATCTGGGATCATATTTTATCCGGGTTTGATTTTTCCGCCAGATTTGGATCATTTGTAAAACGGATATGAGACATGTATCATATTTTCGAGCCGGATATAAGCCGAGATACCGGATAGTCCGGATCAATTTACAGCCCTACCCATACTGATGATCACTTCTCACCTGTGATGTGATCAGCTCATGCTCATCCAAAGTTTTAGTATCAACTTTTTAGCTAGCTAGCTCTTTACTTTATATATCTAATGCAGTTTCCAAACATCTTAAACAGCTTTCCAAAGAGTTGGTCATCTATAGACCTATTCTCTGTGCATTTGAGCCACCGATTTACATTCCAAAAAAGTAATTTTTAATAATATAAAACACTATTACACCCACTATTTTCTCCACTATCTCTATTCTATATAATATAAAACACTATTACACCCACTATTTTTCTCCACTATCTCAAATATATTATTAAATATTGATTGCTCCCACCACTTTACCCACTTTTCATCTAATTTTACTCATTTTTTATATCTTTTCTTGGTTTACGTGCCCAGCTCCAGTGTATACTAATGAATGGGACGGAGGGAGTACTCCCTTTATTCTCCACTATTTTCTATTCCCTTTTGTTCCCAAATTATTGTTCATATTTAGTTAATATATTTAGTTAATATGGTAAATTATGTTTAATTATGTTAATTTTTATAAAAAATAATACAATTTTTTGGTAATTATCAGTTTATTTTAATTGATCGAATAAAATGTGAGTTTTTTATGGTGGACATAAAAATGGGAGTAGTTTATTATGTACTGGGTACTTTAAATAACAACCGTTAGATTGAAAAATAGATAAAATGAGAACTGTCAGATGTAATGTTAAAATAATATTTCTTTCTTGATATTCAAAATGCTCCCAGGGGTTAAGGTTCGAATCGCGTCAACAACATATTATTATTAAATATTTATTTTTCTAAGTTACATTCAGAAGTTTAAGATATTATTCATGTTGATAATATATTAAAAAAATTTAACATCAAAATATAAACAAATGCTTACAATAACATCATACATACATTATTAATTTTTAAAAATTTATTTTCTTCTGATAAAATCATATAATCAAAATACAAATAGTAAGATAAAAAATTCTAAAATTCATCCGTGCAAATTTAGGCTAGTATACTATTATAAGGAAACTAGCATTTGGTTGGTGGGTAGTTTTGTACACTATAGTTATTTAAACAATAAACGTACTAATTATTTGGTACAATAAATAGACTAATTAATAAAATAGGAAAAATATTAGAAAACAAATAGTATGTATCAGTTCAATTCAAACTCGAACACCGAAGCAAAACAAAGCAAAGTAAAAGAATTCCTATATGACAAAAATGCATACTCGAGAGTATCGTAACTCAATTAAATTCTAAATATTATTTTAGTTTAACAATATAATTACAAAAGTGTAACAGACTCTTCCTTTGAAATTATTAAAATTAAAGACAAAATAAAATAATTAACAACTAAACACCAACTATAATACATATAAAATATCCTCTCAAAGGTTAAATTAGTAACAATAAAAATTTTATATAAAAAATAAAATAAATTACATTGCGCGTGCATCACAACCTTGGTTGATTGATAGTTTGGTACTCTAAATAACAACCGTTAGATTTAAAGATTAATAAAGTAAAACCGTTAGATGTGATGTTAAAAAAATATTCATTTCTTGATATCTAAAATACTCTCACGAGTTGGATTCAAGGATTGAATCCCGTCAACAAAATATAAAGAATTTTTATTAGCAAAATACAAACAAATGCTTAAAATAACATCGTTTATATATTATTATATTTTTTAATTTATTTCTACTGATAACATTATATAAATCAAATATAAATAATAAGATAAAAATACAAAAATTTATCCGTGCATCGCGTTATATGCTAATATATATATATATATATATATATATATATAGGCCAGGGCTCTAGAGAGAACCCACTTAAAAAGAGAACCAAGAGAACTTATGTTAAATTATTATGAACGGGGAAGAGTTGAAACTCAGCGACCTGACCATCAACTTTGACACTCTCAATTATTAAATTGTGAGCACGCAAACCAATAATTCCTAGTTTATAAATCAAGCACGAAAACTGAATCTAGTTTAGAATCTCAATTGAATAGTTACACAAAATGAATCTACAATGGAATCTTTAGATAAACATGAAAAATTAAATCAAATAGGCTCGAGATAGTTAACAATCAACCACAAAAAGCGAATATTTTTCAGAATCACAAATAAACATGAGAAATAACGAGCATCTACTTATGAATCTTAAGGGTTCTCTGGTTCTCTTTTTAAGGGGGTTCTCCCTGGAACCTTACTCTATATATATATATATATATATATATATATATATATATATATATATATATATTTGTTGAATCACTGCACATTGCGTGCATACTTGTAAATTGTAATGACTTGTTTTAAAATTACGCATATTGATTATCGTTATTTATAAGAAAAACGGATTATAATCAGAAAAATGCTAAAATGTTCGAATTTGGTATAAAAACATTTACCGAATGATATGTGTTAGATTATAGTTGATTATATGATAATGAGTGCACATGCATTTATACAGTACTATCAGTAAAAAGCGTCTCATACTTGCACTATTTTATAACTAATTTTAATTTCCTTCATTAAATACAGCACCTTATAAATTTAACAAAATTTATTAAAATGTGTAATTTACATTATTCTAACCTATCATTTAAGTCAAACATCGTGGAGATGCTAAACTCCAAAACTTAAACGCACAGTGGAGCAATATTACTGCGACGATCTTTATTGATTAAAAATGACAACGCACAAAATATAATGATACTAATGCTACGCGGTACATGTTGACTTATCGCACTTCAAAATTTTGATACGCACAGACGTACAGGAAGTGAGTTCGTGAAGGACAATTTTCACGTAAAAATAGTGGAGTAACTGTTTTCGATATCTATCAACTCACTCTTAATGGTATTACGGTGATATACATTTAATTATTAATTTATTTATTTTAATATAATTAGCATAATTTTAAATTAATATATATAATTATTAATATCAAATTAAAAATTAAAAAATTTATTAATAACATAAACCTCTCTCAATGATATGATATATCATGTATATCGTAATTTATATATAATTATTATTTTAATTAGCTTAATATAGTTCACTTAATTTCAAATTAATATAATTATTATAATTAAATTAAAAAATTATTATCAATAATATTTTAGTTGCATACAAGGAATTATCTACCAACTATTAGGTGTTTTCCAATTAAAAAACGTATATGACGATACACATATAATTATTAGTTTAATTAACTAAATTTCAAATTAATATGATAATTACTATGAAATTAAAAATAATAATCATATTAAAAGTAGAAATGCCCTCTTAATTGTATGGTGTGCTCTGGACACCGCTGTATACATACATAAATTATTAGTTTAATATAGTTCGCTTAATTTCAAACTAATATGATTAGTTTAATTCTAAATTAATGTAATAATTTATTATTATTAAATCAATAATCTTTAAGTAGAAACCGTCAATTAGTAGCATGGTATGCCATGTATACCGCGATATACATATAATTATTAGATTAATTAATTTAATAAAATGAAAAATGCTAGATATATATATATATATATATATATATTCTTTATTAAAAGCAGAAAGCCCCTCTTAATGGTATACCATACCGCGGTATATATATTATTTTTATCTTAATTATCTAAATAAATATAATAAGATTTATTATTAAATTTAAAACATATACTTACTCTTTATTAAAAACAGAACATCTGTTATTGGTATGGTATACTATGTATATCACAATATACATATATTTATTATCTTAATAATTTTAATATAATTAACGTAATTCTAAATTAATATAATATGATTTATTATTTAATTAAAAGTTAATTTTTATTACTTTATTAAAATAAAAAACTCACTCTTAATAATGTAGCATGTCATATACAACGGTAAACATATAATTATTATATTAATATAATTAACATAATTCTAAATTAATATAAATAAGATTTATTATAAAATCAAAATCAGATATTCAACTTAATGTTCTCATATGTTGATATAATGATATGTTATGTATACCGCCGTACACATATAATTTGATTGAGATCAATTTTTTTTTTATATTACCTATTATTTTATAAGTTATTTTCGATCAGTACAATTCATATCTCCTACTTCTAACAATTACAGATGAGTATTTTATCCGTTCTGTCGATCTTACTCTGTTCTCACGCCCCATTCAGGACGGGAATTTGAGACATTATTCGTGTTCAGGACACAGGAACAGAGAGAAGAGAAGTATAAAAATAACTCGGGGATTGGTGGCGGGAACAGAGAAAAGTACATAAAAATAATTCGGGATTGGGGGCTTGATTGATAAGGAAAACTCTTTTTCATTGGAACACAATAGTACAAAGCCAAATTTGGGTATCTCTCATACTTCTAACAACTACATATGAGTATTTTATCCGTTCCGTCGATCTTGCTATGTTCTCCACCCCATTCGGGACGAGAATTTAAGAAATTATTCGCGTTGAGGACAAGAAGAGAGAGAAGTATAAAAACAATAATTATTTATTGGTTTCAAAACAATAGTACAACGCCAAATTTTGGTTAGTATGATATATCTAAATTAATTGGTTTCATTTCAAACTCAAGTTCGAATCACTGCAACTACATAATTATATAAGTTAGTTATTTATTCAATTTCAATTTTTCGATTTTACCAAATATTTGATTCTTTATATCGACATAATTAAATAATATTTATTTATTATAGACTTTCATATTAATTTCATGTTAAATTCTTTGCAAGTACATATTTAAATAAAACTTATAAATTATTTTATTCTCAATATTTTAAATTGCTTTTTTAGAAATTTAATTTTTATTCTTGATCCGTGTTTCGCACGGGTTATGAGCTAGTATCACTAAAAGCAGAAAGCCACTCTTAATTGTAGGGTATGTCATGTATACCGCGATATACATCTAATTATTAGTTTAATTATTTTAATTTAATTAATTTAATTCCAAAGTAATATATATAATTATTATAGTATTAAATTAAAATTTAAAAAATTATTAATAACATAAACCCCTCTTAATGATATGATATACCATGTATATCGTGATATACATATAATTATTAGCTTAATTAGCTTAATATAATTCACTTAATTTGAAATTAATACAATTATTAGTAGTAAATTAAAAATTTATTATCAATAGTAGTTTAGTTGTAGACAAGTAGTCTACCAACTACTTTTCAACTAAAAAACGTATATGACGACACACATATAATCACTAGTTTAATTAACTTAATTTCAAATTAATATAATAATTATTCTTAAATTAAAAATAGTAATCATATTAAAAGTAGAAATTCTCTCTTAATTGTATCGTATGCCGTGATACATATAATTATTTGCTTAATATAGTTCGCTTAATTTTAAACTAATATAATTAGTTTAATTCTAAATAATGTAAAAATTAATAATTATTAAATCAATCATCTTTAAATAGAAACGACCGCTTAGTGGCATGATATGTCATGTATACCGTGATATACATATAATTATTAGGTTAATTATCTTAATAAAATGAATAATGTCAGAGGTTCCGAATTGGTTTTCAAAATGGATCTCAAATGCTACGTGTCATGTTCTGATTGGTTTCAATTAATAAAAATAGACCTCCTACATTCACATTAGTTTCACCAATAAAATTATTTCAAATTGTAAAGTCATCAACGCTACATCATTTGGTACCCAATTCGGTACCTCTAGCACTAACTTAATTCCAAATTAATATAATTATTATTATCATTATTACATACTCTTTATTAAAATCAGGAACTCTCTTGATATGGTATGTCATGTATACCGCGATATACATAATTATTAACTTAATTAGCTTGACATAATTAGCATAAAATTTTATTAAAAAAAGAAACTCTTTTTTGTTGGAACACAATAGTATCAAATCCAAATTTTTGTTATATAATATAATTAAATAAATTGGTTTCATTTCAAAATCGGGTTGGATTTGGTGTAATTACATAAGATATTCCATATGACAGCATTGTATAATTGGTTTTTTCATTTGCTACTACTCGAAGTTTTTAACTTCGAAGTGTCATCATTATACTTTTGGATTCATTTACATAATACGACGTCATCAATCAAATGTTAATCGATCGTTATTAAATTATGGGATTTTTCATTTGGTATCACTATGAAATTTTTAACTTTCAAGTGACACCATTCTATTTTGTGCTTTAGCTCCAAAATACAATTTTTTTTTAATAAATATGATTAATATGTTCAAACTCCTTGATTTTTTACCCCTCAAAATATTGTTGAACATCTCTTTGTCCACCAAAAGCAAGGAGTATCATCAAAATGATCAGATTCATCAAATTTATCAGATTCATTAGCATAGTGGTATTTTGGAGTTAAACCCAAAGTAGAATGATGTCACTTGAAGGTAAAAAATTTCGGGTGGTACCAAATGAAATTTTTTATAATTTTATAACGATCGACTAACGTTTGATTAATAGTCTGATATTATGTGGATGAAGTCAAAAATATAATGATGTTACTTGGATCTCTAAAACTTCGAGCAATACCAATTAGAAAAGCCAATCATACAATGGTATCATATTATCTTTTACATAATTGCTCAAGTTATATATTTATTTAACTGCCACTTATTTGATTTCACTCAAGATTCGATTTTATATAATTACATAATTAAAAACAGTATTTATTTATTATAGAATTTCATCTTAGTTTCATGTTTTAATTTTCTAAAACTACATGTTTAAATAATATTCATTAATTATTTTAATTTTTAATATCTTTAATTTTATTTTAAGTAATTTAATTTTTATTCTCGAACCGTGCTTCGCACGGGTTATCAGGTAGTATTATAAAATTAATTAACACGGTAATAACATAGCTTTATTTACTCTTTACTTAAGGGTTGTATTGTATTAAGACTGTTAAAGATTTTTAATGATTTTAAAAGTCACGAGGTATTCAATTATAACATTTAAAGAGTTTTTAAAAGTATGGTGTTATTCAATTAAAAACATTTATAAGTCTTTAAAAGTAGGGTGATATTGAATTCAGACATTTATAGACTATTTACAAGTATCGTGTTATTCAAAAAGTTAATAACTTTTAATGACAATGACTTTTAATGACTTCTAATAAAAATTATCACTATATCACTTGAGAAAAAAGTCACTAGGTTTTTCATAAAATTTGACATGACTTCTAATACAGTAACTCTTTACAAAATCATATGAATTTCAATAATTCTGTAAAAATTGTTAAAAGTATGTAAAATTCTCGAAAGTCATCGATCTTAAAAAAGTCATTAAAAGTACTAATACAATACCACCCCTAGAGAGTAGTCTCAAGTTCGAGACTTCCTATTCTTAATTATTATTTTATCTAAGTACTTGTGTGTTTAATTTCACTACAAGAAAAATGCCTATTAGCGACCACATATATTAGCGACCGCAGATTCCGTAGCTATTGCTAAGAATCAGCGACCGGTTCCGGCGACCGACTTTAAAGTGGTTGCTAATAAATCTCAGCGACAGAATTTCGTCGCTAATCGGTCGCAAAGGTAAGTTTCCCGCCAAAGTAAATACTGGGAAAAATTGGCGCTATCTTTTTAGCTAAAAAATTTTATCAGCGACCGCTTACCGTCGCAATAACTGCCACATAAGCCAAACAATAGCGACCGAGTGCAGTAGTGAATCCGTAGCAACAATACAATATCCCCCGCAAACTATTTTCCACGGAAATTGAGCGCCAAATTTTGGATATAGAGCTTTATCAGCGACCGAATGCAGTAGCAGAAAGTTCCATGTCAGTTTTTAGCGACCAAGTCGGTAGCAGTTAGCCGTCGCTGAAGAATAATATTTTTTTTCTTGAATTAAATTTTTTTTTAATTAAAAGTTAATTTTCCCCAAGTTAAAAGTTAACACATGATGAATATCTTTCTAAACTAAAAACATACAAAATTAAATGGAAACTGACCTAATCATTGATGTTACAGATTATTTGCTATATGTTGAGCATAAATGATTGACATTTATCTCTCAGACTTGTTAAATATCACAACAAGCTTTCTGAATGGAAATTTAATGAATTATCTTTAAAGGGTAACCCTTGGTATTTAAAAGCTAGAACTAGGCTGCAAGCGCAGATAATATGAGAAAGAAATCAAGTAAAAAGGAATTAAGTTCCCTGACCTCTTTTATACAGAAGCATGATTCAAAATTTAACATTAAAAAGATATACAGGAGCATTTTTAAGACCCTAGAATCGTGAAGTCCATTTCTCAGTATGTAGTTTGTGACTTTGTCGTATATTTTAGTGATTTTGCAGACCCTAGAATCGTGAAGTCCATTTCTCAGTTGTGCCTTCAGAATTGGCCTACTCCCGCGATTACTTGGGCTAGCACACCTATTGCCCACAAGGATGCTGTTTGGGCTGAATTTAAGGTACATAGTCTATTGTAAATACATTTTCATTTGCAGTAGTTGTCATTTTTATTGCATTTAGTAATAAACTTGTTTTTAAATCCCCTTTGTAAAATTTATTTGCAGAAACGTTATAGGTGGGCGGACGAGCAGGGTCCGGTGATATCTGACCTTTTCTGGCAGAAGTGTGCGGCTCGCACAAAAGACATTCTTGCGAAAGAACGAAAAAAAGCCTTACACAATGCTGAAATTGACCATCAAGGCCACGCGATGGAACACATGCACGAGTATAGTCCCTGGTGGTGCAGTGCTGATATATGGGTTGAGATGTGTGTCAAGTGAAGAGACGAAAATTGGTAAAAGAAGCGCAAAACCGCTTCTAGTAACAGAGCTGGAGGTGGTGAGAAGGCCAAAGGTACCTACAAGGGGGGCAGTATCTCCAAATTGCAGCATATGATTGTCAAGGTATGTACGAATAGTTTTAATATGTGCACAACCATGAATTCTAGAATATCAGATGTTTATTACTTTGTAATATTGGGAATATATCTTGTATAGGAGTCTCAATCTCAGGGTACTCATATTCACTGGTTGGATGTGTATGTGGAAACTCGTGATGGTTTGCCGAATGCTGTCAATATAGCGGTAATAATAGTGCACTTTGTTGATTCTGATACTCTGGAAAATATAAAATATTTACTCCTAAGAACAACGTAAAGCATCGAACCTATCAGAAAGCACACCATTATGATTCATGATAAGAAGGCAGGATCACCATTAGAAATGTTGTAACAACAGATAAATTATATAGAACTGTAAAAAATTATGTAACAGCTAGTCTAGATTAATACAAAAATAAAATAACGTAGTTAAAAAAACCATTGACAAAAAAGATGTAAATAAATAAAGCTTATTGTGCAATATTGACTTGTGCAGTTATTCTGCACAATTAGTTCTAACATTCTTGGTGATATAAATAATCATAAAGACCTAGAATGCTTGTTTACAAACTTCAAAAGTTTGGTTTCATCTAAATCCAGTTCTGCATCATGAAACTTGTATTTTCTTTACTAATAAATTGATGTATTAGAGCTATATAAGTGTTATTCATTTGACTTTAAACTCTGATAAATGGGAATGCTAATTTATAAATTGATGTATTAGACATGTATAACTAAGAACTCCTGATAACAAATACAGTATATTGTTACATGCAGGGATCACACCATGATGATCGTGATGACGAGTTTGGCGGATCTTCGTAGGGTGTCTTAATCACATTTATGTTTGTGTACTCGTACTTGGTAGCATTTGTGATTTCTTATTGTATTTTCGTACTTGGATGATACTCGAACCTATGACTGTCTTGTTTGTTTTTTAGATGATGTAAAAATGTTTGAACTTTTATATTAATTCGTTTGATTGTTTTGATTTGAGAAAATGTTTATAATGTTGTAGATGGTTGTGTTATTGCGAATGTTTTGGGAAAACATGTATTATTAGATTCTGGAGATCGGTATTAGCGACCAAAAGTGGTAGCTAAAGTGAGTAGCAGAAAATTCTAATTTTAGCGACAGAAAATTAGTAGGTAAAATTAGTTGCAACAATTAGCGACCGAAATCAGTAGCTATAACTAGTCGCAAGAAATTGTACTTTTAGCGACAAAAGTTTTGTAGCTAATTATAGTCACAACAAATTAGCGACCGACATTTGTAACTGTTGTTAGTCTCCAGATATTCTACATTTAGCGACAGCAATTTGGTAGCTAACAGTAGTCACTATTAATAGCGACGTCATTAGGTAGTTGAATTAGTTGCAAAAGCTAGCAACGAAAGGCAGTAGCAATATATAGTCGCCAAACTTAGCGACCGGGTGATGTCGCTAAAGTAGTCGCAGACACGTGGATTTTTGTCATATTGATGCTGACTCAGCTTAGCGACCGACGCGGTCGCTAAAGGTCGTCGCTAAGACAACTGTCGCTGAAATCTGTTGCAGAAGTGCCTTTTAGCGACCAGTTTATCTACTAGAGGCGGTCGCTGAAACCCATCAGCTACATACTGCGGTCGCTGATAGACGGTAGCTGATAGAGCTGTTTCTTGTAGTGTTTGGTGTATCATGCACTTGTTTAATCATACAAATAACGAAATTTCAAAAGTATTCTTAAAATCGTTTTCAAATGTTTAGTTGATAAAATTTAATTAGATGTGTATTTTGAAAATAAAGAAGTCTTTTATACATATATACTAACTGATAATTCGTGCCAATTACGAATTGAACATGAGTTAATATTAAAAATATTAATATTGATAAATTAATGTACTTGTCGAGAATAAGATGATAAAAATATATAATAAACAAATCACTATTTAATATGTAGTTATAGACAATCGAATCGTGGATAAAGCTATAAAAACTAAATTAATTAATATTGTATAATTATATAACTGCAAGAAATCGAATTCTCGATAAAGCTAATGAATTTAAACTACATAAATAATTAATCTTGTATAATTACTTATTTGCAAGGAATCGAACCTGAATAAACCTAAAAAATTTAAAGTAAATAATTTTTTTATAATTAGATAGTTGCGGGAAATCAAACCTGAATTTAGTGATAATCAAATTTGATAATTTGGTATTTTAATATCGCGTCATTTAAACATTAATTTTCTTATTAATAAAAAGAATAGATGGAGGCTCTATAATTAAAAAAAAGACACTTAATATTTGGAAACAATTTTGAGAGTTATTTTGAGATTACTAGTGTTGTTCTTAACGCCTTAAACATTAGAAACCCAGACTACTAAAATCAAATTGCTAAAAAGTAATGAACAATTGCTCTCTGCCCCTCTCTCAAAATTTTGATTTTTAGCTAACGCGACACTGTCCATATGATATATATATCATGATATCAACCATCTCGCCGCCCTGTGCACTCACCATGTATATACAAAACTTTTGATTTATATTGGCGATTATCCTGTCATTCCATTTGTGAAGACCGACCAGGAACTTTCGAACGTGTAACAGATCCACTACGATTCCTCGCATGCTAAAAACAAGAAGACGCTAGTTGGATAACCAAATTGACAAGAAAAGCCAAGAATGAGAGTCCCCATTTCAGGTATACAAAAAAGTTCATGACTTTTTATGAATTAAAAAAAATTAATACTTTGTAAAAGAATAATATCAGATGACTGCGAAAAGTCATTTGAGCTTTGAAGGGTCAAAGTGGGAATTGACACGCTGCTGTGTGGCGATTCGATTGCAAGGATAATTATATTATTATTGGCATATACAAACTTTTGTTTTACACTTCAAAGCTAACCTTGTCCTCTACTGTCCTTTATCTTTTAACGTTGTCGTTGTTCTATTTATGTTTCAGAATAGTAAAATACGTGCAGAATGTGACTAGATAAACAACTCGATTTCTTAATTTATTAGATATTGATGGAGATAAAGAGCATGATCAGAGATATTAGGAGCGACAAAGAGAAGTGGATCAAGTGCGGACCAATGCTGATTAGTAGACATATTATTACTTAATGTTTATGCCCAAAAGCAAGTCCAATTTTGAGGAAGACAATGATGATCCCTCTTGGATCCCATTCCATGTACTCCATCAGCTTGTAATTGCACATATCATGATATACGTTGTTGGATCCGGTTATCTAGATCTATCACCTATAATTGTTGCAGCATATCTTATCATGTCCACACTTTATATGAGTATGTTTTATCACGTTTAATATTTATGGTAAAGAATAATAATGTTTTATTTATTTTAGATGAATAAATGTTCATATATTCGCTTTCATCTTTTTCGGATACAAAATTTATTATGTATATTTTATCACACTTATTACTTGTAGAAACTATAAAGAATGTATTGTATCCACTATCCACATACTGTTAAATCTGTTGTATACTTATGTTATATGGTCATTTTCCTTTAACCTATTGCTAAGTCCATGCGTATCTCTAGTGTATATATAGGTCCGTGGGGGCATGTTACTCAATGTGGCGCTTCTATTTATCTTCTTTCAAACAGGGAAGACTATTTTGCATGCTCTCTCTATATATAGTTAGTCTTATAATTCTCTAACTCTAAAGAAACTTTTCATAATGAGGAGGTCAAGTTGTATTCAACTTTCATTATTAACATTCATCTTGTTACTCGTCTTTGCACAAATAAGCACTTCTGCAGGAACCAGCTATCGTGGGACTGAAAGTATGCAAAAAACTATCGACAGCATACAAATTTTACATGTAATGAAGGATGATTTTGAAAGGATGAAGCATGACAACAGGAGGGAAATGGCAAGTACTCACAGAGAAGCACCCGAGGGGCCAGATCCTCAGCATCACTTATAATAACAACTTCAATTTGCTATTTGCATGCATGGCATTGCACGTGAATTTTGGCTACAGAAATAGCTCTGGGCCACCGGCTATTACGAAGTTGTAGGAAATCGAAGCATGGTTAAATTCATGATTGTTGCTCGAATTATTCTGCGAAAAACAGAAACTAGCTTGTTTGTATTCTCAGACGGGTTCTGGCAATATCCTTGAATTTGTGGCTTACAAAATGTATTAATTTTTCTTTCTTGTTGCTAATGTATTTACTATCCTCTTTCAGTTATCATCGAAAGTTTTGAAATTATTTGGCCGGAGAAAGACCTGCACAAGTCTCTTTTTTTTTTTTTTTTGACAAGAGTCTCTTTGTTATTTGCAGAGGCATTCGTACAAAACACGTCAGCATGAATCGATTTTCTAGAATAAAACAGACTGTGCATGAGTATGAACAGGAACATGTACGTACTTATAGTACTTACAGTGGCTCCCAAATTATATAAGATGAAATAATTAATTATACTAAAGTGGGGGAAATGAAACCTTAATTATCGAATTTAAAAACATATTAAGTAAATTAATTAGATTCTTATTTAGATGCATATGCACATTCCTGCACAACCTTTTGTTCTCTCTGTATAAATAAGTACAAAGGAGATATAACTTTTAGGTGATGGAATATGAACGTAAAAGGGCATGCTTTCAGGTCATAGGTAGATAAGTGTTGGAATCGAAGTTAAGTCCCTTCGCTATCTGTCTGTGTTTATCTCAGTAGTTTTTCATTTTGTCGTCTTTTTCCCTCCCTTTCTCTCTAGCTTCATTTCTCCTTTTATCTTTGATCTAGATGGGCTTTCCCACTTGGTCTTTATCTATATGGGCTTTCCTTTTTCTCTTTACATGGGCTCTACTTGCCAGTCCAGAATATTGAGGCCCAACATTTGTCCCCCCAAATCAATTAGAAGACCTTTATGTCTTGGTTTTTGACTTTGATCAATACATGTGCAAGTTCTTTGCTCCTGAAAACAAAAACTAAGAATGTCAAACCACTGTTATTGTTTTCTCTTCCTCCTGGAGATCCATGTGCAGGTTCTTTGCTCTTTGGTTAATTATATAGTGTACAACTGATCATTTTGACTGAACTTTCTAGTGATTCAAAATTTTCACCAGATATTTCCTTTATTGTTGATCCATTCTTGTATATCTTGGAGGCTGGGACAGAGTTAACATCTTCTAATTGCATGATGTATGGGTTATCTTCTATCTCCACCTTGAGAAAGTTGACATATGAAAATCTTAAGCAGACTTGCTCCATTAGCTGAAACAATCTTACGTGAGATGATTTATTGCAGAAGAGCACTACAGACATTCCGGGTGCAATTACAAAGCGTCTGAAGTGTTCTTTGCTGGAAATCATTACAAGGTTAGAAGAAGCATTATTTTTCAGGGTTTTCATGTCTTCACTTGGCTGCTTCTGAGCATGGGCTTGAGCTACATATAGAGCTTTCTCTACATCTTTGTATTTTGGATTCTCTTTCATCAATATCTCATAATCTCGGACTGATGCGTCCCATCTTTCAAGCTTTGAAAAACAATCTGCTCTTCTTAGTCTGGCCTTCGCATACGAAGGCCTTAAAGCAAGGGCTGCAGTGCAATATCCTCAACTGATTTTTCGTAATCGCCTAACTTAGATAGACAAGTTGCCCGATTGCATAATAAAACAGAGTTAAGTGCTTGATGTTGTAGTCCTTCAGTGTACACTTTCAAGGCGTCTGTGAATTTTGATGCTTTAAATAACTGGTTGCCTTCTGATCGAGCTGATGCCAAAGCCAGAGCCCTCTGTCGTAGCTTTTGCCTCCTCAGTCGGATCAAGTTTTGCTGCACATTGAGCAGCAGCCACGGCCTCCTCAAATCTTCGAGCTGCCATGTAAACTTGTGCTCTGGTTGTTAACAGATCTGAACAACGAGCAACACCAAAAAACTGGATACATAAATTTGTGTCATAGTTCCAACTAAACTTTTAACATATTGCTTTAACATATTGAACTTTATTGCTCTTAGATCCAACTGGACCTATCAGGACCTTCATATTTTCTCCTTTCTTCTGTACACTATTCGAAAACAGCTTCCTCATACTGCCGTGCTGATTTAAGAAGCAAAAAATGGACCTTTCCGGGATTTATACTGTTTAATGACATCACAAGCATATCATCATTTGTCAACCCTAACTCTTCTCTGACCAACTTCCGAAGTAATTACCTTTTTCTAGCATTTCTCTTTGCTAAAAGCTGGTGTATTTAGAGAACAAGGAATACCTGTTGGCGGCAATTTGTAGCTTTAAATGGAGAATCAACATTAAACAAAGGTCCTTTCGAGATTACAGCCAGATTTTTGATGATTTATAGCTCATACTTGGCGATAGTTTGCAGCTCATTTTTTCTTTATTTTGGCGACTTGGCCTCATATTGTGGCAATTTGCCTTGTAGATTTGTTGAGTTCAGCGACTTGCCTTTTATATTAAATTTTGGCGGTCTTGGCCTCCGTTGTGGCGATTTGCCTTTGTTATCAGAATTGGCGACTTTGCTTTACACTTGGGCAACTTGCCTTTTTTGTATTAAAGTATGGCGACTTGGCCTCACGTTGTGGCTATTTGCCTTTTTTTTATTAGAATTGGCGACTTGGCCTCACAATTTTGATGACTTGTAGTTTACACCTCATCTTGTTGATTTTGGAGCTCATTTATTGTCGAGTGCTTGACTTCGAAAGTTTATCAAGCTTGTAAAATTGGAGAATAAAGCTCTTATATGGCTCTTTGAGATTCACAACTCGGGCTAGGAAACTTGTAGCTTGCTTCATTGCCTCTTTCCAGGATATACATACTTCCTCGGGTTTTCGGAGATTTTGGAAAATTCGAGTTACATTGTATACTTTTTCAGCATGATTAGAGATTTTCCTCAAGTACTAGATTGAAGCTCTAGACTCCTCAACGGACACAGCTTAATGACGTGATTCACCTTTTTCATTGTTATCTCCTTTTGTTTCTACATTCTCTTCTCCACCATCTTTTGTAGGAGGACACAAGATTCGGCCATCTTTTTCATTGTTATCTCCTTTTGTTTCTACATTCTCTTCTCCACCATCTTGCCGTTCATGAACTTTAATGACATAATGAACAATTGGAATTCCTTGACATGTATACCGTCTGTCAGATCCAAAAGGCTTCAAAAGACTTGCATTACAGAGTGGCAGTGAGGGCTCCATCCAATCTACTTCCGACCCATATGAAGGAACTCTGTGCAGAAAACCAGTTGGACTATTTACTTGGCTCGCTAAATTTCTCTCCAAGTCATTAGCAGGATTGTCCTTGATGACCATGTTGAATTTTCATCTATGTCAATGAAGTAACTAGAACAACTAATAACTTGCACTTGAGAACTCATTAGTTGGACATTAAGCGGATAAGCACATGTCTCAGCCAGTCAAAGCAACTTTTCATAATAGGCCACTGCAAGTTGAGCGAAAAACAAGAAGAAGCTCCCAGCAAATCTTTTAACATGCAATATCA
This sequence comes from Heracleum sosnowskyi, assembly GCA_030848705.1. Lineage (NCBI taxonomy): Eukaryota > Viridiplantae > Streptophyta > Magnoliopsida > Apiales > Apiaceae > Heracleum > Heracleum sosnowskyi. The sequence continues at coordinate 102,747,576 of CM061241.1, forward strand.
CACATATTGCTGGTACTGAAGTTAATACAATATAAAAGTTATCAAAACCAAACGTACCCGACGCATCGTACTCATAGGGCAGGGCAAGATGTACAAAAAACTTACCCTCTCAAGAGTAGAGAACTTATATCCAAGGAGCTATCCATATACTGATATACACTATTTAAGAACACAATATTTTTGCAAAAAGAAACTATTTGACAATTGGTTCTTAGCATTTAAAATTGTATCTCCATGTGTAACAAAATTTTATGACTATGTCATTATTCTGGAACTAAAACATACAAGCAAGTCAATAGTGAATGAATGAATAATAACAAGGTAAAACACTCAGAATATCAATTTATTTATGCTTCCACTAGAAAATGGGAATAATCTCTGTCAAATTGTCACTTTCAAAAATTAACTCGTTCATTTCGATTTCTAATCAAAAAACTAAAATCCAACCCATTCAACATCAACAATCAGTTAATATATGATGATTTAATTGTTGTAATGATACAAATACATGGATCTAAATTCAAATAACAGATTTAACATTACAAATTGACCTCAAACAGGTTATAACAGTAGTGAAATAGATCAATTAAGCTCATATTTACCTGAATTCGAATCAACATCTATATAAAAATAATCGAGTCGGAGTATGTATACAATACCGGAGTTGCGGTGGCTATACACGCAATCCTTACCTTGCGCTTAATTGGCTCACCAATCGTAGATGTACTCATTGACTTACGAGTACGATTCACCCAATTAGATTTGTCCAATTCTAGTAAGCCAATCCAATTATAAAATTACTTTTGTAAAGTTGTAGATCAATTGATTTTCACAGTGTTTCGGCACCTAATTAGAAGATTTGACGGTGCGAGGATTAATTTTGCGAAAGGACCCCTCCTTCTAGCGCCAAATGTTGGAATCGAGGTTCAGTCCCTTCGCTATTTGTCTGTGTTTATCTCAGTAGTTTTCCATTTTGCCGTCTTCCCCCCCCCCTTTCTCTGTAGCTTCATTTCTCCTTTTATCTTTGATCTAGATGGGCTTTCCCACTTGGTCTTTATCTATATGGGCTTTCCTTTTTCTCTTTACATGGGCTCTACTTGCCAGTCCAGAATATTGAGGCCCAACAATAAGTTCAATAAGAATATCTTAAACCAGATAAACAAATCAAATGATTCCCTTCAATATGCTTTCTGTTGTTCACCAACCATAAAAAAATTATACACATCATTTGTCAAATGTCATTTTATGAGTCTTGACCAGTATTTGAATGCACAGTCGTCACTTTATTAGTGGATTCGAGAGCGTAGCATTTTGTAAATTAAACAAAAGACCGAAAAAATTCGTTTATGATGTACTTTCTCACTTGGATTTAATTTTGCACCAATTTTAGCATCCATAACTGATGACTGGTATTGAGATTTTGTATGGGATGAATAATCTGGCCTATTCCGTATGAATTTATAAATAATTGCTAACCTGAATCAATCTTGATTTACGTCCGGTTCACTCTAATCTAACCATAAACTAATTTATTTACTCTTTTGATAGATTAGAAATGAGTAATGCTATATAATGGAACACATGGACTCTGTCAACCTTTTTGTTATTTATATTTCAGTATTTTAAGTGAACATTTTAACGTGTTACATCTATTATCTCATGTTGTGTAGATTTTTGGTTAGAGCATCTTTCTATTAGCTGTGATTGCACGAACATAAGCATATATGTGCACAATGACAAGATTATAAACTTAGCTATTTAGATCTAATCTTATGAGACTGTTTTGAATCATTTCATCTCTACAATTCTTATGTTATATTCTTCATTTGGTTGTTCAATTCCATAAAATATCATGGTATCAGAGCCACCAATGAAGCAATATCTTTAAAGTAGGCTGAATAGAGATTTGTGTAGTGATTCAGTGTGTGTTATTCTCATAGCTAAAAGCTCTTCAAAACAGCAGTGCTCATCGTGTCAAATCAAATCATGGCCAGCGGCAGCAAGTTCTCGTTTTCTGATACGTAAAACTCTCTTTTTATGCATCCGTCTGATAACCCTCCCTCAGTCAGTGTCACCAAACTACAGGGCTCCAGTGATTATCGTTCATGGAAGAGGTCAATGGAGATTCAACTCTCCTCAAAGCGCAAACTGGGTTTTGTGGAAAGCACTGAAGTCAGGAGTATAACAGATCCCATAGAAGATGTGCAACGGGACACATGTAATAGTGTGGTAACTTCTTGGATTCACAATAATATTTTTGATTCCATTAAACAATATGTACTATTTATTACATCTGAATCTGAAGTATGGAAACAGCGAGAAAAGCGTTTTTAGTTAACGCATGGGTCTAGAAAATATAAATTAAATAAATAAATGTTTGGTATGGAACAGAATGGAGCAAAATTAGTTGATTATTACACCTCTTTGAGTAGTATCTGGGCTGAGCTAGACTCTATGAACATTTTGCCTACTGTGACCACTGTTGGTGAGGATGTGACTACCCTCTTAATGTTGATACCTTTGCCTAGTGTAGAGATAGCCAGTGCTGCCATACAACAAGAGGAACCTCAATGAGATTTACTCTAAAACCCACTCACCTTTGACTCAAATATGTCTGCAATGTTGGGTAAAACCTCTTTGAATTATGTGAAACCTATACCCTGTAGTAGCACATGTGGTGGGAAAGGTCATAGAAGTGACAAGTGTTAGAACACCATAGGATACCCTAAGTGGCATTACAAATACAAACCCCCTTCACACAACAACTCACCTCGAACATCACATCCTTCTAATACTCGTTGGTCCAACCTCAGACCCCCCTTTAACTCCAAAGGTCCATCAGTTGCTCATGTTACTACTGGACCCTCACAAACAGAACCCCTCAGTCAACCCATAGTGTTTTCCCCACAATAATTACAGCAGTTGCTTCAACTTATCCCCACACAACCTCTGTCAATGTCACATGAAAGTAGTGAGGATCAAATGGAAAGCCCCTTCTCTGGCATGATATCATGTCATACAGTGTATAAAAACTCCCATACTTGGATAGTTGACACGGGAGCCACATGTCATATGACTTCTAATATTGGAATTCTTACCAATATAAAATCAGCAACTCCACACATGAGTGTAAATCTTCCTACAAAAGCTCGTGCAATTGTGTCACATGTTGGTGATGTCAACCTGCAGAATGGTTTAGATCTACTCAATGTGCTGTATGTGCCAACTTTAACCCATAATCTACTGTCTATTCACAAGTTATCTCAAGATAATGGTTGGTTTTCTGTATTCTCACCCACTACCTGCAATATTATTGATGCACAAACATATGAAGAAAAAGGTAAAGGCACTGTGTCTAATGGTTTATATCACTTGTCTAACTCCGTGCTTAAGACCGTGACTGCAGATTCTCGAACACAGTGCTTGACAGTGATAAATCAACCAACTCAGTTTACAATATGGCACAATAGGTTGGGACATGCACCAGCCTCGAAATTGAAGTTCATAAACTGTGTCAAACATTGCACTCATGTAGCTGATAAAGTGTGTTTGACATGCCCCATGACTAAGTTAAAAAAGATGCCATTCTCAATAAGTGAATCAAGAGAAGCCAAGGCATTTGAATTGATTCACACAGACATATGGGGGCCATACAAGGTGAACATAAGGCAAAAGTTCAAACTGTTCCTCACAATCGTGGATGATCAGACACGAATGACGTGGATCTATCTTATACAACACAAGTCGGACTACCTGAAGACTATGTAAATGTTCTATAATTGTTATTCCCAACCAATATAATCACATGATTATAGAGGGGGGGGGGGGTTGAATACAATCCTTTAAAAATCACCAATTCTTTTGCAGATAAGAGATACTTAAGAACAAAAATAGAAATTGCAGAAAATAAAACAGGAGAATTAAAAATTTAGCTGGATTGATTGTTTCACCTGGGAGATTTTTATTTGAAGGAATATCTGTGATGTTTTTGAACAAAACACACAGCTGTTAATAGAATATTTTTGCTTCAGCAATTTACAAGTGACTATTGCTTAAGCTCTAGAAAATTAAACTAATTTCTTAACTTCAAAAACATTGCTACACTTGGTTATATATCACAAGTTTACAAACTTAATTTGAACTACTTAAAATGTACAGTAGGTAAAGTCCAAATGCTTGCTTTTCTAATCTAAATCCAATAGTCCTTGAAATGATTTGCCTTTTAGCTGATTGTCCTTCTTCAATCATCTCTATTGACCAGATGAAAATCGAATGCTTCTTTTTCTTCAGGGTTTTCCAAATTACTGGTTTCCATGCTCTTTATGTTCCATCAACCCATGTGATTTGTCAAGCCTGTCCCTTTCACAATTTCAACTGCTAATTATTGAACTAGCATCAATTGAGGCTAATCTTGTAACATCTGTTGAAAGTGTTGTGGTTGCATCCGTTGAAGGCTCTCAGGTTGCATCCGTTGAAGGTTGAATGTGTATCCGTTGAGATAAAATTTCACTTATGTAAAATTACAAGACATAGAATATTTACAATTAGCCTTCATATTCTACATATCAATTGATAGTCAACATGACTTATTCAACCTTAATAATCACACTTCAACTGTTAATTACAGAACAAAAAAGAGTATGTTACATGGAGTCTTATCCGTTGATAAACTACCTTTTAACGGATACTGAATATACATGCATCTATTGAAGGCTACATTTTTACTTATATAAATTTTGCTGAGTTAATTCAGTTATCATCAAGAATCAACATGATTCCTAACAATCTCCCCCAATTTATGCCTGGTTGAAGATCGGGCATAAATTCAAGGCTTGATGATAAAAAAAACTTTCCTTAAGAATTTTACACAGTTAAAGAAATGCAAAAAATTGTATTAAGCTACACAATTGTACAAATAAAACATGAAGTGAGTTGAAAGAAACTTTACAAAGAGTTGTGATCCTCTAGCCTGAGCAAATTTAGTTCTGTTTTTTCCCTCTAGTAGGCAATATCTTTTTCTTTCCTTGCTTGGCATAATTGGCCTTAATTTGTTGCTCAAGCTGCCTATAGAAGTTGTCTTCTTCAATTGCCTTAGGATTTAGCTTAGATTACAACCATCTAAGGTATTTAGTGCTAGCCTTAGATAGTTGGTCCTCCATTCTGAAAAACCTTCTACGGCCATCTTCATCCCTGAATTCCATCATCCAAAAAGGTTGGAGATGAATCTTCTGTCCATTGTATAGGATCTTCAGTTTCTTGGCCAGACTCTCAGGTGAGTTCCAACAAGCCCTTATTTCCTCAATCCTCTTCAATACCTCGCCTTTCAAGACAAATGACTTCAGGTGTGATCACTCTCAGAATTGTGGTGTGGATAGGCATTGGTTCTGAGGATACTGGTGTTGAAGTTGAGCTTGGAGTTGAACTTGAAGCCATTGTTGTTGAGCTTAAAGACTCGGAGATTGATTCCAAAATTAGTCTTTCAGAGTTCAAATTCCTTGCCTTTATAGCTTCAAGAGATTATGCAATGACTGCTTCCTTGGGCTTCATTTTTGCTTCACTTAGACCAGACAGATCAAACTTCTTGGGATTGACCTTGGGAGGTGGTGACAGCTTCTTGAACTCATACTTACTTGGATTTTCAATTATTTGAGGTGACAGTGGTTGCTCCCCCACAATAGATGACATAGGTATAATTGCAAGTTCCCCATCAACTTGTGACATTTGTTGAGTTGTAGTGATTGCTGGTTTAGAGACCACTGGTATATTCTCCCCCTTTTTGTTATCATCAAGGGTTTGAATGACACCAGTAGCCTGCAACAATTGTTGAAGGAGTTGAGTTTGCACCTTTTGATTTTTAAAAAAAGTGTACATTGGTTGTTCAACCTTGTTCATACTCTTAGTAAGTATCTCCACGGATTTAGACATAATGTCATCTTTTTGGAACTTCATTTTGATGTGATTGACAGTGTGAGGTGGAAATACTGTGTCAGTTCTTCTTTCTACAACATCTTTGGCATCACCTATCTGTGTTTTGACCTCCTCTGTTTGAGCTCTATGTTGAAGGAATTGCATCCTTTGTAGATGGAGAGAGGCCATGAACTTAGAAATGATGGCTTTCCTAGTGGGAGTGACCGGTTGGTGTTCAGTGAAGGCTTGTTGATATTGCTTAATAAGCTCCATGTTGACATCCTTTTGTGTTAAATTTGATGAGAATAGCCAATCCGGAGTGCCTTCTAAGGTGGAGGGGCCTACATCTCCTCCTTCACCACCATCTGAACCCATGTCTTCACCACTTTCTTCATCTTCACTGTCTTCACCTTCATACTGAAAATCTTCACCAGCTCCTGGAGGCAAGTTTGTGATTGCTTATTTGGCTCTTAACATTGACTCGGTGGTATGTACCAAGTTCAACATTCTCTCTTCCTCCACATTGCCCTGACCAGCCAAAAATTGTTAGGCTGGTTCAGGATGAGTAAATGTCTCAGCATTCAGGTTGATCTAACTTTATTCTAATTGGTAATCTAATTGAATTAGTCTCTCCCTTTCAGCTTCATTGACATCCATTAACTCATGTGCAATGGCTATTTCTTCCATCCTTATCTCTTTTGTACCTGCTTTTCTCTCATGTTCTCTCTGTTCTTGCATTAGGGGACCCCCATGGCTCACACCTCTCATACCCTCACCTTTACCTACTAAGGCGGAACCCTCAAACTCTCCTTTTTCCAAGATGGAAGAAATAGTTTTCCCCTAAGTCTCCCCCTCTCTTTTTTCCTGGATGCAAGTCAGCCTCTCACTCATAGTAGCATCACTCTTTGCCCTCAATCCTAAGAGTGTTTGAACAACTACTAACTCATCTACACTTGATGTTGTAATTGTTGAAGTTTGAATTTCAAGTGTTGAAAAGACTTTCAACGGATGAGTGATATCCGTTTAAGTAGTAGAAAAAAGTTTCAACGGATGACTGTTGTGAGGCATATCTGTTGAAGGAGAAACACTCATCAACGGATGAGAAGTATCCATTGAAGAAGAAAAAGAAGTAGCTGTTGAAATAGAAACTAAGGTAGAATCTGTAGAGATTGATTTTAAGTTAGATGCCACAGATGTAACCAAAGTTTCAGAAATAATAGATTGATGATCCAACAAATCATCTAAAAGATGACGACCACTAATTTCATAGTGGGGCTCCTCCAAGAATTTGAGAGATAGAGAATCGGGAATTGATGTGTTTATCATATCCACATCCAGAGAGAGTGGGTGAATTTGGTGTTTCTGTTTCAATTTGGATATTTAAAGAATGGGGCTGTGACTCCACATCTACTAGAGCCACATCAACCTGACTTTGAGAAGGTGCAGACACAAAATCAGAAATTTTGGTCTGCACAGTGTGTATACCTTGTGCTCCCTCAGTTGTTTTAACCCTCTTTCTCCTTTCATAGGCTTTGGAGATAGATTTGGGGCTTCTAGTGTCCCTATCCCTTTTGTTCTGTGTTCCTGGTTGGGAACTCTTTTCAATAGTGAAATCTTTTTTAGAAGATGCCACTAGGGATGTGTGTACTTCCTTTTCAACCAATTCATCTTTTTGAGAAGATACATGGTGGCTTGGTTGGGACTCACTCACCTCTCCAGCCTTGTCCTTGGGGTTTCTTTGATGTTCACCCCTTCCCTCACCCCTCACTACCACTTGTTCACTCCCCTCAGGTTGAGAAATTGTTTTTGCAACAGGTGTTTTTTGAGAAGCACCCGAGGTTGGTCTTTTAGACTTGGGTTTGGAACCTTTTGTTTTGGCTACTTGGGTAGGAGCCTGTTGGACATTGACAGTCTCCATTGTAGCACTTGAAGGCAAAGAAATAGGAGGTTGAGAAGTTGCAGTAGTAATAGAAGATACCTGCATTACCTGATTTGCCTCTATGATAGGCAAGTACACCATCTCCACGTTGTTGTTGAGATCTTTCCTATTCAGGTCTTCAAGGACCCTCCTATTTTGGACCAAACATACCATTTTGTTGGTAGGGTTGGCAATCACCAAATCCTTAACAACATGGTTAGCTAAGAGCATAATAAATCTAGCAAAGTAGATATTTTTATTCCTAGTTCTCTTATTTCCTAACTTTGCAGCTAGTTCATTTAAGACCATAGAACCTAGGTCAAAATACCTATCATTTAAGAGCATGTATATCATGTATAACATTGAGGTTGTTACTGTGACGCCGTCCAAACTCGGGGTACAGATTTGGGGAGTCACCCGACCAACGGAACACAATATAAACCTGAATCTAACACATGCATAATATATAAAGACATAAATACCCCTTAACCAAGACCGCATCCAGATTATGGCATTGAACAAAAGCTTCTACATTCTATTATTAATACAAACCAGTTTTTCAGAGTTAATATCATTACATCTTAAAGTTCAAAGCTAGACATCTAGTCTAACTAACAAAACAAACAACTACCCTGCCAATGACAACCACTCGAGGGGCTCTCCTAGCTGCCGGAGAACTATCAGTCGCGATGTGCCGACTCATACTCTCGCTTCACTGGAATAGGGTTAGAAAACAACAAGCAAGAGTGAGCCAAAAATGCTCAGCAAGCATAACATATATTTCAATCACAATTTATAATGATAGGAGTTCACAATATCTGAATTAACAATAATCAAGCCAATCATATGCTTTTTAACAATCTCAATGGAAGTAAAAGGAATTAGAATTGGACTTCTACATTTTTTTCAAATCAAAGGTTGTGCTGCTGATCAGTCACGCATCAACCCCGGACTAGCTTATAGCAAAGTCCTCTACTGGATCCTAGGCCAATTTGGGCCTTAAATTATTCTGACCATAAATATGGCCCGACCATTACTATTTAAAAAAAAGATGCCAATTCTATCATAGAGGATAAGCAGTAACATGCTTAAAAAAATAGGTAAACAATGTCAAGGTATAATAATTGCAAAAGAGCTTCAACTGCTCAATATCAAATGAAGTTCGAGAAATAATTACAGAATAGTTTTAACGGTACAATGTACTCGTTCAGGAAGGTAATCAATGGTTGTAATCAATAATCAAGGGTGGTGATCAAACAATCAATTATTGTAGTCAATAATCAATGATGGTAGTCAAACAATCAATGGTTGTAGTCAATAATCAATGATGGTAATCAAACAATCAATGGTTGTAGTCAATAATCAATGATGGTAATCAAACAATCAATGGTTGTAGTCAATAATCAAGTGAATTGAAAATAAGGGTTTCCGATAACCAACATAGTTGTGGATCAAATCAAGGAATTAAGAATATTTATGAAAATGGAATCAGTTGCCCAAATACGGGTAAGAATTGATAATCTGAATTGTTCTGGGAATAACAATATTTAAATATTGAAGACAATAACAATTTATCACAAATAAAGGCACAAATACTTGCCTGGTCTACGTCTCTGACGGGGTTCTACTTCGTTCACTCTACTTTGCCCTTTCCCTTGCTCCGGGAACTCGATTCTATAATAAATAACGTATAACAGTAAGTCTAACTATCCTCGACACACAATCATAATCATTATCACATTCAAACAAGTAACCGGGTACGTATCGGACGCCCGGTCTAATTTACGGTATTTAAAACTCAGACACTAGCCCTCGTACGGGCATATACGGACTATAAAAACACATTACACAACTCATACGAACCATATAACACTTATAAACATTTTTAAAATCATATACGAGGCTTATTTGAATTTAAATAAGTCACCAATAATTTTTAAATCAAAAATCGGATTTTTAAATCCAATATAAGTATTTAAAAGCAATTAAATCAATTAATAAAATTAATTGACACTCTTTAAATGCTCAAACTATTTTTAAATAATTAAATCAAGCTTGAAAATAATTAAACTAAATTTTAAATTAATTAAATCTAATTAATAATTAATTTTCAAGAATTAACTGATTAAAAGAATTAATCAATTAATTAAATTAATTAATTATTAATTAAAAATAAATAAAATAATTAAGTTTAATCAGTTTTCGAAAATAAATAAATAAATATGATTTTTCAGAATTTTCTGAATTTAAAAACATATTTTTGAAACGGGTTAACGGGTCGGGAAAACAGGTTAACAGGTCGGGAAGAACACAAACGGGTCGGGAAGAACAACCCGGAATTTTTCCAGAATCCGGCGACAAACCCAGATTCCGGCGACCTGAAAACTGAACAGAATTTGGGGCTTTTTATATCAAAACACTCCTAATAACCATACCAATACATTCCGATCAAAAACAAACCAAAAACATCACCGGAATAAAAAAAACCCGACTGTTTTCCGGCGAGCTTAAACAATTTTCCGATCTACAAATTTTGTACATGAAACTCTATGTTCTTTATATCAAAACAAAGCTAAAAACACATACAATGAAAGCCCTCTATCAGAAATCATGTCAGATCATTCATATGAACGGACGAATCAAATTAAAATTTGGGCAAAACCCCTAGAATTCGAATTCTCAAATCTGAACATAAACATGAAATTAAAGCATGAATTCCTACTAATTAGAACCCTAGGAACATGTTAGAAGCAATCAATTGAACGGAGAATCAACAGGATGAAAATCCCCAATTCGATTTAGAACCCTAATTTTAAATTCGAAATTGGAAAATTCGTATAAAATCAAGAAATTACCAGATTATGATGAGGTTGGAAGATTCTGAAACTAGAGCTCAAGATCTTTGATTTGAGTACTTGAACTTTGAATTCTGATTTCAATAACACCTTCGAAATTTGGTTTGATTATTCAAGAACACGAAGAACACAGTTCATGGATTTTTATATTTTCGAGAATATGAAATGCAGTTTATGAGAGGTATAATGTATGATTCGTCTTTTTATATTTATTGAAAAATAATACCCCAAACAACATTTTTGGATCGATATAGATCCACTGGATCGTTTAAAAACCCTAATTAGTTAAAAACATGTTTTACGAGGTGATAGTCATCTACAAGGGTTGATAATTATCCAAATCAATACATAGCATTATATAACTAATGCTCAAGAATACAGGGGCTATAACAGATGTAATATTGATATGAATGATATATCAATTACCCTAAATAATTAGGGTTCAGAATAATTTTTTTCCCTTTTTGAACAAAACGAATACTATTGACAAGATCAAATAACTAGGGATATAACGATACAAATTAATCTTCCGATAATGATTCGGATACGAAAGACGAAGGAATAATAATGATGTACAAAATTTCAACGGGGCCCTTGAATTTACAAAACGGGGCTCAAAATTGAAGATAATTTCAATTAACAAAATATTTGAAAGGGGCTTTCGACTCACCAATTAGCACATAATCATTTATCAATCACAACTTATTAATATCCAAATATTCCACAATAATTATTTTACACAAAATATATCATTTATATTATTAATAAAATTTACGGATATTACAGTTACAGCATCCCAATTACTGATTTCACCAGAGAAAAACTTGATAAAAGCATCACATAAAAAGCTCCACTATTTTCCCATGCCATTTCTGTTAATTTTACCAAGGTTATCTATCTCTTTAGCATACTTAATTGAGTTTAGCATGGCAACAATATCACTATCATTATGCTTATTCAAACAATTATTTTCAGGAAGATTCAAACATGTGGTAATGACATCAGCATTAATGATATGATTCTTACCTTTGAGAGATAAGGAAATGGTTAGATCTTTAGAGTCATAGACGGTAGAACTCCAAATCTCCTCCACAACTTCACAGTACAATGTGGGGGATTCAAGCATTGTGTATGACAACTTGTAGTTCTTTATGAACTTCATAATTTTGTGGTAAGCTTCAGGGTGATTCTCGAAGTCTACCAACGCAGTGAAGTTGTTCAGGTAAAGCCATTAAGGAACATAACTTTGTTTGTTGGTGCCATTACAGAAGAGAATTAGTTGTAGAGAGAAACTTTGTGCTTTGAGAGAGAAGATAGTGTTTTTGCCTTAGAGAAATTGGGGAAAGGTAAAAAAATGAATTGTTAGAAGTAAAAACCCTTTTATACTTTCCACAAATAATTCTCTAAATCAATCAAGTAATTAAAAGAAATTACCTGATTGGTGCAAAAAGTAACCATTAAAAAAAAATTAATAAAGAAAATGGCCACGAATTTACAGTAGTTATATACATACAAGTGTATGTGTATAACGGCGGATAAAGATGTGATTTTTAACGATTGAGATTAAAGCTCGACTAATCAACAAATGAGATGATAAACATTTTGAGATTCAGCTTATCCGTTGAAATAACAAATAGCTGATATCCGTTGAAAAGCAAAAACCTAGTAACATATTTGACTTTCAACTGATAAAGGTATCCGTTGAAAGAGTAATTTTGACTTAGACAAGATTCCAACTTTTTCTGAGAATAACAATTCTCAAGAAAATCAACATGATACTCATTGCATTACAGAGTTGCAAGAATTTAAAACAATTTAAGAGTAATTAAGCATACTGATATGGGCTAAAAATAACCCTAGATATGTAATTAATGATATATTAATTAGACCTAGTTCGGTCCAAGAATTAGGCCCGATAAAAGGCCCGAAACCCTAATCATTCATTAATTTCGTAATTAATGAATAGGGAAAATATACAGCTCATAAAAAGAGTCCAAATTATGGCAAATTGGTCAAAGAAGGATCCAGAATCCCAATTAAAGGCAATTAATGAGTCATAGCCTTTATCGACAAGGAAAAGACTTATCCTGCAAGCAATACAATGTTTATCCAATATCAAAAAGGAGACTTATTCGCTAAGACTCCTAAACATACCATAAATACTAGGCTCCAGACGCCTATATAAGGTCCCTGATCCTACAATCAGAACTACGTCTTTGGCTTGATTCTCAATTACGAATTGAGATACGTAGGCATCTTGTGAGGACCGATTTAGTCTCGAAACACAAGTGCAGCCATTAAAGCTCGAAGCTCATTAAACCTTAGCATTAATTACACAAGTACGTTTTTTATTCCACAACATTTGGCGCCGTCTGTGGGAAGACAACATCAACCATGGCAAACACACGAAGAACAACCAGAGATTCTGATACTTCTGAAGGCCTCCCTATCACCTCCGGGGCTGATACTCATGGAAGCCAACCACCACCAACTACTGGCACTCAAGGGGCGAATATCCCCACCAACACTCAAGGACAAGAAGTCCCAATTACTACTGAAGGGACGAATCCCCTACAAATGGTTATTCATGGATCTAATCCACAAGAGATCGTTCACCAGCAACCAATTACAACCTCTGCATTGCTTATAAATGCACCTCGCAGTCTTCAACTCCACACTACTGATCTCCCTCAATACGCAAATCAGACTTTGGGGATGCCCGGCTATGGCATGCCCCCTCGCCCCACAGCGGGTGGTAGTGGAACTAATCCAATCTACCATGAGGCGTATGTGCCCCCTTATGTACCAGGTTTGGAACCCCAAAACCGTGAAACCCAAACTCGTCAGATGTTTCGAGACGATTTTTCTGGGCCTTACACCGAGGATGAGGGTTATACAACTGGGGACGATGTCGCTCCTAGAAGGAAACGATCTTCGCAAACAAACCGAGATCAACCCCAAACAACTAAGGACAAGCTTGCGGCCCATGAGGCAGAAGTCGCAAGGCTTAAGAAAGTATTGGCAGAACAAGAGGCCGCAAGAGCAAAAAATCAAGCTGAAGGAATCCCGATTATCAATTTGGATCCACCACCAAGGAGAACCAGGAGGGCCGAAGCCCCAAGGGGTGATCCTAGTATTCTGTTGCCCCTAGGAGATCCCGATGATCCTACACCACCGTTTACTCAAGACATCATGAAAACGGCTATATCCAGAAAGTTCAAGATGCCTTCGATTAAAGCCTATGATGGAACGGGAGATCCCGCTAATCATGTGAGAACCTTCTCCAATGCACTGCTGTTGCAGCCCGCTAATGATGCAGTCAAGTGTAGGGCGTTTCCCCAAACTCTTGCAGGTATGGCTCAACGTTGGTACAGCCGTCTACCTCCCAACTCTATTGGATCCTTCAAAGAGCTGAGTAAAGCTTTTATCAATCAATTTATAAGTGGAAGGGTGCATGAGAAAAGCTCTGCATCACTCATGGCAATACGTCAAGGAAAAAATGAGGCCTTAAGGGACTACATCAATCGATTCACTCGGGAGGCTTTGAAAGTCCCGGACTTAGATGACAAAGTGGCTATGATAGCCCTGCAACAAGGAACCACTGATGACCACTTCAGGAGGTCGTTGGCTAAACATCCACCAGAAAGCATGTTGAAGCTCCAAGATAGAGCCGGGAAGTACATCAAGGCTGAGGAAAGCATGAGAAAGTATGAACCCACCGCTGACGACAGTGGGAACTCAAAGAAAAGAAAAGAAATTCAGGAGTATGACGTCAAGGAAAAGTTTCCCAGAACATCAAAGAATTCTGACTCTCCACCCAAGAGAAATAACTTTGGGCCAAAATTCACAGAGTATGCAAGATTGAATACTCCCAGGAGTCAAATTCTGATGGAGATAGCCAAGGAAGAAGATCTTAAGTGGCCAAAACCAATGAGGGCTGACTTGTCCAAGCGGAACCAAAATCAATTTTGTCGGTTCCACAAAGAAGTTGGTCATGACACTGACGATTGTAGGCAACTGAAAGATGAGATCGAGTTTCTAATACGAAGAGGGAAACTCAGCAAGTTCACTAAGGATGGAAGCCAAGGGAGCCAAAGGGGGAACTATGAAAGAAAGGATTATGATAGAAGGGACAACGATCAAGATCGAAATCCCAAGCCCCGAGGGCCAGTGATCAACATGATATTTGGAGGACCAACTGCTGCTGGATCCTCCCGAAACTCAAGAAAAGCTTATGCCCGAGAGGTACTGACCGTTGTTGGAGAGGCACCGAAGCGTGCACGAACAGAAGTGTCAATAGGTTTTGATGATTCAGACTTGGAAGGGGTGAAGTTCCCCCACGATGATCCTCTTGTCATAGTACCTGTGATAGGCAATTCCGAAACAAAGAGAGTCTTAGTCGACAATGGAGCCTCAGTGGATATCTTGTTCCACGATGCTTTTATCAAGATGGGTTACACTGATTCTCAGTTGACGCCCTCAAATATGCCCATATATGGGTTTAATGGAGTGGAATCAAAGGTGGAAGGCACCATCCAACTCCCAATGACCATGGGGCAAGGAACGAATACATCCACTCAGATGCTAAACTTCATAGTTATAAAGGCAACCTCAACCTACAATGCGATCCTTGGAAGGACGGGTCTTCATGCGTTTAAGGCTGTTGCCTCATCTTACCATCTGAAACTCAAATTCCCCACGAGGAATGGGATTGGTGAAGAACGGGGAGATCAAAAGATGGCTAGAAGTTGTTATGTAGCCGCGTTGAGGCCTGATGGAGTTGGGGGGCAGGTTCTCCCCATTGAAGATATGGACACTAGTGATAATGAGGACCGAAGAGGAAAACCAGCCGAGGATTTAATCCCAGTTCCCTTAGTCCCGGATGAACCAGAGAAGGTGACTTATGTTGGGGCACTACTGCCCGAACCATTGAAAGGCAAACTCGCATCTTTTCTTCAAGAGAACAATGACGTTTTTGCTTGGACAGCGGCTGACATGCCAGGGATTAATCCCCAATTAATATCTCACAAATTGAATGTGGATCCGGAAAGGAAGGCTGTGAAACAAAAGAAAAGAAGTTTTGCTCCAGAGAGGCTTGAAGCCATTAAGCAAGAAGTGAATAAGCTTTTGGAAGCTGGGTTTATTGAGGAAATCCAATTCCCGGAATGGTTAGCTAACCCTGTGATGGTCAAAAAAGCTAACGGGAAGTGGAGAATGTGCGTCGACTTCACCGACTTGAATGATGCATGTCCTAAGGATTGTTTCCCCTTACCTAGGATTGATGCCTTGATAGATGCCACTGCTGGGCACGAGATGCTAAGTTTCATGGATGGCTTCAGCGGATATAATCAAATCAAGATGCACAAAGATGACATCGCCAAAGTGTCGTTCATCACTGACTTTGGTGTCTTCTGTTTCTTGGTCATGGCTTTTGGGCTTAAGAATGCTGGAGCAACCTATCAAAGGTTGGTGAACAAAATCTTTGAGCACCTGATTGGAAAAACCATGGAGGTCTACGTAGATGACATGTTAGTCAAGAGCCTTGATAAGGCCGATCACATTGAGCACCTCCGAGAGGCTTTTGAAGTACTAAGACACCACAAGATGATGCTGAATCCAGCCAAGTGTGCCTTTGGTGTAGGCTCGGGAAAGTTTTTAGGCCTGATGGTTTCCAAGAGAGGAATCGAGGCTAATCCCGACAAAATCAAAGCAATTCTAGACATGGAACCACCAAAGACTGTCAAGGATGTCCAGAAACTGACAGGAAGAGTGGCTGCTTTGGGAAGATTCATCTCCAAGTCTGGAGAGAAGTGTTTACCCTTCTTCAAAGCACTCAAAAAAGTGAAGAATTTTGAATGGACAACTGAAAGTCAAGAGGCCTTTGAGGCCCTGAAGAAATATATGGCTGAAGCACCACTGTTGGCAAAACCCAAGCCAGGAGAAATTCTCTATTTATACTTGGCGGTTTCTAACACGGCCCTTGGAGCTGTTTTGGTAAAGGAAGAAGTGAAGGTTCAGAGACCCATCTACTATGTGAGCAAGATTCTACATGTGGCAGAAATAAACTACTCAATGGTTGAGAAGTTTGCCTTAGCCTTGATAATGGCCTCAAGAAAGCTACGCCCCTACTTCCAGGCTCACAAGATAGAGGTCTTGACTGATCAACCTCTAAGAAACATCTTGCATAGCCCTCAAGTTAGCGGAAGATTGATCAAATGGGCCATTGAATTGGGAGAATTTGATATCAAGTATAAGCCTCGGACGGCCATAAAAGCTCAAGCACTTGCTGACTTCATGGTCGAATGCACCATTGACAACCAAGAAGTCGGGGGGCAGGAAGTGACTATGGAAGATAAGAAAGATGAGGAAATGACCTTCAAAGAATGTTGGGTGCTCTATTTTGATGGAGCATCAAAAACAAAATCGAGTGGAGCTGGTTTGGTGCTACAAAGTCCTGATGGATTCCTAATAGAGTATGCACTAAAGCTTGACTTCCCGACGACAAACAATGAGGCTGAGTATGAAGCTCTGATAGCTGGCTTAGGGCTGGCTGGAGCCCTGAGGGTCAAAACTCTGAAAGTATGTGGAGACTCGAGGCTAGTGGTTTCCCAAGTAAATGGGGAGTTTGAGGCCAGAGATGAAGTCATGGCCAAGTACTTAAAGCTTGTCAAGGCCATTATGACTCAGTTTGATGAATGCTATGTGGAGCACATTCCAAGGGAGGAAAATGTGAAGGCTGATGCCTTGTCTAAGTTTGCCTCTTCAGAAATTGAAAACTATGCTGGGAGTGTATACTTCCAAGTCTTGAAGACCCCAAGCATCAATGGAAAGTTGGTAGCCCCCATTGGTATCACCAGTTGTTGGATTGATCCCATAAAAGCTCATCTGGAAACTGGGTGGCTGCCCAACGACACTTCAGAAGCACGAAAGCTATACGTCAGAGCACTAAGGTATGCCCTAATTGAGGGAATCCTATACAAGAAATCTTTTGTTATTCCATACTTAAAGTGCTTGAGACCTCAAGAGGCAGAATTGGCCCTAAAGGAAGTGCATGAAGGGATTTGTGGGCAACACTTGGGGGGCAGAGCCCTGGCTCATAAAGTCACTCGTCTAGGTTTCTATTGGCCAAGCATACTTGCTGATGCTAAAAGCTACGTCAAGAAATGTGAACGGTGCCAGAAACATGCACCAGTGGTTAGACAACCACCAGAGATGATGACATCCATTAACTCACCCATCCCCTTTGCTATGTGGGGAATGGATATACTCGGGCCATTTCCTATGGCAAGCGCTCAAAGAAAGTTCTTGATAGTAGCAATTGACTATTTCACCAAGTGGATTGAGGCTAAGCCATTAGCCAAGATAACCACCAAGCAAGTGATGCAATTCGTCTGGGAAAATGTGATATGCAGATATGGAATTCCACGAGTCCTGGTCACGGACAATGGAACTCAGTTTAACAACGATGAGTTCAAGAAGTATTGTGATGAAAACGATATCAAGTTGCGCTTCACTTCTGTCGCCCATCCTCAAGCAAATGGGCAAGCTGAGGTTGCAAATCGAATCATCCTTGATGGATTAAAGAAAAGAGTTGAACGTTCCAGAAACACTTGGGTAGACGAATTACTCCCTATACTGTGGGCATATCGTACTACTTGCAAAGTCACCACCGGGGCAACTCCATTTCTATTGGCTTATGGAGCAGAGGCAGTGGTCCCGGTGGAGATTACTCACACCTCCCCAAGAGTTGATGCTTATGAACCAGAAGAAAATGAAGAAGGCTTGAGGCTGGCTTTAGATCTAATTGACGAAGTTAGAGATGAGGCAAACGCCAAGATAGTCGAACATCAAAAGAAAGCATCCTTCTACTACAACCTAAGGGTTAAAGAAAGGTTCTTTCGTCAAGGAGACTTGGTTCTCAGAAAGATTGAAGCATCCGGAGTTGGACAAAAAGGGAAGTTAGCCCCAAATTGGGAAGGACCATATCGCGTCAAGAACGTATTTGGTCGAGGCTCGTACAAACTAGAAACCCTTGAAGGGCAGGAGGTGCCAAGGACTTGGCATGCCTCCAATTTGAAAGTTTATTATGTTTAAGGTGTCTCCCAAGTGGACTCACTACTATAAATAAGGTTTGATAAAACCAACCCAAAGTTTTAAACTTGGGTACTATGTAAGGGCTGAGCCCATTTCTTCAAAGTTATGAATTATATATTCTTATCCATTGTGTTTTGAATGCATTACATACTGATAGATATGTGCAAAATGCTAAATAGACGTGCAAGATCAAAAGGCAAGTTGGCCCCAAATTGGGAAGGACCATATCACGTTAAGAACGTGTTTTGACGAAGCTCGTAAAAGCTAGAAACCCTCGAAGGGCATGAGGTGCCAAAAACTTGGCAGGCCTCAAACTTGAAAGTTAATTATGAGCTTCCCAGAAAACAGATGAAGGATTAAGCCCATTTTGATTGGTAGAAACATCCTCAAAAGCTTTGCCAAGACAAACTACAAATTATTGCAAAGGAAAACATACAAAATATGCATGTCAACTACACAAATAGAGTTGAATACTACGAACCCCGAAGGGTGAAGGGTTGAAACCCCTGAAAATTCGAGGAAGTGGAGCTCAGAACGAGCTTCGATTCGATATACTGGAAGCTCAAAATTAAAGAAACGAGTGAAATGTTATGTCTACCTTCATTCATGAAGACCCCTCAATGTGTTTATCACTTTTCATGATCCCATCATGAATAATAAATAAACAAAGCATATGTCACAAGCACAAATTAAAACAAAGCCCTAACCCGCGGATCGAATTCCAGGTCGAATTTACACACGACCCAAATTCCAGGTCGAATTTACACTGCATCCTGGTCGAACAAACCTGTTCGAAAACGAACTAAAAAATGAGTTCGACATGTTCGATCTGAAGACAGTTTGAGGTCGAAAAACTGAATAAAGTTTCTGGTCGAAATTACACGAGGTTGAGGTCGAAACTTTGAGCTCGAAAATACACTGTAATTCCTAATCGACATGTTCGACCTTGTCCCCCTTTCTGGTCGAAAATAGCCTGGAGAATCCTGGTCGAAAATGACCTAGGATTCCTGGTCGAAAAATCCAGGTCGAAAATGACCTAGGATTCCTGGTCGAAAAATCCAGGTCGAAATAGCCTGGATTCCTGGTCGAAAATTCCTGGTCGAATTTATACTAAAATTCCTGGTCGAACCATTCGACCTCACCCCAGTCCTGGTCGAAAATGACCTAGGGTTCTTGGTCGAAAAATCCAGATCGAAATAATACTAATTTCTGGTCGAAAATTCCTGCTCGAAAATGCAAAGAGATGAGGTCGAAAATTTGAGGTCGAAAAAGACCTAAATTTCCTGGTCGAACTGATCGACCTCATTCCAGTTCAGGTCGAAATTGACTTGACTTCCTGGTCGAAATTGACTTGACTTCCTGGTCGAAATTGGCTTAATTTCTGATCGAAAATACCTGTGGGTACATGAAAATTCCTAAAATATTAGGAATAATTATTAAAAATACCTGTGGGTACATGGAAATTTCTTAAATATTAGGAATATTTCATATATATGTCAAATTAGCCTCGAATAAGGCAACAATCGTCGTAAATGTGTAGGTCGCTCCACACTTTGCAATAAGGCGATATTTGTGAAACACTGGTGTAAATAAAGTCCTAGGTAAAGGATAAAAAGACCCCGAATCTCGAAAAAGGTCAATATAATTTCTACGAAAACTTGAAAAGTTTTCCTAGAAATTGGGGGGCAAATGATATGGGCTAAAAATAACCCTAGATATGTAATTAATGATATATTAATTAGACCTAGTTCGGTCCAAGAATTAGGCCCGATAAAAGGCCCGAAACCCTAATCATTCATTAATTTCGTAATTAATGAATAGGGAAAATATACAGCTCATAAAAAGAGTCCAAATTATGGCAAATTGGTCAAAGAAGGATCCAGAATCCCAATTAAAGGCAATTAATGAGTCATAGCCTTTATCGACAAGGAAAAGACTTATCCTGCAAGCAATACAATGTTTATCCAATATCAAAAAGGAGACTTATTCGCTAAGACTCCTAAACATACCATAAATACTAGGCTCCAGACGCCTATATAAGGTCCCTGATCCTACAATCAGAACTACGTCTTTGGCTTGATTCTCAATTACGAATTGAGATACGTAGGCATCTTGTGAGGACCGATTTAGTCTCGAAACACAAGTGCAGCCATTAAAGCTCGAAGCTCATTAAACCTTAGCATTAATTACACAAGTACGTTTTTTATTCCACAACACATACCTAGCTCACTTTCCAACCTTGAGAATGTTGATTCATCAAGTGGCTTGGTAAAAATATCTGCAAGTTGTTTTACACTTGGAACAAAATGTAGTTCCACAGTACCATTCATCACATGCTCTCTAATGAAGTGATACTTGATGTCTATGTGCTTGGTCCTTGAGTGTTGCACTGGATTCTCAGTTATGGTAATTGCACTAGTGTTGTCACAGAATATTGGAATTTTGTCAACCCTTAATCCATAATCAAGTAGTTGATTTTTCATCCAAAAAATCTGTGCACAAAAACTTCCAGCTGCAATGTACTCAGCCTCAGCAGTTGAAGTAGACACTGAGTTTTGCTTTTTACTGAACCATGATACTAGCTTGTTTCCTAGAAATTGAAAAGTGTCTGCAGTACTTTTTCTGTCAATTTTGCAACCTGTATAGTCTACATCTGGATAACCAATAAGATCAAAACCAGATTCTCTAGGGTACCAAATGCCAAGGTTTGGTGTTCCCTTGAGATATCTGAAAATTCTCTTAATAACAATTAAATGAGACTCTCTAGGATTAGCTTGAAATCTAGCACATAAACATGTAGCAAACATAATATCAGGTCTACTAGTAGTCAAATATAAAAGTGAGCCTATCATGCCTCTATAACTTGTAATGTCCACATATTTTTCCTTAATATTCAAATCAAGTTTAGTGGCAGTTGGCATGGGTGTTTTTGCATGAGAGAAATCCATTAAGCCAAATTTCTTTAAGAGATCATAAACATATTTTGTTTGACTTAAAAAGATTCCTTCTTTCACTTGTTTAACTTGTAAGCCAAGGAAATAGGTAAGTTCACCCATCATGCTCATTTCATATTTGTTTTGCATAAGTTTGGCAAACCTTTTGCAAAGTTTCTCATCTATAGACCCAAAAATTATGTCATCTACATAAATTTGAACAAGTATACTAAAGCCATTAAAATTTCTACAAAAAAAAGTTGTATCAACAATACCTCTAGTTAAGTGATTCTCTAAAAGAAACTGTGAAAAAGTGTCATACTAGGCTCTAGGTGTTTCCTTCAATCCACAAAGTGCCTTGAGTAGGAAATAGACAAACTCTGGATAGTTTGAATCTTCAAAGCCAGGAAATTGACTAGCATATACCTCCTCTTCTAATTCCCCATTCAAAAATGCACTTTTGACATCCATTTGATAGACCTTGAAATTGGCATGGGCTACATAGGCTAGGAATATTCTGATTGCCTCCAATCTTGCAACACGAGCAAATGTTTCATCATATTCAATTCCTTCCTCTTGAGAGTAGTATGTGGCAACCAATCTAGCTTTGTTCCTTGTAACTATGTCATTTTCATCCATCTTAATTTTTTTTGAATACCAATTTAGTACCTATAACACTCCTATTTTTAGGTTTAGGTACCAGCTTCCAAACTTTATTTCTTTCAAATTGGTTTTGCTCCTCTTGCATAACTAACACCCAATCTGGATCTAGAAGAACATTTTTTTACCTTTTTTGGTTCATCTTGTGAAAGAAAGCTACTGTATAGACATTCTTCTTGTGTAGCTCTTCTAGTTTGGATTTTTGTAGAGGCATCACCAATAATTAATTCAAATGGGTGATCTCTAGTCCATTTTCTTTGAGGTGGAAGATTTGGCCTTGATGATGTTGCTTCATTCTCATGTTCAAATTGTGAAGCATTATTTCTTCGAGAAACTCCCCCTGAGTTTATTGAGTTAGTCATTATGTTTTGTGATCTTTCAACGGATGTCCCAAAATGACTTTCAACGGATGCATCATGATGACTTTCAATGGATGCCCTATCACCAGATGCACCAAAATGTTCTTCAACAGATGCTTTATTGTTAATGAATGGTTCTGAGTTACATTCACCATTCAAATCATCTATTGAGGAATCTTGCAATCTGCATATCCAACAAAAATAGCTTCATCTGCCTTTGCTTCAAATTTTCCAAGGTTTTCACCTTGATTTCTCAGTACAAAACACTTGCACCCAAAGACATGTAAAAAGTCCAATGTTGGTTTCTTCTTCTTGAGCAATTGATATGGAGTCATTCCTTTTGCCTGATTTATCAAGGAGATGTTCTGAGTGAAACATGTAGTGTTCACTGCCTCAACCCAAAAATAGGTAGGTAACCTTGATTCATCTAGCATTGTTCGTACAACTTCAATAAGTGTTCTATTTTTCCTTTCTACCACTTCATTTTGTTGTGGTGTTCTTGCTGCAGAAAATTCATGAACAATTCCATTTTCCTCACAAAACAACTTCATGTTTGAATTCTTGAACTCAGTGTCATTATCACTTCTGATTCTTCTTACTTGATGTTCAAGATGATTGTTTGCTATATTGATGTGATTGATTATGATTTCACTTGCCTCATCCTTGGAGTGCAAAAATTACGTCCATGTAAATTTTGAGAAATCATCCACAATCACCAGAAAGTATTTATTCTTTGAAATTGACATTACATTTACTGGTCCAAATAAATCCATGTGTAGAAGTTGTAGAGGTTGATCAATTGAGGATTCTGTCTTGCTTCTGAAAGAGGTCTTCTTTTGCTTCCCTTTTTGGCATGCATCACAAAGTCCATCCTTGGAAAACTCCAATTGTGGAATACCTCTTATAAGACCTTTCTTCACTAAGCCATTCATACACTTGAAGTTCAAATGTGATAGCCTTTGGTGCCAAAGTCAACTTTTATATAGCCTGTCAGCACCACATTATTGTCCTTTGTGTTTAAGACAACATAGGCTTCTGGTGAAAATGAAACTAAAAAACCTTGATCACATAGTTGACTGATATTAAGCAAGTTATGCTTATGTCCATCAACTAGTGCTACTTCATCAATGATGGCATTCTCTTTTGCAATTAAGCCATATCCCTTAGTATATCCTTTGTTGTCATCTCCAAAGATAATGTTAGGGCCAGCTCTCTCCTTGAACTCTATGAGCAGGGTAGAATCTCCAGTCATATGCCTAGAACAACCATTGTCTAAGTACCATAGATTCCTTATGTTTCCCTGCACACAATAAAACCAAATCAAGTTGATTTTGGTACCCAAGTTTCCTTGGGTCCTGTCTTGTTAGCCTTCACCTTTTTTCTCATGTCATTTTGCACTTTAGGTTTTGATTGATTTAAATCAACTTTGACCTTTGGTGTTGACCTTTGAAACATATTGCTTGTTAAATTTGCAGGTGCATAAATGTTTGATGTAGGCATTTGAGGATGTTGCGCATACATAGTGCTCAGGTTTGGCATGATCCATGGCATTTATGGCATGTTGAATGCATTCATATATGGATTTAGAACACATGACATATTAACATACATGTTATATGCATGAACATTATGTGCAAACATATTTGGCATGATAGGCATATGAACATTAGGCATGGGCATTGGCATTTGAACATTTGCATTTTTAACAGACTTGCAGTTAGTAGATAAATAATTAACACTACCACAATTAACACATGTCTTTCTGGGAGCATACTTATTAGGTGTGTAATTGTTGTGCTTGTTAATGCCTACTTTACCATTTATGTTCTTTTTCTTTTTTACCTCAGCCTTAACCTCAATACTTTCTAGCTTATCCTTTAATTACTTGTTGGACGAGTGTCCCATGTTTCCCTTCTCAACTTTCTTAGAATTGCTACATTCTCCTTAAACAAAATTCTTGTTGGTTGGACCATACTTTTTGTTCAATTTAATCAATTTCTCTTTACTGACACTAGCTGTATGTTTTAACACCTGACTCTCATCCGTTGAAGAGCTATCTTTCAACGGATGGTAACTATCCGTTGAAGCATCATCAGCTCCTAGATCCTTAACACCAACATCTAGATTATTTTTCTCTTTGCTCCAGGGTTCCTTGCAGAATGTATCCACTCCTTGAACCTTAAGAATGTTGGTAGCAACATTCCTGGAGTCATTCCATCTGGAAATTATTTCCTGTTTTTCTCTAGCTAGTTTTTAAGAGCTTCTTCTCTTTTTAACACAACCTCTAGTTAACTCTTAGCAATTTGACATTCAATTTTCAATTTTTCAAACTCAACAAATTGAGTTTCTAACACGGCATTCTATCACTCAAAAACAGATTAGCATCTTTGATTCTATTGTTTTCTTTTGTGAATGACTTAAGAGTTACACGCAAATGGTACAATTCAGTAGACATTTCATTTATAGTACTATTGCATTCCTCTTTAGATAGATCAGTTAGATTAGTAGTGATTACCTGATTGCTTGATGAACTAGCTTCATGCTCAATTGAATTAGCCATGAGTGCCAGGTTGACATATTATGTGTCATCTTCATAATCATTCTCATCAGCAGCCCAATCATAGTCCTGAGTTATGAATGCCCTTTTCTTTTGTCTGAGAAGCTCAAAATATTTCTTTTTATAGTCCACAATCTCAAACTTCTTTTCCTTCTTTTCAGTTTTGGGCTTCTTGCATTCATTGACAAAATGACCACTCATTTCACAATTAAAATATTTAAATTTAGATCTTTCAACAAATGTTTTGTTTGGTTGAAAGTCTCTCTTGAATCGTCTTGGTGCCTCGGGATTCTTTTTGAACTTGAACTTTGAGAATCTTTTAGACTAAAAAGCAAGATGTTCATCAAGCTCATCCATCTCATCCTGATTTGAGTTGACATCTTCATCAACCATTTTACCTTTACCCTTGCTTGATTCAATTTTACCTTCACAAGCACTTGAGCTTGGTGTAGCTTTAACAGTTTCTTCTTTTACCTCCTCATGTTGTTCTGTACTAGCTACAAGTGCTATAGATACACCCTTCTTCTGACTCTTCTCAATCTCGTCATCTTGTTCCATTTCTAGCTCATAGGTCTTAAATGTTCCATACAGCCTTTCAAGAGCAAAACTCTTGTACTCTTGAGTGTTTATTAAAGAAACAGTCATAGACTTCCACTCCTTGGGCAATGATCTCAGAAATTTGAGATCTGAGTCTTTGGTTTGATACACCCTTCCATACAATTTGAGACTATTTAATAAAATCTGAAATCTACTAGAAGTATCATTCAGAGATTCACCATTTTTGAAATGAAAGTGTTCATATTATTGTATAAGAAGTTGCATATTATTTTCCCTAACTTGTTATGTGCCTTCACATAGGGTTTGAATAGTGTCACATACCTCTTTAGAAGTGGTACAGTTGATGACATTATCAAACATGTCTTGTTCGAGACCATTAAACAAAATGTTCATGGCCTTTTTGTCCTTGTGAACTTCAACAGTGTCTTCCAATGTCCATTCAGAGGCAAGTTTGGGAATGGATCCATCCACATCATTTTCAATTTCTTCGACACTAGTAGCAGCCTTCATTGGAACATGAGGACCTCTCTCAATGAAACCCACATAGCTTTCATCCATAGATAAAAGGTGCAAATGCATATTTACTTTCCTGTGAAAATAATTATCTTTGTCTAGACCTGGTATCTTAACTCCATTATCCTTCTTTCCCATGATTCTGATTGTCTTTGATCTTTAAAATTCTTGTATGTTATGATCTTGCTCTGATACCAATTGTTATTCCCAAACAATATAATCACAGGATTGTATAAGGGGGGGGGGGGGGTTGAATATAATCCTTTAAAAATCACCAATTCTTTTGCAGACAAGAGGTACTTAGGAACATAAATAGAAATTGCAGAAAATAAAATACAAGAATTAAAAATTCAGGTGGATTGACTGTTCCACCTGAAAGATTTTTATTTGAAGAAATCTCTGTGATGTTTTTGAACAAAACACACAGCTGCTAATACAATGTTTTTGCTTCACCAATTTACAAGTGAATATTGCTTAAGCTATAGAAAATTAAACTGATTTCTTAACTTGGTTATATATCCCAAGTTTACAAGCTTAATTTGAACTACTTAAAATGTACAGTAGGTAAAGTCCAAGTGCTCGTTTTTCCACTCTAAATCCAATGGTCCTTGAAATGATTTGCCTTTTAGCTGATTGTCCTTCTTCAATCATCTCTATTGCCCAGATGATAATAGAATGCTTCTTTTTTTTCAGGGTTTCCCAAATTACTGGTTTCCATGCTCTTTATGTTCCATCAACCCATGTGATTTGTCAGGCCTGTCCCTTTCACAATTTGAACTGCTAATTATTGAACTAGCTTCAGTTGAAGTTAATCTTGTAGCATCCGTTTAAAGTGTTGTGGTTGAATCCGTTGAAGGCTCTCAGGTTGCATCCGTTGAAGGTTGAATGTGTATTCGTTGAGATAAAATTTCACTTATGTAAAATTACAAGGTATATAATATTTACAATTAGTCTTCCTATTCTACATATCAGTTGATAGTCAACATGACTTATTCAACCTTAACAATTACACTTCAACTGCTAATTACAGAACAAAAAAAAGTATGTTACATGGAGTCTTATCCGTTAATAAGCTACCCTTCAACGAATATTGAATATACATGCTATCCGTAGAAAGATACATTTTTACTTATACAAATTTTGTAGAGTTATTTCAGTTATCATCAAGAATCAACATGATTCCTAACAATAATCATGTCAAAACTCAGTTCAATGCCGTCATACAAGTGGTAAAGTCTAACAATAAGTTAGAATTCAATGATGCATGGTGCATGACCTTCTTCCAATCTCATGGCATAATACATCAAACATCATGTCCATATCTGCCACATCAAAATGCTCGAGTTGAGCGTAAG
Source organism: Heracleum sosnowskyi (assembly GCA_030848705.1). Classification (NCBI taxonomy): domain Eukaryota; kingdom Viridiplantae; phylum Streptophyta; class Magnoliopsida; order Apiales; family Apiaceae; genus Heracleum; species Heracleum sosnowskyi. The sequence continues at coordinate 102,775,285 of CM061241.1, forward strand.
CATAGGCACTTGTTGGAAGTGGCTCGAGCTCTCATGTACCAGTCTGGATTTTAAGTAACATATTGGGGAGAAGCTATACTCCCTGCTGCCTATATAATTAACAGGTTACCCTCTGCTGTCTTGAACTACAAATGCCCTTATGAATTGTTAAACAATAAACCCGTGGACTATACTATTATGAAGTCATTTGGTTGTTTGACCTTTATTGTCAATTATGTGCACACAACTGATAAGCTAGCTCCCAGAGGTGTCCCGTGTGCATTTATAGGTTACCCACCTACCTAAAAAGGTTGTAGGCTTCTAGACTTAAAAACCAAGACAATCTTCACATCTAGAGATGTGTCTTTGAATTAAAACATATTTCTCTTGAATACTATTACTCTCAAACCATGCATGTTTCCCTTATCTACTGAAATGCCACAAAGCAAAACATGCAATTACATGGAAGATGTTTTTTTCATGCCTCCTATTACAACTAAGCCAAATGATAACCTGGAAATCCCTGAAGATACAACACCCACCACCACAGACATTACACAATCACTTTCAATCACCAGTAGTAAAACTGATTTTATAACTAATACTCCATGCCAAGTCACACCACCACGAAGATCAACCAGAACACATAAACCACCAACCTGGATGGATTCATGCATTACAAACCCATTTCCACAACCCTCAGCAAACCTTGTCACTGTCACCACACAAACAGTGGAACCAAGCTTTGGATGTTTTCTGTCATCTTTAACTGCACATGCAGATCCTGTCAAGTTTAGTGAAGATGTTACCAATATCAACTAGATAAATGCCATGAATGTGGAGTTAGAAGCACTGGAAAACAATGATACATGAGAAATCACAAGGCTGCCACCAACAAAGAAAGCAATCGGAAACAAATGGCTATACAAGACGAAGTATAGACCTGATGGCTCAATTGAGTGTTACAAATCAAGGCTTGTCATATTGGTATATAGATAAGCTTATGGTGTTGATTATACCCATACATTCGTTCCAGTTGCAAAAATGACAACCGTTAAAGCACTATTGGCAGTAGCAGCGTTGCAACAGTGGGATATTATGCAGATGGACGTCACAAATGCCTTTCTGTATGGAGATCTCTATGAAACTGTGTACATGAAGATGCCCCAGGGTTACAGTCATTTTGGGAGCAGGATAGTACTGAATCAGGGAAAGTGCAATAATGCACAGTCCAAATAGGTGTGCAGATTAAAGAAATTATTGTACGGACTGCGTTAAGCACCAAGAAATTGGTTTAGCAAACTATCCACTACTTTAAAGGATCTCAAGTTTAAATAGTCCTATCTGACTATAGTTTATTCAAACTCACCACTCCCACATCAATCACATTGGTGCTTGTGTACGTGGACGACCTACTGTTGGCTGGCAATGATCGAAAGGAAATTGATCATCTCAAATTGATGTTGTCAAACACCTTCAAAATGAAGGACTTAGGAGATGTTCGATATTTCTTGGGTCTTGAAATAAGTAGATCCCTAGATGGCTTCTTCGTCTCTCAACAGAAATATACAGTGGATCTCATAGATGAATTTGGTCTCTCAAATGCCACACCACTCAAACTTCCCATGGACATTCATCTGAGGTTAAACGCGAACACTGGAGAGATTCTCAAAGACGCACACCCCTATCAGCGCATGTTGGGTAAATTCATTTATCTCACGATATCTCATCCGGATATCACGTATTTTGTCCATATTCTAACCCAGTTCATGCAATGCCCAACATCAGCTCATATGGAGGCTGCCGTAAAACTGTTGAGAGACCTGAAATCCAACTCAAGTCAGGGAATACTTTTAGCATCTTCATCAGCAGCTGAGCTCAAAGGATACTGTGATAGCGACTGGGCAACATGCTCAATGACACGTCGATCTACAACTGACTATTGTGTTCTGTTGGGAGACTCACACATGTCATGGAAAACCAAAAAACAATCAGTGGTTGCTCGCTCCACATCTGAGGTTGAGTACCGGTCGATGGCATTTGTTGCATGTGAAATTACCTGGTTATCTACCCTCATGAAGGACATGGGACTACAAGACTTACCACCTGCTCTCCTACATTGTGACAACCAAGCTGCACTGGCATTGGCTGTTGTTCCAACTCACTCTCAAGTTGCAGACATCTTCACCAAGGCCCTCTCAGCAAAGCAACATTATTATTTATTGGGCAAGCTTGGAGTTGCAGCCAATCTCCCCTCCAAGCTTGAGGGGGAGTAATGGAACACATGGACTCTGCCAACCTTTTGTTATTAATACTTTAGTATTTCAAGTGAACACATTTTAACGTGTTACATCTAATATGTCATGTAGTGTACTTTTGATTAGAGCATCTTTCTGTTAGTTGTAATTGTACGAACTTGAGCATATATGTGCACAATGACAAAATTGTAAACTCAGTTATTTAGATCTAATTTTATGAGACTGTTTTGAATCATTTCATCTCTCAACAATTCTTTGTGTCATATTCTTCATTTGGTTGTTCAATTCCCTATAGTATCACTATAAGGTGATCAAATGTTTTTATTGGTTAATAGTTAAGAGAAAAATGCCCCTAAGTACGCACTTAGGGGACTTACCTGAGTACGTAATATATTTTTAATGGCACACTTGTAATTATATGAATAAATCCTGCAATTACAATAATATCCCGTGTGCATTCATATGAGAAAACGCGTTGTACTCACCTAAGTTATGTGAGTCGTACTTAGGAGCATTAAGCTCAATAGTTAATACACGTGTATCCATCCTATTTAGTCAGGAGCTAACTTAAACGGAAGCTAATCCTAAGCTAAAAAATTCAATAAGAATTTCTTTAAAAAATTCTTTATTTTATCTAGAAAACTAGAAATTTATTTTAAGTCCTAACTAGCTAGAGCCTCTCAAAACTAGCAATAATTCATTTTAGTCCGACTACTTAAAAATCTGGTTCAGTCATTGATGTGATTATGTTCTAATTAAACAGATAAATATTTTTATACCTAATTTAACACCGTATTTTTAATTCAGAAATTAGAATTTGCCCACCGAACTAACCCCTAAAACTAGTTGGTTTAAATATTTAAACTAGAATATTTAGCCCGCTACGCTTGGCTTTGTAGTTTTATAATACTTATATTAAATATATTTTGTAATTTGTTTATTATAATTTTGTTTATTAAAATAAAATGATACATAAAAATTACAATTTTATTTGCTAAGTGGGATAACATATATTAATAAAAGATACCTTGCATAAGGAATCCATTACAACGCAAATGTATAGACCTGATAGAAACTGAAATAGACCAACGAAACACACTTCTAGAGTTGGACTGATACCACAATATGTTAATCTAGTAAGATACTTGGATACTATCAAGATACTCTAATCATCGGCATTATATGCTCCCTCTTGTCATCTCAAGTTAACATCCAGTAATTCGAAGTCTGCGAGATCATCTTCAGCTAGACAATGAGAGGGTCTTTTGGCTCTGCAATTTTGAGTGTTCCCGACTTATTTCGGATTTTTAATTCACATGTCATGTTCTGTTCACAATACTAACATTTAATTGAAAACTTCTAGTTGCATTTTTATCAAACAATATCTCTATAGTGCAAGTATGTCCCACATCTATGAAATCAATTATATTTTCTCCTGCAAGAGTTGTCAACAATGATAAAACCATTAGCGTTCAAATCCTACACATCCTTCTTTAATTTGTATAAAATTATTCCTACTTCCAAATGCAGAGTCCTAAATGTGATTTGAGAAGTACTGTAATTTTTAAAAACTACAGATTAGCATAATCATATCATTTTTACATAATTTAGTTACAAATTACTAAGAGGGCACTATAACGGGAAACTTAAACTCGAATCACATGGAATAGAAATACCGAGAACATTTCTTATTGTATGGATTATAACCACATTAGTGGAGGGTGTAGGTCAGGTAATTCATGCATACACTTTCACGCAATTGTGAATTAATCGTTATTCCAAGGCACATTGGAAAACTGTCAATCGCATATTATTAAAAAAATTAAACCTTAAATAAATCGATTGACTGAGCTTTTAGAAACACAACATTAAATATCAGTTCACCATATAAGTAATGAACATCACCATATTATTAAAAAAGAAAATTTGTAACATATAATATATTACGCCACTTACAGAGCTACAGTCACATTTCCTTTAAATATGTTGCATTCCAGCAAACTTGAGCTTTTGTTTAGGCAAATATATTCTCATCCTCCTAGTACTGAAAGTTCAATAGCGCTAAGTATGTAGATGAAAAATAACTTTAACTGAAAAACTGCAAATTTGTGAGTGAGAGAAATGAACTTACTCTTAGCCAACATTGCGTATAATGTTAGTTAGGTGATTAGCAATTTCAAGTGCTTAAGCTGCATCGTAAACACTCTCTGTTGCAGCCCTTAATACTGGTGCGCAGCCCTTAATAGTGGTGCAATCCCTGACAACATTATAGTAGAGTTGTAGAACTCATCAAATATAGTTAAAATCAACATATTGTAATCAAATCTTCTAAAAGGGGTATAGAAGCTCATATCACTAAAATGGTGAAAATCATAAAAGAAATAATTTTGTAGACTATATAAAATTAACAAATATATTATAATCATCCTTAAATCCATACATTTTGTATTACATAAACGCATTTAATCAAAATAATTGCCTCAAAATTCTCAAAAAAACCTCAATAAAAAAGTTGCACTACATTAATCCGCAATCATAATAAACCACAATCACGACAGTGGTCACCTATGTAAAAGAAAGTAGGAAAAAAGAGTGGGTTGAAAGGACTAAGCACCTATTTATCGAATTATAAACATCGTACTTGCTATCCAACACACATCTATGCAATTCTACATATTCTTCGTCCTCATTATATGTAATTATATAACATATAATTTAGTCATAATCCATGTACACAAACAAAATATAATTATGGTATTAACACACTTGGACTGCAAAACTAAACTATTGTGAAACAGGAAGAAACATGAACAGAATGCTATCAACATTTTTTACCACCTAAAACTTGATATTTAACTTTAAATAAAATAATAAATTCCATTTATGATAATCAACATATGAAATATGTGTACCAACCTTGAGAAGATAGTCGAATAACGTACACATAATTGTATTCATAACAAATCTGCAAGATGAAAAAGAAATTATAAGCATCCCAGAAAAAAAATATTCAAGAGAGAGAGGAGATGAGTGACATATCAAATATATGCAGGGTGTAAGTTTTGATATGCGAAATCATTTAGACATTATATCAAACACTTCACGATATTACAAATGTGAATCCAAATATGAATTGAACACTTCAATTGAAAAACTTGTCAATTACAAATATGAATCCCAAAGATGAAGATTATAAATAATCTGAAATAAAAAAATTTAAGACTAACGGAAAAGGTATCATCACAAAATTAAGAATCATTTGACAAATAGAATCAGTTATACAATAGACGATATTACATAGTGGTGCATGCTGAACACGAAAAAGAGATGAAAGATAAATGTATGAGACTCTGAAAGATGAGTGTAGATTCAAGAGAGTATGAGTCTGGTTTCAAATTTTAAAATTATGAATAGCTGTAAACTGAGAGCAAGCACAGCCACACAACCAAGTAGAGAGATAAGATTTTGGATTGTTACGGAGAAATGGAATTTGAAATGTACTTGAATGCAAGAATTTGAACCGTAGATCTGAAAATCTAAATTTTGAATTGGTAAAAACAAAAGAATGAAAAGGACGGGTAGGCAAGGGACTGTACTCAACTCTCAAGCCGTGCTATAAAACAAATATGCATGTACTGTCACATAAGAAATAAGAAAGTAAATATATTTTAAAACATTTAATGGCATTCTATGTAATTAAGTATGAACTCTTGGGGTAGGGGGTGTAAATTTGAAATGGCAACAGGATTTATTATATAGATAGATAGATAGAAGGTAAAAGGCCTGGCAATTTGCAACTTTTTGCATTAATGGGCATGGGCTACTATAACGGGAACACATATAACTTGTCCAAATGATTTGGACTGGACTTTCGAGACCGGTCCATTAGTTTTTTTTGCTAAGTCCGGTCCATTTATTATTATCAAAAATAGTAATTAAATAACCATTTTTCTAAAACTTTCCCTCCCTTCTTTAGCTCATCAAAATCACACCCACATGAAATGGGAAGATGAAACATGGAATGATACCCAGATTGAAAGCCTCCTTTAGCTCATCAACCCACTTTTCTCAACCCTTTTTTTACCAAAATTATAATCACCCACCTGTTGAAATTAATTATCTTTTTAACCAATCAAACAGCTCTACTCTTTCCACTGCTCTGCAACATTACATCAATTCAGACCACCCTTGCCATGGCCAAAAGATTCATTCCCACATTCTCAAAACTGGCTTCAGGCCCAATACTAACATTTCAATCAAACTCCTCATTGTTCATCTCAAATCTTCTTGTTTATTGTATGCACGCAAGGTGTTTGATGAATTGTCTCAACCAACTCTTTCTGCTTATAATTATATGTTATCGGGTTATGTAAAATCTGGGAAGATTAGTGAGTCGTTTTGTTTGGTTAGGAGACTTTGTTTTTCTGGGGAATGTCCTGACGGGTTTACGTTTTCGATGATATTGAAGGCTTCTACTAGTGATAGTGTTTTGGCAATGCCGCGTAGTATAGGGAGTCAAGTTCATGCACAGATTGTGAAATCTGATAGTGAAGCGGATGTTGTTCTTTGCACTGCGTTGGTTTATTCGTATGTTAAGAGTGGGAGACTTGATTATGCGAGGAGAGTGTTTGATTTGATGATGGAAGAGAATGTTGTGTGTTCGACTTCTATGATTTCGGGGTACATGGATAATGGATGTGTGGAAGATGCTGAAGAAATTTTTAAGAAGACAGTTGAAAAGGATGTGGTGGTTTATAATGCGATGATAGAAGGGTATAGCAAGTCAGTTGAAACTGCTAAGAGGGCGATTGATGTTTATATTGACATGCAACGGATGGATTTCAGGCCGAATATATCAACTTTTGCGAGCATTATTGGGGCGTGCTCTGTATTGTCAGCGGTTGAAGTCGGCCAACAAGTGCAGGGACAACTTATGAAGACTAAGATTTTCAATGACATAAAGATAGGAAGTGCTATTCTAGATATGTACTCAAAATGTGGAAGAGTTGAGGATGCGAGAAGAGTCTTTGACTTCATGCCTGTAAAGAATGTTTTTTCGTGGACTTCCATGATTGATGGATACGGAAAGAATGGAAATCCAGCTGAAGCTCTTGAGCTTTTCAGCAGTATGCAAAGAAGTCATAGCGTTGAGCCCAATTATGTAACTTTTCTCAGTGCACTCTCAGCATGTGGGCATGCTGGATTAGTTGTGAAAGGAAAGCAAATTTTTGATAGCATGAAGACAGACTATTCAATGAAACCTAAGATGGAGCATTATGCATGCATGGTTGATCTATTAGGTCGTGCAGGCAGTCTGAATCAGGCGCTAGAGTTCGTTATGGATATGCCTGAAAAACCTAATTCTGATGTTTGGGCAGCTCTACTTAGCTCTTCTAGACTGCATGATGATGTTGAAATGGCAAACATTGCTGCCAATGAACTTTTCAAGTTAGGTTCTGATAGTCGGCCAGGGGCATATATTGCTTTTTCAAATACTTTAGCAGCTGCAGAAAGATGGGATACTGTTAGTGAGATTAGAGAAGTTATGAAAGCAAGAGGAATATCCAAAGATACAGGCTTTAGTTGGGTTGGGGCTGATGGTAATTTAGAAGGTTTCCATGCTGGACAGAAGATGTGATCAAACATTTTTGAATTAGAGGTACAAAAGACACTCCTATCTTGGTTGTTGTATACTAGCATTAATGAGAAACTCTCCTATTCTTCTTTTTAATTTAAAGTCTCATAACATAGTCATTACAGTTTGGATAATTTAATAATTTACTTAGACACCACAAGTCCACAAGTAAGCTGCAGCTGACGGGGGTAAATATGATTCAGTTAGGTACATTGTTTGAAAACCAGGAAAATTCCATAAACAACAGTTTGATTTTGGTTTTAGATTTTATTTTAGTTTTGAGTGTTCAAACCATTTAGATTGATGAGATGGAACGTAAATAGCTGTTTGAAGAATTTTCAAAAAATTGACATTGTGAATTAATATTCTTAGGATGTTAGTGAGCATCACACTTTCAACGTATCTCTCTTAAAAGATACAGTAAAAATATTGTTTTTAATTAAATTGTTTTCGGCTTTTCGCTAATTATTATAAATATTCTTAGTTTCTCACAATGCGTGTGTGTGTGTTATTGATATGCATTCTAATAAATTATTGTTTTGAATTTATTTCTAAATGTTAAAATTCGTATATGACTACAGTAAATTTATTAGTATATGTACACACACTACAAATTAGAGTTATAATCACTAATTTACAATGTCCAAGATATGTTGCGGTAGAAAATCACTAATTTACAATGTCCAAGATATGTTGCGGTAGAATAATTTGGTAAAACACTTTACGTGTATAATGTACGTCTAATGTACGTCTGTTCTATTTTTTTTCTTCATTTGTGTCTTTGTGTTAAATAAATCTTTACTTATTTTTTGTTTTGATTTGATAAGTTTTCTTTATTATACTAGTATTAAGTAGCTGAAATGAGGCTATAGTCTGATATTAAATGGACATCACTTCAATCTTTATTAGAGCAAGTTCAATGCTTGATGTAAAATGACTACGGTTTTTGGTGCTAAAAAATAACACGCACAGTGTTATTAAAAGCGCGCATATGCACTCGCATATGCAAGATGCGATGCGATGCGCACCCGAAGCGCTTCGCTTTGGAGATGCGATGCGACTTCACTAAAGCGAGCGCTTCTGTGCGCGTTGAGGGCTTAAGCGCAGTGCGAGAAGCGCAAAAAAGCGCGCTTTTTATCAAATGTTCACTAGGGTGCTTGACTTGGTCAATTTTAAAAAGAAAAGGGTAAAAAATATCCATAAATACTTATATCAATCAACAACAGATATGTACAAAAACATATATACACACAAACATCACAAGAGGGACTGAGAGCAATTGTACGACTACGAGAACGGGTGCCAGATTTCTGATCTTGAATATACTGATTCGTGTATACATATATTATGTACACATGGAAATTTATGGTACACATGGAAATTTATGATACCCATACATATATACGTGTGTGTATATATATGATTCTTGAATCAATACTATTATATAATAGACGAAACATTAAAAGTTTGGTTGGTCGGTATGGTACGTTGTGATTTTACTTAATTGCCCTTAACTGTATTTTGCGTTTTTACTTAATTAACTTTACTTATTTATAGAAATATATTATTAAATAATAATATTACTTATTTATACTCAATTACCTTTTTTCCCTAAAATACATTATTTTTTCTAATAAATTCCCCTACTTTTTCAAACATGGCAATTACCTTTTTAACTAAAACATGTTAGTTTTTTCTATTTTTCCTTACCTAAAACCCTCATTTTCCAAAAATATCACGGACAAACCTTTAGTTATTTATTTTTAAACCTATAATATCACGGACAAACCTTTAATTATTTTTTAAAAGTTTACCTATTTTAACATGTCTACTTATTTTTCTTAAAAATGCAATCACTAAGAATATTAAAATATAAATAATTAAATACCTATTTATAACCAATTATTGTAAAACATATTATAGATTTTTTCTAACAAAGTCCCTTCTTTTCTAAATATATCACGGGAAATTGTCTTTTTCAATTTAATTTTTCTATTTTTCTCACTAAAATTCATTTTTTTTCCAAATATATCATAGGAAACCCTTTACTTATTTATTTTAAAACGAATTTAAATACTTTTAATTATTAAATTTTAAAACCTCATTTTCCAAAAATATCACGGGCAGTTACCTTTTTAAACTAAATATATGTTTTAATGTTTTTAATTAATTAAAAGTATTTAGCTATTTTAACATTCCTACTTATTTTTTTAACAAATACAATTAATAAAATATTAAAAATATAATAATAAAATAATAATTAACAATCCGTGCATCGCACGGGTTTTAAGCTAGTATATATATGTATAATTCTTGTACACACATATATATGAAAATGAGGATGAACTTGACTTTGTTGAGGATTCGAATCATAATGGTGAAGAAGATGATTTTGTGGATTGTGGATTTTGTAGATGGAGTATAGTAAACTACCTATGCATTTCTTCCTTACTTTGACTAAGTTATTATATACTTTGAGTCTATGTGATGAATTTGGTTATTTTATCGTATAGGACATTTTGGTTTTGCAATTATATGTCTTATTATCTATAAATTTGTAATGGTTTGCATTATATATCACGAATATATGAATATTTACTTGTCTTCGATGAATCCGCGCATCTCGCATGCGCTTATGCCCCAGGAGGCCTTTGCGCATCAGTGCGCATATCGCATTTAATAACCCTGAACACGCACATCAATGCTAGTTGCATTTTGCGACCAAATATTTCCATATTTAACTAATTTTTTGTCCAACTCAACTAAATTTCATTTAAAGTAAACCAACTTATGTTACATTTATAGTTGATTGATGATATGGTAAGATGCATATATGCATCTTGGATGCAAATTTGGTACCAAGTATGCATATATGCATCCAAATATGCAACTCCTTTGGAGTTGATACTTTTGGCATTTTTTATTTATTTTTTTTTTGCTAAATATACTTTTGGCATTTGGTGTCAAATTATAGCAATACCACCGGGTTTGGCAGTGAGTTGGACTTGCTCTAATTAAGAGCCTGTTAGCTGAAATGAGGCTATAAGTCTGATATTAAAAGATAAAAGGATATCACTTCACAGGGTTGGTTAATAAGATTGTAGTTCTTGAAATCTTTTGTGTACAAGAATTTTTACATTATATGTATGAGCTGGTGTAGAAGGAAAAGTTTGTGAAAAGTGTTTCTTGTGATAGGGTTGGTTGATAAAAGTATTAAGTTCTTGAAATCCTCCAACAAACAGTTAACTAAAGAGCAAAGAGTTGTCATCTCATAGGCGGCAGCAGTAAATTTAAACGTAGTTTACTTTCCGTTCTTACATTTCTACTAGGCTTTATCATTGGATTTCAATTCAAAGCATAAGCAAGTTAGATTCTTCCAGTTATTTCTGTAATAGTGTTTAAATCTCATTTGCTGCCTTAACTTTTGTTGGACATAAAATTTTGCTATACATTTGTTGCAAAGACTGGTGATATTATGCTTCAGTACAGTTTTTTTTTTTGGTCAGTGTTGGTGGCCCAACCTTGATTGGGCCGAAGAGGGATTGGGCCAAGCCATAATTGGGCCAAATGGGCGAAGCCCATTCCTTCGGGTCGGTCCGTCGGATCCGACCGTTGCTTGACCGAGTCACCCGACTATTCAGGCGTAAGAACAGGACAGCGTCAGTGGGCAGTTGCCCCCGATAGATCCGGGCGAGCTGGTAAAAAGTGCCTATAAAAGCATGTCACAGGTTTCACATTGGAGATACTCATTTTCATACTCACAAATACTTGCACGTTCATTTAACCCTAATTGGAACCTCTAACTTATTCTCACACCGGAGGTGAATCGGGGGTCCAATCCCTCGCATTCTTCTCTTTTGACAGGTTGACCCGAAGAGCTTCCTGGAATCCTACCCGACAGAAAATTGGTTCCAACATTTGGCGCCGTCTGTGGGAACGTGTAAGTCAATTTGTGACGTTATCTGAGAACGATGGCAATTGACAATTCTGAAGATAGGGTACTCGGGTTCACTGAAACTCATCGCCAGGGTCCCTCCACGACTACAACCCCAATTAATCGAGTTCTCAATTTTGATGATGATTTGGAAGAGGGACCGATGCCCACGCCCGAAGAGCAAAAGGCCATGATTCTTAAATGGCGTGAAGAAACTGCTGCCAAAGGAGGAAGGCAGAAGGAAAAGGAAAGGCTGGAGGCCGAAGCCCAAGCTAAGGCGAAGAAAAGAGAGGAGGATCTCGCTAAGCTGGAAGCGATTAAAAGGCGAAGGGCTGAGCTGGATGCCGAGGAAAAGGCTCTCCAAGGTGCTGTGGAGACCGGAGAGCAACTATTGGTACAGACCAGCCATAGGAGAGAAAAAAGGGCGCATGATGATGAAGATGGATCTTCGGATTCTGAATCACATCCCCGAAGGATCCGTTCAAAGGTGGTTGTACGATCGGATACTGACGAGGAAGGAGATCCTCGCATGAAGGACAGGCTGAGCCGAATGGAGAAGGCGATGTTCGGCGATCGTAGAATTAGTCACGAGCCGGTAGTGTCGGAGGAAATTGAGCAGTACAGACCTCCCCCTGGAAGGCAATTCCCGAAGATGAACGAATTCAATGGGAAAGGCGACCCCGAAGACCATTGCGAGAAGTATGAGTCCCTTATGACTGGCATGGGGCACTGTGATGTCATGCTTTGCAAAATGTTTAAGACATATCTGAAGGGTCCAGCTACCATGTGGTACAGATCAATGAAACCAAGGTCGATATGTTCTTACGACCAGCTAAAAAGAAAATTCTTGAGGCACTATTCGCATCTGTGCCGAAGAGAGAAGGACACCGAAGCTTTAATACACTGTAGACAAAGGCCGAACGAAGAGTTGGGAGATTATTTGGCTAGGTTTAAGGAAGAGGCTGGAATGGTAACAAATTTGGATAAAGTAAAGGCTGCTGGATTCTTGTCGGCAGGACTGGACCCCATCAAAGGTAAAAAACTCCGGTCTTCTCTTTACGATATTCCCCCTAAATCCCTAAATGATATATACTTGAGGGGAGAGAGCATCCGAAGGAAGATGGAATCCATCGGAGGGTACAAAGAGACCAGGAGAGAAGACAGGGGAAAGAAAGGGCAGGACAGGTATGATTCAGGGCGAAGATTCGATGATAGGCGTGATGAGGCGAAGGGTCGTGATAAAGCTGCCGAACGAAGGAGAGATAGGGATGGTACAGCATTTACCCCTCTGAATGCACCAATCTCGAAGATCCTCCACGAGATAAAAGGAAAACCTAGCTTCGTTCGCCCAGCACGAATGAAGATGCCCGATTATAAGAAAAATGGTAACAAGTATTGCGATTATCATCAGGACAAAGGCCACAACACTGACGAGTGTTACCATCTAAAAAAGCTGATAGAAAAGATGATCAAGGACGGAGAACTGAACAAATTTGTCAAAGACCTGAGGGACAAGCTAGCCCCGAAGGAAGACAAACGAAAAGAGCCCGAAGAGGTCGAAAGGTACCGAGGCGAAGTAAAAACCATATTCGGAGGAAGCACCCTAGGACGAGATAGCAAGACGGCCAAGAAAAGGTACGCAAAACAGGTTTATAATTTGTACCAGTTTCAATCTGCCAAACAGGCGATGCCAATCATGTTTACCGAGGATGACTATGAGGATGTGATTTGGCCTCATGAAGACCCTTTGCTCATCAATCCGGTGATCGGGCAAAACAAGATATGGAAAGCTCTGATAGACGGAGGGAGCTCGGTGAACATTCTGTATCATCGAACGTATAGTAAAATGAACCTTGGAGGCGAACAGCTGGAACCCTGCCATGAAGCTCCCCTGTACGGCTTCGGGAACCAGCCAGTCCCTATTGAAGGTACTATCACTTTATCTGTCCTTTTGGGTAAAGCTCCATATACTGTGGAAAAACAGGTTAAGTTCTATGTGGTTCGGGTTGAAAGCCCCTACAATGCAATTCTCGGAAGGCCAGCTCTTACTTCTTTTCAAGCGGTAGCATCAATACCTCATCTTAAATTGAAATTTCCGACTGAGCATGGAATCGGGGAAATGAGGGGCGATCAAAAAACTGCTCGAATCATCATGTTGGATGATCTGGACAAGGATCAAGATTTTGAGATGACCGAAGGAGGCAAGAGGAAAAGGGCCGAAGGCGAAAGCAGCGGAAGTCGCCAAACTCTAAATATTGAGTTAGAGAAATTTGGTGCGGACTTATCCAACCCAATTGCCGAACCAGCAGCAGAAACCGAAGAGGTAGAGCTATATGCGGGTTGTTCGGGAAAAATGGTGCGAATCGGGAAAAATATGGAACCCGACCTCAAGAGGAAAGTGATTGAAGTTGTCAGACAATACCACGACGTCTTCGCCTGGGGGCCGGAGGACATGCCTGGCTTGGATCCAAAGACGGCGAAGCATTGCCTTAATGTTAAGCCCGAGGCAAAGCCAGTGAAACAACGAAAGAGAACATTCGCCATGGAACGACAGAAGATCATTGAAGCCGAAGTGGAAAAACTTTTGGAAGCAAAATTTATTGAGGAAATCGATTACCCAGACTGGTTAGCCAATGTAGTGGTGGTTAAAAAAGCCAACAATAAATGGAGAATGTGCGTGGACTACACCGACTTGAACAAAGCCTGTCCGAAGGACCACTACCCGCTTCCCAGCATCGACCAATTGACAGACGCCACCGCCGGATATCAGGTACTTAGTTTTTTGGATGCTTTTTCAGGATACCATCAGATTGCAATGAATGCCGAGGATATTCCAAAGACAGCATTCATCACCCCGAAAGGAACATATGCCTACATCAAAATGCCTTTCGGCCTGAAAAACGCAGGAGCCACGTTCCAAAGAGTGGTCAACCGGATTTTTCACAAACAAATCGGGAGAAACATGGAGTGCTATGTGGATGATATGATTGTTAAATCCAAATTCGAAGATCACATGGAAGACCTCAAGGAGTGCTTCGAAACATTAAGGAGGCACGACATGAAGATTAATCCAAACAAGTGCACTTTTGGAGTCTCCGGCGGGAAGTTCTTGGGGTATATGGTCAGTGCCCGAGGGATCGAAGCGAATCCAGAAAAAATACAAGCAGTAATCGACATGGAGCAGCCGAAGACTGTTCGGGATGTTCAGAAATTGACCGGTCGAATGGCCGCCCTACGAAGATTTATTTCCAGATCAGCAGAAAAGGCCCTACCTTTCTTTGAAGCACTCCGAGGATCAAAAAATTTCGAGTGGGGGCCAAAGTGCCAGAAAGCATTTGAAGATGTGAAGGAATATCTCACCAAGGCGCCTCTCCTAATGAGGCCCGACCCGAAGGAAACATTACAGTTGTACTTAGCGGTTGGCGACCGAACCCTCGGAGCAGTACTAGTGAAGGAACATAACAGCTCTCAACACCCGGTATTTTATGTATCCCACATGTTGAAAGATGCAGAAACCAGATATCCAAACGCCGAAAAGTTCGCATACGGCCTTGTAATGGCGACCCGAAAGTTACGCCATTATTTCCAGGGGCGAACAGTGCAGGTTATAACTGATCAACCCCTTAAGAAAATTTTGACAAGACCTGAGGCGTCCGGAAGGGTGGTGGCCTGGTCCGTCGAGTTGGGAGAATACGATTTGGAATACATCCCCAGGACATCTATCAAAGCTCAAGCATTGGCAGACTTCATGGTCGAATGCTACTTTTCAGGACCAAAAAACCTAGCTCCCGAAGAGCAGTTAATTCGGTCGCCAGGCAAATGGAAATTATTCGTAGATGGGTCGGTAGCCGGATCAAAGTGTGGGGCAGGATTAATCCTTTCAAGTCCAGACGGGTTCGAAATCTGTCAAGCAATAAGATTCACTTTCCCGCTAACCAATAATGAGGCCGAATACGAAGCATTGCTAGCCGGTTTAAACCTGGCCAAAAACCTCGAGGTAAGAAATTTACGAGCATTTAGTGATTCTATGTTAGTGGTGAAACACTTTTCAGGAGAGTACGAACAAAGAGAGCTTCGACTCAAGGCTTACGCCGCAAAGGTAAAAGACTCATCGGCCTCATTTGAATCCTTCGAATTAAGTCAAGTTGGGAGAGAGGATAACAGCCGAGCCGATGCTCTGTCAAGATTGGCTTCGGCCGAAACACACAACCTCACAGGATCCATCTACCTGACTGAAGTGAAAATCCCTTCGATCGATAAGCAACAATGCATGGAAATCCACCAAGGCGTTACCTGGATGACCCCGATCAGGGCCTATCTAGAAAAAGATACTTTGCCCCTAGACCGGAAGGAAGCCCAAAAAGTGAAGTATAGGGCAGCAAGCTACACCATCATCGGTAACAGGTTGTACAGAAGGTCGGCGACAGAACCTCTTCTCCGATGCCTGGATCCCGAAGAGCAAATACTGGCTTTGGAAACAGTTCACGAAGGGATTTGTGGAGAACATCTTGCCGGTCGGTCACTGGCCTTCAAAATCCTCAGACAGGGGTTTTATTGGCCGACTTTGCGAGCAGATGCAGCCGATTACGCAAAGAAGTGTCGACAATGCCAGCTATTCAGCACCATCCCGAAGCAGCCACCAGAAGAAATGGCATCAGTCCTAAGCCCCATTCCTTTCGCCATGTGGGCTGTAGATATCGTAGGAATTCTACCCAAGAGCACAAAACAGGCCAAGTACTGCATAGTGGCGATCGATTACATGACCAAGTGGGTCGAAGCAAGGCCTCTGGCGACCATAACCGAAGAAGCAGCTAAAAAGTTCATGTTAGAGCAGGTCATACTCAGGTTCGGGATCCCGAAGGTCTGTGTATCCGACAATGGGACCCAATTCATCGGGAACAAATTCCGGAAGTTCTTGACGCACTTCGGAATACAACAGAAATTTAGCTCGGTCGGTCATCCTCAAGGAAACGGAGCGATTGAGGCTGCAAACAAAATCATCTTCGATGGAATAAAAAAGCGACTAGGAGATGCCAAGGGGCTTTGGGCAGAAGAGTTAAACTGGGTGTTGTGGGCATATCGAACGACCCCACGATCATCAACCGGAGAAACGCCTTTCAAGTTGGCGTTCGGGACTGACGCCCTGGTTCCTGTTGAGGTCGGACTGGACTCCTACCGCACGGAGGTTTTTAACGTCGAGACAAACGAATTCGGCCTTCGGGCCAATGTGGACTTGTTGGAAGAAGAGAGAGAGGCAGCTCACCTAAGGAATTTGAAATATCAACTCCAGGCAGCCCAATACTACGACACCGGAGTTAAGAAAAGGACATTCATGGTGGGAGATTTAGTGTTACGAGAATTGGCGACCTCTATGCCAGCTAAGAAGGGAAAACTAATGCCAAACTGGGAAGGCCCGTATAAAGTAACTGAGGTGATTCGACCTGGCACCTACAAGCTAACCACCATGGCCGGGGACCCGATCAAGAATACGTGGCACGCCTCCAGGTTACGAAGATATTACCAATAGCCGAACAAAAGGTGCTCGCCACTCAAGTTTTACTTTCACTTTTTGCCAAGTTTTCTTTCTCAAAAGCATGTAAAGTTGAATAAATTTATCAATAAAATACATGTTTCACTGTTCTACTTGGTATATCAATTATGAATTATAATGTTATTAGTCGGACATTTATATGGGGACGACCAAAAATATAAATGCCACAAGACTTCCCGAATAATGTTTCATAAATTTGGCGATTGGACAACCAAACAGCCAAACTTTGGGGGAACCCAAATCATGTTAGGCGAAAAAGAAAGCCGAAGATACATATAATTGTTAAATTCTCGTTTAAATTATGTTAGGCGAAAAAGAAAGCCGAAGATACATCTAATCGTTAAATTTTGATTCAATTATGTTAAGGCGAAAAAAGAAACCGAAGAAACATATGATCGTTAAATTTTTGCTTGAGTTATGTTAAGGCAAGACAAAAGCCGAAGATACATAAAATTAATTCAAGTATGTTAAGGCGGATAGAAGCCGAAGAAACATATGATCGTTAAATTTTTGCTTAAATTATGTTAAGGCAAGATGAGAGCCGAAGACGCATAAAATTTCGTTGACTATGTTAGGGCGAAGCCGATAAGCCAAAGGCATAAATTTTATAAAACACGTTAAGGCAATGATTGAAGCCGAAGACGCATAAAATTTCCTTTAAGGTAAAGATAAGCCGAAGATACATAAGTTTTGTTAACTATGTTAAGGCAAGAAGAGGCCAAAGACACATTAACTTTCCTGTAAATTGTGTTAAAGGCGAAACAAAGCCGAAGATACGTAAACTGATTCAATTACGTTAAGGTAAAAACACAAGTCGAAAAGACAGGATAAATGGCCCGAAGGCTACAAGAGTCAAGGCCCGAAGGCTTAATAAAGTACAAGATACATAAAAGGAAATTAAGCTGCCCGAAGGCCTAATCCGACAGATCTTCGTCCTCGCCGGAGGAGACCACCGGAGGCTCGTCCTCATCAGGGCGACCGACAGGATCGCTGAAGCCCGGCTCTATCAGGCCCTGATGATCTAAGCCCATGGCGGCCGCCCTCCTCACGACCTCATCATGGCCCATCTGGTAGCACCGCTCTTCGGCGATCAGCCGCAGCTTGGTCTCCTTACGAGCCAGCTTCCTCGAAGCCTTGAGGGACAAGTTGCGCCTGGTCAGCCTGGCTCGGAGAAGGTCCACCTCCTTCTGCATTGCCTCCCGATCAGCCCTTAACGTCGCAGCTTGCCCCTCGAGCCTCTCCACGTCACCAACGGCTTGCTGAAGAGCATTCTCCGACCTCACCGCTCGGACCTCCAGTTCCCGAAGCTGGCCAAGATTGCCCTCCATATCCTTCACCTTATCGGTGATAATAGCAGCCATTGGTGTCGCCTGAAAGGGAGAAACTAAGTTAAAAGGTTAAAGAAAGAAAAAAACTAAGGGACCAACCAACTATGTTTACCTTGGAGAGAAAGGCCATCAGGTCGGTGCAAGCATCGGCAAGACCCAACTGATCATAGGTAGGGCGATCAGCCGGGAGAACCAACGCCCGGCACAAGTCGGGGGCTATCTCTTTGACAGCTTTGGGATCGGCCGTGGCGATTGTATCAGATTCCAGGACCGCCCATTGAGGAACATATGTCTTTATGACATCCCCCCGACGAGCTCTCTTTCTAGCCGAGACAGACCCGGTCACCTGCTCCTCATTCTCGGTTCGAGAAGGAGACGTCGGCACCGATCGCTCAGGTGCCCGTTTCTCGCCCTCCTGGCGATCCTTGGTAGTCTCAGCCCCCGTCCCAGCCGCTTCAGCCGCCTCAGCTGCTTCGGCCGCCTTAGCCGCCAGAGCCGCCTGCTCAGCCTCAAACTTCGCCCTCTTTCGCTCAACAATAGCCTGGCGAGAAGACACTGCAAAAAGAAAAGAAAAGACATTAGACATTTTAGAAGGCAGTATAGAAGAGAAGACAGAAGCACAAAAGAGAGAAGTAAAACGCGAGGGATGAAGAATGTTACCATTACCCCATAGGGCAAAAAGCCATTGGCGATCTCTAAGATCCTCTATAGGGATACGACCCATGTCAAAATTGCATAAGCGTTGGTACTCATGCAACTCGGCGCCAGACAACACGGGTGTAACTACTTGGACGGTAGGGTCGACCACCCGCCATTGAGACAGAGCCCCTACCTTCGGGCCCGAAATGTAACACCACTTGTCGTGGCTGCCCTTATTATTGGAATTTGTTTCTACCCACTCCGCCCGATGGGTACGACGGGCGATAGAGTAAAAACCCTTACTCTTACCGTTTTTACGGAAGTCGTGATGATGCCAGAACAGGGCGAGAGTCGGGTCTACGTTGGCCGCAAGGCATCGGCATTGGAAGCCGTTCATATGAAGGAACCCATTCGGGTCCATCTGGCCTAAAGCTATCCCCATCTGGGCAAACAGCTTCTTCACCAAAGGGAGCATCGGGACCCGAAAACCACATTTCAAAGCAGCCTCAGAAATCCCAGTAGCCACATCACCATATCCCTTCGGGACGGGAGGATTGAACCATATCCGGTCAGCAGCTCTCGGCAGATACGTATGCCAGGCACCGGTCGGAATATCAAACTCTTTCGGGAACTTAGCTACCTTGTCCTCAGACAACTTGGTAGGGTAATTCGCCGCGGGGAATTCACCGGCATCATGAAACGGGTATCTTTCTGGAGATATGGATCTGGGAGACTGTCCTGAGGTAGAGGCCGACCGATCCATAATTCCTGCATCAATATGAAGAAATTAGCCCTGTACTCGGACATGAGCAAGAAAGAGAAGGAAAAATGATCGCCGAGTACAGAGGGCTTGGATCGGTCGGGGACTTACTAACTGCTAAGCCAATGAAATAGGAGAAATCTCTAAGGAACTGGGTGGTCCGAAGTCTGTTATAAGGGACAGACCGTCCCGAAGGCTGTTCTAAGGACAGATCCATCCTAAAGATCGATCTAGGGACAAATTGGGCTAAAAAATTTCGTTCCTAGGGTAAATTTATCTATTGGTCTGATTACTGACCTAATTACGGCTACATTTCCGAAAACAAATATAACCCAAAGCAAAAATATTATTGCACCTAATCAATAGCAAGCATATTCAGAAGAGTTAAACGCGAAAGAAGAAGTGGTGCAGAAGGATGTAGAACACTTACTTGTGGTAGAAGTTCGAGCTTGTCAAGAGAAATCGTTGATGCTTGAAAACAGAGCTGGTGGAGATGGAGAGAAACCGGCCGGCAAAGAGAAGTTGCTTTTGAATGTATAAGTGATGATATTTGGGGGGAATTTCTTTTATTTATATGAGAGGATATGTGACGTTTGGGCAACAAAATGGGGGCGCTTAATCCTGATCGTGCGATCCAAGCCGTTTGGAATTCAACGGTAATGATCCAGTACTAATCTCGAGAAATCACAGCTGTCATTATTAATTACGGCACGATTCTCTAGATGACGTGTCACAACGGATGGGTACGAGACCGTTGGCTTCCATCCCGAAGAGAAGTAAAAAGTTAGGACTCCGAACGCATTTGATAATCCGACCGAAGTCCAGGGACATGTTGGTGGCCCAACCTTGATTGGGCCGAAGAGGGATTGGGCCAAGCCATAATTGGGCCAAATGGGCGAAGCCCATTCCTTCGGGTCGGTCCGTCGGATCCGACCGTTGCTTGACCGAGTCACCCGACTATTCAGGCGTAAGAACAGGACAGCGTCAGTGGGCAGTTGCCCCCGATAGATCCGGGCGAGCTGGTAAAAAGTGCCTATAAAAGCATGTCACAGGTTTCACATTGGAGATACTCATTTTCATACTCACAAATACTTGCACGTTCATTTAACCCTAATTGGAACCTCTAACTTATTCTCACACCGGAGGTGAATCGGGGGTCCAATCCCTCGCATTCTTCTCTTTTGACAGGTTGACCCGAAGAGCTTCCTGGAATCCTACCCGACAGAAAATTGGTTCCAACAGTCAGAATGCTTCAGTACAGTTGTAATTTGGTTGAAGATGCAACTGCAGCATTATTAGGTGTCATACAAGTATTACTTGCAAAAAGATTTTGATTTATAGAGTTGGACTTGGACCAAGCTCCTTTTTTTTTTCTCTAAAAAATAATATAATCTAACCAGATAACGGACACTAAAATGACATTTTTTTTGTTTGTACAAGCATGTAATTGTGATAGCTCTAAAAGTTTTATTCCAATGAAATTGTATTTTGTGGTTAAGCAGGTAAAATTTGGCACGAACTAAAATGAAACTATTCGAAATGACAGTAATAAAATTGAAATTGGGCTGATTGTAACGAATTTAATTATAATTTTTGGTTTTGAAAGCTGCTACTAATAATATATTTATTGTATTTCTTTATTAAAAATTAAAATTGCATCAGACTTGATTATTGCTCATGCTAATTGGACCACCCGAATCCTGTCGGGTCAATGATGTTAAACAATTAGCCGAATTAGCTTTTGAGGTATCAAAATTCAAAGGCACTCTTCTAGTCTTCTTACATTATTGAACAATCATTAGTTAGAGAGATTATCTTGTTATTATTATATTAAATTATAATAACATAATCTTTAACCAGTACTCCGTGGCAGTGTATATTTGTTTCAGTTTAAAATGGCTGTGTATCACTTTAAAAGTTAAATTAAATTCAATTAAACTGGGATCGGAAAGCTAAAAGCCACAGTTACTCATAAACTAACAGCTCCTATACCCCTTCTCCGGTAGAAATAAATATTGGAGCTCGTAACGGAAACTATCATATTGGATTGATAAATTAATGAGAAATTAAAAATTCGTATTTATGAAAACAGCTCTAAATTAATTAATAAAAAATGATAGTAAGACAAGTTCACCTAACAGGCTGGCAAAACAAATTTGCTTTTTTGTTATATCTATCTGTTTACAAATAAAATACCCATATTTTACTAATTTAATCATTTCATTACACGTATACGTATATATTTAAAGATATGTTTATTTTTTGCTATATATACCTAATTCTTTTTTTACACACGTTGACAAAAGATATTTACACGCATATCCAGAGTATACATAGTTGTTGTATCTAATCAAATAAATTATGGGTTAAATATTAAAGTGGTCATTGAAGTGAATATCATATATCATTTTTATTATTGATCTTAACGGGATATCACTTCAATTACTAAATTCATCATAAATATTAAATAGATAACTCTAAATATGTGTTTGAAAAGTAAAAATAATTTATACGAGTTCTACACATATTTTTTAATGCTATCACAGCCAAATGAAAAATTGTGAACTCTAGTATTTAAGATATTATATTTAGATTTTAAAAAATTTTATTTTTAATTTTACAGTTATTTACTTCGATTTAATTAAAAATAAATAGTAAATGATTTTTTAAAATCTAAATATATTATCTGAAATACTAGAATTCATAACTTTTAATTTGATTGCATTAGCATTGCAGAAATATGTGTAGAACTCGAGAAAAGTTATTTTTATTTTTCGAACACATTTAAAGTTATTTGTTTGATGTTTATGATGACTTTATTAATTAAAATAATATCCCGTTAAGATCCATGATTAAAGTGATATCTAAGTATTCACTTCAATGACCAATTTGATATTGAGTTAATGATCTAGTTGGTCACTGATATAATTGCTTGAGTTGTCCGCTGAAGGGTCTGAGTCTGTCTAGTTTTGGACGCGTAAGAAATTTCAAAGAGTCAACAACAAAATCAAGAAACCACAAATTATATACCACTACATAGACAGACAAAGAGAGGAATTAACAAGAAAAAAACACAAGTGATCGCAGGATGTCAAGAGATGACGATGATGGTTGTCAGTGCAGGCCTTTGGGTTTTCTGTTGGGTTTGCCCTTCGCTTTCGTCGCTCTTATCCTCTCAATCATTGGAGTTGTCATCTGGATTGTTGGGTAACTACTCTCTTCCTGTATTAATCTTGCATATACACACATACACATAGTTGATCATGGTAGTAATTAGTTTGGTCGATTATTGTGTATGTTGGTTGTCGGTTTATTATTACCCCTCTCTCGAAAGTCGATTAACGATCATTGTTCGACATAATTGGATTTATGAATTTATTTGTTAGAATAAATTATAAATTTGAGGTTTTCTGTGTAATTGAAGCTCGTGGAGTCGTGGGATTTTATTGATTCTTTTAAAATTTTGAAGTCTTGATCGAAAATCTTGATTAACTTAAGTATCATGTGTTGTGGTTGCAGGTTGGCATTGACATGTATATGTCCGTGTTGTTTGTGCGTGACGGTAATAGTAGAGCTAGCACTGTCTCTAATCAAGGCTCCTTTTTCGATTATGAAGTGGTTCACCAAGAAAATCCCCTGTTAAAAGTGTTTAAGGGTTTCACTGTATTGGATAAATGGATTCTTTTTTTTAAGTCTTGTAATGTAATTTACAAAGTTGATTAGTTTAATTAACTTTTCCAAAGTGCTCCAGTGCTACGTATCTCCTATTCTTCCTTGATTGGTTTATGATTGTTTTTACAATATGTTGCTACTGAAATTTTTTATGATGATTGATGAATGATGATGCACTTTTAGTGCCTCTCTGTAGTTAGTGCTCTGTTGGAGTAGTAATTACAAGGCTCTGATCCAAAAGAAAGTCATTCGTCTTGCACCCGATGGCATATTAAGACAGGGTCCTAATTCCTGATTATAGACTGTTGTAATCGTCTATTTGTGGGGTCTTTAGTTATTGATGATCGTAATTGTTTATTTGCGGAAATTTGTGGATAAGTTTAACACGAAAAATTGATGTGAATACAGTAAAGAGGCAATATCACTTTATTCAAATTTGAATTTTTGATTTTAGAAATTTTATTATTCGCGAACAAATCATTTGCTAATTATCGTTGGTAAAAGAACCAGACCCAATTGTTATCCTTTTCTCGACTGATGTTAAGTCACAAAACGTATAAATTTTATAAATCATTCCTTTTATTTTGTAACTAAGAGCATCTTCAACTGGTTTGGCTAAATTGATTGACTAAAATCATATAAAATATTGATTATGTAAAATTTGCTCAACTTGTAGAGATTGTGGTTCAATGGAGTTAGTTATAATGATTAAGTATATTTTAAAAATAGTATGTTATTAATATTTCAAGTTGCTATAGATATAATGTATTATTTTAATATGATAATAGATGATGTGGAGTTTCACTACAGGTCCCTAGAGATTCGACAAATATAGCCGTTGGAGATTGCAAAATTTTACATATTGACTATAATTTTTATTTTTGACATGTTTTATTCATTTTTAGCTAAGGATTTTTTGTGGTCGGAGATACTCTTGCAAAACAAACATAAAAAATTAGCCTTACTGTGAAGTTTAAAAATCAAATACTATAATTACGAGACTAAATTTAGGAATAATTATTGGACCAGAATCTTCTCAAACAAACATGGCCAACTTCTCCATGACCCAGCAAGAACAATCATCATTATGTTAAACGCATCAATGATTAAAAAGCCTGTAAATAACAAGTTCCAACTGGGCTTTATAATGGGCCTGGAAAAGACTGGTCACGGGAGAGTTACAAGTTACAACTGCATGAAAGGCTCAGTCTACGTAAAATCAAATGCACCGCCAAACTTTTTTAGTTGATCCAGTAACTTTTATCATGGCTAAAAATAAAAAAAGTCTTATTTCAACTCCGGTCTCTTTTTAACTCATGAAAAAATTGAAGTTTGAATTCAATAATAAGAACATTAAATTTTCAAAGATTTAGCAACGATCGGTGGTAATTCAACAATATTTAAAAATTAATTATTTAAATACAAAATTTCACAAAACCTGAATTCCTTCCTGCCTGCCTAAGGGCCGCGCATCTAATCTAATCTAAAGGTCAATTCTGGACTTGTAAAAGTAAATATTCTGGATAGCTTGGCGGAGGGGCAGGGTCCAAGTTCATGGGGCCCAGCCCAAGCACACAACACACAAATTAAAATCCGTTTAGTATGTCGACTTCCGATTTTTCCTCTTTCTCAATTTGCCATTATTTCATAATTAAACTTTGAAAAGTAGTAGTATATCTTTTGAATTGAATTCTCTTTCTTGGACCACTAATTTACAAATCATTTCATACTGAAATATACACAAATAGGTCATGAAATATTGATACAAAATTAGACCTCATACAAAGATTACAAGGGGATCTAGTTTGTTGTACAAGTATATACATATCTAAATGGAATTTTTTTTGTTTAAATTGAACTTGAAAACGGAAGACATTTGGTCTGGTCCTCATTTCTCTAATCAGTGACTAGTATACATGTGCAAAAACCACTCCACGCAAAACTAAAAAAGCCTCCGGTTTTCAACAATTGGCCGGGAAGCATCAGAGCAAGTCCAACAGCTTATTTATATCATGTCCTAAACTTAAATATAAGTAATCTAGCAAAAAATGGTGCTCCAACAATGTCTCAGTGGTTACCTAAATCACTACGACATCCATCTCATTACCTATTAATAGGTAACCACTAACCATTACCTATTTAATTTCCATGAATAAAAAATTCACTTCCCTCCTTTTCTACATTTCTTTTCTCTCTCTTTCTTCCACTCTTTTTCTCTCTCTTTTCAAATATATTATTATAACAATAATAGGGAATGGATATAAGTAATTTTGTTAGAGTTCCTACAAAAAATCAAGTCCCTAAATCAATAAGACATATTATTATATCATATTTATAAGTAACCAACTAGAACATTGTTGGACTTGCTATTAGAAAGAAGTAACGAATTAATAAACCAACCACTTTGTGATCATGCAATAGTAATAATTTATCCATAAAGTTAAAAAGACGCTCTTAAAAAAAACTAGAATTATACACTTTAGATTACAAAATATCTACATTTCAAAACCAAAATGTCCAAAACCAGCTGTATAGCTTGTATCTCTATTTCTTCTTCTTGATTCCTAAACCAGCTACAATACAATTCCTATAAACCCACAGTCTTAAATAAAAAACCTCTCTCACTATAGTCTATATATACAATACCACCTTTATACAAAATCACTACTTCAATAATCTCAAACAACTTCAAAAAATCATCCACACCCCATTAAGATTCATCAAAAAGGGTCAAAGAATCACCCAATGGGTTCCACAAATCAAGTAGGAGCAACATCGCCGGTGCCGGCGATCGCCACCGGAACATTCACCGGAACTCTAGGCCGTCACATAGCTCGCCGCCTAGTCCAAATCGGAGTAAAAGATGTCTTCTCAGTTCCCGGTGACTTCAACTTAACTCTACTAGACCATCTCATCAACGAGCCTGGGCTCAATCTTGTCGGTTGCTGCAACGAGCTCAACGCCGGTTATGCTGCTGACGGATACGCAAGAGCAAAAGGCGTGGGAGCTTGTGTTGTGACTTTCACTGTTGGCGGGCTAAGTGTTTTGAACGCGATCGCTGGAGCTTATAGTGAGAATTTGCCGGTGATATGTATAGTTGGTGGGCCCAACTCGAATGATTATGGGACTAGTAGAATACTTCATCATACTACTGGCTTACCGGATTTTAGTCAGGAGCTTCGTTGTTTTCAGACCGTCACTTGTGCTCAGGTTAGCTAATTCTAAGTTGGTGTACGTGTGTTTTTTTTGTTTATATTTGAATTAATTTTCTGCATTTTGTATACATTCTTTGTGCATGATCTGTGTTTGTTTTTTGTTCACTTGTTTAATTTGATTGATAGGAAATACAGAGATTAGTTAAATAAATAGTACTTCCTCCGTCACATTTCAGACTTGTTTCGCATATTCTAAGGCGAAAAAAACTTATATTTCTATTTACAAAATTATTTTGGGACCGAGGGACTATAACATTAGGATTTTGTAGCAAGCGCCAAGCAGTGTTGGACCTGCGATAAGATCTTGTTGGCAGTAGCTATAAATGTTGTGATGGTATTGGTATCTAATAATCTGAAAATGGTAGTAACAGTCTAACTGAGGACAACAAACGTTAGTGGGATAAATGACCAAAATAACTTTAGCAAACAAATGTGTTTTATGTGTAATGCATAGAAATATGTGTGAGTTAAAATGTGTAACGTATACATGAGAAATTTTCTTTTTCTAACCGTTTTTAGTTTCTGGAATTTGAATAAGAAAATGTTGTGACCAGTGGTATTTGAATTGATAATTGGTGGTAAGAGTGATTTGGTGTTGATGCTTGCAACAGGCAGTGGTTAACAACTTGGAAGATGCGCATGAGCTGATTGATAATGCAATATCGACTGCTTTGAAGGAGAGCAAACCCGTGTATATCAGCATAAGCTGCAATTTGCCTGGAATTCCTCACCCAACATTTTTTATAGACCCGGTTCCATATTACCTTGCACCAAAGTAAGTGCTCCATCAATTATCACTACTAACAGAGGATTTAATTTTGTTAACGTTCAACCGCTATTTAGCAATGGCTGCAGAGTACAAAACAGTTTTATACTATGTATATACACAATTGCTTATTGATGATTTGAGGAAGGGAGTTACTGAGTAAGTATGATTATGAGCTTATGAGAGCAATGCTTGTAAAATTTTGCAACATATTAGTGCTATACATCCTCATGCGCTATTCAATTTTCGTTAGCAGTGTGTATCACCTCTGCTCTGAACAAAATTTTGATACTGCACATTGAGTTATCATTTTCTGTCATTGACAGGATAACTTTTATCTTTATTCTTCTCATACGTTGTTCTTTTCCGAATTCAACTTCTAGTCCCTTTTTTTGTTTTTATAGAAGGCTAATCTTTCCTTCTATTTTAGGGTCAGCAATCAATTAGGTTTAGAAGCTGCAGTGGAAGCAACAGCTGAGCTTCTGAATAAGGCTGTGAAGCCTGTCATTGTGGGAGGACCCAAGCTAAGGGTGGGAAAGGCACAAAAGGCCTTCGAGGAGTTTGCCAATGCTAGCGGGTATCCAATAGCTATCATGCCCTCAGCCAAGGGCTTGGTTCCAGAGCACCATCCTCACTTCATTGGGACATACTGGGGAGCTGTAAGTACCAGTTTTGTCGGGGAGATAGTGGAATCTGCTGATGCCTATGTGTTTGTTGGTCCTATCTTTAATGATTACAGTTCAGTTGGGTACTCGCTACTGATAAAAAAAGAGAAATCCATCATAGTGCAGCCTAATCGTGTAACTATTGGCAACGGTCCTTCCTTGGGTTGGGTTTTCATGGCAGATTTCTTAACTGCACTGGCTAAGAAGTTGAAGAAGAACAGTACAGCAATGGACAATTATCGTCGTATCTATGTACCTCCAGGTGTTGCCCTGAAGCGTGATAACAGTGAGCCTCTTAGGGTCAACATACTTTTCAAGCACATACAGGTAAAACTAGTTTCCTGAATTTTTACAATATTCTACGGCACATGCTATTGATTGCATTATGCTTACCTGGAAAGAGAATTAGGATTTGGACTACAAACACATAATTCTGACATAAAATACATTTGCTTTCCTGATTATTATGTTTTTTATGACAGTGCTTGTTTTGATTTTTATAGTTAAAAGCTTTTAATTTTGAGTTGGATAAGTTGCAAAGATTCATGCCATTTTTCCTTACTATATAGAAAAATTTCATCCAGCTACAGTATGGCCTCTTTGATTAGCAACTAAAACCAGTTCATTTATAGGCAATGCTAAGTGGAGATACTGCAGTGATTGCAGAAACGGGGGATTCATGGTTCAATTGCCAAAAGCTCTCTCTTCCTGAAAATTGCGGGTAAACGACACATTCCAGTAATAATGTGATTCTTCAGATCTTATATATTTGTAACATGTCGAGTTTTCGTGCTCCCAACAGTATCCGCTGGTATATATTCATATTTTATGGAACTTTATTAATATATCCTACTAATCATGTACTATGTTTAATCAGGTATGAGTTTCAGATGCAGTATGGGTCTATTGGTTGGTCAGTTGGTGCCACCCTTGGCTATGCCCAAGCTGCGAAAGACAAGCGTGTGATTGCCTTCATTGGTGATGGAAGTTTTCAGGTGAGGGATAATGCTGGTTTTAGTTTATTAAGGTTCAAAAAACTTTCAGCTATTTCTTGTGTCAAAGATGTATATGATGACTTTAGATGAATGAATCATTCTATATTCTTCATTTTGAAGAAAAAAAGAAGACTGTTAATATTTGTTCATAAGGTTTTAATGCCGTTATGAATGTTACATTGGGGATAGTAAATAACGTTAAATTATAATCGCACAATAGAACATCACCAATAACTAGTTCCATTTCTCCAGGTAACTGCTCAGGATATCTCAACAATGATTCGATGTGGTCAACGTACCATTATATTTCTGATCAACAATGGAGGGTATACAATAGAAGTAGAGATTCATGACGGTCCGTACAATGTGATCAAGAACTGGAACTATACTGGACTAGTTGATGCTATTCACAATGGTGAAGGCAAATGCTGGACTGTCAAGGTTAGCAATAGTTTTAAGGAATTTTTATACATTGATTTGAAAGTTTTAATGAATTGAACGTAAACTCCTGATTAGTATGAACATCAAGTGGATTTTATCTGCCAAATAACCACCTTGGAATGATACAAAATTGTTGCTCTCATAACCGCCTTTGAATATGGTTGGATAATCATGAGATGAATGGCTCTCTAGTTCTTAAAGTACAAATGCTGTGATGGTACAGCATAAATCAAACTTGTCACTTGTCATGTACTCAAACTAGACTAAGGTTAGTGTCAACGATTTATAGTAATATAGTTATCTTGGCCTATCATGAGTTGGGAGTCATCAGTCATTTTTACTTTATTGGTGCTGCATCATGATCTGACCTTTTATCTAAAAGTAAATGAATTATGCAATGCATCTGCCTAGTACTCTAAAGTCCTTGTATTCAAGTAAATGAACATATAGTAGACTAAAATGTCATCAGCAACACCCTTGCATGTGTAGTAGTTAATTGTTTGGAAACCTGTATAATCTGTGGTACTTTCTTAACCTTGTTTAGAGTTTAGACCATGCTCAACCGATTGAGGCCTTTTAAGTTCTTTAGAAAACGAAAATTGTTGGGTTAGTTTGAAAATTTGAAGTCCCTTTCCGGACTACACATCTTAAATAGAGGTAGATTTTTGTATTCGGTTTTCTTTAATATAGTAACGGATGATATGTGTGAAGAAAAATTGATGCAGTTATAAGGTTTCACTCAGTATGCTAACAGATGGCATGTGGGAATATATATAGGTACGCACGGAAGATGAGCTGACAGAAGCAATTGCAACAGCGACTGGAGAACATAAGGATTCATTTTGCTTCATTGAAGTGATAGTACACAAAGATGATACAAGCAAAGAACTTCTTGAATGGGGATCCCGAGTTTCTGCTGCTAACAGCCGCCCTCCAAATCCTCAATAAAACTGTTAATCTCATGTTATATTAACTGACTCTAGAAGTCAGTATCCCGAGTCTTGTTAAAAATGTGTTTGCATAGGAACTTAATAAATGTAGTCTAACAGAGCTGTTTTCTTGTTGTTTAAGTGTTCCAGAATCTCTGACAAGTTGAAACTTTCGGTTAAAAATCCAGTTGTAATTTGTCTTCAATGCATGAGTACATTAGGCTGTTTAAGTTTCTGAGTTGAAGATATCTTCTTTAAAAGAATCCTGAATTCATCTGTAAGACACTAAAGCTATTAAGGAGCAAAGTGGAGTTTGTAAACTAATTTCAGGAGTGGTTCTCTGCCTAGATACTCGGTGTCCCAATATGTACCACAGATGATTGATAAAAGGATCTTTAACTAACCAACTTATGTTTTTATGTGGATCAGAGTGATACTACATATGCTAATCACCAGGATGCGAAAGGATACTTTTTTCTGTTGGTACATATAAAAGTTTATATCAAAGTTTTTGGGGATTTCTTTTCCTAAAATTAAATTTATTTAAAGGGTCAACATGGGCATGCTGCTGATAGCCAGAAAGACCCGTGTATTTAAATAATTAATAGAGTATATTCCCCAGCCTCTCCATCTCATTTCCACTTATGGCTTCTTCTTCTTCTCCTCCTTGCTCGAACACAAGTAGGCTACTTGTGACGATCCTTGTAATACTTTCACTAGCTTCAGACACAAATGTGACTGTACTTGCATCATCATGTAAACGTTTTAATTCGATTATAAGCTTTGGTGACTCAATGGCGGACACCGGAAATCTTCTACATCTCTCAAGTTCAAACACCCCTCCTCATTTTGCACTACCACCTTACGGAGAAACTTACTTTCATACCCCCACCGGTCGGTGCTCAAATGGTCGCCTCATCATCGACTTCCTGGGTACGTACCTTTCTTAGTTATAAATCTCGTGTACACAACTTAAGTAACATATAATGTATGTGCAGCTCAGTATCTTGAAATTCCACTGGTACCGCCGTACATAGGCAGCAAGAATAAGAGGAGGTCTGCAAATAATTTTTGGTCAGGAGTGAATTTCGCGGTGGCTGGAGCAACGGCCATGAATAAGAAATCTTTCCAACAAAAAGGAGTCCACATCATGGTAAAGAATATTTCTCTAGAGACACAATTGAGTTGGTTTAAGGAACTGTTGCCATCTCTCTGTCAAACAGATTCAGGTAACATAGATTTACCTCATTAGTTCTAAACATACACAGCAATGAATACTTGTTCGTTTCACATTATTAGAAATGATCTAGTTGTCTAAACGCTAAACTCCTAGCTAGTGGGAACATTTTGTTAGGTACACAGTTGGTAGAAAAAGGGTTAAATATCAAACACGCAACTCATTACGTTCAAATATATCAAATTAATCATTCATTGCAAAAATGACTCAACTTAATCACTATTTTGAAAATCTGTATCAAGGAAGTCATCTGGGAATGATTAAACTGATACAAATTTTCGATTTTTAATGACTAAATTGATACATATTTTCAAATTTATGACTGAAGTGAATAATTTTTGCAACAAATGACTCACATGATATATTTGAACGCAACGAATGATGGGTTTGATATTTAACCCGTTAGAAAAACGAATACATTTTTGGCACTATCTATTACAGTAACCGGCGTGCGTGCATAATGGGTCGCCTGTTCATTTTCAATCACTGTTTCAGAACGCATGTGAACATACATATTATATTCAATAATTTTTGACAGAGATCACCTTGATATAACCAAAAATAAGTTGACAGTTGTCCCAGACATAATTTCTAGATTTTAATTTAAAGTTTTGCAATATTTTCTCAATCTTTCAACCAGGAGCAATATAGAGCATACTCTCCAGGAGTGTCTCTGTCATTGCTCTGTCTCTGAGTGCTCTAGCACTCCTTCATTGTCTACAATTAGTTTCTTAACTGCGAAAGACTAATACAGGGTAGCTACGTTATTATTTACTAGCTTATAACCCGTGCCAAGCACGGGGCCGAGCATGAGTCAACATTAAAATATTAGTATTAATAAATTATTAATAAATATTATTTAAAAATGTAGTTCTCGAGATTTGAATGATAAAAATATATAATAAATAAATAACTATTTAATTATGTAGTTATAGACAATCGAACTGTGCATAAAGCTAAAGAAATTAAAGTAAATAAATAAATCTTGTATGATTACGTAGTTGCAAAGAATCTAACGCTCGATTAAACTATTGAATTTAAATTAAATAAAAAAATCTTGTATAATTACGTAGTTGTAAAGAATCGAACCCTGGATGAAGCTAAAAAAATTAAAGTAAATAAATAAGTTGCAAAGAATCTAATGCTCGATGAAACTATTGAATTTAAAGTAAATAAATAAATCTTGTATAATTACGTAGTTGTAAAGAATCGAACCTTGGATGAAGCTAAAGAATTTAAAGTAAATAAATCTTGTAGAATTATGTAGTTGCGAGGAATTGAACCTGGGTCAAGTGATAACCAAATTTGGTACTTTGGTACCGCACGCCATTTTCACATTGTTTTGCTTATTAATAAAGAGTATAGATATGATTTGTGATGGAATAAAGAAGTCAAATAGTTGGTCACGAAACTGCACAATTGATTTTTTATAAATAGTTGTCGAATTCTTGATCAAGTGTTTTTGATGTGAGGCAGATTGTCAAAAACTATACAAAAGAAGTGTAGTACTTGTGGGAGAAATTGGAGGCAACGATTACAACCATGCTTTGCTTGCTGGAATAAGCAAAGACGTGGTTAATACATTTGCACCATCTGTTGTTGGCCAGATTGCCGCAGCTGTTACTGTAAGTATCAGAATCCGAGCAATGCACATTTCAAAATTTGTGTGCACAGGTGTGTTTCTGACTTTCTGTAAGTGTGATGTCTGTGTATTGCATGCAGGAACTAGTAGAGTTGGGGGCTAGGTCAATAGTAGTCCCAGGAAACTTACCAATTGGATGCTCTGCAGCTTATTTGACACATTTTATGTCTAATTCAACTAAGCAAGACTATGATCCAAAGACTGGCTGCCTTATTTGGTTAAACAAGTTTGCCAAGTACCATAACAAAATGCTCCAGACCGAGTTGCATCGGATTCAAGAACTTCATCCCCATGCCAACATTATCTATGCGGATTATTTCAACGCTGCAAGGCCCTTATTTTTAAATCCAAAGAAATATGGTACAAGTTCTACAGACACACATATGACCATATTACTCCCTATATACACAGTGTGTAGTCCTTCCTAAGTAATAGTTTGAATTTAAAAGTAAAATATATTGTTGTTGGCAGGATTTAGTAATGGAGCACTAAGAGCATGTTGCGGAGGGAATGGACCCTATCATCAGAACTCCTCTGTGGAGTGTGGGTTTTCGCCATCAACTGTTTGCGAGAATCCTTCCTTGAACGTTAACTGGGATGGTTTGCACTTGACAGAAGCGGCATATGAGTTCATTTTCAAACGTTTATTTAAAGGACGACTCACTGTTCCACCCTTTAAGACATTATGCACAGTTTCATAATTTTAAGTAGTAACTGTGAATTTTGAATGCCAAATCTTTAATGATTCAACCGCATCGATCGTTACATTAACGAATAACAACCTCAGTTCTCCAGTTCTTAGCTGCATGCCTGCATATCAATGCTCATTTCAGACGCATAAGTGTATCCAAGTACTGTAGTAGTTAATTTGTACAAATATGTTGAAGCTATTATATATATTATTGCAAGAGATTTGTTTGTCGAAAAAAGAGAGCAAGAGATTTGGATCTTGGTGATCACAAAAAGAATGACAGGCTCATTTCTTGGTAAATTGAGTCGCAGACTCTAGTTTATAAGAGGTTGAACTAACAAAAAAATATAAGAGGTTGAACTAATTATAGAATGTTTTTATTCTTTTTATCGATATTTAAGAAGTTGCTTAGTAACAATGTTTGAGTTGAGGCTCGATGTTAAGGTGATTAATTAAGGTCTTTTTCAGCATAGTTGAGTTCAATACGCTATTAATTAATTAGATGAAGTTAGCCAAAAGGACATGATATCATTTACCAACCTTTTCACTAATTCATTTCTACATTTTTCATGGCTGCTTCTTTTTCTTCCTCTTGCTTAAACACAAAAACTCTGCTTATCTTTCATATCCTTGTGAGAATTACATTAGCCACAGACACAAAATTTACGGTACCCGGATCATTGTGTAAACGTTTGAACTCTATAATAAGCTTCGGTGACTCGCTGGCCGACACAGGAAATATTTTGCATCTCGCAACTTCAAACAATCCTCCTCCCCATTCTGCATTACCACCTTATGGAGAAACTTACTTCCATACCCCCACTGGACGATTGTGCAATGGTCGCCTCATCATTGACTTCCTTGGTACGTAAGTTTCTTAATCACATATCTCATGCATGTATATTAATCGAAATAAGGTATCGGATTGTAAGCTAAATCTTTCTTTTCTGTTATGCCATACTGGTGTATATATGCAGCTGAGTATCTTGGAATTCCATTGATACCACCCTATTTAGGCAGAAAGAATCACACAAGGTCTGCAAATAATTTTCTGTTGGGGGTGAACTTTGCAGTGGCCGGAGCAACGGCCATGGATAAGCAATTTTTTGAACAAAGAGGCGTCCATATTATGGTGAAGAATATTTCTTTAGGGACTCAGTTGAGTTGGTTTAAGGAACTCTTGCCATCTCTCTGCCAAACAGTTTCAGGTAAAATAGCCTGTTTTCTAAACATGTACACAAATGCATGTATGATGTTAGTCCTCCCTACTGCATGAAACTTTACAATAATTACTCCTCCCTACTGCATGAAACTGCACAATTAATTTGTTACAGACGGACAGACAGCTGTCCAACTATTGATTCAGTAGTTTAAAACGCAATTGATGTGCGGCAGATTGTCAAAAACTATACAAAAGAAGTGTAGTTCTGGTGGGAGAAATTGGAGGCAATGATTACAACCATGCTTTTCTTGCGGGACTAAGCAAAGAGTTAGTGCAAACATTTGTACCCCCTGTTGTTGGCCGGATTGCCTCAGCTATTACTGTAAGTATCAGTGTCGAAGGAATGCACATTTCACAATTCAATGTTGTATGTGATGTGTTAATGTGTCATTTCTGTCATTCTGTGTATTGCATGCAGGAACTGATAGAGTTGGGGGCTAGGTCGATACTAGTCCCAGGAAACTTGCCCATTGGATGCTCTGCAGCTTATTTGACACTATTTCTGACTAATTCATCTAGGCAAGACTATGACCCAAAGACCGGCTGCCTAATTTGGTTAAACAAGTTTGCGGAGTACCATAACCAAATGCTGCAGACGGAGTTGAGTCGGATTCAAAAACTTTATCCCCAAGCCAAAATTATCTACGCGGATTATTACAATGCTGTGATGCCACTATATCTGAATCCATATAAATTAGGATTTAGTAGTGGAGCACTAAGAGCATGTTGTGGAGGGAATGGACTATATCATTACAACCCCTCTGTGGAGTGTGGGAAACCGGCATCAACTGTTTGTGCAAATCCTTCCTTGTATGTAAACTGGGATGGATTGCACTTGACGGAAGCGGCATACAAGTTCATCTTCAAACGCTTATTTAAAGGGCCATCCACTGTTCCGCCCTTTAAGACATTATGTACAGTTTCAGGCTTTTAACAAGTGACTGTGAATGTTCTCAGTTTTGATGAATCTAGCAGCATTACTTCATTGCATTAATAAAAATCATAGTATATATTGTTTATGTATTCATAAAAACATTTCCATTAATTTAATAAGATTCTAGTTTCATCTCCAGTCGAAAGGAGTAGTACATTCTCATGAACAATAATTGACCAGCTAAATAAACAACTACTCCATCATTTGAAAGGAACAAAGAGCATGAGATACAGCTGTGAATCTTGGCGGTGAGATGTTCACGTTCATCGCAAAGTAGACATTACTTCTTTATTTCTCCATGCTCACCAACTAGAAGTCTTTTATTTTCCTTCTCTTTTTTCGCCAATTGTCTCTTTCACTTCACACGCGTCTGACACTTTTGTAAAATTGGTTCTCTTTTGGTAAAACTCATTGAGACAGAGAGACACCAAGATCAGATATCGATTTTTATTGAGAATCGAATCGGGGTCGGACGGGTCAATTTAGCTATTTTAATTAGCACTCTGCGTCTCTCCAACACAATAGTAAGCAGACAAAGACTTTGTCGGTTAATTACTACTGTACTTCATTTTCTCTCAAACTCACTTCATGTTGGAACCATCACTTTATCTACATTCCATCAACGTAAGAACATAACACTGTACATACATATAAACGCACCTTTGTAAATATGGTTACTGGAAAGGTGATAGGTCTTCAAAGAACATCAGCAAATCCAAAACCAGTCGCACCCAGAAAACAGCCATCTCTTCCTTGTACAAACTCAACTAAGCTACCTCAAAAGGGACCACCCTCGCGATCATTCGGTGTTTATTTCCCACGTGCCTCCGCGCAAGTCCAGCCACGTCCACCTGAAGTACCTGAGCTTCTCCACCTACTGGATGAAATGCGCCAGAGAGAGTGTGTACTTGAAACAGAGATTCTTGAACTAAAAAAATTTAAAGATTCGAGTTCTGTTGTTTCGGCTCTCGAAAAAAGGATTATCGAAAAGGATAACGAGATTAAAAGATCAGAAACTATGGTGGCTTGTTTGGGGAATGAGAATGAGAGGTTGAGACAAGAAGTTGAGATGTTGCATTGTAAATTAGTTGAACAGAGTAGAGATGATGGGGAGAGAATTAAGGCTTTGGAAGGAAAGGTTTCGGAGTTGAGTCGAATGACAAAGGTGGATATTAGGGAAAAGAACGGAGAAGTATCGAAATTGCAGAGGTTTCAGGGCTTAACTGATATTTCTTGTAAATCTAAGTTTAGGAAAAATGGGAACATTCTTGAAAAGTTTGATTATCTAGAGCAACCAATAGGTAAAGCAAAGGTTATAGAATCTGAAATTATATTGCCTAATCGTTTAGGAGATGGTGTAGATTTTGTTGTATCAGATGTATCTCGGATGCCTAGAATTCCAAGACCCCCACCAATACCAAATGTTACATGTTCTGATTCGTCGGACTGTGTACTCTCATTGGTTTTAGATCAACCGTTGTTGAAGGTGGCACCTCAGCCTCCACCACCACCGCCACCAAAGGGGTTTATGGTTGGGGCGGGGAAGGTTAGGAGAGTGCCGGAGGTTGTGGAGTTTTACCATTCTCTGATGCGGAGAGACTCCAGGAGAGATACTGGTGGCAGAGGAGCGACTGATGGGATCCCAGTGACTGCCAATTCACGAAACATGATCGGGGAGATTGAGAACCGATCAGCCTATTTGCTTGCTGTAAGTACAGTCCTATATCTTATTTTTCTTGATTTAGCGACTTGTTCCTCTTTGTCAGTAAATTACAACTGAACCTAGTATTCTTAGCTTATCTGAGTATTGCTTCTCAAAAAAATGCATCACTAATTAGGACTGATAATGTTGTTGGTTTGAGCCCTTTGAGTGTAGTCAGTTCAAATGTTCAATTTTGTCCTTTTTGCTGGTTTGTAATATGGGCAATTTTTTTTGTTTCTGTGACCAACTTAATGTTTCATTTTGCTGTGTTATCCCCAATTCAGATTAAATCAGATGTAGAAACGCAAGGTGAATTCATTAGGTTCTTGATCAAAGAAGTTGAGGATGCTAAATTTTCAAATATTCAAGATGCTGTTGCTTTTGTTAAATGGCTTGATGACGAGCTGTCTTACCTGGTAAAATATTTACTCCTACCACAGTCATAAGCTTTTCTGAATTATGATGTGCTGTAGTACAGTGTCATTATTACTATAATTTTAGGTCGACGAGAGAGCAGTGCTTAAACACTTCCAGTGGCCAGAGAAAAAAGCCGATATATTAAGAGAAGCAGTATTTGGATATTGTGATGTCAATAAGCTGGTATCCGAGGCATCTTCATTCAGAGACGATCCCAAATTGCCTTTTAACCCCGCTCTCAAAAAAATGCAAGCCTTGTTTGAAAAGTAAGCCAACACCTTAGCTTTGTGTTTGCCTAGATTTTAATAAAATTACATGTTATTAAACATCTGGGACTGCACAGACTAGAGGACGGAGCTTACAATCTCTCACGAACTAGGGAATTGGCTGGCCAGCGATATGAAGGGTTCCAAATTCCAATAGATTGGATGCTAGAGACTGGATTTACAAGTCAGGTAAACGATTCTTTCCTAAAGCTGTGTTCATTACTGAAGTTGCAAAGGCACCCACTAGTTTTAATGTCGTATCATAGAATGCGGAAGAGATTTTTAGGGCACTCTGCGTGTTCATCCATCTGTTAACTTAAAGATAGAGCATAGTCCAGAAACTGGAGTTAGGGGAAGCTCCCTTAAGAATTCTGTCGAGGTTACTATTTTACTAGGTGGTTCTAAGCTCAAAAGGCAACTCGTACACTTAATAAATTCTTGGAAAAAAAGATTTCAAAGATCCTAGGCCAAACAAGATCCGTAGACATTAACATCTCACCTGTCGTTTATTATTAATTCTTTTTGTACAAAAATATTTAGATATTTCAGGCCAAACAAGATCCGTCAACATATATTTCGTCGGTGAGCTATTTATGATTTTAGCATGCAAAAAGTAACATAATTGGACTTA
This sequence comes from Heracleum sosnowskyi, assembly GCA_030848705.1. Taxonomy (NCBI): domain Eukaryota; kingdom Viridiplantae; phylum Streptophyta; class Magnoliopsida; order Apiales; family Apiaceae; genus Heracleum; species Heracleum sosnowskyi. The sequence continues at coordinate 102,814,794 of CM061241.1, forward strand.
AAAATATCCTATCCTTTTGGACCCTATCTTTAGATATACAAGATTATGTTTCCATGCCCATGACAGTGTTGATCTAATCCATGTGCTTGTGTTTCTAAACTATTTGGTAGGTTCATCTTAACAGACAAGTTTATGTAAATCATGAACATGGTAATAACTAATGATTCAATGGACTTGATCAGATTAAGCTAGCATCTGTAAAATTAGCGATGAACTACATGAAAAGAGTTTTGGCAGAACTTGAAATGGTAGGCGGTGGCTCTGAAGAAGAAGAATTGATAGTTGAAGGAGTAAGGTTCGCTTTCCGGGTACATCAGGTAAAACTTTTCATTTTGACCTTTCAAATTTAAGGTAGGTGCTTGCGAGTTTTATTGTAAACTATAAGTAATACATTTATCCCGGACTGGACAGTTTGCAGGGGGTTTTGATGCAGAAACAATGAGAGCATTCCAACATCTGAGAAATAAAGCAAGACTGTGCCGTATATAGTGCCAAAATCAGCAACAAAATTATGCTTGTAAGTCTACAGGTGGTTAAAATAGAGAGCATAATAGCTCAACAAACATGATGGAAGATCAAGGATTATAATTCTTGTATAAGGAACCTTTCAGAAGTTTAAAGTAAATTATTTTTCCTATCATGGTATCAGAGCTAGATTTGTTCGATCCGGATAGGTTGATTGATAGTTGAACGTGATGACTGTCACATGTTGGTTTTAAAATATGTGTTTCGATTTTTTTTTCTTCTTTTCTTCTCTCCAAATTGGTTTTGTCTTTTTTTTCTTGGCTAGTTTTTTATTAAAAATCTCGCCTTCTCTTCGATTGTTTGAGTTCCGTTTCATTTTTGGTTGTGCTCCTTAACGAATTGGTTCTTTGATAAGATTCTTCTTTTACTCTTCTTCATATTGGTGTGATTTCTTTTTCTTGGATAAAATTAATTTTGATTGGGATTTTTTTTGGTAAAATTGTGTTTATAATCAATTTGGATTGGGAAGAGAAGTCAGAAGAGAAGGGATAGAGGGAAAAAAAGAGCTAATACCATCAACATCAAATAGAGAGAAACAGAGTGTATGTGAGAGTCCCAATCGAAACAAAACGAAAGCAGCGGAATTTTTTTATCCAAAATCATTTTTTACCCAAGAAAAATACAACCAATACGAAGAAAAAAAATCTTCTCAAATAGTCAACCTTATTAAACCGCAAACTTAAACAATCAAAGTGAACGAAATCTATAATCATAACAAGAAGTGAATTCATATTTAACTGATTCAGAGAAAAAAAAGTCACGATTGAGAACTTAAATCAAAATTATCCAATAAAAAACTTAACTGATTTGTGAAGAAGAAAAAAAAAATTATGTTTTAACTAAACAAATATAAGACATTATCAACCAATCCCAGATCAACAAACCTAACTATTGATGGGAAACAACGACGATACCAATACAAATTTTAGTGCTTTGTATGCAGGTTTTTTGTTTTAACCAATACCAATAAGAGTTAAGAATTCACAACCAATTTCACATGTGTCGTGTTTGGTTGACGAGAATGAAATTAAATGAAAGGGAAAATAAATTTTTTCGTCCTTAAATTATATGTTGTTTTTGGTTTAGGTCCTTGAATTATACGAAAAAATATTACGGTACCTTAAATTTCAAATTTTCTGATTATTTGACTAACGCAATGCTAACGTGACAATTACGTGAAAATCAAAAAAAATTGGAATGAAGTGAAATTTTGGCATATTAATTTACGACTGATTACAAGAACATCGGTGGTGAAAGTTTTCAATTTCGAGTTCACTAACATATAAAAATTTGGAGATTTCAGTAAAAACAATTCGTGTTCTTAAAATTAAAGTGCAGATTTCTATACGTTAGTGAACGCGAAATTGATAACTTTCACCACCAATATTCTTGTAATCAGTCGTCGATTAAGATGCCAAAATTTCACTCACTCCGAATTTTCGATTTTTACGTAATTGTCACGTCAGCAATGACTAACGTCCGTTAGTCAAATTTGGACAAAATGACGAGAATCAGAAAATTTGAAAGTTTGGGTACTGTAATATTTTTTCGTATAGTTTAAGGACCTAAACCAAAAACAACATATAGTTTAAGGACGATTTTTTTTATTTTCCGAGTTAAATTAATTGAAATTTATGAAATTTTGGAGAGAAGATTTGAGAAAAAATGAGTATGTGCAAATTTATTACGATAGTATTGGTAAGATAAATAAATATGAGGATAAATGAAACATTTCTTCTTAAAATATGGTGTTTAAATTTTGATTTAGGTGATTGTGACAGTAAGAACAAGAAATGAAAAATATGAATAACGCACGTATGGTTCAAATTTCACTAAATTCATTTCATTTTAATTAATCCCAATTTCGAAACAAACATACCAATAGACTTACTTACACATGCTTAGTTTAATTACTAATTTTAGTGACAGTAAATTAGACTAGTAAAATACATATAAAATACAACAAAAAAGTGAATGAATTTAAAAATAATGTTTCGTCAACGTTTATTTTAAATTTACATATAAAAAAAAAAGTTTCATGCATAGCAAAAAAAAAAAAAGAAGTTTCATCAACAATTAAAAATTTAAATATAAATATAAAAGAAGATGTTTGGGAATGTTATCCTGTCACCCACCACAGACGAGTATAACCCCCTGTGCATCTTTCTCACATAGTCGATAAGGTACCACAATCCTTCTAGTTATCTTTCACCAAAATAGACACAGATATCTAACAAAAATTACTTACAGAATACAAGAACAAGGAAATGGCGTGTATGTCAATGGCCACATTGGGTCTATGTTCATACGTGGGCCCGTCTGCTAACTTATCTGTGTCCAATGGTTCAAGGCCCAGAAGCTCCGTCTCCTTCAAAATGGCCCCTTCTGCCCTGCCCACTACCTCCTTTCTCACTTCTTCCTTCTCTTCACTCTCCATCTCCTCATCTTCCTCATTTTCAGGTATTATCTTTTCTGGCTCTTTCTTTCTTTTTATTATTAATATTGGGTGTTTTATCATCTTCGAAATTAAAAAAAAGGTCTTTAATTTATGAAATTTGGAGTTTGTTTGTGGATTAGTTTTGTATTGGTTTATCATTTGAGTTAATTAGGTTTGTTTTCTTGATTTTGAGTTTGTGTATGAATGCTATATATAAGGTGTTGGTAGTTTGTGGTGTATATGTATCTTGGGTCAAGTACATTCTTGAAAATTTGTGTATAACATAATTAATTTTAGTTTAGGTTGAAGAGAGTTGGTGACTTAACGTGGTCTTGATTCGGGACCTCCATTTTCCACAAAATTTTGATTTGGACACTGAGGCGGAATTTTGCATAAGATTGATGGTTATTATCTGTTGAAGGGAGTTTGAAAGATATAATCCTAAAATTTTGTCCATCTAGTAACACAATCAAGTTGTTAGCTTCTAATAGTTCTTGTTAAAGACTTGTAGGAAGAAGAAAGTTAGAAAATTGCAATCATGACACGTTATTGAACATTTGCGAAGTTAAGATTTTTCTTTTATCTATAGTTTCTTAAGCACATGTTGTTCTTATGAATGTATAGAAATCTTGTTACCATTTTATTGATTCATTTTCCTTTTTCATATCCCTTAGGATGTCTACAGACACTGGGTTTCACTTAAAAAATATTACAAAAATCCAAGTTTCTTACTCCCTTTTTTGGTGCAAGATATTTTACAGAAGTTTTTATCTACGTTTCCTGTGTTTGTTTGCTCAGGAAAATATCGTGCAAGTCCGATAAAAAAGACTACAGAGTTCGAGGATAACATTTACATATATAGAAGTTGGAAAAATATTTTACAAACATCTTATTTTCCTTGCCTGATATTTTCTAAACACAATATTTTGAGCAAAACAAAATAAGCCTTAATTTCCAATATATTCTTGATACATATGGTTCCATGTTTCACAACACCTGATGCGTTCCGGTCATGGTTTACAATTGAATTCATAAATATCGTTTAAAGTTTCCCACAAGCTAAACCTATCTGAGTAGGGCTGAAACTTATATAAATCATTGATCCATTTAATTGCCATAGCCATACCATAGTGTCTTACTGCTTATGCGTTGCAGGTTTATCGTTAGGGCTCAACTTCAACACTGGGATAAAAACAGAGAAAAGTCGTGGTCTAGTTGTAAGAGCTGGGAAAGCAGCTCTTTGTCAAACTAAGAGGAGTAGATCTCGGAAATCTCTGGCCCGCACTCATGGTTTCCGTAAGCGAATGAGTACTACCAGTGGAAGAGCAATAATCAAACGAAGACGTGCTAAGGGACGATGGAAGCTTTGCACAAAGACCAACCACAACAGTGGAAAGCAATACCGTTAATTCATCATTTCCTTGAACGACTTGTTGTAGTGGAGACATATTATATTGTGATAATTGGTTAATTCATGTAAAACCTGATTTGGGTGACTGGGTAATTTATATCTAGTATCGGGATTTATATATTTTGATTGTTTGTTCAAGAAGCTTCATTTCAATCCATTGCATCTGTATCTGTTTTTCTCAGGCGCGTGAACTCGCCGTAGTGCTTACTTTTAACTCTCTGCATTTGATACACCAGGATGTCCAATTTGGTGTATCACTAAAAAGTAATCCGCCAGTCAGTTTCAGACCAAATAACCCAACTATAGTTGCTGCCACTTGGAATGCCACCTTATCTTATGTGCAAATTAGAATTTCATTTGATTCAGACCACTACCAGGAAAGATGGGTATCTTACTGTGAGGATTTTCCATGTAATTCTTACGCACTTGGATGATATTTCTAGTTCTAGGATATGATGCTAACAGCTAAGCACATTTGCCAAGTCTACGTAGCATTATATTCCAAGTTTGTGAGTCTGGTCTCTGGCTTGTTGCAACTCGTCATGAACTCCAGAATGAAGATGTTCTCTGTTTTAGTCCAGGGAGCCCTCCTGGCTCCTGACAAGTGACAAGTACTGGCTTGAATTCTATGTAGTAAAAATGCGAAGTTTTGGCTCTTGATATTGTGTATAATTCAATCCAAATGCTTTATGTAAAGCAAAGTCTTGCTCAACTTGGGAAAAATTGAATCGAGAAGGGGACATCCAGAAATCCTTGCTTGGAAAATGCTTAGAAGACTAAAATCTTCATCCGAGTTTGAATGATCAGCAAAGTTGGCTTAATAGCACCTCCTCGCGATACATAATACAATACAACTCTTCGTTCAGAGCTCTAAGATGATTACTTACTATAGGTATTAGAGTAGATATGAAAGCATACAATATTAATTGTCAGTTAAAATTAAATTAGCACCAACCAGAAGGGATGAGACGCGGGAATTAGGCACAAATGTAGGGATATCATACACCTTGACATAACTATTTTCGCAAACTTAATACACAAACAAACTGTGTTTTGCACTAGCAAACTACAATCTTCAGTAAATGAAAACATGTTTAGGGAGGCTTAAGGCCTTAAGCAGTTGGATAGGATGCATCCATCTGAACACCATCTAGTCGAAAAAGTTTGAGCCGTTGTATCGGATGCAACCATAGCATCACTGCAGAGGCACAGAGGCTACTTTTGAATCTGCTGTCTCCCAGCTCGTTTCCTACGAACTCTTAATCAACAATTATGGTCAGATGACTGAAATATTAAAGTGTATACGTGAAGTACCAAGTTGAAATTTTTTGTTCACATAGATGGACTTTTAAGCCACTACTACATTGCAGCTGCAGATAGACTATGGGTTACATCTACCACTTGCGAGTTGCAATCTATTGCAGGAGAAGACATCTGAAGAAGTTGGTGTTGATTTATATTATTTTTATGAGATTCATATAAAATCAAAATACATTTACTGAGATATTAAAAAAGATGAATGACATCTATATCAGCAAAGTGAATAATCAACCACTTCTAAATGAATCCATGAAAACGTTTTTCAGAAAAATTTAAAATCCCTAATACCACATGTATATATTTGCAAAAAGATTAGATTTACAATTCCCGCTGCAAAAGTTCGCAATCATCCTTACAAATTGAGTAGACCAACTTTATCCTTGATGAAGCGGCATTTTCTAAACCACCACATAATCTGCCTCGGAAAACTCATCCTCCGATGAAAATGAATCTGCATATGACAATGTCAAAATAAGAATTTTCTCTTACAGACAAATAATTAAACATACAGATTTGATTAAAAAAAATGTACATACCTATCGATACCAATGAAAGAACACCACCACGATCTACTCTACTAACTGACCCATCATGTTTAGATAACTCAGTTGAAGGAACAAAATTAACAGCTTGTTGATCACTTACTACTTCAGTATTCAAGTCCACATCTCTACTAGTTCCACATTTAATGGAAGAATCTGATACGATTTGAAATGAACCATGTGAAAACATTTCTGTTTCACGGATACAATTTTTTTTATTGCCTTCATTTGAGTTATCACATATTCCCCTAGCTGCATTTTGCTTAAGGGATGAATCTCTTTGCACATTTTTGTCAGGTCCCGCGACATTCACTTTGGAAAAGGAACACATGTTGTCATCCACGATTGCGGCCGGGTTTTGAGAATCATATAGGGAAGGAACTTCCTCTTCTGTAACATTTGCAATGTTTTGGGGCCGCTTAGGGTTCTTACTTTGGAAAATCTGAGAACAGAATCCTTTAATATGGGTACCAACTGCCACTAACTGGCGTATTATATGCTTAAGTGAAATTTTAATATTATTCTTGTCATCATTTACGATTGCAGTTGGGGTTGGAGAATCAGATATGTTGGTAACTCTCTCTTCTGTAGCATCCATGATTTTCGGGGGACGCTTAGGGCTCTCATTTCGCATAATCTTTTTCCAGAATCCAGTGATACGGTTACCAAGTGCCTTCAATTGGCCTATAACATACTTAAGTGAATCCTGCTAGAAAACGCAGTTATTAAGATAAACACAAAATAGCTCTATAAGTTTCAGTTTAGTACCAAACGTATTGTAATGTTTACACAGATTAAGACACTCGAATTGGCTATCAATGTGGCCCACGACACGGTTAGTAGTGAAAGAAAATGAAAGAACAGTGCTAGCAACTTTTCCTTTCCCCTTTCGGGATGATCTACTTCAGTAATCTACTCCTAATAGGCATGAACTAGATTAAAATCGCACTCAATGAGATGTTGATGCCACTTTCAAGGAATAAAATGCAGCGAATGAGGATAGTAATAATACCTGGCAATGGATGTCTTCATCGACTGCTGAACAAAAACTATCAAACTCGGCCTTTCCAGATTTCATTTTAATTCAAGTAATTTGGTATCTAGAGAAACCATATGAGAGAAGAGAAAGAAAAATCAGCTTCTACAAGTAAGCAACTCGGTAAGTTTTAGTTTATGGTATTAAACTCATCTCATTCCTCAAAACTCAAGGCTTATGGTATCAATTATGATATCTTTAACTATGCAAAGTCTACATTTTCAGTGTTAACACTGAACTAAAGGTGTTTAGTAGAGGAAAACAAACCCATAATCAACACACTTAGCAAAAAAAAAACACATAATCTATATATAGCTCCAACAATTGGAAGTATACATGAAAGAGCTAATTAAATCACAAGCTCCACAGAAGGACACATAACAACACAATGTAATTTATAAGTTAAAAAGAAGACAGTAATCAACATCATCATAAGTTCATAACAACATCAAAAAAGACAACCGGTACTTGCATAACTATCGAAAATCAGCAGAATCGCGCGGTGGGATAACAGTAGGACGTATACACGATAAAAGTTAATAAGATTCTTCCAATTCCTCCAGTAAGTTACATGCATGCAAATTAAAACAGTAATATCCAAGTAAAACTGTCAAGTGTCAACATTCACAAACAGGAGACACAATTTACTTTTAGAACTAAGCAATCATATTTTCACTCAAACTTGCAAAATTCACTGCATCAATATTAACAGTAAAAATAGAATTCAGCAGAATCACTACTTTGTATAAAAGTACAGACACCATTAACTACTTTGCAGTAAGTAATTCAACTTACCACTAGGTTTGTATCAGAACTCCCGCTAAATATTACAATCAAACAGAGCTGAATTATAAATTATATCAAAAGAAAAGGTTTAATACCTGATAGAAAGCCAAAATTGCAGAACACAACTAAAAGAACAGAGGAGAACTAAAAGCGGCGAGAGTTATAGAGTTGCAGTTGCGTAGTAACAGAAAGAGTCATGTTAAGCTGAAATACTACGAGTCATAGGGCTTTCAAAATAAGAACCAACTATTTGTAATTCTTAAAAACAAAATAAAATAAATATATTTTTTTATTACTCAACACGGTTCCGTTGGAAGTAGAAATCTTGCATTTTGTAAGCATCTAATAAACTCAGTAAAATTTTGGACCAATCATCAATATACTTATATAAAGGAGAAGACGGAGGCGGTGATGTGGCGCCTTTAGAATCGCTCCGTTCTATTTTTCTAATTTTCTCAATTTTTCACAATTTTTAATTTTAATAATTACAACTTCCTTTATTATTTTCGATTTTGTAGGAAGGAAATTGAAAAGTACACTTTTATTATTTTCATGCTTGACAGAACTTTCTTTTATTATTTTTAAACTTGATAGAACTTTCTTTGATTTAGAAAATTACAACTTCCTTATTATTTTCGAATTTGTAGGACTTGATAGAACTTTCTTTGATTTAGAAAATTACAACTTTCTTATTATTTTCGAATTTGTAGGCTTGATAGAACTTTGTTTTATTATTTTTAAACTTGATAGAACTTTCTTTGATTTAGAAAATTACAACTTCCTTATTATTTTCGAATTTCTAGGACTTGATAGAACTTTCTTTGATTTAGAAAATTTCTTTGATTTAGAAAATTACAACTTCCTTATTATTTTCGAATTTGTAGGTCGATAGAACTTTCTTTGATTTAGAAAATTACAACTTCCTTATTATTTTTGAATTTGTAGGCTTGATAGAACTTTCTTTTATTATTTTCAAACTTGATAGAACTTTCTTTGATTTAGAAAATTACAACTTCCTTATTATTTTCGAATTTGTAGGTTTGATAGTACTTTCTTTTATTATTTTCAAACTTGATATAACTTTCTTTGATTTAGAAAATTACAACTTCCTTATTATTTTCGAATTTGTAGGACTTGATAGAACTTTTTTTGATTTAAAAAATTACAACTTCATTATTATTTTCGAATTTGTATGCTCTTATGTTAATAATTTCAATTTTCTCTTTTATTATTTTCAATCTTGATAGAACTTTCTTTTATTATTTTCAAACTTGATAAAACTTTCTTTTTTTATTTTCAAACTTGATAGAACTTTCTTTTATTATTTTCAAACTTTATAGAACTTTTCTTTTATAATACTTCTTGACTTTTAAACATAATGGATTTTCATGTTATTCACCTTACAGACACCTATAAATTAAAGGTCATTCATAACAAAAAATCTACACCGAAACTTTTTTAGATAGCTTCAAATTTTTACAACCATATTTACAATCAATACAAAGATGGCCTACACTATGTTGGATGCTTTGAACAACAACAACTATACCTGGATGATAAGAGTACGAGTGTGTAGAATGTGGGAATCTGTCAATCCAAATACTGAAGAACTGATCAGTCTTGACATGATTTTGATCGATGAAAAGGTTAATAAATCAATATACTTATAACTTATTAGTTTGTCAAATTGTATGATGTTATTAACTTTTCAAAGATATGTTGTATGACAGGAAAAATTGATCCATGATACGATCCCGAAGATTCTGGTCTCTCGGTTCAAAAATCTTTTAAAGGAAGGCTCCGTGTACAACATCAAAAATCTAAAAGTTGTTTCAAGTACAAGGAAATATATCACATGGATCTAAATTGCTCTTCATACACATAACGTTGCATAAGAGATTAGAAGAAGGCATCGTCAACATAACACTGCATGGATTTCAGTTCATATGTCCGGATATGATTGATGCACGTATTAATGACACCAACATACTCTCAGGTTTTTGATGCAGTAATATATTAGAGTAATATATAAGTAATACTATTATATAAGTTATAATTCAAACTATCATGTTCTAATATTATTTTTTCTATGTTGATTTAGATGTTGTAGGCTGCTTGACCTACTTGGGTGGCATTGAAGTTGTCAAAGGTGGTTGGAAAAAAAGAGATCTCAAAATTGTCACAAATTAATAAGTTATGCATTATATTAATTTTACTATAACTGTTAATTGTTTTTTATTGTTCTTGTAATTTTATATTACTTCTTTGGTTACCCCAATTTATTTGTTTTATTTTTTTAATTTGTTTTAATTTTTTTCTTAAACAGCTCCATCATCAGTACCATAACTTTGTGGGAAAAGTTGGCCGAGATGGTTGATACAAATTTATACAAGGAGGATGGCGGACCCTATATAATAATTGTCACATCTACCCAGATTAAAAAATTTAAAAGTAATTATCTTTATTAATGTTTTTATAATATATAGTTTTAAAAATTACACATATATAAATCTATCTTATCTCGATTGAACGAATATCATTAGATATTATACAAATATCTGTTTCATTGATATTATTGATTTAATTCTTATATTAGTTTTTTAACCATTTATTTACTCTTATATGTGCAGATATAATTAGCTTCTCTAGCACAAGAAATAGTAAAATTTATACAAATCTGGATACACCGTATGTGTCATCCCTGAGAAAATAGTAATATTATATGTTTATATTGATTTTTATCAATATAATTTTTTAATATATATATGGCAATGGTATCGGTCCAAGAAAATAAAAAATCAAACTCTATAAACAAAAGGAATATGTAAATAATTTATAATATTACTTACCCAAATGCAAATTTTACCGAATATATTTTATTTGATAATTTATATAATTTTATAGATATTTATTTCACAATTTTTATTCTAATATTCTTTTTCTTAATAAATATATTCTAATGCCGCTGCGAAGCGCGGCTCAGTAAACTAGTAATAACAATAATTTATGCACGTAAAAAGTTCTTTATAAAAATTAAAATTGGTTATTTGCAAATTTCAAATTGTAAAAATAAGTACTTTTATTATTGAACATGTTTCACTGGAAGCAGAAATTCTGTTCTTGTTAAATAAAGATAAATACAAATTTTACTCATATTCAATTATACGAACTTAAAAAATATTGTGCATCTATACTATCAATACTATTATATAATAGACGAAACATTAAAAGTTTGGTTGGTCGGTATGGTACGTTGTGATTTTACTTAATTGCCCTTAATTAACTATACTTCGTGTTTTTAATTAATTAGCCTTACTTATTTATAAAAATATATTATTAAATAATAATATTACCTATTTATAACCAATTACCTTTTTCACCTAAAATACATTATTTTTTCTAACAAATTCCCCAACTTTTTCAAATATATCACGGGCAATTACCTTTTTTAACTAAAACATGTTAGTTTTTCTATTTTTCCTTACTAAACCCCTCATTTTCCAAATATAGCACGGACAAATATTTAGTTATTTATTTTTAAACATATTTTAATATTATAATTATTTTTTAAAGTAATTTGGGTCGGGCATATCTATAATTTGGGTCGGGCATATCTATAATCAATTTATTTATAACCAATTATTTTTTTCAGCTAACACACATTACATATTTTATATATTTTTCTAACCAAAAAAACTTATCTTATAAAAATAAAATAGGCAACATATATATATATATATATATAATGGTAATATTATTACATATTTATAACTCATTACCTTTTTCAGCAAAAACACATTATCTTTTCTATATTTTCTAACTAAAACAACTCATCTTTTAAACATAACACATGGAAAATAAATATGTAATGATAATATTGTTATATATAATTATTAATAAATAACCACTTACCATTTTCAGCTAAACACATAAATTTTTTTTATTTTTTTCTAACTTAAACAACCAATTTTCTAAAAATAATCATTTACTTATTTATTTTAAAACATATTTAAATACTTTTAATTATTAAATTTTAAAACCTCATTTTCCAAAAATATCAGGGGCATTTACTTTTTTAAACTAAATATATGTTACATTTTTTATTTTTTCTTACTAAAACCCCTCATTTTCCAAAAATATAATGGGCAAACCCATACTTATTTATTGTAAAATCTGTTTTAATGTTTTTAATTAATTAAAAGTGTTTAGCTATTTTAACATGCCTACTTATTTTTTGGACAATTACAATTAATAAAATAATAATAAAATAATAATTAACAATCTGTGCATCGCACGGGTTTTAAGCTAGTATTATTAAAGACGAAACATTAAAAGTTTTGGTCAGTCGGTCGGTATTTGGGCCGGACCTATCTATAATCTGGGTCGGGCCTATCTATAATCAATTTATTTATAACCAATTATTTGTTTCAGCTAAAACACATTACCTATTTTATATATTTTTCTAACCAAAACAACTCATGTTCTAAAAATAAAATAGGTAACATATATAAAAAATGGTAATATTATTACATATTTATAACTAATTATCTTTTTCAACAAAAACATTATTTGTCCTATATTTTCTAACTAAAACAAATCATCTTCTAAACATAATACATGGAAAATAAATATGTAATAGTAATATTGTTATATATAATTATTAATAAATAACTACTTACCCTTTTCAGCTAAACACATAACCTTTTTTATTTTTATTTTTAACTTAAACAACTAATTTTCTAAAAGTAACACGGGCAACATATATATAAAAAGGTAATATAATTTTATATTTTTTCAGCTAAAACACATTACCTATTTTATTTATTTTTCTAACCAAAACAACCAATCATCCAAAAATAAAATTGGTAATATATATAAAATGATAATATTATTACATATTTATAACTTATTACCTTTTTCAGCAAAAACACATTATCTCTTCTATATTTTCTAACTAAAACAACTCATCTTCTAAACATAATACATAGAAAATAAATATGTAATGGTAATATTGTTATATATAATTATTAATAAATAATCACTTAACCTTTTCAGCTAAACACTTAATTTTTTTTCATTTTTTTCTAAATTAAACAACTAATTTTCTAAAAGTAACACGAGCAACATATATATAAAAAGGTAATATAATTTTATATTTTCTAATTTAAACAACTAATTTTCTAAAAGTAACATGGGCAACATATATATAAATGTAATATAACTTTATATAATTATTAATAAGTAACTAACTGTCTTTTTAAGTACATTGTTTTTTTTATATTTTTTAAATAAAACAACTCATATTTGAATCTAAAATAACACGGGCAAAATATACATATAATTACAATATTATTATATTAAACTTATAAAATCCGGGTTTAATATAATTTTTTATAACATACAATTCAAATAAGATAATTAATAAAAAAAACAAAAGTAGTAGCATATGTTAGAAGAAACTCGGTACATTACAGACCATATATTTTGTTATTTGCACTTTAGTCACATTTAAATTTTTTAAAAGCAAATAAATACAGACCGCTGGATCTATTATTTAAAAATATTTTATATTTTAATATCTAAAATACTACTAAAGATTACGTTAACAATTTATTAAATTAAATTATTTAAATTATTAATAAAATATTAAAGAAAACCGTGCATCGCACGGGATATAAGCTAGTAAGTAAATAAGAGCAATTTGATAAAAAAATGTAGGCTCTTTTTTGCATTTTTAATGATTACTTAACCTTTTAAACATATTTTAAAGTATCTTGATCACATAATTAAATATGTTAATTTTTAATTATAAATAAAAAAATATGCTATTTTTAACATTTTTAATATGAAAAAGCAAAATTTTAGGAATAAAAAATATAAAGTCAGGATAGTTTGAGATGTTTTCAAAAGTCAAACCTTTTTTAACTAGAGAAATTGTGTTAGTTAGGATTTGGGTGGGGGAGTCCAGAGTTACTTATTTGAGAAATACTTTTAATAAGGTGGGGAGGGGTGAAAGACCAATCAATACTATGGTGAAGTGGTGCTCTCAGATCGCTTCGTTCTATTTTTCTAATTTTCTCAATTTTTTGAATTAATTATATTAAAAAATCTTTTAAATATTTACTAATGCAGGAAACTAAATATACAATTTCAATATTCTTGCATTTAAAATCTCTACTAATTGAGGAAAATAAATATAATATTCTTGCATTTAAAATCTCTACAAATATACAATAGATCTTTACTAATGGAGGAAACTAAATATTACAAATGGAGGAAACTAAATATTCAATTATAATATTCTTGCCTTCAAATATCTAAATTAAAAAAAAGTATATTACTTTAAATTATTTTGAACTTCCCTTTATTATTATCTAGATATTCTCATAATATTTTTTTCAAATGAAATTACCTCTTAACATCATTCTGCTCTCCTAAACTTTCTTTTTTAATGTAATATAATAGAAAATACAAGAACATATTGGTAAATAAGAAGTTAAGAAATTAGATCGGTCTTGCATAAAAAATTAATTAATTACTTGGTAAATAATTAATTAGCTTTAATACTTTCATACAAACAGCTAATTAATAGTATAAATATACACCTAAACTCTGTTAATTGTCTACTGCAATTTTTGTTGTCAACATTGTTCTTCTTTACTTTTTTGTTTGTTCATGTTAAAAGTGTGTATGAGTACATGAGTACATGAGGACATGAGACTTTTTTCTTTATGTTATTTATCTTATTACATTTGTTTGTATCGTAATGCAGGATCACATTAAAATCTTTGACAAGATAAGTTATTTGCTATTAGTGTTGATTGAGTTAAGACATGGATTAATAAGGAGGGAGATTCATCAGTTAATCAGTTAAAATAATAGGTGAAGCAAGGTGATTTTCATGTACATTCAGTTGTGAATTGATTTATATGTTTATGTGTGTACGTTATTAGTTTTGAATTTATAGTTAAAAGTTGATACACCTGTATACAAGTTAACTCGAAAGTGGAGAATTCATCATGTCTTCAAAAACAAATTTTATCATTGTTTTTAACGTTTAGATAGTTATTGCTCTAATTTTTATGAGAAAAGATTATATCTTTTAGTAAAATATTTTTTGTAATTCATACAGGAAAATTCAAAGATAAAAATTGTATATCAAAAAATTTATAGTGTTTGATTAAACGATCTAGAACTTTATATATATATATATATGTTAGGCCGAATACACAATATATAATCAAGTATGTATGAGAATAACAATCAAGAACACTTTATAAATCAACAAACTGTAATTATATTAACAGTTTCTCTCTTAGTGATGTTAATGAATCACAAAGAGCTACTAGGTTACAAGAATAATATATTCAATGTTCGCGTCCTTTCTAGGGATAACCTATCTGTGTTTATATAGTACACAGCTACATACAATCCTTATCTAATTGATACTCCTATAAATTAGCTATACAATTATTATCAATTAAGGATTGCTTCAGTCTTCTGTCCAGTCTCCTTAGCTGTATCAATATATTCTGCTTCTTTCCATCTTCAGAATATATTGCTTCTAGAATCTTTATCTTTGCACCGACAGCTAAGTCAACTATCACCCTGTCAGACTTTATCAAACTCTGACCGGCTTCTATGTAAACTCTTCACCCAGTCAGACTTTATCAAACTCTGACTGGCTTCTATATAAACTCTTATATGTACCTGGTACTTAAACACTGATGAACAAACGTCAGCAATTATATCTAACAATCTCCCCCAACTTGTTCATACCAAAATGTACAAGTTAAACAGATAATTGATGATGTCAAAACATATCACAAATGCAGTGTTTAAAATATGTCAGAGTTTAACTTTAAAACAGAGTTTAAATTTAACTTAGAACAGAAAACAAAAAAAACTTACAGTCAGACTTTACTTGACTTCTTGAACATCAGGTACCGTCCTGAGATAATCAATCAACAGTCTTCTTTCAGCATTCTCAAGTTCAGCTATCATAATCTCTTTCAGCTCCTTATACTCTGGATCTCCTTCACCAGTTTGATATATGGCAGCCCTCAGAGAATAGATACTGTTTTTCTTCATGTCATTCCCTAGTCGAATGTAATGAGCTTTGTCTGACTCTAGGTTAAATTCCAAAACCTTTACCCCAAGTGCAGTTTTAAATCTAGCACTGTTTCTTTTCATTTCCACTATTTTTCCAGCATGATCCCTATACTTTGGAATATAAACACTTGACACTCCTCCTCCAAGCATAGCTTTAGATCTCAGCATCTTTTCTCTCAACACTTGAGCAACATCATGAGTGTGTCTGTTCTTGACTTTCAAAAGATAAAGTACATATTCAAGTTCTTCCCATGATTTGAGATTGACATCAGATTCTCCAACCTTATAAACTCTTCCATCACTCATGAAGTATAACAAAAATTGCTTCTTCAATACTCTGTGAAAAATCAACTGAACAGACTCTAACTTATCAAGGTTTTCTTGTGTAACCCCAATACCAGATTCTGCCAGTGAAATGTTGTCTTGAGATCTGTTATTTGTTCTTCTCTCTCTGTGTGAACCCAGTCCAGATTTATCAAAGGCTTCTTTTCCCAATACTGTTCTGGTTTCTGAGAAATTCACAGCTTCAAGCTTTAAGTCTTCAAGAATTTTTGGTTTGCTGAATCCTGGAAGTAGTGTAGATTTCTGTACAACTTGAGCAACGTCAGAGGTTGTCAAAACTTTGGTAATAACATCAACTTGAGCAGCGTCAGAGGTTGATTTAGCTAATCTTGTTTCAACTTGAGCAATGTCAGAGGTTGATTTAAACTTCTTATTCAGGTTAGGCTCTTCAATCATCACGCCTTTACCTTTATCAGCATTTGAACAAATAGGCCTCCTTGAGTACTGTAAACTCTGATCAGAGTTTACATTCTCTTTGATAACAATTCCTTTTTCTTTTCTCCTCGGAGCCTTGATAACCTTCTGTTTGTAAATTCCAGCTTCAACATCTTTCCTGTGTTTTTCATCAAGCAATTTCTCTTCTGCCTGGATATCTTCAATAGTAACATCTTTACCATGTTCTGCTAAGAATAACTGTGTAGCAACTTCTTCATCAGTAACTGGAGATTTAGAGGAAAGAAGTAAACTTCTAACCCTTGAAGAAGACTGCCCTCCAGTGTATAAATTTGTCTGAGCATCAGAGTTTGACCTCCTCCCTTGCCTTTGAACATTCTTTGATCTTGGATGATGTTTGTCTCTTGCACCACCATCAGCAGTATCATCCTTCTGAGTCAGAGTTTGAGAGCTCTTGCATTTGTCCTTAGATACTCTCTCCCCCTTTTTGACATCATCAGACAGCAAAACTGATGTGAGCAATTTAATGGAATTTGCAATTTCATCCAACTGAGTTGACATTTTTACTTGATTCTCTTCAACTTTGGACAACCTGGAATCAAAATTCTTCTGATCTTTACACAAAGAAATATACAATGATTTATCCTTCTGTTGTGTAAGCTCTCTTGTAGCTATATCAGTCCTCAAACTTTCAATCACCTTGTCAGAAGCATCAAAACGATTGTTTAATGATTTGATTTGTACAATAGTTGCTTTGAGATGACTGAGAAGTTCTGGATTTTTAATCTCTTTGGAAGACTTTATCACAAAATCTGCAGCTCCTTCATTAGAAAAGATAGTATCCTTGCTTGACCAATTTGAGAAGTACATATTCTGAAAATGTTCTGCAGTAGCACGATTGACTTCTCTTGCTTCATCAGAGTTAGTTTGAATATCAGATAACTCGACTTGAATATCAGGATTGGAATGAGTAGGACTAGCTTCAGCATTGTCATCCTCTGCTTCATTCTCTGTAATAACATTCTCTGCCACTTTTTCAGGATCATCAGAGTGTGCATTATTACTATACTCTGCTTCTCTTTGAACAATCTCAACAACAGATTGTTGTAGAGCTTCAAGAACAAGAGCATCCTCAGAGTTTGCAACAAACTCTGCTTCAAAAGGAACATTTTCTGTTGCATCCTTTACAACAACATCAGGACTTGCAGCAACAGATTCTGTAGCATTAGCAGCAAAAGTCTGATTGACTTCCTCACCTTTCTCAACTTCAAAAGTAAGTATTTTTGTGTGAGAAGCCATAGATTCTTCAATTCTCACAGTATCTAGATCAGCTTCCAAACCCTCTGTAAAATGTTCAGAGGTGTTTGCTTCAACTTCCATATGAAATCCTTGAGGCTCAAAAATCCTGCTATCAGAGTGATCAGCAGCTTCCTCAACTACATCATCAGCATTTGATGTAGGAGCTTCTGTTGCAGTATTTACTCTGTCCTTAGTAGGCACAGTAGTATCAAAAATCTCCTCTTGTACTTCAGAAGGTACATTCTCCATAGAAACTCTGTCCTCAAAGACAGCTTCATCCTCTTGAATCTGAACTTCAAGATTTTCTACAGCACCAAATAGATGTGCTGCTACTAATCTTCGTTTTCTCTGATGAAGAGTTTCTTCATCAGTTTCACTATCCTCAACAGCAGCATCAGACTTTGCTCTGTTGGCTCTTCTTTTCTTTAGCCTTTTCTCCTGAGGCATACCATCAGTTTTTGAGGCCCCAGCTTCAGCATTTGACTTAGCAACCCTAGCAGGTTTAGTACCAACATGCTTAGTCCTACCACCCCTTTTAGATGTAACAGAAGTTGACGGAGGCAGTTCTTGTTGTAGAGGCTCAGGTTGAGAAGAAGCTTGTGGTGGTGGATTGACTTGAGCATTTAAAAACTGTTGCACAGATTGAGGTAGCAACAAGTCTCCAACAACCCCTTTCTTAACATCTTTATTAATAAGATCAGAAAATATTCTCTTATGTAATTTAAAACAAGAAACATCTTCTTCACCAACTTCCACTCCTTCAACACAGTAAGAAAACAAAGTCTGACAGAATCTAGAGAAATAGACTACACCTCTATTCTCTGTCATTTTCTCTCCTAGATTATTCAAAACAAGTCGTGCAAAATCAAAATGATTATCGAATAAAAGAGAATACCCGATTTGCAGACTGTCTGTGGGAATAGCATCCCAGTTTGTGCATTTCTTGCTAAAAGTCCTTGTGATGCAATCAAAGAAAAAGCTCCACTCCTTCCTTAAGAATGGTCGTTTTAGCTGTCCAATCTTCGACAAGGGTCCAGAATACCCAAAATCCCGCATCATTCGTATCAAGTCCTCATCACCCATTCCAATTGTATACGAAGAAAATTCAGGAAACCCCATTGCAGCGCGAATGGTTCCAGCAGTTATTACATACTCTGTATCTTCATATTCAAAAATAATCGATGGGTTACCTGTTTCACCACCATCATCATACAATCCTGTTTCCCAGAACGCCTTTATCTGTGAACTAGAAAGTTTTTCAGGTTCCACCAAAGCATGCCCAATCGCTGACTGAGCGAGAAAGTTTTGTATGATATGAAACACCTCTGGGGCATTGACAGTGTTTAATGGGGCTGAATAATTATTGGGAACAAACTCTAACCCAGAAGCAACAAAAACTGTAGTAGCCATTAGTACGAATCGAGAAGAAAAATCAAAGAACCTGATTCAAAAGAGTTTGTGTGTAGAAAAGTGTTTGTGAATATGCTTGTGTGACAATTGATGTGTGTTGGAGTAAAATGTGAAAAGTGTTGACGACGGTGTGTGTATTGTATAAATGTAAAATTCAAAATTAAAAACTGAACAGTTTTTAATCATTAATACACAACTGTCTTACTCCGTTAACTGTGTTAGTGGGACACGTGGCATACATGCAATGACTGACAGCAAATAATTGACAGTTTTCAATACGCATGCGTAGTAAAAACAGCAATAATTACCGTCTGTTACACTTTTCTAGGCATTAACCTCTCTCCTATGTTCAAAAACATCCTTGAACAACTGTCCAATCATACTCTTTTTAAATTTTCAAAACAAATGTCTTTTTCTCAAAATTATAATATGTCTGAAACCAACAAAATTTATTTTAACCATCAGAGATTAAAATTAAATTACCTCGGCGTAGAGTACACAAATCATCAGTGTTTATCAATTCTCCTTCTTTATACATAAACTCTTTTCACAAACTGTACAGGTGTGTGTATTTGTGTGTGAAGTAGCAGAGTTTACTGAATATAAATATTTAGACCATCTCAAAGTGCATAAAATCCACAAACTAAAGCAGTAATAACTGGTTGCCTAAACTCTCATGTATAAAA
This sequence comes from Heracleum sosnowskyi, assembly GCA_030848705.1. NCBI lineage: Eukaryota > Viridiplantae > Streptophyta > Magnoliopsida > Apiales > Apiaceae > Heracleum > Heracleum sosnowskyi. The sequence continues at coordinate 102,835,093 of CM061241.1, forward strand.
TAAAATCTGATTCTTATGTCTAAACTCTGTATACTGATATCCTTTCATTTGGATATATCTTTTATTTTTCACCCCCTTTCTATATATGCTTTCATATATATTTTTAAAATATTTATTTTATTTTTTTTTATTATATTTTTCCAGTAATCAGTGGTTGGCACTAGTCACCAAAAATCAAAGAATTTAGCCCTTATTTCATACAATAAGTTCCTGGATCTTCCTAGGCACAACATGATCTCAAAGGAATTTGTGCTCTGTTTGGCATCTTTTGATTTGAGGGTGAATTATTTGCAATTAATAATCAGAGTTTAGACTTTTCATCAGTTAATACAATTAATTTATGAGAGAAAATGCAAACAGCTAATACAATCTCAGTGTATAGGATCAATAAACTAAGAGATGCTATAAATATAGAGACAGTATCATGCTGTGTAAAATTTCTGCACATTTTGTAATCAGAGTTTATAATACTTAGAAGGATTCATGATTACTTACTGAAAATCATGCTTCATACATTTTTCTTCATCGGTCCATGTGGTTCAGACAAAATTACAATCAGAGTATAACATTAGACTGTAACTATCAGAGTATGACTGTCAGAGTATGACTAACAGAGTTTACTGATCAGAGTATAACATGCTGGTACAAATAACAGTTAATACATGCAAGGAATCATGAGCATAAAAATCAAACAAGTATAGTTTTTGAGTCTAACCCGTATCTCTAGTCAGAACCAGAGATCATTCCAAGTTCATTTACCAATCTTGTAAAAGTAGCTTCACTCAAAGGTTTGGTGAAGATATCTGCAAGTTGTTGGTCTGTAGACACAAAATGGAGCTCAATGTTTCCTTCTTCCACATGTTCTCGGATAAAATGATACCTTATGCTGATGTGCTTGGTCATGGAGTGCTGTACTGGATTTCCTGTCATAGCAATAGCACTCTGGTTATCACAGAAAATAGGTATTTTAGAGTACTTCAAACCATAATCCAGCAACTGATTCTTCATCCATAGAATCTGTGCACAACAGCTACCAGCAGCTATATACTCTGCTTCTGCAGTGGATGTAGAAATTGATTTCTGTTTCTTGCTATACCAAGAAACCAATCTGTCACCTAAGAATTGACAGCTTCCACTTGTACTTTTTCTGTCTATCTTACAGCCTGCAAAATCTGCATCAGAGTAACCAATTAGCTTAAACTCTGATTCTCTAGGATACCACAAACCCAAGGTTATGGTTCCTTTGAGATATTTGAAGATCCTTTTTACAGCTGTTAGATGAGGCTCTCTGGGATCTGCTTGAAATCTTGCACAAAGACATGTTGCATACATGATATCAGGTCTACTTGCAGTAAGATACAGTAAAGACCCTATCATTCCTCTGTAGTTTGTCATATCTACTGAGGCTCCTGTGTCTTTGTCTAGCTTTGTTGCTGTAGCCATGGGAGTTGAAGCAGATGAACTATCAAGCATACCAAATTTCTTGAGAAGATTTCTGGTATATTTTGCTTGATTGATAAAAATACCATCATCTGTTTGCTTGACCTGTAAGCCTAGAAAGTAACTAAGCTCTCCCATCATGCTCATTTGGTACCTGGATTGCATAAGCTTTGCAAACTTCTTACAAAGTTTGTCATTAGTAGATCCAAAGATAATATCATCTACATAAATTTGAACTAAAAGCAAATCATCACCAGAATTGAAATAAAACAAGGTTTTATCAATTGTACCTCTTGTGAACCCACTTTCTAAAAGAAATTGAGCAAGAGTTTCATACCATGCTCTTGGTGCTTGCTTTAGTCCATATAATGCCTTGTCAAGCCTGTAGACATAATCTGGATGCTTGGGATCTACAAATCCTGGTGGTTGTTCAACAAACACTTCTTCTTCAAGCTTCCCATTGAGAAAAGCACTTTTTACATCCATCTGAAAGACTTTAAACTTCTTGTGTGCAGTATAGGCCAGAAAAATTCTTATGGCCTCCAATCTTGCAACTGGAGCAAAGGTTTCATCATAGTCAATTCCTTCCTGTTGTGAATAACCTTTAGCCACAAGTCTAGCCTTGTTTCTTGTAATCACACCTTCACTGTCAGTCTTGTTTCTGAAAACCCACTTTGTACCTACTATTGATCTATTCTTTGGTCTAGGTACAAGTGTCCAGACTTCATTTCTTTCAAATTCATTTAACTCTTCTTGCATTGCTGTAATCCAATTAGCATCTTGAAGAGCTTCCTCCACTTTCTTTGGTTCTGTTTGAGACAAGAAAGCATGATACAGACACTCATTATTTGTTGCACTTCTAGTTCTCACACTAGCATCAGGATCTCCAATTATGAGATCAGGTGTGTGTGCCTGTGTCCACTTTCTTGCTGTTGGTAAGTGGTTTCTTGCATCATTATTGGATCCTCCCCCTTGATCCATGCTCTCCTGATTCATATGTTGACTCTCTGTAGCATCTGAGGCTCCCCCTGAATTGGATGGCTCAGAGTTTGAACTGTCAGAGTTTGAATCAGTTTCCTCAACTGACTCACTTGCTGTGTCTTGTTGAGCTTCTTCACGCTCTCCCTCATCTGGTTCTCTATTTTGTTCAATTTGAGAATTTCCAGTTTCTCCAGTATTTACCAGTAGAGGTTCAGAGTATGCTTCGTCAGAGTTTGTCAGAACTGCTTCATCAGAGTTTGTCGGTACTGCTTCATCAGAGTTTACACCATCAGAGAATAAACCTTCATTCTCAAAACGCAGTTGATCATATCCATCTAGGTCATCAAGTCCAGTTATTTTCTTGTCATCAAACGACACATGTATGGATTCTATGATCACTTTAGTTCTCAGATTGTAGACTCTGAATGCTTTTGTTGACAATGGATAACCAACAAAGATTCCTTCATCAGCTTTTAACTCGAACTTGGTCAACTGTTCAGGATGAGTCTTCAACACAAAGCATTTGCATCCAAATATATGAAAATATTTCAAATTTGGCTTCTTATTTTTCACCATCTCATATGGTGTTTTCCCATGCTTGTTGATCAATGTTGCATTTTGAGTAAAACAAGCAGTTTGAACAGCTTCTGCCCAGAAATACGTTGGTAGTTTTGCTTCTTCAAGCATAGTTCTGGCTGCTTCAATTAAAGTTCTGTTCTTTCTTTCAACTACACCATTTTGCTGTGGAGTTCCAGGTGCAGAAAATTCTTGTTTCACTCCTCTTTCCTTGCAGGAAGCTTCCATAATTGAGTTTCTGAATTCAGTTCCATTATCACTCCTGATAATTTTGACTTTGTGATGTGACCCTTTGTCCAGTAGATTTACATGATCCATCAGAGTTTGAGCAGTTTCATCCTTCTTTGATAAGAAATACACCCATGTATATCTAGTATAGTCATCAACAATTACTAGAGCATATTTCTTTCTGCCCATAGACATCACATTCACTGGTCCAAAGAGATCAACATGTAGAAGATGATAAGGTTCCACTACTGAAGATTCAGATTTGCTCTTGAAAGATGACTTCCTTTGTTTAGCCTTTTGACAAGAATCACATAGGCCATCTAGACTGGGTATTGATTTTGGGAGTCCCCTTACAAGATCCTTTCTTATTAGCTCATTGATGTTGTTCAAATTGAGATGAGAGAGCTTCTTATGCCAATTCCAACTCTCTTCATTTGACATTTTTGCAGCCAGACACACTGTTCTTCCATCAGAGTTTGTTACCAAACTTGCTTCATAAATGTTGTTGTGCCTGTGTCCAACTAGAACAACTTTTCCAGTAGATTTACTGATAACTTCACAGTATTCAGTATGAAAATCTACTTGGTTTCCTCTGTCACAGATTTGACTCACAGATAGCAGATTATGCTTGAGTCCTGAGACTAGAGCTACATTAGTGATGATGACACTTCCAAGATTAATATTGCCATATCCCAGAGTGTGTCCTATGTTGCCATCTCCATAGGAAACCTTTGGGCCAACCTTCTCCTTAAAGTCTGATAGCAGGGCTTTATTTCCAGTCATATGTCCTGAGCATCCACTGTCCAAGATAAGTGTGCTCTCTTTTATACCCTGCAATCACAAACAAACACTAAGTGTTAGTTTTAAGGACCCAGACTTGCTTGGATCCTTTGTCTTTCTTAACAGTGTTAGCTTTTGCAACGGAATTACTATCAACAGAGTTTAAGCTAACATTGTCAGACTTTACACTTGCAGAGTTTGCTCTAACCCATTTCAGATTGGGTTTTAGCTCATAATAGTTGTGATAAATAGCATGATAACTCTTGCAAGTATAAATGGAATGCCAAGTGCTCCCACAGTGTGTGCATAAAGTCTGTGGTCTAACCCTAACATTATCATTCTTTACTCCTGATGTAGAAGGTAAAGAATTGATATTTTTATTGTTTGTGCAGTAATTAGCAAGATGATTAGAACTACCACAATTATAACATGTTTTCCTTGGAGCAGCAACATTAGGCAAATGATTATTTCTTTTATTTATGCCTATCTTTCCATTCCTATTCTTCTTGGATCCTTTTGGTTTCATGGCAGATTTTACCTCTTTGAGCTTATGATTGAACTGTTTTCCTGTCATCAAACCAACATTAACCTGTTTTTCACAAGTTTTTACTGGCTTTCTAACAGCTTCTCTTTCCATAAGTTTTTCTGTTATAATATTTTCCTGTCTTTCACAGGCTTCATCTGATTCCATATCAGCTTCTTTTATTACAACAGATTTTAACTTATTGGCTTCTGGAACAAATATCACAGGTTTAAGTTGTGGTTTAACCTTAACCTTGTCTTTAAACCTAAGTTCATCATTTTCACAATAGCCTAAACCTACAGAGTCTGTCTGAAACACTTGATGAGTGTCTCTCCCAGAGTCTGTCCAAGTCTTGATTATTTTTCTTTCTTTTTCTAGATCAGATTCTAATTGCTTATATCTTTTGAGCAATTCATGTTCTACATAAACAGCATCATCTCTTTCTTTTTGAATCTGCTTCATATTTTCAAGTTCTCCTTCAAAAAACTTGTTTCTATCTTTAAGACTAAGATTCTCAGATTTAATTCTCTCATTCTCTAAAGTCTGATCCCTATAGCTAACATGTACGCTTTTCAGATATACTCTTAACTCAGATATATTATCAGTATCATAAGCATAAGTAGTTAGGGGTACCTTATTTTCAGATGATTCAGTCTCATCTCTGACAGTTGCCATAAGAGCATAATTTTCTCCATCATCAGAGTCTGAAGTATCTGCCCAGTCTTTGCCTTTAGAGATGAGAGCTTTCTCAGATTTGCCTTTCTTGCACTCTGGAGCATAGTGACCCATCTCCTTACACCTGTAGCACTGGATTTCAGATTTATCCTTCTTGCCAGACTTGGTCTCTCTTCCATCAGACTTTCTAAAACTTTTCTTTTCAGAGTTTGAGTCTTTCCTTGAGAATCTCTTTCCTTTCTTGAAGTTCTTGAATCCCATCTTCTTGAAGGTCTTCACCATCAGTGCAGCCATTTGCATCATCTGTTCTTCATCATCCTCAGAGTCAGAAGCTTCATCAGAGTTTGAGTCATCATCAGAGTTTGATAACTCACTTTCAGATTTAATGACTAAAGCCTTTCCCTTGGCTTTCTTCCTTGATGATTCCTTCTTAATGGGCTTCTCCTCAACTTTGAGAGCAACAGATTTTGTCTTTTTACTCAATCTTCTATTCCTTTGTTCTATCTCCAGTTCATGAGTTTTCAACAACCCATAGATTTCATCAAGATCTGTATCAGCAAGCTCATAATTATCTCTTATTGTGGTTGTCTTTAAATCCCACTTTTCAGGTAGAGATAACAGAAACTTGAGATTAGACTCTTCAAGCTCATATTCTTTATCAACCAGAGACAGATCATTCAACAGTTTGCAAAATCTGTCATAAGTCTCAGTCAAGGTTTCATTCGTTCTTGAATCAAAGTGCTCATACTCCTGTGTGAGTATTGTCTTTCTGTTCTTCTTGATAGCACTTGTTCCCTGGCATCTGACTTCTAAAGCATCCCATATCTCTTTGGCAGTTTTGCAGCCAATTACTCTGTTAGACATAACATTATCTAAAGCACTGTGGAGAAGATGTCTAACCTTTGCATCTTTTGCAATTGATGAGATGTCCTCAGGAGTCATATCTTTCTTTTCCTTTGGAACAGTCTTTTGTTCTTGTCCATCAACAACAGGGGACAATTTAGTCGGCATATGAGGACCATCATAGATTCTGTCAAGGTATTCTGGATCTGTAGCCTCCAGAAACATGGTCATCTTCACCTTCCAAATCGGATACTCTACTGGCCTGAGTATTGGAACCCTGATTGTTTCATATCGACTCACAGAATTAGGCTTAATCTGTTCAGCCTTGGGAGCAGTTTGATTTTCTTCAGACATGATTATTACTGTGATTGAATCGTAAAACTGTATATATTAAACAGCCTTGGCTCTGATACCAATTGTTAGGCCGAATACACAATATATAATCAAGTATGTATGAGAATAACAATCAAGAACACTTTATAAATCAACAAACTGTAATTATATTAACAGTTTCTCTCTTAGTGATGTTAATGAATCACAAAGAGCTACTAGGTTACAAGAATAATATATTCAATGTTCGCGTCCCTTCTAGGGATAACCTATCTGTGTTTATATAGTACACAACTACATACAATCCTTATCTAATTGATACTCCTATAAATTAGCTATACAATTATTATCAATTAAGGATTGCTTCAGTCTTCTGTCCAGTCTCCTTAGCTGTATCAATATATTATGCTTCTTTCCATCTTCAGAATATATTGCTTCTAGAATCTTTATCTTTGCACCGACAGCTAAGTCAACTATCACCCTGTCAGACTTTATCAAACTCTGACCGGCTTCTATGTAAACTCTTCACCCAGTCAGACTTTATCAAACTCTGACTGGCTTCTACTCTTATATGTACCTGGTACTTAAACACTGATGAACAAACGTCAGCAATTATATCTAACAATATATAACTTAATTTTATATTAGAAATATTATTTTATTTAAAAACGTATTTTGTAGAATATTTTTTGAGAAAATTTAGAAATATTATTATAAAGCCGCTGCGAAACGCGGTTTAGTAACTAGTCTATCTATACAATAATATTATAAGGAAACCATTCTTTATTTGATTGGTAATTTGGTCATTTAGTTTGGTACTCTAAATAATAACCGTTAGATGTAAATATAGGTAAATGAGAACCGTTGGATGTAATATTAAAATAATATTCTTTTTTTTTGATATCTAAGATGCTCCCACGGGTTCAAGGTTCGAATCCCGTCAACAACATATTAAAAAATTTTAAGATCAAAATACAAATAAATGCTAATAAAATAAGATAAAAAATACTAAAAAATCATATTAAAAAAATACTATTATAAATACTATAATATTATAAGCAAACCACCATCTATTTGGTTGGTAGTTAGGTCATTTAGTTTGGTACTCTAAATAATAACTGTTAGATGTAAATATAGGTAAATGAGAACCGTTAAATGTAATATTAAAAGAATATTCTTTTTTTGATATCTAAGATGCTTCCACGGGTTCAAGGTTCGAATCCCGTCAACAACATATTAAAAAAATATTAAGATCAAAATACAAATAAATGCTAATAAAATAAGATAAAAAATACTAAAAAATCATATTAAAAAATACTATTATAAGCAAACTATCATCTATTTGGTTGGTTGGTAGTTTGGTTCTCTAAATAATAACCATTAGATATAAATATAGATAAATGAGAACCGGTTGATGTAATATTAAAAGAATATTATTTTTTTGGTATCTAAAATACTCCCACATGTTCAAGATTCGAATCCTGTCAACAACATATTATTATTATGAAATATTTATATCATCTATTTTTCTAAGCTACATTCAAAAGTTCAAGATATTATTCCGTCGAAAACATATTAATAATTTTTAAGATCAAAATACAAATAAATGATAATAAAATAAGATAAAAAATAATAATAAATCATATAAAAATACTAAAATAATAAATTAAAAATACTAAAATTCGTGCATCGCAGTGCTTGTATACTCATTATTTGTGTAGCATACTGAAATGCCCATAGCTGGAGCGCCCGCCCTAAATACCCACTGTATACACCTTTTTCAAGGGCGTATCATGTAGTCGCGCTAGCAGAACAGCAAGAACAGTTGTGTTGGATTGTAATGATACGCAGTAACAACACCGTATCACATAAATATGTTACATGAATGGTGTAGCAGGTCAACTCTGCCTCCAGCCAAGAGTTATGCTATACGCTTGATGTTGGAACATATATCAGAAATACACATCAGTCTTTGATGTAACTTCAGGATACGCTGCTGCAACCGGAGTATTCTAGGATTTGGTCATGTATGTAGAGAAAATCCTATACGCCTTACCGGTTTGCCGTTCAACATTATATCGGGACACGTTGATGGGGTATAACAGATTAAAGAGTTTAATTTACGGTTGATATTTGAAAATTAGAGACAACTTTGTATCTATATTGCAGGTGAAGAAAAATGAAAAGTTAAAAAGTCATAAGCTCTGTGTATATTGTTAGGGGTTGTAAAGTCAAAGTTAGTCAAATAGATTTTTTGGCGCCACCAAAGTTAGTTAGAGTTGTGGAGTTGTTTTTAAAAGAACTTTATGTATCCATTTGGAAGTTAGTTTTGATATGAAACATTTTAGTCTCTCTCTCTCTATCTTGTTAATCTCTTCCCTCTATATCCTTGTTGTATAGCTGTACTAGTTACATCGAATTCAATATACAGGTTATGTATCCTGTAAGAATGGTCTCAGAGCATTCATTCTGGGCAAGATCTGTCAATTTTTGAGTTGTAAAGAAATAAAAATTACGGTAATTTTGGCGCCGGTGACAAAAAAATCGACAGCGTTAATGGCGTCTACATCGAGTGATGATCAATTCAAGGTTCTGGAGAAGAAAATTGATGAGCAACAACATCGATTGGAGGATTTGATGAAACTGATATTAGAGATACAAAGCCCTAATTCAGCTTCAACATCTCAATTCCAGGTAATAACTCTAATCGACCTCTAGGTTATGCTCCGAAACTAGAATTCCCAAAATTTGATGGATCTAATTCTAAGAATTGGGTTAAAAAATGTGATAAGTATTTTGGGTTGTGTAAAATTCCGGATGACCAAAAGGTTGATTTAGCTTCTTTGTATATGGTTGATAAGGCTGAAGTGTGGGTTTCTGATTATCTATCTGTGAGAAGAAATGTGGTTTGGAGTGAGTTTATCATGGATTTGGATGCTAGATTTAGGGATGAATTGGGGGATTGTGTAGTAGAACAGTTCAACAAATTGCAACAAAAACCTCTTTGGAAAATTACATTGATGAGTTTGAAAGCCTAAAATCTGTTATGTTCCCGCAGAACTGCCAAATGCTTATATTCTTGATAGTTTTGTGTGAGGGTTGAAACCATCAATTAAGCCATTTGTAAAGGCTTTTAAACCCACTAGTGTTACTGAAGCAATCATATATGCTAGGTTGCAAAAGAAGCATTAGCTGCCAATAGTAAAAATCTTAAGTCAACATTTCCAGTATATGCTAGTAACAAGATTGCTCATATGGCATCCCTCCAGAATCATAATAAGCCACCATTGCTCCCTACTCCTCAGATGAAACCTCTTAATTATGTGATTCCTAGAGAACAATCAAGACCCTTCAAATACATTCCTGCAGAGGTTAGGGCAGAAAAATTGGCTAAAGGGTTGTGTTACTACTGTGATCAGAAATATGAGAGGGGTCATAAATGTAAGTTTAAAGAGTCACAACTCTTTACTGTTGAAATACCCTGTGATGGGGATGAAGACTATTTGGAAGAAAGTGATCAAGAAGAGGAAATGATATATCCATGTATTTCAGTTAATACATTATCAGGCAATCAGAACTTTCAAACTATGAGGGTATAAGGGCTAACTAAGAATCAACCATTGCATATCTTAATTGATTCAGGAAGTACCCATAATTTCTTAGATATTGAGGTTGCTAAGAAATTAGGGGTTGGGATGCATGATATTGCTACTCAGGCTGTAACTGTTGCAGATGGCAATCATATTGCTTGTCAACAAATGGTGAAACAATTTTCTTGGAAATTAAATGGACTACTATTTCAAGCAGATGTGTTGCTCATTCCTTTGGGGAGTTGTGATATGGTCTTGGGAGTGCAGTGGTTATCTACATTGGGGGTTGTCTCTTGGGATTTCAAAGAGTTATTGATGCAGTTTGAAGTTCAAGGGAAAGTGGTTCAGCTAAATGGGGTGATTCCAAAGAAACTTAAAATAGTAAAAGGAGGACTAACTCAAAAAATGCTGAATAATGCATCTCAATTGTGTTTTCTGCAGCTCAACCAAGTGGACACTGAATTGCCAGTTGAGAATAGTAGTACCACTAGAGCATGTGAAGAAATAACTGATACAGTTCAGTTATGTATTAGTGAATCAGAAGAAACTGTAGAGGTGTTTGCTTTGAAGACTGAAGCAGTGGAACCTGCAGAAGTGATTGCTTTAAAGAAGCAGTATTCTGGTGTGTTTGAAGAACCAAAAGAGTTGCCACCTAACAGAGGTGTGTTTGATCATAGGATACCATTGGAAAGTGATGCAAAGCCTGTTAATATTAGACCATATAGGTATCCTATCAAACATAAAGATATTATTGATCAAACTATTCAGGAAATGTTGGAAAGAGGGATCATTCAAAAGAATTGCAGTCCATTTGCTTCACCTGTGGTGTTGGTTGGAAAGAAAGATGGAACATGGAGGCTTTGTGTGGACTATAGAGAGTTAAACAAAAGGACTATTAAAGACAAATTTCCAATACCAGTAGTGGAGGAATTGATTGATGATTTGGCTGGGACTACCATCTTTAGCAAACTTGATTTGAGAGCAGGCTACCATCAAATGAGAGTATTTACTGAAGATGTGTATAAAACAGCTTTTAAAACACATACTGGTCACTATGAATTTTTAGTGATGTCTTTTGGCCTTACTAATGCTCCAGCTTCTTTTCAAGGGTGGATGAATGACATTTTCAGTCATTTATTGAGAAAATTTGTTTTAATTTTCTTTGATGATATAGTGGTCTACATCAAAACTGCAAGTGAGCATTGGCACCATTTGAAAGAGGTTTTTGAACTTATGAAGATCAACCAGCTGTATGCTAAGGCTAGTAAGTGCAATTTTGCTATGGAAAAGATTGAGTATTTGGGGCACTTTATTTCTAGCAAAGGGGTAGAAAAAGACCCTCACAAGATTCAAGCTATTAAAACATGGCATGTTCCTTCTAGTGTTAAAGCTTTGAGAAGTTTTTTAGGTCTTGCTGGTTACTATAGGAAATTTGTACATAACTTTGCTTGGATTAGTAAATATTTGACAGATTTGTTGAAGAAAGGGGATTTTAAATGGAGTCCAGGAGCTCAGAAGGCTTTTGACAAATTAAAGGATGCCCTTACTACTGCTCCTGTACTAGCAGTTCCTGACTTCAATAAACAATTTGTGGTGGAAACAGATGCTTCCAAGAGTGGTATTGGTGCAGTACTTATGCAGGATGGTCATCCTATCTCTTTTATTAGTAAGACATTGGGTCCTAGATGGCAGAAATTGTCAGTTTATTAAAAAGAGTTGCTTGCTATTGTTTGTGCTGTACAGAAATGGGAGCAATATCTTAGTGCATGCCACTTCTTGATTAAGACTGATCAAAAGAGTTTGAAATGGCTTTTACAACAGAAAATTTCTACACCATTCCAATAATTCTGGCTCTCTAAATTGATGGGCTTCAATTATGATATCCAGTATAAACATGGTAAGGAAAATGTGGCTGCTGATGCACTTTCTAGGGTACAAGGCTTTGAGATACTTTGTTTAGCAATTTCAGTAGTGGATTCTGATTTAGGTAATCAGATTGTTGCTAGTTATCATCAGGATCAGTCCTTGTTGAAGTTGATTGAGAATATGCAGAATAATGTGTGTGTTCCTCATTATTCATGGCAAGATAATTTGTTGAAAAGGAAGGGAAAGATTGTCATTGGAGCTGATTCTAAGCTAAGGCTTAAGCTCATTTCCTGGCAACATAATACTCCTGAAGGGGGCCATGTAGGGCGTGAACCTACTTATAGGAGGGTGAAAAACTTGTTTTACTGGGTTGGGATGTCTAAGGATGTTAGAGGGTTTGTCAGACATTGTGATATATGTCAGGTTTCTAAGTATGAGACTACATCTTATACAGGGTTGTTACAACCTTTGCCTATACCAGAAGAAGTTTGGGTTGACATATCCATGGATTTTATTACCGGGTTACCAAAATACCAAGGCAAAGAGGTTATTTTGGTGGTGGTGGATAGATTGAACAAGTATGCTTAGGGATGAGCGCGGGTCGGATCGGTTCGGTTTTAGGTTAAAACCGAAACCGAAACCGCATATCCTCGGTTTTTAAAATCGAAAACCGAAACCGCAACCGAAACCGTCGGTTCGGTTTCGGTTTTAAAATGATCGGATCGGTTACAATCGGTTCGGTTTCGGTTTTAAAACTGCCTCAAATAAACATAACAAAATAAATAAAATGACTTCGAATTTTTAAGCTTGCAAAGTTACAAATTATTTTTTCGTCCAAAATAAACATACAAAGTTTTCATAATAAATTATTTAAGTCCAACATGATCCGAGAATAATGAAAATTTAACATGATCTTTAAAACTATTTTCTTTGAAATGTATATAAGACAATGTTAGAAATTCAACAATCTCAAGTCTATCTGAAGTCTTTGTATAAGTAAAGAGTTTTTCCAAGAAAGCCAAGAAAAATCGTCACATCCAAAAATAAAACAACATATAAAATACCTAGATATAGAAGTTTATTAAACTACATTTATTAATCAACTATTACAAATTAAAACTTCAAAAACAAGAGCAAAATAGTATAATTATTAAAAGGAATGTCAGGATCTTTATTAATCTACTCCCACTACTCATAAAAATTGGTCTAGTAGAATATATAATATATTTATTTCTTTATTTTTATTAATCGGATCGGTTCGGTTTTTTTCGGTTCGGTTTGGACTTAAAACCGAAACCGAAACCTCAAGAACGATTCGGTTTTTTAATTTTCGGTTTCGGTTCGGTTTCAACTCGGTTTCGGTTTTTTATCGGTTTCGGTTTTAATTCGGTTTTTTGCTCACCCCTAAGTATGCTCACTTCATGTCATTATCCCATCCATTTACTACTAAACATGTTGCTCAGATTTATCTTGACAATGTGTTTAAATTACATGGCTGGCCTAGAACTATAGTAAGTGATAGAGATGTTATCTTTCTGAGTCAATTTTGGCAACAGCTTTTTGCTTTGCATGGTACAGATTTGCTCATGTCTTCTGTTTATCATCCACAAACAGATGGCCAATCTGAAGTGGTAAATAGGTGTTTAAAAACTTATTTGAGGTGTATGTGTGGCGACTGTCCTCAAGATTGGAGCAGTTGGCTTTCTTTAGCTGAATGGTGGTATAACACACACTTTCATTCAGCCATCGGGTTAACTCCTTATGAAGTAGTGTACAATCAGTCACCACCTCTGCATCTACCTTATTTGCCTGGTGAATCCCAGAATAGAGAAGTAGACACAACTATGCAAAGGAGAGAAGCTATGATTGACAGTGTTAAGTTTCATTTGATTAGAGCTCAAGACAGAATGAAGGGACAAGCTGATAAACACAGGAAGGACAAAACATTTAAGGTGGGTGATTGGGTGTGGCTGAAGTTACAGCCCTATCGACAACAGTCAGTGCACAGGAGATCAAATCAGAAACTTGCTTATAAATTTTATGGTCCTTTCCTAGTCATAGCTGTTATTGGTAAGGTGGCTTATAAATTACAGTTACCTGAGCAGGCTGCAATCCATAATGTGTTCCATATCTCACAATTGAAAGAATTCTTTGGTGAGCCTCATGTTACTACTTCTGTTCCAGATTGATGGTTGGGTCTGAATGTGCCAAATGCTAATCTGCTGGAACCGGTGGCTATTTTGGACAAAAGAGTGAAGAAATTTCAGAACAAGGTCCAGGTCCAGTATTTGGTACAATGGGAAGGCTTCACTATTCAGGAAGCAACTTGGGAGATTGCAGAGGATTTTGTCCAGAAGTTTCCTCAGTTTCCTTTAGTTTGATTTGCAGTTTAACAGATTGTTGTTACTTTGTTTGTAGATTAGACTTGTGGTCAAGTCTTGTGAAAGGGGAATGGTATGTTAGGGGTTGTAAAGTCAAAGTTAGTCAAATAGACTTTTTGGCGCCAAAGTTAGTTAGAGTTGTGGAGTTGTTTTTAAAAGAACTTTTTGTATCCATTTGGAAGTTAGTTTTGATATGAAACATTTTAGTCTCTCTCTCTCTTCCATCTCTGTCTCTCTATCTTGCTGATCTCTTCCTTCTATATCCTTGTTGTATAGCTGTACTAGTTACATCGAATTCAATATACAGGTTATGTATCCTGTAACATATATATGTTCATGGGTTGGACTCTGTTCTTATGTTATTGGGCAATTAATATAAAATCAGATGTTCAATTTATTTGTATAAGCAGGAAGGTGTGAAGTGTAAAGCTAGTTTTCGTTTACATATTGTATGTGTGCAGTGTGTTTGTTTGTATGTGTGAATGGACGTTGTGTTTGTTGGGCGAATGAAGTTACACTGACACGCCGCTTTAATTTGCGTATCCAAAAGATATTTTGGGTAGAATAAATGTCAAGAGGTAATTTGGGATGTTGAACCCTAAAAAATGAGTATATTGATCATTTTCTCGATGGGGAAGGGGATCCGCGTAGTTAATTATTTGAGAAATACTTTTAATATAGACGACATTATATTTTAATTTTTTATATATTTAAGATTTTTGGAGAACTTTTGTGAGATCGAAGTAAGCATATATTAATCTGAGTTCAAAAAAATATAACGGTAAAGTTAATACTTATTTTCAATGATTTAGATTTACATGATAGGAGACTGTCTCATATTTGATATTTGACTTTTCATGTTGTAAATTTATAATCTGAGTGTGAGCTCAAGAAAAAGTACCAAAAAAACTAATTGTTTTTTTTTGAGAAAAAAAAAACTAATGTTCATGTTCAATTAGATTTACAAAATAATAAATTGAACAAAAGGAAAAATAAAGAGCCGTTACAATGAAATTAAATATGAACCGGAAATGTACTCCATTTCATAAGATAAATCTAATAAAATATCAAAAAGGTTGGGTTGGATTGTAACAAATCTAATAAGGCAAGCTCTTTGAACTTGAACTTATAACTAAGTACTTGAGCTTAGAAGAGCCTTCATCACCATTAGCACGACGAGCCATTGATTCCATATTTTTGTACAAACTTTGTTTCACCATGTTTTTCATTATTTTCTTCCCTTCAATCACATCTCTTTGATTCACAGGAGAGCCAGCTGAGAATTTTTGCGTTTGAGGACCTGAATGAGGCCTCATTCGTGTCTGTCGTTCTTCTTTAAACCATTGTAGCAATCTCATTGCTCTTTTTTGTGCCAAGGGACTACTTAATAAAGACACTTGAAGAAGAACAGGAACAATTCCTGCATTTGCCATTTTTAGTCTTTGTACCGAGCTTTGATGTGCCAAAATCATCAAAACGTAAGCCGATAACTCTTGGCTTCTTGGTTTATCATCCCATGTCATGATCTCTATCAAGCTCTTCGCCACCATTGGATTACTTTCCAATGTTTTTCTTCCCATTGAGGTAACTACCAAATTTCCCAAGGTTGCAAGAGCTTTTTCTGATGTCTGTTTAATAGAAGCGAGCCCCAACAGTATGTTGAGTACTTTATCGGAAGCCAGAGTGTTTGCATTGTCCAGCATGTTAGAAAGATTGTACAATGTACCTAAACATGATTCTTTTGTTTCAAGACTTGAATCTGCTTCAAGAACAGAGATCACCAATGGAATGATAATTGATGAGTTTACGTGGAATTGGCTATTTGCTAAGAATGATAAGGAAAGCATTAGCTGTGCAAAATCATGCATTGTTTCTTCCTCTAAATCACCAATGCTTTCGGGTAGTTTCGATAAGATTCCTGCATCCATTATTAGAGCTTTGTTCCTGAAAACCCAAAAAAATGAAAAAAAGAAATCAATATCAATGCAGATCACTATAGAATTAAATTAGTTTCTAACCTAGGCCCTGGTGAGAAGCAATAATTTAGCAAATACTTATACTGCCACTACTTGTGGATAGTTTAAAATTGAGAAATACAAGAGTTCTGTAAACATTTACCATGACAACCAAATTTTTTATATAAAAGTTTCATTGATTCCCAAATCCCCATTTCTTTGCATCTCTAGTAATCAAGGGACACTGCAGGAGTTTCCAAAACATATATCAAACATTTCATACAGCTCTAATCAGCACTCACTTTACAAATTAGTAAATGTATTAAGTCATGCATTGTTTTTCTGAAATTTTTGACAATAGAGATGTAAGTACTTGTGGGGTTGGCGTAAGCCAATTATGAAGACAGGAACTGTACAACAACCCAAAGAAAATGAAACAGAATGACATTCACAAGTCAGCAAGATTGTTTAACACCAGATTTGAAATTGAGGTCGAAGGAGAAGGTCAACAAGTGTGATTTAAAATAGTAGACAAATATTTTAAGATATCTTAATAACTACCAATGACATCACAAGAACTATGAATGAAGTCTTTAATATATAGTTGATTCTTATAAACTACAGATTATGTCTTTTAAAAAACAACAACTTGTTTAGCGGACCTACAAGTTCCCCTACCCCTTGTGGAGTTTAGTGGACGGTCAGCGCACTTCATGCCCCTTATCTCCATACAAGTAAATTGCATCATTTAATAATCTGTATTTGTCTGCTTGATAATTGTTCAAGGAATGGTTCTACTTCTCAATTCAAATTAGTGTTTATGTTAGAATATGCTTGAATATGCCCCCAACGCCGGAATTTTGGGGGTCTCGCGATTATACGTTAGGGTTATCTATTTTAGACCTATGTTTTGGACTTTTTAATAACAGCACATAGAATACTATATAAACTACTGGTCATAACCTAGATGTATGCTGTATGTTTAAGATCAATAAAACTTTTCTTTTGTTCTGCCTATCTATTACGTCTATTATAATATTTCTTGCTTTCGTTATAACAGTTTACATGCGACAATTATAATAAGATTTCCAGTTCTAAAGATTTCTATATATATAAGTGTTGTGAATTAAAAGTCTAAACTGTGAAATCACATGCACATACAGAGAGAGCTAGAGGATCAGTGGGGATGGGTGATGATGTTCAATATAGAATATTACTATGTTTTGAAGATAAAAAGTCTAGTAGACCCAAATTCCCAACTATTCTATCCCCTCTACTTTTTCCCGTAATGATTTAATCTTCTCCACTTACCCAATAATGTTTTATCTCTTGGATTTTATTGGATGGATGCAAACAAAAGGATAGATATTTCAACACTATATAAAGAAGTATATTCTTATAGCTCAACAAAATAGACTAAATCCTTAAGACCAGATTCATAGTCCTGCTGAGTTTTCTTTTTCCTGATCACAAGTCATAATTTCGCTGCCACAAAATATTTTAAACTATTTTCGCTAACTTATAAGTCACGAAAAATAAAAAGCGATTTTGGTCCAACTCGTTTAATTCATGAGACAAATTTAGTGCCAAATGTATTTCACATCAATAGAATTTTCAAGTAGGGTGTATAAAATAGAATGTTTTTGGTCTGTCGTAAAATGTTGAAGTGCAGTAAAATTATTTGGAAAGATTTGAAAAGGAAGAGAATGATCGTACACAAGTCAGGTTAAATGGACCCAATAGAATCTTGAACAAACATAAAAGCCAAGAACTAGGGGTGATATTGGCAGAAAACCAAATTCAAGTGGATGCAATATCTTTAAAACTCTAATTTGGACACTCTGAGTTCCATGCTGAATTAATGTACATGTATATATATACGTCATTCTTCCATAGAGAATCGCTCACATCATTGATTCTAGCTATTATGTAATATGGTTATTATTGTTTCATAAAATATAAATTTTGATTCTCATATAAAATACTACAATATATATATTTTATAAAAATTATGTCACTTAAAAACTTAAGCAAACAGTTTGATTTTAAATTTGGTTTTATAGTAGAACCATTTTAGATAATTTTGATTCTGCTTTAGAATCATGCCAAAATATTTCATAATTTTCAATGATTTTTAAAAGAAAAAAGTTGTAGGATTTTTTTTTTATTTACGAAATTAAAGTTTGAAATTAAATTTAATTAAAAATATGTAAATATATGTATTATATGTTTTTTTTATAATGATGTGTTACGGGAGGCTATTATAAGGTCTGCCTACACCATTGGAACGTAATGAGGGTCCACATTGACATAAATTTCAGGATTTTTTTTTAATCCGGAAAAAATAACATTTACCATGAATGAGTGATCCCTGAATGCTGCTCAATGATCATATAGCTTTTGAAGCTACCATTACGAAGAACCATATTGTGATAAACTGATACCCCCTCCCTTGAAAAACTACTTTGATGTATAAATTTATATATTTTGTTGTATTGAAATTGAAAGGCTACACCAAGACAGAACTTACGTGTAAGTGCCATTAGCAAGCTCAATAAGCGCTTCAACTGCCAACCTCCTTCGTGCCACCACTTCTGACCCAACCATCGCTACTAGGGGAGGAACAACACCTAGCTCTGCCATTAATTTCCGCCAAACCAAACTTTCTGAGGCGAGTCTCTTAATATCTTTTGCAGCCACGTCCTTCTCTTCACAGCTCCCGAAGTGAAGTTTCTTTACTGACCTTTGCAAGACCACCATCTCCTCTTCTTTCTGACCTTCTTGATCACTTGCATCTGCAGCTTTGGCTTTGTTGTAGGAAAGATCACATGGCTCATGTTGCTTGACGTGGCTCTTAATCTGTAGGAACCGTCTGATTCGAGTAAAGAAACGCAGCTTTGTGAAAGCCAAGTGCCATGTTGAAGTATGACCAGACATTTTGAGGCTTCAAAACCAGAGGAAGAACAGTGAAAAAAGTATGGAGAGAGATCATAAGCTAAGTAATAATAATATCTAAATGGGAGACTATTGGTTATTTATATAGGTCACTTTTCAAATTAAGAGAGAGAAAAAAACGGAGAAAGAAGTGAGAAAGTGAAAATTATAAAAGAAGACTTCGAGGGAAAAAACAAAGAAAGCACATGCTGCAGTATCTCTAACAAAAGGGATATATCGATCCGCGTTTAATAATGTTACGTATAAGCTCATTTTTGGATTTCAAGTTTGTGTTTCCAGCAATGCCCATATAATTATGTTTATTTATTTTTCTGAATATTTTTTGTAAAGGTAAGAAAATGTGTATCGCCTAAAAAAGTGATCAGTAAGTTAAGGGTGATATTTTTATCCTAGGAAAACAAAATGAATCAAACATAAATTAACTGTTAGGCCTTGACGCACTTGAGGATTAATTTTAAGAGGTGAAGGAATAAAGTTGACTTAAGTTGGGTTGGTGTATGTATTGTGGTATGTGCCTGGACGTTTATAATCTGATTCAAATGTTCTAGATATATACTATCTTCTTGTATTGCAGTTTAACATTTCAACTTCCTCTCTTTTTCTTCTTTTAATAGATTTTCCCTCAAACTGCGACATTTTAGTTTGTGGAACGAGGTCCAAATGTTAGACCATTTTTCTGTCGCAAAATCAAACATAATCGCTATGTCTCACTAGTAAGTTGTAAGTAGGGTCATGAAAAAGTTCAAACTCAGAGTCCTCAACCCCGTTCCTAGCAACTCTTCTTGTTACTAAGTTCCGAACCACTTGAAAAAACTATATGTTACGAACATAATCTAATGTTTTATTACATTCAAACTTATATTTTGTGTTTGAATCTCTACAGCTCAATCTGCACCTGTTTCAAATTGAGAAAGTGTATATGATCCACAAAGATTAATTACACGATTATCACAGTTATCAGAGGTTCCTTAATTTTACTTGTAAAAATATAATTTCAATATTACTTTATTGTAATCTATCGGTTTGATCAAGAGCCATGCACATTATACTAACCAATGATAATGCAGAAGTTAGTATGCATCTTCTATCGAGATATTCTAAAAGGCAAAGGTAATATATGCGCGCACACACACTGACATGCACGTAGGCTTATATAAACATGTATTATGTATAGGTGACAGAGAGTTACCACGTGATATAGTGCATGCAACGGAATTCAGTTATCAGGTATTCGATGATACGATACGGATTGCAGCACTTGTTATGATCCATTATCCACGCTCTATCAACTGCTAACTGGAGAGAAGACAGCTCATACAATCAATGGATTCAAATCTGTTTTAAAAGTACATAAAAACAATAGTTTAAGAGCAAGCATTAATTAGCTAAGATTAAATTAATTAATGACCATGAGCACATATTTCAAGTCTAAACAGCTGTTAAATCACTACTATGCTGGGAAACCTCTGTAGTTACACGACCTACATGACACTTCTTTCTTCCTGTATTACTACTTATTCTTATAACTTTAAGTATTAATAATTAGATTTTTTTTTAATTCCTAATTAATGATTTATTTTCTGCTATGAACAGTAACAATAATTCCTAAGATGTAGATGTAAGGTGTGATGGCTATATATTTTAGCATTATATTCGTCACTATTTTAAACCCTCTTGCGATTCACCAGTACCACCAAGTATCAACTACACGTGCACCATTGATGGAGTGAATAAATTTGTTTGGGTGGATTTGAATGAAGTAGACACTCGGTGTTTTGGCAAATCCACTAGATAGTATTCAAGTTCTTGGTGCTTTATCCAGATGTACTTCCATTCAAATTTAAACTCAAGCCACCACTTCCTCGTCTGTGCGTATTAACACATGGGATAATAGGTCTATGGAAAATCTAGCAATGCCATTTTCTACCAGAAAGCTTGAAAAACAAGAATGTTTACTTTACATAATACTATTTTCATTATATCTTCTAGACCAGTTACAGGCCAACTTTTTAGTATTGTAATTTATGCTCTTTTGAAACTAAAAACAAGTTTTCAATACTCTATACTGAATTTTCAATGTAAAAGTTCTTTTTGAATAATGTGTTTTAAGTTACCTTGAGTTGATTGAAGTTTAAAAGGAATACTCCATACCAGCATTTTCTGCAGTTCTTGGTGTCCAATAAGCTGAAGAAGTATAAATCTTAGAAGTGTGTAGTATCCTGCATTCATAAAATCATATATATAATTATATGCATATAATTTTTATTTAGGACATACAGGGTACATATTATCGTTAATATAGATTCCAAAGCTTACTTTATTACTTTTTTTTTTGAAATCAAAGCTTACTTTATTACTTAGTTCTACACAGAAAGATATAAATATCCAAGGAATTTACATCTTAACAAAATTGGTAGTCCTGTTTATAGAAACGAGAATCTGAATCTTCACATGGCATTCTTTTTAAGCATTATCTAGGTTCTACACTTTTAAGCTATATGGAGCCCGTGACTAATAACGAAGAAAGTGATAATGGAGGTCAAATTAATGGAGGTTCCACTAGGCACTAACTAAATACAACCTGGGGATTTTAGCATACATGGTAATACTGGATGAGGATCTAATTTTCCACCAAACAATCTACCAACAATAGCCTTACAAAAACCGAATTGACATATTCAACTGATAGCCATGCATGTCCATTGCCATTACATCTGACTTTTATGTGTTGATCCTTTCTAGGACTGCAATTCAGCTCACGAGACCAAGAAGGAAAAGAAAATTGTCTGCTACAGACACTCATTGGACGCGTTACATTTTTCTGCAGGGAATTAGTAAACTTAACTAGATGAGCTATAATGTTGTGAAGGGAATCAGCATGTTGGATGAAATACAACGGATCATAATTTCGTGGCTACGAGGAAAGAAGCACTCCTCAATTTTCATGCAGAATGAGAAAGTGCAAATGCTGGACCACTCAAAGTGCTTGCAGTTGCAGCATAGGGTTTTCACTAACTACTGTTGCTTTTTTAATCCATTAGGGAAATTGTACTTGAAGCTGCTGATTTAGTTGGATTAAAAGGTTGACTTGGCATTCTTGCAAGAAAATTTAGTCACAATATAGACTTGCATTCAATAATAATTATACACATCTTACCTGGCCATAGTCCATAGTAGACTACGTATTTTAGATATTTTTTTGACTTATCTGACCCCTTCTATATGTACTCAGCACTAAGTAAGAACTTTTAAGAATTCTTGATATAATTAATTGAACACTGAAAAAAATATTCCGAGAGTTGCAATTGCATACCTGAACTACTAGGCATTAATGTACTCTGCTGTTCACTAGAGCTTCAAAGAGTTGCAGCAGTGCTGCTGCTGCAAAAAAAAAAAATTATTTAAAACTTGGATAATTATTTAATATAATATAAATCAATAATCTAACGCACCAGAAGCAGAATTGGATAATATAAAACTTGCACATCTTTTGTTTTCTTATAATTATTTAAACACACTCACCTTGTATCTGACAAGATTTGAACCCTCTACAGGAGTGAGGGAGATGCTGTCAGGTACCAAAGTGTAAAGGAGTTCAAATGCAGTTGCAAAGAGAAATTACACCTACATATAAATCAATAGTTCGGCAGTAGCAGACCAGAAGCAGGAAGAATGAACCAATTATTTAAAGCACAACAAAAAATGCAAGGAGTTCAAATGCAGTTGCAAAGAGAAATTCCACCTACATATAAATCAATAGTTCAGCAGTAGCAGACAGAAAGCAAATTAATCAATTATTTAGAGCACCAGAAGCAAGAAGGGGAAAAAAATGCACCAGCCGGGAATCGAACCCGGGTCTGTACCGTGGCAGGGTACTATTCTACCACTAGACCACTGGTGCTTGAATGTTTATAACAGATGAAAAATGTTTCTTCACCTAGCACATAAAAAACTGTCTTGGTGAGTGGCACATAAAAGGCTTGCTGTTTGGATTGGAAAAATGGAGATACAATGTTCTTTTTACTCCCTTCAAAATGTAGTTTTTGCATTATTAGTTATGCGTATAAAATGCATGCGATAACATCTGGCAAATAAAATGTAGGAGAAAATGAGTATGAAAATGGTAAAATATAGGCTACCATAAAAATGTTTTGTTTATGGTGTGTTTGTTCAGTTTTTAAAGATGCTGAGGGAAGGGTAGATCCATACTTGAGACTTTAGAGTCTGTTATGTTAAATAAAGGCTCCAACTTAACTTCCCTTCTAATCATTCTCCCAAATATAACAGCCAAACAGGAGCTTAATCATTAGCTTAGAGACATTACGAGTAGCTGAAACTTACAGTCCATGAGCAGTTGTGCATATCATCTCGTCTGAGTAAGTTGAGAAAGAGATTCTGAACAGACATCCTTTAGCACATACCCTGCCTGTATAGTTGCACTGAACCAGGGTGAGGAGCACAAAGTAAAAAAAAAACAAAATAAGCTTCTGTATACTGCTGCAACTTATCTCTGAACTCGTGTTTGGCGCAGTAAGGATCACAATCATGTATACTGCTGCAGCATTTTATGAGATTGTCTTGAGAGAGTTTTCCTTTCTTCTGGATAGAAGTGTTCAGTATTCCTTCTATGAACTCTTGCCAAAGGCAGTAGGGATTAGTATCATCACACATAACCACAAAACCAACGGGCCGTAAAGGTGGGATGGTAGTAATCTGCAGATAAAATAATTCAGGTGCATCTAAATTAGCAGAGCTCTTTTCAAGTGTTCAGATCCTTAATACAAGGCAGCCTGAAGTAATGTTTGATTGAGATTTTACAATGGCCAAGTTCTCATATCCCATGTATCTAAAGAAAGCATTTCCCTTCTTGACCAAAAAGAAGGGTTCCAAGAAATCAACTTTCTCTTTACCAGTCAACAATGAAACTTCCAATATGAATATTGATCATATTATTTAGCCATCTACTGTCCTGGTGCCTTAGAGGCACCTGCTCAATAGAGGGCACATAACAGAAATTGACTTATTTACACTCCAACAATGAGAAAGCTCACTGTCTGAGTAGTTTAACTTATCAGTGTTGTCTGCAAAGGTAAGGAGAATACAGCCTCTCTGCTTTGCAAATCGACATTACACATCACCAAATGGCAATCCCAGTTTAGTACTTTTGCTCAGATCAGGGATCTTAAGGTAGACAGTAGAGATTCGACTTTAATTGCAGAAGTCAATAAGAAAGCTCCACTTTTGGCTATCAAACTTTTAGTTGTGCTTCGATAAATTCGAAGTTACTATCTAGTGACTCTAAAAGAACCTCTACAGTAGCTGATAATGAGATTCATAAGTTATACTGATCATAATGACTATCAAATAAGGCACCAGCAATACTATGTACTTCAAATGTGCACTAAATAAAATTAAAATCGTGAATCTACCATCACCCACAAGGCCACAAGAAACAGCACAACTAATAACTATGCATCAAAACAATATCCAGATCAACTGTTCCCAAACAAATTGTTCATCTTTGAGATCAAAAGACCAGAGCATTATTTCCAGTACATCAAAGAGATTACCGAATAATATACATCAATAGTTTTTCTCTAGAAGCACAAATAGATCAGATAATGCACAGTTTACTAACTCTAACACTATAAAAAGTTCAGAAATGTAAATGTCAAAAAATGTAAATAACATCATAATAGAAATGAAGTGTACATTAACAAAAAACAACATACGAAATTCACTATCACTACAACAAACATAATCATCTTACAATCTTCTTCTTATGACTAACCGCCTTCTTCAAAAGCGATTGTCGCCCAGGAAACAGATTGCTACCATCACCATTACCATCACTCACAGTCATCGCCGGCATCTTGTTAGAACTATCAATCACATTTTCATCACAAGTACCAAGTTTTCCACCATCATTCTCAATCTTCTTAGTTCTCAACTTCAATCTCTCTCTCCTTGCCCTCCTTCTCTCCACACCCCCATCTTTCCCACCATTAGTACAAATCTTCTTCCCAGACTCCATTTTCTCGAAAACTCGTCCCTTCGACTCAAGACCTAATCTTGGAATCCTCCCACCCTTAGAAGTCCCAAGAAGCCCAAAATCAATCCTACTCCAACCCAATTTATCATCATTATCCCAACCAAACCTCTCACTCAACTCCAACAACTCATCAACTGTACTACCACTCTCATACTTTAACCTCAAAACGTCACCGTTTAGGATTTTCTCAGCAAATTCCCACTCAATCCTATCTTTATAAATTGGGTCTTTTAAAACATCATCAGAAAGCCTAGCCCATTCCTCATAATCACCCGCTCTCAAATTCTTGGACACCCATTTAAGGTAAGTTGAGGGTAAGCTTCCTAACATTCTACCTTTGTGTCTTCCAAAATCTATGATTCTGTCCCTTGATGGGGTTGTTAAAGATGATGATAAAGATGATAAATTTGATGTTTTAAACAGTTTAAATGATCTGGGTCTTGGATTTGAAGCAATTTTAATGGAGTTCTTGGGGTAAAAATTTAAACTTGGGAAAATTGTAAATGAAGGTGTCATAGCAGAGTGAAGACTATTACACTCTATCATGATGTCTGTGTGTTCTGTTTTGGTTTGGTCTCTTTTCATATTTCTATGTTGCATATTGCTCGCATATAGGGATGGCAATTTGTACCGACCCGATTTGTACCCGACCCGTTCCGACCCGAATAGACCCAACCGAACCCGAAGTTTTGGGTTTGGGTCTGGGTTTGGATCTCATATATAGACCCGATTAAATTTCGGGTCGGGTTTGGATATTTCCCTAACCGAACCGAACCGGACCCGAAATCCGAAACCCGAACCGAACTCGGACCCGGTCCGAAACCCGAATAATAATTATATATATATATATATATATATATGAAAAATATGATGTATATATAATATATTTTAAATCATTAATATTCTAAGAATTCTACTTTAACTTCTTAACTACGTTATGTATGGTTATTGAGACATTGACGTATTATATTATAATTCATTCTCTTATTCTAATTTTTTTAACTTATTCCCTCACTTGATGTCTTCACTCTCCCATTGACTCTGAAAACAGAGTTAATCTACACAATTTATTGGTATATTTTTATTCTTAAACTTTCTAATTTCTTTTTGTATTTTAAACCCTAATACGAATCTTAGATTATTATGTAATTATGTATCTTTGGATGATGTAAACTAGCTTTCAAAAAACTCTTGAATTTATTTAGAATTTGGATTATGAATTTTGTTAGTTAAGGATTTTTCTTAGAATTTAAGAAGCTCAATTATTTTAATCAAAATTTTAAATACAGGTTTATATTAAATTGATAAATAATTGTATAAAAGTTAAAATAAATTGGGACCCGATTCAAACCCGAACCGAACCGAAACCCGACGGGTCGGGTCTGGATCTTGACATCCGGGATCCAATCGGGTCCGGGTCCGGATCCGGGTCCAAAATATATATTTGGGTCCGGGTCTGGTTTTTACAAAACCCGAACCGACCGACCCGATTGCCATCCCTACTCGCATATATATGTTAAGATTTTAAAAAAAGGGAAAATTAGTTTTTGGGGCATTTTATTGTGAGTGTTTTATACCGGGTCCGATTGATCTGAGGGATGATTTATTCAACCGTTCTTTAATCGTTGGATTGAGATTTTGGTCATTGACAATCGACGGTGAGGAACGATTTATCTAACAGTTTCAACAATCAGGATTTCAGGATTTTAGAACAATTTTTTTTAATCACGCTATAAATTTCCGCGAAGCATAGCTGTCTTTTATAAATTATCACGGAGGGGTGTTTTAGCTAGCTCAGCACTTCTTTTCCTGGGCTAGGCTGGGCTGATACAAAGAATTGTTAACACCTTAAACAACTATACTTATATTATTATTTTTAATTATTTTAATTATTCTTCCCTCACTTTTAATTATTTTAATTGTTTTTTTCCTTAAAAAGATTTTAATTTTTCTTAATTGTTTACCCATAATTAACTATCCAAAAAGCAGTTTTTAATATTTTTAAATTTATATTTTCAATACACTAAAATAATCACCTAAAGAATTTTATAAATAAATTTAAAATGAAAGCTTAAAAAAACATATTATATTTTTCATAATTTTAATTAAATAACAATAAGTATACTAAAGTATAATAGACTGATTGTGAAAATATTGTATTATTATCTCAGTTTTTCTTATATAAAATGATCAAGAATATAATTTTTTTATATATTTAAAAAAAAATTAGACTATCCGCTATAATTTTATTAAGAAAAATTATATTAAGAAAAATTATTTTATAGTTATTTTTTGTAGAGTTAATTTGGTTTTTTTTATAGTAAGAAAAACTGTAAAATTATAACTTTGAAATTAAAACTATTTAAATAGTTACTATTTGAAAGTTATAATTTTAAAGTTTTTCTTACTACAAACTTACATTAAAAAAACAAACTAATTCTACAAAAAATAATTATAAAATAAAATTTTTTACTTTAATTTTTCTTAATAAAATTATAGTGGATAGCCTAAAAATTTATTTTAAATAAATAAAAATTTTATATTCTTGATCATATTATTTAAGAAAAACTAAGATACTAACACAATATTTTTACAATATAATATGTTTGTTTAAACTTTCATTTTAAATTTATTTATAAAATTGCTTTGATGATTATTTTATTGTATTGAAAATATAAATTTAAAAACATTAAAAATTGCTTTTAGGATAGCTAATTGTGGGTAAACAACTAAGAAAAATTAAAATATTTTTTAGGGAAAAAACAATTAAAATAATTAAAAGTGAGATAAGAATAATTAAAATAATTAAAAGTAATGATATAAGTATAGTTGTTTAAGGTGTTAGGTTTAGCTTAGTTGTTAGTATCAGCCCATCTGCTGAACTAAAACACCCCTCCTGATAATTTATAGGCTGAAATTTATAGCAGAGTGACTAAAAAAATTGTTTTAGTTGAAATTGTTAGATAAATCATCCTGACCAGGACCCATGAAAGTTGACAAATATCAGTAACTACTAACTCGTGAGTTCCACATTTAATATAAACATTTATTTGGTTCTTTACTTACAATTTTATAAAAAATATATCAAGTAAGTTACAATTTCCAGCAGAAAATTTGTTTCAAATGGTAGGAAATGTTGCATATGCGGCAATACCACAAGTGCCTTGAGGATTAGCAATATCTCGTAATAAGTAACCAAATCCATTGTCTCCCCAGTTAGTACCCCACGAGTTCTTCACAATCCAGTACTTAATTCCATCACTAGTAGTTCCATAGCCAACAGCTGTAACTGCATGGTCCAAATCTGTGCTACACTCAACATTATAAATACCGCTGGAATAAAATCTGAATCGATAATCGCTTCCACAAATACCAGTAGAAACTGGTTGATTCACCACTGCCTTCAACAAATCAGCTTCGCTATTTTTTGGTACGAATTGAAATCCAGTAATTTTAGTGGCTGGATAATTCGCCAAGTCATATTGGCACCAGCCTTGTGTGCCCTTGTAAGGATAATATGATTCTGAGGTGATGCCATTGTTTTGTTGTATGAAATTATAAACATACTCCATGTAGCCCCGGTTGCACCCATGGTCTTGTTTGTCACAGTCTACAATTTGTTGCTCAGATAATGATATCAGGTTTCCTTGCGTAATCTGAGTAATGCCTTCAATAGCTGCAACCGCTGAAAATGCATAGCAACAGCCTATAAACATGAAAGCTAGGCGTTAGATTAGACGGACAAATTAAAACATATAAAACATTGATTTAGACTTAAAATTATTGTGTATGGTAAGAAAATAATCTGTAACAAAGAAACACCTACTGCATTCTCCTTGATTTTTCACCGGTGTGACTGCGCCTTTCTCTCGCCAGTCAATGGCAGGTGGAACATCTTTTACATTCGCATATTTAAATGTGTTCTTATTCGTGGACATGGCAAAGGAGGTTGCTATCATGCTACTATTAAAACCAACATGAAATTTTCGAAACTCGTCATCTGTTATATCAGCAAAACGATTAACAGCTAATTTGAATCCTTTATCTTCACCTCTGTTAAAAGCCTCTATTAGTTGCACATTTCTCTTGAAAATCCTGAACCTCATCTTCTTCTCAGCTGCATCTTTGTAAACACGGCCGTGTTCAGTTAACCACTTTTCATGCGTATTTTTTATGTATCCTTGGGAAAATATTTGTGACGAGGAAACTTGAGAGGGAAAAATGACACCCAGTATAATGAGAAACAAAGTAATGTAGGAGGCATAATGAGAAGCCATAACAAAGTACTCTTCTCTACTTGCAATAGCTACAAGTTTGCATTGGACAGGTTTAATAGAAAAAACTTATAAAATTTAAAGGGAAAAAATAAGTTGTAGAGGTAAAATGATATCAATTTAATTTATTTTAAGCATAAAATTAATTAGGACATTAAAGTTTAGAAATTAGTTTCAAATTTGTGCGTTTTTTCCTTCATTTTTCCTTTCATATAAGCTTCGCATTTATAGATTGACATAAAGTTTAGATAATCCCTCCCTTTTCCCGCTTTAAGAGAAATCAGTATATCTTAGATGAAAAATGTTAGAGGCATAAAATTTGGTACAAAAAATTGTTACCAAATGACATGGTAACTCCTGATTCGTTATAATAACAAGTGCACCCCTGCATTCACACCAACAACACCAATTAAAATATTTCAAACTGTCACATCACTCATGCCACATCATTCATGCCATGTTATTTGGTAACAATTTTTTGTACCAATTTTTGTGTCTCTAACACTACTCATCTTAGATAAGTATATTTCTTTTGTACTAAGAGTGCATGTGTTTATAGTAACATTTACAGTAAATTAATTTATGAAAGGTATTTACTTCATGTTATAAAGTCATGATATCTTCCGCTTAGCTGTAGACTTTACATAAGTAATAGGATGTGAAAAATATAACTGTTACTCTAAACTTTAAAATATATTTAAGAATTTAATCATAAACAATATACTAACATTATACTTATGAAAATGTACTCCTATAATATTAGAGCATCTCCAACCGTATTTTGTAAAATGGTTGACTAAATATTAATTATGTAAAATTTGATGAACTTGTAAGACATTATACTCCAATACAGGCATCTAGTGATTCAGCATATATAGTCAAACACGTGGAGGTTAGCTATATATTAAAAAATATATTACTTATTTAATTCGGATCCGGATTATCCGATTTCTGATCCGGTTTAAATGGATATCTGAATTTCGGATATCCAGTTAAACCGGAACCGGAATAGATTTTTAATGATCTGAAAAACTGGATATCCGATCCGAATTCTATTAACCGGACCGGATATCCGGTTTTGCTCACCCCTACATTGGAGTGACCAAATTTTAACATATTCTTTATAATTTCTATTTAAGGTATATAATTTGAATTTTTAGTTAAGGGATGATTATGGTTGGAGATGCTCTTAGAAGTTGTTGATATTTAAATGATCATCATCAACAAAAATGCTAGTACATAATTATGATTTTGAAAAAATAAACATGTTCTATATGATTTCGATCCCCAACGAATATAAACATTTTCTAGGGATGACACAAACTAATGGACTGTACTATACAGAGGCTTTAGTTGAACCCTCCAAGGTTAGGCCTAGTGGTAGTGAAGTGTAAAGTAGAGTGTTGAAGAATTTGAGGTTAAGAGTTTGATTCTTATGATTGGTACATAAATCTTAGAGGACATCTACCACTGCACTCAAGCACTCTATTCATCGGTGAAGTTTTCCTTAAAGAAAAAGGCTCTAGTCGCCAAAATGACAACTTTAAGACTGCAGATACCGGTGATAGCACTAAATGACAACTTTAAGACTGAAACTGGACATAGAACTAAACTACAATTAGTCTTCGGATAGATGTCAACAATGTAATTCTTCATCATGATATTAGGGAGGAGGTTTATATGAGACTAAACTGCATGTTCTATTTCCATATATGGCTCCTAAGAAGGACTGCAGGTCAAGGCATTTTCTCTTAAATAATAGTCCTGATTTCAGCTGCCTTTAAGTTCTACAGTTCTGTAGCTTTCACAGCCTGCTGTGATGCAAACTGGGAAGGATGCAATCTCGGACTGGTTTTTGTATTACATGAGGCAATCTTCTTATCTTTTGGAGAAGCGAGAACCAGCAAACTGTGTTTTTAAAACATATTCAGAAAGTCAATACAGAGGTCTGGATAATACACGTAATAAATCAACATGGCAGAAAGATGGCTTAGCTCAGCCAGCTGAAGCATAAGTTGTTAGAAGTTAGTAGTACTTAACAGCTTGATTATAGCTGTAGTTACTAAGAACATTAGGTACAAAATTTTCTGCAAGTATTCAGAAATAATTAGGGATTGATCTTTATAATCACCATTCACCGCTCTTCATGTATCACCATCATCAATTGATAATTCAATTTATTTATGATGTTTAGGGATCTTCTACATCTCTGTATTTACAGTTTTTGCAACAAAAATTTCGTAGAGGAAATGCCTGTATCATTTTTATGTTACACAGCTAGTTAACATGACTGCTGACGGCCATTCCTGGACAGAACTAAAGGCCATTGCTGGACTGTATTGCGCCTATAATGAATGACAGATGATTGTAGTGATGATAAGGTACACCTAAAAAATTAAATTAGTCCTTGCATATGAATTATATATGAAAACATTTCCAACACAACATAATTTAACGATAAGTGCTGTTGATGCTAATAAGTAATGACAAAGCCTTGAAAGGTCGACACAATTTTAATTAAAACAACCAAAACACTTGAAATAAACATATTTATATGAACCCCTGATGATGATATATCAGAGAGATAATCCTGAACCGTGAAACTTGTCTTGAGTAATATGATCCAGCTTAGCAGCCATCTCCGCTGTTAAATACTTGTTCCAATCTCCAACTTTACCACTCCGGAAAAATGTGTCATTTTTCAAAGCACGTTTATCTGTTCCGCTCTTATTAACTTGAAGATTTTTCAAATTATCAATGCTACACAAACTTACGATTTGATCAAGCAAACCTATATTTTCTTCCTCTTCGGACACGGGTTTTCCTAAAAACAGTGCAAGACGCCTCAACTGACAGTGAGGCTCCTTTATCATGTCTTCATACCTCATGAACAACACCTTATGTGGCCTTTTTAAGCTTTCGTTCCAATATCCAATGATTTGATCCCATACCGGTCCACTTCCACTTACTCCTCTGCTGTATAAATCAAAGGCGTTTTCGATACAAATGCTCGACGGATCTAAATTCTTGTCACAAAGTGAAAGAAGGAAACAAATGTGTCCTTGATGTCCCTGCACAAATACACTATTTTACAGTTACATGAACCATTGTCCTCTATTACAGATTTAGGGAGGCCATTTACTGGCAGATGAGCTCCGAAGATCCTAGTACTGCTATCCGGAGAATTAGATATAGAGTCGTATTCAGAGGGTTTAAGTAATACGAGAAAGGGAACAAGCTGATGGGGAGTATTTGTTAGCAAAGGGTGGTGAGGATCTTGAGGATGGTGGACTTGGCGGTTAAGTAAAGTATAGATGATAGCTTTCAACCAGGTGGTGCCTGATTTCGGAGCAGTTACAAGGAAGACATCATTTTTACGAGGTTCAAAATGTTTCAGAGACTCAATGATGCCATACAAAGGTAATTTAGTAAACCAGAAACCATTGTACTGATAAATGTCGACTCCAAAAACATTTTTCTCTTTTGGAAAGGTTGAAAGCAATTCCAGGAATTCTTGGCTGTAGACTATCTCAGGATCATCCAATAATTGCTTTGGAGGAGCAGGGAAAAGTTCAAGAGGTTGTGAAGTTTTCGTCTCCATAAAATTAGATATCTAACGTTATCTCAAGTAAATGGCTAGTGTTGGCTCCAGATTTGCAAGTGATTGTGTATACATATATAGGGCATGTTTGGCTGCAAGAGAATAAGTTGGCTTATGATTTATAAATCATAGGAGCTTATGAGGGGTGTGTGTTTGTGTACTCAGCTTATTTCATAACTTATAACTTATAAATTGATAAATTGAATGTTAAAAATCACCAACATTTTACTTAACTTATCAACTTATTCTTTGATTTCTTTATTTTTCTAATACTTTATATTTTTACCTTTGTGTTTTTAAACATTTTTTTAATTTAAAATGCAAGTGTTGAAATCATTGTATTTAATAATTATTTTTTCAAATTTAATTTAGTAAATTCTTAACTAACTTATAAGTACATTTATCCAAACACATGTATAACTTATAAAAATCCATCAACTTATCACTTATAAAGCACTTACTCATTTTAAGGTATAAGTCAATTTTTTTGTGATACCCCAAACACGCACATACTCTTTATTTTATTAATAATAAGGAAAACAACGTTAAAATGACGCGCGGTACCAAAATATTAAATTTGATTATCACGAGGTCTGGGTTCGATTCCTCGCAATTACGTACAAGATTTATTAATTTAAATTCTTTAGCTTAATTCAGGGTTCGATTCCTTACAACTACGTTATTATATACAAGATTCATTTATTTACTTTAATTTCATTCAAAGTTTAATTGTCTATAACTTCTATATTCTTTATTAATTAAGAAAATAATGTTAAAATATCGCGCGGTACCAAATTCAAGATTAACTAGTTAAAAAAGTCATGCTTCGCGGCGGTGTTCACACAAAATCACGCAAGCGTACGCGGTCACAGGTAATATAAGAATAAGTAGAGTTCGTTCTCACAGAGACTGCTTTGGTTATTATAGTTATGCATTTATACAACAATGTATGGTTATTGTTCAATGCTAAGACAAGTATCAAAGTTGTGTTTTGATTAACTAAATTAACTAATCAACGTAACAAGATTATAATTAACTAAAGAGATTGATGTTGAATTACTTATGAGAATAGAACATGGGATCCTAACTTCATTAAATACTTCATCTAGAGTCTTTTGTCTTTAATCAATGCATGTGACGGTTGTGACAACTAATCGGATAACACGAAATCAGTACACGCTACCTTTCAGTATACGTATACCAAACCACTCAACATCCACAAAAGAGATAGAAGTTGGGTAGACACCAATTATGCTTAGACCCTATATGTCTATAATATTTGAAAACATAACGGTTTAACGAGCAAGTTATCCATTCAGATTACATAGGGCAGGTAAGATGGTTAAAATCACCTACGAATCATGCATGTCAAACATACATAAACCTATGCTAGCATGGCAAGTTCTAAATCTCTATATCCACTTTCGCAATCAATAGAGATTAACAAACAACTTAGATGTTAGCTACGCATCCAAGAAGAATAAGCACAACCAAACTAGGATATCAATTAGCCATCACACACACATCTTTAAAAAAAGTAACTACTAAAATCGATAAATAAATCCGTTAGAATCCCACGATAACAATTAGTTCATAATCGAACCGTTCATCATCGTGGGTTCTGATGAAAACATGATAATAAATATGTCTGGAATACTGAATAAAAGTATTAAGGTTTATGAAGAAACAAACGAGAATCCAAAGTATCGCCTAATTAGAAGAATACAAAGATAAATTGAAAAGTAGATCTTCGTAATCAGCCGTCTTCTTTTTCTCTTCACCGGTGGATGGATATGTATGATTGTATGTCAAGTTATATCTCTGAAATCGTCCACCAATGATTTATATAGGTCTCAGAACAGAAATTGCCTTTTCCAGCATTCCACCAAGGGAGGGCGCGCTTGATAGGGCGCGGGCGCGCTTCAAATGAATTCAACTAGGGCGCGGGCGCGCTTGGAATGGCGCGGGCGCGCTTGGCTTTCTGCCAGAAACCTTCAACATGCATTTCCTTGACAATTCTTGCACTCTCAAACTCTGCAACCACTTGGCTTTCACAACATTGATCAAACACTACCATTTATCCACAGAAACTCTATACTCTGCCAATAACTAAGCTCTGCACAATCTAACACAAAACATATTAAAAACATCACGTACTTGAGTACAAACAATCAATTTAAGCCGATTTAGAGCGTTCCAAGTAGATATGAAATCCACTTATCAGGCGGCGGCGTAATAATTTTTTTAAAAAACTCTATCAATTAAATTACGAAAATTACTTGGTCCTCGCTAATAAGCCGTCCTCCCGTGAAACATGTTTTCCTTTTTAATATCAAAATCACGAATTTAATATATTGAATATATACTTGTCTTATATATTAATTTTTATGTTATCATACTCTTTTCTATTGAGTCACTCTTTCGTTAACTTTACATATTCTACTTCAAATAAAACTTCTTTCCTTTTTAATATCAAAATCTCAAATTTAATATACTGAATATATACTTGTCTTATATATAAATTTTTATGTTACCATAGCCACTCTTTCTTTGAAAAAACACTTATATAACTTTACATATTCTACTTCAAATAGAACTTTTAGTTATGTATTACAAACGTTTATTCTACTTTCAATTAAACTTTTAATTGCAAGTACTTCTTTTATATCCGAACTCTTCTCCTCTATAAATTGAAACACCTATTATACTTCAAATAGAACTTTGCAAGTACTTTTTTTATATTTGAACTTTTCTCCTCTACAAATTCAAATACCTATACTTCAAATAGAACTTTTAATTATATGTATTCGCTATAAATTCGAACTCTTCTCCTCAATAAATTCGAATACCTATTCTACTTATAATATGTTAAAGGATATTTTTTAATTTATTAGTATCTAAAATTCAAAAATTCTAGAAAACCTATTTTACTTCTAATAAAACTTTTAATTGTATGTATTTTTTATAAATTTGAACTGTTCTCCTCTATAAATTCGAACATTTATTCTACTTTTAATAAAACTTCTATATATTGATATTTATATGTCTTCTCTATAAATTCGAATTCTTCTTCTCTATAACTTCGAACACTTATTCTACTTTTAATATGCTAAAGAATATTTTTTGATTTATTAGTATTTAAAATTGTAAATCTCTAAAAAATTAGAAAAATAGATTGAGACGATCCTAGAGGCGCCACATCACCTCCCGTGTATCATCCTTTATATATATATATATATTGATTGCCTATAATCACATAATTAAATAGTATTATTTATTATATATTTCTATCATTCAAATATCTATAAGTACATTTTTTTTAATAATCTATACTCTTTATTAATAAGGAAAACAATTTGAAAATGGCGCGCGGTACCAAAAGTATCAAAATACCAAATTTGGTTATCACGAGACCTGTGTTCGATTACTCGCAACTACGTACAAGATTTATTAATTTAAATTTTTTAGTTTAATTCAGGGTTCGATTCCTTACAACTACGTTACTATACAAGATTTATTTATTTACTTTAATTTCATTAATTCCATTCAAAGTTCAATTGTGTATAACTTCTATACTCTTTATTAATAAAGAAAATAATGTTAAAATATCACGCGGTACCAAATTCAAGATTAATTGTCTATAACCACATAATTAAATAGTATTTATTTAATATATATTTCTATCATTCAAATATCTATAAGTACATTTTTTAATAATTTTTTTAATAATTAAAATTAATATTAATAAGCAAAACAATGTGAAAATGGTGCGCGGTACCAAGGTAACAAAGTACCAAATTTGATAATCAAGATTTATTTACTTTAGATTCTTTAACTTCATCCAGGGTTCGATTCCTTACAACTATGTAATTATATAAGATTTATTTATTTACTTTAAATTTATTAACTACATCGAGGGTTCATTCCTTGCAGTTACGTAATCATACAAGACTTATTTATTTACTTTAATTTCTTTAGTTTTACAAACGGTTCGATTGTCTATAACTACATAATTAAATAGTGGTTTATTTATTATATATTTTTATCATTCAATTCTCGACAAATATATTTTTTTAAAATATTTATTAATATTTATCAGTATTATTATGTTGATATTGACTTATGCTCGGCCGGTGCTTGGCACAGGTTATCAGCTAGCATTTTTAACATTTGGATTATATTTTTGAGAAAAATGAAGTACAGTACTTGTACTTTTTTCAATATTCTATCTCATTTAAGGATGAGAATGGACCATTTCGAGGCTATTGTCATTTGTCTCGGTTGCCCATCTTCAAATATAGATATTTGAATTTTTATCAAGGATATTTTATAAAGTAAATTTTAGGGTGGTGGCTAAATTTTACCCCAATTTTCAAAACATTGATCCGTCTTTCAGATTTTCAATTTTTTGGCTGGTGTTTTGTTCCGCCTTTCAAAAAGGTGGCTCTCGTCAAAGTCCGTTAAATATGCGTCGTTAACTTAAAATAAATGTATTATAGTAAGGGTAAAAGAGGAATTTCAACTTGAGATACATATTAAAAAACATAAAAATACTCCCACTATTTACACCCCAAATTGAATCATTTACCAAATAGAACATGCTTATCTAAAACATTAATGTGTTAATATTTTAACACCTCTAAAGAGAGTCGGATATCTTTATGAAAATTAAGTAAAATCACAAGCTAAGCTAGCGGTCGTGCCGCTAAGCTAGCGGCCGTGCCTTGCACAGGTTTTTATGATTTTTATGCTAGTTAATGTGTTAATATTTTAACACATCTAAAGAGAGTCGGAAATCTTTACGAAAATTAAGAAAAATCACAAGCTAAATCACAAATACACATTATCATTTAGTATCTGTTTTAATTATGAATATTTGTTTTTAAAAGGCTACCATAAATTGGGGGAGATTGTTAGGAACTATGTTGTTTCTTGATGATAACCAAATTAACTTAATAAAAATTGTACAAGTAAAATGTAGCTATCAACGGATAGTATGCTCTTGCAATATCCGTTGATGGGTAGCTTATCTACGGATAAGACTCAATGTAACATGCTTGTGTATTTCTGATGTTGAAGTTGAAGTAGTCTTGATAGGTTAAATGAGTCATGTTGACTATCAATAGATATGTAGAATATGGAGGGTAATTGTAAATAGTTGATGCCTTGTAATTCTGCATACGTGAAATTGACTGTCAACGGATAGCTTAATTAGCCTTCTACGGATGAGGACATTGTACTATTTGTGAATAACAGTACTAGTTGTCTGCGTGTGTGATCAAGACACTATCAACGGATACAACTCAAGTAGCTTCTACAGATACACTATGTACTTGTGAAAGGGACAGATAAGTCAGAGCACATGGGTTGACAGACTACACAGAGCATGGAAGCCAGTATTTCTGGAAAGGTCACGAGAAGAAAGCATCGTTCTA
Organism: Heracleum sosnowskyi; assembly: GCA_030848705.1. Lineage (NCBI taxonomy): Eukaryota > Viridiplantae > Streptophyta > Magnoliopsida > Apiales > Apiaceae > Heracleum > Heracleum sosnowskyi. Next base: position 102,873,578 of record CM061241.1, read on the forward strand.
TTTGCATGGTCAAAAGTAGCATTTCTATAAAAGACAATCAGCCAAGAAGGGCAAGCTACCAACACATGGACCACTGCTCAGAATGGAGAAACAAGGATCCTGAACAGATTTACTTTTTGTATTATTAGTTGTTCAAATATCTTTGTAAACTTGGGTTATATAACCAAGTTGGAGCATAATTCTAGATCCAAGAAATCGGTTAGGCAATTTCAGAGAGCAAAAAGCAATATCATTTATAAATTGCTGTAACTAGAATTGTATATTTGCAGCAGTGTGTTTATTCATAAATATCACATAGATTTCTTCAATAAAAATCTCTCACGTGGAAAAAAACAATTCACCTGAATTTTTAATTCTTGTGTCATCTTATTTGTGTTTCTGTTCTTGTTTTTAATTTCACATCTTCACTATCAAGAATCAAGAAGGATTTTCAAAGATTGTATTCAACCCCCCCCCCCTTCTACAATCTTGGTTCATTGTCTGGGAATAACAGTCTAGGTTTAAAATAAATTATATGTATTAATAAAAAAAAATTATGAAAATAAGTCAATTTAGAAATTTTCTTTATAAATACAAATGTAAAAACATGGATATGTATAATGATTAAGTACATCCAAGTATTAAGGATAATTAAGTAAAATAATACCGCATCAGAAAAATATTGTACTGACCAAACTTTAAGTTTTGTTTTAAATAATATAATATAGATTATTTTGTGTTTTAAAATAAGTAAATAACTTTTCTAAATAATTAGAAACATTAAAATATGTTTTAAAATAAATAGACCGAGTCAAAGTAAACGATCTTGGAGATGTGTTTTAATTAAAATAGTAAATTTATTTTAAATATAATAAAATTTTAAGATAATTAGACTAATAATATATGTTATAATAAATAGGCCAGATATTTAATCAAGTATATGTTATTAATTGAATTTTATTAAAAAAAGTTAATAATATTGTACGGACCAAACTTTAAGTTTTGTTTTTAATAATATAATATAAATTATTTGTGTTTTAAAATTTTATTAACTCTATTTGTTAAAACTAAGTAAGCATGTTAAAATAAATAAATAACACTTTTTTAAATAATTAGAAAAATTAAAATAGTTTTAAAATAAATAGACTCATCAAATGGCCATCTTGAAGATGTGTTTTAATTAAAATAGTCAAATTTATTGTAAATATAAAATTTTAAGATAATTAGACTAATAATATATGTTATAATAAATAGGTGATAGGTCCATAATTTAATACATTTTTAATACCTATTTTATGTCCGTTTTCGTAATTTTATTATTTAATAAATTGTTTTCTTTTGTTTTGTAGGAAAATAAATAAAATCATATTTCAAGCAGAAAAATGTGAAAAAAGACAAGGAGACGGAAATACTTGAAGTCAAAAGGAAATTGGAGAAAAATTGGAAAATTTATCGGAGAAGAAAAAGGAATTGAGGAAATATTTTTTGAATCTGATTCGTAGTAAAAGAGCCCCAACCCATTATTTTCCTATATATATGGGTCTCCTCTCTTGTATTTTAGACATCAATTTAGACACCAATTTAGACTAAATCTAATAATTAGGAGTATGATAAATTTATTATTGTCTTTCGATACAAGTTCTTTATTCTATTCAAACATTTTTACTTGCATTCTTTATATTTAATTGTTTTGTTTCTTCTGTCATGTCTAGCTAAGTTAATTCTCCTAGGATGAAGATGAAGTTAATTTGAATATTGTTAATTCTCCTAGGATGAAGATGAAGTTAATTCTACTAGCTTGCTCCATGAAATTTTGATAGGTTATTGTTAGATACAGTAACAAGTTTCATAGTATGTGTTTATCTCGTTAATTGATATATCTTATTTGTGAAGAAAATAGAATTGATTTTAGTGCGAGTTGATATTAATTGTGATTGATTAATGAATTCGGATTCCTTGGTTTTTCTTTTTTTGATTTTAATTGTTAATTAGGTTAATCAAATCTCAACTCAAATCTTATTGTCTAGTTCGCCTGAGTTAATTGTTATGGTTTTGAAAATACATAGTCTTTGTGGATCGATCTGCTACAACTAAACACTGTGCACTTGCAGTTTACATTATTTTTACACATCAATAGGCCGGTTATTCAATCATTTATCAATATTATACTATTAAAGACGAAACATTAAAAGTTTGGTCGGTACGGTACATGTTTTTTTTGTACCTGTTTTTTGGTAAATCATGATTTTACTTAATTACTCTTACTAATATTATTAAATAGTAAGACATATTTATAATCAATTACTTTTTTCAACTCTTTTTCCAAAAATATCACAGGCAATTATCTTTTTTAACTAAAATATTTTATTTTTTCTATTTTTACTTACTAAAACCTATCACTTTCTAAAAATATCACGGCTAAACACCTAATTATTTATTTTAAAACCTATTCTAATTTATTTATTTTTAAAACCTATTCTAATGCTTTTAATTTTTTTAAAAGTTTACTTATTTAATCTGCATACTTATTTTTTTAGCAAATGCAATTAATTAAATATTATGATGTATATAATCAAACAACAACTATTAAAAATCTCATCATTTCTCAAAAATATCACGGGAAATTAATAAAGAGTATAGATTACGTTACAGGAGTTGCATACAATGTCTAAAATCGAATCAGGACACCAAACTAAATGGAGAGAACAAATTAAATTGCAGCATGATTTATTAGAAACCGGAAAGGAAATACAGATTTTTGGATGACAATAATTAAACATTACACAAGCAAAGAGAGCACACAGGTGTACTTATCATGGACATAGACAGTAATAAAAAGACTCGAAATCAAACATATATTGGCAGCAGCAGCACGATTGCAATGATGATATATCAGAGCGATAATCCAGAATCACGAAACTTGTTTTGTGTAATATGATCCAACTTAGCAGCCATCTCCAACGCTCACGTGTTGACGTTTTTTATAGATTGTGTCTGTTTTCTTTATCAGTTTAAAAATAGGAAACGTGTCAAAAAGTTTTAACTTTAATCATAGACAATATAATTTTTAATGATATTTTTTTACTCTTGTAACTGTACTTACAATGGTCTTAATAGGAAATACTGTAGTTGCAATGATTTAGATTTTAGAATATCTCCAACAGCACAACGTTATAAATGTATAAAATAATCTTCAAATGACACCCACTTTTGGATTATTAATTTTTTTTGCTGAGCACTTTTTGTTATTTTGTCGGCACCAAAAAAAGAACAATGATTCAAAATCACTATTTGTTCGCATATGTTGTTCATCCACTTATCTGCACATTCTTTTGCAAAAACATAAATTCTTCTGGCTCAGTATGAGGAGATAAATTATCTGTAATCACAGCTCCTAATTATTAATTTGTTATTACCTTGGACCATGTACCAAACTAATTTCACTGCCTGCAAGAAAGATGTTCCAATATAAAAAGGACACTTACAAGAAGATAGATATCGAAGTAAATGCTAACACAACTATATATAGAGGCATCAACCATATGATTGTCAAGAACAATAACAAAACTAGCTCTACCAAATCTATCTCTGATCAAGTGCACCATCATGGAACTATGTCACTACTCTGTAGCATATGCTAGCCTCTGTAGCACTACTCTGTCACCTGCATACACTGAGAAAGGACTATGAAACTTTCCCTCCTATCAGGCAGCAAAAGGTATTTTGTCTTTCAGAACCCGCTCAAAGCCTGATACATTCTGCTCTCGTTTATGGAAAAATGAGCATGAGAATGACCTCAAATAACTCTTATAAACTCCTTCCATATAACAAATTTAATAACATTTCCATAAATATTTAAAACACATCCTAAATTTATCCCTTTATATATATATATATAGGAGAAAATATTATGAACTCAAGATAGAAACCTAGTTCACCCTCATGACTCATGACCGTGATTCTCAATTTCTCATCAATAATTGAGTATGTTCTTTTGACTTACTATTCACCCGTGCAATGATAACCAAATTTTAATAACCCCTCTTCGTCAATTATACAAGACATATATTAATATTTAATTTATCCACTGATAACCAAATTTTTTCAACTCCTCTTCGTTAATTATACAAGGAAAATACTGATAATTCAAAAATTACTTCTCATTAGACAAACACTCATCTATGCTCTTTATTAATAAGCAAAACAATGTGAAAATAACGTGCGGTACTAAAGTACCAAAGTACCAAATTTGATTATCACTTAACCCGGGTTCGATTCCTCACAACTACATAATTATACAAGATTTATTTACTTTAAATTCTTTAACTTCATCCAGGGTTCGAATCCTTACAGTTCGATTGTCTATAAATACATAATTAAATAGTTATTTATTTATTATATATTTTTATCATTCAATTCTCGAAAAATACATTTTTAAATAATACTTATTAATAATTTATTAATACTAATATTTTAATGTAGATTTATCCTCGGTAGTATACTAAATAGCATATCACATAAAACTATAAAAATCAATAACATCCCAACCCAGAACCGAATGCACACCTAACTCAACAACCCACAAAACAATCTTATTCTAATCGATGTGGATGTTATCATTAACCATAAACCACCTGCTTTCAAACTTCTTCACTGTTATCTCTTCATTTCTCTATATTGATTTGGTTCCTTTACCTTTAATTCACTAACTTATATTTACACTCTAGGGATGTATGCCTTCACTCGTAATGTTTTCTTTCACATTTCCTTGTACAAGTAAATATGATTTTCACCAAAGAAGCTAATCACAGATTCGCCGTTATGTGTGAGAAAGATTCTTGTTGCTTCAGGCTATCTGCAACATGAGCAATAACTCCAGCACCAGCATTATAAAACCATTCATTCTTCACCTGCAGTAAAAACAATCACAGATTTAGTAATTATAAATCCAGTCGGAGAGATCAGGATACAAAAATCTTCATGGGTATACACATACATGAATGTTGTTATGGGCGAAGAAAGGCCAAAACGATGAATGAAAGCTAACATCAACTTTCTTCCATCCCAAATGTTGCAAGCCACGTATCATTTCCTCTGTTAACAGATACATAAGTTCAGAATTGTTACTTAAAAACCTGTATTAATAGAAAATAAGCCTTCTGCACTGATTATTCATAGTAATATTTTTGTTACCTTCAATAATTCCATGATACTCAACTGTGTTTTGTGTGCTGGGTGCATTTTGTGCCGCTTCCTTTGCCTTGGCTGCTTCTGGAGGAAATTGGGGACCCTTAGAAGAAACAGGGGGGCAATATTCCACATCTACAACATGTTTGTAACCATCCAGAGATCTGAGAGGGGGCTGCCAATTATACGTATGTCAGGACCTTCATAATTGTATATAAATATATAGGCATACTGTATTATGCATCAGCATGATATACTCCTATATACATAATTTAATCCAACACTGCTTCTTCGATTACCATGCAATTCCAGAGTGTAATGGATACAAAACTGCAGCTTACCATGCAAACAATGTCAGACCTCGAAAGAAGTGAGAACAAAAGAAAAATGAAAACAATGCGACACTCTCAAGATAAATAAGAAGAAAAACAGGAATTCACATAAGTTCTCTCATGTACCAGAGTTGTCCATCATAATAAATTATATATAATGTAAAGATCTATAACATTAGTCTATATAAATAGGTATATTCATAACCTATTTCCATTTAAGCCTATACAAGTTTCAAGAAGATAGTTGCTTGAATATTCTACCTTAAAAGATTAAGATGCATGGTTTGACCAACCTACCTTTATCCAAATATAATTTTACATTATGATTATCTAAAAAAAATAGATAAAAATGGGGGTGGGGGTGGCTGAGAGAAAAAATGACAAAAATTACCATTTGGGATACTCCACTGGTAGTTAGGTATCCCAATTTGTATAAGATACTGCACTGATAGTTGGGTATCTCGTATACAGGATACTCCGTTGACAGTTGGGTATTCCATATATATGGGATACTCCACTGACAGTTGGGTATCCCATAGGTCAAAATTAACCTCTTTTTTAATACAAAATGAACAAAAATAAACGTGTGTTCTTAGTTTAGCCGTTCCTTAGAGGGTTCAACAATTAACCTTTGGGGTTCAATGGTTCCATTTTGGGTTTTAGAAATATTCAGAATGACGAATCTGTATACGGACTTAGGGTTTAGGGTTGTTTACAACCCTAGACCTTAAACCCTAACCTAACCTGATTTTAGGGTTGTTTACAACCATAAAATTAGGTCGTCGGTCTGTGTAAGAAAATCAACTTAAAATCACATTTCGTATTTTGTGATTTTGTACGTGTGATTTTATACTGATTTTAGGCGAAAAAATTACAAAAATATCCACTGATAGTTGGGTATCCCAATTTATATAAGATACTCCACTGGTAGATGGTTGTCCCATATACAGAATACTCCACTGACAGTTGGGTATTTCATATATATGGGATACTCCACTATTGGGGTATTCCATAGGGTAAAGTTGGTCAAAATTTTAAAAACAAGTATTTTTGTTAATTTTGTATGAAAAAAAGGTTAAAGTTGTCTTTCACCCTGGCTGAGATGGGATGGATAACTATGGTATTATTAATTACTTACTATTTGGTGCTTCAACTTCATTCAATTTCTTCACACATATACTAAGAAGATTTGCAAGAGATGTAATGTAAAATATTTTCCTGTCCACTTTCCTTGTGAATATTACGAGTGGAAATTACTCGACCTTTCTTCTTCTCTCCTCTATAGGTCTCAACTCACGAACAGGTGTAATTGTGCCTAACATCTGAATATAGCTCTGCTAATCTGATTTACGAGCCTCAAACTTTGCTACCGGACAGTAATGCATATATTGTTTCTTTAAAAACTGTTACTAAAAAAATGCCCATTAATTTCTACTACATCAGAAAACAAAAATCATATACTATCAAAGCATTTTGTATCGAGAAAGTAGCACATCACCTTAACAAGTTCCCTCTCCCTTCTTATGGAAGATGTGCGCCAACCAACCATATCTAAATAAAGTTAAGCCAAACTGAAAATTTTCAAGAGACCGGTTTAAAAACAGCTTAGTACTTGAGAAACATGAATAAAATGATGTTAGATAACTAAATAAGTATATGGGATACGGTCATAAGAGACATTTGCGTAGATCATCCGACATCTAAATGCACCAAGGGCAGATCTGCAAACCATAGCATAACAGACTTTAAAATGGGTACCAAATAAGCCACAAACCTTTTTAACAAGAACTAAATTCCTCCATCCTCCAAAAAAGGAAGTTGTATACATGTAGATATCTTGAATAGTTTATAATATAGACTCATCGGTACCCAAAAACAAAGAGATTCAACATTGGGCTTCCTAATCTGCTAACATTATATACTTCAGTTTTAAGAAGCTAGTAAAATAATCTTTTACTCACATAAAATTTCCATCTTCAGAGTCTGATGCCATCCTTAATAAAAGAGGTGCTCGGCTGGGTTTACCGTCAGTTAGGAAGAGTTGGCTACCTGTTCGGCCAACGAAAAGGGCAGCAACTGGTGCAGCAATTTTCTCCAAGATAGGTACTCCCAAAAGAAATGGAAGCTGAATCATCAGAAATATGAGGAAATTAACTTCTCTATCAGCTCTATCACTGGACAACACTGCAAAGTCATCTCGACATGGGTAATACTATTAAAATTCAAGGAGCATGTTACTGATAATGGACTAGATATAATTAGATCAAGAAGACCTAACAAAATTAATGTAAGGGATATTTAACTTTATATATCGACATTCAATGCCTGCAGTAATGCATTCCATTCCAAACATTCAGGTTGACACGGAAACGGTCACCTATTAATTATTTTCAGCAATTGTCTTCCATGTCCATGCTTTTAACTCTTTATAATTTCTTGGACTTGAAAGTATTGAAATAATACCTCTCAAAATCACTTATATACGATTTTTAAAGCGGTTTAAATTTTAAATGAAATTTATTCTAAAATGCCCAAAGTTAGAGCATTTAGCCATTCACCTAACCTGTTTTGCCATACATACAGAACCATGTCTGCACTTTTAAGTCTTAAGACTAGCCAGTACAAAATTTCAAAACTTTTCAATCTTCTTCTCTATGACAGCTACAGTGTATGGTCACATGGAGAGGGGACGTCCTATCGTCATGACGATGCTATGGCATTCTGGCAAAAGTGCCAGAATGGGACTTCTGACAGATCAATATTGGTGGCATAGCCTTGTAATCATCGTATATTCAACTTAAAAAGAAAAGAAGAGAAGATGAGATGAGACAACAAACTATACCCGTGAAAACAAACCTGGTTCTTTCCTCTCACTCCAAGATGAGGTGTTGCCAAGGTAATAAAATTAATTGGCTTCAGTCCAGCAATCAAAGCTCCACTTAAAGTGCATTCTGTTTTTGAGTTCCCATTGGTAGAAGTGGATCTATCGTCAGAATAATCAGTACTTGAGATATCTGGTGTATCAAGAATAGCAATGGCATATCTTGCAAATAATCCACCAAGGGAATGAGCTAAAAATGATATCTTTTTAAGGCTTTCTGTCTTTTTCACAATTTGCAAGACCTGCTTACAAAGACAAATCAGCAGAATAATATTGTAGGACAAAATAATTTAGCTACCAATTGATATCAGAAGGAGAACACAAGCACAACAAATGTACTACGACAATGTCAAGTTGGCCTGTTACACTACATAATGGTATAATAAAACAGATGCAGTTCTTACGTCCACCTTTGTGCACCGAGTTTGCCATTAGTACAACCAACAATTGTTTTTCTTGACCGCCAGAATTTTATTCATTTGTTAAAAAAAAAATCTTGGCAAGCACACACTACTTTTATCATGATATAATATATTGACCAGTAAGCTACATATCTAATACTCAAGCTGAAACAATTAAATAAAAGATTTGTTTAAATTATAATTACTCACTTCATCTGCTAATCTTCTTCCAGCTCCATCAATTCCACCAAATGTCTTTGTGTATGTATTGCATGAACTTGCTGCACAGATTAATTACCACATTGATCAGGGTCTTAAGGGACATTGAAGGATAACTAATTCATATATTGAACAGTAAATTACAAATACAACCATGATAGACTATTAATAAGCCATTTAGCCTTGAACTAGAAAAGACTGAAAAAACACATATGCAAATAAATATGTAACATTACTCTATAAGCTTATGTGGTTGTTACTTGTTAGTAACTAGTATCCACACTCCCAACCAATGGTTGACATCTAACACAATCTTTTACCCTGATCCTCATTCTTGAGTTGCAACAGTCAAACGTAAGATACTAGTTGATCAGTTCTGTTTTTGGCACCAATAAATTAGATTAAGAGAACAAATGTTAATTATGCAAATTCCTACCACATCTTAAAGCCTAAAGGATGTTTCATGTTTCTTTTTCATAATCCTTTCCGGTTATTTACCCCCAAAACATTCCTGAATACATACGAACAGTTCATCTTTCTAGTGTCAAAGCTCTCTTCTGAAGAGCCTAGCCAATTCAAATAAGGGTCATGATATTAATCAAAAACTTTACAAAGTCTGATTAAAACCAAGTACATTTATGAGGTAGTGATGTATCCTTTTGAAATTATTTTCCTGAAACAGAAAAAATAACTTAAATGAGGAAATGATTTATATGAACATACCATAGATTAAAAAATTTCTTCCTAAACGCCTTTTCAGTTCCGCTTCTACATATGTCCAGTCACTTGGGCTGCATCACTAGGAGGTTTAGCCAACTCAATACTAATTGTATACAAGGAAGAACAACATAAAAAAACAGTTTCAAATCTAATCTTCACGCACTAACAGATATCTTCATCTCAAAACGACGAAATTACTAACAAGTCACTGAACTATACATGTTTTCTAAAAGAGTCTCTGAACAACTTTTCCCAATATTCGGTCAGTAACATTATATAGTTTTTCTATTTAAATCCCCTCCACCAAAAAACTATCAGGCATTAATTTTTGTTTCTGCATTTTAATATTATAACTCAATCTTTATCTTTCTTTTATTGCTAAGTGTTGAGTAACCAGTCATTTTAAACCAGGGAGTCGAACCTGAGTCCCACCCCCCAGCCTGAGCTCTGATACCATGTTGAGTAACTTAGAGGAAAGCACTTTCCAGGATCTTATATTGTATTCTAACACTAAGTAATCTTTATTTGATCAAAAATATCAAAATTTTGAACTTAGGTAGAAGTTTAACTATTTTATTGATTATTCAATATATGCGCCAGTGTTTGTAGTAAAGTAAACTACTCTATTTGCATGAATAAACCGAAACCAAACCATTTCTAACTAAACCGAAATTTTTATAACCGAACCATTGGTTTGATTATGGTTTTGGTTCTTTTTCAAAAAAAACCCCAAAATTAATGGTTGTGGTCCCAGTTTCACCCAAAAAACTGAGCCATGCTCTCCTTAGATTCACAATCTAATTACGTTCACATCCCACTAAGATTGTCTTGTGGGCCATGTAAGATCCAACATGCAGTCACGTCTTCAATTAGAGAAAAATAGTGTAAATAACCCGATATTGGGGAAAGTAGTTCAGGAACTTATGTTAAAAAACTTAAATATTTCAATAATAAATAAATGCTAGAAAGTAAAATGATTTGTTTGCAACTTGAATTATATAACTCTTTTATCCTCATAAATCTTAAAATCTAGGATGCAGTAGAGTCTAGATAAAATCAACCCATCATCAACAAAGTAGCAAGACAAAACCAAATATGAGAGGAAGTAAGTCTGTAAGGTAGTACAGGGAACAGGACTTGCTTTAAGAGATATACCAGGTAAACGGCTTCCGTAAATAACAATCACATTAACATAGAAGACATACTAGTTCAGTATAATATACTAAGTTTGAATGTACAAATGTCTATGTAAGATAAGGGACCCTATTGACAATAGAGCAAGTCATATATCAAGTTCAAATTACTTATGGAACTTAATTGGTTGTACGTTTTGGTGTCTATATATATTTGAAGAAGAGTCAGCACATATCAAGGTTTAGAAAACTAAGATATAAGAAAATTCTTACAAGAAATTAGGAGGCAATACATAAACACTGACAGTGAAGCTTAACAGAAACCAAGCACAAAACCTATTAGTGACTATGAAAGTAATGATCCCATCATATTTTCTTGTTCTTTTTTATCCAATTTTTATCTTTTATATGTTAGATGAGAAATTTTACTTTTTCCATTTTACTTTATGGTAGGAGCCTTTTTCCCAGCGCAGTTCACAAACATTCCAAAGAAAAAACTACGTACTCGTGGATCTTTACAATTTATCATTCATAAACTTTACAGACTATGTACCTCGCCAAGATGCCATGAACAAGGACAAGAAGATGATCAGGTTCATTATTCACATGATTAAGACTTTGTGGCGACGCAACATTTCCTTGACTCATACTCAGAGCTTGAGCACTTGAGCCTTGTGATTTCAAGAATATGTTTATGCCTGCAAACTTCAAGTTAGACCCTCAAAGCTACTGAAGTCCATAAATTGAACAACGGGAATTGCTCAAGTATCACTCATAGTATATATTGGCAGTCACAAAATACAATTAAAAAATACCACAAATTAGTATATAAGCCAAAAAAAATGTTTGTGACATGGAAAATTTGACCTCTGAATGGTTCTTGGACTGAGAGAAATCATGATATCAAGGTTGACATCAACCAGTTAGCTTTATTTATTGCAAGAAAATGAAACATAATGTAGTAATAGTACAAGTTAGCGTGATATAATAATTTTCAATTCGAGTTCATGTCTTAAGGTTTATCATTCAAGTCACTTTGAGATGTTTTTGTTGCTTTAACTTTCCCTTGTAACAAAGCAAGATCAACCGTGGAGCATATATTCCTCAATAAACAGTAGTTTTAAGAATGCATTTGTAGTTTTGGACATAAAACATTAATACATATTTGACAAGATAATTACATAGACATGCTCTTCTATTTCCTGATACCAGCATCCTGACAAGGATTAGGGCTCTCTTGACATGCAAGCTTACAATTGTAGTAGGATGTGAACAGATCGCTCAAGTTCATTCGATTCCATCCACATAATGTGACAATTTTGTACTTTGGAATGAATAAATAATAATCAGAACATATGAAGAACCAAAGCTACGATTATTTGATCAACTTGCAATTAGAAAAATGTCATGGTGAACTGATTTTCAAATAAATCACAGCATGACATGCTGATAGGGTTGAAAACAAGTCTCATTTTCAGGAATCATATTATAGCTACTACTGAAGTACTGATCATTAATATTAATTAACTCAATCAAATGTAAGTAAAACAGATATTTGGATAAGTCAAATTTAGCAATTGATGTTGATCGAAGAAAATCCAGTAAATACTTACTATGGTGTGATTTACTGGATCATTTTCCATCCAAAACCCTAGACCCCAGTTATAAATGTCTTTCTATTGTTTATATAGTTTTATTTGTCACACTTTTGAACACACGTGTCCTAAATGCTCAATATTATCTAATGTGATTGATTGTTCAATATAATCTAATGTGATTGATCTGTTGTCCTTATGCTTTAATTAGGTGATGGACTAAGTCATAAGTTTCGTGGCTTTTGGAACTCATTTGGATAGCAAATGGGAGTTATGATCCCATTTTGTGCTAACCCGGACACTCTACGAGCGGATTTCTTGGGAAGCTTCTACAACTCTAAAGGCATCTCAAAGTATTCCTCAAGAAGGTTCATAGCTTTCGACCTTGCATGAATTGGATACCTAGATTTCCTGAAATTAAATCTCGAAGTTTGGACATCTCAAGGATGCTTCATTTTTGGACAACCTTTGGAATGCTTTAACTTTTGAATTGCAGATAGGACAGACAAACCATTTGGGTCATTGTAAACCTTGGAAAAAGATCTACAAATTGCATAACACTTGATTATGTGTGCATTGAAGAAGATAAGGCAAGAAACTGCCAACGGAAGGGAGTGCATTCGGGACTTAAATTCACTTTTTGGGGGGTAAGGTTTATCACTAGAGACTTAAATACTCATGCACACATTTGCCTTGATGCAAGACGCCTTTTCAAAACAATGATTTACGAAACGAAAAATAAGAACAAAATAAACTTGCGTAGATCAAGCGCAGAAAATCTACTACCCCATTTAGGTAAAAACATACTCGGTTCAATATTCAATAATATCTCAATAATCAAGTCTAAGTAATATATACTTATATAGGAAATAGAAACCCTGTTTTTTATACTTGGTCTAATTATTAATAACCTATATCTTCTAAACTACTAGCCCCACATGTAAACATATAGATAAATTTACTATTTATCTCTACATTAAACAAATATAAACTAATTAATAACATACATGTTATTTCTTCACTTTCGTTCTCCATCATGTCTCCCCTCATCTCGAACCTCTATCTTTATTAATTATGGATGAGGGATATCTACTACTCTAAGCCTTGCAGATCATTTTTCTTCATTTGGGGATTAAGAGGCCTACACAACCGTACTTTCCACTCCCTCTCTAAATTAGCTAGGTTTTTCTTCACTCTCCTTTAGATTTTCTTCTAGTTTTCATTTATTTGTAATCTAGATTAGTTGTTTATGTAATATTGTTCAAGACTCATTGGATTTATGGCTCATGTAAGTTTCATCACCCAATCAAGTAAAATTGATCCAATGTTTCTTACCTTCTTCGATTCCTTCTTAATTCCATGGATTATGATTTGTTTTTCATTATTATTCATTTACTCCCTCTGTTTTTAAATATTTTACGTTTGACTTTTTGGCACACATCTTTAGGAGCTTTGCCACATAGTTAAAATAATTGTTTTTCAAATTTTGTTTTTTCTAAATAAAAATATTAGATTAATACTTTTATTCAAAAAAAGAAAATTCTAAAAAAATTGTTTTAAACCATGCGGTCAAATCTCCTAAAGATGTGTGCCAAAAAGTCAAGCTACAAATATTTGAAAACAGAGGGAGTATTGAGTTGGAATTTAAGAATTTCATGGATGAATTACATTTAATGTCCTTATATTTTGGGAATTAGGTGTATACATCCCTAATCTGTTATTCAATGAATTGCACTTAACATGTTCAATACAATGCTTAACGAATTTAATAGAGCTATTATTGATGTTGCCATTGCCTTTTTCAGTTCGATACTTCGATCCCGTGTCACTTGCCTTAATTCTTAGCTATGTGAAACTATAACGAGCTACGAATGTTTAGAACCGTGGTGAAAATTATAATGTTGATATTAACTCTATCAATACTCATGTTTTGAATATATAACAAAAAGTATAATGTAAATAAAATTTAAAATATGTCATATGAGATGACGTTGAGTCAACACATACGTCTGAAACCAAACCAAACATACTCAAGTAAGATATACTCCTATCAATGTCTTTACACTCGAAACAATTCCCATCGTCCAAAATCAAACAAAACCAAACAATTCCTATCAAGTATATCTTACTAGTTACTTGAGTATGTTTGGTTTGGTTTGGTTTTGGACGTTGAGTTAACACATATGTCCAAAACGAAACCAAACCAAACATACTCAAGTAAGAATGTAAGATATACTCCTATCAATGTCTTTACACTCGAATATCAATGTCTTTACACTTGAAACAATTCCTATCCTACCCAACGAGGCCCTACAAGTCTGTTTTTCCATATTACCACCCTCCCCTCGTAAACCCTGACACTCCAATTTTGGCCAACATAATCTCGAAATACCAAAGCTCCTTCCCTCGCACCTCTAGCAGTTTTCACCACTCTATACCTTTAACAACCACCACCACTCTATTTATATCCTTAACGCAACTAAACTAAACTCTCTCCGCCTTTAAAAAACAAAAACAAATCATCATCTCCACAAAATCATCATTTTGTCTTCTCTATTGTTCTCATTTCCTTTTAATTAATGTAAAATTCATTCCACACCACTATTACTAATTCAATCATATATTCACAACTGACTAACCACATAAATGCATCAGATAACAAAATTGAAGCTAATAGATAACGAAAACAAAGAAAATAACCTTTAATTTTGGAAATATTCCAGCTGAAAACACGATGATTATCATTAAGCCACGACTTAAAAGAGGACGATGAAGAAGAATTCGTGAAATGTGGAGGTCTGAGATGAAATTGAGGAGAATAGTGAAGCAACGAAAGCGCAGATGATGCCATATATATAGAAGCTGAATTGTATAAAAATAGTAAATCGAGGATAAGAGTGATGAGTTTGGTTTTGTGTTTTAGTAGGTGCTAGTAAATATGGCCATACTGCGAATTCTATAATTAGAAATGAAGCAGCGGAGATGACGCGTGGGGTTGTTACATCGATTTTTGAGTTTATTTTTAAAGATTTATTCGATAAATTATACATTATGTTCTTTTATAATTTTATTTTTACTTTTTATTTTATCTTTTTGAGTAAACAAATTATTGATTTATATTATTTACAAAAATGAATATCTAAGTTATCATAAATGAAACTAAATTCGGATAAAAAAATAATACTAATGTGCTTAATGGATCGATGATATTGTATAATTATTAGAATTAGCCTAAACATTATATCATATATAAATATATCATCATAATAATTTAGAGTAAATTGTAAATTTGTGGCTGAACTTAACCTCATTTTGCATTTTGGTGGTCAGATTTTCAAATTTGCAATATAGTGGTCAGACATTACTTTTATTTTTCAAAAAGATGGCTAAGGGCCACTTTTTTGAAATAAAAGTTCTAAAAAAAGTGGCTCTTAGCCACCTTTTTGAAAATTAAAAGCAATATCTGGCCATCAAATTGCAAATTTGAAAGTGTGGCCACCAAAATGCTAATGCGGGTAAAGCCCAACCACCATTTTGCAATTTACTCTAAAAAATTTCATACATTAACTCATTATTATTGAATCATTTATATTTTTAATAATAGTCATTTAAAACTTATCACGATAAACAAAAGATTAATAAAATTATACATTATTATTAAAAACATAATCTATCTATACTATCTATACTATATTATTAAAGCCGAAACATTGAAAGTTTTGGTTTTCGGTTTTTGGTTTCGGTACTTTTTCTAATTAATAAATTCATAATATAATCAAAAATCGGGAAAGTTTTATTCTACATTAATATTTCACTATATTTTACTACATAAAAATCAAATAATATTGAAATCTAATCAAAAAAATGGAAATGTGGGATCTAATTTGTTTAAATTTAGGATACATTGCTACAAATATACTTCTTTCTTTTTAGGATAACGAAAACTACTACAAATCAAATCTTTAATTGAATTGTATTATTGTCAAGTTATCAAAATAGTAACTAGATAATTGGCTTTTATAATTAAAATATTTTTTTTCTAACAAAATCTACTCCTTTTCCAAAAATATCATTACAATTATCCTTAAATTAAAACATATTACCTTTTATATTTGTTATTACTAAAATCTATGTTTTCCAAAAATATGAGATGCAATCCTTACTTAATTATTTTAAAACCTATTTTAATACTCTATTTAATAAATAATAAAATAATATAAAAATAGTAACTAACTGATTGCCTTTTATAATTAAAAAAAATCTAACAAAATCTACTCATTTTCCAAAAATATCACGACAATTACCTTTAAATTAAAACATAATATCTTTTATATTTGTTATCACTAAAATCTCTATTTTCCAAAAATATGAGGTGCAATCCTTACTTATTTATTTTAAAATCTATTTTAATACTCGATTTAATAAATAATAAAATAATATAAAAATATTAACTAGCTGATTGCCTTTTATAATTAAAACATTTTTTTTCTAACAAAATCTACTTTTTTTCCAAAAATATCACGGGCAATTACCTTTAAATTAAAATATATTATATTTTATATTTGTTATCACTAAAATCTCTATTTTATATTTTAAAACTTATTTTAATACTTTTAATTATTTAAAAAAAACTTACCTATTTTAACAAGTGGACGTATTTTTTTAACAAATATAATTAATATAATTAAAACACATCATCACTAAAATCCCTATTTTCCAAAAAAATGAGGTGCAATCCTTACTTATTTATTTTAAAACCTAATTTAATACGCTATTTAATAAATAATAAAATAATATAAAAATAGTAACTAGCTGATTGCCTTTTATAGTTAAAACATTTTTTTCTAACAAAATCTACTTATTTTCCAAAAATATCACGGACAATTACCTTTAAATTAAAATATATTACCTTTTATATTTATTATCATTAAAATCTCTCTTTTCCAAAAATATCAAGTGCAACTTATATATTTTAAAACCTATTTTAATACTTTTAATTATTTAAAAAAACTTACATATTTTAACAAGTGAACGTATTTTTTTAACACATAAAATTGATATAATTAAAACACATCTAAAAATTTTACGTGCAGTTACTTTTTTTTAATTAAAACATGTTAACTTTTCTATTTGTCCTTATTAAAAAAACTTACTTATTTTAATATGTCAACATATTTTTTTAATAAATACAATTAATATAATTAAAACTTTTCTAAAAATATCACGGTCAATTACTTTTTTTAATTAAAACATATTAGATTTTCTATCTATCCTTATTATTAATATTATTTTATTATAAAATAATATTAATAATACCTCATTTATCTTCCTCAACCTCATTTGTATTTTTTTTATATTTTTTTATGTTCCAATAAATATTTAAGTTTTACATTTTATAATTTATCATATTAATTTTTACTTTTATTTTAATATTTTCCGTTCGCATTAAATTTTTTAGTTTATTATTTTTAAGGCTCGTGCCTTGCACGGGTTATAGGCTAGTATATTATTATATATGTACAAATGTTTTAGATTCGTATAGTTGATTTTTAAGATTTAATAAATCAAATTTGATCACAAAAATAAGATCAGATGTCTAAATTAATCTTTTAGATCAATATCTAGAATTTTGGATTAAAATAATAGATTCTAAATCTAAATTAAAATTTATATATTCGAAATTTTACAATATCAAGTATGGTAAAATTAATTATTTGGAAGATATTATTGAATTTTTTTTTAAATAAAGTGATTAGTCGCATTAATAAAATGACAGTATTGTAATTATAATATTTTTTATTTTTAGTGATTATATTATAATAAATTCCAAAAAAAAAATATCATGTCACGTAAGATGATTAAGTCTGTTAGGCTCAAGGCATGTCTGAGTACCACTATTAACAAGCCTACACATTGTGACTATCTCACTCTACATGACCTAGTGAAGTTTATCACTGGGATATAGTATAGGTCTCCATTGTACTTGTCTTGTTCTCATGTACTTAGCTTTATTCTGTATGCTCAAAGTTATAATGAGCTTAGTAAGTTTCTTGCACCTAGAATGTACATAGGCCATGGAATAATTGTCCTGAAAGAAGTTCAATTTGTTCATGCAGCAGGATTGGAGTGAATGAGGCCTTGAAGAAATAAATTGCAGAAATTTGTCTTAGTCCTTATATCGTGAAGTCAGAATGAGCTATGTCGTGAAGTCCAAAATATCCATGTCGTGAAGTACTGAGATCGCATAATCCAAAATGAACTATGTCGTGAAGTCTTCAAGGCTCATGTCGTGAAGTGTTGAGATCGCAAAGTCAGAATGTACTATATCGTGAAGTCCTCAAAAAGGCTATATCGTGAAGTCCTCAAAAAGGCTACATCGTGAAGTCCTCAAAGGCTATATCGTGAAGTCAGAAATAAGCCATATCGCATACTCCTGAAATACTCATATAGCAAAGTCCTCATATAGCAAAGTCATGAATGCTCTATGTCGACAAGTCAAAAGGATCAGGAATATGCTGGAGTTCACGATGTCAACACTTAGCCGTTTATAACAAGACAAATCAAGGTACAAAATCAAAAATTCAAATGAGACAAATACTGAAGCATCTTTTACGGTTTGGTGGTCCAAAGACATATGGCAAATCTACAGCAAAACTTGGAGAGAAAGATTAGAGACAAGCAGCTACAGAAACGGGAAAGGACTACAGAAAGCAAGTGGTCCTTCCTGACACAGTTAACTTCTTATGGAAGGACAAGTTGGAGTTACAGTTAGGGGTAACTGTGTAAATAGGTGTGTGCACCAGTTTGTATAGGATATATATATATATATATATATATATATATATATATATATATATATATATATATATATATATATATCTTGTATAAATCATATAGTAAGATGCATGAGAGATAAACACAAAAATATTCAAGCACTCTTTTCTCTGTAAGAAAACAAGAAAACACTGTTCTTGTTTAGAAGCCAGAATTTCACTTGTGAAATTTTGGAAGCTGTAGTATTTGATTTACTTAATACAAAGTAGATTAAAGTGATTGTGTGTGTTTTGTTTATTGTATTCCGCATTTTCATACAACACAATCTAACACAACTTTTTAGTTTTAAGAAAACGAAAAATATTCAAACTATCCATTCACCCCCCCCCCCCCTCTGTCTAGTTTCTTAGTGATAATCATATCTAACAAGTGGTATCAGAGCATATTGTTGACATACAAACAGAAAAAGATCAAGAATGATTTCACAGAAACTAAACAGTATCAATATTCCTGCCTTTAACAAGGAACACTACAATCTATGGAAGAAGAAGATGTTACTGTTTATCAACGCCTCAAACCCCATGTATTTAGACATTTTAAAACATGGTCCCTTCATTCCAATGATTGAGATTGCAGAAACAACTGTTGGTACTGAAAAGATACCAATGCATTATGAGCCTAAAGATCCTTCCAAATACACTGAGTCTGAAAAGGAAAAAGTGGCACTAGATGGAAACCTCCAACTCATTATCTGTGAATCTATGGATTTCACCATGTATGGCACTGTTGCTCATTGTAGTAGTGCAAAGAAGATGTGGGATCTAATAGAAGTGTTATGTGAAGGAACTCCATAAGTGAGAAAGAACAAGAAGCAGATTCTGGTTTCTCAGTATGAAGCCTTCATGGCTCAACCAAAGGAGGGAATCACAGAAGTATTTGAAAGGTTCAACAAGCTGATAAATGAGCTCAAACTCAATGACAAACACTATGAAACAGAAGAGCTTAACATGAAGTTCTTATTGACTCTACCAGATCACTTGGAGCCAAGGATCTCTTCTCTCAAGGAAAAAGATCTAACCAAGATTGGATTTGATGTATTGTATGGTGTTTTGAAAACATATGAGCTAGAGTTGTTTCAGAAGAGGTCCATTCAAGCAAAGCAAGGTATGATGGCCAACACTTCTTGTGCCCTTATTGCTAACAACTTAAGTCAAAAAATGGAATCTCTAAAAGTCAATCAAGTCAAGATTGAAGAGCTGGAAGTTGAAGACACTGGTGATGAGTCTCAAGTCATCTATGATCTGCCTGAGGAAGATGATTTTTACAGCATAGATGAACTGGATAAGATGGAAAACAAATGTTTTGCTTATATGGCTAGGAGGTATCCTAACATCAGGTTCAAAAGGAAGCAACCATTTAAGTCCAAGTTTAATGCTGGTGGTTCTGGTGGATCAAGTGGCTCAAACACCTTCAGTAAAGGGAAAGGAATTGTTGGTGCTGCAAAAGGAGGTTACAAGACCGGGAGTGTGGATAGGTCCAAGGTAAGGTGCTATAACTGCAATGAACTTGGGTACTTTGCTACAGAGTGCAAGAAGCCCAAACATGTCAAAAAGGACAAAGCATACTTAGAGCTTGAAGCTAAGTATGAAGCTCTACTCAAGAAACAACAGGGTAAAGCTTTTATTGCATAGGGAAAATGTTGGGATGATTCTGATGAAGAACAAGAACAAGAGTATTCAAACTATGCCTTGATGGCCTTTTCTGATGATGCTGATTCTTCAAATCAGGTACCTATTCTTACTTCTATTGATATGAATCCCTCTCAATACAAGCAAACTGTTGAAGACGTGAGTACTGAAATGTTTAATATTCATACTAGCATGTTGGTTGCAAATGAAGAAATTGATAGGCTAACTGCTAAAAATCTTGAGCTTATAGAAAAGAATGAGGAACTTGAATTAATGGTTGTGAACCTTGATGGTTTGAAAAATGAGGTTGAGTATCTTAAGAATAAAGTAGTTTGTGCTGAACAAATAGAAATAGCTCTTAGGGAACAAATTGCTGAAAATGAATTAAAGATAAGAAGCTATAGAAACTCCTCCGAGCTCGTTCAACCTATCACAAGGAACACACTGAAGACAGTAAGGTTGGAATTGGTTTTGATTATGAGAATGATAAGGGAAGGAAGAAGGACAATGGCAAAGGAAAAGAATCTTTTGTAAACAAAAATGCTCCAACTATTTTGTCTGGTGTCAAAGAGCCCATCTTCAAAAAGAGTGTTGTTGAGTTTGATGAAGATTTAATGGTCATCAAACAACAATTACTTGAAGAAGATGAGGCTTCTAAAGACACTTCTTCATCTCCCAAATCTGTAAATCAGAAAGAAACCAAAGACAATCTTGTCAAGAGTCCTAAGGTTAATAAAGAAGTTGTTAAGAAAAAGAAACAGAGCAGGAATGGTAAGGTAGGTGTCAACAAGGGTAACAGTTATGCTTATGTGCCAAATGCTCCTAGGAAACAGTGTCAAAAATGCTTGTTTGTTAATCATTTGACTCACAAGTGTAATAAACCTGTTAGTAATGAAGTTGATAACCTGAGCAACCATTCTGGTGGCATGAATAACATCCATGATTCTTTCTGTGGTAAATCTAACTGCATGACATGCTATGTGACTGTGATTGCTAATTGCTTATCTTTAAAGCAAAAACTTGACTATGCACAATCATGTGAAGCACACACACATATGCACACTCACAGGACAGGATCCCCAATCAAGGCTGAAAGGGTAAAGACTTCATGTGAGCCTAAGAGTGTCAACTCTAAAGCTTCAAACACAGTGAAGTCTCCTACTGTGAAGAATGCTGATTTTGAAAGAAGAATCAATAACAAAAATATTTCTAAATCAACTGGACCCTACCAAGTGTGGGTACCAAAAACAACTTAGTCATTTTGTGAATGCATGGCAACAGGAATAAAAGAGTCATATGGATCTTGGACAGTGGATGCTCAAGTCACATGACTGGTGATGTAGCCCTGCTATCACATTTTGAGAAGGTTGGCCCATCAGTAACCTTTGGAAATGACAACATTGGTTATACAATGGGATATGGCAGTGTTAAATCTGGAAATCATTATTGAAGATGTAGCATTTGTTATACACTTGGGTGGAAATCTTGTTTTCCAAGGATGAAGCTCCTCGAGTAATTATAGAGCATATCAAGAGAGTTGATAGAGAAGCACAAAGCACTGGTTCCTCTGTGGTTACTTTGAGAAGTGAAAATGGAACTGAGTTCAGAAATTCAACATTGTATGAGTTCTGGAAAGATAAAGGAATTTCTCAACAGTTTTCAGCTCCTAGAACTCCACAACAAAATGGAGTGGTTGAAAGAAAGAATAGAACTCTCATTGAAGCTGCAAGGACAATGTTGTTGGATGCAAAGCTACCTACTAGCTTTTGGGCTGATGTTGTTAACACAGCATGCTATGTGCAAAATAGAACATTAATCAATAAGTCTGGAAAATTTTCTTACTCCTTAATGACTGGAAAAAGAGCATCCTTCAAACATCTTCATGTTTTTGGAAGCAAGTGTTTTGTGATGAAAGATACATCTGAGCATGTTGGAAAATTTGATGCTAAGGCATTTGAAGGTATCTTCATTGGATACTCTCTGGAAAGGACATCATACATAGTGTTTGTACCTGAGCAACACAAAGTAATGGAAAACATGGATGTTACTTTTGATGACAAGAAATTTCCTGGACTTGCAACAAGTGAAAAAGACAGTGTGTCATTAAGATTTGAAAATCAAGGATATCTTGAAGATTCGGAAAATGAAGATGAGACACCGGTTCTAACTGTTCCAGAAGATGAAGGAAATGAAGTTGATGACCACCCTCAAACACCTGTGCAAGGGAACACTAACACAGGGGGAGAAGAAGAGAATACAAATGGTGGTGATCAAAATGTTCCTGAATCTAGTCAAGGAGATGAACAGGGTCACATAAGGAAATGGGACAGAGCCCACACTAGGGAACAAATCATTGGTGATCCTAGTGAGGGTGTTAGAACAAGGAGAGCCACAATGAATCATGCATGTATAGATGCTTTCTATCACAAGAAGAACCTAAAGTAATTGAAGAAGCTTTGAAGAATTCTGACTGGATTGTTGTCATGCAAGAAGAGTTGAATCAATTTGAGAAAAACAAAGTTTGGGAATTAGTACCACCTCCTGAAGATAAGAATGTCATTGAAACCAAATGGGTGTTCAGGAAAAAAATTGATGAAGAAGGTGTGGTTGTAAGAAACAAAGCAAGGCTGGTTGCTAAATGATACTGTCAACAAGAAGGCATTGACTATGATGAGACATTTGCACCTGTAGCTAGACTGGAGGCCATTAGAATCTTTTTGGCCTTTGCAGCTCATTCAGATTTCAAGGTGTATCAAATGGATGTGAAAAGTGCTTTTCTCAATGGTGATCTTGCTGAAGAAGTATATGTATCCCAACCTCTTGGCTTTAAGAATGAAGAATTTCCAGACTTTGTGTACAGATTGATTAAGGCACTCTACGGTCTCAAGCAGGCACCTAGAGCTTGGTATGAAACTCTTTCTCAATTTCTTCTTGAGCATCAATTCACAAGAGGAACTATAGACAAAACTCTTTTCTTCAAGAAGCATGGTAGTGATATCATTCTAGTTCAAATCTATGTGGATGATATCATCTTTGGCTCTTCAAATGAAAAACTCTGTCAAAGGTTCTCTAAGCTGATGCAAAGCAAATTTGAGATGAGTATGATGGGAGAGTTAACCTACTTCCTAGGCCTGAAAGTACATCAGAGGGAGGATGGCATCTTCATAAATCAATCTAAGTATGTTAAAGATCTTTTAAAGAAATATGGTTTAGAAGATTCATCCCCTGCAAAAACTCCAATGTCTATTGCAATCAAGCTTGATGAAGATAAGAAAGGCAAAAGAGTTGACATCAAGGTCTACAGAGGAATGGTTGGATCATTACTCTATCTCACAGCTAGTAGGCCATCCATCATGTTTGCCACATGCCTGTGTGCAAGGTTTCAATCTGATCCCAAGGAATCTCACATGATGGCCATCAAAAGAATCTTCAAGTATCTGAAAGGAACTCCTAATCTTGGCTTATGGTATCCAAAGGGCACTGGGTTCAACCTGGTTGGTTACACAGACTCTGACTATGCTGGATGCAGAATTGACAGGAAGAGTACTTCAGGAAGCTGTTAGTTCTTAGGTCAAAGGTTAGTGTCCTGGTTCAGTAAGAAACAACAATCCACAGCAACATCTACAGCTGAGGCTGAATATATTGCTGCTGGAAGCTGATGTGCTCAATTGCTTTGGATTAGAAATAAACTCATGGATTATGGACTAGTGTTGGAGCACATTCCCCTGATGTGTGACAATACTAGTGCAATATCCATTGTTGCCAATCCTGTTAATCATTTTACTACAAAGCACATTGAGATAATGTACCATTTCATTAGGGAACATGTTGCAAATGGTACTATAGCAGTCTCTTATGTTCCAACTGAGAAATAATTAGCTGACATATTTACTAAACCCCTAAATGAAGATGTCTTCAACAGACTAGTGAGTGAAATTGGAATGCTCAATCCTTCATTTAGTAGTTCTAAGTAACTATGCTAGTTAATTGTTGCAGCGGTAAATTTTCACTGTATTTGAATGCACTATTTATTTGGAGTGAAAATTAGGAGAGATATGATTTATAAATATTTCAGTATTTTACTGCATATTTTTCAAAATCATATTTAGTTGTGGAGTTGTGAGCTTTTGAGACATCTCTATATAGGTGTTTTTGAGAGTTCGCGACTTAGTTCAAAACAAACAGACTTATATCGCAAACTGTTAAAGTTGGGAGACTTCACAATATAGTTCATTTCTGGAGTTTGTGATCTACTTATTGGACTTTGCGACACAGAATAACTATATCGACAAGTCCCCACATATTAACATAATTTTGATTTAAATTAATTTTATTTCAAAATTTTGATATAAGTCTGACAAATTGATTAAAATTCCAAAAAGAGAGTTCTCGACAAGGTATTTATACTATATCGCAAAGTCTCCTCATACTTCCTACCTTTCAGACTTTGTGACATAGTTCATTTGTGAATGAGCTCCTTTCAAGTGACATGGTGCTTGACACTGTGCTCACCACCCAGGACCCCCATTCAGTTGGTCAGGAAATGCATGTTGGGCATATTCTAATGACACCAACACAAACATGGAGGATTCACCAGTTTTTACTGGAGACTTTATGCCTCTTTCTCCAATCCTTAGGGATTTGGACATGCCTTCACAGGCAAATAGAGATGATGCTGTAACTCATCCCATTTCAATGGAGACATCATCATACTCTACAACCATTCCAAGGCTGGAGGAGACTCAACCTACTTCCATACCTGTTGCAGAACCCTCATCTGTGACATGAGTGCCTAGCACTAGCTCTCACTTGGCTCATGCCACAATGTCTCAGTGGTTGGAGTCTGTGCAACATGACAAGCCTTCAGGATCATCATCTGTGCCCACACAATTGACGGAAGAAGCATTCCAAAGCTTACATGTGGCCCAGATTGATGAGTTTTCTAAGATTGCTCAACATCTCCTAACAGCTGGTCTCCCCAACAAAGACTATGAAGCTATTCTCTTATGCCACAGGGAGGATGTTGAAGTACAAAAGGAGAAGATAGTTGATGAGGCTCGACAGGATGGCAATTTAGATGCCTGGTTGGATGCCAAGAGATCTGTGAAGCTCAGGGATGCTCTAGCTTTTCTCAGGGAGGACTACCTAACTGACTTGGGGTCAAATGCCAAAAGTCTCTCTCCTGCAGAAATCTATGAGGCAGTCAATGATGTGTACAAAAGTCAGCTAAAGGCTCTGCATTTCCTTGGGAAAGGTCTTCAATCAGAAATATCAACCATCAAAGAAGAAACATATCATTCTTTGGCTCAGATCAAGAACTCCTAACTTTCTAATTTTCCCAAGGTGGATGGCATCCTTAAGGAGGTAAATAAGACTGCACAGAATGTCACTAAAATGGATTGCGCCCTGGCTTTGGTCTCTGATAATTTGAAGAAGCTCTCTACCAAGCTATAGAATCAGGTGCAATCCAACATCAACTCCAACTCCATGATTTCTGTCATGTGGAAGAATCAATATGGGGACAAGCTGGTAGATGAAGTTCCCATCTCTAACATATCCAAGTTTGACTTCTCAAAGATCAAGGATCAGTCTCTCAACTCCTTCAAATCTGAGCAACTCTTCTCCAAAGTTGATAGATTGGAAAGAGAAGTGGCTGAGCTGAAATCTGAAAACCAAGGGATTTCTTATTCCTTGGAGTTTCTAAACTCAAAGCTGGATGACCAAAGCAATACCACATCAAATATTTTGCTAGTCCGGCAACAAATGATGACAACAATGATGAGAAGCATGAAACTTCATGTTCCTGGTGAAGCTCAAGACATCTTGTCTGATCCCAAGCCTAAGGGGGAGAAAGGAAAGGAAGTCATTCTGGAAAAGAAAGAGGGAACACCTGCCAAACAGAAAGGAAAATGCAAAATTACAGAAAAATATCTCAAACCTCTCACCCTTCCTACTGTGTCTATCACAAGTAAAGATGGCCAGAAGATTTCTGTCACAACAACCTTCTATCCTGGCACAATGCCCATGGATGTCACTACTGCTCAAGTCACTTCAAGTGCTCAACCAGTGATAGTTGATATTGTCACTGAGGCCAAGCTACAGGAAGTTGCCAATTCAAATCTCTATCATGATGAAGCCTTCCTGGAGTTTCTGAAAGCCATGTCAATCAGTGTACAAGGTAAAGCCCTGGACTACAGGAACAAGATCAAGAAAGAAATCAAATATCTCACAGTAGCAGTCAGAAAGGTGAAGGATATGCATCTAAGAGATATACTCATGGTCACCAAAGGCAACTGCATCTGGCATTTGTCCTTCAACACTCTAGACTCTCTCAAGTACACTGAACTGGATACACTACTGGAGTTAATTGAACAGAAAGGGGAGAACAACAGAAGACTGTATGATGAGCTAAAGAGAGATCAATTCTCAAGATTACCTGAAGTTGTGTCAAATCCCAGAACCATAATATTCCAAAGTCTCGCCAAGTCAAACTGCATTAATCAATTGGTGATTCCTATTCATTTGGAATTGAAGAACAAAGGCAAGATAAATCAAGTGGTGTAAATGCTAAGGGCAAAGAGGGGATTTAGGATTGCAGAAGAGCTGGAAATAATTCAAACTCTATAATCTTACATCACCTTTGGCAGGTTACCTGAATTAGTCAAACCAAGAAATGAAAAGAAAGATGATAAAGATGATGAGGATAAGAGAAGCAGGAGACCAAGCCTACAAAGGAGTGATAAGGATGACAAAAGTGAGAGCAGCAGAAGCAAATCTTCTAGAAGATCCAAAGATGCTGATAATGACAAGAAAAACTCTCAAGACAAGAAAGAAGTTGAAAATAAGAGGAGTGGAAATCAACAAGTCAAGGACATTGCTAGCAGTATCTTAACCACAACACAAGACTCTAAGTTTAGGGTGGGTACTGTTAGTAATGATCCTCCAAAATCTAAATCCAAGACTTCTGAAACTGATTTTCCACTGAAGAAAAGTAAAGCCACAACATCAAACTCTAAAAGACACTTCCACAAAGTCACAGCTAGTGGAGTGTTACAGTGGATCAAAGGGAAAGGATTAAAGCAACTTCCAAATGATGTGGCACTGAAGACCAAATCTCCTTGTTCAAGAAAGCTACCACATGTAAAGCACTGGAAAATCAAAAAGGCAGTCAAAAGAACAAGGATAACAAAGAGGAATAGAGTAATCACAAATGTTGTAGGGATAAATGTACTTCCTCTAGATGAAGACTATGATGAAGATGCCCTAGCATTCCTGAGAGCCCAAAGAATTTGTGAAGTCAAAGTAAAAAAAATCATCTAGAGATCAAATACACTGATGGAAGAGAAAAATAGATGAAAACAGGGAGCTGACAATATTTTCCAACATATGAGCTTGAAAGAATAAATGCATTGCTGAACTTTGAAGAAAAAGAAGAAAGATTGTGGAAGATTGAAATTGCCAAGTTTTTGAAAATGCATTCTGACTATCAAGAAAATCTGAGGAAGTTGAATGAAGAGAAGAAAATTCAGAAAGATAAGGAGATGGCAGAAATGGAAGAGAGGGCTAAAGAGTTGAGAAAGAAAGGGCTATGTAAAGTCAAGATGGATCCTTATGTAGTGGCGTACAAAAACAGAAATGGAAGGAAAAGAAAAATAAGGATGGAGTTTGTGGACTCCTATGTGGAAAGTGCCCTAAAAGCTGCAGTTGAAGATTTAGAAGACTCTCCTCTCGTGGAAGAATTAATTGCAGGGGATGAAATTCTGGAAGCCATTTCAGAAATGAACAGAAGGGAAGAAATGAGAAAGAAGAAGATTTATGATGACTATCTAGAAAAGCAAATGGAAACTGAAGCTGCTCAGCAACAAAAAGATAATTTGTAAGCTTTCATTTTCAATTTGTAATCAAATCATGTTCATAATGTTCATCTGTTATTTTCTCTGAAGTATGATTTCTTTTTATGTAAGTTAGGCTTGTTATCAGACATGAAATTGTGCCTAAGTTTCTTACTCACAATTTGGGGGAGATTGTTAGGCTCAAGACATGTCTGAATACCACTATTAACAAGTCTACACATTATGACTCTGTCACTCTACATGACCTAGTGAAGTTTATCACTGGGATATAGTATAGGTCTCCATTGTACTTGTCTTGTTCTCATGTACATAGCTTTATTCTGTATGCTCAAAGTTATAATGAGCTTAGTAAGTTTCTTGCACCTAGAATGTACATAGGCCATGGAATAATTGTCCTGGAAGAAGTTCATTTTGTTCATGCAGCAGGATTGGAGTGAATGAGGCCTTGAAGAAATAAATTGCAGAAATTTGTCTTAGTCCTTATATCGTGAAGTCAGAATGAGTTATGTCGTGAAGTCCAAAATATCCATGTCGTGAAGTACTGAGATCGCATAGTCCAAAATGAACTATGTCGTGAAGTCTTCAAGGCTCATGTCGTGAAGTGTTGAGATCGCAAAGTCAGAATGTACTATATCGTGAAGTCCTCAAAAAGGCTATATCGTGAAGTCCTCAAAAAGGCTATATCGTGAAGTCCTCAAAGGCTATATCGTGAAGTCAGAAATAAGCCATGTCGCATACTCCTGAAATACTCATATAACAAAGTCCTCATATAGCAAAGTCATGAATGCTCTATGTCGACAAGTCAAAGGATCAGGAATATGCTGGAGTTCACGATGTCAACACTTAGCCGTTTATAACAAGACAAATCAAGGTACATAATCAAAAATTCAAAGGAGACAAATACTGAAGCATCTGTTACGGTTAGGTGGTCCAAAGTAGATTAAAGTGATTGTGTGTGTTTTGTTTATTGTATTCCGCATTTTCATACAACACAATCTAACACAACTTTTTAGTTTCAAGAAAACGAAAAATATTCAAACTATCCATTCACCCCCTCCCTCTGTCTAGTTTCTTAGTGATAATCATATCTAACAAAGTCCACATCAATGTTATTTTAATTGAGACTTCATTTATACTTAACGAAATGATTAACAACAAAAACATATACTTTCTAATATACACAAGAGTTGGTAAAAACATATATTTTCCCAATAAAAAATAGGATTATATTCTAATTTGCCTTTAGTTTTAACTTTTCAGTAAATAAAATGTTAGTTTCTATTATTTATATAGCTCTATTTTTTAAGTTTTGTAGTTCTATATATAACTAGTAAAGCCGCGACTTTGTAATTGTTTTTAAAAAAAATATTTTACAAAATATGTTGTTAGATAAAATACTATCTATAACATAAAATTAAGATTTAATTTGAAATCTCTGTTTTGTCTTGATCTTTTATTGAAATTTTGAAGAAATATATAAAAAGATAATTGTTTAATATTTTTTATTATTTTAATATTATATCAAATATTAGTATATTTATCATCATTTTTATTTTTCTCAAAATTCATATCCAATTTCTATTTTAAAATACATAATATAACATCAATATTAAATTATAGCATATAATATGCTCATTCTAATTAATCATTTTCTCACTAAACATATTTTCTCCTAATGACCCGCTTTCTCATTGTTACTATATATATATATATATTATATATATATATATATATATATATATATATTATATATATTGTTACCATATATAACAGATAACAAACTAATTTACTAAATAAATTACATCATTTATTAATCAATTTTAATATATCATAAAATTTAATTTAAAATATGTTGTTAGATAAAATAATATCTTTAACATAAAATTAAGGTTTCTTTTGAATTATCCGTTTCGTCTTAGTTACTCAAATCTTGAATAAATATTGAAAATGACAATTGTTTAATATTTTTCATTACATTAATTATTTTATGAAATATTAATTTATTTATCACCATAATTATTTTTCTCAAAATTTATATTCCAACTTCTATCTTTTATATATAATATAATATCAATATTAAATTCTAGCATATAATATGTTCCTCATGATGAATCGCTCTCTCGTTAAACATGTCCAATCAGAATGATCCGTTTTCTCGTTGTTACCAAAATCTAAACAGATAACAAACAAATTAACTAAATAAATTACATAATCTATTAATCAATTTTAATATTTCAAAATATAGGTACTCCAGAAAATAAATGAAATAAAAATAAAAATTCTATATTTTATTTTATTTTATAGAAACTTGCATTTTCTGTAAGTATTATCTTCTATATAAATTAGAAGGTAAAACTTAAAAAAATGATTTTTAACAAACATGTAAAACATATTGATAAATTAAACGTGAGTTTTTTAAAAATTCAAGAAAAAATATATGAGGATATTAATATAGTAATTTTGAGCTCAACAGAAAGTTTAAAAGAATATCAACATGGTAATTTGGTTTGAAGATAAATTTTAGGAGAATATTAAAATAGTAATTTGACATAAGAAGAAAGTTTAGGAGAATATAAGGTGATTAAGATTTTCATGACTAAAGATTTAAAAAGCAATTTAGATATTTTCAAACCTTTAATATTATCAATATACTTATATATGAGATGTACGAAGAACACTTTATATAAAGAACAATAAAGAACATCATCATAAAATTTTATTTTTCATAAAAAATGATTTGTTAAGATTAGAATGACAATATATAACAACAATTAAACCTAACATATCGAATTTAACGCAAATTATCATCTAAATTTAAAAATCAAACAATACATAGAATCCAGTAAAGAATCTTATATACATTTTTAGATAATAATTTCTTATTTAACATATCGATTAAACGATTTTTATTATTTTGGTTATAAATGGGTTTCCTTATTTAATTACAACTATTTTTATGTTTTAACTTTTTGGAAAATCCAATCCTAATATAATATCTTTTAACTTATATCATTTTTAGATAATAATTTCTTTTTATATGATATAATCTTGATCATCTATTTTTAAAAGTATTGGATCTAACAGTTGAGAATGTTTTGGCGGTATTTAGGACCAAATTACCAGGATAACATCATTAATTTTTCTTAATATTTATAATTTTTTTAATTTTTATTTTTTTTAAATATTTATTGCTAAAATATAATATACTCTTTTTTGTAATATGTTAATGATGCGGGAACTTTGAACTTTTGAGAAAATAAATTATCAATTAAAATATATTTTTTTTGTAATAGTTCGCCTTTAATCGTTGGATCTTTCAAATTAAATTGTTGAGAAACGTTACATATAACAGTAAAATTACCATGTAGAATTATCTAAGATTTGAATCTAGCAACAACATATTATAATTTACATGTTTTTTTTTGAAATTTTTTTTTTCATTTTTTTTCTTTCAGACATAGGTTATTTGATAATATTTTTTGTAAAGTACGATTTTTCAGAAAAGTACTATACTAATTGATTAAAAAACTTTTAAAGTTTCGAATTTAATAATTTACAATATATATAAGTTAAAAAAGTTAGGTCCGTTCTGTAGCTGAGTCTACAATTTCAAAATACGGTTTTTTTAATATGAATATAGTCCTGCTAACAATGAAATTAGGTCGCTTATAAAATGTTAGGCCGAATACACAATATATATAATCAAGTATGTATGAGAATAACAATTAAGAACACAGGTTTGTAAATCAACAAACTGAATTATATTAAATAATTCTCTCTTAGTGATGTTAATGAATCACAAAGAGCTTCTAGGTTACAAGAAATAAAATATTCAATGATCGCATCCCTTATAGGGATAACCTATCTGTGTTTATATAGTACACAGTTACACAATCCTTATCTAATTGATATTCCTAAAAATTAGCTATACAATTGATATCAATTAAGGATTGCTTCAGTCTTCTATTCCGTTTCATTAGCTGTATCAATATATTCTGCTTCTTTCCATCTTCAGAATATATTGCTTCTAGAATCTTCAATTCAGCACCGACAGCTAATTCAACTATTACCCTGTCAGACTTTAAATAAACTCTGACCGGCTTTCTTTAAACTCTTCACCCTGTCAGAGTTTAATTAAACTCTGACCGGCTTCTGATAAACTCTGATCAGTACCTGTTGCTTAGACACTGATAAACAAACGTCAGCAATTATATCTAACAATCTCCCCCAACTTGTTCATAATAAAATGTACAAGTTAAACATATAATTGATGATGTCAAAAACATTTAACAAATGCAGTGTTTAACATATAACAGAGTTTAATTTAAAACAGAGTTTAAATTTGACTTAGAACAGAAATCATAAAAACTTACAGTCAGACTTTACTTAATCTCTTGAATATCAGGCACTGTCCTGATATAATCTAACAGTAGTTTCTTTTCAGCTCTATTCAATTCAGCAATCATAATCTTCTTCAGCTCCTTCATTTCTGGTTCATCTTCACCAATTTGATAAATGGCAGCCCTCAAAGAATATATGCTGTTTTTGTTCATTTCATTGCCAAGTCTGATATAAAAAGGTTTATCAGACTCTAGATTGAACTCAAGAACCTTTTTATTTAGTGCAGTTCTGAACCTAGCACTATTCCTTTTCATTTCTACCAATTTTCCATGTGCATCTCTGTATTTAGGAATGTATGCACTTGATACTCCAGCTCCACTCAAAACTTTGGATTTCATCATCCTTTCCTTCAAAACTCGAGCAGCATCATAAGTACTTCTATTCTTTACTTCAAGTAGATATAGAACATACTCTAGCTCTTCCCAAAGTTTTAACTGGATATCAAATTCACCAAATCTATACACTCTGCCATCAGCCATAAAATATAACAAGAATTCCTTTTTGATTCCTTTGTGAAAAATCATCTGTACAGATTCTAGTTTGTCAAGGCCTTCTTGAGTAATTCCAACTCCAAATTCTGCCAATGAAAACTTGTCTTGAGATCTGTTATTAGTTCTTCTCTCTCTGTGTGAACCCAGTCCAGATTTGTCAAAGGCTTCTTTTCCCAATACTGTTCTGGTTTCTGAGAAATTCACAGCTTCAAGCTTTAAGTCTTCAAGAATTTTTGGTTTGCTGAATCCTGGAAGTAGTGTAGATTTCTGTACAACTTGAGCAACGTCAGAGGTTGTCATATCTTCAATAGAAACATCAACTTGAGCAGCGTCAGAGGTTGATTTAGCTAATCTTGTTTCAACTTGAGCAATGTCAGAGGTTGAATTATCTTTCTTTTTCAGGTTAGGCTCTTCAATCATTATGCCTTTACCCTTATCAGTGTTTCCAATCACAGGTCTCCTTGTATATTGTATACTCTGTTGTGTATTCTCTTTGATAGAAATACCAACTTCTTTCTTTCTAGGAGCCTTGATTTCCTTTTTCTTGTAGATTCCAGCTTCAAGATTTTTCTTGTGTTCCTCAGCAAGCATCTGCTCTTCAGCCTGGATATCTTCAATAGTTACATTCTTTCCATGCTCTTTTATGAATATCTTAGCAGCAATCTCTTCATCAGTAGATGGATTAGTTGAAACAACTAAACGCTTGAGATTTGAAGTAGATTGGCCACCAGAAGTAGATTGGCCACCAGAGTTTATCTTTTCAGAGTTTACTCTTGTCCTGCTTTGCCTTGGAGCAAAAATCTTTCTTTTATTTCCTTTGCTTCCCCCATCAGTAGAATCATCCTCCCGTCTCAGAGCTCGAGTGTCTTTGCATTTGTCTTTAGGTACACTCTCCCCCTTTTTGACATCATCAGAAAGTAGTACTGATGTCAGCAATTCAATGGCAGTAGAAATGGAAGACAGTTGAGTAGACATTGCAGTCTGATTTTCCTCAACTTTCCCAAGCCTCTTCTTGATTTCCTCAGAATCCTTGGCTTGCTGCTTGAGCATAGTATAATAAAAAGTTCTGTCAGACTTGAAAGTAAGATCCTTCATACTGGCTTCATTCCTTAGATTGGTAAGCATTTGTTGATTCTCATCAAATCTATTATTAAGAGATTTGACTTGAACAACAGTTGCCTGTAAGCTTGTAAGTACATCAGTATTTGAGATCTTCTTGACAGAATCAGATAGAAAATCTGCAGCCCTTTGTGCTGGGAAGACACAATCTGCATCAGCCCAATTTTTGTAGTACATATTCTGGAAATGCTCATTGGTCTGTCTATGGACTTCCCTTGCGTCAGCACTATTGACATCATCAGCCAATGAAACTTGAATACTAGGGTGTGAATGAGAACCCTCAGCATCATTTCCAGTTTCTTCATTATTGGCTGCTTCATTTGCATTAAGAATATTGTCAGCAGTAAACTGTGCAGCTTCATCAATGTTCTCCTCTGCTACAGCTTCAGGAATATCAGAGGTGGCCTGAGCAAAAACCTCTGCTTCTCTTTGAACAATCTCAACAACAGATTGTTGCAAAGCTTCAAGAATAATGTTCTCAGAGTTTAGCTCATCAGTAGCCTCTTGTTCCTTTTCCATCACAGCTTCATCAATTTTCTCTGTGACTTTAATCAGCTGAGTAACCTCCTCACCTTTGTCAAGATCACAAGAAATAATTTCAGTGTGAGTGGCCAGAGATTCTTCTACCTGATCAGTGACTTGATCAGCTTCCACACCCTCTGTATAAAGATCAGAATAGATAGAGGTGTGTGCTTCAAGATCAAAAACTCTGCTATCAGAATGAGTAGCAGCTTCCTCAACTACATCATTAGCCTTTGATGTAGGAGCATCTAAATCCATAGTAGCATCAGTATTTAATCTGTCTAGATTGACAGCTTCAGCATTTGCAGCATCCTCCTGAACAAACACGTCAGGAGCTTCAGTGTTTACAAACACTCTGTCCTCATCAGCATTTAAAATATCCTCCTCAACAACAATTTTAGGAGTATCTTGAGGAACAGCTTCAGCCACAATCTCCTCATTCTCTGATGGAGGAGCTGCAGTGTCCTTAGAGACTCTGTCCATATTGACATTTATAGCACCAAAAAGATGTGCAGCCACTAGTCTTCTTTTTCTCTGATGAAGAGTTTCTTCATCAGTTTCAGTCTCTGAGGCTTCAACAACAGGCTTTGCCCTATTGGCTCTTCTTTTCTTTAGCCTTGTCTTCTGAGGCAGCTCTTCAGGTCTTGATGCCCCAGCTTCAGTAGATAATCTCCGTGCAGGTTTAGTACCAATATGCTTGGTCCTACCTCCCCTTGCAGGTTTAACAGAAGTTGATAGAGGTTCTGGTTGAGATTCAGCTTGTGGTTGTGGATTTACTTGAGCATCCACAAACTGTTGCACAGAAGTAGGTAGCAAAAGATCTCCAACAATGCCTTTCTTAATGTCTTTATTTACTAGATCAGGAA
Organism: Heracleum sosnowskyi; assembly: GCA_030848705.1. Lineage (NCBI taxonomy): Eukaryota > Viridiplantae > Streptophyta > Magnoliopsida > Apiales > Apiaceae > Heracleum > Heracleum sosnowskyi. The sequence continues at coordinate 102,909,739 of CM061241.1, forward strand.
ATACTCTCTTATGTAATTTAAAACAAGAAACATCTGCTTCAAATACATTTTCTCCTTCAACACAATAAGAAACCAAAAGCTGACAGAATCGAGAAAAATAAACAACACCTCTATTCTCGGTCATCTTCTCCCCTAAGTTAGTCAACACAAGTCGTGCAAAATCAAAATGATTATCATATAATAAAGAATACCCGATTTGCAGACTGTCTGTGGGAATAGCATCCCAATTTGTGCATTTCTTTCCAAATGTCCTCGTGATGCAGTCAAAAAAGAAACTCCATTCCTTGCGCAGAAACGGCCTTTTGAGTTGCCCAATCTTTTTCAATGGCCCAGAGTAGCCAATCTCTCGCATCATTCGGATTAAATCCTCATCACCCATTCCAATAGTGTAAGAAGAATACTCAGGAAACCCCATTGCAGCGCGAATAGTACCAGCAGTAATAACATACTCTGTTTCGTCAAACTCAAAGATTATGGATGGGCTCCCAGTTTCACCACCATCATCATAAACCCCTGTCTCCCAGAACGCCTTGATTTGTAAACCAGAAAGTGTGGCTGGTTCAACTAAAGCACGCCCAATCGCTGACTGAGCAAGAAACTTTTGAATCATATGAAATGCTTCTGGTGCGTTTGCAGTGTTTAGTGGTGCGGTATAGTTGTTTGGAACAAACTCTAACCCAGACGAAACGAAAGCTGTGGTTGCCATTAGAAGATTTTGAAGAAATAACAGAGTTTATGTGTAGAAAGGTGTTTGTGAATATGTGTGTGTGATAATAGATGTAAATGAGTAAGATGTGAAAAGTTTAACTGAAGATGTGTGTATTGTATTTAAAAGAAAATTAAAGATGAAAAACTGAAGAGTTTTTAATCATTAATACACAACTGTCTTACTCCTATAATCAAGTGAGTGGGACACATGGCAAACGTACAGACGCTGACAGCTGTATTGAACAACTTCCAATACATACGTGCAAACGAGAAGACACCTTGCATCACATATCCGCTTATAAAAAAAAATCAATAATAATAAAATTATCGATTTGAATATCTCAGAAACATAATAATAAAGTACGAAGGAGCTCAACAGTCAGAAGAATAATGACTGTCTTGGAACTCCGCACTTTCATGTTCCCAAGCTTCGAACCACGCAAAACCCTTCAGTTGCCCTGTTGGATGCTATAAAAGCTGGAGCATTGTAACAACAGGCAATACACATATCAAAAAAAAATTACCATACATCAAATGGCAGGAACCTTTGAATTCATGGATGTAGAATCATTCTTGGATTTGAACTGGCGTCAACAAGCAAACTATATCATCGATGAGTTTCTTGTGTTGTCATTTCTGAATGATGAGGGGCTCATCGCTGATGATGAAATAGCGGAAGGACCTATCTCCAACCCCTATGTGCACATCATCCGTCCTGGACCATATGATGTGCCCATCCTTGCAGATGATGAGGCTGTGGAGATCTGTATGATGCTCTTCTATCAGAGCTACTTGAAGGGTTCGAAAAAGAATTTCTTCTTGGAATCCTGCAAGCTGCGAACCAGAAAGAGAAGTCGAGAGGATGATGATGATGATTCAACATCAGGGGGTTGTCAAGCCTTGGAAATCCCAGATGTTATAGTAGCCTGTTAATCGAATAGTAGTTAGACAAGAGTATAAAGTTGTCTGAATGTAAACAAAGTTTGAATCATTTAATGAGAAAAATCCATTGTTTTGTTTTACATATCAGTATCTCATAGTAATTGTAGAGTGAAAGAAATGATATCACTTTAAACAATAAACTAGCATACTCATCAGCGCTACTAATCACCATCAGAACTTATCAAACACACTCTTTCTGTTCTCTGTTGAATGTAAAATATATTCGTTACCAATCATACTGTTTCGAAAAACAAATGTCTAATCTCAAAATTATAGAATGTCTGAAACAAAGAAATTATTTTAACCATTAGAGATTAAAACAAAGTTACCTCGGCATATGTCACACAATACATCAGTGTTTACCATTTGTCCTTCTTTGTCAATAAACTCTTTTCTCAAACTGTACAGGTGTGAAAATATGTGTGTGCAATAGCAGAGTTTACCGTAATCAATATTTAGATCATCTCAAAGTGCATAAAATCCACAAACTAAAGTAGTAAAAACTGGTTGCCTAAACTCTCATGTATAACATAAAATCTGATTTTATATCTAAACTCTGTATACTGATATCCTTTCATTTGGATATGTCTTTTAATTTTCACCCCCTTTATATTTTTATATATATTTATATATATATATATATATATATATATATATATATATATATTTTAATTTTATTTTTCCAGTAATCAGTGGTTGGCACTAGTCACCAAAAATCAAAGATTTTAGCCCTTATTTCATACAATAAGTTCCTGGATCTTCCTAGGCACAACATGATCTCAAAGGAATTTGTGCTCTGTTTGGCATCTTTTGATTTGAGGGTGAATTATTTTCAATTAAGAATCAGAGTTTAGACTTTTCATCAGTAGATATAATTAACTTATGAGAGAAAATGCAAACAGCTAATACAGACTCAGTGTATAGGATCAATAAACTAAGAGATGGTATAAATACAGAGACAGTATCATGCTGTGTTAACTTACTGCACATGTTTGAGATCAGAATCTATACAACTCTTAAGGATTCATAATTACTTACTGAGAATTATGCTTCATACAAATTTCTTCATTGGTCCATATGTTTCAGACAAAATTACAATTAGAGAATAGCATTAAACTGTAACTACCAGAGTATGACCAACAGAGTTTAGCATCAAAGTTTACTTTCAGAGTATGACTGACACTTCACAGAGTTTATTATCAGAGTTTAACATGCTGGTTCACATAACAGTTAACACATGTAAGAGATCATGAACATAAAAAGTGAGTCTAACCCGTATCTCTAGTCAGAACCAGAGATCATTCCAAGTTCATTTACCAATCTTGTAAAAGTGGCTTCACTCAAAGGTTTGGTGAAGATATCTGCAAGTTGTTGGTCTGTAGACACAAAATGAAGCTCAATGTTTCCTTCTTCCACATGTTCTCTGATAAAATGATACCTTATGCTGATGTGCTTCGTCATGGAATGCTGTACTGGATTACCTGTCATAGCAATAGCACTTTGGTTATCACAGAAAATAGGTATTCTAGAGTACCTTAACCCATAATCCAGCAATTGATTCTTCATCCATAAAATCTGTGCACAACAGCTACCAGCTGCTATATACTCTGCTTCTGCAGTGGATGTAGAAATTGATTTCTGTTTCTTACTGTACCAAGAAACCAATCTGTCACCTAAAAATTGACAGCTTCCACTTGTACTTTTTCTGTCTATCTTACAGCCTGCAAAATCTGCATCAGAGTAACCAATTAACTTAAACTCTGATTCCCCAGGATACCACAAACCCAAGGTTATGGTTCCTTTAAGATATTTGAAGATCCTTTTTACAGCTGTTAGATGAGGCTCTCTGGGATCTGCTTGAAATCTTGCACAAAGACATGTTGCATACATGATATCAGGTCTACTTGCAGTAAGATACAGTAGAGACCCTATCATTCCTCTGTAGTTAGTCATATCTACTGAGGCTCCTGTGTCTTTGTCAAGCTTCGTTGCTGTAGCCATGGGAGTTGTAGCAGATGAACTATCAAGCATACCAAATTTCTTTAGAAGATTTCTGGTATACTTTGCTTGATTGATAAAAATCCCATCATCTGTTTGCTTGACCTGTAAGCCTAGAAAATAACTAAGCTCTCCCGTCATGCTCATTTGGTACCTGGATTGCATAAGCTTTGCAAACTTCTTACAGAGTTTGTCATTAGTAGATCCAAAAATAATATCATCTACATAAATTTGAACTAAAAGCAAATCATCACCAGAATTGAAATAAAACAATGTTTTATCAATTGTACCTCTTGTGAACCCACTTTCTAAAAGAAATTGAGCAAGAGTTTCATACCATGCTCTTGGTGCTTGCTTTAGTCCATATAATGCCTTGTCAAGCCTGTAGACATAATCTGGATGCTTGGAATCTACAAATCCTGGTGGTTGTTCAACAAACACTTCTTCTTCAAGCTTCCCATTGAGAAAAGCACTCTTTACATCCATCTGAAAGACTTTAAACTTCTTGTGTGCAGCATAGGCCAGAAAAATTCTTATGGCCTCCAATCTTGCAACTGGAGCAAAGGTTTCATCATAGTCAATTCCTTCCTGTTGTGAATAACCTTTTGCCACAAGTCTAGCCTTGTTTCTTGTAATCACACCTTCACTGTCAGTCTTGTTTCTGAAAACCCACTTTGTACCTACTATTGATCTATTCTTTGGTCTAGGTACAAGTGTCCAGACTTCATTTCTTTCAAACTCATTTAACTCTTCTTGCATTGCTGTAATCCAATTAGCATCTTGAAGAGCTTCCTCTACTTTCTTTGGTTCTGTTTGAGACAAGAAAGCATGATACAGACACTCATTATTTGTTGCACTTCTAGTTCTCACACTAGCATCAGGATCTCCAATTATGAGATCAGGTGTGTGTGCCTGTGTCCACCTTCTTGCTATTGGTAAGTGGTTTCTTGCATCATTATTGAATCCTCCCCCTTGATCCATGCTCTCCTGATTCATATGTTGACTTTCTGCAGCATCTGAGGCTCCCCCTGAATTGGATGGCTCAGAGTTTGAACTGTCAGAGTTTGAATCAGTTTCCTCAACTGACTCATTTGCTGTATCTTGTTGAGCTTCTTCACGCTCCCCCTCAACTGGTTCTCTATTCTGTTCAATTTGAGAATTTCCAGTTTCTCCAGTATCTCCAGTATTTACCAGTAGAGGTTCAGAGTATGCTTCGTCAGAGTTTGTCAACCCTGCTTCATCAGAGTTTATATCATCAGAGAATATATCTTCATTTTCAAAACGCAGTTGATCATATCCATCCTTGTCTTCAAGTCCAATTATTTTCTTGTCATCAAATGACACATGTATAGATTCCATGATCACCTTAGTTCTTAGATTATAAACTCTGAATGCTTTTGTTGACAATGGATAGCCAACAAAGATTCCTTCATCAGCTTTTAACTCGAACTTTGTCAACTGTTCAGGATGAGTCTTCAACACAAAGCATTTGCATCCAAATATATGAAAATATTTCAAATTTGGCTTTTTATTTTTCACCATCTCATATGGTGTTTTCCCATGCTTGTTGATCAATGTTGCATTTTGAGTAAAACAAGCAGTTTGAACAGCTTCTGCCCAGAAGTATGTTGGTAATTTTGCTTCATCAAGCATAGTTCTGGCTGCTTCAATTAAAGTTCTGTTCTTCCTTTCAACTACACCATTTTGCTGTGGAGTTCCAGGTGCAGAAAATTCTTGTTTCACTCCTCTTTCCTTGCAGAAAGCTTCTATAATTGAGTTTCTGAATTCAGTTCCATTATCACTCCTTATAATTTTGACTTTGTGCTGTGATCCTTTGTCCAGTAGATTTACATGATCCATCAGAGTTTGAGCAGTTTCATCCTTCTTTGACAAGAAATACACCCATGTATATCTAGTATATTCATCAACAATTACTAGAGCATATTTCTTTCTGCCCATGGACATCACATTCACTGGTCCAAAGAGATCAACATGTAGAAGATGATAAGGTTCCACTGCTGAAGATTCAGATTTGCTCTTGAAAGATGACTTCCTTTGCTTGGTTTTTTGACAAGAATCACACAAGCCATCTAGACTGAGTATAGATTTTGGAAGTCCCCTTACAAGATCCTTTCTTATTAGCTCATTGATGTTGTTCAAATTGAGATGAGAGAGCTTCTTGTGCCAATTCCAACTCTCTTCATTTGACATTTTTGCAGTCAGACACACTGTTCTTCCATCAGAGTTTGTTACCAAACTTGCTTCATAAATGTTGTTGCGCCTGTGTCCAACTAGAACAACTTTTCCAGTAGATTTACTGATAACTTCACAGTATTCACTATGAAAATCTACATGGTTTCCTCTGTCACAGATTTGACTCACAGATAGCAGATTATGCTTGAGTCCTGAGACTAGAGCTACATTTGTAATGATGACACTTCCAAGATTGATATTGCCATATCCCAGAGTGTGTCCTATGTTGCCATCTCCATAGGAAACCTTTGGGCCAGCCTTCTCCTTAAAGTCTGATAGCAGGGCTTTATTTCCAGTCATATGTCCTGAGCATCCACTGTCCAAGATAAGTGTGCTCTCTATTATACCCTGCAATCACAAACAAATACTAAGTATTAGTTTTAAGGACCCAGACTTGCTTGGATCCTTTGTCTTTCTTAACAGTGTTAGCTTTTGCAGCGGAATTACTATCAACAGAGTTTAAGCTCACATTGTCAGACTTTACACTTGCAGAGTTTGCTTTAACCCACTTCAGATTGGGTTTTAGCTCATAATAGTTATGATAAATAGCATGATAACTCTTGCAAGTATAAATGGAATGCCAAGTGCTCCCACAGTGTGTGCATAAAGTTTGTGGTTTAACCCTTACATAATCATTCTTTACTCCTGATGTAGAAGATAAAGAATTAATATGTTTGTTCTTAGTGCAAAATCTAGCAAGATGATTAGAACTACCACAATTATAACATGTTTTCCTTGGAGCAGCACCAGTAGGCAAATGATTATTTCTATTATTTATGCCTATCTTTCCATTCCTATTCTTCTTGGACCCTTTTGGTTTCATGGCAGATTTTATCTCTTTCAGCTTATGATTAAACTGTTTCCCTGTCATCAAACCAACATTAACCTGTTTTTCACAAGTTTTTACTGGCTTTCTAACAGTTTCTCTTTCCTTAAGTTTTTCTGTTTTAATATTTTCCTGTCTTTCACAGGCTTCACCTGATTCCATATCAGCTTCTCTTATTACAACAGATTTTAACTTATTGGCTTCTGGAACAAATTTCACAGGTTTAAGTTGTGGTTTTACCTTAACCTTGTCTTTAAACCTAAGTTCATCATTTTCACAATAACCTAAACCTACAGAATCAGTCTGAAACACTTGATGAGTGTCTCTTCCAGAATCTGTCCAAGTCTTGATTATTTTTCTTTCTTTTTCTAAATCAGATTCTAGTTGCCTATACCTTTTAAGCAACTCCTGTTCAACATAAACAGCATCATCTCTTTCTTTTTGAATCTGCTTCATTCTTTCAAGTTCTTCTTCAAGAAACTTGTTTCTATCTTTAAGACTAAGATTCTCAGCTTTAATTCTCTCATTCTCTAAGGTCTGATCCCTATAGCTAACATGAACACTTTTCAGATATACTCTTAACTCAAATATATTATCAGTATCATAAGCATAAGTAGTTAGGGGTACCTTATTTTCAGATGATTCAGTCTCATCTCTGACAGTTGCCATAAGAGCATAATTTTCTCCATCATCAGAGTCTGAAGTATCTGCCCAGTCTCTGCCTTTAGAGATGAGTGCTTTCTCAGATTTGCCTTTCTTGCACTCCGGGGCATAATGACCCATCTCTTTGCACTTGGAGCACTGGATCTCAGATTTGTCCTTCTTTCCAGACTTGGTATCCCTTCCATCAGACTTTCTGAAATTCTTCTTCTCAGAATTTGAATCTCTCCTTGAGAATCTCTTTCCCTTCTTGAAGTTCTTGAACCCCATCTTCTTGAAGGTCTTCACCATCAATGCAGCCATTTGCATCATCTGTTCTTCATCATCATCAGAGTCAGAAGCTTCACCAGAGTTTGAATCATCATCAGAGTTTGATGACTCACTCTCAGATTTAATGACTAAAGCTTTTCCCTTGGCTTTCTTCCTTGATGATTCCTTCTTAATGGGCTTCTCCTCGACTTTGAGAGCAACAGATTTTGTCTTCTTGCTGGATCTCCTGTTTCTTTGTTCTATCTCAAGTTCATGAGTCTTTAACAATCCATAGATCTCATCAAGATCTGTATCAGCAAGATCATAATTATCTCTGATTGTTGTTGCCTTTAAATCCCACTTTTCAGGTAGAGATAACAGAAACTTGAGATTAGACTCTTCAAGTTCATATTCTTTATCAACCAGAGACAGATCGTTCAACAATTTGCAAAATCTGTCATAAGTCTCAGTCAAGGTTTCATTAGTTCTTGAATCAAAGTGCTCATACTCCTGTGTGAGTATTGTTTTTCTGTTCTTCTTAATAGCACCTGTTCCCTGGCATCTGACTTCTAAAGCATCCCATATCTCTTTGGCAGTTTTGCAGCCAATTACTCTGTTAGACATAACATTATCTAAAGCACTGTGGAGAAGATGTCTAACCTTTGCATCCTTTGCAATTGATGAGATGTCCTCAGGAGTCATATCTTTCTTTTCCTTTGGAACAGTCTTTTGTTCTTGACCATCAACAACAGGGGACAATTTAGTTGGCATATGAGGACCATCATAGATTCTGTCAAGGTATTCTGGATCTGTAGCCTCCAGAAACATGGTCATCTTAACCTTCCAAATCGGATACTCTACTGGCCTGAGAATTGGAACCCTGATTGTTTCATATCGACTCACAGAATTGGGCTTAACCTGTTCAGCCTTAGGAGCAGTTTGATTTTCTTCAGACATGATTAATACTGTGTTTGAATCGTAAAACTGTATATATTAAACAGCCTTGGCTCTGATACCAATTGTTAGGCCGAATACACAATATATATAATCAAGTATGTATGAGAATAACAATTAAGAACACAGGTTTGTAAATCAACAAACTGAATTATATTAAATAATTCTCTCTTAGTGATGTTAATGAATCACAAAGAGCTTCTAGGTTACAAGAAATAAAATATTCAATGATCGCATCCCTTCTAGGGATAACCTATCTGTGTTTATATAGTACACAGTTACACAATCCTTATCTAATTGATATTCCTAAAAATTAGCTATACAATTGATATCAATTAAGGATTGCTTCAGTCTTCTATTCCGTTTCATTAGCTGTATCAATATATTCTGCTTCTTTCCATCTTCAGAATATATTGCTTCTAGAATCTTCAATTCAGCACCGACAGCTAATTCAACTATTACCCTGTCAGACTTTAAATAAACTCTGACCGGCTTTCTTTAAACTCTTCACCCTGTCAGAGTTTAATTAAACTCTGACCGGCTTCTGATAAATTCTGATCAGTACCTGTTGCTTAGACACTGATAAACAAACGTCAGCAATTATATCTAACATAAAACAAAATCACCATTTGCGTATAATTTATTATTTAATAATAGATTATATTTGATTATTTATGATCTATAACTTAATAAAATAGGATAAAAAATATGCACAAATTTATAAAATTTTATCCTCGTATTATTATATTCTTTGTTGATTTGAATTTTTCTTAGATTGATTTTAATTTTTGAACATAGATTTCTAAATTTAAAATAGTTAGAAAAAAGTAATTAAATTGGCGTTAAAATAATGATGACATAATAATCATTATTAGAATTTAAATACTCACTTTACTGATTTGGGCTTTATCTTGTGTTTTAAAAATCAGATTTTGATGATTTTACACCCCACGTGAAGATAATTAAATTATTTTTAATTAAAAGATGGTTTAACAATTTTTATCTAACTGGAATTGTCCATTGAAGAGAAAAGAAAGTCATGAATTTTTTACATGGAGAATTCTATTCAATATAGAAAACTTATTTATATTTGATTTAAACTATCAAAATACACTTTTTAGAATTTAAATATAATCCTATTATAAATAAAATACACTTTTTTAAAATTTGATCAAACGATTTTCATTTATCTAGTTAAGATCTAATAGTCCTTATTAATTTGGTTGTCACGATCAAAATTTTGGATAAATCCCTATTATGCTTATTATATAAAAGAGTTTAATATAATAAGGATATCAAGTACATACTGATATAAATATCTTACTAATTTCTTTTACTTTTAATGTTTCGGTTTTATTTATAGTGTATATAAAATTTTAAAATACATTATTACTTTAAAATTATTAAACAGTATAAAAATTATGTTATGATTATATAAAATTTTATTATCATATTATTATAGTATTTATCGATTTGAATTTGTTCTTAATTTATTTTAATACTTTATTGAAAGAAAGATAAATTTTCTATATTTAAAAGAATTAGTGGAAAAATAAATAAATTGGTGCTACAATTATAAAAAAATATTTATTAAAATTTAGATACTCACTTTACTATTTTGGTTCTATCCTGAGTTTTAGAAATTGAATTTTGACGATTTTACGACCCATGTGAAACTAACGAAATTATCTTTAATTTAATGATGATTTAATAATTATTATCTAACTTGACCAGTGACCTACCCATAAACCGAAAAGAAAAGATGGTTAAGTATTATATTCAAAATTATTGTTTATGAATATGAAACCCTCAATATTTTAATAATATTTTGATATTATCATTTTATGTTTGTTATATGTAAAATAATCTAATTATAATTTGGATTAATCAAATTGTATGTTCCTTCAGAAAAAAATGTTTAAATTTATTCATGTACAGGAGTTCAACTAAGTCTCTTATAATGTGGGGTCCACATGTATCATTGTTATATGATATACATGAGCATTATATTGATAATTTTTAATATTGTAATCGATATGAATTGTTATCTGATATTTGATTTAACAATTATTATATAACTCGAACTATACATAAATGAAAGAGAAAATGTATTTAAGAATTTTTACATAGAAAAATTTTAAATTATCAAAATACACTTTTTAGTATTTAAATATAATTCTATTATTAATCAGATACACTTTTTAATATTAGATCTAACAATTCTCATCGATCTATTTAAGATCTAATTGTAATAATTAATTTGGTCGTATAATGGTCGTACACGGACCAGATCGATTTTAATTTTTTCTTAAATTGATTTTAATATTTTATTGAAATAAACATAGAATTTATAAATTTAAAAGAATTTGGAAAAAAATTAAATTGGTGCTACAATAATAATAAAAAAATTATTAAAATTTAGATAATCACTTTACTGTTTGGGCTCCATCTTGAGTTTTAGATAACAGATTTTAACAATTTTACAGCCCACGTGAAGCTAACAAAATTATCTTTAATTTAATGATGGTTTTATAATTATTATCTAACTGGAAATATCCATAAACTAAAGAGAAAAGATAATTACGATTTTTTACATAAAGATTTCTATTCAATATAGAAAACCTATTTATAATTGGTTTAAATTAAAAAAATATATTAAAATTTAGATAATTACTTTACTGTTTGGGTTCTATCTTGAGTTTTAGACAACAAATTTTAACAAAAAAAATTATTAAAATTTAGATAATCATTTTACTGTTTGGGATCTATCTTGAGTTTTAGACAACAGATTTTAACAATTTTACAGCCCACGCGAAGCTAACGAAATTATCTTTAATTTAATGATGGTTTAATAATTATTATCTAACTGGAACTATCCATAAACTAAAGAGAAAAGATAATTACGATTTTTTACATAAAGATTTCTATTCAATATAGAAAACGTATTTATAATTGGTTTAAATTAAAAAAAAATATTAAAATTTAGATAATCACTTTACTGTTTGAGCTCTATCTTGAGTTTTAGACAACAGATTTTAACAATTTTACATAAAGATAATTACGATTTTTTACATAAAGATTTGTATTCAATATAGAAAACCTATTTATAATTGGTTTAAATTAAAAAAATATATTAAAATTTAGATAATTACTTTACTGTTTGGGCTCTATCTTGAGTTTTAAACAACAAATTTTAACAAGAAAAATTATTAAAATTTAGATAATCACTTTACTGTTTGGGCTCTATCTTGAGTTTTAGACAACAGATTTTAACAATTTTACAGCCCACGCGAAGCTAACGAAATTATCTTTAATTTAATGATGGTTTAATAATTATTATCTAACTGGAACTATCCATATACTAAAGAGAAAAGATAATTACGATTTTTTACATAAAGATTTCTATTCAATATAGAAAACGTATTTATAATTGGTTTAAATTTAAAAAAAAAATTAAAATTTAGATAATCACTTTACTGTTTGAGCTCTATCTTGAGTTTTAGACAACAGATTTTAACAATTTTACAGGCCACACGAAGCTAACAAAATTATCTTTAATTTAATGATGGTTTAATAATTATTATCTAACAGTAACTATCCATAAACTAAATAGAAAATATAATTACGATTTTTTACATAAAGATTTTAATTCAATATAGAAAACCTATTTATAATTGGTTTAAATTATTGTTATCAATTAATGTTGAGAATCAAGCCAAAGACGTAGTTCTGATTGTAGGATCAGGGACCTTATATAGGCGTCTGGAGCCTAGTATTTATGGTATGTTTAGGAGACTTAGCGAATAAGTCTTTTTTTTGATATTGGATAAACATTGTATTTCTTGCTGGAGAATTCGTTTCCTTGTCGATAAAGGTATGACTCATTAATTGCCTTTAATTGGGATTCTGGATCCTTCTTTGACCAATTTGCCATAATTTGGACTCTTTTCATGAGCTGTATATTTTCTCTATTCATTAATTACGAAATTAATGAATAATTAGGGTGTCGGTCCTTAAATACCGGCCTTTTAATTGAATCAGCAATTATATTTCTATAATTACTTTTCTGTCCATATCATTTGCCCCCCAACTTCTAGGAAAATCACTCTCGGATTATCGTAGAAGTTATTTTATTCGGGAGTTACGAATTTTTTTTCTTTCCGTATTGTGGCTTGGTTTGACGAACATATAGTTTTAAACCAATTTTGTAATTTCCCAAAACAGGAACCGGGATTTTTTATCAATTCCCTGGAAGATAAATCAATTTTTTATTTTTCAGTTCATTTTCGACCAGGATCCTGGTCGAATTCGACCTTGATTTTAGCTCCTGATCGAACTCCTTCGACCAGGATTCTGGTCGAAATTTGCTTCCATTTTGCCTCCTAGTCGAATGATTTCGACCAGGTTTCTTGTCGAAGCTCATTGTCAGTTTGCCTCCTGGTCGAATGCTTTCGACCAGGTTTCTAGTCGAAGTAAAGCCTCATTTCCCCTCCTAGTCGAATAATTTCGACCAGGATTCTGGTCGAACATGACTTCCATTTTGGTGCCTGGTCGAATGATTTCGACCAGGATCTTGGTCGAACATGACTTCAATTTTGGTGCCTGGTCGAATTATTTCGACCAGGATCGTGGTCGAACATGACTTCAATTTTGGTGTCTAGTCGAATTATTTCGACCAGGATTCTGGTCGAATACTTGGTTCGTTTCAGACTATTAAGGCCCACATATATAGGGCTCAATTTGGGCCTAAGGCTTTTATTTAGCAATTGGGCCTTCAACTTTTTATTGGGCCTTTAGCCTTTTTTAATAATTGGGCCTTTAGCCTTTCGGCCATATTTTTGGTCGAATACGAGAGCCATTTCGGGCTTTATTCGAACTCATTCGATCAGAATTTTGATCAAAAATGTGGTTCATTTTTGTAATGGGCTTAATTGGGCCCAGAGCCTTCACTGTTCAAACTCAGTAATTTGGGCCTTTAGCCTTTTATGGGCCGTACCGGCTAATGTCGGTTGCCCTCCCATCAACCGGCCCATTGACCGGCTGTCATTCCTATATAAGGGTGAGTTCCCCTTTTGTTTCCATTCATAACACACATTCTATTTTCTCAAAGTCACTCTGCTAAATTCTCTTCAAAGTTTTCTACAAATTGCTCTGCTAGGGTTCTGTCGCAAGGCGATTTCCTGCGAGCTTTTCCGTTGAATTTCACCGTTTTTCTGGGTTTTTTTCTTGAAGATTTGAAGATTTCCTTGAAGATTCTGGGTTTCTTTGAAGATTCTGGGTTTCTTTGAAGATTTGTTGAAGATTTCTGGGCTCTTTTCTTGAAGATTTAAAGACTTTCTGGGTTAGAAATGGCTGATCGAGCTTCCCAACGTCTTCAAAAGATGAACTCCGCATCAAAAAGAGGTACCCCCATTCCTATTCATTCAAAATACATGTCTTTGCATGATATGATTAATGAACGTGGGGATGAATACCCGTCAGTATCTGCTTTAGATTCGTATGATTGTAGCAATAGATTTCATGAAGTAGATATGATAAAGGATTATAATAAGATGTATAGGGTAAAGGCCCCCTTGAGGCTTTTTCCAGCCGGCCCCGGTGACCGTTCATGTCACTGGTGGAAAAATGCCTTGTGCATTTATAAAGATGCCATAGTTGCCGGCCTTAGGTTCCCATTTCATGAGTTCATCCCTAGGCTCTTGGCAGATGTCCAAATCAACCCTTGTCAATTACCTCCAAATGCCTGGAGGATAATTAATTGTTTCATGGTTTTATGCCTTTGTAAAAACTTTCCTTTGTTTGTTCCTTTGTTTAGGAAGATTTTTCAGTTTAAAAATAGCTCAGCCAACAACTTGGGTTGGGTATATATAAGCCATAGGGTAGGCTTCCCTTTCATCTTTCACCCCAAGTCAATCCCAGATAATAACCCCAAATGTAAAAATGAGTTCATGTATCTTGTATGGGAAGGAGGGGACTGGGGAACCCTGTTCCGTACATCTTTTGGGAGAGTCTCTGATGGTAGTCCCAGTAACATTGTCTTGAATGAGGAGGAACTTCATGCCTACTCAGAGCTCATTAAGGATAATGGGACTACCGTGGCTTGGGAGCTACTGGATGAGTTTGTCCTCAAGTCCGTTGGGCTCTCAACTGTTCATGATAAGGGTATTTTTGCTTATCCCTTTTCATTATGTCTATTTTTCTTTCCTTGTGATTTTCTGCTAACCATTTTCTGGCTTTTCTTGTAGCTGCGGCCTTTATCAACAAGACCAATGAGCCCAAGGATGTGGAGACATCCAGGATGAAAAGGGCTAGGATTGGAGATGATCCAAGGGGAAAGGCTAGTGTTCCCAGCTTCTTGATCCCCTCTGTGGACGAGGCTGACATTCCTGTGTCTGCCAAGTCTTCAGTGTGGCGCCCCAACTGGGGTATTAGGAAGAAGGACACCATTACTGGGGTGTCCAAACATGCTGTGGACTGGTCGTACCACTCTCTTACCCCTTGTGATTACAAGGATTTTGTTGCAGATTCCACCCTTGAGGGTGCTGAGCATCTAGGGGCTCAAGCTATTGCTGCGGTAATTTTCTTTACCTTAGCTATTTCTTTGAAGTTTTTGCTTATATTTTTCTAACTTTTATCTTTTGGCAGACCAATGCCAACTTTCAGGGGGTATTGTTCCAAGATAAGGCTTGGCGTACCTCCTCTGAGGCCAACAGGGTCAAGCTAGAGAGGTCCGAGGAGGAGGTGAAGTCTCTTAAGGAGACTCTTGCCAGGAGGGAGAAGGAGCTTGCTGACGCCCAGGCTGATATTGTTGAGCTGAGGAAAGGCAAGGATGATTGCATCGATGAGTACCTTGACTCTCAGGAGTACAAGGACTTGATCGAGAAGCATGACGAGATCCTTTTCCCAGTCCAGCATAATTCAGGATGGGAGGATGTTGTTCAAGCTATCTTGGCCAAGCATCCTGGAGTTTTTGATGCTACTGACTTTCTTGCTCCTCACCCTCCTACTCCCTTGGAGCGTATCTTGGCTGGAGTAGATGACATGGAGGAGGATGATGCCAGGATTTTAGACCCAGGACATTCATCACCCCTCGGTGACACTTCTTCTGATGACCATGATGCTGATGAGCATTCTTCTGGCTCTAGCTCAGGGGAGGAGACAGATGCGGAAGACAAGGATGGTGAAGCGCAACCGTAGTTTGTAGTTTACTTATGGCCTTTCATGGCTTTGTATTTTCTTTCTATGTATTTCCAGCCTTTGGGCTTAACTTAAACTTTTGTAAGTTTAGTTTTATTTATATTTTGTGGCCATTCATGGCTTGTGTTGTTTTCTTGCCTCTTGATTTTGCATATTTAGTTGGCATTTTGTACATATCTATCAGTATGTAATGCATTCAAAACATGATGAATATGAGTATATAATTCATAACTTTGAAGAATGGGCTCAACCCTTACATAGTACTCAAGTTTTAAAAACTTGGGTTGGTTTTATCAAACCTTATTTCTAGTAGTGAATCCACTTAGGAAACACCTTAAACATAATAAACTTTCAAGTTGGAGGCATGCCAAGTCCTTGGCACCTCATGCCCTTCAAGGGTTTCTAGCTTGTATGAGCCTCGACCAAATACGTTTTTGACGCGATATGGTCCTTCCCAATTTGGGGCCAACTTCCCTTTTTGTCCAACTCCGGATGCTTCAATCTTTCTGAGAACCAAGTCTCCTTTACGAAAGAACCTTTCTTTAACCCTTAGGTTGTAGTAGAAAGATGCCTTCTTTTGATGTTCAACTATCTTGGCATTTGCATCATCTCTAACTTCATCAATTAGATCTAGAGACAACCTCAAGCCTTCTTCATTCGTTTCTGGTTCATAAGCCTCAACTCTTGGAGACATGTGAGTAATCTCCACTGGAACCACTGCCTCTGCCCCAAATGCCAACAGAAAGGGGGTAGCTCCAGTGGTGACTTTGCAGGTAGTACGATATGCCCAAAGTATGGGGAGTAATTCGTCTACCCAAGTGTTTCTGGAGCGTTCAACTCTTTTCTTTAGTCCATCCAGGATAATTCGATTTGCTACCTCAGCTTGCCCATTTGCTTGAGGATGGGCAACAGAAGTGAATCGCAACTTGATATCGTTCTCATCACAATACTTCTTGAACTCATCATTGTTAACTGAGTTCCATTGTCCGTGACCAGGACTCGTGGAATTCCATATCTGCATATCACATTTTCCCAGAAGAATTGCATTACTTGCTTGGTGGTTATCTTGGCTAATGGCTTAGCCTCAATCCACTTGGTGAAGTAGTCAATTTCTACTATCAAGAACTTTCTTTGAGCACTTGCCATAGGAAATGGCCCGAGTATATCCATTCCCCACATAGCAAAGGGGATAGGTGAGTTAATGGATGTCATCATCTCTGGTGGTTGCCTAACCACTGGTGCATTTTTCTGGCACCGTTCACATTTCTTTACATAGCTTTTAGCATCAGCAAGTATGCGTGGCCAATAGAAACCTAGACGAGTGATTTTATGGGCAAGGGCTCTGCCCCCCAAGTGCTGTCCACAAATTCCTTCGTGTACTTCCTTCAGGGCCAATTCTGCCACTTGAGGTCTTAAACATTTCAGATATGGAATGATGAAAGACTTCTTGTATAGGATTCCCTCAATCAGGGTATACCTTAGTGCTCTGACGTACAGCTTTCGTTCTTCTGAAGTGTCGTTGGGTAACCACCCAGTTTCTAGATGAGATTTGATGGGATCAATCCAACAACCGCCAACATCAATGGGTGCTACCAACTTTCCATTGATGCTTGGGGTCCTCAGGACTTGGAAGTAGACACTTCCTGCATAATTTTCAATTTCGGAAGAAGCAAATTTAGACAAGGCATCAGCCTTCACGTTTTCTTCCCTTGGAATGTGCTCTACATAGCATTCGTCGAACTGAGTCATGATGGCCTTGACAAGTTTCAAGTACTTGGCCATGACTTCATCTCTGGCCTTAAATTCCCCATTTACTTGGGAAACCACTAGCCTCGAGTCTCCACATACTTTCAGAGTTTTGACCCTCAAGGCTCCAGCCAGCCCTAAGCCAGCTATCAGAGCTTCATACTCAGACTCATTGTTTGTCGTTGGGAAGTCAAGTTTTAGTGCATACCCTATGAGGAATCCATCAGGACTTTGTAGCACTAAACCGGCTCCACCTGATTTTGTTTTTGATGCTCCATCAAAATAGAGCACCCAACATTCTTTGGAGATTATGTCTTCAGTTTCCTTGTCTTCCATTGTTACTTCCTGCCCCCCGACTTCTTGGTTGTCAATGGTACATTCAACCATGAAGTCAGCGAGTGCTTGAGCTTTTATGGCCGTTCGAGGCTTATACTTGATGTCGAATTCGCCCAATTCAATGGCCCATTTGATCAATCTTCCACTAACTTGAGGGCTATGCAAGATGTTTCTTAGAGGTTGATCAGTCAAGACCTCTATCTTGTGAGCCTGGAAGTACGGGCGTAGCTTTCTTGAGGCCATCATGGGGGAACTTCACCCCTTCCAAGTCTGAATCGTCAAAACCTATTGACACTTCTGTTCTGGCACGCTTCGGTGCTTCTCCAACCACAGTCATTACTCATTACTTCTCGGGCATAAGCCTTTCTTGAGTTTCGGGAGGACCCAGCAGCAGTTGGCCCTCCGAATATCATGTTGATCACTGGCCCTCGGGGCTTGGGATTCCGATCTTGATCATTGTCCCTTCTATCATAATCCTTCCTTTCATAGTTCCCCCTTTGGCTCCCTTGGCTTCCATCCTTAGTGAACTTGCTGAGTTTTCCTCTTCGTATCAGAAACTCAATCTCATCTTTCAATTGTCTACAATCATCGGTGTCATGACCGACTTCTTTGTGGAACCGACAAACTGATTTTGGTTCCGTTTGGACAAATCAGCCCTCATTGGCTTTGGCCATTTGATATCTTCTTCCTTGGCTATCTACATCAGAATTTGACTCCTAGGAGTATTCAATCTTGCATATTCTGTGAATTTTGGCCCAAAATTGTTTCTCTTGGGGGGAGAATCGGAGTTATTTGATGTTTTGGGGAACTTTTCCTTGACGTCGTACTCCTGAGTTTCTTTTCTTTTCTTTGAGTTTCCACTACTGCCAGTAGTGGGTTCATACTTTCTCATGCTTTCTTCAGCCTTGATATACTTTCCGGCTCTATCTTGGAGCTTCAGCATGCTCTCGGGGGGATGTTTAGCTAACGACCGTTTGAAGTGGTCATCAGTGGTTCCTTGTTGCAGGGCTATCATAGTCACTCTGTCCTCTAAGTCCGGGACTTTTAAAGCCTCTCGAGTGAATCGATTGATGTAGTCCCTTAGGGCCTCATTCTGCCCTTGCCGGATTGCCATGAGTGATGCAGAACTTTTCTCATGCACCCTTCCACTAATGAACTGATTGATGAAAGCCTTGCTTAGTTCCTTGAATGACCCAATAGAGTTGGGAGGTAGACGGCTATACCAACGTTGGGCCAGGCCTGCCAAGGTTTGTGGAAACGCCCTACACTTGACCGCATCGTTGGTTGGCTGCAACAACAGTGCATTGGAGAAGGTCCTTACATGATTTGCGGGATCTTCCGTTCCATCATAGGCTTTGATCGAAGGCATCTTAAACTTTATGGATATAGCCGTTTTCATGATGTCTTGAGTAAACAGTGGTGTAGGATCATCAGGATCTCCTAGGGGCAACAGAATACTAGGATCACCCCTTGGGGCTTCGGCCCTCTTGGTCCTTCTTGCCGGTGGATCCAAGTTGATTATTGGGATCCCTTCAGTTGTTCGGCCTCAAGATTGAGCGGCCTCCTCCTCAGCAAGGAGTTTTTTTAGCCTTGCAGTCTATGCCTCATGGGCTGCAAGTTTCTCCCTAGTAGTTTGGGGTTGTTCCCGATTGGTCTAGGAAGAATGTCTCCTTCTTGTGGCGATATCCTCCCCAGTTGTATAACCCTCATCCTCAGTGTATGGGCCCGAGTAATCTTAAACGAAAGGGGTCTAACGAGTTTGGGGTCCCAGACCTTGAATATAAGGGGGCACATATGCCTCATGGTAGATTGGATTAGTTCCACTACCGCCCGCCATGGGTCGAGGGGGCATGCCATAGCTTGGCATCCCCAAAGTCTGATTCGCGTATTGAGGGAGATAAGTAGTATGGAGTTGAAGGCTCCTTGGTGCACTCATGAGCAGCGGGGAGGTCGTGATTGGTTGCTGGTGGACGGTCTCTTGTGGATTAGATCCATGAATGACCATCTGCAGGGGATTCGTCCCTTCAACCGAAATCGAGATTTCCGGTCCTTGAGTGTTGGTGGGGATATTCGCCCCTTCAGTGCCAGTAGTCGGCGGTGGCTGATCAGCCTCAGAGGTGATAGGGCGATCCTCAGGAGTTTGATTATCCCGATCTGTTCTTCGCGTGTTTTCCATGGTTGATGTTGTCTTCCCATAGACGGCGCCAAATGTTATGGATTAAAAAACGTGCTTTGTGAATTTAATGCTAGGATTAATGAGCTTCGAGCTTTAATGATTGCACTCGTGTTTCCGGACTAAATTGGTCCTCACAAGATGCCTACGTATCTCAATTAATGTTGAGAATCAAGCCAAAGACGTAGTTCTGATTGTAGGATCAGGGACCTTATATAGGCGTCTGGAGCCTAGTATTTATGATATGTTTAGGAGACTTAGCGAATAAGTCTTCTTTTTGATATTGGATAAACATTGTATTTCTTGCTGGAGAATTCGTTTCCTTGTCGATAAAGGCTATGACTCATTAATTGCCTTTAATTGGGATTCTGGATCCTTCTTTGACCAATTTGCCATAATTTGGACTCTTTTCATGAGCTGTATATTTTCCCTATTCATTAATTACGAAATTAATGAATAATTAGGGTGTCGGTCCTTAAATACCGACCTTTTAATTGAATCAGTAATTATATTTCTATAATTACTTTTCTGTCCATATCAATTATCAAAATACACCTTTTAGTATTTAAATACTATCATATTATTAATCAAATACAATTTTTAATATTATATCTAACGGTCCTCATCTATTTGAATATTTATAGTTTTATAATCCAACGGATCATATACTTTTGGTAGTACAGTGACCGACCAAAGTTTTGGATAAGATCTCCCTTACGCTTATTATATATAAGGAGTTAATGATATTTCTAATTAATGAATTCAATTTTACTTCAAAAAAAAAACTCAATATAAACTTGTATTATTAAATAATGTAAATGATCATTTTCTATAATTGTGTCATTTAAAATCATATTAGTTCAAGAGTTTGATGTTCTTGAATATGTACACACCTAAGTTAGGTGAGTGCAAAACAGTTTTTCATATAAATATATAAAGGATATTTTGATAATTGTAGAATTTTATCAGATATTTACAATTATGACATTAAAATGTATTATATCTATACTATATTATTAAAGCCGAAACATTGAAAATTTTGGTTTTCGGTTAACGGTCGGTTTTTGGTTTTTGGTACTTTTTCTAATTAATAAATTAATAATACTAGCTTAAAACCCGTGCGATGCACGAATTGTTATTAATATTTATTATTTTTATTATTTATGTTTTAATATTCTATTAATCTGCATTTGCTAAAAAAATAAGTAGGTGTTATGGATTAAAAAACGTGCTTTGTGAATTTAATGCTAGGATTAATGAGCTTCGAGATTTAATGGCTGCACTCGTGTTTCCGGACTAAATTGGTCCTCACAAGATGCCTACGTATCTCAATTAATGCTGAGAATCAAGCCAATAAAACGTAGTTCTAGAATGAAGGACGAGGGTCCTTATATAGGCGTATGGAGCCTAGTATTTATGGTATGTTTAGGAGTCTTAGCGAATAAGTCTCCTTTTTGATATTGGATAAGCATTGTATTGCTTGCAGGATAAGTCTTTTCCTTGTTGATAAAGGCTATGACTCATTAATTGCCTTTAATTGGGATTCTGGATCCTTCTTTGACCAATTTGCCATAATTCGGACTCTTTTTATGAGATGTATATTTCCCTATTCATTAATTACGAAATTAATGAATAATTAGGGTGCCGGGCCTTAAATATCGACCTTTTGTTTGACTAGTCAATTATATTTCTATAATTACTTTTCTGACCAAATCATTTGCCCCCCAACTTCTGGGAAAATACCCTTGGGATTTTTGTAGAAGTTATCGCATTTTTTCCTGAATTTTTCCATTTTTTCAGAGCATTTTCGACCATAATTCTAGGTCATTTTCGACCAGAAATTCGACCAGGACTGGGGTGAGGTCGAACGTTTCGACCAGGGATTTTAGTATAAATTCGACCAGGATTTTTCAACCTCACTCAGTATATTTTCGACCAAATTTTTGTAGTCGTTTTCGACTAGGAAGTGGGGTGAGGTCGAACACGTCGACCTCGATTTCCAGTGCAAATTCGACCTCGATTCTTCGAGCTCGTTTTAACTGCTTTTCGACCTCATTTCTGGTTTGGGATTTCGACCTCAAGTGGGATGAGGTCGAACCCTTCGACCAGGTTTTTTAGTTCAATTTCGACTTCGTTTTTTCGAGCTCAACCCTAATCTTTTTCGACCAGGATTTTCGAACAGGACTCACATCATTTTCGAACTCAAATAGGAATGAGGTCGGGACCTGCGCCCTGGTTTTTCAATGTAATTTCGACCTCGATTTGTCGACTTCAATTAGGGTCTTTTTCGACCTCATTTTTCTGTTCAATTTCGACCTCAACTGTGTTGAAATCGAAGTTGTCGACCAGAAATTTCCGTTCAATTTCGAACAGGTTTTATCGATTATGACTTAGCACAATTTCGACCTCATTTTGTAGTTGTTTTTCGACCTCAAATAGGTTTCAGGTCGTTTAGTTCGATTTGGTTTTTTAAGGTAATTTCGAACTCAATTTTTCGAACTTGCTTAGAGTTTATTTCCAACTTAATTATGAGTTAGAATTTTTCCAGCCTTTTAACTTATTGTTGGGCCTTCAATCTCTTGGGCCCTAATTCCATATTGGGCCTCGTACCTTTCTTAGGACCAATCCCAGGGCCTTGACCCTTATTTGGGCCTTGTTTTTTTCTTGGACTTCATTTATATTGGGCCTTGAATTTCTCTGGATTTAATAGCTGGGCCCTGATCTTTATTGGGCCTAACTTTTTGGGCCTTAACTCCAGCAGCCCAAAGAATAATTATGGGCCTTGACCGGCTGTAACCGGTTAGACTTCCTTGACTGGTTGAATTCCAGTCACTTTGCCTATAAAAGAGTGAGATTTCATTTCTTACTCTTTACTCAAATCTTTCCAAAAAATTACTTTCCTTAAATCTCTCTGTCTTTCTCTCTTTTTCTCCGTGGTAAGGCGATTTCCGGCGAGTCTCTTACGGTTGTGTTCTTATTTTTCTGGAATTTTTCTTCATTCGTTGAAGATTTTCTGGAATTATCACGTTTTTCTGAGTTCAAATCTTCTTCCCAAGAAGGTTTCTGGGTTTTGATCTTCATTGGTTGAAGATTTTCTGGAATTTCTTTGAATTTCTGGGCTTTCACCTTCATCCCTTGAAGGTTTTCTGAGTTTTTGGTGAAGATTTTCTGCATATTCTTTGAAGATTTGAAGATAGCTGATCGTTCTGCTCAACGTTTGCAGAAAATGAATCAAGCGTCAAAAAGAGGTATCATCATTCGTTCTCTCACTATGTCTTTACAAGATATGATATTATAGCGTAGTGATGAATACCCTTCTGTATCTCATTTGGATTCCTTTAACCATAGCAATAGATTTCATGATGCTGATAAAATTGCTGATTATAAGAATATGTATAGAATTAGGCCACCTTATAGGTTAGTCCCAGCTGGTCCTGGGGATCGTTCCTGCCATTGGCGCCCAAATGCTCTTTGCATTTATAAGGGGGTCCTTACTGCAGGAGTTCGATTCCCATTTCACCCTTTTATTCCCCAACTTTTAGCTGACGTAGGAATTAACCCCTGTCAGCTACCTCCAAATGCTTGGAGGTTGATTATGTGTTTTATTGTTTTGTGTCTAAAAAACAAATTCTCTCTTTCTGTCGCCCTTTTTAGAAAGATATTTCAATTTAAGAATAGCTCCTCTAAAGCCTTGGGTTGGGTGTACATTAGTCACCGTTTTTCAACACCCCCCATTTTCCATCCAAAATCCATCCCTGACAATAACCCCAAGTGGAAGGATGAGTTTATGTACTTGATGTGGGATGAAGGGGATTGGGGCACCCTTTTTCAGAGCTCGTTCAGTAGAGTGTCAGATGGTAGCCCAGATGACATAGTCCTGACTGAAGAGGAGGCTCACGCTTATGATGAGCTTATCAAGGATGATTATGCCACCATGGCCTGGGAGCTCCTGGACGAGTTTCTGCTTAAGTCTCTGAAACTTTCAAAAGTTTCTGATCAGGGTAACTCTTATTCTTACTTTCTTTTTGCTTGTTAAGATTGTCTTTATACTCATAGGCTTTGTTAAGATTATGCCATCATAGGCTTTGATCGAAGGCATCTTAAACTTTATGGATATAGCCGTTTTCATGATGTCTTGAGTAAACGGTGGTGTAGGATCATCAGGATCTCCTAGGGGCAACAGAATATTAGGATCACCCCTTGGGGCTTCAGCCCTCTTGGTCCTTCTTGGTGGATCCAAGTTGATTATCGGGATTCCTTCAGTCGTTCGGCCCCGAGATTGAGCGGCCTCTTCTTCAGCAAGGAGTTTTTTGAGCCTTGTAGTCTCTGCCTCGTGGGCTGCAAATTTCTCCCTAGTAGTTTGGGGTGGCTCTCGATTTGTCTGGGATGAACGTCTCCTTCTTGGGGCGACATCCTCCCCAGTTGTATAACCTTCATCCTCGGTGTATGGGCCAGAGTAATCTTGAATGAGAGGGGTTTGACGAGTTTGTTGATTTTGGGGTCCCAGACCTTGAATATAAGGGGGCACATATGCGTCATGTAGATTGGATTAGTTCCACTACCGCCCGCCATGGGTCGAGGGGGCATGCCATAGCTTGACGTCCCCAAAGTCTGATTCGCGTATTGAGGGAGATCAGTAGTATGGAGTTGAAGGCTCCTTGGTGCACTCATAAGCAGCGGGGATGTCGTGATTGGTTGCTGGTGAACGGTCTCTTGTGGATTAGATCCATGAATGACCATCTGCAGGGGATTCGTCCCTTCAACCGAAATCGGGATTTCCGGTCCTTGAGTGTTGGTGGGGATATTCGCCCCTTGTGTGCCAGTAGTCGGCGGTGGCTGATCAGCCTCAAAAGTGATAGGGCGATCATCGGGAGTTTGAGTATCCCGAGATGTTCTTCGTGTGTTTGCCATGGTTGATGTTGTCTTCCCACAGACGGCGCCAAATGTTATGGATTAAAAAGCGTGCTTTGTGAATTTAATGCTAGGATTAATGAGCTTCGAGCTTTAATGGCTGCACTCGTGTTTCCGGACTAAATTGGTCCTCACAAGATGCCTACGTATCTCAATTAATGCTGAGAATCAAGCCAATAAAACGTAGTTCTAGAATGAAGGACGAGGGTCCTTATATAGGCGTCTGGAGCATAGTATTTATGGTATGTTTAGGAGTCTTAGCGAATAAGTCTCCTTTTTGATATTGGATAAGCATTGTATTGCTTGCAGGATAAGTCTTTTCCTTGTTGATAAAGGCTATGACTCATTAATTGCCTTTAATTGGGATTCTGGATCCTTCTTTGACCAATTTGCCATAATTCGGACTCTTTTTATGAGCTGTATATTTTCCCTATTCATTAATTACGAAATTAATGAATAATTAGGGTGTCGGGCCTTAAATATCGGCCTTTTGTTTGACTAGTCAATTATATTTCTATAATTACTTTTCTGACCATATCAGTAGGCGTGTTAAACTTTTTTAAATAATTAAAAGTATTAAAATAGTTTTTAAAATAAATTATTAAATGTGTGCCCGTGATATTTTTGGAAAAGGAGGGGTCTTAGTAAGGAAAAATAAAAAAAGAAACATGTTTTTGCTGAAAAGGTAAGTGCCCATAATTAAAAGTATTTAAATAGGCTTCATAATAAATAAGTAAGGATTTGTCCAGGATATTTTTGAAAAATGAGGGTTTTAGTAAGGAAAAATCAGAAATAGTAACATGTTTTAGTTGAAAAAGATAATTGCCCGTGATTTTTTTAGAAAAAGAGAAGATTTTGTTAGAAAAGATAATGTATTTTAGCTGAAAATGTAGTTGGTTATAAAAGTGTTATTATTTAATAATAATTTTTTTAGAAAATGAAAAAAATAGAAAAAGTAACACGTTTCAGCTGAAAAAGTGTTCATAATTAAAAGTATTAAAATATATTTTAAAATAAATAAGTAAGGGTTTGCCCGTGATATTTTTGGAAAATGAGGGGTTTTAGTAAGGAACAATAGAAAGAGTAACATGTTTTTGTTAAAAAAGATAATCGCCCGTGTTTTTTTAGAAAAAGATAAGATTTTGTAAGAAAAAAATAAAAAAAGGTAATGTATTTTAGCTGAAAAGGTAATTGGTTATAAATAATGTTATTATTTAGTGATATTTTATCATTTAGAATAGCCCGTGATATTTTTGAGGTTTTAGTTAGGAGAAATATTAGTTACAAACTATAAAAAAGAATATACGTTTTGGAAAAAAAGCTAATCGGTTAGTCATTTATAATTATAATATTATTATTTTATTTTTTTAAATAGAACTATTCGTGATATTTTTGGAAAATTAGAGGTTTTATTTAGAAAAAATAGAAAAGTAGAAATTTAAGTTAAAAAATATAAAAAAAGAATATATACTTTGACTAAAAATGGTAATGAGTTATTTATTAGCAATTATAACCTTATTATGTTATTTTATTAAATGAGACTGTCTGTGATATTTTTGGAAAATGAGATTTTTAGTTAGGAAAAATAGAAAATATATTCTATATACTAATTTTAATATTTTATCTAACGGTTCTCATCGATTTGATCAAAAATATCTAACAGCTATGAATGGAATGACCAGACTACAAAAACTTTCATGACTACAAAACTTCAATGTTTCGTCTTTAATATAATAGTATAGATAATCAAAATTCGGGAAAGTTTTATTCTACATTAATATTTCACTGTATTTTACTACATAAAAATCAAATAATATTGAAATCTAATAAAAAAAATGGAAATGTGGGATCTAATTTGTTTAAATTTAGGATACACTGCTACAAAAATACTTCTTTCTTTTTAGGATAACGAAAGCTACTACAAATCAAATCTTTAATGAAATTGTATTATTGTCAAGTTACCAAAATAATAACTAGATGATTGGCTTTTATAATTAAAATATTTTTTTTCTAACAAAATCTACTTCTTTCCAAAAATATCATTACAATTATCTTTAAATTAAAACATATTACCTTTTACATTTTTTATTACTAAAATCTATGTTTTCCAAAAATATGAGATGCAATCCTTACTTATTTATTTTAAAACCTATTTTAATACTCTATTTAATAAATAATAAAATAATATAAAAATAGTAACTAACTGATTGCCTTTTATAATAAAAAAAAATCTAACAAAATCTACTCATTTTCCAAAAATATCAAGATAATTACATTTAAATTAAAACATAATATCTTTTATATTTGTTATCACTAAAATCTCTATTTTCCAAAAATATGAGGTGCAATCCTTACTTATTTATTTTAAAATCTGTTTTAATACTCTATTTAATAAATAATAAAATAATATAAAAATATTAACTAGCTGATTGCCTTTTATAATTAAAACATTTTTTTCTAACAAAATCTACGTCTTTTCCAAAAATATCACGGACAATTACCTTTAAATTAAAATATATTACATTTTATATTTGTTATCACTAAAATCTCTATTTTCCAAAAATATCAAATGCAACTCTTACTTATATATTTTAAAACTTATTTTAATATTTTAATTATTTAAAAAAAAAACTTACCTATTTTAACAAGTGAACATATTTTTTTTAACAAATAAAATTAATATAATTAAAACACATCATCACTAAAATCCCTATTTTCCAAAAATATGAGGTGCAATCCTTACTTATTTATTTTAAAACCTATTTTAATACTCTATTTAATAAATAATAAAATAATATAAAAATAGTAACTAGCTCATTACCTTTTATAGTTAAAACATTTTTTTCTAACAAAATCTACTTCTTTTCCAAAAATTTCACGGACAATTACCTTTAAATTAAAATATATTACCTTTTATATTTGTTATCATTAAAATCTTTCTTTTCCAAAAATATCAAGTGCAACTTATATATTTTAAAACCTATTTTAATATTTTTAATTATTTAAAAAAACTTACCTATTTTTAAAAGTGAACATATTTTTTTAACACATAAAATTAATATAATTAAAACACATCTAAAAATATTACGTGCAGTTACTTTTTTTTTAATTAAAACATGTTAACGTTTCTATTTGTCCTTATTAAAAAAACTTACTTATTTTAATATGTGAACATATTTTTTTAATAAATACAATTAATATAATTAAAACACTTCTAAAAATATCACGGTCAATTACTTTTTTTTAATTAAAACATGTTAGATTTTCTATATGTCCTTATTATTAATATTATTTTATTATAAAATAATATTAATAATACCTCATTTATCTTCCTCGGCCTAATTTGTATTTAAGTTTCTCATTTTATAATTTATCATATTAATTTTTACTTTTATTTTAATATTTTCCGTTCACATTAAATTTTTTAGTTTATTATTTTTAAGACCGCACGGGTTATAGGCTAGTACTCATGTAAGTCTCCTAAGTTCGTAGTTCGTACTTAGAGATATTTTTCTCCTACTTCAAATTATGCCAAAAAAACTATCACCTTTCCTGATTCCTATCATCTAATCTTAAAAAGCGATAATTTTATTATTTTTCCTGTTCTTTCGACAAAATGTATTTAAGAGAATAATGACCCTGAAGTTGTCTTCAGGGTTCTTATCTAAGGTTATGTGTATTTTTCATACAAAAAATGGATAATAATATAACACCACATCCTTTATTTATAAAAATAACCTTACTATCGTACGTATTTTATTTTAATCTCAGCCTTATTACACAAGAGTGACCTCGTAGCCATCGATCCTTATGTATTTAATTAATGCACGGTTACTTAAATTTTATTTATAATTATTTTGTTTATAATTATATTTTTATTACCCATGCAACACACGATTGTTTTTTTAATATTTATAATTATATTTATTTATGAATATTTTAATATTTAAAAGTTATTAGTTTACATGATTAAATTATTGTTAAAAAAGATTTAGCCAAAAAAATTATAGTTAAAAATTTGATATTTATTATATTTTACACGCTCAATTTAATATTTGTTTATATTGAGTTATAAAAATTAGATTTTGCCAATTTTATAGTCCACATGAAATTCAAAAAATAATCTTTAATTTAGTTTTGGTTTAATAGTTCTTTTTCAATTAAAAACTATTCTAAAACTAAAAAGAGAATAAAATGACGAAATTTAATGTTTGAGAATTCTATTCGATTTAGAAAATCTACTTATATGTAGTTTAGATTATTATAATACCATTTATTAACCAAATACAGTTTTAATGTTAAATCTAACGGTTTTCACCTATCTATTTAACATTAAACGATTTTTATTATTTTGGTATTAAATGAGTTTTCTTATTTAATTACAACTATTTTTATGTTTTGACTTTTTAGAAAATGCAATCCTAATATAATATCTTTTAACTTATATCATTTTTAGATAATAACTTCTTTTTATATGATATAATTTTGATCATGTATTTTTAAAAGTATTGGATCTAACGGTTGAGAATGTTTTGGCGGTATTTAGGACCAAACTACCATGATAACATCATTAATTATTCTTAATATTTATAATTTTTTTAATTTATAATTTTTTTAAATATTTATTGCTAAAATATAATATACTCTTTTTTGTAATATGTTAAAGATGCGGGAACTTTGAACTTTTGAGAAAATAAATTATCAATTAAAATATAAATTTTTTTGTAATAGTTCTTCTTTTAAAGTAGTAGTACACCGTGATCAAAATTCTGTATAAATTTCATTTTTTTTATAGTGTATCCGGTAAATATCTATGTTTTATATTAAAGACTAAATAATGAAAGCTTCCTTATAAGTTAAGTTCGGTCGCTTTGTTTGATCACTCAATCCATAATCGTTGAATATTTCAAATTAAATTGTTAAAAAATGTTAGATATAACAGTAAAATTATCATGTACAGTGATCTAAGATTTGAATCTACCAACAACATATTAAAATTTATAGGTTTTTTTGAAAAATAAGAATTTTTTCATTTTTTCTTGCAGATATATGTTATTTGATAATATTTTTTGTAAAGTACGATTTTTCATAAAAGTACTATACTAATTGATTAGCAAACTTTTAAAGTTTCGAATTTAATAATTTACAATGTATATAGGTTTAAAAAGTTTGGTTGCTTCTGTAGCTGAGTCTAAAATTTCAAAATAAGGTTTTTTTTTAATATGAATATAGTTCTGCTAACAATGAAATTAGGTATCTATGAGTTCTTATAAAACAAAATCACCATTTACGTATAATTTATTATTTAATAATAAATAATATTTGATTAGTTATGATATAAAACTTGATAAAATAGGATTAAAAATATGCACAATTTTATAAAATTTTATCCTCATATTATTATATTCTTTGTTGATTTGAATTTTTCTTAGATTGATTTTAATTTTTGAACATAGATTTTTAAATTTAAAATAGTTAGAAAAAAGTAATTAAATTGGTGTTAAAATAATGATGACATAATAATAATTATTATTATTTAAATATTCACTTTATTAATTTGGGCTTTGTCTTGTGTTTTAAAAATCAGATTTTGACGATTTTACACCCCACATGAAGATAACTAAATTATCTTTAATCATAACAATTTTTATCTAGGTGGAATTGTCCATGGAAGAGAAAAGAAATTCACGAATTGTTTACATGGAGAATTTTATTCAATATACAAAACTTATTTATATTTGGTATATTTGGTTTAAATTATCAAAATACACCTTTTAGAATTTAAATATAATCCTATTATTAATAAAATAATTTTTTTTAATATTTGATCTAACGATTTTCATTTATCTAGTTAAGATCTAATGGTCCTTATTAATTTGGTTGTCTACGACCAAAATTTGGGATAACATCCCTATTATGATTATTATATATAAGGATTTAATATAATAAAGATATCAAGTATATACATACTTATATAAGTATCTTACTAATTGCTTTTACTTTTAATGTTTCGGTTTTATTTACGGTGTAAATAAAATTTTAGAATACATTATTACTTAAAAATTATTAAATAGAATAAAAATTATGTTATGATTATATAAAATTTAATTCTCATATTATTATATTCTTTATCGATTTGAATTTGTTCTTAATTAATTTTGATACTTTATTGAAAGAAACATAAAATTTATATATTTAAAAGAATTAGTGGAAAATTAAATAAATTGGTGCTACAATAATAAAAAAAATATTTATTAAAATTTAGATACTCACTTTAATATTTGGGTTATATCCTGAGTTTTAGAAATTGAATTTTGACGATTTTACAACTCATGCGAAACTAACGAAATTATCTTTAATTTAATGATGGTTTAATAATTATTATCTAACTTGACCAACTGATCTACCTATAAAATAAACTGAAAAGAAAAGATGGTTAAGAAGTTTTACACAAAGAATTCAATTCAATATAGAAAACCAATTTATAATTGGTTTAAATTATCAAAGCACACTTCTTAGTATTTAAATATAATCCTACATTTAATCAAATACACATTTTAATATAAGTATTATATTCAAAATTATCGTTTATGAATATGAAACCCTCAACATTTTAATAATATTTTGATATTATCCTTTTATGTTTGTTATATGTAAAATAATATAATTATAATTTGGATTAATCGAATTGTTATGCTCGTTCAGAAAAAAAAAGTGTTACAGGAATTCTCCTAAGTCTTTTATAACGTAGGGTATCATTTTAATCAATATGAATTGTTATCTTGATATTTGGTTTAACAATTATTATCTAACTGGAACTATACATAAATTCAAGAGAAAATATATTTAAGAATTTTTACATAGAAAAATTTTAAATTATCAAAATACACTTTTTAGTATTTAAATATAATTCTATTATTAATCAGATACACTTTTTAATATTAGATCTAACAATTCTCATCGATCTATTTAAGATCTAACTATAATTATTAATTTGGTCGTATACTGATCGTACATGGACCAGATCGATTTTAATTTTTTCTTAAATTGATTTTAATATTTTATTGAAATAAACAAAGAATTTATAAATTTAAAAGAATTAGGAAAAAAAAATTAAAGTGGTGCTACAATAATAAAAAAAATTATTAAAATTTAGATAATAACTTTACTGTTTGGGCTCTTGGGCTCTATCTTGAGTTTTAGACAACAGATTTTAACGATTTTACAGCACACGCGAAACTTACAAAATTATCTTTAATTTAATGATGGTTTAATAATTCTTATCTAACTGGAACTATCCATAAAATAAAAAGAAAATATAATTACGAATTTTTACATAAAGATTTCTATTCAATATAGAAAACCCATTTATAATAGGTTTAAATTATTAAAATATACCTTTTAGTATTTAAATATTATCCTATTATTAATCAAATACAATTTTTAATATTATATCTGACGGTCCTCATCGATTTGAATATTTATAGTTTTATAATCCAACGGATCGTATACTTTTGGTAGTACAGTGACCGACCAAAGTTTTGGATAAGATCTCCCTTACGCTTATTATATACTAGCTTAAAACCCGTGCGATGCACAGATTGTTATTAATAATCATTATTTTTATTATTTATGTTTTAATATTTTATTAATTTACATTTGTTAAAAAAATAAGTAGACGTGTTAAACTTTTTTAAATAATTAAAAGTATTAAAATAAATTTTAAAATAAATTAATAACTGTTTATCCGTTATATTTTTGGAAAAGTATGGGTTTTAGTAAGGAAAAATAGAAAAAGTAACATGTTTTATCTGAAAAGGTAAGTGCCCGTAATTAAAAGTATTTAAATAGGTTTCAAAATAAATAAGTAGGGATTTGCCCGGGATATTTTTGGAAAATGAGGGTTTTTAGTAAGGAAAAATAGAAAGAGTAACATGTTTTAATTGAAAATGGTAATTGTCGGTGATTGTTTTTAGAAAAATAAAGGATTTTGTTAGAAAAAAATAGAAAAAGTAATGTATTTTAGCTGAAAAGATAGTTGGTTATAAAAATGTTATTATTTAATAATAATTTCTTTAGAAAATGAAAAAATTGAAAAAGTAACATGTTTCAGCAGAAAAGGTGCTCATAATTAAAAGTATTAAAATAGATTTTAATACTTTTAATTATTAAAATAAAAAAAATAGATTTTTAAAATAAATAAGTAAGGATTAGCCCGTGATATTTTTGGAAAATGAGGGGTTTTAGTAAAAAAAATTAGAAAGAGTAACATGTTTTTGTTAAAAAAGATAATCGCCCGTGTTTTTTTTAGAAAAAGAGAAGATTTTGTTAGAAAAAAAAATGTAAGGAGGTAATTTATTTTAGCTGAAAAGGTAATTGGTTATAAATAATGTTATTATTTAGTGATAGTTTTTTAAAAAATAAGTAAGGGTAATTAAATAAAATCACTAAGTACCGACCGTCCGTCCATCTGACTACCAAACTTTTAATGTTTCGTCTTTAATAATATAGCTTAAAACCCGTGCGATACACGAATTGTTTTTAATAATTGTTAATTTTATTATTTATATTTTATTAATTGTAACGGTTTGCCCGTGATATTTTGGAAAAAGAGGAGTTTTTGTAAGAAAAATAGAAAGTAACATGTTTTCGTTGAATTTTAAAATATAAAAGTAACGATTTGCCCGTGATATTTTTGAAAAAAAGAGGGGGTTTATTAAGAAAAATACAAAAGGTGACATGTTTTAGTTGAAAAAGATAATTGTCAATTAAAATTATTAAAATAGATTTTAAAGTAAATAAGCAAGGGTTTGCGCGTGATATAATTGGAAAAGTAGAGATTTTAGTAAGGAAAATAGAAAATATAACATGTTTTAGCTGAAAAAGGTAATTGCCCGTGATTTTTCTAGAAAAATAGGGGAAATGTAATTACCAATTAAAAGTATTAAAATATGTTTTAAAATAAATAAGTTAGGGTTTGCTCGTGATATATTTGGGAAATGAGGGATTTTAGTAAAGTAAATAGAAAAAGTAACATGTTTTAGCTTGAAAAGGAAATTGCTCGTGATTTTTTTGGAAAAAAATGGTAATGCATTTTAACTGAAAGGGTAACTGATTATAATAATTTTTATAATAATTAAATAAACAATTAAATAAGGCAAGTACCATACCAAAAAAACATGTACCAAAACTTTCAATGTTTTGTCTTTAAAAATATAGTATAGATAGATAGATAGATTTATAATATTAGTATTTTATGCTAATAAATGGAATAGTCCGTGATATTTTTGAGATTTTAGTTAAGAGAAATATTAGTTATGAAATATAAAAATGAATATACGTTTTGGAAAAAAAAACTAATCGGTTAGTCATTAATAATTATAATATTATTATTTTATTTTATTAAATAGATCTATTCGTGATATTTTTGGAAAATAAGAGGTTTTAGTTATGAAAAATAGAAAAGTAGAAATTTTAGTTAGAAAATATAAAAAAGAATATACAATTTGGCTAAAAAAGGTAATGAGTTAGTTATTAGCAATTATAACTTTATTATGTTATTTTAGTAAATGAAATTGTTTGCAATATTTTTGGAAAATGAGATGTTTTAGTTAGGAAAAATAGAAAAGATATTCTATATAATAATTTTAATATTTTATCTAAAGGTTCTCATCGATTTGATCAAAAATATCTAACGGCTATTAATTGAGTGACCAGACTACAAAAACTTTCATGACCAGACTACAAAACTTTTAATGTTTCGTCTTTAATAATATAGTATAGATAGATAGATAAGGAGTTAATCAATATACTTATATAAAGGATAAGACGGAGGCGATGAGGTGACGCCTCTAGAATCGCTCCGTTCTATTTTTCTATTTTTCTCAATTTTTCACAATTTTTAATTTTAATAATTACAACTTCCTTTATTATTTTCAATTTTGTAGGAAGGAAATTGAAAATTACACTTTTATTATTTTCAAACTTGATAGAACTTTCTTTTATTATTTTTAAACTTGATAGAACTTTCTTTGATTTAGAAAATTACAACTTCCTTATTATTTTCGAATTTGTAGGACTTGATATAACTTTCTTTGATTTAGAAAATTACAACTTTCTTATTATTTTCGAATTTGCAGGCTCTTATGTTAATAATTGCAATTTTCTTTTTTATTATTTTCAATCTTGATAAAACTTTCTTTTATTATTTTCAAACTTGATAGAACTTTCTTTGATTTAGAAAATTACAACTTCCTTATTATTTTCGAATTTTCAGGATCTTATGCTAATAATTGCAATTTTCTCTTTTATTATTTTCAATCTTGATAGAGCTTTCTTTTATTATTTTCAAACTTGATAAAACTTTGTTTTATTATTTTTAAACTTGATAGAACTTTCTTTTATTATTTTAAAACTTAATAGAACTTTTCTTTTATAATACTTCTTGACTTTTAAACATAATGGATTTCCATGTTATTAGGGGTGGCAATTTCGGGTAATGGGTCGGGTTCGTGTCAGGTTTGCTATACCCGGTCCTATTTTTCAGTCAACCCGAACCCGACCCGACCCGAAACGGGTTAAATTTTCTCAACCCGAACCCGACCTGTTAGTACCCGATCAACCCGAAAATGATCCGTTTGACCCGAAAATAATTAAAAATAATTATTTATATATATAAAAAATTAAATTTTGACACGACCCGAAAATTAAAGGTCATTCACCTTACAAACACCTATAAATTAAAGGTCATTCATAACAAAAAATCTACACCGAAACTTTTTTACATAACTTTAAATTTTTACAAACATATTTACAATCAATACAACTATGGTCTACACCATGTTGGATGCTTCGAACGACATCAACTATACCTCGATGATAAGGACATCAACATACTCTCAGGTTTTTGATGCAGTAATATATTAGAGCAATATATAAGTAATACTATTATATAAGTTAGAATTCAAACTATCATGTTATAATATTATTTTTTTTATGTTGATTTAGATGTTGTGGGCTGCTTGACCTACTTGGGTGGCATTGAAGTTGTCAAAGGCGGTTGGAAAAAAAGAGATCTCAAAATTGTCACAAATTAGTAAGTTATGCATTATATTAATTTTAATATAATTGTTAATTTTTTTTATTGTTCTTGTAATTTTATATTACTTTTTTGGTTACCCCAATTTATTTGTTTTACTTATTTAATTTGTTCTAATTTGTTTCTTAAACAGCTCCACCACCAGTACCATAACTTTGTGGGAAAAGTTGGCCGAGATGGTTGATACAAATTTATACAAGGAGTATGGTGGACCCTATATAATAATTGTCTTCAAAACAAAACTTAATTTTATATTAGAAATATTATTTTATTTTAAAACGTATTTTGTAGAATATTTTTTGAGAAAATTTAGAGATATTATTATAAAGCCGCTGCGAAGCGCGGCTTAGTAAACTAGTATTATATAAAGGAGAACACAGGGGCGGTGAGGTGGCGCTCTCATATTGCTTCGTTCTATTTTTCTAATTTTCTCAATTTTTTGAATTAATAATATTAAAAATTCGAAAAAATCTCAATTACCTTTTAAATGCTTACTAATGGAGGAAACATATAATATTCTTGCATTTAAAATCTCTACTAATGGAAAAAGTAAAAATACAATAGATCTTTACTAATGGAGGAAACTAAATATCACTAATGGAAAAAACTAAATATTCAATTATAATATTATTGTCTTCAAAATATCTAAATTAGAAAAAAAAATGTATTACCTTACATTATTTTGAACTTTCCTCTATTATTATCTAAATATTCTCATATTATTTTTTTTAATTACTATATTAACATTATATTCTCCTAAACTTTCTTTTTAATATAATATAATAGAAAATACAAGAACATATTGGTAAATAAGAAGTTAAGAAATTAGATCGGTCTTGCATAAAAAATTAAGTAATTACTTGGTAAATAATTAATTATCTTTAATACTTTCATACAAACAAGACAACTAATTAATAGTATGAATATACACCTAAACTCTGTTAATTGTCTACTACAATTTTTTTTTGTCAACAATGTTCTTCTTTACTTTTTTGTTTTTTCATGTTAAAAGTGTGTATATGAGTACATGAGGATGCGACTTTTTCCTTTATATTATTTATCTTATTACGTTTGTTTGTATCCTAATGCAGAATCATATTAAAATCTTTGATAAGACGAGTTATTTGTTATTGCCTATTAGTGTTGATTGAGTTAAGACATGGATTAATAAGTAGGGGGATTCATCAGTTAATCAGTTAAAATAATAGGCCGAGCAAAGTGATTTTCATGTACATTCAGTTATGAATTGATTTATATGTTTATGTGTGTACGTTGTTAGTTTTGAATTTATAGTTAAAAGTTGATACACCTGTATACAAGGTAACTCGAAAGTGGAGAATTCATCATGTCTTCAAAAACAAATTTTATCATTATTTTTTAACGTTTAGATAGTTATTGCTCTAATTTTTATGAAAAAGATTATATCTGTTAGTAAAATATTTTCTCTAATTCATACACGAAAATTCAAAGATGAAAATTGTATTTTAAGAAATTCATAGTGTATGCATTTCGAAAATATCATGTTAAGATTTATTCGATTGAAAAATTTATTTAGTGTGTGCATTTTTAACAAAATTCAATAAATCGGTGCATCTATAACAAAAGTCATACAAGAATAAGAAATATTGAGAAGAGGTCATTAATTTTTTTTTTTTAAAAAAGGAAGCGGTTGTTGTTGTTTTTGTTGTTATTTGTTTTGACAAAAACATATCATAATTAATAAAAAATTCTCCCAACAACAAAAATGATGTTTGTTCATATTTTTTTATTTTTTCTTATTGGGAGTAGATTTGGAGGTAGTGAAGATTTTTAATAGCTGTGAAGGTATAATTGTAGTTTTTGATTGAAAGATCCAGAACTATATATATATATAATTCAAAACAAAACTTAATTTTATATTAGAAATATTATTTTATTTAAAAACGTTTTTTGTAGAATATTTTTTGAGAAAATTTAGAGATATTATTATAAAGCCGCTGCGAAGCGCGGCTTAGTAAACTAGTCTATCTATCTATCTATCTATCTTTCTCTATATATTAAAAGCCAACAAAGGGCAAAGTTTGCCATTTTAATGGCTGTGAAGTTACGCTTTTACCCTTATATTTTCTAAAATTACAAAAATACCATTCTTTAATGAAAATGTAAAAATTGTGAAATTATGTTAATGATGGGAATCGAACCCTTAACATATCCATGTCAAACTCATGTCATAACCAACTGTGCTACACTTTGTTTTGAGCTTATATTCAAACTCTTATTAGATAAACCACCCCTTCTTCCAATTTTTTTATTTTTTGAGTTAATAAACATTGATTTATATTATTTTTAGAATATTGCACAATACATAGTTATAATAAATATTTTTAGCAATTGAACATAATCTACAATTCTGTTTTATCAATTTAAATTATTGATATATGTCATTTTAATACCTTGAATTTATGATTTTGCCCCTACATGTTAAAAAATTACAAAAACGTCAACTCTTTTATATTTATGCAAATAGTAGATAAAATTATGTTAGTGTAGTAAATTGAACCATTAATCTTCTCTAATCAAGCTCATGCATAAGTAGCATAGTACATTTTGTTTTAAGTTTTCTTTAAAATCTTATTAATGTTAATTTCTCTTCTTCTCTCATCTTCTTTTTTATAATTTTTTATTTTTAAATAAATAAAATGTTGGTTTATATTATTTATAAAATATTGCATTGTATATAATTACCAAAAATATTTTAATGGATTGAGCATACTCTACGATTCTCTTTCTTTTATTTTAAATGATTGATATAAAAAATAAAATTTTAAAAGAGTATAAGATTATATATAACATATAATTTCTACATAATAATAAGGTTATAGATAACATATAAGATTAGAGTATAAAATTTTTATAAAATTTTAAAAGTAAAAAAATTGAGTGAGACGCCGCATGGATGACTTTTAAATAATATTAATAGATTTTGTAATAAGTCTCAGCCCTACGTTTATATCTGACAATGTTAAGACTGCATCACCTATGTTATATACCGACAATTTTGTAATTTACACCGCAAGATAGTCTTGTGAGAGTGTGCAAAGATGCACCAACCTTCAGCTTCTTTTTAAAATCCTCTATCTCATTCACATGTGTTCGATTATATTACAACAACATTGTGTGCATTTAACGATTTATATTCTAGACTGCAAAAAAATAAAAAAAAACCAAATCAATTGATCGCTGAAAAACAAACAACAACTACTAAGGCAAAATACCTATTTACAAATTATACTTTCTCCAACATAGAAAACTCCGGTAAACCTGATTATAATTGCAACAAGAATAATAGTTCGACCGTGTTTCAAATTTTACATTGTTTCTATTTGTTCTTAATATCAATAATACTCACTATGAACAAGTCCTAAAGCCTTGGGTTTGGCACAGTTACGTTATCATATTAATTTACATACACTAATGTTATATACGGACTTTAGACTAAAAGATTTTAAGATGTGATCACGGTGTGTAGTCTTACGTACCTGACCAACTTTATATTTTATTTACAAGTATATTGTCATTTCGTTAAAAACACATTAGTTTAGATACATCCATATCATAAACAACTATACTAAAATAATCATTTAGATTATATTTAATTGTTGAATTTGATAAAATGCATTTCACGACATTTAAAACTAAATTAATATTTTGTCAAATGAAAATAATAATTTGATCTTTATTTTATAGATTTTTTTTTCCAAATTTTGTGAAATCTTATTAAATATTAAAAAAATTAATTTTTTTTATACAAATATAAGATAAATTCAAAATTAATTTTAATTACAAAATTGTTTCGATATATATACATTTTCGTGCGAAAAATTATTTCAGTAAATAAGCAGGCCCGTGCTTCGCACGGGTTTTTAGGCTAGTTACTATATATAATAGGCCAACACAAGGGCAAAAATTGCCAATTAAATGGCCGCGAAATTACCGTTTTACCCTTTTTTTTTGAAAAATAACAAAAATGCCACTCGTATATTATTATACAAAAAGTTTTTAATAGATGTGTTACTAAAGAGATTCGATCCTCCAACCTCCTTCCAAGATATCCATGGGCTTAACCACTATGCTACATGTCTTTTTGAGTTTTTTTCAAAAAACTTATTAGATAACCCACGTCTTTTATCTCTTATATTATTATTTTTACTTTGATGTTTGAATTATTTATATAAATTTGTTTTTCTTTTTTCCTTTTCAGCGAAATTACCGTTTTATCCTATTTTTTTTTGAAAAATAACAAAAATGTCACTCGTATATTATTATACAAAAATTTTTTAATAGATGTGTTACTACAAAGATTCGAACCTCCAACCTCCTTATAAGATATCCATGGGCTTAACCACTATGCTACATGCCTTTTTGAGTTTATTTCAAAAAACTTATAAGATAACCCACGTCTTTTATCTCTTATATTATTTTTTTTTGCTTTGATGTTTGAATAAATAAAATGTTGGTTTGAATTATTTATATAAATTTGTTTTTCTTTTTTCCTTTTCGTAATTTTATATATCTATATATTCAATAACTATATATTATTGCAGTTGTATGTTTTCAATTTAATATATATTAATTATGTTGATTATAATTCATAATTTATATTATACTTTATTTGAAATAAATTAATTATTCATGCATAAAATATACTATTAAAATTCGATCTAATATAAGAAATATTATGCACATTATATCTCTCATTATTAGTTATTTCTATAATTTTTAAATTAAGAACATTAGAATTCAAATTATACAAAAAAATTGTCTATCTACTCTGTTCGTCGCATCCATTTCTTAACAATTTTCTTTTCCAGAATGTATTGTTCATTTGTTAACATTTTCTAAAGTAACATGTCATTCTTTATTAACTTATCTATATTTTTTTCACCTTTCTAACCCCCTCCCCTTCAACCCCAGTGACGTTCGTGTCAAAAATCGGGGTGAGTTTTTAAAATATAGGATATTACATAGTATATAATTACATAATGATCACTCAGACTATTAGTAGACGATAAAGTTTGGGAAAATTGAAAATTACAAATTTTGAAAATAGAATTTCAAATTGTATTCCAAAAATTATTGTACGATGTTAAAAAAAAGTATAATCTTTCATAATAATAATAGAACTTTATAGAATACATTAAATTGATTCGTAATGTCATATAATCATTTTGATAAAATGAAATTCTAAATAGGGTTTGTGGGTCCTTAACGACATCCTCTACAACATATACAATATTTCTTATATTAGGTCGAATTTCAATAGTATATTTTATGTATGAATAATTAGTTTAATTCAAATAAAGTATAATAAAGATATATAATATAAAATTATGAATTTTAAACAACATAATTAATATATATTTAATCAAAAACATACAACTGTAATAAAATTCAATGATTGAATATATAGGTATATAAAATTACAAAAAGAAGCCTCCGGGCCTGTAGATGAGTTGGTGAGAGCACTGGTTATTGACCAAAGCATTCAAGGTTTGATTCATGGGAGCGTGGGGAATTCTTACTGCACTCTAGGGTCTGGCGTGATACTGGTTGGGGTGTCCGGAAAATAAAATTTTTGACCAAAATTACGAAAAGATGGAAAGAAGAACTGATTTATATAAATAATGCAAACCAATATTTTATTTATTTAAACATCAAAGTAAAAATAATATAAGAGAAGAGAAGAAAGACGTGGATTATCTAATAAATTTTTTGAAGTAAACTCAAACAGACATGTAGAATAGTGGTTAAACCCATGAACATCTTAGAAGGAGGTTGGAGATTTGTTTCTTTGTACTAACAACTATTAATATATTTTTGCATAATAATATATGAGTGACATTTTTGTGACGACCATTTAATTGGAAATTTTTGCCCTTGTGTTGAGGTTTAATACATAGTAATAAATTAGATTAAAATGTGTAACTGTAAAACGATATTCCAAACACATTTTTAATGCATTTACTAAGTGTGTTAATATAATTTAATATAAAGATGAACACATGAGAGGAGTGCAGAATCAGTTCCCAAGTAAAAAACCAAAAACAAATAGGTGACATGAATACTCCA
Source organism: Heracleum sosnowskyi (assembly GCA_030848705.1). Lineage (NCBI taxonomy): Eukaryota > Viridiplantae > Streptophyta > Magnoliopsida > Apiales > Apiaceae > Heracleum > Heracleum sosnowskyi. The sequence goes on from CM061241.1 coordinate 102,951,898, forward strand.
AACTATAATAGATGTTCATCTCCCAAGGTGTTTATCACAAACTTGGGTGATGTGAGGGTGTGCAAAGATGCGTCGGCCTTCAGCTTCTTTTTAAAATCCTCTATCTCATTCATGCATGTTCGATTATATTACAACAACATTGCATGCATATAACCTATTCATAACCTGGATTGTAAAAAAAAAATCAATCAATTCTCGAAAAAAATATAACAACCGCTCTCTAAAGCAAATTACCAATCTACAAACTATCATTTCTCTGACACACAAAACACAGGTAAACCTGCTTATAATCGCAAGAAGAACAATAGTACATTCGTGCTTCAAATTCTACATTATTTCAATCTGGTCTCAAAATCAATAATAGTTACTATAAACAAGTCTTAGAGCCTTGGCATAGTTACGTTTTTGATTCAAAGTAATTACACTATTCGCCAAAAAAATTCTTTACTCCTCACTATGCATGAACCATACTTCTCATTTTACGCTCTCAAACTTAAGACTACACAATCCTTAATCTAATAAATCGATCACGACCAACTTTTTCACGATAAAAATTATTGACATCTTTATGCAGGCCCGTGCCTTGCACGGGCTATTACGCTAGTTTATACATATAGAAAAACATTCTAGAATTACAACATTGTAAAATCATTTTTCTAGGTCACTTGGTCAAAATAGAAAGACAAACAATCAAAGTTTAATTTAAATAAAAAGTTTTATAAAATAGCAAGATGAGATAACTCAAGTGGTAAAAACTTATCTCTTGTCATCTCATATCTGAATTTGATCCTCGCTTATCCTTAAGATTATCTGAGAACAAATACTGGTTACGAGGCATGGAAGCCTAAATGGTAAAAAAAAAATAGAAAAGGAAAGACAAACAATCAAAGTTTACTTTCCTGCCAGAAAACCTTATCTATCCGACTATACCCGCTAAACAACGCCAAAAATAAAATAAAATCATTTTAAAACATTCAAACTTGATCGCCCAAAACACCACTCCAAAACACCACTCCAAAACACACACCCACTATATTTCCGGCGACACTCATCGTCGCCGGCGTTTACAAACTCGTCTAATCTCTCCTCCTACACACATACACACATCAAATCAAAGTGTCAGTACAACAAAATAAATATATATTTCGCCTAAGTACTATTAATTGAGTTTTAATTACTCGATTGCGATGGCGGCTTCTCCGAAGAAGCCATGGATATCGCCGGCGCCGACATATCAGCCTTTCCAGTCGTTTTGGGACTCAGACGATGATGCTCCTGGTCCGCGATGCGCTCATACTCTCACTGCAATTGCTCCGACAAAAACGCACGGTCCTCGTCTTATTCTATTCGGCGGTACCACTGCGATTGAAGGCGGCGGTGGCTTTGGAATTAGTATGTTTTCGTTTTCGTATCTGCGTAAATTTATTTTCTTATGAATGATTATGATTGTTGATTAGCTGAAATGTTGTTGAGTTTTGATTGTTAGGGTTGGCTGGTGTTACTAATTCTGTTCATTGCTATGATGTGCTCTCGAAAAAATGGACCAGGCATGTTTCCGTTTTTACTTGTTCTTTTAGTGACATGATTTTAACTCTCGACCTCGATTTGTTTTGCTTAACTGTATAAAATACAAATTAGTTTCGAATATGTTAAAGAGTATATCTATAGTTTAATAAATTATAAAACGGAAATGCTTATTTAGATTCGTGAGACTTACAGGTTGAGTATTTAAAGCGCTCCAGCTTGGCTGTTAAACCTCTCGAAATTTAGCTTAGATCAATTATAGCTTGGTAGTATTTGAGTACTTAACAAGTCGGCTTGAGTGCCTTACAGATAGTTTGGCTTGTTCTTATTCTTAGATAAAGTAGTGTGACATTTTAACATATGCTGTTATTATGGTTGAATTGTACCACAGAATAAAACCAACAGGTGAGCCACCTTCACCTAGGGCAGCACACACAGCTGCTGCTGTTGGTACAATGGTTGGGTTTCAGGTTAGTGGAATTTCTCGAGTAACGAGAAAATACTTTTTTTTTATTGATTTTTCTTTTGGTTTTTTACATTTGATAAATTTCGTTTGCACTGCTAGGGTGGAATAGGTCCTTCTGGTCATTCAACAGATGATCTTTATGTTCTGGACATGACAAACGACAAATACAAATGGCATAGGTAGGTTTCTGTATGATTTTCATAATTTGCAGCTTGATTTATGTTGGAGATTTCATGAATTCCTCTTGGCTACTGATTTAATGTAGAATTGTTGTTCAAGGAGAAGGTCCTGGTCCTCGCTACGGTCATGTAATGGACTTGGTTGCTCAAAGATATCTTGTTACTGTAAGCGGCAGTGATGGTAAGTTTACTTTTCCTTTACACTTATCATATGAGGTATTTATTCACGTTTATCTATTACAAGGAGCTATTTACACTCCTTAAGGTATCGGTTAGGAGCTTCCAACTATTTATATGTCTTTATAATTATAATAGTAAGTCACTTGTCCTAGTTTTTTTTGTTCACTTGCTATAATGTGTTCTGCTTTTTATGCCAATGTGGCAGAAATCGGTGCTTCTACTTTTAAAAGCTTAAAATTGCAGTGATTGAAGTGACTGTATAAGTTCCAGCTGATTTATAGAGTTATATTCTTGGTCTACCACAGCTCTTAGTTACGTTTTACTAGGATCATCTCTAAGTTCATTTATGCCAATGTGCCAGAAAGTGGTGCTTCCATTTAAAGCTTAAAATTGCTGTGAATTGAAGTGACTGTATAAGTTCCAGCTGAATGACAGAGGATTATTAATGGTCTACCACAGCTCTAAGTTGCGTTTTACTAGGATCATCTCTAAGTTCGTCATAACCAATATGGATTCTATTTTCCTGACCGTTGTTGAGAAAAGAAAAACTTTCTATTTCTCTGACTATAGTCAAGAAAAGTTAACTATTAGTAAAAACTTATGTCAGCGCCTATTCCCTTGGTGCAATGTTTATTAAATGCGTAAATCTGTGATTTGTAATTTGTATATATCATCTCAACAATTTCCTTCAATTTCTTTATTATACTCTCACCTGCATAGAAGTAAATTTTATTTCCTCCAGGAAAAAGAGTGCTGTCAGATGCTTGGGCTTTGGATACCGCTCAGAAACCATACGCGTGGCAGAAAATTGTTCCAGAGGGTGAATCACCTTCAGCTAGGATGTAAGTTATTTTTTCCAACACAGATTCTAACTGCCTACGGTGTTCTAAAAGAGCTGTTTTTAATTGGTTATGGAGGCATCTTAGTGTACAACTTGATTTTTATGCGGCCATCTGTTTCTTGTGACATTATTAAATTTTCAAACCAGCTTTGAGGTCTTTGATACAGTTAACTCTGTTGTATGTGGAAAATGAGGTTCTTATCTGGAACATACTTGTAATTATGTAATGTCTACATTATCATATTTTTGAGTAAAACCAGTTTTCCTTTTCCTTGTTGCTTCCCTTTTTTTTTTTGCTTCATCATTCTGTTTTCCCGTACGTGATCCTTTAAGTAGCTCTATGGGTATCTTTTTTATTTCTTTTTGTTGATTTGAGCATCCTCTCTAATCCCGAACTGCCAATGGGAGTATTGATCCCCATGAGATAAAGTAGGGGCTACATGGATAAAGTAGTCCCAAGTAGTGCAGATAATCTTGCCAGGCATTACTTTTGAAAAGAACATAAGAACTAAGATCTAAAGGCATATAAGTTAGTAAAGTTGGTTTTCTGTAATTAGGTACTTTATATAATCTCTTCCCAGATGTTACTGCAGCTGCTCAGTTTGTAGAGTTTTTTTCATTTATTTTCCCGCGACGTAATCTGTCTGTTTATAATCAATAATCATAGGCTGTACCTTGGGTGAATCCCAAAAGGATGTCATTGTAAGTAGAAAAAGGGTCATATATCTGGGCACTCCCTTTCAATAATCTTTAGTGGCAGCTAAATACTTATGTTGGTCATATGTCCAGGCTTGTATGTTACCGCAGTCTGCAGTTGGCTGCCACTGCCATTTTTGATGGTAGATTCTGTGTCTCCGTATTCTGTGTTTCTTACTCCCCTAGTCCCCTCCCTGCTATAGGAAGTAACTAGAAATATTTTTATACAATCATTCATTTGAGTAAGACCTTGGTACATGTCTCTGGGATCGTTGTTGGTTGCTAAGAAACATCAGAAACTTGAATCTACTAGTTTCCACATAAACTTCAATGTTTTATGGTGTTATAAAGTGTTTAGTTGCCACAAACTCACACACACATGGGTCCCTAAAGAGTCTGTGTGACACAGGTGAGGCCAGCAGTAACAACTTATTTTGTTTTGTTGTTAGTTAGACCTAGTAGAAATACAGTCACAAAATTGTATTATTTTTTTTCACTTCATGTCCATTACATTATCCAAACATGAAACATATTAGAGTTTGCTTTTAAATTCATATTATTCAATGTAGTTATGCAACAGCCAGTTCCCGCTCGGATGGAATGCTTTTGCTTTGTGGGGGAAGAGACATCACAGGCACGGTAAGGTTTTATATTCTATTAAATCGAGGTCTTGTGCATTCTGTTTCTATGTCTAATGACCCCTGATGTCTGTTCCTTCAACTGTTATTAGATTTTATTTATGCCTTATTTGTTTACCCTTTTTTTACCGTTTCTTTTTACAAACTCTTTTTTTGTTAACAAAAACACTTCTATAAGTATTTTCAGTGGCTAATCAACTAAACATAAGTTTAAACACAGAAAAAATGTAGTTGGTCTTACTTTAACTTATATATCTGATGTATGTTGGTAGTGTGAATAGGATTATCTCATTTCAGTATAATCATTTATTAATAAAGTAATAAAGGAAGAAATATGTCATGACTTATATTCTGCAATCTGGTCGTTTTTTCCTGGGAAACCGTACATTTTACACCTGAAATTGCCTTTACTTCCTCCAGTTTAAGAGAATAGATATTATTTTATCGAAAAGGAAGGGGATTTGTGAATTGGGAGATGAGATGGAGGATTCTTGCAAATACGCAACGCAATACAAGTAAAAAAAATGAAGTTAAAAACGTATCCTTATAAGATGTACCTAAATAGTAGCATGGAGTTTAAATTAAAAGGTAGTCAAGTAACCACTAGATTGTCAAAGTTTCTAATTATAAAAGAAAATGTTTGATTATCTGACACTGGTGCGTATGTCTGTATGTGCACCTGCAGCCACTAGCTGATGCTTATGGATTGCGCATAAATGAGAATGGCCGATGGGAATGGATTATTGCACCTGGCGTTTCTCCTTCATCAAGATATCAACATGCCGCAGTAAGCGTTGATGGCACATTTCACAAGTTTATTTGCCATTCTCTCTCTCCCACCTCTCTTTGTATTTTTATTTGGTTTCTTGGAATAACGTTTTCTGTTGAAGCTCTGGAGGGGTAAACTTTTGTAATTAGATTTCATGTGGTGTTGGCATTAGACTTGAGATATTGGCATGACAGTAAAGTTCTTCTCCAATAGTTTTTGCTAATTCAGTTTACTTCCCGTTACTGGTTTAGGTCTTTGTTGGTGCTAGGTTGCATGTTACAGGAGGTTCTGTCAGGGGAGGACGAGGAGTTAATGGTGAAGCAGCTATTGCAGGTAATCTGTGAATTAGGTTGTAAGCACAATGGCAATTGCAGTACCTGTGATTTTTTACCTTTGGTAAATCCTGAAGCATTCTCTTCTCAATGGTATTTATGTTACGGAAGTGCTTGATACTGCTGCTGGAGTTTGGTCGGATAGAAATGGACTGGTAACTTCTTCATACACTAGTAAGGGGCAGGCTGAGCCAGATCCTTGTTTAGAACTCTTGCGTCGGTGTCGCCATGCTGCTGCATCTGTTGATACTCAAGTATATGTTTATGGTGGACTTAGAGGAGGTATTGGCTTACTGTTATATTTAATTTTTGAATTTTCTACTCCCAAATCCTGCAGTGCATAATTGACTGATTCTTCTATCCTGCATGTCACCTTGTACAAGTGTTGTTCACACGACTTTTACAATGTGCCGAAAGCATGCACACACATGATAGGATTGCTCCCCCCCCCCTTCTATTTTGATATAACAAGATCCTTTACCTTCCATGGCGCAGATGTGGTGTTAGATGATTTTCTTGTTGCAGAGGACTCTCCAGCTCATTCTGACCTTAATTCTCCCGTTTCGATTTCTGGGAGGGCCTCAATTAGAAATCTAGGTAGCTCCGTGTCTTCTGGTAGCTCCAGGTAAATATTGTTGTGTATCTAGTTCTCGACTTTATTACATTTTAATCTGACCATTTGCTTATTTTATATTTTATTTCTGTTATTAACTTGGTTACTTTTTGTATTTTAAGTTACATGATTAGGTTATGTTGTATCTATGTACTCGTGTTTGTTGGTTTAGGTTATTAGAAACATTTTCTTACTTGAAATCTGGGAACCTCATTTTCTTTGCTTTACTGTTCTTCTTCATCCTCAATTTTCATCTCTGTCCTTAAGTTCTACACCTAGGCTCTTGGTGGAATCCTTCCCTCATCTTCTGCCATCTCTCAAAAAAAAAATGAGCTCTAGTTTAAGGAATCCTGGGTTACAGTTGTGAAGTGTTAATGAATACTTTTTATAATTATGATCCATCTTTCTTCCAGGTACCATGGGTATACGTGTCCCATTTTGGAACTTTGATAGACTAATCTATATGCTTATTGAAAAGATGACTAAAGAAAAATTGAGCTGATGATTTAGAAGTAAAATCTGTTATGATAAAAAACTGAAGTGCAAAGGTAGCAATGTGTCCTTTTAGTTGAGGATTATATTAGAGTAGCAAATGATTGTATCGATTTGAAGATAATCACGTATATTGTTTTATTTTCTCAACCCAATTCGATGTCACAATACTACTATGATTCTTCATGCTTGAAGCGAGATCATGAACATAATGTTGATTTTATTTCTTTAATCATTGCAAATATGCATTATTGCCAGCATGGATAGAAGTTCTATGACGAAACTGGCCGAGGCTTCTGCTGCAGAAGCTGACGCTGCAAATGCCGTATGGCAAGCAGCGCAATCTTTATCTAGTACTCCCAAGGAAACAAGCGTGTTAGATAACAACTCACAAGCTGCCGAGACCACTTCAGATTGTAGTGACACTGAAGCAGATGTTCGCCTGCACCCTAGAGCAGTATGAATCTTGTGGATTTCAATTTTGAAAGATGCTTCTGTTTATTTAAAAGCAAAAGAACATCACAATTTTGCTGATTCTACAGGTAGTTGTTGCCAAAGAGGGTGTAGGAAGCTTGGGTGGAATGGTAAGGCAGTTATCTTTGGAGCACTTTGAGAACGAAAGTAGGCGAATTATTCCAATGAATAATCTATCACAGCCTACGAAGAAGTTTATGAGGCAGAAATCTCCTCAAGGTCTGCATAAAAAGGTAAGCAATGTTGGAATAGTTGAAAGTCTTCTTCTGCTCTGTGTATTCCTTTCTTCTTTTTTGTAGAAAAGATGTAAGTCTTTCGCATTATTTGTACAATCATGTGTTTTTTTTATACAGGTTATATCTACATTGCTTAGGCCTCAAAATTGGAAACCTCCTGTTGATAGGAGGTTTTTTCTAGATGCTTATGAAGTGGGCGAGCTTTGTTATGCGGCTGAACAAATTTTTATGCACGAGCCTTCAGTTCTTAAATTAAAAGCTCCCATCAAATTATTTGGTGATCTGCATGGACAATTCGTGGATCTAATGCGATTATTTGATGAGTATGGAAATCCTTCTACAGCAGGAGACATAACGTAAGTTTGAAAGTGAAGTTTATGGAGATTTTATCCAGTATGTTGTATGTTTTAACATAAGAGAATTAGAAACTGCACTCCATGCTAAACTGGCACATTTTAAATCTGTAGGACTAGATTTACAGTTGGTATAAATCGTGATAGGTTCTAAAGTCATTGTGTTTTCAAACACTCCAGCTCAGGCCATGTATTTAAAAAGTAGTACCACGGGTTTGGAAAAGTGCTGTTATTATTTTTGTTTACCAGACCAGAGATAAAGTGCAGCACTGTGTTCTAAAAATTAAGTTGACAAAATCAGTCCTTACCATTAAACATCTTACGGGGTCCTCGGATTTCAAAAAGCTACTGTTTATTATTAAGAGTGGTACTTCATACTTGGTACATATCTAATGAAATATGAAATTGAATGCCCTTCTCAAAAGAATACTGTTGCATTACCAATGATATTTTTGATTTAATAAAACAATTTTCGAATTGTTACAGTAGTATGTCTATATGAATGTAGCATGACAGGGAAGAATATACATGTCGTGTTGGCTTATATGTTACTACTGATTATTGTTATGGCCATGGTAGGTCTTTTTTTTTCCTTTTCCTTCTATAGCAATATGTTTCAATGACGATGACTACACTCTAATATACTTATATATACACACACACATATATATATATATAGAGGAAGGTTCAGTGGGTAACTTATTTATATGAGTAACCTAGTAACCTTTTTGTATTGGCTAATTTGAAATATGTTACACGTGATCATCAAATTCCATCCATCATCCCACGTTTAAACACACTTAACAGCAGAGACATAACAAAGGCTTAACAACCTTTTATACAATTTTTTTTATACAGAACCTAGACATAATTTGCATTTTTTTTATAAGATACTGTATACAACAAAATGTGTGAACATACATGTTTAAAAACAATACGGAACACATCAGAATAGTTAAAAAAAATAAAGAAAAACTTAAAATGATTACACAAATTATACAATAAAATACAGAACACAAAAATATGTAAAATCTATAATACACAAAGTACGGAACATAAATACTTTATAGAAATTTACAAAAATTTACGGAACACGAGAAGTTTACAGAACATTAAGATACATAATATAAATAATATACATAATATATAAAATATACAGAACATAAAGTTAATATAAAAAATATAAATAACAAACAAAAAAATTGGAAACATAATCTAATATAATTATACAACATAATCTAATATAATTATGGTGTAAAATATTGAATATCTTTTTCATATTAAATTTATATTTATTTTTTACTCTCGTGAAAATTTAAAAATTAGAAGGTGTGTTATAATTTTTCAGTTTTACAGAACTCTTATTAGTATATTTATATTTACAAAATTATATTTTTTTTATCTTTTATCATGTACATTTAAGCAATAAATTTATTTTATAATATATTAAGCACTTTATTGACATAAAATTTTTTGTATACAGAACAAGAGATTGATTTTACATGATATTTAATTTATTATAGTTGATCAAATAAATTTGGCTTGTGAATTGTGATACATAATATTTCAATATTGTATCATGTCGGTTAGGTGTTAGAGTCACGTGTTCTAGGTTATAGTTGTATGTATCAGCGCTTTTCTTTGTTTAATCTAAGGGCCAGCATTGGAAGTTACTCAGTTACTCATATAAGGAGTTCCTCACTGAGACCTTCCCTATATATATATAGGGTCTTACTCCAATAGAAACCCCTCTTAGAGTAGAAACTAGAAACTAAATAAAAAATTTCCCAAATCGCGTTGAAATATATCACATATGGTATGCATATTGATCATTGGGAGATGGAGAAAAATACAGTGAAATCGGATTTCAAAAAAAACTCACCGATTGATGGAAAAAATCAAATTAAAAATGGAGGGAATTAGGTGGGATTGTGTATGAGAGGGTGTATTTTAGTTGTGTATGGTGCCTCTAGGGGCCATTAGATTAGATTGATCTAATGGATTGAATTAGTTTCTAGTTTCTATTTTAAGTTTGGTTTCTATTTGATCACTTGCCATATATATATATATAGAAACAACTTAGACTTAAAACCTTGGAACAAATATAGGTTCTTCCGCAGAATATACTATTATTTACATTTTCTGCATCTTCAATTTTTGTAATTTTTTTATATAAGAATGAGAGAAATATTGTATCACGCTAAGAAATAATTTATTTTCAAATTAACATGTAATTTGTATAAAAAGACGATGTTTTGTGACACCGAATTTAATAATTTACAAAGAACATTGTGTTCAGCAATAAAACGACACTAATCATGTAATGTGGATAAATATGAGTTGATTAAGTACACACCTAAGGCTCAGATTAGTTTTTAAGTTCTAAATCAGAATAAGAATAAAGTTCTAATGGATTAAAAAAAAAAGGTTCTAATTTGAACCTATCCCTTTATTATCCTATATATAATAAGTGTGAGAGATGCACGTACTGCCAAAAGTCAAGAGTTAGATACTCATGAGCAACTTTTTATATTATTTCTCATATATAAGATAATAAGGATTCTGAAAATAAGGATTCTGAGGTAGATCTAGATCTCAGGCCCTCCTTCCTTCCAGGAAGGTAGTGTTTGCCTTGGGTGTATTCCAATCCTCCATTTTTAATTTAAAAACAAAGCAAAAATATGGTAAGTAAATATTTAACAATAAATGTCTAGATTTATTTTTTTACATGTTTTTCTTGTGATCCTAGGAAAAGTATCATGAGGTTAACCTCATGATGCTTATTCTCTATATGTAATAAGCGTAAAAGGGAAATTATCCACCAAATGTTTAGAGTTTAAATCATATACATATTAAAATGTATATGTAATAAGCGTGAGAGGGATACTATGAAAGTACTACGAAAAGTTAAGGGTTCAATTCTCATGCAAAGCATAGTAAATGTAATATCTATATTATGACATTTAAGGATACTATAAAAATAAACTAAATATTAGAAAATTGTTCCTTTGTACGAAGAAGATATTGCACATGACTTTTGACAAAAAAAGACGTGACGTGTTACTTTTTGACAAAAATAGTATTATAGTATATTCATATATGTATCACATCCGTGCATCCCATGGGTTTAAAACTTGTCATGCACGGGTTTAAAACTTGTCCTATATTATAAGCATATGAGAGATATTGTCAAAAGTATTACCAAAGGTGTTTGATACTAAGCAGGTAAACGATTTGAATTTAAAGAACTATAAATAAAATTAACATGTAAATATTTATGTTAATATTAAGTTAATACTACTTATATAAACATCCGTGCACAACCGCACATGATATTAACATATGTATTAAGACTATTTTTTGTCAAAAAATATTAAGTTAATATATTAGCACATATTTATATTAATATTAAATTAATAACTACGTATACAAGTATTACCATAGCTTTAGAGTTTGATTCCATGAACGACATATTTAATGTTATATTTATTTTTCAAACAGTAAAGATGGTATCAAAGTTTAAGCTCTTATATTAAGATGAAAATCACAACTACTATCGTTATTACAATATACATTGGCTTTGGTTTATGTCACCATAGAAAGCAATATCCATTTTCTCCGACCGTGTCAAAGACTCTAAAAACAATCTTGATATCTACCAGTAACACACCCCATATTTATGGTCATTTATTCGGATCCTCCTTATACACTCCAACTCAATCTTGTCATTTCACCTCAACCTCCGTTGAATACGAATTTATAACTTCGAAATTATTCACCGTCCTAAGGTACCACCTCCACCATCCCCCTCCTTTATAATTGTTTTAATCACCAAAATACTAACATAATCAGGAATTAGAAGTTTAGGGTTTGAAGAAACTAATATATATATATATATATATGTATATTCAAGCTACAAATTTGAATATTTTAAAGTCTAGTTCATGTATGATTTATCTCATAAAGTTTGTCCACCCTCTCGGTCATATTTTTCTGAAACAAATTTTTGAAAAATATTTAGTTAATCTCTTGTGTTGTACTCACATGTAAACGAATACGTATGAAAAGAGATGCTGCAACTGAAGTAGACGATTTCATCCTTAAAAAATTAACGCATGATTGCTCTATTTAACATAAGGCAATCGTGTGTCAAAAAAGATAATTAGTGACATCAAGTGGTTATTTTTATAGCTGGGCCATTTTTATGTAAAAATAAAATAGTTCAGACCAGCATAGTGCAATTAAGTCATAGTTTTATTATGAATTTTAAAGATATTATAAACAAGTTCATCCAAGCTACACATGCGTAAATTTATATTTGGATGGCTTCTAGAAATAATAGAAATAACACGATGAAATATTTTTAGCTCTAAAAATACGAACGAATCTCATCAGCAACATATTAAATCTAATATATATGTTATTAGGTCTAAGAACCTTAACAAAAAAGTAGGTTTTGAATGGTGTTAACAACATATTAAAATCTATTATTCATATAACCAATTCTAAAAATATTAACGAAGGTTATATTGGTAACTCTAATAAAAATTAAAGTTCAAGCCATCTTGCTGCAATTAAGTCTTATATTAATACTAGCTTAAAACCCGTGCAATGCACGGATTGTTTTTAATTATAGTTCTTTTTATTATTTTATTAATTGTATTTATTAAAAAAAATAAGTAGGCGTGTTAATTTTTTTTAAATAATTGAAAGTATTAAAATAGGTTGAAAATAAATAAGTAACGGTTTGTCCGTGATATTTTTGGAAAATGAGGGGTTTTAGTAACTAAAAATAGAAAAAGTAACATTTTTAGTTGAAAAAGGTAATTGTCCGTAATTAAAAGTATTAAAGCAGGTTTCAAAACAAATAAGTAAGGGTTTGGCCGTATTTTTTTTGAAAAATGAGGGATTTTAGTAAGGAAAAATAGAAAAAGTAACATGTTTTAGTTGAAAAAGGTAATTGCCATTTGTCGGTGAATTTTGTTAGAAAAAATAGAAAAATTAATGCATTTTAGCTGAATAGATAATTGCTTATAAATAATGTTATTATTTAATAAGATTTTTTAAAAATAAGTAAGGGTAATTAAGTAAAATCACTTAGTACCAATCGACCAAACTTTTAATGTTTCGTCTATTATAAGATAGTATAGATAGATATATGTATATATATATGGGCTTGTGCTCACATGAGAACCCCTATTAAAATGAGAACTGAGATCTAATCTCGACCCTTCATTTTCTTTTAATCTTAACCACCTATTTAAATTATATACATACATTTGTGTATATATCACCCTCATCCTTTAATTCACACCCCATTTCTAGTTCCACCATAACTTCCGGTCACCACCAATCAAACAACCTCCGACCACCACCAACCTCCGGTCGACGATGTAACATCCTCCCTACGCCCCCGGCCCCTACCATCATTCTTACCCCTTCCCTCGCGATCTCTCTCTTCCCCCCTCTCCTTTTCAACCACCATCTCCGACTAAACTCTAAAGACCCGAAGACCTTCACTCTTTCTCAATTACCCATCAATATCAGATCAGAAATTAGTACTCCGATTTGATTTTTCTTGGATTTCCGTTCATTTTTTGGTAATTGTTTACAATCTAGTAATTTTGTTGTGGTGGGTGTGTGGTGATTACTGGTGGCGACGGTGGTGATTACTGGTGGTTGTATTAAAAACGTGATGATTATGTGTTGAATTTTGGTGTTTATTGGTGACAACGGTGGTGATTACGGGTGACGATGGTGGCTAGAGTTAGTGTTGGCCGGAAGTGATGGTGCGAGATGGTTGAAGTTTGAAGAAGATGATGGTGATTTCTGTTTGACGGTGGTGATGTGGTGATTTTTTTTTAAACCGTGGTGATTTTAGTGATGGTTTGAGTTCTAGACATCTTGGTATTGGATCCGCGTTTCCGCGACTACCACCCAGTAAATTCTGTTCCACGGGATGGCATGAGCTTGCTCGGAAGCTAATGTCGGTGAATCAGGGATAATCGTCTTAAGACTGGGAATTTACAATAACAATAATAGGGTAGGACTAGATTTTATATCTCACAATAATGGGGTTCTCAATGGAGTGCGACTCTATATATATATTTATACATTAATTTACTTGTTTTTTTTTAGTTGTTAAAATTTGTTTCTGGAGCTTAGGATTAGGTTATACAAGTTTGGGATTTTTTTTACAGCTCAGTTAGTATCAAAATAACTGTTGAATATAATATTTCCCTCTTCACCCTTGCAAATGTAACGTCTAACACCTAACGGAATGCAATCGCGCGTTAAAAATATTAAAGTCCAGCCATGCAGGTTTCTGTTCTTTTGTGGACCATTTTTCGGGCAAAAAAATTAAAGTTCAGGTCATCTTATTGCAATTAAGTCTAATATAAATCGATAAATACATATAAAAGATCCTATTGACAGACTAGTATACTTGAATACATCTAACAACCGACGGAGGTAAGACCCCTAGCCCAAGTTGAAAAATCGAGTCTATCCCAAATCCGCATTTTATATAAGCTCGAGTCTGCTGGCCCAACGGCAACAAACTTATGTAATCAACAAGCCCAGAAAAAATCATGATTTGTTGGTGCACTTAGTAATTGGACTTGAGCTTATATTCTGAACAGGTCCCCACACGTTTCGATGTGGTGGGATGGCTGGATGGGGAGTGTTACATAACAGTTATTCAGTACTTTAAGAAGCGTGACATAATGGGAATTGGAAATATGAATTACAAGCTTTGTTATCCTTCTTCTTCAAATAGTTAGTGCTTGTTGCCTAATATTATTATTCTTATTTTGCAGTTACATTGATTATTTGTTTCTTGGGGATTATGTTGATCGAGGACAACACAGCTTGGAGACAATCACTCTGCTCCTTGCGCTAAAGGCAAGCTTCTACCTTGACAATTTTAATACTTGGTTATGTTTTGCAGTGCTACGGCTACCTTATTTGACGATACATGATCTTTGACACAATATTCAGATTGAGTATCCTGAGAATGTTCACTTAATACGAGGGAATCATGAGGCTGCGGATATAAATGCACTCTTTGGTTTTCGTCTTGAATGCATCGAGAGAATGGTATGATGTTTACGCTATCGTTTTTTACTACTATTTTGTGGTCTGATAGTATAATGGGTTTTCAGGGTGAAAATGATGGAATCTGGGCATGGACGCGGTTCAATCAGCTTTTTAACTATCTTCCACTTGCTGCCCTTATTGAGAAGAAGATTATTTGTATGCATGGAGGCATAGGGAGATCAATACATTCAGTAGAACAAATAGAGAACCTAAAAAGACCCATAACCATGGATGCTGGATCTCTAGTCTTAATGGATTTGTTGTGGTATGTTTTTTAGTTCATTACTTCATTGGCTTCTTTAGGTGTTTTCCCCAATCGTGTATGATTGGTTCTTTATATAGCTCGTGCACCGTTTGGTTGCTAGAGGTTCCTGCCTGCCCTGTTGGCCGCATTTTATTGGTTTCAATAAAGTTGGACCCCTCCAACCCAAAAAAATATGTATGTTTTGTGCAGGTCCGATCCCACGGAAAATGATAGTGTTGAAGGTTTGAGACCCAACCCAAGAGGGCCTGGCCTTGTCACCTTTGGGGTATGTGTGCTGTTATTTCCTTGCGATTATGAAATAAATTAATGGTTCGATATCTTTCTGTCAGTATCAGTACAATATTTGCTGTATGCTGTGAAGTGCCTGATGCATTACATTTTTATCTTACAAAATTTATTATAAATCCTACAAGTTAGTGATATCATAGTTATAAATATTAAAAATTATGTGCATCTGTAAATACTAATACATAAACAACAGTTGATGTGCCAGGATCCTGTGTAGCAGCTGTTTTTGGGAAATGTATCTGATAGCTAGTGGACACTGGACATTACTTGTTTTTTCTGCAATCGATATACCCTGCCCTTCTTATTTATTTATGGACAAGACTGTACGCTTTTTGAGCATTCAGATGTACATGGTGTTAAATAGAATAATTAGAGTAAAATGAGCACTGCAAGAAATTAAATATATAGTGTTATATGCTAGTTATAGTTCATTAAGCGAATCTGCTAGATTGGAATTTTTACTTACGATTATTATAATTGATACATGCCCAGGTTTATTTTTGAACACCTTTGGTTTGAGCAGCATGATCATGTAATACTATCAATTATAAGATTTCATTTTATTATGTCCTGTGCAAGAAAGTGTTGTCTCTAGTTACTGATTTGTATACTCTCTTTTGGGGTATCTCGTTTAATTATACACTAATTTGTGGGTGAACTTAAACCTTGTCATATATTCTTGTAACCTTGGCATAACACAATTATGCATTGTCTCCTCTTGCAGCCTGACAGGGTCACAGAATTCTGTAAGAGGAACAAGTTACAACTAATTATAAGAGCCCATGAATGTGTAATGGATGGGTTTGAACGGTTTGCTCAGGGACAGTTGATCACTCTTTTCTCTGCAACAAACTATTGTGGCAAGTAGTTATCTTTGTTTTTACTTACTAGTTTCTAAGTTTGTGTCTGAATAAAAATATGCATTCAGGCACTGCCAATAATGCTGGAGCTATCCTGGTAGTTGGTAGAGGGTTGATGATTGTGCCGAAATTGATTCATCCCTTGCCACCTTCCATTCATTCACCAGAGACATCTCCAGAAAGGGGAACGGATGACACATGGATGCAGGTAAAGCTCTTGCGGCATATCATGTATCTATTGACAAATAAGTAAAGACCCAGTTTTACAAGAAACGTGGTTTACAAGGTTCTGTTCTTCTTGATTATATATTATTTATTATTATTACTATATAGCCCATGTGATGCGTGCTTTTAATAAATTATTTTTTATTTTTAGTAATTGTTTTAACTTTATTTCATATATTAGATTTTTAAAAAAAAAAATTAGTTTGTTGGATCCTGGTTGAAGGTTCGCATGGCAACAGATGTATGCCCATCGGTTGCATGTCTGCATGTCTTTTTAT
Source organism: Heracleum sosnowskyi (assembly GCA_030848705.1). Classification (NCBI taxonomy): domain Eukaryota; kingdom Viridiplantae; phylum Streptophyta; class Magnoliopsida; order Apiales; family Apiaceae; genus Heracleum; species Heracleum sosnowskyi. The sequence continues at coordinate 102,968,705 of CM061241.1, forward strand.
GCATGTAGATTTCTGGTTGCCTTGTGTAGACTTTTCATTATTATTTACGTGAAGGCACTTCTATTAGAATTTTAGTATTCTGTTGTGTAATTATATTCTATCTATAATTCTATTAGAAGTTTTTTCCCAATTTTATTTATTAATGTTAACTTATTTTAGTTATTAAGAGTATTTGTAGATAAGCTAATATAATTTGGTATAAATCATTTATTTATTTTGGCGCAAGTAATTTTGTAATATTAATATTATTTCTAAATTAATTTTGGCAGGATTTGTTCTTTCCAATTTGTTGTGTGGTATTAGTTGTAGTTTTTTGTTTTCTAGAGTGTGTTAATAGTTCAGATAAAGTAATTTTGTATGTACTATTTATTTAATTTGGTGCAATGTATTTTTAAATGTTGTTTATTAATTTATTTATTTTCAATTCTAATGGATCAAGATTGTGTTTCTCTTATATTAGTCATTAGTTATGGACACTTGGAACATGTATTACCAAGGTTTTATTGTACATATCTGAGATTGTTGGTTTATAATCCAACCCACAGTAATGATTTTAAAAATTGGTTTACGATCCAACAGTTAACATGTTTTGTAGTATTGGTACCGTACTACCAAATTTTTTTAGATCAGATTCCTCTTATGCTTATTATAAATAATAAGCATGTATCACTTTTGCAGGAACTAAACATTCAAAGACCGCCGACGCCTACCAGAGGCCGTCCACAGGCTAAACTTGATCGGAATTCACTTGCATATATTTGAAATTGATCAATTTGTTTCAACAGTTTTTATGTGAAATCCCTTGTCCTGTAGTTGCATTATAGTTCCTTTTTTCTGTCAACTAGAAGAACATATTGCTTTAGTCTACATTTTATCTTCTCTAGACCTCAAGGGTCAAGGCTAGAGAATTGTCTGTATACAAGTAGAGATGTGTCATAGGAAACCAGCAGTTAGCCATTATAGGTGTGTGGTGACTGTTATTTGTTGTACTGCTTACAGCTTATTACTTGTCAACTATTGAGATGGCTAGAGAAGTATAAGTTCGTGGGGAGCGTAGTCCTTAAGAGTTGTGTATTGTAATGTATGTAGGTAGTGATTAGTTTAACATTTTTTTATCACATTTATAAGAGATGGCTATATAAATACTTAGAAATTATCACTACAATAGAGAAAACTTTGGAAAATGTATGATTGACACCCAACAGTTTGTCAATAAAGTATCTGGGCTTATCAGGGAAGTTTTTCATTAAAGCAAGCGCCTAAGATGTGGGCTCAAGTTATGTATTTGTTTAATTGTGGATAACAGTTACATTTCTCAGTATTTCTTTTTACAAATAACTGATAAACAACAATATTTGTAGCGTACCTAAATAACAAGATTTTCCAGAAATTCTAAATTCAGTTTAAGAATCACGTTAGATAGAAATCGGGTCCTGTTGTATCTAATTTTGCAACCCAAATCCACATTCTGAAAAGCCAAAATCAAAAATTTAAGCAAATAGTTTGATTCAACCATATATGTTGCTTATTATGAAGAAAATATTACACTTTATAAGTTGCTTGTACTCGATTTCACCAACACTACCACGATCATCCACCAACTTAGAAAGAAAGGATAAATGCTTATATTAATTTTGATGTGATGGTTTTTTGTCATGGGAGCCAAATTTGAAATTTATAACGCATCATGGATGTACGGATATTCATTTATTTATTGGTAAAGAACTTGTGATATTGCAGACAGCATATACTATATGTGTTACTCCATCATTATATATCTTTTACTTTGGTTGTTGTCAATAGTATTAAACAATATGTAGCTCACACTTTTTGAAATACAGCGGAAGAAAGAAATTAAATTAATAGTGCAGGAATAATCTTAATTTTAAATAGATTATCATTTCCATTTTAAGATGTCCACAAAAGTGAACATAACAACATTCATTGGATTCTGTACATAATTTTTTTATTACAAGATAATTGATAGATAAAATATTGGTCAACTTTAGTTTCTTAATTAGTAATCGAAGAAATTTTCTAGAAAAATACTTGAGGGTGTTAACTGGCACAAAAACTGCCTGTCATTAAAAATATTAATTAATTTCTCACCGTCTCAGTGTTCCTGTATATTTATTATGAAAGTAACAAAACTTATTGCATATCTAAAAAGCGTTGCCTTCCTGCAAACAATTATAGGATCCAAAATGCTTTGGTTTTGATACCAATTATGTGATATAAACACAGATGAGATACACAGTAGCCGAAATAATTCATGAGGCAGGGAATAAACTTTTGTGAAGAAAAAGGCATGGCATGATTGCATGAGATCAAATCTAACAAGTTAATGCTTGAACAAATGTTCAGAGTGCATTATTATGTCTACATGTAGTTTTGCAAAGCATTTCAGGGCCAGGGTTAAAATTTTTAGAAAATTATCTCTCCTCCAAAGGGTTGGAACTTGGAAGCTAGCTAGCTGCTCACCAGTTTTTTTTTTATTTTTTTATTTTATGAAAATTAGAAATAAAAAAAAGGGTACTGTCCAAAGTTGTACCTCAAACAGCATTATGGGGCAAGGACTTCACACTGATGGGTCGGACCCATCAGCAAAGACATTGCCAAGAATTTGAATCATAGCCTAGCTCCATAATTTCTCTGATGCCTCTCACTCGCTTGTTGTTAAGCAAAAAAGTTCCCATCTCTTCTAAATATTAAACATGCGTTTATATCATCTGCAGCTTGTGTTATGATCGTCTGACCAAGTCTGCCTTGTAATTAGTGCTTAAACCTTTTCATATTAAGGTTAATTAAAGATGATCATAACAGTAAGTTTAACGTTTAATAATTCATGATTTGTTACCACTGGTGCGCGTCTTCTACCTTAACTCCATTCGATCCAATTGATTGGTCATATGAGCAACAATATATTTTATTCTACCGACACTTACCTGGGCCAAATAATTAACTGTAATCACCTTCTAGCTAAACGCGTTTTGTTAACTAAAACAAACTATTTAAATCGATCTGGGCAAAATTTCTTTTGGGACCCGGGTATCTAAACTTTCTATATGGTGAATAACTATTCAGTACTACTTAATTTGTTGGCACTTAATTTTGTTAAAAATGTAGACCAAAAAACTAAAACAATCACACAAGTACCTTTACACTGGTTGGTAAGGAACTTATCATATACAAGGGATGTAATACCAAAGGTAGCATGTGTGAAGATTCAGAAATATTTTGTCACTGAATGCATGTACATGCAGTCAAAGTTTGTTTTTAAGCTTATATTTTTCCAAACAGGTCTTTAAGGATACCTATGATCTTTCGCTGCTTTTAGCCATGTATAGTATACATTGAAAAGCCAGTAAGACAAAGACATCCTCTATGATATATATATCCACCTAATTACATCACCCTCGACTCCAAATCATTTTAGAATGGCATCTTACATTACAAATTTCTTACCAACATGCATGTAAAGATTCTGGATTCCATTTTTGCCCATCCAAATCATTCTAGAATGGCATCCATGCATGGAGCTGAGCGTCTGTAGCTAATGGCAAGTTAATTTATACTTATTCACAAGTTCCATAGACCATGGCGCATATATATGCTAATTATCGGGTGTGAATTATTTAGAATTCCGTCTCATGAGTGGCTGTATATATCGTCACAAGAGCCAGTATGATGCAACTGAAAATCATTGTAAATGTTTTTAATAAGGGTACCCTACTTACGGGACAATCTAAAAGTTGTAAAAGATAGTGGTTATAAATTGTGTCATTTAAAGGGGAGAAAAATTGAAAAACATATACTCTCGTCCCTCTCCTTTCTTTATCATGTCCGTCTTAATTTTTATCTTCCAATTTTTTTCTAAAATAATAAAGTTTTATAATATAAAAATTAACTACATCTAATATTTTCTCCCACTATCTCAATTTTATATATTAAATATTGATTAATTCCATCACTTCACTCATTTTTCTTACTTTTTTTCATTAAATTATTATACTTTTTCTTAAACTCGATGTACCTTAATATAAAGAATTGAGAATTGAGGGGGACCGATGAAGTATAAGAGAGTAGTACGATAAAAAATAAAGAGAGCAAGGAACAAAAGCACTTACAGATGGAGCCCATGAAATGAAATGTCTCTAGTAGACTCAAGATGTGATATTCATCTTTCTCCATGCACTGCATCAAGTCTTCAACACTTCATCTTTTAATCCTTTCTTCACCGCCCCCTTATTTTGTTTCTTGCCCTACTTTTAAAATAGAATTTTATTAATTCTTGAAAAAGAATATATAACTATGTCAACTGAAATAAAACCTAAAGATTTCGGTGAAGGATCATCCTCAACACGATCGGAACAAAATCAGCAACTCGTATCAGCTCCAGCTCCTTTGAGTCGATACGAGTCGCAAAAACGTCGAGATTGGAATACTTTTGGGCAGTACTTGAAGAATCAAAGGCCACCCGTATCACTATCACACTGTAACTGCAACCATGTACTTGAGTTCCTTAGGTACCTAGATCAGTTTGGAAAGACAAAGGTTCACTTGCTCGGGTGTGTTTTTTATGGACAACCAGACCCTCCAGCTCCGTGTACTTGTCCTCTAAGGCAAGCTTGGGGAAGCCTTGATGCACTGATTGGAAGGCTCAGAGCTGCTTATGAAGAGAACGGAGGATCACAGGAAAATAACCCATTTGGGAATGGAGCTATTCGGGTTTATTTACGCGAAGTCAAGGACTGTCAAGCTAAAGCTAGAGGGATTCCATACAAGAAGAAGAAGAAGAGGAAGCTTCCAAGCAAAATAAATGATCAGGAAGTTAAGTTTTCCAAGCAATCCACTTAATTAAAACCACCCTCCTTCAGCATCATTTCTCCCCCAACAATCATATATGGTAAATTTCACACCCTCCTATTAATAGTAATTGCTCTTTAATTTCAATTTTCAGTAATGATGAATAACTACAACAATATATATATATCTATATATATATATTGTGCTGATTCAAAACCCTAATACAGAAAGCAGTAGTAACCCTAGCTAGTTAACTAATTACTGACATCTAAGTATATATATTAACATTTTTGATTTGTGAGGTAATCGACAAAAGTATTTTATAATTTATTTAGACTGCACTAGATAAAAAAAAGTTACCCTTACTATAGTACAGTTTTCCACTAGATCTAGCAGGCCATGATTATTTCTGTTCTTCTTTCAGTACACTCTCTCAAATCATGCAAATTACTGTTAATTTACTGTATAATAATGTGCTTAATAAAATGAATAGTCTTTGTTTAATGTTTACTTTTCTCTTAGTTATGGTTCTTTGGGGATTTGCCATGATCTTGTGCCCCCTATGGATGGTCATGTTAAACACGATTCAAGATATGCGCTAGCTACTGACTGATTGCGTACCTTGTTTATACATACATCTATGCATGAGGTTTCGATCATTCGGTTAAATAATTTCTTTTCAATTAGTTCCTGACATATGTACTTATGTTGTAAACTAAAACCAGTTAGAATTTTGAATAATAAATATAACAAACATATAAGATTAGCTAGATTTTTGTATTCATGTTATTATTGTTTTTCTTTTATTTCATATGATTATTATATTTAGAAATTCATTACTTATTAAATCCTTATATATAATAACCGTAAGACAAATCTTATCCAAAACTTTGGTCGCTCCTCAGTACCACCAAAACAATCTCAACCGTTGGATCTGATATTTTTAAAAATAGACGATCAAGAGTATATCATATAAAAATAGAAACTATTATCTAAAAAAGATATAAATCAAAGTAGGAGTATTAGTATTGGAATTAGATTAAAAGTAATTAGAACTTAATAAAAATACCAGTTCCATTAATACTAATATTCAATTCATATTACATTAAATTAAATTAAATCCTTAGATATAATAAGAGTAAGAGGGATCTTATCCCTGCACCGCCAAATCAGAACTGTTGATCTTAAAAAGATGAATCAGAACTCTTAGATTTAATATTAAAAAGATTTATTTTAATAATATAAACCAAATATGAGTAGGTTTTCTAAGTTGACTAGAATTCTCAATGTAAAAATTCATAACTTCAAATTCTAAGTTGAGTAGGTTCATTTGATTCTTGGTCTATACTTTAATCGTAAGTTGAGTTGGTTTTTTTATTTTTAATTCTATTCCTAAGTTGAATAGAACTAATGTAAAAATTCGTTATTTTATTCTTTCTTCAGTTTCAGGGTGGTTTTAATTGGAAAAGAATTTGTTAAACTATCACTAAATTAAATATTATTTTGTGAATTTTACGTGGGCCCTAAATTTGTTTTTAAATCTGATTTTTAGAACTCAAGATAGAACATAAATAATGTATTGAGCGTATAAAACGTAATAAATAAAATCTTAAAACTAATAACATAAAATTAATATAATTATAAATATTAAAAAAAGAGCCGTGCAATGCACGGGTTATAAGCTAGTATACTTAAAGATAATAATAAATTATATAAGCATTACATTGTATAGATACTTTTTCTAATTTTCTAGTATATATATATATATATATATATATATATATATATATATATATATATATGATAACATTTAGTATTAAAACTAATTTGATGCATGATTCACATATTTATTTCCAGTAGCATGTAGTGTAACATATACTAATTCATTTATTATAAAAGTTAAATTTGTAATATTATAAATTTATTATAAAATGGAACATTTTCAAAGAAATTTAATATAATCATAAAAAACTTCTTATATGGTATATATTTGTTTTCTGGCAAACTCAACTCATCATCATAAAACAATAATCATTAGGAGTTTGTTAGATGAAATACATATAACTAGTACCAATATTTGTGAATAAATTATAAAAAGAAATGGAGGGAGGCACGGTAAATTAATAATCAAATGTAATTGTTGGATAAAATACATACCTTCAAAATTGAACGAGTTCTTGTGAACAAACTACAAACTGTTAAGATATAAAAGTGCATTCATACTTTTAAAAGCTTTTTAAATAGATCGTCTTACTTGCGAATACGACATTTTTAATATAACTTTAATCTTAATTTTGTAAATAAAAATAATGTTTTTTATTGTTTACATACATTTTTTATATGTGCTAAAAAGTTTTATATCTTAAGTAAGTAATTTAAAAGTACACCATCCATTTTTTTCTTTAAAATATAATTTAAAACAAATTAGCAACCAAGTAATTAATCAAATTGTTAAGCTAGTATAATCGGAATCAAAAAGGAGTTAAAGATAGAACCTAATTAATGATTGAATTACACGTTAAATCTCGATAAATGAATAATAGCGATATAGAGAATTCGATTCATTTATTGAATTTGAAAATACACTATCTTTATTATATTAAAACTAAAAAAATTATTTATTAACGAGATTATTCATTTATCAAATATTTATTTATAGAAGTTCTAATATATATTGTAAAGACCAATTCCACTAAGTAAACATAGAACAACTACATTAATAAAATGAAGGTGTATATGACAATAACAAATAATTGAATGTAAACTCTAATAAAATAACAATTATATATTACATTTGAGAATATAAATGATACAGTGAAAATACCTTTTAAATTATCTGTATAATATTTTATACAGTTGAATGTAATTGTTATTTTATAATATTTTAGGTAAGGATTCCATGTAAGTAGTGCTCTTTCTAGATTTTTTTATGGAAAAGTGGAGAAAAAAATTCTCTCTGGATCTTTTTTCTTAATAATATAAAAGTTCAATGAAAATCACTATTTTAGTGGAAATCATATATGTTGTGCAATCATAATATTGCAAAACTGATTATATTTTGGAATCAAAAAAATTACAAAACTTATTATTTTGCAAATCATGCTCTATGAAACATTATTTCATTAAAATTATTGAAAAACATGTATGTTGTGCAAACTAAATATGTATGTTTTCCATTAATATTTTACTTGCAAAACATAGATAATTTTAAAAATTTTCAATAAAATAATAATTTTTATAGGACATTATTTCAAAATATTACATATTGTACATAATATATTACTTGCAAGAACATGATCTCCAAAATCTCTAATGAAATAGTGTTCTAAAAAAAATTTAATTCTTCTTAAAAGTAATATATGACTGGACAAAGATGATACTAAAATGAAAACTTCTAATTTATAGGCCTAATGCAATTATCATTTAAGGTTTATAATTTTTTTAAGAAAGTCAAGTAATTTATTAATAAAAAGCACACAAATTCCATAATGATGATTAAATTTTATCTAATACAGATTAAAATAGAATAAATCAAAATCTTTTTGACCATTGGGTAGATTTGGAACATCAGGAACATAATCGTGAAAAATACATAAAAATGATAATCAAAACATATTCGTAAATCAACGGTAATCGCAAGCCTATATAGCTGATTTATGGACTAAAATTACAAAAATCTCACAGACTTATTATACAATACATAAAAATAAAACAAATTCTCTTGAAAAAAGAACAATTCTAAAATATGAGTTGATAAAATTAAAAATTGAGTAGAATAACTTTTTGATGAAAGAGAGCAAAACAATTTGGGGAAGAGAAATATTAAACCAATATACTTAATATATCTCGCTTAGAGCATGATTGTAGATAGTAAAATGATGTAAATTATGCCTTTATTGAAGATTTTAATGCACAAATAAATCAAGATCAACAGACACATGTATAACAATAATTCTATACATAATTGTAAGAAAATCTAAAAATTTAAGAATGCGTATCTTTTACTATATAAATATATATTATATATATCGAATTAACAAATAAATTGAAATTTGCCAAAATTTTCTTTGGAGCACTTGATTCCAAAACTTACTTAACCGTGTAATCTTGACCTTAATTAATATTCATAAATTCTTCACCTTTCACGTATAAATTTTTTTTTGGGTAACCTTTTTTATAATTTATAATCGAAAATAGAGGGGGAGACCATTACAATAGGAGCAAAATCACCCAACTTTGACAAGAAAAATTGCAAAAGCCAGCTTAAAGTACAAGTTACAAGTTAGAATATCACCAAAAAAACATAGGTAAGTAACAACAATTAAGCAGACTTCATAGCTGCATCCACATCTCCATCGGTCGCCGCTACAACAGCTGCATCCCCATCAGCTACAACAAAGGCAAGAGCATCGTCACCTCCAATACCTCTAATGCTGCCACCATTACTGCCCTGAGGTTGAGTCCCTGGTGCACTCCAGAAGCGCTGACCACAACCAACGAGCACCTGGAAGCATCTTTGAGAATACGCAACAGAATGCGGTAATTCACCAGTAGCTGAATCAACAACATTGTCACTTGTCCTTGTGACTAAAGGTGCTCGTGTGACATTAGCCAAGGAAGTACGAGCATGAGTGATGGTCACTCTTTATTAACTTTAGAGTCGCAGCCGCAATCTCTTTATTAACTTTAGAGTAAGAAACATCCATATGATCTCTAAAATCAACACTATCAGAATCACTAAAAGCCTCTAAGTTCTAAGGCAAGTCATTGTATAATTCATAAAATTCACAGAAAGCAAGTTGACAATTTCGATTAAAGAGTATCAATATTAAGGTCTCTAAAAACTTGTCCCTAAACAAACCAACACACCGAAATTCAAATCCTGGCTCACTAACAATCCACAAATCTGATCTAAGAGCAAAACCCATTCCATTATCACTTGAACTAAGAAGTTCAAGAAGATCACTAGTCATTGAAACCAAAAAATCCATTCAGTACTTCAACAAAATCTCCAAATGTCCTCCAAACCCAACCATTAAACAATTCACAAACATAACATCCCCGTACAACCTTTCTGGTGCACTGGCTGCATATATCTTCTCAAATTAGACAATTAATTCAACCCATAACAAACATATACAATGTAGTATATCACATGGCCAAAGAAGAGATTCGAAACAAATGGACTCAGAAAAACAATCACAATATTCAACATCACATAAATAACACACGAATAAACAAGCAAGACAACATAAGCGAGTTTCATATTCAATCATAGGACATGCTTTAGAATCCATCAAGTATTCTTCGTAACACCAATTTCAAAAACAAAAAAATAATCATTTTTCCATCCACCACAAGAAAGCGGTATAAGGGATGCAAAACTCTTGTAATTAAATTCACTAATTCGAAATAGATGGGATAGCGCAGACATACCATGGTCGATTTCAAATGATTCATTACAGAAGGCCCAACCCTCAAATATTCTTGTTACCCATTTAAGGTCCATAGAAAATAATTGCAAATCATGAAAAGACACCCCAATTTGCAATAATTCTTGTTTCAACTTTGCTTATCCTTGTTTTCGGTGAGATATCCCATAGAAGGTGCACACAAGCAAAGGTTTTTGGTGAATTTCAAGAACAACATCAAAGGAGCGAGATCTAAAAAAATCAACACCCACTAATTCCGCATTCTTTTTGAAAATCCCTAAAATAGATTGGAGGAGCTCTAACTTGTCTTGTTCCTGTTTTGAAATCGCTTATGTAGATGAAGACAGATTACGAAGGATTGAAAAATCCTTCTCCTCCACACAGTCATAGTTTTTTTTATAAAGAATTTTGTATTGGTTCTTTACCTATAACTTGTTCACTTGAGGACTTCCCCCAAAAAACAACAACAACAGATATAACCAAATATCCATAGATCGAGTCAGTAGAAATTCAAATCGAAGGTAAACAACAATCAAGAAAAATGACAACAAAATCAGTTCTTGAAGAAGTAGAAAAAACAGGGGAAGACAGAGTGCGAAGGAGGCAGCTGCTTGGGTTTGAAAAGAGGGGAGAAGGAGAGAGCGAAAGTAGAGAGTACGGTAGACTCTCATTAATTTTCCTCGAAAATATAGTTCTCTTTCTAGTGTTTTTGCTGTTTTTATAACTTGGATTATTGTTTTTTCACGTATAATCTTGATTGCATATATTTAATAGATTATGATTAAGAGAAATCAAATGACAAAAGTTATGTGATTGTTATGGAGTAAGGTACCTATATACGTATATGTGGGTGCACAAGGCTGAAGAAAAAATGAAATAATGATGAAGAAAACAATTGTAACATTGCGAAAAAAGCAGTCACCGTTAGAGCTGGTCAAACGGGCGGGAGTGTCGGGCCGTGCCGATTTTTTGACGAGTCGGGTTGGTGAATGATGAACACGGGACCGGCACGTCCCTGATGACGAGTCGTGCCGGGCAGTGCCGTGTCCAAGATAGACTGGGTCGTGTGCGGCACAGAGGGTTGGCGGGACGGGACGGGTTGGGGCGGGTTGTCGGGCCGGTTCATGGACTGGGAAAGGATATGAATGAAAGTGAGGTGGGAGTGATGATAGGTGCAACTGACAAAAGAGACAAAGGGTTTTCGGGGATCGAGAAAGAGAACTGACACGTGGCGGTTGTTGAATAAGGGAGGAGGTGAAAGATTCGGGTAGTTACCGGTTAGTTGAAGGAACTATCCCTGAGTTTGAGTGGAAGGCTGAGTGAGTGGCTCGCTTATTCATGACCGCCTATATATGCAATAATTTAACTTTATTTAAAATTTACTTTGCTTAATATCAATTCTTTAATATTTCTGCTATATATTTTTGTTACCTTTCTATCACGGGTTGCGGTTCAAGGCGGGTTGGGCGGTTCACGGGGCGGGTTGCGGTTCACGGGGCGTGCCGTGTCGTTCGCGGTTAAAAAAGTCTGGACTCGTGTACGACTCGTTTCGCTGTAGCAGTTTGTACCGAATTGAACCGACCCTTCAGCGAGCCGAGTTATATGAGTCATGTCGCGAGCCGATTACAAGTTGGCCGGACGAACCGTGTTCTCCGGATACCCACAATCTTAATACAAATTTAAACTTTAACTTGATGATGATTTATAAAAACTCTATCTCACATGAAAAATGAATCTAAATCAGTAACTCCTGCCTTGTACACAAGAATCCGACAATCTTTTCGAATTTGTTTGTTGGGATTACAAGCCTCATGCCACTATTAATCCTGATTGATTCATTTATTCTTCCATCAATTTTCCCGCTTCTTATTTATCGCAAATCAAGTAAAGTTGTATCTAACCTGTGTTACAATTTGTATTCACAGATGAAACAAATATACTAGTACATGACTGTGGATTTGACTACATGTATTCACAGATGAAACAAATATTTAGATTTCGTGTAATTAAAAAACAAAGGCAAAAACATAAAAATTACAGTACTGGATATTTTATCTACCAAAGAATTGAAAACATTCAGATTCGACACAAACCTCAACAAACCCAAGTTTCAAAGTTATCAAATTTAATAATACAAAAACTGTAAAATCCAAGCACCCTATAAAGTATAAACCCTACAAATGACCGTTAATACACAAATTCGGATATAAATACAAGGGGTCGGACAAATAAATTTTCGTCCAGTCTTCAACGACTTGACTGAGTAATGCCACCGGATAGAATACTTATGAGCTGAAAGCCTGAATCAGATCTTGTGAACTTTATTTACTTTACTTAATACTACTATCATTTTACAACTCCGTAATGCCCTATCTAGTAGCATTACTAAATTATAAATACACAGAGAGAAATAGAAACAAGACATGCATTTACGATTGCATTGCACATTTTAAACATATAAAGCCTGAGAACATATCTTTATAGTTATATACTAGTGTTAATTAATTAAAACATTGGTTGTGGAACTTTAGCGGAGATTCTTATGGAAGATGACTGTGGATTTGACTACATGTACTAGTGACTTACTCCCCCTAAAAGAGAAAGAAATTAAAGCACTATCTCCCTGCCACAATTGTAAAGGGCTAGAATCTATTTTTACCAACACATTTGCCATTATCACATCACTTGAGGTTGAGCTTTTTCGTTGTGTCGGTTCCTATTTATGTGTTGTAATGTGTGTGTTTTTTAGAGTACATAGATACGTGCTGTGTGAATGTGTTTGTGCTTGTCTATACCGAATCATTTGGTTTGCGTTTATGATCAAATTGACGACCAAATTAGTGGATTTATCTGCGGCTTGTATACTCTAATGTATATATGAAACTGTATACGAAAGAGTAGATATACAAGCGATTCGATAACACTTTGGACTAGTGTTTCTTCGGTTCTAGTACTCATTAATTCGTTGGTACAAGTTAACTATTCTCCTAAAAACTGATCGAAAATATGTTTCGAGTTTTTCATATAGTTATACACATACGATATTATAACTTTGTGAAATGTATTGTGGCAGGAGTAGTTCATATGCAGCCATGGTCAAACGGGTACGGCAAGTCGGCAAGTGTCAAAGTAAGAGATTACTGCTTCTTCGCAAATGTTTCTTCATTATTCACTCTCTCTCAATCGCTGATCAGACAGATTCAAGTTAGAGTCTAGCTAGCTACTTTTCAATATAATATTTATTGAACAATCCGACGATATATGTATAACAGGGAAACCTGCGGGATGCTTGTCGGTCTCAGACTGAACGTTTTGTAATTTTAATCTGCATGTAGCACCTTGTAATATTAGAAGTAATCCTTCTTAAATTTATTGTTCTCTTCGGAAATTACTTATAAGCAGCAAATAGAATAGCATTAACAAGAAGTTCCCTTTTTACCGATCATATATGATCACTTCTCATTACAAATGGAACTCATGCAGCATGCATTAAATAAACTGGACAATAACCCATGCCAAGTATGGGCTAATTAATTTATTTAAAAATTTAAATTATTTATATAATATAAATCTATAATCTTTATAATTAATAAACGAAAATCCTTTATAACGATACTTTAAAAAAAGTGTACATATTTTTAGTTTGATCAAACATGAAACTAACTAACTAAGTATTATGCTCAAAATATACTCAAGAAAGTTACGAGGAGAATGATAACTAGAGTTTTGAGTGCGGGTAGATAATTCGCACAAAGTTAAAATTAAGATAACCAATAAATTGAGATTAGTATCTTGATTTAACAACTAAGTGATTATAATTGGATCGGGTGATAATCAACTAAGTGATTATAATTGGAGTGACGCTGATGGATATAATAATAATATAATATATTTTAGTATAAATATAATATATTTTAACAACATAGAATTCTATATATGTGAGATAAAAATTCTACATGAGATATGATTTTATTTTTTTAAAAGACAATATAGAATTCTACGTAAAATAGGATTTTAGGAGTGAAACCAAAAAAAGGTGCGAACCGAATTTGGTACAAACCAAGTGCCATTAAAAAAAGAATTTCGCTTATTAATAAAGGTTATAGATGCGGAAAGAAAACAAATCAAAACAAAGCATATACGAATAAAGGGAAAACAGAAAATAAAATCCAAAGTCTGTCAACTGTCAATTAGGTATACTAATTAGGCACCTTCACATAGGCCAAATGTTTGGAATTGTCTACTCTAGTAAGAGTTTTCAGATCATAAGCAATCCAGCATCTTGATGTGTCTAGATGATGGAAATAGCCCAAACACTTGCAGTCCCTGCTGCATTTCAGCTCACAATCATTTTGTTTCACAGGCCCATCTCCTCTTGTGTATTTCACCATGAAATGATCCACTCCTTCAAGTTTATTGTAGTGGAAGTCCTTTGCAGCACATGATGTTACCTTGGGTGCTTCACAGCTCTTACTCCAAGCCAAAGCGGGACCGTTAGGTGATGGACAACCCACGCATTGGCTGTCTTCGCAAAGCCCAAACTTTCCACATCGCGTTGGTAACTGACACTCGGATGCATCAGAATCTCTCGAAAACAAAGTATATGTTACCTCCCATGCACCATAATCAACTTTATCATTATAGGTATATATCTTAATATTACCATCCATTTCCAACCTTAGAAATGATAATGTCGTATTATATTTGATCCTGGAAAACCCGCCACCCGCGCTATAAGGATAATTAGCTACACCTAGAACAAATTGTAGAACATAAGCAAAACCTTGATCAGATTGATTTCGGCTTTGAAATGTCATATTTTGTATGGAGGCCCCTTCGGTAATGTTGAACCACTTTGAGAATGTAAAGTAAGGCATCGGCCTTGGAGAGTAAACAGGAGTATAATACATAGTTAAACCTTTGGGCTCCATAACAAGGCTATAAGGCCCATTTACATTTTCGTTTTGAGAAGCCCTGCTGACAAGCTTTGTGGCAGCCCCAACGCGGAGTGACTGGCCCACTAAGAGAGTATCAGTTGGAGAATCAAAACTTTGCCATAAAAATCTGCCTTTAGAATCATAAAGCACCATGTTACCAGTAGGAAGTAACTTTAAAACCTACTACACCTTTATTAGCAGTACCACTTTGCCATGCAACTTTCCCGTTGGAATGTGCAAGTACTAGGTTTCCGTCGATTCCTAATGAGAAAGTGGCATTCTCATCAACTGGATTTCCTCTATTAGCTTCCCAGACCCAGAGCATGCGTGACTCAGTGCGCCTCAAGCCCATGCGAAGAGATAGGGTAAAGGCAGTAGGAGTTTGATTATAGAAACAAAGTTGAAATGGAGAAGTGAAAATACTCATAGCTCGATAATCACCGAGATATTCACTAATATATTGCCCCAGCTCTCCTTCATTTACGTACTTAAATGTTTCATTAACAGGAACAGTAGCTTGACAATAGCTAAAGGAGAGTGTTTTTATGAAGAGAAAGAGGATTGCAAGGGTTAATGGATGCATGAAGGCCATGTTTCAAATTGAGTATGTTTTTCTGCTATGAAGCATGCTCATTACTTATAGTAGAAAACTAGCTGGTTACTAGTCTACAAAAGTTGGCTAACAAGGTAGAACATCAAGTAAGGTAGATTAAACAATAACTTACATACTTCGAAGAGCATTCACATTGGAGTCCTCAAATCATTTTCTATCCTTATAATTTCAAGAATGTATAAGTTTTAGCATAAAAGTTGATCATTCATTGGTTCCTCATTTTGGACAAAGTTTTGGTGTTTAAAAAATGAGTCCCCAAATTTGAGGACTTACTATTCATCCCCCATTTTATATTTTATTCAAGTTTACGTAGAGTATGAAATGATAAAATAATAGTTAGTAGTTTAAGTTGTGAAGGTAGGTGAGAAAAAGAAATAATAAAAGAAATATAGGGATAGAAATGGGGATTGTGATGTAGTAAATTTTTAGATGACAAATAAATTATAGAAATAAATTTGAAAAATTATCATTTTTAGTAAGTATATGAGAATGTGAATGAGGAACCAAATGACCAATGGGAATGCTCTAAAGGGTCATTGCCCTTTTTATTTTTTAAGGGTATCTTCAAAATTAAATACTTTAGCAGCGGAAAAATATTAAGGAAGAGGAGTTGTCTCCGTCTTTTTTTGACAATTATCATATCTAACATAAATAATTAAGATGCCCTCAATTGTATAAAATGTTCAATTGAATATGATCTTTGTGCACTGTCCACCTGGCTTTGACACATTTTGGACTAAAAGTTTCGTATATCGACAAATATGAGTTTGTTCGGGGACTTGGCTTTTTAAATTAAGAAACTGAGTCCGGAAACTTTAATTTTATTTCAATGAATGAATTTTCAAATGACATAATTTGAGTTATCATATCAAATTCTCAAAATGATACTTATATTTAAATATTTTGAATTTTAATTAAAATTAAAATTCAATTTTTTGTATCTATCAAAACATTTTATTTAATTAAATTCAAATTCCAAATGAAATTTAAATTTCCAAATAAGCTATTACCCCGATTCATCCATCATTTATTTACAATATGGTTGAGAGCGAAAATTAAGAAAATATATACTAAGAGAAAAAGTAAGTAAAGTGAATAAAGTGTTGTGATCATTTAATATATAAAGTAAGTATAAAGTATTCTATTAGGTTTTTATTGTATAATTATATATGCTATTTTAAACCGTTTTCTAACCAAATGGATTTTGTTTGGTTAAATTTTTATTTAGTAAATTTATGGAAAATTATTCTTACTTCCGTTATGATTTTACATTTCAACCTTCTACTTTTATTATTATTAATGTTAGTTCAATTTAATTGTATTTTCAGGTGTGTTCGGACTGTGTTTTCTTTTCAAACACTAAAAAATTTAATTTTTTTATTTTCTAAAATTTGGAAGATACAAAGTAAATCTTTGATATTTTAATTTGAGATTCGAGAAGACTCAAAGATTATCTCGTTAAACAAACTTCCACACATTAAAAAAAACAATTACAATACAGCAAATTACAGAAATTAAAATCCAGATTATTAGCCACGTGAGCTGCATTAGTCAGGTACTAATTAGGCACCTTTACAAAGGCCGAATGCTTGGAGTTGTCAACTCTAGTGAGAGTTTTTAGATCATAAGCAATCCAGCATCTTGATGTGTCTAGATGATAGAAATAGCCGAAACACTTGCAGTCCCTGGTACATTTCATCTCACAATCATTTTGTTTCACAGGCCCATCTCCTCTTGTGTATTTCACCATGAAATTGTTGGCTGTAATCTCAAATCATTTAAGTTTGTTTCTATATTCATGCATCAGGCTGTTCATCTCAATTCATGTATCTTATTTAATTGCCTTGTAGTTTGGAAGGTTCATAAAACCTGTTTATTTTCCATGTACTAAACTGCCTATTTATGCAGTTCTCTTCTATGTATTCAACAAGACATTATATACATTTTAACTTACAGAAAACCTTCTTGTTAATCCATACACAAACACATAAATAAACTCTTAAAATTGGTATCAAAGCCAATGTCGAATATAATGGGTCAGTTACCGCTGCCACGACTAACAAAGACAAACTACGATAATTGGAGCATTCAAATGAAAGCCCTTCTGGGTTCTCAAGATGCATGGGATGTGATCGAAGACGGTTTCGAAGAACCAACAACTACCACAGGTTATTCTGCTGCACAAAACAAGTTGTTGAAAGAGACACGATCAAAGGATAAGATGGCTCTATACACTTTATTTCGGGCTGTTGACGAATCAGGCTTTGAGAAGATTGCCGGTGCAACTACTTCAAAAGAAGCGTGGGATATTTTAGAAAAAGTATTTAAAGGAGCAGATCGTGTTAAGCAGGTTCGATTGCAAACACTACGAGGTGAACTTGAGGCAATGAAAATGAAAGATTCAGAAGGAGTATCTGAATATATCACTCGTGTACAAACTGTTGCAAATCAGCTCAACCGGAACGGAGAAAAATTATCCGATACACGGATAGTGGAGAAAATATTGAGATCTCTAACGGGAAAATTTGAAAACGTAGTGTGCGCCATTGAGGAATCCAAGAACCTGGAAGAAATGACAGTTGATAGTCTTGCTGGGTCTCTTGAAGCTCATGAACAACGAAAAAAGATAAAGGAGAAGGAGGAGCCTCTTTCAGAAGCTTTACAAGCAAAGATTACTATTGATGAAGAAAAGGTACTATATACACAACACAACAGAGGAAGAGGACGCAGTCGAGGAGGACGCGGTTTTAGTCATGGAAGGGGCCGAGGACGAGCAAGTAGCATGAATGAAGAAAGAGAACGACCAAGTCAATCAAACTGGCGTGGTCAAGATCGATATCGTGGAAGAGGAGGAAGGACAAGTCGTGCTAAAAACGAATGCTACAATTGTGGAAAATATGGGCATTTTGCTAAAGATTGCTGGTTCAATAAAAGGAATGAAGAAAAGGTGAATTTCACCACCAAGGATAAAACAGAGGATGATGGTAATGGCGGTATACTTCTGCTAACTAACAATAATTCAGATTTGGACAGTGATACTACATGGTACGTTGACACAGGTGCTAGTAATCATATGAGCGGGCACCGTCATTTGTTTCAAAATCTAAAAGAAGGACCATGTGGAAGCGTTTCATTTGGAGATGCATCAAAAGTACAAGTAATGGGAAAAGGAAGTATAGGCTTTCTACAGAAGAATGGAAAAGCTGGAACAGTAGAAGATGTATACTATGTTCCAGATATTAAAGTCAATATTCTGAGCGTTGGACAATTGTTGCAAAAGGGATATGGGATTCATACAAATGGACAGGAGATGCAATTGAGAGACAAAAATGGCAGGCTGGTCATAAGTTCTATAATGGAAAGCAATAGAACATTCAAGGTAAACTTGGAAGATTCACAAGACAAGTGTTTACAGATTAAAGAAAGCATGGCATGTTTGTGGCACAAAAGATTCGGGCATCTTAATTATGGAGCTTTGAAGTTGATGGCGAGAAATCAGATGATACACGGACTACCAGATATTGTGATCGATGGAGAATTTTGTGAAAGCTGTACATATGGAAAGCAAGGGAGGAATTCTTTCCAAAAAGGAACGACATTTCAGTCAAGGGGGCGACTAAATTTGGTACATACAGACATATGCGGACCCATTACCCCAGGATCTTTTGGTAACAAAAGGTACTTTCTTACCTTCATAGATGATTTTACTCGTCGTACCTGGGTATATTTTTTGAATGAAAAATCAGAAGCTTTTAATGTGTTCAGAAAGTTTAAAGTTATGGTAGAGAAAATGTCTGGATGTTATATTAAAGCTTTGAGATCAGATAACGGTGGAGAATTCACTTCCAGAGAATTCAATTCATTTTGTGAAGAGCATGGAATTAGAAGATTTTTAACGGCACCATATTCTCCTCAGCAAAACGGTGTTGCAGAAAGAAAAAATAGAACCATCATGGATATGGTTAGATCAATGCTAAAGAACAAGGAAATGCCAAAGGAGTTTTGGGCAGAGGCAGTACAGTGCGCTGTCTATATTCAAAATAGATGTATACATTCAAAGCTTGGAAACAAAACACCACAAGAAATGTGGAATGGAAGGAAACCAACCGCACAACACATGAAGGTATTTGGAAGTATAGCTTATATGCATATACCTGATCAGAAAAGAAGCAAGCTTGAAGATAAAAGCAAGAAATTGGTGTTTATCGGATATGATCAAAAGACAAAGGGATACAAGCTTTTTGATCCAGTTCAAAGAAAGGTTGTAGTCAGCAGAGACGTTCGTATAAACGAAGCAGACTCATGGGACTGGAAGAAGAGAACAGTTGCTACAGAAAAATCAGAATTGGAAAAAGAGACTGTCTCATTCCAAGAAGGGTCAAACTCTTCAAATTCAGATGCAATTTCAGAAGAGGATACATTTTCTAATGAAGAAGAAGAGAATCAAAGGATGAGAAGTCTACAAGATATTTATGATGAGACTAATGAAGTACAGTTGATATGTTTTATGGCAGATGCAGAAAACTTAAGTTTTAATGAAGCTGTACAAGAAGAAAGTTGGAAAAATGCTATGGATGAAGAAATTCGAGCAATAGAAAGGAACGAGACTTGGGAGCTTGTCAATTTGCCAAAAGGTCATAGGCCTTTAGATGTAAAGTGGGTTTATAAAATGAAGAAGAATGGAGAAGAAAAGAAACATAAAGCGCGTTTAGTAGTGAAAGGCTATGAACAAAAGGCAGGGATAGATTATAACGAAGTATTTGCACCAGTGGCAAGGATGGAAAGCATCAGACTACTCATATCACAAGCTACTCAAAATAATTGGTCTATTCACCAGATGGACGTAAAATCAGCATTTTTAAATGGAATTCTTGAAGAAGAGGTGTACATCAACCAACCTCCAGGGTATAGAAAAAAGGGAGAAGAAAGAAAAGTTCTAAGGCTAAAGAAGGGGCTATACGGCTTAAGACAATCACCACGGACTTGGAATTCCAGAATTGACGGTTATTTCAAGAAAAAGGGATTTAAACAATGTCCTTATGAGCATTCAGTTTATGTAAAGAAGGTTGAAGGTAAAATTTTAATTGTTGCTTTATACGTTGATGATTTGTTTTTCATGGGAAATTGTCAAAAGCTTATTGACGAATTTAAAAAGGGTATAACACTTGAGTTCGAGATGACAGATCTTGGTTTATTAAGATATTTTTTGGGTTTGGAGATAAAGCAGACTACATCTGGTATTTTTGTGTCTCAAGAGAAGTATGCAGATGATATTCTGAAGAAATTCAGAATGGAGAACTGTAAACCAGTTTCTATTCCAATGGAACCAGGTGCAAGATTGTCAAAACTAGAAGGAGGAAGCAGAATTGATGCAACCAGATATAGGAGCCTCATAGGATGTTTGCGGTACTTATGTTGTACAAGACCTGATCTGGCATTCAGTGTTGGCATGGTTAGTAGATATATGGAGGAACCAAGGAACTCACATTGGAAAGCAGCAAAGAGGATTTTACAGTACATACAAGGAAGCAAAGGAATGGGTTTGTTTTACTCAAAGTCAAAAGAATACAAACTAAGGGCGTATTCTGATTCAGATTGGTGCGGAGACATGGATGAAAGAAAAAGCACGTCTGGTTATGTGTTTTATATGGGAGATACAGCATTCACATGGCAGTCAAAGAAGCAACCCATAGTGACCTTATCTACATGTGAAGCAGAGTACGTAGCTGCTTCATGGTGTGTATGTCAAGCAATATGGTTAAGAAATTTTCTGAAGGAACTTGGTTTTTCCCAGGATGAAGCAACAGTGATCAGAATGGATAGCAGGTCAGCAATTGAATTAGCAAAGAATCCAGTACATCATGATCGAAGCAAGCATATTGATGTAAGATTTCATTTTATTCGGGAGAAGGTAGCTGAGAAAAAGGTGAAGTTAATTCATGTGAAGAGTTGTGATCAAATAGCGGATATGTTCACAAAACCTTTATCGAAAGTTTTACTCTACAAATTCATGGAGATGATTGGGATGAAAAATTGGAACCAGATTCGAGATTAAGGGAGGAATTTGTTGGCTGTAATCTCAAATCATTTAAGTTTGTTTCTATATTCATGCATCAGGCTGTTCATCTCAATTCATGTATCTTATTTAATTGCCTTGTAGTTTGGAAGGTTCATAAAACCTGTTTATTTTCCATGTACTAAACTGCCTATTTATGCAGTTCTCTTCTATGTATTCAACAAGACATTATATACATTTTAACTTACAGAAAACCTTCTTGTTAATCCATACACAAACACATAAATAAACTCTTCAGAAATGATCCACTCCTTCAAGTTTATTGTAGTGAAAGTCCTTTGCAGCACATGATGATACCTTAGGTGCCTCACAGCTCTTACTCCACGCCAAAGCTGGCCCGTTGGGTGATGGACAACCCACACATTGGCTGTCTTCGCAAAGCCCAAACTTCCCACATCTCGCTGGTAACTGACACTCTGAAGCATCAGAATCTTTCGAAAACAAAGTATATGTTACCTCCCATGCACCGTAATCAACTTTGTCATTGTAAGTGTATATCTTAATGTTCCCATCCATTTCCAACCTGAGAAACGACAATGTCGTATTATATTTGATCCTGGAAAAAGTGCCACCAGCACTATAGGGGTAATTAGCTACGCCCAAAGCAAATTGTAAACGATAAGCAAAACCTTCATCATACTCATTTTCGCTTTGAAATGTCATATTCTGTATGGTGGCCCCTTTGGTGATGTTAAACCACTGTGAGAATGTAAAATAAGGCATTGGCCTTGGAGAGTTAACAGGAGTATAATACATAGTTAATCCTTTGGGCTCCATTACAAGGCTATACGGCCCATTGACATTCTCGTTTTGAGAAGCCCGGCTCACAAGCTTCGTCGTAGCCCCAACGCGGAGAGACTGGCCCACTAAGAGTGTATCAGTTGGTGAATCAAAACTTTGCCATAAAAATGTGCCTTTAGAATCATAAAGCACCATATTACCAGTAGGAAGTACCTTGAAACCTACAACACCTTTGTTGGCAGTACCACTTTGCCATGCAACTTGGCCTTTGGAATGTGCAAGTACCAGGTTCCCGTCAGTTCCGAATGAGAATACAGCGTTCTCATCAACCGGATTTCCTCTGTTAGCTTCCCAGACCCAGCGCATGAGCGACTCAGTGCGCCTCAAGCCCATACGCAGAGATAGGGTAAAGGCAGTAGGTGTTTGGTTGTAGAAGCAAAGTTGAAATGGAGAAGTGAAAACACTTAGAGCTCGATAATCACCGAGATATTCACTAATGTATTCCCCCAACTCTCCTTCATTTACAAATTTGAATGCTTCATTGGCAGGAACAGTAGCTTGACCAAAGCTGAAGCAAAGTGTTTGAAAGCAGAGGAAGAGTATTGCAAGGGTTACTGAATGCATATAAGCCATATTTTGTTTGAGTGTGATTTTGCTATGAAGCAAGCTCGTTATTTATAGTAGAAAACTAGTTAGTAGTCTAGAAAAGTTGGCTTTAAGTCGGTGCATGGAAAGAGTCCCTGGAGGTGGTCAAACGGACGATTTTGCACGGATGAACAGTGAACCGCTCGTCAAAATAAACCGTCTGACTCGGCTCGTAACGTGAAGGTTTAAAACCGGCACTAACCGCAGAAATACGAGGGCCGTTTACTGATTGAATAATTAGAACCGTACTCGGCATGACTTGTTGGGTATAATTACTAACTACACAGCAACAATAGGGCAGTAATATATATTTTGTATTAACAAGAACATGCACAAATACCAATAACAAAACAAACACGAAGGTCGAAACACTATAATAATCAGAAACCGTAAATAATAAGATAAGAAAGAACACTTATCTCTCAGGAGTCTTAGAGAAGTCTTGACTGTTCTTGAAGAGATTATTGCCCCACTTACGCTGTGTTGGGTTGCAGCAATATTACTCCCAGGATAAAACTGCACAGATCAATCCACTCACAGATATGGCAATGATCAACAACGACCTGCACCTCACTTCGCCCAAGAACTATGTAATTAATCTGTATGTGTTGAGAGAGAACAGAGAAGATGATAGTTGCTAGGGTTTTCAGAGTTACGTATATGTTCATTTGTCAAACGTTCTACTTTGTATATATAAATATAATCCAAAATAAAACGTAACAAACCAAATATTGTAACTGAAGAGATATGACATTTAATACCAAATATTCTGATTTAATTACCATAACAGTTGTCATCAGTATTTAATATCAGTTACAGCTCAATCAGGATTACCTGCTCCATCAGGATTTGATCATCATCAGTACTGAAGTCAAGCCATCAGGACTTGCTGTCCGTCAGGAGTGGCATCCGTACTTGACACTGGCCATCAGGATCAGTAGGCATCAGGATTTGATCCAAGAACTGGTCCATCAGGATTTAATATAAATCCCGACCCAGTTCGTTAAGTTGTTACAAATAAATACTGATACTGTTAAATTAAATCAATAAATAATATTAAATAAACAGGTAATAAAATTCATCGCCCGGGTCGCCTCGCGTACGCGAGACGGCGAGACATTCGCCCAAATCGCCCTTCGACCCGACCCGAGTCGAGTCGAGTCGTGACGAGGCGAGGTGGGCGGCGGCAGCGCGCGTGAGGCACATACTAACACCATGCACACCCACATGTCTTAGTAGTTGTACACTACTCTTGCACATGTTTCTATATAAACCCACCAACCTCTCATTACCATTTCTATGTGGGATACAAGTTATTCCAATATAACCAACCCACATAACCCATTTCAAGCAACCTATTTCAATTCAATTTATTTATGGATTACACTAAGAAAATATCTTAGATCCAAACATAAAAGTTTAAGTCCTCATTACAAGGAACAACTTCCAATTGTTAGTTTCCGGAAATTCCATCAAGAACATATTTAAAATATGCCTCAAACTTTCCATTTTCTAACAATCCCCCACAAATTCATACAAAAATGTTTACATATCGGTCCTTATCATGACTTGTTTTTCAGAGTCGGTACCCTTCCGGGTTTGAACCCTCCTAAGTCCTCTACTTCGATGGCTACCGGATCTAGATGGAATGTTTCACCTTGAATCTTTATCCGTTTGGTGTAACCACACTCCATAGACGACGACAAATCAAAGGCTATAGTGCTGATCTACGGCTTTGAGACGTTAATGGTCCGGTCTCGATCCTGTTCGTCGAATGCTTCAAGGAATAACCCTTTCCTGTAATTACGACCACACAATTACATTCGCTTAGCTGGGCATCTCCAGAGATGTACTGCTATCATCTCGTCAAATTACTTGACCCCATTCAGAGTTCAAATAACTCTTGTTATACTGGCAGTAACAGTACCTTTTAGGTTTACAAGGGATAGACTCAGATACGTGAGTATCAAGGTATATAGTAAAGGAGGTTGAAAGGCATATGTCTAGGCCTATTTGTAAACACCGAGGATTCTACTCAACTTTAATTAAGATGTAATAAGTAAATAATAAAAATCAATTGTCACAGGAATCTCAGAAGATTATATCTGTCAAAGAATGAAGATTAAAGTCATCTACAGACTTGAAGTGATTCTACATTGAAAGAAGCTCAATTTATTGATCAAGCCTCAATGAAGTATTCAAGCTCAGTGGATTTATTAAAGTGACAGAGATTTCAAGTGGTGACAGAAAAAGATACTGGTTACAGAGTTCTTGAATGAGAAGGAAGTGAATCACTGCTTAAAGTCAAACAGATAAAGAACAGACATTGTCGTTAGTCACTCATGAACCAGACAGTGCATCGAGTGTCAACGTACTATTATGTTTGTTCTTTATCTAAGTTTTAAGTGATTCTGGAATTTATTGAGGAGTCAATTAATTCTATTTATTCTCTTATAAATAATTAATACTATTGAGTAAATTATTTATTAAATTAATTCTGTAAAGAATTAATTTAATACATAATTTATTTAGTTAATTATTTAAATCAGAATAAAAAGAAATTAATTGAGAAGTCAACTAATTCTATTTATTCTCTTATAAATAATTAATACTACCAAGTATATTATTTATTAAATTAATTCTGTAAAGAATTAATTTAATACATAATTTATTTAGTTAATTATTTAAATTAGAATATATTTGAACTAGGAAAACTTAGATTTTGTACTAGGAAGACTTAGTTTAATGAACTAGGAAGACTCACAAGAGAGTCTTCCCGATTGTCTTCCTAGGTAAATCAGAATCTTCCCGGTTGTCTTCCCTTCACAAAGAGAGTCTTCCCTCAAGTCTTCCCAAGCCTTATCTCAGTCTTCCCGAGAGTTTTCCATATAGTAGTACACCCAGGAGGAAGATCAACCAACTCCCATGTTCCATTAGAAACAATAGAGTCAATCTCACTCTTTACAGCACCTTTTCAGTGCCTTGACTCCGAAGAATCCATGGCCTGTCGGAAAGTCAAAGGTTCATCCTCGGCATTGTAAGTGACAAAATCACTTCCAAAGTCCTTGACTACCTTTGCACGCTTACTCCTTCTAGGTTCATCTACTTCGTCAGGAGTAGAACTACTATCAGGATCTGCCCCCCACATTTGTCATCTTTTCCACATGATCAGGAATAGAACTCGATGTGTGAGTAGGATCATCATTAGAAATATCTTGAGGTATGCCAGTCTTCATAGGGAACACATCCTCAAAGAATGTTGCATCACGAAATTCAACTATAGTGTTAGCCACTATACCATCTATGTCAGATTTTAGTACTAAAAATCTCATAGCTGTAGTGGTTTCAATATAGCCCAGAAAGATGCAATCAACAGTTTTCAGACCTAGTTTCTTTCTCTTGTGTTCAGGGACAAGCACCTTTGCAAGGCACCCCCACACACGAAGATACTTTAAACTTGTCTTTCTACTTTTCCATAATTCAGAAGGTGTCTTGTCCATATGTTTCAGAGGAACTCTATTCAGAATATGGCAAGCCGTATTCAAAGCTTCTCCCCACATGTACTTGGGTAACCCAGAATTAATAAGCATGTTGTTAATCATATCTTTAAAAGTTCTGTTCTTTCGTTCAGCCACCCCATTAGACTCAGGTGTGTATGGTGGAGTCACCTCATGAACTATACCATTTCTTGCGCAAAATTCATTAAACAAGGTACTAGTATACTCACCACCTCTGTCAGATCTCAAACGTTTAAGTACTTTACCAGTTTGTGTTTCAGCTTCAGTTTTGAACATAATGAATTTTTCTAGTGCTTCATCTTCATGTCTAAGTAAATAAACATAACAGTATATACTACTATCATCTATAAAGGTAATAAAATATCGTTTATTATCCTTAGTCAATATGCCACCAAATTCACATATGTCCGTGTGTACTAAATCTAAAACTCCTGAATCCCTAATAACATTATGAAAGGGTTTTCTAGTTTGTTTAGTAGTCACACATACTTGACATTTAGATTTCTTATCAATAGCATACTTTGGAATCAACTCTAAATTCATCAAATTCTTTAGAGCACCAAAATTTAAATGACCAAGTCTAGCATGCCATAAATTGGATGATTCAACACAATTAACAGAAGGTGCAACACTATCATTAATAAAGTAAACTTCAGGTCCACGTTTCCTATTCCAAGAACTTGAGCAGCACTAGCATTCCCCATCGTCACTGTCACTCCATGAGTCTGTTGATAAGATACAAATAAACTAATATCAGTACAAATATGTACATTAGCTCCAATATCAATCAACCATTCATGTGACATAAAAGTGGAAAGAAGTACAGGGTTGTAGGTAACATACCCGTCATTGGTTCCAGAGGCAACAACCTCACCAACAACCATGTTAACCTTAGGCCCATCAGTGGTTGCAAGCACAGTATTAGCTTGTGCTCCCACAACAGCTTTCTTTGTAGGACAGTCCTTGCTCCAATGACCAACCTGTCTACAAGATCAACATGGTTTGTTTGTCTTTGGTTTCTTAGCCTTGTTCTTGTCATTTTTAGGCCTAGTGTTATCCTTCTTAGTGACAGCCTTTTTTTTTTCCAACAGTCAATACATTCACCTTCGAACCCCCATGTTCAGCAGGCATCACATGTCCTTGTTTGGACTTGTGTTGTTCCTGCACAGAGATGTCCAGCATCAGGTTTGTTCATGTGATCTCTCATTTCTGTCTTTTCAGGGAGAGAACAAACTCTTCCCAAAACTTAGGGAGCTTTTCAATCACTGCCATAACCTGAAACTTCTCAGGAAGGTCCATTCCGGACTCCTTCAAAGCATGCACTAACATCTCAAACTCATGTGCCTGCTCGGTCATGGACTTTGTATCCACCAGTTTAAAATCAAGAAACCTAGCCACATAATACTTTTCCAACCCTTACGAGTCAGTATTATGTGTCTGGTCCAGCTTCTCCCATAGGAGCTTAGCAGTGAAAGAATCAGATGAATAAACATCAAATAGAGTGTTCACTAAAGCTGCCAGTATAGCAGCCCTAGCCACCCCATCTTTTTCCTCCCACATTGCATAAGCCTTAAGAGTTTCAGCCTTCTCCTGATCAATAACTGGTTTCTCATACTGCACCACCGGCCATAGACCCTTTACCGTAAGCCACAGTTTCATATTTTTCTGCCAACGAGAAAAACCAACACCCCCACCGAATTTATCAGGCATTCCTGACAAATCGATAAGCTATGGGAAATGGTACGTGGTCCAATCAATGGTAGGTGCAGTAACACCAGAACCCGAAGCAATAGCACCAACACCATGAGTTACAGTTTCGTTAACCATCTTGCTAATTAACAATATATAACACAGAAAATAATCTCTTCAAGATTGTTGGGTATAATTACTAACTACACAACAACAATAGGGCAGTTATATATTTTTTGTATTACCAAGAACAGGCACAAATACCAATAACAAAACAAACACGAAGGTCGAAACACTATAATAATCAGAGACTGTAAATAATAAGATAAGAAAGAACAGTTCTCTCAGGATTTAATAGCTGTTACAAATAAATACTGATACTGTTAAATTAAATCAATAAATAATATTAAATAAACAGGTAATAAAATTCCTCGCCCAGGTCGCCTCGCGTACGCGAGACGCCGAGACATTCGCCCATCGACCCGAGGCGAGGCGAGGCGAGGCGGGCGGCGGCGGCGCGTGTGTGTGTGTGCGCGCGAGACACATACTAACACCATGCACACTCACATGCCTTAGTAGTTGTACACTACTCTTGCACATGTTTCTATATAAATCCACCAACCTCTCATTACCATTTCTATGTGGGATACAAGTTATTTCAATATAACCAACCCACATAACCCATTTCAAGCAACCTATTTCAACTCAATTTATTTATGGATTACACTAAGAAAATGTCTTAAATCCAAACATGAAAGTTTAAGTCCTCATTACAAGGAATAAATTTCAATTGTTAGTTTCCGAAAATTCCATCAAGAACATATTTAAAATATGCCTCAAACTTTTCATTTTCTAACATGACTCGGCACAGAAAACCGGCAACCGGCCAGCTCGACCATGAACCGGCCAGCTCGTCCATGAACACGCAGCCGGCTCGGCACGGCCCGCCATGAACGCAAGGGAAAAAAGACAAGTCGGATGTTTTGAAATAAGTTGCATGCACTGCTTTTACTAGATTTATTATAGATTTGTAGTGTTGTTAATTATTACGTACACTAGGACTAGTTGCAAGTATTATATTATTTTTATCTTTTGCAAAAGTCCTAAAGTTTAGAATATTGTTATCATTCCTCTCACCTCCATGACCCTGTCGTCCGGATAGAATGGACCGAAAATGAGAAAGATATAGACGTAGAACAGCTCTAGCTTTTATATTAGAAAATGTATTCAGTTTGTATTTGTTTTAATAGATTAATGCGATTTGTTCCGTTTTTTAGAGACGTGTTCTGTCAAATTAATTTTAAAATATTTTTTTAATTAATAAAATTTATATAGGTACCGTTCTCTTTTATTTTAAAAAAATTCGTATAATTTTAAATAATATTTAATCGAATTAAAAGTTTTTAAAAAAAATTGAACCGCAAACCCGCAACTCATTCACTAACTCGCCCCAAATGTTCACGAGTCAACTCAGAACATGCCAAAACCGGCACGGCCCAGTATGACCGCTCATTTGACCGACTCTAGTTCCTGTACATTAAATAAAATCAAAACATTGAAATTCATGTTTGTTAGGTACCCTGGAAATAAAGATCTAGCTAAGGGGGGCATATGCCTTTATTCAGGTTGTCTTCAAATATAAAAGACTGGAGCAGCCTGTGAACTTTGTAATAAATAAATCTGGGGTCGTTTTGCTTCGTAGACAGAATGATTAAAAATGAATTAAAATATTCAACAAGATTAGCAGCCTCTATCTTTTGCACACAATTATCATCATCACATGAACATTATATGCCATTTTCATCATGCATTTATGCAGTTGGGGTTGGGGGCATTGTTGTTCAGTTTTGCCACATATTTTACTAGCTTATCCATTAAAGTCCGTGTAAAACGACAAATATGAATTTGTAAGGGGAAAGGATTGATACTACACTGTATATTTAAATGAGGAAACGACAATATGCTTGGAGGTTTTGATTTACTGCATGCATCTTCTTATTTGGCAATAAAATGTAGCTTGCGGCTGACATTAGTTATTAATTAAAGAACTTTTTAAAGAAATAAATTTCTGTATAGATATCTACTCAAAATTAACATCATACAGATCAGCTAGAAGTTTGCTAGTATCCTTGCTTGGTATAGAGATTGAGGAATCAACCCATGGCCCTTCCATTGAGGATAGTGTGTGGCTGTCCTGTGAAAGCCTTTCAAAGGCTTTAAACTTCATATTGTCATTTGTTGTGGTGTGTGTGAAAATGGGTGCTTCAACTTTCTTTTTGCCATCTAACATACTTACAATCAAAGACATGGATGGTCTGAGTGTAGGAGATGGATTAGAGCAGAGTAGAGCAATGTTTAACATATTCATCGCCTCTTGTTTAGAGTAATTTGTGCCAAGAATCGGGTCTACGATTTCCAAAAGATTTCCCTGCTCTTGAAGGACGTAGGCCTGAAGACATTTAGAGGAAATGAGTAAAATGAATAATATGTAGTTTCTTATATACCTTAAAAATTAATTTTAAACAGCATTAACGTATAAATTAATGACGCGTGATGTAATTTTCTAAGAATTTTTTAGAAAATCTACAGTTTTAAGAACTTGGTCTCAGCTTCCAATTTCCGAAGTCTGTATTATTCCAGTTCTTGAGTTATGATGCACACACACTTGGAATAAAATAAACCGGAGATATCTATAATATACAGGTCTGTGGCAAGTTCTGTATCCTGAGCTAATTGCTCTACCAGAGCTTATTTATGAATGTTACTCCAGTGTCAGGGTATAACATGACTAGCACACCTTAGAACTGTAGAAAATCTTGATTGTTCCTTCAGACCTAACCCCACTATTTAAATGTAATTACCTAGTTATTTTCCTCGATTCTTAGAGGTTGAGTGGCTTTGAAGCTGTGCCAGATTTTGGGGGTCTGTTTCAAGGCAACTTTGCATGTGGCTCAAGTGTGCTACGCAGGCCAATTTTCATCTAGCCAACCAAAATATAAGTGCAATATTTGGCATGCAAAGGGCTACGCTACGATTGGGAAGTGTGTGTTTAACAGAAAAGCATAGCAAAACATAAAAAAATTTGGAGTCAATGAAGCAGTAAATATGTTACCCTATCAAGAAGGTACACAAACTCTTCTTTTGGCATGTAATTTGTGTTGCTTCTACCACTAACAATCTCTAGTGCAACAATTCCAAAACTGTACACATCTGCTTTATCCGTCAAGTAACCCCGCATTGCATATTCCGGAGCCATGTATCCTCTGGTAAGGAGAAAATAAAAAAAGATTACTTTCATCAGTTTAATATAGCAAGTTCAAGAAAATCCTAAAACCAACTGAACTTATAGGAAGCTTGTTACCAGTTACAGACATAATCTAATCTGTAAAGATGAAGTGTGTCTAATTGAAAGAGACCATCGCCAACATTTCTTGTGATCAGTGAACGATGGACTATGTGCAAGAAAGCAGATAGTACATTTCTTTCTGAGAAAAATCTTTTTGAGATCCTTCCAACTCTATACTTAGAAGAACCAGAGCAAAACCTTTTATCATTTGAATGAATAAAAAATAAAACCAGGTACTTGTATCTATATTTAATTTTTCCCAATCTATGATTAGCTTATTACCCATATGGTTTTGCTTGAAATGTTACTACGCTCATAAAAACAAACGTAATCAGGAGATAAAAAAAGGGAAAGTTAAGAGTTAGAGTGGACCTGCCTATTCTGCGTTGCACAGTATAATATTACCTAGCACATAACTGTGACTGTAGAAACTCTATAAGAGCAGTCATTATTTAGGGTTAGATATAATTGAAGTTTCTATAATTAATTATCATCCCCCTTCCCACTATGCGCGCCCAGACACACAGTAATTCAGATTCGGGTTTGTTCTTAATTCTGACTTGAATGGAGCTGCACAAATATTTTGATAGGTTTTTTGATTTGCAAGAGTAGTGCATAATTATCTAAAGAAACGGTTATAAACAGCTTAATGACCAGAATTAAGTGTTACCAACTCTACAAAGAGATAAGACATTTTATCGAGATGATAATTAGATTATTACACATTAAATTTGTACACAATTTGAATATCACTAAAACATGAAAAAACTCACATTGTTCCAGCAATTCGTGTGCTGATATGGGTGTTCTCTTCTTCATCAAGCTTGGCCAAACCAAAGTCTGATATCTTTGCGTTGAGATCTTTATCAAGCAGTACATTGGTAGCCTTGATGTCTCTATGAACTATTTTCAACCTTGATTCTTCATGAAGATAAGTTAAGCCTCTAGCTATCTGCAATAAAATCTTTTTTCTCGTCATCCAGTCCAGATTTAGTCGTTGTTCAGCACGACCTGAAAGATGGAAGACTAAGTGAGAGAAGGGCTGAGAGAACGTGAGATAACAAAGTAAACTGTAAGGCACACATAAGAATTATTCAATTTAATATTTACCAAAAAGGGCTCGAGCAAGACTGTTGTTTTCCAAATACTCATATATCAGCAACAACTGGTTTCCTTCTATGCAACATCCATAAAGCTTAACAAGATTTGGGTGCTGTAAAGCAGAGATCATGCCTATCTCATTAATAAATTCACGGTTTCCTTGTTTTGATTTGGAGGACAGCTGTTTAACCGCAATTTCTTGACCATCTGATAGAGTACCCTATAACGGAAATTATAAATCACATGTGTTAATCTGGCATTGAAAAAAATTATAATGTATTTTTTGAATATGAAAGAAAAGAATGCAGGCATATTATGCCGTTTTCACTTTTCAAAGCATGACCTGAATCTTCAGGGATAGTGTGAGAACAACTTAAATATTAAAGAAATTTTTAAGTAAACTGTTTACTGGAGGCCTATGTATATCAGTATATGTGATGATGTGAGAGATAAACTTGATTTAAAAGGACTTTTGATAGCATGGCCTGCACCCTCAGAAATAGTGTGAAAACAACTTGGATATTGAAGGAATTTATAAGCAGACTGTTAACTGGAGGCCGATGTATATGTGTTTATGTGAGAGATAAACTTGATCTGGAAGAAATTTGCGTACCTTATAAACCGGTCCAAAACCTCCTTCACCAACTTTATTTGCATGGTCAAAGTTACTAGTTGCAGCTTTGATATGTCTTAAGCTATAATATCCTGTCTGCTGTTCTATTGCTCCTCGTAGTTCTGAACACAGATAATAATTTGAGATTGACAAAAACAGCACAGGAAAGGCATTTTAACAACAAGATTACAATATACATATTACTAACAGAAATGCTTCTCTTCCAAACATTCTTTAGGCCAAATGCTTGATAAATGTTCATCAGCGATATCTATGCAACTCAATTTAGAACCGTGTATAGTAGATGCACATGTGTTTTTTTTGCAGCATATGATATAAGCACGACAAATTTTCATTGCCACGCGAGTATTTGCAGCACATTTATTAAACGCAAATTTTCATAATCACATGTTTATTTTCAGCATTTTTTATCAAGTCAAATTTTCTTTACCATACTCGGGAGAACGAATAGGTAGAGTTCTGTAATCGCATCATCATTTCATCAAGAACCTAAAGTTGACCAGCTTCACTCAATAATAGTCCATAAATTCAACTTTTGTATCTCCATACCTAAATATGTAATTTATTTATTATCATCCTACCTCCAGCAGCTGCTGCAATACTCGAAGACTGTAATTTCACACTTTGATGCATATTTATGTACTTTCGGCCCAATTTTTTTGGCAAATTCATCTTTTCAGCATCTATCATCTCTGATGATAAAGAAAAGTATTGAGGTACTTAAAAAACTGAAATTAGACAGTTTAAATACTACAAAAGCTGTAAATTTTAATCATATAGTTTTGGTTGAGACTGGATGTGAGGTCATTAGTTCAGCATCACTGGACATCATCAACTTAATTCCTATGTATTACACCAAAACTGAAGGCCTTCAGCAAAAAAAGGTACAAACACAAATTAGATATGTGATCCTCCAGTAATTTTATTTGAATATCTGAAAACAAATGATAAGTTAACATTTCATTGGTGCATAATTTATGGTTACAAGATATCACACCTTTATCTTCAACGTCTTTTCCTCCTAGGAAACCTTTCATCCAGGCTGCAACCAGCATCAAGACAAGGGCCACAAGTGAAGCAACCGCAATGCCAGCAATAGGTCTAGTTGATAGTCCCCCCGTTTTGAAGTCTATTAAGAAAAACAATTCAAAATTAGAGACTACATAGTGGAGCATAAGTGGAAAACCTAGTGGAAAACCTAGAATTTAAGATGTACTCACTTGGTGTTACTGAAATTGCTGATATCAGAGGTCCATATACACCTCTACTAGGAACTGCAGTAGTCCCCTTCCCTGCCCAATACAAGTGAATTTCCAGAGTACTACCATTAACAGTAACATCCCGCTCCAAGGTGATATCCTTACCGTTTCCTCCAGCTTTCTCTGCAATATTAAAGTCTTTCCAAATAACATTCCCCTGTTGAGAGAAAAACAACTTAAACTTGGGCAGAAATCCACCTGTCCTAATTTGAGGCTTGCGAAAAATCTCAACTAAACCCTTGAAAATTGTAATACCAAGGTACAATTAATTTCTACTAAAATACTTAACCACTTACTTACTTGAATAGATACATCAAAGATGCGCTTCCCAATGCTGCTAAATGTCTCGTCGTCGTAGAACTGTATTTCAGCAAAGTGGAGGCGGACTTTATAACTACCCTTACGCAAGCAAAGACCGTAGTACTTGAGTGAAGAAGGGGAAAGGCGGGCTGTTTGAAAGAATTCTTCTCCGGTCACATTGGTCTGTCTAGCCACAAAATTGGATCTGTCATTATATATGAAAACACCTGTACTGCTAGAGGCCCAACGATCTGTAGAATGAAAGTATGATGCACCTTCTGTAACTGAATCATCTTCATACTCCTTGCCCCCTGATTCTATTTTGGGTCCACCACAATTAATAAACAGCGAATGATCTGAAAAATTAACAGATACTGCTATGATTCTTTGTAGCTGACTACAAGCTAAAAGGTACTTCTGCACCATAAAGTTGGAGAATTCTATATGTTTAGTCACTCACATCGGGTTGTTCCGGGGCAGGGGAGGTCCTTTTTCAAGCACCACAAAGTTCTGAAATTGATAAACATAATATTAGTTGGGTTTAGTGCTGATGATGTGCAAAAGAAATACATGTCAATTTAAGAAGAAAATCTACGAGGTGCTGGTTGAAAATGAATGGCTAGCAACTAAATTCCTGCAAAACCAGACAAATAGTCTGTTATTTGTATGATCAAAAAAAAAAATCAAGAAACATATCATGAATAGGCTTACACTCGTGATGCCTGGCATCTATATTGAGATGCTGACTGAGTAAAATTATTGTAAGATACATCACTGCAGTGAATGTAGACAGGACATTAGCGATTAAGAATACTGTGCCGCATCTATAATTACAACTTATAAAATAACTTTATCGCAAATTATTGGTAACGATAAACTAGAAAGTGTACTCACAAATTTTTTTTGCTGTCAGAAATCCAGCTTGGTATTACCCCGCTTAGTAGATTACTATTTAGATACCTACATTCAAAGGCGATTGTCACATAAATGAGTACCTTATATAAAGACATTTACGGTGAAACAAACATTTTACAGGAAAAACATGCACAGGCCGAAAGAAAGCTCCAGAACAAAATTTAAGGGTTCATGATTCTGCTGAGTCGGGAGTATAAATTTCTAGATAAGCATTTTACAAACTAAAATACAGCTACGTACAAAAAGTTCAGGCTGGACTCCAGAGGCTGAATTGAATCTAGAATTGGTCCAGACAACCTGTTAAAGCTCAAGTCTCTGCAAAGAATCAAGTTTGACCACAATAAAGGCTATTTATTCAGAAGTACATAAATAACTTTTTGCATCACCCTGCTGGTAGGAGTTTACTGAAATATAGTTGTTCTCAATATAATCCCGGTGGAGCACTTTCAACACTATTGTACAGTTACTTAATTACTATAATTAAGTAACTGTACTAAATTATAAAGATTATGTAATGTACTATAATTTTAGTAATTTGGAAATTACTATAATTGATTCGGAAAATTTATAATGTCCTTAAGAACGAGCACTGAATATAGAGTATAAAATTGCCGGAGGTCTTTAATAAAATTGAAAAAGGAACGGCTGTAAAGATCAACGTACAAGGTATTTAAATTTCTCAACCCTGCAATGTATGGTGGAATTGAATCTCTAATTTTGCAACTTCTCAGTATCCTACATGACAAAAATTGAAATATAACTTTTTACATCAGTAGAAACATCAATCACGAACATAATGCACTGATAGACATAATAAATACCAATGATCAACTCACAAGTACTTCATATTTGCCATGCCTTGCAAATCGGGGAAGCTTGAGACAGATCCATTTAAATCAGATATCCTCCTGCAGACAAAAATCACAGTTAATGTTTAATAAGTATAAAATTTTCACGTGCATTCACTCACAACGATTAAATTAATTCCGATTGCCCTTACAACTCTTGTAGGTTTTTCAATAGAGAGATACTAAAAGGAATGGGACCATCCATAGATGTACCTTGAAGATTCCTGCAATATATTAAATGAAGCTTCTCAAAATGGTAATGGATATCTATATGTTGTTGACTGTGTCAAAAATCATATAGGCAAAAACTGAAATATCACTGCAAAAGAATACTAAAACGAATTGCTTACAATATTGTCATCTTAGTCCAATTTCCAATAAAATCAGGTATCTTTCCAGACAAATCGCTCCCATCTATCCTACTGTAACCAACATATATTTTAGACATTGCTGAACATAAATTTTGGAACAAACATTGTATATTAACCATAGCTTACAAGTCTGATAGATTTTTTAGAGCACCAAATGACTCCGGTATTGTTCCAATGAAGTTGTTAGAAGAAAGAAGACTGCATATCGTTCCAGTGAAAAAGGCATGTTTAATATAGATATTAAATATGAGCTGCAGACACATCAAGCTTAAATGAAATGATAATGAGGAGAAGAAAAGGCAACAATAAGAACTTGCAGCGGTCACTTAGACGGTACCCGTTCATCAGAAATTACTTCCTTATGTCACATAATTTTCTCAGTCTAATATCTATCATTCTGTAATAAGAATTTGGAACCTTAGTAGTTAGTATTGAGTGTATATTTCAGATCAGTTTACATAATATACTGTTATTCTAAAAGTCAATCAGCTTTCGAGTAACAAGATTCTCTAGGAGTACAACCGAGTGACTCTTTACAGTCCTAATGCTAACTATTGTGACGATGTTGTCGATTTCAGGTTCAGGTTGCTGTATAACTATTGTGATGATGTTGTTGATTTCAGGTTCAGGTTGCTGTATAACCAAGTTTCTAGTTGATACATTATGATCTCATCATTCAGATTAAAACCTTGAATCCGGAAAGAGAGCATCTATGTTGCACGTGCTTACGGAAACTAAGATCAATTTTTAGCCTAACACTACCCTAAATGAAAAAAATAAATAAGAAAAAAGTGAATTGAGGCAAAAACAAAGGAATAGACTCATAACGAAGATTAGAAGTAAGCTTACAGTCTCCTGAGACTCTTCAAATTTCCAAGCTCTGGAGGAAGAGTCCCTCCCAGCTGATTATCTTCCAGGATCCTGTGAGCATTTGTTATAGACGTTACAAATAAGCTAATCAAGTTTTAGCCAAAAGTACAGTAACATGAAGAATATCTGTGGATATAATTCTCTACTCACAGCTCTTCAAGCGTATCAATATTAGCTATTTCCCGGGGAATCGAACCACTGATACGGTTATCCAGAAGGCCTCTGCGGTGTTGTTACTATGTTACCAACAGTTGTAACAATTGAATAGTAAATTTTCCATGCTTACAAAGCAATGGCATGAAGACATTTAACCAACTATATTGCCCGAACAAGGTCTACACATAAAATAAAAGCACTTACAGAGTTTTGAGAGGAAGCTGACCAAAAGAAATGGGGATAGTTCCATTGACATAGTTTTGAGTCAGATCTCTGTCGGTAATAAAATTTAAAATTTAGCAAATATACACATAAAAGAAATTTTGCAGGTAAATTCTGTATTAATTAAATCTGAATAGCATCTTATTAAGGCCTCCTTCAAATATCTTAAGGTTTTGGGGGAGTTGGTCACTAAAGACGGTAGAAGAGCCCGGTTTAGGGTGGGGTATTGGGTTCGATTGATGATATCTAATTATTGTGTGTGTGTCTGTTGTTGTTTGATTGTCCATTCATACGAGTGAGGGGGAGTACTGTTAAATACAGTATATGATTCAATTTAAGGTCTCCTTCTAACACCTTAAGGTTTAGAGAGAGTGCATTAAAATGAAATTATCCAACTATGATAATGGACAGCAGAACTCAAATGAAATTATCCAACTACGATAATGGACAACAAAATTCAATTGCGCGTATATAATGCTATTATATATTTCTTACAGTTCCTGGAGGAAGGCAAGTTTTGAAAATTTGGAAGGTAGTTCTCCTGTCAAATTAAGGCCCTTCAGCTGGCTGCAATGTGAATAGAGTAAATAAAAGACAGAAGCACTGGGGCATGCACTCAAAATCTTTTTTTTTACTAGGGTATAAGACTATAAGTATTGCCAAAATAACTTAAAGCAAGTTGCAGTGAAGGAAGAACATACATATTGGTGACATGGCAAACAGAATTGTTACTGAATGTGCAATCACAGGTCACATTGCTAATTGCCTGAGGGATGTTAAACACCACACTCAAGCCTCCACCCCCACTACAAGAATTCCTTTTAACGTCCCAATGTTTAATATTTAGCTTCATAGCTATTTCTTCAAGAGTTTGCACTGTCACCACACAAGTTATCATTCTTTAAGATTAGCGAAACACATAATTAGGAGTAGTTTGTTTGTGTGTAGATCATATAAATGTCAAACTGAAATAAATTAATGAATGCCAACTTGTGTTAAGAATACATGAGGTGCATGCACCGTTGCGTAGGTCGTACGTATATCAAGTCGACATTGTAGGTTTATGCAAGTGGACTCAAAGGGCTAATTTTCTATAAAATAATATATATGTCAGTAAATCATGTCTAACAATTTTCCATACTGGTAAAGAATAGTTAAAGAGGCAAATGAAGTTGTTATATATAAGTGTTTACTAACCAACCTTCTTCAGGAGGCAAAAGCTGAGCAACACATCCCGAGTCATGAATGAAAACTAAACTAAGAAGCAGTACATATACAAATATGAAGCAGGCAAGCAAGAAGAATGAATCACTTTGGAAATGATGCCCCATTAACTCTGGATATATAAGGATCCTCAAATGAGAGAGAATAGATGAAAGACCAAGGAGGCCGGAGGAACCTGCAGGAGACAAAGGGAGAGGGGACTGGGGGTGTTTACTATATATACTAGTTTTACCAATAAAACTATTCATTTATCATTTTGGAAAAATAAAATTTATAATTTAAAATAGACCAGATGCACATTCTAATGATACAAATTTTAGTCAAATTTTGATAAATATTCAAAAGTCAAACTAGATCGTACGAACCGAGTTAATAGTAGAAACTCCAAATTCCAGCAGGCAGCAACCGGTCCAGTAATAAGGAAAATGTTAGAGACACAAAATTTTACCAAATGACATGATAACTCCTGATTCGTTATAATAAATAATAATAAACATGGTAACTCCTGATTCGTTATAATAATAACTGGACCCCTGCATTCACACCAATTAAAATATTTCAAACTGCCAAATCACTCATGCCATGTCATTTGATAACAATTTTTTGTACCAATTTTTGTGCATCTAGCACTACTCTAGTAATAAAGTCCAAAGTCAGAGCATTTTCAAAATTAAGAATCAAAAATCATAGTGATACACTAATAGTAATTAACTTAGATCTCTAATCATAATAATATATACTAGTTGCAGTTATAATACAAAAGTCAATCCTCAAAGAATTTAATAGGAAAAGTATTATTATGGTTAAGTATTTCCTTATTCCTGATCTTCTCTTGTTAGATTTAAGTTCATGTAGTTGCAAAATTTAGAAAATATTAACAACAATTTTATGGAACTTGTGCCATACATTTACTTTTTCATATTTAGGGTCCATTTGTTAACGACTGAACGGAGTTTGGTTCGTTTCTCTGTTGTCCAGATTATTTGGACGTAGGAATATTAATTTACTACTTAATATTTTTATTTTCTGCATTCATTTATTATAAAAACACTTATTAGTCCGGTTTCATTCATCTTTTATAATTATCAAACACTTAAAAGTTTTAATGTTGATGATTAGCATACTATTTATTAAGTATATAAATTTAATTTGAGATAATTAATCAAAAAATTGAATGTAATTATATTTTTTAATATATTTGACGCTTTAACTTTTGGCCCACGGTATTTTGATCGTTAAAATTATTGTTTTTAAAATTTTCTTTTTTTGAAAAAAATAATACAATTAAAATTTTAATTCACAAAAAAAATAACAAAAAATAACAATTTTTACTATGTAGCCAAAGCACCTGCCAAAAGTCAAATCGTCAAAATGAACTATATAAAATCAAATGTATTATTAGAATAAAGTATGATTATTTCATTCAAAGATTTAAATGATTATAATATAATTATATTAATTTTTAAAATTAAAATTCTTTTATTTAGAGAAATTGAAAATTAATTTAACAAACATTATTATTTGTCCAACATTCAGATTAATCATTCACGACCCCTTGGGTTCTAGACAAGTCTATTTGGATAGTGAGACTGAGGGGCCTTTTTACATATTCCCAAAACCACCTACATCTATCATCCCTGTTGTAATTTTAGCTTGATAATATTCCTTAGGTTCTCAACAGTCGAAACAAAGAAAAAAAACACGATTATCCCCAACATTTAAACTCCAATCATAAAACTGAAAAAAAAAATAAAAAATTGTACATACTGTGAAAACCAAACTACAAAATCTGTTCTATTGGTGTGCAATGTGCATGAATTGTTATAATTGAGGACTCTCAGTTTCTATCCATAACCAGTAACAACACATGATACAAAGCAAACTTGTCTGGTTCATGACTTGGCCAACATCCTCCTTTTCAAGATCAGCCATAAACCACATGCATTTCACCTGGATTATCACATAAGCTTTTCAACAACACTATTATCTTTTCCGATTTGGCCAGCTAGTGATAAATGTCTGCAAAACAAAGGCAAATGAATTTAGATATGAATAAATAAAATGGTCAACAACTAAAAGGCGTGTAACTTATAACTAGTGTACTATCACCCGTTGGGAGCAAACTTTTAAAAATAAGCATTAACACCAAAAAAGAAACATCTCATCTTGTAAAGCTTGCAAAAAAAGATAATGTGTATAGATATAGCAGTTGCCATGTGCCTTTTTTATTTTATTTTCTTATAAAAGAGGTTGCTAGGTTTTTAGGTCCTCTAAACAACATCCCACTAGAAACATAAAAGAAAGAGAGACAATGAAATGTCAACAACCTAATCATATAAGTAAGATCCTAAAACAACCAAATGTTGTTCATACTTAATAAATAATGCTTATTTCTCAC
This sequence comes from Heracleum sosnowskyi, assembly GCA_030848705.1. Lineage (NCBI taxonomy): Eukaryota > Viridiplantae > Streptophyta > Magnoliopsida > Apiales > Apiaceae > Heracleum > Heracleum sosnowskyi. The sequence continues at coordinate 103,010,806 of CM061241.1, forward strand.
TCAGCTATAGGAGTTATTCCACAAGTTATATTTACCATCCTTAGTTTCGAAGTGCAAGATGTTGTATAAGTAAACTAACTACCTATATACCTAAAAATACCAGGGAGCAAAATCGCAACAGCAAGACTGACAATTGCAACTACTCTCACAATTGGGTAAAGAAAGCTTCAGCAAGAGAAAGCCTTAAACAGACAATTGCAATGTGCCTTGAAGAGAGATTGTTACGTGTTCTCTTCCTATAATTGAGATAGATAAACTTTGAGAGGAGGCACAGACACAGATGAGATAATGAGACACTACTGAGATCTTTGCACAATAGATCAACAAACACCACCGCCCCTAACAATTATGTCTGATTATTTGACACTCAACATCTTCAAAACCAGTAAAGAGCAAAAGTAAACGACATCCTTTCTTCTTTAAGGTAAAATAAACGTATACAAAAGTGTAAGAGAGTCTGAAAGACCAATGATTAACTATATAGAATTTAGTGTTTTTCCATTAACACACGCACAAAGTGAACGTGTTATATAGGAAGCCATAAGCCCCCACCGACAATCAAAAAATTAGGTAGCCCAAGCATATGTAATAATATAAACAAACTTATAAACTGCACGCAACACGTCATCAAATTCAAGGCTTTATTTACTTTGACTTTCATGTAAAGGTGATGCATGGATACATAAGGGAAATGAGATAAAATGATACAGACAAGGGTTAGAGGGAGCACAGAGCCATTAAAAGACTGATTATTGCATAAGTGCAACCAAATTCAATATAGAGTATACAGTATCACGTTTGATTGTTTTTATTTCTTTGGATTTATCATGTTCAATATAGTAAAAAGTAAGAGTTAGCTCGTAGAGGCAAAATCCATGCTAAATATAGTGTGTAGCCTTGATATTATAGGAAAAGGTGAATGCTTAAGCAGAACTTTAAAGTTCAAATGAAGTCAATTAAATAATCCACAGTGAAGAGAGAGGCAGCATAGCATGCAGCGCAAGTAACAAAACCTCTGGGATAAGAGCAAATTACATGTCCCTAGTTACAATTACAGCTGAGACATTTTGATAAATACTTTTATCCGATCAAGTAAGCACGTATGAACACTGGAACTCTGCTCAGCTTTAAAAAGAGAGGATCCATTTGCTATGATACTAAAAGCAAAACAGTCTGAAGAGATGACTCCTAAATGATAACGAAGCAAACTTAAGAAATTTCATAATGCTCAGGTAAAGCTGAAAAAAATGACAAGATCTTCAGCACCTTACGATGATAGCACACAGAAAAAAAACAATATTAAACAATAATAAAAAGAAAAACAGTCCATCTAGACATTTAGATAATCTTATATGTGATAAAATAACAACATATTCTCATATTCCACAAAGTTTTAGGATCTAGTGTTTCCTATATATAATTAGGTATATAGATCACTCCATCAAACTAGCAAGCTAGTTCACAGTATCAAAATATAGCAAAGAAACTAGAATCAGTCACAAGATAAATTGCGAGTTTCAGAAGCTATACCAGAAGCAAGATACTGGGAATTACTATGTGTTCACATTAAAAATTCCTCACCAGTGCATATCAAAAGTGAGAATTCGGTAGTTCAGAAATCAGCACAAAATTTTAACCAAACACACACAAATGACTTAATAATAAGACTAACCCCACCAAATAAACCAACACAGTTATTCTTGATTGCAGCGAAAGGTAATTAAGTAATTAACTATTACATATACATTGATGGAGTATAAGAAACACTATAAATTAAAAACATCAAACAATACCGGTGACTATCATGGCATTTAAAAATCCAGAAGCAATCAAATAAGCAACAAATTCATAACACTTAACACACCTGCCTAATATCTTTTCAAACCGCACATTATGCAACACCGGAACAAAAAACGAAACAAACTCTACAAATATTAAAATAATTATATTTACAAAGACACGAGATATCTTACCATCAGATCCTGACCCCGAGCGCTTAGTTTGCTTCACCTTCTCCAGCTGAACCTGAGTATCCATAAGAAGCTGCATCCTCTGAACCTCCAGATCTTTCGCAAACTGCATACGTTGCTTTTCCAATTCAATCATCTGAAGCTGCTTAGCTAGCTCCACTCGCTCGTACATTTCACCAAACCTATCAATCGCCTTCGCGAGCATCTTAATTCCTTCCGGCTCCTTACCACCGCCGCTCTCCTCACTCGCATCCTCATCCTCCTCATCCACCTCCTCCTCCGCCGCGGCAGCCGCCGCCGCCACCGCCGAATAATTCCGCCTGAAATACGAATCATCCACAACCGAAGCCGCCGATCTCTTCTGAGGCAACGCCACCGCCATCGTCTCGCTCTTCTCGCCTCTCTTAATCGGCAACGCAATCGCCATCGGCGGCGACTTCATCTCCGACATTTTCGGACCGATCAGAAAATCTAATTTCTCATAAAACATCCAATTACTCACCACAGCACCGTTGGATTCGCAAACCCTAGCTTTCTCCACCTTATACTTCTTCTTCAAGGTATCGATCCGGTTCTTACACTGCACATCGGTACGTCTTGTCTTTTTATTATGACCGTGCCGTGAATTAACGGCGTCAGCCACCTCTTGCCAGTCTTTTTGCCGGAGATTGCCGCGATTCAGCTCAACGTACCGGCGTCCCCAAGCGTCGACGAGAGTCGCCGTCGCTTCCTCGCTCCAGCAGTCTTCACGAAACGAAGGTGATTTCAACGGTAACGGCGAAGATTCCGTTAAGTCGGCCATGATTGTTTAGAGAGAGAAAGAAATGTAAAATTTGATGAGAGAGAGAGTGAGGTGAGAGGATTATAATTTAGATGGATTTTAAGGGGTACGGTGAGTTCTCCGGGAAGGGGGCGCGTGGGTACGCGCGAGAGTGGGGGAAGTTGGGCGTTACAATCTAGGTAACCGGCTCGGTCGAGTGGTCGTAACATGTTTTATTCGGTAGACGGAAAAATAAACCGGTAGAGGGATTGGATGGACTGGACTGCTTGCCTGTAAACCTATCTTTAGGGTTTCCGGTGCTTTAAATTTTTACATATTCACTTCATAATTATAGATACAAATAGGATATTATCGTGGGATTTCATGAAAACACGTATTAAATATTGCCAAGAACATCCAATTAAGTAAAGAAATAAATATAACGATTGATATCATTGTTCAATTTATTAAAAATAAATATACAAATATCATAAATTTTGTGAAACATTGGGTAAATTCATATAAGAGGTTTTTTGATAAAAACGATTGATATAATTATCGTATTTAGTTAAACAACTAACCAAATGTATCAAGTATATCCCATTTGTGAGGGTCTAAAAAGGGTAATATGTACATAATTTTATCTTCACTAATTTACTAAATCGCGTTTCGCAGCGGATTTATAATAATTTCTTTAATTTTTTTTAAAAATATTTATAAAATATGTTTTTAGATAAAATAATATTTCTAAAATAAAATTAAGGTTTCTTTTGAATTATCCGTTTCATCTTGATCATTTATCGAAACTAGTCGACTAAGCCGCACTTCGCAGCGTCCCTATAATTTTTTTGTAAAATTTTAAGTATTAACTATTTGAGAAAAAATATATAAAATTTATAATATTATATAATAACCATTTCACTAAAAATTTTGGTTTTTAGATTTTTTGATATTTTGGTTTTCGGACAATTTAATTTATAAATAATATGAATAATAGGATATTGCATTTTCTAACCAAAACATATTACTTTTTAATTAAAAAACACTATCTTTTATAAACACACCTAAAAATAATAATTATGTTTTATTTTTTGGTCATTAAAAACATGTTACCTTTCAATTTAAAACATACTATCTTTTATTAATAAATCTAAAAATAATAATTATATTATATCTTTCAATCATTAATGTTAACTTTTTAAATTAACATGTTACTTTTTTATTAAACAATATTACATTTCCAAAACACGCCTAAAGATACCAATTGTACAATATCTTTCAATCATTAATACACTCTCATTAATACCTTACGGAAAATCTTTCAATAGTTAATAATATATATATAACTTATTAATACATCCAAAATATCTTTTAATTGTTTAATTAATTAATAAAATTTATTAAAAAAACTCGTACATGGTACGAACTATAAGTTAGTATATATAAATAGTGAACACAATATTTTACAAAATAACATACATAAACGATAAAATAAACTACTAACATTTTTTTATGCCGATTTTATATCATATTTTCTTGAGGCGACACCTGTTACTCTAAATAAATATAAAACAAATACTTTAATTCTTTAGTCATTCGTATTATCACAAAAATTATTTTCATATCCCTTAGACTTTATACGCCGATTTTGTGTCATGTTTCTTGAGTCGACGCCCATTTCATAAATGCATATAACAAAAAATACTAATAATATATGAAATAATAAAATTTAAATATTAACTTTTTTGAAAATTTGACTATAACTCCTTTTCGAGAATTATTTAGACTCAATGATCTTCTTTTTAAACTTCGGATGAATTTTGTTGGTGTTCATGTTGAATCAATATTATTTTTAAAAATTTTAAATTAATTACTTTTCAATAATATTTTTGTTTTTTCCATTTTTTATTTGTTGAATTATTAAAGCACAATCACCTTTTTGAAATACGGTATAAAGTATGGCCACCGATTTGTAAATTCTAAAGTATAGCCACTATTTTGAAACTTGGTAAAAACTTTGGCCATCAAATTTGCAATTTTCAAACTTTAGCCACCATCTTGTATAGACATATTGAATCATCCCATCACAATTGAATTATCTAATACTCAATATCAAGATGATCAGTTTATAAATACAACCCTACATCAAAATAAAAATTATGAGTATAATACAACATAATACTAAAAAAAGGAAGAACATGGTCAAAGAATACAATTCATGCGTATTAATTATCAAATATTATACTAATGATGTCTCGAATTCAAGTTTAAAAAGGTATAAAGTTAAACTAACAAATCGAGGTAAAAGTATGATAGAAAGTTTAACTTACTTATCTTCGATGGTCAATTTTTTATATATATATGAATGATTGTTGAAGAAGAAGTTAATCTTGAATAATTAAGGTAAAATTTTGTAATAAGTTTCAAATTGTTGCCAAAGAGAAATTTAGGAAAATATTAGTAAAAGTCTTTTTTTATTTTAAAATTTGGGAAAAAAATTTAGGAGAATATCCATTAGTCAAGATTTTAAAGGCAAAAATATTAAAATTGTATATTCAGTATCTTTCATTAGGAAAGATTTCAAAAAACAAAGGAGATATTTTTTAATCAATGAGAATATTAAAATTGTATATTCAGTTTCCTTATATTTAAAGAAGAAATAAGATAAAGATTGATAAGCTAAACAGATAAAGATGTTGAATATAAATACAATTAATAAAATATGAAAAATATGAATATTGAAATAACAATTATTAAAAACACTCATTTAAGCTAGCATATATAAAGAAGAAGATAAATAAAAGGAGAAAGAATATAAAAATTGATAAGATAAAAAGATAAAGATATGGAATATTAAAATATAGTATATTTACTTTCCTCCATTATTAAAGATTTTAATGGGAAAAATATTAAAATTGTATATTTAGTTTTCTCTACATTAACAAAGATTTAAAAGAAAATTGAGATTTTTTTTATCATATAAATGCAACTTTAAATAAGGAACTTTCATTTTATTGAATCAAATTTGAGAAAGGAAAAAATCTTAAAATTGTATATTAATTTCCTCCATTAGTAAAGATTTAAAAGGTAATTAAAATTCAGAAGCTCTACAAAAATAGATAAATAGCTTTCGAACGATCTGAGAGATCGGGGGGTTTTCCTTTATATATCAATACTATTATATAATAGACGAAACATTAAAAATTTGGTTGGTCGGTATGGTACGTTGTGATTTTACTTAATTGACCTTAATTAACTGTACTTGGTGTTTTTACTTAATTAACCTTACTTATTTATAGAAATATATTATTAAATAATAATATTACATATTTATAACACTTTTTTTCACATAAAATACATTAATTTTTCTATTTTTTCTAAAAAATTCCTCTACGTTTCAAATATATCACGGGCAATTACCCTTTTTAACAAAAACATGTTAGTTTTTCTATTTTTCCTTACTAAAATCTCTCCTTTCCAAAATTATTACAGAAAAACATTTAGTTATTTATTTTTAAACCTATATTAATATTATATTATTTTTTAAAAATTTTATCTATTTTAACATGTCTACTTATTTTTCTTATCAAATGCAATTACTAAAAATATTAAAATATAAATAATCAAATACCTATTTATAATCAATTACATTTTCAGCTAAAACACATTATATATTTTTTCTAACAAAGTCCCTCCTTTTATAAATATATCACGAGAAATTGCATTTTACAATTTATTTTTTCTATTTTTCTCACTAAAATCCATTCTTATTCCAAAAATATCACAAGAAACCCTTTACTTATTTATTTTAAAATGTATTTAAATACTTTTAATTATTACATTTTAAAACCTTATTTTCTAAAAATATCACGGGCATTTACTTTTTAAACTTAATATATGTTACATTTTTTATTTTTTCTTACTAAAACCCCTCATTTTCCAAAAATATAAGGAGGAAACCCATACTTATTTATTTTAAAATTTGTTTTAATGTTTTTAATTAATTAAAAATGTTTAGCTATTTTAATATGTCCACTTATTTTTTGCACAATTACAATTAAAAAATATTAAAATAATAATAATAAAATAACAATTAACAATCCGTGCATCGCACGGGTTTTAAACTAGTATAAATAAAGATAAATAAAAGATATTGATTTTTCAGTTTGAAAATTTGAAAAGAATCAAACCATTAAGATAAAGATAAAGAAGATTCGAATGTACAGATGGATTAGATTAAATTTGATAAATATTTTTCTAAACATGATTAAATTTTATATATTTTAATATTTTTCTTTATAATTTGAATGTAAATAAGAAAATTTAATTTTATTGAATTAAAATTGAAAAATTCTAGAATAAATAATTATAAATTAGCTTTAGAATCCTTTATATAATGTAATAAAGATATTGATACAGACAAATCACATATACAAAAAACTAAAACATCATAAAATAGTGCATGTTGTGGTGCACGATTTGAAGCCCCGTGTTCTGCTTTATATAATAGAAAAATTGAGAAGAAAGGCAAAATTCGTTTAATTATATTCTAAACAGGATTGCCTGTTTTCTGTATATATGGTTTTTTCTATAAATTCGAATGTAAATAAGAAAATTTTATTTTATTGAATTAAAATAGAGAAACTCTAGAAAAATAGATAAATATCAATCGGGCGATTCTAGAAAAAATAGGACCTAATGAAGGAAGTTTTATAATTAGAGGCTATACTTATCTTTTATACAATGGTCTATTTTATACAACTTAAAAAAGATTTGGACTTTCTTTTCTTAAAAATAGGACTTAAAGAAGGAATTTTTATAAATTAGAGGTTATACTTACCTTTTATACAATGATTTATTTTATGCTTTCTAAAAAATAGGATTTAAAGAAGGAAGTATTATAAATTAGAGGTTATACTTACCTTTTATACAATGATTTATTTTATACAACTTAAAAAAGGTTATGACTTTCTTTTCTAAAAAATAGGACTTAAAGAAGGAAGTTCAATTTTAAGTATTTAAAATTAAGGAGCTCTAGAAAATTAGAAAAATATGAATCGAGCGATTCTAGAGCTCCTGAGGGTTTTCCTTTATATATATAATAATAATAAAGATTAATAAATCTTTTCTAATCTGAATATGCTAAAATAAATTTCTATTTTTTTTTTATAAATTTGAATGTTTTTTATGTTTCGAATATGTAATTTGATTTGAAGTATAATTGAGAAAAAAAATTAAGATGGTAATTTGAATTTTGGAGAAAGTTTTGAAGAATTTATTATGATTAGATTGCTTTCGAATTTTGATATTTAAAAATCAAATGTTTTATAAAATTATAAAAATAAATAGAAGCGATTTCGGAATTCGGAATGTTATGGAAATTATCGAAAATTCTCCTTAATATAATATATAAAAACTATTGATTGATTGATACAAAATCAAGAAAACGAAATAATAGTGAAATTAATGATGGCAAAATTTTGGCTCACAATAAAAGACCATACTAACGCCCTTACCAATTGGCAATTACCATACAATACATGAAAAGTCGGTCGTGTAGTCAGCTGTTAACTTTAAAACTCAATACAACCACTTATAAGTACTCCCTAATTTTATTAAATTTCACACACGAACAAAAAAAGCCACACTGATTTCACATAGAATGCATCAATTGTGAATTGGTAGCTTGCATTATGCCTCTTGAATCTTGTAAATATGGATCAATCAAAAAAAGAATTAATAATCTAAAATTTTATTATTTGTGCATTAGTTAAATATTTCATCACACAACTTAATTAAATAATCACACGACTTAATTAAGATCCAACACAAAAGTTTAAGACCCAACACAAAAACACAAATAACTGTTCAATGTAAATATGAAATATAATATTGTAAGATTTAACCAACCTATTAAATGGCTAATTAACACGAAGAAGAAAATTATAAAAGCCTTCCTAGAGATATGTATGATATCATATTTTCTTATTTGATTTTCTTTGCTCCCACAATGTGTAAATATAAAAAAAAGTATAAGAGAATCAATGTAATCAGAATTTGAAACTCCAAAATTATAACAAAGTATGATTGCTAACAATGTTTGAAAAATACACATATGAGCAACAACACCTTTTGGGGTTTCCATTGCCAAATCTCTCCCCAAAATATATAAACAAATCAAATTTACGATCAAAATAGACAAAACAAAGAAGAGTTGTTAAAAGAAAAGAAAGAAAAGAAACATAAATTTATTTATAAAGTATATTGTAATTATGATCACCCGAAACAACCTCACTTAATTCCCTTACATAAATGTAGACATGATTCAATAGTAAAATTGATAATTTCACGTACATGGAAATTCAGACAATATTAAAATCTTACCTGGTCTTACAAACTTAAAAACTCTTCAGCAACTAAGGTTCTTATGCATCAAATAATCAGAGAATATCATAAATCTTGAAAGATGAAACTTTTCTGCAAACACAATAAACAAAAAGTTAGAAAAAGATGGACACGATAATAAAATATCACCAACGCATAACCAAAAAGTTTGAACAACGCAGGCCGTGGTGCAGGATTTGAAAGCCTCGGTTCTACTTTATATAATGTAAAAATTAATAGAAAGGGCAATATGCATTTAATTAAATTCTAAAGAAAATTGTATTTTTTATATTTATGGTTTTTTCTATAAATTCGAATGTAAATAAGTAAATTTTTGTTTTATTTAATTAAAATAGAGGAGCTCTAGAAAAATAGATAAATATAAATCGAGCGAGCTCTTGGCTTTTCATATATATATAAAGATAAAAAGATAATAAAGACAAAGATAAAAAGATAAAGATTTATATTTTTCCTTTTATACAATTGTTTCTTTTATACAATTCTAAAAGGTTTCAATTAGATGTCAACTTACCTTTTATACAATGGTTTCTTTTATACAACTTAAATTTTTTTTTGACTTTCTTTTCTAAAAAATAGGACCTTTTATACAATGGTTTAATTTTAAGTATTTAAAATTGAGGAGCCGTAGAACATTAGAAAAATATGAATCGAGCGATTCTGGAGCTCCTGGGGTTTTCCTTTATATATATAAAGATATATATTGATGATTGATTGATTGATTGGATCAGTAGAGGGCGTTAAAGAGAATATTAATATACTATATTCAGTTTCCTCAATTAGAAAATAGTAATAAGGAAATTGAGAATTTATCTAATTTTATAAAGGCAAAAATATTAAAATTTTATATTTATTTTCCTCCATTAGTAAAAATTTAAAAGGCAATTAAGATATTTTCTAATAAAATAATTTATGAGACTATTAAAATTGTAAATTTAGTTTCATCCATTAGTAAAGATTTTAAAGGCAAGAATATTCGAATTGTATATTTAGTTTCCACCATTAATAAAGATTTTGAAGGCAAGAATATTATAATTATATATTTAGTTTCCTTCATTAGTAAAGATTTTAAAGTCAATTGAGATATTTTCGAATCGTTAACATTAATTATTCAAAAATTTGAGAAAATTAGAAAAATAGATCGAAGCGATTTGATATTTTCTAATAAAATAATTTATGAGACTATTAAAATTGTAAATTTAGTTTCATCCATTAGTAAAGATTTTAAAGGCAAGAATATTCGAATTGTATATTTAGTTTTCACCATTAATAAAGATTTTGAAGGCAAGAATATTATAATTGTATATTTAGTTTACTCCATTAGTAAAGATTTTAAAGTCAATTGAGATATTTTTGAATTTTTAACATTAATTATTAAAAAATTTGAGAAAATTAGAAAAATAGATCGAAGCGATTTGAGAGGCGCCACATCACCACCCTCGTCTTCTCCTTTATATAAGTATATTGATTTTGAATGAAGATAAAAAAGGGTAATAATTTAATGACAGTTGTTATTTAGTTACTATGTTATTTTAATACGACACGGCTCCCTAGGTGGCATGTCATAACTGATAAGCACGAGACCTTTGGAGGTTATCTCGAAGAGAAGTGAAAAGATAGGACTCCGAACGAATTGGACATCCGATCGAAGTCCAGGGACATGTTGGGGGGCCAACAGTAACTGGGCCGAATAGTAGTTGGGCCAGAGGATGAGGCCGAATGGGTCCATTAAGTGGATCGGGCCTTTTAACATTTCTCCCACTAGCACACGACCGTTGTGAGAAGACCCCGTCTCCCGCTTCTTCAGGCGGGTGAAGCGGACAACGCCAACGGCGAGTGGCTCCGCGGATTTCGGGTGACTGGTACAAACCGTGCTTATAAAAGCACACATCAGGTTTCATTATGAGGTTAATACTTATTTTATACTTACAAGCACTTGCACGTTCAATATAAACTCACTGGAACCTTTTAACTTACTCTCACACCGGAGGTGAATCGGGGGCCAAACCCCTCGCATTCTTCTCTATTTGCAGGTGAACCCGAAGAGCTATTCGGAGTCCGACCTGACAGAATTTTGATTCCAAAAAAAAAATATATAGTTTCCTCCATTAGTAATGATTTTAGAGGTAAAGATATTAATTTTATATTTAGTTTCCTTCATTAGTAAAACATTTTAAAGACAATTGAGGTTTTTCCGAATCTTGAATATTAATAATTCATCTGAGATAATTAGAAAAATAGATGATATTTTCGAATCTTGAATATTAATAATTCAAAATTTTGAGAAAATTAGAAAAATAAATCGAAGCGATTTGAGATGCGTCATCGTCTCCTTTATTTTTCCCCCTCAATTAATAGATAGTAAAAAAAGAAATTAGTAAATAAATTGGACTCATAGTGTAAGTTTGAGAGATTATTAATATAATATACTTAGTTTCCTCCATTAAAAGATAGTGGGAAGGAATTACTAAATAAATTGAACTTGAAGAGAAAGTTTAGGAAAATATTAACATAGCATATTTAATTTTCTTAGTAAAAAAGAAATCAATAAATAAATTCGATTAGTAGAGAACATTTAGGAAAATATTAACATAGTATATTTAGTTATTTCGTTAGAAAATTGTGAGAAAAAAATTGAGAATTTATCTAATATATAAAATTATATATTTCGTTTCCTTCATTAGTTTGAGATATTTTCTAATCATATATATATATATATATATATATAGTTTCCTCCATTAGTAATAGTTTAATAAATATGACGATTGTTGTAGTGAACTTCAAGAAATGTTCGTATTTGTAAAAATAAAGGTTTAAAAGTCATGTCCTAAGCATAAGAATGTTACGTTGTTTGTTGTGAAAAGTTTATAATAGATTAATTCGAATAAAATATGTTCCAATTTACATTTGCAATAATATCTGCATAAATTATTTTTTGAACAAATAAGAGAATGCTCGTAACAAACTTTTGGTCTTATTATAGCAATACATGAATATGAAAATGATACTCCCTCCGTCCCACTCAATTCTTCTTTACATTGAGGTTGTGTACGGAGTTTAAGAAAAAATGTAATTTAGTGAAGAAAAGTAAGAAAAGTGGTGGAACCAATCAATATTTAATGTATAAAATGGAGATAGTTGGGAAAGTAGTGGATATAGTTAATTTTTATATTATAAAACTTTACTATTTTAGGAAACTTTTGAAATACAAATAAATGAGAGGGACATTCCAAAAAGAAAAGTATAAAGAAATGAGAGGGACAGAGGGAGTACGATTTTTGGAGTTTCATAATTACATGTATATGTTAGTGTCGACATGAATGTCGACTTCAGTAAATAAATAAATGTAAGTATCAACATGATTGTTGGATTTATTAAAGACATATATACATGTATGGCAAGTGATATGATAATATTATAATATTGATATGATTGTTTGATTTAGTTATGATCAAAATATGTAAAAATTTAATGAGAACATCGGTCCTGAGGACATCCTCATGCCCGACTCATGAGGTTGGGTGATTTTTCATACAAATTTGCAAGGCTAATTTGGTAATTACAAAAATTTTCAACCTCAGGTAACTATTTTGAGGTAACCTTAAGCTCAGTACTCTCTAATTTAATTATATATATATATATATATATATATATATATATATATATATATATATTCTTACGCTATTTCAGCTCCACGCTTTCCCATGGTTGAGATTCCCTTCTATGTCAAAGTCAGGGATATTATCTGACATGACGGAAGGGAGGGGGAGTATAGAGAAAGATATCACATTCTATCCTAGGGCTAGGGAGAGACTGATTCCAGCCTTCTTCCCCCAACAGACAACCGAGCAGAAGGTCTGGCTGTGCACGAAGAAGATTTTATATAAATCGACATATATATTCATTTATAGTTTAGATCATATTACATACGTTTGTTTATCCGCCTCGGTATTTAGAGAAATGCCCCATCTATAAAATAGATGGGTAAAGAGTTTTGTATACAAAGTAAAAAGTATGTAATAAAAAGAAATTCTATTTTATATTCTATTTTTATCTGTCGTTCAAAAATAAAGTTAATATCTCATATGTATATACATATTCGAACGGTTCAATTAGTTGTTAGCCTATCCATAATACAAACGAGACTTCGTTAAATAACCTATTTCCTGTTACTTCTATAAAATAGTCGGAAACTCAAGAGGGTCGGTTACTACTCTTTATTATATGATGCAATTTCGGTCCCATTCCTCAAGGCAGAGGAAGATTTCCCTAATGACTCATTTCTCTTGTGCATGCATTCGATATTCCTATTCCGCGAAACCGCTGGTTTCTTGGTCACGACCAGATAAAGCTAAAGTTCCATTAAAGAGCGTTTTCATGGGTTAGATACTCCTCAGGGAATATAAGGTTTTCATGGGGCTGATCTTGAGCCACCATCCAAGCACGAATACCTTCGTTTAAGAGAATATTTTTGGTGTAAAAGTCTCAAATTCAGGATCTTCTATCGCGCGAATTTCTATGAACCCATAGAGGAGAGGCAGCACATAAAGTCTTACTCAAAACTAGCTTTGCCACACGAAGGGATTTCAAACATTGAATTCCATTCGGAAGAGGAGCCTTATAAAGACCTTATTCGTTTTTCCATCACTTTCACTACTTGGTAAAGACACAAGAGGAGCCTTTCAAGTCTACCGGTCTGTTAGGATGTTTCAGCTGCATACATCATTGCACTTCCACTTGACACTTATCGTAATGATAAACGTCTTGTCTCGTCATGACCTTCTATTGAATTCTCAGAACTTCTGTCGCTTCTGAAGGGTTTCGAGCACATATATGCAACGAAAAACGTAAAAATAAATCAAAATTCAAAACCCTTCCGCAGGATCCATGCGAAAAACAAAAGATTTAATTCGGAGATTAGTGTTTTACCTTAAAACTCTTTAACAATTCATCAATGGAAGATTAATGGAGATCCAAAGCTTGTTCAATCACCATGTATCCCGCTCTCGTGATCTACACTCTACGTTATCCACACGAACGCTTTTCTTGACGGATTGATGTGTACTAGCACCCGAAAACTGCTTCTTTCTCTCTCTCTTTTCTTGCTCTCATAAGCGGTTAGGGTTTTAATATAAAAACGGTTTTTACACCATTAAAATCATACTAGTCTCTGTGCATTAATTATTATTATCCTTAAATAATAACACTCAACTAGGGATATTTAGGAATAAAGATACTATTTATATAATCTCATTTTTAAGTCACATACTTAAAGATATCGAATACGTATCATAATTCCAAGGACATTTATTATGCTAACATTTATAACGCAGTAAATAAAGACATAATAAAATAATAATAATAATAATAATCAATAAAACATAATTTGTAATAATAAAATGTTTTCTTTAAAACATAAAAGTATTGTCTCTAGAGTACTAATACTAACAGCTCCATCCCCGCAGGGGTAGAGAACCCATGGATATCTTGGTTGTGTTATAGGAGGCTCCGGGGACTCTAGAAAATTGGTTCTTCAGCCAAGATTACTTAGTGGATTCGGGCCCGTGTCCTGGTAAGTATCTAGCTGGGCCTTTTTTTGTTCCAACGAATCCTAGTATCCTACCCTCAGTGTGATATAGATGTGCCATCTTCCTCCGCTTCTCGTCACCACCACCTTGTGAAAAATTGTTAGGTATGAATATGTTAGATACCCGTGACTCGATTGCTGAAATAGTATCTCTCCCCCAAAAAGCATGTTTTTTTACCGACGCACAAATAAATTTTTTTGTTGGAATGAACAAGATATTGAGGAATTGTCCATACGTAAAATCATAATTATTGATACGAGCCTTTTCCACATGAAAAAGGGAATATTTTATTAAAATAGAAGCATAAATGATGTGGATTATTCAAGAATCGAAGTCGATTTGCTTTATATCAAAAAAATTTAAATATAAAGGAAGTCACTCGACAGTATACAAATTTTTTTTTTTTTTTCGAAAGTATTTAGTGTATTTGTGTATGGAAGGTGTTATTGATTAGTTATATGACATGTGAAATGTAATGCTTGTAAAAATTTGTATTAAGAATCATTTTCTAATTTGTTGACGTATTATACCTATTTATAAGTTATTTTGTTCTCATCTTCATGCAAATTTAAATTATTCGTATCATAATTGTATGTTTAAACTATGACAAATGGAATAGTTTGTTCAATATATTTTGAAAACAAAGGAATCAAATTTCATTAAGCACAATCAGCCAACAACATGTTCAATTTTAATTATATTACAAGTTATCGATATTATAAATGTTTTATCCAAAGTGATTTTTGCATGTTTACACTAAAAAAATACTTATAAACGTATCACTTAATCTCTATCTTCATATCATAAATTCATAATCATAAAAAATATAGTTTATTTTAGTTTTTATTCGTTAAATTTCAATTACTGTCACTGAATGACTTACTATTTGTTTTAGAAAAAGATAAAAAACAACTTTCAATATTTTTCACAGGGTAAACACGATCCATGTGCCTGAAAGTTATTGGCTACGTTGCTTTCTATTAATCACGATTAATATAATTAACACCCACTGCCCTTTTTTCATAGTTAGGAGTTGTTCCACATCATTTATGTGAGGTGCAGATTGCTACTTAATAAATAGCCAGTTAATTTCATTAATATAAGACATTTTAGGAATGATCTAAAATCAAATCTGTGTAGGCCTGGTCCAGAGCGAACAATGTCATACTAATACGGAGTTAAGGCTTGTTAGCGACCCAACAAATGGTATCAGATTATGGATATAATGGTCCATAACAATCTCGATAGGTACCCAGATGGACCTAGGATGATGTAAGTGGCCTACCCCAAGTTAGGCTTAAGGGGATGCAGGTGGGCCTTCCAGTATGAGCGTAAGGGAAGCCAGATAGTCCGGTGGTCTTCCAGTATACGTCGAGGGGGAGCCAGATCACACAGAATGGTGGCAGATTCGGCAGGTGTCGACCCCGATATATGAAGGGGAAGATTGTTGGGAATTGTAGCACATCGTTTATAGGAGGGGCAGATTGCTAGTTAATATGCATCTAGTTAGCTCCATTAGTATGAGGCATTTTGGGATGTGTCCATAAATAAATCCGTGCGGGTCTAGCCCAGAGCGGACAATATCATACTAATGTGAAGTTAAGGTCTTCTAGCAGTCCAACAAGTGGTATCAGAGTTACAATTATAACGGTCTATAACAATCTCAAGATGGACTCCCAGATGGACCAAGGAAGAGACATGTGGGCTAACTCAGGTTGGGCTTACGAGGGAAGCAGGTGGGCTTTCCAGTATGGACCTAGGGGGAGCCGGATAGCTAGGTGGACTTCCAATACGGGTCAAGGGGGAGGCAGATTGCACAGAATAGTGACAGATTCAGCAAGTGTCGAACTTGAAGTGTGAAGAAGGAGATTGTTGAAAGTTGTCTCATATCGTTTGTGGGAGGGATAGATTGCTTATAAATAAACAATTAGTTAACTCCACTAATATGAGACCTTTTAGAAGAGATCCAAAAAATAAATTCATATAAATTTGATCTAAAATAAATAATATTACATTAATGTAGAGTTAAGACTTGCTAGCGGTGCATCACATACTACATTACCAGTGCACAAATTTGGCTAGTGGCGATCATTGGTTAATTATTTGGTTTGAATATGACACTATCGACAATATGTGTAATTATGTACGTATATGTGGCTATAGCAACATATAAAGACACATGGAAGGATAGTTTTTCGTTCAATATATATTAATATGGATGAGAATTGAATTCAAAAACTTCACTACAAGAAAACAAGGGTAAATTTGACCGACTAAATATGACTGCGGCTAAATCTGACCGCCAGCGGTCATATTTAAGGTCAACCTCAGTTGATTACGGGTCAGTCTTAAATTTGACCGCCGTCGATCATATTTAATGTCGGTCATATTTAGTCGGTCATTTTTAGTACTCGAGACCCACAAAAAATTGGTGGGAAAATTCCCGCCAAGGACAAAAATTTGCTTGAGATTAATTTGACCAACAACGGTCACATTTAATGTCGGTCATATTTAGTCGGTCATTTTTACTACATAGTGCCCCAAAAAAAAAGAGGGAAATTTCCCTCCAAGTAGCCAAAATTTGCTAAAATATAAATTTGACCGTCGGCGGTCAAATTTGAAGCCGGGTTTTGGCGCCAAAACTCCCTCCAATTCTCAACCAAAATAATTGGAAAATAAATTTAATCGGTTTTTTTTTTAAAATTTAACATAAATACTCAAACAATTTTTTTAATTCCAAAAAAAAATAATGGAGTACCCCAATGACAAAAACTACGTGTAAAAAATTATTTTGTGCACTAAACATATATATATATATATTTGGGAAGAGATCAATAAACGTTGATGCTATATTTATTAAAGAAATTTTCAAAAAATAAATAAATAGTTACTAACTTTTAAAATTCACAATTAATTTATATATTTAGAGTGACAACATAGTCTACAAATTAAAAATTGATAGATATTAAAATAATTATCATTTCAAAATAATCTCGGCAATACGTTATATTGTTCAAATTTTTTGATGAAATACGTGGTTTGAGATTTGGATTTAGGGGTTAGGCGGTTAACGTCTAGGGTTACTAGTTTCGTAATATTTAATTAATAATTTGAACGATCTAACCGTACAGATGTTTACCTTTTTACTTTTGAAAAGCCTATGCAAAAAATTATTTAATAATAAACATTGCATCCTAATTATTATAATGAAAGAAAATTTTATCAACTTCATCAATTTGACCACTGTCAGTCATATTTAGTATTTTTGACCACTTTTGGTCAAATTTATATAAATTCAAAATTTTCAAAAATATAAAATAAATACTTGATCATTTTTTAAAATTATGAAACAAATATTAGAGTATTCACAATAATAAAAAAATACATGTTAAAAATTATATGTGGCACTTAACAAATTTTTAAATTTGAAAATGGTAAAAAATTATTGATTTTTCATAGATTCAAAAAGTTTGAATATTGTTAATAAATGCTCACTAATTTTTAAAAATTATAAATATTTTTATGGGCGTATTGTGACAACATTTTATGTACATTAAAAAATGTAAGAGATAATAATAATGTTTGAGTAACAATATGATTCATAATTCAAATTATTCCTTGAAATATGCATGGTTTAGGATCTGAATTTAGGGGTTAAGCATTTACTGACTAGGGTTAGTAATTTTATGTTATTCAAATTAAAATTTGAACGATCCAACCGTATGGATGTTAACTTTCTTAAATTTCAAGAGTTCATGCCAAAAATCAAATTATTATAAGTTTTGCATAATAATTATTATAACAAATTGAAATTTTATCATCTTTAGAAAATTGGCCATTTTCAGTCACATTTATAAATTTGACCAACGGTAGTCAAATTTAATTACAAATTTGACCACAAACCCTAATCAGTCAAATTTACTAAATTGACTGAAACTAGTCAAATTTATAAATTTGACCAAAGGTAGTCACATTTAAGTTTAGGCGGTAAATTTCCCGCCAAAACTACCCTAAAATATTTAAATGTAATTTTGACCAAAAACAGTTAAATATATATATTTGACCGCCCTCGGTCAAATTTATATAAATTCAAAATTTTCAAAAATATAAAATAAATAATTTATCATTTTTTAAAATTATGAAAAAATATTAGAGTATTCAAAATAACAAGAACTACATGTTAAAAATTCTACGAGGAACTTTAAAAAAAAATAAATTTGAAAATGGTCAAAATTTGTTAATTTTTCGTATATTCAAGAAGTTTGAATATTGTTAATAATTGCTCACTAATTTTTAAAAATTACAAATAATTTTTGGGCGTAGTGTTACAACATTTTATGTACATTAAAAAATTAAGAGATAATAATGGTGTTTGAGTAACAATGTGATACATAGTTCAAATTATTTATTTAAATATGCATGGTTTAGGATTAAATTTAGGGGTTAAGCATTTAGTGACTAGGGTTAGTAATTTTGTGTTATTCAAATTATAATTTGAACGATCCAACCGTATGGATGTTAACTTTCTTAGATTTAAAGAGTTTATGCAAACAATCAAATGATTATAAGTTTTGCATAATAATTATTATAACAAATTGAAATTTTATCATCTTCATAAAATTGACCAGTTTCGATCATATTTATAAATTTGACCGACGGTAGTCAAATTTAAATACAAATTTGACCGCAAACCCTAATCAGTCAAATTTACTAAATTGACTGAAACCAGTCAAATTTATAAATTTGACCGAAGATAGTCAAATTTATAAATTTGACCGAATGCAGTCAAATTTAATGCCATGTCAGCAATCCGCGTGAAACACATTAAACGGTCCAGATTAGCAAACCAAAATTGCAATCCAATGGTCCAGATTTATTACAGCAAACCCATATCCTATATATACACTCATTACATACATACATCATTCATTATCTCTCCCCTCTCTTCACCCCTTCTTCCACCCTCTCTCCCTCCTTCTTTCCACCCACACATACAAAAATATATACACACTCATCTATATGTATACACCCATATATTTATACTTACTTATTTATCTATTTTTTACAAATCAACTTGTGGAATGATATTTCCGGTGATAAAAAGAATTCCGGCAATAAAACAACTCCGGCGGTCAAAGTGTCAAGCAAAATATCTCCGATGTCCATTTTCATCAAACTAACTAACAAAAATAGTTTCGTAAAATCCAATTTTGAACCTTTAGTTGAATTTAGATAACCATATTCGTAAAGAAATCATCATTAATAAATATTATATATGATATGAAATTATTTTGATTCTTGAACTATTTATTTAAGATAAAATATGGTGATGTTTGTGTTAATAAGGGACACCAAATCAACAAGATATAATGTAGTATTTACCAGAATATTTTTCAAAAATCTAGCAGAATGTAGCAGAAAGCTGCTGGGTTTGTTAAATATGTGTTATAGTTAAATTTGACCGCTTTCGGTCAAATTTATAAATGTGACCGTTTTCGGTCAAATTTATAAATTTGACCAACGGCGGTCAAATTCGATGAACGTTAGGCGCCAAATTCAAAAAATTTCAAATTTCAAAATTTGAAAATTTCGGTCAAATTTAATCGGTCAAATTTAAGCGGTCAATTTTAGTCGGTCAAATTTAACATAAATATGACCGATTTTGCTAAATTTGACTAGCTTAAAAATGACCGACACAATTCGGTCAAATTTGACCAAATATGACCGCTGGCGGTCAAATTTAGCTAAATTTGACCGAAATTTTTCGGTCAAATTTAACCGTTTTTCTTATAGTGCTTGGGAACGATTAATAGATAATTCTACTATCACTGAGCTACTCAAATAAATTTAAGGATATGACTGTATTTCAAACACAACAAAAAAAATTCAATTTTACCGACAAGAGTTCTAGATTCTTTACCAAAAGAATACCCGTCTGTGCAAACGAATTCCTCTATCTTTTAGAACAATCAAACTTCGTTTATAGCTAAAGAGTAAATCTTGGCATTACTACAAAAAAATCACTACAAAAGTCACTACTACTATTGTAGGAATTATTAGTACCTTACAATGGTAATTACTATTATTGTATTGATGACATACACATAATTTCTAAAATATGCGGGTCACTATCATTACCAAAATAAGAATAGTGATTGATTAACAACATTGAGTTGTATTTTATTAAACGTTCCGTAAATATGGTAGTCCATACTCTAGCTAGGATATCATATCTCTATTCAGAGCGTAGTTTTGATAGGAACACAATTCCTATTGAGGTGAAGAATGTATTGGAGATTGATTTGTTTTAGTAATAAAATTTCTTTTCGTCAAAAAAAAAAAGATTTCTAAAATAAAAGTAGTAGTGACTTTTATAGTGATTTTTTGTAGTGATGCCAAGATTTACTCAGCGCTAAAAGAGACAGTGGTTAAGATCGTTAATAAGACCGTTATATAAATAATTTGGTAACTTTTTGCTCAACCCTACTTAAATTAACAGTTAAATTCAGTTGAACAGTCACTGACTTACTTTTACTTCACTGGTACTTCACAGGTCAACACCTGAATGGCCGACATTTTTATATTGTCATTAATCCTCCACTTCCTCTCATTAATTACTCTTTTTCACATCTTTTTTCACCGGATAAATATTTATATAAAGAAAAAATTTCTCAACTGCAATTGCAAATATCGGGTGAGCGAGAATCAAACTCTAAGAACATGGACAACAAAAGATAATACTCCATACATCCCTAATTAATTGTCACATTTAACTTTTGAATGCTCAAATTGACCAATATTTGATTAACATTTTCGTGTTCTCATTGTATGATATACAAAATCTAAAAAATACATATCAAAGTAAATTAAAAGTACTTTTCAACGATATAATTTTTGTTATACTTTTTATTTATATTATATATATAATATTTGATCAAAGTTTGATCATTCAATTCAAAAGTGACAATTAATTAGAGATGGAGGGAGTAAGTCTTTACCACTTCATTTAACTAGCTAATCGCACTCTTCTCAACTGCAAATTAATAATATTTCAAACAAATTATTCATTTAATCATTGATTAAAACAATTTCAGAAAATTGTGGGATATAATTCTGGCTAAACGACCTTGCAGTCACTGCAGCTATAGTTATGTCATGCATCAACTGTAACTGTACGGTAATATCAGATCAGACAATAGACACAAATAATTTATGTGCTCATCGGCAAACAAGATATAGAGTTTTTTTGGCCAAAAGACAGATTGAGATGGTAACTTAACAGCAAACACGTCTAGTTATAGTTCTAGTTGGTTTAACCAATGATTTAGCAGTTCTACAGATTTTTAATATGTACAAAGATGAAAAAAGAAAATAAATGTTTAAACCTCAAGACTCATATGTACAAAAATGAGTGAAACAAAATCAAAGTACTTGATGGCACAAGATCAAGAATCATACAATATTGGTGTCTCTGAAATGCTCTCTAAATGAGGTCTCCACACTCCAGCTCGTCCTTTTTTCCGATCTCTTTGTGTTGATACTTTCTCAGATAATATCTCAGCTAGATAATGATCATTTATATTCTCTCTTTCTGCTTCTTTTCTCGTCTTCTTTGTTGATGATCTCCGACGATTAGTCTTTTCTGATGATGTGGAAGCAACAGGCATGAGAAAATATATCTTTCCGCGTTGAAGCTGTGCCTCACGAGGAATTATCATTACTTGAGGATAAATTTCATTACTGCCTTCATATGGAGATGAAGAAGATGGTTTCTTTAGAACGTGTTTCGGATGCAGTTTCATGATCTCATCTGCAAAAACTGTTCCGCTTAATTCTTCAACATAGCCATTTGTGTGAACTATGCGAATCACGTCAAGTGCGCCGCATGGAAGGATGCAGGAGATGCAACATCTAATGGCGTTAATCATACTTAATAAATTCAATAAAATTGAAGAAAGCAAAACAAAAGTAGGAAAGTATTTATATATTGCTGCATTAGAGAAAAGATTAGGAGAGGGTACAGCGGAGTAGCTAGGTGTATCTGTTTAAGTTTTTGTAACAAAAGATGGTTTTTATTAGACTATAGCCTTAAGGGTTTCTCGCTGCCTTTTTCAATGGTTTTGTGGAAGGAAGGATTAATGAAATCTATGAGATGAATGATTGCAAAAGCAATACCATTAATTTTGTACTTCGCCCTTTTGGATCTATCATATAAATTTAGGGCCCTAGCACAAAATTGTTCCACAGCCCCTCCTCTCAACTATTCAAATTGTTCCATTATTAATTGGCTCTGGGGTTTGGGTTTTGTTGGTAATATATTTAGGGTGAAGGTCTTTTTGAAGACGCATATGTTGCAACATATCTTTTCGTCAAATAAAGTTAGATTTTTTATACGAATACAACAAATATGCTTGCCGCAAAAATTAGGTTAATTATTATTTTTCTTCACGTTTAACATACGTTTGTTATAGACTTGACTTCAATAACTCATCCGGATTTTAAAATTTTCTCAGTCCGCCAATTCTCTACTTACTTTAAAAAACAGATCGACTGATATGCTAGTTTTAGTAATAAAGGGTATATTTGCAGCTCAATCTTCCAACTTTTGTAATTTATATTCTGTCTTTCACATGACTTAAGAGTAGTAACTGTAAACATAACCAAAAGGCAAGATGATCATCACATAAAGAAATAAATGGCTAATTCGATCAGATTCCAAGAATTTAATAAAAGTATGATATGATTGCCATAAGAATTATTGTTTTAGTGGGGCTTAATATAGTGTAGAATTTCCGAAAAAATAAAAATAAAAATCAAACACTTAATAATATTTTCATTAAAGCTTACAGATACATACATACATAAGTGGTAGATTTAGTTGAAGTTTTGATGATGATGGGACAACAAGAAAGAGTCCCACATCCATTAGTGTTGAGATGTAGATGTTAGTGGACACATGTGAGGAATGGGGTTCAAGGGTCCATATTAGCATCGATATCTATACACATCAACAAATTTTTATCAATTTTTTCTAATAATTACAATGTGGAGTCTTGTGAAGAGCATGAAAACAAAGAGATTTGTTGAATAATTCAGACTTTTTTTTTGAATAATTAGATTTATATGTCTTACAAATGAGTATCTGTTCTTAACAAATTATCTCGAAGATGAGCGAGAATCGAATCCAAAATCATTTGAGTTATCTCATCACGCTTAATAATTCAAATCCTTTTGGTATGAATAATTATTATGATCGCAGATGAAATGATACAATTTTAAAGGGGAAGATGAGTACTTTACAGGATGGAAGTGAGATTGGAGATGATGGGGGTGAGTGGCATTTGTTAGGGGAAGTACAATTATTTGAGAGAACAGGTAGGATAGGATAGAATATTGATAGATGGGAATGAGATACTTTGATCATATCATATCAGGGGCCTTTACAGTTTGTAATCATCTCAGGTTGTACATGTACCCAAAGGGAAAAGCTACACGCACTTACCAATCATATTGTGTGTAAAACTTGAATGTATATTCTCGGGTTAATGATCTAGTTGGTCACTAAAGTCAGCTTAATGTATCAAGTTGGTCACTAAACTCAAATTGAACTCAAACAGGTCACTAACTCGAATTAATTGTTAACTCTATTGAATGGGTTGAATTTTTAAACAAAAATTGCTACATGGTAAGCATGTTATTCACGTGACTAACGTCTATTAACTTAACTATAGTTAGTTAACTAAGTTTAAGCAATTGAATAAAACATACGAACAAAAATAAAACATATGAATCATATTTATTATGTATTACATATTGATTGTAGTGTATATATCAATTAGTTCTTTCAATTTTACGGGATGTCAACAAGGGTTAATGTTTATGTACATCATCATGGTTTTTTAGACATTATCAAACCGAGCTACCAATTTAGTTGTAATGTTAAAGGTCGGCAATTTTTGTGTAAAAAAGTGAACCCATTTAACGGAGTTAACAATTGATTAGAGTTAGTGACCTGTTTGAGTCCAATTTCAGTTCAGTGACCAACTTGATACATTAAGCTGACTTCAGTGACCAACTAGATCATTAACCCGTATATTCTTTGCTATTGCTCAAGTTTTTATTTGACATTTCTGGTACTAAATTCTCTGCCAGACTGATGATAGGTTTTTGTTTGGCACCGGATTTTGCAGTTATAAAGTCTCTGCATAAAATCCTCTCTACTATCAATCTCACCGAATTACAATGGGACCATTTATTTTATTATGTCAAGCACTGACTTTTAAATTTAGAATAATGTCAGCCATGAATTGAAACCAAAATAGGGAAAACTGTATCAGAAAGGCAAGG
Organism: Heracleum sosnowskyi; assembly: GCA_030848705.1. Lineage (NCBI taxonomy): Eukaryota > Viridiplantae > Streptophyta > Magnoliopsida > Apiales > Apiaceae > Heracleum > Heracleum sosnowskyi. The sequence continues at coordinate 103,035,873 of CM061241.1, forward strand.
TATAAGATTAATTAAGGTATAAAATAAACCAACTGCAAGTTTTTATCAAGCGGTTATTAATTTATTATTATCTTGTCTTTGTATATGAGGGTTCTTAGCTCATTGTCTTAAGAATAAGAGTAAATAACATTTTGTGTACATAAATTATACAATTTCTGTATTTTGTGTATCTAAATTATCAATTATGCACTTTGTATACTTGAATTATGCAAAAACAAATAATTTGTGTACTTCCGGTGTTTATTTATTCAAATGATGCATTTTGTGTATCTTAACTATTAAAATTGAGCAATTTGTGTACTTGAAATTTACAAATATAATTGATAACACATTTTTTCTATATATTTAATTATATGTATATTAATGGAATAACAAAAAATAAATACTAAAAAATAATATGAAGTAAAAATATAACATAACTTGATATAATAGAAGTAATATTAACTAAAATATTTATTATTTTGACTTATTAAATACATTCAAAAAAATTATATACACACAATTTTTACGAAATTTTATTATTACATTGTGTAATTATATTAAATAATGTTTTAAATTTAGTTACAATTAAATTAAATAAAGAGTTTTATAGTATTTATCCTTAATTTTTTTAATCATACTTTATATTTTAATATAATTTTTTTTTAATAATAACTTTCTAAAAAATTATTCAAAAAATAAATTTTTATATATACATGCAAAGTTGAGATACACAAAGTGCACATATAAAGTTTAGATACACGAATGGATGATTTTTATAAAATTCAGGTACACAAATTGCACAATTGATACTATAAATACACAAATTGCAGATTGTGCATACTTGAGGTACATAAAATGTATTTAACTCTAAGAATAATATATTAGCGTAACTCAGTAAGGTATGTGTGCTTTTGTGACTTTGACCCAGAGTAGACTTGTTCTTAGTATGGGTGGCAAAATTTAACACGATCCGAAACCCGACACGAACCCGACACGGAAAAGTACGAATTTGGGTTGAGTATTTTGAGTTTCGGGTCGGGTTCGGATTGGGTAAAAATTTACCCGAAATATTCAGGTCAGTTTCGGGTTGACCCAAAATACCAGAACCCGACCCGAAAATTTAATATATATATATAATAAATTATTTAAAATATATGAATTTATATTATATAATTATAGACATATGTGATATATCTTCATAATATTTAAATAATTTTAATTTATATATCATATAATAAATTTTATTATAAATTTTTAATATTTTATAAATAAAATTTAATTTTTTTATAGATAAATAATTATTTTAAATTATTTTTGGGTTAAACGGGTCATTTTCGGGTTGATTGGACACTAACAGGTTGGGTTCGGGTTGAGAAAATTTAACCCGTTTCGGGTTCGGTTCGGATTCGGGTTGACTCAAAAATAAGACCAGGTACAACAAACCCGACACGAACCCGATCCATTACCCGAAATTGCCACCCCTAGTTCTTAGCTCTAATTCACTTGTAAATTAGCGACTTTGCGAGGTTTTAGCGTGGATGACGGTCTGCAATATTGTTCTAGGTGTTTAACACAAGTCCTTGACCATTGTAATTAGGGTTCTTAATGGGCAGGTGCAAACCTATATTTAAAATGGGACGAAAATTTAATTTATTTACTATTTTAGCGGGGCAGGACATTAGCGGGCATGACTTGATGAAGTGCCTGCATTTGTTACGGATAAATTTTCTTATTTAAATCAAAATAAAAAAAGGAACATGTATTCCTAGTTTCCTTTTTTCAAGCATACTGTCCGCAACTCTGCGTGAAAGAAAAAAAAAGACAAACTGTAACACCCCAGTCCCACATCGAGGACATTCTCGATGTGGGATTTCTGTTCAGTTTATGTTTTATTTATAAGACAAAGTACTACTATTAATTACCACCAACAAATCATGATCTTTTGAGGGCATGTGATGGGTTTGTCGTTACCCAAGTTAGGGCTCATTTGTTTACCCCTTAATGAAGCTGAATGAACTACATCTTAGCGCTTCATATCGTCCAGATTGTTTGGTAGTCAAATTTTACATGCTGAAAGATTCATAAACTGCTGAATCGATCAGCTACAAAATACTAGCCGAACCATTCATACAGTATAATAAACACATCGTGCACTAGTTTGTTAATTTATATATTTTTATATTAATTTCTTCTTGGTAAAATATTATTATTATTATTATTATTATTATTATTATTATTATTATTATTATTATTATTATTATTATTATTATTATTGATGTTCTTTTAAGAAATTTGTATACGTTTTTAGCAACATGTTATCAGGTAAGGAATTCTGTTAAATATTATAATTTAATTTAATTTTGATAATATACTTTGAATAAGTACAACAATACATTTTTATTTGTTTATTATAATTATAATATATTATTCATCAATTTATTATTAAGTGCCATTTTTATTTTTATTTCTAATAATTTTAAGTTAAATAGGAAATGTTTACTATTTTTTTGGTGCTAAAATTTTATTATGAAAATATGGTATTATTATGATTTGTAATTTATAATCTTAAAATATAAAATATTTTACATTACATGTGACAAAGTGTAAAATTGAAAAATAAAATATCATTCAGATACTATGTTAATTCATTTATCAAATATTATTATTCATTCTGATTCAGATTCTTCATCATTCAGATATATTAATCGTTCAGATATATATGATTCAGATTTACCCAAATGACCCCTTAGATGTATTTGGGACAGTAAGTTTCGGGTTTTTTCGGACTCGAAATCGGCACTCAACTCGATTTTCGAAAAAGACTCGGAATTTGATCCGGGTTGTCACATATGGTATCAGAGCCGACTCTCGAAAGCTTGATTCGTTAAGTTGTCGGAGGTGGGGACACGAAGGCTGGTGGTATTATCCCACAATGGCTAGAGAGGTACGATCTTAGAACCTATGGGCTATCCATTCAGGCCTGACGAAGACGTTAGGACTTTAAGTGGAGGAGTTTGTAACACCCTAGTCCCACATCGAGTAGATCTGGGAATTCTGTTCAGTTTATAAAGCAAGGTACTACTACTAATTAACACCAACAAAGTCATGATTTTTTGGGGGCCTGTGGTAGGCTAGTCGTTACCCAAGTTGGCTACATTTGGGATAGTAGGCTTCGGCTTATTTCGGACTCGAAATCGGGACTTAACCCAATTTTCGAAAAAGACTCGGGAGTTGACTCGGATTGTCACATATGGTATCAGAGCCGATTCTCGAAAGCTTGATGCGTCAAGTTGCCGGAGGTGGGGACACGAAGGCTGGTGGTACTATCCCACAATGGACAGAGGTCCAGAGGTGGGGACATAAAACCAACCGGTATTATCCCACAATGGCTAGAAAGTAACGATCTTGAACCTATGGGATATTCGTTCAGGCCTGACGAGGACGTTAGGAGTTTAAGTGGGGGAGTTTGTAACACCTCAGTCCCACATTGAGGAGATTTGAGACTTATGTTCAGTTTATAAGGCAAAGTACTACTACTAATTAGCACCAACAAATCATGATCTTTTGGGGGCCTGTGACGGGTTGTCGTTACCCAAGTTGGATGCATTTAGGACAGTAGGCTTCGGCTTATTTCGGACTCGAAATCGGCACTTGACCCAATTTTCGAAAAATACTCAGGATTTGATCTAGGTTGTCGCACAGACAAAATCTATAAAACTGATGTGATGGGTTTTTCATATTATTTAGAGTAAAGTGCACTTCGTGTACCTACAGTTTGGCTGTCAGACCACTTGCAATACTCACATTCAAAAACTCTCACTTGCAATACTGCATATTCAAAAAAATTGCAAAATGTGTATTTCCGTTAAATTTCTCTAACTCTGTCAATTTGAACAAGGGTATTTTAGTACTTTTCTTTGTGTATGCATTTATAAAAGAATATATAATTAATTTATTTTATCAGTTCATCTCCTTCCTCGTCACTTTTCTTCCCTGTTCATTTCAGTTTTCCCTCTTTCCTTCCCTCGTATATTCATGTGTGTGTACATAAATTTATAGATTTATATATTCATCAAAAGTAATTCCATTTACATAAATTAGAACACCAGATGAGAGGAAGATATTCTAGATGATGGCAGTTGAAGAAATGAACGCATTTTAATGTTCAATGATATTTTTTTCTATCTATCCATTTTGAATAAAAAGTTGTGAATTGTTGACTACACATTACTAGAAATTGTTTGTGTTTTACAATGTTTTTTTCTTTTTAATTTCGTTGATATCTATTATTTTATCAATGCATATATATATATATGTTGAATTTTCCATTTACTGCACTTTGTGATAAAGTTCTGGAGGCCCCTTGCAGTTTGCGTCTTTTACTTTTTGATGAGGAATTGAAGATTGAATCCTAAAAAATCTTTTGTTTTTGTAATGGATTCTTTTGGACAGTATGTCAACTTGATTTTATTTGGTTTATGTTGTTTAACTATGTTAAAAAGGAATGAGTTGAATTCTACATAAGGCTTGGCTTGGTACTACACTAGATGAAAAAAACAGAAGAAAATCTTGATGACCGGTTCAGATTGTACAAACTCTTGGTTTCAAAAGTAACTAGCTTTGTAGCCCGTGCGAGGCACGGACATGCCCTAGTTATGTTTAGTTGTTTGAGATTTGGATGCACACTAAAAATGTAAATACTTGTTGTATTGTGAGCGCACTTTTCTGATTTCTCTGTTATGTTTGCATGCTGTTATCCGTGGCAATGGATGAGCTCCAAAGCTCATTTCTTTGGCTTCTTTTCCCCGCACAGAAGAAGTAGTTTCTGGGCTCTTATCAAAAGTTCATTTTCTATTACTGACATCAATCAACTAATTGCCATAACTAAAATATTGAATAGATACATTGTATTAAGCAAATGCATCATAATTATTTTAGAACTTGAAAAATATCATACAATTCTATGTAAGATTCGATGGTGTGACAAAAGGAGTTGAAACTAAAGAAAGAGAACAAAAAGAACAAATTTATTAATAAGCTTTAAAAGGTACCAGAACCTTGAGCCTAGAGTAGTAAAAAATCTAGGTTATCTTTGTGTACCGTCCATGGTTTCCTACTACTGATGCGACTGCACTTGTACCCGTGCAAGGCACAGGATCGCTCTAACCGACAGAACTTGATGTTATTTTGTGACGATATTTTCTAGTCCACGTCAGTTTAATTTTGCGATGATAAGTATTCTTCAGTTTGTTGTGGTGATCCTGCCACCAGTTTGAACTTGTTGGTGACATTATGTGACATGATTGAGAAGATTTGCAAGGAAGATCGGTTTGGTATTAGTCCGAAGAAGATTTTGTTCTTAGTTGAATGTATTTGATGATTAGTTTTATAAGCTAATTAATAATCAGATAGGAATTAGTTAAAGGTGTCAAATAAAGGCTCCATTTCGAAAGTACCAATACTCTCCGGTCTCCATAATTCTCTATAAGCGGCCGGAGTAGTATACTTGTCCTTAATGCATGAGGTGGCGGGATTGAGATGCACACAAATTCGTATTCGAAAAAAACTGTTCGAACTGGTTAAAAAAATCAGAAAAAATCTGATTAAAAAAAAGTCCACCTTAATTGGATTCAGCCCGCAGGCTTAAATGGATCGCATATTTTTCACAAAACCCCGATCCGGTTCGAGCTGAATAAACCCAAATTTAATCTCGATTTGGACGCAGTCTTGATCAGGATAAAAGTCCAATCAAAAAAGTTAGAATTTTCAATTAAATCTCGGATAAAAGCTTAAATTTTTTAATTAAATCCGAAAAAATAAAAAAAAGTTAAAGTTAAATTTAAAGTTATCAATATCTAAAATAATTTGTAAAATCCGATTTGGCCCCTCCTGACCCGACCCTATCTACAGGTATAAATATTTTAGAGGAAATTTGTCTCGATTTAAAAAAGTCCGGCCCTATCGGATATCGAAAAATCCGACTTGAATCCGAATTACGTTCATCTCTATTCAGGGTAACAACTATAGAGGTGCTTATATTATTACTTATATTATCTGATATGTATGAACATAGTTGAGACAAAATGATTACTATTTTGTATTATTTTGTATTATTGGATGCTCGAACTAAAAAATGATATTATGTGACGAAAAATGCATTTGTACTTTGTCTTAAAATTGTGAATACAAAGGAAGAAACATAATTAAATTTAATTAAAGAAATACGTGTCTATTGGATATACTTTATACCAATAACCACTTTTATTAATAATCAGACAAATGAAATTATCATGAAAAAATCTTGAATAAAAACTAAAGTGTAAAATAATATTTGTGAAAGACATTACCATACTAATGGGTTTTATACCACAACAAAAAAGCCCAAGTAGCTCAATGGTTAAATTGGTGACTTGAAATTCTTATTAATTAGTATTGAAGTGTCTTAGGTTCGATTCCCATCAAGATTAAAATTTTCTTACATTTTTATAACATTTGACTTTGGAGGGGCAGTTATGTAATTTCAAGTTGTTGAATAAAATGTTTCACAAAGTCCTTGTTGCAGTATAAGATATATAACTAGCCTAAAAACCCGTGCGAAGCACGGGCCTGCTTATTTACTGAAATAATTTTTCGCACGAAAATGTATATATATCGAAACAATTTTGTAATTAAAATTAATTTTGAATTTATCTTATATTTGTATAAATTTTTTTTATTTTTTTTAATATTTAATAAGATTTCACAAAATTTGGAAAAAAAATCTATAAAATAAAGATCAAATTATTATTTTCATTTGACAAAATATTAATTTAGTTTTAAATGTCGTGAAATGCATTTTATCAAATTCAACAATTAAATATAATCTAAATGATTATTTTAGTATAGTTGTTCATATATGATATGGATGTATCTAAACTAATGTGTTTTTAACGAAATGACAATATACTTGTAAATAAAATATAAAGTTGGTCAGGTACGTAAGACTACACACCGTGATCACATCTTAAAATCTTTTAGTCTAAAGTCCGTATATAACATTAGTGTATGTAAATTAATATGATAACGTAACTGTGCCAAACCCAAGGCTTTGGGACTTGTTCATAGTGAGTATTATTGATATTAAGAACAAATAGAAACAATGTAAAATTTGAAACACGGTCGAACTATTGTTCTTGTTGCAATTATAATCAGCTTTACCGGAGTTTTCTATGTTGGAGAAAGTATAATTTGTAAATAGGTATTTTGCCTTAGTAGTTGTTGTTTGTTTTTCAGCGATCAATTGATTTGGTTTTTTTTATTTTTTTGGAGTCTAGAATATAAATCGTTAAATGCACACAATGTTGTTGTAATATAATCGAACACATGTGAATGAGATAGAGGATTTTAAAAAGAAGCTGAAGGTTGGTGCATCTTTGCACACTCTCACAAGACAAATACTTTGGGAGATGAGCACCTATTGCAATATGGAGTATTCATATCACGTGTTTATTTTTTTAACTTGGGAACTGATTTCGCACTTCTCTCTTGTGTCCATCACTGTATTAAATTATATGAACACACTTAGTACTTTAATAATATGTTTGGAATGTCGTTTTACAGTTACAAATTTTAATCCAATTTTTTTTATAAATGATCATCGTGTACTAATAATAATGTATTTTAACTTGACTATATATATGTATTTTATGTAATTAATTAAGCGTTAATAATATCGAATTCAAAATTCAAATCTCATTTCGATTAATTTAATATATATACATATATATTGGCGACCGGAACGCCCTTAAATTCATATATATATATATATATTGAAATCGTAGATCCAACCATATATTTGAAAAAAGATTACATAATTGTTTTTGAGTATATTAACTTATGTACAAATTGGCATGGTTAATGATGCAATTTATAATTTATAGGATATAAAATTTGAGTCTTTGTCTACTTGATACAAATAAATATTATTTACAATATAAAAGTAATTCTATTATTTTTGGGTCAATTTTAGAACAAGTTGTTTTCGTGCTTATTTATTTATGTTTTTTTTATATGTTATTATTTAAGAGATAATTGAAATAGAGTCCAAAATTTAAATCTCATATATATTAATTTGATTAAATATTTTTCGATCCAAACTCCTTTAAATTCACATTGTGTTTTTTTTAAATCGTAGATGCAATCATACAAACGAAACAGTAGTTACGTAAAAATTGTTAAATGTATTAATTAAGTTACTTACAAATTACAAATTAGTGCATAGATGATGCAAATTGTAATTTATATATAAAAAATATGAACCACTATCTATGTATAGTTGCATGGTTACATTTGCAAAAAACAAAATATGTTATAGATGAAAACATTCGTCTACTATTTTTAAAAACATTTAAAAGAAATTAAAACATTCGGCTATATATGTATTATTTCGACCGAAACGTTCTAAAATTCAAATTATTTTTCTTAAAAAAATTGTAAGTTCAATCATATAGATGAAAAGATGACGTAATAATTATCGAGTATATTAATTTATGAAAAAATTTATATGATAGACGACGCAATTTGTAATCTAATACGATATAAAGTTCAAACCGTTATATATCTAATGCAAATAAATAAAATTTATAATATTAAAATAATCTTATTTTCTACGGGTGAAATTTATAATATTTTGTGTAATTTGTTATTTTTGTACGATCTTTTCTTTTAGTACCGTTAGATTTACAAAAAAAATATGAAAAATATTTATGTAAATCATTTGTGTAGATAGATTCCCTATCTTGCGAAGTAAATTACAAAATTGTCGGTATATAACATAGGCGATGCAGTCTTAACATTGTCAGATATAAACGTAGGGCTGAGACTTATTACAAAATCTATTAATATTATTTAAAAGTCATCCATGCGGCGTCTCACTCAATTTTTTTACTTTTAAAATTTTATAAAAATTTTATACTCTAATCTTATATGTTATCTATAATCTTATTATTATGTAGAAATTATACGTTATCTATAATCTTATACTCTTTTAAAATTTTATTTTTTATATCAATCATTTAAAATAAAAGAAAGAGAATCGTAGAGTATGCTCAATCCATTAAAATATTTTTGGTAATTATATACAATGCAATATTTTATAAATAATATAAACCAACATTTTATTTATTTAAAAATAAAAAATTATAAAAAAGAAGATGAGAGAAGAAGAGAAATTAACATTAATAAGATTTTAAAGAAAACTTAAAACAAAATGTACTATGCTACTTATGCATGAGCTTGATTAGAGAAGATTAATGGTTCAATTTACTACACTAACATAATCTTATCTACTATTTGCATAAATATAAAAGAGTTGACGTTTTTGTAATTTTTTAGCATGTAGGGGCAAAATCATAAATTCAAGGTATTAAAATGACATATATCAATAATTTAAATTGATAAAAGAGAATTGTAGATTATGTTCAATTGCTAAAAATATTTATTATAACTATGTATTGTGCAATATTCTAAAAATAATATAAATCAATGTTTATTAACTCAAAAAATAAAAAAATTGGAAGAAGAGGTGGTTTATCTAATAAGAGTTTGAATATAAACTCAAAACAAAGTGTAGCACAGTTGGTTATGACATGAGTTTGACATGGATATGTTAAGGGTTCGATTCCCATCATTAACATAATTTCACAATTTTTACATTTTTATTAGAATGGTATTTTTGTAATTTTAGAAAATATAAGGGTAAAATCGTAACTTCACAGCCATTAAAATGGCAAACTTTGCCCTTTGTTGGCTTTTAATATATAGAGAAAGATAGATGGGGTTTTCGAGTTACCGCTTAGATATCGGTAACAAGTCTTGATTTATAGATTTGTTAGTTTCAATTTGATAAAAAAACGATGAATATGAAAATAAGATTATGTGATTGTTGGATTCCATAGCTTGAAGCATTATTTATTAGGATGATTCTTGACAAATTAAATTTTCAAAATGCGGATATGAGGAACAAAATAAAGCTATACCCATTAATTCATATTGTAGAAGAGAAAGAGACGATCATGTTGCAATTTAAATTCATTGATTTCGTTAAGAAAATATTCAGATATTCGAGTTTTAAATTTTAAAAACGTTCATCAATGGTGGTAACAACTTAAAGAAGAAGATGACTAGTAAAATGACTGTTTTACCCCTATTTTAGCTAACGGTGTTAACCTGATTTGACGGAAGTACACAAAATGTAACGAAAATTAAAATATAGTATTGCAAGTGAGAGTTTTTGAAGGTGAGTATTGCAAGTGGTCTGATAGTCAAAATGTAGGTACACGAAATGCACTTTACTCTATTATTTATCATAGTATAGATAAGTTCACACATGTTTCTACTAAAATTTTAGTTCTTGCCTTCGTATGATGAACACGTCTAAAATAGTAATAAAGTAATAAATCGTGGATCAGATCAAGTACATAGGGATGACAACGGGTCGGATCGGGTTGGATTTCTGAGATATCCAAATCCAAATCCAAATATTTTTCTTAAATCCAAATCCAATCCAAATCCAATTGGATTTTAAAATCGAAATCCAAATCCTATCCATCGGGTTTTGGATCGGGTTCGGGTTTATCCAAATCCAAAATTTAAAATTCTAAATAAATAAAAAATAACTTTGTACCAACTTTTTCTTTGACAAAAATTCATGGAACTTCGCTTTTAAATAAAAAGTACTTTATGATACAAGCAAAAAATATTACAAATTCTTATGAAATATAATTAAAGTTTTGACTTTAAAATCTTAATCCATAAATTAAAACAAATACGAGGTACTAAAATAGAAATTTGAAAATTCATTAAATGTTACGGAGACTATGAGTGTTACAATAATGTATTGTAACTAGGTATTAAATAATTGGGTCGGGTAGGTATGAGTATAATAAATAATATAACAAAAATATAAATTGAAATTGAAAAAGTAAACTATTAACTTATATATAATATAATATATATATATATATATATATATATATATATATATATATTTATTTATAAAAATTGGGTTAACCACATGTATTAGTTAACCAATCACAGAATCTCTATTTATAAAAGTTGAGTTAACCACATGTATTAGTTAACCAATCACAAAATTTTAAATAATTTTTAGCCAATCAGAAGCAACTATTTTATTTTTCAACCAATCACAATTGAGTTAGCACGTTTTCCCTTTTTAATAATTAACCATGATTGACTAACTATGGTACCATTATTAAATACTCTCTTAAAAAGAAAACATTTAAATGCATTTCAAATAAAAATTTGTTTCCTATTCAAATTTATATTCTATTAAATACTTTTCAAGCCAAATAATTTTAACCAATCACACAATTTTAAATAATTATCAACCAATCATAAGCAAGTATTTTATTTTTCAACCAATCAGAAGCAAGAATTTATTCAAATCAATATATATTTTAATAATAAAATAGTAATATAAATGCAATTCCATTGTTAAAATAGTAATATATATATATATATATGAATAATAAAATAGTAATATAAATGCAATTTTAATCGCTTAATTGAATAAAATTTAAATTAAAATAATCTAATAATATTAAAATTTAATGAAATTATGATTTTTTTGAAAACTTTTGCAAAGAGTGAAGATCGCTTTTACATGTTTTAGTTAACCAATCGCAAAATTTAAATAATATATAATTAATTCATATATATAAAAATAGATTCGTTTTAAAAAAAATCATGTACAATATTTTTGCGTTGTACATCATAAAAAAAATATCTTTTAGTTTCAAACCAAATTTTCGTAAATATTTTTGAAAGATAGTTTTTTGGGTAAATTCTCTAATAAGAATAAAAGTGTTTAATTGAATTAAATTCTGATTGAATTGTATTTGCATTCAAGAAATGACAACTATTTAGATTGATTTGGAGTTGTCAAAAATTCAAATAGATCATGCATATCTTACAGGATCTTTTTCAGTTATAAATGATTTTAGATTGATTTATGTTTATCAAAAAATAAAAAAGATAGTAATATAAATGCAATTTTAATCGTTTAATTGAATAAAATTTAAATTAAAATAATCTAATAATAATAAATGAAATAAAATTCGAATTAATGTATGTGTTACTAATCAAACCGTTTAATTGAATTAAATTCTGATTGAATTGTATTTGCATCCAAGAAATGAAAACTATTTAGATTGATTTGGAGTTGTCAAAAATTCAAATAGATCATGCATATCTTACAGGATCTTTTTCAGTTATACATGATTTTAGATTGATTTATGTTTATCAAAAAATAAAAAAGATCCGGTAAGATATTTCTCAATGTTAATTGATTTTAGATTGATTTATGTTTATCAAAAAATAAAAAATATCCGGTAATATATTTCTCAATTATAGTTGATTTGAAACTGATTTATAGTTATCAAAAAATTAAAACGCAATATATTTTTTTAATGATAATTGATATTTGATTAATTAAGATCTTGTAAAATATATGTATTAATGTAATTGATAAATTTTAGCCCAAATTAGCAATGGTTTGTACCTATAAATAGATCTGAGCAAAGTGCATTTTGTGTACTCGCACTTTAGTCAAGACATCACTTACAATACTATAGTTCAAAATCGAGCAGTTGCAATATCAATGTTTCTATTTCAATGCACTTTGTTGCATTCCGTTAACCGAGGTTAACTCCGTTATTAATTTAGGGAGTAAAGTGCACTTTGTGTACTCGCACTTTACTCTAAAGTGCATTTTGTGTACCCACACTTTGTTTAATACATCACTTGCAATACTTTACTTCAAAATTTAGAGTAAAGTGCGAGTACACAAAATTCACTTTAGAGTAAAGTGCGAGTACACAAAGTGCACTTTACTCCCTATATTAATAACGGAGTTAACCTCAATTAACGGAATGCAACAAAGTGCAGTGAAATACAAACATTGATATTGCAACTGCTCGATTTTAAACTATAGTATTGCAAGTGGTGTCTTGACTAAAGTACGAGTACACAAAGTGCACTTTACTCAATAGATCTACGTGTATTTGTTATAAAAATCACTAGTCCCAATAACAGATCAATCATTTCTACACTCATACATCATCTCTACAACCATACATCATTTATACACCTACAAAATGCAAGGAGCTCGCTTTAATCTTATTGCTTCATTGACATGTGACAAGACAAATTTTGATGCCATTAATAATGCTATTGACGAATTCAGTAAATGGGTATTGGACATTGGTGATGGTAGAATTTCCTTTATCGATGAAAATGACCCTAATAGAGATCGTGAAGTTCTAATTCCTGAGAAGTTTTTAATTCCACACAACAATGATCCAATATCAGATATTGTTGATTTCGTCTATCCTGGTATTAAATGCAACTTCAAAGATCATCAATATCTCAAGGACAAAGCTATTCTTGCTCCGACTAACAAATTGGTTGACGAAATTAATGCTCATGTCTTGGACCGTATACCAGGTGAGTAACATGTATATCTAAGTGTTGATAGCATTGACGAAGGTCCTATGGATGAGAATGATCTAAATTCAGCTTTTTCCGTGGAGTTTTTGAATTCAATCGACATGCCTGGAATGCCTAAGCACGAACTTAGGTTAAAAGTTGGTGTTGTAGTTGTGCCAACAAGGAATATAAATCAGGTTCTTGGACTGTGCAATGGTACGAGAATGGTTATCAAGAAACTATTCAAGTGGACGGTTGAATGTGAAATAATAACCAGAAGTCATGCATGAGTTACTCATATTATTCTGAGGTTTACCACAACATCCAGTGAAATCAACTCAAAGTGGCCTTTCATATTTAAGAGGAGACAATTGCCATTGCAAGTATGTTTTGCAATGACGATTAATAAGAGTCAAGGCCAGTCCATGGAAAAGGTTGGTTTGTATCTTACCAGCCATACTTTCTATCATGGCCAACTCTATGTTGCTCTCTCATGTGTCACTTCACCAGTTGGTCTCCATATCCTTTTGGGAGACGGAACTACAAAAAATAAAAATTGCACAAAAAATATTGTTTATGAAGAAGTTTTCTACAATTTACCCGAGTTGTAGTTTTTAATTTGTATGCCTACAATTATCAAGGCCACTACTTTTGGTTTTGGTAAGCATGGAAACCACTAGACAATCAAATTTGCAATGTTTTAATGAAATTAATTTCTATATTCGTTTTCTTTTACAATATAAAAGCTATCTATTTTTTCCATGTCAAAAAGATCTTTTTGGTTTAAAACAAATTCCTTTTAATCTATGTATATTTAAATTTCGAAAATTTGAAATATACTACTTTAATTCTCAAGGTACATATCTTTCTACAATTGATTTTGATTGACATTACACATAATCATATCCAGGAATTGAATAATGAATCAGAAATTTTTTAATCAATCAATTACTTTAAATGCACTTAAATTCTAATTATCATCATCGAAAATATACATTAATCCTAATTTGTATGAGGTTTTCTCTATGAGATACTGGTAAAAATATTCTAAAAATTCAAATTTCAATATATCTTATTTTTTCGACCTATTCATAAATTTCGAAAATTTGAAATATACTACTTTAATTCTCAAGGTGCATATCTTTCTACAATTGATTTTGATTGATATTACACATAATCATATCCAGAAATTGAATAATCAATCAGAAATTTTTTAATCAATCAATTACTTTAAATGCACTTAAATTCTAATTACCATCATCGAAAATATACATCAATCCTAATTTGTATGAGGTTTTCTCTATGAGATACTAGTAAGAATATTCTAAAAATTCAAATTTCAATATATCTTATTTTTTCGACCTATTCATATTCTATGTCCTTTTTTTCAGGCTTGAAGTTACTGAATATGATGGTCCTAACAATGATGCATGAAATGAAATGATGTTGTGAATTTTAGGATGGTTGGAAATATTTCGCATTTCTATTTTTTTTATTAGTGTTATGTTAAGATGTGAACTACTTTTATCACATTGTCATCTATTTTAAATTTTTTTCTTTAATTATGTATTTTCATAAAATTTTGTCTAATATAATTTTTCAAGTACATTCGTTAATGATAAAAGTACATTCGTTAATGATAAGTGATAACATTAAATCACAATTACAAATTTCAGTCGATGTGTTAAACAAATATTACTAATTAAAATAACAATATTGTAAATTAATAATAATTGTAATTTTTTAAAAAACAATTAGAGCAAAATGAGACCCAAAAAGAAAAAAAAATCTCGGTGCGTAGCACGGGTAAAAAACTAGTATATATAGATTTTTTTTGGGTTTTGGGTTTGGATTGGGTTTTGGATTTCGGGTCGGATTTGGATCGGAATACCTAATATCCAAATCCAAATCCAAACCCATTCGGGTTTAAAAATTGAATCCAAATCCAAAATATCGAGTTCGGTAAAATCCAATCGGATCGAAATTGATCGGGTATCCATCGGGTTGGATTTTTCTGCCATCCCGCCCGCCATCCCTGCAAGTACATAAAGCATTACTTAATCTTCTAAAAAGTAAATGAATAAATTTTTTATACGAGAAATTGGTCATCGGTGTGATCCAACATAGAAGTTCAGCATATTCTTGTTAGACTAAGCCCAACGACCCACAACTAAAAGCCCATGTCAGACTAAAGGAGGACTTGTCACCGTTCCAGGCTAGGCTCGTCAATGGTATGATCGGTCCGAATTTTAACAAGTGGATGTGGATTCCATAAAATATATCCGATCCGGTCCATTAAGATCGCGAATCCATACTGGATATTGATTTTGCCTTGTCCAGTCCAATAAAGAAATACCCGATCCGATCACAAATAATTATACATACTATGAGATTAAATTCCTTCCCCAATCTGGCAATCTGTGAGTGTGCTCAACAGAAGTGCAATGCCAATATTTAAGATTTAGTTCCTTTTTTCTAAATACAGTGATTTCCATACCCATCTATCCAAAATAAAGGTGGTACTTGACAAATGACACACAGGTGGCTTGTGACGCATAAGGCATACAAAATCTTCATAAATAGAATCTCAGGCTAGTAAGACAACCAAACAATCTTATCCCGCATAGTTTAGGGACAAGGGATCAGGAACGAACTTGAGTTCATTTCAGAGTGGAGATACACCATTACCGCCATGTTGTGCCCCTATCGTGTTCCCTACTCCACAATAAGTAGTTTATAAAATAACAGGTCAGAACTCACTACAAGTCTAGAACAAAGTAATGTTGCAAATGTGTTGATTACAGTAGTTCAGAACCAATAAAAGATCGAGATACAGGCAGCTCGTAAAACATACAGATGACCTAAAATTAAAGCAGCCACCTATCGGAAGTAAGATGTCTATATAGATTTATGAACTATCCAAAAAGTCTAAGAGCCAAGATAGCTTGCCGATACATTACTAATTCCCAAGTCACCAAGTGCAGATGATTTTTGTTCAAACAAATAGCTTATCTTGATCAAGGAAGAAAAATGTATGATCCCAAGATGAGCTGGACTCCAAGGGTACCAATCTACAACCAGAATGAAGTTGGCGGATAGGGCTCTGCCACCAGTCTACTGTGAGATGGGACACCAATTGACGACGCCACTTGGTTTTATTGCTTCATCAATCTCTCTGACTAGATAATTATCTCTAAGAACGAATTTTTTTATTTTGTTTCTATTTATAGGATATTATAATAGACGTTTTTTTGTCTATTATCTCCTACTCTAACAAACTAATCCCCTGCTCATTCTTTAATTGGCATACATGTATGTAGGTAGAGAATTTGTTTCATTACATATATTAACTTGGCACTCGTTTCAGTGATATATAATAAGATAATAAAATCCAAAAAATAGATCATCTATAAGTTATTAAATTATTAAAAATATATATATATCTTTACAGATCTAAAAATAGTATATTACTTATTTACAATAATAAATCATATTAAGCATGTACCTATTATTTGCAAACAAACTTGTCAAGTTTATTTACGTAAATTTTAAATTTCCTCAAGCACAAATTAGTTGATGTTAAAGTTTAATAATGAATGGAATTTCACATATAATGAACAAATGATACGGCTTGATTGAAAGTCCACAGGGTAAATATTAAAAAGAAATTCCCTTCCTCAAACTAGAACACATATATAATAACTTAAAACATTAATTACTAATGTCCAACCCTACCGACACTAAAACAAACCCAGGCTACCTATACATAACTTGAAGAGACCACTAGACCAAGGGGAAACAGAAAATAATCGATAGTTGAAACCTAAGTTACCCGGACTCGGGTACGGGTGTCGGACACGGGTGGGGATCCAAGTGTCGGACTCTTAGTTTCTAAAAACTTAGGATTCGTGGATATGGATCCGAAATTGGACACGGGTGTGGAGATTCAACAAATAACCTTCACATAAGTGAAATTATACCTACTTTTTAAATATTTTACATTTGTAAATAAGTGTCTTCTACCAATAAAAAAACATATACATAATTGTTTATGTCAAATTTATAGCATAAATCAAAAGGATAACATGGAAAGAGTGATATATGAACATTACTCTCTAGAAAAATGTTGTTGTGAGGCCTTGTAAATCATTTTGAACTAGATTATTTGGAGTTGAAGTGTCCGGTTTTCATATGAAGGATCCGACTCAGATCCCATACCCATGTCATGTCCGATGGACACGGGTATGAGGGCAAAATTGAAGAGTGTGGGTAAGAGAGGTTGAAACAACATCCCAGACAATCACACCTAGAAGATGCATTTGGCTTTCCTCCCTCCACTCCGTAAAACATAGAGTACTAGTGAGGAAACACTATTCCTGCATTGTGTCTATTATAAGTACCATTCTTAAGAATTTCTAAGCCTTATACTAATATAAGTAGAAAAGCCGCAGTTATATTAACAAGGATAAATCTAATATAAGGCATTTAAGTTAGGTATTCTTACAAGCAACTATAATCTTTTCAGGAGGAGAGTTATGTTCCTCCTACTCTAATCCATCACTTGACATAGATATAACCACTCAACCAGATAAAGAAACCAAGGAACATGTTTCCATTTAGAACATCAAACTACTGGTGTTATTCAGCTATGTAATTAACATAGCACAAATTCTAGTTACAAGAGCATGTATACATTTATATCACTTAATCATTTTCCATCAAAATATCGTCATAACATTATCTAAAACAACAAATGGAACATTTAAAACAACTCCCCTTTCTCAAGCCACTCTAGGATCCGTCCCGTGCTGCCAAACATAAACAAGCTCATCCCAACCGGTACTCGCCATAAGCCCTTCAACAAGCACACTCATATCAACACCAACCGCAAATTCCGTATGATGATCATACCTCCCCACAAGTGCATCCTCCACCATATAATCCCACATACAAACACTCATATCATACGAACACGACACAATCAAACTCCCTCTATGAGGCGAAAACTTCACTTTCCTAACCGCATAACCATGCCCATTCAAAACCGAAATGGGAACCCGATAATTCCTCACATCCCAAACCTTAATACTCTTATCCACCGACCCCGTAGCCAAAACACAATCATCATACTTATTCCAATCAACCGATAAAATCTCAAATTCATGACCCGGAATAATCATAGTCGACCTGGGTTCCCTCACATCCCAAACCCGAACCGTACAATCCCCGGACGCGGACGCAAACACGTCCGCGTGCCGGGGATTCCAACTACTCGAATACACACAATACGCATGTTCCTTAAACGTCCTCACACTAGTAGGCCGATCAATAGTCCATAACTTAACCGTATCATCCCAAGAAGACGACAAAAACGAGTCGGGTCGGGTCGGGTTATAATCAATAGAATGAGTTTCACGGGTGTGTTCGTGAAGAGAGCGAATTGGGTTTGAAGTGGGTGGTAAAGAAAGGTCGTAAAGCTTAATTGAGCCGTCGGCGACGGCGGCGAGAACGAGAGAGTCGTGAGATTCCGACCAAGCGACGTCGTAAACGCCGTCGGAAGTGTCGAAAGAGGCGAATTGAGAGATGGGTTGAGAGGGGTTGAGGTCGAGGATGTGGAGACGGCCGTTGCCGAGGATGCCGAAGTTTTGGGCGGTGCCAACGGCGAGACGGTGCTCGTAAAATGGACTGAATTTGACGGAGTAGCCGTTAAATGGGGTTTTGAAAACCGGCATGTTTGTTTTCCGATGATGATGCTTTTTGGGTTTGTGTTGGGAAGTGTGATGGGTGTTGATCGGGTGATAATAAAATACTCCAGTAGTAATGCGAGGTGTGATGGCCAAAATTACCAAAATTTTTAAATTTGATGACCAGAATACCATATTTTAAAATTTTGGCCAAAAATATCAGTGAAATACGTTTTTTCAGACTGGGTATCTCGAGATACGTTTTCTCAGACTGGGTATCTCGAGATACGCTTTCTCAGACTGGGTATTCGGCTCAAATTTTCTTTGAAATACGCTTTCTCAGACTGGGTATTCTGAAATACGCTTTCTCAGACTGGGTATTTGACCATATACCCATTCTGAGACTGGGTATTCACCCAATTTTTTTTTTTTTTTTTTTTTTGTAAAAATACATATTTCATTAAAAAATATATAATTAACATTTTTTGAGATACCCAGTCTAAGAATGGGTATTTGGTCGGTAAAAATGGCCAAAATCTCAAAAATGGGTATTTTGGTTACTTAACCCTAAAAAAGTTGGTATTTTTGTCATTCTTTCTAATGCGAGTGTAAGGCTTTGTTTGGTAGGGTCAAGTAAGTGTGTTGCCTTCTGCTGACTTGCAATTTTTTTTTTTGTTTTGTAAAATCTGACTTACAATTTCATTTGGGTACGGCTAAATGTCACAAAATTTTGCTTCATGTAGTAATGAGAAATTACTCTTAACTCCTTTTGTTTATTAAATGTCCATTTGCTTATTAAATGATGTGTTTGACCGGTCACTGATAATTCCCAACGCGCCTAGACATCACCTATTTAATTATAGGCTAATTCAATTTAATTTAAAATTTACTTCCATAATATTTATTTGAATAAATTAAATATTTTAAAAACAAGGTCACCCGAAATTTGAAATTATATTAATATATTTTTGTAGAAATAATATAATTGGTTAAAAAATCAACATTTAAAGTTATTAATTATATAATTATATTTTGGGTGAAAATTATAAAATGTAAATTCAATAAAAGTTATTATATTAAAAGATGGATATATATATATATAAGTATATTTTTCATTCTCAGGAAAAAAAAATCGAGTTACATTCAACATAATTTAAGTTAACTCTAGATCTTTGGACTCATCTTAATAAAATTACTTTACATTTTTATTAGCTACAATCAATAAAAAATAATTACATATGAAATATTAATTTATGTAAAACAATATGCTTATTACTTTTGCTACAGAAATTTAC
The DNA here is from genome assembly GCA_030848705.1 of Heracleum sosnowskyi. Taxonomy (NCBI): domain Eukaryota; kingdom Viridiplantae; phylum Streptophyta; class Magnoliopsida; order Apiales; family Apiaceae; genus Heracleum; species Heracleum sosnowskyi. Next base: position 103,056,319 of record CM061241.1, read on the forward strand.
TTAAAACTTAGATGATCATATATTAATATCAGAAATATACTACTTTTCCGAAAATATCATGGGAAATTACCTTTAAATTAATACATGTTACATTTTATATTTCTTTTCAATAAAATCTCTTTTTTCCAAAAATATTAGGTGCAGCATTTGTTCTTTATTTTAAAACATATTTTAATGATTTTTAATTTTTTTAAAAAAATTTACCTATTTTAACATGCCAGCGTATTTTTTTAACAAATATAATTAATATAATTAAAACACTTTTAAAAACACCACGGGAGGTTAATTTTTTTTTTAATTAAAACACGTTTTCTTTTCTAGTTGTCCTTAGCTTTTAATTATTTTAAAAAAACTTTCTTATTTTTAACATGCTAACAAATTTTTTTAACAAATACAATTAATATAATTAAAACATTTCTAAAAACATTAGAGACATTTTTTTTAATTAAAACATCTTATCTTTTATGTTTGTCCTTATTATTAATATTGTTTTAATAAATAATAAAATAATATTAACAATTTCTCATTTATCTTCATGAGGCCCATTTGTATTCTTTATTAATTTTTTCTATGTTCCAATTAATATTTAAATTTCTCATTTTTTAATTTCTCATATTAATTTTTATTCTTTATTTAATATTTTTTGTTAGCTTTTCTATTTGTTTTTATTATTAACATTATTAAAATAAGATTAATAATGTCCAGCTTACCTTACTCAGCTCCATTTATATTCTTAATTAGTTTTTTCTATGTTTCAATTAATATTTAAGTTTCTTATTTTATAATTTATCATATTAGTTTTTATTTTTTATTTAATATTTTCAATTTTCATTAATTTTTTTAATTTGTCATTTTTTAATCTCATTTGATAGCAGGTGCGGGTTATGAGATAATATAAATTATAGTCAAAATAAAATAAAACTAGTTTATCATAACAACATCCAAAAATAGTATTCTTCTAAAGAAAATATAATTGATGATAACATGCTTATGTCATGTTTTTAAGAAAAGTTTAGGTTATTGTATAATAAAAATATAATAAAAAAATTGTAACTATCCTTTTAATGAAAATTATTATAAAGATATAATTTAAATAAATGAACCAATGAGTCACCATATCTTTTTCTATCATTTCAACGTAAAAAGATAAATGAATGCATTAATTAGGTTAATTTTCCAATGAAAAACAAAGAATAAGTCAAGGACTATTATTGTAATTCCTGATTACTACATGAAGCAAAATTTTATGACATTTAGCAATCATGTTTCATTTTAGAGAAATGTTGTATTTAATGTGAATATATTTTTCTATTGCTTTTTATTTTAATTAAAATTTTCAAGGTCGGGTTTAGGTTGTAAACGATCGTTAATCTCGTTTGAATTTGTTCGGGTTCAAGAAACTAGTTCGATATTTTATCGAACTTGAGCTCAACATCGATAACCTTGACTAATCAAATTGAATCTCTAAGGTGTGCGACACATGTTTGGCTTGAGTTCGGTTCGAATTGGACACGTTTGTTAAGTTCAAGTTTAGTTTGGCAAAAAATATAAATTATATCTCAAATGTGTTTCTTCTGAATCGCACATGACGTGTTTCTATTCGTGTTATTCATATGTATGCACGATGGGTCCATCTCATTTATGAGATAAAAGCTAATAATATGTTGACAATTCACTATTCGGGAACGGTTTCGTAAACTATTTCAAGGATTCTAACATTTTTCAATTCAAAATGTATATTTTATAAGTGAAAAATATTTAATTAATAGTTGGGCTGATTTTCCACAATAAATAAAGTTAAAAAATAAACTTTTTTTCTGAAGAATACACAATATCAACAAACTATTCATGATTGTTCGAATATGGTTCGGTTTGATATGTTTGTGCATAATTCGTATTTGACTCGAATATTACCAAACACGAGTTCGAGGTTACCGAACATTGTTCAATTTATTAAGACTTTGTACAAATACAAAATAAATATATAAGGGCTTATTCGTGATATTTTTGGAAAATGAGGGGTTTTAGTAAGAAAAAATAGGAAAATTAACGTGTGTTTTAGTTGAAAAAGGTAATTGCTCATTATATTTTTGAAAAAAGAGAAGATATTTTTAGGTAAATGGAAAAAATAATGTGTTTTAGCTGAAAAATGTAATTGGTTATAAATAAATAATGTTATTATTTAATAATATTTTTTAAAGATAAATAAGGATAATTAAATAATGCAAGTATCATGCCATATTGTTGATGAGTAAAATTATATGACCGCAAGTGCACGGTGTCTGTTGTTAGCAGAAACTAGCAAGTACGAGATCGTATCCCCAAGGAGACAAGTTTCAAGATATTTAATCTAATTATTACAAATTGTTTCTAGAGAAGAACGATATTTGAGAATTTTATGTAACTAACACTACACCATAGATTGCATATTGCAACGACGAAAATACATTGCCTTATGACCTATATTTGTTGCAGTAGAGTCTATGACAATGATTTTGCAAAAATTGACCGTTGCATCCGCCCCCGCTGCAATAGAGCCATGTAGCAACGTTTTTGACACCATACAGCAACACAATTAAATCATTGCAATAAGCTTTAGTAGCAACAATTTAGGCTCTACAACAACGACTAAAAACCATTGCAGTAGCATAAATGTGTAGTGAATTGACAATTTAAGGCAACACTTCTTAGACCAATTGCAATGATTTTTTATAAATTAATGCAACATATTTTGGCCCTATTGTAACATTTTTTCAAAAAAAAAAACAGTAGGTTCATATCGGAAATACAATAAACCAAGGCAATTTATTGCCAAAAATCCAAGCATCATCATTTCATAAACCAAGGCAACTTGATGCCAAATATCCAACTACATTTGTTTGTTCAAAGTCAAATAAACTTACAATTCTTATACATCAAATTTTTCTCAACAATGATTATATCGAAAAACCAAAATAAAGTTAAAAACTACATATGCTGATTGCTTTTTCCATATATTTGTGCTTAGCTTTTGCAAATCAACGACAAATCCGTGATGAGCCTAGAAAAAGTATTGCACCTTTTGTCCGACATTGCATTCGCCTGTAAATTATTCAAAAGTTACTAATAGTATGAGTTCCGAGAAATAAAACAACACAATATATATATATATACTCATGCTCCAATCCCTTAACAGTTGATTGATGCAAAATAGGTAGCACCATGGAAGAGAATCAATACATAGACAATGATTAAATGGCGTCATTTATATTGATAAGCTTTTTAAGCCCATTAACCTGACGATCGGCAAGTTCTCCTCTTCCTGTAAAATCCACTCGGAAGAGAGCAATAACAGAATCAACAATCTGAAAGTTCCAATCTAGACAGAAATCAGCCTACTATAGAATATTTATCTCATTGCAAAAATAAGACTTAACATTTAAAGATTTACCAGAAGTCTGAAGGGCTCTTCAGACATTTTGGTTGCTAGACCAAGAAGTAGGTTGTGCTGGTGCTCGTATGTATATGCACGAGCATATATGATCTTTTAACAAGTAATAGATAAAAACACTAAATTAATCAATTTACTCATACAACTGGTTACGAAACTGATAGTGATGACTCAAGATGGATAGAAAGAGGCATACAGAAAATGCTTACATTGTCTAAGACAGCTCATGCATCCATGCCAAACCTTTCAGCAATTGGTACAATTCGATCTGGTCAGCTGTGATTAGACTTTTTCAAGGATAAAATAATTTATAGATGCTACTTGCAGATATACTACATGGAGTATTCAAAGGAGATAAAAACAAACTTTGAGGATACAAAGTTCCTTCAGTATCAATGTAATCAACTTTCCCATTACCTCCTTTCATATGAGTAGGCAGCTGTTCACATAGAAGTAATTACTCCAGGTCAGTTCAGTTCAGCCTTTTAGATTTAAATGGAGACCATGAGATGGTTTTAATCTGACACTTATTTTTTAACAGCAATTCTTCTAATCCACTAAAGGTCCCATGTCAAGTGACGATTGTCACTAATACCATTGTTGAAGTTTATATATTCCCTGTTCTAGTGGTATATGCAAGTTATCGCATATACTACATCTTCTAATCACAGAGAGCTTGAGTTATAATTTATGCACATCATAGAATTGTTATATAATCAAATTAGCCTCATTTTAAATCTGCAACAAGTTGCCTCTAGCAAAACTGAATAAAGCATAGATTAGATGTAAAACTTTAAACTCTATTAAATTTTTGATAGAGTCAGATTACAGAACTGAAGTACCGCCTACTAAAAAAACTGAAGTACATCATGCTCCAATCCCTTAACAGTTGATTGATGCAAAATGGCAAGATACAAATTAAGAACACAGTTGATATCATTTCTTTACAACTCAGTGGCATGATGAATTAAAAGATAACAATAAATTCAAAAAATCCCAAATTAGTAAAAAGATTCAAATTAACAAACTCATTATTCTTCAAAAAAACATCCTAAATTGCAACAACACACACAAATTAAACATAAAATCCCCGACCAAATCCTTAATTAACAAAGAACATACAAAAGCATACGAAAGTTAAAGAAAATTATATAGCATCATATCAAAATGTGTATATATGTATATCACATAAAGTATAATCCTGAAAAATAATCTAATTGAAACTCAAAAATCATAGACCTACATTCAAAAGTTAAACTCTAATGGAACAAAAAGGAACCTACATACAAATCAATTAGTATATAATCAATTAAATAATGAACCAGGACAGAAAGAAGAACCAATTGATTATAGAGAAGATCTATTCGATTAGTCTTCTTTGATTTTTCTTCGATTTCCATGGAGCCGGTGTCTGATTATTTCCCCTATTTTATTTCTTGATTTTCTCCCCTTCTCTTCGACCTTGTTTGTGATTATGTTTTCATCTCTATTTTTGTTTAAGTGTTGGGTCCCGGTCCCTGACAATTGATTGTCAGGGACCATTTATTTAACAATCTATTCCTGAACCGTTGGATCAACATTTCGGCTTGTTTAAGTGTTTGCGTTTGTGTTTTTATTTACTGAATTATTCTCCGCCAATTCTTTTGTAAATATTTTAAGTGATTTTTTTCAGCCCGCCAAAACTATAATGAATGGTCCGCTTAAATTTTTGGCAGCCCGCCAATGTTTTGGCCCAAAATTGTTACATGAATAACAACATTTTTTTAAAATCGTTGCAACCAGTCCAACATTTTGCATCCGCTAACAATTTTTCAATTCAGTCGTAACAGTTTTCAAAATCATTGCAATATATTGAAACTTGTTCATCAATTGTAACGTTTTTTGATCCATTTTTTGAAATATGGTTGTTATAGCCAATCTATGGTGTAGTTTAAAGAATGCAATTAAATGTGTTTTAAAATCAATTAACTAAAAATCTAGGGCAATCGGGTTCACCATGTTTACACCAAAATGATTTTTAAGCTAAAGCAACTAAAGTGGTCACATAGCTAGAGTATGTTAATCTCTTTCAAGTATTAACACTCTTGAAACATTCTTACACAATAATAGCTTTTACTAATTTAACCGGTCAAGTGATTAGAATATATGTTAATATCTATCGAGTATCAACATTCTCAGAATTCCAATGATATTCTCGCATTCACATTCATTCGGCTAATTGCATGTGTGCATCTAATGAGTACATTATCTCTCGATCTATTACCATTATTGCATACAATTAATCTATGATATTGGCCAATTACACAAACTAAACATTAAAACATATCAATTAGAATCACTTAGACCAATCAAACTACTGTGAAAATCAATACATTATCATGGTATAAACATGGTTCTCCCTTACACCCTAGAATATGACTACTCACTCATAATAGGAATGAAAGCAAGGAAAACAATTACGAAAGCCATATAAAACATGTATTACTGAAATAAGAGAAGATAAAGAAATACCTCAAACTTATATTAATGAAGAACAAAAGTATCCAAGCTAAATTGTATACTATGAAAGAGATGAAGAAAAACCCTAGCTCCAAGAACAAAAGTACGTGTCTCTTCTATTCGCTAAAACTAATAATACAAATCCCATAATAAAAACCTGGTCCCTATATTCTAATAGTAAAAGTAATTTGATGCTTTAATTAATTTGCAAATAAGTCTTCTAAACTGAATAGGATTTTCTAATAAAATTCGCAGTTGACTAATCTCTCCAGTTTCTTGGCTTCTCCAGTTGGACTTTGCTTACTGGAACATCTCAGAATGAAAGAGAATTCCACAAGCTTAGCGTGGGCCGTAAGATCATCGAAAACGTACTTCTGGAACTCAAGATAGATCCCAAACAGCGTAAGGAACCCGTATAGCTCAATAATTCCGAATTTTCATCTAAGCTCCAAAATAGCCCTTTTTTCTTCAAGTCCTTCCAAGTTTAGAAATTTCTTATATCCTACAATAAAACACCAAATTCTATTAAATAAATATCCAAATCAATGCAAAACACAATAAATATGAGAATAAAATCATCTAAAATATATATAAAAATATATTTTATCAATTGTACCAAAAAACAGGTACCAAAATTTTTAATGTTTCATTTTTAATAATATAGTATAGATAGATAAGTATGTAAGTAAAAATAAGTAAACTTTTTAAAATAATTAAAAGCATTGAAAAAGGTTTTAAAATAAATATATAAGGACTTACCCGTGATATTTTTGGAAAATATGGGGTTTTATATATTACATTATATAAAATTGAATAATTAAAAGCATTGAAAAGGGTTTTAAAATAAATATGTAAGGGGTTACCCGTGATATTTTTGGAAAATGAGGGGTTTTAGTAAGAAAATATATAAAAACAATTAACATGTTTTAGTTGAAAAAGATAATTGTCTGTTGTGGAATAAAAATTGTGCTTGCGAATTTAATGTTATGGTTAGAGAGCTTCGAGCTTTAATGGTTGTTCTCGTGTTTTGTGACTAAATCTATCCTCACAAGATGCCTACGTATCTCAATTCGTAATTGAGAATCAAGCCAAAAAACGTAGTTCAGTTGTGAAGGATCACGGTCCTTATATAGGCGTTGGGAGCCTTGTATTTAGGGTATGTTTGGGAAACTTAGCGAATAAGTCTCCTTCTTGACGGTGGATAAGAATTGTATTCCTTGGTGGACAAGTCTTTTCCTTATCGTGGGATAAGGACTGTGACTAGTTATTTCCTTTGATTGAGATTCTAGATCTTTCTTTGTAGAAGGCAGACTTTTTGAAGAACTTATCACCTTTTGGACTCTTTTTATGAGTTGTATATTTTTCCTATTTATTAATTACGAAATTAATAAATAATTAGGATTTCGGGCTTTGTTTCTCGGGCCGTATTCTTGGACCAATCTAGGTCTAATTAATACATCATTAATGACATTTCTAGGATTACTTTTCTGTCCATATCATTTGCCCCCCAACTTCTGAGAAAATCTTTCCGAGTTTTTCACAGAAGTGATTGTTGATCTTGCTTTGGGATTTGTGTATTTTTCCTCGATTTTTCCTTTTTTTTAGGAATTTTTGCATGCCAATAAATAAATACATTTATTTATTTATTTATTATTATTATTATTATTTTTAAAGGGTATTTTCGACCTCAAATTTGAGGTATTGTCGACCTCAGTTTGGTCCCAGGTCGAACGATTCGACCTCGATTTGAGGTCGTGAACGTTCGACCTCAGTTTTGAGGCTTTTTTCGACCTCAGTTTGTGAGGTATTTTTCAACCTCATTCTAAGGATTTTTCGACCTCAGTTTTTTACCTCAATTTGGTCCTAGGTCGAACAAAACGACCTTAGCTTTTCATGTATTTTCGACCTCGGTTTTTCGACCTCAGTCTAAGGCTTTTTCGACCTCAATTTGGTCCTAGGTCGAACAAAACGACCTTAGCTTTTCATTTATTTTCGACCTCAGTCTAAGTCTTTTTCGACCTCAGTTTTTTACCTCAATTTGGTCCTAGGTCGAACAAAACGACCTTAGCTTTTCATGTATTTTCGACCTCGGTTTTTCGACCTCAGTCTAAGGCTTTTTCGACCTCAGTTTTCGACCTCAATTTGGTCCTAGGTCGAACAAAACGACCTTAGCTTTTCATGTATTTTCGACCTCGGTTTTTCGACCTCAGTCTAAGTCTTTTTCGACCTCAGTTTTCGACCTCAATTTGGTCCTAGGTCGAACAAAACGACCTCAGCTCTTCATATATTTTCGACCTCAATATGGAAAAATGAGTTCATGTATTTGGTTTGGGAATGATGGGATTGGGGTACCTTGTTCCGTAGGTCGTTTAGCAGGGTCTCGGATGGTAGTCCCAATGCTATAGTCCTAACTGATGAGGAGGCTTATGCCTATGACGAGCTGACTAAGGACAACTATGCCACCTTGGCTTGGGAGCTCCTGGACGAGTTTACTCTAAAGTCTATGGGCTTATCGAGCGTATCAGACAAGGGTAATTCTCATTCTTTAATTTCATTTATTTATTTAAGATTTTCTTATACCCACTGTTTCTATTTTTTTTCATTTTTGCAGCTGCAGCCTTTATTAACAAGACTAACGAGCCTGCAGAAGGAGAAACTGTCAGGATGAAGAGGGCTCGTTTGGGAGGAAAAGACCCTCTGGCAGCTTTTGATGGCCCAGCCTTTCTAAGGCCTCATGAGGACTCTGTTTGGCGCCCCAAATGGGGTATTAGGAAGAAGGACACTGTTTTTGGGGTGTCCAAACATGCTGCTGAGTGGTCCTATCACTCACTCACTCTTTGTGATTACAATGACTTTGTCACCAACTCTACTATCGAGGGAGTTGAGCATGCGGGTTCTCAGGCCATGGTTGCGGTAACCTTTTTCTTCTTTTTTCTCTTTGTGTTTTACTTAATATGTTATCAATCTCTTTTTGACTTATTTTTTATTTGCAGACTAATGCTAATTTTCAAGGGGCTCTCTTTCAAGCCAAGTCTTGGCGCTCATCTTCTGAAGCCAACCAAGCCAAGTTTGAGAAGTCTCGGGAAGAAGTGGGCTCCCTTAAGGCTGTCTTGGCTAGGAAGGAGAAGGAGTTGGCTGATGCTCAAGCTGAACTGGTTGCGCTTAGGAAGAGCAATCATGATTTTATCGATGAGTACCTTGACTCCCAGGAGTACAAGGACTTAATTGGTAAACATGACGAGCTTCTTTTCCCAGTTTAGTTTACCAAGGGATGGAATGGTGCTTTGGCAGATGTTTTGGAGAAGATTCCTGGTTCACTTAGCCTTTCTGACTTCCCGAGCCCTCATGCTCCTACTCTTTTAGAGTGGGCTTTGGCTGGTGAGGATGACATGGATGAGGATGACAGGATTTTGGATCCCGGGCATTCTTCTCCTCCTGGAAAAACAGCTGGTATTGATTCTGCAGCCACTCATTCTGGTTCTGGCTCTAGCTCAGAAGAGGAGGCTGATACTGGTGACAAAGGAGGAGAAGCTTAGCTATTGTAGTTTTTCTTTCATAGCCATATGTGGTTTTTATTTATTTATGTAATATCTGTCTTCGGGCATAACTTAACTTTTGTAAGTTTTAATTTATCATCTTCTGATTTCCTTGCATTTTTGAATTTTGCATGTTTGTCAACACTTGATGCATATAGTTTATCATAAAAACATGGGAATGTTGAATAATCATTATAACTTTGAAAGATGGGTTCAACCCTTACATAATACTCTACTTTCTACCTCGAGTTAAAACTTGGATTGGTTTCATCGACCTTATTTACTTGTCCTAATAGTGAGTCCAGTTAGGAAACACTTAAATATAATAGACTTTTAAGTTTGCAGCATGCCAAGTTCGTGGCACTTCAATCCATTCGAGGGTTTCCAACTTGTATGAGCCTCGTCCAAATACGTTCTTGACCCGATATAGTTCTTCCCAATTTGGAGCCAATTTCCCTTTCTTTAACCCTTAGGTTGTAATAGAAAGATGCTCGTTTCTGATGTTCGACTGTCTTGGCATTTGCTTCATCTCTATTTTCATCAATTAGATCTAAGGCCAGCCTCATGCCTTCTTCATTTGCCTCTGGCTCATAAGCTTCAACTCTTGGAGATGTATGAGTGATCTCCACTGGAACCACTGCTTCTGCTCCATATGCTAACAGAAACGAGGTTGCTACAGTGGTGATTTTACAAGTAGTACGATATTCCCACAGTATGGGGAGCAATTCGTCCACCCAAGTGTTCCTAGAGCGTTCAACATCGAAGAGTTTGGAAAGAATTCGGGAACAGTCTTTTCTTTAGTCCATCCAGGATAATTCGATTCGCAACCTCAACTTGTCCGTTTGCTTGAGGATGAGCAACAGAAGTGAAACGTAACTCAATATCATTCTCCTCACAGTAATTTTTGAAATCTTCATTGTTAAACTGAGTCCCATTGTCCGTGAACAAGATTCGTGGAATCCCATATCTGCATATTACACTCTCCCAGAAGAAGTGCATTACTTGTTTGGTGGTTATCTTGGCTAAAGGTTTAGCCTCAATCCACTTGGTGAAGTAATCGATTGCCACTATCAAGAACTTTATCTGTGCACTTGCCATTGGAAATGGTCCAAGTATATCCATTCCCCACATGGCAAATGGAATAGGTGAGTTTATGGACGTTAACATTTCTAGTGGTTGTCTAACCACTGGTGCATGCTTTTGGCACAGTTCACATTTCTTCACATAACTTTTAGCATCTGCAAGTATGCTTGGCCAATAGAAACCTAGACGAGTAATTTTATGAGCAGGGGCTCTGCCCCCCAAGTGCTGCCCACAAATTACCTCATGTACTTCCCTTAGGGCCAACTCTGCCTCCTGGGGTCTCAAACACTTCAAGTAGGGGACGGTGAAAGACTTTTTATACAAGATTCCTTTAATCAATGTATACCTTAGTGCTCTTACATACAACTTTCGTGCCTCTGAAGTATCGTTGGGTAACCAACCGGTTTCTAGATGAGACTTGATGAGATCCATCCAACAGCTAGCAACATCAATGGGTGCTATTAACTTTCCATTGATGCTAGGGGTCTTCAAGACTTGGAAGTATACACTTCCTGCATAGTTCTCAATTTCAGAAGAAGCAAACGTGGACAAAGCGTCAGCCTTCATGTTTTCTTTTCTCGGAATGTGTTCCACATAACACTCATCAAACTGAGTCATAATGGCCTTGACAAGTTTCAGATACTTGGCCATGACTTCATCTCTAGCCTCAAACTCTTCATTTACTTGGGAAACTACCAGCCTCGAGTCTCCACATACTTTCAGAGTCTTAGCTCTCCGGGCTCCAGCCAGCCCTAAACCAGCTATCAGGGCTTCGTACTCAGCTTCATTGTTTGTCGCTGGGAAGTCCAGTTTTAGTGCGTACTCTATGAGAAATCCATCAGGACTTTGTAGCACCAAACCTGCTCCACTTGATTTTTTTTCGATGCTCCATCAAAATAGAGTACCCACCACTCTTTGGACACCATGTCCTCATCTTTCTTATCTTCTACTACTACTTCCTCCCCCCCCCCCCGACTTCCTGGTTGTCAATAGTGCATTCAACCATGAAGTCAGCGAGTGCTTGAGCTTTTATTGCCGTTCGAGGCTTATACTTGATGTCAAACTCTCCCAACTCTATAGCCCATTTGATCAATCTTCCGCTAACTTGAGGACCGTGCAAGATGTTTCTTAGAGGCTGATTGGTCAAGACCTCTATCTTGTGTGCCTGGAAGTATAGGCGTAGCTTTCTTGAGGCCATTATCAGGGCTAAGGCAAACTTCTCTATCGTAGAGTAGTTTATTTCCGCTCCATGTAGAATCTTGCTCACGTAATATATGGACTTCTGAATTTTCAATTCTTCCTTTACCAAAACAGCTCCAAGGGCAGTGCTGGAAACTTCCAGGTATAAGTAGAGAATCTCTCCTGGTTTTGGTTTTGCCAACAATGGTACCTCAACCATGTACTTCTTCAAGGCCTCAAAGGCCTCCTGGCTTTCTGTTGTCTACTCAAAAAAATTCACATTTTTTAGTGCTTTGAAGAAAGGTAAGCACTTCCCTCCCGACTTGGAGATGAACCTTCCCAATGCTGCTACTCTTCCTGTTAGCTTCTGAACATCCTTGACGGACCGTGGTGGCTCCATGTCCAGGATTGCTTTGATTTTGTCGGGGTTAGCCTCAATTCATCGTTTAGAAACCATTAGGCCTAGAAACTTCCCTGACCCTACATCAAAGGCACACTTTGCTGGATTTAACATCATTTTATGGTGCATCGGCACTTCAAAGGCTTCCCGTAGATGATTTATATGATCCGCCTTATCGAGGCTTTTAACCAACATGTCATCCACATAGACTTCCATGGTTTTTCCAATCAGGTGTTCAAAAATTTTGTTCACCAACCTTTGATATGTTGTTCCTGTATTCTTAAGCCCAAATGCCATAACCAAATAACAGTAAACTCCAAAGTCAGTGATAAATGATACCTTGGAGATGTCATCTTTGTGCATTTTGATTTGGTTGTATCCACTGAAGCCATCCATAAAGCTCAACATCTCGTGCCCAACTGTGGCATCTATCAGAGTATCAATTCTTGTCCAGGGAAAACAATCCTTAGGACATGCGTCATTCAAGTATGTGAAGTCCACACACATCCTCCATTTTCCATTGGCTTTTTTTACCATCACTGGGTTAGCCAACCATTCTGAAAATTGAATTTCTTCAATAAACCCGGCTTCCAAAATCTTATATACTTCCTGCTTGATTGCCTCTTGCCTCTCTGGAGCAAAATTTCTTTTCTTCTGTTTCACAGTCTTCCTTTCGGGATCTACATTCAATTTGTGGGTTATCAACTGAGGATCAATCCTTGGCATATCGGCCGCTGTCCAAGCAAAAACATAATTATTTTCTTGAAGAAAGGATATGATCTTGCTCTTCAATGGTTCAGGTAACAATGCTCCAATGTAAGTAACCTTCTCCGGTTCACCAGGAACTAAGGGAATTGGGATTAAATCCTCAGCTAGTTTCCCTCTTCTATCCTCATTATCTCTAGCATCCATGTCCTCAATGGGGAGAACCTGCCCCCTGATTCCATCAGGCCTTAAAGCGGCTACATAACAACTTCTAGCCATCTTTTGGTCACGTCGTTCTTCACCAATCCCATTTCTTGTTGGGAACTTGATTTTTAGATGATAAGACGAGGCAACAACCTTGAACACATGAAGACCCGTCCTTCCCAGGATTGTATTGTAGGTTGAAGTTGCCTTTATAACTATAAAGTTCAACATTTGAGTAGATGTTTTCGAACCTTGCCCCATTGTCATAGGGAGTTGGATTGTACCTTCTACCTTCGATTCCACTCCATTGAATCCATATATGGGCATATTCGAGGGTGTCAACTGAGAGTCAGTATAACCCATCTTGATAAAAGCATCATGGAACAAGATGCTACTGAAGCTTCATTATCAACCAGAACTCTCTTCGTCTCAGAATTGCCTATCACAGGTACGATGACTAAGGGATCATCATGGGGAAATTTCACTCCCTCTAAGTTAGAATCATCGAAACCTATTGTTATTTCCGTTCTAGCACGCTTTAGTGCTTCTCCTACCACGGTCATTACTTCTCGGGCATAAGCCTTTCTTGAGTTTCGGGAGGTCCCAGCAGCAGTTGACCCTCCAAATATCATATTGATGACAGGCCCTCGGGGTTTGGGATTGCGATCTTGATCATTGTCCCTTTTATCATAATCCTTCCTTTCATAGTTTCCTCTTTAACTTCCTTGATTCCCATCTTTAGTGAACTTATTAAGTTTTCCTCTTCGAATCAAAAACTCAATCTCATCTTTCAGATGTCTGCAATCATTCGTGTCATGACCAACTTCTTTGTGGAACCGACAGAATTGATTCTGATTCCTTTTAGATAAGTCAGTTCTCAGTGGCTTCGGCCATCGGAGATCCTCTTCCTTTGCTATTTCCATCAGAATTTGGCTCCTGGGAGTGTTCAATTTTGCGTACTCCGTGAACCTTGGGCCAAAATTGTTCTTCTTAGGTGGAGAATCAGAATCTTTTGACGTTTTAGGAAATTTTTCCTTAACATCATATTCGTGGGTCTCCTTTCTTTTCTTTGAATTTCCACTTCCACCAGTAGTGGGTTTGTACTTCCTCATGCTTTCTTCAGCCTTAATGTACTTTTCGGCTCTATCTTGGAGCTTCAACATGCTTTCGGGTGGATGCTTTGCCAAAGACCTCTTGAAGTGATCATCTGTGGTTCCTTGTTGCAGGGCTATCATAGCTACTTTGTCCTCCAAGTCCGGGACTTTCAGAGCCTCCCTAGTGAATCGATTTATATAGTCTCTCAAAGCTTCATTCCTTCCTTGTTGGATTCCCATGAGAGATACAGAACTCTTCTCATGCACCCTTCCACTAACAAATTGGTTGATGAACGCCTTGATCAACTCCTTAAAAGATCCAATAGAATTGGGAGGTAGACGGCTGTACCAACGCTGAGCCATGCCCGTCAGGGTTTGTGGAAACGCTCTACACTTGACTGCATCATTGGTCGGCTGTAATAGTAGTGCATTAGAGAAGGTTCTCACGTGATTCGTAGGGTCTCCTGTTCCATCATAAGCTTTGATCGTTGGCATCTTAAATTTTCTGGATATGTTAGCTTTCATGATATCTTGAGTAAAAGGTGGTGTAGGATCATCAGGATCTTCTAGGGGTAACAAAACATTAGGATCACCCCTTGGGGCTTGAGCCCTCTTGGTTCTTCTCGGTGCCAGATCCAAATTGATCACCGGGACTCTTCCAGTTGCTTGGCTTTGTGCTTTTGTAGCCTCCTCTTCTGCCAGTAATTTCTTGAGTCTTGCAGTCTCTGCCTCATGGGCTGCAATCATTTCCCTAGTGGTTTGGGGTTGTTCCCGATTCGTTTGGGAAGAACTTCTTATTCTTGGGGCAACATCCCTCTCTTCTCCAGTTGAGTAATTATCATCCTCGGTTTATGGTCCCGAGTAGGATTGAATCAAGGAGGTCTGCCGAGTTTGAGTTTGTTGATTTTGGGGTCCCAGACCTTAAATGTAAGGGGGGACATATGCTTCATGGTAGTTAGGATTGATACCACTGCTGCCCACCGTGGGTCGAGGTGGCATACCATAAGTTGGCATCCCTAGAGTTTGAGTTGCGTATTGGGGAAGATCCGTGGTATGAAGTTGAAGGCCACGTGGTGCATTCACGAGCAGTGGGGAGGTTGTGATTGGTTGCTGGAGAGTGGTCTCTTGTGGATTAGGTCCATGAACGACCATTTGCAAGGGATTCGTCCCTTCAACTGAAATCGGGATTTCCGATCCTTGAGTGGTGGTGAGGGGGATATTCGCCCCTTGAGTGCCAGTGGTTGCCGGTGGCTGGCTTCCTTGAGTACCTGCCTTAGAGGTGAGAGGAAGCCCTTCAGAAGTGTGAGTGTCTCGAGTCGTTCTTCGTGTGTTTGCCATGGTTGATGTTGTCTTCCCACAGACGACGCCAAATGTTGTGGAATAAAAACTGTGCTTGCGAATTTAATGATAGGGTTAGAGAGTTTCGAGATTTAATGGATGTTCTCGTGTTTTGTGGCTAAATATGTCCTCACAAGATGCCTACGTATCTCAATTCGTAATTGAGAATCAAGCCAAAATACGTAGTTCTGTTGTTTTGTAATTTAAATTAAGTCTATTTTACTGTAATTTCAAATCAATATACTTATATAAAGGAAAGGACGAGGGCGGTGAGGTGTCGCCTCTCAAATCGCTTCGATTTATTTTTCTAATTTTCTCAAAATTTTGAATTATTAATATTAAAGATTCGAAAATATCTCAATTGTTTTTAAAAGCTTTACTTAATGGAATAAACTAAATATACAATTTTAATATTCTTACTTTTAAAATCTTTACTTATGGAGAAACTAAATATACAATTTTAATATTTAATTTTAATATTCTTCAAAAAAAAAATTATTAGAAAATATCTCAATTGCCTCTTAAATCTTTACTAACGGAGGAAATTAAATATACAATTTTAATACTCTTGTCTTTCTAATATTAGATAACTTCTCAATTTGCTTTTTACTATTTTATAACGAAGGAAACTAAATATACTATTTAATATTCTACTAAACATTCTCTATTAATCCAATTTATTTCCTAATTTCTTTAATACTATCTTTCAAGGAATTAAACTAAATATTTTATGTTAAAAAATTCTCTAAACTTTCTCTTCAAGTCCGATTTATTTACTAATTTGTTCGTACTATCTTCTAATGAAGGAAACTAAGTATATTATATTAATATTCTCCTAAACTTCGAATTTATTTACTAACGTTTTTTTTACTACAATTGTCTTTTAAATCTTTACTAATATAGGAAACTAAATATACAATTTTAATATTTTGTCTTTATAATATTAGATTATTCTCAATTTTCTTCTTACTATTTTGAAACAGAGAAAACTAAATATACTATGTCAATACTCTCCTAAATGTTCTCTACTAATCCAATTTATTTACTAATTTCTTTAATACTATATTTCAATGAAGGAAACTAAATATGCTATTTTAATATTTCCCTAATTTTCTCTTCAAATCCAATTTATTTACTAATTCCTTCATACTATCTTTTAATGGAGAAAACTAAGTATAATAT
Organism: Heracleum sosnowskyi; assembly: GCA_030848705.1. Lineage (NCBI taxonomy): Eukaryota > Viridiplantae > Streptophyta > Magnoliopsida > Apiales > Apiaceae > Heracleum > Heracleum sosnowskyi. The sequence continues at coordinate 103,072,969 of CM061241.1, forward strand.
ATTAATATTATCATATACTTACTCCACGAGTCCAACTTATTTACTAATTTATATTTTACTATCTTTTAATCGAGAAACATAATAAATGAGGCGATTTGAGTAGAAAATATCTAAATTGCATTTCTAATGGAAATCTTAACTACCTTATATTCTCCAAAACTTTCTTCTTTAGTTAAATTACTATCTTAATATTGTCCTAAAATTTATCTTCAAGTCAAATCATAATGTTATATTCTCTTAAACTTTCTTTTGAACCTAAAGTTACCATCTTAATACTCTCATATATTTTTTCTTTAAGTTCTAAAATTTATCTTAAAATAAGATCATTATCTTTATAATCTCCTAAAAAAACTATTAGAAATTATGTTTTCATTATTTTTTGTAAAAAGACCCACATTTAATTTATCTATATGATTTACATATACATTAAAAATCATATTGATTTTGAAGTCACGAATGAGCAGGTTGGTAGTTGGAGGTATACGGGGTTTTATGGAGGTATCGGTGCTTCCATGGTGTGTGATTGGTGATTTTAACGATATGATGTTTGAAACGGAGAAAAGGGGAGGAAGGAAACATCCGTACAGCTTGTTGTTAGGATTTACAGAGACGTTACATGATTGTGGACTCCGTGACTTGGGATATGTGGGAGAGCAGTTTACATGGAAAAGAGGGAGAGGCCAGCATAATTGGGTTCAAGAGAGGCTAGACAGGGGGGTCGCAACTCAGAGTTGGTGTGATCTGTTTCCTTTGGCGGAGGTCCAATCTATTGAAGTGACAACATCAGACCATCTCCCATTGTTTCTTAATCTTATGAAGCAAGTGTATGTTCCAAGGGCAAAGCGTTTCAAGTTCGAAAATACATGGATTAGGGAGCAAGATTGCAGGGGTGTTGTGAAGCAAGGTTGGGAGCGGGCTGGGTGTGGCACTATTTTGGAGAAAATTCGCAGCTGTGGTAGTAAATTACAGGAGTGGGGGGGGGGGGAGCAAAATCGTCGATATAAGCAGCAGGTGCAGGATTGTAAAAAGTTGTTGCGCAAGCTACAGTCTAGAAGAGATGCGGCTGGTGTCAAGCAATATAGTGAGATCCGCAATAATTACTTGAAGTTGCTGGAACGACAGGAGATATACTGGAAGCAAAGAGCTAAGCAACATTGGTTGCGTGAAGGAGATAGAAACACACACTATTTTCACCGATTTGCTTCTGCAAGAAGGAAGAATAATAGTATCGATCGCATAAAAAATGCGAATGGGGAATGGCAGGAGTCAAAGGAAGGCATTCGGGATGTGATTGAAACGTATTTTGTGGAGTTGTTTAGTTCATCAAATACTCAGGCATAGCTATCTGAGCGAGAGAGAGTGAACAGGGTGACAGAAAGTGATAATGAGGAGTTGTTGGCGGAGATACATGAAGATGAGGTTAAGGAGGCGGTTTTTGCTATGCATCCGGATAAAGCATGTGGACCGGATGGTCTTAATCCGGCCTTTTTTCAAGTTTTTTGGGATATTGTAAAGAATGATGTGATTATATTTTGTCGAAGATTTATGCAATATGGTGAGTTACCCATTGAAGCCAATGAGACTGTGGTGTGTTTAATACCAAAAGTTAAGGAGCCAAAGGTGATGGGCGACCTCCGTCCTATCTCCTTGTGCAATTTGTTAATGCGGATTCTAACGAAGGTTCTTACAAACAGGTTGAAGAAAGTGTTGGGCGCAATAATATCGGATAGACAAAGTGCTTTTATGGGGGGTCGATTACTAACAGATAATGCTTTAATAGCTTTTGAAATTAATCACTACATGAAGAGAAAGACTCAAGGCAAGGAAGGGGTGGCTGGTTTGAAAATAGATATCTCGAAAGCCTATGATAGGTTGCAGTGGCCATTTATACGGAGTATGTTGAAAAAATTCAGTTTCTCTGACCTATGGGTGGAACGAGTAATGCAGGTGATTACCTCTGTTTCTTATAAATTTTTACATAATGGTGAAGAATTTGGACATGTGATTCCGCAAAGGGGAGTGCGTCAAGGTGATCCAATGTCACCATATATATATATATAATATGTGCGGAGGGGTTAAGCTCAATTATTCGACGCAATGAGGAGGTGGGTTTGATTACGGGATGTAAGATAGCAAGGGCAGCTCCAGCAATTTCTCATCTCCTTTTTGCGGACGACTGTTACTTCTTTTTTAAAGCAAATGAGAGGGAGGCAAGGTCAATGAACAATATTCTGCATCGTTATGCTGAGGCTTCGGGTCAGGTAATAAATTTGGCTAAATCAGCTGTCACATTTTCATCCAATACCAGTAGGGGAAGTCGAGTAGCAGTATGTGAAATTCTGGGAGTTACAGAAAGTAATAGTCCTGGTAAATATCTAGGCATGCCCATGCGAATTGGGCAAAATAAACACTCGACCTTCAGTTTTCTAGTTGACAGGGTGAATCAAAAGTTACAAACGTGGAGTGCACAATCAATCTCAAAAGCTGGTAAGGTGACGTTATAAAAAACGGCTGCACAATCTATACCTAATTTCTGGATGAATCTATTGTTGTTACCAGCTAGTATTTGTGACAAAATTGAGAAAAGTATGAATGCATACTGGTGGGGTACAGGTGATGATAAGAAAGGAATCCGGTGGATGAAGTGGGAGAGGTTATGTGAAGTGAAAGAAGCTGGGGGTTTGGGTTTTCGAAATCTTACTGAGTTCAATTTGGCCATGTTGGCGAAACAGGCATGGAGGCTTATTAATAATGTTAACCCTTTAGTTACTGAGTTGATGAAGGCTAGATATTATCTGCATACTGACTTTTTAGGGGCTGAGCTTGGGTCGAATCCATCTTATATGTGGAGAAGTATAATGGCATCTCAGGAAGCAGTGAGATCAGGGTGCAGACGCAGAATTGGGAATGGGAGAGACACGAGTATATGGGGGAGTCCGTGGTTGCCTTGTGAGGATAATGGATGTTTAACAAGTCCGGTTTATGGGGACATGGCGCATAATCCAGTGAAGGGTTTAATGATGGTTGATCAAAATGTGTGGGACAGGGAGATATTGAATGATTTGTGTAACGAGAGAGACAGGAATTTGATTTTGCAAGTGCCCCTTCCTCGGTATAATCGAATTGATTCCTGGTATTGGTTGTTTGACGGAAATGGTGAATTTACGGTGAAGAGTTGTTATCGAAGGCTTCGGGGGGAAAGCCAAGGCGATGAAGTTGGCTTTTGGAAGAGGATTTGGAGTTTACACATGCCAGGGAAGGTGTTAAATTTCTTATGGAGAGCTTGTCACAATGTATTGCCCACAGCGATTGAATTGGCAAAGAAGTGTGTGGATATAAACCATGCGTGTGCTATTTGTAATGATCATGTGGAGGATGCGAATCATGTTCTATTTACGTGTAGGGCTGCTAGAGAGTTGTGGCAAGCAGTGGGGGAGCAAAGCCTGCTGAATGTAGAGGAGGGGGAAGATGTGAAGGAGGTTCTGAAACGAGAATTTATGAATAGTTCTAAGCAGCGATGTGTTACGATCGGGCTCCACTGTTGGGGTTTATGGTACAGGCGAAATGCGTGGGTTTGGGAGAGAAAATTCTTGCCAGTTTTTACTGTTCGTATCATGGTTACTACAATGTTGCAAGACTGGAGACAAAGCCAAGAAGTTGCAGCTGGTAGGGAGGGGAGAATGGGTAGACAGAGTAGTGGAAAATGGACTAAACCGCCCGAGGGATGGATCAAAATTAATGTAGATGCTGCATGCCCTCAACAGAGGAATCGAATTGGAGTTGCGTGTGTAGCTCGCGATGATCGTGGTGCATTTTTAGGAGCCAGAAGCAGTGTTATTGAGGGAGGGCGTCAACCTCGTGAGGCTGAAGCATTGAGCCTGTATGAAGCTCTCCGCTGGGTTCATAAATGGCGAAACAGTCGGTGTATTTTTGAGATGGACTCGAAGATTGTGGTGGATGCAATTCATGGAAAGCATGGAAATTCAAACTTTGATACTATTATTGATGATTGTATCTCTTTTCTCAAATACTTTAGGGAAGTATTATTAGTGTTTGATTATCGATCTGCGAATACCGTGGCTCATTTGTTAGCACAAGCTGCGGATTCCATGTCAGGTCCTAGTGAGTGGTTTGATATTGCTCCTGATCTTATCCGATGTAATTTGTTGATTGATGCAAGTGAATGAAAGCAAGTGCACCTTTTCAAAAAAAAAAAAATCAATTTTTTTTAGTTTTACCTTCTAATTTATATAGAAGATGATACTTATAGAAAATTCAAATTTCAATAAAATAAAATAAAATATAGAAGCCTTATTTTCTTTTCATTTATTTTCTCGATTACGTATATTTTAAACAATAAAAATTAGAATTTTGAAAAATATTTAATTTTTTTTATGATATAATAAAATTGATTAATAGATGATGTAATTTATTTAGTAATTACTTTGTTATTTGTTTAAATTTGGTAATGAGAAATCGAGTCATTGAAAAAAAAACATGTTTAACGAGATATCGATTCATTAGGAGGAGCATATTATATGCTAGAATTTAATATTGATTTTATATTATAAATTTTAAAGTAGAAGTTGTGAATTTTGATAAAAATAAAGTGATAAATATACTAATATTTGATATACTAATATTTGATATACATTAAAAAAATAATGAAATATATTAAACAATTGTCCTTTTCTATATTTATTCAATAATTCGATAAATGGACAACACTAAACGGAGAACTCAAAATAAACCTTAATTTTATGTTAGAAATGTATTATTTTATCTAAAAACATATTTTGCAGGATATTGTTTTAGAAAAATTTGGAGAAATAATTACAAAGTCGCTGCGAAAGCGCGATTTAGTAAACTAGTTTATTATATATTGTTAATCACTATTTACGATAGTGTACTAACCGTCCAACAATTATGTGTTATATATTAAACTAGTTGAAAAAGCCGCGGTTCGCGACGGCGTCATAATATTTTTTAAAAAATTATCAATTAAATTACAAAAATTACTCGATCCTTTATAATGATCCGCCCTCCCGTGAAATACACTTTCCTTTTTAATATAAAAATCTCAAATTTAATATACTGAATACTTGTGTTATATATTAATTTTCATGTTAACATACTCTTTTTTTCTAATGAGTCGCTCTCTCGCTGAAAAAATCATTATCAATTAAATTACAAAAATTACTCGTTCCTCCCTAATAGTCGTCATCTCGTGAAGCACGTTTTCCTTTTTAATATCAAAATCTCAAATTTAGTATATCGAATACTTATCGTATATATTAATTTTCATGTTAACATACTACTTTCTAATGAGTCACTCATTCGTTAAAAAAACACCTATACAAACTCACAATCTATTTTACTTCTAATATAAATTTAACTATATGTCTTTCCTATAATTCGAACAATTCTCCTATATAAATTTGTCACACCTATTCTACTTCGAATAGAAATTTTAAATATGTCTACAAAAATCTATATTACTTCTAATAAAACTTTTAATTGTATATAATTTTTATAAATTCAAACTCTTCTCCTCTATAAATTCGAACATCTATTCTACTTTCAGTAGAACTCTTAATTCTATGACTTACCTATAAATTCGAATTATTCTCCTTTATAAATTTGAACACCCACTTTACTTCAAAAAAAACTTTATTAATATGTCTTCTCTATAAATTCAAACTATACTCTATAAATTTGAACACCTATTCTACTTCTAATATGCTAAAGAATATTTTTCGATTTATTAGTATTTAAAATTATTAAGCTCTAGAAAAATTAGAAAAATAAATTGAGACGATTGTAGAGACGCCATCTAAATAATATTTTTCGATTTATTAGTATTTAAAATTATAAAGCTCTAGAAAAATTAGAAAAATAGATTGAGACGATTGTAGAGAAGCCACTGCACCTCCCGCATATCCTCATTTATATATATATATATATATATATATACTAGCCTATAACTCGTGCGATACACAGATGAATTTTAATATTTTTTATCTTATTATCTATATTTTGATTTATATGGTTTTATCAGTAGAAAAATAAAATTTAAAAATAATAAAATATAATAATATATGTATGATGTTATTATAAGCATTTGTTTTTATTTTGATGATAAAAATTCTTAATATGTTGTCAAGTGGAATAATATCTTGAAATTTTGAATGTAACTTAAAAAATAGATAATATAAATATTTTATAATAATATACTGTTGACGGGATTCGAACCTTGAACCAGTGGGAACATTTTAGATATCAAGAAAATAATATTCTTTTAACATTACATCAAACGGTTCTCTTTTATCTATATTTAAATCTAACTGTTGTTATTTAGAGTACCAGACTACCAACCAAACAAATAGAGGATAGTTTGCTTATAATATTATATATATATATATATATATATATATACTATATACTATATTATTAAAGCCGAAACATTGAAAGTTTTGGTTTTCGGTTAATGGTCGGTTTTTGGTTTTTGGTACTTTTTCTAATTAATAAATTAATAATGTAATCAAAATTTGGGAAAGTTTTATTCTACATTTATATTTCACTATATTTTACTACATAAAAATCAAATAATATTGAAATCTAATAAAAAAAATGGAAATGTGGGATCGAATTTGTTTAAATTTAGGATACACTGCTACAAATATACTTCTTTCTTTTTAGGATAGCGAAAACTACTACAAATCAAATCTTTAATGGAATTGTATTATTGTCAAGTTACCAAAATAGTAACTAGATGATTGGCTTTTATAATTAAAATATTTTTTTTTCTAACAAAATTTACTCCTTTTTCAAAAATATCATTACAATTATCTTTAAATTAAAACATATTACCTTTTATATTTGTTATTACTAAAATCTATATTTTCCAAAAATATGAGTTGCAATCCTTACTTATTTATTTTAATACTCTATTTAATATATAGTAAAATAATATAAAAATAGTAACTAACTTATTGCCTTTTATAATTAAAAAAAAACCCTAACAAAATCTACTCTTTTTCCAAAAATATCACGACAATTACCTTTAAATTAAAACATAATATCTTTTATATTTGTTATCACTAAAATCTCTATTTTCCAAAAATATGAGGTGCAATCCTTATTTATTTATTTTAAAATCTATTTTAATACTCTATTTAATAAATAATAAAATAATATAACAATATTAACTAGCTGATTGTCTTTTATAATTAAAACATTTTTTTCTAACAAAGTCTACTTCTTTTCCAAAAATATCACGGGCAATTACCTTTAAATTAAAATATATTACCTTTTATATTTGTTATCATTAAAATCTCTATTTTCCAAAAATATCAAGTGCAACTTATATATTTTAAAATTTATTTTAATAATTTTAATTATTTAAAAAAACTTACCTATTTTAACAAGTGAACGTATTTTTTTTAACACATAAAATTAATATAATTAAAACACATCTAAAAATATTATCTGCAGTTACTTTTTTTTAATTAAAACATGTTAACTTTTCTATTTGTCCTTATTAAAAAAACTTACTTATTTTAACATGTCAACATATTTTTTTTAATAAATACAATTAATATAATTAAAACACTTCTAAAAATATCACGGTCAATTACTTTTTTTAATTAAAACATGTTAGATTTTCTATATGCCCTTATTATTAATATTATTTTATTATAAAATAATATTAATAATACCTCATTTATCTTCCTCGGCCTCATTTGTATTTTTTTTTATTTTTTTTTTATGTTCCAATGAATATTTAAGTTTCTCATTTTATAATTTATCATATTAATTTTTACTTTTATTTTAATATTTTCCGTTCACATTAAATTTTTTAGTTTATTATTTTTAAGGCCCGTTCCTTGCACGGGTTATAGGCTAGTATATATATATATATATATATATATATATATATATATATATATATATATATATATATATATATATATATATATATAGATGATCAAATGAGAATTCATATTAAAATGAGAAGCGAGAATTAATCTCCACCATTCATTTTTTATGTCTAAAACTGATCTTAACCATACAAACTAAATCTGAGAATTCATCTTCTCTTACCATCTTTTTCCCCCACCTTCATCGACCACCTCCACCACCACCTTCATCGACCACCTCCACCACCACCATCGTAATCCACCATTCTTCTTCATTATTTATCATCACGAGTCTCATCGGCCTTTTTTTTCTCCTCTGATTGCATCAATTTTATAACTCCGATCAAATCATCGGAGTTTACGGATCTGGTGGGTTTAGCTATACATATAAATACAAGCATATTTACGTCGTCGCTGTTTCTCACATTCTTCCGCCGCCACCTCCCTCCACTATCACAGCTCTTTAATGGAAGCACCACTCAATTATTTTTTTGATGACTTGACTTTAAACAGATTGGTGATTTGTGTTCGGAATTTAGTGATTTGTCTATAGATTTTAGTGAATCGAGTTAAATTATTGATGATTTGGGTCTGATTTTAGTGATTTGTGGATGACTGATGTGTAAAAATAAAGTAAACTGCAAGCGCACAGTATTTAGTTGTAGTAATCACAGATCGATCCACAGATACTATGAATTTTCAAAACCCTAACAATTAACTCATGCGAACTAGACAATAAGATTTGAGATGAGATTTGTTTAACCTAATTAACAAATAAAATCAAATAAGGAAAACCTAGGAATCCGAATCCATTAATCAATCACAATTAATATCAACTCGCCCTAAAATCAATTCTTTTTCCTTCACGAATAAGATATATCAATTAACAAGATAAACATATACTATGAAACTTGTTATCTAACAATAACCTATCAAAACTTCATGGAGCAAGCATAAACTATGAAAAATAAATCTGGTAACAATAATATATCAAAATCACTTTGTCAATTGAACAATTAAACACCAAGAAAAATTATGAGAACCAATTAATAGGAACGAGAAGATATGAAAAATAATTAAATTAACTTCATCTTCATCCTAGGGCAAGAGATTTAGCTACGCATGATTATTAAAAGAATGAAACACTAAATGAATAAAGCATGATTAAACAAATAAATTAATAATTATATGATATAAAATATAAACTAACTTGCAGGCACACGTGATGGCAAACAGAATTGTAAATCTAAGTTAATAAACTCAATAAACAAAAGTTGATCCCTGTTGCCGAACAAATTATAAGTCAGTACGCCAACAATTGCTCGCCGAAAATAGTAAAACAAAGATGCACCGAAAATAAAGAAATTGCCGGAATAAAAATCAACTGCTAACTATTATAATATATAAACGGAGTGCATAAATATTTGAAGAACAGAAATAAAAACTATCAAATTCTAGGTGTCTCAAATACAAGAGAGGAGCCATATATATAGGTAAAAATAATGGATTTGGGCTCTTTGATTACAAATCGGATTCTAAAAATATTTCCTCAATTCCCTTTTCTTCTCCGATAAGTTTTTCAATTTTTCTCCAATTTCCTTTTGACTTCAAGTATTTTCACATCCTTGCCTTTTTTTTCACCTTCTCCTGCTTGAAATATGATTTTATTTATTTTCCTACAAAACAAAAGAAAACAATTTATTAAATAATAAAATTATGAAAACGGACATAAAATAGGTATTAAAAATGTATTAAATTATGGACCTATCAATGACGGTGTTTAACTTTTGATGAGTTCAATTTAATTTTAGTGAATTATTGAAGTACGTAGTTTAAATCTTATTTTTTGAGTTTGAATTTGGTGTAGTGGTGGTTGCGGTAGTAGAATTGATTTCGACGTTGGTAGCGGTGGTAGTGCTACAATGATGTTGTGGTAGTGGTTGTAGTGGTGTTTATGGTGGTTGGTGGTGGTAACGAAAGTGTGACGGTGGCACATGTTGAGTTGTAGCAGTGATATATGATTATGATGTGTATTAAATTTTGGTGATTTGAGTTTGAAATTGGTGATTATGTTAAGATTCTTAGTTCTCATTATAAAAAAAATCTCGTTAGAATAGATATTGATGATTGATGATTTTTGTCGTTATAATAAATATATATTATATCTTGCTGCAAAATTAAGAACATGATATACTACGGTGGAACGAATATACATAGATCGTTGATTAATTGTGTACAATCAATTTTATAAAGATAAATATTTGTTGCTTTTTGTAGTGTTTTGGAATATATTTTTTGAAGAGTAAACTTCACTTGCATCTTATTATTTTCGTTTGAAAACATATGAGGTTCAATATTTCTAACCTCCGCACTTTACATCCCACAAGAATGTTTTAGGATGCAGTTTGTACCACTTCAGTCAAATCACCTAGATCAGATATGTATTACATTTATGACATTCATTAATATAACAAAACAAAATTTTAAACTAAAATCTTTAAATATTAAAATTATTAAAATATTACATAAACAATTTAATTTCAAATTATAATGGAGTTCATTATACAAAAAAAATAAAATTTTAAACCATTAGACAATTTTTTAAGATACTAAAAATCACTTCTAAAAATTTTGGTACGATCTATTAAATTCAAAATTTTATTTTAATGATCCAAAAATTAAATTAAAATATGATGAACAAAATTTAGATATCTTATGTTAATATTGGAGTGATAAAATAGAAAAGAAATAATTTGACAAGACAAAAGGTACAATACAAGACTAATATCTTATTTACAAGTAATAATAATTTATTGTTTAGGTGAAAATTTTAAAAAATATATTTTTATTAGTTTGATAAATACTTAATGTAATTAAATTTAATTTATAGTATTTTTAGTTTGAGATTTAAATAATTTACAAGTAAAAATTGTAAATGAATACGAGATATATACATGTGAAAGTAGAGAAAAAAATTAAGATATAAATATATTGTATGAAAATTCTAAAGAAAATTAGAAAAATTAAAATATTTAAAAAATTACAATAATTGAGTATAAATAGTTAGGCTATTTTTTTTAACTGTAATGAAGCTAAAGTAAATTAACATTATTGTATAATCTTTTAATTTACTATAGTCCTCACTAACTCTAGGTCGACCTGATTTTTGTTATTGTGCATACTGTTCAATTACTTAAATAACCTCCTAATTTAAGAGTAACCTAGGTATTCAAGGTGATTTGATGGAACTAATGCAAATTGTACTAGAAAACATTATTGTGGATGTAAAGTGAGTTATAAGTGTTGGATCCAATTTGTTTTCAAACAAAAATAATATGATGCAAAGTGAAATTTTCTCTTTTTTGAATCGTGCTTTTTTAAAATTGGGTTAAAATGACCATATTCCCCTTTTAATATTAAGTATTTTAAAATTAAGTAAATATTTTAATGAATGCTCAAAACAACATAGAGATAAAAATTAAATTCAATTTTTGGAATGGGATGAGAAAAAATAGAAGAACAATTTGTGGGGAATGGTCACCCTGGTGTGAGAAGTTAGAAAGAGAAAGCAGAAACCAGGACAACAATTTGTAGACAAGAGAAAACAAAAAATTGCTTAAGAGGAGATAAAACGTTGCTTGTGCATCCCTCTTCCAGACAAGATGATCGGTGAAGAAGAGTTCCTCCTCTGAGATCATCTGAAAAGGGCAGTCAAGAATTTTTATTATAATCCTTTTTCATTTTTTTTACAACTTTTCAATTTTTTTTAGTAGCCGACTCAAATCTATCTTTCCAATCTTCATCATATTTGCATTTACCATTTCATTTTCACAGTTTTTGGTGATTATAATTATATTTTTAACAACATAACATTGTTGTTTCCTTGACTGCCCTTTTCCTCATCCTTTCTGGTAAGTTCTTTCTCCTTTCCCTTTGCATTTCACATCTTTCTAGTATATTTTTATTCATGCATGTGTATCTTTTTTGTTTGCATGTTATTTTAGCTTGATGTTTAGGGTGTTTCTTGGTTTATTGGACCATTTAACAGCATTGCTAATATGTGATGTATGAACACAAATTTTCTTTCAGCTTTCATTGAATTCAAGTGCATCCCTTGTGCCATTGTAATAAAGATTGAAGCTGCAAGCAGAGCTAATTTGTCGAGAAGAACAAAAGATGAGGACCCTTTTATATCCATTAAATTCAAGAGGATTGATGCTTTTTCTTTGTATTGCTCAATAGTATTCCCTAGTAGTGTGTTGCTAAATATACAGTTGTGGCGCAATTTATATTTCGTAAGAATTGCTGCTGCTGTTGTTGCTAATCACGCGTCCGAGTGATTATAACTCGGAGGGGTGGTTAGTACAATAACGCTGGCGCTTTTCTGTAACTGCTGTTGGCAGAAATTATCACTTTCTCCACCACTGTGAGATATGGTTTTGCAAGCAATGGGGAGTAGATGCAACTTATATGGAGTCCAGATATATTGTTTCATTCTGTTGATTCTTGTGTTGAAAATTCATGGTCATTGCTTGCCAAATTCTGAAGGTAATAATGATGGGTATTAGATGTAGCATGTAGTTGCATTTATTATTTCATAATGCTAAAGTTATCATAATTTCAAATGGATACGAAGGATTGGCGTTATTGGGGTTTCGTGCTAGTGTGAAATCAGATCCACGCGGTGTTCTTTCAGATTGGGATCCTGATGATTGCAACCCCTGCATGTGGTCTGGTGTTCATTGTGTCAACAATGTAGTGCAAATGCTGTAAGTTTCTGATTATGTTTTCACTAATATTATTGTTCAATATGTAGAAGAAAGGAAGAAAGTTTAATGGTAACTTCCTGGAATTGAGATATTTTATGTGTCAAACTAAACATATTCAAATATTTATCTGTTCCATTTATTTAAGCAGAAATCAGTATTTACTTCCCAATGCTGTCATTTTAAGTAGATTATTCAAAGGTTTATATTCTGAGTGGGAATGAAGTTTCTACTTTGTAAGTTCAAGATATTGATAGAATTCTTGTGTTTGTTTAATTTTGGACAGTTTTTTTTTCTTCTTCCATTGTATTTTGTTGATTAATATTATAACCCAATCACTAGACTTTTTTATTGGGGTTCATTACTGGGGCTTGTCCCATAGGTACTCAGTAATTAATATCACATTTTAGCCAAAATTATCACTATTGCTTTGATGGCAGTTGACTGTTATTCTTCCTCGTGTTGCTAAATGAATTGCAGTTCAGTATTTTACTCTCTTTGTGTCAATGAACATAGGGTAGTTAATTTTTCTGAGCTGATAACATAATTTTAAGGTTTCTTTGTTGAATTCCAATAAGAATATTCAATCCAACTATTTTCCTAATCTTTTTCTATTTGTTATTTGAAAAGTGATCTAAACGGGTTTTCTTTGGAAGGAGTACTGGCACCTGACCTCGGGAAACTTACTTACTTAAAATTTCTGTAAGTACTAACTTTAGCCTATAAAATTCTGTACTTAAGCTTCAGTGCGTGTTTTCATTTTTTTTAGTGTTTTAACTTCAAACTTCCTAAGTTTAAGATTCTTTTTTATATGAGAATGTGGATTTTCCGTATGTGACAGTTGTCGATTAGGATATAATGTTGGGTGACATAGATAATTTAGTAATCCCAACTATTTTTTCAATGGGGCATGACTGAGTTGTATAGAGTCTACGGACTATCTCGATCCTGATTCTTCTTTTTCCTTGTCAGCATACTCTCACAGAACCAATTTTCTGGTACCATCCCTAAAGAGTTTGGTGGGCTTGCCATGCTGGAGGTATTAGATTTGAGAAACAATAGTCTGAATGGAACCATTCCAGTTGAATTACAGGGAATTCATTCACTTAAGCATTTGTAAGTCCATTATCTTGTGTAATCATGCTTCAAGGTACAGATTGTAGGTTTCTCACTTTTACATTCCTCGACTAAATCTATAATCACTCCAGGTTGCTTTACAATAATAACTTTGAGGAAAGCACTTCTTTGAAACATGGAAGAGTTGATTTGTTATCTAAATTTCAATATGGAAACCTTGTCTCTAAAGCTGGTGTTGGAATCGGATGTGTAAATAGAAAGATTGGACAGTGGTAAGAGGTTTCATTCCTTTGAGCCCTTTCTGAGTGTGCCGGTCTTTGCATACACTTTTTTTTCTTTCACTGATCATAAATTTGTTTTAAAAATAAACAAGAAGACCAACCTCTACGAACATAAAAGATTCCTCGCCCTACATTGACTTGTCCAAGTTGCGAGGCATGCTACTCTGGCTGTATATGTTAAATTAAACCCTAGATTTTCCGACACCCGATGGAGGACTGCTTTATTCTTTCAGTAGCTAGTCACATTCTTGCCTGACTGCTTATCTGTCACATTGATGTACTAGATCTATAGTGAAATTTATTCCATGTTGATGTGAAATATAGTTTCATTTACCCTCTACAACATCTTTGATCTTTACGCGCAGAATATCAGTAAATCTGTATTGGAGGTTTCATGCTATGCATGCCATTAATTGTATTTGTAGTTCATTAATCTAAGACAAGGTATACAACTTAGTTTGGCAATGCTTATCAGGATTTAGTTTTAATTCGTTCATTTAACCCTTCATTACGACTTTAGTTTTCTCAAGCAAACTACTCAATTTTAATACCAAGGGTAGATGCCAATGTAATTCCCTATTTATCTTGTAAGAATTAACCCTGGTTGAGTTGGGATGAACGACCAAAAATCTTTGAGCACTCTGCTTTTCTCATCCCCTTATACATTTTATTGCAGCATTTCTTATGGTGGTTTTGAGTCACTGAAGAAATCCAAATCCTTTTTACCAACCAAAAGGACACTGATATATTATCTCAATATGTTACCAATGTATGTGTGCTTTTTTACTAAATTACCTCTATATATACTCTTCACTCATTTATAAATGTCAAATTTGTAACTATGTTGAAGGTTCAAGTTTGTAGAAGGCTCCTCTTGCAATAATGCAGATAATGGCTGTGATACTTCATCTAGTAAGAACAATATACTTAGTGTTGGAACATTGAGCGAATACATGATGCTTTTGAGATGGCTCACATTAGTTTTTAACATCCTGCAGGTTCTTCTGAGCCACAGAATCTGAATGATATCGTTCGTCGTCGACTAGCTGCGCAGTCCAGCAACCTTGCTGCTGCTCCAGCTAGAGGGGCTTCTCGTTCTGAACAAATTATTGCTCTTCCTAGTACCAGAAGTAGTGGGTCATTCCCTGCCGTGCCAAAGGAAAGGAAAAAAAATCCTCTTCCTCCTGCGCCGTCACCTACTAAACCTCCAACGATTCCTGTCGGTGAATCTAGGAAAACTAGTGGACATTCTGGAAATATGTGGAAGTATATAATTGGAATTTTAAGTGCTGTTTTGGTGTCAGTTGTTGCTTTAGCTTTATTTTTCTTTTGCCGTACCCGCCCAGGCCCAGATAGCCAAGATACCAGTGTTCCATGGAAAACAGGACTCAGTGGACAGCTGCAGAAAGCATTTGTAACAGGTAACCAGAATTTGAACTGTCACAGGTTTTAAATGTTTATACTATACTGGTGCACAACGATGCTTAATCATAATGATAAGTGATTATGTAATTAGATAGATCAGTAAAGAAATTTTTCTTAGATATGGCTTTTTAAACACCTATAATTTTGATTAATCATTTCATTATGGGTAATCCTCTCAATATAGGAATTAAATCATAAATATTTGGAGGATAAGGATGGTGCATTGCCAGCATGGATGAAATTTTGTGTTACTCTACCTTATTACTCTTCCCCTAGATTTAACATGCCCACTAACATACTAAACTTATTTAATCCTTGTGCCCTCATATGATGCTCTAAAGTTTAGAAAAGAAATGCACTGATATACATACATTCTAGTCACAGTGATGTGAATCTCTATGTCAGTGATGTTAGATATTCGACCGATTGAACCAAATGTAGCTGAACGTAAAATTTATACGTATTATATTAGTTATCAGCCTGTTGGAACCAGTTTTGTGTTGTAGATCGTCTGGTCGGACCTGAATGCGAGGGATGATCCCCCGATTCACCTCGGTGTGAGAATCAGTTAAACTGGTATTTTTTGTGAATAAACGATGGAACGTACGAATATTGTAATTAATTGTGTCTGTGTGTAGAATGAATCCTCAGACCTTATTTCCCTCTTTTACCAGTACGCCGGATCCTCACGTTCGAAGACGTGGGTCACTCCGTCGGAGTCGTGGGTCGTTTGTCCGCTGAATGGGTCATCCTCGCTTTGACATAATGGGCTCCAGTATTAAACTTTCCGCTACTGGGCCTTTATGACTGTTATGCTTTTCGGTCGGCCCAAGTGGCTGATGGGCCTCCAACACAGCCTTTATGCTTGTTAATAATATATCCTCTCAATTAAGGATACAGACTATTTTATTTCTTTATCTTTGTTCAGATATTGGACAGATACTGAGCAAAATGAAATCTGAGAGAAAGCACCGTGCACCAAAAAATCCATTTATTTATATCAATATTTTATGATTAAAACTTGTTTTACAGAAATGCAATGTTCTTCTGAGAGATTAAATAATGAAAAAATCTTACTGCATTTACTGACTCAAGAAAATTGAGAATATTCTTAGTACAGTCTCATGTTTTGGAAGGGAGGAAGTAGTACCTCGAGTATGATTGCTGTTTTATTTTATTTTATTGATACAACGGAAGTTGATACAACAGCAAATGTAATATTTATAAAACCAGGTGTTCCCAAGCTAAATCGGACAGAGCTGGTAAATGCGTGTGAAGATTTCAGCAACATAATTATGACTCATAATTACTACACTGTGTACAAGGGAACACTATCTACTGGAGTGGAGGTTGCTGTTGTCTCAACCACAATAAACTCTCTTACAGACTGGTCAAGCCGTTCAGAAAAAGCCTACCGAAAGAAGGTTAACTGTTTTATTAGCAATCGAATATTCATTTTAGATGATGATTCTTAAAGTCCTTTTGTGCTCATCTTTTCTCATTATATAGATTGATGCTCTCTCTCGAGTGAACCACAAGAACTTTGTCAATCTTATTGGACACTGCGAGGAGGATGAACCATTTACTAGGATGATGGTTATAGAATATGCTCCTAATGGGTTCCTTTCCGAGCATCTGCATAGTATGTTCCGTTATAAGCTATACTAGTTGCTTCAAGTATTAAACTTTCTGAGATAGAATCTTAATTGTTTCTTATAATTTTTTACAGTCAAGGAACTTGAACATCTTGATTGGAATGCTAGGATAAGAATAATTATGGGAACAGCTTACTGTCTACAATACATGCACGAATTGAATCCACCAGTGCCACATTCCGATTTAAATGCAAATGCTATAATTCTTACAGAAGATTACGCTGCAAAAGTATGCAAGATGCAACTCCCTCTGACATGCATATTTACGCTTACAAACTCAACCACACATTTTTACATTTATTGCAATTTATATTTTATTTGGCACTCTCAGATTGTTGAGGTTGAATTATGGAAAGAGATATCACACAAGTCAGGGGTCTCTGTGGACAATAAATCGGAGCATTCTAAATTGCCACAACTTGCTGATACTGAAGCAAATGTCTACAGTTTTGGAGTCTTGTTGCTTGAGATCATTTCAGGAAAGTTCCCGTATTCAGAAGAACAAGGGCCCCTTGTAAACTGGGTAATTTTCAAATTGCACTTTTGATTGACTTGGAATACCCGATATATATATACCCTAAAGCTAAGCAAGTTACCTTGATATTTTTAGGCTGCTGCATACCTAAAGGACAAGGACAAGCGAAGTTATTTGGTCGATCCAACCTTGAATACCTTCAAGAATGATGAGTTTGACATAATTTGCGAGGTAATTCATGATTGTATTCAAGAGGATGCAAGAAAGAGACCTACCTTAAAGGAAATTATTTCCAAGCTGAGCCAAGTGATTGATGTATCACCTGATGCTGCTGTTCCGCGACAGTCTCCCTTGTGGTGGGCTGAGCTTGAGATATTGTCAGGGGAGGCAACTTAATGGGACTCTCTATTCAGCTGTAAGTTGATTATCTTTAACATATGATCAATTTAGATAATGATTTTTCTGCCCCAGTTGTCGATGTTAAATTATGCTTAAAATGTCACTCAATGATTAAAGTGTATTGTTGTATACAATTATGCACCAAACTCTTCTAATATACAGGGTCCCTAAAAATGTACTTAGTAATTTAAAGATTTTTATGTTGAATAAATATTTATACTTGAAATTTTGCACTGATGTATATAATATTTTGAAGGCTTTATGACTTTTTCGCCCTTCAAGTTTGGATCGTTGTACCCATAAACCCTTCAAGTCTAAAAGCGTTCTTTTTCGCCTCTTGGGTATCAAAAACGTACCTTTTTGGGTCAAAAATGTACCTTTCCCCAGCAGTTGAGTGTCAAAAAGGTACATTTTTGATACCCGAAGGGCGAAAAAGAACGTTTTTAAACTTGAAGGGTTTATGGGTACAACGGACCAAACTTGAAGGGCGAAAAGGTCATAAAACCTATTTTGAAAGTGTATTACCATATTGGTGTAGAGTATTTAGATGTGGGACTATGTTGCAAGGGTTTCATGTCGCGTTCATAGTAAAATGGCTCAACAACATCTCCACTCGATGGTCATTTTGTACAGTAGAATACTAAAACTGGACTTGGTCAAGACTTGTATCATTGGAGCAAACAAGAAAAAGATTGGTTAGTTACGGAGCCTTTGGACAAGGGTGTACAAGAACAAAAAGGTAATCTTTACATCAAGGAGATTAGGCTTTATGACCTTTTCGCCCTTCAAGTTTGGTCCGTTGTACCCATAAACCCTTCAAGTTTAAAAGCGTTCTTTTTCGCCACTTGAGTATAAAAAATATACCTTTTTGACACTCAACCGTTGGGGTGGAAAGATACATTTTTGACCCAAAAAGGTACGTTTTTTATACCCAAAGGGCGAAAAAGAACGCTTTTAGACTTGAAGGGTTTATGGGTATAACGATCCAAACTTGAAGGGCGAAAAAGTCATAAAGCCAGGAGATTACATAAAGAACATGTAAAATTTTAAACTAAAACTTTAAGTTATGAACAGTGAAAGACATACAATTTTTTTTAAAGAAAATCATGATAACTCACTTTATGAGATGTTGGAGAAATTAGTTAAATTTTGCTAACCAAATTTGAGATCAAGTAAAGATAGACTGTGCCCCAAATAGCACAACGGAAACTAAAAAGAATTAACAACTTAGAAAAAAAACTTCACTCTAAGAATACATATACTAAAAAACTAGATCTAAGAATATCAAGGAACAATCAATCCAAATAACATTAGTTGTGACATTTAAGTTGTAACTACTGGCAAAGAGGGAGATGGCAAAGAGGGAGAGGAGAGACAGAAAAGATGAAGAGAAGAAATGGAAAAGCAAGAAGCGGGGAGTAGACCTAAGTTGATAGAGAATCATCTGCAAATGATCATGAGGGTCTTGTTTATAGGTCCATTTTTGAAAGTAGTAAAAAGAAGATCACGCACACACTTAAAAAAACACACATAGTAGCTAAAACTCAAAAAAAATAAGGACTAAAACATAAGATAGAATATATTTTTCCCCACTAATTATCCAAAATTATCTTAAATACAAAATATAGAACTTACTTTTCAAGACCAAAGATTTAATAGACATACTATTTTCTAAGACTAGTCAGAGGCTTCAGTTCTTAGCTACCCTCTCACTCGTTCCGCCACTGCTGACAAAGGGATTGAGATTCCTGATGGTATGAATCACAGCTGATGACATCTGCTCAGCGTATTCACCAAAACTTGCAGTTGTTCAGCAGCATGTGCAACCCAACAAGTACAGTAACAGAATTCACTTGAAGTTATATATACAGACATAGCGGGTTCAGAGTGCGCAAATTAATAAATAAATAGATAAAATCACCAAGTATATACACACATATGTTAAGGGTTGATTGTCACCTGAATCATCTATAGGACGTAGGAACATGTAGATCATCACATGATACAGAACCAGTATGCCATTTCACAATTGTAAAGTGAATGGTAGACAACCATAACTACATGAATAGGCAACACGGACTAGACAGTACTCATCCACCATTAGCTGTTATTATATACACGTACTAGGCCCTGCGGCACTACTACGCTTATACTCCATTTTATCACCCCCAGCTGCATGCACACTTTGAGATTTATATCTGCAGCCAAAAACTGCACAGCCAGAATCGAGTTGAGTATTTTAATGATGTCATTTGGTGTTGCAAACCTGAATTTATCCACTTTCTTTATCAGGCGAGCAATAGCCTTTTCATATCGCCCAAAAGCAAAATTAAATTCTTGTTTAAGCTTACATGCCCCACTCTTTTCTACGGCCAACTCTACGTAGGGACTGCTTGCCATGTCCTCCTCCAGGCTTGCTTTCTCTTTCGTGAGCCTCCATTCTGCATTTACAGTTTTCATCTGTACTCATCAATCAGGGGAACTTGATTGTTAGAAAGTTCAGCCAGTGGTCTACATTCAAACTCTTGAAGAAACATAGCCAGCCCTGAGTCTTTTCCTGCAGGGCATATATGATGTGAAAATAATCAAATATGCAGATGGCTTGCAGCCCCCTATCGACAGTACTAATCTCTTTAGTAATTAACTCTTTAAAAAATAATTAATTACTGTAATATTACTGTGGTGTATTGGAACTTGTCTAGTATTTGTAGGTAGGTGGCATTAGCATGTACTGAATCTATACAACTGTAAAAACATTAATAGTTTCTTATTTTTGTCACAACAAACCCATTGAAATTTATTGAAGGTGTCGAGAATTATACATGTATGTCTGCGTGAGTTTATAGTTTCTGGCGTAAATTGATTAGATATAAATGTCTATATGAATTTTTCAGAATGCACTGTATGCACTGTTCTGTAGTAAACATCTTGAGAGTTGCATTTTGATATAAATAGTGCACATGATTTTCGTGGAGTAGTTTTGATCCCGACGGAAGTAGATAAGCATATGCCTGTATCATGTATGTATCATTTGTCGAAACACAACTTGTATGATCATGTCTGCGCCAGACACTTCTTAAGAGACGAATAGATTTGGGATTTCGATTTTTAACACATTGTATTGGAATATGATCAGAAACAATATCAGTTTTGAAATGAATTTTCCTGTTATGAGTAAGATTTAGACATCAATGATTTGCAGTTGGATATTATTGAACAGCAGTATAGCACCCTGCACCTAGCTATATGTATAAGAGATCCAAGATACACTTATTATGCTAAATCTTTTTTTGGACGGGAAGTTAATACAGGACCATTGTAGTTCTTGCTTTTCTATTCAACTGGATCCCCAATATTCAAATTTTACATCCAAATTTATTTGGACTTTATACATTGCAGCTGTATTGAATCCATGTCCCGATTATAAAGTCTCATATACCGGAAAAAAAAATAGTTCACATAAAGTTGTACATCCTCAATAAAAATTAAATTTGATCATTTCGTTACTCATTGTACTGAGTACGACAAATGACTTGCAGACTTGTATTAACCTCTCCTATCTGTGTTTTTTTAATTATTTTTTAATGGTTACCGGCTTCTTTAAATTATACAGAAAACTTCCAAGTTACAAACCTAATGCAGTATCTGATAGTAGCTGTTGGTACTTGTTACATAATACTCTAATAGTGGTTGTTACCTGCGGACAAAGTGTTGCTGCCTGCGGATTAGGTTACCATAGTGTATAGTTTATGCAATTTGTATGTCTGATTAATACATCATGGGATCACCTTTCAGGTAGTGTTTTCTTTAAGATTACCTAAATCATAGATGATATTCTACACTACAAGAAAAGCGGACATTTCTGACCATCGTATTTGGTCAGAAATGAGTTTATTTGGTTGGTAATAACTGTTAAAACTGACCATCACCTGTGTTGGTCAGAAATATGCGTTTTTCTTGTAGTGTTACTTGGAATTTATAGTTTCGGATTCATACACAGTTAGGTAAAGGATTTGCCCCCCTGAGTTTGTACTAAGAATCAGCTTTTCTGAAAATTGGCAGGGGATTACAGAAACAATCAAGTGAAAATTAAAGATCATAATACAGGGGTACCTAAAAAGTACTAGTATGTGATTGTAGAATACACTCTACACTTGTTTAAAACGTCAACAAATTTAATCCTATAAGAAATCTCGTAATTTCTTTAGTTTAAAACGTCGAATCTTCTGTAAACAGGCGACAAATAAATTCGGGCAGGTTACGAAGCCTTTTGAAGAGATTATTTTCCAAGAGGTTTTTATTTGTTGTTGTTTGGTCAAGCACACTGCAGCACACAGATTCAAACTTTTGTTTCTCCCTGGAAAGAGTCGAGGGAATGTAATCCTGCTGGAATTCAGGACCGTAAACCGTAAAAGTAAAATCACGCTGTAAATTTGAAGGACCTTTTTAAAAGTAAGTTGAATAACACATGATATAAATTTAAAGTATTTGTATGATATAAGGGGTGAAACTACAGGCTTCATGCATGAGTATGTGTCCATACTGCATTGTCAAAAAGCTACAAAAGATGCATGTATTTTTCAAGTTTTAGATGCAGATGCGGTTATCATTGTGACTGTCAGAATTATGATAAATTTATTTATCATGGTTGTCGAAATTATATTGCACATCTAGTGAAGTAGAGTTCTTCATGTGGATGTAGCTTTTGATAAATTGACAAGAAATTCGCTTGGGTTATCACTCTTTAGTTGGACTTCGTTTTCGTTCAATCATGACACGAGTTTTCTACTTCATGAGTTGAGTCGAGAATCCAACTCCAATTCATTCTCAAGGTCTCTCCTTCTAAACCACTTTCTCCTCCACTCCTATACAATACACTTCAATCTCCATCCTTTTTCAGCTGGAATTAGACACTTTTTTATTCAAAAGATGAAGATATTTTACAAGTTCATCATTTTCATCTCATTTGTAGCACTTGTGGAATCATCATGCAACACCACAGACCAAATATTTGTAACCAAGGCCTTCAGTTCTGTCAATGGATTCAACTCATCTTGGTTCAAGTCCATGGATTTGAACTGCACAAACCCACATATATCAAACATAAGTCTCTCTTCAACAAATCTAACTGGCTCACTTTCTTGGAGATTTTTCAGAAACTTGACTCATCTTCACACACTTGACCTCTCCAATAATTCACTCAGAGGCTCTGTTCCTGGCTGGCTTTGGTCTATCCCTACCTTGGTTGTAATCAATCTCTCCAAGAACAGACTGGGAGGCACCATCGGGTCCATACCTGGCTTTAATTCAACTCACCTTTCATCAATTCAAGTCTTGAATTTGTCACAAAACAGGTTCACAAATTTGGCTCGCTTGTCCGTTTTTCCAAACCTCACAAGTCTTAACCTGTCTCATAATGACCTTCAAATCTTGCCTTTTGGCTTCGATAATCTAACCAAACTTCAATATCTTGACATTTCAAGTTGTAACATTTCAGGAAATTCAAAGCCCATTTCAACTCTCCATTCTTTAAAATACCTGGATGTTTCAAGAAACCATTTAAGTGGTACATTCCCATCTGATTTCCCCCCACTTCATAACCTCAAATTCTTGAATATCTCATTGAACAATTTCACTGGTTATATATCCAGAGATAAAGTTCAAAACTTTGGTCCTTTGGCTTTTACTAATGCTGGAAAATTCAACAAAACTACTAGAAACAGTCAAAATCTTCATGTTAATAAACCTCATCCTATCTCAGTCCAACCTATCAAAAAACCTCAAAATCAAACAACCATCAAGCAAATCCCAAAACCAAAAACAAAACCAAAACCTAAATCCAAGAAGAACCACTTCATTTTAGCCACAACACTTGCATCATCAACTCTAGCCTTGGCCATGTTTGTATGTTTATGTTGTATGTACAGAAAAAGAAAATTAGCCAGGATGAACAAATGGGCCATTTCTAAACCAATCCACACACCATTCAAGATAGAAAAATCAGGGCCATTTTCATTTGAAACAGAGTCTGGAACTTCTTGGGTTGCTGATTTAAAAGAACCATCTTCAGCACCAGTAGTAATGTTTGAGAAGCCATTAATGAATTACCTGACCTTCAAAGACTTGATAGCTGCCACGTCACACTTTGGAAAAGAGTCATTGCTTGCTGAAGGTAGGTGTGGGCCAGTCTACAGTGCTGTTTTGCCAGGTGACCTCCACGTGGCAATAAAAGTACTGGAACATGCGAGAAACATTGATCATGAGAAAGCTAAACTCATGTTTGAAGAAATCTCAAAGCTTAAACACCCAAATTTACTCCCTATTTCTGGTTACTGCATTGCAGGTAAATTTGAATTTGTGTCTATATTTTTCAATGTTCTGTACAGTGTGTGCATTTATGTGTGTTTCAACAGTTTTTGTCATAGATTTTATGCAGTTGACCTACCATATTAATGAGGGTCACGGGTACTATGCATTTGAGTGACAACTTATGTCTCTCATTTTATTCAAATCTTTTTGCATTTTCAAGCTTTTAATTTGGATATTTGTAATGATTAATTTATTATTTTACTCATTCGATATTTTAAATTCATGCAAGTGTTAAGAATAACAAATTATTATTGTAGCTAAGTTGTCTTTGGTGAATTTTGTTAATGCAGGCAAGGAGAAGTTAGCATTGTATGAGTTGATGGTAAATGGTGATCTTCATCAATGGCTTCACGAGGAGTTACCTTCCGGGGAACCTGACGTGGAGGACTGGAGCACGGACACGTGGGACCATCGAAACGATATCGAATACCGGTCCCACATTTTATCTCCGAAATTAATGGAATGGCGCACGCGCCACCACATTGCTGTAGGGATTGCCCGTGGGCTTGCCTACCTTCACCACGGGCAGTCTAGACCCGTGGTGCATGGACATCTTGTCACATCTAATATATTGCTATCGGATGAGTTGGAGGCCCGAATCACAGATTTTGGGCTTAGTCAGGACCAAGTTAGTGGGTCAACCGAGGCTGACGTGTATAGTTTTGGTATGGTGTTAGTGGAGTTGTTAACGGGTCGACCAGGTTCCGAGGAGACAGTTGAATGGATGAGGAGGTTAGTTAGGGAAGGAAACGGAGTAAATGCGTTGGACTCGAGATTGAAACTGGGAGGTGAGCCAGTGAGTGAGATGGTGGAGAGTCTCCGAGTTGGGTACTTGTGTACAGCAGAGTCACCAAGGAAAAGACCAACAATGCAACAAGTTGTGGGTTTACTGAAAGACATACATCCTGTGATTGATTAAGTTTCAGTTTTTCATTTGATCTGAGGTTTTCACTTACATCCTGTGTCTCATTTTAGACAATGCGATGTTTGCAGTTTGTTGCTTTGTATTTTTCTTAGGTTTCCAGATGTTCAATTACAAGTCTGTGCATATTAATTTATTTTATTTATAAAAAGAAAGGGTAGACACTAGACAAGAAGGGAGTGGGAAAGTTGTGTGGGGTGGATACGGGGAGTGTTGTCAATTGAGATACGAGCCTTTGGGGGGCAAAGAAGACAAGACAGAGGATAAATCCCACTAATTGCTTGTCTTTAGCGAGAGGTTTTGCCATTATTATGTTACTTTCTCCCCTTGTTTGTTTGTACTATGAGTCTTGTTTACTTTAATTTGTTTGCTCTTATCACCTTTCCCCCCCTCTAAATTAATGCACTTTAGTTTAACACAGATCGAATATTCGTGTTTTACATTAAGAAAGCTTTCAAAAAGCCTCAAACATTCTTTGGGTTGAGGGATTTTTTGCTGGAGATTTACCCCAGGTTTCAAATATTCATGTTTTGTAGAACAATATGTGTTACAATACATGGTATGCGATATCTTGTGTTACAATTTATGGTCTGCGATATCTTGACTTTAAGAATGTTGTTCGTAGAACTCAACCCTATAAATTTATTCCCTTCAATACTGATTGTGAAAATTATAGCAATCTGTGTTGTATCTTGTTAAAGTTGAGATTACGTCTAGAGAATGGAGGTCATTTGACAGTGAAACATGCAACTGGTTCAGGTAACCTAGTGGAGCTGCAAGGTGACATAGTGGTGTGCTCTAACTTATATGGAACAAGTTGATTTATTTGACATTGATGCATGCAATTGGTTCAAGTAAACCTTGTGGACCTTGAAGACAGTGACATAGTTGGGTGCCCAAACTTATCCGGCAGATGTTGATTGTTGAAGATATCTTTGTTGCTTTAAGTTTTGTTTGCATTTGGTATACATGACAAACTGAGATGGATATGACTAGATTCCAGATGTAATTAACATGACCCGTATTATCGTTAAAACTCGAACTGGAGATTGACATTAAAACTGAGCTACTTTGTACTAAAATAGCTTGGTCGTTCTTGGCTCATCTCATTATTGTTCTGAAGAAACTACAATTGTAACTTTGTTGAGTAGAATTCTCCTGCAATACATCAGTTATCTTGTATATGTAATGTGAATGAACTTTTTATGTAAGGTTCACCCATGCCTCAGTTTTTTACGAATATTAAAAGTATAGCTATACAAGTATCTCGCTTACAGCTTCGCCTAAAATTGAATGACTACAGTGAGTA
The DNA here is from genome assembly GCA_030848705.1 of Heracleum sosnowskyi. NCBI lineage: Eukaryota > Viridiplantae > Streptophyta > Magnoliopsida > Apiales > Apiaceae > Heracleum > Heracleum sosnowskyi. The sequence continues at coordinate 103,099,566 of CM061241.1, forward strand.
AACAAACTATATGAAGAATAATTCAATTCAACCAAAATTCCCAATGACAACCAACAAGGCCGCGATGAACCAAGACAGTTTCCACATCTTTTCTGCACTTTAGTATGCCTTAGTGCTGGTAGGGGGGGGACTAATTCTTCAAAAACATAGGCAATACGTAAAAGCAAAGCTACTAATGAGACTTGCACATGCATTCTTTACACCTAGGTTGTCGATAAATGCTTCGACCATAACTTCTTGATCGAACTCTTTGACCCTCCTCAATCATCTTCCTAACTCTCTCTTCGAAACGATTCCACGATATGGTTCCATTCTCCAACATAATTGTTGCAAGCCTGTTCTTGCTAGGCCTTAAGGTTGGAGAATGGCCACCACCAAAATATGTTCGAAAACCAGATACAAGTGATGATAGTTGACTTCCTGAATCTGTCATTGCAAATACATCTGCAGTAGCACAAGCTATAAAGTCTAGAGCTGCCAGCTGCAGTTCCAGTGATAACTCTTGTGCATTAGATTTATTTAAACTGCATGGAGATATAGAAAAATTTAAGATGCTGGATAGTTTGGTACCTGAGATGAATAATTCTTAAAAGGTGCAAGCTCATTTGGTGTGAGGAAATCTTCCTTTGTGACCACATTTGGGTAGAGGCTAGTTAGGGGCTGTAATCTTGATTGGCCTCCATAAATCTGAGAACCCGCAAGGTATATGATTGTGTCACGCTTGAAACTGAGACCAGCAAGAACAAGTGCTGCTTCTTCTGGTGTCAGAGGACATTTTCCTGTTCTCCTCAACTCTTCTGGAGAAACAGGCCTGCAGAAGCGGGCACAAATGAGCATGAATTGGGAAACTGGAACATATGTGAACACTTGAATAACTTGAGCTTTTTAGCACATACTTTGAAAGTTTCAGCCGCTCAATGAGCAAAGGAAAATGGATTTCTCTGTAAGATTGCAGTTCTTTTCTTTCTTTTTCTCCACCGCCAAATTCACATAGTGAATACGCCACCATGTCAATTTCAAATCTCAAGTGCAAAGCCAGATATTTCAAAGGGCTGCCTTTAGAGCTATGCTTTTCCGAAGGAGTATCCGAGATGAAGTTTCCAAGTACTTGCTTATCTAGCAAGTTTGTTGAGACATCAGTTTTTCTTATCCTTTTGATTATCAAAGAGCCAGCTTCTTGTATTTTAGGCACAAACTTTAGAGCATGGAAGTTACACTTGCATCTTAGTTTCTGCAATAACATTATAAGCCTCTGTTACCCACATGAAACGACTAAATTGTGAGTTTATATCATGCATATTTGGCAAGTAAGAAGGTATATTATGGCATTACTATCTAAATTCATGATCTTGGCCGCACAGTAGATTAACCACAAGAAATATATGCACATCATAGAGCAATGCTCTCAACCTGAAGTTCAGATGGCAGTGGGTCAAAGCCTAGTCGGTTCCCAAATCCAAGCAAGTGTACTACTCCATTCTTCAGAAGAGGAGGTAAAACTATTTTCAGATAATCCAGAACTGTTGCTTCCTTAGGAATATCCGCATCAGTAATCTAAAAAAAAAGCTGAAAGAGTTTAGTCAAAATTCTCGCATGACATATAGTTTATCGAAAATAAAGTCTAAACAGAGGAATTCCATACTAGACTACCAGTTGCTTCCAGGTCTACAGAGTGCAGATGAGGAGGGGTCTCCTTTACAATATCCACTTCATCCTTCAGTGAATTCATGAAATGTTCTTCTTGATAGATATCACCAAACTGGCTGCAGTCCAGGTGTATCAAAACCATGTAATCCTTTACTAATATAGCATGAAAATGGACTAGCATCCACATATACATATACAATACACCAAAACAATTGACTAAACAACTCCTTAAAATGTTCATCCAATTGACGTAAGTTAGTTATATTAGGATAAAAAGATAAACATGATTTACTACAGATTTCAAATATCATAGATGTAGTCGCAGACCTGGGGTCATTCCAAACATTGCTAAAGAGGAACTTGGGGATAACTAAGGTTGCATTTAGTAAGGTTGCCACAGCAACAGCATTGCATACCTGCAGGGACAAGGTTGAACGTTATGTTTTCAATTTATGACTGTCGACTGACGAGGAGAGTAGCAGATTAGTCCACTACCAAGGGCTGAAAGCGTTAACACTCCAATGTTAAATTATTGGACTTAATTCAAAGCCATATAGTAAGTAAACACCTATACTCACAGCAACTCGTTGTTGATTTAGACCTCCATTTGCACTAACCAAGATAAATCCAGTGGTGTTCCTAGGTTGCCCTACACATTTAAGCTCACACAGATAACTAATGAACTAGAGCAATATGATTGTTACAAAGTTGACTTAAGAAACAACCAACAAATTATAGGTCCAGAAAAGCATGATATACTTGTGGTACCTTTTGCACTCTTTCTATCAGCACAAGGTTTCCATTGCGATGCCTGTGGAGGTTCTTGCCAGAACGTTGTTGGGTGTTGCTTAAACTCTCTCTGTGGCAAAGAGAGACACCATATCAACACAAAATGTCATTTTTCTCACAGCATGTTTAGATTGTAACAATTTATGGAGTAAATTAGATAGAAGGAGCTAATCATTTACCTCTGCACGGGCACTATAAGCCAAATTTAGGAGATGGTCATACATTCTTACAGGGGCTTTCTCTTCGGCATCATAGATAATCTTACTCTCCTAATATACATGGAAATTTGATAACATTGTGATCAGTAAGGCTTTCATGTTTACCATTCTAACAGGTGTATACAGAGTTGCTAATAGTTCTATCTCACTTAATGTATCCTTTTACTTCTTCACATGTTATATCAATTCACCATGACATTTTAAAAATTATATGAAAGACATGTATAGGCACATCTAACAAAACTGAAAATTTTACCTCAGGCTCAATTGATAGGCTTGGAGTTGAAGCACTCTTAAGAATTGTAGGATCAAAAATGGAAAGCAGAAAGGAATCATTGCGAAAGAGAATAAACATCAACAGAATTGTTGAAACAATCAACCAAACAAATAGTCGAAACCACATTTGTCGTCTCACTCACAAACTCCTCTACAAGCCCACAGGTTTCCAAAATCATGCTTACCGATTAAACACAAGAATCTTGGTTGTACCAGCAGTACAGACCACCATATAGAAGGATCTCTACATATATTCTCAGAGCTAGCTTTAAGTAACCATAAATTTTCTTTTCTGAATTAGATAAAATTGATGGCTTACTAACTGTGTGCAGCAGATGAGTAAAATTCAAGATACCTAGATCTGATACTACATACTCAGTACTCAGAGATCTTGGAAAACTGACTTAGCTTATAAAATGCAGTCAAAGATAAATGTACTATATGACCAGCCAAGGTTTTATAACAAAAGGGTGCCCAAGGATGACCCTTCTTATCAGCCATGAAATATGCATTCTGTTTGGGAGAGGAGAATCAACCATAACATGGCTTGGGCTTAGTTTATTCCATGTTTGACTAGCTTATTAAACTATATCACACTAAACCATTACTACAACACAAATTAACATTTCAGAAAAAATAGTAACACCGTTTTTTGGTAAGGATCAGTTGCACAGATATAAAATGGCAACTCGAAAGCTTCAACATTTTAGTTAGGAATAATTAATAAAGCAAGAGATTTCATTTAAGACAGTATCATCATACCTTTGTAACAACAGATTCACTTGGAGCTGAATTATTGTGAACAGCAGAAGGATTAAAAATGGAGACCATAATTGAATCCAAAAGAAAAAGAAAACCCATCAATCCCAAAGTTAATAAGATGGTGCCAACATTTTTTCTAAGCCAAAGAGTATTCCTTTTTCCAGCATGACCACCTTTGCAAGCACCAAATTTTCCGGAATCATTCTTTAAACTATGGCACAGAGTATCTCTGTTCCATTTATATTCTCCTCCTGACAGTCTCCTACCTAGAAATGGTTCACCATTTTTTTGCAGTTCTGCAGGCCTAAACTGATAATCCTTTGACACAGATGCCGGATTTGGATTCGGGTTATCGGGACGTGGACTCTTAGGAGAATCTTGCTTACCCATCAAGTTGATTAATGATCATCCAAATCCTTTAGGAATTATTTGCACAATGTTTATAGTAGTGAAGTCCATGAGAGGCAAGAATTGGCGTATATTACAATGCATGGCTCTTTTTTCTTTTAAAATTTAATAGTTTTAAGAGATGAGTCTTGAGTTTGGTAAGAAAGAAGCTGATGAAAATGAAACATGGAAGTCTAGATTAGAAGTGAAGGGAACAAGTTGGTGAAATGGCTGTGCAAAAACATACGTGTGCATATATACATGTACCAGACTACTATGCCCAACAGAGAAGGAAGAGAGGAGGAGGGTTGGGCTTGACGGCTCTTTCACAGACCAAATTTACACCAAACTGTTTGAGACTGATGTAATGTAATACTTTCAGCTTTGCCAATGTTTGCCTCTTAAGCAACTAACATGTCCATGTCTTAGGGGGGTGCAAATATATAAATTAGAAATAAGATGGACGAGCTTAAACTGAGAAAAATGACAATAAGGAAAACAAATCAGAAAAAATAATTTTTAATTTTGATATACGTAAAGGGACGGAGGGAAATACCAGAAATTTCAACTCCTGAATAAAACTAAGAAAAATATTAAAGGCCCTAAAAATATTTCAAAAAATTGTTCTAAAATACTTATATGTCATACTTATAATGGTAACTTTCGTCATAATAATATGAGACACGCGTGAATAGATATGAGTAATAGATTTACGGATTAAAATACGTCATGTATCATGCCATATCATTTAGTAAAAAAATTGGAAAGTTCGGTACAAATTTATGAATTTTAGGTTAAAATGGCAATGGACCGTGTCGTGTACTTTCGTGTTTTCGTGTACTGGAATGTAAAACCCATATCCGACCCGTTTTGGATTCGTGTACTAAATTTGAAACACATATCCAATTCAAAACGTGTCGTGTACTTTACGTATCGTATTCGTGTACATTAAACAAAAATATAAATTTAATTTAATTAAAATTTATATATTATAAAACTATTTTAATTATGTAAATTTTAATGAAATGTGTATTAAATACAATTTTTTTATAACTTAGATATATAAATGTATACTTCTTATATATAAATGTATAACTTATTGTCAATTAGTCGTGAAACTTTTATTTATTGTTCATATGTAATTGCTTATATATTTTCTAAATATGCAATACTATAAATAATATATTTTTTTTTAAATTATTTATTTACTTCATTAATTCGTGTACTTTCGTTCCGTGTCGTGTACCTATTGTGAAAACCCAAACCCGACACTAATTATATTCGTGTTTTTTCGTGTTCGTGTACTTTCGTGTTCGTGTACCAATTTTTTGCACCCAAACACTAATTATCCGTGTCGTGTTCACGTGTCGTGTACCAAATTGCCAGGTCTAATTTCAATAGACTCGTGCGCATTTATATAGTATTTCTAATAAAAAAATATATTATAATATCACATCATTAATGTTTGGTAACCAGTTTAATATCTCTTTCACCTTGTTGTTTTCTAATTTAATAAGTCATTCTTACAAAAAAAAAAACTTCTAAAATTATCATTCTTCTATTTAAAACAAACTTACATTAAAATTATTAAATGAATTTTATATGAAAATAAAGATTGTTTATGTAATAAATGATTTTCTTGATCAGTTAGCACAAATTCAAATTCCTTGGGCTTGTATCATATAGGGAGTGATAATGTTTTGTTTTCATTTAAAAAAGTGTCGGGGAATCTAAAAATATCTCAAAATTTGTTCAAAATCCCAATCATTTTCAAAATTTTGAATTCGATTCTTGACTTTATCCTGAACAGTTAAAAAGGTTAGAGCATTTCCAATAGTAAAAAGTTCTTAGTTAAAAAATTAAGATAAAGTATTTTAAATAAGAATTATGGAGATTTTGTAAAATTTTGTTCACTCTAACATGACAAAATCCTTAGATAAAAATTAAAACAACTCAATATATTGATTATATTTGTCGAACCTCTAACAAATTATAGTGAAATTACACATTATCTATTAATATATTAAATAATATATTTTATTTATAATAATTTAAAATAATCATAACATATTATTTTTAAAATATTATCAACTATTGAAGCCAATTTCATTGGAGCATAATATCTTTCAAATCAAACAAATTTTACATAATTAATATTTTATATCATTTTAGTCAATTATTTTAGCAATCACGGTGCTATTATAATTCGTAATGTTTACATAGGAGTGGTAGTCAACAGCACAACACATAAATTACAAATTCATAATTGTGTTATTATGTGTGTGTCCAAATGATGTAAAATGCTTGAGTTCACTTTTATGTAGTAATAATGAACATAAGCATTTTCTTCCTCTAATAAATAGATTCTTATCTAAAATTAAAACAGCCCACTACAACCACCAACTTGTCAAAAAGGATGACCCAGTGACATGTACTTAGAGCAGCGGCCCAACCCAACTTCTCCTACATAATCTATTAATCTGTCTGTATCTTCAGGTCCGATCAGCTTTAACTTCCAACTTTTTCCTGTCTAGCTGTTAGTTTCTAATTTATTGTTTCTTTCTAAGCATTGGTTCCTTTCCTATTTTGTTTAGAAATGGTCTGCTAAAAACATTTAAATAACTATAATATTTAATTTTGTGGGGTTTTCCTGATTACATATGTATTTTGTGATGAAAATCATCCACAGATACAATATAAATTATAAAGATGAGAGAGAATCAAACATGTAATCTACGATATACAAAATTTTAACCTTCTTGTAATTAGATGTACAAAATAGTATGTTTTTAAAGGAAACAACTATTTTGTAAATACAAGTGAGTTTATAAAAGTTTTATAATTATAAACAAAATATTAAATCACGTCTCAATCATTTTGAATTTAATGCTAATGTTTTCATATAGGGTTGTTTGTTTTGTGTATCTTTTAAGAAAACTTAAAAGTTTGTTTTTTTAGAAAAATGCTAAAATAGATTTCTTTTTTATCTGAAAAAAATGAAGAATTAGAGTACTTGTTTTTTTTAACGATAAGCTAAGTTTTGTTTACATTTTGCTCCCGGTTTTTAGCACTGGTAAATAAAGAAACTGAAATAAAATAATTCTTTGTAATTTGCTCCTGAGTTCTAAGGAAGAAAACTGAAAAACAATTTAAATAAAATTATATTTGAAACGAAACATATAGAAAAATATAGTTTACTCCGTTTCTCGTTTGCTCAGAACAAAGAGTTACAAAATAATATCATCAGCGGTTTCGTGGTGTAGTTGGTTATCACGTCTGTCTAACACACAGACGGTCCCCGGTTCGAGCCCGGGCGAAGCCATTTTTTTTCCACTGGAAAGAAACTAGTTTATAATAATAGGTAACTTTAACAACCAAGGAGGCAGGGGACCTCGAGGTATTTATAGGAATCTTGTACTCTATAATTTTCTTCAACGTTCTAAATTGAGAGTCAAATGCAAAAAACTTGGACCAAGATGAGCTGACTAAGTAAGCATTTTAATTTAATACTGTATATGAATATTCTTCATATTTATTGTACAAGATTTCTTGCTAGCTTGTTGGCCGGTTAACATCAACAAGTATATACCATAAATTTTATTCTACCTATTCATAATCTTTAATTTGCAAGATCTTTTCTCTAATTTGCAAGATCTTTAATTTTCTTTCTTTTCCTCGACTTTTTAGGAGGAAGAAGAGGAAACTTTGTGATGTCCATTCCTGATTTTTCTATACATACAACGAATAATGACACTGCAAAAGAGAGAATAAAAAAAGGGGTGCAAAAGAGAAATTGACTAGCAAAGATCACATACCATTTTTCTTGCAATATTGTTAGCCCTAAAACAAACTTTATCTAAGGAAGATTAGTTCTGAAAATTCTAATTATAAACGGTGCTATCTAAAACCTGACCGGCTGACCCTAATAAATTTACCTTTTTACACTTACTCGCCAAACCATACAAACAAGATATAGGTCATAGCCATGTGGCTGTTTCATATTCTGAATTGAGCCCAAAAAGTCAACCAGTCAATCATTCTTTCTTGTAAAATAATTAGACCCTGCAATTTTCGACACGACACGAAGATTTAGTGTTTGGATTTCCATTTTTAGTATACGAAACGAAAGTACACGACCGAGATTTAGTGTCGGGTTTGGATTTACCCTTCAAGTACACGACACGACACGAAGTACATGAAATAAATAAATTAATTAAATAAATAAATTAATATATATATATATATATATGTAATATTTTTTAACATAATATAAAACTTTATGTTCAATTTTATGACATACGTTTAATTGACAAATATGTATAATGTATTGTTAATTCTGGATTTCTGGTGATATGAACTGTTAAAACATTTCGTGTACAGTTTCGTGTTAATTTCGTTTCGTTATCGGTTCGGTTCGTTTCGTTTCGTGTAAACGAAAACTACACGAATAATCTCGTGTCGTTTCGTGTTTTTACCGTGTCATGTTCGTGTCTAGATTTTGGGTACACAAATTTATTTCGTGTTGTTTTCGGGTAGATGTTTCGGGTACACGAAACACGAAAGTACACGACACGAACGAATTGCCAGGTTTAAATATAATACATCGGCAAGGGTATTATAGTCATTTTATATTATAGAGACAAAGACAAGGAAAGGTTAGAGAGAGAAGGAGCAAAAGAGAGAGCTGGAATCACATGGGAGTTGTTTGGCAAATGGGCCCTTTTTGTTTCTCTCTCCTCCTCTCAACAATAATGAGCTAAACAGGAAAAGTCTTTTATTTTCTCTCTCTAACCCATCTCATAAAAATTCAGAAAATTAAAAAAAGACAAGATTTTTGGCTAAAAGATTCAATTTTTCTAGCTCTCCCTGGAGAAAGGCTTCATGGCCGATGATAAGGTACCATCCTTTTCACATTTCCCAAGAAAAATTTATCTAGTTCTTCATCTTGGGTTTTTGTTTGCTTTTGTTTTGGTACCTTCTTGTATGTAATCTTGATATGTAAAGAAATGGGCTTTTCTTGAAAAGTTTTTAAATTTTAGATCTTGTAAGCATGACCCATTATTTGAATCTTTGTTTTTATTTTATTGTTAGTTGTTTGTTGAAAGATTGATTTTTTTTTTTGTTTGGATTAGGTTTTTATGAGGTTTGTGTATACTGAAAATTACGTCACTTTGAGCTTGTTGTAGTAATTGTATGAGTAATATAGTATTTGTGTAGGTTGATATTAGTAGATCTATGAAGACAACATGGTTGAGTTTCTTATATGAAGCTAATAGATTTGTGTAGTTGTGCTTAAAGATTGCTGCTTTTGTGTTGTTTTTTCTCTGCTAGTTCTTACCCACCAACTATGTAAACAGTTTTTGCTAAATTTTGGTGAATTCGAACAATTTAATTCATCGACTGCTACTACTTTTTGAACCGGGGTCTTCACAGGAACAATCTCTCTAGATTCTGCATCGTAAGAGTATGTGTGAGGTTGGCTTACATTTTACCCCCCCCCCCCACCCCCCACCATCCACCATACTTTATATTGGGATATACTTGATCAATTTGGTTTGAGGTTTGATTTGGTATGGTAAAACACAGCCCGGATATTTCTTGTTTTTCAATCTATTCTTTTTAGTTGCCTTTTATTAATATAGTATTTTGCTATGTTGAATCTGAGTTTTATTTTTGTTTGTAATTAAAATTCGAAGTCTTTACACCGTTGGTTGCAGTTCTACTTGCAGACGAATTTGAGTTTATTTGTAACCTTTGACTATAAAATTGTTTTGACTTTTTTCCTACCATTTTGCAGGAGATATCTGCTCCTGTAGTTGATGGAAATAATGAGGTTACAGGTCATATCATTTCCACAACCATTGGAGGCAAAAATGGTGAACCAAAACAGGTATATTATAACGTGTTAAACATTCCAGATTTACTTTATAAAGGTTTTTCTAATATGAAGAAGTGTAATCTGTAGTTAATTTTGCGAACAGCATATGTACTAATTAAGTACAAGTACTTTATTAAAATATGTAAAAGCTTTTAATATAAATTGAACTGAGTTTTTCTGCAGTAGCGATTTTATATTGTTAAAATTAACATTGTTTTGGTGCTTCATGTAGACTGTTAGTTACATGGCAGAGCGTGTAGTGGGAACTGGATCGTTTGGAGTTGTTTTCCAGGTATGCTAGTTATACTGATTGTAATTATATTTTGATAGTGGTAATGTTTTGAATTCGCTAATGTTTGTTGTCTTCTGTCTAGGCAAAATGCATAGAAACTGGAGAAACAGTGGCTATAAAGAAGGTCCTGCAGGACAGGAGATACAAGAATCGTGAATTGCAGTTGATGCGCTCAATGAATCATCCGAATGTAGTTGGTCTTAAACACTGTTTCTTTTCAACTACCAGCAATGACGAGCTATTTCTTAACTTAGTGATGGAATATGTGCCTGAGACCATGTATAGAGTGTTGAAGCACTATAGCAATGCAAACCACCAAATGCCACTGATATATGTGAAACTTTACACATACCAGGTGTGATTTCTGCTTGTCTGACTGTATTATAATTGTTTCCACTCTTTGTTCTCACCTTAACCAATATGTGCTTTTACAGATTTTCAGGGGGTTGGCATATATGCATGCTGTTCCTGGAGTATGCCATAGGGACTTGAAGCCACAAAATGTTCTTGTATGTATATCTCTGCTTTATGATCTTGATCTAGACTTGCAACTGTTCTCTTTATACGACTGTTGAATTCTCTGCAGGTTGATCCTCTCACTCACCAGGTCAAAATATGTGATTTCGGAAGTGCAAAAATGCTGGTATGTCATACTTTTATTCATTTACTAGCCAAAAAGTAGGTGATAGCAAGCATACTAAAATATTATCATTGCTCAATCATGTGTGCAAATTACTGTGTTAAAAACCTTTATAATTTATTCCTCGTTGCTAGCATTTCTCTATATCAATGTCTTAATCAAATTATTTTGCCAGTGAGTTGATAATTATCAATGATAAACAAACAACTTACATGTAAATATTAATATAGGGGTGCTACTCTAATAGTTTGTGTTAACGGCCTTAATTCTTGAAGGTACATCTGTAAATTAATACAAGTGCAGTTTGAGTATCCCTGCCAGCATTTGTAATAGTGGGAGTTGAATTTATGTTATATTGTATGAAATATTTGCAATTGGGGTACTGTCCAATATCTGGTATCCTGTTGGTAATTTCTTCTTGTATTTATAGATACTATAAAGAATCAACTTAACTTGTTTGAAGCAATCATGACACATGTTAATGAATCCATGAGATGTTTGAGTAGGATACATCAGTGCAATATGCTGTTGTGTTTTTGCATCATATGTTTGCTCATGATATACTTCAGCTATAGGTGCACAAAGTGATATGTGATATTGCAACCATTTTCTTATATATTCACCATCACCATTCAGGTGAAGGGTGAAGCAAATATTTCATACATATGTTCAAGGTTCTATCGTGCCCCAGAACTTATTTTTGGTGCAACAGAGTATACTACTTCAATTGACATATGGTCAGCTGGTTGTGTTCTAGCTGAGCTGCTCTTAGGCCAGGTAGGCACTTCTTTTATAGTTGTCTTGATTTTTATGCTGTTTCAAAGTTTTGGTACTCTTCCTATTGTTATCCTTGTTCTTATAACACTTTTGAAACTATATTAGCCATTGTTTCCTGGAGAGAATGCTGTTGGGCAACTTGTGGAGATTATCAAGGTATGACGGCTAAATAGAGCAGTGCGTCTTATCATTTATAGTTGCAGTTCTAATGTTTCATAATGCAGGTCCTTGGGACACCAACCCGGGAAGAAATTCGATGTATGAATCCAAATTATACAGATTTTAGATTTCCCCAGATCAAGGCACACCCGTGGCACAAGGTATGCTTCTATTATCCACGGATGTAGTATCTCAAAAGTTTGTTCCACCAACAACATTTATAAATTTTAAGAATTCAACTTTTGCTAAATAAACTCGGAGATTGAGACCCTCTCCTTCCCTTGAGCAGCCATTATTACAAAATACATATTCTCTAACACCACTGAAGTCTAACCATGTAAGGTCATAAGTAGGCCAATCTTGTTGCTAAATAACATTCTGAAAGCATTTTCTGTTATTAAAAAAGAATCTTATGTACTGCATTCATTATTGTTGTGATCTTTTAACTTGTTCATCTTATTTATAAAGTGTTTCATCTTGATTTCAGGTTTTTCACAAGAGAATGCCTCCAGAAGCAATTGATCTTGCTTCCCGACTTCTGCAATATTCACCAAGTCTTCGTTGCAGTCCTGTGAGTTTTGATTATGTTGTTTTCTCTTTGTTGTGCATGATAGATACTGCCTGTAGGAATAAATCCATTTTCTGATATCGAGTCTTAGATGTTCATTCAATGAGTATCGAGTCATATACGTTCAGTATGCATCGTATGTGAAAGTACTAGTTGGATATAATAGTTTGTCCTAGAAATGCAAGTTGAGTGAAAAAGAACTTATTCTATATCTTATTTGAAGTCTATTATATGTAATATTCCCTTAATAACTATGGCTGTTCCTGTTGCAGTTGGAAGCGTGTTCCCATCCTTTCTTTGATGAGCTCCGCGAACCTAATGCTCGCTTACCAAATGGCCGTCCATTACCTCCACTTTTTGACTTTAAGCAAGAGGTATTTCCCCTATCTATCTGTACAGGTGACTTGGTTATAGGATGCAATGTTCTACCTAAACAATTTCTTTATATTTCCAAATGATTGATACTCGTTGCTTTCAACAAAGTCTACTGATAATATACGTTTAATTTTTTAAACCAGTTTAGGAAACAATGGCCAGAAGTTCAGAAAACAATCTCTTTATGCCTTAGTATTGTTTTGCAAGAAAATTGATGCTTCGATTTTGTGGTGTTAGCACGTAATGCCTTACCAAAATGTTATAAATGGATAGAAGTGCTTGCATCTTTAGAGTCAGATGTGAACTTAGTCAGAGTTTTGTTGAATGAGTTATATGTGTAAGTGCGTATGGTACACAGGTCCTGCATCTTTACACATAGTTCAGTCTGATTTATTCAATAGAATTTGATTAATTTTCCATCTTGGCAATTGTATTGGCACATAGCAATTCATGCCCATCTGCAATATATGATATAGCATTAAAGAATGTATGCATGAGTTTGTGTTCTCAAATGTGCTTAAGTTGACAGATGTGGATATCATATTTTTGTTCCAATTTAGTTTATGATTTATTAGTCTCTGTCAATTTAAGGGCGGTTGGGATAGAGTACTTACAATGCACTTAGTTGCGGGGGCGTCTATTTTTTTGACGAGTCCTGAAAATAGTTTAATCATGCAAAGTGTATTGTGTGTGGTTGAAGTCTTAAGTCTATTGTCTGCACTGTTCAAGATCAATAAGGAAATGAAAGATGCGGATGCTGAATTCTTTTTTCACAACATGACCCCTCCACCTGATAATGTATGTGTTCGTTTTCTCGGTTATAGACATTTTCTCGAGATCCTTACACCAATTTGAACAATAATATTTGCTCTAATGTACGTGTTAGAGAAAAAACCATTAACTTTTTACTTGTGTTCGAGAGAGGTGATCAAAACCTTTTACTTTTTACTTTTGATCACCTCCCTCGAACACAAGTAGAAAGTTTTTGGCTTTCTATTCAACACGTACATTAGAGTAAATATTATTGTCCAAATTGGTGTAAGGACCTCGAGAATATGTCTATAACCGAGAAAACGAACAAGTGCGTTATCAGGTGGAGGGGTCCTGTTGTGAAAAAAGAATCCAGCATTCGCATCTTTCATTTCCTTATTGATCTTGAACAGTGCAGACAATAGGCTTAAGAAACCAACCACACACAATACACTTTGCATGATTAAACTATTTTCAGGACACCTCAGAAAAATAGGCGCCCCCGCGGCTAACAGCATTGAAATTACTCCATCCAAACCACCCCTTAAATGAAGATCTCACTGGAAGCAATAGATGCTTGTAAGGGCGGCTGAGGTTCAGGGCTTGAGCCTGGCGGGAATAACAATCAAAAAGCTTTCTTATCTTATTTTAAAATCTCTTTTATTTACCAAAATGTTATAAATGGATAGAAGTGCTTGCATCTTTAGAGTCAGATGTGAACTTAGTCAGAGTTTTGTTGAATGAGTAAGTGCGTATGGTACACAGGTCCTGTATCATCTTTACACATAGTTCAGTCTGTGATTTATTCAATAGAATTTGATTAATTTTCCATCTTGGCAATTGTATTGGCACATAGCAATTCATGCCCATCTGCAATATATGATATAGCATTAAAGAATGTATGCATGAGTTTGTGTTCTCAAATGTGCTTTAGTTGACAGATGTGGATATCATATTTTTCGTCCAATTTAGGTTATGATTTATTAGTCTCTGTCAATTTATTACTGGGTCGATTTTTCTCCAGTAAGTGATTGTTAGATGTACTGAAAATTTGTGGTTACAGCTGTCAGGAGCATCCCCCGAACTTGTTAACAGATTGATACCTGATCACGTGAAACGGCAAATGGGTCTACAGTTTTTGCATCCAACTGGAACATAATCTGCATGGGAGGGGTGTGACGATCTGAGTTCAGCGTGTTAAGTTAAACCGGAAGGAATGTTTATTATAATCTCCACTTAAAAGGATATTGGAGCAGCATCACGTATTTTGGTTTACCTGGATAGTACAGATACTGTGGCTGGATAGCTCCACTGCACCGTGATGCTTTTTAGTTGCCACTAAGAAAGAACAGAAAATGAGTTCTTTTTGTATATTTTGCTTGTTCTAATCGGAAACCTCGGTGCAAAGTAAAAATGTAGGAATTTAAGAAAGGAGGAATTGCACCATAAAGATAAGGTGGACAAAAATCCAAGTCCTGGCTACGGTTCTATTCTATGTCTATTTTGTCGACTTGTATTCATGTTTGCAAAAGAATGCTGTTTGTTGTGCTCGAAGTTGCTTGTATCAATACCAGTTTTGGGTTCTTTCTATATGTACATATACATTTGCTGCTATTTGTGAATTGTGATTGGCACTTGCATTTCAGAAACCCAGAATTCATTTATACATTATTATGTACTATGTGTCACCTGGAACTGGTTTTGATTATGAAAATAATTTTCTGAAGTAAAGAGAAAACAGTTTGGCACTATGTTTTGATTTTGTGCGTGTAATTCTTCAAATCAGCGTCTGTTTGCAACAATATAAACATTAAACATGAAATTCTTTACCTTTACTTCACTGAAATGATTGTTGGACTTTATTTTATGGTACTGCCAAAATACAACTATTTACATTCGAGGCTTGCTAGATGTACATCATGTAACATGCTTCTACATATTAACTGACCTATCTCTCAGCTCATATATAATTTACTATGTCAGGCAAAGGTAAAATCTTAAATACAGTACATTCGAAAAATTCGAATTAAAACCAATCTTGTAAATACCGACAAAAATTGAATCCAATAAACTCAATTCAAAATTCAGTAAAACTCAATCTGATTAAATGGTATGGTTTCAATTATAATTTATAGGTGCTATTTGTATTTAAAAGAGCCAAATCATTGAGTCTCTACATTGGTGATGTTCCATATTGAACACGGCTTCGTGACTATCTTTATTCTTTACCACAGATTGATATATATCTGATTCAGCCGGAAATATTAAATTTACTATTCTTTCTAGAGTAATTACCAAAAACACTCTTTTTAAGTCGTATTTGCAAAGATTGAGTTTGCAACAAAATGCAACCTTTTTCTAAAAAATAATTGAAGTTATTTTTTTTGTTGCATTTAACGTTACATTATATCCAGTTATATTTGGTTGCAAAATCGTATTTTTGAAAAAAAAAATTGAAAAAATTGTATTTTTGTAAATTATATTAAGAAAAACGTATTTTTTTGCAAAAGAAATAATAGAAAAACTAGTAATTTTGAGAAAACCTCAATCAACTAGTTATTATCCTACTAAAAGGTTTTCCTTTTCTTGTTTAAAAAAGGCTTTCTTTTCATTTTTTTAAAAAAAAAAGTAGATATATATAAATATTTTCTTTTCATTTTTTTAAAAAAAATTAAAAATATATTTATAGGTAAAAATTCAAGGGAGAATCGTTTAAAAGAAAAACTAGAGAACCACATAAATAATTTAGTTTTAAAATTAAAAAAGTTATGATTAATTTTATATCCTTCCAATACTTCCAAACCCTCAATTATGAATAAAAATTAATTTGTAAAAAAATCAAACTATAACAAACTTGTAGAATATGAGTTTTGAATATCAAAAATTTTACAAATCCATATTAAGAATCTAAAACGCTACAGTATGTTCTCTTTGTGTACTTCGTCCAAGCCATTAAAGGCACCTGTTAATCTTCCTTAAGATATGCTACCTGCAAAAATATTTACTCGACTTCCAACTAAATAAAATTATTGGAAGTGAATAAAATTTAAATTCCATATTATAATAATATAGATAGTACTTTTGAAGATAAATATTGATATTAAAAAATAGATAAAATAGATGGTATTATGAGGAAGTATTACTCAGCCATGTTCCATAAATGGACTTTTCAGTTGAATCAACAAATTGAATAGATTACATAATTAAATTTATAATTTTAGAAAATTTTACAATAAAATTTAAATATTTTGTATGAATTAATTTGTACAATTACAAGGGAATGTTTTTAAATTATTAGTTAAAGTAGATAAATTTGATTTTGAAAAATCTATATGAGATGAGAATTATGGTAAAAAAATGTACATATATAAAATAAATAACTTATGGAGAAAATATTGATAAATCATCCACACAGTATAAAGCTAGTATGAAAAACTACTGTAAACATGTAGGGGTAGTATGAAAAACTACTGTAAACTCATGTAGGGGTCGTTTGAAGTATCCTTCTTGATACCATGGTTCAGTATTGGCATGAATCTTTTTAATTCAAAATATAATTAATAATTCATTATTCTATAATGTGTAAGTGTACATTATACAATGATATAAAAAAATACGTGATTTGTAAATTTTAAATTAACCAACTAAATAATTATATAATATTTTTATAAGATATTATTTATTAGTATGAAATTAAAAAAAAAAAGAATAATAAATTTTTTCAAAACCTAAGTATAATCTATTCAATAGTAAACAATATCATGTTTAAAATATGTGTATTGAGTATGTATTTAATTTCATTATAAAAATGAAATAAAAAAAGGGATATTCCATTTGGTACCATTGTACAATTGGCTTTTCCATTTGGTACCACTCGAAGTTTTTGGCTTCCAAGTGGAGCCATCATACTTTTGGCTTGATCCACATGATACCACTCCGTTAACCAAACGTTAGTCGGCCGTTACAAAATTATGAGATTGTCCATTTGGTACCACTCATAGTTTTCGACTTCCAAGTAGTACCCTTCTACTTTGTGTTTTAACTCTAAAATACCACTATGTTAATAAATTCGATGAAGTGGTATTTTGGAATTGAAACCGAAAGTAGAATGGTGTCACTTGGAAGTCGAAAACTTTGAGTGGTACCAAATGGACAATCTCATAATTTTGTAACGTCCGACTAACGTTTGGTTAACAGAGTGGTATCATGTGGACGAAACCAAAAGTTCGATGGCACCACTTGGAAGTCAAAAACTTTGTGTGGTAACAAATGGAAAAACCAATTATACAATGGTACCAAATGGAATATCCCATAAAAAAAATTGAATTTGATATCTCATACCCCTCACTCAAACCCACCTACATAAGTTATCAAATTTGATTCGAGAAGGGTAAAAATGCTCAACCAAACAGCTGATATGGGTTTGGAATGAACTAAACCTATACCTGATACCATACCAAAATTACCTGAACCAAACGACCCCGTAATTACCTGAGAGAAGTCCAAATGTTGTACTTGATTCTATTTCTATAATTTAGAACTAAATGTTAAAAATCTCAGCCCGAGAGGTATTCTGTACTTTGATTTACCGGAGCATCCAAGGAGGTGTGATAGAATAGGACATAATTTGATATATTGTTCTTTGAATATCTTGTAATTTTTTAGTATCTTCTAATTACATTATAGATATTATATTCACACGATGTAAGATTAATGTACACCCAACATGCCTATATATATTGACTGAATACACAACTCCAATTCGAAGAGATTCTCGCACTTTTACAATGTAGATAATGTAATTTACATACATGTGTACATTAGTTATTACCCCAGCCCAACCATAAAACAGTAAACATGCACAGAGGAAAAAGGGAGATACTGTAGTATCCTATGTAGTAGTATTAGTATCCCATTGATTATTTTCGTTTCCAACGTCTGTGTTGTCTGCGAGAATACACTTTATTTCTATCCAACCACCTATGAAATCATTGCATATATGTTTAAGATGTCAAGGTCATATCAACAAAGATTTTGTTCAATTTGGTGGTAATATCCCTTCTTTATTATCCATTGTCTCATATTTTGTCAATCTCCAATTATATTTCATATTTAGTTAATATGGTAAATTAGGTGTTAGTTATATTAATATTTACGAAAGATAGATTGAATATACAGTGGATTCTTAATTGCGGAAAATATAAATGGGATAGAGCTGTAATAATTTGTCACAAGTTGGAAAATTAATCATGTAATTGTGATGGGAAATCAAATAATTAAATATTGAAATTATATCATTTTATTAGAAATAAATTAACAAAACACTAAATTTACGACGAATTGATGTCGTCACAAAGGAATAGCCATTTTTCACCGTTAATTTGTTTTGTAATAAATATTTGCTAACTTTCTGTCGGAAAATCCCTATTTCTCGTAATGTGACGGCTATACAAGAGTCTCATACTATCATTATATCTAACACGGAATTTCTCATTTTCAAAAACAAAATACAATAAAAATTCAATAGTGCAGGCCAACTGAGACTACTAACTTCTTTTTCCCCTTTTCTTAGACAAGCATGGTATTTACGGTCTTATCGTAATACTTACACATCAAATAATATTTCTAACAAGTCTCGAACCCTTGATGTTATCCCAGGAAGATACGATATAAACTAGGCTACAATGTTGGGTTAAAATTATTATTTAGATACTTCTTTTGTGCTAGTTAAACACACACACTCATCCTGTTTTCAATAAAATTTGAATCATCGACATCCTGTAAAAAAAGCGATAGAGATATTATTACATCAAGAAATATTGGGTTTTGGATCTATTTTATTGGCAAAAAGAGTTGATAATAGGAGTGAATATATTTCAATATTTTTGTAAGATTTTGATTCTTAAATTAGATGGACGTAAAACCACAAGGGGGAATGCATAACTCTCTACAGTACATTTCCAAGTAGTATCTTGCTTGCTTTAGTTCTTCAGAGAAACTTCGTACAAGTTGTTGGTCTGAAAGTATCATTTAATTAAGATGGATCAATATTCTCTACCCGGTCTAAACTCTAAACTAATCACCCGTTTTACTTTTAATTGACTTGTATTAACATTGCATATTTAGAAAACTAGTTTGTCAAATGTGACCATTGGCATGATGGGTTCAAAAGATGTGTTCTATACTTTCCACATGAGAGAGTATAAAATTATAGTAATATATTTTTTAGCCTACCCAGTGGCGGAGCCAGAAAAATGGAGTAGTGTGGGCTAAATTATGGTAAAAAAAAATGTTAAAATTTATGGATGATAATTAGATTTTTAAGGAGAATTTTATCCCATTCTAAAACTAAATAACAACAATATTTTCAAAATACACAAGAGTTTACATATATTAGAAAATAAAATTTTAAAATTATTAGACAACTTTTTTACGATACTAGAAATTACTCATAAAAGTTTTGGTGCCATCTATTGGATTCAAATTTATATTTTAATAGTTAAAAAATAATAATTAAAATAAGATAAACGTAATTTAAATGTCTACATCAATATTAAAATAAGAGGAACATAATTTTGACATGACACTAAACAAATTGTAAGAGAATTTTTTGAATTTATATAAAACATATGCACATTTAATAAATAAAATTAAAAAAATAAAATTAAAAAAAATACTAATATTAACTAAGATAATTATATGTGATTTTTTTCTTAATTTTAGTGGAGGCTAAACTATAAACTATACTAGCTTATTCTAAGTTCTAACCCTAGTGGCGCTTTGGTCCCCACTAACCCCAGATGTAGCTCCGTCACTGAGCCTACCCACACAAAAGGTAGAAATAGATAAATTTATATATCGATTTTGTGGAGGTACAACACAATACGTAGCCGTGCATCAATAATGCACATGTAGTCGAATATTTTCATATACACTTGATTTAGATTTTTACTATACATGGCTTTAAGCATTTTAAAGAATTTGAATTTAATGAGTGAGAAGAAATTTAATGTTTTAATTTTAGTTGTAAAAATAGATTGAAAAATTAAGAAATTCTAAATGTAACTCATGTAATCATAATATTGGTTAGAAATATTTATAACTTTAAAAAGAATTATGATTATAAGTATTTATAATCTTGAAAACAAAAAGACATTGCTAGAGTTAAAAAACAAGGATAATACGAAGATGTGAGGAGTTGAACCCTGAGTTCGTAGGAATAAAACATGACTTAGTAGTAGTACCAGCTGAGCTAGACAAACAATCCCTATAGCACATATATTGCACCACTGTTATTTTATAAATTCTCCCTCGACCCCACCCCATCTCACATTGCTCCGTAGCATTTCTGGTACATATATGTATCATTATTGCAGAAATGGTACAACTGAGTTTGGTTATGCAAAAATGTATCATTTCTAAAACTAAATAACAACAATATTTTCAAAATACACAAGAGTTTACATATATTAGAAAATAAAATTTTAAAATTATTAGACAACTTTTTTACGATACTAGAAATTACTCATAAAAGTTTTGGTGCCATCTATTGGATTCAAATTTATATTTTAATAGTTAAAAAATAATAATTAAAATAAGATAAACGTAATTTAAATGTCTACATCAATATTAAAATAAGAGGAACATAATTTTGACATGACACTAAACAAATTTTAAGAGAATTTTTTGAATTTATATAAAACATATGCACATTTAATAAATAAAATTAAAAAAATAAAATTAAAAAAATACTAATATTAACTAAGATAATTATATATGATTTTTTTCTTAATTTTAGTGGAGGCTAAACTATAAACTATACTAGCTTATTCTAAGTTCTAACCCTAGTGGGGCTTTGGTCCCCACTAACCCCAGATGTAGCTCCGTCACTGAGCCTACCCACACAAAAGGTAGAAATAGATATATTTATATATCGATTTTGTGGAGGTACAACACAATACGTAGCCGTGCATCAATAATGCACATGTAGTCGAATATTTTCATATACACTTGATTTAGATTTTTACTATACATGGCTTTAAGCATTTTAAAGAATTTGAATTTAATGAGTGAGAAGAAATTTAATGTTTTAATTTTAGTTGTAAAAATAGATTGAAAAATTAAGAAATTCTAAATGTAACTCATGTAATCATAATATTGGTTAGAAGTATTTATAACTTTAAAAAGAATTATGATTATAAGTATTTATAATCTTGAAAACAAAAAGACTTTGCTAGAGTTAAAAAACAAGGATAATACGAAGATGTGAGGAGTTGAACCCTGAGTTCGTAGGAATAAAACATGACTTAGTAGTAGTACCAGCTGAGCTAGACAAACAATCCCTATAGCACATATATTGCACCACTGTTATTTTATAAATTCTCCCTCGACCCCACCCCATCTCACATTGCTCCGTAGCATTTCTGGTACATATATGTATCATTATTGCAGAAATGGTACAACTGAGTTTGGTTATGCAAAAATGTATCATTTCTAAAACTAAATAACAACAATATTTTCAAAATACACAAGAGTTTACATATATTAGAAAATAAAATTTTAAAATTATTAGACAACTTTTTTACGATACTAGAAATTACTCATAAAAGTTTTGGTGCCATCTATTGGATTCAAATTTATATTTTAATAGTTAAAAAATAATAATTAAAATAAGATAAACGTAATTTAAATGTCTACATCAATATTAAAATAAGAGGAACATAATTTTGACATGACACTAAACAAATTGTAAGAGAATTTTTTGAATTTATATAAAACATATGCACATTTAATAAATAAAATTAAAAAAATAAAATTAAAAAAATACTAATATTAACTAAGATAATTATATGTGATTTTTTTCTTAATTTTAGTGGAGGCTAAACTATAAACTATACTAGCTTATTCTAAGTTCTAACCCTAGTGGGGCTTTAGTCCCCACTAACCCCAGATGTAGCTCCGTCACTGAGCCTACCCACACAAAAGGTAGAAATAGATAAATTTATATATCGATTTTGTGGAGGTACAACACAATACGTAGCCGTGCATCAATAATGCACATGTAGTCGAATATTTTCATATTTATACATGGCTTTAAGCATTTTAAAGAATTTGAATTTAATGAGTGAGAAGAAATTTAATGTTTTAATTTTAGTTGTAAAAATAGATTGAAAAATTAAGAAATTATAAATGTAACTCATGTAATCATAATATTGGTTAGAAGTATTTATAACTTTAAAAAGAATTATGATTATAAGTATTTATAATCTTGAAAACAAAAAGACATTGCTAGAGTTAAAAAACAAGGATAATACGAAGATGTGAGGAGTTGAACCCTGAGTTCGTAGGAATAAAACATGACTTAGTAGTAGTACCAGCTGAGCTAGACAAACAATCCCTATAGCACATATATTGCACCACTGTTATTTTAAAAATTCTCCCTCGACCCCACCCCATCTCACATTGCTCCGTAGCATTTCTGGTACATATATGTATCATTATTGCAGAAATGGTACAACTGAGTTTGGTTATGCAAAAATGTATCATTTCTAAAACTAAATAACAACAATATTTTCAAAATACACAAGAGTTTACATATATTAGAAAATAAAATTTTAAAATTATTAGACAACTTTTTTACGATACTAGAAATTACTCATAAAAGTTTTGGTGCCATCTATTGGATTCAAATTTATATTTTAATAGTTAAAAAATAATAATTAAAATAAGATAAACATAATTTAAATGTCTACATCAATATTAAAATAAGAGGAACATAATTTTGACCTGACACTAAACAAATTGTAAGAGAATTTTTTGAATTTATATAAAACATATGCACATTTAATAAATAAAATTAAAAAAATAAAATTAAAAAAATACTAATATTAACTAAGATAATTATATGTGATTTTTTTCTTAATTTTAGTGGAGCAACTATAAACTATACTAGCTTATTCTAAGTTCTAACCCTAGTGGGGCTTTAGTCCCCACTAACCCCAGATGTAGCTCCGTCACTGAGCCTACCCACACAAAAGGTAGAAATAGATAAATTTATATATCGATTTTGTGGAGGTACAACACAATACGTAGCCGTGCATCAATAATGCACATGTAGTCGAATATTTTCATATACACTTGATTTAGATTTTTACTATACATGGCTTTAAGCATTTTAAAGAATTTGAATTTAATGAGTGAGAAGAAATTTAATGTTTTAATTTTAGTTGTAAAAATAGATTGAAAAATTAAGAAATTCTAAATGTAACTCATGTAATCATAATATTGGTTAGAAGTATTTATAACTTTAAAAAGAATTATGATTATAAGTATTTATAATCTTGAAAACAAAAAGACATTGCTAGAGTTAAAAAACAAGGATAATACGAAGATGTGAGGAGTTGAACCCTGAGTTCGTAGGAATAAAACATGACTTAGTAGTAGTACCAGCTGAGCTAGACAAACAATCCCTATAGCACATATATTGCACCACTGTTATTTTATAAATTCTCCCTCGATCCCACCCCATCTCACATTGCTCCGTAGCATTTCTGGTACATATATGTATCATTATTGCAGAAATGGTACAACTGAGTTTGGTTATGCAAAAATGTATCATTTCTAAAACTAAATAACAACAATATTTTCAAAATACACAAGAGTTTACATATATTAGAAAATAAAATTTTAAAATTATTAGACAACTTTTTTACGATACTAGAAATTACTCATAAAAGTTTTGGTGCCATCTATTGGATTCAAATTTATATTTTAATAGTTAAAAAATAATAATTAAAATAAGATAAACGTAATTTAAATGTCTACATCAATATTAAAATAAGAGGAACATAATTTTGACATGACACTAAACAAATTGTAAGAGAATTTTTTGAATTTATATAAAACATATGCACATTTAATAAATAAAATTAAAAAAATAAAATTAAAAAAATACTAATATTAACTAAGATAATTATATGTGATTTTTTTCTTAATTTTAGTGGAGGCTAAACTATAAACTATACTAGCTTATTCTAAGTTCTAACCCTAGTGGGGCTTTAGTCCCCACTAACCCCAGATGTAGCTCCGTCACTGAGCCTACCCACACAAAAGGTAGAAATAGATAAATTTATATATCGATTTTGTGGAGGTACAACACAATACGTAGCCGTGCATCAATAATGCACATGTAGTCGAATATTTTCATATACACTTGATTTAGATTTTTACTATACATGGCTTTAAGCATTTTAAAGAATTTGAATTTAATGAGTGAGAAGAAATTTAATGTTTTAATTTTAGTTGTAAAAATAGATTGAAAAATTAAGAAATTATAAATGTAACTCATGTAATCATAATATTGGTTAGAAGTATTTATAACTTTAAAAAGAATTATGATTATAAGTATTTATAATCTTGAAAACAAAAAGACATTGCTAGAGTTAAAAAACAAGGATAATACGAAGATGTGAGGAGTTGAACCCTGAGTTCGTAGGAATAAAACATGACTTAGTAGTAGTACCAGCTGAGCTAGACAAACAATCCCTATAGCACATATATTGCATCATTGTTATTTTATAAATTCTCCCTCGACCCCACCCCATCTCACATTGCTCCGTAGCATTTCTGGTACATATATGTATCATTATTGCAGAAATGGTACAACTGAGTTTGGTTATGCAAAAATGGTACAGGGCGTCATAGGTGGTGGCGACCGGAGCGAGAGTTCAACACCTGTGGTGACGACCTTGTCCTGGAGAGCCACATCATGTTGGGACCTCTATTTTTTTAGTTAATTTTTTTCCCTCTCCTTCCGTTAGTCAGGTTAGTAAACATCGGTAACATTTCATAATAAAATTGATTTTTAACCATCCATTTTGAAGATTTAAAAAATGTAGTTGTAAATTTTAATATTTGGTTTCTTTTGTTTCGTATTAAAGTTGAACCGTCCAATTTTGTTAAAAGTAAAAAATTGAGAAAAAATATTAAACGTAATTATGATTTTTTAGAAGCCGATCATGAACATGAGATCCTGAAAAGGCAAAAACACACAAATTATTTCACTATGTTAATTATTGGTTTTCGAAAATGACAAGAACACACAAATTTCAAATTTTTGTTAACGTGTTCCGTGAATACACAATAAAAGCTAATAAAAGTGTGTATGCAGTTCTGAATGTTTTTGGCATAATGGGAACCGTGAATACATAGAAAAATTGTCCCGTAATCCAAATTATTTATTTTAACAATTAAGAATTTTAATACTCATCTTTTTATAAATACCCTATGCTTGTAATGTAATAACACAAGTATTCCATTTTTGTAATAACGGTATACAAGAAATGTTACGGAGCACTGAGTTTATGTTACTAATTAGTAATAATTTAGTAAAATTGCATGAACTAGTAAGATAAGAATATCAAACATCAAGCTGGGGGGGTATAAATAAGTATGGAGTTTACCATGTTAAGGGGCCAGTGCTGGTCTGAAATTCATTGTTCAAGATGATGTGACTGAAACCTACACAACTAGCTATAACCATGGAACTCTTACTACCAATGTTACATGAACGGGTCAATTTATATATCATAGGTAAAACTCCAACCTGTTTTTACTACTGCATTGTTGCCTTCACCACTACCAACAAGTTTTTACAAGTCAATACTCGGTATAAGAGCCTAATAATGTTAATCAGATCACAAGAAGAAGTGACAACTTGGGAGAGAAGTGACAACTTGGGAGTACCAGAGGAAAATTAAGAAGAGATACTGTAGTATCCTAGGTATAGTATCCTAGTTAATATCCAATTGATTATTTTCATTTCCCAGAACACACTTTATTTGTATCTAACCACCAATGATGGTGCATGTCAATCAAGTTTACGTTATAAAAAAAACGAGACGTCGTCCTTGTTAGAAATGAATACCACTAGAAACTAGACAGAGGGGGGGTGAATGGATAGTTTGATATATTTTTCGATCTTGAAAACTAAGTAAACAACTGTATGTGATTATGATATGTAATATGCAGAAAGTAAATAACACACACAATCACTTTAATCTACTTTGTATAAGCAAATTAAATACTACAGCTTTCCAGGAAATTCACAATCGAATTTCTGGCTTCTAAACAAGAACAGTTTGAACTTGCTTGCTTACAGAGAAAAGAGCTTAGCAAATAACTATGTGTATCTCTCTTTTAGCTTACAGTTGCGTGTGCACGATATATATATTCCCCTATACAAACTAGGCACACACAATATTACACAGCTACCCCTTCTGAAAGTCCAACTTGTCCTGCCATAAGAAGTTCACTGTGTCAGGAAGGACCACCTGCTTTTCGGAGTCTTTCCCGTTTCTGTAGCTGCTTGTCTCTTATCTTTCTCTCCAAGTTTAGCTGTAGATTTGCCATCTGTTCTTTGGACCACCTTGCCAGAACAAATGCTTCAGTATTTGTCTCCTTTGATTCTTGGTTCTGTACCTTGATTTGTCTTGTTATGAACGGCTAAGTGTTGATATCGTGAACTCCACTTTATCCCTGACTTCGCGATCTCCCTTGTGAGGACTATGCGATATAGCCTTTGAAGACTTTGCGACATAGGTCATTTGACGACTATGCGACATAGGTCATTTGATGACTATGCGACATAGGTCATTTGATGACTATGCGACATAGGGCTTCTGAGGACTTCACGATCTAGGCTCCTTTGACTTTGCTGACTTCAACACTTCACGACATGTGTCTTGAGGACTTCTCGACATAGTACAAAATGGACTATGCGATATAGTACTTCACGACATGGATATTGGTGACTTCACGACATAGCTTTCTTTTGACTTTGCTATATAATGCCTTAGACAAATTCCTGCAACTTATTTCTTCATGGCCTTATTCAACTCTATCCTGCTGCATGAACACTTCTGAACTTCTACCAGGATAATTATTCAATGGCCTATATACATTCTAGATGCAAGAACTTTACTAAGCTCATTATAAATCTGAGCATACATGATAAAGCTATTGTCCATGAAAACAAGACAAGTACATTTAGAGACCTATACTATATCCCAGTGATAGAAATCACTAGGTCATGTAATGTGACATAGTCACATAGTGTAGGCTTGTTAATAGTGGTATTCAGACATGTCTTGAGCCTAACAATCTCCCCCAAATTGTGAGTAAGATCCTTAGGCACAATTTCATGTCTGATAACAAGCCTAACTTACATAAAAGGAAATTTAGTAACAGAGAGAACAATTCATGAACCTTGAGATCAGAAATTTGATTACATAGAAAAATTGAAAGCTTACAGATTACTTTTGTTGCTCAACAGCTTCAGCTTCCAATTGCTTCTCTAGCAAATCATCATATATCTTCTTTTTCCTTATCTCTTCTTTTCTCTTCAAGTCTATGATGGCTTCTTGAAGTTCTTCTCTTGCAATCAGTTCTTCAATGAGAGGTGAGCCTTCCAAGTCATCAATTGCAGCCTTGAGTGCACTTTCTACATAGGAATCAAGAAACTCCATCCTTATTTTGCTTTGACCTCCATGTGAGTTTTTGTACTCCACAATGTAAGGATTTTGCTTGACCCTGCACAACCCTTTCTGCCTTAGCTCTTTAGCCCTCTCCTCCATCTCAGCCATTTCTTTTTCTCTCTGAATCTTCTTCTTTTCATTCTCTTTCCTCATGTTTTCTTCATAATCAGCATGCATCTTCAAGTACCTGGCAATATCTATCTTCCATGTCCTTTCTTCTCTTTCTTCAAAATTCAGTAAGGCATTTATCCTTTCAAGCTCATACTTATAGAAATATTGCCAGCTTCCTTGCTTCATTATCCTTTCTCTTCCATCAGTGTACTTGATCTCTAGATGATCCAACTTCACTTTGACTTCAAAGATCCTTTGAGCCCTCAAAAATGCTAGGGCATCTTCATCATAGTCCTCATCTAGTGGAAGCACATTGATGCCAGTAACATTTGTGAGTTTTCCAGTCTTCTTTGTTATCCTTATCCTTTTGGGTACACTCTTGATCTTCAAATGCTTCACAGGAGATACCTTTCTGGAACAAGGAGAATTAGTCTTCAGTGCCACATCACTTGGAAGAAGCTTTATTCCTTTCCCCTTCATCCACTGTAACACTCCACTAGCTGTAACTTTGTGGAAGTGTTTTCTTGATATTTCTTTTGTGGCTTCACCCTTCTTCTGTGGCAACTCAAGTTCAGAAGTCATGGATAATGATTTTGGAGGATCATTGCTAACAGTACCCACCCTAGACTTAGAGTCTTGTGTTGTGGTTAAAGTACTACTAGCAATGTCCTTGACTTGCTGAATTCCACTCCTAGTTCTCTTCACTGTCTCCTTTGCCCCCTTTGTGTCATCACCAGCATCTGTAGATTTCTTGGAAGATTTGCTCCTGCTGCTGTCACTTGGTCCATCCTTATTACTCCTTGAATGAGATCTCCTCCTGTAGGTTTTCTCCTCATCATCATCCTCCCCATCCTTCTTCTTGTTCTTTTCTGTGACAGATTCTGGCAAAACACCATGAATCAGAAAAGATTGTAGAATGTTAATCATCTCTAATTCCTCTGCTGTCTTGACTCCTTTCTTTGCTCTCAGCATTTGCAGCACCTGATTGATCTTTGTGTTATTCTTCATTTGCAGATCTTTGGGAATGACTAGTTGGTCAATACTTCTGACTTTGGATAGACTTTGAAAAATTACTGTCCTTGGCTTGGGTATGACCTCAGGCAGTCTTTGATTTTGGTCCATCTCCAAGTCATTATAAAGACTTTCATTGTTAGCCCCACTCTTTTCAATCAACTCCAGAATTATTGACACTTCAGTGAACTTCAGTTTCTCCAGAGTTTGAAATGCTAAGTGCCACAAGCAGTTGTCCTTGCATACCATGATTATTTCTCTCAGATAAACATCCCTGATTTTCCTTACTGCAACTGTGAAGTACTTGATGCTTTCCCTGAGCTTCTTTCTATATGCTTGTGCATCTCCTTGAGCATTCTTGTAGGTGGCTTTCAGAAACTCCAGGAATGCCTCATCATGATAGATGTTAGAGTTGGCAACTTCCTGTAGCTTGGCCTCAGTGATAAGTGTAGCTTGGGTAGGTTTAGCAATTGGAGTAGGTATAGCAGGTTGAGAGGTTGAGATGTCTTTAGGCATTGTGGATGGATAGAATGTTGTGGTGACTGTGCTTTTCTGACCTTGTGCATTGATGACCTCTACAGGGGGAAGATTGATTGGCTTTATTGTCTCTTCAATGAGCTTGCCCTTAAGTTTTGACTGCTTGGTAGGTGCTCCCCCTGTCTTTTTCACATTGACCACCTTTCCTTTCTCCCCCTTAGGCTTGGGATCAGACAAAATGTCTTGAGTTTCCCCAGGAATAGGCAGGTTCATAGATCTCATCATTGAGGTCATCATTTGTTGCTGCACCAGCAAAATGTTTGTTGTGTTGGTGCCTTGATCATCTAGTTTATCATTGAGTTGGCTTAGAGATGTAGATAGCATTCTGTTTTCATCCTTGAGAGAGGCCACTTCTCTTTCTAAGCCATCCACCTTGGAGAATAATTGTTGAGACCTAAAAGAGTTGAGGGATTGATCTTTGACCCTGGCAAAATCATATTTGGAGATGTCTGACAGAGGGACTTCATCCACCAGCTTATCACCATACTGGTTTTTCCACATGACATTCAACATAGCATTGGTGGTGATGGTAGATTTTGCTTGATTTTCCAGTGTAGAAGCCAGTTTCTTGATGTTGTCTGTGACCATGGCAAGAGTCACATCCATCATGGACACATTGGTGGAGGTTTTCTGGACTTCTTTGAGGATACCATCCACCTTGGGAAAATCAGAGAGATAAGAGGTTCTGAGCTTAGTGAGGGATCTTTCTGTCTCCTCCTGAATTAAAGAAATCTCTGATTGAAGCCCTTTCCCAAGATAATGCAGAGCCTTCAACTGGTTCTTGTATACATCATTCACAGCATCATAGATGGCAACAGAAGAAAGATCCTTAGCATTGGAGCCCAGAGAGGTGAGGTATTCTTCTCTCACAAAAGCCAGGGCATCCTTGAGCTTGAGAGTCCTCTTAGCATCCAACCAGGCATCCACATTCCCCTCTGGTTCAGCTGTATCCACAATCTTCTCCTGTTGAGCTTCAACATCCTCCTTATGGCATAGCAGGATAGCTTCATAATCAGCATTTGGAAGGTTGGAGGTGAGGAGATGTTGAGCTATCTTTGAGAACTCATCAATCTGTGCCACATGGAGATCTTGTATGGCTTCTTCAGACATTTTGGAAGGCACAGATGACGATCCTGAAGGCCTGTCATGGTGCACAGGCTTCAGCCATTCTGACATTGTGGCCTGAGCCAAGTGAGAGCTAGTGCTAGGCACTTCATGAGATGTGTGAGTTTGAGTCTCCTCCAGCCTTGGAATGGCTGTAGGGTCTGATGTTGTCTCCATTGAAATGGGATGTGTTACAACATCAGCCCTATATGTCTGTGAAGACAGTTCCACATCCCTAAGGATGGGAGAATTTGGCACAGAGTCTCCAGTGAAAACTGGTGAATCCTCCATGTTTGTGTTGGTGTCATTAGGATATGCCTCAGCATGCATTCCCTGACCAACTGAATGTGGGTCCTGAGTGGTGAGCACAGTGTCAAGCACCATGTCACTTGAAGTTGGCTCAATCACAGGGCTGGATTGTGATTGATCAAGGGCAAGATTGTCATGAGTATGACTCTCTTGTTCAGAAGAAATTTTAGTGGAAGAATCTGAGAGAGAAGTGGGGTTCAGATTGGATTTTAGCAACTCCCCCTGAGAAATAGGAGGAGTTTCAACATTGATGTGCTCTCCACTTAGTGTTTGATCACCCTTATCACTCCTAGGGTCAAGAGTGAGGTCTTGACCCTGTGCAGACTCGTTACAACTTGCAGTGGGGAGGCTGCTCATTTCAATACCCATGACCTGTTGAGAGGCCATAGACAGTAGCAGGTGTACCCCTTTTTGCACATCTGAATCCTGTTGAGAGGATGCAGTGGTGGCTACAGATTTTGATTTCTTCTTTGGTCTGGTGAGAGGTGACTCAGGAATCTCACTTGCTAACTCTACAGATTCATGGATAATAGCTAGGGTTCTCTTCTTCTTCTTTTTAGTAACATCAACCTTTTGAGAGATTGATGCACTTGGCTGACTATCCTCTAAAGTGGTGTTTACAGTGGGGTTGCTGGATGGGATAGGGAGGCTTGGGTTAGACTGTGATGCTCCTTCAGTCTCAGCCTCCCCTGTCCAGGAAAGAGCATGGTATATGGGCTTATCAAGTGGATAAGACGCGAATGTGTCCTGCATATGCGGGGTCACACTCAAGATCACATCCACTTGATTCCTTGTGTCCAATGAACCAAACAGAATCTTGGACATGGACTTGGAATAAGCCATCTTTGATTTATCAATACCCTCCAAGTCATGGACATTAGCATCAAGATAATTTAAAATAACTTGAAGAAAGCGAGGGTAAAAGATGTCATTACCTCTTCCACGGACTGTCCTCCCTAGCCTTTGAGTCAACTCCTTGAGGATTATTGCTCCAACATTGATTTCCTGATTGTAGGCTAGGGAATAGGCCAGCTTCACAGCAATGTGACTGATATGGTCCCATCCTGTCTTTCTGCAAAGGAACACCTTCTGGAGTGCATCAAATAGAAATGACCACTCCCTTCTTACAAACTTCTTATTCATCTTTCCAGTATCTATCTCATCAGCATACTGAATGAAGGTCATGAAGTCTACTATTTGAGCATCAGTAGCTTCTTGGTCATGACCCTCCACCTTGAACCCTAATGCTTCATTTATCTCCTTCTCCCCAAACTGGAAGTGTTTGCCTCCAATTGAACAAGCTATCTCCTGGAACGAAGTTCCATCTTCCCTGGCCATTGTAGAAACCAACGCCGTTCGCCAAAATCCTTCCAATACATCAACATACAACGTGGGGTTCAAGGTTAGGGCTTGGCGGAGGTAGGAGTCGTTCAGGAACCGTACAAAACACTTGTACCTGGGTTTAGCCTCAGCCTCAGAGGGAATGGTGAGAAGATTTGTTTCTTTGGGGATGGTTAAAGGAATAGAGGAGGATTCTGTTTGAGATTTGGGTGCCATTTCTTGAGAGAGAGAGTAAGAAAGAGAGTAGAGAATTTGTGCTTAGGTTAGAAAGTTTGAGAGCAATAGACACGATGAAAAGTTGCAAACGGTTAGAAAATGGTATTTATATGATAGAGACACTGTGATATGGAGTTATGAATGTGTACAGTCTATCTGTATGTCGTGAAGTCAAAAGTGGCCTGTACCGCAAAGTCTTGCAAAGTATATCGCATAGTCTCAACAATGAACTATGTCGCAAAGTCTTCAAAATGAAAGGATCGGGGAGACTTTGCGATATAGTAGAAATACCCTGTCTAAAGCTCTCTTTTAGGAATTTTGAGCAATTTGTCAGACTTTTATCAAATTTTGAAATAAAATTAATTTAAATCAAAATTCTGTCAACTATGGAGACTTGTCGATATAGTTATTCGAAGTCGCGAAGTCATAAAATTAACTATGTCGCAAACTCATGAAATGAACTATGTCGCGAAGTCTCACAATCTCAACAGTTTGCGATATAAGTCTGTTTAATTTGAACTATGTCGTGAACTCTGAAAATCATCTATGTCGAGATGTCTCAAAAGCTCACAACACCACTAACAAATATGATTTTGAAAAATATGCAGTAAAATACTGAAATATTTATAAATCATATCTCAGCTAATTTTCACTCCAAACAAATAGATCATTTAAATACAGTGAAAATTTACTGCTGCAACTATTAACCAGCATATTTACTTAGAACAACTGAATGAAGGATTGAGCATTCCAATTTCACTCACAAGTCTGTTGAAGACTGCTTCATTCAGAGGTTTAGTAAATATGTCAGCTAATTGTTTCTCAGTTGGAACATAAGAGATTTCTATGGTACCATTTGCAGCATGTTCCCTAATGAAATGGTACCTGATTTCAATGTGCTTTGTAGTAGAATGATTAACAGGATTAGCTACAATGGATATTGCACTAGTATTATCACACATCAGAGGAATGTGTTCTAACACTAGTCCATAATCCATGAGTTGATTTCTAATCCAAAGCAATTGAGCACAACAACTTCCAGCAGCAATATATTCAGCCTCAGCTGTGGATGTTGCTGTGGACTGTTGTTTCTTACTAAACCAGGACACTAACCTTTGACCTAGGAATTGACAGCTTCCAGAGGTGCTCTTCCTGTCAATCCTGCATCCAGCATAATCAGAATCTGTGTAACCAACCAGGTTGAACCCAGTGCCCTTTGGATACCATAGCCCAAGATTAGGAGTCCCCTTCAGATATTTGAAAATTCTTTTGATGGCCATCATGTGAGATTCCTTGGGATCAGACTGGAACCTTGCACAAAGGCATGTGGCAAACATGATGTCTGGCCTGCTAGCTGTGAGATAGAGCAGGGATCCAACCATTCCTCTATAGACCTTGATATCAACTCTCTTGCCTTTCTTGTCTTCATCCAGCTTGATTGCAGTAGACATAGGAGTTTTAGCTGAGGATGACTCTTCTAAACCATATTTCTTTAAAAGATCCTTGACATACTTAGATTGGTTTATAAAGATGCCATCCTCCCTTTGATGTACTTGCAGGCCTAGGAAGTAGGTTAACTCTCCCATCATACTCATCTCATATTTACTTTGCATCAACTTAGAGAACCTTTCACAGAGTTTTTCATTTGAAGAGCCAAAGATGATATCATCCACATAGATTTGAACAAGAATGATATCATTTCCATGCTTCTTGAAGAATAGGGTTTTGTCAATTGTACCCCTGGTAAATTGATGCTCAAGAAGGAATTGAGATAGAGTTTCATACCAGGCTCTTGGTGCCTGTTTGAGTCCATAGAGTGCCTTGAGCAGTCTATACACAAAGTTTGGGAAGTCTTCACTCTCAAAGCCAGGTGGTTGAGACACATAAACTTCTTCAGCAAGATCACCATTGAGAAATGCACTTTTCACATCCATTTGATACACCTTAAAATCTGAGTGAGCTGCAAAAGCCAGAAAGATTCTGATGGCTTCCAGTCTAGCTACAGGTGCAAATGTCTCATCATAGTCAATGCCTTCTTGCTGACAATATCCTTTGGCAACCAGCCTTGCTTTGTTTCTTACTACCACTCCTTCTTCCTCCATCTTGTTTCTGAACACCCATTTGGTGTCAATAACATTCTTTCCTTTTGGAGGTGGCACTAGTTCCCATACCTTGTTTTTCTCAAATTGATTCAACTCTTCTTGCATGGCAACAATCCAATCAGAATTCTTCAAAGCTTCTTCAATTAATTTAGGTTCCTCTTGTGACAGAAAGCAGCTATACAGACAAGTATTTAATGTTGCCCTTCTTGTTCTAACTCCCTCACTAGGATCTCCAATGATTTGATCCCTGGTGTGGGCTCTGTCCCATTTCCTTGTGTGCCCCTGTTCATTTCCTTGATCTGTTCCAATCTCATTTTGGTTGACAGTTGCATTCTCTTCTTCTCCCCCTGTGTTTGTGAATCCTTGCACAGGTGTTTGAAGAAGATTGTCAACTTCAAGAGTTTCATTTTCTAGAACAGTTTGAACAGGGGGTTCATCTTCACTTTCAGAATCCTCAAGATAACCTTGATTCTCAAATCTCAATAGCACACTGTCTTGATCACTTGTTTTCAGTCCTGGAGTTTTCTTGTCATCAAAGGTAACATCCATGCTTTCCATGACTTTGTGTTGCTCAGGTACAAACACTCTGTATGCTGTCCTTTCCAGAGAGTATCCAATGAAGATACCTTCAAATGCCTTAGCATCAAATTTTCCAACATGCTCAGAGGTATCTTTCATCACAAAGCACTTGCTTCCAAACACATGCAGGTGCTTGAAGGATGCTCTTTTTCCAGTCATTAATGAGTAAGGAGTTTTGCCAGACTTCTTATTGATTAATGTTCTATTTTGCACATAGCACGCTGTGTTAACAGCATCAGCCCAAAAGCTAGTGGGTAGCTTTGCATCCAGTAGCATTGTCCTTGCAGCTTCAATGAGAGTTCTATTCTTTCTCTCAACTACTCCATTTTGTTGAGGTGTTCTAGGAGCTGAGAATTGTTGAGAAATTCCTTTATCTTTGCAAAACTCATACAATGTTGAATTTCTGAACTCAGTCCCATTATCACTTCTCAAAGCAACTACAGAGGCACCAGTGCTTTGTGCTTCTTTATCAACTCTCTTGATATGCTCTATTATGACTTGGGGTGCTTCATCCTTGGAGAATAGGAATTCCACCCAAGTATATCTTGAATAGTCATCTACCATCACTAGAGCATATTTCTTTTTGGAAAGGGACATTACATTCACAGGGCCAAATAAGTCCATGTGAATTAGTTTCAGAGGTTTTGAGTTTGTATTGAGCAACTTGTTCTTGTGACTTGATCTTTTAATCTTCCCTTTCTGACAAGCTTCACATGCTCCATCTTGCACAAACTCCAAGGCAGGCAAATCCCTGATGAGTTCTCTCTTGGTTAGAGAGTTCATTGCCTGAACATTTAAGTGAGACAGTTTCTTGTGCCACAGCCAGAATTCCTCATTTGTGGCTTTTGTGTAGAAACAACAAATTTCTCCCTTATCTGCAGCCTTGAGATTAGCTACAAACAAGCTTCCTTTCTTCACACCAGTTAGAACAACTTCACCACTTTCCCTTTTTGAGATTGAACAAAGGTCTTCATCAAATTCCACTTTGAAGCCTCTGTTGGTAAACTGTCCAATACTCAAGAGATTATGCTTCAGTCCTTCAACAAATGCTACATCTTCAATAATGACATTTCCAGATTTAACACTGCCATATCCCATTGTATAACCAATGTTGTCATTTCCAAAGGTTACTGATGGGCCAGCCTTTTCCTCAAAATGTGATAGCAGGGCTATATCACTAGTCATGTGACTTGAGCATCCACTGTCCAAGATCCATATGACTCTTTTATTCCTGTTGCCCTGCATTCACAAAGTGACTAAGTTGTTTTTGGTACCCACACTTGGTAGGGTCCAGATGATTTAGAAACATTTTGATTAATAATTCTTCTGTCATAAATTGCATTTCTCATAGTAGGAGACTTCACTTTTTCTGTGGCTTTGGAGTTTACACTCTTAGGCTCACATGAAGTTTTCACCCTCTCAACCCTGATTGGGGACCCTGTCCTATGAGAATGTATGTGTGTGTGTGATTCACCAGATTGTGCAGAGTCAAGTTTATGTTTAAGAGATAAACAGTTAGCAATCACAGTCACATAGCATGTCATGCAGTTTGGCTTACCACAGAAAGAATCATGACTAGAATTTATGCTTGCAGAAAGGTTACTTAGGTTATCAACTTCAACAATTTCAGGCTTACTACACTTATGAGTCAAATGATTAACAGATAGGCATTTTTGACATTGTTTCCTGGGAGCATTTGGCACATAAGCATAGTTGTTTCCTTTGTTAACACCAACTTTACCATTTCTGTTTTGTTTCCTTTTCTTAACAACTTCTTTCTTTGCTTTAGGACTCTTGACAAGATTGTCTTTGGTCTCTTTCTGATTGACAAGATCAGGAAAGGAAGAAGTGTTCTTAGCAGCCTCATCTTCTTCAAGTAGTTGTTGCTTGATGATCAGTAGTTCCTCATCAAACTCAACATCACTCTTTCTGAAGATGGGCTGTTCAACACTTGACAGTATGGTTGGGACATTTTTGTTTGTAAAGGTTTCCTTTCCTTTGCCCTTGACCTTCTTCCTTCCTTTGTCATTATCATAGTCAAAACCAACTCCAACCTTGCAGTCTTCAGTGTGTTCCTTGTGGTAGGTTTGAATAAGTTCAGAGGAGTTTTTGAAGCTTCTTAGTTTCAGTTCAGTTTCAGCAATTTGTTCTCTAAGGGCTTTCTCTATCTGCTCAGCACAAATCACTTTGTTTTTAAGATACTCAACCTCCTTTTTCAAACCATCCAGGTTCACAACCATTAACTCAAGTTTCTCATTCTTTTCTGTAAGCTCAACATTCTTAGCAGTTAGTCTATCAATTTCTTCATTAGCTACTAACATGCTAGTATGAATATTAAACATCTCAGTGCTCATATCTTCAACAGTTTGCTTATATTGAATGGGAGTCATATCAAGAGAAGTAAGAATGGGTACCTGACTTGAATCACCATCATCAGAAAATGCCATCAAGGCATAGTTTGAGTACTCTTGTTCTTCTTCTTCATCAGAGTCATCCCAGCATTTTCCCTCAGCAATAAAAGCTTTGCCCTGTTGTTTCTTGAGTA
The DNA here is from genome assembly GCA_030848705.1 of Heracleum sosnowskyi. NCBI lineage: Eukaryota > Viridiplantae > Streptophyta > Magnoliopsida > Apiales > Apiaceae > Heracleum > Heracleum sosnowskyi. The sequence continues at coordinate 103,137,473 of CM061241.1, forward strand.
GAGCTTCATACTTAGCTTCAAGCTCTAAGTATGCTTTGTCCTTCTTGACTTGTTTAGGCTTTTTGCACTCAGTGGCAAAATGCCCAAGTTCATTGCAGTTATAGCATCTTATTTTGGTCCTATCCACACTTCCTGTCTTGTATCCACCCTTAGCAGCACCAGCCATCCCTTTTCCTTTATTGAAGGTGTTTGAGCCACTAGATCCACCAGTGTTTCCAGTATTGAACTTGGACCTGAATGGCTGCTTTCTTTTAAACCTTATGTTAGGATATCTCCTAGCCATATAAGCAAAAGATTTGTTTTCCATTTTGTCCAGTTCCTCCATGCTGTAAAACTCATCTTCCTCAGGCAAATCATAGATGACCTGGACCTCATCACCAGTGTCTTCAACTTCCAGTTCCTCAATCTTCACTTGACTGACTTTAAGAGAGTCCATTCTTTGACTTAGGTTGTCAGCAATAAGTGCACAGGAGGTATTAGCCACTAATCCTTGCTTTGCTTGAATAGATCTCTTTTGAAACAGCTCCAACTCATATGTCTTCAAAACACCATATAACACATCAAAACCAATCTTTGTTAGATCTCTTTCTTTAAGGGAAGAGATTCTTGGTTCCAAGTGATCTGGAAGAGTTAGTAAAAACTTCATATTGAGCTCTTCTGTTTCATAGTGTTTGTCATAGAGTTTGAGCTCGTTTATCAGCTTGTTGAATCTCTCAAACACTTCTGTGATTCCCTCTTTTGGCTGAGCCATGAAGGCTTCATATTGTGAAACAAGAATCTGCTTCTTGTTCTTTCTTACTTCAGTAGTTCCTTCACAGAGCACTTCTATAAGATCCCACATCTTCTTGGCACTAGTACAATGAGCAACAGTGCCATACATGTTGAAGTCCATAGATTCACAAATGATAAGTTGAAGATGTCCATCCAGGGCAACTTTTTCTTTTTCAGGATCAGTGTATTTTGAGGGATCTTTGGGCACATGTTTTGCTGGTATAATCTCAGTGCCACTGGTTGATTCACCAATCTCAATCATTGGAATGAAGGGACCATGCTTTAGAATATCTAAATACATGGGGTTAGAAGCTTTGATGAAAAGCAACATCTTCTTCTTCCATAAACTGTAGTGCTCCTTGTTAAAGGGAGGAATCTTGATACTGCTTAGTTTCTGTGAACTCATTCTTGATCTTTTCCTGTTTGTACGTTAACAGCCTTCGCTCTGATACCACTTGTTAGAAATGAATACCACTAGAAACTAGACAGAGGGGGGGTGAATGGATAGTTTGATATATTTTTCGATCTTGAAAACTAAGTAAACAACTGTATGTGATTATGATATGTAATATGCAGAAAGTAAATAACACACACAATCACTTTAATCTACTTTGTATAAGCAAATTAAATACTACAGCTTTCCAGGAAATTCACAATCGAATTTCTGGCTTCTAAACAAGAACAGTTTGAACTTGCTTGCTTACAGAGAAAAGAGCTTAGCAAATAACTATGTGTATCTCTCTTTTAGCTTACAGTTGCGTGTGCACGATATATATATTCCCCTATACAAACTAGGCACACACAATATTACACAGCTACCCCTTCTGAAAGTCCAACTTGTCCTGCCATAAGAAGTTCACTGTGTCAGGAAGGACCACCTGCTTTTCGGAGTCTTTCCCGTTTCTGTAGCTGCTTGTCTCTTATCTTTCTCTCCAAGTTTAGCTGTAGATTTGCCATCTGTTCTTTGGACCACCTTGCCAGAACAAATGCTTCAGTATTTGTCTCCTTTGATTCTTGGTTCTGTACCTTGATTTGTCTTGTTATGAACGGCTAAGTGTTGATATCGTGAACTCCACTTTATCCCTGACTTCGCGATCTCCCTTGTGAGGACTATGCGATATAGCCTTTGAAGACTTTGCGACATAGGTCATTTGACGACTATGCGACATAGGTCATTTGATGACTATGCGACATAGGTCATTTGATGACTATGCGACATAGGGCTTCTGAGGACTTCACGATCTAGGCTCCTTTGACTTTGCTGACTTCAACACTTCACGACATGTGTCTTGAGGACTTCTCGACATAGTACAAAATGGACTATGCGATATAGTACTTCACGACATGGATATTGGTGACTTCACGACATAGCTTTCTTTTGACTTTGCTATATAATGCCTTAGACAAATTCCTGCAACTTATTTCTTCATGGCCTTATTCAACTCTATCCTGCTGCATGAACACTTCTGAACTTCTACCAGGATAATTATTCAATGGCCTATATACATTCTAGATGCAAGAACTTTACTAAGCTCATTATAAATCTGAGCATACATGATAAAGCTATTGTCCATGAAAACAAGACAAGTACATTTAGAGACCTATACTATATCCCAGTGATAGAAATCACTAGGTCATGTAATGTGACATAGTCACATAGTGTAGGCTTGTTAATAGTGGTATTCAGACATGTCTTGAGCCTAACAGTCCTTGTGAGCTTTATCTTATTAACCACTGTTAATCATGTTAGAAGTTGAATAGGCCAGTCACTTTATTCCGGATTTTTCAAGTATGCAGCTTACATAACCTCATCTCTCTAAATACTCCCTCCATCTCATATTATGTGTCATGTTTGACTTTTTTATGGTCAAATTGACTCAAATTTGACTGAAAATTAGAAACTATTCGTTTATAATTTCGGATATTTGAGAAATACATTATAAAGTATATTAAAAATACTTTCTAATGATATAATTTTTATAATATTTTTCAATTATATAACATGTGTAATTTTAAGTCAAACTTTAGTCCATTTGACCACTAAAAAATCAAACAAGACACATAATATGAGATGGAGGGAGTACTTATTAGCGTGAATATTTTATGTTGCTCCCCTCCTCCCAACCAACATAAAGCACCAACTTCACCCTCTACAAACTTCACCTACTAAATTCACAAACCCACACTCCACCGTGACAGTGCTTGTATGGCTTTTTATTTTCTCCACTGTAGCTCTATCCCAACCCTTATTACTACCCGGACCCGGTTTTAAGCCTCCCCCAGTGCCCGTCTGTCACTGCCCTCCTGCATCTCCTCCTCAGGTAGAAAATCTTTCGATCGGAATATTAACCAAAGGCGAACTTACACCGGAATTATTTTAAGAAATTATGACTTTCGTTGATTTTGGCGTCATGCTTGTTAACACCTGATCTCTCTTTGCGATTTACGAGAATCTATTTCCTCCAGTGAGATCTTCATTTAAGCCACAAAATATTCAGGACCTGAGGCGGCTGAGGTTCAGGACTTGAAGCCACAAAATGTTCTTGTATGTATATCTCTGCTTTATGATCTTGATCTAGACTTGCAACTGTTCTCTTTATACGACTGTTGAATTCTCTGCAGGTTGATCCTCTCACTCACCACGTCAAAATATGTGATTTCGGAAGTGCAAAAATGCTGGTACGTCATACTTTTATTCGTTTACTAGCCAAAAAGTAGGTGATAGCAAGCATACTAAAATATTATCATTGCTCAATCATGTGTGCAAATTACTGTGTTAAAAACCTTTATAATTTATTCTTCATTGCTAGCATTTCTCTATATCAATGTCTTAATCACATTATTTTGCCAGTGAGTTGATAATTATCAATGATAAACAAACAACTTACATGTAAATATTAATATAGGGGTGCTACTCTAATAGTTTGTGTTAACGGCCTTAATTCTCGAAGGTACATCTGTAAATTAATATAGTTGCAGTTCTAATGTTTCATAATGCAGGTCCTTGGGACACCAACCCGGGAAGAAATTCGATGTATGAATCCAGATTATACAGATTTTAGATTTCCCCAGATCAAGGCACACCCGTGGCACAAGGTATGCTTCTATTATCCACGGATGTAGTATCTCAAAAGTTTGTTCCACCAACAACATTTATAAATTTTAAGAATTCAACTTTTGCTAAATAAACTCGGAGATTGAGACCCTCTCCTTCCCTTGAGCAGCCATTATTACAAAATACATATTCTCTAACACCACTGAAGTCATAAGGTCATAAGTAGGCCAATCTTGTTGCTAAATAACATTCTGAAAGCATTTTCTGTTATTAAAAAAGAATCTTATGTACTGCATTCAATATAGTTGTGATCTTTTAACTTGTTCATCTTATTTATAAAGTGTTTCATCTTGATTTCAGGTTTTTCACAAGAGAATGCCTCCAGAAGCAATTGATCTTGCTTCCCGACTTCTGCAATATTCACCAAGTCTTCGTTGCAGTCCTGTGAGTTTTGATTATGTTGTTTTCTCTTTGTTGTGCATGATAGATACTGCCTGTAGGAATAAATCCATTTTCTGATATCGAGTCTTAGATGTTCATTCAATGAGTATCGAGTCATATACGTTCAGTATGCATCGTATGTGAAAGTACTAGTTGGATATAATAGTTTGTCCTAGAAATGCAAGTTGAGTGAAAAAGAACTTATTCTATATCTTATTTGAAGTCTATTATATGTAATATTCCCTTCATAACTATGGCTGTTCCTGTTGCAGTTGGAAGCGTGTTCCCATCCTTTCTTTGATGAGCTCCGCGAACCTAATGCTCGCTTACCAAATGGCCGTCCATTACCTCCACTTTTTGACTTTAAGCAAGAGGTATTTCCCCTATCTATCTGTACAGGTGACTTGGTTATAGGATGCAATGTTCTACCTAAACAATTTCTTCTTCATATTTCCAAATGATTGATACTCGTTGCTTTCAACAAAGTCTACTGATAATATACGTTTAATTTTTTAAACCAGTTTAGGAAACAATGGCCAGAAGTTCAGAAAACAATCTCTTTATGCCTTAGTATTGTTTTGCAAGAAAATTGATGCTTCGATTTTGTGGTGTTGGCACGTAATGCCTTACCAAAATGTTATAAATGGATAGAAGTGCTTGCATCTTTAGAGTCAGATGTGAACTTAGTCAGAGTTTTGTTGAATGAGTTATATGTGTAAGTGCGTATGGTACACAGGTCCTGCATCTTTACACATAGTTCAGTTTGATTTATTCAATAGAATTTGATTAATTTTCCATCTTGGCAATTGTATTGGCACATAGCAATTCATGCCCATCTGCAATATATGATATAGCATTAAAGAATGTATGCATGAGTTTGTGTTCTCAAATGTGCTTAAGTTGACAGATGTGGATATCATATTTTTGTTCCAATTTAGTTTATGATTTATTAGTCTCTGTCAATTTAAGGGCGGTTGGGATAGAGTACTTACAATGCACTTAGTTGCGGGGGCGCCTATTTTTTTGACGAGTCCTGAAAATAGTTTAATCATGCAAAGTGTATTGTGTGTGGTTGATGTCTTAAGTCTATTGTCTGCACTGTTCAAGATCAATAAGGAAATGAAAGATGCGGATGCTGAATTCTTTTTTCACAACATGACCCCTCCACCTGATAATGTATGTGTTCGTTTTCTCGGTTATAGACATTTTCTCGAGGTCCTTACACCAATTTGAACAATAATATTTGCTCTAATGTACGTGTTAGAGAAAAAGCCATTAACTTTTTACTTGTGTTCGAGGGAGGTGATCAAAACCTTTTACTTTTTACTTTTGATCACTTCCCTCGAACACAAGTAGAAAGTTTTTGGCTTTCTATTCAACACGTACATTAGAGTAAATATTATTGTCCAAATTGGTGTAAGGACCTCGAGAAGATGTCTATAACCGAGAAAACGAACAAGTGCGTTATCAGGTGGAGGGGTCCTATTGTGAAAAAAGAATCCAGCATTCGCATCTTTCATTTCCTTATTGATCTTGAACAGTGCAGACAATAGGCTTAAGAAACCAACCACACACAATACACTTTGCATGATTAAACTATTTTCAGGACACCTCAGAAAATTGGCGCCCCCGCGGCTAACAGCATTGAAAGTACTCCATCCAAACCACCCCTTAAATTAAGATCTCACTGGAAGCAATAGATGCTTGTAAGGACGGCAGACTTCAGGCCCTGGGGCGGCTGAGGTTCAGGGCTTGAGCCTGGCGGGAATAACAATCAAAAAGCTTTCTTATCTTATTTTAAAATCTCTTTTATTTACCAAAATGCCTTGCCAAAATGTTATAAATGGATAGAAGTGCTTGCATCTTTAGAGTCAGATGTGAACTTAGTCAGAGTTTTGTTGAATGAGTTATATGAGTAAGTGCGTATGGTACACAGGTCCTGCATCATCTTTACACATAGTTCAGTCTGTGATTTATTCAATAGAATTTGATTAATTTTCCATCTTGGCAATTGTATTGGCACATAGCAATTCATGCCCATCTGCAATATATGATATAGCATTAAAGAATGTATGCATGAGTTTGTGTTCTCAAATGTGCTTTAGTTGACAGATGTGGATATCATATTTTTCGTCCAATTTAGGTTATGATTTATTAGTCTCTGTCAATTTATTACTGGGTCGATTTTTCTCCAGTAAGTGATTGTTAGATGTACTGAAAATTTGTGGTTACAGCTGTCAGGAGCATCCCCCGAACTTGTTAACAGATTGATACCTGATCACGTGAAACGGCAAATGGGTCTACAGTTTTTGCATCCAACTGGAACATAATCTGCATGGGAGGGGTGTGACGATCTGAGTTCAGCGTGTTAAGTTAAACCGGAAGGAATGTTTATTATAATCTCCACTTAAAAGGATATTGGAGCAGCATCACGTATTTTGGTTTACCTGGATAGTACAGATACTGTGGCTGGATAGCTCCACTGCACCGTGATGCTTTTTAGTTGCCACTAAGAAAGAACAGAAAATGAGTTCTTTTTGTATATTTTGCTTGTTCTAATCGGAAACCTCTGTGCAAAGTAAAAATGTAGGAACTTAAGAAAGGAGGAATTGCACCATAAAGATAAGGTGGACAAAAATCCAAGTCCTGGCTACGGTTCTGTTCTACGTCTATTTTGTCGACTTGTATTCATGTTTGCAAAAGAATGCTGTTTGTTGTGCTCGAAGTTGCTTGTATCAATACCAGTTTTGGGTTCTTTCTATACTAGCTCATAACCCGTGCTAAGGATCAAGAATAAAAATTAAATTACTAAAAAAGTAATTTAAAATATTGAGAATAAAAATAATTTATAAGTTTTACTTAAATATGTACTTGCAGAGAATTTTACATGAAAGTCTATAATAAATAAATATTATTTAATTATGTCGATAGAAATAATCAAATAGGTAAAATCAAAGAATTGAAATCGAATAAATAACTAACTTATATAATTATGCAATTGCAGCGAATCGAACATGAGTTTGGAATTAAACAAATTAATTTAGATATATCGTACTAACCAAAATTTGGTTTTCTACTATTGTTTTGCAACGAAAAAGAGTTTTGCTTATCAATAAAGTCTATGATCCCCCGAATAATTTTATTATACTTCTTTCCATTCCCGCCATCAATCCCCGAGTTGTTTTTATACTTCTATCTGTTCTTGTCCTCAACGCGAATAATTTCTTAAATTCTCGTCCCGAATGTGGTGGAGAACATAGCAAGGGACGGATAAAATACCCATATGTAGTTGTTAGAAGTATGAGAGATACCCAAATTTGGCTGTGTACTATTGTGTTCCAACGAAAAAGAGTTTTCCTTATCAATCAAGTCCCTAATCCCGAATTATTTTTATGTACTTTTCTCCGTTCCCGCCACCAATCCCCGAGTTGTTTTTATACTTCTCTTCTCTGTGTTCATGTGTCCCGAACACGAATAATGTCTCAAATTTCCGTCCCGAATGGGGCGTGAGAACATAGTAAGATTGACGGTACGAATAAAATACCCATCTGTAATTGTTAGAAGTAAGAAGGGATAATAATTGTACTGATCGAAAGTAACTTATAAAATAATAGGTAATATAAAAAAATCTTTTGATCTCAATCAAATTATATGTGTACGGCGGTATACATAACATATCAACATATGAGAACATTAAGTTGGATATCTGATTTTGATTTTATAATAAATCTTATTAATATTAATTTAGAATTATGTTAATTATATTAATATAATAATTATATGTTTACCGCTGTATATGACAGACTACATTATTAAGATTGAGTTTTTGATTTTAATAAAGTAATAAAAATTAAATTTTAATTAAATAATAAATCATATTATATTAATTTAGAATTATGTTAATTATATTTATTATTAAGATAAAAAATATATGTATACTGTGGTATACATGGCATACCATACCAATAACAAATGTTCTGTTTTTAATAAAGAGTAAGTATAAGTTTTTAATTTAATAATAAATCTTATTATATTTATTTAGAATTATATTAATAATATTAAGATAATTAAGATAAAAATAATATGTATACCGCGGTATACATGGCATACCATTTAGAGGGGCTTTCTGCTTTTAAATAATAAAATCATATTATATTAATTTAGAATTATGTTAATTATATTTATTTTTAAGATAATAAATATATGTATACTGTGGTATACATGACATACCATACCAATAACAAATGTTCTGTTTTTAATAAAGAGTAAGTATAAACCATACAAATAAGAAATGTTCTGTTTTTAATAAAGAGTAAGTATAAGTTTTTAATTTAATAATAAATCTTATTATATTTATTTAGAATTATATTAATAATATTAAGATAAAAATAATATGTATACCGCGGTATACATGGCATACCATTTAGAGGGGCTTTCTGCTTTTAATAAAAAGTATAGATATATGTACATATACATTTGCTGCAATTTGTGAATTGTGATTGGCACTTGCATTTCAGAAACCCAGAATTCATTTATACATTATTATGTACTATGATGTGTTGCCCGGAATTGGTTTTGATTATGAAAATAATTTTCTAAAGTAAAGAGAAAACAGTTTGGCGCTATGTTTTGATTTTGTGCGTGTAATTCTTCAAATCAGTGTATATTTGCAACAATATAAACATTAAACATGAAATTCTTTACCTTTACTTCACTGAAATGATTGTTGGACTTTCTTTTATCGTACTGCCAAAATACAACTATTTACATTCGAGGCTTGCTATATGTGTATTGTACAAATTATGCACAAAGGTAAAATCTTAAATACAGTACATCGAAGATGAACTAAAAATTCGAATTAAAACCAATCTTGTAAATACCGACAAATTGAATCGAATAAACTCAATTCAAAATTTTCAAATATTCATAATTTGAATATTAAGATTAAGATGGACTAGCTTCAAAAATCCCCAAGTCAAATATTCAGTCTTAATAAATGCTTACTAACAAAATTTAGATTTTACCAGCATCTTCCGCTTCTCTAATTTAATCATCAACCTCTACCCTTTTGGACAAGTAAATACCTAGACAAAAGTGCAGTATGTTAAAAAAAAACATGCAGTAACAGCCTTTTCGATTTTAATGGTTTTTAATATGCCGGTTGTGCACCTGGTATGAAGGTGACGAAAACAAAGTACTTAACCAAATTGTACACCAAGTCGTTTTCACCTACATATACATAAATTCACAATTATCCCGATACTTTTTCATCTGTTGGGCCAAAGTTCACTTGTCAATAGGACTCAATTAATAGTTTGTATATAGGCTCATTTTTAATAATCCATTTGTAAACTTTCACTATAAATACTCCTAAACCCCACATAATAGGGGTTGGAAAAATATTTAAAGGATAGACCCTCCTGAAAGAATATAACATTGATCATTAATATATTGATTTCACTTCATCTTAATTTAATTATTAGCATATCATATTATCTTCAATATTACATTCGTCATTTATCGCTAGAAGGAGCTCTTTTTATCTATAGGTCCATTTGTAAACTTTCACTATAAATATCCCTAAACCCCCACATAATAGGGGGTTGAAAAAATAGTTAAAGGAGAGACCCTCCTGAAAGAATGTAACATTGATCATTAATATATTGATTTCACTTCATCTTAATTTAATTATTGAGAATAAGAATCCTGAGGATGCTTTTCCTCATGTCACATTATTTGCATGTAATAAACATATCTAGTCATTTATTATTATATATTTACTTACCATTTATTTTTCTTTGTTTGTAATTAAGAAAAACAAGTAATTAGGTAACTCATATTAACACTCAGTGAATAAGAATCTCATGAAAAAAATCCTGACCTCAAGATTCTTATTCTCTTAATTATTAGCGTATCATATTATATTCGATATTACATTCATCACCATCTATATAATCTCTCTTGGAAGCTGATGTGTTATTTAATATTAATTCATATTTCTGAATATCCATATTTTTTGGCTTACCGGAAAGATGTTGCATGGTTGATTTCAATGGGAGTTCTCTCATTTATAACTCCAAGATTATTCAGTCGACGATATTAAATTTACTATTCTTTCTAGAGTAATTACCAAAAACACTCTTTTTAAGTCTTATTTGCAAAGATTGAGTTTGCAACAAAATGCAACCTTTTTTCTAAAAAATAATTGAAGTTATTTTTTTTGTTGCATTTAACGTTACATTATATCTAGTTATATTTGGTTGCAAAATCGTATTTTTGAAAAAAATAAATTAAAAATTGTATTTTTGTAAATTATATTAAGAAAAACGTATTTTTTTGCAAAAGAAATAATAGAAAAACTAGTAATTTTGAGAAAACCTCAATCAACTAGTTATTATCCTACTAAAAGGTTTTCCTTTTCTTGTTTAAAAAAGGCTTTCTTTTCATTTTTTTTAAAAAAAAGTAGATATATATAAATATTTTCTTTTCATTTTTAAAAAAAAAATTAAAAATATATTTATAGGTAAAAATTCAAGGGAGAATCGTTTAAAAGAAAAACTAGAGAACCACATAAATAATTTAGTTTTAAAATTAAAAAAGTTATGATTAATTTTATATCCTTCCAATACTTCCAAACCCTCAATTATGAATAAAAATTAATTTGTAAAAAAATCAAACTATAACAAACTTGTAGAATATGAGTTTTGAATATCAAAAATTTTACAAATCCATATTAAGAATCTAAAACGCTACAGTATGTTCTCTTTGTGTACTTCATCCAAGCCATTAAAGGCACCTGTTAATCTTCCTTAAGATATGCTACCTGCAAAAATATTTACTCGACTCCCAACTAAATAAAATTATTCGAAGTGAATAAAATTTAAATTTCATATTATAATAATATAGATAGTACTTTTGAAGATAAATATTGATATTAAAAAATAGATAAAATAGATGGTATTATGAGGAAGTATTACTCAGCCATGTTCCATAAATGGACTTTTCAGTTGAATCAACAAATTGAATAGATTACATAATTAAATTTATAATTTTAGAAAATTTTACAATAAAATTTAAATATTTTGTATGAATTAATTTGTACAATTACAAGGGAATGTTTTTAAATTATTAGTTATAGTAGATAAATTTGATTTTGAAAAATCTAAATGAGATGAGAATTATGGTAAAAAAAAATGTACATATATAAAATAAATAACTTATGGAGAAAATATTGATAAATCATCCACCCAGTATAAAGCTAGTATGAAAAACTAAGGAATGGCTGAGATATCCTTCTTGATACCATGTGTTTGGTTCAGTATTGGCATGAATCTTTTTAATTTAAAATATAATTAATAACTCATTGTTCTATAATGTGTAAGTGTACATTATACAATGATATAAAAAAATACGTGATTTGTAAATTTTAAATTAACCAACTAAATAATTATATAATATTTTTATAAGATATTATTTATTAGTATGAAATTAAAAAAATAATAATAATAAATTTTTTCAAAACCTAAGTATAATCTATTCAATAGTAAACAATATCATGTTTAAAATATGTGTATTGAGTATGTATTTAATTTCATTATAAAAATGAAATAAAAAAAAATTGAATTTGATATCTCATACCCCTCACTCAAATCCACATACATAAGTTATCAAATTTGATTAGAGAAGAGTAAAAATGCTCAATCAAACAGCTGATATGGGTTTGGAATGAACTAAACCTATACCTGATACCATACCAGAATTACCTGAACCAAACGACCCCGTAGTTACCTGAGAGAAGTCCAAATGCTGTACTTGATTCTATTTGTATAATTTAGAACTAAATGTTAAAAATCTCAGCCCGAGAGGTATTCTGTACTTTGATTTACCGGAGCATCCAAGGAGGTGTGATAGAATAGGACATAATTTGATATATTGTTCTTTGAATATCTTGTAATTTTTTAGTATCTTCTAATTACATTATAGATATTATATTCACACGATGTAAGATTAATGTACACCCAACATGCCTATATATATTGACTGAATACACAACTCCAATTCGAAGAGATTCTCGCACTTTTACAATGTAGATAATGTAATTTACATACATGTGTACATTAGTTATTACCCCAGCCCAACCATAAAACAGTAAACATGCACAGAGGAAAAAGGGAGATACTGTAGTATCCTATGTAGTAGTATTAGTATCCCATTGATTATTTTCGTTTCCAACGTCTGTGTTGTCTGCGAGAATACACTTTATTTCTATCCAACCACCTATGAAATCATTGCATATATGTTTAAGATGTCAAGGTCATATCAACAAAGATTTTGTTCAATTTGGTGGTAATATCCCTTCTTTATTATCCATTGTCTCATATTTTGTCAATCTCCAATTATATTTCATATTTAGTTAATATGGTAAATTAGGTGTTAGTTATATTAATATTTACGAAAGATAGATTGAATATACAGTGGATTCTTAATTGCGGAAAATATAAATGGGATAGAGCTGTAATAATTTGTCACAAGTTGGAAAATTAATCATGTAATTGTGATGGGAAATCAAATAATTAAATATTGAAATTATATCATTTTATTAGAAATAAATTAACAAAACACTAAATTTACGACGAATTGATGTCGTCACAAAGGAATAGCCATTTTTCACCGTTAATTTGTTTTGTAATAAATATTTGCTAACTTTCTGTCGGAAAATCCCTATTTCTCGTAATGTGACGGCTATACAAGAGTCTCATACTATCATTATATCTAACACGGAATTTCTCATTTTCAAAAACAAAATACAATAAAAATTCAATAGTGCAGGCCAACTGAGACTACTAACTTCTTTTTCCCCTTTTCTTAGACAAGCATGGTATTTACGGTCTTATCGTAATACTTACACATCAAATAATATTTCTAACAAGTCTCGAACCCTTGATGTTATCCCAGGAAGATACGATATAAACTAGGCTACAATGTTGGGTTAAAATTATTATTTAGATACTTCTTTTGTGCTAGTTAAACACACACACTCATCCTGTTTTCAATAAAATTTGAATCATCGACATCCTATAAAAAAAGCGATAGAGATATTATTACATCAAGAAATATTGGGTTTTGGATCTATTTTATTGGCAAAAAGAGTTGATAATAGGAGTGAATATATTTCAATATTTTTGTAAGATTTTGATTCTTAAATTAGATGGACGTAAAACCACAAGGGGGAATGCATAACTCTCTACAGTACATTTCCAAGTAGTATCTTGCTTGCTTTAGTTCTTCAGAGAAACTTCGTACAAGTTGTTGGTCTGAAAGTATCATTTAATTAAGATGGATCAATATTCTCTACCCGGTCTAAACTCTAAACTAATCACCCGTTTTACTTTTAATTGACTTGTATTAACATTGCATATTTAGAAAACTAGTTTGTCAAATGTGACCATTGGCATGATGGGTTCAAAAGATGTGTTCTATACTTTCCACATGAGAGAGTATAAAATTATAGTAATATATTTTTTTAGCCTACCCAGTAGCGGAGCCAGAAAAATGGAGTAGTGTGGGCTAAATTATGGTAAAAAAAAATGTTAAAATTTATGGATGATAATTAGATTTTTAAGGAGAATTTTATCCCATTCTAAAACTAAATAACAAAAATATTTTCAAAATACACAAGAGTTTACATATATTAGAAAATAAAATTTTAAAATTATTAGACAACTTTTTTACGATACTAGAAATTACTCATAAAAGTTTTGGTGCCATCTATTGGATTCAAATTTATATTTTAATAGTTAAAAAATAATAATTAAAATAAGATAAACGTAATTTAAATGTCTACATCAATATTAAAATAAGAGGAACATAATTTTGACATGACACTAAACAAATTGTAAGAGAATTTTTTTGAATTTATATAAAATATATGCACATTTAATAAATAAAATTAAAAAAATAAAATTAAAAAAAATACTAATATTAACTAAGATAATTATATGTGATTTTTTTCTTAATTTTAGTGGAGGCTAAACTATAAACTATACTAGCTTATTCTAAGTTCTAACCCTAGTGGGGCTTTGGTCCCCACTAACCCCCAGATGTAGCTCCGTCACTGAGCCTACCCACACAAAAGGTAGAAATAGATAAATTTATATATCGATTTTGTGGAGGTACAACACAATACGTAGCCGTGCATCAATAATGCACATGTAGTCGAATATTTTCATATACACTTGATTTAGATTTTTACTATACATGGCTTTAAGCATTTTAAAGAATTTGAATTTAATGAGTGAGAAGAAATTTAATGTTTTAATTTTAGTTGTAAAAATAGATTGAAAAATTAAGAAATTCTAAATGTAACTCATGTAATCATAATATTGGTTAGAAATATTTATAACTTTAAAAAGAATTATGATTATAAGTATTTATAATCTTGAAAACAAAAAGACATTGCTAGAGTTAAAAAACAAGGATAATACGAAGATGTGAGGAGTTGAACCCTGAGTTCGTAGGAATAAAACATGACTTAGTAGTAGTACCAGCTGAGCTAGACAAACAATCCCTATAGCACATATATTGCACCACTGTTATTTTATAAATTCTCCCTCGATCCCACCCCATCTCACATTGCTCCGTAGCATTTCTGGTACATATATGTATCATTATTGCAGAAATGGTACAACTGAGTTTGGTTATGCAAAAATGTATCATTTCTAAAACTAAATAACAACAATATTTTCAAAATACACAAGAGTTTACATATATTAGAAAATAAAATTTTAAAATTATTAGACAACTTTTTTACGATACTAGAAATTACTCATAAAAGTTTTGGTGCCATCTATTGGATTCAAATTTATATTTTAATAGTTAAAAAATAATAATTAAAATAAGATAAACGTAATTTAAATGTCTACATCAATATTAAAATAAGAGGAACATAATTTTGACATGACACTAAACAAATTGTAAGAGAATTTTTTGAATTTATATAAAACATATGCACATTTAATAAATAAAATTAAAAAAATAAAATTAAAAAAATACTAATATTAACTAAGATAATTATATGTGATTTTTTTCTTAATTTTAGTGGAGGCTAAACTATAAACTATACTAGCTTATTCTAAGTTCTAACCCTAGTGGGGCTTTAGTCCCCACTAACCCCAGATGTAGCTCCGTCACTGAGCCTACCCACACAAAAGGTAGAAATAGATAAATTTATATATCGATTTTGTGGAGGTACAACACAATACGTAGCCGTGCATCAATAATGCACATGTAGTCGAATATTTTCATATACACTTGATTTAGATTTTTACTATACATGGCTTTAAGCATTTTAAAGAATTTGAATTTAATGAGTGAGAAGAAATTTAATGTTTTAATTTTAGTTGTAAAAATAGATTGAAAAATTAAGACATTATAAATGTAACTCATGTAATCATAATATTGGTTAGAAGTATTTATAACTTTAAAAAGAATTATGATTATAAGTATTTATAATCTTGAAAACAAAAAGACATTGCTAGAGTTAAAAAACAAGGATAATACGAAGATGTGAGGAGTTGAACCCTGAGTTCGTAGGAATAAAACATGACTTAGTAGTAGTACCAGCTGAGCTAGACAAACAATCCCTATAGCACATATATTGCATCACTGTTATTTTATAAATTCTCCCTCGACCCCACCCCATCTCACATTGCTCCGTAGCATTTCTGGTACATATATGTATCATTATTGCAGAAATGGTACAACTGAGTTTGGTTATGCAAAAATGGTACAGGGCGTCATAGGTGGTGGCGACCGGAGCGAGAGTTCAACACCTGTGGTGACGACCTTGTCCTGGAGAGCCACATCATGTTGGGACCTCTATTTTTTTAGTTAATTTTTTTCCCTCTCCTTCCGTTAGTCAGGTTAGTAAACATCGGTAACATTTCATAATAAAATTGATTTTTAACCATCCATTTTGAAGATTTAAAAAATGTAGTTGTAAATTTTAATATTTGGTTTCTTTTGTTTCGTATTAAAGTTGAACCGTCCAATTTTGTTAAAAGTAAAAAATTGAGAAAAAATATTAAACGTAATTATGATTTTTTAGAAGCCGATCATGAACATGAGATCCTGAAAAGGCAAAAACACACAAATTATTTCACTATGTTAATTATTGGTTTTCGAAAATGACAAGAACACACAAATTTCAAATTTTTGTTAACGTGTTCCGTGAATACACAATAAAAGCTAATAAAAGTGTGTATGCAGTTCTGAATGTTTTTGGCATAATGGGAACCGTGAATACATAGAAAAATTGTCCCGTAATCCAAATTATTTGTTTTAACAATTAAGAATTTTAATACTCATCTTTTTATAAATACCCTATGCTTGTAATGTAATAACACAAGTATTCCATTTTTGTAATAACGGTATATATATATGTACAAGAAATGTTACGGAGCACTGAGTTTATGTTACTAAGTAATAATTTAGTAAAATTGCATGAACTAGTAAGATAAGAATATCAAACATCAAGCTGGGGGGTATAAATAAGTATGGAGTTTACCATGTTAAGGGGCCAGTGCTGGTCTGAAATTCATTGTTCAAGATGATGTGACTGAAACCTACACAACTAGCTATAACCATGGAACTCTTACTACCAATGTTACATGAACGGGTCAATTTATATATCATAGGTAAAACTCCAACCTGTTTTTACTACTGCATTGTTGCCTTCACCACTACCAACAAGTTTTTACAAGTCAATACTCGGTATAAGAGCCCAATAATGTTAATCAGATCACAAGAAGAAGTGACAACTTGGGAGAGAAGTGACAACTTGGGAGTACCAGAGGAAAATTAAGAAGAGATACTGTAGTATCCTAGGTATAGTATCCTAGTTAATATCCAATTGATTATTTTCATTTCCAAGAACACACTTTATTTGTATCTAACCACCAATGATGGTGCATGTCAATCAAGTTTACGTTATAAAAAAAATGAGACGTCGTCCTTGTGAGCTTTATCTTATTAACCACTGTTAATCATGTTAGAAGTTGAATAGGCCAGTCACTTTATTCCGGATTTTTCAAGTATGCAGCTTACATAACCTCATCTCTCTAAATACTCCCTCCATCTCATATTATGTGTCATGTTTGACTTTTTTATGGTCAAATTGACTCAAATTTGACTGAAAATTAGAAACTATTCGTTTATAATTTCGGATATTTGAGAAATACATTATAAAGTATATTAAAAATACTTTCTAATGATATAATTTTTATAATATTTTTCAATTATATAACATGTATAATTTTAAGTCAAACTTTAGTCCATTTGACCACTAAAAAATCAAACAAGACACATAATATGAGATGGAGAGAGTACTTATTAGCGTGAATATTTTATGTTGCTCCCCTCCTCCCAACCAACATAAAGCACCAACTTCACCCTCTACAAACTTCACCTACTAAATTCACAAACCCACACTCCACCGTGACAGTGCTTGTATGGCTTTTTATTTTCTCCACTGTAGCTCTATCCCAACCCTTATTACTACCCGGACCCGGTTTTAAGCCTCCCCCAGTGCCCGTCTGTCACTGCCCTCCTGCATCTCCTCCTCAGGTAGAAAATCTTTCGATCGGAATATTAACCAAAGGCGAACTTACACCGGAATTATTTTAAGAAATTATGACTTTCGTTGATTTTGGCGTCATGCTTGTTAACACCTGATCTCTCTTTGCGATTTACGAGAATCTATTTCCTCCAGTGAGATCTTCATTTAAGCCACAAAATATTCAGGACCTGAGGCGGCTGAGGTTCAGGACTTGAAGCCACAAAATGTTCTTGTATGTATATCTCTGCTTTATGATCTTGATCTAGACTTGCAACTGTTCTCTTTATACGACTGTTGAATTCTCTGCAGGTTGATCCTCTCACTCACCACGTCAAAATATGTGATTTCGGAAGTGCAAAAATGCTGGTACGTCATACTTTTATTCGTTTACTAGCCAAAAAGTAGGTGATAGCAAGCATACTAAAATATTATCATTGCTCAATCATGTGTGCAAATTACTGTGTTAAAAACCTTTATAATTTATTCTTCATTGCTAGCATTTCTCTATATCAATGTCTTAATCACATTATTTTGCCAGTGAGTTGATAATTATCAATGATAAACAAACAACTTACATGTAAATATTAATATAGGGGTGCTACTCTAATAGTTTGTGTTAACGGCCTTAATTCTCGAAGGTACATCTGTAAATTAATATAGTTGCAGTTCTAATGTTTCATAATGCAGGTCCTTGGGACACCAACCCGGGAAGAAATTCGATGTATGAATCCAGATTATACAGATTTTAGATTTCCCCAGATCAAGGCACACCCGTGGCACAAGGTATGCTTCTATTATCCACGGATGTAGTATCTCAAAAGTTTGTTCCACCAACAACATTTATAAATTTTAAGAATTCAACTTTTGCTAAATAAACTCGGAGATTGAGACCCTCTCCTTCCCTTGAGCAGCCATTATTACAAAATACATATTCTCTAACACCACTGAAGTCATAAGGTCATAAGTAGGCCAATCTTGTTGCTAAATAACATTCTGAAAGCATTTTCTGTTATTAAAAAAGAATCTTATGTACTGCATTCAATATAGTTGTGATCTTTTAACTTGTTCATCTTATTTATAAAGTGTTTCATCTTGATTTCAGGTTTTTCACAAGAGAATGCCTCCAGAAGCAATTGATCTTGCTTCCCGACTTCTGCAATATTCACCAAGTCTTCGTTGCAGTCCTGTGAGTTTTGATTATGTTGTTTTCTCTTTGTTGTGCATGATAGATACTGCCTGTAGGAATAAATCCATTTTCTGATATCGAGTCTTAGATGTTCATTCAATGAGTATCGAGTCATATACGTTCAGTATGCATCGTATGTGAAAGTACTAGTTGGATATAATAGTTTGTCCTAGAAATGCAAGTTGAGTGAAAAAGAACTTATTCTATATCTTATTTGAAGTCTATTATATGTAATATTCCCTTCATAACTATGGCTGTTCCTGTTGCAGTTGGAAGCGTGTTCCCATCCTTTCTTTGATGAGCTCCGCGAACCTAATGCTCGCTTACCAAATGGCCGTCCATTACCTCCACTTTTTGACTTTAAGCAAGAGGTATTTCCCCTATCTATCTGTACAGGTGACTTGGTTATAGGATGCAATGTTCTACCTAAACAATTTCTTCTTCATATTTCCAAATGATTGATACTCGTTGCTTTCAACAAAGTCTACTGATAATATACGTTTAATTTTTTAAACCAGTTTAGGAAACAATGGCCAGAAGTTCAGAAAACAATCTCTTTATGCCTTAGTATTGTTTTGCAAGAAAATTGATGCTTCGATTTTGTGGTGTTGGCACGTAATGCCTGTTAGAATTCAAACCCTCTTGTCAATAAAACGCTGGCAGCTAGTTTAATTATAATTTACAAAATAAAAACCATGCAGATTCATGCACACAGCAGCCAACAAGAAGAGTAAATGCAGTAGACAAAAACTCCAGGATTACTGAGGTAACAGCTAGATGGTGGCAACGTAGCAACATTGAAAACTGGAGGTCAATTCAAATCCTGGAATTAAGGTGGGCAGTGCAGAAAAATAAGGACAACAGTTCTTTGAATATTATGTGTGAATGTAGTATCACAGCTATGTCATATACGTGTGTGATAATCCTTGAAAGGTGGCAATTATCTTGGTAGGCTGCATGGGAAAACAAATAGCAACATACGTAAGCAGTTACATCAGTATTCTGAAGCCTATAAAAAGGGCTGCTATGTATTGTTTTCTAGAACACCAAGAAAAAGAAAAAAAACAAGAGTGATACAGTTGAGAGAAAAACAGAGGAGCCGAAGCTCTTTGTAAGAAAAAGAAAAGAAAAGGCTGTAGCCTTGTTTGTGTGGAAAAGAAAGTCGTAGCAATTTATATCTATATAAATTATTGTGTGTTTGTTTTGTTGTTAACATATACAGTACTTGTTTAGAGGAGAAGAAAATCTATTAAAGCCCATTTCGTTTCCAACAAGTGGCATCAGAGCTAGGTTAATTTCTGAAGGAAAAAATTTTTCCGATCACTATTCACTGCCAGAGAAGACGAAGTACTGTTCATACATACTGTACTGTTCACTGCCGGAGGAGACGAAGTACTGTTCACTCATACTGTACGGTACTGTTCACTTATACTGTGCAAGAAATTCTTTTTCAAGAAAAATGGCAAATATGGTGCAACCCAATATTCCGAAGTTGACGGCCACAAATTACGGGAACTGGAGTATCCAAATGAAGGTGTTACTCGGTTCTTACGACAATTGGGAAATTGTTGAAAGTGGGTTCAACGAGCCCGCAGATGCAGCCGCTGAAGCAGCACTACCAAATGCCGAGAAGACGGCATTAAAGGAATCCCGGAAAAAAGACAAGAAGGCGCTATATACAATTTTTCAAGGTGTTGACGAATCTACCTTTGAAAAAATTTCAGATGCAAAAACGGCGAAAGAGGCATGGGAGATTTTGCAAAAATCATTCCAAGGCGTTGAGAAAGTTAAAAAGGTGCGGCTCCAAGTTCTACGCAGGGAGTTCGAAAATATAAAAATGAAGGCCTCAGAAAATATTGGTGAATATGTTACGCGTTTGAAAACGGTGACAAATGAGATGAAGAGAAACGGAGAAAGTCTCGATGATGTTCGGGTCATGGAAAAATTGCTCCGTTCGTTGATAAGAAAATTTGATTATGTTGTGACTTCTATCGAGGAGTCAAAAGATTTGTCCACAATTTCCATTGATGAGCTAGTTGGTTCACTTCAAGCGCATGAGCAGCGGATGAACCAGTATGATGATACAAGCCATTTGGAAAAGGCGTTGCAAAGTAAGGTGTCCATTGGTGAAAGTTCAAGCAGTAGCAGTTCTGGTCGTGGAAGAGGTGGCTTTAGAGGTGGCTACCGTGGTGGAAGAGGACGTGGAAGACAGTCCTTCAACAGAAGCCAGAACACTGAAGGTTATCGTCCATCTGGCCGTGGTCAGAATTTTAGAGGCCGAGGACGAGGAGGATTTCAACGAGGTGATAAGTCTCAATTTCAGTGCTATAATTGCAATAAATTTGGCCATTTCAGTTATGAGTGTAGATCTCCAAAAGTGGAAGAACGAAGTCATTTTGCAGCAGCAAAAGAAGACAAAGATGTGGGTTCCGCGATGTTCCTCACTTACAAAGGAGACGAGGAAAGCAAGAAAAATGTTTGGTATCTTGACTCCGGTGCGAGCAACCACATGACGGGCCACAAAGATTTATTTACGGAGATAGACGAGACTATCAGCGGAGAAGTTACGTTTGGTGATTCTTCAAAGATTTCAGTCAAAGGCAAAGGTACAATTACGATTGTATTAAAGAATGGTGAGAAAAAGTATATAAATGATGTTTACTATATACCTGCTTTGAAAAGTAACATCATCAGTCTTGGCCAACTTGTGGAGAAAGGATATAATATTCAGATGCAGGATAATTCTCTTATCATCAGAAATCAGGTTCGAGAATTAATTGCAGACGTGGAGATGTCAAAGAATCGTTTGTTTACACTTGATATACAAACGAAGATGCATAGGTGCTTAAAGTCAGTCATTAAAAATGACTCGTGGTTGTGGCATTTAAGATTCGGTCATCTTGGATTTTCTGGCTTGAAATTATTGTCAAAGACAAAGATGGTGGACGGTTTGCCAGAAATCAATGAACCAGAAAATTTGTGTGAAGCATGTGTCAAGGGGAAGCAACATAGACAAAGTTTTCCCGTTGGAAAATCATGGAGAGCCAGGAGGCCTTTGGAGATTGTTCACACGGATATTGCTGGTCCATTTGATATTCCATCACTTGGCGGTAACAGGTATTACCTAACATTTATTGATGATTTTAGCAGGAAAAGTTGGGTGTATATCCTCAAAGAAAAAGCGGAGGCTCTTGATAAATTCAAGGAGTTCAAAGCTTTGGCAGAAAAACAAAGTGGTCATTATTTGAAGGTACTCCGATCAGACAGAGGAGGCGAGTATACTTCAAATTTGTTTAAAAGCTTCTGCAGAGCACATGGAATTAATCATCAGTTGACAACGGCATATACTCCTCAACAAAATGGCGTTGCAGAAAGAAAGAATCGCACTATTCTTGACATGGCAAGGAGTATGGTGAAAGCAAAGCACATGCCAAGAACTTTCTGGGCTGAAGCCGTTTTATGTGCAGTTTATTTGCTGAATCGCTGTCCAACAAAAAGTGTCAGAAACAAAACTCCAAATGAAGCATGGAGTGGTAGCAAACCATCTGTTGGACATCTCAGAATTTTTGGGTGCATTGCATATGCACATGTTCCAGATCAGAAAAGGAAGAAGCTGGATGATAAAGGCGAGAAGTGCATCTTTACCGGATATGACAAAAGAAGCAAGGCGTACAGACTCTACAATCCCCTCACGAAGAAATTAATTATTTCTCGAGATGTTGAGTTCGATGAATCCGATTACTGGAGATGGAGCGAGGAAGAAAGAAAAGTTGCTGGTTTGTTTTTTCAGGATGAAGATGATGACGGTGAGGACACAAACATTGAAGACGACGAGAATGATGATCAAACTCCTCCACCAAGTCCGAATCAACAAACTCCTGCATCGACACCATCGACCGGAGGAAGCAGCAGTTCAGGGGGAGCACCAAGGAAAATGCGGAGTCTGGATAATATATATGAAGCAACAAGTCCGGTACAAACTACCTTTGATTATTCATTGTTTTGCTTAATGGCTGAGTGTGATCCAGTTACATTTGAGGAAGCTTCTGAAAAAAGCAAATGGAATAAAGCAATGGATGAAGAAATTGGTGCAATAAAGAAGAATGATACTTGGGAGCTCACAGATCTTCCAGAAGGACACAAAGCAATTGGTGTCAAGTGGGTCTATAAGACGAAGACAAATCAAGAAGGCAAAGTGGAAAAACACAAGGCGAGGCTAGTGGCTAAAGGCTACAAGCAGAGATATGGAATTGACTATGACGAGGTATTTGCTCCAGTTGCAAGAGTTGATACCATAAGACTTCTTACAGCAATTGCAGCTCAGAATCAGTGGAAGATTTATCAGATGGATGTCAAGTCAGCATTTCTGAATGGTTATCTCGAAGAAGAAGTCTACATTGAGCAACCTCCCGGATATGTTCAGAAAGGCCGGGAAAACAAAGTCTACAGATTGAAGAAAGCCTTATATGGTTTGAAGCAAGCTCCGCGAGCATGGAACACACGGGTTGATGAATACTTTCAGAAAAATGGTTTTGTGAAGAGTCCGTACGAGCATGCCCTCTACACAAAAACAAATTCAGGGGGAGATATTATGATCGTGTGCTTATACGTTGATGACATGATTTTTACTGGAAACAACCCTGGTATGTTCGATGATTTTAAGAAAGTTATGACTAACGAATTTGAGATGACAGATATTGGTCAAATGTCGTACTTTCTTGGAGTCGAGGTGAAGCAAAGCAAAGACGGAATTTTTATGTCACAAAGAAAATATGCGGAGCAGATTCTAAAGAAATTTAGAATGGAAGAATGCAAGCCAGTGAGCACACCAGCAGAAGCAAGCATAAAGCTCAGAATTGATTCAACGAGGGAGTCGGTAAATCCGACATTATTTAAGAGTCTGGTTGGAAGTCTGAGGTACCTAACTTTTACTCGTCCAGATATTATGTACGCAGTTGGACTGGTAAGTAGGTACATGGAGAAGCCGAAGCAAGATCACTTCATGGCAGCTAAAAGAATTTTGAGGTACATAAAAGGTACACTTGATCATGGTCTATTTTACACGCATTCTCAGGATTCAAAATTAGTTGGCTACTCAGACAGTGATTATGGTGGTGATTTGGATGACGGGAAAAGCACTTCGGGTTATGCTTTTCATATTGGTTCGGGAATATTTTCGTGGTCATCAAAGAAGCAACAGACAGTTGCTCTCTCAACCTGTGAGGCAGAATACATTGCAGCAGCAGCGTGCGCGTGTCAAGCTATGTGGCTAGGCTACATATTGGGCGAGTTAAATCTTGCAAAGGAAGATCCGGTTAGAATTTACGTGGATAACAAATCCGCTATCTCACTCGCGAAAAATCCGGTGTCCCACAGTCGAAGCAAGCACATCAACATAAAATATCATTTTATTCGAGAACAGGTGAACGACAAAATTGTGGAATTGGTGCACTGCAGAACTGAAGAAAATTTAGCGGATATTTTTACTAAGCCGTTGAAGCCGGAGATATTTCATAAAATGAAAACGAAACTCGGAATGGAAAATCGGGTTTGAGGGGGAGTGTTAGAATTCAAACCCTCTTGTCAATAAAACGCTGGCAGCTAGTTTAATTATAATTTACAAAATAAAAACCATGCAGATTCATGCACACAGCAGCCAACAAGAAGAGTAAATGCAGTAGACAAAAACTCCAGGATTACTGAGGTAACAGCTAGATGGTGGCAACGTAGCAACATTGAAAACTGGAGGTCAATTCAAATCCTGGAATTAAGGTGGGCAGTGCAGAAAAATAAGGACAACAGTTCTTTGAATATTATGTGTGAATGTAGTATCACAGCTATGTCATATACGTGTGTGATAATCCTTGAAAGGTGGCAATTATCTTGGTAGGCTGCATGGGAAAACAAATAGCAACATACGTAAGCAGTTACATCAGTATTCTGAAGCCTATAAAAAGGGCTGCTATGTATTGTTTTCTAGAACACCAAGAAAAAGAAAAAAAACAAGAGTGATACAGTTGAGAGAAAAACAGAGGAGCCGAAGCTCTTTGTAAGAAAAAGAAAAGAAAAGGCTGTAGCCTTGTTTGTGTGGAAAAGAAAGTCGTAGCAATTTATATCTATATAAATTATTGTGTGTTTGTTTTGTTGTTAACATATACAGTACTTGTTTAGAGGAGAAGAAAATCTATTAAAGCCCATTTCGTTTCCAACAATGCCTTACCAAAATGTTATAAATGGATAGAAGTGCTTGCATCTTTAGAGTCAGATGTGAACTTAGTCAGAGTTTTGTTGAATGAGTTATATGTGTAAGTGCGTATGGTACACAGGTCCTGCATCTTTACACATAGTTCAGTTTGATTTATTCAATAGAATTTGATTAATTTTCCATCTTGGCAATTGTATTGGCACATAGCAATTCATGCCCATCTGCAATATATGATATAGCATTAAAGAATGTATGCATGAGTTTGTGTTCTCAAATGTGCTTAAGTTGACAGATGTGGATATCATATTTTTGTTCCAATT
Organism: Heracleum sosnowskyi; assembly: GCA_030848705.1. Taxonomy (NCBI): domain Eukaryota; kingdom Viridiplantae; phylum Streptophyta; class Magnoliopsida; order Apiales; family Apiaceae; genus Heracleum; species Heracleum sosnowskyi. Next base: position 103,163,066 of record CM061241.1, read on the forward strand.
TAGTTTATGATTTATTAGTCTCTGTCAATTTAAGGGCGGTTGGGATAGAGTACTTACAATGCACTTAGTTGCGGGGGCGCCTATTTTTTTGACGAGTCCTGAAAATAGTTTAATCATGCAAAGTGTATTGTGTGTGGTTGATGTCTTAAGTCTATTGTCTGCACTGTTCAAGATCAATAAGGAAATGAAAGATGCGGATGCTGAATTCTTTTTTCACAACATGACCCCTCCACCTGATAATGTATGTGTTCGTTTTCTCGGTTATAGACATTTTCTCGAGATTCTTACACCAATTTGAACAATAATATTTGCTCTAATGTACGTGTTAGAGAAAAAGCCATTAACTTTTTACTTGTGTTCGAGGGAGGTGATCAAAACCTTTTACTTTTTACTTTTGATCACTTCCCTCGAACACAAGTAGAAAGTTTTTGGCTTTCTATTCAACACGTACATTAGAGTAAATATTATTGTCCAAATTGGTGTAAGGACCTCGAGAAGATGTCTATAACCGAGAAAACGAACAAGTGCGTTATCAGGTGGAGGGGTCCTATTGTGAAAAAGAATCCAGCATTCGCATCTTTCATTTCCTTATTGATCTTGAACAGTGCAGACAATAGGCTTAAGAAACCAACCACACACAATACACTTTCCATGATTAAACTATTTTCAGGACACCTCAGAAAATTGGCGCCCCCGCGGCTAACAGCATTGAAAGTACTCCATCCAAATCACCCCTTAAATGAAGATCTCACTGGAAGCAATAGATGCTTGTAAGGACGGCAGACTTCAGGCCCTGGGGCGGCTGAGGTTCAGGGCTTGAGCCTGGCGGGAATAACAATCAAAAAGCTTTCTTATCTTATTTTAAAATCTCTTTTATTTACCAAAATGCCTTGCCAAAATGTTATAAATGGATAGAAGTGCTTGCATCTTTAGAGTCAGATGTGAACTTAGTCAGAGTTTTGTTGAATGAGTTATATGAGTAAGTGCGTATGGTACACAGGTCCTGCATCATCTTTACACATAGTTCAGTCTGTGATTTATTCAATAGAATTTGATTAATTTTCCATCTTGGCAATTGTATTGGCACATAGCAATTCATGCCCATCTGCAATATATGATATAGCATTAAAGAATGTATGCATGAGTTTGTGTTCTCAAATGTGCTTTAGTTGACAGATGTGGATATCATATTTTTCGTCCAATTTAGGTTATGATTTATTAGTCTCTGTCAATTTATTACTGGGTCGATTTTTCTCCAGTAAGTGATTGTTAGATGTATTGAAAATTTGTGGTTACAGCTGTCAGGAGCTGTTGGAACTATTAAAACAATAGATGTATTATCTGAACGTTCATTTTCTTCCAAAAACAAATACAAGAATATAAACACCTGCATACAGGTGATGGGCCTAAGAACCAGGGCCAGACTCTCCTACAAACAAGCTACTACCTAACGTTTATTTCCACGACTTCCTAAAACTCCCAACTGAATACAAGACCAAGTCATGTACTGACACTTGAGATAAATAAACAAAACAATACATAAATAAATATAACAAATAATTAATAACTAAATTTAAGATTATTCCAACAATCACCCCCATAATCTTAAATTTATGAAGCACTTTCTCTTCGCCTGTGATGCACTTCTCACCACCATCAATTTTGATGCACCTTCTCATCAAAAACACTTTGGAGCACTTCTCTCCAAAAACACTTTGGAGCACTTTCTCTCCACAATTCTAAAGGAGTGGTTCTCCCTCGATCAATTGTGCCATCCTTTCTTCATCATTCTGGGATCTACAATTCTTTGCCAGATGCCCATATTTTTTGCATTTGTAGCATTGTGGCTTTCCTTTGTACCAGCAGTCATTTTCTTCATGTCCCATTTTATGACAATGGTTGCATTGAACTATGTTGCCTGTGCCTTTTGAGGATGAAGCTTTAGCTAATAGCAATCCCTCATTTTTTCCTCCAATTTCTTCCTCCCTCATTGATCTTCTTTGGTCCATGGCGTGAAGTGAATTGATCAATTCTGAAACAGTTAATTTCGAAAGATCTTTAGTATCTTCAAGTGAGGAAATTTTAGTTTCATACCTCTCGGGAAGAGTCACTAAAAGTTTGTCCACAACTCTTTGACTTGAGAAATCTCCACCAAGTAGTTTGATTTGGTTAACAATGGACATCAACCTACTCCCATATTCCTTGACGCCTTCATTACTTTTCATTCTTATCATCTCAAACTCTCTCTTGAGGTTCAGAATTTGCATCAGTTTGGTTTGTTGGTTGCCTTCAAATTCTTCCTTAATTTTTGTCCATGCTTCTTTAGGAGTATCACAACCCATAATAGTTGTAAAGATCTCTTCCGACACAGCCGAATGTAGACATGAAAGTGCCTTAGCTTCTCTTGCCACTTCTTCGTCACGTTTTTTGATTTGAGCTGCCGTTGGATTTTGTGGAAGAGGGGTTGGCTCAACATCACTCTCAATTGCTTCCCACAAACTCATAGCTTTCAAATATGATTTCATTTTGATAGCCCATAAATTATAATGATCTCCTTTGAATGTTGGAATAGAGATGGAGAAGTTGTTTGATGCCATGGAATATATTAAGGATAATATATATATGTATATGTGTATTTTTATAAGAGTTTGCAAGCCCTAGATCATATGGCTCTGATACCACTGTTGGAACTATTAAAACAATAGATGTATTATCTGAACGTTCATTTTCTTCCAAAAACAAATACAAGAATATAAACACCTGCATACAGGTGATGGGCCTAAGAACCAGGGCCAGACTCTCCTACAAACAAGCTACTACCTAACGTTTATTTCCACGACTTCCTAAAACTCCCAACTGAATACAAGACCAAGTCATGTACTGACACTTGAGATAAATAAACAAAACAATACATAAATAAATATAACAAATAATTAATAACTAAATTTAAGATTATTCCAACAGGAGCATCCCCCGAACTTGTTAACAGATTGATACCTGATCACGTGAAACGGCAAATGGGTCTACAGTTTTTGCATCCAACTGGAACATAATCTGCATGGGAGGGGTGTGATGATCTGAGTTCAGCGTGTTAAGTTAAACCGGAAGGAATGTTTATTATAATCTCCACTTAAAAGGATATTGGAGCAGCATCACGTATTTTGGTTTACCTGGATAGTACAGATACTGTGGCTGGATAGCTCCACTGCACCGTGATGCTTTTTAGTTGCCACTAAGAAAGAACAGAAAATGAGTTCTTTTTGTATATTTTGCTTGTTCTAATCGGAAACCTCTGTGCAAAGTAAAAATGTAGGAACTTAAGAAAGGAGGAATTGCACCATAAAGATAAGGTGGACAAAAATCCAAGTCCTGGCTACGGTTCTGTTCTACGTCTATTTTGTCGACTTGTATTCATGTTTGCAAAAGAATGCTGTTTGTTGTGCTCGAAGTTGCTTGTATCAATACCGGTTTTGGGTTCTTTCTATATATATGTACATATACATTTGCTGCAATTTGTGAATTGTGATTGGCACTTGCATTTCAGAAACCCAGAATTCATTTATACATTATTATGTACTATGATGTGTTGCCCGGAATTGGTTTTGATTATGAAAATAATTTTCTAAAGTAAAGAGAAAACAGTTTGGCGCTATGTTTTGATTTTGTGCGTGTAATTCTTCAAATCAGTGTATATTTGCAACAATATAAACATTAAACATGAAATTCTTTACCTTTACTTCACTGAAATGATTGTTGGACTTTCTTTTATCGTACTGCCAAAATACAACTATTTACATTCGAGGCTTGCTATATGTGTATTGTACAAATTATGCACAAAGGTAAAATCTTAAATACAGTACATCGAAGATGAACTAAAAATTCGAATTAAAACCAATCTTGTAAATACCGACAAATTGAATCGAATAAACTCAATTCAAAATTTTCAAATATTCATAATTTGAATATTAAGATTAAGATGGACTAGCTTCAAAAATCCCCAAGTCAAATATTCAGTCTTAATAAATGCTTACTAACAAAATTTAGATTTTACCAGCATCTTCCGCTTCTCTAATTTAATCATCAACCTCTACCCTTTTGGACAAGTAAATACCTAGACAAAAGTGCAGTATGTTAAAAAAAAACATGCAGTAACAGCCTTTTCGATTTTAATGGTTTTTAATATGCCGGTTGTGCACCTGGTATGAAGGTGACGAAAACAAAGTACTTAACCAAATTGTACACCAAGTCGTTTTCACCTACATCTATACTCTTTATTAATAAGCAAAACAATGTGAAAATGGCGCGCGGTACCAAAAGTACCAAAGTATCAAATTTGGTTATCACTAAATCCGGGTTCGATTCCTCGCAACTACGTAATTATACAAGATTTATTTACTTTAAATTCTTTAGCTTGATCCAGGTTCGATTCCTTGCAACTACGTGATTATACAAGATTTATTTATTTACTTTAAATTCATTAGTTTTATCAAGGGTTCGATTCTTTGCAGCTACGTAATCATACAAGATTTATTTATTACTTTAATTTTTTTGACTAATGCTCGGTCCGTGCTTGGCACGGGTTATAAGCTAGTATACATAAATTCACAATTATCCCGATACTTTTTCATCTGTTGGGCCAAAGTCCACTTGTCAATAGGACTCAATTAATAGTTTGTATATAGGCTCATTTATATTTATTTTTTGAATAAAAGATATTTCATTAATAATCAAACATCCGACATAAGTGTCTCCAATACCGAAAGCGAGGAGACGAGTAACCAACGAAGCTATTAAGCGTCTACCCTGTTTGCATGCTTCTTAACAAAACTCAATGACACATTAGCTCTACTACATAAAATGGACCTACAATGATCAATCAACACCCCTGCTTCGAGATAATTCTGTCGACTTCCTTTTATAGCTTGAACACTTAGAAGTGAGTCACTCTCCACACTGAAGCCTTGGCCATGAAATTCATTGGTCCATTTCAGAGCCTCCAGGATGCCAACCAACTCAGCCTCGATAACACTTACACACCCTGCAAACCTCATCGTGCGACCCTGAAGAAACCTCCCTCGATGGTCTCTGATCACCATTCCAATTGAGAAAGAATCTATACCCTCAAAAACTGAGGCATCAACGTTCAACTTCCACAACCCCTCGACAGGTGCTGCCCATTTGTTAACGTGTTGCACTCTCGCCTCCTGCAGATGAGAGGAACTCTGCACTTTCTTCCTATGGGCCTCTCTCCAGTCGAAAACCTGTTTACAACTCCATTCCATGGCTAACTTCGGTGTCATAACCTTCCCTTCCCACACCCTTTTGTTCCTAGCCCACCACACGCCCCAGATTACAGTTGCAACTTTTATCAAATTATCATTCGACTCTGAGCTAAGCTTTTCCAAAAACCACTCTGGAGCACTTTCCACTTGTCTTGTATCATATAGAAGCCCCATATGCTGCCAACAGGCCCTGGCAAACTCACAGTCACAGAACAGATGGAGCAGATGCTCTATATCACCCGTACACATCATACAAGTAATTGGCACACTCACCCCTTTTCCCCGAAGTCGATTTCTGACTGGAACAGTATTACGACAACTCCTCCAAAGTAGCACCTTCATTTTGTGAGGGATACACATTCTCCATAAATTACCCCAACCACTGGCTGACTGACCACCCTCATGAGCCGAGTGTAACGAGTGCCAATAATGATAGCCCGACCTCACTGAGTACTGTCCATCATTAGAATGGACCCAGGCTAACCTGTCTCTTGTACTGATTTGAGGAATTCAGACTGCAAGAATGGCCTCAGCATCACCATTATTGAAATTGCTCCTGACCTTCATTTCATCCCAAGATCTCCTGTCAGTCGTAAAATAATCACTGACTTTTTCAGTTCTCACAGCAGAGTCATCAACATCACGATCAACACAATAACTTGGCTTCCCTCGCAACCATCTGTCAGTGAAAATATGTATAGAATTTCCATCACCTAAAACCCATCTTATCCCATTCTTCATATTTTCTTTTGCTTCCCAAATGCCTGACCATGTAAAGCTTGAGCCCCCCGTTCTACCAGCTTGAAGTAAACTGCAGTTTGGATAATACTTTGCTTTCAGTAATCTCGAGACCAAAGCATCAGGATTTTTTAATAAATTCCAGCATTGTTTTCCCAACAAAGCTAAATTGAAACCATATAGATCACGAAATCCTAGTCCCCCTTGTTTCTTTGATATGCTCATACGAGACCAAGACAACCATTTTATACCCTTATTATTGGACGAGTTAGAACCCCACCAGAAGGCATTCATTGTTCTTTCAATTTCCTGACAAAGTGACTTAGGAAGTAAGAAACAAGACATCGTATAGGCAGGAATGGTTTGAGCTACGTTACGCAGAAGCACAGCTTTCCATGCTCTCGACAACAGCTTCGTATTCCAATTGTTTATTTTCTCCCAGACTTTATCCTTCAGATAGTTGAACACTGTCTTCTTAGATTTACCAATAAGAGACGGTAAACCAAGGTACTTGCTGCTACCAAGATCACTCTGCACCTGAAGAATGTTTTTGATTTCACTTTGCTTATCACGCCGAACGTTCGAACTAAAAAAGATAGCAGACTTCTGGTAATTGAATGCTTGACCAGATAGAGACTCATATCGACTAAGAACCTCCTTTATTGCATTAGCCTCATCCGTATTCGCTTTGAAAAACAGGAAACTATCATCTGCAAAGAGCAGATGAGTGATAGCTGGAGCCTGCGGACAAATACGACAACCAGACACAGTAGACCTGTTAACTGCATCTTTGAGAGACAATGACAGCCCTTCAACACAAAGTAGAAACAGATAAGGGGACAATGGGTCCCCTTGTCTAAGCCCACGTTTTGGAATAATTGGCCCAATATTAGAACCCAGAAAACATATCGAATACGACACAGAGGTCACACATAGCATCATCCATTGAATCCACTTAGACGAGAATCCCATAGCAACCATACGACTTCTTAGATAATCCCAGCTAACACGATCGTAAGCTTTACTTATGTCCAGCTTGAGGGCCACATTCCCACCATCTCCACCTGTCTTCCTTTTCATATAATGGATCAGTTCAAAGGCCACCAAGACGTTGTCTGTGATGTTTCTACCTGGGACAAATGCACTCTGTTCTTCAGAGATTAGGACTGGAAGGATTTTCTGCAATCGATTAGCAAGAACTTTTGCAACAATTTTATATAAGACATTGCACAAGGCAATGGGTCTCAGGTCTTTAGCTTCCTCCACTTTCTCCTTTTTTGGAATAAGCACAAGGTTTGTGTCATTAACATTGGTTGAAAACTTACCAACATCAAGCCAACCTTTGTAGCAATTAAACACTTCTTTACCTAGAAGTTTCCAGAAATGCTGAAAGAAAGCGGGATTTAATCCATCCGGACCGCTAGCTTTATCAGGATGCATACTCTTGATAGCAGCTGTGAACTCCTCAAACGATATCTCCTCTGTAAGCTCTCGATTTTGCTCTGCTGTCACTTGAACATCATTCAAGACCTCAGGATTGTTTGACACCTGATCTGAAGCAGCAAAAACATTCGTGTAGTATTCTTTGAGAATAGCACATAGATCCTCATGTTTTGTTAGTACACGTCCATCATCTGATTTTAATGAGGCTATGTGATTCTTCTTTTTTCTACTAGAAGCTGCTGCATGAAAAAACCGAGTATTCGAATCACCTTCCTCCAACCAAAGTGTTTTAGCTCTTTGTTTCCAGTAGGATTCTTCTTGAAACAGCAACTCCTCTAATTTAGTTTTTTCCGCAAAATACAAACGAATTCCTTCTGCATCTTCTCTATCTTTCAAAGCATCAATGATACTTTTTTGTTTCACCACTTTCTCTCTAAACTTATGAAAGAAAACTTTTCCCCACTTAGCCATGAAAGCAGAGACTGAAATGAGCTTGGGAAGCATGTGAGTTGGGGGGAGTTTTTGCCAAAAACTCGATACTTCTGAACTAAAACTCTCCTCCTTCAGCCAGATATTTTCAAATTTAAAACGGAACTGCTTCCTGGTGATCATGGTATTAAACAAACTTAACTTAATGGGCTCATGATCAGAAACAATTGTATGAAACACCGATAGAGTGCACAAAGGAAACAAACTCCACCAAGCATTAGAAGAAAATGCTGGATCAAGCCTTTCACGAACCCAATCCTCAGTCCCTTTGCTTTTTCCCCACGTATACAAGCCTCCAGTTAAATCAACCTCATTTAAACTACAGTCATCAATAGCTGTCTTGAAACCATCCAGAAGATATTGTGGGTGCAAATGCTTACCTTTCTTGTCTATATAGGCTCATTTTTAATAATCCACTTGTAAATACTCCTAAACCCCACATAATAGGGGTTGGAAAAATAGATAAAGGAGAGACCCTCCTGAAAGAATATAACATTGATCATTAATATATTGATTTCACTTCATCTTAATTTAATTATTAGCATATCATATTATCTTCAATATTACATTCGTCATTTGGCGCTAGACACTACTACAAAAACTAGAATAGACATCGCCCATTTTACATCAATTGCTAATACCACCGATGTTAAAGACATTTTTTACATCAATAATTTTAAAAACGATGTTAAATATCTTCCTAGACATCAGTTTTTAAAATAACCGATGTCTTATTCAATTTTTTAAAAAATGAAAAACGTGAAAAAGAGGCGGAAGTTTTTCCCCGCTTTGTACTAAATTTTTCCCCCAAAAACTTTTCCCCCTTAAGAAAATTTTATCCCCTCCCTCTCTCCCCCCAAATATTTACCTCTCTCTCGACCATCTCTCACACAATCGAACCCCTCCCTCTCTTTTCCCCAAAATCGAATCCAATCTAATCTCTGAATCAAATCCCAAAATCAAACCCTAGTTAATCTCTAAATTAAATCTCAAAATGAAAGCCCTAAATCAGAAGGAGGTGAACCATATCCCTAAATCTGACAATTTTGCTTGAATTAGCTTGAATTAGCTCGAATTAAGAGAAGAGGAAGCTTGAATTAGCTTGAATTAGTAAGTTTGTTTTCGATTAACCACATATTGTATTAGCACGTTCTTCATTGATTACCTCATGTGAATTTGGTATCTCACATATTGTTTTTTTAATTCATGTATTTTGTAGTCAACAGAAAATTAAGATTGTTTTCTCTGAAAAATCTGTCTTTGGGAGGTATGTATGTAAAATCTAATTCATGTATATGTGACTATTGATTCCATTGTCGTATCATGGGTTGTTATAGGAAACACTGCACATTCAGCATGGAATACAAGGTGATGCAGCTGATGGGAAGGGTGTAATATGCAAGTCTGATGTAGATGGAGTAATTCATCACGGAATACAAGTTATGCAGCTGATGGGGAGGATGCAATATGCAAGTCTGTTTGTAGTTTGTACTTAATGAGATTTTCTAACAATTAGTTTTCTTGTCGGAGTATAGTTGGTTTGTAAGCTAGTTTGGTACTTTGTTTGATGTATTGTTTTGGTTATGCTAGTTGGTGTAAAGATTGTATGTTCGGTGTTTGGTAATGGAAAGTGCTTAACTGTTTTCTTATGTTGGTGTTTTAGTTTGATTTGATTTGAGTTTTGTTTGGATATATAAAGAATATTGTATGCTAAAACATGAACATGAGACATCAAATATTAAAAAGAAACTGATGTCATTTGATGGGCAATTACAATGAAAATATTAAAAACCCGATGTAAAAGAGGGGAAATGATGTTATCTCTTTATACAAAATCGATGTAAAAGAGAGGTAAAGACATCGTAAATTTGGTAGAAACTAATGTCTGGAGACTTCTAATACATCGGCTAAAAACCGATGTCTATAGTCATGACCTTTCTCTACACCCACATACACATCGGCCGAATTTTTTCCAGACATCGGTTTTTAGCCGTTGTCTATTAACGTTTTTCTAGTAGTGAGAAGGAGCTCTTTTTATCTGTAGGTCCATTTGTAAACTTTCACTATAAATATCCCTAAACCCCACATAATAGGGGGTTGGAAAAATAGTTAAAGGAGAGACCCTCCTGAAAGAATGTAACATTGATCATTAATATATTGATTTCACTTCATCTTAATTTAATTATTGAGAATAAGAATCCTGAGGTAGACCTGAGGATGCTTTTCCTCATGTCACAGTATTTGCATGTAACAAACATATCTAGTCATTTATTATTATATATTTACTTACCATTTATTTTTCTTTGTCTGTAATTAAGAAAAAGGGAAAATGAATTTTTTTGTCACTCAACTATTTGTGTGTTTAGAAACCTACCACTCAACTATAAACTGATTTATTGTAGCCACTAATGTTACATGATTATTTGAATCTAAGCATTCCGTTAAGTTTTTCTTGATTCCGTTAAAACAACACGTCAGCATGGACAAACTTGCTGATATGTTGAGTTGACGTGGCATTTTTATAAATTATATATATTAACCTGATTGTGTATATATCTAACGGGTCTATTCTTCTTTCAAATCAAATTGGGGATAAAAACTAGGGTTAAATTTATTTCTTGAATTCAATGGCTTTTATGGTGTCATCTTCTTCAATTAATTTTCAAGCTCGACATGCAGAAGTCATACGTTGTTATTGTGACGTTGAAGCTCCAATTTGGATTTCCTCCAAACCAAGAATCAAGGGGTTGAAATTTTACGGATGCCCATTTTACAAAGACAAGAATAAGTATAGTATTTTTTTTTGTGGTATGATAGGTTGTATCGGAGACAAAGTATGAAGCGAAAAAGTTCGTTCAAGACCTTGAGATTGATAAGGCTGCATTGCAAAAGACGAATCGAAATTTTGGAGGCTAAACTAGAGTGCTCAAAGACTGAAATTTGATGTTTAAAGAGAGATTACATCAAATTTCAGTCTTTGAGCACTCTAGTTATATATACAATCGGGTTAATATATATAAAAATACCACGTCAACTTAACACATCATCAAGTTTGAAGTTTGTCCATGCTGGCGTATTGTTTTAACGGAATTAAGAAAAACTTAACGGAATGCTTAAATCCAAATCATCATGTAACGTTAGTGGCTACGATAAATAAGTTTATAGTTGAGTGGTAGGTTTCTAAACACACAAATAGTTTAGTGACAAAAAAATTCATTTTCCCTAAGAAAAACAAGTAATTAGGTAACTCATATTACACTCAGTGAATAAGAATCTCATGAAAAAGATCCTGAGATAGACCTCAAGATTCTTATTCTCTTAATTATTAGCGTATCATATTATCTTCGATATTACATTCATCACCATCTATATAATCTCTCTTGGAAGCTGATGTGTTATTTAATATTAATTCATATTTCTGAATATCCATATTTTTTGGCTTACCGGAAAGATGTTGCATGGTTGATTTCAATGGGAGTTCTCTGATTTATAACTCCAAGATTATTCAATCTACATTAAACCATTGTATCTCGCAAAACCTTAAAGACCAATTTCTCCATTGTTACGCTACATCTAAGGTCTCTATCTATGTGTATGTTTTCTCATACACCAAGTCCCTTTTCCTATATCCAAACTGTTTAGTTTGCTTGGCTTTCTCTGACCACTCTGACAAGTGACAATCACTTCATATTATGGAACACGGCTATTCATGTATCTATGAAGGTTTCAATACCTTATGTGCATTGGTTAAATAGGTACCTAACTGGATTTGGTTAGGATTCTGTGACCGATGATTACAAATTAATACGTAGTAAATATAAAAATCTGCCGAATCTGTTTATATCTACTCGTGTAAAACAAAATTCTGGACTTGGAGTAGGAGTACCGAAATTGTCTGTGTCCAAATTCCTTCACCTAGTCGTGATTATAAATGGTGTTGGGCTCCCGATGTTATTGTAAAGGGCATCCTTATTGGATATTATGAAGTATATTAATTTTAATTCATCCAAATTATATTATATTATATTAATTTATATATAACAAACATAAAAGGATAATATCAAAATATTATTAAAAAATTGAGAGTTTCATATTCATTAATGATAATTTTGAATATAATACTTATATTAAAAATTGTACAAGATTAATAGTATGATTATATTTAAATAATAAGAGGTATATTTTGGTAATTTAAACCAATTACAAATGGATTTTCTATATTGAATAAAAATCTTTATGTAAAAATTTATAACTATCAGTTCTTTTTAATTTGTGAGTCGGTCCAGTTAGATAATAATTATCAAACCATCACTAAATTAAAAATAATTTCGTTAGTTTCGTGTGGGCTATAAAATCATCAAAATCCGGTTTCTAAAACTCAAGATAGAGCCCAAATAGTGTGGTGAGTATCTAAATTTTAATAAATATTTTTTTTATTGTCCTGGTATTAATTTAATTTTTTTTCCTAATTTTTTTAAATTTAGAAATTTTATGTTTCTTTCAATAAAATATAAAATCAGTTTAACAAAAAATTCAAACCGATGAATTATACAATAATATGAGAATAAAATTTTATATAATCATACATATGTTTATTCTCTTTAATAATTTTTAGATAATAATGTATTTTAAAATTTTATATACACTGTAAATAAAACCGAAACATTAAAAAGTAAAATCAGTTTGTATGATACTTATATCATTATATACTTCATATCGTTATTAAATCCTTCCTTATATATAGTAAGCGTAAAATATATCTTAATCAAAACTCTGGTCCTCCGTTTAATAGTCTGGTCTTCACTATTGTGAAAACAATCACAATCGTTGAATTTAATATTTTTAAAAAGAGACGATTAAGATTATATCGTATGAAAATAAAAATTATTATCTAAAAAGAATATAAATCAAAAGTGAAAGTATTAATATTAGAATTGAATAAAAAGTAATTATAACTTAATAAAAAGATCTGTTCCATTTCCTATTACATATCAAGATAATAAGGATAGCCGGATTCAAAATAAATAGATGAGAACCGTTCGATCAAGTGTTGGAAAAGTGTTTTTGGTTTTTTGTTAAATTATATTAAAAATACTAAAAAAATGTATTTTGATAATTTAAATCAAATACATTAAAATTTTCTAAATCGAATAGAATTCTTTAACGTAAAAATTTGTCACATTCTTCTTTCTTTAGTTTTGGGGTATTTTCAGTTGTAAAAGAATTGTTAATAATTACTTAATTAAATATTATTTTGTTAGATTTTAAAATAAATAGATGAAAAAAGTTGTATGTAATATTAAAAAATGTATTTAGTTGTTAGTAGAACTATTGTTAAATACTAAAAACAGTAAATATTTTTCTTAATTTGAATAAGAATTCTTAATTTAAAATTTTGTCACTATCTTTTCTTTTCTGTTCAGTTTCAGGGTAATTTTAATTGAAAAATAATTATTAAACCATCATTGAATTAAAGGTTTTTTTGTGAGTATCGTGTCTGTCACGTTCATATATGATTTTTAGAATTTAAGATACAATACAAATAGTTAATTGAGCGTCTAAAACATAATAAATAAAATCTAAAAATTATTAACACAACAAATATGAAAAAAATACAAATTAATATAATTATTATAAATATTAGAAAAAGCGTTGTGCGTTGCACGAATTATAAGCTAGTAACCATAATAAAGATAATAAAAGAGAATAAATTATATATAAATATCTATAACTATATTAAAATATAGATAACTTTTTCGCTTGACATTAGGAACTTATATAAGATTAAAAGAAAATTGCATGTAAATTTTAGTGGCAATATTTTAAATGTAAAATACACTCCTTGTATAATTGTACGTTCGTACATTAATTATAGGATAAGTGTTATGGTCGTCAGGGATAAAATCATAAATTATTAGTAGCTAGTTGAGAAAGCCGCGATTCGCGGCGGCATTATAAATTTTTTTAGAAACTATATTAATAAAATTTCAAGAATTACTCATTTTTTTTCTAATAAGTCGTGCTTCCCTTAAACACACTTTTCTTGTTAAAATCGAAATCTTAAATTTAATATATTTAATACTTGTCTTATATATTAATTTGTATGTTAACATACTCTATTCTAATGAGCCGCTCTCTCGTTGAAAAAATACATATATAAATTCGCACTCCTATTTTATTTTCAATATAACTTTTATTTATGTCTTAAAAACACCTATTTTACTTTCAATTGAACTTATTTTACTTCCAATTGAACTTTTAATTATATGTATTTCTTATAAATTTGAATTTTTTACTCCATGAATTCGAAAATATATTCTACTTCCGAATGAACTTTTAATTATGCTATCTAACTTATAAATTTGAACTATTCTCATTTATAAATTTGAACACCTATTCTACTTAAAATGTAACTTTTATCTTTGTGATTTCTTATAAATTCGAATTGTTTTCCTCTATAAATTCGAACAACTTTTCTACTTCTAATATGTTAAAAGATTTTTTTTTTAAATTCCAACAATTTCTTAATCCTCTGTAATAAGCCGTCCTCCTGTTACACATGTTTCCCTCGTTAAGATTGAAATCCCAAATTTAACATATTGAATACTTGTCTTATACTTTATATTAATTTTCATGTTAACATACACCTTTCTAATGAGCCGCTCTCTCATTGAAAAACACCTATATAAATTCGCGTTCTTATTTTACATTCAATAAAAAATTTAACTATGTCTTCGAAACACATATTCTAATTCCAATATAATTTAAATTATATATATATTTATTATATATTCGAACTCTTCTACTTCATAAATTCAAACACTTATTCTAATTCCGATAAAATTTTTAATTATATGGATTTCTTAGTTCCTTTTTATTAAAGAATAAGTAAAGATGGGATTGTGAGGACTTTGATTTTCTATTGCCATCACAATCTTTATAAAATTGGTCCAATAATTTGAAAAAAATTCTACTTAAAACATGTAAAAAGTTACGTACCTTCTCTATAAATTCAAACTTTCATTCTATATAAATTCAAACACCAAATCTATTTCGAATATGTTAAAAGATGTTTTAATAATTAATATTTAAAATTATGAAATTTTTAGAAAAATAAATTGAGACGATGTTAAAGACGTTACCTCAACTCTGGCGTCTGATAATTGATGATGATATATTGATTTTACTTTTTGTTAAACATAATTTTAGAATTATTTAATTTTATACAATAACTTTTTTTAACAATTTCTCTGATGATTTTGTTCAGAACTTTATCTAACATGTTCTCCCTAAAATAGGAGTCAGATCTTATGTATTGCTCTTCTAATTAGATGTACACTCCAATGGGCAGCGTACATATTACTTACAATAATTTATTGCCGTAGTCAAAAATGTAAATAATGGAATTGTCTCACCTTGTGCAAATCCCTCTTTTATGACAAATCCCTAATAAAACTTGTTTATGTAAATACAATCATCAAATTTTAGCTAATCTTCATATGCTTCAACCTCTAATCAGAGTGTTCAAGAGGTGGATTTGGTGGCATGAGCTCATTTTGGAATCCTTAACACCTTGAACTTTTGACCAAAAGCCATAAAAAATTTAATATTAAAAAAATAAAACCTACAAATAAGTAAGAAATATTATAAAACAAATCTCATTCAGAAACTAACTATAGAGTTGTAGGAAATTTCTTTTGAAGAAGATTAGCCATCAATTACTACTCACTACT
Organism: Heracleum sosnowskyi; assembly: GCA_030848705.1. Classification (NCBI taxonomy): domain Eukaryota; kingdom Viridiplantae; phylum Streptophyta; class Magnoliopsida; order Apiales; family Apiaceae; genus Heracleum; species Heracleum sosnowskyi. The sequence goes on from CM061241.1 coordinate 103,178,751, forward strand.
TAATCAACTTAATAATTATCCAACTCAAGTCATAATCGCGAAAGATATATCAGTTTGAAAATATTGCAAAAGACTATAATGTTGCTCTACGATTAACTAAAATAACACAAAAAATGTTACCCACTTGTAATCAACTTTAAAGTTTTGAAACTTACCAACTTGCTATGCTAAGCCTATATAATTTTTTTTTTTTTAAAAACATGCTAGCTTGTCGTCAAAACTCACAAATTAACAACTTTTCCATGCAGTGACTTAATTTTCTTAACTAAATATTAGTAGTTCTCACCTTTTCTGCAGTCGTGAATTGAATAGACATTCATATAATGGGTTACATATTGATTGTTTTTAAGCTCATTAAAAAAGTATGTAACCTTTCGTAAATTAAAAAAAAATATAGCCAACATAACTTATTTATTGTTCATTAAAGGTACGTAGAAGAAAAAGTACCTGTGATTTTATTTGATTCGCAACGTTTAAGTTTAATTCATTAATGATGTAGTTCGTAGTCATTCCATCATAGCTTGATTTGCCTGCATATTAAGAGTATAATCAGTGAATAAGTATTGCAATGGATAATTGAATACGAACATGAAGCATACAACAAAACAGGATTAAGCGCGCAGATTAATGAAGCAGGAAAAAATTAAGATTTAGTCGATTTCTCCTTTTTTTTATGTTTATATAGACTTGCAAATTCAAATTCATCTTCTTTATAAATTCGAATACTTATAATATGTATGGTTTCTCAATGAACTTGGACAGTTTATACTTTCAATATGTTTGTCTTCTATATGAATTTGAATTACTCTCCCTTATAAATTTGTATACCTCTTCTATTTCTAATAGGCTAATGATGTTTTAGATTTTGATATTTAAAATTCTAAAATTCTAGAAAATTAGAAAAATAAATTAAGACGATCCTAGAGGCGCCACCTAACCTACTACGTATCCTCCTTTATATATATATATATATATATATATTGATGATTATTATTAAAATGAAAAGAAAAAAATAAAAGAATGTAACAAGTATATATATATTAGATTCACCAATATCTCGAGATACAACAAGCCGATAGACCTTATAAACGTGTTGTAAACAAGTTTATTTAAAGCAGAAAAAGCTTTTCAATATGTTTAGATTAATATGTATGCCCGTAACATACAAAGAGACATACAAAAAATCTAGTATTATACTCCCTCCGTCCCAGTGAATTGTATACATTGGGACTGGGCACGGAGACCAAGAAAAGATATAAATAATGAGTAAAATTAGATGAAAAATGGGTAAAGTGGTGGTACCTATCAATATTTAATAATAAATTTGAGATAGTGGAGAAAAATAGTGGGTGTAATAGTGTTTTATATTATTATAGAATAGAGATAGTGGGGAAAGTAGTGGGTGTAATAGTGTTTTATATTATTAAAAGTTACTATTTTTGGAATGTATAGAAATGAGAGGGACATCCCAAAATGGAAAGTGTATAGAAATGAATGGGACGGAGGGAGTACCTTTATAAGCTACTTAGGCTCCGTTTGGCATTGCTGTTGCAGACAGCAACAACAGCTTTTTTCTGAAAAGCAATTAAAAAAATGTTTATTAAAATTTAAAAATTGCTTTTCTGAAAAGCGCTTTTGGCTAAAAAGCTGCTTTTCCTCCCATGTTTTTGAAAAAAAACTGCTTTTCAGCTTTTGCGGGAAACAGTTACTGGATTCAACATCAAAACTCACCAAAAACATTAATTTTTTATATTATACACCAAAACACGCACATATCAAAAATATTACCAAACAGTTATCTGATTTTCATAGAGCACTTATTTTAACAACACTTTTTTTAACAGCACAACAATTTTTAACAGCAATCCCAAACAGAGTCTTAGTAAATAGTACTCCCTCCGTCCCCCTCAATTCTTTACATTGAGGGAACGGCACGGATGTTAAGAAAAAGTGTAAATTAATAGGAAAAAGTAATAAAAATGAGTAAAGTTGTGGGATCAATCAATATTTAATGTATAAAGTGGGTATAAAGTAGGTATAGTGGAGGAAATTAGTTGATGTGATTGGATTTTATATTATAAAATGTTACTATTTTTTGTATGTAAAAAAATGAGAAGGACGTACCAAAAAAGAAAGTGTAAAGAAATGAGAGGGACAGAGGGAGTATTTGTGAGGTTATATTATTGGTTGGAGGAGGAGGGTGCTCATTTCATAGTGTTGCTTGAAAAGAAACAGAGATCCTGTATGTTGGTTTTTGGTGAACTGGATGAGTGAGTTGGTGACACCATTCAATGCTCGGTAATGTACATCGACCTTTTTTTCTTTTTTATATTATAAAATAAATTTAGACCCGTCAATTTTCAATACGACACGAAAATTTATTGTTTGGGTTTGCATTTTTAGTACACGAAACAAAAGTACACGAACACGAAAGTACACGATCGAGATTTAGTGTAGGTTTTGTGTTTGCCTTTTGTTATACTGGATTTTCGGTAATGGGCCCTAGACAGGTCCCTAAGTGATTTGGGCCTAGGGAATGAATTATATTTTGGAAAGATTGGTATGAACTGGAATTAGGGCTCGCACCGTGAGCTATGATGAGCCCAAAATCCTTTTAAGTATGGTGGGCTCCCTTCGTTAGAGTATAGTGAGCCCCTTTCCAAGGGCACGCATCATAATCGGGCTCGCTTCGCTAAAATGAATGTTGGGCTCTCTTCCTTATAAGTTCACTTTGATGGGCTCGCGTCTTTATTTATGAACCCTCGCCATAAGCTTATGGGCTCTCACCATTATGAAGTAATGGGCTCGTGTTACTTATCAGAAATGAGAATAATTGAACATAGGTGACTCGCACCACTTACACTACGAAAGGATAATTTTCATATGTTTTGTGCGATGCGAGCCTGGCCAGCTCGCATCGTGGGTGAAGCCCAAAATATGGAAATTCCTGTTTATGGAATGTTTCTTGGTTGACACGGGACAGATCTACAATCATGGGAAGAAATGCGGAGATGCCGCGAGATTGTTGGAAAACGTGTGAAGACCGGACTATTTATGGGAACTTGAAGAGGATTGATAATCCTTGGACTATTTATGGGAACTTGAAGAGGATTGATAATCCTTGGACTATTTATGGGAACTTGAGGTGAATCGATAATCCTTGAGCTGTTTATGGGAACATAAATCTTGACTATTCTATGGGCTTGGACTGAATGGGCTTGTCCAATGACTTGTTTTCCAAGAACTACGTGAGGCTTGATCCCTATATAGAGGGGTACGTAGGCACCTTGTATGATACACAATTGAAACTCGGCAAAGTGCAAGAGAAAAAACCCATTCTCTAATCAATTTTCTGAGGAGTCATCATACAAGCCCAGCCACCACTTTCCATAAACCTCCAACACACTGTTGTACGAAATTCTCCTTACAACAATTGGCGCTAGAAGGAGGGGGCTCATTGAGCACTACATCTTAAGGAGAAGGATGTCGAAGAACAACAAGGACGGTGACAAGGGGATTGAGCATAAGAAGGATGCCACACCACAAGGAGCGAGGACGGATCCACCACCTCACGGAGAGGGAGGACCAAGCAAAACCACCCCGGTCATGCCTCAAGTCGCACCAGTTACACTAGATGGCCAGAAGATCTTAGGCTACCTCGAGGGGATCGAGCTCCAATTCAAGGCTATGAACGCCCGGCTAGCTAAGGTCGAGCAGAACTCAATCAAGAATGCGAAGAGGAAGGCTCGAAGGCTCAAGGGCACTAGGGACAAGAAGGATAAAACCACTAAAAAACTCATACACGAGTTCGACGAGGTAGCTGATGGGCTAAAGAAAATCGGGTCTCTTGAGACAGATGAGATATCTCCAAGCCAGGAGGAGCGAGGCAGCCAGGCTCCGAGTGAGCCGCGGTATGAGCCAGCTTCGTCCGAGGCTAGATCCACTAGTGTTTTGGATCGAATTGGGAAGAAGCTAACTGAGCACGATCTAAGGCTTAGATTGGAAAAATCTAAGGCACGGAAGGATGCGCCAGAGTGGACTCCACCTAGAACAGAGCGAAGGGAGAGGACTCCACCTAGAACTGAGCGAAGGGAGAGGACTCCACCTAGAACAGAGCGAAGGGAGAAGGCTCCACCTAGAACAGAAAGAAGAGAGAGGACTCTGCCTCGAACTCATAGAAGGGAGCGAAGGGAGAAGACTTCCTCTCACCATTCTAGTGAAGTGAGGTCTGACGAGAGAATTGGAGACCTAAGGGTTGGTGATTTGAGGCGCCTGTTGGTGCAGATGGAACATGAGAAGAGAGCCCCACCCCCTGCTACGGCCCCATCTCCTTTCACTCCTGCAATAAGGATGTCCCCTCTTCCCCCGGCATTTAGAAGTAACCTCGAGCTTGCCTTCAATGGAGATGCGGATCCTGCTGAATACCTGGCCCGCTTCAATACCGAGATGGAGGTCTACCAGGTTCCTGACCTAACTCGTTGTCGATTATTCGCTGTCTCGTTAAGGGGAAGTGCCCAACAGTGGTTTACTAAGCTAGGACCAGCTAGCATTAGCACGTGGAGACAGTTGGGAGATCTATTCCTAAGGCAGTTTCAATCCACTCTTCACTATGCCCCCCCCCCCCCCCGTTGGCTACCCTTGCAAACATTAAGCAGGGAGAGGTAGAGTCCCTGCAGGATTATTTCATGCGGTTTAACGCTGAGGTTCCTAGAGTCCGAGGAGCAACGGAAGAAGCCCAGAAGAATTTCCTAATTGCTGGGTTGAGAGAAGGCTCTAAATTCTGGAAGACTCTACAGGCTAGGGAGCCAGAGACTTTGGCTGAATTTTATGAACAGGCGGAGCCTCACAAGAGGGTATAGAAATCCATGAGGGATCTAAGAAGCAGTGGCCGAAGGATGGAGAAGAGAGGGAGATCTTCTAGTCCTGAAGAAAGGAGAAAGACTTTCAAAAGGAGCCCCAGCCCAAAGAAGCTTAACAGGGCTAGGGAAACTGCCAATAAGGAGACTGAGAGGCCTTACACCAGCAAGTGGCAGAATCATACCCCTTTGGTGGCCTCCATTGATCATATATATGCCACTTGTGCTGGGAAGGGGGTATTCAAGAAAGCCACCCCTCTGACGGAATATAGTAAAAGGGACACCTCTAAATACTGTGCTTACCATGAGTCCACAGGACATCATACGGCAGATTGCCGACAGCTAAAGGATGAGATTGAGAGTCTGATTTGACAGGGGAAGCTAACGGAATGGGTCGTGAAGGAAGTACGGAAACATAAGTCTGAGTACCATCAGGTGCCCCCTCCACCCCCGATAGCAAAGGATGATGACACAAAGAGGACTGCTAGGGAAGATAGCATTCACGTTATTATTGGAGGACCTCATATGGGAGGAGATAGCAAGAAAGCCATGGAGAGATATGCCCGAGAGGCAAAGGACCGTCCTCTAATCAACGTTCATCACCTTGAACAAAGGCCTCCCCATCTGTTCACAAAAGAGAGAGATGACACTATGTTTAGCGAAGAAGATGCCAAATGGGTGCACCACCCACATGCTGATGCTCTTGTCGTGAGGATGAAGATCGGGTCTACCAATGTACATCGGGTATTGGTGGACAATGGAAGCGCAGTAAATGTTTTAACTTACGACACATACAAATGGCTTGGATTCTTAGACAGAGAACTGGTCTCAAGCGGAAACCAACTCTACGGGTTCACCGGGGCTTCTATAGGGATTCGAGGCACTATCCAGCTCCTGGTCAGTTTAGGAGATAACCCCCATGTGGCCACACAAATTGTTACTTTTACTGTGGTGGACCAGCCGTGTGCTTATAATGCCATCATTGGGAGGCCAATCCTTAAGGAGATGAAGGTAGTCACCTCTATCTATCACTTAACTATGAAATTTCCAACTCCCACAGGCGTCGGACGAGTAAAGGGATGTCAATATGACTCAAGGGTATGCTACAACCAAGCAATAAAAGGGGCAGAGAAGTCAGATGTTCTACAAGAAGTGGCAGACTTTAGAGAACAAGAACCTGTGGAAGATGGTGAAGAGAAGAAAAGGAAGCGTGTGGACACTCTCATGCCAGATGTTTGTAACATGATATCTATAGAGGAGCTCCCGGAAGACTACTTTGAAAGTTTGGGAATTGAGGTGGAGCCTCGGCCCGGGGCCCTAATGATGGAACCCTCTCAACCTATAATGGCATTGCAGGAAGGTATAGTAGAGGAGGCTAGCGATGATGAGGAGAGCCCAGAACAGATGGCCGCTAGGATGAATAAAGGCAAGTGGGTGAGGAAGGAAACTTCAATCTTGATAAACCTACCAACCGGGGTCTCCCGAGAAGTCACTATAACAACATAAGGGAACATCCCACAGGGAGAACCAGTGAAATCCATCAACAATGAGGGTCATCTTAGCGTCACCGAGATAGGAGGGCCTAGCAATGATGTAAGTTTCGATGAAGATTTGGACCCAAGAATGCCTCCCCTACCAGACGGAGCTGGAACATTTGAGGATATCATTCCTATTTTGGTAGATCCAAATGACTCGGCTAAAGTTTTGAGAATTAGAGCAAATCTCGGCCCCAACGTAAGGTGTCTAGTCTCATTCCTTAAGGAGAACTTGGATGTGTTTGCATGGTCTCACGCCGACATGATAGGGATCGACCCAGAAGTGATGTGCCATAGGCTAAACCTGGATCCTAGCAAGAAGGGAATAAGGCAGAAGAGGAGACCTGTTAGTGGAGAGAGGGCGGAGGCCCTCAGAGAAGAGGTGGACAGGTTGATGGAAGCCGGGCTCATCAAGGAGTCATTCTACCCGACTTGGTTGGCTAATCATGTATTGGTGAAGAAGCCAAATGGAAAATGGAGAACTTGCGTGGACTTCACCGACTTGAACAAAGCTTGTCCAAAGGATAGCTTCCCTCTTCCTCGTATCGACCAGCTTGTGGATGCCACAACAGGACATGCATTGTTAAGCTTCATGGATGCCTACTCAGGCTATAATCAAATTCCTATGTATGGGCCAGATCAAGAACACACTTCGTTCATCACTGATCGAGGCCTATACTGTTACATTGGGATGCCTTTCGGGCTAGTGAATGCGGGAGCAACTTATCAAAGATTGGTGAACAAGATGTTTAAAGATCACATCGGGAAGACAATGGAGGTGTATGTTGATGACATGCTCGTTAAATCAAAGGAGGCCAAGGATCACATCCGGCACTTGGCAGAAATGTTCACTATCTTGCGTATCTACAGAATGAAGCTCAATCCCCAGAAATGTGTTTGGGGTGGAGTCGGGAAAGTTTCTAGGATTCATTGTCAACCACTGAGGAATTGAAGCTAACCCGGCCAAAATTAAGGTTCTATTGGAAATGAAGTCACCTCGGAAGGTGAAAGATGTGCAAAGTCTTACAGGAAGGATCGCAACATTGAACAGATTTGTCTCCAAGTCTTCTGACAAGTGCCAAGAGTTCTTTAAGGCCATTAAAAGGGTGGGCAAGAATTTTCAATGGACAGAGGAATGTGAAGAGGCCTTCCAGAGCATCAAGAAGCATTTGAGCACGCCACCCTTATTGTCCAACCCACTACAAGGGGAAGTACTGGTGTTGTATTTGGCTGTGTCTGAATATGCGGTGAGCGCGGTGCTAATTCGAGAGGAAGGCGATGCTCAGCTCCCGGTATACTATATGAGCAAAAGGCTGGTGGGTGCAGAAACTCGATATTTGAACATGGAAAAATTGGTGTATGCTTTGATACTCGCCTCTCGAAAGCTTCGTCCTTATTTTCAAGCTCATAAGGTTGAGGTGAGGACAGCTTATCCGCTTAGGCAAATATTGCATAAACCAGAAACTTCAGGAAGAATGTTGAAATGGGCTGTTGAGTTAGGGCAGTTTGATGTGGAATATAAACCTCGGGTCGCAATCAAAGGGCAATCTCTAGCAGACTTTGTGTTGGAATTCTCACCTCAAGTAGAAGAGGACTCTAAGGCCTTGCAAATTTACCCAGAGGTGCCAATAGAGGAAAATCAGAATAGCACCCCTTGGTGGAGCTTATATTTTGATGGGGCATCTAATGGAGATGGAGCCGGAGCTGGATTCGAGTTAGTAAGCCCAGAAGGATGTAGGGTGAAGAGGGCTGTTCACTTCACTTTTCATGCAACAAACAATGATGTTGAGTATGAGCCTTGATCAACGGATTCAAGTTGGCATTGGAATTAAAGGTGGAAAACCTTAACGCTTTTAGTGACTCCGTGATTATAGTATACCAGATAAATGGGGGGTATCAGGCATGAGGGCCTAGAACGGAGTTGTATTTGCGTTGTGCAGAAAGGTTAATCAAGTTATTTAATGAAGTCAGCCTGGAGCTCATCCCTCGGGGCCAGAATGAGACGGCAGACGAGCTTGCTAAGTTCGGGTCACGTCGTGAGACCACTCTGTTAGGTTCAACACCCTTGGAAATACAGAGGAGGCCTAGCGTGCCAGAGGTAGAGCTCATGGTTGTGGCAGAACAGGCTACATGGATGTCTCCACTCTTAGCTTATATCAAAGATGGTGTGTTACCAGATGACAAGAATGAAGCGCGACGGATGCGATATATGGCTGCAAGGTATGCAATATATGATGGAGACTTGTATAGGAGAGGCTTCAATGTGCCACTACTCAAGTGTGTTGATGGAGACGAGTGCAACTATATACTAAGGGAAGTTCATGAAGGTATCTGTGGTAATCACTCGGGGGGTAGCTCATTGGCACAAAAGATACTTCGTCAAGGATATTACTGGCCAACTCTCAAGAAAGATGCTTTCGAGTTTGCTAGAGCTTGTGACAAGTGCCAAAGGTATGCAAATTTTCATAGCAGCCCGTTGGAACCTTTAACCTCACTCATGAGCCCTTGGCCCTTTGCCATGTGGGGGATAGATTTGATTGGAGAACTGCCTAAGGCTAAAGGAAGTGTGAAGTATGCAGTGGTTGCGGTGGATTATTTCACTAAGTGGGCAGAGGCCGAGCCCTTAGCCACAATAACTGCAAAGAAGCTCATTGATTTTGTGTATCGGGCTATTGTTTGTCGATTTGGAGTACCCTACAAGTTGATCTCAGATAATGGTAAACAGTTTGACAGTAAGGTGATGAGATAATTTTGTGATCGGTTAGGGATTCTGAAGAGTTTCAGTGCAGTGAGCCATCCACAGACGAATGGTCAGACTGAGGCAATCAACAAAATTTTGAAGCACACGTTGAAGGCAAAGCTAGAGGATGCTAAAGGAAATTGGCCAGAAGAACTTCCACAAGTCTTATGGTCTTATAACACCACTCCCCGAACCACAACGGGTGAGACCCCATTCTCCTTGGTGTATGGATGTGAGGCTATGGTCCCGGTGGAAGTAGGAGCTGGATCTTTTAGGAGAGCTCATTATGATCCAGAGAATAGTGAGAAGAATCATCGTCTTTACTTGGACATGATTGAAGAAACACGGGTTGATTCCCAAGCAAGGCTGCTAGCATATCATCAGAGAACTGCCAGGCATTATAACCGCAAGGTGAGAGCCCGACCTTTCCGGGTAGGGGACTTGGTTCTCCGTCGAGTCATGCCTAACACCAAGGTAGTTAATCATGGAGTATTTGGTGCAAATTGGGAAGGCCCGTATCAGATCAAATCAGTTCTATGGGAGGGAACTTATCATCTCAATGACATACGGGGAAAGCTCATACCAAGGGCTTGGAATGCTGAGCACTTGAGGAGATATTATCAGTAGTTTCTATCTATTTAAGACTTAGCATGCATTGATATTTATCCTAAGTCTCGGGGGGTAGCGTCATATAGACACCTCCCTGTGACATACGATGTAATAAGTCTAAGTCTGTTATTATCTAAGAAGGTGGAAGTTTTATTATCTAAATAAAGTTAGTTGATTGTGTGTTTTCACGCATTAAGTAAATTTTACTTCCTTTTTATTTATGCTTTCAGAAGAACATTGGATTGGGCCTCGACCCATCAATCATGCAAAAAGAGCTCGTGCGAGGCGAGCCCTCTCTAGAAACGAGCTCAGGAAAGTTGGGAAATAAAACAAAAATTTGAATTTAAACCTTGTGCGAGGTGAAACTCTGTGCGAGTAGGAGCTTTGTGCGAGGTGGAACTTGGCGCGAGGTGAGACTAAATTCGGTGCGAGGTGGGACCTTGCGTGAACAGGTGAAGTAGTCCCGTGCGAAGTGAACCTGGTGGGAGTTGAACAATAATTATTATGCCAAGAAATGCAGAAATACAAAATCATGGGCGAGCACAGAAAGTTGCAAATGTTACTGGTTCGAAGACCATTAAATGTTTACAGATTGCGAGGCAAACGGGGTGCCCGCATCCCCAAAGAAAGGCAATTAAATAAAAAACTAAGTTTGAGGAGTTTCCTTATTCGCCCCAGTAGCAGGTGGAGACTCTGGAACAGGCTGAGCCTCGTCTGCGAGCCGAGCCATCTCAGTGGCCTCCTCCTCCATCTCTTTGTGAAGCTTCTCAGCATAGTTGACAGTGGCTGCACCCAACGGACTCCAATCGAATTCAGGGACCTTCGTCATGAAGCCCTTCATGAAATTCTTGGATCCTAAGGCCTTTGCGTCCCTGACCTCCTCAGCCCGGCTCGCTTCTAACATTAAGACTTTGGCCTCGAACTCAGCACCTTGGGCAACCAACTTTGACTCGAGCTCGGCAACTTGGGATTTTAGAAGATCATTTTGAGAGGTGGCCTCAGCCAGAACCATGGAATGTTCCCCCTTCATCTTTTCCACAAGTGCTTTGGATTCGCGGAGATCCTTCTCAAGACTTGTGGTCGCATCGAGGATGCTTTGCTTCGACTCCTCAACCAGTGCCACATTAGCCTTCCTCGCCTCGTCTAGCTTGCTCTTCAGGATTCTGTTGTCCTTATCTAGACGGGCAGAAGCCTGACCCATAGAGCGAAGCTCCCTGTGCCTGTTGATTTGCCTTATGAACACCTCAGCTGTGGCCTTGGTGAGGGCATCGTTATTTGCCTCAAACGAGCCCGAGGTCCATGCCCTTAAGTCACTCTCAGAAACGTGTGGGGCTCCAAGTCGAACCAAAGTACTGGCCACAACGTTTCCTTGAGGATTTGGGGGGAGATCCTTGCGGGCCCGCTTCACAACATCAAGTTCAGGAGCGGAGTCCTTGGGATGCTTGGTTTTCCTTTTCAGCGGAGAGGCCCCCCCCCAGTGGCCAAGTATTCAGTGAGGGTAGTCTTAGGCCAGGGAGGGACCTCTTTTGTTTTAATCTTGTTGGAGCCCTCTGCATGCGAACCGGTCTGGCTTCCAGAAGGGATGGTGCGAGCCCGGACCTCTTGCTCGTCCAAAAATGGAGGAGGAGAAATTGCCATTCCAGAAATAAAATGAGGTCAAGAGAGTTAGTACACAATTAAATAAAGGTGCTAAAATAAAGTAGCGATGCGAGCTGAGGGATCGTATCGAGTAAAACTTACCTTTTCCTTTCCTCTTGGATTTCTTACTAGGGGTCAGTCTAGTCCCTTCTTTTAGGAAGCCGTATTCAACGAGGTTGGAAGTAGTAATCAATTTTCTGATATTCCGTTCTCAGACGGGGATCTTTAAGAGGTTATCAGCGTTTGTCTTCTCTTGACGTTGCAAGGACGTTCTCACGGGAGGTTCTGAATGAATAGAAATACACTATGAGAACGACACGAGTTCAAAAAGCGATGCGAGGCGACAAAACAAAACGATGTGAGCTCAAATGAAATGCTTACCAGGGTCGTAATAGAAATGGGTCTGAACTCGAGGAACTTCGTGCACGTAGAAGAAAGGGTCTTTCCATTTTCTCGAGTTGCTTGGGCCCCCATAGATTAGATTTTTCTTATTATAATAAGGCTAGACAGATAAATAAAAATAGCCAAATTCAGCCGAATGCTTCAAATTCAAAAAATACCCAAGTTGCCTAGCGGTGAGAGTAGGGTAGCCTTGTTTTTTGTAAAGAATATACAAAGCGATGGCAGACCTGTAACCGTTGGGATTGATTTGCAATGGCGAGAGCCCATAGTACTCCAAAATTTCTTGAATAAAAGGATGAAGGGGTGCAGAAATTCCCAGCTTTAACAGAAAAGTTGAAAGAACCATGCGAGGCGCCCGTCCTCCATTTTCTGGATGATTAAACTGATAGCACCTCATATGCGGTGCGGGGAGGATTATACGACCCTCTGGCCTAAACTGCTCCACGAGGTCGCGCAAAGAATCCTCAGTCAACGAGGTGGACATATCTCTACAAGCTAGAATCTTCCCATCCTCGTGAAAAGAAGATGAGCTCTCATCGCCATCTGGAATAATACGTTTTTTAAGAAAAACCACTCCTTCGAGCTCGGGCTGTTGGATGGCTTCGTATGGCACAGGAGACGGTTCGGGAATGTAAGTGTAATTACAGAAATCAACTTCTTTGGATACATCTGCTATCTCTTCGCTAGCAGGGCTGTCATAGGACCAATGTGAACTGGTATCCTCATCTTCATCATCTTGGTCGAACTTATCTTGAGGAGATGCGATGCGAGCCACAGCTTTTCCTTTACGTTTGGCATAAAAAGCGCTCCCTAGAGAATTATCTGTGGATGACTCTGAAATTTCAATAGGAACATGAGCAGAATCTGGGGCGAGGCGGAGCTTTGCCTTTCTTTCTTGGAGCAGTTGATTTATACGAGCATTAGCCTCCTCTTCGCTCATAGGTGGTAATGGATGATTGAAAAGATCGTCAAGATCAAACGAGCTGGGGACACTTGGTCCTGTTTTCTTGTTTCTCCATGAATACAGATTTTTCTCTCTAGTGTAATTTTCTGGAGTGGAGTTGGGATCAAGTTGAAGTCCCAACGAGCTGGAACCGCTAGCTCGCATCGCACTCTCTACCCTTGCGATATTGGCAGCCCCTTCAGGAGTAATGGTTGAATTAGGAGAGATGGGCTGGCTTAAGTGACCCGAGATGGATGTCAATTCCCGTTGAAAATCCTTAGGGCCTCTAAGTTCATGAGGGTATTGATTCAATTGAGATGGGGTCGCAGAAGAACGAGCCGGGCTCGGAGTGTTATTGAGCGAACCGGCAGACGGAGATGGGGTCGCACTCGACATCTGAAAAAGATGGTGAAAATTAGTGTGTGCCCCTAAAAATAAGAAGAAAGAAGGTATTAAAGAATCCTAAGTGTTCTCGCCTCGCATGGACAATTGGGACTATTGTTCGATGCGAACACAGGGCTCGTTCTAGTGTGGTACCAGGTTTAGCTCGAACCGTGGTATGAGTTCGCTTCGATGAAGGAACTCAGTTCGCAACTCTATAGGTTCGAACAAACATATATTATACAAACATAAAAACATGAAGAAAAGTGTTTTTTGGAGATTAAAATGCTTACTTTGTGAAGAACTGGTGGATGAACTTGAAGAACTGGTGGGAGATGGCCGGGAAGTAATGATAATTCTCGCCGTGTTTGATCCTTGAGCAAATTTGACAGAGTTTCGTTACTGTTTCTGATAGAATGAACTTATGAAAGGAAATTTTGAGGTATTTATAGAGGGTAGGAGAGAGAGTACAAGGACACGTGGCAAAATGTGAATGGATGGCACGTCTTTTTATGAAACAACTGTCAAAACGATTGGGTGAACACGTGTCTAATAGCGGTAAGCGAACTGGATGATATGCGAGCTGGAAATTGAGCTCGCATCGTGGCAAATGAAAATTCCTTATCTGAGATTACTAAGGAATTTTGGGGGGTAGTTGTTATACTGGATTTTCGGTAATGGGCCCTAGATAGGTCCCTAAGTGATTTGGGCCTAGGGAATGAATTATATTTTGGAAAGATTGGTATGAACTGGAATTAGGGCTCGCACTGTGAGCTATGATGAGCCCAAAATCCTTTTAAGTATGGTGGGCTCGCTTCGTTAGAGTATAATGAGCCCCTTTCCTTATGAGTCCCCCACCTTAACAAGGGCACGCATCATAATCGGGCTCGCTTCGCTAAAATGAATGTTGGGCTCTCTTCCTTATAAGTTCACTTTGATGGGCTCGCGTCTTTATTTATGAACCATCGCCATAAGCTTATGGGCTCTCACCATTATGAAGTAATGGGCTCGTGTTACTTATCAGAAATGAGAATAATTGAACATAGGTGAGCTCGCACCACTTACACTACGAAAGGATAATTTTCATATGTTTTGTGCGATGCGAGCCTGGCCAGCTCGCATCGTGGGTGAAGCCCAAAATATGGAAATTCATGTTTATGGAATGTTTCTTGGTTGACACGGGACAGACCTACAATCATGGGAAGAAATGCGGAGATGCCGCGAGATTGTTGGAAAACTTGTGAAGACCGGACTATTTATGGGAACTTGAAGAGGATTGATAATCCTTGGACTATTTATGGGAACTTGAAGAGGATTGATAATCCTTGGACTATTTATGGGAACTTGAGGTGGATTGATAATCCTTGAGCTGTTTATGGGAACATAAATCTTGAATATTCTATGGGCTTGGAGTGAATGGGCTTGTCCAATGACTTGTTTTCCAAGAACTACGTGAGGCTTGATCCCTATATAAAGGGGTACGTAGGCACCTTGTATGATACACAATTTACACTCGGCAAAGTGCAAAAGAAAAAACCCATTCTCTAATCAATTTTCTGAGGAGTCATCATACAAGCCCAGCCACCACTTTCCATAAACCTCCAACACACTGTTGTACAAAATTCTCCTTACAACACCTTTCAAGTACGAAGTACACGAAATAATTAAATTAATATTTTTAATATTTTTATTAGATATTTAACATTTATTTATGTGATTATACAATAAATTATAATATTATTTGTAAATGTTAGGTAAATATATTTTTTAATACATATTTGTAAAAATATTACCTAAAATTTTAATATTTCAATACATTTATTTATTTATTTTTGTTCCTATTATTAATTAAAATTACACGAAAACACAATACGAAAAATACACGGCACGAAGATGCACGAACACGAAATTACATGAAACTTAAATGAATGATATTGAATTTAACATTTAAATACATGAAATACAAAAATACACGACACGAAAATATAAAACACGAATGTATTGTCATATCTAACTAAATCTAGTAGTAGTACATGCTATGGGTTAAGTAAGCTTTTCCCCTTACCCTTCCTTACTTGGTGTTAATGAGTTGGGACTTGGTTTGAGAATTGCCGGATAATGTAGATTTTTAATAAATACGTAGTACCAATCTAACGCATGCCTGAACTATGAAATGAAAATACATCTTTTGAAAAGGTTTTTTCTACTTTCTATCGCATCACATCAGATCACATCAGGTCGATATATTGTTTTTTACAGCGTCTTGGTACAGTGATAGACCCTAGCGATAGCCCTAGCGCCTATATAGTAAATTTGGAACATTTTTATTTTTAGTCCTTAATTATTTACTAGCTGATAACTCGTGCGAAACACGGATCAAAAATTAAAATATTAATCAAAATCACGATGAAACCAAAAAAAATAAAATAAAATCAATAAATATTTGAATTATGTAGTTATAGGTAATCGAACCCGGGGTGAAACCAAAGAAATTAAATCAAATAATAAATCTTATTTAATCATGTAGTTATAAGGAATCAAACCCGAATTTTGTAATAACCAAATTTTGTACTTTGATACTTTTGCGCGTCATTTACGCATAGTTTTGCTTATTAATAAAAAGTAAAGTTACTAACTTAAAATTGGGTGAAGATCGAGAATGACTAATTTTATGATCTTAGTTACGATGATAGAAAAAGAGAATCTACAAGTCATAATAGAAAAGTTTTCTATTAGTGCGCATCAAAATCACAATATTAAAAATATTTAATTAATAATCCAACCGTACGGAAGTAAATATCTAGTGAAAATGAATAAATTTGCAAATTTTCAAATGATTTAGTGATTTGGATCAAACATTTTTTAACAGAAAATAATCGATCAATCTCTACCATAAACATTATATAAGAAACTAATTTATACTATATATCTATCTATACTATTAAATCCTTATATATAATAAGCGAAAGGGAGATCTTATCCAAAACTCTGGTCTGGTCCTTAGTACCGCTAAAACAATCACAACCATTGGATTTAAATAATCTTAATATAATCTTAATTACGGTCAATAAAAAAATCAATAAGAAAGAAGTGCTCTAATAATAGAAAAAAATACGAGGGAGTTATGTACATCTTAATTATGTTTAAAGAGAGATTTCGTAATAAAGATAACCGCACATGCATATAAAATGCAAAATTTATTTCATTACGTATAACTTAAACTACGATAACTCCTGTGTGAAGAACATGTCATGTCACGACTTCAAAAAAAATTTGAATTATATATTTATTAAATAACAATAATATTAGTTTATTGTACTTAATAAAATAATTTTGTTATTGTTATTTACAAAAAATCAAATTCCTAAATTGTGCTTACTTTTATTATTATTAACAAGCCAGTTACTCAATCATACAATTTTTCAATTGGGTCATTCAATTCTACAAATTTTTTCATAATGCGAGGTGTCGCCGGAGGCGACGACGAGGAATTAAAATAAAATGTTATTGACATTTAAATTCAAAATTAAATATATAATTCTATTTATTTATCAATGTTCTTCACCTTATTAAGAATGCATAATCAATATTTTAATCTCATTATTTTTTTATTTAACTATCAATAATTTATTTAACTAATTTATAAAGTTTTAATGTTATACAACAGGAGAGGTAAATCATATGAATTACTGGAGCTACTTGGATGGTCTTTATGCCTTCAAAGCATGGTTGACATCTTTTGTATTTGGAGATGGTTATTGATACTTTGGTTAGACTGTTTCTTTTGTTTAGATGTTTCGATGTTTCAGTTCTTGGATTTTTCATTATAGTTTAGATTTGAATTATTTGGATAAATTCAAGGATGTTTGGTTTTAACGCTAAAATATTAAGTTTGTTTGGTTTTAAATTAAATACAACCTCCACGTTACAATGAGGGTGACGTATGATATTGTTAGTTTCTCCAATATCGTGTTCAAAATTAAGTATGTAATCAGAAAATTACGTAGTTTCGGCTAAAGCTAGCACATTTGGATGGAATTCATGGCATGTGGCCGGAGGTGACGTTGGGCGTTAGAGAGACTTGGTGCTATAATGATGGCAATTTATGTGAATCAACTAACAATGTTGTTTTGATTTAGGTAGTGCCTGGTGCATAAGTATCTTCCTGCGTGAATAACCGAGAGGAAAAAAAGGAGGTAGATAATAACGAGAAAGGGTGTCGCATCTCGAAGAATGTATAGAATGGATGAGCGAAAGGTGTCATAAAGTGGGGAATATCCCGAGTGTTACAACGGCACGAACATGTGATGTGATATTCTTAATATGTATGCAAGAGAGGACGATATCAAGATAGAATATTAAAAAACAGCAAAACTTTTTAATATGGAAAACAACAGAACTTTTTTATCAAACAATTTAAAAATTACAAAGATATAAGATTTCATCAATAATATACAATATAAATTAAGTGGATGATTTTAATATGGTTGCTTTCTCTGTCCACCCTGACCACTCTGACAATCACTTCATAGTATGGAACACGGCTATTCATGTATCTACGAAGGTTTCAATACCTTATGTGCATTGGTTAAATAGGTACCTAACTGGATTTGGTTAGGATTCTGTGACCGATGATTACAAATTAATAGTAAAAAATCTCCCATCATTATCTTAATACATATACAATTATGAATTACAGGTTTATTTTTATTATAATTGAAAGTAAATAAAATTTAAATTTCATATTGTAATATAGATAATACTTTTGAGGATAAATATTGATATTAAAAAATAGATAAAATAGATGGTATTACGAGGAAGTATTACTCAGCCATGTTCCATAAATTGACTTTTCAGTTGAATCAACAAATTGAATAGATTACATAAATTAATTTATAATTTTAGAAAATTTTACAATAAAGTTTAAATATTTTGTATGAATTAATTTGTAAATTTGTACAATTACAAGTGAATATTTTTAAATTATTAGTTAAAGTAGATAAATTTGATTTTGAAAAATCGAAATGAGATAAGAATTATGGTAAAAAATGTACATATATAAAATAAATAACTTAGGGAGAGTAAACTTAGCAAGTCCAATCTTTGATTCTATCTCTGTAATTTAGAAATAAATGTTAAAAATCTCAACTCCAGAGATATTTTATACTTGAGTTTTCGACTAGAGTAGGACATAATTTGATATATTATTCTTTGAATATCTTGTAATCTTTTAGTATCTTCTAATTACATTGTAGATATTATATTCACACGATGTAAGGTTAATGTACATGTCTATATATATTGAGGGAATACACAACTCCCAACTCAAGGAGGTTCTCGCACTTTTACGATGCAAATAATGTAATTTACATACATATGTATATTAGTTATTACCCCAGCCCAACCATAAAACAGTAAACACAGAGGAAAAAGGGAAATACTGTAGTATCCTATGTAGTATTAGTATCCCATTGATTATTTTCGTTTCCAACGTCTGTGTTGTCTGCGAGAATACACTTTATTTGTATCTAACCACCAATAAAATCATTGCATATATGTTTAAGATGTCAAGGTCATATCAACAAAGATTTTGTTCAATTTGGTGGTAATATCCCTTCTTTATTTATACATTGTCTCCTATTTTGTTTATCTCCAATTATATTTCACATTTAATTAATATGATAAATTAGGTGATAGTTATATTAATATTTATGAAACATAGATTGAATATACAATCGATTTTTAATTGCGGAAAATATAAATGGGATAGAGGTGTAATAATTTGTCTCAAGTTTGAATGACGAAAATTAATCATGTAATTGTGATGGGAAATCAAATAATAAAATATTAAAATTATTTCATTTTATTTGAAATAAATTAACAAAACACTAAATTTACAACGATTTGATGTCGTCACAAATGAATAGCCATTTTTCACTGTTAATTTGTTTTTTAACAAATATTTGCTAAATTTGCATCGGAAAATCCCTATTTCTCGTAATGTGACGGCTATACAAGAGTCTCATACAAGCGTTATATCTAACACGGAATTTCTCATTTTAAAAAACAAAATACAACAAAATTTCAATCGTGCAAGCCAACTGAGACTACTAACTTCTTTTTCCCCTTCTCTTAGACAAGCATGGTATTTAGAGTCTTATCGTAATACTTACACCACAAATAATATCTCTGACAAGTCTCAAACCCTCGTTATCCCACGATACGATATAAACTATGCTACAATGTTGGGTTAAAAATATTATTTAGATATTTCTTTTATGCTAGTTAAACATACACACTCATCTTGTTTTTAACAAAGTTTGAATCATCGACATTCCGTAAAAAAAATGAGAGATACAATTACATCAAAAAATATTGGGTTTCAAATCTATTTTATTGGCAAAAAAAGTTGATAATAGGAATGAATATATTTTTGTAAGATTTTGATTCTTAAATTAGATGGATGTCAGGACGGGCACATGCTACTGTAAAACCACAAGGGGGAATGCATAACTCTCTACAGTACAATTTCTTCACAAACTTTAGCTGTACGATAAAAAAAGCTTACATTACATTTCCAAGTAGCATCTTGCTTGCTTTAGTTCTTCAGAGAAACTTCGTACAAGTTGTTGGTCTGAAAGTATCATTTAATTAAGATGGATCAATGTTCTCTACCCAGTCTAAACTCTAAACTAATCACCCGTTTTACTTTTAATTGACTTGTATTAACATTGCATATTTAGAAAACTAGTTTTTCAAGTGTGACCATTGGCATGGGTCAGTGCTGGTCTGGCATGGGAGA
Organism: Heracleum sosnowskyi; assembly: GCA_030848705.1. Classification (NCBI taxonomy): domain Eukaryota; kingdom Viridiplantae; phylum Streptophyta; class Magnoliopsida; order Apiales; family Apiaceae; genus Heracleum; species Heracleum sosnowskyi. Next base: position 103,198,657 of record CM061241.1, read on the forward strand.
GAAGTGACAACTAGGAAAATTAAGAAGTGATAGTGTAGTATCCTAGGTATAGTGTAGTATCCTAGTTAATTTCAGAATACGCTCTGACAATTTCAGCTAGTTCCTCACACTAAACACGTTATCTTCAATGACCACTGGTGAACCAAACGGCACTGCTTGCCTCAATCATACTGTTTTCTTTCTCTTTTTTCAAATCTTATTCCCTCATTTCTTTTGGTGCCCTCCAGTTCCCTCATCTCTCTAAATATTGTATGTGGTCCAAGATGGAGACATAATCTTTTTCAAGTTTAATGCAACCCAACCAACATAAAGCACCAACTTCACCCTCTACAAACTTCCCCTACTAAATTCACAAACCCACACTCCACCATGACAGTGCTTGTATGGCTTTTTATTTTCTCCACTGTAGCTCTATCCCAACCCTTATTACCTCCTGGACCCGGTTTTAAGCCTCCCCCAGTGCTCGTCTGTCACTGCCCTCCTGCATCTCCTCCTCATGTAGAAAATATTTCGGTCGGAAAATTCACCAAAGGAGAACTTACACCGGAATCATTTTCTGAAATTATGACTTCCGTTGCTTTTGCTATCATGCTTCTTAACACCTGGGCTCTCTTTATGATTTACGAGCATCTATTGCCTCCGGTGAGATCTTCATTGCCGGGTGGCAATGAAGATCTCACCGGAGGCAATAGATGCTCGTAAATCATAAAGAGAGCCCAGGTGTTAAGAAGCATGATGACAAAAGCATCGGAAGTCATAATTTCAGATTCCGGTGTAAGTTCTCCTTTGGTGAATTTTCCGACCGAAATATTTTCTTCAGATTTTCAGATCTTGAGGGCTCTAGTTATAGTATTAGTACATATGGAGTGGGTCCTGACTACAGAGAGTGAGGGAGGGTTCTCCTTTAAATATCGTTTGTATGCTATTACTATTGGCTTATTGTATATGTTTTTCTGGTAGGAAATAATTTCTGAGATGCAAGGGAAGTCTTTCTAATTTCTGTTTTGAGTTTATCGTCATAGCTCGAGCAATTCCTTGGCATTTAGGTTCTGTGACCGAATTTTTGATTCCCAGGATAGTTCAAGCCTTTCTTTAAAAACCTGAAGATCTGAAAAGAACATCACTTACACCACTTCAACAAGTTGTGTTATACTGGATTTTCGGTAATGGGCCCTAGACAGGTCCCTGAGTGATTTGGACTTAGGGAATGGGCTATGTTTTGGGAAGATTGATGTGGACTGGAATTAGGGCTCGCATCATGAAGCTATGTTGAGCCCAAAATCCTTCCAAGTATGGAGGGCTCACTTCGTTAAAAAGAGTTTTGGGCTCTCTACCTGATGAGCTCATTTTGATGAGCTCGCTTTGTTATTTATACCATGAGCCTATGGGCTCTCACCATTATGAAGTAATGGGCTCGTGTTACTTATCAGAAATAAGAATATTTGAACATAGGTGAGCTCGCACCACTTGAACTTTGAAAGGGTAATTTTCATATGTTTTATGCGATGCGAGCCTGGCCAGCTCGCATCGTGGGTGAAGCCCAAAATATGGAAATTCCCATTTATGGAATGTAACTTGGTTGACACGGGACAGACCTACAATCATGGGAAGAAATGCGGAGATGCCGCGAGATTGTAGGAAAATGTGTGAAGACCGGATTATTTATGGGAACTTGAGGAGGATTGATGATCCTTAGACTATTTATGGGAACTTGAGGAGGATTGATGATCCTTGGAACTATTTATGGGAACATGAGGTGGATTAATAGTCCTTGAGTTATTCATGGGAACATAAATCCTGACTATTTTATGGGCTTGGACTGAATGGGCTTATTCAATGACTTGTTCTCCAAGAACTACGTGAGGCTTGATCCCTATATAAAGGGGTACGTAGGCACCTTGTATGATACACAATTGACACTCGGCAAGAGCAAAGAGAAAAAACCCATTCTCTATTCAATTTCTGAGGAGTCATCATACAAGTCCAGCCACAACTTTCCATAAACCTCCAACACACTGTTGTACGAAATTCTCCTAACAACAATTGGCGCTAGAAGGAGGGGACTCATTGAGCACTACATCTTAAGGAGAAGGATGTCGAAGAACAACAAGGACGGTGACAAGGGGATGGAGCATAAGAAGGATACCACACCACAAGGAGCGAGGACGGATCCACCACCCCACGGAGAGGGCTCGCCTCGCAAAACCGCCCTTGTCATGCCTCAAGTCGCACCAGTTACACTAGATGGCCAGAAAATCTTAGGCTACCTCGAGGGGATCGAGCTCCAATTCAAAGCTATGAACGCCCGGCTAGCTAAGGTCGAGCAGAACTCAATCAAGAATGCGAAGAGGAAGGCTCGAAGGCTCAAGGGCACTAGGGACAAGAAGGATAAAACCTCTAAAAAACTCATACACGAGTTCGACGAGGTAGCTGATGGGCTAAAGAAAACCGGGTCTCTTGAGACAGATGAGATATCTCCAAGCCAGGAGGAGCGAGGCAGCCAGGCTCCGAGCGAGCCGCGGCATGAGCCAGCTTCATCCGAGGCTAGATCCACTAGTGTTTTGGATCGAATTGGGAAGAAGCTAACTGAGCACGATCTAAGGCTTAGATTGGAAAAATCTAAAACACGGAAGGAGGCGCCAGAGAGGACTCCGCCTAGAACAGAACGAAGGGAGAGGACTCCGCCTAGAACAGAACGAAGGGAGAGGACTCCGCCTAGAACAGAACGAAGGGAGAGGACTCCGCCTAGAACAGAAAGAAGAGAGAGGACCCCGCCTCGAACTCATAGAAGGGAGCGAAGGGAGAGGGCTTCCCCCCACCATTCTAGCGGGGAGGGGTCTAACGAGAGGATTGGAGACCTAAGGGTTGGTGATTTGAGACGCCTGCTGACGCAGATGGAACATGAGAAGAGAGCCCCACCCCCTGCAACGGCCCCATCTCCTTTCACTACTGCAATAAGGATGTCCCCTCTGCCCCCGGCATTTAGAAGCAACCTCGAGCTTGCCTTCAATGGAGATGCGGATCCTGCTGAATACTTGGCCCGTTTCAATACCGAGATGGAGGTCTACCAGGTGCCTGACCTAACTCGTTGTCGGTTATTCGCTGCCTCGTTAAGGGGGAGTGCCCAACAGTGGTTTACTAAGTTAGGACCAGCTAGCATTAGCACGTGGAGATAGTTGGGAGATCTATTCTTAAGGCAATTTCAGTCCACTCTTCACTATGCCCCCCCGGTTGCTACTCTTGCAAACATTAAGCAGGGAGAGACGGAGTCCCTGCAGGATTATTTCATGAGATTTAATGCTGAAGTTCCTAGAGTCCGAGGAGCAACTGAAGAAGCCCAGAAGAATTTCCTAATCGCTGGATTGAGGGAGGGCTCTAAATTCTGGAAGACTCTACAGGCTAGAGAACCGGAAAATTTGGCCGAATTTTATGAACAAGCGGAGCCTCACAAAAGGGTTGAAAAATCTATGAGAGATCTAAGAAGCAGTGGCCGAAGGATGGAGAAGAGAGGGAGGTCTTCTAGCCCAGAAGAAAGGAGAAAGACTTTCAGAAGGAGCCCTAGCCCAAAGAAGTTTAACAAGACCAAGGAAAATAAAGAGACTGGAAGGCCTTACACAACCAAATGGCAGAATCATACCCCTTTGGTGGCTTCCATTGATCATATATATGCCACTTATGCTGGGAAGGGGGTATTCAAGAAAGCCACCCCTCTGACGGAATATAGTAAAAGGGACACCTCTAAATACTGTGCTTACCATGAATCTACAGGACACCACACGGCCGATTGCCGACAGTTGAAGGATGAGATAGAGAGCCTGATTCGACAGGGAAAGCTGACGGAATGGGTTGTGAAGGAAGTACGGAAACATAAATCTGAGTACCATCAGGTGCCTCCTCCACCCCCAATAGCAAAAGATGGTGACAAAGAGAGGACTGACAGGGCAGGTAGCATTCATGTTATAATTGGAGGACCTCATGTGGGAGGAGATAGTAAGAAAGCCATGGAAAGATATGCTCGAGAAGCAAAGGACCGCCCTCTAACCAATGTTCATCGTCTTGAACAAAGGCCTCCTTATCTGTTCGCAAAAGAGAAAGATGAAATCATGTTTAGTGAAGAAGATGCCAAATGGGTACACCATCCTCATGCTGATGCTCTTGTGGTAAGAATAAAAATCGGGTCTACTAATGTATATCGGGTGCTGGTGGACAATGGGAGCGCTGTAAATGTCTTGACCTACGACACTTACAAAAGACTTGGATTCCTGGACAGAGAGTTGGCCTCAAGCGGAAACCAGCTCTACGGGTTCACCGGGGCTTCAGTAGGAATTCGGGGAACAATCCAACTACCGGTCAGTTTGGGAGACAACCCCTACGTGGCCACACAAATTGTCACTTTTACTGTGGTGGACCAGCCGTTTGCTTATAACGCCATCATCGGGAGACCGCTCCTTAAGGAGATAAGGGTAGTTACCTCTGTCTATCACTTAACCATGAAATTTCCAACTCCTACAGGCATCGGACAAGTGAAGGGATGCCAATATGACTCAAGAGTATGCTACAACCAAGCCATGAAGGGGGCAGAGAAGTTAGATGTTCGACGAGAAGTGGCAGACTTTAGGGAACAAGAGCCCGTGGAAGATGGTGAGGAGAAGAAAAGGAAGCGTGTGGACACTCTCATGCCAGATGTTTGTAACATGATATCTATAGAGGAGCTCCCGGAAAACTACTTTGAAAATTTGGGAATTGAAGTGGAGCCTCGGCCTGGGGCCTTAATGATGGAACCCTCTCAACCCATAATGACACTGCAGGAAGGGATAGTAGAGGAGGCTAGTGATGATGAGGAGAGCCCAGAACAGATGGCCGCTAGGTTGAATAAAGGCAAATGGGTGAAGAAAGAGACCTCAATTCTGATAAACTTGCCAACTGGAGTCTCCCGAGAGGTCACCGTTACAACAGAAGGGAACATCCAGCAAGAAACGCCGGAGTTGCTCATCAATAATAGGGACCATCTGAGTGTTACTGAAGTAGGAGAGCCTAGCATGGATAGAAGCGTTGATGTAGATTTGGACCCAAGAATGCCTCCCCTACCAGACGGAGCTGGGACATTCGAGGATATCATTCCTATCTTGGTGGACCCGAACGACTCGACTAAAATCTTGAGGATTGGAGCAAACCTCGGCCCCGAAATGAGAAACAACCTCGTCTCATTCCTCAAGGAGAACCTGGATGTGTTTGCATGGTCTCACGCTGACATGATTGGGATCGACCCAGAAGTGATGTGCCACAGGTTGAACTTAGACCCCAGCAAGAAGGGAACAAGGCAGAAGAGGAGACCTATTAGCGGAGAGAGAGCCGAGGCCCTTAGAGAAGAGGTGGACAGGTTAATGGAAGTCGGGCTCATCAAGGAGTCATTTTACCCGACTTGGTTGGCTAATCCCGTGTTGGTAAAGAAGCCGAATGGGAAGTGGAGAACCTGCGTTGACTTCACCGATTTGAACAAAGCTTGTCCAAAAGATAGCTTCCCACTTCCTCGTATCGATCAACTTGTAGATGCCACTGCAGGACACGCATTATTAAGCTTCATGGACGCTTACTCAGGCTATAATCAAATTCCTATGTATGGACCAGATCAAGAACACACTTCGTTCATCACTGATCGGGGCCTATACTGTTATATTGGGATGCCTTTCGGGTTGGTTAATGCGGGAGCAACTTATCAGCGATTGGTGAATAAGATGTTTAAAGACCACATCGGGAAGACAATGGAGGTATATGTTGATGACATGCTTGTAAAATCGAAGGAGGCCAAGGACCACATTCAGCATTTGGCAGAGATGTTCACTATCCTGCGTATCTACAGAATGAAGCTCAACCCCCAAAAATGTGTGTTTGGGGTAGAGTCGGGGAAATTCCTGGGGTTTATTGTCAACCATCGAGGAATTGAAGCTAACCCGGCCAAGATTAAGGCTCTAATGGAGATGAGACCACCTCGTAGGGTGAGGGATGTGCAAAGCCTCACAGGGAGAATTGCGGCGTTGAACAGATTTGTCTCAAAATCTTCTGACAAGTGCCAAGAGTTCTTTAAGGCTATTAAGAAGGTGGGCAAGAATTTTCAATGGACAGAGGAATGTGAAGAGGCCTTTCAAAATATCAAAAGACATTTGAGCACACCACCTCTTTTGTCTAACCCGCAGCAAGGGGAGGTACTGGTGCTTTATCTGGCCGTGTCGGAATATGCGGTAAGTGCGGTGCTAATTCGAGAGGAAGATGGAGTTCAGCTCCCGGTTTATTATGTGAGCAAAAGGCTGGTGGGCGCAGAAACTCGATACTTGAACATGGAAAAGCTGGTGTATGCTCTGATTCTCGCCTCACGGAAACTCCGTCCCTACTTCCAAGCTCATAAGATCGAGGTGAGAACAGCGTATCCTCTTAGGCAAGTGTTGCATAAACCAGAAACTTCAGGAAGGATGTTGAAATGGGCTGTCGAGCTAGGGCAGTTTGATGTGGAGTATAAGCCTCGGGTCGCGATTAAAGGACAAGCTCTGGCAGATTTTGTGTTGGAATTCCCACCTCAAGTAGAGGAGGACCCTAGGGCCTTGCAAATTTATCCAGAGGTGCCAATGGAGGAAAATCAGAATAGTGCCCCTTGGTGGAGCTTATATGTTGATGGGGCATCTAATGGAGATGGAGCCGGTGCTGGATTTATGTTAGTGAGCCCAGAAGGATGTCGAGTGAAGAGGGCTGTTCACTTCACTTTCCATGCAACAAATAATGATGCTGAATATGAGGCCTTGATCAACGGATTCAAGTTGGCATTGGAACTCAAGGTGGAAAACCTTAACGCTTTTAGTGACTCCATGATTGTAGTATACCAGATAAATGGGGGGTATCAGGCACGAGGGCCTAGAACGGAGTTGTATTTACGTTGTGCAGAGAGGTTGATCAGGTTATTTAATGAAGTCAGCCTGGAGCTCATCCCTCGAGGCCAAAATGAGACGGCAGACGAGCTTGCTAAGTTCGGGTCGCGACGTGAGACCACTCTGTTAGGGTCAACGCCCTTGGAAATACAGAGGAGGCCTAGCGTGCCAGAGGAAGAGCTAATGGTAGTGGCAGAACAAGCTACATGGATGTCTCCACTCTTAGCATATATCAAAGATGGTGTGTTACCAGATGACAAGAATGAAGCACGACGTATGCGATATATGGCTGCAAGATATGCAATATATGATGGAGACTTATATAGGAGAGGCTTCAATGTGCCCCTACTCAAGTGTGTTGATGGAGACGAGTGCAACTATATACTAAGGGAAGTTCATGAAGGCATCTGTGGTAATCACTCGGGGGGTAGCTCATTGGCACAAAAGATACTTCGTCAAGGATATTACTGGCCGACTCTCAAGAAAGATGCTTTCGAATTCGCTAGAGCTTGTGACAAGTGCCAAAGGTATGCAAATTTTCATAACAGTCCAGTGGCACCTTTAACCTCACTCATGAGCCCTTGGCCCTTTGCCATGTGGGGGATAGATTTGATTGGAGAACTGCCTAAGGCTAAAGGAAGTGTGAAGTATGCTGTGGTGGCGGTGGATTATTTCACTAAGTGGGCAGAGGCTGAGCCCTTGGCCACAATAACTGCAAAAAAGCTCATTGATTTTGTGTATCGGGCTATTGTTTGTCGATTTGGAATACCCTACAAGTTGATCTCAGATAATGGTAAACAGTTTGACAGTAAGGAGATGAGAGACTTTTGTGACCGGTTGGGAATGCTGAAAAGTTTCAGTGCAGTGAGCCATCCACAGACAAATGGTCAGACTGAGGCAATCAACAAAATTTTGAAGCACACGTTGAAAGCAAAGCTTGAGGATGCTAAGGGGAATTGGCCAGAGGAACTTCCACAAGTTCTATGGTCTTATAACACCACTCCCCGAACCACAACGGGGGAGACCCCCTTCTCCTTGGTATATGGATGTGAGGCTATGGTCCCAGTAGAGGTGGGAGCTGGATCTTTTAGGAGAGCCCATTACGACCCAGAAAATAGTGAGAAGAATCATCGTCTTTACTTGGACATGATTGAAGAAACAAGGGTTGATTCCCAAGCAAGGCTGCTAGCATACCACCAGAGAACCGCAAGGCATTATAACCGCAAGGTGAGAGCCCGACCTTTCCGGGTAGGGGACTTGGTTCTCCGTCGAGTAATGCCTAACACCAAGATAGTTAATCATGGAGTGTTTGGTGCAAATTGGGAAGGCCCATATCAGATCAAATCAGTTCTATGGGAAGGAACTTATCATCTCAATGACATACGGGGAAAGCTCATACCAAGGGCCTGGAATGCTGAGCACTTGAGGAGATATTATCAGTAGTTTCTATCTATTTAAGACTTAGCATACATTGATATTTATCCTAAGTCTCGGGGGGTAGTGTCATATAGGCACCTTCCCTTGACATACAATGTAATAAGTCTAGGTCTGTTATTATGTAAGAAGATGGAAGTTTTATTATCTAAATAAAGTTGAAGTTTATTATGCATTAAGTAAATTTTACTTTCTTTTTAGAAGTACATTGGATTGGGCCTCGGCCCATCAGATTTCTAAAAACAGTTCGTGCGAGGCGAGCCCTCTTTAAAAAAGAGCTTAAGAAAGTTGGGAAAATAAAAAGCTGAGATGGAACTCTGTGCGAGGTGAACACCTGTGCGAGGAGGACCTTGGAGCGAAGTGGAGCTAAAAACGATGCGAAGAGGGACCTCGCATGAACAAGGCATAGTAGTCCCATGCGAAGTAAACCTGGTGGGAGTTGAATATAATTATAATACAAAAGAAAGAAAAGACAAACAAGAAAATCTGCAAAATCAGGAGCAAACACAAAAATACTTGATAAAATGATTAAGTGTTATGGGACCAATATTATCAAATGTTTACAGACTGCGAGGCAAACGGGGTGCCCGCATCCCCAAAAGAAAGTAACTGAAATGAACTTAAGTTTGAGGAGTCTCCTCATTGGTTCCTTGGATGGGTTGAGCTTCCGGTTCGGGCTGGGCCTCGTCTGCGATGCGAGCCCTCTCTGTAGCCTCCTCCTCCATCTCCCTTCGCAGCTTTTCAGCATAGGCAACAGTGGCTGCACCCAAAGGACTCCAATCGAACTCAGGGACCTTCGACATGAAGCCCTTCATGAAGTTCTTGGACCCTAGGGCCTTTGCATCCCTGACCTCTTCTACCCGGCTCACCTCTAGCATTGAGAGCTTGGCCTCGAATTCAGTATCCTGGGTAGCCATTTTAGCTTCGGCCTCAGCAACTTGGGCTTTTAGAGAACTGATCTCAGAGGTAGCATCAGTTAGAGCAACAGAATGTTCTCCCTTCATCTTCTCCACAAGTGCGTTAGCCTCGCGCAAGTCCTTCTCGAGACTTGTGGTCGCATCGAGAATACTTTGTTTTGACTCCTCAATCAAGGCCACATTGGCTCTCCTCGCTTCGTCAAGCTTAAACTTCAAAATTTTGTTATCCTTATCAAGGCGAGCAGAAGCCTGACCCATCGAGCGAAGTTCCTTGTGTCTATGAATTTGCCTTATGTACACCTCGGCTGTGGCCTTGGTAAGAGCATCATTGTTGGCTTCGAATGAACTCGAAGTCCATGCCCTCAAATCACTCTCGGTAATATGCGGGGCTCCTAGTCGAACTAGAGTACTGGCCACAGTACTTCCTTGAGGATTAGGGGGCAAGTCCTTGCGAGCTCGCTTCACTACCTCGGTTTCATGAGGGACATCCTTGGACTGCCTAGATCTCTTTTTGTGAGGATAAGCCCCCCCAGTAGCCAAATATTCAGTAAGTGTCCTCGGGGGAGGGATCTCTTTTCGAGGGACCACTTTGTTCGAGCCCTCGGCGTGAGAGCCGGCCTGGCTGGCAGAAGGAACGGTGCGAGCCTGAACCTCTGGCTCGTCCAAAAAGGGAGGAGGAGAAATTGCCATTCCTGAAATAAAACGAGGATAAAAGAGTTAATACAATAAATAAAAGTGCTAGAAATAAAGTAACGATGCGAGCTGAGGGCTCGCGTCGACGGGAACTTACCTTTTCTTTTTTTAGACTTTTTGCTAGGGGTCAACCTAGTCCCTTCCTTTAAAAAGCCATACTCGACAAGGTTAGCAGTTGTAATCAATTTTCTAATGTTGCGCTCGGAAACGGGGATCTTTAGAAGGTTATCAGCGTTAACCTTCTCCTGACCTTGCAAAGACGTTCTCACGGGGGGTTCTGCGAATAGAAATAAACTATGAGAACGATGCGAGCTCAAAGGAACGATGCGAGACGACGAAGAAACGATGCGAGCTCAAATAAAGTACTTACCAGGGTCGTAGTAAAAATGAGTTTGAACTCGGGGAACTTCGTGAACATAGAAGAAGGGGTCCTTCCATTTGCCCGAGTTGCTTGGGCCCCCGTAGATTAACTTTTTCTTGTTGTAGTAAGGCCATACTGAAAGATAAAAGTAGCCAAACTTGGCCGAGTGCTTCAAATTTAAGAAATATCCCAGCTGCCTTGCGGTGAGAGTAGGGTAGCCTTGTTTTTTATAGAGAATGTACAAAGCAATAGCAGACCTGTACCCATTCGGGTTAATTTGTAGCGGTGCGAGCCCGTAGTACTCTAAAATTTCTTGGATAAAAGGATGAAGAGGTGCAGAAATGCCCAGCTTCAACAGGAAAGCTGAAAGAACCATGCGAGGTGCCCGTCCTCCATTTTCTGGATGATTAAAATGATAGCACCTCATATGCGGTGCGGGCAGGATAATACGACCCTCTGGCCTAAACTGCTCTACGAGGTCGCGTAGAGAGTCCTCAGTCATCGAGGTAGACATGTCCCGGCAAGCTAAAATCTTACCGTCCTCGTGGAAAGCAGACGAGCTCTCATCGCCATCAGGAATTATTCGCTTTTTAAGAAAGACCACCCCTTCGAGCTCGGGTTGTTTGACAGGTTCGTATGGAATAGGGGACGGTTCGGGGACGTAGGTGTAATTACAGAAATCAATCTCTTTTGATACATCTGCTACCTCCTCGCTAGCAGGGCTGTCATAGGACCAGTGCGAACTGGTGTCCTCATCTTCGTCATCTTGATCAAACTCATCTTGAGGAGATGCGATGCGAGCCACAGCTTTGCCCTTACGTTTGGCATAAAAAGCACTCCCTAGGGAGCTGTCAGTGGACGACTCTGAAATCTCAATAGGAACATGAGCAGAATCAGGGTTGAGGCGAAGTTTTGCCCTCCTTTCTTGAAGTAATTGATTTATACGAGCATTAGCCTCTTCTTCGCTTAAGGGAGGGATTGGACGATTAAAAAGGTCATCAAGATCGAATGAGCTAGGAACACTTGGCCCTGTTTTCTTGTTTCTCCAAGAATATAGGTTCTTCTCCCTATTATAATCTTCTGGTGTAGAGTTGGGATCGAGCTGAAGTCCCAACGAACTGGAACCACTAGCTCGCATCGCACTTTCTACTCGTGCGATGTTGGCAGCCCCTTCCGGAGTAATAGCTGAATTGGGAGAGATGGGCTGACTTAAGCGACCTGAGATGGATGTCAGTTCGCGTTGGAACTCCTTGGAACCCCTGAGTTCGGGAGGATACTGATTCAAGGGAGATGGGGTCGCAGAAGAATGAGCCGGGCTCGGAGTTTTGAGCGAACCGACAGACGGAGATGGGGTCGCACTCGACATCTGAAAAAGATGGTGGGAATTAGTGTGTGCCCCTAAAAATAAGAAAGAAAGTATTAAAAAAATCCTAAGTGTTCTCGCCTCGCATGGACCATTGGGACTGCTGTTCGATGCGAACAGAGGCCTCGTTTTCGTATGGTACCAGGTTCAGCTCGAACCGTGGTATGAGTTCGCTTCGATGAAGGAACTCAGTTCGCAACTCTATAAGTTCGAACAAACATATATTATACAAACATAAAAAAACATAAAGGAAAGTAATCCTAAAGATTAACATGCTTACTTTGTGAAGAACTGGTGGATGAACTTGAAGAATTCGAGGAGGATGCGGACGAACGCCGGGAAGTTATGATAATTCTCGCCGTGTTTGATCCTTGAGCAAATTGGACAGAGTTTCTTTGCTGTTTCTGATAAAATGAACTTATGAAATGAAATTTCGAGGTATTTATAGGGGATAGGAGAGAGAATACAAGAGACACGTGTCCAAATTTGAATGGGTGGCACGTCTTTTTATGAACAGCTGTCAAACGATTGGGTGAACACGCGTCTGACAGTAGTGAGCAAAACTGGATGCTATGCGAGCTGGATGTTATGCGAGCCGGAAATCGAGTTCGCATCGTGGTACTTGAAGCAAATAAAAAATTCCTTATCTAAGGTTACTAAGGAATTTTGGGGGGTAGTTGTTATACTGGATTTTCGGTAATGGGCCCTAGACAGGTCCCTGAGTGATTTGGACTTAGGGAATGGGCTATGTTTTGGGAAGATTGATGTGGACTGGAATTAGGGCTCGCATCATGAAGCTATGTTGAGCCCAAAATCCTTCCAAGTATGGAGGGCTCACTTCGTTAAAAAGAGTTTTGGGCTCTCTACCTGATGAGCTCATTTTGATGAGCTCGCTTTGTTATTTATACCATGAGCCTATGGGCTCTCACCATTATGAAGTAATGGGCTCGTGTTACTTATCAGAAATAAGAATATTTGAACATAGGTGAGCTCGCACCACTTGAACTTTGAAAGGGTAATTTTCATATGTTTTATGCGATGCGAGCCTGGCCAGCTCGCATCGTGGGTGAAGCCCAAAATATGGAAATTCCCATTTATGGAATGTAACTTGGTTGACACGGGACAGACCTACAATCATGGGAAGAAATGCGGAGATGCCGCGAGATTGTAGGAAAACGTGTGAAGACCGGATTATTTATGGGAACTTGAGGAGGATTGATGATCCTTAGACTATTTATGGGAACTTGAGGAGGATTGATGATCCTTGGAACTATTTATGGGAACATGATGTGGATTGATAGTCCTTGAGTTATTCATGGGAACATAAATCCTGACTATTTTATGGGCTTGGACTGAATGGGCTTATTCAATGACTTGTTCTCCAAGAACTACGTGAGGCTTGATCCCTATATAAAGGGGTACGTAGGCACCTTGTATGATACACAATTGACACTCGGCAAGAGCAAAGAGAAAAAACCCATTCTCTATTCAATTTCTGAGGAGTCATCATACAAGTCCAGCCACAACTTTCCATAAACCTCCAACACACTGTTGTACGAAATTCTCCTAACAACAAGTTGCATTTTCCAAAGATATGCAGGGATTTCTCCAGTTATATTGCAGCTTCTCAGGACCCTGTATCCACCAGACAAGTAATGTCCAAACGAAGAGGATGAATAATCTTTAAACCAGTGAATGTATGACAAACTGATAATTGTTTTTGCATATCTATTTTTGAACTTACAATCTTATTATTCCTGTAATTCTACTCAGGTAAGGAAATCGTTGAATTGGATCCTTCTAATAAAAATCGGACACTTCAACTTCAACCAATTATTTAGGTCAAAATGATTTACAAGGTCTCGCAATAACTTTTTCCAAGAGAGGGATGTCCATACACATATTACTATTTCCATGTCGTTTTGATTTATGCCATAAATATGGCATAATTTAATGTCTTTTTATTGATAAAAGACACTAATTTGTAAATGTAAAATGTATAAAATGTTGGTTTAATTCACTTATGTAGAGGTTATATTCCAAATCCCCATGACCATGTCCAATTTCGGATTCATTTTCACGATTTTTAATGTTTTAGAAACTAAAAGTCTGACACTTCATGCACTTATGCCCGACACGGTACCGGGATATAGATAGCCAAAATAGACTCAATGCATCTTTTACACCTTCATATCATGTACTTCTTGTCATGAAATTTATTTAGTAGACACTAAATATTAATTTTTAATGAAGACCTTCAAATATTTGAGTGGTAATATTTCCCAATTCCTTCAGAATTTCCCCGGACAAACGATTTACAAAGAGAGAGCTGCAACAAAACTTCAGTCGTCAAAACAATAATTATCAACAAGTAATATACTTGAATAACATATATAGTAAAAATGGGAGCAAACATTGAAGTTTTAAGTAACCTATTGCTCTAACAAATATTTAAATTAAAATTACGACGGTGGAAAGGCTTGGAACCTGAGACCTTTTCCTAAACCGAGATGTGATATTATGTTAAGTAACCAATCATTCTAAAAGAAATGCCCTACAAGATCTTTTATTCTTATACTATAATATTATTCAACAAAGTCACTACAATATTTAGGTAATTGTAAGCAAAATCACTACAATATTTAGATTCAGTTAAATTGTTACCGATTTTTTTTTTTTACTGAATGCATTATAAAGGCATTTTAAAAGGATCTTACATTTCAGGGAGGCAACAGAGCTTCACTAGTTGAGGGGGAAGGACACCAGTAAATTTATTGATAAGTGTGTGTTTTATCTTAATATTTTTCCTATATTCAAGTTATTTTGTATTGATTTGGATTTTCATTTAATAAATTGTAATGTTTTATTCTAGGAATCAAGGATTTCTAATTAAATATAGATTGGAGCTTAAATAGCAAGAGTTGGAGATTTATTTGATTAAAAATCAGATTTTATGGGTGGCTTTCTCAGTCCACACTGGTTCAGCCATAATCGTAGATCTAGAAGTCGGATTTAGACGATTCAACAGTCCACGATTTGATTCCACGGAAAGCTTATGTGATTGTGTACACTTGCATATTAGTATTTTACGCAACATTTATAAAGCTTGAGGACACTGCATATAAATATTAAATTTGAGCTTTAATATTGAAGAGCATTTAGAATAGCCATGTCCCACGAGGTAAATTAAGGACATCAAGGTTCTAAGTAAAACCAAAGTCACAACATTGTAGAATCTACCAAGTAAAATATCGTAACTAATAGATGGTTTTAACTAATAGACGTTATCAGCATTTGAAGTATTTAAGGGTCTTTTCATAAACAACATCTCCATTTCTAGGAAGCAAGGTAAAGTCGCGTACATTTCACCCTCCCCAATCTGTTTTAGGAGCGGAATATACCGGTTACATTTGGTTTGTTTTGAAACATAGAATGTGTGCGCGTGCACACACTTTTGTTAGTGCAATGGTGAAATAATTATCAATAAGCTAGATGTATAACTCATAAATAAAGATATTGCATGAACGACACGACATGTTGTTCTTTGTCAAAGTTGCACTTAAAAAGTGCTAGAGTAGAGACACAAAATTGTGTAGCCAAATTTTTGTCCTTGGATTAACATTTTTGGTTGAAAGATCCAATTGATACTGAATTCAAATGGAGTTTATTATAACGAAAATTGTTTATGGAGCTTGCACAATTTTTTTATGTTTCTTGCTAAATTGGAACTTGCACATGTTGATGCTTCTAAAATGCAGAATTTAGAATGTATACTAAATACAGATGAAGTTAGACAAGCCGGGAAAAGGTGGCATGCAAATCAATACTTACTTGTAAAGTGGCATGCAGTATTTCTTTAGTAATGGATTAGTAATGGATTAATTCTTGCTTACCTCCAGAATTTGTTACAACAGATACTTACTTGTAAGATGTATAAGCTTAATTAATTAAAAATAATAATAATAATTAATAATGCCTTAATCATCCATAAATTTACTTTCTTCAGATTTGGAAGTTAAAATGTGCTAGGTTAACATAGATTCTCCCCAAACAAACAAAAGAACATAATAAAGCAGAACTAAAATAAAATTTACATGACAACTAAATTTACTTTTTTTACACTACTCTCCAAATAGTACTTCAAGTTTTGACCGCAAAAATTACACATTATCTAATATCTATTTATAAATTATGACACCTTAAAATACATTTGAAAGTAAATTATATACATTTTTCAATGATATAAGTGTTTCAATTTTTTTAAATTACTAGCCAATAACCATGCAAAACACGGATGACTTTAACAATAATTTTGAAATTTATTTTTAAAAGTTTTGAGATTTTAGTACTTCTGAAATGCTACATTTTTAAAAAGTATTAAAATACTACTTTAATACTTCAAATCTAAAAAAAAAACTTACAAATTTTATAAAAGTTTATTAGCTTAGTAAGCATGTAACCATCCA
The DNA here is from genome assembly GCA_030848705.1 of Heracleum sosnowskyi. Lineage (NCBI taxonomy): Eukaryota > Viridiplantae > Streptophyta > Magnoliopsida > Apiales > Apiaceae > Heracleum > Heracleum sosnowskyi. Next base: position 103,214,808 of record CM061241.1, read on the forward strand.
AATTATCAATATATTTTGTTGTAATAATATAAATATAAATAAAAACGGTTTTTTTTAAAAATTCGTGTTTCTAAATTCTAATTAAAGTATAACGGAAAGAGTTTGTAATTACATGATATATGCGATTTTTGATTGAATTATATGAATTTTTAATTATGTTTAATATTTTATTAATTGTATTTGTTAAAAGAATTTGTAGGCATATTAAAATAGGTAAAATATTTTAAATAATTAAACACATTAAGTAAGGGTTTGTCCGTGATATTTTTGGGAATGATAGATTTTTAGTAAAAAAAAAAATAACGTGTTTTAGTTGAAAAGTTAATTACCCGTGATATTTTTGGAAAAATGGTTGGATTTTGTTAGAAAAAATAGAAAAGTATTGTCTTTTGGTTGAAAAAGGTAATATCTTTTTTATGAAAAGATTAAATAATTAAAATAAATTTTAAAATAGATTTTAAAATAAATAAATAACGGTTTTCCCGTGATATTTTTGGGAAAAAATAGTTTTAGTAAAGAAAAATAGAAAAAGTAATATGATTTAGTTGAAAAGGTAATTGTCTATAATCAAAACTAATAAAATAAATAAGTAAAGGTTTATTCTTGATATTTTTGGAAAGGGGGTTTTTAGCAAGACAAAATAGAAAAAATAACATGTTTTAGTTGAATAAGGTAATTGCCCGTATTTAAAATTATTATAATAGGTTTTAAAATAAATAAGTAAGGTTGACCGTGATATTTTTGCAAAAGGGAGAGTTTTAGTAAGAAAAAATAGGAATAGTAGCATGAAAAAGATAATTGCCCGTGATTTTTTAAGAAAAAGAGAGATTTTGTTAGAAAAAATAGAAAAGCAATGTATTTTAGCCGAAAAGGTAATTAGTTAAAAAAATGTTATAAACTAATAATAACTTTTTAATAATAAGTGTAATTACAGTAAGAAAAAATAGAAATAGTAGCATGAAAAAAGGTAAATGCCTATGATTTTTTCAGAAAAATAGAGGATTTGTTAGAAAAAATAGAAAAGTGATGTATTTTAGCCAAAAAGATAATTGGTTAAAGAGAATGTTATTAATTAATAATATCTTTTTAAAAATAAGCAAGGATAATTGAGTAAAATCTCTTAGCGACCGACCAAAATTTTAATGTCTATTATATAATAGTATAGATAGCTTACAACTCGTGTGATGCACAAATTGTTTTTATATATTGTTATTATTATTATTATTATTTAAGTTTTAATATTTTATTAAATATATTTGTTAAAAAAATAAGTAGGCATGTTTAAATTTTTTTAAATAATTAAAAATATTAAAATATGTTTTAAAATAAATAATTAACTGTTTACCCGTGATATTTTTGGAAAACGAGTTGTTTTAGTAAGGAAAAAAAGAAAAAGTAACATGTTTTAGTTGAAAAAGGTAATTGCACGTAATTAAAAGTAATAAAAAAGGCTTTAAAATAAATTAGTAAAGGTCCACCCGTGATATTTTGGAAAAGCAGAGATTTTAGTAAAGAAAAATAGAAAAAGTAACATATTTTAGTTGAAAAAGATAATTGCCCGTGATTTTTTTAGACAAAAAGGGGAATTGATAGAAAAAAGATAAAACAAAGTATTTTAGCTCAAAAGATAATAGGTTATAAATAATGTTATTATTTAATATATATTTTTTTCAAAAATAAGTAAGGGTAATTAAGTAAAATCACGAAGTACCAACCGAATGACCAAACTTTTAATGTTTTGTCTATTATAATCTATTATAAGATAGTTTAAACATTTTAAAATAATTAAAAGTATTAAAAAAGGTTTTTAAATAAATAAGTAACGATTTGCCGATGATATTTTTGAAAAAAGATGGGTTTTAGTATGAAAAAATAGAAAAGATATTAAAAAAGATTTTCAAAGAATTAATTAAGGGTTGCCCGTGATAATTTTGGAAAATGAGGGGTTTTAATGAGAGAAAAAAACAGAAAAAGTAATTAGTTAAAATAGGTAATTGCCCTTGATTTTTTTAAGAAAAAGAGGGGATTTGTTTGAAAAAATAGATAAAGTAATGTATTTTAGTTGGAAAGGTAATTGGTTTTAAATAACTTTATTACTTAATAATATTTTTTTTTTAAATAAGCAAGGGTAATTAAGTAAAATCCCTTAGGACTGACCACACAAACTTTTAATGTTTCGTCTATTATATTATACTAGCTTATATCCCGTGCGACGCACGGTCTTATTTAATATTTTCTAATTTTTTATTTAGATTTTAGTTATTATATATAATTTGTTAAAATTCTAATATATATACTGGATTTATAAATCTAACAATTTAATATTTAAATTTAATATATTCTTGACGTAATCTGTAGTAGTATTTTAGATATTAAAATATAAAATATTTTAAAATAACAGATCTAATGATTCATATTTTTTTACTCTTAAAAATCTAAAAAGGGACTCAAGTGCAAATATCAAAATATGTGCTCGTGCATTATACCGAGTTTATTTGAATATACTATTACTTTTATTTTCATTAATTATCTCGTTTAAATTGAATGTTAAAAAAATTATAATAAACATGAATTTCATAAGTTTAATATAATAATATTACCAATATATCTATCTTTTGCCGTGTTATTTTTAATTTGAACATGAGTTGTTTCAGTTAAAAAATATAAAACAGGTAACATTCTTAAAAAGACAATTAGTTACTTATTAACAATTATATAAATTATATTACTTTTTTTATATATGTCGCCTGCATTACTTTTAGAAAATTAATTGTTTAAGTTAGAAAATATTAAAGAGGTAATGTGTTTTAGCTGAAAAGAATAAATGGTTATTTATTAATATTTATATAAAACAATATTACCATTGTATATTTATTTTGCATGTATTATATTTAGAAGATAAGTTGTTTTAGTTAGAAAATATAAAACAAATAACGTGTTTTAGCTGTCGGTTATAAATATATAATAATAATACCATTTTATATATATGTTGCCCGTCTTATTTTTAGAAAATGATTTGTTTTAGTTAAGTAGATACATGAAATAGATAATATGTTTTAGCTCAAAAAGGTAATTAGTTATTAATAAGTTGGTTTCCATATATGTGTATTTAGAAGATGAGTTGTTTTATTTAAAAATATAAAAATAATGTGTTTTAGCTGAAAAAGGTAATCAGTTATAAATATATAATAATATTACCATATTATATATATGTTGCCCGTTTTATTTTTAGAAGATGAGTTGGTTTAGTTTAAAAATAATATAAAATAGGTAATGTACTGAAAAATGTAATTAATTATTAATAAATTGGTTATAGATAGGCCCGTGAATCGGCCGACCGACCGACCGACCGACCGACCAAAACTTTTAATGTTTCGTCTTTAATAATATAGTATAGAAGTATAGATAGTATAGATTTGCTTTTCTTATGTATATGATTTTAAAATTTGAATAGTTATACGTGGTTTTGAACATGATATTGAATTTATATAGGTATTTGTGTTTGATCGTGATTAATTTGTATAGATGCCCGTGTTATTTTTAGAAAATTAGTTATTTTTGTTAGAAAATATAAAACATGTTAATCTGCCCGTGTTATTTTTAGAAGATAGGTTGTTTTAGTTAAGAAATATAAAACAGGTAATGTGTTGAAAAAGACATGTAGTTATTTATTAATAATTATATAAAATTATATGGGTAAAAAGAATCTAAAGTTAGTTAACTTTAGATAATTTCCTAAAGTTACCAGTTTAAAATCATGTAGTTTTGTGTATTCAAATAAAAACTCTTAATAAATATTTTATATTTTATGAAAATTAAAATGTGTAAAGTGTAATCCAATTCTTCTCTCAAATACAAGATGACTTTAGAAAGACTTTAGATACCTTTTACCCAAATTATATTACATTAACATATATATGTTGTTCGTATTATTTTTAGAAGATGAATTGTTTAAGTTAGAAAATATAAAAAAAGGTATTGTGTCCCTGTTATTTTTATTTTTAGAATATGAGTTGTTTTATTTAGAAAATATAAAATAGGTAATATGTTTTAGCTAGAAAAGTTAATTAGATAGTTATTAGTAATTATAATATAAAATATATTATATATAATAATTTTTTGCATTTTATCCAACGACACTCATTATATTAATTTGAAGGATCTAACAGTTGAGAATTGAGTGACCAAATTTTAGAGAATCAGATTACAAACAAAACTTTAAATATTCCGTTTTCCGTTTTTAATATAATACTAGCTTATAACCTGTACCAAGCACCTGCTTTTAATATAATATAATATTTCTTTTATAGTACAAATATTTTATTATATAATTTTTTTATATTAATAATAGAAATAAATGAAATATAGTTTAATTGACATTTTTATTAATAAGTTGTTGTGTTTGATATTTTGTAAAAATGAATTAATAATTGAAAGATATATAAATTTCAAAGTTTTTAAACCCTAAACTAAATACTAATGTTCGTTGTCACTTTCTTTCCATCGCAATAAAATCATTCAGTCGGCGGAAAATATATTTTCAAAATCTGACGTTGTCATCTGAAACTCATAGTCGGCGGAAAATATATTTTCAAAATCTGACGCTGTTATCTGAAACTCATAGCGATCCCTTATTGTAAATCTCATAAGTCCACGGTAATGTTTATAAAAGATAATATATTTTCATTAAAAGATAATATATTTTCATTAAAAGATAATATGTTTTAAGTATAAAAGGTAGAGTTAAGTTCTTTGGAGACCATCTTTTTTGTGGATACCTGGAGACTCTGCAATCTAAATTTTGCAAAATATATCATATTTTGTAATAAAAAATTTGCAAAACGTACTGTTTTGCAAAGTATATTCTATGAAAATCACTATTTCATTGAAAATCTTGAAAATCATGTAAGTTCTTCAAACTAAACATGAATGTTCTGCAAACCGAACATGTTTTGCAGAACAATATGTTTTGCTATGTTTTAGTTGCAAAAAATATATAATTTTAAAGATTTTAAATGAAAATAGTTATTTTCATTGAACATAATTTATAAAATATTATATTTTGCTAAATTTAGATTGCAGAACGTATGTGGTCTCCAGGTCTCCACAAAAAAGGTGGTCTCCATAGAACTTAACTCATAAAAGGTAATATGTTATTTACTATTTTTATATTATTTTATAATTTATAAAATAGAATAAATGACCGAAAATCGAAAACCAAAATTTTCAATGTTTCGTCTATTATATAATAGTATTAATTTAAAACTCATGTGATGCACTTATTATTTTTAATAATTGATGTTTTTATTATTTATGTTTTAATATTTTATAAATTGCATTTGTTAAAAAAATAAGTAGGCGTGTTAAACTTTTTAAAATAGATAAAAGTATTAAAATAGATTTTAAAATAATTAAGTAACGGTTTGCCCGTGATATTTTTGGAAAATAGGGATATAGTAAGGAAAAATAGAAAAAGTAACAAGTTTTAGTTAAAAAAGGTAATTGTCCGTAATTAAAAGTATTAAAATAGATTTTAAAATAAATAAGTAAGGAATTGTTCGTGATATTTTTGGAAAATGAGAGATTTTTGTTTTTTAAAAAAGTAGGTGTATTAAACTTTTTTAAATAATTAAAATTATTAAAATAATATGTAACGGGTTGCCCATGATATTTTTGAAAAAAGAGGATTTTACTAAGAAAAAATAGAGAAAATAACATGTTTTTAGTTAAAAAAGGTAATTGCCAGTAATTTTTTTTAATATTAATAATAGAAATATATGAAATATAGTTTAATTGACATTTTTATAGCCCCAGTATTCTTGAGCATTAGTTATATAATGATATGTATTGATTTGGATAATTATCAGTCTTTGTAGATGATTATCTTTTCGTAAAACGTGTCTTTAACCTAATTAGGGTTTTTAAACGATCCAGTGGATCTATATCGATCCAAAAATGTTGTTTGGGGTATCATTTTTCCAAAAATATAAAAAGACGAATAGTACATTAAACCTCACATAATCTGTATTTCATAATTTCGAAAGTAAAAATTCCCGAACTGTGTTCTTCGTGTTATTGAATAATCAAACCAACTTTTGGAGGTGTTATTGAAATCAGAAATCAAAGTTCAAGTACTCAAATAAAAGATCTTGATCTCTAGTTTCAGAATCTTCCAACCTCATCATCATCTGGTAATTTTTCGATTTAATATGAATTTTTCAAATTTTGAATTAAATTAGGGTTCATACCCGAATTGGGGATTTTCATTCTGTTGATTCTCCGTTCGATTGATTGCTTCTAACATGTTCCTAGGGTTCTAATTAGTAGGAATCCATGTTTTAATTTCATGTTTATGTTCGATTTTGAGAAATTCGATTTCTAGGGTTTTGCCCGATTTTTCTTTTTAATAGTCCGTTCATATGAATGATCTGACATTGTTTTTGATAGAGGGCTTTTGTTGTGTGTGTTCTTAGCTTCATTTTAACATAAAGAACGTAGAGTTTCATGTAAGATTTTGGTAGATCGGAAAATTGGTTCGAGGTCGCCGGAAAATGATCGGGATTGAGATTCCGGCTTTGTTTTGGTATGTTTTTGGCCTGAATAGATTGCTGAGTTTATAAGGAACGATTTGGTATAAAAAGCCCCAAAATTTATCAAGTTTTCAGGTCACCGGATTCTGGAAAAATTCCGGGTTGTTCTTGGTGACCCGTTTTTGTTCTTCCCGACCCGTTAACCCGTTTTCTTGACCCGGTTTCAATCTTCGAAACCATAAAATATTTTCAGAAAACTGTTTTTGAACTTTATTTTTAAATTTAATTCGAAAATAGTTTAAAAATTATTTGTGACTTATTTAAATTCAAATAAGCCTCGAATATTGTTCTAAAAATATTTATAAGTGCTATATGGTTTATATGAGTTGAATAAATGTGTTTCAATGTCCATAAATACCCGTACGAGGGCTAATGTGTGAGTTTTAATTACCGTAAATTAAATCGGGCATCCGATATGAACCCGATTACTTCTTTAAATGTGAAAATGGTTATGAGTGTATATCGAGGATAGAACGAGGATATTTAGACTTACTGTAATGAGTTGTTTATTATAGAATCGAGTTCCCGGAGCAAGGGAAAGGAGAAGGTAGAGTAAGCTTGATAGAATTTCGACAGCTACGTAGACCAGGCAAGTATCTGTGCCTTTCTTGTTGATTCAATTATTATTGTTCTTAATGATTACATATATATTACCTTCAGAACAATTCAGATTATTCCATCTTCACCTGTATTGAGCAACTGATGCTATTTCCTTGAATATTCCTAAATTCTTGATTAAATTCACAATCGTGTCGAATATCAGAAATCTTCATTTCAATTCACTTGTATTGACTATAATCATTGTTGACCTTCTTAAATGTGTACTTATGTACCGTTGAACCATTTCGAACCTAGTTCTCGAACTTCATTTGATATTGAGCCGTTGAAGCTCTTTTGCAATTCTTGTACCTTATCTTTGTGTACTTATGTACCGTTGAAACCATTTCGAATCTAGTTCTCGAACTTCATTTGATATCGAGCAGTTGAAGCTCTTTTGCAACTATTGCACTATGTCATTGTGTACTTATCTTGTTATGCATGTTATTGCTTATACTCTGTGATAGAATTGGCATGTTTTAAAATGAGACCCGTAATGGTCGGGCCATATTTATGGTCGTAATAACTTAAGGCCCAGATTGGCCATGGATCCTAGTGGAGGACTTTGCTATAAGCTAGTTCGGGGTTGATGCGTGACTGATCAGCAGCTCAACCTTTGTATTTGAAAAATGTAGAAGTCCAATTCTAATCCTTCTTTCTTCAATAAAGATTGTTAAAAGCATATGTTTGACTTGTATATTGTTGATTCAGATAACTGTGATCTTTCCTTTCATTATGGAACTGTGATTGATATATATTATGTTGCTGAGCACTTGTAGTTCATTCTTGCTTTGTTTCTAACCATATTCCAGTTAAGCGAGAGTATGAGCAGACACAGCGCGAGCGATAGTTCTCCAGCAGCTAGGAAATCACCAAGAGTGGTTGTCATTGGCAGGGTAGTTGTTTGTTTTGATAGTTAGACGAGATGTCTAGCTTTGACTTTAAGTTGTGTAATAACTCTGAAACCGGTTTGTAATAATAATGCCATAGAAGCTTGTTCAATGCCATAATCTGGATGCGGTCTTGGTTAAGGGGTATTTTATGTTATTATATTATTATGCATGTGTTATATACAGGTTTATTGTGTTTCGTTGGTCGAGTGACTCCCCAAATCTGTACCCCGGGTTTGGAGGGCGTCATAGGTTGGTATCAGAGCAACAAGTTATGGCATTTGAAACAAGTTAGGACTTAGGGTCCAGGATAACGTAGAGAGTTAGAAATTCACGTACGGATTATAGAAGGTCAATTAGGAATATTATGTGTGGTAATTGAATATGGTTATATAATTGCAGCCCCCTAGCTCTAGCTCAGATTCAGACCCGTCAGAGCATACGATAGAGGATAGAGTATTTCTATAGACAGGTATTGGAGATGCGAGGGACTCGTTCAGCAGAGGCGGTCGTAGCCCAAGAGTGGGACAGACTCAGAGGTCAGGTAGGAGAGATTCAGATGAGACTTAGGGTTACGAGGACATTGGTAGAGACAAGGTTGCATGGACTAGTTTCTAGCAGGGAGGGAGAGACAGTAGCAGGGATAAGAGAGGTATTGGACTATGCGATGAGGGAAATTGGTGAGGTTGCCGGACCAGCGCTATGGGAGACTAAAGATGATGATCCTTGAGCAGGTTTGGGTAAGGATGGATTTTATGTGGATGTATGGATTTCTAGTTAGATAGTATATAGATGCATAGTATAGTATTGACAGTGCACCGGGCTTATAGTATCACCTTGGGTTGTTGTATTTTGTTGTTGTACTGTTGACCGGCAGTTGTAGTTCAGCTATGACATACTTTACTTTTGAAAGCGTTTTACGCTTGTATCGAATTCATGTATATATATGATAACCACCTTTTGTAGAACTGTTATTATTCTCTTGTTATTAATTTTCAATATTATAACTGTCATTCTATTTGTGCAACGAGTGTACTCTTACGCTGTTGAAAATCCGTAAACCTTGGTTTTACCAATTGTGTTCTCATTCTCTTCTACATATGAATTATTGATTGAACCAATTATTGTTTATTCATCAGCAATATGCCTCCTAGACGAAATACCCGTTCAAATGATTCCGACCAAGAAGGTCAACAGAATCCACCTCCAACAGGTCACCTAGATCCAGCTGTAATACAGCTTTTGAATACTCTTACTCAACAAACTACTGCCCTGGCACAACAACAACAGATTCGACAACAGCTGCTACAGCAGCAGCAGCAGCATCAGCAACAGCACCAGCATGCAGCCCAGTAGTTACGTTTAAATCCTTTCAAGCAACAAAACCTCCAGAGTTTAAGGGATCTGCAGACCCAGTTGAGGCGAAGGCATGGTTAAAGGAAATAGAGATAGCGTTTGCCTTGATAGAGGTAACGGAAGAAAAGAAAACAGAATATGCTAGTTATTTCTTGAAAAGTGAAGCAAGTTATTGGTGGGAAACAAGTAGGGCTATGGAACCTGAGGGATTAATTACGTGGGGTAGGTTTACAGAGTTGTTTTTAGAAAGGTATTTTCCTGATTATATGCGAGACCAGATGGAGTTGAAATTTCTAGAGTTGAAACAAGGTAATATGACTGTTCCTCAATATGAGACGAAGTTTACTGAATTGTCTAGGTTTGTTCCGACGTATGTTGACACGGAGAAGAAGAAGGCCAAAAGGTTCCAACAGGGACTGAGGTCATGGATTCGTAGTAAGTTAGCCATTTTGGAGTTAGACACCTATGCCGCAGTGGTTCAGAAGGCAATGATTGCAGAAGCAGGGAGTGATTCATACATGAAGGAGAGAGAGAATAAGAAAAGGAAGGTAGGGGCATCTGATAAGGGACAGCCGCAAGGGACTTCACAAGGTCAGTCAAATAAGAAACCGGGATTCCAGCCCGGCAGGAGTTCAAGTTTTAAGAAACCAGATACCGGGAATACAGGGCAAGACAATCGTTTGCAAATCAGTAGTCAACAGGGAGTTTCCAGACCCCCGCTGCCAGAATGTAGGACATGCGGGAAAAGACATCCCGGAGTATGCCACCGATTGAGTATTACGTGTTTTAAATGCAACCAGAAGGGTCACTATGCCAGAGATTGCAAGATAGGGATTGTGTGTCACCGATGCAAGAAACCAGGCCACATGATTAAGGATTGTAAAGCACCAGCAACCGTGAACAACATGATTCAAGCTATAGAGGCACCTCCAGCTGTTGATGTTCAGCCGCTAGCCAGAACCTATAATATGTCAATGAGGGAAGCAGTGAGAGACGTCGATGTGCTGGCAGGTACACTTCTAGTAAACTCTGTTAGTGCTAAAGTGTTGATAGATTCAGGAGCTACTAAATCATTTATTTCAGAAACATTTGTTCGTAAATTGAATTGTTTAATGGAACCCTTAAGTGGAGTGTTGAGTGTAGAAATAGCTAACCAGGATCGTATACCGGTCAGTTCGTATTGTCCCCGTTGTGAAATTGAGATTTTAGGGAATCATTTTTATGCTGATTTATTAACTTTCAAGTTGGGAGAATTTGATGTGATTTTAGGAATGGATTGGTTAACTGATTATGATGCGCGTATTGATTGTAAGGATAAGAGGGTTACTTTAGTTACCCCAGAAAAGAGAGCAGTGGTATTTAAAGGGGAGAAACAAGCGAAGAAATTTTTGACGATGATTCAGACTAAGAGGTTATTAAGACAAGGATGTGAGGCTTATCTCGCATATGTGATAGATACAGAGAAGGAAGTTTCTAAGTTAGAAGATATTCCAGTCGTGAGTGAGTTTCCAGATGTTTTTCCAGAAGAGTTACCAGGATTACCTCCGGATAGAGAGATTGAGTTTGCAATAGATTTAACACCAGGCGCAGAACCAGTATCCAAAGCCCCATATAGAATGGCACCAGTGGAGATGAAGGAATTAGCTAAGCAACTGCAAGAATTGTTAGACAAAGGAATTATCAGACCTTGCGTTTCTCCGTGGGGAGCACCAGTGTTGTTTGTCAAGAAAAAGGATGGAAGTATGAGACTTTGTATAGATTATCGGGAGTTAAATAAGCTAACCATCAAGAACAAATATCCATTGCCCAGGATAGATGATCTGTTTGACCAGTTAAAAGGAGCAGTTCATTTTTCTAAGATTGATCTACGATCGGGATATCACCAATTGAAGGTTAAACCAGACGATATACCGAAGACAGCTTTTCGAACAAGGTACGGACATTATGAGTTTTTGGTAATGGCGTTTGGATTGACGAATGCACCAGCAGCTTTTATGGACTTAATGAACAGGATTTTCAAGAAATTTTTGGATGAGTTTGTAGTGGTATTCATTGATGACATTTTGATATATTCCAAGACGGAAGAAGAACATGCGAACCATTTGTGGATTGTGTTGGAGATTTTAAGACAAGAAGAATTATACGCAAAATTTTCCAAGTGTGAATTCTGGTTAAGAGAAGTTCATTTCTTAGGGCACGTGGTAAGTAGTGAAGGTATCAAAGTAGATCCAGCAAAGATCGAAGCAGTGAAGGACTGGGAAAGACCAAGGACACCAACTGAAGTTAGAAGTTTCTTGGGATTAGCCGGGTACTATCAGAGATTTGTACAGGATTTTGCAAAGATAGCTACTCCAATGACCAAGCTGACAAGGAAAAGCGAGCGATTCATATGGAACGACAAGTGTGAATAGAGTTTCCAAGAGTTAAAGAAGAGACTAACTACGGCACCAATGTTGACGCTACCAGACGATCAAGGTCATTTTGTAATCTATAGTGATGCGTCTTACAAAGGATTGGGATGTGTGCTTATGCAACATGATAAAGTAATTGCTTATGCGTCAAGAAAATTGAGACCTCACGAACAGAAATATCCTACACATGACTTGGAATTAGCAGCGATCGTATTTGCACTGAAGATATGGAGACATTACCTGTACGGAGAGAGGTGTGAAATTTACACCGATCACAAAAGTCTGAAGTATATCTTTACTCAGAAAGAGCAAAACATGAGACAGAGAAGATGGTTGGAGCTAATCAAGGACTATGACGTTTCCATCAATTATCACCCCGGCAAGGCGAACGTGGTAGCAGATGCATTGAGCAGAAAAGAAAGACTAAATATGCTGACGATGACCAAAGAGTTGTATAGAGAGTTTGAAAAGTTAGAGATAGAAATGCATGTTCCGAAGGACGCGACAAAGATGATTTACGCCATAACGTTTCAACCTGAGTTGTTTCAAAAGATACGGAAATGCCAAGAGCAAGTTATGAACGACAATGCAAATAGTTTAACAGGTGAGGAAATATGTAGCCAACTGGACGACAAGGGAATCTTAAGGTTTGCTTCTCGAATATGGGTACCTAATGTAGCGGAATTAAAGAATGAAATTTTGCACGAAGCGCATAACTCGAAGTATTCAATTCATCCTGGAAGCACGAAGATGTATCGAGATCTTAAAATGAACTTTTGGTGGCCAGATATGAAAAGAGAAATTGCTGAGTGGGTAAGTAAATGTTTTACGTGTCAGAGGGTCAAAGCAGAACATCAAAGACCAAGTGGATTACTGCAGCCGTTAGAAATTCCTGAGTGGAAGTGGGAACACATCGCAATGGACTTTGTGGTAGGGTTGCCTAGAACGAAGGCCAACCATGATGCTATTTGGGTTATTGTGGATCGACTGACGAAATCTGCACATTTTCTTCCAATTAACGAGAGATTCTCGCTGGATAAGTTAGTTCGTTTATATGTCAATGAAATCGTGGTACGACATGGAGTTCCAGTGTCAATAGTATCTGATCGCGACCCTCGATTCAACTCAAGATTTTGGAGAAGTTTTCAAGAGTGTTTAGGCACCGAATTAAAAATGAGTACGGCTTATCACCCGCAGACAGAAGGTCAAAGCGAAAGGACGATTCAAACCATCGAGGACATGCTTAGAACATGTGCACTTGATTTTAAAGGTAATTGGGACGATCATCTACCCTTAGTAGAATTCTCATATAATAATAGTTTTCATGCGAGTATTGGGATGCCACCTTACGAAGCTCTGTATGGACGGAAGTGTCGATCTCCAGTATATTGGGAGGAAGTTGGTGAACGGAAAGTGATAGGGCCAGAATTAGTACAGCAAACAAAGGAAGTGATTGAATTGATTCAGAAAAGGTTGATAACAGCTCAGAACCGGCATAAGAAATATGCTGACCTAGCAAGAAAGTATATGGAATTCGAAGTCGGAGAACAAGTGTTACTGAAAGTTTCACCATGGAAAGGATTAGTTAGGTTTGGAAAGAAAGGGAAATTGAGTCCAAGGTACGTTGGAACATTTGAGATTTTGAAGCAGGTTGGGAAAGTAGCTTACGAGTTAGCATTACCCCCGCATATGCAGCACGTTCATAATGTGTTTCACGTATCAATGCTTAAGAAGTATCGACCAGATTCGAACCATGTAATAGAGTATGAACCCATAGAGGTCCAGTCAGATTTATCTTATGTAGAACGACCAATTCAGATATTGGATCGTAAGGAAAAACTGTTAAGGAATAAGGCTGTAGTAATAGTAAGAGTTTTGTGGAGGAATCCTAAGGTAGAAGAGTCTACCTGGGAATTAGAAAGTGATATGTTAGAGAAGTATCCCCAGTTGTTTCCTTGATCTGATTCTGAGGACAGAATCCTATTAAGGGGGAAGGATGTAAGATCCGTGAACTTTATTAATTATATAAATTGTATTATATGTGTAGAATAATTATTGTGGAGTATTTGGAGTGTTATTGACTAAGGTCATTAAGTGATTATGTGCTAATTGGTGTGTCGGAAGCCCCTTTCAAATATCTTGTCATTGGAAAATATTTTCAATTTTGAGCCCCATTTTGAAATTTCAAGGGCCCCGTTGAAACTTTGTACATCATTATTATCCCTTCGTCATTCGTGTCCGAATCATTATCGGAAGATTTATTCGTATCATTATATCCCTAGTTATTTGATATTGACAATATTATTCGTTTTATCCAAAAAGGGAAAAATTATTCCAAACCCTAATTGTTTAGGGCAATTGATATATCGTCCGTATCAATAATACATCTGTTATAGCCCCAGTATTCTTGAGCATTAGTTATATAATGATATGTATTGATTTGGATAATTATCAGTCTTTGTAGATGATTATCTTTTCGTAAAATGTGTCTTTAACGTAATTAGGGTTTTTAAACGATCCAGTGGATCTATATCGATCCAAAAATGTTGTTTGGGGTATTATTTTTCCAAAAATATAAAAAGACGAATCGTACATTAAACCTCACATAATCTGTATTTCATAATCTTGAAAAAGTAAAAATCCCCGAACCGTGTTCTTCGTGTTATTGAATAATCAAACCAACTTTTGGAGGTGTTATTGAAATCAGAAATCAAAGTTCAAGTACTCAAATCAAAGCTCTTGATCTCTAGTTTCAGAATCTTCCAACCTCATCATCATCTGGTAATTTTTCGATTTTATATGAATTTTTCAAATTTCGAATTAAATTAGGGTTCATACCCGAATTGGGGATTTTCATTCTGTTGATTCTCCGTTCGATTGATTGCTTCTAACATGTTCCTAGGGTTCTAATGAGTAGGAATCCATGTTTTAATTTCATGTTTATGTTCGATTTTGAGAAATTCGATTTCTAGGGTTTGGCCTGATTTTTCTTTTTAATAGTCCGTTCATATGAATGATCTGACATTGTTTTTGATAGAGGGCTTTTGTTGTGTGTGTTCTTAGCTTCATTTTAACATAAAGAACGTAGAGTTTCATGTAAGATTTTGGTAGATCGGAAAATTGGTTCGAGGTCGCCGGAAAATGATCGGGATTGAGATCCCGGCTTTGTTTTGGTATGTTTTTGGCCTGAATAGATTGCTGAGTTTATAAGGAACGATTTGGTATAAAAAGCCCCAAATTTTATCAAGTTTTCAGGTCGCCGGATTCTGGGTTTTTCGCCGGATTCTGGAAAAATTCCGGGTTGTTCTTGGTGACCCGTTTTTGTTCTTCCCGACCCGTTAACCCGTTTTCTTGACCCGGTTTCAATCTTCGAAACCATAAAATATTTTCAGAAAACTGTTTTTGAATTTTTTTTTTAAATTTAATTCGAAAATAGTTTAAAATCTTTAAAAATTCATATTTTTATTTTAAAAATATATTTTTAATTTTAGAAAATTCTGGAAAATTATATTTATTATTTTAAATTCGAAAATTGATCAAACTTAATTATTTTTAATTAGTTTTAATTAATAATTAATTTAATTAATTAATTGATTAATTCTTTTAATCAGTTAATTCTTAAAAATTAAAAATTAATTAGATTTAATTAATTAAAAATTCAGTTTAATTATTTTCAACCCTGTTTTATTATTTAAAAATAGTTTGAGCATTTAAAGAGTGTCAATTAATTTTATTAATTGATTTAATTGCTTTTAAATACTTATATTGGGATGAAAAATCTTATTTTTGATTTAAAAATTATTTGTGACTTATTTAAATTCAAATATGCCTCGAATATTGTTCTAAAAATATTTATAAGTGCTATATGGTTTATATGAGTTGAATAAATGTGTTTCAATGTCCGTAAATACCCGTACGAGGGCTAATGTGTGAGTTTTAATTACCGTAAATTAGATCGGGCATCCGATATGAACCCGATTACTTCTTTAAATGTGAAAATGGTTATGAGTGTATATCGAGGATAGAACGAGGATATTTAGACTTACTGTAATGAGTTGTTTATTATAGAATCGAGTTCCCGGAGCAAGGGAAAGGAGAAGGTAGAGTAAGCTTGATAGAATTTCGACAGCTACGTAGACCAGGCAAGTATCTGTGCCTTTCTTGTTGATTCAATTATTATTGTTCTTAATGATTACATATATATTACCTTCAGAACAATTCAGATTATTCCATCTTCACCTGTATTGAGCAACTGATGTTATTTCCTTGAATATTCCTAAATTCTTGATTAAATTCACAATCGTGTCGAATATCAGAAATCTTCATTTCAATTCACTTGTATTGACTATAATCATTGTTGACCTTCTTAAATGTGTACTTATGTACCGTTGAACCATTTCGAACCTAGTTCTCGAACTTCATTTGATATTGAGCCGTTGAAGCTCTTTTGCAATTCTTGTACCTTATCTTTGTGTACTTATGTACCGTTGAAACCATTTCGAATCTAGTTCTCGAACTTCATTTGATATCGAGCAGTTGAAGCTCTTTTGCAACTATTGCACTATGTCATTGTGTACTTATCTTGTTATGCATGTTATTGCTTATACTTTGTGATAGAATTGGCATGTTTTAAAATGAGACCCGTAATGGTTGGGCCATATTTATGGTCGTAATAACTTAAGGCCCAGATTGGCCATGGATCCTAGTGGAGGACTTTGCTATAAGCTAGTCCGGGGTTGATGCGTGACTGATCAGCAGCTCAACCTTTGTATTTGAAAAATGTAGAAGTCCAATTCTAATCCTTCTTTCTTCAATAAAGATTGTTAAAAGCATATGTTTGACTTGTATATTGTTGATTCAGATAACTGTGATCTTTCCTTTCATTATGGAACTGTGATTGATATATATTATGTTGCTGAGCACTTGTAGCTCATTCTTGCTTTGTTTATAACCATATTCCAGTTAAGCGAGAGTATGAGCAGACACAGCGCGAGTGATAGTTCTCCAGCAGCTAGGAAAGCACCAAGAGGGGTTGTCATTGGCAGGGTAGTTGTTTGTTTTGATAGTTAGACTAGATGTCTAGCTTTGACTTTAAGTTGTGTAATAACTCTGAAACCGGTTTGTAATAATAATGACATAGAAGCTTGTTCAATGCCATAATCTGGATGCGGTCTTGGTTAAGGGGTATTTTATGTTATTATATTATTATGCATGTGTTATATACAGGTTTATTGTGTTTCGTTGGTCGAGTGACTCCCCAAATCTGTACCCCGGGTTTGGAGGGCGTCACAATAATAATAATAATAATAATAATAATAATAAAAGAATAATAGAAAAAAAGGATTAAAATTTGAAAAAGAATAGGATTTAAAATTAAATTAGAGTAATGGGCCTAAAATTTGGATCAGATTCGGATGCAGATAGTAGTAGGTTTGTAATTAGGGTTTAGTATCGCTATATAAACAACTTGTTCTCTTTCCGCATCTTTTATAACAACAATTCGTAGGGCTTTTATACACAAAAATCAGCAGTCTTGTAAAATTCGTATGAAATTCATCTTAAGTCGTAATTGATGATTCTGGACTTTTCGGAAATCTCTTTCAATTTTCAACATCTTTTGTTTCACAATGTTTTTCCAGATTTTGCTCTAAACTGTTCTTAAAATCACAAAACGTGTTCAGATCTTGTTTTTCCATTTTTGTTCAAATTCAGCGGACATTTTATTTAATTTCCGATTCGTTATAAGTCCGTTTCTGATGAGCCATATCTTGTCGGAAAGGTATTTTCGTTCTTTAAGACTTTTATCCTTTGAGTTTTTCAAGAAAACATTGTTTAGAGGGTCAAAAAGGATAAAAACAGAACTGATCAGAATTGGATATATGATCTAGGATGCGTCGAGGTAAGTTTCCGATTGATTTTCCTAGTGTTTTCGAAATTATGTTTATATCTGTATGTTTGTTTATCAAATCTTGGGATAAGTGATGCTATATTTTAAAGTGATGTGTATTATTGTATATGTGATATGTGTAAACGATAATCTTAAGACTCTGATTTGTGTCATGGTTTGTGAAAATATCGATTAAGAATAAGAACCGAGTCACCGGGTCATAGTAACAGTTTTCTGAAAATTTAGGACTGTTATCACCGGATTGTAGTGGCCGTGGCATGAATTGTGGGTTTAAATGTATTGTTGTTATGTGGCGTCGTATCGTATCGTATCGAATAAGAATATGAATGTGTATCAGAAATTATTGTTTCGTATATCATTATCGTATTGAATATCGTATTATTTTATATGTGTATACATGTTATTTGCCCGATTAGTTGGATCGATTAGTTTTTTGCTGGGATGCATAGCTCATTCCTTACCATTTTCAGGTTCGGTGTAAGTACGAGTGAATATGCTTTGAAGTTTGACAAGCTTAGGTTTGGAGTAGTTTGATTTTTGGATCATCATTAGATGCGTTTTTGTAATAGTTAGCTTTGTAATAAAACTTTTGTCACGCTTCCGTCTGTAATTGTCATTGAATAATTGAATAGTATTTTATATAAGTTTTGTATTTAGAATTAATAGTCAGAAAAGTCAGGTTGTTACAGGTTGGTACCCAAGATGCAAAGGAAGCCAAACTGGGGGATAAGCAAGATCTTGATGAACTAATTCTGGAATGGGGTACAAACTTTGACGAGTCACGCAGTGGGAATCTTGATTTTGATGTACTTGGAGTTCTTGAACCTTAAAAAAACCTGGAGAAGCTCACAATCAATTACTTTGGAGGCATAGACTACCTGTTACAAATCAACAATCAATACTTCAACACACTAACTTGATATCGATCAATGAAAGCTTAAACTATTGTGAACTATTTACAGAAATGAATTGTAGATGAAGACGACAGAGAGAGAGAGAATGTAATTAAATAAAAGTTTGTGTAAAATACTGTTATCACATAATAATTCATAATAATTACAAAAATTCATTAAAACTTAGCAACATGTCTCACCTAATCCTTGTATGCATTAGGAATTTTTTTAAAACCAAATGTAATTAAAATATGCATAAGATATAAGTAACATCTAAAATTTTATAACTATCACAACATAAATCTTTACGGATTTGACTCTTTGATTCTCTCCATGTTTCTCAAATCAAAATAAACTAATACAATATCACAAATGAATTGATAAATATAACAACATATACTACTTACATTAGTTTATATCCTTAAAGTGATTTTATTCAAAATTTTGGTAATTTGGTTTTCATCATTGTCAAAACAATTTTAATTGTCAAATTTAATATTTTAAAAATATACAATTTTAACTAAATTGGTATTTTGGTTAAAAGTGATTTCTATGCTTAAAATTTAATTTTTTTAGAAAATTTGGAAAATACTTTGAAGCGATCTTGAAACTTCGTAGTTGACTTTTCTTAATATAAGACAATAATAAAGATAAAGATTTATATTAATTTGTTTTTAACCTATTATGTGGATTAATTCATTTTTTTAATTAAATAAAAGTATGTGTAAAATACTATTACCACATTATAATCCATAATAATTACAAAGATTCATTAAAACATAACATGTGTCACCTAATCTTTGTATGCGTTAGGAAAAGTTTCTAAACCGAATGTAATTAAAATATGCATAAGATATAAGTAACATCTAAAATTTTATAACTATCACAACATAAATCTTTGCGCATTTGACTCCTTGATTCTCTCCGTGTTTCTCAAATCAAAATAAACTAATACGATATCACAAATGAAATGATAAATATAAAAACATATACTATTTACATTAATTTATATCCTTAGAGTGATTTTATTCAAAATTTTGGTACTTTGGATCTCAGCATTGTCAAAACAATTTTAATTGTCGAATTTAATATTTTTAAAAATAGGCAATTTTAACTTTCGAATTTAATACATATTTTTAAAATAGACGTTCAAGATTATATCATATAAGAATAATGAATACATAATTTTATAAGGAAACCAATTTAATTAAATACATAATTTATTTTCAATTTCGATTATATATCAAAATAATAAGGATCGTTAGATTTTAAAAATCGATAGATGAGAATCGTTGGATCTAATATAAAAAAGGTATTTGTTTGTTGATAGAACTAAATTCAAATACTAAAAAGGTATTTGGATGATCTAAACCAAATATAAAGAGATTTTCTAAATTGAATAGAATTTTTGACGTAAAAATTCATCAATTTCTTATGAGTAGTTTTAATTTTAAAAATATTTTTAAACCATCACTAAATTAAAGATAATTTTATAAATTTTGCATGAACTGTAAACATGTTCTATTTAAAAAGAACTGTCCGAACCTAATATATAAAATAACAGAAAAGAAAATAAATATCAGGAAAATACCTCATCAAATAACAACTTGAGAAAACAATTATTCTTCAGAGAAAAAGAAGAAATCAAAAAAAAAAATCAAGTTCATCAACTTAAATACAGTTAAACCTCTTTAAAGTAATAACTTTGGCACCGAGAGAAAATATTATGTTATCGAGTTTATTATTTTATTGAGAATAAAAATACATTGTCTCCATCATGTTGAGACCGGAAAAACAATATTATTTTAGCGAGATTATTACTTTATCGATTATTACTTAATCGAGGTTCAACTATATAAAAAACAAAAATACAAAATACATAAAAAGACGTGATATGATTTGGAGTATAACAAAGTTCATGGTACTTGTTATGAATGAGGGCTCACCTATGTCTCCACTTTTCCGTCTAGGTGGTCGAAGTAAATTTTTGTAGCATAACATAGATTAGAATTATAATATATGTAGGATTTTAATATTAAGACTTGTCTGAAATATTAATTTCCTTTCCTACACATTAAAAGCATAAAAAGGAAATTATATTTTACAATATTTAAAGAAAAAAGTTTTCTTTCTTTTATACAGTTAAAAAAAGGTTTTGATTTTTTTCCCTAAAAAATAGGAGTAAAATAAGGAAGTTTTAGTTGAGAAAAAAGGTAATATTTGTTTAATTAAATTTTAAGTAAGATTGACTTTTATATATTTATTGTCTTTCCTAAAAATTTGATTGTAAATAAGAAATGTTTTCCCTAAAAATTCTAATGTAAATGAGGAAATTAAATTTTATTGAATTAAAATTGAAAGGAAATATTTGTTTAATTAAATTTTAAGTAGGACTGACTTTTATATATTCATTGTCATTCCTAAAAAATTGATTGTAAATAAGGAATGTCTTCCCTAATAATTTGAATGTAAATGAGGAAATTTAATTTTATTGAATTAAAATTAAAAGAAAATATTTGTTTAATTAAATTTTAAGTAGAATTGATTTTTATATATTAATTGTATTTCCTAAAAATTTGATTGTAAATAAGGAATGTCTTCCCTAATAAAAATTCGACTGTAAATAAGGAAATTTAATTTTATTAAATTAAAATTGAAGAGTTCTAGAAAATTAGATAAATATGAATCGAACGATTCTAGAGCTCCTCGGATTTTTTTTAAATATATAAGGATAAGATATAAGATATATATTGATGATATATATTATTTTAGCCAATCCGGAAAATATTCTCATAGCATGATAATAAAACATAAGTTGCCTTGTGCCGGTCAAAAAAGTTACTCCCTCCGTCCCAGCAGAAAGTTAACATTTGAAACAGAAGGTTGGACACGCATTTTAAGGCTTTTTAAAGTATAGTTCCATTAATTGTTTTAAATTTCTTTTTCTTATGAATAAAAATTAAATGTTTGGGTTTTTATTCGAAAAAGAAAAAATTTAAAAATAAATAATGGAACTATATTTTATAGGAGCCTTAAAATGCGTGCCGACACCTCCATTTCAAATGTTAACAAATGGATGGGACGGAGGGAGTACCTTGCAATTGCCTTAACATTTATTATCATTTTACTTAAATTTATTGATTTTATATAATTTGGATGATCCCAAAAATGACAATAAAGATGCTGAAAATATTGGCTGGAGTTGTCAAAATTGATTTAATTTAAAAAATATGAGTGTTACGTCATATTTTCGGTTGCTTCAATTATCTCCTAAATTTCCAATATTAATCTAATAATGATTAATTGCTTAGCCACTTAATAATATCCTCTCTCTGAAACGAGGAAACAATCAATCTCAATCAATCAATTACTAAAAAATATCTCCGAACGATTCTTTCAAATCAGGAAAGAATCACAACGCTAATATAACTCTAAAAAGATAAAATCAACTTATCTCAAGACATCCCTTAACAATCGCAGGGATTAAAAACACTATCTTATCACAGAACTGAGTTGGCTTGATCCCTATATATAAACAGGGTACGCAGATATCTTGAAATAGGATCCGACACATCTAACAAGTCGAGACACCTTTCAAGTTCAGCCCCAAACATCCAAAAATCCCAAATCCCCCTATTTTCATAATTCGTTATTCCAGCAATCCCCGAAATTTGTTATTACCAAATTTCTCCGTTAACAATTGGCGCTAGAAGGAGGGGATAATTTTTGATTGTGGAGGACAATCAATATATAAAATATGCATGGGGGGTTTTTATCGGATCTGGAGCTGCTTTAATGGAGGAGCAGAACGATGGAGGCGGTGGTTCGTGGTTCTATTCAAAATTAAGATAAGTTTTTTTATGATTTTGTTCGTAGAAATAAGCTATCTTATAAAATTCGTAGTATATTTAATACATGTCAGATTTTGATGATTTTTTATGATCCGGAAAGCTTTTGCGATTTCTTACAACTTTCGTTCTTGGTGTTTTCTGAGATTATATTTCGATCTATTCTCGAAATCACAAAACATAATCAGATCCCGTTTTTCAGTATTGAGAAGTTAATCAGCAGACGTTTTATTTGATTCCTGATTCGTTATAAGTCCGTTTCTAACGAGCCATATATCCTCGGAAAGATATTTTCGTTTCCTACAACTTTTATGTTTTGTGTTTTCCAAGAAAATATCGTTTACAGGGCCAAAAGGGTAAAAAACAGATCTGGGCAGAATCTGAATCGTGGAGATGTTAAAGAATTGTGATGCAATATTCGTAGCACATGATTTGATTACTTCACTAGCTCGTGCATGGACAAAAACAAGTGTGGAAGGTCCTTATCTGAGAAGGATAATATTTTCGAAAGCTCTCTTTTTCAAGGGGGATAATATTTTTGAAGACCCTATTTCGAGTAGGATAATATTTTTGAAGACCCTCTTCCAAGAAGGATAATATTTTTGAAGACCCTCTTTCGAAGATGATAAAATTTTTGAAGACCCTATTTCGATGGGGATAATATTTTAGAAGACCCTCTTTTGAAGATGATAATCTTGTTTGAAATCCCTATAGGGTGAACGTCATGTGAAGGCCCTTCGGGATAATCTTGTTTTGAAGGCCCTGCATCATTCGCATTATGCATTCATTAATATCATCATGTGCATCATTCACATCATGCATTCATTCATATCATCATGTGCATCATACATTTACTCGTAAACATTGGACATTCTTAGATTCTGTGGTTGTCCCTGTGTAATATTTTTGAAGGCCCTTCTTTGATGAAGGTGTTGCTTGAAATTATTTTTGAAGGCTCTTCTTTATGAAGGTGTTGCTTGGAAATTATTTTTTGAAGACCCTTCTTTGTGGAAGGTGTTTCTTGAAATTTATTTTTGAAGGCCCTTCTATGAGGAGTGTACTGCTTGGAATACCTTGGTAAACCCGTACTTCCGGGGTGCTTATCCGTACTTCCGGAAAGCTCACCAAGAAGAGAGTCCACCCTCTTATGGTGAAGAGAGTCCACCCTCTTATGGTGAAGAGAGTCCACCCTCTTATAGGTGAAGAGAGTCCACCCTCTTATAAGGTGAAGAGAGTCCACCCTTTTAAGGTGAAGAGAGTCCTTCGTCTTATGGAGAGAAGATAGTCATCCCTCTTACGGAGAAGAGAGTCCACCCTCTTATAGGTGAAGAGAGTCCACCCTCTTGTAGGTGAAAAGAGTCCACCCTCTTATGGTGAAGAGAGTCCACCCTCTTATGGTGAAGATAGTCATCTCTCTTATGGAGAGAAGAGTCCTCCCTCTTAAGGAGAAGATCCTCCGGGATAATACTTGGACTACAATCTCAACACATTACATTCTCTCCTTATTTCAACATACAAGGACATCACTATTGCTGCTACTAAATTCTGCTACTTCTATATCTTGAATAGTGGATTCACAAACCTAACTTTACAAGGGGCAGCGCAACAATATCCACACAAAGCCGCTCATTCTCCTACACTTAGAAAGCTACTCGTACATATGTTCTTCTCACATCTCGCATGTTGTCTCTCTCGCAAGCACATACATATTACGGGCACATCATGTTGTCACTCTCGCTTCTACAGGCATATTATGGGTAATTATCTTCTTCATATTATCTGCTAATCTTCTACTCCTAGTTGTTTCATTGACTCAGGAAATTCGGAAGATCAAAGCACGCTTAGTTCTCCAGTCCATCAAGCTGCACTGAAGAACTGGGGGTAGTGTTACGCCATATTTTCGGTTGCCTCAATTATCTCCTAATTTCCCAATATTAATCTAATAATTATTAATTGCTTAACCACTTAGTAATATTCTCTCTCCGAAATGAGGAAACAATCAATCTCAATCAATCAATTACTAAAAAATATCTCCAAACGATTCTTTCAAATCAGGAAAGAATCACAACGCTAATATAACTCTAAAAAGATAAAAATAACTTATCTCAAGATATCCCTTAACAATCACATGGATTAAAAACACCATCCTATCACAGAACTGCGTTGACTTGATCCCTATATATAAACAGAGTACGCAGACATCTTGGAATAGGATCCGACACATCTAACAAGTCGAGACACCTTTCAAGTTCAGCCCCAAACATCCTAAAACCCAAAATCCCCCATTATCACAATTTCGTTATTCCATCAATCCCCGAAATTTGTTATCACCAAATTCCTCCGTTAACAATAAATATTTTGAAATTCCTCAATTCACGATTATGATTGAATAAGTAGAAATTTGTACGTATCTATGCGTAATTGCGTACATATGTATGTATGTAAAATTAGGGAATATATAAATTTGAAACTGTTTTGATAACTATAAAGATTACCACTAAATTATCACTAAATTTTAATGAACTTTTGAATATTGTCGAATTTTAATGAACTTTTTAATTCAGTTTGAATACCACTAAATTTTATGAATTTTTTAGAATTCAAATTAAATTTTCCCAGATTTTTTTGAAATTTTATTGAAAACAATTAAATTTTTAGAGAATTTTTCAAAATTTAAATTGAATACATCTTTATTTTTGAAATTCAAAAAAATCCTCCAAAATTCAGAATGACTGCACCCCTATGAATTTAGATTTTTAGAATCTGATGGTAAAATTGTAAAGATATTTGGTGAAGATTTGAAAATATTTGTAAAGAATCTCATGTATGGAATTAATAATTCATTTAATCCTTTTAAATTTGATGGGTATTTAAAATTTGCATATTTATTAAAAATGTTATCAGCCTGACGTCATCCTTATATTCACTCTGCTAGACACTGGGTTCAGCTAAACAAAGCCCACACCCCACAGTCCAATTACAAAATGAGTATGACCGACCCAAATAGCGGCCCATTTCTCTTTATAAAGTAAGTATTTTCTTCTCTCCGTCGTTGTTTACACACAGTAACACACACAGTTGTTCACCGCCGACAAAACACAACCTACTTGACCACCCAGCTCTTACAGGTAACCCCTTGAATGTCTTTATTCTTTTGTATTTATATGTTTTTGTGTGTATGTATTTGACCCATATTATGTGTGTGTGTTGATTAGTTCTTTGTTTGATGATTTTTTTAGTTGGTTATGCTTATATTTATCATGTTCATTGTTTTGAATGTTGGTCATAGTCTTTTTTTAAAGATTTTTTATATAGCTTTTGAACCCTAAATAATGCAGCTTTTGAGTTATGATGTTAAGTGTTTGATTTTATGCCCCTGAGAGTGTTTTTTCCAAGAAAATTGAAATTTGCAGCTTTTATATTATATCGTCAACATAGGTTATAGATTATAGTCGATTGTTTAATACAAGGCTCAAGGCTGGGATGATAATTATAAAAAGATTTGGCTTTTAAGTTTTAGTGAAATTACTAAGGAGTAAGTAGAATAAGAGGATTATTGGCTGGGGGGAGAGTTTTTTTTTTAATTAGTATTTTAGAGTACCCTGGAAGAGCCATTTTGTATAAGCCCATATTTGTTTCATTGGAATATCTTTTAGATAGTTGTTGTAAATTTATCTTTTTCTGATGTTTTGTATTTGTAGGTCGGCTACTATACACTTGCGTTAGGCTGTTAGACATGGACATGTAAAGTAGCAGTCACAGAAACTTCGGTATCGATTGCATGGGCTCTGAAGTAGCAAGTTGATGGTTCTAGTTACACATCTTATGGCGTGATGTTGTGGCAAATTGAGTAAGTTTTTTCCTTATAATGAAGAAACATTAAATGTTGTTCGGTATTCACTTTTTCTCTTTCCACCAATATCAATTTCTAAGTATGTTGCACCTCTATGATCTATAGTAGTAGCCTTGGATTCTCTATATTTTAGATAGGGATAAGTATATATCTGATGTCCTTTCGTTACTTTTTTCTCCTGTGCAGTGAAAGACTTTGGTTCTGCATCTAGAGTATTTTATGTTAACCGCAACCGTAGATATATATCTGTAGCTTCTGTCAGACTAAACAAAGAAAGAAGGTTTAGCAGTTGGAACCGATCTGAAGCAATAATTCGCCATTTCGACGATGCGCATGTCCAACGTCGTACAAATTCAATTTCTGAAATTGCATTTGGTGAAACTCATCACATCTATCAATCCAGCAGTCTTCAGCATTGGTTTAAAAATTGGCAAGAACAGCGAAAGTATAAGCTAACAGCCAGTACTTTTGCTGGGGCTATTGGTCTTTGGCCTCGCCGAAGAGTCCAATTGTGGTTAGAGAAAATTGGGTATCTTCATCCGTTTACTGGTAATATGGCCACCTGTTGGAATAATATTAAGGAAGAGGAAGCCCTTGAAAGATATAAGCTGATAACTGGAAATTCTGTAGGGTTTCCAGAGTTCCAGGTTTACAGAGACACAGATCCTGAATATGACTGGCTTGCAGCTTCACCTGATGGTACAGTTGAGCAGGTTGTTTACGAATTGTCTTCTCGAGGAGTGCTAGAAATTAAGTGCCCTTATTTTGACGGTAACATGAAAAAGGCTCGTCCATGGACAAGAATTCCCCTTCACTATATCCCTCAAGCTCAAGGCTTGCTGGAAATTTTGGACCGAGATTGGATGGATTTCTATGTGTGGACTCCTAATGGAAGCAGTTTATTTAGAGTAGATCGTGATGAAGAATACTGGAACCTTTTGAAGGTAGCATTGTCAGACTTTTGGTGGAATCATGTCCATCCAGCCAGGGAAGAATGTCTCAAAAGAGTGATTACAGATCCACTGTATGAGTTGAGAGAATTCCGTCCTGCAGCTAGGCATGAGTTGAGTGTTGATATAGTTTATGAAAGCAAACGATTAGTTGACGAGGCCAAGTTGATGGTCCGTGAAATTCATGGAAAAATACAGGATTGACATACTTGAGAAGCTAAAAACGATCAGTGGAGTTCTATGTTTAGTAGATGTTGGATACTATTTTTTGGGATTTCCAGCAACTCAGTAAACCTATAGGCAGGTCGTTGAAGTAAACATGTATAACTAGACAGCAGATGTTTGTTCATTATCATTGAAATCTGAATTGTTCAGGGGAACAAGTCCTTGTTTGTAATCACACACTCACGCTTCTTTTTTAATTCCTTGTCCATTCTGTACACATCTCTCGTTCCTTTTCTCTTCCCTGATCTCACCAGTTTATCTCACAGGAATTTGGGAAACAAAGTTGGCACTTATACAGCTAACTGTAGAACCTTTATACAGTGAACTGTGACCAAGTCAGGAACGATGCCTGCACAGAAGATTGAAACAGGCCACAGCAACACTATCCACGATGTAACCATGGATAACTATGCAACAGCTTCATCTGATAGCACCAATAAAATGACTGGTGTAAGTAATAGCGATACCTCACAGCACCTTGCTACTTTGACCGGTCATCGAGGTCCAGTCTGGCAGGCTGCTTGGGGACATCCCAAGTTTGGATCCATTCTGATTCTGGCTTTTTGGCTCATGTATTCAGTGACCACGAATCATCTGTCAGTTCTATTGCTTGGGCACCAAATGAACTTGGTCTTTGCTTGGCTTGTGGGTCTTCTGATGGTAATATATCAGTAGTCTTCACTGCCAGATCCAATGTTGGTTGGGATCCCACATGACTGATAAAGCACACCCTATAGGAGTAACGTCAGTTTCATGGGCCTCTTCAGTGGCTCCTGGTTGGATCTGGTATGCTGGATCCCGTTCAGAAGTTGGCTTCAGGTGGCTGTGACAATACTGTGAAGGAGTGGAAGCTTTCCAACGGGACTTGGAAGATGGACTGCTTCCCTGCCCTTCAGATGCATAAAATTTGTGAATTTTAATTTAAATTCAGAGGATAAAATTTTTAAAGGGCCTGAAAATAAAAGTAGTACTTATTTGAGTTGGTAAATATTTGTTTTTAGATTAAAACTTTCGGATGCAAAATACGAATAAGTCTACATATTTATATTCCATGGTCGGACAAAATTGTTATTTTTGAATTTGAATTTAACTTCGTTATTTTTATTTTGATTTAGTAAGAAAAATTATATTGCCTAAAATATGGTAAACATTGTTTTTTTTTCTAAAATAGACAATTTTCCAAAATATAAATAGGTCGACGTTTCAATGTTACATAGTCCAACAAAATTGAAATGTTTCTTCTGTTCCAAGAATCTAGTCTGGATTTCAACAAAGCGGTACTGTCCTTGTCTTCCAATCACGTTGTTACAGATTCAAGTGGCCGGTGACGTATCAAACTTTGGTCACCCCTAGTAGTAGAAGATGATTGTTTTGACTTACTACTTTGCTAAGGTGTTGTCATCGTCCTCTCATTTTGGTAGATAAAAGACATCCACATCTAGTGAACACCAACACACATGCAAGTGAGAGCTAGCTAGATGGGAACAGAAGCTCCAAATTCTGGAAAAACGGTGATTTCTAAGGAGAACAAGGAACAAACTGCACCGCCTGTCAAGCTCGATGCTGGAGATTTATTCGTCCTTAAGTCTCGAGGTAATTGCTTAATATTCTAATGTTGAATCTGTTATAACTTGCTTATCTTCTGCTGATAGATAGAATTGTTGCATACTCGGGGTATGCTCATGAGGAGTGTTAGATTTAAGTGGAAGTAAAGTAGAGAGACTCTTCCCTTAAATTTGCCACATTCAAGATTTCTTTTTGAGAAAGTTGTATCACACATTAATATATATTTAGCTATATTGATCTTTGACACACACACACATATGCATATGATTGCAGGATCATGGTTGCACTGTGGGTACCATCTGACAACATCAATAGTAGCACCAGCGCTTCTTAGCATACCGTTTGCAATAGGATTGTTAGGTTGGGGAGGAGGGATCGTGTGCCTGAGCATAGCCGCACTTGTTACTTTCTATTCTTACAACCTCCTGTCTCTAGTCCTCGAGGACCATGCTCGTCGTGGGAAGAGGCAACTTCATTTTCGTGCCATGGCTAGTGATATTTTAGGTACGAATGTACCATCATTTACATGCTCAATATCTTCCAAATTTCTACACATTTTTCTTGCAAATTGTAATTATGACCTAACTGTCGTTCTTTTCTCGAAATTGACATATATAGATATCTATGTATTTGTGATCTCTCCTGTTGTTGTGATTCAAACAACAGTCAGGCTTATTGATCCCAATAATGGTGATGGCCTCTGTATATAAGAATCTCTCACATGCTCAATATTGGCATTTTCCATTTATAGTGATGAATAACAATGCTGCAGTGTTTATAAGAACTTCCAAATTTAAATGTTCCGGTTTTACATTTAATAAGCCGGACTAGTGATTTTTATTCAATAGTTAGTTAATTACTCGGTAATAGGTCTTCGAAATAAATTGTAGTAACACTTGAACATCTAGTGATTCCAAATTTTAGAAAATTGTAACTTGACAAAAACTGAATAAATGATGAATCCAAAATTTATGCATATCAAAGAAGAGCTTGTTTGTGAATTGAACAGGACCAGGATGGGGAAAGTATTTTGTTGGACCACTTCAATTAGGAATTTGCTATGGAGCTGTTATTTCGTGCATACTTATTGGAGGCCAGAGCCTTAAGGTCATTTCTGTCTCACTCACTTCCATTTTCCATCATTCTTACTTATTCTCAAATTCCTTTTGGACACTTAGCTGACATGTATATGCACATCATTGATCTTCAACTTTATATATTTCAGTCTATATATTTGGTGGCTCGTCCAAATGGGAGTATGCAGCTCTCTCATTTTGTTGTTATATTTGGAGGATTAAAACTAATCATGGCTCAAATGCCATCCTTTCATTCCCTGAGGCATATCAACCTCGTTTCTTTACTTCTCTGCCTTGCTTATTGTGCTTGCACTACTGCTGGATCCATATACATTGGTACAATCAATCTCTTACGTTACCACATTGTGCTTATTACTAAATGTCTCGCAAAGTAGATATATAATTATTAATATGGCGTGATATAAAATTCTTACAGGAAAGTCTAGCAATGCACCACCGAAGAATTATAATGTTACTGAAGTTGGCATAAACAGACTGTTCGGCACCTTCAATGCTATTTCTATTATTGCTACTACATATGGAAATGGAATTATCCCAGAAATACAGGTTTCAATCCCAATTAGTACTTGGGTTTTTCTTGTTTGTTAGACATTTATTAACTTTTGATAAATAAACTCATTTTCAGGCAACTATGGCTGCACCGATTCAGGGGAAAATGTTCAAAGGGCTACTGGTTTGTTATTCTGTTATAATCACAACGTTTTTCAGTGTTGGGATATCCGGGTACTGGGCTTTTGGCAATCAAGTTATGGCCACAGTTCTCTCAAATTTTACTGACCAAGGTAAAAATTTGGTTCCCAAGTGGTTTCTCTTGATCACCAATGTCTTTGTGGTAGTCCAAGTATCTGCTGTCAGTTTGGTAAGTTACATTCTCTAAAGCAATGACAAGTACTATCAAATATGTTGTCCCAAAATTTTATTCCTAAACTATCTAGCATAATGCAGACATATTTGCAACCTACAAACGTTGTTATAGAGCGCCGATTTGCTGATCCAGAAAAAGAAGAATTCTCAGCAAGAAATTTGATCCCTCGAATCATATTCAGATCACTGTCAATTGTTATAGCAACGACAGTTGCTGCAATGTTACCTTTCTTTGGAGATATAATGGCTCTGTTGGGGGCCTTGGGTTTCATTCCTCTAGACATGATTATGCCAGTAGTTTTCTACAATGTCACATTCAAGCCTTCTAAAAGGAGCTTAATTTTCTGGGGAAACACGATAATAGCGGTTGTAGCCACAGTTCTGTCCGTGGTAGGTTCAGTAGCGTCTGTGAGACAAATAATTATTGATGCCAAGAACTATCGTTTGTTTGCTAATGTATAAATTATAATTGGTATTATAAAGCTAGTAATTGATGTTCTGGAGCATTTCTAGATGAATTAGTATGTATCCAGAAGATTAGTACTGGTCTGAAAGAATATGGTAGGAAGAATTAATATTATTACCAAAATTTGTAGGTTCGTACATGATCTGCAATTTTAGCTAATGTAAAGATTCAGTTGATCAAACTCTATATCTATTTGTCATGAATCTTCTGTTAATTGTTTATGCTGTTGACCTCTGTTCTAGTGGTAGTTGGAAAAGCCAAATGTTAGCAATGGCGAAGGTTATCGATTTTTAGTGCATATCTTTTAGTAAATATTGTTTATTTAGCAGGAATCTTATGTGTAAAAGCAATGGTGATTTATCTTACGAGTAACACTAGTTAATACTCGTTCCGTAAAAAAAAAATTAATTATATTTTTCAATAATATCATATATTTTTTTCTTAATAATATAATATATATAAATTTTGGTCAAAATTTGGTTTATTTAATCAATCAAAAATTAAAAAAACATGTTGTAATGGGATGGAGAGAGTACAAAACTTGCAAAGTTGCACGGGATTGTAGTGAACTTAATATTTGACAGTGACAAATTTTAATCCGTTGAATTGTATACATTGGGTTTGGACACGAAAACCAAGAAAATGTATTTAAAAAATGAGTACAGGACGGAGGGAATAATAGCATTTTCATGTGATTAGCTAAAATAATATAAAATAATAATTTGTTAAAATTTGCTAAACAGGTGTTTTACTCCAACAAATTAGTTATAATGGTTGGTTAGATTTTGAAAATTGTGTTGTATTATTTACTGACATGGATTAGCTTACGGGTCTGTAATGTTCGGCCATAAACAAAACATGATTGACTATTATTTTGGACAAGGGGATTTGCCGGTCATTTTCTTCAGTGTCATAACATTTTAAATTTTAGTGGCCGACGTATCAAACTCAAGTCATTACTAATAAAAGAAAATAATTTCAACGACTTTGCTAGTCTTATTCTTCATCCTCGTATTTTGTTGAATAAAAGACATCTACTCATATATAATTATACGCACACGACTTAAGAGTGTGGGTGAGAGCTAGCTATCTAGATGGGCACAGAAGCTCTGAGTTCCGGTGAAACGGTGACTGATAAAGAGAACAGCGACAAGACTGTCCCGCCTGTCAAACTCGACGCTGGATCTTTGTTCATCCTGAAGTCTCGAGGTAATTAATCAGATAATTCATCTGTTTAATCTAGAACCCACATATGTTCTTGTTTTGCATAAAACTGTTGCATATGTACATGCATAATAAACGGATCAAGTATGTCTCACTCGTAACGCACACAAGGAGTGTAAGATGCATAACAGACCTTACACCTACCAGTCGTGAGTAGGGCATGAGGAGGCAGGGGAATGAAGCGTACTCAGACCTTATCACTACTCTATATATATTAGTCTTTGACAGACACTTGTTTCGACTGCAGGATCATGGTTGCACTGTGGGTACCATCTGACGAGTGCAATAGTAGCTCCAGCGCTTTTAAGCATACCGTTTGCAATCGGAATGTTAGGTTGGGGAGGAGGGGTGGTGTGTCTGAGCATGGCTGCACTTGTTACTTTCTACTCTTACAACCTTTTGTCCTTGGTTTTAGAGGACCATGCTCGTCGCGGCAAGCGACAGCTCCATTTTCGTGACATGGCTCGTGATATCTTAGGTATATTATCTAAGCTCAGTTGCAGTTATACTTAAATTTTCTCTGTTTCGACAAATCCACTCTAAAAGTAACTATATCATTGTACGTTGTATCGGGTTAAACCATAAAAGTTTATTATTCAAGATGCGTAGCCATAGAATCTATAGATTACTCGCTCAGTCTCATCCATTTTTATACAGCTTTTATTTTTGATATCTCTTTCATTTCTATATATTTCAAAAATAATAATTTTTAATAATATTAAACACTATTACATCCCCTACTTTTCTTCACTATCTATATTTTATAATAATATAAAACACTATTACAATCACTACTTTCCTGGCTATCTCAAATTTACTCATTTTTAATCTAACTTTACTTATTTTTTATATATTTTTTTGATTCCCGTGCTGATCTTGTATATAGTAACCGTATATGCACCTCGACTGAATATACACGCTAGTATAAGGTTTGTTATTGATTTTAACGATGATGATGAGTGATGACCATTAATTCCCCTTGTCAATATTGGCGTTCTCCTTTTCTAGCCCCTAGATATTCACAGTGATCTAATAAAAATTATTCATGTCAGATTCAACGCATTTATTGACTGCTTGTATGTATTACTCCCTCTGATCCTATATACGGCCTGTTTGCCTGACATGATTTATACATTATAAGTTAATAAGAGCTTATCGGAGGTGTTTGTCAACCCGACTTATGATCTCAATTTATAACTTATACGTTGATAAGTTGAATGTTAATAATGCGGTACATTTTCCTAAACTTATTACTTGATTTCTTTGTTTTTTAATACTTTATATTTTTATCTTTGTGTTTTTAAATATTTTTTTAATTTAAAATGCAAGTGTTCAAATTATTGTATTTAATAATTATTTTTTCAAATTTAATTTAGCAAACTCTTAACTAACTTATAAATAAATTTATCCAAACGCCCGTATAACTTATAATAATTCATCAACTTATCACTTATATGACACTTACTCATTTTAAGCTATAAGTCAACTTTTTTGTGATACCCCAAAGACGCACATAATAAGGTCGATCTTAGAGCAATTGTAGCGCAAGTGACCACATTTCCAGTTTTTCGACCCCACAAGTGTTCCCGGTTTATTATATACCTCCATTGTTCTCCCTATATGATCTTTGAACATTTTATTCACCAATCTCTGGTACGTTGCTCCTGTATTGATTAACCCGAAGGGCATCCCAATATAACAGTATAGGTCTCGATTAGTGATGAACGAGGTGTGTTCTTGATCTGGCCCGTACATAGGAATTTGATTATAGCCTGAATAGGCATCCATGAAGCTTAATAACGCATGCCAAGCAATGGCATCCACGAGCTGATCGATACGAGGGAGAGGGAAACTATCCTTTGGACATGCCTTGTTCAAGTCGGTGAAGTCGACACAAGTTCTCCATTTCCCATTTGGCTATTTTACTAGCACATGATTAACCAACCAGGTCGGGTAGAACGACTCCTTGATGAGTCCGACTTCCATCAACCTATCCACTTCTTCCCTAAGGGCCTCCGCCCTTTCTCCACTGACATGTCTCCTCTTCTACCTTATTCCCTTCTTGCTTGGATCTAAGTTCAACCTGTGACACATTACTTCTGGATCAATTCTTATCATGTCGGCGTGAGACCATGCCAACACATCCAAATTTTCCTTAAGGAACGAGACGAGATTGTCTCTTATATTAGGGTTGAGATTTGCCCCAATCTTCAAGACTTTAGACGGGTCGCTTGGATCCATCAAGATAGAAATGATATCTTCGAATGTTCCAGCTCCATCCGGCAAGGGAGGCATTCTTGGGTCCACATCAACATCGAAGTTCCTATTCATGATAGGCTCCCTTGTTTCAGTGACAATAAGATTATCTCCATTGTTATCGAACATCTCCGACGCTTCCTGTGGGATGTTCCCTTCTGATGTCATAGTGACTTCTCGGGACATTCCAATTGGCAGGTTTATCAGAACTGAAGTCTCTTTCCTCACCCACTTGCCTTTATTCAACTTAGTAGTTACCTGCTCTGAGCTCTCTTCGTCATCGCTTGCCTCCTCCACTATACCCTCCTGTAACATAATTATGGGTAAAGAGGATTCCATTATTAGGGCCTCGGGCCGGGGTTCCACCTCAATCCCCATACTTTCAAAGTAGTCATCCGGGAGTTCCTCTATAGAATATCATGTTACAGACATCTTGCATGGCAGTATCCACACACTTCATTTTCTTCTCTTCACCTTCTTCCATGAACTCTTGTTCCCCAATGTCTGTCACTTCTCTTAGAACATCCGTCTTTTCCGCCCCTTTCATTGCTTGGTTACAACATACCCTTGAGTTATATTGGCATCCCTTCACTTGTCTGGCGCCTGTGGGAGTTGGAAATTTCATGGTTAAGTGATAAATAGAGGTGACTACCTTCATATCCTTAAGGATTGGTCTTCCGATAATAGCATTATAAGCACATGGTTGGTCCACCACAGTAAAAGTGACAATTTGTGTGGTCACGTGGGGGTTGTCTCCTAAACTAACCGGGAGTTGCACTGTGCCCCTGATTCCTACTGAAGCCCCTGTGAACCCGTAAAGCTGATTTCTGCTTGAGACCAACTCTCTGTCTAGAAATCCAAGCCTTTATAAGTGTCATAGGTCAAAATATTTACGGCGCTCCCGTTGTCTAACAATACCCGATATACATTGGTTGACCCAATCTTCATCCTTACTACAAGAGCATCAACATGTGGGTGATGTACCCATTTAGCATCTTCTTCGCTAAACATGATTTCATCTCTTTCTTTCTTGAACAAATGAGGGGGGCCTTTGTTCCAGATGATGAACGTTGGTTAGAGGACGATGTTTTGCCTCTCGGGCATATCTTTCCATGGACTTCTTGCTATCTCCCCCCACGTGAGATCCTCCAATTATAACATGAATGCTATTAGCCCTAGCAGTCCTCTCTGTGTCGTCATCCTTCGCTAACGGATGTGGAGGGGGCACCTGGTGATACTCATCCTTATGTTTCCATACTTCCTTCACAACCCATTCAGTTAGCTTCCCCTGCCGAATTAAAGTTTCATACCCTTTTTCCCAGCATAAGTGGCATAGATATGGTCGATGGAGGCAACCAAGAGGGTATGATTCTGCCATTTGCTTGTATAAGGTCTCCCGGACACTTTATTGGCAGTTTCTCTTGCCTTGTTAAATTTTTTTGGACTGGGCTTCTTTTAAAATATTTAGCCGTTTAAAATAGAATTTGGAATATGAATTTTGAGAAAAATGAAAATGGTGATAAATATACTAATATTTGATATAATATTAAAAATGAAAAATATTAAAGAATTCCCCTTTTTCTATAATTGTTAAAAATTTCGGTAAATAACCAAGACAAAATAGAAAATTCAAAAGAAACTTTAATTTTATGTTACAAATATTATTTTATGTAAAAACATATTTTATAGAATACTTTTTAGAAAAATTAAGATAAACTATTGCACGAGAATAGGGATTTTTTTTTCTTCTGAAATCGCAAATAATACATGTGATTACATATTCACATGAATCTAATCAGTTATCACTAAATCTTTACTTATCATTTTTTACTTTACTTATAAACTAGGAAATTGAATATACAGAGGTAGTATAATACACTCAATTTTCCTAAGATCACATCATATGTTAATAAATAAATCTAATCGTCTATTGTTAAATCTTTATTTAATATATACTTTAATTTATTTATAAATTAGAAAAGTGAGTAATTAAATATCTAATATAATACACTCAAATGATCAATTACTAACTCAGGATCTTTATTCTCTCACTCATAACATACTAACAAAAATTTAAGTTTCGAATAAGTTCAATAACATATTAATATTACATATTTCAAAAATTAACAAAGAATTTAAATTTTGAATCACACAAATTTGAATAAATATACATAAAATACACTCTCTTAGTCCCATTTATATTGTCCATGATAATAAACTAACATTTTATTCAATCATATAAAATTAACTATGTGTTGATTTTAATAAAAATTAACATAATTAACATATAATTTATCATATTAATTAAATATGGACAATAGTTTTGGAACAAATGAAATAGGAAATAGTGGACAATAAAACTGGGACGGAGGGAGTATGTTTTGCAAATGGTAATTGCAACACGAAATAATTTATCCAAATATATATTATTATATATTTTATCCATAATTTTGGGCGTCACAGTATAATACCATAAAAAAAAATAAGAATTATAATTTAGATTTATAATTATTAATAAAATTTAAAAAGTAAAACAAATATTAAGAATAAAGAATTAAATTATGAATTATATAATAAAAAATATAAAAAAGTACTCGTGCATTGCAGCACGGTCTATAAGCTAGTTATCACTATAATTTTTTGTTGTGTACACATAAAATGGTGGCTGACAAGGTTCAAACATCCAGTGATTCAAATATTTAGAAGATGAGGACAGTATCTTACAATAAGAGCTTGTTTGCGAAATTAAACAGGACCAGGATGGGGCAAGTATTTTGTAGGACCACTTCAGTTAGGAGTTTGCTATGGAGCTGTTGTTGCCTGCACACTGCTCGGAGGCCAGAGCCTCAAGGTTGTTTCTAGCTCACTCACTGTAGTCATTGCCATCATGTATCATTAATCACTTATTCTAAATTTCTCTAAACTTCTAAATTTCTCTAAACTTATATAAAATTTTAAATCAATCTTTTTCTTCCTGCTGTTACATTTCAGTATATATATTTGGTAGGTCGTCCAGATGGAAGCATGCAGCTCGCGCATTTTGTTTTTATGTTTGGAGGAGTAACATTGATCATGGCTCAAATGCCTTCTTTTCATTCCTTGAGGCACATCAACCTTGTCTCCTTACTTCTCTGCCTTGCTTATTGTGCTTGCACTACTGCTGGATCCATTTACATTGGTATAAACAATTGATTGCTTTAGTGCTTTGTGCTTTTCACTGAATGTGTTGATAGCTAATTAGATAATAGATATATGATTATCCATATGCTTTCATACATATTCTTACAGGGAATTCTAGCAATGCACCACCAAAGAATTATAATGTTACTAAAGTTGGCATAAACAGACTCTTCGGCACCTTCAATGCTATTTCTATCATTGCTACCACATACGGAAATGGAATTATCCCCGAGATTCAGGTTTCATTAATATATAATACTCACATTTTCCTTCTCTGTCATTTTTTTGTTGGTAATATGACAACCGCAGGAATTCAGAAATCTTACGCACCGTCAAGTCTATACTGAGTCTGGAACTCACAAACTATTGTTACGAATAAGAGAAGAATATCTACTTGGCTCTAATACTGGAGATTCTCTCTATCAACTCGTCTAAATTAATTTATTTTCAGGCAACCATAGCTGCGCCAATTCAGGGGAAAATGTTCAAGGGGCTACTGATTTGTTACTCTGTTGTAATCACAACATTTTTTAGTGTTGGAGTATCTGGGTATTGGGCTTTTGGCAATCAAGCGATGGGCTCAGTTCTTTCAAACTTTTTGGTTGATGGAAAATCTTTAGTCCCTAAGTGGTTTCTCTTGGTCACCAATGTCTTCACACTTGTCCAAGTATCTGCTGTCAGTTTGGTAAGTTGCACTTTCTAAAGCATTAGCAAGTACGATACTTTTCCAAAAATTTATTCTTAATCTATTTAGCATAATGCAGACATACCTGCAACCAACAAATGTTGTTATAGAGCGCCAGTTTGCTGATCCAAAGAAGGATGAATTCTCTGCAAGAAATATAGTCCCGCGACTGATATTCAGGTCATTGGCCGTTATAATAGCAACAACCATTGCTGCAATGTTGCCTTTCTTTGGAGATATAATGGCGCTGTTCGGAGCCTTTGGTTGCATTCCTCTGGACTTCATTCTGCCAATGGTATTCTACAATGTCACATTCAAGCCTCCTAAAAGGAGCTTAATATTCTGGGGAAACACTATAATAGCAGTTGTATCCACAATTCTGTCCGGGATTGGGGCAGTAGCATCTGTGAGACAAATAATTCTCGATGCCAAAAACTATCGTTTGTTTGCAAATATGTAAAACGTAACCAGTTAAATGAAGTGAGTAAGTGAGGTTTCATAGCGTTTATAAATAAATTAGATTGTACAAGAAGATTTGTTTAAGGGGTTAATTATCAAGTTGGTCACTGAAGTGGACTTAAAAGTATCAAGTTGGTCACTAAACTGAAAACGGTCTCAAGTAGGTCATTTAAGTCTAAACTCTGTGCGGCGAGATTTATATTAATCTACAACCGGAATTGTATCTAGCTAAAGAAAGTAAATGGCTATCATGCATTTGTTGTGTTTTGTTTCTGAAAGGCAAGTAGAGATTTGGCGGAGTACATTGAGATTGAAGCCTACACTTTTATCTACCAGGCTGCAATGCTAGACATGCATAATGAACATAGAAATGACAATTGACAGCAGTTGTATCCACAATTCTGTCCAAGGCCGGGGCAGTAGCATCTGTGTGACGGATAATTCTCCTTGTCAGGAAATATCCCTTGTTTCCGAATATGTAACTAATAAAACAATCGAATAACAGAAAATGAATGATCACCGTATCACACATATGCGTAGATATCTATCATTACCCAAATTTTACAGTTAAAATTACAGTTTCAGATTGAGAGGAACTTTATTATTACTGGGGACTATACCAGCTCTCTCCTTTGCTCTTTATCTCCTCCTCCTCTCTAGACTTCTATTGTATATAAAATATAAATCACTTAGAAAACAATTTTCTTCTCAGAAACTGTCAATCAGTTTTAGTCAGAAACTGTTAATCAGTTTCAGATTTGACTTTAGATTTAGGTCAAATCCACCAGTTTACAATATTCTCTAAAGTAATTGAGTTTTAAAACCCAACTAGTAGAGTATCCCATATTTCTAAATTCTTTCAAAAAACTTCGTTTAAAAAAAAATATTAAACTAGTAATGTAAATAAATATGAATTTATTTACATTCTCCTCTCTGTAGATATTAAACTATTGAAATAAAAAAATAAGATTTTTTTAAAGAAATATTTAATTTTGTTTATAAAATTATACATAATAAATGATTGTCTCGCATAATTTTTATGTATATAAAATTTTAAATACGCGAGTCATATTAGAGATTTTTGGTCGACCAACTATTTAGACTTTCAGCAATTTAAAAGTGTGATTGATCTAAAAACATATATATTAAAAAAAACTAAAATAATTGAATTTATGTTTAAAAAAAAATGAGAACTCCAAAAATAGGATTTATGTTGTATATATAAAAAATAACATAATTAATATTCAATATAAAATGAAAAAAAAATGTTTTTTTGAATTATAAATATTACAAAATTGCAATAATTATTCGCAATGACCAATTAGACTATAACTCAAAGTATGATAATATGAATTTTAAATAGTATACTAAATTGATCAAATAAACAACTTAATATATGATGGTTGAGTTATAACATATACTTAGATCAACCTATGATGAAACCAAAAAGTTTCGTCTAATCATAATTTACATTGATAAAAATATTTGTAAAAATTCAAGTTGAGTTAAAAAATAATTCATATTATAAGATAAAAACTGTTTTAATTTACCAAAATTTTAAAATAGAATTTTGATATTGTGTAATAAATTTTAGACTAAAACTAAACATTTGAGTTTAAAAATGTAAAAATATGTATGTAATATATAAAAAAATGAGCTATACACCGCAAAGACGACTTTCATATAATATTAAAAGTTTCATAATATGTTTTCGCCTTACGTATATATCGATTATTTATAAATGTACTCTAACTAAGTTAAAATCACATTGCATATGTTATATATTGACAATTTTCAAAAATATTTATTTATTTTATACTCAAATATTCGATTTGATAAAGTCATGTCATCAAAAATCATATTATTATATACTGAAAGGTTCAATTTGATAAAGTTCCTATCACATCATCGAAAATCATATTAATATTTTAGTAATTAAATGTAATCATGCGATTATTATCGTATAGATATTTATCCAAATTTTATAAAATTTAATCAAGTTATAGAATATCTGGTTAATGTAATTGGTATGCCATATTACAAAAATACTATTAAAATATGAGATAAAATCGAAATATTATCCTTTTTCGAATTTTAAATTACAAAATTATCTCAATATATAAATAATTTGTGCGAGAAATTATTGCAATGCTCGTGCCTCGCACGAGCTTATATTAAACCACAAGACAAGGGCAAAAAGTGCTAATTTAATGCTTGTGAAGTTACGATTTTGCCCCTATTTTTTGAAAAATTACAAAAATGCCACACCTTTAATGTTTATGCAAAAATTAAATTAAATATGTTAGTCTTGAGAATTGAACATGTGCTCTTCTACACTCAAACCCTCACCACAACCATTGTGCTACACTTTGTTTTGAGTTTAATTTCAAAATCTTAATAGATAAACCACATATTATCCCATCTTTTTTTTTATTTGTATTATAGAGTAAATAAATATTGATTTATATTATTTCTAGAATATTGCACAATATATAATTACAAAAAATATTTTTGTCCATTGATCATGATCTACAATTCTCTTTTGTCAATTTAAATGATTGATATATGTCATTTTAATACCTATAAATTTACGATTTTGCTTCTATATGTTAAAAAATTACAAAAAACACCTTCTATTTTATATTTATGCAAATAGTAGATGAAATTATGTTAGCGTTGAAAATCGAACCACTAACCTTCTCTATTGAAACTCATACCATAACCATTATACTATACGTTATTTTGAGTTTTCTTTAAAAATATTTTTAGATAAATCACATTTTCTCCTCTTCTACCATTTTTTATTTTTACTTTTGAGTAAATAAAACGCTGGTTTATATTATTTATATAATGTTGCATATTATATATTCCAAAAAAATATTTTAATGGATTGAGTATACTCTATATTTCTCTTTTGTCATTTTAAATGATTGATATAAAAAATAAAATTTTAAATAATATAAAATTATACATAAATGTAATCGATTCCTAAAAAAATATGAATTTATTTACATTCTCCTCTGTGTAGATATTAAACTATTGAAATAAAAAAATAAGATTTTTTTTAAGAAATATTTAATTTTGTTTATAAAATTATACATAATAAATGATTGTCTCGCATAATTTTTATGTATATAAAATTTTAAATACGCGAGTCATATTTGAGATTTTTGGTCGACCAACTATTTAGACTTTCAACGATTTAAAAGTGTGATTGATCTAAAAACATATATATTAAAAAAAACTAAAATAATTGAATTTATGTTTAAAAAAATGAGAACTCCAAAAATAGGATTTATGTTGTATATGTAAAAAATAACATAATTAATATTCAATATAAAATGAAAAAGATATGTTTTTTGAATTATAAATATTACAAAATTTCAATAATTATTCGCAATGACCAATTAGACTATAACTCAAAGTATGGTAATATAAATTTTAAATAGTATACTAAATTGATCAAATAATCAACATAACATATGATGGTTGAGTTATAACATATACTTAGATCAACCTATGATGAAACCAAAAAGTTTCATTTTAAATATTATGTTGATGCACGATCATTAAGGTCGTCTAATCATAATTTACATTGATAAAAATATTTTTAAAAATTCAAGTTGAGTTAAAAAATAATTTATATTATAAGATAAAAAATGTTTCAATTTACCAAAATTTTAAAATAGAATTTTGATATTGTGTAATAAATTTTAGACTAGAACTAAACATTTGAGTTTAAAAATGTAAAAATATGTATGTAATATATAAAAAATGAGCTATACACCACAAGGACGACTTTCATATAATATTAATAGTTTCATAATATGTTTTCGCCTTACGTACATATCGATTCTTTATAAATGTACTATAACTAAGTTAAAATCACATTGCCTATGTTATATATTGACAATTTTCAAACATATTTATTTATTTTATACTCAAA
The DNA here is from genome assembly GCA_030848705.1 of Heracleum sosnowskyi. Taxonomy (NCBI): domain Eukaryota; kingdom Viridiplantae; phylum Streptophyta; class Magnoliopsida; order Apiales; family Apiaceae; genus Heracleum; species Heracleum sosnowskyi. Next base: position 103,258,072 of record CM061241.1, read on the forward strand.
TGTTCAATTTGATAAAGTTCCGTAATCAAAAACCATATTATTATATACTCAAAGGTTCAATTTGATAAAGTTCCTATCACATCATCGAAAATCATATTAATATTTTAGCAATTAAATGTAATCATGCGATTATTATCGTATGGATATTTATCCAAATTTTAATCAAGTTATAGAATATCTGGTTAATGTAATTAGTATGTCATATTACAAAAATACTATTAAAATATGAGATAAAATCGATTTCGAATTTTAAATTACAAAATTATCTCAATATATAAACAATTTTGTGCGAGAAATTATTGCAATGCCCGTGCCTCGTACGTGCTTTTACGCTAGTTTCAATGAATAACCCAATTTTTTATGAACTTCCTAGAATTTTAATTAAAATTTGAGGGGGAAATCACTTATAAATAAAAACACCCCTCCCCTCCCTTATAAATATAGTCAGCTCAAATGGCCAACTTCTACTACATGCATCAGACGCTCAAACAATAAGCATCAGTTAATTCATACATCTTCTATACATCTCTTGATGGCTCGTGTTATACCCAAAATTTATACAAGGAAAGGATTGACTATCTGAAGATGGTCAACGGATGGGATGACATGGTTGTTGGATATGTTAATATGAATTTATAATAGAAGGTAAGCTTGGAGCTCCAAAACAGGGCAGAACCAGGGTTGGAGCACCAACCAGGGTCAGGACCAAGGTTGGAGCGGCAACCCGGGCCAGGACCAAGGTTGGAGCACTAACCTTGGGCGAGGAACAATCTGGCGCGCCAACATGCTATGGAGGGCCAAGTTGGGGCGCCAACTTGAAGATGACATGGAGAAGAGACTGTTAGATCAGGATTCAATGATCGTCAGGATCTAGACTCAACTGATCAGGATTGCTGACGTCATCAGGATTGCATGATCGTCAGGATCAAGATGAATATCAGGACTGGGATCAGGATTGATCATCAGGACTGGAAGCTGATCAAGATTCCTACTTCGAGTTATATTTGGAGTCTAGTTAAATAAGGAAGATTATTTTGTCGGTTCCAGGTTTGTAGGAATGCAGCTATCGATTTAGGATATGTTTCAATCTTTGTAATTGATTAGGACTTATCATGTAATTGATAGAGAAGCTGTGTAGTATATAAACACAGTTTAGGTTTTGGTTTAATAACCAATCGCATACACGAGTATCTTTGTAACCTAGAAGCTCTCAAGAACATCAAAATTTCTTGAGAGAGCTTGTAACAGTTTTATATCAGATTTAATAAAGCTGTTATTATTCTTTCATATTTGTGATTCATATCTTATTAAGTCGAGAATCTTATACAATTGTATTCAACCCCCCTTCTACAATTGTTTATTACTGGGCAACAATTGGTATCAGAGCAGACTGATTTAAATTTGAATCAGATATGATCTAAGATGTCGACAACCAAGTATGAAATCATGAAAATTCCCATCCTGAAGAAATCAGAATATCCAACATGGAAGGTAAAGATGTTGATGTACCTGGAGGCTATGGATCCTGACTATTTGGACAGGATTCGTGATGGACCATATATTCCTACAAGGATCATAGAACGGACAGACACTGTACCTGAACATTATGTGGTCAAGGCGAAGAGTGAATGGACTCCAGAAGAAAAAGCTCATGTACTCAGAGAACCAAAGATAAAGAATATTTTGCACAATAGTCTTGATGCTGTCATGTCCAACAGAGTGCCAGGGATCTGCATCTGTCAAGAAAAACAGAAGGGCTCTTTTGATTAAAGAATATGAACAATTCGATGCTAAACCTGATGAGATCCTGACTGATTTATATGATAGATTTCTGACACTCCTGAACAGTTTATCTTTAGTTGACAAGGAATATGAAACTGAAGATTCTAACACCAATTTTCTAAGAGCTTTACCTGAAGAATGGGATACTCAGACCTCGATCATTAGACATCAATATGATCTCAACACCGTGTCTCTTGATGAAGTCTATGGAATGCTAAGAACCCATGATCTTGAGGTTCAACAGAGAAAGAATAAGAAAGGCAGCAAGGCAAAATCTATTGCTTTGAAAACAGAGGCTAAATCAAAAGGAAAAGCTGTGGAGGTCTCTAGAAGGAAAACAAGAATAGTTGAGTCAGATCCTGATGACTCATCATCAGATACTGATGGCAATCCTGATGCAAATACTGATGATGACTCTTCTGACTCAGACATGGAAGAGATGGTTGCTATGATTGTCAGAGGTTTCAAAAAGATGAAATTCAGGAAGGCTAGAAGACAAGGCAACTTCCAGAAAAGGACCTTCAATGCAGACAAAGACAAGTATATCAAAAAGGACAGCAAGGGTAGCAAATTTGATAAGTCAAAGGTTAGATGCTACAAGTGTAATGGTATGGGTCACTTTGCTTCTGAGTGCAAGAAAACAAAGGCACTCATAACATCAAGCAAGGATTGGATGGACTCTTCCTCTGAATCTGATACTAAGGTGGTCAACTATGCCCTAATGGCCAATACTGATGATACTGCTATTCCTGATGATAAGGTACTTAATACTGTCTTTGATTTTGATACTGATAATGCTTCTGAGTTAAGACGTTTTCTAAAGTCATTGCATATTAGCTTTAGAAGTCAAACTGCTGAAAATTCTAGAATCTTATCTGAGATGTCTGAACTTAGGAAAAGGAATGAGCATGTAGAAGCTGAATTTTCTCATATGCAAAAAGTACAGATAGAATGTGATAATTCTAAACACATGTATTTAGAGATGAAACTTAAATGTAATGCACTTGAAAAGGATTTATAATATGCCAATGAGAAAATCAGGACCTGGACAGATTCTGGTAGAAAATTTCATGAGATTAATACCTCTAAGAATTGGAAATAATGTCTAGGATATAAGTCAGATGAAGATAAGAAATTTAAGGAGAAAATTGTTGTTGATGAGACAGTTTGTCCAAAAACCTATAGACATGTTATAGACAAAACCAAATCTGATATTACTCCTGTTAATTTTGTTTTTGGTAAGGATTCCAATTCAACTGTTGAAAAGGGATCTACTTCTGTTCAAGATGTCAAAGTTATTAAGTCTAAACCTGTCTTGAGTAAAGTCACTAATAATGTAGGTTTATTGTCTCAGAAACAACTCAAGGATAAAATCTGTGAGGTTACAGATAGGAAAAAGGAAGCTACTGTTAAGAGAAACAGGAATGGTAAAATTGGGATTAATAAAGAGAATGGTTATAAATATATCCCAAATGCACCTAGGAAAAGTTGTTTTACCTGTGGTAACTCTAATCATCTTGCTATTGATTGTAAAAAGAGTTTAAAGAAAAGTACTGAAATTCCTATTTCTGATGTCAGGAGTAGATCAGTATTTTATAAACCACAGAAGTCCTGTTTTCATTGTGGTAGTATATGGCATTCTATTTATACTTGTAAAGATTATCATGATTTGTACTATAACTTTTATGATCCATTGCCTAAGTTTGATAAGAGTACAAAGTCTGGTAGCCTTAAGAATGTCAAGTTGAAGCATGCTTTTGTTAATACTGATACTGACAAAGCAAATCCTGATGGAATAAATCATGTCAGGACTGCTAAAGTCAAAAAGTCTTCTGCTGGTAAAATTAATAAATGGCATGGAAAAGGAACCCAACATGTATGGGTTCCTAAATTTTCTAACTAGTGTGTTTCTATTCTGATTGCAGGGAAAAAGGAAAAATGTGTTAGTCATGGATAGTGGATGTTCTGTGCACATGACTGGAAACAAAGCCCTATTATCAGAATATGAAGAAAAGGCTGGCCCAAATGTGTCTTATGGAGATGGCAACATTGGACAAACTTTGGGATATGGCAATATAATCATTGGAAATGTCATCGTTGAAAAAGTAGCTCTAGTGAAGGGAATAAAACACAACTTGTTGAGTATAAGTCAAATCACTGACAGAGGTTATCATGTCAATTTCTTTTCTACACATTGTGAAGTAGTCAGCAAAGAAACAGGAAAGATTGCATTGACTGGCTACAAGCATGGTAACATTTATGAAGCCAACATTCAATCAAATACTGATGGCTCTCCTACATGTCTCATCAGTAAAGCATCAGTAGATGAAAGTTGGAATTGGCACAAGAAGCTTTCTCATCTCAACTTCAGCAATATTAATGAGTTGGTTAAGAAAGATTTAGTGAGAGGATTACCTAAAGCTTTGTATACTCCTGATGGACTCTGTGATGCTTGTCAAAAGGCTAAACAAAGAAGGACATCATTCCAGAGAAAATCAGAATCCTCTATTGAAGAACCATATCACATGCTGCATCTTGATCTATTTGGTCCAGTCAACATTATGTCCATCAGTAAGAAAAGGTACACTCTTGTAATTGTTGATGAATATTCTAGATTCACCTAGGTGTACTTTATGCACAGAAAAGATGAAACTCCTGAAATACTGTTGGATCATGTGAGGATGATTGAGACAACCACAAAGTATAAAGTCAAGATTCTGAGAAGTGATAATGGTACTGAATTCAAGAATTCAAAAATGGAAGAGTTCTGCAAGTACAAAGGAATAATTCAACAATTCTCTACTCATGGCACACCTCAGCAAAATGGAGTAGTTGAAAGGAAAAATAGAACTCTTATTGAAGCTGGCATAACTATGTTGGAAGAAGCTAAGTTACCTACATATTTCTGGGCAGAAACAGTCAACACAGCATGCTATACTCAAAATCTCACATTGATAAACAGACATGGTGTTACTCCTTATCAATCTCTCAAGGAGAAGAAACCAAGTTTGAAGCATCTGCATGTGTTTGGCTGTAAATGTTTTGTTCTCAGAACTCATCCTGAACAGCTAGGGAAATTTGAAACAAAGGCTGATGAAAGAATTTTCATAGGCTATCCTACATCAAGAGCCTTCAGAGTTTTTAATTTGAGAACAAGGACTGTCATGGAGTCAATACATGTATCTTTTGATGATAAGAAGATAACTGGAATTAATGGAGACTCTCATGAAAGGCTGATTTTTGAAAATGAAGCTACCAAGGAACCTGAAGAAAGTGAATCAGATCCTGTTAATTCATTAGATCCTGATGATCCATCAAATCCTGATGTCACATCAATTACTGATGGTGCTAACTCTGATGATGCAAATAATGGTAATACATATAGTAGTGCAAATGTTGAGGGGGAGCAACATCACACTACAAGTTCAGAGTCAACTCAATCATCAGGACAAAATTCTTCAGATACTGATTCAAATGATGATCCTGATAATTCATCAGGATGGGATATCAATAGTTCATGGGGAGCTTCTACTGAAGCAAATTCTTCAAATCAAGATAACACCAACCCAGGGGGAGCATCTACTTCAAGGACTGATTTACCACCATTAAGGAAATGGACTGCAAGTCATTCTCCTGATTTGATCATTGGAGATCCTGATGTATGTGTTCAGACAAGAAGTGCAACACAGAATGAATGTCTATACAATAACTTTCTATCCAAGGAGGAACCTAAGAAAGTTGAAGATGCACTCAAAGATGCTGATTGGGTTACTGCAATGCAAGAAGAATTGAATCAATTTGAAAGGAATGAAGTCTGGAAACTGGTACCAAGACCAAAGAACAGATCAATTGTTGGTACAAAATGGATTTTCAAGAACAAGACTGATTCTGATGGAGTAATAATCAGAAACAAAGCTAGGCTAGTTGCAAAGGGGTATTCTCAATAAGAAGGAATTGACTATGATGAAAATTTTGCTCCTGTTTCAAGACTAGAAGCCATCGGGATCTTTCTGGCTTATGTAGCTCACAAGAAATTCAAGGTTTTCCAGATGGATATAAAAAATGCTTTTTTAAATGGTGAACTGGAGGAAGAAGTCTATGTTGAGCAACCTCCTGGTTTCATCGATCCTAAATATCCAAATCATGTCTATAGATTGGATAAGGCACTTTATGGACTAAAGCAAGCTCCAAGAGCATGGTATGAAACCTTAGCTCAGTTCTTACTAGAAAGTGGATTCAAAAGAGGTACCATTGATAAAACTCTATTTTATTTGAATCATGGTAAGGATTTGCTTTTAGTTCAGATTTATGCTGATGATATCATTTTTGGGTCAACAAACAATAAGCTGTGTGAAAAGTTTTCTAAGCTTATGCAGTCAAGATATCAAATGAGCATGATGGGAGAAATGAGTTATTTTCTTGGTCTTCAAGTTAAACAGACTGATGATGACATTTTTATCAATCAGTCAAAATACACAAAGAATTTGTTGAAAAGGTTTAACATGGAAGATTGTGCTACTGCAAGTACTCCCATAGCTACAACTACCAAACTTAATCCTGATCAAGGTGCTGAGGTAGATGTAACTCACTACAGAGGGATGATTGGCTCTTTATTGTATCTCACTGCAAGTAGACCCGATATCATGTTTGTAATCTGTTTGTGTGCAAGATTTCAAGCAAAACCTAGGGAACCTCATCTGATTGCAGTTAAAAGAATTTTCAGATATCTCAAAGGCACTCTTTCTCTTGGCCTTTGGTATGCAAGGGAATCAGATTTTGGTTTGTGTGGTTATTCAGATGCTGATTTTGCAGGAAGCAAAATAGACAGGAAAAGTACTTCAGGAAGTTGTCAGTTTTTGGGTGGTAGAATAGTTTCATGGTTCAGTAAGAAGCAAAAGTCTATCTCTACTTCAACAGCAGAAGCTGAGTACATTGCTGCAGGAAGTTGCTGTGCTCAGATAATGTGGATGAGAAATCAGTTGTTAGATTATGGCCTGTCATACTCAAAAATCCCTATTTAATGCTCTCTTTTCTTTTAAAGAGTTTATTTGTTAAGACTGCAGGTCATTTGCTTATTCTCGAGGCGACGGTTCAGTTTTTGATGACTATTTTGCCTTGTTAACTGGTGAGAATGTTTCAGTGGGTTCTACATCATTAATTTGGTGATATTTTTTTTTTAAAACAAAGAAACATTTTTTCAGGGTTATTGAATTAAAATTTTGTTTTCTTACATGAAATTTTATTCTCACTTCATATCGAAAATATTTTTTTAATCCTGATAAGGAAAATGGTTTTATTGGCAATGCCTTTATTCCTGATGAGGTCAGGTTTTTCTTACATCAGAAAATGCCTACTTGTTATGGATTACTTTCTAATGCTATGGGGCAAGGCCAATCACACCTTGTTCTTAACCCAAGCATTCATCCCAAACAGTCCAAACAGTTAACAGCTACCTGTACTGTCTCTCAAAAGACTTTAGTTGTAAAATCAAAGAAATCAGCTAGAACTGATGTGTCAGGAAGGCAATCAGGTTCAAAGGATTTTTCATCTACACCACTCACTAAAAAGAAGTTACAAGGGGGTGTACAAGGGGTCCTGGTTAAGAAAGCTTCTAAGGGTGTTGAGGCTGTTTCTGTTAAAAGGAAGTTAGTGCTCAGGGATGAGACTGATTCAGAGGATGATTTACCGATATCCTCTATAATGCATGTGAATAAGGAAGTTGCTGATACTGCTATTGAAGTTGTGGTACCATTATCTACACCACAGAAGAAAAGGAAATTATCTAAGGGCAGGTATCATATTCCTTTCGAAAAGAAGCAGGATACTGATGTACATGACACTTCTATTCTTAATGAGCAATCAAATTCAGCTGCTCAAGCAAATCCTGATGTTAGTATTCCTGATGCTGCACCAAGTCAAGTGGTTACTATTTCAGACTCTCCAGCACATGACTCTCTAACAAAAAGACATGTTGATATTTCATGGGAGAAGTATGGTGCTGCTGCTTCCAATCTTGGGATTAAACATCCAATGGAAAAGCTAAGGAAAGCAGGGGAGTTAGTGTTCTCTAGACAGAAGAAACTAAAGGGATCAAGCCCACAAGAACCTAGACCTCAAAGTGGTTCAGCAGCTCTTACTGATGATCCAGCCACACAAGAACCACTCAATCAAAGTTTGGGTGAAGGCTTAGCAATTGGAATGGTCACACAAGAACCATTTTCTCAAAGGGAGAATGAAGACATTTTTATTCCAGCCACACAAGAACCATCTTCTCAAAGTGAAGATGCAGGCCATGCTACAATTTCTGAGAAATTTCCTGACAATGCTCAAGGGATTTCTGGTGCAGATGAAGTTCAAAGATTGGTCGAGGACACTTTCAATGAGGGAAACACACAAGAACCTCCAACTGAAAGTGTTGAAGCAGCTTCAGAACCTCATGCTACACAAGAACCATCAGTAACAAATACTGATGCAAGCTTATCACATCCTGACGGTGTTGCTCCTGATGCTAGTGGTGCTCCTGATGCTGAGCCAATTCTGATACAGCCACTAAGATCAGGACCAATAGACCATCCTATCACAAATTCACAGGATAAACTGAAAGGTATAGCTATTCCTGATCCTGACGTTACTCATGGTACTGATGGTGATGATTCTGATGATAGTGATGATGATAATAACGAAGAGAAGGATCAGCTTGCCAGAGTTTTAAAATCTAGTCTTGGAACTAACTATGGTTCGTCAAGCACCTTCATGACTGGCAAGGCTTCTACTGGAAAAGACTTCAGACAAGACTTTTCTGTTCCTTCTGAGATTGATCTTGCTGAGCAGCTGAAAATGCAACAATGGGAAACTGAATGGTACAAGTCCCATGATTCTGTAAGCTATCCATATGCATTGGATCATGCTTATAATGCTGCTAAGTTGATTCAAAATGAAGATTTGAAGAATCATTTGAAGGCTACTACTCTGTTATCCAAAAGCCTGAAACATGAAATAGATTCTGACAAAGTGAGGACTGATATTTCTCAGAGCTTTACAAAGGTGCCTACTTCTCTTCAACTTAGGGTAGTGGAATCCCAAGTTAAGTCAATCATTACTGAACAGTCTTCAATCAACAACAAGATTGATTCTCTTGATACAAAGGTAACTGACATTCAAACCTCTCTTGCCTTAATTTTGAATATATTGTCAAATACTGATGTCAAAAAGGGGGAGAAGGTAAGTCAGACAAAATGTACACCTGATCTAGTATTAAGGAATAATGATGATGATACTGGAAATGATGGTGGTGACAAAATTCTACAAGGAGAAACCTCTGATGCTGCTGTTATGAAAACAATTCAAACTTCTCAAAGTCAAACAACGCAGTCAACTCATGTTTCTGATTCTGGAGTAAGGACAGTGAGGACATTAGTACAATCTCAGATCCTGATGGAAGAACAAATCCTGACAGGTGATCAAATCCTGATGCCTGGTCATGAACAGACTCTTGCTACAATTCCTGAAGGTGATGAAGATGTGTTTATTGATAATCCTGAAGATGCATCAAATTTATTCCAGAAGTTTACTACAAAAGATGGTAGAATTGTTACTCTCTATCACACTGATAAAAGAGTTCAACAATTATTTGCAAGGAAATCACTCTCTACAGCAAGTGAAGAATATCATGATCTCTCACATGAAGAATTCTTAAGTCAACAGAGATAAATGATGGAAAGCTTTAATAACCCTGCTCCTGCTAGAGGAAGAGGAGGCAGAGGTAGGAGAGGTGCTAGAAGAGGTAGAAGAGGTTCTTCAACTCAAACAATGCCTAGACAGACAAGGTCTAGAGATTTATTAATTGAAGAAATTCCTGAAGCTTCACAAAATCTAATAGATCTTGTTATCAAGGATATCATTGAGAAGGAAGACAATGAGTTTATTGAAGAAAAACCTGAATTGAGAAGAAGACCAAGACAATTAATTCTCTGCAATACAAATCAAATTGAAGATTCTAATCCTGATATTGTTCCTGACAATGTTCAAAATCCTGATGAATCTGAAATTCTGCAAGAGATTGAGTTGTTAATCTTATCTACTGTGGTTGATTCTCACAACAAGGAAGTGGATGAAGAAGAAGAAGACAGAAGAAGAGAAATCACAAGAACAACAAATAGAGATTTCAATCTCTATGTACAAAGGCTTAAACTCTCAAACAGAAGATTGTGGAGAAACACATAAGTACACTGAGGTGTAACACACCTATCAATTTTCAGAATGGAGGAATTATAACAAATGCTTCAAGTGTTGTTGATTTGTCTGATATGGTTAGATCAAAAGCACTCTGGCTACGAATGTTTTCAAATCTGAAGCAATTGACAAGTAATTCAAGAGGAGGTATTGGACACAGGGATGCTGAATATCTGAATATGTCATATGTTGATCCTTACTCCTTGACTGAAATTGGAGGTACTTTAACTTCTGAAAACCTGAACAATTTATTAGTTGTTGATATAGTTATAGATTGTCATGATGGTATTAAAAATAAAGAAAAACTTCTGTACTTCATGAAAGATGGTAGTGTGAAGATTTTGTCCATTCAAGATCTGCTGATAAAAACTACACAGGAACTGGAATATGTTCATTATCTGTTAAGATGGAAGAATAAAGTGTGCAAAGTGTGGAGTGACATGATCTTGTCAATAATAAGAAGAAGACTGGATGGAAACAACAATTTCAATGGTAATTATACTCCCATGTACTTAAATCAAAGAGGTCAAGATGTGGAAATGCAAAGGGGCACTGCTGTTAAAGAAGTGACTTTTGGCATGACTCAACTTACTCTCAATCCTGATGGGAAGGAATTTGCTTATCTTTTGCTTGAAGAACATAGTCTACAGAGAAGCCCCATACAAAATCTCAGAGCAGCTATCTACCAGATTAATGATGAAGATGAAGAACTCAGAAATCTTAAGGAAAGACTGATTCAAATTCTTGAAGAAAAAGAAGAAAATTTGTTATCCAACTTCTTGAAGATGAATCTGTTCTATCAAAGAATTTAAATAGATAAGTTGCTGCTGACATTTGTACATTTTGTAAATATGTTTTTGACATCATTGAATCTTAGGAATCTATACTTTATTTCACAAAGTATGAGATTGGGGGAGATGGTTAGATCAGGATTCAATGATCGTCAGGATCTAGACTCAACTGATCAGGATTGTTGACGTCATCAGGATTGCATGATCGTCAGGATCAAGATGAATATCAGGACTGGGATCAGGATTGATCATCAGGACTGGAAGCTGATCAGGATTCCTACTTCGAGTTATATTTGAAGTCTAATTAAATAAGGAAGATTATTATGTCGGTTCCTGGTTTGTAGGAATGCAGCTATCGATTTAGAATATGTTTCAATCTTTGTAATTGATTAGGACTTATCATGTAATTGATAGAGAAGCTGTGTAGTATATAAACACAGTTTAGGTTTTGGTTTAATAACCAATCGCATACACGAGTATCTTTGTAACCTAGAAGCTCTCAAGAACATCAGAATTTCTTGAGAGAGTTTGTAACAGTTTTATATCAGATTTAATAAAGCTATTATTATTCTTTCATATTTGTGATTCATATCTTATTAAGTCGAGAATCTTATACAATTGTATTCAACCCCCCTTCTACAATTGTTTATTACTGGGCAACAGGGACAGAATATTATTTAGTGGGTGCATGCCTTGAGGATTTACAGAAGACCATAAAATGAAGGCCTGATTTTGTATTCTAATAAGTTATCCTTATTGGGGAATTTAGGTATGATTAAGCTTTTCTATGCACTCAAAAGGTCTATTCCTGTATTCTGGCAATTTGTCCTTGTTGGGGGAGTAAGATGTACCTGGTGCGACGATAACTTTGGAGAACTTGCCCTGTAGTCTGGTGGGTTATCCTCATCGGGGGGTAAGGATCAGCTTGTGCATTTGAAGTAAGCCATGATTTGTCCCTGAAACTAAAAGACTGATGTGGTAGTTGCTAGCGGTTGATGTTAGCTCTGGTATTTGGGGTTAATGTTGTATCCGTGAAGGCACGGTCATAGTTGAGCCTTGGGGTCATTGGGCTAGGCTTTATCGTATGGTCTCTCCTTAGTGGGCTTGGATACACATTCTATAATAAGTTGAGAGTTCTAGTCCGACATGGACTATGCTTGATGCTTATCTTCAAGGAGACCTATCTCTAGTAAACTTAGGATCCTTGTACTCTGACCAAGGAGTCCTATCTCTAGTAGACTTAGTAACCTTGTTCTATTAGAACTACGTGAAGCTTGATCCCTATAAATATAGGGTACGTAGGCACATTAAAGGGGTTGGACGTTGAGAGATCAGAGAGACCACCACCACTCCTTTGATCTTAGCTTCTTATAAAAAAAAATCACCACCATTCTCCGGTGAAGGTATTGTCGTTGAACCACCATCGTAGATCTTAATTCCGGCACGTGACCTCAAGTTTTGTTATCACAAATTCCTCCGTTAACAAATTGGCGCCAGAAGGATGGGTGAATTAGATCTCCATCTAGGAGGAAATATGTCTCAAAATCGCGATGAAGGTTTGTGCGAAGAGGGAAGTTTTTACTCGGAGGGTTATGAAGGAGACGAACCCTACGTTCCGGCGACTGCTGCGGACCCGACCTATATCGCCGGAAGTCGACCGCCGGTGCTGATCAGTAACACGGACCTTATGGACGAGTTACAACGTATGAGTGCGACTGTGAGAAGTTTTGATGCTAGGTTGAGGGCGGTTGAGTTTCAGAGGTCTCGACATGGTTCGTATAGTCGTGGAGGACATCATGTGGAGAGTGAACTTGCCAGAGGCGTTCCGGCCGCCGGAGTTGGAAGGGGCACTAGCTACCATGATGCAGTAAGGCGACCACCTATCACTCGACGAAGGTTAGACTTTGGAGAGACTGAACATATTGTGGAGTTTCCTGAGGATAGTCAGATGGTCCATGGCACCCCCGAGTCACCACGAGCTCCCCCGGCATTGGATGCCACTGGACGCCCGGGTAGCTCGCGTGGTAATCAACTTAACATTGGACAGAGATTATCGGCGATGATGGATCTCATGGGCTTAAAGTTGACTAGTGATGAGATAAAGGAATTGCTTCTAGAGAAGGAGAATGAAGAAGGTGGAAGCCAAGCAAATGTTGTCAGGCAGGATGGAAGACGGGAGATACGTGTAGGAGGGCAACTTGTACGAGGAGGATACCGGGGAAGAGGTTCTCGGGGAGGAGGTAATCGAGGACGAGGTCGTAAGAATTCAGGACGGCATACTGACATGGGTCCTCCAAAAGAACCTGTCATTGTCCCGGTACCTTCACACAGTGCAACTAGTGGGGTGAGGAGAAATCAAACCCAATTAGACGTGTCAGAGATTCCAGATCCTGCGCTGCAACAAGTAAGTCAACCTATTCCAGTTAATGCTCAAACTCCACCTTTGTTGCATGGTACTCAAAATAAAACTACACAAATTATTGCTGCATACACTCCACCGATCATTCCACATGTCTCTGTGCAACTCACACCTCCTATTATGACACAAACACCTCTCATTATAAGCACGCCATCATCTGTGTTGGTAAGCTTTGGCGCGCCTACCCCACCTGTTGCGGGTACGTTCCTGGTTGGTAGTCAGCCTAACGGGGTTCAGAATGTTCCCGGGATAAGGGATGTCAATGTTAGAGATATAAGGAAGCTGCTAGCACACCTGGAGGGGGGAACATGTGCTTTTTCCACCAAGGTAACATCTCCGTTCTCCACTGCTGTGAAAGATGCTCTATTACCTATGGGATACCGAAACACGACGGCCGACCTCCGTTTTCATGGTAATTCTGATCCAAAAGAATTTTTGGGGCGCTTCAATATTGAGATGGACGTGTATCAGGTTCCGAGCTTGGCTAAGTGTCGGTTATTAAATGCAACCTTCAGAAACAGTGCTCAACAATGGTTTCAGAAGTTAGGAAGTGAGGTGATAACCTCCTGAGATCAGATGCATGCGATGTTTCTAACACAATTCCATGCAGTGGTCAAGTACTCACCCCATGTGACCTCCTTGGCAAACATCAAGCAGCGTGAAGGAGAAACATTGAGTGCATACTTCAAGAGGTTCAGTGTAGAGGCCGCAGGGGTTAGAGGTTAGAGGTGCGACATATGAAACCTTAAAAAACTTCTTGATTGCTGGTTTGAGAGTGGGAACTAATTTTTGGAAACATCTACAAGGGAAGGATCCAACTACTTTAGCAGAGTTGTTTTCTGAAGCAGAGTCGTATAAGAGGGTTGAGCAGTCATTGGCGGATAACAAGAAAGGGGAAGTATATGGGAGTAATTAGGGAAGGAGTAAGAGAAAAGATAGGTCTCCAAGTCCAGACTACAGGGGTCGTGGACGAAGTCCTAACCGAGTGAATGTCACAAATGAGAAGAGGGGATGAGAATCCTCGTCGAGTCAAGATAGAAGGTCGGGGTCTTACACACCACTTGTCGCGTCAATCGAACACATATACGAGGTAACCAAGGACATGGGGATATACTGGAAACCGGCACCTCTGAATTCTTTCCAAAGTAAAGACAGAAGCAGATATTGTGAGTACCATCATTCTACCGGTCACAACACCCATGAATGCAGACAGCTTAAGGAGGAAATTGAACTTCTAATCAAGGATGGGTATCTAAATGAGTGGGAGAAGAAGTATCGGGCCGACCATCCTGTTGAGAAAAGGGGTATAGGTCGCCCCCCAACAGACGACGACAAGGATAAACAAGAAGAATCAAAATTTGTCAGGGAAAGTAGTATCCGCACTATAGTGGGAGGACCACATATTGCAGGCGATAGTAATAAAGCAATGGAAAGATATGCCAGGGAGGCTAAGACTGTACCTATGACGAATGTTAATCGACTAGATCAGCGACCACCAAAGTTGTTTCGGGGAGAGTCGGCAGATATAAATTTCTGTGAGGAAGATAAAAAATGGGTTCATCATCCCCATAATGATGCGTTGGTGATCAAAATGGGAATTGGAAATCAGAATGTGCATCGGGTGTTCGTGGACAATGGAAGTTCGGTCAACATCTTATACTATGATACATACAAGAAGATGGGTTTGCCTGACAAGGATATGAAATTTGAAAATATCTACATTTATGGCTTTGGGGGAGAGTCTATCAGAGTAAAGGGAACCATTAGATTGCCAGTGACACTAGGAAGTGGAGCACTTTCTGCCACCCAGATTGCGGATTTCATGATAATTAATCAAGAATCATCCCATAACGCGTTGATTGGAAGGCCATTGTTGAAAGAAATGCGGGTGGTTACCTCCATTTATCATTTGCCCATGAAATTTCTTACTCCAAGAGGGATTGGATGTGTTCGAGGAAGTCAGTACGATTCCAGGAAATGCTACAATAAGTATGTAAAGAGGTTTTGAAAGAATAACAAGACTAGGGTGAATGAAGTACAAGGGGAGGTTGATGTTGAAAATAAATTGGCCAGTTGTGTATACAGTTCGGTTCCCAAATGATTCAGAAATGAAAGAAGGGGTAACGGAAGGAAAAATTTCAGACGCGTCAGACGTTGGCGCTCCAACTTTACCTCTTTCTGAGGTTGGCGCTCCAACCTGGGTTATCTCTGAGGTTGGCGCTCCAACTTTACCTCTCTCTGAGGTTGGCGCTCCAACTTGGGTTATCTCTGAGGTTGGCGCTCCAACTCAGCCGCTCCCGGAGGTTGGCGCAACCAGAAGTTTGTCACAGCTGTTGTTATCTTACGAATCCTCTAGGAATGTATCAAATGAGTCTTGGATGGTGGAGGAATCTAGGGAGATTTATAAGATTAGGAGACTTGACAGCAGTAGGACGTTGGTCACAGAATCATGCCCCATTGTTGAGTTGGGGGAAACAAGTTTAGAAAAGAATACAATCGTGAGCATGGACTCTGATGATGGAGATGATCCTCAGGTAAATTTTGATACTGACCTTGATCCACGGATGCCCTTGCAGGCTGCGTGTAACACCCCAGTCCCACATCGTGGAGATTTGGGACTTTTGTTCAGTTTGTAAGGCAAATCACTACTACTAATTAGCACCAACAAATCATGATATTTTGGGGGCCTATGGTGGGCTAGTTGTTACCCAAGTTGGCTGCGTTTGGGCCAGTAGGCTTCGACTTATTCGGACTCGGAATCGGGATTTGACCCGATTTTCGAAAAAGGCTCGGGATTTGACCCGGGTTGTCACATATGGTATCAGATCCGACTCTCGAAAGCTTGTCGAGACAAGTTGCCGGAGGTGGGGACACGAAGGCTGGTGGTATTATCCCACAATGGACAAAGGTCCGGAGGTGGGGACACGAAGCCAGCCGGTATTATCCCACAATGGCTAGAGAGGAACGATCTTGGAACCTATGGATATCCGTTCAGGCTTGACGAGGACGTCAAGAGTTTAAGTGGGGGAGTTTGTAACACCCCAGTCCCACATCGAGGAGATTTGGGACTTCTGTTCAGTTTATAAGGCAAAGCACTACTACTAATTAGCACCAACAAATCATGATATTTTGGGGGCCTGTGGTGGGCTAGTTGTTACCCAAGTTGGTTGCGTTTGGTCCAGTAGGCTTCGACTTATTTGGACTCGGAATCGGGATTTGACCCGATTTTCGAAAAAGGCTCGAGATTTGACCCGGGTTGTCACACTGCGAATACGGGGTCTGCGGAAGATATGGTGATTATTAAGGTTAGTGTTCGTTACCCGGAAAGGGAGTTGAAAATTGGGTCGCAACTGAACCCAGAATTAGCCGGACAGCTCATATCCTTCTTGAAGGCTAACTTGGATGTTTTTGCTTGGAGTCATGCAGATATGGTTGTTATTGATCCAAATGTGATGTGCCACCACTTGAATATTGATCCCACCAAGAAAGGTACTAGACAGAAAAGAAGGCCGGTGAGTGGGGAACGCATTGTGGCTCTACAGGAGGAAGTTGACAGACTGCTGGAAGTTGGTTTGAAAAGGAGTCTTTCTATCCTACATGGTTGGCTAATCTGGTGCTGGTAAAGAAGCCAAATGGGAAGTAGAGGACTTGTGTGGACTTTACTGATTTGAACAAGGCATGTCCAAAGGACAGCTTTCCACTGTCGCGGATTGATCAGTTGGTGGATGCTACCGCAGGGCACACGCTGTTAAGTTTCATTGACGCCTATTCAGGGTATAATCAAATCCATATGTATGGGGCCGATCAGGAGCATACTTCTTTTATCACCGATAGAGGGCTTTATTGCTACATTGGAATGCCTTTCGGCCTTGTTAATGCTGGAGCAACTTATCATATGCTGGTAAACATGATGTTCAAAGATCAAATTGGGAAGACCATGGAGGTTTATGTGGATGATATGTTGGTCAAGTCTAAGAAAGTAGTGGATCATGTCAAGCACTTGGAAGAAATGTTCAATATATTACGGAAATATCGGATGAGGTTGAATCCTCAGAAGTGTGTGTTTGGTGTCGAGTCAGGAAATTTTTTGGGTTTTATCGTCAATCATCGGGGTATAGAAGCAAATCCAACAAAAATCAAGGCACTCCCGGACATGAAGTCTCCAACGTGTGTAAATCAAGTACAGAGCTTGACTGGTAGGATTACAGCTTTGAATAGGTTTGTTTCAAGGTCGTCGGATAAGTGCCAAGAGTTCTTTAAGGCTATAAAGAAGGTTGGGAAGGATTTTATGTGGACAGCTGAATGTGAGTTTTCATTTCAAAAAATAAAGGAACATTTGGGATCGCCTCATATGCTCGCGAAACCGGTTGAAGGAGAGGTGCTAATTTTGTACCTGGATGTTTCAGAATACTCTATAAGCGCAGTGTTGATTAAGGAAGAAGGGATGGATCAATCTCCCATATACTATGTGAGTAAGAGGTTACATGACGCAGAGACTCGGTATACGAGCATGGAAAAGTTGGTGTATGCTCTTATCTTGGCTTCTCGCAAGTTACGACCATATTTTCAGGCTCATAAGGTAGAGGTCAGGACATCCTTTCCACTTCGACAAATTATGCATAAGCCGGAGGTGACGGGTCGAATGATGAAGTGGGCGGTTGAGTTGGGGTAGTTTGATTTGGATTACAAACCAAGGACGTCTATCAAGGGTCAAGCGTTGGAAGACTTCATACTAGAATTTTCTCCTAGGTTGGAGGAGGACAGAATGGCCATTGTCCCTCTGCAACCCCTACTTCAGTCAGACATTGCTGAGCCCGAGGAGTTTGAACGTTGGTGGACTCTGAGTGTTGATGGAGCGGTCAATAATGAAGCTGCTGGAGCTAGGATAGTTTTGATAAGTCCCGAGGGGCATATGCTTATGAGTACTATTAATTTTTCATTTCGAGCAACAAACAATGATGCAAAATATAAGGCGTTGGTACGGAGTGATTCGATGATTATGGTATATCAAGTGAATGGGGGTTTTCAAGCCCGTGGACCAAGGACGGAGTTGTATATGAGAAGTGTCTTACATCTTATATCCAGGTTCACCAAGGTGAAGTTAGTGAAAATCCCGCGGGGGGAGAATGAACAGGCTGACGCGCTTGCAAAATGGGGGTCACAAAAAGATGTGAGTGTGTTGGGTGCCATTCCTTTGGAGGTGTTACAGGAACCGAGTGTGCGGGAAACTGACGTTATGCAGGTAGAGGAGGATGAGCATGTGACCTGGATGACACCAATATAGAGGTATATTAAAGAAGGGTGGTTGCCTGAAAACATAATCGGGGCCAGGAAGCTAAAGTATAAGGCGGAAAGGTACGTGGAGTGTGATGGGATGTTATACAAAATGGGTTTTAATCAACCGTTGCTAAAGTGCATAGATGGTGATGAATGTAATTACATACTCAGAGAAGTTCATGAAGGTATTTGCGGTAATCACTCGGGGGGTGGATCTCTGGCATTGAAGATTTTGAAGCAGGGATATTATTGGCCTACCATGAAGGAAGACGCTTACAAATTCTCTCGCGCATGTGATAGGTGTCAGAAATTTGCAAACTACACTCATAGTCCTGTCGCTTCCCTGACATCTTTAATGAGTCCATGGCCATTTGCTATGTGGGGAATTGATTTGATTGGAGAACTCCCAACAGCTAAGGGAGGAGTAAAATATGCAGTGGTGGTCGTGGATTATTTCACTAAGTGGGCGGAAGCTGCCCCGCTGGCTACTATAACCGCAAAGAAACTAAGGGATTTTGTTTTTAATTCTATTGTGTGCAGGTTTGGAGTTCCTTACGAGTTGATCTCTGATAATGGAAACAATTTGATAGCAAGGAGTTGAAGAGTCTTTGTGAGGAGTTGCACATCAAGAAGGATTTTGCAGCTGTATATCATCCACAAAACAATGGGCAGACAGAGGCAGTGAACAAAATTATAAAGCATACTTTGAAGACAAAGCTAGAGAATATCAAGGGAAGCTGGCCAGAGGATTTACCCATGGTGCTTTGGTCTTATAATACAACTCCAAGAACCACGACGGGGGAATCTCCCTTCATGCTCGCTTATGGTTCAGAGGCTATGGTTCTGGTGGAAATAGATGCAGGATTGTTCAGAAGGGATAATTTTGATAAAGAAGCAAATCAGGTCAATCAAAGGCTTTATCTAGACTTGCTGGAAGAGGAAAGAGAGAATTCTCAGGTCAAGCTTGCAGCTTACCAGCAGAGGGCAGCAAGGTTCTACAACAGCAAGGTGAAGGTCCGTTCTTTTAAAATTGGTGATTTGGTTCTCAGAAAAGTAATGCCAAACACCAAGGTTGCAGCTCATAGGGTGTTTGGAGCGAATTGGGAAGGCCCTTAAAAGGTCAGAGTTGTTCTATGGGGATGAGCATATTACCTTTTAGACTTGGATGACAAACCAATTCCAAAGGCTTGGAATGTCATTCACTTGAAGAAGTATTACCAATAAGAGAGCTTTTGAGCCTCTTGCAGTTCTTGAAACTAGCAACAAATAAATTTGCTCCTAGTCTCGGGGGGTAGTAGTTATACGCTTCCCTGAGCTTGTGATTGCATTATCTTTATTTTTATTTTTATTTTTGGCTATGAGCCTTGATACCGGCAATGCCGAGGACAATTTATTTCCAGTACTCATCGTGCTATAAGTCGTTAGGGCGTTATTTTAAAATGTGTTCAAGTTATGGAATTTCAGAACTTTTCCTGTTCATTTTCTTTACTATTTGATAATTTTTATGCTATATTTGAATGATGTGAACAACAATAAAGATTGTGCAGGGAAGGGTTGTCGCGCCTTGCTATTTGGCGCGCTAGTCCCTCTGCCTTTGCTAGGAAGGGTTGTCACACCTTGCTAATTGGCACGCCAATCCCTCTGCCTTTGCTAGGGTGCATATGACAAATGTATGAAGAAATTTAGATAAGGAGAATAATGTTACCCACCAAGGGTGTAGGAATAAGTTAAATACCAAAAGGAAGTTAGAGTTACAACTTTGCAAAGTCATATGACTTACAGATCAAAAGATTTAGAATGTTAAGATAAAACTAAAATCAAGTTGCAGTATTTTCAACATTCTCTGTGTTGGCAGCATTTGACGCGCCTGCATCAGTGGTGGCATTTTCCACATCATCCTGAGGAATACCTTTTTGTTAGGTCCAAAGTATCGTAGAAGGGGGGTTGAATACGATACTCACAAATAATTCAATTTCGTTCGCGGATAATTCATAACGAAATCAAACACACCAAACCAAACCAAGATTCGGGGAATATATCTTTTTATAAATATAAACCTCGAGGGGTGCTACAATTTCTAATCCGTAGATTAGCTTCAATGAGTTTAAGGTTACACAACTTCAATACACTGATAGAATTCTGAGCACTATTAATTTCTATGATAATTTTCTCCGGCTCAAGCTTCTCTCTTAGTAATGTCTCTGCGTTCTTCCTTAACTGAAGAAGACACACTTCTCTCTTAGTAATTGTAGGCTTCTTTTTGAAAAACCATCGAACCAAAAGAATTGGTTTATTCTTGGCCGTTGGATCTTCATCAACCTGACAAACAAAGTAAACTTTTCACCTGCTCCTCCATTTTGAAAACTATCGAATGAATAAAGAAATTTACCATTCGATAGTTTTTAAATAAAAACTATCAAAAACTAAATTACTTTATTCTAGATTTCAAATGGTTTTCTTAAATCACATTCGATGGTTTTCTAAATAGAAAAATCATCGAAATCTTTTCTTGTACTTAACCATTTAGAAAAGCTTATGTACTCCAGGGTGTTTCAGTTTTAGACTGTATCAATTTCTTCTGAGACAATAAAACAACTTGATCTTTTTAGTGCCGTCAACTAGTGCAACTGGTCTGGTTCATAGATGAATAACACTTGATCAATTTTTCTTTTATGTCTTCAATTCAGTGCTGCTGATAAGTCCTTTGTCGTTCTAGTTGCTTCGTGTAAATCACTGGAATCCTGTGGTACTAACCCTAAATCATTCACATACTTCTGTCATCTTGAAAGTCTTGTTTCTATTGCTGTCACTGAGGCTTAAACATTTTCATGAACTTCTTTCCGTGACCTGTTTACGGACTTCAAGAATACATACCGTATTTTGATTTTTTGAGTTTACCTTTTCTTCTTTGATTCTGGATTCCTGTGCTTCTGTTAATACTATTGTTTGTCTTGTCCTTTGTTGAGTTGTAGTTATCTCTTTTACATCTTATGTTACATTATGCTTTACAATCTCCCCCTATTTGATTGGATAGAGTTCGACAAGCAAATACTTCGATGATAACTCAACTAACTAAGGAAACATGAAACTAATTAAAGTAAGACATCATAATAATATTAAATGCATTCTGGATCAGATATATATACATTTCTAGATTTAATATATCAAAAAACAATAAAACTTTATACATTGAAGTTGTTCCTCTAGTCTGAGCTGATAGTTCTTTTGTTCTTTGCTTCTCAT
Organism: Heracleum sosnowskyi; assembly: GCA_030848705.1. Lineage (NCBI taxonomy): Eukaryota > Viridiplantae > Streptophyta > Magnoliopsida > Apiales > Apiaceae > Heracleum > Heracleum sosnowskyi. The sequence continues at coordinate 103,279,816 of CM061241.1, forward strand.
CTTCAGTCCATTCCGATCTCACCTTCTTCAATCATTGGATCGGAGTTAGCAGCTTGATAATCAATCACAGAAGGATAGTGCAGTGGTTCTCCAGGTTTAAGGATTGCTCCTTGGATGTGTCTTCCAATGTACTCTACCTCTTGTCCCACTTCAGCCCACAACCATGCAATGTTAACATCTTTCTTGTTTAGCTTTGGCATGTTTGGTAGTCTGGGATGCACTTCCAATCCTCTTTCCACTCTCTTCCTATAGTAAGGAACATTCTCCATTAGAAATCTTCTCAGAGTGTCTGCTGCTTTGTCCTTCTCCGTTGATGTGAATCCAGTGGATCTAAGATACTTCTCAACTGATATCAGATAATTGCTTGGATAGTCTCTCAGTTTGTCCTCAGCCAAATAGCAGATTCTGAACAAGTCATTCGTCATGAATCTAACCATTGGAGGATCTTTAGTAATCTCTGGACCGAATTTCATCAAGATCTCTTTAACATGCTCACGGAGCAGTTCATTTAACCTTGTAGTTCTCTGTATCTTGATGAGCAACGCCTGCAATTCTGTGTATGTCCTCTGTTCAAAAAACTTAGTGGAAATCACAAAGGTACCTTTCTTAAGAAAATTGATTACTATGTTCCAGGCACCGTTTGCTTTAACCCCGGCTTTCAGAAGGATCATAGAGTTTCTCAATGCTGTGAAGTAATTCTGATATTCAAGATTGGCACTTCTGAATGATAACCTCCACCTCAGCATTGTCGTTGACTTCTAATCCATCTTCAACTCCGCAAAAGGTTTTATAAGTCATCTCCCAGTCACTTCCTTCTTTCTTTGCCAGATCCATCATCTTTTTCTTCCTCACTTCACTATACATCTTGAACCTCTTCAGTTTTTCACTTCGCAGAACTGCTTGTTGTTTCTCATTCTCAGCTTTCCTGGCATCTATTGCAGCTCTTTGAGCTCTCACCACTTCCAAGGTAGCTTCTTCTTCTTGTGACAGAGAATTTGCTTCTTCTTCCATATTATCCTCCCAGATTGGATATTCAACAGGCTCTGGATAATATGGCTCATGCTCCTCCTAAATCGGTTGCTCTTGCATGAATTCAAATTCCTCTTCACTTTCCTCTTCTTGTACCATGTCCTCAATCCAGTATTGTCTAACTGGAATAGCTTCAACCGTTTCCCAAACTCCCCATCCATCCAGACCTTTCTCCCCATCTCCAACTTTCTCCCCCTTAGTTGAGGAATCCTCGACAAAAGCATCCTCAGCATAAAAGGCAGTAGAAGGATCGGGTTGTTGATTTGAAGGTCCAGGTTGTCCAGTTTGTTGGTTCCTTAGCATAGTCCAGATTGACTGTACTCCGTCGCTTTGGTTGTCCAAGAAATCCATAATCTGCTTATTCATTTCATTCATAGAAGCTAGAGACAGGTCAATGTTATCCAATCTTGAGTTGGTAGTCTTTTCCATATGATCCAGTCTCTTGGTCAGCTTAGACTCCACTCTTGAAAGTGTGTTCATTGCATCTTTTACCCGCCAATGACCCTGAATGTTCTTCTGGAATCAGCTGCAGCCAAGTCAACCTTCTCTTGAATAGTCTTTAAAGAAGCATTGCCTTGACTAGAGGAGATCCCTTGGTCAAAGGAAGGTCGCAGTGGAACCTTGAATAATGGATTTCCTTCTTTATCACGAACTGTCATCTCATTGAGTGTTGATTGAACATGGAACTCTCGTTCTGTAGGCAGTAGCTGATCATCAATGTTTGGTAGGGTTAGGGTGTCACTCCTCACATATGGCTCTGGGTGTACACTCAACGTTTCTGTCGGTGTTTCACTCATTTTTCCTTTCTCACTCAGGCCAGGTGTAAGTGTTTTTGTTTCACTCAATCCCTTTGTGCTAATTGTACCTGCAGAAGAAAACACCGTAGCCGTCCTTAAGGAGGTCACCGATGGTGCAATGGGGCTTTGCAAGTCCCCGTCCTTGGATAAACCAAGTTGCTGATCATCCGTAGATGATATATCCTTTGAAGGATCTAGAGTTTGAATCTCTAGGGGGTTCGAAACAGGCTCTATTAACAGCAGAGATCCTGAACCTTCCCCTTGAGTCTGTGAAGACTTCACCTCAGTTAACTCCTCAATAGTAATTGATTCATTGTCACCGAGTTGCAGATCTGCACCTACGTCAGACCCTTTACCCGCAGGATCCAGATATGTTCCATCTGGGGAGCTAGGCAATGACCCTTTAGATTTTGCATTTAGGTCAGAGCCTTCTCTCGACGTTTGTGAAGACCCTTGGTTCTTAGAACCTTCAACCAGTGAACCTGACCGTAATATGGTCGGAACACCACTTGCTTCCGTCAATTCTTCCTTACTTGATTGAGCTATTGGTTCAGATATAGCTTTCGTTAGAATTGCCCAATCAATATCAGAAAAATCTGTGAAGGGTTCTTTGGATGAGAGAAATGAACTATCAACAGTTGCCTCGGTTTCTGTTCTTCTCCTTTTAGAGGTAGGCAGAGCTGCTGTTGAAGGGTGTATCTCCTTATGTGGTGCTGCTTTGGCACTTTCTCCCTCTACACTCACGGATGTCTGAATGTTGGGTATAGTAGGGGAAGGAGGTTCGTTTATGGTTTCATTTGGCTCTTCCAAAGGCTCTTCGACCGTGGTTAGAGGTTGTGGGTTTGCAACCTCCTGGTCAGTGATGGCCACTGAGGGCTCTGGATCAACATCCATTGGTTGTGGTTCAGGAGCCAGTTCAGGTTCAGGAATGTTACCTTCAATTACTTGTTCCCCTGGGGGTAGAAGTGGTAGGGGCACCGTTCTTAGATATTCAGTGAGAACAGTGGGTACCCCTGGAAGATGAGTCTTTCTTATCAGAGCGGTTATTGCATTGCTCTTCATCTTCATGCACTCCATGGTCTCCTCGCCATCAAAAATCTCCCGTTCATCATCTGTTAAGATATCATTGAGAATTAGCTGTAGGAACCTAGGATAGAAACAAAGCACATCATCTATGCCTGTTCTTTCATCCAGTGGTCCCATGCACAGAATGACTTGATCAATCACTAGCCTTCTGAAAGGCATATGTTTAGGTCTATTAATATTCCGAGGAAACAACTTAATTTAAACAAGTATGTAATAAGTAAATAATAAGTTAATATGTCACAGGAATCTCAGATAGTTTTATCTGTCAAGAGAATGGAGAATTAAAGTCATCTACAGACTTGAAGTTATTCTACATTGAAAGAAGTTCAATTTATTGTTCAAGCCTCAGTGAAGTATTCAAGTAAGTGGATTTACTACAGTGACAGAGATTTCCAGTGGTGACGGAAGAAGTACAGGATACAGAGTTTTGTCAAAGCTAAAGAAAAGAAGCCACAGCTTTAAATGTTTTAAAGATGAAGAATTATCATTGAAGTCAGTTATTCATGAAACCAGACAGTGCATCGAATGACGACATCATCAGTGGAATTAAATCATCTATATTCAGTGGTTTTCAGAAGATAGAGGAATGCAAGGTTGTTAAGTTATCTTATTTGATTTATTAATTTAATTTAATTAATAAATTAATTCTATCAGAATTAATTTATTTATTAAATTAATTAAGATTAGTTGTCTAAATTATTTATTAAGTTAATTCTATAAAAGAATTAATTTAATCTATAATTTAATCTAACTAATTAAATTAAAAGGATTTTCTGAAATCAAACTTGTATGACCTGTATTATTAATTCTAAGGAACTCGGTATGACCTAAATGGATAACTCGGTATGACCTATTTCTAGGTTCTACTGAATTATTTATTAGGTCATACTAAGTCCTTTTTCAAGGTCATACAGTTTGCTTTTTGCAGGTTCTACCGAGAATTGTTGAAAGTGTCTCAGGTCATACCGAATTTGTTTCTGAGGTCATACAAGGCATTTGTCAGGTCATACAAGGCAAATAAATTGTATATACCCGGGGCCAGAAATCAAAAGAGACAGACAATTACATTATCAAAAGCATCAGCCATTTTCTCTCTCAAGAACAAAGAAGTGAAGCATTAAATCTTATTTCTTCTCAAGCAATTAATTCTAGTTTGTATTGTTAAATCCAAACCACTAGAAGTTGATTACTTGTATTGCTTTGATCATCTAGCGGATTTTTATCCCTAGAATTTATCTCGAACTTGCTTTTAGCATTCGATCTTTTTATTACAAATATTAGAAAAGTTCATGTCGAATTTATTCTAAATTTGTATTAATTAGTTTGAGATAAATACTTTGTAATCCATATTGTATTTGCAACACCCTTCAAGTTTAATATAAGTTATATTTAACTTGAATCTTGTTTCATTTATATTCCGCATTAATTTGTTCTTAATTGTTAAATTATTCAAAGAGCAAATTTCGATTAAACGGTATAGTTTGTATTCAACCCCCCTTCTACAAACTTATCAGGACCTAACAATTGGCATCAGAGCCTTTTGATTGATATACTAATCAAAGATCCAATTGTTTGAGATTTTTTTTCTTAACTCTGAAATTTTTATTTTTCTAAAAATCTCAAAAATGTCTACAACTCAGAAAGTTGGTAGTGTCAAAATCCCAATGTTCAGCAAGGAGCATTATTCTATGTGGAAGAAGAAAATGCTCCTATTTCTTAAGGTTGCAAATCCTAAATACATTGATGTGCTGAAGAAAGGTCCCAAACTCCCTATGATTATTGAGGAAGAGATAACAGTGGATAACATTGTTACTAGGCCTGCTAGTATGTACCCTAAAGATCCCAAGGAGTACACTCCTGATGAGAAAGAGGATGTTACCTTGGATTCCTGTCTTCAGTTGATCCTTATTGAGAGCCTTGATCCTATCATGCATAATCATGTCCTAAATTGTGAAACTGCCAAACATATTTGGGGAACCATAGAGATAATCAATGAGGGGACAGAAGAAGTTAGGGGGAATATGCTGGAAATTCTCACCTCACAATATGAGCATTTCAGATCAAACCCTGGTGAAGGTATCTCTCAGGTTTTTGAGAGATACAATAAATTAATCAATGATCTGAATCTCAATGGGAAGCACTACACCAACAAGGAGATTAACAAGAAGTTCCTTCTTACACTTCCACCTCATTTGGAGCACAAAATATCTGCCATTAGAGAAGCAAGAGATATGAATGAGATTGCTTTGGAGAGATTGTATGGTGTTCTCAAGACCTATGAGCTGGAGCAGATTCAACAAAGGGAGCTGTATGGAACTGGGAAGATTGTTAGTACTTCTACTGCACTGGCTGCTGAAGTCCCACAGAAACTGGAAGTGAAGGCTGTTCAACCTTCCAGTTCTCACATGAATGTTATTGATGCTGAATATGGATTAACATCCATTGATCAATCTAGTGGTGACTTCTATTCTTTAGAAGAACTTGATCAGCTGGAGGATGGTGACTTGGCTTTGATAGTCAGGAAATTTGGGAAGTTTAGATTCAAGAGGAATCCCAATCTTAAGTTCAGACCCAGATTTCAGAGAGGTGGATCTTCCTCTTCAAGTGGCACAAGGGGTGGCTACAAAACTGGAACTGTGGAAAGGAGCACAATCAGATGCTACAATTACAATGAGTTGGGTCACTTTGCTACTGAGTGCAGGAAGCCAAAGCAAGTGACCAGAAACACATTTGATTCTAGCAAGAAGAACAAGATTGGGAAAGCATATGTTGCTGAGGGAAAGAGTTGGGATGACACTGACAGTGATGAAGAAGCAGGTGAGATGGGGAACCTTGCTTTAATGGCTAAAGAGGAAAGCACTTCATCCAGATACATGTCAGAGGTAACCTTTACTGACGCTGAAATGATTTATCATCTTGGTGGCACCATAAGTTGTGCACGCACTGAAAATGATAGAATAAATCTTTTAAACACAAATCTTGAAAAGGAATTAAAAGAATTGAAACTTGTGCATGTTAATCAGGATGAACTTACTGAGAAAATTGCTTTTCTTGAGAATAGGGTTAAATGTTATATTCAACTGGAAACCATTCTCAAAGATCATATTAGTGAGCTTAAAACCAAAGCTAATGCCTATTACAACTCTTGTAAAACGGCTAAAGAAATTTTCAATAAACAAGCTATTGGTAATCATGTCAGTATAGGTTATGATTATAATGAGGCTATTGGATTGCTTGGTATTAATACACCTTGTAGAGTCAGAGAAGAAGGAAAGGTTGTTCCTTATGTACTTAAGGGTATTGAAACACCCTTCTGTAAAGAATCCATAGCAGATCCTATGAATGAATACTCTATAATCATTGCTGAAGAGATTCGTGAAGAAGATATGGCTTTGGAAGTTGAACAGTCCAAAAAGTGTATATCTGATATTCCAGTCAAAGTTGCTACAACTGGAAAGACTAAATCAGATATCCATAAGTTGGATCAAAACAACTGTAAATCTAACATGCATGCTGTTAATTCTTCTCATAAAGCATGTGGTGTGAGTAATTGCATGTCTTGTGCTTTTAATGTTATGTATGCTTTCTTTAATAAAAAACATGTATCTAGTGATAAGACTGCACCACGTCAACATGTTAATAATAAGAAGCATGTTAAAGCAAAGACTACTAGTCCTCCTCAGACTAAAGTGGATTCATTTATCCCTAAGCCTGCTCAGAAATGTGTTAAGGCTGGCTATAAATGGAAACGCTCTTATGTGAAAAAGGATGAAGTAGTTTTAATTAGAAATGTTGTTTTGCCTGACAAAGGCCAGTTCTTTAAGTATGCCGGACCCAATCAATTTTGGGCTCCGAGGAAGGACTAATCAATCTGATATTGCAGGGAGTTAAACAGGTAAACCGTGTTATGTGGATTCTTGACAGTGGTTGTTCAAGGCATATGACCGGAGATAGAGCCCTGCTATCAGATGTGGTTGTGAAAGCTGGCCCAGTAGTTACCTTTGGAGATAACAGCAAGGGTATTACGAAAGGATATGGCTGTTTGAAGTACGGAAATGTTATCATTGAAGATGTTTCATTTGTGGAAGGTCTGACGTTCAATCTTCTCAGCATCAGTCAGTTCTGTGACAGAGGATATGCTGTTTCCTTTGAAAGAGATAAGTGTCAGATCCTTCACAAGAAGAATGGAAAGCCTTCTCTTCAAGGAGTAAGGAAAGGTGACTTGTTCATAGCTGATCTGAACTCGGGATTCAAAGATGAAGTTAATTGTTTTTATGCTAAAGCTTCATCAGATGATAGTTGGCTATGGCACAAGAAGATGTCTCACCTTAACTTCAAAACCATGAACTCTTTAGTCAAGAGAGAATTGGTTAGAGGTTTGCCTCAGATGGAATTTTCACAGGAAGGACTGTGTGAGGCATGTCAGAAAGGAAAGTCAAAGAAAGCTTCTCACAAGGGCACTGACACATCATCAATAACTGAACCACTTCAGCTACTGCACATGGATTTGTTTGGTCCAGTTAATGTGATGTCCATGTCAAAGAAACAATATGCACTTGTGATTGTTGATGACTTTTCTAAATTTACATGGGTTTTGTTCCTACATTCCAAGGATGAGACCCCATACCTGGTGATTGGCCACATAAAGTTGATTGAGCTGGATTCTAGATTCCCTGTTAGAGCCATAAGGTCAGATAATGGTACTGAATTCAAGAATGCCATTCTAAATGACTTTTGTGCTGATAAAGGAATAACAAGACAGTATTCTGCCCCTAGAACTCCTCAACAAAATGGAGTAGTGGAAAGAAAGAATCGTACATTGATTGAAGCAGCTAGGACTATGCTAAGTGAGTCCAAACTTCCAACGTACTTTTGGGCTGAAGCAGCGAATACAGCTTGTTATACTCAGAATCGAACTTTAGTCAACAAGGACTTAATGAAGACTCCGTATGAGATCATGAACAACAAGAAACCAACTGTCAAGTACTTTCATGTATTTGGAGCAAAATGCTTTGTGCTTTTAGATGACAATGCTAAACGTGGCAAGTTTGATGCAAAGGCACAAGAAGCTATTTTTGTTGGTTATTCCAGAAGATCTTACAGGGTCTACTTGGTTGGCAGTCATACAGTAAAGGAAAGTGTCAATGTTACTTTTGATGACACTAAGTTCCCTAATATCCAAAAAGAAGACTCATCTGAAAAGCTGAAGTTTGATAACTTGCCAGACTCAGAATCAGATGATGAAGCCCCACCTGAAGTTATTGCTGGTAATGATAATAACAATGATGATAATGATCATGGTGATGGTGGTGGAAACACTGGTAACAATGGAGATACCACCAACACTGGAGAAGAATCATCAAGGCAATCAAGCAACAACTCAGGGGGAGCAAATGAAGGATCAACTAGTCACTCACAACATCAAAGTGAATTTCAAGGTGAATCATCAAGATCAATTCTTCCAAGACAGACTGTTTGGAATAGAGCTCATCCTTTTGAGCTGATCATTGGTGATCCAGATGTTGGAGTTAAAACTAGAAGTGCAACTCAGAATGAATGTCATTTTTCAGCATTTCTATCTAAGATGGAGCCAAAGAAAACCGAGGAAGCACTGACTGATCCAGATTGGGTGATTGCTATGCAAGATGAACTCAATCAATTTGAACAACAGCAAGTCTGGAAGCTGGTACCCAGGCCAAAGTACAAGAAAGTAGTTGGTACAAGATGGGTATACAGGAACAAGCTAGATGAGGATGGCATTGTTACAAGGAACAAGGCAAGACTGGTTGCACAAGGGTATTCACAAGCTGAAGGCATTGATTATGATGAAACCTATGCACCAGTGGCTAGACTTGAGGCCATCAGGATGTTCTTAGCATTTGCTGCTTACTCCAATTTTAAAGTCTATCAAATGGATGTTAAGAGTGCATTCCTGAATGGTGAACTTGATGAAGAAGTGTATGTGGAACAGCCCCCTGGCTTTGAAAATCAGGAGCTGCTGGACTTTGTGTACTTTCTCTTCAAGGCTATCTATGGTCTCAAACAAGCCCCAAGAAAATGGTATGACACTCTCTCTGGTTTTCTTTTAGAAAATGGTTTTGTTAGAGGTATCATAGACAAAACTCTTTTTTCAAAGAAACACAAAAGTGATATGATATTAGTCCAAGTCTATGTGGATGACATCATATTTGGGTCTACTAATGATAATCTCTGTAAGAGATTTGCTGAGCTTATGCAGAGTAAGTTTGAAATGAGTATGATGGGTGAGCTGAAGTTCTTTCTTGGATTGCAAGTAAGTCAAAGGTCAAATGGTATATTTATTTGTCAATCCAAGTATCTCAAAGAACTCCTCAAGAAGTATCACATGGAGGATTCAGCATCAGCAAGGACTCCATCTTCAACAGCCATCAAACTTGGAGCTTCTGACAAATCTATCAAGGTAGATGTCACAAGCTACAGAGGTATGATTGGCTCCTTACTCTATCTTACTGCTAGTAGACCAGATATTATGTATGCTACATGCTTGTGTGCAAGGTTCCAAGCGGACCCTAGAGATGTACATCTCGTTGCTGTGAAAAGAATCTTGAGATATCTTAAGGGTACACCTAATCTAGGTATCTGGTACCCTACAGATTCTGGTTTTAATCTTGTTGGATATACAGATTCTGATTATGCAGGTAGTGTTGTGGATAGAAAGAGTACCTCAGGGAGTTGTCAATTCCTAGGAGGTAGGTTGATTTCCTGGTATAGCAAGAAACAGCAAACAGTTTCCAATTCAACAGCAGAAGCTGAATATATTGCTGCTGGAAGCTGTTGTGCTCAGATCTTATGGATAAGGAATCAATTAAAGGACTATGGCTTTGCATTAGACAAAATTCCTATATTTTGTGATAATACAAGTGCCATAGCAATCTCCAACAACCCTGTGCAGCACTCGAGAACGAAGCACATTGATATCAGGTATCATTTTATCAGAGAGCATGTCATGAATGGAACTGTGGAGTTACATTTTGTACCCACAGAAGAACAAACTGCAGATATATTCACTAAATCTGTTGACGAATCCACATTTATCAAGTTAGTTGGTAAATTGGGTATGTTAAACAGTCTTAGTGATTAACAATATCTCTGTCATGTTTGTTATTTCAATAATTACATTTTCTCTTGTCATTTAAATGATATTCACTGCTAATTCTCATTTAATTTAATTTTACATGCTTGTGTATTTAAATAGCTCTGAATATTTTATTTTCTTTAAAAATATTTTTCTCATATTTTTTAAGTGGAGAAATGTATTTTTATTGAAAATATATTTATTTAGAATTATTTAGATATTTTTCAGTTTGTAAATATTGTTGTTCAGATTTTTCTGCAAGTTTATATTATTTTAATGCTGTTTCATAATTGTCTGCATATTTTTTCTAGAATTTATAGATTTCTTCTATGAATTTTTCTAGTTTTAATGTAAATATTTGTTTTGGTTGTAGAAGCAGGTTATGCATTTCTTTTGTTGTTGTTTGTTGTTCTGTTGATTTTCTGTAAATAAAGCCCGGTATGACCTCTTGTCAGGTCATATTGGATTTTATTTCTGATTTTTTGTTTATTCAGTTTTATTTGCTTTTCTTGGTATGACCTCTAGAAAACTCGGTATGACCTGGTACAAAAACTCGGTATGACCTCCCTTTAGGTCATACCGAGCTCAGCAGAACCCTCCTCTATAAATACCAGGTCATCTAAGGTTCTTTTTCTTTTCATTCCTTTCTAACTCAAGTTTTTACTTAGTTAACTTTGCTCTAGTTTGTGTTTTATTCCTAGAACAACGAACTATTGCAAATTTTTCTTGTGAATTACTTGGGATTTTATTTCTTTTCTGATTACTATTATTATTAATTGCTGTTTTATTCTAGTAATATTTTTATTTTATTATTTATTTTCAAATGGCTGCTGAGTTTGTTGTTGAACGTTTTAATAATTACGTTGGCTATTTTGATCCCCTTAAGTGTTCTGTTGAACGTTTTAGGCCGTGGATTCATTTTTTAAATGAACAATCAATTGTTAGCTATGCTATCACTGCTTCTGTTGATTTAAAGATTGAACCCCTTCGTCTATTATGCTTAACTGCTGTTGTTACTGAAGATATGCGATCTTTTACATTCAATATTTCTGATCATCAGTACACAGTAACTAAGGAGATCTTTTGTCAAGTACTTCATTTTCCCCTTAATAATTTTGTTAGATTCCCTACTGATAACGAGTTAGTTCAATTTTTCTCTAGTATTGATTACCAAGGAAATATTGTTCTTCCTCGTCTGAATAAGGGTAATCTAGCATGTGAGTGGGATTTGTTCTTTGACTGTCTAGCCAAAGTTTTTAGTAATTCTACCAAAAACAACTTTCAAGTCATAACTTCTGTCCTTCAAAGCATTGCCTATGCTGCTGTTTTCAACCTGAGATTGGATATAGGAACTCTTGTGTGGGATCTCTTGATAAGGAGGATTTTCAATTACACTAGAGATATTCAAACTGGAAAGAAAGTTAAATGCTTTTATTCTCGTTTCCTTTCTCTAGTGTTGAATCATGTTCTTTCTGATGAACATAAAACACTTTTTCAAAACACTCCTTTTCAAGTCCCCGCACACACTAATTCTCTCATATACTCAACCTTGTCCACCAGTTCCAAGTCTGGAAGGAGACCCGTAGTTCCTCAATCATATCTGAGAAGGATTCTGCAACCACAGTTACCTCTACTCTTTATTGAACATCCAGTGGTTGGATCCTCGTCAGCAGGAACTTCAATGATGCCTCCTAACACCATGGCACTTCAGGTAATATATCCTCTCTCAGCTACTCCACTAACCCAAGAGGTTCTTAGGATTGACCAAGGGATTGTAGAACCACAATCTCTGTCCCCGGTCATAGAGCCATACATAGAGTCAAATCCATTGACCGCTCCCCTAAAACAATCAGCTACAACAAGATTGATAGAACAAGCTGGAGTAGATTCTAATGTGAGTGATCCCACAGCTCTGCCTCCACCACTAAAGAAGAGAAGAACACTCCTTGAGGCATCTGTTAGCCAGTCTGTATCCTCCCAAAAGGATATGGATTTTCAAAAGGCCAATGAACAGTTACTAGAAACATCCTCTCAACAGGATGAATCTATTGAAATTCGCCATCAGGCCATGGCATTCTGTACAGAGTCAAGCACTCTCCCATTAATCACAATGGGAGCAAACACTTCTGAAACAATAGTAGAGACTCATGAACAGGACACTCAGAGAGGAGAGCACATAGGAATAATTGGTGAAACAGTACCTACCATTGTCACGGTAGAAGAGCCTTCACAGGCTTCAGAGGGAAAATCTGGTTCTTCGCCCACAATAATAGAATCATTTTCTCCCCTCCCAGAGGGAACATCTCTGGCTCCCCTAAGGGATTCTTCACTCGCAGTTTTAACTGGAGAAAGTGAAGGGCAACATGGTAAGTCCATACCTGAAGCAATTCAGTTTTCAATTTCTGATGAATTTCTGGACTTTACCATGGATTGGGATTCGTGAACTCCCATTGCACCACCAGTGACCTCTCAAGAAGGGGCTATGGTGATTTCTATTGCAGGTACTTCAAATCCAAATCTGGATAGACAGCTAGTGGTTAGTAAAACACAGAGCGATACACAAGCACGTGAGGTGAGTGAAACACCATCTAGAGAAATTGAGATGAGTGCACACAACGACACATACACTGCTTCCTTATTGGCTCAAATAGCTAGTCTGCAGAAACAACTACAAGAGTCCCAGGCTGAAAAAGATTTTCTCAAGGCACAAGTGGATGAACGTACTTCTTCTTCCACCTCTGTAAATAATCAGCTGAGTCATCTTAGAGATTAGATACAGGGAGTGAAGGTCACATTGGTCCCCAAGATGAATGTTGTTCAAGAATCACAGGTGTTAGTGGCTTCGGATATGTCAGAGCTTCTGGTTTCTAATGCTGAGATCAGGGAGGCTATCAAACAGATTCCTATTTTTTCAACTAAGGTAGACTCCTTTCAAGATACTATTGATGAAAATCAGTACTTCAATGATGAGAGATTTACCAAGATTGAAGGAGGGATGCAACATCTGAATAAAGGCATGAAACATCTGTATACCATGATCAAGGTCTCACATCAACCCAATGCTGAACAGAAGAAATTCTTTGAGGGTGATGATGATGAAGGGGGAAATGATGACAAGGATGGAGAAGGAGAAAGAGGAAGTAAAGAGGAGGATCCTAAAACTGATAAAGTTAAATCTTTAGAGGATTCCTCAACTAAGGGGGAGAATAAGGAGGAGGAGATACAAGGAGGAGAAGATCAAGGAGGAGAAGCTGGAGGTTCTGGTTCTGTAAAGGACAAAGGGAAGCAGAAGTTAACTTTTTCTGATGCTGACTACTACCAAGGTGAACAGGGAGATTTTGACTGTACTGAATCTGAAGAAAACCCTGAAGATATCTTTGGTGATGTGGAGGTTGAAGGAGAGGCTGATTATGCTGACTGGGAAGATGAACCTGAAGTGGATCCTGCCTTTGAAGCTGAGTTGGTGAGACAAAAGGCTGATTTGAAGAGAAGAGAGGAGGAGAATGCAAAGGTATCTGACATCATTTCTAAGCATCTTGTCATTCAAAAGGCTGAGCATCAAGAAAAGCAAAGGCTTCACAATCTGAAGGTTAGTGATAGAAAATTGTATGTGAGGCTGAAGCAAGGAGAAGAATGGGACAAGGCTAGAGAAATGTTTGCACATCAAGAAGGAACTAATAATGATGCAAAGTTTCTTGGGATGTTGGAAAGATACAAGAAAGTCAATCCAGACAACACAGTATATATGAAAGCTCTTCATGCAGAGGTTTCAAGGATCACAACTGGATATGACAGAGTTAGAGAGGAGTTAAAGATCTATGTTTACACTCACAATGAGGGAACTTTCTTAGTGTCTCTCAATCTTCTGGAAAGCAGAACTCTCTCTGAACTATGGGTATTCATGTGCAAAGTAAAAAGAACTTCTCCATTAGCTGAGCTGCTGCATGATCAGCTAAGAGACTTTGCAATGAAAGCTAGCCCTCAAGTTGTGGACGTGCCATATGAAGTTAAATTTTATAAAGGAAGGGCACTTCAAACTTGTGGTGTGGATCCAATCTCTCTGAAAGATTTTCCTGCCAAGCATCTTGTCTACTTGGAGAACATGTTAAGGACTTCAGGATTTGTTACACAAGAGAAGACAGAAGTTGCTGATTTGATTCAAGACTATTGCATTGCCAATATCAAGAGATATCATCAAATGAAGAATAGGCTGAAGAAAGTCACAGCTCAACCTGTCAGACCTAGTGGCATTACTTCTGAATCTGATCGTATTCTGGACAAGGATTTGCTTGAAGCACTTGAAGAAGGAGAGATGATGGAGTCTGAAATTTGAAGAAGCTCTAGTCTGTAAATGTTATATGTATAGAGCTTAGGTATTTCAAGATAGGATCAATGTAAACATATGTTCAGTCTAGAGGAACATCTATCTTGTATTTATCTTTAATGTTTGAATCTGGAAAATGTTAAATGAAATCCAGAACTTTTCTTGTTATTTACTTGGCTCTTAAAAGTCATTTCTATTTCTTGTTTAAGTTAGTTGAGTTATCCTCTAGGTATTTGATTGTTATTCTCTAACAAACAAATAGGGGGAGATTGAAAGGCATATGTTTAGGCCTATTAATATTCCGAGGAAACAACTTAATTTAAACAAGTATGTAATAAGTAAATAATAAGTTAATATGTCACAGGAATCTTAGATAGTTTTATCTGTCAAGAGAATGGAGAATTAAAGTCATCTACAGACTTGAAGTTATTCTACATTGAAAGAAGTTCAATTTATTGTTCAAGCCTCAGTGAAGTATTCAAGTAAGTGGATTTACTACAGTGACAGAGATTTCCAGTGGTGACGGAAGAAGTACAGGATACAGAGTTTTGTCAAAGCTAAAGAAAAGAAGCCACAGCTTTAAATGTTTTAAAGATGAAGAATTATCATTGAAGTCAGTTATTCATGAAACCAGACAGTGCATCGAATGACGACATCATCAGTGGAATTAAATCATCTATATTCAGTGGTTTTCAGAAGATAGAGGAATGCAAGGTTGTTAAGTTATCTTATTTGATTTATTAATTTAATTTAATTAATAAATTAATTCTATCAGAATTAATTTATTTATTAAATTAATTAAGATTAGTTGTCTAAATTATTTATTAAGTTAATTCTATAAAAGAATTAATTTAATCTATAATTTAATCTAACTAATTAAATTAAAAGGATTTTCTGAAATCAAACTTGTATGACCTGTATTATTAATTCTAAGGAACTCGGTATGACCTAAATGGATAACTCGGTATGACCTATTTCTAGGTTCTACTGAATTATTTATTAGGTCATACTAAGTCCTTTTTCAAGGTCATACAGTTTGCTTTTTGCAGGTTCTACCGAGAATTGTTGAAAGTGTCTCAGGTCATACCGAATTTGTTTCTGAGGTCATACAAGGCATTTGTCAGGTCATACAAGGCAAATAAATTGTATATACCCGGGGCCAGAAATCAAAAGAGACAGACAATTACATTATCAAAAGCATCAGCCATTTTCTCTCTCAAGAACAAAGAAGTGAAGCATTAAATCTTATTTCTTCTCAAGCAATTAATTCTAGTTTGTATTGTTAAATCCAAACCACTAGAAGTTGATTACTTGTATTGCTTTGATCATCTAGCGGATTTTTATCCCTAGAATTTATCTCGAACTTGCTTTTAGCATTCGATCTTTTTATTACAAATATTAGAAAAGTTCATGTCGAATTTATTCTAAATTTGTATTAATTAGTTTGAGATAAATACTTTGTAATCCATATTGTATTTTCAACACCCTTCAAGTTTAATATAAGTTATATTTAACTTGAATCTTGTTTCATTTATATTCCGCATTAATTTGTTCTTAATTGTTAAATTATTCAAAGAGCAAATTTCGATTAAACGGTATAGTTTGTATTCAACCCCCCTTCTACAAACTTATCAGGACCTAACACCTTCCTATGTTAATATGCCTATTGGTAGCAATAGCAAACCCTATCTTTTGAAGGAATAAGGGAATACCATGCAGATTTGTCAGCTTGGCAGTAAAAACATGGATTAGGGTATGAAATAAAAAGTTCCATGGCTTTGTCAGGTAATGCTTAAGGAACTCTCCCACAAAGAAGTTAGGTTGTTGACTTCTAATGAGAGTGAAGAAAGCATGTATCTCCTCAGTCGTGGGATCCGGAACAAGGTTTTCTGTTGGAAAATGTAGTATTCTATTAAAATCATGTTCCGTCACCCGTATTGTTCTGCCCTCTGGCACAACAAAACTGAAGGATCTAATGTTATTCTCACTTGTATCCGTGGCGGTTGTGTACAACGCAGTCAATTGATCGATGCAAAGGACTACGGGAGTACTCAAGGCATATGCCACTAATGAACGTGTGTTCAGAAACTCTGCCCATGCACGAAACTGTAAGTTCGTAATGGCTTGCAAGTTCTGAAACGAGACATGATTAGTTTTGGTTACGATAAATTCTCCAGCCATTATGTTTCAAATATCCAGAAAATTAATTTTAAACCAAAACTAATTTTTCAATTAATTATTTCTAATTAATTAAACTCTTAACAAAATTACCCCTTTTTCTGAAATACACAACTTCGAACAAATGACTTAAGAACCCTAAATGTTAACTTTTAGAATATTCACTTAAAACTCAAAAGAATTCAATTGATAAATCAATTAAATTCCTATGAAGAATACAGTTAACAGAGACTAGATCCAGACAAGTCACTTCGATGGTTTTCTTTTAAAACCAAGAACAAAACACCTTAATTGACCACAAAACACACAAAGTTTCACTGTTAAATGAATTCACTGTGGTAAATAGTCAATTTGCACGGTTAAAACTCAAGAATCTGTCGAAGTTTCAGTTCTTGTTTGTGTATGTATTTGTAAGTATATAAACTCGGCTATAGCTTTTCTTGAAGATGAGAAATGATAAAGAAAAAGACTAAGTCACGTTTTTATACTTTTGAAACTGACAGGGGTAGAAATGTCCTTTTATGGTCGATAGTTTTTATTAATACTACCGATAGTTTTCTGTGAGGGGCAAAAACGTCAACTGCACCTTGATAGTTTTTCAAAAACTATCGAAGTGTTGGAAAATGTGAATTTAAAACGTTTATCAGAAAAACTATCGAAGTCTTTTTCTTTGTAAATCCAAAAACTATTGAATAATTTTATGAAAATCTATCGAGAATTTAAACATAGAATTAATTAAATTCACTTCGATATATTTTAAGATTATTCTAAAAAACTATCGAGAATTGTTTTCGAAAGTTTTTCTTTTTCTTTTCAAAAAACTATCGAAAATTAATTTCGATAGAATTCTTCTAGTACTTAGAAAAACTATCGAATTTTCTAAATTCGATGGTTTTTGCTTCTGTCTAAAATTTTAAAACCTGTTCTGTTCTAAAATTCAAAACTTTTGTATTTCCTGTCAAGTTTTATTTTGAATAAATCTTTTAAAATTTATCAAAATCAATTGTTAACAGAAAATTCACAATTTTCTTAGAATAAAATCAACTAAATATCATTAAATGATATTAATCAATTAAAATCCAATAAATTATGCTGCATTAATCTACAATGTTAAAAACAAAGTAAATTAATTCAAATTAAATAGATGCTTAAATATTTAGAACAAATATTAGCACCTAAATAATTTTTAGAATTAATAACCAATTAAATGCCAGAAGATATATCATCCATAATTATGACATAAAATTAGTACAATAATCCTAACTACGAGAATTGCTCCAGAAAATAAATTCACGAGTCCTAAGGATATGGAAATTCTTAAACTCATGTATTCACTAGGACTATCTGCAGTTACTGACTTCTAATCAAAATCAATTAGAAAGATTTAACATCCCAAGTTCACCAACCAGCTTAGAAAAAGTGGATTCATCAAGCGGTTTAGTAAAGATGTCTGCAATTTGTTCCTCTGTGGGTACAAAATATAACTCCACAGTTCCATTCATGACATGCTCTCGGATAAAATGACACCTGATGTCGATGTGCTTCATCCTCGAGTGTTGCACTGGGTTGTTAGAGATTTCTATGGCACTTGTGTTGTCGCAAAATATTGGAATCTTTGTCAACAAAAGCCCATAGTCACGGAGTTGGTTTCTCATCCACAAGATCTGAGCACAGCAGCTACCAGCAGCAATGTATTCAGCCTCAACTGTTGACGTGGACACTGAGTGCTGCTTCTTGCAATACCAGGAAACTAACCTTCTTCCAAGAAACTGACAGCTTCCTGAAGTACTTTTCCGATCAATCTTACAACCTGCAAAATCAGAGTCTGTGTATCCAATAAGATCAAATCATGTATCTTTAGGTTACCAAATTCCAAGATTTGGGGTCCCCTTAAGATATCTAAATATTCGCTTAACAGTTATTAGATGAGATTCTTTAGGATCAGACTGAAACCTAGTACACAAGCACGTTGCAAACATTATATCTGGTCTACTTGCAGTGAGATAAAGTAATGAGCCTATCATACCTCTGTAGCCTGTGATGTCAACCTTCTTACCAGTTTCATCTTTATCAAGCTTAGTGGCAGTTGGCATAGGAGTCTTTGCTGTAGATGAGTCTTCCATTTGATACTTCTTAAGAAGATCTTTGATGTACTTGGACTGACAAATGAATATACCATCTTGTCTTTGGTATACTTGCAGTCCAAGAAAGAATGACAATTCACCCATCATGCTCATTTCATAACGACTCTGCATTAACTTAGCAAATCTCTTGCATAGATCATCATTAGTAGAACCAAATATTATGTCATCAACATATACTTGCACCAATATCAAATCATTTTTGTGCTTTTTGTAAAAGAGAGTCTTGTCTACAACACCTCTTGTAAAATCATTTTCAAGTAAAAATTCAGAGAGAGTGTCATACCATGTCCTTGGAGCTTGTTTGAGTCCGTAGAGAGCTTTGAATAGAAAGTACACAAAGTCTGCCAGTTTTGAATCCTCAAAACCTGGAGGTTGTTCCACATACACTTCTTCTCCTAACTCCCCGTTCAGAAAAGCACTCTTCACATCCATTTGATATATCTTGTAATTGGAATGTACGGCGAATGCCAGAAACATTCTGATGACCTCAAGTCTTGCTACTGGTGCATAGGTTTCATCATAATCTATACCCTCTTCTTGAGAGTAACCTTTAGCAACCAGTCTGGCTTTGTTTCTCGTTACAATGCCATCTTCGTCCAACTTATTTCTGAATACCCATCTTGTTCCAATAACAGATTTTCCCCTAGGCCTGGGTACCAACTTCCAAACTTTCTGCCTTTCAAACTGATTGAGTTCCTCTTGCATAGCAATCACCCAATCTGGATCATCTAGAGCATCTTCAACTTTCTTAGGTTCTGTTTCTGAAAGAAACCCAGAATAGTGACATTCATTTTGTGATGTTCTCCTAGTTCTCACTCCTGTGTCCGGATTACCAATGATCAAGTGAAATGGATGATCTCTATTCCATACCCTTTGTCTTGGCAGATGTGATCTTGATGATTCTCCTTGTTCTAGATGTTGTGGAGTGTGACTAGTTGATCCTTCTCCTGCTCCCCCTGAGTTGTTGACGGTTTGATCTGATGATTCTGTAGACTGACTAGTGGATCCTGTAGAATTTTGAGGATCTCCACTTTGGTCACCACTTTGTCCAGAATCATTATCATTATGATTATTATTAATAACTGTAACAACTTCAGGTTCTTCTTCATTGTCAGAGAGATCTCCTAATAGATTTTCAAATACCAAGGATTCAGAGTTCTCTCTTGTTTGCAGGCCTGGTCTTTTGGTGTCGTCAAATGTTACATTTAAGCTTTCCAACACCTTCTTATCTTCAATCACATATACCCTGAAAGCCTTAGATTCCAGAGAATAGCCCAGAAAAATGCCTTCATCTGCTTTGGCATCAAACTTGCCGAGATGTTCTCCATCTTTAAGTACAAAGCACTTTGCACCAAACACATGAAAGTACTTCAGTGTTGGTTTCTTGTTGGCCATTAACTCATACAGAGTCTTTTCATGATCTTTGTTGATCAGGGTTCGATTCTGAGTGTAGCAAGCTATATTCACTGCTTCAACCCAAAAGTAAGTGGGAAGTTTTGATTCACTCAACATGGTCCTTGCTGCTTCAACCAAGGTCATGTTCTTCATTTCCACTACTCCATTCTGTTGAGGAGTTCTTGGTGCTGAAAACTGTCTTGATATTCCTTTCTCTGAGCAGAAATCATTAAGAACTGCATTCTTGAATTCAGTTCCATTGTCTGATCTGATTGTCCGCACAGGTAGCTTAGCTTCCACTTCTATCTTCTTGATGTGATCAATGATTAGTTGTGTTGCTTCATCCTTTGATTGTATGAACAACACCCACGTGTACTTGGAGTAGTCATCCACCATCACCAATGCATATCTTTTTCTTGAAAGTGACATAACATTGACTGAACCAAATAAATCCATATGAATCAGTTGTAATGGTTCAGCAATGCTTGTCATTCCTTTGCTTCCATGTGATGCTTTCTTCGACTTCCCTTTTTCACATGCTTCACATAGTCCCTCCTGATTGAATTCCATCAGGGGCAACCCTCTCACTAACTCTCTCTTTACCAAAGAGTTCATAGTTTTGAAGTTCAGATGTGAGAGCTTCTTGTGCCATAGCCAACTTTGTTCTGAAGATGCCTTTCCATAGAAACATGTAACTTCTCCTTCACTGGTAGAAATTAAGTTAGCTATGAACAGATTTCCTTTTCTCACTCCCAGTAGAGCAAGCTTCTCATCTTTCCTGTTTGTGATCAAGCACTTGTCATTTATGAAGTCTACATTGTAGCCTTTATCACAGAACTGACTGATACTTAGAAGATTGTGCTTCAATCCTTCAACAAGAGAGATGTTCTCAATGATGACATTCCCAATTTTCAATTTACCATATCCCGTAGTGAATCATTTGATGGCATCTCCAAAGGTTACAATCAGGCCGGTCTTCTTAACCACCTCTGTAAGCAGGGACTCTTCACCAGTCATGTGTCTAGAACAGCCACTATCCAGAATCCACACAACCTTTGAGCTTTTAACCTTACCCTGCAATCACAGATTGATTAAGCGGACTTTGGTACCCAAAATTGTTTGGGTCCTGAAGGTTTAGATGATTTAACAGGAGTAACATTCAATTTATTCTTACTCTGTTTGATTTTCATATTATCTGTGGATTCAACATTATCAGTGCTATTGCTACCAGATGCATTCATCAACTTAAAATAAGCATGCATAATGTTGTATGTACATAGCAAGCACTCTTTCTTACCATAGGGTTTATGAACATCAGGCATTTCAGACATGTTATGCATTGCAGAAGTATTAGCAGTTTCTACTTTAACCTTTTTACATGCATGTGTAAGGTGTCCAGCAGAATTACATATGGTGCACAACTTCCTAGATGCAATGGGAGAAAATGGAACAATTTCCTAATTAACAATCTTCTTTTTCCCATTCCTGTTCTTTTTAGCATTACTAACTAAGTCACCTACTTCAGTTTTAGGTATAACAGTTTTTACTGATTTCCTAGGCAACTTAGTCTTTACCTCTTTTTCCTTTAATAAATCCTCCTCAAGCAATTCTTGTCTTATGTAAAGGTCATCCTCATGAAAAGGTTCTGAGAAGGGCTTGACAAAGACTGGACTGTCCACATTCTTAAGAATGTGTGGAATATCCTTCTTGACAACAGGAGATGTCACAGGGAATTCCAAGATCCTTTTCCCAGCCTTTTTGGAATAGTCAAGTCCTATAGTAGTTTTATTACCCTTGGTCTGAGTATCAATGATCTCCTTAGCAATCGGGGCGGAATTCTTAAAAGCATTCAGCTTCAAATCTAAATCTGAAATCTGCTTCCTGAGGATAGTCTCTATCTCATCATTACACTTGACCTTGTTCTCTAAGTACGCATTATTTTGCTTAAGATCTTCTAATGTGACAGCTACAAGCTCTAGTTCTTCATTTTTAGATTCTAACTTTTTAATCTTAAGAACTAGTTTAGCATTTTCCATTTCAGATGCTAACATGCTTGTGTGTACATTAAACAATTCTACACTTAGATTTTGCACAGTTTTCTTGTACTCAGAGTTAGACATATCAATTGTAGTTAAGATAGGTACCTGAGATAATTGTGGTGATTCCTCTGAAGAGTCAGCCATTAGGGCAACATTTACATATTCTTCATCTTCATCCGAATCAGTATCATCCCAGTGTTTTCCCTCTGCTATATAAGCCTTCCCTTTCTGCTTTCCAGAAAATGCCTCCAGTTGCTGTTTAAGCTTGGCATTCTCCTTCTTCAAATCCTCATATGAGTCTTTCTTTACATAGACATCTTTCATGTCTCTTGCTTGACGAGGCTTCCGGCATTCAGTGGCGAAATGCCCTAACTCATTGCAATTGTAGCATCTTGATTTGCTTCTATCAATCATGCCAGTCTTGTAGCCTCCCTTAAAGCCTGTACTAGGTGCATACTTGCTCTTCTGGAATCTGTCGGTTAAGCCCTTGAACTTATACTTAGGGTTTCTCTTGAAACGAATATGACTAAACTTTGCAGCTAAGTACGCCATGGTTTTGTCTTCCATCTGCTCAAGCTCTTCTAGGGTGTAGTAATCACTTTCATCAACACCCATATTCACAAAATCCATTTCAGCTTCTATAATCACCTCATTTCCAGCTCTGGGGGTTTGAACCTGAATATCAGAAGTTGCTGGTTCATCCACTACAAGTGCTGCTGATCTCACAAGTGCATTGTGCTTGTTATCCACTGTCCCTGGTCCGTAGATCATCTCTAATGACATCATTGTGAAGTCAATTCTTTCCCTTATGGATGAGGACTTGTGTTCTACATGATGGGGCAGCGTCATCATGAACTTCCTGTTGGTTTCTCTCAGTGGATAGGTCTTTCCTTTCATTCCCAATTCATTTAGAAGCTTAGTATATTTCTCAAAGACCTGAGTTATACTTTCTCCTGGAAGAGACCTAAAAGCTTCGTACTGAGAAGTCAGGATGTCCAATCTGTTTTCCTGCACGTCTTTAGTTCCTTCCATTATCAAGTTAATGGTATCCCACATATGTTTCCCGCTTGTACAGTTCATCAACTGATAGCTCATTTCCTTGTCTGCGGAGTCTGCCAATATCAACATCAAACCTGTGTCCAATCGAATCAGTTCTTTGTCAGAATCTGTATACTCAGTGATATCCTTAGGTTGGGTGCCTTGAGGAATCCTGCTACCATCAGGACCTATAGATTCACTAACTGGTTTCATTGGTACAAACGGTTCATTCTCTAATATGCCAATATACAACGGATTAGATGCCTTGATAAATAACAGCATCTTCATCTTCCACAAACCGAAATCATCTCTAGTAAACGGGGGAACTTTAATACCAGCGGTTGTCTTTGGAGCACTCATGGTTTATGAAAATTTCAAATTGTTTAAAATTCAAGAAATTCCAATTAAATGAAAAATTTTGAAAATTAAAAAATTTGCTTCGAATTTTCACGCTACGTTTGATTTTGGTCTCATTCACCGGATTTGATTTGTATATCAATCAAGTAGCTCTGATACCAACTGTTAGGTCCAAAGTATCGTAGAAGGGGGGGGGTTGAATACGATACTCATAAATAATTCAATTTCGTTCGCGGATAATTCATTCAGTTCTATAACGAAATCAAACACACCAAACCAAACCAAGATTCGGGGAATATATCTTTTTATAAATATAAACCTCGAGGGGTGCTACAATTTCTAATCCGTAGATTAGCTTCAATGAGTTTAAGGTTACACAAATTCAATGCACTGATAGAATTCTGAGCACTATTAATTTCTATAATAATTTTCTCCGGCTCAAGCTTCTCTCTTAGTAATGTCTCTACGTTCTGCCTTAACTGAAGAAGACACACTTCTCTCTTAGTAATTGTAGGCTTCTTTTTGAAAAACCATCGAACCAAAAGAATTGGTTTATTCTTGGCCGTTGGATCTTCATCAACCTGACAAACAAAGTAAACTTTTCACTTGCTCCTCCATTTTGAAAACCATCTAATGAATAAAGAAATTTACCATTCGATAGTTTTTAAATAAAAACTATCGAAAACTAAATTACTTTATTCTAGATTTTAGATGGTTTTCTTAAATCACATTCGATGGTTTTCTAAATAGAAAAACCATCAAAATCTTTTCTTGTACTTAACCATTTAGAAAAGCTTATGTACTCCAGATGTTTCATTTTTAGACTGTATCAATTTCTTCTGAGACAATAAAACAACTTGATCTTTTTAGTGCCATCAACTAGTGCAACTGGTCTGGTTCACAGATGAATAACACTTGATCAATTCTTCTTTTATGTCTTCAATTCAGTGCTGCTGATAAGTCCTTTGTCGTTCTGGTTGCTTCGTTTAAATCACTGGAATCCTGTGGTACTAACCCTAAATTATTCACATACTTCTATCATCTTGAAAGTCTTGTTTCTATTGCTGTCACTGAGGCTTGAACATTTTCATGAACTTCTTTCCGTGACCTGTTTACGGACTTCAAGAATACATACCGTATTTTGATTTTTTGAGTTTACCTTTTCTTCTTTGATTCTGGATTTCGGTGCTTCTGTTAATACTATTGTCTGTCTTGTCCTTTGTTGAGTTGTAGTTATCTCTTTTACATCTTATGTTACATTATGCTTTACACTTTTTCAGGATTGGCATCTTCAATATCTTGGCGCGCCAAGTTATCTGTTTCAGCAGCCACAACCTCTTTAAGTGCCACCCTCTTTTCAACAATGGCCTGGGCTTCTTTCTGAGATAGGTCTGTTATGAAGTTGGCCATTCCCACGCCAAACTTGGGGCGCCAATCATGGTCAGGCTCGCCAGCAAGAAAGGTGATGCAACAGGCATTGATTCCATCATCAAAAGTCTCTTTAGCAAGTTTGTCCTTTTCAGCTGCCTAGCCAGAGTCTTTCTCTTCCTCAAGTTCTTCCAACTTTAACTGAAGGTCAGTAGTCTTTTCCTCTAGAGATTGAATAAAAATGTCCTTGTCTTTCATTAGTTGGGATTGGCGCGCCAACTTAGCTTCAAGAGTGGAAATAGAAGAATTGGCCGCTTTCTTCTCAGTCTCAGATTTATTTAATTTGGAGTTGAGGGATTTCACATCTGTCTTAAGCTTCCCAACCTCAGCTTCAAGTTCCTTCATGCGTTTCAGGTTCTCCTCTTTATTCTTTTCACATTCAGAGTTGAACATGAATAGGTCAAGAGAGGCACGAGTGGCAATTCTTTGCTTATAAGCGTCTGACCTAGCCATCCATCTTTTGTAATCAACTTCAGAAATGAGGGAATCCCCAAGGTGGCCAAAGGCATTGAACACTCTTAGAGAAGAGAAATTTGGCGCGTTAGTTTTAGTAGGCGTGCCAGCTTCATCACTCTGATTGTCCATCCCAGTTTTTCCAGCTTTACCAATGTTTTGTTTCTTGTTGGGAGGAGGTTGGGAATCCTGGGACGGTTCCTGGTTCTTATTTTTCTTGGCAACATGTTTCTTACTTGAAACGAGAATAGTGATAGTAGATGTTTTTTGTTGTGTGGCGGATGTGCCTCTTGGCGCGCCAAAAAGATTTGGAACTCCAGTCATATCTGTGAAAAGAAAGTTAAACATGTTAGCAAAAAAGGATATGGGCGAGCTGGTAGAAATAATGCCAACAAAGTTCACTTAACAATTAACAGTTTAAATCAACATTGCTAAATCATATAAGAAATATATACTAAACAGTGAATTCATGGTACAGAAATGTGCATTGGTAAAATTAGGGGTTTGGCGCGCCAAGATCTTAGTCCCTACCTTCATCCTCACTGTCAGAAACAACTTGTTTCCCTTTGTGTATTTTGGTTTTCCCTGTTGAGGGGAATCAGAGAGGCCAGCAGGGGGAGGGAGGAACCCATATTTCTTCAAGTTGTCAAAGGTAACTAGAGCGTTAAGTTTCCTTCCTGATTCTAACAATGCTAGAATTCTAGAACATTGTGTTGAAAGGAGAGTTTCTAATGCGGGTTTTGGTTGCTTCACTGAAAAAGGAATTTTAGCTAGGCTAAGCACATGAGATAAAATGATAAGAAGAATGATGAAGGTTTGGAGCGCCAATATATAATTGGCGCGCCAAAGAAAAATACGTACCACCAATTTTGAATTCAATTGGCTGTCTGGCTGTATTGTAAAGGTAGAAAAATCTTTCTTTCCAATCATTTATGTAATTGACTTTGCCGTCGTTGATGCCTTTCCCCGTATGATCTCTCCAAGGTACTAGGAAGTAATAGCCAAGAATATTGGATTAGAGGCTAAAAAACCAGCTCAGTTCTAGCATGGTTGGTTCAGGGTATTCAAGTTCCTTGTACATTATATAAAGTCCCAGAGCCATCCTATAACTATTTGGAGATAGTTGGATGGGTGCTATCTTATACCAATCCACCATTTGGCGTAGCCAAGGATGAAGTGGCGCGCCAACTCCAAGTGGGATGTGCCTATCTGTGACAACGGCTCTTGGAACCCTGATGTTGTCTATGTCAAATCTATGAGGACGCATATCAGGGTGAGGCTTGGCATAGCTACCATCTTGAGCATAAAACTTCATAACCTTTTTTATGTCCTTTTCAGGTATGATGGAGGACATGTTCACACAAGCGAATGTTCCAGTATCTTTTCTGACATGGTCCATTTCTTTCTTTGATAAAAGACCATGTTTAGACCAATCAATGTCCACATCTTGTGGCTTTAGTGGAAAAGGGAGAGTTTCTTCGGGGGAAGACTCAGTAGAGGTAAATTGGTCCTCCTCCTGAGTACCTTCAACTATTGGCGCGCCAACATCTATGCTTTCGGTTTGCTCGGAGTCTTCTATTAAATCATCAACGATGGAGGGGTAGACGTGTAATTCCTCGAGTAACTCATCCTCGTAGTCACTCTCCTCCGCGATAATCTTCTTTCTTTTTCTTTTACTAATGGTTTGGCGCACCACAAAAAGGTTGGTAAGAGGTGGCTCGACCCAGGTTTCGAATTCAGAATCGTAGTCCATAGGGCGAGGAATGGGTGATGGATTGGTTATATTTTCGACAGGAGACTCGGAGGAGTGACTTGAGTTGGACTTTGATGATGGGGACATGGTTAAAAAATGTGGGTCAGATTTATGTAGTGCAAGTAGGCGCGCAAAGTCAGAAGGTTTGGTCCTAGAGTACTGGTAAGAAGGATAGTGGAATGGAGTTGAGAGAAGACCAACCCTCTTGTTGAAATCTTTGAATGAATGGAAGGGAGATGATGAGGATGTGTTCCCCCTTCTAGCCAGCTGCAAGCCAAGAAGAAAAGAAGATAAGCGGGGGAACACATCTTTTCTAAAAGGGGTTGTCACGCCAAGTTTGATTGTCTAAATGCTACGTAAATAACTAAGGGAATCGATATACCTTCTACAGATACGTATAACTTCTATAGGGTTTCCGCGCCAAATTAAGTGGCGCGCTAGGAAGCCTATAATCAGTTATTAACCAACAACATATTTCGAAAAGCTCGACATGAAAAAAATGGATCAAACGTATATACATACAACAATATACCTATGAACACACGAAGAACACGGAAACTACAAAACTTAAAATACTTAGATCTAACAGAATACATGGTGAAAATCTTCAAAAAAGGATTCGAAACGTACCTTGAGTAATGGAGATTAATGGGTTACTATCGATTTGACGAATGACAAAGATTTGAGGTTGTTTTGAACGAAAAGGCGATTGGGTTTCTTGAGAGTGTTCTTGAAGAGAGAGAAATTGAGAATAAAATGAAAGGGGGGAAAGACGGGGTTTAAATACTCCTAAGAACGTACCGTATAAAAATACGGGCATCCGTACACGTATTTGTATTCTGGAGTTCCGTTGACGCTCCAAAATTATATTGGCGGGTCAAAGGACTTTGGAGCGTCAACATTGAGGAGCTAATTTATAAATTTTTGGTTTTGACTTCTGAAAGTCTCTTTGCATTTTTCAAATACAATAGAGACTTGGGGGGTAGTTGTTATACCCAAAATTTATACAAGGAAAGGATTGACTATCTGAAGATGGTCAACGGATGGGGTGACATGGTTGTTGGATATGTTAATATGAATTTATAATAGGAGGTGAGCTTGGAGCTCCAAAACAGGGCAGAACCAGGGTTGGAGTGCCAACCAGGGCCAGGACCAAGGTTGGAGCGCCAACCCGGGCCAGGACCAAGGTTGGAGCGCCAACCTTAGGCGAGGAACAATCTGGCGCGCCAACATGCTATGGAGGGCCAAGTTGGGGCGCCAACTTGAAGATGACATGGAGAAGGGACATAATATTATTTAGTGGGTGACATGCCTTGAGGATTTACAGAAGACCATAAAAAAATGAAGGCCTAATTTTGTATTCTAATAAGTTATCCTTATTAGGGAATTTAGGTATGATTAAGCTTGTCTATGCAGTCAAATGGTCTATTCATGTATTTTGGCAAGTTGTCCTTGTTGGGGGAGTAAGATGTACCTGGTGCGACGATAACTTTGGAGAACTTGCCATGTAGTCTGGTGGGTTATCCTCATCGGGGGCTAAAGATCAGCTTGTTCATTTGAAGTAAGCCATGACTTGTCCATGCAACTAAAAGACTGATGAGGTAGTTGCTAGCGGTTGATGTTAGCTCCGGTATTTGGGGTTAATGTTGTATTCGTGAAGGCACGGTCATAGTTGAACCTTGGGGTCATTGGGCTAGGCTTCATCGTATGGGCTCTCCTTAGTGGGCTTGGATACACATTCTATAATGAGTTGAGAGTTCTAGTCCGACATGAACTATGCTTGATTCTTATCTTCAAGGAGACCTATCTCTAGTAGACTTAAGATCCTTGTACTCTGACCAAGGAGTCATATCTCTAGTAGACTTAGTATCCTTGTTCTATTAGAAATATAGGGTACATAGGTACATTAAAGGGGTTGGATGTTGATAGCTCAGAGAGACCACCATCACTCCTTTGATCTCAGCTTCTTATAAAACACAATCACCATCGTTCTCCGACAAAGGTATTGTCGTTGAACCACTATCGTAGATCTTAGTTCCGGCACGTGATCTCAAGTTTTGTTATCACAAATTCCTCCGTTAACCGCTCGCTCAGGTGTTGTAATTTTCTTCATTAATTATCTCGTCACTTTTGTTTTTTGTTCATCGTTGATACATAGCCGGAAGTTGTTGAGCATGCTGGGCAAAAACACGAATCTCGGACAAGAAAGTGTGCACCTATATAGTCCCCTTACTGAAGGAGCTGCTACCCCAGTATCAAAGCCCAACAAGAAGGTCCATGCCAACGTTGTTCACAACAAACTCATGATTGCTCGTCACCTTGGTACCATGTATCGGATTCTTGTTTCTTGATGAGGCTATCCCTAGTCCTGGTATAGGCCATCGGATTCTTGATGAGGCTACCCTTAGTCCTGGTACAGGTCATTAATTAACTAGCTAATAATTTTTAGCAATGCATAATTTTTAAAAGTGTAGTATTATGCTACTCCTGAGCTTAATAAATTTTAGCAATGCATAATGTTGGAATTAACTCTCTATAATCAAGAACTGCACACAAATATATAAAACCCGCTGTTGCTTGCTTCAGATTTAACAAATCAAGATTTAAACGAATTAGAGAATCACATTTACAAACAATGAGTAAATCTTGGCATCACTACAAAATATCACTACAAAAATCACTATTATTTTTATTTTAGAAACCTGTTTTAAGTTATGTGTATGTCATCGATCACTGTTCTTTAAGTAATGATGTAATGATAGTGGCCCACATCTTTTAGAAGTTAATGTGTATGTTCCCGATACAATAATAATAAAGTAGTTAATAACTCCTAAAATGAGAGTAGTGATTTTTGTAGTGACTTTTGTAATGATGCCAAGATTTATTCTACAAACAATTGTCTTTCTTAAAATTCAATTACGAACTAGTAGTAAAATAAGTTAATGTGAAAATTTACCAAAAAAGTATAAAATTATGAATAATAGTAGGGTTTCATATATTTAAGTAAGTACGCACATTAGTTAGACGAGATATAAAATTTCTAACCTTTATACATGAGACATATTAATTATCGAACTTGATTAAAATTATGTACTCATTTAGAATATATTATGTAAAAAAATGTTCCTAAAGTCATTTAGATAACTACCTTTTTTTTGTGAAACAATTTAGATAACTACCTCATGTTATAATACTTTCGATAATTTTATAAATCTCAAATCCACAACATGTTTACAATTAACTAAAGTCATCCCTAGGAACATCAAATCCTTATATTACATTCGTATTTAGCTTACTTAAATACGTATTTATTTACTTTCTTTTCTAACACGTGATCGTTGGAAGTTTTATGTAATAAATCGGGGTCTATATGAAAATTAGACCAGACAAATCGTGTCGTGTCGTTTCGTGTCGTGTAATTTTATGTTTTGTGTATTTTTTGGTTATATACGAAAACGATACGAATTCAAATCGTATATCCAAAATTGTAACACGAACACGACATGAGTGATACACGACTTGACACGACATGTCACGGGATACATGAATTTTTTCGTGTATCATTCGTGTACACGAAACTAAACGAAACGAAATAGACACGAATAACAACGAAAACATGAATGTTTACACCAAATTTCTTAAAGTTCACATTACTTTCGTGTAATATCAATTAATATTTATACTATATATATAATATATATTTTTAATTATTTATTTATTTATTTATGTCGTGTACTTCGTGTCGTGTCGTGTACTTGAAGGGTAAATCCAAAAACGACACTAAATCGGGGTCGTGTACTTTCGTGTTCGTGTATTTTCGTGTCGTGTATTTAAAATGCAAATACAAACACTAAATTTTCGTGTCGTGTATAAAATTGTCCGGTTTAATGAAAATTGAGAAGTCCACGTTCACACTCACCAAAATTTACTGATGAATAATTGAATCAAATCAAGATCATCTTTGCTTACTACAGTAGATCTTTTGTTTCTTATCTATAAAAAAACTAGCTGGCTTTTGTCAGTTAATGATCAAACTTATTCATCAATT
This sequence comes from Heracleum sosnowskyi, assembly GCA_030848705.1. Taxonomy (NCBI): domain Eukaryota; kingdom Viridiplantae; phylum Streptophyta; class Magnoliopsida; order Apiales; family Apiaceae; genus Heracleum; species Heracleum sosnowskyi. The sequence continues at coordinate 103,310,999 of CM061241.1, forward strand.
ATCCATACACATGAAATAATTTCATAATAAAACAATTCCGCATTTGAACGATTATGGTTTGAATTTGCACTGTTTCATATATTGTTTATTTTTAGTGCGTAAAATAGCAACAAAAATAAAAGTAAAATTTTAGTGAGTAACTAAAACGGTGGATTTTATTTTTTTGAGAAAAATACGGTGGATTAGTTCAAACTTCAAAGTACATACAGGGTGATATTAAAGAAAAATACGATGTAAACTGAGGAGGTTGAATATTCTGTAGCGCCTCTTCTAGGGCCTGAATTCTTTGCGTCAACTGTGTTTAGTCAATTCTCCCCATCATATTCAACCTCCTCAGTTTAGATTTAGTCAGGCTTTCAGAAATAAGTATTAATTACTCCCTCCGTCCCATTTTTATTATCCGCAATCAAAAATCCATATTTTATTCAATCATAATAAATAGATTAACTGTTACCAAATAGATATACTGTTTTTATAAAAATTAACATAATTAACACATAATTTACCATATTAATTGAAAGTGGACAACAATTCTGGGACAAAGCAAAAAGGAAATTTTGGACAACAAAAATGGGACGGAGGGAGTATTATTAAGACTTACTAGAAATTTAAGTGAAGTTAAGAGGCTAAATCATTTACATTGAAACCTCAATAAATTAATAGTCTCGGAATCAGTAAATTTTAGAGAAATTATTAAAAATACTATTTTTTCTAAAAAAAAAATTCTATTTTATCATCTTCTTAAATTTTTTGCAAAAATACGGTATGTAACTAGATTCAATCTAAAAATATTTACAAAAATACGGTCTGCAACTAAAGCAATCAGATGCAACCAAAGCAACTAGTAGATGCAACTTTTTAAAATCCGACAAACTCAAAATTCGGCGAACCACCATGAATACCGGCGAACTTAAAACTACTTAAAGCTCAAATTTTTTTACATAAATAATCTTTAATTACAACGATCTAAAATGCTACGTAACGCATAACATCAAACTCTAATCCAAATCTCAAGAAAGAATTAAAGTTTATAAAACTTGAAATTAAAATTGAAAATTGATTCACTTACTCCAATGATTCCACTAACCTTTCAGTTAATCGGCCGACATTTGCTTACATATACTAACCTATTATGCAACTAAAGATAATTCAAATTATTAAATTTTTATAAGTTGCATTTGTGGTTGGAATTGTAGATATGGTTGCATCTAGTTGAACGTTGGTATTTTTGCAAATATGTTGGTATTTTTGTAAAAAATTAAAAAATATTTTTGCAAAAAAAATTTTAGGGTCGGGTGTTTATGAAAAACCCTAATTTTATTAATTTATCGAGGTAAAATATACATTAACTCTATTATATCGGGACTGAAATTTTTTATTAATTTATTGAGATTATTAATTTATCAAGTATTAATTTATCAAGGTGCTACTGTATATCATGGTATGAATATCATGAAAAGAAATTATATCTACAATTTACTTCATAATTTTCAAAACAAAAAATGCTAAAAACCCCAAAAAATATTTTGAAATTACAAACACTTAGATTAATTATAGACCGAATGCATTCCATTTTGTACTTAAACTTAGCTACCACTTGCATCCGCAATATACGACAATAATCCCAGTGTAAGTTGTACAGCAAATGTACATAAAATTATAGACACAAGAGTAAAAGAAATGAATGGACAAGAAAGTTCAATACTATGTGCCTGTTTGGCTGCAACTTAATGTTGCAGCTTATGGCTTATAAACCCAAAATTATTTATGGGGGGTGTTTGCCAAAATAAGTGAAACCAACTTATGACTACTTAAAATGGATAAGTTGAATGTTAAAAATCCTTAACATTCAACTTATAACTTATTCTCGATACACGCAATATATAGGGCCTGTTTGGCTGCAACTTATTAAGTTAACTTATAGCTTAAAATGAGTAAGTGCTTTATAAGTGATAAGTAGAGCTGAGCTTTATAAGTCTTAGAGTGTTTGGTAAATCAGAACTTATAAGCAGTAGAGTGTTTGGGTAAATCAGAACTTATAAGTTAACTTTTTTTTATTATTTTTAAAATATTTATTTTTTAATATATATAAATGGATATCAATGGATAGATCTCGATGAGTAGAGAAATTTGATATATACATATCAATTTTTTAATGAACGGATCAAAAGATATATGGTTTTGAAGATTTGAAGGATATATAATCCTGGTCAACCACTTTGAACAATCGTTAATAATTTAAAACAAATGCTCACATATTTATCTTGAGAATTAAAAATAAACATGTATCATGAATGAAATAATATAAAATAAGAATTACTTCCTTCATTTTTTTATATAACACTTGATTTTTTAAACACATTTCAAAATTTTTTGACTTGATACTTAATTTATTACAGTATATTTTAATTTTCTTTTTGTGAATTAAATAATCTTTATATTTTTTTATTAAAAATAATAATTGTAAGTTATCGTTTCAAATTGCTAATATGTAATGGAGAGAGTAGTGTAGTCCAACCAATTTTCCCTCTTGATTTTCTTTCTTCTCCAAACGCGCATGTCATAAATTATACTACACCATTTTCAACAACCATGAATATTCAAAACCCATCATAAATTTATCAACAACCCCTTGATTTTGTCCTCCCCGTTTAATAAATTCTGCATAAAGTTTCAATCTTTTTGCTCATTTTCAAGAAAATAAAAGGTGGGTTCTTTTTATAATGGCCTCATCTGCAATATTTTCATCACTAAGAAGAAGAAAGTCACCAACTTTTCAGGCGTTTGTAACGCCGGTTGATTTGACTGAGATGGCCTTATTAGCTACTTTAACGGCTGTTTCATCTGAGATTGTTTCTTCTTTTTCCGGCAAGTTTTTGGTTTTTCAGCGCCGGAATTCAAGATCACTTGTCAGAAAAATTGAGGTATTTGTTGTGCTTTTTGAGTATGTTGGTGAATTGGGTTTGAATTTGCCTAAATCTGCTGTTGTTTGTTTTCAAGAAATGTATATATTGTTGTATAGATCAAAGGTTTTGATTGATTATTGTGTTCAGTCTAGTAAGTTATGGCTTTTACTTCAAAATCACTCTATTTCTGGTCAGTTTCATGATTTGAATCAAGAGATTTTGACCCTTTTGGATGTTTTTCCTTGGGATGATTTGGGCTTGAGTGATGATGTTATGGAACAAATTGAATTGTTGCAAAAGCAATCTAGGAAGGCTAAGTTGTTGATTGATAAGCAAGATGAGGTTTTGAGGTGTAAATTTTATTCTTTTTTGGATGAGTTTGAGGGTGGGAGGATTCCGGATTCGGTGGAATTGTATCGGTTTTTCGTGGAAAGATTGGGGATCATGGATGTGAAAAGTTTTGTGGTTGAAATTGAGTTTTTGGAAGAGCGGATTGTTAATCATGAGGGGGATATTGAACCTATGGCTTCTGTGTTAAATGGATTTGTGGCGTTGGCTCGTTATAGCCGGTTCTTGATTTTTGGGTTTGAGAATGATGAGATGGAAGTAGGGTTTGGCAAAAACAAGAAAGTGAAGAGAAGGTTGAGTAGTAGGGAAATTTCTGAGATGTTTACTTTGATTCCGAAAGACTTTTGTTGTCCGATAACGTTGGATTTAATGACTGACCCTGTTGTAATTTGCACAGGCCAAACGTATGAACGATCTTCGATAATGAGGTGGATGGACGAGGGGCATTGTACTTGTCCTAAGACGGGGCAGATTCTTCTTCACACACATCTTGTTCCTAATAGGGCTCTTAGACATTTGATTATGCAGTGGTGTACTACTCATGGAGTCCCTTATGATCCGCCTGAGAACTCAGAGTATTCTTCGGAAAACTTTGCAGCTCCTTCAGCGAGCAAGGCTGCAATTGAAGCTAATAGAGCAACATCACGGCTTCTCATTCAAGAGCTAGCAAATGGGTCACAAGGTGCTAAAAATGTTGCTGCTCGAGAAATACGGCTTTTAGCAAAGACCGGAAGAGATAACCGAGCTTATATAGCAGAAGCTGGGGCTATACCCTATTTGAATGCTCTGCTTTCTTCTCATAGTTCTTTTGCACAAGAAAATTCAGTTACTGCTATACTAAACTTGTCGATTTATGAAAAGAATAAAAGCCAGATTGTAAATGAACCAGGGTGTTTAGGATCAATTGTTGATGTTTTGAGATATGGATTGACAACAGAGGCGAGGGAAAATGCCGCAGCAACACTGTTCAGCCTGTCTGCTGTTCATGACTATAAGAAAAGGATATCAGAAATAGACGGTGCAGCTGAAGCACTGGCGGGATTATTGATGGATGGTACACCTAGAGGAAAGAAGGATGCGGTGACAGCTTTATTTAACCTCTCAACTCACTCAGATAATTGTTTGAAAATGGTAGAGTCAGGGGCTGTAACGGCACTAGTGAGAGCTTTAGGAGTCGAAAGTGTCGCCGAAGAAGCAGCAGGTGCTTTAGCTCTTATCGTCAGGCAGCCAGTGGGAGCAGAAGCAGTTGAAAATGATGAAATGGCTGTGGCAGGATTAGTTGGTATGATGCGCAGTGGAAGGCCCAAAGCAAAAGAGAATGCAGTTGTGGCGTTGCTCGAATTGTGTAGGGGGGGTGGAACAGCAACAACCCAGAGGGTGTTAAAGGCACCATCACTTTCTGGTTTGCTTCAATCGTTACTCTTCACAGGGACAAAGCGGGCAAGAAGAAAAGCAGCATCTCTTGCTAGAGTTTTCCAGAGGTGTGAGAACGCATCCTTACACTTCGGTGGGCTAGGTGTAGATTATGCATTTCCAGGAAATTCAACCACTAGTAGGGATTCAGGTTTTGCTGGTGATGTCTCGATATCCATGTCTATATCTGTTCCAGTTCTATAATGGTACATACTCGCACTTGTCGTTTTAGATATTCCTGGTTGTTTGTAGTATCTGGATTCTTTGCCTGGTATACAAATACGAAACTATACAGAAATAATATAAACAAAGTTCAGTAAACGTTGTAATTCTTTTATGCATTCTCTGTTAGTAGTATGTAAACTTTATTCATTATACATAGTTGCATCATGGTCTATTGCAATAAGAAGTTCTTCTGCCATATTTGTTGTGATTTTTAAATCATTATATCATTTTATGTCATATACTTAAGTAAAATCTAGTGCAGTGTGTAGCACTACAGCGAAAAGGCTTTGAGTTCACACTTCACGTGAGAAGTATATTTTGAGGTGCTAGACTACCGGCGAGTAGTGATGTTATTGGAAGGTTAAAATAGACATGACTATAAACGAGTTTAAAATGGCTATAAGAGCAACTCCAAGGGAAGCCTCCCCTTACCTATAATCTGCCACCGTGGAAGTTTTCAGGGATTCTTCCTCAAAAAATCATCTCCAACCATGCTTCTCCTTCCCTATAATTTTTAGGTGAGAGAAAATGGATCCCCATATTTGTTGTAGCAAATCTGCTCCCCTATACTTGACATGTCATCACCCGCCTATGTCTGCCGTCCAATTCTTTCTTTTTCAGTTTTGCTTCTTCTGCATCTGTTGATGGTGTGTGTTTTGTCTATGTATAAATTCAATGTGTATATATGTGTATTGCTTCTGGGTTGAAGATGGGGGAAGATGGGCGTAGAAAGTGGAAAGGAAGATGATGGTGGGGGCGTGTGTTTTTTTGTTTTTGTTTATTTTCATTTCATTTTGCTTTTTAATTTTGTTTTAATTAGTTAATAATTTAAAATTTAATGTTAGATAAACTAAGAATATATAAATAGTTGCAGGCAATCACATAAATTGTTGGTATATTCTAGTATTTAATAAAATTTATTTGAAATTTTTGGATAAATGAATTGTGGAGATTAATAAATTCGAAAGTGATTTAAAATGATAATTATGATCAGTTTTATATAATAAATATAGACATTTTTGGGAGACAAGTATTTTTTGTTTCTTTTGTTAATTTTGAGCTTGATTTAATAAAAATAATTTCGGACAAGATTATATTTCAAATTTAATAATTTGAATTTATTTAAGTTAAATGAATATTTCAAAATTTAAAATATTGATTAAATATTATTTTTTTAAATATAGGGAAGCAAATAGGGAATGTTATTAGAGTGAAATAGCTTTTTGATTCCCTATATTTTAGGTAACCAACTTTAATATATTTTAGGGGTTCAAAATGGAGAACCCCCTTGGAGTTGCTCTAAGGGTCTTTTAGAGGAAAAGAGGACCTCTAAAAAATGAGCTAACAATGGCTTGGCACAAAGGAGATGGGTGCTTATTATAAGTAGAGTTTGTTAAATTTAATTTCCACAGCATTTTCTGACTTTCTGCCTGAATAGAGCCATAGAGGTATTTACATTGAAGTTGGTTCTCACTTATAAAACAAGAGGGCTCTTGCAGCAAAGTCTGAGTTCAAACTCTTGACAGCTGATAAGAAATTGACATTTAGTGTGTTGCGGAACATCCTAAAGTTGTTCTCCCGGGGCTAACTGGCCTCCTTGTACACTGTTGAGAAACGTGAGTGTAATAATAATAATAGTAGTAGTATGCCTGTTATATGAAACTGCCTGTTATATGAAAGTTTTGTTCGATATTTGGATGTTAGTGAAGTGTAGAAGCTATCAGCCGATGATACTCATCGTCAAAGTGTTATGATTTTGACCCCAGCGAAGTTTCCATTATGGAGGCTCCCAGTGTTTCTTGTCAAGTGGCAAGAAGGGTGGAAAGAAACTTTTCAAAGTGGCAAGTAGTCTACTTGCTCCGAAATAATCATTGCAGTTTCCAACCTAATGAAATCAAGTTTTGTGATTAGTGCTAGTCAATTAGCATATAACCCATTCATATTAGTGGCTTTAAACTTTGTTGCGTTTTGTCCCGTACAGATTGTGGATTGAAGTTGCAACCTTTACCAATTTACCACAGAAGATTGCAGGAGTTCTTTATTTTGTATTCAGTTCTATTTTTCGTTACCCTTTCGTTGTTATTTTGTTTTGGCTTTTACATGAAGATCTTCGTGGGGATGAGTCATTCCGCCGTTGTGGTAGAAGTGACTAAGGTTATGGGAAGTTGACTCGTGTTACGCACGAAGGATGCCTTTGATTTATCCGTTGGTCGGATTAGGGCTGTCAATGGATCGGAAATCCGGTCTGATCCGAAGCCTAATGGAGCGGATATGGATCATTAAAAAATAAATCCGATCCGATAAAAATCCGATCCGGTAACGATCCGATCCGATAAGTATAGGATATTGATTTAATACGATCCGATCCGACTATTTATATTATATATATATATTACATATTATATACAATATGTTATATATTAAATATATCATATTTTTTAAGTAATTAAGTCAAACAGTTAAGAACCAAATAAAAAAAGAAGGGTTATAATGAATAGTGTCCTTTTGATTTTGACTTTTCTGAATGGTGCCATTACAAGTTTTTGACTTATGCTTGGTACCCTTATAAAATTGGTTACTCATTAAAAATACCCCTCCGTTCAACCAAACGTTAATGACACGTTAATCAGTTCAATTAGACAATTATATCCCTTATTTTAAAAAGTAAAATATATACTTAATAAAAAGTACCCCCAAAATTAAACGTTAATGACACATATTGAAACGACACTGTAGCGAGGGTTTCTCTCGATTGGGGGCGAATAGGGCGATTGGGGTGATTCTAGCGATTGGGGCGAACAGAAACTTCATCTCCGGCTAAAAGGTATGTACGTATGTATTATATTAGTCTTGTATGTATAATATGTAGACAGTTATTTGTTTGTTTGTGATGCATGTACATATATATGTATATATGTATATAATTGTAGTTGTAATGCATGTTACATGTGTATATATGTTGTTATAAGTATGAATCATTCTTATTTGCAGTATGAGTGAAATAAGTAAGATTTTGAGGTTTCATTGGAGGGGTATATAGATTGATATTAGAGTGGATGATATTGATAAAACTTCGTTGTTGGATTTAGTCATCGAATATGAAGATACGGCTAAGAGTACCGGGGTTAGATTAGATTACCATTTTCCAACATTTGCCTATGTGTATGAATTCGAGCATCACCGCCTAATAACTGATAGTGACCTAATGAAGATGTTTGATAGGTGTGCTAAGAAAGAGGTGATTTATATATGGCTTGGGTCTGTAATTAAACCTAACGATCTATATAAACTAGTCTTAAACTTTAGGAGGAGGTCTGAGAGAACAATGAACAAAGGGGGGGATGATGTTGGTACAAATGACAATGGTGGGAATGATGTAGGGGAGAATGATGTTGGGGAGAATGATCCAAGTGCCGGTGATGGTGTTGATAAGCCTACTCAAACCAAAAACACAAGGGCAAAAAAAACACCCAAGAAAGCACCCAAAAAAACACAACCAAAGCCTAAATCAATTGTAAACCTACCACCATCTCCAGTTTCACCTAAAACAGCATTTGAGAGTTTGACTGTAAGAAGAAGTCCAAGATTTTCCCCTGTCCAAAACACAACAACTACTGATCCTTCTGAGACCACAATACAGTCTCATCACTTTGTTTTTCTTAGGAAAATTCCTAAGACCATTGCCAAAAGGAAGGGTTTGTCCACAACTTCTCCACCATTTGAAGTTGATCATGAAACCGAGGGTAGTAATCATACTGAAAATGAAGTGGATTCTAGTGAAGGCAAGAAGGTGGATGAACCTAGTGCTGGGAGCAAAAATGTGAAAAGAAAAGTGGATTTTGGGGATGGTTATGTCAGTGAAGATGATTCTGATGGAGGAATTATGGGGCATGATTATGTTAGTGAAGAGGAGTCTGAAGATATGCAATCACTTCCTAAAGTCAAGGACACTTGGAAAGCTGACAAATGGCATGATTTTGTGGACAATGATGATGATGATAACTACTATCAAAGGCTGTATAAGAATGGAGAAATGTATGACAACAAAGAATTTGGGAAGATAGAACTGAGACCATGGATGATCTTTATGGACAAAGATCACTTTAAAGGAGTTCTGAAGGATTATTGCATTCAAGAGGGCTTTGCTGTTGTTGTTCTCAAAGCTGATAATACCAGGTACACATGTGAATGCTATGCACAATGTTGTACATGGAGGTTGCATGCTAGCAGACTACCTGATGGTGTGACATGGGCTATTAAGAAGATTGAGCCAAATAAACATAAGTGCAGGGGATTAGAGACATATAATCCCATCTACAATGTTAAATGGGCTGCATCCAAGCTAATTGAGGACATTAAGGCCAATCCAGATATTCCAGGGAAGTCTCTGAATGAGCTTTTATTCCAAAGGTTTGGTGTGTATACGAAACAAGCTTCTCTGTATGTTATGAAGAAGTACGTTATTGAGCAACTATTTGGAGGACATGATGAATCATATGCTCAACTTCCTGCATATGTTAAGGTACTGTGTGAAACAAATCCAGATTCAAAAGCTTATTATTCTTATGTTGAATCTGAGAGCATTCCTAGACAGTTATTGTTTAGCTCAATCTTCATTTCTTTTGCTGGTATGTGGAAAGGGTTTCTTGGGGGATGTAGACCCTTAATAGGCATTGATGGGACACACTTGAAGGGGAATTATGGGGGTGTTCTTCTGTCAGCAGTTGCCTTGGATGGGAACAATGAAATTTTCCCTCTAGCATATGTTGTTGTAAGTGTGGAAGATAAGGAGAATTGGTCCTACTTCTTATGGAACCTTTACAACATTGTGAAGGAGTCTAGTAGGAAAGACTGGACAATAATCTCAGATAGACAAAAGGTATGAATTACTACATTTTGTATTACTTTTGTTCATTGATTTTCTTGCATTACTATTCTACTAACTTGTTTCTTAACTACAATTTGTTATAGGTAATTGACCTTGCTTTGGAAAAAGTGTGGCCAACAGCCAAAAGGAGGTACTGCTGCACACATCTAAGTAGAAATTACAAGAAGCAGTTTGCAGGGCCACTTATGTACATTCTATTTTGGAGAGTTTGCAATGCCACCTCCCAGTTTACCTTTAGGAAAGCAATGGAAAGACTGAAGAAAGAGGGAGGTGACAGAGTCATGAAGTGGTTTGCAGAATTGGGTGATCCATCTACTTGGAGCAAGCACAAATTTGATCCAAATGTGTGCAATGACACAAACACATCCAACTTTGTTGAAAGCTTCAATTCAACCCTTGGAGTTGACAGGTGTAGGCCAATTTTGACATTGCTTGAAGGTAAACTTGGACTTTCTTTTCCTGCACTTTCTAATAATATGTCTAGCATTTTAAAGCATAATGTGCTTTCTAATAACAGGAATCAGGAGGGTTTGTATGGTAAGAATGGCAACAAGACTTGAAACTGCTAGGAGTTGGAAGGATGATGATTTGTGTCCAAAGATTGTGAAGATTGTGAAAGGAATTAGCAAGGATATAATTAGTTGCAAAGCATACATGTCAAAGCCAGGAGAGTATGAAATTCATGAAGGTAAATCACAATTTCCCCTCTCATTGAATAGCAAAATCTGCTCTTGTGGTGCATGGAAATTGTCTGGTATACCTTGTAGGCATGCCATTAGGGCAATGATCCATGCAAAAATTGATCCACTGAAAGTTGCAAGTTCATGGTACCATGTGAGGACTTACAAACAAATCTATTCCTTCAATATAAGCCCCATTCCTGATAAAGAGCAATGGCCTCTATATAAAAATCTTGCTGTCATAATGCCTCCAACAATGAAAAGGGGAGTTGAAAGGCCTAGTAGAAATAGAAGAAGGGAAGAGGGAGAGGATCAGAAGAGCAAAAGATCCAAAACAGTGAAATGCACCAAATGCGACTGCTATGGACATAATGCAAGGACATGCAAATGAGGGTTAACTGAAAAAGAAAAGAAGGAACTGCAGGGATCTAGTCAAGCTGTTGTGGTTAGACATCCAAGGAAGAGAGACCAATCTAATGCAGCAGCAACTAAAGGCAAGAAAGGAACAACAGCAGCTACAACTACAACTACTCAGGCATCTGTGATCAACATGTCCCAGGGTCCAGATTCTCAGTCCCAACATCAACAGATTTGATCATTTTATGGATTGTCTCTTTAATTTTTAGTTAAACATTTTGGTGATATTTGGATTGGTACTATTTCCTTTTGATCAAACACTTGATGACAGTGTTATAAAACTGTCCTTTTTTGTTGCATGATGCTTATTTTTCAATGTATTAAACATGGTTAACTTGATGGCGGGAAATTTGAAATTCAGTTGTGTATTTTATTATGTCTTTGAGTACTTAACAGATGGTTAAAGTTTGGTTGAACGGAGGGGTATTTTTAATGAGTAACCAATTTTATAAGGGTACCAGGCATAAGTCAAAAACTTGTAATGGCACCATTCAGAAAAGTCAAAACCAAAAGGGCACTATTCATAATATCCCAAAAAAGAATAATGATTCATTTCTCCTGTTCCTGTTACATAAAATGACCATTGGACCTCTCTTTTACTTATATAATTGACACAAAAGACAATAAAATGTAAGCTATAATGCTTTTCCATTCTCCCTTTTCAGGTGATTGATTACAAAACATATTTTTTCCTTCGTTGGCTTGTGCTATGGCTTCAAATTGAATTCAGTGTTTAAGTTTCTGTATTGTAATTGAATTTTAATTTATTGTGTAACCTCTGAATTCGCATTGGTGTTAAATTTGCATTTCAACTTTGTTAAAATATTCGGTGTTACAGGAATTTGAATTTGAGTAAAGTATATTTTTATTAATATTAACGGATCGGAGCTCCGATCCGTTAACCGTGATCCTAACGGATCCGGATATGGATCGGGCTATATAAAATCTGACTATGATCCGATCCGAATCCGAATCCGGTCAAATTTAATGGATCAGGATATGGATCAAGACCGATCCGATCTACTGACAGCCCTAGGTCGGATGTTGGAGGGGCATATGAGGGAATGTGTGATAAAAATTGTGTAAAACAATCATGAACTTCATTTCAATCTCACCAGATTACAACTAAATGTTTATTACATATTGTAGTGTATCTTCACACTCTTAGAGAGTGTAGATGAAAGACCTATATACATACTCTAACAAACTTTGCTGAGTTGTACTCTAGCTGACGTGGACAATGTGTGAGCTATATAATCTTTATTTTATCGTCTGAACATTTGTCACTGCAGGAATATACTATCATCCCCCGTCAAGTTAGTAGTTGAAGACACAGCACAGACTCCTAACTTGGACAGAAAAAAAGACAACCGAGAAGAGGCCAAAGCTTTGGTGAATAAGTCTGCAGGTTGTTCAACTGACGAAATGTGTCGAGTAGAAATGAGACCTTGTTGCAATTTATGACGAACCAAGTGACAATTAATGTCAATATGCTTGGTACGCTCATGAAATACCGGGTTAGAAGAAATATGCAGAGCGGATTTATCGTCATAGTACAGAGTAATTGGAGTAAGATCACAACTAGTCATCTCGGACATCAAAGAAACAATCCAAGTCAACTCACAACATGTATCAGCAAGGGACCGATACTCAGCCTCGGTAGAGGACCGAGACACAATAAGTTGCTTCTTACACTTCCAAGTTATCAAAGAATCACCCAACAAGACACAATAGCCAGTTAGAGAAAGGCGAGTGTTAGGGCAGCTAGCCCAGTCGGCATCACAAAAGGTTGTGAAACTTAAGGTCGAATTAGATGAAAACAACAAACCTTGAGTAGACGTTCCTTTGATATATTTAACCACCTTTAGAGCTGTAGACCAATGAGTCTCACGTGGAGCATGAATAAATTGGGCTAACACATGAACTGGGTAAGACAAATCAGGGCGAGTAATCGTCAAATAGATAAGATGACCAATCAATCTGCGATATGGAGTGACATCTGAAAGAAATGTCGTGGTCTGATCACCCAACAACACATGATGTTGTTCCATGGGAATACACGTACCTTTAACATCCAACAAATCATAATCATGAATTATATCTGTAGTGTACTTATGTTGATTGATAAATATACCAGTACTAGAACGAGAGATCTCCAAGTCTAAAAAATATTTAAGACATCATAAGTCCTTGATTTAAAATGAAGACTCATAAACTGAATAACCTCATCAAGAATAGTCGAGTCATTACCCATAAGTAGCATGTCATCCACATATATGAGTAGAAAAGTGAGTGATGAACCTCGTTGAAAACGAAATAAACTAGAGTCACTCACAAGTTGCACAAAGCCAAACAGACGCAAAGCATTAGAGAGAGCAATAAACCACTGTCGTGGTGCTTGCTTGAGTCCATAAATGGACTTAAGAAGTCGACACACTAACCTCTGATTAGCAAAGCGGGACTGAAGCAGAGGAGAAGGGCAATAACCAGGTGGTAAGGCCATGTACACCTCTTCATCAAGGGTACCACGTAAAAAAGCATTTGTCACATCAAGTTGCTTAATATGCCACTGTAATTTAATAGCCAAGGTTAACAAAATACGGAGTGTACACATCTTAGCTATGGGAGCAAATGTATCAAAGTAATCTAATCCCTCGGTTTGGGTGAAACCCTTAGCCACTAACCGAGCTTTATAACAATCAACATCCCCATTTGCAAGATATTTGACCTTAAACAACCACTTGCACCCAACTATTTTCTTACCGGGTGGGAGAGGTTGTATTGTCCAAGTATGATTAGCTTCAAGGGCAGCGAGTTCAACACTCATAGCCTCACACCAAGTAGCATACTTGACATCTTGCTTATATGTAGAAGGTTCAGAAATTTTAGAAGCCATGGCAACAAACTGAACCGAGTTAGTGTCAACTGGTAAATCAGAGACATAATTGCTCAGAGAATAGACAGAAGAAGTGGATAAAGTTCTGAGCTGTATACTATTGGCAATATGTGAAGGCAGGCCTGTATAATCAGAGAACTTACTAGGCAATTGTATGACTCTATGAGGTCTATTAATATATACCAACAGCTTGTGACTTAGGAACTGCGGTCAGTTCAATGACTAAAGAAGGCAGTGATTTATCAGTAGATGATGAAGGTTGAACACATGTATCTGTATCCCTGATGACAAGAATAGAAGTAGTAGCTCTATCCACACAACTGAAGGTATCAGTAAGATTATCATCACCAGCCAAAGGATCACAATCAACATAACTACTAGCAGTAGGAAACAATTGTGATAAAGTGGGAGTTGAAATGTTTTGAAATGGAAAGGTAGTCTCATAGAATGTAACATCTCGAGATACAAATACCTGACGAGTCTGTAAATCAAGTATCCGGTAGCCCTTTGTAGCAAATGGATACCCAATAAACACCATCTTTATGGCTCGAGAAGCAAATTTATCTATAGGATAAGGCACCACTTTAGCAAAGCATAAGCAGCCAAACACCCTTAACTCATCAAAAGGAGGAGGCTTGTTGAATAATTTGTCATAAGGTGTGAGACCATTAAGTTGAGCTGACGGTGTTCTATTTAAAATAAAAGTTGTTGTAAGCAATCAGTCGCCCCAAAAATTGATGGGAACAAAAGAATGAAACCTCAAAGCTATAACAATATTTAATAAAGTCTTGTGTTTTCTTTCCACCAACCCGTTTTGTTGTGGTGTATACACACATGAAGTTTGATGCACAATACCCTTGTCAGCAAAATACGTACGTAGGGTCTGATTCAAGAATTCAGAACCATTGTCTGAACGTACTGTTTTCATAGAAGTAGTAAACTGATTTTTAACATAACACACAAACGTCTTGAATAATGAAGCTACAGTAGATTTATCTGACAACAAATAGGTCCAAGTGACCTTGGAGTTATCATTTATAATAGTTAAGAACATAGTACAAGTGTTATGAGTTTTATGTCTATATGGACCCCAGAGGTCCACATGTACAAGTTCAAACAAAGAAGTAGTAACTGATTGACTACACTATGTCATAAGTGCTCATATGCAACTTTTTTTTACAGTTGCTATAAACCAAAAAAGTGTTGCATTTCGTCTGTTTTTCAAAAATGCAACACAAAATGGGCGTTGCATCCGCGGGCGTGGCCTTTGCTCTGTAATGCAACACTTTTTGTCATCTACTGCAACACGGAGAAAACATTGCATTACAATTAAAATACAACACCATTAGCAAGTAAATGCAACACCAAAGAGTGTTGCCATACATGAGCTGGATTCCATATCACTACAGTGGGGCCCACTTGCATGACACGTCAACTATGGGGCCCACTAACATGCCACATCAACAGTGGAGCCCACTAACATGCCACGTAAGCAGTGGGGCCCATTAACATGCCACATTAGTAGTGGGACCCACATGCCATAATTCAACGCTATATTCATTAATGCAACATCATTATATTATATAATACAATGCTAGAAAGGGTAAATGCAACGCTTTAAATTAAAATTTGCACCATATCAGTTTCGTACATAAAACAAACCAGTCTGAAGACATTCATCATCCCATCCAAACCAACCTAAAAAACATCCCAACTATTTTACATCCCAACTATTTTACATCCCATCCAAATCATACAACCAAACCACATCCAAAATTAAACAGTAACATAACAATATTTTTAAATTCACCGTCGCCTTGAGTCGTCGGAGTACCATTGTCATCTTGATCACTTGATGCGGTTGCACAAAAGTCTCTGATATCGAATTTAAGATCTGGATCAGCTTCACCTAGATTTTTCAACATCCACGACATGTTCTCCTTTAGTTTAGTGTATCCTTTGACAGAATTAGAAACACTTATGTTTAGATATACTGTCCATTAAATAATACTTAATACAATACTACGAACTTGCTCAACAGAACCGTAGTTGTCAACTATGTGGGTTGCTTGCTGTTTCGTTCTAGAATTTGGCTCTAGTGAACTTCCTGCATGAGCATGCTGATGTGGAAGATAATCTGGAGTATCAATAGAAGTTGATTCACTATTTCCCATTACTTAATGTTTTCCGACTTGTACAGCAATCAGCGTATATTCCTGCAAATTAAATAGATGGAGAGTCAGCTATTGATACTAATTATTTCAGAGCAAGCCTCATGAATAATATATGTGACATCCTTTTTAGGAAATGGAATAAAATGATAAAACAATAGAGTATATCTCTCATTATGACATCAGCTTCACTTATCTTATACTGCTTCACCTGGATATAAAAAAACCAATACCGCATTCGATAAACCTCTGAATATTGGCATCTTTACAAGAATATTCATTGTCAACATATTATGATCAACATATACTGCATTCTCAGGAATGAATACGAGTGCTAATGGTGTCTGTAATATTAAAGTAAGCAAGTAACCCATTATGTATCATCAATTTACAAGTATTAAAAGATGAACAATTTGTTACAAGGAATGAAAACTTACAACCAGTTGAGCATGTTGCACACCCATGTCTTAGGGAGACTCTGCTGAACCTAAACTGAAACCCATCATTTGTCTTAAATTAAGAAAACTCCTGAATGCAATATAAAAAATAAAAAGGCAAGCAAAATTTTTGGGAAAGATAGAAGTACAGAAGTGAACTCAAGTGTGAAGCCTTTGGGCAAATGTAAGTTAAGTGCTTCACACCACAAAAATAATCGTCATTATGTACAAAATAAGACAAAGTGTTATCCTAGTTGAATAATATTATACATTTATAATTTGAGTAGCGAAGATAACACTCCAAGAAATTCAGCAGTTCTGAGCTTGCAACCAATTAAAGAAGTCAAGGAGTCTTGAAAGAAATCATACCAGTCAGCCATAAATTGCAATCAGACAATTACATTTAACACAAAAATGAACTTTCTCTCTCGCTTTGCTACAAACAGTAAATTTAACTTCCTTTACACGTGCAACAGTAGGCAAACGTCCAATGCCTTTAGCCACCGGCAGATTGGATAAGATGATATGGTCGGGACATGCTGCTGTAACATCTTTCCCTGTCATGTGAACTTTCTCTTATGCACAATCAGAGGATTGACCCTTCTTTGAAAGGATGATCTTCAGTGGCTCTCGATTCATTATAATACAATTGAATAAAGTAATTGGAAAGAGTATACAATGAGAATTAAAGATTTTATAGAATCTGTAATTTTAACAACAAACAGATCATTAATCCAATTGAATTTACCAGCACACTTTCATTTAAAAAAAACTCACTTATAAGTTAGAAACAAAATCCCAAGACTTACTTGATTTGTTATGATAGAAAAGCCCAAAGAGGGGAAAATAGAAAACGCAATGCCAAAAGTAGTAAAACGCCAACCTCAGCTCACGTGGAAATTGTTGCAGCATAGCATGCCACACCAGTCCCAAACCCGGCTAACGGCACGTGCAGGAGGTAAACTCGTTTGGGCCCCCAATTCGGAGTAAATTAATGTGGACCAATTTTTGTGTCCAAATTTATGAAAAGATTAAAATTTAGAATGGTCTTATTTCAAATTCCGCATAAATAAATAAAACATCAAATCCGATATGAAGAATTTTCCTTACTAGAAGACACTTTCATGTCATCTTCAACAGACAAAAAAAATTTCTAACCATTTATATGTCTCCGATATGAATTTGACAAAAGAGGAAGTCTCAAAGCATTGGAAACTATTTCATCACTAACAGAGGTGTCAATATCTGTTTCCTTGTTATGAAGATTATTATTCCAATACGTTACAACTAAAAAATAATTACAAGAAGTAATTGGCATTCCATCATTTCGTCAAGTTTTTTCTGCGAAGATACTGCAATATCATTGCAAACAAATTTAGTTATTCAAATGTTTTATATAAAATCCCTAGGAGTTTCATGTGAAGAAAATATTACGAAATGAACTTGGAAGCAGTCAGAATTTTACTTTATGAGAGCAATTAGGGAAGACACTTTATTAAAATACTAAAACTTGTAAAGGCAATGTAATAATCAATAACAGCATTCTAATAAGTTAGTCTTTCAGTAAGCACAAGAAAAAGACCATATATACAACACTAATAACATTGAAATCAATCGTGACAGCCTCGTTGTTTAGTTTCAATATAAACCTGTTCGTGTACATTCAATTACGCTGATTTTAGATGAAAATCTTAAAAAATCAGCGAATAAAAGCTAAATAGAAAATTACTGTAAATAGAATAAAGAAAATTTAGAAACCTGACGAGCTAATATGAAGATGGACAGAAGGATACCTAAAACTGAACTGAAGACGGGGATGAAAGTCAGGCTCGTAACTTGCAAATGGACTTTGTAATTGAAGGCGTATCAATTGGAAATTAGCGAATTAGGGCTTTCCTAGTAACTCTGAAATTGGGGATCTAATTAATCGGAAAAAAAGAAAAGTGTATTCAATTACCAATTGGAGTGTTTGTAAATCGAGTTTTTGAAGAGAGAGAGTAGAGCGGGAGAGTGTTTTAGAGTGTTTTTGGGGAAGGTCGAATGTTTTTAGTGTGTCTCAAAATTTCATTAAGGGGGGAATAGTCCGCCCAAAATTTTATCTCGGGACTGGTGCAAAGCTATGTATAGTGTACGTGTATATGCAATGCTCTTATTATAATATTTTAAATTTTAAAACTTCAGAAAATTTTATAACACTATAGATATTTACACAAAAAATATATAAAAGTACTTCTAATTTAAAATATATTATTTCTAAAATTTTAAAGCAGAAAATAGATTTAAATTCAAATGTTGTTGTATATATTCTGGTTATATGTCTAATTTTCATAATTCTAAAAATATTTTAGTCTAATGCAACAGCTTTAACTGGTGTTGCACGTTACAACACTAGCATTCCCAGCGCAACAGTGCAATACGTTTAATGCAATGCTTTTTGAGTAGCGTTGCAGAAGACCAAAAGAAAGTACAATTATTGCAACGCTTTGCTTGCAACGCTCACAAAAACCATTGCATATGAGCACTTATGGCGTAGTGCTAGTTGGAAATTTATGCTTGGTTTTCTTAGCAAACATACAGCTATCACATGAGTGTAAGTCCAAATGGAGACCATCAATAGATAATGGCTTTAAGACAGAAGAAGGCACATGACCAAGTCTATTATGCCAGAGAATAGCTTTGCAGACTTTTGTAGCACACGACACAATTGGAGAGACTAAGGACAAACCATGTTGTTGTAACTGAGGTTGACTAAGTAAATACAAACCATTATATTCTTTACCAATCTCTAGAGCCTTCTACCATGTGGGGGAATGTAGAGAGCAACAATCCAAAGTGAAGGTAGCCACACACTTTGTATCACTTAGAAGTTTAGACACAGATAAAAAATTATATGTAAATGTTGGCACACAAAGAACATTATGCAGAATGATATCAGCACTTAAAGTAAAACTACAAACAAAAGACACTGCAGTTGTAGCACCATTAGGTAGATGTAACATGGAATGAAACGGAGAAGTATCATGTAGTAAATGAACATAAGGTGTGATATGATCAGTACCACATGTGTCCACTATCCATTGATCATAAGAGTATAAGGAATCAGGATGAACAATGTTAACAAGATACAAACTAGTACCTGCAAATTGAGAACCAGTTACAGAGTTATACCAACTAGTCGGTTGTGGTGTTGCATTAGTGCCAGAGGTAGAGATCTGAGAGCTTGAGGAGCCAACATATATAGACTTTTGTAAATACGTAAGTAGTTGCTTGCATTGACCATCAGAAAGAGTCACGAAATCTATAGCATTAGTATTTGTAGCATTACTAGATACAGCTTGAACAACATCAGAACTTGTCACTTGAGCTGCAGAGCTAGGCTTTGTATATCCAGAATTCTTAAATCTAGGCTTTGGTTTGGGTTTACCAAACAGTTTATGCCAAGAGGGGTAACCGTGAAGACAATAGCACCTATCTTTAGTATGCCCTGTTATGTGACAGTAATCGCACAAGAATTGATCCCTGGACTCCTGAAAATTCCTTTTTACAACCTTACCAGTTTGATACCGAGTTTCAACACTCTTAACAGACATAGCAACTGATTCTGAAGCCATAGGAATGCTAAGAGATCTCTGATTCTCTTCTTGAAGCAATAATTAATAACATTGACTCAATGATGGCAACAGTTTCATCATTAATATTTGACCACGTATGGCAGTAAATTGCTCATTCAATCCCATTAAAAAGTGTGACAGTTGAAAATCTTGTTCATAGACATCAAGCTTAACATTTACAGTACAGGTGCACAAAGAACATGAGCACCTAGGCTTCACAATCATATAATCTAACTCATCATGAACAACTCGGAATATAGCAAAATAACTCGCAATAGACAAATTTCCTTGACTTAAATGCGAGATTTCAGATCGAAGTTGAAACAGTTTAGGCACATTACTTTGTGCATAATGAGTCGCTAAATCATTCCAAATAGCTAGAGCAGTCTTCAAATATACAACACTATTGCGAATTTCGGGAGAAACAGAGTTAAGGAGCTAAGAAGTTACCATATTGTTGCATCTAGACCAGTGAACAAGTAACGGAGAGTTCACAGTTGGCTTGAGATACGTACCATCAACAAATCCTAACTTTAGCTTGGACGAGAGAGCAATCTCCATCGATCTACACCATTGATTATAGTTTGACTCACTCAGAATTACAGTAGTGAGTTGCATCCCTAGGCTATCAGATGGATGTAAGTAAAATGGATGATTTACATCAATACTCATAACTGAACCAGTAGAAGTTGATCCAAGCGTAGCTGAAGAATATGATGTTGATGTTGTCATGATGAAGAGATGAAGAAAAGATATGTTTTGTATGAGTGAATTCTTGATGAAAAATAACAAACTTTACAGTTAATAATTTGAGATCTACGAAGACGATGACTAATTCATCATGAAATTCATCGTTAAATCACCACTAACGAGCAGAAATGAAACTATATTGCTCTGATACCATGATAAAAACTGTGTAAAACAATCATGAACTTCATTTCAATCTCACCAGATTACAACTGAATGTTTATTACATATTGTAGTGTATCTTCACACTCTTAGAGAGTGTAGATGAAAGACCTATATACATACTCTAACAAACTTTGTTGAGTTGTACTCTAGCTAACATGGACAATGTGTGAGCTGTATATTCTCTATTTTATCGTCTGAACATTTGTCACTACATGAATATAACTATCAATGTGGAAGCTAGAGGTACTAGAAAGCCCTCAAGCCTTTGGGTGTAAAGTTTTCCTACAACATTACGGTTTACGGGATTGGGTCTAGTCTCTAAAGTTTGTTTGGATGCCATTGCTATAATCCGAGCCAAGGCGAGCTGGGTAAATATTAAGCAAGTTTGAGTTTGCATATTTTTAAACAAGTCGAGCCCGCTCATTTAACTAAAACAAGCTCAAATCTTTAACTGAACTTCGCTCATCTCTTTAAATTATAAAGCCTGAAGGGTATAACACAACAATTTTACTATAATAGCCTCCTCATTTGTTCCGTATTTACAGAGATTGCCACTTGACTTATTACCTTATACGGTTTCTACACGTGTGACTGTTGTTGTCTGAAATATTCACAATTGATTCCCCCTTTCTGACCTATACGGTTATGTCCTGTGTCGTCGATTGAAATTGAAGCCCTCTATGCTTTCTTCAGCCCAAGTATCGAGGTCACCAATCTTAATTTGAAATTTGAATTGAAAGAGTACGGATACCATTCAAAACACTACCTCCTCTGTAATTCAAATTTAAATTCAAATTCGAAATATAATTGTATGTCTCTCTTTTCTCTCATTCATATATTAATTATAGTGGTCTGAAATTTATATTTTGATTTTACACCTCTCTCTCTCTCTTAGAGGTTTCTTCTTATTTCATATGTATCGTTATATTGTTTATACTGATCTCCTAAACTAATTGTGGTTGTTATTTCTGATGGTTAAAATTGATGATTTGCAGGCATCTCAGATTTACGAAAGATAAGCTCCCTCTCCATTCTTTCTTCAACTTTTTTGGTAGGTCTTGATTTTTTTCCTTCACACTCTAAACTGATATGATGAATTTGCATCTTAGAATTTGTATATTTATGTGCATGCATAGTATTTTTAACATTTATTTGAATGATATCGGGATGATTGGGGGAATAAGTTGTGCTCCAACTGTTTGATAAAAATTCTATGATTGTTTTGTTATTTCAGATGATCATGGTTGATTATTTGCAGCATCTCGGATGTTTGAAAGAAAAGTCCTCTCGATTCTTTCTTCAATTTTATTCGTTGTTCTTGATTTCTTTTCTTTATACTTTTTGAACTGATACCATGTGTTTGAATCTTAGGATTAGTATTTTTAAGTGTACATGGTGTTTTTTACATTTACTTGGGTGATATTGTGATGATTAGATTTGTTGTGCTCTAACTGTTTGATAATAGTTTTGTAAGAATTATGAGAATTGTTCTTCGCTAAACGTTGTTTTTACATTTTATTAATCACTAAATATTTTCTTAATTCGTGTTTGTAGCTTATTTAAACTAATGTGTATCATCTTTTTGTGTTTTTTGACTGAAATGTTCGTGAACCTATAAACATTGATATATTAAAAGTATGTGATAATACTCGAAGTCTATATTGATGCTTAAATATAGGAGGTCAATTACAATAATGCAATGTATTTGTATGTTTCTTATCTCTGTCAAGAAATATATGACATTGATTACTATAAATGTTTATCAGTAACTTGCATAGAGTTGGAGAATTAGCGTCTTAGTTGAATTAAGAATAAGTAGTCTCATTAACAAAAAGGTTAGTCTTCAAAAAATATATTTTACATTCCATTCCAATTATATTGTGTATTCTACACGCTGTTATGTTTTATTAACGATACATCTCTAACTTTCAAATTTGGTAGAGTTGTATATGCAAGACATTCAAAATTGTAGTACTATCACTCCCAATTCGACAATTTGCACATGAATATGAAAAACCTTATATCAATTTGTAGATCTGAAAATTTATATTCTTTTGATTTTACAAATGGTTTTTTAGAAGCCTTCCAACCAACAAAGTTGATAACTTTGCATGGACTACTTGGATCAGATACAAATTTTTGAGTTACAATGAAAATCTCTTTATGGAATATATAGGATTTCAGATATGTATGCCACATAAAAGTTGCCTTCTATTGTATACACCTAATATGCACACTGTTCTATTGTAGAAATTAATCCATTACAATAAACTCTTTATTATCATGAATTGAGTTTAAAGGAACCTAACTATATCATTGTTTTGATTAGTATTTGAATGTTTCTGGATCAAAACTTATTAGGTCCCGATAAGTTTGTAGAATGGGGGGTTGAATACAAACTATACCGTTTTATCGAATTTGTTCGTTTTAGGATTAAACAATTCAAGAACAAATTATGGCGGAATTAAATGAAACAAAATTCAACTTAAATATAACTTATATTAAACTTGAAAGGTGTTACAAATTTTGTACTGACTACAAGATTGAATCTCAAACTAATTAAAACAAATCTAGAATAAATTCGACATGAATTTATCTATTTTTGTAATAAAAAGATATAACAATAAACGATAGTTTGAGATACGTTCTAGGGATAAAAATCTGATAGATATTCAAAGCAATACAAGTAAATGATTTCTAGTGGTTTGAATTTAACACTTTGATTCTAGAAATAATTCACTGATAAAGAAATGCTCCGGCAGTTGGTGTTCAGTTCTTGACAGAAACTTTGTTAAGAATAAAATGTTAAGTTATCAGATATCTTCTTTCTTGATCTTTTTGTATTATGCTAATCCACTTGACAAACTGCACGTTCCTTTTCTTTTGGAATGACTATCAAAATAGTCTAGAATGACTATTAAAATGCCTGGAATGACTATCCTTTAATACTGGAATGACTATCAGAATTAAGGAGAATTAATTTAGAATAACTTGAAATGAACTGGGATGACTATTGGGATGACTATCCCTTGATAGTCATTCCAGTTCATTTTTAATGTAAAATGACTTGGAATGACTACCGGGATGACTATTCTTGATAGTCATTCCAGTTCATTTTATTTAAGAAATTCTAATATAATTCTAATTATGTTTTAAATTAATTCTAATAATTAATTTATTTGTTAAATTAATTCTGAATAATTAATTTAATCAATAAATTAATAACTAATTTAAAAGAGAACTTAAATTCTTATTAGATAGCATAACCAATCCTTGAACCACTTGAACTTGATGAAGAATATTCACTGTCTGAAGTTGACACTTGATGTACTGTCTGGTTCATAAGTGACTAACTCCAATGTATGTTCTTCATCTTGACTTTAAGCTGTGGTCCATTAGCTGCTTTTGATTTTGGTCAACCTTTGTAATCTGTACATTTGTTGTCACACATCTGAAATATTTGTCACTTTAAATAAATCTACTTCCTTGATTACTTCACTGAGGCTTGATCAAATAATTGAACTTCTTTCAATGTAGTATTTCTTCAAGTCTGTAAGATGACTTTAATCTGTATTCTTTTAACTAATATGATCTTCTGAGATTCATGTGAGACTGTGACAATTGAATTATTACTTACTTATTACAAACTTGTTTAAGTTGAGTTGTATCCTCGATGTTAACAAATAGGCCTAAACATATGTCTTTCAAAACTTTTTTACAAAATTCTTGAGTTAATATTGATACGTCTAGCCATTACAATTTAGGTATATCATTGATCAAAAGATATCTTCACGAGCCTTAGTATTGAGTCATTAGATTTAATAAAATGATTAAATAAGAGAGTGAAATGATTTTACTAATCAATATTGTGAATCTCCGTAAATTAATGTTGTTAATCTACAACTTGATAGTGAATTCTAGGGAAGTTGGGCCAGCCTTTTTGCATAATTATGCAACTAAAGTGAGTTGATTTTGATGCATAAAGACCTCTAATGTCCTGAACAAAACTAATTAGAGCCCCCTTAACAGTTCATGCGAAAAGTTGATAATTTGATGAAAGTTTCCGTCATTACATGTTCACAAGCAGCCAAAAAACTTCATTATATGAGAATCATCTCCCAAGTGATAGCGTTGTTCACTTGAAAGTTTGCAAAGATGACATTTAAAACTGTGAAATCCCATCTGAGCTACATCATGTCGAAACAGACTAATTTCAAGGACCAGGCCCTTCAGATTGTATTGCATGTATATTATTGTATTCATTTTACTTTCTCATAGTACGTCCATTTTGACTCGCCTAAAATTTATTATTAATTTTGTCAACATTACAATTGCAGCGACTATTTACTAAAAGTATATTCACTTTATCATATGATCTTATCATTCGGTACAACTCATTGCATATGCATAGTCCAGCATTTACCATATCATTTGCAAACATTCTGAAGGGATTACCCTTCTCTCAAAGTGCTCTGTGTTTTTTTAGTAATAAAATTTTAATGGACTTGATGCTTATCTTTTCCTTAATTTTGTGTTGTATTGACAAGATGTGACAAGGTTGACTTTTAGAAGACTACTTTTGATTTTTTTTCCTTATATGTAAGCTTGACATTGTGTTAAAGCCTTGACGAAAAAATTATACAATAAGACAGATTGGAAGTAGACAAGTAATTGTTATCTTAAATTTTTATTTTGTAACTTAATAATTATTAGTTCATTATGTAATTCAAGGTGTGCTAAATTAGTACAAACATTTTTTATCAATTGTGGCAAATGATAGTACTTCAGGCAAACAATGTACTATACAAAATGTAAATGTTGTTACAATGTGCCTATAATTCCCCTCAGGCTTCGGCTCTAATTAGCTTCCTTTCACTACTTAGTTCATTCTTCATGTTAATATAACATACTCCCTCCGTCCACCTCAATTTTTTACGTTGAGGGGACAACACTGAGGTTAAGAAAAAGTGTAAATTAATAGGAAAAAGTAAGAAAAATGAGTAAAGTGGTGGGACCAATCAATATTTAATGTATAAAGTGGGTATAAAGTAGGTATAGTGAAGTAAAGTAGTGAATGTGATTGGATTTTATATTATAAAATATTACTATTTTTGGTATGTAAAGAAATGAGAGGGACGTATCAAAAAGAAAAATGTAAAGAAATGAAAGGGACAGAGGAAGTATTTCATTTCATGTACCCCATTTGTGTCCCTCGGTGTAGACATAAGTTCCACATTTTTAAAATTCAAAAGTTGTATAAAATATTAAACGAAAAAATGCTGATTTTCTTATATAAAAGCTTAATCTACACATAAGTCATGCAATTGATAATTAGTTTTTCTACTGATTTTACATTAGAATACAATATCCTTCATTAAATTTATGTTATACATAAGTAATACTCTTTAAATAAATCAGAATTATCTACCAAAATAAAATAAAATTTTGATACAACTATTTGGATTTAATATAAATTTATGTACTCATAGATGTTAATTTACATTTAATTTCTTATAACAATATTTGTAAAATTTGCATCCACTAGAAAAAGAGTCAGCTCAAATAATTAATAAAGAGCATGTATGCCTTTTTTGTTTTTTTTATAGACCAGAATGCATTAAAAAGCAGGCGCCACATATCCTAAATGTCTTAAATATATTAGTGATAACCACAACTTTTCCCAAGCATATGGAATAGGATATTATCGTAAAATTAATATAAGGTGATCACAAAATTAACTTTTGATAATCAAATCTTAATATATGATAATTTAGTCATATTATACCATCACTCCAATTAATCATTTAATATTTGATTAATTTTCTTCTAACATTGTTAACATACGAATATCACATTAATATAATGATAATCTAAACGCGAGGTTGCGCCGAAGGCGAAGCTGAGAAGTGTCACAAGTGAATATTAATTTAATATTTCATCAATCCCGCACTTTTAGATTTAAATTATTTCATTTCGTATTATCAGAAAATGTATATTCTTTTAGTAAAATATTAACAAATTCATTGAATTAGATAAGCTTCATATTGTAAAATTCAATTCTTAGGTGTATATATGAAATTAATTGTAATTGGAAATTTGTCCATGATCTTTCAATTTAGACTCCGTTTGTTAAAAGAAAAAAAAAGTGCTGCTATAGAAATCAGATAATTATTTAATAATGTTTTTAATATGTGTTTGATAATTATATAAAAGAAAATTATTATTTAGTGAAATTTGATGTTAATAATGTAGTTGCTTCATGCAAAAGTTAAAAACCTATTTTTCAGGGCTAGCTTTAAAAAAATTAGGTCAAAATACTTTTTTAAAAGTATATTTTTTAAAATTTATAAAATAATTTTTAATTACCAACAAAAAATTGTTGTAAGGTTTGCACCAACGAAGCCAAAGAATAGCACTCAATTTTCATGGAAGAAATATTTGAAGCAAAAGGGGAGAAAATTTAAATAAAAAATAAAAAAAATTACTTCAACTATGTGAAGCGGGCAAAAATTCTAGTTTAAATAACAAGTTGAATAGAGTTTAATTACGAGCTGAATCGATCATATTTGCGAGCTCGTCAATTTAGAAATAAAAAAATAATTAATTTTCAATTTACAAATAACAAAAAAGATATAATAATAATTTAAAATAATTGGAAATGAGTTTGAGTCGAGTCATGTTTTCGGATTTCAAACAAGTTTAATCAGGTTCGGCACATTCTTGGTTTTGGAATGAGCCGAGAGCTGCTCTACAGCCCATCGTACCATCCATATACAAGCTTTTTAGTTGTTTTTATTTTGGGTTAAATATCACATTGGTCATTGAAGTGAAGTCCTGATATCACTTTCATCATTGATCTCAACGAGGTATCACTTTAATCACTAAAGTCGTCATAAATATCAAACGGATACCTCTAAATATGTGTTCGAAAAATAAAAATAATTTATATCGAGTTCTACACATATTTCTTGAATGCTACCACAACCAAATGAAAAGTTATGAATTCTAGTATTTATGATATTATATTTAGATTTTAAAAAAATTATTTACTATTTATTTTTAATTTTATAGTTATTTACTTTGATTTAATTAAAAATAAATAGTAAATGAATTTTTTAAAATCTAAATAAATTATCTGAAATACTGGAATTCATAACTTTTTATTTGGTTGCAGTAGTATTGAATAAATATGTGTAGAACTCGAGAAAAGTTATTTTTACTTTTCGAACACATATTTAGAGTTATCTATTTGATGTTTATGATGACTTTAGTGATTCAAACGATATCCCGTTGAGATCAGTGATGAAAATGATATATGGTCTTCACTTCAATAACCACTTTGATATTTAACCCTTTTATTTTGACCTTGGGGATGTTGCTTACCTTTGTATGCTACTATGAGCTAGTAATTAAAAGGTTAAATCTCAAAGTGGTCACTGAAGTGAAGACCATATATCACTTTTATCACTCAACTCAACGAGGTATCACTTTAATCATTAAATTCGTCATAAATATCAAACGGATACCTCAAAATATGTGTTCGAAAAGTAAAAATAATTTATATCGAGTTCTACACATATTTCTTGAATGCTAACGCAACCAAATGAAAAGTTATGAATTCTAGTATTTATGATATTATATTTAGATTTAAAAAAATTATTTACTATTTATTTTTAATTTTATAGTTATTTACTTTGATTTAATTAACAATAAATAGTAAATGAATTTTTTTAAATCTAAATAAATTATCTAAAATACTAGAATTCATAACTTTTCATTTGGTTGCAGTAATATTAAAGAAATATATGTAGAACTCGAAAAAAGTTATTTTTACTTTTCGAATACATATTTAGAGTTATCTGTTTGATGTTTACGATGACTTTAGTGATTGAAACGATATCCGGCTGAGATCAGTGATGAAAATGATATATGATCTTCACTTCAGTGGCCACTTTGAAATTTAACCCTGTTGTGGAATAAAAACTAGGTTATTGAATTGCGGCTAGGGTTTATATGTAATTAATGCTAGGGTTGATGATGAGCTTCGAGCTTTAATGGCTGTTTCCGTGTTCGAGACTAATCGGTCCTCACAGAGTGCCTACGTATCTCGTTATTGAGAATCAAGCCAAAACGTAGTTCTAGGATGAAGGACGAGGGTCCTTATATAGGCGTCTGGGGCCTCGTAATTATGGTAGGTTAAGGAGACTTTTGCTGATAAGTCTCACTATTGATAACTGATAAGGAGTGTATTACTTGGCAGGCAAGTATTACCCTTATCTGATAAGCGATGTGACTCATCATTGTATTTGATTGGGATTCTGGATCCTTCTATGAAGATATTTACTGTATTTGAGACTCATTTAATGAGCTGTGTATTTTTCCTATTTATTAATTACGAAAATAATAAATAATTAGGGTTTTGGGCCTTTTATCGGGCCTAACGTTTTGACCATGTTGGATCTAATTAATGCCATATTATATGTGTTTTTAGGGCTTACTTTTAGCCCATATCATTTGCCCCCCAACTTCTAGGAAAGCTGATCAGGCTTTCCTTGAAGTTATAACGGCCTTTCTCAAGACTTGGGTCAGGGTTGGCCGAGGCGTCCCCCGTACCGGTGACCAATCTCGGTTGGCCGAGGCGTCCCCCGTGGGGCGGTCGGCTGGATGTTCGGTCGGCCGGGGCGTTCGCGTGGAGGCGGTCGTCTAGGAGCCATACCGACATCGACCATCGACATGTGAACCTTAACATCAATGTTGGCCATCCATAGCTTTATTTGAAGTTTCACTTTGTACCTTGATTCTTCGAGCTCGTTTTAATTGTTTTTCGACCTCAAATTATCGACTTCGCTGTTTTGGCTGCAGATTTTGCATATGATGTCCGATTTGGGCGAATAAGCACTTTTCGGAAACGGCAGAACGAGACGAACAGGCTGGAATGTACTTTAGGACCATTCCCCGATTTTTCGACCCATTCTGACGCTGTTTAGGCCTCCAAACGGGCTCCTGAAGATTTCGGGAAATTTTCAACGAAAGAATTCGAAGCTAATTTTCAGTGTAAATTCGAACAGGAAATTTCGACCAGGACTTAGTGTAATTTCGAGCAGGATTTTCGACCCTAACCTCATCGATTAGGTCTAGGGCAAGCCTCATGCCTTCTTCATTAGCTTCTGGTTCAAATGCTTCCACCCGAAGTGACGCATGCATAATTTCCAAGGGTACAACTGCCTCGGCTCCGTAAGCCAGCAAGAACGGGGTTGCTCCTGTTGTAACTTTACAGGTGGTGCGATACGCCCAAAGGATAGGCAATAACTCATCCACCCAAGTATTTCTAGAACGTTCGACCCTCTTTTTCAGTCCATCAAGGATAATTCGATTGGCTACCTCTGCTTGCCCATTGGCTTGAGGATGAGCTACCGAGGTAAAGCGAAGTTCAATAGCATTCTCCTCACAGTACTTCTTGAACTCTTCGTTGTTAAACTGTGTCCCATTATCCGTCACCAGGATTCGTGGGATTCCATACCTACAGATTATGTTCTCCCAAAAGAATTGGGCAACTTGTTTAGTGGTTATCTTGGCTAGCGGCTTAGCCTCAATCCACTTAGTGAAGTAGTCAATGGCCACTATCAGAAACTTCCTTTGTGCTGAAGCTGCTGGGAAAGGACCAAGGATATCCATTCCCCACATTGCAAATGGAATAGGAGAACTGATCGAAGTTAGCATTTCAGGCGGCTGCCTTACGATTGGAGCATGCTTTTGGCATCTCTCACACCTCTTGACATAATCCTGTGCATCAGCTAGCATCTCTGGCCAATAGAATCCCAGACGAGTGATCTTGTGAGCTAGGGCTCTGCCCCCCAAGTGTTGCCCACAGATCCCTCCATGAACCTCTTCCAATGCCTTCTTGGCTTCCTGGGGCCTTAAACACTTCAAGTACGGGATGACAAAAGACCTCTTGTAAAGAAGACCCTCAATCAAAGCATATCTCAATGCCCTTACTGACAGCTTTCGTGCCTCCAAGGCATTGTCAGGGAGCCATCCAGTTTCTAGGTGAGCTTTGATGGGATCTATCCAACAACTCCCCATATTGATTGGTGCCACCAACTTTGAGTTGATGAACGGGGCCTTCAAGACCTGGAAGTAAACACTTCCCGCATAATTCTCTATCTCAGAAGAGGCGAACTTTGACAGGGCATCGGCCTTAACGTTCTCCTCCCTTGGAATGTGCTCCACATAACACTCATCAAACTGAGTCATAATGCCCTTTGCAATCTTCAGGTACTTAGCCATAGTTTCATCTTTGGCTTCAAACTCACCATTTACTTGCGAGACTACCAGCCTAGAATCCCCACAGACTTTGAGATTCTTAACTCTCATTACTCTGGCCAAGCCTAAACCGGCTATCAAGGCTTCGTACTCAGCTTCATTATTAGTAGTCGGGAAGTCCAACTTCAGAGCATACTCGACTATGAACCCATCAGGGCTTTGCAAGACCAAGCCTGCACCACTAGATTTTGTTTTTGATGCTCCATCAAAATAGAGTACCCAATATTCCTTCTGATCAAGTTCAAGCTCTTCATCCTTATTCTCAAGACCAGGAGTGGTCACTATCTCCTGCCCCCCGACTTCTTGGTTGCCAATGGTACATTCAACCACGAAGTCAGCCAATGCCTGAGCCTTGATGGCTGTTCGAGGCTTATAAGTGATATCGAATTCTCCCAACTCAACTGCCCACTTGATCAGCCTTCCACTGGCTTTCGGGCTATGCAAAATACTTCGTAGCTGCTGGTCCGTCAGGACTTCAATCTTATGTGACTGAAAGTAAGGTCGTAGCTTCCTCGAAGCTGTTATCAATGCCAAAGCAAACTTCTCAATGGTAGAATAATTCAACTCAGCTCCATGCAACATCTTGCTCACGTAGTAAATGGGTTTCTGAAGACAAGGCATCAGCCTCCACATTTTCCTCCCTCGGAACGTGCTCTACATAGCATTCATCAAACTGAGTTATGATGGCCTTAACAAGTTTTAAGTACTTGGCCATGACTTTATCTGTGGCCTCAAATTCCCCATTTACTTGGGAAACCACTAGCCTCGAGTCTCCACCTACTTTCAGGGTTTTAACTCTCAATGCTCCAGCCAGCCCTAAGCTAGCTATCAGGGCTTCGTACTCAGCCTCCTTGTTTGTCGTTGGGAAGTCAAGTTTTAGTGTATACTCTATAAAAAATCCATCAGGACTTTGTAACACTAAACCTACTCCGCTTGATTTCTATTTTGATGGTCCATCAAAATAGAACACCCAACTTCGGGTATTCATGGGGTATTATCTCTTGCCCCCCGACTTCTTGGTTGTTAACGGTAAATTCAATCACGAAGTCAGCTAAATGCCTGGGCCTTAATAGCCGTTCGAGGCTTGTATGAGTCCGAGACCACTGATGACTTCATAGAGGACTTAGATGCCCATCGTGGGGATGCCCTTGTTCTTGACAAGGACCCGCTGATGACTTGGAGTAGATTTTTTTGGCCCTGCGTGGCTCTCTATTTCTTGTTTTTATTTAAGGTCCTTTTAGGGACTTTAGGATTTTATTTGGCGTTTGTAACTCTTTGATCCTTCGGGACCTTCCATTCATACATGCTATTTACGTTATATCTGTTTTGTTTGCTCATTTATATTTATTTAACTTATCTTTTGTAAGGCAATTCCTAGTACTTGGCCTCTTGAATGGACTGGCATTTTGATCAAATGCTATTGGTACAACTTGCTCTTTAACAAAACGATAAGGAAATGCTCAAACACAGATAAGTAATAAAATAGTGAAAAAGAGCTTGAATATTTTCTTTTAAAAAAGAGGGTTCAACCCTTACATAGTGCTTTACTTCCTATTAAGAGCTGAAAAGCTTATAATGGTTTCGTCAACCTTATTGCTACTTGTACTATTAGGAAACAATTAAACATAATAAACTTTCAAATTTGGGGCATGCCATGTTCCTGGCATCTCAGTCCCTTATTTCTTCGTCATCTCTTGAATCCACAACCTTGATTGGGAGAACCTGCCCCCCGACTCTATCAGGCCTTAACGTAGCAGCTGGTCCTCCATATATCATATTGATAACAGGCCCTCGGGGCTTAGGATTACGATCTTGGTCGTCGTCCCTCGTATCATAATTTTTCCTTTCATAGTTTCCATGCTGATTTCCTCGATTCCCATCCTTAGTGAATTTATCGAGTTTTCCTTTTCGGATTAAGAACTCGATCTCATCCTTGAGTTGCCTACAATCATCAGTATCATGGCCCGAGTCTTTATGGTACCTACAGTACTTGTTCTTGTTTCGCTTCTCAGGATCTCCCCTTAGTGGCTTCGGCCATCGAAAGTCCCTATCTTTCTCAATGTCAAAGAGGATTTGACTCCTTGGAGCATTCAACCTTGCATATTCAGTAAATTTCGTGTCTGGATCAGAGTCTCTAGTCGTACGAGGATATTTGTCCTTGACATCATACTCTTGCTCCGTCTTTCGCTTATTCGAGCCACCATTATTTTCACCACCTGTATCGGTTTTCTTCATGCTTTCCTCAGCTTTGATGTACTTTCCAACCCTTTGTTGGAGCTCAGTCATGCTCTCAGGGGGGTGTTTAGCCAATGACATCTTGAAAAAGACATCCGTGGTTCCTTGTTGAAGGGCTATCATAGCTACCTTATTGTCTAAATCAGGTATATTCAACGTCTCCTTGGTGAAACGCTTGAGATAATCTCTCAATGTCTCGTTCTTTCCTTGAGTAAGATTCATGAGTGAAGCAGAGCTTTTCTCATGTACTCGTCCACTGATGAATTGGTTGATGAAGGCCGTGCTCAGATCTCTGAAACAACTGATAGAGTTGGGCGGCAAGCGGCTATACCATCTTTGGGCCATGCCAGCCAGGGTTTGAGGAAACGCTCTACATTTAAGAGCATCAGTGACTGGTTGCAGCAACAGTGCATTCGAAAAAGTCCTCACATGGGTTGCGGGATCACCCGTTCCGTCATATTCTTTGATAGTAGGCATCTTAAATTTCCTTGATACATGAGCGTCCATTACCTCTTCAGTAAAAGGTGGAATAGGATCGTCTGGGTCACCCAGCTGTGTTAAAACACGGGGATTTGACCTGGGAATCTCTGTCCTTCTAGTTCGCTCTTGCCCTCTTGAAGGTGTTCCTAAATCAACTAAGGGGATTTCCCCTGTCCCTTGATTTGAAGGCTGAGTCTGCTTCTTTTGTTGCTCCATCTCCATGCTCCTCTTTAATTTTTGGATTTCAGCCTCATGAGCTTTTATCCTATCCATGGTAGTCATAGGTGCCCTTCCAGTTGCCCCCCGATTTCTCCTTTCAATGGGCTCTTTGCTAGCTCTTCTTCTTCTGGGTGCTCGATCTCGTCCTTCATCAGACGAGTTGTCAGAGTAGGGTCCAGAATAATCCAGATATCTTCCTTCAGGGATGGGTCCCAATCCTCGAATGTATGGTCCCTGATTTGCATGGCCACTCCCTCCGGTCTCAGGGGGATAATTGGGCAATCCGTACGCTGGATTTGTACTCACAGGAAGCACAGTAGTAGAGATCTGTGCTCCATGGGGAAGGTTATGGTCGAGAGGTGAGACAACCATCTGAAGAGGGTTCGTCTCATTCTGAGGTATGGAAGTTTGGGGATTCGTCCCTTGTGGTTGAGAAACCACCTCTGTGGTGATGGGCAACGTGCCTAGTGGTTGAGAAACCATTGTCGTGAGGGGTAATGACCCTGGTTCCGTGGTGATTGGAACAGTAGTGGTGACGACAGTTGAGTCGGTAGTAGTTGCTGTGCTTCGTGTTCTAGCCATGGTTGTCGTCTTCTTCCCACAGACGGCGCCAAATGTTGTGGAATAAAAACTAGGTTATTGAATTGCGGCTAGGGTTTATATGTAATTAATGCTAGGGTTGATGATGAGCTTCGAGCTTTAATGGCTGTTTCCGTGTTCGAGACTAATCGGTCCTCACAGAGTGCCTACGTATCTCGTTATTGAGAATCAAGCCAAAACGTAGTTCTAGGATGAAGGACGAGGGTCCTTATATAGGCGTCTGGGGCCTCGTAATTATGGTAGGTTAAGGAGACTTTTGCTGATAAGTCTCACTATTGATAACTGATAAGGAGTGTATTACTTGGCAGGCAAGTATTACCCTTATCTGATAAGCGATGTGACTCATCATTGTATTTGATTGGGATTCTGGATCCTTCTATGAAGATATTTACTGTATTTGAGACTCATTTAATGAGCTGTGTATTTTTCCTATTTATTAATTACGAAAATAATAAATAATTAGGGTTTTGGGCCTTTTATCGGGCCTAACGTTTTGACCATGTTGGATCTAATTAATGCCATATTATATGTGTTTTTAGGGCTTACTTTTAGCCCATATCAAACCCGTAAATTAAACTGCTATAGTATTACACTAAGTTTTAAAACTAAAAGTAGAGTTTAAGGCTTTATCAATCTGACAACCGAAACATTTTTTTATATTGCAGAGAACTGTTATGCAGGATGCTGCAAACTTGAGCCATCAAAATTCAAAAGAGAAAAAAAGAAGAAAAGTCATAACCCGAGGTCATGCTTAAAGCAAAACCCCAGATAATCAAGTGGGTGTTTGTTTTGTTTTTCTTAAAGAATATAAACTTGTTTTTATCTATTTTATACTTTTTTCGATAAATAATACGTAAATTATATTATTAAAGAAAATGGGTTGAGTATATATCATATTAAATGTGTGTTTATACGGGTTCTGATACTAATAAATAAACTGTTGAACATCAAAAAAAAATAAAAAAATATTTGTCTGATATCAAAATTTGTATGAACTTTTTAAAATTAAAATTAATGAATTCTAATTTATCCAAAAAAAATTATGGAGGAGAAATTTAAAATGTGGGTATCTGGTCACTAGTGAGGCAGTAGGTCTAGGTCAACAACAAAAGAGGGAGCAGATGTTCCAGTGACTTTCTTAGTTCAAATGTTGTGATGTCACCCTGTCGGAATACATTTGTAAAGGCTTTAATGTTCAAACAATATTGTACTAGTAAAGTGAAGGATACAGTGTCTGCTCATCACTTCACACTTGGGACACGACACATTTGGATTTGGTCACACAAATATCAAAGATAAAATGAAAACAAAATCTAAGTCGACAGAAATTGAAACACAGGAAATTAGATCCGAATCTCAAATTATATTGTATTGGACACAAATTAAAACAACGGAAAATAGATGTTTTTGCCAAAAATCAAAGTAGCAAACCCAACTCGAATCTCAAATTATGCTATATATTTATATCGAAAAATAGACCAAAGAATGCACTCAGAATCATGCAAATAAATCTTGTTAGTTGAGAAATGGCAGTGTAGAACATTATGGTAAGAAATAGATAAATGCAAAACAAGAGTGGATGTGTTGTATTGCTTTTGCATATATTAATAAGGTAGTTCCACCATTTTTAGGTTTATGGTTATAATTGATGTGATCCTGCAATTTCCCATCCACCAAGCAGTAGAAAAATTTATAAATTTCGGTCCCCCTCAGGTAAAAACACCCCCCCCCCCGCCCCCCCCCCCCCCCCCCCCCCATTCCACAGAGTACAAGCCCTTCTACATAAAGTAGTAAAAAGTGGTCACAAGATCTTAGGCGGGCCTTTCTTTTGAAATCAATGCAAGTGGAGTTTGATATCTCAACTCCACTTATTAGCCATTTACCCCAACTATGAATCCCACGTTCCCAACTACTTCAATCTAACTGTCCCTCAACTGCTGCTACTTCTACTTCCTTATTCTTCTTATTTATGTGCCTGTGATTCTCTCATTTTTCATGTCTTAGCTTCTCCGTTAAGTTTTTGTTTATTTGAAACCTGAAATTTCGCATTTCATTGCTGATGATGAAGTGGGGAAGAAAGAAATCATCCTCTTCGTCGACTACGAACCCTCATATGATCAGTCATGTCTTTGCCAAGTCGTGGTTTTCAAGGTTCAAGAAGCTGAGTCACGATACTAAACCAGTTATGGTGAATACCAAGGCGGAAGAGAAGAAGATTTTGTCGTCGCCAGGTTCTAGTTGGACTCAAGGTCGGTTTCATGGTGGCCATGATTGTTCCTACTTGAGGCTATCGCTCGGAGCTGAAAGGTGTAAATGTCAGCATTTGAAGTCTGTTTGGTATGATTCAGATGATCAGCTTGAGGTTATGTTACAGAGTCCCCCGTGCTCGAGACACAGAGGGAGGGAACTGGAAGGACGGGAGATTTTGGGAAGAAGAGCGATTAGTGAATTGCCTCGGAATGTGCAATTCTTGCAAAGGAATTATATACGTGACAAGGAGAAGGAGAGTGAGAAGTCGCAGATACTTAAAAGAAGAGCTGTGAAAGATCTTAAATCAAGAAAAACGCACCAAAGAGCTCAAGAAGAGAAGCAATCAGAAATACCAAAAAAACTGCATACATCAGTCGAGAATTCTATGAAACCAATGGACAAGGGTATTTCTGAACTAGAACCTGTAAAGATAATCCAAACAGAGAAGGATCACCAGAAATCAGAAGCTTTGCAATCGCGAAAACAGCGTGCCAGCTCTACCACAAATTCCAATTTCAGAAGAATTCAGGAGCAGTGTGCATTAGGAACTCGGAAAATGGAGCAAGATAATGCAGCTTCTGAAGAATTACTACTTCTTTCAGAGTGGCAAAGCATGAAAGACATGAAAATTAATGAACTAATGGTAAAGAGTGAGGAACAGAAGAAGAATGCACTTTTACATAGGGAGTCGCCCAAAAAAAGAAAAAAACAGGTCAGGAAAGTCCGAGTTTATACTCCAAGAACGGCTGCAAGGATTGAATGCAAGATTAGAGCTCTTGAAGACTTGAAGAAATCAAAGATGAAGATGAATAAGGCGAGAAAGGAGAGACCGGTCAAAGAAGCAACAGCCTTTGATAGCTTTGCCGTGGTTAAAAGCTCGCTTGATCCACATGAGGACTTTAAGATTTCAATGGCTGAGATGATCACTGCAAAATGCATCAGACAACCGCATGAACTCGAAGAGCTCCTTGCATGCTATTTAACACTGAATTGTGATGAATACCATGATCTCATCATAGAGGTCTTTCGACAGGTGTGGTTTGAGCTTAACCAGGTCCTTTTTGATCCAGCAATACGAAAGGAATATTGTTGTAATAGTAATGACTAGCTTCCGAAGTTATCAT
The DNA here is from genome assembly GCA_030848705.1 of Heracleum sosnowskyi. NCBI lineage: Eukaryota > Viridiplantae > Streptophyta > Magnoliopsida > Apiales > Apiaceae > Heracleum > Heracleum sosnowskyi. The sequence continues at coordinate 103,349,134 of CM061241.1, forward strand.
GAAGATGTAATTATATTTAAATAGTATGTGGTTTTTACATGATAGTTGCTTGAATTACTACATGCTCTTTGTTTTTTTAAGCTAAGGCACAAGAAATACATTCTTAGGCTTAAAGTATCGTTATACCTACTACCATAGCACTAGTTTTAGACTCAAAATTTTGAATAGCAAAACTGATCACTGATTCGAGCTCCCCAAGAGGTTTTACTACCTTCTTAAATAAATATTACTTTAGAAGCTGAAAACTCATAAGAAGTGTCATCAACTTCAATCCTACTACAACTAGGATTTTTTCTTACACCTTGTGCCTTCATATTATTCCCTCATATACTAACATCTTTTCATCTTTCCACATATGCTTCAAACTTTGGCAATTAAATATAATTAGCTGTCCTGGATTTAAACCAACCTATATAGAACGTAAAAGTTTCTAAGCATTTAATTCTGCCAATCGCCAACTTTCATGCAAGCATGGAAAAGAGACCCCAAAACAACAGGAGCTCCTTTAGGTACATGACAGGGACAAAGAAATGAATTGGGGCATGTGCCCCATCCCTTCTGTGTTTTGCCATAAATATTTATATAGAAATTTAGGGGTGTTCCCACAAAAATTAAGAACAGGGGTACCCAAAAAAACGGTGCCACCTAAAAAACATCTTTAGATCCACCCTTGCTTGCAGAGGGGAGGTCCGATTGGAAATATGATTTCCTGTTTTAAAATACATCATACTCGGGGAGTCAGGGTAACAATCCACAAAAGACGTGTTTTTTCATTAATCTGGAGAGGATGATATATTTTACTATTTAAAACTAAATGGCTAAAAAATATGAACTTGTCAAATTAGCTAAAAAGCCTAACCAGCTAGCCAACAAAATAAGCAAACTTGATAAGTAAACTTTACCTGAATTTTGGTATCCTGTAACTTCCATGCTCAGAGTACAATTCACAACAATATTTGTGCAATCAGATCATTCAAAGTGGTTAGCAATTCACTGAGCATATGAAGGTTCCATGTCAAATCGCTTCCACCTCTGCCTGCTAGAATCAAGCGAATACTGGTAATAATATCAGCAAAAGAACGACCTTGGATAAATTTAACATCAAGCAATTATCTGAAACTTAAATCCTCACTGAAGAGTTTAGCACACCTGAGACTCCCCGTGTTTACCATATGCAGATAAGCAGAACAAGAACAATGACAAAAAGACCAAATCTTCCCGTATGTCCCACCATAAAGAATTTAAATTGACAGCTGTTATAGGAACATTGCAACAGCATAGGTAGGTTAATATGAACAACAATAACAAGAAAATCCAACATCCTTAGATTTCCCTTCAACACTGAATATATCAATTATAAAACTTCTCGAGGAAAACAAACAATGAACTAAATCAGTCTAATGTAAATTCACACCAATCAAAAGTTAATCAACAATAAATATGTTACGTGAAATGATACGCAACCTGAAAAATAATTCAGCACTCAAAAACTAAATATCTAATCATTTTCAAGTCGAGATATCTGTTCATATACAAGCAGCTGGCGAGTATCAACAGCAAGAACAGTATCTAGATTTTAATGGTATAACTAACTATAACAAAGTTCTCTGCTCAACTAGGCTGTTTCTAGCTGTTCTGTGAGATTATTTACACTCCCCATACTCCACCAAAACTTCCCTTGCTCAGCTGGTTTGTTTTCATTCTTTCTGGATTCAAGATCTTTTCTCTCGGACTGGGCTTCCGAACCATCGGTTGACCCAGGATTCTCAGTCAGAAATTGTTCCCAGAATACATCATTGGCACCACCAGCTGGTACATTAGCAAGGGTTACAGTTGCTTGTTCTTTTAAAACTGGTACCTCCAGAACAATGGCACTAGTAGGCTCGGAGTTCATATCAATTCCAGAAGACCTAAACCCAAGTTCAACATTTATCTGTGGGTCACATACAGCTGCATTGTCTGCAATGCTTGTAGATTGATCCAAATCTATTGATAAATGTCCTGGTACATTAGCTGCGGCAGCCTCGTGTATGACATCCTCCCAAAATGTCAGAGATGACTCCAATTGCTCCAATAAGTCCTTGTTAAATGATGACTGCCGATCAGCATTCAAAGATTCGTTGGTAAAACCTTGAGAAGAACTTGGCTGATCATCTTCAGAGCTTCCATCGTTCTGAAAAGAGATTTTTCTCGGCAACCTTCTTTTTCTGTAATGTATTTCTTCCAACTGTGGCATCAGACTTGAGGCGAGCATTGGTTTTTTCAAGGTTTGAGCCAAAGATGTTAGCATGTCCTTATGGCGATGTTCCACATGTTGCAGACGTGCAATTAAAACCTTCCTTTGCAATTCAAATTGCTGGTTTTCCCGATTATGTCTTTGAAACTCGAGGTGCATTGAATCTTTTTCAAGTCTCAATCTTTCAATGTCTTCCTTGTATCCCCGTCTTTCTGAATCAGTTAACTGAGACGAGGAAGTTCCTTGTACGTGGTGATTCTGAATTGAATGACTGTGAACAGGCTTGCGTCTGTGGATGTTCTTCAAAAGGTGTGGTTGACCTTTTAGAAAATCTTCATTGGCAAATTCCCATTGTTCAGGATCAACTTTCCTAAATCCCTGATCAGTAAATAGTAAAGTAGAAACAACTAATTAATAATAACCAGATCTACAAGGCACAAGAAGGGAAAAATATGCTAAAAGTGAAAAATGCAGAGAAAAGTTAAAAATTGAATTGGCTTACATATGTATTTAGCTGCCTGATAAAGCTGGAGAAGTTATTGTGCTTGAAGAATTTAGGCAACAAAACCCTAGAAAATTCTGGTGGATTCCAAACAATGAAGCTTTTATCATTTTCACTCCAGGAGACAATAGCATCCGATGAAGTATCATCTACCATCTCATATGTCTTTGCAATAAACGGAGGTAGCGCACTGGAACTACCCTGACCTTCATCCATCATTAACTCGAAACTACAATCAATCCAATGCAGGCTTTCAAATTCCCACCAAACTCCACTAATTTAACACAAGAACGAATACTTCATCTCAACACCAAACACCGTAATCTGAGGAAATAAACTCAAGGAAAATAAACTCTTACACGCTTCCGTTAAATCCTACAATTCCCTTACAACTTTACCACGGGATGCAATGAATCCAATCTTCGAAATTCACCATACCAACCAACTCACACAGGAAAGACTTAATCTTTACAGCTTGTTACCCAAAAATCATATCAAATTTGACCAATTCAACATTTGTACTGCTCGAATCTCATCAAATCCCTACAAAATCCATTAAAATCCAAGAATGAAAAAAGCAGCCAAGCTCGAATCTTTTTCAACCCCTTGCATATTTAAGCCCAATCCAACAAACACAAAAGATAAAAGCTAAGCAAATTGAACTAACAAACACATACAACAACATCTAAACAAACAAATTTTAAATTATTTCAAGAATCTTAAAGTAAAAGCATCAAACATAAAAACTCAAATCCACAAGAAGCATAACTTAATCAAATATATGCAAGCAAAGATGAAAACTTTGAAGTGGGTTGTGAAATTACCTCAAGAAATAAGATTGGAAAAGACGGGTAAGAGCTAATGATTAAAGATTGTACAGTTGGGTTTCAATGCGATTCAAGTTGAACATATGAGAGGGGGGCTTTTGTGAAACAGCTTTAAGATTATGATGATGATGATGATAATTCCATGGATGTCGATTTTTATATAATTTCATCAAAGTGAAAACAAGGTTGACCTTTTACCAAACGGGGTGTGTGAGTGTGTCCAAATTTCCAATACAGACAACTACAGTACTGTACATTCGGTTTTGTTTTCATTTTATTAAGTAGGCTTAAATAGGAAAAAAAGACATGCACACCATTTTTTTTATATATCAATACTATTATATAATAGACGAAAGTGTATGTTAATTACCTTTTTTTAACTAAAACAGGTTAGTTTTTCTATTTTTTCTTACTAAAATCCCTCATTTTTCAAAAATATCACGGACAAACCTTTAGTTATTTATTTTTAAACCTAATATTATAATTATTATTTTTAAAGTTTGCCTATTTTAACATGCCTGCTTATTTTTCTTAACAAATGTAATTACTAAAAATATTAAAATATAAATAATCAAATACTTATTTATAAACAATTACATTTTCAGCTAAAATACATTATAGATTATTTTTAACAAAGTCCCTCATTTTCTAAATATATCACGTGAAATTGTCTTTTCAATTTACTTTTTCTATTTTTCTCACTAAAATTCATTATTTTTCTAAAAATATCACGGACAAACCCTTTACTTATTTATTTTAAAACGTATTTAAATAATTTGAATTATTAAATTTTAAAACCTCATTTTTCAAAAATATCACGACCATTTACCTTTTTAAACTAAATATATGTTACATTTTTTATTTTTCAATACTAAAACCCCTCCTTTTCCAAAAATATAACAAGCAAATCCTTACTTATTTATTTTAAAATTTGTTTTAATGTTTCTAATTAATTAAAAGTGTTTAGCTATTTTAACATGCCTACTTATTTTTTTAACAAATACAATTAAAAAATAATAATAAAATAACAATTAACAATCCGTGCATCGCACGGGTTTTAAGCTAGTCAATACTATTATATAATAGACGAAACATTAAAAGTTTGGTTGGTCGGTATGGTACGTTGTGATTTTACTTAATTGCCCTTAATTAGTTTTTACTTTTAGTTGATCGGTATGGTACGTTGTGATTTTACTTAATTGCCCTTAATTAGTTTTTACTTAATTAACATTACTTATTTATAGAAATATATTATTAAATAATAATATTACCTATTTATAACCAATTACCTTTTTTCACCTAAAATACAATATTTTTTCTATTTTTTCTAACAAATTTCCCTACTTTTTCAAATATATCACAGACAATTACCTTTTTTTAACTAAAACATGTTAGTTTTTCTATTTTTCCTTACTAAAATCTCTCTTTTTCCAAAAATATCACAGACAAACATTTAGTTATTTATTTTTAAACTTATTTTAATATTATAATTATTTTTTAAAAGTTTACCTATTTTAACATATCTACTTATTTTTCTTAACAAATGCAATTACTAAAAATATTAAAATATAAATAATCAAATACCTATTTATAACCAATTACCTTTTCAGCTAAAACACATTATATATTTTTTCGAACAAAGTCCCTCCTTTTCTAAATATATCATGGGAAATTACCTTTTACAATTTACTTTTTTTATTTTTCTCACTAAAATCCATTATTTTTCCAAAAATATCACATGAAACCTTTTAATTATTTATTTTAAAACGTATTTAAATAGTTTTAATTATTAAATTTTAAAACCTCACTTTCCAAAAATATCACGGGCATTAACCTTTTTAAACTAAATATATGTTACATTTTTTTTTTCTTACTAAAACCCCTCATTTCAAAAAATATAACGGGCAAACTCATACTTATTTATTTTAAAATATGTTTTAATGTTTTTAATTAATTAAAAGTGTTTAGCAGTGTTGTAAAAAGCGGGAATCAGAGTTAATCAGTGAAGGCACCGTCCATGGATTAATCGGGTAATCGGGGATTAATCGGAATGATTAATCGGATCATTAATCGGAATGAATTTAATAATATTTTTTATATAGATTTATATTCATATATATAATTGTTTCGTTATTTCAACTAAACATATGTTATTATCGTATATTTATGCAAATATGTTAAAAATGTTATATAATTGTAATAAATAAAATTTTGAATGTTTAACTTTTCAATTAGAGATCAATTTAAGAGGAAAAATTAAGAGAATTTACGATTTAGGCATCTAAAATTATAATTATATGTACAAAAATAATGTTTTCCCTATTGTTTAATCAAGTTTCTATGTTTAAAATTTTTAATTTTAACTATTTTTTAATAATTAGCTCGATTTTTGACCGATTAATCCGATTTTTGAACGATTCAGCCGATTTTTGACCGTTTTTCTGAAAAAACGATTAATTGGCCGATTTTCGCTTAATCAGTTCGGTGGCCCGCCGTCTAGCGATTAATCGACGATTTTTAGAACACTAGTGTTTAGCTATTTTAACATGACTACTTATTTTTTGCACAATTACAATTAATAAAATAATAATAAAATAATAATTAACAATCCGTGCATCGCACAGGTTTTAAGCTAGTATAAATAATAACAGGAAGCTTGAATTCTATATTTAAGTATTTAACACAAATGTAGATTTTGAATTACGTGAAAAATTGAGCGCCATTAAATAATTTAAATAATAAAAACTTACTTTTTATCGTCTTAAATTTTGGGTTCCATTCTCTTCAAAAGAAAAAAAAGGAGTAGTCTCTGGTAAGTATTATGAACCTGTTTGACTCCTACAACTTATACATTATAAGTTATAAATACTTAATAAGAGTTATGATGAGTGTTTGTCGACCCAATTTATGACCTTAACTTCTAACTTACTAGCGTGTAGCCGTACAATGCACGGTTACTTAAATTTTATTTATAATTATTCTGTTTATAATTATATTTTTATTACGATGCAACACACGATTGTTTTTTTAATATTTATAATTATATTTATTTATGAATATTTTAATATTTAAAAGTTATTAGTTTACATGATTAAATTATTGTTAAAAAAAGATTTAGCCAAAAAAAATTATAGTTAAAAATTTGATATTTATTATATGTTAAACGCTCAATTTAATATTTGTTTATATTGAGTTATAAAAGTTAGATTTGGCCAATTTTACGGTTCACATGAAATTCACAAAATAATCTTTAATTTAGTTGTGGTTTAATAGTTCTTTTTCATTTAATTTAACAATTTTTATCTAACTGGAATTGTCCATGGAAGAGAAAAGAAAGTCACGAATTTTTTACATGGAGAATTCTATTCAATATAGAAAACTTATTTATATTTGGTATATTTTGTTTAAATTATCAAAATACACTTTTTAGAATTTAAATATAATCCTATTATAAATAAAATACACTTTTTTAATATTTGATCAAACGGTTTTCATTTATCTAGTTAAGATCTAATAGTCCTTATTAATTTGGTTGTCACGATCAAAATTTTGGATAAATCTCTATTATGCTTATTATATAAAAGAGTTTAATATAATAAGGATATCAACTACATACTGATATAAGTATCTTACTAACTGCTTTTACTTTTAATGTTTCGGTTTTATTTATAGTGTATATAAAATTTTAAAATACATTATTACTTTAAAATTATTAAACAGTATAAAAATTATGTTATGATTATATAAAATTTTATTCTCATATTATTATAGTCTTTATCGATTTGAATTTGTTCTTAATTTATTTTAATACTTTATTGAAAGAAAGATAAAATTTCTATATTTAAAAGAATTAGTGGAAAATATTTATTAAAATTTAGATACTCACTTTACTATTTGGGTTCTATCCTGAGTTTTAGAAATTGAATTTTGACGATTTTACAACCCATGTGAAACTAACGAAATTATCTTTAATTTAATGATGATTTAATAATTATTATCTAACTTGACCAGTGACCTACCCATAAACCGAAAAGAAAAGATGGTTAAGTATTATATTCAAAATTATTGTTTATGAATATGAAACCCTCAATATTTTAATAATATTTTGATATTATCTTTTTATGTTTGTTATATGTAAAATAATATAATTATAATTTGGATTAATCAAATTGTTATGTTCCTTCAAAAAAAAAATGTTTAAATTTATTCATGTATAGGAGTTCTTATAACGCAGGGTCCACATGTATCATTGTTATATGATATACATGAGCATTATATTGATAATTTTTAATATTGTAATCGATATGAATTATTATCTGATATTTGGTTTAACAATTATTATCTAACTCGAACTATACATAAATTAAAGAGAAAATATATTTAAGAATTTTTACATAGAAAAATTTTAAATTATCAAAATACACTTTTTAGTATTTAAATATAATTCTATTATTAATCAGATACACTTTTTAATATTAGATCTAACAATTCTCATCCATCTATTTAAGATCTAACTGTAATAATTAATTTGGTCGTATAGTGGTCGTACACGGACCAGATCGATTTTAATTTTTTCTTAAATTGATTTTAATATTTTATTGAAATAAACATAGAATTTATAAATTTAAAAGAATTAGGAAAAAAATTAAATTGGTGCTACAATAATAAAAAAAATTATTAAAATTTAGATAATCACTTTACTGTTTGGACTCTATCTTGAGTTTTAGACAACAGATTTTAACAATTTTACAGCCCACACGAAGCTAACAAAATTATCTTTAATTTAATGATGGTTTAATAATTACTAGCTTAAAACCCGTGCTATGCACGGTTGAAATATAAAATTTATTATCTTTTTTATAATTTAATATTTAATATTTTTACATTTACATTTGCTTTTCATGAATAAGATTTTAAATTTTGAATAGTTCTACTCATATGTGGTTGTTGAATTCGAGGTTGAATCGATGCTGGTGTTTGTGTTTGTTCGTGATTAATTTGTATTTTAAGAGTTTTGTGTTTAATAATATAATAGAGATGTGTTTAATACTTTAGGTAGTTATTAATAATTATAATATTAATTTTATTTTTTATTAATAGTTTTATGTGAATTGAAAGTTATAGAAAAAATTATAACAAAACATAAAATTTATAAGTTTAATATGATAATATTACCATTTTATATAGAGGTTGCCCGTATTATTTTTTAGAAGATGAGTTGTTTTCATTAAAAATATAAAATAGGTAATGTGTTGAAAAGGGTAATTAATTATTTATTAATAATAATATAAAATTGTATTAATTTTTAATATATATATTGCCCGTATTATATTTAGAAGATTGGTATTTAGAAAATATAAAATAACTAAAGTGTTTTAGCTGAAATAGGTAACTGATTATTTATTAATAATCATATATATATATATATATATATATATATATATATATATATATATATGGTTCATGTTATTTTTAGAAGATGAGTTGTTTTAGTTAGAAAATATAAAATAAATAATGTGTTTTAGCTGAAAAGGGTAATTACTTATAAATATATAATAATATTACCATGTTGTCTGTGTTATTTTTAGAAAATGAATTGTTTTAGTTAAAATACATAAAACAGGTAATGTGATGAAAAAAGTAGAAATTTATTTATTAATAATTATATAAAATTATATCACCTTTATATATATATATGTGTGTTGTCCGTGTTATTTTTAGAAGATGAGTTGTTTAAATTAGAAAATATAAAATAGGTAATGTGCCCGTGTTATTTTTGAAGATGAGTTGTTTTAGTTATAAAATAAGAAACATGTAATGTGCTGAAAATGACAATTGATTTTAGAATATGAGTTGTTTTAGGTAGAAAATATGTAATGTGCCCGTGTTATTTTTAGAAAATGAGTTATTTTAGTTAGAAAATACAAAATTGGTAATGTGCTGAAAAAAACAGTTGATTTTTTGTTAATAATTATATAAAATTACATTATGTTTCCATATATATATGTTGCCTGTATTATTTTTAGAAGATGAGTTGTTTAAGTTGGAAAATATAAAATAAGTAATGCGGTCTTGTTATTTTTAGAAGATGAGTCATTTTATTTAGAAAATTTAAACAGATAATATGTTTCAACTGAAAAAGGTAATTAGATAGTTATTAGTAATTATAATATAAAATATTATATTTATATATAATATCTTTTAGTATTTTATCCGACGGCTTATATTATATTGATTTGAAAGATCCAACGGATTGAGAATTGGAGGACCAGACTACAAAAACTAACCGGACTACAAAACTTTCAATGTTTCGTCTTTAATATAATAATATAGATTATCCAACTGGAACTACAGTATCCATAAACTAAAGAGAAAAGATAATTACGATTTTTTACATAAAGATTTCTATTCAATATAGAAAACCTATTTATAATTGGTTTAAATTAAAAAAATATATTAAAATTTAGATAATCACTTTACTGTTTAGGCTCTATCTTGAGTTTTAGACAACAGATTTTAACAATTTTACAGCTCACGCGAAGCTAACAAAATTATCTTTAATTTAATGATGGTTTAATAATTATTATCTAACTGGAACTATCCATAAACTAAAGAGAAAAGATAATTACAATTTTTTACATAAAGATTTCTATTCAATATAGAAAACCTATTTATAATTGGTTTAAATTATCAAAATACACCTTTTAGTATTTATTTAATCAAATACAATTTTTAATATTATATCTAACGGTCCTCATCTATTTGAATATTTATAGTTTTATAATCCAACGGATCATATACTTTTGGTAGTACAGTGACCGACCAAAGTTTTGGATAAGATCTCCCTTACGCTTGTTATATATAAGAAGTTAATATGTTGATAAGTTGAATGTTAATAATGGAGTACATATTCCTAACTTATTGACTTATTACTTGATTTTTTGTTTTTTAATACTTTATATTTTTACCTTTGTGTTTTTAAATATTTTTTTTTAATTTAAAATGCAAGAGTTGAAATCATTGTATTTAATAATTATTTTTTCAAGTTTAATTTAGCAAATTCTTAACTAACTTATAAGTAAATTTATCCAAACACCCGTATAATTGATAAGAATTCATCAACTTATCGATACTTGCTCATTTTTGAGAATCAACACCTAGAGCGGAGGGGTGAATAGGTGTTGTGACTAACAATGACCGATTTTAATTTTTACCAAGTTATGTGACTGAAAAAAACAAAAATCAGTCTGTTTTGCTGTCTGGCAGCTTACTGAGTTCACAGAATATAAAGTGGCAGCTAGCTACGTTGTTCAATACAGTATAGAAATTGTGCAGAAAATAAAGAACACACAGCAATTTTAGCCAGGTTCGACCCCTATCTCCTATAGGTCTACGTCCTAGTCCTCTACCAACACGGCAAAGGAATATATTATTTATCAAAGTGAATTACAACTACACGATACAATAATATATCTCCCTGATCTCCCAGTTACTGTTTGCAGCTTGCTGAAACACCTTGTTCCTTGAACGCAGCTCTCTAAGTACTATACTAACCCAAGTATAAACTCCTCTAGCTATCAAGTTCCTTGAACCCTTGTTTCCCAAGCTCACAAAACCAGCAACTACCAACTTACAAGTTGAACCATACAAGTATAATCAATTACAATTGAATATATGAGCTCTAATCAAATATATAAGATGTAATATATATTAGAGCTCAAAAGTATATGAAAGAATATATCAAATCAGTTCGAAAGTACTTGTGTTTTCTGTTTAAAGTCGTCCAACCTCTGAGAATGAAAACACACAAGTATTTATATAATGAACCAATGATTTTGAATTAATCTAACAACTAACGGTCTTGACTACCAAGTCTCACGTATTTTTGTTCCTTGATTAATTCAAGCCCAACGTTCATAAAAGTAACGTTTAGAAACCAGAAGAATAGAGAGAATAAGAACGTCAAGAAGACACGTTCAACCGGTTTTAAAAGCCCAATAAAATAGAAGTTGTTAAAAGATAAAACGTTTATAAACAACTTCCTATAATATAGAAATTATATATATATGAAAATAAATTCGAAATTATTTGAGCCCATATATATATCCATGACTTATATAACTGATAGAGTCCTTACAAATCAGTTCCTAGAAGATTTCCTATAAAATAGGACTGAAACTCTATCTGCTGGAAGTGTTACCAGCTTGCTGCCTGCATACAAAATTTCTCTGCCAGCTTGCTACCTGCACAGAAAGTTATTTTGCCAGCTAGCTGCTACAACATGTTTTGTTAAAAAATACATAGAATTTATCTCCTGCAAAACCATGTTAGTACAATACACTGAACCTAGCTTGCTGCTATAGTGTTATCATCAAAACACCAGGGTTTCAATTTTACACTATAGGTTAACTTTTTTTGTAATACCCAAACATGCAACAATGTTTTGATGAGTGACGTATGTGTCTTGGTGGTTGTGCCGCCCGGTTATATTGTCAGCTACATTCATTGGAATGCGTACTGCCCAACGCCCCAACCACATACGAATAAGGCTAAATAAGTACACCAAGGATATGATTTTTGGGGGGAAATGCAAAATGTTGGAGAAGATAATTTTGAGCGACATAATAGTTAATATGATTATGGTAAAAGCCCGTGCAGCATGAGCATGTATTTATATTAAAAATAATTTCTCGTACCATGTCTACTTATATTGAAATAATTTTATATTTAAAAACATGGTAAATTATAATATTTTTATAATATTTTATATTTAAATATTAAATTTATAACATTATATACCATTTTCATGAACCAAATATAAATAATAATTGTAGCATAATATTTCATATTTAACATGGACGTATGTAAATTTTTGTGATTTAAATGTAATAAAAACAATTTTTTTAAAAATTAATCATATATATGAGATTATACCTTAAGACATATTACAAATTTTCTCGATTATACGTATAACTATTTTTAAAAAATAACCGATTTAAATTTTTGATTTTAATACATTTTAATTTTTGATGAAAATGGGTACATATTTTTATTTATTAACGACAACGTGTAAAGTGACAAAAAAAGTTGAACAAAATTTGTAGTACAATGAAATTTGTGGGTTACCCTTTTCAGCTAAAAGTATTGAAAATATTGCTTTTTGGTTTTTGGTTTTTGGTTTTCGGTCATTTATTCTAATTAATAAATAATAAAATAACATAAATAATAGTACATTACCTTATTAAATAATACATAATTATAATAAATTACCTTTTCAGCTAAAAACATATTTTTTTTTGTAACAAAATCCCCTACTTTTCCAAAAATATCACAGTCAATTATCTTTTTCAACTAAAACATATTATCTTTTCTATTTTTTCTTACTAAAACCTCTATTTTTTCAAAAATATCACGACCAACACTTACTTATTTTAATATCATGGCAAAAAAACCTATTTTAATACTTTTAATTATTAAAAAAAATTACTTATTTTAATATACCTACTTATTTTTTAAACAAATACAATTAATAAAGTATTAAAACATAAAAAATAAAATAACAAGTATTAAAAACAGTTCGTGCAGCGCACGGGTTTTAAGCTAGTGTGCGTATATATATACTAGCTTAAAACCCGTGCGATGCACGGATTGTTAATTGTTATTTTATTATTATATTTTAAATATTTTATTAATTGTATTTGTTAAAAATAATAAGTAGGCATGTTAAAATAGCTAAATACTTTTAATTAATTAAAAACATTAAAACATATTTTAAAATTAAAAAAAAAATGTAACATATATTTAGTTTAAATAGGTAAATGCCCATGATATTTTTGAAAAATTAGGTTTTAAAATTTAATAATTAAAAGTATTTAAATTCGTTTTAAAATAAATAAGTAAAGGTTTCCTGTGATATTTTTGGAAAAAAATGAATTTTAGTGAGAAAAATAGAAAAAGTAAATTGAAAAACACAATTTCCCGTGATATATTTAGAAAAGAAGGGACTTTGTTAGAAAAAATCTATAATGTGTTTTAGAGTAATGTTTATAAATAGGTATTTGATTATTTATATTTTAATATTCTTAGTGATTGCATTTGTTAAGAAAAATAAGTAGACATGTTAAAATAGGTAAACTTTTAAAAAATAATTATAATATTAAAATAGGTTTAAAAATAAATAACTAAATGTTTGTCCGTGATATTTTTGGAAAAAGAGGGTTTTTTAGTAAGGAAAAATAGAAAAACTAACATGTTTTAGTTAAAAAAGGTAATTAACCGTGATATATTTGAAAAAGTAGAGAAATTTGTTAGAAAAAATAATGTATTTTAGGTGAAAAAGATAATTGGTTATAAATATGTAATATTATTATTTAATAATATATTTTTATAAATAGGTAAAGTTAATTAAGTAAAAACACGAAGTACAGTTAATTAATGGCAATTAAGTAAAATCACAACGTACCATACCGACCAACCAAACTTACCGACCAACCAAACTTTTAATGTTTCGTCTATTATATAATAGTATTGATATATATATATATATATATATACTAGCTTAAAATCCGTGCGATGCACGGATTGTTTTTAATAGTTGTTATTTTATTATTTATATTTTAATATTTTATTAGTTGTATTTGTTTAAAAATAATTAGACATGTTTTTTAAAAATAAATAGACACGTTAAAATAGGTAAATTTTATTAAATAATTAAACACATTAAAATAGGTTTTAAAATAAATTGGAACGACAAATATTTTTGGAAAAAGGAGGGGGTTTAGTAATAAAAAATAGAAAGAGATACATGTTTTAGTTGAAAAAGGTAATTGTCCGTGATATTTTTGGTAGACCCGGCAATTTTATACACGACACGACTTACACGACACGAAACGACATGAAAATTTAGTGTTTGTGTTTACATTTTAAGTACACGACACGAAAATACACGAACACGAAAGTACACGACCCCGATTTAGTGTCGTTTTTGGATTTACCCTTCAAGTACACGACACGACACGAAGTATACGACATAAATAAATATATAAATAATTAAAAATATATATTATATATATAGTATAAATATTAATTGATATTACACGAAATTAATGTGAACTTTAAGAAATTTCGTGTAAACATTCGTGTTTTCGTTGCTATTCGTGTCTATTTCGTTTCGTTTAGTTTCGTGTACACGAATGGTACACGAAAAAATTCAGGTATCTCGTGTCATTTCGTGTCAAGTCGTGTATCACTCGTGTCGTGTTCGTGTAACAGTTTCAGGTACACGATTTGAATTCGTGTCGTTTTCGTGTATAGCCAAAAAGTACACGAAACACGAAATTACACGACACGAAACGACTGATTTGCCAGGTCTAATTTTTGGAAAAAGCGGGAATTTTGTTAGAAAAATTACAAATTTTAATTAGTTATAAATAGGTCATATTACTATTTAATTATATTTTTTATTGATAAATAAGGGTAATTAAATAAAACATGAATTACAAAAATTTGTATCGGCCGACTAAATTTTTAATATTTCGTCTATTCTATTATTCTATTAGAAGAAAGTATAGATTTTATTTTATTTAATGCAATTACCCGTTATTTTTTTGGAAAATGAGAGTTTTTAGTTAAGAAAAATTTTAGTTAGAGAGTACAAAAAGAATATATGATTTGCCTAAAAAAGCTAATTGGTTAGTTATTAGTAATTATAAGATTATTATTTTATTTCATTAAAAAGAACTACCCGTGATATTTTTGAAAAATTAGAGATTTTAGTTAGAAAAAATAGAAAAGTAAAAATTTTACTTAGAAAATATAAAAAAGAATATACACTTTGGATAAAATATGTAATTTGTTAGTTATTAATAATTATTATTTTATTTTAATAAATGAAACTGTCTGTGATATTTTTGGAAAAGGAGAGGTTTTTGTAATCAAAAATAAAAAACTTATATGTTTTAGTTAAAAAAGGTAATTGCCCGTGATATTTTTGGAAAAGTAAGGGAATTTTTCAGAAAAAATAAAAAAAGTAATATATTTTAGGTGTAAAAGGTAATTGGTTATATATAGGTAATATTATTATTTAATAATATTTTTTATAAATAAGTAATGGTAATTAAGTAAAAACACGAAGTACAATTACAATTAAGTAAAATCACAACATATCAAAAAATATTTAGTATTATATCCATTGACTCTCATTAATTTAATTTAAAAATCTAACGGTTAGAGATTGGATGACCAAACTATGGAGGACCGGACTACAAACCGACTACAAAAACTTTTAATGTTTCGTATTTAATATAATAGTATAGATAATATAGATAGAGAGATAGATTTATAATATTAGTATTTTATGCTACTAAATAGAATAGCCCGTGATATTTTTGAGATTTTAGTTAGAAGAAATTTTAGTTAGAAAATATAAAAAAAATATACGTTTTGGGAAAAAAAGGTAATCGGTTAGTCATTAATAATTATAATATTATTATTTTATTAAATAGAACTGTTCGTGAATATATATATATATATATATATATATATACTAGCTTATATCCCGTGCGACGCACGGTCTTCTTTAATATTTTTTTTATTTAGATTTTACTTATTATATAATTTGATAAAATTTTAATATATATATATATATATATATATATTGGATTTATAAATTTAACAATATAATATTTAAATTTAATATATTCTTGACGTAATATGTAGTAGTATTTTAGATATTAAAATATAAAATATTTTAAAATAACAGATCTAATGATTCGTATTTTTTTACTCTTAAAAATCTAAAAAGGGACTCAAGTGCAAATATGAAAATATGTGTTCGTGCAATATACCGAGTTTATTTGAATAAATTATTACTTTTATTTTCATTAATTATAACATGAGTTGTTTGAGTTAAAAAAATATAAAACAGGTAATATTCTTAAAAAGACAATTAGTTACTTATTAACAATTATATAAAATTATATTACTTTTTATATATATATGTCGTCTGCATTACTTTTAAAAAATTAGTTGTTTAAGTTAGAAAATATAAAAGAGATAATGTGTTTTAGCTGAAAAGAATAACTGGTTATTTATTAATATTTATATAAAACAAAATTACCATTGTATATTTATTTTGCATGTATTATATTTAGAAGATAAGTTGTTTTAGTTAGAAAATATAAAACACATAATGTGTTTTAGCTGTCGGTTATAAATATATAATAATATTACCATTTTATATATATGTTGTCCGTCTTATTTTTAGAAAATGATTTGTTTTAGTTAAATAGATATATGAAATAGGTAATATGTTTTAGCTGAAAAAGGTAATTCGTTATTAATAAATTGGTTTCCATATATGTGTATTTAGAAGATGAGTTGTTTTAGTTAAAAAATATAAAAATAATGTGTTTTAGCTGAAAAAGGTAATCGAATATAAATATATAATAATATTACCATAATATATATGTTGCCCGTTTTATTTTTAGAAGATGAGTTGGTTTAGTTTAAAAAAAATATAAAATAGGTAATGTACCGAAAAAGGTAACTGGTTATTAATAAATTGGTTATAGATAGGCCCGTGAATCGGCCACCGACCGACCGACCGACCGACCAAAACTTTTAATGTTTCGTCTTTAATAATATAGTATAGATATATATATATATGGAGGTGCAAAAGAGACCTTTACTTAGGAGATACTCTTCATCATTACCGTCCATTATTTTTCAATCCGACGGCCTGGATCTTGTACAAATATAAGTGTATATTAGTTGATAAATAGTATAAGGGTAGTATTTGGGTTACAAAAAAATACAAAAAAAAAACATACGAATTATTTTTAATTTATTACCATTTTTGTAATGATCTAATTAGATGTTGTTAATTTATTACCATATTTGTAAAGATTTGATGAGATATGATTTATGGTCAACTCTACACTTTTTATTTATCAGTTATCAATTTAATTCTTGTAATCAATTATAATAATTTTGATTATGTATTATAATAAAATCAGATTAAAACATGCTTATCATTATATAATGCAGAAAGGTGTTCTGGAGGTAGTATATTGTTCTTTATGTTGTATCATAAAATTTATTGTATTTTCAAAAAGTGGCATGCAGATTCTAAACATGTTAATAAATAAAGATTATATTTTGTTTTCAATTCTTTTTAAATGTAAGGTACTTTAAGATTTTATTAAGATTATCTAAGATTCCGTTAATTATTTTGAGGATGTATGTTATTATAATATAATATAAAATAAAACATGCTATTGTGTTTTTGCATAATATATAAAAATTTAATTATTTTACTATTGTATATGAATTTCTCAAATTTAGATATCATAAAAAACATGTCCTAACAATATTTTAAAGATTCGCTTAAGTGTTTTAGAGTAATTTTGAAAAAATATCTTATTTTTGAAAAAATTGAAATTCATATGATCATTTACAAAACAAATAAAAATACGAGATTCTGTTAAGTGTTTTAGTAAATTTATCTTAATATTTTAATATTTTGAACTTTTAATCTTTCAATTCATTAAACAAATTAACTATGATTTTCTTAATATTATTTAGTAAATAGAGATTTTATTTTCCAATTGTTCTTAAGAAAAAGACACATTAAGATTTTATTAAGATTCTCTTAAATGTTGTAATATGCGCTTAAGTGTTTAAGAGTAGATTTTAAAATTATATATTATTTTAATATAATGAAATTCACTATTGTCCTTTTTACAAAATATGTAAAAATTTTAATTTTTTGCGAGATTCTCTTAAGTGTTTGAGAGGATGTATCTTATTATAATTTTATGAAATTCACTATTCTATTTTTGCAAAATATATAAAAATTTAATTTTTTTTACTATTGTATATGAATTTCTAAAATTTATATATCACAAAAAATATGTACTAACAATATCTTAAAGATTCGTTTAAATGTTTTAGAGTAATTTTAAGAAAATATCTTATTTTGAAAAAATGAAATTCAGTATACTCCTTTCCAAAACAAAAAAAAACTACGAGATTCTATTAAGTGTTTTAGTACAATTTATCTTAATATTTTAATATTTTGAGGTTTTTAACATTTTAATATTGTTTTAATATTGTTTAGTAAATAAAGATTTTATTTTTCAATTGTTCTTAAGCAAAAGGCACATTAAGATTTTATTAATATGCGTTTAAGTGTTTCAGAGTAGATTTTAAAATTGTATGTTATTTTAATATAATAAAATTCATTATTGTACTTTTTACAAAATATGTAAAAAAATTAAATTTTTACCAGATTCTTTTAACTGGTTAAGAGTAATATTCTGAATAATGTATAGTTTAAAATATTTAATTTTTTATAAAAATTGGCGTATTCATTTTTTTATATTAAATTTAGAGTTTGGACTTTAAAAAAAAATTACTGTTCAGTCTTCATATTTGTTTTTTGTTATAAAAAACTTAGAATTATCATTTTTTTAAAATTTTCATTTTTTTATTTTCTTAACACATTAAAATTTTAAATTACTATAAGAACTCTTATCAGAACCCAAAAAAATCATAAATTTTATTTTCTAGGAATACCCCAATAAATTTTAGACAAAACATATCAAAATAAGAAACTCCCTTAAAGTTAATGTCAAAGACACGTAATCGCCAAAATGATAAGATGCATCGTAATCGCATTTATCACAGAACTCTAATATACAATCTATGCCTTGATGTCCTTGTTATCAGTTCCAATAGAACTGGGCATTTTTTTTATTACTTTTACATTCTCCTTCACAACCTTGTACTCAAGCTTCACATCTCTACTTGTAAGATCAATTTCAAGAACTTTCCGATATCATACTCTACCAAATATAGATCAATAAGGTTGATGTAAGCAGGAGATTCCCTGCTTCTTTAAGATCATTTTCAGTTTGCAAGATGCATTATTGAGATTGCAAGTCACCTTCAATGTCTTGGCGTGCTTTGTCTCCTATTCTCCAAACGTGGTTTCATACTTTATATACTTGGCAGGATTATTATAGCACTTTGAGGCCTTTGCATATTCATCAGCCTTAAGCATGCATTATCATCTTCTTTTTGTTATTAGAGGTGTTTAATGTTCTCCTCCGTGTTCATCCTATAATTCCTTCTATTTGTCAAAAGTTACAAGCTCATAGTAAATGGGTGACTCCTGATCTAGATAAACAGTATACACATTCAAGAGGATTTTGTTAGTATAACATGCTCACACAAACATATAAGTTATATACTTAAAACAACACTTAATAGAACCTTATTGTAAAGCATACAAAAAATTTTAGACAAATAAAAGTACAAATGTTAGAAGTTGAGCAAGTGAATTCTCACACCATAAGAGTCCTCTGTGTAGGAAGAATCTAGATTTAATTAAAATAGTATCATTCACAAAACACAAAGGAAATTTTATGAGAACATAATTAAGGATATCAGCGTACTCTATATCCTATAAAACACGGTACTGAAACTTAACATGTTAATGGAACACTTTAATAAATCTTAACTGAACAACTTAGTGAATATTACAAAAAGTACCTTAATGAATCTTAACATCATTAGTAATCAAGTTGGAGAGTAGTTAACTGAAACTTAATATCTCGTAAGGATATTCTTTTGTACCAAATTTCAACAATGAACCAAATCCAGTATCGTTAATCCACTTCTTTTGAACATCAGACAAAGACTTCAATATCCCAGACAGTAATCCTGGTTGTAAAGTTACTATTGAACGTGTTTCATCCACCTTATCTGACAAATCTGATATTGACGTTGAATCAACAAAATTACTGCATGGAGAAAACATAGCTTCTGTTCAGTGTTCCGATTCTACTAGGTGTTTTTGTTTATTATAGTTGCAATGTAAAAATCGAAAATGAATGAATACTACCTTCTCTCGTTATTGCCTTCAACATTATCTGACAAAACTGGTATTGCCAATGAATCCATAATCCTCCTTTCTGAAACATAGATTCTATTTGTTATTCGATTCTATTAAGTGTTTAATTGTTAAAATATAAAATGTATAGAAGTAAAATAAAGGAATAGTACCTTGCATCTGTCTTCTAGGTTTTGCTAAATGAAACCTTCGTTTCATTTTTATTTTTGTACTTGTTATTTCATTAAGAGTAAAAGTTCAATCAAAGATTCATTTCCAAAAATAGAAAAATTAAAATCTTCAATCAAATATGCTGATTAGTCTCTTCCCATGTTTAAAATAATACAAACCGTAAAATTACAAAAAAAATACACTGAAACTATACTTAATGATTGTGCATATTTACCAGATTGCCCTTTGATATGTATTATATAATTTATTAAAATTATGTTTAATGAATGGTCAGGATCTAGTCTCTTGGGTCTCTTGAAAAGGAGGGTCTCCATTGAACCTTACCATATATATATATATATATATATATATATATATATATATATATATATATATATATATATATATGGTTTTACTCTAATAGAAACCCCTCTTAGACTAAAAACTAGAAACTAATTTTTTTTTTAAATCGCATCGAAATATATCACATATGGTATGCAAATTGATCGTTGGGAGATGAAGAAAAATACGGTGAAGTCGGATTTCAAAAAAAGCTCACCGATTGACGGAAAAATCAAATTAAAAACAGAGAAGATTCGGTAGGATTGTATATGGGAGGGTGTATTTTAGTTATGTGTGGTGCCTCTAGTGGGGCCATTAGATTAGATTGATCAAAGAATTTGAATTAGTTTCTATTTTAAGTTTGGTTTGTATTTGATCACTATATATATATATATATATATATATATATATATATATATATATATATATATATATATATATATATATATATATATATATGCAAGTGCTCAAATGAGACCCTATGTTAAAATGAGAACTGAGACCCAATCTCAGTCATACATGTTTTATATCTATATTAATCATGTCTATACAAATATAATTTTTATTTATTTTCTCTCTATCGTCTCTCTCATCCAATGACCTCATTTCCCTCTCTCTTCTCTGCATCTCCAACCACCGCTCTTCCTCACTCATTGTCATAGCTGTCCCCATCGGAAATACGTCACTATTAACAAACTAGTTATCATCATCATTGTACCACTCTCGATTGGTCTCTTTCGAATTGTTATTGTTGCCTCTTATGTCAGTAATGCTCCAATCTGCCATTGTTGTTTCTCCTATCATGTCCTTACCCAATCAAAATGCCTGGAATGAAAAGCATATCAAGTATGTCTTGTTTTAGATTTATAGCAAACCAAATTTTGGCTTTGATAGGAGGTCGTAATGACGTTTATTGCGGTGTTGAAAGTATAGGGGCAAAGGTGTAGGGAGGGTGGAAGAAAGTTGTGGCGAATATGGTGGTTGTAGATTTGCAGGTATGGCCGAGACAATAATTTTTAGTGATTTACTTTGAAATTTTATGGTGATTTGTATTGAAATTTAGTGATCTGGGTTGATTTTTTGGTGATGTAGGATCAAGTTTAGTGATTTGGGCTGATTTTTTTGGTGATGTAAGATCAAGTTTAGTGATTTTGTATATGGTAATGAAAATGATGGCACTGTGGTGATTGTGTAAGTGATGGAAATGGTGATTTCGGTAAATATGATGGCACTATGGTGATTGTGTAAGTAATTGTGGCGACAAGGAAAGGTAAATATGATGGTTCTGGTAGTTTCATGATGGAACATGTGTTGTGCCAGTGGATAATAATGGTAGTGGTGCTATGGTGGAGCAGGTGATGTAACTGTAGAGTAGGTGATAGTGATGTCGGTGATTAATGACAATATTCACAAATGCAGATTATGGTTGGTGATTATGGTGTGTGGGTGGTGATGGTTGATCATGGTGGTGGTGCTTTTACAGCGAAAGCGGGATATGTGCAAGCAGGGGATGGGGCAAGGTGTTTTAAATAATTATTGTAGATGTGTGTGTACTATTTAGATAGATGATAATGTTTGTTTTTGGTGATTCAGTGATTGGTTTCAATTCTCATTTTAAGGAGGGTCTCATTAGAGCAACCCCCTATATATATATAGGGTGACATTCCAGAGAGAATTTCTTATATAGGGTCCCGGAGAGAACCATTACATAAATATTCATAATACATATTTTTATCATATTTTTTATTAGATATGATTATAAATTTCAATTATTAAATCAAAAAAACGAAATTAAACTCCTTTTAAAAAAAAAATTGAAAATTAGTCAAATAGTCCAAAGTGATTCTATAGCAGAATCAAATCTATCCAAAATGATTCTGCAGCAGAATCAAATTTAAAATCAATGTTTTTATTCAAATTTTAAATGTTAAATTTTTTATAAAGTTTGTATATGCTAATATTCTTCATTAGAATCGGATTATATTTTATGTAAAAAAAATAAAATTATTTATGAGATTCTGTAATAGAATATATGGTTCTCCCCGATTCTCTATATACGATGGTTCTCTCTGAAATAATGGTATATATATATATATATATATATATATATATATATTAGTTAAAACATAACTGGTGTCTATTTAATTGAAAAATATAAGTGTAATAAATTTTTTATAAAGATGATTGTATTATGTATAAAAGTTACGACAATTAAGAAAATGGTATATAAATAATAGGAACCAATGAGAATTTTAAAATATACTTAAAAATGAATGTAGCACAATGGTTAAGACAGAGACTAACTAAGGGAAAGTCAGGAGTTCGATTCGAAATGAGTACACAAATTAATTAATTTTTACCACAAAATATATAGGGTGGCATTTTTGTGATTTGTCAATAAATAAGGGTAAAACAATAATTTCATAGCCATTTTATTGGCTCAAATTGTCCCTAGACACCATTTAATATATAGAAGTAGATATGAATTTTGAGATTTTTGGGTAACTTTGGTTATTATTTGAACGAAACCATTTTTATAAGGAAATGAAGAGAAATATACTCCTAAGTACACTTAGCAAAAAAAAAAAAAAACTCCTAAGTACATATATTGAGACTTTACCTAAGTATGTATTGTATTTTAATGGCATATTTGTATATTTAAGATCAAATTTATATAATTACAAATATGTCTAAGTTATATTTACATTAAAATTTCTTTATACTCGCGTAAACTAGGTGAGTATATATTTAAGAGCATTAATTTTATAAATAAATGAATGTAGTGTAATATAGTTGGAAAAGAAGGAAAAAAGAACAAACTAATTGGGAGTCTGTTTGTATAAATTTAAAATTATAATTTATGACTTAAAGTTGCTTAAAGTCATAAATTAAAAGGTTAAATTTTAAGTTAATACTATTTGTTTAAGTAAGTTTGTATAATGAGTAATTTATGAGTTATTAAAAATTAATAAATAAAGTTAAGTTTGATAAATAATATATTTTTGATGTTATTAACTTTTATCAAATAAAATTATTAAAATTAATTAAATTGTTCAGAAAAGTACTTCCGATAAAAGTACTTCCGATCAATTTCTGAATTTAAGTTATATTTTTTAATTTTAAGTGATTTTCTGATTTATCTTACATTTTTCAGTTTAAAATCAAAAATTACTCGCTTAAAGCCGTAGACAAACGAGCTGGTACTCCTTTCATCTAGACCTGTTAATGAATCAGATTTCAATTGAATCGGCTTAAATCTATATTCAAATACATTAAATTTTGTTGGATTCGGATTCGGATTCGAATTCGAATCATATCACATCTCGAATATTTTAAAGATCGGTCCATATCCAAATCATTTAGTTTAATGGATAAATAGATTGAATTTTGAATATTTATTACCTTATTTATATTTAAAATATAAAAAAGTGTTATATATATATATATAGATATATATAGCATTCACCATTTTAAAGAAAAAGTAGTAACCATTTTAAAGAAAATTAGTAACACTTGAAGTTACGAAGCATTCTCGAGCAAGAAATGTTATCGATGTTAAAACTCAGATGTGGTATTATGAGAGATACTACTTGGTATCCAATGAGAACCAAGTACAGAATTATTTCAGCGCGTGCTTTGCTTCATAATTTTATAAGGCAGATACTAAAAGCAACAATACTAGATGGAAAAATAAAGAGGATGATATCCTTGTAAAGTCATTGTTAAAGCTAGTAGAAGATGGTGGTTGGAGGGCTGAAAATGGTCAACTGAAATCTGGTGCATATGAAAAGCTTGAAAAACTTATGGCAGAGATCCTTCCTGGTTGTGGCATGAATTGGAAAAATGTATCACGTGCGAGAAGAGTATCTTTGAGGATTTGCTAAAGGTATTAAATTAAGTTCCTCATAATCTATTAAAGCAAGCAGCTTTGCCTTTTATCTTTATCATTCGTTTCTTCCTTCACCTCGAAAGTTGCTGCTGACTTGTCGTTTACATCAATGGAGGTTATAGTTGACATAATAAAGATAGACTACATATTGATAATACTAATATGCAGTGCATAATGTTCGAGCGTTCCTTTAATCTATCGACTTAGTTTGTGTCTACAGCGGCTTCTAGACTTAGTTTGCGATTATTGGCAGAATGGTAGCTCTGATTGACAAGCCTGCAATCTTAAGGCTGATCAGAATGAGAAGCTTTAAATTTGTAATGACTGAGAATCTCAGTGGTTTCTTGCGGTTCTGGTGTTGAGCTGTAATTCTACCTATGTGGTCCATTTTTTAGAGGGCTTTGTGCATTCTTTCAATTTTGGCAATATGATGTGGTTACATGTGTGATTTTTGACCCTGCTATGTGTGGATTTGGTCAATGGTAGTCCGATGATGTATTTGTTTCTGCACAGCTGACCTTCACTGCTGTTACTCTAGCTGCAGTAGCAGCCCTATTAGCTGCTGCGATAGACCTGTTAACTCTTTCATAGACTAGTCAGAAACATGATTTTAATTACACAGCTTGCACACAACAGTCCTGCATAAAGAAAAAATAAGTAAAGAAAATAGGTTTTTTTTGGGTTAACGAGCTATTTCAGTACCGTACAATACATAAACTTTCAGTTGGGTTACCAGCCCAAAAAAACTTTCAATCGCATAATTTAAGTAACAATTATTTTCAATCGCAACAAACGAAAAAACTTTCAGTTAAAATTTGAACTGAATTTTTTAAAAATATTTGTTGAAAAAACATATAAATTGAATGGGTATGTTAAAATTTGAATTTAATTAAATTCTAATTATCCGAAAAAATTACAAATTAAAAAAATTACACTTTGGATTGAAGAAATGTGATATCTTAAAATATTTGTTCGTATGTATCAATTTATAAAGATATAAATTGAGTGGGTATGTTAAATTTTAAATTAAACTAAATTCTAATCATCCGAAAATAATTACCATTTCAAAGAAAACTTTCAAGGGGTATGTTATGTGATTGAATGGGTATGTTCAACTTCAAAAAAAATACATTTTGGTTTGAAAAAATATATGATATCGTAAAATATTTGTTCTCATGTATCGATTTATAAACAGATAAATTGAATGGGTATGTTCAATTTTGAATCTAATTAAATTCTAATCGTCCTAAAAAAATTACAAATTGAAAAAATTACACTTTGGATTGAAAAAACTTGATATCTTTAAAAAAAATTGTTCACTTATATCGATTTATAAGCATATAAATTGAATGAGTATGTTCAATTTTAAATTAAATTAAATTCTAATCATCCGAACAAAATTACAAATTCAAAAAAAAAAATACACTTATAAGCATATAAATTGAATGGTAACCCAACTGAAAATTGATATAAAGTTAAGTGATAGAATTGTAGTACACGTCAGCCAAGTCAGCGTCCACATCAGCAGTCAGTTAGTGCATTTAACGGAACGAAACGGCAGTAATCTGTTTGAAATATTTTTATTGTTCAAGTGTTTGACTGAAAACTTTTTTGGGCTGGTAACCCAACTGAAAGTTTATGTATTGTACAGTACTGAAATAGCTCATTAACCCGTTTTTTTTAATATGTCTTTTGGCCTCTACACTGGTGTTTTCTCACTGCACATTAGCAACTTGTTATATGCTTAACTGTATAACTTTTATCTTTTTTACAGAGTCATCCAAAATGCCAAGGGGTTAAGAAATAAATTCTCATTTTATGACGAGTTAGCTCAAGTTTTTGGTAAAGATAGAGCAAATGGAGAAGGTCGATAGTCCAGCTGATGCGGTGGAAGAAATTACTAATGACGAGAAGGATAGTTCGTATCAACAATCTGGACAACAAAAAGATAATCTTGAGGATGAGGTGATTGCAAAAACAAATTATCAGCCTATAGATACAAGTTCTCGTGGGAGTAAAAGAATAAAATCAGATTCGTTAAAAATTGTGAAAGAACTCACATATGGATTGCAGAAAATTAGTAATGTGATGGAAAATGGAAATGAAAACATCGCAAGGCTAACTAGTTGATTCCAGCACGAATCGGACGGTGCTAATAAAAGGATGCTTGTAAACTCTGAGCTTCTGAAGGTTGAAGGGCTAAGTCCAGAAAAATATATAAAAGCGGGGAGAAAAATTGCACTTGTCCAGAAACAGACTACTTTTTTAGTCTACCAGAGAACTTTCGATCAACTTATGTGCATTCTCTGCTGCTTCCCGATTCTTGATTATTTGGTCATAGAAAAAGTTGGTTGTTGCTCCTTGGAAGTTGATTAAACAGCTAACCAAACAAGAACTGTGCAACTAATAGTTACACACCAATGAACCGAACACAAGTTTTTAATTTCCCTGGCGATCTTAACATTGTAACTTAGTTCCCAGGAATTATAAGTTCTCAAGATAACTATAAATTAGCGAAACAAATGAGGCCTTAGATTAAGCTTTGCAATTATTTGAAGTGCAATGTTAGGAATCCCAAAACGTTCCCAAAATTATTAACGAATGTCATGCGTCGTCTTTTAACTAGTCGACCGTATATGTACATATTTTGGAATATTGTTGAGAATTCTAATGTTATCTAAATAAACTTCAAACCTGTGTTATGTAGTAACAGAAGATGCGATGAAATCAGATACATTAAGCACTGTAGGTGTAATTTTGCGATTTCTTTCTAAATATAGCCCATATATGTTGAAAATTACTGATCGAACTATTCCTCAAACTTATTTTCTAAAGAGAAATGACATACTAATCAAATCTTGACAACTCCATACTTGCTATTTCTTCAATTATGCATGTAAAAGCACAAAGAAAACAAATCTACTAGTACTATATATAGATGAAGGACTAATTTATATCTGCATATTCCTTGCATCCATAAATCTCATGTTTCACCTATTTCATCTTCAATCCAAGGTTTTACTTTGAATCTTGTGTTGTATCAACAATTTGAAATGGCTTTCTCAAACACTTTGACATCACCTATTCTCCGCATGTTGTTATTTTTCTTCTTAACTTCAGTCATCAGTTGTAACACCGGTAATGAGCCATGCCCACCAACATTCCCCGGCAGTTCACTACTGTTACCAGGCATACTGCTACAACCAGTAACACCAACACTTCCAGAAACACCACCTTCTTTAGCAGGAACACCCATACTTCCGGAAACACCAACCATGTATGTACAACCTCACTGAATATGTGAAAGTTGTCTCCTCATATGGTCGTAATTGACATTTTTTTTTGCAGAGAACCCAAAGCTCAGGACATTAACATTAAATTATTTAACTCTCATTGGTGTATTCTTTAAGGACTGTAGTATAGATAGAAAATTTAACCCCAGAACCAAGTAACTAATTGTCACAGCCTACAAGGCTAAATGACCATTATTAATTTCTTAATAATGATGTATCTGGAGACCCATGTAATATTTTTCTACCCTTTACGTCAATATTAATTTCAAGAAATTACGGGTCGATGATGATGATGTTGTCTGCCTACATTATTATGTGTGAAGTATAAAATTCTTATTAGAGTGGCAAACAGCAAGATCACCCTAAGTGGTCCTCACTAATATCAGTTATGGTGCTAACGGAAATAATGGAATGTAGGGAACTTATTAAGCTATTACAGCAAAATGTTGGCCGCTGTCTATTGCCGAAGAACCTCTAGATATATGAATCTTAGGGTGTCTGGAATTTTGCCAGAGTGCAATAAAATACAAGTGGATAGTTTGTAAAGGCATATCAGATTAGAGGTTCTAACTGTTTCTAATTTTCTATCATCGTCATTCTAATGAAGGAAAATGTTCTTTTGGGTAGTGGTTGGGACTTGATTGAACTTTGTTTCTGGTACAGTTTGTTTGTTGGCAGGAGATTGCTTTGCAGGCTAGGGAATGATCTTTGAATTGTGGTTTCACATTTTAACAGCTTCTGTATTGCGCGCTTAAAAAACAAAACTATAAATTAAGAAATAATTAATTGGTCTTTTATCCTCCAGAATTAAGCTCAGTTGTCGAATGTTGGTATCTCCACATAACTCAATCTTTTGCCCCTCCTTTCAACTACTTGACTATAATTCGTACCACCATTCCACCTTTATTTTGTTTAATTAGAACTTGAATCTGTACGTAGCTCCACTTTAAAATATTCCAGATTTTGTTGATTCCTGAGCCCACGTAGAGAGAATGATATGGGAAAAAAAAACAAAGATTTGCCAACGATTTATATGATTATGTCGTATAATTTGATAATTGTTTCAACTTTAGCACACACGGAGAGACTGAAGTGAGAAGAACAAAGTGAAAACAGCTTGGTCCCCAGACAGTGTGAAATCCCGAGGAATTATAGAAGCATGTCAGTGGAATACTTGTATATGCAGCAGGTGTTATACATTGTTCTCTGTATCTTTTTCTCCTGCCGAAGACCTCAGACGATTGACACTCAGCGCCCTCTCAATCACTCAACTTTTTATGGAGCATATATATGGCCAGGTTTTCTCTGATTATTATGAAGAGTGTGTGGTTAATAATATTAATTAGGCTTCTAGCTAAAGCACTTGCATCATTAGTTAATACCTTGTGAAGCCGAGATACAACTGCCAGTACGCCCAACATATTTTACTTTCATATTTATTAACTCCAAACCTGTGTTATGTAGTAATAGAAGATGCGAGATGAAATCAGATACTGCACTGTCGGTGTAATTTTGTGATTTCTTTCTATATATAGCCCATATATGTTGAAAATTACTGATCGAAGTAATCAAATTTTGACAACTCCATACATGCTGCTTCTTCAATTATGCATGTAAAAGCACAAGAAAAAAGAATCTACTAGTACTATATATAGGTGAAGGACTCATTTATATATGCATATGATTTCCATGCATCCTCTAATCGCATAACTAGTTGTTTCACCTATTTCATCTTCAACCCAAGGTTTTACTTTGAATCTTTTGTTGTATCAACAATTTGAAATGGCTTTCTCAAACACTTTGACATCGCCTATTCTCCTCGTGTTGTTATTTTTCTTCTTAACTTCAGTCATCAGTTGTAACACCGGTAATGAGCCATGCCCGCCTACATTTCCCGGAAGTTCACCACTGTTACCAGGCATACCTCTACAACCAGTAACACCAACACTTCCAGTAGTACCACCTTCTTTAGCAGGAACACCCGTACTTCCAGAAGCACCACCATATTTACCGGGAACCCCCATACTTCCGGAAACACCAACCCTATTACCAGGAACACCACCATATTTACCTGGAACACCCATACTTCCGGAAACACCAACCGTATTACCAGGAACACCAACCTATTTACCCGAAACACCATCATATTTACCAGGAACGCCCATAGTTCCGCAAACACCAACAGTACTCTTACCAGGAACACCCGTACTTCCACAAACACCAACACCTTCTCTACCTGTTCCGCCAATATTACCATTTCCACCTACGCTACCAACAACACCGATACCAAAAGGTACTAACAGAAATACATGTCCGAAAGACGCACTCAAGTTAGGAGTTTGCGGTGATATGCTTGGAAGATCAATAGGTAGAACTATTGGAAGCCCACCAACAACACCATGCTGCAAAATCTTGGTAGGTCTACTAGATTTTGAGGCTGCAGTTTGTCTTTGCACTGCATTAAAGGCCAATGTGCTGGGGATTGTCTTCGACTTTCCTATTGCTATAAACAATGTCTTCAACCACTGCGACAAGAACAATCCTTCGGGTTTTCAGTGCGAGTAACTCAACTACCATTTGCCAAATCGACGAAATCATCCACCCCATATCTGTATTTTAGTTGAGTTAAAATACAGACCTTATTCTGATTATGTAAAATAATAATTGCAGTATGTCTATGAAAATGCAGTATAGGCGGGGGGCTGGTTTATTACTTATGGTTCCTCCTCTCGGGCTGGGGGGTATGGTTCCTCCTCTCGGGCTGGGGGGATGTAATGACCAATTAGGCAAATGTTTCTTACCAACAAATTTTCAAATACTTGATGACCAATTAGGCAATTAAACGTACAATTAAGGAGTGATCAAATAAAAAATATATATATTAACCAAAAAAGTAAAAATATAAATGGTCCCTTTCGTTTATGGGTGAACAAGTTAAGCTGAATGAAGGTGGATGCACTTTTATTTAGGACCTTGAACAAATTGAACTATTTGTTAAACTTGTCAGAGTTGAGTTCGATAAATTTATCTGATATTATTATCGAACATGAGCTCGAACAACATTTTTTGTTCGATAAGTTTAACAAATTGAACTAACTTTTAAGATATTCTACTCGAATTCAACTCATTTGTTATCGTGTTTGGTTTGGGAAAAAAGGTATACTTATAATTTTATATATGTATAATATATATTTTTCGTAATTTGTATTTTAATTCTATTTTACCATAATTTAAAATAAATATTATATAGGTGGGGAGATATTTAATTTACAACTGGCCTAATTTTTTACATTAAATAAATTTATAAATAACATTTTTTTTGGAAAAACATAAAATGTTAGCGAATTGTTCATGTTCGTCCGAGTTTGGCGATTTGATATATTCATGAATAGTTCACGTCTATATTACCGAATTCGAGTTAAAATAAGAAAATTTTGTTTAATAAAAGACTAAATTGCACTTTGGGTATCTCAAGATTAATATAATTACCCTTTATGGCTAAATTATTATTTTAGCTAAATGCATGGCTAAATTATTTTTATTTTACAACGTGGGGGCTCCGGCCCAGCTCCGTTAGTGCCAGACTAACGTCGTTAGTAAAAAAAAATTAGTAAGTGGGCAACAAAGTAATTTCCCTATTACAAAACAAGTGGACATAATTGGAGAAGTTGTGAAGCACGGGTAATATGTCCTTGGTTTTAAGTTCTAAATTTTGTGTTTATCTAATTTTGTTAAACTTGTCTAATTGTGACAACATAATTGTGTAGAAATCTGATGAGACTTCTAAAGCTGCAGCTGAGGAAAATTACAAATTATAAATTAACATCAACTTCGATTACAAATTACATTACATAGTACATAAGATCTTCAACTTCTTAACATCATTCAACATAGAAATAACGAAATACTACCTAAATACTTCAATACTTCAGAGATGATTTTAATACTTCCTAAAATGAGCATAAACAAACACCAAAGCCAGACCGAGGGACAGATACTTCCACTTTTGTGCTTCTTTCTTCCAAATCTTGACTTCCTTTTCACGATTTTCATATGTTTTATTCTCTTCATCAATGCTTCGAAGCCTTCTTAACAAACCTACAATCACCCCCTTACTTCGGTTGCAAAATGGAGCATCAACCCACCTAAAATAACCACAACCATTTTCACCTTCAACACAATCCAAAAACTTTCTACTGGCGTTGGCATCCGTCCACGGCTCCATGTTGTCCTTTCCACTGCCCATCATCCACATAAACACATATTAGCAATGTATGAGGATTTTAATTTCAAGAATTTCTGCTTCAAAACAGATCTGATGGATTCTTGGGTTTATATATACAAGTTATAGTTGTTCAAATGTATGTGGACACTACCCGTAGCTCTGTTAGCATTTGACGGTCTACATAACAGAGCTGGCCGGAGCCCCCACGTTATAAAATAAGAAAAAAAATTAGCCATGCATTTGGCTAAAATAATAATTTAGCCATTAAAGTGCAATTATATTAATCTTGAGGTACCCAAAATACAATTTAGTCTTAATAAAATTATCAAATATTGTTCGCTTTGTTAAGATTTTGTTAGTTCGCTAAAAGTTCATACAAATTCGTCCAATTTGAGTTCATTTACGGCTCGCCTTTTATTCCCACGGAAGACTCCCGTGACCCGTATGTATATGGGCTAGATATGCACAAAATGTCCGAGTCTGAAAATCTGGCTCGGCTGATCAAAGACTGGTCAAAGTCTGGTCAAAACCCGGTCCAGAAAAGCCCGGCCCGTTTCAGACCTGAGATTAGGACCTCAACAGACCTTATATTTATATGCAAAGCCCAGCCCGGTCTGTTAAAATCCCGGACTTAACTCGGTCTTTTGAAAAGCCCGATTTTCGACCTGACCCGAATAAAAGCCCAATTTAGGCCCCCGTAAATTATAATTTTTATTATATATTTGCATATATATTCATGTTTTTACACTTATTACACATGAAAAATACTTACAACATATATATATACTTAGGGTTAGGCTCAAGAGAGAACCAATCACTAAAAAAGAACTTTAGAACTGTTATAAGCCGTGGGATTATTACTAGATCAACTGTTCAGATTCAACTCATTTTTATATACAAAATCTTATAAGGGTATTCTTGGAATAAAAGGATTCTACTACCGAACCTATTTTGTTTCATAGTATAAATACAGTGTTCTACAGCTGAATTGTAAAAGTTATGCATATGGACTTCAAAGTTCTACAAGTGAACTTACTTTTTTTCACAAAGTTCTACAAGTGAACTTGATTATTTTTATAATGTTCAGCTGTTGAACAATGTTATTCACATTATTTTCATACCATAACTTCCGTGTTCTACCGCTGAACATAAAAGTCATGCAATCGAATTTGAAATCAAACACATAAATTTAAAAGTTCTGCAACTGAACTTACTTGTATTTAAATGTTCAGCTGCTGAACACTGTTATCTAATATTGTGTTTATACAATAACTTGAATATTTTCACAAAAAATGATAAAAATAATTGGGGAAATTTTATGATGATGATGATGGAGAATTTTGTGATCGATATCGATGTATGATTATTATCGTTAATAAAATATTAATTAGCTCTAAATTATGTATTTTGTGTTTTTGGACAACTTTACCCATGACCTTCATATAATAAATATATATTATTTTAAAAAATAAGATAGAGTTCTAAGGGTTTTAAGGTTAATGGTTCTACAAGGAACATGACCCTATATGAGAATCAACACCTAGAGGGGAGGGGTGAATAGGTGTTATGATTAACAATGACCGATTTTAATTATTACCAAGTTATGTGACTGAAAAAGCAAAAAGTAGTCTGATTTTGCTGTCTGGCAGCTTACTGAGTTCACAGAATGTAAAGTGGCAGCTAGCTACGTTGTGCAATGTAGTATAGAAAATGTGCAGAAAATAAAGAACACACAGCAATTTTAGCCAGGTTCGACCCCTATCTCCTATAGGTTTACGTCCTGGTCCTTTACCAACACGGCAAAGGAATATATTATTGATCAAAGTGAATTACAACTACACAATACAATAATATATCTCCCTGAACTCCCTATTACTGTTAGCAGCTTGCTGAAACACCTTGTTCCTTGAACACAGCTCTCTAAGTACTATACTAATCCAAATATAAACTCCTCTAGCTATCAAGTTCCTTGAACCCTTGTTTCCCAAGCTCACAAAACCAGCAACTACCAACTTACAAGTTGAACAATACAAGTATAATCAATTACAATTGAAAATATGAACTCTAATCAAAGATATAATATGTAATATATATTAGAGCTCAAAGGAATATGAAAGATATATCAAATCAGTTCAAGAATACTTGTGTTTTCTTTTGAAAGTCGTCCAACCTCTGAGAATGAAAACACACAAGTCTATATATAATGAACCAATGATTTTGAATTAATCTAACAACAACTAACAGTCTTGACTACCAAGTCTCACGTGTTTTTGTTCCTTGATTAATTCAAGCCCAACGTTCATAAAAGTAACGTTTAGAAAATAGGTGAACGTTTAAGAATAAAGACGTTGAAGAAGAAGACACGTTCAACTAATGAAAACCCTAGAAAATAGAGTTTGTTTAAAGTATAAAACGTTAAAATCACAAACTCCTATTTAATAGGAATTATATATATATATATATATATATATATATATATATATATATATATAAAGAGTTTTGAAAATATTGAGCTCAGATATATATATACGACTTATATAAGTGATAAAGTCCTAACAATTCAGTTCCTAGAATATTTGCTATAAAATAGGACTGAAACTCTATCTGCTGGGAGTGTTGCCAGCTTGCTGTCTGCATACAAAATTTAGTCTGCCAGCTTCCTGCCTGCATAGAAAATTAGTCTGCCAGCTAGCTGCTACAACATGTTTTGTTAGAAAATACAAAGTTTTTATCTCCTGCAAAACAATGTTAGTACACACAATCAACCCAGCTTGCTGCTACAGTGTTATCATCAAAACACCAGGGTTTCAATCTCCCCCTTTTTGATGATTACACAATAATATTCAGGAGCAAAATACTCCCCCTAAAATTATGCTTCCCCTGCAAAAAAAAATTAGCATTCTATCCAAGCAGCTAAGCATATTTTCATGGTATCACATTAAAATTTAGCATTAGCATAAATCCACATTAAAATCATGTGACCCAATGAGTAACTAAAAACTCCCCCTAACTCACACATGTTATGATCCTGAATTTTCTCCCCCTTATTCATCAAAAAGGTTATTCGCATGTTATCAATAATAGAAAATTCAAATAAGCATAGATTATCATGTTAAGTGAGCTAATATTACCGGATAAATGTAGGCAGCTTGCTGTCTAGACATTGTACATGCCAATTTCCCTACGAAGAACAGAAAATCTTTCTTCGGCCAATGGCTTAGTGAAGATGTCAGCTAGCTGGTATTCTGTAGAAACAAATAGTAGCTCAATTTTTCCTTTTGCAATCATCTTCTTGATTTTTCTGGACATAAGAGCCAATTCCTCATCAGATTCTGATTCTGCATCTGAGACCAGCTTGCTGCTACTGGAGTGTAAGGCCAGATTCTTCATCTTTTCGACTGGAGCTCTAATAGATTCCACCTTACTTTCAAGTATCTTGGTTTCAAATTGTTCTAGCTCAGCAAAGACAGCTAGATGATCCATAGTTTCAAGATTTGAAGAAGACTCCAAGGAAGTAACTTTGGGTTCATAAATAAATGGCACCGCACTTAGAACTTTCATATTGATTTCATCTTGAGGAATCGTTTTGCCAAGTCTCTTAAGTGCATTGATGTTCACTTGAAATCTAGCTTGACTTTCTTTGATAGATTCACCTTCTTTGAGTTTAAAATTTCCAAATTCATTCATTAACTTGCTGAGTTTGACCTTCTTCAAAGATGCCGAGCCTTCATGATAAGTTTCCAATGCATCCCACATCTCCTTTGCTGATTTAAGAGACGATACCTTGTCATGCTCAGCTTGATTAAGCCCATTCATGAGAGAGTTCCTTGCCTTTCCATTATAGCCAAACTTGATCAATTCATCGGTAGTAAGATCATCAACATCCTTATCTTTGCCATCTTTGTCAAGAAATACATATGGACCCTTTTGAACAACCCTTAAAACGAGTGGATCTCTGGATAAATATGTTTCCATACGCCCTTTCCACCAATTGTAATTGTCCGTTCCAGTGAGGAGAGGAGCTCGGTAGTCAGACTTTCCTTCAGGATAATTGTCAGCCATTTGATCGATACTTTTCCTGTTACAGAAAGATTAGTATACCAAAGCTCTGATACCAACTGAGAATCAACACCTAGAGGGGAGGGGTGAATAGGTGTTATGACTAACAATGACCGATTTTAATTATTACCAAGTTATGTGACTGAAAAAGCAAAAAACAGTCTGATTTTGCTGTCTGGCAGCTTACTGAGTTCACAGAATATAAAGTGGCAGCTAGCTACGTTGTGCAATGCAGTATAGAAAATGTGCAGAAAATAAAGAACACACAGCAATTTTAGCCAGGTTCGACCCCTATCTCCTATAGGTCTACGTCCTGGTCCTTTACCAACACGACAAAGGAATATATTATTGATCAAAGTGAATTACAACTACACAATACAATAATATATCTCCCTGAACTCCCTGTTACTGTTAGCAGCTTGCTGAAACACCTTGTTCCTTGAACACAGCTCTCTAAGTACTATACTAATCCAAGTATAAACTCCTCTAGCTATCAAGTTCCTTGAACCCTTGTTTCCCAAGCTCACAAAACCAGCAACTACCAACTTACAAGTTGAACAATACAAGTATAATCAATTACAATTGAAACTATGAACTCTAATCAAAGATATAAGATGTAATATATATTAGAGCTCAAAGGAATATGAAAGATATATCAAATCAGTTCAAGAATACTTGTGTTTTCTTTTGAAAGTCGTCCAACCTCTGAGAATGAAAACACACAAGTCTATATATAATGAACCAATGATTTTGAATTAATCTAACAACAACTAACGGTCTTGACTACCAAGTCTCACGTGTTTTTGTTCCTTGATTAATTCAAGCCCAACATTCATAAAAGTAACGTTTAGAAAATAGGTGAACGTTTAAGAATAAAGAC
This sequence comes from Heracleum sosnowskyi, assembly GCA_030848705.1. Lineage (NCBI taxonomy): Eukaryota > Viridiplantae > Streptophyta > Magnoliopsida > Apiales > Apiaceae > Heracleum > Heracleum sosnowskyi. Next base: position 103,386,452 of record CM061241.1, read on the forward strand.
GTTGAAGAAGAAGACACGTTCAACTAATGAAAACCCTAGAAAATAGAGTTTGTTTAAAGTATAAAACGTTAAAATCACAAACTCCTATTTAATAGGAATTATATATATATATATATATATATATATATATAAAGAGTTTTGAAAATATTGAGCTCAGATATATATATACGACTTATATAAGTGATAAAGTCCTAACAATTCAGTTCCTAGAATATTTGCTATAAAATAGGACTGAAACTCTATCTGCTGGGAGTGTTGCCAGCTTGCTGTCTGCATACAAAATTTAGTCTGCCAGCTTCCTGCCTGCATAGAAAATTAGTCTGCCAGCTAGCTGCTACAACATGTTTTGTTAGAAAATACAAAGTTTTTATCTCCTGCAAAACAATGTTAGTACACACAATCAACCCAGCTTGCTGCTACAGTGTTATCATCAAAACACCAGGGTTTCAATCTCCCCCTTTTTGATGATTACACAATAATATTCAGGAGCAAAATACTCCCCCTAAAATTATGCTTCCCCTGCAAAACAAATTAGCATTCTATCCAAGCAGCTAAGCATATTTTCATGGTATCACATTAAAATTTAGCATTAGCATAAATTCACTATATACTTAACTTATATCCTGTGCGATACACAGTCTTCTTTAATATTTTATTATTTTTTATTTAGATTTTAGTTATTATATATAATTTGATAAATTTTTAATAGATATTGGATTTATAAATCTAAAATATAATATTTAAATTTAATATATTATTGTCGTAATCTATAGTAGTATTTTATATATTAAAATATAAAATATTTTAAAATAACATATCTAAAGATTCATATTTTTTTCTCCTAAAAATCTAAAAAGGGACTCAAGTGCAAATATCAAAATATGTGATCGTGCAATATACCGAGTTTGTTTGAATATACTATTACTTTTATTTTCATTAATTATCTCATTTAAATTGAATGTTAAAACAATTATAACAAACATGAATTTCATAAGTTTAATATAATAATATTACCAATATATCTATATTGCATGTATTATATTTAGAAGATAAGTTGTTTTAGTTAGAAAATATAAAACACATAATGTGTTTTAGTTGTCGGTTATAAATATATAATAATATTATCATTTTATATATATGTTGCCTGTTTTAATTTTAGAAAATAAATTATTTTAGTTAAATAGATATATGAAATAGGTAATGTGTTTTAGCTGAAAAGGGTAATTGGTTATTAATAAATTGGTTTGCATGTGTCCTATTTAAAAGATGAGTTGTAAAAATAATGTGTTTTAGCTGAAAAAGATAATCGTTTATAAATATATAATAATATTACAATATTATATATATATATATATATGTTGCTCGTTTTATTTTTAGAAGATAAGTTGGTTTATTTTTCAAAAAAATATAAAATAGGTAATGTACTGAAAAAGATAATTGGTTATTAATAAATTGGTTATAGATAGGCCCGTGAATCGGCCCAAATACCGACCGGCCGACTGACCGACCGACCAAAATTTTTAATGTTTCGTCTTTAATAATATAGTCTATATAGGGTTTACTCCAATACAAACCACTCTTAAACTACAAACTACAAATTAAATAATTGTTTTTTAAATCGCGTCGAAACATAGCACATATGGTATGCAAATTGATCTTTGGGAGATAGAGAAAAATACGGTGAAGTCGGATTTCAAAAAAAGCTCTCCGATTGACGGGAAAGTCAAATTAAAAACAGAGAGGAATATGTGTGATTGTGTGTGGGAGTGTGTATTTTAGTTGTGTATTGTGTATATAGGGGGCCATTAGATTAGATTAATTTAAGGGTTTAGATTGGTTCTTAGTTTGTATTTTAAAAATAGTTTGTATTTTAAAAAAAGTTTGTATTTGATCACTAGTCTATCTATACTATCAATACTATTATATAATAGACAAAACATTAAAAGTTTGGTCGGTCGGTATGGTACGTTGTGATTTTACTTAATTGACCTTAAATATATTTCGTGATTTTACTTAATTAACCTTACTTATTTATAGAAATATATTATTAAATAATAATATTACCTATTTATAACCAATTACCTTTTTTCCCTAAAATACATTATTTTTTCTAACAAATTCTCCTACTTTTTCAAACATGGCAATTACCTTTTTTAACTAAAACATGTAAGTTTTTCTATTTTTCCTTACTAAAACCCCTCATTTTCCAAAAACATCACGGACAAACCTTTAGTTATTTATTTTTAAACTTATAATATTATAATTATTTTTTAAAAGTTTACTTATTTTAACATGTCTACTGATTTTTCTTAACAAATACAATCACTAAGAATATTAAAATATAAATAATCACATACCTATTTATAACCAATTACTCTAAAACACATTATAGATTTTTTCTAACAAAATCCCTTTTTTTCTAAATATATCACGGGAAATTGTCTTTTTCAATTTACTTTTTCTATTTTTCTCACTAAAATTCATTTTTTTCCAAAAATATCATAGAAAACCCTTTACTTATTTATTTTAAAACGAATTTAAATACTTTTAATTATTAAATTTTAAAACCTCATTTTCCAAAAATATCACGGGCATTACCTTTTTAAACTAAATATATGTTACCTTTTTTATTTTTTCTTACTAAAATCCTTGATTTTCCAAAAATATAACGGGCAAACCCTTACTTATTTATTTTAAAATTTGTTTTAATGTTTTTAATTAATTTAAAATATTTAGCTATTTTAACATGCCTACTTATTTTTTTAACAAATACAATTAATAAAATATTAAAAATATAATAATAAAATAACAATTAACAATCCGTGCATCGCATGGGTTTTAAGCTAGTATTATATAATAGACGAAACATTAAAAGTTTGGTTGGTCGGTATGATACGTTGTGATTTTACTTAATTGCCCTTAATTAACTGTACTTTGTGTTTTTACTTAATTAACCTTACTTATTTATAGAAATATATTATTAAATAATAATATTACCTATTTATAACCAATTATCTTTTTCACCTAAAATACATTATTTTTTCTATTTTTTCTAACAAATTCCCCTACTTTTTCAAATATATCACTAACAATTATCTTTTTAACTAAAACATGTTTATTTTTCTAATTTTCTTTACTAAAACTCCTTCTTTTCCAAAAATATCGCGGACAAACCTTTAGTTATTTATTTTTAAACCTATTTTAATATTGTAATTATTTTTTTAAAAGTTTACCTATTTTAACATGTCTACTTATTTTTCTTAACAAATGCAATTACTAAAAATATTAAAATATAAATAATCAAATATCTATTTATAACCAATTATCTTTTCAGCTAAAACACATTATATATTTTTTCTAACAAAGTCCATCCTTTTCTAAATATATCACGGGAAATTGTCTTTTACAATTTACTTTTTCTATTTTTCTCACTAAAATCCATTTTTTTCCAAAAATATCACAGGAAACTCTTTACTTATTTATTTTAAAAAGTATTTAAATACTTTTAATTATTAAATTTTAAAACCTCATTTTCCAAAAATATCACGGGCATTTACCTTTTTAAACTAAATATATATTACATTTTTTTATTTTTTCTTACTAAAACCCCTCATTTTCCAAAATATAACGAGTAAACCCATACTTATTTATTTTAAAATCTGTTTTAATGTTTTTAATTAATTAAAAGTGTTTAGCTATTTTAACATGTCTGCTTATTTTTTGCACAATTACAATTAATAAAGTATTAAAAAAATAATAATAAAATAACAATTAACAATCCGTGCATCGCACGGGTTTTAAACTAGTATTATTAAAGACGAAACATTAAAATTTTTGGTCGGTCGGTCGGTCGGTATTTGGGCCGGACCTATCTATAATTTGGGTCGAATCTATATATAACCAATTTATTTATAACCAATTGCTTTTTTCAGCTAAAATACATTACCCATTTTATCTATTTTTTTAACTAAAATAACTAATCTTCTAAAAATAAAATAGGTAATATATATATATATAATGGTAATATTATTACATATATATAACTCATTACATTTTTCAGCTAAAATACATTATATGTATAAATATGTAATGGTAATATTGTTATATATAATTATTAATAAATAACCACTTACCTTTTTGAGTTAAACACGTAACCTTTTTTATTTTTTCTAACTTAAACAACTAATTTTTCTAAAAGTAACACGAGCAACATATATATAGAAAGATAATATAATTTTCTATTTTCTAATTCAAACAACTAATTTTCTAAAAGTAACACGGGCAGCATATATATATATATATATATAATTATTAATAAGTAATATAATTATTAATAAGTAACGAACTGTCTTTTTAAGGACATTGTCTGTTTTATATTTTTTAATTGAAACAACTCATATTTGAATTAAAAATAACACGGGCAAAATATAGAAATAATTACAATATTATTATATTAAACTTATAAAATCCATGTTTAATATAATTTTTTATAATATTCAATTTAAATAAGATAATTAATAAAAAAATAAAAGTAATAGCATATGTTAAAAGAAACTCGGCACATTACAGGGCGCATATTGTGTTATTTGCACTTTTGTCACTCTTAGATTTTTTAAGAGGAAATAAATAAGAACCGTTAGTTTTATTATTTAAAAATATTTTTCTATTTTAATATCTAAAATAATACTAAAGATTACGTCAACAATTTATTAAATTAAAATACTTATATTGTTAGATATATAAATCTAATTTATTACATACATATATAATATATATTAAAATTTCATCAAAAAAAATATAATTACAAAAATCTAAATAAAAATAATAAAATATTAAAGAAAACCGTGCATCGCACGGGATATAAGCTAATATATATATATTCATGACTCATTAAATTATTTATATATTTAAATTTATCATACATGAATTATATGTATATCAAGTATACTGATAATCTATTGATTCACCATAAATCAATAAATGAATGAATAGTTGTTAAATATTCATGTTGGTGAATCACAAATCGTTTAAATTTATTTTTTACATTTAATCTATATTACTAATAATATTTAAAAATAATTGAATTTAAAAAATTCTGACCCATCCGATTCGGGCCGAACTAAAAACATGGCCCGGTCCGATTCTGGTCCAAACAAAATCCCGACGCGTCCCGTCTCGAGAGCCTAAAAAGATCTGGATATTTTCCGAAAATCCGGTCCAGCCCAGTCAAAGTCAAAGCCCAAACTATTTTGACCAAAAAATTCAAACATTTTAAGGCCCGATCAAAACTTAGCCTGGTGAACTTTTTGTGCACCTCGACCTAGGATACCCACTCTAATTCTTTTTCCTCATCCGTCAATGTGTTGTGGGCCTTGTGGCTTTACCCTAGTAACAGGGTTGATTATTATTGAAAATTTGATAGCAAAGATTAAATGTCAAATAAATACTTACACTAATATAAATCTATCTATACTATCAATACTATTATATAATAGACGAAACATTAAAAGTTTGGTTGGTCGGTATGGTACGTTGTGATTTTACTTAATTGCCCGCATTTTGGTTGGTCAGTATGGTACGTTGTGATTTTACTTAATTGCCCTTAATTAATTGTACTTCGTATTTTTACTTAATTAACCTTACTTATTTATATAAATATATTACTAAATAATAATATTACCTATTTATAACCAATTACCTTTTTCACCTAAAATACATTATTTTTTTCTAACAAATTCTCCTACTTTTTCAAATATATCACGGACAATTACCTTTTTTAACTAAAACATGTTAATTTTTCTATTTTTCCTTACTAAACCCCCTCCTTTTCCAAAAATATCATGGATAAACCTTTAGTTATTTATTTTTAAACCTATTTTTATATTATAATTGTTTTTTAAAAGTTTACTTATTTTAACATGTCTACTTATTTTTCTTAACAAATGCAATTATTAAAAATATTAAAATATAAATAATCAAATACCTATTTATAACCAATTAACTTTTCAGCTAAAACACATTATATATTTTTTCTAACAAAGCCCATTTTCTAAATATATCACGGGAAATTATCTTTTACAATTTAATTTTTCTATTGCTCTCACTAAAATCCGTTTTTTTCCAAAAATATCACAGGAAACCCTTTACTTATTTATTTTAAAATGTATTTAAATACTTTTAATTATTAAATTTTAAAATCTCATTTTCCAAAAATATCACGGGCATTTACCTGTTTAAACTAAATATATGTTACATTTTTTATTTTTTCTTACTAAAACCCCTCATTTTTCAAAAAATATAACGGGCAAACCCATACTTATTTATTTTAAAATTTGTTTTAATGTTTTTAATTAATTAAAAGTGTTTAGCTATTTTAACATGCCTACTTATTTTTTGCACAATTACAATTAATAAAATATTAAACAAAATAATAATAAAATAACAATTAACAATCCGTGCATCGCACGGGTTTTAAGCTAGTATTATTAAAGATGAAACATTAAAAATTTTGGTGAATCGGTCGGTCGGTATTTGGGTCGGGCCTATCTATAATCAATTTAATTATAACCAATTATTTTTTTCAGCTAAAACACATTACCTATTTTATATATTTTTCTAACCAAAACAACTCATCTTCTAAAAATCTAAAAATAAAATAGGTAACATATATATAAAATGGTAATATTATTACATATTTATAACTTATTACCTTTTTCAGCAAAAATACATTATTTGTTCTACATTTTCTAACTAAAACAACTCATCTTCTAAACATTACACATGAAAAGTAAAAATGTAATGGTAATATTGTTATATATAATTATTAATAAATAATTGCTTACCATTTTCAGTTAAACACATAATCTTTTTTTTTCTAACTTAAAAAACTAATTTTCTAAAAGTAACACGAACAACATATATATAAAAAGGTAACATAATTTTATATTTTTTCAACTAAAACACATTACCTATTTTATATATTTTTTTAACCAAAACAACTAATCTTCTAAAAATAAAATAGGTAACATATATATAAAATTGTAATATTATTACATATTTATAACTGATTACCTTTTTCAGCAAAAACACATTACCAGTTCTACATTTTCTAACTAAAACAACTCATCTTCTAAACATAACACATGAAAAATAAATATGTAATGGTATTATTTTTATATATAATTATTAATAAATAACCACCTACCCTTTTTATCTAAACACATACTTTTTTTAATTTTTTTCTAACTTAAATAACTAACTTTCTAAAAATAAAATGAGCAACATATATATAAAAAGGTAATATAATTTTATATTTTCTAATTTAAACAACTAATTTTCTAAAAATAACATGGCAACATATATATAAATTTAATATACTTTTATATAATTATTAATAAGTAACTAATTGTCTTTTTAAGAACATTGTCTGTTTTATATTTTTTAAGTAAAACAACTCATATTCGAATTAAAAATAACACGGGCAAAATATAGATATAATGAAAATATTATTATATTTAACTTATAAAATCTTGGTTTAATATAATTTTTTATAACATACGATTTAAATAAGATAATTAATAAAAAAAATAAGAAGAAACTCGGTACATTACAGAGTACATATTTTGTTATTTGCACTTTAGTCACATTTAGATTTTTTAAGAGCAAATAAAAACAGACCGTTAGATCTATTATTTAAAAATATTTTATATTTTAATATCTAAAATAATACTAAAGATTATGTCAACAATTTATTAAATTAAATTATTTATATTATTAGATATATAAATCCAATTTATTATATACACATATAAATATATATTAAAATTTCATAAAATAATATATAATTACAAAAATCTAAATAAAAATAATAAAATATTAAAGAAAACCGTGCATCGCACGGATATAAGTTAGGAGCTTCTAAAAAGTAAAATATAAGAAAATAAAACACGTAAATTAAGTCTCCATTTTATAAATTACATCACATTAATTAAGCAATGATATTTAACTTTTAAACACAGTTATATGTACAATACAATGTAAAATAGCGTTATACTTACATAATAAATATTTTTACTTGCATTTATAATTGTAACAACAATGCAGAATAAGTATATATAGTGTTAAGTAATTACATGTTAATAAATAACAATATTAATGTTTTTTTTAAAAAACAATGGAATTAATTTATTAATGAAAAACCATACAGTCGAACAAACATAAAATAAAAACAATCGTATAGTCAAACGATATGTTGAAAATGATATATTTACATGTACCCGCTTCATCGCAACTTGTTTCACCGCAACCTGTTTGAGCTATTGATCAAAATTGTAATTAATGTTAATATTAAATTTTAGTATGTTAACGACAAGATTTGAATTTTATTTTTTAGTATATGTTGTGCCGTCTGGGCCAGATTTATAGTCCATAAAAGATTGTGAACCCATTTAGCTCAGTCAAGGATGGTGGAAGAGGCTCTATGATAATAATAATAAAATTATTATATTTTTAATAGATTCTGTTTGGAGTTGGAATTAATTAATAGTACCAATATCGAATTTGAGGATATAATTTATAAATTCAAACCAAAATTGTGTATTGAACTTTAATATCTAACTAGTTTATAAGTAACTAGTTTACTAAGCCGCGCTTCGCAGCGGCGTTATAATATTTTACAATTTTTAAAATATTTACCTTAATTTTTACAATTTTTTTAAATTAATATTAATTTATACAATTAATTAAAATATTTATACAATTTATAATATTTATACAATTTATACAATTTGATTAGGTTTATAATTTTATTATTATAATATTGTTACCTTACTTGAATTAAATTCTAAATATAATTGATTTTTATATATTTATTATCATTCCAGTTAATTCGAATGTAACTAAGAAAATTTAATTTTATTTAATTAAAATAGAGGAGCTAAACTTTGTAAAAGTAACAAAAAATTCCTTCATTAAAATCTATTTCAGAAATAATTATGATTCAATTATTTAAATAAACTAAAACTAAAATAAATAGTTGTTCAATTAAATTGTAAACATGATTGATTTTTACATATTTATTATCTTTGCTATAAATTCGAATGTGAATAAGCAAATTAATTTTTATTTAATTAAAATTGAGAAACTCTAGTTATATAATTTTATTAGGTTTATAATTTTTAGAGAACTTATTTTTTAGAAGTAGGAGTTATAAAAGAAAATATTAAAAAGTTTTGATTTTTTTCTCTAAAAAAATAGGAGCTAATTGAGGAGGTTTTGATTTTAATTTTTCAAAATCGAGGAGCTTTAGAAAATAAATAAATATGAATCTAGTGATTCTAGAGCCCTATATTATTATATTATTAAAGATGAAATTTTAAAAGTTTGGTAGTCGGACGGATGTTCGGTACTTAATGATTTTACTTATTTACTCTTACTTATTTAAAAAAAACTATTACTAAACTAAATAATAACATTATTTATAACCAATTACATTTTCAGCTAAAATACATTACATTTTCTATTTTTTCTAACAAAATTTTCTCTTTTTCTTTAAAAAAAACACGTGCAATTACCTTTTTAAACTGAAACAGGTTACTATTTATATTTTTCTTTACTAAATAATAACATTATTCAAACCAATTATCTTTTATATTTTTTCTAACAAAATTCTCTCTTTTTTTTAAAAAATCACTGGCAATTACTTTTTTCACCTAAAACATGTTACTGTTTCTATTTTTCCTTACTAAAACCAACCATTTTCCAAAAATATCCCGGATAAACCTTACTTATTTATTTTGAAACCTATTTTAGAATTTTTAATTATGGACACTTACCTTTTCATCTAAAACATGTTACTTTTTCTATTTTTTTTATTTTTTAAAGAAACTATTATTAAATAATAACATTATTTATAACCAATTACTTTTTTCAGCTAAAATACATTACCGTTTTTAACAAAATTCTCTTTTTTTAAAAATAAAAAAAAATCACGGGCAATTATCTTTTTCAACTAAAATATGTTACTCTTTCTATTTTTCCTTACTAAAAACCCCTCTTTTTCCAAAAATATCATGGGCAAATCCTTACTTATTTATTTTAAAACCTATTTTAATATTTTTAATTACGGGCAATTATATTTTCAGCTAAAACAAAGATTTTACTCTATTCAAATCTTTAAATAAACGCTGCATGTCTACACCATAAAATCCCGCCAAAAAGGATGTTGAGTAAGATTAAATTTAGAAAACATCATGTTTCCCCAAAAAGGAATGGGAGAACAAATATTGTGAAGAATTAGCTGAAAAAATTCAATCCAGAAGCTAGCAAAATAGAAATCACATCCAAGTGCAAAATTTTGTAAATCAATAGCAGAGATAAAAAATCTGATTAGCGTAAGATAAAAAATTTGTCTCGGTATGTATGATTATTATCCGTCACAAGTATCGAATGATCCTCTAGATTAAGATAAGTTCTATCAAAACTAACTGATTAGTCTTAATAAGTATCGATCATTACATAAATTCATAAACACAATACACAAAAACATAAAATACAAAGCAACCCCCGAATTACCTGATTAAATTAAAAGTGAGAATACGCAAACGCAAAACACTAAACTGATTGTAACAATCAACAAAAAGGTGTGCCTGGGTTCAAAATCTGTAACACCATAAAAACATTAGTTGGCTTGTAAAATAAAAAAGGAATCAAATAAAGCTATTGCATAAATTCATATAATATTGTCATGTTTTTCAACGCACTTGCATGGTCAAATACAAAAGTAATAAATCTATTAATATGTATAATTACAAATTACTTAAAACAATATATAAAAGAAACTCCGATCAATTGGTACACTGTAAGGCCATCCAAAATTAGGTCTAACAGTTTAAAATATCAAAATTCATATTCAAACTAATATAACAGAGTAGTAGTATGTAATTGGATTAAAAGTTCATGTTAAAGGAAAATAAAGATACAAATAAGGTACAGTTACTAAACCTTAGACACCGTAATCATCTCCTTCATCCCAACATTGTTGATGAAATCTGTCAAAACAATTAAGCATTGTTAGTCGGTAGATCATCACATAAACATAACACACAACAAAGATAACATAAAAAAAATTATCTATTAAAATTGACTAAAATAAAGTAAGAGAATGTGAAGAGATAATTAAACAAATTGGAGAGTCAATACGCTTGTATTGATTTATATAGAGATGAGTATGAGATACATTCCCATAATTAATAAGGAAAAAAAGGAAATTTAATTTTATTGAGTTAAAATAGAGAAGTCATAGAAAAAATAATATATTTCTTTTTATATAAAAATATAAAGATATAATAAAGAAGAAGATAAAGATTTTAAAAAAGTTTCAATTAGAGGTATACTTACCTTTTATACAATTATTTCTTTTATACAATTTTAAATTTAAAAAGGTTTAAATAATTCTTCTAAAATATAGGACTTAAATAAGGAAGTTTTAATTTAAAATTTTTTAAATATAGAGCTCTAGAAAATTAGATAAATATGAATCGAGCGATTCTGGAGCTCCTGGAGATTTTCCTTTATATATATATAAAAGATTTTTAGAATACTTGTCTTTTTTAAGTACTATATTTTCTACAAATTAGGAATTAAAAAGGAAAATTTCAGTTTTTAATATTTAAGATAGATGTGCTCTATAAAAATAGATTAAATTGTATATTTACTTTCCTCCATCAGTAAAAATTTTAAATGCAAGAATATTAAAATTATATATTTACTTTCCTCCATTAGTGAAAATTTTAAATATAAGAATATTAAAATTTTATATTCACTTTCCTCAATTAGTGAAAATTTTAAAGTCAAATTGTATATTTAGTTTCCTCTATTAGTATAGATTTAAACGGAAATTGAGACATTTTCTAAATATAAGAATATTAAAATTGTATATTCACTTTCCTCAATTAGTGAAAATTTTAAAGTCAAATTGTATATTTAGTTTCCTCTATTAGTAGAGATTTAAACGGAAATTGAGACATTTTCTAATTAAAATTTTAAAGTCAAATCGTATATTTAGTTTCCTCTATTAGTCAAATTGTATATTTAGTTTCCTCTATTAGTAGAGATTTAAACGGAAATTGAGACATTTTCTAATTAAAATTGTATATAGTCAAATTGTATATTTAGTTTCCTCTATTAGTAGAGATTTAAACGGAAATTGAGACATTTTCTAATTAAAATTTTAAAGTCAAATCGTATATTTAGTTTCCTCTATTAGTCAAATTGTATATTTAGTTTCCTCTATTAGTAGAGATTTAAACGGAAATTGAGACATTTTCTAATTAAAATTGTATATTTACTTTACTCAATTAGTGAAAATTTTAAAGTCAAATTGTATATTTAGTTTCCTCTATTAGTAGAGATTTAAACGGAAATTGAGACATTTTCTAATCTTTGGTATTATTAATTCAAAAATTTGAGAAAATTAGAAAAATAGATTCAAGTGATTTGAGAGCGCCACCTCACCGCCCTCGTCTTCTCCTTTATATAAGTATATTGAATCTTCTCTACGGATTTATAATATATTTTCATAATTTTTTGAAAAATATATGAGTGATTTGTATAATTTTGAAATAATTTAAGAAAAAAATAAGTATAATACTATATAAATAATTATAATTATAATACTGATCAATTGATCGATGGATTTTGTATATTTAAAATTAGAAAAAAGGTATATAATACCAAAATAATTAAAAAAAATGATAGATATTCCTAAAAAATTCCAAATATTTAGATATTTGATAACTTTTCTAATAAAAAAATGAAATTCCGCGTGTATTTGTCAACAAATTAAAATACGCAAACTACACAAACGAACGCCTTCTTAATGACATATCATTTGAAAAGAGTTTTTGAAATTTTCTTGGGATCTTTAATATTACTCAATAATTAATATGTCTTATGTGATAAGTCTGAAAGAATTCTTTTAAAACCAGTTTTAACAAAGAGCAAAACTAGGTAGCTCAAAAGTTCTTTAAAAAAATTCAAATTACATAACGCAACAAATGAAAAAATTTGATTGAGAGCGTATATGTATGCATGCGGGGTCTCATATTATTATTATTATGTAAGTTATCAATTAGAAATATGACATATTAGCTTTTGGAAACAAATTTGAGACAGAAATTGGGATAACAAAACGGTTAATAAAATTCTATATGGGAAAGAAAATGGCTGACTAATTAGTAGAAATATCAGTTAATGAAAGAGTCAATACACAAAAAATACATATCTTCATTCAAGAAGTTGTTTTCATTTTTACATTTATTTCTTCCTCACGTTCCCATCATTTTTCGTTTGTGAGTTCAGTTTCTTAATTAAAACTAGCTTTATAGCCCGTGCAAGGCACGGGCAAGCTCTAGATTGTGCAATTTGTTGAATTCAATTTCGGTACAATTCATTGTGTTATCCTCCTTTAGGAAAGGTTTGATGACTAAGATAATTGATAATTCAAGATCAAGTTTATGTTTTTTTAACTTTGATCTCTATTAGAGTGTGCTGTAATATGTAGTTTCTTGTAACAACAATGCATGTAGCCTCAGAATTTTTTGTTGAAGGAGCAGTTGCAATAAAGTTTTAAATGGGTGCACATTGGTAAAAAAAATTGCATAGATGACCTGTAGATTAGGTAAAACTCCTTCAGAACGCAATAATTCATAAACTGTAGCAAAGTTCAAAGCCAAGTAATTCGAGAAGATGAGGAGTACTTTAGTTGCAATTACATATATTATTTAGATAACTGGATATAGGTGAAAGCTTTTCTGGAATACCCCATCATCATATATAATGGGTCATCATATATAATGGCGGCTGGTGTTCCATAAGTCAAGTTGTTTTTTGCTTCTTGCTTGGGCCTGCCTCGTCATTAGGAGTTGGTGGCTGGATGTTTGGTGCTGGTGTGTCAAGTTCAGAGAGGCGCGCAACGGTGTAGCCGACTCGTCCTCCTTGATTGTAGGAGTTGACTTTAACGTGGAAGGCTCATTTATTCCCTACAATGTTGTTGAGCACAAGAGGCAGATCTTGTGTAAAGTTTGTCTACATGTGAATATGTGATCCGTTAAATGAGTGGCTGCAAAAGTGTGTTGAGTATATATTGCATAATTTTCTGAATAATTGGGGAGTAGTGTGCGAAAAGGATGATTACCTGGTCAATGTCAACTACGAGCTGGTCAATAGGGATCCCTAAAATCCGTTCGACATCCTTGTTGAAAAGGGTGAAAGTGGTATTGCCAGAGTCATCTTTCACGCTGACAGTGATCATGTAGCTGCAAAAAGTTGTTTAAGTTTGGTTAAGGGATGTCCAGAAATTGTTCAACACCTGCACCTGTTATAATTATTTTAAATAGCAATCTGGTTTTGTTCAGTGTTTAGACACTGATTAATGTTTTGATCTATGTAAGCATAGAGTTGTTTACAAATTCGCATACGTTGTTTAATTATATGTTACCATTAGCTATCTTAGCTACCATGTCACCATTTGACCTTTTCCCTTGGACTATATCATGAGTTGTTAGCTTTCAGTTTAACCAAACTGTATGGAGTGTTATTACCTAAGTGGTTTACTTAAATTCGTTTGTAATATTCTTCATACTCAAAATTTTCAGGAGAAAATTATTATGTAATTATATTTACATCCAATATTAGCACCAATGTTCTAATGATAATTTATTATAGATTACAGAATATATCTAAATGTTATGATTTGGGTGAAAACATCTTTTCAATCAACTTCATGTCAGTGTAGATGGGTCAATTTTGAGTAGGTCTATAATTATAAATTATATCTTATATATGTACAAGAATATATAAGATTAATGGAACAGAAATATAATAAACTGGTGATTTGGGAAGTAAGGAAGTAAAGACATAGTAAATGGTGTGTGTAAAAGTTTACCGTTCTTTGTAGCCTTTCGTTTCCACTTTGCAGTTGTCACAGAAGAACTTATCTTCTTCAATCCTTATTTTCTTAGGGCACCTGGGGCAGGAATCGTTGTACCAGTTGTCATCATTTGAGACTGCAACAATTGTTGCCTGATAAAGGAAGCTTAGAACCTGTGTTGAAGTTTTTGTGTGGTTAGCATAGATTACGTAAGAAATAAGATGGAAGTTGTAAATCAGGGTTATGCAACTAGTTACCTGTGATTCTTCTGATAGTTCCACATCCAATATCTCTCGAATTGTTCCCTCATGCAAAACGTTCTATTCCGTGGAAACAAAAAGTTTCTCTGTTGGCGGGAGCATTGTTCGTCCAGATTTAGTTGTTGCCGCCATGATATTTTGTCTGAGCTCCAGGAGGGGTTTGTAGTCAATGTTAAAGTAGGTCTTTGTTCCATCTCCGCTAGAGAGTACGATATCAGGACCTGCACAAATAAGGTAACGTTAATATATTTGTCAGAAATATGTTAAGACAACTTGCATTATATATGCATTATTTAGATGCTACAAGTACGAAACTGTTACAAATTAAATAGTATGATGAATCTGACATGATTTGATATTTTGGGCGGAAGGCAGAGGAATGTGTTGTAGGTTACCAAACTCGACCTAATAGATGAATTTTTTAGACTCCCTATCAAGTTAATTTTTTTTATATATAAGTACTACACTGCAACTCATCTCATTCTACATTGCCATAACAGAAATCGTAATATACTAAAACCACTAAACCCGGACTTATAAATAGGGAGCACCAGAGTATTTCTGTAGGGTATCATGCAGAACCGGAAATGGAAAACTATAAAGTTCACTGTATACATGCCACCATTTTTTCGTCCCTCCCAAGTTTCAAAATAGAGCATATTGATTCCAATTATAAAAGAGCAAGAACCAAAAAAGTAGAGCAAGCATCTTATTATCATTCCGTAGAGCTATTTGAAATCTGACCATCGACATTGATTTCCTCTTAGACTACTATTCATTTGTGAACTGGTATTGCGTTGTATTTATCACACAGCCTCTCCTGATATATTCATCACTGAAGTACCTCTAATGCACCTTATTTCTTTTATCTAATTACCTCCATCCATATTTTAGGTATGTTCATAGGTGTGTGTCACCACTAAAATACACAGAATAGTGTATAACCAAAACAACCCAAAGGGAATATTAACCAGTTTTCAGAATAATGTCCTTAACATGCTCTTCCTATGAAACTTGCTAATAAATGAAGTACGCATAGACCCTACACTCGACAGCAAGTTATTTTTTTGTAAAGTGCTACAATAACCCATCTGATCCAATACTGTATACACCGTAGTTATTACGTAGCTATGAGCGGTTGTAAATGCAAGTATTGCATAAATGGTGAAATAAAATGATGAGTGTTTCACCTGAGTATTATTTAGCCAAGAGGCCAATAATAACCACAAATGTCGCTGCACCCTCTGTAGCTGTCAATCCCTCTTTGAACTGAGCCGCCTTATCTTCCCATAAGGTCACAATCATCTGCTGCTGCTTGTGGGGGTTATTTTTTTTATATAAACTGTGTTGGTCATTTAAAAGCATGTGTAAGAAGTTTTGTGTGTAACCTGTTGTTAACTAAGAGGATATTCATTTTTTTAGCACCATTTGAGGCTGGTTCAAGAGCTCCAATTTCTTGGACCATTCCAATGACCTCTGCATGTATGAAAAAATGTGGTAATTAGATTTGTGCAGATGAAAGGGATATAAATGGGAGTGTTATATTTTTTTTTTGTACAATGAAGCTGTCTGTCACCCAAAGAAGAGCTGGCATGGCCTCAAATCCAGTGAGGTTAAAGCAAAATTGTGGGATACAAAATGAATGGATGACAAAACCATATGTTCTCATTAAAATATTAAAAGTTTGTGAATGCTTATACATATAATTGAATTGAATTAAAGGTTATCTATAAGCCACAGATGCTTTCCGAATTCCTTAAACTTTGTTGTTAGCTTAAAATTTTGAATTGGGCACCTCCATTTCTTGCGTTAAGTTTGAATAATGATAGATCATAAGAAAAGTAAGAAGAAGTCTTGAGTTTTAAAAAGTAACTCACCTTGTATCCAATAAATTTGCATTTGTTTACATTACTTCAGGCAGGGTCCTTTGATTATTTAACGCTTCTTCTTACAACTCATTTCGCTTGACTGAACTTCGGCACAACCACTAGATTAATTAGGTTGAATGCATAAAATAGAATAAAAAAACTCATAAAATGAGTAGAATGAATGGATGATAAGACATTATGTTTACTATAAAAATATTAAAAATTAAATTAACAGTAATCTATAAGCCACAGAGGCAGTGCCCAAGTTCTTTAAATTTTGTTAGCCGAAAATTTTAAACCAGACACCTCTGTTTCTTTCGTTAGGTTCGAATGATGATATACGATAATAAAAGTAAGCAGAAGTCTTTAGTTTTAAAATAGTAATTTACCTTGTTTCCAATAGGATTGCATTTGTTTACATTACTTCAAGTAGCATCCTTTGACTGTATAATGCTGCTCGTTGGAACCTCTTCATGCGCCATTGTCCACATCAATCCCTTGAACAGAACCATCATACCTGCTGATCAGAAAACATGTTCTGTTACATCCATCTTGCACAATACTTTACTGCATGCAGATGAGCCAACATGTTGTAGTGTGCTATGAGCTGAGATTGAAACATCGTCACGAAAGCTGATATTCTAACCGCACAACCTTTTGCAGCCCCAAACACCAAACCCTGTTTAGTAACCTATAGCAGCTATAAGATGTGAAAGACACACATGAATGATTCATAATGGTTTTTGTGATGAAACTCACACTCATGAAACAACCATTAACTTGTTTTGTTAAATTACGAACAGATAAACACAATAATGATTATAAAGAATTTACAAAATATGAAAGTATTTTCATTGCTGCCCAAACACCATTTGTTGCAGCTAGGGCATCCATCGCAAATCTAAAAGTTCTGCCAGAAGATTATGAGTGTAACTGAATACTTAATTTAGCTACAATGGTTATTGAATTAAAGATAACAAATGTATAATTAAAATATGTTCAAGCTAGATTTAACTTCAACAAAGAGATAATATCCATCTCATCTCATGCTAAAAAAGAAACTCAAAGAAACTTACACAAATGCACTCCAAATGGAGGGGGGGAGTGCGCTTACACAAAAGATTAAGCGGCAATCTACAATTCTTTAGCTGTGTATAAAATGTGCATCGTAGATAGTTGATTGATCTACTGAGTGCAAGACCAAAATGCTTTAAGAAACCAAGTGCTAGGCTATAACTTGGCTAGAAGGAATACACAGTATTTTTATATCAATCTAGTTTATGGGTCACTAGTCACGATCAATAATAAATTTGACAAGTATTATATCTAGTAGTCTTTCAAAAACAAATGACTACATCTAATTTACATATCATGTGGCATATATGTAGTTGGAAAGATAGGCGTGTCGATGTATAAAATAACCAGAGAGAACACATATATGGCCACACATACCTTAAACATTAGAAGGACTGCTTCATGTTCATTTTCATTTTCATTTCCTTTATTAACGCTGCCTAAAGTTTAACACAACACCTTGCAATTCTATGTCAGTTGCAATCATAATTCAGAATGCGCAGAAAAATGATTCTTCAATGGCAAATAATCAAACAGATGGACTACAGATCGGGAAAACTACACAACAATTATAAATTGCATCATAAACCTTTAGGGTCAATACTTGCGCGAACTAACAACATATTTAACAATATACCCTGAAGAAGACGTAAAAGTTCCTTGAAGAAGGCGTAACTGTTATAAGAAGAACAATTCATTCCGCAGTGACGATGCTGAATTGTGTAACAGGCAAAGTCCGGGAGAGACAGTCGAAGGGTGCGGAGGTGGAAGGCTTAATGTTGGGAAGTACGACGATGAGGAGATGTAGAGCTGTGTATATATACATTTGTAGTGAGAAAAGGTGAGGAAGCGGATGAGGCTGAAGTTACAGCGAGAAACGCAGCCAAGAGGATGTTAATGGTTTTATTGAACATGGGCAGAGATGTCATCACATAGTGAATAAAAATTTTCACAAACGTGTATGTTGCAGTATTAGATATATAATAGATAGATGGGTGAGTATTCAACCAAAAGCAGATAATTAATAAGTGTCTTTATTATGAATGTATTGATATCGCTATAAAAGAGTACCATATGTCCGAACTTCAAACAATTTAACTTTAACTATAGTTAATGACGTGACATTTTTTATTGATAAAGAATTAAAACAAATCTACCAATGAATCACAAAATATTTCAATATGAAGGTTTTCGTGATGCCGCTAATAACCAATGACAAATGTTTTTTCTTGTGTAGATTTTATTTCAATAGAGTCGATTCGCAAACATGTTTTTTTTTTGCTTTAATTCGCCAACATGTTTACTTTAACTGCTTTATGTAAAATGAATTTGTTTGTATTTTGTTGAAATATTCAGCTGTGAATTTTCAGTCACAGCTCGATAGATAATTTAATAAGCCAATAATTTATTATGTATTTCAGAATACGGTTAACTAACATGTTAACTAATTGATTACAATAAATTGTATCGAATTTTAGAGTTTTTTCTTTTACAATACCTTGACAAACCTTAATTTTTTTTAAAAACGCTAGAAATAAAAAAAATATGTTTAAATCTTTCATCTAAATATCACGTGTATTCTTGCAATTAATTTATATTATTATTAATAAAATAAATGCGCGTACATTTATATGAATTTCATCAATGAAAATTCCTCTTTTGACATATCAAAATTTTCACATTATTTTTAAAAAATCTGAATTTTTTTTGAGTTGTTTAGCATTGCTTTTTTTAAAAAAAATAACAATAAAATGTTATACCATTTTGCACGGATTTGACAACTCAAAATTATCACGTTATGTTGAAATTTTTTGAAAACTTTTCATTAAGCATTAATCTAATTTGTAAAATAACATTAGTTGTAACATTGTTTCAAAAAAAAAAAAAAAAAACATTAGGTGTAACATTTAGCACTGATTTTTATGGTGGTAATTGAAGTATAAAAAGTACGTAATCCGCGGAATAGGTTGATATTGCAGGTAACAAATGCGGTAAAAACTAAAAAGAGGTATAAATATGGTATAATTCTTTTTGTTTAATATTGAAATGGGCCCCGTGTGCCAAAAAATAAAGGGGATAATCACAAAGTGTGAGGGGCAAGACTTTGCCTGCCCTAGTTAGCCTCCCCCTAGGGTCCTATATAAACAACTTAAAAGGCCTTGTAGCCGCTGCATAATACACAAAAACATCACATCTCTCTCCTTCCTCTTCTTCCTCCATCTTGAGTTTTCTTAATATATATATATACTTGTATGTATTATTAACAGAATAAATGAGAGGCAGTTTTCAGATATAGAAGTGTGACCTGTCTTGCATAAGCCACTTGATCCGTTCATTTGTGAATTGTTTATCTATGGTCTCTGCAAGGCAGGACACCTTCTATAATTGATCTCACTCTCCTTCCTTTGCTGCTTGCAGCTTGCCCCTCTTTATATTATATGTTCTGTGTATGTTTGCTTCCTAATTAAATAATTTTATATTTTTTCTCATGTTGAGATTTGTTTGCATATACCAATATAAATCCATGTTTTCAAGAACTCCGACCAACACAAATCTTACCCTGACACCTTCACCGCTGTTTTTTTTTCATTTGTAACATGTTGTGCACGAGGCAAGATGTATTTGATTTAATGCATATTTACTATAAAATAATATTATGAATCTTATAGAAGATATAACCTTTATTATAACAAAAATAATATTTTCTATAAAAAATTTATGAATCTTATAGAAAATATTACTTTTCTATAAAGGTCATTTTTTTTGTTAATTTGTATAGAGAAAACTGGCCTGATGATCTCAGGGGAGTTGTATTAGATTTTTGTTAATCTCAGGGTGCTAACCTGAGGACAACCTTAGAGCCGGTGACAATCATAATTTTTCATCATAATTTTAAAGTTAAAGTTTAGGAATTTGAAATATAACTAAATTTAAATTTAAATATAATTAATGTTATTTTAAAATCATTTATTGGATTATAAATTATATTTTAATATCAAAAATTACTTTTTGATTTGATATTATAGCTATATTTATTTTACCATTAGCATTAGACATGCTTTTAAGGCTTGCGTTGTTGTTTTTATTTTTCACGTTCTTTATCGGGCCGTTAGGCGTTAGTCCATGTCGACTAATAATTATAGTGGCAGAGATTCGGTGAATGTGTCAGGGGCTGCCTTGTACTGCTGACCGCTGATTCATCCCTTAACTTTCAAACGGATATCATTCGAATTTTTCAAATTTTCGACCGGACTATTAACGTTATCATCAAATTTTGGGCTCCGTAGCATTTCTGGTACAGAAATGTACAGAAGTTGCAAAAATGGTATAGCTAAGTTCCATTTATCAATCAATTAGCAAAAAAAAAAAAAAATGGTACAGTGCGCCACCGACCGTGGCAACCCAAGGTAGAGTGCGTCACCGATCGTGGCAACCCAAGGTAGAGTGCGCTACAACCCGTGACGACTGGACAAGAAGTAAAAAATTAATTTGATTTTTTGAAGTTTTTATATATTTTAGATTATGAAATTATATTTTAGTACTTTTTGAAGTTTTTATCTATTTTGAGGTTTTTTGCACGGACTGTGGCAAACTAGTAAGAGGGCGCCACGGACTGTGGCAAACCAAAAGTAAGGGACATATGTTGCATAATTTATTTGAATAATTTTTCTAAATTATAATTTTGTAAAATTATTTTGAATAATATTTCATAATAATTTTATCTATTTTAAATTTGTAACAATAAATTTAAAATTTCATAGTTGGTTTGTGTGCCTTATCAGCACAGTTAGGATATCTTATCTACATCTAGATTTCCTTGTCTATGACTATTTTAGTTATACGCCCCAAACTTACATTCTCATCTCTTCTTGTCCAGGAAGTTCTTCCAAGAACTACTAGCGAAGCCCTTTAACTTACACTAGTGCAACAATATTGAAGAATTCTGGTAAAAGTATGTAATACTCCTTTCCTTTTAGTTATTTCAGTTCCAATACAGCATTAAGTTCCATTTTTATATGTGTCTTTTTCACATATTTATATGCTATATATGTTTTTACATCAGGAAAATGGAAAGTTGTGTCAATGTGAATTTCTTTTGGGGTGGAAAAATAATTAGGAAAGATGATGATATAACATATTCCCTAGATCCAAAATGTATGCGTTATGTTATGTTCAGAACAACTTTTGAAGAATTCAAGGCAATTGTTTATGAGGTTATGAACATAAGTGACAATCATTGGAATTTGAAAATAAGTTATAAACATCCAAAAATGGGTATCGGTAATGTCGTTAAGCGATATTACTTAGGTCATATTACTTCCAACGTGGATGTCGGTAGGTTGTTGAGTATCTCTCGGACAATGCAGATGGGTTGGGGTGATGTGTCCGTTTTCATCGAGGCCGAACAGATTAAAGTTCGGGATTCGTACTCATATGCTTACGGTACGCATTCTGAGCCTACCCAACCAAGTTACCAACACAAATATAGGATGAGAAACCAATTTCCCGAATTCGGAACAACGGGATGGTCAAACTCTTTTTTCGGTGAAGGTGAAAACAATGAAGAATTTCACGGATATGCGGGGGTTCTAGTAGGCAAGCAGTGCAACAAACACATCATGGCGAGGATCCTGAGATGCATGAATATTATAACCGTACAGATTATGTGGAACTGTCTCCACCACGTCATACAATGACGGGTAGAGAGTTGACATGCATAGATGATAATCCTCTTGAATTTAATGTTGATAGTTCAAGCAGTGAGGAGTCCGAAGATTTTAACAATGATGATGATGAGGATGTATCATCTGAGGAGGATGAAGAGGTATTGAGGAACCATGTTCCGCTGGCAACTTGGTTTCAGACTGAAGATTATTCACCGGTGGTATTAAACAACCAAGCTGGAAACTACCTTGCTTTATCTCAAGATACCGAAGATCTTTCCGTTGGTCAAATGTTTAATGACAAACAAATGTTAATTCATGTTGTGCGACAAATGCACATTAGTAGCAATCAGACATATATCGTGGAAAGGAGCAATCCGAACCAGTTTATTGCAACATGTGTGGTAAAAAATTGTCATTGGAGAATGAGAGCCGCGAAGAGAAAGATCCATGGATTGTTTGAAATCACAAAGTGCACGGAACACACTTGTTTAGTTGATCTACCGACGCAGGATCACAAAAAAATCTATGCAAGATTTATTGCAAATATTGTTAAACCACATGTAAGCTATCTATTCTCAACCATCATTGACATATGTTAAAAAACTTTTATTGACTTTTTTTTATGGAATGTGTCGCAGGTTAGAGAATCACCAAATATCCGAGTCAAGACCATTATGACAATGGTTAATGACGAATTCAACCACTATGTAAGTTATTGTAAAGCATGGAGAGGCAAGCAGTTGGCTGTTGAGGAGGTCTACGGTAACTGGACTACCACATATGATGCACTACCACAGTTTTTCATGGCCATGGTACATGCCAATCCTGGGACTGTCGTTGTAATCGATGTTGTTCGTCATGAAACTGATAGAAGCAGTTCTGTTTGCAAACGGATTTTCTGGTGCCTTCACGCAATTATGGATGGTTGGCAACATGCCCGCTCGGTACTTTCGATTGATGGTACCTTCCTGAAGGGAAAATATAACGGAAAATTATTGGTTGCAATGGGGGTGGATTCGAATAATCATCAATATCCAGTTTGTTATGCCTTGGTTGACGAATAATCCGAGAGAAACTGGTCTTGGTTTCTGAAGTTGCTACGTCAACATGTATGCAGGGACATGTTAAATGTCTGCATAATTTCTGATCGTGCTGCTGGGATCCTAGCAGCGATGAGTAACCCGACTAATGGATTCACAACACCTCACGGGATTCATAGGTTTTGTTTATTTCATGTCAGAAGTAACTTCTCCAGTAAACATCCCGGTGGAGAGTTAAAACAATTGATGTGGAAAGCTGGAACTACCCCCCAATACAGAAAACACCAGGCATACATGAAGAGAATAGGCGCGATATCACCCCCTGCTTTGCAATACCTAGCATGCATTAATCCAGAAATGTGGACCATATGTTACGATATCGGTGGTGCTCGCTATGGACAAGCCACGACAAACGTGATGGAAGGCTTCAATGGTAGCATAAGAATGACTCATTTCCTTCCTGCTACCGCAATGATGGAGTATATCTTCTATAAGACTGTTAGAATTGTCAACACACAGCGAAACCAAATTGTCGATGCTATGCAGCGGGGTCAACAATTATGCCAAAGGACGGAGAATATGATAACCAGATATATGGAAAAGGCTAAATCACATACGGTGCATACATTCAGTAAACAACTAAGCATTTTCAAAGTTGTTACGCAACTCTCTCGGGTTAAAGGAGGCACAAAGGGGGGGGGGCGCACCCAAAATGTGGACATGAGTCAACAAATATGCACTTGTGGAAAATGGATTTGTCATCATTTGCCTTGTTCTCATGTATTGGCTGGTTGTTTGGCAGAGAATCTTGATTGGAAAAAGTGGATTGAACCTTACCACTACACTTCCAAATTGCATAAGTTATGGGAGCCTATCATATTTCCATTGGATCCTACTGAGTGTTGGAACTACGTCTTACCGGTACAGTGGTAGAGGTATGGTAAGTTGGTACCCGATGAAGCCTGCAAAAAGATAAAGAAAAAACGTGGCAACAAGGGGGAGTCTGTAAGAATTCGTACTGAGATGGACCAGTCGCGTTCGGGGATAAAATGTAGCCGTTGTAACCAAGAAGGACATACGAAACAGAGCAAACTTTGCCCACTACGTTCTAATGCAGTTTGACGTTGCTACACTTACTTTGCAATTTTTCATATGAATTTGTACTATTTGATTTGTGTGATTTCATTTCCTACATGTACTTCTTTTTTTCATTTCTTATTCGTGTGGTTTTAATATCGCTTCCATTTTTTCTTCTCTCAAATGTTGGAAACTTAATGACATGTAAATTTAGTTAACAATGCAAAACTAGTCATAAATTGAACAATTACTCATACTTGAATATTAAAAAGTACAATAGTTTAGTCCTCGTCAGACATGAAGCTGTCTGAGTCATTATCAGCACTCACGCTCCATTGGTGATACTGTCTTGCACGTAGCATGTCTCCATCCTCTGCAAACATCCTTGCATCTGCTGCTAGACTATGTCGATGTAAGCGCAATCGCATTCGGTTCTCTTCCTCTCGTGCACGAAACAATGCAACTTAAAGTTGTTGTGGAGTATTGTGTTGCATCATTATAGCGCGTTGTTTCGGTATTCTAAGTCCATACAATCGACATTGTTCAACACAACAAGAAAGACATTGCGTACGCCACTCCCACTCCCTCTGCATTGTTGTTATTGCCTGACTTGAGTAACGATGATTAGGGTTCATTGAGTACACATAATCATCGTCACATAACCATTTTCTACCCATGGCTCTGAAAATATCACCACTAGTATAACCATTTGCCATTTTTCAAAGATGATCAGAATGAGCATAGGGTATTTATAAAATAGATGAGAATTAAAATTTTTAATAGTTAAAGAAAATAATTTAGATCACGAGACCATTTTCCTATGTATTCACGAGTTCATATTATGCCAAAAAGAATTCAGAACTGCATACACACTTTTATTACTTTTTCCTGTATATTCACGGGACACGTTAACAAACCTTGAAAGTTGTGTAGGTATCATTAACGTTAACGTTAACGTTTTCGGGCCTGAAAATATCATTATTCATAAACTATAATTTTGTGTAGGTATCATTTTTGGACCTAAATTTTACATAGTTACGCTTAATATTTTTTTTCCAAATTTTGGGTAGTAGCAAAGTACAACATTTCAAGTTTAATTTAAAACAAAGAAAATGAAAATATATTTTTTGCAAGTACAATTTATAAACCTACAAAAGTGATTGTTCAAAAACAATTTTTACTAAGTAACCAACTTGTTTTACTAAGTAACCACGTCATAACTGAAAATCAAAAAAAAAAAAAAATGCTAGGGTTGCCACATGCCGTGGCGAACTATAGCTCGGGTTGCCACAGGTCGTGGCGCCCGGTACCATTTTTGCAATGTTGAAACTGGTTGTACCATCTTCGCAAAAATGGTACATAAATGTACCAGATATGCTACGGAGTCCAAATTTTGTATAAAGGTAGAGGTGCAAAATATAGTACCTATTAAATATAAATATGAATTACAGTTTTTTCCTCGAATAATAGAAACAGATTCTAATTGATTGTGTCCACACTCCACATGCATAAATGGAATAAATTTCATTTATTAAGCAAAGTTAGTAAAAAAATTTGATAATTTATCATCTTCAAATTAATTAAAATTTTAAGATATATCTAGGTTTTTTTAAGAAAAATTTAGTCGATTTGAAGCCATTTGTCCCAGGTTGAAGTCTTATTTTTGTAGACCTATACATAGGCCCGTCTCAAATATTCTAGAGGCTCTAAGCTAAAAATAAAATCGGGGGCCCTCTATCAAAAAATTCATATTTTAAATATTTTTATATATGAATAAATTTATTGAAAATGAATCATAAAAACAACTTTAACGCAAGTTAAAAATTATACATAAACATTAGAAACTCAAACCACAGTATAGGAAACATACCTCTAAATTATGAAACAATACTAAAACATTTATCTACAATTTTCAAAATTTGGAGCCCTTTCAAAATGAGGGCCCTGTGCATACATAGTGCTACTTGCATTCCCTCATCTACGACCCTACCTACATAATGGGGAAAGAGACGAGGATAGTGGTGATAATCCTAGGTAATAAGTCGACTTCGTTGTATATATTGTTCTGATCTTAGATCAATCATCACTTGACCGGTCGGTATTTTGTCAATTTAAATGGTCCGTTTTGATCTAAAAATAATTAAAAAATATTTTTTTTTCAGATAACATAAATTGATTTACTTTATAATATATTTAAAAAATATAATAATAACCTTTTAAGATGTTATAGTATTATTTGAACAACATATAAACATATTTCACATGAATACAAATATGTGCTATAAATTTATATATGTTATATAAATTATTATATTTAAAACATTGTCGAGTTTGGGTGTTTTAGGTAATCTGAAACTCAAAATACGTAATGGCTTGTTTGAATAACAGCATTTCATTTCAAATGCTGAATTTTAATTGAATTCCTCGTTTGGATTGTTAAATAATTTGGATTTGTATTTGACCCAAATTCCTACTATGTAGGCGTTTGGGGTATCAAGCAAAAGTTGACTTATAACTTAAAATGAGTAAGTGCTTTATAAGTGATAAGTTGATGGATTGTTATAAGTGTTTGGGAGAACTAAAAAAAGTGAACTTATGTATTATAATGAGTAAGTGCTTTATAAGTGATAAGTTGATGCAAACTTATAAGTTATGTAAGTGTTTGGATAAATTTACTTATAAGTTAATAATTTTTTTGTTAAATTAAATTGAAAAAATAATTAATTAATATAATGATCTCGATAAATACATTTTAGATTAAAAACATTTAAAAGTATAAATATAAAAATATAAACAACTAAATTGAAAAATTAATTAATTAATATAATGATCTTGATAAATACATTTTAGATTAAAAAACATTTAAAAGTATAAATATAAAAATATAAACTACTAAATAGATAAAGAAATCATGAAAAATGAAATAAGTTGAGCAAAATGTTAGTATTTTCTAACATTCAACTTATCAATTTATAAGTTATAAGTCAGCTTATAAGTTAGGTAGACAAACACCCCCCATAAGTCATAAGCTAAAAAAATAAGTTATAATTTATAAGTTAATGAAATAAGCTGAGTACACAAACACCCCTCATAAGCTGAAATGGGTTTATATTTTAAAACTTGTTGGGCTACTCCATAAACTGTACATGTGGAGTTAGTTGATCTTCCGTGATTCTGTTAGATACCCTTCTGATTAGAAATGCGTAAGATTGGATTATCGTTGTGTGTTATAGCGGCTTGCCTGGGATTTTTAAGAAATATAGTAGTTATAGCTGGCCTAGGAATTTTAAGAAATATCGCATTCAGCAAGACCTGGAATGGTTGCAAAATTTAAATGTCCTTATGTGTGTTACAATTTTTAACATCTTCAGATCCTCAGCCCGCATTTGATCTGCTGCTACCTTACAAATAGAAAAACTAACTCTGTAATCAAACTTTTAGATGCAAGTAAAAGTTGTGCAGTTGAAGTGATTTTGTTAACAATGAGATCATTGCAGATCCGGATATATGGGTGCAAGTTATGCAGCTAAAGCTGTAATTCGAGTCGAGCCGGGCGAGTTCGAGCCGGATATTAATTTGAGCTGAGCTTTTTTTTCACGAGCCGAGCCGGCTCATTTAATTAAACGTTTATAATCTTTTGCCCGAACTCGGTTTGTTTAATTTCACGAGTCGAGCCGAGCCGGCTCGTTTAGTTAAACGAGTCGGGCGAGCCGGCTCGTGTAAAATTACACTTAAACGAGCCTAATCTTCTGTCCGAACTCGGCTCGTTTAATTTCACGAGTCGAGTCGAGCCAGATTGTTTAGTTAAACGAGACCGATCTTATGTTCGAGCTCGGCTCGTTAACGAGTTCGAGTCGAGCCGAGCCTTACTAAACGAGCCGAGTCGGGTCGGGCTCGCGAGCCGCCCGACTCGAATTACAGGCCTATATGCAGCTAATGTGTTACGTGCAGATGCGAACAGAGAAATGAGATCTTTTCTACCAAAAATCGATAACATATAGCCCTGCATATTAAAAACATGTCGTTGCTAATTGCGAGGGGGTGCTTATGACTAATGAGAACCTCATTTTATTTGTTTTACTACAATTAGTGTAATATGAAAGTCAGATTACACCTAAAACCTTACATGATCTTTGCAATAACTCACACAGACGAATACACATGAAGTAGAAAATAATCTTTCGGGTTCTGAAAAGCATAGGATCAAACGTATATGACACAAACATGTCTTTCTCTGGTGATACTGTGATACTGGAACACAACTGAGCTACTAGAATCCAGAATAAATAAGAAGAGACATCATCAGTGCAACTTGATAGAGTATATATTTATATATATGTTATTCCTCATATTTATTATATTTTGCATTTAATTGGACTTTTATTAAATAAATTATGATGTTTTATTATAGGAAGCAAGGAATCCTAAACTTGGAATGGAGAATAAAGAGCTTAATTTGGAGATTTATTAGAAGGAAATTCGGATTTGTTGGGCTCCACGCAAGTACATCACTGTTTGGGCCATATCTGGAGTTCCAGAAGTCAGAATTGGACGATTTAACAGCCCACGCGAAGATAACAGAATTCTCTTTCATTCTTAAGTGGTCCAGATATCAAATTACAACTGGAACGGGCCAGAATTACTGAGGACCAGTCAGTTACGAATTTCCTTGGAAAAGCAGAATCAGTTTAGGAAACATATTGTATTTTCCTCAAAATATTAAAATAATTTTATTAGATACATATACATACATCAGATATAATTAGGTATTTTTGGAGATTACAGATTTCATCTTTTCTCCTTATTTCCATCATGTTTACATACTCTTGTGTATTGTTTTCTTTTGAGATGATGAACTAATTTTCTCTCTAGGCCTTTAATGGATTCTTTTGTTAATACATAAGTTCATTCTTTAATTCTTTGTTCTTGTGGTCATATTGATTGTTTGTATTGGTTTGCGTTTAATGCTTCTCAAAGATTTGATCACCCTTGAGATTGAATCAGTAATTTAGGTGGACTTGGAAAAGAAACCCTAAGTTAAGAACCAATCAATATAACCTAGGATTAATATTTATATTAATTTGTGGTTAGGATAGGAATATACCTAGACACCCTAGGTAGTCCAATTAAGGTGAAACTTAATGCTGTTTTTGGATTTAAATTCTACATAGGAATATGGGGGTTAATTCATAAATTAGAGTCACTTGAGATTCGGAAGGTCCTTGTGCGTACTTGATAGCCTTAGACTAGTAATTAGACCACGAGAATAGAGGTTAAGGAAGAAGCTTGTTAAAGGACATTAGATGAAGTTAAGGCCTAGTTTTCATTCTCTTGGAATTTATTATTCGATATTGTGTTAGATTAATTGTTAGTGGTGATTTAATAAAAACTTTACATGATTTTTATCAGACTTGAATTGAAAGAAAGATAGCAAGTGGTATTTAACAACTTATTTGTAGTCCTTGTGGGAACGAACTTATTTACTACTTGTTACGATACGTGCTCTTGCGTTAAGGTTGTAAAACCGACAACAAATTTTTGGCGCCGCTGCCGGGGACTAATTTTAAGTATTTATTTGTTAATATCATTGCACTATTTAGTACTTTGAGATCGAGTATTACTTGTTCTTTTGTTCACGTTTTATAGGGGCTTGATTTTGTATGCGTAGACGTGACTCATCTTCACTTCTTCCACTTTATTTGGAGATTGAGAGAACTGTGAAACAAATTCGAAAGCAAGTCAGGGAAGCTAGAACCCAATTCGGTACAATGGGTGATAATGTGAATGAAGTTCCTGCTGCGAGGCGCTTGCGGGTGAAGGAGTACATAATGCCTTCTTTCGATGGTATTCATTCTAGTATTTCAAGGCCAGCTATTGCTACAAATAACTTTCATGTTGATTCAGCTACAATGCAGGCTATCAGGGACAACAAATTTCATGGTTTTCTGCTGAAGATCCTAATGCTCACTTGAGGAATTTTCTTGAGATTGTTGATAATTTCAAGGTTAATGGTGTTTCCGAAGAGACCATCAGACTAAGACTATTTAGTCGTTCTTTGGATGGAAAAGCGAGAGAATGGTTGGATTCCCTGCTAGCCAATTCTATCACTACATGGAACCAACTTGTTGAGAAATTTCTAAACAAGTACTTCTCTCCAGCAAAGACAGAGCGTTTGATCAAAGAAATTCAAAATTTTTAGCAGTTTGATATGGAGTCTCTTTATGAAGCTTATGAGAGGTTCAAAGATCTTTTGAGGAAGTGTCCACATCATGGACTATCTGATCAGCAAAAGATTCGCACATTCTATAATGGGCTGACATTGCAGTGTGCTACTCAAGTTGATGGAGCTGCTAGGGGTTCATTGATCAACCAGTATCCTGAAGATGCTTTTGAGATTCTTGAGGATATTACTTCAAATAATTGCAGGGCCTATGAAAGAACAAGTTCCAAGAAAGTAGTTGGTTTGTATGAAGTTGATCCATTCACATCGTTCTCCGCTCAGATGGTATCTCAGTTTAAAGCTTTAAATAAAAAGCTTGAGTCTTTATCAGTGGATAGACATCAACCAGTTCATCCTGCTCAGCAAGTTCATAATGTTCATATATTTTGTGATACATGTGGGGAAGGGCATCCAACTCAGCAATGTCCATTGATTTATCATGATGCATCAATGTCTAATACGGTGAACTATGTGGGGAATTCAAGTAACCAGCGAAACAATCCGTATTCTTATACTTACAATCCTGGTTGGAGAAATCATCCCAACTTTGCATGGAAAAACAACGCAAGCTCAAACATGCCATACAAATCTAATGCACCTCCAAGTTTTCAACAACAACCAAGGTCGCAGGAGATTGAGAGGAAGCCAACAACTGAAGATCTTCTTCTCCAATACATGTAGAAAACAGATGCTGTGATTCAAAGACAAAGTGCATCTATGAGAGCTTTAGAAATGCAAATGGGGCAATTGGCTAGTGCTATCAATAACCGTCCTCAAGGTTCATTGCCTAGTGACACAGAGCCGAATCCAAAAAATGTCAATAGAGAGCATTGCAAGGCCATAACTTTGAGGAGTGGAAAGGAAATTGAAGGGAATACAAAGAAGATTGATAGTGATGTGACTAGTGAGTCTAAGTCTGATGAAGAGCCTAACAAAGTGGTGAATACAGAATCTGTTGCACCACATAATTCACAGGTTGATGCACCAACAATAAAGAAACCCATATATCCTCCTCCTCCATTTCCTCAGCGACTACAAAAGCAAAAACAAGACAAGCAATTTCAGAAATTTATGGACGTATTTAA
This sequence comes from Heracleum sosnowskyi, assembly GCA_030848705.1. Lineage (NCBI taxonomy): Eukaryota > Viridiplantae > Streptophyta > Magnoliopsida > Apiales > Apiaceae > Heracleum > Heracleum sosnowskyi. Next base: position 103,418,672 of record CM061241.1, read on the forward strand.
AAAATTGTCCATTAATATTCCTTTTGCTGAAGCACTAGAGCAGATGCCAAGTTATGTCAAGTTCATGAAGGATATTCTATCTCGAAAAAGAAGGTTGGAAGAATTCGAAATAGTGGCACTAACTGAAGAATGTAGTGCTATTTTGCAGAAAAAGTTGCCTCCAAAGCTCAAAGATCCTGGAAGTTTCACTATCCCTTGCACTATTGGAACATAATATTTTGGCAAAGCTTTATGTGATCTAGGGGAAAGTGTCAATTTAATGCCATTTTCAATTTTCATGAAGCTAGGAGTTGGAGAAGTTAAGCCAACATCAGTCCGTTTGCAACTGGCAAATAGATCTTTAGCATATCCAAGGGGTATAGTGGAAGATGTTCTTGTAAATGTGGATAAATTCATTTTTCCTACATATTTTATTGTGCTTGATATGGAAGAGGATGCAGACATTCCATTGTTTCTTGGTAGGCCATTCCTAGCTACTGGAAGAACTCTCATTGATGTTCAGAAAGGAGAGTTAACCATGCGAGTACAGGATGATCAGGTGACATTTAATGTTTTTTCTGCTATGAAGTTTTCTAATGATGAAGAGAGCTGTTGTTCGTTGAGTGCTATTACAGATGAAGATGGCATGCAAATGTTAGCGCATCACACTATTGATGCTCTAGAGTTGTCTTTACAAGAAGCAGGTGATGACAATTTTGAGGAGATTGCAGAATGTATCAAAGAGCTAAATGCACTTCCTCCTTATCGGGGACCTCTTCAGAAATTCGAGAGTTATGAGATGCCTGACAAATCCAAGGCATCGAAACCATCCATCGAGGAACCTCCTGAACTTGAAATGAAACAACTTCCATAGCATCTAAAGTATGTATTTCTTGGTGAAAACTCAGCTTTGCCGGTAATTATATCTTCTACTTTGTTAGTTGAACAAAAAGAGAAGTTACTTCGAGTTTTGAAGGAATTTAAAAAGGCTATTGGGTGGAAAATTACTGATATCAAAGGTATAAGTCCTTCATTTTGCATGCACAAAATCTCAATAGAAGAGGGTCACGAGCCTAGTATTGAACATCAACGGAGGTTGAATCCCATCATGAAGGAAGTAGTAAAAAAGGAGATCATCAAGTGGCTAGATGCAGGAACCATATACCCTATTTCTGACAGCTCTTGGGTAAGTCATGTACAATGTGTGCCAAAGAAAGGTGGAATCACAGTTGTGGCTAATGAGAAGAATGAGCTCATTCCGACTAGAACAGTAACGGGATGGAGGGTGTGAATGGACTACCGAAAATTGAATAAAGCCACGAGGAAAGATCATTTTCCTTTACCATTCATTGATCAGATGTTGGACAGGTTAGAAGGTAAAGAGTTCTATTGTTTCTTGGATGGGTATTCCGGTTACCATCAAATTTCTATAGCACCAGAGGATCAGGAGGAAACTACATTTACGTGCCCATTTGGTACTTTTGCTTTCAGAAGGGTGTCATTTGGGCTATGTAATGCACCACCTACTTTTCAGAGGTGCATGATGGCTATATTCTCTGATATGGTAGAGCAGGGCGTAGAGGTTTTCATGGATGACTTCTCTGTACTTGGTGATTCTTTTGATTCATGCTTGAGTAACTTGGCACGTGTGTTGCAACGGTGTGAAGAAACAAACTTGGTACTAAATTGGGAAAAATGTCATTTTATGGTTCAAGAAGGCATTGTTCCTGGGCATAAAGTGTCAAACAAAGGCTTAGAGGTTGATAGAGCTAAGCTGGAAACTATTGAAAAGCTCCCTCCACCGAGTTCTGTTAAAGGAGTTCGAAGTTTTCTTGGTCATGCTGGTTTCTACAGGCGATTCATCAAAGACTTCTCTAAAATCTCAAAGCCATTATGCAATCTATTGGAGAAGGACACCAAGTTCATCTTTGACGATTCTTGTATTGCAGCATATGAGGAGCTTAAAATGAAATTGGTTTCTGCACCAATTATCATCGCTCCTGACTGGAGTCTTCCTTTTGAGTTAATGTGTGATGCTAGTGATTATGCACTTGGAGCAATTTTGAGGCAGCGAAGTAATAAAATTTTTCATTCTATATATTATGCAAGTAAGACTCTTTCTGGTGTTCAACTGAATTATACAACTACAGAGAAAGAATTACTTGTTGTGGTCTATGCATTTGAAAATTTTAGATCATATCTTGTGAGCACCAAGGTGATTGTGTACACTGACCACTCTGCTATCAAATAACTGATTGAAAAGAAAGATGCAAAGCCTCGCTTGATTCGTTGGGTTCTACTTTTGCAGGAATTTGACTTAGAGATCAAAGATATGAATGGTTCTGAAAATCAAGTTGCTGATCATTTATCTAGGTTGGAGAATAATGAGAATTCTGACAATTCTCAAATCATTAATGACACTTTTCCTGATGAAAAGCTTATGGTTGTCAATAATAGTGGACCCCCTTGGTTTACTGATTTTGTTAACTATCTGGTGAGCAATATTATTCCTACAGAGTTTAACTTTCAGCAAGGGAAAAGGTTTTTGCATCAGGTTAAATCATTTTTGTGGGATGAGCCTTATCTTTTCAAGCTTGGTCCAGATAATGTTCTAAGAAGGTGTGTTCCTGAAGGTGAGATAGAAAGTATCTTGCATCATTGCCACAATTCTCCATATGGTGGTCATTTTCAAGGTGATAGAACTGCTGCAAAGGTTTTACAATCAAGTTTTTACTGGCCTTCTCTTTTTAAAGATGCTCATGATTTTGTGAAAATATGTGATAGATGCCAAAGGACTGGAAATATCTCCAACAAGAATGAGATGCCTTTAAATTATATTTTAGAGGTTGAATTGTTTGATGTATGAGGTATTGATTTCATGGGACCGTTTGTGATGTCATTCCGGAAGGAATATATACTGTTGGTAGTCGATTATGTTTCAAAGTGGGTTGAAGCCATAGCAACTCCTACAAATGATGCATCTGTAGTTCTTGAATTTTTAAAGAAGAATATTTTCACACGGTTTGGGACACCGAGAGCGATTATTAGTGACGGGGGATCACATTTTTGTAACAAGCAATTTGCAGCATTGTTGTTAAAATATGGTGTGCGCCACAAGGTAGCATGTGCTTATCATCCTCAAACAAATGGCCAAGCTGAAGTATCCAACAGAGAGATCAAGCAAATTTTAGAGAAGACGGTGAATTCTTCAAGAAAAGATTGGTCTAAAAAGTTAGATGATAGTTTGTGGGCATACAGGACGACATATAACACCTCTTGGTTTTTCACCATATCAATTGGTTTATGGAAAATCTTGCCATTTACCAGTTGAATTAGAGCATAAAGCATTCTGGGCCATAAAGAAGTTGAATTATGATTTTATGGCAGTAGGAGAAAAACGTCTTCTTCAATTAAATGAGCTTGAGGATTTTCGCTTCAAAGCTTATGAGAATAATAAAATTTACAAGGAGAAGCTGAAAAAGTGGCATGATCAGAAAATTGTTGCAAAGGAATTGAAGATGGGCCAGCTAGTACTGTTGTTCAACTCTCGATTAAAGTTATTTCCAGGAAAGCACAAATCACGTTGGTCAAGGCTTTTTAGAGTTGTACAAGTCAGTTCACATGGTGCGGTGGAAGTTAAAGACATGCTTACAGGGAGAACTTTTAAAGTTAATGGCCAAAGACTTAAACCATATTTGGGTGGCGACATTGATCGTAATTTCTCATCCATCACTCTTTCTGAGCTGTGAAGGACTTAAATAGTCGAGGCCATGACTATAAATACGGCGCTTCTTGGGAGGCAACCCATGATTGTTGTAAGGTTAGTAAAATTTTATTCCTTATTTTTTTTTCATTTTTTTTGTATTTTTTTTTAGTTTAGATTTTTTTTATTATATTTTTTTACTCCCACAAGGTGCCTTGATAATTTTGTGTGAAGTGTTTCGGGAACATAAAAGATTTTGCAGGTCAATATTTGAAGAAAAAGAAATTGAAATTTTGGAGGAGAAAAATTTGAGTTGAATTTGATATTTGTTGCTACAATATTTCTACCCACGGGGCGTCACTTCTTTGCTGCAGTGTTTTTGTCCCTGTTACATCAAAGAAAAGAATCGAGCGCTGGTGCAAGTTTGTTACCTGCAGTGCATAATTCCATGTGGCTTTTTTTTTTGTTTTCACCCACACAAAAACCCACGGTGCACAGGAGAAAACCCACGGTGCAGAACCCTCTGTTAAGATGTTAATTTACTTGACATCTATCTATCTGTTGGCATTGCTGCTCTCACATATGGGCCAAGTCCATCTGAGTGTGTGGTCCAGCCTAGCATTAATCTAGCACCTCAGCATCCATCTGTCGCCATGTCATCTGCCACCTGGTGCCATGTCACAGTCCAGTCAGCATGCATGTGGCGCCACTTCATACCCAGTCAGCAGCTACGTCACAGTATAGTCATCTGCCATGTCACCTGCTTGAATGGCTGCTATTACAAAAATATTATGGAAATATGGGAGGCCAAAGAGTTGAACCCCTGAACCTTGTTCTCATACAAGACTCATATGTGCACTCATCCACCACTTGAGCTAACTTGCTGTTATGTTATTAATCGACTGAATTAGTTATATACCAACTGAAGCAGTTGGAGGAAGTTTCAACACCTTCTTTTCGGACACTTCATGCGAGGCAATTAGGGGAGTATTTTTAACCCTTCTTTGTATATATATTTTTTTTATTCTTTTTGTATTTTATTTAGGATATTATTATTATTATTATTATTATTATTATTATTATGATTCATTGAGGACAATGAACCACTTAAGTGTGGGGATGGGTTCTTGATAATAATATATTTAAAAAATCCAAAAAAATTATATATCATAAAATCCAAAAAAAATTGAAAAAATCAAAAACTTTTTTGTATATAATTACCTTGTCTCAAAAGCATGTTAGCATGGATAAGTACACATTGTGTGGATTTATTTCGCATGATTAATTCTGAGTGTCATATTCATAGAGAAATCATTTTAATTCTTGATAATTCCTTGCGTGTGCTTGCGAAAATTTGAAAACTTGAGATGTTTCTTAGTCAATTTTAGTGAGTAAAACATGCTTTCACCCTGTGAGAATTTGAGCCTAATTTATGATTGATGCACTTTATATCAATCCATTTCTTTTGTTGTGTGTTGTTCATCATGATTCATGTTGCTCTAGAACTTGTTTTAAACTGTGTTGAGACTACATGGTATGTGTATGCATGAAAATGATAAAGGCACTAGGATTGAGCTCATTTACCTAAACAGTAACCATGAAAAATATCCTGCAACCCTCTTGAGCTTATATCTGTTTCTTTCGTATATCACCAATCTAAAATTCTTGAGCCTACTTATCCGTTCATGTCTTGATTTACTGGTAGAGCATATTGATTCAACTTTAGGGTTGGTGAATATTAAGTGTGGGGATTTCTTTTGTTTAAGGGTTACATTTTGGAGCGAAAGTTGTAAAAAAAAGTTTGAATGTTATCAAGTACTCCTTTGAGATCAATAGGTGGCAAGTGCAATGTCATATGAAAGGGACGATCCATGAACATGTGCTGGTATTAAGTGCATGGGCTAGAAATGAAGGAGAAAAATACTTCTTATTTTCTTGGTGACTTTTCACTGCCCTTGGTTACTGGAGAATGACTTGACTTTGAAAAAAAAATTGTGATCAAGAAGAAGTAGAGTTTGTGTTCATTGGTTTGTTACAATGTGAAATAGGGGAAGTACATGGTAATATGTGCTTAGTGTTTAATGCTTGTGAAAGCCTGGCCAGTTTTTACATGATTTACTTTCCATGTTGGGTGCTTTAAGTAAAAGTGAACATTATGCTCTACTGGTTTATCAAATTTAGCCACTTGTTAGCCTAATTCTTTGATATCCTACCTGTGCCAAAGCCCAATTACAACCTTTAACAAAGACCTTTTGATTCATGTATGCATGTATACGAGGTAGTGGAGATTTGGTGGACAACCAAGCATATGGTAGCACATGAATACATTGATTGAACTAGAGCGATACACTTATACCTATACACTTGTGTGAATTGAGAGCAATGTGAGATATTTATCCATAGCATACTTACTTCTGAATGCGACTTTGATGTCTATTTCATGATATTTTTGTCTATCAAGACATTGTGTGCATACTTGGATTATCTTGTGTTAATGATGCGTAAAGTGAGAGTACTTGTACTTTCACGCACTTTCAGGTTGTTATGTGATTGAGGTTTACAATGTGTGGAGTACTATGATATGTTGCATGCTTGAGAGACTTTGTGATTGAAAATATTTGATTTTGTGGGTTATCTTCTATAAACCCTCACGAGACAAAACTCGTCCTACTAGGGCTGCCTAGGGGTTTAAAGGCTTGTTGCATATGCTCAATGCAATCGTGTCATCTATGAAAGTGATGTTAATAATTTAGGATGTAGATTTTATTTTCTTTCTTTGCCCGAGGACGTGCAAATTGCTAAGTGTGAGGATATTTGATAGAGTATATATTTATATATATTTTATATGATTTTATTCCTCATATTTATTATATTTTACATTTAATTGGACTTTTATTAAATAAATTATGATGTTTTATTATAGGAAGCAAGGAATCCTAAACTTGGAATGGAGAATAAAGAGCTTAATTTGGAGATTTATTAGAAGGAAATTCGGATTTGTTGGGCTACACGCAAGTACATCACTGTTTGGGCCATATCTGGAGTTCCAGAAGTCAGAATTGGACGATTTAACAGCCCATGCGAAGATAACAGAATTCTCTTTCATTTTTAAGTGGTCCAGATATCAAATTACAACTGGAACGGGCCAGAATTACTGAGGAACAGTCAGTTACGAATTTCCTTGGAAAAGCAGAATCAGTTTAGGAAACATATTGTATTTTCCTCAAAATATTAAAATAATTTTATTAGATACATATACATACATAGGATATAATTAGGTATTATTACATACATCTGAGAGAGGAGAAAAAGGGAGGCTACGCTCAAGAGGGGAAAAGCTTTGTAGATTGCTGCGATTACAGATTTCATCTTTTCTCCTTATTTCCATCATGTTTACATACTCTTGTGTATTGTTTTCTTTTGAGATGATGAACTAATTTTCTCTCTAGGCCTTTAATGGATTCTTTTGTTAATACATAAGTTCATTCTTTAATTCTTTGTTCTTGTGGTCATATTGATTGTTTGTATTGGTTTGCGTTTAATGCTTCTCAAAGATTTGATCACCCTTGAGATTGAATCAGTAATTTAGGTAGACTTGGAAAAGAAAAACCCTAAGTTAAGAACCAATCAATATAACCTAGGATTAATATTTATATTAATTTGTGGTTAGGATAGGAATATACCTAGACACCCTAGGTAGTCCAATTAAGGTGAAACTTAATGCTGTTTTTGGATTTAAATTCTACATAAGAATATGGGGGTTAATTCATAAATTAGAGTCACTTGAGATTCGGAAGGTCCTTGTGCGTACTTGATAGCCTTAGACTAGTAATTAGACCACGAGAATAGAGGTTAAGGAAGAAGCTTGTTAAAGGACATTAGATGAAGTTAAGGCCTAGTTTTCATTCTCTTGGAATTTATTATTCGATATTGTGTTAGCTTAATTGTTAGTGGTGATTTAATAAAAACTTTACTTGATTTTTATCAGACTTGAATTGAAAGAAAGATAGCAAGTGGTATTTAACAACTTATTTGTAGTCCTTGTGGGAACGAACTTATTTACTACTTGTTGCGATACGTGCTCTTGCGTTAAGGTTGTAAAACCGACAACACAACTCTGCACTCAAGAACGTTTTACTCATAATATGCGTTATTGGACATAAGATGACTATGAGCCATATGAATATCCTCATACACGACCAATTCAAGAAACACATCCTCTACACTCAATAAGTTTCCAAGAAAGAAGGTTTGTCCTGCATATTGTTGATTTTTTTTAAACTCATGATCCTTCAAAACGCCTCTATTACTAAGTTTAATATTCTTGAAATTTATTAAATTTAGATTTAGGCTCCGTTTGACATTGCTATTGCAGACAGCAACAACAGCTTTTTTCTGAAAAGCAGCTAAAAAGTGTTTGGTAAAATTTAAAAGTTGCTTTTCTAAAAAGCGCTTTTGGCTGAAAAGCTGCTTTTAGAGAAAGCATGTTCCCCATGCTTTTGAAAAAAGCTGCTTTTCAGCTTTTGCGGGAAGCATCTACTGGTTTCAACATCAAAACTCACCAAAAACATTAATTTTTTATATTATACACCAAAACATGCACATATCAAAAATATTACCAAACAGATATCTGATTTTCACAACAACACTTTTTTCAACAGCACGACAATTTTTAACAGCAATCCCAAACAGAGCCTTAATTTATAAAAAAATGGATTTTAATCCGGATTTCATAAAAAGCCCGGGATTTTATTTGGACCGAACCGGGCTTTTATCCGGACATTTTAAAAGCTTGGCTATATCCGGATTTTTCAAAAACCCGGGCTTTTAACCGGGCTTTTCGGGCTTCGGTTTGGGCCGAGCTTGATGAAAAATAGAAGGCCAATCTAAGGTCCTCGGACCGGGCCTAATCGGGCCGAGCTTTTTTCGGACTGGATTTTGTTATCATCAAGCCTTGAATTTATGTCTGATTCTCAACCAGGCATAAATTGGGGAAGATTATTAGGAATTATGTTGATTCTTGATGATAACTAAACATCTCAACAAATTTATATAAGGCATTGTAGCTGTCAACGAATAACATGTGTATACAGTATCCGTTGACAGGTAGCTCAACGGATAAGTCTTTGTGTAACATGTTCAATTTTGTTCTTGATAGCAGTTGATAGTATAGTTGTTAGGATTGAATAAGTTATGTTGACTATCAATGGATATACAAAATAGGTTGGTTAATTGTAAATATTTTGTGCCTTATAATTCTGTATAAGTGAAGATGTTATCAACGGATACAATTCAACCTTCAACGGATATGACTTTGCCCACAAACGGATGTAGTCGGTACACTATCAATGGATATGAAGAAAACTATCAGCGGATATGAGTCCAATCAACCTTAACGGATATAATGCCAATAATTAGCAGTTGACAATGTGATAGAGATAGGCCTGACAAATCACATGGGTTGATGGAACAAAAAGAGCATGAAAACCAACAATCTTGGTAACTCTGAAGAAAAGAAAGCATTATATTTTCATCTGGTCAATAGAGATGATTTAAAAAGGATAATCAGCTCAAAGGCAAATTATTAAAGGAACCAATGGACTTAGAATGAAAAAAAATAATATTTCTAAACTTTACCTACTGCGTATTCTGAGTAGTTTAGAAAAGTTGTAAACTTGAAGTATATAACCAAGTGTAGCAATGTTTTTGTAGGTTAAAAAATCATAGAAAATCATCAAGCCTAAGCAATAAACTCTCTGTAAATTGCTGAAGCAAAAACATTGTATTGCAGTTGTTTGTTTGAAAGACATATGTTTAGGCCTATTTGTTTACATCGAGGATTCAACTCAACTTAAACAAGTTTGTAATAAGTAAGTAATAATTCAATTGTCAGTCACAGGAATCTCAGAAGATCATATTTGTCAAAAGAATACAGATTAAAGTCATCCTACAGATTTGAAGATATACTACATTGATAGAAGTTCAATTATTTCTTCAAGCCTCAGTGAAGTCTTCAAAGAAGTGGATTTATTAAAGTGACAGAGGTTTCAGATTTGTGACAGCAAATGTACAGGTTACAAAGATTGATCAACAGTCAAAAGCAGACAATGGACCACAGCTTAAAGTCAAGATGAAGAACAGACATTGAAGTTAGTCATTTATGAACCAGACAGTGCATCAAATGACAACCTCAGACAATGGATATTCTTCAGCAGTTCAAGTGGTTCAAGAATTGGTTTTGTTATTCTATGAGAATTTAAATTCTATTTTAAATTAGTTATTAATTTATTTATTAAGTTAATTCATCAGAATTAATTTAGCAAATAAATTAAGTAATTAATTTATTGAATAAATTAATTCATCAGAATTAATTTGTGAAATAAATTAATTATTAGAATTAATTTAGAATTAGAATTAGAATTAAATTAGAATTAATTCATTAAAATGAACTGGAATGACTACCCAGGATAGTCATACCGGTAGTCAGCCGGTAGTCATCCCGGTAGTCATTCTTGCTTATTTTAATTAATTCTAATTAAATTCTCTTAAATTCACATAGTCATACAAGGCCATTTGGTAGTCATACAAGGCTATTTTCATAGTCATTCCAGACTATTTTCATTGTCATTCCAGAAGAAAGAAACGTGCAGAATTGTTATGTCAAGTGGATTGATATAAAGTAAAAGATCAAGACAGAACACAACATCATCAACATTTCATAAAAAAGAAAGAAAGCTTCTGTCAACATTTTCAAGAACTCTGCCAAATTATTTCTTGAGTGAATTAATTCTGGAAAATCATAGTGTTAAATCTAAACCACTAGAATTCATTTACTTGTACTGCTTTGACCATCTAGCGGATTTTTATCCCTAGAACGTAGCTCAAATTATCAATTATTGTTATATCTTTTTATTACAAAAATAGATAAATTCATGTCGAAATTATTCTAGATTTGTTTTAATTAGTTTGAGATTCAATCTTGTAATCAGTACTTCATTTGTAACACCTTTCAAGTTTAATATAAGTTATATTTAACTTGAATTCTGTTTCATTTAATTCTGCCATAATTTGTTCTTAAATTGTTTGATTCTAAATAGAACAAATTCGATAAAATAGTATAGTTTGTATTCAACCCCCTTCTACAAACTTATCAGGACCTAACAGTGTTTATGTTCTTAAACATCACAGAGATTTATTCAAATAAAAACTCTCAGGTGGAACAATAAATCCACCTGAAATTTTAATTGTTGTGTATTTTAATTTCTGCAATTATTAGTTTTTGTTCTTATCTGTGTGTTTGCAAAAGATTTGAATAATTTGAATAAATTGTATTCAACCCCCCCCCCCCATTTTAGAATCCAGTGATTATATTGTTTGGGAATAACAATTGGTATCAGAGCAAGCTTCTAACATACAAGAAGTTTAAATATCAAAGACAATCAAAATCATGAGAAAGAAAGATAATGGGGTTAAGATTCCAATTCTTGAAAAAGACAATTACTTTCATTGGAAAGTAAAGATGCATCTGCACCTTATGTCTATGGATGAAAGTTGTGTACATTGCATTGAGAATGGTCCTCATGTGCCTATGAAGGTTGTTGATGGTGTTGGTCAAAATGGAAATGCAACAGAAGGATTTGTTCCCAAGCTTGTCTCATAATGGACATTTTAAGATGTTGTTAAGGTTCACAAAGACAAAAAGACCATGAACATTCTGTTTAATGGACTGGATCAAGACATGTTTGACAATGTCATAAACTGTGCAACTTCTAAAGAAGTATGAGATACAATCCAAACTTTATGTGAAGGCACTGAACTGGTCAGGGAAAACAAGATGCAACTCCTCATACAACAGTATGAACACTTCCATTTCAAAAATGGAGAATCTTTGAATGATACTTTTAGTAGATTGCAAATATTGCTTAATGGCTTGAAGCTGTATGGAAGAGTGTATCAAACCAAGGATTCAAATCTCAAATTTCTGAGATCTTTGCCCAAAGAATAGAAGTCTATGACTGTTTCTTTGAGAAACACTCAAGAGTATAAGGACTTTACTCTTAAAAGGTTGTATGGTACTTTAAAGACATATGAACTAGAAGTTGAGCAAGATGAAGAAATTGAGAAGGTCCAAAATAAAGGTGGATATGTTGCATTGGTTGCCAGCATAGACCAACATGAAGACTGAGACTGCTAAACCTACACAAAACATGGATGTTTGTGAAGGTAGGAGTGAAGTCAACAAGGGCAAGGGGAAGATGGTTGATGAAGGTGAATCCTCAAATCAGGATAAAATGGATGAGTTAGATGAACATCTAGCTTTTATATCAAGAAGATTCTCAAAGCTCAAATTCAAGAAAAATCTTGAGGTGTCCAAACCATTCAAGAAAGACTTTTAACCCAACAAAAAAATTGTTGAAAGATCTAAGTTCAAATGCTTTAACTGTGGTATGGGTGGTCACTTTGTAAATGAATGCAGAAAACCTAAAACTGAGAAGAAAGACAAGAAGTTTGAAGTTGTGGACTATAAAAAGAAATATTTTGATCTTCTCAGACAAAAGGAAAAGGCATTCATAACTCAGGACTATGTTTGGGATGCTGATGGGAATGATTTTGATGAGGACACATAGTATGTCAACCTAGTATTTATGGCAAATTCAGATGAGCAAGAAGCAAGTTCATCAAGTAATCAGGCAATCACTACAAATCTCACTGAGCTTTCTAAAGAGAAATACAATAGTATCATAAATGAAATGTCTACCGACTTGTACCATTTGCGTGTAACTCTTAAATCACTCACAAAAGAGAATAATAGAATTAAAGATGTTAATCTATTCTTGAGTGATATAAATGTTGTTTTAGAAACTCAATTTATTGAGTTTAAGAAAATGAGAATTGATTGCCTGAATGCTAAGAGTGAATTGTAAGCTGTTTTAAAAAGAGAAGAAATTCTTAAAAATCAGCTAAAAAAAGAACAAAAGATAATTGCTAAATGGAAGGATGCCAAGAATGTTGCAACCAACATTTTCAAAGTTCAAGGAATGGAAATATTATGTAAAGATACCTGGAATAAGGAGAAAAAGAAACTAGATGTTGTTGCTAAAAATTTAGGAACAGAAAGTGAATCAACGGATAGTGATCATCCGTTGAAGGATGAACCATCAACGGATGAGGGTTATCCTTTGACACCCAAAAAGTCTATTAGCAAAAAAAACTTGACAAACTAGACAAGAAATATGATCCAGTCACCAAGAACTTTGTTCAAGGTGAAAGTAGCAATTCTGAGAAAATTGAGAAAGGAAACATAGTGTGACGCCCCCAAATCCGGGGTCAGGGAATTTGGTCGTCACGTTGAAACCTCAATTTAAACAACCTGTTAAATACTAAACCAATACAAATATAACATCTGCGACCCCAACTCTACCAAGATCTTTAAGGCTATAGTGCTAGAAACAAGAATCCAAAATTTACTAAACTTTAACTTCCTTTTTACAACAATACTCTATACACAATTTCTATAACACTAGTATAACTTCGATAAGAAGTATACCAGGCAATCTAATCTTATACAATATAGTATTTAATAGAAATAAACTTTATACAATAACCTTACTCTAGATCCCAATGCTCTGCATCAACTCGTCTTCCCAACGTCATCTTGACTCTTCTCGTTCCACAATTATACAATTAAATACTGTCAATCTACCTTACACTGGGAGGTTTAAAAGGTGAAAAAAACACATATGAGCGGAGACATCCTCTCGTTTTACTGAAATATCAAGGGTAACAAGCAAGAGTGAGCGAAAGAAGCTCAGCAAGTATATAATACTGCACAAGATAAAATAATGATGCAGCAATATCTGAAAAGAAATCAACTCAACTGGGGTAAAATAATAGTGCAATAATAGCAATGTATGAAAATCAGCTCAACTGGCAAAATGAACAACAATAATTGTGTCAAACTTTAAATTAGAATTGGATTTTTACTGTGACGTAACAAGTTAAAGTGGATGATCAGTCACACTAAAACTCCAGATCATACCTTACGGTATATCCAAATACTGAACTGGATCCGAGGCCACTTTGGTCTACATAATACCGATACTCTGACTGGCGTCTACAGTCCTTAAAACATTTCATTTTTAATAAAAACTTCCAATTCCAATCTAGTACTCAGATTAGGTGTTGGAACAATCTACTACCTGGTTAACTTAAATTAATGCTTTCAATTTTCTGATTCAGATTATCAAACTAGGTTAGGTTAAAACAAGTACATATGAATTAGGTTTCCAATGATAAAGAACCAGGATTATAACCACAAGATACTGCAGGATATGAATTATGAACCGAAATAGAACTGTCAAGTTATAAATAAATAGGTTGTCTCAATCACAGGATGAGAATAGGAACTGGTTATGCAACAAGTAATTAAATGAAAATTGAAAACATGAATCTTGATACGATACTCTGAACAAAAGAGTACGAGTTAGTAAACTTGCATTTGGTCCTTCGCTATTACGTAAAGCCGAAGTAATATGATTATATTCTTCTTTTATCTTATGTCATCACAATCTTCTATTCTGATAACTCTTGGATCCGGTGCATATGCGGTTGCTACGAGTCTGCACTACCGAGATCGTGCCCGCCCAACTATTCACTAGTTAAATATAACATATACTTTAGCCTTCGGACTACAACTCTACTTAATATAAATGTTTATAAACTTAAGCGAATGTATTTTCTACGGAAAATTGGGCATGACCTATTCGTATAGTGGACGTTGCCCTGTTTAAAAATACCAAAAATTCTAACCCAATCATCCACACTCAATCCACAATTTATTCAATACTCCATTCATCTGCCTTGACTTGCAGTAAACATATAAAAAAATAAACCTGTCTTGACTTGCAGTAAACATATAAGAAAATAATTCTGCCTCGACTTGCAGTTAATTTATCCAAAAATATACAATCACGTTCAAAATTTATCACGTAACAAGTCAAATGACTAATTCACACAATTCGATATACTCCACGTACCACATAACACATGACTGGACCGATAACTCTTATAATTATACAAATTTAATAGCTACACATTTAACACATAAACATATTTCATTCACGTATGCATTTAAACTAGCATACCATATCATATATAATTGCCAAATAATAATCATTTAATAGTCCTGCCAAAAATCCGGCAGCACTTCCTCTATTTATATAACAACCCACCTGTTTTAAACTAATACCAACAATCAAGAATCAAATTACAAACTAACATATTCATATAACTTAACTTTATCAATCTGAACTCACAACTATAAAATAACATACTCAACTCGATATACCATTTAAACACATAGAAATTATCAGTTCATATGCCACCATACGATACCAAACTTATTATCATACTATCCGAATTAAGATCAGACTTAACCAGTTAGAAAGATGGACAGTTTACAGCATAAAGATGAACTCAGATGAAAAAAATGTAAAACATAAAAATTATAGAAAATTACGAGACCTTTCCAGAATGGTAAGGCTCGTTAAAACTGAGTAAGTAACGAGTTCAGAAACTTTTTAAAACAAGTTGTTGCAGAAGCAGACTCCGCTCTGTTCACACAATTTAATCACATACTTTGTTAATGGAAGGTAAACCACACTTGTAACAATTGAAAATATCTTCTCATATAGATATAACTCACCAACATATAACTGCACATAACATTTAATCACACATTTATAGTCACGTATAGAATACAAGACTTAAACAACCACTCATACTTTAAATCCGATTATCACTAGATTAAATAGAATTAATCAAAATAAATCAATTCAATTAATCAAGCAATTAATCAAGTCAGGTAAATAATAAAATAATTTTTGAAAATATTAATTAAATTTGATTTATAATTAAGCAAGATTAAATAATAATTAATTAATAAAATTCACCAATTAACTACTCAGTTAATTGGTCAATTAAATCAATTACATTATTATTTAAAACCGATTGAAAATAATCAAATCTAATTATTCTTGAGACACTAATAATAAAATGCAAATAATAAATACATAAATAAATTTTACAAAATTTCGGCATGACCCGTTCGTAAATAGGACTATCCCAAAATAGCAGGTACTATGCTGCGCCCCCAGTCACAGGACGAACAACACATTACAGCACCAACATCAACCTGTATAATCAACATTCACTAATCAACGTAAACTCCACAAAATATCGAACTTTAACAAAAATCCCCAAGTTTGAGATTAAACGAAAGTAAACTGAAATTATTATCAAAATCAAATTTTAGTACTAAAACAAACTCCACATATTAACACGTATATAACGAGACTAAAACCAACTTCCCCATTCAAAATTAACTAACTAACTAAAATCATAATAATACTAAAAATCAAATTATGCCTTTAAAACAATTTAAACACCTCAACATATTTATATAATCAATTACAAACAATTTCCCCCAACTCGGGAATTACTAAACATAAATTAAAATCGCCACCAAAATCAAGCTCGGTACTTTAACAAATTAAACATCGCATTTATATACATAAACAAGCTACTAACAACTCGAACAATTACCGAAACTAAAATCACAAACTAAAATCAAATCTTGTAAAAAAAATTTGAACAACAACAATTAAGCATGTAAAACGATTATACACAATCATATAAAGCTATACCAGCCATCAAAATAAGTGAACGAACTCAGAATCAAAAAGCCCCAAATTTTTGAATATGAACCCTAATTTATTTATTTTTCCAGAATTAAAGAAAAAATTATATAAAACTGAAAATTCATCCACTGATGAAACTAATTAAAGATTCAGAAACTAGATTATAAGAGCTTCGATTCGACTACTTGAACTCCAAAATCCGATATCAATAACACCTTCAAAATTAGTTTTGATTCTCAAGAACACGAAGAACACGAAGAACACGACAATCAAACCTCGATTTCTATACGTTACTGAACTCTAAATTCAACATATAATATATGAAATTGACTGGAAAAACATAATCTACACGATGGTAACATAAAAATCAGCAACCAACCACGTTTACAAAAATTCATAATTTCTATACGTTACTGAACTCTAAAATTCATAATTTCTATTATTTTTATTTATCGAGAGCGGTAAGCCACGGAAAGTTTAGCCGTGATAGCGTTTGAAATGTCGTGACGGCGGTTAGACCTAAGCCCAAAATGACAAAGGCTGTGATCTCGGGTGTAGTCATACTTTTGGTGGTCTTTCTTTTTGTCTAATGAGCCCTGTGAGCTATCTGCCCCAAAGAGATTCCTCGTCTATTTTTCCCTTTGCAATAAGCCGCTCCACAGTGGTAAAGTCTCATCTTGTGTGTTGGCCGAAGTGACAATAGTCACGTTGAACCCTCGAATATGTTCGAAGATCTCGAAATGCTCTCCCAGTTCCGGGGAGAATTCGCAAAACTCCGTTTTCTTCAGAATTTTACCCAACACGAAATCTGATGGTAGATTATGAAACTAGACTCCAAGACCTTCGATTTGAGTACTCGAGCTTTGGATTTGAATTTCTACATCACCTTCAAAATTGGCTTTGATCCTCAAGAACATGAGAGAGAAAAAGAAACAAAAACATTTTTGATTTCTTTGATTTTTCTTGTTTTTGTGCGTGAGTGAAAATGAGAGGAGGCAGGGGTGGGTGGGTTGGGTTACAGGCAGTGTTCTAAAAGTCGGCGATTAATCCCGATTAATCGCTAGACGGTGGGCCACCGAACTGATTAAGCGAAAATCGGCCAATTAATCGTTTTTTCATAAAAACTGTCAAAAATCGGTTGAATTGGTCAAAAATCGGGCTAATTATTAAAAAATAGTAAAAAATAGTTAAAATAATAAAAAATTAAAAAAAAATTAAAAGGTAGAAACTTGATTAAACAATAGGAAAAACATTATTTTTGTACATATAATTATAATTTTAGATGCCTAAATCGTAAATTTTCTTAAGTTTTTCCCTTAAATTGATCTCTAATTGAAAAGTTAAACCTTCAAAATTTTATTTATTACAATTATATAACATTTTTAACATATTTGCATAAATATATGATAATAAGATATGTTTAGTTGAAATAACGAAACAATTTTATAATTGTATATATAAAAAAAATTATTAAATTTATTCCGATTAATGATCCGATTAATCATTCCGATTAATCCCCGATTACCCGATTAATTCCTAGACGGTGTCTTCACCGATTAACTCCGATTCTCGCTTTTTACAATACTGGTTACATGGTAGATTAGGATAACTTAACTTAATATATTTGTATATTTAATATCAATACTCCACGAATCATTTCTGAACCCCAATCTACTCAAATGAGTCTAAAAAATTGTCAATTAAATACTTACTAGGTAAAAATAATAAATTTTCATTTCGTGAATAAAATAAATAAATGCTTTTCAAAATTATTTTTAGTACAAAATGATACACTCAAATCAATTAACGGATAAAATTTAAAATTTTATTTTCTCCAAAAATTAAAATAATTATGCACAAAAATTTTATAAAGCTCGGATTTTACAAAATTGTAAAAATATTGAATTTTTGAATACTTTTATAACTCGCCCAAATACCAATGGGGCACAGATAAGATACCGGGTAAAATTTTGGTACTAATAAAATACCGCTTTGATACCAAAAATTCCCAAATATCGGAAATCTTCCAAAAATATAAAAATACTAACTTTTGGAATAATTTTCTAATTTAAACAAAATAAAACTTTGAACCCGAATAAAATATCAGATAAAATTTTGGCGCAACTAAAATACAAGTTCGATCCCCAAAATTCTAAAACAAACTCAATTCGACAATATCGATAAAATAATCAACTTTCACAAAATTTTTAAATAAAATACACATAATTCCATTCCTCCTCTTTGAGAAAAGAAATAAAATATTTAAATAATAGTATTAATAAACCCTGAAAATTTGGGTTACTACACATAGGGCATTTATCCAACAAGCAATTGAAGGATAAGCTAGAAAAAATTGAGGTTAAGACTGAGGTTAAAAAGAAAAAGAACAAGAAATGGTAAAGTATGGATTAAAAAGCATAACAATTACACACCTGATAAGTATGCTCCTAGAAAAACATGTGTTGATTGTGGTAGTGTTACTCATCTATATACTAATTGCAAGTCTGTGAAGCATGCCAATATTCAAATATCTATGTCAATGTCAAGTATGCCTATGTCTCATATGCCTATCATGCATAATATGTTTGCTCATAATGCTCATGACTCAAACATGTATGCTAAAATGCAATTTGCATCAAATCCATATATTAATGCATTTATTATGCCTCAAATGTCATGGAGTATGCCAAATATGAGCACCATGTATGCACAGTACTCACCAGTGCATACAACAAACATTTATGCACCTGAGCACTTAACAAGTTCTATGTCTCAAAGGTCAACACCAAAGGTCAAAGTTGATTTGAATCAATCAAAACCTAAAATGAAAAATGACATGAGAAATAAGGTGAAGGCTAACAAGACAGGACCTAGGGAAACTTGGGTACCAAAATCAACTTGATTTGATTTTGTTGTGTGCAGGAGAATATAAAGAATCTATGGTACTTAGATAATGGTCGTTTTAGGCACATGACTGAAGATTCCACCTTGCTCACAGAGTTCAAGGAGAGAGCTGGCTCTAGCATTACCTTTGAAGATGACAGCAAATGATATACTAAAGGATATGGCTTGATAGCAAAAGAAAATGTCATCAGTGCTAATAATTCGCATCCATCATTTTTCTTAACGACAATAAATCTCAACAGATTCATTAACGATTTTGACAAATAAGGGACATCGTCAGACCAAGTTGGTACGTTACACGAAAATTAAAGAGCATCCTTTTAATATCCCTCTATTAAATGATACATTAAAGATATGTGTATCACAAGAACATCAACGCACAAAGATAAATCTTCTGTAAGGTTGGAAACTGATTGCTAACCAGGGCTCAGACAGAGGAAAATTTGGCAAGTCAACTTAGTTTTATCCCTTTTTATAAAGAACTGAATTGCTCCTTCACGAGATCCTGGATGAAAGGACAATTAATATGGTTTAGGTTTTTCATGATACTACAATATTTGTCAAAAGAACTGCCACGATGGAAATAGCAAAACATCAAATTCTAAGACAAAATGTTGCTTATTTATGAGATACATCCAGAGCATCGGATATTATCTTGTATTTGTAAACCACAGTCTCGTCACAAACAAAGAAGAAATGAGCGCAAAAAACACACAAATGCGGGCTGGCAGAGCAGAATCAGCCCCTGATCAGTTCGGTATTTTGATGTTTAAGACATCGAAATCATGGAATATCTCAGCAGAAGTTAAACACAAAACGCATAGATCGAAAAGAGCTTTCTAAAATGGTATCGCTCATTATTTTGGATAAATTTCCGATTTATTACGAATTTTAGAAGTTAGAACATGACAACACAAATCAACCCACCAGATTACAGAAAAATCAGATTTTAGCATACTTGCACATAGAATTTCATAAAACACAAAGAACATAAAACAAAGATAATCAAATTATCTTTCCTATAAGATCAAATCATAACATTTCGATGAATAACGAATCAGATACGAATTAAACAATAATCAGAAGTGGTATACATACAAGATTAGAGCAACGAAACGAACAAAAGAAGATTAACCAAGAAATCTGTAGCTTAAAACTCAAAGATTATGAACACTCCTTAAGAAATCCAGCCCCTCCAATCCAAATAATCTTGAGATAAAAAATTTAAGTTAAAAATAATTTATAAAAGCTTATATTATAGAAAATTATTGAATTTAATTTGGTTATAAAGCAATGAACAATATTCAAGAAAGACCTCACTAGTAAATTACGGTGATAAAAGAACACTAAACAATTATGAATGAATAAGTTTATATATATATATGTGTGTGTGTGTGTGTGTGTACGCATGTGTGTGCCCTCGCGGTTACCTTGGAATCATATTATGAATGCTACTGTGCATGTAAAATTTAATGCTTGACCGCCATGAAAACAAAAATAATTAATCATAGACAACTACTTACACCAAAAAGAAGCAGGTGAAAATTCCAGATGGCTTGTGCGAAGAACGAAATATTGTAGGCCAGTGGGTAAATCAACAAATTAAGGCGTACGTGAGAATGTGTGCAGGGCAGGTTACAGATTATGACATAAGTGAAAATGTGTGCGCCAAATGAAAACCCTCTTGTGATTGCTCTAACATCTACAATACCAGATCCACGACATTTGTTTGTTTTTGAGGCAATGTTAGCATGGACCTCGTGTGGAGCTCCCCCACTAACAGCAAACCAGGAGCAAAAGATAAATTAATTAATACTTCTCGGGAAAAGATGACATAGAAATGATCAGGAAAGGCACAAAATAAAACATGCCTAATTAGTACCTCTTGTACATTTAGCTGGTAAAGTACCCACTTTTGGGAGCTTGCACAAGGAGCGTGTCTACCAATACAGAAAGCACTACTTGGGAGACGAGTTATTTCATTACCAAATCGATGACATGGAATAGGATAAACCGTTCAAATTCGGTCGAATGAACTTGGGGGCTGAAGAATGGTTTCCGTTGGGGCACGCCTAGGTCTGCCTCTCTTTCTCGAAGGCCATGCCCCTAGTTTTAGATACAAAAGCATGCGAAAAACAACCCATATTGAATACGACAGATGATACAAAAATTTAATTTTTAAGTTATAAAGTAATGGGCCAGGATTATTGACTACAATGACATGCTAAGGGAATACTTGATTTAATTTCTTAGAGTTATCGTCACCAATTGCATTGGCAGAACTCTGGCCAGTTGCACCAGCTCACGAGAACGATATAAGTGTTATATGAAAACATAGAAAGTGGGAACAATTTGCAAGGAATACTTTCAAGAATAATTTGGAAAACTGATCCATAAGGCAAAAATGAAATCATTAAAAATATTAGTTAATAATTTTAATTAAGCAAGAAATACCTTTTGATGAAAGGTGTCGGGCCTCTACCAGCGAGGACAAGAACTGAAAGCTCTTTTCCTGGATAGACTCAAGAATACCATAAAAAAAAAAAAAAGCAAAACTAAATTCTTTTAGCAAACAGTCAAACATGCCAAGCAAACCAAGGATCAATTATGGGAACCTCATATGCTCACCGCATTGTGAGGAAAATAACTGATATTGTATTCTGATAAAAACAATTCTTCAAACTCCTGAGAAGTGTAAAGCAAAAAAAAAAACATGATCATACATGTAAAAAAAGTAGGACACAAACATGACATCCAAAAACCAACAAACATAAATTTGAAGTCAAATAATCTATTCTACTCATCTTCTCACTTTAATCCCACACTTATACTATTGTCTCTTTTAATTTTTCTATAATTTCTAATGATGGAGTGTTTTTAATTAAGTCATAAAATTGTAAATCGGGTGGAATTGCTTTCACAGAGAAAATTGCAAATCATCACTATAGATGCAAACATCCATGCATTAATATGAAATTGAGATCGAGAAAACACTTACTAGTGTAATTGGAAAGGAGATTCATCGGGTTCCTGTGAAAAAGGAGGGTAAACAACTGCAAGCAGATATAGAATTCTGGAAATGAGATGATCAATCGCACAACAATGAATAGACAAAAGAAAATGAACTGTATCGCTGAAATGCTATATCGATTCGGCAGATAATTTGAAGCGATGGCAATCAAGTAAATCTATAAAAAGCATAGTAGGGTCATTTGGGTAACTTCACAGGTTTTTTATTTGTTTTTTTGCCCTTGTGTTCTCCTATTATATATAGAAGAGATTGAAAAATTCGATAAATGACCAAGACGGAACGTAAATTCAAAAAAAACTTAATTTTATGTCTAACAACATATTTTGTAAATGCTTTTTAAAAATATTAAAAAAAATTATTATATAACCGTTACGAAACGCGATTTAGTAAATTATATATTTATAATCAAAATGTGTTGAGAGGCTTGCCTTCTTATACAAAAGCTGCAGTTGACATTAGCCATATTCCATTATTCCTTATCTCTCTCACGAAGAAAAATGTCTTGCTTGACTAGCTGATTAGTTTGACCAATCATTCACGATTCTCATATAATTTTTTATTAATTTAACTGGTAATTACATTTCATGAAAATGTAATTATAAATTACGTTATGATCTTAATTATGATAATTAACTTAAAAATTGATAAGATATGTTATAATTTATGATTATTAAATGAGTAGTGCTAGGTATCTCAAATTTATTCTCAAAATTTTAAAAAAATGATGTAATATGACACATGTAATTTAATTCGTGAATATATATTTATGCACGCGGATTCTATATTATTATTAGGAAAGTTACCATTTTAAACTGACATATAAGTATTTGAAAATAATTTTTAAAATAATTTTTGGTGCCTATAACATTTTTCTTGTTAAATTATTTTTTTCTTTAAGTTCAATATTTTCACCGATAAATTATAGGAGTACAAATCATTTTATTAGTTGAGAGAAGATCGATATTTGATTCCTCATAAATCCATTTTATTATGTTAAATTTTTAACTTCTTTTGGTATGGATATGGATATGAAACCTGAGATATGAATTACGCAGATATTTATGAATATGAATATGAAACTTGAGGTATAGATTATGCAGAAAGAAATTTATAATATATAGATTTCTCAATTAGAAAATTCTAAATACTATCCTAGATCATACAGGGTCAGGGCCCATGCTTCGTTGAATTACAGAAATCGAATGAAAGTGACAAGTTTTTATGTGGTGGCTGGGCTCTCATATCTAACCCATGCATTTTTAAATTATATACCCCTCTGTACGTGCAGACAGTTACAGAAGACTTTTGATTAACGTTACAAAACACCAATTTATTATTCGAACCATTGTCGTATGTCTATTATGTCTATTCAGAGGTGTGTATTCGAAACCGACTCGCAAATTCTGGCTCGAGCATGCAAGGGAGGGGTTGGTAGGTCCTTATTTCATACCATTGTTAATGATTGTATTGAGCTATTTAAACACTTTGCAGAAGTGTTAATTTGTTTTGTAAACAGATCTGCGAATAAGGTTGCTCATGATTTAGTTAAAGCTGCCTATTCTATGACAGATATTCAGGAATGACATGTCAATGCTCCTGAGTTTATTTATCATGTAATCTGTTCAGAAACTTTATAAGTAATGCAAGTACGTTTCCGTCAAAAAAAAAATATTGCTTAACTTTTTATAATCATAAATAAATTAAATAATAATCCGAACTAGGTTTGTCTCGCGTGTATTTATTTTTGTTAAAAGGACAACAAATTATAGTTCAGGGATGATTAAGATGAAAATATATATTAAATGCATCAAATTTTATAATACTTGATCCAAATAAGTATCATGAGTAACTAAATTTATAAAAAAGTACATAAGCTTAATCTATACTACTTGGTTTAATTAAAAGGACATAATTTACCCATTTAACAATTAATTATTTTAATGATTTCAGGCAAAGTAGTAACTGGGTTTTTCAATTAAAGAAAAAAAGAGAGTTAAATTTAGAAAAGTAGCCGCCTCTGTTTATGTTTAATTTAAGCAAAGGGTAAACTGGAGTAGATAAACTAAAGTACACATGTATCTAGTGTCAGTAATGACGTTTCTCATTATCTGCATCAATCTGTCCTGTTCCTGCATTCTCCAGCTCATTGTCCTCTCCCCCTTCCCAACTTGTCACTTTTCTCAAACTCTACACATTTAAGAAAAACCCATCATTACCAAACTCAAACAAACATGTAGAAAGAAGCATACTTCTTGTAATAAAACACCTACTTCCCACCACTAGTTTACACTTTACTCACATATACAGACAACATATCAGCTTTTTTCAAACTTTATAATGATGGGTTGGTCCCTAACTGTTCAGATTATTCTTATATTCAGTTGTTTCATTTTTTTCAGATTTGCACAGACCAAGATGCTACAAGAAGAAAGTAAGTGAGTTCTTGGGTTTATTACTGTGTTTGTATGCTAACAAGTTCTTGAAATTTGAGTATCAATTGATTAATATAGAAGCCTAGTTCTTGTTGTTACTCAATTGGGTCATGTTTATCAAGATTTTATGATATGCATAGCTGATTTGGATTTTTTCAAGAATGTTAATAAATAAAAAAAAATTACTTTGTGATATTTCCCTCTGAATTCTGATTAATTTATTAAGAACTACTGATATACTTGGATGGTAATAGATGGTGACTAATGAGGAAAGAAGCAAGTTGTGGATGAACTGCTATCGGAAGTGCTAGAGTGTCTATCGAAAGTGCAGCTAATTGAAGATTAATTACTCTGACGTGTCACTATTTTTTGACTTGCAGACCTAGTGATTGTTTACATGCAAGGCACATTATGTACTGTCTAAAATTAGTACCTAGATGTTTTAGTCCTTTAATTGGTAGATGAGAGGAGCTAATTGATGAGTTGCAAGTCGAAACTTGTTATTAGTTCTTAATTCGTTATGTGTATGCTAACAAGTTCTTCAAGATGAGTGTTAATTGATTACTATAAAAGTTTAGTTCTTGATGTTGCTCAATTGGGTTAGATTGTTAAGATTAATTTGCATAGCTGATTTGGAAATATTCCTGATCTTTTTTCTTACTGTGTGATGTTCCATCTGACTAAATTCATTGGAAGCCAATATATGTATATGTACATATACTACTTGTTAGAATTTGGAATAAGACATTTAAATTATTTGTTCGTTAAACTAGGTATTGGTGTATCTTTTGTTCAACAGTTCAATTGAAATGCTTGTTTCTTTTTATTTATGCTTTACTTCTATTTGTTGCACAATATTAATTTTATGAATTAGTGAAAGATCCCAATCATCCTAGCATTGTAGCCTAGTATAAAGGTTGAGGGAGCATTAGGACAAGGGCAGCCGCCAAAACCCTGCTTCCCAGTTCAAAAAAAAAAAGATCCAATTTATTATCAAAAGATTTTAGGCTAAATAATTAGTTGCTTCTCTAATTAGTTATTATCTAGCATTGCTTATTATCTAATTAACAAATAATTTTTTTTAATAAATGTCGTACAGTTGATGCTCTTCAAGAGATCACCTCCACAATGGGCGCAACATATTGGAAGTTTAATGGTGATTTATGCCAAATTGAAATTGTTGGGACAACTTCTACAAAACCCGAGGGATCTGAGAGTAGTGTTGATTGTGAGTGCAACTTTGACAACAGCACAACATGTCGTGTCGTAAGGATGTATAGTATTCTTATCTTACTTGTTCATGCAATTTTTTTATATCAGTTATACATCTAGCTTATGATAATTACTTCACCATTGTAGTAACAGAAGCATTTATATATATAAATACATATTCTATGCTTAAAAATAAACCAAACATAACCGGTAGTATATCCCGCTCCTAGAGCAGGGTCTGGAGGGGTGAGTATACATAACCGGTAGTATATCACTATATCCCGCTCCTAGAGCAGGGTCTGGAGGGGTGAGATGTATACTATGCTTTAAAATGAACCAAATGAACCAAACATAACTAGTATTACCCCGGAAATCAAGACCTTATCCTCATTCCTAGAAATCAAGACGACTTTTCCGAAAAGACCCCCGGATACTTTAAAATGAAGATAACCTCTATTAAATAAAACCACCTATTACTTATGAAGATGCTACTTGGTAGACTCATTTAGTATATTATACAAAGAAGTTACTTTGGTTTCACTTAGAACCTTGCTTAATTCACCACATGGGACATGTATATTTTAAATTCTCTTTGATATTACCGCTCAAACTTAATATTCATTTGCAGTATCCTCAAGCGTTATAATCTTCCTGGTGTTCTCCCCCCTCAGCTAGTGAAGCTCCCTTACCTCCGTGAAATGTAAGATCCTTATTGAATGCCGTTATAATGCATTAAGTGTACAAAAGTATCAGGAATGATTCAGTTGAACTCCAAATTTTGCAGTGATTTTGCTTACAATTATCTAAGTGGTACGATACCGCCTGAGTGGGGTTCTACACAGTTGACTTTAATGTACGCACCCATTTTTACTTTATATGTTACTCAAGTATTACTTTCTGATAAATATTGGTTTAACAACTGAAGTTTTGTTGCAGTTCTCTCCTTGTTAACCGTTTGTCAGGGGAAATTCCAGAGGAATTGGGAAATATTACCACTCTCAAATATCTGTAGGTCTTCATCAAAATTAATATCTATTGTCTACTAAATAAATTTCATGATATGAAGTTGTAAAAGAGGGATCGAATAGAAGTGAACCAACAAAATTTTCTAATGTTATGTCTTATCTACATTGTGATTGCAGTGTAAAATTTCAGTATTATATATGGCAATACTGTATTAACTCCAACAACATTCTATAAACACATAAGGATGCGTTGTGTTTCAGTTTCGCTGGTTCTGATTAAATGAAAAATATTGGCAGGTCTCTTGAAGCAAACGAATTTTCAGGCACTGTACCTGCTGAGTTTCAAAAATTGCAGGACTTGGAAACTTTGTAAGACGCTAAGACTTGTCATATCTGACTCATCATATTTTTCTTTCTTTAAAAAAACTCAATTCTATGTGTATTATAGCCTGTTGATCTGCTGCATAATGTTGGAATTCTAGGATGCTGTCATCAAATCAATTTTCAGGGAGGTTGCCAGCAATCCTTGCTGGCCTGAAAAATCTTACTGATTTGTAAGTCCCTTGGCAGTGTATTCCCTATTTCCCTCTTCATTATTCATATCACGATCAAGTAACCACTGTTCTCTTGCAACATGCAGTAGAATTAATGATAACAATTTTAGTGGTCCAATACCTGAATTTATACAGAACTGGAACCTTCTTACCAGACTGTAAGATTTTATCCATCATAGTACCTTTTTGTTTAATTCTGTTCTTTTTCAAAGTAATGAATTTTTGTGTTAATGAAGAGAAATGTGTGGAAGTGGACTGGAGGGACCGATCCCGTCAAATATATCTGTTCTGGAAAAGTTAATTGACTTGTGAGTGTATAAACTCTTGCATCTTATGACTGGTTTACTTATCTTATAGTTGATTTCTTTAAAATGTATGTAATATGTCGTACAATTTTTCTTCTAAATTTACAGGAGGATTACCGACATAAAAAGCCCAATTCAGCGATTTCCTGACCTGAGTAGAATCACAGGAATAATAAGATTGTAGGTTAAAATAGATATACAACAATCAGTTTGTCATATATCCATTGCTTTAAAGATTATGCGTCCTTTTTTTTTTTTTTTTGATATTATGCGTCTGGTGGATACAGGGTCCTGAGAAGCTGCAATATTTCCGGAAAAATCCCTGCATATCTTTGGCAAATGCAACTTGTTGAAGTGGTGTAAGTGATTTGTTTTCAGATCTTCAAGTTTTGTAAAAATAAAAGAAGGCATGAACTATCCCAGGAACCAAAAAACCGGTCACAGAACCTAAATGCCAAGTAACTGCTCGAGCTGTAACATTAAACTCAGAAACAAAATTGGAAAGACTCCTCTTGTATCTCGAACATTGCTTCTTACCAGAAAAGCATATGCAATAAGCCAATAGTCAAAGCATACACACGATATTTAAACGAGAACCCTCCCTGTGTAAGAGGTTAGAAAACACAGGCAGAATTACAAAATAGTCTAAAGATAAATCACAGGCAGCTGATACATTTCGATTAATAAAAAAAACATTGCAGGACCCACTCCATATTTACTAATACTAATATTAGAGTTTAGAACCCTCATGCATTTGATCTTTTGGTAGCATAACCATTGTGATCTTGTCAGGGATGCAAGCTTTAACAGATTAGTGGGGGAAATTCCAAACGACATCAGTGGTAAAAGCCTGAGAATGGTGTATGTATATTATTAATTTTCAGTCTTAGCACAGCATGATTTTCAGATAATTATATTCAAGCTATCGATATATCCTTTTGAAGTGTATCACTGAGATTTCGGAGCCAGTGTTATTATTTAAAAAAAAAGTTTCACATGAATTATATTGATCTTTTATTAAAAGCTTATTCTTAACCAATTTATGGATATTTATATTTCTCATCTGTGGTAACTTCAATTATTTTACTTGCTTTGCTTCCAAAATGTTGACTGACTGTTGAGTATCAAGTACATAATATTACTGTTTATTTTATATGATTTTAACTACAGCTATCCTAAACAGGTTTCTAACCGGGAACATGCTAAGTGGAAATATTCCCGAATCAATTTTGAAGGATGGTTTTAGCGTGTACGTAATTTTTCTAGATTCTTTTATAAAGCTGTTGTGCTTTTTTCTGTGTGGATTTAGATGATGTGCATGCAAGGGCCTATCTACCAGATTTCGCAATTCTATTTCCGTTTTATTATATTAATAAACGTAACAAATAATACAGAAACAAGAAACACATACTCTTCATGTGTCGTGCCCAGTAATGTTATAGTCCATCGAACACATAAAATTTACGTGTCTAAAAATCGTTACACCTATTTAAGGATGCTAACATCTAAGAGTTGATGGTTGTGTGCAGTGATCTCTCGTACAACAATTTTACTTGGCAGGGCCCGGAACAACCCACTTGTCGTTCAAACATGTCAGAATCTTTCATGCGATTTTTTGTTCCTTCTTGTATGCTACCAGTTAGTTGTAATTCGTGATATTAAGATTATCTTTCTTTTTTCTTACCAACTAGGAATTATTACATCAACTTGTTTAAAAGCTCTTCCACCGGAAATCCCTTGTGAGTTGCTTCTTTTCCCTTCCTTAATAGCACTACGTTTGACTATTGTATCCGGAAAATGAAGAAGAAACGTAGATTTACCTGAATTCTCTTCTATTCTGTTACTCCATCCTAACTATCTACACACATCTCTAACAGAAGGGGAATTCTTCCATGTACAGAAGATCTCACCTGTCCTAAATGTATGTTTTTTTTTCTTTAATTTTGTTTTAAATGTATAAATAAATTCTGAATGTTCTTTTCTTAGGTATTACATGGTTATGTGAATCTGATTATATATGCTTGTGATTATGAATACCAAAAATTTGTTGCATTAAGAACAAGAGATAAAGTAAGATTGTATTAACATTATTAAACCATGGGTAAAGAAATGGACTAAGCCTGTCATTGCAAATTCATACATGAAAGGACTTAGCTTGCAAGTCAACTTCAGCCTTTACTGTAATTAATTGATGGTCTTAATAACAACAATGTAAACTGATGCTTCAATAAATATTTTGTGTATCTTTTGACTTAGTTGCAGTAGTGTTTTCAAGGTTTGGTTTTTTGTACTTGTATCATGAAAATCCCAGTATGAAGATTCTGAAACAATCTGGGTTTGCTATTACTAAACTCTTATGATAAAGGCTCATCAAGGAAGCTTGGTTCAACCTAGTAGAGTCAAGAAGTCAAAACTATAATCAAGAACTCAAAATCTAATCTGTAAGAAGGGAGGTGAAATAAAACTAACAGGTTTTGGATATATATGTGCATGAATAATTTTAGCAATTTGAGGCGAAAGTGTCCTGAGGTTAGTGAATTCAAACATTAGATTTTTTTTAATTTTTCTTCTTTCAACAAGTTCAGTTGAGGAACTCCATACAGCTGTTGAGAATAATGTATGGTATTGTAATTATTCAATAAACCAAAATAAATTTGGACCTTTGTAGGAAACTGAACAGCCTTGTTGTAGCTTGTAAGTTTGCTTTGGGAACTTTCCTGATTTGTATGCATATGTTTGTGTGTGGATTTTATAGGCTATTTACCTATTCTTCCGGTTGAGGCTTTCTTTCCCTTATTAGTAATTAATGTGCTAATGCATTCCCTATGACAGATGGGTGTTCTCTACATGTCAATAGTGGCGGAAATGATCTACAGATAAAAGAAAATTCTGGAAAAGTTTTGTATGAAGGAGATGCAGAAGCTGAAGGCGGTTCAGCAAGATATT
Organism: Heracleum sosnowskyi; assembly: GCA_030848705.1. NCBI lineage: Eukaryota > Viridiplantae > Streptophyta > Magnoliopsida > Apiales > Apiaceae > Heracleum > Heracleum sosnowskyi. Next base: position 103,449,401 of record CM061241.1, read on the forward strand.
ATAGATCTAATAATTTCTGGGGATTTAGTAGTACTGGGGATTACATGGATGATAATAATTATCAAAATACACGTTATATCAAGTCGTTGCCATCAGCAAACATTCCTGACTTGTATACTGCTGCACGCCTTTCACCCCTTTCACTTACTTACTTCCGATATTGCTTGCAAAATGGGAGTTATGCCGTGTCTCTGCATTTTTCCGAAATACAATTTACAAATAACAGTACTTATAGTAATCTTGGGAAGCGGATATTTAATATCTATATCCAGGTAAAGTCTGAAAGTTTAAAATATACATTTGTCAATCCTTGATTTGTTTTAGATTTAAGCTCAGTTTTGGTTCAGGGAGAACTGGTCGAAAAGGATTTTAACATTGAAGATGAGGCTGGTGGAGCTCAACGGCCTGTGATTAAACAATATATTGCTAGTGTAACAAATAATATCATAGAAATCCGATTTTATTGGGCCGGCAAAGGGACTACACGCATTCCTAGCAGAGGGGTGTATGGTCCCTTAATATCTGCTATTTCAGTGCAACCAAGTAAGTATTTGTCACCGTAAATTATGAAGTCAGAAACCATGAATTATAAAGATATAACTAGAACAGTAGTACAGGATGTGTTCCCTTTATGTATATTGAGAACAAAAAAGGTGGCCATGTTATTTAATTACGGTACTTAGATCTAGGTTAATAATACTAAAGAAGGAGATTGGAATCGAGAACTAACATTGCAACTTTATTGTTTCTCACTTTGTCCGTTCTTATTTAATACAACTTCTGGACGACTCATCTCTAGTAAATTATTATTCCTTATCTGTTGATGCATTTATTGTATATGCAAGGTTACCTATATTCATGTTTTACAATTTAGCATCCTAAAAGTCCTCAATTGTATAAAAGATAGTTCTGATTGTGAAACTTGATATACTTTAAGTTTAAATTTTGTATTGTGGTGTATACTGGACTGGTATATCTGTTCTTTTGTTATTATATAAATCTTTATCTACTTTCTTTTCTGTTTGGGATATCTTGTTGTCTAGCAGCTTTACTGCTCGTATTTTGAACTTTTGAACAGATTTCAAATCTTGTAAAACTGGAGGAAAGAAGAACAGCAATGTCTATCTTATTGTTGGAGTTGTAGCCTTCTGCGTGATTGCTTTAGCCATTACCATCCTTTGGTGGAAAGGATGTTTCGAAGGCAAAAAAGGTCGAGGAAAAGGTGAGAACTATATCAATCATTGAAAACTAGCTTATAGTAACAAAAAACCATGAAGCTGCTCTTTCTTCTCCTTTTGTTACCAGGTATAGTATAAATGATAAATATAAACTATCATATAGGAATTACTAGGAACTAGTTTTGAAAAGTTTATATGGCGTTCCTCAGATCAAAAAGTTACTTGGACTGTCGAATTTTAATGTTAGTTATTGTTACTACTTATCATTCCATATCAACTTATATAGCAACTTCACAAGTTTCAAGGCTGACCTCTGCTAAGATCACAATATTTGCTAAATAGACTATCATTTGCCAAACAGAAAAGAGGCATATTTTTTACTATATTTAGTTGACAAATACGGTTAATCCTTCAGTTGTGAAAGTTTTGAAATTAGGATGTTTTACATCAGGAGTTATAGTGCCTTTTCTTTTAAAACATATTAATTGTGGCATCACGCTAAATATTTACCTTGGACAGACTTTGAGGCAGTAGAGTTGCAGACAGTTTGTTTTTCCTTAAAGCATATAAAAGCCGCTACTAATAACTTTGATGCCATGAACAAGATTGGAGAAGGTGGTTTTGGTTCAGTTTATAAGGTACTCTTGCATATCTTCTGAACAGAAGTGCAGTCTGATAATACTTTATATATTTTTTGGTTTTTGACTCTGAGCTGAACATTTTGTGGCAGGGTACATTATCTGATGGTAAAGTGATTGCAGTAAAGCAATTATCCTCCCAATCAAGGCAAGGGAATCGTGAATTCTTGAATGAGGTTGCAATGATTTCCTGTGTACAACACCCAAATCTTGTAAAGCTCTATGGATGTTGTATTGAAGGAGATCAATTACTGCTGGTGTATGAGTTTATGGAAAACAATAGCCTTGCCAATGCTTTATTCAGTGAGTTCTGTTATAGTAAATTGTTTCGTTTTATGGTGAATTAGTAGATAATACTTTTAATCATTGTGCATTTGGCACTTGCAATACTTTGGTTTCGTTTTTTATTTTAGGCTCGGAAAATAACCACTTAATGCTGGACTGGCCAACAAGGTTCAAGATATGTATTGGGATTGCCCGAGGCTTGGCTTTTCTTCATGAAGAATCAAGACTCAAAATTGTGCACAGAGATATCAAGGCTACTAATGTGCTTCTTGATAGGGACCTAGACCCTAAAATTTCTGACTTTGGGTTGGCTAAACTAAATAATGAGGACAAGTCCCACATAAGTACTCGAGTCGCTGGAACAATGTATGTAACGTCATCTTTCTTTCGTTCATTCTATAGCTTCACATTTTTCTTTTCGTATTTAACGTCATATATGAAAGATCTATCAAAAGTCCTTTTTATTTTTGGTGCTAAAGTAATAATATCGTTTTGAAATCTGACATCTTAATATTGGTTTACAGAGGATACATGGCTCCAGAGTACGCTCTGTGGGGATACTTAAGTGACAAGGCTGATGTTTACAGCTTTGGAGTAGTGGCACTGGAAATTGTCAGCGGAAAGAACAACAACAATTACATGCCAAGCGAAAATTACATATGTCTTTTAGATTGGGTACTCATGGACATCCGATATCTTTTAATATTTATCTACAAGAAATAAATATAAAACTCTTGATAAATAACTAATAATTAGCATTAATGTGTCATCTTTTTCCTAGGCTTGCCATTTGCAAGAAAGTAAAAAGTTCGAGGAGCTTGTTGATGAAAGCCTAGGATCTAAAGTTGACAATGAAGAAGCAATAAGAATGGTGAAAGTAGCTCTTCTGTGCACAAATACAACGCCATCAATCAGGCCTATCATGTCAGAGGTAGTTAGCATGCTGGAAGGACAACTCCCCATTCCAGACATAACTCCAGAAACAAATACAAATTCTGATGATCTAAGATTTAAAGCCTTAAGGGACTTTCATCAAGGTACACAATCTCAGAGTTTTTTCACCAGAAGCCAAACCGAGAAATGGTCACCCCTTCATACACAATCGTCAGGGAAGCGTTCTTCCTCTACATCTATGGAAGAGAAACTTGAAATCCAACTAGACACAAGACATCACTAGTGATATAGGGACTATATTCTGCATGTTTGGCCAGTGTAGCCATATTTTTGTCCTTGGACCAACATTTTTGGTTGAAAGATCCATTAGATACTGAATTCTATAGGAGGTTATTATATAGTTTCTTGAACTTGCACAATTTTTTTTTTTTCTTGCTAATTGGGAATTGCACATGTTTCCTTCTAAATTGCAGTATTGAGAATGTGTACTAATTACAGATCAAGTTAAACATACCAGGAAAAAGGTGGCATGCAAACAATATTTAATAAATACTCCCTCCCATCCTCCATCTCATCCATTTGTTAATATTGGGTTCATCCCATTTATTTGTTAACATTGGAAGAGAGTGTTCATCACGGCTCTTATAAAATATAGTTCTATTAATTATTTTAAATATTTTTTTCTTATGAATAAAAATTCAATGTTTAAATTTTTATTCAAAAAGAAAAAATTTGAAAAATAAGTATTGGAATTATATTTTATAAGAATCTTAAAATACGTGTCGAAATTTCTATTTCAAATATTAAAAAATGGATTGGACCAATGCTTCTAATTTTATCGGACCTTTATAATCATAAAAATATTTGTCCAAAATATCGTAAACTCAAAAAATATTTGTCTACAATATCGTAACTTAAATTACGAAATATCTCACATAAAATGTGAAATTTATTTATAATATTCTAAAATCTTACTGTATGTCTCAACCCCTACCTAAAAAAGTAAGAGAGGAATACAAAAATTGAGAGATAGGAGTGACAATTTTGGGTAATGGGTACCTGGTTCTATTGAGTCGATTCGAATCTGAAACAGGTTTAATTTTCTCAACCCGAACCCGACCTGTTTATTACCCGATCAACCCGAAAAGGACCCGTTTAACCCGAAAATAATTAGTTATATATATAAAAAATTAAATTTTATTTATAAAATATTAAAAATATATAATAAAAAATTTATTATATGATATATGAATTAAAATCATTTAAATATTATGAAGATATATCACATATGTCTATAATTATGTAATATAAATTCATATATTTTAAATAATTTATTATATATATTAAATTTTCGAGTCGGGTTCGGGTATTTTGGGTCAACCCAAAACTGACCCGAAAATTTTGGGTAAATTTTTACCCAAAACCGAACCCGACCCGAAACTCAAAATACTCAATCCAAATTTATACTTTTTCGTGTCGAATTTCGGGTCGTGTCAAATTTTGTCGGCCTCCCAGATAGACAAAGACAAATGGATCAAGTAGAAAGAAAGATGTGAACAAAGAAGAGTTGGAAACAAACTTTGGGTAGTCAGCTTTGAATTCTCCTCTCAAGTCTCAACAACAAAAACGCGTTATTTTTCAAATTTAAATAAAAATGAAAAAAAATATATTTTAAAAATTACAACTTACAAGTCCCAGCAATAAATTAATGCACAACATTACAGTCAAAAAGCCTTCAAACCTCCTCCAATTCAGACAAACAATCAACAAAGTCCAAATTCAAAGTCCAACCATTCCATTTCATTAAAAAACACAACAATTTAGAGCAACCCCTTATCACAACAAATGCCAGAATCAAGTTGTTTTCTTGAATAAGCCCAAGAAAATTACTCTGTTTTCTTGAATGAAAGATCCAATTTTTATTGAAAAGAGGAAGATTATGAGTGGCCCAGATGCTTTAATTACAACAATTTGTAATTGTGTTCAAGCTTTAGGTAGAGGTTTTGATGTTACTTCTGATATTAGGCTTCTTTATTGCAAAGGCTCTCCTGGGTCACGTTTGGTTCAAGTTGGTGATCATGTGACTAAAGATCTTGTTGTTTCTCATGGAATTGTTGTTCCCAATGTTCCTGTTGATATTGATTGTTCTCCTGGAGAAAGGGCTATTGAAACTACTCCTGTTTTTAGCTTCAACGAGGTCATTGTTTTATTCTTTTGTATCTAATTTTATTGATGAACATGTGTGTGTTTGTGTTGGTAGCTAATTTTCTTGCTAATTTTGGTGTTTGGAATAATTTAAGGCGGACCTTACTCATTGCACACTGTTCTGGCCAACAATTGCAAACACATACCCCATAAAGATAAGCAAAGTACACAGCAATATAACCTGGAAACACACCTAAATCTGGAAGATACTCTCACTCTTTCAGGATGTCAAATATAAAGGAAGATAACATAAATTTAACTGGGAAACTTGAAAATACGCTCATCAGTCTTGCTCCCCGCACTCTGCCAAACCTCAACCCTTCCCCTCAGGCTCAAATTTAAATGTAATCGGACCTTGTGTAAGCCTAATTTTACTGAGAATTTAAGAGTTGTGCAGGTATAAATTACACAGGCATGCAACCACATTCAGTTTAGCTTTTTCCGATTAGGATTCTGGATATGGTAGAATAGAAAACGACTAATCAAGCCGGAATGTACAGTTACTTTCTGTAGTATATCCTTTACATTAAATGTACAAAACCAACTAGCACAAAGGTGTAATAATGATACTATGCGTTGTTTGGAACCGAGTGAGTAATATATAAGAACCTGCAGTGGTCAATATATGTCGCTGATAAGTAGCGAATACATAGGATCAGTCCTAGCTCAATCACATCTTCTTCAACTAAGCAGTTTTTGATATTTGGGCATCCCTTATTTACATCTTTAAGACTCGCTTGTATGTTCACGTTGTATATTATATTTCAGTATCTCTTAATATACTATTACAGAAGCTGATCAGTATTTAATGGACTAGCTACAATACTTGGAAATTTCAGATGTCCGTATATTTCAATAAAAAGTCCAATCTATTGGGAAATGTTCCACTGGGAAGCTTTAATGCCATGTTCAATTTGAGTGGTTCTTGGCAACTTGACGAAGCATCAACAAAATCTCTTGCAATGATTGGCTCTGTCATTCCACTATATACAGTTGAACTGACAAACTTGGATTTGGTTTTGCACGAGGGCATCAAGCGTGCGGTTCCATACTCTTGGGATCCTGCATCTCTAGCTAGGTATATTGCACTTTTTCTTTTTTTCAGCTTAGACAGGAACAATCTATTAAACTTGTTTTTTCAAATGCAGTGCAACATTGATCACTCTGCCTCCAGGCAAAAATCTTTAGTAAGAAACAAAAGAAACTAGTGGGAGAGAGTGAATCCTTTGTTTGTGTGTAGATCAAGAATAACATAATAGATCAAGAATAACATAACTCTACTATGTAGTAATTATGGACACCATGACTGTTGACTGTTTTCGAGTCTTGACTTTTGTATTAGCGAATTGATCTTAGTCTTCTATTGCCAAATTTTATATTATCACACAATTCATGATTCATGGAGCATCAGGCCTGTGCCCCACTTGAGGAGCACTAAATTTATATTATATTCACTTTGCAATTATAATAAATGCTCGGATTTCACATACCATAAAAACCTATGATGCCACATCTTCATAAGTTATTCAACTATACATTTTCGGTTCAAATGGCAGTTTAAAGACCGAGAGTATTGTCACAAAGGAAGATACTTAAATCCAGTAGCTACGAGTCAAAAGTTTGATGTGATATGGTTCCTGACAAAAAAAATCCTCTTTGCAGCTTTATTGAAAATTATGGCACACATATAGTTACCTCAGCAACAGTTGGTGGGAGAGATATAGTTTACATCAAGCAGCACCAATCATCACCTTTATCAGTATCAGACATTGAGAATTATGTAAAAGACATTGCAGATCAGAGGTACTCAACATCAAATCATCCAAGTACCGCCCCCTTAAAATACAAGGATAAGGTTAGTATTGTGAAATGGATAAATGACATATTCCCCTTCAGAAAAAAATAGCTTTTGGATTTATTCACCAGATGATAAGTATTTTTTTGATGGGGCACACTGTCTTGCCTCTTCCAAGAGATCTCCTTGTTCCTTTCTGATACATGTCTTCCTAGCAATGGATATGTATTTTGAACACCACATATGATTTATTCCTGCAGGATGTCACAGTTATATTCAGAAGGCGAGGTGGTGATGATCTTGAGCAAAACCACATAAAATGGGCAGAGACTGTAGAAGCTGCTCCTGATGTCATCAACATGTCGTTTACCCCAATTGTCTCCTTGCTTGAGGGGGTGCCTGGTATAAAGCACTTGGCACGGGCGATTGAGTTATACTTAGAGTGTAAGATCTAGAACTCTGTTTATTGGTTCCACTAATTTGAAATTTCACCCACTTTTTTTGCCAACAATCTGAACTCTTTACTTTTTTAAATCACAAAATTAGTGTATTTTTCACATATATTACTATTTTTTTCACCTCCATTGCTTCAGGAAAAGATATCTGTTTTCACTTCTAATGTCAACCGAAGGCATATCAACTTTGGAACTGATGAGATTCCTAAAGCTTTAAAAATAGTAAAATAAGACATGATTAGGATAACTTGTAATATACTGTACAAGTATATATATGTATCAACACAATTTATGTGGTTCACAAAATTATTGGATATTAAAATATTTTGTTTGACTCTAAAAGTCCAAAAATGACACTTTTTATGGAACTTAATACCAATTATAATTTTTCATCAACTTAAATAAATAGAAAGAAATCAATGTTGAACTTTGAAATGTTATCTGTTTACTTCAAAATTTTAAACTGTAACTATTTTTGTGGAATTTCAAAAAACTTTTAGTTTTTATGAACTATGGATGGATATCAAACTTTTCTATTTATTTGTAGCTACCTGTGAGAACTACTTCTTCGCTCATGTATATCTGACTATAGAAAATACATATAATTCTTCCAAGAAACCAGTACCAGTGCATATTACTGCACTTGTGAAATCATTTTTCTTTAATAAGGAACAATTTATTTGGCTATACATTTTACAGTAGACATGGACACTTAAATTAAATAGGAACTATCAAGTGTTAAGCATATGTGATATATGTCTCATTCTCTTTCAGACAAGCCTCCTATAGAAGATTTACAATATTTCTTGGAATTTCAAATCTCTCGAGTCTGGGCCCCTGAACAAAATAACCTTCAAGGAAAGGATCCTGTGTGTCAATCCCTTCATTTCAGTTTGATGGGACCGAAGCTTTATATAAGCCCAAATCAGGTATCCTCCTTAGTTTTGGATAATCTTTTACTGCATTCATGTTATGATTTATGAGAAAAGTTTCGGTAAATTAGCATGTCACAGTTGATTGACAAAGATTAATTGTCAGTGTCAGCTGGCATATCCTGCTTCTTGTTTATCTTTGTTTTATATGTGTACCATATGACACGGAGCCCTCTGTATATGAGGAAACACTATCACTATGTAATATACATGCGCGCACACACGGTAATATGCTTAGCCAAATATCTGATGGTGCACGATCGCAGGTCACAGTTGGACGAAGGCCTGTGACAGGACTTAGACTTACCCTAGAAGGCAGCAAGCAAAACCGTCTGGCTATCCATTTGCAGCATTTGGTCTCTCTCCCTAAAATTCTACAACCCCATTGGGATTCACATATGGCCATAGGTGCACCAAAGTGGAAAGGTCCTGAAGAGCAAGACAGTCGTTGGTTTGAACCAATCAAGTGGAAAAACTTTTCCCATGTAAGTACTGCGCCTATAGAACAGACTGAGACATACATAGGAGATCTTTCTGGCGTGTACATAGTCACGGGGGCCCAATTTGGTGTATGGGATTTTGGTGCCTCAAAAAGTGTGTTGCACCTCAAACTTCTCTTCTCCAGAGTACCTGGATGTACAATTCGTCGATCTGTATGGGATCATAGCCCTAGCAACCTCTCTAAGGTACAGAGGTCTAATGGTGCTTCATCTTCGTCACTCGTAAGTGAAAGAGTTACAGATGATAAGAAGGCAGATGGTTCAAGCCAAGTTGGAAAACTTGCCAAAATAGTGGACACAACAGAAATGTCGAAGGGCCCTCAAGATATTCCAGGTCACTGGTTAGTTACAGGGGCAAAGCTTGGTGTAGATAAGGGAAAAATAGTTTTGCGGATAAAATACTCCTTATTGAATTACTAATTAGGTTACTCCAAAGTTTCTTTTTTTATTATTGGATTAGAGAGGATAGCTAAGCATTCTTTGCACAGGTTATTTTATCTTTTGTTTGTTGTAGCAATTTGTTGGTTATAAGTATTTGTACCCCTTCCATCAACGATGTGTGACTTTTGGTCATTGAGGTTGAAGAGAATTTGTACGTTGCTCATATGTTAGTGATTCATTACTGTTACTGTTCTGTCAAACCGGTGTTTTTTATGCATTTAGGCTTGTAACTTGTAAGGGCTCTTCGGTCTAGGAGGAGAAACACTACTAAGGTCTGCAAGAATTTGAATTTGCTTCAAACATTTAGCAGTTTAGTTGAGTAGGTTTTAACTGCTATTAACTGGTTTCAGTGGTTTTGGTGCCAGTCAGTGGATGCTCTCATATTTAATTTGTATGTTTTATTTGCTTAAGAATTGTATGGGTTTTTGTTTTGGATGCTGAAAAATTGTGAACAAGTCTAAATGCTAGAACTCTGTAGAGCCTTTCAGCTCAGTTTCATTGGTTTTTTGTTAAGATAGTTATGTATCATGTTACAGAAAAATGTGGAACAAAGTTGAAATTTTATATTTTCGGTTGGATGGGTAAATGGGATGGTTGAAATTTTATATTCTGGTGTGGATGGGTGAATAAATCAACGAAAATATAATGTATATCTGTAACGACCTTAGAGCATCTTCAAGAGGGCGTCAAATTTTACATGGCATGACACTCTTGGATGCTTTATTGGAGTTGCAAGGGTGATCAAGAAGTGTCGAGAGAAGTTGCCAATCAATTTTTGGCACCCTCATCTAAATGAAAAAATCTCAAATATTAGTATTAAAAGTATATATATGATCCATTCATATTATATTATATCTAATTTTAATATTATTTGTTTAGGGGTCATCTAGACACCTTACATGTGCCAACTATTGGACTTGAAGGGTGCTAAATTTGATATAAATGAATAAAAAATAAAAAATTATTATTTATGATGAGTTGGCATGTTTGACACTCCCGAAGAATGCCTGTATTGAAGGCTCTATTGGAGAATGGAGATGCTGTTTATATCAATGAATTGCATGTATGTCAGCTTTTGCTTATTAGTTTCCTAATATTCAAAACAAGTTTGGTCTTTGTATATGGGTTCATCTGTGTTAGCTAAAGCATCTCCCCTTAAACAACTTTAAATTGCTTTTCTTTTTAACTCGAGTAAAACGTGAACTTTAGAAAAAGAAGCCAAAAAACCTCTCTTACCTGGTCTATATGTCGATTGCTTTTAACGGTTTAAAGTGCACACACTTGAGGTATGTACAAACACATAAAACAGTGTCATGCATCTATGATAGAGTGTGCTCGCTCTGATACCATCGAGTTGCTCTAAAACCTTAGAGGAAGAACCCAACCGAATCTTATGATACAATTACAAAATGTTTAGTTAGTTGATTTCGGGCACTGAACATAAATAATGCGGCAGTGTTGTATGTTTGAAAGCAAATTTGCAGTATAAAACTGCGGCAGTCGACAACTATCTAGATGTATCTAGTATTAATACTAATCATGTGTTCTTAAAGTCCTACCTGCATCTTTTAGTAGCATATTGTCTGAAAACGAAGACGATTTTAAAAACAAATGCTGTCATACTCAAACTTGGATGTGTTTATCATAATACTTACAGGTAACATCCCGTTCTATCCGAAAGAGAATTTATTTATTGTATACATGCATGCCCTGTACACCGCCATGAATGTGAAAAGTCTCTTCCAATATGCTCGTTAGAACAGTTTACAGCTTTCGATCCGGCCATTTTATGAATATATAAACTTCTTCAATGCTTTGGATTCGGCCATTCCGTGCTTAAATAAATTTCTTGGAGTCGTTTTCAGTCGGCATTCTGTGAGTAAAGGACAATAAAATCACGACAAGAAGAGGGTTTTATGCCGCAAGTGGCGATTAATAATTCAGCATTCCTTAAATTAAGATTTGATTTTGTACATAAATGTACGTAGATTCACCATTCAGAGTTTCATTCAACTAAAAGCTTTTCTAGTGGATATAGCAACGCAAGAAGAATTAGCACTTATGGTAATGCAACACACGCCGCAGTTTATGTTACTTGGAGCTTTTGTTTCTGGTTTACTGAATTTTGTGTATTTATATTTGTGCAGGAGCAGCTTGTTGAGGGAAAGGTGGACTGGAAAGGAAGACCAGCCAGGAGGGGCAAGCATGGAGGAGTTAAATCTGTATTTCCGATGCTAGGTAAGCTGCTTGCTAAACAGAGTAAAAGTATCAAACAAGCTGAGATCATCTTCATATATATGCGATGACTAAAGATAATTAACCACTGAGATCGATGCATGTTGATCAAATTAATTGTTAATTTTGCAGTATCATTTGCTTTCGAGAACATGGCAACCTTTTGTTTGTCTGTCAACTTTGTGACATACTTGAGCGGAGTGATGCATTATGACATATCCGATTCAGCTAACCATGTCACCAATTACATGGGGACTAGCTTCATCCTTGCTATTATTGTGGCTTACTTAACAGATAGTCACTTGGGCAGATACAAAGCTGTTATTCTTTCCTTGTCTATAGAATTCTTGGTAAGCATTTCACCCCTTATAACTAAACTTGTGTTTGATTGTTTCTAGTACTAAAAATGAGCATAAAATTACAGAATAATCTATCTTCATTTACTCATTTAGGGGCTCGGATTACTGACAATACAAGCTCACTACCCTAAACTCAAGCCACCTCCATGTAACATCTTTGATCCGACCACCAAGTGCAAGCAAGTTGATGGAAGGAACTCTGTATTATTATTTGCGGGAATGTATGCCTTAGCACTTGGTGCTTCTGGAGTCAAGGCATCATTACCAACGCATGGTGCTGATCAGTTTGATGAAAAAGATCCAAAAGAGGCGCAACAGATGTCAAGTTTCTTTAACTGGCTATTACTAGCATTGTCCACTGGGGCTGCTGTTAGTTTAACCTTAATTGTGTGGATTGAGGTTTATAAAGGATGGGATAAGGGATTTGGTCTTTCCGCCATTGCCATCTTCGTGAGTATTGTGGTTTTTTCTGCTGGATTTCCTCGATACAGAATACATGTTACGAAAGGAAGTAGTGCAATGACTGAACTCGTCCAGGTTTACATTTTCACAGAGATATACTCAAAGTTGAGATTTCCATGTTGTATGTAGCAGAAGCAGCTGTATATGAATTTGTCAATTTGATGTTGTGTGCAGGTGTATGTAGCAGCTGTCCGTAACAGGAAGCTTAAACATCCCGATAATGATGTTGAGCTATACGAGATGAACAAGGACAAGGAGGACGCGTTAGAACAAGAATTTCTTCCACACACACAAGGTTTCAGGTCAGCTTGTGACAAACAAATTCTAGCTTAAATAAGTCCTACTTTTTTGTTAGTCACCATGTTAAGATCTCGCAACGAAATTAAAAAGTTGACTCTCGAGTTCCAACTCTATCGAGTTATAAATCTCAAAATTGTCTGGACTAAGAAGGCTATAATAGTAAGTCTAGGAAAATCTGGCCATGATTCTGTTATATAATATTTTTGTAATATATTGATGGTTGTAGGTGGTTAGATAAAGCAGCAATCCAAACATCAACCGAAATTGAGCATGCAGAGAAACTCAAAAATCCATGGAAACTTTGTAGAGTAACCCAAGTCGAGAACGCAAAAATCATACTAGGCATGGTCCCAGTTTTCCTGTGTACCATCATAATGACCCTCTGCTTGGCTCAATTACAGACTTTTTCCATCCAACAAGGTGCAACAATGGACACAAGAATTACCAATTCTTTCAACATTCCACCTGCATCTCTCCCCATCATCCCTATTGTTTCCCTCCTCGTCCTAATCCCAGCTTACGATGTATTTTTCGTGCCATTTGCCCGTAAGTTCACAGGTATTCCAACTGGAATAACTCATCTCCAACGAGTAGGGGTTGGTTTAGTCCTCTCCTGCTTATCCATGGCTGCAGCAGCAATATTCGAAGTAAAAAGAAAAGGGGTAGCCCGAGACAACAACATGCTTGATGCAATCCCTGGATTACAGCCATTGCCAATCAATGTGTTTTGGTTATCAATTCATTTCTTTATATTTGGCATTGCTGACATGTTTACGTACGTTGGACTTCTTGAATTCTTCTACTCGGAGGCTCCCAGGGGGCTTAAATCTATCTCTACTTGTTTTCTCTGGAGCTCCATGGCACTTGGGTTTTTCCTGAGCACAATTCTTGTACAGATTACGAATGCTGTGACAAAGAATATTACAGCAAGTGGAGGATGGTTGGCTGGGAACAATATTAACAGGAACCATTTAAATCTCTTCTACTGGTTACTTTCTTTGATGAGTCTTATTAATTTTGTCATATATTTGTTTGTGTCTAAGAATTACAAGTATAGGTCACATATCCTTAGCGACGACGAGGTTGATAGTAAGCTCCGTGAATTAAATGATTTGGGGGCTGATGTTGAAAGCTTAAGCCGGTGATTCAAAGGATTTGGCGAAGGGTACCAACAGATGATCAGTTCAGTGTTCGTGTTTGTTTTTCCTCTCAACATGTGTTCTTTTGCGTATGCGTATATTTATGTACTTTGTAGCTATTTTATAGTGTCACAACTCACATGTATGCCTCATAGAATCAACACTATATATGAAATCTACATTATGCAGAGATCTTCAATTCCATACCGATAAATTTTTTGTAATTAAATTCTTGTCACAACAAATTTTAAATTTTAACACAAACTCCATGCAGAGTTATTCGTTCAATTGGTCAAAAATATCATATATTTATGATGCATGCTCTAGCTAGCTCATTGAAGCTGAGCTAGGGTATATATATCCATGGGATAAGTGATGTTTAAACTCGGATCATGGTAAGTTCTTTGAGCCATAATCATGTTTGAAGCCTCACTAGGATGAAATGCATCCCAGAATAAATACTCGGTTCTGTTATGACATGGGATTTGCAGAGGCATACATGCAATTCCGTTATACGGCCCTACTCCACAACATGCCCTGTTTGTTACCTTGAAACCTACTTGTTTTATGAAGAACAAATGAATAAGTATCCAATTTTAATGGCTCAAGGTATTAAAGGGAAAAAAAACAAGTTGAATCAGTATGCTTACCCCACTGTGCAGGATTAAAAATAGCTGCAAGCGCAAGATCGTACAGATTGACATATACAAATTTTGCATCTGTGAAATTGTTGTTCAGTTCATCAACAAGTGATCTGAGTCTGTTATTGAAGAGCACGACTTGTGCATTGATTTTCTCCACACAGAGAGCGCCATTGGTTCCGTAACTAGCAATCTCATTTGGAGTGCATCCTACAGGTAGTAGCGAGTACAATGCCACCTTTTTTGCTCCATAGTTGTACAATGTCTACAAATTCGGGAAAATATATGTGATTATGGTTATAATAAGGTTTCCGATGATCCGATTTGACGATAGCTTAGTGGTGCTTAGGGGGATAGGGACCCTGTTTAAGCCTTTTAATTAGAAAGAAACTGTTACTTAATAAATTACAGCCTTAATTGCATCGTATGTAGGCAACAGCAAAGTGAAAAGCTACAAAACTGACCTTAATTTGCTCAGAATATTGTTGAATAAGAACCTCTGCAAATTGCTGTGGAGTGTACTTGTGGCTTGAGGAGTAAAAGAGTGGCTTTAAGTAGTTGTTGATGTAATCATTATTGCCCAATCCAACATAATATAAACACTTGTTGAGGTGACTTGTTGTCGATTCGTTACTTCCAAGTATGTTAGTGATTCTTGAGATGATATCTTGATGATTTCTCAGCTGATTGTTAAAACTAATCCGTGCACCCTATGAATTGAAAAGAGGTGGATCAAGTATTATATTTATACATGGTTGAAGTTTATGTATGTGATAAATTTTACCAGCTGCTGTCCAGTTTCATCTCGTATTCCAGCTGCCGCGGATGCATAATTCATGCCAACTAGTACATCTGCGCTGTGTGAATCCTCATAAGGTGGGATGTAATCTTTGAAACCTAGAAGTTCACCTGTACATATGAATATGATGGATAGAAATATTTCTAATCAGCGTATACCGCAATTAGCAGAAAAATAATGTGTGTACGTGCAAGCATTTTAGATGATTTACACTTTGAAAGGGTAACACATTTGATTGATGATCAGGGGAAGAGAATGACCAGTGATATCGACAATTGTCCGATTGTTGGTAAACCTTCCTGTAGGCCTACGAGTCGGAGTATCGACACCATAGGGAGGATAATTGGATTTAGCTAGTGTGACAAGATTATTGTTATTGCCATTATCCACTATAGAATCTCCGAATATGAAGAAACAAGGTACTTGTGGCTCTCCAACAACCCGAATCGTCAAGGTACAGAGCAAAACTACACTAACAGCGGTGCACACCATGCACCATTTTGTAATCTCAAATGCCATTGAATTAAAGCTTAGAGGCTGATAAAATTTAGACACACACACACATCTATGTGAAAAGTGAGCGTGTATGTGATCGACCACCAAGATCAGTACTATATATAATGGCTCTGAGGACTCGATTTGGCCATCTGGGAAGATAGCTTGAAAGTCTGAACTGAATAATATTTAATATATGCATAAAGGCCATATGGGGAATATTAATCCACATGCATGTCAATACGTTACGCAAATATACATGTAACTGAGATTATTCATTGCCTCATCAGTTTGTAACCTAAAATTTCTTACTGTAATGTCTACATATGTAACAGAATATGTAGCTAGATAATGTAAACAAACAAGAAGATAATTAAACCCATGCAGTTGGTACATTTTTGGGGCTCAAACTTAGGGTGTGAAGGAGTGGGCATGCAATCTTCAAGTTGACTTCAATTGCAACAACATGATTTTGATGATCACTTCTTTGTTTTACAATAATATTTTGTAAAAACTTGAAATATTATAAAATTAAGTATATGGAGTCTAGAGTTTTACATTAATAAATGCACTTCTGCATTTTTGTTTCAGTTTCAAGGATCAGAGGTTCATGTAAATTAAAGAGGGAGTGTATAGTATTAGCCAGAATCTTGTTTTATTGTCTATCTCTAAAGACTGCTGTAATAAAACATTGCTTTAATTGGTTAACTACCAAAGAGAAACATTTCCTCGGTCGGTTGGATAGAAGATATAAGAGATCTTTTCATTATAATCTGAGCACATGACAGCATAGAACTTAAGTTCTTGGTATCAAACAACAAAATGTACTTCTGTAGCTACAAGTAGGGAATCTTGAATGATTACTCAACATCTTCATGTTGCATTTTCACACCCCTCAAAACAATGCATGGAAAATTGATTTAGTACAGTGATACAGAATAGAAAATATAACATGCATCATCAGATAATTTAAGGTGTATTTGATTAGAGCTGAGCTAGACGACGGATATCAAAGGGGTACGCATCAGACCTAGACTCTGCTGCATATGATCTCCTCCCTAAGACTATATTGGCAGCTTCTGTCGGATGAAATGCATCCCAGAACACATACTCATTCCTATTCCTGCAGGGAGTTTGAAATGGAAGACAAGTAATTTGGCCATTATTTCTCCCTACACCGCAACATCCCGCAGTTGTAACTCTAAAGCCTGTAGAACAAGGTACAATTTAGCCAAAGATGATTATCATGTTTCTTTAAATAGATTTTTCTTTGTTCTGCTTTCTACTATTATAAATCAAATCTGGAGATAGAAATAGAGTATATTTTGAGGAGATAGATGTACCAAAGTTTGAAGGACGGGTGACCAAGTCCTGGAAGATCCCATAAGCATTGATGTATATAAATTTTGAATCTTGTTGATTCCTGTTGAGATCATCAACAAGAGACCTCAGCCTGTTGTTGAAAAGTTGATTTGCAGAATTGATTCTTTGTACACATGTTCTACCATCTGTGCTTTGAGACAAAGCATTTGGGCTGCACCCAATCTGGCCCACTCCGTTCAGCACAAATTTTCTTGCTCCATAATTGTATAAATCCTGCAGTCAATGAGATATTCGTTTCACAATATACTCCATATAATCACTAATCAACTTGGAGCAGTACAAAGGTTGCAAAACATTTAACATATGGTGTACCGAATGTTACTGTACTACATCATCATTCGGTACATTTATTTGAACAGACATTTCGGAACCTCTAACATTTCTCCCATCTGGCATTAGGTATATAATTATATAAGTATGTAAAGTTGTATACCACTAGTTGTTCTCTGTACTGCTGTATGAGGATATCAGCATACTGATCAGGCGTATATCTCCGGCTAGTAGAATAAATATTGGGCATGAAATAGTTGTTAAGGTAGTCATTGCTGCCGAGTCCGACGGAGTATATGCACTTGCTGAGATAATCTGCTGCAGTATTTTCATCACCAAGTATATTTACCACTTGTGATACTGTGTTCTTGTAATTATTTACCTGCCCGCTCATACTAATCCTTTGGCCCTATAACACAAAAGAGAAAGGAAAAAACAGAAACATTACATCTGTTAGTATTAAATTCGATATATACTTTATATGACTTCTGACTAGGCGTAACAATTATAATTAGGAAAATGTGACAATGTACGTACCAATTGCTGGCCAGTTTCGTCTCGAATTCCAGCAGCTGCAGAGGCATAATTTACCCCTCCGAGAATGGATCGACCCCTTGCTTGTGTGTAAGGAGGGATCGGACTACTAAATCCCAGTAGCTCAGCTATAGTAACGTGGGGAAAAACAAGAGACATTAGTTTTTACACACATTGCAATTTTATGAAACAGATAATTCTTTGACAAACTTTACTTGCCAGCGAAACATACCTATTCAGTGTTTAATTTGGTTTATAACTCAAACATACTAAATGGAAACATGTGAGCCGGAGAGAGAACTTACCAACAACATCGACGACTGTTTTACCGTTGGAAAACCTTCCGGTTGGTCCTTGAGGATAATCAATCCCATAAGGCCTGTAGTTAGCTTTAGCCAAAGAGGTAATCTGATTATTGTTGCCGTTGTCTACCAAGGAGTCGCCAAAAATAAAGTAACAAGGAACTTGTGACTGAGCATTAGCCCCATTCCTATACAAAGTTAATAGCAAAATCACACACACCACCAACCATTTGCTAAGTTCAACACCCATTTTTCGCAATCACGATCACAAAAGTAACAAAGCTTCTAGGGGATCAAACAAAGATGAAAAGGTATCAGAGAGATATGCAGAGGATATACTCTGAATAACTAGGAAATGGTGGTAATGTGTTAAAAGCTAGAGAAGATATGTGTATTTATACATGCATGAAGGGCAGCTATGCAAGAAACCGAAAGAAGAGAATGTAGAAAGAGTCCATGTAGGGAGTGAGATCGATTTAGCTAGTAGAAATTATTGTTGGTACAGTTGAGATGTTAGTTGGAGGCATTGATTTCACGCGGACATAATGTGAAGGGAAAACTGACTGCGAAACAGCCTACTCATATTTTAGTATACTGCATTTCGATGCATTTGTAGCAACTGACTTGTGTGTGTAAAGAGTGTGTGTGCGCGAGCGAGAATGATTATTGATATAGCAATACGCTGGGGAGATGCCTCCGGGTGTGTAGCTGAGTTGGTGAGAGGAGCACTGGTTATTGACCAACTTACTGGGGAGATTAATTTTAGAAAATGACTAGTGCAAAAGATAATATGATCAGTGTCACCTCAATTAAATATTTGTATATAGACATCATAAATCTCTCATGAACTACAATAAATCTGCACCATAGACACGAGATTCATATCGAATAGCAATGAAAGATACGCAATAATGATGATAATAACAAGCAACTTGACTAAAAGGGTAATAAAAATTCTCACAGAAATGGTGAGTGCTTAAATGAACTTTGCACTACTCTGTCAACTTTAACCATGGAGATGGAAAATAGAGAGAACGACTTGGTCGACAAAGAAATAAGCATTTAAGTAGTTCAAATGAACAAGAAGATATGCGTTATGGTCTTATGGACATAAAGACATGTGATCCTTTGACATTGGAACCCATTTATAATTGCTCATACATTGGCCAAGTTAAGTTCCCCTTCTAAACCATCAATCTATACAGCCCACCCATCATCATTTATAGTAAAAAAGAAAATCTGAGACAACTAATGCAGGATGCTAGGAGGGGGGTGATGGACGTACTCGCTTATCCTGCTCAAAGAGCAGGGTGTGCCGGAAGGGTGAGATGTATGTAACCTTACCCCTGCTCAGTAAAGAGGCTGTTTTCGAAAATGATCCTGGATATCGAATACAAACACTTAATTCATGACCCCTCGATCATTGAGCACCTTAACCACTTGGCCAACGCAACAATCTTAAGCCATTTATCAGTAAAAACGTGAATAATGACAAATCATATAGTCAAATGTCACATTCACTTATACAAATATAATGACAATCAGCCATCCACAATGTGTCTAATAATTATAGAACTGTTCACGAACAACTCGGCTCGTTAAGGGCTCGACTCGGTTTGTTAAGAACTCCAACTCGAGCTCGAACTCGAACACAAAAAATTGTTCGTTAAGAAAACGAGCTCGAGCCGAGCTATTAGTGAGCTCGACTCGAGCTCGTTCGGCTCGAGATCGGCTCGATAAAACTCGAAAAAATTAAGATATATTCGACATATTTTTATATTATATGTTAATATTTTAAATTGATTTTGCAATTTATAGTATGTGTATTTTAGGTTTATTGAGAATTGATCGGAAAATTAGGTTCAGTTTCGACAAAAAATGTTTTAGTTCGTTGGGCTAAGAAAAATTGAGCTTTATTATCTATAAAAATTGTAAGTTCTAATGAGCTCGGCTCGGCTCGTTTTTGTTCGATAAAAGCTCGTGTTCAGCTCGTTAGTTAACGAGCTCGAGCTCGAACACGAATTTTGTGTGATAAAAAGCTCGACTCGGCCCGGTTCGTCAGAGAAAAAAGTAAATCTCAGCTCATTTATATCAAAATTCGGCTTAACTCGATTCGTGAACAACATCTATGCTATAGCCTATACGTACTCAGTAAATAAAGACGACAGTTTAACATTTTAACATAAGAAACAGACTTTTACAAATTCACCCAACATCTTGATTCTTGACTGGGTCTGTCCAGCCTGTTTCATGGAAGTATTTATTAAATATATACCTCATCAAAACACATGAATAAGTAAAAATATAAGATCTTGCAGTCCCCTACACACTTTTTTCAACTCCTCCAACCTTCCCCGCATTCTACTAATTCCTCATGTTTAATGCATATACAGGTAACTAGCTTTATAGCTCGTGCGAGGCACGGGCATGCTCTAGTTATTTTCGGTTATGTTGGTCTCATCATTTGATGGAATGCATGTAGAAGAAAAGACATAAGCATGTAACGGTATATCAGTAGGAAATATGTCGAAGGTTTGATGATACATGTTTTACAAAATCCAAGTCTATACGGTTGTTATTATAACCTGAGTAGGCGCAAATATTTTGACTAATTAACATGTTTTGTTAGCACGCACGATCCTTCTGTACTGCAAGATTTCGTCGGTTATAATTTTGCCAATCGTATTTGAATGAGAAGATGGTTTTAGTGTCACTTTGAAAGAATATCGAGCATCTTTTATCATTTCCATTGCCTGGGGAACGTTGGCACTCCATTTACTTGTTTGTAGTTCATGGGGTAGTCGTGACCTTGTGTACTGCAAGATTTCGGCGATTATAATTTTTCCAATTGTATTTGAATGAGAAGATGGTTTTAGTGTCACTTTGAAAGAGAATTGGGCGCCTTTTATCATTTTCATTGCAGGGGGAACGTTAGCACTCCATTTACCTGTTTGTAGTTCATGGGTTAGTCGTTAAGTGGGTGTTGTAAAATTTGATCGGTGTGCATAATAGAGTAAAAATGTAGAAGTACAAGTTGTATTAGTATGTGTGGATACACTATTTAAACAAATACATACCACTTTGCCCGTTTTAAGAAGGGTCTCCTTGCAGACACGTTGAATACAATAATTGTACAGGTGTGGATATAATTTATTTTAGAAAACTATTACTTATACCTTTCAAGATAATGCTAAACTGATTCGTGATAAGTTACTCGTTTCACCTTACAATTGCCACTTGACACAAATAATTTAACATTTAGTACTTTTAATATTTTATCATAGATATTCAAAAAAATTAAACCAATTTAGTTTAGATTTAATTTAGTCGTACGATGACAACTTCAACTTTCTTGTAAAAATCTCCAACACAAACTTTTTTATTTATATACAAATATAAAACTTTTTTGCATTTTTCGGGTTCAATACTTTATATACTATAGTGGATTTTTCGAAAATGACCAACGTATAAAATTTATCTATTGAAGACGAGATTTATAATATATTGGATCATAATAAAACTACAGTTTTAATCTTATTAGTAGCTAAAATTTCAAAAATACATATATAATTATAAGTTGTTAATATCTTATAATTAAACAATAATAAATGTAAAATAATGATAAAATCCATTTTTACGCTTATTATATATAAGGATATAATTGAAAAGAAGTAAATATGTTGATAGTTTTAAATTTAAAAAAAAATATTAAAAAAAATATAATGAGTGATATTGGATATAGATGTCAATATTTGTCACACTATCACCTAGATCATGGTTCAATTCACATTAAAAAGAAATTTTTTTATCATCAATATACAATTGGAGGGATAATTTATTAATCTAATATCATCAATATAATACTGAAAGGGTAATTTAGTAATCTAATATATATATAATCTGATAGTATATAGAATTTGTAATCTGATAGTATATATAATATGAGCCATTATGTACTTAATGCAAATAAACATGATTTATAATATAAGAATATTAATATAATCCTTTTTTATGGATCAATTCCAATTTTATAACATTTTTTTAAAATACAATTTTCTAACATTTTGCGCGAGTTTTTCTCAAATATGGTTAGAAATATTTATTTAAGGCACTTGCGAAAATAAATTATCTACCTTACCAAGTAGATTACAAAAAGAGACCAAAATAGAGTATAACATATTGAGTGTTTGCGCAGATTAATAAAAAACTTCATAATATAATCTAAATAGATGTCTATCATAGTGGTAAGGAATGTTACTTTTAATTTAGAGATTAAGGGTTCAATTCCCATCAGAAACAATTTTTTGTACTAAAATAGAGTATAACATATTGAGTATTTGTGCATATTAATAAAAAGTTTCAAAATACAATTAAAATAGATGTCTAAAATAGTGGTAAGGTATGTTACTTCTAATTTAGAGGTCAAGAGTTTAATTTCCATCAGAAACAATTTTGTTGTTGTGCTATTATATAGGGGTAATTTAGTAATTTTATGATGAATAAATTGTCTCACGAACCCCCCGTGCAAGGCACGAGATCGCTCTAACCGACATAACTTGATGTTATTTTGTGACGATATTTTCTAGTTCACGTCAGTTTAATTTTGTGAAGATAAGTATTCTTCAGTTTGTTGTGGTGATCCTGCCACCGGTTTGAACTTGTTGGTGACACTATGTGACATGGTTGAGAAGATTTGCAAGGAAGATCGGTTTGGTATTAGTCCGAAAAAGATTTTGTTCTTAATTGAATGTATTTGATGATTAGTTTTATAAGCTAATTAATAATCAGATATGAATTAGTTAAAGGTGTCAAATAAATGCTCCATTTCGAAAGTACCAATACTCTCCGGGCTCCATAATTCTCTATAAGCGTCCGGAGTAGTATACGTGTCCTTAATGCATGAGGTGGCGGGATTGAGATGCACACAAATTCGTATTCGAAAAAAACTGTTCGAACTGGTTAAAAAAATCGGAAAAAATCTGATTAAAAAAAAGTCCACCTCAATTGGATCCAGCCCGCAGGCTTAAACGAATCGCATATTTTTCACAAAACCCAGATCCGGTTCGAGCCGAATAAACCCAAATAATATCTCGATTTGGACGTAGTCTTGATCAGGATAAAAGTCCAATCCAAAAAGCTAGAATTTTCAATTAAATATCAGATAAAAGCTTAATTTTTTTAATTAAATCCGAAAAAATAAAAAAAAGGTAAAGTTAAAGTTAAAGTTATCAATATCTAAAATAATTTGTAAAAATCCGATTTGGCCCCTCCTGACCCGACCCTATCTACATGTATAAATATTTTAGAGAAAATTTGTCTCGATTTAAAAAAGCCCGGCCCTATCGGTTATCGAAAAATCCGACCTGAATCCGGATTACGTATCTCTATTCAGGGTAACAACTATAGAGGTGCTTATATTATTACTTATATTATCTGATATGTATGAATATAGTTGAGACAAAATGATTACTATTTTGTATTATTTTATATTAATGGATGCTCGGACTAAAAAGTGATATTATGTGACTAAAAATGCATTTGTACTTTGTCTTAAAATTGTGAATACAAAGGAAGAAACATAATTAAATTTAATTAAAGAGATACGAGTCTATTGGATATACTTTATACCAATAACCACTTTTATCAATAATCAGACAAATGAAATTATCATGAAAGAATCTTGAATAAAAACTAAAGTGTAAAATAATATTTGTGAAAGATATTACCACACTAATGGGTTCTATACCACAACAAAAAAGCCCAAGTAGCTCAATGGTTAAATTGGTGACTTGACATTCTTAGTAATTAGTATTGAAGTGTCTTAGGTTCGATTCCCATCAAGATCAAAATTTTCTTACATTTTTATAACATTTGACTTTGGAGGGGCAATTATGTAATTTCAAGTGTTGAATAAAATGGTTCACAAAGTGCTTGTTGCAGTATAAGATATATAACTAGCTTTATAGCCCGTGCGAGGCACGGGCATGCTCTAGTTATTTTCGGTTACGTTGGTCTCATCGTTTGGTGGAATGCATATAGAAGAAAAGACATAAGCATGTAATGGTATATCAGTAGGAAATATGTCGAAGGTTTGATGATACATGTTTTACAAAATCCCAGTCTATAAGGTTGTTATTATGACCTGAGTAGGCGCAAATATTTTGACTAATTAACATGTTTTGTTGGCACGCACGACCCTTCTGTACTGCAAGATTTCGTCGGTTATAATTTTGTCAATCGTATTTGAATGAGAAGATGGTTTTAGTGTCACTTTTAAAGAGTATCGGGCGTTTTTTACCATTTCCATTGCCTGGGGGAACGTTGGCACTCCATTTACCTGTTTGTAGTTCATGGGGTAGTCGTGACCTTGTGTACTGCAAGATTTCGCCGATTATAATTTTTCCAATTGTATTTGAATGAGAAGATGGTTTTAGTGTCACTTTGAAAGAGAATTGGGCGCCTTTTATCATTTTCATTGCATGGGGGGAACGTTGGTACTCCATTTACCTGTTTGTAGTTCATGGGGTAGTCGTTAAGTGGGTGTTGTAAAATTTGATCGATGTGCATAATAGAGTAAAAATGTAGAAGTACAAGTTGTATTAGTATGTGTGGATACACTATTTAAACGAATGCATACCAATTTGTCCGTTTTAAGAAGGGTCTCCTTGCAGACACGTTGAATACAATAATTGTACAGTTGTGGATATAATTTATTTTAGAAAACTATTACTTATACCTTTCAAGATAATGCTAAACTGATTCGTGATAATTTACTCGTTTCACCTTACAATTGCCACTTGACACAAATAATTTAACATTTAGTACTTTTAATATTTTATCATAGATATTCAAAAAAATTAAACCGATTTAGTTTAGATTTGATTTAGTTGTACGATGACAACTTCAACTTTCTTGTAAAAATCTCCAACACAAACTTTTTTATTAATATACAAATATAAAACTCTTTTGCATTTTTCGGGTTCAATACTTTATATACTATAGTGCATTTTTCGAAAATGATCAACGTATAAAATTTATCTATTGAAGATGAGATTTATAATATATTGGATCATAATAAAACTACAGTTTTAATCTTATTAGTAGCTAAAATTTCAAAAATGCATATATAATTATAAGTTGTTAATATCTTATAATGAAACAATAATAAATGTAAAATAATGATAAAATCCATTTTTACGCTTATTATATATAAGGATATAATTGAAAGGAAGTAAATATGTTGATAGTTTTAAATTTAAAAAAAAATATTAAAAAAAAATATAATAAGTGATATTGGATATAGATGTCAACATTTGTCACATTATCACCTAGGTCATGGTTCAATTCACATTAAAAAGAATTTTTTTTATCATCAATATACAATTGGAGGGATAATTTATTAATCTAATATCATCAATATAATATTGAAAGGGTAATTTAGTAATCTAATATATATATAATCTGATAGTATATAGAATTTGTAATCTAATAGTATATATAATATGAACCATTATGTACTTAATGCAAATAAACATGATTTATAATATAAAAATATTAATATAATCTTTTTTTATGGATCAATTCCAATTTTATAACATTTTTTTTAAAATACAATTTTCTAACATTTTGCGCGAGTTTTTCTCAAATATGGTTAGAAATATTATTTTAAGGCACTTGTGAAAATAAATTATCTACCTTACCAAGTAGATTACAAAAAGAGACCAAAATATAGTATAACATATTGAGTGTTTGCGCATATTAATAAAAAGCTTCATAATACAATCTAAATAGATGTCTGTCATAGTGGTAAGGAATGTTACTTTTAATTTAGAGATTAAGGGTGCAATTTCCATCAGAAACAATTTTTTTGTACTAAAATAGAGTATAACATATTGAGTATTTGTGCATATTAATAAAAAGTTTCAAAATACAATTAAAATAGATGTCTAAAATAGTGGTAAGGTGTGTTACTTCTAATTTAGAGGTCAAGGGTTTAATTCCCATCAGAAACAATTTTTTTGTTGTGCTATTATATAGGGGTAATTTAGTAATTTTATGATGAATAAATTGTCTCACGAACCCCCCGTGCAAGGCACGGGATTGCTCTAACCGACAGAACTTGATGTTATTTTGTGACGATATTTTCTAGTTCACGTCAGTTTAATTTTGCGATGATAAGTATTCTTCAGTTTGTTGTGGTGATCCTGCCACCAGTTTGAACTTGTTGGTGACACTATGTGACATGATTGAGAAGATTTGCAAGGAAGATCGGTTTGGTATTAGTCCGAAGAAGATTTTGTTCTTAGTTGAATGTATTTGATGATTAGTTTTATAAGCTAATTAATAATCAGATAGGAATTAGTTAAAGGTGTCAAATAAAGGCTCCATTTCGAAAGTACCAATACTCTCCGGGCTCCATAATTCTCTATAAGCGGCCGGAGTAGTATACTTGTCCTTAATGCATGAGGTGGCGGGATTGAGATGCACACAAATTCGTATTCGAAAGAACTGGTTAAAAAAATCGAAAAAAAATCTGATTAAAAAAAAGTCCACCTCAATTGGATCCAGCCCGCAAGCTTAAACGAATCGCATATTTTTCACAAAACCCCGATCCGGTTCGAGCCGAATAAACCCAAATTTAATCTCGATTTGGACGTAGTCTTGATCAGGATAAAAGTCCAATCCAAAAAGTTAGAATTTTCAATTAAATCTCGGATAAAGCTTAAATTTTTTAATTAAATCCGAAAAAATAAAAAAAAAGTTAAAGTTAAAGTTATCAATATCTAAAATAATTTGTAAAAATCCGATTTGGCCCCTCCTGACCCGACCCTATCTACAGGTATAAATATTTTAGAGGAAATTTGTCTCGATTTAAAAAAGCTCGGCCCTATCGGATATCGAAAAATCCGACCTGAATCCGGATTACGTTCATCTCTATTCAGGGTAACAACTATAGAGGTGCCTATATTATTACTTATATTATCTGATATGTATGAACATAGTTGAGACAAAATGATTACTATTTTGTATTATTTTGTATTATTGGATGCTCGGACTAAAAAGTGATATTATGTGGCTAAAAATGCATTTGTACTTTGTCTTAAAATTGTGAATACAAAGGAAGAAACATAATTAAATTTAATTAAAGAGATACGTGTCTATTGGATATACTTTATACCAATAACCACCTTTATTAATAATCAGACAAATGAAATTATCATGAAAGAACCTTGAATAAAAACTAAAGTGTAAAATAATATTTGTGAAAGATATTACCATACTAATGGGTTTTATACCACAACAAAAAAGCCCAAGTAGCTCAATGGTTAAATTGGTGACTTGAAATTCTTAGTAATTAGTATTGAAGTGTCTTAGGTTCGATTCCCATCAAGATGAAAATTTTCTTATATTTTTATAACATTTGACTTTGGAGGGGCAGTTATGTAATTTCAAGTTGTTGAATAAAATGTTTCACAAAGTACTTGTTACAGTATAAGATATATAATAGATAGATAGATGTAAAGTCGATTATGGGACAAGGACTTGGTCTATAAAACTCTAAATGTTTGACTTTAGTTGGATCCAAAGCTTGAGATCAAGAACATAAATAGTCGGTGGTGCCAGTTTTTTTCATTTATGAAGTTGATACCCGTACTCCATAGATATTAATGACGCCATTGATTCAAATGTCGGCAAATAAGCCCAGGGCGTCAGGCCATTGAATCACTGGTCTCCCAATGAATACATCTTCATGATTGGACAAAATCATGCAAAAGAATTTACTAGCCGAGTCAATGCTGGATCACATGAGTGCACCAATAAGTTTGCCAGTTCTGTGAAGCTAACGAAAAGTACCAGGTAATGCAGTTTTACAGCAACAAGACACTGTTGCAGGCTGCCATTGCCAAATAGGTCATATGTAATAGTAATATGCTCTAATTATTTGTGCCTGCTGCTCTAATTACCCGATCCTAATGCATAGTTGCATAACCTTGTTTTGGAACCAAAGTAGTACTGTAGTGTCAAAATTTTGTGCATCTTATCCAAGATCTTTAAAAGCGAGATTATACAGTAATACATATAAGGTTCTGCCTCTGGCATACACAACCATGCAACACCACAATTAACCTAGCCTCTTTGTAAAAACATAGTGAAAATAGTATGTGTTGTTTACAAACTCAAGCAAAGTGACAGGACATACAAGGACGATCAAGAGAAAAATAAATTACAACAAAGTTATTATCCAAGGGAAACATATGAGATCATGGTTTCATCTGATTGAGGCCATGGAAGCCATAGCTAGCCCACCATTTATTTTACAAGGCAAAAACACCATCAATCTCTGTATCGGAATTCTGATTTCCTAAACCTAACAATTTCCCAATTTATCATTTTAAGATGGAAGAAGCACTTATAGATTTGGAAGCTAATAAAAATGACCAGGTTATTACTGTGAGCTCTCCCAATCCATTAACCTTGCTGGATTTGGTTGCTATGAGGACAGAGACAAAAAAAAAAATACTCTTATTATATAATTAACGCATACAAAGAAAATATTCAACTAAACAGTGAAGGTCACAACTCCTGACCTCAAACTTCCAGTAGAGGTAGTCCTTTAAGATCAGCCATATAAACCAGCAGTTTACCGTCCCACTTTTTACTCTTTGCCCAAACTGAATTAGGACTTTATTTCAGTAAGAATTAGGCCCCTATTCTGCCTTACTATTGCACTGACATGCAAAGTTGCTCATAAAGTTCGTAAGGCTCTAGTAGCTAAATAGACTTCCAACATAATTGCTGCGGTTAATAAAACTTAATTTGAACGTTACATAGTTGGTTAACCCACTAGCCAACTGGACCAAATGAATTTTAGCCTAAAACCTAGGTACCAAATTTACAAGTTTTTTAGGCTATTTATTAGCATGAGATAAAACACCCTTAAGCCAGGAAACAACTTTGGTCAGGTCCGCGATGAGAAATGAGCTATATCCTCATTCATATCACTAAAATAAAAAATTACAAAACTAGATATTGAACCCAATTCATTTCCAAAATTAACCAACCTTTTAACGGGGAGATGAAACAAGGCCCAGTCAAAATAGTTAAAATTGCCAACATGAGTATAACTATATAACAACATAAGTGGCATTAGCATATCAACCATTTTACATCTGCCACCCAATGAGCAATGACAAAAGTTTATAAAACCTGTTCATAACTCATTATTTCTGGGCGTAGATGAGTACTGTAAAGCAACGTCTTTAATGATTTGAATCAAACCCTTCAAGTCATCACTCCCCAATTCAAGACAGTCCCTCAGAAGTTCACCCTCCACAACTTCTTTTTGTAGCATCTGCACCAGTTCCCTCAATGGACCCTGCCACATTCATCCAAGATTAGCAACATATTACACTATCCACTAGAACTTTTTCGTCATAACATTATGCACTTTATTAGTATAAATACATTGAACCCCCTGTAGCATACTATATACAGACAAAAAGCGGATCTAGGAAGCGGAGGGAGTGACATGTGTCCCCCCTTAGATATTATTTTATTTTATTGCTACTTTCAATTTCACCACTAGAATTATTACAAAGATATAAAAGTCCTCCCCACAAAAATTGTAAAATAGAAGGATGCCAGCCCAAAATTCACTAGGTTCCCCTTGAAATAAAAAAAAAAAAAAATTGATCCGCCCGTGCTGACAAGGCAGTCCTTCGAATTCAAATTACTCTAAGCAAGTCCAATGCAATGCTATACTTGGTTTCATTGCTTTATTATAGCACCAAATGCAAAAAATCTAAACTCCAAAGGGGTTTCATATTTGGATGCAAATATGCATAAGAGCAAGTCCAATGCAATGCCAAAATTGGTTCTATTTCTATAATTTGAAAACAAATACTAAAAAACTCAACTCCAAAGGGGGGTTCTATATTTGGATGAAAATATGCATAAATGCATACTTGGTTCTATATTTGAAACCAAGGATGCATTTATCTAGCCACATCATCAAATAACTATAAATGAAATGCTTGGTTTGCTTTAAATGAAATTTAGGTGGGGGGGGGGGGGGGGGGAGCTTAGCTAAATTTAGAAATATTTGGTTGCAAAATAAAACTAGCATCGGAGTTGAAGTTTATTTTAACACCAAAAAAACAATTTTTGATGTCAAATTATATAAAAATAGCTATAGTCATTTTATATCTTGCATAGGACTTGCTCTAAATGCATCATTGGTTCTATATTTGAAACCAAAGATGGATCCCATCCTTGCCACATCATCCATAACTAGAAATGGAGAGGAATAGTTCAACAATTATTGGATTGTACATGATCAAACACTAAAAGCATATTGAATTAGGTAAAAGTTTAATAAATTTGAAACTAGTTATAAAATTAGCATTGGAGTGCAACATTTATTTTGGCTCCAAAAAGTACTTTTTGGTGCTATATTTTAGAAATAGCTATACCTATTTTGCATCTAGGACTTGCTCTAACATACATACACTTTTGCATACTCTAACATTATTATTTTTTTCCCCGAAAATGCTAAGAGCAAGTCCAACAGCTTCCCTATAGTGGTTCCTAAATTAAGATTTAGGGAATTTAGTCCAACAGTGTGCTAGTGGTTCCCTAAAACACTAGGAATCTCTAGTCATTCCCTGTTAATGGGGAACCACTAGCCATCCCTAACTTGATTTCTATTAATAAAAAAATCATTTCCCTCCATTTTTTCTCTACTTGTCCCTATTTCATTTCTAGTTAATTTGAAATTTATTATTATGATAATAACTAGAAATGAACATAGGGATTGTTGTTGGAGTTGATACATAAAACTATGTCCCTGAAACTGTTAATACCCGGATTTTAATGATGATAAATGTCTGAAAGTTTATCTTAGTAATTGATATAACTTAATCAGAAAAATGAATGTTTTGAAAATCATTGATTTGATCTTACTCGATTCCAGGAGATTTGACTTGTTCAAATGTAATATTGTTATTGATAATTATCCTAACGATATTAAATCAATCAAGACTTATTCAAATCTGTTTGTATTTATTGCCTTATCTTTTCTAACAGATTATGCTTATACTTATCTTCTGTTTCCTGGCCGTTGCAATTCAAATTCTTCAAACAGCTATTTTCAGGAAGATATATATTCATTCAGGTGGTGTGACAAAAAAACAACTTCGAGCAATCAATTTACATTCTTCTACTAAGCTTTCAAGATCAAATCAGTTTTGTTTCAGAAGATTCATTATTGTTGAGTTGTATTAATTTACTTTATCTATACTTGTGCCGGGTTGTGGCAAATAGATAGGATTACAAAATTCAACCTAAGGTACTAGCGAGCTAAGGTTATCTGTTGCTAGTGGACAGTTGTGTCAAGGGAAGGGTTCTTCCAAGAGGTTATCATTTTGTAATCGGGATAAACTGTAAGTGTATTATTAATTGATAATAATATATTCTCTGTGCTAGTTGGCATAGGGACTTGGACGTAGGCCATAGACACTGGTAGGGGCCGAACCAAGAGAAAAGTTTTGGTGTTATTTATATTTATGCAGAATATTTTTATTCAGTATTTGTTTTATATATAACTATTGAGACAGTCCCATTTAACAAAGAGGCAGACCCTTTGTCAATTGAGACAGACTCTTTTATATATTGAGACTGTCTCAATATATTGTGCTTAGTTAATTTCAATTGGTATCAGAGAAGGTGCATTTAACATTTTTTTTAAGTGTTTATTTTGCTAGCGATCAATGGCACAATCTAATTGGCAAGAACGTCACTCAAACAACATTCCTCCTCTTCTTCTTGGAGCTGAAAATTATAATGATTGGAAGTTTCGAATGAAAATTTTTCTCCAAAAGGATGCCTATGAATGGGATGCTGTTGAAAATGGGATCATCATTCCTATGAAAGATGGAAAGCCTAAACCAGTCAAGGAACTTACTGCTGATGAAGTCAATTCTCTGAACTACAATGCTCGAGCAATGAATTCTCTTCTAAATGGTTTAAGCTCTACTGAACTCAGAAAAGTCTCGGCATGCACGTCTGCTAAACAAGTCTGGGATACTATCAAAGTCAGTCATGAAGGGACATCCAAAGTTCGTGAAGTGAAGCTGGATCTATTACTAAGTGACTATGAAAGCTTCAGACTCGAAAAAGATGAAAGTATTAAAGAAGCTCAGGGACGATTTCTTATATTGATGAACTCTATTGCTCTACTCGAAAGACATATTCCACAAGCTGAAATCAATAGAAAGATTCTTCGATCACTGCCTAAGAAATTTGCACCTAAAGTTACCACTCTTCAAGATTCTACTTTAATTTCTACTATGGAAACACTAACTCTTTTTAGTGAATTGGAAGAATTTGAAAATCAATTACGCAGGTACGACGAAGAAGATGAAATTCCTAGAAAGAAGACACTTGCTCTTCGTGCTGATGAGTCTGATGAAGATTCTGATGAAGACATTGCACTTCTTACAAAGAAATTTCAGAAATTTTTGGCCAAGAAGAAATCTGCAAGTCGATTCACTAAATTCAACTCTCCGAAGAAAGACGACAAGAATAGCTATAAAGATGACGCATGTTTTGAATGTGGAAAGAAAGGTCATTACAAGAAGAACTGTTTCAAGCTTAAGGCAAAACAGAAAGCTTCTGGATCTCAAGACAAAAGAAAGAATAAAGCTTTTCTTACCTGGAGTGATGATGAGTCTGAAGCTGAAATTGATTCTGATGATGAAATCGCTCAATTATGTCTGGCTGGCATTGAAAGCAATGTTTCTGATGAAGACGAGGTAAATATCATTTCCAATTCTTCAAATTATGATATTGCAAGAAATATTTCATTTTTGCAGGGACAAAACAAAAAATTACGAGAGAAAAATGCTTATCTAAAACAAACTCTCAACGAAGTTCTAAATGAGATGGATGACTCCATGAAAGATGAGGTGTTTACAGAAGAAATCAGAGTTCTATCTGAAAAGGTGTCAAAACTTTCAGAAGAAAATGATTATTTGAGGAACGAAATAGAAATGAAAGATGCTTGTCTACTCACTTTGAAACAACAGACATTTACTGAAAGAAAGGAAGCGAATACAAATCAACAGTTTTCTGATCTTCAGGATAAGATTGCACTTCTAAAGAAGGATCTATCTAAATTTGTTCATGGTGAAGGTACTCTTGATGCACTTCTAGCAGAACAGAAATCATCCTTGGATAAAGAAGGCTTAGGCTATAGCTCAGTCAGAAAATCTGTCTTTCAACGAGGAAATAAGAGAACAGTTTTGAAATACTCCATGCCTTATGAAAAATGCAAAGACTGTGGAAAGATAGGGCATATATCTGCTCAATTCAATCTTTGTGGTATCAAGGACCACACTTCTAACTCTCACTCTACATGTAATATTGTTCAAATGTGGATTAGAAAAGCTGATCGTCATTTATATAACATTGTAGACACTAACAAATCAGGACCCAAAATGAGATGGGTACCTAAATTTAAAATATGACTGTTTTGCAGATTTGTTTGAAAGCTCATATTCCCAGAAACAAATGGATCATAGACAACGGATGCTCTCGTCACATGACAGGAGACAAATCAAAATTTATCTCTATAGATGCGAAAGATGGAGGTCTAGTTACCCTTGGAGACTCAACTACTGTTCGCATTATAGGTAAAGGTACTATAGGTAATGACAAGTTCTCCATAAATAATGTCCGGTTAGTTGATGGTTTAAAGTATAATCTTATCAGTGTTAGTCAGCTAACAGATACAGGTCATGATGTCAAGTTTGGTAAGAACATGTGTTTAATTACTACTACTTCGAATCATAATCCTTTAATAGCCAAGCGACAAGGCAATATCTTTGTATTAGATTTTGATGAACAGAATGAAGAAATCTGCTTAGCTTCAATTCAAGATCAACAGAACTTGTGGCATAGACGCCTAGGTCATGTTCATATGGATCTCATCAACAAAATCTCTTCTCATTCTTTGGTCAGAGGTTTACCCAATCTCAAATATAAAAAGACAGAACCTTGCACAGCTTGTCAGATAGGTAAACAGGTTCGTACTTCTTTTAAAGTTAAGAAGCAGATATCAACAACTGTTCCATTGCAAATGCTACATCTTGATTTATTTGGTCCAGAAAGGTATGTTAGCTTAAGTGGAAAGAAATATGCTTTTGTAATTGTTGATGATTTTTCTCGTTTTACATGGGTACTATTTTTGAGAACTAAAGATGAAGCCTTTGTAGAATTTCAAGATCTTATTTCTAACCTTGAAACCAAGTTTTCTGTTAAGCTTCAAACTATCAGGAGTGATCATGGAGGTGAATTTGAAAAGGAGTTTGTCACATATTGCAAATCCAGAGGCATTACGCATGAATTTTCTGCTCCTCGTACTCCACAACAAAATGGAGTAGTCGAACGTAAGAATAGAACTCTTCAAGAAACTGCTCGAACATTACTGCATGAGAGTAAGTTACCTCGAAAATTCTGGGCTGAAGCGGTAAATACTTCTTGTTATGTTCTTAATAGAGTATTAATTCGTCCTATATTATTGAAAACTCCATATGAATTATTGAAACAGAAAACTCCTAACATAAGTTATTTTAGAGTTTTTGGATCCAAATGCTTTATTTTAGATACTCAGCCCAACAAAGGTAAATTTGATGCTAGAGCTACAGAAGGTATTTTTCTTGGATATGCTGCTAATAGTAAAGCTTATCGAGTATTTAATACTGTTAAAGATAAAGTGGAAGAGTCTATTAATATTACTTTTAATGAGACTCACAATGATCTAGTCAGAGACGAGGATGATTTTGCAGATATTCCTTCTCAGACTCAAATGAGACAGCCTCATTCTCCAACAGGACAGTCTCATTCTCCTCAACACAGCTCTCCTTCTACTTCTGGATCACCTTCATCGACCTCTTTCGCTCAAGATGCTTCTAGTAGATTTGCTTCTCCAGTCCCAATGCAGGCAGATCAATTTCAAACGGATAATTCTAATATTGAGGAAATGCATTCTATTCATCTGCCAAAGTCATCTAGAACGGTGAAGAATCACCCACATGACAATTTACTTTCTGATCTTGATCAAGGAATCACAACTCGCAGTAGGTTACATAATCTCTGTGCTTTCTCCGCTTTTGTTGCCGATTTTGAACCTAAAAATGCTCAAGAAGCTGTTCAGAATGAACAATGGTCTATGGCAATGCAAGAGGAATTAAATCAGTTCGAACGCTGTGATGTCTGGGAATTAGTTTCTCCACCTCCGGATGCTTCTATCATTGGCACTAGATGGGTTTTTAAAAACAAGAAGGATGAATCAGGTAATATTATTCGAAATAAAGCTCGTTTAGTTGCACAAGGTTATAATCAACAGGAGGGCATCGATTACGATGAAACTTATGCTCCAGTCGCTCGACTGGAATCTATTCGCATTCTCATGGCCTATGCTGCCCACATGCAATTCAAACTTTACCAAATGGACGTCAAAAGCGCTTTCCTCAACGGTTTCTTGCAAGAAGAGGTTTATGTCAAGCAGCCCCCAGGTTTCGTTCATGAAAAATATCCTAATTTTGTATACAAGCTCAAGAAATCTGTATATGGACTCCGACAGTCACCTCGATGTTGGTATGATCGTCTAAGTGATTTTCTTGTGCATTCTGGCTTTACTCGTGGTACACTCGATCCTACTCTATTTATTTTTCATAAAC
Source organism: Heracleum sosnowskyi (assembly GCA_030848705.1). Taxonomy (NCBI): domain Eukaryota; kingdom Viridiplantae; phylum Streptophyta; class Magnoliopsida; order Apiales; family Apiaceae; genus Heracleum; species Heracleum sosnowskyi. The sequence continues at coordinate 103,485,384 of CM061241.1, forward strand.
ACAATGCTATCTTACTTGTTCAAGTATACGTTGATGATATAGTCTTTGGGTCAACAAATGAATCATTGTGTAATTGGTTCTCTGATTGTATGCATAAAGAGTTTGATATGAGTCTTATGGGCGAACTTCAGTTTTTTCTTGGATTGCAAATTAATCAAACTGCTGCAGGTATTTTTATTCATCAAAGCAAGTACATTCGTGATTTGCTTAAACGGTTTGATTTAGAAAGTATCTCTTCTAAAACTACTCCAATGAGTGTTTCTGTCAAACTCACTGCGGACAAGGAAGGTAAATCTGTAGATATTACTAAGTATCGAGGTATGATTGGTTCTTTGTTATATCTTACTGCTTCTCGTCCCGATATAATGTTTAGTGTTTGCATGTGTGCTCGCTTTCAGGCTAACCCCAAAGAATCGCATTTGAATGCAGTTAAACGGATATTTAAGTATCTCAAGGGCACTAGCACTTTAGGGTTATTTTATCCAACTGCCTCTTCTTTTGATTTAACTGGTTTCTCAGATGCTGATTATGCAGGTTCTTTAGTTGATCGAAAGAGCACTAGTGGTGCATGTGAATTTTTAGGTGATTGTTTAGTAGCATGGCATAGCAAGAAACAAACTTCCATAGCATTATCCACAGCTGAAGGGGAATATATAGCCGCTGGTAGTTGTTGCACTCAAATCTTATGGATGCAACAAACTCTCACTGATTACGGTATCAACTTTACAAAAATTCCTATTTACTGTGATAATACTGCTGCTATTAATATTTCTAAAAATCCTGTCAAACATTCACACACTAAACACATTGATGTTAGACACCATTTTATTCGTGATCATGTTGCTAAAGGTAATATTCAATTGATTTTTATTCCGTCTGAAAATCAACGTGCTGATATTTTTACTAAACCTTTATCTGAAACTCGGTTTTGCATGTTAAGACGTGAGTTAGGCATGTGTACTTTTAATTAATCTTTTCTATTTCTATGCCTCGGGTTTCTGTGTTTCACATTTATTGTTTTTCTCTGTTGATTAGACACACCTCTGTCTATTCCACTTTCCTACTGCTACACGCTTGTATTCACATATCCCCTTGCAATGTCTTTTGATTGCCAAACTCTTCACCTTCTCTTCTCTTAAAACCCCTCTTTTCTTTGTTTTCTATTTTTTTTACTTTCTCTTTCTTCTTCATTCACCTGTCTCTCTTCTATCTTTCCTTTTCTCTCTAAATGGCAAAAACAAAGAAAATCTCTAAACGCCCCACTACATCTCAAACACCTTCCAAACGACAAAGAACTGCTCCGTCTACGGTATCCTCTGATTCATCTCTCAATTCGTCCAGAAGTACAAGACCCACTTTGGCGAAGTCTATGCAACGCTCGATTATCAAAGAACGTCTGGTTGATCTCCCATTATTACAAGATGCTGGTATTGTCAAGTTGTTTGATTCGGTTGGTTGTACTTCTCTTTTATCACCGGAAATACTAATTTACCCCGACTTGGTACGTGAGTTCTATGCACATCTTTCTATTCGTGGTGATTGGGTTCATTCTCTAGTTAAAGATATTCCGATTGTGTTCAAACCTGAGTTGCTTTCCTCCATTGTTGCTGTTTCTGACAAAGGTCCGTGTCCTTTTTCAACTTCTCATCAACCAGTGTCAGACATTGAGGGCTTCTCTTATGAACAACAACTAGCTTTGATTCTATCTGATGGGTATACTTCTAAACCTTCAGTTTCACTACTTACTCCTCCAGCTTTGTGCTTGTTTCGTTTAATACATACAAATGTTTGTCCCCGTAGTAGTGGTCGGGATCGTCTCACTCATCAGGATTCGATTTTATTGGCTCTTTTTGTTTCGGGTTTTCCGTTTGATGTTTCCTCTTTTCTCATCAAACAAATGATACATTGTGTTAACCATGATTCTATGCATTTGCCTTACCCAGCTTTGTTAACCAAATTGTTTCGTTATTTTGATATTATCTCTGATTCTGATATTTCCGAGTCTATTGTTGATACCTTTGATTTAAAGGTGTTAACTGCAAACAAACTTCAACTGGTTCATAACAGTTTAGTTTTTAACTCTGTTGTTAAAAATGTTTCTTCTACTTTTGTTGGTTCTTCCTCTGTCTCGATTGAGTCAAATCCTCATTTTGTTGCGTTGACCAAGAAAGTTGATGACAACACATCTTTGCTACAATCTGTCAATTCAAAGCTTGATTCTGTTTTATCCGTACTTCAGTCCACAACTTCTCACTTTGAATCTGTCGACACTCAGCTGATCTTTTTAAAATCTCTTTATTCTAAACTTTTTTCATCCATGAATTTTGAATTTGGTAATGTGCAAGATGGTTTAACTCATGCTGCCAAGGCTTGGGAGAAGGAGTTTGTGAAATTATTTTATATTCTTAGTTCCGAAACCAAGTTCGTGTCCAAGCAGGTCTCATCACTGGTGCATAAGAAGGATCTCCAGTGGCATTCTCGTGAATGGATGGACGACAGCTCTCTTGCGGAGATCATTACACCTCTTCCATTACCTGCTATTCCTCCACCGGAAGCTCTTGGATTTACTGCCGCTGAATATCGTGAGAAGATTTTTGAGTGGCTGTCTGCTAGGGATGGGAAGTCGCCTTCATCAAACTTTTATTCAACTATGTTTTCTGAGTATGGTCAGCCAACAGTTGTTCCTCCAGCTGCTTCTCGCAAGGGCAAAGCCAAACAGTCTCCAGTCGATATTGATGATTAAGTTTTTTTTATGATTTTGAACGGGGGAGAAATCTGAACTATTCCGACTTTTGTGGTGTATTTTGTTTATTAACTTTTAAGACTTATGTTTGTGGTTTCGTGAATGGTTTTATGGTTGAAATCAGATTAATATTTTGATGCATATGTGTTATTGTTTCTGATTAAGTTTTATGTGGTATTACATGAACTTTAAATGTTTTTAATCTTATAAGTTCATTGTGATAGGGGGAGCTTCAATGTTTTTTTTTTCAGATATGGTTCATCATCATAAAAAAGGGGGAGATTGTTAATACCCGGATTTTAATGATGATAAATGTCTGAAAGTTTATCTTAGTAATTGATATAACTTAATCAGAAAAATGAATGTTTTGAAAATCATTGATTTGATCTTACTCGATTCCAGGAGATTTGACTTGTTCAAATGTAATATTGTTATTGATAATTATCCTAACGATATTAAATCAATCAAGACTTATTCAAATCTGTTTGTATTTATTGCCTTATCTTTTCTAACAGATTATGCTTATACTTATCTTCTGTTTCCTGGCCGTTGCAATTCAAATTCTTCAAACAGCTATTTTCAGGAAGATATATATTCATTCAGGTGGTGTGACAAAAAAACAACTTCGAGCAATCAATTTACATTCTTCTACTAAGCTTTCAAGATCAAATCAGTTTTGTTTCAGAAGATTCATTATTGTTGAGTTGTATTAATTTACTTTATCTATACTTGTGCTGGGTTGTGGCAAATAGATAGGATTACAAAATTCAACCTAAGGTACTAGCGAGCTAAGGTTATCTGTTGCTAGTGGACAGTTGTGTCAAGGGAAGGGTTCTTCCAAGAGGTTATCATTTTGTAATCGGGATAAACTGTAAGTGTATTATTAATTGATAATAATATATTCTCTGTGCTAGTTGGCATAGGGACTTGGACGTAGGCCATAGACACTGGTAGGGGCCGAACCAAGAGAAAAGTTTTGGTGTTATTTATATTTATGCAGAATATTTTTATTCAGTATTTGTTTTATATATAACTATTGAGACAGTCCCATTTAACAAAGAGGCAGACCCTTTGTCAATTGAGACAGACTCTTTTATATATTGAGACTGTCTCAATATATTGTGCTTAGTTAATTTCAGAAACAAACACTAAGGAACCAACTAAGACATTGTTGGACTTGCTCTAAGAATAGTATGCTTATGACATTGCCCATATGTATATACAATCTCATGTTCCACCACAAACCATTTTAACTTGCAAACCTTTTCCATAGTAGTATATACTAAATTACTAATACTCTCGGTCACACTAGTAAAAATCAAAAATTAGCTCGACACAACTGCAAATAATTTGCTTGTATCTTGTGACCAAAATTACTTAATATTTAAACAAACACATTTAAATACATACATTTGCATAACATAAAGAGAGATTCTATAGTAAAAAAAGTACCTGTTGATAAAAAACTTTAGTTAGCCTCCGAAACATAGACTTGGTAACCTTAAGGACATTCTTGTAATTTCGTTGGACCCACACAGCTCTATCACTATTGGACTCAAACCTCGTCAACTCATTCACAACTCTCATCAACTCATTCAAATCCGACACGAATCCCAATGCATCCGACACCGACCCCACATCTCTCCACGAGTAGTTCCTCATATAATCCCACCCTAAAGACATCATAAACCGCCAGAACCCGAGACCAATACCGGGTCGGATCTTCTGGGCTAAGGAACGGGCACGGGCGGCTCCAGCCAGATCACCGCGGGAGGCGCGTAGGTTGGCGACGCGGGAGGTGAGAGAGTGGGCGAGAGAGAAGAGAGTCTTGTAGGAAGAGAAGGAGAGAGAGGAGAAGAAGAAAGAGAAGAGAGATTGGTAGGGGGAAGAGAAGGGGAATGAGTGAGAGGGTTGGGGAGTGGTGATGAGGAGGAGAGTGAGGGTGAAGAGGAGGGAGGAGGGTTTAAGAGACGCCATTTTTTCAAATATTTGTTCGTTTCAACCCTCCTTGGATCAGTGTCCTCCGTCCCTCCAATTACTGTAATCTTTTTTCAATAAACGTTAAAGTTTTTAAAACAAACTATTACTCCTTCCGGCCCCTAAATTTTTTACACATCGATAAAAGGTCATATAACATCTATATCTATAAAAATTAAATTAAATTAAAAAATAACAAATTTATAATTTTTTCATTAAAATTACAATTGATGAGTAGATTGTGGAGCATCCTGGCTATTGTCATTTGAACCTGCAATCCTTTTCAAAGGTATAGTCTAACGATTCATTTTGCAGATCTTTGATACCAAACATAAAATTAAAACAAACTTTCATGAGAAGAAAGGAAAATTCAAAATATTGGTACATAAAATCTAAAAATTAGATAAATAAGCCTTTTGCAGTTTTGCTATTTAAAATTATAAAATTTAAAATGATGCGGTTAACACTATTAATGGTAAAATTTATCTTACTATCTTTTTTTGTTATTCAAAAACATGAATTTTATTAGTTACCTATGATTGAATCCATTTTATTAAAAAAAATAAAATTTATGTAAGACGGATCTAGTTTACAAATATAATTAATAAGAAAGTAGAAGGTATATTGCATAAATTTCTTCAAAATTTTAAACAAAATATTAGCCCCTAATCTATACTATATTATTAAAGACGAAACATTGAAAGTTTTGTAGTCTGGTCATGAAAGTTTTTGTAGTCTGGTCACTCAATTCATAGCCGTTAGATATTTTTGATCAAATCGATGAGAACCGTTAGATAAAATATTAAAATTATTATATAGAATATCTTTTCTATTTTTCCTAACTAAAACATCTCATTTTCCAAAAATATTGCAAACAATTTCATTTACTAAAATACATAATAAAGTTATAATTGCTAATAACTAACTCATTACCTTTTTTAGCCAAATTGTATATTCTTTTTTATATTTTCTAACTAAAATTTCTACTTTTCTATTTTTCCTAACTAAAACCTCTCATTTTCCAAAAATATCACGAACATATCTATTTAATAAAATAAAATAATAATATTATAATTATTAATGACTAACCGATTAGCTTTTTTTCCAAAACGTATATTCATTTTTATATTTCATAACTAATATTTCTCTTAACTAAAACCTCAAAAATATCACGGACTATTCCATTTATTAGCATAAAATACTAATATTATAAATTTATCTATCTATCTATACTATATTATTAAAGACAAAACATTGAAAGTTTTGGTACCTGTTTTTTTGGTACGGTACTTGCCTTATTTAATTATTATAATCAGTTACCCTTTCGGTTAAAATACATTACCATTTTTTTCAAAAACAATCACGAGCAATTTTCTTTTCAAGCTAAAACATGTTACTTTTTCTATTTACTTTACTAAAATCCCTCATTTTCCAAATATATCACGAGCAAACCCTTAATTATTTATTTTAAAACATATTTTAATACTTTTAATTGGTAATTACATTTCCCCTCTTTTTCTAGAAAAATCACGGGCAATTACCTTTTTTAGCTAAAACATGTTGTATTTTCTATTTTCCTTACTAAAATCTCTACTTTTTCAATTATATCACGGGCAAACCCTTGCTTATTTACTTTAAAATCTATTTTAATAATTTTAATTGACAATTATCTTTTTCAACTAAAACATGTCACCTTTTGTATTTTTCTTAATAAAACCCCTCTTTTTTTCAAAAATATCACGGGCAAATCGTTACTTTTATATTTTAAAATTCAACGAAAACATGTTACTTTCTATTTTTGTTACTAAAACCCCTCTTTTTCCAAAATATCACGGGCAAAACCGTTACAATTAATAAAATATAAATAATAAAATTAATAATTATTAAAAACAATTTGTGCATCGCACGGGTTTTAAGCTATATTATTAAAGACGAAACATTAAAAGTTTGGTAGTTGGATGGACGGACGGTCGGTACTTAGTGATTTTATTTAATTGCCTTTACTTATTTTTTAAAAAACTATCACTAAATAATAACATTATTTATAACCAATTACCTTTTCAGCTAAAATACATTACCTTTTTTTATTTTTTTTCTAACAAAATCTTCTCTTTTTCTAAAAAACACACGAGCGGTTATCTTTTTTAACAAAAACATGTTACTCTTTCTATTTTTTTTTCTTACTAAGACCCCTCATTTTCCTAAAATATCACGGGCAAACCCTTACTTATTTATTTTAAAAATCTATTTTTTTTATTTTAATAATTAAAAGTATTAAAATCTATTTTAATACTTTTAATTATGAGCACTTTTTCAGCTGAAAAATGTTACTTTTTCAATTTTTTCATTTTCTAAAGAAATTATTATTAAAAAATAACATTTTTATAATCAACTACCTTTTCAGCTAAAATACATTACTTTTTCTATTTTTTTCTAACAAAATCCTCTATTTTTCTAAAAACAATCACCGGCAATTATCATTTTTAACTAAAACATGTTACTCTTTCTATTTTTCCTTACTAAAAATCCTCATTTTCCAAAAATATCCCGGGCAAATCCCTACTTATTTATTTTGAAACCTATTTAAATACTTTTAATTACGGGCACTTACCTTTTCAGATAAAACATGTTATTTTTTCTATTTTTCCTTACTAAGATCCATACTTTTCCAAAAATATCACAGATAAACAGTTATTAATTTATTTTAATACTTTTAATTATTTAAAAAAGTTTAACACACCTACTTATTTTTTTAGCAAATGCAAATTAATAAAATATTAAAACATAAATAATAAAAATAATAATTATTAATAACAATCCGTGCATCGCACGGGTTTTAAGCTAGTATCATTATAATACATTTTTTAATTTTACTTTTTTACTAGACACGACAAACGACTTTCAGTTTTTCGTTTTTTACTCTCTATTTTGCGTCATTGTCTCCGACCGGGGATTGAAACAAGAGTAAATATGCACCCCTTATTTTTAAGAGAAAAATGCCCTAAGTATTTACTTAAAGCAACTCCGATCGGACACTAAATCACTGTAATAGTGATAGGTATAGTGTCAAAGCAACTTCAATGAAACACTAAAATAGTGACTCAAGGTCACCAAATGAGTTTTGGGTCACCAAATTTGGTGACAAAAGTACATTTGGTGATCCTTTGACATCAAATTTGGTAACTTTCAAAATTTCAATAATACCCCTATCTTTGTTAACAAAATAAATTTCTTTCATCTATGTTCTACTAAAGTGAATTGTTTTTGTAAATTTTAACTTAAGATTTTATCAATTGAACCTTTTTTTCTTCTTAACTCTGGTTAATTCTAAAATATATTTTTGTATCTTTTTATTCTAATCTTTTAATTTTTAATTTTTAAATTTTGTTTACTTTAAACTTTCACAATTTTTTTTAAATCACGAATTATAAACAACACACTAGATTTAATTATAAAAATAAAATCATAAATTCATAATGATAAATAAGAAGTTATTTATAATATAAAAAATGAACAAAGTTAGAATATTCTATTTTATAGGTGAAAGATTCTTTTTAGTGACAAGTATAGTGTCCCTTGGTTGGAGTTCATTTTATGAATGACGTCTTTTTGACACCAAAATAGTGTTATAGTGACACTATTTTGGTGTGCTTGGTTGGAGATGGTCTTAGAGAGTTATACGAGTACACAGGCCTTGTTTGGTTTTTCGATTTTAAAGTTACACAATAACTTGAAATTATCAGGAATCAGGTTACATTGACTACTTACGGGGAAAATAAAAAACATGTGTTTGGTTTATAACCACGTAACTAGTAGTTATATTATTAACAAATTAAAACTTTGAGAATTTACTGAAAATACAGCATTTTCTGTCTTTTTTTACAAATATACGTTCTCTTTAATTTTTTTGCAATTATACGGTCTTTTCCAAATTAGAAGGTTTTCTTTGCAAAAGTACGATGGATGTGAATACAGTAACAACTTCACACAAACTCCCATTTCATACACTCTCATCAAATCATGTCTCTCTCATCAAACCATGTCTGATTCTTCTTTATTTATGCTTACACGCTATTGTACACCATTTTTCAACTTCAATTTTCTCACTTTCTTGCTCCTTCTCTCTTCGTCCTCTCTCTGCACGCATATATGTATATACATACATATATTGGGTTGTTGGTTTAAATTTGATGGAGATGATGGCGGTGAAGGTGGATGTAGCGGATGAGAAATAGAGAAAATCTCTGATGATTGTTGGTTACTCATTTTCGTTGTTTTTTGTAATTAGATCTGGTTGATTTTGGTTGATTTGAATCTTAAATCTCCGATTTGAATTATTTGTGCTTCGGGTTGCTATGAGTTGCTTTGAGTTGCTATGGGTTGCTTCGAAATTAATTGTGGTTGCTCTTGGTTGCTTCTGAGTTGCAATTCATGTTTTTCTCTTTTATTAGTCGATGTTTTTCTTTATCCCTCTTTCATCGTCCTCAATTATGTGCAAAGAGGAGAAATCATTATATATCATCGATTAATCAACAACAAGCAAAACAATATATATTCTCCTCTTCATCTTTTTATCTTTGTTATATATATACACACATAAATATATATATACACGCAGATCTTTGTTCTTTGTTATTTTCGAGTAAATTGGCCCCGCAGGGGCAGTTTAATAAATTGTGAAACTTTTAAAGTTGAATTTTTGGTTGTACTTTGGGGTTGCTAAAAGTTGTTATGGGTTGCTTCGAAGTTGATTGTGGTTGTTCTTGGTTGCTTCTGCGAAGTTGATTGTAGTTGCTCGTGGTTGCTTCTGATTTTTTTATATGTCGATTGACATAGTTTGAAAGTAGGTTTGTAATAGATTGATGACAACTTAGTTGTATTGAGTTGATTTTCGTTGCTTTCTGTAATTAGATCTGGTTGATTTGAATCTTAAATCTTCGATCTAAATTGTTTGTGCTTTGGGTTGCTATGGATTGCTTCGAAGTTGATTGTGGTTGTTTTTGGTTTCAGAAGTTGTAAAGATGGTTGCAGAAGTCGCAACCACTATTTATATATTCAAATGTTAATGTTGCATATTTGGTTGATTTTGGTTGATTTCGGTTGCAAGTATGGCTTAATTGTGTTTTGGTTATCTTTTGTAATGGTTTTAGTTGATTTTGCTAAATACAAATTTTTTATACAACCTGTTCTACAACCTAAGATATTCTAATTATTAAATTTTTATAAGTTGCATATCTGGTTGCATCTGGTTGCACCATATTTTTGCAAATGCTTTTAGGTTGCAGCTGGGTTGCATCTAGTTGCAGACCGTATTTTTGAAAATATTTTCAAAAAGTTGGTACTTTTGCAAAAAGTTCAAAAAAACATAGTATTTTTAAAAAAAGATTTTAGGGATGGGTATTTATGAAAAAAACTCTTAAAACTTTTGTAATTAATTTTTTACTTGTACAAATAAATGGATATAAAATCTAATGATATATCATATAAAAACTAAATAATTATATAAATATTAGAACATGGTAAAATTATTATAAAATTAAAAAAAGTAGTAAATTTGAATTAATACTTTTGTTAGAAATAAATTTTAAACATCAATTTGTATATTTAATCTATGATAATATTAGCAACATTTATTTGAAAAAAGTAATATTTTATGACGGTTAATTTTAATTTAATATTATTTGGTTAAGATTTTAATTTTTTTATATAGTTTTTATATCTCTTCTATATATAATAGGAGAACAAGGGGATAATTTAAGGGAATTTTGAGCCAATAAACCCCTGTGAAGTTACCATTTTACCCTTATATATTAAGAAATTACATGTCATGTCACTACTCTCTTATCTGGAGGAAAAAATTGAGTAAATAATGTTTTAGTCAGAAATCGAACCCCTAACATTCGGTAAAGAAGTCATCCTTCTAACCATTGAGCTACATGATTCTTTTTTATTTTGAATTAAAAATCATATGACATAAACCTCACATCTTTCTTATCCTATATTTATTATTATTTAAATTTTTGAGTAAAAATTAAGGTGATTTATAATATTTATTAAACTTTATTTTTTAATACTTAAAATATCATGCAGAATCATATATACTACAAGTCTTATAAAATATTAATATTAAGTTTTAAAAACAATATTATGTGTGGTGTTTTTTATCTTTCTTTTAACTAAACAAATATTTTGTATTTGTATCGATAGCTATAATATATTCTATTTTCTTGCATCAGAGTAGAACTTTTCTTGTACTATGCAATATATTTGAATTATTCAAATATTTAATATATAAAATGTATTATTAAACATTGATATAACATAAATAACATATTACAAGTAGTTTATTTACATATCTATTACTATATATTATATGTCAACACAAGGGCAAAGTTTGCCATTTTAATGCTTGTGAATTTACGATTTTACCCCTATTTTTTGAAAAATAACAAAAATACCACTGTTATATTATTATGCAAAAACATGTTAATATTTGCTAATGTAGAGAATCGAACCTCCAACCTACTTCTAAGAAGTCCAAAGCCTAACCACTATGCTACGTTGCTTTTTGAGTTTACTTTAAAGATTTTATTAGATAAGTCACATTATTTCCTCTAATTCTATATTCTTTTTTTACTTTGAACCTTTGAGTAAATATTGATCCATATTAAAATATTGGTCCATATAATTTATATAAATCTGTATTTTTTATTTACGTTATTATATATATATATATATATAGGTAAATGATTAATCATCATTTTAAATTTTTATTATTGTTGTATACACTCTGTTCGTCACATTCATTTCTTAACAAATTTCTTTTCAAAACGAACACTTCATTTGTTGATATTTTCTAATATTACATGTCATTCTTTATTAACTTCGGCATATATCTAATTTACTCATTTTTCTCGTCAATTTTTTCACTTTTTCCACCATTTTAATCCCCCGGTTGATGTCCGAGTCAAAAATCGAGGTGATGATTTAAAATGTAGAATATTACGGAGTATATAATTACAAAAAAGATTTTCTTTCATTATAAATGATAAATGTAAAAAATAAAATCTTTACACTCTCTTTGTCATGATAAATGATGAGTATGGAGAATAAAATTTATATGATATAATTTCACATGTTACACATGAATGTAAATTATTTCGGATAAAAAAATATTTTCATTTTCATTTTTCTCTTTGGATATATATAAATGTATTATACTATTTAAATAAAAATATATAAATTCTATCTATAAAATCATACATAATATATAACTACATCAAATATGAACTATATATCATAATTTTTAAGTATATAAAATATCAAATATTTGAGTTAAATTAGAAATGTTTTATTAATCAAACATTTAGACTTTGAGGGGTTTAAATGTATAATTCGACTAAAAAGATAAATATTTGAAAATGTAGAAGATACAATTGAATTGATTTCAAAAAGACGATAACTCAAAAACATGATCTATGTTTTAAATAAAAAATCAACATGATTAATATGCAATAGATGAAAATAAGATATGATTTTTCTCGATCATAAGAATTATAAAATTGTTTAACTATTAATGACGACCAGTTAGACTATAAGTTTTAACAATAAAAATTCAAATTGTATGTAAAATATTATTGAATGATGTTAAAAAAAATATAAGTCTTTAATAATAATAGAATTTTATATAATATATTAATTGGATGCGTAATATCATAAAATCATTTTGATAAATGAAATTCTAAATAGGGTTTGTGGGCTTTGAGAACATCGTCGAATTATAACACTGAAGCTAATACACAATAAAATACAAGTAAAGTTTATTTTTTGTATATGAAAAGGTCGAGTTTATTATTACAAAAATGTCATTCAATATTTGTATTGAAAAAACAGTATAACCTCGTATAAGTCTTCAGGTCAAAAGTATGGTTATTTTTCACTTTTAAATAGATGAATAATCCCTGGACATTTATAAATTTATCACATTTACATTACTTTAAAAACAAATTAGTCTTAAAAATGATATATTTATCAGTATATATTTATTTATAACATGTGCAAAGCACGAGTTATTTTTTGTATTATTTTACTTTTTTATTTAAATTATTATAATCAAATTAAATATAGTAACAAGTGGTTCACGTATTTTACCTTTATTTATGTTTTTAATTTTTGAGTTGTTCTGCCAGATCAGCCGTTCAGAGTAAATGTTAATTTTAACATATTTGTAATAAATGTTTATTTTAATATGTTGTTGATGAGATTCGAACCTTAAAATTCTATGTAGCTTAAATTTTAGTAATACATCTAGATGTTCCAATCAATTTGACTTCAAAGACCCATCAGTATCGATTGTGATTGAAAAAGATAACCAATATGAGTTGTGAACCAAATGATAAATTATACCCCATTTTGTTTATTATAGATTATAGTTGATTCAGAATTCATTATTTTGTACCATGTATTTATAAAATTATATAATTGAGCAAAATACATGAATTTTGAGAAATATATATAAGATAATTCAATTTGAGTTATATATTAATTTTTAAAATTTAGGATTTCAATTATTTATGGTGATTGAGTTGAAACATTTACTTACGTCATTATAACATGAACCACTCTATATGAAGGGGAAAAAAAGATGGAACCAAAAAATAGTTGTTTGGAAATTATATATACTAGCTTATAGCCCGTGCGATGCACGGTTACTTAAATTTTATTTATAATTATTCTGTTTATAATTATATTTTTATTACCCATGCAACACACAATTGTTTTTTTTAATATTTATAATTATATTTATTTATGAATATTTTAATATTTAAAAGTTATTACTTTACATGATTAAATTATTGTTAAAAAAGATTTAGCCAAAATAAATTATAGTTAAAAATTCGATATTTATTATATTTTACACGCTCAATTTAATATTTGTTTATATTGAGTTATAAAGTTAGATTTGGCCAATTTTATTCTCATATTATTATATTCTTTATCGATTTGAATTTGTTCTTAATTAATTTTAATACTTTATTGAAAGGAACATAAAATTCTATATTTAAAAGAATTAGTGGAAAAATAAATAAATTGGCGCTACAATAATAAAAAATATTTATTAAAATTTAGATACTCACTTTACTATTTGGGTTCTATCCTGAGTTTTAGAAATTGAATTTTGACGATTTTACAACCCATGCGAAACTAACGAAATTATCTTTAATTTAATGATGCATTAATAATTATTATCTAACTTGACCAGTTGACCTACCCATAAACGGAAAAGAAAAGATGGTTAAGAATTTTTACATAAAAAATTCAATTCAATATAGAAAACCAATTTATAATTGGTTTAAATTATCAAAGCACACTTCTTAGTATTTAAATATAATTCTACCTTTAATTAAATACACATTTTAATATAAGTATTATATTCAAAATTATCGTTTATGAATATGAAACCCTCAATATTTTAATAATATTTTGATATTATCCTTTTATTTTTGTATTATAATTTGGATTAATCAAATTGTTATGTTCCTTGAGAAAAAAAAGTGTTTAAATTTATTCATGTACAAGAGTTCTCTTAAGTCTCTTGTAACGTAGGGTCCACGTGTATCGTTGTTAGTATGATATACATGAGCATTATATTGATAATTTTTAATATTGTAATCGATATGAATTATTATCTTGATATTTGATTTAACAATTATTATCTAACTGGAACTATACATAAATTCAAGAGAAAAGATATTTAAGAATTTTTACATAGAAAAATTTTAAATTATCAAAATACACTTTTTAGTATTTAAATATAATTCTATTATTAATCAGATACACTTTTTAATATTAGATTTAAAAATTCTCATCGATCTATTTAAGATCTAACTATAATTATTAATTTGGTCGTATAGTGATCGTTCACGGACCAAATCGATTTTAATTTTTTCTTAAATTAATTTTAATATTTTATTGAAATAAACATAGAATTTATAAATTTAAAAGAATTAGGAAAAAAATTGAATTGGTGTTGTAATAAAAAAAAATTATTAAAATTTAGATAATCACTTTACTTTTTGGGCTATATCTTGAGTTTTAGACAACAGATTTTAACGATTTTACAGCCCAGGCGAAGCTAACAAAATTATCTTTAATTTAATGATGGTTTAATAATTATTATATGACTGTAACTGTCCATAAACTAAAGAGAAAAGATAATTACGAATTTTTACATAAAGATTTCTATTCAATATAGAAAACCCATTTATAATTGGTTTAAATTATCAAAATACACCTTTTAGTATTTAAATAATATCCTATTATTAATCAAATACAATTTTTAATATTATATCTAACGGTCTCATCTATTTGAATATTTATAGTTTTATAATCCAACGGATCGTATACTTTTGGTAGTACAGTGACCGACTAAAGTTTTGGATAAAATCTCTCTTATGCTTATTATATATAAGGAGTTAATGCACTAGTCATTAATGTTGTCTAATCATTCTTACATCGATAAAAATAATCATGTGCCTTTTATCATATAGATATTAGTTGAATATTACGAAATCTAATCAAATTTACAAGTATTTGATTCATGAAAACGGTACCTAATATTACAAATTTACGATAAATTGCAAATATTATCATCTAATGTATTTTTAATTATAAAATTATTTCGATATATGAACAAATTCAGTGAGAAATTATTTAATTAATATATGAACAAGTCTCAAAACCTGACAAGGGTACGTTCATCATTCAAAGTAGTTACATTATTCGCCAACAAAATTTCTTACTACTCTCCACAATGCACACTTCTCATCTTACATGATCAAACTTACGATTTCACAAACCTCACGTTAATATATCGACCTCCTCGCAAAAAAATTATTGACGTTTCTATGCAGGCCCGTGCCTTGCACGGGCTGTTACGCTAGTTTATGACTTATATGTTAACATGTGTAAAAATTAACCAATAATTTAGGTATGGACGATCGGTCACTTCGGGGTCGGGGAGACTCCGAACATGAACTCATTCGTCGAACCCGCCTCAATCCTCGAACGAGAATTACTTTATTTATCGCACAATAATCATTGTTAAATAGCACATATTGATAACATGTATACATGATATTTATAATTATTTGTTCTTATCTATACTACAAGTATAAAGTTAGTGTGATACATACGACATTCATATTCTTCTTATTTTACATTTATATTTACTTTGTTTGAAGTCCATCTTAAATTTGAATAGTTTTATGTGATTGTTGAACTTAATGTTGAATTGACGTGTGTGTTTCTGTTTGAGCGTGATTAAATTGTATATTAAGAGTTTTGTGTTTAACAATATTTTAAAAATATATTTAATTAAAATTGTTGTTTTTAATAAATTAAGGTCAAATTGCAAAAGAAAAGGGACTAAAGTGCAAATATCAGAATATGAATGTCGTATTGACCAACCGACTACCAAACTATATTTTGAATAAAATTATTGTTTTTAATAAATTAAATAAAGTAGTAAAAATAAAAGAATTAAAGTACAAATATCAAACTATGAGAACCGTACCGACTGACTATCAAACTTTCAATGTTTCGGTTTTAATAATACAGTATATATATATATATATATATATATATATATAATATGAGTGACTAGATTTATAATTAGATTGGATGCATTATATATATGACACATTTTTTGTTATTATCAAATTAATTTTAAATTAATTTTATGAAAAAAAATAATTAGTTATTTGGTATATATATATATATATATATATGTGTGTGTGTGTGTGTGTGTGTGTGTGTGTGTGTAAAATAACTAAAAACATAAATAAAACTTATGAAAAACTATTTGTTTTGAGTAAAAATATTGTAAAAGGCGAGATAATAAAAGTAAATAGATAGTACAACAAAACAATTAAATGAATTATATATTCTAAAATTTTGATAATAATTTGTGTAAACAATAAACAGATTAAAATATATAGTCCATAACAAATTTTAAAAAACATGATATTGCATATCGTACATTATGATCAGATCAAATCACATTATACAGCCCGCGTTATTTAAAATTATAGTCCCCGATCAATCAAATTATCTATATAAATTAAAGTAAGTACATTGTAACAGACGAAAAAAATGTGCAACCATACCTTAAAAAAATTAACCGCAAAAAATAGAAATTTATGTTAATTTCTAGAAAAATGACCTGTGTTTTAATTATTAAAGATGTGTATTTTGAAAAAGAATAAAGGATGAATTCATTGTCAAAACATGGACAGAACTTAGAAGGCATATGATCAATTTTAACTTACAATGATATAAGCAAAAAATATTTATCCATCCGTAATTGATCAATTCTCAAGTTCAGAGTTAAAAAAAAGTCTGTTTGTTTGAAAGAATTGAAACACATCGAAATGGTACCAAACGTACTTAATAATAGAATGATTTGGCACAAGTTAGTTCCACTTAAGTCAATTAGCTACATTGTCCTATGTTCTGAAAGTTAGGTAGACATGGGAAGAGAAATAAATATAAAAAATGCTTAAAATCAAGAGGTCAGAAGAAAAGACATAAAAGAGTTACAAAGAAAGTTTTAAGAACTGAAAACGCAAGACCTAAGTAGAGTATTAGAAGATTTAGGAAAGCTTTTGAGTAAAATCAGTACTAAAACCTATAATCTCATACTGCATCATCTTGAAGGCTATTTAGTTTCTACCTTGAATATTGTTGGAGATGAACTAAATGAATGCATCATTTTTGAAGAACTGGAAAAATTTTAGGATTATAATTTTAAAAATGTCTTCTTAATTAGAAAACATCCATAGAACACTCTAATTCTATTCTATGATCCACAACAAAATTAAAAACAAACATGATTTATTTAAACTACTCATATTAGTTTTCACATTATAAACTTCAACATATTTAAGCAAGTACAACATAGTCATAACATTAACAATAAAAACTCTATGAACATAAAAAATATACGATCATATATGTCAAATGACATTGATAATGTGTAGTTTAGTTTAAAATCACAATCTAAGCTAGCGGCTCGTGCCTTGCATGAGTTTTTATGCTAGTTTAATTAAAAGTAGATGTGCTGATCTTGAATTTAACATTGTTTTTTATTTTTAATAAAAAAAATGATACACCTAACAACTATGTAACTCAAAAAAATCACGTCTCACCTAGGTAATTGGGTTACGGTACTTTGTACTAACTTGAAAAGTCTTGGAACTCTAGGTTACTTTACTTAACTATAAAATCACACAACCAAACACGGGAACTCAAAAAGTTCCAAGAAAGTTTGGGTTACAGTGCTGAGTTACACTGAACCAAACAAGTTCATAGTGTATTTTAATGACAAAGTTGTAAATATTTGATCAAGTTTTAAAACAATAATGTAATTACAATAATATCCTCGTGCATTCACATTATAAATCTGTTTATATGTGAGTACGTACTTGGAGCATTAAGCCCTATTTTTAATATCTTTTTTAATTTGGTCTCAAATTTTTATTGTCGACATAATGCATCTTTAAACTTTAAATTTTGATTTGTATTGTATCATTTTAATCATTTTTCGTCCAAAACAACCGTCATCGTTAATATACACGGGGATTAAATTATAATTGTCATCGTTAATATGCACAAGGGTAAATTCGATTATTTTGGATGAAAAATGATTAAAGGGAATGCAATACGAGTAAAATTCAAAGTTGAGAAATGCATTATGCCTACAATAAAAAGATAAGACCAAATCAAAACGTGACTAAAAATAATGGGTTCAAATTGTTATTTAGTCTTTAAACAACATCAGAAGTTATATATTCATAACTAATACATAAAAAATATACGAACACAAAGTATGCGATAAGATAACTCAAGTGATTAAGAATCTTTTGTCGTTGTCTGAGGTCCTGGGTTCGATTCTCACTCACCTTCGAAGTTTGTTAATGTTAGATCAGAATTCAATGATCGTCAGGAGCTAGACTCAACTGATCAGGATTGCTGACATCATCAGGATTGCATGGTCGTCAGGATCAAGATACATATCAGGACTGGGATCAGGATTGATCATCAGGACTGGAAGTTGATCAGGATTCCTACTTCGAGTTATATTTGGAGTCTAGTTAAACATGGAAATTTATTCTGTCGGTTCCTGGTTTGTAGAATGTAGCTATCAATTATGGATAGGTTTCAATCTTTGTAATTGATTAGGACTTATCATTGATAGAGAAGCTGTGTAGTATATAAACACAGTTTTGGTTTCGATTTATGAGGGTGAACATAATCGAATAGAAGCTCTCAAGAACATAGAATTTCTTGAGAGAGTTTTTGTAAGCTAGCAGCTCTCAAGAACATCAGAATTTCTTGAGAGAGTTTGTAACAGTTTTATATCAGATTTAATAAAGCTGTTATCTTTCTTTCATATTTGTGATATATACATTAAGAAGTCGATTATCTTATACTATTGTATTCAACCCCCCTTCTACAATAGATTATTACTAGGCAACAATTGGTATCAGAGCAAACTGATTTAATTCTGAATCAGATACGATCTAAAGATGTCGAAAACCAAGTATGAAAGCATGAAGATTCCCATCTTGAAGAAATCAGAATATCCAACATGGAGGGTAAAGATGCTGATGTACCTGGAGGCTATGGATCCTGACTATTTGGACAGGATTCATGATGGACCATATATTCCTACAAGGATTGTAGAACGAACAGATACAGTACCTGAACATTATGTGGTCAAGGCTAAAAGTGAATGGACTCCAGAAGAAAAAGCTCATGTACTCAGGGAACCAAAGATAAAGAATATCTTGCACAGTAGTCTTGATGCTGTCATGTCAAATAGAGTGATTGCATGAAAGTCTTCAAAAGAAATCTGGGATACTTTGGAAACTCAGTGCCAGGGATCTGCATCTGTCAAGAAAAACAGAAGGGCTCTTTTGATTCAAGAATATGAACAATTTGATGCAAGACCTGATGAGAGCCTAACTGATCTATATGATAGATTTCTGACACTATTGAACAGTTTATCTTTAGTTAACAAGGAATATGAAACTGAAGATTCAAACACCAAGTTTCTAAGAGCTTTACCTGAATAATGGGACACTCAGACCTCGATCATTAGACATCAGTAGAATCTTAACATTGTGTCTCTTGATGAAGTCTATGGGATGCTAAGAACTCATAATCTTGAAGTTCAACAGAGAAAGAACAAGAAAAGCAGCAAGACAAAATCAATTGCTTTGAAAGCAGAGGCTAAATCAAAAGGAAAAGCTATGGAGGTCTCTAGAAGTAAAACAAGAATAGTTGAGTCAGATCCTGATGACTCTTCATCAGATACTGATGGCAATCCTGATGCCAATACTGATGATGATTCTTCTGACTCAGACATGGAAGAGATGGTTGCCATGATTGTCAGAAACTTCAGAAGGATGAAGTTCAGGAAGAATAGAAGACAAGGCAACTTTCAGAAAAAGGCTTTCAACTCAAACAAAGATAAGTATATCAAAAAGGACAGCAAGGGTAGCAAATTTGACAAGTCAAAGGTTAGATGCTACAAGTGCAATGATATGGGTCACTTTGCTTCTGAGTGCAAGAAGACAAAGGCACTTATCACATCAAGCTAGGATTGGATGGACTCCTCCTCAGAATCTGATACTGAGGTGGTCAACTATGCTCTAATGGCCAATGCTGATGTAACTGCTGCTCCTGATGATAAGGTACTCAATACTATCTTTGATTTTGATACTGATAATGCTTCTGAGTTAAGACGTTTTCTAAAGTCATTACATATTAGCTTTAGAAGTCAAACTGCTGAAAATACTAGGATCTTATCTGAGATGTCTGAACTTAGAAAAAGGAATGATATATTAGAAGCTGAATTTTCTCGTATGCAAGAAGTACAAAAAGAATGTGATAATGCGAATCACATGTATTTAGAGATGAAATCCAAATGTACTGCTCTTGAAAAGGAACTTGAAAATGCTAATGAGAAAATCAGAACCTGGACATACTCTGGTAGGAAATTTTATGAGATTAATACCTCTAAAAATTGGAAAGAGTGTCTAGGATATAAGTCAGATGAGGATAAGAAATTGAAAGAGAAAATTGTCATTGATGAGACAGTCAGTCCAAAGACCTATAGACATGTTTTAGATACAACCAAATCTAAGATTACTCATGTTAATTTTATTTTTGGTAAGGATTCCAATTCTACTTTTGAAAAGGGATCAACTTCTACTCAAGGAATAAAAATTATAAAGTCTAAACCTGTCATGAATAAAGTCTTTAAGAATGTAGGTCTATTGTCTCAGAAACAGCTTAAGGATAAAATCTGTGAGGTGACAGATAAGAGAAAGGAAGCTACTGTTAAGAGAAACAGGAATGGTAAAGTTGGGATCAATAAAGAGAATGGTTACAAATTTATCCCAAATGCACCTAGAAAGTGTTGTTTTAACTGTGGTAACTCTAATCATCTTGCTATTGATTGTAAGAAGAGTAAGAAGAAGATTGCTGATATTTCTAAGTCTGATGTTAGGAATAAATCAGTATTTTATAAACCACAGAAGTCCTGTTTTCATTGTGGTAGTATATGGCATTCTATTTATACTTGTAAAGATTATCATGAGTTGTACTATAACTTTTATGATCCATTGCCTAAAGTTGATAAAAATAGTGCAAACTCTGGTAGCATTAAGAATGTCAAGTTGGAACATGCTTTTGTTAATACTGATACTGACAAAGCAAATCCTGATGGAGTAAATCCTGTCAGGACTGCTAAGGTCAGAAAGTCTTCTGCTGTGAAAGTTAATAAATTGCATGGAAAAGGAACCCAACAAATATGGGTTCCTAAATGTTCTAACTAGTGTGTTTCTATTCTGATTGCAGGGTAAAAAGAAAAATGTGTTAGTCATGGATAGTGGATGTTCTGTCATCTGTGCACATGACTGGAAACAAAGCCCTGTTATCAGAATATGAGGAAAAAGCTGGCCCAACTGTGTCTTATGGAGATGGCAACATTGGACAAACTTTGGGATATGGCAATATAATCATTGGAAATGTCATCATTGAAAAAGTAGCTCTAGTGAAAGGACTAAAACACAACTTATTGAGTATTAGTCAAATCATTGACAGAGGTTATCATGTCAACTTCTATTCCACACATTGTGAAGTAGTCAGTAAAGCAACAGGAAAGAGAGCATTGATTGGCTACATGCATGGTAACATATATGAAGCCAACATTCAATCAAATACTGATGACTTCACTACCTGTCTGATCAGTAAAGCATCAGTAGATGAAAGTTGGAATTGGCACAAGAAGCTTTCTCATCTCAACTTCAGCAATATCAATGAGTTGGTTAAGAAAGATTTAGTGAGAGGATTACCTAAAGTTTTGTATACACCTGATGGACTCTGTGATGCATGTCAGAAAGGAAAACAAAGAAGGACATCATTCCAGAGTAAATCAGAATCCTCTATTGAAGAACCATATCACATGCTACATCTTGATCTATTTGGTCCAGTCAACATCATGTCCATCAGTAAGAAAAGGTACACCCTTGTAATTGTTGATGAATATTCTAGATTCACCTGGGTGTATTTTCTGCACAGAAAAGATGAAACTCCTGAAGTTCTGTTGGATCATGTGAGAATGATTGAGACAACCACAAAGTACAAAGTCAAGATTTTGAGAAGTGATAATGGTACTGAATTTAAGAATTCAAAGATGGAAGAGTTCTTCAAATACAAAGGAATTATTCAACAATTCTCTGCTCCTGGCACACCTCAGCAAAATGGAGTAGTTGAAAGGAAAAATAGAACACTTATTGGAGCTGGCAGAACTATGTTGGAAGAAGCAAAATTACCTACATATTTCTGGGCAGAAGCAGTCAACACAGCATGCTATACTCAAAATCTCACATTAATCAACAGACATGGTGTTACTCCTTATCAGTCACTCAAGGAAAAGAAACCAAGTCTGAAGCATCTGCATGTGTTTGGCTGTAAATGTTTTGTTCTCAGAACTCATCCTGAACAGCTAGGGAAATTTGAAACAAAGGCTGATGAAGGAATTTTCATAGGCTATCCTGCATCAAGATCCTTTAGAGTTTTTAATTTGAGGACAAGGACTGTCATGGAGTCAATACATGTATCTTTTGATGACAAGAAGATAGCTGGAATCAATGAAGACTCTCATGATAGATTGATTTTTGAAAATGAAGCTACCAAGGAACCTGAGGAAAGTGAATCAGATCCTGTCCATACATCAGATCCTGATGGGTCACCAAATCCTGATGACACACCAGATGTTGATGGTTCAAATACTGATGATGCAATCAATAGTGATACTTCTAGTAGTGCTAATGTTAAGGGGGAGCAACAACATTCTACTACAAGTTCAGAGTCAACTCAATCATCAAGACAGAATTCTTCAGATACTGATTCAAGTGATGATCCTGATAACTTATCAGGAGGAAATAACAATAATTCAGGGGGAGCTTCAAGACAAGCAAGTTCTTCAAATCAAGATAACACCAATCCAGGGAGAGCATCTATGTCAAGAAACAATTTAACACCAGCAAGGAAATGGACTGCAAGTCATACTCCTGATTTGATCATTGGGGATCCTGATGCATGTGTTCAAACAAGAAGTGCAACTCAAAATGAATGTCTATACAATAACTTTCTATCCAATGAGGAGCCAAAGAAAGTTGAAGATGCACTTAAAGATGCTGATTGGGTTACTACAATGCAAGAGGAACTGAATGAATTTGAAAGAAATGAAGTCTGGAAACTAGTACCAAGACCAAAGAATAGATCAATTGTTGGTACAAAGTGGATTTTCAAGAACAAGACTGATTCTGATGGAGTAATAATCAGAAACAAAGCAAGACTAGTTGCAAAGGGGTATTCTCAACAAGAGGGAATTGATTATGATGAAACTTTTGCTCCTGTTGCAAGACTAGAAGCCATCAGGATATTTCTTTCTTATGCAGTACATAAGAAATTCAAGGTTTTCCAGATGGATGTTAAAAGTGCTTTCTTAAATGGAGAACTGGAGGAAGAAGTCTATGTTGAGCAACCTCCTGGTTTCATTGATCCTAAATATCCAGATCATGTTTACAGATTGGATAAGACACTTTATGGACTAAAGCAAGCTCCAAGAGCATGGTATGAAACTTTAGCTCTATTCTTACTGGAAAGTGGATTCAAAAGAGGTGCTATTGATAAAACTCTATTTTATTTGAATCATGGTAAGGACTTGTTGTTAGTTCAGATTTATGTTGATGATATCATTTTTGGGTCAACAAACAATAAGATTTGTGAAAAGTTTTCCAAGCTTATGCAGTCAAGATATCAAATGAGCATGATGGGAGAAATGAGTTACTTTCTTGGTCTTCAAGTTAAACAGACTGATGAAGGGATTTTTATCAATCAGTCTAAATATACAAGGAATTTATTGACAAGGTTTAACATGCAAGATAGTTCTCCTGTTACAACTCCCATAGCTACATCTACCAAACTTGATCCTGATCAAGGTGCTGAGGTAGATGTAACTCACTACAGAGGAATGATTGGCTCATTATTGTATCTCACTGCAAGTAGACCAGATATCATGTTTGCAACCTGTCTGTGTGCAAGATTTCAAGCAAAACCTAGAGAACCCCATCTGATTGCAGTCAAAAGAATTTTCAGATATCTCAAAGGCACTTCTTCTCTTGGCCTTTGGTATGCAAGGGAATCAGATTTTGGGTTGTGTGGTTATCCAGATGCTGATTTTGCAGGATGCAAAATAGACAGGAAAAGTACTTCAGGAAGCTTTCAGTTTTTGGGTGGAAGACTAGTTTCATGGTTCAGTAAAAAGCAAAAATCCATTTCCACTTCAACTGCAGAAGCTGAGTACATTGCTGCAGGAAGTTGTTGTGCTCAGATAATGTGGATGAGAAATCAGTTGTTAGATTATGGCCTGTCATACTCAAAAATCCCTATTTATTGTGATAACCAAAGTGCTATTGCAATGACAGGAAATCCAGTTCAACATTCTCTTACTAAACACATCAGTATTCGATATCACTTCATAAGAGAACAAGTTCCGGAAGGAACAATTGAACTTCACTTTGTTCCTACTGATCAACAACTAGCTGATATATTCACCAAGCCACTACCTGAAGCTACTTTCAATAAATTGGTGAATGAACTTGGAATGATGAACTTTGAGAATTTCTGAGGAAAGCTACAGAGAGGAAATCCTGATAACTGTCAAATCCTTATGGTTATTCAGAAAGATATTGAAGCTGGTATGAAAACCAGAGGTTCTATGCTAATTTGTCATCAACACTTCTGGTAAACTCTGGAAATAAGATTTATACTTAGTCTTTGATTAAGTTTTCAGTCTTAATTCTCAATTTCAATTATATTTTTATCAGAGTTTACTATTCGTCATTTTATATGTCAAATATTAGTGTTACTAACAAATTCTGCAGGCATATGATATCGAGCTCAGCATCAGGTATGTTGTTTTGTTGTTGGTTGGCAGCCATTGAAAAACAAAGAAGGTGAAAGGTTTTCGTAAGTTTTTCTCTGGAGAGGGTTTGTGTTTTAATAGATATATGATGTTATGTTTAACAGTTCTATTTTATAGAGAATGTGTGTTAAGGATGCAGGTCATTTTCTCAATATCGAGGCGACTGTTCAGTTTCTCATAATTACCTTGCCTCGTTAATTAGTAAGAATGGTTACATGGGTATTATGCTATTTATTTTGTAATCAATTTTTTTTTAAAAAAACAGCATTTATTAAGATTGTCAAAATAAATTTTGTTTTCATAAATAAAATTTTATTTTACTTCATATTAAAATTTTTGCGTTTTTCAATCCTGATAAGGCAAATGATTTCATAGGAAATGCTTTTATTCCTGATGAGGTTAGGTTTTTCTTACATAGGAAAATGCCTACTCGTTATGGTTTAATTTCTAATGCTATGGGGCAAGGCCAATCACACCTTGTTCCTAACCCAAGCATTCATCCTAAACAGTCTAAACAGTCAACTGCCACCTCTAATGTCTCTCAAAAGACTTTAGTTGTAAAAGCAAAGAAGTCAGCTAGAACTGATGTGTCAGGAAGGCAATCAGGTTCAAAGGATTTTTCCTCTACACCACTCACTAAAAAGAAGTCGCAAGGGGGTGTACAAGGGGTCCTGGTGAAGAAAGCTGCAAAGGGAGGTGAGGCTGTTTCTGTTAAAAGAAAATTAGTTCTCAGGGATGAGACTGACTCAGAGGATGATTTACCTATATCCTCTGTGATGAATGTGAATAAGGAAGTTGCTGATACTGCTACTGCAGCTGTGGTTCCATTGTCTACACCACAGAAGAAAAAGAAGTTATCAAAAAGCAGGTATCATATTCCTTTAGAAAAGAAGCAAGATACTGATGTACAGGACACTTCTATTCTAAATGAGCAATCAGTTTCTACTGCTCAAGCAAATCTTGTTGTTAGTATTCCTGATGTTGCACCAAGTCAAGTGGTTAATATTTCAGACTCTCCAGCACATGACTCTCCAACAAAAAGACATGTTGATATTTCATGGGAGAAGTATGGTGTTGCTGCTTTCAATCTTGGGATAAAACATCCAATGGAAAAGCTAAGGAAGGCAGAAGAGTTAGTCTATCAGAGACAGAAGAAACTGAAAGGATCAAGCCTACAAGAACCTGAACCTCAAAGTGGTTCAGCAGCTCTTTCTGATGATCCAGCCACACAAGAACCACTCAATCAAAGTTTGAGTGAAGGCTTAGCTCGTGGAATGGTCCCACAAGAACCATTTTCTCAAAGGGAGAATGCAGACATCAACATTCCAGCTACACACGAACCATCTTCTCAAAGTGAAGATGCAGGCCAAGCTACAGTTTCTGAGAAATTTCCTGACAATGCTCAAGGGATTTCTGGTGCAGATGAAGTTCAAAGATTGGTCGAGGACACTGTCAATGAGGGAAGCACACAAGAACCTTTGACTCAAAGTGTTGAAGAAGCTTCTGAACCTCAAGCTCCACAAGAACCATTGGTAGCAAATACTGATGCAAGCATATCAAATCCTGACGGTGTTCATCCTGACGCTAGTGGTGCTCCTGATGTTGAACCTATCCTGATACAGCCACTTTGTTCAAGACCAATGGATCATCCTATCACAGATTCACAAGATAAAATGAAAGGTATAGCTATTCCTGATCCTGATGATACTCATAGTACTGATGATGATAACTCTGATGATAGTGATGATGATGAGAATCGAAAAGAGAAGGAACAGCTTGCTACAACACTCAAAATTAGTCTTGGAACTAATTTTGGTTCATCAAGTACATATATGGCTGGCAAAGCTTCCACTGGGAAAGATCAGAGACAAGATTTTTCTATTCCTTCCTTTAATCCTGCTGAGGCACTTGGACAGAATGAATGGAACACTTCATGGCACAGATCTACTGAATCTGTAAGTTATTCTTCTGCTTTGGAACATGCCTATGATGCAGTGAAATCTATAGAGAATCAAGACTTGAAGAATCATCTGAAGGCTACAACTTTGTTATCCAAAAGTCTAAAAAGTGAGATTGATTCTATCAAGAATTCAACTGAGTTGGTGAGGAATGATATTTCTCAAAGTTTTACAAAGGTGCCTACTGCTTTTCAGCTAAGGGTAGTAGAATCCCAAGTGAAATCTGTTATTTCTGAACAAACCTCTATCAACAGAAGGATTGATTCTCTGGATACTAAGGTAACTAACATTCAAGCCTCTCTTTCCTTAATTTTGAATTTATTGTCAAATTCTGATGTCAAAAAGGGGGAGAAGGTTAGTCAGACAAAATGTACACCTGATCTAGTATTAAGAAATAATGATGATGATGATAATACTGGAGATGATGGTTGTGACAAAGTGATACAAGGAGAAACCAAGGAGAAACCTCTGATGCTGCTGTTATGAAGTCTACAATTCAAACTTCACAAAGTCAAACAACGCAGTCAACTCATGTTTCTGATTCTGGAGTTAAGACAGTAAGAACGTTGGTGCAATCTCAGATCCTGACGGAAGAACAAATCCTGACACCTGGTCATGGACATATACTCTTGCTACAATTCCTGAAGGTGATGAAGATATTTTTATTGATAATCCTGAAGATGCATCAAATTTATTCCAGAAGTTTTCTACAAAAGATGGCAGAATTGTTACTCTATATCACACTGATAAAAGAGTTCAACAATTATTTGCAAGAAAAGCACTCTCTACAGCAAGTGAAGAATATCTTGATCTCTCACATGAAGAATTATTAAGACAACAGAGAGAAATGATGGAAAGCTTTAATAACCCTGTTTCTGCTAGAGGTAGAGGAAGCAGAGGTAGGAGAGGAGCTAGAAGAAGTAGAAGAGGTTCTTCAACTCAAACAATAACTAGACAGACAAGGTCTAAAGGTTTAAGAATTGAAGAAATTCATGAACCTATTCAAACTCTAGTAGTTCCTGACAGATCTACTTTTGGTGATGATGGAAATATTGAAGAAGAACCTGAATTGAGAAGAAAATCAAGAAAATCAAGAAAATCAACTCTATGCAATACAAATCAAATTGAAGAATCTAATCCTGATGTTGTTCCTGATAATATTCAAGATCCTGATGATTCTGAAATTATGCAGGAGATTGATTTGATAATTTTATCTACTGTGGTTGATTCTCACAACAAGGAAGTAGATGAAGAAGAAGAAAGAAGAAGTGAAATTACAAAATCAACAAATAGAGATTTCAATCTCTATGTACAAAGGCTTAAACTCTCAAACAGAAGAAAGTGGAGGAACCCAAGCAGACAAGAATCTTCACTGGAAAGAAGCTATGCTTTTGAAAAGGAAAAGGATAAGAAGTGGAAACATATTAGTACACTGAGGTGTGATACACTTATCAATTTTCAGTCTGGAGGAATTATTACAAGCGCTTCAAGTGTTGTTGATTTATCTGAGATGGTTAGATCAAAAGCACTCTGGTTAAAGATATTTTCAAATCTGAAGCAATTGACAAGTAATTCAAGAGGAGGTATTGGACACAGGGATACTGAATATCTAAATATGTCATATGTCGATCCTTACTCCTTAACTGAAATTGGAGGTACTTTAACTTCTGAAAACCTGAACAATTTACTAGCTGTTGATATAGTTATAGATTGTCATGATGGTTTTGACAAGAAAGAAAAGCTTCTGTACTTCATGAAAGATGGTAGTGTGAAGATTTTATCTATTCAAGATCTTTTGAGATCGAAGAATCAAATGTGCAAGGAATGGAGTGACATGATTTTGTCAACAATAAGAAGAAGACTGGATGGAAACAGTAATTTCAATGGTAATTATACTCCCATGTACTTAAATCAAAGAGGTCAGGATGTGGAAATGCAAAGGGGTACTGCTGTTAAAGAAGTAACTTTTGGCATGACTCAACTTACTCTCAATCCTGATGGGAAGGAAATTGCTTATCTTTTGCTTGAAGAGCATAGTCTTCAGAAAAGCTCCATATTGAATCTCAGAGCAGCTATCTACCAGATTAATGAGGAATATGAAGAACTCAGAAATCTTAAGGAAAGACTGATTCAAATTCTTGAAGAAAAAGAAAAAAAATTGTTATCCAACTTCTTGAAGATGAATATGTTATATCAAAGAATTTAAACAGATAAGTTGTTGCTGCAGATACTGTACATTTTGTATATATGTTTTTGACATCATTGAATCTTAGGAATCTATACTTTATTTCACAAAGTATGAGATTGGGGGAGATTGTTAGATCAGAATTCAATGATCGTCAGGAGCTAGACTCAACTGATCAGGATTGCTGACATCATCAGGATTGCATGGTCGTCAGGATCAAGATACATATCAGGACTGGGATCAGGATTGATCATCAGGACTGGAAGTTGATCAGGATTCCTACTTCGAGTTATATTTGGAGTCTAGTTAAACATGGAAATTTATTCTGTCGGTTCCTGGTTTGTAGAATGTAGCTATCAGTTATGGATAGGTTTCAATCTTTGTAATTGATTAGGACTTATCATTGATAGAGAAGCTGTGTAGTATATAAACACAGTTTTGGTTTCGATTTATGAGGGTGAACATAATCGAATAGAAGCTCTCAAGAACATAGAATTTCTTGAGAGAGTTTTTGTAAGCTAGCAGCTCTCAAGAACATCAGAATTTCTTGAGAGAGTTTGTAATAGTTTTATATCAGATTTAATAAAGCTGTTATCTTTCTTTCATATTTGTGATATATACATTAAGAAGTCGATTATCTTATACTATTGTATTCAACCCCCCTTCTACAATAGATTATTACTGGGCAACAGTTAAGAATAAATATTGATTTGTAAGACATATATAAGCCTAATTATTAAAAAAAGACGTAATTACAGAAAGATAGCCTAAATTTTAATTTTTTTGCACAAAAATGGCTATATATAATAATAGGCACCCGCAAAAAGACTTAATTACATAAAGATGGCCTGAACTTTAATTTCTTTTGCACAAAAATAACTATATATAATAATAGGCACCCACATGATTGAACTTTATATTTTTTAAATGCGATTGCATTCCGTTAAATTTCTTTAAATGATGTTACTTTTGCAGGTGTAAAACGGAAAATATCATATTTAATGGCTATTTTTAATGCAATCTGAATCTTTATATATAATCTCAAATACCAGCCTAAATTTGAAAATTGCCTTAAAAATTAGAGTACTTAGAACTCTTATATAGTTGGTGTTTAAGGTGATAGTAAAAGTTCTTTATTTAGTGTTGTACCTGAGTTGGTTGATTGTAATTTTTTCCGACAGGCTAAAAGCAAGCTCATATTGAGCTAATTCATAGAACTGAACCATCTTGCAGGAGCAGTAAAAATCTCGAAAGACCCAAACTAGAGAAAGTCACAATTGACTAGCTGGCACCAATGCAATTGAAACATTGCCAGACTTAAATTGTTCAAGCATAGAATCTGCAATGAGAATGAAATCTGGTACTGTAGCAAATACGGGCATTGACAGCGGTCCTCCTATTCTTACCCCCAAGATCAAGGAACTTGTGTTGCTTCACTTTTTTTCCGTCCCCCTTTTCACTAACCAAACACAAGCATATTATCATTTTCTTTCGTATATTTTCTACTTTCTGGATGTAATGGTGTGTTTCATACACCATCAACATTAACCCTTTCTTCCATTAATCCACAGGTTCTACATTTACTTTCTAGTCCCAGTGAGAAGTTTGGTGGATTATTGAGGGTGTATTCAATTGAGATTTTAAAGGATTTTTATGAATTTTTGCAATATTTGTGTATTCATTCTAGATTTTAAAAAATGCTTTAAAATTTTGTGGTATTCAATAAAGATTTCAAAAAATCTTTTAAAATCTGGGTGTATTCAATTTAGATTTTAAAAAGTCCTTTAAAATCTAGTGGTATTCAATATGGATTTTAAAGAATACATTAAAATCTTGTGGTATTCAAAAGTCTATTGACTTTTTTTTATTTGATAAAGTTGTGGATTTTCAAGGATTTGCTAGTGTATTTTGCATGTCTTGAAATCTTGTTAAAATCCATGAGATTTTGAAGGATTTGTCAGAAACTCCACTTTAAATCAGCAAGACTCTACGAGATTTTACACAAAATTTTTATCAATCCATTAAAATCCAAATTAAATACACCCCTTAGTATACGCCATGTCTGAGACTCTTTCGTACAAGTGAACGCTTACCCCTGCTCCTTGGATCGATAAGCTGTTTCATCTGTCCAATAAGAGCATCTCCAAGAGTAATAAGTAAAAATGGTTGGCTATCTTGTTGGCTATAATGATTGTGAAATATTTTTGCTAAGGGTAAGGACATATACTCCAATGGTCTTATCTATATTTCTTGTTAGGTAAAATTATACACAAGGGTTTCATTGGTTCAACAAATATAACCAACCAAAAAATGATTGTCTATATTTTTTTGCTAAGGGCATATGGTTGGAGTGCTATACCTTTTACATATTATCTAAAAAGTGACACATAGATGCCACATGGATTATTTAGCTAAAGGTTTTATACCCTTGGAGATGCTCTAAATAGCTATTAAATATGATATTTTCTACTTCACCCCTACACAAATGACTTCCGTTAAAAAAAGTTTACGGAATGCGATTGTGTTTTAAAAAATTTAAATTTCAATCATGCGGGTGTCTATTATTATATATTGATCATTTTTATGTAAAAAAAATTAAAATTCAGGTTATTTTCCTGCAATTAAGTCTTAAAAATATGTGACAAAAAGGAAAGGAAATTTCCTAAGATAACATAGTTTTTTAGTATAAATTTTTAATGATAATTTTGTAATTACACGCAATATTCTGAAAGTATAATAGTACCCACGTGTTTTAATATGAGATTTGAGTATAATCTTAGAAAACTTATGTGATATCATATCACTCTGCAATGCCTTTGAAAGAAAAGAAAATATATATATATGAATTGGCAATAATGATAATAAAAAATGTGAAATATGAATTGTGGCAATGGGCTGTGATTTGTTTACCTGCCAAAAAGGTTCACATGATAAAGTTGAAGCCCTTAAATTTACCAAGAAAACAAGTTATGAACCGAATATGCCC
The DNA here is from genome assembly GCA_030848705.1 of Heracleum sosnowskyi. Taxonomy (NCBI): domain Eukaryota; kingdom Viridiplantae; phylum Streptophyta; class Magnoliopsida; order Apiales; family Apiaceae; genus Heracleum; species Heracleum sosnowskyi. The sequence continues at coordinate 103,517,796 of CM061241.1, forward strand.
AAGATCAAATTGCACATAGTACAGATATTTGTTTCCACACTTTTCCTCATTTCATAAAACTCCAATATTCCTCATCACTCATTTTGCCCCATAAAATTTGTTACGAACCTCATAAAATATTCTTGAAAAAATATTGAAAAATAGACCACATGTATATCCAAAAAGGATTACTACTATTATTTAACAAATTAAAAAGAGAAATTTGATGAGGTAATTAAAATGAAAATTTCTGATTACTCACTTAATTATGGTGAGTCACTCACCCGTCCCTCGTATATACACACACACAATTACACACATATATACATACAACACTGCAGCAGCATCTGCATGGCCAGAAGGTTTAGTATCCATCTCACAATGAATCTCTCTCTCTGTGTTGTGGGTTATGAGTTGTAATTGTAACCCCCCCTCTCTCTCTATACATTTCTCTATCTCTCTCTATACATTTCTCTATTTCTCTCCCTATCTCTCTCCCTATCTATATCTCTATATGATTTAGATTCTTACATAACTTTCTTTAATTATCTAAACATGAATAGATACTCGTCATCATCGATGTATAGATATAGAGATTTTTATCTATCCTCCTTCACAGCCACCCAAAATGTTCTCCACTCCTGCCCTGCCATTCATTTTTATTTACATGGGTTCTAATCTTTTTGTTTTAATTTCACCATTTTTTTGTTTGTTTCTTTACTTGTCACTGATATGATGAAGGTCAAGTCTTCTGAAGAAATCAACATTTTGCAGAAGGATTTGGTAATCTTTTTTGGTTTTGATTCATGCCCATTTTAATTTCTTGGTGAATTTTTGTAGTTTAGGGTGGAATTTTAGTTTTTACTTAAATTGGGGTTGTGCTTGTTTTAGGTCCTGTGTTTTCTATTTTTCAGTTATGCTAAATCTGATTTTTTTGAGTGTTGTAGTGTGTTTAATCTCTCTCTCTCTCTCTCTCTCTCTCCCTCCCTCCCTCCCTCCCTCTCTCTCTCTCTCCCTCCCTCCCTCTCTCTCTCTCTCTCTCTCTCTCTCTCTCTCTCTCCCGTGTGTGTGGTTTTAGTTTTTACTCTTAATGGTTTGATGATGTGTAGAAATTTGTTTTAGTGACTGCTTTAGGTTCTCTAATTGTTATTTTTTTCATGTTTACTTGTTTGTACTTTGCACAGTTGCTTTTCTGAAATTATGTGATAGTGTAATTTGCTATAAAGGACTGATAGTCTGATACTCAATTTCTGGCAAAAGTTCAAAAAACGGATACATTTACTGTTTATCGTAAATTCAGTATATGAAGTTTGAATTTCAATTTAAAAAATTGGCTTTCTACTAGGAAAGATGTTGATTTACCAGTGACTAATGTTTTGTAGTGAAACTGATTATTGTGCCACTAGAATGACAGGGACACTTCCAATTGATAAGTTTAGAATAGTGGTTTTGTCTATTATTGATCATTTTGCTGATTGATTTTTAGATCATATCTCAAGAAAAGTTGCAGAAAGAGACCTCTCTTGACAATTTTAAGTTTTTCTTTTACAACATATATAGACGACAGTTCAAATGATAACACGAATTTTTTCAAATTTGCTGTTTCGAACAGTAGCTTTATTCCTTAATTTCTGCTATTAAATAATATCTTTTTCTTTAGAAAACACCAGTAAGTAGCACATTACTATATATTGTAGGAATTCAGTAGTATGTTGGAACTATAAATGTGTGCATTAACATACTAAGGAATTTACAATGTGCAGGCGGAGTTGCAGACAAGAGATATGTCTTTTGAAAATTATAATCACAGTTCTGCCATACTCAGGACCAGGCTGGATAGGCTTTTAAGGGAAAGAGAACTCAGGAGATCCAACAGGTCTCTCCATGTGAACGAGGAAGGAAAAGATTATAGAGGGGATAATGGTACTGTTGGAGACGGCCAAAGTTTTGTTGGTGGCGAGTGGCTTGATGTTGAACAGTTATTGGACGGAATTGCACTGCCAAAAGTTCTTACTGACTCTAGACAATATATGCAAAATGGAAGGCCTCCGAAACAACGTTTATTGGTGGTTGCTAACCGGTTACCTGTATCTGCAAATAGGAGGGGCGAAGACTCATGGGCACTAGAAGTAAGTGTTGGGGGGCTTGTCAGTGCACTTCTGGGTAAGCATACATTCAGGTTATTGTGGATTTTCACTTTACAAAACATAGATTTGTTCTATGTAATGGGTTTTTTTATTTGCAACCATACGTTTATGTTTATATTACGATTTTATATTATTGATATCAATCCCTATAAAATATGCATATGTAATTTTTTTTTACCACCAACAAGCATACTAAAATATGTTGCGCCATCTTCTTGAAGGCATCAATGAATTTGAAACTAGATGGATTGGATGGGCCGGTGTAAATGTACCCGATGAAATTGGACAGAGATCACTTACTCTTGCTCTAGCTGAGAAGGTCTTTATTATTCAATCTCATACCATTAATATTAGTCTAAAAGTTATTGCTTTAGTAATTCACTAGTGCTGGATGTTTAACTGTCCTGAAATTGTTTTAATGATTGCAGAGGTGCATCCCAGTTTTCCTTGATGAAGAGATTGTACATCAATACTATAATGGCTACTGTAACAACATCTTGTGGCCGCTTTTCCATTATCTTGGACTTCCACAAGAAGATCGCCTTGCCACAACTCGTAGTTTCCAGTCCCAGTTTGATGCATATAGGAGAGCCAACCAAATGTTTGCAGACGTGGTAAACGAACATTATGAGGATGGTGATGTTGTCTGGTGCCATGATTACCATCTGATGTTTCTTCCCCAATGCCTTAAGGATCATAACATCAACATGAAAGTTGGTTGGTTTCTACACACACCTTTTCCTTCCTCTGAAATTCACAGGACACTGCCATCTAGGTCTGAGTTACTGAGATCTGTACTTGCTGCTGATCTAGTGGGGTATATCTCTAGATCTCATCTTCAGTTTTGTATTTTGATTACTCATAGTATCAACGTTGTTATGTAATATGGGTTTCTAAGGCTAAAATGGAGGCCTAATCATCAAGGAAAGAGTAGGAAAATTTGTATTCAAATCCATAGCTTTAGCAGTGGGACAAGATATCAATAACTTGAAATATCTTATCCATCGTCCTGGCTAAATAATTTCACGAACAAAATTTTTTAATTTGGGTTCCACCTTACTTCATTAGCAATTTTCCATTTGCTTTATTGCTTCTGAAAGTATAGTGCTTTTCTGCTTTATAATACATGAAATATCTGCTGTAATCGTGGATCCTTGACTTGCAAAAAAGTTAATGATTCTTCGTCTATCAGCTTCCACACTTATGACTATGCGAGGCATTTTGTAAGTGCATGTACTCGTATTCTTGGGCTTGAGGGCACACCTGACGGAGTGGAGGATCAAGGGAAGCTAACACGTGTGGCTGCGGTATGCACCTTTGATTTGCAATATTTCTTTTTTTCCCTAGATGTAGTGATTGATGGAGCTAGAACAATCTTCCTTGTGATGTAAAAGGCACTTTAACTATAAGATTTCTATCACAGTTTCCTATTGGGATAGATTCTGAGCGGTTCATTCGAGCTCTTGAACTCCCTCAAGTGAGGAATGATATTCAACAACTAAAAGAAAGATTTTCTGGTCGCAAGGTTAGTGATTCTTTTTTTTTTTTTGTTAGCTTAATAAAGAACTTATTAGCTTCTACTTGAATGACATTATCTTTAACTTCGAAAAAACCTATAGAGCTTACTGTTCAGTTTCTGTATACTTGCTTTCGAGTAACTATCAAGCCTCGAAACTTCAACATAATTTTGTCTTAATTTTGTTTATTGTTGTTTGCTACAATATTGCACTGCCGGCTCTTTCAAGTCATATTACTGCGGTCTATATATAGCTTTTTGCACCATCTCTCCCCCTTCCTTATCCTGCTCTTTGGTAACTATAAACATACTCTTGTATACCTTCTGTTGACCTATGTTTTCCCATCGGCCTTTGTTTATATCACTGTTTAAGATATTTTCGCATCGACAGTGTTTTTAGAGTATTGCTATCAGTAGAATTCAATTATGAATCGAGGTACTCATAGGAGACAGTTAGCAGATGGTGTTATAGATGTAGAAACAACAATCATGCCCTAAGGCCCTTTACCATGCTTTTTAAGTGAGATGCATATAGAGGACTGGTTGCTATAGGGCCAGGGGTAGGTCACAGAAGCTCCATCCCTCCCACCTCCACGGTCTACAAAATAATAAGCTAGTTTATTTGTTCTATCTTTTTGGTAGTTTGGTTATTTAAAGTTGAATAAGTACTATAAAGAATAACATAAGACACTTTTGATATAGAAAAAATCATGCTTTGACGCCCTTAACCAAACTTTTTAAGTGAGATGCAACTTTCAAGCAAGGAGGTCTATTTGAATAGGAAGGCAATTAGTTAATTCTGGGTAGTATGCTAGAGGCGGTTTTTTGTTCCCATTGTCCATTGTGTGTAGTAAATCTTCAATATTCATGATATTAGAGGTGATCTCTATTTGCCATATGGTGCCTTGGATCACTGTAGGCGATGATTATGGTTCCTCTTCCTCGCCCCACTCCTCCCAAAAAAAAAAAACTAAAATAGATACCCGGTCGGTGTATGTCTTTACTATATTTAGCATTACACATGTATTTCTTCTTATCTTCTTTCGGCTGTTATTACAAGGCTAAATGATGATATTTTTTTATCTCATATAGTGACTGTCATAAACAGGTAATGCTGGGAGTTGATCGTCTTGATATGATTAAGGGTATTCCTCAGAAGATTTTGGCATTTGAAAAATTTCTGGAAGAGAATCCAAATTGGCGGGACAAAGTAGTTTTAATTCAAATTGCCGTTCCAACAAGAACAGATGTTCCTGAGTGTAAGCTCCTGTATTAGCACTTTTTGGAAGCTTTTTTTGGCTGTATTGAACATTCACATCTTTCTAATTTGGCGATATGGTGTGACTTCCCAAGTTATAAATGTGGCTTGGAGTCCTTAATATTTAAGCATATTGTTTCTGTCGAATGATATCTGGAGAGGAAATTTAATCCGCTAAGTGTACCCTGAATGTCCAGTATATCATTTAGGATCCATCTTTGACTGACAAGAGGAATGCGACAATCAGTCCAAATAAGTTTATGAGCAGCATTCATTTTCTGTTTTAGAATAAATATTAGAGGAATGGATGCTGGGACGAAACTGGAAATTCAAAATGGGGTGGGCTTGACAAGTCACTAGCTGGGCTTGATACATAGTTGAGCTAAAAAATTCAAAATATATATAACTAATAATTTTTTTTCTAGTAAGCCCAGGGAAGTTCTTCTGTATTTCCGTCTCTGATTATGGATGTAGATAAAGACCATGGTTGGTTTCTAGACGTAATCCTGAAGACAGTAGTCTTTGAACAAATTAACTAAGAGATCACATCTACTATTGTTTTTGCATATCATGCCAATAAATGATCGAATCTAAAATTCTACTTTAATAAACATGGGTCATATTGCTATTTGGAGATCAAATAAATTTTTTGCAGACTTTTCCATTGCTTTGGTCTGCAAATAAGGCCATCTGGGAAGGGGTACATTAGGTTTGTTACTATAGAGGATACAAGTTCCATCTAAGCCAAATAGGAAGATTAAGAAAAGCAAAGATTAAGCTTTTTCGAGCCACCTGCTTTTACTTCAAAGAAATAAAGGAAGAAGGGTGATCATGTAGCATGCAGATTAAGCTTTCAATTTACTTGGAAAAATGGGGTGAGAGAAATTGTAATTGTTGAATACTACTTTATCCTTCCTTCTTCTGATGCTCCCGATACACTTACAATTCTTTTCTTGCTTTCAAAATTTGTCTATACCCATTATTTCTCTCTCTTATTTTTATGTTTATCGAATCGTTAAATGAATACCTTGATAGTTTAAAACCTTTTTCCATGTTGTGATTATGTTCTGCTTGTTCCTTCATGTTTACTCTTTTCATGGTCATTGGTTTTGACAGATCAAAAGCTCACGTGCCAAGTTCATGAAATTGTTGGACGCATTAATGGAAGATTTGGAACTCTTACAGCTGTTCCAATTCATCATTTGGTTTGTCTTTTCACACCAATTGAAACGAATCCCCTTAAATTGAGCTTATTTAGTAAACATTCAGATGTTACCACTTCATACTTGAAATTCATATGTTGGCTGTATAAAACAAGATCATGCTTTTGTAGAATCAGATACTTTTTCACAAAGACGTGTTTCTTAGGCGTAGTTTAATTCAATATTCATATTCCATGTTCACCGATCCAACATTGCACCCTTGATATTGACAAATAGCCAAAGCAAGCTTATGACATATCCAGAATACCTGTAAATGACATCTTCCTGTCAACTTTGAATATTACTTCTCATGAGTCATGTCTATTGTATTAAAGCTCATGTTTCTTAATGTATCATAGAAGCGATTAAGTTATACAGCTCAAATATTTTCAGTGCCAATATAAAATTGCAAGTTTACTTTCTGTCCAGTATGTCATACATATATCATAAATATTTTCCTGCTGCAATTGTTGATTTCAAAGAATGGTGCAATGATTTATAAAGTTATCTTTTACTTATTTTACAGGATAGATCTCTTGACTTTCATGCATTGTGTGCACTCTACGCTGTAACTGGTAACTTGATCTGTGCCCTACTCCTCACATGTACTTTGTCATTCTTAGAAATGTAAATGTTTTTGGTTGCGAAGATTAAAATAATTAGTTTAGCACGAATAACTTATGTGTCCGACTAACAGCAAAATACTTTCGGAGTGTATAATGTCACCTGGTCGAGTCAACAGCGGGCAGATGAGACAACTAGTGTACAGTCGACTAGGCCAGTCGTGCTAGGTGCTTTATTTATAGAAACAGGCCCTTATTTTTACTGAAGTTCACTGTTAAACAAAGTCTTGCAGTTTTGTCTTATTATGTCTTGAGGATATCTCCTTTCAATCTCAATTATACAGCTGTACAGGGGACAGTGGTTCAAGTCTTTGAGGAGACGAGGATGTGGAGCGTCTATGCTACTTTGACTAACCCTATGTCAATAACATCTAATATCTTTCTTCCCGAAAATTGATGAGACATGTACTGTAACCCAGAGTTATTTAGTTCTCCCTGAAATGCGTTGAGCCTCATCAGTTGACTGGACATCTAGGGTAAAGCATTTTTTCTGGTGTTGGCCGTGATAATAGTGCTCCCCCACCTCCTGATCCCACGAGTGAATCTACATTGGATCTCACCTGAATAGCCCCAACTATCCTCCCTGTTGTTCATTTAAGAGGCATCTCTCGCTACCCTCAAGTGGGCTGGTTGCATTGCAATGGCTCTCAAAGGTCCCGGGTTGTCCGCACTAAATTATACTCATAGGTTCTTCTCTTTATTCAGTTTCTTGTACTAGTCAATCTCCACAAGTTGAGTTATAACTGAAAAAAGTTATTTGGTTATAAAAGGAAAAGTTTGATATTGGATACTAAATGACATACATTTGTATTCTTTTTGGTCAGATAATTTCAAAGGAAGAAAGTAATATGATTGATTTATTAGATTGTTGACATCAGTAAATTTTCTGGCATTTTAATCGTTTCCCATATAATGTTGTGAATTATTTGATATGATGTACTATATTGGCCTGCCTATTAAGAATTTTGTATATATCAAGTTGACATTTACACTGTCACTCCATATTCTGTTTAGACGTAGCACTTGTTACATCCTTGAGAGATGGAATGAATCTCGTCAGCTATGAGTACGTTGCCTGCCAAGCATCAAAGAAAGGGGTTCTAATTTTAAGTGAGGTAATTTACTTTGTAATCTCTTTTGACTATAATGTATGAATCATTTTACGTTTTATTATAAAGTGGTTGTCTGTCATAAAACAAACAAATCAGTTGTTTACTTTAAGTTTTTAGTGTATTTTATTTACCATATTATTCTACTGATAAAGGAAAAAGATTTACATATTGATTTAGCACAACAGGAAATTCAATATTTATTCAAAATAATTTTACTATAAAATGTATATGTAATTGAGAAGAAATAATAAAGCAAGGGACACAATCTGATATCATGTTGGGAGAACACTGTAGAATCAAATATATCAGTTAAATGAAACAAATATATATAAAGAAAGAGGAATTAATCATTGTACTGTAGAGGCAGAAAGAATTGTACCTGTTATTTCCAACTTAAAAGCCAATGGTCGAAATTTTTGTAAGTACCATCACACAGTGTACTCTTCTACATCACAGATTATTAGTGGGTGCAAGTCACAAGTGACTCAACTTGCCCATTAACAGATCTTCCATTGTTCCTATATGTATAGTCTAAACTTTTGTAAATTACCTTCCTTATGATTTCGGAAGCAAGAATCATAGTGGAACTAAAATATAAAGGAACATGTAATCATGAGACAAGAAAACTAATCTTGCGTATAATATTTTTTTAACAATTGAGAATTATTTGTTTCTTACTTCTCTTTTTTAACCCAACTTGAATTGAAATTATATGTGGGCCTGAGAGAAGAACTAGAAAGACCTAGGACAATCCCACTTTGATTATTGGTAGTACTGATGGAAATAATTTACTGCCTTTGAGGTGTATTTAAAAATTATTATCAACTTGTGTTATAGTCAAGGACAATAGTATCAGAGTTGGCTTTCATTTCTTCAACTTTATTTGTCCTAAAAATACTAGCAACACTATCAGGGAGACAGGGACAGTTATCTCATATTTGTTATTTAATACACATTTTGGTTTCACTGAATAGTACAACACTATATGTTATTTCATGCTTTATATACTTGGTACTCTTTCAATAATTAATTATTATGCATACTATTTTTCTAGTTTGCAGGTGCAGCGCAGTCTCTTGGTGCTGGAGCGATTTTAGTGAATCCGTGGAACATTACTGAAGTTGCTGCTTCGATTGGTTATGCCTTAAATATGCCAGCTGATGAGAGGGAGAAACGTCACCAGCACAACTTCATGCATGTTACTACTCATACATCCCAAGAGTGGGCCGAAACCTTTGTGAGGTACAGCTAGTTGGTATTATAATATAGCAAAATGCTGTAATAGGAAATTTGGTCCTTGTGTAGTTTAAGTTATGCCTTTTTGTTTCATCTCGAGGTCGAAAATATGATAATTCTGTTTCTAATTTCATTTTCTCCTAACAGAAGTTACGAACTAAGCTCTTTTGACCTCAAGGACTTGCAATTGATTATACATTAGTATTAATTAATTTTTGGATCAAGGATTTATATGCATGAGGGTCCAGTGTAAAATAATCCTTCTTTGTTTTTCAAGTTCAAGTTTTGGGGTTAATCTATACATGTGGTTTCTTATTAGTTGTTTGTTAGCTATGATGCAGAATATGAGAAATAAATTAACATACTATATTCAGATGCCAGAATGGCTTTCTAAATTTATTCTTCTATGGTCATATTGATGTCTTAAAGTTCAAGTTATGAGTACTAGTGATCTATTATAGCTAATACTATTTGTTGCGGAACATAATAGGGCCTTCAAGTTTGCAGCTTCAGTTCATAATAATTTGTTTTTTTAGCCAAATAGTATGACTTTAGGTGTACATATGTAGTACAATAGCTTTTGATCTCTGCACAAGTCAGAAAAAATTAGTCCTGATGCTCAAAATATTCAACTCTAATATATTTACCAAATTCTTTACAATCCCCTGCATGAATTCTTTCCTGTCATATCATCCTTCATTTGAGACGCCTAATTTACTCGTGCCTACCCTATGTAGTTCCTTATGAGCAAGCATTATTGACTGGCTATTGACCTTGAATTTGGCCTTCTATGTAATCTGTGCAGTAGCTTAACATACTCAGGAGCTCATGAACTACAAAGAATTTTGTATTTTTCGGTAGACAACTTGGCCCTATTTTTGAGGAATTTATAACTAAACTCAAACACTAGTAAAAAATGATTTTACGTGTATTACGGTGCATATGCGAGTAAATTTTTATGGCGAGTAACAAATTTGATTATTTTGTGATATTGGTTAAAAAGGAAAGTAGGGTAATGTCTAAGTTTTCATGTCGCTCCACAGTGTTATTAGCTAGAATATGACTCAGTGTTGTTGGTACTTGGTAGGCATGTGTGAAATGAAGAGAGAAACAGATATATGCATGCTATGGGTATGCTAGTCTGTCTCTCAACGAAATCCCAGTATTACTGTGATACTGATATTGATATAATGTTAGTCCACGGGTAAAACCTCGTACCCAAAAAATGGTTGTCCGTGTTCACTGAAAATATATATTAATTTTCTCTGTGAATGCTCTCCTTTCTATTCATAGCATTATGTCTTTCTCCTAAGTATGTTTCTCCAATGTGTGCCTTAATATAATTTTTCTTCTGTTTAGTGAACTCAATGATACCGTTGTTGAAGCTCAGCTGAGGACAAAACAAATTCCACCTCCAATTCCAAGTATCAATGTACTTGAAAGTTTTTCACAGTCAAATAATCGATTACTCATACTGGTACTCACTCTCGTCTTTCTATCACAATTTAAATAGCACCATGGTATTTTGCTTACTGATTATGTTTGTTGAAGCTCTATTCAATTCCCCCCCCCCCCCCCCCCCCCAGCCTCCACACACCCATAATGTGCTTTAACTTTGTTTCTATTGTTGATTGTTGTATTATGAATCAAAAGTCACTAGATAGGATATGCGCAGTCAGTGCACATCTTGCCTTTATAAACTTGACCATTTAGTGTTGACTTGGTGCCCTTATCCTGTTGGAAAGATCTGTGAATTTTTTAACTTTTAACCGACTCAAAATGGGATTAATATTTTTATAAAAAATGCTAATGTTCTAGCTATGTTGTAGCTTTCGAAATGTATTTTCATCACGTGCCTGAGGTGCTTTATATAATCCTGCTCCTTAATGATCACAACTACTGAACATTTTTTGATATAAATATTTTGGAAAGAGGTTATATTTATGCCATGAACAAGATGTGCGGTAATCCACGCACAAACATTATTGTTAATTCTCTCCACTACACAATGTAAATGAACTCCGGCAAGTTCAGTGAATGCTTCTCAGGATTGTAAAAAGACAGTTTAAGTTGCGGTTGAATTAGAGTGATACTTTGTTAAGTGGAACATGCTCTATGCAGGGGTTTAATGCAACACTTACTGAACCACTAGATGCTAATGGTAGAAGGATTGACCAGTTCAAAGAAATGCAGCTTAAATTGCACCCAGATCTAAAAGATCCGTTGAAGAAGCTTTGTGATGATCCTAGGACTACAATTGTGGTCCTTAGTGGGAGTGACAGGAGTCTCTTAGACGAGGTGATCTCATTTTTCGAGAATATCCTCAAATTTAGATAACTCTACTTGTAGTTGACCAATTACTTCTGCAGAACTTTGGTGAATTCAATATGTGGTTGGCAGCAGAACATGGCATGTTTTTACGTTCTACGCAGGGAGAATGGATGACAACAATGCCAGAAAATCTGCACATGGACTGGGTTGACAGTGTGAAGGTTCATTTTAATAGTACTTGTTATACATAATCCTATCTATTTAAGATGTCCTTAATAATGAAAAGGGGTAAAATTATATGTTGGTCACTAAACCGACTAGAAGCTAACAATTTGGTAACTTAACAAAAAATACTGACGGTCAACTACTTGAACTTAAATCAGCTTATACTCCTCCAAATCTGTTAATAATCTGATATAAAAAAGCATGTGTAATGTATGTTTCAATAAAAGAAATGAACCTTTAACAAAAACCATACGTGACTGGAGAAAAATTTGACAAATAGGGATAGTTAGACCCTGTTAAGTAACCAGCTCATCTAAAACCTTATTGATACGGAACGTGGTGGTTTTGTGATAATATGTAGTATGAATAGATATAAAGTAACCCTCTGAATCTTTATTCAAAGATGGAGAAACAAAACTCTGTAACCCCGAATCTCCAAAGATGGAGAAACAAAACTCAAATTCTGAATTCACTCCTGAATTCGATTCTCAAAGCTATCAAAGAATAGCCAAAATATCAAGTTTATTATCAATAACGTCCCCTCAAAAGATTACAAGACAAGAGTATATATAGGCTAAATAAATAACCTTATCATGATTGGAATCCAATTAGAATTCAAGATCAGCTAGAATTTAGCTAATATCTGAACCCAACAGGAAATCCCATCAAAATCCTGATCCAACTTGAAAATAAAATCCTAAGTGCTTAAAACAAGAAAAACCCTTTCAAGTGAAAGGTAAAAACTTGCAAGCCAAATATCTACTTTCTCAATAAGGTCCATAAACAGTTGGACTTATTATTAAGTCGAGGGTAATACTGGAACTACATTAAATTACTGTTTTTTTTTGCCCAACTCCTTCTTCTTCAACCTGCTATAAACCTTAATCTATGAAATCAAAATTCTATAATTAATTATAGAATTACCATCATCCTCTGCCTTTTATAGAATTTTGATTCTTAATCTATGCAAGTGGTCTGACAGCTAAAGCGTAGGTACATGAAGTGCACTTAACTCTATTATTAATAAACTAAATAACTAGATAATTAAACCCCAAATATAACTAATATATGTATTATTCTTCTGAATAATACATATAAATAAACTATATGAGAACTCTAATTTACTTCCACCTCTGTTCCTCATCACTTACGGTGTTAGAGGAAGACCCCAATTGGATCTTCTGTGCGTCTTTCTCATGGTGGGAACAGAAAAACAGGGAATGACCCGGTCGACTGCCCCAGGATCAAGGCAAGCTGTATTCCTTTAAGATAGAGTAGGGAGTGAATAAAAAGGCTTCAGTTTACGGTTTTAATGGGTGCTTTCAGCCCCTCCCAATCTGTTTTAAAGTTGAGATGGGGAAAGGAGTCTAAATTAATGGACGTCAATGAACCATCATTGATGGCACAACATGATATGATCAATTCTGGAGAAGATTAGAGGTTTTGCTATAGTGTTAACAAATCTTATCCAAGGGCTTAGCAAAAAAAATCTTATCCAAGGATTTCTTCGTTGTTCACTCAACGTCTGAGGATACATTAATATTCTTGATTTTGCATCTCGGTGTTTAGCTTTTCATTTTGAATCAAAAACTTCTCTTGGCTGGGGATAAGATTTGAGGTGTTAGAATTGTAGTCTAGTCTTTTTGTTATGTGAAAGACATGAGAAGCACATGGTTTGACTGAATAAAATAATTATTCTACAAATCCACTTGGAAGCAGTGCGTAGGTTCAAGGATCACCACTCAGAGGAATTTAATTGGGCACGAGTAGTCACATGCTTTTTAATGTTAAAAAGACAGTCAATTTACAGAGCTTCAGAAATATGTAAACCTGCTGCCTGCATAATGTTTGTTATGAAGTTTAGAGTTGCCACTGGTTAACCTAGTTGATTGGTAGCAGTTTTTGTAATATTATCAAAGTGTTAGTTTATGGTCAGTACAATATACAAAATGCATCTTACCTGATCAAAACCCATGGTTCTTGTAAAACATTTCAGCATGTTTTCGAGTATTTCACTGAGAGGACACCCCGTTCTCATTTTGAGCTTCGTGAGACTTCACTAGTTTGGAATTACAAGTACGCAGGTAATGACATCTTATATTGCTCTCTCTCTCTCTCTCTCTCGCCCCCCCCCCCCCCCCCCCCCCCAGGCAATAATATTTTTTGTCTCTTAATGTTCTTGTAATGTTATATTTGCTTGCATTTCTCATATTTTAATGGCAATTGTAGATGTTGAATTCGGTAGGCTTCAATCAAAGGATATGTTGCAGCATCTGTGGACAGGTCCAATCTCAAATGCTTCTGTTGAAGTTGTTCAAGGTGGCCGTTCTGTTGAGGTCCGAGCAGTTGGGGTGACTAAGGTGCATTTATACTATGTAATATATGTTTTCCTGTCCTGTCAATTTGGTGGAATTGCATGTTTATACCTTTCCATTTCCATGCTAATCAGGGTGCTGCAATCGATCGAATAT